>JBANSL010000012.1:31673114-41673114 GCA_037127255.1 Persicaria tinctoria | reverse complement strand
GGGTTTTTGGTCAAATTGTGTAGGTCTCGTTCGGGTTTTGGGTCAGTATTCGGATCGGTCTCATTCAGGTTTCAAGTATAAGCAGGTCTATGTTTGCTTCAACTTTCAATTGTTTGGGTTAAAATTGTTGAATCATGATCGTTCGGGACTTTCGGATAATCAATTTTATTAAGTTTATGTAATTCCGATCGGATTGGGAGTCGGGTCTAGTTTGAGTCGGATCTGGGTTGTGTCGGGGTTATTTGTATTTAGGTCAATTCGAGTATCGGGTCAATATCGGTCGGCGGGGGGGTTTCGAGTTCGAGTTATGCAAAACGCTAAATTTTTGGGTTCGGCGGCTTTCGATTTGAGTGAGTCGGTCGGATTTCTCAGGCCGGGTCAGATCTTGCCAGTTCTACACACTATATGTATAAACTCACATTAGCGACCTTAAATAAACTCACATTAACAAGCTCAAGGCCTTTTGATTTCAAACCCAGTATCTACCTGCTTCGTAAAACAACTAACGAAGATTTGTCGGTTGTCACAATTGAAATAAGACAATAACCTAAGCATTATTATGCAACTTTTTAATTACTTTAGATTTTAAAGTAAATACAAATTGTCAATGAGATCACAACATCAGTTACAGCTTTATTGTCCTCCTTGAGAGCCAACACAGTAAAGGCCAGCTTCACGAGTTTACAGATTAACTAAATCTGGTTTCTGTTCACGGAAGTTTGAAAAGCAGCACCGCATTTTTAAGCAGCAGAAACAGGCTCTGCGGGCTTGGCTTCAGCTTCAGCAACAGGAGCTGATTCTTCCCAAAATGAGGTCTTCTTCCCGGTTTTAGAAACCGTCTGGAGAACTGCCTCAGGCTGCACATTGCCCTTCACGGTCACCTTCTGCTCCTTGATATCAACATCAAATGATTCTACCCCTGCCAAATGGCAACAGATGCAAAGAAACGTCAGTATAGCTCAGGTTGCCTCTGGAATATCCTCTCAGATGTATGGTCCAGTTGCAAATTGAAGATCTAGTTACATAGCAAGCTTGAGGCTACAAACTTGAAGAATTGGAATGTGTTTGGCATAATAACCTTGTAAGCTACTCAGTATAAGGTATTACCATCAAAATCAGTTAGCCTGTAGCTTATAAGCTACTAGATCAACAAGTCTTCAGAAGCTCATAATAAGTTATTATACGCTAATTATATGGCATGACCAACATAACCTTGGTCTGCGATTATTC
The DNA here is from genome assembly GCA_037127255.1 of Persicaria tinctoria. Taxonomy (NCBI): domain Eukaryota; kingdom Viridiplantae; phylum Streptophyta; class Magnoliopsida; order Caryophyllales; family Polygonaceae; genus Persicaria; species Persicaria tinctoria. The sequence continues at coordinate 41,671,884 of JBANSL010000012.1, read as the reverse complement.
ATATGAAATGATGAATGCAGGAAAGTTAAAAATGAAATGCAGGTTATATCAAAGATGACATGATAACAATTTTGAAAAATTGGAAGGAAACAGACCTTCCATTTTCCCCAAAACTCTCTGAACTGCTCCAACACAGCCTTGGCAGGACATGCCAACCTTGAGGACAACAGTCTGCATTTCACCAACATAGACATATTCAAGTCAGAAGCACGTAAGGTGTGATTCTCTTCTTTAAAACTGACCAATCTCAAGTCTCACATATAGTTTGATTTTCAAGAAGCAAATGCCAATTAAATCAGCGGTTAAGTTATCAATCAAAGTCAAAATAAATGTAATGCACAAATTTAGCTTTGGCAGATTGGCCTCTCTACAAACATCTATCTGACTCTGAGCCATGAAATTGACAGCAAAAACATGCATTATAACAACAGTAGCTTTACATTCTTAGCAAATTGAAACACAGTGTTAGTCGACTAGGTTTGTCTGGACTCCTAGTCCAGAATATTGTGTAACGCAGTTCAAGCATCTAGAGGATGCAGCAGCTCTTAATGCACTAACTACGATACAATTATAATGGACATTCGACAACAGCATCTATCCATACGTTCATTGTTTAACTCTAAAGATAAATAAATCTCCATAAATTGACAGTAGAATATTTTGTGTTGTGTGTTTTTGTCTATGCCTGGACCACTTGGAAACACTCTCGTAATTGGGGAAAGAGTGTGTACAAATTGGCCACCCAGATCCGGCCTAGCGGGATAATTGGGATTGTTGTTGTATAACCATTCCGGAATGGTTCAAGTGGAAAGGACTTGCGGGTAGTACGTCTCGGTTCGAACTTCGGATGACCGCTCTTTATTTACAAATTCAAGGGAATGTTGTTGTATGATAAATGATAATGCAGTTTGCATTTTAACTGCGAATAAGAATTTCGGTTGTCGAATTCTGACAGCACATCTTTTCGCATTCTCTTTTCTAGAAGCCCTATTATACATTTGGGGAAATGGCAATTTCTCAAAGCAAAGAGGAGAGCAATCATACAAAAACCCTAGATGATGAAATGACAGAAGATAGATACTCAGAACAACTCCCAAGTCCCAATTCAAATGAATAAGCTAAATGTGAATTGTTAAAACTCCCAATTCATATGAATTCAAACCAAAACCAATCAATGCTCAAAGGAACAATAAACAGAGAATCCGAAGTGTAAAGCTCTGCAAAATTTCTATACATGCTATGACGGACAATAATGGAAACGAAGGAATTCAATGGATAGAAAACCAAAAATTGGAATAGGCGAAGAACATGGAATCAGAAATTGATGGGGCTGATGGAGAAGAGGGTAAATAACGTACCTGAGACATGGCTATTCAATTGGGAGACTAGGATTAAGCGCTAGAAATGAATCAATGGTGATGTTTCGTCATATGGGTCACATATACACATTATATATAGAGTGGTTGATTGATGAAGTTTGGTCATTTTCAATTTCAATGATCGTTGACCTGGCCCCTATTTATTTTCTTATTATTTTGTTTATTTTATATGCAGGGAAATGTGATGTACTCCGTAGTTGATAATATAGTTTTCGGTCAAACATAAACATGTTTGTCACTTGATTATAATAACGGATTTTGTGCCCCAGTCAGGGTGGCTCTCACTGATGGAGAGCAAAGAGGGATATCAGGAGGTCTCGAGTTTGATTTCTTACTCTTTTTCAGTGGATCACCAAGAGTGGGTTCTTCGTCATCAAATAAAAAAAAAGACGTTTCGGCTATATATACCGCAAATCCCCACGTCCTTAAGGACGTGCTTGCACGTTATTAAAGACGTGCTTGCACGTTCTTAAGGACGCGCAAGTAGGGTGAGAGCTACCCAAACCCGGACGTGCAAGCACGTTTTTTTTTAATAACGTGCTTGCACGTCCTTAAGGACGTGCAAGCCCGTCCCTTAAAGACGAAGAGGACGTTCCTCTTCGTCTTCGTCTTCATCGTCTTCAGAAAATCGAGCGAGAGAGAGCGCCGGAGCATCTGAGAGACCGAGACCGAGAGAGAGAGACCCGGAGAGAGAGAGAGAGACCCAGAGAGAGAGAGAGACCGAGAGAGATGGAGACAGAAAGAGAGAGAGAGAGCTCGAGGCGGCGGTGGCGGCGTTGGAGGCGGATCTGATGGCGGCGACGGAGGGTGGTGGTGGTGCGACAGCGATGGAGGTGGAGGGTGGTGGTGAGGGTGGAGCATCGGGGGAGGCGGTGGCGGTGGAGCCGGTGGCTGGGGGTCTGGTGGTGCTGGCGGCTGTGGCGGCGGAGGAGGGTGGTGGTGGTGGGGTGGCGTCTGGCGGCGGTGATGGAGGCCGAACAGTGGTCGAGGAGGAGGGTGGTGGTGGTGGGGCGGCGTCTAGCGCCGGCGACGGAGGCCGAACAGTGGTCGAGGAGGAAGGTGGTGGTGGTGGGGCGGTGTCTGGCGCCGGCGACGGAGGCCGAGCAGTGGCCGAGGAGGAGGCGGAACCGCCGCGGAAGCGTCGGACCATTGAGGTGTCCCCGATCCCGACTCCACCGGTATGTTATTTGAATTACTTTTTGTTTGATTTATTTTTAGAGTTTTAAAATATAATTTGATAGATAATATAGTTTTATAATAGAAGTTTATAGAATATATGATTGATAATATATATTGTTTGATAGAATATAATTGAAAAAATATTTTTTGATTTATTTATATATTATAATGTTTTTTTATAGTATATAGTTTGATAGAAAAGAATATAGTTGTAATTTGATTGAATATAATAGATAGTATATATTCAAATACATAGAAAAAAATTACAATTGAAAGACAATAAAAAACATTAAAATATATTATAATACTTCAAAAGTATTTAATTAACATTAAAATATATTTGAATATATTCAAATATATTCAAATACATAAAAATAAATTTATATTGAAAGATAATAAAAAATATTAAAATACTTCAAAATTATTTAATTTACATTAAAATATATTAAAAAGTATTTTATTGCACTTATAGCCAATTATAAAGTATTTTATTGCACAAATGCGTAAGTTACTTAATTACGATTACATTATTGCACATATAGCCAATTATAAAGTATTTTATATGTAACATATTTACACTTGCAGATATGGGATTCCTTTGTGCGAGGTGGTCGGGTTCACACCCTCAGGCAATACTTACTGCATCGCCTATGCCTTCATGTCGCAAGAGAACGAAGACACATACGCCTGGGTGTTGCGACAGCTTCAGATCTTGCTTGGGACGGTTAAGCCTCAAGCTATCATGACTGATCGAGAGCTAGGTCTCTTGGCGGCGCTGAATGTTGTCTTCCCCGACGTCCAGCATCTCCTTTGTTGGTTACACGTGACGAGAAGATGCGAGGAAGCAGCTCTGAAGATCACGAAGAATTTAAACCACGCTGGCATCTTTAAGGGCAATTGTTGGGGGCTGTTCGAATCGAGGTCGGAGGAATCATTCAACCGACGTCGTCGGGCGCTACGAGCTGCATGGCACCCATTCCCAGGTGTGGTGGCGTATTTGGAGTCGGTTTGGCTTCCATACAACAGGAGCATAGTACGGTGCTACGTAGATAATGTCTTCCATCTCGGCACCCATACGACAAACAGGTACAACCTTACTTCATATCTCCCATTACAATATGATATATTATCGAATATTTAGTGGTATGCCCTTCAATGTGTACAGATTTGAGGGTCAACACAAGGTTCTGAAGGAAGCACTTCACTCATTACTGGTGACTTCCGCATCGTGATCGATGCAATCCATAGAGTCAACGATTGTCAACTGCATGAGCTGCAAACTGCTTTGGAGATCGACCGCTTCAAATGGCCAACAACGGCGTATAAAGTCAACCTTTTCGATGAGGTAAAGACTTTAATCTCCAAAAAGTGCTTCGATTATCTGTACAAGATGTGGCAGGACGTCGTGAACCAAAAGGTTCCTCCGGTATGCACGGACCGACATTGGAGGGTTTGTTACGGGATCCCTTGTGTTCATGAGATTCAGGCATACGTCAACTCCGGTACTCCGATACCCGCCGAGGACATCCACCCGTTCTGGATAGATTTGACATGGACTGACCTCGACGACACCCCACTACCGTATGAGCTATCATCTTCATACACGGCTTCCAACGATGTATGCGAGGATGAGCTGCGCCCACCCTCATCAGCAAGCGTCCGAAGGAAGGGGAGGCCTCGGGGGTCGAGGAATGCCTGCAGAACCAACCCGTTGCCATACGAGGAGGTAAGGGAAAGGTTTGAGAGAGAAGAAGCGCGTGCTGCTCGAAATGCTGCTCGGCCTCGTCCACAAGCGACCTTAGCTCGACGTGGACGTGATGATGTGTTCGGAGGGTTCAACTGGGGTCGAAACAACGTTGATCCCTTCATGCTCGGTCATATTCAGACGGTGAGGGACACTGTTGGAGATGGTCATTGTGGCTACCGTGCTTTGGCGGCTTTGACGTCACCGATCGGCGAGACTGCTTTCCCGGAACTCAAAACGTTACTATGCAATCACTTGGAGGATCACGCCGATCTGTACGCCGGTTGTTATACGGGAGAGTACCCATTCCAGCAGTTCGTCGACTACTAGAGATGGGCGGGAGCCACACTTGGTGATAGGAGACGGTGGATAGGAGACAGTGGATAGAGATGGGCGGGAGCCACACATGGTCATACATATGTCAATACTCTAACTCTAAATTTTTGTTCTCATAGATCTGGTTGCTCCTCTTCTGCCACCTCCACTAGAATGGGTCGAACATCATCATCCGAGCGTCGAAGGATGGGATGCTCCGTTTCAAGCTCAAATTGAGAGATTTAGAGCCTTGCGTGCCGAGTCCGGTCGTCCTTTACTATTTTCCTAGATTGTATTCCACAACTTTATTAAAATTATGAATGTAAACCTTTTTTTCCGTTCCTTGTAACGTTATTCGCATATTATCCGAATGAAAACCTTAACAATTCTTGTGTTCTGTTTAATTTGACCCTAAATCCTTCAAATCCACTAGCTAAACACAATTTTATCAATTAACATTACAAAACCGTCGGAAAACCTAAACCCTAACCCTAAACCCTAAACCCTAAACCCTAAACGCAAAACTCTAACTAGGGTTTGCACGTCCTTAAGGACGTGCTTCCACGTTCTTAAAAACCCTAACTAGGGTTTGCACGTTGTTAAGGACGTGCAAGACTTTTTTAGCGGACGTGCACCGTCCCAGACTTGCACGTCCTTAAGGACGTGCTTACACGTTCTTAAGGACGTGCAAATTCTTAATCCGGATTTGCGGTGTACATAGTGACACCCAAAAAAGAACGAATTTTGTTTTCACAATTTTTTTTTTTTTTTGCTATGATAAAAGTCGAATGCAAATCTGTGTTAAATATCAATATTTTGTGTGAAGCCATTCAATTTGGTCCATTTTGTGTAACTATTTTGAATTCTCAGAGTTAATTAAGGGTTATAACTTATAACTTGTAAAATGTGAGTTTTAGACTAGAAAAAGATAGTAGAGGTGATTAGGTGAATACCAATTAACGAGGAGTTGAACTTGTAAAATCAAAAGCAAGTGAAGATAATTAAGGAGTTGAACGTGTAGAAGCGTCAAATATAAGAAAGAGGACGAAGAAATGAGAGATATGCTTGTTTTTGTAGTACATGTTTGTTTTTGTAGTACACAAAAATATGTGTACTGCCTTAAGTGGTACAACTACAAGGTAGTAAGTAAGGTACTACCCTTTCTTTGTCCGGCTACTTAATTTGAACGTCCCCTTGTAATTCAACTTGAGCAGTTGAATTGGTAGCTACATATAAGAGCGATCATTTATGGCCTCGTGCATTGGATGTAATGTTTTAAAAGGTGTTAAGATGGTCGCTAGGTCGGTATCTAGACGGACTTATAATTAACTTCATTATCTTCTTATATTTTAACACATAACAAATGTTAATAATAATAATCCACAATATCACTCATAAAATCAAATTTGTGGAGGTTAACTAATACTAAAGTAAATAAACGCAAAAACACGTGTCCGACTGGCGATTCTAAACCTCATAAAATCTAAAATCATAGGTTCGACCCAAAAACAAATACTTCACAATTTGGGAGATAAAAAAAATCTAAGTCGACCAATCACCCACGTAGATGCTAAAGCTAAATAATTACCTGGCAGGGCTAGACGACACTTAAGCGGGGTGTAGATGGCACCTAAGTAACTAGGCGATACCTAAGTAGATATCAAGCATGATTTTCAAAGGAGGCTGATAAATACACCGCTAGTTTTTACTTGATACACCACTAATCTTCGCAAGTTGTTGCGAAATGCGAATTCGGTTCCGCAACAAATTGCATAATAGGGCAAACTTTGGAACAAACGAGCCCCAAAGAGAGGTCGTGTATTAAGATAGACCACTACTTGTTGTGGAATTTAGCCTGCTACTGGTTTCAGGATAGATTTCGCGTTAAGTTGCGGAATATCTTGACACACAGTAACTTAGGTAGAACACGTAAGATTGTGTCGAGGTAGAACACGTACGTTACCCTGAAAACGTAAGAAGACTTGTATCATGTAACAAATTAAAATAGAATAAGTGTCGCAAAGTATAGTGGTTGCACATACGTATGAGAGGTTTAACCAGAAAAAAAAAACATTAAAAAATCACAAATAAAAAATGGGAGGTCTATCTCGAAGTCGGTAGGATGATAGAGGTCGGTGTTTTTTCTGAAGGGCTAATCCGATCCAATCACACTTGGGTTTCAGTGCTAGAACCACTTTGGATAAATTAGGTGGGAGGGGAGAGTTCTTACGGAGCCATACTTGTGGAAATGGTAGATAGTAGTAGTGAACATATGTGTGTGGGAAGGAGGGAGAAGAACGTGAAATGTACAATGGAACTCACCACCACCCAATGAGTTCTGTTGTGTACGATGCATATAGCCAAAGTTGCCATCTTTGGGGGTATAGTAGATCCGTGAACGATCAAGGGGAGTAAAAGTATCGGATAGTTCCTCGACAGTACCACCAATGGTAGCTAAAATCCGGTGACAAAGATGAGACCCATCATACGACACTTCATCCAGTATCTATGGTTAGCCGAATGGCCTAGGAAGTTGCAGTTAAAGATAAAGTCATTCAGCAGTTCTTCATGCTCGTAAACCTGTCGATGGTCCGTCATCTCCCGGGAGAGGGTGAGGAGAACATCCCTCCAGTGGTCCTTCGACATACCGAGGAGCTCAACAAATGCTCAATATCTACAATGATCGTTCGCACCGACGTATGTTCTTGATTCTAGTGATGAAGATTGACATAAAAGGGTTGATGCCATCATCTACCCAAGAGAAATGTTCTTGCGCAGCAGGTGCGATAGGAGAGGCATCTACATCAGTCGTGTTGAAAGCTGCCTCTTCGTCACGCGCCCCATCTGCGGATACTTTTGGGAGCCAAACATGACTAAAATGAGAAAACTTTTGTTGTTCTTATGAAAATATAACTCAAACTTACAAACTAATATAGTAAATAAGTATAAGAGGTCGATCCCACAGAGAATCAAGTATTCCTATATAATGTATATTTACCAATTAATAGGGAAATGAGGATTTTGGTAATCGAATTTAGAAAGAAAATAAAATAACTATACACAAACTGATGCAAAATGATTTAGAGAAATGGTTCCACCCACAACTATCTACTTCATCCGGTTAATTTGATCCTTGTAACTTCCACTTGTTCTTTTAGTTTTCCTATGAATGTCCTTGTCCCTGCCCAATTTAGTTACTAGTTCAACGAGTCCTAGCAATCCTTATTTCTTGAGTAGTCCTTACATAAACGGAGGATTTAACCCAATCAATAGCTTTAAGTTAAGAGATTAGTCAGGGTATCTGGAACCCTTATAGACAAAGAATTTCACACAAATTCAACTTCCTACATATCCAATTAGTTTAACGAGCTCTAAAATGATAAGTTTGCTACTTGGGTTAATGTTCAAAACCAGGAATCTACAAACCCCTAGCAATTGAATTAAGTCTAACTAGTTGGCCAGACACGATAGAATAATACAATCCATTCTTAAAGCACAAAGAAGTTGAAACATTCAATATAGGAAATAAGAGCAAGATTTAGAAACTCACAATTTAATCCGAAAAAAGCTTAAAATTGCAGGTAGAATGCAGAGAGTTTAGTTGTACATAGGGAATAAAAGCTCTCAAATTAAACTAAATTCTCTTGGATGATTAAAAAGCCTAGCCTAGATCTCCTATATTAGTCACAGAAACCATGTCTCAAGATAAAAGATAGATAAAAACTAATTTAGGATAGAATTAACCAAATTCGAGTAAAATTTGTAACGCGCTTTAGAAAAGGGGTGTGTCGTGGCCGTGACAAGGCTACTGTGATCGCAGCCACTATGCAGACACTTGTCGTGGTCGTGGCCAACTCTTCCGCAGTCGCTGCACTGTTCATCATGGAAAATTTTGGTTGAATTTTGTCTTGTTATTAACATGAAAGTTGTAGATCTCAGAAAGAGATTTCCATCACATACTCATAATAGTCAATCAGACAACCGAGGCTTCGAGAAAGTGCGAAATAAGTTTAGCTTGTCGGGCAATAACTTTTGTTGACTTCTTCTTTGTTTAGACTCTCTTCTTCTTCTCAGGACCTTCTTAGATCTTCATTAAGCTACTTAGATGGACTTGCCTTTCTTGACCAATGAGTTATCAAACCATGTCTCCTCCTCGAATCCACATTTACCTGAAATAATCAATAAAAATGTGTAGATTCCGAGTAACATAGATAGTAAATATGCAAATTCTACTTAAATTGTACATGTTATGCATCTTCACTAAGCTAAATGCAACTTATCATGCCTATCTAAATGCGTGTTATCAATGACCGCAGTCGTGCCCTTGATCGTGATGACGTTATTATATTGGTCTTGCTCTTGGCGTCATTGTTCCACCGATTACGTTTTTACCCACGCCAATAGGTTAGTTTAACAAGGGTGAGGATATCCTTATCTCCGCAGTCTTCTCCTTTTCGTCTCAGTGGGATCGGGTGGAACCAAACTGGCGGTGGCATGGAATTGGCCATCGGCAAGCGTATTTGCTACTCTGTCCATCTTTGCGTCGAATATTATGTAGCCTCATTAGTATCTTTCGAGGACATTGTTGATGGTCAATTGTGCCTCAGACACGGGGAAGGAATCTAATGATGGGTCAACTTCAATGCCATTCCAATTTAACTGCTTCTAGGAAATGTGTATCTGGTTCGGCATAATAGATGTATTCTCTTGAATGCAACAATATATGTCATGTGAGTATGGTATCCCGTATGCATCTCTCTAAAACTAGTCGATATAGTGGTTTGAACCCTGGTGTATAATATGTTGAGGAGGTCGAAGCATTTCTTCGAGATTCTATCTCAGCCACAAGAAAAAATGTCAATGTTGTGCATGCCGGTAGACCAAGTGTTGAGGTTACTATTGAGCGACGCCCTGAATTCTAACATTTGATCATTTAGCAACAGGTCAATGGCTACAAACACACAACTGAAGTCCCCAATAGAGGGTTACATTCAATGCATTTTCAACACTGAGTGAGCGGACTCGACCATTTAATGGAAAAGGTAATGGTTCAGGTTAGTATAAATAGTAGATGTAAGTAAAGTTAGGGGTGATTGTAGACAATAGATAGAGTACTTGTTCGTGCTTCTTGTGGCGAAGTAAAGATCGGTGTCCGTCTAAGCTTTGACAATGGAGTCTTTGTAATATAGTAGCCACGCGGAGGAGAGATACTCCATCAATCTTGAGATGTGGTGCCATCGTGCGTATAGCCACCTGCGCCGATAGTCGTATGACTCTACGGACCTCGACTCGAACAACCCTCTACACTCATTCATGAACTTTCGTACGGTGTCCGAATCTCGCGTGCGTTCAAAAGTCGCTTGCTTGCAGCCCTGCATAACATGGACCTAGCACAACATATGGCTCACAATAGGGTACACGATGTCTGGGGCATTAATAAGGTCAAGCTCTCAATTAATGATGAACACCTTCTTTGTACAAGTATCAGATTTGTCTGACTACCCACTCGTATAAGGATGCACTCTCATCAGATATGAAAGAAAAAGTGATGTTGAAGTTCATCCCTATGCACGTGAAGTCAACGAACTCAACTAAAGGTATTTTGTACCTAGATACCCATTAGTGAACATGTAAAAAATCTTATGGGCATTTGTAGAATAATAGTAACACTATTAGTAAACAAGAACAACATGAATGCGTATTGGTTCGTTTTGTACATACTATCGATGATGATGACATACATAAATCATTTCAGAAATGCATGGAATCCAGATGTTCCAGGAAAAGACCTCCAATAATATCGTTCCAGGGCAGTGGCGGATCTGGGGGGAGAGGGGGGGGGGGGGGGGGTCGGGGTGGTTGAAGCCCCCCGTTGGCCAAAATAAAGGTAAATGTATATTTTTATATATTTGTTAATTTAATAATATATAGAAGTGAAGTAGAATAAAATCACAAAGATGAGTTAGCTTAGCGAATAGGACACGGGATGATTTTAATGGGGGAGTTGGGGCATCCCCGGTTTGAATCTCACCTCTCCCTTTTTTTTCCCTTGTTGCATTTGTTTTTTTTTTTAAAAAAAAAACACCAACCCCCTTTTTTCCCCTTAATCGTCGACATCAGTCAGCATCAGAGCGACGACCAAGCGAGCGAGCCCCAGCAGAGCGACAGAGCGAGCGAGTGTGCCACCTCCCCCTTCAACCGATCCACCGGCGCCGCTACCATCTCCACCTCCGGTTCTGGCCAAACCTGTGAAGGGGAAACCTTCCCCTGGACGGCGAGACGTTCTAGGCACTCGGGTTTCGAAATCGAATCGAAACAATCCTTCAATCTAAACTTCAAAAGATATGTTATTTTTCTTCCTCTTCTTTTAATTTGATTGTTTTTAAGTTGAATTGATTAAGTGTGAATCAATTTTGATTAGAATTTGTGGAGTTGAGATTATAGGGAATAAGAATCAATTTGGAGATTTTCGATTAGGGTTTGTGATTTGTGAGAAATAAATTTGTGTCTTTGTGATTTGAAAATTGAAATTGTGGTGAGAAATAGACTTGTGAATTTGTTGTTTGTGATTTGGAATTGTGATTTGTGATTGTGGTTGTGAGAATGAATTTGTAAATTTGTTACTTTACTATGAATAACCCACCTTAAGAATTTTGCACATAATTTCAGAGTTGGTCAAAATTTTGAAGTTCAATGTTACATTACAATTGGTAATGTAGGTTCTTGAATCCGCAAAACAGTATAGTGTCGTTTTTAGTGCCATTAAAAAATAAGCAAGACGAAAGGTGTCAAGGGTTATAGGTACAATCTTAGACTCGAACATTTCAAACCGTCATATCCTCTAACAAGCCACACTTGGCGTCGGCACAGCCCCTGCCGCAACAATACCCCACTCCTCTCCACTTGTGTCGCGCCCGCAACATGAGGTTGCGCCCGCAACCGCTGCACTCCTCGCCCCATTGCAGCACCCCAACCCGCCGCACCTTGCCGCGCCCGTCGCCCCAGTGCCACGCCCTCCACCTCAGGTTGCGCCCTCCGCTCCTCTCATTGCTGCCCCTGAAGCTTCCTCCGCCCCAATCATGAAGACATGGTCCCAATCCGGGATCTTCAAACCCAACCCTAAGTACAACCTTCTCACCCCTTCCACATACATATCCCCTCACCCTAAATCACCACAAAAGGCCTTACAGGGCCCGAACTGGCACGCCGCCATGGTCGATGAGTTTAGTGCTCTAGTTAAAAATGGCACGTGTGACCTCGTTCCTAGGCCTCGGGACTCTCATATCATTAACTGCATGTGGTTGTTCAAACATAAGTATAGGTCTGATGGGACTCTTGAACGTCACAAGGATCGCCTCAATGTCAATCTCAATGGCAAGTCTCATGAGGTTGGTGTAGACTGTGAAGAAACCTTTAGCCCGGTCGTCAAACCCGCTACTATACGCACAGTTTTGAGCATTGCTCTCACCAAGGACTAGCCCATTCACCAGCTGGACGTCAAGAATGCCTTCCGGTACGGTAACCTTCAGGAGACTGTATATATGCATCAACCACCAGGCTTCTATGATCGCTCGCGACCCTCCCACGCCTGCCTTCTCCGGAAGTCTCTCTATGGGTTGAAATAGGTGCTTCGTGTCTAGTATCAGCGATTCGCCACGTACCTCACTAGGATTGGTTTTCAGGGCAATCAATCTGATCACTCCCTCTTTGTGTTCCATTCGGGGCCAGACACTGCAAACCTCCTACCGTACGTCGATGACATTGTACTCACTGCATCCTCTTCATCATTATTATCTAGACTGATGGCATTGTTGCGTTCGGAGTTTTCCATGACTGATCTTGGTCCGCTGAGCTACTTCCTCGACATCTCTGTGACTCACATTCGTGATGCGCTGTTTCTTCATCGGAAGAAATATGCCCTTGAGATTGTCGACAAAGCTCGGATGACGTCTTGCAAACCCGCCGCCACTCCTATCGACTGCAAGTCCAAGCTCGATGTTGCCTCTAGTCCTAAGGTGGATGATCCTACAACCTACCGTAGTCTGGCGGGCGCCCTCAAGTATCTGACATTTACTAGGCCAGACATCGCCTTCGCGGTTTAGCAGATTTGCTTATACATGCATGATCCTCGTGAGCATCACCTCCTGGCCATCAAGCAGATCATCCGGTACATCAAGGGCAGCAGTGACATGGGTTTGCACATTGCTGGCGGCCTGTTCGACACCCTCATCGCATACTCGGATGCTGACTGGGCGGGTTGTCCCGGAACTTGCTGCTCAACATCTGGCTTCGCAGTGTACCTCGGCAACAACCTAGTCTCGTGGTCCTCCAAGCGTCAGACGACCATCTCTCGCTCCAGTGCTGAGGTCGAGTATCGTGGTGTCGCCAACGCCGTGGCAGAGACATGTTGGCTCCGCAACCTCCTCTGCGAGCTTCGTGTCCCGCTTCGTGCAGCCACCTTGGTCTGTTGCGACAATGTCTCCGCCGTCTACCTATCATCGAACCCGGTTCAGCACCAGCGGACCAAGTACATCGAGATTGATATCCATTTCGTCAGAGAGAAAGTCGCCCTAGGCCAGGTTTGGGTATTACATGTTCCTTCTGCACATCAGTATGCAGACATTTTCACAAAGAATTACCTACTCCTCTTTTTTCGTCTTTTCGTTCTAGTCTTGTTATTCGCTCACCTCTAGCTGTGATTGAGGGAGGATGTTAACATGCATTATTTATATTTGTGCATATTGTGTATAGTGACGATTGTACCCATAGAGTTTTTACCCAATGATATATATACATGAGTAGTCCTCTGAGATCTGGCAAGGACTCAGTTATCCAAACGCTTACATTTAATTGGAAACAAGTTTATGGCTAAGCTGGCCTTGGCTTGGTGGAACATTTGGTTCTTTCGAAATCAATTGGTGTTTGATACTCGCATGGTTGTTTCAAATAATGAAGTTCTAGTTTTCTATAGTACATCAGCCCACCTTTGGTTGACCTCGACGCGTCTTCTTTGCAACGGAGAGATGCGTGAGGAGAACCCGAACATTCATCCTAAGCTACCCTGAATTAAAAGCTCAGCAACCATTACGAAAAGAATAAAACAAGAACCATGGCGCAAACCTCTAGAATATTTTTTCAAATTAAATTTCAATGGCTATTTCCTAATGAACAACCAGGCTTCTTACGGAATCGTAATTAGGGACCCCAATGGTTTTGTGGTCTCGATGGGCAATGGTAACTGCCATAACACTTCGGCCATCTTCACAGAGGCTTTCGGTCTTCGTATGGGAGTTCTTAAGGCTAAACAGTTGGGGCTTCATAATCTTCTTATTGAAGGAGATTGTCTTACTGTCATCAAAGTTTTACTAGGCGATTAGAAATGCCTGTGGAATATTGAGCTACTACAAGCTGAAATGACTCTCGTTCTATCTTCTTTCTCTAATATTGTTATTTGTCATATTTTTAGGGATTCGAGTGATGTGGCTGACAGGATTGCATGTCTGACCTACGGTACCCCTGTTGATGATAGCTGGGATCCTGGGACTGATTCAGAACTTCTTGTTCTCGTCCTGCGGGATGCTCTAGGTTTTGACATCGGCTAGCCGGTGTTTCGCCTAATTGTTATCCTGCTTAAAAAAAAAAAAGAACTGTCCTTACACCAAAAGGATGGGAAATAAATTAATCTTTAATAAATAAAAAACTCCTTGCCTTTGGGTTGGAGGGTTTTTTTAAGAAACTTGATTTGATCTGTCTCTTTTAATCCCGGCTTGATCTGTCTTGCTGAGTGGTTTTGTCTTTTCGTGCTGCACCATTTAGTTTTCGATGAGGTAACAGTCTTGAATGCCCTCTTGATCAATTTGATCATGACAGTTCGTGATTTTCGAGGATCTCCCGTCTAGGTGACGGGAACGTCGTTGATCCACACTTCCGTATGAGACGTCTATTTTCGTTGATGGATTTCACCTTCCATCTCCTAGGCGTCAAAACGCCGTGACAATCTTTTGACTCTCTCATGTTCTCGGTATTCGTGGTCTCTACTTGGGCTTACTTGACTTCTGTAAGACCCGGGGTCTTAAGAGGCGCCAACCCATGCCACCTAGCCCTGCCATGTCCGTTGTCCTCAATTGGAGCCTGAAAAGGAAGAACTCTTGTGACATGGGTAAGGCTGAATCACTTATAAAGTACTCTCAACATCCTTCTTATATCCGATGTGGGACGGGGATGTTACCCGGGGTCTTAAGATGCGCCAGCCCATGCTACCTAGCCATCTCAGGTCCGTTGTCCTCACTTTGAGCCTGAAAAGGAAGAGCTCTTGTGACATGGGTAGGGCTTGAATCACTTATAAAGTACTCCCAACATCCTTCTTATCAGTGGTTTTCCATGAATTCAAGGCAGCTTTGGATGTAGTTTGTAATCGAATGCTGTACTTACTTGATTATGTAGGAGAGACACCGATATCGGTGGTTTTGATGAGATCGGAGAGATGATCGGCACTGATACTGTATAATCGCCGTTGAGCAGTGGGAGAGAGAGAGCGTAGGAGGGAGAGCGCGTAGGAGAGGGAGCGCGTGGAACAAGGGTGGGGGTTCATATTGTGGACATTTCACCAATTTATCCTAAAATATGGATATTTCACCAATTAAGACATATTTTTTGAACATTTCACAAACTACCCCTTGTTCTAAACACAATGAATATCCATAACCATACTTAGAAATCATAACCCTGCCGACCTTTAACAATCAATTGAAAAAAAATGGAAGATAGTGAAGAAAGATTCTTCATGCAGGCTAGACAATATTCTCTAAAAAAATTATTCGAAGATATCTTGTTGATCAAAAGAGGGAAAATTCCCAAATTCACTTGCTGTGGTATATATTCACGCAATCTTAGACAATTAATTCCATTGCCCTCTTGATAAAATCAAAATCATTCTTATGATTTTCAAGCGGATTTCCCCCTCCCCACCCAGACACACACATATATTCCAAATTCCAAACTCGTTTAGTACCCTACTTTGGACGGTATTTTATAAAAATGGATTCCTATACAACATCATATATTTTATTTCATTTCCTATGTAAAGTGGGCACAAATCCCGATCCTGTCCCGGTCCTGTCCCGATTCCGGTGGGATTTAGAACAAAATAGCGAATTCCATTACGATCCCGTTTTCCGAAAAATTATGTGGGAGGAAACGCGGGACGATCCTAGTGGGATCCCGCAAATCCCGTCCCGTCTCGATCCCGTCCCGTCCAAACACTATCCCGTCCCGAAAAAAAAGTGTCAATCCCGTCCCGTAAAAATTTCGCGGAACGAGTCCCGTCTCGGCTCAATCCCGTCCCGTCCCGTCCCATGCCCACCCCTAATTATTTGTACTCTTGTGCGGATAATTTTTATAAAATAGGTTTATACATGTGAGGATTTGGTTCAAACCAATTAATTAAAATAAAACATAATAATCAAATGAGAATATATCACTTTATATATAATATTATTTTAATTTGTTTGAATTTAAATAAATTTGGTATTAAGACTTTCATCTAATTAGTTCATTTCAATTTTCATCAATTGTTATATCAACTTAAAGATGAGGAGAAATCAATATATATAATTTATTTTTAAAAAAAATAAATTTGTTATTAACAGTTTAACAATCGTTCTACCGATGAACTCATTCCAATTTTTGTTAACTATTATATCAGTTTTTATAACATATGCTTTTTGAGTGGAGTAAGAAACCGGATTTAGTAATTGACTCTTACTTCGTCGTTCAATATTTTTTGAGCAAACGTCGTTCAATGTTAAAACTTATTTAATATCTTGTAATATTATACTACCTAGAAATTTCTATTTTAAAAATTGAAAAAACTATATTTTAAATAGTGTTGATTTTTATTTTATTTTTACAAATTATGACAATAATCAAACATCGTATCTTTTTTTAGGATGGAGTAATAGATTAATTAACAGAAAAGCTAAATACACCGCTAATTTTTACTAGATACACCGCTAATCTACGCAACAAGCTGCGGAACTCGTTACGCACCACGCTGCGTAACTAGCCTTGCGTCCGACCAAACACGCCCTAACATCCCCCCGCCAAACATTCCGCGGTGGGTTGCGAAACAGGATACACGTATGAATGCGGAATATCTGGGAATGAAACCAAACGCGGCATAAGGGAATACAAATAGACTCCGCATCGAGTTGCGTAATACGGTGTATTTGAAATTCAAAAGCAGTTGCGCATCGGGGTGTGGAGAACGAGGCGTATCAAGTACGATTCGGAACGACAATCGGTGGTACGACTTTCGAACTCCGATTCCGAGAGCGACGACGATTTGTGATTCCGACAGGCGGAGAAGAGAATAACGGGTGAAGGAAGCGGCGGAAAGAGGGGTACAGAAAGTGAGGGCGGCGGTGGAGGGCCGGCCGGCACGCCTGTGGTGCTGGTAGCCGGTGACGAGCCTACGATGGAGGAAATCTTCGAGTCGTTGGACTGGAGAGACGGGGAGAGGGTGGCGATGGAGGCGGAGGAGTTGGGCAAGGCGGCGGAGCAAGTGAGGGCGATCTCGGAGGGGCAAGTGCAGGTCGAGACGGCGCCAGGGCAATTAGGTGGCGGGGATTTGGTCGGTGATGGGGGTCGGGGTGGAGAGGGCGGAGAAGGGGGTCCGTCGGGGGTCCGGGAGGTGTCGATTGAGACGGCGTGTGCGGTGATACAGCGGGAGGAGGAGGAAGATGCGGCTCTGAGCAGGGCGGCGGAGGAGAAAAGGGCGACGGAGAAGGAAAGGGCGGCGGGAGAAGAAAGGGCGCGGGAGAGGGATAGGGTTACATCAAGGGCGGCGGACGCGGACGCGAAGTCTGTGGCGGCGGCGGTGGCGGATAGGGTTACATCGATGGTGGAGGAGGCAACGAGGGGGACGGGTGCGGTAGAGCCGGACAGGGTTGCGTCGGAGGAGCCGACGAGGGTGGACGGCCCGGAGGCGGCGAGGGATTCAGCAGAGGAGGCATTGAGGATGGCGACGGCGGCGGAGAGTGTTGCGTCCGCGAGCAAGAAAAACATTATTGGCGTCGGTAAGTATTGCGTTGATGATTCTTTGTAGTTTTCATTACTCTTCAATTATGCCTAAGTTTGAGTGTTGAGTAAATCGTAATAGTGAGAAGAAAAAAATCTGTTAGTATGTGTGACCTAAAGGTACCAAATATAGGAAGAAATAGCAGAATATGGGAAATATAATTGTCGAAAAATAGAGAATGAAAATAATCGTTAGAAATAGTAGACACGTACATTATAAGTATATTAAGTTGAACTGTAATTACATATGCGTAATAGAAAACATATAATTCGATGACAAAATGGAGAGTACAAATACATAAATTACAAATGTGGAAAACGTTATAGTAAACAGCGTGAAATATACATTATAATGTGGAACAGTTTGAATAATAAAAAATAATTATAAAAAATGACAACGATTAAAATGACAGGAGAGGGAGAAGTTCATGGCGAACTTTCAGGAAAGCCGTAAGCGTAGGCGTGAGGGTGCCGGAGAAGGAGATCGGACTATTGGACGGATTGTTTTAGCCTCAGCGCGTGGGAAGTTTGAGAAGAAGGTGAAGAGATCTGTTGCAGAGCCTCCAGCTGATGAAGTGGTGGAGACGGAGATGGTAGTGGTAGAGACAGGGACGGTGGACGTGGAGTCGCCAGCGGTGGACGTGGAGACGCGTGCGGATGCCGACCAACCCGACCTTGCACGAATGGGAGAGTTGGTGGGAGAGTTAAAAGGTTGTATGAGGACTCCTGAGGTGCGGGGGCCAAACCTACATATGGTATTGTCGATGAAGCCTCCTCCATGGGGGCCGCTGTCGACGAGAGCGCGCGGACTTGCTTGGACGGATGAATATGGGGACGACGGTGCGGAGAGGTCCCCAGAAGTGGGTTCTGCGTGCGGATCTGCATCAGAAGCGAGGACGTATGCGTCTGCTGCGAGGGAGGGTGCGGTTCTGAAGGAGTACCATGCTCCCCACGATGAGGGTGTTCCTCATGAGCAGGATGCTCACCAGGAGCCGGATGGCCCGCAAGATCAGCATGACAGCGATGGTGGTGACCAGATTGGTGAGTAGGGTGGAGCCAGTTCGTCTGAGGAGGATGATCCGGATGAGGTGTTTGGCGGGGGGCCGGAAGATAAGTCGTTGTTGTTGAGCTTTGTCAGTCATGTGGCGCAGAGGATTTGGGCGGCGCCGGATGACCCACCTGTACTGGTGGACGTGCATAGGCGGGGTAAGACGATCAGTTGGTTGCGACAGGTCTTTGAGCGCGGAAGGGAGACCTGGGTTCCCTTAGTGACGCAGAGTGGGCTGGTGGGGTTGTTGGATCTGAGTTGGAGCCACATCGACCATGGCCTGTGTCAGATTTTCATGGAGCGGTGACAGCCGGAGACGAACTCGTTTCACTTCGAGTGGGGTGAGATGACGATTACTCTGCACGATGTGCAGTTGTTGTTTGGGCTGGCTATAGAGGGTGCGCAATTGGTGATGGACGTAGACGTGTTGGGGACCGCTCAGTGGGTGGCACAGAGCTTTGGGTGGTCGCTGCATCGGGTGAACAAGTGGAGGATGACAGGTGGAATCCCACAGAAGGAGATGAAGGCGAAGATAGCAGCGTACATCGACGCAGGCCTCCCAGAGGATGGGGTCGGCCGCCAGAGGGTAGCGACGTTGTGGTTGGCGTACCTTCTTTCGTCGACGTTGATGATCGACAAGTCGAAGGATAGGATACGTGTGTCACTGATCTACATGTGCAGAGACCCTGCAGCGACGGGTGGATATGCACGGGGGGCTGCGGCGTTGGCGTACCAGTACAGAGCCATGGGGAAGGGAACGCGAAGGAGGGCGAAAGGGATATGCGGCTGTCCGCTCCTGCTACAGGTAATGGCGTAGATCATCGTACGATTCAACTGTATTTACAATGAAATTAAAATTTTTAGATATTGACTGACTTTGATTAAAATGAGTTTCCATGCAGACCTGAATATACAATTATTTCCCTTTTCAGCATGGCACACTTGCGCCGATGGTTGAGATGAGGGTTGGTGCAAGGTACGCAGCCCGTTTCGTGCCGACAGCGACCCCGAGGCGGGATCAAGGGCGGATTACATCCCTACGCCGGGACATTGACTAGTGCAGACCCCGATCGATATGTGACGTTGGACTTACAGTGTGAATTATATATAATCGTTGACTATCAGAGTCGTAACAATATAATTGTGTAACTTGTATCTATATATTATGATCGTAGGTATGTTGGATGCCGTTCGGGCGCGACTTGGATCTTCAGGGGGTCCACAGAGTGTCGGCCTACCGCGGGACGATCACATGGGCGGAGGGGGTAGAGTCGTACATGCCTGATAGGGTGGTATGGCAGTTCAGCCGCATGCAGGGCATCCCGATGGACCCCTTCATTCCAGTGCGAGTGGTACGGGATGCGCGACCACACCGCCCGTACGAGCTTGTGATGCCGGGGGAGGCGAACCACTGGGCTGACCGCCATGCGCACGCGGTTGACCTCGAGGCCACACCGATGGCTCCTGCAGAGCGTCCATGGGCGTCGATGAAAGGGTACTTGGAGTGGTTTCGCCCAAGGTCACATGTCTGCATCCTCCCTTCGTCCGTCATCCCTCCAGAACCGGAGCCGATTATTCCGGATGAGCCGGCGCCCGTTCCGGAGGAGGCGCAGCCCGTTCCGGCGGAGGGCCCTTCTGCGACTGCCATCCTTCCACCCCGTGCAGCAGATGTGGAGGATCGATTTAACACGGTGGGGGCTGAGTTGACCCGTCTTCTGTCGGAGCCGGAGGATACATTGAAGGCTGAGATTAGGCGCATTGTAGGGCGGTACTACACCGCTGATCCGTCATTTGTGCAGACGCAATGATGTATGTGTACGCGTACATTTATTATGTTATGTGGTGACTTTTGTGTTGATCAGTTGCGGAGTTTTGGTTTTGCATAACTGTGGTTGGATTTGTGTTTGCATGCCGGGTTTGAAGTATCGTACATGCGTGTTGTTCGTTTTGAATGGAATTTAAACCGTTGTGACACTTTGAATGGATGTCAACGCGTTGTTACGGTTGATCCTTATATTAGATCGAGCATATGGAAGTAACTTCTTCATAATGCGTGTCTTCATTTAATTGTATTCGAAAAGGCCGGGTTATTATCAAAAATGTAGTTGCATGTATACAGAACGTTGTTTTGCAAATAGAGAATGTTGTAAAGCAAATAATGTTGTTGTGCAATGTGAGAGATACGCACTACACCGCGCAGCTCTCCACATTAAACTACGCAATTAATATCCCCATTTGACATGTAGAACGCATACGTCTATAAAAGGCAGGCAGCGTCGGAGAGAGGTGTTGTACCTCAAAAGCAAATAGAGGAATGGTGTCATCACGAAACAACGATGCTTTACTCACCTTATATGTCCAATTTCCTACAAACACTTTTAAGATCATAGAAGTACTTTGATTTCAGCGTCGCGGGGTAGAGTGGAAAGGTTGCGGTTGGGAGTAGAGAGGTGGGGGTATCTGTAAGGTACAATGGCCGTTTCCTGAATCAAATAACGTGGGAAATACCATCTGGGCCAATGCAGTATCTTTTTCGGTGATAGCGTGAGGCATGAAAATGGTGCAGATCTGATAAGGCGAGTGGCTGGGTACATGTAATGTCCAGATCTCCATAAGGGTTGTAATCTCAAAATCTCCTTTAGTGGTGATGTTGGTGTAGTTAATGTCAATGTTTGTGTCCTTGCAATATATTTCTTGTGTGCATGTACTTGATAACAAAATAAATCCTTTTATATTGCTACATCCAGAATTTGGGTGTAAGTAGCGGGCGGTGTAAGTAGTGGCCCGGTGTGAGCTACGCATGCAGATGCGTATTAAAGGAGAGAAAGTCGCACAAAAGCGTGCACTGGAGTGGGTCAGACCCGTCAGATTTGTGTCGGGGGTTCATTGTGGAATGATACCCCACGACAGGGGAACTCTCATGCCGAATCAATACGCAACAGAGTGCGGATTCGTTCGAAGGTTGGTGCGGAGCAATACGCAATTGGGTGCGGAAATATCCGCAACTGGCTGAGGAATCGTTCGAAAACCGTAGTTCGTCCGTAGGTTTGCGGCATTTCACCCTATAAATACAGTTGGTCGTGCTTGGGAAGTTGCACTCATTTTTGGAAATGGTTGTTTGTTACTCGTCCGAATTGTTTGTCGTGTCATACTCGTTCGACCGTATTATGAAATAGGGTGGTGGTAAAGGATCGGTGAAACACTTTGAGTGCAATAATAGAAAACTCTCGTCGATGCCTGCGGAGGTCATCTAGACGTCGTTACAGCTCAGGGGATCCAGTGAGCTGTGATTACGACGTGACTTCGTCCGACAGGATTGGGAGGTTGATATATCCCTGGTTAAGCACGGTATCACCTCTAACGTCGCCATGTGTAAATGTTGGCGTCTACCTGGATCAATAATGGCGGTTCAACAACAATCGAGTGAACCTCGTGCCTACTCGTTGGTGTATCTGATGAGTTTATGATGTAAACACGTTTGTTATATTTGTACTAAAACTATGAAAATCCATTTTCTGTTGTTGTAAAATTATTTCGATGTAATAAAGTAAATTATCTGTTGGGAAACGCATTTAGAATTTCCATTAGATTTTGCAAATTACATTTGATATGAAGTGTGTACAACGACATTGTAAGGATTGACATGGAATTCAGTAAATAGCAATTAATATAAACAATTAAAAAAAATTACAGAATGGAAACTTCATATGTGTACATATGTCTGTTTTTCTTAGTAAAGTTAGGTGGGGGGTTCTATCATTAGGTTCGAACCGGAAGCAGGCGGAAAGCTACGCATGTAGATGCGTATGAAAGGAGATAAAGTCCCAAACAAGCGTGCACTGTCCCAGGTCAGACCCGCCAGATTTCTGTCAGGGGATGAAGGAGGAATGTTACGCATGAAGCTGCGTAACTATTTGCATCACTCCGACGTAATACCACGCGTGAAGATGCGCAATAATTTGCGTAGCGGTTACACATAATGGTGTGCACCATTGGGGACTTGTGTATAAAAACCTGCACGGACATACTTTCCCTTCATCAACCACGACATTCCATACGCAGTTCCAATGAACAACATATGTGGTGGGGTAGGTTTTGAATGGGCAATTAAATGAAGTGATGAAAGTCAAATGTTTTCAACTCCAGAAATCCAAAAGGGGCAAAGATCGGTGTAACACTTTGATTTGAGCGGCATTTGAGGTGGCTACTTCGTATATTTGAGGTGGCAACTTCGTAATCCGGTAACTGATAGTTTGTTAAAATTGTTTCGTTTCAGCCTATGTTGACCTATGTTATTTGATTTCCATATGTATGGTATGCGGAATCATATCCATGATCCATACGATGACGTCCTCATTATTGTCACCAACAAACAATGTCCGTGGTCTTTCGTGTGGGTACGTAGTTTTTCGATAAATTAATCTCGTTTCAAATATTGTTGCACTAAATTATTTGGTGTTTGTAGATACGTTATGCAGAATAAGATACACGATCTATATAAAAACCCCTAACAAATTCGCCCAACAACCCACGGTGAAGTTGTGGATGCTTCAGCAATGGGACTACTACCCCTCGGCAGGGGTACTCCGACGCCGGAGATATATGCAATAAGATGCGGAGCAGGCCACAAGTGGGTGTGGAGGTATCCACAACTAGGTGCGTAAAAATCCGCACACATGTGCATTCTTGGGTCGGTGGAGTGGCTTGTACCTTCTGGTATAGTGGGTTGAGGAGGTCGTAGCATCGCGTTGAGATCCTATCTCAGAGCCGGCAAAAAATGTCGACGTTGTGCATGCCGGTGCACCACGTGTTGTGGTCCCTGTTTAGTGACGCTCTGACCTCTAAAATTGCGGATGCTTCAGCATTGGGACTACTACCCCTCGACAGGGGTACTACGACGCCGAAGATATACACAATAAGGTGCTGAGCGGTCCGCAAGGGGGTGTGGAGGTATCCGTAAAAAGGTGCGGAAATATCCAAACCCTGGGGCTTACCCTAGGTCGTTCGTAGGTTGGCGGCATTTCAGCCTATAAATACAGTTGGTCGTGCTCGGGAAGTTGCACCCATTTCTCGAAATGGTTGTTTCTTACTCGTCCAAATTATTTGTTGCAAAATACTCATTCCAAACGGTAATTTCAAAGAGGGAGGTGGTGAAGGATCGGTGTAACACTTTGAGTGGAATAATAGAAAACTCCCGTCGCAGGTGGCGATGTCATGTAGACCTCGTTCCAGCTCAGAGGATACAATGAGTTGTGAGTGCGACGTCACTTCGTCCGACATGGTTGGGAGGTTGAAATATCCCTAGGTAAGCACGGTTTCATCTCTAACGCCGCCATGTGTAAATGTTGGCGTCTACCTGGATCAATAATGGCGGTTCAACAACAACCGGGTGAACCTCGTGCCTACTCGTTGGTGTATCTGATGAGTTGATGATGTAAACACGTTTGTTATATTTGTACTAAAACTATGAAAATCCATTTTCTGTTGTTGTAAAACTATTTCGATGTAATAAAGTAAACTATTTGTTGGGAAACGCATTTAGAATTTCCATTAGATTTTGCAAATTACATTTGATATGAAGTGTGTACAACGACATTGTAAGAATTGACATGAAATTCAGCAAATAGCAATTAATATAAACAATTAAAAAAAATTATAGAATGGGAACTTCATATGTGTACATATGTTTATTTTGCGTAGTAAAGTTAGGTGGGGGTTCTATCATTGGGTTCGAACCGGAAGCAGCCGGAAAGCTACGCATGTAGATGCGAATTAAAGGAGATAAAGTCCCACACAAGCGTAACTATTTTTATCACTCCGACGCAATATGACGGTCGCGGTCGCACTCGCTCGAAGCTTTCACCAACGATTACATACGCATGTCTATAAAATATATACACTTTCCTTTGTTCGATTCAATCAAGCATTCAGCGTGTATCAACTGGCTAGGTCCCTGGGTTAGGTCCTTTACAGAGCTTGTCTCGATTGTTTAGTTTCGCAGGCAGATGCGGCCCTCATGAAGAGGTCGTGGGCCCAATGTCGATGGAAGGATGCGCTTGCCCGCCGGAAGTGCAGTTTGACTGGAACACCGCATATGCGCATTGCATTGCGTATGTATATGCATTGGCTTGCGTATCTATACACATTGGGTTGCGTTTTCATACGCATTTGCATGCGCTAATTATGAGCCCCTTCTGTTGTTTTTGTCTCCTACGCCCCACCTCTGACGTGCTTTATAAACACCCCAATTGATACACATATGAATTACAAAACTCCACATTGTACTTCATACGTATGGAGCCGGTGACAACTCAACATCGCGGTTCCAACCCACGCACTGATTTTGTAATTAAATGGGATCGGTATTCGACGCCGCCTGACGAGTCCGATTGTGCTTGCCGCAATCCAGAATACAGTGGCATCCATCCATACGCACTATTTCGAGTGGAGTGTGAAAATGACACTCACATATCCGCTCCCTTGAAATTTGGTTGCGCTTACTGCAACCAATTTCATCAGGGTATTCCTAGAGCATATTACTGGAGGGTTGGAGCCCTTCTTTTAGAACGTATTCGATCATTCTTTCCGGAGTTAAGCGAACATGACCACGTCGATGTGGCCCAGCATGCAAGAGTACTTGTTAAGGAAGCAAATATGGAGGTCCAAACCTTTGCATTCAATGAGCTTAAGATTCAAGTGATCCCAAAAACGACATGATGGAGGCGAAGGGTTGATGTCGGAATGTGTACTATTGTGTGGACTGTATATTGTTTTTATGTCTAAGTAGTACTGTTACTTTATGTCTTTAGGTGCGATATGCATAACAACATTGGGCAACGCCCTTAGAATTTCCATTACATTTGGTGATCAACATTCGATATGACGTGCGTACAACGACACTTTAAGAATAGACATGAAATTCACTAAATAACAAAGTGCTTAGTATGGGAACTCTTTAACGTCTATCGCACGAATTGAGTGGCATTATTGAGGGGAGACGAGCAATTTTCCGTAAATACGTCCATGCGAGTGACCAAGAACTGATACGCAGTCTTCGGACGTTACATGCACAATCGACGAATAGGCAACACAAATATGGTATTTGTTTACCAGACTTCATTGTCGGGAAATGTTGGACCGTACGACGACAGACTGGCAGTGTCTTGTCGCTTCCCTAACTCCAAAGTGCTTCCATGATAGTTGGTCCTAGTGGAACGACGGTAAAAAGGAGGATGTTGCAGTGAAAAACATTCAAATGAGTTAAATGTACATATTAGCGGAAGACATGGTCATGTATATATACATGTTCGCAATCATTTAGCTGAGGTAAGGGCCAGATGTCGTTGCTGTTGGATCCGCATTCCCTTGCGGTTATGTACGCGGCTATATGCAAAGTGATCGCAGTATCTCAAACCCATGTCCCAATCCGATACGCCATATTGTGTCGGCCGTTGAGTTACGCATGAATATGCGTAATTGAACGGGCTGCACAATTCTGGGAATGGTAGGTGGGACGCTTATGAGGACGCAACTAACCAGGCCCCTGGTTACGTACCTACCTGCGTAACAAGTCCCCATCCCCATTAAGAAAGGGAAAAGAGACGCAAAAAACTGCGAAACGATCCGGCCCACGTCGCGCAATATATATCCGCATTTATTTGCGGAACTCATACGTCTATAAAAGGCAGTTGATGGGGATGCTGGACCTCATAAGCAGAAAGTGGAATGGTTTAATTCCCATACAGCGATGCTTTTCAAACCTTATATCTCCCGTATGAAATAAACAATTTAAAGATCATGGAAGTACTTTGATTGGCACGCTTGCGGAGGGGGAGTGGAGAGGTTGCGGAGGGGAGCGGACAGGTAGAGTGCCTACTGGCTCTGAAACTAGTTTCGTCCCTCCGGCCACGGCATGTCAGCGGGCCGGACGAGCTTTGTCCCTCCGGCTAGTGTGTCTCCCATCCTCCGTCTCCTCTGTCTCCATCTCCGTCTCGTCTCTGTCTCCGTCATCGTCTCGCTTCCGCACTCCACATAAGATGTGACGGTCGCTGTCGCCCTCGCTCGAAGCTTACCTCTAAAATATTACCCCATCCCCTCGACAATTATAATAAGGCATGTTGTTTGATTTGATCTTGGCTTAATATTTTAGATTAAGCATATATTGTGTAAGGGTTTTTTTTTGTAGTCGATGTAGTTTGATTTGGTTACAGTACATATTACACAATTGTTCGGACTATGTTCATTTCCAAGAAATTCAAGAAATAGCAATCACAATTGTTCGTACTATGTTTCAATGTTTGTGTTTTTCCAATATGTTTCTTGTGTGCAGTTAGTTGATTACTAAATATCCGCGTATTTACACTAATTCATTGGCCGTTACATGCGAGTGACCAAAGACTCCGTTACATGCACAATTGACGGATAGGCAACACAAATCTGGTATTTGTTTACCAGACTCCATTGTCGGGACATGTTGCACCGTACCACGACAGACTGACACACATTACAATGATCTTTGGTCCTTGTTGAATGACTGTAAAAAGGAGGATGTTCTAGTGAGAAACATTCAAATGAGTTAAATGTAAATATTAGCGGAAGACATGGTAATGTATATATTCATTTTTGCCGTGCTGGCTAAATACACCCCAAATCATGCACGTCCTTAAGGACGTGCATGGTTAAAAAGGGTTCATTAATTTTTTTTAAATGTGAATTAGTCACAAGGCTTGCACGTCTTTAAGTACGTGCATTTTCAGCCTTTGGATTTGTGGTGTATATAACCACACCTCATGTTCGCAATCAATTAGCTGAGGTCTGTATGACGTCGCGGTTGGATCCGCTTTCCCTTGCGGTCATATACACGACGATATGCGAAGTGTTCGCAGTATATCAAATGGATGTCTCATCACGTACACTTGAATTGTGTCGACCGTTGAGTTACGCATGAATATGCATAAGCAGTGGCGGATCCAGAATTTTGTTTAGGGGGGGGGGGGCTAAATTTTTTTTTTTTGAGAAAAGAGACTTTACACAGTATACAACCCATAAGAATACATAATTTCATAGGAAAAGAGATTACAAAAATTTTAAGTTCATTGAGATGAACAATAAAAAAAATACTTGGTTTTGGACACAGTTAGCTCAGGCTTTATCTTTGGATTTTGATGAGACTTGTGAGGCAAAAACTTGGTTTTCATAGGTCTAATGTTTTTGGGTTTTTTTTTGTTTATGGGTTTTGATTCCCCTTTGTATAAATGTTCAGCTGGTCTATCTGGGAATTTTGACTGTAAATCATAAAAAACAAAACAAATCCACAAACCATAATTCTATATCATAAAACACAAATTCACAAATTTATTTCTCAAAATCATAAACCACAATTCCAAAGCACAAAATCAAAACCACAAATTATAATCACAAATCCTATTCTAAATTTCTCCAAATTGATTCTCAAATAAAAAAATTCGAATCCACAATTTCAATTCCAAAGCACAAATTCACAAATTTATTTATCAAAACCACATATTCTAATCACAAACCCTAATCTAAATTTTCCCAAATTGATTATCAAATCCAAAAATTCTATTCTAAATTGATTTTCATCTCAATCGATTGAACTCGGTCAAATTAAAAGGAAGAGGAATAAAACTAACTAACCGGGTAGATCGAACGAGTGAAGAAGAAAAAGAACAAGTTAAGGACTGCTAGCTGTCTGCTGACTGCCAACAGACTGCAACTGTATACGAACTGCGACTGTGCGGCCGAGGTGTTCGGTGCGGTGGTGCCAGGGCCGGTCGGAGACGTACCTAGTGGCAGCGGGCGGCTTGTCACTTTCGCTCCGTGGTACTTTCGCTTTCGCTCGGGGTTAATTTGATGTGTCTGGCTAAAAAAAATGGCTCGGGGTTAATTTGATGTGTCTGGCTAAAAAAAAGGGCCGCGTTTATAAAAAAAAAAAGTGGGATGGACGGGATTCGAACTTGGGTTACCTCGCACTGTTTAGAACAAATTCCCGCTCGTCCTGTCTTTTCCATTGAGCCAGATCATCTTTGTGTTACTTACACAACTTAACTTATATATATCCCAAATACTACACACACATAAAAATATACACCTACCCTTTTGTTGGATAGGGAGAGGGGCTTCAGCCACCTTGAACCCCCCCGTACATCCGCCTCTGTGCGTAAGTACAAGACCGGCACAAGTCTGGGAAGGGTAGGTGGGACGCTTATAAGCACGCAACTAACGAGGCCACTTGTTACGCACCTAGATGCGTAAATCTGCTGGAGGCCTATAAATACAGCCCGGACCATTCGTATCCCCATATGATGGCTCATACTACGGTATATTTCTCACCCACCTACATAATATGTATTCATACATTAACTATTCAAAAGATCACGGAATCACTTTGATTTGTATGGATATGAAGCTGCTGGTGATGGAAATGAATCAACTGGTCAGGGAGTTGCAATAATCACTCTTGTGCTCCATACGGAATTGTGATTCCCTATGCGATTGGTGCTAACTTACACCTACTGGTTCTCCATCCGCCTTGTCAAAGGCAGTGCTATTATGGTAATTGAAAAGGACAATTTAAAAATAGTGAAGAGTTTCTTTATGATGTATATTATGTTTTGTTACTTTAATTGCCTCTATGCAATACTGTAAATGATAATTGAGGTATGGACTAGTTTTTATTTAAATCGATGTATTAATAATTTCTTCAAAATTTTATGTGGTCACACATTATCTACAACAGAATGAAGGTTGCAAATAAATTCTGGCAATGTCAATTACATTTGGTAAAGGAGAGATCAGTGAAGCACTTTGCCATACAAATTATGGGTACATACAATTCAACGAAGGTGAAATTTTCTCGTCTGATACGACAACAATGACAGATCGGTGAAGGAACTTTAATTGCCTTACAAAACAGATGTGTGCGCATTTCTATGAAATGGTGTTTCAATCCTAATGTTCGTTCAAATTTGTAACGTTCTTTCAATTATATTGTACGCATACAAAACGACTTGTTTCACATCATCCGCTACAAAATGGCCCTTGCTCGATGTATCATCCACGCATCCACTTTCCCGCTACGAAACAAGGTAATCATTACTGGGTTGGGACAATGAGAATTGAAACAAGACATACACCAAAATGATGTACATTGCAACGGTTGCAATATAAACGACTACAACATAATATCCGCATAATATTCTTTCAATTATATTGTAAGTGCCTAGCAAGCAAGTTACCGTATTCATATGCAGCTACACTACAGTGGCGGGCAGTCCCCAACCGCATTAATAAGGGGAAAAGAGACGCATGCAACTGCGAAACGATCCGCACTACATCGCGCAATATATATCCGCATTTAGCTGCGGAACTCAGACGTCTATAAAAGGCAGCGAATGGGGATGCTCAACCTCATAAGCATATAGTGGAATGATCTAATTCCCATACAACGATGCTTTTAAGACCTTATATCTCCCGTATGAAATAAAAACTTTAAAGATCATGGAAGTACTTTGATTTTAGATATGCGGGGCGGAGTGGCACGGTTGCGTAGGGGGAGTGGAGAGGTTGCGGGGGGGAGCGGACAGGTGGGGGTGCCTGCTAGCTCTTCAACTAGTTTCGTCCCTCCGACCACGGCATGTCAGCGGTCCGGACGAGCTTCGTCCCTCCAGCTAGTGTGTGTCCTATCCTCCGTCTCCTCCGTCTTAGTGTCCATCTCTTCTTCGTCTCCGCCATCGTCTCGTTTCGGCCCTCCACATAAGATATGACGGTCGCGGTCGCACTCGCTCGAACCTTTCCTCAAAAATATTACCACATCCCATAG
This sequence comes from Persicaria tinctoria, assembly GCA_037127255.1. Taxonomy (NCBI): domain Eukaryota; kingdom Viridiplantae; phylum Streptophyta; class Magnoliopsida; order Caryophyllales; family Polygonaceae; genus Persicaria; species Persicaria tinctoria. Next base: position 41,641,300 of record JBANSL010000012.1, on the reverse strand, counting down.
ACAATTGTAATAAGACATGTTGTTTGATTAGATATTGGCTTAAAATTTAAGATTAAGCATATGTTGTGTATATAGTTTTTTTTTTCAGTCGATGTAGTTTGATTTGGAGACAGTACATATTACACAATTGTTCGGACTATGTTCATTTCAAAGAAATTCAAGAAATAACAATCACAATTGTTCGGACTACGTTTAAATGTTTGTGTTTTTGCAATATGTTTCTTCATTACAAAATATCTCTTTTTACACTGATACATTGGCCACTTCCAGTGCTATATGTGAGAACGAGAACAATGACAAAAATAATCACATAATAGTCTTGGGTTCGAACATTGGGTTCGAATCTCTACTCTCCTTTGCTTTGTAAACCTAAGTCTTGGGTTCGAACCTTGGTTTCCATAGGGTTAGCGGGACCACCTTCACTTAGGAGTCGGTCCTGACGGGATTGACGCAGATCAGAAAACTTGACCCTCTCGAAGTGGCCGTGGAATTCCATGAGTCTGCCCTACCAGTCCATGATCGAGTCGATCACGTTGGGATTGATGCAGTGCCTGCGGCTCTCTCGCCGTGGATATGGAGATCCACGAGTCTGCCCTCCACTTCCCCTTATGATATTGTGGATCATTGCGGAGGCAAACGGCGCAGGCTGGTGAGTGTTGGGCCCCTCCGTGAACGGCTCGTCCCGTTATTTACATCGAGTATGTTGCACGAAACCCTAACCAAATCCCAAATAAACAAGTGTTATCAAAGTGCTTCCATGACCCTTACATAACTTATAGTTGGGGGAGTATGCTCATTGTTTAACCCTTGAAAATATCCCATTGGCCCAAACGTGTTCCGAACCTATGACATCGACAATGGCTTAGTGGTTCACTACACAGTCGTCGTGTATTTATAATGGTGGAGCAATAGTTCGGTCACCCTGAGTATTTGCGGATACAACCGCACGTAGGTGTAGAACCATACGCATACAACTGCGTAGATGGCGGATACGCATGCATCTGCGTAGATGGCGGCGAGCTATGCATGCATGTGCGTATCTACGGAGATAAAGTCCGACGCAGGCCTACAGTTCGACTCGGTCAGTCCCGTGAGCTATGTGGCAGGGGGTCAGAGTGTTGCTACGCAGGCCGATGCGTAGCTACTGAGATAAACCCCGACAAACTCGTGCACTGGCATGGGTTAGGCCAGTCAGATTTGTGTTGGGGGTTGAGTTCGGTTAGCTACGCATGCAAATGCATATCTAGTCTGATAAACTCCGACAAATTCGTGCACTGGCATGGGTCAGGCTAGTCAGATTTGTGTTGGTGGTTGAGTTCGGATAGCTACGCATGCAGTTGTGTATCTAGTCGGATAACCTCCGCTGCAAGCGTCAAGATGCGTAACATTTCTTCTTGAGATTGAGATAAACATCTACACGTCTTCATGCGTAACAGTTCCGCATTAAATTTCGTCTCGATAAAACATGATGTTTGACGTTGTATTGTAACCTATTGCCTACTGTCAAAATATAACACAATCTCATTAACGAGTGAAATCATTACAATAATTGGTTGTCAAAACAAGCCTCTGAAATAATATAATCGACAAACAATTTCTTCGGCTGGCCACCTACATACGGAAAGACATTCTGATTGGGGTTGTCGCCATGGATGCTGTAAGCCGAAACTAGTTCGCGACAAATTGCTTCCATGATCCTTACAACATTTGTAAATGGGCAATAAAATGAAGTGATGAATGACTGAGTGCCAACATAGACTTGAATTTTATGTCACCTACAATTCCGAAAGTAACGTCATCCTTGACTCTATAAATATGCAGGGGAGACTTGTGGCATCTACAACTCCGCATGTCAGTTCGGTGTGGTCCGCATGACAGTGTGGTTCTTTACGCAACATCTATGCGTGGAGTTACACGTTACAATGCGGATCCATCTGCAACTAGGTACGGAGGCATCTGAACCCTTGGAGTTACACGCATGTCGATGTGGCAGGGGTTGTGAATATTTGCAGTTTGTTGGCCTACGCATGATGCTGCGTATCTATTGAGATTAACTTCGTCACAAGCGTCTAGATGCGTAACAGGAGTCTAAAGAAATGGTTCAGGTAAACTTCTACACGTCTGGTTGCGTATAGGTTCCGCACTAAATGGCGTAGCAATAAAACATGTTGCGGAACCATGAACAAGATGCGGAGCCATCCGCATCAAGGTGCGGAGGCATCTGAACCCTGGGGCCAACCGTCAATTCACCCTATAAATAGAGTCGATCGTGCTTCGGACGTTGCACCCAATTCTAGCAATGATTGTTTTCATACTCGTTTGAGATGGGGCTGCTGAACCTCATAAGCATATAGTTGAATGGTCTAATTTCCATACAAAAATGCTTTACAAACCTTATATCTCTCATATGAAATAAACACTTACAAGATCAGGGAAGTACTTTGATTTCAGATACGCAGAGCGGTGTGGACAGGTTGCGGAGGGGGAGTGGACATGTTGCGGATGGGAGCCGACAATTGGGGTGTGTGCTGGCTATTAGACTAGCCTCGTCCCTCCGGCGACGACATGTATGCGGCAAGGCGGGTGTCTCCTCTCCTCCGTCTCGTCTGGAGTCCTCTCTCTTAAGATCTGTGACCTCGAGCCTCCATATATGTCACCTCGCTCGAAGCTTACGCCCCCAATCGCCAACCTGGTAGTGTCAATGGCTTTAGGTTTGCCTATAAAACCAAAGGTCTTGCGTTCGAACCCTGGCAGGCATAAGATCTGGAAAATCACTTTGAAAATATTACCCAGATCCCCTCCACAATTGTAACAATGCCTTTTCTTTGATTAAATATTGGCTTAATAATGTTAAAATGTAGCATATCTTGTTTATACAGTTTTGTTTTCCATCGATGTAGTTTGATTTGATAACAGTAGATATGACAGAACTGTTCGGACTTTGTTCGGACTTTGTAGCGCCAAAACAATAGTTTGATTTGATAACAGTTTTGTAAATGCCAGCCTCACAAGGTGGTTGGTGCTAAGCGACGAAACCGCCAATAAATACCGTGTACGGTTCTGCGGCGAAATGCGTGATGTTCCGCAATAACATGCGGACCTCAAAATAAATATACTGCGAAACTATCCGCGTTGAATACGTGGTTACGTTCAATACTAACATTAGAATGAGCATACCGCATTCATTGCGACATATTGCGTCTCGCCAGCGCACAATATTTTGGAAGTAGTCGTCATAATCGATTATGTATTGATCGAGATGTGACAATGAAAATTGAACCAAAGAACACTACAAAATCATGTCAATTCCAACGATTACAATTTAAACGACTACAATATAATACACACCTATTATAAATGTCACTTCGCAACGTTTGATTCTTAGATGAAATCGAGCGTTTCTCAGTACTTCGGAACCACCATGTCGGGTTAAGAGTCAATGGTTACACAGGTGATCCGAGACATTATAAGATGATGGATCCAAGAAGCCAAACCGACGATTTCCTTTTGTCACCATAAAGTCATAGTGCTTCCATGATCTTCACACCGTGTTGCTGGACTTTACAAATGTGGCGAGCATTTAGATTGAAAGAATGATAGTACGAAAACGATTGCGTCTGTAAGTGTCTAGCAAGCCAAGTGACCGTATTTATAGGTAGCTACACAACAGAGGTGGACAGTTAAATTCCGCGGCGGTTTCGGCGATATTCGTGGGTAATTACGCATTAGCATGCGGAGTGCAAACGCAGACAACCGTGAAACAACACGCATCAAATTGCGCAATGCGTATCCGCAACTAAGACGTCTACAAAAGGCAGCGGATGGGGATGCTCTCAATCTGATAAGCATTTAATAGAATGGTCTAATTCCCAAACAGCGATGCTTTACAAAACTTATATCTCTCCGTGATTGTTTGAATATAATGTACACGTATTTGTGATATGCGTCTTTATTCTCCCGTCTCTCCAAAGTATTTTGATGAAAGTCAGATTGTTGTATTGTTTGAAGATAATATCCCTTTTACACTACTACATTAAAAATGGAAACAATGACATAAAAAATTACACCCTATAAATAGAGTCAGTCGTGGTCCGGATGTTTCACACATTTCTGGCAATGACTGTTTTCATACTCGTTCGAAATGTGTTGCTAAACCTCAGAAGCATATAGTGGAATGGTCTAATTTCCAGGCAACGATTCGTTCCAAATGGTATATCTCACATTTGAAATAAACACTTAAAAGATCAGGGAAGTACTTTGATTTTAAATACGCGGAGCGGAGTAGACAGGTTGCGGAGGGGGACTGGACAGGTTGTGGGAGAGAGCTGACGGGTAGGGTGTGTGCTGGCTGTTAGACTAGCTTTGTGATAATGCATATTTAGATAGGCATTATAGAGTAGTTTTAGGGTCATTTAGATGTATATATTGCATTTGAAGGGGTAAGTTTACTTGTTTGCTCATTTGGTGTTTAAGTTCGGAATCTACACAAGTTTAGTGTTTATTTGTAGATTGAGGATCCAAAGTAGTAAGGAGGTCAATCATGAGAGTTCTATGGACCATATGGAGATGAGAACGAGCTAGAGAAGCCAAGTTGAAATGCATAATGAAGAGGCAAAGGGCATACAAGAGAAAAACCGCACCCGCGGCAAGATGAACAAGGCAAGACAGAAATCCGCACCCGCGGCCAACAAAACCGCACGTGCTGCCAGAATTCCAAGCTTCTCTGCAGAAGCCACGCCCGCGGCCAAGGGGGCAGCACCCGCGGTTCTTCTGGGCTGGATTCAGCGCCGAATTTATATTCCTATTAAGTGGGCCTATCTTTGGGAAACATTTTCTAGGGTTTTTATGACGGTATTCTTAGGTATTTAAACACTTATTCATCATTGTTTACAACCATCACCATTATTTAGTTATTCAATTCTTTGCATCTTTACATCTCTACAACCCCCTTGTTTACTCTTGTTGGTGATTATAACGCATAAAGTAACGGTAGTTCCCTGTGGATCGACTCCGGACTTAATAGCTATAGTAGTTGGTTAGTTTGGATATTCTTTTGATAGGAGACACAACGATTTTGTCCTGCCAAAATTTGGCGCCGTTGCCGGGGAAGTATTATTTGTTTACTTTGTGTGTTTAATTACTAATCTTGGTGTGGACCACTTACATGGTCCGCACTCGTGCTACTAACATATGTTGAAGGTAAGGTTATTGCAGTTAGACGGAGAGAGTTTTCATCAATACTTCATCAGACTGCAGGAGTACATTAATGATGTTTATTCATGGGGATATCAAGCTAGTATAAGGGAAGTGCTTCTATGCATCTTTGATGGCATGACGTCTGAGACACAGGGTCTTGTCGAACGCCCGAGTGATGGAGGTTTGTTAGATATGGGACTCTCGGAGATGTGGGAATTTTTCTGCTACATCGATTATCAATGTGCGCAGAACGAGTCACTTCCTCCAATATCTTAAATCGTTGAGACCTCTGTTGCACCTCTTGAGGTCATTGTAGAAAATCACACTGAGAAGATAGAGGAAGAAGACACTCCATCTGACGAGATCATCCCTAGCTCGCCCATTGATGAATTAGGTCCAGAGCCTATTGCTGAGGCTACAGAGCAAGGAAACGTTACCTTCTGCACTGAAAAGAATATTGGTGGATACGTTGATCCATTTGACTGCTACTTTGACAAGACACCAATAGAATTGAATTGGTGGTATTATATACCCTCTGTGGGTAGTCAAGCTCATGAATACAATAAGTCGAAACGGGTCTTAAATGTATTATTATTTAGTTTCAATTTATTTGTATGTAGTGCATGCTTGTTTGTTAGTTGTGCACAACAGTTTGACAGGTTGCTGAGGGCTTTGACTATGTTTTATTAGTGTCTTAAGCTTCAACACAATGCCAAGACAAGGGCGAGAAACAAAGGCGCTTCTTGGGAGGCAACCCGAGGTAAGTAGACTATAAGTTTTCTTTTCTCTATTAATTTTTCATTTTTCTTAGCATAATTAGAACCATCGTAGATTTTAGGGAGTTGTTTTCCTCCATGTTAGACTAACCTTTCAGGGGGGAGAACGAAGAAGGTAGGAAAGGCAACACTATGGAAACGCAGCGGCCGCGGCAAATCTGGGCAACAACACTGAAACCGCACCTGCGGTCCAGAAACCGCACCCGCGGCAAATATTGGGGAGGGTTCTGGAATGGCAGCACCCGCGGCCTCAACCTGTAGCCTCCTCTTCGTTTGTTTTCGACGCTCTTCCTTTCGTGCCCACCTCCACCTCCTCCATACCAGTGAGCACGTGAGTTTTACGTTTCTCCTCCCTTGTTCTTTCTAATTTTTGTTGTTTTGATTTCATTGGGACAATGAAAGTTTCAAGTGTAGGGGAGAGGATTAGTGTACATAGTAGGTTGCACTGCATATCGAGCATGTTTCAATTATTCTGCATAACATTCATGTTTTAATGCTTTTCATCTTAGTTTTATTTGAAGAAAAACAAAAAAAATTTTAAAAACGAAAAAGAAAAGAAAAAAAAGCATGCATTTGCATAAAATATGTCGTTATCTAAACAACCACCTAGCTAGCCAAGTGAGTTCTCAAAATTTTATTGAAATTATGATCATATAAGTCCCATGACATGTTTGAATTGCTTTAGCCTTATCCCACTTTTTTTTTTTATGTGGAACATAGCTAGGTGAACATAATTGAGCTTGTATGATCTAAGTTCCTAGCATGACTGAAATCCAACAAAAATTTAATTTTGTGAGATTGATTTTTGGCCTTATTGGGACTACACTTCATTGAGTGCTTTTGCTCTTGTTTCATGTGTGTGAATACTCTCCAATGTTTCTACCTCTTGGAATTGATTTTGTTATCTATGTCAAGGTTGTACTTATATGTTTGTTATTGGTGAATGTCACATGATTGAGGGACATTTATTAGCCCTATTTGACTCTATTCCACCTTACATATGATCCTCTGCTTTAAGCCAATTTGAGCCTAATTGTCTATTCTTTTATAGCTTCACAAGAATTTCCATAGCCAATTATAGCCTGACCCCATCCGGGAATTAGGAATGGTTGGTGAAAATTTATATTGTGGATGTTGGTTTATAGTGGTGGATTGTATGTTTGATGTACCCTTATGAGATGTTTGATTGGTGCTAGTACATTCATTACTTGGGACCTAAGAAGGATAAAATTCACATAGGGGTAAAAGTCAAGGAAAATCATTTAATATAGCATGAAAAAAAAGGGAGAAAAAGAAAAGAAAAGAAGAAGAAAAAAAAATAAAAATAAAGGAATGGGTTGAGTATGGTTTGTAAAGTTGTATGCTTGAGATTGGAGTTGTATTACATTGTAGAGTTATGGTATGAGTTTATGAGTGGTATTGTGATTTGGTTGCTTCCTTAGTTCCCGGATTATGAGCACCACATGACCTAAATTGTTCCATACCTTATCTTTTCTACCTTGGCCCCATTACAACCCATAAAAAGACCTCATGATGACTTTTGCTGGTAATGACATCCACGGTGGAGATTGTGATTCAATTTCAATTCTTATATATGTAGCTTAGTTGCATTTCGGATAGAGTTTGAGTGATCATTGATAAACCTAAACACTTGAGTGAGAGCAAAAACACTTTATTCCCGGTGAGGTTGGGTGTGTAAGCATGCAGGTTACTTGATCACATAAATACTTGCTAGGACATTTGTTTGCCTTGTCTCTATTTTCACTTTGATGAGATGTTGCTTTTGATGAGGCTATTGCATGAAGAATTGTTTTTGTGGGATGAATGACTCATAAATGTTTTGTTTTGCTCGAGGACAAGCAAAAGGCTAAGTGTGGGAGAGTTTGATAATGCATATTTAGATAGGCATTATAGAGTAGTTTTAGGGTCATTTAGATGTATATATTGCATTTGAAGGGGTAAGTTTACTTGTTTTCTCATTTGGTGCTTAAGTTCGGAATCTACACAAGTTTAGTGTTTATTTGTAGATTAAGGATCCGAAGTAGTAAGGAGGTCAATCATGAGAGTTCTATGGACCATATGGAGATGAGAACGAGCTAGAGAAGCCAAGTTGGAATGCATAATGAAGAGGCAAAGGGCATACAAGAAGAAAACCGCACCCGCGGCAAAAGGAACAAGGCAAGACAAAAAACCGCACCCGCGGCCACCAAAACCGCACGTGCTACCAGAATTCCTAGCTTCTCTGCAGAAGCCGTGCCCGCGGCCAAGGGGGCAGCACCCGCGGTTCTCCTGGGCCGGATTCAGCGCCGAATTTATATTCCTATTAAGTGGGCCTATCTTTGAGAAACATTTTCTAGGGTTTTTATGACGGTATTCTTAGGTATTTAAAGACTTATTTTAGTTGTTTTTAGTAATCTTTTATCCTTGGAAGAATTGAGAGACGCCGTTTAGGAGCATGAGCAACTAAACTCATCGTGTTTTGCCTACGATCAAGACTTGGTTTTGTTGAATTGTGAGTTTGGAATTCTGGTTTATTTATATTATCTTCTTCAATTTCTTTATGCTTTAATTGCTTGATGGTGTTGATTCTACCTTGATTCGCGACCTCGTTAGAATTACATCATTTCTAGGCTTTTGATTCATACGTTTGTGAAACCTAATCCAAAGTAGCAAATACAATTGAGTGGATCTCATAGAAAATCTTGATTGTATAAGAAATTGACTATAGGTTAAATGTTAGTTCTATAGGGAATTAATATTGCTTATAAGCTTAATATATCTTGAGACTTAGTGCTATTCTTAGGATTAAACCTTAATCCGTGTTAAGATTGCTTAGGAATAAGGGATTATTAGGACTCATGGGACTAATAATCAATTTAAATCAAGATAAGAGTGGATATAGAAAAGATACAACTAGAAGGAAGAACTATGATCAAGTAGACGAGCCAAAGTTGAGATTCGTAGGTGAAACATCTCATTCATCATTGTTTACAACCATCACCATTATTTAGTTATTCAATTCTTTGCATCTTTACATCTCTACAACCCCCTTGTTTACTTTTGTTGGTGATTATAACGCACAAAGTAACAGTAGTTCCCTGTGGATCGACTCCGGACTTAATACCTATACTAGTTGGTTAGTTTGGATATTCTTTTGATAGGAAATACAAAGATTTTGTCATGTCACTTTGTCCCTCCGGCCACGATGTTTAAGAGGCCCGTATGAACTTCCTCCCTCCGGCCACGACATGTATGCTGCATGACGGGTGTCTCCTCTCCTTCGTCTCGTCTGTATTCCGCTCTCTAAAGATCTGGCACCTCGAGCCTCCATATGTGTCACCTCGAGCCTCGCCTAATATCTGACGCTCGCGGCCGCCATCGCTCGAAGATCTCCTATAAAATATTACCCCAATCCCCTCCACAATTGTAAAAACCCATTTTATTTGATTTAATCGTAACTAAAATTTGAAGATTAAGCATATCTTATGGATGAAGTTTTGTTTTCTGTCGATGTAGTTTCATTTGATAAAGTAGATATTAGATAAATGTTCGGACTTCGATCATTCCCGTTAGATTTGTTTCTCCATAATTATAACAACCCATTTTTTTTTATTCAATCTTAACTTAAATTTTAAGATTAAGCATATCTTGTGGATGGAGTTTTGTTTTCTATCGATGTAGTTTAATTTCATAAAGTAGATATGACATAACTGTTCAAACTTTGCTCATTCCCGTTGGTTAGCTATGCATGCTGCTGCACATCTAATGAGATAAACATGTCCTTGAACGAGCATGAATTAGAACCCGAACAGGGAGAAAATACACCTACGCAAGCACGACAACAACTCCTGCGGAGGACAAAATTCCCTATAAATACGTCTCCAATTGATGTAGGTCCTCCCATCCACACATATGAGTCATTGGCAACGGTATTTCATTATATGTATGGTTTGAAGTCAATTTACGTTTCGACGTGTGTAGAGATCGGTGAAACACTTTGGTATTGAATAGACCACGCTGCGCAGAATGTTGTAGCAGACAGGTCGTATTCTGGCTCAAGCTGCGAAGGTATGCAGATGTAGAGCTCAAATGGTATGGACGCCGAGTTTGGCTGCACGTATACAACTTGCAGCAAACACGATACCGGTGAATACCATAAAACAGTATACACGTTATTGTTTCAATGTAACGTAATTGTTTCAGTTTAATGTAATTGTTTATGTCGCATTAAAACGTAAATGTTTGAATGTAATGTACACGTTGTTGTCAGATGGTTCGATAAAATTATATGGACTATACCACTTTTTATGTTTCAGTCGTGATGTTCCGTAATTGTTGTAAATTTGTAATGTAATGTACCCGGATTTGTGATATGCATCTTTATTCACCTATCATCTACCAAGTATTTAATTTAGACGAAAGTTACATTGTTGTATTGTTTGAAGAGAATACAAACATGAGGGTACATTTGATTACGTTGTTGAATGGCAGCTCGAATGTCCCACAACCGGTTGCGGACGTATATCAGATGCATAGAGACGACTACATGACCGCCGCTAAGTATTGCGCACAAAGTCGCGGAAGGCTCCGCATTTCCGTGCGTAGCGAATAAAAAGAAGTACGCATTATTACGCGGATTTACCGTCGCCTGATGACGAGTGCAGTAAAAATGAAAACGAAAATCATCAACACATGTTGTAGATCTTTAACAAACGAAACTACATAAGGACATGTTAAAATGAAAACACCAAAATATTATATTATGTTTAACAACCCACTTTCTTACAACTTTAAAGATGTAAATAAGCCAAGTTTCCAACAGACAAAAGCAACTACAAATAATGACCGCATATGACTTAGACCTCGTCGGAATGTTTGGTGGTGATGTGCCTCTTCAGATGTCTGTACTGTAGATTATTCGTCACTTTGTAGTGGTGGCCACAGTGACGGCATGTTGCATGGAAGGCGATTCCTGCTATCACCTCCTTCTCGTAGTGACGGGTGAACAAATCCTCCCGTAGAGTTTCAAGTTCGGTAGAAGACATTCTCGGAAAATGTCGGGGTTACAGATGTGAATTTGTTTCATCTTGAAATGCCCTGGTAGTGTTGGGAGGCCATGGCTTGGGTTTGGACTGCAATTCTCGGATGTAGGTCTTTATATACCTAAATGAAGGTGGTTACATAGTTTCGCATCCGGTTGCGTAGTGAATCGGAGTATTGAATGCAATGCATGTGTATTGAATACAATGCATGATACACTGCGCATCGGCATGCGGAATAATATTTATCATGCCACGTATCCATGCATGCACGACAGCTCGCCCGATGCATGCACCCACAAAAGACAACCTACGATTAATGCATGCACTGTACAAGTCGAGATGTCCGTGTTCAGGTGCTATGTTACGCATTGGGGTGCTGAATTAAACAATTTGTGATGCGTTACCTACGCAGTGCGTAGCGGAATTCTTGGCGGGGACCATGAAATCGCCCTGTAAAATTGCCATGAACGGTCCCCACTCAGAGATCACCAACAAGGTAGTGAGATATGTATCCTAGAAGCTCGCTCACAATTGATAAACCCGGCGAGTTCACCGATGGAACCCGTTTCATCGTTATGGTGGACAAACACCGGCGGCCACCTGAAAATTGCGCATGCAACTGCAAACACAACCAATATGACCATTCTTTCTGGTGCAGCCTACTATCCACAAGAAGATAAAGAATATGCTGGCCATTTTGTACAACGACGTTTCTATCTCTCGAATTCGAGACGTCACATCTTTTGCAGTTGATTTAGCGGTACGCCCCGCCCAAGAAGAGATGACGACGTATGCGTTCCAACAGATACAAATTCATATCTACCCAATGCCCGTAGAAGAGTCAGTCGGGAGCTGCTCTATTGGATACACCAGCCCGTATTGAACTTCCATGTCACCCATCGAAAACGATGATGTTATTTCAATTTTTATGCGCTATCATGCTTACAAAATCAAATTGTAAGGGATACCTTTACATCAATTAATTTTGAAGTATTTAGTATGTGAAATTTTTTTCTGTCTATCGTTCGCATCATTTTGAACTATTAAGACTCGTCACTAATTGGAACCTTGTGACATTGTCGTTGGGAGATTTCGAACTATTGAGTTATCTGTCGATAGGGTTGGGTGATTTTGAACTATTGAGGTATGTGTGATGGTTACGCATATACATGCGTAATGCACTACGTCAGAATATCTACGCAAACCGATGCGTATGTCCCTGGCGGAACATTTTCAATAGGGGCACTGGACAGTATGTCTTCTGAACCGCTACGCATTCGAGGAGAGGCGGAGGGTTATGCGGAATTCGATGTCTATGTTTTGGTGTTTACAATCAGTTGAGAAAAACCAAATAGCAGAACAAACGAACTACAAATAGATATCAATTGATACACAAGACTATCGCAAAGTCAATTAGCGCAACGTCAATATGCTGCTTGCAGATAAATGAACAATCGATGGAGTATGTGAGTAACAATATGATATGGAACATGTTGTTGCAACATGTTCCATATTCTGATGGGCGACAAGCCATTGTTTACCGTTACGCACTCAAATGTGAGAACAAACGAGCTTCCTTCCTTGTTCAAATACCCGAAGAATCTACCACATGGACAGAGTGACCGAACTACGACAGGACGAGGGTTGGAGGTTACGCAACCGACGGTGCATGTTCATCGTCCCTACCTGAAAGTGCTTCCATGATCTTTACTTTCGTTGATGTAATACTGAAGTACATTCACATGCGTATATGAACATATGCTAATGAGGAATGTTGATGTATTTATATTGATAGCTGTATGTGACCCCACCATGAAGTGGCAGATGACGTTAATATCCGCAATCGTACGCGGAGCTATGCATTGGAATTAGGTGTTGTTTCATATTCTGATGGACATATACAATGACGTCAAATGCAGATCAACTCTTGCCTATATAAAGAAGGATACAGATTGAAGAAGAGGCATCGAAAAATCAGAGAGCACAAAAACCTCTAAAATTCTCAAACCTCTTGTAATCTTTCTTTCAGGTTTCAAGTTCTTAGTACTTATTTGAAGAAAAGTTTGCATATTTGTAAGTCTTTCTAATTTCTTGAAGTATCATAAATTGCTTGTATGATAAAGTCTTGAGACAATATAAAAGTTTTATATATTTTTCTCTGTTTTTAAGTTTTATATATTATAATTTTATGTGTTTTCTAATTTCATCACTATAATTATATTATAATTTTACCTGGGTCCAAATTGGTATCAGAGACATTATAAGTATTACTCTAAACCTTAAAGCATATTTCTATTTACTGATTATCTTACTGTTCAAATTAACACTATTAATGTGTGCGTGCTTGGTTTAGTCGTAAACCCGCTTGGTCAGCCCATAAATAGGGTGGTCCCGGTAGATGATCCCACGCCAACTATAGTGTTAACTCTGAATTTTTAATGTTAATAGGTCTCTAAGAAGTATGGCTTTACAGTTTAGACGAATGCTCTCTAGGGGTTCTAGTTCTAATAGTAACCCTGTTGTGCATAATAATGAAAATTTATATACAAATGATGAAAACAATATGATTGATTGGTCCATTCCTCATCAGAATATAGAGTCTATATATAGAATTGGAATTATAGATTTTAAAACAGCCTTTCAGTGTATGAAGTCATGAAGAAACTATTAGTCTTAACAAAGAGCAGCAGTCTTTACAACTGTTATCCTCTTTATCATTAAATAAATATCAAACAAAAGTTTATAGATATATTCACCTAGGTTTAATACAAGTAGCTATAAAACCGTTAGTTAGAAAAGGAATTGATACTCCTGTTTTTATAGCATTAAGAGATGATAGACTTAAATCTTACAAAGACTCTTTAATAGCTATAATTCAGACAAATATATGCAATGGCCCGGTCTATTTCAATTGTTCATCAAATTTTCATGTTGACCTTACTGATTCAAGGGTTACCCAAACACTAACCCTAGACGTAAAAATTTTAAAAGATAATTTTAAACAACTGTAAAAAAACTTTGCTATAATCTATAGAGTTCATTATAGACTTTTAACTTCTTTAACAGACCCAAAATGTTTAATCCCTCATGTACCAAGAGGAGAAACAACTTTACTTCAATTAGAAGCTGAAAAATCCACAATATTCACTCCTAAGCTTATTAAATGGGACGATATAACAATTCCAACAACTTTAGAACTTGATCATGACTGTCCCCCAAATGATTTGGAAAAAACAGAAGTTTCAGAAATAACTGAGAGTCTAGATGGAAAAGTACTGCTTAGATTCAATTCCAGTAGAAGTTATTCAACTTTACCTAGACTAAAAAACTCTTTACCTCCAAGAACTTCTTTTTCGGACTCTTTCTACACCGCTAGAAATACTGCATATAATAGAGGGGATAATAATTTAGATTTAAGAAGAAACAACACGGAAGTAATCCTAGATTTTAATAGTCCAATTCCTGACCATATTATTGACCCTATAGATCAATCACCTTCGTCTCCTACAAACAGTGAAATGAACAGATATTCCTCAATAAATGTTATTACCAACTCTACATTCACAATAATTAAGGAATATCTCAGAACTGACTTTAATTCAAGAAAAAATAAAGGTAAAAGAAATTGGCTCCTAAGTTTTGAGGAAAATCATAGAACTAAGATTAGAGAAATTTGGTACTCTGAAATGGAAAAATTTCAAAGCAATATTCTTTTCTTTACTTGGTTCAAACAATATCTTAAGAAAAATGGTATAGAACACCCTTTCAATCATAAGTCTATAGAAGTTCAAACTAGACTTACCAAAACTTGGAGTATTTTACCAGAGGGAGTTGTGCATTCTATTCACCCTCCTCTCAAAGGAAAAAAAATTAAAACTGGAGAAGGAGAAATACCAGGAGAACCATTTAAAAATGATAAGATAAATCCCTCAGATAATAGAACTTCTACTTTAGAAGACATTAAAAAGATTTATCAACAAAATAATTATTCTAATCAACTCCTACATACTATAGCCTCTCAAGTAGAACTTGTACATGAAAAAATATCGATTGAAGATCCCAAGTTTCCTAGAAACATTCTTTCCGGTGCAGCCTACTAACCGTGCGTGGTGTTCGGATGTCTTTATCATCAATGGAATTGATGTTTGGCTGCAACGAGTGTGAGGACGACCCTACGAATTACTTCCAAACTATCCACATGAAGATAAAGAATATGCTGGTCGTTTTGTACAACGACGTTTCTATCTCTCGAATTTGAGACGTCACATCTTTTGCAGTTGATTTAGCGGTACGCCCCTCCCAAGAAGAGATGACGACATATGCGTTCCAACAGATACAAATTCAGATCTACCCAAAGCCCGCAGAAGAGTCAGTCGGGAGCTGCTCTATTGGATACACCAGCTCGTATTGAACTTCCATGTCACCCATCGAAAATGATGATGCTATTTCAATTTTTATGCGCTATCACGCTTACAAAATCAAATTGTAAGGGATACCTTTACATCAATTAATTTTGAAGTATTTAGTATGTGAAATTTTTTTCTGTCTATCGTTCGCATCATTTCGAACTATTAAGACTCGTCGCTAATTGGAACCTTGTGACATTGTCGTTGGGAGATTTCGAACTATTGAGCTATCTGTCGATAGGGTTGGGTGATTTTGAACTATTGATGTATGTGTGATGGTTACGCATATACATGTGTAATGCACTACGTCAGAATATCTACGCAAGCCGATGCGTATGTCTTCTGAACCGCTACGCATCCGAAAGTAACTTCGTCCGTGACTCTGTAAGTATTCAGGGGAGACCTGTGGCACCTACAAGTCCACATGTCACTTTGATATGGTCCACATTTCTATGCGTTACGTTACCCGTTATGATGCGGAGCCATCCGCAACTAGGTGCGGAAGCATCTGCACCCTGGGGCATACCGTAGCTCGTTCGGTGGTTGGCGTCATTTCACCCTATAAATAGAGTCAGTCGTGGTCCGGATGTTTCACACATTTCTGGCAATGATTGTTTTCATACTCGTTCGAAATGTGCTGCTAAACCTCAGAAGCATATAATGGAATGGTCTAATTTCCAGGCATCGATTCTTTCCAAATGGTATATCTCACATTTGAAATAAACACTTAAAATATCAGGGAAGTACTTTGATTTTAAATACGCGGAGCGGAGTAGACAGGTTGTGGAGGGGGAGTGGACAGGTTGCGGGAGAGAGCCGATGGGTGGGGTGTGTGCTGGTTGTTAGACTAGCTTTGTCCCTCCAGCCAGGACGTTTAAACGGCCCGTACGAGCTTCCTCCCTCCGGCCACGACATGTATGCTGCAAGACGGGTGTCTCCTCTCCTTCGTCTCGTCTCTAGTCCGCTCTCTAAAGATCTGGCACCTCGAGCCTCCATATGTGTCACCTCGAGCCTCGCCTAATATCTGACGCTCGTAGCCGCCATCGCTCGAATCTCTCCTGTAAAATATTACCCCAATCCCCTCCACAATTGTAAAAACCCATTTTATTTGATTTAATCTTAACTAAAATTTGAAGATAAAGCATATCTTGTGGATGAAGTTTTGTTTTCTGTCGATGTAGTTTCATTTTATAAAGTAGATATGAGATAAATGTTCGGACTTCGATCATTCCCTTCAGATTTGTTTCTCCATAATTGTAACAACCCATTTTTTTTATTTAATCTTAACTTAAATTTTAAGATTAAGCATATCTTGTGGATGGAGTTTTGTTTTCTATCGATGTAGTTTCATTTCATAAAATAGATATGACATAACTGTTCGAACTTTGCTCATTCCCGTTGGTTAGCTACGCATGCTGCTGCGTATCTAATGAGATAAACATGTCCTTGAACGAGCATGAATTAGAACCCCAACAGGGAGAAAATACACCTACGCAAGCACGACAACAACTACGCAATTGCATGCGTATATATCCGCGTTTTGCCCCGAAAGACTGCGTAACTCTTACGGATGACAAAATTCCCTATAAATACGTGTCCAATTTCTGTAGGTCCTCCCATCCACACATATGAGTCATTGGCAACGGTATTTCATTATATGTATGGTTTGAAGTCAATTTACGTTTCGACGTGTGTAGAGATCGGTGAAACACTTTGGTATTGAATAGACCATGCTGTGCAGAATGTTGTGGCAGACATGTCGTATTCTGGCTCAAGCTGCGAGGGTATTTAGATGTAGAGCTCAAATGGTATGGACGCCGAGTTTGGCTGCACGTATACAACTTGTAGCAAACACGATACCGGTGAATACCATAAAACAGTATACACGTTATTGTTTTAATGTAACGTAATTTTTTCAATGTAACGTAATTGTTTTAGTTTAATGTAATTATTTATGTCGCATTATAACGTAAATGTTTGAATGTAATGTACACGTTGTTGTCAGATGGTTCGATAAAATTATATGGAGTGTACCTCTTTTTATGTTTCAGTCGTAATGTTCGGTAATTGTTATAAATTTGTAATGTAATGTACCCGGATTTGTGATATGCATCTTTATTCACCTGTCATCTACCAAGTATTTCATTTAGACGAAAGTTACATTGTTGTATTGTTTGAAGAGAATACAAACATGAGGGTAAATTTGATTACGTTGTTAGACGGCAGCTCGAATGTTCCACAACCGGTTGCGGACATATATCAGATGCATAGAGACGACTACATGACCGCCGCTAAGTATTGCGCACAAAGTCGCGGAAGGCTCCGCGTTTCCGTGCGTAGCCAATAACGACCCACATTCATACAACTTTAAAGATGTAAATAAGCCAAGTTTCCAATAGACAAAAGCAACTACAAATAACGACCGCCTATGACTTAGACCTCGTCGAAATGTTTGGTGGTGATGTGCCTCTTCAGATGTCCATACTGTAGATTATTCGTCACTTTGTAGCGGTGGCTACAGTGATGGCATTTTGCATGGAAGGCGGTTCCTGCCATGACCTCCTTCTCGTAGTGATGGGTGAACAAGTCCTCCCGCGGAATTTCAACTTCGGTAGAAGACATTGTCGGAAAATGCCGGGGTTGTAGATGTGAATTTGTTTCAGCTTGAAATGCCCTGGTAGTGTTGGGAGGCCATGGATTGGGTTTGGACTGCAATTCTCGGATGTAGGTCTTTATATACGCAAATGAAGGTGGTTATAGAGTTCCGCATCCAGTTGCGTAGTGAATCGGAGTATTGAATGCAATGCATGTGTATTGAATACAATGCATGATACACTGTGCATCGGCATGCGGAATAATGTTTATACTGCCACGTATCCATGCATGCCCGACAGCTCGCCCGATGCATGCACCCACAAAAGACAGCCTACAATTAATGCATGCACTGTACAAGTCGAGATGTCCGTGTTCAGGCGCTATGTTACGCATTGAGGTGCGGAATTAAACAATTTGTGATGCGTTACCTACGCAGTGCGTAGCGGAATTCGTGGCAGGGACCATGAAATCGCCCTATAAAATTGCCATGAACGGTCCCCACTTAGAGATCACCAACATGGTAGTGAGATATGTATCATGGAAGCTCGCTCACAATTGATAAACCCGGCGAGTTCACCGATGGAACCCGTTTCATCGTTACGGTGGACAAACACCGGTGTCCACCTGAAAATTGCGCATGCAACTGCAAACACAACCAATATGACCATTCTTTCTGGTGCAGCCTACTAACCGTGCGTGGTGTTCGGATGTCTTTATCATCAACGGAATTGATGTTTGGTTGCAAGGAGTGTGAGGACGACCCTACGAATTACTTCCGAACTATCCACAAGAAGATAAAGAATATGCTGGCCGTTTTGTACACCGATGTTTCTATCTCTCGAATTCGAGACGTCACATCTTTTGCAGTTGATTTAGCGGTACGCCCCGCCCAAGAAGAGATGACGACGTATGCGTTCCGACAGATACAAATTCAGATCTACCCAAAGCCCGCAGAAGAGTCAGTCGGGAGCTGCTCTATTGGATACACCAGCCCGTATTGAACTTCCATGTCACCCATCGAAAACGATGATGTTATTTCAATTTTTATGCGCTTTCACGCTTACAAAATCAAATTATAAGGGATACCTTTACATCAATTAATTTTGAAGTATTTAGTATGTGAAATTTTTTTCTGTCTATCGTTCACATCATTTCGAACTATTAAGACTCGTCGCTAATTGGAACCTTATGACATTGTCGTTGGGAGATTTCGAACTATTGAGCTATCTGTCGATAGGGTTGGGTGATTTCGAACTATTGAGGTATGTGTGATGGTTACGCATATACATGCGTAATGCACTACGTCAGAATATCTACGCAAGCCGATGCGTATGTCCCTGGCGGGACGTTTTCAATAGGGGCACTGGACAGTATGTCTTCTGAACCGCTACGCATTCGAGGAGAGGCGAAAGGTTATGCGGGATTCGATGTCTATGTTTTGGTGTTTACAATCAGTTGAGAAAACCAAATAGCAGAACAAACGAACTGCATATAGATATTGATTGATACCCAAGACTATCGCAAAGTAAATTAGCGCAACGTCAATATGCTGCTTGCAGATAAATGAACAATCGATGGAGTATGTGAGTAACAATATGATATGGGACACGTTGTCGCAACATGTTCCATATTCTGATGGGCGACAAGCCATTGTTTACCGTTACGCACTCAAATGTGAGAACAAACGAGTTGCCTTCCTTGTTCAAATACCCGAAGAATCGACCACATGGACAGATTGATCGAACCACGACAGGACGACGGTTGGAGGTTACGCAACCGACGGTGCATGTTCATCGTCCCTACCTGAAAGTGCTTCCGTGATCTTTACTTTCGTTGATGTAGTACTGAAGTACATTCACATGCGTATATGAACATATGCTAATGAGGAATGTTGATGTATTTATACTTATAGCTGTGTGTGACCCCACCATGAAGTGGCAGATGACGTTAATATCCGCAATCGTACGCGGAGCTATGAATTGGAATTAGGTGTTGTGCCGGGGGAGTAGTACGCATGTCGATGCGGAGAGACACGCGTGCGACCGCATTTAAGTCCGCATAAATCTGCATATCTCACCTTAAACGCATGTTTATGCATATGTATCCGCTGTCCATGTCACTTCAACCTATAAATAGAGTACGTCGGGTCCCGGAAGTTGCACCCATCTTTCAAAATGGGCGTTTGTTGCTCGTTTGCAAAGATTGTTGTTTCATACTCGTACGAATTGGTTCATTCGTACACGAAGGCTGAGAAGGATCGGTAAAACACTTTGATTGAAATACAAGAAAACTCTCGTCTGACAAGAAACGAATCTACTCGACTGGGAGCTGCAGTAATTATTCTTGTTTTGCAACGACATTGTTGTTTCCGTCACAATTGGCTCTATGTTTAAACCTACTGGTTCTCCATCCGTCATGTCCATTGCATTACTATTACGTTGTATGAAATCTACATCGTAACAATAGTGAAACCAAATGATCATATATAATTTTTATTCGATATTGTATTTTACATTCCATATGATGGTTGTAGAACAACAATGTAAGGGTATACACGAAATTCAGTGACCACCAAATTGTCTAGTTTAAGAATTATTTACACTATCGCAGTAACTGACAACTTGATCGTAGATACGTACATGCGACTGACCAAAAACTGCATACCAGTCTTCTCTCGTTAGTTGAACAATCGACGAATAGGCAACGCCAATCTGGTACTTGTTCAACTCACTTCATAATAGATACATGTTCGACCCTACGACGACGGGACGAGAAGTGGAATGTACAAGACTGGCGGTGTCTTCTCGCCTCATAACTCCAAAGTGCTTCCATGCTCTTTTGTTCTGTTCTAACTTTACAAAGGAGAATGTGGAAGTGCAATACATTTAAATGACTGTAACACAAATATTAACAGAATGCATGTGGATGTATATATACTCGTACGCATTGTATTGCGCAATTTGTTGCGGATCAAATGCCGTTTGTGCCGATATGCGACCGTTACGCATGACGATGCGTAAAGGCTTCATAGGACGGCCTCACGAGACAACCAGGCCCTGTCTTGGCCTGCAGTTTCTGTCAGCCCAATAGATATAGATCTGCATTACGATGCGTAACTATGACAGCAAGTTCCCAAGCATGCGCTGGTTCGGTACGGGGCCTGCAGTGTCTGTCGACCGTACAACTACGCATTCCAATGCGTATCACGTGAAGTTGGGGGCGCCTGGTTTCGATGCAAGCGGGCCCTACCGTGCAGTTTCGGTCACCACGTGCTGATACACATGAGTATGCGTACCTAATTAAGAAGTGACCACAAACAATGCACCCGACCCTCACTTGTTATGCAAGCATGAACCCATTTGATCACCCCAGGACAAATACGACACCGTAGAGAATGACGTGAACTAATATATTACGTTAACCGACCATAACTATTTTGCAAATACATCGTACTCAGCACTATATCAGAGTTGGTGGACCTTAGATCGTCACTGTCACAACGTAGAGAATAACGTGAGTTAGTGGCCCGCTCTCCATCTTCTCCGTCCCAGAAGTGTGCTTGTTCGTACATTATAAAACGGAAAATGGACGACCTCCGCAGGTGTCGTAAAGAATACGTAGTACTCACAAAGGAAGACCATATTTCTTATATCGCATTATAATCGAAGTGGTTCACCGATCGTTATAAAACTTTGTAAGGACTTCGTAACATCTTTCATGGAGAAACTTAGGGAAAAAAAACGCTACATGAAAGAACAATGAATACAATAACACTACCACATCTGTGTATTTGTATGTAAACAGCAGGGGAGGCCTCTACACAAGTTACGAACGTGGATGCGTAACATGTGCACGTGGAAATGCGTAAATGCTACGCATGTAAGTGCACAGCTATTCCGCAATATTTTGTCGTACGGGAAACATTGTCTCAACGTGTCCCCTACTGCGAAGGAAGAAGAGCCATTCGTCGGCGGTCCTCACTCTCATGTTAGTGCCCAACTGGCTATATCGCTTCTTACAACACCCGAGAATCCACCACATCGACCGGTCGGCCCATCCCCGACAGGGCGAGAGTTTGAGGTTACACAACCGGCGGTGTATTTTCATCGTCCCTACCTTAAAGAGCTTCCATTATCTTTACCTTGGATTGTACAATGTGGGAGAATATATCAGTGTTGTACATGTGACTGGCTGTTAGAGCATATGCTCAAGATTAATGGTGCTGCATTTATATTGATAGAAGGGACCCACGATGAAGCGGAGGTTTTCGAAGCTAAGTCTCAATATACGCTACCTCCTGTGTATATAAACGCAATAACATGCGGACCCTTAAAAATCCGCGTATATATCCACAATGTCATGCGTATATATCCGCGTTTTGTCGCGAATGTCTGCGTAAGGAGGAAAAAAATCCCTATAAATACGAGTACATCTCCTATCGGTCCTCACATCCACATATGTGTCATTGGCAACAGTATTTCATTATATGTGTGGTTTGAAGTCAATTTACATTTTGAGGTGGGTAGAGATCGGTGAAACACTTTGGAATTGAATAGACCAAGCTGCGCAGAATGTCATAGCAGACTGGTCGTATTCTGGCTCATGCTGCGAGGGTAGCAAACTGGTCGTATTTTGGCTCACACGTTTAAGTTTTAGTAATGTAACGTAATTGCAATGTAACGTAATTATTTCAGTGTAATGTAATTGTGTTTCAATTGATAATATATACTTTCAATTGTTTCAATTGATAATATATACTTTCAATTGTTTCAAATGTGTTACGTCGCAGTGTAATTGTAGTTAATCTACATTGTAACAATACTGAAACCCAATTGACAATATATAATTTGTATTCGATATTGTACTTTACATTCCATATGATGATTGTAGAACAACAATGTAAGGGTATACACAAAATTCAGTAACCAACAAATTGTCTATTTTCATAATTGTTTACACTTTATTGCACTGACCGACAACTTCGTCGTAGATACGTTCATGCGAGTGACCAAGAACTGCATACCAGTCTTCTCTCTTTACTTGAACAATCGACGAATAGGCAACTCCAATCTGGTACTTGTTAAACTCACTTCATAATCGATACATGTTCGACCCTACCACGACGGGACGAGAAGTGGAATTTACAAGACTAGCGGTGTCTTCACGCCTCCTAACTCCAAAGTGCTTCCGTGCTCTTTAGTTCTGGTGTAACTTTACAAAAGAGAATGTGGAAGTTCAATACATTTAAATGACTGTAAGACAGATATTAACAGAATGCAAGAGGATGTATATATAGTTGTCCGCATTGTATTGCGCAATTTGTTGCCGCTCTAATATTCGTTACGCATGACGATGCGTAAAGACTTCATTGGACGGCCGCACGACACATGCGAAAAGAATTCATTGGCTGCCTTGTCGTGCCCTTCAGTTTCTGTCGGCCCAACAGACCCGCATTACGATGCGTACAACTATGCATGCCGATGCGTATCATGTCAACTTCGGGCCGCCGGTTTCGATGCAAGCGGGCGCTACTGCTGAAATTTCGCATTTGACTGCGTTACTACCCGCGTCAGCATGCGGATCTATCCGCTTCGAACCGCGGAACAAAGCCCATTCCATCTACCCCGATCCCCTATAAATACGTCCCCTCCCCACCTCACTTCGTTGCACCCTCCGCTTTCTCTCTCCATAATTCCTATCTTCTATCGTCGTTTATGGATACCTGTAAACTATCAAAATGCTTCCGTGATCTTTATATAATCTCTATGAAGATTAGTCAAAGATTATGGAATACTTTGATAGATTATCTGGTTATCCAATTGACCAACTTTAGCGGCGATCTCCATAGAACTCAAAATATTCTTTCCGAATGGGTGTACGTTGTCGAATATCAATATATTATCAAAGTGTTTCACCGATCTTTTGCTACAATTCCTACGAATTTAAGTAAAGATCGGTGAACATTTTGATGACATATCCGAATATTCGTTCCAAATATCATCAATTGTAATTGCATGATTGCGTTGCTTTATTCGTGGAACACGCTACTATAATAGTGTTTTTTCTGTAAACTTAACTAAAATCTCCATAAAAGTGGTGTAAGTGTTCAAGTTGTATGATGAAATTGATAACTACGTTGCGTAGTCGTTTAGACGGGTTGTATTAATGTGTTATACAATGTAAATATTTACCTTGTAATGTTTGAAAATTTTAAATACCACGTGGACGGGTTGTCCTCATTTTTCTAAACTCCCACGTAATGCAGTTGTATAACGATTACAAAATAGTGATCAATTATGGAAATTTTCTCAAATCTTTATAGTTATTCAGTATCCATCGATGTATCGATATTTACCATTGACAATCTGCACTAGTATTAGTAACATGTTGTATCTGTCACGTATGGAAAATTCGTCGCATAATACCAATGCACGACGTTGCGGACCATTTAAGCCGTTCAAATTTCAAATTTGTCCAGCGGCAACGGCCAAATTCATTACGCATGATGATGCGTTACGGCACGCACTTTCATAACGGTCGACTTCCGTCCGCACCTTCATGTGGAGAATGGCCCATGTTGCTTACCGCCTCCGCGAGGCTCCATTGTTCCGCAATTTATGGCGTAATATTACGCAACCTACTCCGTAGTGCATCCCACAACTACGCAATTATTTGCGGAACTAAACGCGCCTTTCAACGGTCTTGTCGCATCATGTGGGCCCCTGATTACGCGTCGGTCCTCTCCGCAGAACGTTGCGGAGTAATTAGGCCCACTGACAAATACTATAATTGTCGATTACATCTGACAGCAAATAGTAAGCGTCACTTGTTTCCCCAATCGTCGAACTCTTTCTCTCCTCACCTCTCAAAACCTCCCCCCCCCCCCCGCCCGCATTTCGTCTTTGGATTTGCGTTGCCATGTCTTCTGCCGATCCCGTCGAACGCGTTTCCGTCGATGACGTACCAATAGAACAGTTCTCCGTCGACGAGGTATGCTTCATTTCCTACCATTTTCATCACATTCACAACAACAAATTTGTTACTCTCCGTCTAACTTATGCACGCAACTCGCAAAATTGAATAGGACGCAGACGTCAACGCCTCAGTAGAAATGCCAGATTTCACAGATATTTTTACAACCAACCGGGAGTGGACAAATCGCGACGAGATGGTTCGGACATTCCAAGACGCAACCGCTACCCATCTGAAAATGGTGCTAGTGATCAAGATATCGTGGCCGTCTACCGAACGCCTCCTCGGTAGCGTACTCCTCGCGTGTGAAAAATTCGGCATCTATGAACCGAGGAAGAAGGTGAGAGAACGTAGGGAGCGCGGCGAGGCAACGAAGAAGGGTAACACGAAACTCACAAATTGTCCATTCTCTTTAATGGGTCGGGAATTCCAACGCGGAAAGTGGCACATGTATGTTTTATCTGGAACGCACAACCATGACCTTCCAGATATTCTACTAGGTCACACCTACCGTGGGCGTATCCACCCGTAGGCATTGGAGGTCGTGAAGATGTTATCGTCGCATGGGACACCGCCTAAGCCGATATACTCGTTGATGCACTCAGAAGAGGGATGTGTTACATCACGACGTCAGCTGTATAACGCCAAGGCCAAGTTTAAGTTACAGGCTCGAGGTGACAGGACCATCACCCAAGACGTTCTACACCAGATGAAGGCCAAGCAGTACTTCTACGTTGTAAGGAGGAGGCCTGACTCGGACGTGGTAGAAGGTCTTTTCTTCACCCACCCGGACGCCCAGCATTTGCTGAAACTATTTCCGTATGTCGTCGAAATCGACAGTACGTACAAAACCAACCAGTACGTCTTCATGACATTCCCTTTAACTGATGTGTTCTTTGCAATTTGTAACAAATTTCATCTAATATTTGTCGCATGAGTTTCAACTCACATTTTTTTTTTCTGCCACATCTGAAGGTACAAAATGCCATTGGTTGAGTTCATCGGCTTCACATGCACGGGGATGAACTTTAGCATAGCTTTCGCTTTCCTCTGCGATGAGACCACAGAGTCTTACACTTGGGCCCTCAACCATCTCCGCTTCCTCTACGGAGACAAGACACCGGAGGCTATCGTCACTGACAAGGAGCTTGGTCTACTTGCGAGCAAGCGGCCTTCGAACGGACCCGCGACTTAGAAACAGCGCGAAAGTTCAAGAACGACTGTAGAGCTGTGTTTGAGTCGAAATCCCTCGAGTCGTACGAGTCACGGCGCCGGTGGATATATGCCAAGTGGAACCACATCCCCGGATTGATGCAGTACCTCTCCTCCACGTGGCTCCTGCATCACCGAAATAAAATTGTCAGAGCTTGGGTGGACACCAGCCTTCACTTAGGGACGAGGACCACAAACAGGTTTTAAATTCACTGCCCTCCTCAATCTATACCTTTACGTTTTCACGTATATATTTTATGCCAAGCTGAAAAAAATGGAATTTTCATTTAAGGGTCGAGTCTGCACACTCAACACTGAAAAACGCGTTGCAGTTTCGCGTAGGAGACTTCGGTTGCGTGTTCGTAGCCATCGACTTGTTGATGAAGGATCAAATTTTAGAGGTCAAAGCGTCACTAAACAGGGACCGCAACACGTGGTGCACCGGCATGCACAACGTGGACATTTTTTGCCGAGTCCGAGATAGGATCTCAACGCGATGCTACGACCTCCTCAACGCACTATATCAGAAGGTCAAAGCCACTCCACCTACCCCATAATGCACCGACCAGATTTGGAGAGTCTCGTACGGGCTACCATGTACTCACGACATATATCGCTGCATCCAAGATAGTACGCCTATTATGCCGAGCCAAATTCACATGTTTTGGAAGCAGTTGGATTGGAAGGGCATTCAGCAGGACTCGTCGTCGGACACCGTCCCCATGACCGAGGCTCAGATCACCATCAATGACTTCTTGCAAAGGTATCAACGCGGTGAAGTGCCCGATGACGAGTTGGATAGAGTGGCAACTACGTTGGCGGACGGCCAGTTCCCTGCTACCACCAACCTAGTTCCACCCAATCCACCTGAGCTATCGAGGGGCAGACCTCGGGGACGAGGGCGCCGTAACCCTTGTCAAACTAACCCCTTGGCATGGGAGAGAACGCAATCAGCTGAACGACGCCGCCAGGAGCGGGCACAGGCACCGCGTCCACGCGGAAGAGGCCGCGGGCGTGGCCGCGGCCGCGGCCGTGCACAGAACGACTCCACAGATGTGATGCGCGACGAAGAGGCGGCTTCCAACATAGCCGACGCGGAGGCCCCATCAACCGTACCGGTCGTGCAGACCCATTTCCCCTGGGCAGATGATGACATCGACCCATTCATGACAATCTTCATTAACAGAGTGAAGAACGTTGGGTCTGACGGCCATTGCGGATATCGAGCATTTGCTGAGATCCTTGGTTTGGGCGAGAATGAGTGGAAACAAGTCCGCCTCGCCCTCGCACAGGAGATGACAGAGCATTGACACGTTTATAGCCACGAACCGCGACTGGACGACTACATTTTTAAATGTACCTTCACCGGTCCCATTGCCAACCGAGAGTACTGGATGGAGTGTCCTATGATGGGTTTCGTCTTCGCTATAAGATTCCAGACGCCCTTAGTCATCCTTAGCAGGAACTATCCGATGCTTCTACTCCCTCTCGATGCACGCCACCCTCCGCCACAGAAAGCAAACTTGGCAATCTGCATCGTCAACAACAGAACCCATTGGGTGCCGGTGAGCTACCAATTACATGACATATTTTTTTCAGACTACACAACCACAAATACTTACGTATTCATTTTACTGTTTCCACAGGTATGGTTGCGTGACGACTCATTGCTCCCACCCATATACCCTGAGTGGTATCGGCACCGACAACAGAGCGTTGTTGGATGGGATCAACCATTTCTAGAAAAAATCAACCAATACCGTCCCTTCCGACTTCGAGATGGACCCCCCCCCCCCCCCCCCCGTTCTACCTGTGATTTTCCGATGTGTTACTCGTGTCACTGTCTTTTGTTTATTACAACTGCAATTCAATACACTTATTCTAAGGATTATTTATGACTTTCTATGAATGTGTCACATTCTCAACGAATTATTCTTTAACCAACATAACTACATCTATTATACCGATGATCAGGTAAGGACTAAAATGTCTGTCATACGACAAAACATTGTTGCCTTAGGTCCGCAACGTATTGCGGAACAAAACACCACCGTAAGACCTTGTTTGGATGACTTGTAAACAGTGTCCCCTAGTTACGCAACCTTATGCGTAGTAATACTGTATCAAACACTCTGTTTGGCCTGCCCCCCACCGATGTACGCAAGAGGTTGCTTATTTAGTTCCGCATCTGTATGCGTAGATTAGCGGTGTATCCAGTAAAAATTAGCAGTGTAACGAACAACCCCCTTAATTAATGTACCTATAGAAGATAGGTTATTTATAGGCATTACTTGGATTTTTTTTTAATGATTACTTGGAATATTGCTTCCAAATCTTTTAATTATTTGATGATATTTTTCATAATATATTTACTCACATCTATTTGATGTTAAAATATATATAAAATGGAGTATAATTCTATTAAAAAAAAAAGACATGAACCCATAAATAAATGAGTGCCAAATGAGGAATTTTATGCTTTATTCTGAAATTCCAATTGGGGGTAATTTCGGCAATTGGATGTCTCACTAGCTCAAGGCAAAATAAGCTGAAGAGTCCTATATAGAGTAGCTTGAGGTCCATCCAGTAATGGTATCAACATGAAAGTAACACTCACACCACATACAAAACACAAAAAGAACCGCAGATGTCGAAGGTAAGCGCGAGCAACTCTAGAATGAAGCCAGTGGAGATAGCGCCACCAAGAATCTTAAGGTTAGAGCGAAGGCCAACGATGGAGAAGAAGCTCGAAACCATCATCGAAGAAGCAGATCATGATCACGCTCTCAAAACTCAGGGGGGTAACCCTAACAGTAGCAAGACAGACACTTTTTCCTCCCATCGGAACACAGCTTCCTCATCTTCTAGGCCAGATTTTCAGGGTTATAAATCCACCCATCTCCAGACAAACTGATCATATGGATGCTAACTTTGTAGTATATGATCATCTTGTTACATTAAACAGTGTACTTGTCTGGATATCATCATCATATCATGTACAATAAGGTTTTATGTTGTTAAACTTACTTGTGTGGATTGCTCAAACTGAAAGCTGCCTGAAGAGTTGAGATGTCCAAAAAAGACGTATGTTTCGTTTCGTTTCATTCCATTCCATTGTGTTAGTCATCTGTTCGCTTGTGCAATCAACCAATTAAGTAGTCCAGGAGAAGATTGAATTTGGATGGATAAGCTAGCTTACCAGGGAAAACCCAGGGTGAACTGAATGCCAAAGGAACACGGCTTCACTCCCCTTTGTGCTTCCGCATCCATAGTCACACCTTTGACAAGATATGGCTATAAGGACTTTTATACCTGCAATTTTATGAGAAAAGGTTTAGCTTCATGATTGCTTAGAGCCAGAGATCACTTACTGTGTCATATCGTTGTGCTCTTCTATTGAGCTACAGATGTCGGGAGTCATCTTACAAGATTAATCTTGATGAGCAAAGCAAACATAAGATTGCAACAGTACAATAGGAGAGATATTCAACTGGTTTGGTGTCTTGGGCTCTTCAATCCAGACATGGATAGAGGCTCCAAATAGTACATACGCACTATAGATGAAGATAGAACACTGCCAGTTCCCTCTTTAACCTTGTCATTGCAGACTTGCACTTAAGGTATGAAAAGGACATGAACACCAAGGAGCTCCAGCCCAGTGAAAGCAATCTCCAGTATGCCTAAGCCGTTGATATAGTTAAGATTCAATACTAGTTGCTTCACACCCAATGTAGTGAATGAATCCTGGTAGTCCAGTTCGTTATAACAAATGGCTTATACTGAAAACTGCTGCAACCAAAACTCACATAGCAATGGTTTTACATGTGTGATTGATGAAAAGCTTGCAAGTTTGAAGTCTTTGGCAGGACTCGAAAAGGAAATACACTGCGCAAAAATAATTTGTAGTATCATGTAATAAATGACCTATTCAGATCATGTAATAAATGAATACAAGGTATGCCTACATACATCCTTTTGTATGCTCTGCAATGTATAGATATGAACAATGGAAGGCAGCTTTTTGATCTCTCTCAGATCTCGATTCTCAACCTTAGAAGTCAGTTAAGCTAGAAAAGAAATGATATGCTATCACACTCACCAGGATTTGAGCAATTTGTTCTTCCCCTATTTTTATGAAAACCATAAAGGCATGATCCTCAGGTGATACTGATCACGATGTCAATCTAAGAATGAAGCAAAAATATCCCCCCTGATGGTCTTGTTTCGCCTTCGCAATATCTATGCAAAATTTCTCACCATTTATCATTCAAGCGTTGGGTCTTCTGTCATATCTTGGTGTGTTCTTGGCCCTATCAACAACTATCATCCAGCCATTGATTATCTGCAGAGCACTCAGCACCGGTAAATATTAAGATGGCGATAAAAA
Source organism: Persicaria tinctoria (assembly GCA_037127255.1). Lineage (NCBI taxonomy): Eukaryota > Viridiplantae > Streptophyta > Magnoliopsida > Caryophyllales > Polygonaceae > Persicaria > Persicaria tinctoria. Next base: position 41,610,714 of record JBANSL010000012.1, on the reverse strand, counting down.
ATACTACATTTGATGATCTAAATTTATCAAGCAAAGTGAAGAATATACAGAAAAATACGCCTTCTTAATAGGAATGATTCATACCTTGCCATTCATTTCTTGAAGAGCAGCACTGGCAGCTTCCTTGGTGGTGTACTCGACGAATGCATAACCCTTGGACCTTTTTGAGATCTTGTCCATTATCACTTTAACTGCAAGAAACATCAAATTGCAGAAAAGTAGGTATGACCTGCTGATCAGAATCAAGACATCTCGATGTGACGATGTGGGATATGACTGTTTAAATACAAGCACAGCCATACCTGCAACAAGCTCACCGAAGGGTTCAAATGCAGCACGTAGTGTTTTTTCAGATGTATAGAATGAAAGACCTGCACATGACCAAATAATGAAAGCATTATTCTAACCTAAAGCTCAACAATCTTAGTTTGGCCAATCGCCAATGCAAATCAGTTGGAGTGAGTCCACATGGGAAACTTTTGAGTTACATGGTCACACTTCAGGAGACAAGATCATAATCTTCATAACAAGCAAATACTAGAATATGCAAACAACTTGACCACATAGATGCTATGATATCTACACCTATCCAGAAAACCACTCGATCATCAGTGCCAAGAAGCAAGATCAAAAGCAACCCACCTGTAATGAAAAGTTTCTTCGGGTTGATCTGATTTTTCTCTCCAGCATCAGGAGGATCCAGTGATTTACTGGACTTTAGCAAACCATCCCCTGCAAGGCACATCATACAATCTCTATGATAAGATTCTGCAATCAAAGCGACATTTGCTAATTTAACAATTCTTAGCAACCAAGCCCCTAGGTAATAACACTGCACAAAAAATAAAAAATCCTAAGCAAGCAGCACTTTTATACAAGGTTGAGTAATTATTTGCATTTCAGCCTAAGAAAACCACACATATGTAAAATTAATGATTAATAGTTAAAGACAGAGACAGCCACAGCCAAACCTCTATAATCCTTATCCTCAGATCCAAAATTATCATCAGGCTGAACAGACACAACTCCAGGAACCCCTGCAGGATGATCAAATTTCAGTGCTGCATTTCAATCCTAATGTACATAAACAACGGCAGTTCAAGAACAGTTGAACAGGCAGTTCAAGAACAGCTGAACAGGCAGTTCAAGAACAGCTGAACAGGCGCTTACCGGCAAGCTCTCTAGCAGACTCCTCATCAAGTTCACAGCAAAACCCAAAGTTTGATTGCCACGACCCATGATATATGCACATTTGTGCATCCTTTTCACTTCATAAAAAAACACCACACTTAAGAGTGATAACAAACTACGGCTGAAACAATCACATAATCCAATGCCATAAAAATACTTACTTTCCTAGTACTTTGGTTAGCGTCTCAACAAAGAAATCAACCATTTGCGCCTTTGTGACCACACCGATACTTGGCTTATCCATCCTTACAAGCCAGTGCTTAGAACTCCCAGTGGGAAACAACAATGTTGGTCCATTGGCTGACTGACTAGAGCCTTCCAGAAAAGCTTTAGAAGCACTATAGTCCTTGTTGCCAGAATTTCTATCAGGGTCAGGCCTAACTAATAAGACTTCTGGCAAACCTATATAGTTCATAAACAACATTGAAGCAGATCAATCACACCCAGAAACTCACAAACCAGAAGACTTATTTTCCATCATAAGTTTTTAGGATAAATTGCACAAACCACCCTTTATCTATATCACGATTCACATAAACACCAACAATAAACATACAATTTATAAACAACAGCTTAACTAGGACATTTAGCAAAACACTCTTTCATTTTGCTGATCGATTAGGGGTCATAAAGGGGGCATTTGGAAAAGTTACCCATTTAGATAGGATTTGCAAAAACTAACACTGTCCCTTAATACATATCAAATGCTCGTTTTGTTAAGACATGCTTATTTTTGCAAATGAGTGAATTAGTATCATTTCTACAATAATAAAGACTTAAATAAGGGGTGATTTTATGCTATTAAACTTCTGTGATGAAGAAAATGAAAGAAACATTAGAATTAGAATGCAAAACTCACCAGCAATAGCTTGGGAGGTCTCTTCATCAATATCACAACAAAATCCAAAATGTGTATCACAAGAAACATCATATACACAGTTCCGCGGATCCCCCTCACTGTTAATTAAAGAAAACCTAAACTTAATTCAACTCCAATAAACTGAACAACACACAAGGATAAGTAAGAACTAAGAACTTGAAGAAATGGAAGCAAAAAAGTTCTCACCTTCCCAAAACAGTTTGCAAGATACCTACACAGTACTTGGTAATTTTTTCTCTTGACTGGATAATTTTGTCCGGGGGACGCTCAATGAGAACCATCCAATGGCGGCAGCGGCCACTAGCAACAGCCTCAGCCTTCGAGGACGGAGCCGTGGCGTTAACCCTGACCTTCAATTGAGCACCAACAGGGAATTTCGCAGCTGAGGAATGGAAATTGGAAGGGTTGATTTGTGGGTTACGGAACGAAGTGGATACCGCTTTGAAATGGATATTCCTTTGGGGTCGGAGTGGAACAAAATTGGAACGTAATCGGAGGTTCAAACAGAGGGGGTAGTTAGTAGTAGCGGCGGCGGGTGTCAGAGGGAGGGAGGCAGCCATAGCCGGTGGTCTGGCGCAGTGGCGGATCCAGGATTTTAGTTTAAGGGGGGCTGAAAACTACAACAAACACAAGTTATATCCAGAGAACGAGACTCACGAGACTCACTTGTTTGTTTGATGAGTACATCCCCATGAAAGTCTAAATATTAGCTCCACCTAACAAAGTTCCATTTAGTTATCTAAATGCTTCTTCTACACTACTTCGGGGCAAAACCAAATTTGGGAGGTTATCCTCACTTCCCATCCTGAGAAGAACAAGATATTCAAATTTTATTACTTTCAAATACCTATTAGTGAATGGAACAAAACCACAACACTTGGGACGAGGAATTCATCTAAAAAGACAACATTTTAGCTTACTATGAAAAACAAGGCTTGGAAAAATGCAAATCTATAAACTTATCCATATTATATACTCTTATGAAAAAACAAATTCACAAACCACAATTCCAAATAACAAACTATAAATTAACAAACTAATTTCTCAAAATCACAACCACAATTCCAAATCCCAAATTCACAATTTCATTTCTCGCCATCACAATAACAAACAATAATTCCAATTCACAAATTTATTTCACAAGTCACAACTACAAACCACAAATCCAATCACAATTTCTCGAAATTTAACATCAAAATCACAAACCCTAATCGAAATTTCCCTCAATTGATTCTCAAATCCACAAATTCTAATCTAAATTGATTCTCATCTCAACCAATTGAACTTAAAAACAATCAAATTATAAGGTAGAGGAAGAAAACTAACCTACCTTGAACGTAGAAGGTCTGTATCAAAGAAGAACAGTGAGGGCTTTTGATGCGGGATACGGGGAGTGCGGGGTTCACCGAACGCCGAGGGGCTGGGATGCGGTGCGCTGGTTCCAGGGTCGGACGGAGGTGGAGCTTGCGGCGGCGGCCGGCTCGGAGACTCGGGGTGGCTCTCTCCCCAGACTCGCTCTGTCTGTGCTGTGAGAGTGACGTGCAAAGGGTCTGTGTAAAACCAAAAAAAAAAAAAAAAAATTAATGTTTAAAAAAAAGGGCAATTGGCAAAATAGCCACGAAATAGGGACAAATTGGTGAAATGTCCATGTTTTGGGACAAATTTGTGAAATGTCCACGATATAAACCTCCTCCTACGCGCGCACTCTCTCTCCCGTCCATCTTGCGAGCGATTCCTTCCTCCGTCTATCTTCCCCCATCTCCGGCGATTCCTGAATCCAGCTACTCTGTCCATCTCCGGTCCTCTGGTCGCCTCTTCCGATAGATATCTAGAGCTGGCAATACCCGACCCGAGAAAACCGATCCGATTAATCCGACCCGAACCCGTCCGACACCCGAATAATTGAAAAAAAAGTTTGGATCCGAGACCGACCGACCCGATCCGAGTTAAGCCCGAACCCGAAAGCAATCCGAACCCAGTAACAACCCAAACCCGACTATATCCGAATGGACAGACCCGAAATCAACCCGAAACCCGAAATTGCCCGACTCGAACATATCTGAAACCCGAAATTACCCGAAACCCGATTATATCCGAAACCAACAAAAATCTTATCTTTTTCCCTAAAATACTCAAAAACAACCTAAGTATTTAATTACTTAATAATGGATTATAATATTATCATGCATATAGTATAATTAAATATAATTTTGTACACCCTCCATTAAAAAAAGTCACTTTTTAGTATTTTTTAAGACACCAAAACCACATAAATATCAGTTTTTTGGTCATTTTTAAAATTTTGTAGTTATGAGAAATAAATATGAAATTAATATTAAAAAATAATATTGTATATAATTTTGAGTTTTTTTTTTTAAATGTTGTAAAAAGTGAGAAGACTTATATTTTTTTTAACGAATGTAGTAGTATTGATTAAGAATTGATAAACATTAGCTTAATATATATATAGAATGATAAATAACTCATAGGTAAAAAAAAATCAATTTGTTTTATCCAATATAATTCTTGCGGGGTCGATTTGACTGAACCCAATTCGACCAAAACTGTTGTGACTGAAACCCGATTAACCCGAACCTGTTTAGACCGAAATTCGATTCACCCGAATCCGTTTAGACCGAAACTCGGTTCACCCGAACCCGTTTAGACCGAAACCCGATTCGCCCTAACCGAATAGAACCCGAAAACCCGATTGTATCCGTTAAAATAAGGCCCGAATAAACCCAACCTGAACCCGATCAGACTCGAATTGTCATCACACCCGATATCAACTCGAGTCCGATATGACCCGAAACCGATTAACACGACCCGACTCGCTCGATTGTCACCTCTATAGATATCTGGCTACTTGGCTTCGTAGAACTAGCTCTCCGATTGTTTAGGGTTTCGATCTGTTCGAGAGAGACATCCATTCGATCTGGTTGTATGGAGGTAAGTAGATCTGTCTCAACCTCTATGAATTTGTACGTGCTGATTGCGCTCGATTGTTTAGGGTTTTTGCATTTCTATCATATGTCTGATTTCAATTCAATTGATTGCAATTTGGATCTCCGGTGTCATGGACACATTTCCTCTTGCTCAGCGTTCACTTGGACATTCACTCGAATCAAACATAATCAGACACAAAATCTGGTTTTCTTCTTCTTCCTTCTTCACGTTTACTTGCTCTAGTTTCTGTGTTATGAGATTCCTAGCTTCTCTTGCTGCTATTTTGAACTACTGAATCCCTGATCATGTAGATCAAGAGTGTTGTTGTGTGATTGTTGAATCTTGACATGGTATCAAACGAGGTTATAGCGAAGAGTTGGATTTTGTTCGGTTCTACGAGAATTTGTATTTTCTCCTTCATCGAGTGGTTACTCTGAGTCTGAGTTTGTGTTGATCGCTTGATGTTCTGATATGATTTTGCTTTGTATTTCCGCGTAATTGTGATTCTTTGCTGTGTTCGTTTTTGTTCGTCTAAGCAAAAATAATCTATAGTGGATCAAAACAAAGAAATCTCATAACTAATGCTCATACTTCCAAAGTTGAATTCATTAGTATTATATGGTTCTTCCTTTGCTGCTTGTTGTTTCACTGGCAACGGATCCTTATAAATGAAATTTAATTCCGCTGACTCAACCGGAGATGTTTGATCATCTTCCTTTTCCCACAGCAGCAAGTACAATCCTAAGATGAGGATTGCTCCTCTGAGTAGACTCGAGCCTAGAGTTGCACAACTCGAGCCTAGAGTTGCACAACCCAAATGAATGCATTAATGCTCAATAAGATAAGGTTATTTAGTTGAAAAAAGTGCAGAGCCATAGTTGTATCATCATTGTCCCTTTGCAGTTTGCACAATTGGGTTGATGTCAACATTATTGTGTTTTTCGTGATCTAGTTTGTGCTTTGCTTAGTGAAATGTGTTCCTTGGTGATCTTGTTTGTGCTTTGATTGCTCATTGCTTGGATTTGATATTGACTTAGTTATTTCTCTAAAACTACATTATGTTATTGATCTGATAGAGCTCAAATCAAAGGGTGCCCACCAACTGCCGCTGAAACATAATGCAAGTGGCTACGATCTGCACAAGTTCCAACTTTTGAATATGTTTTGAGTTTTGAGATCCTTGATGCTCAGAACAAGGAAGCAGCAGTCTTAATAAAGGACTTGGAGGGAGAGATTGAGAGCTTGAGCATGAGAACAAATGACTGAAAGAGCTTGCAGACATTGTCCCGAGTATTAGAAAGGTGTTAGAAAATGAACTCTCAACAATAAAGAGGTTGGAAGAACAACTCACAAGAAAAGGTCAAGAGAACAGTTGCCTTATCAATCGATCTTTGATATGTATGCTGCCTATTTGATATCTTTGCTTCTTTGCTTATTATATTTTGCTGTTGTCAGAGCTGGGACTGATGTTTATGAACTTATATGTCTTTACATTACTTTCCTCTCAAACCTTGAAAGGTGAAGAGAGTAGAACAGTGCTTGTTTCTACTATGCATTCTACTGCACTCTTTCTTCATGTACAGTTTACATTGCTTTCTTGTGCATCTTTTCCCCACTATTCTTAGTAATCTCTCCAATTTCCAATTCGTTTCTACTATGCATTCTTTCTTCATGTGCAGTTTACATTGCTTATGTTCACGTGAAGAACAAGGTTCTTCAGTTCTGAATACCTGATTCATTACATCTTTCAGTTTGTTTATTTTTCTTTTGCAGTATACACCTGCTATTGACATATGGAGCATCAGGTGTATATTTGCTGAAATACTGACTAGAAAGCCATTGTTTCCTGGGAAAAATGGTGTACATCAACTTGATATAATGACCGATTTCCTTGGAACACCTTCTGTAGATTGTATCGCAAAGGTGCACCTACCTTACTAGCATGATACACAATTTTATAATGTATTATTTAAGCACCTGAAAAAAGGTTAGAAGCATTGTTTAGCTCATCCTTGTCTTGTAATACTAAGTATGTTTTCCAATTCCTACAGATTCGAAATGAAAAGGCTAGATTGTACCTAAATAATATGAAGAAAAAACCACATGTTCCCTTCACACAGAAGTTCCCCAATGTAGATCCCCAGGCACTTCGTTTACTCGAGCGGTTACTTGCATTTGATCCTAGAGATCGTCCTACTGCTGCACAGGTGAAAAATATCTATACAAATGGCTTCTCTCTCTTTATGAAGGTGTTTTTACTTTTATGTTAGTTGTTTTTTTCCTTAATTTCCATGGTTCCTCCTTTCAGGCTTTGGCAGATCCATATTTTAATGGTTTAGTACAGGCAGAAAATGAACCATCTGCACAACCTATTTTGAAATTGGAGTTTGTGTTTGAGAGGAAGAAATTGAGAAAGGAGGATGTGAGAGAGCTTATATACAGAGAGGTACTCTGACTTTTAGTTTCACATGCTACTTTTCTGCCAGTAATGTTTGCTTACTGTAATAATCCTTCAACTGTTTCTTTCAATCAGATTCTAGAATATCACCCAAAAATGCTGGCAAAGTACCTTGATGGCAGTGGTGAAACTAATTTCTTGTATCCAAGGTTAGACACTTTGTTCATTTAGACTTGAGAAGCAAGAGTCTGCATTGGCTTTCACATCCCCCTGATAATTTATATGCTTGTTCTGCATTTCAGTTGCTAGTGTAGTAAGCCTATTGTTTCTCGCTACATGTATACAACGTTTTTAGCCTTTTGGATTGCCAAATTGGTTTCATGAACTTTAATCATTCCCTATCTGTTCCAGATAACTTTCTGCATTAGTCAATACTCTAAGATTGAATAATAAAAAGTAGGAATTTGTCTATGTAGCTCTTTCTTGAGATTATTTATAGCTAGAAATCTGCTAGTGAAGTCTCTTCCTTCCTTTAGCATCATCTCTCCATTCCATTGTAGTATTATTTCGTTTGTTCGTCACAATTGTCTTCGTTTCTTCTACAGGGAGCGTGTGAACACACCAGAGGCCAATACTGGTGTCTTGGCAGCAATAGCTGAAGCGAACAACCCCAAGCACTTCAAGATGCATTTATGTGCCAAATACTCAGGTTTGACTTTGTTCAATGGCAACAGATACTTTCCTTCTAGTCTTCTTGCAGTTGTTTGAAAAATACACAGTTTTTGTATCTTGTGGAGTGAGTGACTATAAACTTTGAAACACATGAGAATCTGAGCTCTCAATGAATCACTACAAGAAAAGAGGGCTTGGGCGACAAAATCAAATATCTAGGGCGACATTACAATTTTTGTCGCCAAAAGCTAGAATTGCGTGACAAAAATACGATTAGTCGCACAATTATAGTGTATGGCGACAAGAAAAATATTTCATTGCCCATTGCACGCATTGGCGACAAAATGATGGGTTGTCGCCTTTGATGTTTATTTTTTGTGATGAAATTACATATTTGTCGCCCTTAAAGAAGATATTGTGCAACAAATATATATTTGTCATCCTACAGAAGGGTCCTAGTGTGACAAATAGCTGTTTTGTCGCCCTAACTGCAGGTTTTGTGCAACAAAATCACATTTGTTGCTCTAATGGAAAGTCTTTGTGCGACAATTACGTGTTTGTCACCATATTTGAAGGGTTTTGTGCGACAAATTAATGTTTGTCACCCTTAGATTAAGGTTTTATATGACACCTTGCCAACATTATTGCGTAATATCTTATTTGTTGTCCAGAGCATCTGTGTTAGTGTGTGTATATAGTAATTATGAGGAAAAAAGAGAGTTTTTTTAATGAAAAAAATGAATAAATAATTAATTATTTAAAATGTGCATAACTAGTAAATTAATAATATATTTTTTTAGAACGGTGGGAGTTTAATTAATTAAACTTACCATATTTATTTACTAGATTTGTCAAAATTAACGTGACCTGACTCGAAAAATGTACCTGACCGGTCCGAATGCCCAGAAATTTATGGGATTCAACCCAGTGTTTTAATCCAAGAACCAATATCATCATATTCTACATTTTATAGGATATAATTTATAGTCGTTATTAAGTCATTTTTATATGTTTTGCATGTCAATATAGTTTTTTATTTTGTTTTTAGAATAGATGTTTACACTTGTGTACGTTTTATGTGTTTTTAGGTAATTTGGAGCTTTTGTTTGATGTAATTAATTTTGAAATCATGATGAAATAAGATTCATAAAAACAAGTTTGAGATCTTCACGGACGCTGGAAAAGTATTGCATAGCGGTCCCATGTACTAAGAATCAATCTAAGAAGAGCTTATTGTCGAGTCGATGTTTTCCGTACAATTCCTGCTTGGTGATGTCTAGGTAAAATGAGTCATTTGAGCCCTAAAAAAATCGGATCGAGTCATTTTATAGCTTGTTGAAAAGCTTATTGAAAGATATACAACTTTGATGTTGAACATTTTGGCAAATTTGACCTAAAATATAGAAAAATCGAGCGAAGAAATTGATGTGGACTCAAAGTTCTGACCCGATATCCATATATACCGACCCGGAATGACGAAATTTTCGAAGCTACGAAGTTCCGGGTTGGTCTCTTAAAGTTTCGAGTTGGAATACTTCTAATTCAAAATGTTGTAATTAACTTCCAGGTCGATATCCAAGTCTTTTATGGAGTCGGAATATGTCGTCTGAAGATTCCGACCCGAAATCATAAAGTTCTAACCCGGAATCCTTGAAGGGATATCATATCTATATATATGTGGTTTATTTAAGATATTTTTATCTTGTTAATCCTTAAATTCCTTAGAGTAGTTAGATTTTATTTCATGATATTATAATTTAATTTTAATTATGTTTTAATATTCTTACAAAGTCCTTATAAAGTGTTTGTTTTTTTTCTCGTTGGATCGACCCGAAACTAGAACAAAACTTGGTGTAACTCGATCTAAAACCCAATTGATCTGAAATCCTATTTATCTGAAACAAAAATGATCCAAATTGAATGACCAAAATAAAAAATTAATCCCCTCCGATCCATATATAATACACGTTGTTTGACTTTTTAACACGTGTTTTAAGAAGCTAAAAACTGTATAGTATATTAAATTTTTATTATTATTTTGTTACTATTTATTAATCATTACTAAAAAAATATTAAGTTATAAAAAATTAATAAATTTTTTGATATTTTATTAAGTTTTTAACTTTTAAAAATACGTGCTGAAAATAGAAACGACATATATTTTATATTGAAATGAGTAATAATTAGACATATATTTTAGATTAAAATGAGTAGTAATAATTAAATATATCTCAAATTAATTCAAAACCTTTTGCTAAAAAAAATGTTTGAACCTAGGGTGACAACTTGACACGTTTGTTGCCCATTGACATTTAGGATGACCAAGTTTGTGTTTGTCACCCCAAATGTGCTAGAAGGCGGGACACAAATGGGAAGTTTTCCGGGAATTTTTCAATTCCAAATTAAACGCGATTTTAGGGTAAATCAATCCTCTCAACATGATTTTGGTAACCAGAAAATCGCTCCAATTGATCGATTTCCTTTACAGTTTTGCTCGGCATCTTCGTTTCTCTCCTTCAATATTGTGCAGAGTTTTTCGTCTTCGATTGCAAGGTCAATTGATCAAGGTATGATTCTGAGTTAATAATCTTCGTCGATCTTCTATTTCAAGCTCACATCAAGTAACAATCGCTTCTTTAGTTTTCCCATCATAATTTATTTGTATTTGGAATTTTAACCTAGCTGTTCATATTTTTGAGTTAATCCGAAAGGGAAGTTCTTCACAGTCACATGATTTGTTCAAATCGATAGATACTTGTTTGATTACTATAGAAATAACTTATAAATTGACTGAAAGGAGTGAAATTGTCAAAGCATGCGTTTCTATTCCTAGTCTTAGTGGCAGGGACCTTGAGTATTGTGAATTGTGAATGGAAGGAATTTGCTTCCAAATGTTTTAAATTCAGTCGTAGTAGGTTCAAATGCCAGCGTTTTGAGCTCGGTCGGGCTGGTTGTTGGCGATGTCTGTAGAGCTAAACTTACCGGTGGTGTTTTGTAAAGTACCATCTACTATGTCATCTGTAGTGTGTTAGTTTAGGTGATATTTAGTCATCAGGATGTGGCACATTTTGTTCGTTGTTTGTAGGCAATTTAGGTTGGTGTGTGGGTAGTATTTTACTAATTGTGTACGTGCTGTATAGGTGGGGTAGTGGTAGCTTTATTTTTAATTACATATATTTATATGCTACTATTATATATCCATATATTTATATAGCTATTATATGAATATATGTTTATATATACTATGTAGTTGTTATATGAATACCAATTGATCTACTCGCATCAATTGACCGACATACTTATCACAATTTCTTTTAATCAGGAACCATCGTCTTTGATTGGGAGGCATCATCGTATTCGCTTGCAAGGTCGATCGCTTCATTAGGTAGGTCTCTAAAAATAGCTTGATTGCTCAGGTTTTCAATCATAATTTGGTTGTTGATCTTTACAATTTCAAACCCGTTGTTAAGAGATGTGGGTAAATCTATCAGAAAGTAATTAAAGTTAACTTATTGTATCGATTATCATGTACACTAACTTACCCGTCTTTCCTAAAAAAAAAAAAGAAAGCAGCTATTTTTAAGGAATGAACAAGAAATTTATTTCTTCGTAGATTTTTTTTTCTTTCCCAAATTCACTTATTCTATCATTTGGTATTACGTGGATTTACATAAAATTCCCAAATTCAGTTCAAACCCCTTCGTACACGTATGGTTTAAATCATTTTGTATTCAGTGTAAATTTATGTGATTTTCGTTTCTGGTTTTGCAAGGCATTTTCCTTTCTCTCACTGGAAATCAGTTGAGCATCTTCACTATGATTACAAGGTTGATTAAACAGGTATGTTTTTTTGTTTCATTTCATAAGAGAGTTTGGAGGACATGCTCTAGCTTGATCAATTCAAATCTTTTTTGTTTCTTCAAATGATGCAAGAGCAAGTGCGTTCAATCACATCAGGGAACTTCCAGCACCAGAAATGAGGTACATATTTAGCTTTCCGTTTAAGATACTTTCACCTAATAAGTTTGATTTAGCTTTCTATATATTTTATGTTCTTGGGTACTTGCGATCTATAGATTATGTTATTGGGCCTATTCTACATCGAGATAGATTATGTTTTTGGTTGAACTATTTTACAGTATAAGTGATTGGATAGGGATGTTCATTTTGATGCTCTGTTTGGTTGGGTAATGATGCTCATTTTGATGCTTTTTTTGGTTGGATAGGGATGGGTAACCATATAACATTGACATATATAATGATATTATGTGTTTTTATGCATTGCTATTCTAATATTTTCTTGATTTTGCCAATGTAGATAATGTTGTCAGGGGGTTTATGAGCTGGATTAAACTGTTGACCGTTTGCTAGTGCGCAATTTACTGTTACGGGGAATGAAGACCATTTGCTGGCTTTTTACTATGAAGTTAATTAGTATGTTTTCCTAATGAACCTACAAATATTAGATGGATTCATATCATTCTTGTTTTTATTTTTGGTAGTTTAACTTGTGATGGACACAAGTTTTGGAAGTATTTTCGTAAAACTATGTTAGTCGTACACCTTTATGGTTTCAACTAGATATTGAAGTTATTTAATTATTTCGACTTCTACTTTTCTCTAAATACAAGCTTGACATGTGTTTCTTTCATGTATTCGATTTTAAATAGGTGTCAATTGCGGCATAAATATGACAAAATGGTCATTTTGTATGATATTTGGTCCTTAAAAATTTGGGTGACAAAATATGTAATTTCATCATGATAGATTAGGGCTACAAAAATTATGGTTTGTCACCAAAGAAAGGGGCGACAAATCCTACAAATTGTCACCAAACATATAACTAGCAATTCAAATGATTTAATTCGTAGCCCAAGCTCTATGATGACAAATAGGCTATTTTCTCACCCAAACTCTTCAGTGACGTTTCCTCTATTTGGTCGCCCATATTCATTGGTGACAAATTCTCTCATTCGTCGTTCAAACTCGTTGGCAACTAAATTTCGCTTTTGTCGCCCAAAATATGATTGAATTAAATCATTTGTCACCGTAGACATTGGGTGACGAAATAGTGTATTCGTCACCGTAGACTTTGGGCTATGAATAATGTATTTGTCACTATAGAATTTGGGCTACAAACAAGGATATTTGTTGCAAAAGTTTTTGTGCGACTAAGCAAGTTATTTTTCACCAAAGAGGTTGGGCTACAATTCATAATAATTGTCACCGAAGTGTTAGGGCGACAAAGTCATATATTCGTCATTGAAAGATTTGGGCATCAAAAAATGATTTCGTCACAAATCATAATATAGAGTGACGAAAAAAAGTTTTGTCATGCAAGACTTTGGGCAACGGGGAAGGTGCGACAAACGTGTGACGACATTATGTTCGTCACGGTATTGTTTGGGCGACAAAATTATGCCTTTTGGCGACTAATATTTTTGTCGCCCAAAATGTTTTTTCTTGTAGTGAATGCAGCCATGATTCCTTCGACTTCTTCCATTTCAACACCACCGCTAGTTGATAGACAAGACGATTTGGGTAAACAAAATGAAAAATGCTTGATCTTGAGAGAGGGATAGGAGGGTGATTTATCCATGTATTTTTTTTCTTGTGTGTAAAAAATGGTTAATCAAAATGACCACTTTGTCACTTGATTATGTTCAATTCAATGAGTTCTCTCAAATAAAGATTCAGTCTTTTTCTCACTTTGGTTCATGAATTGTATCCTCTATTCACTTTGGCTCATGCAAATTAACCTATCAAGGTAGAGAGGCACATGAACTCTTAAAAAGAGTCATGCAACTCGTAAAACAGAGTCGTGCAACTCTTACAACAGAGTCGTGCAACTCTTAAAACAGAGTCGTGCAACTCTTAAAATAGAGTCGTGCAACTCTTAAAACAGAGTCGTGCAACTCTTAAAACAAGAGTCGTGCAACTCTTACAACAGAGTCGTGCAACTCTTACAACAGAGTCTTGCAACTCTTAAAACAGAGTCGTGTAACTCTTAAAATAGAGTTGTGCAACTCTTACAAGAGAGTAGTGCAACTCTTAAAATAAGAGTCGTGTAACTCTTACATCAGAGTCGTGCAACTCTTAAAACAGGGTCGTGCAACTCTTACAACAGAGTCGTGCAACTCTTACAACGGAGTCGTGCAACTCTTAAAATAATTTTGAGAGAAAATAAAATCATGTTGAGAACAATTTCACAAGTCTCGATTGTTGTGCAAAAATAACCTATTGTTGAGCAAAAAATAAGATGATGTTGAACAAAATTTCACCAATCCCCCATGTTGTGCAATTTTACTCTATTGATGAGCGAAAATAAGACCGTATTTTGCAATAATCTATTAAAAAAGTATAAAATTATATTTACAAAAAATAACATTATGTGGAGACACAATTTCACAAGTCTCGATTGTTGTGCAAAAATAAAGAATTGTTGAGCAAAAATAAGAGCATGTTGTGCAATAATATATTGAGAAAATATGAAAACATATTGAGAGAAAATAAAATCATGTTGAGAACAATTTCACAAGTCTCGATTGTTGTGTAAAAATAATCTATTATTGAGCAAAAATAAGATTATGTTGAGCAAATTTCTACCAATCCACCATGTTGTGCAAAAATAATCTATTCTTTGATTTTTGATGTATCGAATACAATTTTGAAGTATCCATTCGAATATGTGAATGCTTATGCTTGTTTTTGCAATATCTGTGACTGTCTAGCTTGCATAATATAATGAATTTAAGCACTCGAATAGGGGGGAATAGATCTTTGATGTTTGGGAGTATTGCTAACAGAAGTGTTTCTTTAGTATATTTTGCTAAAGAATTGTTTATAATGAACTTGGTGTTCTGCTGGCAGTATGCTTCAAAATATACTAAAGAAGTGTGATTTCCGCTTAAATAACATAGAGGATTCACATGAATATTTAATACTCTGTATTGTATTTGAGTTACCACCCCTCCCATTGTTTCTGATACCAAAACAAATTTTAAAAGGTACATGCCTCCACGATAACTTCAGATTTCCAATACAAGCTCCAAAGTTACTAGAATACGCATAAAAACGATGTCAGCACTAAAAAATACGCTTAAAAACGATGTCAGCACATATAAATTTCACATAAAAATGATGTCAGCACTAAAAAATTACACTAGAATTGTTATAAACTTTAGCCTATGTGAGATTCGAACCCACGTATTTGCGCATAAGCACATTGCTCTATCATTGAGCTCAAAGACTTTTAAAACTAAATAAGCACTAGAAAATCTCAATAATACCATGTTTCAACACATCCAATCTTGAAAATTAGTTAATTGCTGTTATAACTAAAATATCCAAGCTTTAGAATATACATAGATACAAATGATCAAAGTACTGTATATGAAAAAGTATTTAAGCATTAATGAACACATACATCACCATATTCAACATATAAATTTCACATAAAAATGATGTAAACATATAAATTTCACATAAAAACGATATCAACACATAAATTGCATTAATATATCTTATTATTGAAAATTTATTACAAAATTTTACAAATTACTAAAAAAATAAAAATGGATTGAAGTATGACAACAATCTAGTAGGGCTATAGGACCGGCCCATCAAGTTCTTCTAGGAAGCGAGCAATGGATGAGACAAATAAATGCAAGGATCATTAGGATGTTCAAGGGAAACATGAAAGATTGAAGTATGACAGTAACTTCCTCAGAATCAGAAAGCTCTACCAGTTGCTCCCGGGACTCTTCTAGCTTAACTGATAAGGACGATATTTGCTTCCTAGTCTCTTCAGCCTCTTGATGAGCTTGTCTCTTTTGTGCCTCAAATGAGCTCAGGTGCTCCTTAGCCCTCTTTAGCTCCTCTTGGAGCTGAGCAAACTGTGACTCGAGCTCGAAAACATTGCTGACCCGCTTCTTCTGAAAATAGAAGACAAAAATAAGGTTTTACGTAGTTCTAGGCAAAACTATTTGTTTTACTGCCTTGGAGACTACTTTGATCATTTTGACACCCTTACTTGATTTTAGGTGTTCATGATTTGGTTGAGCTTATGGACGAGAACTTTTGACTGCCTCTTCCAGAGCTCTTACTTTTAGTCTTTTTTATTTGGACTTTCTTGCTTTTAGGCTCATCAACTTTTCTGAGCCTTTACTGGAGCTTTAGATTCTCCACTTGTCAAGGCTGAATTAAGCCTTTGAAACACTGAAGGTTTAGATTCTTCACTTGTCGAAGCCATATCAAGCCTCTGAAACACTGGAAATTTGGACGCTTCATTTGTTGAGGCTAGCTCGAGTCTTTCGAATACAAAAGATTTCGGTGCATCACATGTAGAGGCTGGATCTAACCATTTAAACACAGAAGATTTAAGAGTTCCACCTAAAGCCGTCTCAAGCCTTTCAAATGCGGACATCCTAGGCTCTATCACATTTGTAGTTAGAACACCGTCTTCGTATGAGATTTGGAAATTTTTTACACAAGCCTCCTCGACAAGTTTTTATGGAGCTTTACCCTTGAACGAGGGTTTTAGCTTTTGCACTTGAACTTTGTGCTTCTTGTGCGTATAACGTATTTGAAGCTTCACTGAAGCTTGATTTCTTTCCCTTTGATTTATCTCTTGATTTTAAGGAGAGAATTTGCTTTTTGGAGCGAAGAGTAATCATATCAACTCTCACTTCTTTTTCGCACACGTCGTCGGCCCACGAGACTATACAACATTGAACGATGTCTTTCTCTTTTAAGAACTCTTCTTTTGAAGGGCCATCTCTCACCAACACCTTAAGAGGTAATGAAAATATGGGGCTGCCCCCAGTTTCAATATCCATAGAAGGTGCTTTTTTTGTTTGAGAAGACACTTGGAGTGAGGGAGTGCACTCTACAACGTCTACCATTGAAATGGTATTTGATGAAGCCGTTGGAGTTGAGGATGTTTCCCCCCTCGATTTCAATTTCTCCTTTGTTAATCATGTCATCTACAATGTCTTTGAAGACATAGCAATCTTTGATTGGATGACCGACGAGCCGGTGGTATGTGCAATATTTTGGATCACTCGTCTTGCCAACTTCTTTCGGTCTTTTTGGCTTCAAGAGCGTTAAAAGTTTAGCACTAACCAGTTCATTAAATATCCCTTGTAAATCATCATCGTCAAAAGGATATTTCTTTTGCCTTCTTTCATGAAGGGTGAGTCTATTGGTTGGCTCCTTGACTTTCTCTTTTATTTGAGCTTGGGAACCATTCTTGCTAACATACTCTCGATCATGTTTGACGAAAGTCGCCATAGACTCATCTTCATCTTGTACCTCTTCGCCATCATTTTTGTTAGTCTCACTAACCCGAGACCAGTTGGATCGATCCTCGCGCTAATTGTTTTTCAACATTGCACGCTTTAGACACCAACTCATCAAATGAATGAGGTTCGACACTTTCAACATGTACCGCTAATTCTGGTATGAGGTTGTTGGTGCACATTTGAACACATGCATGTTCACTTAATTTTTCATGGCATTGGAGTCTTATACTCCTCCACCTAGCGATGAAGTCGTTGGCGAGCTCATTAGACCTTTGATAGGTGTTTGCGAGATCCAGCATGGAAACTCTTGCCTTCGAGCTTACAAATTGAGCTAGAAACTCTCTTTGTAGATTGTCCCATGTTTCAATCGACCCTGACTGAAGTTGAGTGTAGCAGGTGAATGCCGATCCCTTCAAAGATTGGACAAATTGCCTAATTAATAAAGCATCAGTCAAGGTAGTTTCACCACAAGCAGAATAAAAATGAGCAAGGTGCTCGTGAGGTGAACCGTGAAGGCTGTCGAACTTTTCAAAGCTTGGTCTCTGGTAGCCTGGGGGAAATGGCATCAAATCGTAACGTGCTCGATATGGCTTTTTATACCCGAGCACCATCAGATTTTGTGATGCATAAGCTTCTTTTATCCCTTGAGCGATCATCTCTTTGATTTCTTGCGAAGAGATCGATGTGCTACCGCTTGACCCCTCACCATTTGACCTTGATTGCTCTTGTCTATTTGTTTGAGCTTGAATATTGATTTGAGCGAGGAGTGATGCAATTTGAGCATCTTTTTCATTGAGCTTTCTTTGTAACTCTTGAAGCTGCTCCTCGACACTTGGTGTGCTGGTAGTCAATACCGGCATCACATCTAGTCCATCTTGTGAGATGTTTGCTTGAGATTCAACCATTGAAGTATCTGAACTTATTAACTTCAATCGGTCTTTCTCTCTTGCATCACCTCTAGAGACTTGACATGTTTCTTGAACCTTCTTGCCTTTCTTGGATCTTGAAGGTTTAACCTTTGTGGCTCTGATTTCCATCTCTTCCGAATATGAGGTCATATTGACTTGTGCAACCTCTTTCAGATAGGTAGGCAGAGACCCGACGAGGATCTCTCTTAAAGAAGCCACTAGAGGAGTTACTTTTGCCCCCCGCGATCTAAGAAGATCTTTTGCAAGGGTTGAACTCGCTCACTCTAAAGTTGATGAACGATCTAGAACAAGAAGAGTTCTTGTCTTTTCGCATTGAGATCCGCATTTGCGTCCCTTTCTCTTCATGGATTTGTTTACCTTCTTGGCCATGGAGACAGGTTGTGCGGAAATTGCGATTGGCCCCTTATTTTTTTTGATGACATGAATGATAGGCATTGGAGTGACTTCAATAGTGGGATTCGCGCCACTGTAACCACCCTCCTGCATTTTGAGCTTGTTGCAAATGGGTTTGTTGTTGAAGTTGTTGTCGCTGAGCGGGTTACCTTGAACTTCCTGTCCCTATGGCTTGGAAGGGCTTTAAGCTCCATGCCCCCTTCCCTTTAAAGCTTTACGGGAGACTTTGACACCCACTTGGCAACGGTCTTGTCCTCTGGAGCTTGAAGAACCCCAAAGTTGTTGTTGATTGGGATCGTTCCCAATATCGAATCCCGACTGATGTCACAATGGGCTTCAAACGTTCTCTTCTTGATCCAGCGACCTCCTTTGATAATGAAGGTTGCGGGAAGCTCGTTGAAGTTGACAATCACTTTTGGTGTCATTTGTACCTTCCATAAACATATAACCATGTATTAGTATAAATACAACTAAGAGATGAAAAGGCAAAAAGGGTCCCACCGGGCGTGCAAAAAATATGTTGAAAAAAATGCGCAATAATCGTACAACACATTTTATTTGATTTTTAATATTTGAGTTCGACCCTTTTTGGTTATCCTCTTGATTCGAAGTCGTATTGATACAAAGACTTGAATGGTTTTGGTGATTTGGGCTGCACCCAAATTTTAGCGGGTTGCCTACGTATCTCTTGGAAGAGAATTAAGCCTTACGTAGTTCATAGTATTTGGATTTTGTGTTTGGTTTGATTTGTTTTGGATTTGGTTTTGTTTTCTTGTATGCATTAGAGGATGAAGCTCAAGCCCACCTTCTATGAAGGGTAGCTCGAACAACACTCCACCCGAGTAACCTGAGCCCACCTTCTCGGAAGGGTAACTCAAGTAACCCGCTTATCATTTGCATAGAAAACGATTTGACTTAGAGTTGGAGTTTGATTTGTTTAGATTTGATAATTGACTCAAAGGTCAATGTGGGGGTTGTGATTGAACTCGTTTGTGAGTTTCCTACGTACCCTTTTGGAAGGGATCAAATCACACGTAGTTCTTGAGAAAGACATGTTTGAATTTGGTATTTGGTTTTTTGAAGTTTTGGTCGTGACCGAACTCGACGAGCGGAAGCTTTTTATCAAGTCGGAGGAGATACTTTGGATTTGATGGAAAATTTGATATTTGGGATGACTTAGAGTCAAAAAGTGAATTTGAGGGATTTGATTCGAAAGTTTGGATGTGACTGACCTCGGTGAGGATTTGATTTACACCGAGTTTCCTATGTATCCACTTGTTTGGTGGAATCAAGTCATCGTAGTTCGGAACGGACCGATTTGATTTTTTTTGGATTGACGATTGTACTCGACGAGCATAAGCTTTATGTCAAGCTACCTACGTACCCGTATGGACGGGATCAAATCATTCGTAGTTCTTTTTGAGAACATTTGATTTAATTTGTAACCGGTGACTGAATTCGGCGTATTTAAAATTTTATACCGAATTTCCTACATAACTCGTAAAAGAGTATCAAGTCTATACGTAGTTCTTAACGGAAACCAAGTTTATATTTGGTGAAACTTGATTTGAGGTTTTGACTCCGTTTTTGTTGGAGCTGGTGTGAGATTGGCCCACTGGAATTAATTGACAAAGAATATTTGACGAGTTTAATTTGATATTTTGATCAAACTCGTATTCTTAATTTGTGCCGATTATAATTCATATATTTTTTGGGTCAGTTTTGTAATTTAAGTATATATATTTGAAGAGCTCCTGGCCGTGTACATACGTATTACGTAGTATGTATTTTGATTGATTGCCTGCTCTTTTTTCAACAAAAGGAATCGAAGCCCGTGTTTGCCTAACCAGCCCAACGTATTTAACTTCCTTTCAATGTAATCGGAGTCCAGCCCGTTTAATTAACCCGTCTCTAGTTTCTCCCCTTTCGTTTTATTTTTTGGTAACCCTTTCAATTTGACGAGGCTCCAAGCTGTCAGACGCCAAATCCCTAATCAATTAGAGGCCAAATTGCGGGGATCTGAAACCGGAGCAAAGGGTCGGAGATGGTGGGACTCAGGAGCGGGAAGCGAGCATCCTCTAAACCAGGAAGGTGGAGCCGCGAGTAGCTTTGTAAACTTTGATTTGGGCAGCAAGAAGAGATGGCGACAGACATGGCTACGCCTTCGAAGCCATTGTTGCGAGAGGTCACGAGACGGCACCATTGGTCAGGTAAGTTTAGTCTCACCCGAGACTTCCGACCTCAAATTCACCCATTTAGCTTAATGCTTTGGTGATTTGTACCACTTTGGGGCTTTTTTTCGGCCTTGGGCAATGACGGATGAAGTGGTTGAATCCAACGCTTGGGAAGCTTGAGGAGGTGCCAGAGGAGCTCCGACATTCACCAATTGAAGGAACGAGCGTGGCCGTCAGTTCCGCTTGGGTATGTTAATTTCCCCTCTTTTCTTTGTTTTCACTGAATTGCAATATTTGCACCATCAGTTTGTGACAGACTTAGACTGATTTTGGTTTGAATATAAATTGGGAATGATCAGTTTGGCATTTGTAACTTCTCACTGATTTTTTTTTTAAAATACCCAATTCATGCTTGTTTTGCCTTTCTGGCTGTTTGAGGTAGACAACATTTTCTTTGCCCATAACGTCAATTAACTAATGAAACATTGTGTGTGTCTGCATTCGTTAATTACATTCTAGTAAAATTTTGGCAACATTTCGCCTATGTTTAGGATGATTTCGTGATTCCAGAACCCAGGCCACGAGAAAAGCTCGCAAGGTTTCCAAGGGCGGGGTCCTGGAATCAAAACGGAATATGTCTCCATGTCGGCGCAATTTTGACAGCAACCCAACCCGGTTAAGGGATTTGATGATTCTGAAACCAAAACACCCGAAGAAGCTCGCAAGGTTCTCGAGTGCCTGGTTTCAAGAATCGAGCCAATTTCGACAGCAACCCAGCCTGGTTAAGGGATTTGATGATTCCACTACTAGAATTTTGTTCATAGACGTCGGTTAAAAACCGATGTAAAACAAAAATATTTTCAACGTGTACGAACAGAACTTTCAGAAGTTTATAATATGGCTACCTTTTGTGCAAGGCCAAGTTATCATGCATAGATAAAGCTCAAAAGTTATGATCCTTGCCTGCATCATTCAAAACCAACAAATCGAGGAACAGAAAGCCGAATTGAGCTCAAAAGAGCGATCAAAATAGCCAGTGGAACAAGATCAGACCAATTCATTACTATAAAGAGGCAATATTTTATTTAATAAAACATGCATTATGAGCATCACACTCATTTGAAGGAAAACCTACTGCCATATTAGCCTACCAAATTGAATTAAAAAAGAAAGAAAAGAAGGGCATCAAGTGGAATTTTTATTTTTCCAATGTCTGCTCTCTCTTAAATGAAAGATAGTCAACACTAATTTATCTAAAAGAGAGACTATTTGATAATACCATGACGATCAATAGTAAATGAAGGCTACAAGGCAAATCTTATAATTAAGAACACAAGAAAAGATGTTTAGAAAATCTGCTTTTATATAAAATTTTGAGCGCTGAAATGTGTAGCTTGATTTCATAGATTAAGCCATTAATTTACACTCTGATTTTAGCTTTCAATTAACTAAATATATTATTATCAAAACGCATAACGTTGATGAAATTATTGCTAACACCATTTTCAGCCAACTAGGACATAACATTTTCTTACTAAACCTCTTAGGTTTTCTAGCATGTTTCAAAGAAGAATTATAAGCACACATCATCACATTACTAGGTACAACAGACTTAACACCGTCATCATGAGATTCATATAAGTCACCTAAATTATGCATATCACACTTCACGCTCAGAATCAGATTGTATCACAATGGGTTTAACATGTATTTCAGAATTAATAGCCATTTTAGCACATGATTCATCAAAGGTTCTATTAAGCATACAACAAATACATCACAACCATAAGTAGAGTGCAATCTTATTGGTACTTCTCCAACTAAAATAAAATCAGATTTACGAGAAGGAAGAGCATGAATCAAAGGAGAGACACAAGGATTAGGAGAAAAGTTAGAAACCTTTACCACATCTTTTTCATCAGCCCTTAGAGCAGCTCTTTTTGGTGTGTTTCCGGCTGCAACAACACCTCCAAATCGGAGCATGGCTCAATCGGTTTTCAGCAGCAACAACCTCTCCAGTTTGCTAGCTCAAGGCAACCCCCAAGTGCTATTGTACAACAGCCCCAAAAGCCTCTATTTCAAGCATGTTAGAAGCCATGTCAACTCCATTTTCCTGCTCCTCAGTAGCCTCAGATGCTACACTTTTCAGCCTGATAAATAATTCACTTTCAGCAGCAAACAATTGCATTTTAGAGCTTTTTTCTAACTCAACAACAGGTAATTAAGGAATTCAAATCTGAGCAGATAAGGAATAAAATCCTTGAATTCAAACTCAACTCGGTCAAATTATCACTCCTAAACTGAATGACATCTTTGAAATTATCAAACTCATCGGGTAAGGAATTCAACAAAAGAACAGCAAGATGAGAATCCTTGATTTTGTCATCACATCTTTCTAAATCTTGAGCTATTTTCAGAAATTTAACAAAGTTATCATGCAAAGATTGATTCACATTCATCTTGAAGGTAAACAATCTACACAAAAAAGATATATGGCTAGGCATGGATTTAACGAAAAACAGTTACTCTTCCTTTTGCTCATGTATGCTTTCAGATAAACTCCAAAGGGTTACAACTACTACTATACAACTACAAGAGCATGATGAAACAATGATATGAATGTACTGCATCAGAAGAGAGTGACAGTTAAGCATTATGAAAAAATCGTATGATTGCACTACATAATTTACAAGGCAGAATGAGTGTATTCTTACCTTAAACTCCAAATATAGTATATGAATGATAGGAGTATGAAATATCCAAGGAAACTCCAAATCTGCAATCAAAAGTTCATATTTACAGACTTAGATCTATAGGGGGGAAAATCGCAACAAACAAACCCTAAATCTACAAGTTAAAATCTGCAATCACAATTTCACATTCACAACCTTAGATCTAGAAAACGTAACATCATAGCAAACAAACCCTAGAACTACACGTTCAAACCTGCAATCACAAGTTCACAAATGGGGAAGGAGGATGGCAAGACACAAGATTCGGCAAGAAAAAAGATGACCAGAATGAGAAAAAAGGGAAGGAGGAGGGCCAGAAATCAAAGAACACCTGATAAAGCCCCAAATTAGTTAGATTAGAGAGTAATTCAAACCCTAAACAAACCCTAAATCAAAAATGAATGTCAAGTTCATCTACATACACTTAATCAAACGATTTCACATAAACCCTAAATCAAACATATTGAAAAACGGAGGCGGAGAAATGCCCTACCAGGAAGAGAAGGCGGAATTCCTTGTTCGACAAAGAAGAACCCTACCACGAAGAGAAGCCGAGCTCGGGTTCGATGGCCGGAGAGAAGAGGACGACAATGAAAGAGGGGTTTCACGAGTCTGGTTCAACAATGTGAGGAAAGCCCGAAGAGATGGGACTGATCACGAAGATCAGCGCCACCACAGCCCCCTCAAGTTCGACAGTCGCAGAGCCTACATGGTCGAAAGGCAGCAGGAGTGGAGGAGGAACATCTATCGCGGTGAACAGGAAGGAGTCGGGATGTGGGATGTGGGATGTGAGGATGAAAGAGACGGGAGTGGTGCTGGTGAATATGACCTATTTAATTTTCTAAGTATAATTATATGTTGCTTCTTTTTTTCGGCAAAAAATTCAATTTTTTTTTCTAAGTGTGGGAGATATTGGGATTGTGTTTGTATGAATTTAAGAAGCAGCTATAAATTTCTAGGAAATTTTCGAAGTGTTGGGAGAATTGGGATCCGCCCGCCCGTATTCGAAGTGAGCGGGATTTTACTTGTTCAATTTTCATTTCCGAGCCTTCTTTTTCTTTTTTTTTTTTTCCAGAAAACCACTTTTAACATCGGTCGACAAAATTGGGCGATGTCTGTTTTGTTTTCAACATCAGAAACTTACAAACCGTTGTTACATTTATTTTTAACGTCGTGCGTTTTTCTAACTGATGTTAATCATCCGATGTCTATGAACACAATTCTAGTAGTGTTCTGAAACCAAACCACCCGAAGAAGCTCGCAAGGCTCTCGAGGGCCTGGTTTCTAAAATCAATTAAGATAGCTACCTGATTGTGCATGCCTGCTCTTCCTACTGTTGATTTTCTTTTTGTTTTTGGTTTTGTGGATGGTTGCAGGTTGCTGATGATGGGAAGAAGAAGAGGAAGAAGCTTGTTTGTTGCTTTCCTCTATTTTTGTTGATGGAAAAGATTCGGAACCCTAGGACCTGTTCACTTGAGTAGCAGTAGCTTTTATAGGGTGAAAAAGAAGCAGTTACTTAATGAAACCTTCCCTCCCCCACTGCCACACACGTACTGCCAAATTTTCCTTGTTAACTACAGTGTAAAGCAATTATAACTGCTACCTCATGGGCTGATTGGGCCTTTCATATTTTGTTAAGCATGTAACTCATTTAAAAAGTTCAATTTTGACTAGTAAAATCATCACATTTCTTTCTCAATATATAAAGAATATGACGACTTTGCTTTGCTTCTAGAATCTGCATCGACGCCCGCCGATACAGATTCTAGAAGATTTCCTCCGAGGGAAAATTTGGCTCATTGGGCTTTTCTTCTTCCTTAAGATCTCCAACCCCTAGCTCTCGGATTTGGATCCTCTCCCCATAAATTTTTCCTAATATTGTCCTAATAAACAAATCCTAATGTAAAGGCTCGGATTTTCAAATCCTAATTTTCTGGAATAAGAGAATTAAAAATGAAATTAAGTCGGTTTTAAAACTTGTTTAGCGGATTCCGACCGGAGTATAAATTTAACGAACAATTTCCGTTCTTTTACCTCAAAAATTCAAAATAATTATCGTGGTGTGTTATCCTTTTCGATTTTATAAATCTAATTAATCGAGAAAACGAGATTCAAAGAAACTAACTATCACGAACTAATTTCGGGATTCAAAATTCGCGTATTCGAGATTTAATTCCGGGTAATTGTTTACCCATTTCCACACTCTATCCTCACCCACTCCCATCATCTCACCATGCCTACAAATGGAACCATCCCCTTCACCATTCCCTCACCATCACCATCACTCATCGTCACCATCACCTCCTCACCATCACTCCCGCTCTCTCTTATTGTTCAAGCAACACACACCTTCATCTTCAACATCACCTAAAACCATCACCGTCACCTTCCCGTTTCTCTTCTCCGATCACCACCATCAATCCCTTTTCATCTTCGACCCCTCCTCGGAGCCACCAGAGCAGCCACAGCATTCCTTGGGGCCACCAGAAGCAACGAAGCCACCACCGGAGCCGCCACGAGAGCCACCGCAGCCCCACTCCCTTCTAAACCATGTTCGATCGCGAGCTAAGTTCCGGTAAGCGATTCTTTTCCGTCTTCGATCGAAACCACTCTCGAGCCCTACCATCACGGTCACCCATGTCCCACGCAGGTCCGACGAGTCTTCGCAAGCCACCGACAACGCCCAGAACTCCGATCGAGACCTCCGATGTCGCGAACATCCTCGGTGAGCTATCGAACCTCCTCCTTTTTCCTTGGTTTGTTTTGGTTCCTTCTTGTCCTTGAGTGGTCGAGAGAGAGAAAGTTGGGGATGGGTAACAGAGGAGAGCTCCGGCGAGCTCGAGAGCTCCGACGAGCTCGAGGGCGGCGAGATCGAGCGCGGGAGCCATGGGAGCGACGGTTGTGAGTTGAATTCGAGCGGGCAGGCGGGAGCGTGGGAGCAGGGGAGTGTGAGCGTGGTCGGGAGGGGCGAGTCCTTGGGATCTGGGCTGGCTGAGCGGCTTGGCCGAGCTGGGCGGGCGCCATGGCGTCGAGCAGTGAAGGCGGCGGGATTCTCCTTTCGAATTGAGGGAGGAAGAACAAGACTCCCTGGGGCCCCTGTCCAGTCAGCTCAATGGGGCCCACACCTTCATTTTTTGTTTGTTTGTTTGATGAACCGGGTTGGGTTGAGGTTTAGCGGGTTCGGTTCGGTTTGGGTTAAAAGCGTTGGTTCGGTTCGGGTTATTCGTTATATATTTATTTATTTAATTTATTAATTAATTGTTTAACCGATTTCCGATAATTGATTGTTCAGAAATTGATTTGTGTGTCGGTATTTAAAAAGGGGTCGGTTTTAAAGTATATAAATTGAATTATTTTGTAACGGTTGAAAGTTACTTAAATCCCTAGAATGGTGATTTTAATTAAAGTAAAGTATGTCGGGATTATTTAAATGGATTTTTTTTGAAAGTATTTTTAAAGATTAAATATTTTATAAATTAGAAATGGCTAAGTATAAACTTGAAGTAATTGTTTTGGCTAACAACTGGACTAGCGAGTGAGATTTTATGGATTGAAGTATGATTGAGTCAGTTATGGAAATGACAATGGAATAAGATGATATAAGATGTTGCCATAAGTTGAGATAAAGAATGTTGATGATGCTATGATTAATGGATTGGTGGGCATGTTATGTAGTGGTAAATGGATCCCGTTTTGTGCAGTTTACTTATGCATATTTATTAATAATTGCTAGGTGATCTGTAACCTGCTTGCTTATATCTTGCTGCTTTTCATCTTGCTGATCTGCTACTCCAGGTAAGTTCTTTGAACTTACTCATGATGGGCGCTCTATGCACTGGGTGTTATATAGTAGGCTAGTGTCCATGCACCATACGACTTAGAATCATGCTTAGGAGCTAAAATGAAAATCATATGATTGCTATATGTCCTTGCAAGAGAACGGCCGTTATCTGTGATAGTCCTAGAGTCTTTGCTAGGGTCATAGGGTAGCCCAGCCTCATCGGGTACCCTGGGTCAATCGAGTCTATATGAGCATGATATGATAGCCCAACACCATCGGGCAAGCGATGATATGATATGATATGATATGATGATGCCGTGGGTTGTGCACCACCACGAGGAATTTGCTATGCTATAGCACCGAACTGGCCAGTGTCCGCCCTATCGGAAGGGGGGTGGAGGTACGAGAGGGACATGCCACTTGGCATTCTGTGTGGATCCATTTATCGCTTTCTGCATTATATTAAACTGTCAATATATATACGTGATTTAATTTACGCATGGCATTACGCATTTCATCTTAAGAGTAGGATGCTTATTATATGCCTCTCAGAGTGTGTTTACATACGCGCATGAGTGACCTGATGATTGACCCAGATCCCCCTCATTTTTTTTAGATTCAGGTAATCACTAGCCGTTATCGTTGCTTATGTGGATGCTTGGCGGGTTCAGACTTTTGGCGTTAGATCGAGAGGTTGAGAGACCACCACACTTCCTCTCTTTTAATACTCCCTTTCGGATGGTATTTAAACTCAACCTTATTTTTGCTTTCGCTCGATTTCACGATTAGACTAAGGCAGGTATTTGATCTCCAATGGATCCGCGATCTTTAAGGGTTCGAAATCCCTTCTTTTAGTACAAATATTTTGTTTTAAAACTCAACCCGTACCTGAATTGCAAGATCCGAACAAGGGGTTTTATCCCTTGAAACGTAACCCGGAAATCATAATTCCGGGCCGTTACAAAGATGGTATCAGAGCCAGGTTGTGCAATTCGGGTACACAAGGGTCGAGTGTGTGTTTTGAAAACCGCCCACGAGTTTCAAGGACTTTTTGAAAAGGATTTAGAGGGGCAAAATGAATTTAATGTGCTTAACTAAAATTGGACTAAGTAATGAACTCGAGTTGTAATAAAAAAGGAGAATCGACAAAACGGGGACACGATTGGGTAGTAAAGGCGCTAGACCCCCCCTATTGGGTGTAGTTGGGAACGGTAGGCAAAATACTAGCTTGCTCTTTACATAGGGTCCGGAAGACTCCAAGGAGATTGCACCAAGGTGGTTGGAGTGTCGAGTTAGGTAGGATCGCGAGGTTTTTGCCCCTCCGGTCAGTCGCTCCTCGAAGAGCGATATTAGATAGTTTGATCTGCTTTATATATTGAGACTGAGTACGATCTCCCTCGAAGGAGGTCATTATAATTGTCATTGGCTGATTCTATGCTGAGTGCTTGATATGCTAACAATTAAATGTGTATCGACTGATCTGTGCAAACGGGATAGTGGGAGTACCCTTAATTCTGTGTGGTCAACCCAACTTGTGTGAAACGGCCCCTTCCACTATGTTTGTTAACCCTTTGACGGTTCTATTGAGTCTTTTTCCCATATGTCAGTATCTTTCATGGGAATCGGGTTGGTAAACACATTGCATCAGAAACTCATGTATGTATATGAAGGTTGTCTGAGTGAGTATTGGAAGGTAGTTCTTGATGTCATTTTGAGTCAAAAGTAAGGTGTTTCCGGGGTTGTCTTCCTTGATTCTTATGATGATCAACCGAGGTTTTCTTGCCACAAAGAGTCGTACATACCAAGGTCCCATGAGAAATAGGGGTGATGAGTCAGTTGGGGAAGGTCAATGGTTGCCCTTAGGGATCTCTCTCCGGTTGTAATGGTGACTCTCTCTGAATTGCATGACATGATTTTGTAACCTCCTGCGTGTACCTTGCAAATGCTTATTTGTAAAATGTTGCTCATGTTATTACATCTGTGATTAGTTTCATTGATCAAGTTTTGTGTTATGCCTCACTCTCTATCGTGATTGCGTTGTCATAGCATGCCTACTTGACTTATTGTATTAATTGTACTAATAATTGATTTGAAGCATATAAACCACATGATATGAACCTACATGATAATTGTTTTCTCCTAGGTTAGGCCATGATAGCGTGATAAACTCTTCTTCGTGTGAATGCCTGTAAATGATCTCTTTAGCATACTAGCTGATGACACCTTGATGCTTATTACTCGTTTTATGACAAGAATCTACAACATGCTCATCTATTCTGTATTCATCAGGTGGTTGTTTTGCACTTTATATTGTTGTGTGATTAGTGCGTTGGATGAGGAGTATGTGGTATAATTGAGTCTTGATGAATGCATGCTTTAATGTTTATGACTTCATGATGGTCATTGTATGAGTTCAAGTTACACATCTTACGTCTCTATCATCCCAGCATACCTTACTCAGTATGTTGCATCGTCATACTAGTGCATTAATGTAAATGTCATGTGTTGGAAAACAGCATGATTAATGTTCTCCCTATAAATAGGTTCATGATAGTGTGATCGTTCAGTTCTTGTATCATGATAGAGTGAGTTCCTTACTTGATGGATATGTGTTACAACTTGATGTCAACATGCCTTATATGATATGTAATTTCCAGTACATGTTAAGATGATGAGTCTTAATGTAAATTCGTGGTTGTATGACATTCTGTACCCATGCTTTCCCCATTGCTTAGGTCCCGTGTTGCACCTTGCTTCCTGTCCTGATTATATGTCGCCTTCGCATGTCTAATTGACCTGTTGTATTGGTCGTACTAACGACTTATTTGAAGCATGAATTGCATGATAGGTGTCTGTATATAGTTATTGTCTTCCCCTAGATTAGTGTGCTACACTTCCCTTGTATGAATGTCGCAAGATGATTTTCCCTGCATGATTAGTCGATGTTACCCGTGGTTTGTTGACTAAATTAGTAGTTCAATTGTGATCATGCTATTTGACGTGATGTCTTGGTAAATGCATACCTTATTCAAATGGTTGTTGAGTTGAAATACATACCTTGTATGCTAGTCATAGTCTGTTGCATAGTCTTGCATTATGCATTGCTATATTCCTCCCATGCTTCTATATCGACGAGCTATGTTAATATGATTTCTTACACATCGATGTGTTCGCCATTCAAGCACATGTATGTATCGAATGTCATATTGAGTTGTTAGCATCATGTAGGGTCATTGGTTGTGACTTGTGCGAATTTATAACTTGCTTGCATTATTGCCGATTCCCTCTTGAGCAAGGTCCCTCATAGTGTGATCCTTCCCTCCTTCTATCACCTCGAAATATCTTACTCATACAAATTAGATTGATGTTGAATTCGGTGATTAATTGCCTTGTGTGATGGTTTATCCTGGCATGATTACATGTTATCACTTGGTAGTGTTTCCCCTATTACCTTATAAATTCCTGTAGTGTTGGCATAGATGTATGACTTGGCACCTCGCATGATTACACACCACGTTATATCATTTCGCATATGCATGACGCATGGATGTTAAAATGAATTTAGTTGAGTTACCTTGATTGTGGTCATGATTCGATATGTGCTAGTAGTATCCTGTATGGCTTATGATTTCCAATATGACTCGCTAAATGATTACATGTTGTACATATTCTATGATGTGATAACTATTGTACCTTTATATGTGTCCTATGATGATTCGTTCCTAGCATGATTATAATCTATTGCCCATGATGTCCTTCTTGTTACTTTTGATGATGCCTCATGTTTCGTGAACACCCTATTGAACCCCTTTTAATGACTCTTGACTATGCTTGTATCACATTATGTGTCCCTAGTATCATGTAGGACATGTGCTTTCTAAATGTATCTCATCGTATGATTACGTGCCATGCTTGACCTATTATATGACCAGTGTGTTCGGATGAGATAGTTACTAGGTTGCTCCTATATGTTCTCGTATGACGCTTAATCTAGTTGTTATGTTACACCTTGCCATGCCATATTTGACCTCACCTATTGATGTGTACACCATGCTTGTGCATTCGTTCATATACACCATACTCGTCATCGTTGTTAAATCCCACATGACCTCGAATCCTGCATGCTCATTCTTGATTCCGCATAGCTTGCTAGGCATATCTGCTTTCATGGAATAATAGACTACTATCTTGTCTCGCATGCATCAGTATAGGAATCAATCGTGTCGTTGGAAATGAATACAAATGTTGCTCCCCTGAGATAGGTACATGTTAGCGTGGATTAGTGTGATTGATATGCTCCATGATGAATTCGTGTTTTCTTATCGCAATTATAACTTAATAGACTTCCATAAGGGCATCGTTGCTATTCTCAGGCCGGAGTTTCGTCTCTAGTTGTCATCCTTAGGGTTGGTGTGTGTTTGTTCCGAAAGGAACATTAGGTTGTCCGCTCTTGTCCCTCCCCTATCTTCACTAACTTGGACTTCTACGCGACACGTTGAACGAGCGGCCGCATGAAAGAGGAAATGGGAAGTCGGATAGTGATAGAGCAACGCCGCGAAGGCTTGAGCCCATAACCCACGGGCCTCAAGATCAACGATTTCGGCAGGACAAGCACGTTTTGATGATGACGATTACTGAGTACGATATGACTTGCGAGCGGGAGTGTCCTCCGTTCTAACTCTTAATCCTTCTAAATTAGTTGATGGCGATATTGCACTGACCTGACGATGAAATTTACGTGTTGATGTGCTAACTTGGTAATGAATGTTTCCTGAGGATCCATTGATTATGATTATATGATTCAATGCCTTGCAGTTCTTATATACCATGATGTCTTGATGTGTTGCTAATGTGAGTTGTTAAGCATGATCTAAATTCCTTTGTCTATAAAAGTATGAACTGCGAATGCTAAGGAACTTGAATTGGTATCTGATAAGGTTATGATGAAAGTTGCTAGCTTGAATTGACTATGTTCATATATGATGTTTTGCAATAATTTTGAGCATACTAGCAAATTGAGACTTGTTGACGTACTGATGATAATTTGGGAATTTTCTTGCTTACATGACTTGTAAATATGTACTGGCATGATGTTAGATAGCGACCATGAGGAACTTGGTATGGAACAATACTACATGTTGATATGCAATATTGAAATCTAGTGAAAGTGACAAATGCTATCATGATATATTGATGATTTGCTAACCTGTTATGTTGTTGTAGAAGCATGTTAGGATGTGTTGCGACATGATATATGAGATAATGATGTGTTATTATATGAAAGCATGATGATGTATTATATAGTTAAACATTATTATTGATACGTCAAATGATGAACATGACTCAATGGTGCCTGGTTACTAAATGATCGTCATTCGATATTGTGATGAGTTGAGGTGATGTCTTTTAGGGCATGCTGACATGTTGGTGAATTATATACTACTTGAACGTCCTTTTCTGAATCTTAATAGGCATGGCCTTGATGTGTTGATATGTTGACATGATAAATCTGCTATGACTGGTTCTACTTGTAGTGCGATGTTATGCGATTTTGAGAATTGATGTGTACTGACATACTAACCCTGTGACACCTAGCCCATTGATCTCTTGACATGTGTGCTTGCATGATAACTTATGAGAATTCGATCATGGACTTGTGATTCCTTCAGTATGATGTAAATATGCCTTATGGCTCGTGGTATGATGTTGAGATGTTGTTATTGCTTTTGACATGTTCTGAATGGATGGTATGATTTATGTTATGGGTAAAAATGTTATGTGGTTGAGATTATCATGATTGATGTTGAGATTTTCCACATGAGAGGTGGCTGATGATGTTATGAGTTGATGAGTTGGTTTACTTTTGTTCATGCTGAGTTGAGAATGATGATTGATTTGATTCGTAAACTAGGAAGAGAATATGAGATTAGTCTTTAGAGGTGGATGATTCCACCTCTCATGATGTGAAATTGCTTGACTAACGTCGAATTTGAAGATTTTGAACGGATTTGAAAAATACTAACTTGGATTTTAAAAGAATAAATCCTATCAAGAATTTTAACGATTTCGAGGTCAATCTTTCCATTTGCAAAACTCTTTTGAATCATTCGGGACTGGATTTACATTATGACGCCTCACGAAGTGGATAATAATATTTGAGTTATGATATGGCCAAAGAGTCGGAGTAAGGATGTGATAGGGGCCCATATTACATTCTTACTACGGTCTATTGGGGATATTATGATCACGGCAACGGTACTGTGAGGATCTCATAGGGGCACTTATGAGGTGTTCACGGGATCAATGACATGATCCTTGGACTCACCAATTTCAAACTTCATCCCCTGTTTTAAGATTATTTTAGTCTCGGGGACGAGACTTGTTTTTAGAGGTGGATGATGTAAAGGCTCGGATTTTCAAATCCTAATTTTCTGGAATAAGAGAATTAAAAATGAAATTAAGTCGGTTTTAAAACTTGTTTAGCGGATTCCGACCGGAGTATAAATTTAACGAACAATTTCCGTTCTTTTACCTCAAAAATTCAAAATAATTATCGTGGTGTGTTATCCTTTTCGATTTTATAAATCTAATTAATCGAGAAAACGAGATTCAAAGAAACTAACTATCACGAACTAATTTCGGGATTCAAAATTCGCGTATTCGAGATTTAATTCCGGGTAATTGTTTACCCATTTCCACACTCTATCCTCACCCACTCCCATCATCTCACCATGCCTACAAATGGAACCATCCCCTTCACCATTCCCTCACCATCACCATCACTCATCGTCACCATCACCTCCTCACCATCACTCCCGCTCTCTCTTATTGTTCAAGCAACACACACCTTCATCTTCAACATCACCTAAAACCATCACCGTCACCTTCCCGTTTCTCTTCTCCGATCACCACCATCAATCCCTTTTCATCTTCGACCCCTCCTCGGAGCCACCAGAGCAGCCACAGCATTCCTTGGGGCCACCAGAAGCAACGAAGCCACCACCGGAGCCGCCACGAGAGCCACCGCAGCCCCACTCCCTTCTAAACCATGTTCGATCGCGAGCTAAGTTCCGGTAAGCGATTCTTTTCCGTCTTCGATCGAAACCACTCTCGAGCCCTACCATCACGGTCACCCATGTCCCACGCAGGTCCGACGAGTCTTCGCAAGCCACCGACAACGCCCAGAACTCCGATCGAGACCTCCGATGTCGCGAACATCCTCGGTGAGCTATCGAACCTCCTCCTTTTTCCTTGGTTTGTTTTGGTTCCTTCTTGTCCTTGAGTGGTCGAGAGAGAGAAAGTTGGGGATGGGTAACAGAGGAGAGCTCCGGCGAGCTCGAGAGCTCCGACGAGCTCGAGGGCGGCGAGATCGAGCGCGGGAGCCATGGGAGCGACGGTTGTGAGTTGAATTCGAGCGGGCAGGCGGGAGCGTGGGAGCAGGGGAGTGTGAGCGTGGTCGGGAGGGGCGAGTCCTTGGGATCTGGGCTGGCTGAGCGGCTTGGCCGAGCTGGGCGGGCGCCATGGCGTCGAGCAGTGAAGGCGGCGGGATTCTCCTTTCGAATTGAGGGAGGAAGAACAAGACTCCCTGGGGCCCCTGTCCAGTCAGCTCAATGGGGCCCACACCTTCATTTTTTGTTTGTTTGTTTGATGAACCGGGTTGGGTTGAGGTTTAGCGGGTTCGGTTCGGTTTGGGTTAAAAGCGTTGGTTCGGTTCGGGTTATTCGTTATATATTTATTTATTTAATTTATTAATTAATTGTTTAACCGATTTCCGATAATTGATTGTTCAGAAATTGATTTGTGTGTCGGTATTTAAAAAGGGGTCGGTTTTAAAGTATATAAATTGAATTATTTTGTAACGGTTGAAAGTTACTTAAATCCCTAGAATGGTGATTTTAATTAAAGTAAAGTATGTCGGGATTATTTAAATGGATTTTTTTTGAAAGTATTTTTAAAGATTAAATATTTTATAAATTAGAAATGGCTAAGTATAAACTTGAAGTAATTGTTTTGGCTAACAACTGGACTAGCGAGTGAGATTTTATGGATTGAAGTATGATTGAGTCAGTTATGGAAATGACAATGGAATAAGAT
Source organism: Persicaria tinctoria (assembly GCA_037127255.1). NCBI lineage: Eukaryota > Viridiplantae > Streptophyta > Magnoliopsida > Caryophyllales > Polygonaceae > Persicaria > Persicaria tinctoria. The sequence continues at coordinate 41,575,222 of JBANSL010000012.1, read as the reverse complement.
GATATAAGATGTTGCCATAAGTTGAGATAAAGAATGTTGATGATGCTATGATTAATGGATTGGTGGGCATGTTATGTAGTGGTAAATGGATCCCGTTTTGTGCAGTTTACTTATGCATATTTATTAATAATTGCTAGGTGATCTGTAACCTGCTTGCTTATATCTTGCTGCTTTTCATCTTGCTGATCTGCTACTCCAGGTAAGTTCTTTGAACTTACTCATGATGGGCGCTCTATGCACTGGGTGTTATATAGTAGGCTAGTGTCCATGCACCATACGACTTAGAATCATGCTTAGGAGCTAAAATGAAAATCATATGATTGCTATATGTCCTTGCAAGAGAACGGCCGTTATCTGTGATAGTCCTAGAGTCTTTGCTAGGGTCATAGGGTAGCCCAGCCTCATCGGGTACCCTGGGTCAATCGAGTCTATATGAGCATGATATGATAGCCCAACACCATCGGGCAAGCGATGATATGATATGATATGATATGATGATGCCGTGGGTTGTGCACCACCACGAGGAATTTGCTATGCTATAGCACCGAACTGGCCAGTGTCCGCCCTATCGGAAGGGGGGTGGAGGTACGAGAGGGACATGCCACTTGGCATTCTGTGTGGATCCATTTATCGCTTTCTGCATTATATTAAACTGTCAATATATATACGTGATTTAATTTACGCATGGCATTACGCATTTCATCTTAAGAGTAGGATGCTTATTATATGCCTCTCAGAGTGTGTTTACATACGCGCATGAGTGACCTGATGATTGACCCAGATCCCCCTCATTTTTTTTAGATTCAGGTAATCACTAGCCGTTATCGTTGCTTATGTGGATGCTTGGCGGGTTCAGACTTTTGGCGTTAGATCGAGAGGTTGAGAGACCACCACACTTCCTCTCTTTTAATACTCCCTTTCGGATGGTATTTAAACTCAACCTTATTTTTGCTTTCGCTCGATTTCACGATTAGACTAAGGCAGGTATTTGATCTCCAATGGATCCGCGATCTTTAAGGGTTCGAAATCCCTTCTTTTAGTACAAATATTTTGTTTTAAAACTCAACCCGTACCTGAATTGCAAGATCCGAACAAGGGGTTTTATCCCTTGAAACGTAACCCGGAAATCATAATTCCGGGCCGTTACACCTAACCATCCATATAAATGAATGGTTGAGATTATATCTTAATAATTCATAATTAATTATTAGTTAAAATAATTTACCACATCTCAAATCTCTAGTCTTCTTCACCCCAACTGACGAAACCACAAATGAAAAAGCAGGTCCCACCCCACGTTCCCGTGGGGGGGGGGGGTGCCACGTATTCCCTCATACGATGACTTGGTCAGCGCTCTTACCTGAAGCCCCCTTCCCCACCACAACTACAGCTTGGTATTGGCGGGATGGGGAAAAGAGGCTCAACATGTTCCGCGGTGACTAAAGGGGAATTTGACGGTATTACCCGTAACCTGAGATCCTCGACATCCGCGAAGATCTCGCGGCCGGTGCCGCCGAGCCTCTGAATAAGGCTCGCATCACTTATCGTGTAATGGATTCATCAAATGGCTTCTTGGTATAGAAAGTACTCCGATTTACTAGATTAAAGATCAAGGCTGAAGGGTGATATTCTCTTTTACTCCCTCGACTATCGTCCTACTACATGTCCTGTATAGACTCCTTCTCTTGCTTTCACGTTGTCCACGGACGTATACGGGATGAGGAAGAAATAAGAGTATTATTGTATCCTTCTCCTTCTCTCTCTCTCTCTCTCTCTCTCTCTCTCTCTCTCTCTCTCTCTGTGAATCGAGGTTTTCCTATCCGTTTTTCCCAAAAAGCATGGGGCTTAGAGTGCCTTCTCCTTTTTATAGCGTATCCCCATGCCCTCCCCCTGAGGGGAATGTTCCTCCTTTTTGGCCACTTGTTGAAGTGTGGCTTCCACGTGTTCTTAAGAGGAAGTGCACATGGATGGTGGGCATGTGTGCCATCTGTCCATTTTGCATGTACCCATCATCCGCCAATGGCATGTCGACGTGTTTTCTCGGGCCCCTTTCTTCAGCCTTTTTAGCCCTTTATTCGCTCTCTTCTCTTTTGCTAACTTTGGGCATCATTACAGCTTCTCGAGCCGTGGGGAAACCGGACAGGTTTTTCCGCGGTTCAAAATCCCCCCTCCCCCCCGCTCTTGGCGCTTTTTTAGGGCAAGAAGATGAAGAAGGGGAGGCCCGTTGGGCTGACTTGGGCTTTTTTGGGCCTGTACCCACTAGGCCCGTTTGCTTGATTGATGTGAGTCGTGCTTTCGACACGTGGGCCGAAGTGGGAGGTGAAACGTCGTTGAGTGAGGGGCCTATAAATAGGGGTTCTGTCCCTCCTCATTTTTTACCGTTCTCCGTTTTTTACAGCTCTCGTCTTCAAACATCTCGAGGTAAAGTGACTCTTCCTTTCTCTTCTTTCCGTGTCTAGTTCTTGATTTAATTTTAGTTTTCTTTCTTTCTCGCGAAGGTGTAATTCAAATTCCAGAGCTTCGTCATTAGCCTTGGACTCATAGGCCAAAACTCGCGCAGAACGGATCAATCGTTCGACTGGATGACGTCGTCTACCCCAAATACTAAAGTGAATGGTGTTTCTCTTGTGGGAGTCTTGGATGAGGTCCGGTACGACCAGAGTACCAACGGGAGCAGCTCCGCCCATCGCCCTTTGGAGGTTCTCCCTAACTTCTTCTTGATTCCTTCTAGAATTTGACGGTTGGTCGTCTCTGCTTGCCCGTTCGTCTGCGGGTGGGATATTGATGAGAATTTCAGTTTTATCCCGAGGCCCTCACAAAAGTCTCTACTGTTTTCACTGTCGAACTGAGTTCCGTGATCCGTGATGATGGCCTCGGGCACTCCAAAACGGCACACCAGGTTCTTCCATAAGAATTTTCTGACTTTCTCCGCAGTGATCAAACTCATTGCCTCCGCTTCTACCCATTTGGTGAAGTAGTCCACCAGAACTAGCACATATTTCAACTGTCCGGGTGTTGTGGGGAAAGGCCCAAGAATATTCATTCCCCATAAGGCGAAAGGGCATGCCCCATAGATGCTTTGAAGCAGCTCTGCAGGTAAATTTTTCATATTTCCATGTCTCTAACAAGCGTCACAGCTGCGCACAAAGCTCTGTACATCCGTTCTGGTTGTGGGCCAGTAGTATCCCAGTCTCAGGACTTTTGAGGTCAATGCTCTCCATCCCTGGTGATGGGCGCACACATCTGCATGCAATTCCTTCACGATGGTGTGCCCTTCACTGCAAGATACGCATAATAAATCTGGGAAGTTGAAACCCTTCTTATATAACTTTCCTTCATTGATGAAGAACCAGGTTGCTCGGTTTGTTAACTTTTTGGCTTCCATTCTCTCTTGTGGGAGTATTCCTTTTCCCAGATATTCAACAATCGGTGTCCGCCAATCTTCGGAGCCCTCGGTCTGGACAAAATATACCTCTTGTAGGAGTCTCCGTCAATCCTTTCTTTCAAACTCAAATTTCCCTTCCACTTCCGGCGGCATAGCTGCCCCAATTCGGGCCAACAAATCGGCTTGTTCATTCATCTCTCGGGGAACGGATTCCACGACGAAGTGCAAGAATGCTCTTTTTAGACCGGTTACCTTTCGGAGGTAATCCGGTAACAGCCATGTCCTGGCTTCGTACACCCCCTCTAATTGCTTTACGACGATCTCGGAGTCTGTATATACCACGACGGCCCGAGCTCCGCGGGCCAAAGCTAGTTCAAGCCCAGCTATCAAGGCTTCATATTCTGCCTCGTTGTTGGTGGCTTGAAAATCCAATTGGTGGGCGAAGCAAAACTGATCTCCTTCAGGGGAGGTCAGTGCTATTCATGCCCCGCATCCGTCCGTGTTCACGGCCCCATCAACCTTTATCGTCCACTTGCTTTGCGTGTCACTTTCTTCATCCCCAAAGCTGGTTTCGCAAATGAAATCCGTCAGAATCTAGGCTAGTGCTGCCTTGCGTGGGACGTAAGCTATTTTAAACTCAGAGAGCTCAATGGACCACTTCGTCATTCGCCCCAAAAGACCTGGTGAATGAAGAATCTGTCTAAGCGGCAGATCCGTTAAGACTTCTATTAGGTGATCCTGAAAATAGGGACGAAGTCTTCTGGCTGCGAACATCATACTGAGGACCACCTTTTCCACCGGCTCATATCTGGTTTCTGCATCCTGTAACACTCTGCTTACATAGTAGACTGGGTACCGCCCCTCCCGGGTGAGGACCGCGTTGATGGTAGTTGCTTTTACTGCTAGGTAAAGCTGTAAACTTTCTGATTTCTGAGGTTGATGCAGAGTTGGCACATATTGTAATAAAGCCTTTAATTCTTTGAAAGTCTGCTCGAGGTCAGGTGTCCACTGGATCGGTCCTTTCTTTTTCAGCAACGCGAAGAAAGGTAGGGATTTATCGGCCAGGCAAGAACAGAAACGTCCCAGGTAATTTATCGCTCCATTAAGAGATTGTACCTCTTTTATGGTACGTGGTGGTCGTAGTTCCTGTATAGCAGCTATCTTGGCGGGGTTTACATCTATCCTTCTTTGGCTTACAATGAAACTAAGGAATTTCCTCGAGTCGGCTCCAAAAACACATTTCTCCGCGTTCAGATTCAGTCCTTCATGCCTCAGAGAATCAAAAGTTTCATGTAGATCAGCCGCGTGGTTCTCTGCTTTCTTTCTCCTTACAACGATGTCGTCCACATAAATGGACACATTCTTGGCCAACTGTTCACGGAATATCTTGTCTACGGCTCTCTGAAAAGTGGCCCCAGCGTTCCTCAGACCAAAAGGCATGACTTTATAGCAGAAAACTCCTTGATTTGTGATGAAAGTTGTTGCCCTCTTATCCATCGGATCTATCCGGATCTGGTTATATCCGGAATACGCATCCAGAAAACTCAAAGCCTCGTTCCCCGCAGTAATGTCGACCAACTCGTCTATGGATGGCAAGGGATAACTATCCTTTGGACAGGCTTTGTTTAAGTCTGAGAAGTCCACACACATTCTCCACTTTCCGTTGGCCTTTTTGACTAAGACAACGTTCGAGAGCCAGTCTGAATCCTCAGCTTCCTCTATGAATCCGGCTTCAAGTAACTTCTCTACTTCTTCCTTCGCTGCTTGGGATTTTTCCGGGGCCATCTTCCTCTTCTTCTGGGCTACAAGTTGTGCATCGTGGCGTATCCGGAGAGTATGGATCGCTATAGACGTAGGAACACCCAAAAGATCCTTCGGGGACCATGCAAACACATCTCGGGATTGGCTAATGATTTCCAGGACCCTCTCTTTATCCCCAGTCTCTAGGGCTTGGCCCATGTAAATTCTTTCTTCAGGATTTTGAAAAGGCTGGTGGACAGTTCTTAGATCCGCGGTTGGGATTTCCCTGTCTGACGATCTGACTTCAAGTTTTGCTTCTGGTGCAAGCTCTCTTGGGACGTTTACAACTTCATTTTCTGCTTTAGAGTCTCCCTTTGGGCCCTCGATCTCACTCTGAGCGGATCCTTGGATGCACATGATCTCCTTCCTCTTTTTCAAGGAAGTCACGTAGCAACTCCGACTTTCTGGTTGCTGGCCGCATACTTCTCCCGCCCCTCCTCCGGCGATAGGGAATTTTGCTTTGAAGTGATAGATCGAAACAACCATCTGGAACTTGGAGAGAGACACCCTCCCCAAAACTGCGTTGTAAGTTGTGGGGATCCGTACTACCGTGAAAATGACGTTTTCCATTCGTCGACACGATGCGGTACCTAAGACCACCGCGAGTTCTATGGTGCCTGCAACCTGTATCTCATCTCCCGAAAAGGTAATCAGTGTCCCATGGTAAGGCCTTAATGTTGTCGCGGATACTCCCAGCTGGGAAAAAGCTTCCCACGAGAGTATATCCACGGATGATCCAGTGTCTATGAAAACTATTTTTACAGTCTTAGTGGCGATTTGGGCATGTATCACCAGTGGGTCCGCGTGCGGCATGCGAACGTCCTCGGTATCTACTGTGGTAAAAACTATTTCTGAATGTGACTTTACATCGATCTTCTGGCTTGTTGCTTATGGAGGTTGCCTTGCCTCCCTTTCATAATTTTTTCTTCCCTGACGGCTTACTCCTGAGATCGACGGTCCCCCCGCCAGAGTGTCAATGAAACCCTCCGGTTCTGGGATCTGATTGACTCGTGACCCTTCATGACGGACCTCGTCGCATGGGGCTTGATTGACTGACATTTGTGCTGGTTGACCCTGACCCCTACGACCGCCTCTCCATTATCGTCCCCGCCCCCTGCCCCTGTTTGCGGGGGGAAATCGCTGTTTCTCATCCGGTTCTCGGGGCTATTCAAATCTCGAGGCCCACCAATAGTTCTCTTTGTTATCCGCGTGCCCTTCATCGTAGCGATTTTGAGTCTGGTGGCGATATGGGACGTGGTCACAATGTTCATTTTTCCTTCGAGGAGAAACTTGCTCTCCTCTATGTCGTATCCCTTGATCATGCTCCTGATACCTTACGTCGGGATTCTTTCTTTCGCGGTTGAAATGGACCTCGTCTTGTCGGGACACGAGCGGGTTGCCCGTGGAATAATTCTTTCTCGGCCTTCCCACTCCTTTGTCCTTCCGAAATCTCCCTCCTTTGTCCTTTGTCCTTTGTCGGGACACGTCGGGATTCTATTTTTCGCTCATCATTACTATTGCTCTCATTATGAAATGCTCGCTTACTTTGAGAAATCAAAATAAGAGAATCGAGCAATTTCTTCTAATTCTTTTTCAAATTCGTTTTACTACATTTGACCAAAGTCGCACGCACTCTCTGTGGGGTCAACCTGTACTTGTTGTTAATACTCATTATTAGTTAAAGGTATAGAATTATATTTAGGGTGTTAGAACACACGACATTCTAGCACGCACCACTAATCATGATATATATACAACATAAACAATTGAAGAACAAGGAGAATTGAAATTCACATACAAGGACTAGAGATATAATCTCGCGACTCAACCAACCATGTCTTGAACTAAAGGGTGAAACCAAAGATAATTAGAAATTCATGAACTTACTAATCTCTAAACTTCGGCCCTTCAAATGCTTCATAAAACTAAATGAGAAATGTATTAAAATTTAAAAAAGAGAAGAGCTAGAGTTGTTGCGTTCTTGGATGATGGAAAGGCCGACCATATATAGGCTTTATATAGCCTTCACAAACTAGTTGACCTCCATAAGATAGAGCGCAATCTCCTAATTATAGAATTATTTTCTAAATAAATAATATAAAATACTAAAATAATCCTACAGAGATAAAAAGCTAAAATATAATAATAATAATCTGATTAGGAGAGGATAATGGCGACCTTGGATGGATAAAGATGACCCAAAATGATAGGATTTCATTGCTTGAAGATTAAACAAAGAATCAGCAGAAACCCTAGGATTGATGCCCGTCACTCAAACATCGATGCCTAGTGCTCTCAACTACCGCAAACAACACATCGGCACCCGCTGCCAAGATCCGTTGGCTCCCATTGCCATGTTCATGCTCACCGTGCTTCTGGGTATCTTTAGCTCACAGATCTTGGGCGTCGGGCCTGTGGGTTGGTTGGCCGCGCCCGCGACCCCTGCAACTTGGCGTCTGTTGCTTTGGGCTTCGTCCTCTCTTCTCGCGGCTTCTTCCCTGACTTGTCTTGGGCATTTCAAAGCTTTGTCTTTGCTCTCCTTATCTCCATTGCTCCTCCCTTTTCCACCATTATGACTTGGATCCTCTAATATGCAAATAAGAACTAAAAGTGCGAAGATTTCTCTCTGCCAAGAATTATATACAGCATTTATAAAGATTCCAAGCACTCAGATTTCTCTCTGCCATCAAACCGATCATGAAAGATATATCTAATACATTATGTTTTCATTCCCATTTTCATTGGGAAAAACACTTGCATCAACAAGCAATTTAGTAGCTAGGTACACCATAGGTTCCCGTTCCTTTCACATTCTAGAATTATTCCTCTACACCATTACAAAGCACATACCCATCTAATAAAATTAAATCAGAACCTATAAACTAATTTACACAAGTACCAAACCCGTACACTCAGCATTCTTGAGGAGTGACTGGGCGTCAATAGGTTATGCAATCAGTGTCAAGAAGCCATCAAGGTGTCACGTGGACGAATCACATGTTAGTTTGTCTGTCGTCACCAAGCATTTCGTAATGGCCTCAATAGCCTTTTGAGAAGTCCTCTCTTCTACCTTCTTCTTTTCCCTGCACAAATAATCAACAGAACTCGTTGTTATCCTGACTGTCATCACCCACCAAGTGAGATAATCCAAGGCTACAACAATCACAATATATGGAATTGAGATTAGTCCAACACAAAACAACCTATTTGTTGAAATTAAGCAATATCATACATCAAACTAATCATTAAGGAAACAAAGCTTCAATTAAAACCCATCAGAGAACAATTACTATTGGGGATTGGAGTATCATGCAAGGTACGAGTCGAGCTAAAAAAAAAGAAGCAAATTCTATACTTCTCTAGCAGTACTAGACAACATATAAGAACGATTATTTATAAGTTATCAAATGATTATGTTCTCTCTAATCCATTTCCTCTCCAAAACATAAACAATCAAACAATAGAAAATCAACAGAACAATAGAAAATCAACAGAAATAAGATGATCACAAATCACAACAACGAACAAATTAGGAATGAAAGAGAAAATGCCACCCTAAGGTTTGTTACCTAAGATGATCACAATTCACAATGATAGAAAATCAATAGAAATAAGATGTCAAATCCAGCTAGCATACTCAATCAACTTGCAATCAAATACAATAACAAAACACATACGCCATAGGTGCATTCTTAGCCTCTAACATCTACATAAACTTGTCCCCATTTCTAGCAAACGACAAGAGAGAACTATTTCATAGAGATAGAAACAATAAATTTCACCCATGTTCAAGCATCAGTTGCTTCTGTAAAGAATTCAGTACTCTCAACAAATTCAAGGGCTATGTGATGACAATGTATTAATCAAGGGAGATAAAAATAAAAGATCTGCTCATTTCAATCACATGTATTGATAAGGATGTGCAGTGCATTAATCCAACCATTTCATCCATCAAATTCTCTTGAAGCTTTTTGCAACAGCAAATGAGAAAATACAACCACATGTAATTTCTAGTGTAAACGGTCATCAACAAACTTGAAACCAATAGAGAACTGACCTGAATAGATAGTAAATTCTCGCCGTTAGGTGCTTCTCCAGGTACTAAATTTCTAGTGTAAACGGTATTATCATCACCAACTAAAAGAGATTCAATTCTGGGATGTGGCGCGAAATTTACAGTGGAACATAAACAAAAATCAGTTTATGCATCACAATTAGTAAGATGGAAATATAACAAGTCAATCACGCGTAACTTGGAAGCAAACTTTACCAATTAGCAGTAGTTGGAACTTGCAACTTGGCAAATAGATGGGTTCAAGTATACACCAGAGAAAATGTCATCAATTTCAAAATTTTCCCCCAAATCAAACCCTAAATTCATCCAAATTGTAGGTTGTAAACGAAAATAAAAAACTACCAAAGGAGTCATAGAACAAAGGAGTAAGAAGCAAAAGATCACTTACCAAAGGAGTATGAAGCAGAAGCTTGGCACTAAGCGAACATCTTTGATTGAAGATCTGGCGAAACCCTAGCCCGGACCTTCGACCAATACTTCAGAAGACGCGGGGTACCTTGAAACCTAGATTTGAAATTTGGGTGGCTTAGAGTTCAAATTAGGCAATGAAGATGACGGATTTGAGATCCTCGTTGCCGGATCGACAAACACCATAAGGTGAGTACCCAATGAAAAAAGGTGAGAGAACGCTTCAATCGCAGAGATCGGTGAGAGGGCGCTCCTTTCTCTCCATGGACGCTCCAATCTTTCTAGACGGCCGCTCCTTGGTTCCAATCTTTCTAGACGGCCACTCAACTCTCCATGGACGCACGAGCGCTTCAATTGCAGAGGTCGGTGAGAGGGCGATGATGAAGGGAGATGATGGAGGCCGCTCCTTGGTTCCAATCTTTCTAGATGGCCGCTTCGAGCGCTTCCACGGGAGATGGAAGGAAGAAGAAGTCGACAAAACGGAGGAAGAACGGGCGAGAAATCGCTGGCAGGAGGAGAAGGGGAGGAAGAGCTATCGATCGGGCTGAGTTGCGTGAAGGAGAAAACTGACCTAAAAAACTTTTAACGAGGGTCATAAGGCCTAAAAAAACATTTAAAGTGGTTAATCACTTAATTAAAAGCCGGTAAGTGTACAAAATACCAAATTTTCTCTAATATTAACATCTATTATTAAGTATTAATCCGTTTTGAGTATTGTAGAGGAAATGGTAAGATTTTTATTGGCTTTATATCAGGTTTGAGTTATTTCGGGTATCGGGTATAATCGAGTTTGGGTATTTTCGGGTTTTGGATATGTTTAGCTAAGGTGATTTCGGGCTTCGGGTTGATTTTGGATCGTGATATATAATCGGGTTCGAATTACTTTTGCGTTCGGATATAACTCGGATCGGGTCAGTCTGTCTCAAATCCAAAAAAAAATATTCCAATTATTTAGGTGTCCCTCGGATTTGGATCAGATTAGTCGGATCAACTTTCTCGACTCGGGTAGGTATTGCCGGATCTAATATTGAGCTAATTTCATCAAATTCAATGATTAAACAGAAATTCCATGAGGTACCCTTGAGGTATCACTTAATTCACGCGGTGACCAATTGTTTTGCATCATTCACGTGGTACCCCCGAGGTTTTGATTGCTTTCACCTCGTACCCTTCCCCCCCTTTTTTTTAACAGTCCCGTTACTTCATTACTGAATTAAAAGGTTAGTGGAAAATTATAAAAAAAAAAAAGGCCAGTTCTGCACGGCACGCTACCTCCACCGGCTTCGAGTCCTGCACAGATCCACATCCACCAACTTCGAGTCCTACTCCGGCCACGCTACCTCCATAGGTGGACTCCCCATCAAAGGATCTTTTAGATCCACATCATTCAAAGTCAGTTTTGCACACCACTCGGCCTGATCTGAAGTTGGTGTACTGTTCATTGTCTTCTCCGCTTCCCCTGTTCCGTCGCTTGACTAGATCCGAAGGTTTCTCTTGTTCATCGTCTCCTCTGAATCCCGCCCCCTGTTACGACTTCACCACCATCCGAAACCTGCCTTATCACCACCATCCCGTACATTCAAAATCCACCCTATCACCACCATCCGACATCCTCCCTATCACCACCATCCGAAACCCGCTTGTTCCGTCGCTTGACCAGATCCAGTGAATCTCTTCTGATATGGAGATTATGAACAGGCTGAGGGAAGAAGAGATTATGACAATTATGGTTTCTTGCCTTGTAAAACCAGATTAAAAAAAAACCTCGAGTTCTGCCCGATCATGACCTTCTCCCCTAGATCTGGCATCCAAGGCCTGTAATCAATCCGACGTCGCTTATGCAGATTCTCCGGAGGAGCATACGAAAGGGTCAGGTTGCTGATTAGGTTTTCAGCGACGGCGGCATCGAAGTCCCTTCCAACGCAGCGGTGTGGGACACTTCATCGCCGACCCATGGACATTGCCCGAATACAGTCCTCTAGGGCCTGAAAGGGCTTAGCGCCGAGCCTCGATCAGAAATCGGAGGTGGGGGCACTTGAATCGTGGCTTCCATAGTTCCATTCATGGCACTTGAGGGGCGGAAATCGCCGCCATCTTCCATCTCCGTTTTCTTTCTTCCGTTCCTTCTATGTCAATTCAATTGATTTTTTTTAAATTTTGAACTAACGGAAACCGTTAAAATAAAGGGTGAAGGGTACGAGGTGAAAGGATTCAAAACCTCGGAGGTACCACGTGAATGGTGTAAAACTATTGGTCACCGCGTGAATTAAGCGATACCTCAAGGGTACCTCGTGAAATTTCTGATGATTTTAAAAGTGGAAAGTCGATGATAAAAGTGTAATGATTCCATGAAGATTTTATAACTATTTTTTTTGTTAAGGTAAAGATTTGGATGAGGTGAGGCCCTACTGGACCACCATCCAAGGGCATCCTTGCGGATGAGGACGCGCAGAGCAGGATCAACGAGGAGGTCCCGCATGGGCGTTGTGTGGATTAGACATGCAATCATGTCGGCGGTCGAATTGACCTCCCGGAAGACATGGCCGAATTGCACCCTAGCAAAGTGTTGGAGTAGGAGCAGGGTGTCAGAAATCAACATCTCAATCTCCCACGGGCAGCACCACAGGCCTTGCAAACAATTGATGACGGTCAGACTGTCGCCTTCAATCTTGATGCTCGAAAGTCGGAGCTCATTTGCCTTGGCGATGCCTCCTCTGATCACCAGAGCCTCCGCAGCTAATGCTGAGATGTCTCCACATTTGAAGCCGCCACACTCAATAACTGCCCCATTGTGGTCCCTAATAATGAACCCTGCAGAAGCTTCACCCGAAGATATTTTGGATCCATCGAAATTAATTTTGAAAGATCCCTCATCTGGTTTGCTCCATCTCAAATTTCTTCTTCTCCGTGGTTGAGTTGTTTGAGTTTTCTGGAGGTGGCATGTGGCCTCCTCTTCAAAGGTCAATTTAGAGGCGGCCCAGTTATGTATTTGTTGTTTGGTGTAATTCTCCATAGTATGGATGGATGTTGTATTGAGGTTTTCAAATACTTGTCGATTCCTGCTTATCCATAGGCTCTACCATGTCGTCGCAAGTCTTCATTTTTGCTCGTGGTTGAGTTTAGTGAAAATTTCACATATAAAGTTTTTGATTGATTTGTTTCTAGTGTCAATTTCTCGAATCACTTTTTCAATGTTTGGGTCAATTTTGTGAATCAGTTGTAGGATGTTGTGGCATTCGGTAAAGAGATGGATTGGACTCTCATCCATCCGCTCACACAAAACCCAAGATAATGGAACATGAATGCCTTTGTTTGCTAGTCTGGTTTTCGTTGGGATTCCATCTAGTGTAAGTTTCCATATGAAGTTTTTGACTTTCGAGAATGTGTCTAGGTTCCATATTCATGTCGTGTCACAATTTTCTTCTGTGTTTTGCTCTGTGATGTGTGCTAGGGCACTTTCTGTACTAAACCAACCATTTTTACTTGGTTTCTAGTATAGTCTGTCTTCTATCTCGTGTTCTGGTATATAGATGTCATCGATCTTGTTGACCACCTCCATTGGAAGGATGTTGGATAGTTCATCAATATTCCATTTCTTGTTGATATCAATGTATTTTTTCGCTTTTTCATTTTCGTTGATTGTGATGTTTGGATGTTGTCGACCTTGTAGTGGTTTTCCGTCTAGCCAGATGTCTTTCCAAAAATTTATTGCCTTTCCATTTCCTATTTGCCATATTAGTCCTTTGCACGTAGAATTCTTCTTTTAGTTCCATTAGTTTGGCCTATTGCCAAGATGAATTGCCTTTTCGCTGGTATTCAAGGACGGGGGTTTCTTTCCAACATTTTTCTTTAATCACTTGGACCCATGGGTTACATGGCTCTGCTAAGATTGTCCAAAGCAATTTCATTTGTAGTGCTTGGTTCATATCTTTTGTTTTATGTATTCCTGCGCCTCCCAATCGTTTCTGCTTACACACCTTGTCCCAACCAATCAAGGGGGAAAAGGATTGATCTTTGTTCCAGAAGAAACATATGTTTATTTGGTCAAGTTCTTTATGGATTGTTGTAGGGAGCATAAAATTTTGCATAATATAATTTGGCATAGTTGCCAAATTTGATCTTATTAGGGTCGCCCTTCCTTCTTGTGAAAGAGAGTTGGCTTCCCATTTCGTGAGTTGTTGCCTGGTTTTTGTTACTGTTTCTTCAAATGTGGTTCGGTTGACTCGACCATTGATAATGGGACAGCCAAGGTATTTATCAAGTGCTATCTAGTTTGTAATATGGATCGTACTTTGGATCAGTTGTTTTGTACTGTTCAAAGCTTTTGGGGTAGTTTGAAAGGCCGATTTGTGGAAATTGACCTTTTGTCCCGATATGGAACAATATTCGTCAATAATATTCTTCATCACTCGACACGAGTCTTGGTTTCCCTTTGCGAATATCATCATATCATCCGCGAAGGATAGGAAGGGCATTTTCATGCCTAATCTAGATATTTTGAATCTGACAGATTTGTCTAACTGGTTTGAAGCGGCTTGTAATTTACTAGCAAGAATTTCTGCTCCTATGATGAATAAATAGGGTGAGAGTGGGTCTCCTTGTCTGATCCCTCTCGCTGGTATGAAAGGGTCCGTGGGGCTATCATTAACCAAGATTGAGAAGGAGACGGTCTTGACACATTGCTCTATCCATGTTCGGAATTTTTGGCAAAAGTCGATTTTTTCTAGAACGCTGAATAGGAAGTCTCATTCTACTCTATCATATGCCTTTTCCATATCTAGTTTGACAACAATCCATCCTTCTTTTCCGCGTTTGCTTTTAAATGAGTGGAAGATTTCATGGTCTATTAAGACGTTGTCTTGGATGGCCCTGTCTGATACAAAGGCCCCTTGGAAGGGGTGGATAATTTTCTTTAAAATCGGTTTCATCCTTTCTGCAATGATTTTGGCTATATCTTTGTAAATTGTTGAGCAAAGGCTAATTGGTCTGAAATGGTTTGTAGTTGTCGGGTTGTCACTTTTAGGGATCAAAGTCTAATTGAGAATATGTTACGTAGTAAAAGTCTAATTGAGAAAATATTCTCTTTTTAGATAAAAAAAAAAGAAAATATTCTCTTTAATGATCAGTCCATCTTAAAAAATCATTTCAAATGAAAACCTATAATTCTTTTTTTTTATGACGAGGAACACACCTTTGGTAGCAATTCCCGGGCATGTGACCCAGCCGGCAAGAGCCACGTACCAGGTAAATCGGCTTGCGCCGACCGGCTCGACCCACTAGAAAAACCTATAATTCTAATTCTACAATGTATCCTCTACATATTAATAGTACAATACCCAGCCGACAAGAGCCACGCACCAGGTAAACCGGCTTGCGTCGACCAGCTCGACCCACTGGAAAACCTTTAATTTTAATTCTACAATGTATCCTCTACATATTAACAGTACAATCTCAATAAATGGGTGTTGATAGATACACCGCAAATGGTGATTATGGATTTGCACGTCCTTATAGACGTGCATGCACGTCGTTAACAACGTGCAAGTGTGGAATTGTGCACGTCGACTAGCAAACTAGGGTTTGCACGTCGAAAGTAACATGCAATATTTGCACGTCCTTAACAACTTTCAATATTTGCACGTCCTTAACGACGTGCAATATTTGCACGTCCTTAACGACGTGCAAATATTGCACGTTGCTTTCGACGTGCAAACCCTAGTTAGAGTTTCACGTTTAAGGTTTAGGGTTTAGGGTTTAGGGTTTCCGAGGGTTTTTTATTGTTAGTTGAAAAAATTGAAGGGTTTAGCTAGTTGATTTGAAGGATTTAGGGTCTAATTAAATGGCAAGCAATAATTGTTAAGGTTTTCATTCGGATAATATGCGAATAATATTACAAGGAACGGAAAAAATGTTTACATCCATAATTTTAATAAACTGGTAGAATAAAATCTAGGAAAAGTGTAAAGGGCGACCGGACTCGACACGTAAGGCTCGAAATCTCTCAAATTGAGCTTGAAACGGAGCATCCCATCCTTCGACGCTCGGTTGATGATGTGCGACCCATTCTAGTGAAGCCGGCGGAATAGGAGCGTTAGGACGCAACCATATCTATGAGAACGGAAATTTGATTTAGAGTATTGACATATAGATGAAAATCAAGAATATGTAATAAAAAAAGACGTTTGAAGTCGTACCGCGGCAAAATGGTCTTGGTTTCCGATGCATGCTAAACCAAGGGTTTCTGATTGAGGGTTGTTAGCAGGTGTCGGCGAGGTCATGGGGAGACATGTGAACGGATGATGCCAAGCTAGTACGACGAGAGGAATCTGATATACCGTTGCAAATACTAAGCCCATGATGGGTAGCTCTATCCACCGTCTCCTATCACCATGCACAGGTCCCGCCCATCTCTGGTAGTCGACGTACTGGAATGGATACCCTCTCATATAACAATCGGTGTAGAGATCGGTGTGATCCTCCAAGTGATTGTATAATAACGTTTTGAGTTCCGAAAAAGCAGACTCGTCGATCGGTGTCAATGACGCCAAAGCACGGTAGCCACAATGACCATATCCAACAGTGTCCCTCACACCCTCAATATGACCGAGCATGAAGGGATGAACGTTGTTTCGACCCCAGTTGAACCCTCCGAACACATCATCACGTCCACATCAAGCTGAGGTCGCTTGTGGACGGTATCGAGCAGCATTTCGAGCAGCACGTGCTTCTTCTCTCTCAAATATTTCCCTTAACTCAACGTATGGCAACGGGTTGGTTCTACAGGCATTCCTCGACCCCCGAGGCCTCCCTTTCCTTCGGACGCTTGCAGATGAGAATAGGTGGAGCTCATCGTCGCATACATCGTTGGAAGTCGTGTATGAAGATGACAGCTCATACAGCTGTGGGCTGTCGTCGATGTCAGTCTATGACAAATCCATCCAGAACGGGTGGATGTCCTCGGCGGGTATCGGAGTACCGGAGTTGACGTATGCCTTAATCTCATTGACACAAGGGATCCCGTAACAAACCCTTTAATGTCGGTCCGTGGAATGTTTTGGTTCATGACATCCTGCCACATCTTGTACATATAATCGAAGCACTTTTTGGAGATTAAAGTCTTTACCTCGTCAAAAAGGTTGACTTTATGCGCCGTTGTTGGCCATTTGAAGAGGTCGATCTCCAAAGCAGTCTGCAGCTCATGTAGTTGACAATCGTTGACTCTATGGATTGCATCGATCACAATGCGAAAGTCACCAGTCGATGAGTGCAGTGCCTCCTTCAGAACCTTGTGTTGACCCTCAACTCTGTACACATTGAAGTGCATACAACTAAATGTTTGAAGTCATATCATATTGTAATGGGAGATATGAAGTAAGGTGTACCTGTTTGTCGTACGGGTGCCGAGATGGAAGACATTATCTACGTAGTATCGTACGATGCTCCTGCTGTACGGAAGCCACACCGCCTCTAAATACGCCACTACACCTGGGAATGGGTTCCATGCAGCGTGTAGCGCCCGACGACGGCGGTTGAATGATTCCTCCAGCCTCGATTGAAACAACCCCCAACAGTTGCCCTTGAAGGTCCCAGCGTGGTTTAAATTCTTTGTGATCTTCAGAGCAGCTTCCTCGCATCTTCTCATCACGTGTAACCAGCAAAGGAGATGCTAGACGTTGGGGAAGACAACATTCAGCGCCGCCAAGAGGCCTAGCTCCCGATCAGTCATAATAGATTGAGGTTGAACCATCCCAAGCAAGATCTGAAGCTGACGCAACACCCAGGCGTATGTCTCTTCGTTCTCGTGCGATATGAAGGCATAGAGATGCAGTAAGTATTGCCTGAGGGTGTGAACCCGACCACCTCGCACAATGGAATCACATATGTGCAAGTGTAAATATGTTACATGTACAATACTTTATAATTGACTATATGTGTAATAATGTAATCGTAAATATGTAACTTACGCATTTGTTTTGTACGTGTTGTCCAATACGATGACGTAATGGAACCTTCGGAGAAGCTGTATCCCGTCAGGATGCGCCAGGAAAAGGTCGCTCACGACGTTTTCGTCATCCAGATGTCGTCTGAACTCGTAGTAGTACCCTCTTTCCCGCAGACGATGCAGGGTATCTTGGGTCATCGTCTGACTACCCCTTTCTTCGACGACCATCTTGTTGAGCGTGTTGTTAAGGGAACGTGACGACGTGACGCTGGTCTCATCCAACTGCCTCAATCCGTACCCAATGGATTTTGGAGGAGTGCCAATTTCCTTCATCCACCTAGCCATCTTCTTTTCCCCCTCTGTCATCTGTCCGGCGATGGCATGGCCCTTCAAGCTCGTGGGAAGCCCGCGGTTATGAATACCGTGGGTTACTGTCATAACCCAGTGACCCGGCGGAGCTTCGTGCCCATGTAAAGAGAATTGACATCCGTTGATCTTTGATTGCGTGCTTCGAAGCTTCCTCCCACGTGGTCGGTACTCCCCATACTGCTCGCAAGCAAGGAGAAACCCGCTGGACGGTTTGACGCCCCCGTCCAAGACCGCTTGATTACTAAAATCATGTAGTGTCTCAGACCCAAGTCCTTGAAATGCGTAACCATTTCGTTATGGTCATTCCAAACCTTTGGGTCCGAGAACTTGGGTGTGAAGTCTCGATACTGTAATAACATGAGTGGACATATAAACATAACACAAAGCAAATGGAATAATTGAACTATACGAAAAGTATTTGTACCTAGCGAACTGGGAGACCTCGATTCCCTTGCGACTCGGCCATAGCGATTCTAATGGTGAAGGAATATATCGAACTAAGTCGGACTTTGTTTTGGAGTGTGGAATCAAGTTATCCCCCTCCACTTCAAATAGGCGGTTTTTCGTCAAAGGTACGCGAGTGCACGTCCAAAAGAACGTGCAAAATGCATGTGGTCAACGACGTGCATGCACGTGGTCAACGACGTGCATGCACGTGGTCAACGACGTGCATGCACGTGGTCAACGACGTGCATTTTGCACGTCCTTAAGGACGTGCAAACCCTAACCCGAAGATGGCGGACAAACCCTCCCACCCTAGCCAAACCCTAAACCCTAACTACCCTTACCTAACATTTTCGTTTTCGTTCTTGACGTTTTCGTTTAATATGACTCAGAAGAAATGAGAGGAGTCTAGATTAGCCATTTCGTTCAAAATCTACTCAAGATAGAAATATAGAGATAGATACAAAAGTCGTAACATAAAAGTATAATATAAAGATAGATATTGTAAAAGTCGTAACATAAATGTACATCAATGTCCAGGTGGATGGCGTACAACCTCATCCAAAATCTCCGTCACCTCGTCTAAAATCTGCTGAATGCGAGGGTCGGTAGCCCGGGCCCGGATATAGCCCTCTTTCTCGTGCATCCGGGTCGCTACCTCCGGAGGGATGGTTAGATGCAGAGGGAGGTCCACTCATGGATCCAGGGTGATCGGATGGACGGGCGTCGGAGGGTCCGGATGGGGTGGCGTGGTGGGCAGCATGTACGGCCGGCTCTGCGACGCGTACCAAGCTAGGTAATCTACAGTGACACCTTCCTGACACTCCTCGCAGGTGCGTCTGTGATCGGCCAGCCGGTAGAAGCGACGCTCGTCTTCCAAGTCCCGCCACCTGTCGTGCCCGCGGTCAAACACGGCGACGTACTTGGTCTTCAAGGTGGCGTCGCGGGTGACCTGACTCGGCTCGATGACGTGCAGCGATCTATACCCTTCGCACCTGCTCGGGTACCCTCGCCTAGGCCCCTGTACAGACATGCGAGGGCACCTGCAGTCCATGCAAGGGTGGCCGTCCGGGGGATGTCCCAAAAAAGGCCGAAAATCTTCCATGGGATCCGGCTCTGCGATTTGTCCACAAACAGAGTCGCGGCGACAGCGGTGGCTAGGTACCCAAGGTGGAGAAACCGACGCTGTGCGGGATCATCTTGTGGCTGCCCCCCTCCCATATGCGTGCGCAGCCGAATCTGCTCAAGCTCAGCTCCGGCGTCGGGGTCATCAGCGGGGGCTGGGTCGATGAACGGCCCGTGTCTCGCGATCCTCAGGGCAGTCAACCAAGTAACGGGAGGGCCGCCAGCATGTCTGTATGATGTCAGGGCCTGTGGGGTGATTTGGTAGTACTAAGCGACGGTGTGGATCAACGCCCACGGGGCCAGATGTGACAGACACGGCAGACCCTCAATCGGAAGCCCCATGAGGCAGGCAACATCGTTCAGCGTGATGGTCATCTCGCCCCATGGAAAGTGGAAAGAGCTGGTCTCCGAGCGCCAATGCTCCAGGAATGCGGTGCAAGTGAAATCGTCTACACACTCCCAATGGAGGGACCTCAGCTACGGGGTGCCCGGTGGGATAAGATCCTATAACCAGGTCCCTGGGCCCTAAAAAATGTATGGGTCAAACGGCAACAGATGAGTTGCCTGATGGTGGAACTTCAACAACGGCAGATCCACAGTCGGCTCCCTCGACACCCGGTATGCTCGGTGATGCCTGTAAGACACCGGCAGATCTCCCGGTGGTAAGAATGGGTCGACCTGCACATCCGGTGCGGCAGCCTGCGCAGGGATGGGCGCGGGCTCTTCCTGTCCCCCCTCATGTGGGCCCTTTGACCCTGATCCCGGCCCTCCTGCCCCCCCCCCCTCCTGTGGGCCCCCCTGAGCCTGATCCCGGCCCTCTTGCCCCCCCTCCTGTTGGCCCCCTGCCCCTCAACCAGCCCCTTCTGCCCGTCGTTAGCCTTCTCTACGACGTCAGATATCCTGTCATCCACAGAAGCCAATGAGATCGACGTTAGGAACCCACAAGGAAGGCTCCCGCCCCTCTGTCGCATCGCCAGAAGGATCCCAAGATGGTAGACCCCCCAAAAGTTGTCATCCTCGTCAGCCGGGGGGTTCCCCATCGACTGCTGGTAGCCCTCTGCAGACATCAGCAGATCATCTACTTTATGTGTCTCATCTACGGCCGAGTGGGGTACCGTCTCCTCCTCAATCTGACTAACCGCTGCCAGGTCACCGAACCTAACAGGTCGTAGGGTACCATCCCCCCTTAATAGCCTCCCTGCTTGTTATTATGATCCAGTTGGCTACTAATATCTTTTCAATATATGTTAATGTAATTTAATATATTTTAATATGTTTTAATGTTTTTATTTTAATGTATTCTAATGTCTTTTGATGTATTTTAATATGTTTTAATGTCTTTTAATATATTAATCGCTTTTAATGTTTTTTATTGTCTTTCAATTTTAATTTATTTCTATGTATTTGAATATATTTAAATATATTTTAATGTTTTTTATTTTAATGTATTTTAATGTTATTCTAAGGTCTTTTGATGTATTTTAATATATTTTAATATGTTTTAATGTCTTTTAATATATTTTAATATATATTAATCGCTTTTAATGTTTTTTATTGTCTTTCAATTTTAATTTATTTCTATGTATTTTAATATATTTTAATGTTTTTTTATTTTAATGTAGTTTGTACTTTATGTACAAACTATAATTAAATCTATCAAATTATATTATAAACCATAAAAACTATATACTATCAAACCACACAAATTATATATTATCTACTACAATCTATCAAATTATATTATAAAACTATATTATTATCTATCAAACTATATATTATAAACATATAACAAATCATAAAAACTATATACTATCAATTATAATCTATCAAATTATATTATAAAACTATATTATAATCTATCAAACTATGTTATAAAACTATAAAAATAAATCAAATAAAATAAATAATTCAAATAACATACCGGTGGGGTTGGGACCGGAGACACCTCCTTAGTCTGCCGCTTCCGCGGCGGTAATAGGGGATCTTCCACTGGAACCGCCGCCTCCTCCACTACCTCCATCGCCACCACCTCCTCCGCCGGAATGGCCGTCTTCGCCACTGCTCCACCACCACCCTCCGCCACCTCCATCGCCAGCACCTCCGCCTCCGCTTGCGCACCACCGCCGCCGCCCTCCATCTGCGCCACCACCTCCGCCTCCACTGTCACCGTCACCGTCTCCGCCTCCATCTCTCTCTCTCCGGCTCTATCTCTCGCTCTGAATCTCTCTCTCTTGCTCTGTGTCTCTCTCTCTCTCTCTCGCTCTGTGTCTCTCTCTCTCAGCGTCTCTCTCTCTGTGTCTCGATCTCTCTCTCTCTGGCTCGAGCTCTTGTCGCCGGCAACCCTAACCTCACCACTCTCTCTCTCTCTCTCTCTCTCTGTGGAAGGGATGAAGTGGAGACGAAAGGGCACGCTTTTTCGATTTTTAGATGACGCGGTTGCACGTCGGAAAGAACGTGCAATACTGCACGTTCAAATCGACGTGCAAGCACGTTTTTTTTTTTAAAAAAAAAGAACGTGCTCGCACGTCCGGTGCAGGTGGGTTGCAAACCCACTTGCAGGTTGTTAAGGACGTGCATGCACGTTAAATCCGACGTACATGCACGTCGTTAACAACGTGCGGATTTGTGGTGTATATAGCCGAAACGCTAGCAAAACCCTAAACCCTAACTACCCTTACCTAACGTTTTCGTTCTTGACGTTTTCGTTTAATATGACTCAGAAGAAATGAGAGGAGTCTAGATTAGCCATTTCGTTCAGGATCTACTCAAGATAGAAATATAGAGATAGATACAAAAGTCGTAACATAAAAGTATAATATAAAGATAGATACTGCAAAAGCCGTAACATAAATGTACATCAATGTCCAGATGGATGGCGTACAGCCTCATCCAAAATCTCCGTCACCTCGTCTAAAATCTGCTGAATGCGAGGGTCGGTAGCCAGGACCCGAATATAGCCCTCTTTCTCGTGCATCCGGGTCGCTACCTCCGGAGGGATGGCTGGAGGCTGAGGGAGGTCCACCCA
Organism: Persicaria tinctoria; assembly: GCA_037127255.1. NCBI lineage: Eukaryota > Viridiplantae > Streptophyta > Magnoliopsida > Caryophyllales > Polygonaceae > Persicaria > Persicaria tinctoria. The sequence continues at coordinate 41,552,649 of JBANSL010000012.1, read as the reverse complement.
TGGATCCAGGGTGATCAAATAGATGGGCGTCGGAGGGTCCGGATGGGGTGGCGTGGTAGGCAGCACGTACGACCGGCTCTGCAACGCGTACCAAGCTAGGTAATCTACAGTGACACTGGCCTGACACTCCTCGCTGGTGTGTCTGTGATCGGCCAGCCGGTAGAAGGGACCCTCGTCCTCCAAGTACCGCCACTTGTTTGCACCTGCTCGGGTAGCCTCGCCTAGGCCCCTGTACAGACATGCGAGGGCACCTGCAACCCATGCAATGGTGGCCGTCCGGGGGATGGCCCAAACAAGGCCGAAAATCTTCCATGGGATCCGGCTCTGCGACTTGTCCACAAACACAGTCGCGGCGACAACGGTGGCTAGGTACCCAAGGTGGAGAAGCTGACGCTGTGCAGGGCCATCATGTGGCTGCCCCCTTCCCGTATGCGTGCGCAGCCGAATCTGCTCAGGATCAGCTCCGGCCTCGGGGTCATCAGCGGGGGCGGGGTCGATGAGCGGCCCGTGTCTCGTGATCCACAGGGCAGTCAACCAAGTAACGTGAGGGCCGCCAGCATGTATGTATGATGACGGGGCATGTGGGGTGATCTGGTAGTACTGAGCGACGGTGTGGATCAACGCCCCCAGGGCCAGATGTGCCAGACACGACAGACCCTCAATCAGAAGCCCCATGAGGCAGGCAACGTCGTGCAGCGTGATAGTCATCTCGCCCCATGGAAAGTGGAAAGAGCTGGTCTCCGGGCGCTAATGGAGGGACCTCAGCTGCGGGATGCCCGATGGGATAAGATCTTGCAACCAGGTCCCTGGGCCCTCAAAAATGTACGGGTCAAACGGCAGCAGGTGAGTCGCCCGATGATGGAACTTCAACAGCGGCAGATCCACAATCGGCTCCCTCCACACCCGGTACGCTAGGTGATGCCTGTAAGACATCAGCAGATCTCCCGGTGGTAAGAATGGGTCGACCTGCACAGCCGGTGCGGCAGCTTGCACAAGAATGGGCGCGTGCTCCTCCTGCCCCCCCCCCCCCCCTCCTGTGGGCCCCCCTGACCCCGGCCCTCCTACCCCCCCGCCCCTCCTGCCCGTCGTCAGCATCCTCTACGACGTCAGGGATCCTGTCATCCGTAGAAGCCAATGAGATCGACGTTAGGGACCCACAACTACATCAGTAATGCAACTGCTCAGTACATCGGGGGTCTCCAAAGAAGGCTGCCGCCCTTCCGTCGCATCGCCAGAAGGATCCCAAGATGGCAGACCCCCCCCCCCCCCAAGAAGTTGTCATCCTCGTCAGCCGAGGGGGTCCCCATCGACTACTGGTAGCCCTCTACAGACATCAGCAGATCATCTACTGTATGTGTCTCATCTACGGTCGAGTGGGGTACCGTCTCCTCCTCAATCTGACTGACCGCGCTGCTCGGTTGCCGAACCTAACAGGTCGTAGGGTACCATCCCCCCTCAATCTCCTCCTCAATATGTTAATGTAATTTAATATATTTTAATATGTTTTTATGTTTTTATTTTAATGTATTCTAATGTCTTTTGATGGATTTTAATATGTTTTAATGTCTTTTAATATATTAAGAAGTAATTTGGTCCAAAAGCCGAAGGCCTTTGGACCAAATACTAAATGTTCTAAAAAATTTCCTTTGCTAGTAAATGGCCAAAAAAATTTCATAATACCAACACTACCCCTCCTTCTATTTTTCCCCCAAATCCTTCGTTTCATTTAGATCAAGATCTGAGAACCACCCATGGCTTCTACTCTTCTCCCGCTTCGTAAGAGCTCCCATGGCTTCTGCTTCTGCTCTTCTCCCGCTTCGATCTTCTTCTTCTTCTCCCTTCTTCTCCCGCTTCGATCTCCCCTTCTGCTCTTATCCCGCTCCGCTTCGATCTGATCTGCTTCGGTGTCGAGTTCTAGAACCTCCTGTGCAATTTCGGCAACCAACACCGCCTCGACTTCCGCCCTCCATCCTTTCCGGCGGTGCCTTCCTTCCTTCCAGCATCGATTTCCATTGAATCCTTGCCGCCGTTTGTTTGTCGACAACCGCTACCGGCGATCCCTTCCTTCGGAACTCAATTGCCTTGGTCTGCAAATCGTGGTACGAGATCCATCTGGCGAGGGATTCCAACGAGAATCGAGATGTGTTGGCCAATTCTGAGAGTTTTGTTGCCTCGCTTGTTGATTTGATCGCGTTGTTGGTTCTGGATTTTTTTGTGTTACTGGTAATTTGCTTTGTGTTGAAGATTGATAATGGAAGTTGAAAGGTGTACATGTGTAAAGTGTAATTTAGAGCGTGTTTGGCATTTACTGATTTACACAGACGCATTTACTTTGTGTTAGTTTGATTCCACATATTGATAATGGAAGATTTACACAAATTGATAATGGAATTTGCTTTGTGTTAGTTTGATTCCACCGATTGATAATGGAAGATTAATAATGGAAGATTTACACAAATTGATAATGGAAGATTGATAATGGAATTTGCTTTGTGTTAGTTTGATTCCACAGATGCATTTACTGATTTACATCTAATACAAATCAAATTTGTAGTCTTTGAGTTTTTTTTTTGGTAGAATTAATCATAATGGACCTTTTGTGACACCACTAATAAAACTTAATCATTCTTATGTATATAATTTCACTATTTTTTGGAGATATTGCGTGTGATTACACAATATTTTTGTAAAATTACATGTTCTTTTTTTATTTTGTTCATATTGTGTTTGATTACACTATATTTATTATAGTGGTGACAGTGTCTATGACTTTGTTTTGGTTAGGTTTAGCTCATTTAGGGTTTGTGTTTCCCTTGTCCTAGATTTTTTCTTTGGTTACAGTGTCTATGACCCTGTTTTTATTTTGGTTACAGTGTCTATGACCCTGTTTTGTTTTTATAGTGGTGACAGTGTCTATGACCTTATTTTTATTTTGATTACAGTGTCTTTGACCCTCATTCCCATTCATTTATTAGAGGAGAACTGTCACCACATGTATTTTGGCTTCTCATTAGCTCCTATAGGGTTTGTGCCTCCCTTGTTGTAGGGTTTTCCTTTGATTACAGTGTCTTTGACCATTTTTTCATAGTGGTGACAGTGTCTATAACCCTGTTTTTATTTTGGTTACAACGTCTATAAGGTTTCCTTTGATTACTGTGTCTATGGCCTTTTTTTCATAGTGGTGACAGTGTCTATGACTCGGTTTTTAACGTGGTGAGTCTATTGTCCTGTTTTCATAGTGGTGACAGTGTCTATGTCTCTCTTACCCATTCATATATTGAAGTAGAATTGTCCACCTAATTTCTTTTGGCTTCTCATTAGCCCCTTTAGGGTTTGTGGTTACCTTGTCCTATGGTTTTCCATTTGGTGACAGCAATCATCTCTTAACGACATACTGTACTTAACATTTTCGGGTTTAGGGTTTAGGGCCTTGGCCCTAAACCCTAAAGAATTAACCCTAAATCCTAAACCATATTGTACACCACATGTTCTTTTGGCTTCTCATTAGCCCTTATAGGGTTTGTGCTTCCATTTTCCTAGGGTTTTCCTTTTATTACAATGTCTATGAAATTTTTTTCCATAGTGGTGACAGTTTCTATAAAGCTGTTTTTATTTTGGTTACATCGTCAATAGGGTTTTCCTTTTGATTACAGTGTATGACTTTGTTTTTATAGTGGTGACAATGGATATGACACTGTTTTTTATTTTGATTACAGTGTCTACGACCCTCTTACCCATTCATATATTAGAGGAGAACTGTCACCACATTTATTTTGGCTTCTCATTAGCCCTTATAAGGGTTGTGCTTCCCTTATCATATGATTTCTCTTTGATTACAGTGTCTATGACCATGTTTTTATAGTGGTGACAGTATTTATGACTTTATTTTTATTATGGTGACAATAGTAGTTACATTTTTAATTTTTTTAATTGTGGTGACACTACTTTAAAAAAAATCTAGAAAACTATAAATTAAAATTATGGAAGAACTGTCATCAAATGTATTTTGATTTCTCATTAGCCCCTATAGGGTTTGTGCTTCACATTTCCTAGGGTTTTCCTTTGGTTACAATGTCTATGACTCTTTTTTCATAGTGACGACGGTGTCTATAAAGCTGTTTTTATATTGGCTACAACGTCTAGAGGGTTTTCCTTATGATTACAATGTCTATGACCCTATTTTAATAGTGGTGACAGTGTCTATGACCTTATTTTTATTTTTCTTACACAATCTACGATCCTCTTACCCATTCATATATTAGAAGATAACTGTCACCACATATATTTTGGCTTCTCATTAGCCCTATAGGGTTTGTGCTTCCCTTATCATATGATTTCCCTTTGATTACAGTGTCTATGAACATGTTTTTATAGTGGTGAGAGTATTTATGACTTTATTTTTATGGTGTTGAAAACAGTAGTCACACTTTTATTTTTTTATTGTGGTCACACCACTTTAAAAAAATCTAGAAAATTAGAAATTAGAGAAAAACTGTCATCACATGTATTTTGACTTCTCATTAGCCCTTATAGGATTTGTGCTTCCCTTGTCCTAGGGTTTTCCTTTGATTACAGTGTCTATGACCCTTTTTTCATAGTGGTGACAGTCCCTATAACCCTGTTTTTATTTTGGTTACAACGTCTACAGGGTTTTTCTTTTTATTATAGTGTCTATTACATTGTTTTAATAGTGGTAACATTGTCTATGCCCCCTATAGGGTTTATACTTCCCTTGTCCTAGGGTTTTCCTTTGATTACAGTGTCTATGACCCTTTTTTCATAGTGGTGACAGTGTCTATAACCCTGTTTTTATTTTGGTTACATCGTCTATAAGGTTTATCTTTTGATTACAGTGTCTATGACCTTGTTTTAATAGTGGTGACACTGTTTATGACCCTATTTTTATTTTGCTTACATCGTCTATGATCCTCTTACCCATTCCTATATTAGAGGAGAACTGTCATCATATTTATTTTGACTTCTCATTAGCCTCTATAGGGGTTGTGCTTCCCTTATCATATGATTTATCTTTGATTACAGTGTCTATGACCATCTTTTTATAGTGGTGACAGTATATGTGACTTTATTTTTATTATGGTGCAGTAGTTACATTTTTAATTTTTTTTTATTGTGGTAACACTACTTTAAAAAAATCTAGAAAACTAGAAATTAGAAATTAGAGAAGAACTGGCATCACATGTATTTTGGCATCTCATTAGCCCCTATAGGGTTTATATACTTCCTTAGTCCTAGGGTTTTCCTTTTGTTACAGTGTATATGAATCTGTTTTGATTTTGATTACAGCGTTTATGACTCTCTTACACATTCATATATTAGAGGAGAACTGTCACCACATGTATTTTTGCTTTTCATTAGCCCCTATAAGGTTAATTTGTGCTTCTCTTATCCTAGGTTTTCATTTGGTTACAGTGTTTATGACCCTGTTTTTATACTAGTGACAGTGTATATGAAATTTTTTCTATAGTAATGACACCATTGACGACCCTGTTTTTATTGTGGTGACACCACTAACGCCCAACACAATCTGAAAACTTTGTAAATGATTGTATATATTATAAATAATATAACATTGAACTAGATTGCAGACACATTCATATAGTAGTGACATTATATGAATAAAAACTAATTTTTGGATTCCTCCCTTTCATCACCTCACTTGTGGGCACCATCTTAACAACTTGTGCTTGTCCATTGATACCCACGTTTTTGGGTGCATCAGTTTGTCGCATTACCACTTCAAGTGTGTCCTTTTTCTTTGGATTGCCGGAAGGTCAGTTTTGTGCTTATGAGATGAGAATTTCTCTCCAGAGATTGAGCTTGATATATAAGCTCAAATTGTTTACTGATGCTCTTTGATTTGAAATTTCCATAACTGCTATGTGAAGCTAGTATTGCCATCTTTCAAAATGCAAATCCACAATTGTATTCTGACATTTGAAGTTGAATACTGTAACGGCCCAGAATTATGATTTCCGGGTTACGTTTCAAGGGATAAAACCCCTTGTTCGGATCTTGCAATCCAGGTACGGGTCGAGGTTTCAAACTCATTTTAAGATTAGTAGAAAGAGGGATTTCAAACCCTAAAAACCTCGAAGGGTCGTTGGGTACCCTTAATCTGTCCTAAGGCTATGTCGCAGAATCCATTTCAAACGAAAGTAAAGCGGAAGCAAAATAAAGATACAAGTGCCACGGCAGAGCCGGTCAAAACCAAATCATTAGTGGGTAATTACCATTTTACTAAGTTAGGATATTAGCCAGATTCTTCGATTCGCCAAAAGGGAACCCCGTCATATAGACATCGAGCACTCAAAATCTGTAGAGAATACCTAAAAAAAAGAACGGGGAAAGGAGTCAGATCGAGCCACTCATGCGGGACCGGCAGTCCTCGCTGAGGCTACATAGTATGTGCTATACCTAATAAAGATGCTCTAATGCAGTACGAAAGTCAAACACACTAGCATGCTCCTAGTTATAATAATGTGTAAAAATACTGTAAAGGGCCCAAGACAATGCCAAGTGGCATATCCCTCTCCTACCTTCACCCCCTTCCGATAGGGCGGAGACTGGTCAGCTCGTGAATGCATTCCATCATAATCGGGCGGCACGCATGCCTAACCCGCTCCACAATAAAGCCCGCATGCATCTCATAATATAAGGAAGTTCAGGACTCGATTGACTCAGGGTACCCGATGAGGCTGGGCTACCCTATGACCCTAGCAAAGACTCAAGGACTGTCACAGATAACGGCCTTTCTGTTTCAAACGCATAAAGTAAGCAGATGCTCATTCAATTAGTGCAACCTAAACAGGATACTACATGGCATGCTTTTATGCATATGCAACACCTAACATAAAATGCAACAACAGGCATGAATGTCCAACCTGAGTAAGCCCCCTAGGGAACTTACCTGAAGATGCAGAACAGCAAGATAACACAAGCAAGGGCCCAAATGCAAGTCCAAAGCAATCCAACAGGAATACACACCTATCATCAAGTCAATTCCATAAGCTACCAGACCGATATTCATACATACGAAACCTAAGTTCCCAACATACTCAAAACCAACCGATAGTGAAACCGTTTTCCAAAACCTTTCCGATATGATCAACATCAACCAAAATCGTTCTTCTAATTTCCTTCTCAAAATCAACATCATCAAGCCAAGACAAAATCCCGACATTAATCATTTAAATCCTTAACCAATTTCCCAAAGTCATATTATTAAAACGATTCCGGCATGTTTATTCTCAAAATCATTATATAAATAGATTCCAACCATTAAGACTTTTATAAATTACTCAAAAACATATAACCAAATACAACACCAAACTAAATCCATTTTTACAAACCATGACTATAAAGCAAGGCCAATAAGTCGTTTTAGAATTTCTAAACGCATATAAAATCATCACAAAATACTTGTCCAATTAATATCACTTTTAAACAATTTAAAATAATTAATAATAATGATAATAATTCCAAAATAATAGTAAATTAAACTCAGGATGTATTTCGTAATATTATTATGATCATCATTTCAGAAGTAGTTTTGATTACCATAACATATATCCATAATATATAACACAATTTAGAAATAACAACCCATTAACCAAATGAAATGAAAATAAAAAGCCCAACCCGAAATCTGAAGGAAGAGGGAAACCCGGAAGGAATAGGCCCATGACCCGGATCCGGCCCAACTCAACTCTCTCAGCCCCAAACCCGGTTCAGTTAAGACAAAATAAAAGAAAAGGAGGGGAACCCGGTTCATTCCTGAAACCCAAACCAAACCCTGAAGAAAATGATATAACCCGAAAGATAGAATCCGGGTTAAGCCCAACCCGATGGCCCAAAGAGAAATAAGAGGGATCATCCTCTTCCTCTGAACTGGGCACAGACGCGATGGAAACGAACGGAAAGAAGAGGAATTAGGCTCGCTGGAGCTCCGTTCCGGCCCAGACTTTGCCCACCCGACCGCCACAGAAATCCGACCAAGACCCACACCGGCAATTACAAACGCGGAAGGAGAGAAGGGAGGAGAGGAGGAAATTACCGAGGCTGAGTTCTCGCCGGAAATGTTCGATTTGCTTCGTCGGAGGTTCGATCTGGCGTCGTCGGAGTCTCGGACTGCCCTCTGCTCAGCCGCTTGGAATCGGGAGAACAGAGGATGGAGGGAGGCGGCGGCGGCGTCGGTGTCGGCTGCTTCTGGCGTCGAGAGAGGTGCGGGGATGACGTTGGGTTGCTGCTGTTGTCCACCGGAAACGAGAGAGAGAATGAATAAGGGCTCGGCGCCGGCGGCTTGGGCTCATACTCGGCTCTGCCTCCTCGGACCTCGGAGACGCAGGTTGCTGCTGCTCGGAACCGGAAATGAAGCAGAGGAGGGGGGGGGGGGCGAAGGGCAGCAAGGTGAGGCGGTGGTGATTGGCTCGGTGGCGATTTGAACGGAGTTGTGAGAGATGGTGATTTGAGCTCAGAGAGGGTGGGGATTGAGTCGATTGACTATGGTTTCATGGATTGAAAGGAGGGCTGTTGTTTTCCTTCTGGGATGAGAACAGGAAAAGAGGGAGGTGGGTTTACCCAAAGAGTAATTTGAAGAGAGGGGGAAAGATTCCTCTTTGGGTTTGGAAAAGCTGATGTAAAATTGTAAATTGACCACATAACAACAAAATTGATAGCTGGATTTGTACATTATAAGCAAGGTAAGGGGACAAAAGGGTGAGCTTTGACTAATTGAAAGTAGAAAGGGAAAAGAATACAAATTAAGATGTTCCCAAAACTCCAAACGTCAAATACCGGGAATATAAATCAGAAACCCGCTCACTCGACCTTATCCTGATGCGTTTAAAATACTCCTCAATTTTCCAAATCTGAATTTAATAAATGAAATCCAAACATTATTTTCCAATTTTCGGTATACAAAAGCAAAGTATAACATATTTTAAATTTCAAATTAATAAATGCCGGAACTTGCTTTGAAAGATTTAGAATAAATCCAATAGCTCAAGGACAAAATTTTCAAATCTCCCAAATCTTAGAATTTGAAACGATTATAATATTTTAATAATTTAATATTCTAAAATTTCCTGGTCTTTACAAATACCATCCCTTGATCAGTCAGAATCTGTAAGACCCGGGGTCTTAAGAGGCGCCAGCCCATGCCACCTAGCCCTCTCAGGTCCGTTGTCCAGTTGTCCTCACTTGGAGCCTGAAAAGGAAGAGCTCTTGAGACATAGATAGGGCTTGAATCACTTATAAATCACTTCCAACATCCTTATGATATCCGATGTGGGACGGGGGTGTTACAGAATCATTCAAAATGCAAATCCACAATTGCCTAATATTTACTGGCATCATTCAAAAGCAATTGCACATAACAATAGGTTGTCAAAAATCCCACTAACCTACTCCGAATTACACACAAAAACTAACAGTAATGGGATCTAGAGCCACAAAGCCCATGAAATCGAAATGAAGTTACCAAACAGCAGGGGATGAGCTTGTTGATTTCCTATCAATTGGATTAAGAACTGCCTTACCGACATTGTTTTTGTTCATTGCACGCTTCACATGTGTTGTGATTCAGTAGGAGACGCCAAAGAGGATTTCCTAACCCTAATTGTAAACACCCGACCGTGATTTCGCTCCTCTCCAACAGCAGCCACGTCCATGGTCTATCCACCGCCGGCAATCCCTAGCGGCACCATCTCTGCTGCCATGAACGAGGACATTTCGACGAATCTTTTCCGCCGTCTTCTCTGATTTCACCCTCTGCAAGAGGAAATTCCACACCGGAATCATATTCCCCCAACAAATCTCGAGATCCAGGGAGACAAGGAGGTGCTGGCATCAACCGACGTCGCCGAGATGCTGAAGGACGTCAAGCGGCGGCGCCGAGATCGAAGGCATGAGATTCGTCGCCGGGCTTCTTCGCACCACCAGATCGGAGGCGGGGAGGTCATAAGAGAGGGAGAAACAAACAGATGGGGGTAGACACGGAAGGGTGAGGAAGATAGAAATAAGGGTAGGGGTAAAATTGAAAAAAGTTGACACTCACCTAATATTTCAACCCTTTTGTCTTAGGCCTTAAATTTTGGTCACCAAAAGTCCACTTAGCAAAAAACCTCATATATATTAATCGCTTTTAATGTTTTTATTGTCTTTCAATTTTAATTTATTTCTATGTATTTTAATATATTTTAATGTTTTTTATTTTAATGTATTTTAATGTTATTCTAATGTCTTTTGATGTATCTATCTATATAAACTCTTAATTTAGAAGAGTTTATGATGAGGTGTCAACATTAGAGAGATTTTAGGGGTTTTGACCAATTAAAATTTTATTTTTTTCTCTTTAATCCTTTTTTTAATTATCTTTTTTTCTTCTTTTTCTTTTAATTCTTTTTTTTAATCTTACTAACTATCTATATAAACTCTTAATTTAGAAGAGTTTATGATGAGGTGTCAACATTAGAGAGATTCTAGGGGTTTTGACCAATTAAAATTTTATTTTTTTCTCTTTAATCCTTTTTTTTAATTCTCTTTTTTTCTTCTTTTTCTTTTAATTCTTTTTTTTAATCTTACTAACTATTTGACTTAATTCAAAACATTGAATTCAATCTAATATAACTATTGGGTTTAACTCAAATTCATTTACTAACTATCTATATCTATATACTACATTAATTTATGTCACATGTCCTCGATCTCCATGTTCAAAGTTATTTGTGAAAATATTATTTACATAATATCATTTTATTATGGTAACTATATATATTTTCTAATATTATTATTTTTGAAAAATATTCTAATATTAATTACCCAATATTATTCAATGTTACATTTTTTAACCAATCTATATAAACCCTAAATTTAGAAGAGTTTATGACGAGGTGTCAACATTAGAGAGATTTTAGGGGTTTTGACCAATTAAATTTTTTTTTTTTTTTAATTCTCCTTTCTTCTTCTTTTTCTTTTAATTCTTTTTTTTTAATCTTACTAACTATTGGGCTTAATTCAAAACATTGAATTCAATCTAATATAACTATTGGGCTTAATTCAAATTCATTTACTAACTATCTATATCTATACACTACATTAATTTATTTCACATGTCCTCGATCTCCATGTTCAAAGTTATTTGTGAAAATATTATTTACATAATATTATTTTATTATTGAACTATATATATTTTATAATATTATTAGTTTTGAAAAATATTCTAATATTAATTACCCAATATTATTCGATGTTACATTTTTTAACCAATGAGATTAATTCAAAACTTTTATATTTCACTATTTATTATTTATTTTTCTCTTTATCTCTTTAACCCAAGTGTATTTTTTTATATTATTTTAACACATTTACAAATCAATGTGTTTAATTAAAAATATTGAATTAAATATAATGTCTATGATTTATCTATATCTAAATATTAATTATAAAAAAATCGCGGCATGGCGCGGGGATCGTACTAGTTTTAATATATTTTAATATGTTTTAATGTCTTTTAATATATTTTAATATATATTAATCGCTTTTAATGTTTTTTATTGCCTTTCAATTTTAATTTATTTCTATGTATTTTATTATATTTTAATATATTTTAATGTTTTTTATTTTAATGTAGTTTGTACTTTATGTACAAACTATAATTAAATCTATCAAATTATATTATAAACCATAAAAACTATATACTATCAAACCATACAAACTATATACTATCTATTATAATCTATCAAATTATATTATAAAACTATATTATTATTATCTATCAAACTATATGTACAAACTATAATATTGCATGTCCTTTTCGACGTGCAATATTGCACGTCCGGTGCATGTGGGTTGCAAACCTACTTGCATGTTGGAAGTGTATGCACGTTAAATCCGACGTGCATATACGTCGTTAACAACGTGCGGATTTGCGGTGTGTCTAGCTGAAACTTATTTGGGTAAACTCTATAATCTATTTTTAAATTAGCTAAAGTATTTGTCAAATTTATACACCAAATGATAGGTTAGAGAATTCGATTTGTCTGATAAAATTTGTTCATACTCTATCCGTAATTGACCTAATACCACCTTGTTTTCGGCAAGATAAACTAATAGCGATACTGCACAATCTATTTTGGGCAAGATCAAATAATAAAGATATTGAACAATTTATTTTTGGCAAGATGAAATAATAATGATATTGCACAATCAGATGATGATCTAAAAATAATACTCCGTTACACGAAACTATTTTATAATGACAGAAAGAATTCAAAGAATGATGGGAAATTGCCGATTTAAGGAATACATATCCGCCTAATCAAATTATAAACGAGGTCTACTCCAACAATGGAAACCCCAAACCAATTCATTATTCGATTTGGGGCCCAGCCCAGCCCAACCCAACCCAATTCATGGCCCATTACCAAGCATCTGACGTAAGCCTGGCGTCATCATCTGGTCAGATCTTGTCAAGCTTGGCGGCTTTGATCACGGGATTCGCCTTTGCGATGGCTTCCTTTCCCAACGCCTTGAAGTCGAACGTGCACAGGTGCTGCTCCGGGTACCTGTGGGTCCCACAAAACGTGGCCCCACACCTGCAGTTGAACCCCGTCAGCCCCACGCGCTTCCTGCACGCGCCGCACCTGCTCGGTCCTGTCGGTGCCGCCTGAACTACGCTGAGCGGCGCCTCCTCGGTAACAATCGCTGACGGAGACGAGGATGAGACGGCGAGGGACGGCGTCGGCGCCGATTTAGCGGTCACGGATGTGGACGCGAAGAGAGATTCCATCTCCTGGCTCTGCTGTTCCTTGAGGCGGTGGTCGCGGTAGCACTTGGAGCAGAGGTTGAGGGTTGCTGGATTGCCGAAGAAGCCGCAGTTGTTGGCGCAGAGACCCGGGGCGTTCGATTGCTCGTACCGTTGCTCCTCCGCCATGGATTGAATTTGTTCGATCGTATCTGAGAGATTTGAAGGCGAAGATTTGAGGAATTCAAGCCTCGATTGACTGATTGATCGATTAGGTTTCCGAATCGCAGGAATTAAAGGGCAAGATATCAGAAATCAAGACTGGATCTGAAGAAAACCAGAGATTGCTAATCTGAACGGGGCGAAAAGGTATTTGTAGGCCAGGATTTGTAGGGGTGCGAGGTTTTAGAAGATTCCAGGCATTATCTTTCCTTTTTTAAAAAATAAATAAATTCCTTTTATCTAAAATAAAACATGTTTTGATAAAATAACGCGGATTTTTATAAAGGACAGATAGAATAATATTTTCATTAATTCCGGGTGGTGCCTCTAATTATGATGGTATTACTATTAACCTAACCTAACTCCTTTAATTTTTATTTTATATTGTAATGTATTTGTAGTATCACGACAAAAATTTGTGCTTCACCTAACACTTAATTTGTACTTTATTTTATCTATTTATCTTATCTTTTTATATATATTATAATATAATCTATTTATCTATCTATAATCTATAAAACTTTTATCTATCTATACCTATAACTTTTATCTTATATTATCTATCTATATCTATATATCTTATATCTTTTATTTTTGGTTAGTTTAGTTTTAGGATAGTTTCTTTATTTTATATCGTTTTAAGATTAGATTTATTTTATTTTAGATTTAGATTATTTCTATCTATATTTAGGTTAGATTTATTTTCTATATTAGTTTATTTATCTTCTATCTATTTTTATCTATATTAGGATTATAATTTTTCTTTCTAGGGTTAGTTTTCTATTTTCTTAGTTCTAGGATTTATCTTTCTACATAGTTCTAATATTTTCTATTTTTATCACATAATTTTTATCTATCTATATCTATAACTTTTATCTTAGGATTAAAACTTTTATCTATCTATATCTATATAACTTTTATCTTATCTTATCTATGTTTATAACTAACCCTTAAAATAGCAACAATAACAACAAAAATCCTAGTATATCACGCTCAAAATAGCGTTTGAAAGTCAAGTTGTACACACCATTTTTTCGACTAGATCGAGAGGATGTTTCCTAGCTAGTGACCCATTACAAGTCATCAAAGACTCCACACTGACAAACAACACACAAAGAATAAAAGGATAAAAAGGATAACACATTTCTCTATATTCTAAAATACACGTCTACTGTTCGTCGACTCGGATAACCCTCCTCTAATGCACCCTATCTCGTGTCATCTCCTTGGTAAGTCCCAAAACGATTAAGTGTTGTCTAATCATCTCATCTCAACTCTTCTTTGGGCGCCTTCTGCCCCGGCGGAAACTTTCAATCAAGCACGGAATAAGAAAATAAAATTTGGGTGGACTGAATAGACTAAAATTTTCATATATTCATAATTTTCATTAACAAAAATTTATTCTAATAAAAAATACATAATTTTCAATAAATTTTCTTTTTTTTATTTTTATTTTTAAAAAAATGGGCGGGCTGGAGTGGACGTCAGTCCGCCCCTAGTTATGTGCCTGCTTCCAATGGACAAGTTGTCACATCTTTGCACTAACGCACTTGGGTATCTCCTTTGTACATGTTCATATCATTGAAGTCTCGATTCCCGCCACTTAACCTAAATACTAGTCACACCTACCCTTTCTTAGATACTCTCGTTTGTGATTTTGTTGCGCAAGGTCAACCCACAAATCCACCTCAGCATCATAATCTTCGCCACCATAAGTTTTTGTTCTTGCGCCTTTTTTGTGGCTCAACACTCTGCCCTAGATAATAAAGCTGATCTTACCACGATAGTAGAGCTTACCCTTGAGCTTGAGTGAAACTTTTCTGTCACATAAGATTCCTGACGCAACCCTCCAATTCTAGCACCCAACTTGAATCTGGTGTTTGACATCCATGTCTACACCTCCATCACTCTACATCACAAACCCCGAATACTTGAAATTGTCTTTCTTTGTAACAATGTCCCTAACTAGCATCACGCCCTCACCCCTCTCTTCCTCCTCACCCAAACTGAATTCCACATATTATGTCTTCGCTCTGCTCAAGCATATCCCTCCATAGATCTAACTTGCTACTAACCCCTTCTCTAGCTATTGACAATTGTGTCACCCAAAAATCATTTGATTCCACCACTGGGCCTGGGGTGATATGAGTTGACAATGTACAAGGGGACTATACGCATGATTAAAATAACATCAAACATATAATTATGACATCAATTTCTAAAGTTGGTAGATGTTTTATCTTAAAACAGCTTCTTGACACCAACTTTCAAGTTGTCAGAATATTTACCTCTTCCGAAAAGAGATGTCAGCAAGTTATTTATAGACAAAAATGTATATCAACTTCGAAAGTCATTGTCGTGGCCGTGAAAAATGCAAATATCAAACCGAATGGACTAACTACATTACTTTCATTTTTATCATATATGGTCGAGATCCACTTTTTAACCAAGCTAGTATCCTCTTATTTTTGTTGTTTATTTTTGTTTCCAAATAACGAAGGAGAGTTTCAAGCATTCTAAGGTATTCCTCCATCCTTTATCAATACGAGTTTAAGTTCAAATTCAAATCCTTCAAATAGAAGATCTTGCAACAATTTATGTACCGCCTTCAAGTTGTACCACCTACACTAATTTTGGAATTAATGAAGTAGGGTGCGGCTCTCCGAACCCAACCCGACCAACTCGAAATCCATTTTAACCCGAACTTAATTATCTGATTCAAATATGTCTTAATCCGAACCTAATGGGTATACCCAAACCCGTACCACCTCTACCCCTAACCAATCATTTGCTTCAAAATCTTACTTTCACTCCGTCTCTTCTCCAAGTATTAAAAGGAGAAGCTTATTTTACTTGTAAGCAATGATAAACATTCCAATCAACCAACGAAAGTAAATTCAAAGGCAACCCATCTTCCTACCTATTTATAGAATGTAAAAATGGCCAACTAAACAAACCCCAAAAAAACATTTAATTGAAGAAAACAAGCTAAGGAAAACATGGCCTCCAAGTCCTCTATTTTCTTCTGCATTACCTTCTTATCATCACCCTTCTTCATACCCAGCATCAAAATCTCCCTAGCAGACATGGACAACCTCCAAGACACTTGCCCGACAACAGAATCCTCGACCAAGGGACACGTTTTCATCAACGGGTTACAGTGCAAAGACCCGAAAGATGTCAGTCCATCAGATTTCAAGAGCACCAGGCTCAACAAGGCAGGTGACACTGAAAACTTCCTCAGATCCTCCATGAGCATTATAACTGCTGCTGAGTTCTCGGGGCTCAACACCCTTGGCCTCTCGGTTTCCAGGACCGACCTGGAGGTTGATGGGCTCGTGGCGACTCATTCTCACCCTCGGGCTTCTGAGATCTTGTTTGTGAGCAAAGGGAGTGCCATTGCCGGGTTCATTGACACGAGCAACAATGGGTTCCAGCAGGTTCTTAATGAAGGAGACGTTTTTATTGTTCCGCGAGGTATGATGCACTACTGCTTTCATACCGGATCAGAAAGTACCACTGTCTTTTCGGTGCTCAATAGCCAGAATCCCGGCCTGGTTAGTGTCACGGATGCAGTGCCTCCTGGTCCTAATGCAGAGGCTGCAAGGACGATGACAATGAGGTTAGCGTCTGCAAATAATGTGGAGGGTGAGGACAAGGAATACCATGAACATTTTGAAGGCTTCGGCTCCCCAGAAGAAGCAGAAAATTAGAAGAAAATGGTAAATATGTGAGGTCACACTGCAAAAAATTTCTTTAAAAAATGATTCCTTTTCATACAATATAATAGGAATAGGATTATAGAAGAAAATGTGTCTTTTGGACAAGTGCTGGTGCCTGGAATGATATCTATATATTATATATATGATATGTAGCTTTGCAACTTGACTGAAACAGTTAATCGGTCCTCAAAGTTGCAGATTTTCATGACAATATATCTTCATTGTAATGATGCAAATTAAAACGTGTATCTTGAAAGCTTTCAGATATTGGTAAGACTTGCTAAGTCCTTAGTACAAAAAAAAGGTCCAAAGATTGGATCAACAAGATCACAAGGGCATACTTGGACTCCTGCAGCATTTCCTCACATTTTAAAGGACGAGGAAGGGAGAGACGGTAAAATTTATTTGAAGATAAAGGGCCTGGATTTACCACATTATCTCTTGATGACTTAGCTGGTAAATAGGACAGACCTCACAACAGAAGGGGTGCTTCAATGCTCTCTATGTCATCCTTGGTGTCATTGTTTGGTGTTGGTCCTGATTTTAACTTCCATGAACAGACCAAGGCAACGATCTAAGTCCAGAAATGAAAAGGGAGAACAGCTGGTGAGCTCAAATTGTATATGTAGGAATTTGTTAGGAAGTGCAGAGAAGGAAAGTATACCAGTGAAAAGGATGCAACAATGAAGCTAAAACCTTTGCAGTTAAAAGGGGCACTGTCGGACAAGAACCATGCTGCAAGAATTAATCCAACAATTCAGCAACTTAAATCGTTTAGTACGAAGGTTATAACATTGCTAGAAACTTACTGGTTAAGGGGCTCATAAAAATTGGTGATAATAAACTTGCTATTGCTTCTACACCAGCAACGAATCCTTGTGCTTTTCCCTGCAGATTACAAATGGTATAAAATGGTATCTCTACTAGTACTCCTAGTGCTTCCTATAGAAGTGAGTTACTTTTTTCAAATACCAATACATAATATGTTTGCCAATATGCCCACAGTTGTTTAAAGACGCGACCAGACTACTTGAGATTTTTCATGTAAGTTATTACGAACCTGGTCATTGGAGTTTGATGCTTTTGAAATAATTGCGTAAGTCTGCCAAATCATAGAAGAAAATAACTTAAACCATGTCAAAAGTTCTAATGAAGATAGAGATAGTGGTTGCTCGACTTGTTCCCTTCAAGTTCTAAAAGAACGGACTTACAGAAGGTTTCACAAGGACATATATGACTCCAAAGGATGCACTTAAGTATGCCACCTGAAATGCAGAAGAGTATTTTTAATCAAAATGGGAAGGGAAAAATAAAAGGCAATTAACCATTCAAAACAACCATATAAATTTGTGTGGATTATAACTAAAAATATTCGACAAAACAACAACAACAACAACCACCCAGTAAATCCCGCAATTAAGCGGGGTCTGAGGGGTCAGGTTGTACGCACTTTTACCCCGACCAGGTCGAGAGAGTGTTTCCGAAAGACCCATAACAATACGGAACAAAGACACCAGGGGATAGAAGGTGAAAGGACAGCAAAGGAGCTAAAAAAAAGGCACAGGCAATAGGACATTAGGACATAACAACAGAGCCTAAGATACTACACATCAGCAACCCATATACACCCCCTCCACTAGCCCCTGTCTAGGAAGCCTAATGCCTTATTTGTACTAACTTCAATCCCTTATCAGTCCTAAGCGTCTAATTCTAGGAGATTCTACCTTTCTGTTGCCACTTTCACAAATTCTAATCTATATATCTATATACATATACTAAAACCGATGCATTATTGCCTATGTGGCGGTGTGGGAGTGCATCTGCATACGTGGCGGCATTATTGCATTATTGCATACTAAAAATATTCGACAAAAACAAAAGAGAAAAGATAGTAAGAACATGCTATTCTCTTGTCAAGTCAATATACAGACTAAGTAGATATAATTCCTCTATCATACAACATTTCAGCTGATTAAACTTTGAACAGTAAGAACAGTTTTGGTATGAATGAATTAACTAACCCAAGGTGCCCAAGCAAACCCATAAAGAAGTGCCTGCAAGAGAGAAGGTATGAACAGTGAGACCTTTCATGCCATTAAAATTGCATCACAATGATAATGATTGTTCAATTCTAAGTAATGGAATACATACGTATACTACAGATGCGAGCAAACCCATGCATAATATCAATTTCTCTCCCACCAGTGGATTGATCAGAGGCAGCACCAATATCTGGAGGCATCTAAATACTTAACATTCCTGACATTGCATTTTCCGCCCCACAGTAAAACAACAGACAGCTTACAAGAGAGTTACCTGGGATACAATTGAACCAGCTCCAACAACCATCAGTATTTGTGAAAGCTGGGTTTTGTTGAAACCAAATAAAGCCTTGAGATAGTACTGTAAATGTAATAGTTCAAGTATCAGTATCTGACTGCATATGGCCAGTAAAAAAACGATAGAAACACAGGAATGCAAGCCCATGCCAATGGCCCAGAAATTTACCAGTAGGATGCTGCTGATTCCTGACACCCCCAACTCATAGAAGAAGGAAACAAGGGATATGCCTTTAAGTGTTGAACTGGATCGAACACAATGCAAGCTTATTAGAAGAATGATCAATGTTTTTCGGAAAATTACAAGTAGGATGCTTGCTGCTGATTCCCGACACCCCCAACTCATAGCAGAATGTTTTTGGTAAATATTTACCTGCTGAATACTACAGTGGTTGCGTATTTCATGGAATTGTATCTCTCTTTGGAAACTTTCAATAATTTGGACAGAAGTGTCAATTTCTGTTCCTGCATTGGTGCTCGCTTCACAGTTTCTACCAGAAAGAATTGCATATAAACGGGGCATATGATCAGAATGGCAACTGACACCTGGGGATAACCAGAAAATGAACAACAAACTAAGGATCAACTAAATAAAGTTCCGAATTTAATGCATCAAAAAGCCAAAAACCAAATGTTAAAACATGCGAAGGGATAGGAACAAACCCCAAACACATATTTTTCAGGGAGAAACCAAGCAAGAAGGTTTCCTATGACATGTGAAGCAGAAAATATTCCGGTAATCCAGCTAAATGTTGCAGCTCTTTTGGATTCTTCGAGTACATCTGCCTATCATAGAAAGGTTTTTCAGTCTGAATCTAAGCTCCATTAAATCAACTTTGAATTAATGTATTGGAGGATATGGGCTTACCACATAGGAAACAGAAATGCAGAAAATACTCCCTTGACTCAGAATATAGGATATGGTACGGAGAACATAGTATCCATACACGGCTCCCTTGGACTGGTTGATAGCGAGTAATGCTGAAAAGATGGAAAGAGACGTCAAGGATCATCCTGGTAGCAAACCAATTACCTCGGCTATTGATAATTTCAGATGAGCTTGTATCAGCAATGACTCAGCAGCAAATGAATTTCAATAAAGGACAACACAAATCCAAACTACATACTGTAACGGAGTATTTAAATCTACAGGCTTATATATTGAATTACCGAAGGGGAAAATCGAAGTTGACACAATAACGAGGAGGATAGGTTTCCGGCCATACTCATCAGAAAGCTGGCCTAAGAGTGGCAGGACCACCATTTTAAATACTCCAACGACCTGCAACCGGAAAACAAAAAAACATTAATTACTTTATAAATGCGTAGAAAAACATATGCAACTACCTGCAAGGGTATGATACATTGTTGATTCGTTGCAGAGGCAATAACCACATATTATGTAGGGAGTAGATTCAAAGATATTTTAACATCCCCATGCCATCCAGTGGAAAATGGCCTCAGAAACTGAAATAATTATTGCAAAGAATATTCTTTGCAAAGAACTCAAACCAGTGTAGTCGCACTCCTAAAATCCAATAAAGAGGTAAACCCTCTCTCATTGACTTTACGAACTTGAGACCTGACAGCAGCCAGCAGAGAGGAGAGTCTTACACTGCTATTGCAAATTTACCTCACTAAACCAAACATAGTGTAGTGTAGACGTGAAATTGGACCAAATTATAAGCTTCTGTTTGGTAAACCCTAAGCAGGAGCTTGAAGATCAAAGCACTAGCTATACCTAAAAATGATAGCTGCAAACGATTCGAAATTTCACTGAAACGAAACGATCACTAATCCTTGACGGAAAAGTCAACAGGCGCGAGACGCGATCTAGGAAAAGTCGGAATTCAAACTCTGGTGATGAAAAAGGAAAAGGGAATTGAAATTGAAGAGGAAAGAGAGAAGGAAATACGGTTTGTTGGAGGCCGTTGAGGTAGATGGCGGCGGCGCAGGTGGATTCGTCTTGGCAGAGAGCGGAGGAGATGACGTCGACGAGGACGGAGACGGTCATTTCTTCGGCGATCCAGTGGAAGCAGAGGGGGAGAAGCAGGTGGATCAAAGGCCGGAGATCTCTCACCGTCGCATAGCACTCCATTTTCAACCTTGATCGAAAGAGAGAGGGGTGGAGGAGATGGTTAATCCGGAGGGATGAGGGCTGTTTTCTGAATTGGAAATTGGGAGGGAAATGTATATATACTGCCTGAAACAGCTGGGTGGGCCCACCACCACCTCCACTCCAGGGCTCGTGGCTGGCTCGTGCTTCTCCTCAGTCCCGCACACACCTTTCTCGTGCCTTTCTCGGCTTACATTCTATACGGCTCGGCTCGCCACGCCTGACTCGCTCGTCTTCTCTCCTTTTCTTTTTTTTTTCCTTTGGTGAGGTTCTTAATTTCTTATGTGCCCTTTTTACCGTATGGTACTTTCAAAGCCATGATGTTATTATTTAGGATCGTTATTTACACGGGCAATTTCTCGTCAGTCGACATCCAAAGGCTGAGTTGGCAAGGAATTCATCGACACCTTCGCCCGAAGTTGAGACCAACAATGTCGACACTCAGGGGCGGAGCCAGAATAAAATCTAGGGGGGGCTCAACTATATTTTCGAGTTTTTTTTTAAAATATATATAAGATACAATCTTTGTTGTAAAAATATAGTAGAAAACACATTAAATTTATGAGTTAAATTGCTATTTTAAGTGTAAAAAGCTAAAAGAAGGAAAAAAAAAAATCAATAAATGAAACTATAGGGAATTGAACTCTAGACCTCATTGCTCAAGTTCCCACCCTCATATCAACTAAGCTAAGCACTCTTATTGATCTTTTTACTCTTTTTAATTGTTTTTACCCCTTAAATTATAAAAAAATACAGAAAAAACACATATTTTTAATTTTTTTTTAGGTTTTCCTCCGGCTCAGGGGGGGCTCGAGCCACCGCATGCCCCCCCTCCCTCCGCCCCTGTCGACACTGGCTTTCAAAGTTGGCATCCATCAACACATTATTCACCTGCAAAATGCCCTGCACAATGTCAAATTAATCAATTCAGCCAACCATAGGCGGAGCTAGGGGCAAGGGGGGCATTAGCCCATCTTTTTATCCGACGAATCACCTATATTTATCATCGATAGCTTCATTTTGATATATTATAAGTCTCAATCCGATAAGTAACACAATATTATGGATGTGTTTCATAATCGAAAATGGAAGGAAACTGGTCAGATCCAAACGGATTCAATTCCAACCCCATCCATTACCTTCGGTTAGGGTTGCTCAAAATTTGGATCGGATCTAGACCAAACTGGAATTTCCGGTCTTGGGTCGGACATGAAATATTACAGTTTGTTCCTCGGTCTATAAAAAGTCACCATTCCCCTTTTTTGTCCAAGACTAGAACTAGACCGTAAATTCTGGTCCTAGACCGTTGGATCGGAATGTGTGTGGTGTTGCACGTTCATAAGCATTTTCCGAATCCATAATACATTTGTGAGCATTAAGCATTCAAACTATAATTAAATATAAAACTTCATTTCTGAAAGGAGGCTATTTCAGAGCAAAATCTTTTATTTCTCTATAGGAGGCACGTTTATATTGATGCGCACAACGTACTGAGAAATGAAATAAAGTTTGAATACTAAAGGGGCCAAATTCTCAGTATTTACACGTCCATAAGAACGTCAATAGTACAGTTGTATAATTTCTGAGTTTGCTAGTGCCACGCGTATATATAGACGTGTAAAACGTAATGAGAAATGAAACAATTTGAATACTAGGTGGTCAAATTCCCAGTATTTACACGTGCATATGAACATCTAACTCATTTATAGTATAGTTGTGCAATTCCTAAGTTCGCTATCCTCTTTGAGTTCTCTATAGGGGACACGTGTTTATAGACGCGCACTACATACTGAGAAATGAAACATAGTTTGAATACTAAAGGGGTCAAATTCTTAGTATTTACACGTCCATATGAACGTATAACTCACTAATATTACAGTTGTGCAATTCCTAAGTTCGCTATACTGAAATTGTGCAACCCATTTAGATACCTACTTGTCTTTGACTACTTGATATTCAAATGTCTTACAAGAACTACAGTTAATACAACAATCACAAAATTAGCAAGTCTAATTTTTGTGATGAACAACAAATTCACAAATCACAATTCCAAATTACAAACATAGCACACTAAAATTGTTTCATCTTGAGAAAGCAGATCATTACAACAAGTTTGATAAAGTGCCCGGTCACTCACATGACATTGGTGAACCGCTCTTCGCACGATCATCTTCCTCATCTGAGTATCTTCCCCCGTCTCATAACCTTCTTTGTTCGGTTCTGGGGATTCTGGGTACAACTCTATTGTTTTTTGCAAAATAATACTTATAAAATGCACTTTCATTTCGTAGGTGTTCGTTAAGAAACTTTCAAGGTGGACACGCGTCTGCAAGAAGTCACCTGCTACGACATTGATCGTATCATTCGAAGTGATCTGTTTTTTTAGCGACCATTGGCAATAATACTCGCTTATATAACTCGTCCTTAAGATGAGTGAACTGTCACAACTCGTCTTGTGTCATATACTCATATCCCTAATATTCAATGGAGATGTGCATTCATCACTGGAACTCCGTCGGTGGCGCTTTGACATTGGTCCAAATAATTCATGGGACATTTTTCTCTACAGTAACAATTATAGGTTTGAGGCATAACAATAAGCCAAAAAATAACACAACCAAAATAAGAGAAACATAACCAAAAAGAGAAACCTAATTAAGCATGTTTAATTTATTATAAGTTGCTCAATCTTAAATAACCATGCAATCATCCTAAAAATCACAGTTATAAAAAAAATATCTATTTTTATTTGAAACAATAAACAAATATGGAACAGATGTGAGCACTAACAAAGTGTGCACACCTATAACGATGGCTCTCTCACTCAATTAAAGCAGCGAATTCGTGGGGAAAAAAAGAGGGAGGGAGATAAGAAATGTATCGGATCATGAAATGGCACAAACACTTCTACCAAAAACCATTCCAAACCATAAACCACTCACAAAGCATTCCAACCAAAATAAGAGAAACAAAACCAAAAGAGAAACCGTTGAAATCTCAACCAAAATATGTCAGAACACACCAATATTACAACTGACGGCGGCAGCGGCACCCGTGCGCCCGATCGAGATGGACCCCCTCCCCTGCCGATAGCTATCAACCCGGAGAGAGAGGAGCATATTATGATAGACGTCAGGGCCCTACGGTCTTTGGCAACTCACCATCGATTCGATGAGATATACCACAAAGTTATGGACACATTTGTCATCTTTCTAGCCAGACGTATTGGCCCGTGTTTTGGTGTATATGGACATATTAGTTGCAGTTGTATTAAATTGTAGTGTTTTGTTAGACGTTTTATGTGTATGGGCATATTTAGGCGGCATATGGATTTGATCATTGTATATTGTCATTGTTTTGTTATAGATAAATTGATACAACACAACTCAACACCTAATAAATAGACCATATTACAATATCACTTCCTTAATAAAACACAACTCAACGTCTAATGATTGTGCAACAAGTTTTGGACGGGTTGCACGTTCATAAGCATCGTTCGAATCCATAATACATTTGTGAGCATTAAGCATTCAAACATAATTAAATATAAAACTTCATTTCTAAAAGGAGCTTATTTCGGAGCATAGAAAAAGAGTGGAAAGAAGAGATATTATCTCTGAGTTCTCTATAGAAGACACGTTTATATTGACGCGCACAACGTATTGAGCAATGAAACAAAGTTTGAATACTAAAGGGGTCAAATTCTTAGTATTTACACGTCCATAAGAATGTCAATAGTACAGTTTTGTAATTTCTGAGTTTGCTAGTGCCACACGTATATATAGACATGAAACAATTTGAATACTAGGTGGTCAAATTCTCAATATTTACACGTCCATATGAACGTTTAAGTTCGCAACTATCCTAAGTTCAATCAATTAAAGCAGCGAATTCGCGGGGAAAAAAAGGGAGGGATAAAAGGAATGTATCAGATCATGAAATGGCATAAATACTCTACCAAAAATCATTCCAAACCATAGACCATAAACCACTCACAAAGCATTCCAACCTAACTAAGAGAAACATAACCAAAAAGAGAAACTGTTGAAATCTCAACCAAAATATGTCAAAAATCACCAATAATACAACTAACGGCGGCAGCGGCGGCTCATGAGATCCTTCGAGCAGGAAAGAATGTCAGTGTGAAAACACTTATAAGCATACTAGCAACCCTTTATCTTGTGGTTCCCTTCTAAAATGATTTTAGGGTTCCTGTTGTTTTTGACGGTGGATGGAGATTGATAACCTCCCGGTACATGTTATTGGAGAGCTCATGAGATCCTCCAAGTAGGACAACATTTCAATACATACTGCAGATGATGATCTGATTCATGCTGGTGGACAGCATGTCAGTACATACCTTAGTTAGTTGGGAGGAGCTTCCTCCATCTTCAAGTGATAATGCTCATTCGGTGTCTCATGAAGTCTTGAATTTCATCTCTGCATCTGATTATATCTCTTATTATATTTCATCTCTGCATCTGATTATATCTCTTATTATATTTGCAAGATAAAGGGTTGCAAGTATGCTTATAAGTGTTTCCCAAGATAAAGGGTTACAAGTATGCCTCTGATTATGTTTATCTCCGGGAAGCCGAGATTGACCTTGGCTATGATCCCATGGTCAAGGATTACATGTATGTTAAACTTATCATTGCAAGTGATAATGAATTGGCTTTGGTTGCAGTGTATACTTTTGGAGCTTCTTCGTGGAAGATAATTCCATTTCAAGGAAAAGAAATTTCTAATTTTGTTTGGGACTTTGATTCCATCAGTAGATCAATATATCTAGGGGGCAGCTTCATGCTAAGCTTATACATGTGAAGAGTTTGCTCATGGCATATATCCGATGACAGGAGAAAAGCTTTTTAGATTTGAAAGGAAAAAAAAATTTGCTTTTAAGTAATCAATGTGAAAAAAAAAACTAACTAGATGAAAAAACATCAAAGAGTAGCTACCTTTGGGAGATCAAGGCTAACCCTAAAATCCAAACTCATCACTAGCAAACCATATCAACACATAAAACCCTAATCAATCATTATTTCAACATAATTTCAGCACAAACTCATCCTAAATTAACTAAAATCTGAACACAATAGAGGAAGAAAAGCTTTAAAAACATACCTTTTGTATTCTCGATTATTCAAATGAGACAACATTTCAACAAAGATCGAATGCAATTCTTCCAGTCAGCAACGGTCTGGAGAACGAGAGTTTGATAAAGATAGAGCGGGATGACAGTAGCAGAGAGTCGAGAAAGTAGCAATAAGAGGCATCAACATACCTTAAAGTAGAGCAGGAGTGAGCGTCGGGAAGAAGCAGTCAAGGGCGAGAGCGCCGGGAAGAGGTTGCCAACTGCAATAGCAATGTTAGAGAAGAATCAACCATAATTTGACCTAAATCTAAACACAAAAGAGTAAAAAGAACCAGTGAAACACAGACCTTTGATGTCTTGAAGCTTCAATTGAGGTAGCAACAAATAAGGCACGATGTGGTTCGTAGTAGAAAGCGACAGTTCGTGAACTCGAGGCGGAGAGAGGAGGGAGGTGGTAAACAGGAGATAGACAGAGTTGGAGGAGGGAGTCGGAGGAGAGAAGACAAACTCGAAAGAGAAGAGAAGAGAGAGTCGGAGGAGGGAAGACAAACTCGAAAGAGAAGAGAAGAGAGAGTCGGAGGAGGGAAGACGGAGTCGGAAGAGAAGAGATTGGATGACGGATTTGGCGTGAACTAGAGCAAAATGAACGACGATAGAGGTCAGAGGAGAGGGATACGAAAGAAAGGTTTAGGGATTCAATTGGAGAAATACAAGAAAATGTTAGGGTTCTAAGTACAGTTCGAACTTCCTATAAGACATTGAAATGTGATTTAATCTTAGATGGCATAAAAGAGGGTTACAGAACTGTGGTTGAAGAAATTAGAAAATATTATGAAATCGGTATGGCATACGATTTTATGGAAAGCCTTATTTTCCCTCATCTTGACGTACACCACTTGCCTTGTTTGAGTGAAGCTCCCTCTATCTCTGATTTATCAGTTGTTCGACTAAACGAAGCAAAATCAACAATCTGATGGGCTGCTGGAAAATTGCTAGTCTAGAAGAAGTTGCAGCTGAATTTTTACATCTATTTGGCTTTGAACTAGTTTCCTGCTATTGTCTGCAAATAATTTCAACCTAGATGAAGGACTTTTGGAAGCTATTAGTAGACTGAGATGTCATTTTGCGTGTTCAGTCTCATTCCTCATAGCCTATAATAGTTAGTTGCTTGCCGATATACTCAAACATGTTCAGCATCAATCTTGTTTCACTTAATTATTTCATTGTAGGATGAATGTTAACTAGTATCCCAAATGGTTACTTGTGTTCTCGGTTAAGATCAAATATATATTTGAATGCGAAAAATGTTTACCAAATTTTACGCCTTTGGCTCTCATCAGATGAGATCGATCCGCTTCTACCACATTAATAAATATTTGGCTCTCGGTATGATGAGATCCTCTTCTATCACATCTGATATGTGATATATCCTTAATCTCTCTTTAAATGTATTTCCTAAAATCACTTCCCATAAAATTGACAGAAAATTCTATTCTCATTCGAAAACATACTTTAGAAGAAAATAACACAAGTAACCATTTGGGATACTAGCTAACATTCCTCCTAAAGTGAAATAATTAAGTGAAACAAGATTGATACTGAACATGTTCGAGTATATCGACAAGCAACCAACTACTATAGGCTATGAGGAATTGGACTGAACACAGAAAATGACATCTCAATATATTCATAGGTTCCAAAAGTCCTTCATCTAGGTTGAAACTGTTTGAAAAAATATCAGGAAACTAGCTCACAGCCAAATAGATGTAAAAATTCAACTGCAACTTCTTCTAGACTAGAAATTTTCCAGCAACCCATCAGATTGTTGATTTTGCTTCGTTTAGTCGAATAGCTTGCAAACAAATCGGAGATAGAGGGTGCTTCACTCAGTCAAGGCAAACGATGTATGTCAAGACGAGGGAAAGGAAGACTTTCCACAAAATCATATGTCATACCGATTTCATAATATTCTCTAATTCCTTCAACCACAGTTCTAAAACCCTCTTTTATGTCATTTAAGATTAAATCACCTTTAAATATCTTATAGGAAGTTCGAACTGTGGCTAGAACCCTGACATTTCTTGTATTTCTCCAATTGAATCCCCGAACCTTTCTTTCGTATCCATCTCCTCTGACCTCTCTCGTCATTCGTTTTTTCTCCAGTTCACGCCAACTTTGTCTTCCCTTCTCTTCCGACTCCGTCTTCCCTCCTCCGACTTTGTCTTCCCTTCTCTTCCGACTCTTTCCCTTCTCCGACTCCCTCCTTCGACTCCGTCTATCTCTCGTTCACCGCCTCCCTCCTCTCTTCGCCTCTAGTTCACGAACTGCCGCTTTCTACTACGAACCACATCACGCCTTCTTTGTTGCTACCTCAGTTGAAGCTTCGAGACATCAAAGGTCTGTATTTTAGTGGTTTTTTTTACTCTTTTGTGTTTAGATTTAGGTCAAATTATGGTTGATTCCTCTCTAACATCGCTATTGCAGTTGGCGACCTCTTCCCAGCGCTCTCACCCTTGGCCGCTTATTCCCAGTGCTCACTCCTGCTCTACTTTAAGGTATGTTGCTGCCTCTTGTTGCTACTTTCTCGACTCTCTGCTACTGTCATCCCGCTCTATCTTTATCAAACTCTCGTTCTCCAGACTGTTGCTGACTAGACGAATTGCATTCCATCTTTGTTGAAATGTTGTCTCAATTGAATAATCGAGAATACAAAAGGTATGTTTTTAAAGCTTTTCTTCCTCTATTTTGTTCAGATTTTGGTTAATTTAGGATGAGTTTGTGCTGAAATTATGTTGAAATAATGGTTGATTAGAGTTGTATGTGTTCATATGGTTTGATTATTATGAGTTTGGATTTTAGGGTTAGCCTTGATCTCCCACAGGTAGCTACTCTTTGATGTTTTTTCATCTAATTAGTTTTTTTTCACATTAATTACTTAAAAGAAATTTTTTTCCTTTCAAATCTAAAAAGCTTTTCTCCTATCATCGGATATATATCATGACAAAATTCTTCACATGTACTAGCTTAGGAGCAAGCTGCCCTGTAGATATATTGAACTGCTGATGGAATCAAAGTCCCAAGCAAAACTAGAAATATCTTTTCCTTGAAATGGAATTATCTTCCATGAAGAAGCTCCAAGAGTATACACTGCAACCAAAGCCAGTTCATTATCACTTGCAATGATAAGTTTTACATACATGTAATCCTTGACCATGGGATCATAACCAAGTTCAATCTCTGCTTCCCGGAGGTAAACATAATCAGAGACATACTTGCAAGTTGCAACCCTTTATCTTGGGAAAACACTTATAAGCATACTTGCAACCCTTTATCTTGCAAATATAATAAGAGATATAATTAGATGCAGAGATGAAATTCAAGACTTCATGAGCCGCTGGAGGATCATTATCACTTGAAGATGGAGGAAGCTCCTCCCAACTAACCAAAGTATGTACTGACATGCTGTCCATCAGCTTGAATCAAATAATCATCTGCAATATGTACTGACATCTTGTGTGTATGTGTATGTCTGTGTATTTTAAAATAAAAATAAAATTACCACGTGAAAAATATTATAAATTTTTTTCATTCATGTATTTTGGAAGATTAATTCAATTAAGTCTATTTTCACATTTAATAAACTACTTTAAAAATATTATAAATTATTTTTTAATCCATTTAATTTTCAAACCGGTTCACCCGGTCCGTGGACCTGAAAAACCCGGAACATATATTTTGATCCCGGTCCAATCCATGATCCCAAGTTAAGTGTTGAAGAACTAGAGACAGTAGAGGGTACACATAAGTCCAATTGTCAGTCTATAAATTAACTGAATAACCATTGCCAATACTCCACCGTAACCCTGATTCAAACAAATGACGAATTGTCATCAGTTTTGACCATTTTCAGGATGAACATTGCTTCTTTTTATATTTAAGGATGTGGACACCCTTTCATGTACTTCTTAATAACCACTCTAACCCAAATATTGGAAGTTTTGCCAATAATTTTTCACAAAAGCTTCATTTGAAGAGCAATGTTTATCGTCCCTTCTTTGTAGATACCCAGTCCTCCCGACATAGTATGCGGGCAAATCTTGTCCCAAAAAAATGTCGGTATACCTTGTCAAGCTCTTTAAAAACATGAGAAGGAAATAGGAAAGATTGCATTAAAAAGACTAGTACGTTGAGAACTAAAGTTGGACTTAATGAGGACCTTACACTCTTCACCAGATCGACAAATTAGAGGTTTTCCACTTGGTTAATGCTTCCTAGTTTTCATAACAACGTTAGCGAATGTATCTTTGTTAATCTTACCATTAATGACAAGACACCCTAAATATTTTGCGAGAGTATACTGGAGTGTGAAACACCCAAAGTTGTCGTTATAAACCTAATAGTTTCTTTAATAGTACTCGATGACACTTGAAAACTAGATTTATGTTGTTTAACTTTTTGACCTAAAAATTTACAGTACCAATTTAGAATATCTGAATTTTTTTTGTACGATGACAACAATGCTTTATAAAAGATCATTGTCATCAATAAATGTTAAGAACATAATTTTCATCCCATCCTTGGAAAAGTGAATCCGAGCATCCTTGTTAGAGTTAACCTCATATTGAAGAGAACAAGCCAAGACCTCGACAAAAAGGAATAATGATGAAAGGAGACAATAGATCTCCCTATTGCGTCCCCCGTTTAGAGAAGAATTGGTTCATTGATTCATCATTAACTAGAATAGAGTATGAGACTATGGACAAACATTCAAAAATCTACACAATAAACTTCTCATGGAAACCGAATATTTGTAAGATTTTGTGTAGAAGGGGTCATTCAATACAATCATACGCCATTTTCATTTCTAGCTTAAGAGCTAAACACCCAACTTTTCATTTCTTGGATTTGAAAGCATGAAATTCCTCATGAGCGATGAGGATATTATCACGAATAGATCGGCCTTCGGTAAAAAGCTCCTTGTAAAGGATAAATTAATTTATCGGAAATTGGTGCCAACCTTGCTATAAAGTTTTTTAATATAACCTTGTGAATAGTAGAGCAGCTGGTTATTGGTCGATAATGGTTGACGGTAGAAGGAATTCACCATTTTCTTTTTTATTTACTGGTAGTTTAATTGATGAGTGACAACTCCGTCCATTCGTTTGGTTAACCAAGCATGTTTATGGATTCATTTGATAGTTATAAGTTTTTCAGAGCTTTTAATTTTGATGTTATATAGTTTTGGATGAGTCAAAACTTTATTAGAAAAACGAAAAACTTAAAGAATATATGTACGAGGATTTCAATAGTAACAAATCCAAAAGTTTTCAAAGCATTTTTTTTAAATATATCTATAAATATATCAACCAATTTGCATTATTTAAGGTTATCAAATATCTTATTAGCATATAAATAGATTTAACAATTTAACTTACCATTATTTTACATAGCAAACCTATCGACCCTAACAACTTCGTGTTACAAAAAGCACTCTAAATTTAATTATACCTAATGCCTTTTGATTTATAGATGTGTGAATTAAGAGATTTATACAAATACCATAAATCTCTTAATTCACACATCTATAAATCAAAAGGCATTAGATATAATTGAATTCACAAACCCAATCACAAATCTCCTTCATAGCTTGAGGACAATTAAAGAGATAAACAAATATTTCACCGATTTAGGTTTCCTATGGCATGCTATTTGGGAACTCGGAAATAATGTTATATTTAATAAAAGGAATATAAATGGGACTAATACGTGTCATTATACTAAAATAATGGTGGAAAACTGATCTCAAACTCAGCAGGGAGAAATCTAACAAAAACAGCGTAGAGTCCCCAACCGGAAACAACCACCTAGAGGCGTCTACAAAATAAATGTAGACAACTGTGTCAAACTGAAACTAGGGCCATATGTACTAGTGTTAAGCCGACAGTTGAAAGAGGAATCAGGAATATCGTCGTAGAAGGAAACAATCTTAGAGTAATAACTAAAGGTTTATTAGATGTATTAAGTAGAATTTTAGATCATATTTAAACATCTAACCATAGGATCTTCATGTATAATTGATAGATCAATTATTGTTTAGAGAATATATCTGTTGATGCGTGAACCGGGTTGAATTTGGATGGAATCGGAAGAGATCAAAAGCCTCAAGCTTAACTTCTCTAATTAGTCCACACGAACCCGATGTCTAATTCTCCTTTGCCTTCGACTGTTAGGACGAAGGTCGAAAGACAAGCAGTCGAATTGACTGAGATCGTGATGGTTACTGTTTGGTCTTAAAAATTGGCGACTAATTTGTCTTGGGTGCCTTTGATTTCTCACGTACAATCCCAACTCCCAAAGAGCACAAATGAATTGTAAGAATATATTAGCTTTTACCACGTTTTGCCTTTTGTAACTCTTTGCAACTTATTACAAAAGGAACAGAATGGCAACAAAACAACTTAAATGCTAACATGCAATACCCAATTCAATTCATTCACAAAAACGCAAAATAATTTAATTAGGGGAGATGAAAGAATGTGTAAATCTAATTATTTATTTCTCAAATACATAATATATGGTTATTATTTATTTCTTAAATAAATAATAAATCTTATTAATAATATATATATATATATATATATATATATATATATATATATATATATATATATATATATATATATATATATATATATATAACATTATATATTACTAATCAACCATCAATCCTATTGATCTATTCCGTCAACTCAAAGTTAAATTCAATTCATTCACAACTTAAATTCAATTAATTCACAGAACCGCAAAATAATTTAATTAGGGGAGATCAAAGAATGTGTAAATCTAATTATTTATTTCTCAAATAAATAATACTCCCTCCGATTTTTAATATAAGTCATTTGACTTTTGAGCACGTACTTTAAGGAGTTAAAACTAAGTAAAATGTTAATTTTTTTAATTAATTTTTTTTACATTATAATGTAAAAAAAATTAATTAAAAAAATTAATATTTTATACAGTTTTTAGCTCCTTAAACTACGTGTACAAAAGTCAAACGTCTTATATTTCCAATCAGAGGGAGTATATGTTTATTATTTATTTCTTAATAAATAATATATCTTATTAATAATATATAACATTATATATTACTAATCAACCATCAATCCTATTGATCTATTCCATCAACTCAAAGTGTGTGACCTCATAGGACTCATTTATAATAGTCATGGACTTAAACCGTTCAACGTAACCTCATTAATCGTAGTTGGCTTCCAGCAAAGCACTGCAACTCCTAAAATAATCGGATTGTATATCTCTATCAACTGTTCTATTCCAAGTTTAGTCATTGCCCATTAAATTGAAGGACACAATTCCTTCAATAACAACTATTGAAGATAAGACGAAAGTGCCTTGGGAAATACTCATAACGATTGAGGAAATCAACCATCTTAAGAGATGTTTAAACAACATCATCTTTAGACACTGCTTCAAATAATCTAATTCATGTGCGGACTTCATTGCTAAGTCTAGTGATACTTATAATATGATTATCCACCCTTTGAATAGAGAGCTTTGAAACATCATCTAAAGGGATGATCAAGATTGATCTTTGGTTTCCAAAGACTTTCTAATTTTTGCTTACTGTAAAAAAAAATTTTATGATAAAAATAAATAAATAGATGCGTATCTTCATTCCAAGAGATGTTAATTAAGAGGTGCGGGATTTATTTTGGAAAAAAAATCAATTTTTGGATGTAATCTGACCCAACACGACCTACCCGAATCCAGATCCGACCTTAACCCAAAAATCTAGTGTCATGCACAACTCAATCCCAATCCGGTCCCATTTTGACCTGATACTCGAATGGACACAAATGTAAATGAACCTAATCCGACCCATACCCGACACGTCCTTGACCCAACTCAAACAAAACCCTACTCATCCTTATAATCTTTATAATTACTTTAATTTACTGATTTTTAAATACTCAAATAATGTAAATTACATATAATGAGACTTAATCTATCTATATACATATACTAAAACCGATGCATAGCATCCTATGTGGCGCATTGTGGTTGATCCTAGGGGAAAAAAATCATATGTGGCACGTTGTGGTTGATCCCAGGAGAAAAAATTAATAAAATAATATATTGTCATAATTTATAAAAAATTATATAAACCACAATATATATATATACATATATATAGTATTTGATAAATTATATTTCATAGTCATACTTACCAAAAATATTAATAGATAAATTATATAGTATTTGATAGGCGTTATTTTATTTATATCTAGATTATTTTTTTGGTTGAGAGAATTATTTATATCAAAATTAATTATTTAATCATTTTTATTTTATTGATATCTATATTATTTTTTGAGGCCAAAATAAATTATTAAAATATTATGTAGCCATAATGTGTACCCATTAGACCTGTCAAAACACAACCCGACCCGGTGACCCGACCTGACCGACCCGAAAAATTTCCGACCCGAACCCGAAAATTTTGACCCGAAATTTTTTTTCGACCCGAACCCGAAAAACCCGAAATTTTTCGGGTAATCTGGGTTTCGACCCGTTGACCCGATTGACCCGGTAATTTTGACCCGATTTACCCGATTGACCCGGTTGATTTATAATTATATATAATTATTTTTTTTATATATAATTAAAATTTATCACAAAATTATCAAATAATGATTTTTTTAATTTAAAAAAGAAAAATTTGACAAACCCGAAATCGACCCGAACCCGACCCGAAACCCGATCAAACCCGAGTTCGAGTCAACCCGAAAAACCCGAAACCCGTTTTACCCGAGACCCGTTTTACCCGAAACCCGAAGTGACCGGACCCGAACCCGACCCGAATGACCCGTTTGACAGGTCTAGTACCCATAAATCATAATCTATCCGTTCATAGATATTTTAGTAAACTAATATAATAAATATGTACTACTTATTTAATAAATAAAAAATGAATATGAAAATATTTTTAAAAAATTAACTATCTTTTATATTACATGAGATCTAATTAACGATATATTAGAAAAAAATATTTATATATAATATGTCGAACTAATTTTATTTATATTTATATTATTTTTTGTTGGAAAAAATTATTTATATTTAGATTATTATTTATTTTTTAGAATCTATCTAGATTATTTATAATATTGTATTAATGTATTCTCCGTGCACGGGAAGGGACCTACACTAGTATACTAAATAAATGAAGTTTATTAATCAATAATGAAGATAAGCAAAAAAAAATCATTTTATAATAAACTTAGGGCTTGTTTGGTATCCATTCCCGGGAATCAAAACTAGGAATCGTAACGGATGATTCCCGATTTAAGTGTTTGGTATGATTAAAACTTGGAATCGGAATGATTCTCGGGAATCATCAATTAACAATTTTGAAGCCCATTTCATTCCCATCAAAATACTAGGAAATCATCCATTCCCAATTTTGTAGATTATTATTATTATTATTATTATTATTATTATTATTGTTATTATTATTATTATTATTATTATTATCCAATTACTATTTACAAGAAATTAGTGGGTAGCCGAGATACTATCTGGGCACCCACTCCCTTAGCGATAATAAAACTGAGTCTAGTGAAAATATAAGCGGCAACACGAGCCCCAGCATCATGAGATACGGAGAATTTCTGAATCCGCTTCAGCAAAGCAACCGCATCCGTATCTAACTCTCCCAACGAAGAGAAGGAGAAGGGTATGAAACCATACCCAGCCGCCGTGCACAAATCTCGATACTTGGCACACTTACGCCGAGCAGCATCAACAACAACACGACCAGGCACAAAGTCAGACATCCTAGACTGAGTCAAAGGGGAGGATCCCGTCAGATCGACACAAACATCCCGCCCCCTATCCCAGGAATAAAGTAGCAAATCCGCCGGACGAAGAGGCTTATCATGCCCATCAATCAAACCAATATCAACCTCCTTACCAGCAGAAATCCCAAACCTGTAGCAGATATCCAATAAGGTGTCGCGAACGAGGTTATGTCGATGTTTAATGCCCACGGAACCAGCGCAAGACACAGCATGGTCACCGTAAACATCACCAACAAAGATCCGAGAACAAGCAGAACATGGTCTGGACACCGCGAACAATGGAACTCCCAATCAATAGCTAAGCACACTACGATAGGTCCTTCCATTCATAGTCTGTCCCAACCCAGAAATAGGAACTGCACGCAACCAATCAGATGAGTGAGCACCCTGTTGAGACTTCCATAATGCCACCTGTTGCGGAGTCAATGAGAAAATAGAGTCTGATGTAGCAGCAACCTTCGCGAAATATATATCTGCCAGTTTCTTCATAAGCTTGGGGGCAGCGATTTCACTAGGATCGCGTAGAAGATCAGAACCCGTGACCTCATTAAAAGAGCGACAAGCATCATCAAAAGTAGGCCCAACAACAATGGTACTAGAAGAATGCAAGATCTTAGTCTGCAACTCAGCAGACTGCAAACGGGACGCCAAAAAAGCATAATGTAACACATCACCGGCAGCGTACACTCCAAGCCCACCAAAATGAAAAGGGAATGTGGCGAGCCTCCACTGCCAATCTCCAAACCCAGGCCCAGACGCAGTGACAATACGTTCCAAACTAGAACGGAGTGCCTCGTCAAAGGAAAGTTGGGCCGGCCCAAATAAACGCGGAGAACAAGTACGCAAGGAAAAGTAAAGCTTAGAAATACCCGTACAAGCCCGAAGCAGAAGCAACTCGCACTGAGGGTCATCAATCCTCGCGACAGAATCCATAAGCTCTATGGTCCTAGTCACTCTCCTTGCCACTAGTTCACTGCTGAAATCAGAGCAAACACTAACAGGCCCCCCCAAAACCTTGACACCACGCAATGGCCGAGCAATAGAGGGAGGGAAAACACCAGGAAGCCGACTCCTCGGGTCTTCTGTAGGCCAAAAAACCTCGGTCTTATCCACATTAAGATGAAGACCAAGGCGCGGACCATCTTTCATAATCAGATTATTATTATTATTATTATTATTATTATTATTATTATTATTATTATTATTATGATATTATATTTATACTTATATTATTATTATTATTATCAACACTTTATTATTTAATATATATTATTTTATATTTTTTAAAATAATAATAATAATAATAATAATAATAATAATAATAATAATAATACATTTCTATTAATATTAGTATTATTATTTTTATCAATATTTTATTATTTATATTAGTTTTATATTATTATTAATAATTATATTGCATTATATTATATTTCTACTTATATTATTATAATTATTATCAATATTTTATTATTTAATATATATTATATTATATTCTTATTTTTAATACTAAAAATAATATATTTCTATTTCTATTATTATTTTTTATCAGTATTTTATTATAGTTATACTTCTATTATTATTATTACTATCAATACTTTATTATTTAATGTATATTATATTATATTATATTTATATTTTTAATAATAATAATAATATATTTATATTAATAATATTATTTTTATCAATATTTTATTATATATATATTAGTTTGATATTATTATTATTAATTATATTATATTATATTTATACTTATATTATTATTATCAATATTTTATTATTTAATATATTTATGGCGAAAATTCATAAAACCACCATTTATTCACCTTTGTTTGCAATTAACCACCCCTTATTCAAAAATTTTCACTTAACCACCCTTTATTCACATTTGCTTGCAATTAACCACCCCTTATTAAAAAATTTTCACTTAACCACCCCTTATAACAAATTGTGTGCAAGTAACCACCCATCCTCCCATTTTTCTTTAAATTAAACTTCTATTAAATTCAACTTAAAAGTAAAAGACGAAAATGCACCCAAATTTGGTTTTACGGTTTTTATTTATTATTATTTATACAAAATTACCATTAATGTATACAAGTTATGCCCACCTCTGCTAGTAGGTCATATGTAGTCATACAAAATTTTGACTCGATTGACCCAATTGATCCGGTGAACCGATTAACCCAATTGATTTATAATTGTATATGATTAATTTTTTTTATGGAGATTCCAATTTATTACATTTTATCATTACAATCACTTGATCTTTCATTTTCAAATCAACTTTTATATTTATTTGTATTGTATAATACTCTCTCCGATCGATAATATTTGATTTTTTTATTTTTCATCACATTTTTAAGAAGATAAAAAAAACTCTAAAAAAAATTTAAAATATTAAAACAATTCTATGCTCTTTTTTTTTTTATTAAGTAAAACTTCCAAGGGCAGACAGGCCTGACTCATCGAGAGGCCGACAAAGTCGGCAGACGGCGAACCGTCAAACGTACAACCAAATACAAGAAAACAAATAACAAGCGAAATATAACAAGCAGAAATAAACTCTACAATAAAATGTCTCAGGAAGACCAACACCGAAAAAGCTGAGGAAGCCAACAAAGAACGAAGCCAAGCACCACCGAACAGTAGCACCGCGGGCCAGTAGTACACAGGACTCTAACTCCTGTGGGTAGTGCAGACGAACTCCAAGGAAACTCTATCCCAGATACGGAGTCGCCCTGAGCGCACCACCTCGACTCCAGCCAGACCCGACTCCAGACACCGCGCCCCCCAACCAAGCAGAAGATCTCCAAAAAACATCGGAAGCAGAGCCGCAAACTGCTCGAACAAAACGCCAACAAGATTTCACCTACAATAATATCGAAAAACCCTTGCGGGATCCAGTCAAACCCTTTCGAGTGGATTTACTCAAACCCTTGCGGGAATTTTGTCAAACCCTTTCGGGATTTAGATAAGATTTTTTTTTAAAAAAAAATCTATCTCGACCTTGGCGTGCAAGGCAAAAGGAAGCCCTTGCACGCCAAGCAAGCCAGTCAGAACATGGAAGGATGTGACAGGGAGAACATGGCTTGCACAACAAGGAGGAGAGATGGGTAGGCTCGTCGCCCGTCGGTGGCCGGAGAGTCACCGGGCGGAGTCAACCAGGACCAAAACAGAGACGAAAGGGGGATTTGGACAAAGGCAATAAGCTGAGTCGAAGCCCAAAACAGGCGGAGACGGAGAATCCATCGGACCCCCAAATCGAAAGACCAAAGAGGGGAAACGAAGACAACAAACTGACCTGGAAGGGGGGAATTGAAGACGGTGGAAGAGCCACCACCACCGGGATACGCAGGGGTCATTGCCGATTGAAAAGGAAAAGGCGAAACAACCCAACCAAACCCCAAAATCGACAACAAGGAGGAGTCGAAATCAAGACAAGGATACGCAGAGGTCGCCGCCAGCGGAGGCCCGGGAGGACACTAGCCGGAAACACCCGATGGAATCGGTCAAGGAACAAAGGGAGTGAAAAGGAAGGGATTCCACCGAAAACGGGATCGGAAGAGGCTAATTGCACAAGATTAGAAATTTGTACTGAAAGACGAAGATGATGTGCAGATTCACATGAACGTGTTTATCAGTGGTTTCTCTTTTCATTTTTGGTAATAAAAAAAGATGGTTTCTCTGGATGGATTTTCTCATAGAGAGTTTCTCTCTCATCAATTCTATGCTTAATACTAATTGCATGAAATTATTTATTTTTAAAAAATTATTTAAAAATTTGATATTTTAGATATTTTTAAATTTTATTAAAAATTACAAGAAATAGTAAAAATTAAATATTTTAGATCAAATATAGTATATAATTACAAGAGCTAGAACTTAAGAACCACGTCTTTAATTTTAGCATTTTGAAATTATCACAAAATTACCAAATCTTGATTTTTTAAATTTAAAAAATAAAAATTGACAAACCCGAAATCGACCCGATTTGACCCGAAATCGGGCCAAACTCGAGTTCAAGTCAACTCGAATCTACATGGGACCCATTTTACGCGAAACCCGAAATGACCAAATTTGGGGGCATTTTCGTCTTTTACTTTTAAGTTGAATTTAAAGAAAAATGGGAGGATGGGTGGTTACTTGCAAACAATTTGTTATAAGGGGTAGTTAAGTGAAATTTTTTGAATAAGGGGTGTTTAATTGCAAACAAATGTGAATAAAGGGTGGTTTTATGCATTTTCGCATATATATATATATATTATATTTTTAATAATAATAACAATATATTTTTATTAATATTATTACTTTTATGAGTATTTTAATTAATTAATTAATTATTATTATTTCAGGAATGGTTCATTCCAACAGCATACCAAACAATCTGCTCCAGTAATGAGTCATTACCATTTTATGATTCCATTCCGATTCCGATTCTCATTCCGATTCCAGCACTCATACCAAACGGGGCCTTAATATGATCCTACTTGATCCAACCCGAACCCGACCCAACTCGAAATTTATTTGACCTGAACTTATCTGACCCGAAAAATTACCCGACCGAACTTACCATATACCCGACATAATCCGATCTGACATATGACTGAACTCGAATGGATATACATGAACCCGATTGCCACTTTTACGTGATTATATCCATTTATGAAATGAAATGAAATGATGTAAATAGTAAATGGTAGACCGACGTAGCATTTTTGTCACTGCTATAAAAAGGAAGAGTCTAGAACACTATTGTTGGACATTACAATTACATTACAGCTACCAACTAGCGTTCTAAACGCTCACTGATCTTCAAAACGAATAAGATCGGTTTCTGTCATAGAATCTAAGATAGATAGTACTCCGCAGTAGATTAGATACACACCACCGTACACAGGTAGGGGGATACTAAAATACAAAGTTGATAGCCTCCCATCCATAGTTGGGCCCACTTATGTATAGAGATCTAACTACGGCATCAGCTATCAAAAATGAAGAACATGAACTACTAGTCTGAGATGGACCGCACCCCCCATCTACAAATTCAGTTGTTCCTTCCATCTAATAAAGTAGCTGCTGAAAATTGCAATCATTATCTACCAGACCCACAAACCTTAAATCAGTTCATGTGGCGCCTCCGTTGAGCCGATCAAGCCAAAGCTAACTGCTTACCTGGCAGCCACATCATCTTCTCATCTGCCAACGTGGCAGCTTT
Source organism: Persicaria tinctoria (assembly GCA_037127255.1). Lineage (NCBI taxonomy): Eukaryota > Viridiplantae > Streptophyta > Magnoliopsida > Caryophyllales > Polygonaceae > Persicaria > Persicaria tinctoria. Next base: position 41,511,296 of record JBANSL010000012.1, on the reverse strand, counting down.
CATAAGCCAAAGCACACAGCCTTAGATGAGCCGTGATGTGGAGTGCCCTGCCCTTTCACCGTTATTTTTTTTTTATTAGGTAAGAATTCGTCGCACCGGACAGACCCAGTTGGTCGAGAGGCCGAATAAATCGGCGACGGACAAACCGTCAAATATGATAAAGACATAAACAACAAAAAGGCGGAATCACCAAAAAATACAAGGGTGAAGTTACAGGCGGAGACTAGCAAAATGATGAAGAACCGGAGCAGTGAACCCAACTCATCCATCAGTTGGAGACTAGCAAAATGATGAAGAACCGGAGCAGTGAACCCAACTCATCCGTTAGTTGGAGACTAGCAAAATGATGAAGAACCGGAGCAGTGAACCCAACTAAGTGGAAACCTCAGATTTGGACTCTGTCAACGAGCCTTCAGGTTTCGATCACGTCCACGACCTCTCGCGCGTCGACACATAAGAAGAAACACCACTCTAAAAATCACTAGCCTCAAGCGCCACAAAACCCCAACACCAAGCACCGTAGCAACCCGCCAAATAAATCTTCTCCAGAACAGATATTCCTTTTTTTTTTCTTTTTTAATTTCCCCTTGCTTTGGGCCGAAGGATTATCCTTGGGCCCAAAGGAAATGGTCGGGCCCCGACTTCGGGCCAATCGGGCCCAAAGAGACAACCGAAGGGCAAATCGGGGGAGATACACAGTCGATCGAACCCAACCCGAGCACCGGACCAACCGCCAGCCAGCCAACAAACCGACGAGTGGAGGGGACGTTGTCAGGCGCCGATAGAGAGGGAGGAGACCAAGGGAACGCAAGCAACGGACCGACACAAGCCCGAAATCAGAATCATGCCAGGCGCAGGGAGCCACGATCGAAAGAAAAGGAGGCACTAACGCACCCAGAAAGACGCCGAGATCGACTAGGGATAGAGGAGGCCACCAAAACCGACGAGACCGGGCCGAGACGGCGCCGACCACACGGAAGCAAGGGCGACGACGGGAGCCAAACGAACGCCGATCCACAAATCAACCACCGAAATGGAGAGATCGGAGAACGGGAACTCAAAATCAACCAAGCATAGGGTCGATTGGAGCACTAGGAAGATGGATTGGAGGGAATAGGATAGCCATTAGAGGCTAGGTTTTCATCGAAAGGTTTCACAACGGGGTTTCACAATTTGGGAGTTTCTCTCTCCTTATAGAGAGAAAACCGTTTGATAGGGGTAATTTCGTTGGCGCACTCTTCCTGCAATGCTTTTTCCTGTTTTTGATGCTACATCTGCCAACTAGGTTGTTATTCAAGCCGAACGAGCCAAATATTATTGGTTCATATTCAGCTCATTTAAAAACGGGTGAAACTCGAGCCGAGTGTAATATTGTTTATGAAATGAACGAGCTCGAGTCAAGCATTTTTCGAACATTAAACAACCCTATTTGCTCATAACACAACCTTGAATTGAGCTTAAAAATATGCTCATACTCGGCTTGTTTAGAAAATGAACAAGCTCGAGCCAAGCTTTTACCAAGTCAAGCCAGAGCTCAAGCTACTCGGCTCATATAACAGCCCTAACATCAACCTACATTGTGCTTTGGTTCTCAAACTTGGGTTCGCCCAAGTGGATCTGTTTTTTCAGTGTAAATTGGTTCAGATTCACTGAAATTTTACCATTAAACCAAAATCGCATCTAGAAAATGATACAGGTGAATGATTAATCCATGTTGGGAAAAATAACATAAATATGTGTATTAAAATTTCACTGCACTAATAACCAAACACAGGATCAGGACCCTACAAAATTTTGCAGCACAGACTGACTGGCCGATGATTCCCCCAAACTGAAAGCATCTTTACGGTACAATCAAGTAGGTTAGGCTTGTAATAGTATTGTCATTCCGCAACACTTGTTCTCTTTTCAAGCAAGGATTCCAGAAATGCCGAGCATAATTTGGTGAGCGGTGGGAGACTATAGGACGGACCAGAAAATATGGTTTCCCAAGGTCTTTCAGATGGTAAGATGGAAGAGTCATCTGAGTTTTTCTTGGGTTCGAACTTTGGAAGCTCGCCGTACAAAGCAGTGTAACCAAATTGCTCTGCATTATGAAACAAAAACAAACAGATCATTCTAAGTATTCTATGAAGCAAAACCAAACAAGTGCTATGAATACCATAAAAAACAACCGATGTCTCACTCAATAAATGGAACTAGAACATTAAGCACACACCCTCCAAAGCGAGTCAAATATTTGAATGTAATTTAACAAATGGGAAGTCAGAAATAAATAAAAAAGAAGATCAGAGGAGATTAAAGACAAGGAGCGGAAGCATAATGTACCTGCTTCGTCTTCAGCACTATCATTTTGGCGTATCAAATTTATTTCTGTTGCGTCTTTGTTGTAAGGGTCAAACACGATATACTCATGTTCATTATTGATGTATGTGAGTAACAAGGTTGGTTTTTCTCCAGATGAGGCATATACTTCAAAAGGAAGCTTGCTTGGTTGAAGAAATGTCAGACCACCTCCATTAGCCTAAACAATTATATCATTAAATCAGAATACAGAAGCAGCAAATCTAACATGATCATCAGTAAAATGCTAGGAGGGATCACGTGTGCAAGGGGGCAAAGGGCAAGTGATGACACCAAGTTGAGCACTTTTTAAATGGCACCAAAGACGTTGACCAATGCAAGCTATTAAGTTTTTTCCTTTTGGGGCTCAGAAGTTGCAGTAAGTACGTAAACATATGGACATGTCTACACTTCATTTACTAAAACAAAAAGAAGGGTTTATGTGCTTGCAAAACACAACGTAACTGCACCATCTGAATGAAGGCCAACACACAAGACACATATAACAGAATCTCTTCAAGGTGCTCAAATATATAGCAGGATGAAGAAAAGAGATTTGATACCTTTCTTACAGACCAAGAAGCAACAGGATCTGGATTACCAGCATTGAATAATAAGATTAGGCCATCTCTTGGGCATACAACACTACCCTGAGAATCAAGGTGTGCGGACAAGTTTGGAAGAAGTGCAAGAACTGCAAAAGTTGCAGTGTTTTCCAGGCAAGTAACAGCTGCATAAAGGAAATTGAATGTTATAGACAATACCACAAGCTGAAGCATCTGAGCTACTGGTTGAGCTAAAAATCAGGAAGAACACAAAACAGGCATCAAGAGCACAAATACTGAACACACAGGAAGAGAAACCGAGGAATATACCCCTGGAGTTTACTCTCCAGGACAAGTTGGTAACCAACCTAACTGACTCTTAGGCAAAAACCAAATACAAAACACTAGCAAATTCCTTAATATCATCCACTTGTCACCCTAACAAACCTCCTTTACAGCAATATAACTAAATTGAGTCCACATTGTTAGCTCAGCTTTGAACCTTCCAGAATATTCTATTCATACGTAGCAACAACAATTATCAACATGCATCCAATCTAAAGAGCTTTTTATATCGGAACAAGAATAATAGCATTACTAACCTTGCACTTGAAGCTTGTACGACCATTCCAAGGACAAATTTGACAATTTCCAAATGCCTAATTGGGGAGTTGTACCATGGGAAGCTGAGAGAAGATATTCTGAGTTTCCAACAAATAAAAGGCTGCGAATAGGCTGCAAAAACATTAGACGAAAATGTCAAAGTTTGAAGGAAAAATTCACATGAGGCTCACTTAAAGTAGTTTAGAGAAGTAAAGAAAACCAACTGAAAATGTATAAACATGGATAATTAGATATTGACTAATTTGGAAATTGATTGTTAATGATGTTCTATACTCGTTCTTTCCTCACATGCTCTCCATCATTCATGTTAGTTCTCACTATATAAGATAATCCTCAATTTCAACATTCATATGCAAGTAGGGAAAAAAGAAAAAAAAACAAAGATCATTTGATACATCCTCCTTATCTTTTTTTGTTACTCGAACAAAGTTTATCCTCTAAAAATAACAATAAATAATGAGGTTATAGGCAATAATTTATGAACTGCTTAAACAAATATTCACATAGATTCACAAGGGTTTTCTTTGTTTAAAATTTTGAAGAGGTTTAGTTTTTCTCTCAAGATTAACTGGATCGATTCTCTTTTCCATATGCGAGGAACAAAATCCACTTTGATTCCATCATTCATGTTAGTTCTCACTATATCTCATGATTCCCATGCTCGAATCATTTGGTACATGTATATTATGAATGTAGTTCACATTTGAAAGTAAACTATTCCGTTTATCCTCCATATTAACTAAACAAACCCTACTCTGATAGAATTTCCTCCCATTGGCTAGGAAGGTATCCTTTCCTTTGCCTGAATTGTGGTTCCATTTGGATTTTAAAATGGCAAAGGTAGAACATAACTCTAAAGAATACATGTGATGAATTTATCAATGAAAATGTGTATGTTATAGGTCTTTTTTGCAACAAAACCATGCAAGAAAAGTAAAAATTACCGCAGAAGATTCCACAATTACAGCCACGAGATAGTTCCTCTCAGGATCCCACAAAGTAATCACAGTCTCAGCAGCCACAGCAAGTACAGATCCATCTGCAGAGAACGCAGCAGCTGTCATGGGCTTTTTTCTGCAGCAAAATAGAGAACAAAATGTTGACAGTCAGAAAACAGATTAATTTGTATTTAAAGATTATATAGAAAATTGAACAAGGAGATGGTTCATCTAACAAAAAAAAAAAAACTAGTCAAAAAGTGTATCTAGTGAATAATACTTTTTCCAGTTAACGTTTCAGTTTTAGAAAGTACAAAAAAAAATCTTACTCCAACAGTACGTATCAAAAGTAAAAAAGTAAAAGTGGAAGCTTGTCAAGACAACCATACTTATATGACCCAACAGAATGGCATGTCCATCCAGCATTTTCAATAGCTTGATCTTTGCCATGAGTTGTGTGATTGTGAACCCAAACCTGAGCAGGCAAAATCAAACAAACGAACCTTGAAGATTTGAGCTATAATATATTATAGAAATAGGAAAGAGCATAAGTTCTTACCTTGAAGTCGCCACCATGAGAAGCACTGGCTACCATGTTAGAAGCAGGATGAAAAGCAATAGCAGAAATAGCGGCATCCCTGCAAAATTGCAACAATAAATATCTCTAATAAGAAAAAACCAACTTGGAAGGAGTTATTTTAATAAAAAATAACAATTTGATAACATCATCAGAAGAGAGACGTCCATGTAGGGCGGGGCGGGGGGGGGGGGGGGAGGGGGGGGGAATACAGCCACATCTACCACCCACTTCCTTTAATCTCCCACAGCTGATGGGTATGGAAAGTTTAATTGAAGGTTGTAAAATGTATTTATGAAAATATACAACTTCCTTTGCATTTCATTCATTTTATGCAGAACCTGGAAAACTCACCGATGCGGTTCATAAACAATAGTTGACAATTTAAATTCCTTCTTATGTGATTCACACGCCCAAAACTTTAGGCTGATAAGTCCTCCCACGCCATCCTCTGGGAGTCTGGTTTCAGCCGTGCACATCACAGAACCATCAGGTGAAAGGGCAATTAAACTCACCACTATCTGCAAAGAAAACAAGCTATAAGATTTACAAAATCACTCCACACACATACCTTTCAGAAAAGATAAGAGACTTAGTGATCAATTAAAATTAAATATGTTGATTTCATAACAGAATGTAATATTATAAATAAAATAGTAGCATAGGAAACAGGATAGAAGTCTACCCTCAAGAGAAGAGAAACTAAAAGCTACTAAGGGGGTGTTTCAATGCCTACTATTTTGTCAAATGATCGTTCAAAGGATTACTAGATGATTCCTACTCCAGTCTAAAAGTCGCTCTCTTTTTCATACTCTTTTCTTTTTATGTACTTCCCTTCCATTAAGTAGACAACAATCATTGCTGCACACATATTTGCCTAGATAAACTTCATAAGCAAGAATATCAGATGCTAAATTCATATTTAGCTATAAGACCTTCCAGAAATAACAGCACGTGCTCAACTCATTTTCCAAGGTCTTCCTTTACTGTGAAAGGAAAAGCTCAGGTTTGTTTAGCTTCAACATGATTGAACTTTGTAACCATGAGTATAATAGTGCTTTATGAAGTTGTTCTGCTCTTAATAGCTACTACATCATGAGCATCAATAGGTTTGCTTGTGATCATGGCATAAAAATATTTACAAAAAAAATAATAAAAGAGAGAAGTTGAAAACCTCCATAAGCAAAAACAATTAAGCAATATAAAGCGAAAGAACTCCATTCACAAACATGAAAGGGTTCTAGAATGGCACCCCGAATGTAGCCATTAGTGTCCAACCATGGCCACAACTTAACTGCCACAACTAGGCACAGCCATCAATGTTGTGTTGGTGAATTTGAAACATATACATTATTCCTCTCAAAGTTACTAGTACAGTTTCACCAAATAGGTCATTAGCTTACTCAAAGAAAACAAAAGGTCGGCAAAGTTTTGCTTGTAGATAGACAAGAGCTGTTCCAATAATTGTGCACCCAAGGCATGGTCTCTTTGGCCAAAGCTTTATTTTCGACTTGATTGGGGTGCATTTGAGATATATTGTTGATTATATGATAGAGTTCCTTTTAAGTTGGGCACACCATTTGTCAAAGTCTCTAGTAGCATTATATGTTTAATTTACAATCAATTGGGGCCTTTTTTTGGAGAAAAGTTGAGGGATTTTTTTACACAGTATATTTTCTTGTAGATAGCCAAAGAAACTTCATCAAGGACTTAACATTCTCCACCATACATACACAAGCATATTACGCAAGTGAATTAAACACGTCAAAAACTAGTCCTGGTTCAGACTAATGGTGTGCCAGTTAAGATGCAAGAAAGAGAAGGAGGGGAAAGAGTGATTTACTGTAATATCATCACCAGGTTGATAATTCCTTTCACAGATTTGAACCTGAAAAACAGCACTCAACCAGTTAGCAATTAGAACGTAATGAATGATCAAGTGATATTTCAGTTTTAAAAAACTAGGATAACTAATCAGGTCTTTAAAACAATAACACCACTTGATGCTTCCACTAGAATCAAGGAAAAAAGGAACATCCTATCTACTAGATTGGAAAGTCAAAAGTGCAATATGATAAAAAGAAGACCTTATCAGTATAGATCACTTCAAAAGAATATATATATATATATATATATAACTCTGTATCATTCTTGTTTCTTTAGCTGAGTAAAATATTTTCTAAAGTTAAGCATAGGTATACTACTCATCAAGTAATCGTTTAATTAACATGTTCATTATAATTACAACCTTATAATTTATCACAGGTTTTCTTATCAGATTCTTTAATCTTAGGATATTAGGATATTAGGATTTTCATCCACCATTACATAACTATCTAAGTTTGAGATGTTGTGAACCTTTTTATTCTCTTACGAATATCAATCTACTAAAATAACATAATTCTTAAAAGAATTGCATGAGTTGCCACTTGCCGTACTGTCGTTAAATTTCTGCAATGAGTTTTCCACACATTTTAGGGCCATGGTCAATGTCCAACATGTTCGTTCAGGCCAGGCTAAGAGGCTGGGACTGTCATTTTAGATATTCTCATTGTCCATATGCGCCCTTTTGGGGGCCAGACATACCGGGTCTAGTTTGAAGTTATATAACACATTATCATTTTACTGTTTTTACAAGATTTTCTATGTCTATTATTATGTTCATCTCTATTGAATACCACAAAAATATATAAATAAAATCTTGCGAGTACCTGAGTAGAATTTTTTTTTTAAAAAAAATTACCAGCTTTCACACATTTATGTGGGGAAATGACACTTTCTTGTTCTCCACTTTATCTCTTTTCCTAATACTTGTATTTATATGTATTAACACCTTCCTCGGTAATATTAATAAAATATCTTGCTCAGCTAATAACATAACTGTTTGGGGACTTCTTAATATACTTTAATTCACCTAGAGATGGGCCCGGTTCAATGGGTCGACCTGTGATGGGGGTGACGAGTACAAGTACATCTCCACGTACGGTAGAATTGTGACCCATCGGGACATGACCTGAGCCCATCTCTAAATCCTCCTATTTGGCTAACAATGAGATGGTATCTTTAGCTAATTATGTCAAGCTAAATGAATAGAATTCATAGCATCCAGTGAACCTAAAATTTGTGAGTTAACAATCAAATTCTAGAGATATATACTCCCTGCAAAACATGTCCCTTTTGGTTATTGCACAATTTTAAGGGAAACCAACAAATACACAATAACACCCTCATTTATTAGACTGATTTTTTACTTTCTCAAAAACTACGACTACTAATCCACTAATAATTACAAGGGCATTTCCATAAAGTAAAGACCAAAATACCTACAATGACATCATTTTTTAGGAAAAAGCACTAATATGGTATATTTGCCAAGCGAAGGTAGTATATAGGCATGGATAACCCACAAGCATAAGGGAATTGTGCAGAATATACCTCTGAAATCTCACGATTATCAAGCAAGCTATAAAACTGGATGCAATAATGGTCTGTAGGCAAGCAAACTAGCCCAGCTTCTTGATCAAAGGCAAATCCATTACAAGATTCATTGCCTGTGTCCAAAAACGAACAAGGAAGCTGCAGAAATGGACCAATATATCTCAGAATTTGGCAGCATGTAACATGATGTATCATCTTTAGAGGGGTCAAATCATAAGAAGAAAATTCAAGGATTTAGCGTTTAAAACAAAGTGCAATATTTCAAAGCAAACAACCCTGAGTTATAAAAGTATTTAATGGATCATGGTAGAAAGGATGCATTCAAACAGATTATAAATGATCTCGAAGATCTCAAAAGGAATTAACTTCAGTGCAGTATGTGAGTTAATATATATATATATAATCTGGTTTCTAATTTGTTTGACATCTAAAAGAGCTGAAACCCTCCACTTTGAAGCTATACAAGGTGATGTATTCTCTAGTCTAACAAGACTAAAATCGTCGAAAGAAATAATGCAGACTGATTGTGGACTTTAAGATTAGAAGAATAAGTAATCACTAACCTTGATCCCTGAAATGGACTTTAAGATTTCCAGTGATGGCATCTTTAGAAGAAGAATCCGATTATCTTCACAAGATATCTAAAGACAATCATATTAGAAAAAGGAAGTATTTAGATCAAATTCAACAAAAGTAATGTAGTGACAAATAAATTAGAAATACTCCATATCCTGCAAGGGAAAAATAATTCTAAAATATAAAGTATGTATGACATTTTGGGATTAAATACAGATTTCATCTAAAACTATCTTCTTCATTTTTAGTAAAAATTTGTAAGTAGAAAAAGAACATCATCAACCATGAGATCAGTTCTTACGGATGAAAGAAGAGGATCGGGAGAATCAACAAAATACAGGAGAGGTGAACCAATTCGTGGTAAAAACTTCCTCTTCCCCGTTTCTAGTTGCCAAAGCACAAGGACTCCATCAGTTCCACCTATACACGAACAAAGAAAGAAGACATCCTTTTTGTGAATAAAGCATATAGCAAAATAAGGCAACTTCTGCTCAAAGTAAGAGAAAAAATAATAGAAATTCAATCACTACGCAAGATCCCACAGAAATCTGGAGAAATTTTCTTAGAATATGAGCAATGTGGAGCCAAAATGTTTCACATCACTCTTTTATTTTTAATATGCAACACCACACAATGCATCCAGGGACTAAAGTCGCTCCCCAGGAGAGCTGAGGGTTAACCCAAATGCTGTATTTGAGAGATGACTAAGGCTCTTTCAATGTGGTCTGGTCGGGGGTGCTACCCGTTTCATGCCTAGCGCACATTTTCAATTAATCAATTTGACTTCAACCTAAAAAATCATGCAATGCATATGCAAATCACACTGACAAGTAACACCAACTAACACTAGTCAGGACTAATGTGCATGCAATAACATCCACAAGTAACCTCAAATAACACTATTATTGACTAATATGGCTCATCACTTACATAACATTAATGTAAAAATTCAAGTCATTTCTATCCGTGATTCTCAAACCCTAACGTAAGACATATGTTTGACTTGCAACTCAACATGTAATTTCTACACTACTACTCTTAGTGGATTCTCTCGCTATTGGACACTTTCTAAAACACTTTCATAGCACAAGTTGACAATCTCAGAACCTAAACTGAGGAAATATTCCACATCTCCTGAGTCTAGAAGATGGAGAATCTTCAAACCTCTGACTTAACTATGAATGACAATTTTGACCATTAGTCCTCTGACATTCTCCTAATTTAATTGATGTATCTTGGAAGACACAAAGAAATGGGCAGCCTTCAGAAACTAATTCTCAAGTGATGGGTGGTAACCAGAAATTAGTTTCCGATTGGCTATGGCAACCAGATTAGTTCCCAAGTGATGGATTAGCTGAAAACATAAGAGTTAAAAGAAAAGTGCAATTGGACATGGAGGTAAGATTATCCTATGCGTGGTTTTCAGTTCTTCACCAAATCATGTGATTGAAGAGGGAAAGAAGAAGAATTGAGAAAGGCCTATTTGGATTAAACTTGCTCAATCAAAGTGACACTCATAAAGGAAGAACTCTTAATTTCCTTCTCTTGTCCTCAACCAATCCAACTAAATGGTCCATCTAACAACCAACAACCCGTCATTTTGTACACACACACAATTCCTAGTTTCCTACAAATTAAGATCCACGAAAGCAGAATCAATCATCACAAAGATGATACATAAGCAAGTTAGAACTACTCTGAAAACATTGCACTTTAACAGCATATCTACCTGAGTATAAATAGGCTCCATCAGAAGAGAAGGACAGAAACTTGACTTCGTCTGAATGCCAATGCCATGTCGAGCATGATTCAGCATCATCATTTCCCCTGACACCAGGCCTATCATCCTCATTCTTCATAGAATTCCCATCAGCAAATTCATCAGTGGAAAAAGTTCTTGCACCAAAACCTCTCCAAACCAAAATCCTCCCAGTTACATCGCTAGCAGCAACAATTCTCTGAGTCGGATGAAAAGCCAATGCAGAAAATGCCTTTGTGTGATGCAATTTCATCCTCTTAGGAGTAGCATTATCAGAATCCTTATCTGGGACCATCCATATATTAGTTGTTCGTTTGAATTGAAGTCCAATGAATTGGCCAGAAGGGCAAATGTTTAAAAATGCAGGCGCTGCAGTCTGTAAACAACAAGAAAAACTCATCATACAACACAAAAGGCCAGACAGTTCTTACATAGTTGTGCTATAAATTATATTAGATATTTAGTTGTCCACTCAATTAGATTCATCATTTATCCCACAATACGACAATTGTTAACAAACTCCTAGGTTCAATTTTCTTAAGCAATGAGAGTCTCATAAAAATGAAGGTAATCTTAAGCATCTTGATAAGCAATTTCTACAGAAACCATGGGCATTACCCATTAAAGGCAATTTTCACAAGAATACATTCCCTTTTTTGTATGTTACTATACTCACATTTAGTCAAATTTGTCAACCAACATCAACCATTAATCAGGAAATCCACAAATTCCGCTACTGTGATTATTGTCTATAATTTCTTCAAACAAATTATTACTATTGTGAAATGGAGACCTGCATATCAAAATCTAGGGAGCAATATTGTCAATATTGCAAGGCCAGAACCGGAAGGATCTGACTCATCAACCTTGCTCAAACTATTACAAAATGCTAAGCAAGAGTGTCAGAATTGTCAATTCTTAGACAGTGGCTGTTTGGGGAGTAAAACTCATAATATTCTAAGGCCTGATGACCTTATGTCTAATTCTCTGCAGGATAGGAACCTAGAGGAGACACACAAGTAGTCCATTGTGTTCTTGCCTCCAGCATGTTTGTAACATGTAAGCCATTCCGGACAAAAAGGAAGCAAGGGATGTATTTGAAGCATGCCTTATCTATTATGCAGCTTCCTTATCAGCACATTATCGCCTCAGTTTGAGTATCTTTATCAAAATATTCATTTAAGAGTTAAAAGAAGACACGTTATTGAGGATAAAATATTATCTAGTTCAAAAGCATTAGTGAAGCCCAGCACAAATGATCACGCGATAAACAGGGCTCAAATTTATCTATAGTAAATAGTTTATTAATAACAACTACAAATGAAAAAAGAAGAAAGAAACAAAAATGCAAAGTATAAGATATCAAGGGTTCCACTCGGCAAACCTCTGTTAACATTAATCCAAGAGCCACATGATTCTTCTTTGCTAAGTTGAACTTTCGTAATTGTCCACTTGGAAAATTAGGCTTTTTCCCATGGCCAGTTAAATCTTGCAAAGAAAGATAAGCGATTATATCTGCTTCCTTTTGATCATTCACTTCTCGTTTACGAATCAAACTTGGAATTACCTGAAATTGATAAATGATAAGTCTACAAAAAGTTGAAAGAAAATAATAAATATGACAATATAGCATTTGACACCATGATCCTTCAAAGGAAAAAAATCTTGTAATTTGCCTAACATCTTGCAACTTCCAAAAGGTCACAAGAGTACAAATTCAACAACTTAACCAAAGAATTGCAATTATTTACAACCTATCAGAGCAGATTTATAAAAAATAAAAAAAAAATTGAATCCAGCAGATTGATAAATCAAATCAAAATGATAAGTGAATAATGAACACTGTAAGGAGCCTATATGAAACTTAGCATTGAGGTGTGTAAAAGCAGGATTCTTTATTTTCAGAAGTTCCTAGCCACAAAGAGAGATGAGATTGCAAAGGTCAAAGGCTTCCTCAACCAAAGGTTAAGAATTTGAGCCCCGGAATTTTTCCTTCAAATATAGTGTTTGTTTCCATATACATTTTTCATACAAAGTATAAACATGCACTCCTCTAGCTTCCTTAATGGCAAGGGCATAGGTGTTCAAAAACCGCGAAATTACACAACAAATTCCGATAAACACAACTCTATGACAACTTCTCCATTATATGCATACAAAGAAAGAATAAAAAAAAGTCTCACCATAGAGAAAATGGGAAGACGAATATCGATGGTTTTGACCAACTCTGGCACAGAGAAATCCCAATACCGAATAGTACCGTCAAGGGACGATGTCCAGCAGAAGCAGAACACTTTACTCGAACTCGGAACCACCGTGATTGAAGTCACTAAAGCATTGTGCCCAACCAACTCTGTAATCTGAACCACGGAAACAAAATTTTACAGCAGAAAAATTAGAAATCGATACAAACGCCCCCAGTTTCTAATTAGAAAACGGTTTACTCACGCAGAAATTCAAAAACACAGGAGTTTGGGAAGAAACAGAATTGAGAGAACGAGGAAGGAGAGAGAAACAACCAGCATTCCAGTGGCGGTGCTGAAGATGGAGACAGTGTTGCCCGTACAAACAAGGAGTTTCTTCGCATCGTTTGAGAAGGACGGAGGGCAAGAAACCAAGCTCTTGCCGCCGGAAATCATCTTGCTTGGTCTCACGCGGGGAGAGAGAGAGAGAGAGAGAGAGGGTTTCGAAAAGGGAAGAAGAAACACAAGAAGGGGCAGCCAGGGTTTCTTGGGGTTTATGAGCAGCTGGGCCAGTTTGACGCCTCGTACTACAAAATTATTTTTGTTATACATTAAGGCTTCGTTTGGCAAAATAAAACTCAGAGTTGGCTTACTTGACCTTTTAAGTTGTTAATCATTCCGGAATGGCTCACCGGAAAGAACTTGTGGGTAGTACCCATAGGTTCCCGGTTCGAATCCCGGAATGGCCGCTCTTTATTTACCAATTCAAGAAATAAATATAATTAGTTTTTGGAATTAGAGTATTTCAACGGCTACTCACAGAAGCTTTTTGGAGCTTATAATTTTCTATTGACAAGTTTTCATCGGCTATTTACCAAACATCATACTAGCTTATTAACATATATTTAACATAAATAATCCATCGACTTTAGTTATCCCATCAACTAGCATTTTGCCAAACAGAGCCTAAGGGGTCGATTGGTATCCATTCCCGAGAATCAAAATTGGGAATCGTAATGGATGATTCCGATTTAAGTGTTTGGTACTATAAAACTTGGAATTGGAATGATTTATTGAAATCATCCATTCTCAATTTTATATCTAATTTCATTTTCATCAAAATACTAAATAATCGTCCATTCCAACTCATAAATCCATCGATTCTCAATTATTATTATTATTATTATTATTATTATTATTATTATTATTATTATTATTATATTTTTTTACTTTAATAATAATAATAATAATAATAATTATTATTATTATTATTATTATTATATCATAAATTTGCTTCTATTAACCAATTACTATTTACAAGAAATTAGTAGGTAGCCGAGATACTATATGGGCACCCACTCCCTTGCGATAATAAAACTGAGTCTAGTGGAAAATATAAGCGGCAGCACGAGCCCCGACATCCTGAGATACGGAGAATTTCTGAATCCGCTTCAGCAAAGCAACCGCATCCGTATCTAACTCTCCCAACGAAGAGAAGGAGAAGGGTATGAAACCATAACCAACCATCGTGCACAAATCTCGATACTTGGCACACTTACGTCGAGCAGCATCAACAATAACACGACCAGGCACAAAGTCAGACATTCCAGACTGAGTCAAAGGGGAGGATCCCGTCATATCGACACACACATCCCGCCCGCTGTCCTAGGAATAAAGGAGCAAATCCGCCGGACGAAGGGGCTTATCATGCCCATCAACCAAACCGATATCGACCTCCTTACCAGCAGAAATCCCTACCCTGTAGCAGATATCCAATAAAGTTTCGCGCATGAGGTTATGTCGATGTTTAATGCCCACGGAGCCAGCGCAGGACACGGCATGGTCACCGTAGATATCACCATCAAAGACCCGAGAACAAGCAGGACAAGGCCTGGACACCGTGAACAATGGAACCCCTAGTCGATAGCTAAGCACACTATGATAGGTCCTTCCATTTATAGTCTGTCCCAACCCAAAAATAGGAATTGCACGCAACCAATCAGATGAGTGAGCCTTCGCGAAATATATATCTGCCAGTTTCTTCATAAGTTTGGGGGCAACGATTTCACTAGGATTGCGTAGAATATCAGAACTCGTGGTCTCATTAAAAGAACGACAAACATCATCAAAAGTAGGGCCAGCAGCAATGATACCAGAGGGACATAGAAGCTTAGCCTTCAACTCAGCAGACTGCAAACGGGACGCCAACAAAGCATAATGTAGAACATCCCCAACAGCATACACTCCGAGCCCACTAAAGTATCCCCAACAATAGTGTCATCATCTAAGTACCAAGCTTGGAGACTCATGTCAAAAGAGACTCTAATCTTGCACACAAAAGGATGCAACACTAAGGCAAAAAGCAGAGGGCCTAGAGGATCTCCTTGCTCCCTCGACAAGACCATAAGCTATGCTCCCCATAATACAACCGTGCAGGGCTAGAGTAACAAAACTCCACCCATCGGGATAGAATCGGACAGTGACGCCGGACTTCCTGCAATATAGTCACACGATCAACTAAGTTGAAAGCATTCTGGAATTTGACCATCAACATGGAAAGACCCTCCTCCCCACCACGAGCTTCAATAAACCGATTCAAAGTATGCAGATCGAATAACCTCCCCCCACCAGATACCCCGACCCCAAACTGGAGGCTTGCAAAATAACCATACAAAAAAGGATCGGTCAAACAAGTACCAACCTTAGAGACAAGGCGTCTCCAAACGGTGCCAACAACAATAGGATGTATACCACCACCCGGTTTAATAAGAGGCGTGAGAGGAGCACTGCCAATGTACTCACCCAGAGCTTGCGGACAACGACCCTTAAGAAAAAGATTGACCACTCGAGTAATAAATACGATCAAATCATCCAAAATAGCAACAACAGCACCACCCAAACAATCCAAAAGATGCTGAGCCCGGAACCCGTCTCTTCCACATGACGTGCTACGCGGGAAACTCCAAATCATATCCAAAAACACCGGCCGAAGAGGCAAGAAGAGGATGGTGATCCACGGGCAAAGGCGGCAAGTTGGGAGATAGGGCAATGGGGTGCTTATGATATTACTCCACCTAGAAATAGCTGATCCGAAAGCAGGCCCATCACCAGACACTCCAGAAGCCCTCAAAATATGATCCTGCAACCCATGCGACTGGAGCCTCGAAGCAAGAAAAGCATAATGTAGCGTGTCCGCAGCGGTGTAAACCCCAAGGCCACCGCAATCAATAGGCATGGTAGAAAGGCGCTACTATAGAGGGACAAAGCCTGAACCCCCAAGCGTCACTATATGTTCCAAAGACATCCTCAAAAACACCTTGCGCATCTATCAGTTGTACATCTTGTATCTTCAGATGATAAAGAAGAGGTTCCATTAAGGCATTCCCATAAGGCTGGAAAATCTGCCCCTGTAGTCCATACTCCTTATAAAAATCCTTGTTAACCAAAGAAGAATCGCCTTCCTAAAGAACCGACAAACTCTTTTCTAACAAAAGAGGCTCGTACTAGTTTTTGTACCAGCTTTCGATCTATTGGGTCATTATCTGTTTTTTAATCTATCTTCACTTTTTTCATATTTCCACTTCTTATAATAAGTTTATTTATCTTGTTTTTTTGTTTTTTTTAGGCGTGATGGGAAAATTAGTGGGTTTGTTGTTGACATGAACAAGTCATTTTTCATTGAGTTAGTGGGGAAAGCCTCCTGGCTTCGTGATGTTGTAAGTTCATATTAGTGTTATTTGGTCATATGTACATCTCTTTTTCTTGTTGATTACATTTGGTGACAATAGTTTTGTGACAGTTGGAAATTATTCTTTTTCTTTTCACAACATCTGGATGAAGCACTTTATTATTTGAGAAAGCGTCTTCATGATTTTCCTAATCAACATTCAAGCAGTCTTATATTAGACACCATTTTTATTACTAATATTGGGGCGTATAATCTTTATTTAATTAGAAATCGCTCTACAATTGATGAGTCTTTCTACAAGTATTTCATTGGTCCTTATCCTCATTGTAGGAAGCCTTGGAAAGGTGTCAAGAAGGTCTACACTCCATTTAATATTGACAATTTGCATTGGGTTGCACTTGAGATTGAGTTGGATTCGAAGATGATTCTTGTGTATGAGTTCCATTGTTATTACTTTAAAGATGTAGTTATAGTTCAGAAGCTTGCTCAGACGTGTCAAATGCTGGCTTTCTATTCTACCGAAGAAGAATGGTTTGTTTCCTGATTTTGATGACTCTCCCTTTGAGGTTGATAGAGTAGCGGATTTGAAACAAAGTGAAGACGGGTACCTCCTGTTTGCCATCTTTTTTTCCTTTTTATGTTCTGTTTTATCATATTACATCTGCTCACTTTTTCTTTGTGTGTTTATTATGTAGGAATAGTTGTGGGGTTTACACTATAAAGCACATTGAGAATCTTGTATTTGGTGGTGACATGGATCTTGTCAATGATGACTATCTTCAAGCCTATCATGAGAGGATTGCATATGATCTCTTCAACAAGCAATGAACATTTGTTTAGTTTATCAGATAAGTTTCTGTAGTTGGACCATTTAGATTTGAAATTCCTAAATACATTTACCTATCTAATTATTGGATATTTAGTTGATGTAACCCGCATGGTGATCGACAATTGGAAATACTTGAACCAAGTTTGTTGTATTTTGGAATGAATGTTTTTATATTAATCTCTATGTTCCTTTTAATCATTTTCTGTATTATGCCTTTTATATTTGTTAAGTATCCATAATTTCAATTCAATTTCAAAGTTTGATGATTTCTGGTGACAGCTTCACTGTTTTTATCTTGGTGAGACTGTTGATGACATTGTTTTTCTGTGTGCTAGTGGTTACCTTTGGTGATAGAAGATGCATCTCTATTAATTGAATTGAGGGGAAGGAAAAGGGTTTGGTTTTTGCATCTGGCGGAAAGAATTGTAAAATTGTTTAATTACTTCTTTTTAATATAGGAAAATAAAAATTTGTGTTTTAATTAAGATTTCCTCAATAATTATATAATTTTATCAATTTTAATTAGATAAATTAGTTATAGATTGACCAATAGAAATCATGTAACATAGGGGGTTACATGGTGAGTTATAAGTCATTCGAACTGCGGAAAGCTACTTGAAGTTCCTTTCCGTACCAATCTGGTTCCTCTTATGATAATTGATACCTATGATACCCCGAAACTCTATTTCATAGCGGTTTCGCGTTTCTACATAGCGGTTAACATAGGGGGTTACATGGTGAGTTATAAGTCATTCGGACTGCGAAAAGCTACTTGAAGTTCCTTTCCGTACCAATCTCGTTCCTCTCATGATAATTGATACCTATGATACCCCGAAACTCTGATTAATTTGTGTTGTTCTTGATTATGTTGTTATTTTAAAACTAAGTTACTTTATTTTGTTGGTTCGCAAGACATTTAATATATTTGACATGTCTGTATTGATTTCTGTTAATGAGTAAGGACAGTGTTTATCACATTATTGAACATTTTAATTTGTAGCCTTAATGATGCATTCAATGTGTATCACTTGGTGATATGTTTATTGCTCTTATTTAGACCTTTAAATGAACATATAATTTATATTGCCGTTTCCTCGACGTTTCCGTTTCCTACAAAATTTGGATTGCCGTTTCCCCGTTTCCGTTTCCGTTTCCCTTCCGATTTCCGTTTCTGTTTCCGTGTAACATTGATTGATACATAACTGTATTTATATCTTTTTGGAATATTTTTAAAATATGTTTTGCATGAAATGGTCTTTTTAAAATTAGAATTTTATTAAAACATTATTTTCAAGTTTGAATTTTATAAATATAATTGTTGAAAAAATGAATATAGTTTTTGTATTGTTTTTAAAATAAAATTCAAGTTAAAATAATTTTTTTTAATAGCAACTGATGGCTTATCGATGAAAACATGATTGAATAAATATTTTAACAAAGTGCCATCCCAATGATGTCTTTGTAACTAGGAGGATGAAGATTCTCAACATATTTTCTTTAAATCTCCAATAACACGATCGATAGTATCCCAAGACGAAACAATATCGGGAAAGCACATCCTGCTCTCAACCCTAACACAAAACTTTCTAGACAATTAATCTCGTAACCACGAAAGAAATAATTAAACACTTTAATTACTTGTGTTTTATGGCATGCTGGTGTGGTGCAGAATGTCGTTACCTTTCTACAACACCAAAAAGAGTAACACAAACCAACTACTCAACTATTAAACTAGTAACTAGTATAGTGGAATAGTAAGGGGTCGATCCCACAGAGAGAATACCTTTCTAATCTATCTAATCGCTATCAGAATCGAACAAGATCAAGAAGTGATTGAATATCAAAGCAGATGAACTCAACAAAAGTAACAATGGTGAATTGGTAATAATTATGAGTGAGATAGTTTCCCCTACAATTCATCAACAATGGTTATGTCTTTGATCATTGACTTTATCTATCTTCCCTTGTTTGATTCATCTAATGGTGGATCACTCCAACCCTAAGCAATGCAACAATAACAATCACACAAATAACCAAAGATAGGGGAACAACTCCCTAACCCTAATTGGTATAATTGATAAAGTAGAATTGTCAATGTTCTGCACACCCAATCGATCCTTTCAGGGGATAATTAGCTATGATGTGCTACTAATCCAATTAACTTGCAACGGTTAATCAAACCTTTAGCAGAAAAGCAAATTCCATCAAGGTGGTCAATCAAGAAGGAATACATGCAATCAATCAATAACAAACAAAGATATTGAATAAATCAAACTCAGAATAGATAGAAATCAAGTCTCACAAATCATATAACCATTTCTCCGAATTGCAGGCGAAACAAAAGAGGTTTAGTTCCTCATTGAAAGTCTTGCTCTCAATATCTCTATTGGAGTTCTCTTCATTAGGTTTTCTCCACAAAACTCTAACTCTCTCTAAAAGTCGGCCAAAACAATCATAAAATAGTTTAACGTAATTAGTTTCCAAGAGACGAAATAGAAGATTCCATAATGACACGAATGGCGGGCGCCCTGGTTTAGGTAGCGGGCGTCGTGCTTTAGGCGGCGGGCACCGTTTCATCAGTAGCGTCACTCTTTAATTTGTGCATTCCGAATCCAAGCTAAGTTTTTCCACGCCTCTTCCTTGCCTTCTTCACATGTTTCCTCAGGTTCCTAGCTCTCCAAACTCATCCTTGGCAAGCCATAGATGCCTCCTTCCAGCGTCGGTACATAAATCTGCAGAAAAGCATAAAAAGAGCGTAGATTCCACACTTACAAGACTCAACACCACTTACTCGAATTACTCAAATAAATATGAAATAAGCTATCCTAGACTCACTAACAGCTGCCTATAATGCCTATATAAAATACGCATTATCAAACTCCCCCACACTTAAGCTTCGCTAGTCCTCGAGCGACCAATAAAAGTAACCTATACCTACGAGTTCATCAAGAATGGCATAGCCTTACAAAAACAAACCAGAAAACAAACTTCCAAGGAACATAGGATCAAAGTGACAAACATCGTCGCATGTATCTAATGATCAAAGCATATAGAAGCAGAAATCATCCAACCTTACTAGGAACATATGTTTCACTCAAACGCTCATGTGTGTAGACTTTTAAGGAACAACTCTCAACTCAACCCAAAGATGCACTAAGCTCATAGAAATTGACAACAATATAATCAAATCTCTACCGAAATGCCATTACTTGCGGAAAACATAAGCAACTTGGCTCTAAATCTCACTCTTTTTTTTCCTTTATATATATTTTTTGATTTTCTTTCTCTCTATTTTTTTCATGCTTTCTTTCGGCATTGGTGTATTCCTTACATGAGTCGCAAACATGGGTGTCATGAATGGCTCCGGTCTATCAACACCTCAACTTACTTAAATGAAGTCCACTTGAGCACTTTTTGACGCGAGTTGCAAACATGGGTGTCATGAATGAACCTGATTACTCAATGATCAAGCTTCCTTCCTTAGTGGATAGCATTTAACACTGTTTTGCGCGAATCATACCCATGGGTGTCATGCGTAGATCCGGTTACTAAGTATCTCAACCATTACCACCTTATTTCACTCAAAACTCAATAAGAAACTAAAGCCAAATATAAACATAAAAGCACAAAAATCCACAAGCAACAAACATGTGAGTCGGCTTTGACAATAGCTAATGAAGTCAATATCAAGAGGTAGCGACATCTAGAGAGTAAATCACACATACAAGCCAAATGAACCATATGATTCCAATAAGGCTAAAAATAATCTCACACGGGTCATATTGTGTAGGATTTCAATCACACTCCCATCTCGATCATACATGCTCAATTATATCACCAAATCATTCCTCATAATTAAAAATTTCCAGAAAAACAAAGAAGGCCAGACACTTCAACTTCTTCGTAGGATTTACAAGTTCATGCCATCAAAAGCTCAAAATTTCACTTAACCAAGATGGTTGTTCGAATAATGATGTATAAGACAAGCACAACATATTTTTGGGATTTTTGACATTTTCTATTTGTTTTTCATTTTATCATAACAGAAACTAATAATAGAAACTCAAACACAAGACACAGTAACTATGACAGAATCCAAACAAACACCCTCCAAACATATAAGATATTAAACGTAAAGGCCATCACTAGGCCAACACTAAACCGATCAAAGTACAGCAAAATCCAAGAAAAGTACAGCAAATGTCTCGACACACAACTCAAGAAAACATAATACATCTCATAAACCTCCTCCCCCACACTTAAAGATTGCATTGTCCTCAATGCAGAAACATGAAGGACAATACAACAAATGAAATAAAACAAAGTGTAAGGAAGGGAACATACTCACTCACTGCTGCAGCGGCGACTAGAACGGGTAGTACTGTTGAAATTGTTGGACGAAAGTGTCAAAACTGGTCTAAAGTCCCGAGATAGCGCGTGTTTGGTCCTCCTACCTCTAGAACATCTCATCCTGGCGCTAGCGAAGGTCATGATGGTAGCATCTGAACTCCACGCCCTAAGCCAATTGCAGCCGATGAATCTCATCAAGATGATGAGAATAGTGACTAGAAGAGGAAGAAGAAGGGGCATAGCTCATGTCAGTGTCGCAATCCAAAGCCTCAGCCCGGCTAGATTCTCCTCTCACAAATGTGACAAGTGGGACATTCCAACCAGCAGAATCACTAAGGGCCTGACCTGACTCTAGTCATCGCCATCATCGCCATAGTCATCCTCATCAGCAGAAAGGTCAACAACTTCTGACTGCAAGTTGAAATCAGCAATCGTCGGTCCAAGCGAAAGCTTAGCCGGTAGACGAATGATGTGGTCTCCCCTAGGTCCAGCATGCTAAATGAATGGTGCATGATCACCCTCTAGGTGTCTCTACCTCGTCAACATCTCCAAGGAGATGCGAGACTCTCCGTCCATAGGCACCAACTCAGTCACTCTCACTCCGCAGCGCACAGCTATCAATGTGATCAAACCTCCAAACCCAATGGTCATGGTATCTGTCTGAGCTCCCCCTACCAGCATATCAACACAGGCGTCGAAAAACAATCGAAGTCAATCAAGAGTCACCTCCGCCTCGGGGGTCAAACAAAACATCACTGCCCATGCATGCCTTCATCGAAACCTTGTTCAGCTCATTCTGCCGGAAGAAAGTGTTGTTCAACACCTTATGGTAGAGTCTAAGTGCAGGATGGGTGATGCTGTAGTTGTAGTTCCCGCCCCTATGGATCCAAGTGGCACTAGTAGCTGCCTACCAAGTCGCCGTTGGGGTGGGACTCATCATCATCTGACGCCTCCAGTTCGGAGTGGGGAGGCGAGCGATACCCAAATATCGTCTAAGCTGTGCAAAACTGCTCATATGTGTCCGTCTCAGAATAGTAAAATGAACCTGCTCTCTATCCTAAAAAACAACTAAAGTCGCAAAAAACTGTTTAATCAAATCCGGGTAGATCAGCCCATGCATGACAATAAAATTCCCAAGGCCCCCATTCTCAAGAAGGGTAGCACAAGGTCCCGCTAGACCTAAAGCATCTAAGGCCGGATGATCGAAAAACTTAGTCGTTGAGTATTTCCTAAGGCTGAGGTCATTCCATTTCTGAATTTGGTTCCAAAATAGCATGCTAGGAGCAATCATGTTTAGAAACGACGTCATAGTGGCGAAATAAAGCGAATGAATGAACAAACTTATAAAATCCGACGAAGAAAACTGAGCTCTGCGATGGCGGCGGGCGTCGTGCTTCAGACGGTGGGCGTCGTGGACTAATATGCGGTATTCTGCCCTCGGTTCGTCCCCGACAAAACCTCCCCTGACGTCGAAAGGTTCCCTTTTCCGCCTCATTGCTTCACGAAAAAGTGATTTAAGGCCTTGGGGAAGGGTATTTTGAACTCAAAGGTGTCGGAAGTGGTGGTTTGAGGTTTTGGTAAATTTTGAACGTGAACGAAATAGCAAACTGAGGGCGTGTATTTGTAGATCGGGGTGTGTAGATTTCAAATATGGAGTCGGAATTCTGATTCGAGCAACGGTTTGGATGGGGTGTGAGGATGTGTAAAGTTGGAGGAGGTTAGGAAGGTTGAGAGTTATGGAGGAAGAGATGAAGGTTAGGGATAAAGTGGAGGGGAGTAGAGAATAGTGTTTTAAAATGGAGTGGACCCCCACCAATTTAACGAACCAGCGGCCCAACTCATTTGGCTCAGCACACACGGCGGGCGCGGCGGCGGGCGCTGTCTCCTCAGTGTACTCCTGTTCTAGTTTTCGATCCTAAATTCCAAGACCTACCTCATAATCTCGGTCCAAACGTCTCCAAAGACCAAAACTAACTATCCTAACAACAACTAGACTCAAAAAGAAGAAAAAGAAAATAAAAAGAAAAAATAAAAATACAATAGACAGACTCACCTCGGGTTGCCTCCCGAGCAGCGCCTTTGTTTCACGTCCATGGCTCGACGTAGTGATGTAGTTCCACTTCTCAGGGAGATCCACTTTTCTCCAGGAGTTCATAACTTGCTCGGCGATGTCCTCATGGTATTTCTTGATTCTCTGACTACTCACCTTGAAGTTATGACCATTCATCGGGTTTTGTAAATCAATCGCACCATAAGGATAGACGTGGACCACAATGTATGGACCCATCCATCTAGACTTGAGCTTTCCAGGGTGAAGTTTCATACGTGAGACATACAACAGAACCTTATATATCCTAGCATTCTCATAAGCATCCCAACGAATCTCTTCTAACTCTTGAATTTGAAGCTTCATCAACTCTCCTGCTTCAAATGCATCCATATTAGCTTGTTTGATTGCCCACAATGCTTTGTTCTCGAGCTCAACTAGCAAATGTCACGGCTTCCCATGCACTAGACGGAACGGAGACATCCCAATAGGTGTCTTGTAAGCAATACGGTAAGCCCATAATGCATCTTCCAATCTGAGACTCTAGTCTTTTCTGTTCGGTGCCACAATCTTTTCCAAAATCCGCTTCACTTCCCTATTAGACAATTCTGCCTGTTCGTTGGTTTGAGGATGATAAGCGGTAGAGACTTTCTGAGTCACGTTGTATTTCCTCAAAAGAGCAATGGCAATCTTTTTACAGAAATGAGTTCCCCTATCACTGATAATAGCTCTGGACATCCCAAATCTGGCAAACAGACTCTTCAAGAAACTAGCAACGGTGCGAGAATCGTTTGTCTTCATCGCTTTAGCCTCAACCCACTTAGAAACATAGTCAACTGCAAGCAAGATGTAGACATTTCCAAATGAACTAGGAAATGGTCCCATGAAATCGATACCCCAGACATCAAAGATCTCGCATACCATAATCGAAGATTATGGCATCTAATTCCTTTCTGAGATATTTCCGGTTCGCTGACATCGATCGCAAGTCCTACAGAATGCATGAGCATCGTGAAAGATATGCGGCCACCAGAATCCTGCTTCAAGGACTTTTCTAGTTGTTCTTTGTGCTCCAAAATGTCCACCGCTTAGGTGCGAATGACAGTATCTCAAGACAGAAGTTACCTCATTGTCCGGAAGACATCGAAGAACAATTCTATCAGTGCAGTGCTTCCATAAGTAAGGATCATCCCACACATAGAAGCGAGCATCATGACGAATCTTATCTTTCTTCGCTTTCGGGCAGTTTGAAGGGAAGATTCCAGCCACCAAATAATTCACAATATCCGCATACCAAGGTTGTTTGGTCCGAATACTCATAAACAAAGCTGGCGGCTCTTCCTCATCATCTTCAAGCAAGTCAGAAATCAGGACGCTCCACCGGCGGCGGGCGCCGTGCTCAGAGGCGGCGGGCGCCGTGTGTTGTGAGCCGAATCTGCCATGTTTTACAGTAACTTTTATATCGTTTTCTACATACATTTCATGCATTTGGGCTAAGATAGTACAGAATCTATGTAGTTTACGCTTATTTGCCAAATTATGGAATCTACACCAGTTTCTGTTTAATTTCGCAGAATTCAAGGCAAGTTACAACAGTTCTGAGAAAGGATGGAAATGCTCGGAAATCAACTACATAAGTCCAAGTTCAAGAAGCAGCGGAACCAGTCGAATCAAGCTAGAAACCTAACTTTACTCGATCTAGAGTAATTTTACTCGATCTCGACAAAGGTGTCCGAGCACAAGCCTTGTCGACTAAGCACTGATCGAGAAACTGAGTCAGAGACAACCCGACTCCGGAGCCTTACTCTATATCGAGGAATCTAGTCGAGATAGACCAAAACCTTGATGCCATGTC
The DNA here is from genome assembly GCA_037127255.1 of Persicaria tinctoria. Taxonomy (NCBI): domain Eukaryota; kingdom Viridiplantae; phylum Streptophyta; class Magnoliopsida; order Caryophyllales; family Polygonaceae; genus Persicaria; species Persicaria tinctoria. The sequence goes on along the minus strand of JBANSL010000012.1, from coordinate 41,485,544 downwards.
CGGAGTCGACGAGCTGTGCCAAGTCGAGAAGACGAGGACGGAGAAGCCGAGCACCACCATACTCGATCTCGGCGAATCTCCTCGATCTCGACGACCACCACAATGCCTGTCCGAGCTTGTCGAGGAGAAGTTGCCCGACATCACCGAGCTAGCCATCCTCGACGAACAACTCTACTCGATCTCGAGGAATTTCCTCGATCTCGAGGACTCCAGAACCACATGACCGAGCTTGATCGAGTAGCAGCAACCCGAGATGCCCAGCCAAGCAAATTCGACGTAACCCTTACTCGATCTCGAGGAGGCTTAGTCGAGATCGAAGAAACCGCGTCCCGAAGCCGCGTTACGCGTTTTGCTGTCCTACTCGGTTTAGGGTTGCTTGGAGTCGAAGATTTCCGAAGTTTATCCGTGTCTATCAACATCTATCTATGGAGAGAAGACCTATCAACACAAGAAGATATTTACCTATTTCGATATAATTTCCTCTTATAGATTTAATTCCTTTATTACATTTATTTATCATTAAGCTTTTAGATATAGATTTAGATAAAGATAGATATGTTCTATCCTTGAATAGCAAGGAGTAGAAGGCTATAAATAAAGCCTTAGGGGCTGGTTTTTCATCATTGAATTTCAGAGAGAACAAGTAAGTAGTAGTAGAGAGAGAGAGAGAGAGAGTTTGTGGCGAGCAAGGTGGAAAGGCGAAAGCGGATTTGTCTTGTTTGGTTGTAAGTGTTCTTTGATTTAATTCAATGCAAGTTAGTTAATGTCTTTCTTGATAATGAAGAGCGAGTAGTCCACCCACTTTTGGGGCTGGGGTGAGCCCGACGGTGGCCATGTAAGGTGATGCGGTAAAGGTTTGATCTTTCTATGCGATTCGTCTTCTATCCCTATGAGCATGATTCTTTTGCGAGAGTTGAAGGTGATCCTTATTTGTGTTATTGAAGCGAAAGTGATCTTAATGCAACTTGGATTAATTATGTGAAAAGGGTTAGTAACAATTAGGGTTTATGCGAAAGCCTCTATATGCCTATTTGTTAGTAACGAAAGTTATTTTGATGGAAAGCATGATCTTTTATGCCTTTATATGTTACTTTGCATGGTTATCGTTGTGGCGTTGATACCCTGGCTTTGGAAGTTCTTTATATATTGAGTTTATTTCATCCGAAATCTGAGATTCTGTGTTCGAAGTTGCAATTTACAGTTTCTGTGTTTTTGTCGATCTAGAGCAGTGGTTTATCGATCTCGAGTTGCCTGTTGTCGAGATCGAATAGGGCTAGTCTAGATCGAGTTGTGTTTCTGAGTTTTCTGAGTTTCTGTTGTCACTGTTGTTTGTCGATCTCGAGTTAGCTTTGTCGAGATCGAGTAGGTTTCTTCCTTTGCTTTCGTTCTTGATTTCGTTTATTATTTCTGTCTTTGTTTCTTTGTTTCTGTCTTTTCTGTTTGCTTTTTTGTGAGATTTACAGCTACCTAGGATCCGTTGGCACGCTACCTCATGGATCGATCTTGACTTCCCACTACTGCATAGGGAGGAGTCTTGTAAATTATTTGCGTGGGCCTAAATCTGGTTTGATCTATTTTAGTATATTTCATACTTGATTTCCTCTTACAACAAATTGGCGTCGTTGCCCGGGAAGCAATCATTCGCAGCTTAGGTAGTCAGTTCTCACTTTTTCTCTTGAGTTACTTTGCAGGTATATGCGCCGTTCTGGTCGAACACCTGAGTTTGACGCCTTAGATGAATCGGAGCGCCTTATACACATCCAAGCTAAACTTAAAAGAGCCATGGCAGCTGCAGAGACACAGGAGCAGCTGATCGAGAGGCTCACGAGGGATCTAGCCGCCAGGGATGCTGCTCTCACCACTGAGAGAGCAGGCATGCAACAGGAAGCTGAGCGTGCGAGGCAAGCAGAAGCTGAGCTTGCCCTATACCCAACCACTGCAGAGGATTATATGCACCCGACTCTCGTCGTGCCTGAATCGGCCATTCTAATCCCTGAAAATAACTATGAAATTGGCACTCAATTCCTTATTGAAATTAAAAATCATGCTTTTCATGATAGATTTAATGAATGCCCTCTGAGGCATATTACCAACTTTACTGACATGTGTCGTACTCTTTCTGAAGGTACCACCTTTAAGTACATCCTAATGAAGGCTTTCCGCTGGTCTCTCGCTGGTTCTGCATTGAAATGGCTGGAAGGGCTTAAACCACGATCTCTCACGACATGGGTTCAAGTGAAACAGGAATTTCTGAACAAATTCTTTCCTCCTGCTAAGACAGCGCTCCTTCCCTAGAAGACCACATCTTTCAAACAACAGCCTGGGGAGCCGCTGGCAAAGGCTTCAGAACGCTATAAGGATCTACTGCGATCCTGCCATACACATGGACAACAACCCTGCGTAGTTCAAGAGATCTTCTTCAATTCTCTGGACTTGGTTGCAAAGGACAGAATCAACACATATACTCACTATGAGTATCTGACAATGCCGCCTGCTGATGCATGAGCTGCTCTCGACAAGCTGACCAACTATGACAACAAGTATGGGACTCCAGTCAACTATGAGAAGAGAGATATAAAATACCCCAAAGTATTTTTGGGTATTTCAGTTTTAATTAAAATAAATAAATTCTCTTTATATTAATTTTGGTGAAAATAAGTTATTCAAATTTTATTAGTTCACATAAAATATCTAATGTAAGGTTTTAGAATAATTATATTTTTTGAAGTACAATAAAAAAAATTTTGTTTAAATTGATAAAATATTCCCTCATTATCAATATTTAATTTTTGTAATTCAAATTAAATAAAAATCGGTACTATTATCTAAATAAAGAAATTTTTTATAAATAATATTTCTACATAGGTAAATTAGTGTGTAACTAGTTATATATAGATATAAATTTGTTTATGTATGTACGTAAATAGATATATGATACACCACATTATATACACAAGTGTATACATATATATACCTGTCTTTGTGGCCAAGGTCGAAGCATGCCGGCCAACATCAGCAGCAGCCCATCTCAATCTCTCCTTCTCCCGCAAGCCACAGGCGCCCAGATTCATTTTTCAAAAATCATTTTCGTTCAGAAACGTATACACAAGTGATCTTCTTTCCTTATTTGAAAGCACACAATACGACAATCACGGGATTTGATTTTGTAGATATGAAGATCACACTGCAGCCTTCCCATAGACCTCTTACACTTATCCTAAAGCTCTCTCAATCATATCCTCTTCATCAGCCCAAAGAACCCATCGACACACACGATCTCCGTTCGTTCCGATCGTGCTCGATCACGATTCCGGCGACACCAGAGCCCACGACCACAACCACAGGTCTCCTCCAACACCCAGGAGACGACCTTGAACGCCCCGATAGAGCAGCTTGTCGGGAAGTGGCCGGAATCGCTGCTGGAAGTCTCTGCAGAACTGTGTTCGACAGCCCTCCTGTCGGGCCTTTCCACCGCCACCACAGTGCTCCGACGCCTTTGATTTCAACATCTGCTTTCTCTCTGCATCACCTTCTATCGACCCCATATTTTACCTTGCTCATAAACACCTCGAGGGGCTCACACCACATCCCCGAAGTTCACTAGTAAGCAGTTTTTCTGCATGTACAGAAAAACGTGGTTTTCATACATTTTTCTTTCTCTCTTTCGACCGATGGCCTGTTGACTCATAAAAATCCTTCCTTTACAGATCCATACCATAAAAAGGGATCACAGACTCGAAACTTTGACGTTTTCGAGTCCCGTCTGGGTAAGATCCGCTCCGTTTCTCGCGTTTTCTCGAGTTTTGATTGAGTGGGCGACCTTGCACTAATTTGTATGTCATATTGAATCAGTTGGCATTCATTTAGGCTCCTGAGATTTGCTTGGTTTCAGATTTGGGTTTCTTTCGGAAGAAATTAAGGGTAAGTTTCCACTTTTTAAAAGTTACGGGGTCGTTTCCGTAATTTATGAAAAGTTACTAATACCCTTGTTTTAATATGTAAAATCTCAGGTAGCATATCAAATTATTATCCTCAACCTCGCTGAATCATTTCATCGAGTTAAGGCAAGTGGTTTCGTCCAATTAGTGCATTTCTGCAATTTCGTGCCTTTATCAAATATTGTCTTGTCTTTCGTGTCTTTTATTCCATACTATGAATTTGTGATAAATATGCAAGTTATATCTGTTTGTTGCTATTTATCATCTCTTTAATCTCACATAGAATGACAACTCGGGTAATTATAATTTGATCTCATGACTTGAGAAAATTATATTAAAAGCCCGAACTTCCCCAAAGCATGATTTGCCCATTTTATTACCTTCATGCTAGTTAAGTATGGTATATTTATTGTCTTGGATATCCATGCTTGTCATTTATATTATTTCGTGCACCTTATAGTTTTAAAGTGCACAACATTATCTGTTGTGGTCACCTAGGATGGAATGGTGAATTAATGTGATTGTGTATTACTATTGCAGTATTGTTATTGTTGAGTTGTGTTAAATAAATGGAGAATGGTAAAGTCAGATCAAGTTTGAGTACAGCTTGCTCTATAAACGTCTCATGAGACGCCCCTTTGAAATTGCAAATCTCTCGAATGGGTACATCTACCTAAGGGTAGTAGGTCATCCGCCCAGTATATGCGGCCGAGACCGGTATCACTTGTTCTAAGTAAATGATAATGTTGTGTATAATTGTATTATTATTATCGTGTTGTACATTATTTTATAAACAGGTGACCCATTTTCAGTGAAGTTATATCATATTCCTTCCGTACTCGGAATATGATTCCTTAGGATCTTCGGATCCGCATCCCATTTAACCACTCGGTCCTTATGGATCATCCTGTTACTTTATTTTTAATCTAATATGAGTCAGGTTTCCACATAAAGATTTACTCCTAATTTGTATTTCTAATCTACAAGCACCAATACCCTGTTATGGTCAATGGGTGGTAGACGGAGTCTTGGACATTTTACTTTCTGCCATTTGCTAGTCGGAAAAAGACTAACCGTCCTATTTTTCTTCCCTTGGACGACTGGGGTCCCTGGTTTGCAAACTATACCTCAGCCACTAATCCGCGAGTTTAGGTAAACGGTCTTGAGGCACCGAAGAATAAAGAAGTCTAATATTTTTGTTCAAGTTTTGTTTTAAGGTATAAATTCCTAAAATTTATTGTATTAAAGTTTAGTATTTCCGCTATAACTCTTTTAATGATATTTTCGCTGCTATTATTTAAACTACTTAATTATTAAGATTGGACTCGTTACTTTGGGTTACTTTATTTTAGATGATTGATTTTTATTTAAGTCTTCCGCTAATTTCATATATATTATAATTTACTTTATATCATCTTGTTTATGGGAGCATAGTTGCATGTCCCTATAAGCCTAAGGCGGTTACAAGGACATTAAAGTCAGAGGAATTGCTAGCGTTGTAACATCTCTTCAGTGTTCTAAGAAGGGGTGTTATAGGATCTACAATATCAACCAGATTCAGAGAATAAGCAGTAGATTTCCCATCAGGGATAAGAAATTCAACTTTTTTCCCATCAACTTCCACAATTAAAGACCCAGAAGAGCAATCAATTTTTGCTTTCGCTGTTCGCAAAAAGGATCTACCTAGTATGATGGGTGTCTCGGGTACACCAAGTCCCATATCAATCACACAGAAATCAGCAGGGAAAATGAAATCATCAATCATAATCAAAACATCTTCAACCACCCCCTTGGGGTGAAGTTGAGAGCGATCAGCAAGCTGTATCACAACCCTATTTTCATTTAGAGGACCCAGATCCAATTCATCATATAATTTGTATGATATCACATTAATAAATGCCCCAAGATCAACCATAGAAGTTTTGAATGTGACTTCACCAATCGTACAAGGTAGAGTAAACATACATGGGTCTCTGCACTTTTCAGGCAATCGTTTTTGAAAAACTAATGAAAGATTAACTTGTAATTCCTTACCTTCTCCTTCCTTCTCCCGTTGCGTCTTCTTTGTTGTGCAAACTTCCCGAAGGAATTTGGCATAACGAGGAACAGGCTCAACTAGATTAAGAAGAGGAATACTTACCTCGCGCTTGGTGAAAGTATCGAATAGGTCCTTGTCATTTTCCCACTTACGATCAAGATTCGAGGCATAGGATAGGGGTGGTAAAGGTTTCACAACCTCAGTAGACCACTCCTCTGATGATCTCTTCGAAGATTCAACACTGTAAAAAATCGGTTCCGTGACTAGCGGTGGCGGCGAGCGTCGTTGTGAGGGCGGCGGGCGCCGTGGTGAAGGCGGCGGGCGCCGTTCCAGCAGTGCGTCTCCGATTTGTATTTTTCCACATCTTCTCCACAAATCATCTCCCTAGACCTTCTTTTTGAAATCTCATTGGGAAAACCCAAATCATTTCCTCCAAGGGCCATAATCATGGAGTCTTCCCCAGACAAATCTTTCTTCCAATTCCTCAACTTGAGTTCTTGTAGCTCTTGAGACATATGTCGCAGGTGTTCTCCTTAATGTCTTACCATCATCATTAAATCTCTAAAATCACTTCCCTTTGGAACATCAGAGTCCTTATAATACGATTCTTGAGCTTCTTGCTTCCCTTGAGTGTTCGATGTTGCCATCTGAGTCGCCATTTTCATCACAACCTCTGTTAGCTTCGCGACTTTCTCCTCGCAACCCTTTATAGGGTCATTCAATGCAAATGGATTCCCAAGTCCACTAGACTTCCTGTACTGCTGAGTCGAATTTGCTAATCCATCGAAGATCTGCATAGCTTCTTCCGACGTCTTATCTAGTATATCACCTCCGCTAGTAGCATTGATGACAATGCGCTCTTGGTCAAGCAACCCTTCATAAAGATAGAGGATCAGTTCCTCTTCAAGAAATCCACGCTGGGGGCAACTTGCCTTGAGTCACCCGAATCTCTCAAGGTAGTCATAGAGACTCTCCCAATGGAGTTGTTTTGTGCTAGTCAATTGCTTCTTTACTTTACTAAGACGAATAGCTGGAAAATATTTCATCAGAAAAGCTTTCTTCAATTCAAGCCAAGTAGTGAAACTTCCTTTAGGCAAACAGTGTAGCCAATCCATTGATGCGTCTTTCAGGGTGAACAGAAACAACCTCAACATGAGTTGATCATCAGTAAATCCTTGAGGTCTGAGTCAATCACAGACACTAACAAATTCAGTAAGGTGCTTATTTGGCTCATCTCCAATCATCCTATGGAAAACTGGAAGAATCAATAACCAATCAGCTTTGTATCCCATTTTGGAACCTTCAGAGAGTTCAGGTAATGTAATCGCAAGGTGTTGCGAATTCAGATTAGGTTCACTTATGTCTCTTAGTGTCCTCCTGAGAAGATTTTCAGCATCTTCAGCCATCTTTGCTTAACCTTCAAAAAGACTCAACAAAGATTGATTAGTAACCAAAAAGTAATCCACCGAGGTTAATTACCCAAGATAGCAATAAGAGAAACAACGAAAATAAAGTAAATCTCCCTGGCAACGGCGCCAAAATTTGGTGTGGTGCAAAGTGTCGTTACCCTTCTACAACACCAAAAAGAGTAACCCAAACCAACAACTCAACTAGTAAACTAGTAACTAGTATAGTGGAATAGTAAGGGGTCGATCCCACATCAAGAATACCTTTTTTCCAATCTATCAAATCGCTATCAGAATCGAAGAAGATCAAGAAGTGATTGAATATCAAAGCAGATGAACTCAACAAAAGTAACAATGATGAATTGGTGATAACTATGAGTGAGATAGTTTCCCCTACAATTCATCAACAATGGTTATGTCTTTGATCCTTGACTTTATCTATCTTCCCTTGTTTGATTCATCTAATGGTGGATCACTCCAACCCTAAGCAATGCAACAATAACAATCACACAATTAACCAAAGATAGGGGAACAACTCCCTAACCCTAATTGGTATAATTGATAAAGTAGAATTGTCAATGTCATGCATACCCAATCGATGCTTTCAGGGGATCAATTAGTTATGTTGTGGTACTAATCCAATTAACTTGCAAGGGATAGTAAAAACTTTAGCAGGAAAGCAAATTCCATCAAGGTGGTCAATCAAGAAGGAATACATACAATCAATCAATAACAAACAAAGACATTGAATAAATCAAACTCAGAATAGATAGAAATCAAGTCTCACAAATCATATAACCATGTCTCCGAATTGCAGGCGAAACAAAAGAGATTTAGTTCCTCATGGAAAGTCTTCCTCTCAATATCTCCATTGGAGTTCTCTTCATTAGGTTTTCTCCACAAAACTCTAACTCTCTCTAAAAGTCAGTCGACCAAAACAATTATAAAATAGTTTAACCTAATTAGTTTCCAAAAGACGGAATAAGAGATTATGTAATGACAATTTGTGCATTCCGAATCCAAGCTAACTTCTTCCATGCCTCTTCCTTGCCTTTTCACATCTTTCCTCGAGTTCCTAGCTCTCCAAACTCATCATTGGCAAGCCATAGATGCCTCCTTCCAGCGTCGGTACATAAATATGCAGAAATACATAAAAAGAGCGTAGATTCCACACTTGCAAGACTCAACACTACTGACTCGAATTACTCAAATAAACACGAAATAAGCTATCCTAGACTCACTAACAACTGCCTATAATGCCTATATAAAATGCGCATTATCACATGCAATTTGGGAACTAAGGAATGGTATTATCTTCAACAAAAGAAAAATCATATCAATGACACATATCATTCACAATACAATGACGAATGTTAAAAACTAGACTCAAGTACAGACAAAAGTGACCAAGCAACAATAGAGAAAAAAAAGATTTCCCAATAGGGAACGTCCACTAAGAGGCCTCTACAAACTAAATATAGGATGCTATGTCTCACTAAGCCAACAATAAAAAACATCTGTAAAAACATAAAAGTAAAATAAAACACAACCAGTTGGCAAAAAGTGGAAAAAGCTTAATCATTAAAGACGTCCGCGGATAGACACACAACAGGAAAAAATGGCAAGCTCACTTAAAACAGAATCATCCGCGAATAGAAAAGAGGGGGGGACACGTGGTGATCATGCCCACCCCTCACGAGTAGAACACGTGTTGAGTAGCAAACCCCACGTGGCATGTCTTTAGAGACCGCCTTGTACCTATAAAAGGAAGAAAAGACATTAAGAAAAGGGGGACTTTTGGGGAGTGAAGGGACGAGAGAAAAGAAGAAGAAAGGCGCGGATCAAAACCAAGTGAGCCTGAGAAAGAAGAGTGGAATAGAGAGAATAAAGAGAAGAAGCCGAACGTGCCACCAAACACTTCTTTTCGGGAAGATCGAAGCCTTTCTTACTATATTGCTCCGCGGATATAGACCTTTCTTCACCCATTGTAAAACTTTTGCCTAATTTGAGAATATGTTGTTGTTGGTCCTCAAGATAATCAACGACGACAGGTAAATAATCTGAATCCCGAATAGTCCAGAGAAAACTCGATAAGGGAATAACACATCAGCACTCGTAGATAGATTGTTCCCGCGGCACAGGTTGGGCCGCGTCGATTATTTCGATGCGGGTCAGGTAAGCCCGTTGGGAATATTAAAGGTCTCACTAGGTAAATTCCTGGGTCCCACTAAAAATGGAGGCCTTGAGAGATCGGGCTTTTTCACTGGCGCCGTCTGTGGGAACCCCCTCACACTAAGGAGTTCCTTTAGAAAGTTCTTTATGTTCGATGAAATCAGGCAAAGACCCTCAGAACTTTGAAGAAAGCTAGGGTCCGCGTTTGAATCTAGAAATATGAATTTATGCATATGAAATTAAATCTTTCACTATCGACGAATTCACGACACTGAGAAGATGAGTGATAGCCAAAATAATCCGACGCAGGATATGAGCCAAGGGATCCACCAGGATCAGGAGGCCTCAAGTATGTATATCCCATTAACGCCGCAACCAAATCCAGATGGCAAAATGGGAGACCAACACCTCAGTACCCCTCCGCATCACCATAACGATCAACATGGATTAGGAGGAGAGTACATACCACAGAACTTCTGGTACTATGAAGCACGTCGTGAACAGCCTAACCCCTTTCAGCAAGAACAGTCTCAATACTTTTATTATGATCAGTGGGGACAGAATCCGCGTCAACAGGGAAATTATCGACATGAAGAGCAGCATGGAAATTTTGATAGATATAACACCGCGTAAGATAACACCAGCAACTGGAACTACGATTTTCATAATCAGGAAATACCACGCCAGGCGTGGCAGAATGATCAGTGGAAACGGGAGAATAAACACCGACGCGGAGAGAGATCCACAAATGTTTCCACCTCTACAAGGTCCGATTCAGCGGAGAAAAGAACCGAAAACATGCCAGAAGTTTTCCCATCAGTGTTTACCAAGGATATTTGTTCCGCGACAGTGCCAAAACGGTGGAGAGATGTGAACCTCATGAAATATGACGGGATGACTGATCCTGAAGATCATCTTTGCCATTTTACAACCGCGATGGGAATAAACGAATACAATGATGCCATGTTATGTAGAACGTTCCCCTCAACTTTGACAAAGATTGCACTTATCTGGTTCACAAACCTTCCGAAAGGCTCTGTAACCAGTTTTATCCAGTTGTCCCACGTCTTCACATCCCAATTTGGAAGTGTGCGATCGAGAAAGAAGACCATGCTCGATCTGAATTCCATTAGACAAGGAGCTGGGGAATCTTTGGGGCATTTCTTCACCCGTTTTACCAGTATGGTAGTACAAATCCCCAACTTTAATCATGAGTCGGCGATCATCATACTCATGGGGAATTTGGCAGAGGGAGACTTCAAGACATACATGTTTCAGAAGAAACCAACTAGTTACGACGATTTGAGGGAACGGGTGTCTAGGCAGATCGAGGCTGAAGAAGCAGCCGCGTCCAGTTCTAAAGCAAACACAGGGAATCAAGGTCTCTTTGGGAAGCTTGCTGGAAAATTCAGGAAGGAGAAAGCTAAGCCACCCAGACATCATTCGGAAGCTGCAGATTTTCATCCCCATCGCGACGAAGTACACATGACTTCAAAAAGAGGGCAAGGATCTCGTCAAAGAGAAGATCATCCGCGTTCCTATCATCCGAGGGAGAACCACTATGGAAATCAAGAAATGGGATTTCCACCGAGAAGGGAAGATCGACTTAACTAGAGGCCGGATTGGGAAGACCGAAACCCCAGGCTTGACGACTCTCGTGATCGGCAGGACCGTTATTTAAGGCAACAGGATCAGCGTAGAGATCCCCCTTTTCATAACCGGGGAAGGGGGAGGGGAAGAAGAGGACGTGGAGGTAGGCAAAACTATACGCATGCAGTCCAGAGATCCGTTAATCAGAGAGAAGCTCGAAAACCGGAAGCAGGCCAAATACTGGAGCCTGAGGGTTTCATCAATACCCTCGCATGAGGCTTTTCCATGGCAGGGTCCAGTAGACAGGAAAAGAGAAATTACGAAAGAGAAGGAAGGCAACCTCCGTCCGCGTCAAGTAGGAGAATCTCTCTTTCACCACATGAAGACATATCCTTTTCCCCGAAAGACGCTGAGAAAGTAAGGATGCCGCACTCGGATCCTTTAGTCATCCATACTCAAATAGCTGCCAAGACAGTCAAAAGAGTATTTATTGACACTAGTTCATCAGTCGATATCTTGCCATGTGAGGCTTTCTCTCAAATGGGGATATCCGCGGCATCATTAAAACCGTATTCAGGAACATTGATCACGTTCTCGGGGGGAGAGGTACAAGTGGCATGAACGATCGAGCTTACAGTAGTTTTGGGAACGGCCCCAAAAAGACGCGTGGAAAACATTGTATTCACGGTAGTAAAGATTCCTACTGTATACAATGCTTTACTGGGACGCGTCTCTCTTTATCAATTCCAGATGATAGTATCAATCTACCACTTTGTTGGGAAGTTCCCTTTGCCAGGAGGAGGAATCGACGAGGTCCGCGGCCAGCAACTAGAAAGCAGAAGCTGCTATCTGACTTCTATCAAGAAAAGAATAGAAGTAATGTGTATTAGTGAAAAATGTGAATCCGTGGTCGGAGACAACGACCCGTCAGAACTCTCAGAGGCTGAACTGGAAGTGAGACCAACAGAAGCAAAAATACCGACCGCGGATGAAAGAGTTACATATACACCATTCCCAAACCCTGAGGAGAAAGTCTATTTAGGACAAACACTGGAGCCAGTAGAAAGAGATCGGGTCATGGAAATCATAACAAGATCAAGAGAAGGAAGATGGCTCCTAAGAAACCCATAGTACAAAAGCAAAGGAAGGTGGCTCCTGAGAAAGATGGCTGCTGGGAGTCCCGTTCGCGAACGCTTTGCATACCTTAAGAATTCGTCCAGGAACAAAACCCATAGTACAAAAGAAAAGGAAGATGGCTCCTGAGAAAGCTGCTGCGGCAAAAGAAGAAACTGACAAGCTTTTAGAAGCAGGGTTCATAGAGGAAGTAGAAGACTCAGATTGGCTCTCGAAGGTGGTTTTGGTGAAGAAATCTAATGGGAAATGGAGAATGTGCATCGATTTTACCGACCTTAACAAATCTTGCCCCAAAGATAGTTACCCATTGCCATCCATAGATGAACTTGTCGATGGGACCGCGGGTAATAAGGTCCTCAGTTTTCTTGATGCTTACTCTGGATACAATCAGATAAATTTGGACCCTCTAGACAAGAAAGCAACTACCTTCATCACCAATCAGGGGATATTTTGCTACCGCGTCATGCCTTTCGGACTCAGGAATGCTGGAGCTACGTTTCAGAGAACCGTTGATCGGATCTTTCGTAATCAGATTGGCAGGAATGTGTCAATTTATGTGGATGATATCGTAGTCAAGAGCGAGAAAGCAGAGGATCACGCGGCGGATCTACAAGAAACTTTTGATTCCCTTCGCAGAGGAGGTTTGAACTTGAACGTAGAGAAGTGTGTCTTTGGAGTTGATTCCGGAAAATTCCTTGGCTTCATGGTTAGCCATCGAGGAATCGATGTGAATCCTGAAAAAGTGGCGGCAATCCAAAATCTTCAACCACCGCGGACGATCAAAGAATTACAGTCTTTAAATGGAGCAGTAAATTACCTAAGTCGTTTTTGCTCCTACCTAGCGGACAAGTCATTACCCTTCTTTGCTTTGCTCAAGAAAAAGGGGCCAATACAGTGGAATCCAGAGTTACAGGAAGCGTTCAGGAGTTTGAAAGTTTTCTTATCAACACTCCCCACTCTGCATCAACCCGAGAAGCAAGAGATTCTACATATATACTTATCAGTTAAGAGCGTTACCATCAGTGCAGTCTTGACGCGAGAAGAAAAATACCCAGTGTATTATGTCTGTCGTGTGCTGCATGATGCTGAAACGCGGTATGAACCAGTGGAGAAAATGATTCTATGTCTGGTATTCGCGGCAAGGAGGTTGAGGCCATACTTCCAGGATCACATTATCAGAGTAATGACCGACCTACCGATGCATCAAATCCTCCACTCCCCGTGCCTGTCAGGGAGGATGATGAAATGGGCAGTCGAGTTGACAGAATTTGAAATAGAATATACCCCGCGGAAGGCAGCTCTGGCTCAGGTTTTAGCCGATTTTATTGGCGAAACAAGTTTTGAACTAAATGCTCAAACAGAAAAGAGTGAGTGGACACTCAGGGTGGATGGTGCGGCCAATAAAGATGGGTGCGGAGCTGGGTTACTCTCACTGCACCCAACGAACAACAATACAATTACGCTTACAAACTGGACTTCCAAGCTACAAACAATGAAGCTGAATACGAAGCCCTGCTCGCAGGCCTGGAAGTAGCTTTGGTCAAAGGCGCCAGGGAAGTATCAGTCTACACCGATTCGGAAGTAGTGATGCGGCAGATAACGGAAGAATATGAGGCCAAAACTGGTTTAATGCCTGATTATCAAAGAAAGGCGCGGGCGTTGTCAAAAGCTTTCTTGAGTTTTTGCCTAATGGTCGTTCCCATAAGTGACAATCAGCAAGCGGACGCGTTGGCTCGGTTAGGAGCGGTCATGCCTGAGGAAGTAGGAAAGGAAGTAATCCTCGAAAGAATGAACAGTCGAAGACTTATCCAATAAGTCTACCAAGTACAGGGGATTGAAATGGGAGACTGGAGAACGTCATTCGCGGACTATCTGGGAAAGGGCATCTTGCCCGAAGAAAGAGACGCTGTTAAGAGAGTGATCGCAAAATCTTCTCGGTTCACCATCAGGGAAGGAAGGCTATACAAGAGAGGCTACTGCCTCTCAGATCTGTTGTACATATCAACGGAGGAAGGAAATCTCGTTGTGGAAGAACTACATGATGGAGTTTGTGCACACCACCAAGGGTGGAGGGCTGTCGTGGCCAAAACAACCAGACTAGGGTATTAATGGCCAACTATGAAGCAAGGTGTTCAAGATTACATCCAGAAATGCGACGCGTGTCAGAGGTTTGGAAATTTGATTCACCGCCCTTCTGAGGTACTGAAAAGTATAACTGGAGCTTGCCCTTTTTCTGTCTGGGGAATGGACATTCTTGGTCTATTTCCCACTGCCCCCGGACAGTTGAAATATGTGATTGTCTTGGTTGATTACTTCACAAAGTGGGTCTAGGCCGAAGCAATGGGACTAATCACCGCGGAGAAAGTAAGAAGGTTCTTATGGAAGAACATCATTTGTCGTTTCGGGGTACCCGATTCAATAATCACGGACCATGGACCTCAGTTTGATTGTGAAACAATAAGAGATTTCTGCACAGGATTGGGCATAAACCTCAAAATCTCATCTGTAGCCCATCCGCAGACGAACGGACAGGCAGAAAATACCAACCGGCAATTCCTGCATGGGATACAAAAGAAGCTCGGGAGCACAGCAAAAGGGCGATGGGCTGAACTTCTGCCATTAGTTATCTGGTCCTACCGCACATCGGCAAAGACTCCAACTAGAGAACCCCTGTTTTCACTAGTCTTTGGTATGGATGCGGTCATTCCAATAGAAAGGTTGGTTCCTTCAGCACGAATAATAACATACAACCAAGAAACCAATGATGAAGCGTTATAATTCGAACTCCATCTCATAGAGGAGCGCAGGATGGCTTCAGCCATAAAGGAGCAAGAATATAAGAGGTAACTATCCAAATATCGGGATAGACGAATTCGTCCACGGCAATTCAAGGAGGGAGATTTAGTGCTCCGCCAAGCAGCCACCGGAGGAAAGCTAGACCCAAACTGGGAAGGGCCTTATGTGATCATAAACGAAGTTCAAAAAGGAGCATACAAACTCAGCACACACCCGAAGGCACCGTTCTAAACAAGACCTGGAATACAGATAATTTAAAGAAGTACTATGTATAACTGCCAAGCTTTGTATGTTATAGAAAGCTTTAGTCGCCCCCGCAAAAATTAAATAAAGTGGTTAGAGGGCGCTTTTATCAGTCCACTTCCGAAAGAGTCTCTTCGATTAAGTCCCAAAGACGCTGGAGCTTGGCTCCGCGTCGGGCCTCCGATTGAAGCCGCATTCTCGGAGATGAAACATTACTTAAGCCCCAAAGACGCTGGAGCTTGGCTCCGCGTCGGGCCTCCGATAGAAGCCGCATTCTCAGAGATAAAGTTTTACTTAAGTCCCAAAGACGCTGGAGCTTGGCTCCCCGTCGGGCCTCCGATAGAAGCCGCATTCTCGGAGACGAAGTTTTACTTAAAAACCCAAAGACGCTGGAGCTTGGCTCCGCGCCAGGCCTCCGATAGAAGCCGCATTCTCGGAGATAAAGTTTTACTTAAGTCCCAAAGACGCAGGAGCTTGGCTCTGCGTCGGGCCTCCGATAGAAGCCGCATTCTCGGAGACGAAGTTTTATTTAAAAACCCAAAGACGCTGGAGCTTGGCTCCGCGTCGGGCCTCTGATAGAAGCCGCATTCTCGGAGATAAAGTTTTACTTAAGTCCCAAAGACGCTGGAACTTGGCTCCGCATCGGGCCTCCGATAGAAGCCGCTTTCTCGGAGATGAAGTTTTGCTTAAATCCCAAAGACGCCGGACCTTGGCTCCGCGTCAGGCCTCCGATAGAAGCCGCATTCTCGGAGACGAAGTTTTACTTAAAGACCCAAAGACACCGGAGCTTGGCTACGTTCTCAGAGGTAAATTCTAAATTTCCAGAATCCGAACTCCTCGTCAGATCTCTACTCAGGACGTTCTAGAAAAGAAAGGTGTAGTTTTCATAAGCCCTTTAAGATCACCCAAACTTGTTGGGTTTCAAAGGAAATTATGGCCATAGGCCCACAACATAAAACAAAAACAAACAGAGACAAAGTACGCTAACACATTCAAAGGGTTATCCGCTTAGAAAGAAAAACATGCGCACCTCAGCTCATACTCGCCGAGCCCTCGCCGGGATGAGACGAGTTCTACCTTGACTCGGGCGAAATCCGTTCGAGGGGGGACCTCCTGACTCCGGAGAGGTCCACTCAGCGTCAACCTCATCTCCCACAACATCTAAAATCTGAACCTCGAAACGATTCCCTCCTTTATAAATAAAGGTCAAAGAAGAACCAGTATTGATACTGTGTGACTCAGCAAAATCTTTCCCACCTCCTCTTAAAAAAGGACCCCTGTAATCTCCGCACACGACTTCCACCGGGAAGTCGCGAAGGATCCTAGTTGACAAGAGAATGTTCCTAGGAAGATCTGGCCCTAGCTTATCCTCGAAACATAGTGGCAGAGACTAGCAATAGACAAAGTTAAGAGTGTGTTAAAGATAAAACAAACCCGATAAGAAGAAAAACTTAGCAAGTAAGAAGCTAACCAAGCGGAGGAGTTGCTCGGGAAAACTGATCCTCTCGAAAAATGACCAGGGCGAACTAACAGGGGAAGGCATATTAAAGACGGGAGATCAAGTCTAAGCACCCCTCCCTCATACTCTCTTTTATAGAGTGCACGGACAAGACTGGACACATGTCATAGACAGAAACACGAAACCAATAAATTCGAAAGGTCAATCAATGAGCCTAAACCACAGGCGCGCCATGCATGAAACAAACAGTGAACACTATTACTGAAAAAATCAGAGGTCCCGTGAGCAACACATCACGATGAATTAGCATTGAAGGACTAAAACCGTTCACACAGTTGGCATTCATGACTTTAAAAACTCCCTGGAGCAGTAATCAAAGACTTCGAAATTAATAAAAATTTTAGCCAATTCTTCAATTACTTCCACTTAGAAGAAGACTGCTCGCATCCAGTAACAGGCCAAGACGAAAGGTAATGAACAAGCTTAAAGCTTTGTTTCATTATACGATTATAAAGATCCAGTTTAAGGACCATTTGAAGCTGCCTCTTGGGAGGGAGGATCGTCCTGACGGACCTCACGCTCACCCCCGCGTGGATCCACTACCCGAATCTCAAAACAAGCCTCACTCATGTGGGTAAAAATCATAGAAGCCCCCCTTTCAAAACCATGCGATTCCACAAAATCTTTCCATCAGCGGCCAAGGTAAAGAAGACCACCGTTGTGTCGCTCTATGCAAACCGGGAAATTGCGCAACAAATGAGAGAAAAAGAAAACCCGGCTAGGAATAACATCCGCGCACACCTCCTCAAACCTAAGTGGTAGCAGCTAATGAAATACCCCAAAATATTTTTGGGTATTTCTGTTTTAATTTAAATAAAAATAAATTTAAAGTTTTAATATAAAAGAAGTTATAAGATTTTTTTTAATCTTATTATTCGGTTCTTACTATTTCACCATAAAATTTAATTTGACATTATTATTTTAATAGTGCAGCTTATTGTAATTAAAATAAAATATTCATTTTATAAAGGTCAAAGTGAGTTCATTATTTTGTTCTTTAACATCTTACTTGAACATCGTTTGAATTAAATTATCTTTCATAATCTCTTTCATATCTTTTTATGTAAAATAAGTATGCTTATCGCCCGAACTTATTCTATTTCACTTTTATGTTTAATTAAAAATTTAAAATAAATTTATTATTCTAATGATATGTTCTAAGATTTGAAAATTCATTTCAATCAAAATTATTATTATTATTATTAGTTTCATAAATAATTTTATGAGACTAAAATTATTTTTATGGGAGATTTTAAAATTTATTTGAGTAGTGTAGAAACTGTAGATTAATGACAAACCAAATTTTAAAGAGGCAAACCCTGGAGCCCATACCCGACCCGTGAGTAAAAGAGGCCCGTTCATCTTCTTCATCAGTTGACTGAGAGCTCAAGCGGGTAGTCTTCAATGGTGGTTTTCAATTTTGAATTTAAGTTGAGACGTTACTAATACAAATCTTATCCCTAATTCATTACTAGCCATCAATGTGCAATCATTCTCGTTCTAAATGATAAGGTCCTTATCTTGAATAGAACACAAATCTCGTCCTAATTCAGAAAAACCTAGGTTTAGGATCCGACGTATTGACGTAGATGATAAGGTCCTTATCTTGAATTGAATGCCTGGACTTATTCCTACATTCAAAAGGCGTTCATTGTGTCATTCAATTGGTGAAACCGTTCACCAGTCCGGCTAGAAAAAGAATTCTAAATTCGACAATTTTTAGAGTTATTCCACCATTGTCGAATACCTTAATCTCTCAAACTCACACAAATAGATCCCAATCGATCTTGGAAACTGTTACGTACCAAGAAATCCCTCAAATACAGTACCAAAGAAAAAAGCCCCAAATCGGGATGTCTCGCCTCTGACGCAGACCATCTCCGTCGTGTTCCGCCAACGCTAGCCATCAAATAGGACCACCGTGGCACTCGAAATTGTTGGCTGACGGTATCGACGTCGCCCAGCCGCTCCACCGTGAGTCACCTTCGCCACTGTCGGCCGATCTTGTGAGCCAGTGGAGTTTCAACTAGAGAAAGAAGACACGAGCAGATCGAGATTTGTGAAAAGTAATTCAACCCCATCACCCTCCATTGTTGTTTATTACAAAATATAGACCTTATTTCGTATTTTAATTAAAATTGCGATAAACTCCCAACTTCTAATTTATTTCGCAGTTGGCCTTCGACCCAATCATATCCAATTTGATCCAACTTCACAATATTTCCGGCGTTGGTAAAATTCGATCTATACTTAATTCGATTCGGTAACGAATTAAATCATCGGAGTTATATTTATCAACATATATGGAATTTTTGTGAATTATTTTGTAGCCGTGCGGATAGTTTGATTGGTTGTCGCTAACTGTCTTGAAATCCATAGTTGGTATCGAAATCCAACAAGACGATAAGGCAAGTGATATTCCGAGCTTTCAATGCTCATTTGCGTGCTTTCGTGTCTAGTTGTTTTCTACCGTTGAACCATGCCAAATTGTGTTAAATAAATTACAATCCATCCGTTTGTGTGATTTATTAAATTGATAATCTATTTTGGCATGTTAAATGAGTAATGTTATTTTTATAGGTTATTTAAGTTACATAAATGACATTATGTGCCCATATTCCATCAAAGCATGATTTATTATTTTCTCTTCATGTTAAGTTTAATTATGTGATATACCTGTTTTTATATCCATAATTGTCGTTTATTCTATTGGGTTTCGGACTAGTTTGCATATTAGTTCGGTGTGGACTTTGGTTATCTTTTGAACCTAGTCCTTATAAAATATATAAATATGCGCACTTAAGTTATGAATTTTGGAATTGTCGTTTAGTGTATTATAGAATGTGAATATTATAAATTAAAGTTAAGGAAGATGAACTCTTCTTAGTAAAGTATATAAACAATAATATAAATTAAATATGGAAGATGAACGTTTCCAACTTAGTTATATAAAAGATTTTATTATAAACCAGGAAGATGAGCGCTTCCTACCCAGTTTCATGAAGCTACGTCTCCGGACCCGGAAATGATCCACTGAGCGGACCCGTTCAGTGAATTTGATCGATAAGAAAATCCGAGCGGACCCGTTCGGTACACTTGATACTAAAATAAAATCCGAGCGGACCCGTTCGGTACACTTAATATTAAAATAAAATCTGAGCGGACCCGTTCAGTTCAGACTAAAGATATAGATCTTAATGTTGTAGTTCATTGGTTAAATATTAGTTGTAACTTTAAAGTTATACAATTATTTATAAGTCGGTGATCGTAAATAAGTTAGTCATAATTTCAGCGCTTAATTATACTCCAGTCTCATTTCGGAATATAATTTCCTAGAGTGAATTATCACTCACATCCATTATTCTTCCTAACTTATAAATTCTCAAGTTGTGTTGAGTGTCTATTTTGTATTCCGTAATTCATATTTAAATAATCTGTATTAATCTCCTTTGGACTATTTGGTTCATACCGTTTTATGGTCAATGAATCTTTAGTGTAAAGTGGTCTTTTATTTCGTGTCGTCACTTGCTTGTTCTTAATTGAACTAACCGCCCTATGTATTGTGGCAGCTGGTACCTCTCGTTTGTATACGATGCATTAGACCTAAGTTGCAGGTATAGAGATCATAGTGAAGAAGTTCTGAAGGCATTGGAGAACATCAAGGGTCATTTTAAATATTTTGAAACAAAAAGGGTAATTTCAAATGTGATCAAGTTGGTTAATTATGTATCTGTTTTATTTTAAAAGTCTTCCGCTGTACCAGTTAAACGATTGTCAAGTAATTAAAATAAAAATATAATTTTCTTTTGGTAAAAGCCTTCCGCTGTATTTATTTTAATGCATGTTATCATCTTGTTTATGGGAGCATGGTTGCATGTCCCTATAAGCCTAAGGTGGTTACGAAGACATTAAAGTCAGAGTAATCACTGGCGCTGCAACATTCCCTCGTTTACAGAAGAGGGTGTTACAGCTAAAGAGTAGAAGAGAAGTATAAGCAAAGAGGGAGATCATAAGGAAAACAGAAATTAAATGCGAAAATCTCACCAAACGCAAGAACTGTTCGGGATAGTCAATCGCTTGGAAAAAAGCTCATCGTGTTTCTTGCCCGGAAACCCTGTCCGCCCTAATTGTTAAAGGAGGAACTATAATGGATCCCCGCATCTCGATAAAGATTGGAAGGGAACAGTAAGATCTCTCTCTCTTGTATCATCACTCACATGGGAACAGACAAGTAAAGAAAAAAGAGTTACATGCATGACATGCAACAGGTGACACACTCACCAAGGGCACGCGTCTTTTATTCTCTTAAATACAAAATTAATCAGGGAAGAGTCTTTTCTCAGACGAGCAAAAGTAAAGTGAAAAAAGGGAAAACTAAAATTACCTTTCGATAGAACCGAGGGCAAGAAAACCTCGCACAGTGGGTATAAAACACACCAGGATATCCCAAAGTGATGAACATCCTAAAAACAAAATGGATCCAAGTTTGCCACCAAGGGCTTTCTATAGGGTCATCATGAGGGAAGAGCAACTTCAAACACTTCGACTTCCACTCATGTATGTCCTAATCGACGAGGATGCTCACACTCAAGCTAGACTCTGGTCTCGCTCCAACCAGGAACACAAAGTAAAAGTGGAAAGGGACGGAGACGGCCTCTTCTGGTTAACACAAGGATGGCACGACTTCACACAAGCAAATCGAGTCAATGTAGGATCAGCTCTGATTTTCACCTACATGGGCGACTCCATCTTTGAAGTCGATGTCGTTAGTCTTGACAGTGAGGAAAATGGAGAAGTAGGACATCCTTAGGTCTCTACTTTATCCATCGCGTTACTATCTCCAATATGATGTATCAAGTTTAAAGGGATCCAACCTCTATGAAGGTTTTTTGTACGCTACTTCGTGTTATGAACAATAAAAGATCCCCCCCTCTAATTTTATTTCAGAAATCACAAAAGACACAATAAGTAGTGAATGAGAATCATGGATCCCCTTTTTTCTTCACTCATGAAAACATAATCTATGACCAGATTACAAACTCCCAAAGCGTGACGCGGGGGAAGCTTAATTTGAACTGCATGATGAAAAAACCTCATGGTCATCCCCAATTTCGCGACGCGGACAGACTTGGAAGGAGACATTGCCCCTATGAAAAAACATCATAGCACTTCCTATCCCAAGATGATGAAGGATAAGAAAATCATCCCAACCACTGTCGATCTGAAAGAGACCGTTCTCACTCTAGGATACAGCCACTGGAAAGTCGCGGACAAGATAAGATGAAAGAAAAGCCCATCGAAGCGGAAGTGGCCCGTATTCAGCTTCAAATTGAGGAGGCATAACCTGCACACGGTTAAAATTAAAACCCAATGAAGATAACCCGAGCTCTGTTGGATAAAAATAAAAAAGACTCATTAGCCGAGAAAGCTGCTCCACATTCTCGATCTTTTGAAAAAAGGCCCAAGGGTTGAAACTTCCTGATGACATAACGCATGCGATGGCACAATCGGTTGCCAAAACGTAAGAAGCAACGAAGGAGATGAGAAGATTGGGGCTTTAAAAAGGAAAAATCCACCTTAAAGCATAAAGACAAGTGGAAGAAGACTTCATACATTCGGATTAACCCTTTCGACACTTGGAAAAGGTCAGGTCTTGAACAGATAAATATTTACTGAAGGCAAAAATATACAGCAATACTAGACTTTGTCCAAAAAGGTCTCAAACCCAAATTCTCAAAATGAAACGAGTATCTCAATGGAACACCAAAAACAGGGAACCAAACGCGAGTTCCCAAGTCCATAAAAGTTTCATCCAACAAAATCCGAGAAATCAAAGATTAATTGGTGGTAGCCGCCTTCTCAACTTCTTCCTCCGCGTCCTCAGCATCTTCTTCTTCGGAGTAGGAATCTTCCACGGCCATCTCCTCCATTGAAAGCCCCCAGTCGGCACTAGTCATACTAGGCTCAAACTTCTCTAAGGGGACACCTGGGTTAGTAGCCGAACGTGCAACGCTCTGGTTGATCCCCGCCACCATTCCCTTCCGAAAGTAGCTAAAACACTTATCTTTTAAAATACTGGTACCTTTCGGAGTCTGGAGACAAGCTTTGGCAATGGAAGACATGAAAGAAGCACCGGCCTCGGTCTTTATCCACTCAGAGGACAGATAGGCCAAACCCTCCGGACTCTGAAGCCATTGAAGAGCCACTTCTCGGTCCGAACGCGCCTTGAGAGTATCACCTTGGTCATAGACGCTTCTTCACGAAGGATAGAGAAATCTTCTTCCAGCTTATCAATGCTGGCCTGCCTAGCCAGGAGAAGTTCCCGTGAACTCCTTTCCGCTGCTTCAAGCTCTTTGACGCGTGAGTTGGCAACATCCAGAGAAACTTTCAAATCATCATATTCTTTCTTCAAAACCGCCATGGCTTCCTTCTGTGATTGCACCTCTTCATGGAGATCCACAGACCTCTTTCTGAACTTCTCCACCGAGGTTGGGTCACCGACAGTGTTCCCCATGATCCGCAGCTGATGGGACAACTTCTTGATCTCCTCCTCTTTCTTTTTGAGACTCTCTTCACCATACACCAAACGCTTTTCAACGTCCGGTTGAATCACCCTCAGGTAAGACAATAATAAGAAAATGAGGAAGGCCGGAAATTATACCGCGTCAAAGTACTACAAAAAGAAAGACAAAAGACAGCCAACAAAGTGAACTTACCCACTGGATAATACGATCAAAGTTGCTCGAAAGAGTAACAGGATCCAATCGACTAATATACCCCTGCTCTGGAAGACAATGCTTTTTAGCAGGAAAGGCAAGGCCTTGCAGATCAATCAAGTTGAAACCTGGAATGGGAAATTCGCGGAGAGTTGCCTCACCCTCCAAGAAGAGTCCCCTTTCATCCGCGACTGATGGCCCAACAGCAATACAAACTTTCCTTTTCTTCGACTTAGAGGTTCAAGCGGCAGATGGATGAACATGCTTTTCCCGAGACACAGGAACCAGTGAAGAAGACCCTACCAGAGCGCCAGTCTCTTCTGCAACATTCATGTCAATAATTGGCGCCGCCTCTGAAATTGGAAGAAGAGCAGGAGGATCACTGACCTCTAAACTTGTCTTTTTCTTCTTCTCGTATCTAGCTTTGTGTCGCTTCAGAAGTGCGTCCAAATCCATTTTATCTGAACACGAAAACATTCAATGAAAAGTCAATCATCAAAACAAGACACAACATGAAACGCAAATTTATACACTAAAAGAAAGGGTAAAACAAGAAGAGTCACCTAGTTGCGGATGAGGCAAGCTCAAACCAGCCATCTCAAGACGAAACGCGGATAACATTTTATCCCATGGAAATCTAGGTGTATGAGAAAAAGATTTTTTGAACTAAAGAAGATTGGAGACATTTGGTTTTTTCACAGAACAGAAACGCCCCGGAACAGTTCGGCAATTGAAACCTTTCTCGGATCTGTCGCGGACCAAAAACCACTTATACTTCCAATTCGGCTTGCTATACAACCTCTCCATGTATCCGCAACTCGATTTGCACTGATAAAACCTTGAATCCTGTGTTCCCTTTTTCAAGGAAAAAATACTGAGCATCAACTTCAAAGAAGGAGCAACACCAATCTCCTTACACCTCATAATAAAACTAGTAAAAAACATCCAACCATTGGGGACAATCTGAGCAGGGCTTAAGTTGTACTCATCCAAAAACCCTGAGAAAAAGGGGTTTAAAGGAAGTCGGAAGCCTTGGGATAAACTAGCCACATATACAACCAAACAATCTTCGTATGTGTCCAGGCAACCTCCCCCCTCCTCAGGAAGACAAAACTCTACATCCGCGGGCCATGGGAAGACTTGTGAAATAGCATCAAGATCTTCCAATTTCAACAGGGTAGTACAACCCCTCAACTCGCCCACGGGAGATCTCCATGGATGAATCCTATCAGTTACGACTGGTGGACGGTCGGAAGGAGGCGAAAGAGGTTTAAAATCTCCCAAGAAGAGGCAAGTGTCCAAATCCCCTAAGTTATACATTGGAGTGTCTAAATCAGACAAATTTTCTTTAGAATGAATCTTCTTCGGATTTTCCGCTAAGCCAATTGGGGGAGCCTCATAAGGAATCCAAACATCGTTAGCCTCTTGATCCGCGGAATGAGAAGTGGAAGAAGGACCCGCGTCCACCGAAGAACTAGCACCTGACCCATCCGCATCCCTCGAATTTTCGTCTCCCACGCATCCATTCAAAGAAGAAGAAACTGTGTAAGGAGAAGAATAGTAATCAGGGTCAGTACGCTTCCGGCGCCTTCTCACCTTAATAGGACTACCCGTAGGACCAACTCGATTTGGAGTCGACGCGGATGTGGAAGAAGACGACTCTGATGAGGAACCACCAGAGCTAGAAGAGGAACTCTCAGAAGAAGAAGAGAGGGTCTCTTGAGTTGGACGCGCTCGAGAAGATGAAGCGATGCCACTTTTCCACCCTTCACCTCTCTCAAAATCTTCTA
Source organism: Persicaria tinctoria (assembly GCA_037127255.1). NCBI lineage: Eukaryota > Viridiplantae > Streptophyta > Magnoliopsida > Caryophyllales > Polygonaceae > Persicaria > Persicaria tinctoria. The sequence continues at coordinate 41,460,202 of JBANSL010000012.1, read as the reverse complement.
ACGGATCGTGCTCCCCACTGAGACTAGCCATTTCTAAAGAAGCTAGAAGAAAATCGTATGAAGATTTACTTACACAAAGCAAAACCTCATCCAAAAACACATTCAAAGACGAACTCACACCCTAATTTTCGATCTATCCATCAAAAAATAAGAGTATTAACAAAGAAAAATCAAGAACAACTTAGAAAAAGAAAAAATACCTTGAAGATCTGAAGAAGTCCGCCGGAATCTTCAAGCGAGCAACCAGAAACCTAAAAGACCGTCGCTAGAAAGCCAAAAGATGGATAAGAATAGGAGTCTTTGGGAGAGCAGAAGAAGACAAGTGTGAGTTAAAAAGAAAAGGAACGGGGTAACTTATAGAAAATTACCGTCGTTTAAACTTTCGGACATATATGGGCCTAATGGGCCCTAGTTGGGCCAAAACTCGACAAGAAGAGGCCCATCATCTCTAAACCGGAGTTGAAGCAGCAGCAAAACTACAGATGCTTTTCTTAAAAAACTTGATCGTTCCACGTCAATCCCTGAGTGGAATCAACCCGGCCCGAGGAGCTGTGACTAAGCCAACAATAAAAAACATCTGTAAAAACATAAAAGTAAAATAAAACACAACCAGTTGGCAAAAAGTGGCAAAAGCTTAATCATTAAAGATGTCCGCGGATAGACACACAATAGGAAAAAACGGCAAGCTCACTTAAAACAGAATCATCCGCGGATAGAAAAGAGGGGGGGGGGACACGTGGTGATCATGCCCACCCCCCACGAGTAGAACACGTGTTGAGTAGCAAACCCCACGTGGCATGTCTTTAGAGACCGCCTTGTACCTATAAAAGGAAGAAAAGACATTAAGAAAAAGGGGGACTTTTAGGGAGTGAAGGGATGAGAGAAAAGAAGAAGAAAGGAGCGGATCAAAACCAAGTGAGCCTGAGAAAGAAGAGTGGAATAGAGAGAATAAAGAGAAGAAGTCGAACGCGCCACCAAACGCTTCTTTTCGGGAAGATCGAAGCCTTTCTTACTATATTGCTCCGCGGATATAGACCTTTCTTCACCCATTGTAAAACTTTTGCCTAATTTGAGAATCTGTTGTTGTTGGTCCTCAAGATAATCAACGACGACAGGTAAACAATCTGAATCCCGAATAGTCCAGAGAAAACTCGATATGGGAATAACACATCAGCACTCGTAGATAGATTGTTCCCGCGACACAGGTTGGGCCGCGTCGATTATTTCGATGCGGGTCAGGTAAGCCCGTTGAGAATATTAAAGGTCTCACTAGGTAAATTTCCGGGTCCCACTAAAAATGGAGGCCTTGAGAGATCGGGCTTTTTCAGGTTCATACCCAACGCCTTTTCCTCTCTCATATCTTTTTCCGTGGACCGTGGTCGCCTCTTGAATTGTCTTCCAAATCTTCAAGGTAGCTCATAGTTCCTCTTCAATGTCAGTCTTCCTCCCTCGTGGTCGACTATCTTGAGTTGTCTCTCTCACATTTTCTTCCCCTTTGATTCGTTCACAGATTTGGGTGGGTAAGTTTTTTTTCCCCTATTCGTTGTTGTTGTTGGTTTAGTTTTGTTGTCGGTTTGGTGTTAGAAATAGTCGTGTTGTGTTAATTTGAGGCAATTTTGACCAGATTAGTTGCTTGGTTGAATCAATTTCGTTTTTCGAGGTTAATTTGTTATCGTTTTATTTTTTTTCCTAAGAAAACCGATCAAGAAAACCCAATTTTAGTGCTAATTTGTAAAAAAAGGCTTCACGTATGTTGTCTTGTCAAAAAAAAATCACGTAGGCTGTCTTGTCATCATTTTTTATCCGTGAAAAATCACAGGGTAATATATTACCACCACCATTAAAGGTCGGAATATTTTTATTACATTTGAAAGTTAAGGATATATTTTTACCATACCCCCAAAGGTGGGAATATTTTAATTAGTTTTCCCAAAAATAATCACAAATCAACACCCTGTGACCTAGGCGTGTTATTTGAGCCGAACGAGTCAAGTTTGACATGTTCATGTTCGACTCGAATGGGAGACGAGTCGAGCTGAGCCCGAGCCTAAAACTTATATGAGCCTTTTTTGGCACTCAAGCTTGATTCGCGAGCCAAACCACATACTCGAGCTTGACTTGAAAGACTCGGTCTAGGGTTGCTCAAAATATGGCCCAGTTCGAAAATCGAGCATAAATCGAACTGAAAAAGTCGGTTTCGGGCCGACTCGATATTTCTCGATTCTGGCTTTGACCCTGGAAAATCCGAAATTCGATTTCGAGCTGAAAACCGAAACCAAACCTAAATTTTCAGTTTTGATCTGAAAAAATATTTTTTTGTTAAAGAAAAAAAAGTTTAATTCGCTAATGCACTCGCATTACACATTTACTCTTTACAAGCGCCTCTCTTAGACTCCCAGTTCGCCTTTCGTTGGTTCTCCCCATCACCTTCCATCGCTAGCTTCTCCTTATCGCCTTTCGTCTCCTTGTCGCTTCTTCTCTCCTATTTCGCCTCCCACTTCTCCTCGCCACTTCTTCTCATAATGCAAGGGCCAGAGGCCGGAGTCGAAACACTAGCGATTCCTTCGAGTAGCGATTGGAGTCAAACCTTTTGGTGACACCATCGACTCACTCTCCTCGCCACTTCTTCTCTTTCCCAGTTTCCCTCCCACTTCTCCTCGTTGCTTCTTCTCACAGTGCAAGGGTTAGGGGTTGAGTCAAAACAACATCGATTCTTTTGGGCTTCTAGAGGAGGTTGGAGTCTAATGTGCCACAGCGGATCCAGAGGTGTTCAATTATCTACTTCAACCTCTAGCCACCAATTCGATCTGATCCCAATTACATCGAAATCGGTCAATTTGTTAGATTACTTTTTTGTATTCAGCGATCTATTACTTGAATTCATTGGATATGGAGGTGTTCGATTGTCTGATCCTAATTACTTGAATTCATTGTTAGGGTTTGTTAGATTGGGTTCGATACTTTGAGTAAAGCTGCTAAAAGAACAGATCGTTTTTTTCGGTTTATTCGAGCCTCGACCCGAAAAAAACAAAAACTGAATAATCGGTTTCGGGTCGGGCCACGATCCTCTCTCCCTAAAAAATCAAGCCTTCGATTTTGACCCGACCCGTTTAACTTGAGTCGGTTCGGCCCGTTTGAACAACCCTAGCTCGGTCAAGCCGAACGAACGAGCTTAGTCTTGTTCAAGCTCGTTGCCCGAGCTCGTTCCTTCAAGCTCGACTAAACAAGATCTAATCTAATTAATCCCAATTTTAACTAGACAATTTTGAAATCATCTAATTTAGAAACAAGCAATGAATCATTATGATACAAAACACACCAAAATACAATACTGAAAAAACACAAAAAAATGTATTTGAATATTAAATCTCCGTTTGCATTTCAAAATTTATGATTTATACATCCCTATGCTTTATGAGTAGCACTATTTCGAAGTCATGTTTGGGTGGCATAAATAAAACATTCATTATAAAGCAACAAATTCATGCCCTTGTTCGTTGTATGTTCGATCTCTCTAAATCCATGCCCCTGTTCAGTGTTCACCAGCATCTATAACAACACCATTGTGCCTCATTCACACCACCAACGCCATTGAATCCGAACTTAGACTTTGATGGACTTTGATTGCCCGTCCAATCCCTAGAATCCTTCTCCTTCAATCGAATTTGGCAATGAAGGTGTTGTGTTGCGATAGAGTAGAAAGAAGCAAAGAGGGGAAGGGAGACAGAGGTGGTTTGAATCTAGAACCCAAAAGAGCTATTCCGAATTCGTTTCTTGGTAACCTAATTGAGTTGCTCTTCAATCAATTTTAGAGAAGGGCAAGTCAAAGAGAAGAGAGAAGTTTGTCACACCTCTTTGCAATTGAAACCCTAATTTCTCTATTACCCTCAAATAGTAATTGTCGTCGATAATCGAAGCCCTTATCCGTTTTATGTGAAGTTCGAGCTAAATTACTCAACAATTTTTTGGTAGGAAGAAAGAAGAGGAGAGAGAGGAGAATAATGAATTCTATGCAACTTTAGGGAGGAGAAGAAGAGACGGAGAGGTTGGGGTAGATGAGGGGTTTTTTAAAATTAAAAAAAATATTATAGGTCATAAAATATAACTTAAAAAACTAACTCTTTTTTTGATCTTGATCCAATTCGATAGACTTAGTCGCTCTATATCTAGATCGAATACTATATTTCCCGCGACTACATCTAGATCGGATACTGTGTGCCTTTAACCTCTTGACATGAGATATAGCCTCATAACCACTACACCAACTTGTAATTGTTAAAAATAAATAAATCAAAAACTGATAAATCATAAGAGCATCCCCAACAGATGCTCTATTTTGGAGAAAATTGGACTTTTGGGAAATATTGAGCTTATATTTAGCTCAACAGTTTCCCCAATCCAATATCCAAAATAGAGATTAGCCTGGAAAATAGAAGTGCTTTCCCCATATCTGCAGCAACGCTAAAATTGTTTGACGAAGCTTTTTTCCTACCTTTCCCCACGTTCTTGAGAGAAAAAACTGCAATTTGAAGCCATTTCTCTTCCTAGAACAGTGAGTTCTTCGACTTTTGCAAGACTCTCTTTGATAATATATCCGATCACATGATCTCTTCACTTGGCCGGGTCGCGGGAAAGATCGGTGGGAGACAACCGCCGAACAAGGAACGACGTCGTCAGTGTCACCAGGCGAATTGGGGAAGACATGGCGATGCCACCACCGACATCGTATCACCAGCCACAAACCTTAGAAGAAGTGAGGACGCTTTGGATCGGCGAATTGCAATAATGGGTTCTCTTAATTCAACCCCTTTTGATTCTCTTCATTCCCCTTTTGCCTTTATTTTGTTTCTGCTCGAATTTTCATATGTGATCTTATCCATTTTGGGCGAATGATTGATCATAGAGCACTAATTGCTCAATTTCGTTAGAAAGAACATCGAAATTAGGTTTTTTTGTTCGTTTCACCAGTTATATTAAAGTTTTATTAATCACTTGATTTTTCTTTCTGGCCAATAGATAGCATTGTAAGCAATTCCTAGGAGTTTCATCTAATCAGATTCATCATGCGTACTTGCTAGTGGAATATGACAACATTCTGGATTACTTATAAAGAGATGTTCCTTATCCATTGAGTATCATGTTGAGCGAGTGGAGATTAGAATGAAACTCATTTGAGCAGTGACTGAATTGATTCTCTCATATATACCCAAGTACCCAACCCAAGAGGAGGGTATGGCTCATTCTAGTAATTGCAACATATTCTGAAGCTCTCTTTTAACGCAATGTATCCACACTCCATGTTGATAATGATACCCTTGGCTGATTCCATACGGTTTGTTTTAACCTAGGTCTAGCTAGTGTACATTAAATTTCAACTAAAATTTAATTTATAATTAAAAAATTAAATCACAATTCTTTAAAATGGAGAAAGTATTGGAATTGACACAAAAAATTTTTTATATATAAAAGATGAATTTTCATTCTCCATTTTGCAGAAAATTTGGGAATGAAAATTTGGGAATGCTCTAAAGGCATTATAATGACGGGAATCCAAACGGAGCCTAAAGCCCTGCAATCCAACAGCGCACCCTGAAATGCTCGTATAAATAACTGTCCCTCCGTTCTTCCATGGCTCCATATTTCAAATTGAGAAGAAACCCCTTTCGAATTCTCGAATACAATTCAACGTACGAGAAAAATGCACAAGACCGGATCCAGTTCATCGCTCGGCCCCGGCGGCCTCGACATCGCCCAGTCCTTCTTCACTCCGATCCAGTTCGCCGCTCCTCCCTCCCAAATCAAACGCCACACCAAGATCTCCATCATTGGCGCCGGCAACGTCGGCATGGCCATCGCACAGACAATCCTCACTCAAGTGACCTAATTAACTTCTTTTTATGATCGATTTCAACTCCGCGTGCAAAATGAATTTTCTAATTTGAAATCGATTTTGTCTCAGGATTTGGCGGATGAACTGGCGCTGGTGGATGCAATCCCGGACAAGCTCCGGGGAGAGATGCTGGACCTCCAGCACGCCGCGGCGTTCCTGCCTCGGACGAAGATCGTGGCGGACGTTGACTACGGCGTCACCTCCGGATCGGATCTGTGCATCGTGACGGCGGGAGCGCGGCAGATCATCGGCGAGACCAGGCTGAATCTGGTGCAGAGAAATGTGTCTCTGTTCAGGAAGATCATCCCTCAGTTGGTGAAGTACTCGCCGGATACTATTTTGCTCATCGTCTCCAATCCAGTTGACGTGTTGACTTATGTGGCGTGGAAGCTCTCCGGATTCCCGTCTAATCGGGTCATCGGGTCGGGCACGAACCTGGATTCGTCCCGCTTCAGGTTCCTCATTGCGGATCATCTCGATGTCAACGCTCAGGATGTTCAGGTAAAACCCTAGATTTCATACAGTGAATCTCGATGTTAATTGCTCCCTTTGCCCCTTTTCATTTTTTTTCCCCTTCAATTACGGAGTACTACTGACTACGGAGTATTTTTTGTTTTTCACTAACTGCATTTATTTATTCATCTTTATCTGTAGAACTTTGAATAAAATATCTTATTTGTAAAAAGAAGAAGAAACTAGTACTACCATTTTTTTTTCTATCGGTTAGTTCAAATTTCACCCAATTCGAGGACAATTTTATACTCCCTCCGTTCCAAAATAAGTGTCGTTTATTTTTTTCTGCGCGCTATTTGAAGAGAAAAAAACACTATAAAATATTATTTTTTTAATAATTTCATAGTCGGTATTCATAAGTATAAACTTATAAAAACAAATTCATTAAAAAAAATATATTTTATATAGTTTTGACCTCCTCAAAAAGCGTGCAGAAAAGTTAAACGACTTTTATTTTGGAACGGAAAAAGTAATATTTTATTTTAATTTATTAGTAAGATTTAAAAAAAAAAAATTGTGTCATAGCGCTAAATTTGTACTAATAATCATTAATTTTTCATATGTAATAGGTGAAAATAGGAGTGTTAGGACTTAAATTCAATGTTCCAAGTTCCATCGCACGTTCCCTTCCATCACTCAAAAACTCTTCAACTTCATCCAACTTGTATTAGTGATTATTAAATTTCTAATAAGATTTAAATAAAATCTTCAATCGTAGATTTAAGATTGAAGACCTTGAATCGTAGATTGATTTTCTTGTTTGATTCTTCTAAGACCATTCCCTGTTTAATTTGGTAGTATTAAATAGTGTTCAGTCGCTCACATTATATACAACCTCTCTTCAGTAATTGATGTCGTTTGACTTTTTAAAATGTTTTATAATGAGCCAAAAACTACATTAAGGGCTCATTTGGTTGAATGCGAGAAGTACAATTCTCGAGAACTTACTTCTCATTAATTGAATTCCCGTAAAATGCACTTCTCATAAATTGAAAAAAATTGTTTGGTTGAATTTTGGTTTTAAAAATATAAATAGAAAAATAAAGAAATTCACATTAAAAAATAGTGACCTAGGTAAATTCAACTTCCTACGACTTTGAGGAATTTCCTGAGAAATTGAAATCCTGTGTCTTTCTATCAACCAAACACAGAAATATATCCTTCTTCCTCGATTTTTTAACTTCCTGTATATCAACTTTTTAATTAATTTTTTGTTATATAATATATAATTTAGTAATGTTAGTTTTAATGTTACTGGATTGAAAACAGGCCTACATAGTCGGAGAACATGGAGACAGCTCGGTTGCCTTATGGTCGAGCATTAGTGTGGGAGGAGTGTCAATCTTGAGCTTCTTACAGAACCGTCAGATCCCATATGAGAAAGAAACGCTGGCAAAAATACACAGAGAGGTGATCGAGAGTGCGTATGAGGTGATAAAGCTCAAGGGCTACACCTCGTGGGCCATAGGGTACTCAGTTTCCAATCTAGCCCGGTCCCTTCTACGGGACCAGAGGAGGATCCACCCGGTCTCGGTCCTTTCTAAGGGCATCAATGGGATCAACTGTGGAGATGTGTTCTTGAGCTTGCCTGCCCAGCTGGGCAGGGGTGGAGTCATTGGTGTGGCTAATGTGCATATGACTGAGGAGGAGACTCACCAACTGAATTCCTCTGCCAAGACCATCTTGGAAGTGCAAGCCCAGCTTGGTCTCTAAACAGTGTCTTTCAATATGTATGTTTCTGAAGGTGCTTTGCTTATGTATTTTCCACTTGAGAATTCTAAAACCTTTTTGCTAAGTTGGTAGAAGATCTGTATGGTTCTTTTTATTGCAATTGATCATGCTTTCCCATTTTAGGCTCATAATGTATCTCAATCATGGTTGTTAAACTTCTTGCCACATGCTTTCCCATTTTAGGCTCATAATGTATCTCAATCATGGTTGTTAAACTTCTTGCCACATGGATTGAAATGGATCCCGGCCTTTTACCCAAAAACAAAAATAAAAACCAGATATGAATCCCGTTTTCATATGATCCAACCGAAATTTCTCAGTTTCTCATATGGTATTAGAGCAAGTCCGAGTCGGTCAGTTTTCCTAACTTTGAGTTAGGTTAAAAGAGATTGAGAATCCTAATTGTAAAAACAGAAACAGAAAATGGACGAGTTTAAACCAACCATAAAATAAAAAAAAAGTTACAATATGAAAATTACATAAAACAATCCAATTTTGGGTTATATTTTTTCAAGGAAAAAAAAAGAACCACAATGAACCGTCAGAAAACAAATAAACTATGATGGTACGTTGCTTGCTCCCTACATCTTCCATACCGAGTCAGGGATGGACCCAGGGGTGGGTTGGGGTCCGTTCCTGTAAGTGTTTGGAGAACTGAGTCCTTAACGGATCTCAGAGGCCTACTCCTGTATATATATCAATGGGTGAAAACTCGAGGGTACAATGGTAACTGTACAAGTATAAATAATATAATGCTAACATCCTCCCTCAGTCGCAGCTAGAGGTGAGCGAATAGCAAGACTGGAACGAAAAGAAGTAAAAAGAGGAGTAGGTAAGCCTTTTGTGAAAATGTCCGCATACTGATGTGCAGAAGGGACATGAAGAACTCGGACCTGGCCTAGGGCGACCTTCTCTCTGACGAAATGGATGTCAATTTCAATATGCTTCGTCCGTTGGTGTTGAACTGGGTTCGACGACAGGTAAACAGCGGAGACATTGTCGCAGTAGACCAGTGTAGCCGATCGAAGGGGAACCCGGAGTTCGCAGGGAAGGTTGCGGAGCCAGCAGGTCTCAACGACGGCGTTGGCAACACCACGATACTCAGCCTCGGCACTCGAGCGGGAGATGGTGGCCTGACGCTTGGAGGACCACGAGACCAGATTGTCGCCCAGGTACACCGCGAAACCAGATGTAGAGCGTCTAGTTTCAGGACAACCCGTCCAGTCAGCGTCAGAATAGGCGGTGAGGGAGTCAAACCTGCTGCGAGCGAGATGTAAACCCATGTCAGAGGTGCCCTTGATGTACCTGATTATCCTCTTGAGCGCCTAAAGATGGTGCTCGCGGGGATCATGCATGTATAAGCAGATCTGCTGTATGGCGAATGCAATGTCCGGTCTGGTGAATGTCAAATACTGGAGAGCACCGGCCAGACTGCGGTAGGTTGTAGGATCCTCAACCTTAGGACTGGAGGCATCGTCGAGCTTGGACTTGCAGTCGACAGGGGTGGTGGCGGGTTTGCAAGACGTCATGCCGGCCTTGTCGACGATCTCAAGAGCGTACTTCTGCTGATGAAGGAATAGGGTAGTAGGAGTGCATGACACAGAGACCCCAAGGAAGTAGCTCAGGGAACCGAGATCAGTCATGGCGAACTCTGATCGCAGCAGGGCCATCAGCCTTGACATGAGCGATGTAGAGGAAGCGGTGAGCACGATGTCGTCAACGTACAGGAGAAAATAGGCAGTGTTAGACCCTGAGTGGAACACAAAAAGGGAGTGATCAGACTGACTGCCCTGAAATCCAATGCCAGTGAGGTACGTGGCGAACCGCTGATACCAGGTGCGAGGCGCCTGTTTCAACCCATAGAGAGACTTCCGGAGAAGGCAGACGTGAGATGGGCGGGTGCGATCATAGAAGCCTGGCGGCTGATGCATATACACAGTCTCCTGAAGGTTGTCGTGAAGGAAAGCATTCTTGACGTCAAACTGATGGATAGGCCAATCCTTAGTAAGGGCGATGCTCAGAACTGTGCGGATGGTAGCCGGTTTGACGACCGGGTTGAAAGTCTCATCACAGTCAACCCCAACCTCTTGTGACTTGCCGTTGACCACTAGTCGAGCCTTGTGTCGCTCTAGAGTTCCGTCTGACCTGTACTTATCCTTGAACAACCACATGCAGTTAATGATATTAGTGTCCCGAGGCCTTGGAACGAGGTCCCACGTGCCATTTTGAATAAGAGCACTAAACTCATCCATCATGGCAGCTTGCCAGTTCGGGTCCTGTAAGGCCTTGTGGGGCGATTTGGGGAGAGGAGATATGTCGGGAGACAGAGTGAGAAGGTTGTATTTGGGGTTAGGTTTGAAGATGCCGGACTGCGACCGGGTCTTCATGGAATGGGCGGGGGGTGCAATCGGAGGTTGGTGGGTAAGAGGGGTTGCCTACTGAGGGGGAAAGAGGGGGGCGGGGGGGTGAGGCGGGCGCTGCTAGGGGGGTGTACCCGCCGCAACGGGTGCAGCGGGATAGGCGGGGGGGGGGGGTGCGGCGGGGGTGTGGCGGCCGCTGCCAGGGGGGTGTGCCCGCCGCCAATCGATTTGGGTGGGGGTATCGGGCGGGGGGTTGGTTCCGGATGATGCTTGTTGGAATAGGTGGCGTAGGAGGGGTGGGAATTCATCGGACTTGGGTGGTGTGGGTGGGTTGGGGACAGCAGGGGTGGGTGGTGTGGCGAAGGGGAAGGTCTGTTCGTCGAAAATCACATGGCGCGAAGTGACAACCCGATTTGTATCCAAGCGAAGACAACGGTAGCCTCGATGGTGTGGGGAGATGCCCAAGAAGACACATTTAGTGGATCGTGGGGATAGCTTGTGAGGGGCGGTGGCACTCATGTTGGGAAAACAGAGACATCCAAACACTCTAATGTGATCGTAAGAGGGGTAGCGCTTGTAGAGTGTCAAGGTTGGGATGGAGTTGCCAATGGCTTTGGATGGAAGTATATTGTGGAGATAGGTGGCCATGTGAAGCGCCTCAACCCAAAAGGGGAGGGGGAGAGAGGCGTGATGTAGGAGGGTTCTAGTTTTGTCATTGAGGGTGCGGAGAATACGTTCCGCTTTGCCATTTTGTGGAGAGGTTTGGGGGCATGAGAAGCGGAGTGATATCCCATTTTGTTGACAAAAGGAGCGGACAAAATTGTTGTCAAACTCTCCTCCCATGTCGCACTGAATAGCCTTGATGGGCAAAGTGAATTGAGTGCGGACAAATGTGTGAAAATTGACAATGTGACTTTGTGTTTCCGATTTGTGACGTAGGGGAAAAACCCAAACAAAATTGGTGAAATCATCAAGGACAACCAAATAGTATCGAAAACCACTAGCACTTGAAATAGGAGATGTCCACAAATCACAATGCAAAAGATCAAAAGGTGCAAATGTACTGGAATGAGAAATGCTAAAAGGGAGACGCTTGCTCTTGGCGATTTCACAGGAAATGCAAACGCCAGAGGCTTTATTACAAGAAATTAAATGACTAGTGCGGAGACATTGGAGCACGTGGTCGCCGGGATGGCCAAGACGAGCGTGCCACAAGTCAGAACGATGGGCGACGAAGGCGGTGGGGGCGGTGGGAGACTGTGGGCGAGCTTTGGTGATGGGGTAGAGGTCGCCAGAACTATTGCAGCGCATGATTGGGGTCCCCGTACGAAGATCCTTCACAAGAAAACCAAACGGGTCAAATTGGACAGCCACGTGATTATCGACGGTAAATTGACGAACAAAAATGAGGTTTTTAACAAGGTCAGGGGAAAGCAAGACTTTGTTGAGGCGTAGGGGTGGGGCATTGGGAAGGGTTGTGTGACCCGAACCGACAATTTTAAGAGACTCGCCGTTTCCGACATAAACAGACGGTAAAGTGCTCGAATTAAAAACAGTTTGTAGGTTACCTGGTGCGTTCGTCATGTGAGAGGAGGCCCCGGTATCCATGTACCAGTTGTCGTCCGGCTGCTGGAGTCCCATGGTGGAGAAAGCGGCGGAGAGGTTGGTGTGCATGGGGTGCGCTGGAGGCTGCTGTGAAGCGTACATCGCCGGGGATGGAGCCCGCTGCTGTGGCGGACGCTGCGTGTAGGCCAACTCTGGCGGGGGGTATCCCGCCCACGTCGGATAAGGGCAGGGCGGCGGAGCGGGGGACCATTGCTGTTGTGGGTACCACTGCCTTGGCGGCGGCCGCTGCTTTTGCCGCCTCTGTCGCGTCCTCCGCGTTGTTGGGGTTGTCTGGGTTGGGTGTGGGGAAGGGGGTCCGGGGCTATGAAATCCTTGGAGGAAACAAGGACATGGGAAGGGCCCTGGGGGCGTCCCTAACGGCTCTCCTCCCTGGAGAGCATGCTGCGAGCCACCATGAAGGTCGGAAGTGGCAATGTGTTGCTGATCATGCCACCGACGACATCAAATTTGGTGGAAAGGCCGTTGATAAGTTGAAGAACAAGGCGTTCTTCGCTAACTTTGTCCCCAACATCGCCTAGTTGATCAGCGATGGCTTTGATGGCGAGGCAGTAGTCAGAAACGGTGGAGAAGCTTTCCTGACGGGTGTTGATGAACTTGCCCTCAAGATGCGCTACCCTAGCGGATTGATTGTCATGGAAGAGGCCCTTTATGCGGAGCCAGACATCACGGGCGGTAGAGTTTGGTTGGAGGACGGTAATCAGGACGTCCTCAGAGATGGTGGCATAGATCCATCCAAGAACGATGGAGTCAAGGCGGTTCCAGAGGGGCTCAGGGACATCAGTCGGATGATCAGAGCCGTCGATGTGGGTGATGACGTCGTGAGCCTTACAGGCGGTTTGGAAGAGCTCCGCCCATGTGTGGTATTGAACCTTTTTAAGATCTAGGGTTAGGGGAATTTGATTTTTGATGTTGGTGACGGATTGAGCGGAGTGAAAGGGGTTTTGTGGTGGTGGTGGAGAGTTAGGGTTGGGTGGAATGGGGTTAGGGTTGATTGGGTTGATAATCTCGTCGGTAGACATCGAGAAGAGGTGGGAGATTGTGGCGGAAGGGAGAAAGGAGGAACAAGGGGCGGCGGCGGCGGCTGTAGGGAGCGGCGGCGGCAGCGAGAGGGGGAGGCGGCGGCAGCAGGGGGCTGGCGGCGGCGACTGGGCTGGCGGCGGCGGCTGGGCAGGCGGCGGCGGCGGCGGCTTGGGGCTGCAGCAGCTTAGTGGATCGTTAGGTGTGAAACAAAAATTAGGGTTTCACACAAAAGCTTGATACCATGTAAGTGTTTGGAGAACTGAGTCCTTAACGGATCTCAGAGGCCTACTCCTGTATATATATCAATGGATGAAAACCCGAGGGTACAATGGTAACTGTACAAGTATAAATAATATAATGCTAACAGTTCCAACCCGCCCCATTTTTCCAAAAATAAAATGATAGATAAGAAAAATTCAGGAAAATTATTTATTTATTTATTAAATTAAGGGTTTTGTTAATAAAAATTATACGATGAGAAAAATTTAGCCTATCTAACCCACCCGAATTTTAATTTCTAGTTAAGTGCCTGCCTCGAGCACCATCTTGTCAACACAATCAACGGTGCATTGTTGGTTTACACAGATTGAATGATTTATAAGGTTAGTGTTTGACTCATAGAGATTTCTCAAGTTAAAGTAGTTTTGGATTCCTAAGCAAGTGAAAAAAATGTTCAAGGACAAAACTAATAGTTAGGCATATTTTACACATGCTCAATGGCCGATTTTGTGAAATATATCTTATTTTAAGGCCAAAATACCAAATTGGTATTTAAAACTGGTAATGTTGGATATTTGGGTATTTAAAAATATTCCGATGCTAAATTGGTATTTAAAACTGCATCGATTAACAAATTGGTATTTTTTTTAGTCGGAATTTCGGTTTTCATGCGTGTGACTCCTACGCGTATACCGAACCCTTTTTGTTTAGCTTGGACCGATTTAATTATAATAAAATTATAGGCCAAAATGCATAAAACCACCCTTTATTCACCATTATTTTCAATTAACCACCCCTTATTCAAAAAATTTCACGTAACCACCCCTTATAACAAACTGTTTGCAAGTAACCACCCAACCTCCCATTTTTCTATAAATTGAACTTCTATTAAATTCAACTTGAAACTAAAAGACGAAAATGCCCCCAAATTTGATTTTATAGTTTTTATTTATTATTATTTAGGGCAATTTGCTAAACTAACCCTATTATCCGGATTCTTTGCATGAGTAACCCAATCCGAATTTTTTTTGCTAAAATGCGGATATCCGAATTCAAGTGGCAACCGGTAGCCGGTAAGAGCCAGTAAAGAGGAAAAAAAAAGGAAAGACGGGAAAGGGGAAACAGAGGAGGAAGAAGAAGCCCAATAGAGGAGAAAGAAGACGCCCAAATCTCCCATTCATCTCCAATGGCGGAAGTAGAGGTGGATTCGACCCTTTTTGGTTCAGTTTTTCGCCCTTTCTTCCTAAGACAGTACAATCCAAATTTGAATAGAAAAATTGTACCTCCGAGATCTGGATTTTTCTCAAAGCTTTCATGGATCCCACCAATCGACGAAGACGATGTACGATGGGGGCAGCGGTAGCGTTGTATAGTGGTGGTCTTCTTCTCCGGAGAGGGGAGGAGGACGGGGATTCGAATGGAGAAGTTGTGATTGACAGTAAAGGAAAACGAATTTTAATTGAGGAAAATGAAGACGATGAGGAGGACGAAGGAGACGAATCCGATTTCGACAATTCGAGTGATGGTGGGTGTTAGCCATGATTTGAGCGATGGCGATGGCCTGAAATTGAATGGAATTTGCACTAGTAAAAGCTCAAACAGGAGCTGAATTTGTCGAGAAGTGAAAGGGGGCGAAATTAGGGCAACAGGTTGTCACCTGGAGGAGGAGCAGGACTACGACAACGACGACGGGGGTTGTCTTTTCTGTTGCAGGCTCAAAGACTGTCGGGAAGTTGTCTTATATGTTGCAGGCTCAAAGACTGTCAGAGTTCTGCGAAATTTGCAAAAACCTTGATCTCGGCCATGGAGAGAGGTTTATTAAGATTGAGTAGGTTGGTAGTTTTGTGCCTTGCCGGTTGATTGATTCCTCATTTCGGCCTTGCCGGTTGTTATACTATTTGTGCTGATATGTTTTCTTCATGGTATATAATAGGTTGCATCAGAGAGCATGAAAATTTACAATGATATAAGTGACGGTACAGTGAATATGGTTGACAAAGTAAGAAACCTCCCTCTTCCTTCAACTACCTTTTAAATACAAAGATGATGTTTAAATTATAAGTTGATTATTGTGCCTTGTCGGCTGATTGCAAGTTTTGGAAATGGGAATGGAATTGATATGAGTATAATTTGAACAAGGAGCTGCAAATTCTTGTGGTATGTTAAGTGTAGTATTTTTATGGTATGATGGAACGAGTCTTCATTTTGAAACTCATTGCAAATATGAGGAATCAAATGGGGGAATCAAACAAAATTTTCTTGGAAAATGAGAGAGCAAGGGTTGGTAGTTGGTACTAAACTTTTCCTCATCTTGTTTGGTGAACCAATCAAAATCGATGGGATCACCTCCGATCAGAATCGATGAACCAATCAGAATCGATAGGATCACCTCCAACCTCCCTGATCGCCGAGCGTCCTCAAGGAGCAAGAAGCCCATACTTTAACAATGGAATGATTTTGCTCACCATTGTGTATTTTTTATTAATTTTTTTTTTTAATTGTAACGTGAATGGCACATGTAATATGGTAGCAATATAATACTCCATTACCCAACAACATAATCTTATGGCTTCCTCTCTCATTAATTAGCCATGTCGGCTATGCTTTTAGCTATTTGATCACTTCCTCAGATGTTTTGATCTCTGCCTTGTAAGATTCTCCATCTGTCATGTAATTTGTTTTGTCCGTCATGTCACATATTCTAGGCGTCATGTTAATTAGTGTTGTTTATGGATATGTTCATGACGTCGCGAAGGACAAGGAGGACACAAGGATGATTGAGTTTGGGGACACTGGGATGGACAAGGGAAGTGCGAAGAACTCAATTGACGCCCGTTTATGTCAACATTCCAGCCTCAGCGTTTGTACATGACACTAGTTAATATTTACTTGCCACTAGTGAGATTTTCTCTACTTTCATCATTCATCCATTATAGTTATTGGATCAATTTTCACTACTTTATCTAAACTTAGAGCAAGGCAACGAGAAATAGCAAGGAAATTAATAACGGATTAATTTTTAACTCTATTAAAAAAAGTCATTCGATTAGATGTCCTCTCATTTATAGCTTTTGATCACTACTCGTCCGTCTAATGGATATAAAAAAAATTAATAAATGAAACCATATGAGGATTGAATGATGTAATCACTCTCCACTGTCCATCTACTTCTCTTTAAACTTATGAGGATTGTGTTTGATTATGTGCTTGGTCATGAGGTCTGTCAAGTAAAACAATTAATGTGGCATCTAAAATCGTCTAGGCGTCATGTATAATACATTATGTGTCATGTAAAATACATACGAAGTTGTTTTACCTAACGGACCTTATGAAGTACGTTGTTGTAATCGCATTTTCCGGTTTAGTTTCCTTCATCTCTTACTATCATATGCGTTTGGATGTCATGTTTACAAAACAATTATGTATTATGAATCATTATTTTGTGTAAGACATTGAGGTTTGTTTGAATTCCCTTTGTATTATCTTTATAATGAAAATACATTTATTTAATGAAAAGTGTGGTATAATAATAATTAAGTGATTATATTATAAATAAACCAGCAGCAAAAGAACAAGCTTATAATTAAATTAGTGTCATCAAACAAATGTATGCCTCCTTTTTCCCTCTTTAATTTCCCTGTTTCTCTCTTCATCGATCAACTAGTTCAGTACCCGTGCATTGCACAGGCCTTACTTTCGAAATATATTGTATATAATATCATTCATTATTTACAATATAAAAATATAAGTATTATGTACGAATTAAAAGTGAGCATTTTCTAATATATTGAATGATAAAGAAAATCAAATGTTAAATATCAAGAAAATTTAAGCATTACAATCAAATATACCATCAATATAATTCCAATAAATATATTGACTTCAATAAAAATGCATGAATAAGAGAATATATAGAAAAACTGAAACTAACGAAATGTTTGAGAAACAATTGAAATACTTTAAAAAACAGTGAATATGAGAAATATATAATAATATTTATAATGTCTTGTGATTCACGTTGATCATCCACTTCACCACCCGTGATTATAAAATCATTACCTACATAGGAGAAATAAGAGGAAAAATATAAGTGGTACAAAACAATGCAAGATAAAGGAATAAATACATTAATGTAGCTAAAAAATGTATGTGGTTTGGGAAGTTGTACCCTTTGTTTTATTACGATTGCAAATGATTCACAAAATAAAGATAGATGTGGTACTTAATTACCTTTTGTTTTATTACGGTAATATAAATTGCCTAAGAATAGGGTACTTAATTTGTATTCGACACTTGATATAGTGTGGAATTCCCATTGGTACTTTCTTCTATAATTGTACACATGAATTATAAAACCATCCGAGCTGATCATCAATACTTTCTATGGTAGGCAAGGTAACAAATTAATGTTCCTTCCTATTAACAATTACCCCACCAACCTCTAATGCTTCGGGTTATCTAATTGATACTCCCTCCGTTCTTTTATATGTGTCGTTTTGAGGTATATTGCATATATCAAAACATTTGACGTTATCGGTACAACGGGGAATAGTACTTCGTATTCAGTACGTAGAAGGTCCCACCACTTACTTGCAATTTCTCTATACCATTACCGAGTACTGTACATCCCCATTCATTTCCCCCAAATTTGTACTCCTTTGTCTAACCTCATCCCTCTCAATCCCTTATCTTCCTCAATCCCTCATCCTCCTCCTTATTCAAGATCAAATTTGTGGTTTACTGTTAAATTCTTCGCCATGGAGACTCGAATCGTCGATCAAGGGCCTGCTACACACGAATCACGCAGGAGATTGAGTCCACTCATCCTTATTTCTATCACGTTCGAGCTCTCTGAAACCCGTTCTTCGAATTCATCGACCGTTCCCTGCTAATCTGGCGCGCCTTCTCTCGTCCTGCACGATCTCTCGGAAGTCCTAGATCTGCCATGGAAGTCCCCAACTCCTGGGAAGCTCTACGAAAGCAAGTATGCTCTCTTTCGGTTTTCTTGCTGTCGGAACCCTAGGAGATTGACTTCAAACTTGATTCGTTAAATTCCCCCCTCATTCCTTGTGATTCTCCCCATGTCTTGAGTATTTACTGATTTTGCATCCGATGATGTGAATGTCGACCTTCATGAATAAGATTGGGATTTGGATTTGCCATGGTGGATTTTTTTTACTCGAATAATGGATGAATAATGGAGTGGTTTGATAGATTACACTAAATAATGAATGGAAGTTGTTGCTCAAAATGTATTGAATTTTACACTATTTTAACGGTGCTTGGTTGAATGGACTATCATGAACTCCGCATGGCCTGATTGAATTGCCTAAATTATGCTAAATTATGAGTGGCATTTGTTACTTGGATTTCCTAAAGAATGAGTGGAATGGATTGTGTTGTCACCCGCCCTGACTGCAAATGAGGCTTACATTACTTGCTACAAATACAATTCTCATGTATGTTCTGATTTAGATGAGAACAAAAAATAATGTTTGTAAGCCAATTATTACACTTCCTTTGTTGGATTTGCCACTTAGCAAGGGAAGTGATTATTTGTAACTTAGTTGAATGGAGTACAGTCCAATTTCTTTCTTTTCTATTAGCTCAGATGCCATAAACAAAATCTCTTTTTTTCTTGGTAATAGAGTATGTGGATTTTTATTCATCAACTTGAACTTATAGCCTATTAGCTCAATCGGTAGAGCATTGTGCGTTGCACAACGATGTGGGTTCAAATCCCACATAGGCTTATGTCTATGGTTATAGCATTCATGCTCCTTTGTTATTTTGTTATAGGCCCTTCACAATTTTTTTTATTCTATTCTACATTTTTGCTTCTGCTTCATAATTTGTGGTGATGTTGATTTCATTCTGAAAATCAATTTAATCAGCATTCACTCACCATTTGTGTTGATGCTGATTTCATTATGAAAATCGATAGAGCATTGCTCCTGCTTCACAAACAGAACAAAGTGCAATCGATGTCCTACATAGGTGTAATCGCTATTCTGAAAATCAGCATTCATTCAGAAGGATGAGTTCACCATTTCCGGTGATGCTGATTTCATTCTACTTCACAAATTGTGAAAATCACCAGCTCCTGCTTGTTTGGTGCTTTCTAGAATACTGATTTTCATAATTGTGAAAATCACCAGCATTGCTCCTACTTCAGAAACAGGACAAAGTGCAATGCTGATTACATTCAGTCACCAACATTCAGTCACATATAGAACAAGGTGCAATCGGTAGAGCATTCAGTCACAAACACTCAAATAGAACAAAGTGCAATGTTATTTCAGGCATCATTTGAGATTTCAATATCTCAGTTGCAAAATATGGAAATTTTTTGAAGTCAATTCGATATAACTAGACATTATCTTCATATAATGGATGCTGTTTTGATAAACAATATGGAGAATTTTCTATACACATATGTTAAACAATCACAACTGACAGAAGACATATTATGCCAAAATATTACAAAATCCCAAAAGATTTCAAGTGCCAACAAATTACAAACTACAATACTATGCCAACAAAATTCAAAATGCTAGACACAAGATTTCAAGTGCTAACAGATTACAAACTACTGCTTATAAAATGAAGAACAAAATGTACCATTTTTAACTAGACAAGCCACATTATGCCAATATATTCATAATGCGATGAACTAGAGAATACTCACATGTCATCTGTTTAGGAAGACGACCCTCCCTCTCTAAAGCTTCCTTTTTATCATGTGGGATCTTATATTTGTTGGATCCTCCAACCTTCATGATCTCTATCATGCACGATTGTAGAGTCAAGAATACACGGTTCACCATGGTTGTAGAATAGTCATCAAAGGACTTTTGAACGACATTTACAAGTTCTTCTATGCTCCTTGGACACTCCTTGTGTTGTAACGATTGGATGACCTTAAAAAAACCAAGATCCAAGACATTTAAATCTGGTGAGTTTGGTGGTTGACAAACTATTTGAATGTCGAATCCATTTTTCGTGGCTGCTCTTTGAAACTCTTCATCACCCGAAGTAATATGTGTCCTTGCATTATCTTGCTGAATAAAGATAGGTTTTCTTGAGTCCTCCACTGGCCACTTAGCTTGAATTGCCGGTATAACTTTTTCGATCAAATAAGCTCTAATTGTTTCCTTTTTCACCGACGTCATAGGTTTCATCTCTAAAGTGCCCACTTCTCTATTTCGACTTCTCCTTTGAGCTGCTTGTATGGTGACAAACGGAAAGACTCCTATTTTGCCAGAAAACACTTCATTTCCATTGTCATCAAATCTCGGTCGAGCCATAGCAACTAGGAACATCACTTTTCCAATGAAGTTTTTGCTTTGACAAGTGCGCAGCGGCTCTTCCTCGTCATGATGTAAATAAAAAGTTTCTGATTTTTTTGTCATGTAAAACCATTTCTCATCAATATGCACTACATTGTACATATCGGAAAATTTAGGCTCGTGATGGATACTGTTCGGCTCTAGCATGGATATGCAAAATTTCAACCGGGCCAACTTGTTTTGTTCTCGTAAAAGAGGTTTGATGGCATTTGAGTGTCGCCGAATGTCCCCTTCCTTTAAATGCCTGTGCAATGTTGAAGGAGAAACCCCCAATGCTAGCGCAGCCGACCTAATAGTTGTGCGATGTTGCAACAGGATGGCCTTCACTTGATCGATGCCAATACAAATTTTCTTTCTCCCACACCTTTTTGTTCTTCTATGTGACACGTCGACGATTTCTCCATGTGGAGTGTCTTTTGCCCGCTTCCAAATTCCTTGCACCGTTCTCAATGGAACAGAAAACATCTCAGAAACTTCTTTGATTGTAATACCATGCTTTAACTTTTCGTCTACACTTCTTGCTAACAAAGCACTATAAATTTTCCATCGATCTTCATTTGAGATGAACTTGATTCTTCTAGGAGCTTGAGATTGTTGAGGAGACATGCCTAAAAATCAATATTGAGTGAACAACAATTACCCGCTGTAAATAAGGGAATAAATAGTTGACGGTAGTGTTGAACATATTTATGCAAAATTTCATGTCCTGTTTACCTGAATTCGAAGTTTCCAAGTAATCGACATTGGAATCATAATAGGAATTACCATCACAATCATCGTCTTCTTGCAATTGAGACTCATTAACTCCCAATAATGGAGCTTCAAACTCCTCATTTGGATCGACATTTAGATCAATTTCTAACATTTCTCTAGAAGACGATCGAATCACCGTCGGTAGTGCATTATTACACTCCCTTTCTGTGTGTGTGTCGCCATCCTCTCCTCCAACATCAACAGCGGAATCGACATCGACATCATTCTGAAATTGAGGCACATGAACGTCCAACAATGGAGCTTCAAACTCCTCATTTGGATAAACATTTAGATCAATGGCTATGGTATCTCTAGAAGACGATCGGATCATCATTGTTATTGCATCTTCACCCTCTCTTTGCACATGTGCATCTCTAGCCTCTTCTCCACGACCGACATCGCCAACATCGACATCGTCGTCACTTGATGGCAGATTATTTAGATCAAATGAAGAATCTCTTTGGGTTCTCATAGGTGGAACTTTTTTGTGTTTTGAACCAAGTTTGTGAAGCTCTCTTTGTTACCCGTATGTTTGTATAAATGCACATATACTTAATTTAAATTTGATTTTAGTTGTAATACTCCTGTAATCATAATCTCCATTGCAATTCAAATTTTGGCGCTATGGATTGGAAGCTCTACAGTCATCAGTCCAGAGTAAGGTGTACTCCGTTTTTTTTTTTTGATAATCCAGTACGGTGGAGTAGTAATTTAAATGGAGTACAAAATTTGATGTTTCCTTAATTAAAGAGCCTAAACTCAAAACGTCACATATAAAAGAACGGAGGGAGTATCACTTATTAAATTTTATTTTTCCACAAGCTTTAATGGCATAATATCACATATATAAAAGGTTCATAATATAAGAGTTATGTGATAAAATTGAAATAGCGTGTTATATAAAATCATAGGTTTATTTACTCGTTGATTTTTTTTATATTATGATATAGTTTCCAACTAAAATGAATCTTTTATTTATTATTTATAATTTACTAATTTTTTTTATTGACAATTAAATCAAATTATGAACTTTAGATGGATCAATTGAGTAAATCAAATTATTAAATTTTAGGTTCGTTGAGTTTTTTAACATGCTATTTTCATATCATAGAGTATTCCTCTTTTACTAACCTTAATTCTATTAAATCATTGATTTTTAATATGAAACTTTATTAATTCATCAAAATAAATTAGTTATATCAATTTATTCATTATCTCTTTTAATTTTATCATTTCATCTAAATAAATTCCAATTCTATCAATTTATCTATTATCTCTTTTAATTTTTTTCCTTTTTTCACCATCCGAAAATCTTAATATCTAAAATCTATTCGTAAGATTTAACTCATTAAAGCAAAAAAATAAATTAAATATTAGATATTAGGGAATTAAAATCACATCCATTAGAATTTGGGATAATTTATTTAATTTGATTCAAATTAAATAGATCGTAATGGTTAATTTGATCTTAAGTGTGCCTAGATGTATGGTTATAATGTTACAACAACTTCTAATATAAGGTGTATGGATATGAATACCTATAAACCATATATAATTCATGACTACGATTTTAACTTTTATAGTTGAAAATAAAATATAGTTTATTATATACTAAAAAATATTTAGAAAATATGTTGTGCAATCAAATCTATAATATCTCAACTGATTTGCTAAATTATTATTTCACTTTTAATTTATAAATGTCAAGAATTTCACTTGTAATTTATAAATATCTAAATCAATCAACAACCAAACTTATAATATCTTAACTGATTATTAAATTATGATTTCACTTTTAATTTATAAATGTCGAGAATTTCACTTTTAATTTATAAATATTTAAAGATAAATAAGATATGATAATTAAATTAATTAGTAAAGATTAGTAAATATCTAAACCAACAACCAAATCTATAATACCTCAACTGATTGTGACATTATAATTTCGCTTTTAATTTATAAATGTTGAGAATTTCACTTTTAATTTATAAATGTTTAATGATAAATAAAATAGAATAATTGAATTAATTGGCAAAAATAATTATTAAGGATGGAATTCCATTAATATCCAAACCAACCAACAACCAAATCTACAATATCTCAAAATTAGAAAACAAATTGGATGATATCATTATCAAGTGATGTCCATTAAAAAAAATATGGCTACTATTCTTTTTTCTTTTATTATTATTATTATTATTATTATTATTATTATTATTATTATTATTATTATTATTATTATTATTATCAATTCGTTCACTACATGCGGATGGAGAAACTACGCGCAGATGGAGATCCTAGTCTTTCTTAACTATCTTGTGAAAAGATTCCGGTGGGAGATGCCCCAACCCTGCCTCATTTGTGCTCATCAACGTCTCTAGATAGGTGCGCTAGCTGTATGTGCGATTACACAAATTAAATTACTATATGATTATCTTTCAAAATTTATGGATTAAAAAAATTCTAGACTCTTTCATAATTTTTTTTGTTATTTGTGCAAGTGTGGAACATTTAATTAATTCAAAGTTTACATCATTCTTGACCTTGAGGTTTAGGGGCAAATTATATATACCAAAAGAAGAAATAGTTAATTTACTTTATAAATTCATCTAATGATTAAGAGATTGGGGGAGGGGGAACTCAATGGAGATGAATTAGGGGTCGAGGGATTGGCCGGATTGTGCCATTGGATTTTGCTGCAGTGGTAGGAAGGGGGAAAGAGTAATTTGAAAATGGGTGTAGTGGAATTGACAATTTCATTAAAAAAAATATAGGAGATGGGGGTCAGTTTGGATTCCATCTATTTATGTTTATAAACACTTTCTTTTAATTATAATTGAATTATTCATTAAGCAGTGTTTGGATAACAAATGTGAAAAAGTGCTTAAATTAAAATAGTTTATTTAGACGAGTCTTCTATCCCTTTAGCAGCTCTCCTTTCAGGGTTGCAAATTTGAGTCGTAGCCTAGCACCACCGTCCCTACATCGTTGTCGAAGCCGAGCTGTCTACCTTGTCACCCTATTTCGATTTGGAACAACAACAACGAATCAAATAACAATTTCGATCAAGAACAACAATATCAATCGGAAAGTTTTAGGGGAAAAATAAATCGATTAAGAAATAGAACATGGAATCGAAATAGAAAGAAGGTCAAATTGAACATGGAGATGCCCTATTCGAGCAATAATCGAACGAAAGTAACAACCAATTTCAGACATAGCAAATTCAATCGATTGGAATGGAGAGAGAAAAAATCAAATCTTTCTTTAGAGTCGATCAAACAGCAAGCAAATGGAGTCATCTTCTACGGTGGCGGTGACCTACCAGGGCAATTGCAGACAATCCCAAACGCACAAGCTCTCGATCCGTTGCCTCATCCACGGCTCCAATCAAGCGAAAGATGCGAACCGAATAAGAAAGGTGGGAGCAGAGTAAGAACGAGGGATTTAGGGGGATATGACAAGGAACTATACTTGGAGAAACAGAGGTTGTCGGCGGACACCGGTATCAAGGGCGTCGCAATTGCTTCACTCTTCAACCGTCATTGTGCCTCTCAGTCAGTTGGTGGACGTGGATATGGGAAGGAGGAAGAAGGTATTATAATTATGTTAATTTTTCAACTATCTAAACACTCATTAATATTATGGTTTAATGAATAAATAATCAATTATCCTTATAATTAACTTTTCAATATAATACATATAAATTACTTATAAACTTAATAGCACGAGAATCCAAACAGGCCCAAATTTCATATAAATTAAGTACCCAATTGAGCAAATATGAGTGGTAGGAACGTACTCAATTGAGCAAAAGTATCATTTGTATCCTGATAAGCCTTTATCCTGCAATTATAAAACAAACAAAACAAACTTATGAGTCATATCATAAAAAAGATCGAAAAAAATGAGAGGAAGAAAAGAAGAGGAACAATGATTATATAAGATATGATGGTGTGTAGAGGAAGCTAAAACCCTAAAAATCCGAACAGATAAACTATAAATTATTTATTGATATTGTAAAAATAAATATGATTTTATTTTGATTTTATCCATTAAATATCTAAACCAACCAAATCTATAATATCTCAACTGATTTTGAAATTATGGAGAATTAAAAGAAAATCCAAAAATTCAAGAAAATAACATTACTAACTAAAAATACAAACTTAAATAATTAATAACTAATTTCTCACATTAAAGGAGAAGTCGCCACATGTCTTAGGCGACTTCTCCTTTAGAATTATAACTAGTACAACACCTGTGCCTTAGGCACGGGCTTACTATTTCAGATGTACTCACATCAATAATGAATATGTATTGGTATACGAAATTAGATAGGATGCTATCGGGCAGGTCAACCCTCCCGAATCGTTACCTAAACAAAAAAAATGTGTTGGTATACGGAAAACTTTTAATTAAAAAAAGTATTATATATGGCCAATCTAGCTTGCAGGTAATCTAGATATACAATTTACCCGTTACCTTAATATAGAAACAACGAACCCTAAAAAAAAAGCTAAAATAAAATTAATAACTATTAAAATCTAAATAATTCAATTGTTTGTAGCGATTACCACTCTCATATCAATACCTCTAATTAGATATGTCAAAACACAACCCGACCCGGCCAGCCCGAAAAATTTCCGACCCGAACCCGAAAATTTTGACCCGATTTTTTTTTCCGACCAAAATCCGAAAAACCCGAAATTTTCCGAGTAATCTGGGTTTCGACCCGGTGACCCGATTGACCCGATAATTTTGACCCGATTTACCCAATTGACCCGGTTGATTTATAATTATATATAATTAATTTTTTTTATATATAATTAAAATTTATCACAAAATTATCAAATAATGATTTTTTTAATTTAAAAAGGAAAAAATTGACAAACCCGAAATCGACCCGAAATGACCCGAAACCCGATCAAACCCGAGTTCGAGTAAACCTGAAAAACCCAGAACCCGTTTTACCCGAGACCCGTTTTACCCGAAACCCGAAGTGACCCGACCCGAACTCGACCCGAATAATCCGTTTGACAGGTCTACCTCTAATGCAAACATCCTTGATTTTTTAAAGCCAAACATTCATATATTCTAACTATATAATAATTATGAGTTATTTAAGGTTTTGGTATGGAGTATCATAATTATTGAGAAGATAAACTTTTTTTAAAAGCAAAACATCCTTGAGCTTTTTAAAGCAAAATTGATTTGGGTAAGATTTAACCTAATAAACCATCTAAAATTATTGAGAAGATAAATTTTTTTATGTTCAACATTCCAAATAATTAAGTTTTTTTTTAAAGTAGTAGAATATATAAAATTAATCGATTCTGCCATGCTAACAAAACCACGTAAATCAATTAAAGTAAAAAATATGAAAATATAAAGTTGGATTATGTTAATTAATAAAATTAGATTTATAAAATTAAAGACACTTCAGTAATTATGAACACATGAAATTATAGAAGTCGATCTATGGGGGATGTGACGTAAATCTTTGGTAGTAGAATATATAAAACTAACCGATTGTGTGGGTATTGATATAAAATTGGTTTTATATGCATGTAGTACGCTGCATATAATATAAAATTTGAACTATTAATTATTTAGTTAAAATATAAGTATGAATTATGTAGTAAAGGATAATAAATTTAAGTTATCTCAACCTAAATTTTAAAATATAACATAATACACATAAAAAAGTATTTAATTTTAAAAAAAATTATCCAAATTTTATAACAGAATTTATTTTAAAAAATTTATTTATAATATTTTTTCGAAACTTTCATATATTTATTCGATCTGTTCATTTATTTCATATTCCCATTTTGTTCAACTTAATCCTATTTTTCAAAAAGAAATGTTTGATATCCCATATATTTTACAACTTAAAAAAAAATTAACTCGTGCAATTAACTAAGCATATTATTTTTAACATTGAGCATATATCCTTTTCAAATCCAAGTATATTATTGAAATATCCCCCGTCTTTCATATTCTATTAATTATAACATATACTAAAAGTAATGATACCATTTTCATTATATATACTATTTAACTATGGAATCGACCATCATTTACATTTGTATTCATCAATGTCATCATCTTTATTGCAAAGATTTGTTAAAATCAAATCATAATTAAAATCATTAAATAATATATAATTAAAAATTCAAACTAATTAAATATATAATTAAAATTTTATAAAAAAAATAATTTTATTATAAATCAATCCATAATAAAAAAAATATTTAATTATTAATTTCAGGTTTGTTACGAAGATACCCTTAATTTGTGAAAAAAAATATTGTTGTTTGATTTGGGTATAGAGAACAAAAATGGAAAATATGAGCGAGTAGATTATATGATAAGTGAAATAGATGACAAAATAAAAAATATTCAATCTAATTATTTCATGTTTGTTATGAAGATGGTCGAGCCTTAATTTATTTTAAAAAATTATTGTTTTTTATTTGGGTTAATGAGAAAATGTTAAATCTACGTCAATGTTAATTGTACGGTAAGTTAAACATTTTTTTTTTAATTAAAGATAGGCTAGAGAGTAATTAGAAAATTAAGGTAGCAATTAGTTAGATAAATATGCCATCTTTTAAATAAAAAAGGGATAAGCATCCGAATTTGTAAAAAAAAATCACAAAATATTATTGGGTCAGATTGGACAAAATCTTATCAAATCTGATTTGTTACTAAAATCACTCTCTACGATCTGAATTATCAAGTACGTGTGCCATGAGGTATTATTTCTTCTTAAATATTAGTCGAAAGGCAAGTGCAAGGCTGGTCATTACCATTTACCACCCAATGGATGGGTGTGTCAAAACTCAAAAGGGCAACCCAAGGATCATCGGAGGAGGTGGCTTGATCCGAGAGATGCAACACGGGCAAGTTGGTTCGAGCATATACGTTGTTCCACTGCGGTGTTTGTCGAGCGCACGGCAGAGGCCTGGGCAATCTTCCATGGGTTGGATTTAGCGAGACGGATGGGGATTACTCAAATGATAGTGGAAACAGATTCATCAACAATTTATCACTCCCCTCAATAACCCCAACCCGGACTACCATTTAATCAACTGTCGTCGTCGCATGATTGAGGAGACCAACTGGTAAGTGAAGCTTTGCAATATTCGCCGACAGGAGAACGCGGCCGTTGATTCTTTAACCAATTGGTCTCTTACCCTTACCGATAGCTTTGCTGAACATTTCAATTTACCAAATTCTGTGCTTATGGAGTTGAGTACTGATGTAGCCCCTTTAGAGGGCTGGACACTTTTTATTTAATACTCCCCCCGATCCAAAATATAATTCGTTTGACTTTTCAACACGTATTTTAAGAAACTAAAAACTATATAAAATATCAACTTTTTTTTAATTATTTTTTTACAACTTAATATTTGATGGTAATAAGTATTAAATTGTAAAAAAAAAATAAGAAAAAAGTTAATACTACCTCCGATCCAAAATGTAAGTCGTTTGACTTTTTAACACGTATTTTAAGGAGCTAAAAACTATATAATATATTAACTTTTTTATTATTATTTTTTTACAATTTAATACTTATTACCAACAAATATTAAGTTGTAAAAAAATAATTTTAAAAAAGTTGATATTTTATATAGTTTTGGACTTCTTGAAATACGTGTTGAAAAGTCAAACGACTTATATTTTGGATCGGAGGGAGTATATCATATAATTTTTAGCTCCTTAAAATACGTGTTAAAAAGTCAAACGACTTATATTTTGGATCGGAGGTAGTAAATAAGGTTGTATACCCTACTTTCCAAGTCTACCAATCAAGTTGTATGATTTCCACCCACATGTGTAAAAGTAAAAATGATTTAAAAAGCAAAAAGTAACTTAACAATGATAATTACTTTTACCATCATTACTTACTTATTATTTTCAAGACTAATAATTTAGTTTAGATGATGTTTAGGAGTATTTCATTTTTATTTTTGAAAAACATATTGTAAAAGAAATGTTACATTTTTATTGTTTTTCCCATAATATTTATTCAATGTATTATATATAATTATACATCTATTACATTAAATAAATACTTGGTTTTTAGGATATATTTTTTTTTTAAAGTAAATTTAAAAATATATAGTAATTTTTTTATCAGAAAAATATATAACAAATTAATATTTAACAAATCTACATACTATTAATAAATTTAAGAGTTTATGTAAATAAAATTATGCTAGTTTTTTTATTAACAAAAAGGAAAAAAAAATCAAGATAAAATGAGGCACAAATCCTGTCCCGTGACCCGTCCCGATCCCAGTGGGATTTGAGAATCTTTTTAATCCCATCCCGATCCCGTTTCACAAAAAGTATACGGGGCGGGACGCGGGACGAAGAATCCTCGTCATGCAAATCTCGTCCCGTCTCACATACATGTAATATTTTTATTTATATGAAAAATAAAATTAATAAAAGATAAAAAAAAATATACGTAACTATTCATTATATATACACTGATACACATTTCTTGAATAAACATTATAAACTAAAATAGCGTTGTAATTTGTAAACTAAGAACAACTTTAGTTGCACAGTAGTTGTAATACTTGCTGGTTGTTACTGTAATTATATATGTACATGGATTTTTTTATGGAAATTGAATTTGTAATATAATACTTGCTCCTGTAGTTGTATTATATATACATGGGGAATATTTATGAAACTGAATTTGTAATATAAATAATTGATATTGTATTATGGTTTTTGTTTTTTTGGAATTGCTTTTAAAAAAAATAATGAGGGATAAGCCCATCTCATCCCGGTCCCATCCCGCCCCGTGAGGGATAAAGCACAGTGGGATTAAAAAAAAAAATTAAATCTCATCCCGGTCTCGTCCCGCTAAAAATACGCGGGATGACCCAAATCTCGTCCCGTCTCATGCGCACCCTAATAAAATGAGTTATTTATATAAGTGTGGGTGGTGTCCCAAATTATTGTAGTTTTTTAAATAAATGAAAACTTTATATTAAATGGGACCCATATTTGTTGGTGATGAGTGGAGTAGGTTATCATGAGTAAGAAAAGAAGAAAAACTAGACTTTTAGTTACTTTTGCATAACATTTTTGCCACATGTCATATTAGCATTTGTAGTGTAAAATTTTAGTTTTACACCTAGTGTAAATGTATCATGGTCCTAAAAGAAAATATCGAAATATTTTGGTTATTAAAGAGATAAACACCCCTTAAAATGAGGGATTCGAGAAATAGAAACAAATTCTCTAAGATCATGATTATAAATATTGGATGAATTAGTTTGATAAGTAAAAATTTAATTTGAGAAAATGTTTTTTATTTAATTATAGGTGGGCCCATATTTAAGCACAAAATGCCACATAGGATGATTGAAGGAGAATCCGCCATGTGGCATCTCTAACATATGTTTTAGTATTATATTAGATATAGATTACATTGTTCAATTTCTTATTTGATCGTGTTTTTCATTTGGTGAATTCGGTTATTCAATTCTTGATGAGGAAAATCATTAGAATTTGGGGACTAGGGGTTGGTTCCCTTTAGGCGATCGCATGAATTTGTAATCTCTATCTTGCTAGTATAATTAGGATTTCCCATGAATCCTGTGTATGTGACATTGAATAATCTTTATCAATCTTGCTAGTGTAATGGGCAAATAAGCTCCATGAATTTCTCTCTAAAAAATGGTAAGTGCAGCGTGAATAGCTCTTCATCCCCCCTTCTGTGTTCTTCACGACCCATGTTCGTGTTGGTCGAATGACCGGTGTGTTTTGGTGTCAAGTATGATGCACCTGGAGACGCTTATGCTCCGTCTTTTGTAATTCAATATGTAGTTAGCGCATTTTGTACTTATGGGAAATTCGAACATGTCAGTCAACGACGATGTACATGACATCTAATGCTTTGAACATGTCAGGTAATACCTTTGACATGATACTTGATAGTTTTGACATGACAGTGCTCTATGTGCATCTTGGTCGACTGACCGGTGCGTTTTTGTGTCACTTGTGATGCACTTGGAAACGCTTATGCTATATAACGAGGAATTGAGTGTGTGGTTCGCACATTTTTTTTTGGTCAAGTGGTTCGCACATTTTGTAATTATGGGAAATTCGAACTTGTAATTCATAGACGATGTGCATGACATGAACGCTGAGGTTGAAATGTTGAAATAGATAAAGTAGTGAAAATTGACCTAACATATATAATGGATGAATCATGAAAGTAAGGAAAATCTCACTAGTTCTAGGTAAATATTAATTGCATGTGTCATGTACAAACGCTGAGGTTGGAATGTTGAAATAGACAGATGACACGTACAAACGCTGGGGTGTCCATCAAATACGAGAGTATGATCAAAAACACCCTTTAAAAACTTTTATTTTCTATTTGGGGAGAACATCGAGAGGTGGCATGTTATATACTAATACCCATACCCAATGTTCCAAAAAATGCTTGGCGGTAGGGTAGGGTCAAGGGTCTAGGCGTTGTCTAGGCAGATTTTATGGCGGGTCTTTGTAGCCTAGGCGAGTTTTGACGACCTTGACGGCCTTGGCCGAGAGAAGAGTTCGAGGGTTTAGGCAGAGGTCTATGCGGGTCTTGAAGGGTTTTTTAGAACAGTGCCCATACCCTAATTCTAATCTCTACACATAATGATAATATCCATATACATGACATTAGGAAAATTCCTATGTCTTTAAATCGACAAGTTAAAAGTTGCAACACACTACATTCCTCTTGCATGCCTTAATAACAATAACACTTTCTAACAATTTTTTAGCAAAACAACATGTTAAATGCGAAATTGCCAAAGATCATATCATGTATTCGATAACACTTGTGGTAATAAAAAACGAATTTTGATCCTTCATAATATATTACAATATTGAATGAACCTCATCTGCATATGTTGTATTGCCACCAACTCCGTATACCCTTTAACATGACGATGTGTTGTATTGCCACCAACTCCGTATGTTTACCTGCCACCCGTCTATGTTCTAAAAAAACGCTCGACGGATGCTTGAAGCAATTGAATGAGATGGAAGTGATTTTTGGGTTTATGCAAGTTGCCGAGAGACTGAAAACGTCACAAGTTAACTAACCGATCATATATAATTATCCGTCAACCATACTGAATTTACATGTCACCCATACCAGATTTACATGATACATAATGTATTTTACTTGACACATGAATTGTTTTACTTAACACGTGAAATTTTTTTATTTGATATGTCACTCATGCCGGATTTACATGACACATAATGTATTTTACTTGACACGTGAATTGTTTTACTTCCGGAATTTAATGAATAGCAGTTAATCTGGGGAATAAAAAAATACCTTCAGACCACACAATAAGGTAAAATGCATTTGTTATAACTCAATGACACGTGAATTGTGTTACTTGACACATGAATTGTTTAACTTGCGACGGGATTGTTTTACATGACACATTAGTTGTTTTACATGACACGTGAATTGTGTTACTTGACACGTGAAGGTTATACTTAGTTGATACAAAAGACTTAAAACAAGTATCCCTATTGAGTGATGGTTTAACAAGTGTCTCCGCTATGGTAGCCTTGCTCCATAATCCAATGTAACTCACGATAAGAGCTAAAAACAAAATAAAATAAAGAGATACAGAGAGAAAGAGTTACAAAAACAACTTCTGAATAAGATTTTCACTACAATAAACAAAGTCCCTTTCTTCCTCCTACTCCATCTTCTTCTTGATCATTCATTAATGTCACATTTTTCACCTGTCTACTTTCTACAATTAAGCATCCCAAAATCAAACTTTTTCTAAATCATGTGTCCCTAAAACAATCAAGCTTTGTCCCAAAGCTTACTTAAAATTCTAAAAGGGAAAAAAATTATGACAGCTTTCCCTAATAAGGCCAACTACATACAAAGACCGGCCTGTTGCATACTTGCATGAATAACAGTATGTTGTAGCCCCCTTTCCTTAAATTTTCACAAGCTAGGAGTAACAAAGATGAAGATGGCATTTATGAATATGTGCAGCTCCCAAAGTAATCAAACACAAGATTGTCATGCTTCCTAGTATTCTCCATGACAAGAGATATGCTTATTGATGGCCTTGGATGACAGCAGTTTGCATCCTTCTACAACAGGTATATATCTTGAGCTCAATGACAACAAACTCCACCCGGATCAAGACATGCTTGCCCATGTTGTTCCTAAGTAATGTTGCACTTGATGTCTTGAGCAGTTTGCACTTGTAGCTGCTGCATATTCCTCCTAAGTAATGCTATTACCGGCTTAAAATTTCATTCAAGACTAAGCACTCAGTGATGCTTTAGCTGTTGCAGTAGCCCTTGTAATAAGAATCAATGCAGCCACAATTTCTCCGTCAATTCATCACTGTTAATCGGACTTAGACTCGGACGTCATCTGTACTTGTAAGCCTTGACCAACAGCTTATCATCCCCTTTGCAAGCCATATAGCAAATGCAGTAGCCCTTTTCCACCAAATAATATCTATGAACTGCTAATGGTGTAGCACTTAGCAAAACAATATCATCCCACACAAACCTATAGGGTGGCCCTTGTGTCTTGAACCGGTGGATGGCCCTTGTATCAGCAGCCCATTAAACGCACACCACAACAGTCAATAGTACCCCATACAGCCACACCCTACTTATGACAGTACAATCATTTTAGGTAGCAAAAATTAGAATGAAGCTAGACCTGAAAATTACAACATAAGCAAACTAGCAAGCTAACTACATCGAACCCCATTGAAAATTTAGCATGGAATTTAAACTTGTGCAAATCAAAAGAGTAAGACATCCAATTCAAACTACATGCTTTGCTCAGAATCAAACACTAGCTTGTAAAAAAAATAAAAGAACTTGTCATGTTAAGTGACGTAGGTGACATGTCAAACCTATTACCTGTCATGTTAAAAACCCATCATGGAATTTATCATACCAAACAGAAGCTTTTGATCTGTAGCAAGTTTATATAAAAATACAGTAATTTTGATCTCCCATCTCTTTTCACTTCAAATACTCAATCATCAACTAACCCTAAATGGACAGTTTGAGGTCGATTGAACCGGCAGCTTTCACCTTCATTTCATGTTCATGTTCCGGGTCGAAATCTAACTCCAAATCATGCATCTATTCAATGAGATACTATACGATTTATGTTGTGATCAAACAATATTTCTTCTTGTTATATTGTAACGAACGTTTCAGCTAAAAATTACCAAACATTTATATATGCAGCAAGATTCAATTGAACACTAAACATTAGTACTTAAATTTATTGTTTTATTCCGCTGTTAAAGATATAAAATTCCCCAAATACTACCACTGCTAACACATGCGGAAACTTCAAAAATCAAAATTCAGTAAATTGTAAAGAGTATTGCATTCAGATCATCATAGTTTGAATTGATTAAGCAAATCAACAACGAATATGTACAGAAGCATATCGGAGGGCTCTCGAGATCATCCAACGCAAATAGATAACAAATGAACAGCAAATAGATAACAACTGAACAACAAATTGATTAAGCAAATCAACATCAAATAGATAAGAAATGAATCAGTAATCCAACTCTCCATAAAGCTCATCTGGACAAAGTCTTATAGCGATTCTGCGAACCCTAATCATTGAAGAGGTGAAGAGAAGTACGAACCTGAGAGCCTAATTGATCGACGACAACGAATTTGTACAGAAGCAGGCCTCTGAACGACAGCGGTGAAGGTGGAACCCGAAGGAATTGGGGAAGGGTGTGGCCGATTCACCGTCTCGATGTCCTCCGCCCCTGCCCAGAAAAGGTCGTAGTCATCATGGGGGCCATCGAAGGGGATCAGAGGTCAATGGAGAGGCGGAGCCATCCCCTTCCTTCAGATCGGAACCCTAGCCACCGCCCCCGACCCCCTTCCTAGCCTCCCTCCTCCCGGCCTCCCTTTCCTCTCTGTTCGTTTTGTTTTAACCGGCTGGCTTGCAATTTTTTGTAGAAGGAGGGTTAACCTCTGCAAATATATTCGGATAGTGGGTTTTATTTACTACAATTCTCTCTATTATTTATACAAAATCACCATTAATGTATGAGTGAGGCTTTAGACAAGATCTCAAAACGACTATTGTCAAGACAATTTTAAGTAATTTAACGCAGGTCCTTTTCACTTTTTTTCAAACAAATTACAAAAAGGTCCAAAGCTCTCATCTACGAATCAAAGCGAATGAAAAAAAACCTAAATCCGTCGAATGAATTGTTTGCTCGAAAACTGACCAAAATCGGTGAAATTTATCAAGGAGCGAATTGACCAACACTCACTTTCGCATGTCGATCAATTTGGATGATTATCGAATGACATTCAACGGTTATTTGTAGTCGTCGTTTGAAAAATCTGTCAAACTCGGAGAGGAGGAGCTAAATAAGGGACCTCAGCAAATGATGTTGAGGGTACAAAAAAGGCTCGGCAAAAGTTGTTGAGGGTATGAAGGAACCTCGGCAAAAAGTGGTGAGGGTACAGAAGAGGCTCGGTGACAGTAGTTGAGCATATATCATCGCCTCGTGAGATCTACACGAGCCTTTTGCCCGACAGTAAGCCATGAAAAAACGTCAAAAAAAATCAACTCTAATCGCAACAAAACGAGCAATTTCTTTCGTTTTCGTTACAATTGCTACTCATAATTCAACTCAAACAACACCCAAATCAACAACAATCAAACAAAACATACAAACAACAACCAATTTCATCAATTTCAATTCTAATTTCAAACCCTAAAACACACAATTTCTTCAAATAAAAACCATTAAAAATCAATTGTAAATGAAGCTTCTTGACATAAATTTGGTAGATCCGTTGAAAACTCTCGCAAATCTACCGCAATGAACAAGGTATGAGTGATTTCTCTCTATCGTTTGTGGCTCGTCCAAGTGAAACGAGGTTGAATAGCGTTAGTTTTCAATTCTTCTCTCGGGCAAAGTTGTAATTGTATTTTTAGAATGGGAAGAACTTGTGTGCAATTTTATGAAAATGGTCTTGTCAATAGCCCTTTTTTCATCTTGTCTGAAGCCCTTATGTTAATGTATATGTATGCATTGTGCCCAACTCTACTAGTAGGTCAGATGTAGTCATACCTCTTTCGGTCATCGACTCTTTGTTTTCAACCTTCTCTGGCAATGCTCGATAGTAGACCTATCAAAACACGATCCAACACGGTTGACCCGACCCGAACGCCCCGAAAATTTTGGGTCAAGAGTCGGAAATTTTGACCTGGAAATTTTTTCTAACCCGAACCCGATAACTCGGTAATTTTCCGGGTCATCTGGGTTTAGATCAGGTGACCCGATTGACCCAGTAATTTTGACCCAATTGACTAGGTGATCCGATTAACCCGTTTGATTTATAATTATATATGATTAATTTTTTTTATGGAGATTCCAATTTATTACATTTTATAATTACAATCACTTGATCTTTCATTTTCAAATCAACTTTTATATTTATTTGTATTGTATAATACTCCCTCCGATCGATAATATATGATTTTTGATTTTTCATCACACTTTTAAGAAGATAAAAAAAAACTCTAAAAAACATTAAAATATTAAAACAATTCTATGCTAATTGTATGAAATTATTTATTTTTAAAAAATTAATTAAAAATTTGATATTTTATATATTTTTAAATTTTAATAAAAATTATAAGAAATAATAAAAATAAAATATTTTAGATCAGATATAGTATATAATTACAAGCGATAGAACTTAAGAACCACATCTTTAATTTTAGCATTTTAAAATTATCGCAAAATTACCAAATCGTGATTTTTTTAATTTAAAAAATAGAAATTGACAAACTCGAAATCAACTCGATTTGACCCAAAATCGGGTCATCCCCGAGTTCAAGTCAACCCGGGACCTGTTTTACCCGAAATGACCCGTTTCGAATCCGACTCGATTGATAAGTCTACTTGATGGGGATCTAGGGGGAGGTTGTTCGTGCTTCGCCTTGAATGTGTTTATGCCTACCTTTGATTTATTTCACAAGACTATAAAAATAGGAAAATAATAGTAGTGTACTAAAAATACATTTAGGGGCATTTTATTCTTTCACTTTCAAGTTAAATTATGGAAGTTTAAGGGAAAATGGGAGGATGAGTGGTTACTTGCAAACATTTTGTTATAAGGGGTGGTTAAGTGAAAGTTTTTGAATAAGGGGTGATTAATTGAAAATAAGGGTGAATAAAGGGTGGTTTTATGCATTTTGGCCAAGATTATAATATTATAATTATAATACTCCCTCCGTTTCACAATACAAGTCCTTTTAGTTTTGGGCACGTTTTTTGATGAGCGAAAAACTCTATAAAATATTATTTTTTTAATTAATTTTTTTATATAATGTGATACTTATTAGTAATAAGTATCAAATTATATAAAAATAATAATTAAAAAAATGATATTTTATAGAGTTTTTCGCTCATTAAAAAGCGTGCCCA
Organism: Persicaria tinctoria; assembly: GCA_037127255.1. Lineage (NCBI taxonomy): Eukaryota > Viridiplantae > Streptophyta > Magnoliopsida > Caryophyllales > Polygonaceae > Persicaria > Persicaria tinctoria. Next base: position 41,422,221 of record JBANSL010000012.1, on the reverse strand, counting down.
AAACTAAAAGGACATGTATTGTGGAACGGAGGGAGTATTATACAAACAAAAATTGGTTCAATATTTTTTTTTTAAAAAAAAAAACCGATTCAATAGGGATTCAGATCTTTTATAATAAGAGAGAAACCAGTCCAAGCTAAACAAAAAGGGTTCGGTATACGCGTATGAATCACGTGCATGAAAACCGAAATTCCGACCAGAAAAAATATCAAATTGTCCATCGGTGTAGTTTTAAATACCAATTTGGCACCGAAGTCTTTTTATATACCCAAATGTTCAACATTGCCAGTTTTATATACCAATTTGGTACTTTGGCCCTTATTTTGAGGGTAGGTTTGTGGAATTAACTTACCCTAAGCCATAGATGATTTTTTTCCGTGCTGGCTATATACACCACAAATCATGCACGTCCTTAAGGACGTGTATGGTTAAAAGGGGTTAATTAATTTTTTTTCCAATGTTAATTAGTCATAAGGTTTGCACGTGCATTTTCAACCTTTGGATTTGTGGTGTATACACCCTTTTTTTTTTGGGGTGGGGCCCTATGTCATAGATGATAGGTAGGAAGAAATTGAGACTGGGAATTGGTTGGTGTGGTTGGTTGCAGTTATTGTTTACTAAACTTAGACGACCTCTTTTTATTAGTCTCAACTGATCCTATAAAGTAGAAATCACCTCCAACTCCCACCACATGACCATTTCCAACACCATACACACAAATCCCACAAATTCAGAAACACAACACACATACAAGCTCATAATTTTATGTTCAACTTGTTGTTTTGAACTTTGAAGGGCAAGGCAATCAAAGCCAAATATGGTGAGGATTGGTGGTGTTGTATTGATAGCGCTGGTTGCACTAGGGGCGTATGTTTTCCAATCCGCCCGCCCTCCTCCGCCAGCACTGTGTGGAGTCCCTGGCGGACCTCCGGTGACTGCCGCCAGGATAACGCTAAGGGATGGCAGGCATTTGGCTTATAAGGAGAGTGGGGTGCCTCGGGAGAAAGCTCGCTTCAAGATCGTCTTTGTTCATGGCTTTGATTGCTGCAGGCATGACGTCGTCATCACCGCCTTTCTTCGTCCGGTATTACTCTCCATCCACACTCAAAAATAACATGGCCTTTTGATATTTACATATGTGACATGATTTTCTAGTCAGTCTTTCAGATCAATGTAAAATGGATGATTCAACTGAAGGTGAGTTGTGTGGATTAAATACAATCTTTGTATGCAGGGAGTCATTGAAGAGCTTGGGGTGAATGTGATTTCATTCGACAGGCCGGGTTATGGGGAGAGCGATCCAGACCCTACGAGAACGCCAAATAGCATCGCTCTGGACGTTGAAGAGCTTGCCGATCAGTTAAGCCTCGGTGACAAGTTTTACCTCGTTGGCTACTCGTTGGGTGGCCAAACTGTCTGGAGCAGCCTCAAATACATCCCTCACAGGTAGCTTCTGTCTTAATTGTGTTAAGATTTGTTGATGCATCCTTTTCATAAACATGAATGGGTCTGCAGGCTGGCCGGAGTAGCCCTAATGGCCCCAGTGGTGAACTTCTGGTGGACAGGCTTCCCGGCCAACTTGTCGAACGCAGCTTTCCACCAGCAACTCAGGCAGGACCAGTGGATTCAGAGGGTTGCTCATCACACTCCCTGGCTGACCTACTGGTGGAGTACCCAGAAACTCTTCCCAGCTTCGAGTGTGGCTAGCAGAAAGTCCGACAAGTTAAACAGCCAGGATCTAGAGCTCATCCCCAAGGTTATGCCTTTGACACAACCTTACAAGGTAACGCTAAATAATAAGCTATACCATCATAATGAATTTCTCACACGGTTGCACTAGATCAACACTTGTCGGTTCTATATGGTTCAGCCCCAGGTAAGGCAACAGGGAGAGTACGAGTCCATTCACCGTGACATTATGATAGGGTTTGGGAAGTGGGAGTTCAGCCCTTTGGACCTGGAGAACCCTTTTCCGGACAACGAAGGGGGATCATTTCATCTGTGGCAAGGGGATGAAGATGGTTTAGTTCCCGTCACAATGCAACGTTACATTGCCAAGACTCTTCCATGGATTCAGTATCATGAGATCCGGGGTGGAGGGCACTTGTTTGGTTACAAAGAAGGCATGACTGAAGCCGTCCTGAGAGCACTCCTTAAAGGGCAGAAGTGAATCAGGACCGATTTGGAGACGCTGAAACGCTGTTGTTAGTTTAGTCATCTGCCTTCAATTACAGCATTTGATAAATGCATCAACCGTTCTTGTTATGAAAGGGAAAAAAAAAACTTACATTCTTCGTACCGAATTTATAGGACAGTAAGGGATGATTCCTTGTGTAAGCACTCATTGAGTATTCTGCTAGATTGAATGTTGCTTGGCTTCAATCGGTTTTACTTTCCTTGAACGCTTTCCACCTGCAATCTCTGAGTAGCTAGCCCCTGTCAGACAAGCTCTTTAAATCTTGATTGGAAAAAAATGGAAGTACCCAAGGCATTTTGAAGTAGAACTAAACGTTTTATAGGAGTAGAACTGAAACATAGGAACATGGTTCATCGTCTTTTGATTGGGACTCTCAGATTATTCCTTTCCAAAGAAGATCATAAAAATATATTCAAGAGTGTGCAAATTGACGAGAGAAAATTGTACAGAGTGTTCACTTTGGCAACCCGGTTTTGGGGTTAAGAAGAGCCTCCTTTTCATTCGATAACAAAACTGGACCCTTTCCAGGCCTTGTGCAGATGAAATAAGAAACATCTCCGGTGTACTTCTGGGCAGTTGCATTTGCTTCAGGTGGAGGCTTCAAAGCTTCGATGCAGTTTTTGTCTCTAATCCCTGCGTCTTCTAGGATCTTTCTGTCACCAAGGATGTAACTGGAGATTGGAGACCAGAATGATAGTTAAAAGGCAAACAAACTAGCTTTTCGGAGAGTGCTGAGACTCTAGATGCTTTTAGCCAAGTTCTAAATTTTATTTTCATGAAAAGGATCTGCTTTTAATTTTAATGTTGAGCATCCACATCTGAAAGAGGTTCTCCTGCAGCTCTAGACAAAACACAGACTCGGAGAGAAAGATCATAAATCAAATATACTGAGTAGTACCTGTTGAGATCAACATCACTGCTTGGAGGAAAATAGAAAAGCAGCCTTTGCAAAAGATCTGCAGCAACCTTCCTATTACGTGCGATTAGAACTGCATTTGGCCCTGCATCAAAGGTGTATGCTACCTGCTAATTTTCATAGTTCTTGTGGTCATCATCACCACAGCTAACAACCACACTTCATAACTGCAATAATTTTCTTAAAATGAAGTAATAATGGACATAAAATATTAAACACAGAGCAACACACTTCATCCTAATAACCACACTTCATAACTACAATAATTTTCTTAAAATGAAGTAAAATGGACAAAAAAAAAAATTAAACACAAAGCAACACAAACGAGGGGTTCTAAACAACATGGAGATCTCTTACTCCCAAGAGACAGCCGAGTTTTATTGTTCCAACAAATCATTGACATTTGAGTTAAGATGAAAATAGCTACCAATAACCTATGAACTAATAAAATAAATTCATTCGGGACACAGCCTCAAAGTCAAAGTGTCAAACTACATGACTTGAACAAATGGAAACGAGAATTAGTGTTAAGAGGACACCAGAACAAACCTGAGGTGTTCCTTCAGCACGGTTCCATTTCTCAATGAAGCTTATGATCCTGATAATCAAACATAGGTAAGAACATATACTTTATGTTTTCCACATTAAGATACCACATGGCTTGCTAATAGTAATATGAACTGAAAAAAGAGCAATCACCTATGTGATGTATCATTCATGTAGAATATTGGTGGATAAGTGTCCAGGCAGACAGCATGGAACTGATTGCTGTCTGCACAAGCCAGATTAGCAACGCCTGGAAAGTCCCGGTTTTTTATGGCTTCCTCCATTTGATGTATACGTTTTGGTACGATGTGCTGTGACATTCAACCGACAAGTGTATCATAAAGAGATGCAAGGAAACAAGAAATGAGCATAAAACATCTAAGCAACATCCTAAGTCCTAACGACTGAAAGTCTATGCATCAGTTGACAAAAGCAATATCTCTTCACTACCAGGACAGCAGGACGCGTGCTCAAGTGGAAAAGCGCAGATTTCATCACAAAGTGGTCATGGATTCAATTCTTAGCAGTGCCGCAGCATGCCCAACCCCAGCCCCCAGGGTGGGGATTCTGAGAGTGCTCGTGACAAAGCATCAGCCAAAAAAAGCACGATCTCTTCATGAAACACACATAAATAACTAGTGGGAAAAAATACATGTTTCTAAGGTGTTCCATTTTAGGAGGAACGTGTAACATCACATGCTATGAAATATATTCCTCAAATAGTTGAAAACTCAATACACACCAAAAAACCATGCAGCAATGACAAAATGTGTTTGGAAATACAAGTTCAAAATTAGATGTAAAGCAGCAGGTAAGAAAATTTGCCTGACAAATAAAACCGGAAGTAAAAATTACCTCTGCCCTATGCTTTAGAAGCAAACTTGTTTCAACAGTATCATGCATTCCAGTGGTACTGCTTGTTTCTTTCTGCCTTGAACTTACCTAAAATCATAACAATTTTAAGTAAAGAGGCGGAAGATTCAATAATTACAAAATCAACTCCTTCAAAAGATGACAATGTAATCATGGCACAGTAAATACCCCCCTGCGCAACCCCTTCAAAACCCCACCCAGACCCCTGCCACCCTCGAGCCCACCTAGGCAAAGTCTGAATTATAATACTAAGCCCCAACTCAATTTTGTCTGGACAGGTACTTTGGCACTCGATTCCACTCATTCCCAGTGGGCATTCGGGTTGAATAATTGCTCTCATGTCCTCTACTTGAATTTGGTAAATAAAGAGCGGCCATCCAGGGTTCGAACCTGGAACCTTTGGGTACTACCTGCACCTTTCCGGTTGAGCCATTCCGGAATGGTTCTCTCATGTCCTCTCCCTCTTCACCGTCAATGCAGTAAACTTGGTCCTTAATCACTTTAATCGCTTAGTGTTTTATATTTCTCGTTCTAATAGCTTCATAGTAATTACAATACTTTTGCATTATCATTTGGCAGCAACTAGTATCTTAGAGTGTCGCTTACTTGCATATCATATTTGACTGCATTTATTTCAAATTGCATATTACAATTAGATTGTGTTATATGGGAAGTGTGTGTGTTGTATTGTGGGGTTGTGGGCGCTAGTGTGTGGGTAGAATGCATGTTGTGCATATTGGAAGGCGGAAAGAGTAATTTTGCTTGAGATTTGGTTCTTGGAACATCGGAACTTTGACTAGTAAATCCATTGAATTAGTTAAGATTCTCAAAGATATGAGAATTGAGATTGCATGTGTACAAGAGACTAAGTGGGTGGGTGATGAGGCTAGAGTGATCGACGGCTGGAAATTGTGGTATTCTAGAGACTGCAAAAGAAAGAATGGAGTTGGGATCCTCGTAAACGAGAATTGGAGGGAGCATGTGGTCAAGGTAGATTGTAGAACTGGCAGAATGATGATAGTCAAGCTTGTTGTTGAGGGGTTCCTACTTAATATTGTTAGTGTGTATGCCCTGCAAGTTAACCACAGTGAGGAGGAAAAGAGAAGATTTTTGGAAGAGCAAGATGCCTTGGTTAGAAGTATTCCAGAGACAAAGCGGATTATAGTGGGTAGGGATTGCAACTGCCACATAGGACAGAGCAGTGATGGTTAAAGTCCAGTGCATGAAGGTTTCGGTACTCGTAATGAAAACAGGCTTGCGTCGTTGGAGTTTGCGGTGGCTTTCAACAGTGTTGTTGTGAACTCTTTTTTTGCGAAGAGAGACAAGCATTTGGTCATGTTTGAGAGTAGAATTGACGGCTCACAAATTGACTACTTTCTTATCAGGGGAGATAGGAGTAAATGTCGGAACTGTAAGGTTATCCCGTTTGGGGGTTGATGACTCTACATCATCTACTAGTATTAGAGTTTGAGTTCAAGGGTCGAAGGAGGGAGATCAGCAAGGGGGGGCCCAGGATTTGATGGTGACATTTGACGAAGGAGAATGGACCGCTCCTAAGGGAAAAGATCATAGAAGTGGACATAAAAGGTGCCTAGCAAGTGAGGGATAACGCATATTCGATGTGGCAGAAATGGACAACTGCATCACGAATTTTTGTGACAAAAAAGTTCCTTTAAAGCTTAAGGGAAATTCTACAGAATGGTAGTGAGACCTACTTTGTTGTATGGGGCATAGTGTTGAGTGATGAAGAAAGCACAGGAGTACAGTCATGGTCACAGAGATGATGATCAAATGGATGTGCGGCCGTGCGGGCACACTAAACTCAACGAGATCAACAACGAAACTATATGCAAGAAGGTAGGTCTAATTAGTACTAGGGAGAAGATGCGAGAGTCGAGGCTTCGATGATTTGATCATGTGCAAAGAAGAGAACCGAGTGGCCAGTGTGTAAGTGCGACAACTTGACTATTGAGGGTGTTCGATGAGGACAAGGGTGACCGAAGAAGAACCGAAATGAGGTGATTAGACTAGACCTTGCTATTTTGGGACTCACTGAGGAGATGACGTGTGATAGGATACACCGGAGGAGTGTTATCTGTGCTGATAAGGGCTAGTTAAGTGTGACGTCAGAGTGTGTAGAGGCATACCTTGTACCTTGTATCCATGCTTCCTTCTTGCTCCTCTCTTTCATTCCCCTTGCAATGCTATGTCTAGTGTTATTTAGGTGTTCTTATTTATTACCTGATTTTGGTTATTTGTTCATACATTTTTTATTTTTTTTTATTTCTTTTTTTTTCTCCCTCCCTCTAGATCCCTCGGAAACACCCTCTCAACGTAGTCGGGGAAAGGGTGCGAACAACAAGACCTCCTAGATCCTACTTGAAGCGGGACGCACTGGGATTGTTATTGTTGTCATCTATTGCATTAGGAAGTTAGCTGCCAACAACAGAACTTTTTTCCTTACGACTAAAATACATAAATGAAAGTTCCCACTGAACTGAATGAAGGAAAACATACACTGGCTGTCAAAATGGCAAGGAAAACATATTGTCAATTAAGGATAATTAATCAAGAAATTCACCATCGGGAGAATAAAGAGATTCCCACTGAACTGAATGAAGGAAAACATACCACTGCAATCAAAATGACAAGGTCATCCCAGTGATTTTCATCTGCAAGCTGGACGGCCTTGCTGTCACTTCCATTGTCGTTCTTCACATAAATACATAAAAACCAAGTTCATTTAATGCCAGATTCTTAACTATGAAAGCGTTGAAAAATGACCATGCATTTTACTTACTTTTCCCATTTCCCATTTAACAAATCCACCAAACAGACTACGACAAGCACTCCCAGAGCCTTGCCTGTGCACAAATAAAAACATACAGAAATATGGTAAGAATAGAATTTACCTAGTTAAAGTTCTATGTTGTGAAACCCTTTCGAGAGTCAGATCAGTATGAACACAGAGTGCACAAATGAAGATCATAAAATGAAATGAGGGTTAAATACTTGTGCTTGTTGCACCGAAAAACTGCAATTTTTGAAATTGGGATTATATGCATTGGAATACCTAGCTATGGCAGACAGTTGTCCTTGATCTTCTCTGACATCCATGAGCTTGGCAAGCGCAAACACTGCAAGTAATCAGAATTGAAGTTTACTGGCTATTTTTTTAGAATTACCAAGATGACAACAAGTGTACAAAAGAACCATGTAAGCACAAAGTGCAAAAATATGCACTTTATTAATGCTGAAACGTGTTGGACATGGTAATGTAAACTCAATACTACACTAGCACGAATACATGCTACAGATCTTCAAAATAAGCTGTTCAGACTCAAAGATGCTACAACTTTCCTTTTGGTATTCAATAGAGCGAAAACCAAGTAAGAATAAAATAACAGAAAATTAAGAATCACAACTGTAAATGAGGAAATACCAGAAACTTACCGAGGCAAGCAAAACCAGCAGCAGATGATGCCAGCCCAGCAGCAGTAGGGAAGTTGTTATACGAAGCAATGTGTAAATGCAGTTTTTCCCAATCCTTCTTTGATATTTTTATTCCCTTCTCCTCATCTTCAACGTCATCAGCGCGGCTGCGGATCTCTCTTAAACAGCTCTGAAATCTACCACCAGAGAGGGAAATCTCCTACAAACATACAAGAGGAACAGACCGGCAGCTCAATTCAAAGTTAAGAAGGTTCTTTAACTGCCAAGAAACTTTCCACTGCACAGTATCAGGAACGATGAAGATGATTTCTATTTTCTAGTGTCATGAAATATTCAGGTGAAGAAATACTGACATTCATTTCATTTGTGCTCTTTTCTATTTTTTGAGGAATTGAAGATGAAGATATCGCCACTTATATTAGCATCAATACAGTTCAGACTCTAGAAGGGACATTTCTCTTGAAACCAAAAAGATGAAATAATATGAAGATAGAAGCCATCCAGATCTCCGGAAGATCACTTGTCCTTAACCATGATGACTTATGTATCAGAGACTATCAGTAACTTTAATTTCAAAGCAAACCCAAAACCTCATGGGGGAATCGGACTAAAGCACCCTCACTCAGGATTGATCAAAGCATACATTCTGCCTCAATAAATCATGGTAATTTCTTTCACAGTATGAGATCGAAAAATCGGGTGCCCGGAAGAAATTGAAATCTCAAAAGTCAAATAAAGACAATTTGGGAACCAAAGGTCACTCTTGGAGCATTTCAAACAGCAGCTACAACCAGGCAGCGAATTCGCAGGAAATTGATCAAAAGAAAAAAAAAAAAAAAGGAAGAGGCAGAAAATACATACTTTGCCATTGAGCCACATCCGATCCTGGTCGAAAGCGGGGCTGACGGCGACAGTGGTGGTGGTACATAGATGATTGGGGTCAAGGGTAATGCTGATACTATCATTCACAGGCAAAATTAGGGTTTCGTCTCTTTTCCCCCAATACTTGATCACAGCAATGTTGGTGGGCGTTTGGGCCGTAACCATTCTTACCCACTTCTCCGCCATTTCCAAGCACTACCCACGCCTCAAAAACGAATCAATCTGAACAAGAAAGACCAACAAAGAGAAGTCCAGGTTTCACCGTAAATGCAATTTGGGCGGAATTGAAGTACTCAGAGCTGGTGGAAGTGGAACCAGGGAAGCTCAATACGAGACGAAACGAGAGAGAGGAAATTTGGAACAGAGAGGGGAGAAGGTGGAGTTTTCCACGTGTCCAGATGGTCGTTGTCGTCCGTGACTAGGTTGACCTTTTTTTCGGAAGTATTTACAGTACCATTGGCCTTACTTTTTAGAACAGGTAAAAATCTCGTTTAGAACATAGCAAATATATCATTCCATTTAAAAAAAATTATACCCCTATCCGACCCCAATTTCTCTCATCCGCCTCTTATCAAAGTGAAACTCTCATTTGGGGTGAAAATAGAAGTATATAGGTATTTAATAGACAGATTTATGATTGTTAAGGTCGAAATTCGGGTTTCGGTTCAGATTTCGTTGAATGGGTTTCACGCAGTCGAAGGTAGAAGACGATGCCATGTTGCTGCGACCGGAACATATATAGGTGGCCGTTGCGACCAGTTGCAGGAGTGGTCATTGCTGCAGCAATGGTCATTGCGACCATGTGAAGCATTGTTTTTGCCTCTCCCTTTCATTCTTGCTTTATTTTGGTTTATGTCGATTCGGAAGTGTAGTTGATGATATTTGATGGGTGAATCCTAATCTTGTTATTGGAATTTCTATCGGATTTTTTTTATTTGTTTATGAATAGATTTAGTGTAGAATTATAATGTGTGAAAGGAAATATTTGTATGGTTCTATTTGCCCTATTTGTATGTTATTATGCATTTTGTCCAAAGTATCTTCGTTGTGCGTTTTTCTATAATTGTGGTGTCGATTTGATTTTTATGACTATGTATGTTGATTGTTTTTTTCTTGATGTTTTATAAGAGCTTTTTTTTTTGTTTTTGTTGATTGGTTTGGAAATAGGTAAGTAAAACAATTTTTTAAGGATATCTGTCATGTATGTGTGTAAATGAACAAGTATATGACTGTTGGTGTGATTTATTTAATGTAATGATGTGGTTGTATGTGTATGACATACTTAAGTGCATCAAATTTGATTGTGTCGAATAATATTAACATGTATGTTGATTGGTTGTTTTCATTATAGATGGATAGACGATCAGCATTACACGCATCTGCACTCGATCTGGACGTGTCACTCAGGCCGAAGGCAATTTGGCAGACCCTATTATACCGGAGGAGATAGCGTCGGCGGGCCAGGATGAGCCTGAAAGTTCTCATCGACGTCCGAGGGCCTCCAGAAGTAGGCAGCAGCAACGTTCAAGTCCTACGATAGAGTGAGTAGATAGGAAATGATCAATTTGATCTGTTTGAATGCACACGGGTGGATTGGATGTCGTATGAAAATGTTGACTTTTACAACCCTGCTATAGCGCCATCTAGATTCCATGACATAATCTCTTGTCTGAATATTAATGAGTCGTATATGCTAGAATGATTCACCATAATTCTCAATGCAAAATTTCATTAACCCTAAAAAAGATTGTAATTTTATATTATGCACAATATGTTCACATCATCAATACTTATTAATCATGGAAAATAAAGCTTTTTACAAGTATCATAACATTCGACACATAAACAAAAGGATGAGATACTTATCCGTTGGAGTCCGAATTCCAGCGATATGTCTTCGAGGCCTTTACTCCACTCATCGTTCCCTTTCGACATGTTTACAACTTAATTATTCTATGCTCAGTCGAGAAAATCGCACAATCTAGGGTTTTCGAATGCCCTGGCCTCACCAGCAATTTGACCTCACCAACAGAGGTGGAGGTCGTGGAAAAAGCGATAATGGAGCTATCCAAGGGGAAGAATGTCCTAATCGACCCTCTTGAAGGAGCTGCAGCCACAGAATATGGCAAGCAGCTCATCCGCGAGTGGTACAAGGGACATAACTTGGAAACTCCTCGGTTCTAAAGCGAGGAAAAAGAAGAAAGGGAAAAGAGAGCATGCTAGCTCCTCTGGACAACAATAGGAGAAAGTACCTTCAGGACCTCGTCCGAGTGTATGGCTTGGAACCATCTCAAAACCTCAGTGAGGAGGTGCCGAAGAAGAGCGAGGCAGAGGCTCTGCGTAGGGAGGCCGAGGAAACATACAAGAATAAGGAGTGGATTATGGATCGGATGAGCGGGAGAAAACTCTATGACCGTGCTAGGGATGAGATGAAAAAGATGTGTGAGCATGCTGAGTCGGAGAGATGCAGCATCACAAAAGCATAGCTCCAAATTGGACAAACTCGTCGAGCTGTATGTCTTTTCAGATGACGACGAGGATTAAAATCTCATCAGCATCCACAATTAAGAGACTTCCAAATTTATTAGATAACCGAGCAAACTGTTGAAAGACTCGGATTAGAATCTGTGACTCTAGATAACTCTTTCATTGTGAAATTCCCTAATGGGGAAGGAGTTCGAGGTAGGAAAATGTGTTCTGTTTCCTCATCACAATAGGTGGCGATGAGTACCTTGCCGATCTTATTCTGCTTCCGATCCTTCCTCGGGACATCATCATCGACATGGATTGGCTTACCCGCTATGGTGCAATCATTGATTGTGGACGGAGAATCGTGACCTTCTCGCCGAACGGTAAGGTTGTGTGCAGATTTCGTGGGCGCATCCTCGAGGAGGATGACTGTGTTATTAATGTAACGCAGGCAGTCAAATTGTTACGTCAAGGTTTTGCCGGATTCTTATGATATCTGCAGGATCAGCCGTCCGAACCGGTCCCTATCTCCGATATTCCTATAGTTTGGAAATTCCCTGATGTTTCTCCCAACGAGATTCCTGGTTTACCTCCAAAGCGGTTCATCGAGTTCACCATTGACTTAGAGCCAGGAACCGCTCCTATTTTCAAAGCACCCTATCGCATGGCTCCAGTGGAGATGTAAAAGGTAAAAATCCAGTTAGAGAAGGTTTATATACGACCTAGTGTTTCACCTTGGGGTGCTCTCGTGCTGTTTGTGAAGAAGAAAGACGACTCTTTCTGTTTGTGTATTGATTATCGGGAGATGAAAAAGGTGACGATCAAGAACAAGTATCCACTGCCACGCATCGATGATTTGTTAGATCAACTTTAGGGAGCAAAAGTATTCTCCAAGATTGACCTTCGATTTGGTTACCATCAGCTCCGAGTTCGTGACGAGGATATTCCAAACATTGCTTTTAGGACACATTATGGGCACTATGAGTTCGTGGTGATGCCTTTTGGATTAACAAATGCCCCAATAGTCTTCATGGAGCTGATGAACAATTGTTTTCGCCAGCATTTGGACGACTTCGTCATAGACTTCATCGACGACATTTTGATCTACTCGCCGAGTGAGGAGGCTCATTATGAACACTTGGGAACTATTTTGATAACACTGCGAGAAGCAACAGTTGTATGCAAAGTTGTCTAAGTGTGACTTTTGGATGAAGCAGGTGGCATTCCTAGGCCACATCATCTCAGAGAAAGGGGTGATGGTCGACCCCTAGAAGATAGCAGTTGTAGAGAAGTGGAATTCGCCAAAGGATGTCAAGGAGATCCGGAGTTTTCTGGGACTAGCAGGTTACTATAGGAGGTCCATGGAAGGGTTTTCCAAATTGGCTCAACCACTGACCTTACTTATGCATAAATCCCATAAATTTGTCTGGAATGACAAGTGCAAAGCGAGCTTTTAGGAGCTCAAGAAGTGATTGACCACATCCCCTATTCCGACACTCCCTAAGGAGTCAAAGGATTATATGATTTACAGAGATGCTTCCAAGCAAGGTCTGGGTTGTGTATTGATGCAAGATGGGAAGGAGATAGCCTATGCATCACGACAGTTGAGGTCGTATGAGGAGAACTACCCAGTGCATGATCTAGAACTAGTTATTGTGGTATTTGCTCTAAAAATCTGGCGCCATTATCTGTATGGAGTTCGTTGCCAGATATACACCGACCACAAAAGTCTCAAGTATATGTTCACACAAAAGAAGTTGAACATGAGACATAGACGCTGGTTAGAGCTGATCAAGGACTATGACATTGAGCTTCTCTATCATCTTGGGAAGGCTAATGTCGTAGCCGATGCTTTGAGCCGCAAATCTCAACACGAGGCTATGATTAGCTGTTCGGCAACAAGTCCTGTTTTGCAGAAGGATCTGTTCAAGTTAGAGGTTGAGGTTTGGTTTGAAAGGAACCGAGGACAGTTGTGTACGATGGAGGTTCAATCAGAGCTGCTAGCGGAGATAAAGGCAAAGCAGACAAAGGATGTTGTGTTACTGCAAACCACCGTTGACTTCTTCGATGGTAAAGCCCAGGCTTTGTCGTGAGGGATGATGGATTCTTATGGTTTGGGAATCGCATCTGCATCCCCAATGTCATTGAGATTCGACGGACCATCCGTGAGGAAGCTCATGCATCATGTTATTCGGTGCATCCTGGAGCTAGTAAGATGTACGAGGATCTGAGGAATAACTACCGGTGGTCTGGTATGAAGAATGAAGTGACCGAGCACGTGACCAGATGATTGGTATGTCAGCAGGTCAAGATTGAGCCCTAGAGACCTGGTGGGAAGCTCCAACCGCTCCTAGTACCCACAAGGAAGTGGGAACATATCTCGATGGATTTCGTAATGGGGTTCCCCTAAGGGTCAAGGGCAGAAGGATGCCATTTGGGTGATTGTTTATCGACTCACCAAATGTGCACACTTCATTGCTATCCGATATAACTGGAAGCTGGCAAAGCTAGCAGAGTTGTACTTTTAGCACATAGTCCACCTTCACGGTGTTCTGTCGCCCATTGTCTCTGATCGTGAGGGGCGACTCATCTTAGAGCTCTGGAAGAAGCTACATGGGGGACTTGCTACTCAGCTGAATTTCAGTATCGCTTTTCATCCTCAGACATATGGTCAGTCGAAGCGAACCATGCAGACCCGGGAGGATATGATATGAGCATGTGTCCTGGATAGGCAGACAAAATGGAGGACCAGTTTGAATCTGATTGAGTTCACCTACAACAACAACTGGCATTCATCCACAAAGATGGCTCCTTTTGAAGCCCTATATGGACGGAAGTGTCAATCGCCAGTGTGTTGGGATGATGCGACTTCTGCTATCCATATAGGTCCGGAGCTGTTAGAGAAGATGACTGAAGAAGTTGTGATGATCAGGCAACTAATGTTGACCGCTTAGAGTCGCCAAAAGTCTTATGCTGACCCTAGGCGTAGAGAGGTCAACTTTGAGGTGGACGACAAGGTGTTCGTGAAAGTGTCACACACGAAGGGAGTCTTTCGGTTCGGAAAGCGAGGGAAGCTGAACCCTCGATAAGTCGTGCCATTTGAGATTCTCTAGCGTGTAGGAAATGTTGCCTACCGCCTTGCTCTGCCTCCATCAACTCATCCAGTACAGGACGTTTTCCATGTATCATTACTATGGAAGTACGCGCCTGACCCAACCGATATCTTGAGCTATGAGGACATTGAGGCTCGCCCCGCCGGAACCTATGAGGAAGAACCGGTGTGGATTCTAGAGCAACATGAGAAGCAACGTCGCACCAAGGTACTTCCGCTTGTCAAGGTGCTTTGGTTAAAGCACGGGACTGAGGAGATGACTTAGGAAACTGAGGAAGAAAGGCAGAAACGCTTTTCTCAGTTGTTTTCTACTTAGTGCAAGTCGCATAGTGATTCAATTACCTCATTTATTCGGACATTAATAAATAAGGAAACTGGTTAGAGACCTTTTGTCATAGTTTCTTTGGTTAATGTTTTGGATTCATCTTTACAACCTTACATGTTCGAGTCAAAGTGGTGAATTGGTGTGCAAATTGGCGTGCAAATAGGCAATATTCTAACGTTGAATACCATATAATTAAGCTATGAACATGTCCCTACTAGTATTCCTTTCATTTTATACAGTCGACTCTAGTATGTTGATACTTTTGATTCCATACCAAGCTGGTCAACCCGTGTTTTTATAGACACCGAAAATGAGTCAGGAAGTGCTCCTTATAGGCTCTAGAAAGGCTCCTCTGTTTCACTTCTATATAAGCGGAAATAATATCCGCATGTGAAATAAGTGATTAATGATCGATATGTCATACATAAGGTTCTTCAGAAGGATAATTAGTAACTTTTTATGGAGGTAGGTTCATCTTTCCTAAATCTTGATAGTATTAAACGATCATGAGTTATATATCTCATCTCTCATTTCCATGATCGAGCAACCGAACTCTCATTGGTAAAAAGCTTGAGAATAATAATTTTAAATATAGATATACATGATTTATGTTTACGAAGAAGACAAGGAAATGACGCATGTGTTGAGGAACCAGACAACGTTCATCTCGATAAACCAGAAGACGAAGACCCACAACTCATCTCATATGAATAAGGTTGGCTAGTTTTGTCACAATGGTTGCCTTCAAAGCCACCCGGGTCACGTGGCAACCTGGAAAAGGAAGTCAGGTTGGGCTGGGACGAAAACCAATGACAAGCTAGCTAACCCCATTTCTTTTGGGATGCGAGTTCACTTATCTCAAGCAACGAGAGTTAATATTAAAAGATGTCTTTCAAAATTTTATTATCCTTATTTTAGATATTTATAGCTATAGAGATACACTGTCTTCATAGGATTAATTTTTTTTTTAAGTTTTGCCATTGAGGAGTTCGAAAAGCAATGAGTTACTTTAGATGTAATTCTCATCACTCACGTATTCAATAAGTACGTTAAGTGAGGCATGCTTAAATTCTACCTATTCGGGAACCATCGTTAGATACACACACCTAGCTCTACTTTGATCCATCTATATCCTCTCATCTATTTCAAGGTTACTATCATATCTTCAATACATGTCTCGTTTCCTTTCTAATTTTCGGGTATAAACTTATTTTTAGTAGGGAGGCATGAAATACCCCAAATCATTTTTGAGCTATTTCTTATTTTTATTTATTTAAATAAATCTATATTATATTAAACTGTAGTATATCTTGTGAATTTGACCATTTAATAAATTCGCCTAAGATATATGGTTTGAATTAGAATAATTAAATTATTCTAAAGAGTAATGATATACGAGTCGATTTAATTAGATAAAACCTCTAAATACTCTTATTATTTAATTTATGAAGTTAGACTAAATAATATTCATTCCGCTAAAGTAGAGAAACCTATCTTCTATCTCCATCTTTAAAAATATTTTAATATTGTTTTTTATTAAATATATAGTATATATTATTATGGTAGTTTACTAAAATATCTATCCACGGATGGATTTTGGCTACATAATATTTTGATAAATTATTTTGGTCTTAAAAAGTAATATCGATATAAATAAAATAAAAATTATTAAATAATTAATTTTGATATAAATAATTTTTTCAACCAAAAAATAATCTTGATATAAATAAAATATTACTTATCAAACACTAAATATTTATCTATTAATATTTTTGGTAAGTGTAAGTATGACTATGAATTTTTTTTAATTAACTAAAATCCATATATACATAGATTATGGCTTATATAACTTTCTATAAACTATGATAACATATTATTTTATTAATTTTTTCCCATAGAATTAACTACAACCCGCCACATAGGATTTTTTTCTCCAGAATCAACCACAATGCGCCACATAGGACGCTATACATCGGTTTTAGTATATGTACTAGCGTAGTACCCGTGCGTAACGCACGAGATTTCTAAAGTATATTATATACAGAGTATATTTTATAGAAGATATTACCATAATTTATTTACATTATATATTAGATATATTATACTATTATAATAATATGAAAACGATATAGCAAAATAATATAAATTTGGAAAAAAAATGCTTATATTATATCAATATATAATATATGTGACAAAAAGTCAATGTCTCACCTTCCTCATAGGGTCGGGTTTGAGATTTGAAATGCCCGAGGCAGGATATAAAAATGTGGCTCTCTACTACTATTTTTTGTTGTGTTAATTAATTGGAAGGTAAGATCAAATAATTTGGTAGTTAGACTACATATTACACAAACTCTAGGTGAATGGAGCTTTAAGAACTTTTGGATGGAGAGCAAATAAAAATGTCGGAGAAGAAATATTCTTATAATAAACTTAAAAGTAAAAAAATTGCTTCATCTGTCTCAAAATATAGGTCATTTTATGCTTATTAATAATAAGTATAGTATTGTTTTTAAAAACTAATAAAAAGAGTTAATATATTATTAATAATAAGTATAGTATTATTTTTAACAAAAAATTTAATATTTTAAAAATTGGTTAAAAACTTCATAAGATGAATAATAAAAATTTGCAATATTACTTAAAAATCCAAAGAATCAGATTTTCTATTTGATTATTTTTATTATTATTAATATACATAATTATTGATTAAAAATAATAATTAATTGACTGAAACTTTCATTGGTAGACTATATATTTTTTCATGGAATTAGTTTCGTAATTAAAAAGAGATTGAAATTGAAATTGGAAAAGTTTAAAAGTGCGGCTATAGTTTGAATTGGAGAAAATCTCTAATAAAATCAAATATCAAATAAAGGTAATGAAAATTAAAAGATTTCCTATTTTATTAAGATTTCATAACAAAAAGAAACGAAAATTTATATCAAGTCATTAAATTCAGATAAAGTTTAAACAATTCCTTATTTAATTAAAAACAACTTAATGTAATTTTAAAGGAAAATTAATAGATTTTATAAAGAAATTCTAAACAATTGAGTCAATATTTTCCCGATTACGTGTGTGTGAGTGCATGGTAGTCAGCTTGTAAATAAATTATTCTAAAAAATATTATAAATAAATAAATTATATTTATTAATTTAAGAAATAAATTAATTAGATTGTTTTACACGTATTACTTGTTAGTTAGCTTATAAATAAATTATTCTAAAAAATATTATAAATAAATTAATTAGATTTATTATTTTAAAAATACATAAGATAAAATTACTTTAATTTAATGAAAATAATTAAGGTGAAATAATTATTTAAAGTATAGAATCTATAAAAAAAAAAAATCAAAGCATCTTAGTTTTAGTAGTAATTAATTGTAACTAAATCAAAAAATTTTAATAAAAGATTAAATAGAAATTAATAAAAAGCTATCAAAATGAGATAAGTTCGTAATTTATTTTAACAATAAATATATAATTTATTTATTGATTTAAAATAATTTTCAAAACACTCCCTAACAATAAAATATTGTTCGGGATTGTTATAAAAATTAGTTAAATATCTAAACAGTTGAAGATCGATATGGACTTTGTAATACGTCCAAAAATTATTGAGTTAAAAATTTTAAAATTGTGACGTAGTATAAAATTAAGGTTAAAGTAAAGTATTATGTGATTAAGTTAATCAAAATGTATAGCATAGTTTTTAGCATTAGCTCAAAATATTTTATTTAAGTACCACTTTTTACAAATAAACTGTTTCTCATCCAATACGGAGTTTATATTATTCCATAATCTTTCAAACTTTATTTCACACAAAATTTTAATTTAATCTGTTTGTAAATTTTAGTCACTTTTTAACCTCGTCTCATACGGACCCTAATTGTTTTGATTTTTGTTAAATGTCTTAAAAAACCCGATTTTGGCAAATAAAATAAAAGAAATAAGGAAAGGGGAGCGACAGGTTATGAACACTATTAACCCACCTTACCCAGATACCCCCGCCTCCAATTTCTCCCAATCTTTGAAATTCATTCATCTTCTTTGTTGGTTTCAAGTTCGATATGAAAACGTAGCCAGAGATCTCCCTCAATTTTGGGTTGAAATCAATACTTCCAGTATGTCAATTTAAAGAGTCAAAGAGAGAAGACTCCTTTCTCCCAAGCCGGCAAGCCCCAATTCCAGTTATCTTCTTCCTCTCAAAACCCTAAATTTGATGTCCATTGTCTGTCCCTCCAAAGAATAAAAAAAATCCAGAGATTCGACCATATCTTTGCAATTAAAGCTTGTCAATTTCGATTTGAAAAAGATCCTTCATCAATTTCGAGCCGAAACATGAAACGAAGACGAAATCGAGCACGAACATTCTTGATCGGTGAGGTTCGGATGAAGGTAACAATTATTGTGTTTTGTTCCCTTCTTCAATTTTCGAAAGATTCACACCTTATGTGTTGAACAATTCAAGTGTTCCTGAATTTAGGCAGTCGAACCTAACCCCAATTATATCCGATTATGTTGAATTTAGGCAGTCGAACCTAATCCCTATTATATCCGATTACGTTGAACTCTTCAGGTGTAGAAGGCAATTCTTGTTGAAGCCGATTATCCGGGATTACACTAACACCTTATTCCGGTATTAAGGTAAAGTCACAAACTAAAACTATTGATTGCTTGCATAGGGCTTTAAACTGCATTGTGTTTGGAGGGTTTTATTTGCAATTGAAAGGGAGACAGGAAAGTAAGAATGAATAAAAAACAATTTGGGGAGCATAATAAATGCTAAACAGGAATAACAATCATGGAAGTATTCCCAATGTCTGAGGATGAAAGTTATCATTGTTGAGTAATTGAGAGAATACCATAAATGAAAACGAAAATGAAAATCCTAGTTTTATTGGAGTTGGAACAATTATCCTAGAATCCCATCATCTTCTTATGTGTTATTAGCTAATCATCTTCTTCAATCTTGACACTTCTTTTCCTAGTGGAAAGGTATGACAGTGAAGGAAATAGTTCTAAATAAAAATTTTGGATTAATAGAAAAAACAAATAACTATATGAAAACAAAGATTACTAACTTGATATTCGTTA
Organism: Persicaria tinctoria; assembly: GCA_037127255.1. Taxonomy (NCBI): domain Eukaryota; kingdom Viridiplantae; phylum Streptophyta; class Magnoliopsida; order Caryophyllales; family Polygonaceae; genus Persicaria; species Persicaria tinctoria. Next base: position 41,402,346 of record JBANSL010000012.1, on the reverse strand, counting down.
TGGACGTTAGAAGCTATGACACAAAAGCAATTTTACGACAACAAAGGTCTGGCAGCAAATCAAAGGTCTAACAATGAAGGAAATAGTTCAAAACAACAATTTTAGATTAATAGAAAAAAAACAAATAACTATAATAGTAAAACAATGGCAGATGCAAAATAGCTGCCCATCTTTGTGAAGCACAAAGAAATCACTCGGTTGTTTGCTTATGTACATGCAGCCCGAGAATTGAAGGATTTATGGTCTTAAGTGATAAAATGGCTTGAGAAGAAGTAGAAAATGAAGGAAGGTGAAGCAGGAATAGAAAGAATGTCAACCGATGCAGGTGGATAAAAATAGCCGATTGACTCAGATATTGCCTTTGATGTTTGTTGGATTAAGATCGTCGACGTATATGAAATTCTTCATTGTTGCTTATTTAAAACAGGAAAGAAGAATAGGTGATCAAATTCCTGCAATGTCTAAGGTTTAAACATTATTAGTATTCGAAAAATAAAACATAAAAGATAGATGGTTGACAGAGAGGGAGAAATAGATAGGATACGGTGGAAGAGGAAGGAGGAGAAGCGAGTTATTTGTGATACTTGATTCTGATTATATAGAGTACTCTTGCTAATTAGGTTAGGGTGAATGAGAGGCAAACGGTTTAAACAAATCTCAGCAGATCTGATTGAATAAACTGTTTTAATTATTTTAACAAAAAGTAACAGAAATGAGATAAAGATTGGTTAATTGGGTAATTGAATTAAGTTTTTGATCCGAAATTGCTTCAAAAAAAAATAGTAACAGACTTGGTTTAATTAAAATCTCTGCAGATTTGAATGTTTTAATTATTATAAATAAAAGTAACAGAATTGGTTTAAAAATCTCAGAAGATCTGTAAAGTTTAATAATTTTAATTAAAACGGTTTAAACAAAATTTTAAAAATCTCTGGAGATCTGAATTTAGGATAAAAGTTTAATCTTTTGGTTAAAAAAAAGATAAAGATTGCTTAATTGGGTAATTGAAGCAATAACGGATGGAATTAAAAAAAAAGTTACAGTGAATGGTTTGTAATTAATATAAAAATATATGCAGATCTGTAAATTTTAATTATTTTAATTAAAACGATTTTAGTTAGCTAGATATACCATCTTTTAGTTAAGAAAGATATAAGTGTTTCATAATTCAAATGGTTTAAACAAAATTTTAGAGGATAATCGATCCTGAATATATATATATATATATATATATATATATATATATATATATATATATATATATATATATATATATATATATATATAAAGTCGATTATGAATAAATGTGTATTATTATGGTTAATCAAAATCTCGGCCTATATTAAATAAGAGAAAGTTTAGAGGATAAATGTGTAATATTTTGATTAAACAACATTATTTGAACTGTTATTTATATTTATTATTTATGGTTGCATATAGGAGATTTATCTTTGCAGATCCGATTTTGATTTGTTGTTTTGCTTTATTTTCGTGATTCATCTTCTCAAGTTTAAATTTCTTATGACAGAATTCAGAATGTTCACCTACCGCACTAACAAATTCTGAATTTGCAGAAGGAGATGGAGAAAGAAATTAAGAAGTTTTAGGATAAGGAGGAAATATTAAGAAACAGATTCAGGGGTTGCGGGATAATGATGAAGAAAGAACTTCAGAAATCGCAGGATGAGGAGAAGCTTGGAGTGAATTGATCGGCTAAGTTTAGATGCTGCATTCATTCAGTTTTGAAGGTTTAAAAGATGAAGAAAGAACTTCAGAAATCGCATGATGAGGAGAAGCTTGGAGTGAATTGATCGGCTAAGTTTAGATGCTGCACTCATTCAGTTTTGAAGGTTTAAAAGAAGAAGAAAGAACTTCAGAAATCGCAGGATGAGGAGAAGCTTGGAGTGAACAGATCGACTAAGTTTATATGCTGCATTCATTCAGTTTTGAAGGTTTAGATGCTGCATTCATTCAGTTATTTGAATAAAAAACCTTAAACATGAGATACTTTTGATTAGCTATGGATAATTGTGTGGTTTAATTTAAACAATTTGATAAGTAATTGGGGATTTATCCTAAATTTCCAACTTTTAGTGTATGGCCGCCACGTGTCCCAGAAATGCAAGTGTTTTAGTATTATATTAGATAGATAGATAGATATATAAATAGATAGATAGATAGATATAGATATAGATATAGATAAATATTTTTCTATTTATATTATTTTTCAGAATTGTATATAAATATAACAGTAGAATAAAATTATGACATTTATAAGGTCTAGAACAAATCCCGAAAGTGTTTAATCAAAATTCCGAAAAGGTTTGACCTAAATTCCCGAAAGGGTTGTACAAATTCCAAAAGGGCATGAAAAATAACTATATTGGCATGTTTGAACGAGCGGTGCATGACTCTGCATCCGGTGTCTCTAGAAGTTCTTTTGTTTGGTTGGGATCGTAGAGTTCGGAGTCGAGACTGACTGGGTCAAGGTGGTGTTTTCAGGACAACTCTGTATCCGTGAAGGAACTTCCTTGGAGTTTCGTCTGCACTACTCATGTACAGGAGATAGATTCCTTGCAGGTCCACGGTGCTATGGTTCGATAGTGCTTGACTTCGTTCTTCGCCGACGTTCTCAACTTATTAAGTTGAGAGTAGTTCTAGGTCTTCCTTTTGTAGGATTGTTTCTGCTTGTTTCATTGGGCTATTTGTGTATTATATTGTAGGCGGTTGTATATAAAAAAAGCAAACAAGATCCCCTACAACCCAATTCCTACTCCCCTCCTCCCTACTCCACTAATTTATTTTAATATTTATTTAAGTTTTTAAAAAATATAAAAATTATATTTATATTCCTAATATCTATATTTATATATTTATAAAATTTTATTTTTAAAAATGATGTTTTAAAATTTTTAAAAATTAAAAAGGTAATATTTTACAAAATATAATTATTAAAAATTTTAAAACATGATTTTCTAAAATAATTTATTTTGAATATATAAGAATATATGTTAAGATTATAAATATAATTTTTTAATTTTTTTTTAAGAATAAATATATGTCAAGATAATTTTGTGGAGTAGGGAGGGGAGTAGGGTTGGTCGTAGAGGATCTTAATTGAAAAAAAAGAGTTGATAGCAATGTTTTGAATAACAACATTGAATATGAATACGCTGAAGTGAGTTGTAGCCAATAGAAAAGGTTCCCATTTTATGGCGGCGATTGTCCCCTTCATCCTTCTCCGATTCCATTCACTACTCGATTTTTCGTGAATTTCCGGTTTAAGACGGTCCTCATCCTTTGATTTTTTTCGCGGTTTTGATTGTTTGTGCACTTGCACTTCACCGCCTAGTTCCGCTCCTTCCGTTTATGCCCTTGCTCTCTGTCCATTTATTCTCAACAATGATTGCAGCAGATAAACAAGAGTTTCTCAAGGAGTTTGGTGACGATTATGGGTATCCAAATGGCCCGAAAAGCGTGGATGAAATCCGAGCTACGGAATTTAAGCGGTTGGAAGGTCTGATTTAGTTTCGGAGTGACTATTTGGAACTTATGATGGATGTATATTATGCAATTTAAGAGGCCATCCATCGTCTCTTTTAGGGATTCAGTTGCTTTATCTGATTTAACTCCAAATTGGGGGTTTGCTGACAATATGTAGGTTTGGTATATTTGGATCATGCTGGTGCTACGCTGTACTCTGAATCACAAATGGAAGCTATCTTCAAAGACCTCACATCCAATGTTTATGGCAATCCTCGTATCCTTGAATCGGACGTTAGTTGCAATTGAAGTTTTTAAAAATTATTGTCATTATTTTTTGCTGCAGTGAATGTTTGATTGGCCCTCTTGCTTTTTTCAAACAAATGCAATTGATATAAAATTTGGAAGTACAGCATAAGCATTACCGCAGTAAGACTACAGCTAATAGAAATCAAGCCTTGAATATTTGTGATTTTGAAGTAATGGAAAACAACCTTTCTGTATTAGGTTTGAAGACAGTACTGTAGTTATTTTATTATCTGAATATTACTAGTAGGATGGAAAAACAGTACCTACAGAAAAACTTTTTTTTGAACTACGCTGGTCATCAATATGTCACTTTGACACTTTGTTGAAGTAAGGAGGAGGGAAAAAAAAAATAGTTCTGAACGGTGCCTTCATTTTTCGAATGCAAATCAATGCTCTTTTACTTCTTTTCAAGAAAATAAAAATGGGAGCAACTCTTTTTCTCCTCTCTTTTTTATTGCTTCTGATAATTTATTGATGTTATATGTTTTTAATTCAGTTCGGTGTATTTTGTCATTTTCATGAATACTTTTACAAACTCTTGTTTCTATCTCCTCTAGAGGCTGTTAGTGAATTTGGATAAGATTTATTTCCTTAGCGGTGGGTGCATTAGACAGTCAAAGTGACTCCAGTGTGGCTACTGCTGACATTATCAGGGATTGTCGCCAGCAGGTAAAATCTGTTGTCTTTTACCCTCCCACCATTTTGTCCCGAAGATGTAAATTTTTAAGGAAACTTAAAAAAAACCCTGGAGCAGTACATAGATATACAAACATCAATTATTGTGTTGGCTAGGTGCTGAATGTAAGCAGTACTATTCTTAGCTGACTTATTGTGTTGGCTATGTGCTGAATGTAAGCAGTACTGTTCTGAGTATTTGTAGCTGATTTGAAATTTTGTTTAATGTTCCCTTTTGCTAAATTAGGCAAGGCATAAGCTTTCTCGTGTTATGTATTTATTATTTTATGTTATTGTGGTATAGGTCCTTGATTATTTTAATGCATCTGCTAAAGAATACAAATGCATTTTTACATCTGGGACAACAGCAGCATTGAAAATAGTTGGTGAGACCTTTCCTTGGAGCAGCCAGAGTCGTTATATGTATACCATGGAGAATCACAACAGTGTTATTGGAATAAGAGAGTATCCTTCCCTTTCGTGTTAATTTTCTGGTTTGAATAAGGAATAATCTCTCCTTGTGAAAAATTACAGAGGTCTCAATGGAGACTGTGCTTTATTTTTCTTGTTTTGCATATCTTGTAATAGTACAATCATGATTCATGATATATCAACATCTGCCAAATATTGGTTCATTTTGTGGAAATGTGATATGGATTGTGAACTAGGGACTTTAAGTTTGCTTAATATGCAGTGTTTTAGTTATTCCCTTTGCAAACTCTCAAACCAGCAACGAAGGTAAAAACGAAAAGAAAAGAGAGCTTATGTCCTCTGTAATTTTTTTTTATTACATGACACTGGTGATGAAATAGTAAAATGGTTATTTCAGAAGTATAACCCATAGCAGATCCATTCAATCAATGTTTTGTTTTAAGGGAATAAAATTTATAGCTTGATTGAGGGATGTTTATCAAAAGCAATATCTTATTCTTTGGTACAGCATGCGATTCTGTAGCAGAGGTGTATCAAGTCCTTAGGCTTTGGAAATTAGACTATAGAGTTCTGAAGTTGAAATAAATACTAATTTTCTGTTCCCTGTATAGCAATTGTTGCAAAGCTTGAAGACTTTACTGGCTTATTATAAACCTTGTTTTGCATCAACTATGGATTTTTATTCTTATGAACAAGTTGTAGGATCAAAAGATACATCTTGCGTTTCTGCTTTTATGCCTACACTACTATCTCCCGCTAGTTGTTATTTATGCATGTCCGTCATACGAGTGATGGAGTAATGATTGAATGGGAAATAAGGCCTTGACAATGTCTAGATATGCACTCAATAAAGGTGCTGCCGCAGCTGCAGTTGATGTAGAAGAATTTACAGATGAGTCATTACCTGCGGGTACAAGGGCTTCTTTTAAGCTGTCACAACATTCTTTAATCACGAGGAACAAAATATATCACCCGAAGGAAGATCATTCAGGTAACAGTATGGATCAATCAATTATAGGTTCAGTATAGTTTTCCAGATGAAAATCACATATTTGCTCATCGTATTGGCTAAGTAGGAACAATATAGACCTAATTCTGCTACTTCATTATGCACAAGCAAGGTTGTAGGGCTTATTTATTATCATTGTGCTGTTGTATTAGCTTTTTACTATCAATCATTTCATCTACTACTTGGGTTTTCAGCTACAGTTTCTATTGAACGTAGTAGCTGTTAGCGTCACTCAAGCAGGCAGTGGAGGGTTTCTGTGTCTGTTTACTACTTCCCAACTTCTGTTTTAAAACTTGTATCTAGTTCCAACTTCAAAACACAAGTTTTACCACTATACTGTCAAAGTTGAGGAAACAAACAGTTTTATAGGCCTAGATTTTGACTGAAGGTTACAGAAGAAAGCTCCCTATAATAGTCTTCCTCCAGTCGTAAGGGAATAAAGGTCTCACCCCTGTTTATTTGGTAGAGCAAGAACTTAAAGTGGAAAAGACAAAATCTTCTATGCAGATATTGGCAACTCTTTAATCATTCTTGTGAATGGTCGATATTTGGAACAGTAACTGGTGACTGGCCCCTCAACTGCCAACTCTGAGTCTCTGACTGTCAGAGACTCAGAGGGTTATGGGAACTGATGTTCTGGTCAGGGGTATGTCTTACTCTAGGGAGCTAAGTAACAAATTCCGGTGTTCTCCATAGGGATTTATTATTATTTTGTCTAGACTGTTGTTCTTATTGTTAAGGTGCCATCATTTAATTGCATGACTTGAAGCTTTAGGTAATGCGCACCACTTGTTTGCCTTCCCATCCGAGTGTAACTTCTCAGGTGTCAAGTTCAATCATGATTTGGTGAGCTTTGTCAAAGAACACCTGAATAAAAACTTTGAAGGTTCATCCCATGGCAAGTATGCACTTTCATTTCTTTCTTATGCTTTATATTTGCCCAATTTCCAGAAAATAGTAATATAATTGTAGGATTATGTCTGAAAACATAGGTACAAGTGAACAAAAATACAGTTTAGTTCATTTCCTCTTACTAATACATGAGCTGCTACATGTACCTACTACTCAATTTCCAAACTAAGATCTATCAACTTGCGTTGCTTGTTGCATTGCATTTGTTTAGTTGAAGTGGTAACTGTTTGATTGTAGAGTTGAGTAGGAAGTGATTTTCAGGCTGAACTAAACAAATCATATACCACCAAAATTATTTGGCCTGAATGCCTGATTTGGATAGAAAGATTGATTCAAATTTGGATAGTTGGGTTATTGTTGGAATGTTCTGGACATTGTTGGTTGGAGTTCAGATTAGATACTTTAGTTTAGTCTTTCTCGGTATGTGAATTTACTCAATATGAATATTGAAACAATGCTTGTATTGTGATACATACTTGTAGTATGACTTATAGCATTACTTGTAAGTGTTTTTGTACTGAGGTTTTTGCTGTAAGGGTTGACCTACACTGCTTCTGTTTCCTGATTAAAATTTGTAAGAGTCAGTGCCAGGTTATTTTGGTTTTGGAGCTGTATCTTGAAGTATACCTATAATCTTACAAAATGAACAAAGAAAATAGGGAGTCTGAACCTGTAACTTTAAGCACTAGCATCAAATACTGGGAGTGTGTCATATAACAACATAAGTTGAATCAAATGTAACTATTGTTTAGGCTTCAAGGAGATATATGTGGGATTGTGTAGTTAAGGGATGGTAATAATAAACTTTGAAAGATCAATTATATAGTAAAACACAAATGGCTTAGGATAGGAATTCCGACAGCAACCCCCACTAAAGCAATTGTAGCAGCTCCGGCAACAAACAAGTCTTTTACGCCAAGAAGCTCTTCCAAGGTGTTTTTTTCTAGTGGATGGTGCGTACCGACAATTAGTCACTCATTCGCTGCACTTACCGACACAGATACCTTTCAAAATTAAATATGACTTAGGATCCTGCCTGTGAGATTGCAAGTGGTCTATCCATTCCCTGTAAACACTGATATTGCTGAAGATTCCATTTGAAATTTCTACTGTTGCTTTTCACCAGTCATTCTTATGTTTGTGGTATGCCTATCTTTTCTGCCCTTACTAGAAGATTGGCGTTTGCTGATTAAAAATGCAAGGTTTGTTCTCATTAATAAATATTGTAAAAGGGACCACTGGCTCGTTTTGATTGATGCGGCCAAGGGGTGTGCAACGGAACCACCAAATTTGTCAAAGTGTGCTGCAGATTTTGTGGTTATGTCATTCTACAAGGTAGTTCATATCATTTGATAATAAGTTGAAACTTTATATACCTTTGTGTCTGTATTTACCTTCATATTTTCATGTTTCTTACAGCTGTTTGGTTATCCAACTGGTCTTGGTGCTCTCCTGGTCCGAAATGGTAAGAACATGGCTGAGAAAACATCTTCATAATATTTCTTATATAAAACGTATACTGGTAAAGGCGACCGACTTGTCATAGAGATGTCTGTTGGATAAATTGGTTTTAATATTATGTCACAAGTTAATTTGTTGTTACATTTAATGCGTTGCTTTAGGTTTAATTTCCCCGTAGGTTTATATTTCCTAGGCCCTTTTTCTAGTACTACCTCCGATGAACGATAATTGTCGTTTTTGGTTTAAGCACAAGTTTTAAGAAAAGTATCAATTCACTTACCTTTTGTAATTATTACATTGATCTTGCTGCATTATTAAATGTATGTTCCTCGCTTAAACCAATCAATAAACAATTTGAGGAAAACGTAGTCAATAAAAACAATTTTCAAGATATGAGGTCAAGTTGTTCATATCTTGTATTTTTAATTAATTAAAGAAAATAAAATTCACAAAATCTTATAGAGATTTAGAATGAAATGGGACAAGAACAAAAGATATTTCACCGGTTTGGTTTGTGCTAAAATCAGTACTTCATGTTAATATATTGTATATAGATGTATAATAGATATAGATTATGTAGCTATATAGATTCATCCGTTAATAACTATTTACGAAAATTCGCTAATAATTCAAATATGATTTAGAAAAAAATGGATGTATGATTTGATGGATCTTTGAAACATATTAAGATTTGTTTATTGTTGTATCACTTTAACTATTGATAATTGATTAAAATGATTAATTTATAAATAAATAATTTATTAATATATTATATTAATTAGAGGTGGAATCATGATTTAAAAAATATTAGATTAATTAAGGTGGGTCTTGAATTAATATGAAAATTACACATAGGATTTGGTAGATTATAACTTGCCATATAATAAGACCTATAGTAGTGGTGAAGAAGACTCGTGTCACCATGAACTTCTTCTTTTGTATTATTAATTAGATAATCGGATTTTTCAAATTTATAGACTAATCATCAATTTTAATATTTACATCACATAGTTTTCGTTCCACTGTAATCTATCAATCAAGATCATTAATCTATACGCTCTCGAAGTTAGAAGGAATTAATTTTTTTTTTTTTCAGATTAATGGTTTCCAATATAAATATATTGATCTTCTAAAAGTATATGGATATCTAATGAAATGAAATTGGGTAAAATATTATCTTGAGTATATATTGCGATATTTTATTGGTTAATGGAAAAAAATTTCAACTGGTTATTACATACAATAGATGTCTTATTTTTAGGTTATCGAATTATGTGAGTAGAAGTGTTTAGTAACTAGTACAGATGATGCTGGATAGTTATAATCTATGGTTTTTGTAAATTTTAGTTTTATAATTGGCTATATGGAATCTGTTAATATTTGATGTATTGAGTGTTCTCGTGGTGTTAAACTTCGATTCAGTTTGGAAGCTGTTTTTAGTGTAAACACTGATGGTTTGCTTATGAAACTTTGAATGCTTTAGTGGTAGGAGGGAAAAGCATAGGTAGTATAATGCAAGCTTCAGACTTGGAGTTGGTGGATACTTAATCAGATTGGAAAGGAATGGTGGTATCATTTAATCAGCAATCTTCTTCTTTGCTGCAGTGCCATTTGAAGCTCTCACTGCCTTTTCCTAATTTTTAACAACATGTTTAATGTAGTTGCAAAATCATATTTTTTAGGCTGTTCCCTTATCTATTTTCCTTGTGTTTTTACCCCCTAAATTTGCATCTGATTGAATAGAGAAAATTATATGTTCATCATGCTGAACCTTTTGAATATCAGGATTGTGTTCGTTCAAAATATGAGGATAGTATATATCCTTTCCCCCTTCCTTTGTTTATGGGCTTTATTATTTTGTCTTAGGGGATGAGGGCATGTGAGGCTAGGAGTTGAACAACTTTAATCAATTACATGTTTACTTGTTTTGTTTCATTGAAACAGAAGCGGCTAAGTTGCTAAAGAAGACGTACTTCAGTGGAGGTTTGTTGCATTTTCTCTTGTTGCTGTCACTATTTGCTGTTTGAATTCCACAAAATAAGACACTCAAGTAATTATGAAAAATTCATGCCTAAAAATAGTTTTGTTTTTCTCATATGCTCTCCCCATTCTGTTTCCTTTTATTTTTTCGACATGTTTCTCGCTCATTAATTGGACACTTTTTTTTTCTCTTCTTTGGTGCATCATGCCTGTGCATGATGTTTGACGCCAATTTCTCTTAATGCGTTTCTTTAGTAAAAATATAAATGAAAAGAAATATAGTTATCAAAAGGAGGGAAAATGAAATAAAAGAATCCATCCTTTTGCGGGGCATGAGGTAAATACCACAACCTTTTTGTTTTGTTTGAAGAAATTCCTTGAATTTATCATTACAAGTGAACACACTACTGTAAAGGCAAGTGTTGCTCACTAATTTCTTCCAATATGTTGTATCGTCAGCTAGAAATTCAGTTGTGCCGTGATGTGTTGGACACAATTGTGGTAGTGTGTTCACTCTTTTATTGGGCACTTGGATTTCTGTTTGACAACCCATGGATGAAATTTATGACCAACGTTCACCTTTGTGGCAGTGTGTTTTTCTAGCAGCAAAACTAAGATCTTGGTAATGAAAAGTTAAGAGAGTATTTTTCTAGCAGCAAAACTAATTAAAGTAACCCCACATTTGAAGGGGTGGTAAAAAAATATACTCACTATTCAACTCTAAGGAAAATAATCCAACTTTTGAGGGACATGGTAAGTGGTAACAAAGTATCATGACTCTTTTTCTTAGTAAAAAGTCGGCCAAATTAAGATCTTATATATTTTGGATGATCTTAAGTTGTTTTAATGAGAATGATATCATTTCGTTGATTCCATGTTAGCGTTTTTTTACCAAACATTTCGTTAGAGAAAAGAGTTGTGGTACTTTGTTACAACCTCCCCCAAAGGTTGGGTGGTTTTTCTTACCACCCTTCCAAAGGTGGGATTATTTTAATTAGTTTTGCCTTTTCTAAGAAAGGAAAGATTATGATATTTACCTCACCATCCCTTAAAGGCTGGATTATTTTATTTAATTTTCCTAAAGAACAACTCCCTTCTCTATCAGCTCACCTCCATAATTTGTTTTTTAAAATATGGACTATATCATCAAATTGGACTTTCTATTTTTTTTGTAAATTGTGGGTCTGGATAGGACACATGTTTTCAATCAATTGGATCAAATTGAATTCACTCCATATTTCTTTGTTACTATCCCACATCTGTTGCATGTTGTTTTTCAGTTCCACAACACAAGCACGACCAATTCTCAAAGATTTAACCAGAGTTGGGAATTTTATCCAAACTGCTGTTGTTTTTTGAATATAGGAGTTTTGCTAGGTGGAGGTAGAACATGAAAAGCTGCGTCCAGGAAATGCACATTTGATTATATCCTAATTTGTATTTTAATAAGCTTATTAATTTATGGAGAGATGGTCGTGTTGATTTAGTTGTGCATGTTTGGGTGATTGGTTCTAGAGGTGAGCATATAAGGGAGGAGTCAATCATATTTTTCTGAAAACCATGCAGTTTTAAGGAGTGATGAGGTCGGAAATTTGGGCAAAGTTGAGGGGATTTTCGGAAGGTTTTTTATTTTTGGCTTTCTCTCTAGGTATTTGTTAGGTTGCTGCTCATTGTACTTTTTTCTTTTTCATCAAAGTTGTATCCTTGTGTCATGCATCATATATATATATATATATATATGCATATGAATCAGTATGAACCAGAGATCTTCTATTTATGTTCTTTTGGTGTTCTGATTCATCCCAGGTACTGTGGCAGCATCAATTGCTGATATAGACTTTGTAAAGCAAAGAAAAGGAATTGAAGACCAGTTTGAGGATGGGACTATATCTTTCTTAAGTATTGCATCAATACGTCATGGATTTAGAGTTCTCAATACTCTCACAATTTCTGCAATAAATAGGTATGCACAAGTTTGCAGAAATCGTAAAATACTAGTGCACTAGTATTTATACATTAATAATCTCCATTAGCATGGTTTAACCGAACCTTACTTAATTGAACTTTATTTCTAGTGGTTACAAATTAGAATATATCAGTTTCTTACACCACTCCATATCTCGCACATATCACTGTTTTCTGATGGCATCCATCCTGGTTACCTGCGTAGTTTATCTTCAATCCTTGTTGGTCCTTGCACCTAACAAAATGTCACTTATGATGCTTGCTGATTACAGCTGACATAAAAAGGTTCTGCCATTTGCCTCTCATGATATTTTCCCCTGACTTGTCATTTTCTAGGCACACTGCATCCCTAGCAAAATATTTGAGGAGAACCTTGTTGGCTTTAAAGCATGACAATGGAGCTGAAGTGTGTGTACTTTATGGGGGTGTCAACAAGGTCTGATTTGGATTTTTCTTAATCAGCGCAACAAGTGTTGGTGTACTGCTCATTGGTCTTTGTATATATGTTTCGATTTATTTTTAGTTTCTTTATTAATGGATGCTTTCCACGATTTTGCCAAATGATCTTTGCAAGTGAGGACTTGATGTAAAATGTGTATTCAGATTAGAAAAAGTCTTTGGTCAATCCGTGATGGCTTTTTTCTAAAATTGTTGGAAACATGAGAATTTTTTCTTGTCAAACTGTGTTTTCTCTTCATGCTGAAATATCCCGGTATCTTCATATTTGTCCACTTTCTTTACATGAGCGGAATTGCCTGATTAGAATTCCATTTTTTTTTTGTGTCCACAGGTAATGGGTCCCATAGTTTCATTCAACTTGAAACGGTCTGATGGTTCTTGGATTGGATATCATGAAGTGGAAAAACTTGCTTCTCTTTCAGGGATCCAGCTTAGGGTAAGTGTAACATGTGCTGGTTGACTGTCTTGATATCTTGCCCATCTATATTTCTATTGTCATGATTAGTCAACCTTCAGTCTCGATTGTAATTATAGAGATGCTAAATTAAAGTACAAAATCCCCATTATAATGGTTATCAACCCTCACTACAAAAAAAAAAAAATGGTTATCAACCCTAGATCCCCATTCTTTATCTTCAGAATACAACAACATTAACCCAATATCCCATTAGATCTGGGAGTTGAGGTGTACGCTTTCATACCCCTAAAGTGTCGAGAAGATGTTTATGATTGACCACTACTTGTATGATATAACCTCCTCGATGGCATAGCCGAAGGGGAGGGTATATTATGCAACACTTTGAGGTGTGTGTCCGACTTCCGATAGTCATGGCTTGAAGAGATAGGAAGCACACAAGGACTTAGTCCTAAACGCCCCAATTGGTAGCAAAGGATGTGAGCCTTACTCACTTAGAAGGCTAGCTAGCTTCCCTAGCAAAGTCTATGGCCTTTTGACGTTATTGTATATATTTCATTTCCAGTTTTAATATATTTACCTTCAAACTAAAAAAAAAACCAAATATAAGATAAAAACAAAGGAAGAAGAGGGTAGATAATACTTGAAACTTATACAAAGACCACATGGTTCCATATCTTAGTGACCATTATTTTGAGTATTTGATCAAAATTTAGTTGTACTATATAGCTTTGGATGAATGCACTTTAAAGGGAGACATATCGAATAATGGATTAGATATTAACAAAATAGATTCTAGAACTGATGCCGGGCTGTACTATGCTGGTGCAAATTACATCAATTTCTTTCTAATATCCTTCTCTTAATTTCCCTTTCAAATAGACAGGATGCTTTTGTAATCCTGGTGCATGTGCGAAATACATGGACTTATCTCACTTGGAACTGCTTTCCAATGTAGAGGTGATTTTTGTTATTATTTTTGGCAGTATGTTCTCTTTTCAATTCTGTATTTTCTGGCAATCATTTATAATAATAGTTTTTTTCTTCTTCCTTTTTTTTTTCCTTTCAGGCTGGGCATGTGTGCTGGGATGACAATGACATCATTAATGGGAAGCCAACAGGTGCTGTTAGAGTTTCCTTTGGTCATATGTCTACCTTTGAGGATACAAAGGTAGTTATCCTGATGTGTTCCTTATGAGGTTAAACAATTCAACCTTTGCCTATTACCTACTACTGCATGGGCTGGGTTCTGGCTGTCTCTTTCTTGTAGCTTTGTTCGACCTTCTTTCTTTGATGGTTTACTTAATGAGATCTTTTCTGACCATGAGATGCTGTTCTGCTAAATGAGATTGATAATTTCTCTTAGTTCAAAGATGGATTGTATTATCAGAAGTGGAAAAAAAACAATCAACATTCTATAATTTGTTAATTTATTTATTTTTCTTTGAGATATTTCTGCATCCATATCAATTGTGATGTTTTTTATGCTTATTTTCCTGATACTATCAAGGAAATAGGAACATATTGGCTTTGCTGTGTTGCTATTATTTTGTTCTTTGTTTTCTTTGCAATTCTTACTTCCTTGCATCTTACTAGTTCAAGGAAAGTAGATATGCGTCAGATGGTTAAGAAAATAAGAAGTCTTCTTCCTTGTTTTGTCTTGTAGAAAGTTATTGACTTCATTACGGCTTCATTTGTATCATCGCCAAATTCCACCATACATCCATTCCACTCACAAAGAGATGGCATATTTCCAGTTGAAGGTAAATTTCAGTTTCTGTTTACTCTGTTTTGATATGTGGAAATTATACTTTAGATTTAATTGGATAAAATAATACTTTGATTCCTGCTTTTTTGTGATTGACTGCATGAGGTCTGTGTTAGATGCAGGGGAATGTATACAAAGCTCAAACAGGGGATCATATCTGAAATCCATAACAGTATACCCTATAAAATCATGTGCTGGATTCACTGTGGACAGTTGGCCATTAAGTCGTACAGGTAGCTGTTCTCCCATGCATGTTTTTGGCTTTGGATAATCTTTGTCTTTGCAATGAATATTGATCAGGTACTCAACTCAGATAATAAATGTAAGGAAATAAGGACAATTTGGAAGTGCTATGAATGCAGATAGTATTAGTTATATTTGTATTAAAGGTTTGCTGGGTCATAATGAACCAACTTTGGAAGAAAATACATTTTGTTTATGTGAATGTGTTCATAACCTATTGTAGATTCGAGCTTTATGAGCAGGATATCAATCTCTTTTTTTTGTTTCTTTTTTAATGTTTGCTGGTGCTAATCTATGCTTTGATTAAACTAAACATTAAATGCAAGATTTGCACTGCCTTGAGAAAACTGTGTGTGCATGCATCATGCTATAAGCCTATAACTGGAGTCTAGTTGTTCACATGTAATGCTGGTCAATAATAATAGCATATTTCCAATAAACAAAAAAATGAGAATATCACAGGCAGCTATATAGTAGGTAAAATCCTAGTATTGAAGGTGGAATTGCTTCAGTAGCACTTTAACCTTTTTCACCTAAAGTCGATACCCATGATTATTTATTTTCTCTGCAATGTTGAGTAGGACTGCGACACGACCGTGAATGGCTTCTCAAAAGTCCAAATGGTGAAATTCTTACCCAGAAGAAGGTAGTTATGAATATGATAGTGTTGCTCGTCACTCACGTGTTTTATTTTTGTTCACGAGTTTTTATTATGCACATACATGTATGTGTGGGTATGTATGGATCCAAGATAAACACCTCTTATGGTGTAAACTGTGAACAAATTTGGAGTGTTGGATTAAGAATATCAATGATTGAGATTTAAAGGAATTTAAAAAGTAAAATTATTCGTTTGTAACAACTTGATTATTTGTATATAAATCATACAAATAATTATGTTACTACAAACGAATAATTAATATTTATATTGTTACTTACCAATAATCAATATGTTCACAATTTACACCGTAAGAGGCGTTTACACTGGATCCATCCCTCATGTAGGTATGTGTGTGTGTGTATGCACTTGAAGTTTCCATGGCGGCAACCATTTTCTGGGGATTCGAACTTATGCATGAATTGCTATGGAAAGCTAACATTTATCCCTATCAGTAGCCATGTCTTCTGCCATTTCAAAATTAAATGAGACAATAATTTTCATGGGTCAATCGCTTTTTGAGAGACTGCATATTAACATTCATCCTCAGACATTTTGGCTGAACACTTCATAACTTTCTGTAATTTTAGGTAGGGGAAAAATATTTCTAGCAATTTTGTCATGCATGTCGTGGTGATATGTTATTTGATCTTGATCTCTAATATCTTTTATTCTTTTTAGGTTCCTGAAATGTGCCTTATAAGGACAAATGTTGACCTTGAGCAAGGGTTACTGTGTGTAGAATCACCACATTGCAAGACAAAGCTGCATATTAGCCTTAACGTAGACTCCAATTACAGTGGCAGGGAAGAAATGGATATGCATTCCCAAAGGTATGATGCATATGTTCCAGGAATCTAATTTTATTCTTTCATATAGGACTTGGGTTTTCGTCAAGAGTACTCATTCTTGTTTGTGGAGTTCTTTGGGATACTTGATAAAATGGATATAGTCTTGGATTTTTCTTTAACTATAGAATCCTTTTTGGAGAAAAATATACGTTTTTTTCTCATTTGATCTTTAACTGTAGATTATTCTGGCCTGGAAAAGGCAATAGCTATGTGCTGTTTCTTATCTCCTGAAAGTAATCAAAAGTAAATGTTATCTTTGTGGGAACTCAATTTGGATTTCATTTTCTTTGTGGTAAACTTAGGCCTTGTTGAGGAGTAGGGAATAGAAGGGAAATGATTTATGTGTAAAATGTATATGGTCATCACTTTTTTGTGCTTCTAGAGGAGAGAAGGATATGGTCAGAGCAACTTAGGGGATATGGTTATCCTATACTATAATTAGGTAATTAGAAAGGAAATAAATTATGTATGGAAAGTGAGGGAAGGAGGTTAATGGGTAGAATATTGATCAATGAATCTAATTCAAATCTAGATTAGAGTCGAGGTTAACCATTAACTTTCCCTACCTAAAAACAAATGAGGGGTTAATGTGATGTTTGCAGATATGAAGTCCTTCGTTATGATGAGGAAGTTGACAGTTGGTTTAGTGATTCTGTTGGACGGCCTTGCATGCTCTTGAGATGCTCAACCCCAAAGTACTACTCAAACAAGAAATGCCCAAGCCTGTGCAGAGATCTGGAGACCACACTGAGTTTCGTGAATGAAGCCCAATTGTTGTTGATATCGGAAGCCAGTGTATCAGATCTGAACAACAGATTGTGCTCCAGTATGTTACTCGAAATTGTTATTTTTGCCATATCATTTACCCTTACCACTGTTCTGTCTCAAATTTTTCCGTGGTTGATCTTGGTCCCCAACAAAATTACTTTTTATTATCTAGGTGACGTTAAATTTTGCTATTAATTTTTAATAGAAGGACCTGACTTACTGTTTCTCTTTCACATTTCATTATCTGAATTGTGCGTTCCATTGTTACTGCGTACAGTAAGTATATATCCCTAGCCTGACATTTACATATAGCTGCTTGCTGTTGTTTTATTGCTTATAGTTGCTTGTCTGCCAATCAATTTCATATTGCTGCTTGTTGGTTTATTGTTGATTTTTTCCCTTCTAAAACTATGTTTGCTTCCTTTTCCCAAGTTCCTGGTTATTTATGCAGTGTCATTATCTTAACAAATTCTGCAGAAGCAGAGAAGCAGAAGGGCTTTCACGGACCACTCAAGGTTTCTCCAGCAAGATTTCGTCCCAACCTCGTCATTTCTGGAGGAGAGGCATATGCTGAAGATGTATGGGAAAGAGTTAGGATCGGGGATAAGAATTTCATGGTAAACCTCACCCCAATTGCAGCAAATGCCTTACATGCTTAAAACTGAGAATAACAAGGAAATACACTTGAAATTTGAAAAAAATGACAGGACCAATTACTAAGGGATAAACAAGTGCATATTAAATACGGAGTAAAAGATTAGTCGCTTAGATTTATCTAGTGAAGTATGTATTGCTTTCTGTCAAAAGCAAAAATCCCATTTCCGGCATATTTTCTAATGAAACTTCTATTTTACAGTCATTAGGAGGATGCAACCGTTGCAAGATGATAAATCAAGATCATCAAACGGGGACAGTTGACAAGTCAAAAGAGCCATTAGTCACTCTAGCTTCATACAGAAGGGTAAAAGTAAGTTGGAATAAAAAAAATCATAATTGGCATTATGCACCTGTTTTGTTGTTCCCTTCCAATTTTCAGAATATAACTAAATCATATGAACCTTAGCAGGGTAAAATTACATTTGGAGTGTTGCTGCGCTACGAACCAAGCGATAGTGCTGGGGAGGAGACCGATTTGTGGCTCCGAGTGGGGCAAGAATTGATTCCAGATCCAAGGTAGCATATTTCCTTGAGTTTTACCTTCATGATGATTTCAGTTCTTGGTCTTATTTAAGTGTACATTTTCTGTGTCCTAAAATGTAATAGTAACTGAACAAGAGAGAATTGCGTATACCCATTATTGTGGTGGAATTATCCCATAGAAGATGCCAAAATAATACTCGGAATAAAAGAGCATTGCTTAATAATATACTCTTCAATAAAGCCATGTCTTTGGCATGCTATAGAATTTCTTGATTTTGGCTGTACAACTTGTAACTTAATAATATACTTTTCTATACGGCTTTTTTCTTATCGTGTGATGAAAGTTTATGTGTTTTGATTTTTTCTGTACTAGTAGTTGATCTTGAGGGGTGGATGACCGCTCAGATGATGGGTTGAATGCAGTGGTGGAGTCAGGATTCTCGGTCAGGGGTGCTAACAAAATTTCGTGAAATATTTTGTTGGTTGTATACTTATTAAGAAGATTTTTTTTTTTAAAATATTGAAAAAACACTAAAATTGTGCTTTTTAAAAAATGTAAATTACGAAGAATTACTTTTAAATCAATATTGAAAAAAATGTTAAATATATAATTTAAACATAAATATGACATTTTTTAATGAACTGTTTGATAGAAACAAAAAATATAGAGAGAAATTAAGAAGAATTAATGATATAGTAAAACAAATAAAACGTGAAGAGTTGAGATTTGAATGAAGACTTTTTATATTTTGATTCTCCTTTCCTCATTTCTTTACCACTTCGGCTAAATAATACTCTTGTTTTAAATATCATTTAAATATGTTATATATTATCTTAAAAATACTAAATATATGCAAAAAGATAAAAAAATTTATATTTTTTTTTCCGCTAGGGGGTGCTCGAGCCCCCTTTGCCCCCGCCACTGGTTGAATGTAGTTTCACCTGGTCAACCCCCTGATTTTCGGGTGAATCAGTCATTTGCGGATAATTTTTATCCAATTGTAGCCACAAACTGTGAATGAATTGTATTTTTTGTTTCTCAATTAAATGTGCCCAAATTCCTTAATATTATTATGAATTTTGTGGAAGTACTTAGTGGGTTGCGTGGGGTAACTCTATGTATAGTTGAGTCTCTTTGGGTTGGGTAAGACCATCTTCAACAACTTAAATTTTTTTTTTCCTCAAAATAAGAAAATAAAATACATATTTTTTAAATTATTTTTACTTCAACTTTATCTTCTTCATTTCAAATATTCGAAAAATTATTTAATTTTGGAGAATGTTGTTAA
Source organism: Persicaria tinctoria (assembly GCA_037127255.1). Classification (NCBI taxonomy): domain Eukaryota; kingdom Viridiplantae; phylum Streptophyta; class Magnoliopsida; order Caryophyllales; family Polygonaceae; genus Persicaria; species Persicaria tinctoria. The sequence goes on along the minus strand of JBANSL010000012.1, from coordinate 41,382,529 downwards.
TTTGGAAAAGACTATTTTTTTATGCTGCTTTTCTATTTTGGAGAATATGTTAGACAAATAAAAAATCTTAAAATTATTAAAAAACTTTAAAATCCCCAAATGAGGAATATGTTCTAGATGCAAGACTTCACCCACTCTTATAAATAACTAATTTGAAATGAAGAAGATAAAGTTGAATACGAACCCAAGTCGGACCGAGTTGAATCAAGGTCTTATATTATGTGAAATTACTCGGTGGATCAAGTGGAGAACAATACACACTATTTATATATGCCGGGTCTCAAAGGAATCGAGATTCACCTTTTTCCAACACAAAAAATTACCAACGTATAGACCTCGCTCTATCATTATTAAATTAGTGACTTGTTTTTATTTATAATCCATCCGTTTCAAAATATAGGTAGTTTAACTTTTGGCACATTTTTTTAGGAGTTAAAAACTATATAAAATATGAATTTGTTATTAATTTTTTAAAATAATATTATACTTATTAGTTAAAAAATTAATAAAAACTCAATATCAATACATAATATACTCCATCCGTCTCAAAATTTAAGTCGTTTTAGGATTTTGCACAAGTTTTAATAAAACATTTACCCGTCAATTAACATCATCATTCCACTCACTTTTTCCTAAATTATATTGTTTTAATACCCATTACATTTTTAATCAATCAAAATCTTTTAAAATCTAAATTTTGAGACGAAAGAAGTACTAAAACAGAGATGTGAAAATCTTATGTGGTGGGTTTTAGTGCAATTCGCTTACGTGCCATTCTCTGGTGCAATATAAAACGAGTTTTTTTTCTTCCACATATCAGTTAATGAGTATCCAATAAATTTAAGCCTCGTCAATTAATGATTTTCTTTTAACCACTTATCATCTTATATGTCCACCTTAATTGATAATTAAAATTAAACTTTCACCAAAAAAATAATAATTACAATTAAACAATTTTAATAAAAAAAATAATTAAAATAGTCATATCTTGATTAATATTTACCTAAAAGATTTATATCAAATCTTTTGTATATAACGTTATTAATAGGGTTATTTTGGAAACTAGCACATTATGAATATCTAATTAGCTAACTAGCACCCAAACAAAATTAATTAACTAACTTAGCACCCTTCCCAAATTGACTATTAAGGTCAACGTTGACCGGCTCTTTCAGATTTTTTTTTTAAAATAGTGATGCCACTTTTTTTGATGCCGTTTTTTACATGATGCCATTTTTTGCCGCTTTGATGCAATTTTTTTTATTACATTTTATTTCCGCTTTGATGCTACTTTTCTAATAAAATGGATTGATGATACTTTAATTTTTTAATTCCATTTTTTACAAACCTTGATGACATTTTTGTTTACTGTGATGTCACATTGGCAATTGATGCCATTTTTTTTTTAATGTTGACTACTGATGACACTTTTTTTATGTCAATTTTTTGATGATATTTTTACGGTGATGCCATATTTTTTCAAAGTAGTGTTTTGATGACATTTTTTTCTTTAATGTGATGCAACTTTTTCAAAGTAGTGTTTTGATGCCATTTTTCCCGCGTTAGCAACATTTTTTTTATATATTTTCTTTACGAGATTAGTGTCATCACGCTTATTAGTGGTTGATGACACATGTGGCGACAATTTTTTTACAAGCTTTGTTATGTAAACTAACTACTCATTGTTCTCAACAACACTTGTAAACTCTGTTTTGTAAACTAACTAATTAGACATGTGCAGTCATAGTAAATTACAAAGTACGAAGTAAATAAGCCTTCATTAATTTATGTTTGAAAGCTTCATTTATCATGTCATCACACAAACCAAAAACATGAATGAAGCACTTCAATTAAAACTTCTGTGGAAAATACTAGCGGAACCAGACAATCCTTGGGTTCAAATTATCCAATATAAATACCTAAAAAATGAACACATTCTAAACTATAAGAAAAAGGGAAATGCTTCTTGGCAATGGACCAAACTACGCTCATTAACAGAAAAATTCAAATATGGGCTTATTTGGTCTGTGGGCAATGGAAAATCTATCAATTTTTGGAAAGACAACTGGATAACAACCAACTCCATTAACAACATAATGAATACCCAAAATTCTGAAAATGAAACTGTAAGTGATTATATTTTGGGCGGTCAGTGGTGGAAAGAGAAATTAGAGCCAGTCCTACCAGAAAACATCGTTGAAGATATTTTTAAGATTCCACTACCGATTAACAGCTTCGAGGATAGACTCTATTGGTGGCCAGATAACAAGGGATGGTTTTCAACGAGTAGCGCCTACAATTTAGTTTCAAACTCAACAAACATAACTACGACAGACTATAATTGGATATGGAAGATTGACGCTTCTCCGAAATTTAAAAATTTTCTATGGAAAATTAAGCAAAATGGGCTTCCAACGGCTTTGCGACTAGCTCAAAAGGGTATTGCAGTACCCATTACATGTACACTGTGTAACTATGGTCAGGAGGACGATATCCATCTTTTCCTAGAATGCCCCTACAATAACTTCCAAGCACAATTTCCTCAAAATATTGCTAGGGCAATTGACACACTTATATCCCAAAACAGAGATATGGACCAAATCATGCACTTTCTTAGTACCAATCTTTCTAAGGAAAACAAGCAAAATCTAGCTTTCAGGTGGTGGACCATATGGCATACGAGAAATCAAGCAATCTTCAGAAATGTTCCAATTCCGTCTGCGGAAAGTATTAAAAAATTCATCTTAGGAAACGTAGAAAATTGGAAGAGAGCTGACAAACTTTACCCACCCAAAAAGAATACAAACATGCAACATGAACAAAAACAGTTGAGATCCCAGGGAAAAAGGAACCTATGGAAAAAACCACCCATTGGCTGGCTTAAGTTAAACTTTGATGGCTCATCTATCTCGTCCACAAAAAGCTCGGTAGGTTTCATTTATCGCGACTGTCTTGGGAACCCTGTCTGCATAGGAGGAAAAATGATGGGCGGTCATACGCCACTAATGGCAGAAGCAATTGCGCTAAGGCAAGGGATCGAAAAGGCAAAGGAACTCAACTTAAACAACTTAATAATTGAGGGTGACTCTAAGATAATTACGGATGCCTTACGAACAAACACCAAATGTCCCTGGGAAATTGAGCTTATATTGGCTGACATTCGAACCCTTCTTATGGAGTTAGAGAACGTACGAATTTCTCACATTCCCCGCATTGGTAACCGAGTGGCAGATAAGGTTGCACACCTTAGCTACTCTACCAGGGGAACCAATTTCTATACTGATACAGGTCTCCTTGACCTCATCCGACAGGATGCTTTCGGGTAGAGGGTCCCGTGCCCCATCCGAATTCTTACCTAATCAAAAAAAAAATAATAAGAAAATAATACAGGATCTTATTAATTCCACTAAATCGAAACACATAGAATTGTGCCTACTAAGAATTCCATATACCACAAATATGTTTGTCTTTCTGTTGGAAGAGATACTAATGGCTTCCATCTGAAAAGAAATTATCAAGAAAACAAAGCACTCTAAGCTTCCACAAATATCACCAATCTATAGTAGTATGACAGTAAATGATACAAATTTACAACTTTATAGGCAGTACAAACAGCTTTAGCGTAGAGCTTGCTCCACTTGAAGGTCACCTTTCCAGGATCGGGAACCTGCAGATCTCCCAGAAATGCAAACAGGGAAACAAAATCAGGATACTGCAATAACAATCCTTAACTAAATCAAATTAATCAAATGCTATCAGAAACCAGTTCATCGATTCCACCCACTGTCTTCCATTGCAACATTGTAGAACCATTTACAGGTCGTGGCTAGCATAACTAAGGACTTGGCATCAAAATACTTGGCTATCTCAATCAAGATGTCATCCTCGTAGCTTCACACGAGAGAATAAACCAAAACAAGCAAAAGCTCACAATTACTAATTACAATAGAGATTCATAGCAGAAACTAATAATCGATGAAGATCCGCTATCATTTAAACACCATGAAGCTAACTAAGTTTCCAAATCCAACGAAATAGAAAACAGAAACACCGAACATAACAAAACAGATCGACAAATTGACTGTAATCTCTTAATCAAATTGAAATTCAAACGCAGTATTGAACAAAACAACCGCTAACCTGAAGAACACACTTAAAATCACGATCGAAAGAAGCAAGCAAATCAAATGATGGTGTATGAATCAGAGGTGCAGACTTACAAGGAATCGCAGAGGAAGGAATCGTCGATTGTGGAACCAGGAGAAGGAATCTTCGACTGTGGAACCAGGTGTAGACTAATCGCAGAGGAAGGAAACGCCCTAGACGACGATGAACCAGGGAGAGGAGAAGCCATGGCTCGGGTTCGGATGAGGCGAGGCCGGAGCCGAACCAGGAGAAGGGGAGGCCGACGAGGAGGGACAACGAGAGGGGTGCGCGAGCAATCTGGCCGAAGGGGAGGAGCAGGGGAAGGAATCGTCGATTGTGGAACAACGAGAGGGATGACATCTTGTGGGAGCCATTGTCGTTGATGGATTTGGAGTAAGAAACTGTCAGATTCGATGGGTCGTGATGGTCTTTGTTAGGCATGGGCTTAGAATTGGGTTGGCCCATAAGGCCCATTGAATGAATTGTATGAAGGGGAGAACTCATTCATATTCATACATAAAACACAGATACTTGGAATTCTCTCTAATCTCTCGATCTCTCACCATAGCCTGGGTTCGGGATCTGACAAATTGGTATCTAGAGCAAGTTGATCCTCAATTTCGCAATTTTTTTTTTCTTTCCCCCAAATCTGCAAATTCATCTGCAAGGGAAGTAGATAATGATGGAGGTGATTGCAAGCCGATATGACGAAGCGACAAAAGCATTGATAAGAGCGATAGAAGAAGCACGATTAGAAAACCGGAAGAACTTTGAGACACTGATCGGGATGATTCGAGGGCTGATGCAGGAGGAGATGACTCCTTCTTCGGGGAGTCTTGAAGAAGGTGAAGCCAAGATTACAGACGTGAGGCTAATGAAAGTCTCGACGACAACGAAGCTCCCAAATTCGGCACAGGAGAACCAGCCTGCACCGGCGTCGGTCATGAGCAAAACTGGGGAATCAAGAAATGCGGCATCAGCAACCGTAACCGGAGAAACAAGCGACAAAGAGGCTTGTCGCAATGCGTTGATGCCATTGTCTCCACTAAATTCAGTGTCGGTTGCGCCTGAGCGATCGATCTTGGTGCAACGTACAAGCGGTGTTCTTAGACATAATGTAAGGGAATTCGCCGATTCAAATCGCGCACCTGTTAGTCACTCTCAGGGATGCAACGACCCAACGATTTCGTGGGGAATCAGCATTAGAAGGGACCAAGAATTCAACATCGATTCTCCAAGGCAGATTTTCGAAGTAATTGAAGTGCCGGGGAAAGAAGACAACGGGAATCGGGACGAACTTCAGCCCCAATTGTTGAAGGTAAATTTCATCTCTCTACCTTGGGATAGTATATTACATAAATTTCAGAAACAGAAAATGGGAGTAGAGATGCCTGTGATGATCAAAGATGCAGAGACGGGAATTATTGAATTTTGGCAAAGTTCAATGGGCATTTTTGCATCCTCTAGTGTAGACCAAGTGTTCGTAGAAATGTCTGGGCTATTTGGTATGACTATTTTCGACCCTGGTGGTAATTTTGGTGTCTTAGATTGTGAAATTGGTGAAGGCAAAGAAATCGACAAGACCATGTTTCATCAATTTGGCTACAACTTAGTTGATGAGGTTATTTTAGCGGGACTCAAGTTCACTCCAGGTTGCCTGAAATTGTTACTGGATAATATAGGTCGAGTAGGTCTTTGGGGAGCAAATCAAGACCGAATCATGTTGACAAATGACAGGAAAAGACTTTGTGTAGTTCAAGAAGGGAAAGGTGGCTTGTGTGTCACTTTCATTTTTGATCCAGGGGGTGGCTCTAATGGTAGAGAATGTAAGGAAGGTGGAGTTAGAGTCATCGAAGCTAAAATTTGGTCTGATAAGGTGGACTGCAATGCAATTGAGGGGGTCCAAGTAGTAGAACGGAGCTTGTTGGGCATTCTAGTTTTCGATCCTGGTGGAGAGCTTGACAATTATTGTGTCGTAAGAAGCTAGTGTTGGGCATTCAAGTGACTGCATTCATGGAAGGACTATAAGGAAGTACTGGAAATTGTTGGTTCTAGTGATAGCGTGGAAAGCTACTGCAAGTCAAGTTGATGGGAGTTTTTGACAAGTTTTAAAGGGGGAAGGCTTGCTTGGAATTAGTCCATGGATGGTGTTGTCATACGCTTCTAATTGATTGGAAGTATTGGACACCAGAGTTTATCACCTTGCAAATGGCGATCCGGTGGTGGAATGGCTCGTCAAATGGGATAATTTGTCGATAGATGAAACCACCTGGGAAGCAGCCGGCCATGTCCTCCGTCAGTTTCAGGATTTAGTTTCTTAATCACCTTGAGGACGAGGTGTTTTGAAGAAAGGGAGTATTGTTAGGCATGGGCTTAGAATTGGGTTGGCCCATAAGGCCCATTGAATGAATTTTATAAAGGGGAGAACTCATTCATATTCATACATAAAACACAGATACTTGGAATTCTCTCTAATCTCTTGATCTCTCACCATAGCCTGGGTTCGGGATCTGACAGTCTTCACCCTCAAATTTGGCCATGATGGCATCGAATTGGGGAAGAACAACGAAATCGAAGAGATCGATCAACGACGAAGCCAAGCTTGTTAGGGTTTTTCGGCGAATTGTATACGAGACCTCCAAGAATTTGAAAATTAGGAAACTTCAATTTGGGGAATTGAATGAGAAATCGATCGAATTTCTGGATTGAGGGTGAATACGAGGAGAGAGAATTGTACCGGAGACCGCCAGATCCGAGTGATCCAATCGACCGTCTTCGGCAGCCGCGCCAACGCCAGGATCTCCTCTGAGCGGGCATTTCTCGTCCACCGATGGAGTTGCCTTTCCGGCGGTGCAACTTACAAGGTTAAGCCCACTTGAATGAGAAATCTCCATGGACGTCTCTCCAGATCTGAGGGGGAGAATGAGAGGAAAGAGCTAAGGGCAATGTTCTAAAAAACGCTCGGCGGATGCTTGGCGGCAGGGTACTGCTAAGCGCCAAGACGGTTTGGCGGTCTTATTAGCGGTTCTTGGCGGGTAAAACGGTTTTTGATTATTTTGTTATATTTATCCCATAAACTATGTATAAAACATATATTATGTAATAAACTATGTATTAATTTTAAGTTTATAGCATATCAAATGAATCATCATGACCCATTTTAAAGTTGTCTGAATCAAATATAAAATCATATAGATATATTCAAATAAGTATCATGATTTCATAATAGAGAAATTTGAAAGCATAAAAACTAAATAATCTCAATTTGAAACCGCCAAGCCCGCTAAGCCTCCGTCCCGTGCCCGCCAAAACTCTTCCCCGCCAAGCCCGATTTGCACCCGCCAAGGCCGCCAAGTCTCCGTATTGCACCCGGCAAGACCGCCAAGGTGTTGTTCCATTCCCGCCAAGGCCCTCCCCCGCCAAGCTACACCGTCAAGGCCGAATTCGGGACGGTGTGGGTCCGCCAATCGTCTTGGCGCCGTCTTGGCGGCCGCCAAGACCGTTTTTTAGAACACTGGCTAAGGGGCTAATTATTTTTCAACGAATGCTAGGAAGGCTAATTAAATTTTAAAAGGTGCTAAACACCTAATCAAATTAATAAAATGTGATATTTTACCAAAATTTCTCTTATTAATATATCAAATTGATAAATTTTCATATCTAATTTCAAACTTATTATTTTTATTTTTATTAATTTTAAACTTACTAATATGATATTTGTACTAAATCATATCTAATAAAAATATAAATAATGCACGAGAGAAATTTGTTATCTTATATTCATGTTATCATGTCTAAAATTTCAAAGTGTATGCTTTAGAAACAATATAAAATATCAAAAAAATTACAATCTCATATTTATTAGTACCTATGATAAAAAAAAATATATAAAATAATTTATTAATTAAGAAATCGCGAAACGCGCGGGAAATTAAAACTAGTTGTATATAATTTTCATTTCTTAAAAAACGTGTTAAAAAATTTAAATGACCTATATTTTAAGACGGAGGTAGCAATATGTTGAAAATAATCTAATTTCCTTCTTCCCATTTTTTGATTTCAGTCTTCCTTGATATCCTTGTTAAACAGACAGTAAGTGAACATATCGACAATGATACGAAAGATGCTGTGTCGATTTATGATTCTATTTGAAATTGAAACCCGTGACTTGTTGCGTTTTGCGTTTTGGACAATAAATATGATTGGAGAAGTTAATCGGAGTTGCGTGGAAGTTAATATTTGTTTCTTGTATTAGGGCTATAATTAACTTATAAGGACTTTTGCATATATATGCTTCCCTCATCTGTTTTCTGTGTCAATTTAAACACAAGATGAGAACCAAAGACAATTACATGATTTTTTTTCAAAATATTCACTAAAAAATAATTAATTAATAAAATATTTAAACTTTTAAACTATTTGAATATTTTTTGCAGGTTAATTAGAAAAACGCGGTATGAGATTGCATTTTATTTATAAAGTGAAAAACTTGAAATTAAAGAAAAATGTGAAAAAATAAAATACAAAAGAAACGCGGGTTGAATGAATTTCTATTATTAATTTTATTTCGGAATTAATTTTGTAATTGTTTTTTTTTTTACACCAGAGACGCGGTCAACTTTTTTTTTTTTTTAAGCTAAAAGTTAACAGAAGAGCCCTCTTCAGTGGCGGAATCAAGCTGCCGCCGCACCTCCATGTCCTCCCATGTCCGCTCCGCCACGATCTCCGCCTCCTCCTTTGCCTTCTCCGCCAGAATCAGGTAGTCGAAGCCCTCTTCAGTGGCGAAATCTTCGAGGTTGGCAACCCCCAATCTCAGATCGAAGAGGCTTGATACCGCCCAGATCGAAGGTCGCTTCCAAATGTGGCAAGGCTTGAAATTGCCCAGGTCGAAGCCCATCTCAAATCGAAGACTAAGGCTCGTCTTAGATCAAAGAGGAAGCGAGGCCGACTCAGATCTAGATGAAAGAGGAAGCTTCAAAAAGAAATCTTTGGGAATTGAAGAGGCTTGATACCGCCCAAATCCAAATCGAAGAGGATGCGAGGCAGGCTCTGGTCGATCGAAACCATCTCACTGGAAGACGACCCTGTTTAACTTTTCCCTTCAAAAAACAAAAAAAGAAAAAAGAGAGAGAAGCGGATTGAGGCCGCGTCTCTAGTGTAAAAAAAAAACCCAATTACAAAAGTCATCCTGAAATAAAATTAATAACAGAAATGCGGTTTCAAATCGCGTTTCTTTTGTAATTTTTTTTGTCACATTTTCCTTCAATTTGAAGTTTTTCACCTTGTGAATAAAACGCGGTCTCATACCGTGTTTTTCTGATCAATCTGCAAAAACTAAATATTTTTGTAAATATTTTCAAAGTTTGAATATTTTGATAATTAATTATTTTTTAGTGAATATTTTGAAAAAAAATTCAAGGGAAAATGTTACGTATCTTCTCATGTGACGTGTTAATTATTTTGACATTTCCTTTTCATTTTTTTGTCCTATATAAACCCAAATTAAACTCCTATCTAATTGGAGGGAATTGTAGTAAATAACCCATTACCGCCCCAACTTTGCATGTCTAACCATCTATCCAAAACATTTGCAAAGGTTAACCCCCCCTCTAAAAAAATTGCAAATATTCCAGTAAAAAGGGGGAAGTTAACCGGGACAGAGGAGAGAGAAAGTAAAGGTTGAGAGAGAGAGGAAGTGGGGGAAGTTATTGTAGAGAGAGAGATATGAAGCGGGGGAAGTTCATGTGGAGAGAAAGAGAGAGAGATGAATAGTGAGAACGGAAGATAAAAGTGGACAATTTAATTTCGAAACTGTAAACTCAACTGCCTCTCAAGGGCTTACAAAAGAGGAAGAGAGAGAGGGCAGCAGTTGCTCATGCAAACCTGAGGAAAACAAGAAGAGAAGGAAGAAGAAGAGGAAGAAGACGACAGAGCAAGAGAGGAGAAGAAGAAGCCGACCCGACATTGAAGAGGCTGATTTTGAAGTAAGTAAACCCTAACTCTACCGATTAATTATGTTTTGCTTGGATTCGTAGGGGAGGAACCGATTGGAAGAACCTAAAACTATTTTTGATTGTGTGAAAATGGGATGAAGAGGTAGACTGGGTTAACAGTTCGCAATATCGCCCTGTCATGTAGGAAGTAACCGTCGTCAAGTGAAAAACAAAGGGTGGAAAGTTTGGGAATTGGGGTGTGCGCGACTGGGAGATAAGGGAATTTTTGGGAATGGGGAAATTGGGAAACGTTTATGTCAAATCCAACTTATCAAGAGCAGGGTGAGTGTAGATACGTTCAATTTAGGGAAAAATTGGCCGAAATGGGGTGAATGACTGTAGATACGTTCAGTTTAGGGGGGGAAATTGGTCGAAATGGGGAGAATTAGGGTTAGGGAAAATTTTAGAAAGAGTGAACGTTTATGTCGAATCGAAATTATCAGGAGTAAGGTGACTCGTGTGCAATTGGAGATGTACAGATTGAATAGGTGGACTGTCCTGTATGAACATTTATGTGTCATATGTAACTGCATTTGTGTCATGTTAAAAGTAAGCTGCTGGGTTGGATGCGTGGAAAGGAAACGGCGGGGATGATTATGTAACCATTGGGGGCATTCAATATTAACATGAATAGGTTTGACATTTGATATGCATAGGTTCTGAATTAGTAACTGTCATGTACATATTAATTGCTGGAATGTTTTTGGCCTTGTGGGACTGATATGAAGGGAACTGTGGGTTGGAGGACACAAATTGATTTATAGAATACTGATTTTTGGTCTCCCAAATGTAGGATATTGGTGAATATAAAGAATGTCGCAGCGTAGTGTAAAGAAGATCGTCGACCGTAGAGCTCAAACCTCCGGTGCGGTATGATGGGCTTTTGTTCGAGTAATGTAAGTTGTGATTGTCGTGGTGCAGTGTCACCGACATGTTGAAGTCTGTGCAAGCTGTGTACGCCGTCGAGGAAGACATACACTTCAAAGAAAATATTAACCAATACTCCCGGATGCAGCTCCTAGTAAACATTGACAACCGGTTGAACGGGCCCCATTGGAAGCTCTTGATGGATAGCCCGATGGGGGGCGTTGCAAGACTGGGCACAAGGGTCCAGATCTTTGGGCAACTTGTACACTACATTTTCTAACGACAACTGAAGACGAAGAAGGAGAATGAAACGTGGTACAAGATCCATGATGCGGTCGTGAGGTTCTCAATAGCTGAGTTCGCCCTTGTCACCGGTCTCAACTGCGGATATGGCGAAGCGCCCGAGGACGACTCAGCGTTCGAGAGGGAAGTGTTTGATTTCTTTGGAGTTGCGAAGATGAAGATGTCCGAGTTCGAGGTGATGTTCCATGTGGCAATGGCATCAGAGAAATCGTCAACCAAAAAGTTTAAATTTATCCTTCTCATGCTAGTCGAGGGTGTTTTGTTCGGGAAGGAACCCAAAAACTACATTCACGGGTGGGTGGTCGACCTCGTCGCTGACATTGAAAGGTTCCTGGCCTTTCCGTGGGGTCGGCTTTTCTACGAGCAAACGAACGAGTTCCTGAATCGTGCAATCGAGAGGAAGCTCCAACACAATGAGAGCAGCTCCACTATAGCACGCCCGACCTACTTCTTGATGGGATCCCCCCTTGCCTTCCAGGTTCATACACAAACCTCACTGGACGCCTTATGAACGAGTACTAGCCATCTTATAGTTTTTTACTGGACACAGAGTGCATTTTTATTGGGCAACTCATGTCGCAGCTTTGGGTGTACGAAGCCCTCCCTCCAGTAGTGGCCGTCCAATGCGCGAACATCATAGGCAAGAAGGTGTACCCCAGGTGTCTGCGATACGAGTTTACGGACGCAAACCTCGAGTATGCCTCCATCGAAACCCGACTGCAAGAGGCTAAGGATCTCGGGTACTTCAATGGCCCTGAAGCTGTGAGACCTCTTCTACTCCCCGATGAAGTGGAGGAAGCTACCCGTTTGTACCGCGATGCCCGAAACAATCACGATAAGGGGACAACTTCTTCGACGACATTGTTCGGGCGTTCGTATTCGCAAATGTGAAACCCCCACGGTGAAAACAACCAAAGGGAGCACCTGGGTCAACCTAAGAATCAGGGGAGGGGACGCAGACACAAGCTGCCATCTTAGAGATTGAGTCAAGGTTAATGGCAAAGATGGACGACATGGCGAGGAGTATAACCGCGGAGTTAGGATCAAAGATGGCCACGCTTGAGGAGTCGATTGAAGACATGAAAAGGGCACCGAGGGGGAAAGTGAATAGGGAGCCGGAGGAGCAAGGGGAGGTTCTGACCAAGAAGGAGGTAAGGTTATCCGTGTGTTATGGCATCATATCCAAAGCGTCATGTCATTTTATATAACTGTCATGTTATGAGTATTAGATGTCATGTACATGTCGGTACATGTCCTGAAAATATCAGTATATGTCAGTTTAATTAGATGTTATGTGGATAGGTTCGGGAAGCAGTGAAGGACAAGGACAATGACAAGGCCAAGGAGGAGAGACAACCCACAAAGGAGGACAAGGACAAGGCCAATGAGGTATGGGCACTACACTGTCTTGTCAATTTTATTAACTGTCATGTTAAACACACCCTGGTGTACTGGTTGCAGGAGGAGTCGGTGGCACCCGAGGCCTCCTAGGTTGATGTTGATGCTGAGGTGCCCCTCCAACAACGGAGAAGCAACACCCGTCAACATCCTGATACTGTCTCCTATGCGGAAGTAACTCAGCTAGCGAAGAAGCTGTGTGTGGGCAAGAAGGCAGTGGATGCCGTGAAGCTAGGCATGGTGACGAAAGCAGACGTTGATGCGTTCACTGCCTAGATGAAGGACGACGGTGAGCCTGTCCGGTCGGTCGAAGGCAGCCTACTACAGAAGGAGTTCTTCAGCGTACTCAAATCACCGACCAACTCGGTGACATCCGAGATTAGGTTCCCACATCGTGGGAAGATGCATCACCCTCCTCATCATATGCTCTTCCATATAAACGGTTTTCATTGCATGGAGCATATTACAAGTACGAAGGCGTTGCCGTTCTTGATTTCACCTGGGATATTTGCTGAAGAAGCAATTAGCGGAGGCAAAGGGGAACCTTGACGTGGTGAAAGGGAACGACACGCTGACCCACTACTTCGACGGCAAGTTGCCGCAGAGGTTTCCAATGGGTTGGGCCGATGTCGACCGGTTGTTGGCGCCTTGGAATCTGAAGAACGAGCACTAGGTGACCCTTGACATCAATCTCGCATATTGGACATTGGATGTCTACGATCCCGACATGAGCCATGTCGCTGAGTGCAATATGGCAGGCCTCCTGAAGCCGGTGACCCACCTCCTCCCCATTCTGATGAACACTCATCCCGTCGGCAAAGTACCGAAACCCTTGGCGTACAAAAGGGTGAAGGGGATTCCCCAAAACAAACAATCGTAAGTCATTATTTTCACTTGTTTCGATTATAAACAATTGTCGTAGGTTGGGTGAACATATTTCGTTGTCTTGATGTAGGGGCGACTGTGGTCCATATGCCATCCACTACCTGCAGCTCCTCGCGACGACACTAAGTTTCATGGCCTGAACGATGACTTCATTGCGGTGTACCGCCAATCCATTTGTGTTGCCATCTTTCACGGACGTCTTACACCCCCATTCGATCCTTAAAAGCACTCCCCGATTGATTTTATATACAATGTTGGTTTGTTTTAGAATGTTGTTGGCTTGTTTACACTGTTGTTGGTTCATTTCAAACTGTTGTTTGCTGGTTTTAGCCATTTCGATCTATAGTTATTGTTGGTTAGTGGACTTCGTTAGTTAGTAATAATGTCATGTCAATACGAGGTTACTGTCATGTCAAAAGCGGGTAATGTCATGTACGCTTCTGTTGAACAACCCCCCCCCCCAATGTAGAACACCCCCCCGCCCCCCCCCCCCCCCCCCCCCCCCCCGTACAAAGTAAAACTACTTCCCCACACAAAGTAAAACAAATGCATCATACTTTACACCAAAATGGGGTAACTATGTACGTAATTGAAAAAGACGATGTAGTTGGAAGTTCCTATCTCACTGCTAGGTGCGGCGCCGTTTCTGCAATTTCCCAGCTACACCTGCCTACTCTGTTGGTTCAATTTTGACAGTCATAAAAAACGCTCCGGTCTTCCCTTTTTCGCGTTGGTATGCTTTCTCTACTTTCCTCCACTCGCTCCGCCTCTTGATCCCACGGGCTGACTACATCTTCGACGTCACTGCTCACACAAATTACCTACTTTCCAGGTCCAACTGTGATTGCGATCGCCAGGTCCAACTCCTCGCTTGGCTATAACTGGACACATGTATATTCTAACTGGACAAGCTGATTTTCTAACTGGACACCGGTTCGTTGTCCATGGACACCTTGTGCTCCCAAAACTTCCACTTCTTCATCTCCTGCCAAGCGGGGCTCCGTCTTTGGGTGATCTTCTTAGGTCACGGATGGGTCACCCCTGATTGAATGACCCATTGTGGATCCTTTTGTAGTGGCCACTTCTCCACCAACCCTGCGTAGCAGGGAGACATGGAGGTCGATAGGCCAAGATCGTTCTCCGGAAAGACCGTTTACGATCTTGTTGGCCTGCAGGTCTTCGTCATCCCTAATGGAAAAAGATCTGCACCCTGACTTCTTCGGCTTTACATATGTGAGCTCGACGTCATGCCTCCTTCCATCGACATTAAACTTGGCCATCAATTGTTTCTTGAGGGAGACGTAGTCAATACTTTTGTCTACCAGGATGGCCTTTTGGCTCCTTGACCCCTTCACGACCCAAGTGCTCTCTTCACAAGCCCGCCATCTGCCAAACAATACAGTGATACAGACGGAAAATTTGTCCCCTGTTCCATTAGTTAGAGGGGTAGACATTCAATTTTATAGGGAGATGAACATATATTAGAGAGAAACGTATCGCATAACCTAAATAGAAGGAAGAATTACTCATTTTATACAAGAAGTCGGTGTCTGTCCAGTTAACCCCAATAGGTGTCAAGCACTTGAATGGGTTTATAGTCTCCCCCTCCTCCCTGCTCTCCCTCTTATTCTCATTTGGCGCAATTGCCTGGGCGGAAAATGTACACACACACACACACACACACACACTCTCTCTCTCTCTCTCTCTCTCTCTCTCTCTCCTCTGCACGATTCCCCTCCCACTGTTGTCTCTCTCTCTCTCTCTGAATTTTTTGTTGGGTCCAATTGTATTTATTGGTTTCAACTTCATATAGTTTAAAATTGTATTTATTGGGTCAAATTATAATTTTCCCACGGTTTTAAAAATATGAGTATGAAGTGTGAGTGGGATTCAACTTCATATAGTTTAAAATTGTATTTATTGGGTCAAATTATAATTTTCCTACGGTTTTAAAAATATGAGTATGAAGTGTGCGTGGGAAACCCAGTTTTATACCAAGGTCAAACATTGAATAAAACCCCTTGAAAATATGTCCAGTAGAAAACTGTTAGATGCCCAGTAGAGAATCATTGACTGGGGAGTTGATTTTTATGGGTGTCATTTATCGTTTAACGACAAGCGGTAAATCTCCTTTATTTCTGTCATGTCAGAAGTGACACGTGTCATGTATAAACCAACACACTGCCATGTTAATTGTAGACAACAACAAGACAGTGCAATTTAATGTCTTTTATTACTGCTTTTTTTTTCTCAACGGTCACATGGTGAACAGTGTTGATATTTCCCATACACCCCACTTATATATGATAGCCATTCACCATCCATACTCCCCTTAAATTGGTGAAGTTAAATCCCCATTGTCATTTAACAACCTCTCTAACAACCCTTCAAAGAAATGGCATCCTCATCACATTATCGGGCCTCCTCATCTGGCCTCCCTCCCCGACCTGTCCCCATCGTTGTATCATCCGACGAATCGGACGATGGAGGTTTGTCAATCATTTCATTTGTGTAGATTTCAGTTATGCTACTTGTATCATTAATTATACTACCTTTTTTTTTGTTCTTTTATGCAGGACCAATGTCGCCGCTGCCATACGGGTGAAATCAAAGAGTAGAGATCGTCGACGGTGAGGGTGGGATGCTCGGGTCGTTCTACGAGGCGACCCTTGTACGCAAAGTGGACCCTAGCCACTAGGACATCGAATATGTGACCCTCCTATGCAACAACAGAAGAGACCTGCTGAGGGAGATCATCCCGGTTCTACGGATTTGTCCCCGTTCGCCTCGTATTTCGTATGATGCCTGCATGCCCGAAGACCGTGTCGACTGGCGCGTCAACGATGGGTATTGGTCCGGTAGGGTCGTTCGTGTGTCCGGTTATGGGAATGATCGGACATTCATGGTCAACTTCCCACTGAGCGACGAGACGACTTATCATCGTGCCCACAGTATGCGCCTACACTTCGAGTGGGATGGATACAGATTCACCATGCAACAACAATTTCACTTCTTGTTACCGTAAAATTCGATTTCAATGTCTTGTATTTTGCTACTCTTTGCTACTGTCAATGTTTGCTCCTGTGTTGTATTTGTTTAATGCTATTGAATCTGTCTCCGAGATTTCATGTTCAGTAGAGTCCAATATGTGTCATGTTTTTTGCAGTATGTGTCCAGTTACAACAAAGCGCTTACACGTCGGCCTACAAATTAACCTCCACCCACTTTCTTTTTCTTCGATGTTTTTTCTTTTAAAACTAACATTTAATTATAAGTATGTTGATTCCCCCTCACTATCACTCTTCACTGTCACTCTTCCATTCGATTCCAATATGGGTAAAGCATAGTAGCGTCGATAGGAGAGAACAAAATCATGGGATCCAAATATGGGTAAATATTATAATTGGGCACAAATAAAAAAGATGTCATTATAGTGAATCTGCTTCTCCCATAAATCTTCTCCATTCAATTCCAATAAGTGGCATGTCGTTTAGCTATGTTTTTCATAGGTAAAATCTTGTCCAGTTAAATACATATTGTGAGATGTGCATCCAATATTGATGTCCAGTTAAAACTTACTGCTTACACGTGATCCTTTAAATAAACCCCCAGACACTTCCTTCTTCAATTGGTTTTCTCTGAAACTTATAATTTAATTGAAAGTATCTCCCCCCTACTGACTCTCTCACTGATCTCTTTCTCAGTCTGCACTTTTCTATTTCACCCCTCTCTCTCTCTCTCTCTCTCTCTCCCTCCCTCCTCTGCGACTGCAAAAGGTGCTTTTTCCATCTTCCTCTCTCTTCTTCGCTTTTCAGGAGTAGAGCTCTCTCTCCCTCTATCTCTCACTGTACCTGCAACCGAGATGGAGTCCAGTTATACCCCATTGGGTGACCTGCTGATACGTTTGGAATCCCCGATCCTTCGCCTGTGGGCTCAAGATCAAGAACCCCAAACTGTTGATGGCCCGATCTTGCAATATTCTTGATATCCTTGATGTTTACAAGTAGTTACAATAAAAGGGTTCGAACTATTGCGAAAGAAACGAAAACAAACAAACAAAAACTAAGGGAAACAACCACGGAAAAGACAAGTAACTGCGACGGCGCTGGGATGGCTACGGGGCGGCCAAGTAAGCCGCGGGGCGGCCCGGACAGTGGCAACGGTTCTGGGCAGACTCAGCGACCGCTTCTCTGATCCAGCGACGGTTTCTCAGCTTTTCTCTTTTTTCTTGTGTTTGGTTTTGTGTTTGTGATTAGGGTTTGGTATCGGATGATTGATGAATGAACAATAAGAACATAAGTGATTGCGAAGGCTTTTGGATTGGGAGATTGAAGAACCTTTTTAATCCTCAAAATGGTTCCTCAATATAATTTCCAATCTGCTTTTTATTGAATGTAAAACATGAGTTTTAAATAGACAATATTCCAATTCTATCTTGTGCAAAAGATAGAGTTTTGGTAACTAAAGATAAATCAAATAATATATAGATATGTAAATCTTTCCTAAGATAAGTAAATCTAACTAAGGATAGAAAATTAACAACTTGGTGGACAAGAATTATATCTAGAAGAGATATAATTATTTCCACATTATTTTCCTAAATTCATAAAATAATTAAATCTAATTTAATTATATAAATTCGAAAATAATTAAATAATTATCTAGAAATTCGTCCTAACAGTGACAGCTGTAAAGATGATGAATTTCGGCCATTCTCGAGGTCGATTTTGGAGAAACCTTCAGCAGCAAAGTTGTAGATCTTTTCGTCCTCGTTCCAACAAGGTATGGTACAACCTCATCCGATAAACATGGACTCCGAACGACCCATTTTACTGAGACGTCGATATGCTGTCAACCCATTAAGAACGAACTCAAACTTGAACATTGGATCACCTTGCTCCTTTGAACCTTGTTCCATGGTGGAGCCTTCTTCCTCCTTTTGAGAATGACACTCTTCGCCATCAATGGCTCTCGAATCGGTCTTGAGAGCTCGCCTGGATCAAGATCATTGTTTGACCCACAACAGGCCATCTTGATCCACATCACCTGCTACTGCTACCGACTTAACCTTGCAAGCGGATATCCGCATTTCAGCAAAAAAAAAATTCGGATTGGGTTATGCATGCAAACAATTATGATAATAGGGTTATTTTTACAAATTACCCTAATAATTAACACTCTTTACCATAAAAAATAAAATACTAATGCTCCATTCATTTGCCAAAATATGTCATTTTAGGAAATAAATCTTGTTAATTAAAACTTGTCGTTTTAATTAACAAGATTATATATATATATATATACACTGTGTTAATTAAAACTTGTCGTTTTAGGAAATAAATCTTGTTAAAAAAAACTTGTCGTTTTAGGTATTTTGCCACATACTTTACGAAATTGCCCTTATAATGATTAGATAGTTGTTAGTTGTATTTTTTGAGAAAGTAAAAAAGTAGAGTAATAATTAGGAGCATAAGTGTATTTTTGTTTGTTTTCTTAGTAAGTGTGTAGATTTCTAAAATGACAAGTTTTAATTAACGAATGGAGTATCAAAAACTACAACCAATAACTTACTAATTATTACAAAGACATTTTCATAAAGTAATATCCAAAATACCTAATTAAAATGATATGTTTTTGAACAAAATGAACTCTTTAAAAATTTCTCAAACCTTATTTATTTCATGCCTTAGCCACCTTATTTATTTCATTCCCTAAAAATGCTTATATAGGCATCATAGGAAAGATGGCTTTTTATAAGCTTGGATAAGATTCTGTCTTGCACACCACCAAATCCACTAGTAGATCCCCAAGTACCCGGTTAGCCATCCCCAAGCCCTTTATTTTCTTTTCACTTCGCATGTGCTCTGATCAACACGATATGCGCCCGCACAGCTCCATAGCCTCCACAAAGACTGTGTAGCCGATTGCATATCTACCTAGCCTTCATAGAAGCCATTCACTCGACACAAATCTTGGATGAGTAGCTCTGTGTTTTTTGCAAAAGGTTTGGATTGAAATCGAAGCTTTTTAGCCAAGGGATCTCCAATTATACTCAATCTAATTATCCGTGAATACTTATACAAGAAGTGTTTATATAGGAATCAAACTAAAACCCTAATTCTATCTACTGTGGCCAGCTCATATCGTTCTTAAGGGATGGATATATAGGACAACTCACATGATAAAAGGAAATATAAATATATAATACAGTACAAAAAAAAAGAAAAAAGAAATTTGCAACGAATGGTGGTAACGGAAGGTATTCGCTGTGGCCATTGAGGCAGTTTTTACTACGACATACCCATGGTTCTTTTTTTGTTCGTTTCAAATCCATTTAAACCGAGACTTAATTAAAGCATTTCTAACTCAAAAACCGACACTAAAGGAACACGATGAAGGAATTGTGTCCTTTAATTAAATGTGCAATGACTAAACATGAGATATGATAATTGATAGAGATATTCAATCCGATTATTTTAGAAGTCGTAGTGCTTTGCTAGAAGCCAACTACGATTAATGAGGTTAAACTGTTTAAACCCATAACTATTATAAACGGGTCCTATAAGGTCACACACTTAGAGTTTAAGGACTAGATCCACGGGATTGATGATTTGTTATTAATATATATGTATGATATATTATTAATAAGTAATATTATTTATTTTGGAATTAATAATTAAAGAGTGTAATTAGGGGTACGGTTACAATTTGATCAATTTATATTGGGAGTTACAATTGCTAATGGAGTAATGTGTATATGACCGTTTGGTCTTTCCTCCCAATTAATTGATTAAAAACCTCCTAATTGAAAGGCCTTCTGATGATGCATCAAAGGTTGTAGGTATCGACACCACTACTGATGAAAATAGAGAGCAAGAAAAGAAAGACAATTTAGTTGCAAACTTTTCAAAAGTTGCTATACGTACGGTGAATCAAGTGTTGATTTGGACACCGTAACCACCATCATCCCAAAATCACTTCGATTGTTTTGTCTTTCGACCTTCGTCCTAGAAGTCGAAGGCTAAGGAGATCTAGACACCGGACACGTGTGGACCAATTCACTACAAAAAAAAATTCCTTTAGCTACCCCAGTTTAGAAACGGCATGGTTTTGCCGTTGCTAATGGGTTGTTTTGCCACGGGTTAAGCGACGGCATTTACCCATTGCACAATTTAAGGACGGTCAGGCACTCATGCGTCACTTTTAATTAAAAATAAAAACAAAAAGAAAAGAAAATGGAAGAACGGGAGAAAGGAAAGAATAAACCCTACCTAGTACTCACTCACCCGCTTCTCTTATCTAACTCCCTCAGTTGCCTTAGAGAGGAGCTAGGGTTTGAGAAACAGACGGAGACCGATCTATGGAGATGGAGTGTTTGAGAGAGCTCGAAGCTTCCATGACGGACAAGTGCTCAACGGAAAAAGCTTCAATCAGAGATACCGGCCTCGCGTGTGAGCCATCTTGGAGCGATTATGGAACACGAGATCCAGTCTATGAGCGAAGAAGAACTCGATGGAGGATAAGATCTTGTGAAATCAGGAGAGTAAGTCAAGAGATCCAGTCTCTGGGAGCAGGAACCCTAAGTCATAGCCCTCTCATCATTCTCAGTTCTTACGTCCTTGCTCCTCATCTCGTGTGATTCTTCGGCGTCTCTCGGCCTGTCTCGCACCTGTTCGCCCGTCTTGCCAGGCCACCATCATTCTACTGCTCATCTCCGCCCGTCTCTCAACCGTTCTTCGGCGCATCTTTGTGAAATTAGAATCTGAATTAATTCAGATTCAAAATTCGCCTCAGGTTAGTGCAAGTACGTGGTCTCCATATTTCCTTCTAGGTTGCTAATTTATTGAAATGGTGATAACTTGTTGGTAGGTTTGTGTGTACGAGATTTAAAATTGGTTTTTCTACTGAATTCAATATGTTAATGGGACTAAGGTGTCAGAATTTGCATCTTTGGACTCTGCTCGATTTAGTCTGGTGTTGTTGTCCATTCACCTGATCAGATTTTGGTTATGTAGGATTGCCTTGTTGTGAATATGATAGTCTAATTTGTGAATTGCTAAATATGGTTGAAATTCAGGGCGATCTGTTCTTGCTTCTCTTGAATACTTGTTACATGATGCATTTACATTGGAATAAACCATCTAATTGAATCTTAATTCATGAAATTTCAAGAAACAAGTACAAAAAAAGAAACACACCGTGTGTGCATATATATATATATATATATATATATATATATATATATATATGCATTTTTACATATAAAAAATTGATTGAATTAACTGCTGAACAGAAGATAGCTTACATTATACCAAGACAAGATTTGCTCCGGTAAAGAGGAATGTTTTATGATTATAAACATATTTCATATTTTCATTTACATGTTAATCCTCAACTTTTATTTGATTAATGTAGACTAGAGGGGAATCCCGATGTTTGCAACTCATACCCACGTGAGGAGAAGACAGTGGTAAACAAGAAGAGACACCATTTCATGATTCCGATTCTTACATGTGTTGTCATTGGTAGCATTTTTCTTGCATTCAAATGGACAAATAAACAAGGTATTTTACAATCTTTTTATGTTTGATACTATCAATTTGGTAATGTATCCCTAACTCTAGTGATCAACTGATTGACAAGAGGAGGATTTTACTAGAAATTTGCTGCAAGATTCACCGAAATTTCAAGACTCTATATCTCACAAGTATTAAACAAATAGAAACTTATTGTTGTTATCACTTTTGGATATTTATGTTGTTGATAAATGAAAGATCGGACATGGGGAGATTAGCCATTGATATTCCAAATTTCCAGGTTCCAAGTTTCAGCTACGGTGGAAATCACTGAAAGCTCGGGAGAACAACAGTCCGAAACAGCCCAGCAAAGCTCCTGCAGAATTAGAAGACTTTGAAAACACAATCAAGGAGAAAGATATGGAGGAGCTCCTTCCTGAATCTGATTTCGATCCAATGAAAATGTGCAAAACTAGTCCCGAAAAGAAACGCCTCTTCCTAACTTTGTTTGTGCTTCTCTCTTTTTCCTCAGAGGTAAACCTCTTTCTCGATTGCTTTTTTACTTTCTGGATCAATTTTACCATTTCATAGTACTCTTGAAACTTTTAACATAGGGACACATAAATGCACATGGGCATATGTCTTTGCTTGTCGTCTCTTTTATTATATGGGTCTTGGGATGGAAATGGTGACCAATATATAGTACACCATGGTTTTGTGACCGATGTTCTCTTTTTCCTTTCTTGATTGTCTTCTAGCTCTTTTCATTTTACTCTTAGTAGAAACGGCTTTTAGTTGGTTCTTTAGTGGGCATTGTCTTTGATTTATGTGGTTCTTTAATAGCTCTATTTCAGGCATTAAAGCTGAACAGT
The DNA here is from genome assembly GCA_037127255.1 of Persicaria tinctoria. Classification (NCBI taxonomy): domain Eukaryota; kingdom Viridiplantae; phylum Streptophyta; class Magnoliopsida; order Caryophyllales; family Polygonaceae; genus Persicaria; species Persicaria tinctoria. Next base: position 41,359,549 of record JBANSL010000012.1, on the reverse strand, counting down.
TCATAACTTTGAAAAAGCTTGCAGTTTCCAATCGGTCCAAATCCAAATGGTTGAACTATATAGTAAACATAAGGTCGTATTTAGCACTTATGTTGATTACTATATAGTTGCAGGACATATGGGTTTATTTTGACTCTGGAGATCTTTCTCCTAATATTGGTGTTTTATGGAGAGGAAATAACACTTGCTAATAAGAATAGATAGGATTCAAATTAAGGTTGTTATATGCTCATTTATGTGATCTTCAACTTCCATGCTATAGTATTAGATAATAAACTTAGAAATATCATGAATCTATCTAATTTTACCTGAGATGTTGATTTACATTGAGTTTGTATAATTTATAACTTAAAAACTTATCCTTATAGGTATGAAACACAAACTTATCCTTGTATAATTTATAGCTTAAAAACTTATCCTTTATATATATATATATATATATATATATATATATATATATATATATATATATATATATATATATATATATATATATATATATATATATAAGCCATGTTGGGTTCATCATTAACTCATCGAGAGAAGTATGTTGACTATTTTAGGGAGAATTGTTGTGATTTGTAAACACTAGTTAATATTCCCGAGGATTTTCTTAATTTATTAGCCCTTATTAGCTACTAGGTCTTTACGTCGGCTAGACCATATTTTTAATTGTTATTGACCAATTTCTAGAATCAGTTTTGTTATACCTTCATATGTATCATGGATTATTATTTTCCCTTGCATTCTTCAAGTTTTTTTTTAATTGGCTTCCTTAGAAGTATAATAACCAGTTTTATGCAACTTCTTTTTTCATTTACTTTTAATGGCTATTAGCTATTGCCTTTGGACTAGCATGACAAATAGGCATTATATTTTGTTTATAAAGAAACAATTGCAGGTTAAATTAAGCTTGGGTTTTTCTGATTTGTTTTATTAGCTGGTCTTTTTTTAACTTTTATCTATATATGAGAGACCATATGAGTTGAATGGTGCCTGGAAACTGACATAACTGTTGCTTTTGTAAACATGTGGTGTTAGGTAAGTTTGTGTGTTGCTTTGTGGTGTGGTAGTCTATAGTCAAGTCCTTTGATATTATACATGCTAGTATGTCTCGAGTCAATGCTTATGTGTATGAGTGAACGATTGGTGGGTTATTGTGACACTGATCAAAGCCTCGGGTGTACATTGATGCATGAAATCTGGCACTGTCCTTGCTCAAAAGTATGTGGATATTATTCTATGTTTTCACTGTGTTGGCTTTTGTATTTTGCTTGCTGTCCATTTCTGTTGGTGCCATGTCCATTTCTGTTGAAGTTCTGCTGATATTCAACCATGAGTGCATTCTCCCGATTGTTCTTGTTTGTTCAATTGCAAGGCTTGCGCTACATTGATATACAAATGAAGACGTCTATCAGGAATCTTGGTCAATCAGGTTGGATGTTGAGCACATAGATGACCAGAGATTATGCTGTGGTACTCCACTCGGTAATTGCCTCTCTATTTCTCTTCCCACCTTGGGATATAGGCCAAAAGTTACTCTTCTGTATAAATTTCATTCTCAACTCTTCACTGGTGACCTTTTTGATAAAAGGGAAAACTTGTTTATTGAATCAAGGTTACGTGGATGTGAGGGTGATTGGTTTCTTAAATGAATGAATGAATGGTGATGGGCTGCTGCTAATAGGTTTTTGGTTGCAAATCTTGTTCAAGAATACTAGCTCTAGCTAATTTTTAAGCCTATTAGCTCAAATGGTAGAGCAATGTGTTAATGCACATTGATGCGGGTTCAAATCCCGCATAGGCTATTATAATATTTTTTATAAAAAAAAATCGATAAACCCATTAGCAACGGGATATTTACCGTCACAAAAATGTCATGTCATACCCCAGCGGAGGGAAAAAATATTTGCTACGGCGATTTCCGTCGCTAAAAATTATTTGCCACCCCAGAGTTAGCGACCGCTGATTTGCCGTTGCAAAGCCGTCGCAAATACTTTTTAGCGACGGCAACCCTAGCTTTTGCGACGGGAGAGTGCCGTTTCTAAAGCAATTTTTTTTGTAGTGATTAGAGGAGCAACACGTGGGGCTCTCGCTCTCTTCCGAATCCTTCCCGTTTAGATCCGGTTCACGCATCAAGAGGTAATCTCTAAACAATGATTGATCTATCAATATGCATGAAGATCCTACGATTAGATGTTTAGATATGATCCGAAATTCCGCTTAACACATCTAATAATACTTCAATTGGTATCAGAGCCAGGTTGCATAAATTGATACGATCAATAGATTAATTGTTAATTTTGATGCGGATCTTGATTTAAATTGATGGTAAATTATATATGGATAAAATGTAAAATTGAAATGGAGATTTTGATGAATTGAGAGATGAAATTGTATGAATTGACATGGAAATAGAATACCACCGATCCGAGTCAGATTCGATCCGAATCGGTGATGGAATCGAAACGGTGGATGATTTCCGAGAGTATATTTGGCTAGATCTCAAAATATACTTGATATAACATATTTGCCATAAAATATTTGGTTGTAAAATATTTTCCGGTGAATTGAGATTTTGCCCATTAAATTAAGATGGATAATATTATGATATTTTTTATTTTAATTATTTCCTAAAAGTTAGGAAATCCCACTTAAGATTAATATTTGATATTATATCTTTTTTCATACAATTTAATCCAATTATTACATTTTATGGTTAATATTGATTAATGCCATATAAGGATTTAAATTTTAAATTGAGATTAATTATTATGCTTGTTTTATATTATGATATATTGCTTGCATATATAAGGTGACTAGTATGACCCATAAATACGATCTGCGCATCGTTATGTTTTTTTGTACACGATCTGCGTATCGTTATGTATTTTTGTATTTAATTTCGGTAATTAGATTATTAGAAAATATTGTAATACAAGAAGAAGAAGACATAAGAAGTTCAAGGATGGAGATCCATGAAGGATGCGAGGGTGGAGACCCATGAAGATTAGATCTTTAAAATTTTGCATCATAGGGGCCATACTAAGATCACAATTATTGCATTTTGAATGCTTTATTTTAAGTTTTTATATTGTCTTTATTTATGGCATTTTTCACTTATAAATAAAATGGCAAATAAAAGACTTAAGTTCCTAAGGTAAATTGGGGCAATGCCTTTTCATATCATAACCCATTAAGTTCTGGATTTTTGGTTGGATGGGCTTCACAAAAGTGAGGGTGTCTTTCCATAATCTTGGGCTAATGAGGGTGAATCTATACGGGGATTCATAAATCTTGATATGGTTGTACCCAACGAGAGACCAAAAGACAAAGTTTTGGATCTTGAGGCATATGATGATTCAACATTGGACGTGGATCATCAACCAAGAGTTATAAGGAGTTATAATTAGTAATTGTTACTTACCTTGAGCACACAAGACTCAAGGCAGTGCAAAAGTACGTTGGGTCTTGTCTGTAATGGGATCTTGGAATCATTTTATTCACCAGGAACGATAACAATTTGAATAAAATGCGCATTTTTTTTTAAGGTGTTTAATTTTAAGTAATTTGCATTTCGAACATATACTGATTTGCATGTCATTTCCTTTTATATATAGGCATTATGTCGAACGATAATTTGAAATTCACCCTGCGCTCAATAGTTGAGAAGAACAAATTGAATGGAACGAACTTTCTTGATTGGGAAAGGAATCTGAGAATTGTTCTCAGGTCCGAAGGACGTGAGGACGTCTTGAACACCCCTATCCCCACTATCACCGACGACTCATCAGATGAGGAGAAGGTGAGAGTAATGGAGTTAAAGAGTGAGTCTTTGCCTGTGACTTGTCTGATGCTAGCAGGCATGGAACCTGACCTTCAAAAGAGGTTTGAACACCAGGATGCCTACACTATCATCTCCAACCTGAAAATGCTGTTTCAGGAACAGGCAAGAATTGAACGATATGAAACTCACAAGGCTATACTGGATAGCAAGCTTGTGAAGGGAAAGCCAGTAGGTCCCCATGTGTTCAACATGATCGGTCTTTTTAGCCGTATGGAGACACTCGATACCCCATATGACCAAGAGTTGGCCACGGATATCGTCTTGCACTCCTTACATGATGGCTTTGCCTCATTCAGGATGAACTACCATATGCATGGTATTAAGAAAAATCTGAATGAACTCCATGGTATGCTCAAAGATGCTGAGCAGAATACTCCTACTGACAACAAGAAGGAAGTTCTAAATGTCAACAAAGGGAAAGGGTTCAAGAAGGTAGCCAAGAACAAGAACAATACCCAAGGAAAGGGCAAGGAAGTTGCAAAACCTAAGGGTGGTGAGAAGCCAAGGGTGGCTGCAGAACATGATTGTTTCCACTGCAAGGCTAAGGGACACTGGAAAAGAAACTGTCCCAAGTACCTGGAAGACAAGAAGAATGGGACTTTGAGTTCCAACACTTCAGGTATTTATGTTATTGAATTACTGTTAACCAATGTCCTCACATTAGATAATGGTCCTACTTGGGTATTAGATACCACATGTGGTGCTCACATTATTTCAAATGTGCAGGGACTAAGAAATAAGAGACAAGTGAAGAAAGGGGAGATAGACCTACGCGTCGGAAATGGAGCAAGTGTTGCTGCACTTGTCGTAGGAGATTTTAGTTTATCTCTTCCTTCTGGTTTAATCTTAGAACTGAATAATTGTTATTTTGTTCCTAGCATTACAAAGAACCTTGTTTCGGCTGCAGTAATTTATTTTGAAGGTTTTAATTTTAGCACTACAGATGAAGGTATAATTATTCACAAGAATGATATCTTCTATGCTCGTGCTCAAGATATTAATGGAATATTTGTATTCGACCTTACAACAGAATCTTATAACATAAATACAAAAAGGCAAAAATCAAGTAAGTTGAGTGAAGCCTACCTATGGCACTGTCGTTTAGGTCACATCAGTTTAGACCGCATGAAGAAGCTCCATAAAGATGGACTTCTAAAAGACGTGGATTGTGAATCCATTGATACATGTGAGTCATGTTTGATGGGCAAGATGACAAGGTCACCTTTCAAAGGAACAAATGAAAGGGCTACTGAGTTATTGGGCATCATACATACCGATGTATGTGGGCCAATGAGTACAGAAGCTAGAGGTGGTTATAAATACTTCATCACATTTACTGATGACATGAGTAGATATGGATATATTTACCTTATGTCACATAAATCGGAATCCTTTGAAAAGTTCAAGGAATTTCAAAATGAGGTAGAGACTCAAACTGGCAAGAAAATAAAAGCACTTCGATCAGATCGTGGTGGTGAGTACTTGAGCCATGAATTTGATCATCATTTGAAAAACTGTGGGATAGTAACACAGTTGTCTACTCCAGGAACACCACAGCTTAACGGTGTATCTGAAAGGAGAAACAGGACCCTGTTAGACATGGTCCGATCTATGATGAGTTTTGTTGACCTTCCGGTATCCTTCTAGGGATATGCCCTCACAACTGTCGTACTTACACTAAACAGGACTACGTCTAGAGCTGTAGACAAAACTCCATATGAGATATGGACTGGAAAGGTTCCAAAATTGTCTTTTATGAAGATATGGGGATGTGAAGCTTATGTAAAGCGTTTACAAACGGATAAGCTTGCCCCTAAATCAGATAAATGCTATTTTATAGGGTATCCAAAAGGTAGTTTTGGATATTACTTCTATAGTCCCGCTAAACAAAAGGTGTTTGTTGCAAGGGATAGTGTCTTTTTGGAAAGAGAGTTCATTTCCAATAAGTCAAGTGGGAGAAATATTCATCTTGAACCAGTTCATGATGGAGAGCAACAAACTCAACAACGAGATGACATAGATAATGTCGAGGACGAGTTAATGGTTTCGGAAGGCCAAGGGCCCCAGATCATCCAAGAACCGGAACAAGAGGATCCACAAACAGTTGTGGAAATTGTTCCAGCTCCAGTTGTTGAACTAGTTGAACCCACTCGTAGATCAGATAGGCCAAGGGTACAACCAAGACGTTATGATGATTTCATCTTGAATGTAAACCATGATGTTCTTCTGTTAGAACATGATGAGCCTAATACCTATAAGCAAGCAACGACGGGTCTAGACTCCAAGAAATGGCTTGAGGCCATGAGATCCGAAATGGATTCGATGTTTGAAAATCAAGTGTGGGACTTGATAGATTTGCCAGATGGGGTAAAACCCATAGGGAGAAAATGGGTTTTCAAACTCAAGACAGATAAGGATGGAAAGGTATCTGTATACAAGGCAAGATTAGTTGCCAAAGGTTTTAAACAAATTCATGGTATAGACTATGATGAGACCTTTTCACCAGTTGTCATGATAAGATCCATTAGGATAATCCTTGCTATTGCGGCCTATTATGATTATGAGATTTGGCAAATGGATGTCAAAACCGCCTTCCTAAATGGATTCTTGGAAGAGGGTGTGTACATGACACAACCAGAGGGTTTTGAAGATCCAAGTGATACAGGGAAGGTATGCAAGCTTAAGAGGTCTATATATGGACTTAAGCAAGCATCAAGGAGTTGGAACTTTCGATTTGATGAAAAGATCAAAGAGTTTGATTTCATCATATGCGAAGAGGATCCTTGTGTATACAAGAAGTTTAGTGGGAGTAAAGTGGTCTTCTTAGTCTTGTATGTGGATGACATACTACTTATTGGGAATGACATTCTGATGCTAGAGTCCGTTAAGGAGTGGCTGAAGAAATGTTTCTCAATGAAGGACTTGGGAGAGGCAGAGTATATACTTGGAATAAAGATCTATAGAGATAGATCTAAGAGATTGCTTGGATTCAGTCAGGGAACTTATATAGATAAGATTCTCAACAGATTCAAAATGCAAGATTCCAAGAAAGGGTTTTTACCTATGCAACATGGTGTATATCTCAGCAAGACGCAGTGTCCTAAGGCACCTGCTGAGCTAGAGAAGATGAGTAAGATTCCTTATGCTTCTGCTATAGGATCTATCATGTATGCTTTGGTGTGTACATGACCTGATGTTGCATATGCTTTGAGCATGTGTAGCAGATACCAATCGAATCCAGGAGAGGCACATTGGTGTGCAGCTAAGAACATCCTGAAGTACTTGAGAAGAACCAAGGATGATTTCTTAGTATATGGGGGTGATGACCAGTTGATCGTACAAGGCTATACTGATGCAAGCTTCCAGACTGACCGAGATGGCTTTGAGTCTCAATCGGGATATGTTTTCATCCTTAATGGAGGAGTTGTGAGCTGGAAGAGCTCCAAACAAGACACAGTTGCCGATTCTACGACATAAGCTGAATATATAGCCGCTAGTGAAGCAGCTAAGGAGGCTATCTGGATGAGGAAGTTCATAGATGAACTCGGTGTTGTTCCTAGCATTTCAGGGCCTATTGACATCTATTGTGACAACAATGGTGCCATAGTCCAAGCCAAGGAACCGAGTTCAAGCTTCAAATCCAGACATGTTATGAGGAAGTATCACCTTATTCGACGCATAGTCACTGAGGGTGATGTTAAGATGTGTAAGGTGCATACAGATGACAACATTGCAGATCCATTGACAAAGCCTATGCCTAGGCCCAAGCATGATTGTCACACTAGGGCTAAGGGTCTCAGACACATTAGAGAATGACTTTGAGATTGGTTTCTATTACATTTTATGTTTAGAGTGTTAGACACTATGTTTATGTTCGACTGGATGATTTTATGATATATGATATTTCATCTTTATTTATATATTGTGTTAAGCGATAATAAATAAAATGTCCAAATAATTCATAGTTTGCAAATGAGCTTATCTTAAGTGTTTTGGTGAATGAAACTCCATTAAGTGAAATGCAGTTATGAATTATTGAAAGTCCTTAGTCCGAAATCATCAACTTGGACATAGATGATTTTATTAATGACTATATTGTAAGTTGACTGATAGCGCCAGGTTTCATGGGCTATAGGGACATGGAGATGTCTAGTCAATTACATATATATGTATGGATGATACATATAGGACAGACCCACCTTAAGGCTCTACAAAAGGGATTGCAGAGTTTTAAGTTAAACCATGATTAGTAGATTCCTCAGACATGAGTATGTTATGGTTTCTCTTGATGATTGATATTTCTTTGACACGGCTAAACGCTTTCCGTAACAGGGAGTTATAAAGGTCGTAGTTGGGATTGCCAAAAGTTGAGTGGGAGTCATAGTCATACAAGATTGGAGAAGTCCTCCTTCTTCGTGCATACTGTGATGCATCGAAAAGGAATGATGTCTAGGCCACTTGAAGAGCGAGAACTGAAAATGCATGGCCATGCTCGGATGGATTATTTGTAATCATCCGTTTTAATTGACAGTTCAAACTCGGATTTCAAGAAACGTATTTGATAATAGATATGAATGTCACCATATCATCAAATAAGACATTAAGAGACAAAGGTATCTTATATTGCACACTTGTTTAAGGACAAGTGGGAGATTGAAGGAATTGTGTCCTTTAATTAAATGTGCAATGACTAAACATGAGATAGGATAATTGATAGAGATATTCAATCCGATTATTTTAGGAGTCGTAGTGCTTTGCTAGAAGCCAACTACGATTAATGGGTTAAACTGTTTAAACCCATAACTATTATAAACGGGTCCTATGAGGTCACACACTTAGAGTTTAAGGACTAGATCTACGGGATTGATGATTTGTTATTAATATATATGTATGATATATTATTAATAAGTAATATTATTTATTTTGGAAATAAATAATTAAAGGGTGTAATTAAGGGTACGGTTACAATTTGATCAATTTATATTGGGAGTTACAATTGCTAATGGAGTAATGTGTATATGACCGCTTGGTCTTTCCTCCCAATTAATTGTTTAAAAACCTCCTAATTGAAAGGCCTTCTGATGATGCATCAAAGGCTGTAGGTATCGACACCACTACTGATGAAAATAGGGAGCAAGAAAAGAAAGGCAATTTAGTTGCAAACTTTTCAAAAGTTGCTATACGTACGGTGAATCAAGTGTTGATTTGGACACCGTAACCACCATCATCCCAAAAGCACTTCGATTATTTTGTCTTTCGACCTTCGTCCTAGTAGTCGAAGGCTAAGGAGATCTAGATACCGGGCTCGTGTGGACCAATTAGATGAGCAACACGCAGGGCTCTCGTTCTCTTCCGAATCCTTCCCGTTTAGATCCGGTTCACGCATCAAGAGGTAATCTCTAAACAATGATTGATCTATCAATATGCATGAAGATCCTACGATTAGATGTTTAGATATGATCTGAAATTCCGCTTAACACATCTAATAATCCTTCACACGAATGACCCAAACAAGGACTATAGGGGAGAGAGAAAGATGGATTACCTAGCCTCCTTGAGGCTTCTTTGAAAATCTTGAAGAAGAGGGTCCCTTGGCTTCGATTCAACGAGGTTTTGCTACGACAACGCCTAGGAGGGACAGATCTTGGTTAAAAGAGGACCTTTACGAAGGTTTAGATCCAAAAACGAGAAGTTAGAAGAGAGTGAGCTTACCTTGCACAAAAACAGGGGAGGTGTAAGGAAAGGGCTCGAATCTGCTTTAAAAGGCGTTAGATCTAATCTTTCTTGACCTTGGAAAGTAGAGGAGAGGGTGAGGATTAAGTGGAATCAATCGAAAATGAGAAGGGATTCAAAACGAGAGAGAAAGAGGCGATTTACCGAGCCAAAGATGGAACAGGGCTCACACTCGCCGAGGCGAAGATGAACTCGCGGCAGCGAGATTGTGTTTCCTTGTTCTGGGTTCGTCTTCTCGATGGTGAGGATAAGTGTCGCGACGACGACTCTGGGTAGAAGCTCGGTTTTTTATGGAAACGATCTTTTGATTCCAATTTTTGGGTGGTTTTTGTGCAAGGAGACCTTCAGGATGGTGTTTTAGGGTCCTTTTGTGGCTAGGAAACAAGAAATGAGAGATGATGAGTGAGAGAGATGGATCAAAAGAGAGGAAAAGTGGAGGTTTTAGCTTTCTAGGGTTTTTTTTTCTTCTTTGGGATGAGAGGGTGATGGCTAGGTTTATGAAATGACTTAGAATTTGAGGTGTGAAAAGCATCTTAGGGATTGAAGCTCATTTATATAGGAGAGAGTAATGACTCATTAGGGGTTATAATGGGGAAAAAGACAAAGTCATTAGGAGAGTGTGTGGGAAGGGAAGAGAGAGAGAAGAGAGAGGGATGAGGGGGGGGGGGAGAGAGAGAGAGAGAGATGATTCCGCTCATCCGACCCCGAGTCCTGACGTCCTATCCCAAAATCCGACGTTCCAAAAATCCGACTCGAAGTTCAAATTCGTTTCAAACAACTCTTTAGAATTATATAATTGAAATCCGATTGATAAGGGCTTAGGACCCGACAAATTGGAATTTTAGTGAGCGTCGGGAAATTTTAAAAAGACTTTCCAAAAGTAGCAATCATTCAAGAACGGGTTTTCCGAAAGCTTTTCATTTTTAGAAATCCGAGAAATTAATTAAAATCCGGTCTTTATAATATTAATTTATGAAAATGGACTTTCTGCTTAGAGATCAAGCAATAGTCATCAATTATTTGTTTAACCTGGCGACAGGCGATTGTGCTTCCTTTTATGAAAATCATCGTACCGTTGGGAAATGCCATAATGGAGAATTCGAGGTCCCACCACTAGCGCACTTAAAGCCATTTCTGCTTTCCTCCCTTATGGATTTCATTTATTGGGGTAGGATCTCTAATTCCAAGATGAAGAGAAAATGTGAAATGCGGTCGCCTTGTCTTATCCCCCTTGATGGCATGAACATCGATCTCTATTGGTTCATTGTTGACAAAAACGGAGAATACACTGTCGAGATGCATTCTATTATCCACCCAACGAACCATTGGTGGAAGCCGAACCGAGTGAGTATTGTCTGGATAAAATTTCATTCAACTCTATCATATCCTTTTTTTCATCTCTAGTTTTATAACAAAGTATCTTTCCTGACCATTTCTAGTACGAAAAGAATGTAAAATCTTGTGTGCTATGATGATATTATTGCCTTCAGATTTTTTGAATATATACATATAAAAATAATTTCTCATTTTTGGATAATTCTTATTGTTCTTAATTTTTTTCAACTAAAAATGACTATTTAAATCACAAATATAAGTTTTTTCTTGTCATATTTAAACAAAAAAATTAATTTTCTTATACAATTGCAAAATAAAATTCTTCAAAAAAATATTCAGCGCTCCCCCCTCCCAAAAAAAGTATTTCTGGGTCCACCACTAATCGTTTTGTCTTCTACGAAGATGGAAAGAAGATTTTCTTTTTATTTATTTATTTATGAATTAATGATTTGAGGTTAGTAATTTGACATAGGGGTACGATGCATAATTTTTATAAAACCTGATAATACTATCAGTATGCGAATTATGTCAAATTTTTGAATAACTCGTGAAAAAACCCTCGAAGGGTATGTCCTAAAATTTCCATAATAATAATCACACTAATCCTATAATGCCTTACAAGTAAATTAAACTACAAAAATATGGCATTCAAACATACAACAAAGGAATTTATTATGAGCTGATTTTTTTATTCCCTTTTTCTTTGGATCGTTTACATTTGATAAAGTCAACAATGGTTTTCAAACTTTTTGGGGGTTGGATTGCAAGCGGCAAAGGTTTTCAACATACAGTAATAATTACCGGAAAATTAGTTTTTATTTAAATAAGTTTCACTAAAAAAATACTATATTTATTTAAATACGGTACACTGTATTATATTCCTAGAGCGAGCTTGTGATCATCCAGTACGTGGAATGACGCATTTATATATCAGCAGTTCAACATCTAAATTTGGACTCAGACGGGGGGAAAGTTTCACCTTTAATTTTTTTATTTTTTATACAAGGCAAAGATTTGGGGTTGATCAACCGCGTTTGAACCAACGCCCAATGGCATCCTGAAGGACGAAGGCATGAATCTCAACATGTGGGCCATCAACTAGCATCGATGTGGAGAGACCGATGTGCGCCAGTCGGTCAGCCACATGGTTCCCTTTCCTAAAAATGTGGGAAAAGGAGACAACGGCAAATGATCTGCAAAGCCCGAGGATGTCAGAAATCATCATCTCGACCTCCCAATGCACCTTCCAAATGCTCTTAACAACATTGATCACCGTCAAACAATCTCCCTCCACCTCCAGATGCGTGAAACCCTTCGACGCAGCATCCCGAAGCCCAGCTTGAAGGCCTAGACACTCCACTTGCAAGGCGGAAATCGATCAGTGTCCCTGAGCGCCACATGAGAGAACATCACCCAGACAATTTCGAATGACAAATCCCGAAGCTGCAAGACCAGAAGCAACTTTAGATCCATCGAAGTTTAGTTTCAAAAATCCTTCTTTGGGTTTCACCCATTTAATCACCTTTTGTCTTTTGGTTCTTTTTTGGTGAGCTTTTGTTTGATTGGTTTCCACATCATCCTCGATATCGTCAGTTTTGGCTTTTTTCCAGCTTAGAATCTGTTGTTTGATGATCTTGATCCATTCTTCCATGTTCCTAGTGTCGTTGTTATCGAACAATATCTTGTTTCTCATTGACCAAACACCCAAAAGGGCAAAAGCTAGTGTCGATTTTTGTTCGGAAGAGAGTTTTGCAAAAATTTCTGAAATTATTTCTTTATAGCTCTTGTTTGTTTTAGTTGTATTCCGAAGTATTCGTTCAATATTATTGTCCAGTCTTCCCACAATTGTCAGGGTCGTCTGACACTCGGTAAAGATATGTGTCGCATCTTCTTCGTTATAGTTGCAGAGCGAGCAGTTCAATGGTACATGTACTCCTTTATTTTGTAATCTAATTTTCGTAGAAGTTCCATTTAGTAGGTTTTTCCAAAGGAAGTTTTTTACCTTTGGTGCGCATTCGATTTTCCATAACCATTGTAATGGGTCAGGGTTAATCCGTCTAGCTCTTGTGATGTGATCCAAAGCACTCACCGTAGAGAACCACCCATTTCTACTAGATTTCCAATATAGTATGTCTTCAATTTCATCAGTAGGAATAAAGACTTCTTTGATTTTATCCACAATGTTCATAGGTAGTTTTTCTTTAAGTTTTTCTATGTTCCGTGTCTTATTTGGGTTTATATATAGATCAACTGTCTCCCCTTCATCAATTTGGTCATAGAGTCTTTGTTCCTGCAGCCTTATGTCGCAATCTACCCATATGTCTTTCCCAAATTTTATGGTTCTTCCATTGCCCACTTGCCATATTAGCCCAGCGCAGAATTCTTGTCTTATATCCATCAATTTTGCCCACTGCCATGATGTGTTCTTTTTTTCGATGATAGTCCCAGATCATTGACTCCTTTAAATATTTTTCTTTGACAATTTTAACCCACTCATTCTCCGGTTCTGCTAGAACTTTCCAAAGTAATTTCATTTGCAGCGCTTTGTTCATATCTTTTGTTATGTGAAGTCCAAGACCGCCATCACACTTTGGTCTGCGGACTTTGTCCCAACCAATGAGAGGTTTATGTGTAGAGTCCTTGTTCCAAAAGAATCACCTATTTAGTTGATCAAGACCGCCATCACACTATATCCTTCTCTGTACTTGTTGGAAGCATAAAGTTCTGCATTAAGTAAGAAGGTTTTGCAGCAAGGTTTGACTTGACCAAAACAGCTCTTCCTTGTTGGGTAAGTTCGTTCGCCCTCCATTTTGTCAATTGATTTTTTGTTTTTCCAATGATATCTTTGAATGTGTTCTTGTTTACTCTATCATTTATAATTGGGCAACCAAGATATTTCTCCAGGGACGCTTGGTTAGTAATCTGTAAGCAGGATTGGATTCTTTGTTTTTGCTCATTTGTAATCCCTTTCGTAGTTTGGAATGCAGATTTTTGGTAGTTGACTTTTTGACCGGAAATCTGACAGTAGTCATCTAGTATATTTTTAACCGCTTGGCAAGCTTCCGTGGTGGACTTGGCAAATATCATAATATCATCTGCAAAGGTGAGGAAAGGTATCTGGGTTCCCTTTTTTGATGGCTTAAACCCAATGGTGTTCCTAGATTGTTCGCAAACTTGTTGAAGTTTTCTAGCCAGAATCTCGGCCCCTAAAATGAAGAGATACGGAGATATTGGCTCTCCTTGTCTAAGGCCTCTTTGAGGGCAGAAAGTGTCGGTAGGTTCGTCATTCACAAGTACAGAGAAGGATATAGTTTGCAAACATTCTTTGATCCACCCGCAAAATTGTTGGCAAAACAGGACTCTATATATAATTTGGTTTTTCTATCCTATACCAGATAAGAAGTTAAGATGGAAAATATTTTCATTAGATATATCGTATTTAATCATTTTTAAATTAGATTATGGGATTCACCCATTTTCTTTTAATATTTTTTTTTGATGCTAAATGTGGGCTAGAGCCCTTATTATTCAAGCATAGCAATACTTATACAACAATAGAGTTTTGAAAGCACAAAGAGCTAGAAACAGAAGGCGACAACGAGTTATGCAGGGCCATCGTCCGTCGAGGGATAGAGCCCAGTTCGCGATTGCATCGGCTAATGAATTAGCTTGCCGCTTGATGTGCCTAATTCGGAATTCCCAATCAGTGTTACGCAAGATTTTCTGAGACCTCCTAATCAGATGGAAGTCGGCCTGAACGTCATCCCCTTTGCTCACCAAGCTGTTAGCTAATGTCAAGCAGTCCGTCTCCAAGACCAGCTTGCGGATGCCCATGTCTCTAGCCGTTGAAATCATGTGGAAAGCCGTCCACGCCTCTGTCGTGTTAACCCCACATACACCGCATTTAAACGTAAAAGCTTTCACAAACTCCCATGTAGGGGACTTGAAAACGCCTCCGCCCCCCACTGGTCCGGGATTACCTTTGGATACCCTGTCGCAATTTAGTTTGACCCAACCTTGTTCCTAGGGCTCTCAGATAGTAGATGCTGCCTGAACTTGAGTATTAAGGAAATATGAAGACATTTGCCTCCATATACTCTGTGTGTCATGCCATCTAAATCATCCTTTCCATAAAAAAATCATATCATTCCTTGCTTTCTATATGAGCCAGAATGCGGTTGCGAAGAGCGAACTCCACCGGTTGCTTGGACTGACTTTCATGAAGATCCATGCCTTGACGTATGTGATGTTGAAGAAACATGGGACGCGATCGCCCCCATCTAAATGGAGCCAAATCCTTCTTATGGCCCGAAAATCCTCTAGTAAGTGCAGCTCTATCTCATCCTCATTGCATCGTGGGCAAGTTGCGAAGTCGGAGAAGTGTCGCCTCACTCGATTGACATTGCAGAGCACGACATCGTGTGCCGCCAGATGGGTGAAGGTGCAAACTCGCCACTGCACATCAAGCCTCCAAATTCTCCTCCAAATCCGGGGTGGTATCAAGCTGACTGTTTTGGCAGATAAATCTTAGAGCTGAAGCTGTCGAGAACATGCCCGACGAGCACCCGCTCCAAGTGATTCTGTCATGCGCCTCTTGAAAGGGGCTCACTTGTATGGATTGCAGTCTAAGGAGGATCTCGCTTGGAAGGAATTAGGAGATCGAGTGCCAATCTCAACCATCCCCCGTCTAGACTTCCGACACCGTGGCCCCAACATCTCATCAGGCACTTGACTAGTGACGAAATTCTCCAGGGGGCTGTCGAACAACCAAGGGTGCGACTAGAAGAGGGTTGACTAGTTGTTGCCTATGTATGATTTCAGTAATGGCGTTAGTGCTTTAGCCCCGTGAACTAAGCCTTTCCATTGTCTGGAATCTCCATTCCTCATGATGAGCATATCTACATCGCACCTTCCGCTGCAATACTTACCTCTAATCAGGTGACTCCACAACGAGGATGGTTGTTGTAAGACACGCCAACCAAGCTTTGCTAGTAGAGCTTGGTTTGTATCCCGCATAGAGCGCACTCCGAGTCTCCCTTCTTCAATCGTGGCATATAGCAGCTCTTTCCGTAGCAAGTGGATACGCCTTCGACCTGGTGTAGAGCCCTAGTTTAAGCTCCGGACAACCGTGTCGATGCCATCATACACCTTCATTGGGATAAAAGCTGACTGCATAGCATACACCAGTAGGCTCATGAGCACCGATTTTGCCAACGTGATTCTTCATGCAAGAGACAAAGTCTTGGCTTTCCAACCATTCAGCCTTTTCGTGACTTTACTAAGGAGAAACTCATACCGATAAGCCGTCATCCGCCCACACGCAGTTGGCACCCCTAGGTAGTTTCCGAATTCAATGGTCGTGGGGATCTCTATCTCATTGCTAATTTCAGCCTTTTTCGGAGCACCAACATTCCTCGAAAATACCACCGAGCATTTCTGGAAGTTGACTCGCTCCCTTGAGTTTGCACAAAACTTTTGCAAGCTGAAGGTTCGATAATGTATAACAAAGTAGAGTAAAGATACACTAGAAGGGGGGTTGAATAGAGTATGCCAATTTTTCGCTGATAATCTCAAGACTTTTGAAACGCTTGCAAAACCCTTTGAGAGTAGACTTAATTCTTTCCTTTGGAAAACCTGAATCATAGTAGAATAAAGATACTCTAGAAGAGGGGTTGAATAGATTATGCCAACTTTTCGCTGATAATCTCAAGACTTTTGAAACGCTTGCAAAACTCATTGAGAGTAGACGTAATTCTTTCCTTTGGAAAACCTGAATCACAAAAGAGTTATACAATTCGAAACAAGTGCGGAAATATGGTAAAGCAATAAGTAAAGGACGCAACGAATTGTTAACGAGGTTCGGCTCCCTAAAGGCTTAGTTCCCGCCTAGGATTCAACCGGCTTTATTGATTCACAAGACTTAGGATCCTAATAGCTCATCGAGAAGCCTCTCTCCTATACAATTGCAATCTAGTCAACTCACGTTCCCTTGGATTCCTAGACCAATCTAGAAGAGCCCCACCTCTTTCAACTATCTAGTACAATCCTCTTACACTTCGTGAATCAATCGCCTAGTTCTCACTTCCTGAGTTATAGACTCTCGAGTATAAAACTCTCTCAGAATATATCCTATAAGCTCACTGTGTAACTCTCAAATGCTTTGAAACAAAAGATACAACTCTTAACACCTAGCAGAGAGTACACGAAGAAGACAGATTGACTTGAAGGCTTGTGTGCGATGTAGTTCAATGAGGTTTTCGTTCAATGCTTGTGTCTGTTCTCTCTTCTTCATCTCCTTTTTATACTTGATCAAATCAGTGCCTACTTTCAAAGAAGGATCTTCTCTCAACGGCTAGAACAGATCACGGCTTTAGAAGCAATCTTCACAATCTTCTATTTTGGGAAACTTCGAAGCCATGATCCACCAGATTTGATCTTCACGTCTATTAGCTTAAGGAAGGAGATTTCTTTCAAAATTCTTGCTGCATTGTTAGTGCATAATATATATAATAATATCTGGAAATATATATAATAATAACATATGATAACATCCAGAAATAATATGCAAATAATACAGGTTTTGTGTTTCATCAACACAACTGCAGCTTCAAGACCTTTGACACAAGCTATGTGTCAAAACCTTTGAAACCATTTCCGATTTTCATCAAGGGAGTGGAGTTATCACAAGCATTCCTTGACCATTCTACCTTGCTCCACCGAAGCTTCGCAAAAGAGAACAAGGTCGTCTGCGAAGAAAATGTGCGATAGTTTAACCCCTCCAACTTCTATCGGTTTCCATCTACCGTCTGTCTCGACATCTTGAATAATGTGAGACAAATATTCCATGCAGAAAATGAACAGATAGGGTGACAACGGATCTCCTTGCCTGATGCCACGGGAAGGTTTGAAGCCCCCAATCTTTTCCCCATTCCATAGGACATCAGTACTACCCACAGTTTGGCTCAACATAATCACATCGATGGGATTCATCGACAGCTGGGTCTTATCTTGCATTACCCATAGGAAATCCCAATTAATTCGATCATACGCCTGTTCTAGATTGATTTTAAAAATCATCCATTTGCGGCGTTGTCTCTCTGCCATTGAGTGAAGAAATTCTTGGACTATGACAACATTGTCGATGATCTGTCGACCCAGTATCAAGCTTGCCTGAGCCGGCGCAATTAGATCCGGGAGCACCTTCTTTAGCCGAGCAACAATTATCTTCGTCGTCACCTACTTTCGGAGGGAACTTAGCTTCATTCAAATTTGGAGGACTGTGTCCGATATATGTGGTCTGACAACCTCCCAGCTAGATTGTTAGAAAATGGATTAGAAGCCGTCAGGCCCTAGTGCCTTGTATAGACCGACTTCACGGACTGCTTTCCACACCGCATTTGATGTTAAAGGGGAGTTGAGCCCGCCCAGTTCCCCCTCCGAGATCGACAGAAACGTGTTCACTGTTTTCGCCCATTGATGTTGTTGTTGTCTTGGCTCCTCAGTGTATAATCCTTTGAAGAAATTTATCACTATCTCTTTTATTTCAGACTCATCCTCGACCCACAACCCATTCGATCGTTGCAAGCATCTAACCCTATTAGCCCGACGCCTCACAATCATAGAAAGGTGGTAGTATTTCGTATTCCGTTCACCCTCTAAAAGGAAGCTTGAACGGGATTTTTGGAACCAAAGGAGATGCTCTCTATTGAGAGTGTCCCGTAACTCCTTGCAGAACTCCCCTTCTAGCCTTATATAGTGTTGCGCCCTCCATTCCGCAAGCTTCCTTCTCACTCCTTCCAGTCGTTTAGATAGCTCTCTCTTCTTCCAAAAGATGTTGCCGAACACATCTCTATTCCATTGTCTCAGATCATCTGCAAAGGCCCCGAGCGCCACACAAGCCTCCTCTTCCTTGTTCCACTTGTTGGCAAGCAGATTGGGAAAGTGGTCGTGGAGGAGCCAAGGCGCTTGGAATCTAAACGGGTGATTCAATGGGTTCAAATTCTCCTTTGGGGCGAGACGGATAAGAAAACGGGCGTTTCAAGTCCCTCGGAACTGCAAGAAAGGAGTTGTTTGCTGCTCCACCAGTATTCCAAGTTAAAATGCTTAAGCTATTCATGGATAACAAAGATGTGTTTAGGGCCCTAAAAACGGGATCATTTGGCATGTTCATGGCTTCCGCAAAGGCTCGAGTTGCATCATCAAGCAACTCAACCACCTTATTGATTGAATCGGGCATCGACGCCCTGCATAGGATTGGATTGTACTCTGTCTCTAATGGTTGGAACTCCACAAACATTTGGTCCGCTATTGGTGGAAGAACTGTATAGAAGAGACCTGTCTGGTGGTCCGAGATTAGAAAACTTATCCGGTTCCTTACTGGAATTACCCTGACTTGCATCCCTTGACTCGACATTGGCAGTAAGGCTCAACAACGGCGTCTGTGGGGGGGGGGGGGGGGGAGGGGGATTTAGAGTCGGATTTGTTGGTTGATTGGGAAGGGACGGTGGAGGTCGTGTGGGGTCGTGCGTGTATCTTCTGAGGTGCCGATTTGGGAGGCTTAAGGGTAATTGTTAGGTCTGTGATAGAGTTTGTGAACAAGTCCTCGACCACAGGGGCCGCAAAGGTGAAAGTTTTAGGGTTCTGACTTTTCTTTTTGGTGGTAGTTGGGTTCTTAATTGCTAGATTTGGGCCTCGGAATCTGTTTTCCTTGCTCGAAGCTGCTCCTTTTGCCTTCATCTCATATCTTTTGGAGATCCTATCTACAATCGAAACTTTCTTCTGTTGAATAATTTTTGCTTTGGTAAATCCCTATTTTCTAGGGAACTGATTTCATCCCCCCTCCTCTTTCCTTGGTGGTTTCGAGATTTTCGCCCAGAGAGTGAAGCACACTGAACCGAGAAGATTAAGCAATATCATTTTCCATAAACATTTCGGGATTGCCCGTAGGCGTCGCTTCTTTCTCTCCACCTGGTGCACCTCCGGCTCCGGTCACCACTGGCTCCCTTTGGGCTCTGGCACCCTTCCCCGAGCCGGCCTTTGGGTTCTGTTTTCCAGGTTTCTTAGCTTGCACCCACCCTCCATACGTGCTCTCCTGAACTTTGCCCTGATCATCGACTGATCTTTCTGATTGGGAGTTCTCTGCTTTCTTATCACACTGATCCACTGAGTGCCCAACAACTCCACACTTGAAACAAAGCATTCGCAATCCCTCATATTGGATATGCCAGATTTTCCCATCGAGTTTGAATTTTGACAACAAAGGCTTAGCCATGTCTACTTCGACACTCAACCTTGGGAACTGCCCCCTATCTGCTTCCTCCGTTGTGTTATCTATGCGTAAAACATTCCCAATTTTCCTTCCAATTACACGAAGGAATCTGCGATCGAAGTAGTCAATGTGCAGACCTGGGATTCGCACCTAAACTGTAAGTGCTGAGATCTTCTCAGCGCTCGAATCAAACTTCAGGGTCCATTTCCTGATTGTCAGATAATTGTCGCCAATCATCCAAGGGCCTTCCATAACAACATGGTTGTAGTCGGCCATGTTGGAGAATCGAGCGATGTAAAATTCGTTGCCGATGTCGATCAAGTTGAAAGGAGCAGTCAATCCCCACTACTGTGAGAGCCGGAGGTATAGTCGCATATACCCTGTCCCTTTGTCGAACATTTTGACTATAAGGGTGTCCTTTCATGGCCTCCAGAGCTCATCCCTTTCCTCTTTCTTCAGGGTGACGGTGGGGCAAAGAGGGTCGTCTTTTTCTGGCGGAATATCGTCAGATGCAGTGAATGGATTCAACATCTTCGGGGCCCCTGAGTTCTCCCCTACAATCGAGAAGCTCTCCCCCAGAACCGCTAATAAGCTTCTCCTTGTAATTCATCTTGCCTTCCGTCCCCATGCTCGTCTCTCCATTGAGGGCTGAGAATTATTTCTGGAACGCCTGAGTTCCAGGCGTCGGGTTCCCATTCCGGTCTTTGTCCACATCACGCTCTTCAATAGCTCTCTCTATGTGCTTCAAGGATGATTTTTTTTCCTAATATTTAGGATTCTTTTATTCTTGTAACTCATGATTTTTCTTTTCTAATAAATTACCTTTTATCATGTGCCATTAGATCACACGATAAATAAACCGTATATAATTACCAAGTACTCAAAATGTACAAAACTTTAATTTCGATTTTACTTTTAATATTATAAAATTTTAAATAAGGTAAATATAAATTTTTTATTTAATTAGTTTTAAAAATTGAATTTTCAATAACTACTCATAGCTTTTTAGAATTTTTCTTTTTCAATTAACAAATCTATACATTTTCTTATTTCTCATTAGTTAGTTTGTATAGGTTATTCTAACTTATAAATAATTAAATTTAATATATATTTAACACCCTTAATCTATTAGCTTAAGCTATCCTATCAGCATCAGCCACTCTATCAGCTACATATTACCAAACTGAACCTATAAATATAAAGATGTTTCATTATTTAACCGCTTTATAATGATAAAAATTATACTCCATCCATCTCAAAATATAAGCTAATTATTTTTTTTCACATGTTTTTTTAAAACCTAAAACTTTATAAATTATCAACTTTTTAAATTAATTTTTAAAATAATTTCATACTCATTACTGATAAGTGTGAATATATTACTTTTTTAAATTTAATATTTTATAGATTTTGTACTTTATTAAAAAATATGTCAAAAAGTCAAATTATTTTAAGAGAGACTATTTTCATACAACTTTTTCTAGAAAGCATGCTTAAAATGTCAAGTTTGTCTAAAAGCAACATACTAAGGGCGTGTTTTCTTCCCCCAATTTTTAAGGGGTAGAGGAGGTAGAAGGAGGTGGAGGTGGGGGAAATTTCCCCACCTTTGTGAGAGAGGGTGGAGGAGGTGGGGTGGATATCCACCCAGTCCAACCCTTAAATGAAGGTGGAAGGGGTGGCCAAGAAAATACGCCATAACACTAGCTTTTGAAGTTCAAAAAGGTCGGTGTCTTAACCAGTGACTGAGCCAAAAACTTATCGAGGGGGGGAGGGGCATGGAGTTTTGTTCAAATTGTTTCAATCCCTTTTCGATATATGTTTTTTTAGTTTAGCGGACAAAAATTAATATGATATTTTAGTTTAAATAGCAATGTTTAGTTTATACAATGTTTTTTAAAGTTCAACAACATTTTTATTTAAAACAACAATGTTTTAGTTCAAAACGACAACAATTTAGTTTAAAGTTGTGTCATTAATTGTTACAATTTTTTTTCTCTCTTTACAATAAAAACGATGTCGTTTTAGTCTATAACAATATTGTTTTTGTATAAAAAGATCATTTAAAACTTAACAATTCAATATGTAACTTGTTGCTCTCTTAGTGTACAATAACGTGTAACAAGATATAATTTTTTTTTCTGCATAATTTTTATCTAATTGTTGAATTTAGTAATATAACCTATTGTTTCGAAGCTCTTAGGATGAATTATATTATTAAAATATACAGTTTAAATAAAATACAAAGTATCGTGATTCATTAAAAAGACATTTCAAATAATTAATTTGTGTTTAATTTTCAAACATTCATAACTTTCTATTCGGATATCATATTAAGGCTTATAATATATCCAAACGAATCTATCGATGAGAATATGTATAGGTAATTTTCCGGATGTAAGGAGGCCGGGGTGAATGCTCCCCTTCCCCCTCCCTAACTCTGCTTATGGTTATAAGCGTTCTATCTCTCTCCCTCTCCCTGTGTGTGTGTGTGTGTGTGTGTGTGTATATATATATATATATATATATATATATATATATATATTATCTATTATGTTAACAAATCCGGGTCATTAATGAATTACGAAGATCAACACATGAGATTAAAAAAGTAACTTTTGATTATTCATTGGTACTGAGAGATTATTCGTCGAAATGAAATTATTCGATGGTATTGGACGTTTATTCATTAGAATACAATTTACATTTTTACATTATTTGTATTGACGAATAATTACATAATTATAGACGAATACTCATGAACAAATAGACGAAAAATTTCTGCATACACGATAAGACATGTGTAAATGATAAAGATTATGTACACTGAAACGAACCTCTATTATATACAATAAATCATACGCACACAACCTTTATTGTGCATCATGCTAACAAATCCGGGACATTGAATTAAGAAGATCGATGGTTGAGATTAAAAGAAACTTCTTATTATTTGTAGGTATTGAGAGATTATTCGTTGGAATGAAATTATTTGGTGTGGTATTGGAGAATTATTCGTTATAATAAAATTTATATTTTTAACACTATTTGTATAGACGAATAATTACATATATAACTATAGACGAATAATCATGTGAAAACAGACGATCAATCATGAGTAAATATACGAATTATTTCTACGTACATGATAAGAACTGTGTACACTGAAATCAACCTTTAAAATATGGATCATGAGTAAATAGATGAATAATTTCTAAGAATTAAATGTGGATCAATTAATCAATTAAGATGTGGATAAATTGATGTGGTTTAAGTATTAGAAGCTCATGTACGATAAATTTTTTTTTTGTTGAATTAGTATATTATATATAGACTGAAATTTGAAATCGTTTTAGTTATGTAGACAAACAAACAAAAAGATTTCATTGACTAGACTAATATGGAGTATGTGATATATATATAAACATTAATTAATAAAGGATGCTTAATAGGACATTTTTTTGGGGTGATATTTTAAGTGTTTTCTCCTAGTGTAATTCATTTGAATGGAAGGGATGAACGAGAAATATCAATCCGTTGAATTCGAACTTTTCAAAGTGCAAGAATATTCTACGGTCAACTTATATTAGCCCATTTATGATATGAATCTATATACTTTTAAAAATTGTGTCCCAAGGCCCCTTAATGGCTCTCATTAAAGACATTCTCATTTTTAATCATTTTCTTTTCCTTTAATTTTATTATTGTATTCATAAATGGTTTATCATATACTCTTACTAACTTATGAAAATTTAATTATATTTTCCTAAATTTCTATGCTCAATAATAATGACCTCATTCACATCATTTCAAAACCCCAATATATTTATGAAATTCATATCATCCGAATAATATATATTCATATAAAAATCAATTAATCCTTAATCTTTTATATCTATACCTATCAAAGCATCTTTACGATCCCAATTTATGGATTTTTTTTGTTAAAACTGAATATTAAAAGGCTATTTTATCGATATATTTTATTTGTTTTAGAATCCTTAATGGATTTTAACATAATTAATAAATTAATTTTAATTTTTGCCTAGCAATTTCTAAAATGTAATTATATAAGCAATCAAACATATAAGTTAATTCACAATTAGAATGGATAATAATTTATTACTTTTTTATGTCACTTTTTTTTTTGGTACCAATAGATATCATGATTATCACCATATATCATTTATCATATATTATTATGGAAGACTATTATATGTGGATGAATTAGAGTTAATTACTTGCAACCATTAATATAAATTATATATCCATGTTAAATTCAAGACTCCAATGACAACTAATTTGGACACTTTGAATGGATATGAAACGATGGAAGAAAAAACACACGGTTAATTAACTTCAATTTTATTGAATTGATTGTGTCATAAATTCAATGACCACCGTTACAAGCTCATCAGCTACTCAATATCTTTTTATACATATATGATCAATGAAAAAGGGTATGGAGTCGAGTCTAATCTGCAAGAAGCTGCTAGCGTTAGCCCGTCACCGCTTCGGTGCTAGAACCGCAACCATCTAAGCCATCTAGGCCAAATCTAACTTATGCATTAGCTTGCATGCAAGCCGTCTAAGCCACATTATCCAAGCCAAATTACCAGATCTTAATAAGCGTGCTTATTTTATAAATGTTTTAGATTTAATTTTATGTAATTGTAACCTTAGGTTTTTTTTACTGGTGAACCTCTGCGTAGGGCCTTTAAAGGCATCTTTTGATGCATTAAAGATCGCTTTTGTCGATCTACTTCTTGCCTACTATAAAAAAAAAGTCTTCAAATTTTCAAGCATATATCAATAGCTAGGAAAAGAGGTGAAGAAACTGACCACTAACACTAAACCGATGGTGAGGCCAAATCAGTCATTGTAAACCTTAAAGATGAAGTTCAAGACACTTAATGAAGAAACTCATAAATACATTATATTGGTCGGCTTGAATGCTTGATCCAATTCAACAATAGTCAAGTATTATTATATGCATACTTTTGCAAGATTCGTCTATATATAAAAAATAGGATGGTATGATAAAAGGTTTTAACAAGATTTCATTATTCTTTATTTTTCAAAAGAAAAAAAAAACTCAAACCGACTCTATTCTATACACAGTTAATTTTGATTCAATATTTATAATAAAATTATAAATTAAATTTCATGTAAGTATAAGATATCAAACTGGTACATAAACTCTACCATAATATGTCATTGAAAATCAGAAATAACATTATTTCTTCAAAAATAAAATATTAAACATAAAAAAATAGGGTGTTTTTTTAAAATTGCATCTTATATAATAGAGTGTTTTTTTTAAAACACCTTTTATTTTAAAAAACCAAAAAAAAAATTATTCAATCGAAACACCAACCTCTATGTTTCAGTTAAATGTTTCATTTATAAAGATATTTTATGTCAATAAGACTATAACCAAAATTTTCTTATTTAACTAATTTTTTTTTAAATATCACTGAAAACTTGAAATTTTAGTTGTAAAATAAAATTTGGTGCTTCAATTGATCGAATAAATAAGGTGTTTTTGTTTTAAAAAAATTAAAAGGTGTTTTTTTATATAAAAAAATATTTTACAAGGTGTCTTCTTGAATAAAAAACCCCATAAAAATATAAAGATTTAATAAATAACTTAAACCAAATTATCAAGTATATAAACCCGAGATTTACTATTTGTACACATATACTGTTTAGATTAGTCAATGAGATGATATAAAATAAGCTCTTAAATAGGCTTATAAAATAGCGAAACTTATATTTAAGTCCCGTGCGTAGCACGGGTATGCCTTGGCTAGTAGAAACAAAACAATCAAGACCCAAGAAATGGAAGGATCGAACAAAGTGAACTAGTTAATAGATGTACCCTGTATATGAGTGTCAGTCGCATAGACCACGTCACTCAATAATTTCTACATATTTTTAGATCTACTCATATGAAATCAGTGGACATCCAAAAAAAAAATTTAGGGGCTAAAAAATTTTCTAAGATTTTTTATATTATATGTATTAAAGTAATTTTTTTTTGTTTAAATATATTAGAAGAATCCTTAGGTTTGCTATTTAAATAGTCACTTTTTGTAAAAATTTTTTTTTAAAATTTATTAAAAGTGAGAATTTTTTATATGTATATATAGAAAAGAATGTTTTTGTTTAAATATGTTGAGGAAAACCTTAAATCTCTTATTTAAATAGGCATTTTTAGTTGAATAAAACTAAAAGAAATAAAAATTGTAAAAAGGGAGGGTACCGGGTTTTAACTCATTATCTCAAGGTAATAAATACATCTCCTTCTCAACTAAGCCAAACTGTTTTTGTGATTTATTACTTCTTTTCCACTCTATTATCTCTAAAACTTAGTAAAAATTACCAAAAAAAATCCATAACTTTCTTTTATGCTTTTCTTCCGGGCTAAGGGACTTTAGTCATTTAGAGCCCCCTAGATCCGCCACTGTACGAAATTATCAGATGAGACAGATATGGAATTAGAATTACAATCTTTGGTAGCCTAGATTTGCATATAATTTTATTTTATTTTCCTATCTAAAACAATGATATATATATAAAAAAAGGAGTGGGGGGATTCGAATTCACACCTCCTTTGCTCTCCTTATCACTCTCTACCAACTATGCGAGACATGTAACATGATTATAAGTACACCTATATTGCATATATCACTAGTAATTGGGTGGGTTATAGCAAATACCAGCCTACCCTTAGATCCCTAGATGAAATATGCATAAATTCAATTATATGCAAATTATAAAGGTGCTATTTTTTTCATAATCGGAAAGGTGCTTATTTTTGTTTCTTTGTAATCGGAAAGGTAATTGTTTTTATTTTTTTTTGTAATCGGAAAGGTGTTGATTTTTTTTTTTGTAATCAAATAGGTGCTGATTTATTGTAATCAGGAAAATCATTAGTCAGCATCTAAATAATGGTACGTAGCTAAATTTTTGAACAGTAAAATCACCACCTTGAATAATACTATTTTTTTTAACAACTTGATTTTATAACCAAACACATGACAATCTTGAATTAAGTAGTGCTACTTCTTGAAAATCCGCACTACTTAATCAGCGGTTCATCACTACTTCTTGAAAATCCTAATTCATCAAATCAATTAGCAATCAGCATCTCTTTATGACCCTCCATCCATCTAGATCACTCTCTCTATTCTCTACTGAAGTGAAAATTCAAAATCTTTTTTATATATAAATAAAATTAAGCAACTTTTATTAAAAAAAAACACTTCTTAATTTGTTCCATTTGCATAAATTAGGTTACATAAGCCACTGCTACTGAATATTGCTGCTGAATTGAAGAAGTTTACCACCACTACATAGATTTTTTTACATAATTGAATAATTTTTTATGCTGACAATTAAAATTCAACAACACTAGCAATCACTAGAGGACAATGGAGGAGTAGGGAAGAAAGAAGACTAACAACCACCGATAGTAGTTCACAAACCATGGAAGAGTAGGGAAAAAAGAAGAGTGACAATGACCGAAATCAGCCGCTGAAATCTGGATTGAAGGAGAGGGGGAGGGGGGGGGGGGGGGACTTCGACCTTTCAGCCTGTTCACCGTCATTGTCGGTTGATCAGTCAATCCCTAACCTATCACCACCTTCAAATCGCCAGAAATTAGCACCTTCAATTTGGGAGAAATCTCTAGAAATCAGCACGTTCGTCGTCGTTGTCAGTCGATCAGCCCATCCCTAACCTCTCGATCGCCACCTTCAAATCACCAGAAATCAGCACCTTCAACCCAATGTCCAATACAAAGCAAGATGAAAAGGGAGAAATCAGCAACTTCGAGTGGTGGCGACAATGAAGCTAACAAAGCCATAAAAAAGCACTAATTGTTGATTTAAAGTTATCTATTGACAAAAACAAAATTGGGCCTGCCGGCGCAATTTTTTTTTTACAAAAATTGTTACCTTTGTCAATAAAAATAAGTGTTGATTTCTGGTGACTTGACAACAAAATATTAATTTTTTTATTAAGTAAAATTAATAAAATATTAATATTTTTATTAAGTAAAAGTGCTGACAAAAACAAAAAGTGCTGATAACAAAATATTAATTTTTTTATTAAGTAAAATTACAATCAAGAACTGTTACCTCTACTTGGGCTCCGAGCAGCCCAAGTATAGGGAGGTAGCCTTCCGTCCAACCAAGAACTTAATCAAGAGCGACATTGGTTGGGGCCGAGGCCAAGACGAGAGTTGGGTGTGGGGTAGGCCGATAGACAGAGGGCCAAACCAACAACGACGACATCGACGACGCCACCACAAAAGGGAAAGGGGTTGGCCGACGATGAAGAACGGATCGGAGTGAAACCACCCGAACAACCAAACCAAAGGGAAAGAGGAGAGGTGGATTTGCCCAACACATACCATCCAATTTCAGATTTGAGGGAAGGAAACACCATTAGGTGAAAGCTCCAAATCAATTTGAGGTTTTGAATGAAAACCACAAACTAAAAATCGGAGCTAGGGTTAGTTCGTTCTAGGTTTACAACCAGGAGCAGACCGGAGATGGTGATGGCGGCGGCACTGGGGCGGTGAGCGGCGACCGACGGGAGAGCACACCAAGAAGATGGATGCCCAAACTAAGGCCAACTAGTACGAAAACAGAAGATTGCAAGACGGTACGAAAACGGAAGATTACAAGACGCTGACGACGAAAGGCACACCGAAGAGATCTGGTGGGATGGTGGCTCCTAAAGGAGAGTTGGGCCCCCGGAGGGAAGGTAGAGGCTCTCTAGAAGAGAGTTTTGAGGTGAGCCATGGAAGGATAACAAAATGTAAATTATTTGATCATTAAAAAAAGGGAAAATTTGGTAACTGTCCATAATATGGGAGAAAATTAGCACCTAGGAAATTTTTTGGGTGAAATTAGGGGAGTGTTCAAAAATGACACTTTTGCCCCTGCCTCCCTAATCCCATTTCTTTCTTCATTTTCACGCAATGGAGAAAACACAAAACAACGAGAGAGCATAGGCGAGGGCAATTTCAATCTGGATTTCATTCTCGAGCACAATTGTTGATTTCAGCCCCAATTATTGACGATTTCGAGCTCTACAATCAGATCTGAAGAGAAATCTGTTCGAACACACCACTGTCAGCCAAAAATCGATTTTCAACAGGTAATTTTCTTATTAATCTGTAATCTGGTGTAATACGAATGTTTTGATTATAGTACTGTAATTGCGAGCACAATTGTTGTCTGAGTTGCAGATTTGGAGAACAATTGATTATAGAACTGTAATCTAGATTGCATTGTTGATGTAGTTGCTGATCTAAGATGTTGGTTTCATGATATAAGGAGTTGCTGATTTTGTGACTATCCTGTTGTAACCAAAATTACACTGTAAACCTACATGTTGATAACTGAGTTTGAGTGCATCCGTGTACCTGTAATCAATGTATTTCTTATATTTAATCAAAAGTAATGCACTTCAATACTGTACTATAGATATATAAGAATAGTTATCTGAAATAACAAAAAATAGTTTATGTAATCAAAGTATATTTATGATATTTTATAGGTGTCACCAATGATCAGGTACAATGGAGGCCAATTTGTTAACAGTAAAATTTGGAGGAGAATGGAAGTTGGAATATGGTGATTTAGTTTTTGCTGGGGATGTGTCATCAAAGGTAATTATCATCAGGCAGACTGTAACTCTGTATGAGATGAAGAGTGAGATACTGAACAGATTCACAACCAGTGATAATTTGTCTCCTACTCTTTAATTCAGCCACTTGCATCCATTCAAGAAAACTACTGAGCCGTTTTCGATTGAGAATGACACTGATTTGAGGAGTTTTTTGAAAATTAATGAATTGAAGGAAGTGAATTGGACTTTGCCTTTATATGTTACAGTTGCGAAGGAAATCACTACAGAACGGGTTACATAATCTATACATGATGAACATCAATTGGCATTATAGGTTTACAGCTCTGCCAAGGATACAAATGTCATGGAAGAGGACTTTTATGTGCAAGATGAAGATGTAGAATACATAAATGATGGATGCAATATGGATGGTAATGGAGATGACACAGGGATTGAAAGTCGCATCAGTGGCAGTACAATGTCCATAAAATATACAATACCACCTATAAGTGAAAGAAATGGAGAAATTCTTATATTTTGGGGACAACTGTTTTGAACAAAGGAAGATCTCAAAAATAATGTTGAATTGTTGGTTGCACAAGAGGCATTTGCTTACAAAGTGAAGAAGTCAACACCATGTTATTACATAACAATTTGTGTTGATGGGAGCTGCACCTGGAAAATTCATGGCGCCATAGTGGGTGGTTCAACTGTATTTATAATTAAGAAATACTTTAAGGAGCATACCTCTAGCATGGAAGTACGAATAGGAAAGCAACAACCTCTAAATTACAGACTCATAGTTGAAAGGATCAAACACAGGTGATGTAGACTACAATCAATTCTTCATTACATATTTTATATTTTTATTCACTATAATCATGCTTCATTTCATATTTTATTCACTGTTTTACATAATATGTACAGTTTTGAAGATGAGAAACATGGTCCAACTCCAAGACAAATTAGAAACATGATGAGGAATGATTTCAAACAGAATTTTAGCTAGTGGAAATCTTGGATGGCTCGTGATTTAGCAATGGAGATGACAATGGGGACAACAGAAGAAAACTATGAATTAGTGCTATCATATTGTTGGGTCCTGAAGCAAGCAAATCCTGGAACTGTCACCTTCATTGTATGTGTTCATTGCCTTTGGACCATGTATTCGAGCAAGAAAATCATTGAAGTTGACAACAAATAAAAGTTCAAGTATGTGTTCACTGCCTTTGGACCATGTATCCGAGCATTTCCAATCCTATAAAAGGTACATATTCATTTCATAAGAAAAAATTATTGTCACCAAATATATAATTACTGAATACAATTCAATTGTACCGGTGCTTGTGGTAGATGGTACATTTCTAAAAGGGAAATACGGAGGGACTCTTCTCACAACTTCTGCACAATATGCAAATCATCAAATATACCCTATTGCCTTTGTAGTGGTTGATCAGGAAACAACTCCTCTTGGGAGTGGTTCTTCAACAAGCTAGAAATAGTCATCCCATCAAGTGAAGAGCTGGTTTCTGTTTCTGACCGTCATCAAAGCTTTAGAGTTGATTTACCCAAATGCTAAGCATTATTATTGCAGATGGCACTTGAAGCAAAATATAATGGCAAAATTCAAGAAGAATATACTCTGTTAGTGGTTTGAAAGCGCAGCAAACAGTTACACAGAAGAAGATTTCAAAAGCTACTTTGGTTGCATCAGTAATACAAACAGCAAGATGGAGAAATATCTTGGAGAAGTACAGTTTGAGAAATGGGCAAGAGCTTATTCAAAAGGTGACATGTACAATATGATGACTTCAAACAATCCAGAATTGTTAAATAATGTGTTTGGTTTGGATAGATCATTCCCAACTATAGGCTTACTGAATGTAATCAGAGAGAAGCTGACAACATGTTTCAAGGAGCGCAGAAATGAATCTGAAAACAACAACTTTGAGCTTCTAAATAATATAAGTGATATAAGTGTACATAAGATGCAGTGATGCAGGAATATACACTGTCAAGCACCTCAATAAATTCTAGTTTGAGGATGTCGGTGGGATGAAAAGGGTTATGGTTGATTTAAAGGAGAACTCTTGTTCATGCAAGGTACTTGATTATGAAAAGATACCTTGTGTACATGCTCTTGCTGTCATCAAGGACAAAAAACTGAGTGTTCTGAGGTATATTAGCAGCTACTACAAAATTGAAACTTGAAAATTGGCTTAACATGAGACAATATATCTTGTTGTGAAGGAAGAACAGTGGGTTGTACCAGATGACATCAAAAGAAAAGATATCCTTCAGCTGGAGAAATCAGAGGCAAAGCATCAAAGATGATTCACAATAGCTAGAGATCAGAGGCAAAGCATCAAGGAAGACAAGAAGATTTACTTTATCGTTTTTTTATATGGAATAAAATGGTCACTATCAACAGACCATTACACTGGACAGAATGCAAACTGTCACCATATTTCAATTTTTTTTCTTCTATCATTACAATTTTGCAAAGATTTATAAATCAATAACAGAGTCATAGACATTGTAATCAAAATAAACACAGGGTAATCAATGTTGTAACCACATTAAAAATAGGGTCCTACACACTATAACCAAAATCCTAAACCATAAATCAAACGAAAATGCAATGTAAAGTATGGTTTAGGGTTTAGGGTTAAGTTTTTAGGGTTTAGGGCCAATGCACTAAACCCTAAACCCTAAAATGTTAAGTACAATACGTCGTTAAGAGATGATTGTTATCATTAAATGGAAAACCCTAGGACAAGGTAAGCAAAAACCCTAAAGGGGCTAATGAGAAGCCAAAAGACATGTGATGGACAGTTCTCCTTCAATATATGAATGGTTAAAATGGACATAGACGTTGTAACCACTGTTAAAACATGGTCATATATACTGTAACCACTATGGAAAGAAGAGCGTAGACACTGTGATCAAAGGAAACACTGTAAACGCTGTAACCAAGATAAAAAAGGGGCCATATGTACTGTCACCACCATGAAAACATGGTCATAGACACTGTAACCAAAATGAAATCCCTATGATTAGGGAAGCACAAACCCTAAAAAGGCTAATGAGAAGCCAAAAGAACATGCGATGTACAGTATGGTTTAGGGTTTAGGGTTAAGTCTTTAGGGTTTAGGGCCAAGGCCTTATACCCTAAATCCTAAACCCTAAAATGTTAAGTATATCAAGAGATAATTGCGTCATCAAATGGAAAACACTTGGACAAGGTAAGCAAAAACCCTAAAGGGGCTAATGAGAAGCCAAAAGACATATGATGGACAATTCTCCTTCAATATATGAAAGGTTAAGATGGACATACACGCTATAACCACGGTTAAAACAAGGTTATATATATACTGTAACCACTATGGAAAGAAGGGCGTAGACATTGTAATAAAAGAAAACCATATAGACGTTGTAACCAAGCTAAAAAAAAGGGCCATATATATTGTCACCACCATGAAAACATGGCCATAGACACTGTAACCTAAAGGACACCCTATGTTTAGGGAAGCACAAACCCCAAAGGGGCTAATGAGAAGCCAAAAGAACATGTAACGTACAGTATGGTTTAGGGTCAAGTACAATACGTCGTTAAGAGGTGATTGCTGTCATCAAATGGAAAACCCTAGGACAAGGTAAGCAAAAACCCTAAAGGGGCTAAAGAGAAGCCAAAAGACATGCGATGGATAGTTCTCCTTCAATATATGAATGGTTAAGATGGACATAGACGTTGTAACCACGGTTAAAACAGGGTCATATATACTGTAACCACTATGGAAAGAAGGGCGTAGACACTGTAATCAAAGGAAACCCTATAGACGTTGTAACCAAGATAAAAAAAGGGGCCATATATACTGTCTCCACCATGAAAACATGGCGATAGACATTGTAACCAAAAGGAGCACCCTATGATTAGGGAAGCACAAACCCCAAAGGGGCTGCAGGAGCAAATTTCAACGCCTTATAAGAACGCCTTAGCAGAACGTCATCATCATCCTCATTTTCAGTATCTGAAGGAATAACGTAGCCGACATCAGTGATGTTTTAAAATAGATTGCATTTATCACCAATATTGCTAGTTGCAACACCACTGTCAGCATATACATCCTCTGGGACATCATCACTGTATCCAAGTATGATGCCAATACCATGATAAACTTTTCCAAGAACAACATCAGGAGTAGGGCAACGACTTTCATCATTCAAATCAGATGTATCCACAACTTTGGGACCAACAAAACAACTGTCATCGGGTGCATCAGTCAAGCAAGAAGGCACAAGAGTTGCAACAGGAACACTGTCATCACGAGAATCAGTAGAACAAAGAAGAACAGGAGTGGGAACAACACTGTCACTAGGAACCTCTTTGGAAGCAATCATGTCCTCACTAGTTGGATGTGAATCAATAACTTCAGTAGAAGCAACTGAGCTAGTAAAAATAGTTTTAGCTGACCCAATTACTTCAGTTGGAGCAACACTCAAATTAACAATTGCATCGGCCGAAGAAAGGATTTCAGTAGGAGCAACAGAACAAGTCTCAACAATTTTTTCAGTAGTGGTGCACTAGAATTGGGGATTCCTTCATATGACGGAACAACTTCAGTAAGAGGGATACCACTGTTAACAGTTACATCCTGTGATACAAGGACTTCAGGAGAACCAACACTGTCATCAATCTTAGGAGAAGGAGTTGCACTTCCAGGAGAAGGGAAAACACTGACATCAAGTGTTTCCTTTGAACCCACAAGACCAGTGTCAACATTAGTGCAAACAACATCAACATCTCTTGAAGTTGACTCTTTAGTTGACCTAACAACAACATAATCTGGAAGAGCTGGGGAATCATCGGAAGAATCAGTGTCATCACCTTCATCCAAACCCTCAAAATGATGTCCATGGTCAGACAATTGAGAGAAGTCATCCCTAATCCCAACCATCACATCTTTGATAGAATCATCCAATGCCTTATGTTCACTTTTCAGAGCAACCTCACTGTCATCAATGGGATGTAACACACGTGCTTCAAGGTTATGCACTTTCTTCTCAAGGGAAAGAATCCTAGAAACACACTCTTGCAATTGAGCTTCATAAGACTCAAATGATGCCTTAAAAGAACTAACAACTTCTTCAAAAACAGCTTTACTAACAAAATCTTTTACAAACTCAGGAACATCATCCCTTGTAGGAAGCTCATCACCTTTGGGGGGGGGGGGGGGGGATAGATCTAGGGAGCTTAAACTTTGACCTCCTGGGCTTGTCACCATGATCTACACCTTTTTCACCAGACGATGCTTATACTTCACCTTTGGTAGGAGCCTCACTCTTTGACAATTTATGAGATGGCACCACCTTCGCCTTCTTCTTAATAGGCTAATCTAGAGTAGCAGAACTTCTCAAAACTCTCTTTTTCTTAATAGAATCATCAGCAGCAGGAGTGCGTCTAGACATTTTACCCTTCTTCATAGGAAGATGACTGTCACCACTCCTCATTGACCGTGTAACCAACCTCTTCCTAGGATGGATAGGACTCTCAAAGTCAGAACTACGTACCCTCAGTGATAACTAGTGGTCTCATAGCCCCCCCTTTTTTTCTCAAATATGGGGTTCTAACTATGTCCTTCATCCCAGTAAGAATATTAGTAGAAGGGATAGTAGGCTCCACACCACCATGAAGAAGACGACCACCTGATTGCCTAAGCCGATATGCTTGGTTGTGTAAATTCCTTGGACAAACTACATCACTGGCATCAGAATCCATACCAACAAAACAGGAAACATAAGAATCTACACTGTCATCAGCAACTTCATCAGAAAATGAGAGGCCAGAGCAATCCATAAACGAGGCATACAGAGAGTAGACAGTCTTCTATCAAGAGAAAAAAAAAATACAATTAAAGGACAACAAATATATAAAATGGAAGAGGGAAACTGAGATCAAAATAATAAAAAGACGAGACAATAAAGAATGCTTACCAAATATTTGGAGAAAACATCAGAACACCTATCATATGTAATGTTGTAATCACGTTCACTAGTATACCAGACAAGATCGAGATGCTGGTAATCCATCACAAAATGCAAAGTAACAATTACATATGCCAACAATCTTAGGGATTGCCTCTAAAATCCAAACCTAAGAAGAAAGCAACAGTAAGAACATAAATACAAGTAAAGAATAATTAGAAGAAGAAAAAAGCATTGGAACATAAAAGGAAAAAAAAAAGAGAAATACCTCAAATGCTATGGGATATCCGAGCAGATTATAACCAAACCTTGGACCCTTTTTGGTTAGCTCAGACCTCATACATTTATTCAAATAACCAAGTGTTTCCAAAAACCCAACTCGACCAAAAGGATAAAGTTTTAAACGATCCAAATCACAGACAAGGTCCACAAAAGATTGACGAACAAGAGAAATTTCTTGAAGGAAGCAGGTTGAATAACAGATTGTGGATCCACAGTAGAAATTTCTTGATGGACAACAATTTCTTTACCTAAATAGCATAGAAATAGTGTAAACATTAGGTTTCACAAGAAATAAGATATTGTCACCAAAAACCAGCAAATAACAAATTGAATAACCACATAAACTGATACTGTCACCATAACAAACACTACAAACATAGAACAAGCAGAATGTCATATGGAACCCTGTCCCCAACACAAGTAAAAAACTGTAACCATAAATCAATTGTAACCCTGTTACCAGACTATAACCAAACATAAAAACAAGTAATGAAATGTAACCCTGACACCAAACAATTAATAAACTGTAACCCTGTCACAAGACTATAACCAACCATAAAAACAATTAATAAAAATGCAACCCTGTCACCAAACAAGTCATAAACTGTAACCCTATCACCAAACAATCAACAAACTGTACCAATGAATCAATTGTAACACTGTCACTAGACTGTAACCAACCATCAAAACAAGTAATGAACTGTATCCATGTCACCAAACAATTAATAAACTGTAACCCTGTCACAAGATTGTAACCAACCATCAAAACAAGTGATAAAATGCATCCCTGTCAACAAACAAGCCATAAACTGTAACCCTAACACCAGACTATAACCAACCATAAAAAAATAAAGAGAAACAACAAATGCCACAAATGCTGTAATGGAAACGAAATCAGAAGAAGGGACATTAACCATAACACAAACTGATAGCCATTAGACAACAACTGACCTAACAAACAAACCCTAAAACGGGAGGAAATGGCTAAAATAACGAAACGAACAGTATAAACTGTAGGAAACTATATCTCCACAAATCAAAGGAAACAACAGGTGAGGTTGATGTCAAGAACATGAAGCAGTAAAGTCTAAGAAAGTACCTGATTAAGCCATTAGAAGAAGGCGATCAAAGAACCGAAACGAACAGCAGAAAAGTGCAGAAACAAATAGGAGAGGAAGCCGAACAACAAGGCGGAGAGCAAGTCAGAGAGCACGGCGGAGAAGAACCGTCGGAAATGAATCGCCAGACGATAGAAGAGATAAATTGGGAGCGAGAAACCGCTTAACTGACAGAAGAATGCGATCGCGTGTGGGGAGAAAGCTTGGGAGACGGGGGTATAAGGCAAGGGCAAAAGAGGGAATATGAAATATTTTTGGACAAATGCTACGTAAGGAAGGAAAAAGGGTGGGACACCTTTGGGCCGAATTTCTTGTAAGAAAATTATATGAAATATTTCTTCTTTTTTCACCCGATAATACGATAGGTGAAAAAATATATATCTTGAAAAAGTTAATCTAAAAAAAGCATGTAGAACGCTATGAATTTGTTTAGTTAAGTATTATATATAATATGTAGGAAAAGAATCAGAAATTAAAATTCGTATAAGTTAGGTAGGCTATTTTTTTATACACATAATTTTTATTAATAAAATTCTTAATTTAATAAATAAATGGATATTTTTTTTTATTAATTTCCCATAATTTTTACCCATTATTTATTTTATTTTTAAAATGAGACCGGATGAATGGACACCAGCCCATCGCTCATTCCATGCCTGATAATATGTAAATAAATTCGTGTAGAGATTATTCTCTCCGTTCTAAAATATAAGTCATTTGACTTTATAACATGTTTTTAGGAGAAAAACTATATACTACATCTGTTTTGAAAATAAATGTTGCTTGACTTTTTGCACGTTTTCTAAGGAGGTAAATTCTCTATAAAATATTTTTTTTAATCAATTTTTTTTACAAATTAATACTTATTAGTAATAAGTATCAATTTATAAAAAAATTGATTAAAATAATAATATTTTAAAGAGTTTTAGGTGGAAAAAGTCAAACAACATTTATTTTGAAACGGATGGAGTAAAATATTAAAAATATTAAAATAATATTATACTTAAATATAATGTTATTTAAAAAAATAAATAAAAATATTTTATATTTTATATAATTTTTAACTCATTAAAAAATATACCAAAAAATCAAACGACTTATATATTACTCAAGAGAGGGAATATCATTAGTGTAAGAAAAATCGAACCTGCCCAAAGTTTCGGTTCCTTTACATTTGTGTATACATGCCCTATAATAAGACATGCACGTGACATCACAAGAAGGAAAAACTTATGCATAAAAATCAAACAAAATAAGCTTGGATAACTTTCTCATGCGACAGAGTAACAGTACAATTATCAGAACTGTCAGTCAAGGGATCAATTTTTGGTTTTTCAAAATTACGGGGTTTTTTAAACAAAATTCTATTCTCTAGCCACGTTTATAGAAACAAATTAAATTGGTAGATACATTAACTATCATGTACAAACAGAAATAAATAACAAAAAGGAAAATATTCTAAGTAAATGAGAGTTCACGTCAATAGGCATCAGGCTTACCTCTTCATAGATGTCCTCAGAGGTGGCAATATCCGGACCGACCCGAGAAAACTGATCCGATTAATCCGAGACCAACCAATCCGATCCGAATTAAGGCCGAACCCGAAAGTTTGGATCCGAGAAAAGCCCAAACTCGAAAGTTTAAGAGGGAAATGTTCAACCGATCAGAGAAAACCGATCCGATTAGTTGAAAAAAAAAGTTTGGATCCAAGACCGACCAACCCGATCCGAGTTAAGCCCGAACCCGAAAGCAATCTGAACCCAGTAACAACCCGAACCCGATTATATCCGAATGGACAGACCCGAAATCAACCCGAAACCCGAAATTGCCCGACCCGAACATATCCGAAACTCGAAATTACCCGAACTCGATTATACCCGAAACCCGAAATTACCCGAACCCGATTATATCCGAAACCAATAAAAATCTTATCTTTTTCCCTAAAATATTCAAAACAACCTAAGTATTTGATTACTTAATAATGAATTGTAATATTATCATGCATATAGCATAATTAAATATAATTCTGTACACCCTCCATTAAAAAAGTCACTTTTTAGCATTTTTTTAAGACACCAAAACCACATAAATATCAATTTTTTGGTCATTTTTAAAATTTTGTAGTTATGAGTAATAAATACTCCCTCCGTTAAAAAATATAAATCCTTTTAGGCTTAAATTTTTGTTTGAAAATATAAGTCATTTTGAGTTTTCTAGGTATTGGGATATGAGAATTGTTATTTTTTTACTTTTTGCTCAAATTTTATTGGTTGATGAGGGTTGTGAGTAATTGATGAGAGATATTAAGGGAATAAGTTTATGATTTCCTTAATTTGTGTGCAAATATCTAAAAGCACTTATATTTTTGAACGGAGGTAGTATGAAATTAATATTGAAAAAAAATATTTTATATAATTTTGAGTTTTTTTTTTAAATGTTGTAAAAAGTGAGAAGACTTATATATTTTTAACGAATGTAGTAGTATTGATTAAGAATTGATAAACATTAGCTTAATATATATAGAATGATAAATAACTCATAGGTAAAAAAAATTGATTTGTTTTATCCAATATAATTCTTGCGGGATCGATTTAACTGAACCCAATTCGACCAAAATTGTTGTGACTGAAATCCGATTCACCCGAACCCGTTTAGACCGAAACCCGATTCACCCGAATCCGTTTAGACCAAAACTCGATTCACCCAGACCCGTTTAGATCGAAACCCGATTCGCCCGAACCGAATAGGACCCAAAACCCCGATTATATCCGATAAAATAAGGCCCGAATAAACCCTGCTCGAACCTGATCAGACCCGAATTGTCATCACACCTGATATCAACCCGATACCGATATGACTCGAAACCGAATAACCCGACCCGAACCCGATCCGACTTGCCCGATTGCCAATTCTAGATGTCCTCCGCAACCATCTCGGCATTGGTCAAATTGACCATAAGTTCCCAAAGCCCTAACGGTTCAGGTTCACACAAGCCTTCCTAATATGCACATATAAGGTGTTTTACTTTCCTCATATGTTCAGCCTCTAGGACGCAATGCACCATCTCAGGAATGACATCTTTGAAACCTTTTGAGATCATGTTCCCCATAAATAGAGGTGGCAATCGGGCGGGTCGGGTCGGGTTTAGGTTCGGTTAGTCGGGTTTCGGGTCATTCGGATTTCGGGTAATGTCTAATAATTTGGTCAATGAGTTGGGTCGGGTTCGGGTTTCGATTGTATCGGGTTTCGATTATTCGGGTTTCGGTTGTCTCGAGTTTTCATTATTTCAATATTCATTTTAAATTTTTTACTAGATTGTAGCTTAAATTTTGGGTTATTTCGGGTTTCGGTTATAACGGGTTCGGGTCTTAATGGGTTTCGGGTTAATCGGGTTCGGTTCATTCGGATTTCGGGTCCAAAATGGACGGGTTGTGTCGGTGTTCAGAATAATCGATTTTGAGTCGACCGGGTTGAGTTTTCGGGTTCGGGTCGGGTTTTGCCAGCTCTACCATAAAGACTAACACCCTTGTAAGATATTGGAAAAAACTCACCTGGTAACTGCGCTAACTTCATTGGAACTAAAACACATGGATTCTCAAAACACATTAGTGTGTCAGATGAAGTAGGAGGCGTGACATATGATGGAAAAGGAGACATAATAGATGAAAGAGAAGAAGACATAACATGTGATGGAGAAGGAGACATATATAACAGATGAAACCTCACATGTCGACTCATGAGACTCCGTGTCAGGAGGAACTGGATCTTCTTCATCATAATCAAAAAGGATATCATCACCTTTGATATATAGGCTCTTCCACTTCTTCTTCACATGTGTCTGAGTTGTCTGCAGATATGGCGGGCGCCTTTTTTGAGCGGTGGGTGCCGGTTCTGCTGAACCATCATCCTTCTTGTTTTGCTCGGCCACTTCCTTGCATTCTTCCTCCAATGTTTCATGAGCTAGGTAGTGGAAAAGATCCCACATTCTTGACGGCCCTGGGCTGCACTCGCCATCGTCAATAAGTTATGTTATTTCAGGTTGTACACCCTTAGACCATCCACATCCCATTGAGTTTATAATCCTATTTATGGCATGTACCCACATACGAATTTTCGTATTCACTCCGTCTATGTGTTTTTTTCACGCATCTCATAATATAGCCTCCATCTCATTTATTTTTATTGTGAGTTAGTCAAACCTTAATTTTTCGCTTATAATTTATTTATAAAATCAAAATGTTATTATAGTTTATTATATTTTTTTACTATATACATTTCGGTGTAAAAAATCATAAATCAGATATAATATTAATATTTCAAATTAAAAGAAAATTTGGAAAGAAAAAAAGGAAAAGGAAAGTGATGGGGGGAGAGAGAAAGAAGAAAAGATCAAATAGATTTGATTGGTAGAGAGGCGGACCCACACAATTTGCACTCTCTTAAAGAGAGGTGAAAATTTGAAAGGGTGGAAAAAAATTTAACATTTTTTACACTCAAAATACTTGGGATGTGGGGTATTTTTTGGGTGAGAGTCTAAATTTCTCACATTTTCCACTTGGGGTGTGGATGGTCTTATAAATGCAAAGTACCATATCTCGCAGACTATCATGGATACCCCGTGAAGCACTGTAGTCCACTAAGTCTTTCACTCTTGTAAGGTAATGATGAAAGTGTTCTCCCTGATCCTGATATAATCTCAACATCTTGAAAAAAAAAAATAGTAGCGGGGTGTTGTGAACCGTAAGATAGATTCACAACAGGGTTAGATATATAAACAAAAATCAATAAATACACAAAACAAAGAAGTAAACTCACTAGAAAACTAGTATAGCGAGAACGACATCAAAATTTGGTGGAATGAACAAAAATCAACAAAGAAATAAACTAACTAGTAAACTAGTACCGCGCCAAAATTTGGTGGAATGAAATGTCATGTGTTTCACCTCACCAAAAGAATAATAATAACCCAAACAAACAAGCTAACTAATAAACTAGTATAGCGATTAGGGTCGAACCCATAGAGAAATAAGTATTTCTATCGTAATGTGTATTTATCAATTATGAAGATAAAGAGAAGATATGAATGTAAATTGACATCAACGTTATGCCGACTTGGTTTAGATAGATTGATCAACAAAGGTACAATCACTTACATTCAAAGAAATACAACATAGAACAACATGAATACCATAGTACTTGGTCGATTAGCAGTATTCAATCTCAATCCAATTAGGAGTCAAAAGGTTACAGGTCTCCTAACCCTAATTCCAAAGAATCAATATTTAACCAACAGTTATTATCCTGCATAGTCAGTTGATGCTTTCACGAGATCAATTATATATTGCTTGCTACCATGGATTCCAATCTCACAAAAGGAATCACTACTCACGATATCAATTACATATTGCTTGCTACCATGGATTCCAATCTCACAAAAGAATCACTAGCATGAGTGCAAATTCTGTCAAGGTGCGCAATCAAGAGAGAATATATGCAATCAAGAATTATGAGCACAAGGATAATGAAATAACAATAGGAATAACAATAGAAATTAAGTCTCCTAATTCAACCAACCAAGTCATGAATTATAGAAAAACCAGAAGAATTTTAAGTACTCATCAAATACCTTGAACCTCTCAACTTCAATCCTCTAAAACGTTCCATGTTTCTTGGTTAGTGAATGAATCAATGAATAAAACCTACTGAAAATATGTCTAATAATAAGACTCAAATCGGCGGCATAAACCCTATAATAAGCTAGATAGAGTTTCCATAAAGATAGATATGGGCCGCATTGCGCAGATCTGGAAACAACGTAATTGACGGGCGCCGTTTTTGTTGCGACGAAAACTTCGACATACTGAACTTGTAATGCACTTTCTGGAGTCGTCGATAATTCAATTGATGCATATAAATATGAGTTGGAAAGTACTTTTCGAGGACTACAACTATCATGAAGATACCATAAGCTAATTCAAAGTTCTCATAATCTTAAATATGAGGTTTCTCCATGTCCTTCATTTGTGCTCTTGTTCTCGTGCTCCTTAGCTTTCCAATTCGACTTCTAACCCTTCCTTTGCTTGTTCCATGCTCTTTCATAGCTTGTACCTTAGCTCTCCTTAGCTCCATTTGCTCCATGATTTCTCCACCTTTTGAGCTTGGATCTTGTAATCTACAAATAAGCACTAAAAACAGTAGATTCCGCACTTTGAATACCAAATGATCAATAATGAAAATTAGCTTAATAAACATGCAATATGGACACAATAATGCACCTAAGACCACCTATAATGCATATACAAAATACACGTTATCAATGGTGAAGGAGCGATGATCAGAAATATCACGCTGTTTTATTTTCACACAACACATGAAAATATGGGATTTAAAATAATATAAGAGAAGCTTCCAAATTAAGGGTTAACCACGACAATAACCATGCATGCTAATCACAAGAATCATAGAAAGATCATGCTTTTATTATTTTCATAATTAGGGTTTAATCAACTTTCGCAAATCAATCCTAATTATTATCCAAATTTACAATTAATTCACTTTCGCTTCATAATCGCAAACAAGGAATTGTCCTTAACTTTCGCAAAGGATTAAGCATGTGATAGAAGATGATAAACACATAAAAGCATCATAAATTCAAGCACAAATACATGGTTATCATCGGGCTCACCCCGACCCTAGAAGTAAGAAGACTACTCACTCATCATCGCAATGCTCATCATCATAAACATGGGAAATAACTTTGAATTAAAATAAACTAAACTTACAACTGAAATCAGTCTCCTTTCTCCACCCCTCTCGGTTGTCCTTCTCTATCTGTGGGGTACACAACTGCTTGTGTTCTTGGATGATCAAAACTTAGGCCTAATGCCTTTATTTAAGGAAAACCTAATCTTGCTTCCTAAGAAAATAAATTCTATCTAATATGGAAATATAAAATCTCTAACTAAAATAATATC
This sequence comes from Persicaria tinctoria, assembly GCA_037127255.1. Taxonomy (NCBI): domain Eukaryota; kingdom Viridiplantae; phylum Streptophyta; class Magnoliopsida; order Caryophyllales; family Polygonaceae; genus Persicaria; species Persicaria tinctoria. The sequence goes on along the minus strand of JBANSL010000012.1, from coordinate 41,315,365 downwards.
CAAATAATAAATATCCCTATGTAAAGTGGAAATTACCCATAAGGAAATAGCTATCTAAGGAGGAAAAGATAGATAAAAGCATGTCATAGCAGTCCTCCAAAGATGCGAACTTATCCACGCGTCTCTGTTGTGCACAGGTCTTCAGTCGGCATCAAGTACTCAAGTCGATGTCGAGTGTCGTGGTCGATGTGAAGAATGAATATCAACCAGTCCCCACTCGATTCCAGTAGCTTCATTCCTCAACGCTTATCCGATTTTCATCATCCTATTTGGTCGACATCGAGAGCATCCAGTCGACATCAAGTGATTATCCAGGCCGTGCTATTTTCCTTGCAATTGCTCTCAAAATGTTCCAAATCCTGCAAAATCAAACCAAAACTTGTGTAGACATCCATATCTTGCAAATAACTATAGACTACACAAATTCATCTAATTCCCATTCCAAAATATAAAATATGAACAAAATTTGGAATAAAAGTGAGCATAAAACATGGTCAAATATAAGCATATCACCCTGCACGAGAAACGGATGTTTTTCAGTTTAGAAGTGCAAATAATCACATAAAATGGTTGGAACCACTACATTCGATGCTACAAACTTATTATGCATTTGATGTATGTTAGTCACAAGCAGGCATCTCGTGTACATTCGCTTGATATTTCAATATGCATCACACAGAGTCGCACACATGCGCAAGAAGACCAACAGACGACAACTGAAAAATAACAAATCCATCACAAGCAAACACAATACTTCACAAATAGGAACGAAAATAAAAAAAATGTCAATACTCACACTCAGTATGGAAACCATTTGACCCTTGACTCATTTCGCATAATGGAAAAGAGAAGGTCTCAATGTCTCATTGCTCGGGGTCTCTCATCAGCTTAATGATGAAGCACTAAAGTGGGTTGAACTCGACGAGCAACCCATCTATCACCATCTTCTCCATAACTTCCATGACCTCATAGATTATGTTCACCAGTTTGCTGGAGGAGACCTCGTCCCTCTCAAGTATAGTTAAAAACTTGTCGTTGGTGTCCTGAACCATCTCGACATGGCGTTGATACAATCTTGACCCCTTCGACTTTCTTGAGCTCCTCTTTTCAGTTCCATGAGTTGACCCGGATACGAATCATGCTACTCCTTTAAGGGTGTGGGTCTGAGTAGGTGTGAGGGTGGTTGCATTTCTCGCTTCGCTGTGGTTGCTTGGCCCATCCTCATAAATCCCCCTCGGAACTTGTTGGCGGGAATGAGGTAGTTTTATCCATGTCGACATCCTGATCGGCTTCTCCATCCTCATCACATTCGGTGCAGGATAACGAATGAGGTACCTACAACGATTGGTGACATAGTATTGTCCCGTGGCAATGGTGACACCATAAAGTTGCTCCCACATGTCCTCCAACTCGGATGGACACTCTTCTTTCAAAACTTCTTGTACTCTATATTTTCTTAGACACGTATCTAAATGAAAATATCACATCATAAGCAAGCTGATCTTGTCACATGTAAGGGTGACAACCGACTATCTAGGGACATACCACTATTTTTTCTCCCACCATTCATTTGGGTTCTTAATCGTGTCATTCTCTGTATCCCATCCCATTCCGATCTCACCATGTCTGAGGACTTTCCAACCGTTGTAGTGAATCTTCATGTCGTAATTGCAGTTTTTCAACGTGTATGAGTTGCACTTCTTCCCGATATCAGCCTGCAATTAGGTCGTCTACTTACCCCAGGCAAAAGGTTGATCTCTATCGGCCATGTGCTAGTAAACAATTAGCATTTCAACTAACGTCTTCATCAACTCGTTAACGTGTCCGTGGCCTTTTCCTTGGTCGGCCTTCTCTTTTCCTCTTTCCTTTCCCTTACTAGTGGATACCATTTCAACCTTTCTCAAGCAACCGGTAGAGAGACTTCTTGGGCACGTATATGCACAGGGAAGGTAAAAATAAAAACATAAATTAACCGGTCAATGCAAACATAACCTTAGCCTCAATTGGAGAGATGGAAAGCAATAATATCAACGTACATTAAAGCAAAATTTTCTAATAGGGTTGCATTCATATTTATTTTCTATTATTTTATTGCATTAGAAAGAGGAAAAAAATGGAAAAAATTGCAAAACTAAAAAAATATCATACATTGCATAAATATGGTTTGGCTAAATACCCCATCTTGCTTAGTTAGTCCTCTAATATATTTTTAGCATGACCATAGAAATCTCAAACTTGTTTAGATTATTTAGCCTTGTCCTATACTTGTGATTTTATATAGGAGCATGATGTGTGAAAATAATTGATATGATCCTTGATTTAGGCATAATTAAAATCCAACAAAAACTTGGCCTAGTGAGATTTTTTTGCCTTGGGATAGTTCTTATTTCCATTTCCTTTCTTTGTGTGATTAGACCCACCTTTTGTGCATTTACTTCCTGATATTGTCATGGTTATCTACTGTTTGAGCCGAGCTATTATGTTTGTTGCTTATGAATTTCAAGTGATAGAGGCATTATTTTTATTAGTATAATTAATCATATCTACCTAGCATTTTGATCTACTGGTTTTAACCACTTTGAGACTTTAGCCTTTTCTTTGAATCTCCGCAAAATGAAGTGCTATTGAGTGATATACATATTGATATAGTTATGAGGATGGATGATTTTGTAAGATGTTTGTTTATTCCTCACAATATTATTATTTTTAATTGGCTCTAAATAGGGAAAAAGGGGGAAAACAAAAGGGAAAAAACCTCTTGATGATATTTGTTTGCAATGGCATCTTCGGTGGATAGTTTGGTGATATAAGTGTCAATATTTATATAGTTTTTGCACTTGGATTGAGTAGATAGTTTGCATTCAAAAGCCTAAACACATTGAGAGTGGGCAGAAACACATCATCTCGGTGAGGTTGGACATAGTTATACCTATTTCTTGGATCGATTCTATGCATGCTATGATGTTGTTTTACTATTATGAAGTCCCTCTATATCAAGGATGTAAGTAGAAATATACAAAGTTGTCAGTAACTCTTATCTTTTATAAATTCAAAGCTTCAAATGGAATCGCGCATGAAGCATTTGATGAATTACTTGAAGTAATTAAGGACATGCTTCCAGAAATCAATAATTTTCCATAATCTCTCTCTACAATTAAAAAGTTTTTGAAGGGATTTGATTTAGGGTAAGAGAAGATTGACGCATGCATCAACGATTGTTGCTTGTTTAGAGGAAATGACAACGAAAATCTCAATAAATGTCCTGAATGTAATGCTTCGAGGTGGAGAGTGAATCTTAGGACCAATCAGATAGAAGAGGGAGTGGCAGCAAAGGTCTTGCGCTATTTTCCCATAGTCCCGAGGATTGAGAGGACGTTTCTTTTGAGAATATACAAGTGAGCTGCTAAGATGGCACTCTACTCATCATAGTCAAGATGTCATGATGCGTCATCCAGTTGACTCAGTTCAATGGCGGACCATAGATAAAAAATGGCCAAGTTTTGCTGCTAATCCAAGAAACTTGAGATTCGGATTAGCCACTGATGGGTTTACACCATTCAACTCTCTAAGCTCAACATACAGTATATGACATGTGATTTTAGTCATCTATAATCTGCCTCTGAATGTGTGCATGTCTGCAGAAAATTTGATGTTAAGTCTGCTTATTCCCGGGAAAAAACAGCCAGGCAATGACATAGATGTGTATTTGCAGCCACTTATAGATGATTTGATGGAGCTATGGACTACTGGGGTAGAGATGTATGATGCATTTAAGAGGGAAATGTCCAACCTTAAAGCTATCTTTTTTTGGATGATAAATGACTTTCTGGCATATGGTAATCTAGTTGGTTTAAGTACAAAAGGGGAGTTCGCATGTCCTGTTTGTGGTCCTTAAACAAAATCTAAATGGTTACCTTTGGCAAAAAAGACGGTCTATGCTTGTCATAGAGTATTTCTTCCCTAATCCCATCCTCTTCGTAGTAAGCACAAGTGGTTTGATGGAAAGAAGGAAAAAAAAAACAGACGTCCAAAGGGTTTTAATGGGTTGGTTGTTGTCCGTGCCTTGCATGGGTTCAAAAATAATTCCGGGAAGAAAAAAAAAGAGTCTGAAATATAAGAAAGGAGATCGACCCTGCCAAACAATTGAAAAAGAAGGCAATACTTTTTGACTTTCCATATTGGGAGGTTAGTGTGGGCTTGATCTTATTTTTTAGGTTATGTATTGTGAAATGTTTGTGGGCTCACTAGGATCCTTGACCTAAATGATGCTTTCTATTGAATTTTAGGTACTTCCTCTACGCCACAACCTCGATGTCATGCATATTGAAAAAAATGTGTGCGAAAGTGTCTTATCCACCATATTAGATGTCAATGGCAAATCAAAAATTGAAGATGAGTCTCGTAGAGATCTTGAGCTTCTAGAACTGATGGATGGTGTTCCATTGGAAGATAGGCATGCCATGTTAGAGCTAACATCCGCACCTTACACTTTAACCAAGGTCGAGAAAATTCAGTTTTGTCGTAAGTTGTTTTCTCAAAGGTTTCCCGATGGTTATTGCAGTAACATTAGTAATTGTGTCAAGCTGGATGAGTGTAAGTTGCTAGGTCTCAAGTCTCATGACCATCATGTCTTAGTGCAACAACTTTTATCTGTTGCATTAAGAGGACTTTTTCCTGAAGGTCTAAGAAAAGCATTGTGGCGTTTATCAGCATTTTTTAATGAGTTGTGTCAAAGAGTATTAGGTACAAAAATGTTGGAAGAATTGGAAGATGAGATCATAGTGACTTTATGCTTGTTGGAGAAACACTTCCCTCCACCTTTCTTTGATATCATGATCCACCTTTGTATTCATATTGGAAGAGAAGCAAAGTTGTGTGGTCCTGTCCAGTTTAGGTGGATGTACCCTTTTGAGAGGTAACCTATTGATTTTTTCAAGCTCTTAGATAATTATTCCTCATTAGAAGATATTTTCGTAATTGGTTAATGATAACTCCACTCCCTTGATGAAAATCGGAATAAGTTTCAAAGGCTTTGATACACAGTTTGTGTCAAAGGTCTTGAAGCTACAGTTGTGTTGATGAAACACAAAACATGTATTTTATTATATTATGTCCGAATATTATTATATGTTATTATATGCTTCCAGATATTATTTTATATACTAACATTTCAGGAAGCTTTTCGAATAATATCTCCTTCCAAAGACGAAAAGATTAGAAGATCAAATCGGAAAGATTGTGGCTTCAGAGTTTCCCAGTTTAGAACATCTCAAAGATCCACCCGCAAGCCATAAACCAAGTTAGCCATTGGAGAAGATTCCTTCCTCAAGTGGCACTGATGATCTTCACTATATAAAGGAGATGAAGAAGAGAAGGAAGACTAACGAACTCTTACAACATCAACGCTCTACATCGCACTCAGTCTTCAAGCATACTTCTCTCTTCTTCGTGTTCTCTCTGCTTGTTCTTAAGAGTCTTATATTTTGTTTCAAAGCATTTGAGAGTTACACAGTGAGCTTATAGGATATATTATGAGAGAGTGTTATACTCGAGAGTTTGTAACTCAGGAAGTGGACACTAGACGATTGATTCACTAAGTGTAAGAGGATTGTACTAGATAGCTGAGAGAGGTGTGGCTCTTCTAGATTGGTCTAGGACTCCAAGGGAACGTGAGTTAACTAGATTTCAATTGTATAGGAGAGAGGCTTCTCGGTGAGCTATTAGGATCCTAAGTCTTGTGAATCAATAAAGCCGGTTGAATCTTAGGGTTGTGGAAGAACCCTAGGCGGGGACGTAGGCCAAGTTCGTGCCGAACCTCGTAAACAATTCATTTCGTCCTTTAGTTATTGCTTTACCATATTTACGCACTTGTTTTGAACTGTATAACTCTGTTGTGATTCAGGTTTGCCAGAAGAAAGAATTACGTCTAATCTGAAAGGGTTTTTCAAAAGCTTCAAAAGTATTGAGATTATCTGCGAAAAAACGGCATACTCTATTCAACCCTCCTTCTAGAGTATTTCTATATTACTTTGTTATACATTATCGAACCTTCAATTGGTATCAGAGCTTTACTCACTGCTTTTGATCTAACAATCTTGTTAGTTTTTTATCATGCCCGGTGAAGAAAGCGGAGGATTTGCACAAGGGTGGTATACCATTAGACCACCACTCTTTGTATGAAACAACTTCGTCCACTGGAGGTCCTTGATGAAAATGTTCATTGTAGATCAAGATCTGGAACTTTGGAACATTATAGAGAATGGTCCGAAGATTCCTATGAAAGACGGACCAAATGGAACCAAAGTCGCGAAGACCGAGGCTGAATTCATCCAAGCGGATCTTGAACTCGTCTCCAAAAACTACAGGGCTATTAACTTACTATATTGTGGTCTTAGCACTTATGAGTTTAATCGTATTTAATCTTGTAGGTAAGCTAAAGAGATTTTGGACAAGTTGGTTGTTACCTACGAAGGAACTAGCCAAGTGAAAGACACCAAGATCAGCATCTTCCTTCGAAAGTATGAACTTTTCAAAATGAAGCCTGATGAGTCTATCAAGGCCCTGTTCACACGGTTCACAAAAATCACCAACAACCTTGACTCTCTCGGCAAGAGCTTTAAGAACTTTGAGAAAGTGAGGAAGATATTGAGGTGTCTCCCAAAAGACAAATGGGGCCCTAAAGTGACAGCCATAGAGGAAGCCCAAGATGTCATCACTCTGCCCCGTGATGACTTGCTTGGGAAGCTGATCACACATGAGATGATTCTCAATGAAGACGATGGAGAACTTCCAGCAAGCACTAAGAACTTGGCGCTCAAGTCTAAGAAGGATGAGCCCAAAGATGTATCTGATTCTGAAGATGAGGATGATCCCTTTGATCTTATTACAAGGGGTCTTTCTCGAATCCTCAAGATGAAGAAGCAATTCAACAACAAAGATGGATCAGAGCCTTCTAAATTTCGAGGTAAGTCTCAATACAACAAATATGACAAGAAAACTAAACCTTTGTCTTGTTTTGAATGTGGTGAAACAGACCATCTAGTGAAAGATTGCCCTCAAAAGACGAAGAGCCAGTTCAAGAAAGGTGATAGATGGAAAAAGAAAGCCATGGTGGCAGCTTGGAGTGATTCCGACTCAGGTGACTCAAATTCCAATGATGAAAAGACCAACCTTTGTCTCATGGCCACAGGAGATGCATCCCATGATAAGCAACTCGAGGTAACTGTAAGAGAGCTCATGGCAAGTCCAAAAGAGGTAATATCAGAATTCCTTTCTAATATGATTGCCAATGAAGAGAAACATATTGCCCAAACTAACACTCTTATCAAGAAAACCATGGATCAGGAAAGAACTATTGAGGAACTGTCTAGGCGGGTCAAAAGTCTTGAAACTTCTTATTCAGGTCTTGACATTAAACTCAAGACTCGTGACTTAGATAAATCTGAACTCAAGCAAGATCTCTCGTCTTTGAGAAGTGAACATCATGACTTAGAGAACGAGAAGATCTCCCTGAATAAGAAGATTCAAGACCAACAGACAACCCTCATAAGTTTTACCAAGTCCAAGGGCACTCTTGATAGGATGTTGGGTGAGCAACAAAGTTCTCTAAATAAAAGTGGTATTGGCTACAACCCGAGGTTTTTAAAGAAGCAACACATTACCACTTTTGTAAAGGCAAAAGGAAGCAGAGCGTCTCCTATATGTCACCACTGTGCAAGAAAGGGACATGTAAGAGAGACCTGCCCCTATAGAAGAAATGATCCTCATATTATTCGCAATACATTTCATGTTCACTTGAGAAAAGAACGGATAACGCAAGTTTGGGTCCCCAAAGGCACTATTTTACCAAATATGGTTTATCCCAATAAAGGATCTAAATTTGCTCACTGGTCTAGCCACAAAGGTTGATTTTTGTTTTGCAGGAGATCACCAAGGTGAAAGAGCAAAATTGGATTATTGATAGTGGATGCTCTAGACATATGAGGTGGAAGAGGTCTCTCTTCCATGATCTAAAGAAGCAATCCACTGGAACAATCACTCTTGGTGACAAAGAAAAGTATGACATCGTTGGTATTGGTAGTGTTGGGAGTGATCCTAAACATAGCATTTAAAATGTTTATCTTGTTAATGGTTTGAAGTATAATTTGCTTAGTGTTTCTCAATTATGTGATAGTGGTAATGATGTTGGATTTAACAAGAAAAGATGTCTAGTGCGCAGAGAAGATACAAGTGAAATAGTTCTAACTGCCTATCGTTATACCAACAACTTGCTGTGAATGACGAGCAAGTGGCACAAGGAAGCTTAACCTGTCTAAAGGCTTTGACGGATGATCCAAAGCTCTGGCACAGGAGACTCGGTCATTTGAGCCCACATACACTACAGAAGCTTGTGTCCAAAGGGCTTGTAAGAGGACTACCCGAGATGGACATCAAAGGTATTGATATGTGCCAAGCATGCACACGAGATAAACAAACGCGTAGCTCTTTCAAACCCAAAAAGGTTGTAAGTTCTTCTCGACCCCTTGAACTTTTACATATCGATTTATGTGGTCCTATGCGAGTCAAATCTCCCAATAGTAAAAAGTACATGCTTGTTGTCATATTTGATTAATGCAATGACGGTTCTTTGAGTGAAAGTGTTGCAGATTTAGATCTTAACATCCATACAGAGAACGAGGATGGTGATGATGTTGCTATCAAGAACACAGAGAAAAGGAACATAAAGGAACAGATTCTCAACACTGAAGAATTAGCCCAAGGTGTTGAAGACTCGTCCAAAGCCCTTGGTGTCCAATCCAAAAGTGTTAAAACGTCAAAAAGTGCTGTAACTGAACCTAACAGATCCACGGAGTCAGATGTACCACAAATCAATCCTGCTGGTGTGATGAATCAAGGAGCTGGAACTAGCAAACGAAAATTCAAATACTCCTCATCACACTCACTAAAGGATATCATTTCTGACCCTACATCTAATGTTCAAACTCGTTCTAAACTTAAAGATCTTTGTGCTTTTCGCGCGTTTGTTTCTCTTACAGAACCAAAGAAGGTAGATGAGGCCCTTCAAGAGCCAGACTGGATCATTGCCGTGCAAAGTGAACTTAACGAATTTGAAAGGAGCAAAGTCTGGACCTTGAAGCCTAGGCGAAAGCATCAATCAGTCATTGGTACGCGTTGGGTATTTCGGAACAAGCTAGATGAGAATGGTAAGATCGTGAGAAACAAAGCAAGGCTTGTTGCTCAAGGCTACAATCAAGAGGAAGGTATTGACTACGAGGAGACTTTTGCTCCCGTAGCCATGCTTGAAGCCATTCGCATATTATTAGCATTTGCATCTTTTATGAGCATAAAGTTATGTCAAATGGATATCAAGTGTGCTTTTCTTAATGGTTTCTTAGAAGAAGAAGTCTATGTGGCTCAACCCCCAGGTTTTGAAAGTTCAAAATTTCCTAATCATGTTTACAAACTAGACAAAGCGCTTTATGGTTTGAAACAAGCCCCAAGCGCTTGGTATGAACGCTTGTCAAAATATCTGTTAGAAAATGATTTTAAAAGAGGGTTGATCGACAAGACTCTTTTTATCAAGACTAAAGAAAAGGACATTTTGGTTATTCAAATATATGTTGATGATATATTGTTTGGTGCTACTAACACATCTTTGTGCAAGGAATTTTCTGTCATCATGTGCAGTGAATTTGAGATGAGCTTGATGGGAGAACTTAACTTCTTCTTGGGATTACAAGTTCATCAATCTAAGAAAGGGATCTTTGTCAATCAAAGCAAGTACACTAAGGATCTCTTAAAGAAGTTCAAGATAGATCAATCCAAAGCAGCCAAGACACACATGAGTTCAACATTATCTCTAGATCAAGACAAAATTGGGAAGAGTGTCAATCAAAAGGAGTATTGATGGATGATTGGATCTTTACTATATCTTACGGCTAGTAGACCTGACATCATATTTAGTGTTTGCATGTGTGCTAGGTTTCAAGCTGATCCTAAAGAATCTCACCTTGTGGCTGTGAAGAGGATCTTTCGATATCTCAATGGCACTAAGGAGCTTGGCTTATGGTACCCAAAGCAAAAAGATTGCACATTAATCGGGTATTCTGATGCAGATTTTGCAGGCTATAAGGTGGATAGGAAGAACACGTCAGGATGTTGCCAATTCTTAGGAGCATCATTGATCAGTTGACATTCAAAGAAACAAAACTCAGTTGCTCTATCAACTACCGAAGTCGAATACATAGCAGCTGGAGCATGTTGCTCCCAAATCCTTTGGATAGCTCAACAAATGAAAGATCTAGGCATCAATCTCAAAGGCGTTCCCATTAAGTGTGACAATACAAGTGCCATCTCCATTACAAAGAATCATGTTCAGCATTCAAGGACCAAACATATTGATGTAAGGCATCATTTCATTAGAGACCATGTCGAAAAAGGTGATGTATCCATATCCTTTATTTCAACTGATTATCAATGCGCTGACATTTTTACTAAGCCTTTGGCAGAGGACATGTTCACCTTCATTAGACGAGAGATTGGAATGCTTAACAGGGATGCACTTTCGTAGGGGGAGCTTTCCCTTTACGAAAGATAAATTCTACTCGGTGTCAAGATCCTTGAACCTCATTTCAAAGGTTGTGAACTGAACAGTAGAGTACATATAACGGATCAGATATTTGGTTGATATCTTATTAGATATTTGATCAAATATGGTTTTAATGGATTTTAACCTTCTTTATATGTTACCTATTTTATTTTCGGAAAAATCATTTTATTTTATCCGAGTATAGTTTATTTGTGGAATTTTTTTAAAATCGGATAAATCTTTTCTTGCCTTTAAGAATTGAAAGGATCTTTTTAAAATTTTGAATTTTTTGTGACTGTTTTTATGCTCCTCCCTTTGTTGAAAGACAAAAAGGGGGAGATGGTTTGATGATTTGATGATGGTTTAGACTTTAAAACTGTTGTGAACCAAGGGTCTTGGAAGACCTTGTTTTGTTTTACCTTGTTGGATGTTTCTCGCTGACTTTGAAAACTTATGATCCAACATTTGTCTAACCCATGCAGGTACTTAGTCCGATTTTGCTTATGATATATCTGCTTGACTAAGTTGCAGGGATGCACATGTTTTGTCTTTCATCAAGGGGGGGATTGATAACTCCACTCCCTTGATGAAGATCGGAATAAGTTTCAAAGGCTTTGATACATAGTTTGTGTCAAATGTCTTGAAGCTATAGCCGTGTTGATGAAACTCAAAACCTGTACTTTATTATATTATGTCTGAATATTATTATATGTTATTATATGCTTCCAAATATTATTTTGTATACTAACATTTCAGGAAGCTTTTCGAATAATATCTCCTTCCAAAGAAAAAAAGATTAAAAGATCAAATCGGAAAGATTGTGGCTTCAGAGTTTCCCAGTTTAGAAGATCTCAAAGATCCACCCGCAAGCCATAATCCAAGTTAGCCGTTGGAGAAGATTCATTCCTCAAGTGGCGCCGATGATCTTCACTATATAAAGGAGATGAAGAAGAGAAGGAAGACTAACGAACTCTTACAACATCAACGCTCTACATCGCACTCAGTCTTCAAGCATACTTCTCTCTTCTTCGTGTTCTTTCTGGTTGTTCTTAAGAGTCTTATATTTTGTTTCAAAGCATTTGAGAGTTACACAGTGAGCTTATAGGATATATTCTGAGAGAGTGTTATACTCAAGAGTTTGTAACTCAGGAAGTGGACACTAGGCGATTGATTCACTAAGTGTAAGAGGATTGTACTAGATAGCTGAGAGAGGTGGGGCTCTTCTAGATTGGTCTAGGACTCCAAGAGAACGTGAGTTGACTAGATTGCAATTGTATAGGAGAGAGGCTTCTCGGCGAGCTATTAGGATCCTAAGTCTTGTGAATCAATAAAGCCGGTTGAATCCTAGGGTTGTGGAAGAACCCTAGGCGGGGACGTAGGCCAAGTTCGTGCCGAACCTCGTAACCAATTCATTGCGTCATTTACTTATTGCTTTACCATATTTCCGCACTTGTTTCGAATTGTATAACTCTGTTGTGATTCAGGTTTGCTAGAAGAAAGAATTACGTCTAATATCAAAGTTCTTTGCAAAAGCTTCAAAAGTCTTGAGATTATCTGCCAAAAACCGGCATACTCTATTCAACCCCCCTTCTAGAGTATTTCTATATTACTTTGTTATACATTATCGAACCTTCAGTTAACTTTAAAAAAATCTTTAATTTATCAGATATATGAAAGTGCTCAAGGAATATGTTAAAAATCAGGAAAACAAAAGGCTTTATTGCTGAAAATTATTTAGTTAATGAGTGCTTGAGGTTTTGCGGTCGCTACATGAAACAAGTAGATGTCATTAATTCTAAAAGGAAACGTAATGAAGGAGTTGACGTTGAAACAATTGAATAAGGGTCTACACTTTTAAAAGGGCGTTCGGTACTTCTTTCAGATTCAGATCACAAGCTTGTGCATCTTTGTATCTTACTCAATAGTGCCAAAACTGAACCGTATATAGAGTAAGTAAAGTCTATGCTAAGAATGTCATCACTAAATATACTTTGCATTACTGATTTATAGACTAACAGTTTCATTGATTAGGATTGACAAAGAGGAACTGTTTCTCTCAGATCCACAACTAATTAATGATATCAACTTGCTAGAGAAAACTCATCTAGAGACATTCGTCGTTTGGTTACAAGGCAAGGTTTGAAAACCTATAATTTTGTTGTATGTTCATATGTTCATGACTACAACAATATTTTTCAAAGGGTTTACAGACATCTCTATGTCACATACTGGTTTTATAATAAATGGAAAATGCTTTCACACAGTGGATGCAAATGTATCCATAGCTGATTATGGTGTCCATGTTGAAGCAGATACTAATCTGAATTAATATGGGGTTGTAAGAGACATTTTGGTGCTAGATTTCTATATTTTTCGGTTGGCTGTGTTTCTTTGTGACTAGGCAAATATTGTAGCTGGTGTGAAAAAGGAGGATGGGTTTACCTTAGTTAACCTTCAGGATAACTTACTTAAGAAAGACCCATTCATTTTAGCATCGCATGCAAAAAAAAGTGTTCTATTCTAGAGAATCTGAAAATTCTAGTTGGTATGTGGTGTTAAAAGCTCCTCCGAGAGGCTTTCCTGACTTATAAATGTTTGACGAGTCTGTTTTTTACATCTTATGTCCCTTTAGATGTTTCTGCAGTTGATGTAAACTATTGGGACAGTAATGAATGTTAACTTTGATGTGTAACCTTTTTTAATCTTGTATTTTGTTTTAATATATGGAAGTTGTATGCTTAGTAAAAAATTAGCCTCATATTTGACTTTGTAAATGTTTATATAATTGATATGTTTTTCGGAAATACTTTTCATGGATTTGAGCACTTTTCAACAGACCAATCAACATAAATGACTGAGGTATGATTGTGCATCTTTATTATTACTATATATTGTAGAACACGTGTTGTTTACTTGTGAACATCCATTTTCATGTTGCACAAAATACTAGTGACAAAAAGAGACGTAAGGGAAGTTTTGATGTAGATGAGACCGGGGGAAGTTCTTTACAAAGTGCACAAGCCACCAATGTGCCTCAAAAAGCGAATAAAACAAGAGGTATGACATGTTTGCAGGTTATGGCAACTGGGGCAAAGGAGAAAAAATTAGTAGAGTGGAATGCGAGGGGGCAGGCCGTTGGAGATGTATCAGTGAAGTTCTCATCTACTATGGGGGTGATAGTCCGTGAACAAGTGCCAATTAATATTGAGACTTGGCATGGAGTTAGTGATCAAGCTAAGGAAAGTCTTTGGACACTTTTGATGGTAATTTTAGTTATGTTTCTTTAATTCTCATCTACTATCAGTTCTCTACTCCAATTTGCATGTTTCTTTAGTTATTTTCCTTTATGCTTATTTTGACATGGAGTTAGTACTCAAGCTAGTGGTTTATAGACTAAGCTTTGACATTTTATAGCAAAATTACTTGGTCGATGTGTGCTTCAAGTTGTTCGTCATGCAACAAATGGGGAAACTTTGGAGATCTTGGAAATCTGAGCTTTCAACTAAAATTAGAAAAATCATGGAATCAAGATCAACTAATGTAGAGCGAACAAGTCAACTTGCTAACTTAAGGCCTCTTGACGCGTCCTTAGATGAATGGAATCCATTTGTTAAAAGTCAAAATGGCAGGTAAGTAATCTCAGAAAAATGATTAAGTTTATCTTGCATTGCATTTTGTTGTAGTTTTAACATGACTAACATTTATTCATGTAGGAAAAAAGTACGAAAATGAGAAGCATAAGGGTAAAACAGATTGTGAACCACACCTTGAGTCGAAAACGATAGAATCGAAAAGTGATACTTGGAATTTTCATGTGTTTAAATTCATATTTCTGCGTATTTAGTTTTTTATTTCCTTTAGTATGTTTATGACTTCCCATTTATAGAACAAACTACACCCAGAGAAGCCTTTGACTAAGCCAGCAATATGAATTGAAGCACATGTCTCGAGGAAAAAGACAAGCGAGGCTAATGCAACCAAAATTGTAAGGAATTTCATTTGGAAGGTTACACTTGAATTTACATATTCTAATAATTACATTTCACTTTGTTTTGTGTATTTATTTTTTGTAGGATGCGATAAAAAAGAAAATGGATGAGGCTCCACCTAATGATGATGGAGAGGAGATTTTAACTCAAGTACTCGGTAAGGAATATCCTGGTCGTGTTAGAGGTCTTGGAGCGGGGGTTACGAAAACCAAGTTGTATGCTCAATCACAAAGAGACTCTAAGTATGCTAAAATGGAGGCAGAAGTAAACAAAATGAGAGCGTGAAAGACAAAAATAGAGGTTGTATTATCTTCCAAACATGGAATTACCTTGGATGATGATGATGACATAAATGATCACGATGATGGTGAAAGGCAGGAAGATTCACCTGAACATTCCAAGGTAAATATTCATGTGTATATTTTTAGTCTTTATCTTCTTCTTTTTATAATCCTATGATGATGCTTGGTGATATTTTGTTTTTAATATCGGACAAATTCCAAAGTGGTGCAATTGAAAGTGGAAGTGTAGGGGCTACTACAACTCCACATGTACATAGCATTTTCCTTTTGAATAATTATACCTTTAACATGGATAAGTATATATATACTTTTATCTACCTCATAGTCACGACAAGGAAGCAGATATCACCCTTCAATCAATGACAAATGCAAGTTGTTCAATTGGAATGGTGATGGACAAGAAGTGGCAAAATGATCCATCTCAGCTATAGATCCAAAAGCATCTATGCATGGATTCATACTTGGCCTAGATTGTTATATAGTTTGCATTGAAGAAGTGATGGTGGAAAATGCTGAATTTTATCGCTATGAGCCAGAATTTACAAACCTTGCAGATTCCATTGGTAGCACAATAGCTTGGTCGATCAAATACATTGTCCTTGATCAGGTAGTCATGGTTTCTTTTTGTCCATTGTCTTTGTATATGTCATTTTTTAATGATTCCTAGTCTTAAAGTTGCTACTTTTAAACTTGATTTCTGTAGTTGGATTAGTTTTGCTCTTATTTTACACCATTTTTTTGTTTGCTGAATTTAGCAACTAATGGTTTCTAGCCTCAGCTGAGTATATGACTAAATACTCTATGATTCAGTTTTAAAGTAAGTTCTAATCTTGGCAAAATATTATATATATAATGTTTAGCTTTATAGCCTTAGCTAAATGGATATGTACTCTATCATTTAGGTTTCAACTTTTAGGCTTTTTAGGATCAGAGAGTTTAGGTTTATGGCATTCAAGTTAATTTAAAACTGGTGTTGCATTTATTTAAATACACCTATACTTGTTTTTTGGTAAAACAAAAATTGCTATAGCATAAATCATGTACATCCATCTTTTCATTTGTGAACAGATTCTTTTGATATGTTATTAGACCTATCTTCTAAGAATATTTCAGTAGATGTGATCTTTTTGTATAATGATGTGGATGGTAGAACATCTTGTAAGAATATTTGACAAGATGTAGTTGAATGTTTTGTTTCTGGTCATTGTATGACAAATGTGAAAGGCAGGTTGTGTCTGATGCTTGTATGAAAAATGTGCATGACAGGTTTGTTCTGAAAATGGGCATTTACGACACTTTATAAACGCCATATTTTTATTCCTTGGGTAATTATTCATGGCGTACCTAAAACGCCATAAAATAGGGGTTTTTTCGATATTACTAACCTTTTTAATGACGTTTTCTAAACGCCATTAAGTATATACTCATTCACGGCGTTTCTAAAACGCAATTAAATAGGTTTTTTCTTGGATTACAAAACATATTTAATGGCGTTTTATAAACGCCATTAAATATATCCTCATTCATGGCGTTTCTAAAATGCCATTAAATATGTTTTTTTCGGATTACTAATCCTTATCCATGGTGTCTAATCCTTATACATGGCGTTTGATAAACGTCATAGAAAGCATGACATCCGTATAGACGACGTTTGGGGATGGCGTTTAAAAACGTCATAGAATGTCTTTCATAGCGTTTTTCCAACACCGTTGATGACTACATTTGTACTAGTGAAGTACGATGCGTGTCGTGGAAATATCGGCAACTGCCGCGGAAGGTACGACACCCGTCATGCATGCCGCTGACAGAATCCACTCAATCTCCAGATAGAATCTCCGAAATATTTATCTTCTTGTCTAAATTCATGATTATATATTCTAGGATTTTGACCGGTTGTTAGGCCTACTTATAGACATTTTTAGACACGATTTGAAGGATCGAAGCATTGACTCATTGAGGATTGAAGTTTAGAGATTTCGGGTACGTTATGATCGAGTATCTACTACTCGTTTGGTTTCGCCTACGATTCAAGACTTGGTTGGTTGTGTCGTGAGATTTGAAATATAGTTATTTCTATTGAAATGCTTGATTCTTCGTGGGTTCAACCCTTTACTTACATACTTATGATAGTTTGATTGTTTAAGAATTATTCTTTGACGAGATGAACCGACGACTTTCCCTCCGTCAACTGTCAACCTTCCTTAATGAGATGCTAACTATACATATGCAACCCAAACAAACCATGTTTGCCACCATCAATATGCGTAAATGGAAGACCATGATAAGGATACATTGTCAATTTGGTAGGGTGTCAATCTTATTTCATCAAATATGGACATCAAGACAAGTTCGTATTGATTCCGTCGTCGGGGGCGGCCGCACCCCCGTGCTTCCCCCTATGGCCGCCACTGGCTGGGTTAACGAGTTCGTGTGTTGTGCAAACTTTGAAGATCGACGGTAATGGATAGAAAGGAAGGTGTAGGTAAGGACATTTATGTCTTTTTCCGCTACTTCATACAAATATTAATCTTCATTCCATCAAACACCAAAAAAATTATTTTTTTCAAAATAATCTACATTTCATCCACCTTAAAAATAATCTTTATTCAATCCACCCTGAAAAATAAAAAAATAACCTTCATTTCCTAAAAAATAATCCACTCACAAAAAACACCAAATAATTCAACTTGTTGCTCTCAGCATTAGCCCGGCCACTATTAATGACAATTAATATGTGATACAAATCCACAAATAATTTTCAAAAGGGGGATAAAAAGGTCAAGGCGAAAGACTTGAAGACTTGATTCATCTCCCAAAAATCATATATCTTGTGGGCAAAATAGTCAACACACATGACTTTGAATATAGCAGCCATTTCTTGATCTCTTCCATACTTGCAATTATCACCTTTCATCCACTATATAGATATACTTATCAAATATCAATTACCCTTAAAAGTGTATTCTCCAAACACAAAACCTAAGCAACCTCAAATAGATAGCTAGCAAGCAAGCTAGCTGATTAATACACATATGGAGTTGAAGGACCAGAAGACGATGAGCTCCTCCCAAGATGATAACAAAGAAGAAGTAGTTGTAGATGAAGAAGAAGGCCGACTGCCCGGGTTTCGGTTTCATCCGACCGATCAAGAGTTGGTTACCTTTTATCTCAAGAGGAAGGTTGAGAAGAGACCCATCAGTATTGAGATAATCAAGCAGATTGACATCTACAAGCATGATCCTTGGGAGCTTTCAAGTATGCATATGTATATATATAATCCTTTTTCAAAAAATAAAAAAATTACTTCCATGCATATATATTTCATTAATTCAGTCTCAACTCACCAGCTCAATTTGTTAACAGACCAATTTATTGGGACAAAAATTAGGGCCCTGGAGATATCAATCATTATTCTATGTCATATATGCATAGCAAAACAGTAGTATTACTTTATGCTCAAATTGGCTATATAACATATTTGTTGTGTGGTAAAATATATTAAAGCTATAATTACATGTGCAGAAGCAAGCAGTGTAGGAGACAAGGAGTGGTATTTCTACTGCAGGAGAGAGAGGAAATACAGGAACAGCGTTAGGCCCAACAGGGTCACAGGCTCTGGCTTCTGGAAGGCCACCGGAATCGACAAGCCCATCTACTCGAATGGCGGACAAGGCAACCACTGTGTCGGCCTTAAGAAGTCATTGGTTTACTATCGCGGGAGCGCTGGCAAAGGCACCAAGACCGACTGGATGATGCACGAGTTTCGGCTTCCAACTGACCAACAACAACAGCAATATGCTGGATCCATCCCTAGAGATACCCTCCAAGAAGCTGTAAGTTCATCAATATAATTGACCGCCTATATAGCGCTTTTTAGAACACTGATATTTTTTATAGATGGATTAAATTAAAATGTCGATCCTAGTGAATAATTTGGTCTCTAATTTTCAATAAAATCATATGGCATGATATGATTCAGGAGGTATGGACGCTATGTCGAATATTCAAGAGAAACCGGAAGTACACACCGGACTGGAGAGAGCTCTCGTCCAAGAGAACGGCTGCAGTCACGAGCAGCGCAACCATAAGCTCGAAAGCATGCAGTGATGAGTCCATCAAAAACCGAGAACGCTACATCAGCTTTGCCAATGCGACAAATCAACAACAACGACAACCAAAATATGAAACTACCAACTACAGAAATGTGCACACTGATCTCAGGAGCACCGAAATTGCAAGGCATCTCAAGGAGGAACCCGACACGAAGAAGACGATCAACCAGAATAGTACTTGCAATGACATTGCAGGACTGTCAATGGCTCATACAAGTGCATCAGATGCATCTAATCTCTCAAGTCCTTTGAACCCTTCAAGTTCAGTCGATGATCAGGCTTGGCAGTTAGATCTCCTTCCTGCGTACGGCGGAAACTGGGATGATCTTACATCAGTGGTAGAGTTTGCTATTAGAGCGCCCCTTTGATGAAGGAGATCAATTGCAGTTAATCTGTCAGTGGTTACTATATATATATATGCTTCATGTTTGTATACTCTTTGGGTTTGCAATGGATGGATATAATTAACTAGAAGTGGTTGTGGACAAGTTTGGTGTGTTTTTGTTAATTTGAACGTTGATAGCTAGCAAAAAATCATATGTATGTTGTGAAATTGTAGTGTTTCATTACAGGCTAATCATAGTTTTGGCTATTTGATGTATATACGTACGATAATATTATATTGTTTGCAACTTCTACGCATTAGTGTTTAGTTGTTTTATGTCCCTCTAGTGTTTTGATGATGATTAATATCGTTTGCCTATGAAATAGTTAGTATACTTTTTTAGTACGATAAAAATTATACACTCCCTGTTCATGTATATTTTTTTAAATGGTAAAAACTAGATAAAATATTAATTTTTTAAATTTGTTTTTATAAATTCATACTTAATAGGAAAGAGTTTTCTACGTATTATTTATGCATGAAGTTATTTAAAAAGTTTATATTTTATATAGTTTTTTAACCCCTATAAAAGCGTGCATGAATAGTAAAACGTCATGTTTTAAATTACGAATGGAGTATAAAATATTAACATTTTTATAATTAGAAAAATTGTACTTACTACGAATATGAATTGTTAAATTTTTTTTTATAGAAAATGGATATTTTATATGATTTGTTGTCATCACTAAAACAAACATGCGTGCATGAATAGTAAACAACATATGTTTTCATTTGCCAAAGGCGGGAGCATTCCGCTATTAGTACTATGACCCTAGAAGGAGGAGGTATGCGTGCATGAATAGTAAACAACATATGTTTTCATTTGCCAAAGGCGGGAGCATTCCGCTATTAGTACTATGACCCTAGAAGGAGGAGGTTGAGACGGTCGGACGTCTCTACCATAATGCTCATATAATATTTGAAGTAAAGTCTTATAACTTTATAACTATAGACAAAACATTACAGGCACATATTCCATCCCCAACACAGGAAAGTAGTTTCTAAAAAAATTTGAACACCGGTGAATTTATATCTAGGATCGAAACAAATTGCTACAAGGAAAATATCAGGAATAACTCTGTAACATTGCAACCACTTTCAACCCATCTATAAAGCACGACCTCCGAGATGGAGGCCACATTCAACACGTCATTAATCGCTAACGTGATGTTCATAGCGACAAAACAAAATAAAATGAGTTTGAAGTAGGAATGTAACCATGACTAGCTAAAAGATTGGGTAGCATCGTGGCATGGGAAACTTTAAAATCTTCAATATACATCTCTAGTGGCCACTCAAATGTCACAAAAATGTTCGATCCTTCGATGCATTGGGTGGCGAAAGCATAAAGCGATTCTCTACATATATAAATAAGATTCATGAATCATTTTAAAAGTCAATTCACCTAGTTAGCTTGGTAGAAGTTCTTTGGTTCCACCGGGTGCAAACATCCCTAGGAAAGTTCTTTGGTTGCACCTAGTTAGCTTGGTAGAAGTGGTGTCAGTGTTGGCGAAGCTAATAGCTTCATCAAAGTGCCCTCAAAACGTATCGAATTTGTTCAACCAATTGTACGTTGTAAATATTGTAAATCAGGTTGAACACATGAATTGAAAATATGAAAGGGGGCACTGGATGCATGTGAAAAAAATTATCTCATATTTGGAGAGGCGTTGTCAAAACCAATTGAAAAAACTCTTTGAATCAATATGTACTCTTGTAAAACGATTAAAATTACACGAGCTATGTTACGAGTCTTGTGTGCTCTGTCAAAAACCCGGAATGACAAAACTCGTTTGTTAAAGCAAAATTTTCATCGCTCTAATGACATGTAACACCCATGTATGAGTGGTGTTGTCAATGATCGGTCTAAAATATCACTGCAAATCAAAACTTGTAAATCGTTATATTCTTGAAAATACTCCTTCAATTGTTGTTTACGGGTGTTGTACCATTTCACAATCAACTTTCCTCTTAACCGTGTTTCGACTAATGGTTTCCCAACCGGGTTGAACACTTCAGTCATAAATTTGTTAAGAACTAGTCATTGTGAAAAACTATAAACTAAATCTTCCGCTGATATCCTTTCAGCAAAGTTATCACTATAATTACCATAATAATAACTCCATAAATCAACAGAATGAGGAGAATTAGTTGCGGATCCTGATAGTTGTGTCTTGCCTCAGGCCATGGCGAGCTTCTTCGGGTGCTTTGTATGATACACCTGGTGTAGTTTCTGTATCCACCTCATTTCGGGTTAGGATGGTGGAGGGAGTTCTCTGGGTGGGTACACCATCATCCTCCTCAACATCAAGATGTTGCCGGCTTTCACTTCCACTCGCAATGGACACACTCCTCCGACAAGGCTTGGGATCTGTCGAATTGCTTCTGGAGGAGGCTCCACTAACGCTCATACCTCTGAAAAACATATTTTAAATAAAATTTAATTGGATATGAAAAAAAATACAAATAAGAAAGTAATTAGGATAAATGAACTAATTAAGATTAGGGAGAAGAGAGAGTTGGTGATAAAAAAAAAGTGTCGAATTCAAAATTCTGATTCTTCAAACATTTCTGACTTGAGAGCGTTTCGAATTGAGAGATTAGAGAGATGAGATTGAGTTGAGCGGAAATTGTGGTGGGAATAGGGGGTATTTATAGAATAAATACACGGGCTAGCCGTTAGAAACAACCCCCAAAATTACGAGTTGGGAAATGGCTGGGAATGTGAATGTTGGACCCAGCAGCTCGACCTGCCAGGATAACAGTTATTTTTATTTTTCTGTGGGTCAAATGGCTAGTTATGGTTTTTCTTCCTTGTAGTTATGATTTGTAGAAATATTACTCCATCACTCCCTGGAGGTAGTTTTTTTGGTAAAACTGTTGAGAGAATGAAGGTGTGAAGAGACCAAAAAGAGTCTCACATCGATAATACGAACAAAGAAGTCTTAGTATATAAGCTAGTGGATTACTCCTCCTATCGCCAATTGGTTTTAGGATGGAACCACGCTCGACTTATGTGCTAGGCTATTAGCGCAAGGGCGCACGTGTGCACACGACCCCCGATCCCGAGTCCCAACGGACTTCAGCATGGTATCAGAGCGGAAAAGTCAAACGGCCCGACTCTCGATCCTGGGCTAGCTAAAATGAGAATGAGATGCTAGACCCGTTGTCAAAGTGTCAACTAGAGGTGAAAAACGACCCTAGTTGCACTTACTGGGGCGTGTTGAGAGAATGAAAGGTGTGAAGAAACCAAAAAGAGTCCCACATCGATAATATGAACAAAGAAGCCTTAGTATATAAGCTAGTGGGTTACTCCTCCTATCGCCAATTGGTTTTAGGATGGAAACCCGCTTGGCTTATGTGCTAGGCTATTAGTGCAAGGGCGCACGTGTGCACACAACCCCCGATCTCGAGTTCTAACGGACTTCAGCAAAAACTCTCGGGAGGTAGTTCATGTATATCACTTTGAATTATTGACTACAATTATAAGTTCAGACAACAAAATTGATAAAGCAATCATAACATCTAATGTTCTTATAATTTTAAATCCATGCTTAGGCAATAGAATAGATAAGCAAACTAGCAAAGGTATCATCGAAAATTTTCATTCCTAATTTTATGTATGAACTAGTATTACTACTACCCGCGATTTTTGCGGTTTGTTGATAGTTTTTATATATCAATTATTTTTAAATTATTGTGAATTAATGCTAATTTTTGTGGGGATATAAAAATATTTTATTTTATCACAAATTAAGGTCTTAATCGTTATTACTATTGAAATAAAGTATACGACTATTATTTATGGATGTATGAACCTCATTATACAAACAAAGAAAACTATAAAATAAAATAGCGTTAATTTCTTAAAGATTTATGTAACTATTAAAATGTAAATGGTTTATATATATCGGGAATAACCTCAACGATTAATATATCTTTGCAACACTACAAGCTATCTTCAAAAGTTTTCCCAATGGTAATTAAGACAAAGAAGAGGAGGTGCACTTAATACTCGAGATTCACGACGAAGACCGGTTCGGATCACCTGTAACCTACTATGTAAACTTACATATTACACGATTTCTATTGGTTCACCTATAATTAATTTATCCAATTTAAATTATTTCAAAAAATCTTAATTTAAATATAATTTTTATTTCTTAAATTAAAAATAAAAATAAAGATTTTCTCTTTATTTTTTTTCAATCCCTAGCCGCATAAACCTTTCTCTCTCTTCCCACTACTCCGATTGCGCGCCCCGGCGGAGAAGGTCACGTTGTTTCTCTCCCGTTCAACAAGATGTCTCCAAACCTATAGGCTACAAATTTGATTCGAAGGGCGCTTAGACGGAGAAGAAGGTCCAACATAGATCAGGCTCGACAACGACGAATACGGTAATTTATAGGCTACAAATTTGATTCGAATGGCGCTTAGATAGAGAAGAAGGTCCAACCTAAATCAGGCTCGACAACGACGATGTTGGGAGTTGGGACTTGATATTTTAATTGCATATAATATGTGCTAATTAATGATATAGGGTGAATTGAGAGCTACTGACGGTGAAATGATACAATGCCGATGAATTTGACTCAAAGACAAAATCTTTATTTTTATTTTTAATTTAGGAAATAAGAATATATTTTACTTAAGATTTTCTGAAATAACTTTAATAATTTCAATTGGATAAATTAGTTATAGGTGAACCAATAAAAATCGTGTAACATAGAAGGTTACATTGTAGGTTATAGGTGATCCGAACCGTTCTCCTAGGCCACCAGATACCAACACCGCTCCTCTTACTGTCGTCATCCATGGGGCCACCAGATACCAAGTGAGGGAGAGATGGCTCTTGATGCACCATGGCTCCCTTTCCCCCTCCTCTTTCTCTCCTTTATCTCCATCGTCTCTCCTGGGCATCAGGCCGCCTCTGGCTTCACAGCACCGCTCCCTCTTGTCGTCGTCACCCATGGTGGCCACCAAATACCAAGTGAGGAAGAGATAGCTCTTGATGCACCATGGCTCCCTTTCCCCCTCCTCTGTGATTGTTTGGTGAGAACCCTAACCCTAGAAATCGATTTGGGGGTTTTATTTGAAATTGGGATTTTCGTGAATTCTGGTTAGGAATGTGTGATTTCAAGTGATTTTCCTTTGGAAGAACTTGAGATGGAGCGGAATTTCTGTTCGATTTCATGCTCAATTTGTTGTTTATTAGTTTTTGAATTGCTTATCTATTTCAATTTCCTTCTTAATTGTTATTCGATTTCCGAATTTCTATTTATCTCTTCTCTAGATTCGACAATGAGGCGAGCCTCTTTCTTTTGAAATGAGATATTAATGGGAGAACGTTGATTTGTGAACTTGGTACCGTATTCATGGTTGCGTTTTTAACAACACACATCACAGGTGGTGGAAAATTCTACAGGTGTGAAATAAAAATAAAAACATCAACCCACGTTTCAAAATAATTTTAAGTTGGAATTTAAAATTAATTTGAAAGATATAGGGACTTAATTTGTTAGTAAAACATATCTAGTATCTACCCACGTTTACCTCTAAAAAACAAGTATCTACCCACGTTCATAAGGTTTTTTTCTTTCTTTTTAACCTTTTCATATATATTAGCAATTTAACAGTAAATAGAATTTTTCCCACTAACTTCATGTACTTCCCACTAATTGAAATTGGTAGTTATTTATTTTGTTAGAGGAGTTATTAGTATGGAAGTTATTTATCCTACTAGAGGATTTACCCACATTCATGTACTTTCCACTAATTTGGTAGTTATTTTCCACTACCCACGTTCTTTTTTAGTATAGCCATAGAAGTTATCTTAGTTTTTTTTATTAGTATGGAAGTTACTTAGTTATCCCACTTCCCCACTCCCCCACTTTTTTTTATGAACACATAAAATCTGGAAGTTACCTTCATTTTTCTTTATTAGTATGGAAGTTATTTAGTTATCCCACTCCCCCCACTCGCCTACTAAGCTCATAACGAGGCTTCTAATCCGAGGAACAAAAACCACAAACAAGGTATTCTATTTTTCCTAGTCATTTCTACATCTGTTGAAGGTATCCTTCTACTTCTTTTTTTTTGAATCATTGTTCAATTGTGTGACTTCTTGAACTTATATTTTTCAGTTGATGCTCAATCGACTTCCGAACATCCATCCCAGAGTGCGCAAATACATTTACTTAGTTTTTTCAGCAAACATGATGTGTTTCGAGTGAAAACATTTCGATGTTTGTGTTGTTAATTTGACTTCGTTATTTGGTTACGTGCTACAGGTTTCAAATGGCACCACCCGTAGATACCATCAAAACCTTAGATGGATCCACAAACAAAATTTGGACAATTAGGGGAAGGATTACCGTTCTTTGGATAACGTCTTATCGAGACTCTAATGACGTCGACGGAATTCAACTTATTATCATGGATGAACTGGTTATAAGTTGATTTGTTTTTTGTTTTCATCTTATATATATTTATTATACATTTATACAATATATGATCTTCTGCACAGGGGGATACCATTCAGGGAATGATAACAAAAAATAATGTTGCCAAAATTTCACCTTTGATCAAGGAGGGCGGATTATTCGTTCGATAATTTTCATCTTATCTGAGAACAAGGATTCCGTCAGATTTGCTCCTCACAAGTACAAATGGATCTTCACTCTCAAGACCGTTGTTTCTCTTATTGAAGGGTTGAACATTCCTCTGCATAGTTTTACCCTTGTTGATTTCAGAGACATCAATTGCAACGTCTTTGACCATGATTCTGCTATTGTAATTGTGTATATTCACTAGATCAAATATTTTATTGGTTATGTTGTTGTTCCGGGTTTGATGATATGAGTTTCAGCTTGTGTTTTCTCTAATGTAGATGTGATTGGTTACATTACCAAGATCTCTCCCCTTCAAGCTAACATGAACGATTCGTCTTCACCTGCGAAACTTGATTTCACCCTGGAAAATGAAGTGTTAGTTTCCATTTAAATTTGTTATGTATCGCTTACATTACCAACTCTGAACTGCACTTTGTACAAGTATTAAGAACTATATGGTTAATGCTTATAATTTATCATTTTCATTTTACTTCATTTTCTGCAATGAAACTCTGAACTGCACTCTGTGGAATAAGTATGCGCATGAATTGAATAATCACTTGACGAGCGTTGGGGAAGTAAAGGTGTTTGTAATCATCAAATTTGCAAATGTCAAGAAGTTTGGAGGTTCGTATCACCGATCCCTCTTTACTTTATTGGTCATTCACTTGCCTTTATCGTTCATCACTATAAATGATCATTCTATCTTCTCTGAACTAATAACTTCAGGTGGATTTATCTTGAATAATGCTTCCAACCGAACTAAGCTCTTTTTTGATGCAATAATACCGGAGATTGCAAGCTTCAAAGAAAGGTTATCATTTTATATGTCAAGTTGATATCGGACTCTTGTCAAATATGAACTTTCTTTACCTATTTTCACATGTTGTACAATGTAGGTGGTGTGATGCAAATTCAATTGCTCTCGTGAGATCAACCATTGCAGAATTGTCTCAAACGCCTGTGCAGGATCCCTTTCCAATTGATACTAAGCAATGCATCCAATTCTTACATAAAATCTCCGAGGTTTATTTCGTCGTCATTTTCAAATACTATTAGTTAGTGTATGAAATTGAAGTTCCCTAAATGATTTTTTTGCTTACATTTTCCAATTGGTTAACAGCCGTGTATTGTTGTTATTGTTGGACGCATCGCCCAAATATGCAAAGATGTGGATTGGGCGTATAATGGATGCAAAGTTTGCAACAAGAAGGCTATATATAAGGACTCTATGTTTTGGTGTAATAGTTGTTCTATACATGTGAAGTTCCCTGAACAAAGGTATGTATGATGATGTATTTCATGTCAGTTTAGATATGTTTGAATAGGTTTTGTATGTTTGTTTTAATAGGAATAATTAGACACGACCACGGGTCACGGGTCGGGCGGGTCGACCTGTGACCCGCCGGGTCAGGGTCCACGGGTCCGAGGGTCGGGAAGGGTTAAGGGTTAGGGTTAGGGTCGACTAAATGTGAACCTGTGACCTGCCGGGTCGACCCGTCTGACCCGCCGGGTTGGGAAATTTGAAAAAATGACCGTTGGGTGTTGGGCCCACTTTTTGACCGTTTTTTTTTAAAAACTAGCCGTTGTTCGGCTAGGTGTAGTAGGCTCGAGCCTATAAATAGGCTCGATGTTCTTCCCAATTCATTTTTACTACACATCAATCAATCAAATCACTCATATTTTATCCAATCCCGTCGTAATGTCGAGCAAAGGAAGCAAAAGTGGATCCTCGACGCTGAGCTCGTCTGACTTGTTCGAGCACCATTTCAAGAAACTAGTCAAAGCCCCGGGCGAGACAGGAGCGCCTGAAGCGGAGTGTTGCTACTGTGGTAAGAAGTACAAGATCAATAACAACCTTTGTATTGGCAAC
The DNA here is from genome assembly GCA_037127255.1 of Persicaria tinctoria. Lineage (NCBI taxonomy): Eukaryota > Viridiplantae > Streptophyta > Magnoliopsida > Caryophyllales > Polygonaceae > Persicaria > Persicaria tinctoria. Next base: position 41,287,505 of record JBANSL010000012.1, on the reverse strand, counting down.
TTGAGGAATCATCTTGCCACGAATCATCCCGACAAGTAAGTCCAAGTCCAACTCCAAGCATCGGGAGTAAGTTCTTCAAATATGAACGTATGAAGAACTTAAGAAGTAAATAAAGTAGGAAGTAAGTTCGTGTTGTAGGTTGTAAACTTGTAATCTCACACATGACGTGATGAATCGTCGAGCCCGATATCGACCGGACTATGAATCCGGTACGAGTTTGTAATCGTTGTTCGGTTTGTAATAAGATTGTGTGTTATGTGTGTATTATCTTGTTTTTTAACTAATCCAACATGTCAAAATAACAAACTTAGCATTTAAAAAAATACTAACACATTTTAAAAAAATAATAACAACCTTAGAATTTAAAAATATACTAACACAAATAGAAATAAGTGAAAAACTAAATAAAAATTACAAAAACCCACCCGGTCAAATTGCCTCCCAAGTCCCCAACGGTCGGGAACTTTAAAAAAAAAAAATACAGAGCAACGGTCATTTTTTTGAAAAAGAACTGGCCGACCTGCCGGGTCGACCATTGGACCCGCCGGGTCGAACGTTGGACCCGGCCGATTTCCCTCCCCATTTCCCCTATAAATACTACCCATTCCCTCCCATTTTCATCACACCATCTCATCACATCTCCTACTCTCTAATCACTCTCTAATCTCTCTCTAATCGCTCGAGAATCGAGGAAGTCGGAAGTCGGTGGTTCACGAATCAAGAATTCCGAGAATTCGCATCACCAATTCCTACTTCTATCATCTCTTTCTTTATTTTCATTATTTCTTCATTTGTCTTAATTACATATTTATATTATTTTAACAAATATCTAATCCACTTTTATTGAAAATGTTTTCACGAGGTCGAAGGAGCGTTAGCGGAGCCCCGTCTTCAAGCAGGGGCGGAGCCAGCTCGGGATCGGGTCACCAACCGGAGCCTAGCCTTCGACGTAGTTCCTCCGTTTCCGGACCAGGATCCCGACGACGTCGGGATCAGGCACTACTCGATGAGCATGTCGGAATTGAGGAGGAGGAAGTTGCCCCTCTGGGAACTCCTTCCATGCCATCAACCATCCCGACTCAGGAGTCCGGTTTGGAGGCCGAGGAGGATCCCAACGCGACACCCGATGGTCTCGATCCCTATGCCACACCAGTCGCTTTTAAGGCCGCCACAATGAAATTTCGGTTCACGAAGGGACCGCCTGCACCGGGATGGGGCAAAAACTATTCCTCCGTCAAGTGCAGATTCTGCCCGCAGGTCTACAAACACAAGAAGGGGAACGGATATGGCAACTACGGACGTCATATCGAATCGAAGCATCCGGAGAAACTCGTCTTGGCGAAAGGCCAAACACAACTTACCGGGTACGCAACTACTTCCTCTCAACCCCCTGGTTTATGGAGTTATGATTATGCTAGTTGTAGTGATAACTTTGCTGAAATGATAGCGGCCGAAGGCCTAGCTTATAGTTTTGCACAACGTTTAAGTTTCAACAAATTTATTACGGAAAATGTTCAGCCCGCTTGGCAACCTATGAGTCGAAACACGGTTAAGAGGAAAATGATAAAAAGGTATAACACCCGCAAAGCTGAATTAATTGAATATTTTGAAAAACATAGCGATTTACATGTTTCAATTTGTAGTGATATTTGGACCGACCATTGGCAACACCACTCATATATGGGTGTTACTTGTCATTGGGTGGATGAACGGTTCATTTTACACAAACGAGTTTTGGCTTTTCGAGTTTTTGACGAGGCCCACACGGCCCGTAACATAGCTGCGGTTATTTTTAGAGTTTTACAAGAGTATAGATTGACTCAAAGAGTTTTTTCAATCGGTTTTGACAACGCATCCGCCAACACTGCCTCTATCCCAGATTTAACACAATATTGCCAGCCCGGGATAGGGGGGAGATTTTTCCATATTCGTTGCGCACCTCATATTTTAAACTTATGTGTTCAAGATGGTTTAGCGTATTTACAACAGATTACCAAACCTATTCGATTTGTCTTACGGGCACTTTGGCGAAGCAAACAGCTTCGCCACCAATGGCACCAGTTTTGTCGATCTAGCAACCTTCGCCCGAAGAACTTCCCCCGAGATGTTAGCACTCGGTGGAACTCGACATACAGAATGATTTATGATTCTTATCAATATAGAGAAGCTCTTTCCGCTTTTGCCACCCAAAACATCCCAGATTCAAACGTTTTTGGGGATGTGTGGGTTGTGGCTCGAGATATAATTGAGGTTTTTAAGGTTTTCAACGATGCAACCGAAACTTTTAGTCATGCTTACATTCCTACTTCGAGTGTTTTCTGTTTTTCCGCGATGAACATTGCCATAGCCCTCCAGGACGGGCTTCAAGTGGAACGCATATCCGACGCTGTTTTCACCATGCGGGAGAAATGGTTGTCTTATTACAAAGTTATTCCTGATATTTTCCCCGTAGCTTGTTGTTTCGACCCTAGATACAAATTAACTGGGCTTCAAAAGTTTTTAGAAAACTACTTTCCCACGCTCGATGTCCAAGATGATCCTGATTGCAATGTTTCAATTATAGTTGCTAGAGTTAGAGGAATACTTGAAGAATTATATACTCATTTTTCTACGGGCGCTAGAGCGCCTAACATTCCACCTCCTGCGCCTTTAAGCTCGAGCGGATCCTCTCGCACTAGTATTACCGCTCGAACTAAGGCTCTTGCCAGAGATATTTTTGGCACAAAGAGGTCGAGGTCGTCGTCGAACCCGCACTCGGAGCTCGACGAATACTTGTCTACTAACTTTGAATTTCGCAGTGATGAAGATGAAGATTTCGATATTTTAGAATGGTGGGGCCGAGTAGAAAGACAGCGATTACCGACCTTGCAGGTGATCGCTCGACAAATACTAGGAGCCCCTTGTTCCACCGTTGCAGTGGAACAATTATTCAGCCGAGGGGGCCAAATTCTTACCGAGAAGAGATCAAACTTCTCCCTAAGAACCTCGAAGCACAAGTATGCCTCGCCGATTGGAAGAGGGCTGAGATGAGAATTCAGAAGAACTTTCTTAACACCGGGTCGGAGCAAGATGATGGAGTGGACTCGGAATCAGCCGGGTCCTCCGTGGACGGTGGAGTTGTCGATCCCCATAGCCAGCGCCAATCCGACACCGAGGAATAGCCGAATAGGTAAGCGGGGTTCAGATAAACAGGTAAAGAACTACGTGGGCTTTGATTCCTCTCCCCCGGGAGGATACGTAGGCAATTGGGAAACCGATTCAAGCCCTTCTTCCCTCTTTTTTTTTATTCCCCAATGGCCAATAGCCCAATACCCACAATTCACACATACAATTCACAAATATACATGATACATACGAAAATTAAAAAAATAAAAACCCAACCCGGCCTGACCCGCCGGGTCCGACCCATTTCCAGCCTCCCCAGCCACGTGGCCGACCCGGTAGTCCGACCCGCCGAGTCAATCAACCCGTCGACCCGTCCCAACCCTGGGTCAGGGTTAGGGTCGACCTCCCCGGGTTGTCGACCCGGCGGGTCGGACCCGTGGCCATGTCTAGGAACAATGACCTAAATATTTTCCAAAGCAGCTCAATTAACCACACTCATTTGCTATTTTTTATTCCTTGTTGTGGTGACTGATGTTAATTCATTTATCGTTTAGATTTCTGCTTCAGATTATTGTGAAGGATGCTACGGGGACTGCCAAGATGACATTGTTCAATCAAGCAGCCATCCAGCTACTTAAAAAGGATGCTTCTACTTTACGTGCTCAGATGGTTAAGGTCATTGCCTCTAACGCATATTTGTATGTAATTATTGTGTTTTTAGTCTACTTGGCATCATATCAATTGTGTTGTTTTGTTATTGTTTTTTTATACGAAGATTCCAAGCTTAGATTTCCCCCCGAATTCAACAACCTTCTCTCTCGTAAGTATGTGTTCGTTGTTGATGTTGGACAATACAATATTGAGCATCCACGTGATGCGTATTCTGTCAAGAGAGTCGATGAGGACGAGTCCTTGATTGAGAAGTTTGAAAATCACCTGATTTTTGCCAAGGTGGTTTTTTCTTACCTATTTCATGTAATTGTTCCTTTTCTTTTATTCTATGGTTTAAAAATATTAAGTGCATGCATATATCGTTCATGCGTGTCTGGTGTTATAGGATTATGATTCAGATCATTTGTCTCATCAACCCGAAGCTCCTTCCAATGCTTCTTCAAGTATTGTCCTCACTCCATCAAAGCGATCCCATGAATCTGAAGATGAACACTTGCACTACGAGTGTTGAAGGTCAATCGTCATCAACCAAGAAGGTTGTTACCGAAGGCGACACAACAGTGTGATTAGTAACATTTGACATCCTTTTAGCATAAACTAAATGTTTTCATGTGAGTTATGTATCCTGTTAACTGTTTCTTTTGTTGGAATTTAGCAAACTTTCATCTCCTTAAGACGTGGTGTTTTGTCGAGTTTTATCTTATGTCCAATGTACTTTTTGGAGTTGTGTAATTTCAATGTCAAAAGTTTTTTTCTTTTTTTCTATGAATGGTTTGTCCTTAATGGAAGGATATGAATGATTTTATTTATTATTAAAATATTTACTACTACAGATAAGGGACTAGGGGCCTAATTCAATGATACACTAAGGACAAATATGTTAAAATAAAAAAAACGAGGCCCCTACCTAGAGAGTGATACAGATACACTAGGGGTATGTTTTTAATTCTACACCAACATTTAAAATTGTACATGTGTAGTTAGAGGGAAATCTCTGTCACAGGTTGGTTTATATTTGCCTCGACCGGTGTTCAGTCATGACGAGTTATATGTTGCGGTCTCTCGGGTGACGTCTAGGAGAGTTTTGAAGATTGTAATATGTGATCAAGATTCTAACATTTTAACATCTACTACTAATGTAGTATATAAAGAGGTGTTTCACAACGTATAGTTTGTAGAAACTTGTGTTGAGGACATATGCATGCAGATGTTATGGCTCAGTTAATTATTATTTGCGTGCATTGTGGTTGACTTATTTCACTTTATGAAACCATGTTAAAGTAATTTATGTGTCGCTCCTTCTTGTATCATATTAGTCAAAGGTAAGGTTAAGTCGAGTACTATGTTTTATACATTATTACTATGTTAACATTTGATTTTTTTTTTATCATTCAATATATTAAAAAATGTTAATTTATAAGTAATACTTATATTTTTATATTATAAATAATAAATAATATTATATACACTATATTTTAAAAATATAAGGTCCGTGCAATTAATGCACGGGTTCATGAACTAAGTAGATATAGAAATCACTAACAAATAAAAATGAGGTTGATGAATTCATTTACCACGAGTAAGCAAGGAAGTCAAGCATTTGACGACTGTAGCTTGGACCGGCTGATATGAATTTTTCATAGCGCAGTGATATCAATTATGGAGTCATAATATTGGAATGAAGCCAGTATGTGACGTTTATAACTTGAAAATGGAGTGCAAACTGCAAAGGACAAGTAACTAAAACCTCACAAGTGGGGGTAGTTTTGTGCATCAACTTCTAGAAATTGGTCATTTTTTGAAGCATTCAAATTCAATTTATGAAAAATTACTTATGATTAATTATACCTTCAACATAGGTTTTAATTTGTTATCTCAGTCAACTTTGAATACCCAGATTTTGAACTTGGTAAACCTATTTCTCTAAGAAACCCATTTGGTTAATCAAGCTAAAACAATATAGATTATAATACTACGTAAGGACTTTACTGTACATTTATTATGAAATAAACATCAAATTAAGGTCAGTTCAACTGTTAATGGTATCAACACCATTTTGGTTTTTGCCTGTGAGGCTGTGGCTACTGAATAGAAAGATCAATAGTACACTACAGAGCCACAGTACAATCTATAACTATACTATACCAATCGGTTCATGAATTAACAAAGACAATTTTACAAAAGGTATATCAGGAATTTGAGCAAAGACCAGCATCACATCACAACATTATCATAGCCATTTCACAAGCTGTGGAAAGCGCTGCAGCAGCCATGTCACCGCACTGATGATACCCTGGGCATGATCATGGAAACATTAGGTGAATGCAGGACATATTGTAAAGAATTAGGCATATTTTCATGTAGGAGACTGCAGACAAAGTATATGGAGTTGCTTGAGAATGTTTTCATGTAAATGTTCTGCTTGAATTTTCTGCTACTCTTTTCAGAATACAGCATATGGAATTGCTTCAGAATTCACTTGTGCCCTGCTTGTTGCTTCAGAATTCCCTTCCGTCTCATAACTGTTAAAGAAGGATGTTACTTTGTCATCCAAATTGCAATTTATACAGTGATTTTACAATTTTCCGAACGAGTTGGGAGCTATGCTGGTGAAAGGAGGGATGGAGATCCAGAAACTCTCATCGACAATCTCAAATACCAAACGAGGGAAAAATCAAGAGGAATTGAAGCCCAAAGCTGATGGGAATAGGCCATGCTGCCAAGGAATAGTAAAATGAGGCTACCATCTCCCAAAATTTTTTTTTTTTTGTATATTAGTAGAAGAGTAATTAACGCTCACATCTCCCACCTCTAATTCAAGAAATGGATGGAACAGGGGTTCAGTTTGCCGGTTATTTTGTATGCAAAAGGTTCACCTTGGTGGCAGTGCAGTGTGTTTGTTAATGTTCAATCAACAATATGTAAGAAAAATAGACAAGAAAACTCAAAATTTGAGAATTTAAAATAGAAAGGGGATAAGTTCAAGTGCTTCAGTTGAGTCCAACTCCATCATGCTGCTTTCCCAGTAAACACCATTACCCTAATCTCCAATCTTTTGTTTGAGAGATACGACTGAGATATTGGATCCAATATCCACTTTCAACTTTCAACTTCTCTTTTTTTATGTTTAATTAATTTGTGAAATAACCCAACATTGAAACTTTTGTAACAGATTAACTGATTAATGCCTAGTTTAGAACAGTTACGAAGTTGGGAAACAATTAACGTAGAACGAAAGCCCAAGTTAGGGGTTAAAACACCTCTTCCTTACCCCAATACCCAGAAATAATCCAAGATGTCTGATGAAATCCATTCATCAAGCAGATATTATTCATATATATACTCAGATATTGAGTTGGATGTGGTGCCATCAGAGGAAGTTTCTTACTTGTTGATCATCAAAAGACGCCATGAGGGGGAAAAGAGGTTTCTTGAATATAATCTATGCAGAAACAAGGATTAAAAAATATGCTAAAAATGCATATACTTACCAAAGTTGATTCTCCAGGCTTGATAGCAGGCTCCACACAGTCTCGAGCATAACTGTTTTCAAGCACGGGGCATTACACAGCAGAGCTATGAGACCATTGAAGATGTTATGTGACAAACATACAGAATCAAATATAAGAAAAATCTGATTGAGACATGGCTGTCTAAGCTAAAATAACACATCATATTTCCAATTCTACTCTTATGCAAGCCACAAGCAACCATGTCACATTGTACAATACATCTCCTAAAAGATCAAAACAATTACAGCCACAGATATAACCTTACTGGAAATATTAAGTATCCCAGAATTTGACAATAACTGCATAGAACTTGTATTCTCCAAGGAGATAAGGGTAGCTTACTAAAGAATAACTCACACTATTTGCCGTGTCCCGTTCAGCACCTCCAACCGATAAAAGCTGCATCCTTTACTGAATGGGAAAGCTGTTCCCTTCCATTCTGTCACATGATTTAAGCCAGGTCACTTTATATTGAATTACACGATGAGCATGAAAATTCAGTGAAGGAACTGCATACCCAAGTGCCATGTAACACCAACTGCTGAAGTGTCCTCACTAGAAATATCATCAATCACAAACTGCAGATCGGTGCTTATAGAATCAATAAATTTATTGAAGAAGGCCATAATATCCTGCATAGAAGAAGAAGCATGTAGCAAAAGAGAGATTAGTAGTTAGCTCAAAATTTAAGTCTAAGATATCAAAGGGAGAGGGAAAGATGACTAAATATAGAATATGATGGCTTTGCATATAATCATCTTGATCATGGTCTTTCTCATGTTTCTATCAAAGAATCGATGAAGCTCTGTCATCATGACGATAAAGAAAATCACGAGACTTACAAATTGACAACTTCATCCATAGTACTGAAAATGAAATACTCATTTTCCTAACCATTGCACAATAGAATAGGACTGTTACCTTTCAACAATTTCATTTGACAATTACTTCACTTAAAGGACAAGTGGACAACTACAAAACTGGCTCCTAAACTCCATAAAAATCACAATTCAACCTAGAATAGAACCTAATATAACCACATATTGGCTCCTAATCAACCTGTGGTGCAATCTCGTTGAATCCGGAAATTTGGTGGATCGATCACTGGAAGATTACAATTTCGAGGTGATTGTTGATTCTAGTACAAGTTGATTACGTCAGGGTTTAAAAATCGAAACTTTTGTGGAAACAATTCCATTCAAAAACTAATCGATTAAAGGAGAAGTGACCTTGCGACCGACGAAGGGGCGAGGGAAAACGAGGTCCTCGTAAACGCAGTTCTCGGCGATAAGGCCTTCAACAGAGGGAAGATCACGCATGTTGATTCCGCCATAGAAGCTCCTCACAACCTCCGAAGCAGAGAGGTCGGAAGTAGGAGGGGGAACCAAAGCCTGTACTTGATTCTTCGACAAGGAAACCCTGACACCGGTTTGGGAGGCTCTCTGGGGAAGTAGTGTCGTGCTGATTGGCGATCGGACGCCATGGTTGGCAAGGAGAGAAGCTGTGAGGAAGTGAGAATGTGAGGGCTTGTGCAGAAGAATAAGAGGAGGGTGGGGCAGGTCGGCAGGGATGGTTGGGGAGTGGAAGCGGAGGAGCGCCATTGTTGGAATCGCCGGCGGGTTTCTGATAAACCCGCGCATCTGCTCCTACGCCTTGGAATGTTTTCGTCCATTAGTTTTGTTTTTCTTTTTCCCCCTTACGAAATGATTTGAGAAGTAAATTGAGAGGAGAGCCATTCATCGTGCCAAAACCGATCTGAACCTTGCCGAATCGAAAACCGAACCTAAACTAATAGGATTGAAGATTCGATAGGAACCTTAACTCTCAGATTGGATATAAGAGATTAGGGTTCTTGAGCGAAACAACTAAACAAAACTGTAAAAGGAGCGACACAGTAGGTTTACATGGTTCGATTCGAAGATCTACTCCACGGGGCCTCAGCAGGGAGGCACCGAGTCAAATCCACTAAGTACGAACAATATTACAGAGTAAGGTTGCCGATAGACCAAATCAGTCAAGGCAAGCAAATAATAGACAAGATACAAGAGAAAAGGTGAAGGTGGAAAGCAAGAATAGGTAGAACACTCCCCGGATCTGAAGTACAGGTCAGATCTGCGTGAGGGAGCTCGTCGGAGAAGAAGATCTTCGTCGATGGAGGAGCTGATGCCTTGTTCTTCCTTGCAGTGGACGGGATCTAGAGTCTCGCTAGGAGATACGACCTAGAACGCCGTCTCTCTTCACAATCGCCGTCGCGGAGCCACAATCTCATCAACAATCGATTGTTGCTGAGATTTCCACGAAATGCAGTTGCCTGCCCATGTGAATTAGAATGTCGAAGTAGACTTTCGATTATCTTTGTTGCTGGTGTAGTCTGAGTCTACATATCCCTGCAGCTTAGTAGAATATTCATGCAAACTATAATGCAGACGGAGGTTTTTAGTTCCAACAACATATCGGAGTAAGTATTTCATAGCATTCCAGTGATCTAAACCGGGATTAGACATAAAACAGCTTAAAACACTGATGGCAAAAGCAAGGTCAGGCCTCGTACAAAGCATAGCATACATCAAAAAGCCTACAGCTGCGTCGTAGGGCACCTTACTCATTTCTTTGACACTTTCGGGTTTAGAGGGACAACTCTTTTTGGTGAGTTCTAGATGCCCTCCTAAGGGAATGGTGGAAGGTTTGGATGAGGACATATGAAAACGGTCAAGGACCTTTTGGGTATAGTCATCTTGAGATAACCATATAGATTTTCTATGTCGGTTTCTAATGATGTAAATGCCAAGAATCTTCTTAGCACTCCCTAAATCTTTCATCTCAAAGTATTTCTTCAAATTGCTTTTAGTAGTGCTAATAGGAGGCATACTATCACAGATAATCAGGATATCATCTACATATAAGAGCACATAAAGCATAGAAGATGGAGAAATGATTTGAAAATAAAGACAGGCATCATAACTGCTTCTAGTAAAGCCTAGTTTATGAATCACATCATCAAACTTAAGATTCCATTGCCTAGGGGACTGTTTAAGTCCATAGATAGATCTCTTAAGCAAGCAAACATGATCAGGATATTTAGGGTGTTCAAACCCTTTAGTCTGTCTCATATGGATTGTTTCATCCAGAGACCCATGTAGAAAAGCAGTTTTAACATCCATTTGTTCTAATTCCCAGTCAAAGACAGCACACATAGCAAGCATTAAGCGTAATGTTTTATACTTAACCACGGGAGCAAAGATGTCATTGTAATCTATACCTTCTTTCTGAGAGAACCCTTTGGCTACCAAACGGGCTTTATACCTAGGAGGATCTCTAGGGTTTAGACCTTCTTTAATCTTATAGATTTACTTGGAATCTATAAGACGGGTTCTTGGAGGTCTTGGAATCAATATCCAGGTCTGATTGACCTTCATTGAGTCCATCTCTTCTTTCATGGCATTTTTTCCGGTGTATGGCATTTTGATCTCTAATGGCTTCAGAGTAAGAGTTTGGAGTGGAAGGATTCCTAAAGGTGTCAGCAGTTAGCAAAGCATATTCAACAATATAATTGGTATACTTCCTATTTGGGATGCTAACTCTGGGTTCTCTATCCCTAACAAGCTGGTAGTCATGCAAATTAGGCATGTTAGTCACAACATGGTCAGTAGCATGCATATCAGAAGAGGGGGTTGATGAGAAAACAGAGGACTTCGTTAAGAAGTCATTAGACAGGCCGGTTACATCACCAGAGGAAGGAGAAACAAAAGGACTTAAAATGGGGGAGGGGGAGTTTCCAGCAGAAGCTGCTGGCGTTGTGCCATTGGAAGCACCTTCGGAGGTGTCTTCTTATGAGCTGGTGTTAGTAGTTGCTATGTCTTTGGCACGTTCCTCTTCGTCTCCATTTTGTTCTTCTTGTGTGTTCCCCCTTGGTTTTGTTGAAGCTAGCACTTGATAGAGCCTTCCAATGTCGTACTCATCTATGAAGTCATTATCATCATGTGGAGTGAAGCTGCTGATTTCTTCAAACTGTTGTTGGGTACCTGTTAACTCAGAGAAAGAAGTTAGTGAAGTTTATAATGGGAATTCCTTCTTATTAAATCTGCAACTTCTAGTAGTTATAACTTTGTAAGCTCCAGGTTGTAAAAGTAACACCCTGAACCCTTTCACCCCTTCAGGATACCCTAGAAAAATACCCTTTAAAGCTCTTGGCTGGAGCTTACCCTCATTCACATAAGGATAAGCTGCACAACCTAAAGTCTTTAGATAGGATAAATTTTGAGGTTTTCCTGTCCATTTTTGTTGAGGGGTGACAAAGTTAATAACACTGGAAGGAGATCTGTTAATTAGGTGGGCTGCTGTATGAACAACCTCACCCCAAAAAGAAGGTTTCAATCTAGAACTAACAAGTAAACATCTAACTTTTTCTAATAGGGTTCTATTCATACGTTCAGCTGTGCCATTTTGCTGTGGTGTACCAAGTACAGTTAGGTGTCTTTTTATCCCATTAGATTTGCAAAAGTTGTCAAAATTAAGATTGCAGAACTCCAAACCATTGTCAGTTTTAAGGCATTTAAGCTTGTGAGAGGATTGGCTTTCTACCATCGCCTTCCAAGTTTTAAATGCCTCAAAAGCTTGATCTTTGGTTTTGAGTAAGCTAATCCAAACCTTTATGGAGTAATGATCAATGAAACTGATAAAATATGTCATGCCACCAACAGTAGGGACTGGTGAAGGTCCCCATAAATCAGAATGCACATATTCAAGAGGCAGTTTAACAGCATAAGAAGAAGTAGGAAAACTAAGCTTAGAAGCTTTTCCTAGCACACAGTTTTCACAGAAATCAATACTCACAGGTTTCTTAGGTATTAGCCCAGTTTCATGCAATTTTGTTAGGCCTTTGTTTCCTATGTGACCAAGTTTGTTATGCAAATCAAGAGTCTCGGCAAGGGACATAGAGTCCTTGGAGGAAACTGAATTCAGTTCTACTTTAGAGGACTGGATGTAGTAGAGTTTCTTTATCATGTGGGCTCTCAGGATAACCTTGTTGTTAAAGGTTACTGTCCTGATCCCATTGGATGAAGCTATGGTACATCCAAGTTCTTCCAAAGAAGATTCTGAAATCAGATTTCTCCTAAGAATGGGAACAAATTTGACATTGGTAAAAGTTCTAATCACATTATTATGCATGCACATAGAAACATCACCAGTACCAGCAACATGTAGAGTAGTATGATCACCAAGCATAACATCACCACCATCTGATTTAGTTAAATGCTTAAACAAATATTGGTTGGGGGTAGCATGCATAGTGGCACCAGAATCAAGTATCCACACATTGGGGTCAAATTGTAAAGACACATCAGCACACATGAACAACTCAGATGGACAATCATTCATGTTTTCAAGCACAACAGCAGACAGATCAGTATGGTTCTTTTTAGCAAGTTCCTCATCTCTTTTTTTCTTTCTACATTCCTTAACCCAGTGTCCTAAATTGCCACAATTACACTTAGCATTAGGATCAGATTTCTCGGACTTCTCATGCTTGAACTTATTATTCTTGTTCTTCTTATTCTTTGCCTTTGATCCCTTTTGGTTATTTTCATTAGTTTTAGAAAACAGAACCTCAGGTTTATCAACTTTATCAGATTTTAGACCTTTTACTTTAAAAACTTTCATGATCTCATTTTTTTCAATGATAGATTCAATTAGTTTATCTTTTGTAAGGTCATCTCGACTGAACTGGATAACATCTTTAAAGTTGTCAAATTGGGATGGCAAAGAATTAAGAAGTAAGATAGCCTGATGAGAGTCTTTGATTTCGTCCTTAATTACATCTTTCAAGTTCTTGAGTCATTTTCAGAAATTTATCAAGATTATCATCCAAAGTAAGTGTAGTGTTCATTTTAAAAGTAAACAAACGACAGAGAAAAGAGATCCTGGAGGGCAAGGACTTAGATAGAAAAAGCTCCTCCAGGGCATGCCATAGAGAGGAAGCGGAAGAGTATTTTACCACCTGACGGGCTATGCCGTCAGTTAGCCGTAACATGATCTCGGCGTGGGCCTTCTCATCGAGCTCCGGGTCAATCACTGGCGGATCTTTTGCCAAGCCATCTATCCCCTTGAGTTTGGAATCCCCGTCCTTAGGGACCTCAGTGGATGAGCTTTCTGGGACACCATCGATCTTGATTCCTGGAGCCGGAGTTGCCTGAGGTGCGGTTGACTTTACGGCCTTCCACCACCCTTCCTTGATTAGTACGACTTTCATCTTGATTTGCCACATGGCGAAATCAATGATGCCATCGAAGGGTTTTATGCGAAGTGCACTGTCCATTTTTAAGGTACATGAGAGACAAAAAAAACGAACAGTAAGTACCAGATCTACGCAAGCGGAAGCAAAAATAAGACGTTTCAAGAAGAATCTTGAAAACGGTAAACCCTAGGATCAGATCTGAGTGCTATCAAGCTCTGATACCACTGAAGATTCGATAGGAACCTCCTACCTCTCATATTGGAGGTAAGAGATTAGGGTTCTTGAGCGAAATAACCAAACAAAACGGTAAAAGGAGCGACACAACAGATTTACGTTGTTCGATCCGAAGATCTACTTCACGGGGCCTCAGCAGGGAGGCACCGAGTCAAATCCACTAAGTACGAACAGTATTACAAAGTAAGGTTTCCGATAGACCAAATCAGTCAATGCAAGCAAATAATAGACAAGATACAAGAGGAAAAGTGAAGGTGAAAAGCAAGAATAGGTATAACACTCCCCGGATCTGAAGTACAGGTCAGATCTGCGTGAGGGAGCTCGTCGGAGAAGAAGATCTTCGCTGATGGAGGAGTTGACGCCTTGTTCTTCCTTGTTGTGGACGGGATCTAGAGTCTCGCTAGGAGATACGCCCCAGAACGCCGTCTTTCTTCACAATCGCCGCCGCGGAGCCACCAGGAAACCCTAGCTCTTCAGAGCTTCTCTTTTTTTTTTCTCTCTCTGCTTTGGTGAACTAAGCTTCTGTAGTTAGAAACCCTAGCAGCGCTTCAGTTTTATAGATGGAGTATAACTAACCAAAATGCTGCGTCGGAGGAATGACCTAGAAGCTGAAAGAGTCTCAAGCATCCGGGCTTCCAGGAAGGCAGGTCATTGGGCTTCATCCGAGTGGACTCAAGAAATAGGCCCAACGAATAAAGGCCCGGAACCAATGTACATATTATACCACTTATACCATATGCTTATTATATATGTCAGCATAATATATAATACTACACTTCTAACATATAGTATAAGCATATAATATATGTGCATAACACATACTTGTTATCTTGTTAGTTTAAATATTTGCCTACGTCTTAAAATCGATATTAGTCTATCTACCATCCTATACTCCTAGATTAAATATGATTTAGATTCGGTTAACAAGGATTGATTCGACTTTACGCTGGTTTGATATAGATTCGATTTGGTTATAACTTATGTTATACGGAAACCGAAAGGGAAACATAAACGGAAACGGGGAGTCGGCAATCCAAATTTTGGTTATAACTTATATTTTCATTTAAAAGTCTAAATAAGAGCAATAAACATATCACTAAGTTATACACTTAGAATACAACATTAGGCTACAAATTGAAATGTTCAATATTGTGATATACAATGTGCTTTACTCCTTAACATAAATCAACACAGACATATCAAACAATTTAAATGTCCTTACTCCTCTTCGACTCTATGAGCTACAGGGTTGGTTTTTTGGCTTTTTTCAACACTATAATTTTCACTAGGACTGCTACTCACATTTAAGGATGACATAGTTAGAACCGAGAGGTAGAGAGCACTGAGCAAGTGAGAGTTTACATGGAGAACACAACGAGCAGAGAGAGGGTCGTTGGAAGGAAGGAGAAGAGGGAAGACAAAAAATGGAAGAGAAGTAGGCGGTAAGGCTAGAGAGAAATGAGAGTTTCAGATGTGAGGAAGGGGAAGCTTGATTTAGAGTTTGATTTTTTTTCAATTATAAAATTAGTAGAAACGTCACCTGACATGGAAGAAACGTTTCTTACCAAATGGAAACGGTTAAGGTTTATGACTTTTCTAGTCAACGAAACGGTCAAAGTTTTTGACCTCTTAGAAACGTTTCTGAGGTGTTTCCACAGATCTTCGGAGTTTCTTCATATCCAGAAACGTGAAATCGCTATGAAATGGAGTTTCGGGGTATCATAGGTTATAACCTAACCGAACCAAAATAAAAAAAAATGCACACAACCTTAAGCCTTTGATTTGCTACAGTGGCTCGGCGGCACAACTAGCACAGTTGAACAACCCTACACACATCCCTACACAGAAGAGAATCATCCAATTAGATTTCATATTCAATCAGAAAAACAAACCCTAAATCCCTAATCATTAGCCATAGCGATTTCATATTTCGGAATTGAAAGTTGGCCAAATTTTACCCGAAGCAGAAGAGATTAGAGATGGTTGAACTAAGACCATCTGCCACCATTCCCCAGAACCCCCCAAAACCCCAATTATACCATACAAGCTACTCCCACCGTAGTGTATCTCACATCCCCAAATTTTTCTTTGCCAATTGTCTACATGAACTTGTTATATATGTCATTTAAACTCATATGCTATAATCCTTCTATTTATTATTCTTTTTCATTTTTTTTTCCCTTTTTACCCTTTTTTATTATTCTTATTTCACATGTATACTTTGTTAATTTTATTTTTCTCCTATAATTTTATGCTATTAAATTTTGATAGTAATAAAATTGATACCAATACATTATTCATAACAAGTTTTTTCATATAAGCCTAATATTGAAGATAATCGGACCAAATGACTTTAATACAAAATCATTAATTAATGTGTCATAATACAACATAAAAAATTACACAATATGGTAATGAGATATTTATAACACTTTAAAAAATAACAAAACCATACAATAAATTAATAATTATGTATTTGAGCCTGATAATGACATCTTTCGATCAATCATAGTCGACGAGTCAGCGGATTATAAAAATTATACCATTACAAAACTCATAAACAAGCTTGTAAATTTGAGCATAATATTTGAATATAATTGAACCAAATTAATTTAATACATACATTATTTTAGGTTTCTTAAAATAATATATATATATATATATATATATATATATATATATATATTATACATTATAATTTTGTAATGTATAATATAGTCAGTATTTAGTTTTGTAAACTAGATGTTGTTCATCATTTTAAATATATAACCTACCATTTTATACACTATGGTGGGAGGAGTTAAAAAGATCTGTATGGCTATTTTTGAAGTTAGCCTTTTCCATATGCTAAAACTAAGGATATAGCCTACCAAATTTAAAGTATGGTGGCAGATGCTCTAATGGAAATTAATAGTGATGTCTAAATTGCTGAAGGCTTAAAGCAAGCAGAAGAGAGTCGGAGATGCAGACGAACGTCGGCGGTCACAGAATTGAGAGAAAGAGAAGACAAATGAAGAAGACAGGCACGAGTTGGCGTTGGGTTTGTGGTCGGCCACCTCGCCGGCGGCTGGAGCTCGACCTAACCTCACGAAGAACTGAGGAAGGGCAAATGAAGAAGACATACGAGAGAGAGAGACAGAGACCTAAACCTAACCTCACAATTCCACAAATTTCTCACGCAGCATTTGATAAGGCTAAATTAAAATATTTTAAAAAAAAATTGGTTTTCCCTTCTTTTACTGAAACCGAGTACAAACCGAAATTTAAAATACCCTTAACCGAAAACCTAAACCGAAACACTTCGGCTCGGTTTGGTTTTGGTTCGGTTAGGCCCAAAAATTCGATTCGAACTGATTTTGATCAACCTTAATTGAGAGGCTTTAAGATTAAGTATTGGTTAGGCTGGTCCTCCCTACAAAAGGTGCCCCACTTCAGTTTGTTTTTCCACATTATCAGTAGCATTCCTAGTATTCCAAAATTCATCCATCTTTTTCTACCAACTGAATTTACAAATATACTTCTCTCCAACAATTATTTCCATTTTCGATTATATTATTATTTTTATTATTCAAATATTAATATTAAATTAATTTTATTTATAAATTAAATAGTGCGAACTATATATAACAAAAAAAAAGCGGCATTAATTGATTAGTTAACAAAAGGACGTTAGAACAAAGACAATGCATCCGAGTAGATTATTTATAAACTAAATACTGCGATCTATATATAACAACAACAACAACAACAACAACAACAACAACAACAACATGCTTGCTTGCAAGTCTTGGTCTATGTTGATGATGGTGTCAGTGGAGATGTTAATGAACGCGCTAACCAAGATATTATCGTCTTCCACGTTCCAGTAGACGTGAGGACCACAAATATCATCAACACCTTCCGCAACTTCACCATGACCATGAGCACCACCACGGCCTCGCCCACGAGAACGACCTCAGCCACGAGAACCTCCACTACAACCTGTTGGGGGATCGTCAACACCTGGTTGAGTGCTATATGTTGAGATCGATTGGGAATGTTGTGCATTTTCAATTCTAGCAGTGTTTGGGGTGTAAATTTTTGTGTTTGAACTTTGAAGAGAGAACTTGTGAGTAATATGCCAGATTGCTTGATGGACCAGCCGAAGAAGATGACGTTTCAAGAAGTCTAGTTACCATGGTGTTGATTTGGATGCTCTCCTTGACATGTCCACCGACGATCTTGTTAAGCTCTTTAGAGCGAGAATTCGCATAAGGTTCTCGAGAGGTTTGAAGCGAAAGCTAATGACTTTGATTAAGAAGCTGTGCAATCCAAAACTTAATGCCCCAACCAACGAGAAGCCTGAGCCGGTTAGAACCCACCTTAGAAACATGATTATAGTTCTGGAGATGATCGAAAGCATCATTAGGGTGTACAATGGCAAGACGTTCAACCATGTTGAGATAAAGCTTAAAATAATTGGACACTATCTTGTTGAATTCTCAATCTCATACAAACCTGTAAAGCATGGTAGACTTGGTATCGGAGCTACCCACTCTTACAGGATCATTCATCTCAAATGATGGGTCCTTCAGGAAGTCATATACTTGATTCTATTCAATTTTGGAAGGAAATGTTTGGCTGTCATACGGATTTTTATTATGTAATGGTTTTGAGATTTATTTGTTGAACTAATTAGAAGTCATGTATCATTTAAGCACTAGCTACTATTAGAATTCTCAAATTGTCTTTACATGGGGAAAAAAATCAGGGTTTTGATACCATGTAAGTGCACACAGATGATTGGGATTTAAAATAGGCTTAATTTAGTGATTGTCTAAAAAAATAAGCATAATTAATTAAGTAAATGTCTGTAATAAAACGGAACAATCAAGGGGAGAATGATAGATTGTATTCAATTGTGTGTTTTGGGGAATCCACCAAATACAATATATATAGAAGTAATCTCCTTGGCCCCCAAGAATAAGATCTTATCTAAAAAGGTAAAACTCTATCTATGTAAATATACATATATCTTGTACATCCATATAAAATAATATTATAACACTCCCCCTTAGATGCACAATATTTATTCCGCTGACTGCCTCGTTAAAAACCTAGCTAGGAAAACCCAATGGGACAAAACTATAGCTTAGGGAAAAAGAGTGCAACCTTCTATGTACGCTCTTGTTGTTCGGACTCATTAAAAACCTTGTCAGGAAAACCCAATGGGATAAAACCTGAGCGAAGGGAAAAAGAGTGCAGTGCGTGTATACTCCCCCTGAATTCAATATCCTCCTCGAAGTCTCCTCATTCCTCTTAATGTCGTCGTCTTCATGAGCTTATGGTCGAATCTCAACATTGTATTTGATCGATGTGTATAACTGGAATGTCTTCGTGATTGACTTTGACGCACTTGACTTCCATGTATTGGTGTTGAGTTTCTTTGGATGCACAAGCATAAGGTACTTCAGGACCTAGTGTGCTTTTCATAGTTGATCTGGTGGATCTGATGTATTAAATGGTGCTTAAGTCGCCTCATTAAAAACCTTACCTTGGAAAAACCTAGTGGGATAAAAACCAAGATTAAGGAAAAGAGTACAACTTTGTTTGGTACTTCAGGACCTAATAAAATGTCACCACTTTCACAATTACAGGTAATTCAGGTACTCTAATAAGACTCTTTAACCAACTGTACATGACAGAACTTTGATAATAATGTTTCAGGCATTTTCACTCCTGGTGAATGCATTTTCATGTAACATTTAATAGGTTTGTGTGCAATCAATTAATGCTACACTTTAAATGTTGGAGCTACAAGTAAAAAAACTTCATGCTTAAATAATCCATCTTTACATAAACTATTTCTTTCTAGAATTTGGGATATACCATGTATCCTTGTGAGGGGAGTTGCCTCGTTAAAAATCTTGCTTTGGAAAAACCCAAATGAGACAAAAACCAAAGTTAAGGAAAAGAGTACAACTTTTCTCCCCCTCAATTTCGCATATAAATCACCAATTTTATAAAGACATGGTACTTCTGGACTTAATATCATTTCTCAATCTAATCAAAGATGAAAATATCATTTGTCTTCATATTATAATATCTCTCTTTGTACACTCGAACTACAGGTCGAGATATTTCTAGAAGCTCTAATTATTTTTATCAAGCACTTCAAGTGCAAACTTAGATATGTGCCATCAACGATAATCAAGGATCTGGTCAATTCAAGACAACTCCTAATCAATTCTAACACTGTCAACGTTCATGAAATCTCTTCAGGAGTTTTATACAAGTGGACATATCACCATTGTTGGAAGTTACTACTAGAACCTCGATCTAAATCAGGCTAGTGCATTATTTGTTGTAAATGTGACTTTTCTCACCATCTTTTGCATTTACTAATGCCTTTACTAGCTTGTTTGCTATATAGTTTATTGAACTTTTGGTTCCCTCATAGTTCATGCAACATATTACTTCTTGATGTCCTTTTCCTCTCCCCCTAAATACCGAGTATTTTATCATCTGTGATAAACTCTAGGTATTTGATCATCTATGGGGACCCGATCCTCCATATACATCATCTTTCTTGGTTTATAACAACTTAGTGTAATCTGGGGAGATTTCGGTACCTATACCAAACATTTAAAACCTTATAAATATCAATGTTCTAAAAGGCGCTAGGCGGCTGCTAGGCGGTGGGTGGCCGCCTAGCGCCTAGGCGGTTAGGCGGGTGCCTAGGCGGCGCCTAGGCGGACTTAGAACAAACTTGATTATTTCCTTATATTTTGACAAATAACACTTGTCAATAATTCATGTAATGTAATAATAATCCATAATATCACTCATAAACCCAAATTTGTAGTAGTTAACTGATAATGCACATTTCTAATGGGCATTATAGGGTAGTTTAGATGCATTTGCATTGTAGAATATGCATGTTTAGTGTCAACTTAGATTAAACTCTTTTCGTGGCAAAGTTCGGAATCTATGCTATTTCAAAGTTGAATTGTGCAGAATATACATGGTGGAAAGCAAAGGAAAGGTGAACAACATGTCCAAGTGAATTCAAGAAAGCAAGCTAAGGAACGTTGACAGTGTTAGAACAACATGTCCAAGCGGTTTTGACATCCGTTTTAGATGAAGATGTATGAAGCAAGAAAGAACGATGGAAGAATGAAGAGAAAACAAACTTCTGGGCATCTGTCGCTGCCAGCGAATGGAATCTCGCTGCCAGCGAGTGGAGTCAACGAAAAGTATGCCTAGGAGCCAGCACGTCTCGCTGCCAGTGAATGGAATCTCGCTGCCAGCGAGTGGAGTCAGCGGCAGCATGTCCAGGAGCCAGCACGTCTCGCTGCCAGCGAATGGAGTTCGCTGCCAGCGAGTCGAGTCAGTCCGGGAGCCAGCGATTCGAGACAGCATCCGCTGCCAGCGACTTGACTCGCTGCAGCAAGTCACTCGCTGCTAGCGGGGTGCACCAGAACGAAGCTCCGAAGATCAGTCGCTCCAGCGGAGGTCCGGACTCGCGCTAGCGGAAGGGAGCTCTCGCCTCAGCGGCTGGGTACACTCGCGGAAGCGAAAATGAGGGAGCCGAAGAAGCTTGAAGATATTCTAAGGCATGGGCATTCGCTAGCAGCGAGTGTGGTAGCGAGGTGCTAGCGAAAATCCAACAGTAGCTCAATTAAGGCCATTCGCTGCTAGCGGAAATTTTCGCTGCCAGCGAAATCTGACGCTGAACTATACATGGAAAGTTTATCTTTTATCTAGTTTGTTTAGGAAGTTTCTATCTTATTTATCTATATTTTACCTTGTTTATTCAAGACTTTAGGCTTATAAATAGGATGTTTAGGGTTAGTTAATAAAAAGGATTCAAGTAGAGAAATCACCATTGAAGAGAAGAAAGCTTAGGTAAGCCATGTTTGGCTAATTTTCTAGTTTTCGCCTACACTTTCGAGACTTGGTTGGTGGTTTGTGAGTTTCTAATTTAAGTTATTTTTCCTCTATAATTCTTTCAACTTCTTTGTGTGTTATTGATTATGTTATTGATGTTATCTTGATTAGCTACCTTGATAATATTGATTTCATGCTAGGATTTAATACTTTCGTATTTGTGTTATTCCCTTAGTAGCACGCATAAGAATGTGGATTCCGTGTTTGAAGCATGGTTATGTAGGGAGTTGGCATATATCTTAAACATTGATTTACCGTTCTTAATTGGTGTTATTTATATGCTCAAGTTCTTGGGACTATTTGCTATCTCTTTGTTAAATCTTGACCGTGTTAGGGTTGCATTGAGGTGTAAGGGATTAATTGGACTCGTAGGACTTTTAATCTACTTAAACCAAGACGGGAGGAATTCGTAGGAAACGATAATAACTTGAAAAGGATTCGATGATCAATAAAACCAACCAAAGTCGAGAACTTGTAGGAGGAAACGCTTTTCTTCTATCCTTTATTTGCTTTTGTCAATATTATTTTCTTTTATGTTCATTCATAAAAATCTTTTCTTTTTATATTGATAAATACGCAATATTTAGAAATACTTGATTCTCTAGGGTTCGACCCCTTACTTGCATACTATACTAGTTTGTTCATTTGGGAATTATTTTTGGCGAGGTAAATCAACGACTTTCCCTCCGTCAAAAATTGGCGTCGTTGCCGGGGAATCAAGTTTATTTCTTTGTTTTGTGTATTTATTAGTTTTTGTATATATATATATATATATATATATATATATATATATATATATATATATATATATATATATATATATATATATATATATATATATATATATATATATATCCCCATCGTGGACCTATCTTATGGTTCACGACACCTCGTTACTAATTGTTTGCAATGGAGTTGGAGTTATGGCAACACCAAGAAGAATACTTTCACAATTACCTCGCAAGAGTGCAAGATTTAGTGGACGATCGTGATTCACGGGGTATCCAAGATGATTTGAAAGAACAACTACTTTGCGTTCAAGATGGCATGCTTCCCGAGATACGAGAATTCACCCAATCATTGAAAGATGAAGGCTTTTACGGTTTGGATTGGTCGGAATTGTGGGATCTTTTCATTTGCATGGGTGACATGGCAAAGGTGGAAGAAGACTACAAGTTGTCATCCATGCCCTTACCTTTCAAAGCAATGGCGGGCGAGATACATGAGGGAAGCCAAGACGCAAGCACCAATGGTTCAATCAAAGATGGAGAAGGGAGCCCGATGCCCCTTGAAATGGAATCTCATGAGTGCACGCATGAGGAACCATGTATTTTGGCACCTACTGCACCCATAGAAATCATCCCCAACTCATCTATTGAGGAATCTAATCCAGAGCCAATTTCTGTGGCTCCCGAACAAGGTAATGATATTTCATACACTTTTGTGGATTTTGGTGAATATGTAGATCCTTGGGAGCATTACTTCAATAAGTCACCAGTGGAACTATGTTGGTGGTACTACATTCCCTCGGCGGGAAGTCACGTTCGAGCATATGAAGAGTTGGAGACCTTCTTCAACGTCACATCATTTGACTTCGGCTTCTTCATATGTGGTGTTTGCCTACCTAGATGGTGTGCACTGGAGTTTGATTTGTTAAAAAGGGCGTTGGCAATGTCCGAGTGAGTCTTGAACACATGGACGAATAAACCGTCGAGTCTATGACGATAAACAAGGACGCTTATCGGGAGGCAACTTGAGGTAAGTTTTCCTAAATTAGTTATTTCAATTCCTAGTTAGTTAATTAGTTGAAGGTTTGATAATATAAAAAGTGTAATATAGAAATACTCTAGAAGGGGGGTTGAATAGAGTATGCCCGTTTTTCGCAGAAAATCTCAAGACTTTTGGAGCTCGTATAAAACCCTTTGAGATTAAACCTGAATCACAAGATTAGACAATCGAACCAAGTGCGGAAATAAGGTAAAGCAATAGATAAAGGACACGAGTAATTGTTTACGAGGTTCAGCACGAACTTGGCCTACGTCCCCGCCTAGGGTTCTTCCACAACCCTAGGATTCAAAAGGCTTTATTGATTCGCTTAGCTTAGGATCCTAATAGCTCACCGAGAAGCCTCTCTCCTATACAATTGCAATCTAGTCAACTCACGTTCCCTTGGAGTCCTAGACCAATCTAGAAGAGCCCCACCTCTCTCAGCTATCTAGTACAATCCTCTTACTCTCACAAATCAATAGCCTAGTGCAACTTCCCGAGTTACAAACTCTCGAGTAACACTATAAATAAATATATCCTATAAGCTCACAGTGACTCTCAAAGGCTTTGAAATAAACAACAAACTCTTGAGCGCTAGCAGAGAGACACTTTGGAAGACAGATCTTGCTTGAGTGAATGAAAGCTCGTGTAGCACTTCTGTATCCTGTCTTCATCTTCCTTCTCTATTTAATGAGACAAATCAGCGCCGAGAATCTTCTCCAACGGCTATTCCTGATCATGGCTATCTTCAAGATCTTCTAAACTTGGAAACAAATGAAGCCATAATCTTTCCGATTTGAACCTTCTCAGCACTTGTCGTAAGGAAGGAAATAAATCGAAAAACTTCCTGAAAGATTAGTCAAGCATATATATATAATATAAAGGAAGTATATAATAAGATTAAATAATATTCGGACTTATAAAACAGGTTTTGGATTTCATCAACTGTTAATGTTCCAAGACCTTTGACACAAACATCCTGTCAAGGCCTTTGAAACATTTATTCCGATTTTCATCAAGGGAGGGAGTTATCAATCTCCCCCTTGATGAAAGACAAAACCTGTGCATCCCTGCAACTTAGTCAAGCATAAATAATATAAGAAAAATCGGACTAAGTACCTGCATGGGTTAGACAAATGTTGGATCAAATTTTTAAAGCATGCAAAAACCATCCAACCGAAAACCAAAAAACAAGAAACCAAGGACTTCCAGGACCTTCAAGCAGATAGGTTTTCAAAGTCTAAACAACACAGATCATCTCCCCCTTTTTGTCTTTCAACAAAGGGAGGAGGTAAAACAGTCACCAAAAGTTTTGAAAAAGTTTCCAAAAACCAGCAATGTATCAAGTTTCAGGGGTGGGATAGGGTAGGGTAGGGTTTAAGCTTCGTCATCCGGAGCATCATCATCAGTGAGCCTCGTCCACAGTCCTTGCAGCATCTTGGAAATCCCACTCATCTCCGTCATAAACTCCTTTTGCAACTCCTTGATATATCCAGGCGAACTTCCTCCAAGCCCAACTCTAGGTTGTCCATGCGTTCATCGAAAGCTGAAGCAGTGGGAAGGACTTTTGAAGGAGTGGCAAGACTCAAGGTCCCATATGACGCTGCTGTTCTTCATTTTTTACATCAATTCCAGAAGCTTTGAAGAGAGGGGTCAAAAGGGTAGAAAAGGGGAGGGGAGAGCCTTTTCTAGCTTTTCTGGCATGAGCCATGGTTCCAAGGATAGTGTTGGTCAGATCAAGATCAAGGCCATTTAAGATGCGGTAGAGCAGGACCATGGCATTGTCAGTAAGGAGTGAGCCAGAGTTAAGACGGGGTAAGAGGCATCGAACAATGATGTTGAAAATTATTTTTGCCTCAAGGGTTAGGGATGAGTGGGTGAGTTGCTTTGAGGTGCTGTTGGATGCTTCGGGTAGGAGGTACTTGGCTTGGGAAAGGATGATGCAATTCTCTTTTGAGGGGTGTATTTCAGAGGGTGGAACTGGGCTAGGTAAGCCAAGGAAATCTGCAAAGTTATTGGAGTTGAGAGAGATTCTAACCCCTTTGACAACAGACTCCAAAGACCAACCATTGGTGTCGTGTTTGGCTTTTAGGTTAATGTAAAACAGACGGGTAAGCTGGGGGTAGTAGACGGTTTCAAGGTTGAGAAGGGTCCAAGCTGGGGATTTTTTGAGAAGATCAATGCAGGGTAAGCTTCGAAGAACTCAAAATCCAAAAAATCAGAACAGCTAATCCTACGAGTTCGAAACTCATCTACCCACTTACCAGCAGTCTCAGCATCTTGAAACCAAGAGGAGGGCAAGGATTGATTTACCTGGATATATGCAGGTGGGTCGGCATTCTTCCTGCGTGCAATGGTAGGAGCAGCTCTCTTGACAGGCGCTTCAAGACTCCTGAGGGTGCCCTTCCTGGTGCGCTTGGGAGATGGAGGCTTGACAGCAGCAGGGGCTTTCCGCTTCTTTGGAGACGGGGGAGGAGGAGAAGGAGAGAGAGATTCTTCCTCCTCTTCCTCAGACCCCGAGTCCTCACCGGACCCCGCTTCATCTCCTTCAGCTTCCTCGTCATCTCCAGATCTCTCTTGCTCTTCTTCTTCTTCCTCAGGCTCCTCCTCGGATGGAACCTCCTCGGCTTTAGCTTCCTTCCGAATCCTCTCAGCTTCCTCCTCTGCCAGTTTCCTAGCAAGCTCGGCCTCCTCATCGGCCTTTTTCTTCTTCAAGGCTTCCTCCTCAGCTTCCTTGGCAACACCTCTTTCCAGGATGGCATCTAGGTCATCTTCCTCCTCTTCCTCGTCCACTTCCTCAGCCAAAATCTTCCTCTTCCCTTTCTGTTTAGCATTGAGAGACTTCTTAGCAGAGCGCTTTTGAGAGCCCTTGGGAACAGTGACCGTGCTCTCAGCGATGGTGCTCTGGACAACAGTTGGGAAAATGGCTTGAGGAGTGGGTTCAGGTGTGGGAGAGGTGGCAGTGGCCTGACGTCTCTTGGGGGTGGCGCCAAGTCTTTTGGGTGTGACAACTTTCTTTGTTTTGGGTGCCATGGAGGAAATCGGCTAGGGTTTCTTTAGAATAGGTTGAGAGGTTGAAGAAGAAGAAGAAAGTGAAAGGGTTTGGATCAGTTTTGAGAGTGTGAAGAAATCGAGTACAGAGATGGGTATAAGTAGAGAGAGATGATGGAGTGATGGGATGGGTTTAGAGTTCCAAGGGAGGGTAATGATATCATTGCCAAGATTTGAAGAGTTTCCAATTCAAAATTCAAATATTCCCATTAAAATCGGACTGAAAAAATTGAGGGATTTAGTTCCAAAATTAAAAATATCTTAACGGTTAAGAATATCACATAAAAGGGCAATTTTGAAATCCGATAAAAAATATAATTGATTAAATATCTAAAAAGATATTAACAAAAAATATATGATCCGATAAATGTAATCCACCATTTAGTTCACACACCTTGACATAGTTCTCAAGGGTCTTGACACTAAGTAGAATTTATCTTTCGTAAAGGGAATGCTCCCCCTACGAAAGTGCATCCTTGTTAAGCATCCCAATCTCTCGTCTTATGAAGGTGAATCTGTCCTCTGCCAAAGGCTTAGTAAAAATGTCAGCCCATTGATAATCAGTTGAAATAAACGAAATGGACACATTACCTTTTTCAACATGGTCTCTAATGAAATGATGCCTTACATCAATATGTTTGGTCCTTGAATGCTGAACAGGATTCTTAGTGATGGAGATGGCACTTGTATTATCACACTTAATTGGAATACTTTTGAGGTTGATGTCAAGATCTCGCATTTGTTGAGCTATCTAAAGGATTTGAGAGCAACAGGCTCCAGCTGCATTGTATTCGACTTCTGCAGTGGATAGAGCAATTGAGTTTTGCTTCTTTGAGTGCCAACTGATCAAAGATGCTCCTAAGAATTGGCAACATCCTGATGTGCTCTTCCTATCCACCTTATAGCCTGCAAAATCTGCATCAGAATATCCAATTAATGTGAAATCCTTTTGCTTTGGGTACCACAGTCCAAGCTCCTTAGTGCCATTGAGATATCGAAAGATCCTCTTCACAGCCACGAGGTGAGATTCTTTAGGATCAGCTTGAAACCTAGCATACATGCAAACACTAAACATGATGTCAGGTCTACTAGCCATGTGATATAATAAAGATCCAATCATTCCTCGATACTCCTTTTGATTGACACTTATTCCAGTCTTGTCTTGATCTAGAGACAATGTTGAGCTCATGGGAGTCTTGGCTGCTTTGGATTGATCCATCTTGAACTTCTTCAAGAGATCCTTAGGGTACTTGCTTTGGTTGACAAAGATCCCTTTCTTGGATTGATGAACTTGTAATCCCAAAAAGAAGTTGAGTTCTCCCATCAAGCTCATCTCAAATTCACTGCACATGATGTCAGAAAATTCCTTGCACAAAGATGTGTTAGTAGCACCA
Source organism: Persicaria tinctoria (assembly GCA_037127255.1). NCBI lineage: Eukaryota > Viridiplantae > Streptophyta > Magnoliopsida > Caryophyllales > Polygonaceae > Persicaria > Persicaria tinctoria. Next base: position 41,259,606 of record JBANSL010000012.1, on the reverse strand, counting down.
AATAATATATCATCAACATAAATTTAAATAACCAAAATGTCCTTTCCTTTGGTTTTGATAAAAAAAGTCTTGTCGATCAACCCCCTTTTAAAATCATTTTCTAAAAGATATTTTGACAAACGCTCATACCAAGCTCTCGGGGCTTGTTTCAAACCATAAAGCGCTTTGTCAAGTTTATAAACATGATTGGGAAATTCTGAACTTTCAAAACCTGGGGGTTGAGCCACATATACTTCTTCCTCTAAGAAACCATTGAGAAAAGCACACTTGACATCCATTTGATATAACTTTATACTCATAAAAGATGCAAATGCTAATAGAATGCGAATAGCTTCAAGCCTGGCTACGGGAGCAAAGGTCTCCTCGTAGTCAATACCTTCCTCTTGATTGTAGCCTTGAGCAACAAGCCTTGCCTTGTTCCTCACAATCTTACCATTCTCATCTAGCTTGTTTCAAAATACCCATCGTGTGCCAATGACTGGTTGATGCTTTGGCCTAGGCTTCAAGGTCCAGACTTTGTTCCTTTCAAGTTCGTTAAGCTCACTTTGCATAGAAATGATCCAGTCTGGCTCTTGAAGTGCCTCATCTACCTTCTTTGGCTCAATAAGAGAAACAAACGCGTGAAAAGCACAAAGATCTTTAAGTTTAGAACGAGTTTGAACACTAGAAGTAGGGTCAGAAATGATATCCTTTAATGAGTGTGATGAGGAGTATTTGAATTTCCTTTTGCTAGTCTCAGCTCCTTGATTCATCACACTGGTAGGATTGACTTGTGGTACATCTGACACCGTGGTCCTGTTAGGTTCAGTTACAGCAGTTTCTGACATCTCAACACTGTTGGATTGGACACCAAGGGCTTTGGACAAATCTTCAACACCTTGGGCCAATTCTTCAGTGTTAAGAATTTGTTCCTGCATGTTCCTCTTCTCTGTGTTCTTGATAGCAGCATCATCACCTTCCTCGTTCTCTTCATGGATGTTAAGATCTATATCTGCAACACTTTCACTCAAAGCACCGTCATTGCATTCATCAAAAATAACATGTATACTTTTTTCAACTACCTGGGTCCTTTTATTGAAGATTCTATAAGCTTTGCTACTTGTGGAGTAGCCAAGAAATATACCTTCATCACTACGCGCATCAAATTTCCCAAGGTTATCTTTTCCATTGTTATGAACAAAAGGGTTTAAAATAAGATATAAGTGGTTTGCGGCCTTTGAAAAGTTCATAAGGAGTTTTCTTTAAGATGGAACGAATAAGACAACGATTCAAAATGTAGTTAGCTGTGTTAACAGCTTTAGCCCAATAGGTTTTAGGTAATGCATTTTCTAAAAGCATAGTCCTGGCCATATCCTCTAAGGTGCGGTTCTTGCGTTCCACAACCCCGTTTTGTTGAGGTGTCCTAGGAGCAGAACAGTTATGGGAGATGCCATATTTAGCACAAAACAAATCAAACTGAAGTTGATCAAACTCTCTACCATGATCACTCCGAATTGACACTATGGGCTCGTTTCTTAAAGTTTGCAACTCCTTACAAAGTTTTGAAAACTCAAATAAGGCCTCTGATTTTTCTTTTAAAAATGCAACCCAAGTATATCTAAAAAAATCATCAACAACAACTAGCATGTACTTTTTACCATTGGGAGATTTGACTCGCATAGGACCACATAAATCCATATGTAAAAGTTCAAGGGGTCTAGAAGAAGTTACAACCTTTTTGGGTTTGAAAGAGCTACATGTTTGTTTACCTCATGTGCATGCATTGCACATATCAATACCTTTGAAGTCCATTTCAGGTAGCCCTCTTACAAGCCCTTTGGACACAAGCTTATGTAGTGTATGTGGACTCACATGACCGAGTCTCCTGTGCCAAAGCTTTGGATCGTCCGTCAAAGCCTTTAGACAGGTTAAGCTTCCTTGTGCCACTTGATCAGCGGTGCCACTTGATCAGCGTTTACGGCGTATATGTTTTTGTAACGATATGCAGTCAATATAACTTCGCATGTATCTTCTCTGCACACTATACATCTTTTCTTGTTAAATCTGACATTGTTGCCACTATCACATAATTGAGAGACACTAAGCAAATTATACTTTAAACCATTAACAAGATAGACATTTTTAATACTATGGTTGGAATCACTTCCAACACTACCAATACCAATGATGTCGCATTTTCCTTTGTCACCAAGAGTGATTGTTCACGTGGATTGCTCATTTAGATCATGAAAGAGAGAACTCTTCCGACTCATATGCCTCGAGCATCCACTATCAATAATCCATTTGTGTTCTTTCACCTTGGTGATCTCCTGCAAGACAAACATCAACCTTTGTGGCTAGACCAATAAGCAAATTTAGATCCATTGTTGGGGTAAACCATATTTGGTAAAATAGTGCCTTTTGGAACCCAAACTTTTGTTATCCGTTCTTTTCTCAAATGAACAGGAAATGTATTGCGAATAATATATGGATCCTTTCTTCTATAGGGGCAGGTCTCCTTTACATGTCCCTTTCTAGCACAATGGTGACATATAGGAGAGGTTCTGCTTCCTTTTGCCTTTACAAAAGTGGTAATGTGTTGCTTCTTTAAAACTTTTGGATTGTAACCAATACCACTTTTGTTTAGAGAGCTTTGTTGCTCACCCAACATCCTATCGAGAGTACCTTTGGACGTGGTAAAACTTATTAGGGCTGTCTGTTGGTCTTGAATCTTATTATTCAGGGAGATCTTCTCGTTCTCTAAGTCATGATGCTCATTTCTTAGAGAGGAGAGATCTTGCTTGAGTTCAGATTTCTCCGAGTCAAGCGTCTTGACTTTAATGTCAAGACCTGAATAAGAAGCTTCAAGACATTTGACCCTCATAGACAGATCCTTAATAGTTCTTTCCTGGTCCACAGTTCTCTTAATAAGAGTGTTAGTTTGGGCAATAAGCTTCTCTTCATTGGCAATCATATTTGAAAGGAATTCCGATAATACCTCTTTTGGACTTGCCATAAGTTCTCTTACAGTAGCTTCAAGCTTTTCATCATGAGATTCATCTTCTGAGGCCATAAGACAAATATTGGCCTTCTCATCATCGGAGTCAGAGTCGGAATCACTCCAAGTTGCTACCATGGCTTTCTTCTTCCATTTGTCACCTTTCTTGGACTGGCTCTTTGTCTTTTGAGGGCAGTCCTTCACAAGATGATCTGTTTCACCACATTCAAAACAAGACAAAGGTTTAGGCTTTTCTTCATACTTGTTGTATTGAGGCTTACCTCGAAATTTTGAAGACTCTGATCCATCCTTGTTGTTGAATTGCTTCTTCATTTTGAGAATTCGAGCAAGGCCTCTTGTGATAAGAGCAAAAGGATCATCCTCATCGTCATCCTCATCTTCGGAACCAGATCCATCTTTAGGCTCATCCTTCTTAGACTTGAGTGCCAAGTTCTTAGTGCTAGCTGGAAGTTCTCCATCGTCTTCATTAAGGATCATCTCATGCGTGATCAGCTTCCCAAGAAGGTCATCAAGGGGTAGAGTGGTGAGGTCCTGGGCTTCCTCTATAGCTGTTACTTTTGGACCCCATTTCTCCTTTGGAAGGCACCTCAATATCTTCCTCACTTTCTCAACGTTGGTAAACCTCTTGCCGAGAGAGTCAAGGTTGTTGGTGATTTCTGTGAATCGTGTGAACATGGCCTTGATTGACTCATCAGACTTCATCTTGAAGAGCTCATACTTTCGAAGGAAGATGCTGATCTTGGTGTCTTTTACTTGGCTCGTTCCTTCATAGGTGACGACCAGTTTGTCCCAAATCTCTTTGGATGACCTACAAGATGAAATACGGTTAAACTCATCAGTGCTAAGACCACAATAAAGTAAGTTAATAGCCCTGTAGTTTTTGGAGACGATTTCAAGATCTGCTTGGTTGTATTCAGACTCCTTCTTTGCGACTTTGGTATCATTTGGTCCATCTTTCTCTGGAATTTTTGGACCATTCTCTATAATGTTCCAAAGTTCCAGATCTTGGTCTATAATGAACATTTTCATCAAGGATCTCCAGTGGACAAAGTTGTTTCCTACAAAGAGTGGTGGTCTGCTCGTGGACCTTCCCTGTGCAAATCCTCCGCTTGCTTCACCAGACATGATCGGAAACTCACAAGATTGTTAGATCAAAAATAGTGAGTAAAGCTCTGATACCAATTGAAGGTTCGATAATATAAAACAATGTAATATAGAAATACTCTAGAAGGGGGGTTGAATAGAGTATGCCCGTTTTTCGCAGAAAGTCTCAAGACTTTTGAAGCTCGTATAAACCCTTTGAGATTAAACCTGAATCACAAGATTAGACAATCGAACCAAGTGCGGAAATAAGGTAAAGCAATAGATAAAGGACACGAGTAATTGTTTACGAGGTTCAGCACGAACTTGGCCTACGTCCCCACCTAGGGTTCTTCCACAACCCTAGGATTCAAAAGGCTTTATTGATTCGCTTAGCTTAGGATCCTAGTATCTCACCGAGAAGCCTCTCTCCTATACAATTGAAATCTAGTCAACTCACGTTCCCTTGGAGTCCTAGACCAATCTAGAAGAGCCCCACCTCTCTCAGCTATCTAGTACAATCCTCTTACTCTCACAAATCAATAGCCTAGTGCAACTTCCCGAGTTACAAACTCTTGAGTAACACTATAAATGAATATATCCTATAAGCTCACAGTGACTCTCAAAGGCTTTGAAATAAACAACAAACTCTTGAGCGCTAGCAGAGAGACACTTTGGAAGACAGATCTTGCTTGAATGAATGAAAGCTCGTGTAGCACTTCTGTATCCTGTCTTCATCTTCCTTCTCTATTTAATGAGACAAATCGGCGCCGAGAATCTTCTCCAACGGCTAGGGGGGTTATTCGAGCCGAACGAGCCGAGCTTGACATGTTCAAGCTTGTTCGTTTGTTAAACGAGCTCGAGCCGAGCCGAGCCTAATTTTTAAACGAGCTTTTTATTTTGTTCAAGCTCGGCTTGTTTAGGGAAATGAACGAGCTCGAGCCGAGCTTTTTTCGAGCTTTAAGTAGTTCTACTTGGTTATAACATGCTAACTTAAAGGAAATTTTAGAAATTTCATAGAATTCGAGCTATTCGAGCTTTATTTGAACGAGCCGAGCTTTCAACCGAGCTTAAAATTTTGTTCAAGCTCGGCTTGTTTAAATAAGTGAGCGAGCTCGAGTCGAGTTTTTTCGAGCCGATCCCGAGCCGAGTTCGAGTTGTTCAGTTCATATAACAGCCCTACCAACGGCTATTCCTGACCATGGCTATCTTCAAGATCTTCTAAACTTGGAAACAAATGAAGCCATAATCTTTCCGATTTGAACCTTCTCAGCACTTGTCGTAAGGAAGGAAATAATTTGAAAAACTTCCTGAAAGATTAGTCAAGCATATATATATAATATAAAGGAAGTATATAATAAGATTAAATAATATTCGGACTTATAAAACAGGTTTTGGATTTCATCAACTGTTAATGTTCCAAGACCTTTGACACAAACATCCTGTCAAGGCCTTTGAAACATTTATTCCGATTTTCATCAAGGGAGGGAGTTATCATTAGTTTTGTTGTTTAATAAATTAGGAATTTCCTAATTATTTTATATGGTAGATAGATGCTTTCGGATATTTTGAGCTAACAATGCAGGGAAAAGTGAACAAGATCGAAGACTAGAGATTATGTGTTGAATCCGTTGCCAGCGAGTCCAGCCACCCATACGACATAGGAGTTGATTTCATTCGCTGACAGCGAACCAAGACTCGCTGACAGCGAATCCAGCAGATCATGCCCAGTCTTCGTCCATTGTCGTCACCGTTGATCTTATTCATTCTTCGTTATCTTCTTTCATCCGTGCTCGTGGTTCGTCAGTCTTCGTCGTTGTCGTTCTTCATTGTTCTTCTTCCAAGCTTCCTCATATTCGCCATTGAAATTTTTCCACAATGTGAGTTATTCTTTGCCCATTTTTTTCTCTCATATTTTTTTATGATTTGTTGTCTTTGACTTTCATTGAGGACAATGAAGAGTTTAAGTGTGGGGGAGGGTTGCATTCATAGATTCATGCATCCATTCATATTTATTTTTCCGTTATGCATTCATGTTTATTTTTTCCGCTATTTTATTGCAATAGAAAATGAAATAAAAATTGAAAAATAAAACAAAAATCCAAAAAGATCATGCATTGCATATATGTGTTATTCAAATACCCACATTGCCTTAGTTTGTCCTCTATTTTATTTTTATGAGTTTTACCATATATGTTCCATAATATGATTGAATTGCCTAGCCTTGTCACATACTTGAAATCATTTTTATGGGAGCATGACTTGTTAGTTCAATTGAGCAAAATATGATTCTTTGTCTTGGGCATTATTCAAATCCAACAAAAATATTGTCCTAGTGAGAATTTTTGGCCTTATAGGAATTTTCATCATATTTATTCCCTTTTGCTTTCTTGTGTGCATTATACTCGCCTTATGCAATTACCTTTTGAGATTGCCATTGTTATCTATATTTGAGGACGATTTTATATGTTTATTGCTTATGAGTTTCAAATGATAGAGGCATGATTTTCTTAGCCATATTATTATCCATATCCACCCTACATATGTATCCTTTGCTTGTAGCCAAATTTGAGCCTTAGCCTTTTCTTTGAAGCTCCATAAAAATTTATCCTAGCCGATGATGAGCCTTACCCTATCCGGGAATTAGGATTAGAATTGGTGAATGATTGATTTGTTTGAGTGGAAAAGAAGATATTGTTAAGAGAGTTACAAGTTTGGATGATTATGTAATTTTTGATTTTATTTCTCACATTGTGCATTATTGTATTTTCGGCTCTAGAAAAATTGAAAAAAAAAAAAATGAAAGAAAAAAAGAATGTATGAATAAGAGCCTTTTATCTTTATTATGTATGTGAGAGTTGGAAAAAAAAATGTATGGTTAAGAGAAAGTTCTTTTGTTGAGTGTTTTGAGAGTGAAAGTTTGAGTTATTTTGGTTTTGGAAGTATTTGGTTTTTTGTGTTTTACAGTGATCGCGCTGAGGTGACGTTATTCGCATCTGCTTGTCGTAGCCCGTACGAGATGGCCTTCGGCGGAGTTCCTATGTCTTTCATCCACTTGCACATTTTCTTCTCCCCTGGTGTCATTCTTCCCGCGTAAGCATGACCCTTCAATCGTTGAGGGAGCCCATGGTTGTGCGTTCCATTTTGCACGGTCATCGTCCACATACTTGGCCCCCCCCTCATGACCGAGTAAGGAGAACGGGCAGTTGCTTAGTTTGCTCTGTGTGCTGCGAATCTGCTTTCCCCTTCTGCGAAACACCCCATATTGCTCGCACGCTAACAACACGCCACCCGGTCGGTTTGAAGCGGTCGACCACGATCGCTTGATTACTAAGACCATGTTGTTCTTCAAGCCGAGTTGCTTGAAATGGTCGACCATTTCGTTCCGGGATTGCCAAGTATGGGTGTCGGTAAACGTACATGTAAAGTCTCGAAACTAGATAAAGGCATAACAACGTACATGCACTTGATATTACTTAAAGGGTATATATTTACTTCGGGTTAAATAATGGAAAATACATAGAGACAAATAATACAACCATAGGATTTTACCTATGTGACGACATTGCTTCGTCGTGGGGGGGGGGGGGCGACTCGTACCACCTCTATCGCTTCTTCACTTTCTGAGGATGACATTTTCAAATCTACGAATGAAATATTAACTATTGTCTTGAATTGTGAGGTAAGGGGATGCATTCATTCGGTCTGATGGTGGAGGTATATAAGGGCATAAGAAGGGGACCATACATGACGTCAATTACGCGTTTTATGTGTCAGTCGTAACAACGTCACATCAGACGTTGTAATTGGGAGCATTCCCCAATTACAACGTCCATTCAGACGTGGTAATTGGGAGCATTCCCCATTTATAACGTCTGAATGTACGTTGTAATTTGGAACATCCCCCAATTACAACGTCGGAATGGACGTTGTAATTAGGGAACGTTCCCAATTACAACATCCATTCATACGTTGTAATTGAGGCCACCATATAAGGCCCCATTGGTTCCCCCCCTCCACTTTATCACACCAAACACCCATGACCCAAAAAGCCCTCTACCATGCCTTCAACTCCATACAGTTTGGTGAAGACAGTTGAGTTCTCAGATGGAACCCGTTACACTATTAGAGTGACGAGGCACAGTGTGCCGGCTGAACGTCACATTTGCAACTGTAAGCACAGGAAATATCGCATTTTATTTCCATGATGTTTATTTTCTATGCAGTGTCATCGCCGGTCTGAGATGTCAAGGGAGGTGTATTTCCGTTGTATGGAGTCCGACCGAGACCCCGAGTCATACTATACTCGCGTTTTGGCCCATACAAAGGATAACATCAAAAGTCTTTACTGCGATGTGAGTCGGGCGCGTATTCAAAGCATTGTCGAGTACGTGGTTGACTTAGTAGCGCGACCCGCCCAACAAACTAAGGAGACTTACGCGTTCCAGCAAGCGCTGATTGAGATTCAACCAGCGGGACCTGTTGAGTCTGTTGGGAGCAACTGATCCAATTGATTTTGTGTATTCAACGTTCGATTAGCGCTGGAACTTTATATTTATTATATAAGTTATATATTTGGTAATGCGCATTCGATGTGAACTCTATGTACTCTCCTTGATATTAAAATTCGAAACATTAACATATGAATCGTTTTCATAATTGCTTGAATAGAACCTACTAAGAAGATCGAAACATTAACATTTGAATCATTTTCATATTCGCTTGAATAGAATACTACGAAGATCGAAACATTAACCTATCAATCATTTTCATATTCGCTTGAATGGAACCTACTAAGAAGATCGAAACATTAACATATGAATCATTTTCATTTTCGCTTGAATGGAACCTACTAAGAAGATCGAAATATTAACTCTATATGTTCATATTCACTTTCAAAATCACTGGATATCGGTTTAATTAACTCGACATCGACAAAATAATAAGGTCAACCTGCAACGTCGGAAACAACGTTGCTATACCCTAGCAACGTTTAATCCAGCGTTGCTATCAACCCTTCCAACCCTAGCATATACCCTACGCATAGGGTTGGAATAGGGCAGCCCTATGCAACGTTAAATCAAGCGTTGCTAACCCCATACAATGTTTAATCGAACGTTTATAACCCTATGCAACGTTCAATTCAACGTTGCCAAACCCCACCCCTAGGGTTCCCCGATGCAACGTTTCTTCCAACGTTGCACAACCTTATGCAACGTTAGATTGAACGTTGTATGCTAAAGTGCCTATAAAAGCCACCCACACCCACACCCAAAATCCATCCACCACAAATCCTTCCACACTATTACTACCTAATGTCGGCCCCCAATCATAGACTTCCCACTTACTTCACAAAAGACGCAGAAACGTTCGAGGAGATCAGCTATCAGATTAGAGGGACGAAATACCGTTATCCACCCGATGCCAGCGACTGCAACTGCCACCACCGGATGTACAAGGTGGCATTCCCATGCTGCCTTTTCCGCATCTCATGTCAGAGTGGCTCAAGGAGATCGGTTGCGGGGGAGTTCGGATGCCACAACGACGCGGAGATTTATAGAAACGACCGAGAGGCCTACCTATCCGACATGGGCAAAGTCATTACGGAAATGCTGGACATGTTCTACGCCGATGTATGTCGGGATTGTATCCGTGAAGTTACAGCGTGCGTAATTGAGAGGGTAGTGGGTCCGGGAAATGATAGGTTGCGATCGTACACGTTCATCGACGTACAGATCGACATCTCTACCAGTCTAGATGAGTCCGTTGGTAGTTGTACACCCAGTACCGTTAGCACCACGTAGTTGTAGACTTATCGTATGTAATGTATGTAATATATGTATTTTAAGGGGGGGGGGGGGGGGATGACCGGAGATCGGGGTATGTAATATATGTATTATCATTTTAATATTTGATTATGCCGGAAGGGTTTTTGGGAGATAGAGATGCCCGGAGACGAGCATATGTACAATATGTATTATAATTTTCATAATTAATTATGTATTATCATTTTATTTATGTATTTTATGTTACTATACCTACATTAATACGACGGAATTTATTTTATTTCTTTATTAAATATGGAAGAAATTTTCAATTTCAACGAACTAAACTGTGCAAATAATGTATTTTATTTATTTATTAAATATGCCAAGTTAATTTCAATGATCTAAAATGTCCAAATAATGTATTTTATTTATTTAATAAATATGCCAAGTTCAATTCACAAAAAAAAAGAAGATAACTACAACGTCTAAATTGACGTTGTAATTTGAATTACAACGTCAAAATAGACGTTGTAAGTTGAAGGGGTTCAACCTCGAAACCGACGTTGAAGGGGTCCAGCTGTGTACAACGTCGAATTCGACGTTGTAAGTTGAAGGGGTCCAGCTGTGCACAACGTCGAATCCGACGTTGTTGTGCTTATTATATAAAGCACAACATCAAAACCAACGTTGTGCTATTTCTTCCTCCACACTCGAGCGATTCGGGAGAGAGAGCGATTCCTCCGAGAGAGCGGCTGAGGGTGCGAGCGAGCGACCGATCCAGGCGAGAACGATGGTGAGATCTCGGGGACGAGGCCAAGGATTCGCCGACGAGGGCGGATCTGGGCGAGGTGCGGGAGAGGAGATGGTATCCGTGGGTGGAGGCGGCCGGCGAGGTCATCTCGAATTAGGCGGCGGTGATGGGGGCAGAGGGCCAGGAGGCCGTGGTCGAGGTGAGGGGCGCGGCGGCGATGTCGGCTCAAGGGTTGCTGGTGGCCGAGGGGGCATAGGGCCAGGAGGCCGTGGCCGAGGTGAGGGGCGCGGCGGCGATGGCGGCTCAGGGGCTGTTGGTGACCGAGGGGTGGGTGGATCTTGCAACGTGGCTGCTGGTGGTGGTGGTCGTGGCCGTGGTGGTGGTGGTGGCGCCAGGAGTACCGCCAGTGATGGCGGTGGTGGCGGTGGTGGGAGAGCCGGTCCTGGCCGAAAGAGGCGGACGCATGAGGTATCTCCCCTGACAAGTACGTCATCGGTTAGTTTGACTTTATTTAATTTATTTTTCATTTTATTTTATTGTTTAATTGTTGAATTTTATAACGGATAAGTTTATCATATGAATCGGATAAGTTAACCTTATTTAATTTGAATGCACAATATATTTAAGACAAATTGTTATAAAATAACTACTTTAATGTCTAAAGCGAAATTATAGAAAAAAATTGTTAAAAAATAATATTTATTAGAAAAAATTGTTACAAAATAACATGTATTAGAAGAAATTGTTACAAAATAACATGTTTAAAAAGAAATCATAGAAACGAATTGGCGAAACATACAAAAAGAAATTATAGAAACAAATTATTACAAATGAAGTTGTTTATAGTGAACTACTGTAAGCGGATCGAAAATTAAATTCTTGAATGAAATAACACATTTTAATAAAGGCGTGAATATGAAATTCAACGTAAATGAAAAAATATATTTACATAGTAGTTCAAAAATTTAATAGGATTCTCGGATGAGACGGAATGACGGGACAATTCGCATCGTTCTCGGACGAGACCGCAATGCGCCTTCAGATGCAGGAGAGAGCGCCGATTCGGAGGAGGTCATCATCACTGACTCGTCTTCGCAGACGGTGTAAGATCCCATGGCTCTTGTGGAGCAGGAGACTTTGACCGTGAGAGATACGGCGGTTCAGCCTGATACAGCCCCGACATAGCGGAGGCCGGAGGACGATACAGACACTGACGGTACGTTCTTCCACTTGAGTATTGTGGTGCCCACAGCACATGGTCTGTTGGCAGTAGCTCCGTCAGTGCAGACGACGTTAGATCCTAGGGTTGTTGCCAGTACCTCGGGACACGCTCATGGAGACGCTGCTTGGGCTGCGGTCATCGCAGCAGCAGCTGACTGCCTCACACCTGCTGTAGGGGCGGATGACACACAGGAGGAGCAGGCGAATATAGCGGAGGATCTTCAGTTCGAGCAGGAGGACCTCGGTGACGAGAGTGACGAGGAGGATGAGGAGGACCATCAGGTGGCTTGTGAGGACGAGGAGGCCCCTCAGGTGGATGGTGAGGGGCCGCCCCATGCGCCATAGGATGCGGCGCCCGGGGATGGGGTGGAGGCTCAGGAGGAGGAGGGGGGCGAGTAGGAGGAGGGGGACGATGAGCACCCTGATGGCGACTTGCCACCAGGAGATCTTTTGGTCTCGTTTAGGAACCATAGGGCTCACCGGCTATGGACGGACCCGACCTATCGACATAAATTGCTGAAGGTTCATCACCGGGCTTCACACCTCCGTCCGTTCAGGTACTACATGTACGAGGGTCCTGGGACATGGGTGCAGGCGGCAGCTCAGTCTGGTCTACTGGGGCTGCTTGATTTGAACTGGGACGGAGTTGATGCCCAGTTGTTGACTGTGTTCATTGAGCACTGGCAGCCGGAGATGAACTCTTTCCACTTTCCATGGGGCGAGATGACCATCACCCTCTACGACGTCGCCTGTCTGATGGGGTTACCGATCGAGGGACTGCCTTGCGAGCCTCTCCCTGACTATCTTCCACTACAGCTGGAGCCTCTACTGCAGGAGTTATTTGGTTGGACCCCGGCCCTGTTGAAGAAGAATAGGACGGCTTGCGGTTTTGCCATCCCGTTGTTGACGGATTGGTGGAAGGCGAGGCACGGCTACCGTCGGGAACAGTGGCCCGACCGTACCCCAGATGGCGTAGTGCCAGAAAGCGTAGAGTGGAAGCACGACCTCGCCGTTTCTTTCTTGGCTACGCTGCTGGGTGTGACGCTCTTCATCGACAAGTCCTAGAGCCGCGTACACTTCTCGTTGTTCGGGCTAGTTTGGGATTTGCCGCACACCGGGAGACTAGCTTGGGGAGCAGGAGTGCTTGCCTTCCTTTACCGGGGATTAGGGGAGGCCACGAGAGGCGATGCTAGGGGCCTACGTGGGTGTGCTGCACTGTTGCAGGTAACATGTTTCTTTAATACTGTAAATATGTTCCTCTGCTTGCGATTTACATTTAATAAGTGCTCTAATGGTTTATAATTTTCAGGCATGGATCTGGTCGACTTCCCTTGTTTTGCGGGTCCTCTTCGCTCGGACAAGGATACATTTGCTGATGATCCCCGATACATGGCACGGTTCGACCCGTTGAAGGCCGAGAAGAGGGGGAACGACAGGACGAGGTGCAAGAAGGAGAAGACGCTTCGAGCACAGCTTGAGCGCATGACCATCGATCAGGTAACCTGTTTATCACTTTCTTTGATTTTAACCACATATGTCGAGTAAGATTGTTTCCCTTATATCATTTTCTGAACATAGGTCGAGTGGATGCCTTTCGGCAAAGACTTGGATTTCGCTGGTCAGTTTCGCTCCTCCACCTATCAAGGCACCCTCAGATTATGTGGCATCTTTGAGCCGTACATGCCAGACAGGGTGCTCCGACAGTTCGGCCGCGTGCAGGAGCAGCCATTGGCCGTCATCCCTCCGTCCTTCATGCAGCGCCCGTTTCGCCTGCAGAGGCGTTACATTGTGACGTTCAACATGCAACACCACCGTTGGGCAGATCATGACGATGAGAGATTCTACCCTGTCACCAGTCACAGGAGGACGATCGAGAGCTGTCAGGGAGGCGTCTCAGCTGACTACCTCGCTTGGTTCTAGTCGCAGAGTTGAGGTCATGTGTTGCCCACGACAGTGGTACTACCTGGTGCTTCTCCGGCTGTGCCTACCCACCCAGACGACGACATCGGACCAGATGGGGATGGGGATGAGGTTGATGCTGAAACTGTTGCTCACCAGGCCCGGGTCGACGAGATGACCCATGCCATTCAGGCATTGGTCGGGCATCCCCAGCTAGACCAGATGTATGAGCATTTCATGGGCTACATTCGATCTCTACAGTAGATACATTATAGTCCCTTTGTTTATGACATACATTTCGTATTTTGTTGGTATGCTATATTTGTGTATTTCGTATTGTTTGCGTTATTATTTTCGATGGTTTCTACCCGATCACAATAACAAACAATCACATGCAAACGCTTCACTTCATAGATAACGATCAGATTTCACATCGAGGCATTACTAAAACTAACAAATTACATACATCGAGGCATTACCACAACTAACAAATACAACATCGATAACAACATAATTTTTTCTTCATATCGACCAGGCTATTCTTAGTTCGTCTTCGAAATGATTTTAATCTTTAACTCGTTGAATGGAAAGGTTCCAACCTCTTTATTTGCTCCCATCACAAGTATCCCTGCCGTTTGAGCCACGTCAGCGTGGTCACATCTGTTTACATCGGCGAAGAATGACCGGATATGTTGAACCAGAAGATCTCCAACCTTCCACTCGTAGGCTCCACAAATGCCCGGATGAAAATCATTGCACTCCAGACACCTGAGCCGCAAGGGTGCAGAAATGTGATTCTCTTTTTCACAAATGACCTGAAACAGCGCGCATGGATGCATGACTCTGTATTCTGGACTGCTGCAAGCACATTTGGACTCCTCCGGGGGCATTGGGTACCGAACCCTTTCGATTGCATAATCAATTCTGCCCGTGGAGCCTACTACTCCAGATGTAACCGGTTCCATGGAAGGATTGCAAATGTGGAAGGAATGAGAATGTAGATTATTGTGTTGAGTTATTCAAGGTCCTCATTCCCTTTTATAGGAGTGGTTGGTTACCTAGAAGTAGTCACAACGTCAAATCCGACGTTGTTACAACGTCCAAATAAACGTTTCTAAGCCCACCCCTAGTTTGCCTCTGGGGATTTGGAGGTAGCAGCAACGTTAAATTTAACGTTGTAGCAACGTCCAAATAAACGTTGCTAAGCCCGACGGAGCCCGTTGAGATCCAGGGTGCAACATCCGATCCGACGTTGCAACAACATCCGACCTAACGTTGTTACAACGTCGGATCCCCTTCACTTGGGCAATTTCCCCCAACAAATGAAATGTCAAATTGGACGTTTTGGCAACGTCTAATCCAACATTGTTGTAACGTCCAATTCGACATGTCATTTGCGGTGTGTATAGGAAACGCGATTCAAAAAATATACTCATCATGCATCTTTGAAATGTACCAGGCGCATTGCACAATCCAAAAGGCATTCTACTATAAGCAAAAAGTACCGAAAGGACATGTAAAAGTGGTTTTCTCCTGGTCCTCAGGTGCAGTAGGAATTTGAAAATATCCGGAATAACCATCTAAAAAGCAATAATAAGACCGGCCGACAAGGCGCTCAAGTATCTGATCAATGAAAGGTCAAGGAAAGTGATCCTTACGTGACGCCACATTGAGTTTGCGATAATCAATGCAAACTCTCCAACCAGTCTGTACCCTCATAAGTACCATCTCACCTTCTTGGTTCTCAGAGATCGTGATACCCCCCCCCCCCCCTTCTTAGGGACCACTTGTGTAGGAATTACCCATTGACTATCAGAAATAGGATAGATCATACCTGCCTGAAGGAGCTTCAAGACTTCCTTTTTGATGACTTCCATCATGGGCGGATTCAACCGTCGCTGGGGTTGTCTCGTCGGCTTCGCATCGTCCTCCATGAGTATGCGATGCATGCACAATGTCAGAATGATCCCTTTGATGTCAGCAATGGTCCATCCCAAGGCAGTGAAATGTTCCCTAAGGACATCCACCAACCTTTTCTTCGATGATTCAATACCATAAAAAATCGATTTCGTCACTGGTGGTGGCGGCGGGCGCCGTGTCAAAGGGCAACGGGCGTTGTTCCAACAGCGTGCCTCCGATTCTTCTTTTTCCACATCTTCTTCACAAATCATCTCCCTAGACCTCTTTTCGTAATTTTCTTTGGAAAAACCCAAATCATTCCCTCCAAAAGCCATAATCATAGAGTCTTCTCCAAACAAATCCTTTTTCAATTTCTCAATTTGAGTTCTTGTAGCTCTTGGGACATATGTCGTAGAAGCACCTCCCTTAGAAACTTCAGAGTTTATACAATACGATTCTCGAGCTTCTTGCTTCCCTTGAGCATTCAATGTTGCTATCTGAGCTGTCATCTTCATTACAACCTCCGTTAGCTTCGCGACTTTCTCCTCATATCCCTTTAAAGGGTCGTCCAATGCAAATGGATTCCCAGATCCACTAGATTTCCTGTGTTGCTGAGTCAAATTTGTTAATCCATTGAAGATCTACATATCTTCTTCCTGCGTCTTGTCTAGTACATCACGCGTTGATGATAATGCCCTCTTGGTCAAGCAACCCCTCGTAAAGATAGAGAATCAAATCCTCTTCAGGAAATCCATGTTGTGGGCAACTTGCCTTGAGTCGCCTGAATCTCTTAAGGTAGTCACAAAGACTCTCCCAATGGAGTTGTTCTGTGCTAGTCAATTGCTTCTTCACCTTACTTAGATGAGCAGCGGGAAAATACATCAGCATAAAAGTTTTATTTAATTCCAACCAAGTAGTGATACTTCCTTTAGGCAAACAGTGTAGCCAATCCATCGTTGTGTCTTTCAGGGTGAACGGAAACAACCTCAACATGATTTGATCATCATTAAATCCTTGAGGTTTGATCCGATCACAGACACTAACGAATTCAGTAAGATGCTTATTTGGCTCATCTCCAATCATCTCATGGAAAATTGGAAGAATCAATAACCAATCAGCTTTGTATCCCAATTTGGAGCCCTCAGGGAGTTCAGGTAATGTAATCGCAAGATGTTGCGAATTTAGAATAGGTTCCCTTATGTCTCTCAGTATCCTTCTGAGAGGATGTTCGGCGTTTTTAGCCATCTTTGTTTAACCTTCAAAAAGACTCAACAAAGAGTGATTAGTAACCAAAAAGTAATCCACTAAGATGAATTACCCAAGATAACAATAAGAAAAACAAAGAAATAAAGTAATTCTCTCCGGTAACGGTGCCAAAATTTGGTGGGGCTGCAGAATGTCGTGACCTTATTACAACGCCAAAAAGAATAACCCAAACCAACAACTCAACTAGCAACCTAGGTACTAGTATAGTGGAATAGTAAGGGGTCGATCGCACAGAGAGAATACCTTTCATATCTATCAAATCGCTATCACAAAAGGAACAATATCAAAGAGTAATTGAATATCAAGGCAGTTGAATGTAGCAAAAGTAACAATGGTGAATTGGTGATAATTATGAATGGGATAGTTTTCCCTACAATTCATCAACAATGGTTATGTCCTTGATCCTTGACTCTATTATGTTCTTCCTTGTCTGATTCATCTAATGGCGGATCACTCCAACCCTAAGCAATTCAACAATATCAACGACACAAACAACCAAAGATAGGGGCACAACTATGGTATAATTGATAAAGTAGAATTGTCAATGTCCTACACACCCAATCGATGCTTTCAAGGGATCAATTATCTATGATGTGCTACTAATCCAATTAACTTGCAACGGTTAATCAAACTTTTAGCAAGAAAGCAAATTTCGTCAAGGTGGCCAATCAAGAGGGAATACATGCAATCAACCAATAACAAACAAAGACATTGAATCAATCAAACTCGGAATAGATAGAAACTAAGTCTCACAAATCATAAACTCATGTCTCCGAATTGCAGGCATAACAAAAGAGGTTTAGTTCCTCATGGAAAGTCTTCCTCTCAATATCTCCATAAGAGTTCTCTCTCAATTAGGTTTCTTCCAAAACTCTCACTCTCTATCCAAAAGTCGGCCAAAACATAACATATAACTTTAACCTAATTAGTTTCCAAAATACGAAATAGGAATTCCGTATCGGCACGGATGGCGGGCACTGTGCATCAGGCGGAGCCGCGGAGGGCGCCGTGGTTTAGGTGGCGGGCGCCGTATCATCAATAACAATCTTTTTCAATTTCTCACTTCCGGGTCCAAGCTAACTTCCTCCACGCATCTTTCTCGCTTTCTTCACATGTTTCCTTAGGTTCCTAGCTCTCCAAACTCATCCTTGGCAAGCCATAGATGTGTCCTTCCAGGGTCGGGACATAAATCTGCAAAAAATCACAAAAGAGCGTAGATTCCAAACTTGCAAGACCCAAATATGAATAATGAAATAAGCTATCCTAAAAGAGCGTAGAAAATCACAAAAAGAACTATTCAAATAAACACGAAATAAGCTATCCTAAACTCACTAACAACTACCTATAATGCATATATAAAATACGCATTATCAATACCCTTTTTGGATTTTAAGACCCAAATATGAATAATGATCTAGAGAATGATTTGTGTGAATCAAGGTAACTTATAGTCCCGAGTGGTTTGGTACTTTGAGCGGTTTGGTACTTCACAAATTTCCCACTCATTACTGAACTCTTGTGGTTGACTTGAGTGTCATCCCATCCTACTAAAAATACGCGGGACGGGACGCTGGATGTCCCCAATCTCATCTCGTCTCATACCCACCCCAAATATGTCATCAAAATATTTTTAATAAAAAAAATGTTAGTGATATACAATCGACTAGATTAAATCACTTAGCAAAATGGCACCATAGTAAACAAAAAAATATTATCAATAAAAATATCATCAACAAACAATGTCATCACAAATGATTGAGATCAATAAAGTGTAATCACAAATGTCATCAATGAATAAAAATGTAATAAACATGTCACCACAAGTGATTGCATCAATGAAGTGTAATCACAAACGCATCATCAGTGAATAAAAGTATAATCGATGAAAATATATCGATATACAATTGATTAAATCAAAAAAAAATGGCATCAAACGATTTGATAAAAAAAAGTAGCATCAAATAATTACATTAGAAAAATAGTATCAAAATACTACTTTGAAAAAGTTGCATCACATTAAAGAAAAAATATCATTAAAAAATGGCATCAAAACACTACTTTAAAAGAAAGGCGTCACGATAAAAAATGACATCAAAAAAATTGCATCAAAAAAGTGACATCAATGGTTAATAGTGAAAAAATGACATCACAACAAAATGACATCAATTGTCAAAGTAGAAAGAAGGAAAGGGGAAAGTGGGAGGAAGGAAGGGAAGATAAGGGAAGGGTCCACCCCACTGAATTTAATTTGTTTGGGGTCTAAATAGTTAATTAGATTTTCCCAAAAGTCTAGTTACCTAAATCACCCGAAAAGAAAATCACAATGATTTTTTTTTTATATTTTTGACAAAGATAAGATTTTGAAATATCAAATAAAATCGTTATCCGATGAATCGAGAGATCGAAAAGAAAATCACAATGATTTTTTTTATATTTTTGACAAAGGTAAGAATTTGAAATATCAAATAAAATCGTTATCCGATGAATCGAGAGATCGAGAAAAAACTCGGCAGACAAAGTCACAAAGGTCGTCAAAAGAGATATCAATAAATCACGATAAATAACAATTTATCTTGTGAGATTGAAAGTCAAATATTATTGTAGTAGCACTGCAGATAGACCCTAACAATTGATCTTGTGAGAGTGAAAACGAGATTTTATTTAATAGCACCACCAAAACGGAGTTTTTGAAAACTCAAACACATCAACTATTGACAACTGAATCAACAATGTATTTCAATATATATGTGAGAATGAATACAAAACTTTAGGCCTCAACTGGAACGCTCAAGAAATGCAAGTAAAGAACGAGAAAAGCAAAGAGAAACTAAGTGTCTATGTGTTTGAAGGAGACAACCAGAAGAGATTCAACGAGGGCATAAGCATAACATTCAATGATGTTTTGCACCAACGATTTCCAATGAAATCGTCTTGAAATCTCAGTGTCTCAGACTCTTTGGATTGATCGGGAGCTCTATCAAGAGGCTCTGTCAAGGCATCTCACCCGGAGGCAAAGAAACCACAAATAGTCGCCAAAGAAACAGAGCAAGAGGGAAAACAAGAATCCTAAAATCAATCTGCAGAGAGAGAGTCATAACCCTAGCTTGAGCAACAGTGCAACACATATAAGACAAGAGAAATGGGTCAGACATTGTCTTCTCAGACTTGGGCTCTGTTTGCAACACATAAAGCCCAAAGCTTCCAACCCAACATTAAAACAAATCTGAAAACTTAAGGATCGTACAACTTAGTGACTATAGTCACTACATAGTTGTCTAGAACTAACAACGTCACCCCCGCCCCTGGCAAGACTCGACACTAGAGATGGAAGTCAACCCGCGGAGACCCGATCCATCCACTAATCCACCCCGAATATGTGGATGAAAACCCGAATAAATGGATAAATAAGTGGATGATGGATTAATGGATGATGGATCGGATCGGATATGGATGAAGGGGTGTCCAATCCACCACCCGATCCACCCACCCGATCCACTAAAATTGTTTATTATATGGACTTTTATCATATCTTTTACGCAACTAATATATTATATGTAACTTTATTTGATAGTTTGAGTTTTTATTTTTTGTGTAAGTTATGAGTGATGAGTATTTTAAATTTAATATATTAAAATTTTATTTTTATTTATTAAGTTTTATTTCCATTTTGAAAATTAGGTGGATATTTACATGAAATTTATCACTCATATATTTGACCCGATCCACCCAATAACTCGCAGATGATGGAGGGATCGGATATGGATACAAGTGTTAATGGATGATGGGTGGATCGGAGGAAATTTCTTAATGGAATGGGTACATCCACCCATAACCCGATTCATTTCCATCCCTACCCGACACCTGGGGATACAGATTGAGCATTTGGGGGATTTTGATTTTTGAGCAACAAAATCGCGAGGGAAGCTCAAGGCAGGGCTGTCTTCCACTCCACTCCACTCCGTTTTAATCATGAATAATGACGAACGATCCTCACAAGGTCTCAATTCAGTTACCTTCTCATTTTCATTTTTCATAATCTCATCCCTAAATTTTAGTTTCGATTCATATTTGCCAGTTGAGACGGTCCGTGGTCTTTTGGACTTCCTGGAAGTCGCCGTCACTTCCATTGTCTTCCTCAAAGGCGTTTACCCTTCTGGTATTCTCAACTCGTTTCTTGTATCAGCTCCTTGTGATTCAAATCGTTTCTCGTATTCTAGGTTTTTACCTAGTATATCGGGATTTTAGGGTATGAAATGATTTGCTCCCTGCAAATTTGAATTTGAATTTGAATTTAATGCCTTTTTCTCACCATGATTTTCACAAAGGAGCGTTTGAGAGGAGGAGGTACATGAATTTGGTTGTTCACAAGGCTACAAATCCTGAGCTTCGAGATTATATACACTTTGCTGTTCATGGCCTTCTTCCATTTATTCTTCAGGTATGGAACTTGTCTTCCTTCACAAATTAATTCTTTTATTTGCTTTCTTGTGTGTTTGTTACTGATGAATTAGAATTAGGAAGTATGGAAATACCTTTGTATCCTGTTGCACTGCATAATGCGTGTGGTCTGTCAATACACAAGAGATCTTGATGGTTATCAAACAATCAAATGTTGTGTTTTTCCTTTGCATTGTAGAACATATCATCAATCTTTTATGAAATCACTATGTTCTCCAATGCAAAGGAAAAACACATCATTTAGAACATTGTGTCAAACTATCATTGGTCACTTGGATACTTATATCTACCGCTTGATTTATTTGGAACAATTTGCTTCTTTTTTTTATATCATAAGATGGACGACCCTTGTGGCTGAACAAACAGTTCCTGACCACAAAAGAAGAACACAGAGAGATGTGATTCAGATGATTGTTTCAAGACAGCGTTGAGTTGATTCTATTGTTAGGAAGTGATCTTCTGCGTAGAAAAGATTATGACGTTCTGCAATCCTATCTCATTAGGTCCTCAGCTTGCTTTGTGTAGGAGTAAAATCTGTTTGTTTATGATGGATGCAGATTCTCGGTATGAGCTAATTGGTGTTTTGCTGTGTAATGAAGTGACAAATGCTAGTGAATTTACCATGATAACTCGTCTCTATATTGAGGAAAAAGACTCTTTGAGAAAAGATAACGACATCCTGCAATCCTACCTCATTAGGTCATCAGCTTGATTTGTATAAAAGCAAATGTTATGTTTCTTCATGATGTATCATATCGGATTATCGGGATGTGCTCGTTGCTGGTATGCTTTGTAATGAAGTGACAACTTCTAGTGATATTACCACGGTAGCTTGTTTATATATTGAGGAAAAAGAGACTTAATTTCTCGAGGGAAAGGCCACAGTTCTGGTACTGTACAGGCAGTGTTGTAAAATCCATTTCACATGCATACACTCATTGCTACCTTGTTTCAAACATAAAGTCAATCCTTATTTCAGACTTATCTACCTTCAATGGGGATATTATGAGATCAAATGCATAAATTCTGAAGCTATTTGGTTCTTTTGAGAAAACAGGGATTGGTTGACAGAGTTGCTGTAATATTCTTTGACAATGCAAATTCTCCACTGGAGAGGTTCATCTTCAAGCTCCAGATGAACCAGTCTTGTGGATCTAAGGTGGAGGAAACTGATCTTGAATTCTCGCTTAGGTCATTCCTTATCAAGCTTTCTGTATCAAAGACGCTTACTAGGCCTCTTTCAAAGGGTAGGTAAACATGGAAATCGCTGCATTCTGTATTGTAAACTATTGATGTGCTGCTTCAAAGGGGTAAATGATTGCTGTCTCATTAATATTTTTAACTGATCTAAAGTTTGCCCATCAGGAATTGTTTTCAGTATCATGACAAAGGTAATAATAGAGTGGTCTAAATATTGCTTGAGTTAAGAAGGTGGCTTTAATTTTATTCTTGTAAAAATTTAGCCGTGATAGGAAAGATTTCATTTGGTCAAGGGAGATAGAAATGAAATTTATAAGCATCTTCTTTTGCAGATTGCAGATGGGAAGTAACTCCTTACTTCAGTTCACTTCCTGAGACCAGTACTAGCAAGGATGCATAATTGTGGATCTCAACAGACGCAAAGCAATGGCAGCGACCTCCCCTAATAACACCCATAAAATCAATGAGCAGTGAAGCTCTAGTCCTGCAGTTATACCTGGAACATCCAAGGTTATCTGAATCAAAAGCATGATGGAAAGGGTTTTAACTATATAAGAATACAGCGAGTGTACCTCTTGGATTTACCTAAGCAAGAAGGAACCACAGTTGATTTTGGCAGTTGTTGAAGAAGGTTTGGTTGGTGCTGTGAAGGAGTATTTTGCTAGTTGATATGTTGGAATTTGCCGACAAAGAAATTATGTTCAGGGCGTTCCTTAGGTTGAAATGCCGAATTGTTGACACCTCTTCTAGTCTTCTGAAGTGCTGATCAGCTACTTAATGGAGGTCTTCATTTGAACTGTCTGATGGTTCGAGCCAGATCAAAGGAAATCCAGAGGTGAAAGATTAGTGTTTATTGATGGATACATATTACATACCTCTCCATTAGCTTGTGCAAATTAATATTGTTCCGTCAATTTTGCATTATGGGAGCAAATAGAGCAGTGTTGGAGTTGTGTGGGCAATCCTGAATCCCTAGCTACAAACCCATTTCAATCCAAATTGCAGGTTTGATCAAGTCAGGACTCAGGTGGATGGCGGACGTATATTTGAATTGGGAATTTGCAATTTTCAACTTTAAAAAATAAAAAAAAATTACAATACTAGATTCATTTTTATCTACACCGACATTAATTTCGAATATATTTGAGTTGTGTTGTGTTGTGAACTAAGAATGTAAACACAGGAGAGAGAGAGAGAGAAAAAATAAAAAGTAATTTTGTATGATAGTCGTTCATATCCGGATGAGGTGACCACAAAGAAGTTAGGAGAAGGATTGAAATTGATTTATGTTTTAAATTGTGTGGTAGAGACTAGAGAGGTTGAAATTGATTATCCAACCATAAATTGAAGTTTGATTTTGGTGGCTTAATTTTGGAATCGACATATATAATTACACAGTACACACCACACCACACCCTGATGTATTGTTGGGAGTCGGAACGTGTGAATTAAGGGTGGGCGGTCGGTCGGTCGAGTTTGAAGAAAGAAGGTGACAGGTCACAGGTGGAATGGTAAACACCGAATTGGAAGGTTCCAACCTCCTTCTCAAATAGAACGCTTCTTCAGGATTCAAAGTTAAATCTATTAAGCAATAGGAGAGCGTGTATCTAGTAGGACTCCTTTTATTTATTTTTGAGTGTGTATATATCTTATATATACGGTTAATTCCCCTTCACCAATTTCAATTCATCCTCTCACTACATTTCCTTCTCCTGATCGATCACCTCTAGCTTTCAATTAATCTTCACCCATACAATACAAGGTCTTTCAAGTTTCCAGCAACAGCAAACAATGGAACACAACAACAACAACAACAACAACAACCAACAGGTTTCCGGTGCGTAATTTCTTTCCCCTTTTTAATTTGCCTTGTTTTATGTCCCTAGCCTAGCCTATCCTAGCCTGGCAGTAGTAATTGATGTTATTTTACATATATGTACAACAAACACAGAGTATGAATATGGACTGCCCAACAGCACAGGAGGCATTGATTCAACTAAAGCAGGTGCGGGTCCGTACGTGATGCCGCCCCCACCTATGGGATACCCACTCAGGGATTCACAACAACCCCACGACTCTGAAACCATTGCTCAACCCATCAAGACTAGGTCAAGGGGTGATGGCTTCTGGAAGGGCTGGTCAGTATTTCACATTATTCATTGCGTTTTTTAGAGGCATTCAGAATACTAAATTAATATTGTTTTGTTTTGGATGGATACAGTTGTGCAGCTTTGTGTTGCTGTTGTGCCATTGACATCTGCTTTTGAGCAAGACACCTCTCCCCAGTTCCAATGGATACTCTTCTTCTCATTACCCTCTATTTTCATCCACTCATTTACCTATGCTATGCTTTATATATTTATTCCATTTTTTTTATATCCATTGTAGATTGTTTTGTAATATACTACTAGTAATTTAATAATATATTATATTGCTTTATTGTTACTTTAAACATTGTTTCGGGCAAGGTTGATCAACTGATTAACATACGCAATTCCTTAGTACTGGGGCGTTCAGAAACACACCTTAATGGAAAAAAAGGTGCTGCGAATATAATAAGACAAAAGACACGAACCGATAAAAACACGATAATAAACGTGTTGTCTTCACATCATGTATTTTTTCTTGTCGGATATCAGATATGATACTATTAGTTTTGTTTTCTGAATTGCTATCCAAACAGTGAAAATCTCACCAAACACATAGTAGTTGCTACGATTTTCAAAACCGTGAGAAATCCGATTGCCATGGTTTTGAAAACCGTGATAGATAGTCTAGCTACGGTGAAAATGTCGTCAACACACGATGGCTACTATAGTTCTCAAAAACAATGAGAAAATCTATCCTCATGGTTTTAAAAAATGTGGGATGCTGATGTGTTGGGTCGATAGGACGGGGTATTCGCAAACCCATTGTATTTGGAATGGCATAAGTTAACCGTCTAGATTTCTACGATTTTCATAACCTTAGTAGGTGACATTTTTACGGGTTTGAAAAATGTAATCATCTAGAATTCTGACTACTTTTTAAATCGTGATTAGAGATGATTCTTATATATACTTCTTATCCCATTTAAGTAATTTTGAGTGAAATATTTTCAAATGTTATCTACTTTTCATTGAGTATATTAACACATGCATATGATTGATGATTCTTATATATACTTCTTATCCCATTTACACAACCTTGATTTTTTAATCTTTGTGTGTTTATGATACCGTATTTTTCTTCATGGACTATTAATAATTATGGCTTTTAGTATGATGTGTCATGTGTGTAATATCTTGTACTTTACCATTAAGTTATTTAAAACACGTCAATCATATACTTAGCTTTATATTGAGTGTATGGAGGAACTATGTAAAGGTAGTGGCATCAATTTTAAGAGTACTCGAGTATAATTGAAGGCAGTGGCGGACCCAAGGGGCTCGGGGTGATTTTAGTCCTCCTGGATTTTGGAAAAAAAAAAATTATGTATTTATATGTATGTCTGTAATTTTTGTAATGAATAAAACTAGAGGGAGTATAGGATCACTAGTTCAGCTTAGCTTAAATGGTAATGGGAAGGGTAAGGACGAAAGGCCAAGCAAGAGGTTGTGGTTTCTACAGCCAGCACTCAGCAGTAGCAACCTTTTTTCCTTTTAATTTTTTTAGGGGTTCTTTTTTCTTTTAAAGACCCGTTCTTTTAATTTTTTTTTTAAGACCCGCTTATATTTTAATATTGATCAGGATTTGTGATCTTGAGAATCAATTTTATAAATTTGTGATGTAGAGATTTTTTTTACAGGAATATATAATATAAATTGAAAATGTTAGTGTTTTATACTTATAATTTCTACTAAAAATGAATATTTAAACAACAATTTTAATGATTTTTTTAAAAAAAATATTTTTCATATATATACATGTAAAACAAACTACTACTAAAAATGAATATTTAAATAACAATCCTTCCATTCTTCACCACCCTGTCATCCCAAATCTCTATGTTCTCACTGTTCATCATCCTAGATCTCCCTCTACGATCTTCTCCAGATCTCCCTGTTCATCATCCCAAATCTGGCCTTTCTCTTCACCAGCCTCCCTTTTGCGCTCGCCACCGTCGATCAGGAGTCCGGCGCCGCCCCTCCGCTCCTCTATCTCCATCTCGCTCCCTCTCCAACATTCTTGTTCCTCTTAACGAGGACAGTAGCATTTGATCGACGAAGCAAGTGACGAATTCAAAGGTTCACATCTCTATTGTATGCGTCTCTACTGTATGTTTCGATTTGATTTGATGGAGATTGTGTTTTTATACTTCTGAATTACTTAATTAGTGGATTGAAATTGTTGGATTGAATTTATGAATTTTGATTGATGGAAATTGGATTGAGATTGAGATTTGTGGATTTGAAATTGAGATTGAGATGGGGTAAATTCATGCCTTCTAGGTGTTTGATAAAATGTCTAGGAGAGAAATCGAGATTGAGTTATATGGTTAAATCCATGCATACTAGGTGTTTGATAAAATGTCTAGGATAGGATTTAATTCGACTTGACTTTAGATTTTCTTGATAGGTTTTATTGATGATCTAATTTATGTTGAAGTTGAACTTGGTGAGGTATGGTTAAATTCCATAACCCCGAACAACCTGAATACTTGTTTAAATCTTCTGAATGAGATGTTAATGTATGCATTAACAACGTGTCCAAGTGCCTGTATTCCATGATTAAGTCTTTTAAATAATTTGATTGATTCGTAGCAGGCAAGTCTGTTCATAATACATGGCCCTCTTGCTGTCTAGGGATTGTGAGTCCGATTGTTCTTCATTAGTCCTGTCTTTTGTTGTTTTTTACTTTGATTATGTTATTTTTGAATTTGCTTATCCTATTTCTGAATTTTCTTGTGCTTGTGCTATCTTTTACTCATTTCCCGCATACAAGGCAAAGGGGACTTGCATACCTCTGTTTTTTTACCAGCAGCCTTGGATCCTATTGCATCAAGGACTGCCGTCATTTTCTGGTTGTTGAACATTCGTTAAAATCAGTTATTGTAAAAGGATATAAAAACTAAGTGTTTCTTGATTTTGACTATTTAGTTTGGATGATACATCAATAGAAAAGGGAATTCACAAATGGAAAAGGTTTTGACTATTTATTGCTTTCATTTTTGAAGGATGAAGCTCAATTTGTGTGAAGTTATTTGCAAAATTAAACTGATGTGCAACTTTTTCCTATACATCTATCCCAATGATGCCCAAAATTAGAGAAAAAAGGGAAGAAAGGGAAAAACGACTAAAAGGACTGGGGGAAGCGAGCCTGTGAGGACGCACTGACAAACGATCCGCGGACGAAGGTTGCATACAACTCGGCCAGATGGCGCACATGCCCACCACCCCACGTGCCCTTCCTTTTAGAACACGTGACACCCATACTTCAACAAGTGGCCAAGAGGAAGGAACAGTCCCCTTGGGGGGAGGACGTGGGTGCACACTATAAAAAGGAGAAGACACTCTAAGATCAAGGCTTTTTCGGAAAACCTAGAGGGGAGTGATGCCCTATACGGATCAAAGGGTGGAGTCTAGACGTCATACCATCAAGCTCACTTCACGAGCGCCCAATAATCGTCATAATCAACGAGGTAGGGGGGCTTTCAGGTATAGACATTAGGGAACTCCTCGACTTGGAGCCCCCGAATCTCATCCCTTCACTCTATTTTAGGATAAGAACTCACTCTCTCCGAATAGCCTGGATGAAATCGACGCCCGAAGGGTGGAACAAGCTTCAGTTAGGACTCGGCGGCACCCACTGCTGGTCATCTACCGTCTGCGGATGACTAGACTGGGGTAAGACCGTCTCAGAGTAAATGGTCATTCCGGCACAGGAAAAGATCCTCCCCCTTTGGATAGTAGTTTTGTGAGATCGTTCTCATGGGGAGGAACTTCAAATAAGACCGTTGATCACTAAAATCAGGACACATGCCCCCCCCCTCCATGGAGACATGGAGTGGGGTCCACCTTTCAATTGCGGTTTTATCACTGGCGCCGTCCGTAGGAACAGTCTCACACTAAGAGGTTTTAAGGGAGTTAGTGCTGACGGAACTAGCATAAACTCTTTTCTAATAATGAATCATGAAATTCTTTCAGGTATAGTAGCAGCGGATAAAGAAAGATGAGAAATCACATGTAGGATGCGTCCAATATGATGAGTCACGACGTGGATGAGACCGTAGGGTCTGCCCCGCACAATGCTTCTCCGAACCCCTCGGAAGCTCACGACGACCCTATTCCCTCACCATATATACCCCAGCACTTCGGGCAAGACGAGGAGTTCGATGAAGGTCATTTCTCCCCCCCCTCTCCTCCAAATCCCAAACATTTCTGGCAAGGTGGGGGGGGGGGGGGGAGGGTGAACGAGGGCTACTATTTCCCCCCACCAAATCCTGAACATTTCTTCTTCTACGGACAGGATGGCTTCCAGGTCCCCCGACAGGAATATGTTCGTGATGGCTTCTACGGGAACGACTACGGTAACACTCGGCAGGAACGTCACCAGCAAGGGGGATTCGAGCACCCGGGTCAGCATTTCCATTACGGGAATCCACAGACCAATCGGTTTTACCACGACGGACAGTCTTCTGATGTGTCCATGTCTAATAGGGTCAACCCATCCCACGCACGGATGGATACGCCAGACCTCATACCTTCAGTCTTTTCAAGAGAAATCTGCAGGGCGCCAGTCCCCAAACGGTGGAGGGACGTTAATCTCATGAAATATGATGGCACCACCGACCCAGACGATCACATGTGTCATTGTACTCGACTCTGACCAACATAGCCTTGACATGGTTCACTAACCTCCCTTAGAACTCCATCACCGGTTTCGCGCAACTTTCTCAGGTATTCAAATCACACTTCGGGAGCTCCCGGTCGCGCAAGAAAATTATGTTGGACTTAAATTCCATTAGGCAAGGGACGCATGAGACCTTGGGAAAATTCTTTGCACGGTTCACCAGTGTAGTGGTACAGATCCCGAACTTCAACCACGAGTCAGCGGTCATCATCCTCATGGGGAACCTGGCAGAAGGCGACTTCAAGACTCGCTTGTTCAGAAAGAAACCTAAGAGCTACAACACGCTGAGAGACATGGTGTCCACCCAGATTGAGGCCGAAGAGGTTGCGGCCTCGAGTTCGAGGGCGAACGAGGGGCAGCAGGGTTTCTTCGAGAAAATCGCTAGGAAGTTCCGGAAGGATAAGGGGGTTGGAAAGCAGAGGAGGCAGTACTCTGCGGATCACCGACCTGCATCTCGGCAGGATGAAGTACACTTCAATGATGAAAGAAGGAATCTAGTCGAAGATCCGAATGAGAAAAGACAAGGGGTACAGCGTGACAAGGAGCATAGCTTCTCAAAGAGAGACGAAGGACGCCGCGACTATGGGCGGCCCTTATCACGGCCCCCGGGACCCAAGAGAAGAACAGTATACGGAACGCCAGAGGGGTCTTCGGCAAGCTCAGAGGGAGGAATATCCACGACGACAGGGAGATTGGAATGAGCAACCGCGTTATCCCCCATATAACCACGATAGAGGATGGGGCAGGAGATGGCGAGGTGGCCGAAGGGGCAGGGCCCAGCCAACACAGCGCTCGGTCAACCAAGCTCCTAGAAATGAAGCCCGCCATGAGAAAACTTGGACCAACCGGATCCCTGAACCCAAAGGTTTCATTGATACCTTGGCGGGGGGACCGTCACTTTCAGGGGCTAGCCGACAAGATAGGAAGAACTATGAGAGAGAGGCAAAGCAGCCCCCCCTCCTCGGCAAGCCAAAGGACCGCCTCGCAGAGCCATGCAGAGGTGATTTTCACCGCAAGAGACGCCGAAGGTGTCCGCATGCCACACGCGGACCCACTGGTTATCCACACCCAAATCGCCACCAAGACTGTCCGGAGGGTCTTCATAGATACTGACTCGTCCGTGGACATCCTGTCCTGAGAAGCTTTCTGCCAGATAGGTATATCCGCTTCGGCTTTGAAGCCTTACCATGAGACCATGGTGACGTTTTCTGGGGATGAGGTGCAGGTGGCGGGTACCATAGAATTGACGGTAGTACTAGGCACGGCTCCCAGTCGCCGAATAGAGAACATAGTGTTCACAGTGGTCAGGATACCGACAACTTACAATGCGCTCCTTGCAAGGGTGTCTCTTTACAAGTTCCAAATGGCGGTGTCCATATACCATTTCAAAGGGAAGTTCCCAATACCAGGAGGAGGAACAGGAGAAGTTTGTGGCCAGCAACCAGAGAGTAGAAGCTGTTATATGACTTCTCTCCGGAAAAAAGAAGAAGTAATGTGTCTCTGTGAAACTGCACAGAGTGAGGTTGAGGGAACGAGTGAAGGCCTCCAAGAGGGGGATGAAAGGCCATGAAACCCGGAAGAAAGGATTCAAGAAGCTGACCTTGAGGTCAGACCGGAGGAGCGGGAAATCCCAACCGCGGACCAGAGGACGGTCTATCTACCTTTCTCCAACCTTGAAGAAAGAATTTACATGGGCCAAGCCCTGAGAGCGGAGGAGAGGGAACGCGTCCTAAACATCATCCAACAGTCCCGCGACGTGTTCGCATGGTCACCCAAAGACCTCCTAGGGGTCCCCGCGTCCATAGGCATCCACACCATTCGGATTCGCCATGACGCTCGACCCATAGCTCAAAAGAAGAGAAAGATAGCCCCCGAGCGGTCCCAGGCCGCCAAGGAAGAAGTAGATAAACTACTAGAAGTTGGCTTTATAAAAGCAGTAGAAGATTGTGCCTGGCTTTCGAATGTCGTCCTAGTCAAGAAGGCAAACGGGAAGTGGAGAATGTGCGTGGATTTCACCGATTTGAACAAATCGTGCCCGAAAGATAGTTATCCCCTACCTTCAATTGATGAGTTGGTAGACATCACCGCGGGGAATGAAGCCTTGAGCTTCTTGGATGCCTACTCCGGGTACAATCAGATTCGCATGGACCGAATGGACAAAAAAGCAACCACGTTCATCACCAATCAAGGGATCTTCTGCTACAAAGTGATGCCTTTTGGCCTGCGGAATGATGGGGCCACCTTCCAGAGAACCGTTGATAAAATCTTCCGCGAGAAACTTGCAAAAAACGTATCAATCTACGTGGATGACATAGTGGTACGGAGCCGCAAAGCAGAAAATCATGCAGCGGACCTCCAGGAAACTTTCGACTCTCTAAGGCGAGGCGGACTAAACTTAAATGCAGAAAAATGTGTGTTTGATGTCGACTCTAGTAAGTTTCTAGGTTTCATGGTCAGCCAACAGGGAATAGATGTGAATCCAGCAAGGATTACCGCTATTCAGGAATTGCGACCGCCACGTACGATCAAAGAGGAAACTTAAATGCAGAAAAATGTGTGTTTGGTGTCGACTCTGGTAAGTTTCTAGGTTTCATGGTCAGCCAACAGGGGATAGATGTGAATCCAGCAAGGATTACCGCTATTCAGGAATTGCGGCCGCCGCGTACGATCAAAGAGGTGCAGTCCTTGAATGGCGCAATGAACTATCTGGGGCGCTTCTGCTCGTGCTTGGCCGACAAGTCGCTACCTTTCTTTACACTGTTAAAGAAGAAGGGGCCAATACAGTTGACCCCAGAACTTCATCACGCCTTTGAGGAACTAAAGGCCTTTCTGCACCACTTGCCCACTCTGCACCAACCACAGGGAGTAGAGAGTCTGCAGCTCTACTTGGCAACCAAGGGCACTACCATTAGTGCGGTTCTCACCCGAGAAGGCCGATACCCCATGTACTACATAAGCAGAGTGCTACATGATGTGGAGACCAGATATGCACCAGTGGAGAAGATAATACTCTGTCTAATCTTCGCGGCTAGAAGACTCCGGCCATACTTTCAGGATCATGGAATTGAAGTACTCACGGACTTTCCGCTGAGGCAGATCCTCCATTCACCCAGCTTGTCGAGATGAATGACCAAGTGGGTTGTAGAACTCTCAGAGTTCGAGATAACCTACGCACCCCGCAAAGCGGCTCTGGCTCAGGCCCTCACCGACTTCATCTGTGAAACAAGCTTTGAGGACGACGGAGGAGGTGACCAGAACAGATGGATTCTGAGGGTAGATGGAGCCGTGAATACTGATGGGAGTGGGACATGGATCATGCTCATTACCCCCGAGGGAGAAAAATCATGCTTCGCTCACATACTGGATTTCCAGATGACCGACAACGAAGCGGAATATGAAGCTTTGATCGCGGGACTGGAAATCGCGCTAGCCCGAGGGGCGTGAACAATTACCGTCTACACCGACTCGGAGGTAGTGGCAAGGCAGGTGGAAGAGACCTATGAGGCCAAGACAGGCCTTTTGCCCGACTACCAACGCAAGGTCATGACACTAAAACGATCCTTCTTGCACTTCAGCCTGGAATCGGTTCCCCGGGAGATGAACGAGTCAGCGGATCTTCTAGCCCGGATTGGGGCGGCCATACCCCCAAGAGCCGGGGAGAACTTTGCGTTCGAGAAAAGGGAGCGACGGGGATTCATCCAGGAAGTCTACGCGGTCCACACCGAAGGACCAGGAGATTGGCGCACCCCCATAGCGGAGTATTTAGGGAAAGGAGTTATTCCCTTTGAGAAAGGGGAGGCCAAGAAAATGAGCTACCAGGCTACCCGGTTCACGCTCCGTGATGGCAGATTGTACAAGAAAGGTTTTAATTTCCCCGATCTGCTGTGTGACCACGGATGAAGGGAAGGTTATCGTTGAAGAGCTACATGCAGGAGTATGTGCGCACCACCAAGGGGGGAGATCCTTGACTGCAAAAATCATGAGGTTAGGGTATTACTGGCCAACCATAAGGAAGGACGTGCAAGGTCATGTGCAGAGCTGCGACGCATGCCAGAAGCATGGGAACGTCCGCGTGGCACCCGTTGAGCCGCTCCAAAGCATTTTTGGGGCGTGTCCCTTCGCCCTATGGAGAATGGACATCTTGGGACCTTTCCCCACGGCTCCGGAACAGCTGAAGTACATTCTTGTTGTGGTAGAATACTTCCCCAGATGGGTGGAAGCGGAAGCCATGGGATTAATCACTGCCGAGAAGGTCCACCGGTTCTTGTGGAAGAATTTGGTATGCAGGTTCGGAGTTCCTGAGGCCATCATTACGGACCACGGAACATAGTTCGACTGCGAGGGAATTCAGGATTTCTGCGAGGGGCTGGGGATAACATTGAAGTTCTCGTCCGTCGCGCATCCACGAACCAACGGACAAGCAGAAATCACCAACCGCCAAATACTGGAAGGGATCAAGAAGAAGCAAGGAAAGACCGCCAAAGGGCGATGGGCAGAGTTGCTCCCCCTGATACTATGGTCATACCGAACAATGGCCAAGACTCCGACAGGAGAAACACCTTTTGCACTAGTGTTCGGGTCGGACGCCGTCATACCAATCGAAAGGTTGGTCCCTTCGGCCCAAGTCCTTGCATATGAATTCAGGGCCAACGATTAAGCCCTGGAAGTGGACCTGCACCTCCGAGAGGAAAGAAGGAGGTTGGCCGCTCTGAAGGCAAGAGAGTACAAGAAAAAGACAGAGAAATACTGCAACCAACGCATGGTCCCCCGGCAGCTCGAGAAAGAAGATCTGGTCCTCCTGTTGTCCCTAACAAGTGGCAAGCCAGACGAGAAATGGGAGGGACCCTACGTGGTGTTTGACTGCATTCACACATGAGCTTACAAACTCCAAACAGCGGAAGGAGTGGTCCTCAACAAAACATGGAACATCGAGCACCTAAAGAAGTATTATGTGTAATCACCCCGTAACATTGAAGAATGTTTTAAGTCACCCCCGCTAAGTGTGAATAAATGAAAGCAGTTAGTGGATGCTAAAATTCTGTACAAAACGAACAAGCAACCCTATATAACAATGAGTCCCAGGACGCTTGAGATTGCTTCGCGTCGGGAATCCGGTTGGAGCTTTAGTCTCCCGGATCATCAACATTCATTAAGTCATAGGACGCTGGAGCTTGCTTCGCATCAGGAATCTAGTGGGAGCTCTAGTCTCCCGGATCAACAACTTCGTTAAGCCCCAGGATGTTGGAGCTTGCTCCGCGTCGGGAATCCGGTTGGAGCTCTAGTCTCCCAGATCAACAACTTTGTTAAGTCTCAGGACACTGGAGCTTGCTCCGCGTCAAGAATCCGAGCTCTAGTCTCCCGGATCATCAACATTCGTTAAGTCCCAAGACGCTGGAGCTTGCTCCGCGCCGGGAATCCGGTGGGAGCTCTAGTCTTCCGGATCATCAACAATTGTTAAGTCATAGGACGCTGGAGCTTTCTCCGCGTCGGGAATTCGGTTGGAGCTCTAGCCTCCCGGATCAACAGGACGCTGGAGCTTACTCCTGGTCGGGAATCCGGTTAGAGCTCTAGTCTCCCGGATCAACAACTTCGTCAAGTCCTAGGACGCTGAAGCTTGCTCCGCGTCGGGAATCCGGTTGGAGCTCTAGTCTCCCGAATCAACAACTTTGTTAAGTCCCAGGACGCTAGAGCTTGCTCCGCGTCAGGAATCCGGTTGGAGCCCTAGTCTCCCGGATCAGCAACTTCGTTAAGTCCCAGAACGCTGGAGCTTGCTCCGCGTCGGGAATCCATTTAGAGCCCTAGTCTCCCGGATCAACAACTTTGTTAAGTCCCAAGACACTAGAGCTTGCTCAGCGCCGGGAATCCGGTTGGAGCTCTAGTCTCCCGGATCAGCAACTTCGTTAAGTCCCAGAGCGCTGGAGCTTGCTCAGCGTCGGGAATCCGGTTGGAGCCCTAGTCTCCCGGATCAGCAACTTCGTTAAGTCCCAGGGCGCTGGAGCTTGCTCAGTGTCGGGAATCCGGTTGGAGCTCTAATCTCCCGGATCAGCAACTTCGTTAAGTCCCAGGACGCTGGAGCTTGCTCCGCGTCGGGAATCTAGTTGGAGCCCTAGTCTCCCGGATCAGCAACTTCGTTACGTCCCAGGACGCTAGAGCTTGCTCTGCGTCGGGAATCCGGTTGGAGCTCTAGTCTTCCGGATCAACAACTTCGTTAAGTGCCAGGACGCTGGAGCTTGCTCCGCGTCGGGAATCCGGTTGGAGCCCTAGTCTCCCCGATCAGCAACTTCGTTAAGTCCCAGGACGTTGGAGCTTTCTCCGCGTCGGGAATCCGGTTGGAGCCCTAGTCTCCCAGATCAGCAACTTCGTTAAGTCCCAGGACGCAGGAGGTTGCTTTGCGTCGGGAATCGGGTTGGAGCCCTAGTCTCCCGGATCAGCAACTTCGTTAAGTCCCAGGACAGTGGAGCTTGACCCGCGCCGGGAATCCGGTTGGAACTCTAGTCTCCTGGATCGACGACCTCGTTAAATCCCAAGACGCTGAAGCTTGCTCCGCATCGGGAATCCGGATGAAGCTCTAGTCTCCCGGATCGGCATGCTCGTCAGAAAACTCAGAGCGCCGAAGCGTACTCCGCGTCGGGTCTCTCAAATCAAAGCACTTACCAAAATAACATGGCTTGGGGGATATAAGAGGGCTAATAACTTCAAAGATACTGGAACAAAAGTAACAACGGACAAAACAAAAACACAAGGGGTTGCCAGGATCTCCCCCCTACAGGGCGCCTTACTGAATCTGCAAAGAGTTCAAAGAACAAGAAGTACATAAAGTTCCAAAAAACAAGGACGCCACCTTCGCCCAATAAACTTCACCCCGCTCTTGGCCTCGCAAGGACCAGTTTGGTCCTGTCTTTGCTCAAGCGAGCTCCATTAGGGACAGGACCCTCGGGGTGTGGCTTTTCCCACTCCCCGTTAACTTCATCCCCTCCGGAAGTCATGATGCCAACTACGAATCGGGGTCCCCCTTTATGAAGGAAGGTCAGAGAGGATCCGATGTCAACGCTATGGGTGCAAACAAAGTGGTTCCACCCATGACGGAGATAAGGAACGCCGTAATCACCGCGAACCACAACCACCGGGAAATCCTTCAGAATCCTAGTTGTTAAGAGGACACGCTCGGGAAGAACCTGACCATACTTGTCCTCAAAGCGAAGCGGCATCATCTGTCCGATATAAACAGTGCAGGTGCGTGAAAATTTTGAGAAAAAAGAAACAAACCAAAAAGAGTATAAAGGTAAGAAATTTACCAGACGATGCAGCTGCTCCGGGAAGTCGATGGTTTGAAAAAACGCCCAGTTGGTTCGACTCGAAGCAGGCATATTTGAAAAATAAAAAGTTCAGATGAGAAAAAAAGAAGCGAAGAAGGCTTCTCTTTAAAGGAGAGTCTCGGGGGTCACGAGCTGCACAGGAACCACCCCGGGGCAGGCCCGTCAGGACTACAGCGAACTGCCAGAATGACGTGAAAAGACGAGCGCAATCTGCACAAGACGAAGCATGAAGGACACTTGTCCAAAGGAACTCCGCCTCAATTGACGTAGTCACAGCGTCCCAAGAATAAGAGGGCCAAGAACGTGGGATACGAGGCTGAGCATGGAGGACACATGTCCAAATAAACCTGGCGATATGCTGTATGAGCGCTCTGCCTCAGAAAGACGAATTGATAGACCTCGCATCGTATACCCAACATTAGGAGAGGGAAGTGGACCCTTGGCACAAGGAGCGTCGCACCTCCCAGGAACGAATGGAATCAAACCTGTCTCAAACCTCGTTCTACAAAGTCATCCTCCGAAGCGATCAACTTCTACAACTCCGGCTTCCCTTAACATATGGACTAGCCTTGGAAGATGCTCAGGGGAGGGTCATCCTCCGGTCCCGTTCATTCCGAGAGCACGATGTCATGGTCAGACGAGATAACAACGGGATCTACTGGCTACCCGAAGGGTGGGAGGATTTCGTCGCCGCAAATCACGTACGGGTGGGGGCCTTCCTCAAGTTCACCAAAGAAGAAACGAGAGCCGGATACGAGGTTTCCGTGGTCCACCCAGATCCTGAGAACGAAGAAGCCTCTCCAACCGAGTAAGATAATCGGTCCTTATCACAAAAACTCATGCTCTGGAAGGCCCGATTCCTTCACAACTACATTAAGGAGATGTAAGAGGATCTTTTCCTCACTAACTTTATTTGTTTCGTAATAAGAAAAGCTTTTTCCCAAACGTTCTCGACAGGGCTCCTCCATCAACGGGCCGGACCGGTGGGGTAACGGAGCCGTTTAAACTCAGACATAGGGTCAAGGCAACATCCACGTAGAACGAAGGCACTTGATCAAAGGCCACGTAGACGAAACGTCCCCGTAGCGATAGGTATTATAAGAAGATGGGGGGGGGGGGCGAAGATTTTTTAGAACCCCCTACAGAAACCCTCATCAAATTCGAAAGACAACCATGGGGACCGAAGCCCCCCCAAGGGCTTTTGATCGTTTCATCACTCGGAGAGAGTAGTTGCGGAGATTGCGGCTACCCCAATCATACGGACGATTAGGAGAGGAGGCCCACAAACTCGTCTACCTCTGGTCAACCTCGTGCCAAGATTGCGAAGTCGGTGTCAAAAAAGACGATGAAGAAATGCATTGGTACATCAGAGGGTGGACGAATTTCACCTTCACAAACCACGTGCACGTCGGATCCGCTCTCCTTTTCGTCTACGAGGGCAACTCGCACTTCGAGGTATATGTATCATATCCTGATTCCCCCTCAACCGCGGACGTCGGTCCAGCTCAGCGGGGAAGGGTTCCCGGAGAAAGGGGACAGCCAAGGTAATAACACCGGCTGAAGGGAAGTGAAGAAGCGCGGCCCGCGGCCAACCTCTCTACCCTTAGTTAAAGCACTACCGACAAAAATAACTGTAAAAGCCCCAATTATGAAGTTGACCCAACGGGCCCCCTATTTTCAGATGTCCTCTTTCTCGATGTGCTTTCTTGGAAAAGAAAAAATGAAAAAGGCGGAAACAGCCAAATGAGGTATGGCGAATCTTTGAAAAAAACAGAAAGTAAATCCTCACTTAAAGGAGGAGGGAACTCTTCCTATAAATATGGCTCCAGGAGAGTCTTAAAACCACACAACCCTGTCCCAGAAAACAACGAAAACCTCTCCCTTGAAGGAAACGAGATGGTCGCTGACAACTCGTCCGAGCCCCTCTTCTCGGTCACCGAAAGAGGCCCAAGAGATTTCCTTCGCTGGGTGCAGAACGCTACGTTCACACAAAGGATGGTAAGTCCCTCATTTTCAAAAACTCAACACTCGTCAAACTGTATTAAAACATGAGGGATCCTCACAAATGCAGCCACTATCGGTCTGCTTCGAAGCGGAGTTTGGGCTAGTAGGTGTTGAAAGGATCTCGCTGACCAATGGACGAGGAAGGAGGGGAACGAACGTCCGGGTGGAACGAGACGACACCGGGGTTCTTTGGCTCACCCAGGGGTGGAGTACCTTTGCAAGATCAAGAGGCCTCTAGGTAGGGAGAGCTGTGATGTTCCATTACCTCGGCAACTCACGTTTCAAAGTTCATGTCCTGCCTCTAGAAGACGTTGGAACCTCCAAAGGCGAAGACTCTGGAACCCCTGAAAACGAAGGATAAAAGAGGTATTCATCTGCGAATAATGTAACTTTGGTAGCGCCTGTAAACTTTATGTTAAAACTACTTCGTAGAGGAAACATATGTTTATGAACATGGGAAACCTTGTCCCTAAACGAGAACACGGTGGTCTATCGTCCTACAAACAAAATAGAAAACATAGGAACAAAAGAACAACCACGGACAAAGTTTTCCACGCGATCGCACCACGGACATAAAAACATAAACCAAAATAAGGCACAAAATGGAGTGCTAAAGTTTGTCTACCCCAAAGAAACGATGACAAAAGACCGACATCCCGAAAAAAGAAGTTTACAAGCCATCATCACTGATGTCCACATTCTCGTCTTCCTTCAAGTCCCAATCCTCCCTATCCTCGCTCAGGGGAAATGGCTGAAGAGGAACGCCTGGGTTCTCCGCGGACTTTCGCACACTTTGGTAGATTCCGGCCTTCATGGCCATACAGAAGCAGTTCTTGTACCTGTCTTGAATGAAGTCCTTCCCGGCCTCTTCATTCAACCATTCCGGAACCGCGCTCCTTATAAAGTCCAGGCCATTCGGGGTCCTCAACCAGTCGTCCACAAGCTTAGTGCGGTTTTGTGGAACATCCAACCAAGACAAGACGATATCCCCGTCCGTCCGGGACCGATACCGCTCCAGCTCGATCGCACGACAGTTGGATTCCAAGACCGCCTTGCTCCGCTCCTTATTCGCCACAATCAACTGGGCTTCCAGCTCGGTTGCTCGGGCCTCAGCACTGGATTGCAGGGAAGACAGGGACAGTTGGGAAGACTCAAGCTGAGCTCACACCATCTTCAAGTCCTCGGCCAGTTCTCTACCCTTTGCCTTCTCGGCGGCCAAGACTTCTTCCCTCTCTTCCAGCCGCGAGCGAAGGGATTCAGCCTCTTTCCCCGGCATCTCTGCCTCCAAAAACCTTTCTTTCATCTGCTCCAATTTCTCCTCAAGGCCACGAGCATGTTGGCCCAAGAGAAGATACCGACCCCAACCGCTGTGAGTGAAAATGCGACCCTGATCACAAAAACATAGAAGGGTCAAGGAAATTCCCAAAGAGAAAAACCAAGGCAAACAAGTAAAGAAAGTTATAGAGCGTGGCTCACTTACCCAGTTGCACCAACGTTCTTGCTCCATCGTGAATTGTTCATCAGTCAGTTGGTCCAGGTATCGCAACTCCGCCACCCCGAGCTCCGGGGGGAAGGCCAGCTGATTGAGGACATCAGAGTCAAAGCCAGGCATCAGATAAGCGGGACGGTCGTTGACATCCATGTGGAAGACCGGCACGTCCTAGTCGACCCCTTCCCAGGCCGGGAAGGGACGCAACTTTTTCTTTTTTAGAGGAGCTTTTGAAGTTCCCGCCTCAGAAGCAGAAATAGGCCGAGGCTCCACAGGGGCCGCCAGGGGAAGGGGATGAACTTCTGCGATAGGAGAAGCATCGACCTTGATAATGGGTGGCTCGGGCTCCACCGGGGCAACAGGAGAGGAAGAAGCCACGATCGCCGTTTTCTCCTTTGCCGCCCTCTTGCTCTTCGGCTTGGGAGCCGAAGTCTTGGAGCCTTTCAAGGCTCTCATCACGTCGGTTGGTATCTTCCTCTTAGCAGAAAAAGGAGGAGCGGAGGACATCTTCGCGGCATCCACCATTGTCTTCAACTCCAGGGCGTTTGAAGAGCCACTAAAAGGACAACAGCATCAGTACAAGACCAATAACACGAGAAAAAACAAAAACAAAAGTGTTCCCCAAATTAACTACCACCAAAGGAGACACCACATCTCTCCACGAAGGTTTTGTCCCAACCGCGAACCTCTGTTCGATCTCTTTCAGGTCCGTCACAGCCTTTTTCTTCACACGTGTGTACAAACACGGCTCGGTGTGAAAGTTCAAGATTTGACGAGAAGGATCACGGACTAAGAACCACTTATACATCCACTCTAGTTTGCTGGAATTACGTTCCACTATCGAAACACTAAGTTTGGCTTGGTAGAGATTCTTGTGGGTGCCTCCATGACCCAAAGTGAGCATGTTGCTAAGAATTCCCAGGGTAGGTTGAACCCCGATCTCCAGACAGCGCATAACGAAAGAGGTAAAAAAGAGCCAGCTGTTTGGAACCAGTTGAGCGGGGCTCAAGCCGCATGCTTTTAGACAACGCTTGAATAGGTTAGGGAGAGGGAGCCAAAACCCTTGAACCAGACTCTCTATATAGACAACCAAGCACCCCAGATAAGCATCTAGGCTCCCTCCGCCCTCCGTCGGAAGACACATCACCACTCCCTCCGACCAGGGGAAGACGCGAGCAATCACTTTCAAGTCATCCAGGGTCGTGAAAGTCCCTTCTTCGCGGTTCTGAGCATTAGACGAAGCGATGGGAATCATCCTTTGCGACAGAACGACCGGGATCGAACCCACAACGGATGGCTGAAAGTCCCTCCTAAAAGGGCAGGTCGCCAGCACCTTCTCATCATACAAGACCGGACGGAAATCCCCCATCACGGACAAAGAGCGGCGCTCAGTCGGTAGAAAGACTGGGCCGGACGGCAAGTCAGTGTGGGAGTCCCCCTCCTTATAAGAGTGCTGAGATTCGGGAAATTCCATTATCGAGTCAGACCTCGATGACGAAGCGCCATCACCCGACCGCGAATACGCGAAGTCTGCAGGGGAAGGGGGTTCATCGCGTACACGACCCGGAGAAGAGTAAAAGGAGGGATCCGCAAGGGTTTTTGCTTGACGAAAGGTGACTTCCTCAGGGACCTCTACACCACCCATCAGAAGTTTACCCTCTAGCCTCACTGCAGGCGGACATCTGATCAAGGCTTGAACGTTGCCAGAGCTGCTTTGACAGGTCGACATAGCGAAGGCGGCTAATAGATTCGGAGAAACGGGCAAGTTGGGAGGAAACCTAAGGACCAGCAGGGAATAAAAATGTGCTCGGAAAAAACTCGTGCCGCATCCGCGGCCAAGAAAGAAAAGAAAGAAAGAAAACTAAAAATAAATCAAGAACAAGACGCGTAAAGAAAAGAAAGGAAGATGACTTTACCTCGATTATCTGAAGACGAGAGCTGTAAAAACGGAGAACGGTAAAAAATAAGGAGGGAAATGACCCCTATTTATAGGCCCCCACTCAACGACGTTTCACCTCCCACTTCGGCCTACGTGTCAAGAGCCCGATCCACATCAATCAGGCAAACGGGCCTAGTGGGAACGGGCCCAAGAAAGCCCAACTCGGCCCAACGGGCCTCCTTTTCCCCATCTTTCTGCCCTAAGAGGCGCCAAGGGTGAGGGGATCAGTAGGAGGATTTCGAACCGCGTAAAAACCTTTCCGGTCTCCCCACGGATCGAGGAGCTGTGATGATGCCCAAAATTAGCGAAAAAAGGGGAAGAAAGGGAAAAGGGACTAAAAGGACTAGGGAAGCGGGCCTAGGAGGACGCACTGACAAACGATCCACGGACGAATGTTGCATGCAACTCGGCCAGATGGCGCGCTTGCCCACCACCCACGTGCCCTTCCTTTTAGAACACGTGGCAGCCATACTTCAACAAGTGACCAAGAGGAAGGAACAGTCCCCTTGGGGGGGGGGGGGGGACGTGGGTGCACACTATAAAAAGGAGAAGACACTCTAAGATCAAGTCTTTTTCGGAAAACCTAAAGGGGAGTGCTGCCCTATACGGATCAAAGGGCGGAGTCTAGACGTCATACCATCAAGCTCACTTCATGAGCGCCCAATAATCGTCATAATCAACGAGGTAGGGAGGCTTTAAGGTATAGACATTAGGGAACTCCTCGACTTGGAAGGCACCCACTGCTGGTCATCTACCGTCCGCGGATGACTAGACTGGGGTAAGACCGTCTCAGAGTAAGTGGTCATTCCG
Organism: Persicaria tinctoria; assembly: GCA_037127255.1. Classification (NCBI taxonomy): domain Eukaryota; kingdom Viridiplantae; phylum Streptophyta; class Magnoliopsida; order Caryophyllales; family Polygonaceae; genus Persicaria; species Persicaria tinctoria. The sequence continues at coordinate 41,216,677 of JBANSL010000012.1, read as the reverse complement.
GCACATGCAAGGATCCTCCCCCTTAGGATAGTAGTTTTGTGAGATCGTTCTCATAGGGAGGAACTTCAGGTAAGACCGTTAATCACTAAAATCAGGACACATGGCCCCTCTCCATGGTGACATGGGGTGGGGTCCACCTTTCAATTGTGGTTTTATCATATTCCCTCTCCCTCTCTAGCTCTTCGCTTCCGCAAGATGATTATATACCAGATTCAAGGTTTGTGAGTTGTGAATTTCTCATTCTTAAATTCTTCATCTAATATTCTTAAATGTTTCATGCTTGTGTAAATTCAATGTGTTCTTAAAGACTTTTACTTGTTACCGGAAGAAATCAGATATTGCGATTAATTGGCCAATTGGAATTTTGGGACCGATGGACTGAATTTGCAAATTTGGGGTTGTTTGATGATGAATACATGAGATTTTTGGTGGCCATTTTTATCCTCTTGTTTCTTTAAATGTTATTTTATCTCTTTGATCAGTGCCATGTAAGTCTGTTATTCATCAATCGTGCATGTGATGGTTCATCCAATATTTGGGTTTGATGGTGCATATAATGATTTAGTCTGCAATATATAGATAATCATGCTACTTGTCACTGAACTTTTGATTAAATATATCATAAATTTTCTTCTTTGCTTGATTATGACATTTTTTCATGTAGGGACAACTAGAGTTGTTGATTACACCAATTATGAAGACATGAAGCATACTGTGAGTTTTATGTATTAATTATTCTTTTCTTAATGGTTTTTTTTTTTATCTATGCTAATTCAAGTATAGTGCTCCTTAGCTGAATCAAACTATAGTACAAATAATCTATTTTGACTAATCTACAAATAAATAAATAAACTTTGATGGTACTGAGTTACGGAATGCATTCTCACGGAAACATATTCGTGTAAGATTTTTGTTATCTGATGATTCTTTGTGCCACCATATTTTACTTATTGTGCAGATTTGCGTTGAATGTATTCTCCTTCATGGCTATCAGTATATTGCACCTTTGATGTTCATATTTTATTATATGATGATTCTTTGTGCCACCATATTTTACCAATTATCATTCTTATACTTTCGGCAGGCTTGCACTAAAATGTAAATTTCACAATTGGTATCTAAAATTGCACTAAAATGTTTTATTTTTGCACTTAATATAGTTCAGATTGCACATTGATCGACTGACTTGTTATTTTTGTATGAGAACGAGTTAGGCCATCAGGTTCCCTTCTCCAACCTTCTAGGTTCATCTCTTTGGATCCAATGTTTAGTCCTTTTTCCTTAATGGTGAGATTATGTGTGTTATTGATTCACGAATGAATGATATTTCATTTCAAGTCTAATGTATCTCACTGGAATTTATGAGCTCTGTTCTCTGAAACTTAAATAGATTGGGAGTTTTACTCTTTCTAGAAATTAACACTTTTGTTTTACTATTTTAGAAACCAAGTTTAATATTTGGCTTCTCCTACTTATCGACTTCAAATTGCACAATTGTTATCTAAAATTGCACTAATATATCTTATTTTTGCACTTAATATAGTTCATATTGCCCAATTGTAGTCTAAAATTGCATTAATATGCATGATGTGCCATTAAAAGCCTATTAGCTCAAAATGGGAGAGCGATGTGCTATGCACAAAGACGCGAATTCAAATCCCGCATAGGCTATTTATGGGTGTCTATTTTTTATTTCTGTTCATGAATAAAATTATAAAGTGTAAGAATAAGATGATAAAGTGCATAAATAAGATGTTAAAGTGCAAGAATAAAATGATGAAGTGCAAAATTAAGACTATGAAGTGCATAAATAAAATGATAAAGTGCAAGAATTAAATGATGAATTGTTTGAATAATAATATCAAGTCCATGAATAAGATTACGAAGTGCACAAGTAAAATGAAAAAGTACAAGAATAAGATTATGAAGTGCATAATTAAGATTATAAAGTGCATAAATAAAATGTTAAAATGCAACAATAAGATTATGAAGTGCACAATTAAGATTGTGAATTGCACTTTTCTCAAAAAATAATACAAACTATTAAAATCAAGCAATTTAGTCTATTTAGGAGCCTATGAATTGCACAATTGTTTTCTAAAATTGCACTAATATATCTTATTTTTGCACTTAATATAGTTCAGATTGCCCAATTGTATTCTAAAATTGCATTAATATGCATGATGGGCCATTAAAAACCTATTAGCTCATGGGAGAGCGATGTGCTATGCACAAATACGCGGGTTCAAATCCCGCATAGGCTATTTAAACAACAACAATAACAACAACAACAACAACAACAACAACAACAACAACAACAACAACAACAACAACAACAACATCCTAGTGAATCCCGCACTTAAGCAGGGTCTGGGGGTCGGGATGTATGCACTCTTACCTCGGGGAGCCCGAGAGAGTGTTTCCGAAAGACCCAGAACGAAATGAAACAAGAGCCCTAGTAAAGCATGAGCACAAATCAGGTAACGGAGCTAGCAAAAGAAAAACAGAGCGAAAGCAAGACAAGCACACACAACACCACACCCACAGCACTAAACGTCTGCCACCCGTATGCGTCTCCTCCAGTTGTCTCTATCTAATGCCATATCCTCTGACAACTGTAGTAAATTGAGGTCCTGACGGATAGTCCCCATCCAGCTTTTCTTCGGTCTACCTCTCCCCTACGAAAAGCTCCAAGCTCTAGAATCTCGCACCTTCGAACCTGGGCCGATCTAGGTCTTTTTTGCACATGTCCGAACCAACGCAATCTGACTTCTTGCAATTTGTCAACAATGCTCGCCGCTCCAACTCTCCTTCTAATGTCGGCATTCCTGATTCTGTCAAGTCTCGTAAGCTCGCACATCCAACATAACATTCTCATCTCTGCCACTGACAACTTATGTTCTTGAGCTTTAGTGACTGGCCAGCACTCTGAGCCGTAAAGAAGGGCCGGTCTAACAACCACCTTGTAGAATTTTCCTTTCAGTTTTAATGGGACTTTCTTGTCACAAAGCACCCCTGAATCCCTTCTCCATCTCAATCACCCTGCCTGAACCCGATGATCGATATCCCTATCCAATCCACCGTCACTTTGAACGTACGATCTCAGGTACTTTAAAACCTCCTTCTTGGGAATAAGATCTTCCCCTAGAACCACAGACGAATCAAGATATCTGCCCTCTCCGAAGCGAAACAGGACGTATTCGGTCTTAGTCCTACTCAGTCTAAAACCCTTTAAATCCAACACCTCTCTCCAGGATTCCAGCCTGCGATCCAATCCCGATCTGGAGTTGTCCACAAGCACAATGTCGTCAGCAAACAGCATGCACCAAGGAACCTCTTCTTGAAGCGGAGCCGAAAGGGTATCCATAACCAACATGAACAGAAACGGGCTGAGAGCATAACCCTGGTGGAGCCCTACACGAATCTGGAAGTAGTTTGAATCCCCACACGGAGTTCTGGCACTAGTCATGGCTCTATCTTACATATCTCTGATAACTCTAATATAAGACACAAGCACTTCTTCTCCATCAAGCATCTCCAAAGCAGCTCTCTCGAAACCTTGTCGTACGCTTTTTTCTAAATCAATGAAGGACATATGCAGATTCTTCTTTCTATCTCTGTGCGACTCAATCAAACGTATCAGCAAATGAATAGCTTCCATAGTAGATCTACCGGACATGAAACCAAACTGGTTCTCAGAAATCTGCACCAGACTCCGGAGTCTAACCTCAACAACTCTTTCCTACATCTTCATCGTGTGATTGAGCAGCTTAATACCCCTGTAGTTACCGCAACACTGGACATCCCCCTTGTTCTTGTAGACCGGGACCAATTTACTAAGTCTCCATTCAGATGGCATCTTAGCTGATCGAAAGATAGCAGTGAAAAGAGAAGTCAGCCAGACAAGACCCTTGGCCCCTAACCATTTCCACACGTCTCCCGGAATATCAACTGGACCAGCTGCTCAGTTGTTCTTCATTTTACAAATAGCTCCCTAAACTTCCTCAATAGTAATGCGTCGGTGGAAGCCGAGCTCGATAGGGCTTGAAGGACCATAGCTCCCTCCCAAGAAGTTGGGAACCTCATTGAGCAATTCAGAGAAATACCTCGTCCATCTACCCTTGATCTGCTCCTCATCAACCAACACTTGATCGCTCTCGTCCTTGATGCATCTGACGGTGTCGATGTCTCTGTTCGATCTCTCTCTATGCCTAGCAAGTCGATAGAGCACCCGCTCCCCTCCCTTCTCGTCCAAAGCCTTGTACAAACTCTCAAAGGCTTTGTCTTTAGCCTTAGCAACTGCTCTCTTGGCAACCATCTTGGCGACATTGTACCTGAGTCTGAGCTCCACACAATCGTCGACAATGTCTCTATGTAACCATCTTTGGAATGCTAATTGTTTAGCCTTCACCTTTTCCCTCACCTCTTCGCTCCACCAAGTAGCCCCTTTGAAGGGTCCATGACCACCTCTAGAAACCCCCAACACCTCTCTGCCAACTCTGGGAATACAACCCGCTAAGCAGTTCCACATCGCTTCTGCATCCCCATGCAACCCGCTAGGCCCAGTAGATCCCGACAGGCGCCACCACCTAATTTTCTCAGCCGAAAGATGATTCCTTTTACGAACATGACCCCTTACCTTAAAGTCTAGAACAAGGAGGTGATGGGGCGAAGAAAGCTCACCATAGGGGATCACGTTACAATCCCTACACCGGCGAAGATCAACCTTTCACACCAGAGAGAAGTCAATCTGTGAACTCCCCACCGTGCTGACAAACGTAACCAAGTGAGCATCTGTGGACTCCCCGCATAGGCTATTTATGGGTCTTATTTTTATTTCCGTTCATGAATAAAATTATAAAGTGCAAGAATAAGATGATAAAGTGTATAAATAAGATGTTAGAGTGCAAGAATAAAATGATGAAGTGCACAATTAAGATTATGAAGTGCATAAATAAAATGATAAGTGCAAGAATTAAATGATGAATTGTTTGAATAATAATATCAAGTCCATGAATAAGATTACGAAGTGCACAAATAAAATGAAAAAGTACAAGAATAAGATTATGAAGTGCATAATTAAGATTATAAAGTGCATAAATAAAATGTTAAATTGCAAGAATAAGATTATGAAGTGCACAATTAAGATTATGAATTGCACTTTTCTCAGAAAATAATACAAATTATAAAAATCAAGCAATTTAGCCTATGTAGGAGTCGAACCCACATCTCTGTGCATAAGCACATTGCTCTACCATTGAGCGAATAGACTTTTAAAACTTATTAAATCAATTTAGCCAATACAACTTCTCATATTTTGAATCCAATTCTTAACCAATAAACACAAAATTTACTACCAAATCCATCCTTAATTATCCCATTGACTAAGATTCAGCAAGTTGAAGTCAAATAAGGCGACAAACCATAGAGATCAAATATAGAGTATTTAATAATTCAAAATTGCATTGAGACTTGACCATTTGAAAGGGTTGTACCCCTTTTTACATAAAGGCAGCACATAAAGGGATGTAGGAGAGTTGGCATATGTGGTACTACGATTTGACAAGAACAATCCATATCCCCAATTGCAATTTCGTTGAGTATCATATGCAAGCAAGTTAATAAAACTTAAGTTTTGCAGGAATTCAAACAACTGGACGACTGTTAATCATACAGCAACACAAGATAGCACCACAAGTCACACCTAATCCCACAAACATTAAAATAGAGGCAACTATAATAATCATTAAGTGAGTGAATCATCTACTGACCATTATCTTCCAGTTTAGCATAACCAGTACCCACACCTGCTGAGACTAATACCTGAAAATAGAGGCAGAAAGAATCATCATGAGATAGCAACAATGTCACAAACTTATGCAAAAAGACATCGTGGTTTTGGAAGATCAGATCGGATTCTTGTGTCTGTTGTCTTGAATCCTGTTTTCTGCTGGTGAGGACTTGCGCATTTTCTTCTTGTTTCCTAGTTCGTTTGTTCAAGCTGTTCAATTCCATCAAAGTGAATGATATTTCAGATAAGCACTGCTGTATCTCATATGCACAAGAATATGCAGGAGCTATTACACATTTGAGTTCTATGATCCAAACCTGGAAGGCTGGAAATGCCATGCATGATTAGTTTAGTAGTAATTCAAAGATGGGACTAGGAAATCAGATTCTTAAAAGGAATGGCAGCAGCACATTCCTGTTTATACAATTAGTTTGCCTTGTTGCTGGTTGTCTAGACCAGAGATGATCTATTTCATGTGTTGAATGATCTATCGATTGCACATACAAGAATTTCAGCAGCTAAAAGATTCAATCATGTAGTTGCAGCGATCCATCCTGGAAAGCAAGATATGATTAACAATCCAAAATTGCAGTGTCAAATTCCTAAACAGTAATGGTTGTCACTTGACGCTTGGAATAAGGGCGTTGCGAAGGAGATGGAATAAGAGAGGGCGGAATGTGGTTAAAATACTACAATTGCGACATACAAAAAGCCCTAACCCTTGTGATTGAACAAAGACAAAATCGAAAACATCCAAATCAAAAACATATTCAATGGATCAACTGAAGATACAACAAACCTGGAGACGGGAGGCGTTGGAAGTGGATGGTGGTGCTGGTTGTGGCTGGTGGTCGGCATGAGTGCAGGATGGTGGCGCTGCTGGCTCAAGGATCCGGAGAAGAGAGCGTTGAAGTGAGCGGAGCTTTCCCGAAGACTCGGAGTGCAATCTCCCTGAGCCGTCTCGAATTCCGCACTCGGCGAGCGCAATCCACCACCTCGACGCCGTCCTCCTCCAAATGGAGCCTCTCAGAGGGGAAATTGCTGAACGAAGCCGCCATCACCACCACAGGCCCCGAGGCAATCAGCTGCCCTACCACGCTACCCCCACCACCTGCCCCTACCCGCCGGAGAGGTAAACAGATCCCAGTGGTCGCGGTCAGCGCCGGCGGCAGCAGAAGAAGAGAAAGAGAACCGATGGAGCCATGGCAGAAGGCTGAAGGAGAAAAGAGAGGAGGATGGGGAGAGTCACGGATAGTAGTGTTTTTTTTTTTTGGGCCGGTCCAGCACCGGTTCGTTTTCATTTTTTAAACCCGCGCCAAGCTTAATCAACCCATTTTCACTTTAAACATATTTTCATTTTAAGTACGATTTTCATTTTAACCATACCCTATATATATATAATAGCTTTCTAGTGAGTACACCCCTTACCATGCAACGGGTGGACAAATTTGAAGCGTTAGATGAAATTTGATCAACGATTAGAGATGAAGGTGTATAGAAGGAATTGAGGTGAGGAACACGTTAAAAAAAAACTGTCAACTTTTATTTTCAAATCTAGCAGTTAACGCCACATAATCTGTTGCCATATAAATTGAATGAATCTTTTGATCACAACTCTTACGGTGTACCTTGTACATAAATGTGGGCCATTGATTTGTGTGTGATGGATGGGTGAGAATAAAAAGGAGTTTTACTGTTTTTTTTAATTATAAACAAGTGGGACCCGCCCACTTTGATGTGTAACCGGCAAGACGCTCCAACAATTGGTGCGTTCTTTCCATGTACGGGGAGGGTGTTCATTTGTATTGACATGTGGGGTCCGGCTGGCAATGAAGTATATATTTAACAACATATTTGGTAATTCTATCTTATTTTAAATGAAAATTTTTGCAAATTAGGCACTTTTTTGGACGAATTTGCAAAATGTCCGCGTTTTCGGACAATTTAGTGAAATGGACGCAATATATACTGCCTCACGCGCTATTTGCTACGCTCTCTCTCTCTCTCTCCGATCGGGATGTTCGTTCTCCCCTCCTTAGACCTAGGGCTTCAGATCCTCCTCCTCCTTGCTCCGGCGCATTCAACTGTCGATCGTCCTTCTCCTTGCTCGCCACCACCACCGCTGAATCACCTCTATCCAATTTTGCTGATCTTCGACTGTTTTCCTGAGATCATGGATTCGGAGCGAGATTCATGGATTCAACGAGATTCATGGATTCAGCCACTAGTACAAATTGGGGGACTAGAGCACGCTTTTTTTATGCATGGGAGCACACTTCTCGTACTGTGCTTATAGTGAGTGCGCTCCCAAACAAGCACACTTACTATTTAACCATGCTCTCATATTTAAGCACGGTTTTGTGTTGAAGCGTTCTTAAAATTGCCATACGACCAATTACAAGAACGCTTCAATTGAAGTGTGCTAAAAAAAATAAAATTTAGCACACTTTTTTTCAAACCGTGCTTAATAATAAGAACGCTTTAAATGAAAAGTGTGCTCTTTTTATTTAACTTTAAGCACGCTTTAAATAAAAAAGTGTGATCTTTCATATTTCTCTCAAGACCTCTTGCACACTCGAACCAAGAGTCGAACCCAAGACCTCTTGCACCCTCATACTGAATTCGTCCACTTTACACTCCTACCACCCGAGCTACGAAATTTTGTTGTAACTTTGTACATTTACTTAATCTAATTACTAAAAAAAAACTCTAAATATATAAAAAAAAAAATATTTTTTTCGACAATGGTTTATAAAAATAAATGAAAACGCTTTAAAATAAAAATGTGTTCCCTCTAGTTAAATTTGGTTTTAGAAAGACACTTTTCTTATAAAACCGTGTTCGTTTTAATTTTTTTAAGCATGCTTTACATGAAAACCGAGCTAATTATTCCTTTAGAAACAAACGAGAACGGTTTTATAGAAAAGCGTGTTGATTTTAGTTAAAGTTGGTTTTGGGAACACACTTGTAAAATGAAACCGTGTTCGTTTTAATTTATTTTTAAGCACGCTTCACACGAAAACCGAGCTTAATAATTTTCAAAAATAAATTAGAACGGTTTTATAGAAAAGCGTGTTCGTTTTAATTAAATTTGATTTTGGGAACACACTTTGAGAATTAAACCGTGTTCTTTATAATTTTTTAAGCACGCTTTTCACGAAAATGGGGTTAAATATTTTTTTACAAATAAATGAGAATAGTTTTATAGCAAATCGTGTTTGTTTTAGTCAAAAATGGTTTTGGGAACACACTTTGAAAATTAAACCGTGTTCGTTTTAAGTTTTTTTTAAGCACGCTTTATACAAAAACCAGTCTAAATATTTTTTTAGAAATAAACGAGAACGGTTTTATGGAAAAGCGTGTTGCTTTTAGTTGAATTTGGGGTTGGGAACACCCTTTTAATATAAAACCGTGCTTAAAATAAAAAATAAGCACGCTTGTCAAAAACCGTACCCAACTCAGGAGCATGAATCGAAGAAGAGGAGGAGGAAGATCCAACTCAGGAGCAGGAATCGAGGAGGAGGAGGAAAAAGATCTGCAATTGTTGATCTGTTGATTCCTCGTTGTTCTCGGTTCTCGCTTCTCAATTCAGACTCGGTGAGTTTCATTTTACAATTTTTTGATCTGACTTTGTTCATCGTTACTGGAGATTGTTCTGATGCAGGTTGAGCTTATTTGTGTGAAGGATATTTTATCTCTGTCCTTTTCTATTTCACTAGATAAGAGCTTGCTCACCTTGATCTTAGGAGTGTGGTTTGGTGCTACTGTTGCAAAATTTAATGTGTACATATGATGCTTGCCTAGTTAGCAAAACGTAAATAGATTTAAACTTTGTTAAACACTGCCTCTGTCTATTTTGTCCATCTGTTGTTGCCATATGTGAATCCTCCGTTAGAATCAAGCCTTTTGATGGCACTTCCAATTTTGTTATGTGGAAATTTAGCATGAAAGCTATTCTTATTAAAGAAAAATGTTGGTCTATAGTTGAATGAAAGCTATCCCAGCAGTTGAATGAAAGCTATCTCTAATTCTGCCTCAATTGCTATACTGTTCTTAGTTTGATCTAAGGCTTTCGCCGGATTTGTACATTGGCAACTGAACAACTCTACATTTTTATTTTCAGATTCTGCAGACAAGAGTTTATCGAGCTCAAAGTACAACTGAATCCTCAAGAACACTAAATACAAAGGAGGTAATAAGTATGGGGTTACTTTCTAATACTTATTGAGAATGTGCACTACTTGGTATTTGATGCTATTTGTTCCCCTGAAGAGGTTATTTGATGGAATCATGTCTGATCCTTAGCGTGAGTAACGACTTCTCGAATGGCTTGGCTCTTTTGATCCTAACACATTTAGACTTGTGAATTCGCTACGATTGATTTCGAGTTTGCAACTTCCTTGAGAATACGCCAATCTACAAGCTATAACCTATATGTTAACAGCTTACTGTATGAAGTAAAATAGCTGGAATCTGGAATCTGCTGAATTTCAACTACAACAGCAAGGAAGAGTCTTGGAAGAAGCTACTAGGAAAACAGCTGAGTGGGAATACATCAATGCTATCCTCATGAAAGATGCTGAACTGAAATTCCAAGAACTGATGGAGAAGTTTGCGAACAAAGAGTCTGAGGCGAGATCTTTGTATGAGAAGCTATAGATTCTTCTCGATTCAGCATTCTTTTAAGGTGATGTTTGTCATATTTTATTTTTCATTCCAGATTATTTATGATTGAATGTGATTTCAAACTTTCATTATGTACTTGCACTCACATGTTTGAAGTTATCGAATTCTTTTGTATGTATAGTGTGTGTGTGTGTGTGTGTGTGTGTGTGTGTGTGTGTGTGTGTGTGTGTGTGTGTGTGTGTGTGTGTGTGTGTGTGTGAATATGTGTGAACTGCTGGCTATTTGTAGCTTCTTTTGATATGAATTTGAAGTGATCAAGTCTTCTTAAAACTTTAAATGAATTCATGTCTATTTTGCATATTCATGTCTATTTTTAAATATGATTTTTGCTCATTGTTTTGGTCTTTTTTGATCATCTGTTATATCGCTCTTGTCCGTAAATGAATTCATGTCTATTTTGCCTAACTCCTTCCCGCCCCTAGAAACTCTTTCGATTAAGTACATGCTGAATTTGATAAGCTGATGGTTTGGCTGCAAGCACCGGGTGCTACCTGTTTGAATTGCAATTTCAAGCTTATCATCTGAAATCTGGGCATATTTTTGTTGGAGATCAGGGATTGCCCTTTTGGCGATGGAACCTTGCTGGCTAATGCCGGTAAGCTGGAGACAATGCGATCCCTTTGGATGTCATCATGCCTCGCGAGTTACCGAGCATGTAAGTTACTCGGTCAGAAGCACCCGAAATTGAATGTCGAGGTCATTGATGAGAGAGGGCCTCCAGATTCTAGGTCAGACAAGTGTGATGTGGAGAACCTCTGTATATATAGGTTGCTTGAAGGACCCAGGTCAGATGCACCCGGATTTGTTTGGACAACAAACCTCAAAGAGCCTCTCACTATGCTGAGTCATAGAAACATAGTTTGGGGAGCCTAGCCAGTTCCCTCTTGTATTTGCTGGTTATGAGCTCCATAAATACTTGATTGAGAATCAATTTTCGGTATCTGTTCTGTAATTTATAATTTGTAATTTCTGTAGCTCATCGTTCATTCTTTGTAATTCAAGTGAACCCTCGAATTCTTAGTTTGAGTTGTAAATAAAATTGCAGGGATTGGGATAAGGATTATGAATTCAAGTTATTGTTGTTTCTAGTTTAAACTAATCCTCCATTTGCTCTCTAACATTTCTAGTATCAAAACTAGTGTAGAATCATTCATTCAGTATCTTCCAGTGCTTTACTAAAGGTTCCAAGGGGGAAAGGCATTACTGTACACATTTGTGATACACCTCACATAGGACATTAAAGTTTAAACCTTTAAGAGTTATCCGAAGAAATTTAAAAAATCAAATCTAATTGGGAGTTAATGCAGTAGTACCAGTATTTTTTCTTAAAAAAGGAAAACATTGAGTAACTTGAAAGCCATAGATTGGATTTTGGACACTGATTGTTATGAATGCACAAGGCAATGACAGTTCCACAGAGATTTGGATTTTGGACATTGATTGTTGTGTATCTTTTGGTGATACTTTATAAAATCTGAAAGTTTGTTTCTACTGTCTTGTGCATATTCACTCTAGTTTGCTTCTTGGAAATTCAGCTCATCCAAAGTCTTTTTAATTTGCACAATCTGAAAATTGTACAAATTTTAAAATTTGTGATGGGATGGAAAAAAGAAAAAAAACTTTAAAAAAGTGCTGACGTGAAAAAAAAATTATTTTAAAAAGTGCTGACACAAATAGAATAAAGAGGAAATGTGGTGATTTAGACTCTTTTGTACATTTGATTAGGTAGTTAGACCCTTTAATTGTTTTGTAAGGAACGGAGACCTTATTAAATTTTTATGAGGTGTTTAGACCCCTTTCCCCCTTCTCCTTCACCCGACTCTCATGGTCTCCTTCAGTTCTTCCCCGACGATTCTCTTCGTTCATCTACCAGGGCGTCCGTCTTCTCCGGCGCGGTTTGTTGTCTTCTCTTTCCATCTATCACGGCGATTCCCTCCTTCATTCCTCCTTCCCTTCTCATCGGCGGTTTCCATGTATGTATTTCACCTTCAAATCTCGGTTCCATTCTTCTCTCTTGAGTGTATGCCGGTTGTGCAAATTTAGCGTGCATTGGTGTGTGCTTTGTAATCTTTTGATTTTGATGGCATTTAGTTGTTCCCAATCTACTTGTATTTGATTTTGGTTGTGATTAGGGTTTTGATGTTGGCTGAAATTGTCCCCAATTTGTTGAAATTGCTTCCATTTTCTTCTTGTTTATGTATTTGTCTTGTTGTTGTACTCTTTGTGTATCTTTAGGTTTTCGAATTTAGGGGAAATTAGGGGAAGATTGAGAAATTTGAAGGTGCTGAAAAACTTTGAATTGGGTGAATTAAGAGTTGCATCCAAGGTGTTCGATGAAATGCCGATTGGTTGGAATTTCTCCTCAGGCTCTCTGTCTTCCTCTGATAAAAATTCTGTTATACTACAAAGTTTATTTGCTGGGAGATTAATCATAAGGAATGTGGTAATGCTTGCTTGTTCTTCCAAATTGATTGAAGCAATTCTTGGGAGATTAATCATAAAAATTCTTTGAAAGACATTTTTGGTTGAAGCAATTCTTGGGTCTTGTATGCACTGCCATCACTGTCATTTTTAACAATTGACTTTCATATGTGCCATTTTAAATCTCGCTTCTGCCTCCAGTTCTGCATTTTGTGTCTTTTACCTACAAAAGGCCATGCCCGAAAGTTATCTTGCCATTTTTTCTTATATATTTAGAACACTTATGATTACTTGCCATTTCTAATACAAAAAAGAAAAAGTTATCTTGCCATTTTATCTTATATTTAGAATACTCAGTTAAGATTTCTTTGTGTGATTATATGATATCCAAAGCCATTTCAGCTTTAAATGAAATAGGCATATTCAGCCCATCAAGCTCGTTCTATTTCTTGGTCTCTTAATTGAATGACTTTCTTTATGATGACAAATGGTGTCTACTGTCTATAGTTTCTTTATATCAAATAGTAGAAGTGGTATGCTCTGTACTTTTCTCAAACATTCCAGAACTCTAGAGCTTCAAGAGATATAGACATATTATTTTTGAGAAGATAAAGGCAATGATTCCAGATTGCAACATATTTTTTAGTATCTTCGAGCAAAACTAAATTCAAAGTAATGACATGCTCAACAGAAGAGAAACATTAGAAGTGCATGTTTGTCTTAAAATCTTGATATCTTACCATTTTAAGCCATGACATTAGTAGATGAGACCCACTGCTGCTCTAGATCTTTGGTTTGATTTCTAAAGTATCATTAATCATTTATTATAATTGAATCAGTTGTGAGGAATTAGTAACAACCAAAAAAATGTTTACAATTAACCATTAGGCGAATATAGATCATATATTAAAATGATCAAGCAACAACTAGAAGAATATTAATTAGGTTTTATCGTTTGATTTTTATATATATAATTTATGTTTTATGGTTTGATTTCTATATTGGCATGTACTGTATGAAACATGCGGACTAAAGTGCCCATTTTAATTATGACCACTTTACATGTGTATCAAGGAGCATTCATATACATATGAGGATTATATGATCAGTAAGTTTAATCCTTTGATGCCTTGAACAACAATATTCTTGTCCTATTGAAACAAGAAATGGGGGCAGTATGCAAAGCTGAACAGCAACACGGTTTGCTGAAATTTTTTTGCTTTTAATGAAACAAATAGGGACTGTGTTTATGCTATCATGAAATGAGAAATGGGGGCTGTTTTGTTTCTTTTTTGATGAATTTTTGTTCTTGTAATGAAACAAGCAGGGGCTGCTTTATGCTGTCTTGTTTGAAGATTGGGGCTGGGAACTTTTTGGTGATGCAGGATACTTCTTTGCCTGCAGGGGAGTCATCTACTCATGTAGCCTGAATGACAACAAATATTGACTCTAAGACTGCACAACAAGCTTGGGCTCCGATGGTCTCTAATTCCCATATGGCTATAGCTGACTAGATATGGGTGCTTTGCAACCAATATTTGAGGGCTTTTGGTTGTGGGTTTGTAATTTGGAAATGTAGAAAGTATCTCAAACACTCTATTTCTGATGTAGTATAAATGTTCTCAGGTCATTTAGATGTGTTGTTTTCACTTTTCATGTGACGATTTATATGGTTAGTTACTAGAATAAAAATGTCATCAATAAAAATGTTATTGATATACGATTTATCTGTTAGTTTCTTACTTGCAAGCTTATATGAATTTAGTCTCCACCTTATGATGATGAAAATATAGGCCTAGAAATCTATTTCATTAAGGAAGGTCATGACTCCTCTAATATTTTTAAGTGTTTCATTGTCAATAGCAATTTAAAGGCATAGAAGAAATGTTATGATTAACAAGAACAAGGTAAAGTGGGTAACAACTTTGGAATCAATTTTTATGCTACGAAGAATTTGTAAGCTTGTATATTTGAACCTTCAAGGGGGTAACAACTTTGGAATCAATTTCACGACAAAATCTATGTCTTTTTGCGATGAAAATTTTAGTGGTCAATAAAATAGAAACAATTTGTTGTCATCATTAACTCCCGAGCTTTTGATTTTAAGAGATCGTATTGTCCCGTTCGGTGACACTATTTTGATTCCACAATTCATACTTCAATGTCACCAATTTTATAAAAATATCATCACAAATGATTGAGATCAATTAATTGTACTTACAAATGTGTCATCAATGAAGTGTAGCTACGTATTAAGCTCATATGTCATCAATTGTATAAAAATATCATCAACAAAGAATGTCATCACTCATCAGCGAATAAAAGTAGAATCAATGAAAATATATCGATATACAATTTATTGAATTACAAAAGTGGCATCAAACGATTTGATTAAAAAAGTGGCATCAAATAATTACATAAGAAAAATAGCATCAAAACAATACTTTAAAAAAGTGGCATCACATTAAAGAAACAATGTCATCAAAACACTACTTTAAAAATTTTTGACATCGCGGTAAAAAAAACATCATCAAAAAAATCGACATAAAAAAGTGGCATCACATTAAACAAAAAATGTCATCAAAGCTTTAAAAAAAGTGTCATCCAATCATTTTATTAGAAAAGTGGCATCAAAGTAAAAATTAAATATAATAAAATTTTGGCATCAATACGGTAAAATATGACATCACTAAAAAAAATTAAAAAAATTCCAAATGGGTTGGTCAACGGTCAACATTGACCGGTCAATGGTCAACCAGTTGACCATTGACTACTATTTGGGTTAGGTCTACCCAAACTACTTAAATTAACTTGGGGGCTAGCTACCTAATTGAACATTCAAAATGGGTCATCTACAAAAATCACCCTAGAATAAAAAGTGCACAAATTAGAATAAAAAGCGCACGAATAATATTATAAAGTAAAAAAGAAATTGTTATCCATGTAAAAAAAAATTTAAAAAAAATCTAGATTTGG
The DNA here is from genome assembly GCA_037127255.1 of Persicaria tinctoria. Lineage (NCBI taxonomy): Eukaryota > Viridiplantae > Streptophyta > Magnoliopsida > Caryophyllales > Polygonaceae > Persicaria > Persicaria tinctoria. Next base: position 41,200,803 of record JBANSL010000012.1, on the reverse strand, counting down.
ATCATATTTGTGAAATTGTTATCCAGGCTTGATGGAATTGTTCGACATCATCTCATCGGCTTATGATTCATTTGTCCTGTGCTTCTTCAATTCTTTGTGAAATTGTTATCCATACTTATGCAACTCTAAAAAAAGTGCTGACATGGGAAAAAAGTGATGACATGGAAAAAAGTGCAACTCTCAACTAGACTTGGATCATGTTTGCATAATTTACGGTTATATTTGCACATCGTACTCTTATATTTGCACGACAAAATGTTAAAAAAAATTTAAAAAAAAATAGATTTGATTCATATTTGCATAACTTACGGTTATATTTGCACAACATGCGCTTATTTTAGCTCAACAATTCTTTATTTTTGCACAACAATCGAGACTTGTGAAATTGTGTCTCCACATAATCTTATTTTTTGTAAATATAATTTTATACTTTTTTTAATAGATTATTGCACAACACGGTCTTATTTTTGCTCATCAATAGAGTAAAATTGCACAACATGGGGGATTGGTGAAATTTCGCTCAACATCATCTTATTTTTGCTCAACTATAAGTTATTTTTGCACAACAATCGAGACTTGTGAATTTATTTTCAACATGATCTTATTTTCTCTCAATATAATTTCATACTTTCTCAATAAATTATTGCACAACATGCTCTTATTTTTGCTCATCAATACTTTATTTTTGCACAACATTTGAGACTTGTGAAATTGTGTCTCAACATGATCTTACTTTTCGTAAATATAATTTTATAATTTTTTAATAGATTATTGCACAACATGGTCTTATTCTTGCTCATCAATAGACAATAATTGCACAACATGGGAGATTGGTGAAATTTTGCTCAACATCATCTTATTTTTGCTCAACTATAGATTATTTTTGCACAACAATCGAAACTTGTGAATTTGTTTTCAACATGATCTTATTTTCTCTCAATATAATTTCATACTTTCTCAATAAATTATTGCACAATATGCTCTTATTTTTGCTCATCAATACTTTATTTTTGCACAACTAGTGGTGAAAATCAGTGCTGACACTGATATTAGTTACAATTAGTGCTGACACTGATATTAGTTACAATTAGTGCTGACACTGATATTAGTTACAATTAGTGATGACACTGATATTAGTTACAATCGAGTCATCTTCCTAAGTAATAACTTTGTAGTTCGGTATATATTTTTTCCGTGTCAGCACTTTTTTTCTTCATGTCAGCACATTTTTTAGAGTTGCACGACCGTATTTTGGAGTTGCGCAACTTTAGTTTAGAGTTGCACAACTTTAGTTACAATTAGTGGTGAAAATTTGCACGACTCTGTTTTAAGAGTTGCACGACTCTGTTGTAAGAGTTGCACGACTCTTGTTTTAAGAGTTGCACGACTCTGTTTTAAGAGTTGCACGACTCTGTTTTAAGAGTTGCACGACTCTGTTGCAAGAGTTGCACGACTCTGTTGCAAGAGTTGCACGACTCTGTTGCAAGAGTTGCACGACTCTGTTGTAAGAGTTGTACGACTCTGTTGTAAGAGTTCATGTACCTCTCTACCTTGATAGGTTAATTTACATGAACCAAAGTGAATAGAGGATACAATTCATGAACCAAAGTGAGAAAAAGACTGAATCTTTATTAGAGAGAACTCATTGAATTGTGCTGACATATAAAATCTAAAATTTGATGAGTACTGATGACAGAATTGTGCTGACATATAAAAAGGAATACACAAAGTTGTCTTATTACATGATAAAACCTAAAATATTATTCTATAATATTGAATTAATGTTTAATATGGAACATAAATGGCTAAGATATAATCTTTCCTAGTCGTACTTTTATATAGTACTGATGACAGAATTGTGCTGACAACCTTATTTTGAATGCTCTATCCTTCATATTTCCAATACAAGCTCCAAAGTAACTAGAATACGCATAAAAACGATGTTAATTTCACAAATCAGAATCTAATTCAATCCATAACTTGGCCATACTTAATGAAACTACGATTTCATAAATAGTAGGTCTTATAAGAAGAGTAAAATGCACTTTCATAAGATACAATTTGCCTAGATCAGAAGCATCAGTCATCATTGGAGAATCATATGAATCTCAAACCACCCATAGCCAATCATCCTACGTATCAAAAAGTCCAGTCTTTTCTGCTGCTCTCGCTTGCTGCTTCATTCATTAGAAGTGAGGTTGTGCTTATTGCTGTTGAAGGAGCTTTTGCTACTGGTTTCTTCACAAAGATGAAAGCCACTCTCGGTTTTAATAAGCCTAAACCGCCAATTAGGCTCTCCACAGGGCGCGATTCCTGCTTCATTCAATACCCTGCCATATTTTAGGAATAATTAAGACACATGATCAACAACATTTTTAGAAGTAAATGCACAAGACCCAAACTTGGTAAAGTACCAAACCTGAATGCAAAAGGCAAGACCCAAGGTATTGTTGGCTAGCTAGTGCTTCTTGGAAGCATACCAAGCACAAAAGAAGAATTAGACATGTGGTCAATTATAACTCAAAACAGAAATACAAATGAGAAAGCGAGATGATGAGCATACATCAGAAAAAGGGGAAGCGCCAGGTGATAACATTCTCATTCCAGTGATTCGGCATAAAGCGTTTAATAGCAGGCAACAATGTTGCTCTGAGAATTAGGTAATTAATGTAAGAGAAATTAATATTGCTTCTTAACAGTACATAGCAGACATCAATTACTCAGAATCACCCATACAGAGAGAACATACGAAAGTGCAAGGATCCCAAGTACAAAGAAATAGCATGTCAGTACAGAATTAACCAAGTATTTGGACAGGAACTTGAAAAGGAAAAACAGCGACAAAAGCATCGCGCTTCCAATGAACGGAAACCTCATAGCATGCTCGTTTGACATGGTCTACTGCATCAACAAACAAGCAAGACTTCATCTTGTTAATTTCCTGCCCCTGGAATGCTGGATGAATGCAATTATAGGGTGCAAGAGGAGTTCTACTAAGTACTTACTGAAGTCAGCCGAGGAGAAGCTGATGGGTAATATGTCTGGAGTAGCTATTAAACATTCAAATTTAGATCAAGGCTTATAGTTATTATCAGACGACAATCAGAATCCAAAGTCTGCTGGAGAAGCTGAAGCACAAATGCAGAATTTGAAGGAAGCTCTTGCTAAGATGGAAGCAGAAAGAGACACTGTTCTTTTTCCAATACAAACAGAGTTTGGATAAGGTAACCAATCTGGAGAAAGAGTTGAATTCAGTTCAGAATGATGCCCAAAAACTTGACAAGCATACAAGTGAGGTTCATCACATATCCACGCATTTTGGATGCTTGTGTATGGCAAACTAAACGGTGAAGAAATGTAGTCTTGCCACTCCCTAATGACAATCAAACAAGTCATGAACCTCTTGCTTTAGCATAAGGACAGTAACTATATACAAGCAAAGAGTAATTACCAACCTGCCATCCCAACAACAATAATAATAACAAGTTTCTTTTTGAAACTCGCTGCAAGTTCGGCAATTTGCATTTTCTCCATTGATTGTAAAATGTCTACAGCCTCTTTCCCCTACAAATTTTTAACAAGCCATCAGAATGAAACAATGGAGAAGAGCGAAAAAAAGATAACAGTTAACCACAAGTATAAATACCTTAGCACCCGAGGATGAAACCTCATAATCTGTTTGCATAGACAATGACTTCATCTCCTCCTCTATTGGCTTTTTATTAGAATCAGACATATCAGTGTCGACGTCCATCAATTTGTTCTATATCTTCCTCACATGTATAACAAAATTCTGTTTCTAGGAATATGTTTTGCTGAACTTTTGATGAACTAAAAAAAGAGTACTACTAAACAGCCACATGATCGAGGAATTTGCTTTCAAGAACAAAGGATGTATTGATGCTTCAATGAACATAATTGCAGGATTTTGGACCTTTTCATCTATAATTGCAACAAGATTTCAGAATTCGTTCAACAATTGCAATCCATCACAAACAAAATCGAGTTCCTTATCAATCGATCTTTGATCGATTGATAAGGAAAACAGTCGGAAGCAAAATTTGTCACATGTATGCTCAATTTCAAAGCCTTCACAGTGCAATTTGACAAAGAAACATAAACACAAACACCTTGAGACTTCAAAATTGACTCTACCACTTAAAAAATTGAAGAAAAGTTGCGCCGAAGGCGCAAATTTTCTATGATTCCATTGCACTGATATAGAGTTACCTGCAATGCCGTCAACAATCGTCGATCATGATTCGACGTCTTCATCCTCAATCGAACTTCACGCGAAACGCCTTTGGCCTCTCTCGCTCGGACTTGCTCGCTCCGGATTCTCAGATCCAGCGAGGGCCGATGTCGACGATCTCAGAGGAGATCTCCAGCGGCAATAGAGAAGGAAGTGCAGCCGGGGACGGCGGGGCGATGCGCCGGAGATGGACGGAGTGGACTCAGGAATCGTCGAACGCGTAATCGCCGGGGAGAGAGAGAGAGAGAGCGTAGAGGAGAGAGAAAGCGCGTAGGGGAGATAGGGTTTATATTTAGGACATTTAACAAAATTGTCCCAAAACGTGGACATTTTGCAAATTAGACCCTATTTCGTGGCTATTTCGCAAAATGCCCCATTTTAAATTTAACCGATGATGGTGTATATATTTTATATTCAAAGTCATTCTATCTTATTTAATGTAACTATACACATATTTGGTAATTTTAATCATATATAATTCTTTCCACCTTACAAATTTAGAGTTAATTACAGTAAATTATATATTTAATTTTGGTATCCAATATTGGGTTATTTATTTATTTTAATTGATAATGTTCAATATCTTAATCAAAATACAACAATTGTTGTTATTTTAATATTGGGTGTTGTTTTTATTAGTAAAGATCTAGATTTAGATCAAAATAAAACATTAAAATGATTCACAATATCGGTTGTGACTTGTGATGCAATCAAAGATATGTGTAGGTAGTCAATTACTCGATATAAATGGGTTATGATATATGTATATATTGTGTTCACCCATAAAAGCATTAAAAACCCTTTTTTTCATTCTCAAAAATACGATAAACGAACAGTTTCGTATCAATTGGTCAATTTAACACGTATATTGAACGATAATTGGGAGATTATTCAGTGGAATCCTTATTTTGATGAGGTACATAGAAGCGATGAATAATTGCATAATCGTTGTGAATAAGTAGTTTTATAGAATTAATCGATCGATTTAACGCGCACATTGAACGATAATTGAGAGATTATTCAGTGGTCCTTATTTTTATGAGGTACACAAAAGCGACGAATAATTGCATAACCGTTTTGATTAAGTAAATTTCTAGAATTATTCGGTTGAATTGGTCGATTTAACGCGTACATTGAACGACTATTGGGAGTTTATTCAGTGAAATTCTTATTTTTACATGGTACACAGAAGCGATGAATAATTGCATAACCGTTGTGAATAAGTAAATTGTCGAATTATTCGGTCAAATCGGTCGATTTAACGCGTTTATTGAACGATAATAAGTGAATTATTCAGGGAAATTCTTATTTTTAAAAGGTACACAAAAAAATCCAAATCAAAAGATCCATAAATTCCCTAACTAATCAAACACGTTTTGAATAAGTAAATTGTTGAATTATTCGGTCAAATCGGTCGATTTAACGCGTTTAATGAACGATAATAGGTGAATTATTTAGTAAAATTCTTATTTTTAAGAGGTACAAAAAAAAAATAGAAATCAAAAGATCCATAAATTCCCTTACTAATCAAACACACAATCAGCCCATCAAACAACCTACCAAATGTACGCATTCAATCCCAAAATTCCCTAATCAATCAAGAACACAATATACCCTGTGACCAATGTAATCTCACAAATTACTCCATTGTTTCGGTAAATGAACAAAAAAAAGAGCAATAAATTGAGAAATAACAAAGAGCACAATGGGAGAAAAGATTTTACATTCATTGATCTTTGCCACCACGCGCCTCCGATCGCCCGCCTTTGCCCTTCACGATTGATAGAGGGGAACTCTATGATCAATTGGGAAATCGCTTATACACAAAACCCTGTCAGTACGGTGATAAATACTTCCCCATCAAATGAATAATCCCTTTCTCTTCATCATAAACCTGCGTATGTTCTAGTGAAAGCACCATCCATGATGAATAATCACTCAAAAATGAATATATTCAAGTAAAAAGCGTCCACAATCTATGACCAAACATATGAATCATGATTTATTGTCCATAATGAAGTACGTATGTTTAGTCAAAATAACTTACATTCCTCTGAATAAACTTTGATGTTTCACCGAATAATACTACTTATCTTTTTCAATAAAAATAACTTATATTTATATGAATAAACTTTGTCATTTCACCGAATAATCCCTCATCCTTGATATGCCAACCAATCAAGTTCATTCAATTGAATAATCACCCAATAAAACATTTGTATTACTCACAAAACCACCCTCCTAGAGGAATAATTTCCCCCCAAAAAAACTCAAATTCAACTCCAATATTCGTCTACACATGATTAATCACCCAAACAATATTCAATAAACACGAACAACCCAAATCAAGTAATCATTCAACAAAACAACCCAAATCGCCGGAAATTTTAATCAAAAGAGATGAATCGCAACTTATTAAGCAAAGAAAACCCACAAATTTTCCATAAATTTCAAATATATGTATTCTTAGTTCTTACCCATTTATGGAGGTGTTGCCTTCTACAATTGAACCAACCGGCTAGAGGAAGGACAAATCAATGGCGGAACGCCTTCTTCACTTAGTCCGTCGACGGAATCGACCACCCAGTTTGAATTGCAGAAGCTTCGTGTCGCCACCGATTGGACTTCGCCCCTCTTCACTTCGTGTCGCCGCCGGTCTCAACACCCACAATCGATGTGCGCCTCTGCATCGACGACGCTTCTCCTTTGCAATCCTTGTCGCTGCAATCGCCGCCGGTTGAGCCCGAATCGTCGCAATCGCCTCCGCTGATGGTGATGGAAGGAGATTTTCAAAGCTTCCATAGGGGCAATTTGACAAAATGTGAGAAAGAAGACCAGACGTTCCGCTCTTAGGGTTTTAATTGACATTTTTCTCACACGCGCCTCACTCGCTACGATTTGGCTAAAGATTGAGTTTTTGCTTTTTTGTTTTTAAATAATCCGGCCACATGTCGGAATCTCCTCCCTCCATTCCATTAAGATCAATGGATGAGATTAGTGTACAAGGTACACTATAAGGGTTGTGAACACCAGAACCACACCCTTTATATATATGGGAGATATCTAATGAGAAGTGACATTTGGGTGAGAAGATGAGAAGTAAGCCTTATACCCTTTAGATTAAAATAATTTTTTTATATGGATTTAGGGGACATATCTAATGATAAATATATCAATGTTTTTTTTAAATTATTTTTATGCTATTTTTTTAGATGATGAATGAAAAAACTAATTTTTTTTTACAGTAGGACACCAATGGGACGTTTTCTAAGAAGAATCATCCCTGATCATCCAGGAGGATGATGTTACAAAGTTCCTTGTTCAAAGAGAGAGTACATAGATTAAGATTAAAATTACTCCTAACTATATAGTCTGCAGCTGAGTTGGCTTCTCTGAAGCATTGTTGAAATTGAAAGAAGGAGAAGTCTGGCTTTGATCTTTTGATGCTTTCCATTACTCTTAAGATTTTCCAAGGCACTTTGGCATTGTCTTGAGTAGCCTTGATAGCTTCCGTGTTATCGCCCTCGATGATGATCTTCTACCAACCTTTGCTTCTGGCTAGCTCTAGTCCTGCGAGCATGGCTAAGGACTCAGTGGGGATTACAGATCCCTTAGCAACTTTACTTTTGAAAATTTCCACAACATGACCATTCCAGTCTCTGACAATACCCCCAATCTTGCAATCCCCATTCATTGCAACCGAACCATCTACAATAATTTTGTAGACAGAGATTGGGGGGCCTTGTCCATATGATGTATTTGCCTTGTCTTTTCTTCTTATTATGGTTGGTGGTTTGGCTAGCCTCTCTCAAGTCGGAAATACATTTTAGGATTCGTTGAGTAATGTTATTGTTGTCATCTTGTTTGTTCTTGAAAATGAGTGAGTTTCTAGATTCCCATATGTTTTGCCATATTAGGCATAAATCTTCAAATATTGTATTACACCTTTTAATTTGCTCAATATTTTCCATAGTGCAACTCGGGCTATTAATACCGCAAAAAGAAATATTTGTTTTAAGTTCATAGGTTCTAATTATTTGTTTCGAAAAGTGACATCTCAGGAATAGGTGAGTAGCATCTTCATCATCCAGATTAAAGAGACAGCATTGGGATGGGACTCGGTTGTAGAATCAATTCAATCTTGCCTTTGTTGGTAAGGAGTCCGTCATAATTTTCCAAATAAAATTTTGAGTTCTTGGAGGGAGATGGAGCTTCCAAATCCACCCAGCTTCTGTACAATGAGTACCATTATATTCTCTAAGTTTATATGCAGTCTTTGTCGAGAAATCGCCATCTTTGCTATTTTTCCTGATTAATTTATCTGGTGTGTTAGTGTTCGGGATATCAATGTCAAAAATGATTTTTGCTAAGCTGGATGGGAAAATCTGGTGAAGTAAATGAGTATCTCAGCGCTTATTAGGGTCAATAAGCTCTGAGACTTTCATTTCAGGGTTGTGGTTATTCTGGTAGGTTTTTATGAAGATTTTATCAATCCAAGGGTCATCCCAGACATTAATGGAGGAATCGTTACCAACAATCCAGAGAAGACCTATTTGGAAGGTTTCTCTGAGATGGAGGAGGCGTCCAAATTGCCAGGATGTATTGTGAACACTAAGATCATTCATTTGTCTATTAGTAAGATACTTTTCTTTAATCACTTCGACCCATATATTTACTGGATCATTATAGATTTTCCATAAGAGTTTCATTTGGAGGGTAATGTTTCTTTCCTCGGCTGTTCTAATCCCAAGACCCCCTAACTCTTTTGGCTGGCATATTTTTTCCCAACTAATTAGCGGATTGTATCTTTCATTTTGAGTCTTGTTCCAGAAGAAGTTTTTGTTTATTTGATCAATTTTTTGGAGCACTCCTTTAGAGAGGAGAAAGCTTTGCATAAGATAGTTTGTTTTAGAGATGATGTTTTCTCTGATTAAGGTAGTCCTTTCTGCTTGTGATAGAGAAGAACTTTCCATTTTTGAAGTTGTTTTTTAAGATTTTGTAATGCTTCGTCAAAAACACTTTTTTTTACCCTTCCACTGATAATTGTTATTCCTAGATATTTTTCCATGCCTTGAGCAATGGGAATGTTCATTTGGTGGGCCAAGGATCTAGCAAGATTTTAGTTTACATTTTTTGAGAATTGAATTGAACTTTTTTGATAGTTTATGGTCAGATCTGATAGGTTTGAAAAGTTATTCATCATATTTTTAATAGTCATCGGATATTTATGAGAAGCTTTGGCGAAGATTAATGTGTCATCTGCAAAGGTTAAAAAAGGAATTGGTGTACCTACTTGAGTTAGTTTTATTCCTACAAGTGGATCTTCCATTCTAACTTCCTCATGAAGTTCTATTGCTAAAGATTCCATTACTATTACAAAAATGTATGGAGCTAACGGGTCACCTTGTCTAATACCTCTGGCATGTTTAAATTGAGGACCTGGAGTGTTATTAACAATTACTGAGAGGGTTGTACAGGTTATGCACTTCATAACCCAGGAAATCCATTGAGGGTGAAATCCAAATTTAGAGAGAGCAACTTCTATAAAACTCCAATTAATTTTATCATAGGCCTTTTCCATATCTAATTTTAGGGCCATAAATCCCTTTTTACCTTTTTTCTTGTGAAATGAGTGAAAAATTTCATGGGCAATTAGGGTATTATCTTGTATAGATCTTCCTTCTACAAAGGCCCCTTGAAATGGGTTTATAATTTGTGAAAGTATAGGCTTGAGTTTGTTCGCTAGTATTTTAGCGATAATTTTATAAATCGGGTTGCAAAGGTTGATTGGCCTGAAGTGGTTAATTGTTGTCGGGGTATCCACCTTTGGTATTAGCGTTATAAATATTTGGTTTATTTTTGTTAGTAAGGATCCGGAGTGAAAGAAGGCATTGACTGCCTTACAGATGGAATCACCTACAATTGGCCAATATTTAGCATAGAATTCTGGGGGAAAGCCATCAGGTCCTGGAGTCTTATCCTCGGCCATATTGAGTACAATTTCCTCTATCTCTCTATTTGTAGGTTGTTTAATTCAATTATTGTTTTGGTCTATAGTAATTTCTGGTTGAATATAAGGTATCCAGCTTGGGTCAATTTTAGTATTATTGGATGTTTGAAATCTCATCGCCATTTCCTTTGTGATTTGATCCTTTATTTGATTCTTATCGGTTAGCATAATTCCATCTTTTGTCATGAAACTAGTTGTGGCAGATTTGAAGTTTTCGATTTTAACCGAAGATTGATAGTATTTTGTATTTCTATCAGCCGGCTAAAGGTGTCTAACCTTAGCTCGTTGTTGCCAGAATTTTTGAGAAAAAGAGAGAATGTGAAGTCATTTGTTCTCAAGTCTTTTCAGCATATCCAAATCTCTGTTTGACAAGGCTCCCCAAGGGAGAGATTTTTGTAAATCAGAGATTTGTTTATCTACTATTGATAGTTGCTTATTAATGTTGTTGGTGTGAGTTTTACACCATTCTTTAGTGTTCCTTTTAAGTAGTTTTTGTTTTTAGATTAATTTGAACCCAAAGGAGCCATGCATTTTATTTTTCCATACTCGATTTACCATATTCTCATATTCTGGAAATGTGGTCCAAGCCATTTCAAAACGAAATGGGGACCCGTTATCATTTGATGGGTTTCCGATTTGTAATGTTATGAGATAGTGATCCGAAGTTGTAAATGGATGGTGTTGGACCACTAGATCTTTGAATTTGCTTAGGATGTCCTGATGAACCAATCCTATATCAAGTCTTTCATACGTATTCCTCAAAGTATCAGTATTCTTCCTCCACGTGAAGGGGGTCCTTGAAATGGAATAGTTTGAAGATTAAGTTCTTCCTTTACCTCTTTTAGTCTTCTGAATCTGTTTATTGATGGAGCACATCCTCCGACTTTCTCATTATCGTTTTCAATATCGTTAAGGTCACCAATGATCAACACCGGTAACCTATGTCTATTTACTCTTACATAGATATCTTCCCAGAAGCTTGTTTTATCATAATCTGAGTTTGGGGCATACACAAATATTATGGCCATATATAAACCATTTATTGTTGTTTTGATCATGATACTTCTATCAGTTTGTTCAAGAGTTGTTGTGTTATTGATCAAGTCGGCTTTACGACTTAGAATCCAAATTCCACCTTTATGTCCAATTGAAGGTATAGAGATGTGATTTCTAAATCCAGCAGTCTTGAGTTGAGCTTCCGAAGGTGGGCTAGTTGATTTAGTTTATGTTAGAACCAATAGGTCTAGTTTGTTGCTTTACCTAGCCTGACTGATTTCTTGCCACAATAAAGGGCGTTTGGAGCCTTTGATGTTCCAGTATCCAATATTAACCATAAGTAAAAAAACTAATTTAAATTAGCATAAAACCCCTAAAATGAACCTTAAATCACCATCTAGATAAATAGCGTAAAAAATAATTTTTTTTTAAAAAAACATTGATACATTTCTCATTAGATATGTCCCATATATCCATATAAAAAAATCATTTTAATCTAAGGGGTATAAGGTTTACTTCTCATCTTCTCACCAAAATGTCACTTCTCATTTGATATCTCTCATATATATATATATATATATATATATATATATATATATATATATTTAAGGATGTTAGAAAGATTTTTTTTATATATTTTTGCGTTGTCAATATAGCGATTGTAACCTTATTTAAAATATTTAACTAAATCTAATTTTATATCAATCCAAGGAGAGAATAAACATTAAAAAAATGATTTCACTTAAGTCACTTAATATAATATATAAATATTTAGATATAGATATAGATTATATATTAATTCAATGTATTGAATTAAACTCATTGGTTTAAAAACATGTAGAATTGATAGCATGCATTTAGAGAGTTATAATAGGTTACATTTAGCTTAGTTATGATGCATATCATGCATGGTTTAAGTATAATTTGCATATTTGTTCTCTGTGTGGTTGGAGTCGGAATCTACATGCTTTCATTGATTATTTCAGGTAATCGTGGATTCGAGGAGGAGACATGGGTTGATAACACATTAGATGAGAATTTCTAGTTGATCGAAGAAGCTTACTTGAAGATCTCAAGAGGTCATGAGAAGAAGAAGCGAGCCTAAACGAAGGACAAGTCTGCAGAAGTTGTCGCTAAACATACTGAACTTGTTTTGCACTTTCTGGAGGCCTCGGTTGTCCGATTGACTATTATGACCATGCGTTGGAAAACTCTTTCAGAGAGCTACAACTTTCATGTTGACAACAAGAGCAAATTCGAGATAGATTTTCCGTGAAAGGCCCCTGGCTGCGGCCGCAGCAACCCTTGCGGCGCCCGTTGCCAGGGCCGATGCAAGAGGAAAGGCTGATGTTGCGGCCGCAGCATACATGCGGCGGCCGCCTCATTTGCCGTCAGCGATTATGCACTGCGTTTTGAATATTAAAAACCCTAGTTTCTAGTATTTTGTTTTATGGCCGACTTGAGTGTTATAAGACCGACTTTTAGTTATTTTTCCAAAAAACTTCTATTCTATTCTATGTTCTATCAGACAATTAGAGAGAGAGCCATGTTCGCCAAGGGCGGCTAAACTCTCTTCGTTCTACTTGCAATTTGAAGCTTTATTTGGTTTGATTGTGAGTTTCTGAATCTTGTCTCTTGTTTCCTATATTTGAATGCTTCAACTTCTTTGTGCTTGATTGTTTATTGATTTGTTCTATCTTGTCTGGCTAACTTGTTAGATCAATTCAATTGGTAAGGTTTTGTAGATTCCTGATTGTGAACCTTAACCTAAGTAGCAAACTTGTCCCTTTAGGGCTGATTGAACTAATTGGATAGGTAGGAAGTTGGATGTGTTGTTAAATCCCTCTTTAGGGACAGCAAATACCTTGGCTAATCTCTTAACATAGAGCTATCAATTGGGTTAAATCCTTCTTTAAGGACTGTTCGATTGATAAGGGTTTCTAGGACTGATTGGCGCCGTTGCTGGGGAATCAAGTTTATTTCTTTGTTGTGTGTATTTATTAATTTTTGTTTATATATCTAACTTTGTTGTGAACATATCTTACGGTTCACAACATCCTTGCTACTAACTTTTTCAAGATGTTGAGATTAGCGCAGTTTGAAGGTTGTTGTTGCAGGAGAATGGTCAAGTATGAAATAAATATAAAATAAAGATTAGACTGACTTCCCTGTCTCAGCAAATAAATACAAGACTTCCTCCCGTTGTAGTAGAAGGTTGTCAGGATCGAATCCACGAGGAAGCACGTCAGCAGTTCTTAGGTAGCAGTAGATTCTTACAGACAAGCAACAGAAACACAGAAATAAAAGCAGAAAATAACAAATAAAGACAGCAAATAAAAGCAAATGAAAGTAAAGAACAAAGCAAGGCGGAAGCGTACTTGATCTCGACAAGCAGGTAACTCGAGATCGACAACAGTAAGTCAAAAATCGAAAACAGAAACTGAAAATCAACGACAACAGAAGAAAACCCAACTCGACCTAGACTAGTTCTACTCGATATCGACTAGGGTCCTACTCGAGATCGACAAGGCTTCTCCTCTGTATCGACTAGAGAACTCAGAAAACTTAAATCGCAAATTCGAACACAGAACTCAGATTTTTCGACAAAAATAAATCAATATAATAAAAGACTTCCAAGGCCAGGGTATCAACACCACAACGATAACCATGCAAAGTAACACATAAAGGCATAAAAGATCATGCTTTCCATCAAAATAACTTCCGTTACTAACAAATAGGCATATAGAGGCTTTCGCATAAACCCTAATTGTTACTAACCCTTTCCACATAATTAATCCGAGTTGCATTAAGATCACTTTCGCTTCAATAATACAAACAAGGATCACCTTCAACTTTCGCAAAAGAATCATGCTCATAGGGATAGAAGACGAATTGCATAAAAAGATCTGACCTTTACTGCATCATCTCACATGGCCACCGTCGGGCTCACCCCAGCCCCAGAAGTGGGTGGACTACTCGCTCTTCATCGTCAAGAAAGACATTAAATAACAAAAGAAACTAACTTGCATTGAATTAAATAGAGAAAGCTTACAACCCACAAGACAAATCCGCTTTCGCCTTTCCACCTTGCTTGCTACAAACTCTCTCTCTCTCTACTCCTACTTACTGAATGGAACTGATTGTGTTTCTGAATTGGAATGAATGAAAAACCATCCCCTAGGGCTTTATTTATAGCCTTCTATTCCTTGCTAATCAAGGATAGAATCTTCTATCTATATCTAAAATTATATCTAAAAGGCTTAATGATAAATAAAAGTGATAAAGGAATTAAATCTAAAAGGAAAATAATAAATCTAAAGTCTTCCATGTCTTCTCCATAGATAGAATTTGATAGATGTTGATAGATCCCGGCCAAATCGACTTCCTTTGTGCCCAAGGAACTCCCGCTCGACTCGGACTGCTCAAGGCGACGCGTTTCCAGAAGCTGGTCTACTCGACATCGACAAGGGCTCGTCGACATCGACTAGGATTCGTCGTCGACTGGTGTTCTCGGGTGACTCTGCTCGACAAGGCTCGGACATGGCTCGGAGGTCTAGTCGACATCAAGTAGCCCTACTCTGTATCGAGTAGGATTCGTTCATCGACTAGGTCTTCCCGGGTGGATCTACTCGACATGCTCGGACCTTGGCTCCGGGCTCCTCGATCTCGACTAAGCCTCCTCGATGTCTAGTAGAGGTGGTCTGCGTCTTCTTCCTCGGCTTCTCGATCAGCTCTTTCTCGACCAGGCTCTCCTCGATCTCGAGTAGAGTGTACTCGATCTCGAGTAAAGATTTCTCAGCTTTCTGCTCTGTTCTTAAAACGCACTTTCCCGAATCCTTGTTCGTCGGATTGACGCATATGACCATGCGCTGGAAAGCTCTTTTAGAGGGCTACAACTCTCATGAAGACATCAAAGCTTGATTCAGAACGAAGAATGATGAAAAATGGCATTTTCTCCAGCTGCACCATTCTTAGCTTCTCCATGAGTTTCCTTTAAGCTCCAAAGTGCGTCCGATTTCTGCCAAATATAACAAAAACTTGTGTAGACCTCCATATATTGCAAATAAGTGTAAAATACACAGATTCTGTATTCAAATGTATGCAATGTATGCAGAAATCGATATAAAAGTTACTGTAAAACATGACAAATTCAGCTCACAACAAAGGTGAGAACTTTCACCAATACTTCAGGAGATTGCATGAGTATGTTGAGGACCTTGGTTCATGGGGTTATCAATTCAGCATCCGGGATATGATTATGTGCATAGTTGATGGGATGACTGTTAAGACACGAGCGCTTGCTGAGCACCTGAGTAACGGAGGCCTGAAGTGGTTAGGAGGATTGTCGGGGTTGTGGGATTTTTTCTGTTATATGGATTACCATGTTGCACAAGAAGAATTTCTCATCACGTCTCCTCCATCAATGGAGAACTCTGTCACATACCTAGAGGATCCATTCCATAACCTTACACAAGTGTTGCAAGAGCAAGCTGAGAGCAGTAAGAACTTGGAGAATCAGATGAACAAACTCATTCAAATTTTAAGTGCAAAACGTGAGAAGGAAAGGGGCTTAGAAGAAGGAGTTGAAGTCGCAACGGGGGTGAAAATTCTGAGGAGCGGCAACCGCCGCAAGAGGGCAGCGATCGCCGCACTCCTACTAATGAGCCCCCATCGACGTCTTCTTCCCTTGATTTTGAGAAACCCACCCCACCACCCCTTGAGTCTATAAAGGAAGCAAGAATGAAAGATCCTATCGAAGTCATTACACTTAGTTCATTCCCTCTTATGTGGTTTCAACACGACAATGACATGCCGAATGAGGAGGAATTGGTTGCAGACAACGACAGTGTCTTCGACGATGGAGGAGAGGGTCTAGTGCTTCCTGACTTGGAATCTCATGAGTCGACGCATGAGGTTACATTTGATATGTCTCCTACTCCATCTGCAACATCCATTCTGAGCTTTCCCATTGATGAACCAAGTCTAGAGCCATCAGCTGGGGCGCAAGAGGTAATAAAGGTAAACTTTTGCAATTTGGAAGGTAATGGTAATTATGTTTATCCTTTTGATTGCTATTTTGAGAAGCCACCAGCGGAACTGTGTTGGTGGTATCATATTCCTTCTGCAGAGAGTCATGCTAGACTCTTTGATAGATTGAAAGGGTTCTTGAGTTCCACATTTTATGCTTTCAATTTATTGTGCTATAATGTGCCTTGTAAGATGTGTGCACAGGAATATGATAGGCTACTGAGGGCCTTGACAATGTCTGAGAGATAAGGTCTTGAGATTGAGAATAAGTCAAGCCAATGACATTAAAGAAAGGCGCTTCTCGGGAGGCAACCCGAGGTAAGTTTTAGTTATTTCAATTCCTAGTTAGCTAGTTTTCTTTTCAATAAATTAGGTTTCCCATTAGGCATTAGATAGTTGTTTTTGGTTTGGGATAGACTAAGCTTTCAGGAAATGCCATCGAAATCCTCAGATCCGACCTATAGAGACCCATCCACCACATTGTGAGTATTTCATTCATCTCTTCATCTATGTTTTTATTTTTTGTTGTCTTTTATGTTTTAGTGAGGACAATGAAAGGTTTAAGTGTGGGGGAGGGATTGTATTGCATATAGATAGAGTTTCCATATCTTGTTTACTTATGTTATCATGTTTATTTATGTTGTCATATTTATTTTTATTCATATACTGCATTTGAAAAAAAAATCCAAAAAAATCATGCATTGCATTTAGGTGTTATTAAAGATACCCTTCTTGGTTTAGTTTGTCCTCTAATTCATTTGTATGATCTCATTGCATAAATCTCATAATTTGATTGAATTGCTTGAAAATGATTTTTGGAGCATGATTTGAGAATATAATTGAGCAAGTATGGTTCATAGTTGAGGTTTAATTGAAATCTAGCAAAAACATAACCCTTTGTGAGTTTGTTTTGGCCTTATAGGGACTTTACATATTATTCCATTTTGCTTTTATTGTGTGATTATACTCTCCATATGCTTCTTATTTCAATACCGTATTGCACATGTTTGTTGCTTGTGAATTTCAAATGATTGAGACATGTTTTCTTTAGTCGTATTATACCTTATCTACCATTTGCATTATCCTCTACTTGAAGCCCATCTGAGCCTTAAAGCCTATTCTTTTTTATAGTTCCACAAAAACATATCATAGCCAATGATTAGCCTGACCCTATCCGGGAATTAGGAGGAGAATTGGTGAAAAATCTTTATGTTCGAGTTGCTTAGAGTGGAGATGATATATGTATGGTTGTGCATTGCGAGAGGCATAACCAAAATAAGGTAACTCTTCTTGCATAATAGAGATGACTTGTTACTAGGGGCCTAAGGAGGATAAAATTCACTTATGAGTAAAAGTCTAGTAAGCTTGGACCTAGGGAGGATAAAATTCACCTAGGGGCAAAAGTAAGCATAAAAGAAAAGAAACGAAGTCATCATAATGAAAAAAAAATGCATGAGTTATATGGCTATTGAAATCGAAGAGTTTATTGTTATGTAATGGAGTTTATGTTATTGGAATGGTTTGCGAAGTATGAAAGTTTTGTTTTGTTCTGGTTGGTTGTTGTTCCTTTTTCCCGGATTTTTAGCACCACAAGCCTAAATGTTTCTCATGTCTTATGTTCCTACCAAAGCCCCATTACAACCTTATAAAAGTCCTGATGATGTTGTTTGCAAGTGATAACTTTCACGGTGTACAGAGCATTTTGGATTGAGTTGAGAGTTGGACTTTAAAGCCTAAACACTTGAGAGTTTGAGTGAAACACGTTATCCCCGTGAGGTTGAATTAAATTTGCCTTGACTATTGGATTGCTCATATACTTGCTAGGATATTTGTTCTCTTATTCATATCTCCTATTGCTTGATGTTGCTTTTCTAAAACTATAGCATGAAGATCTTATTTGTGGGATGATCAATTCTATATTTGTTTTTGATTGCTTGAGGACAAGCAAAAGCTTAAGTGTGGGGGAGTTTGATAGCATGCATTTAGAGAGTTATAATAGGTTGCATTTAGCTTAGTTATGATGCATATCATGCATGGTTTAAGTATAATTTGCATATTTGTTCTCTGTGTGGTTGGAGTCGGAATCTACATGCTTTCATTGATTATTTCAGGTAATCGTGGATCCGAGGAGGAGACATGGGTTGATAACACATTAGATGAGAATTTCTAGTTGATCGAAGAAGCTTACTTGAAGATCTCAAGAGGTCATGAGAAGAAGAAGCGAGCCTAAACGAAGAACAAGTCTGCAGAAGTTGTCGCCAGACATGCTGAACTTGTTTTGCACTTTCTGGAGGGCTCGGTTGTCCGATTGGCTATTATGACCATGCGTTGGAAAGCTCTTTCAGAGAGCTACAACTTTCATGTTGACAACAAGAGCAAATTCGAGATAGATTTTCCGTGAAAGGCCCCTGGCTGCGGCCGCAGCAACCCTTGCGGCACCCGCCGCCAGGGCCGACGCAAGAGGAAAGGCTGATGCTGCACCCGCAGCATACATGCGGCGGCCGCCTCATTTGCCGTCAGCGATTATGCACTGCGTTATGAATATTAAAAACCCTAGTTTCTAGTATTTTGTTTTACGGCCGACTTGGGTGTTATAAGGCCGACTTTTAGTTATTTTTCCAAAAAACTTCTATTCTATTCTATGTTCTATCAGACAATTAGAGAGAGAGCGATGTTCGCCAAGGGCGGCTAAACTCTCTTCGTTCTACTTGCAATTTGAAGCTTTATTTGGTTTGATTGTGAGTTTCTGAATCTTGTCTCTTGTTTCCTATATTTGAATGCTTCAACTTCTTTGTGCTTGATTGTTTATTGATTTGTTCTATCTTGTCTGGCCAACTTGTTGGATCAATTCAATTGGTAAGGTTTTGTAGATTCCTAATTGTGAACCTTAACCTAAGTAGCAAACTTGTCCCTTTAGGGCTGATTGAACTAATTGGATAGGTAGAAAGTTGGATGTGTTGTTAAATCCCTCTTTAGGGACTGCAAATACCATGGTTAATCTCTGAACTTAGAGCTATCAATTGGGTTAAATCCTTCTTTAAGGACTGTTAGATTGATAAGGGTTTCTAGGATTGATTGGACTAGTAACTATATTAGGTCGGGACAAGGGCATTCATAGGAAGACTAAAAGGACAAGAGGAAGTTACAATATCAATTCAACCAAATAAAGTGGATAGTTGTAGGTAAAGCGACCTTCTCTAAATTGTTTTTGCATCAATCTGTTTATAGTTTATTTTGTTTTCTTTCTTGTTTCAATCATCCAAAAACCCCCCTTCCACCAATTGGTAAATACACTTTGCAAAGGAATACTTGATTCTCTGTGGGATCGACCTCTTACTTGCTTGCTATACTAGTTTGTAGGTTTGAGTTTTATTTTGATACGGTTTATGCGACTAAAAACCGCTCGTCAAATTGGCGCCGTTGCCGGGGAATCAAGTTTATTTCTTTGTTGTGTGTATTTATTAATTTTTGTTTATATATCTAACTTTGTTGTGAACATATCTTACGGTTCACAACATCCTTGCTACTAACTTTTTCAAGATGTTGAGATTAGCGCAGTTTGAAGGTGAGAACTTTCACCAATACTTCAGGAGATTGCATGAGTATGTTGAGGACCTTGGTTCATGGGGTTATCAATTCAGCATCCGGGATATGATTATGTGCATAATTGATGGGATGACTGTTGAGACACGAGCGCTTGTTGAGCACCTGAGTAACGGAGGCCTGAAGCGGTTAGGAGGATTGTCGGGGTTGTGGGATTTTTTCTGTTATATGGATTACCATGTTGCACAAGAAGAATTTCTCATCACGTCTCCTCCGTCAATGGAGAACTCTGTCACATACCTAGAGGATCCATTCCATAGCCTTACACAAGTGTTGCAAGAGCAAGCTGAGAGCAGTAAGAACTTGGAGAATCAGATGAACAAACTCATTCAAATTTTAAGTGCAAAACGTGAGAAGGAAAGGGGCTTAGAAGAAGGAGTTGAAGTCGTAACGGAGGGTGAAAATTCTGAGGAGCGGCAACCGCCGCAGGAGGGCGGCGATCGCCGCACTGCTACTAATGAGCCCCCATCGACGTCTTCTTCCCTTGATTTTGAGAAACCCACCCCACCACCCCTTGAGTCTTTAAAGGATGCAAGAATGGAAGATCCTATCGAAGTCATTACACTTAGTTCATTCCCTCTTATATGGTTTCAACACGACAATGACATGCCGAATGAGGAGGAATTGGTTCATCAAGAATATCTTAAGGATTTTAAAAAATTATAAGTGTAATTGAAACTTATTGATTAAAACACCTAAAAATAACTTGGTTATGGGATTCTAAAAAAACGTTGGTTATGTCAAATCATCATAAAGACTTAAATATTAATAGTAAGTATAGATGACACATCATCTTAAATTCTTCTAAATTAATACTCCGTATTATTATGGATTTAATATAATAAATAAAGATTTAAATATAGATTCCAATGATTTCAAACATAATGTTTGAGAAAAGAAAAGAAGAGATTTCAAACGTAATCTCATTCATTAAATTGCAATTAAAAGCATACAAATACAATTTATTTTCTTTCTAACAACCTTGAAATATAATATATATTTTGGGGGTAAAAGAGTAATTTTTGTTTAATTAATAGCTTTTTAATTAAAAGTGTTGATGGGTGGTTTTTTTAAATGAATGTATTTTAAAGGGTGGTTTGTCGCAAACTACTATATTTAGAGGGTGGTTTGTCGCAAAAATAAATTTAAAGGGTGGTTTCCTGCAAATTCTATTTAAATGGTGGTTTCATCACTTTCATGCAATTTCGCCTTTTGTTTATATGATGTTTGTATTCTTTCCAGCTCAATGGAGAGAAGATCTCTTTCCAAAGAACATAAATGTTTTTATCTACATTGATAGTGGAAAGAAATGAATAGAAGATAAGATTCTGAAGTGGAAATTGAAATCGTAAACTACACCATCATGTACGTCCTTGTACTGGTGGCTTTAGCTTCTTTTTTCCTCCTGACACCAATTCAATTTTCGCCTACCACCCACACCCACCCCTTACGTTCCACATCTACCCGAACGAATGAATTAAACTTCATTTAAACATTGATTACACATGCAAAAGTAATTAAAACATGCATCACACAAGCGAAAGTGGAAGCAACGACATAAATGCGAAATGACTACACTAAACAACTCTTTCGAGTAATAAAAAAATTCAGAAGGGATTAAGGAACATTATTTTAGAAAGTGATAATCAGACTTTGGTAAATTCCATTAATGGAGACAACCTGTCTAGATGGGAAGTCATGCGACAGGTTGAAGACATCATAAATCTCAAGTCTGAGTTTACTTCAGTAGAAATCCGTCACATATATAGCGAATCGAACAAATCAGGGGATTATATAGCTAGGAAAGATGTAATCTGTAATTTACAATTCATCCCCTACCATAGGGAGTTATATTATTGTATAGGTAGCAGCTTCTTCTGTTTGCCTACTGTAAAAAAAAAAGTCATAATTTTTTTAAAAAAATAGGATATAGTGGAAATTAACCAAAATTAGACATCATAAATGAAAATTACCCATAATAATAATATTATTTTTTTGGTATATTTACAAGTGAAAGTAAACCCAAAGAAATAATATTTTTAAAATTATTTCAAATATATTCAAAGTTTATGTCAAATGGTAGAGAAAAATGAATATAGTATTGTGGTCATTTTTTTAAATTTATTTTAAAAGTTTTTAATAGCAAAAACTGTATTTTAATCAAATAAAATAATTCATCTAGCAAAAACTAATACGTGTTCCTCTTTAGGCTTTTTTTTATTAGGTTAAAATTCAATTTCACGACTAAGTCGGCAAACGAAACACTGTCAATACAATCAAGACATAAGAACACAAATCAACAAAGAAGAAAGAAAAACCTAAACAACTCATACAAGACGTCAGCTAGCAGAAAAGTCGATGAAGAACTCGAACGCGCCACGAGTGCCAAGAACGTGGGAGAGTGCAAAGACTCACGACAGTACCCCATCCAGAAAGGGCAACTCCTGAGGAAGTGTGGATCGCTGACGTTTCCCCCACCTAGATGGAGGATCTTCGAAGACCGCGAACACAACCACGATCCGTTGTCGATCAAACAGGACGCCCGATACTACAACTCACCACAAAAAAAAAAGCAACCACACCAAAGTACCGAACCGAAGCCAGAGGACAAGGCAAATACGGGTTGAATAGGGAAAATCAATCAATAGTTGGAGATGTGAACGGGACTCCCGGAACCAGACAGGACGTTCAGGGAGCACAATTATTCCTTATCCTGACAGTATTTTCCGACTCTATCGGGATTTAGGATATGCCCTTTCGAGGGATTCAGGGCATTTTTCGGGATTTTAGTTTAACTCTTTCGAGCTATTTAGTCAGTACACATCTAAACGACCAGAGTTTGATACCCTTGCGGGATTTTATTTATTACTACGTAATAGATTAATGAACCGAATAAAAAATAGATTTATCCTGTTATTAATTTTTTCTTTTTTTTCCCTATCGGGCAGCTTAGGGCCCAAGCCTAACCCTTGGGCCCAAAGGACACCAAACGAGCTCAAGGCAAGCAGCAATGGGGCTCCACCGGGCCCACAGAAAGCAAAGGGCCGAGAGAGCAGGCCACACCGAAAGTACCAAAGGGGGAACACAACTGGGGCTGAAATTTCACAGAAAACAAGCATACAAACCCTAGATCTAGGAGATCAAGGCAAGGATGATCAATTTGGGTTAGAATGAAGGTTGTCTCAAGCTTCTAAGCCCCCGATCTGCAAAAACCCCACAATGATGGAGTTTATTGATCACTCAGAGGGTTGCAGAAGAAAGATATTATATCTCCTTCACGAAGGATTTTATGCCGACGAAGGCAGCGCAAGGACACGGCGGCGGCGGAGCCACCACCAAGCCTGTACATGACTGACCGAAATTTTGAACCCCGAATTCCGACCTCCCTCTCTCTAGATTTATAGAGAGAAGAGAGAGCTTGTTTAATATTATTCTATCCTTTTAGAACACTCAAGAAATCTTGTATTATGCTCCCCATTTGAGCTTCAATTAATAACGGTGTTGCCCCATTCATTTGAATTTTTAAAAGGCACTTAAAAAAAAAATCAGGGGTCCATTTTTACCATTTTTTTTAGAGATAATAGCATTCAATATACCACTTTTCCTAGCCATTGGCAAAACTACCCCCCTGAAAAAATTGCAAAAATAGCATATGGCCTGAACAAATTGCAAAAAACAGGTTTGTTAAGGGGGTAGAAGGTAAACCAGTTGAAGCGGTTTCAGAGCACAAGGGAGGGAGCGGTGACGCCGGTGACGCGGGAGGAGAAGATGTCATATCCGGGAGGTGAGGAAGCCGATGATGTCATATCCGTCAGGTGAGGAGAAGATGCCATATCCGGGAGGAAGCCGATGACGCCGGTGACGCGGGAGGAAGCCAGTTGAAGTCGTGACACCAAAGTCGGGAGGAAAGTCGGGGAAGCCCTGCTTCCGCGTTTTGAGAAGGACGACGAGCAAGAGAAAATCGCCGGAGCACCTATCGATTTTGAAGAAGAAGAAGAAGACCGCATCTGGCAACGAAGAAGACGGCATCTGCCGGATACAGTTGGCACACATTTCAAGGGACATGGCATGAATTTCAATGTGTCTGGCTAACAAAACTTCTGGACTGGCACATTGTGAAATTAGTAGTGATTGGGACGTACCTTGCGAAGGTGGGGGACTGCCCTCCTTCAGACCTCGAGGCATATGAAAGAATACTTGAACTGCTTGTTTGAATCCCACTGGACCCAGGGGCGGTTCACCATTCCATTCTAAATTGTCCTCATCATCACTAATGAGACATATGACCGATTTCCCATCGTCTTTGTCCTGCACTTTGCTTGACCCCTTTGGTTGATGTGTTATTGTGGTTGTGCATGTTTCAGGCATTGAATTGTCCATGACAGAGGTTGGAAATTATGTGCCAGCATCTCGGTTTTCTGTGCCAGACATGGAATTTTGTATGCCAAACTTTGTACTCTTCATGTGCATCGGCTCGTTGATGCCTAGGTACGCAGAAGGGACTGCACCTCCGTATGGGTTGGTTTTTTGAACACAAGTCTATCACCACAGACTGGAGGCCTACCTGGGTGCCAATTTCTTTCAATGACATATACAATGGGGAGGGCCACGCTCGTTCTCCTATGGTCGAGTTGAGAAACTTGAACGCATCTCAATCGGACTGGCCGTACACTGGAAAAGGCTTGCATCTCTTCTGTTCGAAATTGGTCCTTCGAACACCCAGCCACCTCCTCCACTTTGCCACTGCCCATCGGCCACAATCGTAACAAATACAAGCTCTTTCTCCCCTGCACTCGTAAAAACATAAAATGGTTTTACCAATTTCAATGGGGATATGAAGAAAATGGAAGTAGTTATGTCCATAAATAAACCCACAAGATAGCTTACCCATTTTTGTTAATGTCCATTGTATGGTATTGGCACGTGTTACGTTTCCTCTGGCACGTTGTTGTCTCGTTTTCTTGGATGTCCGGCATGTAACTGGTAATTGACCTCACATTTGCCTCCCGATTAGCTTCAATGGAGACCCTCTTAATTTTCCCCCCTTTACCTTGAAATTCCTGAGCTTCCCTTTATTTTGGCAGAAGCGATAAGGAGATTTAAAAGGTCAATCATTGCTCCATCCCTTTTTTGTTTGGCGCCAAAATGAAAAGGGGGTGTGCATTTAATGCACATTACATCACCCTCCCTCCTTCCATCACACAAGCCGGCTTCTGGAATTCTTCCAACCTATCCCACATTGACACGTCATCATTTCTTTCACAATACTAACAGGGTACAAAAGTGGTGTATTATTTTTTTTTTTTTTTTTTTTACCTGCAACCGGGTGGAAATTGCTACCAATATTTGCAAAAGTAGAAAGTGATACCCCTCATGCAATTTGTACCCCCCTCATGCTATTTATGTCAAAGTTGTGCAAAAGTGGTATATTCATGCAAATATTCCTTTTTTTTTATGGAGGTGAACACTTTTGTCAACCGTCATTTTTTTTTTCAATTTACTTACATTCTCTCATAAACTATACCAGGTTTAATTAAGGATAATTAGATTTTGGTTGAATTGGGTTCCAATTTAACCATATTTCACATGATTAAGAATTCGATTGAACAAATATTCAGTTGAGTCTGGTTTCAATTGAGTAGGCCTTCAATTTAACCATATTTCACACGATCCTTCAAGGAAATTTCCGAATCATTAAGTCGCCTCGGTACACACTGTCTCGACCCTAACCAGACACGACTCCGAACGCCAAAGTCATAACTAACAAGAGGAATGTGAAGACCAACCAAAATCACAACCGAGAACCAGTAACACACACATGAAAACCCTTTCGAGATTTTATTGGGACCCTTTTAGGATTTCAATCAAGACCTTTCTTGAGTTGGTTTCAACCTTTTCGTTTATTTATTTATTTATTTAAGGGAAATTCCGTTTGGTGCCCCTGTGGTTTATGCTATTCTGGTTGGTGTCCCAAAGGTTTTGTTTTCCCGTTTGGTGCCCCTAAACTTTTGTAAATTTCTGCTCTGTGACCAATAGTCGGTTTAAGTGTTAAGTGGGAGCCTCAGCAGGTGCTTCTTCTTCCTTCATCTCGCGATTGAGCTCAAGAAAGAAGTCAACACAATGGAAGGTTGTCGGTGCTGAAGGCCAACGTTGGAGAGTCGACCGGTGTGTGGGAGCCTCAACAAGTGATGTAGACCAGTGTGGGAGAGGACTTTATTGCCTTTAATCTCAATTTGACAGGATTAAATATCGATTTTATTGTCGAAACAAGATCTAAATTTAGGCGATTTTAGGGTCAAATTTATAAAAATTTCTACCTTAATCTCAATTAGGTTCAATTAGGGGAAATTTTTTGTGGTGTTTATTGGGAAATTTGTTCACTAATCTGACATAAGGCTCAGTTTAGGAATTTTTAAATGTTCCTACGGATTCTACAATTTAAATCTTCAATTTCTTGTTGCAACTTGTGTAGCTAAAAAATTGTAGATTTAAAAAATCCACAAGTTCTACGGATTGATGCTTCAACATTTTTTAAATTGAATTATGAATTTATGGATTGCAGATCGAGCAGAAGGTTAGGTTGAGAGGGGAATGCAGGTTGCAAGCAGACGGTTCAACAAGTTTGTCCATTTGATGCTTACTCCCTTTTATTTTTTGGTGTTTCTACATTTTTTAAATTCTTTCTAAATTTGTGGATTGCAAACCGAGCAGAAGGTTCAGTGAGATTGAAGCTGAGCGAGGTGGATTCTCATGGTACAGACTACAGATTAACTCAAACGAGTTGAAATTCACAAGTACGGTGCATTCCCCTCTCAACCTGTTTTTTTCAACCTGTTTTTTTTTTTCAACTATGAAATCCAATAACAATATTTACCAAGGTATTTATAGATCAACTATTATTCTGTTTTTTTTTAAAGAGTCAAGCAAAGACCAACCACTCTCTCCTCTCTCTGGAATTTCTAGAGAGAGTGAGGGAGCGCTAACCACGTCTTAGGCCGTCCATCACTAGCTCCGGCCGCTCATCCCGGCCATGGCTGCCATCGAGTCATTCTGGTGCCACCACCTCAAGCTCCGGTGGGTTATCGGTTAAAAATCGCGAATTGTTGAACCCTAGGTCCTCTTTTCCGATTTTGGTTTTGTTTGATTCCAACATTGGTTTGGGGCTTTCGTTGATAAGTGTCTCCTAAGTCCTAACCCTTTTCTGCAATCGTGTGGTCTGGGTTGTGCAACCCCTTCCTCGGTTCCTCCTGTATTCCTTTGGGTCGGTTTTTGCCGTTCCAACTTGATGAATTCCTTTTCGGCGATTGTCTGACTATCGCTCCGACCTTCCCGATACTGCCAGCCTGCCGTGGTTGCCATCTCCGTTGGCTCGCCGGTTGGGGTTGTGCAGTCCCTTCCTTCTCACCATCGATGGTACTGGTCGGCGGCTTTCAAACCATCGTAGTTCCCTTTTGTGTCGGCCTGGGGCTCGTTGCCTTCCCAAGGCCTCTCGCCTTGCTGGCTAGTGCGATTCCCCCATCGCTTGGGTAGCTCGAGCCGTCGCCGGTTTCTGCTGTCAGCCTTTTCGACTGCCCTTGCAGGTGGCTTAATCTTCCTGGAGGCTTTCCTTTCCTGGATAGATTGGCCTATTGGCTTCCGTACGTGTGCATGGCTAGGCCCGAAATTGAGTTTTCGGCGCAAGGCAAACCCTTGGGCCCGAAGCAGCCCAAAATACAATTAATTGAAAAATATTAGCCTTTTTAAAGCCTGATAAAAATACCGTGAGAGTCTTGGTTATATCACGAAAGGGCCTTTAGGTGCGTTTGTACAAAAGTGGTTTTCGACTGTATTGTCGGTTGTTTCTTGGCGGTCCTAGTTTGAGTTGGGGCTCTGGCTTCCGAAGTCGGGTCTGCCTGGGGTCAAGACGGTGTGCATCGAGGCGACTCCGTATTCCGGAAATTGCCTTGGAGGTTCGTCTTCATCTCCCACAGGGACTCCTGATGTACCGCTGGCCAGCGGTGTCATCGCTTGGTGGCGCTTGACTTCGGATTTTAGTCTTAATTTAGAAGAGTTTAGAATGATGTGTCAATCTTAGTGGCATTGTAGGATTCTTACCTAATTTTTTTTTTTTGCCATTTTTCTTTGATTTTCTTTAAATCTCATTTTTTCTTGATTTTCCTTTAATTCTCTTTTTTTTTTTAAATTTTACTAACTATCTATATCTATATAAACTCTTAATTTAGAAGAGTTTAGAATGATGTGTCAATCTTAGAGGCATGCAGTGTTCTAAAATTCGGCCTTGGCGACCGCCAAGACGGTTGGCGACTGCACTCCGTTACGAAATGGGCCTTGGCGACCTGACCTGTTCTTGGCTGAAGCAGACCTTGGCGGTTGAGAATTGAACCCTTGGCGGGCGCGGGACGGGCCTTGGCGGCCTTAGCAGGGTGGGACAGGCATGACGGACTGGGCGGAATTAAAAAACAATCATGTTTCTTGCCTTCGTTAATCAGTTGTTCGCCTCTTCGATTTCTTTGCTCTCGCCTCTCAGCCGTCTCGCATCAGCATCACCATCGCCGACTTCCTTTTGCCATCGGCGCCGTCCCGGCTCTAATCATATCTCTGATTTGGTCACACCATGATAGATGGTCGCCGGTTGTCCCCTGTCACCCTATCGGTAAGTCTCTCTTGTGAAGTCGTGACCCGTCTCGTGAGTCTCTGTCTTTGTTTAGTACTTGTGCGATATGGTGGATTGGATTGGGGTTCCCATTAGGTTTAATTTTGTTTGAATGGATTGGGGTTGCGATTAGGTTTAATTTTGTTTGAAGTTGTTTGTTTGTAATTGTGATCAAGTGTCAGAAAATCGTTTTGTTTGTAATTGTGCCGTCTGGTGGATTGTCCTAGTGTTGTGTGTAATTACTAATTAGCTAATTAGTCTAATTGTGTTACTCTCTTACTTTGAAGCCTATGTGTTAACCGTTTAATTTGTGTACATGTGTAATTGATTATTGAGTACAGAAAATCACAAATTGCAACAAACAGTGAGTGAGCAATGAGCATGGCTTCATTAGCTTGTAAATTATGATTTTTTTTTTGCTTATTGACAATTTGACATTAATCACTCCACATTATTGACTATTGTATACCGTATATAATCTGATTAATGGTGTTGTTTATTTATTTTTTTTTATGTTGTTTATAATGACTTCTAACGTCGAATTTACGAGTAATGTTTAGTTTTGGGCCAGATAACGTTAAAATGGTCATGACTTAGTCACTTAACTCTCATTTGTATTATATTTTGTTAATGTAGTGAAGGTAAACATTGTGGAAATGAATAATTATTACATCATTTGTATTCTATTCGTAGTATAAGGGGTAAATATTAGCAAAACGTTTTGTCCGCCAATAAGGCCGCCGAACCGTCTTGGCGCTTGGCAATACCTCACCAACGAGCATATGCCAAACCTTTTTTAGAACATTGGGGAGGAGTCTTAACTAATCTTTTTTTTTTCTCCATTTTTCTTTGATTTTCTTTAATTCTCCTTTTTATTTGATTTTCTTTTAATTCTTTTTTTTTAATTTTACAAACTATTGAGCTTAATTCAAAACATTGAATTCAATCTAATATAACTATTGAGCTTAATCAAATTTATTTACTAACTATTAAAATGATTTGTCAATCTTAGAGGCATTATAAGAGCCTTAACTAATTTTTTTTTTTGCCATTTTTCTTTGATTTTCTTTAAATCTCCTTTTTTCTTGATTTTCCTTTAATTCTCTTTTTTCTTTAATTTTACTAATATAACTATGGGGCAATTTGCGAAATAGCCACGAAATAGGGACTAATTGGTGAAATGTCCACATTTTGGGATAAATTTGTGAAATGTCCTAAATATAAGGCGCCCGTCCCTCCCCTACGTGCTCCTCTTCACCGTCTCTCCCCTACACGCTCCTCTGCGTCGTTGCCTCATCCTCCCGGTCGCAGATCCACCTCCTCCTGGTGGATGGCGTTGATCTCCGCCTCCTGGATCCGAATCCACTTCTCCCCCGTCGAAAATCAAATTCGCCGCCTCCCGATTGATGGTGAGCGAGATCCGAGGAGGGAGATCGATGCATCGAAAATCTGGATGGAGGAAGATTGATAGATGAAGGAGACGTTGAGCGAGCGCCGATCTGGATCTCGTCTTCTAGGAAGGGGATCTTCGGCCGGATCTGGTCGAGCGAGCGCTAGAGCAAGCGGGCGAGCGAGACGGAGATCCCGGATTTGAGAAAAGAAGTGAGCGTATTTGAGATCTCAATTTGGCGGTGATTGTGCTCAAGGACAATGTGGTGGTTCAAGCTCTGGTCATCTCAACTTCTCCGAATCTTAAGCTAAGTCAGCTTTTCACAATTTTCTTCGAAAGCTAATCTTTTCCGTGCTCTATTTCGATTTCTAGGCTAAGCATTTGCAGTCGTTCAAGTTGTTAATTCATTCTTGTGGAAATTTGTGATTTATACTTTCTATAATGTCTAATTGTATTCGTAAATGGATTTTAATTTTATGATTTGGGTGGTGGAGTCCCAGTTCTTCATTTTCTTCATAGTTTAGGAACCATTTAAGGGGGAATTTGGGGTACTAATAGTAGTTAAATGTCTATTTGATCAGAAGAAATTTTGCTGATATGTTTTAGTTTGAAGATTTAGCTTGTATTGATGATTGAGAACACTTATAAGATTGCAACAACTTTTTTATTGGTAATTTCATTTCCTGTGATTGTTTTATCTGTTATGATTTGATTACATATTAGCTGAGCTCAAAATTGAAACAGAGAAGCTGGAGTTTAGAAAGTAATTTTGGTTTCTTATATTTATGGTGCATAGAGCATTGAAATAAGAGATTGTAGTTATCAAGCAACAAGTTTGTTTGTTGATAAAAGATTATGTGTGTCCATGGTTCTCTTGACTTATGTCACTATGGATGGAAATTGAATACTGTTTTGCTTTAAAAGCCTCTTAGCTCAATGGTAGAGCGTTGTGCTTATGCGCAAAAACGTGGGTTCGACTCCCGCATAGGCTAAAGTTTATATAATTCTAGTAATTTACAAAATTCTCTAATAAATGTTCAATAATAAGGTATATTAGTGCAAATTTTTTAGTGCTGACATCGTTTTTATGTGAATTTTATATGTGCTGACATCGTTTTTAAGCGTATTATTTAGTGTTGAAATCGTTTTTATGCGTATTCTAGCAACTTTGGAGTTTGTTGAGTAAAAATAAGATCATGTTGAGCGAATTTCCACTAATATCCCATGTTGTCCAATTATAGTTTATTGATGAGCAAAAATAAACCCATGTTGTACAATAATCTATTGAGCAAGTATAAAATAATACAGTATTGAGAAAAAAAAGCTCATGTTGAGCATAATTTCACAAATCTCAATTGTTGTGCAAATATAATGTATTGTTGAGCAAAAATAAGATCATTTTGAGCAAATTTTCACCAATCCCCCATGTTGTGCAATTATAGTCTATGAATGAGCAAAAATAAGACCATGTTGTGCAATAATCTATTGAGCAAGTATAAAATAATATTGAGAAAAAAAATAGCTCATGTTGAGCACAATTTCACATGTTTCAATTGTTGTGCAAATATAATCTATTATTGAGCAAAAATAAGATCATGTTGAGCAAATTTCCACCAATCTCTCATGTTGTGCAATTATAGTCTATTGATGAGCAAAAATAAGACCATGTTGTGTAATAATCTACTGACCGAGTATAAAATTTTATATATATATAGAGAGAGAGAGAGAATGGGTAACTTGTGCACAAGGCTTAGAATGTGCATTGTGCACAAAATATTATTCGGTGAAATGTGAAACATTATTCGGTGAAATTTGAAGCATTATTCGGTGAAATGTGAGTACTGTTTAGGGGAATGTGAAACATTATTTGGTGAAATTTGAGGCATTCCATATAAATTGTAACTATTGTTTAGGGAATTGAGGTTTCTTTTATTTGAAATGGATAAATAAAAAAACTAAACATTATTCGGTAGAATGTTATAAATTATTCTGTGGAATTGGGACGTTTTCATCTGAAATGAACGGAAAAAAAAAACATAACAGTGTTCGGTAAAATGTTTCACATTTCACCGAATAATGCTTCAAATTTTATCGAATAATGTTTCACATTTCACCGAATAATATTTGTGCACAACGCACACCCTAAGGGGTGTGCACTCTGGAACCACTCCCTATATATATATATATATAGAGAGAGAGAGAGAAGCTTTAAAATGTAAAACATCCTTAACGTGTAAAATTTGCTTAACGTGTGAAATTTTGTCTTTTAGTAAAAACCGGACCCGTGTCCTATTTTTTTTAAAAAAAAACGAACCGGTTTGTTAGAAAAAAAAATTTGAACCGCGTCCCTCCTATCTGCGCTCAGAACTAAGAAGCATCGACCATGGCAGGAGGCGGTGGCATCGGGCATGCCAGGAGACTGGATCCGCCCATGCCTCTCGTCCATGTGCTGTGTATATTTCTATCTCTCCACCTTTTGTAACCTCCTCCATTAATCTCTACGTTTCACCAAAGCTTTTACTTCAACTTTGTAATTTAGGGTTTATAATTTATGGATTTTCAGCATCCGTTTCACAAAATTAAACGAAGCGGTTCTGAAATTAATGTCTCCGATCCACTTACGGTTGCGTCGCTTTAGCCAATTTCGTTCTTTCTTATAAACATCGCTTTTCCCCCAAATTCAATTTCGCATCATGTGCGAGTTGTGCCAAATGAGTTGCCATTTCGATCCGATGTTGAAGATTGAAGATTTTAGGCTCTCCATTCTTAAAATTTAGTCCAAAGTGTGAAGTGCTCCAAACGCAATTGATATTCGATTTCCCAGCAACACCGACCTCCGCTTCGCCGCCTTCGACCGCCGCCTTGCTGCCACCGAAGCCACCAACGGACTCGTCACGCCACCACAGTCCCGTATCTGCCTCCATCTTGCGCCGCCGTGCCCTAGGCTGCCACCGGGAGCTTGCCGAAGTCCCCCAGTGCAACCACCATTTCTAATCGGGGTTACAGTCGGTGTGAGGAAGGAGAAGATGAAATTATAATTTTTGACCCATATGTTTCTCTTCTTCCCAAACACGCCCTTATCTCAATTTAATAAATTACAAAATTATTCCGTAGTTTATAAACGCACAACATAATATTATATTTGCACAACTTAATGTTATATGTGCACTTTATTTTCTTATTTGAGCTAATTTCATGTTAATATCATTGTCAAATTATTTATGGATCATGAGCTAATTGAATTTTAGAATTTTATATTGCGATATACTTTATAATTTGGGGTTTTTTGCCAAAAGGTAAATTGACTGAAATTGATGATATGATTGTGTTGTTGGGTTGATTTGGAGCTAATTTCATGTTAATAGCATTGTCAAATTGTTTATGGATCATGATCTAATTGGATTTTAGAATTTTATTGCGATATATTTTAGAATTTGGGGTTTTTTTTGCCAACATCCAAATTGATTGAAATTGATGATAAGGTTGTGATGTTGGGTTGATTTGGAGCTAATTTCATGCTCATAGCATTGTCAAATTGGTTGTGAATCATGAGCTAATTGGATTTTAGAATTTTATTGCGATATGTTTTAGGTCGATTAGGTTCTTCTATTTTACCATGAAAATCATAATTTAGCCTATTAGCTCAATTGGTAGAGCAATGTGCGTTTGCCCAAAGATGTGGGTTCAAATCCCACATAGGTTACATAATAGACAAGAGCGCAACAATCGTAAATTGTTAATCATGCACATTATGATCTTAGTTATGCACAATTGTATCCTACTTTTGCACAATTGTATCTTACTTTTGCACAATTATAGTTTAAATTTGCACAATTGTATCCTACTTTTGCACACTTGTATTCTAAATGTGCACATTACAATTTTATTTTCACACTTTATGTTTTTATATTTGCACTTTAAAGTTGCACAAATGCGCTTTAAAGTTGCACAAATGCACTTCACAGTTGCACAAATGCACTTTACAGTTGCACAAATGCACTTCACACTTGCACAAATGCACTTCACAGTTCCACAAATGCACTTCACAGTTGCACAAAAGGTGTCGAAAACGGAAAAAAGTGCATTTACCCATAAAATTAGACATATTTACCAATTTACCCATAAATTAAACATATTTCAATTATAAATTTTTATAATTGAAATAGGCACATTTACCTATTTACCCCATAATGAATTATTATGTCTGCACAAAATAAACTTATATTTGCACAATAAGATGTTATATGTGCACAAAAGCAACTTATACTTGCACATCAGAAAGTGTTAACACGGAAAAAAAAATTCTGGGACAAAAAAAAAAAATCTGGTCCGAGAAGGGGGGCATACGCATGGGCAAGGGGGGGCAGATATTCTACTAATTAAATTAGGCCCATTAGTAATTAAATTAGGCCCATTAGCAAATTTTACACGATAAGCAAATTTTACACGTTAAGGAGTTTTTACATTTGAAGTAAACCCCCTATATATATATATATTGGCGTGCAAAAATAAGAGTATGTTGTGAATGTGCAAATATAACCATATGTTATGCAAATATAATTTTGTTTTGTCGTGCAAATATAAGAGTACGATGTACAAATATAACCGTAAGTTGTTCAAATATGACCTAAATCTAGTTTTTTTTTAAACATTTTGTCGTGCAAATATAAGAGTACGTTGTGCAAATATAAGAGTACATTGTGCAAATTTAACCGTAAGTTGCGCAAATATGACCCAAGTCTAGTTTTTTTTTTTATTTTTTTTAATATTTTGTCGTGAAAATATAAGAGTATGTTGTGCAAATATAAGAGTACGTTGTGCAAATTTAACCGTAAGCTGCGCAAATATGACCCAAGTCTAGTTTTTTTTAAAAACATTTTTTCGTGCAAATATAAGAGTACATTGTGCAAATATAACCGTAAGTTATGCAAATATGACCCAATTATAGTTTTTTTAAAAACATTTTGTCGTGCAAATATAAAAGTACATTGTGCAAATTTAACCGTAAGTCGCGCAAATATGACTCAAGTCTAGTTTTTTTTATTATTTTTTTACATTTTGTCGTGCAAATATAATCGTATGTTGTGCAAATATAACATTTTTTGTGCAATATATATATATATTATATGGATCAAGCATACGAGAATATTGTTGATGTTCTTCAGGACATTCAATCATGGATAGGAACCTTGAGACATATGGAATTTTTTTTCTAAATAGCCAAAAAAACGAAAAATTATTAGGGAAATAGACAAGATCGGAAAGAATTTAGAGAAATAGCCAAAACAGGGTAAAGTCGTTGTTTGTAACCGCGACTTTATCCAATGTTTTAAAAAATAATAATAAAATATGTAAGTCGTTGTTATAAACTGCGACTTACCTTTTTTTTATTTTTTTTTTATTTTGAGTTATAAAAAATTAGTTTATCTTAAAACAAAAAAAAATACATATTGGAAGAGTCGCTTTCTTTTTTATTTTGTTTTAACCTACAAAGTGAGCAATGGAAGACGTCGGCACCGTTGTCAGAGGAAGAGGATGAAGTGGCTGGTCACCAAGTATTCTCCCCCACAAGTTGTTCATCAAGAGTAGCAGTGAGAGCAATTGCAACCTTCAATAACGGGGAAGAGGGGCACCAATAGCCTCGGTTGCGCCATTGCGAAGCGAAGGGGAAGAGGGAGCAGCGGCTGGTCACGTACCACCGTTCCCACTCCGTCGCATCTGCCTTTGCGCTGACACCGGCGATCCTCCCCTGCCGGCAACAATTACCGCCTCCGCCTCTTTGTTGTTGAAATACGCTTCCTCCAGATCCCAACGCCTCCGACCCCAGATCTCACAGCCTCCTCCTCCAGATCCCACCGCCTCCGCCACCAGATCCCACCGCCTCCGCCTGGGCTAAGCAATTACCGCCTCCGCCTCTGCGTGGTCGAATTAGGCTTCCTCCAAATCCTACCGCCTCCGCCTCCGCCTCCAGATCCTATCGCCTCGATCCGCCTGGGCTCAGTAATTACCGCATCCGCCTCCGAATTAGGCTTCCTCGACCGCAAATCAGCGAACCTCGCCTCCGAATTCAACGACTTCAATCTGTTCGAACTTGTTTTGTTCTCCGACCTCCCTGCCTCCGGTTTTGTTGTTCGACTTCTCCGACCTCTCTGATGCTAAGGGCAGCGCTGTTCGTTTTGCTATTCCAACTTCAAGGTTTGGAGGAAGCCGGAAGCCTCCATGTTTGAGGGTCGCTGGAGGAAGCCGGAAGCCTATGACAATCGCCGTTTTGGAGGAGGCCGGAGCAAGGTTTTGGGAAAAAAAATTAAAAAAAGGAGCCCATATACCATTTTTTTTTAGTTTTTTTTGTTTTTCGATTTAAATTAACATTTTAAAAAAAATTCCGGGCAATTCGCTCTTACTCTTTTTGGCTCTTTCTTAAAAAAAAATCACCCTGTTTTGGCTATTTCCCTAAATTCTTTCCGATCTTGACTATTTCCTTAATAATTCTTAGTTTTTTTGCCTATTTAGAAAAAAAATTCAGACATATGCTACTTTATATGTCTGACTAAAATGCTAAAAGCTAGCTTAGTGCAAAATAGTCTTCCCCAAATAAATCAGGAGAAATCAATACTCCCTCCGTTTCACAATACATGTCCTTTTAGTTTTGGGCACGTTTTTTTATGAGCGAAAAACTCTATAAAATATTATTTTTTTAATTAATTTTTTTATATAATGTGATACTTATTAGTAATAAGTATCAAATTATATAAAAATAATAATTAAAAAAATGATATTTTATAGAGTTTTTCGCTCATTAAAAAACGTGCCCAAAACTAAAAGGACATGTATTGTGGAACGGAGGGAGTAGATAGTGATCGATGAGTGTTTCAAAACAAACAAAAGACTAAAACTATAGTTGTGGTTATTTACGATGTCCCTGAAATTGGATTAGAGTGGGTAGCAGAAATCCTTGACAATAGCAATAGCTGAAACTGACATGAAATCAGCCCTCTAACATAGAGAGCCATCCATGAAATTGCCATGAATTCATTCTAATTAAAGGGGTAAATTACAAATCACAAACAAGCATAGAGAATATGAAAACTCCTTTCCAATCCATTGTGTGAGGAGAACCCTTAATTTTCCTTCAATTGTTCATACTTTATCCATGAATTCTCATCTGGTGGATGAGCTCGGTTTGGAGCTCTTTGACAGCGAACCTCTCAAGTCGCCTAACCTCCTCTAGAAATGTCAAAAGCATATTCTTACTCTGATTGAACAGCAGATCGTAATCCCAAATTGGACGGCAGAGAAGAATAAGTAACAAATCCTCAAATCAATTCGGATATGCAACCACTAAAAAATAAATACATAACCTCGTCATTACCGCCGAATTCAGATCGAAAATCAATTGAAGAGAGTTGAATATGCAAGCATGAAATAATAAATCCCTAAATCTTTTAGAAGACATGAGAATCGAATAAAAAAATCAAACGAGGATGATAAATTATGGTTTATGACTACTGTCATCGTAACAGAACAAGTGCACAAGGAGATATGGAGGCGCGCCCACTAGATCTTCTTCCGTTAGAACAAACAAAGAAATGCTCGCTCGATCTCGCCGCGCAGACCTCATTGACGACCGCTCCACAAATCTGGAATCATACAGACCTCCTTGACAACCGCTCGCTTGGCTGCTCATCTCCACAGATCTCCACCGGACCGCCGCTTCGCTCGCGGAGCACAACCTCACACAGGTCTGAGCACAACCGGTCGCTCGCTCGCTCGACGTGGATCTGATGGACGAAGGAGCCGGATTCAGGACAACCGCCGCTCGCTCGAGTACAGATTGTGCTTCAAACCTCTCTTCAGATGCAAGTGCATCTCAAATCAATTCAGTTCCCTCATCTCCGATCCCAAATTCAGATCTAGACGGCGGAGATCTAGTGGGCGCACGGCGGCGAACAGGAGGAGATGGGGAGCGTGCGGCGGCGGCGGACAGGAGGAGAGGAAGAAGATGGAGGTCCGGTGAACAGGAGAAGAGTCGCCGCCATCGGAGCCAGATCCGGCGGAGAGAGAGAGAGAGAGAGAGAGAGAGAGAGAGAGAGAGAGAGAGAGAGAGAGAGAGAGAGAGAGAAGATCGAGAGAGGCAGAGGAGAAAGGTACGGAGAGGATAGAGAGATTGGAGAGACAATCAATCGGACAGTTTTTCAATTTGAGAATTAGTAT
Organism: Persicaria tinctoria; assembly: GCA_037127255.1. Classification (NCBI taxonomy): domain Eukaryota; kingdom Viridiplantae; phylum Streptophyta; class Magnoliopsida; order Caryophyllales; family Polygonaceae; genus Persicaria; species Persicaria tinctoria. Next base: position 41,162,660 of record JBANSL010000012.1, on the reverse strand, counting down.
ATAAAGCGGACATTTTTCCAATTTGTCCAAGAAGATGGACAATTCACCAATTTGTCCAAAAAAATTGCCTTTTTGGAAAAAAATTTCTATAACTATTGGGCTTAATCAAATCTATTTACTAACTATTGGAATTAATTCAAAACATTAAATATAACTATTGATTATAACACATCACATTTAAATAATGTTATAATGATTTTTTTTTTGAAAAGAAAATAATTCGAGATCTCAAACCACAACTGTAATCTGGAAAATCGAGAAGCCGAGGGGAATCGGCAGACGGGCCAACCGTCATGAAACAACCTAAAAAATAAAATACAAGAAAAAATCCAAATGCAAAGGATCTCTTCAAACAAAATCAGCAAAGACAGACGAAGGACACCAGTTGACGACAACGAATGCCGAGAACATGGGAAAGTCGAGAGACTGACACGACGTCTCGACGCTGGGGAGACAAAGGCAGAAACCCATCAAAGGAAAAGGCATCTCTTGGGGAAGTGTGGATCAACGACGTTCCCCCACCCGAATGAAGGATCTTCGAGAATCACGAACACTGCCACGATCAAATCGAACAATAGGGTGCCCGAGACTACAACTTCATTCGGAGCTAAACGAAGCCGAACCAAGAAATGACTGCACTCAGAAAGACCAAATTAACCGAGATCAATAAAAATGGGTTAAAGGGTTAAAGCGAGTAAGTCATTTCACGTAAATAGAGTCATTTAGATTCATTTTTATAAGTATAACAGTGGTAATGTTATTAAACAAAATTTTCCCAAGGCAAAATTAGATTGGTTGGGTAGTAGGCTGGGCCCAATAGTTGGAGAAGCTGCACCACGATTTATTATTGTTTCAAGAATCAAGGTTGATTAGGTTTTTTTTTTTTTTTTTTGAATTTGACCTTGGCGTGCAAGGATGAAGATAACCCTTGCACGCCAAGGGATGTCAGGCCGAGCCACAGCCGAAGGAAACTCAGCATCCTTCCACCGACGGTGGAAGTGGCTGACGGAGGCACTACCCGAAGGCACCACGGGGAACGGCGGCGGAGGCACCATCGAATGCGACCAGCGGCGCAATCCGGGGAAGGAGGCAAAGATCAGGCGTAAGGGATTGGAATTTAGATGTGACTGAAAAGGGATTGAGATCGAAGTCAAAGTCGCCATACAACAAGCCCGGAGGCTTCGAGGACGAAATCGAAGACGAAACCGTGTGCACAAGGGAGGGAGGCTTTGAAGGTGAGGGATTGAGATCTAAATCGCCGGACAACAAACCCAGAGAAGAGCGAGACAAGTCCGGGACAAAGGATAGCGGTGATGGGACGGATCAATCGGAATTCGAAGATGGTGATAACGGAGTTAAACTCATCACTCGTCAAGTTCATATCGTTCTTCATTTGTGTGATTACGCTTCTGTTTTGGGGCTGGCTTTGTGTTTTTCCCCAGAAATCTGAGTTTTTGGAGTTTATGGTGGATGGTGAGTAGATGGTGATTTAGAAGACTTGATATTGGTTGATTGTTGTTGTCATTTGTTGAAATCAACAAAAAGAGAGGTTGTCTCTTGAGATTGTTGTTTTGTAAACGGGGTTGAGAGTAATCTCGGTTGTTTCCCAATTTGTAGATATTGAGTTGTTGAAGGTATTGGGGTTGAGACTAATCTCGGTTGTTCCTCGATTTGTAGATATTGAGTTGTTGAAGGTATTGGGGTTGAGACTAATCTCGGTTGTTCCCCAATTTGTTGTTATTGAGTTGTTGAAAGTATTGCACTGGTGTTCGGATGGTAGTCAGTGATTTTTGCAGTACTTGTTGTTGGGGTTGTTGTAGGTGTGGGTGAAGACTACTTCTCTTTCTAGGTTTTTAGAGAGAAGTCAGAGCTTCTTGGTGAACCTACCTCGTTGCAGCAGGTTTAATGTAATGTTATAATGATATTGATATTATTATTACTGAACAATTTAAAATATCTAAATTTATGTATTATACTCTATATAAGATTTGAAAAAAATAATTTTCTATGATAAATATAATATACATTTATTGTAAAGTATTTTTTTATGATTTTCATCTTAACATTTATTAACATTTTATAATATTTTTATATATAATATTATAGTTTTAAGAAAACACGTTATGGAGTGAAAATCATACGAGTAGCAATTAATTTTCATCGTTACCATATACCAACCAAATTATAATTGATAATGATAAATCACATACATACTTATAATTGTTAATGATAAATCGTACTATTACCAATTAATGACCAACCATATAAAGTCACTTAATTGGTAACCAATAGCCCGAGTGATGTGGTCTAGATCGAGGTTTCGGGGCCACCTACACAAAACAGCGGGTTATGCATAGGATGGCAGAACCCTGCTCCAAAAAAAGGGGGTCTCCGATGGGCATCCGAGGGGACTACCCAAGGGACAGAGGGATTGGAGCCCAAACCACCCAATTTGAAGAGGCACCAAGAGGGAGGAGGGATGGGATGGAGAGCGGGACAACAGACCCAAGGGACAGAGGGATTGCCCAAACCACCCAAATTGAAGAGGCACGAAGTGGGAGGAGGGATGGGATGGAGAGCGGGACAACAGACCCAAGGGACAGAGGGATTGCCCAAACCACCCAAATTGAAGAGGCACGAAGTGGGAGGAGGGATTAGATGGAGAGCGGGCCAACGGCTCCAAGGAGACCGGGACTGGAAAGTACAGTGGACTTGGTGGTTCGTGCTCGCTCATTCACTACACTTTTTTGTTTTTAACCAACGTACACTAAACATTGCTACCAGAAACTATATCTGAGGTAATGTATATTATGTGGTAGACTAGATAATTTATACAGATTGTCAAGAACTACATCGTACACAAAAACCACACAGTAAATACAGCTCCCTAGAAATGTCAAGCAACGTCGCATTAGCTATTCGCTACTTATTCAACATTAATCGGACAATTCCTACCGACAAATTACACACACACAAAAAATCATAAGCCCACCAATCCAGTCAAGAGTTTTCCGTATCAAATAGTATGAGCAAAAAGAACCAAACGAGCCGATCAATCAAATGCACTCAGCCATCATAGTACAAACCGCAACATTCGATGTATCTAATCGCGCAGAAGTAAAATCAATAATCACACCAGATAAATCATCAAAACTTCAATCTAGCATATGTTCCAGTTGCAACGAGACCGTGAATCTAAAATTCACAACCATTAATAATACCCGAACAACAGATAGAAGAAATTACGAGGCATGAAAAATGAAATCATTTGGATTGGTCCAGGAAAAGTGTATCCAAACACCAAAACAGTAAAGCAGATAGAGCTCAACCTCGCTAACAACTTGCAACATAAATGTGACACACTAGAACCTCAATTTAGAGAAGAACCACCTGTTCTTGCCGGTCTTGAACCGCTCCTCAAACTTGGCCTTAGTCTCCTTGGCAGCGGCCACTTTCTTGTCCCTGGACTGGAGCGAGTCGACGGTCACTACCTCCTTGAGGTCAACGTCGAGGGTGTAGCGAGTCGGCATGATGTGGTTGTAGTTGACGAGCTTCACAAAGCACTTGACGCGCGACTTCTTAGCCTGCTTCTTCTGCGAGTCCTTGCGGATCACCTTCTTCGGGTATTTGGAGATCCCGGCGACAAGGCAGTGGCCGTAGTGGCGGTCCTTGACTCCATCGTCGAAGGAGCGCACGATCACTGCCTTGCGGCCAGCGTACCTGCCTTGCAGGAGGATCACCGCCTTCCCTGGCTTCAAGAACTTCACCATCTCCTTCGCCGCCGCGCTTTCTCTCTCTTCCTCTTCAGAGATGCGTTTGTTGGCGGTAGTTCTTTTTAGGCCGAGATATTCCTAGGTTTAGGGTTTTGGCCTTTTATACAGTGACAAATGGGCCGAGATTGTACCTGAAGTGGGCCGTATAAATTTATGGCCCATCAAGCAAGGCCCAAAAGCCCATAAACGTTTTATCCCCGGTTCAAAAAATCTGCTTTATCTCAGAGTTGAAGTTGCAGAGAGCAAAACGAAAGCCAACGACAAATGTCATCCACCGTTTTCTACTTCTCCGGCGCCGCTGCCGGAGCCAGCTTTCACTGTAGCGTTTCTGATTCTCGGAAAATCAAGGGTTTACTGCCTCTGAGAAGGTTGTTTGTGGAGTGTGGCGGTGGCGGTGAAATTAGAAAAGCTCGGAAATTGGGGATGGTGGTTTCTCCCTTTTCCAGGGAGGTTTCGTCCTCTTGCAGGGCCGTTGGATCAGTATTTCTCTTTCCCTCTCACCAATTGATAGAGATTTCATTCGTCTTTGGCATGTTAATCTTCGATTTCGGTGGCAATGATGGAAATCGCAGCTTCGTTTTCGAACCATATCTATTCCTGTTGTTTTCCTGGTTCAAAATTGACAGCTCAGTTGTATATACTAATTGTTGGAGTTGGAGTTTTAGTATGAAAAGTTGGTTAATTTGTAGTTATTTTGCCACTCATAAGCTCATTTTGAGTTTTAAGTTTAACTGAACAAGTGTGGACTCCGAACACCTAGCGCGATATGATCCTGCAACTTAGCTGGTCTCTTAATCTAGCTGGTTCAATGGGAACTTAGGGATTGCTGAACTAGCAGACCTTAGTAAAATGCTTTGTGACCTGTTCTACTTATCCATTCTATGAATGTAGGTTCAATTAGAATTGAGAGCTTGCTGAGTTAGCCTACATTGTGAGATATTTGCCCTTGTTTTTTTTTTGGTTAATTAATCTTTCACTTCTTATTACTGCTTCTACTGTATGTGCTTGCTTATCAAGGAGTAAGTTTTGAAAATCTTTTTTATGTCACTAGATCTATTGCTTGTTTAATTTCATCCTTTTAAGGGACCTATGATGGTGATTAGTGAAGTGTGGGTGTATTTTGGTTTGTAGAATATTAGTGAAGACACGGACGATATGTTTGATGATTTGTTCAAGAAATATGGCAAGGTGGTTTTCAAGAGTAAGGATCAAAAGCCAGTTACTGCCGAGATTGATGATGATGCTGAAAGCTTATCATGTAAGTTGTTGGTAAGGTCATCGGTGATTTATGATGTACACAAGCACGATAAACCATGCACATTTATGTTTGTTCTTTCTTGAATGTGAAAAATGTTGGTTCAACATCCTTGAAATGCCCACACTAGCGGAGCAAAGGGGTATGGGGAGCATGTGCCCCCTCTCTTGTCTAATGAACTGCCTATGTGTATTCTCCTTGTCGATAGATTTGTTTTTATATATAATACGCTTAATTCTATAGCTTAGTATTGATTTATGAATATTTGAAAATTGAAAGTAGATTAACCACTTTAACTTTATTTCAATAAACTATAATGTTTTTATATTTTACTTAGATTGAAATTCATATATTAGAAATCTCGAGAGCTTCGAAACAAGAGGTATTCCTCATATCGATAATTAGGGAAGAAGTTATGCAAGTTTAAAAACTTTATATCTAGTAATAAATTATTATAGGTTAAAGAGTATAACAGGTTACATATTGGGTCAATGTTTATTATATTGTGTTTCATATCCTTATTTTGTTAGTCTTTTTTTCTTTGGCTATTTCATTTATTTATGTCTATTTCTTTCTTTTAATGGGAAAAAAATGCCGGCATTTTATCATAAACAGATGATGTTTTTATCATAAACCAATGACACCGCACATATATAATTGTCTTTTATGCTACTAATCCTGATAGCGGCTACAAGAGGAGAGCTTGTAACATCATCTGCCATATTAGTGTAGCTGCATAATTTGGAAAGGATTTCTTAAATTGTCAAACTTTGTCATTTGATGCTTGAATAAGTAAAATGACATAATAATGTAGCTACAGAAGCTGTAAGAAATTTCTTACAACATCAAAGCCATATATGTGTTGCTGCTTCTTAGTTATTCCATGCCACCGTGAGTTAACTGAGGTCCTCTCATGCCTGAAATAATACATTGAACATAGAAGTGACAGTAAGTGCCAGCTGTTGCATAATCTATCATCCCACTTTAGCAGAAGGAGAAACTAGTATACGTAGTTAATGTTTTTCTGTAACAACTTGAAGCTGCAGCTTACAATGTCTGTTATAATTTCTAGTGTAATCGCTGTGTTTTCTATTTAGTTCCTAATCACATCCTTTATTTCCTCCCATTGATATTACTGAGTAGCTATTAATTGCATAGTTGACACTTTACTTGAAAGTGCAGTTGCTGTGGAAATGGCCAAGGTAGCAAGTGATGTGAAGGCTGCTGATATTAAAGTTCTTTTTGTGAAGCCTTTGGTGTACTGGACTCGGTTTTTCATCATTGTTACTGCATTTTCTAACCCCCAGATTAATGCCATCCAGTATGGTATCCTATACTCACATGCCCTATAATTTTCACCTGTGTTTATTGTTGCAGTTCACACTTGTTATCTAATGATGATGATTTGGCAATTAGGTCCAGAATGAAGGACTTGGCCGAGGAAAATTTCGGGAAAACAGCTACTGGTGACTCAAAACCAAACTCATGGACCCTATTGGATTTTGGTAAGCAATTCGTTTTTCTTTAATAGTAGGTTAACTGTTTGGGGCCTTGACAGCTGTTCTGGGTATCACAATCGCTTGAGCACCATAAAACTTGGACGTTATGACGATAGAGTTAATTGAGTGAAAGCTGATAAACTATTCCAACACAATTTCTTGTTTGCAGGTGATGTTGTTGTCCATATATTTCTCCCCCCGCAAAGAGCATTCTACAATTTGGAGGAATTCTATGCCAATGCAACACCCATTGAACTGCCATTTTTAGACCAACCACCACTTCGTCCTTGAGATGCCACGACAAGATTGGCCATCCACTCGACAAAACCAGAAGGCCTAGCTGCTGTTGGTAGTTCAAAAGTTGGTTGATGGGAAAAGTGAACCAGATTTGCAGCAACCTCAAACTCCAGGTCATCTAATCCATGCATCAGCACCTATATTGGAGGTGTACGTACGTACGATGATACACCTCCAGTACTTGTTCCAGAAGAGGCTTGTAATTTACAACTTTCCTGGTTCAAAGGCTTTTGTTGAAACACAATCGAATGTTGTGTATTACAAGCTATTGAAAGCTAGCTATTAGAGATTAATTTCGCATATTGAGCTCTCATGTTCCAAAATCTGAGCGCGCTTGGTGCTTGCTCTCTGTTTTGTGCCCACACTTCACATTTGTGGTTTCCTGGATAGCTCAAGAATGTTCATACTTTCCCTGGAGCCACACTGGAGAGTTTTTGGAATTTGTACCGCACATCGCAGAGGCCGGAAACAAGACACAAGGTGGCTATTGGCTCTGACAAAAATAGCATAAGCCCAACAAACAGTTTCTGAAGTTCACAATAGATCCTAGTTGCAAGAGATATGATGAGATAATAGGTACAGGGAGCTATCTACCAAGAAGTCAAAAATACGTACCTAGATTTTCATGTTAGCACCAGTAATAGTTTAAACTGCATAGCAAGCATAAGTTAAGACCGGAAACAACTAAAGAGGCTTCTGTACATGGTGTTTCTTGGAATCCAGCATACAGAGACAACCTCCTAGATAGGACTCGACTTCAGACGGAACCAGCTTCAAGGCTTTCGGGGTGGAGGTGGGGAACTACTGCTACTGCTTCTGCTGCTGCTCCTTCCTCGTAAGGGCCTGAAAAGGGAACATTGAAATCATACTTGTGCTTCAAGGACTGGTAAAAAAGAAATGGGCATTGATTTGGCAACAACAGCATGAATTGCAGATATATTGCCAACATTAAAGATATGATTTGTAGCCAACTTTTCCTTTGCATACACATTGCTTTCTTTTATACAGCAAAACCACGATAAGGCAGTAATTTATAGGGGTAAGTCATTGACTTATTGCCTTTTCATACTCATGTATTACTGTGAGAATAAAGACATACATCATGGATTACTACAAGGCATGCCTTTTTTAGTACTTCGGGCCAATAAGGATTAAGAGGTAAAGAGATCATAGAAACAAACCACGGACTTAAGATAAATACCTTCTAGGACTCCGGCTTCTTGATACTATCCGAGGAACCTGAAGATGACAAATTCAGCATTGACATCAATAACAACTCTGCTTTTTTCATGTTTAAATGTATAAACTGAACAAGGACAAGTAATATACCCTTCGAGGACTAGGTGATTCAGAGTAAGATGATGATCTGCCACGTCTACCTGCAGGGGCTCTACCTCTGAGACACACAAATGTCAGAAGCACTGATACTCATGAAAATTAATTAATAGGCCATGCTTACATAAGTGAAGCTATTAGATTAACAAATTGAGGGTACTTTAATATCAAGATTTTATGAACTAGAAATTAGGAAGTTCAGGAATTAAATTAATGCAAACATATTTAAAACTTCATGAAATAGTCGCAAGTTCTAAGCACCATAGGGTATTTTAATATCAAGAATATATCAACTTGAAGTTTCTTAAGAGAATAATTACTTCAAATTTATTGTCCCTTTTGTGAATGAACTTAGTTTCAAAATTGTCAAACTGAACTTAAACCACTAAAAAAAAATCTCTACACCCACTGTTGGGGAATAAAAGAAAACACAGCATGAAGCTGATGGTGTCAGATGTATCGTTAGAAATGATTTGTTTGGTGTGGCATATGTTGGAAAGATGTAAATATGGCGTATTTCTGGAAAGGGGTAAATATGAAAATGTTTTGATACGATTCTTGATGAAAATAAAGATTTTTCGGCAAGACGCCAATATTCTAAACATTTGAGGCTTACCTTCGAGGCGAGATTGACCTTGACTTAGATCGTGCCGGCCTACGAATGGGAGAACGGCTACGTCTACGAACCACTGGCGACCTTCTAGGAGGACTGCGTACACGTCTAGGAGGTGAACTGTGAAACATGGACAATTTTATTGAGGAGGTGAACTGTGAAACATGGACAATTTTATTGAGCAAGCAAGAGGAAGAAAAATTCCATTGTAGATAAATACAACACAGTGGAGATGCCAATGGAACAATCGCAATTTACTAAGCCAGTATGCTACAAGAAAAAGGTACCGATGCTGCAAGAGAAGACTATTATTAACCAATTTGACACCAAGAACAAAGATCATTTTACCAGACGGCCCATGGAGAGTCATGCAGCCATCCTATCTATAGTTCATTTGTTCCACTACTCACCATATAGATATATAGAATGAGAGGATATCAAACAATAGAACTTACCGGCGACGTAGAGGAGCAGATCGTCTGCGGATAGGTGGGCTTCCACGTATCCTTCGAGGAGAAGGCCTACAAGGTTCAACATCACTCATGTTTCCAGTAAAATGCAGAAACAGTGAAAAAAAAAGGGAAAACAAGCTTACCTTGAAGGTGATCTAATTCCCCTTGTAGGTGAAGATGGAGAACGCCCCCTGACTGGAGATGCAGGTCTTCTTCTTAGAGGTGGATCAGCTCTGCGATAAGGAGATTCCCTGCGCCGAACAGGGGAATCTGCACGACGACGAGGAGAAGAATCAACTCGTCTAGGTGAAATGGCTCTTCGTGCAACCGGGGATCTTCTAAGAGAAGGACGTTTTTGACGAGGAGAAGCTGCATCATTAAATGAAGGGAATTTAAAACATTATAATGAAAGATGATAGACACACCGAAACTTTCATTCATACTGATCATACATTCTCTCAGTCGCTTAGGTCCATCCTTCCCAATATCAGCAACATCACTTCTAGGAACATCCCTTTTAGGAGGGATAACAGCCTTGGGTGGGGGAGGTTCTTTTTTACTGGGAAGCAGAGTGAATCTAGATGTAACCTTGTTGCCATCAATTTGAGCCTAGATGGAAACCAAGAATATAAGATAAGCACATCAATAAACCACAGAGAACACTCCTCGGTTAAAAATCAAAATCGACATACCCCATCCATGTATAACTGAGCCTTTTCAGCATCAGCCCTTGCCTTAAATTCAACATATCCATATCCCTTTGGAAGATTGACCTGTATATGAAAAGAAAGGCAAGGCAAAACAAGTCAATCCTGCCACAGTGAAACAATATAATCATCTGAATGTAGAAACTTACAATACGATCCATTGCTAGTTGAACACTGACCACCTCACCAAAGTTACCTGCATACGGGCAGTAAGGTGAGATATTCATAAAGATGGAAGAGGTCAGCATCAGGCATGCATGATATTTAAAGTGCCTCAGTTTTTTACTAAGAATAAACAACTATTCAGAAATTAGCTTTGCCCTGAGCTCGTTGTCTTTTTTTCTTATGATTGTACATGAGTACCTCTAGTTAAGAAGAAAGAATTAACGCTAGACTGTGTCCCATGAGACAAGAAAAGGGATAAAAAGTTTCATAGACAGTGAAGCTAGCCTGCAACTTAATTCGCCTTTTGAAGTACAACAACAACAACATTCCCAATATATACCGCTTTGAGCAGGGTCTCGGGGGCGGATGTACGCATCCTTCTCTTGACTACATCGAGAGGGGTGTTTCCAAAGTAACCCAGTAGTGGCATAAAAGAAGAAACACACATTATCATACGAACACAACCATGCAAAAGGAAGTAAAACTGACAACAAAGCAAGATGATAAACAAAGGCTCGAGAACAAAACTTGAGAAAAAACATGGATGATAAATGATAAGCCTCCGAGTTCCTCTCTCCCGCACTGACTATCATTTTTTAAATTGGATACCGCTCCTCCAAAGTGTCGTATCCCACGCCATACTCTCTTACAGATTTAACCCAGTCAAGTCTTCTTTAATCACCTCACCTTTGATATGTCGGACACTAAAGCAAGTTTGTCACACCTACTTACCGGCGCACTCAAGTCTACCAAACTATTCCAGTCTCGTCTCTCGCAACTTATCCCTGATACATCCCACTCCCACCTTATCCCGGATGACCTTATTTTTTATCCTGTGACGCACCTAGTATGTCCGCACATTCATCTAATCATCCTCATCTATGCCACCGAAAGCCTCTCTTCTTGTGCTTTCGTTACTGCCCATAGGGCAGGGCAGGCCTCACTACTACCCTATAAAATTTGCCCTTGAGCTTTGAAGGCACTTTTCTTTTGCACAAAACTGTCGATACAACCCTCCACTTTTGCCATCCTGCCTGAATCCGGTGCTTGATATCCTTGTTTACACCTCCATCACTCCGCATCACCGACCCTAAACACAATATCTGAGATAACAAGCACAAAAAGGTATGAAACACACTAGATAAATGCATAGAGTAAACCCTAGAAGCAAGAGTGCTCCGGGCCACTCCTATGTGCAGCCACCTCTGGTGTGTTGGTGGGTAGGGTGGGTGGATCTCCCTAGCCCATAGTAGAAAAACAACAGGCAATGTGAGCCTGATAGAAACAACAGGGGAGAGAATCTCACACCTAGGAAGACCACTCAAGCAAGAATCTAGCTAGAGGAATTGTGTAGGAAATTATCCCACTTTCGACACCGATATATTTCATAAACCAAAGACCCCCTACAAACTGAAGTTGCGTGCAGCTTTTAAAGGAAATTAAGTAACTGCCAACCTTAACCCATTACCCCACTAACTACTAATACACTACAAATTAAGGAAACTAAGTTGACCGACTCTTCTACTGGTTTTCTAGGCAACTAACTCTATAACAGAAATTACTCAAATAATGGGCAAATACTAAAATGCTAAGTAAAAATAAATTTAAGACCCTTAATCTGAATTCTTCTTCTTCTGGAGTCCTATAAGAGCCACTGTGATGACCACTCTATTTAGCACCTGGATCGGTCTCAACCGCTTTCCATCCGGTTCAGTTATTGTATGACCGATCATGGGGATAGACCCTCCCACTCACCAGCAACATGCTCTAGCACCATAACCACTAGACAAATTTGTGATTGGTCACTATCATTTCCTTCGTTACCAATAACATAGAAGGATTTTTGTAACCCCTGTCCCCTGCTACATCTCTGTTCTTGAATTTCTTAAGTGTATAAACGAAAAAAGGATGGATACTTTTAACATGGCCACACAAAGAAGGGAGGAGTATCCCTCCCCTCTTTCAACATGAAATTCATTACAGATGAACACATGAACCTACCACAAAACTCAAACCAATCACATTTGCCACATTTCATAAGAAAGTAAAGCCAGCCAACAGTATCAAAATATAGTACTGACGATTGCAAGAATACTTCAATAAAATTAATGTCTTAATTAGCAAGACCCTACAAAAGGAGTATTTAAAATGAATAAGACAAGAAAATATATTAAATAAATAAATAAAGAGAACATAGGAGCCATTCTTAAATAATTCTGCTGGCTTAAGGACAATACACCTGAACTAGATGAATGGTTTTCAAGAAAAAACATTCAATCAAAATATTAGACCAAATACATACACACATGACATAACCCAAGGTTTAGATAATGACTTACCACTCTTATATTGAGACCAAAGCCTAATGATGGATTGAATCACCTTAAATGTTTAATATATCCTTATCAGTACAAAAGATCTCAGTATAATAGAGATTGATTTCCAAAAAATAGTCTCTTCACCACTCATAAAGATCAATCGTGCAGTCGCAAGTTAAAAGAATGTTATTTATGCACGGAGAAAACATATATAAAGGAAACAAACATACTAAAAATTTCTTTCAGATGGCCTTCATTCACATTCCTCGTGAGCTTATCCACATGAAGGACATGAGACTCTGAAATGGATGAAGATTTCCTGAAACAAGCAAGAAGAACATATGGAAGAACAAGACATAAAATTATGAGAATAAGCAACGATAATTCATGCACAATTCAAGACCGCTAAGCCAGTACCCTTTCCATAACAATTGCATTATATCAATTTTAAGAAAATCAAAGCACATTAGCTTTAAAAATAAAATAAGCTGAATCATGCCAAAATCAAACAACTTAGATAGCATAACATAAGAACTATAAAATAAAGACTACTTTTAGTGTGTATAATTTATAGGGGTGGGCACAAATCCCGCAAATCCCGATCCCGTCCCGGTCCCGTCCCGATCCCGTCTCGATCCCGGTGGGATTTAGGACAAAATAGCGAATCACGTCCCGCAAAAATTATGCGTGACGAAACGCGGGACGACCCCGGTGGGATCCCGCAAATCCCGTCCCGTCCCGCATATAATAATAATAATAATAATAATAATAATATTATTATTATTATTATTATTATTATAATATTATAGAATAATAATAATATATTATTAGTATTATTATTTTGAGCAAATATTATTTATAACTATAATAATAATTTTCAATTTATAATAATAATAATAATAATATTATATAATATTATAATATAATTTAATAATAATATTAATTTATAATAAAATTATTATTATTATTATTATATCATATTATATTTTTTTCTTGTAAAGTATAATTATTTTATAATAATAACAATAAAAATAAGTAATATTATTTTACTTTATTTTTAATTATAACGTGGGATTATTATTATTATTATTATTATTATACCCATTTAGAGTTACAAGAGGCAAATAGCTAATTAAATACGGTATTTTTACTAACTATCAATCGATAATTAGACAATATTGGTAAATCTCGTCTCAATTCCTTTCCGTCCTGATTTAGTAAGATAATGTAGCCAAATATGTTGAACATTATAATTAATTATACAATCATTGTATGAATTAATAATAGTATTATAATATTAATATTAATAATAATAATAATAATAATAATAATAATAATATTATTATTATTATTGAATAATATAGTTGAGAATAATACCGTATTCAACATATTATACTAAATAATGAATTATGAAAGCATTTTTCACTTTGCAAATTTATATAATATTTTATTATTTTTATATGCGGGATAAGGCCCGTCCCGTCCCGATCCCGTCCAGACACCATCCCGTCCCGAAAAAAAAATGTCAATCCCGTCCCGAAAAAATTTCGCGGGACGAGTCCCGTCCCGTCCAGTCCCGTGCCCACCCCTAATAATTTATATAAAAGTACTAACAGACATGGACAGAAATATGCATGCTGACATTGCTACTTGTTAAAATGGTAAAAAGGAAATTGATATTAACCACCCCAATTACAACTTCTGTTAGTATTTCATCAACGATAGCTACTATTCCGTTATATAAAGCTAAAAAATGAAAAGCTTGAGGCGTCCATGGACCTTCCACGAAAAATCCCCCTTTTACCATTTTTGTAATGGGGCAATAAGAACATTTTAGCTGGAGTTAAAAACTTAGGGCAATTTGGACTTTCCAATCCTTTAAACGGTTATTTTCAATCTAATTGTAGTAGCCATGGGTGATGAAATCCTGACAAGTGGTGACCATCCTGTATAATTACTATAATTATGTCATACATATATTTTTAGAAACAGATCGAAGTTTTTCTCTTTCCATGTTAAGATAAATGAAAGTTTACATATCCCTACCCGTATATCTATCAAATTCAAATCACACTGCATTTTTTTATTTCACGTATCATTTTGAGGGTGTTGTCCATGAAATGAAACAAGTTTTACAATTTTTTGACCAAATTACAGAATCTAGTGGCTAGTATATGAACTCCCTACCCCTAATTAGTTCATCAATTCCTAACCCATTGTTACTTGATTATGTATAACAGAAATCATAGTTTTATACAGTACTACATCTACACCTAGAGTAACTGCTCATGTTTCCATTCATTTTCGGGTTTTATATTCACTGCTTGCGGAAAATTAAACTCCATGGCTTTAATTAGAAGGAAATTTGTTAAATTTTCTTATTTAAAATGAAATGTTCTAAAAGGCACTAGAGAGTCTCTAAGAAGTGAGTAGCTACCTAGTGCCTAGGCGGAATTAGAATGAGATTGATTAATTCCTTGTGTTTTAATAATAATTCATAATATCATCCATACACTACAAGCCATGGTCCTTGACCGAACCTAAAGCAAGTAAACTCAAACAACCAACTCAAAAGCAAATAAACTCAAAACCATCCATTTAACTTGAAAGCAAACAAATATGATGATATCTAATCTTCCATGTCAATATTTCATAGAAAACGTCATTAATTCAAGTTCGAATACCTAATCAAATCAATTATTCATATCTCCAAAAGAGGGAAAAGAAGTCAGTAAAACTGCCTGGCTAGCCACCTAGGCCCAGCCCGCCTACTGCCTAGCCTACTAGGTGCAGCCCACCCAGGGGTCAGTTAGCCCCCCTCCAATCCTGCTTAGACTCTAAAACCGCCAGCCCACCTACTGCCTAGCTACCTAGTGCAATTTTTAGATCATTGGACAAAATGTACATCTCCTACAATGTTGGTTCACATTTACATATGAGCCGTAGAGTTTGATAAGAATGTTAAACTTGCAAAAACTAATAAGGAAGAGGACGACGAAAAGAATTAGCAGATATTGATGGCAAGGTAGCATATAGTGTGGACAAGACATGTGATCTGATGTGTAACAAAAAGAGTTGGAAAAAGTTGCCTTTTTTCTTTGAAAAAAGGTTCTGAGAAGACTGAAGAGCTCAATAAATAAACCAACCTTGGGGGAGAAGTTTTTTCAGATTGAAGGGGAGAACGGCCTCGTTTTGGTTCTGCAGCAGGACTGCGCAAAAATCTCAAATCAGCCACTGTGCAAAGACAAAAGATCCACAAAAGCACAAAAAAGAAAACACCATATGGTAAACTTAAGTGGTAAACTCTCTTATTATCACGAAACGCGCTGAAGCTTCAAGTATTAAATGCTCTTATGATGAGATGGAACACGAAATATTCCAACATTTTTGAAAGAAACTAACCAAAATATTCAACCAACTCTATATGCATCATTTATTTGGTATGATATAGCAGGGCTCTCTATTCAGCATAAAAACAACCTAACATCTCATTCAAAATACTTGTTCTTAATTTTGCACATTAACACGAGAAAAGCACAGAAAATTACTCAGTTGGAGAATATGCAATGTGCATCATTTCTAAAATTAAAAATCGGTCACAAGTGACAAATCACCTTCTCAAATCGATAGTCCACTCAAATCTCTCTTCTTCCTAGTCTATCGATGATTTAACCCAAACTAAATTTTCTAACTGTAAGCCAATTATAACTCTTTCCATTCTCCGTCTGATCTGGAATTTCGAAAAGGAAAAAATATGCAAAACAAAACCAAGAAAAACATTATTCCAACAGGCAAAGGCAAGAAGGAATGAAGGATAGAGCTCCACCGTTGTAAACCTACACTCATGTTGTTTCAATTGAAAACTCATTTTCTTCAGATCACAATTTCGGATACCAAAATCGCCCAAACCACTCAAGAAGGAAAGGTGGAAGGGAGAAAGCGAGAGCGAGAGAACCTTCGGCGCTGGGGAGGAGGGCTTCGGCTGCGAGAATCAGAGCCGGAGTTGGAGCGAGACCTCGACTGGGAAGAGGAGCCGGAGACCGACGGCGACGCCGCCGCTCGGCCGCGTTTCGGCTTCGCCATGAAGTGGTTTTGCCGGAGAAGGTGTCAGAAAGTAGGAGGAGAGAGAAACCCAACCGCGTGCAAAAGTAAATTTTTTGCGCACTTTTTGGACTCCTATTGTTGTTTTGTATTGTAGGTGTTCAAATCAAATGTACACATTTGGACACACAAATCGCACTGTTAAAATTTCGAAATAGTGGAAAAACTGAAAAGCGGTGTTGTGCATGTATGCGCTAATGTATGTTGTTATATAACTTATACTCCCTCCGTTTAAAATTACAAGTCTTTTTAGTCTTTTGCACGCATATTAAAAAAAGTCTAAAAATATTACTTTTATACCCCTCATTAATTATACACTTTCATTATCAACCAATAACATTTCACAAAACAATTCAAAAAGTTACTTTTCTCTTATCTCAATGCCTCGAAAACCTAAAAGGACTTATATTTCTAAACAAAATTCCAAACCTAAAAAGACCTATATTTTTAAACGGAGGGAGTATACAGTATTTGGTATATGTGTACAACACCCGAGGAATGGAGAGTGGGGTTACAAAAAGTAAGTGGGAAGGTGGGGTCTTAGGTGTCATGGACTCATGGGCGTTGGTAGGGCTGTTATATGAGCTGAACAGTTCGGGATCGGCTCGAAAAAAGCTCGACTCGAGCTCGTTCACTAATATAAACAAGCCGAGCCTGAACATGATTTTAAGCTCGGTTGAAAGCTCGATTCGTTCGATTTAGGCTCGAATAGCTCGAATTCTATGGAATTTCTAAAATTTTCTTTAAGTTATTATGTTATAACTAAGTAAAACTATTTAAAGCTCGAAAAAAGCTCGATTCGAGTTCGTTTATTTACTAAAACAAGCCGAGCTTGAACAAAAAAGAAAGATCGTTTAAAAATTGGGCTCGGCTCGAGCTCGTTTAACAAATGAACAATCTTGAACATGTCAAGCTCGACTCGTTCGACTCGAATAACACCCCTAAGCGCTGGGGAGTAATTAATGAAGAGTGTTCTCTATTTCGACAAAGTCTTACCAAAGTCAATGCATCTCCCGCTAGTAGGGCTGATATACGAGCTAACGAGCTCGAGTAGTGGGTGTTCAAGCTTGGCTCGTTTACAAACGAGCCGAGCTCGAGCTCGAGCCTCATTTTCTTGAGGCCGAGCCGAGTCGAGCTCGAGCTACTCACAAAATGTAGATTTGTGATTCAAAGTGAATGGAGTCCAAAAGGCAAAGCGGCTGACAGACTCTTTAGAAGAAGAGGTTAAATAAAACCTAGGGACAGAACTGTAATTTCACCTACAAAACGAGATATACTCCCTATTTACAAGGGGTTAAATAAAACCTATTTACATGGGGTTAAATAAAACATAGGGGGAGAACTGTAATTTCACCCATAAAATGAGTTATACGAGCTACTCGAGCCGAGCTCGAGCTCAGAATTCTGTTCAAGCTTGGCTCATATTTAATTCAAGCGAGCCCGAGTCGAGCTTTTTTCGAGCCGAGCTTGAGCTACTCGGCTCAAGTAACAGCCCTACCCGCTAGTGGTGGTAATCAAAGTGATGTTGTAAGTAAATAATTACTTGTTCAATTATTTATATTTACACTTGATGGAATATTTATTTTATTTTCATGTGTCGTATGGCCTTCATGCACGAACTATATTCATCAACGATAACAAAGGCAAAAAAAAAAAACAATTATAGAGAGAGGGGCTCATCCCTCTCTCTAGAATGGTTCCTCCCTCTCCCTATAATTTTGTCTACCACCTTTCTTCCTAAACCTTCAATTGCTAAACCCATTTGCCAAAATCTGGTTTCATTGTCCGATTTCGGCCGATGATCCAAACACAAACTATCATGAGAGATTAATTTGATCTATCAAATTCCTTCATGTTAATATGTTATGGTGTGGTCTTTTTGGAGGCTTACTAGGATTTGGGGGTTTCCTTCCTTTGCCCCTTTCCTCTCAATTTAGGGGTTCTTGCTTTTGGTTTTCTCAGTGTGGTTTTGGTATGGGCTGTGTGATGCAATTCTTGTGCATATTCCTCCCATGTTCTTATGGTTTTAACGAGCTTTGTTCCCAATTGATGCTTTGTTTTTTGGGGCTTCTTGATCCAGTATCTTTCTTCACCAATTCGGCCTCCAGTTTTTTGATTCGGTTCAATTTGTTTGTTTCGTTTTGATTGGCGTGTTCATCCTCCCCCAGTTGGTCTTCTAGTCTATCCCCTTTGATGTGTGTCGATAGCGTTTTTGCCTTCGTCCCGTCGTCTAACTCGCTTCGACACTGTCTTCATCCTTGGCGTGTTGGGTCCTTCGGGCTCAAGTTTTGGGTCATTCGGGCCCAATGTGCGGAAATGTAAAAAAACAAAAAAGACAAAATTTTTTGCCCGAAAGGGTTTTTTTAAATCCCGAAAGGGTTTGAGTAAATCCACCTGAAAGGGTTTGACTAAATCTCGCAAGGGATTGGCGATATTCTTGTAGGTGAAACTTTGTTGGCGTTTTGTTCGAGCAGCTTGCGGCTTTGCTTCCGATGTTTCGAGGAGGTCTTCTGCTTGGTTGGAAGACGTGGAGTCTGGAGTCGGGTCTTGCTGGGTTCGAGGTGGCCGTCTCCGTATCCGGGATTATGTTTCCTTGGAGTTCGTCTGCACTACCCACGGGAGTCTGAGTCCTGCTTTACTGTTGGCTCGCGGTGCCACTCTGTGGTGCTTGACTTCGTTCTTCGGCGGCTTCCTCAGCTTTTTTGGAGTTGGTCTTCTTGGGTCATTTTATAGTAGAGTTTGTTGCTACTTGTTTCATTTCGCTTGTTGTCCGTATTTCTATATTTTTAGGTTGTACGTTTGATGGTTCGCCGTCTGCCGACTTTGTCGGCCTCTCGATGAGTCAGACCTGTCTCACCTTTGAGTTCTTACCTAATAAAAAAAACGATAACAAAGGCAAGACGTTCAAATTCGACTATTCTTGGAATCTCCTTGGAAAATGGCCCAAATGGCTTAACTTTTTCGAAAGTTCCATTCATGTTGGTGGTAGTAGTTCTAATCCACCAAATCAATTCGAGAATCCCATAAATAGAACTTATAGGGCACCCTCTAATCAAATGAAAAGTCCTATTATTATTGGTGGTGTTGCTTCTAGTTCACCCACGGAGACCATGAGCCAAAGTCCTAGCACCGTCAAAAGACCAATAGGACGCGACAAACAATAGGCTTATAAAAAGGATGAAGCAAGCGGAGGATGATAGGAGGAAGGCTTTTGATGATAATATGGCTCAATTGATCAAGCAAGGTGAAATTATGGCAAGTGAGATCCAAAAGAGAAGAGTGGAGGATCAAAGAGCAATTGATTTGGAAATTAGAAAGCATAATGATACGATCCTCCTTACAATGGATCTCTCGAAATTGTCTCCAAGTAAACAACAATACTTTAAAAACGAACAAGCTATTATCATGGAAAAGAGGAGAAACGACAATCAAGAGAATTCAAGCTATTTTCCAAACTCTTCAAGCTCTTATTTCGGTGATGAGGACGATTATGGAAACGATGACTACATCCCTCACTATAAATGTGTTGATGATGAGTTTTAGATAGACATGTCAAAACACAACCCGAACCGGTCGACCCGACCCGAACCCATAAATTTTGACCCCGAATTTTTTTCCAACCCGAACCCGAAAACACGGAAATGTTTTCCTACCCGAACCCGAAAACCCGGAAATTTTCTCAGTAATCTGGGTTTCGACCCGGTGACCCGATTGACCCGGTAATTTTGACCCAATTGACCCGGTGACCTGATTCACCCGGTTGATTTATAATTATATATGATTTTATAGAGATTCCAGTTTATTACATTTTATAATTACAATCACTTGATCCCTCATTTTCAAATCAACTTTTATATTTATTTGTATTGTGTAATACTCCGTGCGATCGATAGTATTTGATTTTTTGTTTTTCAACATACTTTTTTAAGTAGATATTAATTCTATGAAATATTAAAATATTAAAATAATTCTATGCTTATTACTAATTGCATGAAATTATTTTTAAAAAATTATATAAAATTTTGAAATTTTCTACATTATTACATTTTATTAAAAATTATGAGAAATAATAAAAATCAAATATTTTTTAATAAAATATAATAATATATAAAATATCAAATTTTGAATAAAATTATTTTAAAAAATTATTTAAAATTCTGATATTTATATATTATTACAGTTTATTAAAAATTACGAGAAATAATAAAAATCAAATATTTTAGATCAGATATACTCCCTCTGTTAATTAAAACATGTCGTTTAATATTCATGCACGCTTTTTTAGAATGATAAAAACTATATAAAATATTAACTTTTTAAAATTTTGTTTTTATAAATTCAAAATTAATAGTAATAAGTATGAAATTGTTTAAAAATATTATTTAAAAATTTAATATTTTATATAGTTTTGAACACCTAAAAAAGCGTGCGTGAATAGTAAAATGTCAAGTTTTAATTAACGGAAGGAGTAGTATATAATTATAAGCACTAGAACTTATGAACAACGTCTTTAATTTTACAATTTTAAATTTATCGCAAAATTATCAAATTATGAGTTTTTTAATTTAAAAAAGAAAAAATTGACAAACCCGAAATCGACCCGAAATGACCCGAAACCCGGTCAAACCCGGGTTCGAGTCAACCCAGAAATACCCGAAACCCGTATTACTTGGGACTCGAAGTGTCCCGACTCAAACCCGGCCCGAATGACCCATTTGACAAGTCTAGTTTTAGATCTCCATCTCAATATAATTTAAAACCACAAAAAGTGGTGTGCATTTTTGCACATCTTGTGCAAATGTACACATTTGCACTCAACCATTGTGGATGGTCTTAGTGTGGTAATATCATTTTTTTTAAAATAACAACAATAATAAAATTAAAATTTTCGTTTCGAACACATACATCATGGTTGCACTCAACCATTGTGGATGGTCTTAGTGTGGTAATATCATTTTTTTTTAAAATAACAACAATAATAAAATTAAAATTTTCGTTTCGAACACATACATCATGGTTCATGACCCCCAAGGTCACAAAAAAAAAAAAATCCACCTCGGAGGTCCGAAAACCACCTCTTCAGAGGTTTAATAACCACTCTTTCCTCTTTCTATTGGGCGAGTTTGAGTTTAAGAAATCCCTTGCGAAATAAACCCTCAATCGTCGAACCTCATCATGTATATCCCTCTTCGAAGGCCGGTAAGCCTCATCACTGCCGAACCTTGGCCTACCCTCATCATCTTTGTCCTATTCCCTCTGGCTTGGCCGTTTGGTGATGAACTTCCCATCGGTGTCGAACTTGCCTCTGTTGGGTAGGTTTATGCCTTCTTCACCTGTCTCGCCTGAGATTGGGGTGATTATCCCCCATATGGCTAAATTGATTTGGAGCTACTTGTCCTGGCGTGTTTTTCACTGCAGGTTTGGTTGATTCCGGCGTCTTTCTTGGCGTTTTGTGGTCCTCTCCGGTGGTCCTGGAGTAGGGATTGTTGCGACGCTTTCCTTCCTTTTCTCTGGCATCACCTTTGGCTACCCTCGATGTGGTGGTGCCCTCGGTTCCTCCTCAGCAGTGGCGCTCTTCATATCCGGCAATAGGATGTGTTTGGTTGTCGGTGTGTCACTTCTCTATTGTGTGGCTGTCCTCCCGTCTTCACCGCAATAGGTTGGCCTCTTCCTCTTGTCGATGTGGGCCTAAAGATGGTGCTTGGGCTCTAGTACATTAATATATATATATATATATATATATATATATATATATATATATATATATAATCTATATATAATTATATTTATTTATAATTATATATTGATTAAAAACTCATAAGGGCATTAATCCTCACTCGATTGGGCGTCTACTAAATCCCGTTAGAGCTTTTGGGTGCGTTTTACTCAGGCGTTGTGTGGCATTACGATCGCGTTGCTAGGTGACTTTCTTCTAAGATTTGGTTTTGCCTGTCGGAGTCGGGATAGGTTGGAGTCTTGATAGTGTGCATCGCGGCGTCTCCGTTCTTGGGTTGACTGCTTCCCTAGAGTTTCGTCCTCACTGCCCACAGGATGATCGAGTCCTGATGTGTCGCTGACCTACGTTTCTGCTTTAGTGTGGAGCTTGCCTTCGTCCGTCTTCTTCGACCACTTCTTGCTTGGATTAGGTCTTCTGGTTGTGTTGTTGTAGAGTTGTTTGTCTATGTTTGCACCTGTATATTTTATTGTATGTTTGGTTTCTGTTGGCTTGTCCGGCCTTCAAGTTTCAAATATGTTTGAACTCGAATTCTTAACTTATATATAAAAAATGATCCCCAAGGTCACACTCCCGTATAGAGTTTTACAAAGCTCTTTAACGTCCTTAACCCTATTAAGGTTGAGTACACAATATTAGAGTAGTAATTCTCTCGATTTAGTAGTAATTACTTGGTGCGGTATGCTCGAGCTTTGTGCGGATTTGCTCGGATGTGTCTTGGCGTTATGCTTCCTCGATGGGGCTCTGGCAGTCGAAGTTGGGATAGGCTGGGATCGTGGCGATGTGTACGGGGCGACTCCGCATACAGATTGTTTCCTTGGAGATTCGTCTTCACTGCCCATAGTGACTCTTGGTGCATCACCGGCCTACGACACTATCTTGCAATGGTGCTTGACTTCGTCGGTAGTCTAAGTTCCCATCTTGCTGGTCGTGGGTCTGCTTGGATTCGTTTATGTTGGGGTGTCATGTCTGTTTGCGTGGCACCTTTTTTCTTCTATAGTATTATGTATTTTGATGATCTTCTATTTGCCGATTCGTCGGCCTCTCGAGTTTCTGGCTTGTCTGAACTCGAATATTTTCCTTATCAAAAAAATAAAATAAAAGTATCTATTTAATTCATAAAATAATTATAAATTGGTTCAACGGTAAAATAAAAATTTTCACCACTCTTCCCACGCCTACTCCACCACCACTACCAACTTATTGCCATTATCGGAATTATCTCGTCCCAACCATCAACCTCCCTCACACTTGCAATAGACCAACAAAAATGGATTTGGGGCAATGTTAACAATAATCATATTTTTCTCAGTTTTGAAGTATATGCACTTAATTAGTAAAATTTTAATATGAATCAATATTTAGTAGACATAAACACTTATGATTGCACGCAAACCTAGTACTCAATCTTCGGGTTTTTTCAATTTACTTTTCCCTTGATAGTGGAATCTTCCTTGATCAACAAGTTTTGAGCCAAACTCGGTCCTAAGCCAAAACCCTCGGGTCTTGTATTGGGGTTGGACAGGTCGACGACCTAGCGAGGAGTGATTTTGAGTCGTTGATGTTATTGGTCGGCATGCTCCCGATGGTGGAGAAGCGACGATGGGTGCAATTGGGATAGGGGGGGAGATGTGAATGATAGGATGAAGAATCATGACATGGGAGAGAGAAACGATTTAAGGGGAGGAAAGGAATGATTCTTTGACTGCAATAGCAGTAACGATGGAGGTGGATGTGGAAGCGACGATGTTAGGATTAGGATGGTGGTTGGGGAGGAAGTTTTACTTGTGTATTATGAAATCGATTATCGTTCTTAAGGGTCACCGATGATCCATTCACAATGGTTTTTAGTAGGGTTGGGCACAAATCCCAGTCCCGTCCCGATCCCAGTGGGATTTCGAAAAAAATAGTGAATCCCATCCTGATTCCGTCCAGCAAAAATTATACGGGACTAGACGCGGGACGACCCGTCCCAATTTCGCAAATCTCGTCGTATCCCCCCCCCCCCGGCGCGCGTGCACACACACACACACACACACACACACACACACACACACACACACACACACACACACACACACACACACACACACACACACACACACACACACACACACACACACACACACACACACACACACACACACACACACACACACACACACACACACACACACACACACACACACACACACACACACACACACACACACACACACACACACACACACACACACACACACACACACACACACACACACACACACACACACACACACAATACTATATATAATATTATGTTACAGTATATTATATATTAGGCATAAAAAAACCCTACGAATGGAGAACCAAAAAGGATGCGCTCCTCTTCCTATCCACGCGCCCCCAAAATGGCCCGTAAGAACCCTAATTTCCCAGCTAAATCTCGTCGATCCACTGTTTTCTTGCGATTTCCGTTTAGATTCAGTGCAAAGATCCTTCATAGATGTCAAGGCGTTGGTCAAGTCAATCTCGCCTCCCTGAACCTTCAAAGACAATAAATTTCAGCCTTCTACCGGAAAAAAAATAGAGTGATCGTCGAGGCTTCTTGTGGTCTTAAATCCAAGAATCTGAAGATCAAGGGTCGAGGAATCGAAAATGTGGGGAAGAATTTTAGAAAGTGGAAGAAAAAGCCTCTCCTTTGGAGACAGGAAGTGTTGCACTGTTTGGTCGCAGGTTGTCATCGAGACTGGTTTCGGCGTGGGTTCTTACAGGGATGATGGTTTGTGGTCGATGAAGATCTTGTTTTCTCTCCAGATATCAGTTACTAGCGGGGCATCAAGTCTTTCAAACCACAAATTGATGGGGAAACCTATCAACATGTATGTTCTAAACCCTAAGAGGGGTTCCTCTCTCTTAATACAAATAGACGAACTCTCCAATGATATTGGGAAACAATGGCAATTATCATCTCTCTTCGGGAAGAATATGCTTGTGCAATTTCAATTAGCAACTGTAATTGATTTGTTATATCTGGGTGCTGAAACTGGTGTAGTCCTTGTCTCATGCAACATGAATTTTCATATAGATTTGTTCTATGCTAAAATCATCGCCTTATGGTGTTTAAAAAAACCGGTGCTAGAGGTCTATCCGTCTATTCCTCTTCACCCCTTACACCTCGATTTTCGGGCCTTGAACAAAATGTGGATCTTGGGGCTTTTATAGCTCCTATCTCCAGTTCTGATGAAGAAATGGTTTTCATAAAATATGTTACTGAAATTTTATGCCCTCCTTTGGTTGTGGCAATCTAAATTATACTTTGCTTGATCGTTCGTTTCATGCAGCAACATCATAACCCTACTCTTACTTGGAAATTTCAATGTGATACAATTGTGA
This sequence comes from Persicaria tinctoria, assembly GCA_037127255.1. Classification (NCBI taxonomy): domain Eukaryota; kingdom Viridiplantae; phylum Streptophyta; class Magnoliopsida; order Caryophyllales; family Polygonaceae; genus Persicaria; species Persicaria tinctoria. The sequence continues at coordinate 41,137,036 of JBANSL010000012.1, read as the reverse complement.
GAAAATGGTTGTGTAGATCATGTTGGAGCCTTGGAGGGACTCCGCCTTGCCATCTAATATTTTTGCAACTCCTTTTGCAAGGTTTAAAATTCAGAATAATGTGACCTTTCATGTATTAATCTTTCTAAGTGAAGTTAAGTCAATTGTTATAGAATACAATAGTTTTGAGGATTGGTGCACCTCCCTGGAGTGTTGCGTTGATTGGTGGTTTCACTTTAGCTCACATTTCTTTTGGGGCTGCTATTCGGTGCTCCTTTGGCAGCTCATAGAACCATCTTCCTCTCTAAACTTTTTGTCAAGGATGATCTCAAACTCTAATAGGAAAAAACACAAGTATGTAACTATTAAAATACAAAACCTTTGGGAGTATATTGATAATGCATATTTCATATAGGCATTATAGGTATTTCTTATTGCATTTAGATAGGAGTTTTGCATATGTTTGAGTCTAGTGTCATATATTGCTTGTGAAGTATTCGAGTTTGGAATTTACGCCTTTTAGTGTTTATTCTACAGAGTTACATTCTGACCTTGGAGCGATCTTAGAAGAGCTTAAAAAACATGCTTTGGAGCATATGGAGGCTAAGAAAGAGGCTAGAGAGGATCAAGGAAGCCCAACATCGAAGACAATCGTGGAAACGAAAAAATTCCGTCATTGAGTATGGCGGGGCCCGCCGTGGGCCGGTTTTCGGTGATTGCGATTTCAAATCCGAAGATTCTATTTTCTTTTATTATATTATTATATTTCTAGGGTTTCACGACTCTTTATTAGGTTATTTCTATTATTTCCAACCGTGTGTGTGGCATATGGACTATGAGACGATGAACAAAATGAGAGAGAGAGAGAGAGAGAGAGAGAGAGTTTTGGCCTATGAGTTGCTAAACTCATAGTTTTGCATGTGATTCGAAGACATGGTTGTTTAAAATGTGAGGATTTGATTCTATTTAGTTATTCATATTCATATTTGTCATCTTGTGCTTATTGATTATATTTGTGTTCCCTTCTATGATTGATCACCATGTTAGGAAATGCATCTTAGCTATGAATCCGTTGTTGTATTCTTGATAGCAAACGAAGGTATTGAAGTAGTGATATTCTTGATAGCAAACGAAGGACTGATTTAGGGTTGTTTCGGTTTGTCTTAATTGTATTGAATCAATATGCCAATTGGTCTAATTACTTGAATCCTTAATGCTATTCTTTAGTGATATTTAATAAGGTGATTGTATCCCTGCAGATCTATCAACTTTAGTCAAGTAGACATATGTTTATGAGTAATTGATAGATCAATCCTAGGACCATGAATCTCAACCATTGTTAGAGAATTACAGGTGAAATATCTTCTCTACCTTATTATCAATTTACTTTGCAGTCATAAAGTTGGTTATTTTACATCTTGGTTATTTGTCATAAATCATTGTTTGGTCATAAGAGTTCTTGTTAAGAGTTATTGAATAGTAAATTGCTTCTCCTTGTGGGTTCGACTCCGGACTTCATCACTATATTAGTAGTTATTTGGTTGATTAAGTCATTGATTTGCTAATCTATTGGTTTTGTGTTTTAGTTTGGATTTTATTACTATTTGACAAAGGGCGAAAGTGCCAACGACGTTCGTCCCGCACCAAATTCTTGGTGCCGTTGCAGGGGAGAAGAAAGGAGTTTGCTTTTCTTTATCTCTTTCATTGATTATTTCTTTTTGTTTTTGTTTTCATTATTTTCTTTGAGTCTTTTGTGTCCTTGTATGGTTCAAACCAGATCTTCTAATTCATTGCTTTTGTCTTTCAATTCTGAGATTGAAAGATCTCTTAGGTTGAAAAGGAGGCTCGAGTTTGACACAAATAAGAAGATGGAAGACGAAGTTGATAATCCGCCAAGAAGGACCCTGAGAAATCTAAAGGAACCTAATTTGAGTGCTCAACCACTTGCAATTAGACTTCCTAATCTGTCAGAGGGTTCAAGATTTATGTATAAGTCGAATTGGTCTACTATTTTACCCTACTTTCATGGATTGCATGGGGAGGAACCAAACAAGCACCTTGCCACCTTTGTGAGTGCGTGTGATAGACTTAGACCCCAAGGCCTTACCGATGACCAATTAATGTTGAGAGTGTTCCCTTTTACCTTCCTTTGATTCAAGAGGATGTCGCTGGTGTGAATGCTATGGATTATGGACCTCGCCGCAACTTTGGTAACAATGGTTACATCCAGGGGTACAATACGAACTATCAAAGTGGATTCATGTTGTGAGCTGAATCTGCCATGTTTTACAGTAACTTTTATATCGATTTCTGCATACATTTCATGCATTTGGGGTAAGATTATACAGAATCTATGAGTTTATGTTTATTTGCCAAATTATGGAATCTACACCAGTTTTTGTTTAATTTCGCAGAATTCGAGGCAAATTACAGCAGTTTTGAGAAAGGCCGGAAAAGCTCGGAAATCAACTACAGAAATCCAAGGCCAAGAAGCAGCGGAACCAGTCGAATCAAGCTAGGAACCCATGTTTACTCGATCTAAAGTAAATTTACTCGACCTCGACGAAGGTGTCCGAGCACAGGCCATGTCGACTAAGCACTAATCGAGAAACTGAGTCAGAGACAACCCGACTCCCGGAACCCTACTCGATCTCGAGTACATCTTGTCAAGATCGACAACGCCTAGACACCATGTCCGGAGTCGATGAAGCTGTGCCATGTCGAGAAGCCGAAGACGGAAATGCCGAGCCAACCCTACTCGATCTCGAGTACATCTTGTCGAGATCGAGGACACCATGGCGCCAATCCGAGTCCGTGATGAGCACCAGTTCCTCGACCACACCAGGACACACATCCTCGATGAGAACCCAACTCGATCTCGAGTTGCTTAGTCGAGATCGAGAACCCAAGGGCCAAGATCCGAGCTTGATCGAGCAGAGCTACCCGAGAAGCCCAGTCAACCCAAGTTGACGACCATGTCTACTCGAGATCGACGAGCCCTGGTCGAGATCCAGGAGCCGCGTCCCGAAGCCGCGTTACGCGGTTTGAGCTATCCTACGCGTAGTGGGAATCCTTGGAGCCGAAGGAAGCCAAGTCTATCCGAGATCCATCAAGTTTTATCTATGGAAGACAAGATCTATCAACAAGAAGACATTCTACCTATTTAGATATACTTTCCCTTTTAGATTTAATTCTTTAAATTGCATTTATTTATCTTTTAAGCTTTTTAGATATAGATAGATATCTTCTATCCTTGATTAGCAAGGAATAGAAGCCTATAAATAAAGCCTTAGGGGCTTGTTGAACAAAAATGCGTGAATAATTGTAAAACATATTTTATTTAATTTTTTTTAGAATTTGAGTTCGACCCCTTTTGGTTATCCTCTTGATTCGAAGTTGTATCGACACCAAGACTTGAGTGGTTTTGGTGATTTGGGCTGCACCCGAGTTTTAACGGGTTGCCTACGTATCTCTTGGAAGAGAATCAAGCCTTACGTAGTTCAGAGTATTTGAATTGATTTTTAATTTTTGGTTTTAGTGATTGAACCCGGCGAGCTTGAGCTTTATATCGGGTGTCCTACGTACCCGTTTGGAACGAGATCAAATCACCCGTAGTTCTTTTCAGAACAAATTTAATTTAGGATGGGCGACTGAATCCAATATATATTGAATTTCAATATTGGACTTCCTACGTAACTCATAAAAGAGCATCAAGTCTTCACGTAGTTCTTTTTTAGAACTAATTTGATTTCCTTTTTTGGTTTGACGATTGAACTCGCCGAGCTTTAACTTTGTGTCGAGTGGCCTACGTATCCGACAAGTCGGAATCAAATCAAGGTTTTGACTCCATTTTCTTTTTCCTCGTTTAAAAGTCAATTTTGCTATTGACCCACTAGAATAAACCGGCGATGAAATTTTACAAGTTTAACATTTTGATTTTTGTTAAACCCAATTTCTGATTTGTGCCAACTATAATTTTTATATTTTACTGGGTTAGTTTTGTGATTACCCAATATATATGTATTTTAACATAGACGTGAATCGTCATTTAAATGTTTGCCAAATTTTTAACAAAGGGCTTAAGCCCACTGTTAAGTAGCAAAGTCCAGCCCTGATTCATTTATTTATTTTAATCAAAGCAGGACGTCATTTTCTGGGCAAATTCAACGTCTTCTTTCTCCTTCCTCCTAACCGACGGAGAGAGTACATGTGAGCCTTCTTAGACAGTAGCGGCATCTCCACGCCCGAATTGGCGGTTCCAAACTTCGGCCACTGAGACGGGGCGACGAGGACGAGGCAAGTTTCGACAATCCGGGACGAGTCCAAGGAGTAATTTCAACTCGAATCTCCCCGACTAGGTACGATTTGGTTTTTTTTTAGATCCGAATTTTGTATTCAATCCGACTTGTAGGCGATTCCTGGTCCAGATTTTAAGATCCTCACATGAATCTCTTCTCAATTTTAAAGTTCAACTGGTTTTTGCTTTCAAATTGCGATTTTAGGGCTTTTAATTCGTGCAATTTGGGGGCAGACAAGACGAGCTAAACGAGATTCCGGGCTGAGGACTTTTGAAAAGAAAACCGGTGAAGGGTTCCCACTTTGAGTCTCAGTGCGGCGAGGTCTCGCTTGAACCCTTGAAGGCGCTGGCGAACATGATCCCAACGCCACCGATTAAGTATGTTCATTCTGATTCCTCTTTTTGTGTCTGAAAACTCCCAATCCCTAAATTTGTTATTTGATTTAATGTTAAGATACTTTAGGCTGATGATTTCTTATTTCCTCCTTCACCAATCGTTAATTGGATACTCGATTTTGGGGTTCAGCTGATTAGTAATTTGGAGTGGAAAACAGCGACCACAAGGAGCGGGATACTAGGGCTCGGACGACTCAAATCAGCAGAGGCCTGCGGGTCTGGATTTGAATTTGGACTTGGGGTAAGTGAATTTAGAACTTTGGCGTATGCTTTCACCGACTCCATATGTTTTGTATTTTTATTTTTTGTTTGAAGAAGGAGGTGATATGTGTCCTGCTTGATTGTTCCTTTCTTTTTACGCCAGAACATAGTTTGTTTGCAACCAGTTTAAGTTGTGTAGAAAATCTGTTCTCTTGCTTTGATTTCAACTTCATTACTCCCACACGTCTGGCTGCTGTGAAATTGCTCCCTTGGTTTGCCCGATTTCGTTGCAGGTTCTAGGGATGTGGTTCCGCCAATTTGGAGCCCCTCGGTTTGGACATTTGAAAGAGAACAAGAACCGCGCAAAGCGTCCAGCAGTTGAAGACGAATGAGCTTTTGCAAGCACATGTTTTGTTTTGTTTCTCCCCTTTGCGATTCACCCTTTTATTTAACCTGGTTTAGGTTGAGTTTCTCGATTTGTAACTTGAGATTCTCTTTGTTTGAAGGCCTGTGGATTTAGGATAGGCGAAAGAAGAATCAAATTTAGGGCTCAAGGGTTGCGTCGAGGGCAGTCACTTCCTGGGCTCCATGGCTTGGGTATGTTACCATAACTTCCCTGTTTCTTTTTCACTATAAATGGTGAGGGTTTAGGATTTGTTTGATTTGGACCATGCTTGCTTTGCTTTGCTCTGTTTGGGAAACCGAGAGAGTGTTCTGCATGATTTGTTTTAGGAACTTAATTTTTCTGAACTGAGGATTTGCCCAGTCCAGACCACCTGTTTCCTTTGATTTCATTCTCTGCCTTTGCTTGTTTTATGAGTGAATCTAGGCAGAATGACTTCAGGATTTGTTTGCTTTTCTTTTTACAGGAGCTGAGATTCTTTTTTATCAATAGAACTTAGATTTTTCTGAACTGATTTATTTTTTTCCAGAAAATTCGTTCCCTTTCTTTGCTTTCCAGTTCATTGCCTTAGAAAAGTCTTGATTGCAGCGAGGTTGTTTGCCTTGCAAAGTTGTTTTCTTTGGGATTGTTTGAACGCCTTGCAATTTGTCTGCATGAATTCGTCGATGATTCCAAAACCCAGGCCGCAAGCGAAAGCTTGCAAGGTTTGCTAGGGCCTAAGCCACGAGCGAAAGCTTGAGGGTTTGCAAGGGCGGGGTTATGAGAATCGATTTTGGCAGCATATCGGCTTGATTTGGGGGCAATTTGACGATTCTGAGACCTAGGCCACAAGCGAAAGCCTGCAAGGTTTGCTAGGGCCTAAGCCACGAGCGAAAGCTTGAGGGTTTGCAAGGGCGGGGTTTCAAGAATCAATAGGAATCCCCACGCATAGAGGGAGAGCTACCTTGGCTCTCTTCTTCTTCATTGCTTTCTTCAGACGTGTGTTTTCTTTTCTGCAGCCTTTCTTTTCTTTTGCCGTGAGTTTTTTTTTTCTTTTAACCCTAGTTTTAGCCTCTTTTATAGGGAGAATACATAGGATAGGATAGATCCCTAGATAGGAAAATATCTTTCTTTTTCCTTTAAGATAAAACATTATCTTTTCTAGATGATCTTCTATCCTTTTATCTCTCTTTAACTTCTGATTTTCTCACAAAGCTATCGATAGTAGGCGTGGCCACGGGTCAGACCTGGCGGGTCGGGGGAAGGCGACCCGAACCCTAACCCGGGATTTCCACGGGTTGGCAGGTTCGGGTCACCCGGCGGGTCGTCGGGTTGACCCGGCGGGTCTGACCTGCCGGGTCGACCCGACGAGTTGGAACCCGGGTTGGACGGGTTTGCACTTGTTTCGGACTCAGAATCTGAATTGTCGGATCGAATTTGTCGAGAAAGGGAACGGAAATTGAACGCCTATGTGTTTGACAAATATCCTTTCGTGTTCACAAATCATAACTTGACTCTTTAGTCTTTATGTACAAAATACAATATGTAATATTACATCTTATAATTTTCAAAACTAAAAAGTCTACAACTTATAACTCTATAAGTTTTACAAACTACAAAAAAGTTGTACAATATTTGTATTAGGGAGTGTTGGGGGGGAAGGAAGAAGGGCTTGAATCGGTTTCCCGACTGCCTACATATCCTCCCGGGGGTGAGGAATCAAAGCCCACGTAGTTCTTTTACCTGTATGTCTGAACCCCGGCTCGGTTACCTCCTCTTCTAGTCTTCTTGATCGTCGGATCCTCCACCACCTCCTGAGCCATCTGTGACCGCGCCATCAATGGAGCTCCCAACGGACTCTGTCTCTATTCCGTCATCATCCTCGGAATCAGTCCCCAAGTTGTTCTTCTGCATCCGCATCTCTGCCTTCTTCCAATCTGCAAGGTAAACTTGGGCTTCGAGGTTCTCGGGAAGCAACCTTGATCTCTTCTCCGAAAGAATCTGACCTCCGCGACTAAAAAGTTGCTCGACGGCTACGGTGGAGCAAGGTGCCCCATGTATTTGTCGGGCGATTACCTGCAATGTCGGGAATCTTTGTCTTTCGGGACGGCTCCACCACTCAAGGACATCGAAATCTTCCTCTTCATCGCTGAGAAAATCAAAGTTAGTGGACAAATATTCGTCGAGCTCCGAGTGGGGGCTCGACGAAGATCTCGACCTCTTTGACCCAAAGATATCTCGGGCAAGTGCCTTAGTTCTAGCGGTGATGCTGGTTCGTGACCCGCTTGAACTGGAAGGCACGGGAGGACGACCGGAGGGCGCTCTATCGCCCGTTGAATATTCAGTATATAATTGTTCTAACAATCCTCTAACTCTAGCAACAATAATTGTAACATTGCAATCAGGATCATCCACAATTCCTAAAGTCGGATAATAGTTTTCTAAAAACAATTAAACTCCGCTTAATTTATATCTAGGGTCGAAACAACACGCTACGAGGAAAATGTCGGGTATAAATTTGTAATATGCGATCCATTTCTGTCGCATCTCCATAGTTGCTTGGGAAATGGAAGGCGTGTTAACTCCGTCTTGAAGGGCTAATGCTACGTTCATTGCAATAAAACAAAAAATGTTTGATGTAGGCATGTAAACGTGGGAAAACGTCCGAGTTGCGTCGTAAAAAACTTTGAAAACCACCACAACGTCCCGGGCCTGAGTCCACACATCGGCAAATATGTGTGAGTCCGGGATGTGTAGTGTTGCAAAACCGGAAAGAAGTTCCTTGTAAGCGATTGAATCGTAAATCATTGTGTAAGTGGAGTTCCACCGAGTGCAAACGTCGTTGGGGAACGTTTTTGGGCGGGTTTGGTGGCTACGACAATAAGCGCTCCATTGTTGGCGAAGCTGTTTGCTTCGCCAAAGTGCCCGCAAAACAAATCGAATTGGTTCAACAACACTTTGTAAATATAATAAACCATCTTGAACACATAAGTTTAAAATGTGAGGGGCGCAACGGATGTGGAAAAACTTGCCGCCTATCGCGGGCTGACAGTTTTGGATTAAATCGGGGATAGATGCGGTGTTGGCAGAAGCGTTGTCAAAACCGATACTAAAGTTTTTTTTAGTTAATCTATATTCTTGTAAAACCGTTAAAAGGACACCTGCTATGTTTCGTGCTGTGTGTGCTTCGTCGAAAACTCGAAAAGCTAAAACACGTTTGTGCAATTGAAAACGTTGATCAACCCAATGACAAGTAACACCCATGTATGAGTGATGTTGCCAATGGTCGGTCCAAATGTCACTACAAATCGAAATGTGTAAATCATGGTTTTTTTGAAAATATTCAATTAATTCATTTTTACGGGTGTTATACTGTCTAAGTATTTTCCTCTTAACCGTGTTTCGACTAATACCTTGCCATGCAGGTTGAACATTTTGCGTAATAAATTCATTGAAACATAAACGTTGTGAAAAACTATAAGCTAAACCCTCGGCAACTATCATTTCCGCATATTGATCATGACAACTACGATAATCATAAGACCATAAACCAGGGGGTTGAGAGGAAGAAGATGCGTACCCGGTTAGTTGAGTTTGCCCTTTGGCGAGGCCGAGCTTCTCGGGATGCTTCGAGCGGATATGTCGACCGTAGTTCCCATACCCGCCTCCCTTCTTGTGCTTGCAGACCGTGGAGCAAAAGTTGCACTTGGCGGCGCAACTCGATTCCTCCCAAGCCGGCTCCCTAGGACCCTTCGTGAACCAATACTTGAAAGTAGCGGCTCGAACTTCCGCCGTAGTAATAGGGTCGCCATCGGCTGGAGTTCCTTGGCTCCCTTCGGCGGGGAACCCGTACTCTTGGGTCGGAATCGTTAGAGTTCCGGCTTGGGGGGTGGGGGTCCCTTCGGCCTCGAGCTCGGCCTCCTCCTCCTCCTCGATCTCGTCGACGTGGTCGGCGAGTAGAGCATCATCTCGACGACGCCGGGATCCGCTCGCCGCCGAGACCGATGCACTTCGACGAAGGCTTGGTGCCGCCGCCGGGTTCGACCCGCCTCCTCCAACACTCGGGTTCGATGAAGATGGGGCTCCACTAACACTCTTGCGACCCCTAGTAACTCGGTTAATAACGCGGTTGATGAAACCCGACATTTTGAATTGAAGAGACTTAGGAGATTACGAGAGATAAGATGGAGCGATTAGAGAGCGATTATAGAGCGATTAGAGAGATTGAGATGAGATTAGAGGAGATGAGTGAGGTGTGGGTTGGAATTGGGAGGGAAATGGGCTATTTATAGAGCCAAAACCGAGTCTTTCCCTCCAATGGAGCCGTTGGGCAACGGTCGACCCGCCGGGTCCAATGTTCGACCCGGCAGGTCCAACGGTCGACCCGCCGGGTCGACCGTTTGAAATGTGACCGTTGCACCCGATTCTAATTTTTTTTTTTTTTAATATGCACTTGGGTGGTCTTTGGCTACTAGTTAACTAGCTTAACTTTGAATTAAATTTATATGTTAAGTTTTCAATATATTTTATGTAGATTTTTATTTTTTGAACATTTTAAATGTAATATATATTGTTTAGGTAATTTTTTCTAAGTTGTTAGGTAATTAGTAAAAATATTATCTTATAAAATAATACTCTTTGAATCATTCAAACACAAGTTTATTGTAAACCGAAAGACGAATACACGTTTACAAATCACGACTCACATTCACCGATTCACATAACATAATATAATAACATAAAAACGTAAAACATAAACTCACTACATTACTACAAGTCTACAATACTCACTAGTCACTACTTATTATTAAGACTTAGGACGTAGGAATAATAGACTATTTTTTACCACCACTCGTTCCACTCGAGCCCGAAGCGCCATCGTTCTTAATCTTCTCGGGGTGCTTATTGGTGATGTGATACTTCAAATTACCATGGCCAAGGTTATTCCGCATCTTGTACCTTTTAGCACAATGACGACAAACGGCTACGAATGATCGATCGGGTTGCACATCCGCCTTATCGTAGTGATCTTGAAACAACGCCTCTTTGAGGTTGTCACCGGACATGATTACAACGTAGGAGCTTCTGAAAATCAAATTGATAGAATGATAGGTGATTGATGGATTGGATGGGATTTGTGATATGAGGAGTCGGGTATTTATAGCCCCGAGTCTACTAGCCGTTACAACGGCTATATTTTTTTTAAAAAAAATAGCTCTGACCTGTGGGCCCCACCTCCAACGGTTGTTTTTTTTAAAATAGGCCGACCCGGCGGGTCACGGGTCACTAATCTCCCGACCCTAACCCTAACCCGCTACCCGCCCCTACCCGGCAACCCGGACCCGGCGGGTCAACGACCCGGCGAGTCGTTGACCCGTATGACCCGGCGGGTCACGGGTTGACCCGTAACCCGTGGCCACGCCTAATCGATAGCCCCTTTTGTTTTTGGCTATTTATTTATTTATTTATTTTGATGAGCTTTTCCTTTTGGGTTTAGAGATGGGTAGATTTTTTTATTTATCTACTCATTTACCCCCTTTTACTGACTTTCAGGATCTGGCAACTATCATTCTTATTTTGGGCCACTTTTGTAACTTATTTTGGGCCACCTTTGAAGAACAAAACCCATTAATCCAATTGTGGTCTTATTTTGCAGATCAAACGAGCAACTTGAGCTAGCATTGGATTTCGAGGAATTCGCCACCTAAATGACGGAATTTGTGCTCTCAGCAACTTGATATATATATGTATTTTTATGCTCTAATTTTGTATTAAACTTGGATACTTTAGTTCGCGAGCTTTAGTATTCTAGAATAATGTATTTGATACATAACACATTTTGCGCACTCATTTATTTGCTTGTAATTATCGCTAATAAATTTGTATTCGCGTTTAATATATAAAGCATCACATGAAATCTTTCTCAACAACAATTTCATGAGCTCACATGATAATGTTTAAGTAAACACGGAATTTACTCCCAAACAGGGCTGGTTTTTTATAATTCAATTTCAGAGATACAGTTACACATAGGGGTTTTAGGAGTTCAAAGGTTTTAGGGTTTTGGCATTCTGCGAAAGTTGAGTGCCGGGATTGTAAAGGCTTTGAATATAGTTTAATGCAAGTTTCTTTTTATACATCAATGTCTGCTATTGCGATGAAGAGCGAGTAGTCCACCCACTTCTGGGGCTGGGGTGAGCCCGATGGTGACCATGTGAGGTGATGCGGTAAATGTACAATCTTGTTATGCAATTTGTCTTCTATCCCTATGAGCATGATTCTTTTGCGAGAGTTGAAGGTGATCCTTGTTTGTATTATTGAAGCGAAAGTGATCTTAATGCAACTTGGATTAATTATGTGAAAAGGGTTAGAAACAATTAGGGTTTATGCGAAAGCCTCTATATGCCTATTTGTTAGTAACGAAAGTTATTTTGATGGAAAGCATGATCTTTTATGCCTTTATGTGTTACTTTGCATGGTTATCGTTGTGGTGTTGATACCCTAGCTTTGGAAGTTCTTTATATATTGATTTATTTATGTTGAAATCTGAAAATTTGTGTTCGAAATTGCAATTTATACTTTCCGTGTCTTAGTCGATCTAGAGGAGGGGCTCGTCGATCTCGAGTGGCATCTTGTCGAGATCGAGTAGGATCTTGTCTGGATCGAGTTTCTGTCGTCGATTTTTAGTTTCTGTGTCTACTGTTGTTAGTCGATCTCGAGTTAGGGCTTGTCGAGATCGAGTTAGTTTCTGCCTTTGTTTTATTCCTTGCTTTCGTTTGTCTTTCTTTGTTTGTTTCCTTGTTTCTCTCTTCTGTTGCTTTTCTGTGAGATTTACAGCGGCCTAGGATCCGCTGACACGCTTCCTCGTGGATCGATCCTGACTTTCTCTTACTGCATTGGAGGGAGTCTTGTAATTATTTGCGTGGGCCTAAATCTGGTTTTATTTATTTTGTTATATTTCATACTCGATTTCCTCCTCACAACAAATTGGCGCCGTTGCCGGGGAAGCAATCATTCGCGCCTTAGGTAGTCAGATCTCACTTTTTTCTTTGAGTTACTTTACAGGTGTATGCGCCGTTCTGGTCAACCACCTGAGTTTGACGGCTTAGACGAACCAGAGCGTCTTCTACACATCAGAGCTAAACTACAAAGAGCCATGGCAGCCGCTGAAACACAGGAGCATCTGATTGCAAGGCTTACAAGGGAATTGGCCGCTAAAGATGCTGCTATCGCCACTGAGAAAGCAGCAAGGGAACAAGCGGAGGCTAAGCTTGCCCAATACCCGACCACGGCAGAGGATTATATGCACCCAACTCTTGTCGTGCCTGAATCGGCGATTCTTATCCCTGAAAACTCTTTTGAAATTCGCACTCAATTTCTTATAGAGCTTAAAAATAATGCCTTTTTTGGTAGATTTAATGAGTGTCCTCTTGAACATATTACCAATTTTTCTAACATGTGTCGTACTCTTGCTGAAGGTACAACTTTGGAATATGTCAAGATGAAGGCTTTTCGCTGGTCTCTCGCTGGACCTGCACTGAAGTGGCTTGAAGGGTTGAAACCAAGATCACTCATAACATGGGCCCAAGTAGAGCAAGAGTTTCTGAACAAATTCTTCCCTCCTGCAAAGACAGCACTCCTCCGCCAGAAAATCACCGCTTTCAAACAGAAGCCTGGGGAACCGCTGGCAAGGGCATGGGAATGCTACAAGGAACTGCTGCGATCTTGCCCTACTCATGGACAGCCACCCTACGTCATTCAGGAGATCTTCTTCAACACTCTTGACCAAGTCACTAAGGACAGGATCAACCAGTATACTCTCTATGAGTATCTGACGATGCCACCAATTGACGCATGAGGAGTGCTCGACAAGCTCACTAACTATGACAACAAGTATGGGTCTACTGCAAACTATGAAGAGAACCCCTACGCCAGGCCAGCACCATCCATGCCCCTCTATGAGTCTCCTAAAGAGATTGATCCTGATGTAAGGGAACAGTACTACAGAGATCAGAACAAGAAGCTCTTTAAGCAAGTAAAGTATCTTTCTGTCAACCAACCTTGCATTGAATGCGGATCGCAGCGGCACACCACTACTGAGTGCCCACACACAGAGCAAGTCAGGCTGGCAGAGCACCAAGAAGAGGCGGCTTACGCAGGGGGTCCCAATCGCTACATGGGGGACCAAAGGTTTCAGCAATCACAATGGAACCAAGGTGCCCCTAGGAACCCCCCCGCCCTACAGAGCTCCAGGACATCCAGAAAGGGACAAAAAAAGGGATGATATACAGACAGTCTTGGAGGAAATACGGAGGAATCATTCAGAAACTAAGCAATCATTCAACTCTGTCTACACTTAGATGCAAGGTGTCAACTCTAGGCTTGGGGAAATTGATATATGGCGGAAATCAGTTGATACACAGATAGGCCAGCTAGCAGCAGGAATCCCCAGACAGTCAGGTTCGCTCCCTGGATCTTCAGAACCAAATCCTAAGGGAAAGACCGGACACATCGCTGCTGTAAAACTCAGAAGCGGCCATCAACTACAAGAGCCAAAAGTCGGAAAGCAGCAGAACGAAGAACAACAAGTCGACTAGCAGCAAGTCGACATCGACAACACCTTAGTCGATCTCGAGGAGGGCCTGCTCGATCTCGAGAAGAAAATACAGAAACCATCGTCTGCACTACACAACAACCCGAAGTCGACTACAGTGGTCGAGATCGACAAAGACATGGTCGATATCGAGGAAGAGCAACCCAAGATCGAGAAAACTACAGCACCTCCGACATCTGTTCTGGCTCCGAATCAGAAAAAGAAGTTGCCTTTCCCCACAAAATCTCCAAAGGACCCAGTAGAGAAGAAATTTCAGCGCTTCATCAAGATGCTTCAGAAGCTCAACGTCACCATCCCCTTCACAGAAGCTTTCAATGAAATGCCATCCTATGTCAAGTTCCTGAAGGAGATCCTGAGCAAAAAGAGGTCAATGGCTGAAATTACAGAGGAATGCAGCCATTTGGACATACTGGAGAAGAGGCCAGATCCAGGTAAGTTTGCTATAACCATTGGATTTGCTCCATATAAACTTAATTCTTTATGTGATCTTGGAGCTAGTGTGAGTATAATGGCTTTAACAATTTGGTCCAAGATTAAGATAGGTGCCCTAGAGCCTGTGGATGCTAGACTTTACATGGCCAACAACACAGTGGTCATTCCAACAGGCATGGTGAACAATGTTCCAGTACAAGTAGGTAAATTCTTTGTCCATGTTGATTTCTTAGTTGTTGATATGCAAGAAGATCCTGCTTGTCCAATTATTCTAGGAAGACCCTTCTTGGCGACGGTTGATGCCAACATAAGCGTGAGGAAAGGAGTGCTCACTTTCAACATCAGCGATGAGGTAATTGAGTATTCCTTTAATAAAACTGAAAGGCATACAGGTCCAATGGAAGAGGTAAAATCTATCTCAGCTGGCTACATCACTTGCGGGGAACCAAGGTAAGAAATATGACCCCTGAGGAGCAAGAAAAGAGGGATATGGAGGCCCAGGTGGAGGAGATCATGGCAATCCTAAAGGAGGACACAAAGAATCCAATCGACACAAACCAAGGTACGTCGTTATGGACTAACTATTTTTCTGATGCCTTGACAGGAACCAAGTATGGGGTCAAGGTCGACCAAGACTCCTCGACATCGAGGACTCTAGTCGATCTCGACCAAAGCCAGGAGCCTCCACCAGCACCAGTGTCATCGAGTAGCCAGACTGAAGCGCCAGCCAACTCGAGATCGAGTACCGTACTCGAGATCGACCACCACCACCTCACTGCCTCGGCTTCGCCTTCCTCGACGCTGAAGCCACCAGAAGCTGAATCCTACTCGAGATCGAGTAGCTCACTCGAGATCGACCAACCCTCACCTCCACCAACTCCTGCACCTACGAGCAGCTCACCACCAGAATATGAAAACTCGTCGAGATCGAGTACCCCTACTCGAGATCGACCAAACACCATGGTCCCCGATTCCGTCTCTGCGAAGGTAAGCCAAGGTATGGATCTTTCTTCTCCTATTTCCATTAAAGATCTATCTATACATGGGAGAGGTTTGCCTTGGTATGTGCGCTTATGTAGGATATCCAATGATGAGTTCAAGAAGTATGAAGTTGGAGACAAGCTCTATGTCTCTAAATCAAAGGATCATTGGTTCCCTAACAAATTCAACAAGAAGAGGATGGGGCCTTTCGTGGTGAACAAGATCCATTCTGGAGGATTACAGCTGATAGACAAGAATGGAGTCTTATTTGAAGCCCAAGCTACATGGGCCCTGCAAATGCCACCTTGAGCTAAATGGAGAAGTCGGCCTAGCGACTATAAAATCTAGAGCTTGTACATAGACATTTATTTTTGGGACTTTTGGACATTGTTGCTTTTTGTTTGTTTTTTGTTTTCGAACTTTTAGTTTTTCTATTGTGGGTATATGTCTTTTACACTTTTTAGGTCCATGGATAGAAGCTAGCTATATTCAGACTCGGCCCAGGCGATTCTTTCATTTCAATATTAAAAGGCCCTGCACACCTGTCTAGTGAGGTTCTTTCTTTACCCTTGTTTTTATACAGTGAGGACACTGTAATATTTAAGAATGGGGTGGGGGAAGAGCTTACTTTATGCACATTTGCCATATTTGACATTATTTGTGCATATTTAAAATTTATTTCTTTGAATTGCTACATGGCTATTTTGGAATGCATTATTGATTTATGAGCTTATATGCATGTTTTCCAAAAATTTGAAAAAATGACCCCCATTGAAAATTTTGATTAGTGTCATGGAAGCTTATATTGAACTCGACGATGCAAAATTGGATTCATTAGAGATATATCATGAAATTGCCTAGTAAAGGGAAGTCACAATGAAGTGAATTATTTTTTATTGAAAACCATGAAAGGAGGTAAAATTTGAAGTTGCTTTTGACATGTTGCATGATAAGAGGATGGATGACTTTATATTTCCATATATGCTCATATTGTTATATCCTAGCCTTACCTATGCTTATGCATCACAAAAGCCATATTATGCCTTATTTTATATTTTGCTCCACATGATCCCAATATTTGACATTCTTTACCTTATTTCCTATCCGGGGATTATGTTGAGAATGATGTTACATTATGGAGATTGTTATATGGTTGTTGTGTTGTTTTTATTATAATAATTGGAGTTTGGTAGGAGAATGTTGAAATATATGGAAAATTTAATGAGTGAGAAAAAATCCAATCACCTCAGGAGATAAAGGTAGATTGACCCTGCTCGCTGAGATAATAATTTGGCGAGATGGGACACCAGGTGAGGAGTCCAAAGCACTAAGTATCCGAGGCCATTCATGACACCCATGTTTGCGACTCGTGAGAAGGCAGTGCTGAGGTTAGAGAGGTAAAAGCATTATTATTGAGAAAAGCAATATGAAAGGTGATGAATCTTATGAGAAAAAATGTGGCATGAAATTCAGTTTGGAAATACTCCATTTCCCCGGATCAAAAGCACCACATTGCCAAAAAAATTGCTCACCTTTAGCCTTTTACCAATCTACTCCTTATTGAGCTTAAATTAAAGTCCTCTTGATTATTAATGCTTTGTCACATGAATTGTTTTTGCATAACCCTCCTTTTGTGAGTAGATGTTGCTTTTGTATAATTGCACATGCATGGATTTGTGACACTAGTACCTTTTTGAGGATGGTAATTAATTCCAGGGACATATGAGAATGAATCTAATATGTTGAGAGTTTTGATTCCTTCCCCTGAATGAAAAATAAAAGTATTGCTTGAGGACAAGCAAGCTTAAGTATGGGGTGTTTGTTGTGAGCTGAATCTGCCATGTTTTACAGTAACTTTTATATCGATTTCTACATACATTTCATGCATTTGGGCTAAGATAGTACAAAATCTATGTAGTTTATGTTTATTTGCCAAATTATGGAATCTACACCAGCTTCTGTTTAATTTCGCAGAATTCGAGGCAAATTACAGCAGTTCTGAGAACGTTCGGAAAAGCTCGGAAATCAACTACAGAAATCCAAGGCCAAGAAGAAGCGGAACCAGTCGAATCAAGCTAGGAACCCATGTTTGCTCGATCTAGAGTAAAGTTACTCGACCTCGACGAAGGTGTCCGAGCACAGGCCATGTCGACTAAGCACTAATCGAGAAAATGAGTCAGAGACAACCCGACTCCCGGAACCCTAGTTGATCTCGAGTACATCTTGTCGAGATCGACAATGCCTAGACACCATGTCCGGAGTCGATGAAGCTGTGCCATGTCGAGAAGCCGAAGACGGAAACGCCGAGCCAACCCTACTCGATCTCGAGTACATCTTGTCGAGATCGAGGACACCATGGCGCCAATCCGAGTCCGTGACGAGCACCGGTTCCTCGACCACACCAGGACATACATCCTCGACGAGAACCCAACTCGATCTCGAGTGGCTTAGTCGAGATCGAGAACCCAGGGGCCAAGATTCGAGCTTGATCGAGCAGAGCTACCCGAGAAGCCTAGTCAGCCCAAGTCGACGACCATGTCTACTCGAGATCGACGAGCCCTGGTCGAGATCGAGGAGCCGCGTCCCGAAGCCGCGTTACGCGGTTTGAGCTATCCTACGCGTTGTGGGAATCCTTGGAGCCGAAGGAAGCCGAGTCTATCCTAGATCCATCAAGTTTTATCTATGGAAGACAAGATCTATCAACAAGAAGACATTCTACCTATTTAGATATACTTTCCCTTTTAGATTTAATTCTTTAAATTGCATTTATTTATCTTTTAATCTTTTTAGATATAGATAGATATCTTCTATCCTTGATTAGCAAGGAATAGAAGCCTATAAATAAAGCCTTAGGGGCTGGTTTTTTATAATTCAATTTCAGAGATATAGTTACACATAGAGGTTTTAGGAGTTCAAAGGTTTTAGGGTTTTGTCATTCTGCGAAAGTTGAGTGCCGGGATTGTAAAGGCTTTGAATATTGTTTAATGCAAGTTTCTTTTCATACATCAATGTCTTCTATTGCGATGAAGAGCGAGTAGTCCACCCACTTCTGGGGCTGGGGTGAGCCCGACGGTGGCCATGTGAGGTGATGCGGTAAAGGTACAATCTTGTTATGCAATTTGTCTTCTATCCCTATGATCATGATTCTTTTGCGAGAGTTGAAGGTGATCCTTGTTTTTATTATTGAAGCGAAAGTGATCTTAATGCAACTTGGATTAATCATGTGAAAAGGGTTAGAAACAATTAGGGTTTATGCGAAAGCCTCTATATGCCTATTTGTTAGTAACGAAAATTATTTTGATGGAAAACATGATCTTTATGCCTTTATGTGTTACTTTGCATGGTTATCGTTGTGGTGTTGATACCCTAGCTTTGGAAGTTCTTTATATATTGATTTATTTCTGTCAAAATCTGAAAATCTGTGTTCGAAATTGCAATTTATACTTTCCGTGTCTTAGTCGATCTAGAGGAGGGGCTCGTCGATCTCGAGTGGCATCTTGTCGAGATCGAGTAGGATCTTGTCTGGATCGAGTTTCTGTCGTCGATTTTTAGTTTCTCTGTCTACTATTGTTAGCCGATCTCGAGTTAGGGATTGTCAAGATCGAGTTAGTTTCTACCTTTGTTTTATTCCTTGCTTTTGTTTGTCTTTCTTTCTTTGTTTCCTTGTTTCTCTCTTCTGTTGCTTTTCTGTGAGATTTACAGCTGCCTAGGATCCGCTGACACGCTTCCTCGTGGATCAATCCTGACTTTCTCTTACTGCATTGGAGGGAGTCTTGTAATTATTTGCGTGGGCCTAAATCTGGTTTGATTTATTTTGTTATATTTCATACTCGATTTCCTCCTCACAACAATTCAACGGCAGAGGCCAGCAACAACAAATTCCTTATCAAAGAGGACAATTTGAGAACCCTAAAAAAACACTCAATAAGAGGATAGAGATGAGACATTGAGGTTGTTGTTGGAGAAGATGAGTGTTCAAAAAAAGTTGTTGAGTCAAATGTCTAAAGAGATTGGAGAATTGAAAGCGAAATATTCGGAGAAGTTGCCATCACAAGTGGTAGTGAATCTGAAGGAGAATGTGAATGTCATGATCTATACAGGAGGTAATCAAGTGAATGTGCTCACTAGGAATATTGAAGAGAGGCTTAAGGAAGTGATTGAGATTCTCGCAAGAAAACTACAAAGACAAAGTGATCAATCACCAAACACCACTGGGTTCAAGACCTCTAGAAATGGTGCTTCTATACCATTCTTGTCTTGCACAGATGATATAATGATCTTCGCTAGAGCGACAACGAAAACATGCCAGATTGTGAAAACTATACTTGATGAGTACTGTGAGATCTCTGTACAAAAAGTAAACTTCCAACAATCTTCTTTCCAAGTTACAAAAGGAATCACAAATGATCAAAAACTTGGCATCCAGACATGCCTTCAGATAACAAATCAGACTACTTTAGAAAAATATCTTGGTTGTTAGATCATTAATGGTAGAGTAAACAAGAACACATTTGAAGAAGTCCTTGGTAAATCAAACAACCAACTAACAAAATGGAGAGCAAATGAATTAACCCAACAAGGTAGAGCGATCTTAGTTAAAGCAAAACTTCATGTTGCCGACTAGTATCAATAACGATCTCGATAGACTAAACATGTGTTTTTTCTAGAACAAGGACCCAAAGTTTAAACCACTCATCGGTTGGGATAAAGTCTGTAGACCAAAGAAAGAAGGTGGTTTAGGACTAGTAAAGACCAAAGACATGAACAAAGCGCTCCAAATGAAACTCCTATGAAAAATCCTTGCGGAACCTACTAACGAATGGGTAAAAATTGTGAAGGAAAAATACCTGAAGGACGAAAATATCTGGGAATACAACATGAAAAAGAACACTTCTTGGCAATGGAGAAAAATAATGGAGATTAAGGATGAATTTTGCTCGGCCTTAATCTGGCAAGTAGGAAACGGGAAAACCATTAGGTTTTGGAAAGACAAGTGGTTACAAATAGACATCGACCTCCGAGAAAAAAAGCTTGCATAGCCAAATTGATGAATTGGATACGGTTGACAAATTCATTAAACCAGATAAAACCTGGAATAAAGAAAGACTAGAAGATTTTCTTCCCTAAGATATCGTCGAGAAAATCATTAATGTTAATATCCCTTCAAATGACTTCGAAGACAGATTGTATTGGAAGCCTAATAAACATGGTTGGTTTTCCACTTCTAGTGCGGTTGACCACATTACGAGAAATAAGCGAACCAGTGTTGATCCACTAGATTAGATTTCAAAAATCGACTGCCCGCCTGATGCATATCAAGATGACCTTTTGTGGGTCCAACAATGATCTTGATCCAGGCGAGCTCTCAAGACCGATTCGAGGGCTATTGATGGAAAAGAATGATGTCATCCTCAAGCGAAAGAAGAAGGCTCCACCTTGGGAGTCGTTGAAGAAATAGCGTTAATTATTATTTATATTTCTTATTTTTTTATATATATTCTATTTTTAGTAACTCCTATGTTAGTTGGAGTCTAATTATAGAATTGGTTATTTTTAGTATTTCTTAGTTAGATTAAATAAGATGGTTAGGATTTTAGATTAAGTTTTATCTTCTAGGTTTATTTATCTTTAGGATTAAATTTCTATCTTTATCAACCTAAATTCTATCTTGCACGGTAGAATTGGTTCTTAGGTTTTCTATTTAAACATTGTAGTTCTATTGAATTAAATCAGATTGAATAGAATTGAGAAACCCCTTTATGGATTAAAGAGTTCTCGATTATCAATCCCAAAAGCTATCGGGTTCTTATGTTATTGCTACCTACGTCATCTCCATTCTTCACAATCACCATCACCTTTGTTCATCACCTTCACCTTCATCACATCACCGTCACCTTGGTTCAACAACACCGGAGTCATGCCGTCGCCACCAGAAGGTTAGGTGCTTGGCGGCAGCAAGCCCGTCTTCTGCGCTAGGCGCTCGCGCCCCTGCGCTCGTGCGCGGCTCAGTCGATCGCGCTCCCGCGCTGTCTCGCTGCCTCGCTCGTCCGC
Source organism: Persicaria tinctoria (assembly GCA_037127255.1). Lineage (NCBI taxonomy): Eukaryota > Viridiplantae > Streptophyta > Magnoliopsida > Caryophyllales > Polygonaceae > Persicaria > Persicaria tinctoria. The sequence goes on along the minus strand of JBANSL010000012.1, from coordinate 41,115,703 downwards.
ACTTCCCGCAGACGGCTTAGCTCTCGCTGTCTCGATCTCGCGCAAGCTCGCCCTCGCAGTTCCCGGTCTCGATCGCATCCACTTGCTCAGCGAGCCCAGCACCGGCTCCGCACTCACACGTCCTGAGGAGCCATCGCTCCTGCGTGTCCCGAGATCTGTCCTAGCACAATCCCAGTCCCTCGCCTTCCTTGTTTATCTTTAGCTGTTACTTTGAATTTAATTAGTTTATATTTAATTAAGCTAGTCCATCGCTTTTAGTTCTTGAAATTCTTAAGTTAAGACAAGTGATTTTGTTTAGTTTATTAATTAGCTTAATTAAATATAAACTAATTAAATTCAAAGTAACAACTAAAGATAAACAAGGAAAGCGAGAGACTGGGATTGCGCTAGGACAGATCTCGGGACACGCAGGAGCGATGGCTCCTCAAGACGTGTGAGCGCGGAGCCGGTGCCGGGCTCGCTGAGCAAGTGGATGCGATCGAGACCGGGAACTGCGAGGGCGAGCTTGCGCGAGATCGAGACAGCGAGAGCTAAGCCGTCTGCGGGAAGTGCGCACGAGCGAGGCAGCGAGACAGCGCGGGAGCGCGATCGACTGAGCCGCGCACGAGCGCAGGGGCGCGAGCGCCTAGCACAAAAGACGGGCCTGCTGCCGCCAAGCACCTAGCCTTCTGGTGGCGACGGCCTGACTCCGGTGTTGTTGAACCAAGGTGACGGTGATGTGATGAAGGTGAAGGTGATGAACGAAGGTGATGGTGATTGTGAAGAATGAAGATGACGTAGGTAACAATAACATAAGAACCCCGATAGCTTTTGGGATTGATAATCGAGAACCCTTTAATCCATAAAGGGGTTTCTCAATTCTATTCAATCTGATTTAATTCAATAGAACTACAATGTTTAAATAGAAAACCTAAGAACCAATTCTACCGTGCAAGATAGAATTTAGGTTGATAAAGATAGAAATTTAATCCTAAAGATAAATAAACCTAGAAGATAAAACTTAATCTAAAATCCTAACCATCTTATTTAATCTAACTAAGAAATACTAAAAATAAGCAATTCTATAATTAGACTCCAACTAACATAGGAGTTACTAAAAATAGAATATATATAAAAAATAAGAAATATATATAATAATTAACGCTATTTCTTCAACGACTCCTAAGGTGGAGCCTTCTTCTTTCGCTTGAGGATGACATCATTCTTTGCCATCAATAGCCCTCGAATCGGTCTTGAGAGCTCGCCTGGATCAAGATCATTGTTGGACCCACAAAAGGTCATCTTGATATGCATCATTCTCCCCTTCTCAGCTTCGATTCGTCCTCGAATCGAGTCATTGAAGAGCAGAGGGGAAGGATCAGCAATCAAAAAGTAACTTCCTTGACAATCAACTTGAGATGGCGCCAGCAGAATTTGAGGCAAAGGAACCTCAAAAACAAGACCTGTCATAGGGAACATTGAGCAATCAAGAGGAACAATATCCATAGGCTCAATAACCCTATGAACTTCAGAACTATCAACATTAGGAACATTCTCAAGAGGTACAATAGCTAAATCCAGAGAAGTGTCTCCAACGTCCTCATCGTTGTCGTCAGAAGCAACCACGTCATCTTGCAGAAAATTACAGCCAGCTTGCAGATCATATTCGGGTGTCTTCCCGGAAGAATCTTGCAGCGTGTGACCCACCTTTGGAAAGCTCGTCAAGTCAGCTTCGCAACAAGACTGAGTTGACTCAATTCCGAGGTCGGAGTCAACGGGAATCTGCGAAACAAGTTCAGCGCGCTGTGCTGAATCCGTGGCAACGATTTCAACAGAAAGCTCCTTCACGTCCTTCTTGAACTTGGCCATCACTTCCTCCACGGCCTCTTTGCATATAGCCATTAATCTGGCATCTTGGTTGGCTCTACGTTGCGCCTCATCCTCTTCGAACTTCGCCTGTGATCTGGCATAATAGACGTCTAGTTCGGCTTGAATTTCGGCTCTAAGTTTGGCTTGAAGTTGTTGTTGACGTTTCTCCTCCTCAATTGCGGCTTGACGTTGACGCGCAAGGAGTTGTTGTTGTTGTCGATGGGTCTCTTTCTGCCTTTGAAACCAAAGGTGATGCCTTTGAGCCTCTTGTTGTCGTTGACGCTCTAAAGCTTGTTGTTGCAAAGCTCGTCTATGCAACTCTCGTCGGTGTCGTTGTTGTACATCCCATGGATCGGGATCATCATCCCAGCCGCCTCCCCAGATTTCCCAAACCATCAAATCAAAACATCAGTATCATCAAAGAAACAAAGAGCGTAGCATAACCTGTCTCTAAATACCAATCGGTTAGCTCCTTAATTAGTTTATATTTAATTAAGCTAGTCCATCGCTTTTAGTTCTTGAAATTCTTAAGTTAAGACTAGTGACTTTGTTTAGTTTATTAATTAGCTTAGTTAATTTTAGTCAATTCAAGAGAAATCAAGGAGCTAAGCAAGATCGTTCTTTTAGTTTAGCAATTGGCCGGCCTAGCCGATTGCTATACATCACCGCCTAAGATCAAAAACTTTCTATGGAAAAACCTTCTAAACGGGACCCTATGAAAGTCATATTGCAAAGTAAAGGAGTCCATGTACCTCTAGAGTGCCTGTTCTGCAACCATAATGGTGATGACGCTACCCATATCTTTACCGAATGTCAAACTTCCTTATATTTTATATGGAGAATGGATAGAAAAATCAAGAAAATTATCCGACAAACTGACAAAGTAGACAAACCCTATAAAAATATAATCACAGACATTTTTACAAATATTTTGGAAAATCAGAAATCGACCCTCGCCTTTTCCCTTTGGGGTATCTGGTCAATGAGAAACAAAATCCTCTTTGACAACAACGATATTAAGAACACGGAAGAATGGATAAAGACTATTAAACAATACATGATTAGTTGGAAAAAGAACAAAAAGATGAGCTAGAAGAAGGCACGAAAACTGCTAAAACAGGTTCCAGCCAAACCAGAACAAAAAAACAGAAAACTGTTAAATGGAAAAAAAACCCCTGAAGGCTTTGTCAAACATAATTTTGATGGTACTATAACTAGCTCTGGTCTCGCTGCCTCGGGATTTGTTATTCGCGATTGTCACGGTTCAGTTATCTCTCGTGGCGCCCGGGACCTTGGTGGTGTGTTGTTGTGAGGATGAAATCGAGTATGAAATATAACAAAATAAATCAAACCGGATTTAGGCCCACGCAAATAATTACAAGACTCCCTCCAATGCAGTAAGAGAAAGTCAGGATCGATCCACGAGGAAGCGTGTCAGCGGATCCTAGGCAGCTGTAAATCTCACAGAAAAGCAACAGAAGAGAGAAACAAGAAAACAAGGAAAGAAAGGAATAAAACAAAGGCAGAAACTAACTCGATCTCGACAAAGGTGCAACTCGAGATCGACAAATAAAAGCAGAAACAGAAACTCAAAATCCGACGACAGTAACTCAACCTAGACCAGACTCTACTCGAGATCGACAAGGCTCTACTCTATCTCGACGTACTAAAACCTCCTCTAGATCGACCAAAACACAGAAAATATAAATTGCAGATTCAAACACAAATTTCAGATTTCGACAGAAATAAATTCAATATATAAAGAACTTCCAAAGCCAGGGTATCAACGCCACAACGATAACCATGCAAAGTAATACATAAAGGCATAAAAGATCATGCTTTCCTATCAAAATAACTTTCGTTACTAACAAATAGGCATATAGAGGCTTTCGCATAAACCCTAATTGTTACTAACCCTTTTCACATAATTAACCCAAGTTGTATTAAGATCACTTTCGCTTCAATAACACAAACAAGGATCACCTCCAACCCTCGCAAAAGAATCATGCTCATAGGGATAGAAGACGAATTACATAAAAAGATCTGACCTTTACCGCATCACCTCACATGGCCACCGTCGGGCTCACCCCAGCCCCAGAAGTGGGTGGACTACTCGCTCTTCATCGCAATAGCAGACATTGATGTATGAAAAGGAACTTGCATTAAACTATATTCAAAGTCTTTACAATCCCGGCACTCAACTTTCGCAGAATGCCAAAACCCTAAAACCTTTGAACTCCTAAAACCTCTATGTGTAACTGTGTCTCTGAAATTGAATTAATAAAATCCATCCCCTAAGGCTTTATTTATAAGCTTATACTCCTTGCTATTCAAGGATAGAATATATCTATCTTTATCTAAAAAGCTTAAAAGATAAATAAATGTAATTTAGGAATTAAATCTATAAAGGGGAAATAATATCTAAATAGGTAAGTTGATAGATCTTGTCTTCCATAGATAGAACTTGATGGATCTCGGATAGACTCGACTTCCTTTGGCCCCAAGGATTCCCAAACCGAGTAGGATAGTCAAACCGTGTAACGCGGCTTCGGGACGCGGCTCCTCGATCTCGACTAAGCCTCCTCGAGATCGAGTAGGGTTTGTCGTCGACCATGGCTGGCTGGACTTGGTGGGGTTGCTTTGCTCGACATGGCTCGGAATTGTGCTCCTTGGCTCCTCGATCTCGACTAAGCAACTCGAGATCGAGTTGGGAAGTCGTCAAGGATGTGTGGCCTGGTGTGGTCGAGGAATTGGTGCTCGTCACGGACTCGGATTAGCACCATGGTGGTCCTCGATCTCGACAAGGCTCCTCGAGATCGAGTAGGGTTGGCTCGGCGTCTCCGTCCTCGGCTTCTCGTCTTGGCATAGCTCGTCGACTCCGGACTTGGCGTTGAGGTGTTGTCGATCTCGACAAGGGAACTCGAGATCGAGTAGGGTTCCGGAAGTCGGGTTGTCTCTGACTCAGTTTCTCGATCAACGCTCAGTCGACATGGCCTGAGCACGGACACCTTCGTCGAGATCGAGTTAGATTACTCTTGATCGAGTAACCTGGGCTCCTAGCTTGATTCGACTGGTTCCGCTGCTTCTTGGCCTTGGACTTCTGTAGTTGATTTCCGAGCTTTTCCGACCTTTCTTAGAACTGCTGTAATTTGCCTGGAATTCTGCGAAATTAAACAGAAACTGGTGTAGATTCCACAATTTGGCAAATAAACATAAACTACATAGATTTTGTACTATCTTAGCCCAAATGCATGAAATGTATGCAGAAATCGATATAAAAGTTACTGTAAAATATGGCAGATTCAGCTCACAACAAACACCCCATACTTAAGCTTGCTTGTCCCCAAGCAATACTTTTATTTGTCATTTAGGGGAAGAAATCAAAACTCTCAACATCTTATATTCATTGCCATATGTCCCTGCAGTCAATTAATATCCTCGAAAAGGTACTAGTGTCACAAATCCATGCATGTGTAATTATACAAAAGCAACATCTACTCACAAAAGGAGGGTTATGCAAAAACATTCATAAGTGACTAAGCATTAATAATCAAGAGGACTTTAATTTAAGCTCAATAAGAAGTAGATTGGTAAAAGGCTGAAAGGTGGGCAATTTCTGGCAATGTGGTGTTTTTGATCCGGGGAAATGGAGTATTTCCAAACTTGAATTTCCACATTCCTTTTCATAAGATTCATCACCTTTCATATTGCTTTTATTCATAATAATGCTTTTACCTCTCTGACCTTAGCACTGTCTTCTCGTGAGTCGCAAACATGGGTGTCATGAATGGCCCCGGATACTTAGTGCTTTGGACTCCTCACAATGTGTCCCATCTCGCCAAACTATTATCTTAGCAAGCAGGGTCAATCTACCTTTATCTCCTGAGGTGATTGGATTTTTTCTCACTCATTAAATTTTCCATATTTTTCAAACATTTTTCTGCCAAACTCCAATAATGATAATAACAACACAAACAACATATAACATCTCCATAGTGTAACATCATTCTCAACATAATCCCCGGATAGAAAATAAGGTAAAGAATGACAATATTTAGATCATGTGGAGCAAATACAAAATAAGGCATATTATGGCTTTTGTGATGCATATGCATAGGTAAGGCTAGGAATATAAACAATATGAGCATTATATGGAAATATAAAGTCCTCCATTCTCTTATCATGCAACAAGTCAAAAGCAACATCAAATTTTACCTCCTTCTATGGTTTTCATCTAAAATATGCACTTCATTGTGACTTCCCTTTACTAGGCAATTTAATGCTATATCTATAATGATTCCAATTTTGCATCGTCGAGTTCAATAAAGCTTCCATGACATTAATCAAAATTAAATTTTAAATGGGGGTCATTTTTTCAAACTTTGGAAAACATGCTTATAAGCACATAAATCAATAATGAATTCCAAAATAACCATGTATAAGCAATTCAAGAATTTAAACTCTAAATATGCACACATAATGTCAAATATGGCAAATAAGCATAAAGTAAGTCCTTCCCCCACCCCATACTTAAACATTACAATGTACTTACTGTATAAAAACAAGGGTAAAGAAAGAAACTCACTAGACAGGTGTGCAGGGCCTTTTAATATTGAAATGAAAGAATCGCCTGGGCCGAGTCTAAATATAGCTAGCTTATATCCATGGACCTGAAAAGTGTAGAAGACATATACCCACAATAGAAAAACTAAAAGTTCAAAAACAAAAAGCAAACAAAAAGAAACAATGTCCAAAAGTCCCAAAAATAAATGTCGATGTACAAGCTCTAGATTTTATAGTCGCTAGGCCGACTTTTCCATTTAGCTCAAGGTGGCATTTGCAGGGCCCATGTAGCTTGGGCTTCAAATAAGACTCCATTCTTGTCTATCAGCTGTAATCCTCCAGAATGGATCTTGTTCACCACGAAAGGCCCCATCCTCTTCTTGTTCAATTTGTTAGGGAACCAATGATCCTTTGATTTAGAGACATAGAGCTTGTCTCCAACTTCATACTCCTTGAGCTCATCATTGGATATCCTACATAAGCGCACATACCAAGGCAAACCTCTCCCATGTATAGATATATCTTTAATGGAAATAGGAGAAGAAAGATCCATACCTTGGCTTACCTTCGCAGAGACGGAATCGGGGACCACGGTGTTTGGTCGATCTCGAGTAGGGGTACTCGTTCTCGACGAGTTTTCAGATTCTGGTGGTGAGCTGCTCGTAGGTGCAGGAGCTGGTGGCGGTGAGGGTTGGTCGATCTCGAGTGAGCTACTCGATCTCGAGTAGGATTCAACTTCTGGTGGCTTCAGCATCGAGGAAGGCGAAGACGAGGCAACGAGGTGGTGGTGGTCGATCTCGAGTACGATATTCGATCTCGAGTTGGCTGGTGCTTCAGTCTGGCTGCTCGATGACGCTGGTGCTTGTGGAGGCTCTTGGCTTTGGTCGAGATCGACTAGAGTCCTCGATGTCGAGGAGTCTTGGTCGACCTTGCACCCCATACTTGGTTGCTGTCAAGGCATCCGAAAAATAGTTAGTCCATAACGACGTACCTTGGTTTGTGTCGATTGGATTCTTTATGTCCTCCTTTAGGATTGCCATGATCTTCTCCACCTGGGCCTCCATATCCCTCTTTTCTAACTCCTCAGGGGTCATATTTCTTACCTTGGGTTCCCCGCAAGTGATGTAGCTAGCTGAGATAGATTTTACCTCTTCCATTGGACCTATATGCCTTTCAGTTTTATTAAAGGAATACTCAATTACCTCATCGCTGATGTTGAAAGTGAGCACTCCTTTCCTCACGCTTATGTTGGCATCAACCGTCGCCAAGAAGGGTCTTCCTAGAATAATTGGACAAGAAGGATCTTCTTGCATATCAACAACTAAGAAATCAGCAGGGACAAAGAATTTACCTACTTGTACTGGCACATTGTCCACCATGCATGTTGGAATGACCACTGTGTTGTTGGCCATGTAAAGTCTAGCATCCACAGGCTCTAGGGCACCTATCTTAATCTTGGACCAAATTGTTAAAGACATTATACTCACACTAGCTCCAAGATCACATAAAGCATTAATTTTATATGGACCAAATCCAATGGTTATAGCAAACTTACCTAGATCTGACCTCTTCTCCAGTATGTCCAAATGGCTGCATTCCTCTGTAATTTCAGCCATTGACCTCTTTTTGCTCAGGATCTCCTTCAGGAACTTGACATAGGATGACATTTCATTGAGAGCTTCTGTGAAGGGGATGGTGACGTTGAGCTTCTGAAGCATCTTGATGAAGCGCTGAAATTTCTTCTTTGCTGGGTCATTTGGAGATTTTGTGGGGAAAGGCAACTTCTTTTTCTTATTCGGAGCCAGAACAGATGTCGGAGGTGCTGTAGGTTTCTTGATCTTGGGTTGCTCTTCCTTGATATCGACCACGTCTTTGTCGATCTCGACCACTGTAGTCGACTTCGGGTTGCTGTGTCGATCTGTATTTTCTTCTCGAGATCGAGCAGGCCCTCCTCGAGATCGACGAAGGTGTTGTCGATGTCGACTTGCTGCCGGTCGACTTGTTGTTCTTCGTTCTACTACTTTCCGACTTCTGGCTCTTGCAGTTGATGGCCGCTTCTGAGTTTTACAGCAGCGATGTGTCCGGTCTTTCCCTTAGGATTTGGTTCTGAAGATCGAGGGAGCGAACCTGACTGTCTGGGGATTCCTGCTGCCAGCTGACCTATCTGTATATCAACTGATTTCCGCCATATATCAATTTCCACAAGCCTAGAGTTGACACCTTGCATCTGAGTGTAGACGGAGTTGAATGACTGCTTAGTTTCTGAATGAGTCCTCCTTATTTCCTCCAAGACTGTCTGTATATCATCCCTTTTTTGGTCCCTTTCCGGATGTCCTGGAGCTCTGTAGGGTGGGGGGTTCCTAGGGGCACCTTGGTTCCATTGTGGTTGCTGAAGCCTTTGGTCCCCCATGTAGCGATTGGGACCCCATGCGTAAGTCGCCTCTTCTTGGTGCTCTGCCAGCCTGACTTGCTCTGTGTGTGGTCACTCAGTAGTGGTGTGCTGCTGCGATCCGCATTCAATGCAAGGCTGGTTGACAGAAAGATACTTTACTTGCTTAAGGAGCTTCTTGTTCTGATCTCTGTAGTACTGTTCCCTTACATCAGGATCAATCTCTTTAGGAGGCTCATAGAGGGGCATGGATGGTGCTGGCCTGGCGTAGGGGTTCTCTTCATAGTTTGCAGTAGACCCATACTTGTTGTCATAGTTAGTGAGCTTGTCGAGCACTCCCCATGCGTCAATTGGTGGCATCGTCAGATACTCATAACGAGTATACTGGTTGATCATGTCCTTAGTGACTTGGTCAAGAGAGTTGAAGAAGATCTCCTGAATGACGTAGGGTGGCTGTCCATGAGTAGGGCAAGATCACAGCAGTTCCTTGTAACGTTCCCATGCCCTTGCTAGCGGTTCCCCAAGCTTCTGTTTGAAAGCGGTGATTTTCTAGCGGAGGAGTGCTGTCTTTGCAAGAGGGAAGAATTTGTTCAGAAACTCTTGCTCTACTTGGGCCCATGTTGTGAGTGGTCTTGGTTTCAGCCCTTCAAGCCACTTCAGTGCAGGTCCAGCGAGAGACCAGCGAAAAGCCTTCATCTTGACATATTCCAAAGTTGTACCTTCAGCAAGAGTACGACACATGTTAGAAAAATTGGTAATATGTTCAAGAGGACACTCATTAAATCTACCAAAAAACGCATTATTTTTAAGATCTATAAGAAATTGAGTGCGAATTTTAAAAGAGTTTTCAGGGATAAGAATCGCCGATTCAGGCACGACGAGAGTTGGGTGCATATAATCCTCTGTCGTGGTCGGGTATTGGGCAAGCTCAGCCTTTGCTTGTTCCCTTGCTGCTTTCTCTGTGGCGATAGCAGCATCTTTAGCGGCCAATTCCCTTATAACCCTTGCAATCAGCTGCTCCTGTGTTTTAGCGGCTGGCATGGCTCTTTGTAGTTTAGCTCTGATGTGTAGAAGACGCTCTGGTTCGTCTAAGCCGTCAAACTCAGGTGGTTGACCAAAACGGCGCATACACCTGTAAAGTAACTCAAAGAAAAAAGTGAGATCTGATTACCTAAGGCGCGAATGATTGCTTCCCCAGCAACGGCGCCAATTTTTTGTGAGGAGGAAATCGAGTATGAAATATAACCAAATAAATCAAACCAGATTTAGGCCCACGCAAATAATTACAAGACTCTCTCCAGTGTAGTAAGAGAAAGTCAGGATCGATCCACGAGGAAGCGTGTCAGAGGATCCTAGGCAGCTGTAAATCTCATAGAAAAGCAACAGAAGAGAGAAACAAGGAAACAAAGAAAGAAAGACAAACGAAAGCAAGGAATAAAACAAAGGCAGAAACTAACTCGATCTCGAAAAAGGTGCAACTCGAGATCGACAAATAAAAGCAGAAACAGAAACTCAAAATCCGACGACAGTAACTCGACCTAGACCAGACTCTACTCGAGATCGACAAGGCTCTACTCTATCTCGACTAAAACCTCCTCTAGATCGACCAAAACACAGAAAATATAAATTGCAGAATCGAACACAGATTTCAGATTTCGACAGAAATAAATTCAATATATAAAGAACTTCAAAATCCAGGGTATCAACGCGACAACGATAACCATGCAAAGTAATACATAAAGGCAAAAAGTACATGCTTTCCTATCAAAATAACTTTCGTTACTAACAAATAGGCATATAGAGGCTTTCGCATAAACCCTAATTGTTACTAACCCTTTTCACATAATTAACCCAAGTTGTATTAAGATCACATTCGCTTCAATAATACAAACAAGGATCACCTTCAACTCTCGCGAAAGAATCATGCTCATAGGGATAGAAGACGAATTGCATAAAAAGATCTGACCTTTACCGCATCACCTCACATGGCCACCGTCGGGCTCACCCCAGCCCCAGAAGTGGGTGGACTACTCGCTCTTCATCACAATAGCAGACATTGATGTATGAAAAGGAACTTGCATTAAACTATATTAAAAGTCTTTACAATCCCGGCACTCAACTTTCGCAGAATGCCAAAACCTTAAAACCTTTGAACTCCTAAAACCTCCATGTGTAAATGTGTCTCTGAAATTGAATTAATAAAATCCAGCCTCTAAGGCTTTATTTATAACCTTCTACTCCTTGCTATTCAAGGAATTAAATCGAGTTGGGAAGTCGTCGAGGATGTGTGGCCTGGTGTGGTCGAGGAACTGGTGCTCGTCACGGACTCGGATTGGCACCATGGTGGTCCTCGATCTCGACAAGGCTCCTCGAGATCGAGTAGGGTTGGCTCGGCATCTCCGTCCTCGGCTTCTCGTCTTAGCACAGCTCGTCGACTCCGGACTTGGCGTTGAGGTGTTGTCGATCTCGACAAGGGAACTCGAGATCGAGTAGGGTTCCGGAAGTCGGGTTGTCTCTGACTCAGTTTCTCGATCAGTGCTCAGTCGACATGGCCTGAGCACGGACACCTTCGTCGAGATCGAGTTAGATTACTCTTGATCGAGTAACCTGGGCTCCTAGCTTGATTCGACTGGTTCCGCTGCTTCTTGGCCTTGGACTTTTGTAGTTGATTTCCGGGCTTTTCCGACCTTTCTTAGAACTGCTGTAATTTGCCTCGAGTTCTGCGAAATTAAACAGAAACTGGTGTAGAATCCATAATTTGGAAAATAAACATAAACTACATAGATTCTGTACTATCTTAACCCAAATGCATGAAATGTATGCAGAAATCGATATAAAAGTTACTGTAAAATATGGAAGATTTAGCTCACAACATGTGTCCCCTATACAAGCTGAATGTCGCGGTCTTTTGTTCGGTCTCTAGATTGCTTCGATGAGGGGCCTCTCTCGGCTTGAGGTGGAGGGAGACTACTTGATACTGATCAACGTCTTGAAGGGGATTTGGCGGTGTCCTTGGGAGATTGAAATGGAGGTTTCGGATGCCCTCGACCTCTGCCGCATATTCGAGAGTATTAGCTTCTCACACACCTTCAGAGAGGGGAACTAGGTTGCCGACAGACTGGCGCATTTGGGTTCTCTACATCGTTTTTCTTCGAGCTGATGCCCAATGACATTGACGATGTCATCCGTCAGGATGCGATTGGGCGGTAGTTCAACCGCGGTTGACCATTCCCAAATCCTTGCCTTGTATAAAAAAAAAAAAAACTTACGAGTAGAAAAAATACTCCCTCCGTTCAACAAAACTTGACGTTTTACTATTTATGCACGTTTTTTTAGGAGCTAAAAACTATATAAAATATTGACTTTTGAAATAATTTTTTTAACAATTTCGTAGTTATTATTAATAAGTACAAACTTGTTAAAATTTTTTTTAAAAAAAACGAATATTTTATATAGTTTTTATCATTCTAAAAAAGCGTGCGTGAATAGTAAACGACAAGTTTTGTTGAATAGAGGGAGTATTATTTATTTTTTTACATAATAGCAAGTCTAAAACCTATCATAATAAGAATAGGGGATTGTTCGTTACACCGCTAATTTTTACTGGATACACCGCTAATCTACGCATACAGATGCGGAACTAAATACGCAACCTCTTGCGTACATCGGCGGGGGGCAGGCCAAACAGGGTGTTTGATACAGTATTACTACACATAAGGTTGCGTAACTAGGGGACACTGCTTACAAGTCCGCCAAGCAAGGTCTTATGGTGTTGTTTTGTTCCGCAATACGCTTCGGACCTAAGGCGACAATGATTTGCCGTATGACAGACATTGTAATCCTTACCTGATCATCGGTATAATAGGTGTAGTTATGTTTGTTAAAGAATAATTCGTTGAGAACGTGACACATTCATAGAAAGTCATAAATAATCCTTAGAATAAGTGTATTGAATTGTAGTTGTAATAAACAAAAGACAGTGACACGAGTAACACATCGGAAAATCACAGGTAGAACAGAGGGGGTCCATCTCGAAGTCGGAAGGGGCGGTATTGGTTGATTTTTTTCTAGAAACGGTTGATCCCAACCAACAACGCTCTGTTGTCAGTGTCGATACCACTCAGGGTATATGGGTGGGAGCAATGAGTTGTCACGCAACCATACCTGTGGAAAGATCAAAATGAATACGTCAGTATTTGTGGTTGTGAAGTCTGAATAAAATATGTCTTGTAATTGGTAGCTCACCGGCACCCAATGGGTTCTGTTGTTGACGATGCAGATTGCCAAGTTTGCTTTCTGTGGCGAAGGGTCGCGTGCATCGAGAGGGAGTAGAAGCATCGGATAGTTCCTGCTGAGGATGACTAAGGGCGTCTGGAATCTTGTGGCGAAGACGAAACCCATCATAGGACACTCCATCCAGTACTCTCGGTCGGAAATGGGACCAGTGAAGGTACATTTACAAATGTAGTCGTCCAGTCGCGGTTCGTGGCTATAAACGTGTCGATGCTCTGTCATCTCCTGTGCGAGGGCGAGGCGGACTTGTTTCCACTCATTCTCGCCCAAACCAAGGATCTCAGTAAATGCTCGATATCCGCAATGGACATCAGACCCGACGTTCTTCACTCTGTTGATGAAGATTGTCATGAATGGGTCGATGTCATCATCTGCCCAGGGGAAATGAGTATGCACGACCGGTACGGTTGATGGGGCCTCCGCGTCGGCTATGTTGGAAGCCGCCTCTTCGTCGCGCATCACATCTGTGGAGTCGTTCTGTGCACGGCCACGGTCGCGACCATGCCCGCGGCCTCTTCCGCGTGGACGCGGTGCTTGTGCCTGCTCCTGACGACATCGTTCAGCCGATTGCGTTCTCTCCCATGCCAAGGGGTTAGTTTGACAGGGGTTACGGCGCCCTCGTCCCCGAGGTCTGCCCCTCGATATCCCAGGTGGATTGGGTGGAACTAGGTTGGTGGTAGAAGGGAACTGGCCGTCCGCCAACGTAGTTGCCACTCTAGCCAACTCGTCATCGGGCACTTCACCGCATTGGTACCTTTGCAAGAAGTCATTGATGGTGATCTGAGCCTCGGTCATGGGGATGGAGTCCGACGACGAGTCCTGCTGAATGCCCTTCCAATCCAACTGCTTCCAAAACATGTGAATCTGGCTCGGCATAATAGGCGTACTATCTTGGATGCAGCGATATATGTCGTGAGTACATGGTACCCCGTACGAGACTCTCCAAAACTCGTCGGTGCATTCTGGGGTCGGTGGAGCGGCTTTGACCTTCTTGTAAAGGGCGTTAAGGATGTCGTAGCAACGCGTTGATATCCTATCCCGGACCCAGCAAAAAATGTCAATGTTGTGCATGCCGGTGCACCACGTGTTGCGGTCCCTGTTTAGTGACGCTCTGACCTCTAAAATTTGATCCTTCATCAACAAGTCGATGGCTGCGAACACGCAACCGAAGTCTCCTACGGGGGACTGCAACGCGTTTTTCAGTGTTGAGTGTGCAGACTCGACCCTTAAATGAAAATTCCATTTTGTTCAGCTTAGCATACAATATATACGTGAAAATGTAAACGTATAGGTTGAGGAGGGCAGTGAATTTAAAAACATGTTTGTGGTCCTCGTCCCTAAGTGAAGGGTGGTGTCCACCCAAGCTCTGACAATTTTGTTTCGGTGATGCAGGAGCCATGTGGAGGAGAGGTATTGCATCAATCCGGGGATATGGTTCCACTTGGCATATATCCACCGGCGTCGTGGCTCGTACGACTCGGCGGATTTCGACTCGAACACAGCTCTACAATCGTTCTTGAACTTTCGCGCTGTTTCTAAGTCGCGGGTCCTTTCGAAGGCCGCTTGCTCGCACCCCCGCAGAACGTGGACCCAGCATAATATATGGTTGGTTGTGGGAAAGGAAGAGGCAATCGCACCAAGTAGACCAAGCACCCTGTCAGTGACGATAGCCTCCGGTGTCTTGTCTCCGTAGAGGAAGCGGAGATGGTTGAGGGCCCAAGTGTAAGACTCTGTGGTTTCATCGTAGAGGAAAGCGAAAGCTATGCTGAAGTTCATCCCCGTGCATTTGAAGCCGATGAACTCAACCAATGACATTTTGTACCTTCAGATGTGGAAGAAAAAAAAAATGTGAGTTGAAACTGAGGCGACAAATATTAGATGAAATTTGTTACAAATTGCAAAGAACATAGCAGTTAAAGGGAATGTCATGAAGACGTACTGGTTGGTTTTGTACGTACTGTCGATTTCGACGACGTACGGAAATAGTTTCAGCAAATGCTGGGCGTCCGGGTGGCGGAAGAAAAGACCTCCTACCACGTCAGAGTCAGGCCTCCTCCTTATAACGTAGAAGTACCGCTTGGCCTTCATCTGGTGTAGAACGTCTTGGGTGATGTAACACATCCCTCTTCTGAGTACAACAACGAGTATATCGGCTTAGGCGGGGTCCCATGCGACGATAACGTCTTCACGACCTCCAATGTCTGCGGGTGGATACGCCCCCGGTAGGCGTGACCTAGTAGAATATTTGGAAGGTCGTGGTTGTGCATTCTAGATAAAACGTACATGTGCCACTTTCCGCGTTGGAATTCCCGACCCATTAAAGAGAATGGAAAATTTGTGAGTTTCGTGTTACCCTTCTTCGTTGCCTCGCCGCGCTCCCTACGTTCTCCCACCTTCTTTCTCGGTTCATAGATGCCGAATTTTTCACACGCGAGGAGTACGCTACCGAGGAGGCGTTCGGTTGACGGCCACGAGCTCTTGATCACTAGCACCATTTTCAGATGGGTAGCGGCTGCGTCTTGGAATGTCCGAACCATCTCGTCGCGATTTGTCCACTCCCGATTTGTTGTAAAAATATCTGTTAAATCTGGCATTTCTACTTAGGCGTTTACGTCTTCGTCCTATTCAAATTTGCGAGTTGCGTGCATAATTTAGACGGAGAGTAACAAATTTGTTGTTGTGAATGTGATGAAAATGATCGGAAATTGAAGCATACCTCGTCGACGGAGAACTGTTCTGTTGGTACGTCATCGACGGAAACGCGATCGACGGGATCGGCAGAAGACATGACAACGCAAACCCAAAGACAAGATGCGGGGGGGGGGGGGGGGGGAAGGTTTTGAGATGTGAGGAGAGAAAGAGTTCGACGATTGGGGAATCAAGTTATGCTTACTATTTGTTGTCAGCTGTAATCGACAATTATAGTAGTTGTCAGTGGGCCTAATTACTCCGCAACGTCATGCGGAGAAGACCGACCCGTACTCTGGGGCCCACATGATGCGACAGGACCGTTGAAACGCGCGTTTTATTACGCAAATAAATGCGTAGTTGTGGGATGCACTACGTATCAGGTTGCATAATAATACACTATAAAGTGTGGATGATTGGAGCCTCGCGGAGGCGGTAACCGACATGGACACATATGAAATTTGGCCGCGACGAAATCGCGTGTCGTAACGCATCATCATGCGTAATGAATTCGGCTGTTGCAGCTGGACAAATTTGAAATTTGAACGGCTTAAATGGTCCGCAACGTCGTGCGTTACTAATATTAGTGCAGATTGTCAATGGTAAATATTAATACTGAATAACTATAAAGATTTGAGAAAATTTACATAATTCATGACTATTTTGTAATCGTTATACAACTGCATTATGTGGGAGTTTAGAAAAATTTGGACAACCCGTCCACGTGGTATTTATAATTGTTAAACATTACAAGGTACATATTTACACTTTATAATTGTTAAACATTACAAGGTACATATTTACACTGTATCACACATTAGTAGAACCCGTCCAAACGGGTACGCAACGTAGTTATCAATTTCATCGTACAACTTGAACACTTACACCAATTATATGAAGATTTTTGTTAGGTTTACATAAAAAACACTATTGCAGTAGTGTGCCACATATAAAGCAATGCAATCATGCAAGTAGAAATGATGATATTTGGAACGAATATTCGGATATGTCATCAAAATGTTCACCGATCTTTACTTAAATTCGTAGGAATTGTAGCAAAAGATCGGTGAAACACTTTGATAATATATTGATATTCGACAACGCACACCCATGTGGAAAGAATATTTTGAGTTCTATTGAGATCGCTGCTAAAGTTGGTCAATTGGATAACCGGATAATCTATCAAAGTATTCTGTGATCTTTGACTAATCTTCATAGAGATTATATAAAGATCACGGAAGCACTGTGATAGTTTACAGGTATCCATAAACGACGATAGAAGATACGAATTATGGAGAGAGAAAGCGGAGGGTGCAACGATGTGTGGTGGGGAGGGGACGTATTTATAGGGGATCGGGGTAGATGGAGTTGCCTCTGTTCTGCGATTCGACGCGTATAGATCCGCACGATGTAGCGGTTAGTAACGCGGTCAATTGCAAAATTCTAGCGCAGTAGGGCCCGCTTCCATCGAAACCGGCGGCCCGTGGTTGACAAGATACGCATCGGCATGCATAACTTTACGCATCATAAAGAGAGAAGACTGGTATGCCGTTCTTGATCACTCGCATGAACGTATCTACGACAATTCGATGGCCACTTAATTTTGTGTATACCCTTACTTATTTTTTCTACAATCATCATATGGAATGTAAAGTATAATATCGAATACAAATTATATATTGTCAATTGGCTTTCAGTATTGTTACAATGTAGATTAAATACAATTACACTGCAACGTAACACATTTGAAACAATTGAAAGTATATATTATCAATTGAAACAAATACGTTACACGGCGAAGTAACACATTTGAAACACTGCAACATAACACATTTGAAACAATTGAAAGAGTTCAACGATTGGGGAATCAAGTTATGCTTACTATTTGTTGTCAGCTGTAATCGAAAATTATAGTAGTTGTCATTGGACCTAATTACTCCGCAACGTCATGCGGAGAAGACCGACGCGTACTCAGGGGCCCACATGATGCGACAGGACCGTTGAAACGCGCGTTTTGTTACGCAAATAAATGCGTAGTTGTGGGATGCACTACGTATCAGGTTGCGTAATAATACACTATAAAGTGCAGATGATTGGAGCCTCGCGGAGGCGGTAACCGACATGGACAAATATGAAATTTGGTCGTGACGAAATCGCGTGCCGTAACGCATCATCATGCGTAATGAATTCGGCCGTTGCAGCTGGACAAATTTGAAATTTGAACGGCTTAAATTGTCGGGGTAGATGGAGTTGCCTCTGTTCCGCGGTTCGACGCGTATAGATCCGCACGATGAAGCGATTAGAAACGCGGTCGATTGCGAAATTCTAGCGCTGTAGGGGCCGCTGTTGGGCCCTACTGCGCATCGTAATGCGGATCGGCATGCATAGCTTTACGCATCGGCATGCATAGCTTTACGCATCGTAATGCGGATACGTTGGGCCGACAGAGGGCAGAACTAAAGAGAGAAGACTGGTATGCAGTTCTTGATTATTCGCATGAACGTATCTACGACAATTCGATGGCCACTTAATTTTGTGTATACTCTTACTTATTTTTTCTACAATAATCATATGGAATGTAAAGTACAATATCGAATACAAATTCTATATTGTCAATTGGCTTTCTGTATTGTTACAATGTAGATTAAATACAATTACACTGCAACGTAACACATTTGAAACAATTGACAGTATATATTATCAATTGAAACAAATATGTTACACTGCGAAGTAACAGAGTTACATTACACTGAAACAATTACGTTACATAACTGAAACTTAAACGGGTGAGCCAGAATACGACCAGTGTGGTACCCTCGCAGCGTGAGGCAGAATACGATCAGTCTGCTACGACATTCTGCACAGCTTGGTCTATTCAATTCCAAAGTGTTTCACCGATCTCTACCCGCCTCGAAACGTAAATTGACTTCAATCCACACATATAATGAAATACTGTTGCCAATGACACATATGCGGATGTGAGGACCGACAAGAGATGGACTAGTATTTATAGGGACTTTTGTCCTCCTTACGAAGACATTCGCGACAAAACGCTGATATATACGCATTACATTGCGGATACATACGCGGATATATTTGCGGATTTTGAAGGGTCCCTTCCATCTATATAAACGCAGCACCATTAATCTTGAGCATATGCTTTAACAGTCAGTCACATGTACAACACTAATATATTCTCCCACATTGTACAGTCTAAGGTAAAGATCATGGAAGCTCTTTGAGGTAGGGACGATGAAAATACACCGCCGGTTGTGTAACCTCAAACTCTCGCCCTGTCGGGGGTGGGTGGACCGGTCGATGTGGTGGATTCTCACTGGTTGTGTAACCTCGATCTCCTTCTCCTTGTCCCTGTTCAGAGCCACTCTTTGTACATTATTCTCCTTCAGATCATCAACATCTTCATCAGATCCATCCACATCAACCTTCCCTCTCATCGGAAACTTGCCTCGCACGCCACTCTCCTCATCGTCAAGATGCTCGTCCTCCTTAACAGTAGGTCTTTCCAAAGATTGAGTCTTGGCTTGGGCGGTTCCACTTCCCTCTATCCGACTCTGAGGCTCGACGGAACCGGAATTGATTTGGGGCTCTTCGTCCTCCTCATAATCGGAACCCTCCTCCTCGTATTCGGAGCTCTCATCATCGGAGTCAGAACTCTCAGAAATTTCAGAGATTTCAGAAAGTTCAGAGCTCAAAACCAGCAAATGTTGGGATTTTTCAACTCCATTTCCGGTCTCCATCAACTCCTTATTTTGCAAGTCTCTGATCAGGGCCCGCTTGCATCGAAACCGGCGGCCCGAAGTTGACAAGATACGCATCGACATGCGTAGCTGTACGCATTGTAATGTGGGTCTATTGGGCCGACAGAAACTGCAGATTTTTTCTACAATCATCATATGGAATGTAAAGTACAATATCGAATACAAATGATATATTGTCAATTGGCTTTCAGTATTATTACAATGTAGATTAAATACAATTACACTGCAACGTAACACATTTGAAACAAATACGTTACACTGCGAAGTAACACAGTTACATTACACTGAAACAATTACGTTACATTACGGAAACTTAAACGTGTGAGCCAGCAGTCTGCTACCCAGAATACGACCAGTTTGATACGACATTCTGCGCAGCTTGGTCTATTCAATTCCAAAGTGTTTCACCGATCTCTACCCGCCTCGATGTGAGGACCGAGAAGAGATGGACTAGTATTTATGGGGACTTTTGTCCTACATACTAAGACATTCGCAACCAATCGCGGATATATACGCATGACAGTGCGGATACATACGCGGATATATGCGCGGATTTAGAAAGGGTCCTTTCCATCTATATAAACGCAGCACCATTAATCTTGAGCATATGCTTTAACAGTCAGTCACATGTACAACACTGATATATTCTCCCACATTGTACAGTCCAAGGTAAAGATCATGGAAGCTCTTTGAGGTAAGGACGATGAAAATACACCACCGGTTGTGTAACCTCAAACTCTCGCCCTGTCGGGGGTGGGTCGACCGGTCGATGTGGTGGATTCCTGGGTGCTGGAAGAAGCGATATAGCCAGTTGGGCACTAACATGAGAGTGCGGACCGCCGACGAATGGCTCTTCCTCCTTCGCAGTAGGGGACACGTTGAGACAATGTGTCCCGTACAACAAAATTTGAAGGAATACCTGCGCACTTACATACGTAGCGTTTACGCACTTCCACGTGCACATGTTACGCATCCACATCTGTAACTTATGTAGAGGCTTCCCCTGCCATTTACATACGAATACACAGCTGTGGTAGTGTTATTGTATTCATTGTTCTTTCATGTAGCGTTTTTTTTCCCAAAGCTTTTCCATTAAAGATGTTACGAAGTCTTTACAAAGTTTGTAATGATCGGTGAACCACGTCGATTATAATGCGATATAAGAAATATGGTCTTCCTTTGGCAGTAGTACGTATTCTTTACAACACCTGCGGAGGTTGTCCATTTTTCGTTTTATAATGTACGAACAAGCACACTTATGGGATGGAGAATATGGTCTTCCTTTGTGGTCACTTCTTAAGTAGGTACGCATCCTCATCCGTTTCATCACGTGGTGACAAAAACTGCACGGTAGGACCGATTGTATCGAAACCAGCGACCCTCAACTTCACACATTACGCAACGGATTGCGTAGCTGTACGCCGTCGACCGACACTGCAGGGCCCGTACCGAACCAGCGCATGCTTGAAAACTTGTTGTCATAGTTACGCATCATAATACGGATCTAAATCTATTGGCTGGCAGAAATTGCAGGCGAAGACAGGGCCTGGTTGTCTCGTGACCACGTCCTATGAAGATGCTACGCATCGACATGCGTAACGTCCGCAGATCGACACAAACGGCAGTTGATACGCAGGAAATTGCGCAATACAATGCGTACAGGTATATATACGTCAACATGCATTCTGTTAATATTTGTGTTACAGTCATTTAAATGTATTGCACTTCCACATTCTCCTTTGTAAAGTTAGAATAGAACAAAAGAGCACGGAAGCACTTTGGAGTTATGAGGCGAGAAGACACTTCTCGTCCCATCGTCGTAGGGTCGAACATGTATCGATGTACACACTTCCACATTCTCCTTAATTGTTTATATTAATTCTTACAATGTCGTTGTACACACTTCATATCAAATATAATTTGCAAAATCTAATGGAAATTCTAAATGCGTTTCCCAACAGATAATTTACTTTATTACATCGAAATAATTTTACAACAAAAGAAAATGGATTTTCATAGTTTTCGTACAAAATATAACAAACGTGTTGACATAATAAACTCATCAGATACACCAACGACTAGGCATGAGGTTCACATGGTTGTTGTTGAACCGCCATTATTGATCCAGGTACACGCCAACATTTACTCATGAGGGCGTTAGAGATGAAACCGTGCTTACCCAGAGATATTTCAACCTCCCAACCCTGTCGAACGAAGTCACGTCGCACTCACAGCTCATTGGATCCTCTGAGCTGTAACGACGTCTACATGACTTCGCCACCTGCGACGGGATGAGTGTTTTACAACAAACAATTCGGACGAGTAAGAAACAACCATTTCAAGAAATGGATGCAACTTCCCGAGCACGACCAACTGAATTTATAGGTTGAAATGCCACCAACCTACGAACGAACTAGGGTAAGCCCCACGGTTCGGATATTTCCGCGACTTTATGCGGATATTTACACACCTCCTTGTGGACAGAAATCTGGCAGGTTCGACCCGGGCCACTGCAGTGCACGCGTGTTTTGGACTTTTTCTCCTTTGATACGCACCTACATGCGTAGCTTTCCGCCAGATTCCGGTTCGAACCCAATGATAGAACCCCCCACCTAACGTGACTACGCAAAACAGACATATGTACACATATGGAGTTCCAATTGTGTAATTTTTTAATTGTTTATATTAATTGCTATTTACTGAATTTAATGTCAATTCTTACAATGTCGTTGTACACACTTCATATCGAATGTAATTTACAAAATCTAATGGAAATTCTAAATGCGTTTCTCGACAGATAATTTACTTTATTACATCAAAATAATTTTACAACAACAGAAAAATGGATTTTCATAGTTTTACTACAAATATAACAAACGTGTTTACATCATAAACTCCACCGACCCAACAATGCACTTGTGTGCGGATTTTTACGCACCTAGTTGCGGATACCTCCACACCCACTTGCGTATACCAACCCTAAAGCGTATATCTCCGGCGTCGAAGTGCCCCTGCCGACCGGGGTGAAATTTCTTGTATAGTGCGTTGAGGAGGATCACAACGCGATGCTAAGACCTCCTGAACACATTATACCAAAAGGTACAAGCCACTCCACCGATCCAAATCAAAGTGTTACACCGATCTTTTGGATTTCTGGAATTGAAAACATTTGACTTTCATCACTTCATTTATTTGCCCATTCAAAACTTATATGTTGTTTGCGTATGGAATGTCGTGGTTGACGAAGGGAAAGTATGTCCGTGCAGGTTTTTATACACAAGTCCCCAATGGTGCGCACCATTATGTGTATGAGCTACGCAAATCACTGCGCATCTGCACGCGCGGTAGTGCGTCGAAGTGACGCAAATAGTTACGCAACTTCATGCGTAACATTCCTCCCTCATCCCCCGACAGAAATCTGGCAGGTCCGACCCGGGCCACTGCAGTGGACGCCTGTCTTGGACTTTTTCTCCTTTGATACGCATCTACATGCGTATCTTTCCGCCTGCTTCCGGTTCAAACCCAATGACAGAACCCCCCACATAACTTCACTACGCAAAACAGACATATGTACACATATGGAGTTCACATTGTGTAAATTTTTTAATTGTTCATATTAATTGCTATTTACTGAATTTAATGTTAATTCTTACAATGTCGTTGTACACACATCATATCGAATATAAATTGCCAAATCTAATGGAAATTCTAAATGCGCTTCCCAACAGATAATTTACTGTATTATATCAAACTGTCACAAAATCAAACTACATCGACTAAAAAAAAACTCCATACACAAGATATGCTCAATCTTAAATTCCAACCCAATATCTAATCAAACAACTTGCCTTATTATAATTGTCTACGGGATGGGTAATATTTTAGAGAAAACCTTCGAGCGAGGGCGACCGCGACCGTCATATCTTATGCTGATGGCCGAAATGAGATGATGGCGGAATGAAGACGAGACGGAGACGGAGACGGAGGATAGGGGACACACTAGCCGGAGGGACGAAGCTCATTCGGGCCGCTGACATAGCGCAACCTCTCCACTCCCCCTCTGCAAGCGTGCCACTCCGCCCCGCATATCTAAAATCAAAGTACTTCCATGATCTTTAGAGTGTTTATTTCATACGTGAGACATAACGTTTGAAAAGCATCGCTGTATGAGAATTAGATCATTCCACTATATGCTTACTAAGCAAAACATACATATGTACACATATAAAGTTACCATACTGCAATTTTTTTTAATTGTTTGTATCAATTGCTATTTACTGAATTTCATGTCAATTCTTATAATTTCGTTGTACACACTTCATATCAAATGTAATTTGCCAAATCTAATGGAAATTCTAAATGCGTTTCCCAACAGACTTCAACAATTGCACAAAGGAAACATATTGCAAGAACACAAACATTGAAATTAACTACACAATTATCACCACTTAAGGAGATTTTGAGATTACAACACTTATACAAATCTCGACATTACATGTACCCAGACACTCGCCTTATCAGATCTGCACCAATGTCACGCCTCACGCTATCACCGAAAAAGATACTGCATTGGCAAAGACGGTATTTCCCAAGTTATTTGATTAAGAAAACGGCCATTGTACCTTACAGATACCCCCACCTCACTACTCTTAACCGCAACCTTTCCACTCAACCACGTGACGCTGAAATCAAAGTACTTCCATGATCTTTAAAGTGTTTGTATGAAATTGGACATATAAGGTGAGTAAAGCATCGTTGTTTGGTGATGACACCATTCCTCTATTTGCTTCTGAGGTACATCACCTCTTTTCGACTCTGGCTGCCTTTTATAGACGTCTGCGTCCTACATGGGGTATTAATTGCGTAGTTTTTTGCGGAGAGATGTGCGGTGTAGTGCGTATAAGCTTTGCACGTGTCTGCGGATCGTAACGCGTTGCACTGCGGAACAACATTCTTTGCTTCACCAATCTTCTCTATGTACAAAACACCGTTCTGTATACATGCAACTACATTTTCGATAATAACCCGACCTTTTCGAATACATGCAAATACATTCTCGATATTAACCCCGAAGACACGCATTATGAAGAAGTTACTTCGATACGCTCGATCTAACATAAGTATCAACCGTAACAACACGTTGACATCCATTCAAAGCATGATGGGTTTAAATTCCATTCAAAACCAACAACACGGATGCACGACAGTTCAAACCCGTCATGCAAACACAAATCCAACCACAGTTATGCACAACCACAAGTACGCAAAAGATCTACACAAAAGTCACCACAACACAAAATAAATGTACGCGTACACATACGTCACTGCGTCTGCACAAATGACGGATCTGCGGTGTAGTACCGCCCTACAATGAGCCTAATCTCAGCCCTCAATGTATCATCCGACGCCGACTGAAGACGGGTCAACTCAGCCCCCACCGCGTCATATCGATTCGCCTCATCTGCTAAACGGGGTGGAAGGATGACGGTTGCAGAAGGGCCCTCGGCCGGAACGGGCTGCGCATCCTCCGAAACGGGCGCCGACTCATACGGAACAATCGGCTCCGGTTCTGGAGGGATGACGGACGTTGGGAGGATGCAAACATGTGACCTCGGGCGAAACCACTCCAGGTACCCTTCGATCGACGCCCATGGACGCTCTACAAGAGCCATCGGTGTGGCCTCGAGGTCAACCACGTGCGCATGGCGGTCAGCCCAGTGGTTCGCCTCCCCCGGCATCACAACCGCGTACGGGCGGTGTGGTCGCGCATCCCGTACCGCTCGCACAGGAATGAACGGGTCAATCAGGATGCCCTGCATGCGGCCGAACTGGCGTACCACCCTATCAGGCATGTACGGCTCTACTCCCTCCGCCCATCTGATCGTCCCGCGGTAGGCCGACACTCTGTGGACCCCCCTGAAGATCCAGGTTGCGCCCGAATGGCATCCAACTCACCTACGATCATAACATATAAATACAAGTTACACAATTACATTGTTACGACTAGGATAGTCAACTATTATATATAATTCACATTATAAGTCCAAGTCACATACCGATCGGGGTCCGCACTGGTCAATGTCCCGTCGTAGGGATGTAATTCGCCCTTGGTCCCGCCTCGGGGTCGCTGTCGGCACGAAACGGGCCGCGTACCTCGCATCAACCCTCATCTCAACCGTCGGCGCAAGTGTGCCATGCTGAACAGGGAAATAATTGTATATCCAGGCCTGAATGGAAACTCATTTTAATCAAATTCAGTCACTATCTAAATTTTTTATTTTCATTGTAAATACAGTTGAACCGTACAATGATCTAAGTCATTACCTGTAGCAGCAGCGGGCAGCCGCACATCCCTTTCGCCCTCTTTCGCGTTCCCTTCCCCATGGCTTTGTACTGGTACGCCAACGCCGCAGCCCCCCATGCATATCCCCCGGTCGATGCAGGGTCTCTGCACATGTAGATCAATGGCACACGAATCCTATCATTCGACTTGTCGATCATCAACGTCGACGAAAGAAGGTACGCCAACCACAACGTCGCGACCCTCTGGCGGCCGACCCCATCCTCCGGGAGGCCTGCGTCGATGTACGTTGTTATCTTCGCCTTCAGCTCCTTCTGTGGGATCCCATCCGTCGTCCTCCACTTGTTCACCCGATGCAGTGACCACCCAAAGCTCTGTGCCACCCACTCAGCGGCCCCCAACACATCTACGTCCATCACCACCTCGGTACCCTCTATAGCCATCTCAAACAACAACTGCACATCGTGCAGAGTAATCGTCATCTCACCCCACTCGAAGTGAAACGAGTTCGTCTCCGGCTGCCACCGCTCCATGAAAATCTGACACAGGTCATGGTCGACGTGGTACCAACTCAGATTCAACAACCCCACCAGCCCGCTCTGCACCACTAAGGGAACCCAGGTCTCCCTTCCGCGCTCAAAGGCCTGCCGCAACCAACTGATCGTCCTACCCCGCCTATGCACATCCAACAGTATAGGTGGGTCGTCCGACGCCGCCCAAATCCTCCGCGCCACATGAGCGCCAAAGCTCAACAACAACGACTTATCTTTCAGCCCCCCGCCAAACACCTCATCCGGGTCATCCTCCTCGGACGAATTGGCTCCACCCTGCTCACCAACCTGGTCACCACCATCGCTATCATGCTCATCCTACGGCCCATCCGGCTCCTGCTGAGCATCCTACTCATGGGGAACACCCTCATTGTGGGGAGCATGGTACTCCTCTAGAACCGCACCCTCCCTCGTAGCAGACGCATACGTCCTCGCTTTTGATGCGGATCCGCACGCCGAACCCAATGTGGAGGACCTCTCCGCATGATGCTCCTCCCCAAAAATATCCTCCCAAGGGAGTACGCCGCCCATCGGCAATGGGTGCCCCCATAGAGGAGGCACCATCGGCAATATCAGTTGTAGGTTTGGCCCCCGCACCTCAGGAGTCCTCATACAAGCCTGTAACTCTCCCACCAACTCTCCCACTCGTGCAGGGTCGGGCTGGTCGGCATCCGCAGGCGTCTCCACGTCCACCACAGGCGTCTCCACGTCCACCGCAGCCGTCTCTACGTCCGCCGTCTCTGTCTCTACCACTACCATCTCCCTCTCTACCATTGCACCAACTGGATCCTCTACAACAGCTCTCTTCAACTTCTTCTCAAACTTCCCACGCGCTGAGGCTGAGACAATCCGTCCAATAGTTCGATCTCCTTTCCCAACAGGCTCAAACCCACGCTTACGGCTTTCTTGCAACTCCTTCACGAACTTCTCCCTCTCCTGTCATTTTAATCGTTGTCTTTGTTTATAATTATTTTTTATTATTCAAATAGTACCACATTATAATGTATATTTCATGCTGTTTACTATAACGTTTTCTACATTTGTAATTTATGTATTTGTACTATCCATTTTGTCATCGAATTATATGTTTTCTATTACGCATATGTTATTATAGCTCACGTTAATATACTTATAGTGTACGTGTCTACTATTTCTAACGATTATTTTCATTCTCTATCTTCCGACAATTATATTTTCCATATCCTCCCATTTCTTCCTATATACTAACATAATTTTTTCTTCTCACTAATACGATTTACTCAACACTCAAACTTCGGCATAATTGAAGAGTAACGAAAACTACAAAAAAATCATCAACGAAATACTTATCGACGCCAATAATGTTTTTCTTGCTCGCGGGCGCAAGACTCTCTTCCCTTCAACCGCTTCCGCCCTCGCCGCCGTTGTCCTCGCTGCCACCTCCGTTGAATCCCTTGCCGCTTCTGGGGCGGCCACCCTCGCTGACTCCTCCGACGCAACCCTGTCCGGCTCTGGCCCAACCGCCTCCCTCGCTCCCTCCTCCGCCGTCGCTGTAACCCTATCCGCCATTGCCGCAGCCACAGACGCCGCATCCGCCGTCCTTGCTGTAACCCTATCCGTCTCCCGCGCCCTTTTCTCCTCCGCCGCCCTGCTCAGAGCCGCATCTTCCTCCTCCTCCCGCTCCATTACCGCACAGGCCATCTCAATCGACACCTCCCGGACCCCCGGCCGACTCCCTTCTCCGCCCTCTTCACCCAGGCCCCCATCACCGACCAAATCCCCGCCACCTAATTGCCCCGGCGCCATCTCAACCTCTACGTGCCCCGCCGACATCGTCCTCACCTCCTCCGCCGCCGTCCTCAACTCCTCCGCCTCCATCGCCGCCCTCTCTCCGTCTCTCTAGTCCAACGAATCGAAGATCTCGTCCATCGTCAGATCGTCACCGGCTACCAGCACCACCGGCGTACCGGCAGGCCCTCGACCGCCGCCCTCGCCACCTGCACCCCCCTTTCCGCCGCTCCCTTCAGCCGCCATTTTCTTCTCCGCCTGTCGAAATCACAAACCGTCGTCGTCGCTCTCGCTCTCGCTCTCGCGGAATCGTACTTGATACACCACCTTGTACACAACCCGATGCGCAACTGGGTTTGAATTTCAAATACACTGGACTACGCAACTCGATGCGGAGTCCTTTGGCATTCCCTTATGCCACGTTTGGTGTCATTTCTCGTTACTACGCATTCAATCGCGTATATAGCTTCGCAACCCGTCGCAAAATTTATGGCGGGGGGGACGTTTGGGAGTGTTTGGTCCGACCCAATGTGAGTTACGCGCCGTATTGCGTAGTGAGTTCCGCAGCCTGATGCGTAGATTAGCGGTGTATCCAGTAAAAATTAGCGGTGTATTTAGCTTTTCCGTAATTTTATTCGAACATGACCGAAAACTGAATCTTTTTCCATGCTCGATCAAAATATAGGTCTGTGATAAACCGTAAGAATAGAGAAGAGAGGATAAACTGATGTCTTATTAAGGTTCCAAATGACCCATTATATAGGTGTATCCAAAGGAGCTAGGGTTTTCTAGAGTTTATCCATTACAATATAATAATATTATAACACTCCCCCTTGCATAAACATCCTTAAATACTACCTCATTACAAATCTCGCCTAGAAAACCCAATGGGACAAAACTAGGATCCAGAGAACAAATACATATGACATTTGATACGCTTTGGTGATCTGCCTCGTTAAAAACCTTGTCAGAAAAACCCAGTGGGACAAAACCTGATCGAAGGGAAAAAGAGTGCAATGCGTGTATACTCCCCCTGAATTCAACATCCTTCTCGAAGTCTTCTGATTCTTCGTGATGGCGCTGTCTTCATGAACTTATGGTCGAATCTCAACATTGTCCTTGACCTGGAATTTCTTCATGATTAAATTGATGCGCTTGACCTCCATGTATTGGTGTTGAGCTGCTTTGAATGCACAAGCATAAGGTACTTCAGGACCTAGTGTGCTTTTCATTGTTTGATCAGGGGATCTGTTGTATTAAATGGTGCATAAGTTGCATCGTTAAAAACCTTAACTTGGAAAAACCCAATGGGATAAAAACCAAGATCAAGGAAAAGAGTACAACATTGTATGGTACTTCGATACCTAATGCAATGTCACCATTTTCACAATTATAGGTACTTCTGGTACTCTTATAAGGATTTTTAATCAATTGTATGTGACGGGGCTTTGACATTAATGCTTCAGGCATTTTCAATCGATCTTTTTCATTTATATGCGTATGCAAGTAGCACGTCCGTCATTTACATTTAGATCCAAAATTATATTCACTTCTGGTGAATACATTCTCCATATAACCTTTTATAGGTATTTGTGCAATCAACTTGGCTTTATATTTTATTTTGTATGAACACCCACTAAAAACCAAATGATGTTACACTTTCCGGTGTTGGAACTACAGGTCCAATGCCATCATACTTAAAGAACCCATTCTTGCATGAATTTCCTTTTTCTAGCTCTTTACTATCATTTCGATGTCGACATCCATTTGTTTATCTGATGATCATCATATTCTCATAGGCTCTTTCCACTTCTGGGGAATCGTATACCAAGAGCCTAGTGATCTCCAACACTTCTGATGTACTTGAGAATCACTTGATATTCATTGAGTTTGAGTTACTTTTGGAACTTCCAAATGAGCTAGTATTTGTGACTTTGTAACTTTCTTGGCCTATAGTAAATGCTTTCGATGATATATTTGCTAAACCTTATAATCATTTCATTTACTGAACTTCTGGTTCACTTGTATTTATCCGCGGATATGAAATGATAGAGAAGTTGCTTCCGTGCAATCTCTTTCTTAATTGTCTCATTTCCTCTCCCCCTAAATACCGAGCATTTGATCACCATTATAAAGCTCTAGGTATTTGATAACAATAGGGACTTAAACCCCATGTATCATCCAACTTTTTTTGTGGTCTCATTGTAGTTCATTTGGAGGAGATACATCTCGGAACATATGCTGTTTATTCAAAACCTTTGAATGACATGCTCTCTTCTGGAGATAATTAGGGAGATGTTATTGTGTCAAATTCAAAATGCAAACTTGCATGGGCCCATTTGACCAACGACTCTTCTGGGTCATTGTGAGCTACCTTATGCTCAACAATATTTTTGGTAACATTCTCTACCTTATGTTTCATATGACCAAAGTGTTGGGGCATCTGTAATCTTGGAATTACACTGGTCTATATGATAGTATTCCGTAGCTGACTCATTGAATCTATTCAAGAGACATTAGAGACTTTGCATTTACTTTGAATTTAGATGGTCTTGTTGTTGATTTGCCAAGATGAAAGACCATATATGTTCGGTCACCCTTATAGAGGATATTCGGGTCCTAGGGTCTTCTGGTCCCTTTTAGTGGGTGTGTATGTGAATGTCAATGATCCCGCCCATCATCGTTTTACATGAATGACCGAATGCCACAAAGAAAAACATTTTATCATTAACTAAGTTCTGGTTAGTGATAAGTTTCAATGGGATAAATGAGTGTCAAATAAACCCCATATATATATATATATATATATATATATATATATATATATATATATATATATATATATATATATATATATATATATATATATATATATATATATATATATATATATATATACATTCTCAATTCTGTAAAACTTGCTTCTGGCTAGTCATATGAGATATTGGTGTTCAATACCATGTCAATTCATACATATGTGTCATTGTTACTCCAGATAACAAGATCAATGCTCTTCTGGAGCTATATGGTATTCATCTTGGTTTTCCATTCAAGATTGTTTGAGAAAACTTCAGGTTTTCAAAATTGTTTGACACTTATAAAACCATAATATTCAACCATTGGATTTTGTATATGGTGATCCATTTATTTAATTTAGATGTCACTGAATGGGTATTGTCAGAACTTTCGTTGATATGATACTTCAGGTATGAGTCATTTATAATGTTCTCCAAGACATTTAGATTTAACCGTATAATAGACCTAGCTATAAGCCACAACAATAACTTTGGTCAAGCGCTTAACCATAACCTCTTTCACACCCTCTACCCGAGGGGCATGCTTCAGGCAATGCTTAGAGGATAGTCAGGAAGTGGCCTTCTTAACCGGATCGTGTTATGTGGTTACTTCTATTGGTTGTATCAACCAGACAAAAATAGTTCTGAATATGATAAAACACACATTCCATGTACTTCTTCTGTAGTACAAATGATAAAATTAGGATCATATACTCTTCTGGAGTTTGTGAAATCATTTACTCTTCTAGAGTTCATAAAATATTCTTTACTCTTCAGAAGTTAATAAAAATACACCAGTAGAGTCTTCAGGCTCTTAGCTTGGTGTTGAAAAACTTCACAATCTACGGGATTGTGGTAAACCTTTCTCCCAAATGTTCATTTGCTAAACAAAACTCCGCATTAGACACTCATGATAAGTAGTTTCTTTAGGAAACACTTTACGCTTTGAATTACAATAAGTAAAATCATAATAATTTTATTCAATATAAAGTAATGAATAAAAACAAATAGATAAATAAAATAAAAATGTATTTGTCCACTTCAGGTGGAGCCATGAGAAAAACTTGTCAATTTATCATTTTCTTCAAGAAATGATTTTATTCATAAAATGATTCATTTGTCAACTTCGAGTGACAATTAGTCTCTATTATGTATATTTCGACCATATACTCCAAAAGATGATAAGTTGCAATTCAAAAATATAGTCAGTTGTCATATAAACATTGTCCATATTCTTCAAGAAATGGTATGATTGATTATTACTCACTTCAGGGAGAAGACAACTTGTATACATTCACTTTAATTTCTACCCTTTTGGGTATTTGTGCAACTTTAAAATAAACTCATACACTTCTGGGTATGATTTTAAATAATCTTTTTGAAGATATACAATATATCACTTATCATTCATTTACTTCAGGAAATGAAT
This sequence comes from Persicaria tinctoria, assembly GCA_037127255.1. Lineage (NCBI taxonomy): Eukaryota > Viridiplantae > Streptophyta > Magnoliopsida > Caryophyllales > Polygonaceae > Persicaria > Persicaria tinctoria. The sequence continues at coordinate 41,083,300 of JBANSL010000012.1, read as the reverse complement.
ATTGTCACTTCAGGGACAAATTTGTATTGATAAGAGAGAGACATTTTATGAATTTCCTTTTCATATATCTCTTCAGGAGATTATTATCGTTACTGCAGGAACGATTTAATTATGAGCATAATGTGTTCATCCCCTTCACGGGAGAAGTTTATTTATTTCGAGAGATAATGATAAATAACTAGACAATTGATATAATTAATAAAATTATAAAATCATAAATAAATAAAATCAAATTGGCATGTTGTCAACTTCTGGTGAAAAGAAAATGAACATCTGCAAATACAGGTTCGTCTACTTCTGGAGACTGATGGAGAAACCATAATTTGCTTGTTTAGCTATAAAAATCATCGGTCCCGGGACGATTATGAATTTTAAAATTTTATCTACTAGGGGAAATAAATTTGATCATGATATATAAGCTAAAATATTTATCTTCTTCAGGAGATAAATAAGAATTTCATCTTCTTCAAGAGATCTGATACATAAATTGTGTTTACTTTATCTACTTTAGGAGATAAACTATCACTTGGAATGATATGCAAATTTAACAATTTATATCTATTTCGGGAGATAATTTTCAATCGTTCACATCTACTTCAGGAGATGTTTCGTTCATCTACTTCGGGAGATGAGGATTAAACAAATATAATTTAAATAAATTAAAATAAATAACATACATACATATAAATAAATAAACATAAATAATAAATATAATTTCATCACTACAGGGATGAAATTTATCGACTTGATCATCTCTGTGGGGATGAGATTTATCGTTTCATCGCTTCGGGGATGAGATTAATTTATCATTCATCTACTTCGGGAGATGCGCTCGTTCATCTTCTTCGGGGGATGATTTCGTTCATCCACTTCTGGAGATGATATATAATTTTAACAATTTTATCTACTTCAGGAGATAATTCATCTATTTTGGGAGATGAAAAATAATTAAAAAAAAACATAAAAATAAGATAAATAAAAGAAATAAATAAATCATCACTACAGGGATGAAATTCGATCGTTTTTCACTTCAGGGATATAATAAAATAGCATCCACTTCAGGGGATACTACCGATTGATCCAATCACTTCAGGGATTGAGATACCGATTGATCCAATCGCTTCAGGGATTGAGATTCCACTTCAGGGGATACTACAACTTCGATTGATCCAATCGCTTCAAGGATTGAGGTACCGATTGATTCAATCGATTCAGGGATTGAGATTCCACTTCAGGGGATACTACAACTTCGATTGATTTAATCACTTAAGGGATTGACTCAGGGATTGAGATTCCACTTCGGTGGATACTAAAAATCCGATTGATTCAACCACTTCGGGGGTTACACATCATCTCCAGGATGTGTGAATACTTCGCAGGGGCAAAAAATACAGCCTTGAAAGTTTTAGGCCGCTTTCTGTAATTATATAAAATATAGGGCCAATATGTGGTTTTAAAAGGAATCTGGGCTGATTTTGTGATTAATAAAAAAACAAACTGCACCGAATTACAGTATTTCGTCTTCCTCGTACGAAGCGGCGACGGGCATCACATTCGCCGCTTTCCTCCGTCGATCTCCCCAACTCCTCCCCTCGAAGACTACCGCCACCACCGTCATTCTGTTTCGCGGGCGCATCTGATTGCTGATCCCAACCTCACAAAGAAATAAAACACGAAAATCAGATCTAATTAAAGCCTTCACGAATCAAAGGAAGGGGCTAGATCGATACAATAAATCAATATTTCAAAGTTGAGGAAAATCAAAATAAATAAATAAATAAAGTAGTAGTATGCTCCATCGAGATTAGTAGGAGTTTGAGAGGGCTCATCCTCCGCTTGAAATCTCTGTTCCTTCCTCGCGGTGGAGGTGGAGATCGGTTCCGGTCGTAGAGGTCGTCACCGCCGCCGCAACGGTTTGGAGGAAGATTGAAGTCCTTTTCGTCCCTCCGCTCTCTGGAATCCTTCTCTTTTTTTTTTGATGTCGAATCCGATTTTGTAGGTGGTGGCTGCGGCGCTGTTGTCTCCGATGAACTCGATCCGGCAAACATTAAAAATTGGATGCCAACGTCGTCGATCATCAGCGGAGGGGCTTATATATATAGATCAATCAATTGATCTGAGCCGGTGGGTATTTTGGTCTTGGTGGGGTTGCCGCATGCACCGGTGGCACATTCCTCCACCGTCGTCCATTCTTACCGTAGGTCTGTCTTCAGGATGGAATATTGGATCTAGAACGGTTTGGATGAACGGGCGGCAGATAGGAGAATAGAAAAAAAAATTAGGGTTTTAGCTTTTAGAAACTATCGTGCTTATAACGTGTGATAAACCGTAAGAATAGAGAAGAGAGGATAAACTGATGTCTTATTAGGGTTCCAAATGACCGATTATATAGGTGTATCCAAAGGAGATAGGGTTTCCTAGAGTTTATCCATTACAATATAATAATATTATAATAAGGTCAATTTTTTTTTTAACAAGAAATAATTCGAATTCCCATACAACAACGAAAATCTGAGAAAATGAGAGGCCGAGGGAAATCAGCAGACGGACTAATCGTCATGATACAACCAGAAAAACATAAACAAAAAGAAAACCTGAATACAGACGATCTCAGCAAAGAAGACCAGCGGAGAGAAAGTCGAATGATACCAAGTGAAGACTACGAATGCCGAGAACTTGAGAAAGTCGATTAAAATTCAAGGGGTTACTATTTACACGATTAAAATAGCCTCTAATATACGATAGCGAACGCACATTGTGAATTCGCAAAAAAATCGTGAATTCGCAATGCGCATACGGGGATCTTTATTTATTTTTTAAGCTACAACTAGTAAGATTCCCGTGCCATGGCACGTTTTTTTAAACTAAAATATTATATATAAAAATATTATAAAATATTAATAAATGTTAAGATAAAAATCATTAAAAAAAAACTTTACGATAAATGTATCTTCTCAAAACATTATTTTTGTAAAAATCTTATGTAAAGTATAATACATGAATATAAATATTTTAAATTGCTCGGTAATAATAATATCAATCTCATTATAACATTGTTTAAATGTGATGTGTCATAAACAATAGTTATATTCAATGTTTTGAATTAAGCTCAATAGTTATATTAGATTGAATTCAATGTTTTGAATTAAGCCCAATAGTTAGTAAAATTAAAAAAAAAATTAAAGGAAAAAGAAGAAAAAAAGGAGAATTAAAGAAAATAAAAGAAAAATGGCAAAAAAAGAAAGGATTAGTTAAGACTCCTAAAATGCCTCTAAGAATGACACATCATCTTAAACTCTTCTAAATTAAGAGTTTATATATGGAAGTTAGTAAAATTAAAGAAAAAATATAATTAAAGGAAAAAGAAGAAAAAAGGAGAATTAAAGAAAATAAAAGAAAAATGGCAAAAAAAAAGAAAGGATTATTTAAAACTCCTCAAATGCCTCTAAGAATGACACATCATCTTAAACTCTTCTAAATTAAGAGTTTATATAGATATAGATTGCTTTGTGCCTATCGGTGATCGCGTAGTATGGATTTGCAAATATACGCAATCGTAGCTTAATAAATGAATTTGTATATATATTACATCTACATGTTTCCAATTTGTATGTATATAGTAGTATTTATGAACCCATGAAGAACGCGCCTTGCTCCTTCAACCACGCACCCCCAATTCTAGCTCCTTGTGATATTGTGAGTCGGTAGGAGTACATGTGGTAGGACGTACATGAGTTAGGAGGTGTTAGTGATTTTTTGGAGTTGTTTTTTGGAAGGTATAGTGGGGCCAGTTGGGTATACGGTTCCCTTTACACGAGACTCTTTGTTTGGTCTCATCTTTTGTACGCCGGTGTTCTCACCATATCTATATATTTACCGTTTCAGGAAGAACCCTAACCCCCAACTTCGCCGCCGGCAACCAACAACATATATTCAAGCCGTTTGGAAGGCTAATCAGCCATGGCTCTCCTGCAAAATAGCAATCCCAACTCCCAATTTGTTATGTTTAGAGAAATCGAAAGCCAAAGCCTCCGTTGGGATTTCATCGCTCCTCTCAAACATCGAGCCAAGCACATGTTGGGTTGTTTCCTGCATAAATTGTTGGGTTTGGAACCATAAAGAAACGATTGTCCTCGACAATCGACCAAATACTCATCGACGGCTAAGGGAAGACGTTTGCTGGCGGGGGTTGGGGTTGCGACGGGGCCTGTTTCGTTGCGTGCTTTCTTCCGTTCTTCAGGGTGCGTCCTCCTTCCTCATATTTGGAGCCGTGGAACGGCTGATGTTTGTGATGCTCGGCGTTGTGCCGACTTTTCAGATTAAGGGGTACCAATCAGTGGTACTTAGGAACTCAACTTCGGTTGTACCTTCTCCCTTGCCGAGAGCTTTTGTTTCTTTGGCTTTTGGGGGCTTTTGTGAATCTATTTTTAGGAATCTCAAGTTATATACCTCAATCAAATGCGAGATCACACATGGAAAAAATCCAAAGGGGAATCAGGCCCTGCGAACTCGGGAGCGATGGTGGCCGATTCGGCTCCAACTCTCGGCTTGACCCACCCCTTTGGGGGCCCTGAACAAATTAAGTCGCAATGCCTTGATAATGTTTTTGAGTTTGAATGTCCATTATATTGGAACTACTGTATAATCACCCAGCTTACCTTGTGGAAATATAGAATCAAGGCAGTGCATTCGAATCATCGAACTTTAAGAAAGGGGAAAGACAAACGACAACTCAAAAACAATGCAAGAATATCTAATTATACTCGGTATAACAAACTAACACCCTTGATCCAAGCTTGCGGTGAGTTGCGAGAATCTGTCTCGCTCTCCCATAACTAGATTAATAATGAAGATTAGTTTCTGGAATTGTAGAGGACTCGATCGGCCTACGTTCTGGATTGATATTAGCACTTGGTGTAAATCAGAACACATTTAACTACTTGGACTTGCTAAAACAAAAACGGAAAACATTCCTGAACCTTCTGTATGGAAGGGGGCGGGGTTTGATAAAGCTATTTGGTCGCCTTCATCGAGTAAATCTGGAGGCCTGGGTATGCTTTGGAAGGAAAACTCATTGATCAATGAAACCATTGATATCATTGTACAAATGCCTAGGGAAATTGCCATCAAATACACAAACATCATCGACAACTTCACATGCCTAATATGGTTCATATACGCTCCACCCCAAGAACAACACAAAACAGGATTCTGGTCCCCGGTGATAGATGAGATAAAACGAGAAACTATCCCATGTATCGTCATGGGCGATTTTAATGAAATTGGCTGCTTTGCTGACAAAGAGGGAGGTGCGGCGACTCATCCTCGTAGATTTGTTAGACTTGCTGAAATTAAGAATCAATGCTCCCTCGAAGAAATTCCGACATTGGGAAATCCATTTACATGGAGAAAGAAACAAGCAGAACAAGGAAACATAAAAGAAAAGATCGACAGAGTCCTAGTTCAACATGGCATAATACACCAATACCCCGCCATTTGCACTAAAAACAGTGCCTTCACATTCTCTGATCATTGCTCTATCACCATTGAATTAAATACCAGTCAAACTTTCAAACCCCCGCCATTCAAATTCGAGAATGTCTGGCTACGACGGAATGACTTCAAAAATATCGCAAAACAAGCATGGCGCTTAAAATGTTATGGTTCGGCGATGTATCAACTTGTCCGAAAAACGAAACTATTAAAAGAAAAAAGCAAAAAGTTGGAATAAAAGCACATTCGAAAACATCTTTCGACAACTGCAAAAAGTAGAAGCACAACTACTCCAAATACAACAAGGCATGTCAAACAACACAAACAATAATATGCACATAAAGGAAGCAAACCTGATAAAGAAGAAAGAAAAACTACTCACATTTCAGAAAATATATTGGAACCAAAGAGCCAAATCCAAACATATTAAACTATCATATTCAAATACTGGATATTTCCATAGAATCGCATCTGGAAAAAGAAATAGAAAGTACATCAGAAGCATAACCACATCGGAAGACACGCAGATAACAGAAGAAAATAACATGAACAATGAAATTAGAAAGGATTTCCAGAAAAAGATTTACAAAACAACCAATCAATAGGGCTTAATTAAATGATTTCCTCAATCTGATCTCTCATGACATCACAAATGAGGAGAACATAATGCTAGCAGCTATACCCTTAAACGGGGAAATAAAGAATGCAGTGTTCGGCTTAGGATGGAATAAAGCCCCTGGACCTGACGGCATGTCGGCCGAATTCTACAAGGAATCATGGAATGTGGTTGGTCCCTCAATTATAAAAGCAGTCAAGAGTTTCTTCTTGTCTGGTAGGATGATTAGACAAATTAATCACACCTTTATTACGCTTCTACCAAAAACAGAAAATTCGACTACTACGGGCCACTTCAGACCCATTAGTCTATGCTCAACAATATATAAAATAATTTCAAAATTTTTAACGGAGTGCTTGAAGAGGGTTCTGGGATAACTAATAAATCCACTCCAGGGTGCCTTTGTCTCGGACAGAGCCATTCAAGACAATGTACTGATAGCCCATGAAATTTTCCACTCTTTTAAAACCAAAAAAGGTAAGGTTGGCTGGCTTGTACTCAAATTAGATATGGAAAAGGCCTATGACCGGGTTGACTGGGACTTCACGGAAGCTATCATGAGAAAATTTGGATTTCACCCAAGGTTTGTAAACTGGATTAAAGAATGCATCACTTCTGTTTCGTTCTCTATCCTTGTTAATAATGGACCTACAGAACTGATTACTCCTACAAGAGGTCTATGAAAAGGAGATCCCATTGCACCCTTTCTATTTATACTTGGGGCCAAAGCCTTGGTTCGACGACTTGTTGTGGAGGCTTCGGCCCCTGACAAGTCTGTCGGGTTCAGTTTCGGGGCCTCGGGCCCTCGTATCTCCTTCCTGGCCTTTGCAGACGATATTTTAATCTTCCTTAAAGGAACCAATATTGCATGCCACACTATCAAGGAAATCTTAGATGACTACTGTCAAATATCCGGGCAAAAAGTTAACTATCACAAATCAGCCTTCCAAGCCACCAGCGGAATTGTCCGTACCAGAATTTCGGAGCTAGGTAGCGCTCTCGGAATCACCCACTCCAACTCTATAGAAAAATACCTGGGTTGCCCCATCATTAATGGTCGGGTTAACAAGGACACGTTTAAGGAAGTCATTACGAAAACCAAAGACCGACTCAGTAAATGGAGGGCGGATTCACTATCTCAACAAGGACGGGCAACTCTCATTGGATCAAACCTAACAACAAAACCACTATATATAATGCAGAACTTCATGTTTCCAGCCACAATGCATAAGGATTTGGACTCAATAAATAGAAGCTTCTTCTGGAATAAGGATGCCCAACACAGACCACTTATTGGATGGGACAAGATCTGTAAATCAAAGAAATCGGGTGGGTTGGGAATCCAAAAAGCAAAAGAAATGAATGAGGCCTTGCAATTAAAACTTCTGTGGAAAATACTAGTTGAACCTAACAACACTTGGGTCCACGTAATCACCCACAAATATCTCAAGGAGACACACATATTAAAATATGCAAAATAGGGAAACATGTCTTGGAAATGGGCCAAATTAACAAACCTACTCCAGAAATTCAAAGAAGGCATCATTTGGGCTATTGGGAATGGTAAATCAGTAAAATTCTGGACCGATAACTGGGTATCCGCGACTGCCTTATGCTGCCGATTGGACTGCCCAAATCAGTTTGATAAGGATGAACCAGTCAGCGAGTATATCATAAATGGGCAATGGTGGGTTGAAAAACTCAGTAGGGTCCTACCCAGACAATTAGTTGATGAAATAATTTCGATTCCATTACCTGTGTCATCGTTTGATGACAAGCTATACTGGTGGCCAGACAAGAATGGTTGGTTTACGACCTCTTCTGCCTACAAATTTATCATAAATGAAAAGGATGACGAACATCGAGATTATAAATGGATATGGAAACTTGACCTCCCACCTAAAATAAAGAACTTCCTATGGAAAATTGCTCGTTCTGGTTTACCAACCAAAGACAAACTTGCTTCGCACGGTGTATCGGTTCCTACAATTTGTGATCGGTGCATAGACCGTGTTGAGGACGACATTCATATTCTTACAGAATGCTATCCAGACTTGATAAGAAACCATCTAACCCCATTTGAACAACAAACACTTAAACAAACCACGGACAGATCCAGGGAAATAGGAGAGGCGTTGAATTGGCTGCGTACCCTATCAAAGGCAAAAATACAAAACATCGTAACAAGATGGTGGGGGATATTGTACTTCCGAAATGGATGTGTTTTCAGGAACCAGCAGCCGCCGACAACCAGCACTATTAAAATTTTCTGAAAAAGACAAACTGAAAACTGGACCCGAGCTTGTCTATTCGAAGAAAATGATCAGCAAGCCCGACCTTTGAACTTCTCAAAAGGAAATAAAACCAACAAACGAACAGAAAAACTAAAAAACAAGAAATGAAGAAAACCACCGTATGGAATGCACAAATTGAATTTCGACGGACCGTCACTTCGTAGCGGGGAAAGTACCGCCGACATCATTATCCGAGACTGGAACGGAGAACCCACTCAAATATCTAATATGCGCCTTGGGCGGTCTTCACCTCTAATGGCTAAATCAACGGCCCTAAGGTTAGGGGTGATGGAGGCCAAGAAAATGAACATTCAAAAGTTAATCATTGAAGGTGACTCAAAAACCATCATCGACTACCTTCAAGGCACTACACGTTGTCCTTGGGAGGCGGAAATGATCATATCCGATATACAGAATATCACTCGAGATATGAGAAAAGTCTCCTTTTCTCATATACCCCGAGCTGGCAAAAGAGTGGCTGACAAGGTTGCACTATATATATATATATATATATATATATATATATATATATATATATATATATATATATATATATATATATATGGTAGTATTTATATGGTAGTATTTATGACAATTTGTATATATTTACGTCGACATGTTTCCAATTTGCAGGATCCCCCTGACCTGGCTCTAGAAGTGGGTACTAATTATTTGGCTATGTTCTCTGACTAAAAAAACGCAAAGGAGTGGGCTCGATTTATGGGTGACATAAAAATAAATTATGTTAGTAACTCAAAGGTCTTCAAAGAACAAGTGGAACTGGTTATGTGTCTTTCGGTTAGTGTGCGAGTACTATGGGTATCCTAGAGACACTGTCGATATGCATAAAGATTTTCTACCTTCATCGAACAAAGATGCAATGTCGAAGAAAATTGGATGTGCATTTGAGCTCAAGGATCGTGAGTACATGCAACACAGATAAGTGGAAGGTGGTTGTCATATGTGGTTCTCATAACCATGATCTTCCGAATAATTTGTTTGAACATGCCTTTGCTAGACGATTGACTCCAAAGCAACACTAGAAGGTGCGGTAGAGTGCCGTGATAAGGATAAAACATCGGGACTTGTTGAGTATCCAGGCTTGTAGTGTCGATATTGATGTCAGTTCCCCCTCGGTAGGTTGGACTTGATTGATGGTTTGCATGACGTATGGATGATCGTTAATTATGACTGAACCACTCCATATAGTTTGGCATCACATTGTGACCCTTATATGCACGAGTCGAGGTATGTAAGTTGAACAAGTTGGAGGGGTCGTGTCACTGATCCCACTCATCAAACATAAGTGAGTTCCTCAACTTCGCGTGTGCGGTCCCTACAGGACGAAGCTCAATAGTAGGAGGGATGCAGTCAAAGGGTATGCTTTGAGCATATCCGAACTAGCATAAGACGCATTCTGACATATACGACTCTTGGATATCTAAAATGGAGAAAATCTCTTTATACCGAGAAAACTCAAAGGACACCGTCAAAACTTAGAAACCTATCATCGTAAGGCATGCATGAACCTTACATTCTCTAGTCTCATGGTGTTCAGTTGCTCCGTGATATTTTATGCGGAGGTGTCTCTCTACTCCACATTCTGACATATGCGGAGGTGTCTCTCTATTTGTACATGTAATTAATAGAGCTATTTTATGTAAATATATTGTATTATATATACAGATAATATTTTTTATATCACATATAAATATAAGACGGGTGATGAAATAAAATAAAAAGCTATTGAGATTGGTTGTAGAGATGTGAATGAACAAATAATTGAGAGGAATATTGTAGTTTGTGAAGATCTCTCATTTAGGTGGGTGGGATGTCACTGATCCAATTCTTCATTTGATGTTATTTTGTCATTAGATGGTTTCTACTTCCGTCTTCTCGACGACAAGATGCCACGAAAGTTTTTTGTAACTTCTTGGCATTCTTACTGTACATTGTCCACCTCATAGTCTCCCTTAATTTATTTATAAGAAGGGTCATGTCAAATATTTCAGCCTCTTAATTACCTAACATGGATGATATTTGATAGATATTTTGAATTCTTATTTTATTTAAAAAAATTAATAAATAAATTAGGGTTTCAAAAAAGAGAGAAAATGAATTAAAAAAGAGTTAACAAACCTAAAAACTCGTGGATGCTTACGCGGTTATACCCCGTGTGTTAGAATTGCAAGTCACCCAATATTATACTCCGTATGTTGGAGGTATAACTGGCCGGCTTGTTTCCTTCTTGTAATAATAACAATAATTTAATTATAATAAAATGATTTAAAAAAAAAAAAAAAAAGTCCAAAGCAGGTCTCAAGCTGAACGACCACCAGAAAACAAAGACACGGCACCCACCTCTTGTTGGAGTCTTTTTTAAGTCATCTCCCTTTGTCACCACATTCTCTCTTCACTCCCCCTTTCATCTAATCCGCCTAGCTCCATCGACCGATTCGATCGGTCGATCGAGATGAAGAACCTGAATTTGCTGATCAGGAAATGCAAGAGCCTATCAAGGCAGCTCGGAAGAAGCTCGTCTTATAAGAGTGGTCATTTGAGGTACTCTAGGTCCTCCAGAGAAGGCTCATGGACCCACATTGCTGATGACGACTGCGGCGGTGGTGGTGGTGAGACTGTCTACGTTGGCAGCTCCAGAAGGCGGTATGTCATCAAGTCCAAGTACCTTAGCCATCCCTTGATCAATGCCCTTATCGAGAAGTCCGGCCAGGATGCCAATGCTGCTGCCGAAGATCAACCCAGATTGGACCGCATCTCTATCAAGTGCGAAGTAGTGCTTTTTGACCACCTCTTGTGGATACTCGACAACGGTGATCCTAATAATCTATGTTCGGACCTGTCCTTGGAGGAACTCGTCGAGCTCTACATGTTGTAGTTCTTGCTGTTGTCTGGTTTGGTACATTTGTGAGTTTGTAAGCAAAAACGGTCAGTGTTGATGACAAATCCCAGGTGGGATCAAGCTAGAGGAAGAAGAAGATACGAATAACAGAAATTGTATATTGCCCAAAATTGTGTTTGTCTAATACAAGCATACTGTATATATAGATGTCGGTAGGGACTCTTATGTAATTAACCTAGAGCACCTAACTTATTCTATACTTACACAATATGCCCTTATATGTATATGTCCCAATACCCCCCCCTCAAGTTGGATCTGGGGTAGAAAAAACCAGTCCCAACTTGAGACTTAAGCTCTTGTGAAGCTGCTCTCCGAGGGGCTTTGTCATCACATCTGCAAGCTGGAGAGAGGTTGGAACATGATATGTCTGCAGAAAGCCTTCTTGTTGCTTCTCCCGGACAAAGTGACAGTCTATCCGAAGGTGTTTTGTCCGCTCATGGAAGACAGGGTTGGCTGCAAGATGCTGGGCTGCCTTGTTGTCGCAGTGCAAAGGTATTGGAAGAGGAATCTGAACTTGAAGATCATGGAACAGACCCTCCAACCACACTATCTCACTGGTCGTATATGACATAGCCCTGTACTCCGATTCTGCAGAAGATTTGGATACTGTTGCTTGTTTTTTCGTTTTCCATGAGATTAAGGAATCTCCAAGCATCACACAGTATCCAGAAAGCGATCTAGCTGAGAATTGACAAGCTGCCCAGTCTGCATCTGTAAATGTTGATAAGTGTAATGCAGATTTCGCAGAGTAGAAAAGACCAGCTCCAATTGTGCCTTTCAAATACCTTAAAACATGCATGACAGCTTGAAAGTGTGGTACCTTAGGAGCACTGATGAACTGAGATAAATGTTGGACAGCGTACGAGAGGTCTGGTCTTGACATATTTAAGAACAGCAGGCGACCAACCAATCTTCTGTAGTTTTCTGGATCAGAGTAAGGCTCTCCTTCATCCAAAGACAACTTGAGACCTCTGGGCAAAGGAAAAGCTGCTGGTTTACAATCAAGACAATTTGTATCCCTTAATAGATCAAGAATGTACTTCCTCTGGTGAATTGTCATACCAGCAGGTGATCTTGCAATCTCAAGACCAAGGAAGTACCTAGCTAAGCCCAAATCTTTGATGGTGAAGGCTTTGTGCAATGATTCCTTTGTGTCAACAATTATCTGTTCATCATCCCCAGTTAATAAAAGATCGTCTACGTAAACCAAAGCTGTCACAATGCCTTTAGAAACATGCTTGATGAACAGAGAATAGTCTTGTTTAGATTGAACAAACCCAATTGAAGTCAAAAATTTTGTGAGCTCCACATTCCATTGCCGACTTGCTTGCTTAAGACCATATAGTGATCTTTTCAAATGGCAAACTTGACCAGGCTGAGCTTTAGTATAACCTTCAGGAGGTAGCATGTAGATATCCTCATCCAAGTACCCATGTAGAAATGCGTTGTTGATGTCAAGTTGATGGATTGGCCACCCTTTAACAGTAGCTAATGCCAAGAGAGCTCTTACTGTTGTAAACTTTGCTACGGGAGAAAATGTGTGCTTGTAATCCTTTTCTTTGATTTGATTGTAGCCCTTTGCCACCAACCTAGCCTTATATCTTTCTATTGATCCATCAGCTTTGTGTTTAATCTTAAACACCCACTTTGAGCCGATTGCAGTCTTTCCATCAGGTAAAGAGGTGAGTTCCCAAGTGTTGTTTTTCTCAAGTGCTGCCAGCTCCTTATCCATTGCTTCAACCCAATTATCATCTTTCTTTGCTTGACGAAAAGAATGAGGCTCAGGGACTTGCACCATGTGTACAAACGATGTAACATAATCTGTAGACAGCAGATCTGTGTTGCCAAGAACTTCAGAGAGGAATGACAAAGACTGAGAACCAGAGTTTCTAAGTGTAGGACAAATAAAGTCCTTAAGCTTGCTTGATGGAATATGAACTCTTGATGATCTTCTATACTGAGTATCAGTAGGAATAATATTTTGAATGGCCGGGACAGAGTGATCAGGTACTGATATAGAAGAGTCAGTATGTGTTTCTGAATCTGTATTAGAGCCACCCCCTTCATGACCATGCCATTCTATAGAATCAGAATCACTTACACGAGCAGGGGAAGGTATTGACAAACCATTTCCACCAGAGAGAGTTGGAATACCAGGTATAATAGAGTCTAGATCTGTAGTGTCAGCAGGATTGACAAGAGGCAAACTATGTCGATGAGGAATAGACATTATCTCACTGGTGTTTTCTTTGAAAGGAAACTTATCTTCCACAAAATGAACATCTCTACTAATTATAACTTTTTTTGATAAAACATCATATAATCTATAGGCTTTTTGGCCAAAAGGATATCCAATAAACACACAAGGTCTAGCCTTAGAACCAAACTTATCAAGCTGACTTCTGGGTACTAATGCATAACATAAACACCCAAAAGTCCTAAGCTCATCATAAGATGGTGGTTTACCAAATAAGACCTCAAAGGGTGTTTTCCACTTGAGTACAGAAGATGGTAATTTGTTGAGGATGTGTGTTGCAGTCAACACACAATCGCCCCAAAAAAATTCAGGCAGGCCAGCATGAAGCTTAATAGCTCGTGCCGTTTCAATGAGATGCCTATGCTTCCTTTCTACTCTCCCATTTTGTTGGGGAGTATAAGGAGCACTCTTCTGATGTACAATACCTTTAGAAGCAAACAAGGTGGCACAAGCTGACTGAATGAATTCAGCTCCATTGTCACTTCTAAAGGTGTTGACATTGGTGTTAAACTGAGTGGAAACATAAGCCAAAAAAGAAGACAGAATGATAAACACTTCAGACTTAGCCTTCATAAGGTAAGTCCAAGTAGTTCTACTTTTGTCATCTACTATTGTTAGAAAATAAGAAGCACCATTCAAGCTCTTTGTCCTATAAGGACCCCAAATATCAAGATGCACAAGACCAAAACATTCATTCGAAACTGAAGTGCTTACAGGGAAAGGTAAACGATGCATCTTAGCCAAAATACATGTTTCACAAGTAGGCAACTGTTTTATTTTGACAAAATCTAAATGAGTCATCTTACTCAAAGAGGTATGACCTAATCTAGAATGCAAAAGTACATCACTCTGTATAACAGCATTGGACAGAGAAGTAGACGATTTATTGAACAAAGAAGACAAAGACAACTGTAAATGAGGAGCAGAAACAGTCGCTGCACCATGATCCAATGCATTCAACCTATAAAGTCCAGCTCTTCTTGACCCAGAACCAATGATCTTATTAGTTCCAAGGTCCTGTAAATACCAATATTTAGCAGTGAATATAGCAGCATAATTCGAATCCTCAACCAGTTTTCCAATAGACAACAAGTTATGCTTGAAAACTGGAACCAATAAAACATTAAGCAAGGTAATATCATTTGTCAAATGTAAATCACCAACTTCATGTACTATAGACAAAGAACCATCGGGTAACCCAATATGGATAGGTTTATCAAGAGATCTTTTATTCACAAGTAAATGATCATATGCAGTCATATGATCAGTGGCACCGGTATCTAAAATCCAATTTTTATCAAGCCCAACATTAGAGTTTAAAGCAATAGCATAACCATAAGATGTACCTGCAAGGCTAGTAGAGGCAGTGTAATTTGCTTGAGATTGCCCTTGAATAGCTTTAATCACCTCTTGGCAAATAGAACTGACGAAAGCTGGATCCACCTTGCTGTTGAGTTGATCCTTTTCTCCAAAATCCAAGAGAGGACTCTCCTGGGAATCCAGTCCTCCATTAGCACTGTTAGCCTTGCTCCCAGGTTTCCCATCCTTTGAACCTCTTTCTTTAAACCAATCCGGGATTCCATGTAACTTGAAACAAGTTTCAACCTGATGCCCTTTCATCCTGCAATGTGTGCAGAATCTATCCTTCTTATCCTTTTTAAACTCCTTCTTCTCTTCTTGTTTAAACCTTCTTGAAGCCGCCAGAGCAGTATTGTCAGACAGATTTTGAATGGTTGAAGCCCCTGTAACACCTTTTGAATCTTCAACTTGTTGAACCATATAGTAAGCTTTATTGACTGTTGGAAAGGGATCCATTACTAATATGCTGTTCCTTACAGCTTCAAACTCATCACCCAATCCTACCAAGAACTGCATCACCCGGTTTCTTCCCTCCGTTTCTGAAACCTTCTTAACCAAATCACAAGTGCAAGAAGCCATAGCTCCACAGGTACACTCCGGCAACCCTTCAAGACATTGTAACTGGTCCCATACTTTCTTGAGTTTATTGAAATACTCGGCAACAGAACTTGCCCCTTTCACAACTGAACCCATCTCCCTTCTCAACTGGTAAATCAGAGGAAGGTTTGTATGACCATAGCGCTCTGCTAACTCATCCCACAAATGCTTAGCAGATTCTACCAACATGAAACTTTCCGAAATTGTACTAACCATTGAATTCAACAACCAACACCTTACCATATAATCTGCTCTTGTCCACCTTTGCCAATTCGCAATTCCAACTGAGGCTTTCGAGCAAGATCCATCAATAAACCCCAATTTGTTCTTTGCTCCAAGCGCAAGACGCACCCCACGACTCCATCCAAGATAATTGGAGCCTGCAAACTGAAACGAGATCAACTGCGCCCCAGGACTGTCAGAATTTGACAAAGCCAAAGGGTCATTAGAATTGTTCTGAGAATTGCCGTTAATCCCATCAATACCAGCGTTATCAGCGTTATCAACGTTATCAGCCATCAATACAGCACAAAGTAATCAAATCTCAAGATAACACCTCAAGATTACAAGCCAGAACGAACTAATTTCGAAAATTCCAGAACCCTAGAAATCCGAAACACAACAACGAGATTTCAAGAACGAAATCCCAATCGAACGAAAACGAACGAACGCGGAAGCAAATACGATCAACCGATCGACGAACCAAGTAGAGAAACAGAGAAATACACCGATCAATCGATCGAAACACAGAGATCGCCTAGGCGCTCTGATACCATGACAAATCCCAGGTGGGATCAAGCTAGAGGAAGAAGAAGATACGAATAACAGAAATTGTATATTGCCCAAAATTGTGTTTGTCTAATACAAGCATACTGTATATATAGATGTCGGTAGGGACTCTTATGTAATTAACCTAGAGCACCTAACTTATTCTATACTTACACAATATGCCCTTATATGTATATGTCCCAATAGTTGATCCAACTTAGCATGCATATCTACACGTAATTCAGTAATCTGTATGGTTAAAAGAGGATCGACCATCAATAATTAAGTCTGGATGTTTAAGCTTAATGTATTTAGCTAGGGTGTTGGTCTGTTGGGTCCTTGTAAACTAATAAACAGCTATACCCTGCTGTTTTTTCTTCTGATTGATGAACTCATAGATCACTGCAGATTCATTTGCCTACAATATGCATTCAGCTAAATAGTGTGTTCAGATCTTTACCATCTGTTTCTTTGCAAAGAACTGCTACAATGTTTTCGAAAAAATCCTCTCTTACAAGTTCTTGATCGGCATTCACAATTTCTTACAATGTCGATTCTAGCTTATATGGTGTCTTCACTTATTAAGAGTCCTGAGATGCAAGTACACGAAGTACATTTCATATGCTCAAAACCAGAAGCTGCAATTTAAGTAGAAGTTGCTAGTTCAATTTTAGATTAAACAAAAACATACAAATGAACTGAAGAAATTATAGAAAACTTGGTCCTTGAAGTCCCGGTCTCTTATAGGGCAGGGAATATATTCCGGAGAAAGAAGCTAAAATCAAGTGCTATTTTTTTTTTATGGTAAGAATTTGAGATACTAGTTGTCTAGTAACTCAATAGGCCGACGAATCGGCACACGGAATGTCCATCAACATACAATACAACTAAAAACACAAATCAACATAGATGAAAGAAAAACTCAAAACACTCCATATAAATCGTCAGCCTCAACCAGCGGAGAAGTTAATGATAGGTTACAAAGGTATTGGGCCGCGGGTGTGTGGTCTGGTGGTAGGGGGTGGTGGGGGGGGGGGAGGAGGGGGAGAGAAAGGAGCACCGGGAGAGCTCTAGGGAAGAAGAAAGTGAGGGAACGATGACTAAGGCGTAAGGCCAATAGAGTGCCTGAGTTGGTGAGCGATGGTGGAGGGTAGTGGAAAGGAGTATGTTAAGGAGGTAGCATGTGGTGGCTAAGGCGTAAGGCCAATAGAAAGAGGGAAGGGATGCGTGGAAGAGGAGAGAGCGCATCATATTGGTGATGGTTCTGATGATTCATTCGGCCTTGCCATTCTGTTGGGAGGTATAGGGGCAGGACAAGCGATAGAAGATCCCATTGGTGTTGAAGAAATTGTGAAATTCTTTGTTATCAAATTCACGGCCATTGTCACATGCATTGGAAACACTTGGTAGAGGTGTGAAATTGTGTTTTGATATAAGCATGGAATTTGGCAAAGATAGGAAACACTTGAGATTTAAAATATTGCAACGGGAAAACCCATAAGAAATGTATATAATCATCCAGAAACAAAAGGTAATACTTATGACCCTCCTTGCTAGGCACGGAAGATGTCCAAATATCACTATGAATAATATCAGATGGGGCAAAAGTAGTGTTTAAAGACCGATGAAAAGGAAGTCTGGCATGCTTGCCTAACTGACAAGAAGAACATAAACTAGAGCGAGGCTCTTTATTACATTGGACTAGACTCTTAGAACGAAGTAAATCTAAAACTGCAGAACTGGGATGACCAAGGCGTGCATGCCAAAGACTGGATGATGATGCCGAGAAGGCGACTGGACTTGATGGGCTGGATGGTGAGGGCGATGACACATGATAGAGCTCCCCAGTGCTATTACATCTCATGCGAGTAACCCCCGTAGTAAGATCCTTTACAGAGAAACCAAACGAATCAAACACAAGAGAAACATTATTGTCAGTGGTGAACCGACGGACAGAGATAAGGTTTTTGACAAGTTTGGGGGCAACGAGGACGTTGTTGAGGTGTAATGGGTTGGTAGGGGTTGGTAATGTGGCGTGGCCAATGCCTGAAGTAGCAAGGCGACCACCGTTGCCGACGATAATAGAATGTGCAGGACCATTAAAAGAAAGAGAAGAGAGAGTACCTGAGGGGTTCTTCATATAAGAGGTGGCGCCAGTGTCCATGTACCAAGCGGAGTCAGGAGGTGCCAGCTGCATGGAAGAGAAGACGTGATGCACGTCAGTCGGAGGAGGGTATGCCTGATCAGACGACGATAGGTAGGCCTGATGACCGGCGGGGCGAGGAGCAGGACCCAACAAGCCCGCTCCCTGATGACGGTTGGGATACGGGGCTGGTGGGTGATACGACGCACCGGGGTAGCCAAAGGGCATCCATGGCGGATAGCCGGGGTTGGGGTACCAAGAGGGGCGAGGGGACTCGTGCTGCTGCGGCCGCGGCCGCCGCCTCTCGATCCTGGTTGATCGTTGTTGCGGCTGTGCTGCGAGGCATAGGTCTCGTCGATGTCGCTTGATGAGACCAATGCCGTCTTGTCATTGGCGGCTTCGGTGGTCTGACGGTGAAGGCGAGTCTCCTCCAGGATCAATTGAGATCGGGTCTTTGGGAGAGGTTTCGTCTGCTGGATATGAGTAGCAGCAGCATTGTATTCAGAGGGAAGACCCGAAAGTACCTGGAGGACAAGGAGGGTGGCGCTAGGTTTGGAGTCGACGGCATCTAGTTGATCAGACAGGGTCTTGATGTGATGAAAATAGGCGGAGATCGACGGAAAAGAAAAAAGCTTGCAACTTGATAATTCGTGCTCAAGATAGACAGCACGGGTGGACTTGTTGTCTTGAAAGAGATTCTGAAGTTTCTTCCAAGCATCCAAGGCGGTGTCTTTGGGGTTGAGAATGGTGGTCAATAGATCTTTTGAGATGGTGTTGAAGATCCATTGAAGGACAATGGTGTCGAGTTGAGCAAAGAGATCGTTGTCTTCACTTTCAGGGCGATTGACGGAGGAGTCAATGTGGTAGAGGACTTTATGAGCCTTAAGATGGGTCATGAAGAGGTGCGACCACGTGGTGTAGGAACTGGATTCGTGATCAAGGATGATGGGGATGCAGTTTTTGATATTGGAGATCGTGAGAGCGGAGTGGAAGGGCGGTTTGGTGGCGGGTGTGTCGGCCATTGGGGCGAGAGAGAGAGGTGCGAGAAAGTGGGGTAGGTGTCGGCAAAGGGAAGCCGAGAGGGGGAGGGGGCGGCGTCGGGAGGGTGACCGAGGGTGGGGGGGGGGGGGGGTGGCAGCGGCTAGGTCTTAGGAGAAAAGAAAAAGATTTAGGGTTTAAGGATCTTAGGTTGTGATACCATGTAAGATCACGAGATTGATTGTAATATCCTCCTTAAGGGTTTCCATTCATTGATAAACATATATATAGGTTATAAAGGTATTGGGTCTTTGGGCCTACTATACAATATCAGACCTATGTAATCTATCAGTTAAAGAAGATCCAAGGCGAACCACGAATGCCGAGAAAACACAAATCAAATGCTAATTTTATTCGGACAAAAAAAAAGTGCTAATTTTGTTTTTATTTTTTTGAAAAAGGTAAGAATCAAAAATATCACACAAATCATTATGTAATTAATCAAGAGACCGTAAAAAATGATACACAAATAACTCATCGAGGAATAGTGCAATAGACATCAAGGCAAGGAGAGGAGACGACAAAACAACGAGTGAAGCGCCACATGATGAATGACTCAATAACTTGTCAATGAAGAGGTGGGAAGTCAAGCACTATCATAGTAGCAACGCCGAACGACATGTACGTTCACTAGGATACGGTTTTCTATGGGAGGTGTAGACGATACTCCAAGAAAGCACAACCCTAGAAACAGAGTTGTTTGAAACAGATTGTCACATTCCGACAGGACACGAATCGTACCACATCAAAACTGAAGGGGAGAAGTTAAAGACCAAGGCACATCAAAAACAACCCAAACCAACTGAAGCCTCAAAGAGACGAACTTATTGGTAAAACATAGGAACGCCTCACCTAACTCAAAAATTTTCATTTTCCATCCGCACTATCTGTTTTTTGTTTTCCATTATTCTTTTTCTATATTTATCAATAGGATTTGAGTTTCAAAAGGTCCAATTTATGCCAAGGGTTAAAATCTTCCAAAAAATAGTCAATCTTTGATACTATTTTCTTTTTCTTTTTTTATTATTATAATATTATTTTGTACTAATATCTTGTTGGTTTTGGATAAACTCTAAGAAACCCTATGTTAGGACTTTAGGATGGTTTCCTAACTAACTAGAGAGAGATCACTTTTAGAGAGAGTAACCAATTGAATCTTGTATGAATGTATGAACGAATCGGTTACAATGTCCACAACACCTCTTATAGCATTTCCTTAACATGTGCTAGTTACGTGCCAAGCTATATACACACACCCCTAACACCACTCCCCTTCTAAGACAAACCTTGTCCTCAAGGTTTCAAAGGTCTACAAATCACCCCAAATTTCTAATAAATCTCCTATAATATCCTGCCAACCCCAAGAAGATTCTCATCTCTTTCTCATTCCTTGGTACATGCCACTTCACAATTGCTTCAATCTTGGAGGGATCTGTTGCCACCCCTTCAACTGAAGTAACATGATCCAGATACTCCACCCTGGATACAACAAAGTTGAATTTAGAGAGCTTAGCGAAGAGTTGATGCTTCTTCATGGTGCTCAACACTGTCTCAAGTTGCACCAAATGTTGCTATAGTGTTTCACTGTAAATCAAGATATCATCGAAGAACACTAAGACAAACTTGCGCAAAAACTTAGCAAAGACCATGTTCAACAAGGATTGAAATGTTGGAGGGGCATTTGTCAACCCAAATGGCATTACATTGAATTCATAGTGCCCATTGTGCGTTATGAAAGTGGTCTTGGGTATGTCAAGTTCTGCCACCCTCACTTGATGATACCCTGCTCGCAAGTCAAGCTTTGAGAACACGACAGCCCCATGGAGCTCATCCAACAATTCCTTAATGTTGGGAATAGAAAGTTTGTCCTTGACAGTAGCATTATTAAGCTTCCTATAGTCCACGCAAAATCGTCATGTCCCATCTTTCTCCTTCACCAACAATGTTGGAGAAGCAAATGGACTTTGGCTATGTCTGATCAACCCAGTAGCCAACATCTCCCTTAACTTGTCGTTCAATCTCATCCTTCTGACCATGAGGATACCTATAAGGCTTGGAACAAATCGCTTGTGTGCCTGGTTTCAATGGAATCCCATGCTCACACTCCCTCTCTCTCTCTCTCTCTGGGGGTAAGTGCTTAGGCTCTGCAAACACTTCCTTAAACCTCTCCAAGACTTCCTGAACTTCCGGTGGTGTAACCTCCATCTTAGCACATAACTCAAACACATGGGCAATGTGTGTAATGGACTTATGCTCATTACTTTTGATCAACAACTATAACTCCTTCCCCGTAAGGTGCCTAATGACAGCATTTGCCTTATCCTCACCATACCTTGCAATTCGACTCTCTTTCCATCCTTAGAAAAGGCAATTGTCATCTTATTGTAATCGAATTGTACCGGGCTATACTTCTTCATCCAATTCACCCCAAGTAAAATATCGAAATCTCAAATTTTCAATGCCCCGATATCAAATTTGTAATCCCTTCCCTGCATCTTCCACTGGAACCCTTTGCACTCTAAATGACAAAACAACTTGCCCTTATTCAATCCCTCCACAGTCATCAAATTAGCAGGTAACAATTAACAATTTGAATCCAACCTCCTTAGCAATCAGAGGATCCACAAAGCTATGTGTTGATCCACTGTCAATCAAAACACTGATCACTCTATCTCCAACATAACCTTTGAATATGATCGATGTATCCGATCCGTTACCAGTGAGAGCTCGCACTAAACCTTCCTGATCCCCTTCTTCAAGGCAAGCTTTCTTTGTGTTGGTCGCACTCGGATCCTCTTTCCCACAAGAATCTAGATCTTGCGTTGCAACATATCTCACCGACGAATTCTTGCACTTATGGCCGACAAAGTATTTGTCACCACATCTAAAACACAATCATGTTGTTCTCTTGAAATCCTTTGAAGCTTTGTTCCCATCTTGGCCCTTCTCACTCGTAAGACCAGGTCTCCATGGAGGTTTACTCACTTTGACCAGGGCCTGCACAACATCATTGTGCAATCTCGCGAGTTCTAGAGTTTCAGCTAGGTCTCTTGGCCGGCCAAGCTTCACCAGAGGTTTGAGTTTGGCCTTCAACCCACTGATATAACTAGTGACAAAGTAACACTCCGGCAAATGAGGATCATACGAAAGCATACTTGCTCGAAGCTCCTCGAATCTTTCATTATAGTCTTCAAGATCACCGTTCTGGCTGAATTTGTTGAATTCTTCAACAATTTCCACCCCTTGTTTTTCCCCAAACCTGCAACACAATGCCTTGCTCATCTCCTTCCATCTTACCCCTTTCTTCTGCATCAGGTAACCTTGGATCCATGTATCCGCATGGTTGTGCATATACATGGCAGCTAATTCCACCTTCTGATGCTCTTGAATGCCAAAAAGAAGGAAGTACTTTTTGCATTTTCGGACCCAGCTCCGTGGTTTCTTCCCATCAAAAGTTAGAAAATCGACTTTAGGAAATTGATTCTGACCATTGAGAGATCCTTCGTTCCTCGTCGGTGGGGGCCTATACACATTTGTCTCCTCTGGAATTTCCCGGTTAGGAACCAGTGGTGTCTTCTCCTGCTGGTCATTCGTCGGAATAGTGAAACCCGATTGGAACACCGCTTTTTTATTCTGGATTCGAATCCATTCCGCAATCTAAGCGACGCTCTGTTCTATCCTCATCTGGATTCGAATCCATTCGTCGGAATAGTGAAACCAGTGGTGCGAGCTCCTGATACCAATTGTTTGGACTTTGGGATGGTTTCCTAACTAACTAGAGAGAGATCACTTCGAGAAAGAGTAACCAATTGAATCTTGTATGAATGTATGAATGAATCGGTTACAATGTCCACAACACCTCTTATAGTATTTCCCCCACATGTGCTAGTCACGTGCCAAGCTATACACACACACACCCTAACACCCTAATTTCCTTTGTAAACTCCTGAATAAAAGGTTATTTAGAATCCTAATAAACACATGAGTTACTCTTCTATTCTCTCCACCTTACTCCTCTATTCTACAAATTGTTCCAAAAAGAAAAAATAATCTTTTAAAGTGGATTAACTAATTTTATTACAACCAAATCAATTAAAAAAAGTATCCCATAAAGCGAATAAATTAATGTAATTCTAACACGTTATCAACACATTAGGTGGTGGGTAGGTGGTCACCCATCACCTAGCACCTTTTAGAACATTGGGGTCGAATTGAAAATTCAAGATGTGGTGACTTTTTCAGTGTGGCATAGCATAGTTCATTCAGCAAAGTTGGGTCAAGCCAGTGTTTAGTTTTCATGAGTTCGGGTAGGCATAGGAAACAAAGCAATCTCATATTCAAGGCTAGAATCACAAGTAAAAGAATCGAAATTTAGATTTAGAGTTCAGCAGTAGATTCAAAAGTCGAGATCAAGAGAACTAAAAAAGATTCAGCAGAGGATGGGGAGTAAGGGAGTAACCGCCTGTCTTCAAAGACATCCGTCTCAAAGTTCTTCAATACGACATCTTTGATTCGTCCCTTTCTTCAAACCTTTCGAGATTTGAAGGTTGTTTTGGGAAGATTTTACTTGTTCTTTCATTTTGTGTTTCGATTGTCGTTTGATTTGGATCTGGAACTCAGATTTTGATAAATCTGATTTGGGTGGTTTGAGGAGTGGGCGGGTGATGATATTTCTAGGGGTTATTGCTGTCCGTTGCTTGATCTGAATGATATTACACTTGGGGCTAAAAATACTGATATCAGTTAAACTGAATGAGGAGCTCAAGCATTTCTTCCGACCAAAATCAAAACCATCATCATGTTCAAATTGTACAAAAAAGGAAGAAGCTGGATGACTAATAAGACTTCGAAAAGATTGCAACTTCATCTGCCGGAGCACCTGTCATCAAGCAAGTTTTCGGCCCTTGAGGCTGCTCAAATGGGAAACATCTGATAGTTGCCCCAGTTTCCTCTTTCACTTTCAACTCCTCCTTGTCACTATATATAGCAAAGCAAAGCAAAGCAAAGCAGCAAAGCACATGTTAACAAAAATATACATGTGAGGTTAAATAGAAGCAGGCTAGAGATTAGAGAGAAGAATACCTAGCTGACCACGGACCCCTTGCCCACTTGCCTGCAGAAATTGCTGCCTTAAGCTCATCATATGAGTTCACATCCACTATGTTACTGCACGGAAAGATGGATAAGCATTAATACCAAGATAGAAACGATAAGATGCCATCCCATTATGAAAAACTTTTCCACATGGATAAAGAAACGAAAGTCTTAATAAGAATCTTCAGAGGGGGTGAGAGGGGGGGGGGGGGGGGGGGGGGGGGGGGGGGGGGGGGGGGGAAGACACCCAAGGGAGAGATGAGTGAACCTGTCACGAAATGATATTGCCATTGCCAAGAGTGATTCTTGTATCTCATCCAACCTGTCTTTGACGTAAGGTATCAGCACTGAAGGATCCATAGATATCCCAAATACTTTCCCATTTTTTCCTGGTACATCCCTTCTTGACATCACAACAGTCTGATTTGAGACATCTCGAGGACCAACTTCAATCCTTATAGGAACACCCTGCAAGAACGAGATACATTGATTAGTTGGTTCAATTATTTCTGCTAACTTTGACAATCTTAAAATCAAATTCAATAATCAAGAACTTGCACAATGACATGGACACAGACTACAGTTACCTACAATACAACTAACTCCTACATAATTATCTATTGAAATAGTAAGGAGTTAGGCAAGTAACTTCAACCCAATATCCTGTAGAAAGACAGCAAACTTTTCCCTAATTTATGTTCATCATCTAAATGACAGATTTTACTGCACATGCCATCAAAGAGCTACTTTTGCTCCTTCCAAATTAGGGAAACAAAAAAATGTTAGTGTGGTTACAAAAGAAGCTACAATGTGATTCAAATTAGTCCAACAGGTAGTAAACTTTTTTACCAGAACAGAAAAACTCCGCTTCCAGATACTGTAATTTATACAGTAAACATGCAACAAAAATTTTAAGAGCTGACCTTCATCTCCCAGAAATTAAATTTCCATCCAGGTGTCCTCTGATCTGTGTCATCAAGTTTAACTCTAATCCCTGATTCTTGTAAGATTTCATTCAGATTATTAGCAGCACCAAGTACTCCGTCTTTTTCATCAGCCTTCTTCCAAATCGGTACAATTACAACCTGGATTGTGAATTTGTGATACAGTTAGGAACGAGTCCCATTTGAATTGCATTTACAGAAGAATTTCTATCACACGTTTGAAAAACTATTGAGAAAAAGAGGTAAATAGATTAATACGTAGTACTAAAAAGGAAACAATACAACTTGAAAGCATTCGAGTAAGAAGATGTAAAACATGTTTGAAAAAAAGAGAACAAACTACTGGTGAATGACTCAATACTGAGAAGGTAGTGTTCGACCCAAATAATATCCGAAAATGTGATGGAGATCCAACATAACTGTTTTCAGAGGACAGCTGAACAACAAATGTCCAAAGTCCATACTCCATCATATGGCAGAGCCCGGGAATCATCAAGCAAACACTTCCAACACTAATAAGAGTTTTGAGTATACCTGTATTGGAGCAATCTTTGGAGGCAACATTAAACCTGCATCATCTCCATGAGTCATGATGATACCTCCGACAAAGCGTGTGCTAATTGCCCATGATGTCTGCCATACATGTTGCCGTTGCCCACTTTCATCTGTGAACTGTGTACGGAAAAACAATTACAAATATATTAGGTATATCGGTTTTTATATCCTATGCCCTTGGGGCATAGGATAAACAACCCATATTGGGAAAGGTTCCCTATATTTGGATGCATAGACCCTAGGAAAGCATTATTAAAAATGGCTTAAATCATTTAAATTTGAAAAATCTTTCTATTTGTATCCTCTTATCCTATGCCCATAGAAAAACCGTAGATATATATTACAAAGATCCTGTTATATTATTGTAAAAAGACAAAAATAAGCTCGTTTTTTATCCTTTGGAGATAAGACAAATTGAGCTATGAGTAAGTGTTGAAACAATGCCCCGAAGCCAATGCCCAGGAATTACCAAAACTTCAATAGTACCTGTGTTCCAAAAGCACGAGAAAAATTTTGTCCAAGATTGTGGCTGGTTCCTGCTTGTAAAGCTTTCCTATCACCCATCATAGCCTCAATTGTATAGGTCCTAGATGCACCAGCAAATGTCTCCATCTTTGATTTTCGGCCAGGAACAACAGGTATTGCAGCGTGCTCAAAGGCAAATTTAGTGTAAACGTCAATCATCTGCAAGGCCTGCAGAAACAATGTCAACTGATTAGTTGCTACCAGATCACTGGCAATGCACTAGCTGGTGTTCCATGGGGGATATGAAAAGAAAGAAAAACCTCTTTCTCTGCTTCTTCTGGGGTAGCGTGAGCCGTGTGCCCTTCTTGCCATAGAAATTCC
Source organism: Persicaria tinctoria (assembly GCA_037127255.1). Taxonomy (NCBI): domain Eukaryota; kingdom Viridiplantae; phylum Streptophyta; class Magnoliopsida; order Caryophyllales; family Polygonaceae; genus Persicaria; species Persicaria tinctoria. The sequence continues at coordinate 41,056,376 of JBANSL010000012.1, read as the reverse complement.
AGGGTCCTGACAAATGGTTTTGTGCGAAGCTCCCATCTTGTGACATTTGCCCACTAACAATATTCAATTCTAATTTTAAGTATAATAATAATAATAATTATAAAAAAGGAGACCAGTCGATGCTCTTATTATGCTTTAAAGTAAATGTATAAGCACACTGTATCACCTGGTTAATCATTAGAGGCAAGTCACGGTAACTATGAATCCACTGAGTAAACATGTGGTTGACTATTGTTTCACTGGTTGGTCTAACCTGCCACAACCTCAAGAAGTACAACAATCAAAAGCCAAAACTCAGGTTATTTGTTAACCATACCTGAAAAAAAAACTCCCAAGACAAACCAGCAAACAGACTTGAAAAGTAACAACAATGATAATGGTTGGGAAGTCTATACCACAAGTTTCTCTTCAAGTTCCTTTCCCCCTCCAATAGTTACAAGGGCTAATTCCGGGCTAAAGCCCTCAACATGACTAGCTTCTTTCTCAATGAAAGAGTATGGTATGAACTGCAGTAGATATCAAAACAGAAAATGAAAAATCAGATATGTAGGGATGTTTCTGAAGAATAGGAAATCAAATAATGAGGATAGAGCATAGTAGTAGCAGCAACACGTAATCTATCTATATATACATATACTAAAGCCAATGCATAGCATCCTATGTGGCACGTTGTGGTTGATCTTAGGGGGAAAATCCTATGTGGCGCATTGTGGTTGATCCTAGAGGAAAAATGAATAAAATAATATGTTGTTATAATTTATAGAAAGTTATAAAGCCATAGTCTATCTATATATATTTTAGTTAATTGACAAAAATATAAATAAAAAATATTTCATAGTCATACTTACCAAAAATATTACTAGATAAATAGGCAGTATTATGATAGGTGCTATTTTATTTATATCAAGATTATTTTTTGGTGGAGAGAATTATTTATATCAAAATTAATTATTTTAGGTGCTATTTTATTTATATCAAGATTATTTTTTGGTGGAGAGAATTATTTATATCAAAATTAATTATTTCATCATTGTTATTTTATTTATATCTATATTGTTTTTCGACGCCAAAATAAATTATTGAAATATTATGTAGACATAATATGTAGTCACAATCCATCCGTGCATAGATATTTTAGTAAACTAATGTAATAAATATGTACTAAATATTTAATTAACGATAGATTAGAAAAAAATTATTTATATATAATATGTCGAAATAATTTTATTTATATCTATATTATTTTTTGGTGGAAAATTTCATTTGTATTTAGATTATTATTTTTTAATCGTATTTCTTAAAATCTATCTAGATTATTTATAATTTATAATTTATAATATTGTATTAATGTATTTTCCGTGCATGGAAAGGGACCTACACTAGTAAAACATATATAATGGAAGGCATGTTACACTCTATTTCATAAAAGAAACAATATATCGGTTTAACATATGGCAGTATGGCACAGTGTTCCAGCAGTTTTGAATTATACCGTTGACCTCCAAACTCTTGATATACAGTGGTAAAACTCGGTGAACGTTGTGCACTTTCTTAATAAACCATAAATGTTACCCTTCACACATATTCAGGGTAAAAATTTTGGCCTTAATGTTAGCCTCCAAACATATTTGGGGTCAAATCTTTGTCTTGCATAAAAACGAAATTAAGTCCATCCAAGCTGTCTACAGAGAATACTTATGGGCTGGTAATAACTAAATCTATATACATATACTAAAACCGATGCATTGTTGCCTACGTGACGATGCGTGAGTGCATCTCGCAAAACTTTCTCCCATCAAAAAGGAAATCTAATAAAAATAATTATTTTATTTTACCATTAACTCATATGATTGGATAGATAGAATATCTTATAAAAGAGTAAATATTATATAAGGAAAAAACTATATCAATATAATTAATACAATATTATAAATAATTTACATATTATATTTTAGGAAAAAACTATATCAATTGCCGCTTTTATATTTTAGTATATAAAAGAATTATTTATATCAAAATCAATCATTTAATAATTGTTATTTTATATACATCTATATTATTGTTTGAGGCCAAAATAAATAATTAAAATATTATATATCCATAATATGTAGCCACAAGCCATCCATGCATAGATATTTTAGTAAACTAATGTAATAATGTAATAAATATATACTACATATTTAATAAAAAAGAATTAAAATATTTTTTAAAATGAACTATCTAATTAAATTACATGAGATGTAATTAACCATAAAATAGAAAAAAAATTTACCTTATAAATGTTAATTTTATTTATATTTTGAGATAATCTAAATAAAAGATATTTAGATTATATATAATCTGTCGAACTAATTTTATTTATGTCTATATTATATTTTGGAGAAAAAATAACGTATTCTCCGTACACGGGACGGTATCTACACTAGTTAAAGCAATAAAAGTGTATGCCTACACTGCATGGCCATAGGTCCATAACGTTTATTTGAGTTTACAACCTGAAATATGGGTGCAAGGTGCAGTCCATGATGCTCTTTCAAGAAACTCTGTCACCTTGTATTCTTTGTTTTCGTTTGATCTTATTGTGTGCGTAAAATCAATTAACTGGGTTACATTATGTGGACTTAGTTCCTCCTTCTATACATCCAACACTATCCTCATCTCATGCCTTTTCTCTTCTCACACGAGATCTCTTTCATTTCTTGATCTTCAATCTCAATCCACTTTTTTCAAAACTTACACTGTACCTTATTTGAGGGAAGGTGAACAAGTGGTTACTTACAAAAGAAAGCCATTTATTCATCTTCCCGGACAACAGTTCATTGCTACTAGGAGAACTAGGAAACAGCATGTCAGGAAGTGGATCCAAAATTTTAAGCGTTTTCATAATCAATTATGCCAGAACTAACTTCGCACTCAACATCATGTCTACAAAATACATTCTTGCAAGAGCAACTTGGATAGGCAAAACATGAAACTCATAGCCTGGATCTAGAAACCAGAACTTTATATAAAGAGCTCTCCAATCGTTTTTCACACTAAAAAGTAAATAGCAACTCGGTTACTAATCATCACCCCCCAAAACATAATCGATTCCCCGCTGTTTGATCATAAAAAGCAAATGTAAATAGATGCAGAGAGTAAGAGAGACGAACCTGTGGAAAGTACATATTACTGTGGCCGGTTTCCTTGAATTTTTTATTCAAATACTCCTGCAAAAAAGCGAATTTAAACACAAAGAAATGGAAAAACCCCAAACAGAAAACCAAATGCTTGAACTACTGAACCTCATCAAACAACAACGGAATTCAAAACACAACACTTAGAAGATGAAACGATCAATTTCACCTGGATAGCCTCCCATATCGCGTAGCCGTAGGGCCGGATAACCATGGTTCCACGAACGGGGCCGTAATCAGCGAGCTCAGCGTTGGCAATGACATCGAGGTACCAGGCATTGAAATCCTGAGAGCGGGGAGTGATAGCTCGGTCCTGAACCTTAGATGAAGAAGAAGAAGAAGATTTCAATGGCGGAGGTTCGCTTTTGGCGGATGCTGGGGGAGTATCTGTCTGCGCCGCTGTGATCTGAGAGGAGAAGCTGGACGCCGGAGATTGCCGGATAGGAAGACATCGGCGCCGGCTGAGGGAGAAGGAGCGGCGGGAGAACGAAGGATTGATTAAAATGGAAGAGAGAGAAGGTAAGCGGAGAGCTCCCATGGTTGGAGGTTGGAAGCTGGACGTGGGAGCCGGAGAGAGGGTATTGGGGGAGGAAAAGGGAGAAGACGAAGAAGCGTAAGGTGAGATGAGGTTTTAGAGGGAGAGTTCCAGTGTGGCGATGCCCATTGTATGATGATGGTACACACTAGGAACTAAACTGCACTAGGGCTTATCCCTCACACATCTTAATATCTTATCCCTCAGAAAATATGATCCTCTTTCTTTCCAATTTGTTAAAAACTAGTGCTTTTTTTCGAATCAGGTTTTTAAAATATTTTCAAGTCGAATTTGATAGTCAAAATACTCAACACATATTAATTTTTCACTAACATACCATCTTGTTCATTCTCCTTCCAATCGAGATAATTAGTATTTCAAATTTGACAAATAATAATAGATCATTTCTCTTGACATTATAGTTCTTGGCCTAAGAAAACTCAATCTCACCCCTTATAACACTTGTTATGTTACAATCTAGTTACACATCTCAAAACGGTGTAAATTATTTGAGAAAAAAAATATCATAGGTATAAATGTATAAACTCTATGGAGCCAAAGTATTAAAATATTGAATGATGTTGACGGAAGATTAACCATGGGCAATCTTTGAAAGAGTTGTGAAGGTAGAAATTGGTTAGAGAATTAGAAGATTTGTAATAATTAAGAACAGTGCTTGACGACCCTAGCTTATGCTAAAACTCTTGTATAAACGATTTATCCGAAACCTCAAACATATAAGAAAAAAATTTATTTTTTTTATCTTTTATTTAATCCTATTGTATTTCATGGTGAACCCTTAATTTCATCATCGTATTTTTTTTTCATGCCTATTTTCATTAGAGTCTAATAACAATAACAGACTAAATAATATCAATGTTGTGTGCTATGAGTAGTTTTAAGACCATTATTTTCATTAGAGTCTAATAACAATATATCACCTTTAGATTACCATATGTTTATTTCAATTTCTTCATGATCTAATTGTATTTTATGGCACCCATATGAAATTATCTACAACCCTTATTTAAGTGTGTTTTGATCTAATTACGATCCTGATTATTTTCACAGTATGATGATGAAATATTAATAAAATTGACAAATTAATGAAAAGTAGAATGGTTATAATTGAATGTTGAAATCATAAAACTTCAAATCACAATTACTTGAATAGAAATCCAAACACAAATTGCAATTATCAACATAGACCCAAATCCAATACTAGCCATATAGAGATGACGATTGCCGAAAATAAGCTTGAAATAAAATATGAAACTTACATATGGATCACTGCATATTATTTCCTGAAACTATGGTAAGTCGCTTGGGCACCTTCTTTCGTTTCTCTAATGCAGTTTGTCAATTGTTTCCTAATATCTTGCTTGGAAGTTGGAACCCAAAAAATTATGTTTCTTTATTATAAATTTGTTCAACCAATTTGACCCAAGATATGCCCCTCATACATCCCTATTGGTGTTTGTACGGGTAAAATTGCAAATGCTTGGTTTTGAAGTGATTCTAAGGTTACTAATTAACATAGAGACTTGTTATTAGCTTACCGGTGGTTATTAGCTTACCAGTGGTTTAGTCCGTGCTTTGCACGGGTCTAATTATTTTATATAAATTATATATAAACTAAAAATTTAAACTATAAAATTAATTTATATGATATATTAATTTTTTAAGTTATAATTATAAATAGTTTATCAACAATGAATAAGTTTTTATACAAATTTATTAAGATTATTTATTGTTAACTTTAAGCATTAAATATTATCAAATATATAGCTTTTCGTGTTTCATTACTCATATCTATAATTAATATCACAAACATTATACAATCAGACTTTTTCTAGCTTGTTTTTATTTATTCTTAAAATTTAAGATATTGACTTTGTAATAAAGAGAGATGATGTTTATGCAAATGTACATGATATATTATGATTTATAATATTAATTTTAAAATAGTTAGCTTAAATAGATGTATTATTAATCTAAAAGCATTTACTTATTGTTGAGAAGGAAGTTAGTTAATGAAATTATTGGGAAAAATCTCTTGTATAGGTTGATTCTTATAGTTTAAGATATTGATTTTTTTAATAAAAAATGAAGTGTATGCTAATTTAAATGATATATTATTTTTGAAATGGTTAATCTAAATAGATACATTGTTATTGATGAGTAATGATAGATGAAAGTGATGTTTGAATTATTAATCTCATTTCATTACCAATCTATCACATGTTTCATGTTATTTTTGCAACCTTCGAAAGTTCATTTGTGTTACTTTAGAATCAGCTTATCCCTGCAGCTTATCACTTATCCCAGCTTTGGTATCCTTTGCTCAAGGCATCAGGGTCTGGAATCATTGTATTCATTTCTTCGGTTATCAACTTGCTCAGATTGTTGCTCGATTCCCATCAAAGCGAGGTGAATCTACAACGTTGTCAACTTTTACTGATTCGTGGTGCTGGATTGTTGGTTTTGTGATATACTCAAGAAGTGATCAAAAGTTATAAACTTCCATGACAGAGTTGTTTAACTTTGATTCTTGTAAAAAAATTCTGTTTGAAACAAGGTAAAATTTTGAATGTCGTTGCTAGCCACTATCTAGGTCCTTGCTGTTGATATTTTAGAATTTTGGGTTGCTTTAACTCATGATAAGAGCGATTTCAATGACACTAGGGGTCTCCTGCTGGTTTTGTGATATTCATGGAACCATGGTCATTATTTTGATCTCCTGAGACTTTTTTAGCATGAAGGATTCCCTCCTCAGTCCAATTACTTTGCTTGGGTAATTACATGGACAGGGGGAAACAAAGCTTGGAGACCATATATGCCTTCTTCTTGCATATAAGATTAAGTATCTTGAGAACTTTATTTCGAGAGGAAACCATAAATGTGCTTCAATAAATCGTATATATGGATATACGATTAAAAGTCATCAATAAAATATGTCATCAATGTTTAAATGTCATCAGTAAAATTGTCATCAATAAAAAGATGTCATCAATGAAGTGTAATTACGTATTAAGCTCATATGTCATCAATTGTATAAAAATATCATCAACAAAAATCATCACAAATGATTGAGATCAATGAAATGTAATCACAACTGTGTTATCAATGTCATCGCAAATTATTGAGATCAATAAAGTTTAATCACAAATGTGTCATCACTCATCAGTGAATTAAAGAAAAAAGTGTCATCAAACGATTTGATTAAAAAAGTGGCATCAAATAATTATATTAGAAAAATGACATCAAAATATTAATTTGAAAAAGTTGCATCACATTAAAGAAAAAAAATGTCATCAAATATTATCAAAAAATTGACTTTAAAAAAGTGTCATCAGTAGTCAACAGTAACAAAAAATTGGCATCAATGGCCGACGTGGCATCACAGTACACAAAAAATGTTATCAAGGTATAAAAAAAATGGCATCAAAGCGAAAATAAAATGTAATAAAAAATGGAATCAAACCGGTAAAAAAATGGCATCACAAAAATGTCATCATTTAAAATATATAAAAAAATCCACATGATTTGATCAACGTTGACCGGTCAACTGTTTGACCAGTCGATGGTCAATCAGTTGACCATTGACTTTAATACTCCATTTGAGGAATGGACTACATAACCTAATTAAACAAGTTTATTGTCTAATTAGCTAATTGAAAGTTCTAAATAGCCTACTTACCTAAATCACCCTTATTTTATTCTAAAAGTTATTTCTAATTGTTAAGGAGGCATTTAGTTGATACATTTATTGGGCAAAAAATCTCTTTTATACATTGTTTGTTTATATCATTATTTATTCTTACGGAAACGCTAAATACACCGCTAATTTTTACTGGATACACCGCTAATCTACGCAACAAGCTGCGGAACTCACTACGCACCACGATGTGTAACTAGCCTTGCGTCCGACCAAATACGCCCTAACATCCCCCCGCCAAACATTCCGCGATGGGTTTTGATAGAGTCTATTTTAGTCTTGTTTTTAGTATAGATTTACATATTAATTTAGAACATATTTATATATTTTATAGTTAATTTGTATTATTTGGTTTTCGGAGTCTACACTAGTGTTTTTATATATTTCAGGTATTTCCGAGTTCGATGCTATCAATTTGGAGGCTGGGATCAAAATTTGGGCCGAGTTAATTCATTACGAATGGGCTGATTTGTGTGTGCAATGCGATTGGAGTTCGGATCGTGCAACGGTGCAAGGCGGAAGGAGCTTATTACTTTTGCCGATTAAAAGTGGGCTACATAGATAGAGTTATATAGGGTAATATTATATATTTATAATAGTAATATTATATAGAACTAGTTAGATTAATTAGTTTATCACACTATATATACATTCCTACGGCAAAGCATATGGGAGGCCGAAGGTGAGCCGGCCGACTACCGTTTCCAATTCTTTAACCCTAATTATGTTTTGTACTACTTTTATGGAGATTTAAGCTCTCCCGTTTCGTCTATGATTTGAAGCTTTGTTTGATTGAATTGTGAGTTTCTGAATCTTGTTCCTCATTTCCTATATTTGAATGTTTTGACTTCTTTGTGCTTGATTGTTTATTGTTTTATTCTATCTAGCACGCGCAACTAGTTAGAATCAATTCAATTGCTAGGGTTTTGTAGATTCCTGGTTGTGAACCTTAACCCAAGTGGCAAACTTGTTCCTTTAGGGCTGGTTGAACTAATTGAATAAGTAGGAAGTTGAATGTGTTGTTAAATCCCTCTTTAGGGACTGCAAATACCTTGGTTAATCTCTGAACTTAAAGCTATCAATTGGGTTAAATCCTTCTTTAGGGACTGTTCGATTGATAAGGGTTGCTAGGACTGGTTGGACTAGTAACTATATTAGGTCGGGACAAGGACATTCATAGGAAAACCTAAAATGACAAGAGGAAGTTACAATATCAATTCAACCAACTAAAGTGGATAATTGTAGGTGAAACTATTTTATTAATCGTTATCTCCATTAATTTGTTTATAGTTTATTTTATTTTCTTTTTTATTTACACCACTAAAAAACCCCCGTTTCCTATTAATTGGTAAATAGACATAACTTGGAAATACTTGATTCTCTGTGGGATCGACTCGTGCTTACCACGCTACATTAGTTAGGTAGGTTCGAAATTATTTTGATACGGTTAACGCGACTAAAAACCGACCATCAGGTTGCGAAACAGGATACGCGTATGAATGCGGAATATCTGAGAATGAAACCAAACGCGGCATAAGGGAATACGAATGGACTCCGCATCGAGTTGCGTAATATGATGTATTTGAAATTCAAAAGCAGTTGCGCATCGGGGTGTGGAGAACGAGGCGTATCAAGTATGATTCGGAACAGCAATCGGTGGTATGACTTTCGAACTCCGATTCCAAGAGCGACGACGATTTTTGATTCCGACAGGCGGAGAAGAGAATGGCGGGTGAAGGAAGCGGCGGAAAGAGGGGTACAGGAGGCGAGGGTGGCGGTGGAGGGCCGGCCGGTACGCCTGTGGTGCTGGTAGCCGGTGACGATCTGACGATGGACGAGATCTTCGATTCGTTGGACTGGAGAGACGGGGAGAGGGTGGCGATGGAGGCGGAGGAGTTGAGGACGGTGGCGGAGGAGGTGAGGACGATGTCGGCGGGGCAATTAGAGGTCGATAGGGCGCTGGGGCAATTAGGTGGCGGGGATTTGGTCGCTGATGGGGGCCGGGGTGGAGAGGGCGGAGAAGGGAGTCGGCCGGGGGTCCGGGAGGTGTCGATTGAGACGGCGAGTGCGGTGATGCAACGGGAGGAGGAGGAAGATGCGGCTCTGAGCAGGGCGACGGAGGAGGAAAGGGCGACAGAGGAGGAAAGGGCGCGGGAGAGGGATAAGGTTACAGCATGGGCGGCGGATGCGGACGCGGCATCTGTGGCGGATAGGGTTACAGCGACGGCGGAGGAGGCAGCGAGGGAGGCGGTTGGGGCAGATCCGGACAGGGTTGCGTCGGAGGAGCCATCGAGGGTGGCCACCCTGGAGGCGGCGACGGATTCAGCAGAGGAGGCAGCGAGGACGGCGGCGGCGAGGGCGGCAGTGGTTGAAGGGAAGAGAGTGTTGCGCCCGCGAGCAAGAAAAACATTATTGGCGTTGGTAAGTATTGCGTTGATGATTCTTTGTAGTTTTCATTACTCTTCAATTATACCTAAGTTTGAGTGTTGAGTAAATCGTAATAGTGAGAAGAAAAAAATCTGTTAGTATGTGTGACCTAAAGGTACCAAATATAGGAAGAAATAGCAGAATATGAGAAATATAATGGTCGGAAAATAGAGAATGAAAAGAATCGTTAAAAATAGTAGACACGTACATTATAAGTATATAAAGTTGAGATGTAATTACATATGCGTAATAGAAAACATATAATTCGATGACAAAATGGAGAGTACAAATACATAAATTACAAATGTGGAAAACGTTATAGTAAACAGAGTGAAATATACATTATAATGTGGAACAGTTTGAATTATAAAAAATAATTATAAACAATGACAACGCGTAGGAAATTGTTATAGTAAACAGAGTGAAATATACATTATAATGGTCGGAAAATAGAGAATGAAAAGAATCGGACTATTGGACAATTTGTTTCAGCCTCAGCGCGTGGGAAGTTTGAGAAGAAGGTGAAGAGAGTTGTTGCAGAGCCTCCAGCTGATGCAGTGGTGGAGACGGAGATGGTAGTGGTAGAGACGGAGATGGTGGACGTGGAGTCGCCTGCGGTGGACGTGGAGACGCCTGCGGATGCCGACCAGCCCGACCCCGCACGAGAGGGAGAGTTGGTGGAAGAGTTACAGGCTTGTATGAGGACTCCTGAGGTGCGGGGGCCAAACCTACAGATGGTATTGCCGATGGAGCCTCCTCCATGGGGGCCGCCGTCGACGATGGCGCACGGACTCCCTTGGATGGATATTTATGGGGACGACCGTGCAGAGAGGTCCCCTGAAGTGGGTTCTGCGTGCGGGTCCGCATCAGAAGCGAGGACGTATGCGTCTGCTGTGAGGGAGGGTGCGGTTCTGGAGGAGTACCATGCTCCCCACGATGAGAGTGTTCCCCATGAGCAGGATGCTCAGCAGGAGCCGGATGGCCCGCAGGATCAGCATGACAACGATGGTGGTGACCAGGTTGGTGAGCAGGGTGGAGCCAGTTCATCTGAGGAGGATGACCCGGATGAGGTGTTTGGCAGGGGGCCGGATGATAAGTCGATGTTGTTGAGCTTTGTCGCTCATGTGGCGCGGAGGATTTGGGCGGCGCCGGATGACCCACCTGTACTGGTGGACGTGCATAGGCGGGGTAAGACGATCAGTTGGTTGTGGCAGACCTTTGAGCGCGGAAGGGAGACCTGAGTTCCCTCAGTGGCGCAGAGCGGGCTGGTGGGGTTGTTGGATCCGAGTTGGAGCCACGTCGACCATGGGCTGTGTCAGATTTTCATGGAGCGGTGGCAGTCGGAGACGAACTCCTTTCACTTCGAGTGGGGTGAAATGACGATTACTCTGCACGATGTGCAGTTGTTGTTTGGGCTGGCTATAGAGGGTGCGTAGGTGGTGATGGACGTAGATGTGTTGGGGGCCGCTGAGTGGGTGGCGTAGAGCTTTGGGTGGTCGCTGCATCGGGTGAACAAGTGGAGGACGACGGGTGGGATCCCACAGAAGGAGCTGAAGGCGAAGATAGCAGCGTACATCGACGCAGGCCTCCCGGAGGATGGGGTCGGTCGCCAGAGGGTCGCGATGTCGTGGTTGGCGTACCTTCTTTCGTCGACGTTGATGATCGACAAGTCGAAGGATAGGATACGTGTGCCATTGATCTACATGTGCAGAGACCCTGCAGCGACGGGGGGATATGCATGGGGGGCTGCGGCGTTGGCGTACCAGTACAGATCCATGGGGAAGGGAACACGAAGGAGGGCGAAAGAGATGTGCGGCTGCCCGCTCCTGCTACAGGTAATGGCGTAGATCATCGTACGGTTCAACTGTATTTACAATGAAATTAAAATTTTTAGATAGTGATTGACTTTGATTAAAATGAGTTTCCATGCAGGCCTGGATATACAATTATTTCCTTGTTCAGCATGGCACACTTGCGCCGACGGTTGAGATGAGGGTTGATGCGAGGTACGCGGCCCGTTTCGTGCCGACAGCAACCCCGAGGCGGGACCAAGGGCGGATTACATCCCTACGCCGGTACATTGACCAGTGCGGACCCCGATCGGTATGTGACGCTGGACTTACAGTGTGAATTATATATAATTGTTGACTATCAGAGTCGTAACAATGTAATTGTGTAACTTGTATCTATATATTATGATCGTAGGTATGTTGGATGCCGTTCGGGCACGACTTGGATCTTCAGGGGGTCCACATAGTGTCGGCCTACCGCGGGACGATCACATGGGCGGAGGGGGTAGAGCCGTACATGCCTGATAGGGTGGTACACCGGTTTGGCCGCATGCAGGGCATCCCGATGGACCCCTTCATTCCTGTGCGAGCGGTACGACATGCGCGACCACACCGCCCGTACGAGCTTGTGATGCCGGGGGAGGTGAACCACTGGGCTGACCGCCATGCGCACGTGGTTGACCTCGAGGCCACACTGATGGCTCCTACAAAGCGTCCATGGGCGTCGATGGAAGGGTACCTGGAGTGGTTTCGCCCGAGGTCACATGTCTGCATCCTCCCTTCGTCCGTCATCCCTCCAGAACCGGAGCCGATTATTCCGGATGAGCCGGCGCCCGTTCCGGAGGAGGCGCAGGCCGTTCCGGCGGAGGGCCCTTCTGCGACTGCCATCCTTCCACCCCGTGTAGCAGATGTGGCGGATCGATATGACGCGGTGGGGGCTGAGTTGACTCGTCTTCTGTCGGAGCCGGAGGATACATTGAGGGCTGAGATTAGGCGCATTGTAGGGCGGTCCTACACCGCTGATCCGTCATTTGTGCAGACGCAGTGACATATGTGTACGCGTACATTTATTTTGTTCTGTGGTGACTTTTATGTTGATCTGTTGCGGAGTTGTGGTTGTGCATAACTGTGGTTGGATTTGTGTTTGCATGGCGGGTTTGAACTGTCGTACATCCGTGTTGTTGGTTTTGAATGGAATTGAAACCGTCGTCATGCTTTGAATGGATGTCAACACGTTGTTACGGTTGATACTTATATTAAATTGAGCGTATCGAAGTAATTTCTTCATAATGCGTGTCTTTGTATGTATTCGGAATGTATTTTCGAAAATGTATTTGCATGTATTTGGAAAGGCCTGGTTATTATCGAAAATGTAGTTGCATGTATACAGAACGTTGTTTTGTAAATAGAGAATGTTGGAAAACAAATAATGTTGTTGTGCAACGTGCGAGATACGCACTTACCGCGTAACATTCCGCAGTGCAACGCGTTACGTTCCGCAGAAACATGCAAAGATTATACGCACTAAACCGCACAGCTCTCCGCATTAAACTACGCAATTAATATCCCCATGTCACATGTAGAACGCAGACGTCTATAAAAGGCAGGCAGCGTCGGAAAGAGGTGTTATACCTCAGAAGCAAATAGAGAAATGGTGTCATCACGAAACAACGATGCTTTACTCACCTTATATGTTCAATTTCATACAAACACTTTTAAGATCATGTAAGTACTTTGATTTCAGCGTCGTGTGGTTGAGTGGAAAGGTTGCGGTTGGGAGTAGAGAGGTGGGGGTATCTGTAAGGTACGGTGGCCGTTTCCTGAATCAAATAACGTTGGAAATACTGTTTGGGCCAATGCAGTATCTTTTTCGGTGATAGCGTGAGGCGTGACAATGGTGCAGATCTGATAAGGCGAGTGTCTGGGTACATGTAATGTCGAGATCTCCATAAGGGTTGTAATCTCAAAATCTCCTTAAGTGGTGATAATTGTGTAGTTAATTTCAATGTTTGTGTCCTTGCAATATGTTTCTTGTGTGCATGTAGTTGATTACAAAATAAAATCTTTTATACTGCTACATCCAAAATTTGGGTTTGAAGTGGCCCGATGTAAGTAGCGGGTGGTGTAAGTAGTGGCCCGGTGGGAGCTACGCATGCAGATGCGTATTAATGGAGATAAAGTCGCACAAAAGCGTGCACTGGAGCGGGTCAGGCCCGTTAGATTTGTGTCGGGGGTTTAGTGTGGAATGATACCCAAAGGCAGGGGAACTTCCACGCCGGATCAATATGCAACAGAGTGCGGATTCGTCCGAAAGTTGGTGCGGAGCAAAATGCAACTGGGTGCGGAAATATCCGCAAATGGGTGCGGAAATATCCGCAAAAATGTGCAGAATCAGTCGAAAACCGTAGGTCGTTCGTAGGTTGGCGGCATTTCACCCTATAAATACAGTTGGTCGTGCTCGGGAAGTTGCACTTATTTTTGGAAATGGTTGTTTGTTACTCGTCCGTAATGTTTGTTGTGTCATACTCGTTCGACCGTATTATGAAACAGGGTCGTGGTAAAGGATCGGTGAAACACTTTGAGTGCAATAATAGAAAACTCCCGTCGATGCCTGCGGAGGTCATCTAGACGTCGTTACAGCTCAGGGGATCTAATGAGCTATGATTACGACGTGACTTCGTCCGACAGGATTGGGAGTTTGATATATCCCTGGGTAAGCACAGTTTCACCCCTAACGCCACCATGTGTAAATGTTGGCGTCTACCTGGATCAACAATGGCGATTCAACAACAACCAGGTGAACCTCGTGCCTACTCGTTTCCACATCTGATTAGTTTATGATGTAAACACGTTTGTTATATTTGTACTAAAACTATGAAAATCCATTATCTGTTGTTTTAAAATTGTTTCGATGTAATAAAGTAAATTATCCATTAGATTTTGCAAATTACATTTGATATGAAGTGTGTACAACGACATTGTAAGAATTGACATGAAATTCAGTAAATAGCAATTAATAGAAACAATCAAAAAAAATTACAGAATGGAAACTTTATATGTGTACATATGTCTGATTTGCTTAGTAAAGTTAGGTGGGGGGGTTCTATCATTGGGTTCGAACCGGTAGCAGGCGGAAAGCTACGCATGTAGATGCGTATTATAGGGGATAAAGTCCCACACAAGCGTGCACTGGCCCGGGTCAGCCCCGCCAGATTTCTGTGGGGGGATGAGGGAGGACTGATACGCATGTAGATGCGTATTACAGGGGATAAAGTCCCACACAAGCGTGTACTGGCCCGGGTCAGCCCCGCTAGATTTCTGTCGGGGGATGAGGGAGGAATGATACGCATGAAGCTGCGTATCTATTTGTACTCCGACGCAATACCACGCGTGAAGATTCGCAGTAATTTGCGTAGCGGTTACACAAAATGGTGCGCACCATTGGGGACTTGTGTATAAAAACCTGCACGGACATACTTTCACTTCATCAATCACGACATTCCATACGCAGTTTCAATGAACAACATATGTGGTGGGGTAGGTTTTGAATGGGCAATTAAATGAACTGATGAAAGTCAAATGTTTTTAACTCCAGAAATCCAAAAGGGGCAAAGATCGGTGTAACACTTTGATTTGGGCGACATTTGAGGTGGCTACTTCGTATATTTGAGGTGGTGACTTCGTAATCCGGTAACTGATAGTTTGTTAAAATTGTTTCGTTTCAGCCTATGTTGACCTATGTTATTTGATTTCCGTAGGTATGGTATGTGGAATAAAATCCATGATCCATACGATGACGTCCTCTTACTGTCACCAACAAACAATGTCCGTGGTCTTTCGTGTGGGTACGGAGTTTTTCGATAAATTAATCTCGTTTCAAATAATGTTGCACTAAATTATTTGGTGTTTGTAGATACGTTATGAAGAACAAGATACACGATCTATATAAAGACCCCCAACAAATTCGCCCAACAACCCACGGTGAAGTTGCGGATGCTTCAGCAATGGGACTACTACCCCTCAGCAGGGGTACTCCGACGGCGGAGATATACGCAATAAGGTGCGGAGTATGCCGCAAGTGGGTCTAGAGGTATCCGCAACTAGGTGCGTAAGAATCCGCACACAGGTGCATTCTGGGGTCGGTGGAGTGGCTTGGACCTTCTCGTATAGTGTGTTGAGGAGATCGTAGCATCGCGGTGAGATCCTATCTCGGACCCGGCAAAAAATGTCGACGTTGTGCATGCCGGTGCACCACGTGTTGCAGTCCCTGTTTAGTGACATTCTGACCTCTAAAATTGCGGATGCTTCAGCAATGGGACTACTACCCCTCGGTAGGGGTACTTCGACGTCGGAGATATACACAATAAGGTGCGGAGCAATCCGCAAGTGGGTGTGGATGTATCCGCACACAGGTGCGGAAGTATCCGAACTCTGGGGCTGACTGATAAACGGTTTTTAGTCGCCTAAACCGTGTCAAAATAAATTCGAACTTAGTAACTAATGTAGTGTGGTAAGTACGAGTCGATCCCACGGAGAATCAAGTTATTCCTAAGTTAAGTCTATTTACCAATTAATAGAAAAGGGGGTTTTTGTGATTGAGAATAAGAAAGAAAATAAAATAAACTATAAACAAATTAACGGAGATAACAATTAAAGAACTAGTTTCATCTATAAACGTCTACTTTAGTTTGACTAGTTGATCCTTGATTCTTCTTCAAGCTCTCTTTTCATCCTATTATTGATCCTGTCCTGATCTTGTGTAAATTACTAGTCCTACGAGTCCTAGTAACCCTTACTAATTAGATAACCCTAACACGGTTAAGATTCAACCCAATAGTAGCATTAAGATTAAGGATTAACCAGGATATATGCAACACCAAGCTACGAGTCAACATTCAACATATAATTGATTCTCTACACACCAGTTTAGTCCTACGAGTCCTAAAAAGGCATGATTGCTACTATGGATTAAGGTTCGCTACGAGGAATCTATAAAATCCTAGAAATAATCTCAACTAGTTGCGCGGACTAGAAGAAATCAACAATATTTGCAAAAGAATCAATACGAATCAATAAGAATAGAACAAGAATAGAAATTTCACAACTTTATCAAATCAAAGCTTCAATAAATAGACAAAACAGAGGAGTTTAGATCTCTATAAAAATAAGACAAAACATAATAAGGGTTTTAGGTTGGAAGAGTTAGTCACGGCCGCGGTATTGGTGCACCATATGAATCAATGTATATATAGTACTACGAAAAACCTAATCTATCTAAATTCATATAAATATAATCGGAAACGATATCTACACCACTAATTTTTACTATTTCCACCGTTAATCACCGCATATCTGAGTTAATGATGGTCAACGCACATACCGCATATACATGCGGTGACCCACCGCATGTATATGCGGTAAGTCCCGCCGTATGGGTCCTCACCGCTTGAAGATGTGGTGAGTACCCCCGTTCCGTTCCAACCCCACCGCAAACCCATGCGGTGGGTATCGGATAACCGGATTTGCGGGCAACTATTCGGTGGAGCCGAACGGACCGATAGGAACTGAGACACACCGCTTGGGTATGCGGTATACTCTGAAACTACGAATTTATCGTATAATATAGGCACATCTGCGGTGTTATATCCTTCTACAGTGGAATTAACTTGTAATAATGTCGTGATCTGAAAAAACTCATTTTTTGAATTCAAAAGAAAGATGATATTGCATCAACATTGATTAAAACGAAAGTGCGATAAATATCCTCGATGACGAAAATATGAAGTTCGAAAAATAATTTGTGAAATGGAATAGACAAAGATACAACCTAATTGAACAAACGAAGTTCGAAAAATGACACCAGAAAGTGGAAAGTGCTAATACGATAGGGGACGGCCACCATCACGACGACGGTAAGCTCTATATCGTGCTATCTTCCCAACCGTCGACCGTGCGATGGTGATGCCGTGTCCATGTGACGTAGACTGGAGGAAGAGGTGAACCAGGCAACAACCAAATCTGTGAATACAGGGTGAATATTGACATCAGAAAAGATAAACAAAACATTAACAAATTAATGAATATGAAATATGAAACGTACCGGAACGAAATGGTTGCTGTTGCCGACTAAAGCTATTCCATCTAGCTCCTCATAGGCCGGTACTGACGGGCCACCGGTTGCATACAGAGGTAGGCACAACATAGGCATCATCTGTGACAAAATCACCAAAGGACGCTGGTGAAGCGTGGCAAACACCTCGCCCATGATCGGAATCTCCATCCAATACGTAGCATCATGACACGTGCCGAAATAGTTGACCCTCATGATGAGCTCATGTAAGGCCGGATAGTAATGGTACCGATCTGAATGCACCTGCAGCTCAACGGCCAGCTCTCGTCGAACTCGAGGCCATGCGTCTTGTCCCAAGTTCAGAAGACAAGCAAAAGACCTATACCCACAGTGACCATCACCTGCAACATTTAAGACGGCTCGTATGAAAGTAATCATGAATTCGTCGATGTTGCCAGTGCCCCAATTGAATTCTACTCGAGGTAGATTCTGTGGTGGAAGCGTCGTAGGTGCTGGTGTTGGAATGTCACCTACAATCTCCGGAGCTGGCTCCGACGCTGATCGACCTCGTCCACGTCCCCTTCCACGACCCCGTCCTCGCCCTCTGCCTACTCCTCGACCCCTAGGAGGGTCGTCGATGGCAACGTCGTTGGACCCAGTGGCCTCCTCAGTACCTTCCACGTCATCTGTTTCGTTTGATGCTGGTTGACCCCGTCCTCGGCCTCGCCCTCGTGCGGATCCAGTGGTCACCTGTCTATCTGCCCGACGTTGAGCCCGAGCACGCTCACGTTCCCAGGGTAGAGGGTTCGTTTGACAGGGGTGGCGAGTCCTCGGTCTCCCGGGCGGTCTACGGTCCTCCGGGTCAGGGGTGGTCAACGGTGTATAGGAGGGACGATCCCCGTCGTTGAATGCCGACGCGATTCTCCAACGAGTATCCTCGTCCATAGCTCCGCTCTGGAACAAACTGATCATGCGCGACATGTCCACATCAGCTCTGCTGAGGGGAGTGTTATCCTGGACGTTGTCAACATGAGGCCTCTTGAAATCCAATTGCTTCCAAAAAATGTGTATCTGGGATGGTCTGATGGGTATCTGCGTGTCTCGACAAGCTTGCATGTCATGTGTGCATGGAAGACCGTAGACGTCCCTCCAGTATGGAAGACCGTAGACGTCCCTCCAGTATGCATCTCTGCATGGTTGCGACGGTGGCTCGGCTTCCATCTTTGTGTAGATTTCGAACAACAGGTTGAAACATTCCTTCGACACAATATTCCGAATTCGATCGAAAATTCATAGGTCGTGGGAGTCTGTAGGCTAGGTGTTGTTCGCTCTCCCTAATGTATTCTTCACCTCCCATATTTGATCCGCCATCATCAGATCGATTGTGTTTATCACGTGAGTGAAATCACCGACTGCAGAGTTTAAGGTCTTTTTCAACACAGAATGAGCAGCCTCAACCCTAAAAGATAAGTGAGACTCGCAGGTGAAGATCGTTATATGTAAACAAATAACGTGTATAATGAATTTTATAATGAAAACGTAGGCGCACCTATTCGTCGTGGTCGTACCAAAATGCTGGATTGCGTCTGTCCATGCACGAACTATCTGCTCCGAGTAATCTCGTAACCACGTCGCCTCCAAATACGGCATAAGCCCTTCGATATGCCCCTACTCTGCATGCATACCCCTCCTTCTAGCGGCGAAAGTTTCAACCGATCTGGATTGGAACAGGCCAACACATGCGTTCTTGAAATGCCTAGCAACATCAAGATTTTTTGACTTCTGGAAAGCAGCTTCTTCGCATCGTCGGAGGACGTGCACTGTGCACAACATATGCCTGACATTGGGAAGAACTTCTCGTAGCGCCGCAATCAACCCCAATTCTCGATCAGTGACAACAACGTTAGGAAGATTACCTCGCATGAGGTAAACGAGCTGCCCCAACGCCCAAATGTACGTATCTGTGTTCTCGTGCGACATGAAGCAGAACCCGATGACGAAGTTCTTCTTTGTGCAAGTAAATCCAACGAACTCACACAAAGGGATCCCGTACCTGCACAATGACATATTTTAGTTCGCAGACCCTGTTGGGTAGGGGTAAAAGAATAAGTGTATATAGAAACTTACGCATTCGTCCGGTATGTACTATCGACGAGGACGACGTATGGAAACATGGATAGAAGATGGCGAGCGTCTGTATGGGCGATGAATAGATCTTGAAGCCTGTTGGGATCGTTAGGGGATCTCCTCGTACAGTAGTAGTAACCCTTATCCCGCAAAATGCGGAGTGCTTCCTGGGAGACTGTTCGATCTCCTCTCGCTTCAGCTTTAAACTTTGCTCTTAAGATGACCGTGCTGTTGTTTATCTGCCTCTTAAGATGACCATGCTGCAGGTTGTTGTTTATGTGCCTCTTAAGATGACCGTGCTGCAGGTTGTTGTTTATGTGCCTCTTAAGATGACCGTGCTGTAGGTTGTTTATGTGCCTCTTAAGATGTCTTTGGCCAACTCCCGGGTCGCCTTGCCCAATCCCCGATACAAGCACGCCAAGACCCCTACAGCTAGAGAAAGATGCGACACCTGCACTGCATCCATAAACCTACGGATCACCTCCGGACGCAATCTTCCGCCCGACTTGTCGATGAACAAGGTCGCAGTCGCAATCATCCCCATCAGAACACCCAAGATGCACTCCATATCATGCTCAAGTGGGGCGCCATCTAGAACCCGCTGTCGCATCGGTGCTATCTTCTGAAGGAGGAGCTGAACAGTAGGGCCTCCATGGGCCCATGCGCTCGTCCGCTTGTTCTGAGTCAAGCCATAATACTCCACAACTGTGTCCCTCGAGATGCCCACGTCATCCAAAGGAATACACTCTTCTCCGTCCAAACCAAGGCCAAGTATGAATACCACATCGTGTAGTGTGATGGTGATCTCTCCCCATGCGAAGTGAAAACTATTCGTCTCGGGGTGCTAGTGCTCAACAAACGCACCGATCAGAGTGTGATCCACATGATCCCACTCGAAATCCCTCAGGTCCCAGAACCCAGTCTCCCGCACTGCGGGAAACCATGACTCCCGTCCATCAACCTCCAATAACGCCTCTACACGGCCCAACGACTGCCCTCGTCTCTGCACACGCACACCCCTACGCAAGGCTTCGTCCTCCCGTCTCCAAACAGCCTGTGCAATGTGGGTCTCGTAGTCTCTCAGAAGGGAAACGGTATGTGGCCCCCCTGGCCATTCGGGCAGAACAGCCCGAATGACCCCTGTCCTGCTAGGCTCGCCATGCTGCCTATCACCTCCTGCACTACTCCCCTCACCATGCTGCCCAGCACCACCTGCCCTACTGCTCTCGCCACGCTGTCTCCGCCTCCTCTGCACTACACGGACAGGGGGTTGTGCCGCCTGGTCTCCTCCCATATCCTGACGAACATCGTCAGATGCCCCATACATCGGATCATGCCTCTGGTCTCCTCCCATATCCAGCGACACATGCCTAGAAAGTGCAGCTGACTCAATAGGTGGGGCCGAAGAACTTCTCTGTCCACGTACATCCCTCTCATGCCCCCCGACAATCGGCACACCCTCCCAGTTCCTAGGTGTCGCTGCTGTCGCCACATGCTAACTCCCGATGATCGGCTCAGGCTCGACGGTCCTCGGCGTCGACGATGGCACCGCATACTGACTCCCAGGCGTCCTCCCTACACCCGTAGAACCTACCAGGGTGAACGACGCAAAATCTATCTGCCCAACGGCCCATGGCTCCTGGTCGCCACCTCTGGCATGACTCGTCCCAACACCCACATCTCCGAGCAGAGGTGCCATGTCGTCATACGAGTTCAATTGTTCGCTGGTAAACTGAGTCCCAAAGTAGTCCTGATAACTGTCATGATGAGTCTACAACTGCTCTACCACTCTCTCAGCTCCAGTCTGCAAATGCTCATCCGTCTGTCGTGCTCGGTCCCCTCGTAGGTACTCCTCCACCATCTCAATACCCTGGTCGCCTTGACCAGACTCTCCGGTCGACTGCACCAATGGGTCATCCGTGTGGTCAGACATCAAGACCAGCTCAATCTGCACCAGACTCTGATATGTCTCTATAGACGACTGGGACGTGTGCCCTAAACCGTCACTCTGGTCAACACGTGACTGAGAAGATGGCCTAATATCAACTCCTACAGTCTCAATATCCCTCTGCGGAGGATCCACTACATCCTCCACCGTCTGGCTCTCCCTGACGGCAGCCTCGGTATCATCATCTACCGCGTTGCTATCTGCATCCATAGGAACTGATACATCCTCCAACGTCTGCCTCTCCCTAATGGCAACTCTCCTAGCAGATTGCAACACTACCCTCTCTCCCAAATTTCTCGATAACACAGACTGTGTAAATTAAAATATATTTGTCAGAATCCTATCGCTCAATTACAATACTATATCGTATGACTGTCTAAATGTGGCAAGATTTTCGTAAGTATATTAATGATATCATCTTAATACTAACAATTCATAAGAAAACATAAATATATACTTATTCGATTTCCATTTCCCTACACCTAGTATTTGTCAGAATCCTATGGCTCGAATACGATACTATATCGTATGACTGACTAAATCTTGCAAGATTTTCCAAAGGTTTATAAATGATTTCAGCCTAATACTATCAATTCGTAAGAAAACAGAAATATATACTTATTCAATATCAATTTCCCTACACCTAGTAACAATTTTAACATACCGTAGGCAGAGGCTGTGTCTCCAGCGGTGGCGGTACATCTGTCGTCCTCCGCCTCTGTATAGTGGGTTCCGGCTACATTATATATAACAATGAAATGTTAACACTATTTCCTTCAAATTAAAAAATAAAGCAAATTGATTTTTATAAACATTAAATGTTACCTGTAACGGATGTCTCCGAAAAGGACCGACATCATCAGCCGTGGCTTTTCCACGATTGTCTTTCACCATCTCAAAACTCGGGTACAAAGTGGTGGTAGATATAGGGACGGGGAATGGACGGAACCAAAAGTCGGGCTCGAAAAGAAAGGAATCGAAGAAGATTCGGTGTGTCGGACAACTGGGCCCCCCACGCCTATTTATAATGGGCCCCCAACGGTTCAAAAATACCGCATCTCCATGCGGTATTTTTTTACCGTTGTCACGACGGTAAAAAAATACCGCATGGAGATGCGGTATGTTCTTACCCAGATTTAAAATCATACCGCATGGGTATGCGGTATGCGTTTTAAATATTTTAAAATTCCACCGCATGGGTATGCGGTTTGTTTCAGATAACTTCGACCCAACCGGATTATCGTATTACGGACTCCGTTTCAACCTAACCCACCGCACGTACATGCGGTGTTTTTATACGGTCAACGGACATACCGCATGTACATGCGGTATGTTAGGCTAAATTTTGATTAAGACACCGCATAGGTATGCGGTGGATTTGCGGTGTAAATAATAAAAATTAGCGGTGTACATATCATACCCCAAATATAATACGGAGTATTCTAAATATCCTAATTTATTATTTATTTATATAATATATATCTAATTTATATGTAATGCGGCTTGTGAGACCAACGCCGAACCGCATCTCCTCCACCATTGGATATGGTATGCCGGTATGTACTTCATCGGCCCAAATACGTAGCCGGTCCATTTTTAATTCGCCCAATAAGCCCTTAAATTGCGATCTTCCTCTAAATTTATACGATCCAGCTCGAAAATACCTGAAATATATAAAAGCACTAGTGTAGACTCCGAAAATCAAATAATATAAATTAACTACAAAATAGGTAAAAATGCTCTAAATTACTATGCAAATCTATACTAAAAACATGACTAAAATAGACTCTATCAAACTACCACATGCTTAGACTTTTGCTTGTCTCCAAGCAAACTATCACAGACAAATGCAGACTCAAAATGGAAGACAAGAGACTCAAAGAAATTTCTATGAATGATCACTCATCAGTATGGTTCTCATGGCTACCGGAGTATTTATTATGTTAAAGCTCAAAATAGTTATGACACTATGAGACCCACATCAAACTCTTCAGACTCATTGCTTTAAACTCTAATTAGGTTCAGGGGATGCTTGCATTCAGAATGTATTGAGCAATCAAATTCATTAAGCACAAAAAAAATCGTCATAAACACCCATAGATTACTATGCTTTTTCTATTTCGGAATTTCAATAAAGCTCATATTTTTCTTTCTTTGTTTCCAAGTATTTCTAATTATTATTTTTTTCTTCCTCGCATGAATTTTATCCTCCACAAACAGGATTGGTTACTAACCGTATTTTTTTTCTTTTCTCATGATTGTCGAGTGAATTTTATCCTCCTCGAACATTGGTTTATTGATGATTCTTTTCACTCGAGTGAATTTTATCCTCCTCAAGCGGTGTAAGTGAATTTTATTCTCCTTACACTCATCAACCCAAAATATATCAACGCACATCACAATTCACATCAAATAGATAACCGAATTTACTAGTGCTTTTCATTAGGGGTTTAGACATAAACATTAGAAATCATATAAATACTAACAATTGCTCTAAACTGAACATCCAACCAATAATCAAGTTATAACTAAAGCTCATAATCCAGATTATCTATGGGAATCCCACAAGTGTCGTAATTCAATTAAAATTCAAATTTATTAACTCTTAAGCCATGAAAAACCATATATCATCATCGAGGTCATACCAATCATAGAGACAAATTCTTAACAAAACTAAAAGAAAAACTAACAAATATAAAACAAGGACTCAATAGCTTACTATGGCCATGGGATAATTATGAAATAACTATAATGCAGTGCAATGTGATGTAAAAATTAAAAATAGAGCAAAAAAAGACTAACATAAAACACAAAACACGAAGCTACACTTGAATTCCCCCACCCCATGCTTAAAATCTTACTTTGTCCTCAAAGTAAAGAAAAAAAAAAGAAAGAGTAAGAGGAAACTCACAATGTGAATAGGCATTTCGACCATAAATCTTCAATTCAACTCTGGAGGTAGTTGTGTAGCCTCTTAACCGATCAAACGGAGATTCGAAGCACAATATTTGCCAGCCACTCCCTCTTGGATGCAATATGCATTTGTGAACCTTCTTGGAGTCGGAACGGTATGACATATCCCTTTTCAATCGGCCCTGGCCAAGACACAAAAAAAAAAAAATGCACCACAACCAAACACATTCCAACATCCAAGAAAATATATCATCCAAACATAGGGACCGAAAACAAAAACTAGTAAAACAAAAATCAATCCTACGGCTCATGCTCATCCATATTTTGCAGATAAAATCGTCAAAAATTGATGGACACAGGGAGCAAGATACAAGCAAAAGAAATAAAGGACGGACATCGTCATATCTCAAGAACTAAGTGAGCCAATAGTAGTAGCCTCAACTACAAATAATCATGAAGAAACAACCAAAATCAGCAGCTAAGGTGATCAAATTCAGCTATAAGTTTTAATTAATCTTCACACATGGGTAAACATAAAGTGAAGGCTAACAAACACATGTGGTGAAGCATAATATCCCACAACAAAAGCACCACATAGCAGAGAAGAAGTGATATGAAGTCCGAAATTTCAGCAGAGCTACTATCATCATCTAAGATAGTCCAAGATCAGTCCAACTAATTCTAACCCTATGAAATCATATTTAGCTCACACAAAAGTAATCTGACCCTATGAAATCAAAACATCTTAGGCTTAGTAATCATCTGCAAGCAACATCAAATTCCAACAAAACCACAACCAATTCAGCTGCATGAAAATTCAGCATAGAATCCGGGCAGCAGGATTTCAAAATCAAACTGGAGCAATTTAGTTGCACTTGCCAATCTTGAGCACCAATTTAACTAATAAGTAATTATAATCTCAATCATAACCAATCAAATCCAAGCCAAGAGAATAATAAAACCCAATCCAGAAAGCTCGAAGTGGAAATTTGATTATACCTTTACTTACCTGTCGAATACTGAAATCCATGTCCCTGGCGAGTCACAGTCAGGTCGAGAGGAATCACTGCCACAAGGAGCAACAGCAGCGATGGCGGAGTTGGACTGGAGCAGAGCGCGGGCATGGGGAACAGGGGGTGGCGAATTAGGTCGGGGATTGAAAGGGAGAAAGTCCGGTGGAGGGGCGTGTGGTGCGGCGTCGGCTAGGGTGGTGGTGGAGAGAGGTGCACAGAGAAGAGGCGGTAGGATGAGGACGTAGGGCTCGACATATTTTTTTTTCTTTTTCTTTTTGTTCTTTTTTCTTTCTTTTTTTTCGAAAATTTAAAAAAAAAAAAATATATATAATAATCCTAACTAACAATAAAAAGGAAATAAAAAATAACTAAAAATAAAACGGAAATATATAAAAAAAAAACTCATACCTTGGGTTGCCTTCCAATCCTTACCTATCAGACATTGTCAAAGCCCTCAGCAGTCTGTCATATTCCCGTGCACACATCTTACCCAAAACATTGTAGCACACTAATAAATTGAAATTATATAATACTATATAGGTTAGAAACACTTTCAATTTATCAAATGTATGACTCCACTGATGGAATATGATACCACCAATTCAGTTCCACTGGTGGCTTTTCAAAATAACAATTAAAAGGATCAACAAAATCACCGTTACCTTCCAAATTGCAAACGTTTACCTATATTGCCTCTCGAGCCTCAGCAGGTGGCTCTGGACATGGTTCATCAACGGGGGAGATCAGACTAAATTCATTGGATGGAGTAGGGGACACAACATCTAAAACCTCATGCGTCGACTCATGAGATTCTATGTCAGGAAGCACTGGACCATCTTCTCCATCGGCAAAGAAACTATTGTTGTCTATGAAGAATTCTTCCTCGTTATGAAACCAACTAGGAGGGAATGAATTAAGCACAATGACTTCGGCATGATCTTCCATTCTTGCATCCTTCACTGTCTCAGGAGATGACAAAATGGGTTGGCTTTCTTTATCAACTTGCCGGGTGGCCATCTGCTCAACTTGCGGGGTGGCTTTCTTTATCAACTTGCGGGGTGGCTTTCTTTATCAACTTGCGGGGTGGCCATCTGTCTCAGGAGATGACGAAATGGGTTGGCTTTCTTTATCAACTTGCGGGGTGGCCATCTGCTCAGCTATTATCTCGCTTGATCTTTGAGTAAGTTGGCTAATTTGTTCCCCCAAGTTTTTGATCCTCTCACCATTCTCCTGTATCGCTTGAGAATTCTCCTGTATCGCTTGAGTAAGGGCTTGGATTTCATCGTCCAAGTGTGTGACAGAGTCCCCCATTGGTAGTGATGCCGAAGTGAAGGATTCTTCATGCGCAATATGGTAATCCATATAACAGAAAAAATCCCACAACCCCGACAAACCTAACCGTGCTAGGCCTCCGTTACTCATGTGCTCAGCAAGCGCTCGTGTCTCAGCAGTCATCCCGTCAATTAGGCAAACAATCATATCTCGGATGCTGTCTTGATAGCCCCGTGACTTACGGATGTCAACACATCTCTGCAATCTAGTAAGATATTGGTGAAAGTTTTCACCTTGAAACTGCAATAACCTCAGCATCTCAAAAGTTAGTAGCAAGGGTGTTATGAACCGTAAGATAGGTTCACAACAAATTAGATATATACAAAATTGATAAACACACAAAACAAAGAAATAAACTTTGATTCCCCGGCAACGACGCCAATTTGATGATTGGTTTTTAGTCGCCTAAACCGTGTCAAAATAAATTCGAACTTACTAACTAATGGAGCGTGGTAAGTACGAGTCGATCCCACAAAGAATCAAGATATTTCTAAGTTAAGTCTATTTACCAATTAATAGAAAAATGGGGTTTTTATGATTGAGATTAAGAAAGAAAATAAAATAAACTATAAACAAATTAACGGAGATAACAATTAAAGAACTAGTTTCATCTATAAACATCCACTTTAGTTTGACTAGTTGATCCTTGATTCTTCTTCAAGCTCTCTTTTCATTCTATTATTGTTCCTGTCCTGATCTTGTGTAAATTACTAGTCCTACGAGTCCTAATAACCCTTACTAATTAGATAACCCTAACACGGTTAAGATTCAACCCAATATTAGCATTAAGATTAAGGATTAACCAGGATATATGGAACACCAAGCTACGAGTCAGCATTCAACATATAATTGATTCTCTACACACCAGTTTAGTCCTACGAGTCCTAAAAAGGCATGATTGCTACTATGGATTAAGGTTCGCTACGAGGAATCTACAAAATCCTAGCAATAATCTCAACTAGTTGCGCGGACTAGAAGAAATCAATAATATTTGCAAAAGAATCAATACGAATCAATAAGAATAGAATAAGAATAGAAATTTCACAAATTTATCAAATCAAAGCTTCAGTCCATAGACAAAACAGAGGAGTTTAGATCTCCATAAAAATAAGACAAAACATAATAAGGGTTTTAGGTTAGAAGAGTTAGTCACGGCCGCGGCCGCGGTATTGGTGCACCGTATGAATCAATGTATATATAGTACTGTGAAAAACCTAATCTATCTAAATTCATATAAATATAATACGGGAGTAAAGAAGGTACTCGAGAGTATCACTCCTTCAGAAGCACAACATCTCCTCCGGAGCCTAAAACATCCTCCTCCCGGAGGCCCAAATCTCCTTCGGGAGCCTAAAACATCCTCCTCCGGGAGGCCCAAATCTCCTCCGGGAGCCCTTCCTCTCCTCGGAGAGTGCTCGAAACAGTGGCTAGCTCCTCCGCGGGGCTTCCCTTCGACAAAACCCTCCACCGCCGTGGGGCCTGTCGCCGGCGGCGGTGGTCTAAAATCTCCTCTACCAAGCCACTTTTGTGCTTCCCGGTCCGGTGACGGTGCTCCCTCTTCTGGTTGCCTCTCCTCGGCGCCGTCGGCTCCTCTAGTGTCCCTCAACCACTCGTTCTGTCCACCTCCATCTCGTCTTGCCCGGGCTTGGTCCGACTGGCGTTTTGGTCCGTTTCGCCGTTGTGGTTCAATATCTCTGGCTGCCATCGTCGACGATAGCTTCGTCTCCCCCCTTTCGCACATCTCCGGCCTCTTTGGGCGCTGGTTGGATCCATCGGCCTTCGACGCTCCTTGTCCTCCCCGATTGGGAAGTTGGGTGCTTTCTTCAATTCCTTCCAATCGGGGCTCCTTGTCTCTTTTTTCAGGTTGATTCATTATTGATTAGCCTTGAATCGAGCCGCGGCTTCTGTTCGGATTGTATCGACTCTTCAATCCGTTTCCCCTCCAGATTTCCCAAGCCTCTTTTCCCTCAAATGGAACTCAGGGCGTCCTCCGCCTCTTGAACCCCTCGGCTTCACCCTCGGCGCGCCTTTCCACTGTCTCCCGGGCGTCGCTGCAGTGCTCGGTTGGGGCGTGCTGCCTCTATCGACGTCCTTCTCCTTGCTCGACACATCTCTCTGCAGCCTCGGTGGATGCGACGTCGTTTTGTTTCAGCAAAACCTAGTACCCTTTCTACTCTTCGGGCCCTTGTTTTGCTCTTTGGGCCCAAGGCAAAGTCTTGGGCCCAAAGCTAACCCATTTGATTTTGGTATTTTTCTTTAATCAAATTAAAAATTACAAGTAGTAAATTATATTAAATAACTAAAAATAAATATCCCACAAGGGTTCGAAACATCGTTCGAAAGAGCTTGGATTAAATCCCGTTTGGGTTGGTATTTTCCGGAATAAAATAACTTGCGTAAATATTTTCCGGAATTTTCTTGCGCTCTTCGTCCTCTCGCGGTCGTGCTTCACTTTCTCGGGTTGGTTGGAGTTCCGTCCGTTGGATTCGTGGTTAGTTTCGGTTGAGGAGCAGTTCTGCGGCCCTGGTTGATCGATGATCGTGTTGGTGGTGTTCGTGGTCTCCGAAGATCCTTCATCTAGGTGGAGGGAACGTCGTGTGATCCACACTTTCCCAGGAGTCGTCTTTGCCCTACGTGGATTACTTCTTTCCGTCTTTCCGACGGCGAGACATCGAGTCAGCTTTGCTGTCCCATGCGCTCGCTATCCACTTCTCCATGCCGGGTCTCCTTCTTCTCGCTCCTGTGTCCGCTTGTGTGCTTAGGGTCTGGGGCTTTCCGGGTTTATTTTGTGTAGTTATTTTTTTGTATTAGGTGTCTGTATTCTGTTTCCTGTTGTATTTTCTTTTACTATGTTGTATGTTTAGACGGCTTGCCGTCTGCCGACTTTGTCGGCCTCTCGAGGTCCGGGCCTGTCCGGTCTCGAATTATTTCCTAATAAAAAAAAAATATATATAAATATAATACGGAGTATTCTAAATATCCTAATTTATTATTTATTTATATAATATATATCTAATTTATATATAATTTCGTATAAGTTAATGCGGCTTGTGAGACCAACGCCGAACCGCATCTCCTCCACCATTGGATATGGTATGCCGGTATGTAATTCATCGGCCCAAATACGTAGCCGGTCCATTTTTAATTCGCCCAATAAGCCCTTAAATTGCGATCTTCCTCTAAATTTATACGATCCAACTCGAAAATACCCGAAATATATAAAAGCACTAGTGTAGACTCCGAAAATCAAATAATATAAATTAACTACAAAATAGGTAAAAATGCTCTAAATTACTATGCAAATCTATACTAAAAACATGACTAAAATAGACCCTATCACTGACCCTAGGTCGTTCGTAGGTTGGCGGCATTTCAGCCTATAAATACAGTTGGTCGTGCTCGGGAAGTTGCACCCATTTCTCGAAATGGTTGTTTCTTACTCGTTGAAATTGTTTGTTGTAAAATACTCATTCCAAACGGTAATTTCAAAGAGGGAGGTGGTAAAGGATCGGTGGAACACTTTGAGTTGAATACTAGAAAACTCTCGTCGCAGGTGGCAAAGTAATGTAGACGTCGTTACAGCTCAGAGGATCCAATGAGCTGTGAGTGCGACGTCACTTCGTCCGACAGGGTTGGGAGGTTGAAATATCCCTGGGTAAGCATGATTTCACCCCTAACGCCGTAATGTGTAAATGTTGGCGTCTACCTGGATCAACAATGGCGGTTCAACAACAACCGGGTGAACCTCGTGTCTGCTCGTTGGTGTATCTGATGAGTTTCTGATGTAAACACGTTTGTTATTTGTGTACTAATATTGTGAAAATACATTCTCTGTTATTGTAGAATGATTTCGATTTAATAAACGACATTTGCCGACGATTTCAATTGAATGTACACTTGATTAATTGGAGACGCAGGCTATGTTCGGTGGTGCTCCGCATCCACCAACGACTACATACGCATGTCTATAAAATATATACACTGTCCTTTGTTCGATTCAATCATGGATTCAGCGTGTATCAACTGGCTAGGTCCGTGGGTTAGGTCCTTTACAGAGCTTGTCTCGATTGTTTAGTTTCGCAGGCAGATGCGGCCCGCATGAAGAGGTCGTGGGCCCAATGTCGATGGAAGGATGCGCTTGCCCGCCGGAAGTGCAGTTTGACTGGAACACTGCATATGCGCATTGAGTTGCGTATGTATATGCATTGGCTTGCGTATCTATAGACATTGGGTTGCGTATCTATACGCAGTTTGACTGGAACACCGCATATGCGCATTGAGTTGCGTATGTATATGCATTGGCTTGCGTATCTATATGCATTGGGTTGCGTTTTCATACGCATTTGCATGCGCTAATTATGAGCCCCTTCTGTTGTTTTTGTCGCCTACGCTCCACCTCTGACGTGCTTTATAAACACCCCAATTGATACACATATGAATTACACAACTCCACATTGTACTTAATGCGTATGGAGCCGGTGACAACTGAACATTGCGGTTCAAATCCACGCATTGATTTTGTAATTCAATGGGATCGGTATTCGACACCGCCTGACGAGTCCGATTGTGCTTGCCGCAATCCAGAATACAATGGCATCCATCCATGCACACTATTTCGAGTGGAGTGTGAAAATGACACTCACATATCCGCTCCCTTACAGTTTGGTTGCGCTTACTGCAACCAGTTTCATCAGGGTATTCCTGGAGCGTATTACTGGAGGGTTGGAGCCCTTCTTTTAGAACGTATTCGATCATTCTTCCCGAAGTTAAGCGAACATGACCACATAGATGTAGCCCAACATGCAAGAGTACTTGTTAAGGAAGCAAATATGGAGGTCCGAACCTTTGCATTCAATGAGCTTAAGATTCAAGTGATCCCAAAAACGACATGATGGAGGCGAAAGGTTGATGTCGGAATGTGTACAATTGTGTAGATTTTATATTGTTTTTATGTCTAAGTAGTACTGTTACTTTATTTCTTTAGGTGCGATATGCATAACAACATTGGGCAACGACCTTAGAATTTCCATTACATTTGGTGATCAACATTCGATATGACGTGCGTACAACGACACTGTAAGAATAGACATGAAATTCACTAAATAACAAAGTGCTTAGTATGAGAACTTTTTAACGTCTATCGCACGAATTGAGTGACATTATTGAGGGGAGATGAGCAATTCGCCGTAGATACGTTCATGCGAGTGACTAAGAACTGCTACGTAGTCTTCGGACGTTACATGCACAATCGACGAATAGGCAACACAAATCTGGTATTTGTTTACCAGACATCATTGTCGGGACATGTTGGACCGTACCACGATAGACTGGCGGTGCCTTGTCGCCCCCTTAACTCCAAAGTGCTTCCATGATCGTTGGTCCTAGCGGAACGACGGTAAAAAGGAGGATATTGCAGTGAAAAACATTCAAATGAGTTAAATGTACATATTAGCTGAAGAAATGGTCATGTATATATACATGTTCGTAATCATTTAGCTGAGGGCCGGATGTCGTTGCGGTTGTATCCGCATTCCCTTGCGATTATGTACGCGGCTATATGCGAAGTGTTCACAGTATCTCAAACCCATGTCCCAGTCCGATATGCCGAATTGTGTCGGCCGTTGAGTTACGCATGAATATGCGTAATTAAACAGGGCGCACAATTCTGGGAATGGTAGGTGGGACGCTTATGAGGACGCAACTAACGAGGCCCCTGGTTACGTACCTACCTGCGTAACAGAGCCGCACAACAAGTGAAATGGTGTTTCAATCATAACGTCGGTTCAAATTTGTAATTATGCGTAATTAAGAAGGGGAAAAGAGACGCAGGAAACTGCGAAACGATCCGCACCACATCACGCAATATATATCCGCATTTATTTGTGGAACTCAGACGTCTATAAAAGGCAGCGGATGGGGATGCTGAACCTTATAAGCAGATAGTGGAATAGTTTAATTCCCATACAGCGATGCTTTTCAAACCTTATATCTCCCGTATGAAATGAACACTTTAAAGATCATGGAAGTACGTTGATTGGCACGCTTGCAGAGGGGGAGTGGAGAGGTTGTGGAGGGGAGCGGACAGGTGGGGTGCCTGCTGGATCTGAAACTAGTTTCGTCCCTCCAGCCATGGCATGTCAGCGGGCCGGACGAGATTTGTCCCTCCGGCTAGTGTGTCTCCCATCCTCCGTCTCCTCTGTCTCCGTCTCGTCTCTGTCTCCGTCATTGTCTCGCTTCGGCACTCCACATAAGATATGACGGTCGCTGTCGCCCTCGCTCGAAGCTTACCTTTAAAATATTAACCCATCCCCTCGACAATTTTAATAAGGCATGTTGTTTGATTTGATCTTGGCTTAATATTTTAGATTAAACATTTATTGTGTAAGGGGTTTTTTTGCAGTCGATGTAGTTTGATTTGGTTACAGTACATATTACACAATTGTTCGGACTATGTTCATTTCCAAGAAATTCAAGAAATAACAATCACAATTGTTCATACTATGTTTCAATGTTTGTGTTTTTCCAATATGTTTCTTGTGTGCAGTTAGTTAATGACAAAATATCCGCGGATTTACACGGATACATCGGCCGTTACATGCATAATCGACAAATAGGCAACACAAATTTGGTATTTGTTTACCAGACTCCATTGTTGGGACATGTTTCACTGTACCACGACAGACTGACGATTGCGGTCGCCCCCGTAACTCCAAACTGCTTCCATGATCTTTGGTCCTGGTGGAATGACTGTAAAAAGGAGGATGTTGTAGTGACAAGTGACAAACATTAAAATGAGTTAAATGTAAATATTAGCGGAATACATGGTGATGTATATATACATGTTCGCCGTGCTGGATATATACACCCCAAATCATGCACGTCCTCAATTAGCTGAGGTCATGTACGCGGCTATATGCGAAGTGTTCGCAGTATATCAAACGGATGTCCCATCACGTACACTTGAATTGTGTCGACCGTTGAGTTACGCATGAATATGCGTAACTACACGACCGGCACAATTCTGGGAAGGGTAGGTGGGACGCTTATAAACACGCAACTAACGAGGCCACTTGTTACACACCTAGCTGCGTAAATCTGCTAGATGCCTATAAATACAGCCCAGACCAACCGTATCCCCATATCATGGCTCATACTATGGTATATTTCTCACCCACCTCCATAATATGTATTCATACATTAACTATCAAAAGATCACGGAATCACTTTGATTTGTATGGATATGAAACTGCTGGTGATGGAAATGAATCAGCTGGTCAGGGAGTTGCAGTAATCACTCTTGTGCTCCATACAGAATTGTGATTCCCAGAGCGATGGGTGCTAACTTACACCTGCTGGTTCTCCATCCGCCTTGTCAAGGGCAGTGCTATTATGGTAAGTGAAAATGACAAATAGTGAAGAGTTTCTTTATGATGTATATTATGTGTTGTTACTCTAATTGCCTTTATGCAATACTGTAAATGATAATTGAGGTATGGACTAGTTTGTATTTAAATCGATGTATTAATAATTTGTTCCAAATTTTATGGGGTCACACATTATCTACAACAGAATGAAGGTTGCAAATAAATTCTGGCAATGTCTATTACATTTGGTAAAGGAGAGATCGGTGAAGCACTTTGCCATACAAATTATGTGTACATACAATTCAACGAAGGTGAAATTTTCTCATCTCATACGACAACAATGACAGATCGGTGAAGCACTTTAATTGCCTAAAGTGAAGGAGAGATCGGTGAAGATAGATGTGTGCGCATTTCTATGAAATGGTGTTTCAATCCTAAAGTCGGTTCAAATTTGTAACGTTCTTTCAATTATATTTTACGCATACAAAATGACATGTTTCGCATCACCCGCTACGAAATGGCCCTTGCTCGATGTATCTTCCACGCATCCACTTTCCCGCTACGAAACAAGGTAATCATTACTGGGTTGGGACAATGAGAATTGAAACAAGACATACCCAAAAATTATGTACATTGCAACGATTGCAATATAAACGACTACAACATAATATACACCCATTGTAAGTGCCTAGCAAGCAAGTTACCGTATTTATACGCAGCTACACTACAGTGGTGGGCAGTCCCCAACCGCATTAATAAGGGGAAAAGAGACGCATGCAACTGCAAAACGATCCGCACTACATCACACAATATATATCCGCATTTACCTGCGGAACGCATACGTCTATAAAAGGCAACGGATGGGGATGCTCAACCTCATAAGCATATAATGGAATGGTCTAATTCCCATACAACGATGCTTTTCAGACCTTATATCTCCCGTATGAAATAAAAACTTTAAAGATCATGGAAGTACTTTGATTTTAGATATGCGGGGCGGAGTGGCACGCTTGCATAGGGGGAGTGGAGAGGTTGCGGAGGGGAGCGGACAGGTGGGGGTGCCTGCTAGCTCTTCAACTAGTTTCGTCCCTCCGACCATGGCATGTCAGCGGCCCGGACGAGCTTCGTCCCTCCGACTAGTGTGTGTCCTATCCTCCGTCTCCTCCATCTCAGTCTCCGTCTCGTCTTCGTCTCCGCCATCGTCTCGTTTCGGCCCTCCACATCAGATACGACGGTCGCGGTCGCACTCGCTCGAAGCTTTCCTCTAAAATATTACCACATCCCATAGAAAATTGTAATAAGACATGTTGTTTGATTAGATCTTGGCTTAAAATTTAAGATTAAGCATATGTTGTGTATGGAGGTTTTTGCAGTCGATGTAGTTTGATTTGGAGACAGTACATATTACACAATTGTTCGGACTATGTTCATTTCGAAGAAATTCAAGAAATAGCAATCACAATTGTTCGGACTATGTTTCAATGTTTGTGTTTTTGCAATATGTTTCTTCATTACAAAATATCTCCTTTTACACTGATACACTGGCCACTTCCAGTGGTATATGTGAGAACGAGAACAATGACCAAAATAATCACATAATAGTCTTGGGTTCGAACATTGGGTTCGAATCTCTACTCTCCTTTGCTTTGTAAACCTAAGTCTTGGGTTCGAACCTTGGCTTCGATAGGGTTAGCGGGACCACTTTCACTTAGGAGTCGGTCCTAACGGGATTGACGCAGAGCAGAAAACTTGACCCTCTCGAAGTGGCCATGGAATTCCATGAGTCTGCCTTACCATTCCATGATCGAGTCGATCACGTTGGGATTGATGCAGTGCCTACGGCTCTCTCACCGTGGATATGAAGATCCATGAGTCTGCCCTCCACTTCCCCTTATGATATTGCGGATCATTGCGGAGGCAAACGGCGCAGGGTGGAGAGAGTGTTGGGCCCCTCCGTGAACGGCTCGTCCCGTTATTTACATCGAGTGTGTCGCACGAAACCCTAACCAAATCCCAAATAAACAAGTGTTATCAAAGTGCTTCCATGACCCTTACATAACTTATCGTTGGGGGAGTATGCTCATTGTTTAACCCTTGAAAATATCCCATTGGCCCAAACGTGTTCCGAACCTATGATATCAACAATGGCTCAGTGGTTCATTACACAGTCGTCGTTTATTTATAATGGTGGAGCAATAGTTCGGTCACCCTGAGTATTTGTGGATACAACCACACGTAGGTGCGGAACCATACGCATACCACTGCGTAGATGGCGGCGAGATACACATGCATGTGCGTATCTACGGAGATAAAGTCCGACGCAGGAGTGCAGTTCGACTCGGTCAGTCCAGTCAGATATGTGGCGGAGGGTCAGAGTGGATGCTACGCTGGCCGATGCGTAGCTACTGAGATAAACCCCCACACTCGTGCACTGGCATGGGTCAGGCCAGTCAGATTTGTGTCGGGGGTTGAGGTTGGATAGTTACGCATGCGGTTGCGTATCTAGTCTGATAAACTCCGCCAAACTCGTGCACTGGCATGGGGGGTCAGGCAAGTCAGATTTGTGTTGGGGGTTAAGGTTGGTTAGCTACGCATTCAGTTGCGTATCGAGTCTGATAAACTCCGACAAACTCGTGCACTGGCATGGGGGGTCAGGCCAGTCAGATTTGTGTTGGGGGTTGAGGTTGGATAGCTACGCATGCAGTTGCGTATCTAGTCTGATAACCTCCGACAAACTCGTGCACTGGCATGGGTTATGCTAGTCAGATTTGTGCTGGTGGTTGAGTTCGGATTGCTACGCATGCAGTTGCGTATCTAGTCGGATAACCTCCGCTGCAAGCATCAAGATGCGTAACATTTCCTCTTGAGATTGAGATAAATGTCTACACGTCTTCATGCGTAACAGTTCCGCACTAAATTTCGTCTCGATAAAACATGATGTTTGACGTTGTATTGTAACCTATTGCCTACTGTCAAAATATAACACAATCTCATTAACGAGTGAAATCATTATAATAATTGGCTGTCAAAACAAGCCTCTGAAATAATATAATCGACAAACAATTGCTTTGGCTGGCGACCTACATACAGAAAGACATTCTGATTGGGGTTGTCGCCATGGATGCTGTAAGCCGAAACTAGTTCGCGACAAAGTGCTTCCATGACCCTTACAACAGTTATAAATGGGCAATAAAATGAAGTGATGAATGACTGAGTACCACTATAGACTTGAATTTCATGTCACCTACAATTCCGAAAGTAACGTCATTCTTGACACTTTAACTATGCAGGGGAGACTTGTGGCATCTACAAGCCCGCATGTCACTTCGGTGTGGTCCGCATGACAGTGCGGTTCTGTATGCAACATCTATGCGTGGAGTTACACGTTACGATGCGGAGCCATCCGCAACTAGGTGCGGAGGCATCTGAACCCTTGGAGTTACAAGCATGTCGATGTGGCAGGGGTTGTGAATATTCGCAGTTTGTTGGCTTACGCATGATGTTGCGTATCTATTGAGATTAACTTCGTCACAAGCGTCTAGATGCGTAACAAGAGTATAAAGAAATGGTTCAGGTAAACTTCTACACATCTGGTTGCGTATAGGTTCCACACTAAATGGCGTAGCAATACAACATGTTGCGGAACCATGAACAAGATGCGGAGCCATCTGCAACAAGGTGCGGAGGCATCTGAACCCTGGGGCCAACCGTCATTCCACCCTATAAATAGAGTCGATCGTGCTTCGGAAGTTGCACCCAATTCTAGAAATGATTGTTTTCATACTCGTTTGAGATGGGGCTTTTGAACCTCATAAGCATATCGTTGAATGATCTAATTTCCATACAGCAATGCTTTACAAACATTATATCTCTCATATGAAATGAACACTTAAAAGATCAGGGAACTACTTTGATTTCAGATACGCAGAGCGGTGTGGACAGGTTGTGGAGGGGGAGTGGACAGGTTGCGGATGAGAGCCGACAGGTGGGGTGTGTGCTGGCTATTAGACTAGCCTCGTCCCTCCGACAACGACATGTATGCGGCAAGGCGGGTGTCTCCTCTCCTCCGTCTCGAGTCATATCTCTTAAGATCTGTGCCCTCGAGCCTCCATATATGTCACCTCGCTCGAAGCTTACGCCCCCAATCGCCAACCTGGTAGTCTCAGTGGCTTTAGGTTTGCCTATAAAACCAAAGGTCTTGCGTTCGAACCCTGACAGACATAAGATCTGGAAAATCACTATGAAAATATTACCCAGATCCCCTCCACAATTGTAACAATGCCTTTTCTTTGATTAAATATTGGCTTAATAATGTTAATGTGTAGCATATCTTGTTTATACAGTTTTGTTTTCCATCGATGTAGTTTGATTTGATAACAGTAGATATGACAGAACTGTTCGGACTTTGTAGCGCCAAAACAGTAGTTTGATTTGATAATTGTTTTGTAAATTTCGGCCTCACACGGTGGTTGGCGCTAAGCGCTGAAGCCGCCGATTAATACCGTGTACGGTTCCGCGGCGAAATGCGTGATGTTCCGCAATAACATGCGGACCTCAAAATAAATATACTACGAAACTATCCGCGTTGAATACGTGGTTACGTTCGATACTGACATTAGAATGAGCATACCGCATTCATTGCGACATATTGCGTCTCGCCAGTGCACAATACTTGGGAAGTAGTCGTCATAATCGATTATGTATTGAGATGTGACAATGACAATTGAACCAAAGAGCACCACAAAATCATGTCCATTCCAACGATTACAATTTAAAAGACTACAATATAATACACACCTATTATAAACGTCACTTCGTAAGGTTTGATTCTTAGATGAAACACGCAACTAACGAGGCCACTTGTTACACACCTAGCTGCGTAAATCTGCTAGATGCCTATAAATACAGCCCAGACCAACCGTATCCCCATATCATGGCTCATACTATGGTATATTTCTCACCCACCTCCATAATATGTATTCATACATTAACTATCAAAAGATCACGGAATCACTTTGATTTGTATGGATATGAAACTGCTGGTGATGGAAATGAATCAGCTGGTCAGGGAGTTGCAGTAATCACTCTTGTGCTCCATACAGAATTGTGATTCCCAGAGCGATGGGTGCTAACTTACACCTGCTGGTTCTCCATCCGCCTTGTCAAGGGCAGTGCTATTATGGTAAGTGAAAATGACAAATAGTGAAGAGTTTCTTTATGATGTATATTATGTGTTGTTACTCTAATTGCCTTTATGCAATACTGTAAATGATAATTGAGGTATGGACTAGTTTGTATTTAAATCGATGTATTAATAATTTGTTCCAAATTTTATGGGGTCACACATTATCTACAACAGAATGAAGGTTGCAAATAAATTCTGGCAATGTCTATTACATTTGGTAAAGGAGAGATCGGTGAAGCACTTTGCCATACAAATTATGTGTACATACAATTCAACGAAGGTGAAATTTTCTCATCTCATACGACAACAATGACAGATCGGTGAAGCACTTTAATTGCCTAAAGTGAAGGAGAGATCGGTGAAGATAGATGTGTGCGCATTTCTATGAAATGGTGTTTCAATCCTAAAGTCGGTTCAAATTTGTAACGTTCTTTCAATTATATTTTACGCATACAAAATGACATGTTTCGCATCACCCGCTACGAAATGGCCCTTGCTCGATGTATCTTCCACGCATCCACTTTCCCGCTACGAAACAAGGTAATCATTACTGGGTTGGGACAATGAGAATTGAAACAAGACATACCCAAAAATTATGTACATTGCAACGATTGCAATATAAACGACTACAACATAATATACACCCATTGTAAGTGCCTAGCAAGCAAGTTACCGTATTTATACGCAGCTACACTACAGTGGTGGGCAGTCCCCAACCGCATTAATAAGGGGAAAAGAGACGCATGCAACTGCAAAACGATCCGCACTACATCACACAATATATATCCGCATTTACCTGCGGAACGCATACGTCTATAAAAGGCAACGGATGGGGATGCTCAACCTCATAAGCATATAATGGAATGGTCTAATTCCCATACAACGATGCTTTTCAGACCTTATATCTCCCGTATGAAATAAAAACTTTAAAGATCATGGAAGTACTTTGATTTTAGATATGCGGGGCGGAGTGGCACGCTTGCATAGGGGGAGTGGAGAGGTTGCGGAGGGGAGCGGACAGGTGGGGGTGCCTGCTAGCTCTTCAACTAGTTTCGTCCCTCCGACCATGGCATGTCAGCGGCCCGGACGAGCTTCGTCCCTCCGACTAGTGTGTGTCCTATCCTCCGTCTCCTCCATCTCAGTCTCCGTCTCGTCTTCGTCTCCGCCATC
Source organism: Persicaria tinctoria (assembly GCA_037127255.1). Classification (NCBI taxonomy): domain Eukaryota; kingdom Viridiplantae; phylum Streptophyta; class Magnoliopsida; order Caryophyllales; family Polygonaceae; genus Persicaria; species Persicaria tinctoria. The sequence goes on along the minus strand of JBANSL010000012.1, from coordinate 41,015,608 downwards.
GTCTCGTTTCGGCCCTCCACATCAGATACGACGGTCGCGGTCGCACTCGCTCGAAGCTTTCCTCTAAAATATTACCACATCCCATAGAAAATTGTAATAAGACATGTTGTTTGATTAGATCTTGGCTTAAAATTTAAGATTAAGCATATGTTGTGTATGGAGGTTTTTGCAGTCGATGTAGTTTGATTTGGAGACAGTACATATTACACAATTGTTCGGACTATGTTCATTTCGAAGAAATTCAAGAAATAGCAATCACAATTGTTCGGACTATGTTTCAATGTTTGTGTTTTTGCAATATGTTTCTTCATTACAAAATATCTCCTTTTACACTGATACACTGGCCACTTCCAGTGGTATATGTGAGAACGAGAACAATGACCAAAATAATCACATAATAGTCTTGGGTTCGAACATTGGGTTCGAATCTCTACTCTCCTTTGCTTTGTAAACCTAAGTCTTGGGTTCGAACCTTGGCTTCGATAGGGTTAGCGGGACCACTTTCACTTAGGAGTCGGTCCTAACGGGATTGACGCAGAGCAGAAAACTTGACCCTCTCGAAGTGGCCATGGAATTCCATGAGTCTGCCTTACCATTCCATGATCGAGTCGATCACGTTGGGATTGATGCAGTGCCTACGGCTCTCTCACCGTGGATATGAAGATCCATGAGTCTGCCCTCCACTTCCCCTTATGATATTGCGGATCATTGCGGAGGCAAACGGCGCAGGGTGGAGAGAGTGTTGGGCCCCTCCGTGAACGGCTCGTCCCGTTATTTACATCGAGTGTGTCGCACGAAACCCTAACCAAATCCCAAATAAACAAGTGTTATCAAAGTGCTTCCATGACCCTTACATAACTTATCGTTGGGGGAGTATGCTCATTGTTTAACCCTTGAAAATATCCCATTGGCCCAAACGTGTTCCGAACCTATGATATCAACAATGGCTCAGTGGTTCATTACACAGTCGTCGTTTATTTATAATGGTGGAGCAATAGTTCGGTCACCCTGAGTATTTGTGGATACAACCACACGTAGGTGCGGAACCATACGCATACCACTGCGTAGATGGCGGCGAGATACACATGCATGTGCGTATCTACGGAGATAAAGTCCGACGCAGGAGTGCAGTTCGACTCGGTCAGTCCAGTCAGATATGTGGCGGAGGGTCAGAGTGGATGCTACGCTGGCCGATGCGTAGCTACTGAGATAAACCCCCACACTCGTGCACTGGCATGGGTCAGGCCAGTCAGATTTGTGTCGGGGGTTGAGGTTGGATATTTACGCATGCGGTTGCGTATCTAGTCTGATAAACTCCGCCAAACTCGTGCACTGGCATGGGGGGTCAGGCAAGTCAGATTTGTGTTGGGGGTTAAGGTTGGTTAGCTACGCATTCAGTTGCGTATCGAGTCTGATAAACTCCGACAAACTCGTGCACTGGCATGGGGGGTCAGGCCAGTCAGATTTGTGTTGGGGGTTGAGGTTGGATAGCTACGCATGCAGTTGCGTATCTAGTCTGATAACCTCCGACAAACTCGTGCACTGGCATGGGTTATGCTAGTCAGATTTGTGCTGGTGGTTGAGTTCGGATTGCTACGCATGCAGTTGCGTATCTAGTCGGATAACCTCCGCTGCAAGCATCAAGATGCGTAACATTTCCTCTTGAGATTGAGATAAATGTCTACACGTCTTCATGCGTAACAGTTCCGCACTAAATTTCGTCTCGATAAAACATGATGTTTGACGTTGTATTGTAACCTATTGCCTACTGTCAAAATATAACACAATCTCATTAACGAGTGAAATCATTATAATAATTGGCTGTCAAAACAAGCCTCTGAAATAATATAATCGACAAACAATTGCTTTGGCTGGCGACCTACATACAGAAAGACATTCTGATTGGGGTTGTCGCCATGGATGCTGTAAGCCGAAACTAGTTCGCGACAAAGTGCTTCCATGACCCTTACAACAGTTATAAATGGGCAATAAAATGAAGTGATGAATGACTGAGTACCACTATAGACTTGAATTTCATGTCACCTACAATTCCGAAAGTAACGTCATTCTTGACACTTTAACTATGCAGGGGAGACTTGTGGCATCTACAAGCCCGCATGTCACTTCGGTGTGGTCCGCATGACAGTGCGGTTCTGTATGCAACATCTATGCGTGGAGTTACACGTTACGATGCGGAGCCATCCGCAACTAGGTGCGGAGGCATCTGAACCCTTGGAGTTACAAGCATGTCGATGTGGCAGGGGTTGTGAATATTCGCAGTTTGTTGGCTTACGCATGATGTTGCGTATCTATTGAGATTAACTTCGTCACAAGCGTCTAGATGCGTAACAAGAGTATAAAGAAATGGTTCAGGTAAACTTCTACACATCTGGTTGCGTATAGGTTCCACACTAAATGGCGTAGCAATACAACATGTTGCGGAACCATGAACAAGATGCGGAGCCATCTGCAACAAGGTGCGGAGGCATCTGAACCCTGGGGCCAACCGTCATTCCACCCTATAAATAGAGTCGATCGTGCTTCGGAAGTTGCACCCAATTCTAGAAATGATTGTTTTCATACTCGTTTGAGATGGGGCTTTTGAACCTCATAAGCATATCGTTGAATGATCTAATTTCCATACAGCAATGCTTTACAAACATTATATCTCTCATATGAAATGAACACTTAAAAGATCAGGGAACTACTTTGATTTCAGATACGCAGAGCGGTGTGGACAGGTTGTGGAGGGGGAGTGGACAGGTTGCGGATGAGAGCCGACAGGTGGGGTGTGTGCTGGCTATTAGACTAGCCTCGTCCCTCCGACAACGACATGTATGCGGCAAGGCGGGTGTCTCCTCTCCTCCGTCTCGAGTCATATCTCTTAAGATCTGTGCCCTCGAGCCTCCATATATGTCACCTCGCTCGAAGCTTACGCCCCCAATCGCCAACCTGGTAGTCTCAGTGGCTTTAGGTTTGCCTATAAAACCAAAGGTCTTGCGTTCGAACCCTGACAGACATAAGATCTGGAAAATCACTATGAAAATATTACCCAGATCCCCTCCACAATTGTAACAATGCCTTTTCTTTGATTAAATATTGGCTTAATAATGTTAATGTGTAGCATATCTTGTTTATACAGTTTTGTTTTCCATCGATGTAGTTTGATTTGATAACAGTAGATATGACAGAACTGTTCGGACTTTGTAGCGCCAAAACAGTAGTTTGATTTGATAATTGTTTTGTAAATTTCGGCCTCACACGGTGGTTGGCGCTAAGCGCTGAAGCCGCCGATTAATACCGTGTACGGTTCCGCGGCGAAATGCGTGATGTTCCGCAATAACATGCGGACCTCAAAATAAATATACTACGAAACTATCCGCGTTGAATACGTGGTTACGTTCGATACTGACATTAGAATGAGCATACCGCATTCATTGCGACATATTGCGTCTCGCCAGTGCACAATACTTGGGAAGTAGTCGTCATAATCGATTATGTATTGAGATGTGACAATGACAATTGAACCAAAGAGCACCACAAAATCATGTCCATTCCAACGATTACAATTTAAAAGACTACAATATAATACACACCTATTATAAACGTCACTTCGTAAGGTTTGATTCTTAGATGAAACACGCAACTAACGAGGCCACTTGTTACACACCTAGCTGCGTAAATCTGCTAGATGCCTATAAATACAGCCCAGACCAACCGTATCCCCATATCATGGCTCATACTATGGTATATTTCTCACCCACCTCCATAATATGTATTCATACATTAACTATCAAAAGATCACGGAATCACTTTGATTTGTATGGATATGAAACTGCTGGTGATGGAAATGAATCAGCTGGTCAGGGAGTTGCAGTAATCACTCTTGTGCTCCATACAGAATTGTGATTCCCAGAGCGATGGGTGCTAACTTACACCTGCTGGTTCTCCATCCGCCTTGTCAAGGGCAGTGCTATTATGGTAAGTGAAAATGACAAATAGTGAAGAGTTTCTTTATGATGTATATTATGTGTTGTTACTCTAATTGCCTTTATGCAATACTGTAAATGATAATTGAGGTATGGACTAGTTTGTATTTAAATCGATGTATTAATAATTTGTTCCAAATTTTATGGGGTCACACATTATCTACAACAGAATGAAGGTTGCAAATAAATTCTGGCAATGTCTATTACATTTGGTAAAGGAGAGATCGGTGAAGCACTTTGCCATACAAATTATGTGTACATACAATTCAACGAAGGTGAAATTTTCTCATCTCATACGACAACAATGACAGATCGGTGAAGCACTTTAATTGCCTAAAGTGAAGGAGAGATCGGTGAAGATAGATGTGTGCGCATTTCTATGAAATGGTGTTTCAATCCTAAAGTCGGTTCAAATTTGTAACGTTCTTTCAATTATATTTTACGCATACAAAATGACATGTTTCGCATCACCCGCTACGAAATGGCCCTTGCTCGATGTATCTTCCACGCATCCACTTTCCCGCTACGAAACAAGGTAATCATTACTGGGTTGGGACAATGAGAATTGAAACAAGACATACCCAAAAATTATGTACATTGCAACGATTGCAATATAAACGACTACAACATAATATACACCCATTGTAAGTGCCTAGCAAGCAAGTTACCGTATTTATACGCAGCTACACTACAGTGGTGGGCAGTCCCCAACCGCATTAATAAGGGGAAAAGAGACGCATGCAACTGCAAAACGATCCGCACTACATCACACAATATATATCCGCATTTACCTGCGGAACGCATACGTCTATAAAAGGCAACGGATGGGGATGCTCAACCTCATAAGCATATAATGGAATGGTCTAATTCCCATACAACGATGCTTTTCAGACCTTATATCTCCCGTATGAAATAAAAACTTTAAAGATCATGGAAGTACTTTGATTTTAGATATGCGGGGCGGAGTGGCACGCTTGCATAGGGGGAGTGGAGAGGTTGCGGAGGGGAGCGGACAGGTGGGGGTGCCTGCTAGCTCTTCAACTAGTTTCGTCCCTCCGACCATGGCATGTCAGCGGCCCGGACGAGCTTCGTCCCTCCGACTAGTGTGTGTCCTATCCTCCGTCTCCTCCATCTCAGTCTCCGTCTCGTCTTCGTCTCCGCCATCGTCTCGTTTCGGCCCTCCACATCAGATACGACGGTCGCGGTCGCACTCGCTCGAAGCTTTCCTCTAAAATATTACCACATCCCATAGAAAATTGTAATAAGACATGTTGTTTGATTAGATCTTGGCTTAAAATTTAAGATTAAGCATATGTTGTGTATGGAGGTTTTTGCAGTCGATGTAGTTTGATTTGGAGACAGTACATATTACACAATTGTTCGGACTATGTTCATTTCGAAGAAATTCAAGAAATAGCAATCACAATTGTTCGGACTATGTTTCAATGTTTGTGTTTTTGCAATATGTTTCTTCATTACAAAATATCTCCTTTTACACTGATACACTGGCCACTTCCAGTGGTATATGTGAGAACGAGAACAATGACCAAAATAATCACATAATAGTCTTGGGTTCGAACATTGGGTTCGAATCTCTACTCTCCTTTGCTTTGTAAACCTAAGTCTTGGGTTCGAACCTTGGCTTCGATAGGGTTAGCGGGACCACTTTCACTTAGGAGTCGGTCCTAACGGGATTGACGCAGAGCAGAAAACTTGACCCTCTCGAAGTGGCCATGGAATTCCATGAGTCTGCCTTACCATTCCATGATCGAGTCGATCACGTTGGGATTGATGCAGTGCCTACGGCTCTCTCACCGTGGATATGAAGATCCATGAGTCTGCCCTCCACTTCCCCTTATGATATTGCGGATCATTGCGGAGGCAAACGGCGCAGGGTGGAGAGAGTGTTGGGCCCCTCCGTGAACGGCTCGTCCCGTTATTTACATCGAGTGTGTCGCACGAAACCCTAACCAAATCCCAAATAAACAAGTGTTATCAAAGTGCTTCCATGACCCTTACATAACTTATCGTTGGGGGAGTATGCTCATTGTTTAACCCTTGAAAATATCCCATTGGCCCAAACGTGTTCCGAACCTATGATATCAACAATGGCTCAGTGGTTCATTACACAGTCGTCGTTTATTTATAATGGTGGAGCAATAGTTCGGTCACCCTGAGTATTTGTGGATACAACCACACGTAGGTGCGGAACCATACGCATACCACTGCGTAGATGGCGGCGAGATACACATGCATGTGCGTATCTACGGAGATAAAGTCCGACGCAGGAGTGCAGTTCGACTCGGTCAGTCCAGTCAGATATGTGGCGGAGGGTCAGAGTGGATGCTACGCTGGCCGATGCGTAGCTACTGAGATAAACCCCCACACTCGTGCACTGGCATGGGTCAGGCCAGTCAGATTTGTGTCGGGGGTTGAGGTTGGATATTTACGCATGCGGTTGCGTATCTAGTCTGATAAACTCCGCCAAACTCGTGCACTGGCATGGGGGGTCAGGCAAGTCAGATTTGTGTTGGGGGTTAAGGTTGGTTAGCTACGCATTCAGTTGCGTATCGAGTCTGATAAACTCCGACAAACTCGTGCACTGACATGGGGGGTCAGGCCAGTCAGATTTGTGTTGGGGGTTGAGGTTGGATAGCTACGCATGCAGTTGCGTATCTAGTCTGATAACCTCCGACAAACTCGTGCACTGGCATGGGTTATGCTAGTCAGATTTGTGCTGGTGGTTGAGTTCGGATTGCTACGCATGCAGTTGCGTATCTAGTCGGATAACCTCCGCTGCAAGCATCAAGATGCGTAACATTTCCTCTTGAGATTGAGATAAATGTCTACACGTCTTCATGCGTAACAGTTCCGCACTAAATTTCGTCTCGATAAAACATGATGTTTGACGTTGTATTGTAACCTATTGCCTACTGTCAAAATATAACACAATCTCATTAACGAGTGAAATCATTATAATAATTGGCTGTCAAAACAAGCCTCTGAAATAATATAATCGACAAACAATTGCTTTGGCTGGCGACCTACATACAGAAAGACATTCTGATTGGGGTTGTCGCCATGGATGCTGTAAGCCGAAACTAGTTCGCGACAAAGTGCTTCCATGACCCTTACAACAGTTATAAATGGGCAATAAAATGAAGTGATGAATGACTGAGTACCACTATAGACTTGAATTTCATGTCACCTACAATTCCGAAAGTAACGTCATTCTTGACACTTTAACTATGCAGGGGAGACTTGTGGCATCTACAAGCCCGCATGTCACTTCGGTGTGGTCCGCATGACAGTGCGGTTCTGTATGCAACATCTATGCGTGGAGTTACACGTTACGATGCGGAGCCATCCGCAACTAGGTGCGGAGGCATCTGAACCCTTGGAGTTACAAGCATGTCGATGTGGCAGGGGTTGTGAATATTCGCAGTTTGTTGGCTTACGCATGATGTTGCGTATCTATTGAGATTAACTTCGTCACAAGCGTCTAGATGCGTAACAAGAGTATAAAGAAATGGTTCAGGTAAACTTCTACACATCTGGTTGCGTATAGGTTCCACACTAAATGGCGTAGCAATACAACATGTTGCGGAACCATGAACAAGATGCGGAGCCATCTGCAACAAGGTGCGGAGGCATCTGAACCCTGGGGCCAACCGTCATTCCACCCTATAAATAGAGTCGATCGTGCTTCGGAAGTTGCACCCAATTCTAGAAATGATTGTTTTCATACTCGTTTGAGATGGGGCTTTTGAACCTCATAAGCATATCGTTGAATGATCTAATTTCCATACAGCAATGCTTTACAAACATTATATCTCTCATATGAAATGAACACTTAAAAGATCAGGGAACTACTTTGATTTCAGATACGCAGAGCGGTGTGGACAGGTTGTGGAGGGGGAGTGGACAGGTTGCGGATGAGAGCCGACAGGTGGGGTGTGTGCTGGCTATTAGACTAGCCTCGTCCCTCCGACAACGACATGTATGCGGCAAGGCGGGTGTCTCCTCTCCTCCGTCTCGAGTCATATCTCTTAAGATCTGTGCCCTCGAGCCTCCATATATGTCACCTCGCTCGAAGCTTACGCCCCCAATCGCCAACCTGGTAGTCTCAGTGGCTTTAGGTTTGCCTATAAAACCAAAGGTCTTGCGTTCGAACCCTGACAGACATAAGATCTGGAAAATCACTATGAAAATATTACCCAGATCCCCTCCACAATTGTAACAATGCCTTTTCTTTGATTAAATATTGGCTTAATAATGTTAATGTGTAGCATATCTTGTTTATACAGTTTTGTTTTCCATCGATGTAGTTTGATTTGATAACAGTAGATATGACAGAACTGTTCGGACTTTGTAGCGCCAAAACAGTAGTTTGATTTGATAATTGTTTTGTAAATGTCGGCCTCACAAGGTGGTTGGCGCTAAGCGCTGAAGCCGCCGATTAATACCGTGTACGGTTCCGCGGCGAAATGCGTGATGTTCCGCAATAACATGCGGACCTCAAAATAAATATACTACGAAACTATCCGCGTTGAATACGTGGTTACGTTCGATACTGACATTAGAATGAGCATACCGCATTCATTGCGACATATTGCGTCTCGCCAGTGCACAATACTTGGGAAGTAGTCGTCATAATCGATTATGTATTGAGATGTGACAATGACAATTGAACCAAAGAGCACCACAAAATCATGTCCATTCCAACGATTACAATTTAAAAGACTACAATATAATACACACCTATTATAAACGTCACTTCGTAAGGTTTGATTCTTAGATGAAATCGAGCATTTCTCAGTACTTCGGAACCACCATGTCGGGCTGAGAGTCAATGGTTACACAGGTGATCCGAGACATTCTGAGATGATGGATCCAAGAAGGCAAACCGACGATTTCCTTTTGTCACCATAAAGTCAAAGTGCTTCCATGATCTTCACACCGTGTTGCTGGACTTTACGAATGTGGCGAGCATTAAGATTGAAAGAATGATAGTACGGAAACGATTGCGTGGCGGTTTCGGCGATATTCGTGGGTAATTACGCATTAGCATGCGGAGTGCAGATGCAGACAACCGCAAAACAAAACGCATCAAATTGCGTAATGCAAATCCCCAACTAAGACGTCTACAAAAGGCAGCGGATGGGGATGCTCTCAATCTGATAAGCATTTAATAGAATGGTCTAATTCCCAAACAACGGTGCTTTATAAAACTTATATCTCTCCGTGATTGTTTGAATATAATGTACACGTATTTGTGATATGCGTCTTTATTCTCCCGTCTCTTCAAAGTATTTTGATGAAAGTCAGATTATTGTATTGTTTCAAGATAATATCCCATTTACACTGCTACATTAAAAATGGAAACAATGACATAAAAAATTACAGAATGACCACTTCATATATGAGAATGGTAACAGTTACAGGAAAAAGTACAGAATGACCACTTCATATGTGTAAATGTCTGTTTTTGCATAGTGAATTAATCCCGTGGGTTCAAAAATTGGATTCGAACCTCTACTCTCATTTGCTTAGTAGACCTAGGTCCTGGGTTCGAGTGTTGGCATAGATAGAGTTCGATTCACCAGATTCACTCGTGAGTCAACCTGCCATGACGAGGTTGACGCAGAGCAGCCAACTTGACCCTCTCGAGGTGGCCGTGGACGTCCCGTCATTTGGATAGAGTGTGTTTCACGAAACCCTAATGAAATGCAAAATAAACAATTGTCTTCAAAGTGCTTCCATGACCCTTACATAACTTATATTTTGGGATTACGCTCCCTGTTCAACCCTTGAAAATAACCCATTGGCCCGAACGTGTTTGGAACCTATGATACCGACAATGGCTCAATGATTAACAACACAATCCTCGGGTATTTATAATGGAGGACCAATATTTCAGTAACCTTGACTATGTGCGAATAAAATCTCAAGTGGGTGCGTAGACGTACGCAAATTAAGACATGCGTATAAAACCGCGATATGTTGCGTACAGATAGCAGCCTTGCCCGTTCATCGGACATTGCCGAGAGCTAACTCTCTGCTGCGAGCTTGTACTTTTAGCCAAGCTACACGTCTGGATGAGTAAAGATTACGCAATACACGTCCGGCTGGTGAGATACGCATGAAGCTGCGTATCGAGTGAGATCAAGCCCGACACACTTGTGCACTGGAAGGGGTCAGGGCCGTCAGATTTCCGTCGGGGGTTCAGGTTCATGAGCAGATAAACTCGGGCACAATCGTACACTGCCTTGGTTCAGGCATGGCTGTCAGGAATCGTCCCCTACGTTTTCTCCTGTACACGTCTTTGTGAGATGCGTCGTTACAATTATATGGACTGTAAACTGTCAGGAATGACTGAGTACCAATATAGACTTGAATTTTATGTGACCTACAATTCCAAAAGTAACTTCGTCCGTGACTCTGTAAGTATTCAGGGGAGACCTGTGGCACCTACAAGTCCACATGTCACTTCGATATGGTCCGCATTTCTATGCGTTAAGTTACACGTTATGGTGCGGAGCCATCCGCAACTAGGTGCGGAAGCATCTGCACCCTGGGGCATACCGTATCTCGTTCGGTGGTTGGCGTCATTTCACTCTATAAATAGAGTCGGTTGTGCTCCGGATGTTTAACACATTTCTGGCAATGACTGTTTTCATAGTGGTTTGAAATGTGTTGCTAAACCTCAGAAGCATATAGTGGAATGGTCTAATTTTCATGCAGCGATGCTTTCCAAATGGTATATCTCACATTTGAAATAAACACTTTAAAGATCAGGGAAGTACTTGGATTTTAAATACGCGGAGCGGAGTAGACAGGTTGCCGAGGGGGAGTGGACAGGTTGCGGGGGAGAGCCAACAGGTGGGGTGTGTGCTGGCTGTTAGAGTAGCTTTGTCCCTCTGGCCACGACATTTAATCGGCTCGTACGAGCTTCCTCCCTCCGGCCATGACATGTATCCTGCAAGACGGGTGTCTCCTCTCCTTCGTCTCGTCTCTAGTCCGCTCTCTAAAGATCTGGCACCTCGAGCCTCCATATGTGTTACCTCGAGCCTCGCTTAATATCTGACGCTCGCGGTCGCCATCGCTCGAACCTCTTCTGTAAAATATTACCCCAGTCCCCTCCACAATTGTAAAAACCCATTTTATTTGATTTAATCTTAACTTAAATTTGAAGATTAAGCATATCTTGTGGATGAAGTTTTGTTTTCTGTCGATGTAGTTTCATTTGATAAAGTAGATATGAGATAAATGTTCGGACTTCGATCATTCCCATCAGATATGTTTCTCCATAATTGTAACAACCCATTTTTTTTATTTAATCTGAACTAAAATTTTACGATTAAGCATATCTTATGGATGGAGTTTTGTTTTCTATCGATGTAGTTTCATTTGATAAAGTAGATATGACATAACTGTTCGGACTTTGCTCATTCCCGTTGGTTAGCTACGCATGCTGCTGGGCATCTAATGAGATAAACATGTCCTTGAACGAGCATGAATTAGAACCCCAACAGGGAGAAAATACACATACGCAAGCACGACAACAACTACGTAATTGCATGCGTATATATCCGCGTTTTGTCCCGAAAGACTGCGTAACTTCTACGGAGGACAAAATTCCCAATAAATACGTGTCCAATTGCTGTTGATCCTCCCATCCACACATATGAGTCATTGGCAACGGTATTTCATTATATGTATGGTTTGAAGTCAATTTACGTTTCAACATGTGTAGAGATCGGTGAAACACTTTGGTACTGAATAGACCACGTTGCGCAAGCTAGGTCGTATTCTGGCTTAAGCTCCAAGGGTATGCATTAGCAACGATATTTCATTATATGAATGTTGCGCAAGTCATTGGCAAGCCAGGTCATATTCTGGCTCAAGCTGCGCAAGCCAGGTCGTATTCTGCGAGGGTATGCATTGGTATTGAATAGACCACGCTGCGCAAGTCATTGGCAACGATATTTCATTATATGAATGTTGTATCCGCCAGGTCGTATTTTGGCTCAAGCTGCGAGGGTATGCAGATGTAGAGTTCAAATGGTATGGACGCCAAGTTTGGCTGCACGTATACAACTTGCAGCAAACACGATACCGGTGAATACCACAAAACAGTATACACGTTATTGTTTTAATGTAACGTAATTGTTTCAATGTAACGTAATTGTTTCAGTTTAATGTAATTGTTTATGTCGCATTACAACGTAAATGTTTGAATGTAATGTAATGTACACGTTATTGTTTTAATGTAACGTAATTGTTTCTATGTTTCAGTTGTAATGTTTCGTAATTGTTGTAAATTTGTAATGTAATGTACCCGGATTTGTGATATGCATCTTTATTCACCTGTCATCAACCAAGTATTTAATTTAGACGAAAGTTACATTTTTAAAATTATTTGAAGAAAATACAAACATGAGGGTACATTTGATTACGTTGTTAGACGGCAGCTCGAATGTTCCACAACCGATTGCGGACGTATATCAGATGCATAGAAAGGACTACATGACCGCCGCTAAGTGTTGCGCACAAAGTCGCGGAAGGCTCCGCATTTCCGTGCGTAGCCTATAACCGTAGTACGCGTTGTTACACGGATTTACCGTTGCCTGATGACGAGTGCAGTAAAAATAAAAACGGAAATCATCAACACAGGTTGTAGATCTTTAACAAACGGAACTACATAAGGACATGTTAAAATGAAAACACCAAAATATTATATTATGTTTAACAACCCACTTTCTTACAACTTTAGAGATGTAAATAAGTCAAGTTTCCAACAGAAAAAAGCAACTACAAATAATGACTGCATATGACTTAGACCTCGTCGGAATGTTTGGTGGTGATGTGCCTCTTCAGATGTCCGTACTGTAGATTATTCGTCACTTTGTAGCGGTGGCCACAGTGACGGCATGTTGCATGGAAGGCGGTTCCTGCTATCACCTCCTTCTCGTAGTGACGGGTGAACAAGTCCTCCCGCGGGATTTCAACTTTGGTAGAAGACATTGTCGGACAATGTCGGGGTTGCAGATGTGAATTTGTTTCGGCTTGAAATGCCCTGGTAGTGGTGGGAGGCTATGGCTTGGGTTTGGACTGCAATTCTCGGATGTAGGTCGTACATTTTTTACCTAACAAAAATACACCTAATAAAAAAAGGACTTAAGAAGGGAGTGTATTAAACCAATGACCCATTGCCCTACTAGTAAAGGAGAGGTGACCCTTACAAGAGGTCAAGGGTTCAAATCCCATTCCTTGCACAATTTGCTTAGGTGAGCCTGCATGATGGCCAGTGTATTGGTTTTTTTTTCAAATAATTAAAAATATCATTAATGCATGGCTTGGAAATTTTTTGATTGAAATCAAGGGTGTATTATTTTGCTTAAGAAAGGTTCAACGGGAAAAGTTCTCCTCCATGTTAAAAAAAAATTAAATTCTCGGGGTAGAAGAGAAATCCTCTTTGAAAATTAATACTCCATACTTTACATTGTGGCAACTATGCAAGCAGTGGCGGCCGCAGAAATTGCTGGAGGGGAGAGGGGGTTGTCCTCTTTTTTCTAAACTCCCACATAATGCACCTGTATAACGATTACAAAATAGTGATCATTTATGGAAATTTTCTCAAATCTTTATAGTTATTCAGTATCCATTGACGTATCGATATTTACCATTGACAATCTGCACTAGTATTAGTAACATGTTGTATCTGTCACGTATGGAAAATTCGTCGCATAATACCAACGCACGACGTTGCGGACCATTTAAGCCGTTCAAATTTCAAATTTGTCCACTGGCAACGGCCGAATTCATTACGCATGATGATGCGTTATGGCACGCGCTTTCGTAATGGTCGACTTCCGTCCGCAACTTCATGCGGAGAATGGCCCATGTTGCTTACCGCCTCCGCGAGGCTCTATTGTTCCGCACTTTGCGGCTTACTATTACGCAACTTGCTCCGTAATGCATTCCCACCACTACGCAATTGGTTGCCGAACTAAACGCGCCTTTCAACGGTCCTGTCGCATCATGTAGGCCCCTTATTACGCGTCGTTCCTCTCCGCAAGACGTTGCGGAGTAATTAGGCCCACTGACAAATACTATAATTGTCGATTACAGCTGACTGCAAATAGTAAGCGTCGCTTGATTCCCTAATCGTCGAACTCTTTCTCTCCTCATCTCTCAAATCCTCCCCCCCCCCCCCCCCCCCATCTCCGGGTTTGCATTGCCATGTCTGCTGCCGATCCCGTCGAACGCGTTTCCGTTGATGATGTACCAATAGAACAGTTCTCCGTCGACGAGGTATGCTTCATTTCCTCCGTCTACTTTGTTACTCTCCGTCTAACTTATGCACGCAAATTTGTTACTCTCTGTCTAACTTGTGCACGTAACTCACAAAATTGAATAGGACGCAGACGTCAACGCCTCAGTAGAAATGCCAAATTTCACAGATATGTTTACAACCAATCGGGAGTGGACAAATCGTGACGAGATGGTTCGGATATTCCAAGACGCAACCGCTACCCATCTGAAAATGGTGCTAGTGATCAAGAGATCGTGGCCGTCAACCGAACGCCTCCTCGGTAGCGTACTCCTCGCGTGTGAAAAAATCGGCATCTACGAACCGAGGAAGGAGGTGAGGGAACGTAGGGAGCACGACGAGGCAACGAAGAAGGGTAACACGAAACTCACAAATTGTCCATTATCTTTAATGGGTCGGGAATTCCAACGCGGAAAGTGGCACATGTACGTTTTATCTGGAACGCACAACCACGACCTTTCAGATATTCTACTAGGTCACGCCTACCGTGGGCATATCCACCCGCAGGCATTGGAGGTTGTGAAGATGTTATCGTCGCATGGGACACCACCAAAGCCGATATACTCGTTGCTGCACTCAGAAGAGGGATGTGTTACATCACGACGTCAGCTATATAACGCCAAGGCCAAGCTTAAGTTCCAGGCTCGAGGTGACAGGACCATCACCCAAGACGTTCTACACCAGATGAAGGTCAAGCGGTACTTCTACGTTGTAAGGAGGAGGCCTGACTCCGATGTGGTAGGAGGTCTTTTCTTCACCCACCCGGACACCCAGCATTTTCTGAAACTATTTCCGTATGTCATCGAAATCGACAATACGTACAAAACCAACCAGTACGTCTTCATAGCATTCCCTTTAACTGCTATGTTCTTTGCAATTTGTAACAAATTTCATCTAATATTTATCGCCTCAGTTTCAACTCACATTTTTTTTTCTTCCACATCTGAAGGTACAAAATGCCATTGGTTGAGTTCATCGGCTTCACATGCACGGGGATGAACTTCAGCATAGCTTTCACTTTCCTCTGCGATGAGACCACAAAGTCTTACACTTGGGCCCTCAACCATCTCCGCTTCCTCTACGGAGAAAAGGCACCGGAGGCTATCGTCACTAACAGGGAGCTTGGTCTACTTGGTGCGATTTCCGCTTCCTTCCCCACAGTCAACCATATATTATGCTGGGTCCACGTTCTGCGGGGGTGCGAGCAAGCGGTCTTCGAACGGACCCGCGACTTAGAAACATCGCGAAAGTTCAATAACGACTGTAGAGTTGTGTTCGAGTCGAAATCCCCCGAGTCGTACGAGTCATGGCGCCGGTGGATATATGCCAAGTGGAACCACATCCCCGGATTTATGCAGTACCTCTCCTCCACGTGGCTCCTGCATCACCGAAACAAAATTATCACAGCTTGGGTGGACACCAGCCTTCACTTAGGGACGAGGACCACAAACAAATTTTAAATTCACTGCCCTTCTCAATCTATACCTTTACGTTTTCACGTATATATTTTATGCTAAGCTGAACAAAATGGAATTTTCATTTAAGGGTCGAGTTCGCACACTCAGCACTGAAAAACGCGTTACATTCCCCCGTAGGAGACTTCGGTTGCGTGTTCGCAACGATCGACTTGATGATGAAGGATCAAATTTTAGAGGTCAGAGCGTCACTAAATAGGGACCGCAACACGTGGTGCACCAGCATGCACAACGTTGACATTTTTGCCGGGTCCGATTCTCAACGCACTATACCAGAAGGTCAAAGCCACTCCATCGACCCCAGAATGCACCGACCAGTTTTGGAGAGTCACGTACGGGCTACCATGTACTCACGACATATATCGCTGCATCCAAGATAGTACGCCTATTATGCCGAGCCAGATTCACATGTTTTGGAAGCAGTTGGATTGGAAGGTCATTCAGCAGGACTCGTTGTCGGACTCCATCCCCATGACCGAGGCTCAGATCGCCATCAATGACTTCTTGCAAAGGTACTAACGCGGTGAAGTGCCCGATGACGAGTTGGCTAGAGTGGCAACTACGTTGGCTGACGGCTAGTTCCCTGCTACCACCAACCTAGTTCCACCCAATCCACCTGAGCTATCGAGGGGCAGACCTCGGGGACGAGGGCGCCGTAACCCCTGTCAAACTAACCCCTTGGCATGGGAGAGAACGCAATCGGCTGAACGACGCCATCAGGAGCGGGCAAAGGCACCACGTCCACACGGAAATAGCCGCGGGCGTGGTCACGGCCGCGACCGTGCACATAACGACTCCACAGATGTGATGCACGACAAAGAGGCGGCTTCCAACATAGCCGACGCGGAGGCCCCATCAACCGTACCAGTCATGCAGACTCATTTCCCCTGGGCAGATGATGACATCGACCCATTCATGACAATCTTCATCAAGAGAGTGAAGAACGTCGGGTCTGACGGCCATTGCGGATATCGAGCATTTGCTGAGATCCTTAGTTTGGGCGAGAATGAGTGGAAACAAGTCCGCCTCGCCCTCGCACAGGAGATGACAGAGCATCGACACGCTTATAGCCACGAACCGCGACTGGACGACTACATTTTTAAATGTACCTTCACTGGTCCCATTATCGACCGAGAGTACTGGATGTAGTGTCCTATGATGGGTTTCGTCTTCGCCACAAGATTCCAGACGCCCTTAGTCATCCTCAGCAGGAACTATCTGATGCTTCTACTCCCTCTCGATGCACGCGACCCTCCTCCACATAAAGCAAACTTGGCAATCTGCATCGTCAACAACAGAACACATTGGGTGCCGGTGAGCTACCAATTACATGACATATTTTATTCAGACTTCACAACCACAAACACTGACGTATTCATTTTGATCTTTCCACAGGTATGGTTGCGTGACGACTCATTGCTCCCACCCATATACCCTGAGTGGTATCGGCACTCATTGCTCACAACCACAAACGTTCTGCAACTTTATGCGTAGATTAGCGGTGTATCCAGTAAAAATTAGTGGTGTAACGAACAACCCCCTAAAATTAAGAGAGTAACAAAAAAAGTCAAAACGAAAAATAAAAAACTGTCCGTAGAAAGATAAGCTATCAATCCCTAATCACCAACGTCTTCTTTTTCAGTTTGAGTGTATCTCCTTTAATTACAATGATTCTCATTTTTCTGTCGTTGTAAAATTATTTCGATGTAATAAAGTAAATTATCTGTCGGGAAACGCATTTAGAATTTCCATTAGATTTTGTAAATTACATTCGATATGAAGTGTGTACAGCGACATTGTAAGAATTGACATTAAATTTAGTAAATAGCAATTAATATAAACAATTAAAAAAAGTACACAATGGGAACTCCATATGTGTACATATGTCTGTTTTGCGTAGTCACGTTAGGTGGAGGGTTCTGTCATTGGGTTCGAACCGGAAGCTGGCGGAAAGCTACGCATGTAGGTGTCTATCAAAAGAGAAAAAGTCCAAAACACGCGTGCATGCAGTGGCCCGGTTCGGACCTGCCAGATTTCTGTCCGAAAGGAGATGTGTAAATATCCGCATAAAGTTGCGGAAATATCCGAACCGTGGGGCTTACCCTAGTTCGTTCGTAGGTTGGCGGCATTTCAGCCTATAAATTCAGTTGGTCGTGCTCGGGAAGTTGCATTCATTTCTCGAAATGGTTGTTTCTTACTCGCCCGAATTGTTTGGTGTAAAACACTCATTCCAAGCGGTGATTTCAATGAGAGAGGTGGTGAAGGATCGGTGTAACACTTTGAGTGTAATAATAAAAAAACTCCCATCGCACGTGGTGAAGTCATGTAGACGTCGTTACAGCTCAGAGGATCCAATGAGCTGTGAGTGCGACGTGACTTCGTCCGAAAGGGTTGGGAGGTTGAAATATCCCTGGGTAAGCACGGTTTTATCTCCAACGCCGTCATGAGTAAATGTTGGCGTGTACCTGGATCAATAATTGCGGTTCAACAGCAACCGTGTGAACCTCGTGCCTAGTCGTTGGTGTATCTGATGAGTTTATTATGTCAACACATTTGTTATATTTTGTACGAAAACTATGAAAATCCATTTTCTTTTGTTGTAAAATTATTTCGATGTAATAAAGTAAATTATCTGTTGGGAAACGCATTTAGAATTTCCATTAGATTTTGCAAATTATATTTGATATGAAGTGTGTACAACGACATTGTAAGAATTAATATAAACAATTAAGGAGAATGTGGAAGTGTGTACATCGATACATGTTCGACCCTACAACGATGGGACGAGAAGTGTCTTCTCGCCTCATAACTCCAAAGTGCTTCCGTGCTCTTTTGTTCTATTCTAACTTTACAAAGGAGAATGCGGAAGTGCAATACATTTAAATGACTGTAACACAAATATTACCAGAATGCATGTTGACGTATATATACCCGTGCGCATTGTATTGCGCAATTTCCTGCGTATCAATTGTCGTTTGTGTCGATATGCGGACGTTACGCATGTCGATGCGTAGCATCTGCATAGGACGTGGTCAAGAGACAACCAGGCCCTGTCTTCGCCTGTAATTTCTGCCAGCTAATAGATTTATATCCGCATTACGATGCGTAACTATGACAGCAAGTTCCCAAGCATGCGCTGGTTCGGTACGGGCCCTGCAGTGTCGGTCGACAGCGTACAGCTACGCAATCCGTTGTGTAATGTGTGAAGTTGAGGGTCGCTGGTTTTGATGCAATCGGTCCTACCGTGCAGTTTCTGTCACCACGTGCTGAAACGGATGAGGATGCGTACCTACTTAAGAAGTGACCACAAAGGAAGACCATATTCTCCGTCCCATAAGTGTGCTTGTTCATACATTATAAAACGGAAAATGGACAACCCCCGCAGGTGTTGTAAAGAATACGTACTACTGCCAAAGGAAGACCATATTTCTTATATCGCATTATAATTGACGTGGTTCACCGATCATTACAAAACTTTGTAAGGACTTCGTAACATCTTTAATGGAAAAGCTTTGGGAAAAAAACGCTACATGAAAGAAAAACGAATACAATAACACTACCACAACTGTGTATTCGTATGTAAACGGCAAGGGAAGCCTCTACAGAAGTTACAGATGTAGATTCGTAACATGTGCACGTGGAAGTGCTTAAATGCTACGTATGTAAGTGCGCAGGTATTCCTTCAAATTTTTTCGTACGAGACACATTGTCTCAACGTGTCCCCTACTGCGAAAGAGGAAGAGCCATTCGTCGGCGGTCCGCACTCTCATGTTAGTGCCCAACTGGCTATATCGCTTCTTCCAGCACCCAAGAATCCACCACATCGACCGGTCGACCCACCCCCGACAGGGAGAGAGTTTGAGGTAACACAACCGGCGGTGTATTTTCATCGTCCCTACCTCAAAGAGCTTCCATGATCTTTACCTTGGACTGTACAATGTGGGAGAATATATCAGTGTTGTACATGTGACTGACTGTTAAAGCATATGTTCAAGATTAATGGTGTTGCGTTTATATAGATGGAAAGGACCCTTCAAAATCCGCGCATATATCCGCGTATGTATCCGCACTGTCATGCGTATATATCCGCGATTTGTTGCGAATGTCTTAGTATGTAGGACAAAAGTCCCTATAAATACTAGTCCATATCTTGTCGGTCCTCACATCGAGGCGGGTAGAGATCGGTGAAACACTTTGGAATTGAATAGACCAAGCTGCGCAAAATGTCGTATCAAACTGGTCGTATTCTGGGTAGCAGACTGCTGGCTCACACGTTTAAGTTTCCGTAATGTAACGTAATTGTTTCAGTGTAATGTAACTGTATTTAATCTACATTGTAGCAATACTGAAAGCCAATTGACAATATATAATTTGTATTCGATATTGTACTTTACATTCCATATGATGATTGTAGAAAAAATTTGCAGTTTCTGTCGGCCCAACAGACCCGCATTACAATGCGTACAGCTACGCATGTCGATGCGTATCTTGTCAACTTCGGGCCGCCGGTTTCGATGCAAGTGGGCCCTGATCAGAGACTTGCAAAATGAGGAGTTGATGGAGACCGGAAATGGAGTTGAAAAATCCCAACATTTGCTGGTTTCGAGCTCTGAACTTTCTGAAATCTCTGAAATTTCTGAGAGTTCCGACTCCGATGATGAGAGCTCCGAATACGAGGAGGAGAGTTCCGATTCTGAGGAGGACGAAGAGCCCCAAATCAATTCCGGTTCAGTCGAGCCTCGGAGTCGGATAGAGGGAAGTGGAACCGCCCACGCCAAGACTCAATCTTTGGAAAGACCTACTGTTAAGGAGGACGAGCATCTTGACGATGAGGAGAGTGGCGTGCGAGGCAAGTTTCCGAAGAGAGGGAAGGTTGATGTGGATGGATCTGATGAAGATGTTGATGATCTAAAGGAGAGTAATGTACAAAGAGTGAATCTGAACAGGGACAAGGAGAAGGAGATCGAGGTTACACAACCGGCGAGAATCCACCACATCGACCGGTCCACCCACCCCCGACAGGGCGAGAGTTTGAGGTTACACAACCGGCGGTGTATTTTCATCGTCCCTACCCCAAAGAGCTTCCATGATCTTTACCTTGGACTGTACAATGTGGAGAATATATTAGTGTTGTACATGTGACTGACTGTTAAAGCATATGCTCAAGATTAATGGTGCTGCGTTTATATAGATGGAAGGGACCCTTCAAAATCCGCAAATATATCCGCGTATGTATCCACAATGTAATGCGTATATATCCGCGTTTTGTCGCGAATGTCTTCGTAAGGAGGACAAAAGTCCCTATAAATACTAGTCCATCTCTTGTCGGTCCTCACATCCGCATATGTGTCATTGGCAACAATATTTCATTATATGTGTGGATTGAAATCAATCTACGTTTCGAGGCGAGTAGAGATCGGTGAAACACTTTGGAATTGAATAGACCAAGCTGCGCAGAATGTCGTAGCAGACTTGTCGTATTTTGCCCCACGCTGCGAGGGTACCACACTGGTCGTATTCTGGCTCACCCGTTTAAGTTTCAGTAATGTAACGTAATTGTTTCAGTGTAATGTAATTGTGTTACTTCGCAGTGTAACGTATTTGTTTCAATTGATAATATATACTTTCAATTGTTTCAAATGTGTTACGTTGTAGTGTAATTGTATTTAATCTACATTGTAACAATACTGAAAGCCAATTGATAATATGATTATTGTAGAAAAAATAAGTAAGGGTATACACAAAATTAAGTGGCCATCGAATTGTCGTAGAAACGTTCATGCGAGTGATCAAGAACTGCATACCAGTCTTCTCTCTTTAGTTCTGCCCTCTGTCGACCCAATATATCCTCATTACGATGCGTAAAGCTATGCATGCCGATGCGTAAAGCTATGCATGCCGATCGGCATTACGATGCGCAGTAGGGCCCAACAGCGGCCCCTACTGCGCTAGAATTTCGCAATCGACCGCGTTACTAACCGCTTCATCGTGCGGATATATACGCGTCGAACCTCGGAACAGAGGCAACTCCATCTATCCCGACAATTTAAGCCGTTCAAAATTCAAATTTGTCCAGCTGCAACGGCCGAATTCATTACGCATGATGATGCGTTACGACACGCGATTTCGTCACGGACAAATTTCATATTTGTCCATGTCGGTTACCGCCTCCGCGAGGCTCCAATCATTCGCACTTTATAGCGTATTATTACGCAACCTGATACGTAGTGCATCCCACAACTACGCATTTATTTGCATAACAAAACGCGCATTTCAACGGTCCTGTCGCATCATGTGGGCCCCTGAGTACGCGTCGGTCTTCTCCGCATGACGTTGCGGAGTAATTAGGCCCAATGACAACTACTATAATTGTCGATTACAGCTGACGACAAATAGTAAGCATAACTTGATTCCCCAATCGTCGAACTCTTTCAATTGTTTCAAATGTGTTACGTTGCAGTGTTTCAAATGTGTTACTTCGCAGTGTAACGTATTTGTTTCAATTGATAATATATACTCTCAATTGTTTCAAATGTGTTACGTTGCAGTGTAATTGTATTTAATCTATATTGTAACAATACTGAAAGCCAATTGACAATATATAATTTGTATTCGATATTGTACTTTAGATTCCATATGATGATTATAGAAAAAATAAGTAAGGGTATACACAAAATTAAGTGGCCATCGAATTGTCGTAGATACGTTCATGCGAGTGATCAAGAACTGCATACCAGTCTTCTCTCTTTAGTTTTGCCCTCTGTCGGCCCAACAGATCCGCATTACGATGCGTAAAGCTATGCATGCCGATGCGTATCTTGTCAACCACGAGCCGCCGATTTCGATGCAAGCGGGCACTACTGCGCTAGAATTTCGCAATCGACCGCGTTACTAACCGCTACATCGTGCGGATCTATACGTGTCGAACCGCGGAACAGAGGCAACTCCATCTACCCCGATCCCCTATAAATACGTCCCCTCCCCACCACACATCGTTGCACCCTCCGCTTTCTCTCTCCATAATTCGTATCTTCTATCGTCGTTTATGGATACCTGTAAACTATCAAAGTGCTTCTGTGATCTTTATATAATCTCTATGAAGATTAGTCGAAGATCATAGAATACTTTGATAGATTATCCGGTTATCCAATTGACCAACTTTAGCGCCGATCTCAATAGAACTCAAAATATTCTTTCCACATGGGTGTACGTTGTCGAATATCAATATATTATCAAAGTGTTTCACCGATCTTTTGCTACAATTCCTACGAATTGAAGTAAAGATTGGTGAACATTTTGATGACATATCCGAATATTCGTTCCAAATATCATCATTTCTACTTGCATGATTGCATTGCTTTATATGTGGCACACAACTACAATAGTGTTTTTTATGTAAACCTAACTAAAATCTTCATATAATTGGTGTAAGTGTTCAAGTTGTACGATGAAATTGATAACTACGTTGCGTACCCGTTTGGACGGGTTGTATTAATGTGTGATACAGTGTAAATATGTACCTTGTAATGTTTAACAATTATAAAGTGTAAATATGTACCTTGTAATGTTTAACAATTATAAATACCACGTGGATGGGTTGTCCAAATTTTTCTAAACTCCCACATAATGCAGTTGTATAACGATTACAAAATAGTCATGAATTATGTAAATTTTCTCAAATCTTTATAGTTATTCAGTATTAATATTTACCATTGACAATCTGCACTAATATTAGTAAAGCACGACGTTGCGGACCATTTAAGCCGTTCAAATTTCAAATTTGTCCAGCTGCAACGACCGAATTCATTACGCATGATGATGCGTTACGGCACGCGATTTCGTCGCGGCCAAATTTCATATTTGTCCATGTCGGTTACCGTCTCCGCAAGGCTCCAATCATCCGCACTTTATAGCGTATTATTACGCAACCTGATACGTAGTGCATCCCACAACTACGCAATTATTTGCGTAACAAATCACGCGTTTCAACGGTCCTGTCGCATCATGTGGGCCCTAGAGTACGCGTCGGTCTTCTCCGCATGACGTTGCGGAGTAATTAGGCCCACTGACAACTACTATAATTGTCGATTACAACTGACAACAAATAGTAAGCATAACTTGATTCCCCAATCGTCGAACTCTTTCTCTCCTCACATCTCAAAACCTCCCCCCCCCCCCGCATCTCGTCTTTGGGTTTGCGTTGCCATGTCTTTTGCCGATCCCGTCGATCGCGTTTCCGTCGATGACGTACCAACAGAACAATTCTCCGTCGACGAGGTATACTTCAATTTCCGACCATTTTCATCACATTCACAACAACAAATTTGTTACTCTCCGTCTAAATTATGCACGCAACTCGCAAATTTGAATAGGACGAAGACGTAAACGCCTCAGTAGAAATGCCAGATTTCACAGATATTTTTACAACAAACCGGGCATTCCAAGACGCAGCCGCTACCCATCTAAAAATGGTGCTAGTGATCAAGAGATCGTGCCCGTCAACCGAACGCCTCCTCGGTAGCGTACTCCTTGCGTGTGAAAAATTCGGCATCTATGAACCGAGAAAGAAGGTGAGAGAACATAGGGAGCGCGGCGAGGCAACGAAGAAGGGTAACACGAAACTCACAAATTGTCCATTCTCTTTAATGGGTCGGGAATTCCAACGTGGAAAGTGGCACATGTACGTTTTATCTGGAACGCACAACCACGACCTTCCAGATATTCTACTAGGTCACGCCTACCGGGGGCGTATCCACCCGCAGGCATTGGAGGTCGTGAAGACGTTATCGTCGCATGGGACCCTGCCTAAGCCGATATACTCGTTGCTGCACTCAGAAGAGGGATGTGTTACATCACGACGTTAGCTATATAACGCCAAGGCCAAGCTTAAGTTCCAGGCTCGAGGTGACATGAGCATCACCCAAGACGTTCTACACCAGATGAAGGCCAAGCGGTACTTCTACGTTATAAGGAGGAGGCCTGACTCTGACGTGGTAGGAGGTCTTTTCTTTAGCCAGATGAAGGCCAAAAATGACAGGCACGACACAGGGAGACAGGCTTTCTCGCACGAAGCCTTTATCCATTAACTCCGTGACTTGGTGTTGGAGCTCCTTTGTCTCCTCAAGACTAGCTCTATAAGCGGCGCGATTAGGTAAGGCTGCCCCAGGCACAAAGTCAATCTGGTGCTCAATACCTCTAATAGGAGGCAAGCCTTGGGGTAGTTCAGAAGCATACAGTTCCTTTATCAAAGCAAAACCCAAAACATGTGCATCCATATGGTTAAGGAGGACATAACTGCGTGATAGCGCGTCAGCTACCACATTATCCTTTCCCTTCTTGTGGTGAACCACATAGGAAAAGGTCTCTATAAACTCCACCCACCGAGCAAGTCGCCTGCTGAGCACTGCTTGTCCTTTGAGGTACTTTAGAGCTTCATGATCTGAATGAATCACAAATCCTTAGGCCATAGATAATGTTGCCAAGTCTTTAAGCCGCGAACCAATGCAAAAATCTCCTTGTCGTAGGTAGAATAGTTGAGCTCGGCGGAGCCCAACTTTTCGCTGAAGTAGGCGATGGGACGCTTGTTCTGCAGCAGAACCCCAACAATGCCAGTGCCAGAAGCGTCACACTTGAGCTCAAAAGGTTGAGCAAAGTCAGGTAACTGCAGCATTAGAGCATGAGTCAGGCGATCTTTGAGGGAGTCGAAAGCCTTCTGGTGAGAGTCTGTCCAGCAAAATGTCACATCTTTCTTTGTCAGCTCGTGTAGGGGGGCGGCAATGAGGCTGAAATCTTTGACAAAGCGTCGATAGAAACCAGCAAGGCCCAAGAATGAGCGGACATGAGTGGGTGTATGCGGCTGAGCCCACTCCTGAATAGCACGAATCTTCTCCTCATCCACCTTCAATCCAGACGCAGTCACTACAAAACCAAGAAAAATGGTAGACTCGGATGCAAAAGAACACTTCTTTAAATTGGCATATAATTTTTCTTTCCTAAGACAATCAAAAACCAATTTTAAGTGACTTGAGTGATCATGCATATTCTTGCTATAAATTAAGATATCGTCAAAATAGACAACGACAAATTTTCCTAAGTGTCTCCTAAGCACATGGTTCATAAGCCTCATAAAAGTAGAAGGTGCATTTGTTAATCCAAAAGGCATTACTAACCATTCATATAAGCCATACTTAGTTTTAAAAGCCGTTCTCCATTCATCACCCATTTTCATCCTAATTTGATGATATCCACTTCTAAGGTTAATTTTAGAAAAAATAGAAGCACCATAAGTTCATCAAGCATATCATCTAAACGAGGAATAGGGTGGCGATACTTAACTGTTATTTGGTTGATTGCGCGACAATCAACACACATGCGCCAGGAGCCATCCTTCTTTGGAACCAAAAATGACAGGCACGGCACAAGGAGACAGGCTTTCCCGCACGAAGCCCTTATTCATTAACTCCGTGACTTGGTGTTGGAGCTCCTTTGTCTCCTCAAGACTAGCTCTATAAGCGGCGCGATTAGGCAAGGCTGCCCCAGGCACAAAGTCAATCTGGTGCTCAATACCTCTAATAGGAGGCAAGCCTTGGGGTAGTTCAAAAGCATACAGTTCCTTTATCAAAGCAAAACCCAAAACATGTGCATCCATATGGTTAAGGAGGACATAACTGCGTGATAGCGCGTCAGCTACCACATTATCCTTTCCCTTCTTATGGTGAACCACATAGGAAAAGGTCTCTATAAACTCCACCCACCGAGCAAGTCGCCTGCTGAGCACTGCTTGTCCTTTGAGGTACTTTAGATCTTCAAGATCTGAATGAATCACAAATCCATAGGCCATAGATAATGTTGCCAAGTCTTTAAGCAGCGAACCAATGCAAAAAGCTCCTTGTCATAGGTAGAATAGTTGAGCTCAGCGGAGCCCAACTTTTCGCTGAAGTAGGCGATGGGACGCTTGTTCTGCAGCAGAACCCCAACAATGCCAGTGCCAGAAACGTCACACTCGAGCTCAAAAGGTTGAGCAAAGTCAGGTAACTGCAGCACTAGAGCATGAGTCAGGCGATCTTTGAGGGAGTCGAAAGCCTTCTGGTGAGAGTCTGTCCAGCAAAATGTCACATCTTTCTTTCTCAGCTCGTGTAGGGGGGCGGCAATGAGGCTGAAATCTTTGACAAAGCGTCGATAGAAACCAGCAAGGCCCAAGAATGAGCGGACATGAGTGGGTGTATGCGGCTGAGCCCACTCCTGAATAGCACGAATCTTCTCCTCATCCACCTTCAATCCAGATGCAGTCACTACAAAACCAAGAAAAATGGTAGACTCGGATGCAAAAGAACACTTCTTTAAATTGGCATATAATTTTTCTTTCCTAAGAGAATCAAAAACCAATTTTAAATGACTTAAGTGATCATGCATATTCTTGCTATAAATTAAGATATCGTCAAAATAGACAACGATAAATTTTCGTAAGTGTCTCCTAAGCACATGGTTCATAAGCCTCATAAAAGTAGAAGGTGCATTTGTTAATCCAAAAGGCATTACTAACCATTCATATAAGCCATACTTAGTTTTAAAAGTCGTTCTCCATTCATCACCCTGTTTCATCCTAATTTGATGATATCCACTTCTAAGGTCAATTTTAGAAAAAAATAGAAGCACCATGAAGTTCATCAAGCATATCATCTAAATGAGGAATAGGGTGGCGATACTTAACCGTTATTTGGTTGATTGCGCGACAATCAACACACATGCGCCAGGAGCCATCCTTCTTTGGAACCAAAATAACAGGCACGGCACAGGGAGACAGGCTTTCTTGCACGAAGCCCTTATCCATTAACTCCGTGACTTGGTGTTGGACCTCCTTTGTCTCCTCATGACTAGCTCTATAAGCGGCGCAATTAGGCAAGGCTGCCCCTGGCACAAAGTCAATCTGGTGCTCAATACCTCTAATAGGAGGCAAGCCTTGGGGTAGTTCAGCTGGAAGAACATCTAAATAATCCTGTAGAGAGCAGCAATAGGTGCAGGAATATGACTCAATTCAACATTAAGTAATACCTGTTTCATTACCAGGAGAATATGAGGTCGATGAGCATTCCATGTGATGGTCCCTTTCTGAGGTTGAGAGACCAGTGATCGACGTTCTACAGAGCCCTTTAGTGAAGCAGAAGAGGGCTGAGCGGACGTCGAGGGGGAAGGAGGTGACGCCGAGGGGGCTGCGGGCGCAGGAGTGGAGGCCGTGGGCACGACATTTTGGGTTGCGGGTGCGGCCTGTTGTGCCGAGCTCTCCTTAAGCTTCTTCTTCATTTGGGCCTCTTTTTGAGCGTCCTCTTGTTTTTTCTAGCGAACCTGGTCCTACAGAATAGTTTGAGGCGAAAGGGGTAGGAGAGTAACTCTCCTCCCATCAAAAGTGAAGGCATATGTATTCGCACGACCATCATGAAGAACAGAACGATCATATAACCAAGGACGACCTAACAATATATGACTACAATCCATGCGAGCAACATCACATAAAACTTTATCATGATATGATCCAATAGAAAGGGAAACTAAACATTGTTTGGTGACCATTATATCAGATCCATCATCAGTAATGCCATTTAATCCATAGTGAGTAGCTCTAGAAGTAGTAGTTAAATGGAGGAAATCCACTACCTTTTCACTGATGAGATTGCAGCAACTCCCACCGTCGATGATAACGCTTAAGGTAGCCTCGCGAACCACACACCTAGTGTGGAAGATGTTCTCCCTTTGATCAGTCATGGGAGATTCCTGAATGTGTAGGACCCACCGATTGATAATGCAAAGCAAGTTGTCGGACTCTGAAGTATCGATCTCCTCAATAGACTCAGACGGCTGGTCTTCCTCCACTTCACTCAAAATTACATGGTCCTCAACAGTCTCTTCCTCATAGTAATGGTCTCCCAAATCACTGAGAAGAACCTTCTTTTTCTGAGGGCAATTACGAGAGACATGCCCAGAACCACCACAAGTGAAGCAACGGATATCTTTGTTGCGATCTGTAGAGGGTGCAACAACTCTCCTAGTTTCAACCTGATAACCCTGTTGAGGTGAGTTGGAAACTCCCTTTTGCTGCATGGAAGGGTTAGAAGTAGAAGGTTTAGATTGACTAGAAGGGTTAAAGGGAACAAACCTGCGACCTTGAGAGATCTGGTCGAATCTAGTCCTCTGGCGGAGCTGCTGTTGCTGTTGTTCATACAGAAGTTGTGCTTTATGAGACAAAGTGTTAATATGTCTAATGGAATGGATAGATAAAGGATTTTTAATAGAAATATTAAGACCAACAAGAAATTGAGTACACAAAGCACGTTCAGTAAGATAAACATTAGCCTGATGGGAGAGCCATTCAAGCTCATCTCTGTAGTCATTAGGTTAGCGAGTTCTTTGGCGGCAGGATGCGAGCTGCATCCTCATGGACTCCGTGTATTCCTCAGGCACATGTCTCTTCTTCAGGAGATAGCGAAGTTGTGGCCAGGTTTCAACAGGTTGCTTGTCCTGACGACGGCGCATCTCACGAGTGCGGAACCACCAGGTGCGAGCTTTACCTACTAAATGCAATATAACAACTTCCAACTTCTCCGTTTCCTCATAGCGTAAATGTTCAAGCAGATAGTCAGTATGATTTTCCCAAACAAGATAAGCTTCAGGATTAGTGTTACCATCAAAGGTTTCTAATTTAAGCTTAACATCACGTCTCTGAATAGCTTGAGCATTATCAAATCTAGGATGACCAAAATTAGGAGGAGGTAAATCATCAAAGTTAGGATTTACCTCATGGTAAGCATCCTCCAAATGCGGCGTCTTATAAAGATCATTATTGTTGCGGCTGTCATCCCAGTTAGAACGGGTGTGCAATGGCTGCTGATGACGCTGATTTGTCCTCCCTTGCTGTTGATGTCGTGGGGGTGTGTGCTCACAACGATCTTGGTTACCATTGAAGCCCGCCAGATGATCGTTGTCATTCTCTCCATTGAAAGGGTTAGGAGTAGCAGACTTAAGTTTAAAATGTAATTGACCAGAAGAGGGAGGTTTAAAAGAATAAGAAGTGTTACTTGGAGGTGGTGTATTACCTGTAGGTGGAGTAGGATCTGTCGGAGGTGTAGTGTCTGTAGGAGGCGGCATACCACCCGGGGGTGTAGAACCAGAAGCCTCCTATTGTTTCAGCTCCTCAAGATGTCGCAGAACACCACTTATAGCCCGAGTAGTAACTAGGCTAGCTTGTTGGGCCAATTGATCGTGGAAGCGCTTGTTCCACCGCTCCTCAACGGCTTCGATGAGTTCTCTATGTTCGGCCATAGAAGCTTTAGTAGTGGCCTGAATAATATGCTCCAAGGTCTCATCAGAAATAGGGATAGGGGCAGTATGGGGTGTACTTTCGGTTGCCATGTTCCTACAATATCAAAAGAGCAACAAGTAACCGAAGCAAAGACCAGAAACCAAGTAATGCAAGCTCTAGTGATTCCTAAGAGTGATTTAAGTTTTAGAAATCAAAGAGCGAGAAAAACAAGGCACTATATTCAAGCAATTCCCCTGGACAAAGAATTTTGCAATATTGAAGACAACAAGTAATAATCAAAATTGCAAATTAAATCAGCCACAAGTCGGATATCAAGGATAACAAGTATAAACAAGCGGCTTAATGTGTATAGAATAAGATCTACAATGTGATGCTTGAATAATATGAATGTGTAATAATCGACAATAGCAATCACAAGGGCAATCAAGTGCACACACTCCGTCAACTATTATCTGACGGTTACAACACGGTTCAGAAAAAGAGGGGTGTGACCAAGGCTCCAGTGTCGGCACAACACAAAATCACACAAAGTAGGGTTCTTTTGTAATGCTTAAAACCGATCAGATCATCTAACATGTAGCAAGAAAGAAATAACAAGGAAGAGTTACTAAATCAACAATTTAAGATGAAAGAATGCTTTTTTTTTAACTAATAAATGGCTGTTGTAATATATGTGCAGTAACCGAAAATAAGAGCAAGAGAAAAAAAATAAAAATAACAAGCTACGATGATCTAAAAGTAAGCAAAAATAAGGAAAATAACGGAAATAGGCTAGAAACTGGAGAAATTTGGGTTCTTTAGTGGTACAAGTTTATATAATGCTTTTAATCCAAGAATCACAGCCATATGCATGATATGTAGCAACTAGGAATAAAAGATCAAAACTTGCAGTCAAGAACTCAATATCTTCGAAAATAAAGATCCAAACAAAGAATAACAAAAATAAAGTGCCAATTTTTATGGGTGAATAATAAAGATTTAACTTTTATGCAGCGGCTATGGTGAAAAATAGGCACGAAAAATAAATCACTCAAATAAGAAATCAAGAGAGTAAAGAACTTGCATTAACCTGATATCTGATACCACTTGATACGTTTGAGATACCCGATCCTTCGCCTGTGGGCTCAAGATCAAGAACCACGCCGTATATTTGTCTGATCTTGCAATGCTCTTTGATATCTCCTGATTGGGAACAATTTAAACAAGTAATTAAATTTCTGAAATAGCGACAGTTTAAGACTTGGTAAATTTTCAGCAATTTCTAACTATGAAATAGCGACAGAAACGAAACAAGGTCAGCGAGAGAGAAGCGGAAGTGGATGCGCGTGATTGCTGGGCACACAGGACGGGTCCTCAGGGTGTGCAGGTGCAGGCGCGCGGAGACTTCTCTTGCTGGGAGCGAGAGTGATGGCGAGAGATGTGCGCGGGAGCGAAGACGAGAGCGCAGGAACGATCGACGCTGGGCGCCTATGCGCGCAAGGCCTGGGCGCGCCCTCGCTGGAAGCGGATGTCCTGGCGAGCGCTGCCGATGTCCGGCCTTCTTCTTGCGACAGGTTCAAGGGTTTGGCTTGTGCTCGATGTCGACGAAAACAGGGAGGGGATGGTGATTGTGTTGCCGAAAGTCTCAAGAACAAAAGTGATGATAGTGTTTTGGGATTGATAACCAAGAACCCTTTAATCCATAAAGGGGTTCTCAATTCTAATTCAATCTAATTAATTCAAAGTGCATGACATGAATATACATAGAAAAGCTATGGGAGATCTAACCAATCCTTCCTTGCAAAGGAAATGGGTTTGAATAGATTTATTATATCCTAAGATAAATATTTCCTAATAAAGATAAATGTTTAATAACTTGGTGGCCAAGGATTATATCTAGAAGAGATATAAATAATTCCACCTTATTTATCTAAGTTGCATAAAATAATAACATAATTAATTAACTAAGATATCTCGGCCCATGCACAAGAGTAACTCGGCCCATCTTTGTCGACAATGATCTAGGCCCACTCGGCCCATGGTAATGTCGAGTGATCCAAGACCAAGCCGAGTATGGTTGGTTCATGGTGGGTGCTGACGAGTCTTCATGAGCTCCGTGTGTGGACGCAAACTCACTTCTTGTGCTGGTGGTGTAACCTTGAGCCAAGTGATCTAGGGTGGCCTGAACCCTTGCTCTAAAGTTCCATGGTGACGGACAAGAAAGGCTTTAATTGCAATTTGAATCTTCTTGGCCCTTGCACGAGTGACAGGACCATCGAATGGAACCTTCATGTTGTCCTCAATGTCATCAAGAGTCATCGATAATTGCACTGCATCAGGTATCGACACCGACAAAAGAGCGTTGTTGGTTGGGATCAACCGTTTCTAGAAAAAATCAACCAATACCCTCCTTTCCGACTTCGAGATGGACCCCCCCTGTTCTACCTGTGATATTCCGATGTGTTACTCGTCCCTTCCGACTTTTGTTTATTAAAACTACAATTCAATACACTTATTTTAAGGATTATTTATGACTTTCTATGAATGTGTCACGTTCTCAATGAAGTATTCTTTAACTAACATAACTACAGTTATTTTACCGATTATCAGGTAAGGAGTACAATGTCTGTCATACGGCAAATCCCTGTTGCCTTAGGTCCGCATCGTATTGCGGAACAAAACACCACCGTCAGACCTTGTTTGGCGGACTTGTAAACAGTGTCCCCTAGTTACGCAACATTATGCGTAGTAAAACTGTATCAAACACCCTGTTTGACCTGCCCCCTGCCGATTTACGCAACAGAATGCGTATTTCGTTCCACAACTTTATGCGTAGATTAGCGGTGTATCCAGTAAAAATTAGCGGTGTAACGAACAACCCCCTAAAATTAAGAGAGTAACAAAAAAAGTCAAAACGAAAAATAAAAAACTGTCCGTAGAAAGACAAGCTATCAATCCCTAATCACCAACGTCTTCTTTTTCAGTTTGAGTGTATCTCCTTTAATTACAATGATTCTCATTTTATTTGGTTTTCCACTTATGTCTATTGTTATCATGTGTTTTGCATAATGTTTAATCCTTCGAACGATTTTCAGTCTCTTAAATACACTAGACATATTTGATGGATCGAATTACTCTCTTTTTTAATAAATAAATAAATAAAACCGATTGATACAAATTATAAGAGCAACAACAGTGAGGAGGCTAATCGTGTTGCGGACCTTCTGTCTCACGTCCAGTCCCTTACTCTAACTTGATCTCCCCCCGTTCGGTCTTTTCTCGATTTGGGACGCTCTTGGTTGACTGCCCTTGCAGTTGGCCAAATTCTTCACGGTTCCATAAAAGAGAGAGAGCACTGGAAAGCCTAAATAACTAGGTGAATTTCCTCAACATACGCTATGTAAATGTCACAACTTGATTGGAATGTAAAGCCGTGCCCGTATGTGTGTAACGCCAGGCCGAAGCCACCCACGATCAGGTCTGATCTCAACACAACCTGGAATTGCCAAGTTGTTAAGACATTAGAACACAAATGCATGCTTGTTTTATCCATAAAGGTCTTGTTATGTCATTTTCACTAGAAACTTGTGATTAAGAACCCTGCAAAATTCAAAATAATCACCACGTTTCTGGATATCATACATACAACAGGGAAAACCTTCAACGATTACTCCGTAAGCTCGCCTTCTTCAGCCTCATCCTTTACAGTTTCATCATCATAAATGTCTTCAATAGCATCCAATTCTTCAATCTTGGCCAGTTCAGCCAGCTGGGATGATGTTTCTTTCACCGTAACCTTAGGGAACTTCAAGGGCTTCCTGTCATCTTCGAAAAATGAGTTCATCACCATGAACCTAAAAGCCTGCAGCAGGTGGCATTTGTCTCTCTTTAGATCTTCTTTCATAAGCTTCTCCAGAAGCGTTGGCTTCCTTGTGTTCTGATGAGTCTTCCATGTGCCGTTTTCATCTTGTCTCCCCTGTTTTGAAGCAAAATGTGCATGCTTTTGGAATGGCTTCTTGTCCACTGGCCCCCTTGCTTTGAAGGGCTCACTAC
This sequence comes from Persicaria tinctoria, assembly GCA_037127255.1. Lineage (NCBI taxonomy): Eukaryota > Viridiplantae > Streptophyta > Magnoliopsida > Caryophyllales > Polygonaceae > Persicaria > Persicaria tinctoria. The sequence goes on along the minus strand of JBANSL010000012.1, from coordinate 40,981,462 downwards.
GATCAAACCTTCCTCTTTTGTTAAACCGGTTCTGAAAACGCTCATTTTGTCTGAATGGCCTTTTCCTCTGATCACTTCCATGTTCTTTGGCTTCTGTATCTGCTAAATAATGTGGTGGGATTTCTGGAACTTCAAAACCCATCTCGGCCTGTTTTGCCAGTATATTCTTTAGTTGCTGCAAAGACATCCAGTAGAGTACAAAGTAAGTTTAGTTTATCATACTGGGAAATAGCTACAAGTATAGATGAAAGACTACCGAAAGCAGCTGAAAGAATATCAAATTATGGCCCAACAGAGTTAATATATCTTGAAATTTGGAGATTTTAGATACAGATTTTGAAGTGAACATTCAACTATTGAAGTTTGAATTTTGAAACACAATAGACACTAAAAGTCTTGTGCTCTAGAGTGGGATGGATACAGAACATTCTTCGACGAAATTGTCAACATGTAAAGACAATGTGTGTGACACGCATACTGCTTGGTCACAGCTCATCTAAAGCCATCATTCAGTGTTCAACTTTCCAATTATGTTTACCATGTAAAAGGCTATTGCCTTTGATGTTTTTTATATTCTATCTTAAACTATTATTCTCTTCCCAAAGCTTAGAACCAACTACCCAATGGCACAGTATATCCAGATCTTTAACACTTGCATACTTGACTAAAGGGTTAACAGTTTAAGAAATAGCGAGTATGAATTTCATGTCTCACTATCCTCTCTCGCTCCCACTTCACCACAACAGTTTTCACGTTGTAAAGGGGTAACCATAAACCAGACAGGCTAAATGAATTGTTGTCCCAAGAACACTCATATGTGGAATCCACATTGGATGTAGACATTTCTCCTCGCGGATCGCAGTTATGCTTATGTACCTGCCGTCGTAGTTCTGCTTCTTGCTCAGCATCACTGGATCTTTTTCCATCGCGAAGCTGCTTCTGGTGGGAAAGAGGAGCAATCATTATTAGATGGCACAAATCTACAGCTTTCACAAAGAACATTAGCAATTCATACAAACCTTTTGTACATTTGCATTTGTAGGATAATATTTCCTTCTTTCTTCTCTCCACTGCTGGATTTCTTTCTCTGAATATTGCATCACAAGCGCGCTGCATTTGAAAGGAAAAACATTGAAGGCAAACAAAATATAGAAGTGTCCTACTATTCTTCATTAAGCAAGGGAAGTGAATGAAACTAGGCAAGCTTCGCAATTCTAACTAACACGGTAACACCAGTGTATAGTCATTAGTCAGTATTGACTTGAAATATTACAATGTAAATTCATATGTTTTTTTCTCTTGAAAACGAGTCGTAAATGTGAAATGGATATAAAACATGTAGGTGAAAAAGCAAAAGAAATTAGAATCTCAAGGACGAAACATTTAGATGAAACCAGAGCCACAACATTTGGAATCGGAAGGCAAAAATAAGTCTTAAACTGAGAAATTTATAATTTCAGGAGCAGATATCATACAAGTTTGCCGGGGAGGAAAATTACCTCCGCTTACCACCTTTTGAATCATTTCTAGAACTATTTACAAGTTCCGTGCCACCATCCTTTATATTGCCTGTTCCTCATGAAAACAACATAAGAAACAATCGATCTCTTAGTATATGTTTTGCAACTCATAAGTGACAGCATAAAAACAAAAAGGAATTCTCGTATTATTCACGACAGCATGACACTAATAACCCCCAGCTGCTGAATAGATAGGGCAACCAAATAGCAATGTGTATATTTGAAAACATCAAATTATTCCCTTAAAAAAAGCAGCATGTCACATGGCGACAAATAACACTTAGAGGGAATCTTTTTACTTCGAAAATACTAACCAAAATAACTCAGTCTAATCACTCTTCTACAGTTGCAAGTGGGATAGCTGATAAACACTACTAGGTCTAGACACATTATAATTTATGACTACTTAGATTAAAAATGCAAAATGAAAAGTCCCTATACAAGAAGATATTAACACAGAGACTACATACACAAGTTCATCTCTTGTGAAGTTCTATAAATAGTCTAATCCATTAGATTATGTGGGACTTCACACAAATTACAAAGCTTGATGTATGACGCAATAATCACCAATCATGACAATAAGCATGAAAATAATTGATAAAAATAAGCTATTTACACCACAAACCTTTTTCACTACTTTCATTAGTAAACTTCTGTTTTCCATTCGTTTTCTGAGGATACTGATTCTGTGCCTTCTGAGGCCTGCCCAAGTGAAAACCATAATCATAATCCAAGTACAATCCCAAATTAACCCAGACATGGAAAATAATAAACAATATTGCGTGCATAATACCTCCAAGTAGATGCCCCTGCCTTGTTATCCCGGTTAAAATTATTATTTTGTTTGTGATTTGGAGTTGAAAGATTCATCCTGCTCCTGTTTCCCTGTAGTTAATGACTATTAAATTTGACTGAAATTCCTCGCTTAAAAGGGAAGAGGTGTTTCAGCAGCAAGGGAAAATGCAGAGCAGAGTGCAATCCGAACTCCCCTCCCAAGAAAACAAGGGAAGATAGACAGTATGAATCAAATCTCATAAAACAAGGCCATATGCACAATATTCAGCTTTCATCAACTTCTATTAAATATGCATAATGATTTAAAAATATCTTCCCCACAGCAACAACCTAAGACATAAGTGTACACCAAAGATTTTGAAAATAAAACTAGCTTAGGCTTTAATTGATATTGAAGACATAGGGATAACAAATTGCAAATTCTTGAGCTTAGGTGCAGGATGGAGTCATGCCTAATCATCCATTTATTATGAATAACATAGTATTAAGAGATCATGAGAAAGAAACTTAACTTTTGACCTGAAGCAAGGCCAACTAAGAAATCTAAAAAGAGTTGAAGACAGTAAACAACAATAAGACTTAAAAGCTACCTGAGGACTCATAGCTTGACCATTATGTGGTAGAGATGATCCAGAACTTGATGCTGCAAGAGAATTCATCTGTATTTGTTGACTTGTTGCAGGAAACTGCTTTAATGCATTCCCATCCACCATAGGAGGGAACGTGTTATGCTGCATATTAGCCTGTTGCCCGAACCCATTGGGTTGGAGCAGACCCGGCTGCGGATTTCCATAAAAAGCCCCATTCGTAGGAGGAATCACCCCTTGTGCTACTTGATTCCCACATGCAACCATTGGATTGAAAGAACCCAGTTGTGAAGGATTCAGCAGCGCCATACTAAGAAGCTGATTTACACACTGTAACTGGTTCTGCCAGGCTAATTGGGCATTCACCAGAGCAGCATTAGGGTTTAAACCATTCATAGAACCGCTTGAAAGCAACCCAGAGAGCAAATTTTGTGCAACCAAATTTTCAACAGGCCCATTCAAAGGCAAACCTGCAAAGGCATTTAAGTTTTGTGGACCAAAACCACCATGTGTTTGCTGAGGCATACCAGGAGCAGAACCCAGAAGGGAGTTACCCTGGTGATTGTTCTGCGTAAAACTCTGATTTCCCTGCCCCAATACAGAATTGGGGTTGTTGAAGGGAGGTGGATTTTGAGGGTTTGGGTTAAACCCCAATTGAGGTTGTCCTTGAAGTGGCATGAAATTTGGCATTCCATTACTCTGATTTCCAGTACCCTAGTGGATGATACAACAAATTCAAACAAAACCTAGAAGGTAAGACTCGTAATCAACAGACGAAATGCAAAATTACTTGAAAAATCGAAACGGTATCTTGGAACGTGAGAGAGGGAGGAGACCTGTTGAGGGAGGGAGGCGTTGGGAGCTCCGTTGCCTTGGTTGGCGATGTAAGGGTAGAAAGGAAGCATCTTTGGAGTCGGAAGTGGAAGAAGGTGACTGAAGAGTCAGGATTGAGAAGAGCTGCTCAAGTAATCATCAAATTGGAGGGATTTTAGGGTTTGTCAAGTACTTTGGGCTACTGCAGAGGCAGAGTTGAGTGGAACCCTCAAATGTTAACGCGGGAGAAAGGGCCCGAGAGTTGGCTGGTTTGTCACTTTGTCCCGAAGAGTTGCGGGTCGGGTTGAACCGACAAGGATAATGGATAATACTCCGTTCTTTGACCACGCCAAATTTCCCTTTTTCTTTTATAAAAACCAGACCGCCTCAATTCTCTCCCTCTGACCCCTCTCTCGGTCGCCGGCCATGGCAGTTTTATCCAGATTCCTTCGCCCGAGGCCTTCGATCCCGACCTCTATCTTCTCTTCCATGGCCTATCGAGCCTCTTTTTCCACGGATCGCTGCATTCCCGCCGGTTCCGCTTCTGTTACCGCCACTAATGGCAGCGATGAGGAAGGAGAGAAGAGGAAGATCCATTGGGTGTTTTTAGGCTGTCCCGGCGTCGGTAAGGGCACCTACGCTAGTCGTCTCTCCCGCCTCCTTGGCGTTCCTCATATCGCTACTGGTGATCTGGTCCGCCACGAGCTCTCCTCTTCTGGCCCTCTAGCTTCCAAGGTCTCCGCCTATCCTCTGACTTTTTATTTTGCTTCTTTTGTTCTCTGCTCCTACTTTTGACTTTGCAAACTAAATTGGAGATGAAACTATGTGTCGCGTTTCTGATTTCGTGAGGATATATATCTTCTGTCCCATCTCAGAGAGATTGATGGTGGAAATCGGGATTTGTGCTTTTGAAAACTGGATAGAGATATTCATTTAAACGGAGTGGTAGCATTTCAAATGTGCATTGGCTCTTCAATCTCTGTGGAATTCATGCATTATCCGTATTAATATGGGCACCTTTGAATCTTGTTCACAGTTAATCAATTTGGCAAGTAACACTCCGATTCCTTGTTAAAATAGGGTATTTAAATGTTGCCTTACTTTAAGGTGATGAAGGATCCATTTTTAAGGGTTGATGAAGTGATGATGTTGTTTTTGGTTTGAAAATGGAAATTAGTAGGATCCAATATTTGGAGCTAAGATTTGACAAAGTCTTTTCTATTTCCTTTTCATGGCTGTTGTGGAATTGGTTGTTGGCAAAGGCAGAAACAAGAAACGTAAACCTGACATTCAACATGTTGTAGAATTGGATTTCGCTACTCATTATTAGACAAGGAGAAAGTCCAAGGACTGTTTCAAATATGAAGCAATATTCAAATAAATTTGAGTACTATTTCTTGACGTTTGATTAATATATAAGAGGACAAAGTGGTGTCAATGTTATAAAGGCTTAGGATTAAAACTCTGCATTATATTCCTCAAACTTTTGTATTTGTCCGTTTTGTTGAGTAAGACATGCTAGGATCTGGTTAGTTTTGAAGGTATTATATTCTTTAAACTTTGTGTGGAACTGTTAAGCACAACCAATTGCTTCCAGATGAAATTGTAATTAAGTTTCTACCACTTTTTATCAAGCAAACGTATCCTGTGTCTATTGCAGCTTGCGGAAATTGTTAAGCATGGCAAGTTGGTTCCAGATGAAATCATATTTGATCTCCTATCGAAACATCTTGAAGATGGACAATCCAAGGGTGTATCTGGATTTATTCTTGATGGTTTTCCTCGTACTGTAAGACAAGCGGTGAGCATCATGTAAAATAATGTATTCTTGTTTACTTTCATAGTTGGTTGTTTCCATAGCTTGTTAATTCAGTAGTTGGTATTTTGATTAATTTTGGCATTGAATCCACATCCCGGCCCTCGAGATGTATGCTCATGTTTTTATTTATGTTATATACTTGTATGAGGTGATTTGGGCATCCAGTTTTCAAACTGGTATGCTGAATAATTATCTCCCAATGCAGCTCCTAAACACACAAAATCCTGGCCAACATGTCAATAATACCAGCATCCCTGAATAAGTAGCATGCACAAATTGAAGATGGTGTGACTTTGATAAGATAGGTTATTTTCATATTTCTTGCAAGACTAACAGGAGTCTGCATGAGTGAGTGCCCTTTATATTATCATGTTCGTTCCGAGTTTCAGTTGATAAAAAGGAATAAGATCATTATGAACTTCTAGAGGACCGTGAACTAAAACTCCTTAAGACAGGACTGTCTTCAAGTTATTGTTTATTTAGGGGTTTGAATCTTGATTTACCTGTGTCCTGCATCATTTTGTGCATTTAGTTAGTTGCATAGTGAATATTATCAGAGTGGGTTAGCAATAATCTTTGTTACGCGATACAAAACTCCAATCGAAGAGTCACATAACAGCAATTAAGCCAATGCTTCCTTCTATGGATGAAGCTTGGTTTCGAGCTTGTCATTAAGTTTATTGTTTGAGGAACAACAAAATAGTGTTTCAACCTATCCCAAGTTATCAATTGAGGCAGAATGACCTTTTTGCATTGCTCTCTCTTAATTTATTTTTCTGCATGCAATTAAAATGGTTGTAATGTTTATCGAAAATATATCTGAGCACCCTGTTTGGAGCTTGCACAAGTTAATGAAGATTGTAACAGCAGGCTTTCATGATCAAAGTGCTGATCTGCTGCAACCAATCTTTACATTAACAGCTATTACAAACAGTTACGCTAAGCATCATCAACTCGAACATGTTGCTTTTCAGGAAAACAGATCGCGATTGTTCAGAAAGGTAAGTTCACTCATTGTAGAATCACAAGCTTATAATTGCAATGTCAAAACTACATTAAATCGTACGTTAACTAACTGGCATCATATGAACTCTTGGTTGATCTTGTTTGAGATATGAGTTTTCTGCTTATAGTTGAAATCAGTTGATGGTTGATCGTACCTTTCTTGTTCTCTTGCTCATTGAATAGTCTCATGTCTGATCTTGCACTTTTCCAGGAAATTTTGGATGGGGTAGTTGATATAGACTTAGTTATCAATCTGAAGCTCAGAGAGGAGGCATTAATTGCAAAATGTTTGGGAAGAAGGATTTGTAGCAAGTGTGGTGGAAACTTCAATGTCGCTAGCATTGACCTAAAGAACGACAATGGCGGCCCTGCTTTGTATATGTCTCCACTTCTTCCTCCTCCAGAATGTGAATCAAAACTTATTACTCGGACTGATGATGAAGAAGAAGTTGTGAAGAAAAGGCTTCAAATATACCATGAGACAGTATGTTTTTTTTTCAAACTTAGTGCTTTCTTTGACTTGTGTGGTTAAGATTATAGTTGTTAAATAACATCAACTTATATTCTAATAAGATTGCCGATCTGACAAGTCCTGACAAGATATCCTTGATTAAACCCGGCTGGAGAAGAACGATCAGGCCAGCTCCACACAAAACCTGAAAAAATTACCAAAACCAATAACAAACACAAGTTAACTCATCTTTAAATGATGTTCCTGCCTGTGTTATTCACATATTCACATTTTGAACTGTAAGCTAATTATTGCAGACTGAACCAGTTGAGGAGTTCTATCGTAGACAAGGCAAGCTGTTACAGTTCGATCTTCCTGGGGGAATCCCGGAATCTTGGCCCAAATTGCTTCATCTTTTGAACGTTGATGACCTGGACCATGAACAGTCTGCTGCTGCTTGAGAAAACATGGTATGTTGCATTCTGGAGGTAAGCTGCTTGTGTTTACATGAAATACGAAGCTGCTACAGTCATCATCATACAGTCATCGTTGTGGTTTGATTTGGCTACACCAAGGTCGTTTAATCAATTATCATGCTGTGTTTCACGTGGTTGAGTTCACCCATTAAATATGCATTTATGACTTATGAGGTTGGTCTATTCATTTGTCATAAAAAATGTAATGTAATATTGTGATAATAAGTTGTATGTGGTACATAGTGAAATTGAATCCTACGCTTCTGGGGTCGCTAGCTTGTATAAAAATGTTTGTCAAATAAATTTGATTCCCTGTATTGTAGGAGGGGTGTTCCAGAATCAAACATAAGATTGGTGGCTATCTCCCCGAGTTCGGATATTCGGGTTTCAAATCATTCAGGTTTTGGGTATTGTCTATTGTCTAATGATTTGGTCATTTGGGTTGGATTGGGTTTGGGTTTTGATGGTCTCGATTTCAGTTATTTGTAAGGAGTCGAACCCACGTAGAGATAACGTTTAGATGTGTTTTTATGCTAATTAAAATAACTAAATAACACAATTGAGAAGTAAGATATAATGCAAGGAAAATAAAGAGATGAGTGGTCGCGATTTGGTTTATCAATAGGAGTAAAGCGCTTCATCTGTAATTCCCATCAATAGTTGTGATTCAAGATCATTGGTTTGATTTCTAGTTGTTCTAATTCAATTTAATGTTATTCCGACTTTGGTTTATATAGATTGACATTCCTCAAATCCTATCAACCCCTTACATCTATATGCAACCCTAGTCCTGCATGAATTTAACATACAAATAACACAAATTCTCAAAGTACTTGGTAGAATGGCGGAACCAACCCTCCTAAGTCCTAAGCAACCGGTGTCTGAAACGGTCCTAAGCAACCAGTGTGATGTCAAGAAACTATCACTCCCCTTAACCCTAGCAACCTAGGAACCGATATTTAACTAAGTTGTCATTACCCTTCACAATCAAGATCCGCCTAACGGAATCACTTGCTTGTGATTGCTACAAAAGATATAAATTTTTGGCAAATCAAATAAAACCCTAACAAGACACAATTCTATCAAGGTGATCAATCAACAGAGAATTAACAACATAGAAATAAGCACAAGAGTAATGAAATAATCATGGGATTAACTAAGGAATCAAAGCCTCACAATTCAACCAACCATGTATTCGAATTGCATGCGAAACAATGAGTTTAGTTACTCATAACTTGAGAAAACTCTCTTCTTCAATCCTAAAGTATGTTCAGTCTCTCTAGAAAGTTACTGAAATCCAACCTGAATAGGCTTAGAAGTCGACCTCCATAAACCCTAGAAAATATAATAACAATATCCTAAATAATTCTTCAGATAAAGATCGTAGTTGTTGAATCGATCAGACCGGCGGGCGCCGGTGGTGCAGCGGTAGGCGTCGCTTTTTCTGTGTTGTGCTTTCTTCCTTTGTCTTTGATTCTCTTCCTCTTGGCTCCTCTTACGACACCTCTTTGCCTCTTTTAAGCTCCAAACCAGCCTCTTCTCATGTCTTTTAGTCCAACCTTAGCACCTCTTCAAGCTCGGATATATTGTAAATCTACACAATAAGCACAAAATAGGGTTGATTTCGAACTCAAATGTCAAATGAGTAACACTGCAAATTAATTAATAAATAAGCAATAAACCTACTCTAATGCACCTCAGACCACCTATAATGTCTATTTAAAATATGCATTCTCAATGAGCATAAAAGAATCCATTCTAATAAATAGGAATATAATAAGCTAGAATAAAAATCTCACTACTTCGTTCTCAAAAAAAAAAATCTCACTACTTGATGCAAACCAAAGCTTAAATTCATAATCGAAAATGGAAGAGTTTTGTTGTGTGGCATGTGCTATTAGTTAGGGTTCAGATGAAGTAAAGTATAAGCCAAAATGGATATGAATAAAACATAAGATTTTTTGAAACATTAGATAAGCAAATCATGCATGATTCGAAAAGGCAAGAAAATGAGAGGGTAGAATGAATATGAAGATGCAACAATGAGGATGGTAATAGGTTCATGTCACACGTTTTTTGTTCTGTAATTGTTTGTTTAATGGATGGATGTTGGTAAAAATGTTAACATTGGGTCAGGATAAGAAATAGGTGCCATGATTGAGCAAACATAGAAAGGGCATGAAAATCGCTTATCGTCACACATTCTGTATTTACTATCACGCATTATCTAATTACTAGCACACATTATTTATTTACTGGCACTTGTTTCACCAATCTCTGACTAAAATGTAGAATTCACTCACAGGTAGAACAACCCTTGCATCCATGGTTAGAGTCAAAGGAAAGAAGGTCCACGTGCCATCCAACAAGAAGGTAAATACAAGTAAAATGTCACGTGGAATAATGTCCCCTCATCGAGTTGGTGATGCTAATCGTTACTTGGGTTGTACTTGCAGCCTACATTCGTGATCCCGCCGGAGAAGAACTTCCGAGGGAGGTCGAATCACTTTTTGAAGATGTGGTTCCTTGAATCACTTCTCGGAGACACGGTAGTGATTGACATTTTCTCCCTTTTGGTGGTTTTAGAATTGCATGAGTTGTTGGTTTAAGAACTCCCTCTTATTGTTTGTATTGTCTGATTATGTGGGTGGTAGTTTGCTCTGCGTTTGGTTTAGGACTCATACAAATATGTTTTGAACTTGGGTCCTGGGATATACCTAAACTGGCATGAAATTACACTATACTAGCACAACAACCTTATTGACCGGCATGTTAAGCCTATGGCGAATTTGAAGTTTATTGTTATATTCGGAATCGAGTTTATCTTTCGGAGTCACAATGGTCAACATGTGTTATGTCTATAGTTGCATGTATATAGACGTTAGTAGCATGAAAAATGTATTCACTAACACATAATAAATTATTAATAACTTGCGAAGTTATGCATACACACGTGTAAACGTACAACCCCGTTGTTACATACGTAAATCAAAAAGAGTGCCTAAAATGCATATGCAGGTGAGCAAAAGATGAGAGGTCATTTAAAAGAGCAAATATTCTAATGTTAATGGCTTCCGAGACCTTGTGAAATTGAAACTCAAAGCATGGAAATCACGTTGGAAATTGGCACAAAAATACATTTACCGGCACAAAGATTTTTAACACTGGCACGCATTTCGTATTTACGTCGCACGTGTGCTCCTGCACATACTTTCGAACTTTCCACAAACTGGTCTTCATAAACTTCGATGCACGACACATTCACTTGCAATTGTGATCGATGGACACAATGATGTACACCGACATCGACGACCTCTTCACATGCGTGTCGAAACATCTCTAAACACAATCCGCCTTTTTCGGTTCTACACCTCTTCATTGGACTTCAAGAACAACCAATGCGGCTACATTTAATGAAGAACCCTTGGCGCCCTTGACTTATTCAAACAATGGTAAGACGTTTAATGATGGCCAGGTAAACACCCCCTACCCCGAATCTCCCATTTCCTTTTTGAATTTGAACTTAGCAGTTTCCTAGGTCGGTGCTCAGGGCATTGGCCTAGGCACTCACATTGATGCCCTAAGCGCTCAAGCTGCTCATGAGCCCTCCGAGCGTCTGGGCCCAAATGATGATCCCACCCGAGTGTCTAGTGCCCAAGGCTCCCATGCCAGCTCTCAAAGCGAGGAACATGGCACCCTTGATGATGCTCATGACCAAGAACAAAGCGCCCGTGCTAGCGCTAAAGGTGAAGGGCTTGGCACTCAAGCGGGTGCCCACGGTGTCCCAGCGTTCGTTTGGTCACAACCCTTGTGAGTGTACCTTTAATGTTAAGTATACTGATAAAGGTGGGGTGATTCCTAGAAACAATGCTCAAGGCAAGGCTCAGGGTAAAGAGCAAGACATGGTGCCGGATGGGAAGGCTATGAGCAAGACTCTCAACAGAGAGGAGGACGTGTCCTTGATTGGTGGTGCTCCCAACCACCCCTCTTCGGATGGGGAGTGTTCGGGCCTATCTTTTCAAGAAAAGAACGAGAACAATGTGAGCAAGAAAGTGAAGGAAACCAACAAGGATGCCTACCAAAGCCATGGGAGTCTTGGGGAAAACAATGGCTCCTAAGAGATTCCTAAAGAAAAGTTTAGTACCAATCCTAAGACCCCCCATCTTGATCCTACTAATTTGATTGATGATGCTCCTAGTACTGTTGTGGGGCATCCAAAGGGGACTCACGCTAGCAAGGGTAGAGGCGTAGGGAAGAAAAGGAAGACTAATAGGAAAGTAAAGGAAGGAGCTCCACCAAACGATGATGAAGAAAGAAACAACAAGAAGGACATTGGTGACAAGGTAAATAGTGCTTCTTTTAATCATTCATTTCGATCTAAATCTCTTCCACCTCTCGGATGAATTCACAACAAGATTGATGAGGATAGGAACCGAAACAAGAGAAAGGAGGAGGTTGCGTGTGAATTGAATAAGTCTTCCTCGGATGGGGGGAAACAACCCAAGTGAGAAGGACAATGTCTTCATGCACACATGTTGTAGTAAGGATGACGAGGTAAGCGAGGACCCTTTGACTTTTGTTACTATTATGTTTAAGCAGGCTTGGGAAAGTTTAAGAGAAAGAGGAAGCAAGGATCATGTGGTTTACGCCATAAAGGCCGAGAAGAAATGGCCACCAAAGAATGTGAAACAAAGAAGATCAACCACTAATAATATGGAGAGCGAGATGGATAAGACCTCCCATGGGTCTTCATGAAGATTATAGCATGGAATGTCAAGGGGTTGAACTGACCCCTGAAATAAAACGGTGTGAGGAAGTTAGTCCGTGATCATGATGCGAAGGTTTGTGGTATCCTTGAATCTAAAATCCATGAACTTCGTTTTGATGTTAATAAATTCATCAAGTCTTATTTTAAGCATTAAGAGTTTGCTTCAAACTTTCACCTTGACCCTAGAGGTCGGATTCTTTTGGTGTGGGACCCTACCTTTGTTCATCTTGATGTCGTGGATGCAGGTGTCCAACACTTGGGCTATATTTTGAAATGTAAAGTGACAGGTGTGGAGATGGGAGTTTGCTTTGTTTATGGCCTTCATGCGGTTGTCCATTGGAGGGGGATTTGAGAGGTTTTATCTAACCCTTTGTGAAGCTTTCCCCTCCCTTGGATGGCTTTAAGAGATTTCAACAATGTGATCGATGAGTTTTGAAGAGCGAATCAACAGAGAGCCGGTTACTAGATATGAGTGCAAAGACATGGTGGAGGCTTGCCAAAATCTCGGTTAGGTGGATTCTCCTTATTCTAGTGATAGCTTGTTTACTTGGTCCAATGGCAAGATTTCTAGTAAAATGGATAGGGTGCTTATTAATACTAATTGGATTAATAGCAACCTCATTTGCCACACTTATTACCCAGCTTTGGGGGAGATATCCGACCACAAACCGGTGATTGTTACCTTATGTAGGAATGATACCAAGAAGAGGGGTATATTCAAGTTTCTCAATATGTGGAGTGATCATGACAACACTACTACATTAAGAGGCTATTGTGGCGCTCAAAAACCGCCACATAAAGTGTCAAATCCGCCCCTTAAGGTCTAAGGTAGCGGTTTTTTTATCGCTACATCAGCTCGCGCTACCTTAGCTTAAATGTGGCGGTTTATTAAAGCAAATGTGGCGGATTTTAGAAAATGTAATTAACCGCCACATAAGACAAAAAAACCGCTACCATATGACCTAATGTAGCGGTTTTCTCCAAGTAGTTTATTTTTCTAAGGTGGCGATTTGTAGGGCTTTGGTGGCGGTTTTGGGAGTTATAGTGGCAGTTTTTAAAGCCTTTAGGTGGCGTTTTTTAGACTCAAGTGGGGGGTTTGTAGCAGGTTTAGCTAGCGGTTTATATGGGGTTTGAAAGTGGCAATTTATTTAATTTATTCATTTGACCTGTCAATATATATATATATACACTCAATATTATATATTTTATAATATAAAAATTACGCACATATAATACCTGCATACATTCAGAACAAAAACTAGGAGCTATTATTCATTCTTAATTAAATACAAAAGAGTACTCATCCTTAAAAAGTTTACCATCAACCTTAGATATTTCATACAAAATTTACACTTGAATTGGTTAGTTGCAAGTACTAATCTAGGAGAAGCTATGCCAAACATGTGGGCAAATTTACCTTAACAAAAACTCACTATCTAGCCAACTATGTGTATATGTACGTACCCACACCATATATGCAATCACCGCGCCGTCGTCGCATAATAACAAAACAGGTCATAATCTTTGAAAGGGATCAAATGCGCAGTTGCCTTTGATTGGTTGACCGAAATACATTATCGATCTTCATTCCTGCCACGAAAAAAAATAAGGATATATATTATTCAAACAATTGACCAAAGAGAAGATTTTCTACTAATACACCTACATAATTATCATTTTTGGATAAAAATATAGCTACTTGACGGAGGTAAAACCTGTCGTTGATCCGCCAAAGTAAACTCAAACTTACAACTAGTATAACAATAAGCAAGAGGTCGATCCCACAGGGAAATTCGTTATTCAAGTGTGATTTAAGTGCCAAACAAGTAACCAAAGAGGGGGTTTGAGTGTGAAAGTTTCGCCTTTTATCAAAGCAAAGTAAAGAAAGCAAAGCAAACGAATTTGGTTTTTAAACAATTAGGAGAAGCAATTCTACCTACAATTTTCCACTTTATTGGATTGAAGCGATCCTTGTAACTTCTTCTCGTCCTATTAAGTTCCCTATGAATGTCCTTGTCCCGACCTAATATAGTTACTAGTCCAACCAGTCCTAGCAACCCTTATCAATCGAACAGTCCCTAAAGAAGGATTTAACCCAATTGATAGCTTTAAGTTCAGGGATTAGCCAAGGTATTTGCAGTCCCTAAAAAAGGATTTAACAACACATTCAACTTCCTACTCATTCAATTAGTTCAACCAGCCCTAAAGGAACAAGTTTGCCACTTAGGTTAAGGTTCACAACCAGGAATCTACAAAACCTTAGCGATTGAATTAATCTAACAAGTTGGCCAGACAAGATAGAACAAAACAATAAACAATCAAGCACAAAGAAGTTGAAACATTCAAATATAGGAAACAAGGAACGAGAATTAGAAACTCACAATCAATCCGAATAAAGCTTCAAATTGCAGGCAGAATAGATGAGTTTAGTTCCTCATGGAAGACATCGCTCAAAATCTCTAAAAATGTCTGATGGGAAAATAAAATAGAAGTTAAGTGCTGGAAAAATCACTAAAAGTCGGCCTTATAACACCCAAGTCGGCCATAAAACAAATAAAGAAGATCTAGGGTTTTTAATTATTTAAAACGCTGCGGATAAGTGCTGACGGCTAATGCTGCGGGCGCAGCATGGATGCTGCGGCCGCCGCAAATTGATTGGCCGCGGGCGCTGCATGATTGCTGCGGCCGCAGCCAGAGGCCTTTCACGGAAAATCTGTTTTGAATCAGCTCTCGACGTCAACATGAAAGTTGTAGCTCTCTGAAAGAGCTTTCCAACGCATGGTCATAATAGTTGATCGGACAACCGAGGCCTCCAGAAAGTGCAAAACAAGTTCAGCATGTCTGGCGACAACTTCTGCAGACTTGTTCTTCGTTTAGGCTCGCTTCTTCTTCTCAGGACCTCTTGAGATCTTCATGTAAGCTTCTTCGATCAACTATACATTCTCATCTCATGCGTTATCAACTCATGTCTCCTCCTCGAATCCACCATTACCTGAAATAATCAATAAAAGCGTGTAGATTCCGACTTCAACAACATAGAGAACTAATATGCAAATTGTATTTAATCCATCCATGATATGCATCATAACTAAGCTAAATGCAACCTATTATGCCTACCTAAATGCATGCTATCACTACTTTTTCTAAGAACATGGAGAATTCGAGATCCACTCTATTAGGATAGGTCGATCTGGTCAAGTTGTTGCAGCTACCAAGACTACAAAATTGCCAACATGCTTCAATTCCAACCAACCCCCATAAATCCATTGGCACATTCAATAAATCTATACATCACAGTAAGTGTGTAAGACAAAGATGTACATCAATGGTCATACGAACCCCCTTCTAAATATCACTCACTACTACATATAAGAGCTTTAACAGCGGTCAAAAAACGCCACCTAATATAGAATAACCGCTTCCTAAACTCTAAGGCGGCGGTTTGCACCCGCCGCTTCTGCTGCCATCGCTATAGCTCTACGGTGGCGGTTTTAACCACTTAAGGCAGCGGTTTCAGCAGAAAGTGGATAACCGCTCCCAAAGGATAAGAAACCGATGCCTTACTATCATACTATGGCAGCGGTTTTGATTTGCTATGGATTTGGCTAAATATTTCTCTGACAGCTTTATTCAATTCTATGACAGCTGCATTTAATCATATTTATTATTAATATCAATAATTTAATTATAAATAATTATTTGACATATTACAAATTCAAATTTTCTCTAGAAAACAATAAAAAAGACCATAATTTCATTGAATAATAAAGAGGCGTTCTTTACATTCATTATTATAGCCAATTTACAAAAGGAATAAAAGTTCTAATTTACAAGTCTATACAAAAAATGGAATCAAGAACAACATTTACCAAATATACATAAAAGCTAGCCTAGTAATACTCTAGCAGCCTATAGCCCATCTTGAAGTATCAACTGCAAGGACAGGAGCAACTCTCTCGGTCAAAATGTGAGCTCGATCATATTCTTCATCAACCAAATGGACAGTCGCTCCAAAATATCTGATATTGGACAATTATAAAGATGCAATATACATCTTAGAATCTATCTCAATAGAAAATTATATGGATGATGAAAGAGTATGTTTATTTTCTCTCAAAGACAGAGATCATGACGAAGACTTACCCAAAATTCAAGTAGGTATCCCTATAAACTTTGGGGCATCTCAGCAAATCTTTTTAACAATATCCCCATCTTGATCGAATATCAAGTCCTGGAAGGTATATAGCATTGTGGAAGAGTTTTGTAGAGCTACAACACAAAAAGTCACAATGAGAATCATTAACATAATTTGAGCTATCAGTGGGAGTTCCTATCTGCAAATTGAGGCATAAAAACTAATAATGATGAAACATGGTATTTTAAAGAGGATCATCACTAAAAACTATATTTTCATGACATAAACACACCTACACAGGGTTTCAAAGCTCATTACAAACATAATCTAGTAGTGTCTAAATGAATATGGGCTCAACTGTCATATTTAACAAACTGACCATTATTCACAACATGAATCCAAGAAAGTTAATCTCCTTTGGCCAATAATACTACCAATATATCATAATTTAATTGGACTTAGCTTGGCCTTGGACAGAGCGCTAAAAATGCATGCTAAAAATGGAGAAAAGATAAAACTCAACTCTCTTTCAAGCAAATCAATTCATTATAGCGCTCTTGTCTAATGTGTCTGCCATTCAGCAAATCAGCCCATTCCTCAAATAAACATAAAAAGTGAATGGCCATCATCAGGTAAGAAATCATGAATGGTGGGAAATAACAAATAAATTAAACACCAATACCTCATATAAAGGAGTTGTACTTAATCCGATCAAATTTTACTATTGCTCTCTTCCGATCTTGATTTTTCAACATTCTTAAAATAGCCCAAAAGAAGGTGGAATATCCTCAATTAATATTCAACACAACTATTATAGTCATCAACAGGTCCATAATGTCTTATTATAGTCCCAGCCTATAAACTTTGCATTAAATATTAAATATAGTCCATTTGTTAAAAAAAAACTTGTTAATGCACAATTAATTTAGTGACTTTGGATGAAACCATAACCTCTTCTTAGTTATATTAAATAATTATTTTAACACATTCCTTACCAGAAATAAATAAAAAAAAAAGGTCAAAATAGAAAGGAAAAACAAACAAAAGAAAGGCAACTTTCTTGAAAAAAATATGATGATCACACCTTGGTTCCTATTTTCACTTCTACCTAATTTCAAATCAAAATTGTACAGGTGAATGAGTGCACATGATTTTCACAACAGAGAACGGATGTATCTCTTTTGGAGGTAGCATGACTACTGGATGAAGAATGTAATCTTTTTAGTACCACCAACAGACACCAATCACATGGAAAGCAAAAACGATGCAATGAGAACGAGATTGCATAACGATTAAGGGTAGCCCCTCAACTCTTCAAATTCCAAAAGACAAGCAACTTATTCAATCCCATGTTATGGAACATTGGTACATAAATTAGGAAATGATAGGTTAAATTGTATTCACAACAATCTGAACATTGGGTATAAATTAGATATTGCAACTTAAAGGGTAAATAACTAACCTTTAGGATATGGTTTCACCCCAAGCTTACTTCTTGTTCTCTTCCTTTCTTGTCAACTTAAAATGTCAAGACAGCAAATATTAATGACATCCTTTTTCTTAAATAAGTCCCCCATGATCAATATAAGAATAAAAAGTAGAAAGTCAGCTATGAATCGTGAAGAGAGGACAAACCTAAATCCAAATCAAATATTAAGGAGAAAGCTATAAACAATATATGTAAGTGAAGGGCCGAATTCTTAACAACACCTTGATTTCAATTTTTTTCTATATTAATGACGCAGATTGGGTGTAGGTTTTGATAAGATTAAAATCAAGAAGCTAAATTTACATATCAAGCGAAACCCTAGATTGAAAATGCTTTACCAAAATCGAAAACCCTAGATCTGAATCAAAGAAACCTAACCCTAGATCTAAAGCACCAAGGAGGAGGAATCGAAACCCTAGATCTGAAGCACCCAGGAGGAGGAATCGAAACCCTAGATTGAAAATTCATAATTATTTTGAAGTTGCTTCAAATTAGTAAAGTTTTCGAATAAATGAATGTTTAGAAATTAACTAACCGGAGCCCTTTGAATCAGTTACACCCACAATCTCTTGAGGCTTTGAAAAATCAAACTCAGGCGTTGTTCCTTCCCCTTGAATCACTTGAAGGAGGCACCTCGGCTTTAATCTGGTGGAACTCCGGTGTTGAGAAGTAGTAGATGAAGGGTGTTGCAGTGGTGTCGGGGTTGGGAGAAGAAGCGTCGGCCTTTATCTTCGATTTGGGGTCAAGAGTCAAGGAAAGGGATCTGAGAGAGAGATGCAGAGAACGAGGACGGAGGGAGGCATTAGACTGAGATCTGGTGAGGTACCGTTGATGGGTGAGCCATGGGGAGGGTTGAATATCTCAGATCTGAGGGAGAAAGAGCGCAGGAAGAGAGACAGAGGTCGGGCCTCAATTTCTACCCTAAATTCATCCGCCCTTGTGTTTTTATTTTAGCAGACTTTTGGAAGCGCTTCTTAGGTTAATTTATTTATGAACCGCTGCTAAAGAGTAGCTAAACCGCCCCAATAGTCTTGAGATTTGAAAACCGCTGCCGAAACCGCTTCCATAGAGTAAATTCCTGACATTTTCCTAAACCGCAGCCCTGAACCGCTTCCTTAGCTAAACCGCCGCTATGAACCGCTTTCTTTGCTCTTAATTGTAGTAGTGACTATAGCAGAATGGGCATAATGAATACTCAACTAACATGCTTGCCTATCAAAAGTTGAATATTTAACCAGCAAAATCATAACATAAACTGATCAATTAGCAAATGACCAAAAGTATAACAAGAAGATGAGGACAAATAAGAAGTATAGCAATTTTAGAGGATCGATATATGAACAACACAATGCATCCATACAATTAAAATTAAAGCAGCTACATAATCTTAACAAGTCTACTGATAGGATCATTGTACCTCCAATTGACAATTCATACCTTCAACTTTATCTTCAACTTCTTCGGCTAATTTGCCTTCATTCTGCATTGTTCCAACCTTTTTCGCAGTGCTTCATTCGCTATTACCAACTTAGCGTCACAACCAATAGCTTTCATTTTTTTCAACATTGGGTTTATGCTCTTTTTAGCGAAGTATCTTTTGATATTTTAGTAGGGAATCAAGTCGCAATAAATATGAATATAAATTCAAACCAATCCCAATCCGTGCAAATAAAATTAGAAGAAACCCTCCCACTGTAGTGGTAGGGTATTCAAGATCGAATCCATGAGGAAGCGTGTCAACGGATCCTAAGCAGCGAGCAATCACGTTCTGAATCGACTCAAGGGCTTCACTCGATATCGACTCAAGTCATTCGATTTCTGGGCAATTCCTACAAAACAGACAAAGAACACTCGACATCGAGTTGATGACTCGATATCAAGTCAGTGGCCACTCGATATCGACTCTATTGGTCGATTTTGAGTCTTCTGCAGAAATTGAAAAGTAACCAATCGTTGCCGGAAAAGAGCGTCCGAAGATATTAAGGATGAATGAGAAGGATGAACAGAAAAATCGCAGATTGTTGTATTAATATCAATGAACTTAAAAACTTCCAAAGCCGGGGAATTCACCTCAACGATAACCATATAAGTATTATGCCAAATTCATGAACGGAATAAGCTTTTCATCAAATAACTTTCGCTATTAACAAATAGGTGGATAGAGGCTCTCGCATAAACCCTAATTGTTACTACCCCAATTCGCATAAACCTTAATAGGTGAACAGAAAGGAAGGAGCGACCTTTCCGCATTTTGTAAAAAGATACGTAAAGTATCTTTTGATATTTTAGTAGGGAATCAAGTCTAAATAAATATGAATATAAATTCAATCCAATCTCAATCTGTGCAAATAAAATTACAGGAAACCCTCCCGCTATAGTGGTAGGGAATTCAGGATCGAATCCATGAGGAAGCTTGTAAGCGGATCCTAAGCAGCGAGCAATCACGTTCTGAATCGACTCAGGGGCTTCACTCGATATCGACTCAAGTCAGTCGATTTCTAGCCAATTCCTGCAAAACAGACAAAGAACACTCGACATGGAGTTGATGACTGGATATCAGGTCAGTGGCCACTCGATATCGACTCTATTGGTCGATTTCGAGTCTTCTGCAGAAACTGAAAAGTAACCAATCGTTTTCGGAAAAGAGCGTCCGAAGATATTAAGGATGACTGAGAAGGATGAACAGAAAAATCACTGATTGTTGTATGAATATCAATGAACTTCAAAACATCCAAAGTCGGGGAATTTACCTCAATGATAACCATATAAGCATTATTCCAAATTCATGAATGGAATAAGCTTTTCATCAAATAACTTTCGTTATTAACAAATAGGTGGATAGAGACTCTCGCATAAACCCTAATTGTTACTACCCCAATTCGATAATTAATTCAAATTCATAATAAGATCGCTTTCGCTTCAATATTGCAAATAAGGATCACCTAATACTCTCGTAGAAGAATTATGCAAATTAGGGATAGAAGATGAAATCGCATAAAAGATCATATTTTTGACAAACTTACATGGCTATCGTCGGGCTCGCCCTGACCCTAGAAGTAAGGAAACTACTCACGCCTCATCGTAGAAATCGCCATCTTTGACATAAAGTAATGAACTTGAATTAAAACTATCTTCGAAAGATTACAACCGAACAAAGCCACAAATTGTTGTTGCTCTTGCAACACTACTCGGCCACAACCTCTCTCTCTATTGCGTAACTAGTGTTTGCTCAATTGCTTGAAAATAGAATGAATGAAAAACCAGCCCCCTAGGGCTTCATTTATAGGCTTCAATCTTAGCTAATCTAGGAAAGAACATATCTATCTTCTATCTAAAGATAAAAAGTTCCTTCATAAATAAATTAGAAAGAAATAAAATTTTACTTGGTAAATATAGAATTAACCATAGAGGATAAATTTTCAGAATAGATAGAAGATCCTCGACTTAATGTGGAAGCAATTCTCCTCGGGTAAGGATTCTTCAAAACGTTGGAAAACTTCTGGAATATCACTCGGTATCAAGTCAAATGACTCGATATCAACTCATCTTGTGATCTCGAGTGTTGGCCAGACTCGATATTGAGTCTTCATGTGTATGCCGAGTGAGCTCCACTCGATATTGAGTAATGGGACTCGATATCGACTGCTTCGTGCGGGTCTCGATCGAGCATCTTGGTCGATTTTTTGTCTTCAGGGACTCGATGTCGAGTCAATGGGTTGATGTTGAGTGACTCTTAAGTAGATTTCGAGTGATTTCCAACTTCTTTCTATCTTATCCGAATTGCTCCAAAAACGCTCAGATTTCTGCAAAATTAAACAAGAACTTGTGTAGATCTCCATATATTGCAAATAAACATAAACTAGACAAATCTCATTCTTTCCCAATCCAAAAATATATAATATGGACAAAAATGGAAATAGATGTAAATGCAAAACATGGCAAATTGAGCGCACATCAATACCTCATAGTTAAGCTTGCTTGTCCTTAAGCAATACAGGGGAAGAAAACAAACTCTCAACATATAGATTCATTCTCATAAAACCCTACAATCAATTACCATCTTTGAAAAGGTACTAATGTCACCAAATCCATACATGTGAATAAAAGCAACATCCGCACACAAAAAAAGGGTTATGTAAAAACAATTCATACGCGACAAAGCATTAATAATCAAGAGGATTTCTATGTACATGGTGAAGAAAAGGTAAAAGGTATAATGGTGGGCTATATTTGGGCAATGTGGTGCTAAATACAGGGAGAACTTCTTCAACTTTACTTTACTGCGCTTCTCCCATCATATGATATTTCCACATCCTTCATCCTCTCATAATGTCACTCCTTACTTTTTTCACTTATATGCTTTTACCTCTTTAACCTCAGCACTGCCTTCTCGCGAGTCGCAAACATGGGTGTCATGAATGGCCCCGGATACTTAGTGCTTTAGAGTCCTCACCTTGGTACCCCATCTCGCCGAACTCACATCTCAACGAGCATGGTCGATCTACCTTTATCTACTTAGGTGACCGGATTTTCTTTCACTCATTAAATTTTCCATAATATGAATCATTATCCTACCAAACTACAAATATAATGATACAACACAACAGCCATATAATAATATCCATAATATGACATCAATTTCTCAACATACTCTCCGTATTGGGAATAAGGTAAAGAAATAGGCAATATTTAGAACATGGGGAGCGAATTTGAAATAAGGCATAGATATGGCTTTGTGATGCATATAACATATGGTATGGCTTGGAATAAGGTAAGAATATATGGAAAATAAAGTCATCCGTCCTCTTTCATGCATATGTCAAAAGCAACTTTAAATTTTACCTTCTTTTGTGGTTTTCAAGAAAAATATGCACTTCATTGTAATTTCCTTTTACTAGGCAATTTCATGCTATATCTCTAATCAATCCAATTTTGCATCGTCAAGTTCAATTAAACCTTCCATGACACTATTCAAAATTTTGATGGGGGTGATAAAAATAAACTTTGGATGAAAATATGAAGCATATCGATGAATAGACATATCCAAAGTACCATGTATAGAGCAATGCGAGAAATATGCATAAAAATGATAAAAGTAAGCCTTACCCCCACCCCATAGTTAAAGATTACAGTGTCCTCACTGTATAGAAACAAGGGTACAAGAAGAAACTTACTAGACAATAGTATAGAAGCTCTAAATAGGTGTTGAAAGTGTCTATAGGATGAGTAGATATCGAGTGAACCAGTTGATATCGACTTAGTTCACTCGATTTATGGTGTTCCAAGCTTTAGGATGATCCGGCCTCGATAACAAGCTATTTTTCACCCGATATGTTTAGTCAATATCGAGTCTATGACTCGATATCGAGTCCTTCTGCAACCACTTCGCACCTGAAATTTCTTTATAAAGAAAAAGAAAAAACAAAACCAAAACAAAACCAAGTTTAAATAATTCAAAAGTATCAAAAAACCCTAAAACCTACTAGTCTTGTTACAAGCTCTAGATTTTATAGTCGCTAGGCCGACTTCTCCTATTGATCTTCAATGTGGCATTTGTGTGGCCCACGTGGCTTAGGCTTCGAACACGACTCCATTCTTGTCTTTGTGTTGCATTCCACTAGGTGGATCTTGTGCACTTTTAATGGACTCATCTTCTTCTCTTTGAATTTATTCAGAAACCAATTATTCTTTGATTTGGAGACATACACCTTGTTTCCAACTTCGTAATCCTTCGGATCATCATTGGAAATCCTGCAAAGTCTCACATACCAAGGCAAACCTCTCCCATGTATAGATAAATCACGAATTGAAATAGGGGAAGAGAGATTAGCACCTCGGTTTACCTTTATTGTTTCTTATTCATTCGGCTTTTGAGTGTTGACTCGATATCGAGTGCTAGGGGTTGATATCGAGTCTGTTGTAGCTTCTGCAGGAGGTGACTCGATGTCGAGTCATATGACAAGATATCGAGTGAGTTTCTGCATCAGGAGACTCGGTTGATGGAGATGTTGGAGTTTGGTTGATGTCGAGTGACTCACTCAATATCGAGTGAGTTGACTCAATGTCAACCCCATACCTGCTTCCTGACACAGATTCTGGAGAAAAGTCAGTCGATATCGAGTTACCTGAGTTGACGTCGACTAGATTTGTAGTGTGCTCGTTCTAGATTGCAACGATCTCCTCTATTTGGGCTTCCATAGCCCTATTTTCTAGCTCTGGGGGGGGGGGGGTCATAGTTCTTACTTTTGGTTCCCCGCAAGTGATGTAGTCTCCTTTTATAGACTTGACCTCCATAGGACTGTCGTGCTTTTTCTATAGTCTTGTTGAAGGAGTACTCGATTACCTCATCGCTAATTGTGAATGTGAGCACTCCTTTCCTTAGGCTGATGTTGGCGTCAACTGTTGCTAAAAAGGGCCTACCTAGGATAATAGGACAAGCAGGGTCCTCTGCCATATCAATTACAAGAAAATCAGCAGGGACAAAGAACTTACCTACTTGGACGGGTAAATCATCAACCATGCCAGTAGGAATCACCACCGTGTTATTCACCCTGTATAGCCTGGAATCCACAAGCTCTAATGGACCGATTTTCACCTTGGACCAAATGGATAAGGGCATGATGCTTACTCTTGCCCTCAATTCACAAAGTGCATTGAAACAGTGTTGACCAAACCCTATAATGATGGCGAATTTACATGGGTTAGGTCTCTTCTATGGCAATTCCATCTTGTTGCACTCCTCTGCGATCTCAGCAATCGACCGCTTCTTCCTTGTTTGAGGAACCTTACATATAATGGCATTTTATGAAGAGCTTCGGTAAAGGGTATGGTGACGTTGAGCCCTTGAAGCAACTTCACGAAATGCTGGAACTTTTTCTCAGCAAAGTCCTTCAAAGATTTGGTGGGGAATGATAATATTTTCTTCTTCTTTGTAGCTGGTGTCGAGTGGAGTGGGTCGATATCGACTGGTGTTGCGTCGACGTCGACTGGAGCAGGAGGTTGCTGATGCTGTCGAGTAGTTGAGTCGATATCGACTGTAAGGGACTCAATATCGACTGAGTTTGGGTCGATATCGATTGGTGGGTCGACGTCGAATGGTTCAGCAACTTCTTCCTCCGGCGTTTGATTGAGAATTTGTAGTTGACGCCCACTCCTTAGGTTCATTGCAGTCACATGTCCATCAGAGTTTCCCTTGGGATTGGGATCAGATGATACAAGGAGCAATCCGGACGGTTTGTGGATCGATGCAACCAATTGACCTACTTGGCTCTCAATGTTCTTCCGCCAGATGTCGATCTCCCCAAGTTTGGAGTTGATTCCATGCAGTTGAGTGTGGATGGAATTGTTGGATTTCTTGTATTCGTTGTGATTCCTCGTCAACTCATCAAGAACAAGCTGCAGATCGTCTCTCTTTTGCTCCCTCTCTGAATGTCTAGGAGCTTTGTAGGGTGGGGGGTCTTTTTGGTACTAGGGTTGACGGTAACCCAAGTTTTGTTGTTGATGTTGTCCTGAGTAGTTAGGACCCCCCAGGTACTGCGTCTCCTCATGTCTCTCTGCAATCATAACTTGATCGGGATGTGGGTAGGTTGTGAAGTTGTGCCTGGCGGACCCACACTCCAGACAAGGTTGGTTGTTAGTGAGAAATAACTTTTTTTAAGGCGGCGTATTTGGTCATTGGTAAATTGTGCTCTTATGTCTGGATCAATCTCCTTCGAAGGCTCATATAGTGGCATAGATGGGGCAAGTCTTGAGTCGTAGGCCACAAGAGTCCCATAGGTGCTGTCAAAGTTCACGAGCCTTTCAATTGTGTCCATAGCCTCCGTAGGTGTGAGCTCAATGTACCGATAATAAGTGTAAGAGTTGATTTTGTCCTTATTTGGCACGTCGAGAGAGTTGTAGAAGATCTTCCGGATGACGTAGAGTGGTTTCCCATGCGTAGGGAAAGATTGCGGAAGGTCCTTGTACCTTTCCCATGAATGTGCCAACGTCTCACCAGACTTTTGCTTAAAAGTCGTGATCTTCTGTCGCAACATCGCCGTTTTAGCTGGAGGAAAGAACTTGTTAAGGAACGCATCCTTAACCTTCGTCTATGTAGACAACGATCATGGAGTTAGGCCCTCGAGCAACTGCAACGCTTTCCCTATAAGAGACCATTGAAAAGATTTCAGTTTTACATATTCTAAATTAGCGCCATCGGTGATAGTCTCACATAGATCAACGAAAGTAGTTATGTGCGTAACAGGACATTCATTAGGTTTTCCATCAAAAGAATTGTGTTTAATTTCAGAAAGGAAACTAGTTTTAATCTCAAAGTTAGAATAAGGGATAACGATGGCCAATTCAGGCGCAGTGAGCGTCAGGTGCATGTATTGCTTGGCCGTTTTAGGCAACTTGTTGATTTGTGCCTCAAACTGCCTCCTTTATTGCTCCTCTCTAGTGCCTCGTGCATTTGCATCCTCCAGTTGCTGCCAGAGCCTCTGATAATGCATGTTCCATATAGGCATTATAGGTGTTTCTTATTGCAATTAGGTAGTGGTTTTGCTATTGTTTGAGTCTCATTCTGTATATTGCTTGTGAAGTATTCGAGGTCGGAATCTACGCGTTTTTAGTGTGTATTCTGCAGAATTACATTCCGACCTTGGGTGGACTTTGAGAAGAGCTTAGGAAGCATGTTTTGGAGCATATGGAGGCTAAGGAGAAGCTAGAGAAGAGCAAGGAAGCATGACATTGGAATTTATTGAAGACAATTGAGAAACTTCGAACACTGCATAGGTGGCGTCCACCGCCATTTGCACGGCGCCTATCGTGGGCTTGTTTCCAGTGTACGTGGTTTTTGATCCGAAGACATTATTTTCTATTATTCTATTATATTTCCTACTAGAGTTTCTGCCGACTCTTTGGAGGCTTTATTAGGTTATTTTCAGTTCTATTCATTGGGAAAGTGGTGGATTATTGTGAGACTATGAACACAATTAGAGAGAGAGAGAGAGAGAGAGAGAGAGAGAGAGAGAGAGAATTGGCCTATGAGTTGCTAAATACATAGTTTTGCCTCTGATTCGAAGACATGTTTGTTTGGATTATGAGGATTTGATTCTATTTGGTTATTCATATTCTTATTTATCATCTTGTGCTTAATTATTATATTTGTGTTCATTTCTATGTCTGATCACCATCTTAGGAATTACATCTTAGCTATAAATTCGTTGTTGTTTTCTTGATAGCAAACAAAGGTATTGATGATAGTGATGTCTCTTTGTCTTTGTAGTGGATGATTTTAATTGATCTATTTTGAGGATATTCGATTAGGGCGGAGTTCGGTATGCGCATATTAGTCTTAATTGCGTTGAGTCAATGTGCCAATTGGTCTTGATTACTTGAGTCCTTAATGTTATTCTTTAGTGATATTGAATAAGATGAGTGAATCTCTACGGATCTCTCAACTTTAGTCAAGTAGACCTATGAGTATGAATAATTAATAGATCAATCCGAGGACTATGAATTCCAACCATTGTCAGAGAATTGAAGGTGAAATGTTCTTTCTACTTTGATACCGATTTAGTTTGCAATCTTAAATCTGGTTACTTTCCCATCTTTGTTACTTGTTACAAATCATTGCTTTGTCATAAGAGTCATTTCTTAGAGTTATTGAATAGGAAATCGCTTCTCCCTGTGGGTTCAACACCGGACTTCATCGCTATACTAGTAGTTATTTGGTTTATCAAGTGATCGATTGCCTAATCTATTGGTTTTGTGTTTAAGTTTGGATATTATTACTATTTGGCAAAGGGCGAAAGTGCCAATGACGTTCGTCCCGCACCAAATTCTCGGCGCCGTTGCCGAGGAGAAGAAAGGAGTTTGCTTTTCTTTATCTCTTTCAATTACTCTTTACTTTGAGTCTTTTGTGTCCTTGTATGGTTCAAACTAGATCTTCTAATTCATTGACTTTATTTTTTGATCGTGAAGTCGAAAGATCTCTTAGGTTGAAGAGGAAGCTTGTGTTTGAGGCAAACGAGGAGATGGCAGAAGACGGTGTTGTTGATCCGCCAAGAAGGACCCTGAGAAAGCTAAAGGAACCTAATTTGAGTGCTCAAACACTTGCAATTAGTCTTCCTGATCTCCTTGAGGATTCAAGATTTGAGTATAAGTCAAATTGGTCTTCTATTTTGCCCTACTTTCATGGATTGCCTGAGGAGGAACCGAACAAGAACCTTGCTACCTTTATGAGTGTGTGTGTGATAGACTTAGACCCCAAGGCATGAATGATGACCAATTGATGTTGAGAGTGTTCCCCTTTACTTTGAAAGATTCTGCAAGCGATTGGCTTTATTACCTACCCCAGAAAGCATTACTACTTGGGTGAAATTGAAGAAAGCTTTCCTGCAAAAGTACTTTCATGCGACTCGCCTCAACAGAGTTAAGAAGGAGCTATCCAGTATTGAGCAATCACCTACGGAGAGTCTTTATGAGTATGTTGAGCGGTTCAAGAAGCTTAAGGGTAGTTGTCCGCAACATGGTATACCCGAGGATGATCTAGTGTTGTATCTTTATGAAGGCTTGCTTGACACTGATAGGAGTTTCATCAATGCTATTGGCGGAGGAGATATTTTGGATAAAACACCTCAGAAAGCAATGCAGATTTTCGAAGGGTTGGCTAATGCATCGCAATAATATGGGAGACACCAAGGAGTTAGAGGAGTTCATAAGTTGGATAGTTCGAGAGATGGACACAAGGACGATATCGATAGGCTTATGGAGATACTGAACAAGATGGCTATGCAAATGATTCAACCCCATCAGCCTAGACCTTGTGGTGTTTTTGGAGATCCAACTCATCCGAATGATAAGTGTCCCTTGATTCAGAAGGACACCGCTGAAGTGAATGCTATGGATTGTGGACATTGCCGCAACTTTGGTAACAATTACAATCAGGGCTACAATTCGAACTACCAAAGTGGATTCAACAGCAGAGGCCAACAACAACAAGTTTCTTTTCAGAGAGGACAATTTGAGAATCGTCCAAGAAACACTCAACAAGAAGATAGAGATGAAACATTGAAGTTGTTATTGGACAAGATGAGTGTTCAAGAAAAGTTGTTGAGTCGGATGGCTAAGGAGATTGGTGAATCGAAAGCAAAAGATTCGGGGAAGTTATCGTCGCATGTGGTAGTGAATCCGAAGGAGAATGTTAGCGCCATGATCCGTAGAGGAGGTAAAAAAGTGAATGTACCCACTAGGAATGTTGAAAAGAGGCCTAGGGAAGAAGTTGATTTGGGAAATAAGGAGGAAAAGACGGAATTGGAGACACACTGAATAGAAGGCGCCCGCCGCCCCTCACCACCGCGCCCGCCACCTCCTTCCGTGACGGATCCGACTTCTGATATTGTTCAATCCCTGAAGAAATCTTCCAAAGAGTGGTCTTCTGAGGTTTCAAGACCTGCACCACCCTTTCGCATGCCTTAAGATTTGATCGTAAGTGGGAAAATGAACAAATTCTTTATGACATCTTTGCTCATTGTGAGGTAAATATTCCACTTTTCAATTTGATTAAAATTGTGCCTCGCTATGCGAAAATTTCGAAAGAACTATGCACGATGAAGCGCAAGCAAAGGATGCGAAAGAAAGAATAGGTAAGTTTAAGTGAGAATGTTTCAGCTTTACTTCAGAAACGATTGCCTGAAAAGTGCGGAGATTGAGGTATGTTTACTATCCCATGCGCAATAGGTAATGCTAGCTTCACCAAAGCTATGCTAGACCTAGATGCTTCAATTTATGTTATGTCTTATAACTTGTACATGTTTTTTGGGTCTCAATTCATTGTCTGGAACCGGTGTTATTATATAAATCGCTGACTATTCTAGTATTAATCCTTGGAGTTGTTGAGGATGTTTTTGTTAAGGTAACTGATTTGATATTTCCATCTGATTTCTTCATTTTAGACATGGAACAAGGTACGCCTGAAACCCCAATTATCTTGGGAAGGCCACTCTTGCGAACGGCTAAGACTAAGATTGATTGTTTTGAAGGTTCCCTAACTATGGAGTTTGATGGTAGAAAGATTGAGTTTTCGATATCTGAGCCTATTGTTTCTCCTGCCAACGATTTTGTAGATGTTCTTGACTTTAATGAAAGTAATCACATGAATGAATAAGATGGTTTGTTAGATGCTTCTGTGGAAACTGAATCTATGAATCTTGAGTTTTGTAACAAAGATGAAATTGGATTAGGGAAAGACGGCATTGAGAGAAAAATTGAGAATTTGTTTAAGTCACATGACAATGTGTCTAAGTCAAATGATTCTATTGCCATTCCCTATGAGAAATCGATTCCTAACAGTGTCGATGTTTTTGCAATTGCAGGACAACCTCCAGGAGTAACTCATTTCAAAAAGGAATCGATGGACGCAATT
Organism: Persicaria tinctoria; assembly: GCA_037127255.1. NCBI lineage: Eukaryota > Viridiplantae > Streptophyta > Magnoliopsida > Caryophyllales > Polygonaceae > Persicaria > Persicaria tinctoria. Next base: position 40,951,195 of record JBANSL010000012.1, on the reverse strand, counting down.
GATGGATATGTTGGAGAAGTTCCTAAAGTTCCCTCTCTTGTCTTGAAAAGGACAAGTGTGGAGGATCTTGGTGGAATAATTTGATCAAGAAATGCATCACGTCGAGCCAAAGACGTGAAATAAAGACGTTTCTTGGGAGGCAACCCAAGGTAGTTAGGTAGTATTATTTCTATTTTGCAATTAGTTTTTCAATTCAATAAAGTAGGATCAATCATGTCGCTGAATTTCGGAAGCTACAGTAACTTAAAACCTGTTTTGGATCGAGTTTTGATTGATTTGGAGTGCGGAGTCATATTCTGTAGACACGGCGACCACCGCTAGCCACACGACGCTCGCCGCCCCCTGTCTGACTGACGAGTCTGAATTTTAGTAAACTTAGAAGGGATTTTTCTATCTTTCTTATTTTTGGTTATTTTTGTTTCAGTTAGTTTTGTTTATCTTCTATCTTTATAAGATTAGATTTATTTTCTTCTTATTTTGTTTTGGGGTTAGATTATTTTCTATCAATTTTAGGTTAGATTATTTTCCATCTATTTTAGGATTAGATTTTTCTTTTTAGGGTTAGTTTCCTTATCTCTTAGGATTAGAGTTTCTATATTTTCTATTTCTATTGTATCTAGTTCTAATATTTTCTATTTTTTTTTTGATAGATATTACTTCCAACTCACCATATATTGCCACTCTCTATTTTGAATCAACCAAGCTCTCAAGGAATCTACAAAACCCAAAAGGCTACTTGAATCCATTCCAAATACCTAAAGCCTTGCATTTCAATCGATTCTATCCACCAAAACACTCTCCACCATTACCCTACATCCACAAAATTCAACGTTTCTCATACCATTCCTCTACCTATCACCAAAGAACCCTTTGAAACCAAGTTGTTCGTGATAGTTTCAAGTTTAGAGGAGTGTGGACGTCGGTTTTCCAATGTTTTCACTCGGATTTGTGGTTCTGAGTACACGGCGCCCGCCGCCTCATACATGACGCCCGCCGTCCCTAGTGCGAGCCCGTCTTTTGGTCGTTTTGTGATTTTTCTTCGGTTTTGCCCTCGAGTTGCATCATGACTGCTGCTCCTGTTATAAAGAAGCCCTATTTGCTCTCTTGGGAAGAAGAGAATCGTTGGCTCAAGCTTGAAAAGAGGCAGTATGAATCCACCCTATCTTTCATTCCATCGACTCCTGATAGAGAGGGGATTGAGGGATTTCTTGGATGTGTCTGATTATACCTATCCGACATTAATGAGAGAATTCTTGGCTACCCTGGATTATCGTTCTGACATGGATATTCATTTTCAGTTGAGGAATGGGAAGTTCATGGTAACTAAGGATCTCATTGCGCAAGCCTTTGGTGTTACCAAAACGCCCGCTAGTGCCATATTTGGGGAAAAGTTGGGTGCTTCAAATCCTCTTGATATGTGGAAGGAGGCTAGAGATCAGCTCTTTGAGACGAGCCGACAATGTTGTGCATCCACGATTACTCATCCTGCGTTGAGGTTGTGCTATCTAGTACTCTGTAACTCTTTCTTGGGTGTGGAGAATTACTCCATTGTTACTATGAGAGCCTAGAGCTATATTTATTGCTTTACATCGGGAGGGATGCACATCCCTGACTGGTTCAACAATTTTTGGGAAACTGTATGGAGGTGATTAGAGCTACTCATGTGAGGCCTGAACGCCTTATTATTTTCGTAGGTTTGATATCGCGGATTGCTCGTCGAGTGGGTGTTTGCCTTGATGATTTGCAACCTCTCGATGAAAAGAAAATTTACAATCTTGCCAGCCTGGAATGGTGGGGCATGACTGAGTGGGCCCAGCATCCGGATGGAACATGGTGTTTCAAATGGAAGTCAGGATCAGGAGAGAAGCATCACACTTATCTACTAGAGGATTTACCATATTGCCTAAGGATGTCATATTTTAGTATCTATCACCATCAATTTCCATTGGATCCGAATGAGCATAGTTTAGAGAGACGATGACCTGTTGTTGCAAATGAGGCCACGGATGATAAGGCTATTGATGATGAGCCTGCTGAGATTACAGAAGCTAAGGTCGTAGTGAGAGAAGAAGTTGTTGAAGATGACCTCGAGCCTATATGTGTTACTTTGGATGATCTTAAGCGTTGATTTGCTGATTTTGAGGCGAGCACTGCTGACAAGCTCACTAGTCTTTCGGAGAAGCTCTCGAGTCTTCATAACGCGATATTGATTGCCCTTCATGACATCAATCAGCGGTCTGGACCCCAGACCCCGCCTTAACAGTAATAGGTTAGTCATTTGCTTCATTCAAACCCTTTATTTTTATTTTTCATTATTCCTTTTTGTGTTTCTATGCATTGAGGACAATGCAACATGTAAGCGTGTGTGGGGGGGGGGGGGGGGGGGAGAGAGAGAAGTGAAGTGAATTAGTAAGATTGGTTCATGTTTGAATTTCTGTTTTTTGAAATTTTTGTTATTTCCTTTACGTTATTTCTTTTATGTTAAAGAAAATGTAAAAAATGAGAAAAAAAAAGTGAGTCTTGTTTTGCTGTTTTGCATATTGTGTTATCAAAGATTTCCATCTAATTTGAGTTTGTCCTATTTTGACTTTATACTGACATGATCTTATAAATCCCATGGAATTCTGGAATGATTTTATCTTATCCTGAAAATTGGTTTTTATGTGAAATATGATTAAGCATATGTAATTGAGCATGTATGATCTAAGTTTGGGAGTATGCTTGAAATTCAACAAAAAATTTTCCCAGTGATATATTTTTGGCCTTATAAGGGATACATCTTTATTCCTTTTGCTTTTCTTGTGTGATTTACTCTTTCTATGCATTTATCATTGAGTATTGCCATGGTTATCTATTTTCAAGGCCGATTATATACATATTCATTGCTTGATAAGTTCAAATGAAAGAAGCAACCTTTTAGCCACATATTTACCCACATCTACCTTATGTTATATCTTGCTTTGAAGCCAATTTGACCCTTTAACCTTTTTTTTTATAGCTACACAAAATTATTATTTCTAGCCTATGATGAGCCTTACCCTTATTCCGGAGGAATTGAGATTTTGAGTGGGTTATGGAATATATTTTGGAGATTGAGGAGAATGAAGCTAAAGTGTGATGTTATGGTTTATGGTTTGAGAAGATGTAATGTTATGTGCTTATTTAGTCCCTTATTATTATGCTTTTGACTTTCATGTATGTTGGCTCAAGAAAAAAATCCGAAAAAAAAAGAATAAAAGAGCCATTTATTTTATTTTTGGATAATGAGGAAGAATTGGGTTTATGTTGGTTATGAGTCTTATTGGTTGGGTGTTGAGATTGCATGATATGTGAGATGATGATGAGATTTGAGATGATGAGTTATGAGATGATTTTTTTGGAGTTATTTTGATGACAGTGAGAGATGTTGTGCATTTGTGAGCTTGATGTTATTGAGTTGGTTTATGTTATGTTGGGAGTTTTGAAATCTTGTTTTCCCGGAATTAATTGCACCACATGACCAAATACAATTCATCGCCCTTATGTTTTTACCAAGCCCCATTACAACCCCGCCGAATAGAATATTCTATGAAGGTTTCCATTGAGCGAAAGTCCTCCTGATGTCCTTATTCTTGCATTGACGTATTCGGTGGAGATTTTGTGATGTAAATGTCAACATTTGAGTTGATGCTTGTATATGAAATTGAGGTGAGTGTGTGCTTAAATCCTAAACACATGAGAGTGAGAGATACATATTTTATCATTGGTAAGGTTGATTCTTGAGCATGCAAGCAACTTGATCCCATATATACATGTTATGACGTTTATATGTTTGATTATTTTCACTATTGATGATGTTGCTTTTGATGAGTAAAGATATGAAAGATTTCATGTGGGATGCGTAGATGATGTTTTGCTTTATGGTTGCTTGAGGACAAGCAAGAGTTAAGTGTGGGGGCATTTGATAATGCATACTCTCTTCGTTCCATAATACATGTCCCTTTGCTTTTAGGCATGCTTTTTAATGAACGAAAAACTATATAAATATTATTTTTTAATTAATTTTTTATATATAATATGATACTTATTAGTAATAAGTATCAAATTATGTAAAAAAATTTATTAAAAAAATTTATTTTATAGAGTTTTTCGCTCAGTAAAAAGCGTGCCGAAAAGGTAAATGACATGTATTATGGAACGGAAGGAGTATTTCATATAGCCATTATAGGTGTTTCTTATTGCAATTAGGTAGTGGTTTTTCTATTGTTTGAGTCTAGTTCCGTATATTGCTTGTGAAGTGTTCGAGTTTGGAATCTACGCATTTTTAGTGTTTATTCTGCAGAATTACATTCCGACCTTGGATGGACTTTGGGAAGAGCTTAGAAAGCATGTTTTGGAGCATATGGAGGCTAAGGAGAAGCTAGAGAGGAGCAAGGAAGCATGACATTGGAATTTATTGAAGACAATTGAGGAACTTCGAACACTGCATAGGCGGCGCCCGCCACCATTTGCACGGCGCCTGCCGTGGGTTTGTTTCCAGTGTACGTGGTTTTGGATACGAAGACATTATTTTCTATTATTCTATTCTATTTTCTACTAGGGTTTCTATCGACTCTTTGGAGGCTTTATTAGGTTATTTTCAGTTATGTTCATTGAGAGAGTGGTGGATTATTGTGAGACTATGAACACAATTAGAGAGAGAGAGAGAGAGAGAATTGGCCTATGAGTTGCTAAACACGTAGTTTCGCTTGTGATTCGAAGACATGATTGTTTGGATTGTGAGGATTTGATTCTATTTGGTTAATCATATTCTTAGTTATCATGTTGTGCTTAATTATTATATTTGTGTTCCTTTTTATTTTTGATCACCATGTTAGGAATTACATCTTAGCTATGAATTCGTTGTTGTTTTCTCGATAGCAAACAAAGGTATTTATGATAGTCATGTCTCTTTGTCTTTGTAGTGGATGATTTCAATTGATCTATTTTGAGGATATTCGATTAGGGCGGAGTTCGGTATGTGCCTATTAGTCTTAATTGTGTTGAGTCAATGTGTCAATTGGTCTTGATTACTTGAGTCCTTAATGCTATTCTTTAGTGATATTGAATAAGATGAGCGAATCTCTGCGGATCTCTCAACTTTAGTCAAGTAGACTTATGAATATGAATAATTAATAGATCAATCCGAGGACCATGAATTCACACCATTGTCAGAGAATTGCAGATGAAATGTTCTTTCTACTTTGATACCGATTTACTTTGCAATCATAAATCTGGTTACTTTTACATCTTCGTTACTTGTTACAAATCATTGCTTTGTCATAAGAGTCTTTGCTTAGAGTTATTGAATAGGAAATCGCTTCTCCATGTGGGTTCAACACCGGACTTCATCGCTATACTAGTAGTTATTTGGTTTATCAAGTGATTGATTGCCTAATCTATTGGTTTTGTGTTTAAGTTTGGATATTATTACTATTTGGCAAAGGGCGAAAGTGCCAACGGCGTTCCTCCTGCACCAGCCTCTCAACCTGATGGGCTAGGGTTTCGTTGTCCCCCATGATTATTTGTAGCCGGGATTGAATGTGTAAAAAGAGTTATGGCTCATCTAAAGCGTTGAATTTGGGTGTCCGATCACTACGTCGCATACACCTGCAAAATAAGCACTAGAAAAGAATGCGAAATTAGCTACCTAGGGCGCGAATGATCCCTTCCCCAACAACGACGCCAAAATTTGTTAGGAGTGAATCAATTCCAAATAAATATGAATATAAATTCAAACCAATCCCAATCTGTGCAAATAAAATAAAATTACAGAAAAACCCTCCCGCTATAGTGGTAGGGTATTCATGATCGAATCCACGTGGAATCGTGTCAACATATCATAAGCAACGAGCAATTATGTTCTGAATCCACTCAAGGGCTTCATTGATGTGAGGACATAGTACAAAACCATATTCACAAAGGGGAAAACCCTTTTTAAGAGAAAAGAATGCGCATACCCTTTATCCATGTGCCCTTAGTAAATAGCCCTCTCAGAAAACATGGATTGAACATCATAAATAGGTCACCCAACACAAAATTAAGGACCATGATCAATACAGATCATGAAGCACATTTAAAGAAAACTATTAAATAAACCATATCACGGTTAATTAGTTTCCTCATTACTTACTGCAAATAAGATCTTCTTACAAAAATTGGGAACCATCGCGATCTGCGTGTTTAGTTCACCTACTCGCGAGAGCCAACGTCATGTTTACAATGACAGAAACAAACAACTCGTTGAAAAGGTGGCACCTCGCTGGTAGTCCCTCACAAGATGCAAATCTCTCTGGCATGAGGGCATACCTTACACGTATTACTGATCGGCCACGAGGTTGCCATTAGTTGCTCACTTAATATTCTTATAAAAAACCACCGTTCGCCCATGAACAAAGTATCCAATTTTAGAGAACAATAAATAGAGCTTTGCAATTTCTCCCTAAAGTAAAAACCCTCGAAGTTGAGTTCTTAAGCCCTTTTGATTGGAGAAGAAAACTTTTAGAATAACACCATCATCTTCAAATCTGTATTTATCTAAATCGCGAAGCAAATTTGTACCACTAATCGATTCACGCCCGGGTTGAATATAAACGTGTATTTATTGTATTACAGGTAAATATAGGATATATGTCATCATCATGAAGTAATAAATTAAGATGATTTTCTAGGAACGCTTCATTAGCGCCATCTATGGAAACCTTTCGCGATGAGCGGTTCCTCGTAGAAATACGAACTTTATGGTTTTGTCTCGCAATTAAATATCCCTTCCTAGAATTACATTTCTTTATAAAAAAAATACTCTTTTCGCATTATGGAGACATGAATTTCAGCCTGTTTAGCAAAGAGTTTGGGAATCAACACAACGATGAAGGTTGGAACAATGGTCTGAATCTAATGACCCTCATAGGGAAGAATCTCTCCTCCATCAGGGCGAGGATATTCTTCACACCTGTTTTGGAATGCTACATCGATGCCTCTACCCAACCAGTATGGAACATGGGGATGAGTTCCCCCTTATCAGTATTACGCGAATGCCTGCCCACAATTTCCTTACTATGGGCAAGCCGCGAACATGATGCCTCTAAAATTTGATCCCTATCATCAATATCAGCCGCAAGACCAGACTCATGTAGCATGCAGTCCGGTCCCTGGCCAAGTTGGCAAACAGCAAGACGACCCCAAGTTGAATTGTGAAAACATAGAGGCCAATAAATGACATCGAGACAACAATGCCATGGATGTCTCTTCACAGTCCAACTCTGGTGGACCGAAAGTGGCCAGTAGAGAGGAAGAAGCGACATTTCCTTCCGCATTTTATAAAAAGATATGCGAAGTATCTTATGATATGTTAGGAAGGAATCAATTCTAAATAAATATGAATATATATTCAAACCAATCCCAATCCGTGAAAATAAAATTACAAAAAATCATCCCGCTGTAGTGGTAGGTTATTCATGATAGAATCCACGAGGAAGCGTGTCAGTGGATCCTAAGCAGCGAGCAATCACGTTCTGAATCGACTCAAGGGCTTTACTTGATATCGACTCAGTGGGTCGATATCGACTCAAGTCAGTTGATTTCTGGGCAATTCCTGCAAAGTAGACGAAGAAAACTTAACGTCGAGCTGATGACTCGATATCGGGTTAATGGCCACTCGATATTGACTATGTGGGTCGATTTCGAGTCTTCTGCAGAAATTGAAAAGTAACCAATCGCTATCAGATAAGAGCGCCCGAAGAGATTAAGGATGAATGAGAAGGATGAATAGAAAAATCGTAGATTGTTGTATGAATATCAATAAACTTAAAAACTTCCCAAGCCGGGGAATTCACCTCACCAATAACCATATAAGTATTATGCCAAATTCATGAAAGGAATAAGCTTTTCATCAAATAACTTTCGTTATTAACAAATAGGTGGATAGAGGCTCTCGCATAAACCCTAATTGTTACTACCCCAATTTGATAATTAATCCAAATTCATAATAAGATCTCTTTCGCTTCAATATTGCAAATAAGGATCACCTACTACTCTCGTGGAAGAATTATGCAAATTAGGGATAGAAGTATGGGAACTACTCGCGCCTCATCATAGAAATTGCCATCTTTGACATAAAGGAATGAACTTGAATTAAAATTATCTTCGAAATATTACACTCGAACAAAGCACAAATTTCTCTCGCTCTCGCAACCCTACTCGACCACAACCTCTCTGTCTATTTCCTAACTAGTGATTGCTCCATTGCTTTAGAATAGAATGAATGAAAAACCAGCCACTATGGCTTTATTTATAGGCTTCAATCCTAGCTAATCTAGGAAAGCGCATATCTATCTTTTATCTAAACCTATCTACAGATAAAAAGTTCCTCAATAAATAAATAGGAAAGAAATAAAATTTCCCTTGGTAAATATGGAATTAACCATAGAAGATAAGTCTTCAAAATAGATAGAAGATCATTGACTTAATGTGGAAGCAATTCTCCTCGGGTAAGGATTCTTCAAAACGTCAGACAACTTCTGGAATGTCACTCGATATCGAGTCAAATGACTCGATATCGACTCATCTTGTGATCTCCAGTGTTGGCCATACTCGATGTCGTGTCTTCATGTGTGCGTTGAGTGAGCTCCACTCGATATCGAGTAATGGGACTTGATATCGAATGCTTCGTGTGGCTCTCGATCGAGTGTCTTGGTCGATTTCTGGTCTTTAGGGGCTCGACGTTGAGTCAATGGGTTGATGTCGAGTTACTCTTTAGTAGATTTTAGGTGATTTCCAGCTTCTTTCTATCTTCTCAGAATTGCTCCACAAACTCTCTGATGCTTTCCTAGCCCAGAAATATAAAATATGGATAAAAATCGAAATAGATGTAAGAGAAAAACATGGCAAATTGAGCGCACATCATGATCCAAATGATCATATGGACCAGTTCACCACGTCGATGGAGTCTCCTTTGGAGGGATGTCTCAATCGCGAAGTACACCGGAAATTCTGATCCAAACGATTATATGGACCAATTCACCATGTCGATGGGGATGAACGAGAGCAAATACATGATGTTTTGTCGATCATTTACATCTACCTTGAGTGGGCTGGCTTTGATGTGATTCATGAATCTAGCTCGCTTATCAATAAACAACTTCGCTCAACTATCTAACATCATTGTAGCTCATTTTAGTAGCACTTGCACACAAAAACGCACCATGCTAGATCTGAACCCATTAGGCAGGAACCTTCCGAGTCCTTGGGAATCTTTTTCAGTAGATTTACCACCATGGTTGTCCAGATTCCCAAGTTCAATCAGTAATTCGTTATCATCATCCTCATGGGAAACTGACCGAAGGGGATTTCAAAACTTATTTGTTCAGAAAGAAGCCTCTAACTTTTGATAGGTTGCGTCACCTAGCTTGTAACCTTATAGATGCCTGCTATGGATTCCACTAGCTCCAATTCACGTAGTAATGAAGCAGATCCTTCATTCTTCAACAAAATAGCTAATAAGTTTTGCGATAAAAGAGGTACATATGCTCTTCCACGTAATATTCCTCCTTGGCAGCTACCTGTTCTTCCTCAGCAAGCGGCTCGGCATGAGGTGCAGTATAACCAGTATGTAAGCCCTCCTCCCATCCTGGATCTGACCAATTTGATGATGCCCCATCCTCAAATTATATGACCACCTATCTACGGGATACCACCGACCCCTTTAACACAGTATGGAGGCCCTCCTAAAATATGTGGACCTCCCTCGGTCCGCGTTCCACGGGTCATTCCGCCACCCCCTTACAATCCTCCCTATACCCCAAGGGGAGGGGGTATCAAAAAGGACGTGGTGGGCGGAACGAAAATAGAGGGGGTAGATAAAAAGATTGAATTTGATACAATTACGTCTCTCAAAATACCGTGACTAATCCTAAACACTGAGCACATATACCACACGTCATCTCATTATCAATCTCACTAACCATGCCACAACAGAAGATTGACTTCGATACAATTACGTCTCTCCATCGCGATCACGATGCTGGAGATTAATTTCATTATATTTCCCTATCGCGATCACGATGTTGAAGATTAATTTCATAACTCTCCATCACGCTCACAACGCTAGCAATTATTTATATTCCATTATAAATATCCCTCGCGCTTACAGTACTAGAGATTAATTTAATTTCATTATAATTCTCCACCGCAATCATAGCACTGGAAGATCGATTTATTACATTATAATTCTAAATCATGAACACATCGCTGGAGATTATTTGCCATAAAATCAAGATTTATTCACAGCGATTTTCAAAACCTTTAAATTAAAAACCCAATTCTTTATTTTATGATTACAGAAGTCATGAACAGAGTTCTATTCTTGCAAATCTACTCTTGAAAAACAATTAGACCTTCCAACATCCCGTTGATTCAACTGCTTACTTAACGCTAAACATCAACATAAATATCGCCATTTTGATCGGGATCCGGAGGCATCACAATCACTTTAAAATATGAATCACCCTCATAATTAAACATAAGACACGATCCAATTACCAGTCCATTAGCCGTCGCAAATTCGAACCACCCCTCAGTCAGCGAGAACCTGTCACAATCGTCCCTCTCAACCATCATTTGAAATTCCTGGCCCATGCATGACCACAGATAAACTTGGTCTAAAACCTCTCGGTCGTACTCTATGTATACATACGACAATGGCTGACAAACATAACAAAACTTTCATTAAGTCAATTAATACATATACAATCAATAGAATTTGTACGAAAGGACAACGTACTAGCCTGTTCAGATAGCCCGAACTAAGGATAATCCTCACAAAACTGCGGAGTGGAGGAGTAATTAATGACACTCGTATCGAACACACCCACATTAACTCTTGGCAGTAAGACCTCTCCCGAAGCCATGTCAAAACTCGGCATGACGAACGTTTGAGCCCACGACTCAAGACGAAACCTTATTTATAGAGGTTCACCGTGATTTTCCAACTAGCATCCTCATTTAACAAAGGTCAGACATTACTAGATAAACATCGTAGTAAGCATGAAATGTGTCCCCATTAAATACGTTGACTAATACGTGTGTGACTCTCACATTTTACCATTCCGCAGTTAAATTTTCTTTTAATCGCAAAATGCTAGGAGAATGGTTTATGGGTCGCGATCAATAGAATACATATTTCAAACAATTCAAAAATAAAAAAGTGTCATCATTATAAATAATGAGAAAAGTTTGTTGAAATCATAGTTATAGATAAGAGGAACGATAATAGTTTACAAAAATACCCATCACTGTCAAGTTTGTTCAAAAACTAAAGACCAAGATGTTCAAAATAATTACATCATCCTAGTGTGATTACAAGTCCACGATCAAACTAAAGATTTTTTCATTGAACATCAAGGCCATAGTCCTTGTGATTAAGGTTGGGCTTAAATTTCTCCATCGGAGTCCCAAGCGCAGAAAAATGAGCGACGCTTTGATTTATACTAGCATATATCCCTTGGATAAAGGTAGGCGCCAGACGTTCGTACACTGCATCCCCCCCTCCTTAGACAGAAGCCACCTTTTTATCCATGTTTGGCCCGCGCCAGTTGAAAGATACTCATCCAGGGAACCCTTGGTCAGAGGAATGTCCGTGTCTGGATCTTTAAAATTTTCAAGCTCCTTTTCTTCCAAAGACAACTTATCTCTCGCCAGGTCCAAATTGAGGGTGAAATCGCATACATTATCAACAAGGATGGCATCATCCTTCATTTTTTCATCCAGAGCCCCTTTACACTCGATCAACAAGTTTGGCACGATTCCTTTCCTCAACCTCTTGCTTAGATCTCTTGAGAGTGACAACTTGATCCTTCAGCTTAGTCACTTCAACAAGGCCCCTCGTGCCACCTCCAAATCTTTCTCTAAATTATATACCTTACTTTGTAAACTTTCCGTGATGACTATGTTTCCCTCGGTGTCCTTTAACTTGACCAACTCAGCTTCTAGCTCGACAACCTTCTTGTTGGCAAGAACTCGCTCTTTGTCACTCTGTCTCCTTCTCTTCTTTTCAACTTGTAGATCCTTCATGTACAGATCAAAACGCTTTTCAATTTCATCCCAGTAGAACCTCCCTTATAAGACCGCGAACGAAGTGTTACACATAGAACACGTTATGGAAAAACTGACATAAAAAGGGTTGCTTGCTTACCCAGTCAGCAGTTTTACGACCGTCTGAAATGAGAATATTGGTACTCAAGCCTTCCAAATAATTTGTTTTAGCCACAAAGCAAGTCTTGGACAGGTTCAGCTTGTTTGACTTTGGGAAGCAAAGACCTGGTTGACGATAGGTATTGGACACAGCGCCGCTGGGAGTAACATTGGCTACGTGGCCACTGGATCCAATTATGGTAGAATTAATCAAAAATTGCCCCCGCTTTCTCTTGGAAGACTTTGAACCTTGTCCCTTGGAAATAGGTGGCTTCACAAGAACAAGTTGTCGGGCCTCTGAATCAGATAGGATGACTTCGGCGGTAGGTTGCATTCCCTCATTAACAAGGCTGCCCTCCTGCTCAACCCACCATTTCCCCTTTTCGGAAACTGGACGAGTCTCCGGAAGAGAGGAGGGCCGAGGGGGCATTTTCTCTGGTCCTTTGATTTTCGATTCCAACGCCTTTGGTGAAAGAAGGCCTAAGTTTAACATGTCTGCAAAAGAATGGCATACAAAAATTCAAAACCTTGAAATAGAAGTCGACCACCACTACATTATTTATCGTGAACTAATAAAGTCCACCAGGAGAACGAGGAAAGTTTAACCCAACCATCTCTAACCTTAATGGAGTGACTAGCTTTTTGTATGATCTGAGCCCTTTAGGACGCGCAATTTTTTCCTCCCAATGCTTAGTAGCAGCTGTCTCGTTCTTCGTGAACCGTTTATATATCGTTGGAGTAGTACGGAAATTTAGAGAACGATTGGAACGATCTCTTACCAAGAACCATTTTTTCTGCCAATTGCGTTTACTCGACAATGATTCGGGGTTGTTTGATCGTTCCAACAAAGGCTCCCGAAAAAAAAAACAGAAGAATAGACGTCGGTTGGATTTCAGACTGATAATAGAAGACTCAAAGACATCAGTTTTTAGACAAAAACTGATGTTAAAAATACGACAGATTCAACAAAAGTAAAGATATAGGGTTCAAAGGCAATCAGTTGGCCAGAATACTTATACCTAAGAGATTAATCCACTTGTCGACACAAGTCCCTGAACAAAAGACCTCCTTCTACAACTTGATTCAAGCCCGTCTTGGATCAAGAGGACGTGGACTTTCTCCTTTGATCACCTACTCCGCGAGACAGATAACCAGAGAGACAAATCAGCACAAACGGATTGAAATCGCAATCGTACGAGCAAGAATGCAAGAGGAACTTGACTTAGGGTTTGAGCAAAAGCTTCTAAATAATATTGAACGTGCCTTTCAATGATAAAAAGTTCTCCTTTAAATAACCTTCTAGATTCTATCTAAAATATATCTTTTCCTAAAATAATAGAATACCAACTAAAATATTAAAACACTAAATAATAGATATAGATAGAGTTTCCTTCACATCCTTCAAATTCAAAATATGTCATGCCCCCTGGAATCGACGGCGGGCTTTCCGATCCGCTAACAAGTATGGCCTTAGGGCCTGTCACTAGGTCTCCAAAAAGTTGGCTCGTCTCCCCCTGTAGCATACCAAGCTGGCGAGTTTGTCAGCGATTAGTTTGGCTTGACTCCAAGTCACTGGTTCGGCTGGTAAGGCGGGTGCTTCGGGTGCTCCTGCAACATCCTCCTCTTCTTAGGAAGGATTGGACCTCGAATCCGCTTCGTCTTCTCCCATCGGATAGGGGCTTAAGTCATCGACATTGAATGTCGAGCTAACTCCATAGTCGTTAAGAAGCTCAAGCTGATGAGCATTGTCACCCACCTTCTTCAAAACCTTGAAAGGTCTATCACCACGAGGCGACAATTTAGACTTCCACTGATCCGGGAAGCGGTCCTTTCTTAGGTGTACCCATACGAGGTCTCCTTCCTCAAAGATCACCTTCTTACGCCCTTTGTTCTTGGTAGCCGTCATACTAGTGGCCTTTCCCTCGAGGTGTTGCTTGGTCCTCTTATGGAGCTCCTTAATGAACTCAATCTGCTTACCTGCTTCAAAGCTTTCTTTTTCTCTCATAGGATATGGAGTAAGATCAAAAAGGGTTGGCGGATTAAGACCATAAACACATTCAAAAGAAGTATACCCATTTGAGGAATGCAACGTCCTATTATATGCAAATTCTACATTTGGAAATGTATCTTCTCAAGACTTCAAATTCTTCTTAATGACAACTCTAAAATTGATGCGTAGGGTACGATTAGTAACCTCCATTTGGCCATCTGTTTGGGGATGACTAGAAGTAGAAAATAGTAACTTAGTACCTAGCTTAGCCCAAACAGTCCTCCAAAAGTGGCTTAAAAACTTAGTATCCATATCAATCACAATAGTCTTTGGTAAACCATTCAACCTAACGACTTCACGAAAGAAAAGACTAGCAACATTAGAAGCGTCATTGGTTTTATGGCAAGCAATAAAATGAACCATCTTAGAGAATATGTCTACAACCACAAATATCGAATCTATTCCCTTCTTAGTCCTTGGCAAACCCACTATAAAATCCATGCTAATATCATCCTATGGAGCACTAGGAACGGGCAAAGGGGTATATAAACCATGTGGCTTCAACTTAGAGTTGACCCTCAAACAATCTAAGCACATTTTCACAAAATTTTCGACATCCTTAAGCATATGAGGCCAATAGAAATGACTATGTAATGTATGATAGGTTTTATCCCTCCCAAAATGTCCCATTAAACCACCTCTATGACTTTCCTCCACAAGAAGTAACCTTAAAGAACATCTAGGAATGTAAACCTTATCAACTCGAAATAAAAATCCATCAAACAAATAGAATTTAACTTTCCGATTCACAAGTCCTACAGGTCTCCCCAAAACCAATGTCATTTGCATATAGATCCTTAATATAGACAAAGCCTAAAACCCGAGAATCTAATGTAGTCAATAAGCTATGGCGCCTAGATATAGCATCGGCCACTACATTGTCCTTTCCCTTCTTATATTGAATCACATATGGGAAGGTTTCTATAAATTCCATCCACCTACCATGCCTACGATCCAACTTATCTTGACTCCTAAAGTACCTCAATGACTCATGATCAGTTCTAAGCACAAATTCTCTAGGCCAAAGGTAGTGAGACCGTGTTTTAAGAACTCTGAACAAAGCATACAACTCCTTATCATAAGTAGAGTAATTAAGACAAGCACCCTTCAATTTTTCAGAAAAGAAGGCAATAGGCTTACCTTCTTGCATGAAAACTCCTCCAATTCCAATCCTGCTTGCATCGCACTCAACTTTGAAAGGTCGGTTGAAATCCGACAAGACCAACAATGGAGCATGCATCATCTTGGCTTTAAGGGTGGTAAAGGCCTTCTCTTGGGGAGCTACCTAAATAAAGTGTTGACCCTTCTTGGTCAACTTCGTCAATGGCGCGGCGATGGTGCTGAAATCCTTGACGAACCGCCGATAGAACGTCGCCAAGCCATGGAAACTCCTCACCTCGCCAACACTTGTAGGTGTCAGCCACTCCTAGATGGCCTTAATCTTCCCTTGGTCGACTTGAAGCCCTCTTGAACTAATTACCAAACTAAGGAAAGTGACACTATCAGAACAAAACTCACGTTTCTTCAAATTAATAAACAAGTGCTCAACACGAAGAGTTGAGAGAACTTTCCTCAAGTGAGTTTCGTGATCTTCAAAGGATTTGCCGTAAATAAGAATATCATCAAAATATACAACAACAAATTTCCCAATTAGCTTTCTAAGAACATGGTTCATCAATCTCATAAAAGTACTAGGCACATTAGTCAAACCAAAAGGCATAACCATCCATTCATATAAACCATGTTTAGTCTTAAAAGTTGTTTTCAACTCACCCCCTCTCTCATCCGAATTTAATGGTAACCACTTCTCAAATCAATTTTAGAAAATAAAGTAGCACCATATAATTCATCAAGCATATCATCTAGACTAGGGATGGGGTACTTATACTTCACAGTGATATTGTTAATAACCCTACAATTAACACACATTCTCCAAGATCCATCTTTCTTAGAGACTAATAACACAGGTACCGAACATGGACTCAAGCTCTCCTTAATATATCCCTTATCCAACAGTTCCTGAACTTGGGATTCTATTCCTTATCTTCTTGAGGATTGGTCCTATAGGCAGGGCGGTTAGGAAAAGAGGAACTAGGCATAAAATCAATTTGATGATGCATACTCCCAAGAGGTGGTAATCCTATAGTCATCTCATCAGGAGTGATATCCTTGAATTCCTCTAACAAATCCTTAATTCTTGGTGGTAATTATTCCTTAACATCATCTGAAAGCAAGCATAGATCTTTACAGAAAAGCATAAGAGTGTAATCGGAACTTACTGCAGTCGTCTCAGGACCTTTTGACATTAGTTTTTTTGCAGCAGCCAATGTTGTAGCCTTCTCAGACATCGGTTTTCCTGATGCCTCTGCCTCCCTCTTCTTCCTCGCTTTCTCCAGCTCATCTGCAACTTGTGAAGGCGTCATGGGTCTAAAGATGATTTTCTTTTCCTTAAAATCAAAGGAGTAACGATTAGTAAACCCATCATGAATAACCTTGTGATCATATTGCCAAGGGCGGCCTAGCAGAATATGGCTAGCCGTCATAGGAACTACATCACAAAGAATGGTATCATCATATAAGCCCAAGGAAACATGCACATTAACTTGTCTATCAACCCTAACTTCACCACTTTCATTCATCCATTGCAATTTATAAGGTCTAGGGTGACACAAGGTGGTCAGTTTCAATTTAGACACCATTTCAGTACTAGCAAGATTGCAACAACTACCACCATCGATAATAACCTGACAAACTTTGCCCTGAACACAAAATTGAGTATGGAAAAGAGTTTCACGTTGATTATCATCATAAACAATAGGCTTAGAATGTAAAACTCTCCTAACAAGCAAGCAATCTCCTTGCTTATAATCAAACTCATCTAGATCAAATTCAGGCAAGTTATCAGTTTCAGCTTCAAGTTCATCGTTATCAAATTCAGATTCATATTGACCTAAGTGATTTATAACCAAAACACGTTGATTATGACAATCCTTAGCCATATGGACTCTACAATGACATTTAAAATAGACAATATCCAAAGTTCTAGCATTAGGGTTAGGAGTACTACCCTTTGAAGAACCGGGTTTACCCAATGGCGTTGCTGGCAACGATGGAATCGGTGGTACCGGGCCTCTGGCTCCCATCGCATGTGTGTCAGCACCCATCGCAGGCACGACTGGTGTCTTCTGGCCCCGGTTCGCCGTGGCCTACTTCTCTCTGCCGGAGTTTTGCCAATTTCGGCCTTGGCCCGTCCGGTTGGATGTCGACTGGAATCGCATCTTTCTTTCCACCTTTACTGCCAGGTAAAGTAGCTGCATCATGGTCTCGCAGGAATAGCAGTCGATCTCACGAGCCAAGAGAGGGTTGAGAATTCCCAAGTATCGCGACATGGTGTCCTCCTCTACCTCCTGAATGTCACACTTAGCCATGGCTGCCTGGATGGTAGTGTAGACATCTTCTGCACTCATTGAACCTTGACGGAGAGTATTCAGGCGATGTTTCAGATCCCGAATGTAGTGCGGGGGCACAAACCGGGCTCTCTGCAGAACCTTCATGTGTTCCCAAGTGGACATAGGCGCCTCTAAAGTTCTCCTCTTGTCTCTTACTAAATTGTTCCACCAAGTTAGCGCAAAACCAGAAAATTATAAAGCAGCTAATTGAACCTTTTTCTCCTCAGCAAAGTTATGGCAGTCCCAAATGTGTTCAATCTTAACTTCTCATTCTAAATATGCATCAACTTCACTAGCTCTAGTAAAAGAAGGAATCTTTACCTTTACTCGACCGATACCGTCTTGTTCGGGTTCCTTAGCACGTCTATGTGGGTAATTGTCCTCTCTCTCGACATCCTCAAACTCATCGTTGATGATGAGTTGTTGTTGTCGAGATTTTCCAACGCGATTTTTTTCCAACGCGATATTTTTTTTCTACAGCAATGCCGAAAAGATTTTTTTTTGGCAAAAGAAAAGAACAAGCTTTTAGGGTTTCGCTAGCAGAATTGCAAAAACAGTTCAACAGGTGCAACCAAAAGCAGACACAAACACATCATAGAAGCACTAGCGAGAATTATTTAGTACGTACCAGAAGGGTTGACACGAGCCAAAGTCGGACCCTAGCTCTAATGCCACTTGAAGCGGGGTTGTCTGATCGTTCCAACAAAGGCTCCCGAAAAAAACAAACACAAACAGAAGATTATACGTCGGTTGGATTTCGGACAGATAATAGAAGACTTAAAGACATCATCTTTCGGACAAAAACTAATGTTAAAAATACGATAGATTCAACGAAAGTATAGATATAGGGTTCAAAGGCAATCAGTTGGCTGGAATACTTATACCAAAGAGATTAAACCACTCGATGGCACAAGTCCCTAATCAAAAGACCTTCTTCTACAACTTGATTCAAGCTCGTCTTGGATCAAGAGGACGTGGACTTTCTCCTAGGATCACCTACTCCGCAAGACAGATAACCAGAGAGACAAATCAGCACAAACGGATTGAAATCGCAATCGTACGAGCAAGAACGCAAGAGGAACTTGACTTAGGGTTTCAGGAAAAGCTTCTGAATAATATTGAGCGTGCCTTTCAATGACAAAGAATTCTTCTTTAAATAATCTTCTAGATTCTATCTAAAAAAAAGACATATCTATTTTCCTAAAATAATAGAATACCAACTAAAATATTAAAATACTAAATAATAGATATAAATAGAGTTTCCTTAACATCCTTCAGATTCAAAATCCATCACGCCCCATTGGAAGCGGGCCTTCCGATCTGCTAACAAGTACGGCCTTAGGGCCTGTCCCTAGGTCTCTAACACTCAGCGTGTTGGCTCGTCTCCTCATGTAGCATACCAAGCTGGCGAGTTTTTCAGCTATCAATTTGGCTTGACTTCGAGTCACTAGTCCGGCTGGTAAGGTGGGTGCTTTGGGTGCTACTACATCAGACAACCTATCTCATAACTTCCTATCCAATGTAGTGATAAAAAGACTGCGAGCACCTTTCTTTATAGAAAGAAACATGGACAAATAGTCCAAACTTGGTCTTTGATGAATCATGGCACACCTCATCATGTATATAGCAAGAAACATCCAAGTGTTAAAAGACAACTAGGCAGGGCATAGTTTCATTCTTTCTAAAAATTCAGCTTAAAACGGATGAAGGGGCAAACGAAACCCTTGTACCAAACTCTCTAGATGAATCAACATATGTTCCGGATATGTGTTTAGACATCCTCCCTCTTTGGTGGCCAACCCTAATTCGACTACTTCTAGCCAAGGAAAAGCCTTCGTGGCGGTACGCAAATCCCCAAATCTCATTACCAATTCCTCTCCCAACTCCTTCTTGAACAGACGCACATGAGCAATCATTTCCATGAAAGTAGTAGGAATGGAAGAGGATGCTAACGTCACGTATTCATCGCAGAAAATGCAGGCCGCAACCTCTTCCAAATCATAAGAGGGAATTTGAAAATTGCCTCTAATAACTCCCACTTTACTTTCTTTCTTCTCAAGCTCGGAGGATTTCTCTTCATGGCTTACTTCGTCTGAGGAGCTTGACCATGATCAATAAGCACAGTTAACCTTCAATAATGGTTATTTCACCTACCCTGCTAAAGGTCGAGAAGAGGTAGAAGCCTCACACCGACGACATTTGGGGGCCACGATCCTAGGAGGCATCGTAGACGAAGCAGTATCATCTGAATCTCCTTCGACATGTAAGTCGAAGGGATGTGGTGAACTTTCTCTATCCTTCGCGAACACAACATCCATATTCTAACTATCAGTCGCCAAACTCGACATAACTTAATAAAGCACCCTTAAAAAGGCCCTGAAAGTATGCAAAAGAAGAATCAACAGGGGGAGAAATGATCTTTCTCTATCGCGATACTAAAAAGAAAAATGGCGCAAAAATAATCCCCCTAGGGATTCTCATTGGTGTCTCACACACTGGAAATCCTCCTAAAAAACCTTGTTGGCATATCACGCGCCCTAAAGCTGAGTATATTAAAGGTCACCAGCCTCTAAAAGGCAAAGAAGGCGACTATTCTCATCCCCTCGCACGAAATACCCTTTTCACGAGGAAAAAGGGAGGGACTTTTTTCCGATGATACTCCGCCCCCACGAAACCTACAAAGAAGTAAAAGTGGACTCCTGGTGGTGGTTACCCCCCAAGAAACTGCCACTCCTTAAAACCGACCGGTCATCATCACCCCCTCCCCCAAGACGAAGGCGGAAACACCGTAAATAAATAACTCCCCTTAAAAAATGCGACACCCCACCATCCCCCTCATCTCTTCGAACTACTTTCAAAATAATCATGCATGAAAAAGAAGAGTAGAATGGGAAAGAACGGAGATAAAATCGATTACATGTAAGAATCCTGAAAAAAGCAAGTTAAAATCAAAGAAGAACGGCGATCAGAAACGATAGGGCTCTGCAAGTACTTTCTTCTTCTTGTTCTTCTTTTTCTTCTTCTCTATCTCTCTCCTCTTCGACTCTTTGAAAACCCTTAGCTAAAAGTTTGAATGAGATGCTTTTGGGCACCCAGTTCTATTTATAGTCTCCGTAGGGCCACCCTAACCCTTCTTTGGGCCTCGTTGGCCTGGGCCGGGTCATTTACTCCCTACCCAATAAACCAAACTCAAGATGACTATCGGTTTGTCTAGACTTGCTCGCGATTACTTCATAAACACGACCCCGTCCCAAGAGATATGATGATGCCCCAGTAAATTTCCCTCTTAGAAAAAATGGATTGAACACCATAAAGAGGTCACCCAACACAAAATTAAGGATCGCGATCAATACAGATCATGAAGCACATTTAAAGAAAACAATTTATTAAATAATATTGCTATTAGTTTCCTCATGACTTACTGTAAATGAGATCTATTTCCAAAATTGGGAACCATCGCGATCTGTGTGTTTAGTTTGCTTACTCACAAGAGCCAATTTATTACAACTATATAGTAGTGACCACCATAATTCCACGTCAAGTTTACAATGACAGAAGTAAAAAACTCGTTGGAAAGGTGGCATCTCGCTGGCAGTTCCTCGCATGATGCAAATCTCTCTAGCATGAGGGCATGCCTTTCATGTATTATCAACCAGCCACGAGGTCGCCACTAGCTGCTCGCTTAATAGTCTTATAAATACCCCTTGTTCACCCATGAACAAAGAATTCGATTTTCGAGACCAATAATAGAGCTCTGTGATTTCTCTTTAAAGTAAAACCCTCGGAATTGAGCTCATAAGCTCTTTTGATCGGAGAAGAATTCTTATAGAATAGTACCATCATCTTTAAAGTTATCTCAAAGACGACGATTGAACAGTATAATTAAAGATCGCGAATAACTAAATCGCGAAGCAAATCTGTCCCACTAATTGATTCACACCAAGGTTGAATATAAATGTGTATTTCTCGTATTACATGTAAATATAGGATATATGTTGTTATCATGAGGTAATAAATTAAGATGATTTTTTAGGAATGCTTCAGTCCCAATCTTCGACCTCTCCTGGTGTTTCGAGTCCCTTTGTGACTCTTTCCTGTGGGATGCGTTATTGTGTAGGGCATCTTCGCCTGCCTGCATTGGGTCGCGGTGCCGACTTCGACGTCCTCGGAAGTGGGTTTGCCTTCCTGCTTCTTTTGGCGAAGACAAAATGGTTCGAGTCTCTTTGTGACTCTTTCCTATGGGATGCGTTATTGTGTAAGGTACCTTCGCCAGAACCCTAATCGCCACTCCCTGCTCGATGTCAAATGCTCCTACGCCTTGCCTCGCCTCGCCTCCCTCCTCTTGATGTGACAAATCCCTCCATCCCCGTTCTCTCTGTACGTACTCAATCGTTGGCAGCACGAGTCCTCATGGCTTTTATTCCGACTCTGCAGTGCTTTCGACTCCAATGGCGGTTTAATTCAGTTCGTCGTGATGGTTTCGTTGCGAACTGCTGATTGAGAGTTCGCTAAAGTGATGGTTTTGTTTGATTTCTGTCCGTTTCGGTACGCAAATGTGGACAATTTGCTTTCCCTTTTCTAAATTTTTTTTCCTATTGAACTCTTTTCCTCGTCGTTTCTGTGCGTTAAATTTTTTTTAGGATCATTCAAATTCAATTTGTTTCTCTTTCTTTATGTACTCCTTTGTCTTTTTGATAAAGTCGTGTTTCTCCTTTTCCCATTCATCTTCGAATTTGTTTTCGATTTGCGAAGAGGAATCCAATTTTGAATTTCGATCTTTGAGATTTGTAATGTGTAAGCTTGTAGGTTAAGTGGTCCAAATACTGCCTAATAACCCGTTATTCAGAGTCATTATTCGGCAAGTTTAGAGTTTCTATTCGTTGATAATACGGAATTAGTCATATGTATATGGTTAATTATAAGTGGGAAATCAAGAATTATATTTACATAATCTTTCAACCTAGCGAATAATTAATATCAACTTAGCGAATAATTACTATCAACCTAGAGAATAGTTGCAAAATTGACCAACCCTTTTGTTATTATCTAAATGATAACCCCTCTATATAGATGAATAATAATGATCAATTTAGCGAATAATTACTATTAACCTAGTGAATAGTTGCAAAATTGACCAACCCTTTTTCTATTATCTAAATGATAACTTCTCTTTACACACGAATAATAAGTATAAGTTAGTGAATACTTAATATCACCTTATCAAATAGTTCAAATAGTGCATCACACAAAAAACAACGTTACCCCATAAAAAAACACTACGCCAAAAAAAAAAGAGTAACACACGGGCATGTATGTCAGCAAGTGGACAAGGAAAGGGGTGGGTCCCATTTATTTTTAATTAAATAAAAAGCCAAAATTACCAAATAATCTCAACCACCCATTTCATTCAATCAATGACCCAGAATTGTAAATATTTAACACCGTAAAGGGTGATAACACATACAGGGGAAGGTTCAAGTGAAAACAACATTTCCCATAGAAACCCTCTTACAATGAAAACTTTTAATCTGAACCCTCCATTTCTTGCAATGGTCATTGAAAGGCAATTTTGAAATCTAGGTTAAATTTAAGCCTTTTTTTTATTAACCATTAGAAGAATTATCAAACCCTTCCCATCCCCCAATCGATCAGAGAAATGTTCAGCACTTTAGGGCTAGAGCAAGTTCATACGCGCCTCTCCCTTCCTCAACAGTTGCACACGTTGCCTCCTCTTCCCCTCCCTCGTTGGTCGCAGCCGCCGCCGCCCCTCTTCCTCTCCCTTTCGTCAACCCTCTTCATCTCTCTTTCGTTGTCCCTCTTCCTCTCCCTTTCGTTGACCCTCTTCATCTCCCTTTCGTTGTCCCTCTTCCTCTCCCTTCCGTTGTCTCTTCTTTTCCATTGTCCCTTCCACCACTGTCTCTTCAGGGCGAGAGCAAGGCTCAACTTAAGACGAAGGGAAAATGTTCAACTGAAAACAATTTTGATAGGGGGCGAGATCAGGGACGATTTTGATATGGGTAATGGACGGTTTTTAGTCGCGTAAACCGTATCAAAATAAAACTCAAACCTACAAACTAGTATAGCAAGTAAGTAAGAGGTCGATCCCATAGAAAATCAAGTATTCCTTTGCAATGTGTATTTACCAATTAGTAGAAAGAGGGGTTTTTGGGTGATTGAAATAAGAAAGAAAACAAAATAAACTATAAACAGATTGATGCAAAACAATTTAGAGAAGATCGATCTACCTACAACTATCCACTTTATTTGGTTGAATTGATATTGCAACTTCCTCTTGTCCTTTTATGATTCCTATGAATGCCCTTGTCCCGACCTAATATATAGTTACTAGTCCAATCAGTTCTAGAAATCCTTATCAATCGAACAGTCCCTAAAGAACGATTTAACCCAATTGATAGCTTTAATTTTAGAGATTAGCCAAGGTATTTGCAGTCCCTAAAGAGGGATTTAACAACACATCCAACTTCCTAGTTATCCAATTAGTTCAATCAGACCTAAAGGGACAAGTTTGCTACTTGGGTTAAGGTTCGCAATCAGGAATCTACAAAAACCTAGCAATTGAATTGATCTAACAAGTTGGCCAGACAAGAAAGAACAAAACAATCAATCAATAGGCACAAAGAAGTCGAAACATTCAATATAGGAAATAAGGAACAAGAATTAGAAACTCACAACTCAATCCAAACAAAGCTTCAAATCGCAAGTAGAACGAAGAGAGTTTAGTCTCCCATGGCGAACATCGCTCTCAATCTCCAACTAAAATCGTCTTGAATCCTAACCTAATGAATTAATGGAAACCTAGGCCTAAGCCCTCCTCTCTAATCTCCTCCAATTTCGTGCCCAAGTCGGCCTCTCCAAAGACAAAATAGATAAATAGGGTTAAATAGAACAAAATTGTCGCCGAACTCAAAACGCATTGCTCTGGGCATATGCGGCGCCCGCAGCATAATGCGGCGGCCGCTGCATGAGTTTTCTGTGGCAATTATGCGGCGGCCGCAGTATATGGCGGTGGCCGCTGCATCAGTCTTTTACGGAAAATGCAGGTCGAATCAGCTCTCGACGTCAACAGGAAAGTTGTAGCTCTTTGAAATAGCTTTCCAATGCATGGTCATAATTAGGGGTGGGCATGGGACGGGACGGGACGGGATTGGGGTAATCCCGCGTCCCGTCCCGCGTATTTTTTGCGGGACGAGATCGGGACGGGATTAAATTATTTTTTTTCAAATCCCGCCGGGTCTTATCCCTCACGGGACGGGACGGGATCGGGACAGGACGAGACTTGTCCCTCGTAAAAAAAAATTCCAAAATAATCATATAATCTCCAAAAATAAATTCTTACATATACATATACTCTTACATAATTAGTAAAATTATTGCATGATTTCCTAACTTCCTATATATTCCTAATTTCCCATGTATTCCACTTCCTATGTAGTATGTATTGTATTCCAAATTATTTTTTTTCAAGTGTTGGCTAGTGGCTACTGTTTTTTTATTTTTTTGTGGGCGTTATTGGGTTTTTTCTCCACTTCCTATGTACTGTAGTCTGTATTACATACTATATATAGTATGTAATTGAATGTTAATAATTAAATATTAATAATTAAATGTTAATATATATATATATTATAAATAAATTCTATAATTATATGTTTTTATTAATTTTAATTATATATAATTATATATATGCCGGACGGGACGGGATTTACGGGACGAGAACTCTCCGTCCCGCGTATATTTTGCGGGACGGGATTGCAAATATTTTTAACAAATCCCACCGGGATCGAGACGGGATGCGGGACGGGACGGGATTTGCGGGATTTGTGCCCACCCCTAGTCATAATAGTCAATCAAACAACTGAACCTTCCAGAAAGTGCAAAACAAGTTCAGTATGTCTGGCGGCAATGTCTGGACACTTGTTCTTCGTTTAGGCTCGCTTCTTCTTCTCATAACCTCTTCGGATCTTCTTGTAAGCTTTTTCGATCAACTATAAATCCTCATATAATGCGTCATCAACCCATGTCTCATCCTCGGATCCACATTTACCCGAAATAATCAATAAAAGTGTGTAGATTCCGACTCCACCAACATAGAGAGCAAATATGCAAATTGTACTTAAACCATGCATGATATGCATCATAACTAAGCTAAATGCAACCTATTATCCCTACCTATAATGCATGCTATCAACGGGCGAGAGCAAGGTATGCTCATCTGATTTTGTTGTTTGATTAGTGATTTGATTTTACTGTGTAAAAATTAGTGTTTTGATTTTGCCGTGTAAAAAGTTAGTGTTCTGATTAGGGGGCGAGAGCAAGGTATAGTTTTAATGTTGATTTTGTTAAAAAAAAATCCGATTCGATTAGGGATATGGTTACTGAGTATGCTCGGTTCTGATTTTATTTAGCTGTTATGATTTGATTTAGCTATGGTTATTGAGTATGCTCATCTGATTTGATTGAGCGGTTTTCGATTGTTTTTTCATCGGTCTACTTTGGGAAAATTTTGAGTTCATCTGATTTGATTTAGTTGATTTCGATCACTCGCCGCCTTGATCAATAATAGGTGGAAATTAGAATGGAAGTGGTTTGCAAGTTACTATGATAGGAATTTGAAATTAAAATACAGTTGGCTTTCATGGATTTGAGAGACTTGATGGGGATTTCTTGCCATCTTTTTTGTTGAGCTATCAATCTCTTGAAACATAAATGTTTGAATGTTTGAGAGAAAAAGAGAGGGTTCATCTTTGTTGGAACTTTAGAGATTTCATTAATGAGAGGAGAGATATTTGGTTGGCAATTTGGTATAGAACAAGTAGGTTGGCATCTTTTTATTGAGTTTAGATTTTGGTCTTATTGATTTTTTTTTTGTCACAATTGCCTGTTTGTTTCTCATTTGGTAGTTTTGTTATTGGTATTCTTGAATTAAGTTTTGTCACAACTACCTTGGCTACTTTTTTTAGTGTATTAGTTCAATAAAAGAGCAATGTGTTATTATACACATGATATGAGTTCGAATCCCATATAGACTTTATCGACACAACATATCTAAGAAACAAACAGAAACATTTCAGAAGCAATATTTCAGAAATAGTCTAAAATATTTCAAAAACAAACAGAAATATTTCAGTAGCTGAAAAATGTGAAGAAATATTTCTCAAACGATATGACAGTAGCTGAAAAATAAAAGCGATAATTTAAAATTTGAGATAATATGAAACAGAAGCACTCTAAGATAATATAAAAAATAGAAACAAACAGACTCAACAACATCTCCAAACTAAAATGCAATAGTTGAGAAAAAATAGAAAAAAAAAAAGAATACACAAACATAGATTCGTTTTTCTAATCATTTCTTGGAACAAGTGCAGCTATTTGTTTCGAATGTTTGTTGTCTAATTGTTTCTTAGATCTGATGTGTAGAGAAAGTCTATTTGAGATTCGAACCCATATCATGATTATAATAACACATTGCTCTTTCATCCATTGAGCTATAATAAACTTAAAAAGATATTCATAAGCCTAGACAACTCAGCTTGCTTTTCTCAAATAGCATAATATTCAAGTCAAAGAAGCAACAACCTAATATATTCATTTCTTGATAAAGTGAAAGAAGCACTTAGCTTAATATATTCAAGTCTAATATACTCATTGCAACAACCTAATACATTCAAGTCAAAGAAGCACTTAGCTTAATTTATTTTCAGCAAATACAATCATATCCAACTACTTGCAATTTTTGATACTTATGTCAACAGATACATTGATCGTATCTTGACCCACAATAGCAAAGGTGTGCAACCTTATCAGCCACTCTGTTGCCTAAACGGAGAACGTAAAAGAAGGAAACTTATTTCAAAGTCGGTAACATGAGTTTAACATCTGACATGATCAATTCAGTTGGATTCCCAGTTTTAGAACAAGACCTTCCGCTTTAGGGGAATTGTTTACCAAGTTTTTGATAGCATATTTGTATTGGACGTCCTTTCCAGTCCCAGATTATGGCTCCAACTGAACTGTCGTTGTTTGTGATTGTGGATCCATCAAAATTGAGCTTGAGAGTTCCCCACGGGGTTTTTCGCCATGTAACCTTATCATGCTTATTTTTGTTCTTTGGGTGGTTGGGGTGTTGTGTATGTAAGAGGAAATCCTCATCTAGACTACACTCTAATTGAGATGTTTTACTCCAATTCTTCTTGTGAGTTTTTATAATACGTAATGAAGCATTTCTAAGCGGGATAGGATCATGCTTGAACACGTGTTGGTTCCGAATGTACCAAGCTGACCACCAAGTAAATGCAAGTTCCACTTTATCCGCAGAAGCAAAATTGTTCCCAATAAATGAAATGATAGGTTTAATATCTCGAGAATGAGTTATCATATTGGATATTGTTGAGTTTATGCGAGAAGGAAGACTAACCAAAGAATGCACATAATAACATCCTAACAAGAGGTGAACATCATCTACGGTAGCACAATTGCACAAGCTAAGGTGGAAGGAACAGAGGTCCCACGAGCGGCCAGCCTAGAGGCAGTAGGAAGACCTCCCTAGTAAACTTTCCATAAAAAAAATTTTAACCTTAGGTGGAATATCTAAATTCCAAATCCATGCGTTATTGTCCAAGTTCAAAACAGATTGAGATGTAATGAGTTTGTATGCACTCAAAGTGGTGAACCAATCCTCTCTATATGGCTACCAATATAGCATATCCTCAAAGGAAGAGAAGGGAAGAGGAATGTCCAAGATCTCTTTGACTATGTCAACCGATAGCCTATTGTTAAGTTTTTCCATCCACCATCTACCACCCATAATGTATTCGCTCACACTTTCCTCCATGTTCCTAATTTGGGAGCAATCTTCCCTAGACTGCAGAGATGATGTTGTAATCCAACTATCCGTCCAAAATTTTACAGACTTCTCATTTCCAACGGACCAAATAAGTCCCGATTTGAATTTATCAATGAGAGTTGTCAGTTTGACTCATTGGCAAGAGAAGTCACCTATTTTCTTGTATTCCAGAATGTTAGCAGAGCGTAAATACTTGTGTTTAATCAGTTTAACCCAGACATTGTCTGCTTCAGCCAGGATTTTCCAAAGTAGTTTCATTTAAAGAGCTTCATTAATCTCTTTTGACTTCCTAAGCCCTAATCCCCCACACTTCTTTGGTGTGCAAATCATATCTCATCTGATAAGGGGACGGTATTAAAGATCTTTATTCCAGAAAAACATTATATTAATATGGTCTAGCTATTTATGTATCGAAGCGGGTAACATAAAGGGTTCGTATGGGACGGGGTTAATAAACTATTGGTAAACATTGTAAAATTTATAAACTATTGGTAAAAGTAGTTAAAAATTTAAACAACATGATAATCTTTGTATGGGGCAAAAAATAGTTTATTTGTAAAAAGTGAAATTTATTTGGTTGTTATTAGGGTTATTGGTGAAATAAACCCTTTTGCATATTTGATTAGTTAGTTAGCCCCTTTAATTTTTTTTTAGCCGGCTTAAACCTCCTTAAATTTTTATTGGGCGTTCTTCCTGCTTTCTCCTTCACCCACTCCCCTTCCCCGGCGATTCTCCAATTCGACGTCCACTGTCTTCTCCCTCCCTCCCGCCGCTCGTTTGCGCCGGCCTAAGGCCACTGATCACCGCTGCCGGTCATCTCCTCCGGCTGTAGCTTGTCGCCGGCGCCACCCCGAACCCAACCGAACCCCCTCGCATCCCCACCCCCCGCAGAACCCCCCTCGCAACCTCTCCCCTCGATTTCAGACTTCAACAGCCCGAGCCTATCCTCAACCACCACCCAGCCCCTCCCCTTGGTCGCCGGCGGCGTGGCCTGGTCCTCCCTCAGCCTAATACACCAGATCTGGAATTTGATTTTGACCCGCCGCCGCCATCTCTGCAAATTTCCAACGGGGAAGAAGGTTTTTTGTTGTAATTTCTAATAAATCACGAAACCGGTCTGAAATTTTTAAAAATTACAAATTGGCCCTATATTTTATATAATTACAGAAAGCGGCCTAAAACTTTCAGGGATGCATATTTTATCCTTGTCAAGTATTCACATATCCTGAAGATGATATGTAACCCCCGAAGTGGTTGGCCCTATATTTTATTGATTCCGCATTATAGTACTTACATTGATGCATTTTTTTAGTTGATGACATGTTATAATAGGTGTTTTTACGTATACGACCAATATTAATGTCGTAGTTTCAAAGACTTTGTATTTTTATATGTGCAATAAGGTGACAATATTTTGATTCCACGTTTTAATCTCTTATGTCATCAATTATATAAAATTGTCACCATAAATAATTGTGATTAATGAAGCGTAATAACAAATGTCATCCATGAATAAAAATTTAATGAATATGTCACCACAAGTTATTGCATCAATGAAGTGTAATCACAAACGTGTCATCAGTGAATGAAAGTATAATCGATGAAAATAAATCGATATACAATTGAGTAAATTAAAAACATGTGGCATCAATCGATTTGATTAAAAAAATGGCATCAAATAATTACATTATAAAAATGACATTAAAATACCATTTTGAAAAATTTGTATCACATTAAAGAAAAAAATGTCATCAAAAATACTACTTTGAAAAAATATCATCAAAAATATGGCATCACGGTAAAAAAAATATCATCAAAAATATGGCATCACGGTAAAAAAAATATCATCAAAAAATTGACATAAAAAAAGTGGCATCAGTCGTTAACAGTAAAAAAAATGGCATCAATGATCAACGTGACATTACTGTAAACAAAAAATGTCATCAAGGTTTAAAAAAAGTGACATTAAAAAAGTGTCATCCAATCATTTCATTAGAAAAGTGGCATCAAAGTGAAAATAAAATATAGTAAAATTCTGGCATCAAAACGGTTAAATATGACATCACTAAAAATAATAATAAAAAAAAATAAAAAATTGGCATCAAAATGGGTTGGTCAACGTTGACCGGTCAATGGTCAACCATTGACCAACCCACTCTATTGGGAAGGGGTCTAGGGCAAAACTAATTAAATTAATTTAGGGCCTAAGTGCCCAATTGAATATTCAAAAAAGGTCATCTACCAAAATCACCCTATTTTTAACTCTTTTTTTAAACTGTTTTTTCATGTTTTTTGTACCCCAAACAACCATTTTAGCTGCTTAAAAAATAAATAGTATTATAAATTAGGGCAAGAATAAAGGGAGGAGAATACGTGGTTGTATTCAATTGAATTGCTTGTGGAGTATCCACCAATACAATATATATGAGTCATATTCTTGGGCTCCAAGTATAAGATAAATCTATCTATAAAAGGCAAAACTCTATCTAAGTAAAGTGTATATCTTTGTACATCCACGTAATAATATTATAACACTCTCCCTTTGATGTACAATCTTTATTCCGCCAACTGCCTCGTTAAAAACCTAGCTAGGAAAACCCAATGGGACAAAACCATAGCTTAAGAAAAAAGAGTGCAACCTTCTATGTGCGCTCTTGTTGTTATGCCTAATTAAAAACCTTGTTAGTAAAACCCAGTGGGATAAAACTTGATCAGAGGAAAAAAAAATTGCAGTGTGTGTATACTCCCCCTGAATTCAACATCCTCCTTGAAGTCTTCTCATTCCTCTTAATGTCGCCGTCTTCATGAGCTTATGGTCGAATCTCAATATTGTCTTTGATGTGTATAAGCTGGAATGTCTTTGTGATTGACTTTGACGCGCTTGACTTCCATGGATTGATGTTGAGCTCCTTTAGATGCACAAGTAGAAGGTACTTCATGACCTAGTGTGCTTTTCATTGTTGATCTGGGGGATCTAATGTATTAAATGGTGCTTAAATTGCCTCGTTAAAAACCTTACCTTGGAAAAACCTAGTGGGATAAAAACCAAGATTAAGGAAAAGAGTACAACTTTGTATGGTACTTCGGGTCTTATTAAAATGTCACCACTTTCACAATTATATTTAATTTAGGTACTCTAATAAGGATCTTTAACCATCTGTACATGACAGGACACCAACTCTAATAACCATCTTTAACCATACGTTTGGAATCCCCGATCCTTCGCATGTGGGCTCAGAATCAAGAACACCAACTTGTTGTTATCCCGATCTTGCAAATATCCTTACTATATTCTCGATGTTGTTGACCCACAAAAGGCCATCTTGATCCGCATCATTTACATTTGGAGCTAAAATTATATTCACTCTTGGTAAATACATTCTCATGTAACCTTTAATAGGCTTTTGTGCAATCAATTTGGTTTTATATTTTCCTTTGTACGAACACCCACTTAAAACCAATTGATACTACATTTTTCAATGTTGGAGCTACAGGTCCAAAAACTTCATTCTTAAATAATCCATCTTTGCATTGATTATTTCTTTCTAGAATTTAGGATATACAATGTATCCTTTTGAGGGGGGTTACCTCGTTAAAAACCTTGCTTTGGAAAAACCCAAACGGGACAAAAACCAAAGTTAAGGAAAATAGTACAACTTTTCTCCTCCTCAATTTAGCATATAAATCGTTAATTTTCTAAAGACATTGTACTTCTGGACTTAATATAATTTCACAATCTAATCAAATATGAAAAGATCATTTGTCTTAATATTGTAATATATCTCTCTTTGTACACTCGAACTACAAGTTGAGATATTTTCAGAGCTTTCAACTAATTACCAACTAATCCTCTACTTATTGGATATCTTATGAATTGTTCAATAAACCAATTGCATTACTTCTGTTTAGAAACTCTAATTATTCTTATCAAGCACTTCAAGTGCAAACTTAGGTATGTGCCATCAACGATAATCAAGGATCTGGTCATAATCAATTCGAACACTGTCAAAGTTCATGAAATCTCTTCAGGAGTTTTACACTAGTGGACATATCACTATTGTTTGAAGTTACTACTAGAACCTCGATCTAAATCATGCTAGTGCATTTACTAGTGTCTTTACTAGTCTGTTTGCTATATAGTCCATTGAACTTTCGGTTCACTTCTCTTCCATGCAATATATTACTTCATGATATCCTTTTCCTCTCCCCTTAAATACCGAGTCTTTTATCATCCGTGATAAACTCTAGGTATTTGATCATCTATGGGGACTCAATTCTCCATATACATCAACTTTCTTGATTTACATCAACTTAGTGTAATTTGTGGAGATTTCGGTGCCTATACTGAACATGTAAATACCAAGCTCTCTATTAGAGATAAATTAGAAGATGGGGAATTTATTATATTGTTGCCCGAAATCGAATCAATCTCTTGATATTCATGCCTGGTTGTTAGCTATTATTGACGACTCTACTGGGTCATTCCATGCGTTAGCATTATCCTAAATGATAATCTCATAAGTAACGACTTCACTTGGTCGATTTAATCGTCAACTTCTCAATGCTCTTTTATCCAACATATCAATTTCATTGATAACATTTTCATATTACAT
Organism: Persicaria tinctoria; assembly: GCA_037127255.1. Classification (NCBI taxonomy): domain Eukaryota; kingdom Viridiplantae; phylum Streptophyta; class Magnoliopsida; order Caryophyllales; family Polygonaceae; genus Persicaria; species Persicaria tinctoria. The sequence continues at coordinate 40,918,009 of JBANSL010000012.1, read as the reverse complement.
CCATATTGTCAACATGGGTAATCTATTTATTATATGTCTGATCTTCTTTTGACATCCTCGACTAGAGGAAAAGCCACTACTTCTGTTGGCTTTCATGATCCCAACTTATCTGTCATCACTACTTCCCTTTAGAGTGTTTTGACACTCTTCTAGAGTCATCTTCTCATATAAGTTTACTGCTTGATTATATCCATAGGCCTTCAAGGACTAGTTTTGATGCTCTTCTGGAGCTATGTATAAAGTTCAATTATGTCAAGTATAGGCTTTATACAAATACTCATTAGTTATTTCATCATGAAAACTCCAGGTTTTCCATATCATCATATACCAAGCTCTAAACCATTCTAATATTTTTATATGATGGTCCATTCACAGTTTGAGAAATTACAAATCCAAATTAGGTAAACTATCATCTTTGACTTATTCTTCCACATTCTTCTTGATGTGAAAGTCGACTCATACATGATTATGTATAATCATTTTCAAAATTATGACGAGTATATCCTAACAACGGTCGCGCGCACCATATCCTTTTTATGTCCTCTGCTAGAGGTAACAATATATATTGCATCAAGCAATAAGAGAGGTTGTTATGAACCATAGGTCATTTAGCTAGCTATTTATTTGAGTTCTACCATACCCAAGTAGATTAAGAACAAGATTTCAAAATAAAAAGTCTTCGGGCTCTCATGAACTAATTTTATCAAAGTCACACAATTTAACAAGGATGTGCTACATACTCTTCTCCCAAATCATCTTTTATTGAATAAAATAGGCATTATCTACCCATAATTGTTTCTTCAAGAAACATTTCCAATGCATATTCATATACATAAAATGCAAATAAAATCAAATAGATAAATAAAATAAATATTCCATGTACCTTAAAATAGCCCATTTGAACTAATAACAAACCAAAAATGGCAGAGTTTACAGAATCAAAGGTGTTGGATCATTTAGGTTCTTCATTCAATAGATAGCGTTTATTAACACTAATGACATAAATAATCCTTGTCAATATAAAATCACATATGTTTATGGCATAAAACTCTTAATAAGTTGTTTCTTTTGGAAACAGTTTGAGTTTTGAATTAGAAAAAGTAAATTGAGATATATACACCTCACATGTAAATAACAAAAGTAATCTCATTAAAAATAAACACACTAAACATAATTAAAATTTATTTGGCCACTTCAGGTGGATATCGATTTAGATATTCATCATTTGTTTCAAAAACAATATCATTCACAGATAGATTAATATGTCAACTTAAAGTGATAAGTTCAATAACTATCTCCAATTTCAATTTCATACAATTTAAGTTATATACAAATCAACTTCATGACATATTCTAAAAAACTACTTTGTAGTTCGCTCTCTTCTCTCTCCTCCTTGGGCGATTTCCGTGTGGTGCTCCGGCCAAGCCGCGGTGGGGGTCTCCTCCCTTGTTCTCTACGCCACCAAGCATGGATTTCCTTCCTCCTCCTCCCTAGATGTTGAGGTATGGTCTTTCTCTGGCGATGGTAGGTGTTTCTTCCTCTTCTTCCTCTCGTCTTCTCTCCTTTCTTCTCTCCCTCTCTTGTGTTCTTGGTTTTTCTTTGTTTTCTTGCTTTTTCGTTTGGTTTTAGTTTGTTTTGCTTGTTGATTTTTTACTTTTGGTGGCTGTTTTTGTAATTTCACCTTGTTTCTCTCTTGTTTGGGTTGAAGCTCTCTTCTTCGGTGAGTTCCCGTTGGCTCTTGCTTTCATTTTGTTTGCTTTCTTTTCGGTTTCTTTGTTTGGTTTTGTTTGTCGTCTTGCTGCTCTTTTGCTTTGTGTGATGTTCTAAGGCTTGATGAGCAACATAAGTAAGGATCTCGGAGGTATGGGGGGTGGTGACCCCTCCAAGTACCTTGAGGATTCACCTCCCATGGGTTCTAAGAAAGGTGGTGACAAGAAAAAGATGAAAAAGCCAAAAGCTACTTTGTCAAACGGTGGGGTTGAAGATCCTATTGCTAATGGATCAAGGACGACAAGAAATAGTGTGAAAGCAACCATGGATTCGAAGAAGAAGACTACATCATCTTCTTCAACGGTTCAAGGTAAAAAAATCCGACCCTTCTTTGCTCAAATCTAATGTCTATGAGGAGGATGTCCAAGCTATACATGGAAGAGGCAAAGATAACTAGCTAGAAGAGGATTTCTTCAAGGAATTTGCTCGGGTGGCCGACTTGGTTTTGCCACCGTCGGTCAAGGAACCACCATAAACCGGCCTTGCTCCGGTTAGATCCACCAATGGAGTCGTTGAAGAGGAAGTCGAGCATTCAATGAGGGGAGCGGGTGCCATTAATGCTAATCTTAGGATTAAGCATGGTGCATTTCCCCTTGTGTCAACTTGTGTGAACAACATTAATGATGAAGGTTTGAATTCAAATTCAAACTTGATTTAAGTTAATGAAGGATTAAATTCTGAGGTTAGTTCCCTAGACACTCCTTGTTTGAATTCAAATGTTATTTCGGATATCCATGAGCTAGGCGCCAACTTGTTTGGACATGCCGCCAAACCGGTTACCTTGTTCGCTAGCACCGATGGGACACCTCTCGCTTCCACCATCAATGGAGACTGGTTGCCCAAGAACCCTCCCTTCAAGGATGGGCTATTGGTGATTGAGTGTATCCTTGATGATGCCGAGAAGGGGTGTACCGCTGGAAGCGAGTTACCCAAGCAACTGGGTACCCGAACGCCCATCGCTAGCGCTGAGCAACTCCTATCGCCAGACGTCCAGGCATCCATCGCTGGTAGCGAGTCCAGTGATCATCGTCTTTCGCTGAGTACCCAGGCGCCCATCGCTTATGGCCATCCCGCAGACGCTCTCGCTGAGACACTTCCGGACAAGGGTACCGTTGAATGTTGCACTCGCTGTTAGCCTCAATGTTGCACTCGCTAGACTCGTTGGTAGCCTCGCTGGTACTTCCGCTGGCGACAAGGGTTCCCAAGCTTCCGCAGACACCTTTGTTGCCCGAGTTCCCGAGGTTCCCGAGCAGCAGCGAGAGACACACTGTGATGACTCCCGGATGACCAAAAACCCCTTGCAAGCTCCCTTGGTGCCCAGCGATGGTGAGCCTTTGAGCGATAGCAATGTCCGGAAGCTCTCGGACACTCCCACAGCGCCAGCGACTAATGAGGTCAATCACCATGCGCCTAAGGAACCGATTACTACTAACGGTAAGGATCTTCATCCAAAGCAAGTTACACCTTCTCACCCTTCTAATGCTTGGTTTGATAAGCCTAAAAAGATTTTTATGAATATGGGCGTTGGAGATAAGATCGATTTCTTTGAGGAAAATAAGTATAAAACGGTTGTTGATATTGATATGTGTGAAGCTATCCCTAGTCATGAGGTGTGGAGATGGACCCTCTTGGGTCAATATGTTGGCCTCCATCCGGGAAATTTCAAGATCAATGAGATGCGAAGAGAATGGGGCGTGAAGTCTAAGTTCTATGAGGGGAATGGTTGGTTTGTTTCTTCTATGACTCGGAGGAGGTGGCTAATGATGTGCTCAAGGGAGGACCTTACTTCATCCATGGCCTGCCCTTCATACTCAAGCATGTCCCAGAGATGTTTGCTTTCACAAAAAAGGAAGCGGCTACGGTACCTCTTTGGGTTCGCATGATGAGAGTCCCGATCAACTTTTGGACCCACAACGTCATAGGTAAGGTTGCTTCAACCCTTGGTAAGCCTTTTTTTGTTGATAAGATTACCGATGAAAGGAAGAAGAAGACATATGCTCGTGCCCTCATTGAGATTAACTTTGCCGAGCCAATCAATAAGGAGGTAACTCTTGCCTTTAGCAACAATACTAAGCTTAATGTTTCTTTCTTTATTGAGCATGAGCCCAAGTATTGTGGTAAGTGTTATACGTTTGGGCATAATCCTTTCGAGTGTCCCTTGAACACCAAAGCTTCTAACCTTTTCCCCAAGAATGTGCCCCATAGTTTGAATATCCAAGACAAAGGAAAGCAAAAGGAGCAAGCAATGGAGCCGAATGGCCGAGCCACTCCTTGTAGTGCGTCTAGACTAACCCCGGAGGAGAAGATGGTCGAGAATAATGATAAAGATGCTCAAGGTTCTAATAAAGACAACACTAAGGGAGCCAATGGTAAAAGAGTGATCACTCCCTCCCAAAACGACGCCAACATCAAGGTAAATACCACTCCTAGCATCTCCTCTCCTTTGATGGATTCTAATATTGATAACGGTGTTGCAAGGGCCGAGGAGATTGATGACAAACAACCGAGTGACACCAAAGCTAGGAATGGTAGGAGAAGAAGGAGATCAAAGAACAAGAAGCCTAAGGAACCACCACATGCGCAAGCAGAAGGAGAGAAGGGAAAGCTCTTGGACAACAAGGTAAGTACCCCTCCTAATGGTTATGCTACTAGGTCAAAATCGCTCCCTCCTTTGAACAGGTTGAGTGACGAAAGACCTCTTGATGTCACCCCCTTGAACTTGGATGTGTCATCCTCGGATGGATGCGAAGATTCAAATGAAGGCGATGACATCTCCATTCATTCTTGGGGTAGCAAAGATGAGGAGGAATGAGAGAACTCTACGGCTTTCACCTTGGTTATGTCCAAGAAGGAGAGGCGCAATTTGGCTAAGGAAATTGACGGCAAAAGGGTTGTGATTTGTGCCTTGAGAGTGGAGGCAAAATGGCCTTCAAAGGATGGAAGCACCAACAACAACTCGGCTGATCATGGTGGGAAGGAGACTCGGAGAAGCATCAAAGGGTCTCTATGAGGATCATGGCTTGGAATGTGAAGGGGTTGAACCTAATCCTAAAACAAAAAGGTGTGAGAAACTTAGTTCGGAGCCATGATGCTAAGGTATGTAGTTTCCTTGAAACTAAAGCTCATGATGGTCGTTTTAATGTTCAAAATTTCATGTCTTCCCACTTTTCTCATTGGGAACATGCCTCCAATTTCCACCTAGACCCTAGAGGACAAATGCTCCTTGTGTGGAATCCCAACTTTGTCCACTTAAATGTGGTTGAGGTTGGTGTTCAACACATGAGCTGCATTTTGAAGGACAAGTCTACGGGTGTTGAGATAGAGGTATGTTTCATCTATGGACTCCATACGGTGGTCCATAGAAGAGGAATATGGGAAGCTTTGGCTAACCTCTTGTGCAGATTTTCGCTCCCTTGGATGGAATTGGGGGATTTCAATAATGTCATGAACTTTGAGGAGAGGATAAATGACGCACCGGTTACAAACTATAAATGCAAGGACATGGTTGAAGCTTGCCAAAAACTTGGTTTGATCGACTCTCCCTTCACTAGTGATAGTTTGTTTACTTGGTCGAATGGTAACATCTCTAGTAAGATTGATAGGGTGCTTATTAATGCCGAATGGCTCAATAGAAACCTCTTTTGACATGAGAGGAAGAAGGGGGGAATGTCGATAGGGTGCTTATTAATGCCGAATGGTGCAACGACATGAGAGGAAGAAAGGGGGAATGTTCAAATTCCTCAATCTTTGGAGCCAAGATGAAAAGTTCCTTGAGATTGTAAGGGCTAATTGGAATGTGCCTAGAGGTGAAATACCCCAAAGTATTTTTGGGTATTTATGTTTTTCTTTAAGTAAATGAATAAGGTTAAAATGAATTTATGATATTTATTATAAAGTTTGAATTATTATAAATATCATTTTAGAATAATTATTTAAATAAAAGCACATGTCGTTATTTATTAAAAAGGGTATATGATGATTTTTTTTCTTTGATTTGATTTAGTTATTTATGTTATATCACCAAGTTAGGATTTTAAAATAAGGTATACGGATAGCGAAAATCAAATTAAATAAATAGCCATACATATATATATATATATATGGAAACCAAACCATGTCTTTTGTTGAATCGGTCCAACCGAACCAAATGAAGGAAAATAAGAACCGAACCGCTTCTTCTTCCTCCCCGTTCACTGTAACGCTAAACGCTTTTAATGGAGCATGGTATTTAACGGAGGAATTAATTTCTTTTGACCTCTCAACACTAAAACGCCCGTATTAACTTCTATTCAATTCCCTCTTATCAATCACGTGATCAATTCGTTACTTAACCTACGAATCCATCCTCAATTTCGTCCAAGTTCATTTTCCGTCCAAATCTTAACCGGCGTCGTTTGAGTTGAATCGGGGACCGTTTCTTGCAATTAAATAAATGAATTGAATCACCAGAAGAAGGGGAATCGATTGGTGTAATCAATTTTGGATTCCGTTGACGTTCAAACTCGATCTATAAAAACCCCATTCTTCAACATTCGGACGAAAATCCACCATTAGAGCCAATATCCAAGCTCTTGAACTAGTTCATCGCATTCTAAATACATGTGGGAACAATCCCCTTCAAATTTTTTTCCTAGATTCATCCTAAATCGAAAAGCCCCAATTTGGATTTTTGGTCTTCGCCGGAACCATAGCCTGCAACCGCCGCCGCTGGAGGGACACTGGATCGCCGCCGACGGCGGTGCTTCCGCTGTCTCCCATTGCCGTCGCCACTGCCGTCTCGCCGCCGTCACTCGCCAGGAAATCACCGGAGTCGAAGTTCAAGGTCTGACTCACGTACTATGTCGATTGAAGGAAGAGAAGACTTCTTCCTTTATTTCCACAAATCCGCCCACACTTTCAGTCTTTGAAAAATATGTCCTTTTAATTTCTGTAATTACAGAAAAGGCCCCAAAACGTTTGTAATTCTATTAATACTCTAGTTTTACCCCTTGTGCAGCGTTACATCTCAAATCCCATCACATCCATCCCGAGACGAGATTCCTAAGAGGATATAATTGGTATAAATTCTAACTTTGTAATTAATTCCATTTTTTTATTTGAATTAATAAGTCAATTACGTGCATAAAATACCAATTATTAAACTCTTCTTTGGCTCGCATTTTATGTCTAGACGCGTCAATCGATTTATTCAATTTCGTCACGGTTCCTTGAAGTCCATAGTTTTTCCTTGAAGTCCATAGTTGGTACCGAAATCCAACAAGGCGAAAAGGGCAAGTGACTTTCCGAGCCTTTCTCCTCACTTTGGTGCTTTCGTGTCTAGTTGTTTTCTTTCATTTGGTTGCTTGCCAAGTTAAATAAAATAAATTACAATTCACCTGTTTTGTGTAATTTATTTAGCAATCAGTTTGGATTTGGCAAGTATAATTGGGTAAAGTTATTATTTGACTTTAATATAAAATAATAACATAGTTTACTCACCATTTCTTTAAAGCATGATTTATTATTGTTCTTTCATGCTAAAATGGTTAGGTATGGAACATGCTATTTCGTTGATGTTTCCATCCGTTATTTTATTTTATTCTATTTGGCATCCATGTTACCTTTAAATAATATGGATTACTTTTGTAATGTGTGATCACTTAAGATAAGTCATTGATCAATCGTGAGAATGTGAGGATTGTGCGTTACGATCGGAAATCAATTGAATCAAGATCAGTGCAAGTAAAATGTATCAATCAATGCAAAGCAAAGTGAAAGTAATGTGTTAAGTAAAGTGAAAGTGATATGGCAGAGTCAGGTCGGAACCGTTACTCTCCGGTCTTAAAGTTTCATGAAACTAACACATTCTGAACGCGCATATATTATCTATCGGAATGTTACACTACCAAATAAAAAGGTAGTAGGTCGTTATCTGCTATTGAGAGCAAGACCGGTATCATATGCTTGATTATTAATTAAGAGGCGTGTCGTATGAAATGTGTAACCTATCAAAGTGTTAAAATGTGTAACGTTATATAAAGTTGTGTTCAAGCTATTCAACATGAGGAAAGTGAAGTTGTGTTCAAGCTATTCAACGTGAGGAAAGTGAGTGAAGTGTGTGATAGGCATTTGGTTTTATAGTGATCACAATTAATTCAAGTTATATCATATCTCATCGGTACTCAGGATATGGTTCCTAAGGGTGCTTGTCGCCCACTTCTTATGTTATTCAATCCTTCGGGATTATCCGTGTCATAATAATTGCGTTGTCAAAATTTTTTAGCCCCTCTAAAATATTCTAATTAATAATCGCATTCGGGTTTAAATTCATACCATTAAAGGTCAATGAGTATAAATCTGAAGTAGTCCCAGTTTTTGAGCCGTCACTTGCTAGTTCTCGCGAACTAACCGTCCTTTGTTAATTTGGACGGCTAGGGGTTCATTGTCTTCGTACAATACCCCAGTCTCCGGTTCGCAGGTTAAGGTCGAGTCTCTGAAGAGAAGTTAAAGAAGAGTAATAAGACATTTTATTTTCGAGATTTAAAGTTCTTAGAAAATATTGTATAAAGTTTTAAGTGTTTATTTTTACCAAGTCTTCTGCTGTAAGGTTTTATTGTATTGAATATTGTAATTTGAATTATGCGTTTAATAATAAAAAAAAGATTTATTGTATTTTAAGACTTCCGCTATTTATATTTATTTTGTTATCATCTTGTTTATGGGAGCATGGTAGCATGTCCCTATAAGCCTAAGGTGGTTACAAAGACCTTAAAGTCCAAGTAATCACTGGCGCTGCAACATTCCTTCGTTTACAGAAGGGGGTGTTACAGAAGGTGGTATCAAGGGGTTCATTGTCTTCGTACAATACCCCAGTCTCCGGTTCGCAGGTTAAGGTCGAGTCTCTGAAGAGAAGTTAAAGAAGAGTAAGAAGACATTTTATTTTCGAGATTTAAAGTTCTTAGAAAATATTGTATAAAGTTTTAAGTGTTTATTTTTACCAAGTCTTCCGCTGTAAGGTTTTATTGTATTGAATATTGTAATTTGAATTATGCGTTTAATAATAAATAAAAAAGATTTATTGTATTTTAAGACTTCCGTTATTTATATTTATTTTGTTATCATCTTGTTTATGGGAGCATGGTAGCATGTCCCTATAAGCCTAAGGTGGTTACGAAGACCTTAAAGTCCAAGTAATCACTGGCGCTGCAACATTCATTCGTTTACAAAAGGGGGTGTTACAGAAGGTGGTATCAAACTAACGGTTTTCATACACGAGTTTTAAATAGAATTTTTCTTAATATCATATCTATAAAGTTTGAAATATAATAAAGTTTAATTATCTTAATAAATAGTATCAAACCTCAAGGTGAAAGCTTCTTTTAATCTTGGTATATTTGTTTTCAGAAGATAAACAAAATGTCTTTGTCCTTTCAAATAAATAATCTACGATAATAGATAATAGAAAGAATTTTGTTTGTACATCATTTCCGAAGAGTCTTGCAAATATTAAATACAAGATATCATTTCAACCAATCTGTCTAATTTATAGGCATGATAATTAATATGATTTTCACCATGAAAAATATAAACATAAGATTTTGGTAATCGATAAAAAAATTCTTTACCACATAATACTTCTTTAAGGTTCTCCAAATCATAAATAGCCGCTATTGGTAAAAGCAGGGTGAAAATTTTCCCCGATAACAATTTTATAGAGTGGGTTATGGAAATATTATTTTCATAAGATTTTTGATATTCCTTCGTAATAGTTTTCAAGGATTGTAACTTGTAAGTGAAACTATAAATTATAATAAAGTTTATCCAAATGCGTCAAATAAGTATTGTGGTATTGTCAGGCATGTTAATATATTATTAACAGTCAACCAAGTGTTCAAATAAATGTTTCAAGCCTGAATATTTTAATGTATTGTTAAGAGATGTATCGTTTAGATCTTTAAGTATTATTTGAACCCAAATCTCAAGTATGACAACATGATTTTTAATTACCGTAGATATATAGTTTTCTATAGCTCGTCAACATTTTCTTCATAGAAATTCCTAAGTGAAGGTGTGTTCGGTGGTAAAAAAAAAAAAAAGGTGTTCGATTAAATATCCTTAACATTTAAAATCTATAAATCGTCTAATAATATACGGTAAAAGATAATGATTAAAGTTAGCATTTATTAATATACTTAAATGGCCTTATGTGTATTGAGAAGATATTTTAGTTATCTTTCCTTACTTCTTTAAATCGGGTTAAAAAGTTTTACAATCCCACTTACAAATGGGGTGTAATATTGTGAATCTTGAAAATGAAGATATGTGAGGGGGAAAAAAAATACTTATCCTAATCCGCTCAAAGAAAATTAAAAAAATGACATTATGTTATGTTGTCAGTATTTTACAAGATTCTTCTTCATTATTTTATTGTAAAGTAAGCATATTATAAATTATATATTTGGCATATGGTCTAAAATGAATTTTAGTACTTGAAGAATTTACATGAAAAGTATTTTGTAAATATTAATCAATGTGATTTTCGTATTGTAAAACATTAAGTTTGGAATTACGTGAGTCGTTAAAACTCCCTTTAAATTTTTTTCAGTGTAATATCTTCTAGTTTCCTTCCTGAAAGCACGTGTTAAGCTTCCACAAATTTTTTTTGATATTTAAAATCTGTTTCATGTGTTCAAGTGTTTAAAGATTATTCGTAACATATTCTTTTGATCGTTGGTGTATGTACTCAAATATACGTAAAAGCTTTCTTAAGTGAGTTTTCTAAGTAAAAAGTTAGGATTATGTATAAATCCTAATGTGATAAAACATTGCATCAAATTTCAAAGTATTTTAAAAGTGAATCGGCTAATATATATACTGTGAAAGAGTTTTAAGGTTGTTGAATCATGTCGAAGTCCAATGTCTCAACTCAAACTTCTCAGGATCGACTCTAAACCACTTAAAGCACGTCAAGTGATATATTCCTACTAGCTTCATGTTTTAGCATTTTGCTACTTCGAAGTGATATATTATATATCTTGATACGAGTATTCAGTGTCCGTGATTCATAGGATACTCTCCTCTAGTCAAGAAGTGAAATCTACTTGGTGTATATGTGTGCGGTGAAAGATCATCCAATCCTTGTGTTGCCCGACTGGTAGGGGAAAACTTTATGCTTCCGTTCTGTTTTTCCGTTCAGACTTTAGTAGTGACTCCATATGTTCTCTATCCAATCTAGATGTAATGTCGTTATGACATTATTTCAACTGTGTTCCGAACTCTCGTTGGCTAATGCTTGAGAATATATCCCTAATGATTTTTCCCATAAAATATTGTCCGCATGCGAGAAGATAAGACACCGGACAACGTGTTAGTCATCAAATTCGAAGAAGACCCAAAGAAGAACCCGTTTCATACGGAGCACTCGTCACCCTGGAATAGGATACCAGTTCTGCCTATAGTGGTTGCCTTTGAAACCATCACGCGACTATTTGGTAACCTGGGAAAGGAAGCCACATGGGGTTGATAAGAAAGCCAATGGTAGACTGGGATACGATGTTCATTGTGTGATAAGAGTTATCTAACTTGCGCTAAATTTAATATATCGATCGTTAGAAGTGTTTTAAAAAAAAATCTTTAAAAAAAAACATAATCGTATGTGATTAAGTCTAAGTTAAGAGACAATTGTAAGATAAAAAAATTCTAAGCCTTTAGCCAGAATGAGTTCGGTGAACAACTGATTACAATGGAAGTAATTAGGTTGTTTTGCCCTTTGAGCAATACCATAGCATAGCGTACTCACTTAACTATAAAATATCAAATCTGATTCTCGATATGCTATGAACTATATCGTCTTCAAGTAATTTCATCTTCGTGCATGGTTGTTCTCAGCAATTGGCAACAAGGGACCCATGTCATCTAGTGAACAGTGATACCAATTCTCTCCATCAAACGGTGTTGTATTATATCGAGTGATAAAAATTCATGCATCGTCTCCTAACTCTCATTATAACAAAGCTTCCGATTATACAACCTACTTTCTCATATCCTTTCTCCCGACTCTTTTTCTTGTCCAAGTTTCGGGTCGAAACTTATTTTTAAGGGGGGATATATGAAATACCCCAAAGTATTTTTGGGTATTTATGTTTTTCTTTAAGTAAATGAATAAGGTTAAAATGAATTTAGGATATTTATTATAAAGTTTGAATTATTATAAATATCATTTTAGAATAATTATTTAAATAAAAGCACATGTCGTTATTTATTAAAAAGGGTATATGATGATTTTTTTTCTTTGATTTGATTTAGTTAGTTATGTTATATCACCAAGTTAGGATTTTAAAATAAGGTATACGGATAGCGAAAATCAAATTAAATAAATAGCCATACATATATATATATGCAAACCAAACCATGTCTTTTGTTGAATCGGTCCAACCGAACCAAATGAAGGAAAATAAGAACCGAACCGCTTCTTCTTCCTCCCCCTTCACTGTAACGCTAAACGCTTTTAATGGAGCATGGTATTTAACGGAGGAATTAATTCCTTTTGACCTCTCAACACTAAAACGCCTGTATTAACTTCTATTCAATTCCCTCTTATCAATCACGTGATCAATTCGTTACTTAACCTACGAATCCATCCTCAATTTTGTCCAAGTTCATTTTCCGTCCAAATCTTAACCGGCGTCGTTTGAGTTGAATCGGGGACCGTTTCTTGCAATTAAATAAATGAATTGAATCACAGGAAGAAGGGGAATCGATTGGTGTAATCAATTTTGGATTCCGTTGACGTTCAAACTCGATCTATAAAAACCCCATTCTTCAACATTCGGACGGAAATCCACCATTAGAGCCAATATCCAAGCTCTTGAACTAGTTCATCGCATTCTAAATACATGTGGGAACAATCCCCTTCAAATTTTTTTCCTAGATTCATCCTAAATCGAAAAGCCCCAATTTGGATTTTTGGTCTTCGCCGGAACCATCGCCTGCAACCGCCGCCGCTGGAGGGACACCGGATCGCCGCCGACGGAGGTTCTTCCGCTGTCTCCCATTGTCGTCGCCACTGCCGTCTCGCCGCCGTCACTCGCCAGGAAATCACCGGAGTCGAAGTTCAAGGTCTGACTCACGTACTATGTCGATTGAAGGAAGAGAAGACTTCTTCCTTTATTTCCACAAATCCGCCCACACTTTCAGTCTTTGAAAAATATGTCCTTTTAATTTCTGTAATTACAGAAAAGGCCCCAAAACGTTTGTAATTCTATTAATACTCTAGTTTTACCCCTTGTGCAGCGTTACATCTCAAATCCCATCACATCCATCCCGAGACGAGATTCCTAAGAGGATATAATTGGTATAAATTCTAACTTATTAATTAATTCAATTTTTTCATTTGAATTAATAAGTCAATTACGTGCATAAAATACCAATTATTAAACTCTTCTTTGGCTCGCATTTTATGTCTAGACGCGTCAATCGATTTATTCAATTTCGTCACGGTTCCTTGAAGTCCATAGTTTTTCCTTGAAGTCCATAGTTGGTACCGAAATCCAACAAGGTGAAAAAGGCATATGACTTTCCGAGCCTTTCTGCTCACTTTGGTGCTTTCGTGTCTAGTTGTTTTCTTTCATTTGGTTGCTTGCCAAGTTAAATAAAATAAATTACAATTCACCTGTTTTGTGTAATTTATTTAGCAATCAGTTTGGATTTGGCAAGTATAATTGGGTAAAGTTATTATTTGACTTTAATATAAAATAATAACATAGTTTACTCACCATTTCTTTAAAGCATGATTTATTATTGTTCTTTCATGATAAAATGGTTAGGTATGGAACATGCTATTTCGTTGATGTTTCCATCCGTTATTTTATTTTATTCTATTTGGCATCCATGTTACCTTTAAATAATATGGATTACTATTGTAATGTGTGATCACTTAAGATAAGTCATTGATCAATCGTAAGAATGTGAGGATTGTGCGTTACGATCGGAAATCAATTGAATCAAGATCAGTGCAAGTAAAATGTATCAATCAATGCAAAGCAAAGTGAAAGTAATGTGTGAAGTAAAGTGAAAGTGATATGGTAGAGTCAGGTCGGAGCCGTTACTCTCCGGTCTTAAAGTTTCATGAAACTAACACATTCTGAACGCGCATATATTATCTATCAGAATGTTACACTACCAAATAAAAAGGTAGTAGGTCGTTATCTGCTATTGAGAGCGGGACCGGTATCATATGCTTGATTATTAATTAAGAGGCGTGTCGTATGAAATGTGTAACCTATCAAAGTGTTAAAATGTGTAACGTTATATAAAGTTGTGTTCAAGCTATTCAACGTGAGGAAAGTGAAGTTGTGTTCAAGCTATTCAACGTGAGGAAAGTGAGTGAAGTGTGTGATAGGCATTTGGTTTTATAGTGATCACAATTAATTCAAGTTATATCATATCTCATCGGTACTCAGGATATGGTTCCTAAGGGTGCTTGTCGCCCACTTCTTATGTTATTCAATCCTTCGGGATTATCCGTGTCATAATAATTGTGTTTTCAAATTTTTTTAGCCCCTCTAAAATATTCTAATTAATAATCGCATTCGGGTTTAAATTCATACCATTAAAGGTCAATGAGTATAAATCTGAAGTAGTCCCAGTTTTCGAGCCGTCGCTTGCTAGTTCTCGCGAACTAACCGTCCTTTGTTAATTTGGACGGCTAGGGGTTCATTGTCTTTGTACAATACCCCAGTCTCCGGTTCGCAGGTTAATGTCGAGTCTCTGAAGAGAAGTTAAAGAAGAGTAAGAAGACATTTTATTTTCGAGATTTAAAGTTCTTAGAAAATATTGTATAAAGTTTTAAGTGTTTATTTTTACCAAGTCTTCCGTTGTAAGGTTTTATTGTATTGAATATTGTAATTTGAATTATGCGTTTAATAATAATAAAAAAAGATTTATTGTATTTTAAGACTTCCGCTATTTATATTTATTTTGTTAAAATCTTGTTTATGGGAGCATGGTAGCATGTCCCTATAAGCCTAAGGTGGTTACGAAGACCTTAACGTCCAAGTAATCACTGGCGCTGCAACATTCCTTCGTTTACAGAAGGGGGTGTTACAAGAGGTGGGTCATTTCAATTTCGCCTTTGCAAACTTCTCAAGGGACTCAAAAGACCCCTTAAGGTGCTGAATTGCAAGGAGTACACCCACATCATCGAGAGAGCCAAGAGAGCCAATGAGGGCTTGGCTTCGGCTATCGAGTATGCGGTGGATAACCCTAGTTGTGACGAAGCGATGGAGGCCTTGACTAGTGCAAGGCTCATAGCTAATCAGCTCAACAAAGCGGAACACACCTATTTGAGACAACATGCCAAAGCTAAGTACATTCTCCTTAGTGATCAATGCAACAAGTATTTTCATTCTTTAATAAAGTTTAATAGCCATCGGAAACACATTGTCTCTATGACTAAGAGTGATGGTTCTATTACAACTTCAAGCTTAGATGTTGCAAATGAGTTTGTCAAGTACTACAAAAACCTTCTTGGTTGTGCAGGACTGGATGTGGAGATCGACAACTCATGGTTCACTAGAGGAGCTTCTATCCGTGAGGAGGACAAGAGTATGCTCACGGCGCCGGTCTCGAATGAGGAGATTAAAGCGGCTTTGTGGAGCATTACAGAGGACAAGGCCTCGGGGCCCGATGGTTACTCTTCTTGCTTCTTCAAAGCCTCATGGAATGTCACGAGACCGGAGCTTTGCTCGGTGGTCAAGGAGTTCTTCCAGAATGGGAAATTATTGAGACAAATGAACCACACTATCATTAGCTTGATTCCTAAGAAGGATGAGTCGATTAGGGTTGAACATTTTAGGCCGATCTCTTATTGCAATGTAGCATAGAAGGTTATTTCTAAGATCCTCACCTTGAGGCTTAGGAAGTGCTTTGGCTACGTTGTGGATCTTGCCCAAAATGCTTTCATCCCTAATCGACTTATGTCTGATAATATCTTTTTAGTGCAAGAGCTTCTTCACAAATATAATGTTAAGCGTGAAACTAGGAGATGTTTTCTTAACATTGACCTAGCTAAGGCTTATGATTCTTTATCGTGGAAGTTCTTACACTTTGTGTTGTGTGAATTAGGCTTCCCTCCGGAGTTCATAGCGTGGGTGATGGAATGTGTTGAGACGACTTCCTTCTCCATCAAGGTGAACAATGAGATACATGACATGTTTGAAGGTAAAAAGGGGCTTAGGCAAAGTGATCCTCTCTTTCCCTTACTTTTTGTCTTAGCTATGGAATTCTTCTCTAGGATTGTCAAAGTTGAGACTAGTAAGGTTGGTTTTCACTTCCATCAACATTGTAAGAGTGTTAGGATTGCCCACCTAATGTTTGTCGATGATATAGTGCTCTTTAGTCGTGGTGACTTGAGTTCGGTTAGGTGCTTGATGACTTGTCTTCACCCGTTCGAAAAGGCTTCGGGGCTCTCGGTCAACAAGGAGAAATCTTCGGCCTTCTTAGCTTCGGTCCCTCCTAATGAAGCTCATGCTATTTTGGGAGCTACGGGGTTCAAGAAAGGAGAATTCCCCTTCCGTTACCTTGGAGTTCCCATCACCCCCCACGGCCTCCGGGTGGCGCACTATGGACCACTCTTGGATAAGATCGGTAAGAAACTAAATAGTTGGGTTGGTAAGAATTTGTCTAATGCGGGACGAAGGGAGCTTATAGCTTCGGCGATCCAAGGGACGGAGGGGTTTTGGCTCTCGGTACTTCCTGTTCCAGAGTCCATTTTGCAAACCCTCATAAGCTTGTGCCGCTCCTTCCTTTGGAAAACACTGAGAGTGAAATGGAGCAAGGTGTGCAAGCCTAAGCATGAAGGTGGACTAGTGTTGATTGATATTCGTCCTTGGAATGATGCCTTCATGTGCAAGCACTTGTGGAGGATCAAGGAGAAGAAGGAAAGCCTTTGGGTTCGATGGGTGCACCACCAGTACCTTGGAGTGGCGGATGTGGAGACTTGGGAAGCTCATCGGAGAGATTCACCGCTCATCAAAGCTATTGTTGAGGTAAAAAAAATGTTGGTTTTGAGTTCTAACCTTAATAGTTTGCTTGTTGATTGGTGTGATGGAGAGAGATTCAAGGTCAAGAGGGCTTATGAGGAATTCCGAGACAAGGAGGCCAAAGTCAATTGGTATAAGGAGGTTTGGGAAAAAGGAAACACCCCGAAGCATAGCTTCATCCTTTGGCTCGCGACCTTGGGTAAGCTTCCTACCTTGGATAGGCTTTTCTTTCTTGATATTAACCATGAGTGTAGGTTTTGTGGAGAAGACACCTTGGAGACCCATGACCACCTCTTCTTTGAATGCCCTTATACTAAAGGTATTTGGAGGAGGACGAGAGAGAGGTTCTTGATTTCGGAAGGAGTTGATAGCTTGGCTCGTGGTCTTAGGTGGCTTCGGAGATACAAAAGGAATAAAGGTTGTGAAGCAAAGGCCAAAACCTTTGCCTTTTCCGCTGCCATATATTTCATTTGGCATGCGAGGAATGCAAAGGTTTATGATGACAATATATCCCCGAGGATGTGGTGGATACACTCATAGCAACCCATGTCTTCCGCCTCCTTCACGCTTCTTTTGCCCTTGATGATGTTGAGAAGATCTAACCCTTGGCTTACTTTTAAGCTCCCTTGGTCTTGTTTTGATTGGAATTTTGAGATCTTTGGATGGTGTCCTAGGGCCTCCGTGCCTCTAGTGCCTGCCTGCACTCGGGAACCATCTCCGCTTGGTTGGTTTTTGGCTTGTGTCCCTTTGGGTACCTGCGTGGCCCGGGAACAAGGTCTTTAGGGTGTATTTTGGAGGTGTGTTGGGTATGCTTACCCTAACCGCTCTCATTTCTTGTTTTCTTGGCATTTTGTGCGTGCTCACTCAAGCTGCGTCTTGTTTGGAACATACATTCAGTATTTTATTTTAGCTTTGAACCGTTGTTGAGATAGGTTGTGTCCTAGCTCAAAAAATGGCTCAAGCTCTTTATGTATGATCATTTTGGATCCCCCATTCTTTCATTAATATTTACATAAACCTCCCTTTACCTGGACTTAGTGCCGGGAGGGGGGGGGGGGTGGCTTAAAAAAGTCAACTTCTGGTGACAAGGAATCAAACAAGTTTAACCACTTCAGGAGTTTATATTTCACCTTCTATGAAACAAATCATATATGAAATAAGTTATAAGTACAAGATGGAATAAAAAATATCATCTTAGCTCATCACTACAAAGACGAGGCTAATATTTTAATCGATGCATGATGCCGTTATTTATTTATCAACTTATCAATGTATGAATTCATTTAGATATCATTTATCATGTATCCATCCAATATATGCTCAATTTACCCAATAACCATATCTATATGCATCATCAACCCCAATCATAAATGATTTATCAATGCTCTGAAATCTTATATATCAAAGTATATTAGCACTATGGCATGATTTATGATATAAAATCTATATGTGCAATCAATTACGTCATTTTGCAATTAGCAGCTAAATTAAAACATGCTAATCCATATTTAATGTACGAGATCAACTTATAACACATATATATATAATCACTTATGATCAAGAGGCACAAAAATCATAACTCAAATATATGATGTTTAGGCTTACCTGACCGCAAGCTCGATCGCATATACCAATATTGAGAAATTGGTCCAACTCCATCACGAGCCTTAAAGTTGAGCCTCACACAAATAGGCTCATTCCCAAGTAGAGTTCAATCTTCTAAGGTTCAACTTCTTTTACCATGATATCCTAGTGTGGATCCGTGGACAAACCACACTTGCATGACACCACCCATCACCAAATCAAAATATTCATAAATTATAATCATAGTTTATTTAAAACACATACCATATAACATAATTCTATCAATCCTTATATATAAGACCTTAAACATTTTGAAATTCTAATTAATCAAGTAAGGAAAGTCAACGTACCTCTTATGTGATCAACACTTACATAATCACACCCCGAAACAGATTTACAATATTATAGAATTCCTTATTTTGATTAACTTTCCAATTGGCGATAATCTATCTTTATTCACTATCTACTTCGAGAGATATCACTTTTCATTTACTTCAGAAGATGATGAAATTTATCAATCATATTAAGTGATTCATAATATCAATTTCTTTACTTTCATCCACTTCGAGTGATTTAATATTTTCTACTTCGAGAGACCGATTAAATTATTTATAAACAAAATAATAAATTAGAAAAATCAAATTGTACTTACCTCCACTTACCGGAAACTTCACTATGGACAAAACTTGTAACCCTGAAAGTTTAGGTCTTTTCTGTTATTTATCAGAATAGTACATGGCCATCTGCAATTTTGATAATCTCAAGGCTAGTTTTGTAATTAATATCAAAATTGCCCAAATTGTCTTCTTGTGAATTCGCAGACGCTTTCGACTAGACCGACGAGGTAGCGTTCACAAACGCTTCTGACGAGGCAGCGTTCGACCGTCTATGGGCTCACCACCGGCGTCGCAGAGGCCGCGCCTTCTCCGGAGACTAGACCGATTCAACCTCAGGGCTTGCGTGGAGGTCAGCGCCGTCGCCCACGGAGGCAGCATTCGACCGTCTCTGGACTCACCACCGGCGTCGTGGAGGTCGCGCCTTCTCCGGAGACTAGACCGGTTCAACCTCAGGGCTTGCGTGGAGGTCGGCGGCGTCGCCCACGGAGGCAGCATTCAACCGTCACTACAAGAAAAACATGTTTTGGCAACGACAAAAGTCGTTGCGAAAAGCCCATTGTCGTTGCCATAAAGAGCTATTGCAACGACATTTGTCGTTGCGGGGTCGTTACGGGTCGGGGCGTAGCGAAAGGTTATCGCAACGACATTGGTCGTTGCGAAAAAAAGACATTTTGCAACGACAAATGTTGTTGCAAAACATCTGCCGTTGCAAAACACTTGCATCTAGGAAAATAATGGGATGTTGTAGCAACAAAAATATCATTGCAATAGGTATAATTCTCTTGCAACGACATTTGTCGTTGTTATATATACCACCTTTTGCAACGAAAATGTTGTTGCTAAAAACGTGTAAAATTTCTAGGCATGTATTGCAATGATCATAGTCGTTGCTATATATACTACCTTTTGCAACGACAAAAGTCATTGCTATAGACTATCTTTGACAACAATTTTTGTTGTTGCGAAGGGTTATATTATGATAAAATGAAATCTTTTGCAACGACATGTCGTTGCAATAGAGGTGTATTTTGCAATAAATAAGATATTTCGCGACGACTTTATCACTTTTTTTCGCAATTTCCTGTTTTAGAAGTAGTCTTACAGTTTCATCAAAACACATTCATTCATAGCATTGTAAGCAAATACACATGCCTTCCTTCAAATAACCATATACATAGATTGTCCAAAGACCTTACAAAATGTACGTGTTTCCAACACATAACTTCATCCATACTAATCACATCAACCTTTCATTCCAATCTTAATAATCATATCATAATTCTTCCATATACAAAATATAAACATGTACTTCCATAGACAAACTAACTAGCAAACTATATTTCTAAATCCTTTTTCTAGCTAGAGAAACTATATATATCAAAATTCATGTCTAAGGCAAAATGTATATATAAATTTTTTCGTATGCAAACTAACCCACAAAAACTTGCATCCATTATCCTTGCTCATTTTTTCGAATCCTGCAAAAGAGCAAAAAAAATATATTTTATAATCAAAGTGAAAACTTCATTCTATAGATTGAAAAAGCCAAGTGACATGGACAAAAATGACCTCCTAAGTATGAAATATTACATGAATTTCTTTGGAACTAGTATCAGCCTATTGAAGTTCGCCTTTATAATTTTTATTTTTGTGCTTCACAAGCGATACTACATCCGTAGAAGGCTTCATATGCATTGTTGTTTTGCTTTGTCTAGCACAATAAAAAGTTATATTAAGCTAGGTTATCAACCAAGAAAGAAATGATATTAATAACTTCTCATAACATAATAGTACTAGTTTCTTTATCTTCTTCGAGCACATTAGAAAGAGTGAATTCCAAAAACCCATCAACATCATTTACATAATCAGTGGATGAACAATTCTTTATTTTTACCCAATCCTTGTTTAAAGCCATATCCTAATTTAAAAAATTATTATTATTATTATTATTATTATTATTATTTTAATAATAAAAATAATTACATACTACAGGAAATTAGTGGGTAGCCGAGATACTATCTGGGCACCCACTCCCTTAGCGATAACAAAGCTAACTCTAGTAAAAATAAAAGCTGCAGAACGAGCTCCTGCATCTTGAGATAATGAGAATTTCTGAATCCGCTTTAGCAAGGCAACATCATCCGTATCTAGCTCTCCCAGCGAAGAGAAGGAGAAGGGTAGGAAACCATACCCAGCCGTCGTGCACAAATCTCGATACTTGACACACTTGCGTCGAGCAGCATCACCAACAACACAACCAGGTACAAAGTCCGACATCCCCGACTGAGTCAACGGGGAAGATCCCGTCAGATCAACACACACATCACGCCCCCGTCCCACGAATAAAGAAGCAAATCTGCCGGACGAAGAGGCTTATTATTATTATTATTATTATTATTATTATTATTATTATTATTATTATTATTATTATTATTATTATTATTATTATATTAATAAAAATATCAAATGATACAAAAATACTATAACAAATATTAGGATAAATATTAGGACAAATATTACGTAATAAGGATACATTACTTCAAATTTAACAATCATCTTTAAATTTTAATCAACACATTTTCAAATTTTTACATATATACCAAGTACATTAGTTCTTTTCATAATTAAAATTCTTATGATGACAATGTCTCAATTCCTACCACTAAAAACATTCAGTTTCATACTTCAACTCTAACTTTTACGTCTATTAATTTATATGTCATTGTAAATTAGTAGACAAGATATTAGATGGAGACATAAATATGAGAATTCTAGGTGATATATGGTGGATTTTAATTAGTGTTTATGGTTTTGTTCACTAACATAGCCATCTCTAGTCTAATGACATAGTTTGAAAAAAAATGTTAACCTAAAAAAGGTGATAAGTATAACTTACCAGACTTTGTGGCACTCTTTGATTCAAATTCCACAAGCAGTCAGATCGTAGTAATATAGACGGAGATATTTACCAAAAGCTGCACCAACAAATGTAATTGAAGTTAGATGAGAAGATATGTGTTGTACTATGGTAGAGTGAATGTGTTTCTTCTCTAAAAGATAACTATTAGTGAGTTGTAAAATAAATTAAGGAAGAAAAATTAAACTAAGGAAATTCAATATATCGATCTTATAACGATGAACATTTTTATGGAGAATGGACAAGAATAGGTCAATCAACGTATATAATTATATTATGAAATTTGGATGAATCCAAGAGACATCTCATTATATTATATGAGATGTGCACACATACGTTCATTAAACAGGGGCTATAGTAGATGTGTTATACACCTAACTTAGGATATTGTACAAGTTTCGAAATCAGGGAGAAATTAGTACATAATGTCTTGGTTCTGGCTTCAAAACACATATCATGCCTATACGCTCAATATATAGGATTAAATTAAACAAGAATCAAACAACATTCAAGCTATAGTAAGTAACTATCCATCTCAACATAGCTAGATTACCCCAACCCTAGAACAATCAAATTGGCTAAATATGATGAAAGAAAAATCAAAAGCAAAATAAGATGACATAGCTAAGAAGAGTAAGAGAAATACCTGATCTTATATAGCGGAAATCATCTCAAAGCTTCTAATTGCAATCCCTTATCATTCAAGATAAGCCCTTTTGCCCAAAAACAAAACCCAATCTGAGTTTTCAGCCCCTTCGAGCACAATGAAACCCCTTGTCCAAACTCAATTCTTAGTATTTAACCCCCCTTAAAATAATCCAAAAATAAATTAAAAAAATACCCGTAAATATGAAAGGTTGGGCGGGTAACTGGCCCTGTCACGACTCGTGAAGGGTCTCCCACGAGTCGTGAGACTTCTCAGCAGCTCGCAAAATAGCCAGATCCACTTCTCACGACTCATGAAGGTCTTCCACGAGTCGTGGGACGTCACTTGAGCTCCATAGAGTGATCCACTTGATATGCTTGCTTCATGGCCCGTCTTTTTTGCTTATCTTTCAATCCCCTTCCATCAGATGCATGAAATTCGGCTCGAATCACCGACCCATACCTACAAAACACGAACAACACTTGAGTAGATATTTAAATCATAAATAATACACAAAACACATAAAAAGACAATTAAACTACTCTAAAATGATGCATGAAACTAAACTAAATGCACATGAAAAATATGCAAAACTAGATGTTATAACCAATCTTTCCACCAAGCCACCAGGGAGAGGGAGTATACACTGGCCAAGAGGTAAAAGTCTTACATGTTATAGATTTGAGAAATGGTTAACACAAGTGATAGAAATGGTTAACACAAGCTTCCAATAACTTCAAAGTGTGGGGAGTGGTATTCAAAAACTACAAAACCTCATCCAAGGCACCATGGAAAAGGAATAAACATTGGCATGCATCAATGAACATAACTTCAAGCATTACCATGCAGCAGAGTGTGATAAGCTCATGAGGAAGTAGGACCACTCCATATCTCGTATTCCATCTCCTTATTTGACACATTAATAGGAGGGATATGTGAGAGATAGTAAATCAAGTACGATTACAAGTTTCTAATCAAGTATAGAGAGATTAGTAAATCAACATTTTTTTTCCTTTGATAATAGAAAGTCATTCAGCACTTATTAAACCATCTTCATAAATATAACCATGTGGCACTCAGTAAAGTATTGATGATGTCTTCCAGAAGGAATTCTAGACCTTTAAGTTTGCATTAATAAAGCTTCCATTAAAGTAAGACAATCTTAACAATATTTGAAAAGATAATACTAGAGCAATTAACATCAAGGATGGTTGTCATCACAACCATTTGTAGGGAAAGCAATGACATCCAGAACAACCTTAGGATCCCAACAACAAAATTTTCAAATAAGACTTTAAAAATTGAATAAACTTAATACTATATTCAAGAGACATATCGAAACTACCGGAATATTCTATCTATAATTTTCAGACCATAAAACTAAATGGAAAACAATCCTTAGATAAGTCAATCAGAAAATTTGAATACTTCCTCATCAACCAAAAAGTACAAACCAGAGACCGAAACAAGAAAGATAAGTCGTAAAGGTATATGTTCTCTCTTGAGATGAGCTTCTTAGCAAGAGTGGCACTCTATGACAAGGATGATAACAATGGCACTTTGTAAGAAATATGATACTAGTGGACATGTAATGTGATGTGCCAAAATGTAGGAAAGGTAAAATTTGTAAATGACAGCAATTTGAGAAGAATTTAGATGGGAGAAGATACTCTTCATCCACTCTTATAGAAGCAATCTTCCTTCTCAGTTTGCATTCCTTTTGTTAGCCAAATATAAAAATAACACAACCTTTCTCCAAATCACTTAATTAAAAACAAGTTATACAACTTTCAGTCCTTCACCAAAGATGTATATGCAATGCAAAAATGTAGGATCCAATTATATGAGCACCACAAGGACACATAAGGCTAAGCCAGAAGAGAAAAATAAAACCCTGCATACAAGGGCAAAATTTACAAGGCATACCTCTAATGTTCCCAAAAGGTGACCAAACATTATCCTATTCTTATTCACAAGCTTTGGATCTTCATTTTAAGGAAAATCTCCAGGAACAGGTTGTACTGCTTGATAATTAGCTTCCTAGAAAAGTCCATTGTCAATGCCATGCACATGTGTAACTCTTGGTATCCCAGAAAAGTAAACAAATGAAACAAAGTTTCAAATTTGACTACCTTCCCTAATCTAGAATTGCCATCTCTCCTAAAAAAATCATTGTTCTGTTGAAAACCACGAGGCCTTGTCTCGTTCCCATTAGTTGCAACAACGTCTTCACCAACCATCAAATGTAGCGAGAGAGAAAAAAACTCTAAAATCATTACCCCTTAAAACAGTTTATTCAACTCTCTTTAGCCTTTCTATTTCACATTAAATCCTTCAAAAGAATAAAAATCTGAAATCAACCATCGAATCTTCAAGGTAGAAGCTAGGTTCTAATAGATGAACTCTACCTTGACAACTGCCGAAGAAAGTCGATGCTTGGGCACTGGTTCTTTGTTCGCATCTCTTCTATCTGAGTGACACCAATCAAATACAGAGAAAGACACAAGTTTCAGAATACATAAGAGAAAAATCGGTAAAATTTAAAAACCATAGAAATTGGTCGACAGGGGAAAAACAATGTATCGAGAGAGAGATAGAAGTACAGGTCTGAGAAGACCACGCTAGCGGGGAACGACGGTAGAGGAGAAATTTCAAGGAGCACCGTTTTCTGGCAAGGGTCCACGTCAAACGCCTCGGGGTCCCTTATACGGGATGTGATCTACGCAACAATCAAAGAAGAAGAAGAGTTTGAATAGTTGGCAGACTCCAATTTCTGAAAACAGGAATGAGAAGTAGGGAGAGAAATACCTCGCGGTGATAGCGGTTGAACTCGTCGATCTCACGGTGGAGCTTCAATTTCATCTGTACAACACCGGCATCCGCCATTGGGGGCTCTACGGAGCTTCAACGTCATCGATAGCATGACCTTGTGTTTGAAGATGAAGGAAAACAAATGGGTAAAAGAGGGCTAGGGTTTTCATACTTACATTTTGGGCCCGATTTGGGTGTTTTCTCTTTCTTTTTTTTTTAAAAAAAATGGCGATCTGATAAGTATTTTCTTTTATTTTTCTTATAAAATTTTGTTTATCTATAGCAACAACTTTTTCTTGCTATATTGTTATTTGAGTTTTAACAACGGAGATTGTCATTGCCAAAAATAATTCATGTATAGCAACGATAAAACTTATCGTTGTGTTACCTATGAAAGCTATATTGTAACGATAATGTCGTTGCAAAACATATAACTCGAATTTCATACCGCCCGCCAAAATTTGGGAAGGCGGAAAAATGGAATTCTCTATTATTGCAACAACATTTAGCAACGATAATTTTTAGTCGTTGCAAAAAAATATCTTTGGCAACGACAATAATTATGTCGTTGCAAAAAGTCGTTGCGATAGCCAGTTTTTCTTGTAGTGCGTCTCTGGACTCACCACCGGCGATGTTGGCGGGTCCACTTGACAATCCGGCCGTCTGATACGCCAACGTACGAGCCGCCGTCGTTGGGGTCGAAGGTTATGCTTTCTCCTCCAAATTACGCCGTAAATCAGTAGGGATTCGATTTCCGATGGATGCTTGATGAATACGGTGATGGCAGCGGTCGGATAATCTGGACCTGGTTGGTTGAGGAACCACCACCGCGTCATTAGAACGGCGAACATCGAACACCAGGGCGATTGCTGTCCCGTTGTCATAAAGGAGCTTTTGTTTGAGGAGATCCGATGCAGATTTGGGAATTTAGGGTTACAGATGTAGGAGTATAAATTAGGGCAAGGATAAAGGGAGGAGAATACATGGTTGTATTCGATTGAATTGCTTGTGGAGTATCTACCAATACAATATATATATATATATATATATATGAGTCATATCATTGGACTTCGAGTATAAGATAAATTTATCTATAAAAGACAAAACTCTATCTAAGTAATTGTATATCTTTGTACATGCACATGCGGCGAAAAACAGTTTATTTGTGATGAGACGAAAAA
This sequence comes from Persicaria tinctoria, assembly GCA_037127255.1. Lineage (NCBI taxonomy): Eukaryota > Viridiplantae > Streptophyta > Magnoliopsida > Caryophyllales > Polygonaceae > Persicaria > Persicaria tinctoria. The sequence goes on along the minus strand of JBANSL010000012.1, from coordinate 40,891,463 downwards.
CAGTTTATTTGTAAAAAGTTGAATTTATTTGGTTGTTAGTAGGAGTATTGTGATATTTTCAAACCAAATAAGATAACAGAAAAGGGTTAAAACGTCTTTTGTCAAATAATCACCTAAAAAAAGCATAAAAAATAGTTTATTTTTTAACTCTTTTTTTTAAACTGTTTTTCATGTTTTTTTTTGGTACCAAAACAACTATTTTAACTGCTTAAAAAAATAAATAAATATTTTTACTTAAATTTTACACGTTTTTTCTTACTCCCATATACACCCAAAGTTTTGCATTGTATCCCCACACTCAGTTTGTGGTGTAAAGTGTAAACTGCGTCGGTACGTATTGAGAAATGTGAACCCCACTCATCTGTTAAGTCGGACTCGGACTTTGATATCGATTAATCCATCTTTTGAATTACAATTCTTACCAAGAAAAAAGCATCGAGAGGTCGCGGTAGGTAGAGTCAATAATATTACTGTATGGATGGTTTTTTATTTTTTAAAACGCGAAAATATTGGAACGGGCCCACACCACTCACCAACTCTCCGCCCACTTCCCTCTATTTAACAGTGCACCAACCCCCTTCATCCACCGCACTCCCCAATCCTCCGAAGCTCAATTCCGCCGTTGGCAGGGAAAGCAGATCTAAAATCATGAAGGTTATAGAGAAGATCAGGGAGGCCGAATCAGAGAATCGTGTGGTTTTCTCTTTCGAGTTCTTCCCTCCGAAGACCGACGATGGTGTCGACAATCTCTTCGAGCGGATGGACCGCATGGTCGCCCACAACCCTACCTTCTGCGATATTACCTGGGGCGCCGGCGGATCCACCGCCGATGTCACCCTCGAAATCGCAAACAAGATGCAGAACATGATCTGCGTTGAGACCATGATGCATCTCACTTGCACGAATATGCCCGTTGATAAGATCGACCATGCTCTCCAAACTATCAAGTCCAATGGCATCCAGAACGTTCTCGCTCTTCGGGGTGATCCTCCGCACGGTCAGGACTCATTCGTCCAGGTCGAAGGCGGTTTTGCCTGCGCTCTCGATCTCGTATGCCTTCTCTTCCCTTTCTTCCTTTTTCTTCCAACTCCAACCGCATTTCAAATCCTTGCTGCTTCATGGATCTGTTTTCCAAATTGAAGGAACTTGGAGCTTAAATATGCATTCTAGTGCAGCATTTGTCAGATTTGTTTCTTTTCTGTCGTTTTTCTTCTTTCTGTAGTATGGATCCGTCGGATCATTATTCACTTGCTTAAAATGATTTCCAAAGTTAATTGGACTCAGATCTGGTTTCCGGTTTTGGGTGGGGCACTGGAGAATTACCGTTGTTTGTTTATTGAACAAATTAACTCAAAGATCAGTAGATGGTTAACTAATAGATAAATGACAATATTTTGTATTTATTTTGCTGATTTGCGGGCAAAGGCTAGTACGTTTGAGGTCTTAGGTTTGAGCGACATGGATGGACCTCTGTAATTAGACTCTCAAATTGGTGAGGAAATGCTGTCTATATCTGGCCCCCAACTTGTTCCTCTTCTCTAAGCTGGGCTGGCAATTCTTTTAGTAGGTTGTTGTTAGTTGTTGCAATTACTTAGCTGATTTGTGGTATGCTGATGGGTTTTGCAGGTAAAGCACATGCGCACTAAGTACAAGGATTACTTTGGGATAACAGTAGCTGGTTATCCAGGTATGTTCTGATATTTTATACTTGATGTGTCAAGATGACAAGATGCGGTCCCCTAATTTTAATTTCACAAGGGGGTTCATAGTTGTTTGCAAAGTTGCCTAAAATTTTGATTTCGTTTTCCTATGTTTAGAGGCACATCCAGATGCAATTGGAAGCAATGGCTTGGCCACGGAAGAAGCTTATGCAAATGATCTTGCTTATTTGAAGAGAAAGGTTGTTTTTCTTATTCTATTTCCTTGATGAGTATAAATTGGTCACATGATAAATTCCATAACCTTACATTTCGGAAGGGAATTAGGGTGTTCACCTTTGTGGACTTATTTTACGAAGTCAATTTTAATTTTATTCACTTTGTATTTGCACTTGGATATATTAAACCAATTCTAGTTCTAAACCAAAAGACTCGCGTTCACAGCAAATATAAAAAAAATTGGACCAATATTGTGCCCTACCAAAACCATGATGTTATACTTTCCAATGAGACTGATCTAATCCACATGCCTATATAATATCAAAGGAAAACTACCTGTTTTGCATTTCTAGTGTTCTTTATTTGTTGATGCATTGTTAGGCCCTGTTTGGTATATCTATTGGAAACGGAATCGGAATGGAATCAGAAAATCGTAATAATAGAAGTATAATATTTTATTAAGTAATCATAATAATAGAAATATAATATAATAATTATTAACAATAAGCATTATTATTATTAACAATTAAAATAAAATATATATTAGATAAAAAAAAATAGTGACAAAATAATACTAGTAAAAGAAAATAATAAAATAATTGATAATAATAATAAAAAAAAAATATAATAATAATAATTATAATATTAAAAATAATACTTCCTCCGTCTCGAAATAGATGTCATTTTAGCTCTTTAGTTTTGTATCAAAATAGATGTCGTTTTAGGTTTTCTAGGTAGTGGAAAGTAATGATTTGTATTGATTTGTCTGTTGTTGACTTTTTTAAAGGTTTTGATTGGTTAAAAAATGTAGTGGGTCATAAAATTAATGAAAAAGTTAGTAGAATGATGATGTTGATTGATGGATGAGTGTTTTTATTAAAATTTGTGCATAAGGCTAAAATGACATGAATTTTGAGACGGAGGGAGTAATATATTAAATTCACAACTTCTGCAGCAGTGGTGCTGCTGCAGAAATTCGATCCATGACAGCACCATGGTTACAAGGTTCGAAATTCGTTTCTGCAGAAGTTGTGAAATGCAATTCAATTAGTGAATTGCGTTTCTTTTGTAGTTGTGAAGTTGCATGCTCGTAATTTAAGCATTCTTGTATACTACTTACACCAGGTTTTCTGTTTGCCTCATGTTCATTTTGTAGGTTGATGCTGGGGCTGACCTTATTGTCACACAACTATTCTATGACACTCACATATTTCTCAAGTTTGTGAATGACTGCCGTCAAATAGGAATATCTTGTCCAATTGTTCCTGGCATTATGCCCATCAATAATTACAAGGGCTTTATAAGGATTACAGGCTTTTGCAAGACCAAGGTTTGACAAGATTATGGACGCTATTACTGCAGTTTTTTCCATTTCTGAGTTCTTTTGTTTAAATTCTAACTGTGAAGTAGTTGACTTTGAGAATAGCTTTCTTGGTGTTTCAGAGATTTCATCTTTGTTAATTTGGTGCATCTCTCTTTTTTTCTTTCCTTTCTTTCTTTCCTTTTTTTTTTTAAAAAAAAAATTCATCTGTGATTCTTAGAAGGCTCGATGAGGACTCATCAGCTAAAAAGGAAAAAACAAGGCAGTCTGGATTAGCAGTTAATGTAACTAACTACCATTTTACCAATTTTAAATTGTTTCAGATCCCTGATGAGGTAACTGCTGCCTTGGAACCCATCAAGGACAATGAAGAAGCTGTGAGAGCTTATGGAATTCACCTTGGAACAGAGATGTGCAAGAAGATCCTTGCAAGTGGCATCAAACAGATACATCTTTATACTCTCAATATGGAGAAATCTGCATTAGCAATCTTATTGGTATTTTCTGCATCTTGTGTCTGCTTTGATTTGGCATTTTTCCTTGTTAGAGTATGGTTGTTTACACATTGTGCCCCAATTTCAGAACCTTGGATTGATTGAAGAAACCAAAATTTCAAGGTCCTTGCCCTGGCGACGTCCCACAAATATCCACCGTGTGAAAGAAGATGTTCGACCTATATTTTGGTATCAGCTTTTTTTTTTTTTTTTTTTTTTTGTAGTAGTAGTTATGGTCTAGGAAAACTACTCAATTGATTTTTGGAGAATAAAGAAAAAGTGTATCATCTTTTTGTGTGTATGATGTTAGTGATGGATAATGGCAGGGCTAACCGTCCAAAGAGCTATATATCAAGGACTTTAGGCTGGGATGAGTATCCACATGGGCGGTGGGGTGATTCTCGTAATGCTTCATATGGAGCATTGAGTGACCATCAGGTATAAACCTTTCAGTCCTTTAGTTTTATTTACTCTATTCTTTTGAAATATGGCTCCAACAAACATGAATATTTCTCTTTTAGAGGGAGGAGTCTCAAGCCATCTCATGCTACTTCAACTGATTATGAGCAAATACATAATTTCCCGGGAACAATCTTACATATAAATTTGGGATATATTAGCCCCTCCTTTAAACTCTTTGCATGTAATTTTTTTTCTCAAGTTCTCGAATGAACCCTATAATACAAATACAATGCAGCCCCTACTTATAATATTCTAATCAGAACATTATATTGAAATTGATGAAACTACATGAATCATCAAATATAATATCTTTGGCTAGGTGATTTCAGAATGGTGCACTTGGAGCCGATCCCTACTGTTATTAAAAATTTTGAGCCGTAATAATTTACAATTTAATTTAATTATTAAAAATAAAAGCTGCATTCCAACAATCAATAATCGATAACATATTTAAATGGGATAAAATAATATTTGGGCCTAAAAATTGTAGGTTAAATATAATTAATCTATCTTTATATTATTATTATTATTGGGCCCCATATCTGGTTGGGCCTTGGCCATCGCCCTAGTCTGCCCTTGCCTTTGGGCTAGGCCGGGCATGGGTGCACTTCCCTTATCTAATATGCATGATCCAACTCTTGGAATGACCTCTCCTTCCTTCATCTTCACGGGGTGTGTGATTTTGGATTTTAGATGGGTTAGAACCGAGAAGTCTTGATGAATTGGGTTTTGGATGTGCTCGGGTGAGTCACTTCGTATGTCAAATATGCTCTGGGCCGGATGATTTTCAATTTCGGTTATGCTTGAGGTGATTTAATGTTTTGGATATGGGCGTCTTTGGGTTATATTTTATTGTTGATTTCGGGCTGGGCCATTTTTAGATTTGAGTTATCTTGTTCGGGTGTATGGGTTGAATGAGTTCAAATAAGGTCTTTCTTGACCATCACCTATCAAATGCTCATTCTAAAGTAGTTTTTTTTCTCCCTTTTCAAGAAGCCTTATATAATTTCTTAATTAACAAACAAATTTACAAACTTTATGTCGGTATATTAGTTAGAGGTGGCAATCGTGTTGATTGGGTCGGGTTCGGTTATACCCTTTCGGGTTTTGTCAATGTCGGGTCATGCCACATGTTGGGGATAATTATGCGTTTGAATCTGGTCAGGTTTGAGTTAAGTTTGGGTTGAGTAGGTTCAGGTCAAAATTGATTTCGAGTTGGTTGGGTCGTTAGTTTTATTATAAAATGAAACTATCGTTTTTATCTTAATTGTTACTTTGAAACTTCATTTATTTAGTTATAGGGTAATTACATATAACCACCCATAAATTATGATTCTTTTTACATAACTACCCATATCTTTGTAAATTACATAAAACTACCCGTAAATTAGATTTATTTTCAAAAGACCACCAATTTGTTAAATGTCCATTTGGAAAGACAAAAATGCTCCCATATCTTAGTCTTTAAAAGTAATAATCTGGGTTTATTTTAGTCGTTACCCACATCTTATTCAATATTTAAAAGAGAGGAGAGCGTAAAGAGCCATTGCAAATCTTTTCTTTTCACATTGCAAATTTGGATATATCGTGGTTAGAGCATTTATATATCTTCTAGAATGCTTAATATACATGTTCTACAATGCAGTTCATGCGTCAACGATCTCGTGACAAGAAGATTCAGGAAGAGTGGGTTGTACCACTAAAAAATGTTGAAGATATACATGAGGTGCAATTCAATATAAAAACATTCTTCCATTGTGATTTTTTTTTGTTGAATTTGAAAGCATTAACTTCACCATTTTTGTTTGGTTATATCAGAAATTCACGAGCTTCTGCCTTGGCAAGCTGAGAAGTAATCCGTGGTCTGAACTTGATGGGCTTCAACCAGAGACAAAGATCATAAATGATAAGCTTGGCAGCTTAAATTTAAAGGGATTTCTGACAATTAATAGCCAGCCAGCTGTAAATGGCGAAATATCAGACTCCCCAACTGTTGGTATGACCGATATACTTTAAAGTTGCCTTTTTAATCTATAATTGTTATTACTTGAAATGGATTCATGTAGATAGCTGCAATCTGTGTCGCGATCTCCAATCATGTCAGTATATGTGAGCCATAAGGTTCCACAAACTCAAGAATTATAATGAGGTGCTATTTGGATAAACCTTCGGCGATCCCCAGGTCGTAAGGACTTAGGGGATGATTGAAAAGGATCATTTGTCTGCCGCTGCTAGAATTGTTCAGGAGGTGTAACTTGCTGAACTTTTAAAAGGGGCAATTGAAATTTAAGTTGAGCAGGGGTGCTAGGCAAAGGTCCCCAATTTGAACCCCGGATATGGACGCTCTTTATTTACAAATTCAAGGAGCAGGGGTGCTAGCTTTTGGTGGTTGGAAATTTTACAATTCATTAATTATTTGAAGTAATGATTTATTGAATTTAAATTACATGAAACGTGAAGTTAAAAGGGGTATCTTGTTGCCTGCCCAAGAAGCATTTATTGTGCATATGAATACATTTTTGCTTTCCTGGAAGGCTGGAACCTTTAGATATCATCAAAAAAGAACGGTGCAATAAAGGCCATTTCCGTTTCTGTGCAGGATGGGGTGGACCTGGTGGATATGTATATCAGAAGGCCTACCTGGAGTTCTTCTGCTCGAAGGAGAAACTAAGTGCACTTGTTGAGAAAAGTAAAGACTTCCCATCTCTGACCTACATGGCTGTGGACAAGCATGGCAAGCTGATCTCTAATATTGGCATGGGCGATGTGAATGCTGTGACATGGGGTGTTTTCCCTGGGAAGGAGATCATCCAACCAACTGTTGTAGATCCTTCCAGCTTTATGATATGGAAGGATGAGGCATTTGAGATCTGGTCCAGGGCATGGGCTCAGCTGTACCCTGAGGGAGACCCTTCTAGAAAATTGCTTGAAGAGGTTACTTCTTTTCATTTATGGCGCTATCTGTGCTTTTAATAGTGTCTTTCCTGTACCGAGATTATAACGTATTTCCTCCTATTTTGCAGGTGCAAAGCAGCTACTTCTTGGTTAGTTTAGTAGACAACAATTATGTCAACGGAGATTTCTATCTTGTGTTTGAGGGTCTTTAAGTCCAGCCAACCATTGCATGTCAGTGGGTTACATTTCCTGATACGGTGTGGTTTATGTAATGTGATCTTGAGGAATCTTGCAGCTTATTTGTTACAGTAATTGCGTATGGCGTGGCATGCGAAAATCATTCTTTCAGGATGTATCCTCCCTGCCCTGTTGTGTTTCTACCATGTAAACTTTATAGTCTTACAAAGCTTGTGTTTCTTTCAAAATGGACGTAGCTGCCCGTTGCTGCTTTATTTATAATAACGGATGAAGATTATTTGACTGGGTCTTCATAAAATTTTAGTTCGTTGTTCTGGTTCTTATGAATAAGATATTACGAATTTCATCCATTGAATTCACGTGAATAAGTTCTGATGCATCGTTTGCCACCGATGCTTGTGGCGTTTGGCTCCGTTTTTAGTCTATGTTGTTCCTTGTTTTAATCGGTCTAGGTTTGCTTAGTTTGTCGGAGTATTACCTTTTTTTTTTTTAATGATTGTATGTTCTTAGTCTAGGTTGTTTCTTGTTTTACTAGGTCTAGGTTTGCTTAGTTTGTTCGGAGTATGTGAGCTCGACGCCTTTGTATTGCACCTTTTTTTTAATGATTGTATGTTCGATTATTCGTCGTCTGTCATTTTGTCGACCACTCGAAAAGTCAGACCTGTCTAACTCTCGAATTCTTGCCTTGTTAAAAAAAAAATTTCTTGAAGGCTTTCATTGCAAAAACCCAAACTCATGTCTTTTAAAAAACGGAAATTTCGTGAGGTACTCCTGAGGTATTGCAATTTTCGCGAGGTATACAACTCTTTTACATATTTCACATGGTGTCCCTGAGGTTTTCAATTTTTTCGCCTCGTGCCCTCCCGGTTAAATTTAACAGATGTGGGTAGCAATCCGTTAGTTTTCAATTAGAAAAGAAAGAAAGAAAGAAAGGAACGGACAGAAGAAGGAAGTGCAAAGAGAGAGAGAGCAAGACGCTCGCGCCAGAGAGAGAGAGAGAGCACGAAGGCCGGCCGCAGATCAGAGCTACGACGCCGGGGAGAATGCCTCCGGTCGGAGCTGCTGCGCCAGGTCGGAGCTGTGAAGACGAAGCAGGTGAGTATATGAACCATATTCTAGGGTTTGGGGATTTGGGGGTCAAGGGTGAGGCAGGTGAGTATTTTGGTGCCGAATCGTTGTTTATTGTCTTCGAATTTCTACTGTCGTTGATATTAAAACTGGAAAGATTTGGGGGTTAGGAATCTGTTTTGCTTATTTTGATTGCAAAATGTTGCCAATGTTGTTAGAGTCTCATAGGGATAAATGTTCAATTCAAAAGGCAAGGTTACAAGGGGATTTGACATTGCAGTATATTTATGATAATCCTAAATCTTAATGACATAGATGAAGATGATGACAGTGACTGGGAGCCATATATATCAAGATCCTGTGACAGTCGCAAAGTGGTTTTGCACTAATTGTACAATGGCCAATTTTGATTGTCTTCTTCATTGTGGTGTATGAACGAACACTTTCAGCTTTTCTTATGTGATTATTGTTAAATTTGGTTCTTTTTGGGTACATAGTTTCTTCTTACATACGGCAAGAGAGAATACATACTTTTTCTTTGCTTATCTCGATTCTTTAATTATGCAGATGAGTGGAGAACATAAGGACTCTTTTATTGTTGACTATGGCTTTTTTGCACCTTTTTGTGAGAGAGGCAATCTCGCTGGTGTCTCAGAAGTCATAGAAAAATTCAAAGGTAGAATTTGGTGACAACTCCATAACTTATTGAACTTTCATATTTTCAACTATTTAAAATAACATAATTTGTTTTTATTTTGAGTTCATACTATATTATATTTATATTATTGTGCTTAAGTTTAAATATCTGAAAAGATGCAATGATCAGATAGAAGATTTAAAATCATAACAGTTTCATGGGTATTAGACTTGCAACTGTCATAGTTGTCCCAACAAATATATAGTTCCCTTTCTAATTCTTGGATATGTGTTCTATTCATCCTAACAAATCTTTTCACTCTAGCTTGGCTGTCTGAGATTTTCATTTGATTTGATTTGATTGACTACTTCCAACTGAATTTGAGAATATCTAGTATTCTAGTAAACTATCATTATAACTTGAGAATATCTTTCTAATATGAATTACCTTAAGTATGAAGTGGTGTACTGGTGCTTTACGTCGAGTAATTTCTATCTCATACTGAATCGATGCCTCAACAAGGTTAACTGATCATTAGTAGGACATTGTTTATTTTGCTGTCTTTTTTTTCCTATCATACCAGGCAATTGAGATGGTATGTTGGCCTTAGTGTGTCTCTATGTATAGAAGAGACACATTGGTGGATTCTGCATCATTATTAACCATAAAATCAAGGATAGGCCAGTAGGCTATAAACTTTGGAGAAATATATTAGCCTTATAAAATAGGGTTCTTTATTAGAGTTATCAATCAGATTAATTGCATTGGGTGATTTTTAACAGCTCGATGAGGAGAAAATCATTCGTTAAACTAAAAACTGAAGGTTAGTTTGGATTCCCCCCCTGTTGGAATAGATTAAGCTTTTTGTGTGATCTTTCTTAAATATACATGTTACTAACATATGTATTTCTTTATTTTTAAAGGTCATGTCAAATGAGGTGAATGTTTTTGTGTGAAATATTTCTAGGTCATTTTATTTACAACCTAGCTGAAGCTCAAATATATATACGAACTCACACTGGTCAACTTTTGTGTGTCTAAATAAATAAAATGAAGAGTAAAGATACCAGATTTTGCCAATACATTAGGGACTTTTTTGTTCTCGTTTTTTGTTATAAAAAAAACTTTGATATATCATTCTTAGCACTGGTTTTTGTTGTGCAGAGCTGATGATATCACTTGGTCTGAATCAAATTTTGGTATATCTGTTTTTTTATTCCATATTTTTACTCCATCCTCATCCCGTGGAACTTGATTTTGCATATATAATTGATTTTAACTCAATTAGAATTAGATTTGTCTGATATTTGAATAAGATTTGTATTAGAGTTATCTGAGTTGTCTCGAATGACGTTTATTCTTTTTTTCCTCTATGTTTGCAACTTGTCATGTGAGTCTTATCATGCATGGTTTCAAAAATCTGTATGTCTGCTATTTGAACATTTTATAAAGCCTAGCTCAACTGGTCGAGTGATGTGTTTATACACAGAGATGTGGGTTAGACTCCCACATAGGCTAAATTGGAATATGGATTGAAATAGCTATAAATTCTTCATTGAATTCTTTATTGTTTTTTGTGTCCTTGCTGATTTCATGTAGTTGGGATCATGATTAGCTACAAGAAATCGGCATTGAACAGGAGTCCAAGCATGATTGACACTCTTGTCCATTAATATAAGATGTGTCAATTTTGTTTTTGGTGTACAAAATTTTGTTTTTGATGTACATGTGAATGGAAAATGACGGAATTGTATCATCACGATGCGTAATCAAGCGATCATCAAGGGTTGTCAAATGCAATTACATTACCCAACCCCTACATAAACAACCATAACATGTCATTTTCATTTCCTTGGTTACATCTAGGACAATGCAAGTGGTTCTAGAGTAACAACATAATTCATACTAGCAACAAAGTGAAATCCATGTCAAGAACTTAAAGAAAATACAACAAGGACACATAAAAACACTTGTTCAATAACTACACATAATCGCTGATAGCCTATGTGGGATTTGAACCCACATCTTTGTGTGTGAGCACAACGCTCTACCAATTTGAGCTAATAGGCTTAAAATCACTCCAAAACCTTAATTTTAATGGCCCAATACTGATGTTCATCCTAAGTTGACAAGAAGTTGATGCACTGGGGTCAAATTTAGGTATGCCTCCAACGATTACATAAGCTATAATGACCATACAACCATAATCAACCGATAAAATTTTGTCACCAACCCACAAACTTTCATACTCAAATTCCAAACTCAAACTCAAAATTCCAGTTCACAAACTCAGATTTCACTGAAAATCCCTAATTCAAGCATCCACTAGTAATAATCCATTTTTGCTCTTTCACCTTGGTGATCTCCTGCAAGACAAACATCAACCTTTGTGGCTAGACCAATAAGCAAATTTAGATCCATTATTGGGATAAACCATATTTGGTAAAATAGTGCCTTTGGGGACCCATACTTGCGTTATCCGTTCTTTTCTCAAGTGAACATGAAATGTATTGTGAATGATATATGGATCCTTTCTTCTATAGGGGCATGTCTCTTTTACATGTCCCTTTCTCTCACAGTGGTGACATATATGAGAGGTTATGCTTCCTTTAGCCTTTACAAAAGTGGTAATGTGCTGCTTCTTTAAAAACCTTGGATTGTAACCAATGTCACTTTTGTTTAGAGAACTTTGTTGCTCACCCAACATCCTATCAAGAGTGCCTTTGGATTTGGTAAAACTTATTAGGGCTGTCTGTTGGTCTTGAATCTTTTTATTCAGGGAGATCTTCTCGTTCTCTAAGTCATTATGTTCATTTCTTAGAGATGAGAGATCTTGCTTGAGTTCAGATTTCTCTGAGTCAAGAGTCTTGACTTTAATGTCAAGACCTGAATAAGAAGTTTCAAGTCTTTTGACCCTCATAGACAGATCCTCAATAGTTCTTTCCTTGTCCACAATTTTCTTAATAAGAGTGTTAGTTTGGGAAATAAGTTTCTCTTCATTGACAATCATATTAGAAAGGAATTCCGATAATACCTATTTTGGACTTGCCATAAGCTCTCTTACAATTACCTCAAGCTGCTCATCGTGGGATTCTTCTCCTGAGGCCATAAGACAGACATTGGCCTTCTCATCATCGGAGTCTGTGTCGGAATCGCTCCAAGTTGCCACCATGGCTTTCTTTTTCCATCTATCACCTTTCTTGAACTGGCTCTTCGTCTTTTGAGGGCAGTCTTTCACAAGATGGTCTGTTTCACCGCATTCAAAATAGGACAAAGGTTTAGTCTTCTTGTCATATTTGTTGTATTGAGACTTACCTCGAATTTTAGAAGACTCTAATCCATCCTTGTTGTTGAATTGCTTCTTCATTTTGAGGATTCGAGAAAGACCCATTGTAATAAGAGCAAAGGGATCATCCTCATCATCATCCTCATCTTCAGAATCAGACATATCTTTGGGCTCATCCTTCTTAGACTTGAGTGCCAAGTTCTTGGTGCTTGTTGGAAGTTCTCCATCGTCTTCATTGAGAATCATCTCATGTGTGATCAGCTTCCCAAGCAGATCATCAAGGGGTAGAGTGGTGAGATCTTGGGCTTCCTCTATGGCTGTTACTTTAGGGCTCCATTTGTCTTTTGGGAGGCACCTCAATATCTTCCCCACTTTTCTCAACGTTCTTGAAGGTCTTGCCGAGGGAGTCAAGGTTGTTTGTGATTTCTGTGAACCGTGTGAACATGGCCTTAATAGACTCATCAGACTTCATTTTGAAAAGTTCATACTTTCGAAGGAAGATGCTGATCTTGGTGTCCTTCACTTGGCTGGCTCCTTCGTAGGTGACAACCAGCTTGTCCCAAATCTCTTTAGCTGACTTATAAGATGAAATACGGTTAAACTCATCAGTACTAAGACCACAATATAGTAAGTTAATGGCCCTGTAGTTTTTGGATACGAGTTCAAGATCCGCTTGGATGTATTCAGCCTTCGCAACTTTGGTTCCATTTGGTCTGTTTTTCTCTGGAACCTTCGGACCATTTTCTATAATGTTCCAAAGTTCCAGATCTTGATCTATAATGAACATTTTCATCAAGGACCTCCAGTGGACGAAGTTGTTTCCTACAAAAAGTGGTGGTCTACTGGTAGACCTTCCTTGTGCAAATCCTCTGGTTGCTTCACCAGACATGATCAAAACTCATAAGATTGTTATATCAAAAGCAGTGAGTAAGGCTCTGATACTAATTGAAGGTTCGATAATGTATAACAAAGTAATATAAAGATACTCTAGAAGGGGGGTTGAATAGAGTATGCCAACTTTTCACAGATAATCTCAAGACTTTTGAAACGCTTGCAAAACCCTTTGAGATTGGACGTAATTCTTTTCTCTGGAAAACCTGAATCATAAAAGAGCTATACAATTCGAAACAAGTGCGGAATTATGGTAAAGCATTAAGTAAATGACGCAATGAATTGTTGACGAGGTTCGGCACGAACTTGGTCTACGTCCCCACCTAGTGTAACGGCCCAGGATTATGATTTCCGAGTTACGTTTCGAGGGATGAAACCCCTCGTTGGGATCTTGCGCCCCGAGTACAGGTTGAAGGTTTGAAATCGAAGATGTGTAGTTTAAAGTGGGATTTCGCACCCAAATCCAGAAGGTCCGTTGGAGACCCCAGGGTAAACCCTTGTACCTGTCCTAAGTCTACAACGCGGAAACTCATTTATCATGCAAAGGGCATAAGTTCTGAAAACGATACAACGAGCGCCACGGCAGAGCCGGGTCAAAACAGAATATAAGTAGGGAGAAATCCCAAAAGCATGAATCTGGTGAAGTCAGGTTTCAACACTCACTCTCCGCCATATGAATGGACCTCGTCATAACAGCACAAAATCAAGCAGTGTATCGGGTACCTGAAACTATACCACTAAGTCAGGCCAAGAGTCCGCCCGCGGGTCCTCTGACCACGCTGAGGACATATAATACGCATATACCTAGAATAAAGAATGCCTTCATGCAGTATTGGAATATTAACCACACTATCATGTTCCTAATTCATATGTGCAAAATATTAACTAAGGCCTTAACAAAGAATACCAAGTGGTATATCCCTCTTCTACCACCACCCCCCTTCCAGGTAGGGTGGAGACTGGCCAGTTCGATTCGATAGCATCTCAAATCTCATCATCATATCGTATCTCATCATCATATCGTGGATCTTGTGAAAAGAAATAATAATGCTGATAATAGTAAAGGTGTTCCAACGACCCGAATGACTCAGGACGAACCCGATGGAGCTGGGATGTCCTATGACCCTATCAAGTATTCTAGGACTCACAGATAGCGGTCGTTCTGTATTCAAACGCATACAGAATAAGAATGCTCATTCGTAAGTGCAATTCCTAAGCATGATACTACATGACATGCTTTTATGCATATGCAGCACCTACATACTATATGACACATTAGGCAGGAGGTACTGGTTACTGAGTAAGCCCCGGGGGACTTACCTAGCTAGCAGATCGGTAAAAGAAGAATCCATCACACAGTAGTCACGATCACAGAATATCACCTAATTACATAATGAGAATATATATAAGTCTATGTCTAACTATCAAGCACTCAAGCACACACACTAATCAATAGAACAAGTAACATATCGTAAATGTCATCGTATCGCACGTTCCATAAAGTCACATCGCTCTCCATAAATCATCAACCAAAATCTGCATGCTCATATTCATCATATCCGCACATATCCCAACAGTTCATCACAATCATAAAGCATAAGTTGTTTGATAATATCCTACTAACTCGTCACAATTATATAACATTTTAACCTCTTATAATAAATCATCACAAGTCATGCTATTAGTCACACATATCATGCCGTTAGTGAACTGATCATATCATCATGCTAGTTAGTCATGAAATAAGTCATATCCCCAAGTTAGTCCCAAGCCGTTTCAAAATTCGAGTCAAACAGTTAGAAATCCTAATTCTTAAAAATGTTAGCACAACCCTTTTTTAATTATTTAATAAATCATTTCCTACCTTGAAATTCTTTTTCCCAACTTCCCTTTTTAAAATGACAATCTGAATATTTTATTTATATCCCAAATGATTTTATAGATATTTTAAACACCATTTTATCAACACTTTTATAGAGTATTTCTAAGCCCTTTATGAAATAATTCCAACCCATTTGTATTTGATGAAACCAACTCTTTATAAATCTCCCGAAATAATATTTTATCTTTTAAATCTTTAAATATTATATAATAATTTAAATACCGCTAATTATTTAAATAATAAACGGACCAACCCGAACCGAACCGAACCAAGTTAGTTAATCCCCAAACCGGTTCAATAAATAACAATTATATATATTAGTAAAAAGGGGGCCCACACCCACGCTTCTTCTTCTTCTTCCGAATTCAAGAGGCTGCGCCATGGCTTTGCTCCCGCTCCCGCCGACAAGGATCTACGTCGGCGCCTCTCACCTGCTCCTTTGCTCTCCCGCCAGCTGCCCAGTGCTCGGACTCACGACCTCCTCCTCGCTCACACTACCATGCCCAGCTACTCCCGCCACTGCTCGGCCTCGCTGTGCTCGCCTCTGCTCGACTACGCCGGAGCACTCGCCGGAGGTCCCGAGCAGTGGCGAAGCCAGCCCGTAATATAGGGATGGGCGAGATTTAGGCTACAAATTAAGTAATAATTAAATGTGTTTTGCTAAACTTTAAATAAATTTAATTGTAAAGGGCTATGTAAAACTTTTTTAAAGATATATCCATATTATTAGAAGTGAATAAAATTTATAATTAGTTGAAAAAAAATTATTAGAAGTGAATAAAATTTATAATTAGTTAAAAAAAAATTCAAGGAAACCCCTAATGAATGACTAAACTAGAATTCAAACAATACTAATTGAAATTAATTATTCTCAATTTAAAAAGATATTTGAACTTATATATAAAAAAATAGTTAAAAATAAGTGAAGAAAAATGTAAAAAGTGGGAATTGAACCTTGGCTCTAATAAAAAGGAAAGAGTTCTCCATCTAACCTTTACCAACTAGGCAAGGTAAACTTTATGATCCATTTTCACTTCTAAATTAATTTACATCTTTTTATTTTTTATTTTTTATAGTTAACCTTTCGTATTTTTTTTCGGTATTGGGGTGGGCTCGCGCTCATAAGAGCCTACCCCTAAATCCGCCAGTGGTCCCGAGCTCACCCGACTTCCCGAAATCAGCTCTCACTCACCCCCCCCCCCCCCAGTTAGTCTACGCATCGAAGGGATACAAGAGATCGATCGAGAAGGAATAGAAGGCTCGGGAGCTTACCGACGGGTTCGTGACTTCGGAGCTTCGTCGGAGTTCATCGATGGCTCGATTCACTGCGCCGAAGGGGGAGGGACCTCAGGTTCAGCCTAGGATGAATGAAGGATGGTTAAAGGGGTGCGATTCCATGGGATTTTGAATCGAATCGAGAGATTGACTTACCGACGTCGGACGTGAAATCAGAGAAGGAGAGGACATCGGGGCTGCGGTTGCCCGTGGTGGCGCTTCGCTGCTGCTGCTTGAGGTTTCTAGGAAGGCATGGGACCTTCTGCTGGGGCTCGAGGTGGAAGGAGATTGTGTTGCTGCTGCGTTCACAAGGACGGAGGAGGAAGAGGAATTGGTGGTGGGGGTTGGTATTGTTGACTGCAAAGGAAGGGAAAGGGAGGTGATGATGAACGATGGTGAGAGGTGACGGGGAAAAATGGTGATGGAGAGCAGGTGAAGGGAATGGGGGTGATCGGCTTATGGAGGGAGATAGGTTGATTTGAAAGGGTATGGTGAGGTGAGGTGAGGGAGTTGGTGAGGGTAGTGTGTTGAATTGGTTAATCAATACCCGGAATGGAATCCCGAATACGCAAATTTTGAATTACGAAATTAGTTTTCGAATGTTAGTTTCTCCGGCTCTCGCTTATTCGATCAATTAGATTTATAAAACAGAAGAGGATATCGTCATCCAATAATTATTTTGAATTTTCGAGGTAAAACGACGGAAATTATTCGCCCAAATTTTTTATATTTCGGTCATAATCCATTAAATGAGTTTTAAATTCGACTTAATTTCATTTTTAATCGTCTTTTTCCAAAAAATTAGGATTTGAAAATCTGAGCCTTTACACCTAGGGTTCTTCCACAACCCTAGGATTCAACCGGCTTTATTAATTCACAAGACTTAGGATCCTAATAGCTCACCGAGAAGCCTCTCTCCTATACAATTGCAATCTAGTCAACTCACGTTCCCTTGGAGTCCTAGACCAATCTAGAAGAGCCCCGCCTCTCTCAGCTATCTAGTACAATCCTCTTACACTTCGTGAATCAATCGCCTAGTGTCCACTTCCTGAGTTACAAACTCTCGAGTATAACACTCTCTCGAAATATATCATATAAGCTCACTATGTAACTCTCAAATGCTTTGAAATAAAAGATACAACTCTTAACAACTAGCAGAGAGCACACGAAGAAGACAAATTGACTTGAAGGCTTGAGTATGAATGAATGCTTGTGTTCAGCGAATATGTTTATGTCTTCCCTTCATCTCCTCTTTTATATAAAATTAAATTGGCGCCTAAGGATCTTCTTCAATGGCTAGAACAGATCATGACTTGAGACGGAATCTTCAATCTTCTATTTGTGGAAACTCGGAAGCCATGATCCACTAGATTCGATCTTCTTGTCCTTTAGCTTAAGGAAGAAGATTTCAATTCGAAATATCTTGCTGTAATGTTAGTGTATAAAATATACAATAATATCTGGAAATATATTATAATAACATATAATAACATTCGAACATAATATGCACATAATACAGGTTTTGTGTTTCATCAACACAGCTGTAGCTTCAAGACCTTTGACACAAGCTGTGTGTCAAAACCTTTGAAACCATTTCCGATTTTCATCAAGGGAGTGGAGTTATCAGAAGAAATTTAGGGTTAGGTGATGAATTAGTATAAATAAGGCATATGAGATAGGTTCAATCAATTGTGTAGAGAAGAAAAAATGGTGACAAAGGCTGAAGCACAAAAACAGCATGTACGAGATCTTGGTGAGGCTTGCATATTTATGCGGACCTGTTGTGAGCTGAATCTGCCATGTTTTACAGTAACTTTTATATTTTTTTTTGCATACATTTCATGCATTTGGGCTAGGATAATACAGAATCTATGTAGTTCATGTTTATTCGCCAAATTATGGAATCTACACCAGTTTTTGTTTAATTTCGCAGAATTCGAGGCAAATTACAACAGTTCTAAGAAAGGTCGGAAAAGCTCGGAAATCAACTACAGAAGTCCAAGGTCAAGAAGCAGCGGAACCAGTCGAATCAAGCTAGGAGCTCATGTTTACTCGATCTAGAGTAAACCTACTCGATCTCGACGAAAGTGTCCGAGCACAAGCCTTGTCGACTAAGCACTGATCGAGAAACTGATTCAGAGACAACCCGACTCCCGGAAGACAACTCGATCTCGAGTACACCTTGTCGAGATCGACAACACCTAGACACCATGTCCAGAGTCGACTTGTTGTGACAAGTCGAGAAGCGGAGGACGGAGACGCCGAGCCGACCCTACTCGATCTCGAGTAGCCAACTCGATCTCGAGGACCCATGAGCGCCAGTCCAAGTCCATGACGACCACCAGTTCCTCGACCACACCAGACCACACATCCTCGACGACAACCCAACTCGATCTCGAGTTGTTTAGTCGAGATCGAGGAGCCATGAGCACATATCCGAGCCATGTCGAGCAGAGCTACCGAAGACGTCCATCCATCCATACTCGACGACCATGCTACTCGATCTCGAGGAGCCTTGGTCGAGATCGAGGAGAGCCGTGTCCAAAGCCGCGTTACGCGGTGAGCTATCCGTGTCGAGCTGGGAATCCTTGGAGCCGAAGGAAGCCGAGTCTATCCGAGATCCATCAAGTTCTATCTATGGAAGACAAGATCTATCAACATGAAGATATTTTACCTATTTAGATTTATTTTCCCCTTTTAGATTTAATTCCTTAAATTGAATTTATTTATCTTAAAGCCTTTAGATATAGATTTAGATAAAGATAGATATATTCTATCCTTGAATAACAAGGAATAGAAGGCTATAAATAAAGCCTTAGGGGCTGAGCATTAGGCATCTTATTCCAATTCAATTCCATTCAAGTAAGTAGGAGTAGAGAGAGAGAGAGTTTGTGGCGAGCAAGGTGGAAAGGCAAAAGCGGATTTGTCTTGTTGGTTGTAAGCTTTCTTTATTGAATTCAAATGCAAGTTAGTTTCTTTTGTTATTTAATGTCTTTCTTGATGATGAAGAGCGAGTAGTCCACCCACTTCTGGGGCTGGGGTGAGCCCGACGGTGGCCATGTGAGGTGATGCGGTAAAGGTACAATCTTGTTATGCGATTCTTCTTCTATCCCTATGAACATGATTCTTTTGCGAGAGTTGAAGGTGATCCTTGTTTGTGTTATTGAAGCGAAAGTGATCATAATACAACTTGGATTAATTATGTGAAAAGGGTTAGTAACAATTAGGGTTTATGCGAAAGCCTCTATATGCCTATTTGTTAGTAACGAAAGTTATTTTGATGGAAAGCATGATCTTTTATGCCTTTATGTGTTACTTTGCATGGTTATCGTTGTGGTGTTGATACCCTGGCTTTGGAAGTTCTTTATATATTTAGTTTATTTCATCCGAAATCTGAGATCTGTGTTCGAAGTTTGCCTTTTAAATTTTTGTCTTTTTAGTTGATCTAGAGGAAGCCTTAGTCGATCTCGAGTAGGCTTTGTCGAGATCGAGTACATTGTTGTCTTGATCGAGTTGCTTCTGTCGTCGATTTTTAGTTTCTGTTTATGTTGTCCTTTGTCGATCTCGAGTTGTTGTTGTCGAGATCGAGTAAGTTGTTGTGCTTGCTTTTATTTCTTGCTTTCGTTTGTTATTTCTGTCTTTGTTTTGTCTCTGTCTTTCTGTTTGCTTTTCGGTGAGATTTACAGCTGCCTAGGATCCGCTGACACGCTTCCTCGTGGATTCGATCCTGACTTTCTCTTACTACATTAGAGGGAGTCTTGTAATTATTTGCGTGGGCCTAAATCTGGTTTGATCTATTTTATTATATGTCATACTTGATTTTCTCCTCACAACAAATTGGCGCCGTTGCCGGGGAAGCTATCATTCGCGCCTTAGGTAGTCAGATCTCACTTTTTTCTTTGAGTTACTTTATAGGTGTATGTGCCGTTCTAGTCAACCACCTGAGTTTGACGGCTTAGACGAACCAGAGCGCCTTCTACACATCAGAGCTAAACTACAAAGAGCCATGGCGGTCGCTGAGACACAAGAACAGCTAATTGCGAGGCTTACAAGGGAACTAGCCGCTAAAGATGCCGCTATCGCCACTGAGAAAGCAACAAGGGAACAAGCGGAGGCTGAGCTTGCCCAGTACCCAACCACGGCAGAGGATTATATGCACCCAACTCTCGTCGTGCCTGAATCGGCGATTCTTATCCCTGAAAACTCTTTTGAAATTCGCACTCAATTTCTTATAGAGCTTAAAAATAATGCTTTTTTTTGGTAGGTTTAATGAGTGTCCTCTTGAACATATTACAAATTTTTCTGACATGTGTCGTACTCTTGCTGAAGGTACAACTTTGGAATATGTCAAGATGAAGGCTTTTCGCTGGTCTCTCTCTGGACCTGCACTGAAGTGGCTTGAAGGGCTGAAACCAAGATCCCTCACAACATGAGCCCAAGTAGAGCAAGAGTTTCTGAACAAATTCTTCCCTCCTGCAAAAGACAGCACTCCTCCGCTAGAAGATCACAGCTTTCAAACAGAAGCCTGGGGAGCCGCTAGCAAAAGCATGGGAGAGATAGAAGGAACTGCTACGATCTTGCCCTACTCATGGACAGTCACCCTACGTCATTCAGGAGATCTTCTTCAACTCTCTTGACCAAGTCACTAAGGACAGGATCAACCAGTATACTCGCTATGAGTATCTGACGATGCCACCAATAGACGCATGGGGAGTGCTCGACAAGCTCACTAACTATGACAACAAGTATGGGTCTACTGCAAACTATGAAGAGAACCCTTACGTCAGGCCAACACCATCCATGCCCCTCTATGAGCCCCCTAAAGAGATTGATCCTGATGTAAGGGAGTAGTACTATAGAGATCAGAACAAGAAGCTCCTTAAGCAAGTAAAATGTCTTTCTGTCAACCAGCCTTGCATAGAATACGGATCACAGCGGCACACCACTACTGAGTGCCCACACACAGAGCAAGTCAGGCTGGCAGAGCACCAAGAAGAGGCGGCTTACGCAGGGGGTCCCAATCGCTACATGGGGGACCAAAGGTTTCAGCAACCACAATGGAACCAAGGTGCCCCTAGGAACCCCCCGCCCTACAGAGCTCCAGGACATCCGGAAAGAGACCAGAAAAGGGATGATATATAGACAGTCCTGGAGGAAATACGGAGGAATCACTCAGAAACCAAACAGTCCTTCAACTTTGTCTACACTCAGATGCAAGGTGTCAACTCTAGGCTTGGGGAAATTGATATATGGCGGAAATTAGTTGATACACAGATAGGCCAGCTAGCAGCAGGAATCCCCAGACAGTCAGGTTCGCTCCCTGGATCTTCAGAACAAAATCCCAAGGGAAAGATTGGACATATCGCTGCTGTAAAACTCAGACGCGGCCATCAACTGCAAGAGTCAGAGGTCGGAAAGCAGCAGAACGAAGGAGACCAGCAAGTCGACCAGCAGCTAGTCGACGTCGACAAGAACTTGGTCGATATCGAGAAAGGCCATCTCGATCTCGAGGAGAAAATACAGAAACCCTCGTCTGCATTACACAGCAACTCGAAGTCGACTACGGTGGTCGAGATCGAGGAAGGCGTGGTCGAGATCGAGGAAGGGCAGGATGAGATCGAGAAAGCTGCAGCAAGTCCGACATCTGTTCTGGCTCCGAATCAGAAAAAGAAGCTGTCTTTCCCCACAAAATCTCCAAAGGACCCGGCAGAACAGAAATTTCAGCGCTTCATCAAGATGCTTCAGAAACTCAATGTCACCATCCCCTTCACAGAAGCTCTCAATGAAATGCCATCCTATGTCAAGTTCCTGAAGGAGATTCTGAGCAAAAAGCGATCAATGGCTGAGATTACAAAGGAATGCAGCCACTTGGGCATACTGGAAAAGAGGCCAGATCCAGGGAAGTTTGCTATAACCATTGGATTTGGTCCATACAAAATTAATGCTTTATGTGATCTTGGAGCCAGTGTAAGTATAATGCCTTTAACAATTTGGTCCAAGATTAAGATAGGTGCCCTAGAGCCTGTGGATGCTAGACTTTATATGGCCAACAACACAGTGGTCATTCCAACAGGCATGGTGGACAATGTGCCAGTACAAGTAGGTAAATTCTTTGTCCCTGCTGATTTCCTAGTTGTTGATATGCAAGAAGACCCTGCTTGTCCAATTATTCTAGGAAGACCCTTCTTGGCGACGGTGGATGCCAACATAAGCGTAAGGAAAGGAGTGCTCACTTTCAACATCAGCGATGAGGTAATTGAGTATTACTTTAATAAAACTGAAAGGCATACAGGTCCAATGAAAGAGGTAAAATCTATCTCAGCTGGCTACATCACCTGCGGGGAACCCAAGGTAAGAAATATGACCCCTGAGGAGCTGGAAAAGAGAGCTATGGAGGCACAGGTGGAGGAGATCATGGCAATCCTAAAGGAGGACACAGAGAATCCAATCGACACAGACCAAGGTACGTCGTTATAGACTAACTATTTTTCGGATGCCTTGAAAGGAACCAAGTATGGGGTCAAAATCGACCAAGATTCCTAGACCTCGAGGACTCTAGTCGACCTCGACCAAAACCAGGAACTTCCATCAGCACCAGCGTCGTCGAGAAGCAAACCTGACGATCAGAACTCCTCGAGATCGAGTACAGTACTCGAGATCGACCACCACTGTACTGCCTCGACTTCGCCTTCCTTGGCGCTGATTCCACCAGACGAGCCAGGCTACTCGAGATCGAGTACTCCACTCGAGATCGACCAAAGTTTGGCATCCCCATCTCCTGCATCCTCGAGCAGCTCACCACCAGAACCTGAAAACTCATCGAGATCGAGTAATAGTACTCGAGATCGACCAAACACCGTGCTCTCCAATTCCGTTTCTGCAAAGGTAAGCCAAGGTATGGATCTTTCTTCTCCTATTTCCATTAAAGATCTATCTATACATGGGAGAGGTTTGCCTTGGTATGTGCGCTTATGTAGGATTTCCAATGATGAGCCCAAAGAGTATGAAGTTGGAGACAAGCTCTATGTCTCTAAATCAAAAGATCATTGGTTCCCTAACAAATTCAACAAGAAGAGGATGGGACCTTTTGTGGTGAACAAGATCCATTCTGGAGGATTACATCTGATGGACAAGAATGGAGTCCTATTTGAAGCCCAAGCTACATGGGCCCTGCAAATACCACCTTGAGCTTAATGGAAAAGTTGGCCTAGCGACTATAAAATCTAGAGCTTGTACATAGACATTTATTTTTGGGAATTTTTTGACATTGTTTTGTTTGTTTTGGTTTTTGAACATTTTTAGTTTTTCTATTGTGGCCATATGTCTTCTACACTTTTCAGGACCATGGATAGAAGCAAGCTATATTCAGACTCGGCCCAGGCATTCTTTTCGATATTAAGAGGCCCTGCACACCTGCCTAGTGAGTTTCTTTCTTTACCCTTGTTTTTATACAATGAGGACACCGTAATGTTTAAGTATGGGGTGAGGGAAGGGCTTACTTTATGCATATTTGACATATTTGACATTATGTGTGCATATTTAGAATTTATTTCTTGAATTACTTATACATGGCTATTTTGGAATTCATTATTGATTTATGTGCTTATATGCATGTTTTCCAAAGTTTGAGAAAAATGACCCCCATTGATTTTTTTTTTTGATAAATGTCATGGAAGCTTATATCGGACTCAACGATGCAAAATTGGATTCATTAGAGATATAGCATGAAATTGCCTAGTAAAGGGAAGTCACAATGAAGTGCATAATTTTATTAAAAACCATGAAAGGAGGTAAATTTGATGTTGCTTTTGACATGTTGCATGATAAAAGGATGGAGGACTTTATATTTCCATATAATGCTCATATGTTTATAATCCAAGCCTTACCTATGCTTATGCATCACAAAAGCCATATTTAGCCTTATTTCAAATTATTGCTCCACATGATCTAAAAATTGCCATTCTTTACCTTATCCGGGGATTATGTTGAGAATGATGTTACATTATGGAGAACATTATATGGTGTTTGTGTTGTGGTTATCATTATGGAGTTTGGAAGGAAATTGTTTGAAAAATATGGAAAATTTAATGAGTGAGAAAAAAAATCCAATCACCTCAGGAGATAAAGGTAGATTGACCCTGCTTGCTAAGATAATAGTTTGGCGAGATGAGACACATTGTGAGGAATCCAAAGCACTAAGTATCCGGGGCCATTCATGACACCCATGTTTGCGACTCGCGAGAAGGCAGTGCTGAGGTTAGAGAGGTAAAAGCATTATTATTGAGAAAAAGCATTATGAAAGGTGATGAATCAAAGAAAGAAAGAATGTGGTATGAAATTCAGATTGGAAAGTACTCCATTTCCCCGGATCATTAGCACCACATTGCCAAAAATTTCCCACCTTTAGCCTTTTACTAATCTACTTCTTATTTGAGCTTAAATTGAAGTCCTCTTGATTATTAATGCTTTGTCACATAAATTGTTTGTGCATAACCCTCCTTTTGTGAGTAGATGTTGCTTTTGTATATTTGCACATGCATGGATTTGTGACACTAGTACCTTTTCGAGGATGGTAATTGATTGCAGGGACATATAAGAATGAATCTAAGATGTTGAGAGTCTTGATTTCTTCCCCTGAATGAAGAATAAAAGTATTGCTTGAGGACAAGCAAGCTTAAGTATGGGGTGTTTGTTGTGAGCTGAATCTGCCATGTTTTACAGTAACTTTTATATCGTTTTTTTTTTTTGCATACATTTCATGCATTTGGGCTAGGATAATACAGAATCTATGTAGTTCATGTTTATTTGCCAAATTATGGAATCTACACCAGTTTTTGTTTAATTTCGCAGAATTCGAGGCAAATTACAGCAGTTCTAAGAAAGGTCGGAAAAGCTCAAAAATCAACTACAGAAGTCCAAGGTCAAGAAGCAGTGGAACCAGTCGAATCAAGCTAGGAGCTCATGTTTACTCGATCTAGAGTAAACCTACTCGATCTCGATGAAAGTGTCCGAGCACAAGCCTTGTCGACTAAGCAATGATCGAGAAACTGAGTCAGAGACAACCCGACTCCCGGAAGACAACTCGATCTCGAGTACACCTTGTCGAGATCGACAACACCTAGACACCATGTCCGGAGTCGACGAGTTGTGACAAGTCGAGAAGCGGAGGACGGAGACGCCGAGCCGACCCTACTCGATCTCGAGTAGCCAACTCGATCTCGAGGACCTAGGAGCGCCAGTCCGAGTCCATGACGACCACCAGTTCCTCGACCACACCAGGCCACATATCCTCGACGACAACCCAACTCGATCTCGAGTTGTTTATTCGAGAGTGAGGAGCCAGGAGCACAAGTCCGAGCCATGTCGAGCAGAGCTACCCGAGACGTCCAGCCAGCCATACTCGACGACCATGCTACTCAATCTCGAGGAGCCTTGGTCAAGATCGAGGAGAGCCGTGTCCAAAGCCGCGTTACGCGGTGAGCTATTCGTGTCGAGCTGGGAATCCTTGGAGCCGAAGGAAGCCGAGTCTATCCGAGATCCATCAAGTTCTATCTATGGAAGACAAGATCTATCAACATGAAGATATTTTACCTATTTAGATTTATTTTCCCCTTTTAGATTTAATTCCTTAAATTGCATTTATTTATCTTAAAGCCTTTAGATATAGATTTAGATAAAGATAGATATATTCTATCCTTGAATAGCAAGGAATAGAAGGCTATAAATAAAGCCTTAGGGGCTGAGCATTAGGCATTTTATTCCAATTCAATTCCATTCAAGTAAGTAGGAGTAGAGAGAGAGTGAGTTTGTGGCGAGCAAGGTGGAAATGCGAAAGCGGATTTGTCTTGTTGGTTGTAAGCTTTCTTTATTTAATTCAAATGCAAGTTAGTTTATTTTGTTATTTAATGTCTTTCTTGATGATGAAGAGCGAGTAGTCCACCCACTTCTGGGGCTGGGGTGAGCCCGACGGTGGCCATGTGAGGTGATGCGGTAAAGGTACAATCTTGTTATGCGATTCTTCTTCTATCCCTATGAACATGATTCTTTTGCGAGAGTTGAAGGTGATCCTTGTTTGTGTTATTGAAGCGAAAGTGATCATAATACAACTTGGATTAATTATGTGAAAAGGGTTAGTAACAATTAGGGTTTATGCGAAAGCCTCTATATGCCTATTTGTTAGTAACGAAAGTTATTTTGATGGAAAGCATGATCTTTTATGCCTTTATGTGTTACTTTGCATGGTTATCGTTGTGGTGTTGATACCCTGGCTTTGGAAGTTCTTTATATATTTAGTTTATTTCATCCGAAATATGAGATCTGTGTTCAAAGTTTGCCTTTTAAATTTCTATCTTTTTAGTCGATCTAGAGGAAGCCTTAGTCGATCTCGAGTAGGCTTTGTCAAGATTGAGTACATTGTTGTCTTTATCGAGTTGCTTCTGTCGTCGATTTTTAGTTTCTGTTTCTGCTGTCCTTTTTCGATCTCGAGTTGTTGTTGTCGAGATCGAGTAAGTTGTTGTGCTTGCTTTTATTTCTTGCTTTCGTTTGTTATTTCTTTCTTTGTTTTTTTTCTGTCTTTCTGTTTTCTTTTCTGTGTGATTTACAGCTGCCTAGGATCCGCTGACACGCTTCCTCGTGGATTCGATCCTGACTTTCTCTTACTACATTGGAGGGAGTCTTGTAATTATTTGCGTGGGCCTAAATCTGGTTTGATCTATTTTATTATATTTCATACTTGATTTCCTCCTCACAACAGGACCTTGATTGAAGACGAGGAGGTAGGTCTCAAAAAAGTTGCAACAACGCTTAACAAAGAATTCTCAGCGTTTAAAACTGTTGAAACAATCTATAGAGAAGAGATGAACGATGAGGAGTACCTCAACGACCCTAAAGTTCGGCAACAAGTTCGTAGTGGGAAACGCGTGATGGCCCTCCCGATGGGGGATCTATTCACAGTGAAAGTTGAAGGCCTGAGGAGATCCGAACGTTTACAAAACCGGAAGTAACTAGATTTGTATTTATTTTTAGGGTTTCCTAGATATTTAGTAATATTTCCGAGTTCATTATGTAATCTCATTTCAAACTAATAAGACGTATTTCATTGAACTAGTGAAATATTTATGTCTGTGTTAGTTCTATGAGGCTTTACCATAACCTCGTCAATAGTTGATGAAATTTATAAATATGCTCGGCCCAGATTACCGAGACTTTGCCTTTTACTCGGCCAATGTTACCGAGACTTTGGACTTTCTTAATTTACTCTCGCCTTTATTTGGTTCTTAGGATAAAGTTATTATGTTTTATCCATAAAAATTCACCAATTTTATTCTGTTTTCATAATTTCATATCTCTATAACTATAATTACGTATATGATGAGATAAATAATTATCAAAATTTTATATCTTTATAGTGAAGATATAATGAGATAATTTTTAAAAAATCATCAATACTAAATTTTATATCTTTTGTATATTTGATATAAACCCTAAGCCTTCTGTTTCAAGGACCAACATATATGCAAAACATAACTTGCTTCTCCCAAACTAAAGTGTTCCCAAAAAAGTCTATTGACAAGAGAGTAACATGAATACATGTGGAGATTCAAACAATGAAAGTGAAGAGGTGAATATTGATGAAGAAAATATTGATGTAAGTTGTCAAATATTTTGCAGTATATGTATTTCATGTCGATTTATTATATACAAAACCATAGGTGAATTGAATTGAATTGTTTAGCGTATTTACTGCCAATAACGATGTAACTTTAAGAGTTCGGAATTTGGAACGAGTATCATGTATACCCTCGGTAGTTTTTCATGAGTTTAAGAGATTAGCTCGAAGATTTGGGCCGAGACTATGTTAAAACCTCAAGAAATATTAATTAGTATACAGTATAAACTCGTAATATTATAAATTGAAGTAGCATTATGATGTTTTGGCTGACCAAAATATGTGAAATGGTTTTGCATTTGGACAATATAGAAGATATCATAAATTTCTCAAAAGATGGTGATAATAGTGAATTAAATTCGGGTGATGATGATGACGGAGATGGAGAAGATGAGTTTGCAATGTACCCTGATTTCACGCATCTATTCCGAGATAAATAAATTTGGGATTCCAAATCTATAGTTATAGAGGGAGTGCGGTCTATTGAGAGGAAGAATAACATGGTCTTGGTCATATCTCGATCTGATGCAAAGAGTTGTTGGCTTTATTGTGAGAGACATGGGCAACATAGAATTCCAAAGTGATGCGGGACCATTCAAGACACCTCCGGACACATCTATGATTCGATCTCATGAGAATGTTGTCATCCTCAAGAGGAAGAAGAAGGCTCCACCTTGGGAGAAGATCCAAAGGTGCAAATAACGTTTTAGAATCTCGTTGTGCAAATGACGTTTTAGACTCTCATTCAGAATTTTGATAGCTTTTCGACGTCTCTGTAAAATGAGTCGTACAGATTCAATATTTATCGGATTGAGGCGTGTCATACCTTATCGGAACGAGGACGAAGAGATCTACAACTTTTCTGTTGAAGGTTTTTCCAGATTCGACATAGAGCTTGGCCGAAAATCACCATCTTTGAAAGACTGTCACTGTTTTGACGGGAATGGAATAATAAGTGTGGGAACTCTTATGTTTATTACTATTTTTAGTATTTCTTTTACTTAAGTTATTTTAGGAAACTTTAGGGATTATTTTTATTAATTTCTTTAAGTTGTTTTATTAGTTATTTCGGCCCAAATCAGCCCTTGTAAGGCTATATAAGCCGAGTTCTTCCATTGTAGAACACACGAAATTCATTAGGAAGAAAAGTCTCTTTTTGTGTTGAAACACATGAGTGAAAGTCAATCGATTCGAAACATGGCTCATCGATTGCAACTATTGGTATTGATCTAGCTTGGTTTGCTTTGTGTTCATCAATTTCGCAAAACTTGGTGATCCTAGTATCCACGAGCCCCCTCCTTGTGCCTCCAAGTCATCTGCTTGGTTGTGTTGGGTTGTAGAGGCGGGTTATATAGTCATTGGTATTGGTTCCTACCCTCTTAGGAGGCCTGAGGTCTTTATCTTGTTCTATATAGATCGAATCAATCTTTATCGGTCGTGTCTTTCAATTCTTGCATCTAAATTTCGATTCTTTGTTTCTTTTCCTTTAGTCGATATCGAGTCAGTTTATGTTCATCGAGTCTTTCCTGAGTTCTTTGGTTTCTTGATCGATCTTGATCCAATCTTGGTCGATTTCTTGAGTCTTGCTGCGTTTCTTTGCTTTCTTGTTGAGTCTTGTTCAGTTCTTGCTTCCATTCTTTAGTTTCTTGTTTGATTGTCAAAGATCGGGCCATCCTGCGACTAACCCCGTATCAAATTGGCATCAGAGCTTCGGTTTCCAACATCAAGATTGAGTCTTTTTTTTTTCATAAACACAAAAACCCACAAAAAGAGTCCTTTTCTTGTTTTGGTCTTTTACTTCTTGCATTCTTGAATTGATTATTGCACTAACCTTCTTGTTTGTGATTATTTGTGGTTGCATAAGCCTAAACACAAGCCTAGCCGAGACCAGTGGAGTCGACCACAAGTGTACGCAGCCCTTTGTGTGCACTACAACCGATGGCACATCCCTTGTGTCCCCATAGCTCTTGCTTTGGCCGATTCCTACCACCACACAAGACAAACCCTAGTTTGTTCTATCCTTTTCTATCTTCGAAATATTTGTTTATCTATTTCCTTTGCCTATTTAAAATCTGATTTGTGGTAGAATTAATTCCTTAAATCTATCATATATCTTAAAGGCTAAGATAGATATACTTACCTAATTTATCCAAAGGTTGTTTATAAATATATCTTTAGGGCTACAAATTTTATCTATTCACCTCTTACCTCAGATTTTCGAGTCCTACTTTGTCATCTAGAGTCTTTCTTGCATTAAGTCAAAAAAAAAAAAAGATTGAACTTGGATCTAGGAGGATAAAATTCAATAGGGGCAAAAGTAAGTCAAAAAAAAAGAAAAGAGTTTGTTCTACTAGTGCAAGAAAGCTCCTAAGGACATATTTTGGTGAACCTCTCAAGCCTTACTCGACATTACCTATCTTTCATACACATTACCTCCACAAAAATCTAAATTGAAACTCTACCTTGCAACTACAACATCCTAACTTAAGGTTTTCAATCAAAAGAGGTAAATTTCCATACTTTTCCTTATTTTCTTTTAATTGTCAATTTTGTCGAGTTCTCTTGTCGAGTTCTCACTTTGTCGAGCATTTCTCTCCTGTTTGTCGAGTGCTTTGTGGATATATCGAGTTGCTTTTGTTGAGTCGAAGTACTCCTTCCCCACGTCGAGTGCTCTTGTTGATTTCTCTTGCTTGTGTCGAGTACTGCAGCCCTTGCTGAGTGTTCAAGTGTGTTGTGTCGAGTGCTCAAAGCTACTGTCGAGTACTTACTTTGCTGTTGTCGATTGCTCTTGAAATATTTAAGTGCAATCTTGAGTCTTTGTTTCATTCATTCTCTCATATAAATACTTTGATTGTTAGGTTTTTGCTTGAGTGTTGATTTGCCCAAAGCGGATTGAAACAACAAGCGGGACATACCAATTAGAGAGGGAGTGTGAGCGAAACACTTGTGAGGTTGTTTATATGTTTTTCTAACCTTTCACATAGTTCTTTTTTTGTCATTATTTGCAATGTCGAATAACCAGGACAACGACTGGTACAGTACCCCCATGGAGTACATAGCTAAGATGAATAAAGCTTTGCGGTAATAGAGCTTCAACGTTTTGGCTCTAATACGGTGTTCGTACAAGGAGTCCCACTTAGAGATGAAGTGTCATCTAATGAAAGGGAAGAAACTCATCCTATTACTCCTAATAATGCTATTCAACATCATGTTTCTTCTAGCATAGATGCTTCTTTTATTGCTGAAAACGTAGAGTATGTTAAAAATGATCAAGTTCTTAATTTACTTGCCTGTAATGATAATGATTGCATTGAATATGAGCATGGTGATTCTTTGATTGATAGTAAAGTTTTAGGTGTTCAACCTATGTCTTGTGATGATAATCAAAGAGAAGATTTATGTCATACTAAATGCTCAGAAAAAGGCAAAGTTTCTAATATGATCATTGATGGTGCAAATTCTTCTCTTATTACTAGCCTTGAATTAATTGAAAATTTAGCCTTGAAAAAAGAAGAAAACTTGCTAGCATTGGATGGAAACTTAGGGATTAATGACCAAGCTAAAGTGCATATTAAGTTAGAACATCATGACGTTGATATGGAATCTGAATTATGCACTAATCAAGTTTCTTTTCTTGATTTTGTAGAGAGCTCTATTGGCTTACAAGTTGACGAAGCTGAGACAATAACCATTAAGGAGTAGTCAATCCCTACATCAATCGGTCTTGCGACGAGTTTCCATGGGCATGAGGTTTTCGATCCAGGAGCTCGTGTGGATGCCTTTGCGAAATCATATGCGACCTTGGATTCGAGGACGAATCCTTTTCAAGAAAGGGAGAATGATGCGGGACCATCCAAGACACCTCCGGACACACCTATGATTCGATCTCATGAGAATGTTGTCATCCTCAAGAGGAAGAAGAAGGCTCCACCTTGGGAGAAAATCCAAAGGTGAAAATGACGTTGTAGACTCTCGTTGTGCAAATGACGTTTTAGACTCTCATTCAGAATTTTGACAGCTTTTCGACGTCTCTGTAAAATGGGACGTACGGATTCAATATTTATCGGATTGAGGCGTGACATACCTTTTCGGAACGAGGACAAAGAGATCTACAACTTTGCTGTTGAAGATTTTTCCAGATTCGACATAGAGCTTGGCCGAAAATCACCATCTTTTCAAGACTGTCACTGTTTTGACGGGAATGGAATAATAAGTGTTGGAACTCTTATGTTTATTACTATTTTTAGTATTTCTTTTACTTAAGTTATTTTAGGAAACTTTAGGGATTATTTTTATTAATTTCTTTAAGTTGTTTTATTAGTTATTTCGGCCCAAATCAGCCCTTGTAAGGCTATATAAGCCGAGTTCTTCCATTGTAGAACACACGAAATTCATTAGGAAGAAAAGTCTCTTTTTGTGTTGAAACACATGAGTGAAAGTCAATCGATTCGAAACATGGCTCATCGATTGCAACTATTGGTATTGATCTAGCTTGGTTTGCTCTGTGTTCATCAACTTCGCAAGACTTGGTGATCCTAGTATCCACGAGCCCCCTCCTTGTGCCTCCATGTCGTCCGCTTGATTGTGTAGGATTGTAGAGGCGGGTTATATAGTCATTGGTATTGGTTCCTACCCTCTTAGGAGGTCTGGGGTCTTTATCTTGTTCTATATAGATCGACTCAGTCCTTATCGGTCGTGTCTTTCAATTCTTGCATCTAAATTTCGATTCTTTGTTTCTTTTCCTTTAGTCGATATCGAGTCATTTTATGTTCATTGAGTCTTTGATGAGTTCTTTGGTTTCTTGATCAATCTTGATCCAATCTTGGTAGATTTCTTGAGTCTTGCTGCGTTTCTTTGCTTTCTTGTTGAGTCTTGTTCAGTTCTTGCTTCCATTCTTTAGTTTCTTGTTTGATTGTCGAAGATCGGGTCATCCTGCGACTAACCCCGTATCACAAAGAGTCGGGATCTGTCGCTAGAGCATGTAAAGGTGAGAAGAGCAGCATCTAGGCGATGTGTTGTCAATTCTGAATCAATTGTCATGACGCTATGCCTAACAAGTGGGTCACCGAAGTTACTATTGGATCCCATAATCATCCCCTAGTGAAGTATATGGAAGGGAATCGATATTATAGTCGTCTAAATGAGGAAGAATACGAGTATGCGCACATGAAGCCTTCAAAGATATTAACACTTGCTTGGGAAAAATTTAAGACAAATGTTAGTGTGGTGAAGACCATAGCCAATGCAAAGAAAAAGGCGAAGAGAGAAGAACGGCAAGGGAGATCGATTGTACAACATTTTCTGCATTTGGCAAAACACTGCAATTATTTTCAGATTCATAGGAGATTTGATAACGGTGTTGCAAGTGAGCTATTTTTTGCTCACCCGGAATCAGTGAAGTTGTTGAGGTCATTCTCGTATGTGTTGATAATGGATGCTACATACATGACAAATGGGTAAGTAAATATACATTATGTTATGACTATACAAGTACTACATACAAAAGAATTTCACTTACTACACTTTTATTGCAGGCACAGAAGGCCTCTTTTTGAGATCGTTGGATTCAATTCGACATGGAGGAGTTTTCCAGTTGCGTGTGTTTTAATGTTAGATGAGAAAACAGAGGCATATGATTGGATTCTCATAATGTTGAAAGAGATGCTGAAATTTGTTCGGAAAATGCCTAACGTTTGTGTTACTGATAGAGAGTTGGCATTGTTGAATGCCTTGCCAACCTAATTCCCTGGTACGCCTAATATATTGTGCCATCGACATATCATCAGGTATATTCATGCCCACTGTTTGATTCATTTGCGTGAAAAAAGCCAAGCAACTAGATTTTCACGCCGATGCAAAGCTATATTTAAAGCCACTACAATGGAGAAATATGATGCAGAGAGATCTATGTTGTAAGAAGCTTGGGGAATGTATGAAGATATTATGAATTATTTTCATAAGACCTGGTTAGACCCGTGCAGGGATAACATAGTCCAAGTTTGGGTAGACAAGGTCACCCATTTTGGCACATATACGACAAATAGGTATGTGCACTGCTCCTTGATTTATGTTTTTTCATTCGCGCGACTTATTTATAGATTTTGTTCGTTAGCTCAGATGGTAGGCGTGGAGGCAAGGAATGGGACTTAAATTTCAGAGGTTTTGGGTTCGAACCTGTCAGCCCACTTTCACCTCCTTTTTTTTTCTCTCTACACAAGCAGCGACATCTGTGTTTTTTTTTTTATGAATTATGTGCATCGTAGTAACTAATTTTTCCATTCATCTTGAATAAAATTTGTAAGCACTAAACAATATTAAAGCAAACCATTTTGGTTATTTCCATCATTCTTGTGTGCACTAAATTTGGAAACCAATTTTGTAAATTTAGAGTTTATCCCTTTTATATAGGAATATATATTATCGTTCTTTATAATGTTCAGCCTCCCTCTGGAGAAAATCTTGGGTCCTCCACTGACTTCATGTATTTGAAGAGAAATTGTTCACGACATGCGTTGGATAGTATGGTAAGATATTATGCCTTCGTCCAAAGGGCAAAAGGTGAAATTTGTCGTTGCAACGAGCCGATCACACACGGGCTTCCATGTGGACATCAAATCGCAACATATGTGAGGCAGTTTTATGTTATTGGATTGGACGCAATTCAATCATTCTGGAGAACACTATAATTCCTAGAGGTCGATGATGTTGACTTTGAAGTGGATGCTATTAGAGGTACGGAGATCAGACAAAAGCTGAATTTGATAAGCAATTTCACACAATGTCAGCTGAAAGGCGAATGCATATTATCGCATTGTTGGACAACTTTTTACACCTAGGTAAAAACTCGTCAAATTCTAGTTTACTACTTATATACAAGAAAATGTCACATCTACAAATCGATTGAAGAGTTAGCATGAACATGGTGGTAAGGCAGTTTTGAAGAAAAAACCAGCCCCTTCAAAGCAGAATGCACAAGGTTAGATGTCTATCGACATGTCTTCAATCCCCAGGTTTTTTTGCATGGATATATTGTACACTGTGTGAATGTCAACCTAGATGGTCAATGTGGCTTCCGAGCTATAGCGGAGAGTCTTAGTATGGGTCAAGCCCAGTGGCATACGGTTCGGGCAAATCTAATAAACGAGGCAAGGAAGAATAGACAGTTGTATGAGCTGATTATTCATGCCAATGATATCAACCATACGCTTAAGAAGCTCAACTGTTATCTCACCATTTCTCTGGTTGAAAATTGGTTTGAATTACCTGATATGCTTCATGTTTTAGCAACCTGCTACCAGTGCGTTTTCCTGGTTATTGATGACGCCACTTATTTGCCTCTCACCACTACTAGCCTAACGAACCTCGATGCATTCCTAATTTGTTGCATAGCTTATATCTAAACCACCTTACGTTTTGTATCAGTATGTGAACTTCGTCCTGTATCGATTGCATTTTGTGTATATATAACATATTAACTATTATAATAATTTATTTGTCGTATGTAACACGGTTAACATTGAGAGCATATGCCCCATTACCACCTCTCACCTACTTCTAGCGACGGAATCATGATCCAAGTGTAGATGGGTTAGACAACAAGTACAGAGCGTTGTTTGATGCATGGATATCTGTACAATCATCGTCAACCAACCTCAATGTCGAACAAACATAGTATGTCCTAATATTCTATACGTTTATCTATCTTCGCACAATGATACAATTTTGGACCAATTTCTGATTATAACATTATATATATATATATATATATATATATATATATATATATATATATATATATATATATATATATATATATATATATATATATATATATATATATATATATATATATATATATATATATATATATACCTTTACGTTTTAACCACATTTGGAATATTTGTCGAGTTTCTTGTATTCACTCCACCGAGATTTGTAGGCTAATATACACACTCGGCCCAGATGTTTGAGGATATACACGTAGCTCGTCAACATTTGTTGAGTTTCTTTTTTTTTACTCGGTCCAGATTTTTGAGGTTAGCATGAATCCTCAACTCGTTGTTTACTCTGATTAAGTGTGACATTCTGGAGATTGTAAAGGCTAGCATCTAATGAGAAGTGAATGAAGAAACAATTGTGTTCAAGATAAAACATCCATACCATCTCCATTATAAAGAAATCCATATGAACATAACATAGTGATATAGATCCATAACACTGTGATAATCCTTAGATAAACTAGACTAGAATAAAGTTAGTAAGTAAATAAGCACCACTACAATCAATAATCATTCTCGTCATCATCATTATCATCATCATCTTCATCGTCCTCCTCCTCCACATCATCATCATCGTTGTAGTCCTCTGCTCCCTCATACTTTTCATCTTCATTGACGAATGTGTAGACTTCCTCTGGATGAACATCCATGTCTACCTCTTCACTTGCCCACACACAATTAGGCATGTGTGAATGGGGGGTATAACGTCAACTATTCAAACGCCGCGCACACTTGGTTGTAGTATGGATCGGGTACGCCTTCATGATGGCAAATCATGTCATAAAGGAGAGGAATCATTGTGTTGATTCGCTATTACACGCAACAATCAATCATAAAACAAAAATTATATTGACTTTGTTTGAACAATTTACAGAAACATAAACTCTAATTTGAGATTACTTGTTGTGGGGGATAGTCTTGCCCATAATTTCCTCTCTCTGCATAGGTCCCATAGATGTGGAAATGATGAGGATAAATGATAAGGTGAGTGAGAGGAGTGTGCCAATATATGTAAATCTATGTGCAGTCCCATGGTGCTCTAACTGGTGGACCCATGTTATGTAATAATATACGATGGGTTCCGTGTCGTTGTTGCCAAGCCCATGAAGCATTCGGGTACTCCACACTCTATCGGTGGCCGAATGCCAATCTATAGGCATGATTAGGCGCTGTTACAGTCCCCGAAATTGACTGAACATGTCCATACTGACGGACCACTCTATCTGGTATGTATGGCTCAGTTATGTCCAATTACGAGAGCGCGTCATAGAAAAGTGATGACCTCAACACACCCCGCTCGAAATCTAGACCCACTCCATAAGGTTGAAATATAACCTACAGACAATCAACATTAATTTTAGATACTCACAATTTGAATTGTACTCATAGCATTATCATAGTAGTGCTAACCTCCTTTGGACTCATCCGGTCCAAATCTATTCGGTATGCAATCAACTTATCGGTTGAACAAGCTTGTGTCGCATCTGTCTCCACCTCATAGCCCCTGGTTGGGATGTCTTGTACTCTCTGTTCCTTTGTGGTTGAAACTGTAAAAAATATTCAAAGATCCATGCCTACAACATTATAAAATGTTTTTTAACGTAAAACAAAAAACAAAAACATTGTTTACCAAGCAACAATATTTGCATTATTATTCACTACATGGGAATCCAAGGGTCCGTTTGAATTCCCAATGTATTTTAATTATAAGTAAAATACATGTATTAAATAGATAAGTAAATTATAAACATACTTGATTTAATTTATTTATTAAAAAAAAATAAGTATTGTACAGAGTATCTTTGAGAATTGAGAATTGAAACCTTCCCCCTCCTCCTTCCACTTCCCCTAGCCCTTGCTTCTTCTCACCGACCCCCAATTCATGCCGTTACCGGTCGCCGCCGGCGTAGCATAGCCATCGACACCAACCTAAACGCCATCGCCCTCGCCTTTCTCTGTCGAGCATCGCTCCACTTTCCATCTCCACCTTCCTCCCTCACCATCGGGAACCACTCACCTCTCCGGAAATCTAAAGGCGACCACTCCCCTCTCCGAAAATCAAAAGGCGACGCTCGCTCCTCCTCTGACCACCACGTCGCCGAATCCCTAAATATCTTCAGTGGTTTTCCCCCCTCTTCAGTGGTTTCTCCCCTCTCCGAAAATCACGCCAGATTTCGGATCGAATTTCAGTGGTTTTTCCCCCTAAATATCTTGCTCCCTACTTGGGTCTTCAACAAGGGTCTTCAACATGAAATCTAAAAATTCAAGTGCAAATCCATTGATGAGTTCTCATAACCTCCAGATCTATAACCATAACCTCCAGATCTATAAAATTCGAGTACAGATCCACTCTTCACATAGAGCCATTGATGAGCTATCAAGATTCGGATCTACAAACAAGGGCCGATAGAGGATTGAAGAGCTTTCAAAATTCAGATCTAAAAACAGGTAGAAAGAATGGAAGTCACTGATGATTAACTTTCTCTCTTATTTCACTCTGTGGTTTTGATTGAAGGGAGGAAGAAAGAACCCAAATAATAATAGTTGTGGTGATAAAATTATTATAATTCATTTTATCAATATAGCATCCAAACACTACTTATTTTTTAAATGCATTATAAACTAAATACATGTATTATAAACATAATACATGAGAATCCAAACAGACCCCAAACAGAAGCAATGCAATGCAAAACTATGGAAAATTACATGTCTATCGTGTTCATCGATTTTAGAGTGATGCACTCGCAATGTTCGAGCATCTCCAAGTCAATAATCATGCATACTAGTTTGAAAGAGTCGGGAATGTGTGATCGAGTTATAACAATTCTAAGGGTGTGTTTGGATTTCAAATGCATTATGTTTTTAATGCAAAATGATAAGGTGGTGTTTGGTTAACAAAAATTTTAAGACGTTTAAATTATGATATTTTTGGATTGCACGATATATTTATTAAAATAAAATTATTTTACCTCGATTTATGTGATTATTTGGTTAAATTACAGTTTTACCTCGGCTTTTACGAGTTTTTTATTTTTACAACCAAACGGACACATAACACGAGATAAAATAATTGAATTATAATGAAAATGCAATGGAATCCAAACACACCCTAAGGGCACTTTAATCGGTTACTGTTCACCGATACTAGGGGAGAGAGAAAATATTTTTTTAATAGGTTTTGTGGTAGTATCGATGGGAATGGATGCTTGGCTAATACCGGTGGAGTATCGATACTTGGGTTAAAAAGAGGGACTGTTGCATTTTGTTTGTCTTCAGATGCTGCAAATGAAAGCAAAAGGTCGACATGTGGCGTCCCGTGGTTGGTGCGCAGAGGGAAGGGACAGATGACTCCCAAGTGTCACTCGGTGGACGGCTGCGATTTGATACTTTGCATATTTGTTTTATATATTTAAATTCATTTTTGGGCTTTAAATATGTAAAATAAAAAAATAAAAAAATAACCAAAATACTAGATTCATTTTTATCTACATATAAACATCAATTTTGAATATGTTTACATATATTTATAAAAAAAATATTTCTCTTCGATTATAAATATGCAAAAAATGATCCGAAAAATTAAATTATAATTATGGAATATTTTGAACATATTCGCACTATTTAGTTTATAAATAATATTAATTTAATATTAATATTTTAATATTAATAAATGAATATAATAACATAATAAAGAATGAAAATAATTGTTGGAGAGGGGTATATTTGTAAATTGAGTGAGTATGAAAATATGAGTTTTGTGATACTAGGGATGCTATTGATAAAGTTGGAAAAATGAAAATGGGATGTTAGGATGATGTGGTGGAAAGAGAAAAATAAAATATTAGTATTTCTAGTATCCCTAATATCTATTGATAAACATGACCTAAGTAGAGTTCCAATTAGGCGTGGCCACGAGTCAGACCTAGCGGGTCGACGGGTTCGACCCGCCGGGTCAAGGGTCGGGGAAGGGCGACCCGAACCCTAACCCGGGAATTCCACGGGTTTGCGGGTTCGGGTCACCCGGCGGGTCAAAGGGTCGACGGGTTGACCCGGCGGGTCGACCCGACGAATTTGACCCGAGTTGGACGGGTTTGCACTAGTTCGGAATCAGAATTGTCGGATTTGTCGAGAACGGGAACGGGAATTGAACGCCTATATGTTTGACAAATATCCTTTCGTGTTCACAAATCATAACTTGACTCTTTAGTCTTTAGGTACAAAATACAATATGTAATATTACATCTTATAATTTTCAAAACTACAAAGTCTACAACTATAACTCTATAAGTTTTACAAATTACAATAAATCGATTTCCCGATTGCCTACGTATCCTCCCGGGAATGAGGAATCAAAGCCCACGTAGTTCATTTACCTGTGTATCTCTGAACCCCAGCCCGGTTACCTACTCTTCTAGTCTTCTTGATCGTCGGACCCTCCACCTCCTGAGCCATTTGTGACCGCGCCATCAATGGAGCTCCCAACAGACTCTGTCTCTATTCTCTCATCATCCTCTAAATCAGTCCCCAAGATGTTTTTCTGCATCCGCATCTCCGCCTTCTTCCAATCAGCAAGGCAAACTTGGGCTTCGAGGTTCTCGGGAAGCAACCTTTATCTCTTCTTCGAAAGAATCTGACCTCCGCAACTGAAAAGTTGCTCGACGGCTACGGTGGAGCAAGGTGCCCCAAGTATTTTTCGGGCGATTACCTGCAACGTCGGGAATCTTTGTCTTTCGGGACGGCTCCACCACTCAAGGACATCGAAATCTTCCTCTTCATCGCTGAGAAAATCAAAGTTAGTGGACAAATATTCGTTGAGCTCCGAGTGGGGGCTCGACGAAGATCTCGACCTCTTTGACCCAAAGATATCTCGGGCAAGTGCCTTAGTTCTAGCGGTGATGCTGGTTCGCCCGTCGAATATTCAGTATATAATTGTTCTAACAATCCTCTAACTCTAGCAACAATAATTGTAACATTGCAATCAGGATCATCCACAATTCCTAAAGTCGGAAAATAGTTTTCTAAAAACAATTGAACTCCGTTTAATTTATATCTAGGGTCGAAACAACACGCTACGAGGAAAATGTCGGGTATAACTTTGTAATATGTGATCCATTTCTGCCGCATCTCCATAGTGGCTTGGTAAATGGAATGCGTGTTAATCCCGTCTTGAAGGGCTATTGCTACGTTCATTGCAATAAAACAAAAAAGGTTTGATGTAGGCATGTAAACGTGGGAAAACGTCCGAGTTGCGTCGTAAAAAACTTTGAAAACCTCCACAACATCCCGGGCCTGAGTCCAAACCTCCGCAAAGATGTTTGATTCCGGGATGTTTTGTGTTGCAAAACTGGAAAGAAGTTCTTTGTAAGCGATTGAATCATAAATCAGTGTGTAAGTGGAGTTCCACCGAGTGCAAACGTCCTTGGGGAACGTTTTTGGGCAGGTTTGGTGAGCACGACAATAGCCGTTGCCGATTCAAATTTTTTTATTTTTGGGTGGTGTTTGGCTACTTGTTTATTGTATCTTAACATGTAATTAAATTTATATGTCAAGTTTCCAATTTATTTTATTTAGTTTTTTATTTTTTAAACATTTTAAATGTAATATATAATGTTTAGGTAATTTTTTCTAAGTTGTTAGGTAATTAGTAAAAATATTAGCTTATAAAACACTATTATTTGAATCATTCAAACACAAGTTTATTGTAAACCGAAAGACGAATACACGTTTACAAATCACGACTCACATTCACCGATTCACATAACATAAAAACTTAAAAACATAAAACATAAACTTACTACATTACTACAATACTCACTACTTAGGATTAAGACTTAGGACTTAGGAATAATAGACTAGTTTTTACCACCACTCGTCCCACTCGAGCCCGAAGCGTCATCGTTCTTCATCTTTTCGGGGTGCTTGTTGGTGATGTGAAGCTTCAAATTACCATATCCAAGGTTATTTTTCATCTTGTACCTTTTAACACAATGACGACAAACGGCTACGAATGATCGATCGGCTTGCTCATCCGCCTTCTCGTAATGATCTCAGAACAACGCCTCTTTGAGGTTGTCACCGGACATGATTACGACTTACGAGCTTATGAAAATCAAATTGATAGGTGATTGATGGATTGGATGGGATTTGTGACATGAAGGAGTCGGGTATTTATAGCCCTGAGCACTCAACTAGCCGTTACAAGTAACAACGGCTACATTTTTTTTAAAAAAAAAAAACCTCCGACCTGTGGGCCCCACGACAAACGGCTACATTTTCAAAATAGGTCGACCCGGCAGGTCACGGGTTGAGGATTCCCCGACCCTAACTCTAACCCGCTACCCGTCCCCACCCGCCAACCCGTCAACCCGGACCCGACGGATCGTTGACTCGGCGAGTCGTTGACCCATACGACTCGGTGGGTCATGGGTTGACCCGTAACCCGTGGCCACGCCTAGTTCCAATATGAGGTGTTCACGATTGTCCACCATCGTAATTACCTACATGTGCACTCTTTATTTTTTCCTTTGTTCGCTTTGTCGTCTTTCCACCATCCATCCAAAGCTTCAACACGGTTTGATTTAATGATTCCGAATTTTGGCAGTCTCATGGTTCATTATTTTGTCTGCACACCGCCCACCTGAGTCCCTGACTTGTTTGTTGTTGTTGTTTTGATATTTTACTTTCCATATTAAAAAAAATAAAATAAAAAACAATAAGTAAAAACAGAACATGTGTGGGAAAGAAAAAAGCAACCCTCACGGTTTGAGACCCGTTTTTGGTCAATTAGATTTTGCTAACTTCAGAAACCATTTTCTGTTGCATATTACACTCTCACTATCAGGAGGACCATATAAACTATAAAGTCACCCTTTTGCCCACTTTTCCAAATAAGACTGACATTCTGTACGTATCTACTACTTGTATGGTCGAGCAAGCGAGAATTCCCCAGTCCTGAGTATTCGACATATTCAACATCAAAACTGGTTTCCGTCCTCAGTAACAAGGAGAGCCTCAGATGCTCCGAGAATAATAGGTTTCAATACCCAGTACTGCTGGAACCTCTGCCTTGCATACTCCTTGTAATCAAATTCTATTTTGTTCACATATGCCTGCAAAAGATAACAATCCCATAAGCTTGCCTTTGTATATAAACTTCCAATTCATTGAATCATCCAAATGTATACAATAGAAGTTTTCATACTGAGATAAGGCCCCACAAGCCCCAGAATATATGATTTGCAAGGGTGTACTTCTCTGCACTTTCAACTAGTTCATCTACTTCTGACTCACTGGCTTCTTCACCTGTTCATGCAAATTCATGAAAAGGGGGTAAGATAATGCTATACAATACAATTCAGGGTAAAACACTATCAATCAGTACACCAAGAATTTGAGTAGATCATGCTGACTGCTCATACTCACAGTAATACTAAGGGATCCATGGCTCCTTTTCCCTAGGTAACTTCTTAAACTATACAGGACTTTAAAAGTACCGAACATACCTGAAGAGCTCAAATAGGCACGGGCAAATCTTCTGCGCTCCTCCAAATCTGTCAACAATGAGGAAGACTCTAGTCAGATTTACACATCCTAAGTTCATTTATTTGGGACTAGAAGAAGAAAAAAAAACTCAAAGGCACCTGACGCTTAATTTA
The DNA here is from genome assembly GCA_037127255.1 of Persicaria tinctoria. NCBI lineage: Eukaryota > Viridiplantae > Streptophyta > Magnoliopsida > Caryophyllales > Polygonaceae > Persicaria > Persicaria tinctoria. Next base: position 40,848,073 of record JBANSL010000012.1, on the reverse strand, counting down.
CCTGGGAATTTGCTGTAGTCTAAGATGTGAGGAGTTTCAGAATGATAATCTGCAGCCATCTCACAGAAATGGTTTGCAAGATCATAGGCAACAGGATTGTAGCTTGAGTACTCATAATCCTGCAGAAATTGAAGAATTCTTTATAAATGGGAACTTGTGAAGCAACATTTGTGGAAAATTGCCGAAAATAACCTTTTACATGGATAATGGTAAAAACCATCCATATAATATCAGCTTTGTTATTGAATCACCACCTAACACCCTTATTTTGTTTTAACTCCTATGAGAAGTATAGAATACCTCCTTCCCTTCCTGATTTCCTCTATCCTCTTTTTCCTTTCACGCAGTGAAAGGGTTCTTTTAATTAGGTGCTATCCTTGTTCCTGATTGTTAGCAGATGAAAGTACTCTAATTTTAGAATGAGCTAAAAGTATATTTTGTGTTTCGACCTAAAACTAAAACAGACCCAACATAATCTTGGAGTATAAACATGTTCTCAACAACATCTAACCTATGAAGTCCAAATATGCCAACAAATAAGAATCATGTGATGCATAGATGGATGAACTCCGCATGAAACATATGAATGGATTAGATGGCTTACAATTAAAGTGATCGATCCTTTCTCTTCATCTATCATGATATTACCATACTGCAAGTCATTGTGGCAAAAGCGAATGTCTGTGCCATCTTTTGACAGCTCCTTTTTCAGCATCAGGATCTCATCATCCAAACAGATCAGACCAAATTCCTTCTCATCCTTCAAGGAGCATAAGCTTTTTGCCTTCTTGACCCAGTTCCTATTCCCAGACAAAACAGCAATACATGAAAACTATTTCAAAAGTCCTCAAAATCTGATTTTTTAGCATTCATAAAAGTACTTGGCTTAATTTCTATAGGTAATACCTCATTCTAGTCCAAAGGACGGCTTCCCTTGAGCCAGGCATATCAAGTTTGTGAAATTCCCACATCTTAGCAGCAATGCTAGCCGAAATTTCTGGATCTCGGAGATCAGGCGCTGTTAATGTCTGAAGCATAGATTGCATATGTTATTACCAAAAACTAAAAGCTAACCATGACTGAATACGCTTAAACCATGACATCTTAGAAATTCAAATATGGAAAAAAGAAGAAGAAAACAAAAGGTCCATCAAACTGTCATGAATCAAAAACATTCAATTTGTAATTAAAGTATCCAATTTGAGTTACCCTAGCATGGATGAATTCCTCAACACGCCCATCGGAGAACCTTCCAAGAAGCCGGGGGCCCTGTCCGTGCTTAGACAAGCACTCAAAAGTGCGGATTTCTTCGTCACGGTTGAAGAACACATCCACTCCTTCTCCATAAATCCTAAGAAGAACCTTCCTGTGGCAATCATCAGCCTTCTCAGATGGCCAAAGAATCTGGAAAACCTCATTCGTCATAGCACCACTAATGTGCTTAACTTGTAAGTCATTTGGGTCAGCCACATCTTCCCAATTCTGAGCCAACTTTACTAGCAGTTGCATCAGCTCTTCCGGGAGAGAGCCTTCCACGAAGCCGTTTGTCAATATAGCCATGGCCGGAATTTCGGGAATGATAGAGCTGATTTAGGAATTGAATTAAAAGCCCTTTTTTGACACAGAAAATCACAGGTTCAGGATATCAAGATATATAGATGGTAGATATTCTCAAGTTGACCAATTCAAATGGCACCAACTACTAATAAGTTCAAGGGAAGACTTTTTTGGCCCAATGATAGTGACAAGTAAGACCAAATTAAATATGCTTTTCAATAAAAACGGTAAACTTTTGGGTTACAACGAAGTTAAGATGATGAAGTATTCATCATGAAGAAAGGCCGCTAAAAAACTTCACAAATTTTAATCTTTATTTTTATTTTGACAGACAAACAATCAGCAATTCATGATGAAAGATTGTGCAGAAATGATTAGAAGAACACAGTAGCACTTTTCTTTCAAAACATTTCAATCATAATCCAGACAATAATGAATACATCAATCAAAGGATTTGATACTTGATTGTGGAGTTCACACTATCAGAAAATTAAGATTATTCTTTATTGAGCAGAGAGAATTAATCTCCATTAAAGGTACAGCAATAGAAGATTTGACCAGAAAAAGAAAGTGGGGAATTTTTTAAGAACAGGAAAAGGAGAAGGAATAATCAAAAGCTCGGAAGAAGAATAAAGTGGAGAAAGCCAGAAGGGTACCGAGTTGAGAAGAGGGGAAAATGAAGTAGCTAACGTCCATTGAATTCTGTATATGAAAGCATCAACGCTTTAACTCCTGATATTCTTTGAAATTGTAAAAATTAGATCACAACAAAGAGGAAAATTGGCTTTACCGTTCAAATAAAAAAGATTTGAAGCTGTGGCCTAATAAAAAATTGTTCCATGTTTTGCTTAGCTAACATCAATAATCCAGTAGCAACCCAACCTGATCTTGGTTGTTCTTCTGTCATTTTCGTATATTAAATTTTAGCCTACTTTGCCTACCAAACCGACCAAAATTGAATACCCAGATCCAGAGAGGGGAAATGTAATACACTGACACCAACTAGAACCTAAAAGATAAAAACGAACCCAGACCCAGATGGAATTTCTCCAACTTTCGGAATTTTAACAACACAAAACAAAACCAAATCCAAAAGAAATCACCATTTTACTCTCTTCAATGCCAATTGCCAAATAGACAGTTTCAATTCAATGCCTGACAATAAATACTGACCCGAACAAATCGCCCACGATCGAGTTCAGCTAAATAGATCCACGACTCCAAGATTTAAGAAATGAATATCATTCTAAACAAGAAATTATCATCAATGTCATCAAGAAAACCCCAAATAGGGTTTTTGCACGTACCCACAATGAAACAAATAGAAAGATGATGAGAATCAAATCGCCCTCGCAGAAGAAAAATCAGGCAGATATCTGATTGTAGTGTATCTCCGCCGTTTTGGAAGTGGCAAAATCGATCACAGTCTCTGTGAAGGCTGAATTGTTTACTGTGTATATATATACTCCGTATTTCTTTCTTCTTTTTCATTTATTTTTTAATAAAGGTAATAATTCGAAATAAAAAAATGACTAATACCCTCCCCTATAATAAAACCACAATCACGCGAAAACAAGACAATAAAAAAAAATGACTCAAATACAAGTGATCCCAATAAAATAAGATCGGCAGAGTGAAAGCTGAGCAAAACAAGGAAGGACTGCGAATGTCGAGATCATGAGAGAGATAAGAGACTGACGAGACGTCTCGACGACGGGGAGAGAAGCAAAAACACAACAATAGAAATAGACGTCTCCTTAGAAATTGTGGTTCTACGACGTTTCCCTCCCCTATATAACACTTCATCTAGAACTAACCACAACCGCACCAAAGAACAATAACCCTTCGATAACGAATTAAACCAATATAGAAGGACGGATCATAAGGGTCAATAACGAATCAAACCATAAGAATCATCTTTCTAATCTTTTTTTCCTTCCTTTTTTTTTGTACTTTTCTTTTTTGTTTTGCATTGCATGTTTCAACTAGCTTATATTATAAGCAAATTAAATTACTTAAGTTGCAAACACAAAGTTGACTCTTTCAACGCAGGCCACAATGTTACCATTTCAAGATAAATGATACTTGGTCCGCAAGCACAAAGCCTAAGTTGTGAGCACAAGCCAAGAGGATATCGGTTCAACGCCAATTGGGTGTTTGCTCAACCTTCCAATTCAAATTAGTAAGAAAAAAAATACATTTTCCAATTTCATTTTTCTGTTATGCTCTAAACTTAGGCTTTCATGTGTATTTTTTTTTTCTATCTTGAGGGGGTTTGATAACGACAACACTCCAAGAGGCGGATTAAACCAATATAGAAAGATGGATCAAAATGGTCAATAACGAGGCAAACCATAAGAATCCTCTTTCTAATCTTTTTTTTTTCTACTTTCCTTTTTTGTTTGCATTTCATGTTTCAACTAGCTTATACTCATCCCCTCCAAAAATACGTGTCCTTTTACTTTTTAGCACGTTTTTCAAGAATTAAAAACTATATAAAATATTAACATTTTTCATTAATTTTTTTAAGGAAAATTCCGTTTGGTACCCTGAGTTTTTGACAATTCTGGTTGGTGTCCCACACTCTTTTTTTGTGCATATGGTACCCCTGAGTTTTGTCAAAAGTTCGGTCAATGCCAAAAACTCGTATTTTCTTCTTTTTAATGAATAAAACCACCCTTTATTTTTTCTTTTTTTTTTCATAATAAAGCCCCTTTATTTTTAGCATTGAACAAAACTACCTATTATTTAATTAAATTCAACACAAAAGTGACAAACCCACATTTATTTTAAAAAAATGAACAAAATCACACATTATTGCCAAAATTTTAGCAAAAATCACCCAATGTTTCCAATTTTTTTTAAAGAAAATCGACCATGATTTTTAACATTACATAAATGATCTGTTATATATTTTTCATAGTTTATGAAAAACAAATCTCATTATTTGTCAAACATTGCATCTACGTAATCACTCATTATTTACAAAACTTTCCACAAATCCATCGTCTTATTATGTGAACAAAAATAGTTAACCTATAAATTACAAAAAATACTTCATTAAACCATACTTTGCGTAAAACCACCCTTTATGCTTTAAAAAAAAAAGTACAAAACCACTTCTTATGTAATAAAAGAAGTTGTTATTCTTATATTAGCTTGTATTGCCGGTTTGCATGTGTGTCTTCCGGAGTACATGGTAGTTTCCAAGTATTGCCGAAGGGTCTATGCACCATGAGGGATACTTTGATCTTTTATTAGCTATTTCCTTGATTGTACTAGCCATTTATGGCTTTATATATTTTTTCTATGAATTTACCCACCATTCCCCTTTGGGGTTTGGATTCTAAAAAAAAAAAGGGTGCTATTCATTTATTTGGTTTGGAATACATAAAACCTAATAAGATAATAATGATTAATCCTTTATTATATTTTACTTTTACAAGAGAATAAAATGGAATAAATAAATTTTGCTTTTCTATGTCAATAAAATTCTAAGGGTAGTGGAATAGATATTTTACCATGCCGTCATCCATAAATGGAGCTCATGAAGACTCGTCAACACCCACTGTGACAAGACCACTCGATACACACATGAGACACTCGACACACACTCATGTCGAGTGCAAGAAGGGCCATACCGAGTGGGCCTTGAAACCATACCGAAGCCATACCGAGTCCTCTCCTTGCTTGTGGGCCGGTTTTAATTTATTTAAATTAGATATATTTATTTTATGCAATTAGAAAAGAAATGTGGAAATAATTATATCTCTTCTAGATATAATTCTTGTCCACCAAGTTGTTAGTTTTCTATCCTTATTAGGTTTACTTATCTTAGGAAAGATTTACATATCTTTAGATTATTTAATTTAACTTTAGTTACCAAAACTCTATCTTTTTCACAAGATAGAATTGGTATGCTTCTATTTGAACTCTTGTTTTACATTCAATTAAATGAGATTGGAATTATATTGAGGAACCCTTTTTAGGATTAAAAAGGTTCATCGATCCCCAATCCAAAAGCTTCATACTTTCTCATGTTCTTGGTCACATTCTGCAGTCACCAAACCCATTACCAACTCGCTCGACAATCACCACAAACAAACCCAAAGACAACACTTCATCCATAATCGTTGCAAGAAGGAAGGAAAAGAACCGTCGCTGCAAACCTCGGGCACCCTTCGACATCATGCGGCGCCAAGCGCCCAGGCGCTCCTAAGCTCTTGCGCTCGGCCTCGGCACCCGCGTGCTAGGCACTCGGCGTCACCCGGATACTCCGCGCACTCGTCTTCGCTCCTCACCCTCGAGGGCGCGCTCCCGGTTCCGCGCATCCCAGCTCTCGTGCGCGCACTCCACGGATCTCTCGTTCTCTTCTCTTCGTTCTGTCGCTACTGTTTTTGCTAGAATTTCTTCTAAGTGCTCTTCTATCGCTATATCAGTTTGATAATCACTTGTTTTAATTTATTCCAATCAAGAGATATCAAAGAGCATTGCAAGATCGGGCAAATATACGGCGTGGTTTTTGATCTGGAGCCCACAGGCGAAGGATCGGAGATTCCAAACGTATCACTCTGACTAAAAAAGAATGCACTAGAGGCACTCTTTCTCCTGATGGTTGGGGCGGCGCAGCTCAGAACGTGCCCATATAGTACACTCTGTTGTAATGTTATGTGTTTATTTCCCTATGTCTTGCTTTCATATATGTTGCATGTAATATTGTTATATGCTTGTGTCATGTATGTGTGTATGATGAGTGTACATATAATGTATATATTATATACTAAGGTATACATGGATGCACGGTTGTAGTTAGACTCGACTGAGTCGTATTGAGTCGAGTTATCGACTTGATCCTCTAACGAGTCTAATGGACAATAGTGGGGTATAGTGTATAGCCTATGGTATATATATATATGTATAATATGTATGATATATGTATGAGTTAGAATAGATACCTGTGTGTGGGATTTGGCCCATACCGAGCCCAATCTCTAGAAGCTAGAGCTTGCTTTGGTAGCCCATTCCGATTGAAGTTGAAACGGTGCATTTTTGCCTTGGCTTCACTTGAGATCCCATGACCTAGCTATATAAGCTCTCTTCAGCTCATTCGTGGATCAGATTGACTCTCTCTCTCCTCCATCTCTTCACAAAAGCTCTCAAAGGGTTTCTAGGGGTTGTCTCTGGTTCCTCCCGGCGATTGTGAAGGCGAAAGAGTTGGTTGATCTCGGAGATCTCTTGGTGGTGGCGCAACGAAGCTCCTAGCTTGGGTTTCTGCTTCTCTCACGTCTGGAGATCTAGGGTTTAAGGAGAATCGAAGAGTTCTTCGATCTCCAGTCATCCCACACGGGGGGATCTTCTTCACTCTATATCTCTAAGGCTCATACATGCTAGATCTAGGGTTTATCTTTGCATTTCTTGATTGTACCCTCTATTGAACGATTACTTAGTGGATTCATCCGATTCTTGAGGCCCCGAGGACGTAGGCAATTTTTGCCGAACCTCGTAAAACTCTGGTGTTTGTTCTTGCATGTTTTGTTTGAGTTTATCGTTCTTTATCACTTGCTTCCGCTCAAATCATTTTCGTTATCTTGAACCTCGGTTTTCAACAAGTGGTATCAGAGCATGAGTGTCCCGCTCTCAATTTCCTGGCTCATTCTTGAGTTCTAGGGATAGAGACCGGACGTAAGGCCTCAGACAGACCTAAAAGGCGACATCGCTGGTGCTGAAACCCCCTTGCGTGACATACCACGCCTTGTTTGTTAGATTTAGGCTTCTGTGTATTCGTTTCTGTGCTCTTCTTAAGATTCAAGGTTTTCTTGAATCATTTGCTTGATTTACTGTCTGTTTTGTTAAGTTTTCTTGAGTTTCTTAAGTTCTTAACTTCAAACATGGGTGAATCTTACCGTCTTAAACCCTTCAATGACACTACTGACTTTGCAATGTGGTAGGTAAAAATGAAGGCCATATTAATCAAAGAAAATTGCTATGAAGCTGTCACTGGAGACTATGATGATGACAAGAATAAGGATATTAAACATCTTGATAGATTGGAACACATTGAGATTATGTTGAGACTCTCTGATGAAGTGGCTAGGCAAGTTCTGACTTGCAAAACAGTTGTTAAGCTCTGGGAGATGTTGGAAACATTATACTTGGTAAAATCTTTACCAAGTAGGGTAAATCTCTTTAACAAACTCTTTAATTATAAGATGTCTACTACTTGCACTCTTGCAGATAACCTTGATAGATATTTGTCTATCACACAAGATCTGGAGAGATGTGGTGACAAGGTTGATGAGACTCAATTGTGTGTTTTGTTGCTTAATTCTTTGCCTGCTCATTTTACTACCTTTGTTGATGTTGTTCAGTATGGTACTACTAAGTTGACTAAAAAGGAGCTTATTGAGTCTATCATAGAGAAAAAAGAAAATTTAAAGGTGTTTAAAACTGTGAATAGTCATAAGGCTGATTCTAAACCTGAAAATAAAGATGAGGTTCTGATGGTGAAGTCTAAGTACAAAGGCAATAAGGAAAATAAGCAACAGGAAGATAAAGATAATAAATCTGATTCTGTGTCTTCTGATAAGTCCAGTGGTGAAAAACCTAATAAATCTCATCTCTTGTGTACTTACTGCAATAAGACTGGTCACTTAGAGAAGCATTATTTTAAAAAAGAAAAGGGATATTAAAGCTGGTAAGAAGCCAAATGTGTCTGCTATTTGTGAATCCCATCCTTATGTTACTCATGAAGTTCTTGCATTATTAAGTGACAATGATTCTACTACTTGGATTTTGGATTCTGGGTGTACCATGCATGCTGCCTTTCATAAGTCTTGGTTCTTTGATCTTAAATGCTTTGATGCTGGTACTGTCATGCTAGGTGATCACTCTGTTCTTAAAATTAAAGGTGTTGGATCTGTTGCTTTGAAAATGTTTGATGATGTGATTAGAATGATTAAGGATGTTAAGTGGGTTCCTGATTTGAGGAGAAACTTGCTATCTGAAAGTGCTTTTGAAGAATTATGTTATGATATTTCTAGTTCTAATGGTGTTAGGATTATTTTCTAAAAATGGGAAGCATGTCATTAAATGCTTTAGAAAGAAAGGTCTTTATGAAGTGTTGGCTACTCCTATTGTGAATTATCATGCCTCTGCCTTTACTGCTTCTGTGCATACTATGTTTCTGCATGACACTATGTTGTGGCATAATAGATTGGGTCACATAGGCAATAAAGGCTTAGAACACCTGCATAAAACTGGCATCATCAATTCCAAGCCATGCATGATTGATCTCTGTGAGAACTGTATCCTAGGGAAGCATGCTAGAAAAGGTTTTAAGCATTCATCTTATGTTGCTTTTGCACCTCTTGAATATATACATTCTGATTTGTGGGGTCCTTCTCCTGTTCCCACTATAGGTCATAAGTGATATTTCATGTCTCTCATTGGTCACTACAGTACGAAGGTTTGGGTCTATTTGCTTAAATCTAAAAATGAGGCTTTTGAAACCTTTAAAAATTGGAAAATTGGAGTTGAAAATGAAACTGGCTTTGACTGTTAAATGTTTAAAAACTGATAATGGTCTTGAGTTCTGCAATTCTTTGTTCAATAAAGACTGCAAGTCTAATGGTATTAAGTAGGGGTGGGCGCGGGACGGGACGAAGGTCGTCCCGCGTCCCGTCCCGCGTAATTTTTACGGGATGGAACCGGGACGGGACTTACTCTTTATTTCTTCATCCCGCACGGGCCTTGTCCCTCGCGGGACGGGATCGGGACGGGACGGGCCTTGTCCCTCGAATAAAAAAGATTATAAAAAGTTAAAATTTTCATGTATATTTTGCGATTTTTATAGACGGAACACATTACACATATAAATCTATAATTGTTTGTATATATTTTACTAGTGTTCCTACACATACACATAATATATATATATATATATATACACATATCGATCCCAATCTCCAGAAGCTGGAGCTTGCTTTGGTAGCCCATTCCGGTTGAAGTTGAAGCGCTGCGTTTTTGCCTTGGCTTCACTTGAGATCAGGTGACCTAGTTATATAAGCTCTCTTCAACTCCTTCGTGGATCAGATTGACTCTCTCTCTCTCTCTCTCCTCCGTCTCTTCACAAAAGCTCTCAAAGGGTTTCTAGGGTTTGTCTCTGGTTCCTCCCGACGATTGTGAAGGCGAAGGAGTTGGTTGATCTCGGAGATCTCCTGGTGGTGGCGCAGCGAAGCTCCTGGCTTGGGTTGCTACTTCTCTCACGTTTGGAGATCTAGGGTTTTAGGAGAATCGAATAGTACTTCGATCTCCGGTCATCCCACACAGGGGGGATCTTCTTCTCTCTATATCTCTGAGGCTCATACATGCTAGATCTAGGGTTTATCTTTGCATTGCTTGATTGTACCCTCTATTGAACGATTACTTAGTGGATTCGGCCGATTCTTGAGGCCCCGAGGACGTAGGCAATTTTTGCCGAACCTCCTAAAACTCTGGTGTTCGTTCTTGCATGTTTTGTTTGATTTTCTCGTTCGTTATCACTCGTTTCCGCTCAAATTGTTTTCATTATCTTGAGCCTCGGTTTTCAACATACTCCCTTGGATGCGAAGAATCGTGCTAAAAAGGGAACTCGCGATGTTGATGCTGAAGACGTCGTGTCGTGGGAAGTAGGTGCCTCCATCCCCATCATGTATCTCCATATCGTGTTGGGGTCGGGGATGTGGATGACATTGGTTGTGTGTTGAAATCCAAACACGTACCTCACTCCCCTGCTGAAGAGCGAGGTTGTGTCGGTGGTTGCGCAGAAGCTGGAAGGTGATAGCTCTCGTGGAAGCTGCGTGTTGGGTATCTCCAGGGTAGCTAGAAACTCCCCTGTGAGGCTGGGATAGTGGCGATGCAGGGGCCGCACGAGACGCTTGACATCGATCCAGCTGAAGGCCTCTACCATCTGACGATACATCCCAAGCTCCTCCATGTGCGCTCGGGAGTACCAGCGGGCACTCGTGGCCCTCTATGCAGTGAGGTTGTCGGCAAACGGAAGATCATCTCCATCGACGATCTCAAGTTCTCAACTCTATCCATGCTAAGGTTCTTCGAACGAACCATTGTCTGCAAAAGAACAACCAACAAAGGTAATTTTTATACAAATAACATCAAATCATAATATAAAGAACCCCATACTTAGTTTCAAAACTAGCCTGAAATAATAGAAATCAACCCTAGGATAGTTCATATTGCTAAACATGCATAAACTCAACATAAGATACATAAAAGAAAGAAAATCAGTCCATAAACATCATAAGTAATTTATCAATTAAGAATAATTCAAGAAATCTTAAGAAAAATCAACCAAAAACCCATAAATATCAAATTTCTTAAATCCATTAACAATATGAAGGAACTAAGCAAACCAATTAAATAGTCCAAAATCCCAAATCTTAGCCGATCCAAAAAAATCAGCCCTAATCATAACGGTAATAACCGCCTAATTCCATCAATTTCAATTTCCCACGCAATTTCAAACCCTAAACTATATCAAATCTCAACCCTGAATCATCAAAATTCATTCCAAAATCGTAAATAAAGAGATTGAGTCAAGATCCATACCAGAAGAGTTGCTAAAGAGGATTGAAATCGAAAAAAATTAAAGGGAGATAGGGCGGTTTGGGAGGCGATGCGAAAAGGGTGCGAGAGGGGTGCTGGGCTATTTTCAGGGGTTGTGGCTGTGCTCAGGGGCCGAACTCGGGCTGTGGGGGTGCCGGAGTAGTTGTTGCAGGAGAAGGGAGGTGAGGTGGCAGCGATTTGGTAGAGAGGAGGCTTAGGTTTTGTTGAGGTCGGGTGAAGAGTAGGAGAGAGAGAGATGAGTCGGGTTTAAAAAGGGGGTAAAAATTCCCACATTAGAAAAAAAAAGTAAAAGGTTAAGAAAGTAACTGTAAAAATTAAAAACTCACCTGTTGCTGCCAAAATTTGATGTAGAGGAGAATCGAATATGAAAATATAGATATACAATAAAATTGCAACTCCTAGCCTATCAAATAAATTCAAGACTCCCCCGTTGTAGTGAAAGGTAATAAGGTTCGATCCATGAGGAAGCGTGTCAGCGGAATCCCAAAATAGCGCGAAAATGACGTTTTGTAATCGACTAGAAGTCACTCGACTCCGACTGGAATGCAGTCGATGTCTACTGGTGGCTGTCGATCTCGAGTCAAGTTCCTGCAAAATAAAAGCAACAGTCGACGTCAACTAGATGAGTCGATGTCGAGTAGATCAGCAGCAGATGTCGGCTGGCTCAGAAGACAGCTAGTCGAACTAGGGGCACTCAATGTTGACTGAGGCTCAGTCGATGTCGAGTAAAAAAGCAGTAAACAAGTGGGTTGGCAAAGATGGCCGAATAAATAAGAATGGAAGCGAAGGATGATCAGAAAATAACAATGGTGTCGAGTTTTTCGAGGACTCAACGAAAAACAAATTAACGATGTAAACAATATAATAAAAGTCTTCCAAAGCCAGGGTTTACCACAATTATAACCATGCAAGTAAAAGCAATAAATCGCAAAAGACAATTACTTTATCGATAAAGGACAAGGCTTTCACCAAATCCAACAAGTAGGCAGATAAATCTTTCAATAAATAAACCTAATTGTGTAAATCCGTTTCATAAATAGAGTTTATAAACTTCGAATAAAAACTCTAATTACTACACAAGTTTGACAACATGAGTTCCTTAAATTTCAATTTAAAGATGAAGCACAAGATAGAGCGAGATAAAGTACCTTCCTTTCGCGACTTACCAATCCACCAACATGGCTATCATTGGGCTCACCCCGACCCTAGAAGAAGGGCGACTATTCACTCATGGTGACCAAAGACATGATGAAAAATAATAGATTGCATAAAAACCAACTCGAAGTCTTTACAATTGAAGCACTCCAACTTTCGTAAGAACACCAAAACCCTAAAGCTTCTAAAATACCTAAACGCTATGATATTGTTCTCTCTGAAATTGAATGAATAAAACGTAGCCCCAAGGGCTTTATTTATAGCTACTAATCCTTGCTAACCAAGGAAAATAATTCTAATCCTATTAAAACTTGAATTAATAAAATAATATAAACTGGGAAATTTCCCTATGGTAAATAGATATTCACCCATAAGGATAGAAGTCCGATAAGTAAATAAAGATCTTTCTCTTCGTGCATAAGTAAAGTCTTCTCCGACTCGGATTCTGATGTAGGAGAAAATCGAGTTTAATAAATATAAATATGAATCAAACCGAATTTGCTCATGAAAATAAATATAAGACTTCCTCCCGTTGTAGTGGAAGGGAATCAGGTTCGATCCACGAGGAAGCGTGTCAGCGGATCCTAGATAGCTTGTAATCTAGATTCTGTTTTGACTTAGAAGCTCACTCGACGTCGACTGGATGAGTTGATGTCGAGTCCAGGGAGCAATCGATCTCGTCAATTCTTGCAAAACAACACTAACAAGACTCGGTGTCGAGTGGGCTAGACTCGATATCGACTCAAAGGAGTCGATGTCGAGTCAGATTGCAGAAAAACAACAGTGTAATCGAGGGTTCGGAAAAGTGTGCCCGAAGAATGAAAGGATGGAAACGAATGGTGGACAGAAATAACCAAGGATGTTGAGTTTGATGAAGACCCAACGAATGACAGATTAACGGTTGTAAACAAATATGAAAAAAAACTTCCAAAGTCAGGGCTTACCACAACGATAACCAAACACGTATAAGATAAGACAATATGAATGATTATGTAATCACATCAAAGGAACAAGCTTTCACCTTTTCCAACAATTAGATTGAACTCTCCAAGTAAACTCTAATTGTATCTACCAATTTAATGTTTATAATCCAAGTTGTTAACATGGATCTCTTCTCTTTCGACAAGGGAACAAGCATATAAAAGGTAGTGGATGATCAAAACATAACGAATATCAAAACTTACCTCAAGAGCGCTTGGTACTAATAGCCTATAGAGTATAGAGGGGATATGGAAAGGCGCGCAACTGTGCTTTCTCACTTCGCCAAGAAAAGCACTTCTTACTTGTGAAGGGCGCGCTATAGGCCTACGCTTGTTCCTGCGTGAGAATCTCCGGATTTTTGGTCGTATCTTGCTCTTTTCTTTCGCCTAAGTAGTGAGCGCTGCTAGATCTGATTCAACTGAATATGGGACTTGGATATGCTTCTGTTGCCGACAAATATACTGGGTGAGATAGTGATAAAGGTCTGCTTAATGCAGCGTATAAACGTAAGGGCAACCACTACTACCTGTGCTGGTTTGTTCGTTTGGATATGATGGATTTCCTACCTCGGTTGGAAATTGCCTCTACTATTTTCATTTTTTTTTCTACTTTAGGGTCCGGATCTAAGCGAGGTGATAGCGGGGAAATCCAACTTGTTTTGGCGTGTATGGCTATAGTCGGGCTCACCCCGACCCTAGAAGAAGGGCGACTACCCGCTCATCGTGGCAAGAAACATCATTGGAATAAAAAGAAATAACTTGCATTAATCTAAATTCGCAACCTTTAGAATCCCGGCACTCCAACTTTCATAAGAATGCCAAAACCCACAAGCCTTGAAAAACCTAAACTCTATTAGAAATGTTTTTTTTGAAATTGAATGAATGAAAACCAGCCCCTAGGGCTTTATTTATAGGCTTTAATCCTTGCTAATCAAGGAAAGGAAATTCTATCTAAGGATAAAAGATATAAATCTAGATAAAGAGGAAATAAATCTGAATTGGTAAATAGAAATTCTCCTTAACGTAAATAAATCTTCTCCCATGTGTATTGAACTTAGATAGATGATAGAAACTTCGCGCTTAAGTCTTCCTCTCTCGGATTTGGATCAGCCCAATTCGTCACGGCCTAACAGAAATCTCACTCGACATCGAGTAGGTCCACTCGACATCGAGTCCAGATAGTCGATGTCGAGTCCTTATGTTCAGCTTCTCAGTGTTGTGCTTTGGTCCACTCGATGTCAGGTCCACTTCACTCGACGTCGAGTCCCTTTAGTAGACATCGAGTGTCTTCAATGTAAACAGAAACTTGTGTAGACCTCTATTTCTTGCAAATAAACATAAACTACACAAATTCGTTACATTTCCAACCCAGAATATATAAAATAATAGAATAAGGAGAAAAATTAAGCATAAAACATGGTTTAAAACAAGGACATCAAATCACCCCATACTTAAGCTTGCTTGTTCCCAAGTAATAACTTGGATGATCATTCAGGGAAAACTGCAAAAACTCTCAACATAGTGAATTCATTTTCAGATTACCAAAGACACTCAATTGCCATCCTCGAAAAGGTACTAGTGCCTTCAAATCCATGCTTGTGAATGAATAGCAACATCTCACACATAAGGATGTTATGAAAACAATTTTCCCAGCAACAAAGCAACAATAATCAAGAGGACTTTATTGAAGCTAAAAAAGGAGTAGATTAGTAAAAGGCTAAAGGTGGGATATTGACGAGAGGGTTTCTCGACCAAATAAATTTATAGTCACGACCTTGCTATATGATAGTGGTGTCAGGTTCGTCCTCAGGAGAGAAAGTAGCGAGGGTAGCTGTCGACGTCGACTAAGACTTGGTCAATGTCGAGGGATGGAGAGGGAATGGTGGTTTGATGTCGGGTAACCTGTATAAAATTTAAGAGGAAAATAACGAAAACAAAGATAATAAAAGTGCAAACTTCCAAGGTTAAGGATCACCACAACAATAAACATATGTGTACATTATAATTTCATAAAGATGCATGCTTTATATCGAATAATCGACTTTCGCAAATTCCAACAATTTAGGTGATAGAGGCTCTCGCGTAAAAACCTAATTACTTCTACCTTTTTTTAATTGGGATTAGTCGGCTTTCGCAAATAAACCCTAATTACTATCCAAATTCATAATTAATTCACTTTTGCTTCATAATTGCAAATAAAGAATTTCCTCAACTCTCGCAAAGGATTAAGCACATAGGTAGATGATGATAAAGACATATAAATTCATAAATTCATAAATCAAACACATATATCTATGTTGGGATCACCCCAACTCCAGAAGAGGGAAATTAGAAACAAAACATAATGAAAAAAAACTAACTTTAACATTCAACTCAAACTAAGACTTACAAAACCTTCCAATCTTTCCTCCTTTTCTCTCACTCGTCTCCTTGCGTCTGAAGGCGACTTGACTTGAATGAAT
This sequence comes from Persicaria tinctoria, assembly GCA_037127255.1. NCBI lineage: Eukaryota > Viridiplantae > Streptophyta > Magnoliopsida > Caryophyllales > Polygonaceae > Persicaria > Persicaria tinctoria. Next base: position 40,832,295 of record JBANSL010000012.1, on the reverse strand, counting down.
GAAAAAACCAACCCTATGGCTTTATTTATAGTGCTCAACCCTAGCTATTCTAGGATAGAACAACTATATCTATATCTATTTTCTATCTAAAGATAAAACTTTCCTACTTACGTAAGATAAATCTCCTAATAAACAAATATCCAAATAAATTTCCTAGGGTAAATAGGAAAATACCCTTAAGGAAAGAGTCTATCTAACTGAGATAAAGATATATCTCTTCATGGCCAAGCAATTCTCTTCTCTTTAGGACTTCTCAATTCGGCTCTGCAACTTTCTGGATTTTTAGTCGACGTCGAGTAGGTTCAGTCGACGTCGAGTACTTTCACTCGATCTCTAGTGTCCCGGTCGATTTCTAGTGAAAAGTGGTCGACATCAGTCAACGTCAAGTGGGATCAGTTGACGTCGAGTTCTTCTATCAACTTTCAGCATTCTCCTCCGTTTTGAAACGCGCTTTCCCGAGTCTTCGTTCGTTCGATTGATGCATATGAATATGCGTTGAAAAGATATTTTTGAGGTCTAAAACTCTCATGAAGACATCAGAACTTGATTCAAAGGGATGAATGGAGAAAAGTGGGCTTTTCTCCAGCTGCACCATCCTGTAATCTTCTTAGCTTCTCCAATGTCTTCATGACTTTCTTTAAGCTTCAAAGTGCGTCCGATTTCTGTGAAATTAAACCATAACTTGTGTAGACCTCCATAATTTGCAAATAAACATAAACAACACAGATTTTGTATTATTCTAGCAAGGAAATATAAAATGTGCACAGAAATCGATATAGATGTAAGCGAAAAACATGGTAAATTGAGCGCACATCAGATATATTTCGCCATGTGGTGCTAATGATTAGGAGTAATTTCCAAACTTTCATACCACATTTCTTCTTCATAGGATTTCTCGCATTTCTCTCATCGCTCAATGTTTTTTTCACTATAATGCTTTTACCTTTTTAACCTCAGCACTGCCTTCTCGCGAGTCGCAAACATGGGTGTTATCAATGGCCCCGTATACTTAGTGCTTTGGACTCTTCACCTGTGTGTCCCATTCTGCGGAACTAACATCTCAACGCAGGCAAGGTCGATCTACATTTATCTCCTGAGGTGACCGGATTTTCTTTCACTCATTGAATTTATATAGACTTTCAATTTCCTGTCAAACTCCAATAATGATAATAACAAAAAAATACCATATAATATCTCCAAAAATGGCTTCCATTCTCAACATAATCCTCGGATAGGAAATAAGGTAAGGAATAGGCAATATGTATAGTATATGTGGAGCAACAAATGATGTAAACATAGGTAAGACTCATATATGGCTTTTGTGATGAAAATAGGTATAGGTATGGCTAGGAATATGGAAAATATAAAGTCCCACATCCTCTTATTGTGCAACATGTTAAAAGCAACATCAAATTTACCTCACTTTTGTGGTTTTCTCATGAAAAATTCGCACTTCATTGAGACTTCCCTTTACTAGGCAATTTTGTGCAATATCCCTAATGAACCCACTCTTGCATCATCGAGCCTTTCCTTTAGCTTCCATGACACTGTTTCTTTGAACAATTTGCAAGCTTTTGGGCGATGTCTCATAAAACAAACTTTGGGTTATGCAATTAAGCACAAAAACGAAAATTTTACCTAAAGTTTACCATGTATAGGCAAAATAAAAAAATAATTGTATATAATATAAAACCGAGCTTTCCCCCCCACCCCATACTTAAAATATACAGTGTCCCCACTGTATGAATCTATATAAAATAAGGGTAAAGGAAGGAACTCACCGAATAAAGTGTCGCAGAGAGGAATTCAGGTGTTGTCTAGTCAATTGCCAGGAGTCGATTGCGAGTCACTTGACTCGATATCGACTGCAACTTTCAATGTCGAGTCAATAGACCATGTCATACCATTAGTGCAAGGGACCATGTCATTCCATTAGAGCAAGTTTATCATACCAAAAGCACAAACCTATATATCCTACCAACAACGACGGTTTACCTTTTCCTCCCCGGGGTCTGCATCAGACTCAACATCCTTTTTCTCCCCCCCCCCCCCCCCCCCCCTTCCTGCTTCTCTCCCTCCGTGGTGTCTACAGTGTCATCCTCCGTTTTCTCCTCCTTGTCATCCACCTTGTCCTTGTCAACGTCCATCTCCTCCACCTTGTCACCCTCCTTTTGCCCGTCTTTGTCCTCTACCTTGTCCTTTGCGGCGTCCTTGCCCTCCCCATTGTGATCTTCATTTAGCTCTTCCTTCTCCTCTGTCTTTTCCTTTGAAGCGTCCTTACCCTCCCCATTGTGATCGTTGTTTAGCTCTTCCTTGTCCTCCACCTTGTCCTTGTCGGCGTCCTTGTCCTCCCCCTTGTCGTCCTCCTTTTCCGCATCCTTGTCATCCACCTTTCCCTTGTCAGAGGTCTTGCCGTCCACCATTTCGACATCATCCCCATGAGCCTTAGTGTCGTCCTCATCGTCTACCAAAGAAACGTATTCCTGCAAGAGTTTCAGCCATTCAGTCACATACTCTAGAATATCTACTCTTCAAAACTATCCTACCAATTTCATATTTATGTCCTACCATTTCTGCTTTCCAACACAGCAGATAGCCACAGTAACACATACCTTTCCCTTGTCGCCCTTATCCGAGAAAACCTTCTTACAAGCATCACTATCCTCGCTTATCCTGTCCTCAAGCACCGCGAACCGGCTCCCCATTTCCAACATCATGCCCCTACAAATGGCCTCCACCTCCGCGACAATTCGGGCCTCCAGACCGACGATGGGCGCGTCTTACCCTGACTGACTAGTTCCCTGACTAGGTCCAGTCGTACCATCCTCTTGACGTCGCTTGTCTCTGCAGGCCCTGAGGTGCTCAGCCATAATTCGGTCAAAGAACACGTCCGGAGACTCTCTCTTGTACGAGGCATTCGGGTGGGCTTATTTCTCTTTATGGCTGGGGTGCAGGATGGGCTCTGGCTTCACGAGGTGGGCGTGTTCGTCTATGTCGTCGTCTACGGAGACGTCCAGGTTCAAGAATGATTTCACATTCTCATATCTGATCTGGATGTTTGGGGTTTCCCATCTGAGACACCTCGGGGTGATGGTGTCCTCAATGTTACGGCCGAAATGATTCCCAATCTCAGGAAATGTCTCGTACATCCATAGCTGCATGCCATAATAAGGGGACCATTAGCAACGTACATGAAAACTCGTCTTTTGGGAGTAAAGTTAACCAAGACAGCCGACAAACACGTACACATTTTGGAAAGATAAAAACACACAGTTGGCATGACAACTTAAGACAATTGGTAAGATATTATTTTCCATTTGGCAGGTCAACATTCTTTACTGCATCCCATTCTAACTAAATTTGGCAGGATAGAAATACTCAATTTGCAGGATATAATTAGACATTTGGCATGACACACCAACACATATATTCACAATTGGCAACTAGCAAACACGTGCAAAGGTTTTTAACATATTGTAACTTTTCACTAACCTAGAAGGCCATCTGGAACCCATAGAGCACATATGTTGGCCTATCCAGTTTGTGCTTCCCTGCATCCACCATGGTCTTTAATCTCCCCGTGAGGCTTTCGTGTAGCTTATCATACACCAGCCTACCCAAAAGGAAGTCCAGAAAATGGCTCGTGTCCTCAACCAGCAGTTTAACCACGTCTCATGTTGCTTCCTAGTCTTGAGATGCCATAGAAGGCAAAAGTAGACTAACTATGCAGCGAATTTGTTCCTGGAGCCTATCCTCACGATGCCCCCGAACTGACTCTTTGTTAGGGCCTTGTAATCGTCATGGCCAATGGCTAAGTCTAGGCCTTCGAGCAGCTCAATGTTGGAATGTGAAAAGCACAACCATGTAACTATCTCAATTTCCTTACCCCATGGCTGCTTGGTTCTGCTTAGTCATGCCCGAACTTTCATCTTGTCTGTCTTTGCCATTTTTATAGGTGATTGAACAGAGGGTACCTGCATCACAATCACCACTAACAAAGACTTTCAGTTATTCAGGTCACCTAATCTGTCACATCAACTGTTCAATTATATCTTACCAATTTTATTTTACTATCCTACCAATTCTACTATCCTCACTAATGTTCTACCAAATTCGCATTTCAGACAAGTTTTCTTGATTTTACCTCTTTCCCAACACAACAGATAGCCAAAGTAACCCATAATCTATTTTTGACATTTCATCAAACAGTTGGTGGGCACTAAGAGTTTCAACACTACAAAATGAATTCACCAAAAATTCCGGCACAATCGTTGGCATACCAATTGTTCAAATATATCATACCAATTTTATTATCCAGTCCTACGAAATCTGCTACCAAAAATTCAGACGTCATCTTCAATATTCTGTCCTACCACATGTGCAGTCTTCCCCTACCGATTATCCACAATCTTCTGGATTGCTTAGTATCCCTCACAATCTCTGAACCCATCCTTGCCCATTTGTCCCCAATTTCTTCCCCGACATCCCCTACCCCTAACCCATCCGATTCCCGACACCCACAAACCCTATTCACACCCCAAGTCCCCAAAATAGCAACTACAATCGCACCCTCTAACCCATCCTATTTCCTTCTGATGTGCGCCTAATTTGCCATGTTTTACATTAACTTTTATATCGATTTCTGTTTACATTTCAAGCATTTGGGTTATAATAGTACATAATCTATGTATTTTATGCTTATTTGCCAAATTATGGAGTCTACACTAGTTTATGTTTCATTTCACAGAAATCGGACGCACTTGGAAGCTTAAAGGAAAGTCATGAAGAAGCTAAGGATGGTGCAGCAGAAGAAAATGCCATTTTTCACCATTCATCATTCTGAATCAACCACAATGGAACCAAGGTGCCCCTAGGAACCCCCCACCATACAGAGCTCTAGGACATCCAGAAAGGAACCAGCGGAAAGATGATCTACAAATGATCCTCGACGAGATGAGAAGGAACCATGCACAACAGCAGCAATCCAACAACGACATCCAGACTCAACTCCACGGCCTCAATACACGCTTTGGGTAGATGGACATCTGGAAAAAGAACTTGGAGACCCAGATGGGTCAACTCGCGCAACAAATCCCAAGGCCATCCGAAAAGCTCCTTGAGCATACAGATCCAAATCCTAAGAGGCAATCCGATCAAGTCGTTGATGTAAAGTTGAGGAGCGGGCACCAACTACGTGAGCCAGAGATCAAAGTAGAGAAAGGTGAAGCTGAAAATCTACTCGACGTCGACCAGCAACTAGTCGACATCAACCAAAAACAACTCGACATCGACAAAACCCTACTCGACGTCGACCAATCACTCAACGGAGAAACTTTTGCTCGACAAAAACACTCGATGTCGACTACTATAATCGATTTCGAGGAAAAACCATTCGACATCGAGGACTCTGCAGCACCTCCGACAACTGTTCTGGCTCCGAAACCAAAGAAGACGTTTTTGTTCCCCTCCAAGGAGCTGAAAGATCCCACTGCATGTGGGTTTAAACGCTTTGTTAAGATGCTTCAGGAACTAAACATTTCAATTCCCTTTACAAAATCTCTTCAAGAGATGCTTGCATATGCCAACTTCCTCAAAGAGATCCTTAGCAACAAGCGATCAACCAGAGAAATCGCCAGCGACTACAAAATTATGGATTTCCCTGAGAAGAGACCTGACCCTGGTAAGTTCTCTATTACTGTGGGATTTGGACAACATAAATATGAGTCATTGTGTGATCTAGGAGCAAGCGTGAGCATCACGCCCTTTTCAATCTGGTCAAAGGTAAAGATAAGAGCAATAGAGCCTGTGGATGCCTAGCTATACATGGCAAAAAATACGGTGGTCATCCCTACATGTATGGTTGATAATGTCCATGTCCAGGTTGGTAAGTTCTATATTCCTGCAGATTTCCTTATTATAGATATGGCGGAGGATCCTGCTTGCCCTATTATTTTTGGTAGACCTTTTCTAGCCACAACAGATGCCAACATCAGCGTCAGAAAGCGATTGCTCTCCTTCACGATAGACGACGAGGTCTTAGATTTCTCCTTTGGCTCTACAAAGGAGGAAATTCCATGGCTGGAGGTGAAGAGCATAGGCAACCACGGGGACGAGCAAACAACAACGGAGGAAAGCACCAGGAATCTACTCAACATCGACCAGGTCTACTCGACGTCAACTACCCTATTCGACATCGACTACGCCAACTCGACATCGACCTCCCTTGTTGAGCTCTGAACCTGCCAAAAGCCTAAGTATGGGGTCCCTGTACTCGACGTCGACCACATCTACTCGACGTCGACTAACCCTCTGCCCAAAGATTGCTGTTTTGGGCACGAAAAGGTAAGATCTGGTACAATCGCTACTCCTCCATCCATTCATAAGAATAATAAGATTTTTAGAGGAGACCAGGCCCCGTGGCGAGCTAACCTGCGCATGATTAGGACTGGAAAGAAGAAGAAGGGAGGCAAAGGATTCTATGCGACCAGCAACTTATCAGCACAGCTGGCATACTACAATCAGGACCTAAATGATCCAGGAGAATGGCCAAGCATAGAAGGGCCCCACATTAAAGGTTCTTGAGCAACAATGAAGAAGTCGGCCTAACGACTATAAAGTCTAGAACCTGTAATTAAAACACTTAATTTTTGAATTTTTGGACATTGGTTTTTGGTTTTTGGACATTATTTTTATGTTTTTCTATAGTGGATATTTTCCGTCTAACGAGTCTTGCAGGTAAAAAGAAGCGGCAGATGTACTCGGTGTCGAGTAACCTACTCGATGTCGACCACCATCATGAGCAAGGGACCCGTGGTGGAGGAAAAAGGCTACCCTGGGGTTCAACGTTACTCGACATCGAGTAGACCTAGTCGACGTCGACTAGTCTGCTCGAAGTCGACCACTTCTGCGCACATTCATCACTAGATTTCCGATATTCTGCACGCTTGTCTAGTGAGTCTCTTTCTTTACCCTTGTTCTTATACACTGAGGACACTGTAATATTTAAGTATGGGGTGGGGGAAGGGCTTACTTTGTTCATATTTGACTATATTTGACATTAGTTGTGCATTATTTCTTGAATTGCTTACACATGGCTATTTTGGAATTCATATTATCACTTTATGTGCTCATATGCATGTTTTCCAGAGTTTATAAAAATCATCCCTATTGAAAATTTTGATTAGTGTCATGGAGCTTGTACTGAACTCGACGATGCAAAATTGGATTCATTAGAAATATAACATGAAATTGGTAGTAAAGGAAAGTCACAATGAAGTGCAATATCTTTATTAAAACCATGGGAGGTAAAATTTGAAATTGCTTTTGACATGTTACATGATAAGAGGATGGAGTACTTTATATTTCCATATAATGCTCATTTTTATATCCCTATCCATACCTATGCTTATACATCACAAAAGCCATAGTATGCCTTATTTCATATATTGCTCCACATGTTCTAAATATTGCCATTTTCTACCTTATTTCCTTATCCGGGGACTATGTTGAGAATGGAAGTTACTTATGGAGATTATTATATGGTTGTTGTATTGTTATTATCATTATTGGAGTTTGGCAAGAAAATTTCAAATTTATGGAAAATTTCAAATTTATGGAAAATTTAATGAGTGAAAGAAAATCCGATCACCTCAGGAGATAAAGGTAAGTCGACCCTGCTCGTTGAGATAATAGTTCGGTGAGATGGGACACCAGGTAAGGAGTCCAAAGCACTAAGTATCCGGGGCCATTCATGACACCCATGTTTGTGACTCGCGAGAAGGCAGTGCTAAGGATAGAGAGGTAAAAGCATAATATTGAAAAAAAAAAGCAATGAGCGATGAGCGAAAGGTGAGAAATCAAAAGAAGAAGGAATATGGTATGAAAGTTTGAAAAGTACTCCATTTTCCCAGATCATTAGCACAACATTCCCAAAAATATCCCACCTTAAGCCTTTTACCAATCTACTTCTTATTTAGCTTAAATTAAAGTCCTCTTGATTAATATTGCTTTGTCACTTATGAATTGTTTTGCATAACCCTTCTTTTATGTGCGAAGTTGCTTTTATTCACATGCATGGATTTGTGGCATTAGTACCTTTTCAAGGATGGTAATTGATTGCAGGGACATATGAGAATGAATCTACGATGTTGATAGTTTGATTCTTCCCCTTAATGACCATTAAAAGTATTGCTCGAGGACAAGCAAGCTTAAGTATGGGGTGTTTGATGTGCGCCTAATTTGTCATGTTTTACATTAACTTTTATATCGATTTATGTTTACATTTCATGCATTTCGATTAGAATAGTATAGAATCTATGTAGTTTATGCTTATTTGCCAAATTATGGAGTCTACACTAGTTTCTGTTTAATTTCACAGAAATTGGACGCACTTTGGAGCTTAAAGGAAAGTCATGAAGAAGCTAAGGATGGTGCAGCTGGAGAAAACGTCATTTTGCACCATTCATCATTCTGAATCAAGTTTTGATGTCTTCATGATAGTTGTAGCATTCGAAAAGAACTTTCCAACGCATACTCATATGTGCCAATTCGACAAACGAGGACTCGGGAAAGTGCGTTTCAAGAATGGAGCAGAATGCTGAAAGCTGACAGTTCTACTCGATGTCGACTACAACTAGTCGCAGTCGAGAACACCAGGAGCCATAAACGGAGTCGAGTAGACCACTCAAGGAACCAGAGCTACTCGAAGTTGAGTGCTACAGTACATGTCGACAGTCCGAATCCTACCCGAGCTCGAGTGCAACCCAGGAGGAGAAGACCTACTCGATGTAGACTAACTGTAGTCGATATCGAGTAGCCCAGTGAACAATCCGAGTCGAGATCGAGTGGTGTCCGAGAAGATAGAATGATTGCAAGTGAAAATATGTGGAATTATATCCATCCACATGAAGATATATCAAGTCCAAGAAAGATTTATCAACTTTAGTTCAAGTTTCCTTATAGATTTATTTCTTTTATCATTAATGTTTTATCTTATGTTTTTAGATAGAAAGTTTTAGGTAAAGATAGTTGTTCCTTCCAAGATTAGCTAGATGGAACACTATAAGTAAGGCTTTAGGGGCTGGATTTTAGAATCATTCAATCATCCAAGACAAGCCATTAGTTACATCGAGTAGAGAGAGAGAGAGAGAGAGAGAGAGTGGAGGCCGAGAGAAGTTGGAGAAAACGAGAGCGGAATTGGCTTCGATCGGTTGTAAGTTTTACTTTAGTTTATTAATGCAATTTAGTTTTCTTTTATTATTGATGAGTTTCCCTATGATGAAGAGCGAGTAGTCCCCTACTTCTAGGGTCGGGGTGAGCCTGACGATAGCCATGCATGTTTGAGGTAAAGATTCGACCTTTATTGTGTTTTGATCATCTACTGCCTTTTATATGTTTATTACCTCATTAATAGAGATTCAAGTTAACGACTTGGATTATAAGCATAAAATTGGTAGATATAATTAGGGTTTCTTGAGAGAGTCGTCTAATTGTTGGAAAAAGTGAAAGCTTGTTCCTTTGAAGTGATTGCATGATTATTTCTCTTTATCTTGCCTTATGCATGTTTGGTTATCGTTGTTGCAAACCCCGATCTTGGAAGTTTTTTTTCTTTCATATATTTGGTTATCTCGAAATCTGCAAACTTTGGGTTTTGTTACGTTTCTGCGCACCTACTCAACTTCGACTAATCTAGTCGACGTCGACCACTAATACTCTATCAAGCAAGATTGCTGCTCGTTTGTGTTTCTGCAGGTACTCGATTTTGATCGGGACTACTCGACTATGACTTCTACTCGACGTCGAGTAGGTTCCTCGACATCGACTATCTCAGTGACCCTTACTTGCTCGAATTCGACTGTGCCTGACCCCTGTCGACTACACCTAGTCGAGGTCGAGTACTTATGGAGTCGACTTCTATTCGTGAGATTCTTCCGCTACCTGAGATCCGTTGACCAGCTTCCTCGAGGATTGATCCTGACTTCCTATTGCTACAACGGGAGGAAGTCTTGTAATTATTTGCGTGGGCACGAATCTGGTTTTATTTATATTATTATATTTTGAACTCGATTTCCTCCTACAACACCTTCCTCTATTGTTAGACAACTGCAATGGTACCCCCATGTCTACATTTCTTCCAAAACCGCCACTAACCGCACCCCCACGTCCCTAATTTCGAACATAAATTCACACATCAAGAGTTGCTTACTTGCTTCTTCAACCGGTGAGTTCCTCCTTGGAAGATTTTAGGGTGTTAGGGGCCGGCTTCCTGTCTCTTTCTCTTCTCTTCTCTCCTCTGAGTTTTTTCGTCTCTCTCCCGCTTCAAATGCACTGTGTCCCGTCTCTCCCTCATCTTTTTGATTTTATAAACCGCATAGCATGAATAGTTACGTACAAAACTCCCCATCTTTACCAGTTATAACCGGTAATCAAAAGTCCTGTTAGGAGAGAAACTAGTTGTGGAAATAAATATGAAATATAAACAACAAAACCAACTCCCTGTCCAAGCAAATAAAATACAAGAATCCCTCTCGTTGTAGTGGTAGGGTATTCAGGATCCTATTAACAAGGAAGCGTGTCAGCGCTCGCCTTTTCAGTCCCAAATTGCCCTCAAAATCGACCAGCAAAGTCCTCGATATCGAGTAGAGTACTTGATATCGACCACTCAATCGAATAAACATGCAAAGCTGAACAATAGAGGACGAAAACAGAGCAATATCGAGTAAAAGGGTACTCGATATTGACCAGACTACTCGATCTCGAGTATATTTCAGTCAATGTCGAGTTGTCTATAAACGCAGAAAACGTAACTTGTGACGAAAATTGAACAGAAACAACACGAAATTTGTCTGATTTAATTCAATATTATAAAAGCTCCTAGAATTGGGGTTTCAATGCCACAATGACAACCATATAAAAATCATGCTAAAGGTATAAAAGATCATGCCTTTTCATCAAATAACTTTCGTTATCAACAAATAGGAAGATAGAGGCTTTTGCATAAACCCTAATTGTTACTAACCCTTTTTACATAATTAATCTAAGTTGTATTAAGATCACTTTCGCTTCAATAACACAAACAAGGATTACCTTCGATTGTCGCAGAAGAATGATCCTCATAGGGATAGAAGATGAAATCACATTAAAAGTCGTACCTTTATCGCATTACCTGACATGGCTACCATTGGGCTCAACCCGAACCTAAAAGTTGGGTGACTACTCGATCTTCATCATAGAAAGACACGTCAATAATAAAAGGGAACTAAATTGCATTAAATCAAATAAAAAATGGCAACCGATCGAAGCCAAAACCGCTCTCGCAAACCTTTAACTCCTCTCAGCCTAAGCTCTCTAAAACTCCTACCTTTCGAATGTAAATTGTGTGTAAAATTGGATGCCTAAAACTCAGCCCCAAGGACCTTATTTATAGTAGTCAATCCTTGATATTCAAGGAAAGAATACTCTATCTATATCTAAAACTATCTATCTAAAGCTTTATGATAAAATTTGGAAATAAAACAAATAAATCTCTAAGGGAAATAAGACTAAGGTGGATAAATATCGTCACTCTTGATAGATCTTCACATGAATTGATAGAATCCCACGTGACTTCACTTGCAAGTAATCCACATATCTCGGACTCCACTCGATTTCGACTCGAAATGGCTCTAGGGAGTACTCGACGTCGATTAATGTAGTCGACATCGAGTACGTTCTTCTTCTCCTCGGATTCTGATCGAGCTTGACTAGGATTCGGACACTCGACGAGTACTCGACGTCGAGTAGTTCTGTGTTGTCGAGTGGCTTGATGTGCTCGACTGGTGAATTTCGAATTTGAAGTCCTCGATATCGACGAGTCTGATCGATATCGACTAGTCATGTTGAGGGCAGTTCGGTACAAATCCCGCTCCGTACGGTCCGTTCTGTGTTGTCCAGCCTTCGTACGGTCCGTCCTCGATCGATTACCGGCTCTCCATGGTTCGGTTCGGACAGTTCGGTACAAATCCCGCTCCGAGAAAGACCGAAAGGTTCCCTCATGAAAAAGCACAAGCTTGCCCTCCTAGTCATAGTGGAGGGCATTCTTTTTTGGGTTAGAGAAGAAGACTCAAATCAGGGGGTGGGTGGTTATACTGCTGCTTGATGACACGAGCCGTTTTCTGAACTTCCCTTGAGGTAGGTTGGTGTATGAGAAGCTACACGAAAGCCTCACATGGACATTAAAGACCATGGTGGATGCAGGGAAGCACATAGTGGATAGGCCAACCTACGCGCTCTACGGGTTCCCAATGGCCTTCCAAGTTAGTGAAAAGTTACAATATGTTAAAAATCTTTGCCAAAATTGTGTTTGCTAGTTGCCAATTATGAATATATGTGTTGGTGTGTCATACCAAGTGTCTAATTATATCCTGCCAAACTTATATATGTATTTGGAGGCCACCCATCAATGCAATCATTGTATTTTCCTCTCATAAATGCTCCCCCCTTTCCCCAAGGAGGAACCCCGTTTTGGCGCCAAAACTGCACTGACAGCCCGCCACATCAGCTACAGTGAATCCCCTCTAAATTCTCTCCAAAGTCTCTCCAGGTATGGAATGACGGGTTTAGCCTGTTGGTATGACTAATTTCTTCTATTGGTAAGATGGAAAGTGTGCAGTTTTCTGAAATGAACGGGATGCTTTTGCCCTCACCTTTCCACTTCTCTCCTATGTTGCCTCTCTTTTTGCAGAGCATTTAATGGTGATTGACACACATCAATCCAGCTTATATATGTATTGATTGACAATCTTAAATCCAATCATTCCATTTTCCCCTCATAAATGCTTCCCCTATTTTTCCCTACAGTAATTCCCCCCCTCCAAATCTCTCTCTCTCCTACTTTCATGCTATATTGCCCAGGCCAGCCTCCTCACCTACCACTTGTTGTGCCGGTTACCACCAAAATTTTGCAAAAGTAGACAAAGTGCTACTTTTGCCAATTTCTCATGTCCATGTCTAGTTTTGCAAAAAAAAAAAAAAAAATTGGTCTAGTTTTGCAAATCCACCTTAATTGTCTTTCATTTATTTAATATTATAATTAATAATAAATATATTTTAATTTCAAAATGAGTTATTATTATTTTGATAATGCATATTTTAGATAGGCATTATAGGTAGATTGAGTTGCATTTGGGTGTAAATAATCCAATTTTAGATATTAATTTCATACTCTATTATTTTAGTGGTCAAGATCAGAATCTACGTATTTTCTGTGTTAATTAGTAGGAGAATACATTCGAGCAAGGATGGTGGGATGGTCATGGAAAGTTGGAACAAGCCAAGGAGTAATGGAGCACGACATCAAGGTCTAAAGCGAAAATACGAGCAAGTTGCAATAGTTGTCCGCCCGATAGGCTGAACTTGTAATGCACTTTTCGGAGGCCTCGTGGGTTAGAATAATGTGTATGAGTATGCGTTGGAAAGTGCTTTCCGATGCCTACAACTTTCATGAAGACATTGGGACCAGATTCGAAGTGTTCAAGGGTGGAAAGAGGAAGTTACAACCGAGAACCCTAAAGTTCCGAACCGAAAGATTTGGCGCCCATGCGATCCTTTGCCGCTAGGCTGGATGTTGCCGCTGCCAGACAAGACACTTGATGTTATAGCCCACTCAATAATTTATTGCGCACTATAGGAAGTAGTTTTAATACGGGAAAAAATACCATTCACGTAATATTTTCAAGGGAGTTGAAAATGGATCGCTCGACTCTGCAGCAAGAGCTCTGTGGCCGCAACATTGTTGGGCCGACGGAGTCCGAATTAATTCGATAAATTCTTTCTTTTTTATATAATTTCTATCTTATTATTTTGATATTTTTTAGGTTTTGACTGACCTTAGGCCTATAAATAAACGTGTTTAGGTCTAGTGTTTCACACTGATTCAAAAAGATTTAGAGATTGAATACTTGAGTTTATGTAAGTCATGAGCAACTAAACTCTTTTCTTTTTGCCGCGGTTCAAGACTTGGCTGGTTGAATCGTGAGTTTTCATTTCTAGTTATTCCTATCGTTCATTTCAACTTCTTTGTGCTTATTGCTTATGTTGTTGATTTTTATCTTGTCTGACCAACTTGATAGAATCATATGACACTAGTTGAGTTTCGATTCGTGAATTACGTGAACTTAATCTATCGTAGCAAACATACTTTAGTGAGATTAATTTAAAAATACTTGAATGTGTAGGGAATTGATACATCGTGTAGATATTGATTATTCAGGGAGGTGATATTGCCTTTATGCTAGGAAATTATTGGGACTTTGCGTTACTTCTCTGCTAAATCTTTCATTTGTTTAGGTTGTATAGGATTGTAATGGATTGTTAGGACTAACTTAAACTAATAATCTATTCAAATCAATATCTATAGTATAGGAGATAAGTAACTTGAAGAAGATTCAATGATCGACTAAACCAACCAACGTTACGAATTCTCAGGTAAAACTGTTTTTTCCTCTATGCCCCCTAATATTATTTACCATTAACTTGTTTATAGCTTATTCCTTATTTTCCATAAAAAACTTCTATTTCTCTTAATTGACAAATACACATTACGTAAAATACTTACTTCTCTGTGGGATCGACCTATTACTTACCTACTATACTTGTTTATGAGTTTGAGTTTATTTTGACAGGGAAAACAACGACTTTTCCCTCTGTCAAATTTGGCTTCGTTTCCGGGGAATCAAGTTTATTTATTTGTTATGTGTTTTTATTGATCTTTGTATATATCTAACCCGTTGTGAACCTATCTTACGACTCACAACACCCTATCTATTCATCTTTTCAGATGACATTATAGTTGAGGATATTGCAGTTTCAGGATGATAATTTTCACCAATATCTTACCAGTGTGTAGATAGCAGACAACATCGATTATGCACGGGGTTTCCAAGATAGTTTGGAAGATGAAGCTGATTGCGTTCTTGAGGACATGACTTCTAAGACACGAGACCTTCTTGAGTACATGAGTTATGTAGGCCTTGCAAGGTTAGGAGTGTCGGAGCTATGGATCTCTTCTACTACTTGGGTCACCAGGCGGAGCAAGAGATGGAGGATTCATACAGGGTCTAATAGGAGCAGCAAATGAAGAAAATTGAAAGAGAGAATTGATCCAACTTGCTCAATCAGTGACTCGGTGATTGAGATGGCAATAGAGCAAGCATTCAATTCTCAATTTGATGAAGTAAGTCAAGACACAAGCAACGATGGTTTGATCGAAGATGGAGGAGAGAGCTCGATTCTCCTTGACGTGGAGTCTGATGAGTCGACACATGAGATTCCATTTGTTTTGGCTTCTAACCCATCCGAAGAAATCATCCATGAGTCGCCTATTGAGGAACCAAGTCTAGAGCCGATTTATGTGGCTCCTGAGTGAGAAATCGTTTACCCATGCGCTTTTGAGGATTATGGTGAATATATCGACCCCTAGGAGCACTACTTCGATAAACCACCAATGGAACTGTGTTGGTAGAAGTACATACCCTCAGAGGGAAGTCACGCTCAAGCATATGAGAAGTTGGAGACATTCTTCAATATTACATCGTTTGACTTCAACTTTTTCACATGTGGTGTCCGTTTGCTTTTTGGGTGGGCATGACAGTTTGTTTTGCTAATGAGGGTGTTGACAATGTCTAAGTAAGTCTTGAATGCGCGGACGAATAAACCGTTGAGCCTATGATGTTAACCAATGGCACTTCTCAGGAAGCAACCCGAAGTAAGTAAACTAGAATCTTTTTACCCATTAGTTAGAAGAAGTTGTTTTTTCAATAAATTAGGATAATTCTAGATATTAGATAGATGTTTATGGAGGAGTTTTAGACTAATCTTTCAAGTAAGCCACATTGAGAAGTGAAGCAAAGTAGGGAAGAGACCCCTGCCCCATTGGCAACTAATCAAGACTTTCCGCAACTGCAGCATGACATTTTTTAGAAAAAGACTAGATTACAGAGAACTAATTTCAAAAACCACCACCACTAAAGAGATCGAAAATGTTTCTTTTTCCCTTGCTTGTTGTTTATTTTTATTTTTGTTTTTTTTAATTGATTTTCATTAAAGACGATGAAAATTTTAAGTGAGGGGAAGTGTTTAGTGTAAATATCTACATGCATATTTTATTTTGTTCTAGTCATGTCAAGTCTACTTATAGTTTCCTTAAAGTAAAAAAATTGAAAAATTGAAAATTTTAAAACCCAAAAATCATGCATTGTATATGTGTGTTGTCTAAATACTCTTGCCTATATTAGTCCTATAATTTGTTTTTAGCATAACCATATGAGTCCCATGACATGTTTGATGGTTTATGTCTTGTCCTATATTTCTAATTTTTATGTGGGAGTATGAGCGGTGAATTTAATTGAGCATGTATGATCCTTAGTTTGTAGGTTTTATTGAAATCTAACCAAAAATGTCCTAGTGAGTTGTTTTGGCCTTATTGGATTATTTTGTATAATTCCTTTCTGCTTGATTGTGTGATTACTCTCCAATAGGGGTGTGCAGAAAAATCTGACACGATACAATAACACGACAATACGACATAAAAAAAATACAATACGAAAAAAATGCAAGATGAATATTACACGAACCGTTAAAATTATCGAATTTCAGTGCCGTGTTCGGATCATCCCTTTGTAGTTACCGGACACGATACGACACATAAATAGATGTAATATAAATTCAGTTTCCCTAAAATTGAACATGATGCACTTAGCGCAGATAGTTAAGACACTTACAAAAGGCCCATCTAGCTCAGGTTCGAGTCCCTTCGCTTTCACCTTTTTTACACGTTTTTTAATATATATATATATATATATATATAAACCCTACCTACTCATTTCAAAAATTAGTCTGACGTCTTCTACTCTTCCTCTCCATTCTCCTTCTCCATTTCAAATTAGTCCATCTTACCCTTCTCTAGTTCTACTCCGACGAATATTCTCTGGATCCGGTAAGATAGTCGACCTTAATGGTCGATCGCTTGGAAAGCAACAAGGTTTCCGAGATTATTATTCAGATCCAGCAAAATAGTAAAACCGATGGTCGATCGCTTAGAAAGCAACAAGGTTCCTGAGTAGTGTAATCAGTGATGAGGATGTCGATCGCCTATACTCCATCAAAGTTTCACATTTGAAAGACCACTTGTACTCCTCTCTCGTCCATATTCTCACTCTTAGTTATTTTTTTAAATTTTGATGCAATTGATTACCTATTTAGCTATTTGGGGTTTTTTTTAACATAAATTGGTTAATTTGTTTCTTCTTTGCTTGATTATGAAAGGAATCATTAGGGCTTGTGATGATTCTTTGCATCAGTTATTCATCTGTACTTGTACAAACGAAAGGCTAAATGGATCGTGTCGGGTACCCGACTTGGATGTCCGATTTCATTTCATATATTCGAGTCGGGTATTCGATAGTTATCGGACCATGTTCGTGTCACGCTTTTTGGTTTCATCGGTTTCGGGTATTCAACACGGATATCCGTGTCGTGTCAAATATTCGGATATGCACAGTTTTACTCTCCACATGTTTCTACCTCTTGAGATTGACTACTTTTATCTATTTTCAAGGTCGATTATATATGTTTGTTGCTTTTGAGTTTCAAATGATTGAGACATATGTTCTTAGCCATAAATTTCTCTATCCACTCGTATATATTATCCTCTACTTGAAGCCAATTTAAGCCTTATAAGCATATTTGGTTAGCTTCATAAAAAAATTCTAGTCAATTGTTAGTATGACCCTTCCGGGAATTAGAAGAAGAGTTGGTGAATATATTGAGATGATCGAGTCGCTCTGAGTTAAGAAATTGTATTGGTTGATTCATTTGTACTTTATAGAGATGGTTTTATTTTTGTGCTTATTACTTTGGGTCTAAGGATGATAAAATTCACTTGGGGGTACAAATCAAGAATAAGAAAGAAGAAAAGAAAAAAGGAAATCCTCCTTAAAAGAGAAAAATGAATGTGTTTGTGTGGTTATTTGAGAATTATATATATATATATATATATATATATATATATATATATATATATATATATATATATATATATATATATATATATATATATATATATATATTGGTGAAGGAGTAAGTGTTATTAGAATGGTTTGCGAAGTGTTTGGGTGTTGGTGTTTTTCTGTTTGTGTACTGTCCTTTTTTTCCCAGATTTTCAGCACCATATGACTTAAATATTTCTCATATCATATATTCCTACAATAGGGCATTACAACCCATATAAAAGACATCATAATGTTGATTGATGACATCCACGTTGGAGATTTGGTGATATGGTTTTCAATATTCATATATAGCATAGTTGCATATTGGATTGAGTTAAATGATAATTGCATAAACCTACACACATAAATGATGAGAGAAACACATTTATCCAGATGAGGTTGGATGGATATTTGCCTTTTACTTCAGATTACCTGTATATATATATATGGGATTGACTCCGGTGAAAACCTCAAATTGTGGTAAAAAACGTTAGGACTACTTTATAGCTTGATTTATTTGAAACCTGTGCTAAGAACCTCAATCACACGATGACTTTACAACTCTGTTCAACCTAAAAATCGTGCTAAAAACTCCCGTTTTAAAATAAAACATGACTTTATAGTTCGGTCAAACCTAAAAATCGTGATAAAAAACTCATGTTTTTAAATTACATAGTGACTTTATAGCTCGGTTTGATTCAGATCCAGGCTAAAAATTGTGACTTTATAGATCGATTCTATTCATAACCGGGCTATAAAGAAAGTGAATCGAAATAAAAAGTCGGTCCTCACGGGTTTTTACCGCAATGTTGGTTTTCACCGGAGCGCATCCCTATGTATGTGTGTGTGTGTGTGTGCGCGCGCGCATGTTGATTCACATTATGATGTTGTTTTTGACAAAGTGAAGACTTGTTGAATATATTTGTGGGGTGATTGGGTGTTGCTTTATTTGATATTCCATGAGGACAAACAAATGCTAAGTGTAGGGAATTTGATAATGCGTATTTTAGATATGCATTATAGATAGATTGAGTTGTATTTAGGTGTAAGTAATCCTTTATTATATGTTCATTTCATACTTTGTCGGTTTAGTGGTATAGATAGGAATCTACACATTTTTTGGTGTTAATTTTCATGAGAATATATTCGAGTGTGGATGGCGGGACGGGCATGGAAAGTTGGAATAATCTAAGGAGAAAGGGAGCATGTAATTGAGGTATAAAAGTGAAAATAAGAACGAGTAGCAAAAGTTGTCCGCCCGACACGCTAAACTTGTAACACACTTTCCGGAAGCCTCGTTGATCCGATTGATGCATATTATTATGAGTTAGAAATCCATTTTCAATGCCCACAACTTTCATGGACACATTAGGACCAGATTCAAAGTGTTCAAGGGTGAAAAGAGGAAGTTTTCACCAAGAACCCTAAAATTCCGACCTGGAAGGTTTGTAGCCCCCGCATGAACCATGGACATCAACCCTTTGCTGCTAAGCTGGACGTTGCCACTGCCAAACAAGACACTTGGTGTTGCCGCCCCCGTGGAAAGAGTGCCACAACTGCAGCACTTTTGGGCCTACGGAGTTAAATCTGATAAATTCTATCTTTTCTATCTTAAATTCGATAAATCCGATCTTAGACCTATAAATAGACATGTTTAGGTCTAGTTTTTCACATTGATTCAAGAATATTTAGAGAATAGAGTCTTGAGTTTCTGTAAGTCTTGAGTAACTAAACTCTTTTCGTTTTGCCTGCGATTCAAGACTTAGTTGGCTAAATCGTGAGTTTTGATTTCTAGTAATTCCTATCGTTTATTTCAACGTACTCCTTTGTGTTTATTACTTATGTTGTTGATTTTATCTTGTCTAACCAACTTGATAGAATCACATCACGCTAGGTTTTTTATTCATGAATTGCATGAACTTAATCTTATCGTAGCAAACATATTCTAGTGGGATTAATTTAACAAAATTTTGAATGTGTAAGGAGTTGACATATCATGTAGATATTCATTCTTCAAAGAGTTGATATTGCCTTTCTGGTAGGAAAATATTGAGACTTTGTGCTATTCCTCTCCTAAATATTTCACTTGTTTAGGTTGCATAGGAGTGTAATGGATTGTTGGACTAATTTAGACTAATAATCTATTCAAAACAATATCTAGAGTAATCGATAGCAGATAAATAACTAGAAGGAGATCCAATTATCAAGTAAACCAACCAACATTGCAAATTAGTATTTGGAATCACTTTTCTCTCTATTCTCCCTACTATAAAGAGGAAATTTGCTCTGATATACCTTTTAAAAAACCTAATTAAATAATTATCCCCTCTTAAAAAAATTAAGTGCATTAACTCCCTGCCCCTTACCTCTCTTTCTCGTTGTTTCATCCCCTAGCCCTAACGCCTAAACCTTCATGGCCTCCTCCTCCGACAATTTCCCTCTCAACAGTGATGATAACAACCAACACCACTTCCCCTGCTCTTCCGACACCACTAGCAATTCACTCCCCACGATTCGTTGCATCTACCCCAATCTTCACCTTCCTTATCGTCGGTTCAAAGCTTCTCAATGCCACCCTCTCCTACTTTGATTTCGTCGATGATTTCTAAACCACGACGGACTACTTCAATGGAGTTCTAGCGATTTTTTGAGATCGGTCGAACCTGGAAATTTTTTGAGATTTGGAAGGTATGAACTATCGGTCTTGTTTTGCTTGCTATTTATTCGATGAAATGCCTCTGCGATTTTTTTTACTTCTAGCGATATATTGAGCAATCAGTTTGCTTTTGATTTGTTGGCGAGATGCATGTATGTGCTTTTAATGAGCTTCAGTGTCTTCCTATTTTGCGTGAGCATCTAAATGGCTTCTTAGCTGGGTAAAGTTACCACAAGAATCTATAATCTAGAAATCTACGACATCTTCTCAATTCTCAAGCTAGAATTGTTTCTCTTCATTGTCTACATCAGTTTCTTTATTATTTCTTTTGTTATTCCGCTTAGATAAAAGGCATACCTTCTGCATTCTAAAACCCCCTACTTACTAATATGTCAATTAAATCACACATGAGTTAAGAAGAATTCTCTGTGAGATTAATCTCTGACTTATTCACTATACTAGTTTATAGGTTTGAATTTATTTGACACTAGTATAGATCCCGTCCCGTGTACGGAAAATACGTTAATCTAAATAAAAATTAATTTTTCCTCCCAAAAATAATATAGATATAAATAAAATTAGTTTGAAATATTCTATATAATCTAAATATCTTTTATTTAAATTCTCTCAAATATAATTATTTAGATAGTTGATTTTTAAAAATATTTTAAATATATTTTTTTTATTAAATATTTAGTATATATTTATTACATTAGTTTACTTAAATATCTATGTACGAATGAATTGTGTTATATTGATATAGTTTTTTTTCGCTTCGGCTATATACACCGCAAATCCACACGTCCTTAAATACGTGCATGCACGTCCTTGAAGACGTGCATGCACGACCTTGAAGACGTGCATGCACGACCTTAAAGACGTGCAAGTTGGTTTAGGGCCACCCTTGCCCGGACGTGCAAGCACGTTTTTTTTTAAACATGCTTGCACGTCTTCCGGGGCGTGGAAAAGTGCACGTGCTTAAGCACGCGCTGCATGTCCTTAAGGACGTGCAAGCCCGTCTACTAAATCCGAAGCGGACGTGCCGCTTCGTCTTCCATCCATTCTTCGTCTTCGTCTTCGTCTTCGCAAGAGAAATCGAGATCGAGAGAGAGAGCCTGCCGGAGTGAGACAAATCGAGATCGAGAGAGAGAGCCTGCCGGAGTGAGACAAATCGAGATCGAGAGAGACAGCCTGCCGGAGAGAGAGAGAGAGAGAGAGAGAGAGAGAGAGAGAGAAATGGTGAGATGGAGACGGAAAGAGAGAGAGAGAGAGAGAGAGATCGAGGCGGCGGTGGCGGCGATAGAGGTGGAGCTGCTGGCGGCCGATGGTGGTGCGAGGCCGATGGAGGCGGAGGGTGGTGGTGGGGGTGCAGTATCGGGGGAGGCGGTGGCTGAGGAGGGAGGTGGTGCGGTGGTGCCGGTGGAGGCGGTGGCCGAGGAGGGTGGTGGTGCAGTGGTGCCGGTGGAGGCATTGGCCGAGGAGGGTGGTTGTGGTGGATCAGCATCGACGGCTGCGGCATCTGGTGGTGGAGCAGTGGCGGAGGTGGAGGATCTCATATTACCGCCGCGGAAGCGGCGGTCGATTGAGGTGTCTCCGGTCCCGACCCCACCGGTATGTTATTTGAATTACTTATTTTGTTTGATTTATTTTTATAGTTTTAAAATATAATTTGATAGATTATAATATAGTTTTATAATATAAGTTGATATAATATAAATGATAGTATATAGTATTTATGATTTGTTATGTTTATAGTATATAGTTTGATAGAATAGAATAGATAGTATATATTAAAATACATAGAAAAAAATTACAATTGAAAGACAATAAAAAAACATAAAAATATATTACAATACATCAAAAGACATT
Source organism: Persicaria tinctoria (assembly GCA_037127255.1). Lineage (NCBI taxonomy): Eukaryota > Viridiplantae > Streptophyta > Magnoliopsida > Caryophyllales > Polygonaceae > Persicaria > Persicaria tinctoria. Next base: position 40,809,744 of record JBANSL010000012.1, on the reverse strand, counting down.
ACAATAAATGAAAATAAAAACATTAAAATATATTAAAATATATTAAAATAGATAAAAATAAATAGTATATATTAAAATACATAGAAAAAAAAAATTGAAAGACAATAAAAAAACAATAAAATATATTACAATACATCAAAAAACATTAGAATAAATTAAAATAAATATATTAAAATATATTAAAATAAATTAATATTGAAAGACAATAAAAAACATTCAAGGTCATGAAAAGACATTAAACATTAAGACATATTTAATTAACATTAAAATATAATAAAAGACATTAAAACATATTAAAATATATTAAAATACATCAAAAGACATTAGAATAACATTAAAATATATTGAAAAGACATTAATAGCAAACTGGATCATAATAACAGGCATGGAGGCTCATGAGGGGGGATGGTACCTTCCAGACTGTTAGGTTCGGCGACCGGGCAGCGGTCAGTCAGATACAGGATGCGGTACCCCGCGAGCAGACAGCCACAGTTGATGATCTGCTTGCGTCTGCAGAGGGCTTACAGCAGTCGATGGGGACGCCCCCGGCCGACGAGCACGACAGCTTTTGGAAGGGTCTGCCAGCTTGGGATCCTTCTGGCGATGCGACGATGGGGCTGCAGCCTTCCTTGGAGAGCGGTGATGTGCTGAGCAGCTGCATTACCGACATAGTCGTTGGTCGACGGGCCGACATGGGTAGACTGCCTACTCGTGTACCACCCACCATCCCGGAGGCTTCTACTTCAGCCGTTCCGGAGGCATCTACTTCAGCCGTTACGGAGGCTTCTACGTCTGGCACCCACGACGCCGAGCCTTCGACCTCCTCCACACCAGCGGCGATCTCGTTGGCATCTGCGGATGACGTCATCCCTGACATCGTTGAGGAGGCTCACGACGGGTAGGAGGCGCAGGCTGAGGGTCAGGGGGGCCCTCAGGTGGAGCCCGAGCCCATCCCTGCGCATGCTGCCGCACCGGCTGTTCAGGTCGACCCTTTGTTGTCGCCGGGAGAGTTGCTTCTGTCTTACAGGCATCACCACGCGTATCAGGTGTGGAGGGAGCCTATTGTGGAGTTGTCGCTGCTGAAGTTCCACCACCGGGCGACTCACCTGCAACCTTTCGACCGCTACATATTTGAGGGCCCGGGGACCTGGGTGCAGGATCTGACCCCATCTGGCATCGCGCAGCTGAGGTCCCTCCACTGGGAGTGTGTCGACGAGTTTACCTGCATAGCCTTCCTGGAGCATTGGCACCCGGAGAACAGCTCCTTCCACTTTCCATGGGGCGAGATGACCATCACGCTGCATGATGTTGCGTGCCTCATGGGACTTCTGATGGATGGCCAGCCTTGTACGTCACACCTGCCCGCGGGCGCATTGATCCCCACCATCGCGGAGTACTACCATCTCACCCAGCAGGCCCTGAAGGCATACAAACACGCTGGCGGCCCTCCAGTGACGTGGTTGACTACCTTGTGGCAGCAGAGACACGGGCCGCTCGTCGACCCCGCCCCCGCTGATGACCCTGAGCCCGCGGCTGATCCTGAGCGGATTCGGCTGTGCATGCATGTGGGAGGGGGGCAACCCCAGGATGACCTTGCACAGCGTCGGTTTCTCCACACAGGGTACATGGCCATCGCTCTCGCCGCGACTCTGTTTGTGGACAAGTCGCCGAGCCAGATCCCATGGAGGATCTTCGGCCTTATTTGGGACATCCCACGTACGGCCACCCTTGCATGGGCAGCAGGTGCCCTCGCATGTCTGTATAGGGGCCTAGGCGAGGCTACCCGAGCAGGAGCGAAGGGTATAAATAGCCGCATGCCGATCCTACATTTACGAGATCGTTGAATTAGAGTTTTAGTTGATAAATATTTATATTATATGCTAACGACATTCTTTTTGTGTCAAGGCTTGGATATGGGCGTACTTCCCTCGCTTCTGAGGTGATTTATCCAGCGATCCGGCTAGGAAGGAGGACCCTCCCTTCTACGCGAAGTTTATCGGTCCGAAGGCGCCACAGCGCATGAAGGACGACGCGAAGCTGAAGAAGGTGCGGCAGCTGCGAGACGAGGTGGACCGTCTTACCATAGCCGATGTATGTATTCGAGACTCTATCTATATGACTTATATTTCTTAACCGTGAATTACGCCTGATTTTTTTAATTATAGGTCGAGTGGATGCCCTTTGGGCGTGATCTGGACTTCGACGGCCAGTACCGTTAGTCCACCTATCGGGGCACCATCACCTTCTGTGGGGATGAGGAGCCGTATATGCCCGATAGGTGCCTCCGGCAGTTCGGACGGGTCCAGGGGATCCCCCAGCCCGTCATCGCGCCGGATCAGGTCTCCCACAACACCACCCTGAAAAATGCGAGGTAGTTGGCCGTGTTTGCCCAGAGCCACAACAAGTGACGGGACCTGCAGGACGAGGGTCGCTTCTACAGACTAGCCGAGCACAGACGCACCAACGAGGATTGCCAGGTCGGTGTCACTGCAGATTACCTGGATTGGTACGCGTCGCAAAGCCGACCGTACGTGCTGCCCACCACGCCACCCCATCCGGACCCACCGGCGCCCGTCCACCTGGTCGGCTTGGATCCATGGGTGGACCTCCCTCAGCCTCCAATCATCCCTCTGGCGGTAGCGGTTCGCTTGCATGAGATAGAGGGCTATTGGAGGGCCCTGGCTACTGACCCTCGCATTGATCAACTATTAGACGAGGGGACGGAGATTTTGGATCAGGTTGTATGCCATCCACCTGGACAGTGATGTACATTTATACTTTTGCAGTATCTATCTTTATATTATACTTTTATATTACGAATTTTGTATCTATCTCTATATTTCTATCTCGAGTAGACTCTTCTCATTTCTTTCGAGTCATATTAAACGTAAACAACAAGAACGAAAACGAAAATGAAAACGTTAATATGATAAGGTTGCCCGATAACGAAAACGTGAAGAACGGATGAACATAAAGAACGAAAATGAACGTTAAGGACGAGTTAGGTTAGTTAGGGTTTAGGTTTTGGCTAGGGTTGGTAGGGTTTAGGGTTACGGGGTCTAGGGTTAGGGAAAATGCACGTGGTCAACGACGTGCAAGCACGGTCTTGACCACGTGCATTTTCCTAACCCTAGCCCTAACCTAGTCAAACCCTAAAACCCTAGCCAAACCCTAAACCCTAGCACGTCCTTAAGGACGTGCACTTCCGCGTACCTTTAACGCAGCAGTGCCTATTTGAAGCGAAGGGGGAAAACTTGATTCCGCACTCCAAAACAAAGTCCGACTTGTTTCGATATACTCCTTCACCGTTAGAATCGTTATGGCCGAGCCGCAAAGCAATCGTCGTCTCCAAGTTTGCCAGGTACGGAAACGTATCGTATAGTGAATATATTTTGTATTCCTTCCGTTTTGTTCATATTTCCACTAATGTTATTACAGTTTCGAGACTTTACGTCTGAGTTCTCGGACCCAAGGGTTTGGAATGACCGTGACGAAATGGTTACACATTTCAAGGACTTGGGTCGGAGACACTGCATGATTTTAGTAATCAAGCGATCTTGGACGGGGGCGTCGAATCGTCCAGGCGGGATTCTGCTTGCTTGCGAGCAGTATAGGGAGTACCGACCACGCGGGAGGAAGCTCCGGAGCATGCAGTCGAAGATAAACGGTTGTCCATTCTCTCTACACGGGCACGAAGCTCCGTCGGGTCACTGGGTTATGACGGTAACCCACGGTGTTCATAACCACGGGCTTTCCACGAGCTTGAAGGGTCATGTCATCGCCGGACAGATGACAGAAGGGGGAAAAGATCGAAGATGGCCAGGTGGATGAAGGAAATTGGCACTCCTCCAAAATCCATTGGGTACGGGTTGAGGCAGTTGGATGAGACCAGCGTCACATCAAGGAAGAGCCTTACCAACACGCTCAACATGATGGTAGCCGAAGAAAGAGGTAGTCGGACGATGACCTAGGATACCTTGCACCATCTGCGGGAAAGAGGGTACTACTACGACTTCAGACGACATCCGGATGATGACAGCGTCTTGAGCGACCTCTTCCTGGCGCATCCTGACGGGATACGGCTTCTCCGAAGGTTCCATTACGTCATCATAATGGACAGCACGTACAAAACAAATGCGTAAGTTACTTAATTACGATTACATTATTGCACATATAGCCAATTATAAAGTATTTTACATGTAACATATTTACACTTGCAGATATGGGATTCCATTGTGCGAGGTGGCCAGGTTCACACCCTCAGGCAATACTTACTGCATCGCCTATGCCTTCATGTCGCAAGAGAACGAAGATGCATACGCCTGGGTGTTGCGACAGCTTCAGATCTTGCTTGGGACGGTTAAGCCTCAAGCTATCATGACTGATCGGGAGCTAGGTCTCTTGGCGGCGCTGAATGTTGTCTTCCCCGACGTCCAGCATCTCCTTTGCTGGTTACACGTGACGAGAAGATGCGAGGAAGCTGCTCTGAAGATCACAAAGAATTTAAACCACGTTGGCATCTTTAAGGGAAACTGTTAGGGGTTGTTCGAATCGAGGTCGGAGGAATCATTCAACCGACGTCGTCGGGCGCTACACGCTGCATGGCACCCATTCCCAGGTGTGGTGGCGTATTTAGAGGCGGTGTGGCTTCCATACAGCAGGAGCATCGTACGATGCTATGTAGATAATGTCTTACATCTCGGCACCCGTACGACAAACGGGTAACCGTACTTCATATCTCTCATTACAATATGATATAACATCGAATATTTAGTGTTATTCACTTCAATGTGTACAGAGTTGAGGGTCAACACAAGGTTCTGAAGAAGGCACTTCACTATCGACTGGTGACTTTCGCATCGTGATCGATGCAATCCATAGAGTCAACGATTGTCAACTGCTTGAGCTGCAAACTGCTTTGGAGATCGACTGCTTCAAATGGCCAACGGCGGTGTATAAAGTCAACCTTTTCGATGAGGTAAAGACTTTAATCTCCAAAAAGTGCTTCGATTATCTGTACAAGATGTGGCAGGACATCGTGAACCAAAAGGTTCCTCCGGTATGCACGGACCAACATTGGAGGGTTTGTTACGGGATCCCTTGTGTCCATGAGATTCAAGCATACGTCAACTCCGGTACTCCGATACCCGCCGAGGACATCCACCCGTTCTGGATGGATTTGTCATGGACTGACATCGACGACACCCCACTGCCGTATGAGCTGTCATCTTCATACACGGCTTCCAACGATGTATGCGAGAATGAGCTGCACCCACCCTCATCAGCAAGCGTCCAAAGGAAGGGGAGGTCTCGGGGGTCGAGGAATGCCTGCAAAACCAACCCGTTGCCATACGAGGAGGTAAGGGAAAGGTTTGAGAGAGAAGAAGCGCGTGCTGCTCGACATCGTCCACAAGCGACCTCAGCTCGATGTGGACGTGATGATGTGTTCGGAGGGTTCAACTGGGGTCAAAACAACGTTGATCCCTTCATGCTCGGTCATATTGAGGGTGTGAGGGACACTTTTGGAGATGGTCATTGTGGCTACCGTGCTTTGGCGGCTTTGACATCACCGATCGGCGAGACTGCTTTCCCGAAACTGAAAGCGTTACTATGCAATCACTTGGAGGATCACGCCGATCTGTACGCCGGTTTTTATACGGGAGAGTACCCATTCCAGCAGTTCGTCGACTACTAGAGATGGGCGGGAGCTGTGCATGGTGATAGGAGACGGTGGATAGAGCTACCCATCATGGGTTTAGTATTTGCAACGGTATATCAGATTCCTCTCGTTGTCCTAGCTTGGCATCATCCGTTCACATGTTTCCCCACGACCTCGCCGACACCTGCTAACAACCCTCAATCAGCAACCCTTTGTGTAGCCTGCATCGGAAACCAAGACCATTTTGCCGCGGTACAACTTCAAACGTCTTTTTTATTACCTATTCTTGCTTTTCATATATATGTTAATACTCTAACTCTAATTTTCCGTTCTCATAGATCTGGTTGTGTCCTAACGCTCCTATTCCGCCGCCTCCGACAGAATGGGTCGCACATCATCATCCGAGCGTTGAAGGTTGGGATGCTCCGTTTCAAGCTCAGTTTGATAGATTTCGAGCCTTGCGTGTCGAGTCCGGCCGCCCTTTATTATTTTCCTAGATTTTATTCCACCAGCTCATTAAACTTATGAATGTAAACCTTTTTTCCGTTCCTTGTAACGTTATTCGCATATTATCCGAATGAAAACCTTAACAATTATTGTTTTCTATTTTATTTGACCCTAAATCCTTCAACTCCACTAGCTAAACACTTCAATTTTTTCAATTAACATTACAAAAACCTCGGAAAACCTAAACCCCCTAAACCCTAAACCCTAAACCGTAAACGTGAAACCCCCCTAACTAGGGTTTGCACGTCCTTAACAACGTGCAAGTGTTTCCTAGTGGACGTGCACAGTCCCAGCCTTGCACGTCCTTAAGGACGTGCAAATCCTTAATCGTCATTTGCGGTGTATATATCAACACCCTTTTTTTTCCTTATATAATATATTTGACATGAACAACAACAATTTCCCTCTGTCACGGAGCCACCTCCCCAGTAGCGGGAGAACGAGTGCTCCTCCCTCTCACACCTCCCGCAACTCCACCTCCCCTCACCGGAGCCACCTAGTCGATCGTCGCCGAGCCAGTCACGCAGCCGCCCCTAGCCGGACCACTACCCCTCCCCCTCACACCACCGCCCCTCCATCTCGGAGTTGCCTTCGCCCTTGCTGACCGCCTCCTCCGAGCACCATCGTTAAAGCTGGCAATTCGGGTTATCCGGTCGGGTTCGGGTCGATCGCATTCGGGTCGGGTCACTGATGAGTCGGGTCAACTCGGTCAAAATTTATGTGTCGGACTTGTTCGGGTCGGGTTGGGTCGGATTCGGTCAAAACGAAATTCATATTGGTCGGGTTTCGGTCAGAATCGGGTTGGACCCATTCAAGTTTTCGGTCAGAATCGGGTCGGTCTCATTCGGGTTTCGGGTCGGTCCCTGATATATCGGCCGATATATCGGAGATATTTAGAATTCGTTAGTCCGTTACCAATTTATCATATAGGTATTAGGTATATCGGATCAAAATTTAAACTTTTTATTTTATCAAGTTTGTGGGTAATTTTACAATTTAAATATTAATTTTTCATGTTTATTTTTAAATTTTGACGTATAAATATAATACGACCCCGATAAGCGATATTTAGAAGTTAGAACATTGCTTTTGGGTAATCAATTTTATTAAATTGAATATGTAATTCATGTTATTTATGGATTTCAAAAAGCATTTTAGTAAAATTAAATATGATTCAATAAATAATCTACTCATTGGCTCGTAAACACAATGTTGTTAAACTCTCGATTCGATCCTACAATCTAAAAATGGAAAAATGATCTCGGTCCTTTATTGCGATTATAACGATCCAATAAAATGTCTATTATAAGAAATTTCTAATATTTACCCTTTATCTATATTATATTTAGTTTATTTTTAAAATTTTACATCTTTATGGGTATTTTTTTATGATTTAACATAATATTTATCTAATATTAAACATAGTAACTTCATTTAAAAGAAAATTCATCCCTAAGGTGGTATCTTACGATCCTACGATTCGATTATACGATCCGATCCTTACACCTTTTTACCGATCCAATTTAGAATCCCAATTTTAATAACATTGGTAAGCTCATTCTATTTATCATTAATTTCATTGAAATTTGGCAATATGTTGTTATCAAAATCATACTTGATTCCATATCTAAAAGATAATTCACGTTATTTGTGTCTTTCAAAAAGTAGTTTTCAAAAAAAATTTCACTACGTATATTATTCAAGTTATAATATTCTCATTTGTACTCATCTTTTATTAGTGAGAAATGAGAATTATGAATTCAAGTCGATCATTCATCATTAAATGAGTAAACGAGTAATGATTTACATCGATCTATATGAATATACTATGAGTTGATGACTTTTGGAGTTTTGAGTAATCTAGTAAACCGACTGTTTTGTGAGTTAATCTTAAATACTGATAAAGTAAACAAATTATTGCCCAGAAAATAACTAAACAAGATTACCTTAATCCTCATATAAAAATTCATCTCCGATTATTCGATGAATTTGAATATTCGATGCATTTAAAATATTCCATTCATGATTCATCCCTCATCAAATTTTGGAAAATAAGGTAATATAAAATTATGAATAAAACTTATAAAATTATCATATATTCATAATTCATAATTTCATATATTCAATTCATATTATCGTAATCTTGTTAAAACTTGAAGTGATGTTGTGTAACTTGTGTTTATTTATTGAGTTACTACTATGGACTTTAGCTTATTTTGTTTTGTTTTTAAACTGTCCTCAAATTTATCATTAAGTTATGGTAAATTTAACTTTGATCAATGGAATGCACTTATCCACTAATGGTTTTAAGTTTTCACTTTGATCAATGCAATTTTTATTTTGTTTAGAAATAGCATTAACTATCAATAGTTCGATAATGGATTACAATAAAAACAATTATAGTATATATATATATATATATATATATATATATATATATATATATATATATATATATATATATATATATATATATATATATATATATATATATATATATATATATATAGGGAGTGGTTCCCTTGTGCACACCCCTTAGGATGTACTTAGTGCACAAATCTTGGCCTTTGATTGAAAGAAATGAAAGGCTAGGATTAAATGAGCGTTTCTTTTTTTTTTTAAATAGAAAAACTGGTGGGACCCACCCAAAAAGGTCTGACGCGCTATTTTTTTTTCCAGATCTGATTTCGCTGTTTTGAAAAATATGTCCATTCCACCGAATAATGTTTCATAATCTACCGAATAATGTTATATTTCATTTTTCAATCCATTTCAAATCAAATTTTACCAATTCAACTGAATAATTTGTCATACACTACCTAATAATGTTTAATTTTTTGTCAATCAATTTTCGTTTTGACTCCGAGTTAATTTTTATGCATTCAGTTTTGAAATATTATTCGGTAAAATAGATAAATTTTTTGGAAAATTATTCAATAGAATGTATGAGTATTCGGTGGTATAGGAACGATTATTTGGTCGTATATGAGAGGCTTTATGCTATTTGTCAATCCGAAAACTCCATGCACAGACGAATAATGATCCAAATTTCACCGAATAATTAACAACTCCTTAACACTAACAATCAAAATTTCACCATATTCATCCGAATAATTAACAAATATCGCACCGAATGCATTCGAACCACAATGCCTTCGAAGGACCACCCCCACCACCCACCCCCAACGACCCACCACCCTCACCACCCACACAACCACCCAACCCAGACGACCCCGCCACCCACACCCCGCCGCAAAAAAGAAAAAGAAAAAGACCCCCTTGCATTCGAACGGAGGCAGTTGAATGAGCCCGACCACCGGAACCGCTCGGAACCGCCCGGATCTGAGCGAGAGGGGAGGAGGAGGCCCGGATCTGAGTGAGAGGGGAGGAGATAATACCAAATTCATTAAAAAAAAGCTGAAGGGATCTCGGCGCCACCTGCCCTCCTCTTTTCCGGCCACCTTCCAACCACCACACCACCGCCGAGTCGTCGACGCTCCCCCTCACCAGATCCGGCCACCCCGGTGTGAGCAGCAGCACCGGCGCCCCTTCCCTCTTCGCATCCCCCCTCGTAGCCGCCTCTATTCGCACCCAGACACCACCGCACCCCCTCTCCGGCGCCGACAGCAACAATCCTCCAAGCCCCAGAAGCCCCTTTCGCATCTCTTTGCAGATTCGAAAGAAACCACCGAGCCCCAGCAACCCCTGCGCCGACAGCAACAGTCCACCGCGTCGCCGCTTCGACCGGAGAGCGCCACCGCTTCGACTGAAGAGCCGGCATCTGGAATTGCACTCTCGTCTTCGCCGCCTTCAACTCAACCCTTTAGGCTCCAACAAATCAGTCGGGCTCTCTTCAACACAAACACACCACGTTTAGGGTTTTAATCTCACTTCATCCCCACGCGCTGAACGTGAGATTGGGACTAATTTTCCACATTTTTTTTTAAATCACCCAATACACGTGTCACCATCTCAACCCTCTATTCAATTTAAATCAAAGGCTTGTATTTGTGCACAAAGTACACCCTAAGGGGTGTGCACAAAGTACCCATTCTATACTCAAGGATATTTGAGTCGAGTTGGGGGTCGGGTCAGTTGGGAGTCGGGTCGGGTTGGGTGTCGGGTCGGGTTGGAATTCGGGTCGGGTCTGATTTGAGTCGGATCCGGGTTGAGTCGGGTTTGTCTGTATTCGGGTAACTTCGGGTTTCGGGTCAAAGTCGGCCGGGCTCGGTTTCGGGTTCGGGTTATGCATAACACTAAATTTTCGGGTTTGGTCGGGTTTCGGGTCGGGTCGGTCGGTCGGGTTTCTCGGGTCGGGTCAGATTTTGCCAGCTCTAACCATCGTCGTTGCCTTCGTCCACTCTCTCTCTCTCCCCCCTTGAGGCTATCGCACGGCTAGGTCTCTTGCTCCGTGTGTTGGTGGCGTTATGGTGGTAGGACAATGTATGTTTTGATGTTATATGATTGAAGGATAGCAAGCCCAACATCAAATACGACGTTGTAATGTTGAAACTAATAACGTCTAATTAGACATTGTAAAATTTGAATTCTAAGCCACCTTGTTCACAATGTTCGATTGAATGTTGTAAGCATAATTCAAATTTTGAATTACTACAATGCAACGTCGTATTGGACTTTGCGGTCCAACAATACACGTTTGTAAAGCCTAATGTGATGTTATGGTTTTTCTCTGTTGTAAATATCAAGCAATGACATCATTTTCACAATGTGAATATTATTGTTATCTACCTGTTCATTTTGGCGGTGAGCATTGAATGTGGTTCGTGTAATCTTCTCAATAATCATCCCTTTATAAGCAGTTAGTTTGACAACTTTTATTATCATGGTTATTCGAAATCTTACAACCTTATAACTTCTCTTTTATCTAATGGGGTATCGAAGATCATATTGCAATTGTTATCTACCTGCTCAGTTAGGTGGTGAGTATTGAATGTGATTCCTGTAACCTTCTCAATACTCACCCCTAACAACAATACTCACCCCTGAATGTAATTAGTTTGACAACTATTGTTATTATAGTTTTTCGAAATTTTACAACTTTACAACTGCTCTTTATCTGATGGGAATTAAAAATGGTGACCAATAAATCATAACTACAATGGAAGGGGGGGGGGGGGACATCGATGGTTTTTGTTTTCGAAAATCCAACGAGCAACGTCCAATTGGACGTTTTCAAACGGCTGATACAACGTTTTACAACATTTTTGAACTATGTAATCCAAGTATATATACAATGTCATGTTCAACGCTAAGCAATGTTACATAAAGACATTGTTTGTAACATCCAATTGGACGTTAAACAAGGCCATGACCAATCGAACCCATTAGACTCTCTGGATTATAACGTGAAATTGGAAGTTGTGGACGTGTGTATAACGTCGTGTTTTTTTTCTTCCAAAAATTTTAAGGAGGTGTGTTGTAAAACAATAAATCGAACGTTCATCACAAAGTTGATCAACTTCAAATACGACATTACTATGCGGTACAGTAAATGCGTTTACCTTACTAATAGACTACACCGAACTTGTCAATACATTTAGAGATCTAAGATCCTGTCAAAATATCTTGTAAAACGATTCAGGGTTCATTTGATTAAATGTGGGAATTGAAATTCTCGGAAAGTTACTTCATCATAATTGAATTCCCGGGAAGTCCAATTGATGAGAATTGTGAAAATGTGTTTGGTTGATTTTTTTTTTTTTACTTTAGAGGATTAAAAGAGGAATTGGAAATTTCCAAATACAAAATGATGAAAGTTGAACTTACCTAGGGAACTAGGTATGTGAACTTTCTCCATTTGGGAAGTTAAATTTATGTGTTTTTTAATTTAAAAAAATATCAACAAAACACATAAATTTGTCCTACTTTATTGATTTTTGGGTTGTCAACCAAACCAGCTCCTAGTCAATAAACAAAGGCCTAATCAGCTATATACCCCTAGAAAGTTGTTTAATTGTTAATATACCTATTGAAATTTGACAATAGGCTATATACCCATTAAAACACAAAGATCTTGTTAAATTGCCCAATAACATATTTTTCTTTTAAATGACAAATGAAAAGGCTAAGTACGGCTACGTCACCATCTCTGGCACCCTCCTCCCTCCCTCCAACGGCGAAGACGAGAGCGATGAAATCGAAGATGATGACGGTGATGCCGGTGGAGTCTGCCAATCCAGCAGCGAGCAAGAAGCGGCCAAATCTGATTCAGATCTGCGAAAGTGGCGGCGAGATCGAGGGAACGAGGTCGAGGGCACCGGAGGCGGCTAGATCTGGCGGATCTGATTCAGATCTGGGAAAGGGGCGGCGAGATCGAGCGGAGGAGGTCGAGGCTGCCGGAGGCGGCCAGATCTGATGGATCTGATTCAGATCTGAGACGTCGAATCGAGTGAGCGAGGTCGAGGGTGTGTGTGTGCGAGGACAGAGCGAGCGAGCGGCCGGAGCAAGCGAGCGAGGGAGCGACCGGTGGAGATCTGTGTTGTGCTCAAATCCGACAGATCTCCGACTTCCGAGATCTCAGATCTTCTGGTAACAAATGAGGGAGAAAGTGAACAGTCACTGGATCCGAGAATCCGAGCGAAAACTTTGGTCAGGGATTGTACGAGGTTGAAGATGTAATTTTTGTTATATGTACACAACGTAAAGTTATATTTGCACAACGAAAAAATGCTGAAACGAAAAAAAAAAAGAAAAAAAATATATATTACATTCGCACAACAAAATGTTATATTTGCACAACATACGATTATATTTGTACAAGCACAACGTACGGTTATATTTGCACGTCGAAATGTATTGACACAAAAAAAAACTAGACTTGGGTCATATTTGCACAATTTACGGTTATATTTGCACATGCACAACATTCTTATATTTGCACGGTAAAATGTAAAAAAAAAACTTGGGAAGGGAATGGACATTTCACCATTTTGTCCCAAAGTGTGGACAAATCACTAATTGAGACATCTTTTTTTGGACGTTTTGCAAAATTCCCCAATATTCAATCCTCAATTAATTTCACAATAATTGACTCCTTAAAACAATTGAATTGAAGATTTCAACGTAATATCAAAACAAAAGAGCGGAATTTATCTTGATTAATATCCATGGTGATGTTGCATTGAGAATGTGATAAACCTATCAAATAAGAAATTTATAAGTTGATTCAAGAACACTACTTTTGATTTGAGTGCATTGTATACAATATCAAAATTTTAAAAAAAAAAACTGAAACTAATACTAAAAGGATGTGTGTGTGATCGAGTAGGCTATAATTGATTGAAAAAATTGACAACTAATTACATACCTTAATGATTGAAGTGAATTAACAGCAGGAAGAAACAAACGTATGGCCAATTTGTTTTAGGGTTTGAAACTTGAGAGATGGAAATGAGAAGAATAAAAAAAATTGAATAATTATTATAATTCTTTTTTGGAAAGATGGAATAAAACTTTATTTTTTGAACAAAATATCTTATCTTGGGCAATTTGACAAGAACTTTGGACCATCGGCAACGGAGAGCCGCACGGCTCAATTGAAGGTGCCACATCATCAAAAGAGGAGAGAGAGTATTTTGATTCTTTTTTATTCGGGGTGAAAAACGCTCGCATTTGATCCGGCTCATCCGGATTTCCTTTTTTTTTGTGCCACCCAATAGAAACATGCCACTTGTTAGGGAAGTTTTAATTAAATTAAAACCCCACATTTATTCGTTAAATAAAATTATTATTTAAAAAAAAAATTGAATAGGATTTATTTTTCTCTATCCAATGACACCCATTTGGCATATATTTGGGGGAAAAAAAAATTTCACTAATTTTAACCTGTCTTAAAGATTTGTAGTCACGAACAACATTAACTTATTAATTCAACATAAACTTAATCCATAAAATACATAAGTTTCAAAATAAATTTACCGAAGCCACTACGAGTGTGTGTTGTTTAAAATTTAATATGTTATTTGCAGGTTTAAGTTGTGTAATTTTTTTGTTTACGTGTTTTTCCAGCTTATCAATTTAATAAAATATTTTAAAATTTAATTGTGTGTCTTTTTATTTTAAACATACGCATTAATATTAATATTAACATTAACATTAATATTAACATTAATATTAATAATATCATTAACAAAAAATTTCAAGTAAAATAAATCAGCATTTAGCTTAATAAATATAAAAAAGTGTAAAGTGAGTTTTGATTCGCACGACTCTCTGTTGTGGATGAAATGAGTTTTGATTCGTGTGACTCTTTGTTGTTGATGGTCTTAGATTTCAATGGGTGTATAACCAATTGTCAAATTTCAATAGGTATATTAAAAATTAAACAACTTTCTATGAGTATATAGTCGATTATGCCAAAAAAGGATTAAGGAACCCTTATGAGTTGTAGGGATGTGAGTGAAAAAGTATAATGGGTTAAAAGGATAAAGGAAAGAGAAAGTGATAAAAATTGAAAATAAGGAATCTGTTGGGTTGCAGGGATGCGGATGCTCCGAGAAACGCTTCTTGTTGCGGTTTCCAAGATGGGATTTTTTGCATTTAGTAAATCCGAGAAACGCTTCTTGTTGCGGTTTCTCATCCATCCTTTATGGAATCATTTCAAAACCTATATACTTCAGTCAGCTATTGCTATTAATTTATCAACAAACAAATGACGAAGAAAAGACATTTATGTACTACATCTATGAAAGAATGCAATCAAAGGAACTCGGGTTATGCACTTATGCCATAGAACCATACTGGGATCTCTTGTCAGCAGCACTATGTTGGTTTAGTGGTTTTCGGCAGATTCGTGGGGGTAATGCAACAACAGTCCCTATGTTCAGCCTTTGGTTGGTTACTATTGTTCATGCTTGTCAACGCCGTTGGTTTCTTTCTGTTGCACGGCTTCATTGGGCACCTTTTCAGTTGGAGTCTTTGCCTCGTTGAGCTCTTCCGTATTTATGGGTTTTTCCTTGAAACAAGCCAAATGATTGTCAATTAACAACTGCAGCACAATATACAGAAAAAATGATGAAAAAATTGCTGCCAAGTGAAGAAGCAGTTGGTTTGCTGTCACTCTCTTTGTGTCAGTCAAACAGTTTTAGGCAAATCCAGGGATACATTATCATTGCATTGTGTAGTTAAACTGAGTGTGTCTTGTGACATCTTGTACTCTTAAATTACAAATGAAGTATGGAACTCAAATATGCATCCACAGTTCTCCAGACAGGTTTCAGTCATAAAGGGTAAGGCCAATCCAGGGACACAGTATCATTGCATTGTTTCATTGTTCTTTTCATGATCCTACCCCATCCCCGGCAACACCCAGACAAAGGAGGCTGCAACAGATGCAACGTAACTTTCTTTAGCTTCAAGCTATATGCTGATTAAGGGGATGCATAAAAGTGATCAATATAACCTACCAACATGTACATTCAATGCTTGAGTGCACAATTGCCATGCTGTAAGTGATCACTAGACCCTATCAAGGTGTGTATTTAATATTTGAATGCACAACTGACACTACATTTGCTAAAAATGGAAGAAATGCGAGTTCTAATGCTAAATATTCTTTCCAGAATACAAGCCACAGCATAATTGGCTAGAAGTTACCTAGAGGCTAGAGTAATTAAAAATAGCAGGAGTAAACTGCAGTACTGCACATTTGCATTGCAACTACAGAAGAATTTCACAATACCTTGTTTCTGTCTCCCCACCCAAGTCCAAATGGTCTTGACAGCAAACCAACTTTCCTGGCAGGTATTTCTGATGCATCTTCATGGTTGCTTCGTCCACCTGGTGAATCATTTTGAACAGACCTGCAATATAAATGGTGTGAGAAACATAGTGTAAGTAAAGCAACTATTGAAATGTGTAGAACTTTAAAATACACAAAATTCCAGTTTTCCTCCCAGCTTATAATGTTAAAATATTCATACTAGGCATCCATAAAAGGAAGAAATGGTTACATTTGATCCCCTACAAATAATGTTGGATATAAGATTTATAAAAGAACGTAAAAAACTCTACAACCATGACCCAGATTTCTAATAATTAGGATTAGTTATGTTCGAATTTGGGACCTGCGAGTTGCTTGGGATTTGGCATTATGTGAAACTGGGAGCTCTTTTTCATACTTGTGCATCAAAATGGTGGTTTCAGAATTTCTTCTCGTCAATCTCGTTGGACTGTCTGGGTGTTCAAACTCAATGTAAAACACGCAATGTAATCTAGAATCTAAGAGGTTAATCAGCGAACTGGCTTGTTAAAACACACAATAAAAAAAAGATTTAGCTGAACTCATTGAGCTACTCAGATACAAATGAAGAATAAACTATTGCATTAACCTTGGTTGCATAATACAGAAAAATGAGCCCAAATTTGCTCAACAGATCAAGTTCCAGTACTGTACCAAATGTCAATTGTAAAGCTGTATACCTCGGAGAAGCTTGTGCTTTAACTTGGCCAGACTGGTATTGCAAGGTCGCATCCAACATTGATTCCGCCATTATGGCTCTTTTTTCCATTTCAGCAAGTGAAGCCAAAGCTTCTTCATACTTATCCTAATATAAAAGACAAGTTCAACGTTCATATAATTTCTGTTGAAGGTAGCTCCTATTGAAAGGGACAATAGTTGCAATTCTACAGTTTCTAAATCATGAATGCATGCTCAAGGGATAAGCCTAAGCCTATGAATAGTTTTCAGCCCTAAAAAACTGTACAAGGTTTCTTCACTATGATAAAAATAATTAATTTCAGTTTATTGAAGCGATAAAAGCAAGACACAATAAAAGAAGACCAAGAAATAGGTAACAAGGAAATACTACTATGAATCAACGATACCTGGATCAAAGAATTTTAAGGTTAACTTCTCAGAAATGTAAGGTCAGGTTCGAGATTTTAATAACTATGGTTAAGTAACCCTTCAATGTGGTGAAACACAATGCTTTTGATCAATGCAGATAATAGTTGCAGTTGAGTCAAATGTTAGTACATCTAGGCCATATTTGGTATTGATGCTAAATGTTTCCCATCAAACATTCAAACTATACATCTTATCATATTTTAAACTTCTTAGAATATTTCAAGATATAAAGGATGTGTCTGGCACAAGCTTATAAAAAGTGAAAAGCTTGTCATAAGGGTGTTTGGCATGGGAAGGTTATGTGAAACATTGTGCAATGTTTCACTCTGTCTTGCTCATGTGAAAAGATGAGCTGATTCTTATCTTGTAATGAGAAGGAATTTCCTCCTAGCTCCCAGGATTTCATATCTGGTAATGGGAAGGAGGGAGGGAGGGCTTAATTAGTAGTTGTCTTCACTTCTTAACTGTTATGCAACATTCCTTTGAGAAGAAAAAAATTGTAGTTATGTTGAAAACTTTTTAAGGTTGGGAGAAAAAAAAAACTTGCTAAAATGTGGCATAAAATGTGGCATGTGTTATGTTTTGACACAAGTGCAACTCAGAACTGAAAATAAATCAATACAACAAACTGAATTTAATTACAGAATTTAGCAACACCTTTACAAGACCAAGAGTTGGAGTCAAACCTGGAGAACTTCAGCAGCATGTCTCTGCGCTGATGCATCTTGCTCAGCATATCTACGACCATCTTCTGTTACTTTTTGTTCTTGCTCCACCCTCATAAGAACCTGAGATGCACAATAAAGCAGCCATAAGCATATATACAGCAGTCACAATCATATATACAGCACGGGGTGACTCTGGAGCTGGAAAATATTCAGCTAAAAGAATGTATTGATCACCTGGAGCATTGCTCGTTCTTGCTCCTGCTTGAAAGAAAGGGCATGGTTAAGACCCAAGGCTTCCTGTTCAAGCTGCTTAACCTGTGCTCACAGGCACAAACTTATAGTAAATACACACACAACATATCATACATACACACATCAAAATTTTGAAATCTCCAAGGTAAATGTTCACAAATCAGCTTCTTGATCTCTGTTTAATATCATATGAGACATGACCCTATTTGCCATCGCTCAAACTTTTTATAGTTCATGTCCTTGCAGTTGTCCAAATTAGATTCTGTACAGATTTGATATGACAAAGACCAAATATATTACTCTGTTTACACAACCAACTCAGTGGAGAATCATAGGATGGCATATGGAGTGGAAATATCATGAGTAACCCACATTTGACACATTCAATTGAAAATTTGGATTTTTGGTATCACGAGAATTTTTTGATGAGGCAGACAAGAATGAAGCTCTATTAGTCTCTTGCTTCAAAATTTTAATTTGCATTATTTGAAAATACTGATGTTTTTCCTCGAGTTATAAGAACAAACCCTTGTACTTAATTGTCGGCGATTATCTTGCTTGACCATCTCCACCAGTGCCATCTCAAGCTCCTCAGCTCTGGTGTCCAAAGTTAGAAGGGAAAATGACAACCATACAAGTTGTTAAAAATCAGAGAAATAACAAATTTTTTTTTATCAAATTGTATATAAAAAATCTATTGTAAAGATTTAAATCCTTGACAGATATCCAATACTTATCACTCAACTATTCAAGTGTGAGTACCACTGCTACGAAGTTCAGACAAAATTCACTTAACTATAAGTTATCGCTACAAGACCCACAGATCAATATGTTAACCACATTTTCATCTCGAATGAGTCCTTCAAGATTTCACACTCATGTGTGTTGGAAAGTCTTTATATTAGACTAATAATTAGTTTCCCACAAGGGTTAGGAGAGAGAACTATATATTCTTTGAATTTGGGGATTGTTTGTGTGTAACAAGAGTTAGACATGTAGCGCAGATATCTTCCTTATTAACTGCAGTTTGGTAGTTATTTTCTTCTCCTATAAATACTTGAAATTATACTCCTCCTCTAACAACTTGAAGACAACTCTTCGTATTGGTTGTCTGATAGTTCTAGGACTTTGTTGTATCCGGTGCAGACTTCTAGACAAGAAACAATGCATCAAAAAATATATCCCTTTTATGAAAGGGGCTGCGCTCTTTAAAATTACCTTAATTCAGCAGAACTTTTCTCCTCGATCAATTTGCATAACTCAACCTTCAACCAAATTACCTGTATAAATATGATGATCAAGAAAATAAGAAGATCATAGAAGTAAAAATTCATATTATGTATATCCAACAAATGAAGAAATAACAGATCAGAGATGGGATTCAGCACTAACTAGCATGACTGTGCAGACTTTATAGGGGTGATCATTCGTACATAGGCATATAAAAATGGTTGGAACATGTGATCTAGCACAAAGGCTTATGGACTGACTCATGAACCCTACTGATGAAGCATTTGCTCAATGTCAGTGGCATTATGCCATCCCTGTTCAAAGGTCATTTTTCTTACTAAAACCTACCTCAGTCGATTACATCAAAAAAGCAACAGAAAATACAGAATAATAAACCCTATATGAATATGACCGTGACATTAAAAAAAATTAATTTAAGATATCAAAAGAAAAGGATCTCCTAATGCTTCCTGACAAAAGAAAACATAATAAGTCAAAGAGGATGAAAAGCTACCTGCTCCTGAAGATCTGAACCAGGATCAACGTCAATATCTCCTGCTAGACTGATAAGATAATCATCTGGAGTGGTGGAACCAGATTCCAAATGTGTTGTGTCGTCATTGCTTTCCTCATCAGCTATTTTTGATTTATGTGTTAGTATAATTGATGGTGCAGTATTGTTCTTGAAAGTATACAGCTTAGAAGCAAGACCCTTGGAATTTTTCAATGCATGAAGTCCTTTTGATCTCTCTTCGATTGCTACCATTACACCAGGCCGATGTTTATCCCTTAATTCTTTTAACCTGGCTTCATTCACATTTCGAAATCCCATGCAAGCTGTCAAAACCAACTGACTGCTGTCAAATGTTGAGCCAGCTAGAGATTGAAGCAAGGTTACTGCATCTCCGGCATCCTTTGTTGTAACTAAGGCAGGTCCTGTAAGAAACTGGCAAACACTGAGTAACACAGTCCCATCCTCAATTAAACTTCATTTCAAGCTCAATATTTGGACTACCACATTTTAAAAGAATATATTGCAAGACTACTACTCATTAGGTTTCATTTGGCACAATCTAATGATTGTTTATAAAAAGCTTAGTTGTGTTTATAAGGTAATTATTTGTGCTTATAAGGAGTATCATGTCAAATGTTGGCCCGCCCAAGTTTGAATAGTCCAATAGACAAATTAAAAACTATTGGTGAGAAATTAAATGGGATGTACCATACAACTCCATCAATGCGAGTGCTGTTCTGAAAAGCATAACACGATTCCCTTCATAGAGAAGCACATCCCAAACTCGAAGAACTGGTCTCAGATGGAAAAACCACCTTGTCAGAATAAGGTATACTCTATAAAGAATCAAACTGAACATTCAGCATGCAAATTAAAGAAATATTTTACACAGTAGAGCATAGAACCATACCACTTTCCCATGGGAGAATGTTCATAAATATAGAAAGAAACCATGGTCCTGTAACCCAAGCAATCTGAACTCCCAAGTAATCCAGATGGTTAACTGTATCAAAGTTATGTCCGTGACAGCTTCAGCAAAGACATGAAGATTAAAATAAAAAGATAACAAAAGCCCCATCAAAATAGAATGATAACAACCTAATTTTGGAAATCTTTCACGGACCAGGTCCTCAAAAACCAGCTGGTCCACCTGATATGAAGCACAAAAGGAACAGAGTAACCTATCATGTGAGCCAAATCAAGATCCAAAACCATAATATGCAAATATATCTCAGTAACCACACCTGAGATTCAATCATATCCTCTGAATAGTAACCGTCAAAATAGTCATCCAGGATACCCAAGAGAGTCCTAACAGAAAGAGTCACGTGAATTAAGCCAATGAAGGCATGGCATCATGGTGACAGAACTATATTTGCATAAACTATAATCCAAGTTATCCAACCATTAAGGCATATGGATCAAAATGATATTATATTGCATCAAAAAGAAAGACCAACAATGAATTTTATAACATACCAAAAGGCATTCTCCTCGGGCATTAGAAGCAACAATAGACCAGCAAAGAAATTCATAGCCTGCACATAGAAAGGTGATAATATTTACTCACACTGATCAGCCAGATATACAGATAGCATTTGCACGGAATAGTGAAAGCTTTCTAGAAGGTCAGACACATGAAGATCTCAAATCAATATGACCAGAAAGTGTCATCAAGATAGAAGTAATGACTGAATACTAATAGTCTAATACCACTTATATGACAGCATGCTCGTAATTACAAATTGATGAAACTGTGCTTACTTTAAAATATGCGTACATGTTCAATCTGTATGAATGAGTTTTAAATTGGAACATGCATATGATGCCTAAACTTGGACATAATCATGTTGGAAGACTTTGAAAAAAAATATGTCAGAAAAAAATGGTGAGGCAAAGAAGAATTATGATGGCTTCTTATATTCTTTAAACATTTATTCAAAACATGTTGAGACCAAAAAACATGTTATTCAAAAAAAGGTTTCAATGACACTTCAGGTGTAATAGCAATATTACACTGACGGTTCAGCTACTTAAGAAAGGGATTATTGGCTTTTAAAGGCATGGAGAGTACCTTGAAGACATCAAGAACCAGCAGCTACATGTCTCACACTCTTTTCTTACAAAATTAAAAGACTAATATAGAAATTCAATTTCCTAATACGTAAAAGACCTAACTAGCAGAAAATTGCTTCTTGCTACTGATTAAATAGAAGTACCCCTTAAGCTTGCAACTTGAAGAGCAACTTAATTCAACCTAAGTGAGACCAACGGCCAACCGTAAGTTGATAATCTCATATGTATGGATTTTTATTCATGAAAAACATTTCATCGAGTGTGTTATGCAATCTGATGACCATCTATAAACTGGATACAGCAGCTTTAACTGTATCGACCTAGTCAGCCATAGTCCCTATCTGCGGCTGGCTGAGTGGCAGACACCCTCCCTAGCTTCAAGTCATCAATCAAAGGAGAGAGAAGGAATAAGGAAATATGTCAAAATTAAAAATCAGGTACCTGACAGTAACCAACAGAAGGATTATGCCTAGCATATGCTATAAGTAAGCGTCTCAACGCATTCCTACCATCTTCGTCCAAAGCTGGATGACCAGGGAAAGTACGGGGTAGATCCTGCATTACATGCAAAAAAAATTCTGCTAAAGAACTGTTGATGAGATTTGTTCTTAAAAGATTAAAATGCAAGTATTTCATACAACACAGTCATTCATTCACCTTTTCTATCTGTCCTTTGCATTTTTCATGAGAAATAAAATCTTCTTTGTTTTGCTCAGGGCTGCTGTTCTCTTCTTGCTTCTTGCTATAAACAGAATAACTTTCTTGAGATAACAAGTCCTGGTAGTAATTTCCCTGCCGACGTGCCTTTATGCCCACGAAGGCTTGCCAAAGCTGTAATTGAGAAATTAGGGGTGAAAATGCATTAAAGTCAATCAGAAAATCCTAAATATTCAGAAATAAATGTTGGCAAGCGTACCTCGCCCCTAAGAGCCATTGGCACCCCTCCACGAACTAGAACTTCCAACTCTTCTTTCCAATGACAAGAAGACTCTTGAGGAAGTATATTATCAGTTCCACTGATCACAGGAAAGCTAGCAAAGTCCCCTACAGGAACATCCTGAACAGGGTCTGATCGCTCCACATCATAAAATTCTTCTTCTGAATCCTCTTCAGATGCGCCTTTGACAAATCTAACTTCTTCTCCTGGTTGAAAGGGTTTTCCAGCATCAGAAAAATGACCATTACATGATACATTTCCCCTCTTCTTCATACGGATACTCATCATATCCTCTACTGGATGAAGGGATGGCCTGGTATCAGACCATATTTGTATAAAGTGCACCTTTTTCTCCTGTACTGCTTCTGTCTCGGACATTTTTCCAGAGATTTCTTCACCTAAATCATCTTTTTCAGGATTCAACTTATCTCGAACAGCAGCCTCTTGATGAGCTTTTTCAGAAGCAATGGGTGATTGAACAGGAGCAGTTAACTGTTCTAGAAAGATTTTCCATCTATCTGATCTTTCCTCCTCTTCCTCCTGCAAACAGTCCGAGAGAGTGGAATTAATCAATAAAACAGAAAGCAATCTCTAATGCAATTACCCCATGTCATCATTGATAGTAATTTACCATACTCTCAAGAGAAAGGAACAGAGAATGAAGGAGCCCTTTAATTTTAAAAGCTTAACAGTTCAGCCTAGTCAGAGGAAATACATGGAGCAGCAAATTAAAAAAATTAGCAGTTTGCAGGAAATGTAACAACTTACAAGGTACATAAATCATTAAACTTCCACGAAAAGGAAAAAGATGATCTCCCTATAAATCATCACACTTTATAGTCTCTTGCCTTGAACACTTTCTAGCATCAGTGTTAGTAAATTATGTATGCTATTACTGTTCCTCTGATAGATTGAGCAAACGATTGCAGCTAACACAGAGATAGAAAGGTGACACTAAAGCATACCTTGTAAATGTTAGCATACTCCCGATATCTCTGCAGATGCTGAGGTCTAACAGCGAATCCATACGCATCCCTGCCAAGTATCCACTTCGTCACTTTCTAAATGATCTATGAAGTGAAATTTATCAATAGCAGTTCACAATTAAGAGTCCCAGTTCACAATTAACAGTCCCCCGCTAGAAGAGGACCACCAAAATCACTGCTTCTAGACAGTAGTTTATCCACATACTCCACAAACTAGCAAATCAAACAAGGCAACAAGATCTTCTCAACATAAACCCGAACGGAAAATATACAAGAGGTTAAAAGAATCACAAATCAAAACAAATAAGCAGAAATTTGACGCGCAGACGAACAGCACGATCTGCTGAACCACATTTGACGCGCAGCACCAAAGCAGAGGAGGGGGGGGGCGCGGGAGGGGGAATGCGGTGACAAGTATGAACTAAGCACGAAATCGTCGAATTAAGCAGATCAGCTAAGTTGAGATCGGCAACGTGAAATCAATCTATTCAAGCTCAACCAATGTCGCGTCAAAAACAAACGGACAGGTATAGAAACAGAGGAGTACCTTTTGTGCTCGACAGGATGTAGGGTCTTAGCTTTCATCGGCTTGCAATCCGAACAGGCAAGATAGTGTGTCGGTGGTGGCGAGAAAATACTGCAACTGTGATTGAACGAACTGAATTGAATCCCAGAGAGAGAGAGAGAGAGCGAGAGGCGGGTGGGGGCACAGGAGCAAGCAAGCACTTACTGTTACTGCTAGTAGGGAAGAGAGAGAGGGGGGCAAGTGGGCAAATGGGCAATGGCAGTGTAGGAGGCACATGTGAATGGGGGAGTGGGAGTAGGGGCTGCTAAAGAGAGTGAAATCATCTACCCAAAATCCGGCTCCTCGCTCATCTCCCCACCCATTCAAAAAGACTACAAGAGAGTGTTTTCGTTTATGGCCTAATAGGCTGTATACCCATAGAAAGTTGTTTAATTGTTAATATATCCATTGAAATTTGACAATAGGTTATATACCCATTAAAACATAAGGATCTAGTTAAATTGCCCAATAACATAATTTTTCTTTTAAATGACAAATTAAAAGGCTAAGTACGGTAGGTCTAATAAATAAATAAAATTAATTTTCTTGAAATTAGTAGGTATTAATACAAACACAACATACAGATTACAAAACATCATAATTCATTGCAAATATCCAATCAGAAATATTCAATAGAAAATTTGTGGAATAGGCAATATTTTCGGCCTAATTAGCAAATTGTCCTACTTTTGGGACAAATTTTTAAATTGTCCATCTTCCCATTACATATCAGAATACACAGTAGAGAGAACGAGGAGAAGGAGAACTGCAAATTGTCCTACTCTTTGTATCTATGTGTCTCTCTATGTCGATCTCGTCCTGCCGCCGACACTGACTCCATCTCCTGCTGTCGTCACCATCTC
Organism: Persicaria tinctoria; assembly: GCA_037127255.1. Classification (NCBI taxonomy): domain Eukaryota; kingdom Viridiplantae; phylum Streptophyta; class Magnoliopsida; order Caryophyllales; family Polygonaceae; genus Persicaria; species Persicaria tinctoria. The sequence goes on along the minus strand of JBANSL010000012.1, from coordinate 40,784,620 downwards.
TGGCGCCCTCCTTCCTACCTCCAACGGCGGAGACGAGACCGATGAAATTGAAGATGATGACGGTGATGCCGGTGGAGTCTCCCAATCCAGCGGCGAGCAGGAGGTGGCCAGATCTGATTCAGATCTGCGAAAGTGGCGGCGAGATCGAGCAAACGAGGTCGAGGGCGCCGGAGGCGGCTAGATATGACGGATCTGATTCAGATCTGGGAAAGTGGCGGCGAGAGTGAGTGAACGAGGTCGAGGGCGCCGGAGGCGGCCAGATCTGATGGATCTGATTCAGATCTGAGATACCGAATCGAGCGAGCGAGGTCGACTGGTCGAGGGTGTGCGTGTGCGAGGGCAGAACGAGCGAGCGGCCGGAGCAAGCGAGCGAGGGAGCAACCGGTGGAGATCTGTGTTGTGCTCAGATCCGACAGATCTTCGGCTTCCGAGATCTCAGATCTTCTGGTAACAAATGAGGGAGAAAGTAAACGGTCACTGGATCCGAGAATCCGGAGCGAGCAAGGGAATGGCCGGAGGGAGTGAGTGAGCGAGGTGGAGGCGGAGGCCGGGGTGAGCGAGCGAGCGAAAACTGTGTTCAGGGATTGTATGAGGTTGAAGATGTAATTTTTGTTATATGTACACAACGTAAAGTTATATTTGCACAACGAAAAAATGTTGAAACGAAAAAAAAAGCGAAAAAAATATATATTACATTTGCACAACATACGATTATATTTGCACAAGCACAACGTACGGTTATATTTGCACGCCAAAATGTATTGACACGAAAAAAAAAACTAGACTTGGGTCATATTTGCACAATTTACGGTTATATTTACACATGCACAACATTCTTATATTTGCACGACAAAATGTAAAAAAAAAAGTGAGGCTAGAGGCAAGATGTCGGAATGGCTATTGACAAGATAATTTCATAAAAATTACCACAAGTCCTTTTCATTTTTTCCGAACACATTGCAAAAAGGCTCAAAACTCTCTTTTCCCGAATCGAAAGATTCGAAACCTAAATCCGTCAAACGAATATTTTTTATTGAAAACAGCCTAAAATCGATGAAATTAATCAAAATATCAATTGATCGACACACGAATGGGTCTATCGCTCGCTGTACATGATTATCGAATTGCGATTTTTGGTCTTCGTTCGAAAAACCGTCGAAGGAAGGAGCTCGGCAGATATGAACGAGGTTCATGAATAAGCTCGGCAGGTTTAGACGAGGTGTATTAGTGACCTCGGCGCATAAAAACGAGGTTATGATGGAGCCTCGTCTAGTTTTTGCGAGGTATATAATGACCCTTTTGAAGATATTGTCTGAAGCCCCATTGACATAAGCCGAGCTCAATAAATAACCTCGGCTTCTGTTGAGGTTAAGGAAGAAGCTCGACTACTGTTGTTGAGCTTAATAAGGAAGCTCGGCTTCTGTTGTTGAGGTTAATGAGGGAGCTCGACTTCATTGACACGTAATGCATAAATTCATTAAATTGTGTAGAGATATGTGTGATAGATCTTGTTATAACCGAGTAATGTTAATCTAAAAAGGAAAATTGGTTATTGGAGGGCCGATCAACCAATATGGCATACAAATTAAGGTATAAAAATTGAATCTTGCTTTAAAATTAAAACTTACATCAACATCTTCTTCACCTGATTGTTGTTTTGATTGGTTTCCATGATTTGCATCCATCGTCTGATCTCAACTTAGTCAATTTAGGTTAACATTACTCATTTATTTAATTTAATCATTTTAATGTAACATTACTTTTTAGATTAATTTAATCATTTTGATGTAATTTAGTCAATTTAGGCTTTCTCATCAGTTAGAAATATCCTTTTTAGATTAACATTACTCATTTATTTTATTTAATCATTTTAAAATTAATATTAGAAATCATAATATATCATATTAATTTGAATAAACATCATCTTTCTTTATTACAATGACAATAAATTAAATTTCATAATCAATAGAAGCAAGAAAAAGGTTAATTGTATAATGTTTGTGGTGTTAAATATAAATATTAGTATGAAGCACGAAAAACTATACATTTGATAACAATTTAGCGGTTAAAGTTCATCATAAATAATCTCAATATATTTATACAAAAATAGGTGGGAAGTGGCCACTTGAAACAATTATTGTAATATAAAACATTAAAATATCCATTAATTTGTTTCATGTCTGCTTAAGAACAACTAATTTACTATTTGGATAAAGTTATGATATTGATTTAGTCATTGAGAGTTGCAATCAGAAGTGGGGAAAACAACATTTTCTAAACTGATTTAGTCATTTAGTCTGTCTCATTCTTAGAAGCATTTGAGTTTGCATTATAACAAGATCCATCACACATGCCTCTACACAATTTAATGAATTTATGCATTACGTGTCAATGAAGATGAGCTCCCTCATTAACCTCGACAACAGAAGTTGAGCTTCTTCATTAGCTCAACAACAAAAGCCGAGCTTCTTCATTAAGCTCAACAATAGAAGTCGAGCTTCTTCCTTAACCTCAACAACAGAAGCCGAGATTATTTATTGAGCTCGACTTATGTCAATGGGGCTTCAAACAAGAACTTCAAAAGGGTCATTATATACCTCGTGAAACCTAGATGAGGCTCCGTCATAACCTCGTTTTTATGTGCCGAGGTTACTTATTCACCTCGTTTAAACCTGCCGAGCTTATTCATGAACCTCGTTCGTATCTGCCGAGCTCCTTCCTTCGACGGTTTTTTCGAACAAAGACCAAAAATCGCAATTCGATAATCATGTAAAGCGAGCGATAGACCCATTTGTGTGCCAATCAATTGATATTTTGATTAATTTCATCGATTTTAGGTCGTTTTCGATCAAAACAATTTGTTCGACAGATTTAGGTTTCGATTCGGGAAAAGAGAGTTTTTGGCCTTTTTGCAATGTGTTCGGAAAAAATGAAAAGGACATGTGACAATTTAGGTGAAATTATCTTGTCAATAGTCATTCCGACATCTTGCCTAAAACCCTTATGAAAAAAAAACCTGGGAAGGGAATGGACATTTCACCATTTTGTCTCAAAGTGTGGACAAATCACTAATTGAGACATCTTTTTGGACGTTTTGCAAAATTCCCCAATATTCAATCCTCAATTAATTTCACAATAATTGACTCCTTATAAGAATTGAATTGAAGATTTCAACGTAATACCAAAATAAAAAAGCAGAATTTATCTTGATTAATATCCATGGTGATGTTGCATTGAGAATGTGATAAACCTATCAAATAAGAAATTTATAAGTTGATTCAAGAACGCTACTTTTGATTTGAGTGCATTGTATACAAAATCAAAACTAAAAAAAAACTGAAACTAATACTAAAAGGAAGTATGTGTGATCGAGTAGGCTATAATTGATTGAAAAAATTGACAACTAATTACATACCTTAAAGATTGAAGTGAATTAGGAGCAGGAAGAAACAAACGTATGGCCAATTTGTTTTAGGGTTTGAAACTTGAGAGATGGAAAGGAGAAGAATAAAAAAAAATTGAATAATTATAATTCTTTTTTGGAAAGGTGGAATAAAACTTTATTTTTTTAACAAAATATCTTATCTTGGGCAATTTGACAAGATCCTTAGATTTCAATGGGTATATAACCAATTGTCAAATTTCAATGGGTTTATTAACAATTAAACAACTTTCTATGGGTATATAGCCGATTATGTCATAATGGTTAAATTTTGAATGTTTTTTATTTTAGCAATGATTGGGAAAATCCACCTCTGACCTAGTCATTTCTTCTACTTGTTCTTTATCAATAGATGTTTTAGCTTGCTGAACTTGAGCTAATATGGTCATTTCATACTCATATGAGAACCCATTCCTCAAAATTTTCTTCTATTATTTCAAGGGGGGTTTGCAAAAGTAAACCAACCTCTAATTATTTTAGCAAAAATGTATGGGATGTAGTGGATTTGCAATTTTGAACCTATCCAACCAGTTTTCGGGTTGATAATGACGTCAAATCAACCCCTAAAACTGGACGGAAAAAATGGCGCAAAAAAGGGGGATTACAAGTAGAGTTGGTGGGTTTAGGAGGGAGAGAGGATGATGGAGTTATGTGATGTTTGCTCCCTAGATATTGTTAAGCATTTAAAAGGGGAAGGGCCAATCAGACTTCCAAAAACATTTGCCAAAAGATGAAAAAGGCCATCATGGAAGACATTTATTCATTGTGAATGAGAAGTTCCAGTTGACTTGTCATGCATTATACTGTCTTGACACCCATACAATTTTCTATGTTACTATAGTTTTTGGAAGACAAATCTTCTTCAACATGGATGAAAACCTTGGGTAAGTTTAGTACATGTTTTTGTCTTTATTTGTTTTCCATGAAATAGTTATCCCAAACTGAGAATATCATTATAGTGGACAAAGGGTTGGTGAAATGCGCTTGAGCGGGTCACACGTCACCCAAAAACTGGATGACTTGGTGGAGTGGTGGGTTGCTTTTACCAAGTGTAAATGTGTCATTGGTCCTGGTCTCCCAAATGCAAATTATATCCAAACTCAATGCAAAATAAAAGATTAGTATAACAGACAAGTAAGGAGTCGATCCCACCGAAAATGAAGAATAAACATAAAAAGCAACATCAAATCAATGCATCCCACAGGAGATTCCTTCACAACTTCATCTCATCAAAAGCAACATCCAATCAAGTGCAAATATGAATAAGGCACATAAACATCATAACATGTATATGGGTGATCAAGTAGCTTGCATGCTTATCAATCCAACCTTACAAGGGAAAATATGTGTTTCTCTCACTCTCATATGTTTAGGCTTTCAACATACACTCAACTCAATTCCATATGCAAACATCAACTCAAATATTGACACTTATATAACAAAATCTCCACCGGATACATCAAAGCAAAATAAGAAACATCAAGAGGAGTTTTGCTCAATGGAAATCTTCAAAGAAGACTCCATTCGGCTAGGGTTGTAATGGAGCTTGATAAGAACATAAGAGCAAAGAATTGTATTTAGTCATGTGGTGCTATCAATTCCGGGAACCAAGATTCCTAAAACTTCCAACACAACACAAAACAACTCAAAAATACATCAAGCTCACATAAGAACATCAACTCAAAAAAAATATCAATAACTCTCAAAATAAACACAATAACCTCTCAAAATAAACATAAACTTTTATCCAAATCTCATATCAAAATAAATAAATAAGGCTCTTATTCTCTTTTCTTTTCTTTTTTCTTTTTCGGCTTTTTTTCTTCTTTCTTCTCTTTTTTTCTTCTTTTTTTTTCTTTCTTTTGAGTCATATGAAAGAAATACAAATGTGAGGAAAATAAGCACATAACATTACATCTCACTCAAAGCCATAAACAATAAGCACTTAATTTAGCTTCTTTTTTTCCTCAAAACTCAAAAAGACATCCATAATCCACTCTAAATCTCAATCCCCATAAGGGTAACTTATCATAGGCTAGGAATCATAAATTTTGTAAAGCTTCAAAGAAAAAGCTTAAAGGGTACATAACATAAGGTAGATATGGATAAAATATGGCTAAAAATATGCATCTATCATATGCAACTCATAAGCAATGATCATGTATATAATCGGCCTAAAAAATAGGAAGAGTAAATCACACAACAAAAGTGAAGGGAAATAGATGTAATCCCTTTAAGCCAAATATTCTCACTAGGAAAAACTTTTGTTAGATTTCAGTTATGCTTCAAAACTTAGATCACACATGCTCAATTACATAGGCCAAATCATATCTCACAAAAACAATTTTCAAAATAAGGTTAAATCATCCAGAATTCCATGGGATTTATATGATCATACCAAAATGAAATAGATGACAAAATAAGCTCGATGGGTATTTGAATTATATATATATATATATATATATATGCAGTGCATGATATTTTAGATTTTTTGACATTTTTCAATTTTTTTCTTCATTTTTTTCGATTTTGACTTTAACAATAACAATAAACCATAAACATGATGCATGACAACAAAATCAAACTTAAACATAAAATAAATAGAAACATAAATAAACATGAACTAACATAAACCACCTCCCTCACACTCAAATGTTACATTGTCGTCAATGCATATACACAAAGAACAATGAAATAATATCAGGGTGAAGGAAGGGATACTAACCTATCACTGGGAAAGCGGAGGCTAGAATCCAGACTGATGACGAAGATCAGCAAGTATGCATGCCAATAGTGTCTGAATATCAGTAATCTTGGCAGAGATAGTCAAGAGATCTTCCTTGTGCTTCTTCTCCAGTTCTACAAAACGACGATCAAATCCATCCAAAGCAACATAAACAAGGTCAGGGCCTACAATAGCAAAATCTTCTTCTTCATCCTCAACTTGATCATCTCCTTCTGCTCGAACAACTTATTTAGAATCTTTTCTCTCTGGAGGAGTCTCATAACCCTCATGACTTAGCTTGAAGTCAACAAGCCTATAATAGAATGGAAACTGAAGAGGAAGGTGTAGATGATGCTCTCCATGTTCTCCCATAATCCATCTGAAACACTCCTTTGCATGAGGATACTAAATCTTACTGATAACGCCAGACCAAGTCAGAGTGGCAATATCATAAGCAAAGTCACCACGCATAGACTGCACACTGTCAAAGCGAATGCCAAGATAATGAGCAAGCACTGATACCAATCCTCCAAAATCAATAGTGCGATCCTCTCGCTCATATGCGGTACTAATCATCTCAATGCAACTACCCAAAAACAATTGAACCCAATCTGGAGTTCTCATAGCTTCAGGAGTCAAACAATAAGTATAAGCTCAACCTCTCATAGACACGATCTCAGGATCAACCAAACAAAAGAAAGTAAGACTCAACACCCTATAGTACAGTCTCAACGCAGAGTGAGTGATCATGTAGTCAAAATAATCAGCATCTTTCCAAAACGGCCATCCAGTAGCTATAGTCCAAGTATGAAGTGTAGGAGGATCCGCTAATGTATTGACCCATGAGTTAGTACACTTTCTAGTGATCCCAAAAGCTTGAGCATTAACATCCTTAGTCACCAGAACTCATTTCCCCTCATGCAGAAGCAAATCTCCTTGTCAGAACGATAATCCAAAGTAGCCAAAAACTCTCCCACCTACGCAGGATAAGTGGATGTGCTAAGTTCCGGATAATCACCCAATCCACCCTTGTTAAGAAGCTCAGAAACATGCTCGAATAAGCCAAGACGATGCAATGTCTCAACATCAAAGAATACCGTCGAGCGATAATTCCTATCCCAAGGTTAATCTAACGATCCGCCCACTCCTCCGTCAAGTATGTTGGCTTTGCCGTACTAGGAACCAAAGGCATATTGCACGGAACAAGGAAAGAACACAAGAGAACTCACAATGAACCAAGAAAATGAACTCACTGAAGCAACGACTGGCGTCGGTTTGTGGGGCGGTGGGCGTCGGTTGACGATGATTTCGAAAATCTAAATTCCAACGTCACTTTCCAGACGTCGAAATCCCTTCCAAATTGCTTTCTTGAAGTGTAAAACTTGGTTTCAAAGCCTTCTTTTGTGAAAATGATGGGTGTGATGGTGAAAGAATTGAATTTGTGTGGGGGATTTAAAATTGGATTTGAAATTGATGGGTGAAGGGCAGTAATTGATAAAAATTGTGATTTGGGGTTGAAGATGGGATGAATGGGTGATGGTGGATAGAAAAAGATAGGCTTTTGGATTGAAACTCAAGGGATTAGGGTTTTGGAATTTTGATTCAAGTAAGAGGGTTTAGGGTTTCTTGTGTTGCATGGAGAAAAAGTTTGAGAAAGTGTGAAAGATAAAGGGAAAACTAATTAAAATACCCCCACCTTTGGGGGTGTGGTAAAAATATATCCTCAACTTTCAAATGTAATAAAAATATCCCGATCTTTGAGGGTAGTGGTAATATATTACCACAAGTTTTTTCACGAGTCAAAAATGTTGGCAAGGCAGTCTACATGGATTTTTTTTACAAGGGTTTTTTTTTGGTAAACTTACAAGGGTTTTCTTAAACAATGTTCTACTATCCTTAGGAAAAAAATAAAGAGCTTGACTGAGTTCATACTCAACACATTTTCCTCCCTTACGTCTTCTTCTATGGTCGTCTCTTGAATTGGCTTCCAGGAGTTCTAGGTAACTCATGGTTCCTTTTCAATATATGTCAGTCTTTCTCCCTCGTTGTCGACTATCTTGAGTTGTCTCTCTCACATCTTCTTCACCTATAATTCATTCACGGACTTGGTTGGGTAAGTTTTATTTTTCACCTCTTCGTTGTTGTGGTTGGTTTAGTTTTGTTGTCGGTTTGGTGTTAGGAATAGTCGTGTTGTGTTAATTTGAGGCAATTTTGATCGGATTAGTTGCTTGGTTGAATCAATTTCATTTTTCGAGTTTAATTTGTTATTGTTTTATTTATTTTTTCCCTAAGGAAACCTTTCAAGAAAACCCAATTTTCGTGCTAATTAGTAAAAAAGGCTTCCACGTATGCTGTCTTGTCAAAAAAAAATTCGCGTGGGCTACATTGTCAGCATTTTTGACCCGTGAGAAAACACAGGGTAATATATTACCACCACCCTCAAAGGTCGGGATATTTTTATTATATTTGAAAGTTGAGGATATATTTTTACCATACCTCCAAAGGTGGGGGTATTTTAATTAGTTTTCCCAAAGATAAAAGATGAAAGGTATTTATATGGAAAGGTAGGGATACAAAAGATATAACATATAGATGTGGCTACGGGTCCGACCCACCGGGTCGACGGCTCGGACCCGCCGGGTCGAGAACCCGGAGAACATGAACCGAACCCTAACCCGAAAATCCCACAGGTCCACGAGTTTGGATCACCCGATGGGTCGGTGGGTCGACCTATTGACTCTCCGGGTCGGGACACGTGGCAGGGAACCGGGTACCCGACAAGTTTTGCGGGTCAACCATTTTTTTTAAAAAAAAATTGGTTTTGAAACCAAAAAAAAAAATAAAAAAATTCAACCCATCAAGTAAATTACTTTTAACTTTCACCACACTTTCAAAATGAAAAGATTTAAGGTTGAAAAAACATGGTTGGTGGGAAGATATATATATATATATATATCTTCCCATATCCCTCTTTGTCATTCCCACAATCCAATTTTTGCTTTCCCATATCTAAAGTGTGATGAAATGATGAAGTGGAATGAAGGTATATATATATATATATATATATATATATATATATATATATATATATATATATATATATATATATATATATATATATATATATATATACCTTCATTCCACTTCATCATTTCATCACACTTTGGATATGGGAAAGCAAAAATTGGATATGGGAAAGCAAAAATTGGATTGTGGGAATGACAAAGAGGGATATGGGAAGATATATATATATATATATATATATATATATATATATATATATATATATATATATATATATATATACCTTCATTCCACTCCATCATTTCATCACACTTTAGATGTGGGAAAGCAAAAATTGGATTGTGGGAATGACAAAGAGGGATAGGGGATGGTTCAAGTGTAATCAAGACTTATTGTGTAACATGTGAACACATATGGGCCGTTGATTTGATGAAATGGATGGTCGAGATTAAAAGGCAATTTTCTCCTTTTTTTAAATTAAAAATAAGTGGGACCCACGATTTTTCATGCCCACTTGCTGAATTGGGGGAGTGTGTGATGCACTCTCTTGAAATTATTCGATGGTATATCTGGATTATTCAATCGTATCGATGAATTATCCGATGATATCCACTTTCTATCAATGGGTTATTCGATCGTATTGATAGATTATTCGATGGTATCCACTTGCCACATGATAGGCGGTTGTTTTTTCTTCGCATTATTCGATAGTATCACTAGATTATTCGTTCGTATCGATGGATTATTTGATTATTATTCGATAGTATCACTGGATTATTCGATCGTATCGATGGATTATTCGATCGTATCAATGGATTTTGCAATAGTATTAATGGATTATTCTAATCGGCTAATACCTTGAAAACGTCGTAAACTTTTTACCAAAAATAAATTATTCGATGATATCATTTGATTATTTGATGGTATCTTTTGATTATTCGATTGTATCGCTTGATCATTCAATGGTTCCTTTACTTATGTCATTTTAACAAAATAACTAAAAAATATTCGATGATATCACTGAATTATTTGATTATATCATATGATTGTTCGATGGTATCGATACATTCAATACATCTTAATCAAACTAGAATGCAAAAACATGTCAACGAAATTGATACAGGGATGCTCGAACTTCAGCAAATCAAAAATATGTGTAATGCAAACAACAAACTTCAGCAAATCAAAAATCGATCAAAAACAACAACCCTGACCGAGGAATCACAACCAAAAACCCTAAATCCAACAAACCAAATCCGGAAAATCAAGAACAAATCCTAATTTGAGAGCGTTCACAAACCCTAACCACCAAATACCAAATGAATTTGTCCACACTAGAACACCGATAAATTTCGAAACTTACTTATGAAATTACAACCCAATCCGTCGGCCTCCGATACGTCCTTCAAATTGCCGCCGCCCAAGTCGAATAATGGAGGAGGAGGGAGGTCGACGACCAGGAGGACCGGACAGGCCGTCGCTCTGCATAAGCGAGCACTCTGAGCAGGCGGCGCTGCCCTTGGAGGCCGACCGGCCTGGAGATCTGAAGGCACACCGCATCGGCGTCGCCTGGTTCAACAGATCGGAAGGTCGCCGCATATGCGTCGTCGCCTAGTTCAGATCTGAAGGGACTGCCCGGAGATCTGAAGGTACAACCGCTCCGTCGCTTCCTGACCGGTTGGCGCCGCCCTTGGAGGCCGGACGGCCCGGAGATCTGAAGGTCCAGTGCGTGTGGGTGTCACTATCCTCCTCGCCTTCAATCGCATTCCGTCGCTCTCCTCCTCTCCGCTCTCTGATTCTATACGGTTGAAGAATGGGGATTTGATAAGATTTTGGGTTAGGCACTTCACGCGCTTTTGTAAGTGATGTGATCGTAGACGCCCGTGAGCTTGACTCTTTTTTCCTAGAAGAGTTTGTCTTTGGAGCAGAACATCTACTTTCATTTGTGAAGACTGTTTGGAGGCACTTCGGTATTTTGGCTTGTTCTGGCTGTATAAAATTCCGATTGAAGCCGATGAGCACTTGTTGGAAAGATATTTTAAGTGGCTACGACTTTATTGAAGGATGAAATGATCAAATCAGCTTGGAAGATGGACGAAATCTGGAATCTTTGGAGCAGTCCGAAAACCATGCAGCTTATCGGAAATGCAATAAATGAAGACGGAATGCAATCAATAAAGTCGGATTAAATGACGGGGCTTTAGGGATTTCCGACCTTCCATCTCTTTGATGGCAACCAAGACCATTCGTTTTCCCCCATTATGGTTGTCCATCTCTCCGTCATAAATCTCGGAAACCCTTTCGTATTATCCATCATTAGTTTATCAATTTCTTTTAATTTATTTTATTTTTCATAGATTCAATATTTTTCCTATATAAAGGGATGTAAGAACCTTATTGAAAAGAAGTTGAATTTGAGAAAAAAGGGAGCCTTTTAGCTTCCAGTGATTCGGGTCAAGAATCTCGTTCTTAGGTGAGAGGCCGGGAACAAAACCTTCGGTGAGAGGCTGAAGGAGATTCCTTAGTGAGAGACGACGGAATCAAAGGGTCAGAAACACTCAGAGTGCGAGGCCGAGAGTGTGGAAGATCGAGTGTTGGAGAGAGCTCGGAGTGCGAGGCCGAGAGCGCTCTTCCATCACATATCCCTCAACCCCATCCCCTTCTTTACCACCATTCTAAGACTTTCCACAGCCCCATTATTACCCTCAATCCTACCCAAAACGTCACTCCCAAAACAGCCCTCAATACCTCTCAAACGAACCCAATTTCGGAATCGTCTCTGCACAGGCGACGTCTCGGTAAGACTCAGTTTCCCGCTTCGTCTGACATCCGATTGACAATATCTGCCCCAATCCACGACCGCGACTTCAAGATCTACAAAAGTAGTACTCGCACGTTTCCATAAGCCTACCCAATCGACGGGAAATCGGAATTATTTGCCGACTGATCTGCTGCTCCAGAACTGCCAACAACTTCCCGACTTTTCGGAACTCTCGTCTCCGGTCCTTTTGCTCGAGCCCGGGTCCGAGCATGTCAAGTGGTATCAGAGCAACGACAAGAGTTCCTCAAGATTTCGGGTCAAAATGTTGAAGAAAACGAGTTCCAAACCTTTGTCCGAAGAGTACATCCGATGGGCTATTCGAGCCTATGATGATGGGTATCTTCGTTGGAGGGACATGGATGGGGCTACATATGATGTAGTTGATCAAGAGATCCATAGGAGATATCGAAGGAGAAGGGCTCGAGAGGATGAGGCTTGGCATAAGAAGAAGGTTGAACCACCTTGGGAGGAGATCCGCAAGCTCGCGGAAGATTCAATGAAACATGTAAAGGAAATTCGAAATCTTGTCACCTCATTGGGGTCAATGCAATCGAAGTCCACAATAGCCCCACCTCCCTCTTCCAAGATGACATCCTCTACAGCCATGGGCGAGACACTTGGGATTAAAGAAGGCAAGTCCAAGGATGTTCATATTGAGACTGCAGAGGTCATGCCTGAGCTTCAAAAAGATGAGGAAATCATCCAAGTTCCCAAGGTTGCGCTTTCCATGAAGGAGACACGAATGCCAACCGACATGCTTAGCTTTCTGAATTTCATGTCAAGTAAGTGGTTAGATTCGACTTCTTTCATTCCGTCTTGCTTGCCTTTCATGATTCAAGAAGAAGAAGGGATTCAATATCCGTTCAAGGAAGGAGAAGCATGTTCGAAGAAGTCATTTGTTTCCATCACGGATTCGAGGACGAATCCTTTTCAAGGGGAGGAGGATGATGTGATCGTAGCCGCCCGTGAGCTTGACTCTTTTTTCCTACAAGGGTTTGTCTTTGGAGCAGAACATCTACTTTCATTTGCGAAGACTGTTTGGCGGCACTTCGGTATTTTGGCTTGTTCTGGCTGTATAAAATTCCGATTGAAGCCGATGAGCACTTGTTGGAAATATATTTTAAGTGGCTACGACTTTATTGAAGGATGAAATGATCAAATCAGCTTAGAAGATGGACGAAATCTGGAATCTTTGGAGCATTCCGAAAACCAAGCAGCTTATCGGAAATGCAATAAATGAAGACGAAATGCAATCAATAAAGTCGGATTAAATGACGGGGCTTTAGGGATTTTCGACCTTCCATCTCTTTGATGGCAACCAAGACCATTCGTTTTCCCCCATTATGGTTGTCCATCTCTCCGTCATAAATCTCGGAAACCCTTTCGTATTATCCGTCATTAGTTTATCAATTTCTTTTGATTTATTTTATTTTTCATAGATTCAATATTTTTCCTATATAAAGGGATGTAAGAACCTTATTGAAAAGAAGTTGAATTTGAGAAAAAAGTGAGCCTTTTAGCTTCCAGTGATTCGGGTCAAGAATCTCGTTCTTAGGTGAGAGGCCGGGAACAAAACCTTCGGTGAGAGGCTGAAGGAGATTCCTTAGTGAGAGACGACGGAATCAGAGGGTCGGAAACACTCGGAGTGCGAGGCCGAGAGTGTGGAAGATCGAGTGTTGGAGAGAGCTCGGAGTGCGAGGCCGGGAGCGCTCTTCCATCACATATCCCTCAACCCCATCCCCTTCTTTACCACCATTCTAAGAGTTTCCACAACCCCATTATTACCCTCAATCCTACCCAAAACAGCCCTCAATACCTCTCAAACGAACCTAATTTTCGGAATCGTCTCTACACATGCGACGTCTCGGTAAAACTCAGTTCCCTGCTTCGTCTGATATCCGATTGACGAGATCTTCCCCAATCCGCGACCGCGACTTCAAGATCTACAAAAGTAGTACTCGCACGTTTCCAGAAGCCTAGCCAATCGATGGGAAATCGGCATTCTTTGCCGACTGATCTGCTGCTCCAGAACTGCCAACAACTTCCCGACTTCTCGGAACTCTCGTCGCTGGTCCTTTTGCTCGAGCCCGGGTCCGAGCACGTCAGTAAGGGTGGTATTTGGGGTTTTCTTTTTTCTTTTTTAAATTAATCTAATTTCTTGATTAATCTCAGCCATTCAATACCTCTAAATCAACGCTCAGTATGTGTTCACATGTTACACAATAAGCCTTGATTACATATGATCAATACTATATATATATATATATATATCCAATGCACTAAATCATTTTGTCACACTTTCGATGTGGGGCAGAAATATGAGATGTGAAAGAAATTATGAGAAATTGATGTTTCGACGAATCGAATTATATGATGTAAAATGTAATGTAATTAAAGTCTTTGGATTATTTTTTTTATTAGAAAAGAATTCGGGTGAGCAAGCTCTACCCGACAGCATCCTTACGGATGAGGTCTGACTGACCAGAATTATTGTAGATATTGACCCCCCAAACAGAGTAGCAATGGTGTGCAACCTTATCAGCCACTCTATTGTCAATCCGGGGAACATGAAACAAGGAAACAAGGAAACTTCTTTCAAGGTCGATTGTAATGTTTTAACATCTGACAAAATGAGCCCAATTTCCTAAGGGCATTTCATGTGGTTGTTTAAATGATTTATAATTATTCTGGAGTCACTCTCGATATGGAGTTTTTCGATTTGGAGACGTATGGTGTTTTGGATTCCTAATTTTAAGACTAGCACTTCAACTTTGAGGGCGCACTGTTTTCCTAGTTTTTGATAACAAATACTTATTTGTCGATCTTCCCAGTCCCAAATAATAGCCCCCGTTGAGCTGTCCGAATTTGACAAGGCAGACCCATCGAAATTTAATTTAAGAGTTCCCGTTGGGGGTTTTCCCCATTTTTTTTTACGGTTTATGTATTTCTTTTTATGTCCCTATATTGGTTTATCATGTTGGAAATGGTCGAGTCAACTCGAGGAGCAAACTGTTGAATAGATCGTACATAAGGACATTCAACCAAAATGTGAGTATCATCTTCCGCTTCCCCATTAAAGAGGCTGCATGAGGAAGGTATGGAAACTCCGCGAGAGGACAGCTTAGAAGCAGTGGGGAGGCCGTCCTAGCTGACTTTCCAAAGAAATTTTTTAATCTTATGTGGAATATTAATATTCCAGATCCATGAGTTGATTTCAATGTTAGAGGATGAAGGTGATGTGATTAGCTTGTAGGCACTTGAAGTCGTAAACCAACCAGTTGTTGATAGGAGGAAATCGAGATTGCAAATAATAAAATATAAATAAATCACAGCAAACCAGATTCTGTCCACGCAAATAATTACAAGACCTCCTCCTGATGCAGCAGTGGGAAGTCAGGATCGATCCACGAGGAAGCGTGTCAGCGGATCCTAGGCAGCGGTGAAATCTCACGAACGTCGACAACAGGGTAGTCGACAGAAGATCGGACAGTCGAACACAGCGCAACAGCAAGCACAGGGGCTCGTCGACGTCGACAAGGCCTACTCGATGTCGAGTAGAGGTCTTAGTCGACTTCGCTTCGTCTCGTCGAGTACCTGCACAAGTAAGCTACAGCGACTTTGGGTCGAAAATCAGTAGTCGAGATCGAGTAGTGCTATTCGATCTCGAGTAAGACAGAGATTAAAACGAAAGAAAATAAATGCAAAGGCTTTAGGGTTTCGACTAAACTTAATTTAAAAGGATTCCAAGATTGGGGTTTGCAACAACGATAACCAAGCATGCATAAGGCAGACCCAAACAAATTATCATGTAAATCGCATTAAAGGACTAAGCTTTCGCCTTTTCCAACAGTTAGACAACTCTTTCAAGAAACCCTAATTGTCTCTACCGATTTTATGTTTATAATCCAAGTTGTTAGCATGGATCTCCATTAGACGGGTAATAAACACATAAACAAGTAAGAAAATGCTCAAAACATGATAAAGGTCGGATCTTTACCTCAAGCACGCATGGCTATCGTCGGGCTCGCCCCAACCCTAGAAGTGGGTGGACTACTCGCGCTTCATCGCAACCTCAGACATTGATTGAAAGAAAACTACTTGCATTGAAATAAACCAAAGTTTACAACCGCCTGAAGCCAATTCCGCTCTCGCTTCACAACTTCAATCGGCCGCTCACTCTCTCTCTCTACTTCTCCTACTTACTTCCCTCTCTGAATTTTAATGAATAAAACTGAGCCCCAAGGGGATTTATTTATAGCCTTCTAACCCTTGCTAATCAAGGATAGAAGATATCTATCTATATCTACTTCTATATCTAAAACTTAAAGATAAATAAAAGTAATAAGGAATTTAAATCTAAATAGGAAATTATATCTAAAGTGTCTTCAAGTGGATAAATCTCTTTCTTCCATGATGTGTCTTGATGATTTTGATAGAATCGGCAATCTTCGAGCCCAAGTAATCCCACACCGAGTAGGACTCGTCAAGCCACGTCACACAGCTTCTGGAATCGTCGTCGATGTCGACAAGGGTCTTGTCGATATCGAGTAGGAGTGTTGTCGACTGGCTCGGCTTCGTCGTCTCGGCTAGCTGGTGCTCGATGTGGCTCGGACTTGGCTCATGGGTCTAGTCGATCTCGACAAGGGCTCGTCGACATCGAGTAGGCATGTTCATCGACTAGGTCTTCTCGGGTGACTCTGCTCGACATGGCTCGGATCTGGGCTCGTCGATCTCGACTAGGGCTCATCGAGGTCGACTAGGGTTAGCTCTCTGGTGATGGCATGGACTCGGACTAGGGCATGGTGGCTCGTCGATCTCGACTAGGTCTTGTCGAGACCGAGTAGAGATGTGCTCGGCGTCTTCGTTCTCGGCTTGTCGATCAGCTCCTCCTCTCGTCGACTCCGGGTGTGGCGCTGAGGTGTAGTCGATCTCGACTAGGTCTTTGTCGAGATCGAGTTGTCTCCCGGAGTTAGGTTACCTCGGACTTGGTTTCCTCGATCAGGCCTTGTCGACTAAGTCTGCTCGGGCTCTCTACTCGAGATCGAGTAAGGTGTACTCGACATAGAGTAGCCCTGGCTTTAGCTCGGTTTGTCCTGGTTCTGTACTCTCGGATTCTGGACTTCTATAGTTGTTTTTTGAGCTGTTCTGACCTTCCTTAGAATTGCTGTAAAACGTCTCGAATTCTGTGAATTTAAACAGAAACTGGTGTAGATTCCATAATTTGGCAAATAAACCTAAACTACATAGATTCTGTACTATCTAACCCAAATGTATGCAAAGTATGCAGAAAACGATATTAAAGTTACTGTAAAATATGGCAGATTTAGCTCACAACACCAGTCTTATCAGGCCACCAATATAACCGATCCTTGAACGAGGATATTGGTAGTGGAATGTCCATAATTTTAGTTACTATGTTGGTGGGTAGCACATTGTTGAGTTTCTCCGTCCACCATCTCCCTCCTAAGATATAGTCACTAACAATCTCCTCAACTCTGCCACCTAGGGGGTAGTCGCCCCTAGACTGCAAAGAAGTTGTAATCCAACTATATGTCCAGAATTTGATAGATTTCTCATTTCCAACTGACCAAATAAGTCCAGACTTCAATTTATCAATGAGAGTAACCATTTTAGCCCATTGTCAGGACGAGTCGCCCCGTTTCTTGTACTCAAGGATGTTAGAAGATCGTAAGTACTTATAGTTAATAAGTGTAACCCAAATATTATCTGGTTCAACCATAATTTTCCATAGTAATTTCATTTTGAGCGCTTCATTCATTTCTTTTGATCTCCTAAGTCCTAATCCTCCCTATTTTTTCGGTCGACAGATCCTGTCCCAACTGATAAGAGGCCGATGTTGAAGATATTTGTTCCAGAAAAAAACATTCTATTAATTTGATCAAGTTTTTTGTGTATCGAAGTGGGTAGCATATAATATAAGTAAAGTCTTTACCTCTTAGGATGAAATGAATAACACATGGTGATGAAACATCATGATACAATATATCAAGTTATGTTGGATTAATATTTCTATCTAATTCAGCTGATAGTTATGTTGATCCATTGATCAATCATAAGTATTTTACTTTACTTGCATTATGTTAATTTCTTTATCAATGATTTCAAATCTAGTTTCATCTTCATATAGATATGTTAAACTTTCTCGTTTAAAGTTGAATTAGCCACATTTTGTGTATACACATAATGATTACTACTAGAATTCTATTATTTAACATCGGCCAAAAAAACTTGCCATGTTAAACATTTTTTTAACATCGGTTTTTAAATTTGTGATGTAAATAAAAGTATAGACATCGTCCCATTTATTTAACAGATGTTAAATATGTGTTTTTAAACAAAAAATTAGAAGTCACGGAACCATTTAGAAGGCGCTTCTAAGATTCATTTGAACACCCGCTCAACCATTTTAGAAGGCGCTTCTTTGAAAACACAACTCTCGTTTTCGATCACTCTCTCCCTTATTCAGACAAAGGGTTAAAACCATTCCGGAATGACTCACTGGAAAGGACTTGCGGGTAGTACCCACAGGTCCCCAGTTTGAACCCCGGATATGGCCGCTCTTTATTTACAAATTCAGGTTGCCATAAGTGAAACCTATCTCTCTCCTCCCTCTCTCTAACCTTTATTCTCCAAAAACCAGATCTAAAAACACAACCTTTGTATGCTCTCCTATAGCTCCTGCTTCTGTCAATGGCCCTAAAAAGAGGAGTGCAACACATCTCCACTGGTAAGCTTCTTCCTCTTGTTCCTTTTCTCCTAATCTCATATTTGCGATGAGACTGACATTTTTGTGCTTCTCCTTGTCGATAGCAAACTACCACACATATGGGGCGACACGATTCCTGTCCAGATCTACTACCATGATTTGATTTCAATTGAAGGGTCACTAGGCATGGCCACCACTATCAAGGTCCCTCAAGTGGGACGACCTAACCTCTTCTCATTTCGATCTGAGCATCAATTTGAGTCAGGAGCCTTAAAAGAAGGTTTTGAATATCCTAACCCTTGTCGCATTAGCTTCTAGTTCGACAAAAAAATGGTTCATGACTTTATTTTAAGGGTCAAATTGAATGGATATAATGAAATGATTGTGGATCCAGTAGGGTTTGGAGATTGAGTTTCAATTCAGTAATCTCCTATTTCGTATCTGCCTTTGCTTGACTAAGATTACTTTTGATGATTTGTCTCATAACTGGGTGAATCTTTCATCTTTTTCTTGTATTAATTTCTTAAACATTTGTTTTATTGATCAGATTCATCTACGTATTAGTTTTATTTGGGTGGATGGATGTAGGATTCAACTAGGGCATTGCGTTTGTTGATCTGATTCTTGGATTAGGGTTTCGATAACCCTTCTTGTACCAAGATTTTTTGTCTAACTGTGTTACATCTTTTTATGCCAGCTTTGGACTACCTTTTCCACTTGTTCATTCTAGGCCAATACTGTAAGCATTTTGAAGAGAACTATTTCATTTACCGTAACAATGTTTTGAAAGTTATGATCGTTTTTTTTCATTTATCTTATTCATGTATTCTTATTAATCAATTAAACTATACTCATACAAAGTATGGATTTCTACGTACCTTTCATGACTGCTTGGCAACTATGTGCATGAAACTAGTAATCAAATATATATATATATATATATATATATATATATATATATATATATATATATATATATAGAGAGAGAGAGAGAGAGAGAGACAGAGAGAGAGAGAGAGACTTTCCATTGAGGACACTCCTTACTGTGAAACAAGGGGAGAATTCTAGACCATTGGATGTGAAAAACTGAATGATTATAAATTAAACTGAAATTATTATTTAATTAATTAGAAAAGAAAACTAAAAAAAATCAACCCCTTCTCTCTACAAGAAAAAAAAAACAAAAAAAACGCAGAAAGTTAATGAGGGAATTTGGTGATTTAGACCCCTAAGCATATTTCATTTGGTGATTAGCCCTCTTATTTTTTTTATTAGGCTTACTAGACCCCTTTAATTGTTTATTAGGTGTTCTAGACCCTTCCTCCTTCGTGCTCTCTGTTTGCTCTCTCGTTCTCCCTGTCTCCTCCATTTCAGATCTAATCTTACACCTCCACCGGAATCGCCCTCTCACTTGCCCCTCCGCTCCCTCATGTCTAGTCCCCTCCACCCACGTCGTTTAATGTGGCGGCGAACAAAGCGGAAGAGGAAGATGGAGATGATCTCAATCTAGGGTTTCACACGTCGTCGCCACCACCTTGTCTGCCCTCACGGCGGCCAAGCCGGTCGGTACAAGAACCCAGAACAAGAAAGGATTTAGTGCGAGTTTGAAAGCGTAGCTGATGCCAAGGAAAATCCTGAGCACAAGGGGGGACGGCTCGAAGGAAGGAGACTTGAAAAGCGACAAGGGAAAGGAGGAAGGAAATGGAGGGCGACAAGGGAAAGGAGGAAAGAAATCGAGAGGTTTAATCGACGAATTCGATGCCGCAGTAGAGAAGACAGATCTGATTTCTAGCTTCAACGTCCTAGCCGCCTCTCGGTCATGTCTAAGGTATGTTTCATTTTGGCTTCATCTGCACTGTCCTTTCGAGGCTAAATCTTTTGATTAGATCCCAGATGTACCTCTTTTGCATATTTGATTTGGCTCCAATCAGACTAGTTGGTCTTTTTTTGCCAGGGGATGGATGATTGATCAATGCCCCTTTGAACTCGTGTCATTGCAAATGAATCGGCCTAGCAATATCCATTATGTGCTGAGAAATTAGAAAAGAAGCATGGTTAACTTATCAGAAGATGGATTCGCCATGAAATACGTCCCCTGGTACTCCTCTTATTGCTTGTCACTGATTTTGCTTTGTTACTCAAATTGGATGCTATTTGCTCTCTACTGCAGGGATTATTGTTAAAAAAACGTTACTTGATTTGTATTTTGCAATGCCTAATTGCTATTTCATATTCTGAAGCGATGTTTTCCATAAGTCTGGGAGTATTAAGAAAGCGATCAGTATTGAAATTTGATACAAAGTGTTAGGGATAATTTTTTTTGAATAATGACTTGGATAGTTATAGAGATGTGGAATGAATCATGGTTGGAATCAATCTCATACCGTAACATGATTATTCCAAACACCAAATATCGAGTTTGATGATATGATGCCGATAGAGGTTGAGGGCCAAATTTACTATTTATCTTGTACATTTGTTATGCTTCCAAATGCAGAATCTTAATTGAATCATGTGATCATCTGGTCCTTCTATTTATATTCATTGTGTTGGCTTCTATGGCTTATGTAGGCATGTTCCAAGTACATGTTGTGATTGCAAGTTACATTTGAAGTATTTGTGTGTTTGTTGCAACATGAATGGGTAGTATAGGGTTATTGGTTAGCTTTAAGTTCTTAATTTGAATGTCAATAGGAGTATTTTGTGGGGTTATTGGTTTTAAGCATCAGAATATTGAGTTCTAATATCATCATTTTGTCTTTGACAAAGGGTTGTCAAAGGGTTGATTTTGTGTGCATATTCTTTACTGTTTAGAATAGGACTGATGTATTTTTTATGCAGATTCTCTCGTTGATGTATTTTTATACATAGAAAAGCAACTGCCAAACTGATTGCTTGATGACAAATATGATTTATTGCTGAAATTCGTTCTCTCATCTATGATTGGAAGTCGATTGCAATTCGAATGGTAGATGAGTAAAGAAACTAATAAAATTTTGTCCACTATACTAAGGTTGCTTGATGAAAAATATGTCTATAGTAATTTTGTGTGAATTTGATTTTATATAATTGTCAAATTGCTCAAAAATAACTTGAAATGAACTTTGAATGTGTTTTTCCTACAAATTCCAGTTCATTAGCATAAGCTACAAGATTCCAATTGCACTTGCAAGGCCATTTCATAATTTCTTTATTTACCGAAGTGCTCATTGCTTACTTTAAAAGATTTAATTTGTACGATGCTTACTTTGTTTAGTCCTTTCCCTCACTCCCAGATTTGTCATCGTCGTTGGAGCCGAACTCGCTGATTTGGTTGCCGTTGTCGTTCCTTGTAGGTGAGCTTTTGACTTCCAATTGGTTTACTGGAATTTATTTTTCAAGCTCGATAAAAACCCTTATTGAAGCTCTCTTTTCTGATTTTTCATGGGAGTTTTGGTGCTCAGTTGCTATTGCTAACCTTGGCATGGGCGGAAGTTGAAGTCAATCACAGGGAGGTTTTTCGAGTTGTCATCTCTCGTCCATTGTTTGTCTAGTTCGAATGGTTCAATGATCTCATTTGCACAGTATGGCACTTCTCGTCAACTTACATGTCATGTTTGCAAGCTTTTCATGGGTGATTTGTGATGCTGATGGATGATTAGTAAGCTAAGATCTTCATTTAGGCTTTGTATGTTAGTTCCCAGATTTCTATTTGAGTTTAGTCGGGTGAATTTGATTCTTTATAGCATGAAATCCTTAATTATGATAACACCCTTTAAATGGTATGATTCTGGCTTGGCGGAAAAAACATTAGTTTGAAGAGGTTCATTTCAAGGATGATTGAACTTGTACATATGAAGCATCAGTTTTTGAAGCTTGTTCTTTTCTATTGGCATATATGTTTTTCTTCAATATCAATATGCTTTTTTTTTCTTTGTTACAAATGTTACTGGACAACGTTTTCGTGTCCAACAAAGTCACTTATACCAACTCATGAGCTTGAGCTCGAGCTCGGCTCGAGTATAAGCGAGCTCAAGCTCAAGCTCGGCTTGAGTGCAAACGACCTCGAGCTTGAGCACTTTCCCCAACTCGCGAGCCGAGCTCGAGTACTTGCTTGAGCTCGTTTTCATATGGAGCTCGAGCTCGGCTCGTTTACAAACGAGTCGAGCTTGAACACCAAGTACTTAGCTCGTGAGCTCGTATATCACCTCTAGAATTAAGGGACCTTTACTGAGATCTTGTAATCACATGTTATGTGGTATTTCATATTATTAGTTTCTTAAATATCATCACAAATGTGTCCTCAATAAAAATGTCATTTACAAACAATGTCATCACAAATGATTGAGATCAATGAGGTGGAATTACAAATGTCATCAATGAATAAAAGCCATCATTTAAAATATGTTATCAATGAATAAAAGTCATCATTAAAAAGATGTCATCACAAATGACATCAATGAATAAAAGTCAGCATTAAAAAGATGTCATTACAAATGATTGCATCAATGAAGTGTAATCACAATGTGTCATTAGTGAATAAAATTATAATTGATGAAAATATAATGATATACAATTGATTAATTTAAAAAGTGGCATCAAATAAATACATTATAAAAATATCATCAAAACACTACTTTGAAAAAATTGCATCACATTAAAGAAAAAAATGTCAACAAAACACTACTTTGAAAAAATATGGCATCACGCTAAAAAAATATCATCAAAAATTTGACATACAAAAAGTGTCATCAGTAGTCAACAGTAAAAAAAAATGGCATCAATGGTCAATGTGGCATCACAGTAAACTAAAAGTGTCATTAATGTTTAAGAAAAGTGTCATTAAAAAAGTGTCATCAAACCATTTCATTAGAAAAGTGACATCAAAGCGAAAATAAAATGTAATAAAAAAAATGGCATCAAAATGGTAAAAAAAATGGCATCAAAAAAATGTCATCACGTAAAAAAATAATCCAAATGAGTTGGTCAACGTTGACCGGTTAATGGTCAAACAGTTGACCACTGACCATTCTACTCTATTTTGATGGGGTTTACCAAAACTAGTTAAATTAGTTTGGGGTCTAAGTACCCCATTAAACATTCAAACGAGCCTATGTAGAAAAATCACCCTACTTGTTTTTAGTTTTCTTTTTTAATTACATAATTTTTTTCAATCTATTTTATAGCCATTGATTTTTTCACATCCAATGGTCTAAACTTCTCCCCTCGTTTCACGGTAAGGAATGTCCTCACTATATATATATATATATATATAACCCTTTATTATAGAGTTCTTGATTCAGTCAGCAATGCTAATTTTATAGAGGTATTTGATTTCACTATATGTAGTGTTTGTTCATCCCTGTTTGTATGGTTAGAATTGAAATCATGATTACTGATATTCTTAATTGTGATGATGCCTTACTTCTAGATGTGTTGACCTTAAAATGTTTCCAAATGTAGTTTTTTGTTCCTTGTAAAGTTACAATGCAGTCCATTTAGCTAGTGATCTTGTATTGAATATTTGAGCGTAAATTTTGAAACACTTGCTGTTAAAGACTTGTAAAAGTTGCTGCACACATAGGCAAATTTTGGACTAGAAATTGGAGGGTTTGACATGATAGATTGATAGGGACTTTTTTCAAGCTTCCTAATTGTGTACAGGAATTGTAACTTATTGTTTTCACTTTCCAGGTTTTGTCCCATGAGTTGAATTGCAGTATAGATGATCTAATGAGCATCGAGCTAAACGTGTGTGACATGCGAGTTAACTAGCTAAAGTTGTAGGTATTGATGTGACTTATCCCCCCCCCCCCCGAATATTATTATTATTATTATTATTTCCTTGTGCTTTAATTTGATTTTGTGCAAATATATGAGATGGATGGTTGGATTTCATATTAACGATAATGAAGACTTATAAGTAGGAATAACTGCTAGACCTTTATATTCAAATAATTTGTGGTAAATCAATAACAAGAGGATACATGTTATTCCTTATACCACTGATTTTTGTTTTTCACATTTCAGTAGATGTTGCACTATCTTTGTCTTTCATCATAGCATCACAACTTACTATAATCACATTCAAATAACATGTGGTAAATCAATAACAAGAGGATACAGTAGATGTTGCACTATCTTTGACATATAAGTATGACAATATTTGACAACTGGGATTTACCAATTTTAATGGAATATGGGGAACCTTCACATTTAGTGATTTTAAAAAACTATTTGACATAGCTTAGTATTTTTTACTTGTATGATTAGTTTCACTAGAATCATAAGAGGTTTAATAGTTCAGTTTTCACTCGTATGCTTTACTTTCTGGGAAATTGCAGTGGGAGGTAAAACTTTGGGTGGAATCTAATGGATTAGCCAATGGTGCTTGGGCGGTTTTAGTCACTAATGTGACTGGTTTTTAACCAATCTTTCTTTTAGCAGCAGGTGATTCAACCTTTCTATCTCTAAGAGCTGAGTTTTTACCCATCTTTCTTTTTCAGATGATTTTACCTAGAAAGTTGTTTATTGAATAACCTATTTTAGTTAAGCCGTGCTAGCATTTAAGATAATTTTGTCCCTCATGATCAATATTTTTTCTATTATGTAAGAACATTCTACCTAATTTAAAGCCTATTAGCTCAAATGGTAGAGCGTTGCGTTCAAACACAAAGATGTGGGTTCGAATCCCGCATAGGCTATGATAACAAAAAAAAAACTACAAATATGTCATTTAACATCGGGTAATAGCCGATGTCTTTAAAAAAAATCGATGTCTATGTGGGGGATGTAAAAAGTCAAAAGTTTTTCACATCGGCCAGAACCTGATGTCTTTGTATGTTATAACATCGGTTATATTTTATAATCGATGTTATAGGATAACAAAGACATCGGATTTAAAATATAAACGATGTTATAATATACAAAGACATCGGGTTCTGGCCGATGTGAAAAACTTTTGACTTTTTACATCCCCCACATAGACATCGATTTTTTTTGAAAGACATCGGCTATTACCCGATGTTAAATAGCAAATTTCTAGTAGCGCATATCCCGCTGCAGCGGCCCTAGTGGCGGCCGCGGCATGCATGCTGCGGCCTCGGCATATCGTCTTTCACGGAAAATCTGTTTCGAGTTTGATCTTGTTGTCAACAGACAAGTTGTAGCTCTCTGAAAGAGCTTTCCAACGCATGGTTATAATAGTCCATCAGACAACTGAGGCCTCCAGAAAGTGCAAAACAAGTTCAGCATGTCTGGCGACAACTTATGCATACTTGTTTTTCGTTTAGCCTTGCTTCTTCTTCTCAGGACCTCTTTAGATCTTCATTTAAGCTTATTCGATCAACTAGACTTCCTCATCTTAATGCATTATCAACCCATTTATCTTTTTCGGATCCACAGTTACCTGAAATAATCAATAAAAACGTGTAGATTCCGACTCCACCAACATAGAGAGCAAATATGCAAATTCTACTTAAATCATGCATGATATGCATCTTAACTAAGCTAAATGCAACCTATTATGCCTACCTAAATGCATACTATCACATATCAAGCCCTAGTATATGAGTCGGTGGGCTACTCTTTCTATTGTCAATTGGTTTTAGAATGGAACCTCACTCGGCTTGTGTGCTAGGCTACTAGCACATGTGCGCCCGTGCACATGACCCCCAGTCATCGGTCCAAGTCGGACTTTGATATGGTATCAGAGCAGTTAGCCTAACGGCCCGTGTCGATCCTGGTCTGGGTTACCCAGTTGTCCAAGTCTCAACTAGATGGTCATTCTTAGTTGGACTTGCGGGGGCGTGTTAGAGATGTGAATGAGACAAAAAGTGTCCCAAATCGGAAAGTTGAACACAACAAGTCCTAGTATATGAGTCGGTGGGCTACTCCTTCTATTGTCAATTGGTTTTAGAATGGAACCTCACTCGACTTGTGTGTTAGGCTACTAGCGCATGTGCGCCTGTGCACACGACCCCCATTCATCGGTCCGAGTCGGACTTTGATACTCTTCATCCCCTCGACGTCAGACTTCATCCAAGTATACCAACAACTACCGTCCACATGTTTTAGGATACCGATACCGTTCTGTGTGATCCAGATCGCGATATCCATGTGATAAGCCGTCTTCTTCCATGATCTTGGCATCCCATACTCGTCCATCACCCACACCGCGACATCAACCTTGTCGTCTCCCTTGGTTTGGGTTTCCACATAAACCGACACCTTCCCGGAATGCAAAAACACTATCGACCACCTAATAATCATGTCGCGCTGGTTGAATGGTTGGGGGAGGTCCATGGTCTTCAACTCCTCGGTCTTGCAATCAAACATCAAAATTTCCGTCACCATTGGAGAATTTCGTCGTCTTATGATCCAATGAATGGCGTCGTTTTTGAAACAACTACGACGATTTATAAGGTTGAAAGGGCCGATATGGTCAGAATCCACAGTCCTCGAGCGGCCTTCCTAATTATTAATATTAATTTTATGTTTTGAATTAATCCCATTGTTTTTTTAAATTACTAAAATTATAATTTAGGATAAGATCATGGATTAATTGAATTTTTTCAAAAATTGATTAAACACCCTATTGTTAAGGAGAGACTGGCATCTCATCAAAAATGTTTCTCATTTAAAGTATTATATAGATATAGATATAGATTTTTTTTAAATTACTAAAATTATAATTTAGGATAAGATCATGCATTAATTGAATTTTTTCAAAAAATTGATTAAACACCCTACTTTTAAGGAGAGAGTGACACCTCATAAAAAATGCTTCTCATTTAAAGTATTATATAGATATAGATATATAGATATATAGATATAGATATAGATTGTTTTTTTTTTAATTACTAAAATTATAATTTAGGATAAGATCATGGATTAATAGATTTTTTTTCAAAAATTGATCAAACACCCTACTTTTAAGGAGAGAGTGACATCTCATCAACAATGCTTCTCATTTAAAGTATTATATAGATATAGATTTTTTTTTAAATTACTAAAATTATAATTTAGGATAAGATCATGGATTAATTGATTTTTTTTTTCAAAAATTGATTAAACACCCTACTTTTAAGGAGAGAGTGACACCTCATAAAAAATGCTTCTCATTTAAAGTATTACTAGTATAGTAACCCGCACCTTGTGCGGTATTTCTTTAAATAAAAATATTTTTAACTCTCTATAACTGACTATAGTAGATTAATAAATGTCATATTTTAGTTCTTCGTTTTATTGCTTTTTCATTTGTGTGAAATGAGTTAGTTTGTCTTTTATTGCTTTTTCATTTGCAGAAGTGTTTATTATAAGATAATAAAATTGATCTTTTTTTTTCAAATCTAGATATTAAAAAAATTTCAGATATTGTTAGGATGATCGTGATTAAGATTGTAAATTTGAAAAAAAAATTACAATATTAAGATATTGTTAGAATTAGGTCAATGTCTTATTAGTTATTCCGTATTTGAATTTTAACAACAACAACAACAACAACAAAACTCCAAAGATTTTAACCGATTATATTAAATTTTTCTCAATAAAAAAATATTTCAGTTTATTTTTGTTTTTTAACAAATAAAATCAAATTCAGTTTTAAGTAAATTAAATAGATAGAATTGAAAATTCAAATAATATTGTGTAAAAATAATTAAATAAGGTGTCAACATTTATATTCAATCAATCAAATTGTGCAAATAGCATTACGATATGGGAGGCACACCATGTGAAAATAACAGCTCAATTGTGATACTATTAATATAATCAATTTACCTCTGTCATAAATTAGCTTATTAACTTTTATGATCCTATACGATGAGTATAAATCATATCATTGCATACGATTAAAATAAAAATAATTGAATCACTCATCTTCTAATTGATTTGAATAAAATATTGATTTTTTCAAATCTTTATTCATTTTCTTGTTTCATTTGAAAATAAAATTAAGAAAAATATAATAAAAAAAGAGTCTAGGTTTAGATTAAAAATTATATAATAAGTGAATTATACTAACTAAAATAAACTGGAACAAAATTAATTAATGGGATTTAACCTAAAAACTTTTATTTACAAAAGCATAAATATAATCACATATATTGACGATTTTATATTTAATACGGAGTAATTATTATTTTAAAAAATTAAATATAAACTTAGTTAATTTTTAAGGGTTAACATCAAATAGTCGATCAATTAATTATCACTTATTTGATTTCGTGACTATACTCATTATGGTCCATCATTAGTCAAGTAACTCCTACAAACAATAATCCAATTACTTAAAGTCAAATTTTGATTCTCATGTGAGATCGTAACCCGATATACATCGTTCAACTATTCTGTCTTCATTCGTTGAAAATTAAGATATTTCATTATTATATTTTTTTTTATCAGTTTCATCCCATAGAGTTTGATCAAACGTATAGCGGATTGGTTGAAATAAAATAGTATCAATTACCCATTAACTAATAAAACATGAGTACCAACTAAGGGATGAAATAATTACTAATATACTCAACCAAATAAATTACAGTATAGACTATAGAGTTATGAATACAAACAAATCTCACATTGAAGAATGTGAAATTGAAATTGAAAAAAATACAAAAATAAAAGAGAGCGAGAAATCAAATTGAGTATCACCAATAATTTCTACCATTGTTGATTAGTAGTATTAGTATGATTGTACGGATTTATCCTTCAAAAAGATGCAACAAACGTGAGGTAGAGATAAGAAGAAGAAAAATGAAAAGAAAGTGAGAAGAAGGGTGATTAAATAGTAAATGATGGTGTACCGTGTACGTACATAGGAAGACACACAATTAAAAATCTAAACAGGTAAAAAAAAAGTCATATTTGATTTATTAAAATAAATATGATTTTATTTTAATCTTATCCGATAAATATCTAAACTAACTAACCAAAATATCAAATATATCCACTGATTTCGTATCCAAATATTAACAAACCAAATCTTAACCGAATTAGCTTTAATTAATTAATTAAATTTACTTAATTATCCAAACAACTTAATTAATAAATAATTAAAAATACCTACATTAAAAGAGAAGCCGGCACATGTCGCAGGCGACTTCTCCTTTAGTATTATAACTAGTTTAGTTCCCGTGCCCTAGGCACAGTCTTTTTTTAAAATCTAATTATGTACAATATTATAAATTAATTTTCACATAACTTTTCATTTTAGAGATGCAATGACACACTGCATTAAAATGTTGCAATTATTTGACTTTTTTTTTATCGATCTTTTATAGATGTTAGAGATCGATCTCATATGACGTTTCCTTCAATTCCATTGTATTAAAGAAATAATATGACAAATCAAATATAAGTCTTTTAAAAATGGACTCTCTTTATATACATTTTATGATGACAATGAGATAGTATCAATAAAATTAAAATTGTGAACTAAATTTATAATTCATTAGCATGTCTTACACATTTAGTTGATTATTCCTTGATTTACTTTTAACAAAGAAAAACTAAAATAAAAAATATTCACATTTTAATAAAAAATAATATAATTTAAATATAAATAATATATATGGAGTAGTAATATAACATAATTTATTAATAAACTGCTATTTACGTGGGTAAAATAAATTATTTATATAATTGGGAAATTTGTGTACCTCTTGATTTAATTCTTATCCTAAATGGTCAAATCTTAACAAAAACATATAATACAGTATTTTTAAATTGTAAAACAATCCAAGAAATATATTGTTATTTAAATTTCAAAACAATCCAATAAAATAAATACCTATTAAATAGATTATAAAGCAATAAAAAATGTAAAAGTTTAAAATTCAAATAGTTAGTAACATTTTATCAATGGATTCGAATACTTACAAAAATTGAAAATTACAAAAATATGGTTAGAATTTGATAGAAAGGCAATAGAATGATCAGAGTAGAGGTTTTTAAGAAATGAAAAGGTGACTCACCGATTATCGTAAAACGTATAATGATGGTCAAGGGATGAAATGAATTAAATAGAAATGGAAAATGTTTTAAAATAAATAAGATAATTAAAATTATTGGTAAAGATCGATAATTATTAAGGATAAGATCCTTTGAATATCTAAACGAACTAACCATAACATCATATATCAAAATCAATTAGTATTATTAATTATTATAATATTAATAAAGATTAATTAATAGATAGATAGATATTGACTTAATTTTTAATTGGATTATGCTAAATGATTTAATTAAACTCTAACTAAAAATCTCTACATTAAAGGATAGATAGATACATATTATGTCCTTAGTCAAAGTGTCTTATATTTGCCTTATAATTAAATCTCAACCATTGAAATAAATTAACGGATAAGATTATATCTCACATAATTAAAAAAAAAATACATCCTCTCAGTTCTCACGTCTCGGTTCCTCAACCAGATCGTCTCCTCCGTTTGATTTGACTCTGTCTTCCCCAATCAATGAATTTGTGTATTGTCCTAAGAATATTTTATCAGACTAGTGTTAAGAACAGTCATCATTAATTCATTATGCAAAATAAAAGAGAGTATCCATGCTCATTTTGTTTTTAGACTGTCTAATATAAGGAGTCTGATAAACACATAACTATACAATTTATACACAAACATCAATTTGATAGTTAACCGGATTGCTTAATGCATTAGCATAAAGAAAGGGAAATAACATCAGAGGAAAATGAGGATGAATTTCAATCGATAGGGTTGGCTTAATTAACGTCCATTGTCCATGAAGAAGCTAATAAAATATCTAATGATTAGAATGGAACTTAATTTAGCCGTAAGTCACATATTTCAATTCTGCAACTATACTAAACCTAATTCCCAAATCCTAAATCCTACCTTACACATAATTAGTGTACTGATTATGAACAAACATAATTCTTACAGGGATGACGACGACTTACGACAATGGGTTGGGCAAAGATGGAGGACATCGCTATGTTTCATTACGAAGAGAGGAAGCGCTATGGAGCATGAGAGAACCAGCACAAGGGACAACTGCATTGTGATTCGACCACCTACTTTGAACCCTGCTGGAGAACGATAAGTCATCGGCGACATGACTCGGTAACGGAGAACTGCCGAGATGTTCTAGCGAGATGAGTGCTAGAGAGGATCTGAGAGAAGAGAGCGAGAATTAGGATACGTGAAATTAAGATAAATCAATTTTATTTGGATTTTATTTAGATTTGCAAATCCTAGTCTCGATTCTCTGAGTGAATTGAAGATAAACTTGTTTAAAACAAATCATATTTTAAGATAAATAAATTAACATTTAAAAAATAAGTTTGTTTAGATGTTAACAATGATAAATCAATTTTAAGATAAATCAATTAATCAATTAATCTCCTTTTAAAAAAAGCTAAATTAAAGGAGAAGCCGCCACATGTCGTAGGCGACTTCTACTTTAGTATTATAAATAAAATATTGATGATTAGAATGATCAATTAAAAAAAAAACTTACAGTGAGGAAGACAATATTGATGGAGAGATGGTAGAATTTATACAATTGAAGACACAAGGGGTATTTTAATTTGTATAAGAATCTTATTGAAGAGACCCAATATAGATTTTGTTAGTTATTTGAGTTCAAAATTTTATTCAAATTCAAAATTGCAATCATATCCAATTCAAAATAATTTTAATGAATTTAATAAAAAGAAATTTTAAAATAAAATCAATTGGTTAAGATTTAGGGGAAAAAAATTGATTAATTGATTAATTAATTAATTAATTATATATTTAAATAAGTAATTTGATTTATAATAAATAATAATTGGAGAGATCCGATGTAGATTTTGTTAGTTATTTAAGTTTATTCGAAGTGTTATTCAAATTCAAAATTGCAATTTTATCCAATTAAAAATAATTTTAATGAAATTAATAGAAATAAATTTAAAAAGAAAATCAATTGGTTAAGATTTAGGGAAAAAATGAATGAATTAATTAATTATGTATTTAAATAAGTCATTTGATTTATAATAAATAATAAATTATTTAAATATAGAAAAATACATAATTATTCCTATACTAAAGGAAAAGACGTCACATGGCTTAGACGACTTTTCCATTAGAATTATAATATTGATTAACAAAAGATTTGACTCGGTGGATATAAATCTTAGATTTGATATAATTTTATATTTGTTATTTTTTTTAACAAACCCAAAATCTTAGATTTGAATCGGTGGACAAAAGTTTTGAAACCTCGTTATTTTGACTTCTCTTTATCATTTATAGAGACATTCTGGTAAGAGTAAATTATTACGCATATGAATCCAACAAAGTGCATTTTAATACATCATACCTACAAATAATAAATAAAAGGTACCGTAATATCCATCGAAATATAAATTAAAATAAAAATACGAAGTAGGGGCTCTCAATTGCAATTTGAAACAGGTTCATACTATGAATGTACTCTATCAAGGAATCTACTTTGATAAAATAAGATTTGATAAAAAGCATCTAAATGAATAAATTGAACCGCGGTTACTAAATCGGTGATAAGGAATCTACTTAATCTAACAGAACTGCGGTTATTATATAAAAAACATCTAATTAGTTAAGATTTAATTATATCCTAAATTAGATAAGGTAGGATCTAAATAAATAAATTAAAATTAATTTTTTTATTATTCGGAAAATAAATTTTATTTAGATTTTATTATTCGGAAAATAAGTCTGTTTAGATTTTAACAATACTGAAATATTTCTTCTGTTAGATTTTATTTTCTTATTTCAATTAAAATATTTCTTCTTGTATGCATACCGCCTCAATAATTCCGCACAGTCCATCAAAATCATACTATAAAAAAAATTAAAACAAACACTACAAACCGACGAAAAATCATACTACACAATATATGAGAATTCGGCGTCTGTTCAAACATACTGATATCCACAAATCCGAACACATCAGATATCAAATCGAGCTATACAATGTCGAAATGCATCTGTTCAACTCTTTTTTTATTTCGTTAAAGCACGAAAAGCATAATTGATAAATAAAGCATTGAACGCCAGTGCTCACCTTATCTAATTTAGTCTTGTTCACAGCCGGATGAGGGATACCACCTAATCAATATCAATATATATTAGATTTGATAATAAATAATAATTTAGGTAAGGTAGTTAATTAATAATATTAATAATATTGTCTAAGGAGTTAAGATTTGATTTTATCCTCAAAATTAGATTAATAATATTTTCTAATTAGTTAAGATTTGATTTTATCCTTTAAATTAGATAAGGTTTGTTAACCAATTAATCTTCTTTAAAGCTACATAAATCAATTAATCTAATTAAAAAAAACCTACATTAAAGGAGAAGCCGCCACATGTCGTAGGCGACTTCTCCTTTAGTATTATAACTAGCTCAGTACCTCGTGCATTGCACAGATCTTTGTTTTAAAATATATGTTTATATAATATCATTTATTATTTTTGACATAAATATTATAAGTATCACAAACAAAGTAATAAAACATAAACATTCTCTAACAAATTGAATACTGAAATAAATAAATATGCTAAATAATAATAAACTTTAAGCATTAGAATCAAATATAAGCATAACGTTATCCAAATATTGGTAAAGCTTATAAATTTTATTAGTATCAAAATGATGCTCATAAATATTAGAATAATAATGAAATGAAATAAATAAGGCAGTGTAAAAAATAAAACTAAAGAATACGTTTGAGATACAGTTGAGCTTATTAAAAAAAACGAGTCTTCCAAAATCCAAATAGATCAAAATATGTAACGGTGGTAATATTTTTTCATTTGTTTTTCATGTAGATGATGTATCCGTAATCAAGAGTGGTGGAATGGATTTACTTCATGAATTACACTAATATAGAAATAATTACATGGAGAAATTAAATTCATTCCACCATTATTGATTATAAAAATATCAACTACCTAAAAAATGACAAAAAAAAAAAGAATAACGTTAGGAAACAATACAAGAAAAGTAAATAAGATTTTGGATCGAGCGTTGAGAATCGGGTAAAAATCCGAACATATAAACTCATATTTATTTATTTATATTAAAAAATAAATATAATTTTATTTAAATTTTATCTAATGAATATCTAAACTAAGCAATTGCCATAATATCGAGAGAATATCTCAACCGATTCGTATTATAAGGAATTAAAAGAAAATCCGATTATACAAAATAACTTAATTAATTATTACGTAACTAAAAAATCCGACATCATCGAGAATATCTCAACCGATTCGTATTATAAGGAATTAAAAGAAAATCTACTTATACAAAAATAAAAAAAAATAAAAAAATCAATACTTAATTAGGATAAGATTTGTTAAGATTTTGTGTTATTAATAAATAATTAAATGAATAAAGTTGTTAATGAAATTTGTAAAATAAGTTAATTAATTAAAAAAGACTACATTAAAGGAGAAGCCGCCACATGTCGTAGGCGACTTCTCCTTTAGTATTATAACTAGTGTAAGTCTCGTGTCTAAGACACGGGTATTTTAATATTTGGTGAAATTTTTTTATATTTTACAATATAATAATAATATAAGTAATTTAGAGAGTATAGTGGTAGGGGTATGTTAAAAAATACGCAAAAGAATTTAATAATCTATAAAGACGATGAAATAATAAAAACGAAAATAATGGTTCGTTAGAAATTTATTTATAAATCCTTAACCGAATAATTTCTAAACAATAATATAAAGAGAAGTATTATCAAGATGGCAATTGATTATACACATATAATAAACTTTATTAGATAGCTAAAGTTTTTTTAAAGAGGTTAATAATAGTGGTTATATTAAAAAACTATTTATTTTATAATAAAATATATCATATATTTTTTTCTTTAATTATATCATTTTCTCTTATTTTATTAATAAACTAAATAGCTTTATAGTGTGAAGTTAATTTAATTTCATGAATATTTAAAAATGTTTTAGTGGGGTTAGTGGGGTGGTTAGTGAACTTAGTGGGGTAGTTAGTAGTGGTGTGGCAGTTACCATGAAGATGTGGAAAAAATTAACCAAGTGGATGATAATTAGTGGTCCACTTGGAGATTGAAAAAAGAGTGGAAGATGTGGAATCCTTCCTATGATGACACGTGAAATGGAGCCTTCACGTGAAGCCACGTAGGCGGGAGATGCTTCTGTTTTTAGTATTAGCTAGTATAGTACCCGTGCATTACGCACGGGATTTGTAAAATATATTATATTGTTGTAATAACACATAATTACTAAGGATTGAACAACTCAAAATTTAATTATTTTGATTAGACCATGTGACATCCATCCAACTAATAATGAAATACCAAGCATTATAAGAATAAATCAAATCCAAATATCCAAGTGATAAATATACTAAATTGGTTCTGCTCACTCGATCCACATCTCCGATCAATAATTAAAAATATGACGTATAAATCACGACAACTTCATTAAGCCACCGCCTTGAAGAATTCAAGGCAATGGATTAGTCAACAACCTCGATCGGAACCCCCACATTACAACAAAAAATAAAAATAGACACAACAAATAAGCAAAATAAGGAATTACCTTCTTCTATATTCACAAGCTTCCAAAAAATTGGGATTTATATATAACTTTGCGACATTGATTAAAGTTGATAATATATATTCTCTCATCCACATACAACAAAAGTTAAACATATATAAAAGTAAAGAATGCATGTTCATGAGGTAAAATAAAAGAAATGATAATTAATGGTAATATTGAGAAATAAGGTCAATATACTTAAATAAAAAATATGAAAATGATTTCTCTATTCACCTCAGATCAATGGTATGTTGTTGTTGAAATAATTCTGAACCAACAAAGCACTCTAGTATACGATTCTTGTGAAGGAATTCAATATCAAAGGTGGTAAATTAAATAACTTATAACAAACTATACAAATCAGTGCATATAAAAATGAACTTGCCCATTATTCTTTAAGATAAGATCAACTCTACCAAACATGAGGGAAGATATTTGGTGAACTTATGCCATGGCGTCTATCACAAAGTATAGAGATAAAGAGAAAAGGAAAATGGTGGTGGAGTCCGATTGTCTTTCTTTGATGTTGAAGTTGGATATGCAGACCCTTTAAGTGTGATGGGGTTGATGTTGGAAGAGATTAGAGCGATGGAAAGGCCTTTCTTGCATTGTAGATGGGAGTATGTTAGGAGGAGTACGACCTATTACAAATGAGAAGTCGCCTAAAATCAATAATAACAATATTAAGAAATCCTTGCAAGAGGTCAAGGGTTCAAATCTCAGTATTTAAACATTGTGTGTAATTAGTGGGTCCTCAAGCCTTCATTGGCTTGGGTGAGCCTGCCTGGTGGCTTGCCGCCTGGTTACTGGTTCGTGTCCTTTGCATATTAAACTTTGAGATTCGATGATTATTTAGAAAACTATGAGAGTTGATGAATCTTGAAAAAAATGATATATCTAGAAAATAAGAATGATTTAACTTCAAATTTTAAAATATGATTAATAAACCTTTATAGTTAATAAACAAAAGATATTTTTTTAAAAAGATTATTAACGTTTAGAAAGAAAAAAAGAATGGTCAATGCAAAACTAAATTACGTATATTCCATAAAAGATTAAGAATAATTAATGAATACTCCATAACTGTCATTGATGAAATATATGTAACTATGTAAGTACTATATATGGACTAAAGAATGTATTAAAATTATCACATTGAATAATAACTTTCATTTTCATAATACTT
The DNA here is from genome assembly GCA_037127255.1 of Persicaria tinctoria. Taxonomy (NCBI): domain Eukaryota; kingdom Viridiplantae; phylum Streptophyta; class Magnoliopsida; order Caryophyllales; family Polygonaceae; genus Persicaria; species Persicaria tinctoria. Next base: position 40,747,117 of record JBANSL010000012.1, on the reverse strand, counting down.
GTTTATAAGAAATAAAGAACATAATTGAGCATGTTATACAATTTGCAATGTTTAAAATAAATTTTTTATTATTATATGTTAGGTCAAAGCATGAATAGTTAGCTTAGTGTCTTAAAATATATGACAAATAAAGGAAAAATGAATGAAAGTCTTTTGGATGTTAAACTTATACTTTCAATTCAATTGCAAAAAAAAAAGTAGAGGAAAATCTATCAGGCAAAATGGGGAGTATGAATCGAGCTCATTGCCTATTGATAATGAAAATCTTGAACTTGATTCAAAATTTATATTTCAAAAGACTATTTAATTTGCCTAAAATCAATCATAACCATTTAATATTTTATTTAAATATGAAATTTTAAAATCCAAATTATTTTAGGTTAAATGAAACTATTTTTATATATTTTTAATTTGAATTCGAAGTATAAATGTAGGTATCAATTCTAAAATCACTCATATAAAATTTGACATAAAATTTGATATTAGCTCTTAACTCTAGAAAAAATGTTGTAAAAAGGAAATTATTCACATGGTATTTGATTTCCTCTATCATGAGTTTTTATATTCATAATCAATATATTGCCGTGCAAGATAGTTTTTTTAGTGGATAATTAAAAACAAAAAATGAATTATTGTCATATCTTTTTTTTAAAAAGTTATATCGGTTAGATTAAAATATATTTTAAAAAATCAAAAAATATAATATGTAGCTCTAACAAATTGATTTATTTTAATTTTTACATTCAGTAACTGATTGAGTTATAAAAATATATTTTAGATGTTAGTGTAAGGTGTTTACAATTTGAATTAGATAAAATAAGTCAACTATACTGTTCATTTGAAGAAATATTTTACTAAATCACACAAAGAACTAATTTTGGGGTAAAAGGTAGTAACTAACAAAGATATTAAGTTTATCTCAAAATAAGTGAGAAAAAATAAACTAAAGTTATAATAGAAAGTGATTAATTGGTTAATTTAATTAAAAATTAAATAGTTTTGATTCAAACGGGTAATTTTTTTTTTGAGAGAAACTAATATTCTAATAAATTTGTTAAATTATCATTAGATTTATTTTAATTATTAATTGATTAAATTGAATTAGTTATACAGGTGGGGCCACAATGAATGAAAACTTGCCACATAAGCCTTGGTTTAAGGAGAGGCTGACATGTGGCATCCTTCGCATTTGTTTTAGTATTATACTAGTTCATAACCCGTGCATTGCACGAGATAAGTTAAAAGATTGGAATTAACAATTCAGTAAAATAAAATGTGGAACCATAAAATATAAACAAAATGAACCGTTAATATTACAATGGACTAAAAGGAAAAATAAATAAAGTCATAAAGTTACATTGCTATGTAAAATTCAGAATAAAAAAACTGTAAAAGAATTAAACTTGTAGAATGAGTCTTGAATGCAATGATATGAGTCCACTCATGAAAAAATCCAACAATGAAAAACCCTGCTAAAAAAACAACAATAACAGATTAGATATAACAAACAAATAACAATTAATAATATAGAAAGATGAGGATAAATGAAGAAAAGAACTACCAGCTTAGTGTAAATTATGAAAAACTTCTTTGTAGACAACATTAGTTGTTGTGTTCATGGATTGCCCATCTTTGTCACAAATTAAAATCTTCGACCCCTTTCTTGATGTCACTCTAGATATTGCAACATAGAGTTGACCATGTGTAAAAACAGGGTGCGGAAGATATAATCCGACATACGAAAGTGATTGCCCTTGGCTCTTGTTGATTGTCATGGCAAAGCACACAAGAACCGGAAATTGCCTTCTTTTAAGCTTGAAAGGCAAATGAGTGTTTAAAAGAGTAAGTACCATGCGAGGAATAAAAACCAATCGACCAATACTGCTACCTGAAATGATCTTGGCCTGAATAATGTGCTTTCCGAGCCGGGTGGTTATAAACCTAGTACCATTACACAAACCAGCCGAGTGATCAATATTTCTAAGCAACATGATGGGAACACCGACCTTAAGCTTCAAACTGTGATTTGGGAGACCAGAACATTTGATACTCCCTCCGTCCAAAAATACATGGACTTTTACTATTCATGCACGTTTTTTTAGGAGCTAAAAATTATATAAAATATTAACTTTTTTATTAAATTTTTTTAATAATTACAAACTTATTATCAATAAGTTTGTAATTATTAAAAAAAATAATAAAAAAGTTAATATTTTATATAGTTTTTACCTTCTTAAAAAAGCGTGCGTGAATAGTAAAGGCAATATATTTTTGGACGGAGGTAGTACTATTTAAGTAATCGGGGGGATAACCATCGCCATGTAGACTTGCATAAGATTTGCAAATAGAATCTGAGCTAAGATACTCCTTTTGATCACCCGGCATGATAGATAACAAATAGTCATTCACCTGGTCAACAATATCATGAGTGGGGGCAAGAATAACACATTCTTGGAAGTATTCATCACTCGACAAATTCAGCATGAGTGAAGGGTAAGTAGATTCCACAATCGATATAATAGGATCAGTGACATTTGATATAAGCAAATCAGGTGGAATTTCAATTGATACTTGTCCGTCATTAGGAATACCTGCGGTACCATCTCCAACGCTCAATATCCATTCTGCAAAGGTCCTTAGTTGCTCCTGAGCAATAGATGAACTACCATGATGAAGTCTCATGTTTTTGGTCAAGGTCAAGACTTTGCAAGAATTCCACAAATAAGAAGAATTTATGGATGAATAGACAATATTTTCTATGCTCCCTCCAGTAATCACTGGCAAAATTTGGCGGAAATTACCACCAAATACAACTACCTTTCCCCCAAATGGTTGGTCCAGACTTTGACCGTTATGGAATCTGTGAATATCTAGGAGGGTGTTATTAAGTGCTTCAAAGCAATATTTACTAACCATTGGTGCTTCATCCCAAATTATAAGCTTCGCTTGTGCAATAAGTTCAGCCAATTGACTACCTGTAAAGAGAGAAATACATTTGTTAGTATGTCCTATTATTAAAATGATAGGATAATATCAAAAAGATACAATGGGTAGAAAAAATGTTAGTAATATAGAAATGAGCACAAGAATGAAACATAAACACATGGATATAGAAAGTTGGGTAATGATACATGTTTGATGAAAAAAAATTCAGTGACAATCTGGTAGAGGAAACACATTTAATAATATAAGTAAATGCACCCAAAAAAATAATATAAGTAAATTTATACATGGATTGGTTATTGGATTACGACATCTAAGTAAGAAAAATAGCAATATATAATTATCTTAGTAGTCACATTGTTTTATTGCATATGTTGAAGTCTCATCGATAATTCTTGGTATTGCAAATCGAGAATGTGTTGTCTTGCCACCGGGTAGTAAAAGTGAAGCGATACCGCTCTAAGCAACTGCAAGAACAATTTCACCTTTAGAACATAGTGCAGCACATAGCGATCTCCATATGAACGTGTTTCCAGTGCCCCCATATCCATAAACAAAGAATACACCTCTTGCACCGCTATCAACTGCATGCATAATTTTGTTATAAACAGATCTTTGTTCTTCCGTGAAATTTGAGATGAGCCTAATATGCTCATCATGTTGCAACGATCTGTTATAACGAAGTTCCTCCTGGATTAGTTTGTTATTTCCGTCTAATATGGAAATTTCATCTGGTAAAGGCATGTTAGGATAACGTCTAAGAGTACTTCTATTGCGCTGCAACAACTTTTCAATCTCCGCTGGTGCATAATCCTTGATTTGACCATCACTTAGATGCAAATCTGGTTAATGAAGTCTAGTTAGATATGTAGTTTTACAATATGTTATATGTAATTACACATCACTAAACAAATGAACATGAAAATATCACAATTGTGTAGACATATAGAATGTAAAGGAAAGAATATAAATATGTGAAAAGATAATTTAAAGAGAAAAACAGTAAAATACATCATCACTAAACGAATGAACATGAAAATATCATAATTTTTTAGACATATAGCTAGAATGTAAAGTAGCGAATGTAAAGACGTTAAAAGCTAATTTAAAGGGAAAAAACATTTAAAAAAATACCATTAAGTTGAAGCAAAAATGATTAACCTTGAAACAACACTCCCTTGACGTGGTTTGATTTGGTAAGTTATTATCAACTACTTATGTAAGAAAGAATCAAAGACATAAAATAAAATAAAAACTTACTATAAATGAAGTTTAGAAAATATATTTGTACTTCCTAACGACTATATATTGTATTCACGGATAATATAAAATATGTGCTTTAATTTGAATTGTTGGAATATAATAACAAAATTCTAAAAAAACAAATATTAAATGAAAGTGATGATACGAAATATTTATAAAATAGGAAAGTGTAGAAAAGACATTTTTTAGCTTAATAAATATCCGTCCAAATCTTCTTTTGTCCTAAATTAACAATGAGTCGATACAATATATATAGTTTTGTTTTATAATAACAATAAAAATTTAGAAAAAAGATGTGGCATGATAATTGACACATGGTAGAAAATAAGTGGATAAATTTTTGGCGGGAAAAAACTTCACCAAAATTTGACACGTGGCAGTTACTTCACCAAAATTTGACATGTGGCAGAAACAGGTTCTGCTTTAGTATTGTTTAGGATTAGATATAGAAATATAGATATAGATATAGATGTTTAAGGTATTGTGTTGAACTTCACACTTTCTTGTTACCCGTTCGTTATTTTAATATTTCATAATTGATAGGTAAAATATCTTTCAAAAAAATTTTATATAAAGAGTAGTACTAGTGTTTGTATATGATAAAAATTTATAAGTATGGATTGACATAAAAAAATCGAATGATAGAGATTGAAGACATGATTTAGTTTCTACTTATTTTTGTCCCACATCCAATCCCACAATGAAAATTAGAGGAAATGGGGTAAGGGTGCTAAGACTATAAAAGAAACAAAGATTGGGTAGGACTTTCACAACATGCAATGCATAAGAATTTATGCATTATGAATAAATATAATTCATAATAATTGTAAATATAAATTCTAGTTTTTTTATAAGGAAACAATTTTTAAAAAAAGAAAATTCGAAGACCCATTGGGTTGACCTGCCAGGTTACGGGTTCACTTTTCTTCAACCCTGACCTTCAACCCGAGCCAACCCTTTGACCCTGACCTGACGGGTCACGGGTTGACTCGGCCAACTCGTGACCTGTGACCACGTCTAATAAGATAGATAAATATAAAATCCCATTGCCTTTTTCCAAAAAACGATACCACATCTCAAACTGAAGGAGCGACGGGCGCCGATTTTGGAGCGACGGGTGCCGGTTTTTCTAGAGCTCCAACCTCGTTCTTTTTCTTCAATCAAACTTACCTACAAGTAAGTAAAATCAAAGGAGTATTTATACTACAAAGGCTTTGGGGGCTAGCCTTAAAATATCAAGCAAACTTCTAAAGGAAGCCAACTAAAGACTTCCATGCTAAGCAAAGGGAAATAAATATCTACCTAAGGCTTCTCAATAAAGCTACATAAATATCTAGCTCTAAGGCTTCCAAAGGAAGCCACACAAATATCTAGCACGCGGGGCCCCAAAAAACTTAATGACTAAGTAAAGAGATATAAATATCTAGCATGCTTAAGGTGGAGGGTTTCCTTGCTAGTGGCCGAGTTTCCCTAGAGGGCCGAGTACGTACTCGAGTGCCTTTTCACTCAGGCTCCAAGCGTCCTGCTCCACGAGCAGCGAGCTTGTCTTTCACTTGCCGTAAATCGGGCTCGGTAGCAGCGAACGGGATCTCGTCAGCAGCGAGCCAAAACCTTCGGGAAGATCTTCGGAAAATTTGTGCTCCATGTCATGGGACGTAATATACTCCCACAACAATAGTGGCGACGCCTCAACGCCACTTTAGGACTTCTGAACTTGTGACGACGATGCCTCCATCGCCTTGCTCTCAAGATACCTAGCAATTTCAGTCTTGAATTGCCATAAGTCCTTTTCCTTCTCCCAAGTCGCTCCGGTGGAAGGAGACCCATCCCACTGGATGAGGTACTCGGTGACCCTCGGAATGCCTTTCTTCTTGACAACCCGATCAGTTAGGATCTCCCGATTGCCTTTTGAAAATGATTCAAAGACTAAGGGCGGAGCCCTCATGGACTCCCCGCGCTCTGGCTCCTCGTTGTCCGCATAGAAAGGCTTCAACTGGCTAACATGGACAACGGGATAGATCTTGATGTTGGGTGGTAAGGCGAGCTTGTAGGCGGCCTTCCCAACCTTGGCTAAGACTTCGAACGGGCCCTCGTAGCGCCTCAAGAGCCCCTTGTTTACTTGTCTAAGCGACTTCAGTTGTTGAGGGAGCAATTTCATCACGATGAGCTCCCCAACTTAATACTCGACAGGGCGTCTTCGAGTATCTACCCATTTCTTCATGCGCCTTTGCGCCTTGAGAAGATGTGCCCGAGCAAGCTCGAGTTGCTCGGCCCAAGACCCTGCTAGTGCCCCTGCAGATGGGCTTAACCCCTCCGAAGCAAGCAGAAGGGAAACCGGAGTATAAGGTTGACGACCGGTTGCTATCTCGAATGGGCTCTAGCCAAGCGACTCGGACAACTGAAGGTTGTAAGAGAATTGTGTTATGTCAACAAGCCTTTCCCACTCTTGGTGATTTGCACCTACATAATGCCTCAGATAGCCCTCAAGTAAAGCGTTGATACGCTCCATTTGTCCATCAGTTTGAGGATGGAACGCCGTCGAGAAATGCAAGTCAGTACCGAGAAGCTTGAACAATTCAGTCCACAACTTACTTGTGAAGCGGGAGTCCCGGTCGCTGACGATGCTTTTGGGCAACCCCCAATGCTTGACTATGTGCTTGAAGAAAAGCCGCGCTGTCTCAGCGGTAGTGCAAGCGGCTGGTGTCGAGATGAAGACCGCATATTTTGAGAAGCGATCCACGACCACCATTAGGCACCCTATTCCTTCACTCTTCGGCAAACCAACGATGAAGTCCATGGAGATGTGTTAGCAGGGTCCCTTCGGAATAGGCAATGGCTCCAGTAGCCCTGTCGGAAGCTTGGTCGCTTGCTTGTCTTGTTGACAAACCAAGAAAGTGCAAACATATTGCTCGACGTCGTCTCTCATGTGTGGCCGGAAATAGTTGGCTTCAAGGAGAGTCCTCGTGCCTCGCTGACCCGGGTGCCCGGCCCATGGAGATTTGTGGCTTTTACGGATCAAAGCTTTGCGTAGACCACCGATCCGTGGTACAAAGACGCGCTGTCCCTTGGTGTATAAGAGTCCATCATGGACCCAGAACTCTCGGTTTCTTCCTTCCTCGGCTAGCTTCAACAAGCTCTTAACCGTTGGGTCTTGATCAAGCCCAACACGGATACTTTCAAGTAGATCCGTCTCTGCAGAAGTCATAGCCGCAAGCTCGGCCTTATGGCTGAGAGCATCGGCTACGACGTTGGCTCGTTCGGGTTTGTGTTGCATGGTGAAGTCGTACTCAGCAAGAAAGTCTTGCCAACGAGCTTGCTTTGGACTTAGCTTTTTCTGCCCCTGAAAATAGCTAGTTGCCACATTGTCAGTGAAGATCACGAACTTCGACCCAAGCAAATAATGCATCCAAGTTCTAAGGCAATGGACCACAACGGTCATCTCCTTCTCTTGAACCGTATAACGTCTCTCGGCATCATTCAGCTTTCGACTCTCGAATGCAACATGGTGCCTATCTTGCATCAAAACACCGCCAACTGCAAAATCGAAAGCATCAGTATGGATTTCAAAGTCCTTGGTGAAGTAAGGCAATACCAAGGACGACTCGCTTATCACAACAGGCTTCAAGGCCTCGAACGCAGCTTGGCACTTATCCAACCATAGCCATGCATTCGCCTTCTTCAAAAGATCCGTCAAGGGAGCCGCTCTAGCTGAGTAGCCCTTTATGAACCTCCGATAATAGTTCACCAAGCCAAGGAAAGATCTCAGCTTTGACACTTTAGTGGGCGCGTTCCACTCTTCGATCGCACGAACCTTGGCAAGGTCCATGCTAAGCCGTCCTCGACGGATGATGTGCCCAAGGAAATGGACTTGCTCTTGAGCAAACGAACATTTCTCCTCCTTGACAAAGGGCTGGTTGTCTCGGAGAACCTTGAACGCAACCTTCAAGTGTTCCATATGGTCCTGAAGTGTGTTACTAAAGACCACAATGTCATCTAGATAAACAACAATAAATTTATCTAAGTATGGATGAAAGAGCTGGTTCATCAAAGTACAAAATGTTGCTGGGGCGTTCGTAAGGACAAAGGGCATCACCATCCACTCGAACGCCCCATACCTGGTCATGCAAGTCGTCTTGGGCTCGTCCCCATCGGCGATGCGCACCTGATGGTACCCGGATCTTAAGTCCATTTTCGTGAACCATTGTGTTTGTCCCAGCTTATCAAATAAGTCGTCAATCAAAGGAATCGGATACTTGTTTTTTACGGTGATCTTGTTAAGAGCTCGGTAGTCGATGTAGAGACGCATAGACCCATCACCCTTGCGCTGAAACAGAATAGGTGCCCCATAAGGCGCCTTCGAGGGCCGGACGCTTCCGGCGCTCAACAACTCATCTAGTTGCTTTCGAAGCTCCTCAAGCTCCGGAGGGACCATACGATAAGGAGCCTTAGCAGGCGGTATGGACCCTGGCTCTAGCTCAATGCGATGATCAATTGCCCGTCGAGGTGGGAGCTCATATGGCAATTTGGGAGGCATCTCATCAAGGTTCTCCTCGAGAACTCGGGCAATCACCGGAGGGATTTCAGCTTGACCACCAAATTCACTCGAACTCATGGTGGCGATGAAGGTCGAATCCCCCTTCTTGAATCCCTTCGCTAGTTGCATGGCGGAAAGCGTCGAAGCCTTGAATCTCCTCCACTTTGTGGGCACCATGCAAGGTGACTTCGACTCCAATACACAAATGGAGTCTAGGTGTGGCATAGGAACCATATTTGACGTCTTCATGCCTTCTAACCCAAGGACAATGGCGAAATCATCCATGGGAGCAACGAAGAAGTCAAGCTTTCCTGACCAGGCTCCGACTTGCACGGAGACGCCTCGATCAACCTGTGAGACAGCCTTGGCGTCACAGTTCACGGTCTTCACAAGACCACCACCCTTCTCAAGGGCGACGCCTAGCCTTCGAGGTTCGTCAAGTTAGATAAAGTTGTGAGTTGCCCCGGTGTCCACAAAAACCTTGGTTGGACGCCCATTGACCCTGATCTGCATGAACAGAAGGCCGGATGTTGGGGAGCTCACCTTGGGAACCTCCTTTTGGACTGCCACTAGCAATCGCAAGCACCCAAGGTGTCCGGAATCATCCTCCGGACTAGCCTCAGGCTCGTCGGTCGCAACTATGGCCGCTAGCTTGCCAAATCTTGGGCATTTACGCATCTAGTGAGGCCCTTTGCATATGATGCAGCCGGTGACGGGAGATTTGGCTTGCTTCTTCGGATCGCAGCGCGGACGATCCGATGTTTGCCCCTCTGGCCTCTTGTCGAGGGGCTTAGGTGGATACTTCTTGGGTGGATTTCCGCCATCGTGATTTGGAGGATTCTCCTTCTTCTTTGGAGCCTCCCCGCCCTTGAAGTAGTCGGTCATTTGCTCGACATATAGATTGGCCTCGTCCACTGACTTAGCGCCCATACGTCGAAGCTTGGTTCGTGCCCAATTTTGCAACCTGTCCATGAAGTAAGACAGGAGCTCTTCCTCGGACATATCGGGTATTTGCAACATAATTGAAGTAAAATCACGGATGTAATCACGCACCGAACCTGAGTGCTTGAGCTCGCGAAGTCTCTTTCGAGCTTCGTAGATGACGTTGTTGGGGTAGAATTGCTTCTTCAGCTCAACTTTGAAGCCTTCCCAAGTGTCGATGGTGATGTCGCCCCTTTGCATCTCACCATGATTTTGTCTCCACCAAAGCATGGCCATGTCGGTAAGATACATAGTCGCTAGGTGCACCTTTTCGGTATCGATGGTGACCTTGACGGCATCAAAATATCTCTCGAACTGCCATAAGAAGTTTTCAACCTCTTTGGCGTCTAGCACCCCACAGAATTCTTTTGGTTTTGGGGTCTTGATGCGAGGAGCGATGACTATCGCATGACCTACGCCTCCTTGAGGCGCTCATAGTCCAGCTTATCGGGCTCTCTCCAGGTCGGCCTGGAGTTGAGTGAGTTAAGCCGTAACTTTCGGATCGTCCCTTCGAAGGCGTCCATGCATTGGACCTCCTCCAGAGCAGCCCCATCAAGAGCCCCACGGATTTGCTCCATTTTCTCGAAGGTGTGGGACTCTAGAGCATTGATGTTGTCGTTGGTTGTCTCCACCTGGTTACCCATGGTTTCGAGGTAGTCGGTCAGCTCTAGTTACTTTTCTTCGAGGACTGTTACCCGACGCTCGAGTGCTGAGAATGGGACTCGGGACTCGTCACCAGGCCTCGACGATCCTCCTTTGTTCTTCTTGCGCTCATTGGGACGTCCTCTCGGACCCTCGGTCTCTTCGTGCACTTCAGCCATTTGAATGTCGATTGGAGCCTTCAACAAAGCTCTAATACCACTTGTAACAGCCTTAGCGACGTCTAAGAGCTGTTCGGCCTTGGACTCGGATATTCGCCTCGCAAACGCCCGAATATAAGCAGCCTATCGATCGATGTCTTCACAAGACAAAGCGGAAGCTATTTGGTTAAGTATGAATGGCTGGATGAAAGCTTAAGGGTGTGTTTGGGAATGAGATGGATTTTTTGGGATTTAGTGGATTTTAGGGGATGTGGTAGATGAGGATGGATTTTTGAGATGTAAAAGATGAAAACTCAACACCCAAATTTTTGGGTTTTGTGTTTGGTTGTATTTTGATTTTTTGGTTACTGGAGTGATGGGCAAAGACCGAATTACCTCCACTTATGCACAGTAAAAGACAAAATTGCCCCCAATTCATACCCCTCTTGAAATTCATTTCAATCATGAGCATCGAAGGTTGTCGACATTATTGGTGTTGTGAGACACCTGTGGCGTCCGAGTCCGAGCGGCGGCGATAAAAGACCTTCCATGGTGAAGACGGACTGCACCCCACCACCGGAGCCGGAAAGCCGACAGCTGCGGCGACACCCGACGACGAAGCCCCTTACTGGTCGTCTTCTATGTAAGTTGTCCCTTTTTCCACTTTAGGAGCTCGAATCGAAATAATTTGAAATTGTTAGGGTTAGGTCGACATTGAAATGGGGGAAATTTGTGTTAATTGAATGGGGGTGTGCTTATGTTTGGGGTCGTTAGTCATATGGAGTCGATTGTTCTTGAGGCAGTACATGATTGTTGAGGGCGGGAATTGAGCATATCTGTTGTCCGGAAGTGCAATTGAAACGCAACCCACCTCATGAATTCAGAACTGAAATGGACTGAATTCAGCAATTGAGTTTGATAGGGTTGGGAGGTATGCGGTTAAGATGGGTTTTGTTGTGTTCTGATTCCTCAATTTGCTGCTTTTGTGTCGAGTGTTTTCGTTTCGGTTGAAGTTGAATTCAATATTAATTTGCCTTGGAAAATTTGATTATTGTTGTGCATCGCCGTCCATCGGGTCATCACATTCCTCGCCATCCTTCCATTCCAGATTGGCATGGATTCCACACCCGTTCCCAATGACAAAGGTAAGCGAAAGGCGACGAGTAATCGAAGGGGAAAAGCTAAGACACCCGCCAGTGGTGACGACAAGGTCCCTGTTCCAGCCGCCTTCTACTGGTCCTACGACCTCACGATGAACCTGATGCGAGTTCTCCTAGCATACCAGAAAAAAAAAATGGAAGGGAGCAGGCCTTCCTTTGGGCCTCCTTACTGCTCAGTTTGAGGAATTGACGGGGAAGAAGTGCAACACCAACACTCTTAAGAATCGCACTCGCGATATGAAACCATCATGGCGTTAGAGGAACCATCATGGCGTCTGAAAAATGGTGGGAGAAGAAAATTGCGGTACGTTCTCTTTTTGTGTTTGTCTCGTCTTCAATGTGCACACTGCAATTACGGATGTCCCACATACATGCTTTCATTTCCCATTGAGCAGGTTGACCATAACTTCAGGAAGTTCTGAAAGAAGGGCATCCCTCCTGAGTTGGAGGACTTGTTTGACCAAGTTTATGGTGGCACTGTCGCCACCGGTGAGTACTGCGTCACCCCATCCATGGACCCATCGGCCCGGGCATCTCAGGAACCCCCCGCGATGAAGGACAGCCGGAGTGCATCTCAATCGATGACAACGATGGTTGTCATGGGAATGGAAAAGGCAATGCAGTGGACCCAAAGGGTTCCCAATATGAGGGGGTAGAGGAGGAGTTTGATGAGCTGTTCCCTAATCAGGCCCGGACTCCATGCATGTCTCAAGCAATGAACGACATCTGCGACGAAGAGCCGAACGACGGGAGCTCACCTGACAAGGTCCTTGCCTCCGAGGGTTCAAATGGGGCAAGGTCTGGTCCTTCAACTGGCCACCGCTCGGGTCCATCACATGTGGCAGGTTCTGGTCCACCCACCAGTAAAAAGCGGGGTCTAGCCAGTTCCGGGTCTAGTGCATCAATCGTCGCTCCAAAACGCAACATTCGGAAGTCGGAGGGCTCAAAGCTTGCTTCGCGACATTTTGAATTGGTGGAAGACACCAACAGTTTACTGAAGGCCATGCTGGAGAGGGATACGAGGGAGGAGAGGGAGGAGGTGTCATCCAACAAACCTCATGGGACCACCCAGGAGGTGATGGACATTGTCAAAACCATGGTGGCAAATGGGCTAATGAAGGAAGGGGATCCCATGTGGTGCTTCAACTTGGCCCTTCCCACCCCCAAAAGGCGGGAGGTGTTTCTAGAGATTGAGACGAACGAGTCCCGAATGGCGTGGTTGAAGTGGCTGTACTCCACGAACAACGGGCAACATTTGGGCGCTTGTCCCCCCTGAATCCCAATACATCATCATCCAACTATGTTCGAACCTTCCGAGGGATCAAAGCTTGTTCCCATTTTCCTTTGCAACTTCAAAATTTTCGTTAGTTAAACTTGTTAGTTTGTAATGATGCAACTTTGCGTTCGACTTTCGTTTCTATCAGTTAAGGTTGTCAACAGGTTCATATGGTTTGCGTTACAAGTCCCAAACCATGAATAATGTGTGTGATGTTGGGACCATAACGTGTGTGTTTGTGAATAATGTGTTTGATTGTGTCATATGTGTGCTTCTGGAAAAGTGCATGAATGCTATTACCAATGACGCCTTCATTGTTATGATTACCTTTAAATTGCAGGCTGCAACCCATGGGGTACGAGCGTCGTCGTCGTAGGAGTCGACGACGGCGAAGAATTGTGATCGCTTGCCTCCTCCTCCAGTAGCAGGCCATCCCCATTATTCAGCACTACTTTCTGCATGTGCATAAAGTCCCCTAATACATCGGTCCGTACACAGGAGCGCGTTGGGTCGATGACATTGTGACGCATTGGTCGCAGACGAGGAGCGTCAACTCGTTTAGGATGGAAAAGGGTGCATTCGTGCGGCTATGTGAGATTCTTGAGCATCAATACGGTCTCCAAGCTTCCACCCAGATGTCTGTGATGGAGAAGGTTGCCATCTTCGTCAACACGATGGCTTGGGGGGGCAGCCACCGGAATGCATGTGAACGGTTCCAACGATCCTCGTACACTATATCTGACAACATAGGCCAAGTTTTAGACGCAGTGTGTGGGGCTAGATGCAATGGCTACCATGGTTTCGCAGGAGACATCATCCGCCCTCAGGACCCCCACTTCAACAACATACTTGAGGCCATCCAGAACGACAACCGGTACTGGCCGTACTTCAAGGGCGCTATCGGTGAAATAGACGGGACCCACATTCAAGCGGCGATACCCAAGGGCGACCGGATCAGGTTTCGGTGCAGGAAGAGAACATGCACGTACAACGTCATGGCGGTGTGCGACTTCGACTTGCGATTCACGTTCATATCGGCCGGGTGGGAGGGTAGCGCACACGATGCACGTGTGTTTGATCACACCCTAAGGACAAACGCATTGCGCTTCCCACACCCTCCTGCCGGTACATTTGATCCTTCATTTAACATTGCACCCAACAACTGAATTGGGGGAAATGCAGGTGGTATTGTGTTGCCTAATGCACATTCATGTTGTGTAGGCCGCTACTACCTATGCGACAAAGGGTATCCCTTCCGGTCGGGTTACATGATTCCCTATTCCACGACGAAGTACCATCACCCGACATTCGCCGCTTCACAACCGTCGAACGAGAAAGAGGCCTTCAACAAGTCGCTCTTGTCCCTCAGGGGCGCTATCGAGAGGTCTTTCGGGATATTGAAGTCCAAGTCGAAGATCCTAACACAACTCCCGAACTACCCTATTCGGAAGCAGATTGCGATCATCATAGCTTGCTTTGTGCTCCACAATTACGTCAGGCAGTCTTGTGCGGAGCCCGAAATCGTCGACGACGATGACCCACGGTTCACGGAGTTCACCCTGCATGTTTCCACGTCCGACGGGGAGGACGAGGATGACCCCTACGACGACGAAGAGGAAATTAGTCATGAGGACGGTGATCCCTTGTATGACTCGGGCGAGGATGGAGGCCCTGTCACAGGGATGAAGGGGTTGAGGAACAAAATCGCTCGCCAGATTTGGAACGACAGGCGCATGCCATGAACCGCATTGTAACACACAAGGCATTCCTTTTGAGGTGCAAACTGCTATGACTAATGTAGGTGCAACCAAGTATGACTAATGTAGGTGCAAATTGTAAGCAATGTACTTGTGGTGTGTAAGTTTCGTTTTGCAACATGGCTTTCCAACTCTAACTCGAAATTATGACAACGACCCAACTGCAATCGAAAAGATGGACACATAACAACTACAACAACAAGCTTACAGTTGAGCATATAAACATAATAATTAGCATTGCATAGTTGGTTCATAACATGCCGGCCCTGCTTGCCCACGAAGACGGACACAACAACCTGCACAAAATGTCACAGGCAAGCAAGACGGAGATTGTTTGTTCATACACATTCTAACCCCAAAACATGCACAAAATACGGGGCAACAGTTCAAGGACATTGTATCTACATGGTACAACAAGGGTAGAGGCCAAATAGATATAACAAAAAACGTCTTCAACACATGGACTGGCTACGCCCTGAACCACAGGCCTAGGATGACCACCATCGCTAGAACGAGCATCCACCCTCGAAGCCTCGCCACACGGCTCACCTGAGCGCCTCGGACTTGCTCTGCAGCGTGGTCGACCCACCTGGCGCATAGGTAGGCACAAAGTTTAGCAATCCTCTGCACCAAGTGGTCGTTGCTCGCCTCGGAAGCCACAAGGCGGGAGGAAAGGCTCGAGTTGTGCGCCCTCTCTACCCGGAGTTCCCCCTGGCCGCGTTGAGCTCACCCCTTGTAGCATGGAGCTCCGAAACCCGTGTAGCGTCCTGGGCTATAAGCGTCCTGTTTCGTTCTCTGACAACAGCAAGTTCCTCCTTGGCGAAGTCGATGAGGGCATTCGTCTCCTCAGCGTCCTCTCTACGCTGTGACGAAGTGGCGTCGTCCTAGAGCTCCTTGTCGTCGCGGTCCCGGCCGTAGGTGTAGTCAGATCAAAGCCAGAAGTACTTTCTTGGGTCGCCACTCTGGTAGGAGGCGTCCGAGTCCGAGTCGGTGTCCGAGTATGGATACATGCTACAAGAGAAAGGCAAAAAATTAGTTGGTATAAAATAACAAAAACATGCACAAAATAACCAAAACATGTAGAAAATAAACAAAACATGCACAAAATATCATGTGATCTTGCAAGGGTGCATGTATACATGACTCGAATTTAATACAAACATTCATGAAAACCATCTGTCCCAGGTACTGAAAACAAATAATTGGGCCCTCAGGTGCAACAACATCATGGTACAATAAGGGTGCATGAAAACATGCACAAAATAACAAAAACATGCATAAAAAGTAATGGAAAAAAATAGCAGTTGAAAGATACCAGAAAAAAAGAGCAGTTCAAACATACCAGACTAAAAATTGCACCCAACAGATGAGTTTAATAGGAATATTGTAAAAGGTAAAGAGGCAAACATCATTGAGCTCTCACTAATGCAGCTTCAAAATTGTAATGAATAGGCATACTGTAAAAGGTCTCCCCATAGTTGAGAAAACGTTGTGAAAACATCATTGGGCCCTCAGGCAATAGAAGGTGGAGGAAGAGAAGATGCAAACAGAATACCCATATTGCAAGTACTTGACAATGTGACATGTGAAATGCACAGGTTACCTTTAAGAGGCAGTAGTCCCACATACATGAGGTGAAGTGGCAATGACCAAGCAGTAACTCGAACTGAACAAGTGCATTTCACATGAAATAAACAATGTGACAGGTGACTTGAACAGACCCTCAAGCACAAATAAGTTGACATGCAACATCATAGGGCCCTCACTTCATATACAGAACTGAAATGAACAAGTTCATGCAACAATATCAGTTCAAACAACTTCATGAAAACATCATTGGGCCCTCAAGCAACAATATCAGGGACCTTGCCATCAGTTGATCAACAAAAGAAGTTGGCAGTGAATGCCAACTTCTCATGTCAATTCAAAACTGAGACAGGGAAACCAAGAGAAAGGCAACATCATTGGGCCCTCACTGCATATACAAGTAATGAAAACATCATTGGGCCCTCAGACAAGAGAAGGTGCAACAGTTGGAAATGCAAACATAATAGGCATAATGAAAACATCATTGGGCCCTCACTTCATATACCTTGAAATCAGTTGATCAACATGAGGTGAAGAGGCAATGAATGCCAACTTCATATGTCAATACAAAACTGAGACAGGGAAATCAAGGGAAAGGAAATATGAAATCACAGCATCATTGGCCCCTCAACTCATATGCAAATCAACCAGTTTCTCAACCAACAACATTGCAACAAAAACATGAATGAAGAGGCAGACTGTAAGCAATTTCAAGCATCATTGGGTCCTCAACTCATGACAAAGGTAATGAAAACATCATTGGGCCCTCAGGCAAATAACGAGGTGCAACAATAGAAGATGCAAGCAGAATAGGCACAATGCAAGTACAACGATCCTCGTACATAAATAAAGGCACATGCTACCTTGGAAATCAGTTGATCAACATGAGGTGAAGAGGCAATGAATGTCAACTTCATGTGTCAATTCAAAACTGAGTCAGGGAAACCAAAGGGGCGGTAAAAATTGACAACATCATAGGGCCCTCAACTCATATGCAAATCAACCCGTTTCTCAAGCAAGCATATTGCAAGAGCTCCCGAATGAATAAGCAAGCTTTGTAAACCCATGTCACTCAATTTGTAAACCCATGTCATAAATGCCAGAACGTTCCTAAACCACTGACGACATACATTCCACATCAACTCCCCAAATCTGAATTTCAAATTAATGGAACCCCAAATCTTCCCCATTCCCAATCAAACCCCTAATCTACCCCATTCCCTATTTCGACCCCCACCGTAGCCATCCTCTTCGGGCATACTAAACCCTAACCGCGGGTTTTCCCTATCCAATCCCCAAAAGCCGGCTCCTTGTCCTTCATTTGCAACCACCTCCACCATCCCCAAAACCGCGCTCCTTGGCGTTCAATCCCTTACCACCATAGCAGGTTCTTTCATCCACCCACCCCGAACCCCAGATTCGAAGATAACGGACAACAGAGATAGGGGGCGTACCTTTTGGCTTTCCTGCTGGCGTTCTTCTCTTATCCGACAGTTCCCGGCAGTCTCTTCTTCGACCCGTTGTTCCTCGTCGCCGGCGTCTCTTCTTCCTCCCCCTTTCAAACGGTTTTGAGTTATGAAAATTTAGGGATGGAGTCCCGATGATTACAGACAGAGAGTGTGTGGTGATATCCGGGACGCGTGTCAACTCACCCGAAAATATTTTTTTTTCTTTTGAGTTACGGACAATTTTTTCCAAATAAATGGGAAATGGTCAATTTTTCCAAATTATCCCCCATTGTGCTATTTTTGCAAGTTTGGCCAAAATTTGGTGTATCTTTGACCACTGGTTGACTATGTTCTTATTGTCGAAACTTTGGTTATAAGTTGTCAGGAATTCACCCGTGTCACCAAACTTAGAATCCCGTGTCATCTTACATAATAACCCCTTGAACATTGTCATAATGGTGATTTCAATATGGTTACAACGGTGATTTCCTAACACCACTACCACAAACACTCAGGAATGTAAACATGATGTCAAATACGTGCCAATGCATTGGTGAATTCATTATCATAGCGTCAACCATCGAAATGTCTACCATCCAATTGAAAGTTGTGACATGATAACCCCTTCTACCTGACACGGGAATACAAATAGGGTGACAGGGGTATTTTCTGAATCCATCCCCAAAAGTACTACGAAGTTCTTCACCACTTAACTGTAGTATGTAACCCGTTCCCAAAAGTACAACAACCTACTTAGAGTTTGTCATATGTACAAACAACCTAATTACACTACCAAATACGTAGCCCGTTCACAAAATAACATAGACGGAGAATGGTCCAACCACTGACCCGAACCGGCAAATGCAAAAGAATACCCAGCTGCTGAGGTAAGGCGTTGGACCACCAATGGAGGAACACATCTAAGAACGACGGCGCTTGAAACGGGTAAATTCTCCTCGAGATGGGTATCGACAAGTCTTAGGGCGACCAGGGCGCCGCTTCACGTCCGGGGGGTGACACACCGCGTTGGACATGGCTGGGGGGATTCTCCAATCTGCTCTTAGAGGAACCGGATATAGCACATTCTCGTAACACGCCTTCCGTGCTGCGACTTTGTAGAAGTCATTCACGAGAGAGAAGAAATTGCTACCTCAAAACCTTGCAGCCGCTATGGCGTGCTGGCACGAAAACTGGTCAATGTCGAACCGCTTGCATGTGCAGGTCCGGGCAGACAGGTTAACAACCCAGGTGGAGGACCCTCTGCGGACAGTGTACTCGTGTGCGTTGAGGGCTCTGACATCCATGAATGTTGCCAACGCATTGCTCGTTTGCAGCTCACCTTGAACGTAATCGCTGACCGTCGACGCCGATTTGGTGCTTTTTTCCCGTCGATCGTAAAACCACTTGGAAACTGTTTCGATGATAGCATCAATCAGGGCTGTGATGGGTAGGTCGCGGGGCTCCTTGAACACGAAATTCAGACACTCGGAGTTGTTCGTCGTCAATATATTGTAGCGCATCCCCAAGAAGTATGCCGGGGCCCAGTTCTGGAATCCAGCCTCTTTCAGGTATTGGCCCGCAGGGGGTGACTGAGCGCAGAAATCAGCAAAGTGCTTTTCGAACTCTGCCCTCGTGTACGCCTTCGCCACCTTTAAGTACAACGTGTGCAGGCCCGTCACCCCCTTGTACTTAACCCTGGTATTCGGAAATAGATGCCATTGGCAGGCCTCTTCCTTGGCAAACACATAGTGGTCCCTCAAACCTTTGACGATACTAAGATGCCGATCAGAGAAAAACATTAAGTCCGGTGTATCCTCGACGACATGTAGCATGTTCTTGAAGAAGAAGCCCCATGACCCGTGATTCTCACCATCGACAATCGCAAACGCGATCGGGTATACACTGTGGTCTGCATCTTGGGCTGTGGCAAATAGAAGCGTGCCCCTGAACATCCCTTTCAGGAAACTCCCATCAACTGAAATCACCTGGACATGGATATCGACACCAGCTGGTTAGGTGACATGGTTATGTATGTTAGGTGACATGCAATATTATAGTACCGACATGGGGTATTACCTTTCGAAGGTAGGGAATCGCCTTGCGCTATACCCCGAAGCTAACAAAGACGTACTTGAATCTTTGGGATGCGTCTAGCTCTAACTTAGTATATGTCCCGGGGTTAGTCTGCTCCAACATGTGCAGGTATGGAATAAGATCTCGGTAGCTGTCTTCGTCGGTTCCATGCTTCACCTCCCTCGCTGTCAGTCGTGCCCTTCGTGCCTTCCAGTAGCTACACGATACTCCATACTCGGACTTCATCATTTTCTGCACTTGCTCGGGAACGAGGTCCTTTCGAGTCCCGGTGAACCTGCATATAATGGTGTCATGGTGAGTTACGTAATGTGACATGGGGAATAATGTTGTATGACATAAATAGCTGTTCGCAACTAAATTAACACTTACGTGGTCACGAGGTTGCGTCCAATCATGTTCGACGTAGCATGTCGGCTATGGTTGTGCATCATGCTCAGGTCACATGTATGCTCATGGACATACTATCGGATGGACCACATAGTCGTGCGCCGGTAAGTCGACGCCCTTAATATCCACGTGCACTTGCTGTCCAAACAACCAACTAAATGGGTTTTATTACACAACCTCTTCACTACAAACTCGAAGCACTTCTGCACTGCAATCCACTTCAGGCAAGTCTGCAATTCTACCTTCGAGGCGAACATTTGTCCCTTTGAAATTTCTGTTAGCTTCCGTTGTGGTTCCTGGGTCTGAGGCGTTGCTTTGTCCAACATAGCTTCTACGTTCTCCATCGACGGTGGGGATGTGCTGGACCTAGGAACCCGATCTTCAAGTTCCCTAATCACCTCCTCCTCAACTTCGTCCCCCTCCGTCGACACCCTCATACCCGGGTCTTCCTCATAATCCTCCCAGTCATAATAATCCCAATCTTCTTCCCTCTTCACTCCGGAATCGAAGTCCTCCTCCTCCTCACTACTAATGGCTATGAGATCCACCCCCTTATACTTGTCACATTCACATTTTACCGTGTCATCTGGAGAGGACTCCGTGTCACCCAAGTGGATAACATCTAGACCATCACACCTGTCACCCTCAAGAATATCCATGTCACCAGTTCCAAACCCTATGTCAGTTGCGTGCTCTTGGCTCTTCCCTATCACCCCACCCAACTGGATCATTTCCGGACCTTTACCCTTGTCACCTACACTCTTAAGCTTTTCACCAGTTCCAAACTCGCTGTCAGTAGTGTCCTCCTGTCTCTTCCCTATCACCTCATCCATGTGGTTCAACTCTGGACATTTACCCTTGTCACCTTCAAAAATACGTCTGTCACCAGTTCCAAAACCCATTTCAGTAACGTGATCCTGCCTCTTCCCTATGACCTCAGCCAAGAGGATCACCTCCGGACCCTTACCTTTGTCACCTTCACATATATCTTTGTCACCCCTTCCAAACCCCGTGTCAACATTGTTTTTCACCCTTATATCGTTGCTCGTCCCTATTGACCGGCTAACCCCTCCTCCACCATACAACCCCACATCAGCAACCATAGGGTTTGGTTGTGGCTTACCTTCTGCCTCCAGCTCGTCCACCTTTTGAGAGTTACGAGGCCCACTCAAGCATTCTTCCCCGACGCCGGGTTGTGGTACTTGAAGGCTCTCTTTCACCACTGGACTAACATATATCGCCATGGGCCATGGATGTTCCCCAGACTTCGAGTTGAGAAATTTTAAAGCCTCAAGGTCGTCATCATCACCTATCGTTATCGGATGACCCGCTTCTTCCCCCTTTGGCATGTAAGACAACCGCCAATCTTCATATGAACAATCATGGCCGACCTTCAGCCTCAACAGTTGAGTTAGAGAGGCGAAGTCGATGCCCTCTTCAATTATCACATTCTTCTGCTCTGTTTCACCATAATACACCCACCCCACACCATCGAACAACCAACGGCCATTGAAGTTGAGAGTGACACAGACTTTGGCGTTTTGCCCTGCAATTGAAAACTCGGATCAGCACCATTGTTAATGGGTATCTACTCTTCACGAAACATGACGATAAATAGGAGAGAAGCCTACCCATTGCAACTGAGAATTAGGGTTTCTCAAATACCTCTATGACACGGAAGTTTACAAACACTGACACAAACGAATAAAGAGCCTGACACGTGCTCAGCAACTGGACCTTAATGCGGATGGGTTATTCTCCAATGGTGGCCTTCTTCTCCAGCTCTCTTGTCCATGGGAAGACCGAAACTGATGGCCTCTCTCCTCCTCTCCTATTAGACTTTAAAAATGGAGGGAAAGCCTTTCCGATCACCTCAACTCCTCTCTCTCCAATTTTGGCGCCAAAATCTCCCACCAAATCCGATGTCCCATCTCTCTCTCTCTCTCTCTCTCTCTCTCTGTCTCTCTCTCTCTCTCTCTCTCTCTCTCTCTCTCTCTCTCCCCTTTGGGACAACCTGCAACCGGCTTAGCAATTTGCCCATCCTATTTGCACTAATACCACATATGGTAGTTTTGCAAATTTTCCAAAAAGGTGGTATTTTTGCAAACTCACAAAAAAAGAAGTATATTTGTGCAAATAGCCCTTCTATATTCCATCTATTTTCTTAATTTATTTAATTTTAATTAATTTTTAGTTTTCTCTCTCTCTCTCTTTCTCTCTCTCTCTCTCTCTCCCCTTGGGACAACCTGCAACCGGCTTAGCAATTTGCCCATCCTATTTGCACTAATACCACATATGGTAGTTTTGCAAATTTTCCAAAAAGGTGGTATTTTTGCAAACTCACAAAAAAAGAAGTATATTTGTGCAAATAGCCCTTCTATATTCCATCTATTTTCTTAATTTATTTAATTTTAATTAATTTTTAGTTTTTTTAATAAAATAAAATTTGTGAGAAGGTAATATGGAAACCCTAACCAAAACGAGGAACGCACCTCACGCGCGGGTTCTCAAAGGCGATTTCCGCCGCCTTCAGGCTTCTTCTTCCTCCTTTGTGCTGACCGGCCACCGCCTACGATCCCCAGTGACCCCCGATCCCGCTCACCTGCGAAAGCCGAAAGCCTCTCCTGCCGCTACCCCCTCTGCACCCTCCCTGGGCATGCTTTGCATACTCCCTGTGCCGATCCGGAGAATCCGCTCTACCCTCCGTCTTCCCGTCCTTGATGGGTTTTGCCTTTACCAGGCCGACCTAGAGGCGGTGGAGCCTCCGGATTCGATCTCGTCTTGGAGAGATTCATTCGCTTGGAGGGTGTCTCAGCCCTCTATCCAGACATTTTTATGGGTTTGGATGGCGTAGGTGGCTGTTCGGTCATCTTCTCTTTTCTCCGGTCCTGTCCTTGCTTCTCCTATGGTGTCTAAACTTTGTAAGTTATCTCCTTCTCGCTTATTTCACCCAAATACACTCCTTGCTCACCAGCATCTTACCTATGTTAATCGTATGAAAATATGCAATTGGGATTACAATCCCGCTATTATCTGCGCTACGAAATTCGATTCTCTAGATTACCTTCTGGATTCGCTCTCGGACCTTGCCTTCTCTTCTAATTTTTATCGATTTCACTTGGGACTCTTGCTGAGTGTATCCCGATCTGCCTCACCAGCTGTTACTGTCGCAATTGTGACTGGCGTTTGTAGCAACTTTAGCATTCTTTGTGTTTCTGCTTGTGGGTTTTGTTGGTTTTATAGGTTCCCCACAGGTGCGGTCTGTTTTTGGTTACTGCCTTTGATTCAGTACATTTTACTCACATAGAAGTTTCTTGTTCTTGCCTACCAGCATCATGAAGGTGGAATTTGCTTTCACAGGACACTCGATTTGATACAAATCATCAGCCACAAGCTATCTATTAATCTCCGATATTTGATCTCCATACTTCATAATGCCCAAGGACGTTGCCTTTGGATGTGGCACTCTTCTTCAATGTTCTGCTGTTTGTTCTTTTCTTGTTGCAGGTTTTGTCTTTGGAGGGGCTTGCTTAATTGGGTCCTCTCGGTGCCAACACGCCTTCCAGCTGCTGACTGACTCTGCAAAGGGTTGGGTCTTGCTGATGTCTGAAAGCTCCCATGCCATCAACAACTACACAATATATCTCACGAGGAACGCGCCTCACGCGCGGGTTCTCAAAGGCAATTTCCGCCGCCTTCAGGCTTCTTCTTCCTCCTTTGTGCTGACCGGCCGCCGCCTACGATCCCTAGTGACCCCCGATCCCGCTCACCTGCGAAAGCCGAAAGACTCTTCTCCTGCTACCCCCTTTGCACCCTCCCTCGGCCTGCTTTGCATACTCCATGTACCGATCCGGAGAATCCGCTCTACCCGCCGTCTTCCCGTCCTTGATGGGTTTTGCCTTTACAAGGCCGACTTAGAGGCGGTGGAGCCTCCGGATTCGATCTCATCTTGGTGAGATTCATTCGCTTTGAGGGTGTCTCAGCCCTCTGTCCGGACATTTTTATGGGTTTGGAGAGGCTGCTGGTGGCCGGGTGGGCGGCGTCGCTTCTATCGATGGTGTGGGTGGCTGTTCGGTCATCTTCTCTTTTTTCCGGTCCTGCCCTTGCTTCTCCTATGGTGTCTGAACTCTGTAAGTTATCTCCTTCTCGCTTGTTTCACCCAAATACACTCCTTGCTCACCAACATCTTACCTATGTTAATCTTATGAAAATATGCAATTGGGATTACAATCCCGCTATTATCTGCACTACGAAATTCGATTCTCTGGATTACCTTCTAGATTCGCTCTCAGACCTTGCCTTCTCTTCTAATTTTTACTCACACAGAAGTTTCTTGTTCTTGCTTACCAGCATCATGAAGGTGGAATTTGCTTTCACAGGACACTCGATTTGATACAAATCATCAGCCACAAGCTATCTATTAATCTCCGTTATTTGATCTCCATACTTCATAATGCCCAAGGACTTTGTCTTTGGATGTGGCGCTCTTCCAGCTGCTGACTGACTCTACAAAGGGTTGGGTCTTGCTGATGTCTGAAAGCTCCTATGCCATCAACAACTACACAATATATCTCATGTACTTGGGTTCACAAATGCAATATCAATACCAAAAATGTTCTTACAAGCCTTACTAGGAAAGAAATGTGCATCAAGAATATTGTATACAAACTCTACATGGTGTTTATACTCACTTGACGTATTTTCAATATGTCCATCTACATAATTGCTCCAACATTTTGTGTATGACAATCCTTTTCATCAGATTTGGTATTGTACCCCACACCAATGAGCTGCTAAAGCATCAGTACACGGTTAACTACCTATTGTTCTTACCAGACCCTCTCATTCTTCATGAGTGTTCGAAATCCTTTGATTTCACCAAACTATATATGTTGGTCTTACCAGACCGAACCACTCTTCCTCAAAGTTTCTTACTAATACAAGCGAGCGTTCTATTTCATCAATGACCACTTCATTTTACAATTGCATTCTTACACAAGCTTAACTTTATTTGGATTTTGTCTCTCAAAATTTGCTTACTACAGTCGGATAATGACCAGTCTAGATTAGTAAAAACAGATCGCCAAAAAAGGTTTTTATGAATATAGGTTCTTGGAATTCCCGAGGTATCCGAAGCCGTAACTTCTGGACAAACATAGATATTTTCTGTCAAAATAATAATATCAACGTTCTGGCGCTACTAGAAACAAAAACTGACAAAGTTCCTAGCGAAAGCATTATGCATAAATGCGGATTCACAAATGTTGCTTTTGATCCTGCAAAAGGCTTTTCTGGGGGTATCTGCTTCTTTGGAAATATATCCCGCCCTCCCAGGGTTCTATCGAATTAATCTCGGTTCAACACCGATTCATTCATTTCAATTACTCGGACTATGTCACAAAACGGTGCTTTGCTTTCCTAGTGGTCTATGCCCCACCGGACGATCGACAAAAAACAGTTTTATGAGAAGCTATCTCTCTTTATATACAGACACTCCTTATTCCCTTCTGTATTATGGGGGATTTAAACAAAATTGCTACTCCGTCAGATAAACTTGGCGGAGCCTATCCTTCGCCTGCACGTTTCAAGCGTTTAAATGATTTAAAGAATAACCTCTCCCTTCTCGAAGTACGGTGGTCAGTTTACCTGGCAACGAAAGTCGAAGGATGTTGTTATATGTCTTGAAAAGCTTTATCGTTTACTAATCCACACAGACATGTTAACCATTTTTGACTCGCTTCGTACACAGATTCATCCATTTACAAGGTCTGATCATGCACCGATCTCTACCGACTTTCGTCATAACATTGAGCCAAAGAACAGACCGTTCAAATTCGAGATGGCCTGGGCCTCCAGAGCTGATTACAGAAACTTGGTTTCGCAAGCCTGGCGTGCGGACCCCCAAGGTTCCTTTATGTTCAAACTGGTTCAGAAGGCAAAAGTGCTTAAAAAACTTTCCAAAACTTGGCACAAGAATACTGTTCGTAACATTCACAACCAAATTCAAGTCACGGACCAAAAGCTGCTACATTTACAGACTTTACTTATTAGCAATTACAATAACAAAGATATCCAAATACTTAAACAATTACTTAATAAGAGAGAACGAATGCTAGACTTTCACTGCTGTTACTGGAGCTAGAAGGCGAAAGTAAAGCATGTGAAACTAAATGACTCAAATACCAGTTATTTCCACAAGATTGCAACTGCCAAAAGAGGCAGGAAACTGATCAAGTCTATTCTACTTCCAAACGGGGAGTCTACGACTTATTTCCATACAATCCAACAAGAATTTGTACGAGATTTCAAATCTCGTTTCAGGGCCTCCACGTCCAATGGTCCGGATATGCCAGCAGACTTAGCGGTCATCCCATCCTTGGTGTCACAAGCAGATAATGCAATGCTCTCAGCTCCTGTACCAACAACGAAATAAAAGCAACGACCCTTATGTAATTAACGAAGTCAAGGCTTTCTTCACCAGTGGTAGGCTACTACGTCAGATTAACCATATATTCATTACTCTACTACCAAAATATGATGATCCGACTGCGGTTAACCACTACAGACCCATTAGTTTATGTTCTACAATTTATAAAATCATAGCAAAAGTTATTTCTGCAAGATTAACCAAAATCTTTGACAAGCTAATACACCATCTACAAGGAGCCTTTACTAAAGGGAGATCGATCCAGGATAATATCCTCATTGCTCATGAAGCTTTGCACTCGTTTTGGCTAAAGAAAGGCAAAACGGGTATGGTTACTCTCAAGTTAGATATGGAAAAGGCATACGACTAGATCGAATGGCCTTTTCTATTCCAAGTACTATCAAAATTTGGGTTTGATGACCTCTTTATCAGCCGAATAAAGGAATGTGTTTCAACAGTTTCCTACTCGGTCCTCGTCAATGACGAACCAACCACAACAATTGAACCGACTAGAGGTTTAAGACAAGGAGACCCCCTATGTCCTTTTCTATTCATTTTAGCTTTTGAGGTGTTAGCACGCACTTTGCACCATCAAGGGTTGGCTAACAAGGATTTGGGTATCACTTTTGGTCAGCCGGGTATCAAAATTCCGTTCCATGCTTTTGCAGATGATATCCTTATCTTCTGTAAAGCATCACATTCAGCATGCACTACTGTGCTTTCCATTTTAGACAGATACTGTCTCATTTTAGGACAAAAGGTCAATCTTCACAAGTCAAGCTTCCAAGCTTCGCCTAACACGACTCCGACAGCCATTATGGCTACAACTAATGTACTTGGCATTCCACATGCAAATAATTTTGACAAATATTTAGGCTGTCGGGTAGTAAATGGTAAGACCAATAGGGACACATTCGCTGACGTGGTACTTAAGACAAAAAGTCAATTAACCAAATGGAAAGCTTCGAACCTTTCTGCTGAAGGGCGTCGGGTACTTATCAAAGAAAATCTCAGTGCCAAACCGATTTTTCTTATGCAAGCATTTTTACTACCTTCGCAGATTCTTCATGAGCTAAACAAAGCATATAGACAATTCTTTTGGAATAAAACCTCCAAAGCGCATCCTCTTATTAGTTGGGATAAAATTTGCTCAGACACAATGAAAGGTGGGCTGGGAATCCATAAAGCGGAATCTATGAACATTGCGCTTCAGATGAAACTGCTTTGGAAAATCATATCTGAACCAGACAACATCTAGGTCCGTGTAGTATCACAAAAAATATCTTAAAGGGCACGATCTGTTCAGTTACAGTAAAAAGGGTCAATCCTCTTGGAAGTGGTCTCTGCTTATGTCTATCAAACCTCAGTTTCTAACTGCTCTTCAGTGGAATGTCGGAAACGGCGAAACAATAGACTTTTGGAGCCATAATTGGGCCTTCCCAAAACCGTTGGATTCCAAAAATATCAGTCCAATTCCTGAATCACTCAAATGGGTTAGGGTTGCTCACTTCATCAACAATGAACGTTAGTGGAATATGCCTTTACTAAACGCCTCTTTAACAAATATTTTAACAAGGGAAGACATTGACCATATCATGGGGATAATTTTGCCTAACAATCCGATCACAGATCGTCTGTATTGGGGCCCTAGCAAGAATGGATGGTTTTCAACCAGTTTTGCTAACTTCTTTCTATCGGAACATGTTAGGATGATAGATTTCGATTGCGGTTGGATCTGGAATCTCGACGTTCCCCCTAAAGTTCGGCACTTTCTATGGAAAATCTCTCACGATGGTCTTCCGACTAAACTACGAATGCAAAAGTCGCATGTGGCAGTGCCTTCAGGCTGTGCTTATTGTGGTAACACTAACAGTTGTGAGCCTAAATTGCCATGTTTTATACTTACTTTTATATCATTTTCAGCATGCATTTCATACATTTGGGTTAGGCTAGTACAAATTCTATGTAGTTTACACTTATTTGCCAAATTATGGAGTCTACACTAGTTTCTGTTTGATTTCACAGAAATCGGACGCACTTTGGAGCTTAAAGGAAAGTCATGAAGAAGCTAAGGATGGTGCAGCTGGCGAAAAGCCCACTTTTCGCCATTCATCATTCCGAATCAAGTTATGATGTCTTCATGAGAGTTGTAGCCCTCGAAAAGATGTTTCCAACTCATACTCATATGCGTCAATCCGACGAACGAGGACTCGGGAAAGTGCGTTTCAAGAACAGAGCAGAATGTTGAGAGCGAACCAGTTCTACTCGACGTCGACCAGATCTAGTCGAAGTTGAGTACATCGTGCTCAGAATTCTTCACGGAGTTGAGCAAAGTCACTTGAGCAGAACAATCCTACTCGACGTCTAGGAGTTTTGGTCGACGTCGAGTACATCCGACGAGTCCGAATCCTGCTCGAGCTCGAGTGCAACCCCGGAGGAAAAATCCTACTCGACGTCGAGGAGTTTGGTCGACGTCGAGGACAATCCAGTCAAGTCCGAGTCCGAGATCGAGTTGGATACGAGAAGATAGAATTGCTTGCAAGAGAAGATATGTGGAATTCTATCCATTCACATCAAGATCTATCAAGATGGAAGGGATTTATCCACATTAGTTCTAGTTTCCTTTTAGATTTAATTATTTTATTTCCAAGTTTTATCTTAGGATTTAGATAGATAGAATTAGATAGAAAATATAGTTGTTCCTTTCCTAGATTAGCTAGATGGAGACTATAAATAAAGCCCTAGGGGGCTGATAGGGCTGATATTTAGACATTGAAAAAAAGCCGTCTTAGGGCGCAAGGAGAGAGGAGAGAGGGAGGAGGCGAGAGAGGAGAGAGAGAGAGAGAGGAGAAGAGAGGTAGCGAGTAGGAGAGAGAGAGTGGAGGCCGATTGGGAGTTAAGGAGCGAGAGCAATTTGGCTTCGACCGGTTATAAGGTTTGTTATATTTCATTAATGCAATTTAATTTCCTTTTATTATTAATGTCTTTCCTTGCGATGAAGAGCGAGTAGTCCACCCACTTCTAGGGTCGGGGTGAGCCCGACGATAGCCAAGCGTGTTTGAGGTAAAGATTCAACCGTTATTATGCTTTGATCATGCACTGCCTTACATATGTTTATTACCTATTTAATAGAGATTCAGGTTAACAACTTGGATTATAAACATAAAATTGGTAGATACAATTAGGGTTTCTTGAGAAAGTTGCCTAATTGTTGGAAAAGGTGAAAGCTTGTTCCATTGATGAGATTGCATGATTATCGTTATTTATCTTGCCTTATGCATGCATGTTTGGTTATCGTTGTTGCAAACCCCGATCTTGGAAGTTTCTTTCATACATAGTTTATTCCGAAATCTCCAAGCTTTGTCTTTTATTTCGTCTGCTGCCCCCACTCGATTTTGACCACTCCTTGGTCGATATCGACTTCTAATTTCCGATCCAGAAAGATCGCTGCTTGTTTCTGTTTCTGCAGGTACATGTCGATTTTGAGCGAACCGGTCGATATCGTGGCACCTGGTCGAAATTCGCCTGACTTCTGCAGAACCCAGAAAATCGACTGGAACAGGTCGATATCGACTAACCTAGGTTGATATCGAGTGGTCCCCTGAGGTCGAAATCGACGAAAGATTTGCCGCTATCTGAGATCCGCTAACACGCTTCCTCGAGGATCGATCCTGACTTTCTTTTGCTACATCGGGAGGAAGTCTTGTAATTATTTGCGTGGGCACGAGTCTGGTTTGATTTATATTCTTATATCTTGAACTCGATTTCCTCCTACAAAAAATTGGCGCTGTTGCCGGGGAGATATCAATCGCGCCTAGCTTACTTGTGTTTAAGGTTTAGGATAGCCCATCCCTTTTTCTTGTTACTATCACATACCCTACCACCACCCGCCTCACCAATACCAACTTGGTACCGAGCCCTTTGCTACTAATTTGTGTTAGCTGTCCGAGTTTCAAAGCTTAGGTAGAAAGATGGAAGACTTTGTCGAAGGGAATCCCGCATGGAAAGAATGGTTCCAAGAATTGAGACGGCAAAATAGGCTTGCAGTAAAGGAGGCACGATTAAGGGAAATAACTCGGCTGGAAGACAAAATCCAAAGGTTTGAGGCTTCCATGCAGTCTAAAGGACCATGCCCTCCTCCTGACAAGCCAATTGGCCAACTCGATGTCAACAACCAGGTATGTCCTTCCTCGAATTTCATTCCTACTTTTCTACCTATTGTTGATGAATCTTTTGAAAGATCCCAAGCGCTAGAAGAGAAGAAAGCGGACATTATTGCCCAGGATGTTTCAAGGTCGCTTTTACCTTACAAGGTGAAGGTCATCCCCTACAATTTTGAGCAACCGATGTTCATATTTAAGTATGGGGTCCTAGCAAAGTGGCATGAAGCTCCGTAGGATGAGGAGGAAATATCTCTTCCAACTCCACCGTTCTGTTGTGGTGGAGACACACGACCAAATCAACCAATGAAGCGACATAGATATGATAATGAGGTAAGTAGATCTTCTTTATATCTTCCTTTATGCATGCTAGTTGGAGCCAGGGAAGATGAATGGGTGGAGCCATGGAGCGTTCACTCTGGGAGATTCAATGTTTTTCATACGATGTCCCCAGATGACATCCCACGCTTCCCACCGCCGGAGGAACCACCAGATCCAACTATACCTCCGGACAAAGATGAGCCCGGCTAATGCTTAAAGGGAAGTAGGTCAAGCTAAAGACTTAAAATTTAGCGCTTACGGGAGGCAACCCGCTATTTATTATTTCTTAGGGTTTTAGATATTGTTGGTTTTTGTTTTAAATATTATTTTTGGAATTTTCTATTGTGGATATTTTCTTCTAACGAGTCTTGTAGGTAAAGAGAAGCGTCAGAAGTACTTGAAGTCGACTACTTCACTCGAGATCGACCACTTCTGCACAAACATCAGCACTTGATTCCGAAGTTCGGCACACCTGTCTAGTGAGTTTCTTTCTTTACCCCTTGTTTTTTATACAGTGAGGACACTATAATGTTTAAGTATGGGGTGGGGAAAGGGCTTACTTTATGCATATTTAACTTTATTTGACATTATGTGTGCATACTTTTAAGTTTATTTCTTGAATTGCTTAGACATGGCTACTTTGGATTTTATATTTTATTTATGTGCTTATATGCATGTTTTCCAAAGTTTATTAAAACCACCCCCATTGAAAATTTTCATTAGTTTCATGGAAGTTTAATATTGAACTCGACGATGCAAAATTGGATTCATTAGAGATATAACATGAAATTGCCTAGTAAAGGGAAGTCACAATGAAGTGCATATTTTTATTGAAAATCATGAAATGAGGTAAAATTGGAAATTGCTTTTGACATGTTGCATGATAAGAGGATGGAGGACTTTATATTTCCATATAATGCTCATTGTTATATTCCTAGCCTTAACTATGCTTATGCATCACAAAAGCCATATTATGCCTCATTTCATATTTTGCTCCATATGATCTAAATATTGCCCATTCTTTACCTTATTTTCTATCCGGGGACTACGCTGAGAATGATGCCACATTATGGTGATTATTATATGGTTGTTGTGTTTTTATTATTATTATTGGAGTTTAGCAGGAAATTGAAAATATATATGGATAATTTAATGAGTGAAAGAAAATTCGATCACCTCAGGAGATAAAGGTATATCGACCCTGCTCCCTAAGATAATAGTTCGGCGAGATGGGAGACACAGGTGAGGAGTCCAAAGCACTAAGTATCCGGGGCCATTCATGACACCCATGTTTGCGACTCGCGAGAAGGCAATGCTGAGGTTAGAGAGGTAAAAGCATAATATTGAAAAAAGCATTGAGCGATAAGAGAAAGGTGAGAAATCAAAAGAAGAAGGAATGTGGTATGCAAATTTGGAAAGTACTCCATTTCCCCGGATCACTAGCACCACATGGCCAAAAATTGTCCACCTTTAGCCTTTTACCAATCTACTCCTTAATGAGCTTAAATTAAAGTCCTTTTGATTATTAATGCTTTGTCACGAATGAATGTTTTTGCATAACCCTCTTTTTATGTGCGAAGTTGCTTTTATGCACATGCATGGATTTGTGGAATTAGTACCTTTTCGAGGATGGTAATTGATTGCAGGGTCATATGAGAATGAATCTAAGATGTTGAGATTTTTTATTTCTTCCCCTGTATGACAATTAAAAGTATTGCTTGAGGACAAGCAAACTTAAGTATGGAGTGTTTGTTGTGAGCCTAAATTGCCATGTTTTATACTTACTTTTATATCGTTTTCAGCATACATTTCATACATTTGGGCTAGGATAGTATAGATTCTATGTAGTTTACACTTATTTGCCAAATTATGGAGTCTAGCCTACACTAGTTTCTGTTTAATTTCACAGAAATCGGACGCACTTTAGAGCTTAAAGGAAAGTCATGAAGAAGCTAAGGATTGTGCAGCTGTAGAAAAGCCCACTTTTCGCCATTCATCATTCTGAATCAAGTTATGATGTCTTCATGAGAGTTGTAGCCCTCGAAAAGAGCTTTCCAACACATACTCATATGCGTCAATCCGACGAACGAGGACTCGGGAAAGTGCGTTTCAAGAACAGAGCAGAATGCTGAGAGCGAACCAGTGCAATGGAATCTAGTAATCAGTGCAATGGAATCATAGAAAATTTGCGCCGAAGGCGTAAATTTTCAGGACAATTCGATTTTTGATGTGTCGGAATCGATTTTGAAGTCTCAAGGTGTTTGTGTTTATGTTTCTTTGTCAAATTGCGTTGTGAAGGCTTTGAAATTGAGCATACATGTTACATATTTTGGTCTTAAATTGGGATGTTTGATTCACTTCACTTCTTTCATCTTTCTGAAATTGTCCTGAAAATGCAGACTTTGTGTCATCCATCTGTTCGACAAAATGACAAAGAGACAAACCACAGTTTGCGTGGTGTCCGACTGTTTTACATCGATTGATAAGGAAATTGATCTTTGCTTCTACTGACTGTGCTTCTTTTCTTGTAGGATCACCATCGATCAAAGGTTTCAGTTCAGTAGTGTGTGGCTTGAACTTGTGGAATGTAGGATGTGCATTAGAAGACATTGCAGTTGGTAGTTTAAAGCAAGAGGGTTTCATGATGCAAGCAAGGTGATTTTCAGAAGGCTTGTCCAACCACTGGATTTTGGTATTTAATTTTGATTTGGTCTGCTTGAAAGAGGACTATTTGGATTTTTTTACTACAATTTGATTTGAAATTGCTTCAAATAGCAATTTGAGTGCAAGTGCTGCTAGAAGTGCACATTTAAAGCAACAAAATATTATATGCTTCAAATACCTATTTTGTGAACAATATGATTAAATTACATGCCTTGTGGATTCTATGGTTAATCCTTGGTTTGAATTTTGAGCTTTGTGGATTGGAAATTGTGATTGAGATGGGGAAATGCATGCCTTCTAGGTGTTCAATGTGTGATTGTTGCTATAATTTTTGTTCTTGCTGTCCAACCTACAACCTTTGTGTCTTATATTCTTGTTCATCCAAGAGATGCATCTCTTTTGTCTCCTTCATGCTTTAAGCTTTAATGCATTCATCTGGGTTGTAGTGTGCAAATGGAGTCCGAAGAGAATAAGATAGGGTTATTTGAAAGGCTACTTGAAATATTTAGGAATCTATTGCAATATTAGCTCTGAGTATTGATTCTGTAAGTTGTGGATGGGCTGATTGCGCTGCATGCCGGGTGTGCTGGATGGGTTTGATGGCTTGTGCCTGCTGCTCGAGCTTAGAGTTGTACAACTCGAGCTTATATTAGAGTTGCACAACTCGAGCTTAGAGCTGCACAACTCGAGCTTAGAGTTGCACAACCCAGATGAATGCATTAATGCTCAATAAGATAGGTTTGTTTAGTTGAAAAAAGTGCAGAGCCATAGCTGTATCATCATTGTCCCTTTGCAGTTTGCACAATTGGGTTGATGTCAGCATTATTGTGTTTTTCGTGATCTAGTTTGTGCTTTGCTTAGTGAAATGTGTTCCTTGGTGATCTTGTTTGTGCTTTGCTTGCTCATTTCTTGGATTTGATATTGACTTATTTATTTCTCTAAAACTGCATTATGTTATTGATCCGATAGAGCTCAAATCAAAGGGTGCCAAGGTTTCGTTTCGACTGTTTTCCTTATCAATCGATCGAAGATCGATTGATAAGGAATTCTTCATGTGTAGTTTACATTTCTTTCTTATGCATCTTTTCCCCACTATTCTTAGTAATCTCTCCAATTTCCAATTCATTTCTACTATGCATTCTTTCTTCATGTGCAGTTTACATTGCTTACGATTTTGCAAGGAGAGCCACTCACTGGTTTTCATGTTTCCATTTTTCTTCAGATGCAGAAACATCAGCCATAATGAGCTGAACTAGTAGTTGGTTGACATGTTTCAAAAGTTTCCTCTACTTTCTCGCTTTCATGGTCCTGACACTAATTCCTGTTTTCCCTTCCACAAATTCTTGATCTGTCCAGCTGCCAATTTTATATGAAATGGCTGATCTGGAAGCTCCCAAATCGTTGCTTTATGGCAGACTGCAAGTTGAACATAATCAAATGGGTTGAGTACATAGATTTTACGCACTTTTAAGTTGATTTCATTGTTGGCTTGTGTTGGATATCAGACCTGTGATTATATATGTTTTAACCCAATAGTTATGTTGTTGCAAGTAGTTAACCGCTACATTGATGAAGGTGTGGCAGAGCTTGTGCCTGGGGCCTTATTCATTGACGAGGTACTTTTGAAGATTTGCTTTTTGTTTTCAGTTATGTTTTGTCTCTTTAATGAATTCACCCTGTGTATGTCCTGAATAGGTATATATGCTAGACATTGAATAGTGTAGAAAGCACAGTCTCTTCTATTGTGATCTTTGCAACAATCAGAGGTGTATGTGATGTAATGTATGTTGATTAGTTGTCATTAAGATTGAATTTCTCTCTGTAGCGAACTATGTAAAAATCATGGACTGATTTCTCACCTCAATCTTTTACACTTATATATCAAAAAGAGAAAAAAGATGGTCATCTGATCATTGAGTTTAGTAGATTTGTTACAAATTGCTTAAAATGACATTTGATCTTTGTAGACAGTCATCTGATTTCCCAGGGGAGGGTATGATCTAAACTATGCCTGCTGTTTACGAAGGAGAAGCGGGTAGTGAATTGTCTATCTAGTTTAAAATCAACAGCTGGTTCAACGGGCTGCTCTACGAAGATCAACTTGAACCATTCGGTTCCAATCCAGTTTCCATTTCGCTTGGAACGGAGTCATCAACTTGTTGCCGACAAGAAAAAAACCATTGTTCTTGCTGTTGCTGGGTCTAAGAAGTGCTGCTTGTGTGGAGATTTTTTTTAAAGTTTACTTAGGGCAGTAGAAAGACAATTAAAGAAGTTGGGATATGATTGACTGGTTGATACTTGATACACCTCTGAACAGAGAGACGACGGCGATGACTGGTGGGGGATGAGCTCTGGCTAGTGCACATTTCAGGACTTGGAAAAAATGCTTGATCTTGAGAGAGGGATAGGAGGGTGATTTATCCATGTATTTTTTTTCTTATGTGTAAAAAATGAGTAATCAAAACGATCACTTTGTCACTTGATTATGTTCAACTCAATGAGTTCTCTCAAATAAAGATTCAGTCTTTTCTCAATTTGGTTCATGAATTGTATCCTCTATTCACTTTGGCTCATGCAAATTAACCTATCAAGGTAGAGAGGCACATGAACACTTAAGAAAATAAATGCAGGCTCCATAAGTCAAATAAGGATAGCTTTTAGCCATTTTAAAATTGGACATTTAGTCAAAATTATTTATGTTCAATTCAATGAGTTCTAAAATTGTACATTCAAACTAAAATTGTAATTTTTTTCCCCGTGTCAACACTTTTTGAATTTTTATATCGGTGTGCAAATATAAGTTTATGTTGAGCAAAAATAATACCGTGTTGTGCAAATAAGACCATGTTGTGCATTAATCTATTGAGCAACTATAAAATAATATTGAGAAAAAATAAGATCATCTTGAGCACAATTTCACAAGTCTCAATTGTTGTGCAAATATAATCTATTGTTGAGCAAAAATAAGATTATGTTGAGCAAATTTCCACAAACCCCCCATGTTGTGCAATCATAGTCTATTGATGAGAAAAAATAAAACCATGTTGTGCAATAATCTATTAAAAAAGTATAAAATTATATTTACAAAAAGTAAGATCATGTTGAGATACAATTTCACAAGTCTCGAATGTTGTGCAAAAATAAAGTATTGATGAGCAAAAATAAGAGCATGTTGTGCAATAATTTATTGAGAAAGTATGAAATTATATTGAGAGAAAATAAGATCATATTGAAAACAAATTCACAAGTCTCGATTGTTGTGCAAAAATAACCTATAGTTGAGCAAAAATAAGATGATGTTGAGCAAAATTTCTTTATCTAGCTTGTGGTAGTTCTATAGACTTATCTCAGATATTTTTGCTAACTTCCTGCCGCATATGTTGCCATAAATTTAGTTATTCATCTTTTTTTTTTGATGTTTTCATAAATACTTGATGTTGAGAAAATATAATCTATTGTTGAGCAAAAATAAGATCATGTTGAGCAAATCATCATCTTATTTGTGCATTTTATCATTTTATTTTTGCAATTTATAATCTTATTCTTGAACAAGAACAAAAAAAGAGACAACCATAAATAGCCTATTCGGGATTTGAACCCGCATCTTTATGCATGGCACATCGCTCTACCAGTTTGAGCTAATAAACTTTAAATCACACGTTTTATATCATACTTGATGATGCCATTAATGAATGTATTGAAGAAATGACTCATTTTTTATGCATGACTCGAGAGCTAGATGTCATTAATGACTTGAGAGCTCTACAACTAATGCATCTCTAAATCTCCCAAGTCTCCACTTTTGTATATTTTGTAAAAGCCATATTTAAAACAAAAATAAACCTTAATATATCTGCTCAAAGATATGAGTTAAAACTTACTTTGCTGTTCTAACTTGAACTTTATAGAACTCATGATCAATTTCAGCTACAGCTTTACGATGTCATACAGTTCAAGATCCATCAACTAAAAAAGCATGTGCCACAAAGTACCCAGCTTAGATGCCACTACGAAATGCATGTGAGGATCAAATTATTATGTCTGTTGAAGAGTAGCCTTCAACACCTATCCAACCTTCCATTACTTCCTACTGTAATGCTTCTGTTAATACATTTAAGATAAGATAAGATGAGTCATGACAACATGAATTCGTGCTCTTCCTTGATGTGATATGGAAATCAGCTATTGCTATCCGTTTAAGTGGATTCTACAACCTGTTCAAATTGTGAATCAGTTGAACATGGCGAGTTCTCTAATTGTTTTTCCGCATCCTCTTCAACCGTGCTGCAAAATATATCAATCTCCAACCTAGCTGAAGGTTCGATAATATAAAACAATGTAATCTAGAAATACTCTAGAAAGGGGGTTGAATAGAGTATGTCCGTTTTTCGCAGAAAGTCTCAAGACTTTTGGAGCTCGTATCAAACCCTTTGAGATTAAACCTGAATCACAAAGTTAGATAATCAAACCAAGTGCGGAAATAAAGTAAAGCAATAGATAAAAGACACGAGTAATTGTTTACGAGGTTCGGCACGAACTTGGCCTACGTCCCCGCCTAGGGTTCTTCCACAACCCTAGGATTCAAAAGGCTTTATTGATTCGCTTAGCTTAGGATCCTAATAGCTCACCGAGAAGCCTCTCTCCTATACAATTGCAATCTAGTCAACTCACGCTCCCTTGGAGTCCTAGACCAATCTAGAAGAGCCCCACCTCTCTCAGCTATTTAGTACAATCCTCTTACTCTCACAAATCAATAGCCTAGTGCAACTTCCCGAGTTACAAACTCTCGAGTAACACTATAAATGAATATATCCTATAAGCTCACAGTGACTCTCAAAGGCTTTGAGATAAACAACAAACTCTTGAGCGCTAGCAGAGAGTACACTTGGAAGACAGATCTCGCTTGAATGAATGAAAGCTTGTGTAGCACTTGTATATTCTGTCTTCATCTTCCTTCTCTATTTATTGAGACAAATCGGCGCCAAGAATCTTCTCCAACGGCTATTCCAGATCATGGCCATCTTTAAGATCTTCTAAACTTGGAAACAAGTGAAGCCATAATCTTTCCGATTTGAACCTTCTCAACACTTGTCACAAGGAAGGAAATAATTCGAAAAACTTCCTGAAAGATTAGTCAAGCATATATATATAATATAAAGGAAGTATATAATAAAATTAAATAATATTCGGACATATAGAACAGGTTTGGGATTTCATCAACTATTAATGTTCCAAGACCTTTGACACAAGCATCCTGTCAAGGCCTTTGAAACATTATTCCGATTTTCATCAAGGAAGGGAGTTATCAATCTCCCCCTTGATGAAAGACAAAACCTGTGCATCCCTGCAACTTAGTCAAGCATAAATAATATAAGAGAAATCGGACTAAGTACCTGCATGGGTTAGACAAATGTTGGATCAAAATTTTTAAAGCATGCAAAAGCCATCCAACCGAAAACCAAAAATCAAAAACCAAGGTCTTCCAAGACCTTCAAGCAGATAGAGGTTTTCAAAGTCTAAACAACCACAGATTATCTCCCCCTTTTTGTCTTTCAACAAAGGGAGGAGGTAAAACAGTCACCAAATGTTTTGAAAAAGTTTCCAAAAACCAGCAATGTATCAAGGATAGAGATAGGGTAGGGTAGGGTAGGATAGGGTTTAGGCTTCGTCGTCCGGAGCATCATCAGTGAGCCTCGTCCACAGTCCTTGTAGCATCTTGGAAATCCCGCTCATCTCCGTCATAAACTCCTTTTGCAGCTCCTTGATATCCAGGGGAACTTCCTCCAAGCCCAACTCTAGGTTGTCCATGCGTTCATCGAAAGCTGAAGTAGTGGGAAGGGCTTTTGAAGGAGTGGCAAGACTCAAGGTCCCTTGGGGAGACCGAGTGATGCCAATCTTTTCAAGGCCCTTAGAGTCGAACTTACCCATATGACGCTGTTGTTCTTCATTTTTGACATCAATTCCAGAAGCTTTGAAGAGAGGGGTCAAAAGGGTAGCAAAGGGGAGGGGAGAGCCTTTTCTAGCTTTTCTAGCATGAGCCATGGTTCCAAGGATAGTGTTGGCCAGATCAAGGTCAAGGCCATTTAAGATGCGGTAAAGCAGGACCATGGCATTGTCAGTAAGGAGTGAGCCAGAGTTAAGACGGGGTAAGAGGCATCGAACAATGATGTTAAAAATTGTTTTTGCCTCAAGGGTTAGGGATGAGTGGGTGAGTTGCTTTGAGGTGCTGTTGGATGCTTCGGGTAGGAGGTACTTGGCTCGGGCAAGAATGATGCAATTTTCTTTTGAGGGGTGTATTTCAGAGGGTGGAACTAGGCTAGGTAAGCCAAGGAAATCTGCAAAGTTATTGGAGTTGAGAGAGATTCTGACCCCTTTGACAACAAACTCCAAAGACCAACCATTGGTGTTGTGTTTGGCTTTTAGGTTAATGTAGAATAGAAGGGTAAGCAGGGGGTAGTAGACGGTTTCAAGATTGAGAAGGGTCTAGGCTGGGGATTTTTTGAGAAGATCAATGCAGGGTAACTTCAAAGCTTCGAAGAACTCAAAATCCAAAAAATCAGAACAGCAAATCCTACAAGTTCGAAGCTCATCTACCCACTTACCAGCAGTCTCAGCATCTTCAAACCAAGAGGAGGGCAAAGATTGATTTACCTGGATATATGCAGGTGGGTCGGCATTCTTCCTGCGAACAATTGTCGGAGCAGCTCTCTTGACAGCAACAGGGGCTTTCCGCTTCTTTGGAGACGGGGGAGGAGAAGAAGGAGAGGGAGATTCTTCCTCCTCTTCCTCAGACCCCGAGTCCTCACCGGACCCCGCTTCATCTCCTTCAGCTTCCTCGTCATCTCCAGATTCCTCTTGCTCTTCTTCTTCTTCCTCAGGCTCCTCCTCGGATGGAACCTCCTCGGCTTCGGCTTCCTTCCGAATCCTTTCAGCTTCCTCCTCTGCCAGTTTCCTTGCAAGCTCGGCCTCCTCATCGGCCTTTTTCTTCTTCAAGGCTTCCTCCTCGGCTTCCTTGGCAACATCTCTTTCCAGGATGGCATCGAGGTCATCTTCCTCCTCTTCCTCGTCTACTTCCTCAGCCAAAATCTTCCTCTTCCCTTTCTGTTTGGCACTGAGAGGCTTCTTAGCAGAGCGCTTTTGAGAGCCCTTAGTAACAGTGGTCGTGCTCTCAGCGATGGTGCTCTAAACAACAGTTGGGACAATGGCTTGAGGAGTGGGTTCAGGTGTGGGAGAGGTGGCAGTGGCCTGACGTGCCTTGGGGGTGGCGCCAAGTCTTTTGGGTGTGACAGCTTTCTTTGTTTTGGGTGCCATGGAGGAAATCGGTTAGGGTTTCTTTAGAAAAGGTTGAGAGGTTGAAGAAGGAGAAAGCGAAAGGGTTTGGATAATTTGAGAGTGTGATGGAATCGGGTACAGACTTGGGTATAAGTAGAGAGAGATGATGGAGTGATGGGACGGGTTTAGAGTTCCAAGGGAGGGTAATGATAACATTGCCAAGATTTGAAGAGTTTACAATTCAAAATTCAAATGTTTCCATTAAAATCGGACTGAAAAACTGAAGGATTTAGTTCCAAAATTAAAAATATCTTAACGGTTAAGAATATAACATAAATAGGCAATTTTGAAATTCGATAAAAATATAATTGATTAAATATCTAAAAAGATATTAACCAAAAATATGTGATCCGATATATGTAAACCACCATTTAGTTCACACACCTTGACATAGTTCTCAAGGGTCTTGACACTAAGTAGATTTTATCTTTCGTAAAGGGAATGCTCCCCCTACGAAAGTGCATCCTTGTTAAGCATCCCAATCTCTCGTCTTATGAAGGTGAACCTATCCTCTGCCAAAGGCTTAGTAAAAATGTCAGCCCATTGATAATCAGTTGAAATAAACGAAATGGACACATCACCTTTTTCAACATGGTCTCTAATGAAATGATGCCTTACATCAATATGTTTGGTCCTTGAATGCTGAACAGGATTCTTAGTGATGGAGATGGCACTTGTATTGTCACACTTAATTGGAATACCTTTGAGGTTGATGCCAAGATCTCGCATTTGTTGAGCTATCCAAAGGATTTGGGAGCAACAGGCTCCAGCTGCAATGTATTCGGCTTCTGCAGTGGATAGAGCAACTGAGTTTTGTTTCTTTGAGTGCCAACTGATTAAAGATGCTCCTAAGAATTGGCAACATCCTGATGTGCTCTTCCTATCCACCTTATAGCCTGCAAAATCTGCATCAGAATATCCAATTAATGTGAAATCCTTTTGCTTTGGGTACCATAGTCCAAGCTCCTTAGTGCCATTGAGATATCGAAAGATCCTCTTCACAGCCACAAGGTGAGATTCTTTAGGATCAGCTTGAAACCTAGCACACATGCAAACACTAAACATGATGTCAGGTCTACTAGCCGTGAGATATAATAAAGATCCAATCATTCCTCGATACTCCTTTTGATTGACAGTTATTCCAGTCTTGTCCTGATCTAGAGACAATGTTGAGCTCATGGGAGTCTTGGCTACTTTGGATTGATCCATCTTGAACTTCTTCAAGAGATCTTTAGTGTATTTGCTTTGGTTGACAAAGATCCCTTTCTTGGATTGATGAACTTGTAATCCCAAAAAGAAGTTGAGTTCACCCATCAAACTCATCTCAAATTCACTGCACATGATGTCAGAAAATTCCTTGCACAAAGATGTGTTAGTAGCACCAAATAATATATCATCAACATAAATTTGAATAACCAAAATGTCATTTCATTTGGTTTTGATAAAAAGAGTCTTGTCGATCAACCCCATTTTAAAATCATTTTCTAAAAGATATTTTGACAAGCGCTCATACCAAGCTCCTGTGGCTTGTTTCAAACCATAAAGTGCTTTGTCAAGTTTATAAACATGATTGGGAAATTCTGAACTTTCAAAACGTGGGGGTTGAGCCACATATACTTCTTCCTCTTAGAAACCATTAAGAAAAGCACACTTGACATCCATTTGATACAACTTTATGCTCATAAAAGATGCAAATGCCAATAGAATGCAAATAGCTTCAAGCCTGGCTACGGGAGCAAAGGTCTCTTCGTAGTCAATACCTTCCTCTTGATTGTAGCCTTGAGCAACAAGCCTTGCCTTGTTCCTCACGATCTTACCATTCTCATCTAGCTAGTTTCGAAAGGCCCATCGTGTGTCAATGACTGATTGATGCTTTGGCCTAGGCTTCAAGGTCCATACTTTATTTCTTTCAAATTCATTGAGCTCACTTTGCATAGCAATGATCCAGTCTGGCTCTTGAAGTGCCTCATCTACCTTCTTTGGCTCAATAAGAGAAACAAACGCGTGAAAAGCACAAAGATCTTTAAGTTTAGAATGAGTTTGAACACTAGAAGTAGGGTCAGAAATGATATCCTTTAATGAGTGTGATGAGGAGTATTTGAATTTCCTGTTGCTAGTCTCAGCTCATTGATTCGTCACACCAGTAGGATTGACTTGTGGTGTGTCTAACTCTGTGGTCCTGTTAGATTCAGTTACAGCAGTTTCTGACGTCTCAACACTGTTGGATTGGACACCAAGGGCTTTGGACGAATCTTCAACACCTTGGGCCAATTCTTCAGTGTTAAGGATCTGTTCCTGCATGTTCCTCTTCTCTGTGTTCTTAGTAGCAGCATCATCAACTTCCTCGTTCTCTTCATGGATGTTAAGATCTATAACTGCAACATTTTCACTCAAAGCACCGTCATTGCATTCATCAAAAATAACATGTATACTTTCTTCAACTAACTGGGTCCTTTTATTGAAGATTCTATAAGCTTTGCTACTTGTGGAGTAGCCAAGAAATATACATTCATCACTACGCGCATCAAATTTCCCAAGGTTATCTTTTCCATTGTTATGAACAAAACAAGTACAACCAAAGGGTTTAAAATAAGATATAAGTGGTTTACGGCCTTTGAAAAGTTCATAAGGAGTTTTCTTTAAGATTGAACGAATAAGAAAACGATTTAAAATATAGTTAGTTGTGTTAACAGCTTCAGCCCAATAGGTTTTAGGTAATGCATTTTCTAAAAGCATAGTCCGGGCCATATCCTCTAAGGTGCGGTTCTTGCGTTCCACAACCCCGTTTTGTTGAGGTGTCCTAGGAGCAGAAAGTTATGGGAGATGCCATATTTAGCACAAAACAAATCAAACTG
This sequence comes from Persicaria tinctoria, assembly GCA_037127255.1. Classification (NCBI taxonomy): domain Eukaryota; kingdom Viridiplantae; phylum Streptophyta; class Magnoliopsida; order Caryophyllales; family Polygonaceae; genus Persicaria; species Persicaria tinctoria. Next base: position 40,703,128 of record JBANSL010000012.1, on the reverse strand, counting down.
AAGTTGATCAAACTCCCTACCATGATCACTCCGAATTGACACTATGGGCTCGTTTCTTAAAGTTTGCAACTCCTTACAAAGTTTTGAAAACTCAAATAAGGCCTCTGATTTTTCTTTTAAAAATGCAACCCAAGTATATCTAGAAAAATCATCAACAACAACTAGCATGTACTTTTTACCATTGGGAGATTTGACTCGCATAGGACCACATAAATCCATATGTAAAAGTTCAAGGGGTCTAGAAGAACTTACAACCTTTTTGGGTTTGAAAGAGCTACGTGTTTGTTTACCTCATGTGCATGCATTGCACATATCAATACCTTTGAAGTCCATCTCAGGTAGCCCTCTTACAAGCCCTTTAGACACAAGCTTCTGTAGTGTATGTGGACTCACATGACCGAGTCTCCTGTGCCAGAGCTTTGGATCATCCGTCAAAGCCTTTAGACAGGTTAAGCTTCCTTGTGCCACTTGATCAGCATTTACGGCGTATATATTGTTTTAACGATATGCAGTCAGTATAACTTCACCTGTATCTTCTCTGCACACTATACATCTTTTCTTGTTAAATCTGACATTATTGCCACTATCACATAGTTGAGAGACACTAAGGAAATTATACTTTAAACCATTAACAAGATAGACATTTTTAATACTATGGTTGGAATCGCTTCCAACACTACCAATACCAACGATGTCGCATTTCCCTTTGTCACCAAGAGTGATTGTTCCCGTGGATTGCTCCTTTAGATCATGAAAGAGAGAATTCTTCCCACTCATATACCTCGAGCATCCACTATCAATAATCCATTTGTGTTCTTTCACCTTGGTGATCTCCTGCAAGACAAACATCAACCTTTGTGGCTAGACCAATAAGCAAATTTGGATCCATTGTTGGGGTAAACCATATTTGGTAAAATAGTGCCTTTTGGAACCCAAACTTGTGTTATCCGTTCTTTTCTCAAATGAACAGGAAATGTATTGCGAATAATATATGGATCCTTTCTTCTATAGGGGCTGGTCTCTTTTATATGTCCCTTTCTAGCACAATGGTGACATATAGGAGAGGTTCTGCTTCCTTTTGCCTTTACAAAAGTGGTAATGTGTTGCTTCTTTAAAAACCTTGGATTGTAACCAATACCACTTTTGTTTAGAGAGCTTTGTTGCTCACCCAACATCCTATCGAGAGTACCTTTGGATTTGGTAAAACTTATGAGGGCTGTCTGTTGGTTTTGAATCTTATTATTCAGGGAGATCTTCTCATTCTCTAAGTCATGATGCTCATTTCTTACAGAGGAGAGATCTTGCTTGAGTTCAGATTTCTTTGAGTCAAGCGTCTTGACTTTAATGTCAAGACCTGAATAAGAAGCTTCAAGACTTTTGACCCTCATAGACAGATCCTCAATAGTTTTTTCCTGGTCCACAGTTCTCTTAATAAGAATGTTAGTTTGGGCAATAAGCTTCTCTTCATTGGCAATCATATTGGAAAGGAATTCTGATAATACCTCTTTTGGACTTGCCATAAGTTCTCTTACAGTAGCTTCAAGCTTTTCATCGTGGGATTCATCTTCTGAGGCCATAAGACAAATATTGGCCTTCTCATCATCGGAGTCAGAGTCGGAATCGCTCCAAGTTGCCACCATGGCTTTTTTCTTCCATTTGTCACCTTTCTTGGACTGGCTCTTTGTCTTTTGAGGGCAGTCCTTCACAAGATGATCTGTTTCACCACATTCAAAACAAGACAACGGTTTAGTCTTCTTTTCATACTTGTTGTATTGAGGCTTACCTCGAAATTTTGAAGACTCTGATCCATCCTTGTTGTTGAATTGCTTCTTCATTTTGAGAATTCGAGCAAGGCCTCTTGTGATAAGAGCAAAAGGATCATCCTCATCGTCATCCTCATCTTCGGAATCAGATCCATCTTTAGGCTCATCCTTCTTAGACTTGAGTGCCAAGTTCTTAATGCTAACTGGAAGTTCTCCATCGTCTTCATTAAGGATCATCTCATGCGTGATCAGCTTCCCAAGAAGGTCATCAAGGGGTAGAGTGGTGAGGTCCTGGGCTTCCTCTATAGTTGTTACTTTTGGACCCCATTTCTCTTTTGGAAGGCACCTCAGTATCTTCCTCACTTTCTCAACGTTGGTAAAGCTGTTGCCGAGAGAGTCCAGGTTGTTGGTAATCTCTGTGAATCGTGTGAACATGGCCTTGATTGTCTCATCAGGCTTCATCTTGAAGAGCTCGTACTTTCGAAGGAAGATGCTGATCTTGGTGTTTTTTACTTGGCTCGTTCCTTCATAGGTGACGACCAGTTTGTCCCAAATCTCTTTAGCTGACCTACAAGATGAAATACGATTAAACTCATCAGTGTTAAGACCACAGTAAAGTAGGTTAATAGCCCTGTAGTTTTTGGAGACAAGTTCAAGATCTGGTTGGTTGTATTCGGATTCCTTCTTTGCAACTTTGGTATCGTTTGGTCCATCTTTCTCCGGAATCTTCGGACCATTCTCTATAATGTTCCAAAGCTCCAGATCTTGGTCTATGATGAACATTTTCATCAAGGATCTCCAGTGGACAAAGTTGTTTGCTACAAAGAGTGGCGGTCTGCTTGTGGACCTTCCCTGTGCAAATCCTCCGCTTGCTTCACCAGACATGATCGAAAACTCACAAGATTGTTAGATCAAAAACAGTGAGTAACGCTCTGATACCAATTGAAGGTTCGATAATATAAAACAATGTAATCTAGAAATACTCTAGAAGGGGGGTTGAATAGAGTATGTCCATTTTTCGCAGAAAGTCTCAAGACTTTTGGAGCTCGTATCAAACCCTTTGAGATTAAACCTGAATCACAAAGTTAGATAATCGAACCAAGTGCGGAAATAAGGTAAAGCAATAGATAAAAGACACGAGTAATTGTTTACGAGGTTCGGCACGAACTTGGCCTACGTCCCCACCTAGGGTTCTTCCACAACCCTAGGATTCAAAAGGCTTTATTGATTCGCTTAGCTTAGGATCCTAATAGCTCACCGAGAAGCCTCTCTCCTATACAATTGCAATCTAGTCAACTCACATTCCCTTGGAGTCCTAGACCAATCTAGAAGAGCCCCACCTCTCTCAGCTATCTAGTACAATCCTCTTACTCTCACAAATCAATAGCCTAGTGCAACTTCCCGAGTTACAAACTCTCGAGTAACACTATAAATGAATATATCCTATAAGCTCACAGTGACTCTCAAAGGCTTTGAGATAAACAACAAACTCTTGAGCGCTAGCAGAGAGTACACTTGGAAGACAGATCTCGCTTGAATGAATGAAAGCTTGTGTAGCACTTGTATATTCTGTCTTCATCTTCCTTCTCTATTTATTGAGACAAATCGGCGCCAAGAATCTTCTCCAATGGCTATTCCAGATCATGGCCATCTTTAAGATCTTCTAAACTTGGAAACAAATGAAGCCATAATCTTTCCGATTTGAACCTTCTCAACACTTGTCACAAGGAAGGAAATAATTCGAAAAACTTCCTGAAAGATTAGTCAAGCATATATATATATATATATATAATATAAAGGAAGTATATAATAAAATTAAATAATATTCGGACATATAGAACAGGTTTTGGATTTCATCAACTGTTAATGTTCCAAGACCTTTGACACAAGCATCCTGTCAAGGCCTTTGAAACATTATTCCGATTTTCATCAAGGGAGGGAGTTATCACTAGCCAACCCATCAGCCATGATCCATGGATGAGCTTCACAAACATCAATACCATAGATTGATCACAAGTGAGAATAAGCTACCAAATAGGAAATTAAGAATGAAAATTAAGAATAAGCTACCTAATAGGAAAGGATTCAGCTCTTGAATCACTAGGCAGAGGGCTATGCTGGAAGTCGACTTTTGATTGCAGGAGCACAAAGAAATGACTGCATAGTGAGCATGGACTCTGATGAAAGGAAAATAAAGAATAATGAAGCAGATTTTGAAAGAACCTAGATGAAGCTTTATGTGGTATGAATGTTACAAGTCACTCGGTTTGCTATATTATTTGTTTCCCTTTCCTCCAAACTCCTTAGTTATCTTAGATTATTTCTAACAGGCTTTAAAGAAGAAAGAAATAGCAGAAAAGCTTCTAGTTGAGCTGGAGCAGAGAGAGATAACTCAGCAATCAGAAATTGATAAAGAAGAGAGAGATAACTCAGGAATTAAGACCTTTTAACACATTAGGAGGACGAGGCTCAACAATATGCTAATTTCAGGAACTAAAAAACCTAAGTTTGTTTGACATGAACTGGAATTCAAAGTTGATTTGGTTCAAACATGAAACTACTCCAGATTTCAATTCATAAAGTACAAGCTCAGGGCAAAAGAGGCATACCTGAGGGATAATCAAGGGCGGCCATCGAGTTACACCACAAGGATAGGTGTAACTCGAAAGCCTGAAGTAACAACGGTTTGTGCTTCTTCAGCGGTTTTAATCTGACTTGTGCTTCAAGTCAGCATTAAAGGTGTCAGCGACATCCAAAAATGCTTGGTGCCTGAAGTTGTAGCTTTTGTCACTTTATGCTTCTGTTGGTTGCCACACCAAGCATTTAAGTTTGCACACTTCGCTACATTCAAATTGCACATTTAAGTTTTATATACGCATACCTAGTATTTATATATATAAACATACATGAACACCAAGCATGACAGTAAAAAATGTAGATTAATGTATATATAGATTAGTGTATTTATGAGGACCAAAGCATGATAGCAAAAGCAACACCATGACCCAAGAACAACCCATTCAGCACCATTGCACCCACATCAACCAAATTTCCAATTCTAGTACAAGGAAAAAAAAGAAAATTACAGACATCTGATTCAATTGAACCTGCATCATCCAGTAACTTCACAAAACAAAGCAAGTAGGATTACTAGACTAGAGATAGAAATCGAATACTTGTAATCTATCCTATAACATTAAAAAAAAGTGCAAAAATAAGATATAATTGAAATCTCGTAATCGAATACTTGTAATTTGAATTTGATCAATTGAAATCTTGAATGCACATAAATGATTCATATAATTTAGATGACAAAAATAAACCACCACTAATCGAGTACTTACCTCTGTTAAATCAGGCTACTCTCCCCTTTTACAGCATCCACTATTAGTGGGTAGGACACCAAAGCTTACCATGAAACAAAGTGTTGGCCACCATGAAAATATTCCAGTTCAGCAAGCATGATGCCACTATAACCTGAGCATCTCCATAAATGTGACAGATGCAGTATTTCTCTGCATTAAAAATTCTATAATAGGAGCAAGGTTGTGCTGGGTTTAGAAAGATTAGAAAAAACGGAAGGAAAAAATCATAATTGAATCTCTTAATCAACTGAAACTGCTCTACATGCCCAAAGTCAGAAGGGAAATTAAGAGTTGTTGATGTAATTCAAGCACTAAGACACCAAAGCAAAGAATGCCAAGCAAAAAAAAAAATACTTATCACCAAAACATAGTATGGTGAATCTTGAGAAAATCTGTTCAGCCTTATCCCAATCTGACGAGTTTACAAAAAGCAGTTCAAAAACGCAAACATGGCAAGCCAAATGAGCAGATACAAAGCCCTAACCAACTTATCGTTCAATTTCAGTAGGCAATAAAAAATTGTCAAAGAAAATTAACATACATAGCAAGCAAAATTGTCAAATAAAATTAACAAAGGAAGAATCAGGAAGGATAGAAATCCTCTCGTTTCTATCATTCCTGATGTGAAATGGAGCAAAGGAACAGAGGCGAAAGTACTTGGTATGGTGGCATCGAGCAAAAGAACAAAGGAATGAAATGAAATTCATGATGAAATCCTCTAGTTTCTATCCTTCCTGATGTGGATAGTACCTCGCCATCTTCATCGGTGCGCCGGAGCTCGAGCAAGGAGGAGGTCTCGGATGAAGAATGAAGATCCAACCTCTAATCACGCTCTTGGATGAAAAAGCATGGGAATCCGAGATCTGGAAACGGAGCCCTGGCTAAGATCCGAGATCCACCGAGGAGCCCTAGCCGGCGTAGGTGACGGGAGATCCACAGATCTGGAAACGGAGCAGGAGAAGTGATCTCGGAAGAGGAAGGAGGGCGGCGGGCGGATCCGAGATCCACCGAGGAGCCCTGGCCGGTGCGGGGAATGGAGAAGGAGATCCATGAGCTCCAGGTCACCGACGGGCCTCGCTCGCTCGCTCGAGGAGATCTCAGATCTGGCGCTCGCTCGATCGACCTCGGACCGACCGCTCGCTCCGCCGCTCGCCACTAGACAACAGCTCCGACGCCGGAGAGATCGAGACCTCCATCGCCTTCAATCGGGAGCGGAGAGAGAGATTAGAGAGACGATGGGGCATCTATCAGATTAAAAAAAAATTGAGAATTAGTATATATAGTGGACATTTCGCTAATTTATCAAAAAAGGTGGACAATTCACTAATTTGTCCAAACAAAGTGCCTGTTTGGAAAAAAAATTCTTATTTTATTTTCAAGTTTTATCTTAGGATTTAGATAGATAGAATTAGATAGAAGATATAGTTGTTCCTTTTCTAGATTAGCTAGATGGAGCACTATAAATAAAGCCCTAGGGGGCTAATTTTTAGACATTGAAAAAAGACGTCTTCGGGCGCAATGAGAGAGGAGAGAGGAAGGAGGCGAGAGAGAGAGGAGAAGAGAGGTAGCGAGTAAGAGAGAGAGAGAGTGGAGACCGATTGGGAGTTAAGGAGCGAGAGCAATTTGGCTTCGATCGGTTGTAAGCTTTGTTATATTTCATTAATGCAATTTAGTTTCCTTTTATTATTAATGTATTTCCTTGCGATGAAGAGCGAGTAGTGCACCCACTTCTAGGGTCGGGGTGAGCCCGACGATAGCCAAGCGTGTTTGAGGTAAATATTCGACCGTTATTATGCTTTGATCATCCACTGCCTTTTATATGTTTATTACCTATTTAATAGAGATTCAGGTTAACAACTTGGGTTATAAACATACAATTGGTAGATACAACTAGGGTTTCTTGAGAAAGTTGCCTAATTGTTGGAAAAGGTGAAAACTTGTTCCTTTGATGAGATTGCATGATTTTCGTTATTTATCTTGCCTTATACATGTTTGGTTATCGTTGTTGCAAACCCCGATCTTAGAAGTTTCTTTCATACATAGTTTATTCCGAAATCTCCAACATTTGTCTTTTATTTCGTCTGCTGCCCCCACTCGATATCGACTGAATTTCGACCACTCCTTGGTTGATATCGACTTCTAATTTCCGATCCAGAAAGATCGCTGCTTGTTTCTTTTTCTGCAGGTACAGGTAGATTTTGAGCGAACCGATCAATATCGAGGCACCTGGTCGAAATTCGACTGACTTCTGCAGAACCCAGAAAATCGACTTGAATAGGTCGAGATCGACTAACCTAGGTTGATATCGAGTGGTCCCCTGAGGTCAAAATCGACGTGAGATTTGCCGCTACCTGAGATCCGCTAACACTCTTCCTCGAGGATCGATCCTGACTTCCTATTGCTACATCGGGAGGAAGTCTTGTAATTATTTGCGTGGGCACGAGTCTGGTTTGATTTATATTCTTATATCTTGAACTCGATTTCCTCCTACAACAAATTGGTGCCGTTGCCGGGAAGATATCAATCGCGCCTAGCTTACTTGTGTTTAAGGTTTAGGATAGCCCATCCCTTTTTCTTGTTACTATCACATACCCTACCACCACCCGCCTCACCAATACCAACTTGGTACCGAGCCCTTTGCTACTAATTGGTGTTAACTTTCCGAGTTTCAAAGCTTAGGTACAAAGATGGAAGACTTTGTCGAAGGGAATCCCGCGTGGGAAGAATGGTTCCAAGAATTGAGACGGCAAAATAGGCTTGCAGTGAAGGAGGCACGATTAAGGGAAATAACTCGGCTGGAAGACGAAATCCGAAGGCTTGAGGCTATTAATGAACAAGGTAACTATTAACGAAATCCTTCTGTTCCACAGTACCAGTACCCATTGTTGGAAAAAATCTAAGGTTCTGGAGGACGATCCTACTTGTACGATTCCCTCTTCTCATCGTGATGCTGGTAGTATAAACCACTCGGACCATAGGGTTGGTGTTATTCCAACCAGGTCTCACCATCGTTCTGGGAAGTAGGATAAACCACCTATAAATTGCTATAAGCTTAATTTTGATGGATCAGTTATCCCGAGTGGTTCAGCAGCTTACGGTTACATCATCCGTGACTCGGCTAGTGAGGTTGTCGCTCTTGGCCGGTCCATTTGTACAAACATCTCAGTGGTTTATGCCGAAAACCTTGGCCTCAAAATGGATTGGGTATTCTGCTTGCTAAGTCATTAAAGATTTCAAACCTTTTGATCGAAGGGGACAACTTACTGGTTATAAATGCTCTATTGGGGGACTTGAAATGCCCCTGGACAATCGAGATGCTACAAGCGGATATTGTGTCAGATATTTCGTCCTTTACTTATGTTGTTATTCGTCATATTTTCAGGGAATCTAATGTTGTGGCCGACTATCTTGCTCGTAGTGCCCGTGCATCCTCTGCCGACGTCGGCTATGAGGATGATCCAGAACTGCATGTTCTCGTCCGGAAGGATGCGCTAGGAAGGACCTCTGCTGCGGCCGACCCAACCTAATCTTTATCCAACGTAAAAAAAAAATTAGGGAGGAGAGAGGGAAATTTGGAATAGGTAGAGGTGGCAATCGGGCGGGTCGGGTCGGGTTTGGGTTCGGTTAGTCGGGTTTCGGGTAATGTCTAATAATTTGTCAATCGGTTGGGTCGGGTTCAGGTTTCGATTGTATCGGGTTTTCATTATTTCAATATTCATTTAAAAAAATTTACTAGATTGTAGCTTAGAGTTCGTGTTATTTCGGGTTTCGGTTATAACGGGTTCGGGTCTTAATGGGTTTCGGGTTAATCGGGTTCGGTTCATTCGGATTTCGGGTCTAAAATGGACGGGTTGTGTCGGTGTTCAGAATAATCGGTTTCGAGTCGACTGGGTCGGGTTTTGCCAGCTCTAGGAATAGGGGATCTCATCTGAGCCAGTACGTAAGAAGCTGTCGGCTTTATTATTGAAAACTACCTGTACAGCTGTACTATTGAGAATCTGAGATTAGACTGAAATTCCATATATATATTGGCTCATACCCGATTACACGAAAGAACAATTTGAATCCAAAACAATTCAAATGGAAAAAATGAGCCCCCCTCACCCAGGCCAATTGCCACATGTACATAGAAAGGAGTCACTGCCCACTTGGCCCTTTATTTGACTACCTTAATTTAATTTACCTTGTGAGGAATCAAATGACACACTTTTCTCACCCAATTAATTAGATCGATCATATATATGTTGATACTTTCTTTATATATATAGTGTCAATGTCAATGTCACTAGCAGAATATATTATATATATATATAGATGGCAAGCACCATGAGACAATCTTTATATATTTACCTTGTTTGACAAGTTATAAAATGTATGTGGGATATGTTACGTCGTTGAATATCTATGTCAATAAGAAGGCACCAGGTTCAAGCTCTTCCAACCCCACACCCACAATCTAAATTCACACTTACTTCTATCACTTATTGTCTGTTTCTGTTCCTAGCTAGCTGATATATCCTATTTTATTGTGAGTTCACTGCCTTCATTTCCATTTTTTGTAGCTTCTTGCATGCATATTCGTTTTTTTTTTTTGCGCATGATAAGATTGCGAGCTAGCTATAGAATACTATTACTATGGTATGTTTCTTAATTAATTTATGATACAAAATTTGACATTCCGTACGCTCTGTCTAGCTAGGATGAGGTTAGTACATGTATATGTTTGGCATATCATATATAAATCAAGTGGGACAGCAGCTGCATGTATATCTTGTTATATATTGATATATAACAAGACTTTTACAAAAGATGATCGACACGGAATCGATCGACCAATTTGCACGTCATGATATAACGTTCTGTTTAATTTGCAGCTGAAAGAATGAGTGTAATGACACTCATCACATTACTGATGATATCAGTTTCCATGGTTATGTTGCTGATCAATCTTATACTTATAAGGGAGCAAAGCCATAATAAAAAACAAGAGGTACGTACGTACGTATATAACGTAGCAATGATCGATCTTTCAGGATACCTGATATAAAATAAGATGAAACATATGCACACAACATAAACTGTTCATATCTTATAGGTGCAAGATGAAGAAATGCAACAGAATGAAGTTAAACTCAACGAGGAAATAGTAACAACCGAAGATACAGATGCGACTTTGCCTGATCCAAATGAACTCATAACTCAAACTCTTCATGCTGTTATGCTTTCAACTGCACTTACAAAACTACCTGCTAATGTTACTCTTCAGGTTTGTAACACTTCCAACTTGTTTTCCTTTGCAACCTTTTCAAGGGGCCAAAAAAAGGAAGAAAAATCACAAGAAACCAAAGTTTTGACAATGACAGATAAATAATGAGAGCATCCCAGGGGGACAAACCTTTCAAATTTTGCCACTGCAAGCGCATTCTGTGGTTGAGCATCATCGAGTTAAAGACCCAAAAGTGGAGCTAAAAGTTGCTTTATTGGTCATCTCGGTGTCCACAAGCGCCATCATAAGCTTCTTGGCGGCTTTCACTGGGAGCCAAACCACACCAACGAGCAAGCTTCTGTTCCGAGCAGGCATGCTACTGATGCTTGTCTCATTCTGGTCTGCTGTAATCTTACTGCTGCTTATGGTTTGTCGAGCTCCATCCGTTTTGTTGAAGACGACTATGTGGGTTTCTGCAGGATCCATCGTACTTGCATTGCTGATTTTGTCACTGTTTTATTTTAAGCCAAAGTAGTTTCAAACATGAGGATAATCTGTGACATGAAATCAGTCCATTTAGAAAATGATGTAAAGCATATTAGCTAGAACTTGATATCTTCAAAGGTATATATATATATATATATATATATATATAGGGAAGATTTAAAATGTAAAATATCCTTAACGTGTAAAATTTGCTTAACGTGTAAAATTTTATATTTTTAATCAATCAACGCGCGCTCCGACTTGTGTTCGAAGACCTCCTGCACCAGCAGCGAGCAGCGACTTCTCTCGGCCTCCCACACCCACCTCGAGCCACCTCCGGCCACCAGCCCTAGCCTCACTCGAGCCTACCTCTGTGCGCACCTCCATAGCCCAGCACCCGCCTGGTTCGAGCCCTGCAGCCGCACCCAGCAAGCCCTGAATCCCCCCGTCCTCCTGCCTGCCCTGTTCGACATCTTCACCTACGGAAGCCCGTCGAGCCACCTTTGACCCACCAGCCACACCACCCTCGAACCCCCTCCCTCAGGCGCACCCCCCGAGCCTGGAACCCCCTTAGTCCGTGCCCAGCCGAGCCCACACCGAGCCCATCTTCCCCAACAGACCTGTTCGACGTTTTTGGCTCGATATACCTTCGAAAACCCGATTTTCTCTTTGTTTCAACTCAAATTTGGTATGATTTCTACCCCTAAAATTGTTTATTACAATTATTTAGATTGTTTGAATGATTTAGGTTGAGATTGAAAATCTAAGGTTTGATTTAGGAGCGGAATTTGGGGCTTTTTGCCAAAAGCCAAATTGATTGAAATTGATGATATGGTTGTGTTGTTGGGTTGATTTTGAGCTAATTTCATGTTCATATCATTGTCAAATTGTTTATGGATCATAAACTAATTGAATTTTAGAATTTTAGATTGCGATATGTTTTAGAATTTGGGGTTTTTTGCCAAAAGAAAAATTGACTTAAATTGATTATATGATTGTGTTTTTGGGTTGATTTGGAGCTAATTTCATGTTCATAGCATTGTCAAATTGTTTATGGATCATGATCTAATTGAAGTTTGGAATTTTATATTGCGATATGCTTTAGAATTTGGGGTTTTTTGCCAACAACCAAATTGACTGAAATTGATAATATGGCTGTGTTGTTGGGTTGATTTGGAGCTAATTTTATGTTTATAGCATTGTCAAATTGTTTGTGAATCTTGAGCTAATTGAATTTTAGAATTTTATTGCAATATGATTTAGGTCGATTAGGTTCTTCTATTTTAGCATAAAAATCATAATTTAGCCTATTAGCTCAATTGGTAGAGCAATGTGCGTTTGCACAAAAGATGTGGGTTCAAATCCCACATAGGTTACATAATAGACAAGAGCGCAACAATCGCAAATTGTTAATCATGCACATTATAATCTAAGTTATGCACTTTTTAACCTTAATTATGCACATTTTAATCTTATTTATGCACTTTAATTTTAAAAGATTATACGAAAAAAAATCGATTTCAAACTTACATCTATCAACCTAAATTATCTGAGAGGTGAACTCAAACTCTCAAAAGTAAAAAAAAAAACAAAATTAAAATATCGATTTCAAAAGCACATCTTTTGTCTTATTAATGTACATTATGATCTTACATTTGCACAATTGTATTCTTAATCTGCACAATTGTATCTTACTTTTGCACAATTGTAGTTTAAATTTGCACAATTGTATCATACTTTTGCACACTTGTATTCTAAATTTGCACATTACAATTTTATTTTCACACTTTATGTTCTTATATTTGCACTTTAAAGTTGCACAAATGCACTTCACAGTTGCACAAATGCACTTCATAGTTCCACAAATGCACTTTACAGTTGCACAAAAGGTATCGAAAACGGGAAAAAGTGCATTTACCCGTAAAATTACACATATTTACCAATTTACCCATAAATTAAACATATTTCAATTATAAAATTTTATAATTGAAATAGGCACATTTACCTATTTACCCCATAATGAATTATTATGTCTGCACAAAATAAACTTATATTTGCACAATAAGATGTTACATGTGCACAAAAGCAAGTTATACCTGCACAGCAGAAAGTGTTAACACAGAAAAAAAAATCTAGGACATTAAAAAAAAATAAAAATAAAAAATATAAAAAATCTGGTCCGAGAAGGGGGGCAGGGGGGGCACACGCATGGGCAAGGGGGGCAGACATCCTACTAATGAAATTAGGCCCATTAGTAATTAAATTAGGCCCATTAGCTAATTTTACGCGATAGCAAATTTTACACGTTAAGGAGTTTTTACATTTGAAGTAAACCCTATATATATATAGATGTGTTCAATCTGCTACCAATATGTCATTACTAAAAAAAGTCCCAAAGCATACTACTAGCTAGAATATTTATCATTGCATTAGCTCTTCTTCTCATCCAGTAGTGGAAATTGAACTCTTCATTATCCTAATTACCATTTTAAACTAGCAACTTCTTTTTTATCCATGACCAAATGAGGAAATAATTATATAAATAGCCAATCAAATAAAAGTTTTTAGGGAACTAGTTAAATATAAAAACTATTTAGGAAAATAGCCAAATCTTGTAGCTTTTAGATTTTTAATTATATAAAGGTACCTATTTTTATGCTAAAACAAGACTAACTAAGCAAAGGAAGTTCTTTTAGCTTTAGATTCTGGTCTTACGTTTTTTATTTTTAGCGAAATCATCCAAAATATAGCATTATATTGATGATTATATTTAGCATTTAACTTTTGTTGCGGTGCCTATTTTTATGCTAATTTACGAATTAGACCAATACTTCAATGTAGTTACACTAGACCACCGATGTTCATGTAGCTCCTAGCTTTCTAGAGGTGGCTAACCTTCAACCAGACCTCCCTTAGTCCAAGCACAACCTAGATCTATTTCGTTTCCTACTTCAAACCATGAGGGTTTTGATTTGTGTAGGGGGTGAAAGGACTGAAATCAAGAAAATAAATTATTCAAAACATAGCTTTAGTTTAAGCAGTTTTCCCTTATATAAACACAAGCTTTTATTGAATTGGGAAGATTACAGCACACACGCACACTTGAAATGTCAAAACATTGAAAGACTCTATACACTCGTACTAGAAAGATTCATTGAAGGGTTTTCAACTTCATAGTGATGGAACACAGTCTACTCAAAATTCAAAACTCCTCTCTTTTTGTTTTTGATTTACAAGACTCCTTCTCCCTTTCAAATGTTCTCTCTCTCTCTAGAATTCGATGCTTTGTGTGGTCTTGGAGGGCTTTATTTATAGAACAGGTATGAGAGCATTAGATACCTTTCAATGTCTCTCTTTACCCATGACTGATACGATGACCTAGACTTCACTAATAAAAGTAGAAAAGCAAACCACTCATGCCTACATTACATCTACTCACATGGAAAATAGTGCCAAAAGAAAAAGAAACAAAAAGAAAATTACATTATTGCGGTAGTGATCTTGGTGCACTCTTGTCCTTTTTCAATTATCATCAAGATTATGGAGCGCTTCTTATCCCATGTTGGCTTCTAGGTCTCCATTGTCATAGTTCATTTCTAGATCTCTCCACGTAGTGACCCCTTTTGAACATTTGTCACCCGAACGTCCGTACAATTTGAGTAGTATATAAGTCGAGCTCGGAAATAGGAGAGAGATCTATTCCCTAATTAGAAGAGCTCTTAAAGGGAGACAATTAGGGATTTTAACACTCTGCGGACACTCGAAGGGCATCATCCACATTATGTCTCGAAAAGAGAGTCCCACGAGTGTTAAGAATGGAACCAAGCGTGTGCATGCACTATCTTGCTACCAGAATTAGATATCATAGTCGAAGAAGTAAATTTGATGGTATGACACCCAATCCCAAGTCTCCTCACGTACCTCAGATAACCTCGATGACCATCAATTTTCACACTCTGCCTGATCATGGGGCCCACAAATTGTTGGACATTGAAATAGGGATTCGTCCACAAATTGTTGTTTTTAACAAGGAGAAGACATGATGAATGTGTGTGTGGGATGATTGGTTTTGGTTTTGTTCTACATTGTTTGAGGACTAGCAAAGGTTAAGTTTGTAGGATGATTGGTTTTTGTTTTGATAATGCAAATTTAAGATAGACATTATAGGTAGTTTAGTTGCACGTCGATGTAAATAATACATGTTTGGGTGATAAATGCATAGTTTTTCATTTGGTGGTCAAATTCAGAATTTACGCGCGTGTTTTTAGTGTTTAATTGTAGGATTGTAGATTCGAGCTTAGAAAGTGGAACATTTGGGGATGTCAGAACCAAGGAGGAAGCCAATGAGAGTTGTTTAGGGCAAGATATTGGGAGTTGTGCATGCGGCAGCATGAGCAACGCTCACGGCCGATCGACGTGAAGAAACAACTCTTTAAGACCAGACACCACACCCGCAGCTAGGGTGAGGCGCCCACGGCAGATCAAGGTGGAAACGTTGTGCCCACAGTTGGAAGTAATGTGCTCGCGACACTTGGGCAAAGGAAACCCGTAATATATGTAAACGGAATCTATCCGAAAGTCTTATCTTTTGTCTAAAAACATATCTTTCCTAGTCTGATTTATTTAGGGTTTGGCCACCTTTAGGACTATAAAAAAACAAGTTTAGGTCTAGTTTTTCATTTATTAAGATTTAGAAAGTAAAGACTTGAGTTTCTATAAGTTTTGAGCAACTAAACTCTTTCGGTTTTGCCTGCGATTCAAGCTAGACTTGTTGGTTGAATCATGAGTTTTAATTTCTAGTTTTTCATATCGTTCATTTCAACTTCTTTGTGCTTAACTACTTATATTTTTTATATTTATCTTGTCTAGTCAACTTGATAGAATCACATCGCGCTAGGGTTTTGATTCGTGTCTTCCATGAACTTAATCAATCGTAGCAAACACATTCTTATGGGATTCCTTTAATGAAGCTTAAATGTGTATGAAGTTGACATATCATGTAGATATTGAGTCTTCAGGGAATTGATATTGCCTTTATGCTAGGAAAATATTGGTACCTTATGATATTCCTCTAAATCTTTCCCTTTTTTAGATTGCATAGGAGTGTAACGGATTATTAGGGTTGACGAGCGGTAAAATCGTCATTGAATCTCTCCAAAGAAATACCTACACTCAAAAGCTTACTATAGTGGTTAAGCATATGTGTTGATCCCGCATAGATCATGTGTTTTATATATTTGTTTCTCTTGTTCACAATGAGAGAAAAAGAAATAGAAAAGTAGCGAAAGCAAGATTAGTGATTGGTCTAAAACCAACACCCCGCAAGTGTACGGTGTCAATTGTAGCAATCGAGTGTCAAATCACTAGTTAACTAAGCCAAATAAATGAAGTGATTTTTGAATAAATAAGAAAATAAGAATAAGAGCAAATTGTAGTTTTTGTGAATATATGATGAGAAACATTCCAGAGTTATGGTTTTTAAGGGGGTTAAGACAGGAAGAAGTTTCCTGTGGGATGGATGATATATGCTTTACTCTATTCTTGCTTGCGGACAAGCAAAGGCTTAAGTGTGTGGGAGTTTGATAATGCATATTTTAGATAGACATTATAGATAGTTTCAGGTGCATTAGAGTATGTTTATTAGTTAATTTTCATTGTTGTTCATTTTTGTGTTCGAGTTCACACTCTATACAATTTTGTGCTATTATGCAGATTTACATTATGAGCTTGAAGAGAGGCTAAGTTTGGATCAAAGGAGCTAGAAGAGGCTGATATATGGAGCTAAAAAGAAGCTAACTGAAGTCACAAGAGAAGCCAAGGAGAAGATGAGCAAAGACAAAGGAAGAAAACAAACACAGAAAAAGCGGTGTCCACCACTCCAAAACTGACGCCAGCCTGTTTCGCAGTTTCAGAATATTTTCGAGATTTTTCCGAATATTTTAATTAGGCAATACTTATCTAATCTTTCTAGGGTTTTATGAGGCAGGCTATAGACCTATTTAGGTTCGTTCTCAGTAGTTTTTAACAACACACAACATTCCTTTCAATTATCCATCGTTCATTAGGATTATAAGCAACTAAAATCAGTGTTTTGCCTGTGCATCGAAGACATGGTTGATTGAATTGTGAGGCTTTGATTTCTTACTTATTCCTAAGATTATTTCATTACTCTTGCACTTATTCTATGTTGTTAATTCTCTCTTGCTTGATCACCTTGATATAGTTGCATCGGGCTTGGGTTTTAACTAGTTCGTAAGAATAATTATACCTTTTGTAGCAATCAAAATCAAGAAAGTCCGATCCGTAAGGAATCTCGATTGTGTAGGTTACTGACATGTTGGTTAAACATCGGTTCTTAAGTTGCTAGGGTTGAAAGGGGTGACAACCTTCGACACTATACTAGTTTCTTAGGAGGGAAAGTGCAGCTATTCTGCCAAGTACTTTAGGAATTTGTGTTATTTGTATGTTAAACCTTGGTAGGGCTAGGGTTGCATGTAGGTGTAAGGGATTGTCATGTCTATAAGGAATGGAAATCCACATAAACCAATGCCGGAATAAATAACTGAATTGGAATAACTATAAATGAAGTCAAGGATCATTAACACCAACCATTGTTGAGATCTCGCAAGTGAAGCGCTTTACTCTTATTGTCATCAATTCGCAAACATTCCTTTTTTTACTTTCCCTACATTATTTCATATTATTCAATCTTGTTATTTTATTATTTTAGTTAGCATAGACACTGATGTGCGCTCAATTATCCATGTTTTTCGCTTACATTCATATCGATTTCTGCCTGCATTTTATATTTCTGGGTTAGAATAATATATAATTTGTGTAACTTATGCTTGTTTGTCAATTATAGAGATCTATACTAGTTCTTGTTTAATATTGCATAAATCGAGACATTTTTGGGACAATTCGGAGAAGTGGAATTCAAGCAGGAAAACCACTCGACGTCTACTATAGAGTCACACGATGTCTACCAAGTAACTCGACGTCAAGTGGAAGTTGAAGGCAAACGTCAAGCAGAAGTAAGGAGAAACAGAACACTCGATGTCGAGCGGAGACCTTACTCGAGACATACACATCCAGAGCCAAGGCCGAGTGCTAGACGACTTGAGACGCACAGAAGACTCGACGTCGAGTTACCCTCTCGATGTCGAGTGAACCTGGAGCTCAGGTCGAGTGTACAAAAAATCGAGATGCAGAACACGAGTCGACGTCAAGTCACCAACTCGATGTCGAATGGAGCTGGTCCTATGCCTTTTATTTTCAAGATAGAATGGTCACCAAGCATCACATCTCCACCATCAAATAATTTTAAGTTATGAAACCAAGATTTATGATGAGTGGCATGAATGGTGCATCCAGAATAAAAAATCCAGCAATCAGAAGCATTTTCAACAAGCAAAGAAGTAACAACAAGCATTTCATGAGTATAGTAAGGGTGGGTTTCAGATACTGTATTGACAACATCTTTCATAGAAGCTTTTTTTCCATCTCTTTTCTTCTTATTACAATTCTTTTCAAAATGACCAGTTTTAGAAAAATAATGACACTTCACGTTTGATTTGTCAAAGTTCTTATCAAATCCATTTTCAGACTTAGATTGTGGGTTATCTTTGTTGTTATTTTCCTTCTTCTTGTTATTTATCTTCCTGTTACCTTTACTTTTAGGCTTACCCATAAGAACCTCATCTTTAGGCTCAACCTTAGGTTCATTTTTGGAGCCATTAGCAGTTTTAAACACCTTAAAAGATTCATTTTTCTGGATTAAAGATTCAATGATGTCCTTCTTAACCAGTTTATTATTTCCATATTGGACAACATCCTTATTAGTGTCAAACTGACTAGGCAAAGAGTTTAACAGAAGCTCACACAACTGAGTTTCATCGAGTTTATCACCACAGTGAGTAAGATCTTGAGTAATTTGTAAAAATCTATAAATATTCCCAGGAAGGGTGCATGCAGTGTTCATTTTAAAACTAAAAAGTTTATTGAAAAAATTCACACGAGAAGGCAAAGATTTGGTAAGATAAAGATTTTCAAGAGCATCCCACAACTTTTCAGCTGTGTGATGTTCAATTACCTGCCTTGTTACCTCATCTGAGAGACATAGCAAGATTTAACTATGGGCTTGATCCTCCGATTCCTGAATCTTTTCCTTGGTGGTATTATCAGGGAACTTGTTGGTGACCGCGACCCATCACTTCTCTTTCATAAGCACAACTCGCATTTTTACCTACCACATAGCGAAATTAGTAGTGCCATTGAAAGGCTTCAAACGAACAGAATCAGACATTTTTTCTAAGGCAGAAATAATCTGAATGTTCAAGAATCAAGGAACATATACAACGAAAGCAAAAATGGTCATAGAAAACCACTAATATCAGAAATCAGGTTCTCAATAAGGGAACGGAGCTCTGATACCACTTTGAGAGGGTATCGAAGGATTCGTTTCAAGCAAGACAAGCGCAGATATGATCGAAGAGCATAGAAGATGAAAAAGAACCAAGAACACATGAGTTTTACGAGGTTCGGTTCCTAGATCCTACATCCCCGGGGCCTCAGAAGTCGGCCCTAATCCACTATGATAATCAAACAATACAAGGGGTTGGCAAAGCCAAATACAAAATATGCAAGTCTAAAACAGTAAACGAAAACAACAACCACACAGAGAAAGGAAGAAAGAACTCTCTTCGCAGTTCTCATATCTGGAGATACATATCCAGATCGAGAAGGTAAACCCTCAAAGGGAGACTGCGCCGATCATCAGAAGAGCCTGCAACCTAGCATCACCCTTGGAACGCCGAGGAAGAATATCTTCAACAACTGAAGGAAATAAGGATCGAGGAGCGAAACTGATGCCGTTCAAATATCAATGACTCCTAGTGACATTGAGGACAACATGAAGGTTTCATTTGATGGCCCTGTCACTCGTGCAAGGGCCAAGAAGATTCGAAATGCAACTAAAGCCTTTCTTGTCCGTCACCATGGAACTTTAGAGCAAGGGTTCAGGCCACCCTGGATCACTTGGCTCAAGGTTACACCGCCAGCACAAGAAGTGAGCCTGCGTCCACACACAGAGCTCATGAAGACTCGTCTGCACCCACCATGAGCCAACCTTACTCGACATAAGCTTGGACACTCGACAACACCATGGGCCGAGTAGCTCCTTGTGCATGGGCCGAAATTAAGTTAGTTAATTATATTATTATTTCATGCAATTAGATAAATAAAGGTGGAAATTAATTATATCTCTTCTAGATATATTACTTAGCCACCAAGTTATTAAATATCTATCTTCTTAGGATTTATTTATCTTAAAGCTATTTCATTTATCTTTAGATAGAATTAATCTATCCAAACCCCTTTCCTTTGCAAGGAAGGATTGGATAGATCTCTCATAGTTTTCTATAAATTCATGTTATGCATCTTTTATTAAAATCATATTGAAATAGAATTGAAGAAACCCTTTATGGATTAAGGGTTCTTCGATTATCAATCCCAAAGCTTCATGTTCTTATTATTTTCGGCCTTCACAAATCATCACCATCATCTTGTTCTAAACCGGCAAACCCTAAACCAATCCCTAACCCTAATCCGGAAACCGTCGCAAGAAGAGAAGCCCAGTCCTTGGTGACACTCGCTGCCACCATCGCTCCCAGCGAGCGCGGACACCCGCTCCTGCGTGCTCGCTCTCGCTCATGCGCTCCCAGGTGCCTCGCTCCGCGTTCACCAGTGCCCGAGCACTCCCAGCGCGGCATCGCTCGCGCACCCGCTCTTCAGTCTCGCTCCAGCGAAGCGTCCTCGCCTCCGCGCTCCTAATCCCGCACACCCTGAGGCCTAGACGCCTGTGTGCCCGGAGTCCTCGCGCGCCCTGCTCGCTTCTCTCTCGCTTCCCTTTAGTTTTCTGTCGCTATTACTTTGTCAAGATTTTCTGGAAATTTCTAAGTATAGATTCTGTCGCTATTTCAGAAATCTAATTACTTGTTTAATTTGTTCCAATCAAGAGATATCAAAGAGCATTGCAAGGTCAAAGCAAATATACGGCGTGGTTCTTGATCTGCGGCCCACAGGCGAAGGATCGGGTATCCCAAACGTATCAAGTGGTATCGGATTTCAGGTTAATGCAAGTTTTAGGTGAAATATGCTTTCACCTATGATGGGAGGAGAGTTACTCTCCTACCCCTTTCGCCACAAATTATTCTGAAAGACCAGGTTCGCAAGCAGCAACAAAGGAACGCCGACAGAGAAGCTGAAAGATTGGAGAAGCTCAAAGGGAGCTCGGCTGAGCAAGCCGCCCCCGCGGCCCCAGCAGCAGCCCCCGCAGCCGCCCCTACAGCCCCCTTGCCGCCTTCCCCTCCCCATTCGACGTCACCTAAGCCCTCTTCTGCATCACTTAAAGGCTCTGTGGAACATCGATCTTTGGTCTCTCACCCTCAGCAAGGGACCATCACCTGGAATGCTCATCGACCTCATATTCTTCTGGTCATGAAACAGGTATTACTTACTGTTGAATTAAGTCATATTCCTGCACCTATTGCTGCTCTTCTGCAGGATTATTTGGATGTGCTTCCAGCTGAACTACCCCAAGGCTTGCCTCCTATTAGAGGTATTCAGCACCAGATTGACTTCGTGCCTGGAGCAGCCTTGCCTAATCGCGCCGCTTATAGAGCTAGCCTTGAGGAAACAAAGGACCTGCAATGACAAGTCACAGAATTGATGGACAAGGGCTTTGTTCGAGAAAGTCTCTCTCCCTGTGCCGTGCCTGTCATTTTGGTTCCAAAGAAGGATGGCTCCTGGCGCATGTGTGTTGATTGCCGCGTGATCAACCAAATAACGGTTAAGTATCGCCACCCTATTCCTCGTTTAGATGATATGCTTGATGAACTTCATGGTGCTTCTATTTTTTCTAAAATTGACCTTAGAAGTGGATATCATCAAATTAGGATGAAACAGGGTGATGAATGGAAAACGGCTTTTAAAACTAAGTATGGTTTATATGAATTGTTAGTAATGCCTTTTGGATTAGCTAATGCACCTTCTACATTTATGAGGCTTATGAACCATGTGCTTAGAAGACACTTAGGTAAATTTGTCGTTGTCTATTTTGACGATATCTTAATCTACAGTAAGAATATGCATGATCATTTAAGTCACTTAAAATTGGTTTTTGATTGTCTAAGGAAAGAGAAATTATATGCCAATTTAAAGAAGTGTTCTTTTGCATCCAAGTCTACCATTTTTCTTGGTTTTGTAGTGACTGCATCTGGATTAAAGGTGGATGAGGAGAAGATTCGTGCTATTCAGGAGTGGGCTAGGCCGACTACACCCACCCATGTCCGCTCATTTTTGGGCCTTGCTGGCTTCTATCGACATTTTGTCAAGGACTTCAGCCTGATTGCCGCCCCCCTACATGAGCTGACAAAGAAAGATGTGACATTTCGCTGGTCTGACTCACATCAAAAGGCTTTCGACGCCCTCAAGGATCGCCTGACACACGCCCCAGTGCTGCAGTTACCTGACTTTGCTCAACCTTTTGAGCTCGAGTGTGACGCTTCTGGCACTGGCATTGGAGGGGTCCTGCTGCAGAATAAGCGTCCCATCGCCTACTTCAGCGAAAAGTTGGGCACCGCTGAGCTCAACTATTCTACCTACGACAAGGAGCTATTTGCACTGGTTCGCTGCTTACAGACTTGGCAACATTATCTCTGGCCTAAGGAGTTTGTGATTCATTCGGATCATGAAGCTCTAAAGTGTCTCAAAGGATAAGCAGTGCTCAGCAGGCGACTTGCACGATGGGTAGAGTTTATAGAGACCTTTTCCTATGTGGTTCACCACAAAAAGGGAAAGGATAATGTGGTAGCTGACGCGCTATCACGCAAGTATGTCCTCTTAAACCATATGGATGCACATGTTTTGGGTTTTGCTTTGATAAAGGAATTGTATGCTTCTGATGGTTTCTTTAAAACTATATATGCTCAATGTGTGTCCAAAGGTGAAGTTGATTCATATTTTATTGATAATGGGTATTTGTTTAAGATGGGCAAACTTTGTATCCCATCTTCTTCTATTCGCCGATTGTTAACCCAAGAAATTCATGAATCTAGGGGACATGGGGGTTTCGAAAAAACCTTAGCTGGACTAAAGGAACACTACTTTTGGCCTAAAATGTCTAATTATGTGCTGAGATTTGTCAAAAGTTGTGTTACATGTGCTAAAGCCAAATCGAAATCCAATGCTAATGGTCTATACCAACCTTTGCCTATTGCTAATGCACCCTGGGAAGATGTTTCTATGGATTTTATTGTAGGATTGCCTAGAACTTCTAAGGGTCATGATTCCATATTTGTTGTTGTGGACCGATTTTCCAAAATGGCTCATTTTATTCCATGTCATAAAACTAATGATGCTATTCATGTTGCTCAGTTATTCTTCAAAGATGTTGCTCGCTTACATGGACTGCCATTATCTATAGTTTCTGACCGAGATCCTAAATTCTTAAGCTCTTTTTGGAAAACTCTATGGTCTAAATTGGGTACAAAATTACTATTTTCTACTTCTTGTCACCCACAAACTGATGGCCAAACTGAGGTCACAAATAGAACTCTTGGGGCTCTCCTTAGAGTCATGCAGCGAACTAACCTCCGGAGGTGGGAAGATTGCCTACCATTTGTAGAATTTGCATATAACAGGTCTAGGCACTCTGCAACTAAGATGACCCCCTTCGAAGTAGTATATGGCCGAAATCCACTCACTCCAGTGGACATGATGCCTCGGCCATATAAGGACAAGGAGAGCGTGGATGCAACTAAGAAAGTGGACTTCATCAAAAGCTTGCATGAGCGTACCAAGGCGCAGCTGGAGAGGAAGACTGCACAATACAAGGCCGCGAAGGACAAGCATCGCAAGGATGTGCAGTTCAACGTTGGTGATCTGGTCTGGCTGCATCTCAGGAAGGAAAGGTTTCCCCAACAACGGAAATCTAAGCTGGACCCCAGGGGAGATGGACCATTCAAAGTGCTTCGAAAGATGGGTCCTAATGCATACAAGCTGGATCTCCCTGCCGATAAATACAGCGTCCATTCTACATTCAACGTCGCCGATCTATCCTTGTTCGTGCCTGACGATGACTCTGACGACGATTTAAGGACAAATCGAAGTCAAGTGGAGGAGAATGATGCCGTTCAAATATCGATGACTCCTAGTGACATTGAGGACAACATGAAGGTTCCATTTGATGGCCCTGTCACTCGTGCAAGGACCAAGAAGATTCGAAATGCAACTAAAGCCTTTCTTGTCCGTCACCATGGAACTTTAGAGCAAGGGTTCAGGCCACCCTGGATCACTTGGCTCAAGGTTACACCGCCAGCACAAGAAGTGAGCCTGCGTCCACACACAGAGCTCATGAAGACTCGTCTGCACCCACCATGAGCCAACCTTACTCGACATAAGCTTGGACACTCGACAACACCATGGGCCGAGTAGCTCCTTGTGCATGGGCCGAAATTAAGTTAGTTAATTATATTATTATTTCATGCAATTAGATAAATAAAGGTGGAAATTAATTATATCTCTTCTAGATATATTACTTAGCCACCAAGTTATTAAATATCTATCTTCTTAGGATTTATTTATCTTAAAGCTATTTCATTTATCTTTAGATAGAATTAATCTATCCAAACCCCTTTCCTTTGCAAGGAAGGATTGGATAGATCTCTCATAGTTTTCTATAAATTCATGTTATGCATCTTTTATTAAAATCAGATTGAAATAGAATTGAAGAAAACCTTTATGGATTAGGGTTCTTCGATTATCAATCCCAAAGCTTCATGTTCTTATTATTTTCGGCCTTCACAAATCATCACCATCACCTTGTTCTAAACCGGCAAACCCTAAACCAATCCCTAACCCTAATCCGGAAACCGTCGCAAGAAGAGAAGCCCAGTCCTTGGTGAACTCGCTGCCACCATCGCTCACAGCGAGCGCGGACACCCGCTCCCGCGCGCTCTCTCTCGCTCCTGCGCTCCCAGGTGCCTCGCTCCGCGTTCACCGGTGCCCGAGCACTCCCAGCGCGGCATCGCTCGCGCACCCGCTCTTCAGTCTCGCTCCAACGAAGCGTCCTCGCCTCCGCGCTCCCAACCCCGCACACCCTGAGGCCTAGACGCCTGTGTGCCAGGAGTCCTCGCGTGCCCTGCTCGCTTCTCTCTCGCTTCCCTTTAGTTTTCTGTCGCTATTACTTTGTCAAGATTTTCTGGAAATTTCAGAAATCTAATTACTTGTTTAATTTGTTCCAATCAGGAGATATCAAAGAGCATTGCAAGGTCAAAGCAAATATACGGCGTGGTTCTTGATCTGCAGCCCACAGGCGAAGGATCGGGTATCCCAAACGTATCAGAAACCCTAACCCTAGCCTTCTCTCTTCTCTCTCCTCTCTCTTTCTTTTCAAAAGTTGGATTGAAGAGTGAGTGAATGACGGAGGGCAAGTAGAGCTCACGAGTTTATATAGAGCTCGAACCCTAGTTAAAACGCAGCGCTTTGTAGGAGGCTTCAACTCAGATAATCAGCTAGTGTCTCCTATGGGCCAGTGTAATGGCTTCCGATTGCGGGCCTGGGTTTGGGCTTGTGTTGTGGTTAGGAGATCAAGCCCACAAGGTCCAATTTGATCTAGTCCACAACACTAAGCTTAACCTTAGCTCAATCACACATCTAAACCTTATTACACATATAACCTATAGTTTATTGTTCTTATTACAAAACCATATAATAAAACATTATACAACTTAGACAAATATACATGTTTCTTAACATTATTGAATTAAAGCAATTGTTTAAATAAACTCCTAAGAACTAAACCCTAATAAGTTTCCTACTTATTGACCAAGGAAAATATCTTAAAGAGATAAACTTTCCTTTTCCACATTTATTCACCTAACTATGTATTACTAAAATAAAACATTCCATCAATAGCTCCAATTACATAGGAGTTACTAAATATGAAAAGAACCTAAAAACTAATAATAATAAAAATAATAATTAAATAAATAAAATATCTTTTCATCAATCCATGGTGGCACATTCTTCTTTCTCTTGAGGATGACACTCTTTGCCATCAATAGCCCTCGAATCGGTCTTGAGAGCTCGCCTAGATCAAGATCATTGTTTGATCCACAGAAGGCCATCTTGATCCGCATCATGCACTTACATCTTTTTTTGAAGACTTTTCCTTGGCTTTGTTGTTGGCGGGTGCTTTTTGCTTCCTCGTCCATCGTTGTGCTTTGTACTCGTCGATCAATCCCTTTCATCTCCTTCGATTGACAAGGCTCAAATCCTTCCCACCTCTTGTAATGGCCATAGATTGTAAGTAATTGTGAACATGTGATTTACTCGATTCGATGACGGGGAAGTTAAAAGGAGCTTCGATGGACGAGACTAGATTGGATGATTACCGACGACGACCTCTACGATTTGGATCGCCGGTGGTTAAATTAGTGAGGGACGAGGAAGATGAGAGGAGGTCGACAACGGATGCCCGATGAGAGGAGGACTGACGGTGAGGGTGATAATGCATATCTTAGATAGGCATTATAGGCATTTTTAGGCTAGTTAGGTTGCATTTCGTTCACAATATGTAGTTAATTTGCATCTTGTGAGTATTTTGGAAGGAGTCGGAATCTACACACTTTTTTTTATTATTTCGGGTAATGGTGGATCCGATAATGAGACAGGAGTTGATAATGCATTATATGAGAATGTCTAGTTGATCGAAGAAGCTTTCATGAAGATCTCAAGAGGTCCTGAGAAGAAGAAGCAAACCTAAATGAAGAACAAGTCTGCAGAATTTGTCGCTAGGCATGCTGAACTTGTTTTGCACTTTCTGGAGGCCTCGGTTGTCGGATTGACGATTATGACCATGCGCTTGAAAGCTCTTTCAAAGAGCTACAACTTTTCTGTTGAGAAGGGAGCAAATTCAAGACAGATTTTCTGGGAAAGACCAAAGTAGCGGCCGCAACATGTGTTCCGCGGCCGCAACCAGTATGGATGCTGCGGGTTGGCAAAAAACTGCTGATGCCACGGCCGCAGCATTGGTCGTCAGCGCTAGACGTTACGTTTTGTTTTAAGAAAACCCTAGTTGTTATTATTTTGTTTCATGGCCGACTTGGATTGTTATAAGGCCGACTTTAAGCTATTTTTCTACGACTTCTATTCTATTCTGACGTTCATCAGACACTTTAGAGATTTGAGTGATGTCTTCCATGAGGAACTAAACTCATCTATTCTGCCTGCAATTTGAAGCTTTATTTGGATTGATTGTGAGTTTCTAATTCTCGTTCCTTGTTTCCTATATTTGAATGCTTTAACTTCTTTGTGCTTAATTGTCTATTGTTTTTTTCTTTCTTGTCTGACCAACTTGTTAGATCAATTTAATTGCTATGATTTTGTAGATTCCTAATTGTGAACCTTAACCTAAGTAGGAAACTTATTCCTTTAGGGCTGATTGAACAAGTAGGAAGTTGGATGTGCTGTTAAATCCCTCTTTAAGGACTGCAAATACCTTGGCTAATCTCTGGATTTAAAGCTATCAATTGAGTTAAATCCCTCTTTAGGGACTGTTCGATTGATAAGGGTTTCTAGGACTGATTGGACTAGTAACTATATTAGGTCGGGACAAGGGCATTCATAGGAAACTTAATAGGACGAGAAGAAGTTACAAGAATCGCTTCAACCAAATAAAGTGGAAAATTGTAGGTAGAATTGCTTCTCATAATTGTCTAAACCAAAATCATTTACTCTTGCTTCCTTTAATCCGTTTTGATAAACCTTTCACACTAAAAAAACCCCAAATTTGGTTACTTTAATTGACACTTGAATCATACTGGAATTATCACTTTCTCTGTGGATCGACGAGAGGCTTGAAACCTACTCCCACAAGTGTATGGGATCGGTTGTAGTATATCAAGGTGTCGAACTCAGGGACTATAGGAGTATTAATCGAATCTTTGCAACCAGTTGACTAAGTCAAAATAGTAGAGATCAAAATTGAGGTTTTATGATATAACTAACAAAAATAAATTAAAATAAGCAAATGGAAGTGTTGGGTAAATATGGAGAAAACATTCTAAAATTGGGGATTAACCACCATGTGTCGTCGATAGACTTAAGAGATTTTTCTCGCTCGAATGAATTTGATTATGTATGAAGGTAGGCTATCTAAGTTCATCACTAATCTTCTCTCGGTCTCATAGCAAATTGTACCTAACCGGTTAACAATCACTCTCGTGTAAAGTTAAACTAAAGTTAGGTCCATTACGCTCTTAGAATCTAAGCAAGTTCATTCAAATTTCTCCTTTCGGTCTCAATTAGAACAAACAAACCTAGAATTTCTATGACACCCTATAAATCCTCAAGAGATCTTGAATCATGCTATTATGTCACTCATAAGCAAACATCAATGTCTCAAGTTCAATCCTATAGCTCCAATGACAACAATCACCTCTCGGGCTCATGCAATCATCTATCTTCCTATTAGGGTTATCTCCTTTCGGTCTCAACCCCTAATTGGATCTAATCGATTATCAATTAGGCTATACGCTCAATATGATTAAATCAAACAAAAATCAAACTACATTTAAGTAATAGTAAGTATGGTCTATCTCAACATAGCGGAATCACCCCAACCCTAAAACGATCGAATTAGCCAAACATGATAAAAGAGAACAAATCAAAAGCAAGATAAGAAGACATGTCAAAGAAGAGTAAGAGAAATACTTGATCTTCTCTAACGGAAATCGTCTCCAAGCTTTCGATTGCAATCCCTTATTATTCAACTAATAAGCACCCTTTTCCCAAAACCTCAAATCTGAGTTTGTAGCCTCTTGTGGACAAGACGTAACCCCCCTACTATCTGGAAATTACATCCCTTTTAATTAATCCAAAACAAATCAAAGAAACAACCGGAAATCCGAAAGGTCTGGCCGGATCTAGCACTGTCACGACTCGTGAGGAGTCTGTCACGGGTCGTGACATCCTGCAGAAGTCACAAAACACACGGGTTCACTCGTCACGACTCGTGAAGGCCTCCCACGAGTCGTGACAACTTGCTTTAGCTGAAAATTGCACAAACTCCCTTGTCCCGCGAGTCGTGCTACATCGTCTTGAGATCCTATGAGTGATTCACTTGATATGCTTGCTTCTTGTCTCATATTTTAGCTCATCTCTCGACCCCTTTAGCCCGTCTTTGATGACTTGTTTTCACATGGAAGCGCCTCTAATCACGTCCCTTATCCTTTAGCTCTTGAATCGGCTCCAAAACCGCTCAGAAGTACCTGAAATCACAACAAACTAGCGGTAGACACCGATTCCTCAAAATGGGACACTAAGGGCTAACAAATAGGTAGAATACTCTAGTAAAATGCCCTAAACTCTAAACAAGAGTGCCCAAAGAACAATGCTAGAATAGATGCTATCAAAATACCTCATACTTACCCTTGCTTGTCCCCAAGAAAGACTAAGATAATAAACCACAAGATAGCGTATGCTAATTAGAATTATCCGACGAATGTCGTCCTAGCATATCATTGCCAACAATCGAGCTTGACTAGCACATCAAAACACCAAAATCCTCTAATGCACTTCGCTTAAATCTCAACCTCAATACTCATCATCCACAAAGCTTGAACAATCTCAATAATCTCCACCGCTTGAAAATATGCACACAATAAAATCATGAGGGCTTTATAGGGTTATAATGAGGCTAAGGTGGAAACAGTTGGGTATGGAAAATTTCAGGCCATGTGGTGCTAAAATCCGGGAAAAAGGATCATTCGAGAACAACCGGAAAAACACCCACTTCAAATAATCAAACTCATACCAATCCACCAAACAAACGCCATCACAACAACATTTTCATGTTCACTTTGGTCAACCACCTCAAAAAAAATTTCTTTTTCTTCTTTTTTCCTATTCACCCTTTTTCTTACCTCTCTAGCCTCGACACCGTTTTACACGAATACAAACATTTGTAATGAATGTACCCGATTACTAAGTGTCTCGGCATCCTCTCTTCTCTTTGCACTTCGATCTTCCTACTTGTGTGAATTTTATTCTCCACAAGCAGGATCGGTTACTAACCGTATTTTTTTTCATTTCTTGACTTTTGCACAAGAGTGAATTTTATCCTCCTCTTATCCCAAGACTTTTCTTCCTTTTTTTATTTTTTTTTATCACAATCAAGAAAAATCACCCCACACTTGAAGCACATCCACACAACAAAATACACCACCATGACCCAAAATCCCGGATTGGGTAAAGGCGAATAGCGGGCTATTGAAAATCTTGTGGAGCTACCAAAGAAACAAGCTTCTAAGGCTCAGAAGGCTTCAAGGAGATGATCAAATGCAAGGGTATGTAAGGAGAAATGGGCTAACAAAATTGCCTCAGTCATATTTCAATTGTGCACATAAATCAAATAATGTGGTCTCAACCAAAATATCAAGCTTGAGTATCCAAGTATAAGGCGAGAAACATACATAACCAAGCAAGAGGGTAAGCAATCTAGCTAGTCAAACAAGACAATGACTCAATGCTCAGGTAATCATCAAATATTCAAAAATAAGGATGGGTCAAATAGACACGAAAATCGCAAAAATTGTGAAGTATTCACCCTCACCCCATACTTAAGTAAAGCATTGTCCTCAATGTGCAAAACAATCAAGGAAGAGATGGGAATACTCACAATTTCAACATGTAGAACGAGTGTCTTGAAAGTGGCCAAGCCAATGCCATATGTGTCCAAACCTAGGGAAGACAACCAAGACAAACAAGCAACAAACTCGACAAGATAGGGGCTAGTAGATAGGTGTCAAAACACCTTCAACTCAGCTCGAACATAATCAATATTCTCAATATAGCGCACTCTCTACCCCATACTTGCTCATTTGCAAATCAGCTCACATGTATAAAAGAAAAACAAAACTATAAACTATAAACAAAAAATTTTTTTGTAAGAGAAATACTTACATGGAGAGAACAAAGAAAAAATAATAATGATAAAAATAAAAAATAAAATAAAATAAAAGCATAAAAATAGGTGACCACGACTCGTGAG
Organism: Persicaria tinctoria; assembly: GCA_037127255.1. Taxonomy (NCBI): domain Eukaryota; kingdom Viridiplantae; phylum Streptophyta; class Magnoliopsida; order Caryophyllales; family Polygonaceae; genus Persicaria; species Persicaria tinctoria. Next base: position 40,672,195 of record JBANSL010000012.1, on the reverse strand, counting down.
ACTTTCCCATGACTCGTGAGAGTCATCAGCGAGTTGAGTTGGGAGCAAGGTCGGTCCCTGTGACTCGTGAGACTTGTTTTTTTAGACAAAAGAAACAAAATAAAGAAAAATTTACCTACTACTTACCTCGGGTTGCCTCCCGAGAAGCGCTTCTTTAAAGTCATTAGCTTGACCTCACATCTTCATTATATGCTTCGGTCAGGAGTATCGACACATTCCTTCTTGACCACGCCCCGACGTACCTTGAATTTACCACAATTTTTGTGCCATGGCTCGACACTACCACTCCCATCCTTGCACACCTTGGTCACATCATAGGGGCCTGACCATCTCATGCTTTTAGGCCCTAGGAACATCGCTGACTTTGAATGGAAAACTTTCACTTTGTCACCCAGTTTTAGCTCCTCATTCATCCAATCCTACTTTTGCTTCTCAAGCAATTTCAGCTCTTGTAATGGTGCTTCAGGAACTTCTAGCAATATCTCAGGCTCTAAGTCATCTAAATCAGGTGCCTTGGGAGAGATATTCATGTCTTCGGCTGCAATGTCAGAATGCTCTCCTTGGGTGATATAGAGCTCTAGGGGATCATCAGATATAAGACACATGATTTGCTCCCTACTAAGGCTCTCTTCTTCCTCAAATCCTTGCACACCCCATCAAGCAAAGGGGTCTTCACAACTTTGTTGAAATTGAATTCAACTTTTTCATCACCAATATTGAAGGTAAGATGACCTTCCTTCATATCAATCAAAGCTCCGGCCGTGGCTAAAAACGGTCTCCCTAAGATTATAGGAATTGGTGACGTCTCATCTATGTCTAGCACCAAAAAGTCTACCGGTATATAAAACTTATCCACTCGGATGGGTATATCTTCAAGTACATCATTTGCATAAGCAATCGATCCGTCTGCCATTGACAACTTCATCTTTACCGGTTTCAACTCTCCTATGTTCAGCTTGTTGCATATGGAGAGGGGAAGAAGACTTGCACTTGCTCCTAAGTCTCACAAGGCCTTGTATTCATTATCACCAACTGAAATGGGAACTGCAAAGCTACCTGGATCACCTAGCTTTTGTGGGAGTGCATTTTGAATCAAAGCACTACATTCCCTAGTCAAGGACACCTCATCAAGCTTACTCTTGTTGGAGATGATCTCTTTTAAGAACTTGGAGTAGGACGGTATTTCCTTCAAAGCGTCGACGAATGGTATGGTTATGTGTAGCTTCTTCAACATCTCCATAAAATTTTTGAATTTCTGATGCACAAGCTCCTTGTTTTTCGTTTACGGGAATGGCAATGGAGGTTTATAAGGCGGTTGTGGCACATAGGGAGATTCCTTCTCTGGTTCAAGAGTTCTTTTCTCAGTTGGATCATCTACCCCTTCATCTATTTTTGGCTTAGGCACCATCACTTCTTCCAACTGCTTCCCACTTCCCAATGTTACTCCTGAAATGTTCCCCCTAAGATTCTCCTCAGCATGTCCCGGGAGTTGGCCAGATTGTCTTGGTGAAGCAGCTGCCTGCTGAGCCACTTGAGTCTCAAGCAACTTGTGACTTTTGGCTAAGTTTTGCATCTCACCTGCCAGGTGTTGGAGATTCCCAGACAAGGCTTGCATTGTAGTAAGCAATTGCTCCATCATTTTCTCCGTCCCATCACTCTGTTGTGCAGGGGGTACAACTGGAGCATGATATTGGGGTCGTGGAGGGCTAGGTTGGAATCCAGGAGGTGGTCTTTCAGCGCCTTGGTTATTTGAATAGGAGAAACCGGGATGATCTCGAGCACGAGAATTATAGTTGTTGTACCTTGGTGCCCCATTGAAGTCTCGATTTTTTTTACATATCAGCAGTTCTGTACATGTCCTTCATATATCTAACCTCCTCAGCTTGTTCCTCTGCTTGGTGGGAATTATACAACTCACATGATGAAATGGAATGATCTGTCCCACTACAGAACTGACAAGGAACGATCGACTTTGATGATGTAGAACAAGCATCTTGTGTAGATGGAGTCTTTGATAACAATTGGCTCAAACGCTTCACCTCAAAAGAGAGAGCATCTAGCTTAGCATCCCTCATGGTTTCAGCACCCGCCTCAAACATACCAGCACTCTTCTTGGTGCTAGGTACAACTGATCTCCCAGTAGAGTATCTGCCACAGTTCTTTGCAGTCTTCTCAATAAATGCCCATGCCTCATCAACATTCTTCTCCATGAAAGTCCCACCAGATGAGGAAGCAATCATAAACCTAGTAGCATTATCGAGCCCTTTGTAGAAGACTTCAAGGAGATTCAGTTTTGGCTCTCCGTGATGAGGACAATCAAGTAGGAGGTCCTTGAACCATTCCCATGCTTCATAGATATTTTCTCCTGTTTGCATCTGAAAAGCATAAATCTTCCTTCTCATTTCAGTTGTTTTATTTGGTGGGAAGAACTTGTTTAAAAACTCAGAAGACAATGCATCCCATGATGTTATAGAACCTTCAGGAATAGCATTGTACCAGGCTTTAGCTCTATCCCTCAAAGAAAAAGAGAAGGCTCGCATCATGAGCTCATCCGGCTCAACTCCATGAATTTTAACTGTTCCCATCAGCTCCTTGTAGGTGGCCATGTGTTGATGAGGATTCTCAGAAGGAAGGCCACCAAACTGATTTTGACGAATCATCCGAATCAAGGATGGTTTCTTCTCAAAATTATTGGGAGTCAAGTTCTGAAATACTACCCCAGGATTTAGAGTGTGTTGCGTCGGATCCATCCGTTGAGCAAGAGTAAGCGGACTAGCAGCATCCTGAAGAGCTAACTAATTTTATAGTTGAGCACGAAGCTCATTAATCACTCGTGTACTTTCAGCTCTAGCAGCATCCAATTCAGCTTGGAGACGTGCAGCGTTGTCCCCCATTTCTTTGACTTTGCGTTGTTCAGCAAGTCTCTTGTGAAAAGTCCTCTCAGGTTCAAAATCAAAAGGTAGAAGCTCTTCGACTTTTCGGCCTTTTCGCATTCAACTTGCAAAATAGCTAAAACCAAAGCCAAAAAGAAACCAAATAAAAAATAACAAACCGACTTAGAAAAACTAATTGAACGGAATCAACTAATACTAGCTTAAGTCCCCGGCAACGGCGCCAAAAACTTGATAGGCTTGAAACCTACTCCCACAAGTGTATGTGATCGGTTGTAGTATATCAAGGTGTCGAACTCAGGGACTATAGGAGTATTAATCGAATCTTTACAACCAATTGACTAAGCCAAAATAGTAGAGATCGAAATTGAGGTTTTATGATATAACTAACAAAAATAAATTAAAATAAGCAAATGGAAGTGTTGGGCAAATATGGAGAAAACGTTCTAGAATTGGGGATTAACCACCATGTGTCGTCGATAGACTTAAGAGATTTTTCTCGCTCGAATGAATTTGATTATGTATGAAGGTAGGCTGTCTAAGCTCATCACTAATCTCCTCTCGGTCTCATAGTAAATTGTACCTAACCGGTTAACAATCACTCTCGTGTAAAGTTAAACTAAAGTTAGGTCCATTACGCTCTTAGAATCTAAGCAAGTTCATTCAAATGTCTCCTTTCAGTCTCAATTAGAACAAACAAACCTAGAATTTCTACGACACCCTATAAATCCTCAAGAGATCTTGAATCATGCTATTATGTCACTCATAAGCAAACATCAATGTCTCAAGTTCAATCCTATAGCTCCAATGACAACAATCACCTCTCGGTCTCATGCAATCATCTATCTTCCTATTAGGGTTATCTCCTCTCGGTCTCAACCCCTAATTGGATCTAATCGATTATCAATTAGGCTATACGCTCAACAGGATTAAATCAAACAAAAATCAAACTACATTTAAGCAATAGTAAGTATGGTCTATCTCAACATAGCGGAATCACCCCAACCCTAGAACGATCGAATTAGCCAAACATGATAAAAGAGAACAAATCAAAAGCAAGATAAAAAGACATGGCAAAGAAGAGTAAGAGAAATACTTGATCTTCTCTAGCGGAAATCGTCTCCAAGCTTTCGATTGCAATCCCTTAATATTCAACTAATAAGCACCCTTTTCCCAAAACCTCAAATCTGAGTTTGTAGCTTCTTGTGGACAAGACGTAACCCCCTAGAATCTGGAAATTACATCCCTTTTAATTAATTCAAAACAAATCAAAGAAACTGCCAGAAATCCGAAAGGTCTGGCCGGATCTGGCACTGTCACGACTCGTGAAGAGTCTGTCACGGGTCGTGAAATCCGAAATGATGTTTATTCAAGGAAATATCAAGCTAGTATAAGGGAAGTGCTTCTATGCATCTTTGATGGCATGACTTCTGAGACGCGGAGTCTTGCTGAGCGCATGAGTGATGGAGGTTTATTTGATATGGGACTCTCGGAGATGTGGGAATTTTTCTACTACATGGATCATCAATGTGCGCAGAACGAGTCACTTTCTTCCGTATCTCAAATCGTTGAGACCTCTGTTGCACCTCTTGAGGTCATTGTGGAAAATCACATTGAGAAGGTAGAGGATGGCCACACTCCATCTGACAAGATCATCTCTAGCTCCCCCATTGATGAATCTGATCTAGAGCCTACTGCTGAGGCTACAGAGCAAGTAAAGGTTGTCTCTTGCACTAGAGAGAATATTGGTGGATACGTTGATCCATTTGACTCCTACTTTGACAAGCCACCAATAGAACTCAATTGGTGGTATTATATACCCTCTGTGGGTTGTCAAGCTCATGAATACAATAAGTTGAAATAGTTCTTAAATGTATTAATATTTAGTTTCAATTTATTTGTATGTAGTGCTTGTTTGTTTGTTTGTTGTGCACAAGAGTTTGACAGGTTGATGAGGGTTTTGACTATGTCTGACTAGTGTCTTGAGCTTCAACATTATGTTGAGCCAACGACATGAAACAAGGCGCTTCTCGGGAGGCAACCCGATGGAAGTTTTTCTTTCTTTTCCTTTTCCTTCACCCTGAGTATATTTGATTTAATTTTGTTGTCTTTATTGTTTCACTGAGGACAATGAAAACTTTAAGTGTGGGGGAGAGGAATTTTGTATATATAGTGCATATAGGAGATCATATTTAAATTTCTACATCATTTTTAAATTATGTAATCATTTTTTATTAATTTCTTGTTTATTTTCGTAATTAAAAAAAATCGAAAAATCAAAAAATAAGCATGCATTGCATACATATGTGTTATTCAAATACTCATCTGGCTTAGTTTGTCCTCTAATTTAAATTTCAAGCATGGTCATAAAAATCCCATGGAGTTTTGGATGTTTTGGCCTTATCTAAATTTGATTTTTGTGGAACATGAGGTAGCAAATATAATTGAGCATGTGTGATTGAGCTAAAGTATGATTGAAATCCTAAAAGCATGACCTTGTGAGAATGTTTGGACTTATTTGAATTCCTTTTCTAAATTGTGTGAATTACTCTCCTTGTGTTGCTACCTCTTGGCATTGACTGCAATATCTATTTTGAAAGACTGATGCACATGTTTGTTTCTTGCTGAGTTTATGTTATATTTTGAGTCTTTTGTTTGAATTTATACATATTTAGTGAATAAGGTGTCAATGGTTGATGCACTTAGTAACCGGATATATACTTGACACCCATGGGTATGATTCACGCAAAAAAGTGTTGAAAACTATCCACTAGGAAAGAAAACTTGATCATTGAGTAACCAGGTCCATTCATGACACCCATGTTTGCAACTTGCGTCAAAAGATGTTCAAGTGGACTTCATAGTAGTAGGTTGAGGTGTTGATAGACCGAGGCCATTCATGACACCCATGTTTGCGCCTTGCGTAAGGAAAGCACCAAGACAAGAAAAAAAGAAGAAGAAAAGAAAAGAAAAGAAAAAAAAAAGTGTCACATTTTATTTTGTTGTCTTTATTGTGTCCCGCAAGTAGTGACATTTCGGAAGATATTTGGTGATATGGTGGTCAATGTCTATGAGTTTAGTGCATGTATGTTTGAGTTGAGAGTTGTACCTTAAATCTTAAATACATGAGTGAAACACATATTTTTGTGAGGTTGGATGATATCTACTTCTAAGCTTTGATCCCCGGAATACATGCTATGACGTTTGTTTGCTTGGTTTATGTTTCCACCTACTATGATGTTGTTTTTTGATGAGGTTGAAACTTGAAGGGATTTCCTGTGGGATGTATTGATTCGTGTTCATTCTATCATGGCTTGTGGACAAGCAAAGGTTAAGTGTGGGGGAATTTGATAATGCATATCTTAGATAGGCTTTATAGGTATTTTTAGGCTAGTTAGGTTGCATCTTGTGAGTATTTTGGAAGGAGTCGGAATCTACACACTTTTATTGATTATTTCAGGTAATGGTGGATCCGATAATGAGACAGGAGTTGATAACGCATTATATGAGAATGTCTAGTTGATTGAAGAAGCTTTCATGAAGATCTCAAGAGGTCATGAGAAGAAGAAGCGAGCCTAAATGAAGAACAAGTCTGCAGAAGTTGTCGCCATGCATGCTTAACTTGTTTTGCACTATCTAGAGGTCTCGGTTGTCTAATTGATTATTATGACCATGCGTTGGAAAGCTCTTTAAAAGAGCTACAACTTTTATGTTGACAAGAAGAGCAAATTCAAGACAGATTTTCCGTGAAAGAACGATGCAGCGGCCGCAGCATGTGTGCCGCGACCGCAAAATTGGTCGTCATCGCTAGACGCTACGTTTTGTTTTAAGAAAACCCTAATTGTTATTATGTTGTTTCATGGCCGACTTGGATTGTTATAAGACCGACTTTAAGCTATTTTTCTACTACTTCTATTCTATTCTGACGTTCATCAGACACTTTAGAGATTTGAGCGATGTCTTCCATGAGGAACTAAACTCATTTATTCTGCCTGCAATTTGAAGCTTTATTTGGATTGATTGTGAGTTTCTAATTCTCGTTCCTTGTTTCCTGTATTTGAATTCTTCAATTTTTTTGTGCTTAATTGTCTATTGTTTTGTTCTTTCTTGTCTAGCCAACTTGTTAGATCAATTCAATTGCTTAGGTTTTGTAGATTCCTGATTGTGAACCTTAACCTAAGTAGCAAACTTATTCCTCTAGGGCTGATTGAACTAATTGAACAAGTAGGAAGTTGGATGTGTTGTTAAATCCTTCTTTAAGGACTGTAAATACCTTGGCTAATCTCTGGACTCAAAACTATCAATTGAGTTAAATCTCTCTTTAGGGACTGTTCGATTGATAAGGGTTTCTAGGATTGATTGGTCTAGTAACTATATTAGGTCGGGACAAGGGCATTCATAGGAAACTTAATAGGACGAGAAGAAGTTACAAGGATCACTTCAACCAAATAAAGTGGAAAATTGTAGGTAGAATTGCTTCTCATAATTGTCTAAACCAAAATCATTTACTCTTGCTTCCTTTAATCCGTTTTGATAAAAGGCGGACCTTTCACACTAAAAAAACCCCCAATTTGGTTACTTTAATTGACACTTGAATCATACTGGAATTATAACTTTCCCTGTGGATCGACAACTTACTTATTGCTATACTAGTTATAGGTTTGAGTTTCTTTGACGGATTAACGACAGGTTTTCCCTCCGTCATTTGGTGCCGTTGCCAGGGAAATTTATTGATTCTTGTGTGTTTTTTTGTGCTGATTTTTGGTGTGGACCACTTACATGGTCCGCACTCGTGCTACTAACATATGTTGAAGGTGAGGTTATTGCAGTTAGAAGGAGAAAGGTTTTATCAATACTTCATCAAATTGCAGGAGTACATTAACGATGTTTATTCAATGAAATATCAAGCTAGTATAAGGGAAGTGCTTCTATGCATCTTTGATGGCATGACTTCTGAGACGCGGAGTCTTGCTAAGCGCATGAGTGATGGAGGTTTATTAGATATGGGACTCTCGGAGATGTGGGAATTTTTATGCTACATGGATCATCAATTTGCGCAGAACGAGTCACTTTCTCCAGTATCTCAAATCTTTGAGACCTCTGTTGCACCTCTTGAGGTCATGGTGGAAAATCACATTGAGAAGGTAGAGGAAGACCACACTCCATCTGACGAGATCATCCCTAGCTCCCGCATTGATGAATCTGATCTAGAGCCTACTGCTGAGGCTACAGAGCAAGTAAAGGTTGTCTCTTGCACTAGAGAGAATATTGGTGGATACGTTGATCCATTTGACTCCTACTTTGACAAGCCACCAATAGAACTCAATTGGTGGTATTATATACCCTCTGTGGGTTGTTAAGCTCATGAATACAATAAGTTGAAACAGTTCTTAAATATATTAATATTTAGTTTCAATTTATTTATATGTAGTGCATGTTTGTTTGTTAGTTGTGCACAAGAGTTTGACAGGTTGATGAGGGCTTTGACTATGTCTGATTAGTGTCTTGAGCTTCAACATTACGTCGAGCCAATGACATGAAACAAGGCGCTTCTCGGGAGGCAACCCGATGTAAGTTTTTCTTTCTTTTCCTTTTCCTTCACCCTGAGTATATTTGATTTAATTTTGTTGTCTTTATTGTTTCATTGAGGACAATGAAAACTTTAAGTGTTGGGGAGAGGAATTTTGTATATATAGTGCATATAGGAGATCATATTTAAATTTCTGCACCATGTTTAATTTATGTAATCATTTTTTTATTAATTTCTTGTTTATTTTTGTAATTAAAAAAAATCAAAAAAAACAAAAATAAGCATGCATTGCATACATATGTGTTATTTAAATACCCATCTGGCTTAGTTTGTCCTCTAATTTAAATTTCAAGCATGTTCATAAAAATCACATGGAGTTTTGGATGTTTTGGCCTTATCTAAATTTGATTTTTGTGGAAATGAGCTAGCAAATATAATTGAGCATGTATGATTGAGCTAAAGTATGATTGAAATCCTAAAAACATGACCTTGTGAGAATGTTTGGACTTATTTGAATTCTTTTGCTCAATTGTGTGAATTAATCTCCTTGTGTTGCTACCTCTGGCATTGACTGCAATATCTATTTTGAAAGACCGATGGACATGTTTGTTGCTTGCGGAGTTTATGTTATATTTTGAGTGTTTTGTTTGAATTTGTACATATTTAGTGAATAAGGTGTCAATGGTTGATGCACTTAGTAACCGGATCTATGCTTGACACCCATGGGTATGATTCGTGCAAAAAAGTGTTGAAAACTATCCACTAGGAAAGAAAGCTTGATCATTGAGTAACCATGTTCATTCATGACACCCATATTTGCAACTTGCGTCAAAAAATGTTCAAGTGGACTTCATATTAGTAGGTTGAGGAGTTGATAGACCGAGGCAATTCATGACACCCATGTTTGCGCCTCGCGTAAGGAAAGCACCAAGACAAGAAAAAAAAGAAAAAAAAAAGAAAAAAAGAAAAGAAAAAGTGTCACATTTTATTTAGTTTTCTTTATTGTGTCCCGCAAGTAATGACATTTCGGTAGATATTTGGTGATATGGTGGTCAATGTCTATGAGTTTAGTGCACGTTGGTTTGAGTTGAGAGTTGTACCTTAAAGCTTAAATACATGAGTGAAACACATATTTCTGTGAGGTTGGATGATGTCTATTTCTAAGCTTTGATCACTGGAATACATGCTATGACGTTTCTTTGCTTGGTTTATGTTTCCACCTGCTATAATGTTGCTTTTTGATGAGGTTGAAACTTGAAGGGATTTCCCATGGGATGCATTGATTCGTGTTCATTCTATCATTGCTTGTGGACAAGCAAAGGTTAAGTGTGGGAGAATTTGATAATGCATATCTTAGATAGGCATTTTTAGGCTAGTTAGGTTGCATTTCGTGCACAATCTATAGTTAATTTGCATCTTGTGAGTATTTTTGGAAGGAGTCGGAATCTACACACTTTTATTGATTATTTCAGTTATGGTGGATCCGATAATGAGACAGGAGTTGATAACGCATTATATGAGAATGTATAGTTGATCGAAGAAGCTTTCATGAAGATCTCAAGAGGTCATGAGAAGAAGAAGTGAACCTAAATGAAGAACAAGTCTGCAGAAGTTGTCGCCATGCATGCTGAACTTGTTTTGCACTTTTTGGATTATGACCATACGTCGGAAATTCAAGACAGATTTTTCGTGAAAGAACGATGTAGCGGCCGCAGCATGTGTGCCGCGGCCGCAACCAGTATGGATGTTCCGGGTTGGGAAAAAACTGCTGATGCCGCGGCCGCAACATGTGTGTCGCGGCCGCAGCATTGGTCGTCATCGCTAGACGCTACGTTTTGTTTTAAGAAAACCCTAGTTGTTATTATGTTGTTTCATGGCCGACTTGGATTGTTATAAGACCGACTTTAAGCTATTTTTCTACTACTTCTATTCTATTCTGACGTTCATGAGACACTTTAGAGATTTGAGCGATGTCTTCCATGAGGAACTAAACTCATCTATTCTGCCTGCAATTTGAAGCTTTATTTGGATTGATTGTGAGTTTCTAATTTTCGTTCCTTGTTTCCTATATTTGAATGCTTCAACTTATTTATGCTTAATTGTCTATTGTTTTGTTCTTTCTTGTCTGGCCAACTTGTTAGATCAATTCAATTGCTAAGGTTTTGTAGATTCCTGATTGTGAACCTTAACCTAAGTAGCAAACTTATTCCTCCAGGGCTGATTGAACTAATTGAACAAGTAGGAAGTTGGATGTGTTGTTAAATCCCTCTTTAAGGACTGTAAATACCTTGGCTAATCTCTGGACTCAAAGCTATCAATTGAGTTAAATCTCTCTTTAGGGACTGTTCGATTGATAAGGGTTTCTAGGACTGATTGGACTAGTAACTATATTAGGTCGGGACAAGGGCATTCATAGGAAACTTAATAGGACGAGAAGAAGTTACAAGGATTGTTTTAACCAAATAAAGTGGAAAATTGTAGGTAGAATTGATTCTCATAATTGTCTAAACCAAAATCATTTACTCTTGCTTCCTTTAATCCGTTTTGATAAAAGGCGGATCTTTCACACTTAAAAAACCCCAAATTTGGTTACTTTAATTGACACTTGAATCATACTGGAATTATAACTTTCTCTGTGGATCGACCTCTTACTTATTGCTATACTAGTTATAGGTTTGAGTTTCTTTGACGAGTCAATCAACGACAGGTTTTCCCTCCGTAAGGGGGCGAAGCGTGTGATTTGGTGAGACGCCGCCGCGGAGGATGAACACCGGTCGGTCTAAGAGGAGAGCTTGCAAAGGACAACGAAGGTGAGATGTGTTTTTCTTGACTTTCTTCTTTCCTTTTTTTTCCTGAGATAATTTTCTTTTTCTATTTTTCTTTTTCTGCTTTTTTTTCCTTTTTTATGTGTTAATTTATCTTTCAATTTTCAAATTTTATTTCTTTTTTAATTTCTTTTTTCTATCCAAATTTATCCTTTTTCCGCAAATTAAGAGAATATGTATCTTATGGTTTATTTAATTAATTCATCTTGGATATATATGTTTGCAAATCTCTTATGGATTTGGGGTATTTTTTACCAGATGCGAACCGAATTGCTGGGTAAAAATTTTAGGAGCAAAATGAAAAAAAGGATATTGTTGGGTAATTTTTTATAGTAAGCTTGATTTATTGGGCCAAAATCAAGCCCATGTATATGTACCTTTAATTAAACTATGACAAAAAAATTTCACCTTAATCTTTCTCCGAATTCTCCCTATCATAATATCATGTGTGTGTCTAGAATCTCAATCTACCAACTTTTTTCAACTGTTGTCTAATTTGGCTCTTAATTATGTTTTTGGTATTCATCTATGAGTCTTACCGCTATTAGAATTTTAAATTTCATAGGGTTTAAAATTGTTTTATATATAGTTTGATTGTAGAAAATGAAATTAGTGGGTTTTATACAGTCTATTATTTATACTTTACATAATCCATTATTTTAAAATCGACAAATTTAAAACTCCTTTAAGTTCTTAATGAAATAATTAAAAATTTGCAAAATTTTATCTTTTTGTTGTGATTCCTAACTCTATATTACTATATCCACCACTGGGCTGGAATAGTTCCCGCTATAAGAGAAACCCTTTCTTTGGGCAAAAGTACGCGCTTTGCACGCGCCGCCCAATCTCATCAGTTCACCTCCATTTTCGAACCTTTTCTCTGGGCAAAAACCCCTAATCCCAACTCTATGAACTATCTATGGTCTTATCCTTTCTGGATCTGGCCCCTTGTACCTCTTTTTCATCTGATTTGTGCGCTATCTGAGGTGAAGTATGGCTCTTCAGGACGGTCGTTGTTCGCCTGTGAGTCGTCTTTTTCACCCATCCCTTCGAATCCTTTCATCGGTCCAGCCATGTTCTACTCTATTTCATATCAAAGTTCTCTGATTTCGCCGGAATCGTTGTCTATTTCGGCTGCATACAATCCAAGAAATCATTTTTCTTCTTCGCTTCTCTTTCGTCTCTGGTGCTCGGCCGTGTGTGGCTGGGCTGTCGTTGAAAGGGGGGTTGTCAATCTGCTATGGAGGCTAATCAAATGCTACTTGGTGAAGGATTTCAGAAAGAGAAAGAAATCCCTCTCCGCGGGGGTTAGGGTTTCCTTGGCCGGTGGTCGCTCGTTTGGCAGTGGGCAGAGTTTCGAGGGTGGCGTTCCCTGGTCTGTCGGTTGGGAGAGGGTGGATGGTCTGTTAGCTGGCTTTCATTGGCGCGGACTCGTTGGGGTTGTGCTTTCTTCCAACTCTTCTGTTGAGGATAGATCCACAAACAGGTTTATGCTAAAACTCCTGGTATTGGTCATACTCAATTATGATATTAATCTCCTCATGGAATCCCTATCTCTGACTTTTATTTTTGTTTACATGCTTTATTGGTCACACAACAACACCTCCTTTCGGTGTCTGAATACATTCGTGGATGAGGTGTATTCCTTTTCACGCTTTACCTCCAACAACAAGTCCCGAAAGGGCAACAACAAGTCCCGAAAGGGCAACAACAAATCCCGAAAGGGCAAAAACTCCCGAAAGGGCAACGACATTAGTGTCGACAACTCGGAGGCTGAGGGGGCTTTGTCCCCCAATGAGGCCGGATATAAACTGCCGAGTGAGCCCTGTCTAGCCCTTGTGTGGTGGCTGGATTCTAAACCTTGTTCAGACTCCAATAGAGTGAATTTTTTTTCCATTTGGCAAATGGTTTACTCTGTTACTGTCCGGGTGTTCCTTGGGTTCCTTTACACTCGGCTCTTCGGTTTAAACTATTTGTTTCTTGTCTACATCCCTGCTGATGCATATTTGGGATTTTTGCTGATCAGTCTCTTGAAATTCATCCTTTGCAATCCGGGGTTGGAGGGAAATAGGATTGAGTATGATGTTGAGCAGATGATTGACTCTCCTGTTAATCTGTTAGTTAAAATCACTATAAGGGTACTTAGCAGATTTATTAAATCTAGCTTTATTGAACTGTCATTTACACTTATTGTTGCTCCTCATGTTCCTTTCATTAAGGGTTTTGAGTCCGAACAGCTAGGTGTAAGTGACCCTGTTATCCCTGCTCCCGGCAACTGCAAAGATGAATCTCATGTAGTTTATATCACTTCTTCCCAGCTGAAGGGCTATTGCAAAAAAAACGATCTTAGTGAATCTGTTTACAGCTTGAACAAGTTTATTTGTGTTCTACATGTATTAAACTATTGGATTATAATCTTAACCAATGTGTGGTGTGCAAAGATGTCTCAAAATCTTGATTTGTGCCTGTATGAATTTTGTGTATCATTTGTTGTCCCTACCAGACTCGTATGGACTGTGTTTATTCCTTTGTTTGTCTACATTGCAAACAGACAGATCTTTTTAGAATATATCATTATGAATAAATTAGTTTGTGTGTGCAATTGGATTCAATCCCTTCTCCAATTTCTTTGTTTCCTCATGTACCAAGTATCTAACAATTGTGACTACTGTTTGTCTGAGTTTATCTCGGTTGTCGAGAACAAAAGAAAACAAACCATGGGTTCAGCATCTTCTGCTGTCCCATTGAATACCTCCCGAAAGGGCCCAAAATCAAACTTTGAAGAAAAACTCGCTTCTGAGGTGGATGAAAATAGATCTAATTATGATGCAATACCGAGCACAAACCCGGGAAAAGGAACAAGCTTGTGGTATAGAGTTGCCCCAGGTGCCTTTACTTTGGTGAGATTTCAGCTGTACTTGTTAAGGGAGGATGAGAAATCCAAGTCTGAACTCCGGGTTAGCACGAAAAGCCCATGGCGAATCGATGTAGAGTGGTCCCTACTGATGGGTGTTCTCTACAAACAATCCAGGTATGTTAACTGGTGGTGTATTATCATGATTCATTGTGTGGATGAGTTTTGGATAGGATCGAATTATTTTCTTTCAATCTTGTATGTTGAACCTGTATGGGTGATAAGTTACACAACAAACATCCTTCTCTTTAGAAGTTGCACACCTCCCTCCAAAGGCTTGATAATCACAATTGGCTTGCAGAAGGCCTACTGGTGGTCTGTATTATTGATGTTAAATTGTGGCATGGCTGCTTGGTTAAAGGCTATTGATGTTCAAGTGTATATGCAAGTATTGGTTTACATCTTCAAGCATGTAGTGGCTTATGATTCGTCCTGTCAAGCATATGCATTTAGTGCTTTCATAAGACATCTTCTGATGTTCAGATGTGTAGCTAAGATGTGCAAAATTTCACAAACTCTTTCAACATCCCCTTGTGTGGGTAAAATACAGGTTGGTTTAATTAAATATGGTGAACAATCGGTTCTGAATACTCTTTGGGAAACAAACTGCCAGACCACTCAATCTCATGAATATTGCTTTCTCATTAAAATGAATAAAATTCATATAAATACAAATGGTGATATGCAGAAGGTTGGTTTTAATTCCAACTCATGTAAAATGATAACAAACTTTATTTGGGTAAATAAACTCATAAACGAAACAAGGAAAACAGTACTCGAGTGTATAAGGAGGTTGTTAAAACCAAATAAAAAACATTCTGGCACGAAATTAGAACCCCTAAGGATCAACTTGACATGCTATCAAATTAGTATGGTAAATTCCCAAATCTTACGAGTAGTTGCTAAAAGGGAAACAAGCTGGTATGGGCCGAAACGCACCATGTTTGCCTATATCGACATAGGGGAATTATGATAATAAGGTATTGGAACTGTAGGGGCATCGGAAAAAGAACCTTCTGGACAGATATCATTGCCTGGCGTATGACAGATCATGTACAAATGATGATCCTATCGGAAACTAAAACTGAAAACGAACCGGAAGAATCTCTTTGGAAAACGGCGGGATACACTAACATCTGCTGGTCCCCGGCTTCGGGTCGATCAGGAGGCATTACGCTACTATGGAATGAAAATTCCTTCCTTAATGAAACAATATCGGTGGTAGTACACCTCCCAAGAATCATTGGTGTACAGTATGAAAATCTCTCGGAAGGATTCCAGTGTCTTATGCTATTCGTATGTGCCCCACCACAACTTGTAGAGAAAGCAGAATTTTGGCATACACTCGCTCAAATTATTACCCAAAGCAATCTCCCATTTCTAGTAATGGGTGATCTAAATGACATAAGTCAACCTTTGGATAAAAGTGGAGGGGCTGTAACATCGCCCGACAGATTTAAGAGACTATTGGACTTCAAGGATACTTGCTCTTTAGTGGAAATCCCATCTTTTGGAAACCCGTTTACTTGGAGGAAAAAACAAGTAGGTCTGGATAATGTTTATGAAAAACTCGACAGGGTATTAGTTCATCGTCCTATTATCAACATGTTCCCAGATCTTATTACTAAGAACGGCACATTCTCGAACTCGGACCATTGCCCAATTACAATCAACCTATCCAAAAATATCCCCTTCAAACCACCACCGTTCAAGTTTGAAAATGTATGGCTCCAAACAAAAGACTTCCGCAATATAGTTAAACAATCTTGGAGAGCAACCTGCGCTGACTCTCCAATGTTTCAACTCATGTACAGATCAAAAATCTTCAAACAAAAAGCCAAGGCCTGGAATAAAAGAATGTTTGGAAACATATTTAGACAATTACAAGAAGTGGATGAATCTTTATTAGAAATCCAATCAAAAGTTCACCTAAGCCAACACGTAAACACACAAGCCAAAGAACAAGCCCTCCTAGCAAAAAGAGAAAAACTACTCCTCTTTCAAAAAACATACTGGAACCAAAGAGCTAAATCAAAACACCTAAAATTAGCGGATACTAATTCCTCCTATTTCCATCGAGTGGCTTCAGGAAGACGCAATCGAAAAATTATCAAGTCAATCATATCAGCAGAAGGCACCCAAGTAGTAGGAGATGAAAATATTAAAAAGGAAATCCAAATGGACTTTGAAAAAAGATTTCGACGAGAGCAAGCGTACTCAGATCACCAACTAGAAGAATACCTCTCAATGATTAACCCAATCATATCAGATGAGGAAAACAGGTTTTTAATCCAACAACCAACCAATAGTGAAATAAAGAGGGCGGCATTCACAATTGGAAACAACAAATCCCCTGGCCCTGATGGGTTCACAGCAGAATTTTATAAAAACTATTGGGACATTGTAGGAGGAGGAATCATCAAGGCAGTAAAAGCTTTCTACCATACCGGAAACATACTCAAGCAGATAAATCATACGTTTATCTCACTCATCCCGAAAAATGATAACCCCACAATGACGACACACTATCGACCAATTAGCCTTTGCTCAACTATCTATAAAATCATATCTAAGATCATCACTGATCGATTGAAATCAATAATGGGTAAACTGATCCACCCACTACAAGGTGCCTTTGTATCTGATAGAGCAATTCAAGATAACATCCTCATTGCTCACGAAATCTTCCACTCCTTTCGTACCCGAAAGGGTTCGAAAGGATGGACTGCAATCAAGCTTGATATGGAAAAAGCATACGATAGAGTAGACTGGCAATTTACAAAGTCATTACTCCAACGATTCGGATTCCATCAAAAGTTTGTGAACATAATTATGGAATGTGTAACCACAGTGTCCTTCTCTGTTCTTGTTAACAATGGACCTACCGAACCTTTCATACCTACAAGAGGTCTAAGGCAAGGCGACCCGCTATCCCCATTTCTCTTCCTCCTTGGAGCGGAAGTCCTGGCTCGTAAACTAACTAGAGATTCTGAATCAACTAACAACAACATAGGCTTTAAAATCGGCCATTCGAGCCCCAAGATTCCCTTTCTGGCCTTTGCAGACGACATTATCATATTTGCGAAAGGAAATAGTACGGCATGTGCAAAAACAAAGGAGATTATTGAAGACTACTATAAATTCTCCGGCCAGAAAGTTAAATACCATAAATCATCATTTCAAACCACACTGGGAATCCCCAGGACCAGAGCACGCGAGCTACAAGCAATACTTAACATACCATTAGAACGGAACCTGGAAAAATACTTGGGTTGTCCGATAATTAACGGCCGAGTCACAAAGGAAACATTTGGGGAAATAGTATGCAAATCCAAGAATCAACTAAGTAAATGGCGGGCGAACTCCTTATCCCAACAAGGACGAGCAACCCTAATAGCATCAAACTTATCGTCAAAACCACTCTTCGCTATGCAAAGCTTCATGCTTCCTACATCAATTCACAAGCAACGTGATCAAATCAACAGAACTTTCTTCTGAAACAAAGATGCTCAACACAGCCCTCTCATTAGCTGGGACAAAATCTGCAAATCGAAGGCCGCCGGGGGTCTCGGTGTGCGGAAATCCAAAGACATGAATAAAGCACTGCAGCTAAAACTCTTATGGAAAATACTATCAGAACCAGAAAATAATTGGGTCAAAATAATCTCGCACAAATACTTGAAAGAAAGCCACATCCTAAACTATGAGAAAAAAGGGAATGCTTCCTGGCAATGGTCGAAACTTCGCCTCCTAATCCCAAAGTTTAAGTCAGGACTCGTGTGGACAGTCGGAGATGGAAAAACAATCAAATTTTGGAAAGACAACTGGATCTCAAAACAACCTTTAACTGATCGGGTGGATCCCCAATTCATCGTTAACGTAAATGAAACAGTAAGCGAATACATCATGGGAGGACAATGGTGGAAAGAAAAACTTGATCCGATCCTATCAGCTATAATAGTAGAAGAAATTATGAAAATCCCACTGCCAAAAGCCCCTCTACTAGACAGGTTGTACCGGTGGCCGGCCAAAAAGGGCTGGTTCACAACATCAAGTGCCTATAACCTAATAACATCCAACTCAAATATAATACAGGAAGACTCCAACTGGATTTGGAAAATTGACGCCCCTCCTAAAGTTAAGAACTTCATCTGGAAGATCAGGCAGAAGGGACTCCCAACTGCGACTCGACTGGCACAAAAGGGAGTAGCTGTACCCTCCACTTGCTGCTTCTGCAATAGCTCCACCGAAGACGATATCCACATTTTCCTGGAATGCCCCATTAACGACGCCCAAGAACAACTACCAAGCGACATAGCCTTACAAATAAACACGCTTTTGGAAGACAACAGAGATATGGGTAAAGTTATGCAAATAATAGGATCTATGTGCTCAACAAAAACCAAACAAACCATAGCTATTAGATGGTGGACGATCTGGTTCATCAGAAATCAAATTATATTTAGAGACGGAAAAATCCCCTCCCCAGAAGGGATTAGAAGAATGATATTGGATAACTTAGAGAATTGGAAAAGGGCCTGCAAGCTAGGCATAAAAGGAGAAGACCAAAAACTCCCATGTAAGAGCAAATACAAACCAAGAAAGATCACGACAAACCACCAATGGAGAAAACCGCTGGAAGGCAAATACAAATTAAACTTCGATGGATCGAGCTTTGCAAATTCCAAGAGCTCTACAGGATACATCATTCAGGATTGGAACGGTAACCCTATTTTCATGGATGGCGGCCCAGTCGGTAGACAATCTCCAATTATGGCGGAAGCTTTAGCACTTAGATAAGGCATTGAAAAGGCAAAAGAATTAAAAATTTGTGACCTAATCATAGAAGGAGATTCAAAAATAATCATTGACTATTTACAAACTAAAACAAACTGCCCATGGAAAATAGAAATGATAATGTCAGATATTCTCGTATTACTTCAAGACATACAACACATAGGGATATCCCATATTCCCCGGATTGGTAACAGAGTGGCAGATAAGGTTGCACACCTTAGCTACTCTATCAGGGGACCAGATTTATCTCATGATTCGGGTCTTCTGAACCTCATCCGGCAGGATGCTTTCGGGTAGATAACTCACCCGAATCCTTACCTAATCAAAAATAATAAAAAAAAAAAAAAAAAATCTATCCACCACTGTTTTGCTATTATTCCTCGCAATTGTCAAAAACTCAAAGATATAAACCGGAATTTTTCTAGAGATAATGATTATCATATAATACTATTCTGTACTTTGTAGTACGTATACCAGTTAAGTTTAGAAGTTTACCCAGAGAAATAAGTTGGAAAGATTATACTTCGTAATAAGTTTATGACGTGAGGTTATGGTTAAATTTTCTTCTTGATTTATACAAAATTAAACAAACAAGAAATTCGGAGTTGATTGTTCACCACAAGACCATTTTTTTAAAAAAGTAAAGTCTTCTGAAAAGGCACCCATTTACGTGCAATTTATAAATAAAGTATAATCACAAAGTAGCAAAAGTACAAAGCACCTTTGGCACCTTCATAATCAAAGTATACACATTAAAAGTTGCAATAATATTTTTTTTTTATAAAGAATGATACTCCGTATCTTAAGTTGTAAGAAAAGTACACAAGATCACTCGAAAAAAAATCCACAACAATCAATTTTTTTTATAAGAAAAATTAGGTGTATCCTCTATTTTTTTTAGACCCTACTTAGTTAATGTCGATTCTTTGATCTTTATTAGGCATATGTCCATCATTTTTTTACTAGGACCAAATTAGCCCTCATTTAAATATATCCATTGTCCCACTTTTTCACTTTACAAGTACGCGCTATATTTTGTTCGCAAACACTCTCAAAAAAATGTCTTTTTTGACTTTCAGACAAAATTGTTTCTAGATCATTGATACTTCACTTATCTGCTTGTTCTTCATTCTTAGATGTTGGAATCAAGTATCACAAGCAACAATTAGTGTTGTGTTAAGTAACGTTTCGTTTTTTCATAGCATTAAATTAGGATTTTGGGTTCACTATTGAGTATTTTTAGAAGTGATTTCATCTTATCTTCTTTAACGCTTGTAGATATTACCGTCAAAGATGTTGAGGTGTGTATATAAATGCATATTTGATGTGAGTATTTTATGCATTTGATAACAAGTTATTGGTTGTATGTTTGTTTTGATAATGTTTTTCAACTGTATGTACATACAGACTTACTTGATTTGTTCTTATTGTAGAGTTATGGTAGAGTATGAGGTATTGCCTAATAGAGAATGAATGATACCGTGTTAGGAGTAATATTTATAGTCACCAGTATGTTGTTCTATAATTATTGATTATTTGTCCGCATTTGATTTTGAACTAGTAAAACAAGGGTGTTTGAGATTTGTGTTAGCAGAAAGCTCAAATATGAAGGGAAACTTTTAGTTGATTCATCATATGATGTTTCACAAGGTGTTTACAAAGAAGAAAATAGGGTTTTGGTTTAAAGTTGATGGTCTAATTTTTTAGTTCCCTTTAATTGGATTTCATATTCTAACAAGGCTTTCGTGCATCCCATATAATGCCCCCCTCTAAAATTTGCACATGTCAAGGATTTTTTTGGGAAATGAAAGACTTCTTATGGTGACCTTTTGTAGATGTTTGTAAATCTAAGCCAGAGCCATCCTAGAAGAAGATAATTATGGCCAAATTGTTGGTGCTGGAAAAAGTTGATATGTTCAAATGTGCGCAGACCGTGATTAATACTCATTTGTCTTTTGCTTGTGATACTAACAAGTTTGAAAAGTATCCATGGGGCAGGGTGATGCAGTCAAGGTTGACCTTTTGTAGGTCAAACAACGACCTTGACCCAGGCGACGAATCAAGATCGGTTTAAGGACTATTTGAGAAGAAGATGTGCTTTTAAAGACTCATAAGAAGGCCCGGCCCTACCATGGCATGGTACAAAGATGCAAAGATATTGTGGCTAACAATTGGCATATGGGTTTTGAAGGTGGATTCGATAGTTTGACGACGTCTCAATAAATCGAGGTTGTTAGGAGGTTATATTTATCAGATTAATTCATGTCCTAACTTCTTGGAAAGAGTACTCGAATACCTAAAACTCTAGTGTTAGAGGTTTCTTTCGATTCTACCATGTAGACAACTAAAAATCGATGTCTTTTTCTGAGCACAAATAGTGGACGAGATTCAAATTCGATTTTTAGTTTCTACTTTTGTTAATTTTTATTTATTAAAACTTCTATGTTAGTTGGAGTCTATGTTTTAGTAACTTATATTTTTTGTATTACTTAATAAGCTCGTACTCTGTATTAAAAAAGTTATATCTTTTAGGCTTTCTTAGTGAGCTAGTTTTTATCTTATTGTTGTTGATATTTTCACCGTTAATTTTTGTTATGTTCACCGCTAATCACCGCAACATGACGCGGTGAGTTAATTACGAATATATGTAACCTGCTATTGTATAGTACAATGGAAGGTTTATATGACACTATCCAGAAAGGAATGGTCTATGTTGCCACCGCAGAGCTATGCGTTGGAGTTGATCCGACCGGACCAGATGATGAGAGGCTAAAAATCGACCAAGTGGGAGAGAGGGGATTTGATCCTCATGGAGAATTTACTTTCGTAAGAAAATAAAAAATCACAAACAAGGCACTTATCATGATAGCATAAATGACTTATAGTTAAAAGGAAAAAAAATATGAAAATCAAAGTTTGAGTACAATAAAAAAACGAGTACAAGTAAACGGATAAAGCCCAAAGTATAATCCTAGTAGACCATCGGATGGCCATCATCCCAATGTTGGTACGATTTGTGTCATGCAATCCTAGATGCGTACTAGTCGTCCCAGCTGTTAGAGTGGTGGTACATATCCATGTTGTGTATATAGGTGGCAGAGGCGATCCAGGAAACAACCAATTCTGCTAATGACATTTTCATCGGAAGTCGAAGTGAACATTGTTAAGTTAAGAATGTAAAGTACAAATAAGAGAAAACGTATTGGCACAAAATGGTTGTTGTGACCGACTAAAGCTATCTCATCAACTTCTTGGTATGAGGTCAAGGACAGACCACTTATGGCATATAGCAGGAAGCATAACGTCGTCATTCTTTGGGATAGTATTAACAACAGATGTTGGTGAACCATTGCAAAGACTTCACCCCTGATTAGAATCTCCATCCAATAAGTCATGTCATGACATGCTCCATAATAGTTCACCCTCGTGATAAGCTCTTCCAATCGTGGATAATAATGATAGCGAGCTGCATGCATCTGCAACTCAACAAGAAACTGTCGTCAAACATGTGGCCATGCTTCCTGCCCCAAGTTCAGAAGACAAGCGAGCGATCTGTAGCTGTAATGACAGTCACCCGCAATATTTGTGACAGCTCAGATGAATCCTATCATGAAGTCGTCGATGTTGTCCGTTCCTCAATTGAAACCAAGATATCTAATTGATGTGTCCCAATCTCCCTCATTGATGGTCCAAGAATAAGAGGAAGTCATGAGTGTGCATTCGGATGGGCCGATGACTAGCGTAAGAGCCAAGGCGATCGCAACAGCTACCACGTCCATTGTTGCTCGAGGTTTCGCTTCCAAACCTCGACAACCACCAGCGTTGAGCTTGATAGATGCAATGAGGGTGGCTTATAAATCTTATTAACTTGCTTGGGAGCCATGGAAATCGGCTCCGGACTTGGTTACTTGATATATGCAATGAGGGTGGCTTCGTTGGATGTATTAGGAGCCAAAATACATGGATCCTCATGTGTGCATTCATGAGATTCCATGTCAATGGGCATTGGGCTTCCTTCTTCATCTATGAATGCCCCCTCACTGCTTGCATTTGGACTCTTTTCAACTTGCAGCTTGACAATTTACTCTGCTACCAACTCACTTACTGGTTGAGCGGGTTGAGTCAATTGTTCCTTAAGTGATGTCTTCTTCGAAGCGACCTTATTGGGATCATCCATAAGTGGGTTGGAGTTCTCCATTGGTTGGGGTATTGAAGTGTGACATTCTTCCATCATTGCTCGGTCAACCAGGTAGTAGAAAAGATCCCAAAATCCCGACAGTATTGGTTCGCACAAGCCATCTCACCCATGGAATCGATAAGTTCTTAATTTGATTACGGGATTTACGCCTTCATAAACTAACAACTTGAAATCAGCACAGAGTAGAGGAAGTAATAATAGGAATAACATGGAAATCTAGTATCACGATTTAACCAACCAAGTCTTCAATTGAATGCAAAACCAAATTAGTCCTAAGTACTCACGATGCACCTCAAATATATAAGCTCAATCCTCATAAACGTGATATGATTCTATGATACTATGATGAGTCTAAATATGTCTATATAAAGGCATGAGAGTCGGCCAAACCCTTGTATAATATGTCCTGAAAGGATAAAGATTAAACACAAAGATAGATCTTTTTGGATATTCGATGTATCTTATGGACGAACGTTCATAGGGCATTGTCCTTTCCACGACGAGTGCCGTCATTTCAACAGCAAACCTTCCGGGTCCCAATTGTAGAGTTCTGAATCAAAACTTCAGGGTTCTGGGTTGAAAACTTCCTGCTTTTCACCCTTTAATACTTTAATGCAGGTCCCGATGTCTTCACAAAAGTTGTAGGTCTTGAAAATATCTTTCCAACTCATATTCATATGCATCAATCGAATCAACGGGGCATCCAAAAAGTGTGTTACAAGCTCAACTTGTCGACCGAATATTTTTTGTTGACTTGTTATTCACTTAGGCTCTCTTCCTAACTTTTGATGAATGTTTCACTTGCCACCTCGGATCGACTAACCTGAAATTAAACATTAAAATGTGTGGTTCCTGATCTTTGACCACTTTATGACAAAATATGCAAACTAGGAACTCAACATGCCATATTTACACTGGAATGATCCTAAATCTACCTATAATGTCTATATAAAATATGCGTTATTATAATGGATATTTAGATAGGCATTACATGTTAGTTTTAGGTGGATTACATTGCATATATTGAATGATTATGTATTAATTTACTTATTTGCTCATACGGAGGTATAATTCGGAATCTACGTGAGTTTTCGTGTCTACTGCAGATTATAGATCCGAGATGGTGAAGAGAAGTGATCATGAGGATGTTACAAAGTCTATTGATAGCATGCATTTAGGTAGGCATATTAGGACGC
Organism: Persicaria tinctoria; assembly: GCA_037127255.1. Lineage (NCBI taxonomy): Eukaryota > Viridiplantae > Streptophyta > Magnoliopsida > Caryophyllales > Polygonaceae > Persicaria > Persicaria tinctoria. The sequence continues at coordinate 40,647,844 of JBANSL010000012.1, read as the reverse complement.
ATTTATCATGATTTAGATGTATATAATGCATGGTTTAGGCTAGAATTGCATTTATACTTGTTTTGTTGGTAGAGTCGGAATCTACACGCTTTTATGGATTATTTCAGGTATATGTGGATCCGACGAGGAATGAAGAAGCTCATGGATGAAGGAAGAGTGAAGAGGAGGAGGAAAAGTGAAGAGCCCGGGAGCGGAATCGAAGTTAGAGAGCCTAAGTAAAGAACAAGTCAGCAAAAGTTGTCGCTAGACATGCTGAACTTGTTTCGCACTTTCTGGAGGCCTCGGTGGTCCGATTGACTATTATAACCATGCGTTGGAAAGCTCTTTCCGAGATCTACAACTTTCGTGTTGACATCGAGACCAAATTCGAAGAGGAAAAGTTTCTGTGAACAGTAAAAGCCGCCCCGCGGCCCGTAGCTCTGACGAAGGATTTCGCAATCGCCTGGCCGCCCCGCGGCCTGGGTTGGCTGCCCCGCGGCCTATGCAGAAACGCCGAATCTGTCAAAGGACTTTTTATCTCTTTAATTAGTTTGGAGAATTATTATTTGGCCGACTCTTTTGAGGCCTTTTAAGGAAGTTTTAGGGTTTTATTTGAGGGATCTAATTCATTAGTTTATGCACTTGGAGACTATCAATTGAGAGAACCCTAGAGAAGAGCCTCCATGGCCATGGAGTGCTAAACTCTTCCGTTTCTTCTATGGATTGAAGCTTTAGTTTGATAAAGTTGTGAGATTTCTATTCTTGTTCTATTCCTATTGATTCGTATTGATTCTTTTGCGATTATTGTTGATTTCTTCTAGTCCGTACAACTAGTTGAGATTATTGCTAGGATTTTGTAGATTCCTCGTAGCGAACCTTAATCCATAGTAGCAATCATGCCTTTTTAGGACTCGTAGGACTAAATTGGTGTGTAGAGAATCAATTACATGTTGAATGCTGACTCGTAGCTTGGTGTTGCATGTATCCTGGTTAATCCTTAATCTTAATGCTACTATTAGGTTGAATCTTGACCGTGTTAGGGTTATCTAATTAGTAAGGGTTACTAGGACTCGTAGGACAAGTAATTTACACAAGATCAGGACAGGAACAATAATAGGATGAGAAGAGAACTTGAAGAAGAATCGATGATCAATCAACCAAACTAAAGTGGATGTTTATAGATGGAACTATTTTCTCAATTGTTATCTCTACTAGCTTGTTTATAGTTTATTTTCTCATCTTCAATCACCAAAAACCCCTCTTTCCTACTAATTGGTAAATATACATTGCTTAGGAATACTTGATTCTCTGTGGGATCGACCTCTTACTTGCTTACTATACTAGTTTGTAGGTTTGAGTTATACTTTGATAGGAACAACGACAGTTTCCTCCTGTCAAATTTTGGCGCCGTTGCCGGGAAATCAAAGTTTATTTCTTTGTTTTGTGTGTTTATCAATTTTGTATATATCTAATTTGTTGTGAACCTATCTTACGGTTCATAACACCCTAGCTACTAACTTTTTAGATGTTGAGGTTATTGCAGTTTGAAGGTGAGAACTTTCACCAATATCTTAACAGACTGCAGAGATATGTGGACATCCGTTATTCACGGGGTTATCAAGACAGCATCCGAGATATGATTGTTTGCATAATTGACGGGATGACTGCTGAGACACGAGCGCTTGCTGAGTACATGAGTAACGGAGGCCTAGCACGGTTAGGTTTGTCGGGGTTGTGGGATTTCTTCTGTTACATGGATTATCATGTTGCACATGAAGAATCTCTCACTTCGATATCTCTACCAATGGAGGACTCTGTCACGCATTTGGATGACGAAATACAAGCCCTTACTCAAGCAATACAGGAGAATGCTCAAGCAATACAGGAGAATGATGAGAGGATCAAAAACTTGGGGGAACAATTGAGCCAACTTACTCAAACATCGAGCGAGATAATAGCAGATCGGATGGCCGTCCCTCAAGTTGATAAAGAAAGCAAACCCATTCCGCCATCCACTGAGACATTGAAGGATGCAAGAATGGAAGATCCTGTCGAAGTCATTGTTCTTAATTCATTCCATCCTAGTTGGTTTCATAACGAGGAGGAATTATTCACAGACAACGATAGTTTCTCTGACAATGGAGAAGAGGGTCTAGTGCTTCCTGACATGGAATTTCATGAGTCGACGCATGAGGTTTCATGTGTTGTGTCTCCTACTCCATCTGATGCATTCATTCTCAGCCCCCCCGTTGATGAACCATGTCTAGATTCACCTGCTGAGGCTCAAGAGGTAATAAAGATAAACTTTTGCAATTTGGAAGGTAATAGTGATTATGTTGATCCTTTTAATTGCTATTTTGAGAAACCACCAGTGGAACTGAACTGGTGGTATTATATTCCTCCATCAGAGAGTCATGCTCAACTCTTTGATAAATTGAAAAGGTATTTAAGTGTTATATTATATAGTTTTAATTTATTATTGGGTTATGATGTCCTGTTTAAGATGTGTTCACAGGATTATGATAGGTTGTTGAGGGCCTTGACGATGTCTGATAGGTAAGGAATTGAGAATAAGTCATGCCGATGACATAAAACAAAGGCGTTGCTTGGGAGGCAACCCAAGGTAAGTAGTTTTAGATTTCTTTTTCTTAAATTTCATTGAATTAGTTTGGTTTCGGCATTTTTCGTGGGGCACTAACACTGCAGGTTGAAAGCTGAAAAGGGAAAAGGCCGCCCCGCGCTTGTACGGGCCGCCCCGCGGCTAGGTCTTGTCTCCGGCCGCCCCGCGGCCTAGCATGGCCGCCCCGCGGCCTCTGACGGGAACGACAGTTTCCTCTCCTCACCTCCCCTCCCAGACCTACCAACCCTACAATTAGCATGTCAGTTTTCTCTCTTTCCTTCAGATTTTGATCTTTTGTTGTTTTTAAATTATATTCATTGTGGACAATGAAAGATTTAAGTGTGGGGGAGGGATTGCATTGCATATAGATATATTTTTCATATCATGTTTATTTATGTTTTCATATTTATTTTTACTCATATATTGCAGTTGTTAAAAAAAAAATCCAAAAATATCATGCATTGCATACACTTTAGGTCTTATTTTCCCATCTAGGCTACTTGTCCTCTATATTTATCTTATCATGTGCCCCATGACTTGTTTGAAGTGTTTGAAACTTTGAATTGTTTTATAAACTTTTTGGGAACATGATTGATGAGAAAATTGAGCATGTATAGTCTTTGGAATTTAAATGGTATTGAAGTTCTAACAAATTGACCTTGTGAGTTGTTTTGGCCTTATCGGGACTACACATATATGTCCTCTAGTTTCTTTGTGTGTGAATACTCTCCTTGATTACTTCCTCTTTAAATTGCGTTTAGATATCTCTATTGAGGCTGCATTTATATGATTTTTGCATGTAACCTTAAAGTGATTGAGGCATGATTTTCTTTTAGCCATAATATACACTATCCACCCGTACAGATTATCCTTTGCTTGAAGCCAATTTGAGCCTTATAAGCCTATTTTGTTAGCTCCACAAAATCTTCCTAGCCAATGATTAGCCTGACCCATCCGGGAATTAGGAGAAGAGTTGGTGAATATCATGATGTGTTGATGGAGTTGCTTTGAGTTGAGAAAATATTGTTGGGTGATTCATTTGTACTTCATAGAGATGGTTTTTATGTGCTTATTACTTGAGACCTAAGGAGGATAAAATTCACTTAGGGGTAAAAGTCAAGAAAATAAAAAGAAAGAAAAGAAAAAAAATCATTATCAAAAGAAAAAAAAATGAATGAGTTTGCGTGGTTATTTAAGAAGTATGCTTGCACTGTATTGTGAAGGAGTGCATGTTATTGGAATGGTATATGAAGTGTTTTGGTGTTGGTGTTTTTCTGGTTGTTTACTAACCCTTTTTCCCGGATTTTTAGCACCACATAACCTAAATAATTTCCATACCCTATGTTCCTACCATGACCCCATTACAACCCATAGAAAGACCTCATGATTTTGGGTGCATGTGAAGTCACTAGCGGTGGAGATTTAGACCACTGTCGCAATTTTGTTGTAGCTAAGTTTTCAAGGATTGGGTTTGAGCGTGAATGTTTAACCCTAAACACATTAGCGAGAGTGAAAACACATTTTCCTGGTGAGGTTGAATGAATATGCTTGCTTTATTCCTTGGATTGCACCTATACATGTTATGATGTTAATTGTCAATCTTTATTTCCCTATTTTGAGCTTTTAAGTGTTTTACCGAAGTTATTACATGGATTGCTTGTCTGTGGGGTGTTGATTTGATTTTGGTTTTAATTGCTTGAGGACAAGCAAAGGCTTAAGTGTCGGGGAATTTGATAGCATGCATTTAGGTAGGCATATTGTGACGCATTTATCATGATTTAGATGTATATAATGCATGGTTTAGGCTAGAATTGCATTTATACTTGTTTTGTTGGTAGAGTCGGAATCTACACGCTTTTATGGATTATTTCAGGTATATGTGGATCCGACGAGGAATGAAGAAGCTCATGGATGAAGGAAGAGTGAAGAGGAGGAGGAAAAGTGAAGAGCCCGGGAGCGGAATCGAAGTTAGAGAGCCTAAGTAAAGAACAAGTCAGCAAAAGTTGTCGCTAGACATGCTGAACTTGTTTTGCACTTTCTGGAGGCCTCGGTGGTCCGATTGACTATTATAACCATGCGTTGGAAAGCTCTTTCCGAGATCTACACCTTTCGTGTTGACATCGAGACCAAATTCGAAGAGGAAAAGTTTCTGTAAACAGTAAAAGCCGCTCCGCGGCCAAGTAAACCGCCCCGCGGCCCGTAGCTCTGACGAAGGATTTCGCAATCGCCTGGCCGCCCCGCGGCCTGGGTTGGCTGCCCCGCGGCCTATGCAGAAACGCCGAATCTGTCACAGGACTTTTTATCTCTTTAATTAGTTTGGAGAATTATTATTTGGCCGACTCTTTTGAGGCCTTTTAAGGAAGTTTTAGGGTTTTATTTGAGGGATCTAATTCATTAGTTTATGCACTTGGAGACTATCAATTGAGAGAACCCTAGAGAAGAGCCTCCATGGCCATGGAGTGCTAAACTCTTCCGTTTCTTCTATGGATTGAAGCTTTAGTTTGATAAAGTTGTGAGATTTCTATTCTTGTTCTATTCCTATTGATTCGTATTGATTCTTTTGCGATTATTGTTGATTTCTTCTAGTCCGTACAACTAGTTGAGATTATTGCTAGGATTTTGTAGATTCCTCGTAGCTAACCTTAATCCATAGTAGCAATCATGCCTTTTTAGGACTCGTAGGACTAAATTGGTGTGTAGAGAATCAATTACATGTTGAATGCTGACTCGTAGCTTGGTGTTGCATGTATCCTGGTTAATCCTTAATCTTAATGCTACTATTAGGTTGAATCTTGACCGTGTTAGGGTTATCTAATTAGTAAGGGTTACTAGGACTCGTAGGACTAGTAATTTACACAAGATCAGGACAGGAACAATAATAGGATGAGAAGAGAACTTGAAGAAGAATCGATGATCAATCAACCAAACTAAAGTGGATGTTTATAGATGGAACTATTTTCTCAATTGTTATCTCTACTAGCTTGTTTATAGTTTATTTTCTCATCTTCAATCACCAAAAACCCCTCTTTCCTACTAATTGGTAAATATACATTGCTTAGGAATACTTGATTCTCTGTGGGATCGACCTCTTACTTGCTTACTATACTAGTTTGTAGGTTTGAGTTATACTTTGATAGGAACAACGACAGTTTCCTCCTGTCATCTATCAAGACAAGATCTGAGCAAGGGAAGAATACGATGAATGGAGCACATGATCGAGGTCTAAGAGTGAAAACATATGAGTCTGATTGACACATATGAGTATGCGTTGGAAAGATCTTTCTAATACCGATAACTTTTATGAATACATTAGGAACATATTCGAAGTTTTCATGGGTGAAAAGAGAGTTTTGAACCGGAACTTTATGGTTTCAACCCAGAAGGATCGTCGCGCCTGCAGCCTTCCTGGGCACCTATTGGATTCACCGCACTTGTGGCATGCTCGCGATTTGAACAGTGTCTATGATGCATTTATCTTAAGAAAAATTCTATCTAATTCTATCTAAATTGCTCCTAATCCTATCCTAAATAGGACGTTTTCTAGGGTTTTTGGTCAGTCTTTAGCCCTATATAAACAAATGTTTAGCCTAGTTTTAACAATCCTATTTTACATTCAAGATTGAAGACTTGCGATTTAGGTTCACCATGAGCAACTAAACTCTTTTTGATTTGCCTACGATTTGGGACTTTGTTGGTTGAATTGTGAGTTTTAAATTCTAGTTATTTCCTATTGATTGCTTCAATTTCCTTGCGCTTAATTTGATTATGTTGTTCTCTTGGAATTCGTTATGAAACATAAATGTGTAGGAAGTTGACATACTAGTTAAACATTGATTTATTGGTGTTACTTATATGCTTATAAATCTTGGGACTTTGTGTTATTCCTTTACTAAATCTTAACTGTGTTAAGGTTGCATTAAGAGTGTAAGAGATTGTTAGAATTTTTAGGACTAATAGTCTATTCAAACCAAGATAATAGTAATCGATAGGAAGTTAATAACTAATTCTGTCTATGTGCTTAACCTTGAATGCGAGTTTAAGGAATTCCTTGTTGCAATTTATTTGAGAAACAAAGTTCTTAACTTTGATAGTAATTAGGGTTTTCTAATGTAGGTTAAAGGATCCTAGTTAAGAAAAGGTAGAAACAAGTAGGACTTTTTTGTGAAGGTTGATTGATTTACTTGTTAGTAGATAAAAGCATGATCTTTTCTATGATTCATTTATTCCCGCTTGTGTTTATTATTGTGGTGATCCCTTGCCTTGGAAGTCTTTCTCTTTATATTGATTTTTTCTTATTTCTAGCCTTACGTGTGTCTGTGTGTGAAGCCATGCCCTTGTCGATATCTACATCTATTTCATGGGAAAAGTTTCATGACTTTTTTACGAACAACCTTTTCCCTCCTGTGAAGACAACGGAGCTGCGCAAAAAGATCACCTCTTACAAGCAATTGAGGAATGAAACTCTAGCGGGGAGTTGGAAAAGATTTAAGGAGTTGATTCGTTAATTCCCTACGCATGGGCAACCACCCTACATTCTACAAGAAATATTTTTCAATGGGATTAATGAGGTGACTAAGGATCGCATTAATCTCTGTACTAGCTGTCGATACCTTGAGATAACTCTCCAGGAAGTTTGGGATGTGTTGGATAAGTTGACCGAGTTTCAAACTATTTATGAGACCCCTATGTTGTGGAGGGAAATCAAGTGTGCAGATATAAAACTATATGAAAGCAAACCAACTCCATGTTCAAGCAAATAAAATACAAGAAACCCTCCCGTTGTAGTGGTAAGGTATTCAGGATCGTATCCACGAGAAGCGTGTTAGCGCTCGCCTTTCTCGTCCCAAAATCCTCTCGTAATCGACCAGCAGAGTCCTCGAGTAGAAACCTCCTCGACGTCGACCAGCGTACTCGACATCGACTAGTCTTAGTCGATCTCGAGTTGTCAGTGCAGAGTAAAAACGTATGTTGTGAGCCTAATTTGCCATGTCTTATACCTACTTTTATATCGATTTATGTATGCATTTCATACATTTGGGTTAAAATAATACAGAATATGTGTAGTTTATGTTTATTTTCCAACTATTGAGGTCTATACAAGTTTTCTCATATTTCGTAGAAATTGGACGCACTTTGGAGCTTAAAAGAAAGTCACATCATTCGGAATCAAGTTCCGATATCTTCATGACAGTTGTAGCCCTCGAAAAGAGCTTTCCAACGCATGCTCATATGCATCAATCGACCGAACGAGGACTCAGGAAAGTGCATTTCAAGAACAGAGCAGAATGCTGAGAACGAACCAGTTCCACTCTACGTCGACCAAGCTTGGTCGAGGTCGAGTACATCAAGCCCAGAAAGTTATACAGAGTTGAGCAGAGTCACTCGAGCAACATAGTCTTGGTCGACGTTGACCAGACATGGTCGATGTGGAGGGGAAGTCGATGAGTCCAGAAGCTGCTCGAGCTCGAATGCAATCTGAGGGGAGAAAATCTTACTCGATGTTGAGGAGCATTGGTCGACCTCGAGGACAATCCAGTCGAATCCGAGTCCAAGATCGAGTTGTGCTGAGAAGATAGAGTTGCTTACAAGTGAAGATATGTGGAATTCTATCTATCCACATGAAGATCTATCAAGAGAAGAAGAATTTATCCACAACTAGTCTTAGTTTCCTTTTAGATATTATTTCCTTTATCATAAAATTTTATCTTATGTTATTAGATAAATTTAGATATAGTTGTTCCTTCCTAGAATAGCTACATGGAACACTATAAATAAGGCATTAGGGGTTGGATTTTATTTATTCAATCAATCCAAGCAAAGCCGTCTTAGGACGCAAGGAGAGAGGAGAGAGAGAAAGGAGAAGGAAGCGAGAGAGAAAGGAGGAGGAGGCGAGAGAAGAAGGAAGGAAGAGGAGGAAATATTGGAAGGTTATGTAAGTTTTAGTTTATTTTATGTTAAAGTTAATTTCTTTCATCATGTTTGCTTTCTAATTTCCTTCTTCTAGGGTTGGAGTGATCCCAACAATAGATATGTGTGTTTAATTTATAAATCCATGAATTTATACGTCTTTATCATCATCTACCTATGTGCTTAATCCTTTGCGAGAGTTGAGGAAATTCTTTATTCATGATATTGAAGCGAAATTGATCTTATTATGAATTTGGATAGTAATTAGGGTTTATTTGCGAGAGCCGAATAATCCTAATTAAGCAAAGGTAGACACAAATTAGGTATTTATGCGAGAGCCTCTATCACCTAAATTGTTGGAATTTGCAAAAGTCGATTCTTTGATATAAAGCATGCATCTTTATGTGATTATAATCTACACATATGTTTATTGTTGTGGTGATCCCTAATCTTGGAAGTTTGCATCTTTATTTATTTTATTTTATTATTTTTATCCTGCAAAGTTACTCGACACCGACCACCTCTTCTCCTACCATTCCCTCGAAATCGACCAAGTCTTAGTCGACGTTGACAACAACCATACACCTTTTCTCGCTATTCTCGAACCCTTAAACACACTAAACCTAGAACCGCTGACTTCTCTCTTGAGGACGAACCTGACTCCACTATCCTATAGCGGGGTCTTGACTACAAATTTATTTGGTCGAGAAACCCTCTCGTCAAATTGGCACCGTTGCCGGGGAGATATCAATCGCGCCTAGTTTATTTGTGTTTAAGGTTCAGAAAAGCCCATCCCTTTTTCTCACCCTATAACATACCCTACCACCACCTACCTCATCGACATCAATTAGGTGCCGAACTTTTGCTACTAATTTATGTTCCTGATTGTGATTTAAAAGCTTAGGTACAAAGATGGAAGACTTTGTCGAAGGGAATCCTGCATGGGAAGAATGGTTTCAAGATTTGAGACGGAGAAATAGGATCACAGTGGAGGAGGCACGATTATGGGAAATAGTCCAGCTGGAAGACGAAATTCGAAGGATTAAGGCTTCCATTCAGTCTAAAGGACCATGCCCTCCTCCCGACGAGCCAGTTGACCCACTCGATGTTGACAACCAGGGTGTTCCAAGGTCGCTTTTACCTTACAAGGTGAAGGCTATCCCCGATAATTTTGAGCAACCGATGTTCATATTCAAGTATGAGGTCCTAGCAAAGTGGCATGGAGCTCCGCAAGATGAGGAGGAAATATCTCTTCTCGCTCCACCGTTCTGTTGTGGTGGAGATACACAACCAAGTCAACCTATGAAACGGAAGAGGTATGATGATGAGGTATGCATATTTTCTTTATATCTTCCTTTATGCATGCCAGCTGAAGCCTAGGAAGATGAATGGGTGAAGCCATGGAGCGTTCACTCGGGGAGGTTTAAGCTTCTTCACATGATGCCCCCGGATGACATCCCACGCTTCCCACCACCGGAGGAACCACCAGACCCACCTATACCTCCAGACAAAGATGAGCCTGGCTAAGACATAAAGGGAAGTAAGTCAAGCTAAAGACTTAAAATTTAGCGCTTACGGACCGCTATTTTGTATTTCTTAGGGTTTTAGATACTGTTGGTTTTTGTTTTAAATATTATTTTTGGATTTTTCTATTGTGGATATTGTCTTCTAACGAGTTTTGCAGGTAAAGAGAAGCGGCAGAAGTACTCGACCTCGACTACTTCACTCGAGATCGACAACTTCTGCACAAACTTCAGCACTTGATTCCGAAGTTCCACACACCTGTCTAGTGAGTTTCTTTCTTTACCCCTTGTTTTTTATACAGCGAGAACACTGTAATGTTTAAGTATGGGGTGGGGGAAGGGCTTACTTTATGCATATTTAACTTTATTTGACATTATGTGTGCATACTTTTAAGTTTATTTCTTGAATTGCTTAGACATGGCTACTTTGAATTTCATATTTTATTTATGTGCTTATATGCATGCTTTCCAAAGTTTATTAAAACCACCCCCATTTAAAATTTTGATTAGTGTCATGGAAGCTTAAATTGAACTCAACGATGCAAAATTGGATTCATTAGAGATATAGCATGAAATTGCCTAGTAAAGGGAAGTCACAATGAAGTGCATATTTTTATTAAAAACCATGAAAGGAGGTAAAATTTTAGGTTGCTTTTGACATGTTGCATGATAAAAGGATGGAGGACTTTATATTTTCCATATATGCTCATATTGTTATATCCTAGCCTTTACTTATGCTTATGCATCAAAAAAGCCATATTGAGCCTTATTTCATATTATTGCTCCACATAATCTAAATATTATCCATTCTTTACCTTATTTCCTATCCGGGGACTATGTTGAGAATGATGCCACTTGCATTAAATCGAAAACAAAACTTACAACCGAACAATGCCAAATCGCTCTCGCTCTTTCACCATACTCGACCACAAGCTCTAAAAAAACCTCTAAATTAATTGCCTAACTAGTGTTTGCTCAATTGCTTGAGAGAAAAATATTGGATTATTGGATGATCCTAAAACCAGCCCTAGGGCCTTATTTATAGTATTCAATCCTCGCTATCCAAGGAAAGAATAATCTATCTATATCTAAAACTATTTATCTAAAGACTTAAGATAAAACTTAGTAAATAAAGGAAATAAATCTTTAAAGTAAGTAAAGGAAATATCTAATGTGGGTAAATCACCCTTCAATTGGATAGATCTTCACGTGTCTTGACTTGGTAGTAACCACACACTCGGACCATAGTCGACTCGAAATGGCCCAAAGAAGTACTTGACATCGGCCAAAGTAGTCGATGTCGAGTAAAGTGATGTTCTCCTCGGATTCGGACTCGAGCTCTGATAATGCGTATTTTATATAGGCATTATAGGTAGTTGTTAGTGAGTCTATGATAGCTTATTTCTTGTTTTTGAGTAGTTTGAGTCAGTAGTGTTGAGTCTTGCAAGTTTGGAATCTACGCTCTTTTTATGCTTTTCTGCAGATTTATGTCTCGACGCTGGAACGACGCATCTATAGCTTGCCAAGGATGAGTTTGGAGAGCTAGGAACCTAAGGAAACATGTGAAGTAGGTAAGGAAAAGGCGTGGAGGAAGTTAGCTTGAATTCGGAATCGATAAATTGAAGAATGAAGCTACTGATGGAACGGTATTCGCCGCTTGAGCCACGGTGCCCGCCGCCCGTGTCATTACAGAATTTCCTATTCCGTGTTTTGGAAACTAATTAGGTTAAACTATATTATGATGTTTTTGGCCGACTTTAGAAGGAGAGTTGGAGTTTTGTGGAGAAAACCTAAGGAAGATAACTCTAATGAAGATATTGAGAGGAAGACTTTCCATGAGGAACTAAACCTCTTTTGTTTCACCTGCAATTCAGAGACATGGTTATATGAATTGTGAGACTTAATTTCTATCTATTCTAAGTTTGATTGATTCAATGTTTTTGTTTGTTATTGATTGATTGCATGTGTTCCCTCTTGATTGGCCACCTTGACGGAATTTGCTTTCCAGCTAAAGGCTTGATTAACCGTTGCAAGTTAATTGGATTAGTAGCACAACATAACTAATTGATCCCCTGAAATCATCGATTGGGTGTGCTGGACAATGACAATTCTACTTTATCAATTATACCAATTAGGGTTAGGAAGTTGTTCCCCTATCCTTGGTTGTTTGTGTGATTGTTATTGTTGCATTTCTTAGGGTTGGAGTGATCGGCCATTAGATGAATCAAACAAGGAAAGATAGATAAAGTCAAGGATCAAAGACATAACCATTGTTGATGAATTGTAGGGGAAACTATCTCACTCATAATTATCACTAATTCACTTTTGTTACTTTGGTTAAGAGCAGTTATTTTGATATTCAATCACTTATTGATCTTGTTCGATTCTGATAGCGATTTGATAAACTGGAAAGGTATTCTCTCTGTGGAATCGACCCCTTAATACTCCATTATACTAGTTACTAGGTTGCTAGTTGAGTTGTTGGTTTGGGTTATTCTTTTTGGTGTTGTAGAAAGGTAACGACATTCGGCACCACACCAAATTTTGGCGTCGCTGCCTGGGAGATTTACTTTATTTCCATTGTTTCTCTTATTGTTATCTTGGGTAATTCACCTTGGTGGATTACTTTTTGGTTACTAATCAATCTTTGTTAAGTCTTTTTGAAGGTTAAGCAAAGATGGCTGATGATGTTGAAAATCCTCTCAGAAGGACATTGAGAGACATAAGGGAACCTAATCTGAATTTGCAACACCTTGCAATTACATTACCTGAGCTCCTTGAAGATTCCAAATTGGGATACAAAGCTGATTGGTTATTGATTCTTCCAGTTTTCCATGGGATGATTGGAAATGAGCCAAATAAGCATCTTATCGAGTTCGTTAGTGTATGTGATTGACTCAGGCCTCAATGATTTACTGATGATCAACTCATGTTGAGGTTGTTTCCGTTCACCCTGAAAGATGCATCGCTAGATTGGCTACACTGCTTGCCTAAAGGAAGTATCACTACTTGGCTTGAATTGAAGAAAGCTTTTCTGCTGAAATATTTCCTAGCTACAGGTCTGAGTAAAGTAAAGAAGCAATTGACTAGCATAGATCAACTCCCTGGGGAGAGTCTCTATCACTAACTTGAGAGATTCAGGCGACTCAAGGCAAGTTGCCCCTAGCATTGATTTCCAGAAGAGGATTTGATCCTCTATCTTTACGAAGGGTTGCTTGACCAAGAGCCCATTGTCATTAACGCTACCAGCAGAGGTGATATACTAGATAAGACACTAGAAGAAGCTATGCAGATCTTCGATGGATTAGCAAACTTGACTCAGCAGTACAGGAACCACGGCGCCCGCCGCCACCACCAATTACGGAACTGACTTTTGACATTATTGGATCTTCGAAGAAGTTATCGGAGGAGTGGTCTTCTGAGGTTGTGAAACTTGTACCACCCCTATCCTTTGCCTTGGATCTTGACCGTAAGTGGGAAAATGACAAGGATGTATTCGATACTTTCACCAAGCGCCATGTAAATATTCCTCTCCTTAATCTAGTTGAGTTCGTTCCTCATTATGCCAAATTCCTTCGGGAGGTTTGCACAACCAAGATGACTCAACGAGAGAAGGAAAGGGAAGGTAAGGAACTACAAGAAAATCTTTCAATAGTTTTTCAAAAACGATTGCCTGAAAAGTGTGGAGACCTAGGTATGTTTACTCTTGCTTGTACGATTGGTGAAGTCACATTCAAAACTGATATGGTTGATCTTGGTGCATCTATTAATGTGATATCATACAAATTATATGATGAATTGGGTCTGAGTTCTCTGAATGAAACTAGAGTTGTGATACAGCTTGCTGATTGCTCTCAACTTCACCCCAAGGGGATGGTTGACGATGTTTTGATCATGATTGATGATTTGATTTTCCCTGCTAATTTTTATGTGATTGATATGGGACTTGGTATACCCAAGACATCCATCATACTAGGTACACCCCTTTCTGCGAACTGTGAAAGGAAAAATTGATTGTTCTTCTAGGTCTTTGACTGTGGAAGTTGATGGAAAAAGGGCTGAATTTTTTATCCCTAACGGGAAATCTGCTGCTTATTTTCTGAATTTGGTTGATATTGTAGATGCTTTCACTAAGGATATTATGCATATTGATCGTTCTGACCAGTTACAGGTTGTTTTGGAATCACCTTTGGGTGAATTATCTTATGATTATGCTTTGTCTGATAACCTGCAAGAATTGTTTGTGGCACTTGATGCCAACCCAGATGATTGGTATCATGCTTATAGAACTGAATCTTTAGATCTTCCTAGTGAAAAGCTAGTTCCGTCTGTCATTAAGGCACCTGAAGTTGAATTGAAACCTCTCCCTGATCATTTGAAGTATGCATTTTTAGGAGAAGGTGAAACTCTTCTTGTTATCATTTCTAACAAACTTTCTCTTGACTAGGAACAAAGGTTGGTGGATATCCTTAGGGAACATCGCACTGCCTTGGGATGGACCATTGCTGACATCAAAGGGACCAGTCCAACATTGTGTATGCATCGCAAACTCATGGAGGACGGTGCAAAGCCGACGAGACAACCTCAGCGACGGTTGAATCCACCCATGATGGAGGTCGTAAAAAAGGAAGCCTTGAAGCTCCTTCAGGTAGGTATGATCTATCCTATTTCTGATAGTCAATGGGTAAGTCATACAGAAGTGGTCCCTAAGAAGGGGGGGTGATAGGGTCTATTTTAGTCACGTTTTAAGTATAGATTTACATATTAATTTAGCGTATTTTTATATTATTTATAGCTTAATTTGTATTATTTGGTTTTCGGAGTCTACACCCGTGTTTTATGGATTTCAGGTATTTTAGAGCAAATTCAGAATAAATTGTATTGGAAAAATTATAAAAGGTCGGGGAGAGTTGCAGATTATGGATTGCAACTTGAGCCGATGAAATTTTATACGGGAGGAGCCCACATACGGGTTGCAAGTGCTGCTAGTATTACTTTGCCGTTATTTCTAGAAATTAGATTCAATTATATATAGACACTACTAGAAAACGCTGGCATAGCCACGTAAAATTAGCTTCAATTGTGTTCGCGGCTAATTACGACAGCAATAGCCACAAAAATAGATACGAAATCCAAAGACGTTGGTAAATAGAAATAAAAGTTAACTAACGCTAAAATTCGAGGCTGATTAGGAACATTAAAAAATTTCGAAGCGAAATGAGAAGCTAAGTGGCACTAATATTTTCCATGGGCACATTTGAAGGTGAAATTGCGGCTATTCACGCACAAAATATTATTTGAGTGCATATTCGTGGGTAATCCACCTCATAGAAAAATATGTGGCCAATAGTGTGGTTAATAGCCTCAAATTATAAGTTGCGGCCAACTACGTGGCTTTATTGACTACAAACTTATTTTGATGCTCACTTGGTGGCTAAATTAGCAACCATAAGTTCTTTGAGGCTATTTTTGTGCTTAGGGCCCATCAAACCTATTTTGTGGCTAAATTTCATGAGGCTACTTTCTCAGGTATATAGCCACGGAATGGATTGTGGCTAAATTCATGGCTAAATAATTATGTGCTTCATTTACTAATGCACCTACCTACTCCAAGTCTCCACGATGTCTTCATTTACTTCCTTTCACTTTCCCTTCTCCTCATTTACATTGCTACTCTCCATAGAAAAAAAATTGACGGTACAATGGAAGAAAGGAAGATCCAATTCAAGATGTGGCATGTGAAGAATTTTTAGAGAAGATTTAGAGGTTTTTTTATGGTTAAAGAGGTATGTATTTTGACAAGTATTTATAATTTTATACCTTGTTTAGGGCATATCAATTTTAAACATGTATGTTTTTTTTATGAAATTACAAATCTCAATATCTAGATATATGTTTAATTTGTTTTTGTTTTGTTGTTATATACTTTGACAAGTATTTGTACGTAGTTTATCTTTCTTATACCTTGTTTTGTGAATTAAGAAAATATGTTGTGTTGATGTTGTTTATTTAAATTAATCTCCACATATTTTTGATTTCTTCTCATCTTAACTAAATTAGCATTTTTTGCATAAATATGTGGCTAAATGCGTGGCAAATTTGATGGCTAAACGTCTGTTGTGGCCAAATTTGGAGCTAATTTTGTAGCTAGTAATTACTTATGGGTTAATACGTAGCTGGTTGCGTGGCTAACCAATATGGTTCTAACGGTTCAACATTATTGTATATATATAATAGGTAATATAACCAATATGGAAAATCGTGAATGGATGTATGATAGACGTCAACCTGATGGTTCCGGTTGGAAAGGTGAGTTTTTTTCTGGTGTTGACGAGTTTATTAAGTTTGCGACATCACAAGTGCATTTGATGGATAATGGAAAAACCAAATGTCCTTGTTCTAAATGTGATAATGGAAAGTATCAAGAAGTGGATATGGTCAAAGTTCATTTATATAAGAAAGGTTTTGTTGAGGATTATTATAGATGGACTGCACATGGAGAACAACAGTTTGATTATGCATTCCCGTTGGAGGAGCCGCCTGCCTCAACCCAAGATGATGTCAACTTCTTCGGGATAGGGATGCACATATTTGAGAATCTGAATCCTACTCAAAGAATGGTCTTTGATGCGACCGGTCCAAGTGGTATTCCACCATCATGATTTGAACCTACAATTTCTCCTGATCAACCAAATGCCAGTCACTTAGAAATGAACGTGGAGCAACCTGCTATGGGAGTTGATCTCGAGTATTCCAACCATGACAATACCTCCTTATTATCTCAACGGTTTGTGGATGTATTAAAGGCCGGAGATGACCCATTATATTATGGTTGTCGCGTATCACGGTTATCTGCAATGACCTCTTTTATGTAGATTAAGACCAAATACAACTTGCCACAAGTTGGATACAATGAACTCCTTGAAAAAATCAGCAATGTATTACCATTGGAACACAATTTGCCCAAGAGCTACTATGAGACAAAAAAGTTTATTCAAGAATTAGGGTGGCCACATCAGAAGATACATTTGTGCTCCAATGGTTGCATGTTGTTCTGGAAGGATGATTCTGACATCACTCACTGTAAGTTTTGTAATAGTCCAAGATATAAGAGTCGTTTGTCAGAGAGAGGGAGACCAATTCCCAACAAGGTGTTACATTACTTGCCCTTGATCCCACGCCTCCAACGCTGGTATGCCATGGAGGACACGGCCTCACATATGCATTGGCATGCTGAGCACCAAACCAAGGAAGGATTTATGTGTCACCCTTCTGATGCTGAGGATTGGAGGCATTTTGATCAAACCTTTCCGAATTTTGCAACTGAGACTCATAATGTGAGATTGTGTTTGTGCTCTGATGGATTTTGTCCTTTTGGTAAGTTTGGTAAGATGCACTCGACGTGGCCTATAATTGTGACCCCATATAACCTACCGCCCAACATGTGCATGCAAGCTCCCTATTTGTTTTTAAGCACCGTCATTCAAGACCCACGAAATCCGAAGAAGCTAATCGATATTTGTTTGCAACCTTTGATTGATGAGTTGCTAGTGTTGTGGTACAAGGGTGTTCGAACCTTTGATATCTCCACAAAAACACACTTTACGATGCATGCAAGTCTAATGTGGACAGTGAATGACTTTCCAGCGTATGGAATGTTGTCTGGGTGGAGTACTGCTGGAAATTGTGCATGTCCTCATTGTATGGATGAGACAGATGCCTTTCGATTAAAACATGGAAGAAAGACTTCATGGTTTGATTGTCATAGGCGCTTCTTGCCTGAGAACCACCCATTTAGGAAGGACACGAATAACTTTTATAGTGGGTACGTTGAGAAGAAACCTCCTATTTCTTATTTGTCTGGCCATGACATATGGGAGATTGTTCAACATTTTCCGACTGCCATGGAATTACCTTGTAAGAATCCGGATGGTTATGGTGATTCTCATAAGTTCACGAAACAGAGTATTTTCTGGAAGCTTCCTTATTGGAGATATCATCTACTTTGTCACAACCTTGATGTCATGCATATCGAGAAAAATGTATTTGATAATGTCATTAACACTGTGATGGATGTGAAGGGGAAGACAAAGGACAAATTGAGCTCAAGGATGGACCTTGGGTTATATTGTAAACATCCAGATCTCCAGGTACCTGAAAATTACAGTGGTCCAAAACCAAAGGCAATATACACCTTAACTAGGGACAAAAAGATAGAGCTTCTGAAGTGGTTGAAGAGTTTGAGGTTCCCGGATGGTTATGTCTCTAATATTAGTCTATGTGTGCAGTTGGAAGAAGGAAGACTGTTTGGGATGAAGAGTCATGATTGCCATGTGTTCATGCAACGACTTTTGCCCATTGCTTTCAAGGAGCTTCTTCCGTCGGTTGTGTGGAGTCCATTGACAGAGTTGAGTTTATTTTTCCAATCCATATGCTCATCTACAATTGATAAGCGACGTAATGAAGATTTAGAACGCGATGCACCATTGATACTATGCAAGTTGGAGAGGATATTTCCACCATCGTTCTTTGATTGCATGGAGCATCTTGTTGTGCACTTGCCATATGAGGTAAAGTTGGGAGGTCTTGTACAATATCGATGGATGTATCCATTTGAACGATTCTTGTCTAAGTTGAAAGATAAAATGACAAACGCCAAAAATGTGGAGGCGTCTATAGTGGAGTCATATCTGCTAGAGGATATTACAAACTTCACGAAATGTTATTCTGATCCTCAAGATCCGTATAAGCGAAGGAGATCTACTAGAAATGAGGATGTTACACTTGATGATAGCTATCCTCAAACATCCATCTTCAACCATCCGGGCCGTCCTTGTGGGAAATGTAAGGCTATTTGGATGACTAGTGGAGTTGACTATCATGTAGCTACGACATACATCTTACTCAATTGTCCAGAGGTCGAGCCATACATTGAGTAAGTCATTCGAATAAATACATGTTTGACTAAATTATATAAATTAACATGTACCCTCAATTCAAAATATATTACTTATAATTGGTGTTAATTATCTATGTAGGATATTTGAGAATTCAGGAGGTCAGGGTGATCCTAATTCTCTTCGCATCCGCTTTCATGAATGGTTTAAAGATTATGTAAGTACACTAATAGATATTAGCTATGTACGCATGACCCTATTATCTATTTATTCAAAAAATCTTAAAAAATATAATGATTTGAATTTACTTGGGAAATATTTGTAGATCTTGAGTAAACAAGACCCAGACACTATTGATCCTATCTTACATAGTTTGGCTTGGGGTCCTAGTAAAAAAGTGGTATCATGGCCTGCATATGTCATCAACGGCTACAAATTTGAAACTTTGCAACGCGGTGAGGGTAAATTAACCATGAATAGCGGTGTGTGTGTACAAGCTTCCAACTATGGTGGTAGTGATCAATCCGACTTCTTCGGGTTGATAGAACAAATCTTGGAGTTCAACTTTATAGGTTTGCCACATAAGAAGATTGTTCTATTCAAGTGCATGTGGTATGACTCATCTAGTAGAGGCACGAGTGTCCATCCACAATATCAATTACAAGAGATTAATGAGAGAAGACGCTATAGCAGCTATGAGCCTTTCGTCCTTGCACAACAATGCATCCAAGTTTACTACGCCAACTACCCCGGAGTCAGCCGTAGTCGTGTAGATTGGAGGGATGTATGTAAGACAAAACCTCGAGGAAGATTAGAGAAAAGATGGAAAGAGAATGTGGTTGTTGATGATGAGCCTATGCAAACATTGCAACCGGATGAAATGGAGGCACCTGCAGGCTTCATGGGGGTAACAGTTGACATCTTACCCACTAGTCTAATTGATCCAACTGCAGAGCTTGAAAGCGATGATGAAGAAGATGATTTTTCAGTAGAGTTTGATACCGAAGTAGAGGAGAAGGAAGATGCACAAGATCAATGTGATAATGATGATGATGACGAGGAGGAGGAGGCATATGCACAAGATCAATGTGATAATGATGATGATGACGACGATGTCGATGATGATTGACCGATTTGCAAAATTTATGGTACTAAATCATTTCTCTTACTGTATGGATTAGAAGGATACATTAAATAATTGCCAACAAAAAATTTCGGATTGAGTTGTTTTATAGCTTGTTGGAAAGTTCATTCAAATATCTACAACTTTTATGTTTAGCATTTTGGCAAATTCAGCCTACACATTAGCGAAATTGAGCCAATAGATTGATATCGACTCAAAATTCGAATTGATTTTATCTTTAGAATACATGTCCACACAAAATTCGGATTAAGTTGTTTTATATCTTGTTGGAAAGCTCATTCAAAGATCTACAACTTTTATGTTCAGCATTTTGGCAAATACGTCCTGCATGTTAGCAAAATCGAGCAAATAAATTGATGTCAGAACCGACAACGGAACGTATGAAGCTGAATTGAAATGTTGTAAGTGACTTCCGAGTCGGTATCTTAAAGTTGCGGGTCGGAATGTCTACTGCGGAATTGATCCATTGAATGCAGTAGCTAACTACCGGGTCGGAATCACACAGTATCGACTCGGAATGTTTGCCCCTTCTCAGAAAGCCATTGAACAAGCTCCTACTGCTCATGGTCATTCTGTCAATGCTAATGCTGGAAAAACATCACAATTGATCTCAAATTCAGTCAATGCTGAAGTTCACGAACAAGTGAATACGGAGGTGGATAGAAATGTGGGGTACGATCAATCCCAAATTCAGCTAGGAGGTTCACGACCCTCGATCAACACCAAAGATGCCCCTTCTCAGCAGACGACTAGAAAAACTCTTAGTGCTCATGGTCATTTCGTCAATGCCGAGGTTTCTTCACATGAACAAGTGGATATGGAGGTGGATGACAATGACGAAGAACAACAAGAGGAGGAAGAACGAGAAGGGGTGAAAGAGGGTGATGGATCAGCCCAAACTCCCTTACCTAATGGATCTGCTTTTTCACACTCACAGACCCACCCTCAACCAAAGAAGACACGTATAGGACTTGTTGGAGCTGCTGTTCGATAATCATTCAAACTTTTATAGTGTGTATGTGTTGTTTTATTTTCAATATTCTAAGTGCTCATTTTATTTGTAGGGATTTTGAACCACGCCAACCAGCATTCGGGAAGATGAAAGAAATTGTTCATGGACACTTCGATGGGGATTGGACAAGTGTTTCTAAAGTGCCTTCAAATGTTAAGAATCTATGGTTTAAGGAATTTGAGGTTAACATTTAGAATCTCTACCCACCTTTTAAGGTGTTCAAGTATTAAAGTCTTTAATATGTTGAATTTTTTTAGTATTTCGAATGCTATAGCCTTTAAGTATGTTTGAGTGGTTACTGCACTCCATTAATAATGTGGTGAGAATTGATATTTCTTTTCCACTTTGACGATGCAGAAATGCTTTGAATGGAATGTACCGAGAGAGACAATGAGGAAGACTTTTATCCACCAAGTTGGGAAGCACATTCGCAACATCTTTAAGGTTCACCGGGGGAATAAGACAAGACCATCATTTACTCGTGAGGATCAATGAAAAGGCATAGAACATTTAAGGAAAACCGACCCTAAATTAGTGAACCAATCCAAGGTGAACAAAAGGAATAGGGCTTCAGAAAAGGCAAAAGCAGCAGGAGTATTTAGAGGGGGTTCTCGCAGCTTGACCAAATGGGTGGAACATATTGTAAGTGCCCTTTGCAATCATAATTAGAACTTTATAGTTGAAAGTAATTAAAGTTAAAAAAGTTAGTATGTAATCAGATATGCAATTATATATATGTATACTAATTGTAGTTTCAGTTTCAGTTTTTTCCTTACACAAATTATACCTTGTAAATGTAGGAGAAGGACACTGGAAAAAAACCAATGGTTTCAGATATTGTGCGACAATTGTGGCAGACTCAAGATGGTGTTTGGACAGGGACACAACCAGCTGCAATTGTAGTAAGTAGTTATTTATAAATATATTGGCTCTTTGGTAGATATTTTCCCATTTGAGGGGTTTGTAATAAATTTGGTTAGATATTTTCCCATTCTTGTGTTGGTCGAAGCTCTTTACTTGAATATGTTGATATACACTATTGACTTACCTCAATTTGATATAGTGGAGGTTTCAACTTAACTAATGAATTGTTTGATTTGACCTGTAATTATTTTATTGAATTATTTTTGTTTGTTGAATCTATTGTGATGCTGAGATGTTGTGGGTTATGCTCTTGATGATTATGGTTTACCTTTTTTTCTTTAGGAGGAATTTGATCGTCTTGCCACTGAAATTACTCCTATTGATGAAGAAGTTGAAGGTGCATCTCATGAGTCAATCACTAGCACTATTGGAACTAAATTGTGGATCAAAGCATGTAAAGAGGTCAATGATAGTAAACCATTTGGGCTGGGTGAGGCAGGGACACCACTAATTCGCTCCGGCATGGTTGCTACTGTCAACAATGTCAATTCAATTAGCACCGAGGTTGAGCCTCTCAAGGATGAGATAAAAGATATTCGAAATGAGATGAAGTCATCACATGCTACATTGCAAGCTGAGGTAAAGGCATCATTGCAGGAGTTCATGCAAGAACAACGAAATCTACTTCGATAATTGTTGGACAACCAATCAATCATTCCCTTGGCTTCCACCCCTCTTCTGGAATCAGGTCCTGCTCCATAGATGTTTGTTGCTGACACTTAGAGCAACGTTTTGGCACAACCTAGCACAACTCAGCACACACCATTCTCACAAGCTGTTGGCACAACCTTTTGGACTTAGGTGATTTTTGAAACAATATACTTGGCTTGTGGTGCACTAAACACTTGCTACTTTGTGCACCTTTTGCTTGTGGTTTAGTTTGTTCCTTGTTGAACTTAATTTTTGCTTTAAGTAATATATAGTTAATATTTAGTATGTCTAATTGTTGTTTAGATTGTGTTTTGCCTCTTGATAAGTTAATATTTTGGTTGAAATATTTTGGTTAATATTTTGGCTAACTTTAGTGGCTAAGATTCGCCACGCTCATTTTCGGCATGATTTTATAATTGAGGTAAATTTCATGGCTAAATTTGAGGCTAAGCTTATTCGAGGGAAAGTTGGTGACTAAAGTTGTGGCTAAAAGCATGTCTATGGCAGTTTTTTCTAGTAGTGAGATAGAATTAATATACTCCGTATTAGATTAGTTAGATAGATAGAAATATATTATATTTATATAAATTTAGATAGCTTAGGTTTTTCATATACAATTCATTGATACGCCAAAGTGGGAAGCAGTGTTCACCGTGAACATACCACGGCCGACTAACTCTTTTCATTCCTAAACCCTAATTATATTTTGTCTTAGTTTTATGGAGATCTAAACTCTCCCGTTTCGTCTACGGATTGAAGCTTTGATTTGATAAAGTTGTGAGATTTCTATTCTTGTTCTATTCCTATTGATTCGTATTGATTCTTTTGCGAATATTGTTGAGATTATTGCTAGGATTTTGTAGATTCCTTGTAGCGAACCTTAATCCATAGTAGCAATCATGCCTTTTTAGAACTCACACGACTAAATTGGTGTGTAGAGAATCAATTATATGTTAAATGTTAACTCGTAGCTTGGTGTTGCATGTATCTTGGTTAATCCTTAATCTTAATGCTACTATTAGGTTAAATCTTGACCGTGTTAGGGTTATATAATTAGTAAGGGTTACTAGGACTCGTAGGACTAGTAATTTACACAAGATCAGGACATGAACAATAATAGGATGAAAAGAGAACTTGAAGAAGAATCAATGATCAACTAGTCAAACTAAAGTAGATATTTGCAGATGAAACTAGTCTCTTAATTGTTATCTCCATTAATTTGTTTATAGTTTATTTGATTTTCTTTCTTATTCTCATCCTACAAAAAACCTCTTTTTATTAATTGGTAAATAAACTTAACTTAGAAATAACTTGATTCTCTGTGGGATCGACTCGTGCTTACCACACTACATTAGTTAGTAAGTTCGAATTTATTTTGATACGGTTTACGCGACTAAAAAACCATTTGTCAAATTGGCACCGTTGCGGGGGAATCAAAATTTTGCTTCTTTGTTTTGTGTGTTTATCAATTTTTGTATACATCTAATTTTTTGTGAACCTATCTTACGGTTCATAACACCTTTGCTACTAATTTTTGAGATGTTGAGGTTGTTGCAGTTTCAAGGTGAGAACTTTCACCAATATCTTACCAGATTGCAGAGGTATGTTGATATCCGTAATTTACGGGGTTATCAAGACAACATCCGAGATATGATTCTTTGTATAATTGATGGGATGACTCTTGAGACACGAGAACTTGCCAAGTCCATAAACAACTGAAGCTTTGCTAGTTTAGGAGTGTCGGGACTATGGGATCTTTTCTGCTACATGGGTGACCAATCAACACAAGAAGAGTTTCTCATCACGTCTTTGCCACCAATGGAGGACTCTGCCATACACATGGAAAATGAAATCGCAGCCTTTAAACAAATGGTGCAGGAGAATGGTGAGAAAATAAAAAACTTGGGGGAACAATTGAGCCAACTTATTCAAACATCGAGCGAGATAATAACAGATCAAACGACCGCCCTTCAGGTTGATAAAGAAAGTCAACCCATTCCGTCATCCCCTGAGACGTTGAAAGATGAAAGAATGGAAGATCCTGTCGAAGTCATTGTTCTTAATTCATTCCCTCCTAGTTGGTTTCAGAATGAGGAGGAATTGTTCACAGATGACGATAGTTTCTTTGACAATGGAGAAGAGAGCCTGGTGCTTTCTGACATGAAATCTCATGAGTCGACGTATGAGGTTTCATGTGTTGTGTCTCCTACTTCATCCGATGCATTCATTCTCAGCTCCCCCGTTGATGAACCATGTCTAGATCCACCTGCTGAGGCTCAAGAGGTAATAAAAGTAAACTTTTGCAATTTGGAAGATAATGGTGGATATGTTGATCCTTTTAATTGCTACTTTGAAAAGCCACCAATGGAACTGAATTGGTGGTATTATACACCCTCTACAAAGAGTCATACTCACATACTTGATAAGTTGAAACAGTTCTTAAATTCTTCATTTAGTTTCAATTTATTTGTATGTAGTGCATGTTTACCTCGTAGTTGTGCACAAGAGTTTGACAGGTTGAAGAGGGCATTGACTATGTCTGATTTGTGTCTTGAGTTGAACCACGACGTTCCTAAGGTTAGTAATTTTAGAGTTTTTTTTTAGAGTTATAGATTACTTTAGTATTTTTTTTTTTTTTGATTTGAGTGACTAAGCTGCAGGAAAAGAAAAAAAAATAAAAAAAATAAAAAATGTCGAGCCTTCCTCTCTCTCCCTTTTTTCCTTCCCAGGCCGGCTTCTTTCTCATTCCGCTAGGTGTTGGCCCTCTTTCTCTCACCCGTCGGTCCATCTCCATCTCTCTCACTACTCCATCGTCCTCCAGTCCTCCTCACCGGGATCTTCCCTCGAGCCGTCTTTCTTTTCCATCCCTCTCCTCCCCAACCATCACTGGCCAGACCGCTTCAATCATCTACTATCCATCATCTTCGGCCTTGTGCAAAGCCACTCCGGCCATCTGAGACTGCCGGCGCATCACCACCGCCTTCCTCTCCTTCCCTTGCCTTTTGCTGCTAGTCACCAGAACCCTTGATGTCACTAAAGTAGCCATGTCTTTATGCATATTTTAGTTCCATATTCTTTACATTTTGCATATTTCTGGTTGGGAATATGTCAAATTTATGTAGTATATGCTTATTTGTCAGAAATGGAGATCTACATAAGTTTCTGTTCAATATTGCAGAATACGGAGCCATTTCGGGAGAAAACCAAGAAGTCAAGACGGAAGCAGCAAGTCTACTCGATATCGATGAGCATTACTCGATATCGAAAAATCATCCCCGGACACCCCCTGATCGAAGAGCCCATGTCGAGAAGCTGAAGAAGAGCCAACCCGACTCCAACAAGTTACTCGAGATCGAGTTATGTTACTCGAGATCGACAAATCCTCAAAGACAACCAGGAGTCGAGAAGGCCACCCAAGGAGACCGAGGAGACCTGGCGCCAAGACAACTTCCTCGAGATCGAGAAATGTCCTCGATGTCGACAAGGCTGAGATCTCACATCCGAGCATGTCGAGAAGGGTTGCTCGAAAACCCTAGAAGACCTAGTCGATGATCCACCACTACTCGAGATTGAGGAGAACTCCTCGAGATCGACAAAGCCGTGGAGCCATGACCGAGCACATCGAGAGGATCTACCCGACGCTGCCGAGAAGACCTAGTCGATAAGGCCACCCAACTCGAGATCGAGTACACTTGTGAGCCCTATCCGAGCCAGTCGAGCACCAGCAACCCGAGACGTCGAGCCAGCAAGTCGATGACACTTCTACTCGAGATCGAGTAGCCTTACTCGAGACCGAGGAAGCCTCCAGAAGCCGCGTAACGCGTTTTGATCTATCCTACTCGGATTGGGATTCCTTGGGGCTGAAGATTGCCAAGTTCTATCCGATCTATCAAGATTTATCATGAAGAAGAGAGTTTTATCCATTTGAAGACTTTAGATATAATTACCTTATTTAGATTTAATTATGTTGTTGCTTTTATTTATCTTTAAAGTTTTAGATATAGATATAGATGTTCTATCCTTGATTAGCAAGGATTAGAAGGCTATAAATAAAGCCCATGGGGCTGAGTTTTAATCATTCAATTCACAAGCTAGAGAAGTAGTTCCACAGAGACGGTTTAGGAGTTCAGAGGTTTTAGGGTATTGGCGTTCAATGAGAGTTGGATCGCTGGGATTGTAAAGTCTTTGAATTTAGTTTAATGCAAGTTGTTATTTCCTTTCAATCGATGTCTGAGGTTGCGATGAAGCGCGAGTAGTCCACCCACTTCTAGGGCTGGGGTGAGCCCGACGATAGCCATGCACGTTTGAGGTAAAGATCCGACTTTTATCATGTTTTTAGCATCTACTACTTGTTTATGTGCTTATTACCCATTCAATGGAGGTCCATGCTAACAACTTGGATTGTAAACATAAAATCGGTAGAGACAATTAGAGTTTCTTGAAAGAGTTGTTTAATTGTTGGAAAAGGCGAAAGCTTAGTCCTTTGATGCGATTTACATGATTATCTGTTTTATTTCTGCCTTATGCATGCTTGGTTATCGTTGTTGCAAACCCCAATCTTGGAAGTCTTTTACATACAGTTTAGTTCGAAATCCTAAAGCATTTGTCTTTACTTTATTTTCTTTCGTTTTAGTTTATGTCTTCCTCGAGATCGACTAGCACTCCTCGATCTCGAGTTACTGATCTTCGACCCAGGTCGTTGTAGCTTATGTGTGCAGGTGCTCGACAACCGCACAACTCGACGTCGACGAAGACCCTACTCGATCTCGAGTAGCCTTTGTCGAGATCGACCACCACCTTGTGCTTGTTGTTGCGCTGTGTTCGAATGTCCGATCTTCTGTCGAGTTGTTGTACTCGAGATCTAGGACCCCTGTTGTCGACTTCTGTTCGTGAGATTACTCCGCTGACACGCTTCCTCGTGGATCGATCCTGACTTCCCCCTACTGCATCGGGAGGAAGTCTTGTAATCATTTGCAAGGGACGGAATCTGGTTTGCTTTACTTTAGTCATATCTTATATTTGCATTCTCGATTTCCTCCTACAACAAATTGGCGCCGTTGGCGGGGAAGCTATCATTCGCGCCTTAGGTAGTTGAATCTCACATCTACTTTGAGTTACTTTTCAGGTGTATGCGCCGTTCTGGTCAACCACCTGAGTTTGACGGCTTAGACGAACCAGAACACCTTCTACACATCAGAGCTAAACTACAAAGAGCCATGGCAGCTGCTGAGACGCAAGAACAGCTGATTGCAAGGCTTACAAGGGAACTAGCCGCAAAAGATACTACTATCGCCGCAGAAAGGGCAGCAAGGGAACAAGAAGCTGAGCGCGCAAGGCAAGCAGAAGCTGAGCTTGCCCAATTCCCAACCACTGCAGAGGATTATATACATCCAACGCTCGTCGTGCCTGAATCGGTGATTCTCATCCCTGATAACTCTTTTGAAATTCGCACTCAGTTTCTTATAGAGCTTAAAAATAATGCTTTTTATGGCAAATTTAATGAGTGTCCTCTTGAACATATTACCAATTTTTCTAACATGTGTTGTACTCTTGCTGAAGGTACTACACTAGAATATGTCAAGATGAAAGCTTTTCGCTGGTCTCTCGCTGGGCCTGCACTGAAGTGGCTTGAAGGGCTAAAACCAAGATCACTCACAACATGGGCCCAAGTAGAGCAAGAGTTTCTGAATAAATTCTTCCCACCCGCCAAGACAGCACTCCTCCGCCAGAAAATCACCGCCTTCAAAGAGAAGCAATGGGAACCGCTGTTAAAGGCATGGGAACGCTACAAAGAACTGTTGCGATCTTGCCATACTCATGGACAACCACCCTACGTCATTCAGGAGATCTTCTTCAACTCTCTTGATCAAATCACTAACGACAGAATCAACCAGTATACTCACTATGAGTATCTGACGATGTCGCCAATTGACGCTTGGGGTGTGTTAGACAAGCTCACCAATTAGGACAATAAATATGGGTCTACTGCAAACTATGAGGAGAACTCCTATGCCAGGCCAGCGCCATCTATGCCACTCTATGAGCCAGCAAAGGAGATTGACCCAGGTGTCAGGGAGCAGTTCTACAGAGACCAGAATCGCAAGCTCCTCAAGCAAGTCAAATATCTGTCTGTCAATCAGCCTTGCATCGAATGCGGATCAGAGAGGCACACCACTACTGAGTGCCCACACACTGAGCAAGTCAGAATGGCAGAAACACATAAGGAGGTAGCCTACGCTGGGGGTCCAAATCGCTACATGGGAGATCAAAGGTTCTATCAACCACAGTGGAACCAAGGTCCCCCTAGGAACCCCCCACCCTACAGAGTTTCAGGACATCCAGAAAGGGATCAAAAGAAGGATGATCTGCGGCTGATCCTTGAGGAGATGCATCGGAATCAGGGCACTATCAACAACGAGTTCCAGAACATCACTACAAAATTTGGGGAGCTGGACATCTGGAAAAGGGGAATAGAAACCCAGATGGGGCAAATCGCTGCACAGATCCCACGACCGTCCAGACAGCTCCCTGGGCAAACATAACCAAATCCTAAAGGGAAGACTGGACACGTCGCAACTATCAAACTCATAAGTGGGCATCAATTATACGAGCCAGAGGTCGGGAAACAACAAGACAAGGCAGAGCAGCAACTCGACATAGACCGGACTCAACTTGATCTCGAGGAGACTCTACTCGACCTCGACAAAAAGTTGCTCGACACAGACCAGAAGCTGAGCTCGGACTCCAATGTGCAACCCAGCATTTCCAGGTCGACCACCCAAGTCGATCTCGAGGAGCCTCTAGTCGAGATCGAGGACCAGCAAGCCAACGTCGACGACTCTACAACACCTCCGACGTCTGATCTGGCTCCGAAGCAGAAAAAGCCACTACATTTCCCTTCCAAAGCACAAAAAGATCCCACTGCAGGTAGGTTTACCAGATTTGTTAATATGCTGCAAGAACTGAACGTCTCTATTCCTTTTACAGAAGCCCTACAAGAGATGCCTGGATATGTCAAATTTCTAAAGGAAATCCTGAGCAAGAAGCGATCCATCTCAGAGATCGCAGGCGAATGCAAAGTACTCCACTTCCCTGAAAAGAGACCTGACCCTGGTAAGTTTTCTGTTACTGTGGGTTTTGGACAATATAAATATGAGTCTATGTGTGATTTAGGAGCAAGTGTGAGCATCATGCCTTTACCAATCTGGCGGAAAGTAAAAATAGGATGCATAGAGCCCGTGGATGCCAAGTTATACATGGCAAACAATATAGTGGTCATCCCTACAGGTATAGTTGAGAATGTCCCCGTCCAGGTTGGTAAATTCTTTGTTCCAGCAGATTTCCTTATTATAGACTGTGCTGAAGATCCTACTAGCCCTATTATTCTTGGTAGACCATTCTTAGCTACTACAGATGCCAGAATTAGTGTCAAGAATCGATCGCTCACCTTCACCATAGCGATGAGGTTTTAGATTTCTCTTTTGGCCCTGCAAAGGAGGAAATTTCATGGCTAGAGGTGAAAAGCATCAGCAACAACGGGACCCAGCAAACAGCGGAGGAAAGCGCCAACACTGTACTCGAGGTCGACAAGAGCAACTCGATCTCGACAAGGGTTCTACTCGATCTCGACAAGACTTTGTCGATGTCGACTTCCTCTGTTGAGCCACAGACTTGCCCAGAGCCTAAGTATGGGGTCCCTGTACTCGATCTCGACCAACAGTACTCGACATCGACTAGCCCCAAGCCCAAAGATTTCTGTTTTGGGTCGGAAAAGGTAAGCTCAGGTACAAATCCTACTCCCCCTCGGTCCATTAAGAAATTTATCAATAATTTAAGGGGATGTAAGGCCCCGTGGTGAGAGAATCTGCGAAAGCTAAGAGCTGGAAGGAAGAAGAAGAAAGAAAAGGGAGATGATGCAAGTAACCACTTGTCAGCTGAGCTTGCATATTACAATCAGGACCTAGATGACCCAGGAGAAGGGCCAAGCATGAGCGGGCCCCACACTAATGGTCCTTGAGCGCAAACGGAGAAGTCGGCCTAGCGACTCTAAAATCTAGAGCATGTATATAAAACTTTATGAATTTTGGGACTTTTGAACTTTTTGGTTTTTGGTTTTTGCTTTATGTCTTTTAGAATACTTCATGTGGATAGTCTTGTTTTTGTGTGCAATCTAACACTTTTAGATCGGCAAGCATATAAGGATCGCGAAAAGTGGAATGAAGAAGTCCTTGAAAAACAGTCAGAATCGACGAAGGCCAAGTCGACGACGACAAGGAGGAGCAGCCCAGACACTCGTCGATGTCGAGTAGGCCAACTCCTCGACTTCAGAAGCCATTGGACGCAGACGAATCTCCTCGAGATCGAGTACCCTGTACTCGAGATCGACAAGCATATTTCCTCGACCTGCACTGATTTGTCCTCCTCGATATGTTATCATGTGAGTTCCTTCCTTTACTCTTGTTTTTATTTAATTTTTCATACAATGGGGACACTGTATATTTTAAGTATGGGGTGGGGGAAGGGCTCATTATCATTATTATATGTTTTAGTCTTGCTTTTGGTTTTACATGGTGAAATTTTAATTTTTATGTTATGCATTCATGTTTAAAATTTTATGCATTTTAGTCTTTTGTCATACTTTAGTCTTGTTTTTCCATAAGAAAAAAATAAAAAAAATAAAAAAATAGAAAATGTCGAAAAAAGAAAAAAAAATGCATGTTTAAATTTTTGCATTGTTTTAGTTTTTATACCCTAACTTAGATGTCCTATGATGATAAATAATGATTGACTTGATCATGTAAATCCTATGGCATGTTTGGAAGGTTTAGCCTAAGTCCTCGAAAATGGTTTTTATGTGGATTGTGAACTTGTGATAAAATTGAGCACATATGATCCTAAGCTAAAGGTTAAAATCCAACAAAAATTGTCCCAGTGAGAATTTTGGCCTTATAGGGAGAACATTAAAAATCCCTCTGCTTTCTTGAGTGTATTTACTCTTCCTATGCATCTCTAAATGCTGTGATAGTTATTCAAAGCCAATGCATTTATATGTTTATGTTAATGAGAATTAAATGATGGAGGCACCTTTTAAGCCAATTTTATCCTCTCTTTACCTACCCTGCATTATCCCTGCTTGAAGCCAGAACATTAGCCTGAGACTTTTATTGTGAACTCCACAAAATTATCCTTAGCCAAATTGAGCCTGACCCCCATTTGGGAATTAAGACTTAGAGTTGGTTGAAAGAATGGTTTGTGGAAAGAATGAGCTTATGTTGCATTTCAAGTAAGAAGGATTTTTGGGATTTATTAAGATATGGGTAGGTTTTAAATTTTTATCTTGCTATGCATATTATGTAAAAGGATTTTTGGCTCACCTTATAAATGCACCATTAAGTTTTATTTTATTTTCGTTCAAAAAAAATCAAAAAAAAGAAGAGAAAACGTACATATGTTTGTGAATAAAGTGCATGAGCCAAATTTACCTTATTTCTTTCATTATTTCGCAAGATACATACTTTGGAGAGGTTGAGGACGTTTGAAAGGTTACATACTTCATTGAGATAAATTGGAGAGTTTGGTTGATGCATATGACTGAGAGTTATGGTTTGGTTGTGTTGGAGATTTAGGAGTCTTGATTCCCGAATATTATTAAGCACCACATGGCCAAATAATATCATGCCCTTATTATTTCTTACCAAGCCCCATTACAACCCCGCCGAATGGAATCTTCTTTGAAGACTTCTATTGAGCGAAGTCCTCCTGATAATTCTTGTTGCATTTTCATAATTGGTTGCGAAGTGGATTTATATTTAAATTGCAATGTTTATGAGATTGTATATGGAATTGAGTTGAGAGTTGATCTACATAGCCTAAACACAATTGAGAGTTGAGTGTAAACACATTATCCCTGTGAGGTTGGATTTATACTGCCTATGCCTATGGATCGCTCATATATGTGTGATGACGTTAAATTCACTTGTCTTACATTGCTACTACTTGAGATGTTGCTTTTGACAAAGGCGAAGACTTGAAGGATGTGTTGTAGGTCTTGGTTATTGTTTGGTTATTGCTTGAGGACAAGCAAGTCTAAGTATGGGGTGATTTGATGTCACTAAAGTAGCCATGTCTTTATGCATATTTTAGTTCCATATTCTTTACATTTTGCATATTTCGGGTTGGGAATATGTCGAATTTATGTAGTATATGCTTATTTGTCAGAAATGGAGATCTACATAAGATTCTGTTCAATATTGCAGAATACGGAGCCATTTCGGGAGAAAACCAAGAAGTCAAGACGGAAGCAGCAAGTCTACTCGATATCGATGAGCATTACTCGATATCTACAAATCATGCCCGGACACCCCCTGATCGAAGAGCCCATGTCGAGAAGCTGAAGAAGAGCCAACCCGACTCCAACAAGTTACTTGAGATCGAGTTATGTTACTCGAGATCGACAAATCCTCAAAGACAACCAGGAGTCGAGAAGGCCACCCGAGGAGACCGAGGAGACCTAGCGCCAAGACACCTTCCTCGAGATCGAGAAATTTCCTCGATGCCGACAAGGCTGAGAGCCCACATCCGAGCATGTCGAGAAGGGTTGCTCGACAACCCCAGAAGACCTAGTCGATGATCCACCACTACTCGAGATCGAGGAGAACTCGAGATCGACAAAGCCGTGGAGCCATGACCGAGCACATCGAGAGGATCTAACCGACGCTGCCGAGAAGACCTAGTCGATAAGGCCACCCAACTCGAGATCGAGAAAGGGTCCTCGAGATCGAGTACACTTATGAGCCCTATCCGAGCCAGTCGAGCACTAGCAACCCGAGACGCCGAGCCAGCAAGGCGATGACACTTCTACTCGAGATCGAGTAGCCTTACTCGAGATCGAGGAAGCCTCCAGAAGCCGCGTAACGCGTTTTGATCTATCCTACTCGGATTGGGATCCTTGGTGCCGAAGATTGCCAAGTTCTATCCGATCTATCAAGATTTATCATGAAGAAGAGAGTTTTATCCATTTGAAGACTTTAGATATAATTACCTTATTTAGATTTAATTATGTTGTTGCTTTTATTTATCTTTAAAGTTTTTGATATAGTTTTAGATATAGATATAGATGTTCTATCCGTGATTAGCAAGGATTAGAAGGCTATAAATACAGCCCATGGGGTGAGTTTTAATCATTCAATTCACAAGCTAGAGAAGTAGTTCCACAGAGACGATTTAGGAGTTCAGAGGTTTTAGGGTTTTGGCGTTCAACGAGAGTTGGATCGCCGGGATTGTAATGTCTTTGAATTTAGTTTAATGCAAGTTGTTATTTCCTTTCAATCGATGTCTGAGGTTGCGATGAAGCGCGAGTAGTCCACCCACTTCTAGGGTTGGGGTGAGCCCGACGATAGCCATGCGCGTTTGAGGTAAAGATCCGACTTTTATCATGTTTTTAGCATCTACTACTTGTTTATGTGTTTATTACCCATTCAATGGAGGTCCATGCTAACAACTTGGATTGTAAACATAAAATCGGTAGAGACAATTAGGGTTTCTTGAAAGATTTGTCTAATTGTTGGAAAAAGCGAAAGCTTAGTCCTTTGATGCGATTTACATGATTATCTGTTTTATTTCTGACTTATGCATGCTTGGTTATCGTTGTTGCAAACCCCAATCTTGGAAGTCTTTTACATACAGTTTAGTTCGAAATCCCAAAGCATTTGTCTTTACTTTATTTTCTTTCGTTTTGGTTTATGTCTTCCTCGAGATCGACTAGCACTCCTCGATCTCGAGTTACTGATCTTCGACCCAGGTCGCTGTAGCTTCTGTGTGCAAGTGCTCGACAACTGGACAACTCGACGTCGACAAAGACCATACTCGATCTCGAGTAGCCTTTGTCGAGATCAACCACCACTCTGTGCTTGCTGTTGCGCTGTGTTCGACTGTCCGATCTTCTGTCGAGTTGCTGTACTCAAGATCTAGGACCCCTGTTGTCGACTTCTGTCCGTGAGATTTCTCCGCTGCCTAGGATCCGCTGACACGCTTCTTCGTGGATCGATCCTGACTTCCCAATACTGCATCGGGAGGAACTGTTGTAATCATTTGCAAGGGACGAAATCTGGTTTGCTTTACTTTAGTCATATTTTATATTTGCATTCTCGATTTCCTCCTACAAAAACCCTCGCCTCCCACACCAAGGTCACCGGCGAACTAATTCCCCCACCACCAGTCCACCGTCTTCTCCCCCATATTCCCCGATGTCTCCGTTAACCATCAACAATCCAACACCGCTGCTTGTCACTCTGCCATCGCTGATGTTGCTCCGTGTGGTCGTGATTCTTCTCGACCTGACTGTGATTCCTTGGACTTCAGTATCGGCAGGTAAGTTTGGCCAGGACCAATTGCAATGAGGATATGCATGTATTTATCCAACTCCGAGGCGGGTCACAAGTGCCAATTTCATCCAAAAGCTGCTGAAATTTCGGCTGCACACCCAGGACGGTCCGATTATTATGAGAGTTGCTGAATTTTAGGGGTTGTTCATAGGTAGGCTACAACACTACCTCCTTTTGAGCTGAAAGTTTCTTCTGGAATGTCTGATTACATTGTGAGTTTCCTCTATCTCTTTCATTCTTTTTGTTTACTTTGAGGACAAAGTAAAATTTTAAGCATTGGGGTGGGGAATTCAAGTGTAGCTCTGTGTTTTGTGTTTTATGTTAGTTTTTTTTTTCACTTTATTTTCAATTTCTGTTATGCATTTCATTACATTTTAGGATGCATTATAGGTGTTTGATAATTATCCCATGGTCGTAGTAAATCATCGAGTCTTTGTTTTTTATTTGTTAGTCTTTGATTGAGTTTTGTTAGGAGAGTTGTTTCTATGATTGGTATGACATCGATGATGATATATGGTTTTTCATGGCTTAAGAGTTAATAAAATTGAATTTTAATTGAATAACGACACTTGTGGGATTCCCATAGATAATATGGATTATGAGCTTTAGTTATAACTTGATTATTGGTTGGATGTTCAGTTTAGAGCAATTTTAAAGTTTTTATATGATTTCTTTTGTATATGTCTAAACCCCTGATGAAAAGCACTAGTAAATTCGGTTATATGTTTGATGTGTTTTGATATATGTGTTGGGTTGATGAGTGTAAGGAGAATAAAATTCACTTGCACCGCTCGGGGAGGATAAAATTCACTTGAGTGAAAAGAATCATCAATAAAACAAGCTCGATAAATCAATGTTCGAGGAGGATAAAATACACTCGACAATCATAAGAATTGAGAAAAAAAATACGGTTAGTAACCGATCCTTTTTGTGGAGGACAAAATTCACGCAAGGAGGAAGAAAAAATGTTTAGAAACAAAGAGAAAAAAATAAGAGCTTTATTGAACTTCCGAAGTAGAAAAAGCTTAGTAATTTATTGGTGTTTATGACGATTTTTATGTGCTTAATGAATTTGATTCCTCAATACATTTTGAAAGCAAGCATCCCCTGAACCTTATTTGAGTTTAAAGCAATGAGTATGAAGGGTTTAATGTGGGTCTCATAGTGTCATAACTATTTTGAGCTTAACATAATAAACACTCTCGAAGCCATGATGATTATACTGATGAGTGATCATTCATATAAATTTCTTTGAGTCTCTTGTCTTTCATTTTGAGTCTGTCTTTGTTTTGAGTTAGTTTGCTTGGGGACAAGCAAAAGTCTAAGCATGGGGTAGTTTGATAGGGTCTATTTTAGTCATGTTTTAAGTATAGATTTACATATTAATTTAGAGTATTTTTATATTATTTATAGCTTAATTTGTATTGTTTGGTTTTCGGAGTCTACACCCGTGTTTTATTGATTTCAGGTATTTTAGAGCAAATTCAGAATAAATTGTATTGGACAAATTATAAAAGGTCGGGGAGAGTTGCAGATTATGGATTGCAAGTTGAGCCGATGAAATTTTATACGGGAGAAGCCCACATATGGGTTGCAAGTGCTGCTAGTATTACTTTTCCGTTATTTCTAGAAATTAGATTCAATTATATATAGATAGAATTAATATACTCCGTATTAGATTAGTTAGATAGATTGAAATATATTATATTTATATAAATTTAGATAGCTTAGTTTTTTCATATACTATATATACAATTCATTCATACGCCAAAGTGGGAAGTCGTGTTCACCGTGAACATACCACGGCCGACTAACTCTTTTCATTCCTAAACCCTAATTATATTTTGTCTTAGTTTTATGGAGATCTAAACTCTCCCGTTTCGTCTATGGATTGAAGCTTTGATTTGATAAAGTTGTGAGATTTCTATTCTTGTTCTATTCCTATTGATTTGTATTGATTCTTTTGCGAATATTGTTGATTTCTTCTAGTCCGTACAACTAGTTGAGATTATTGCTAGGATTTTGTAGATTCCTCGTAGCGAACCTTCATCCATAGTAGCAATCATGCCTTTTTAGGACTCGTAGGACTAAACTGGTGTGTAGAGAATCAATTATATGTTAAATGCTGACTCGTAGCTTGGTGTTGCATGTATCTTGGTTAATCCTTAATCTTAATGCTACTATTAGGTTAGATCTTGACCGTGTTAGGGTTATCTAATTAGTAAGGGTTACTAGGACTCGTAGGACTAGTAATTTACACAAGATCAGGACAGAACAATAATAGGATTAAAAGAGAACTTGAAGAAGAATCAATGATCAACTAGTCAAACTAAAGTGGATATTTGCAGATGAAACTAATCTTTTAATTGTTATCT
Source organism: Persicaria tinctoria (assembly GCA_037127255.1). Classification (NCBI taxonomy): domain Eukaryota; kingdom Viridiplantae; phylum Streptophyta; class Magnoliopsida; order Caryophyllales; family Polygonaceae; genus Persicaria; species Persicaria tinctoria. Next base: position 40,610,429 of record JBANSL010000012.1, on the reverse strand, counting down.
CCATTAATTTGTTTATAGTTTATTTGATTTTCTTTCTTATTCTCATCCTACAAAAAACCTCTTTTTATTAATTGGTAAATAAACTTAACTTAGAAATAACTTGATTCTCTGTGGGATCGACTCGTGCTTACCACACTACATTAGTTAGTAAGTTCGAATTTATTTTGATACGGTTTACGCGAATCAAAAACTGTTTGTCAGGGGGTATCACGGTTTCGGAAAAACCAAGAAGGTGAGATGGTACCTATGAGGGTACAAACTGGTTGGAGATGCGGCGATACGTAAGGATCACTTTCCTTTAGCTTTCATTGATCGGATGCTTGAGCGTCTTGCCGGCCAGTCTTATTATTGCTTTTCGGATGGCTATTTTGGATATTTTCAAATTCCTATTGCACCTGAGAACCAGAAGAAAACCACTTTTACATGTCCTTTTGGTACTTTTGCTTATAGTAGAATGCCTTTTGGATTATGAAATGCGCGTGGCACATTTCAAAGATGCATGATGAGTATATTTTTTAATATGTTGAGAATTTTATTGAAGTGTTTATAAATGATTTCCCTGTGCATGGGAATGACTTTGATTCTTGCTTTCATCATTTGTCACTAGTTCTTAAGAGATGTGTTGAAACTAACTTGGTCTTAAACTCTGAAAGGCGTAACTTTATGGTCTAACAAGGAATTGTTCTTGGTCACATTGTGTCCAAGAAAGGTATTGAGGTAGATAAAGCTAAGATAGATTTGATTCAGTCTTTACCTTATCCTACTAATGTGCGTGAGATTCATTCTTTCTTAGGCCATGCAGGATTTTATAGGAGGTTTATTAAGGATTTCTCCAAGATAACCTCCCCATTATGTGAATTGCTTAAGAAAGATGTTTCCTTTGTGTTTGATGATGATTGCAAGAAAGCTTTTCATGAGTTGAGGAATCAGTTGACTTCAGCACCTATTATTCAGGCTCCTATCTGGTCATTGCTGTTTGAGTTGATGTGTGATGCTAGTGATTATGCAGTTGGGGCTGTTTTGCAGAAAAAAGTTGATTAAGCGTCTCATGTGATCTATTATGCTTCTATGATTTTGAATACGGCTCAGCAGAACTACACTACTACTGAAAAGGAGTTATTGGATGTGGTGTTTGCTCTAGAGAAGTTTCGTCCTTATTTATTGGGTGCCAAGGTGGTGGTCTAAAGTGATCATGTGGCACTCTGCTATTTGATGACAAAGAAGGACGCTAAATCGCGATTGATTTGATGGATTCTACTTCTGACAAAATTTCAATCCGGAAATCAGAGATAAGAAAGGAGCAGAGAATCTGGTAGCTGACCACCTAAGCAGAATCTACAGAACCGGTGGTGGGGGAGAGCAACCAAAGAGATTGGGAGAATTTCCTGATGAAGGATTGTTGATAATTGCGATTTGGGACGACACTGCTGACACGGCGCCCGCCGCCTCCGAGCACGGTGCCCGCCGCCGGTGCAGCGTCCCGATTTCTAACTTGCTTAAAGATGATAAAGGTGAGCCACCAGCTTTGCTGATGATTATTTCGACCAAGCAACCTTGGTACGCGGATATTGTGAATTATTTGGTGGCTGGAATGTTCCCTTCAAATTGCCCGAAAGCGAAGAAGGACAAAATTCGTCATGATGCTCGCTTTTATGTGTGGGACATAATTGTTTGTCGATGTCTTCCGGACAATGAGGTAACTTCTATCTTGAGATACTATCATTCATACTCAAGCGGTGTACATTTAATTTGGAGCAAAGATAACAACTAAGAAAGTCCTTGAAGCGGGATTCTAATGGTCGCATATCTTTCGCGATGCTCATGCATTCTGCAGGACTTATGATCGTTGTCAGCGAACCGGAAATATCTCAGGAAGGAATGAGATGTCATTGTCCTCAATTATGGTATGCGAGATCTTTGTTATCTAGGGTATCGATTTCATGGGACCACTTCCTAGTTCATTTGGAAATGTCTACATCTTGCTTGCAGTTGACTATGTTTCTAAGTGGGCTGAGGTTAAAGAGACGAAGGCTGACGATTCTCGCACTGTTCCTAGTCTCTTGAAGAATCTATTTGCCAGATTTGGGATGCCCAGAGTTATTATTAGTGACAAGGAAACTCATTTCTATAACAAGATTGTCAGTTCTCTTTTGAAGAAATACAACGTGACTTAGAAAGTCTCCACCGCTTATCATCCTCAGACCAACGGACAGGCAGAATTGTCTAATAGGGAAGTGAAGCGGATTTTGGAAAAGACGGTGGCACCGAACATAAAAGACTGGAGTCTTAGATTGGAAGATGCATTATGGGCTTACCGTACTTCTTATAAGACGTCTATTGGGATGTCTCCGTTTTGCTTGGTGTAGGACAAGCCATTTCATTTGCTAGTTGAACTCGAGCACAAAGCATTGTGGGCAGTCAAACAAGCCAATATGGATGCATTTGAAGCAGGGGAGTTGAGGAAGCTCCTGCTAAGCACAATCTAAGAAGAGAATTCAACCCAGGATCTATAGGTAGTTGATGTCGAGTAAAGTGATGTTCTCCTCGGATTCGGACTCGAGCTCTGATAATGCGTATTTTATATAGGCATTATAGGTAGTTGTTAGTGAATCTAGGATAGCTTATTTTGTGTTTCTTTGAGTAATTTGAGTTAGTAGTGTTGAGTCTTGCAAGTTTGGAATCTACGCTCTTTTTATGCTTTTCTGCAGATTTATGTCCCGATGCTAGAAGGACGCATCTATGGCTTGCCAAGGATGAGTTTGGAGAGCTAGGAACCTGAGGAAACATGTGAAGAAGGCAAGAAAGAGGCATGGAGGAAGTTAGCTTGAATTCGAAATTGACAAATTGAAGAATGAAGCTACTGATGGAATGACACACGCCGCCCGTGTCATTACGGAATTTCCTATTTCGCCTTTTGGAAACTAATTAGGTTAAACTATATTATGATGTTTTTGGCCGACTTTGGAGGGAGAGTTGGCGTTTTGTGGAGAAAACCTAAGGAAGAGAACTCCAATGGAGATATTGAGAGGAAGACTTTCCATTAGGAACTAAACCTCTTTTGTTTCGCCTACAATTCGGAGACATGGTTATATGATTTGTGAGACTTAATTTCTATTTATTCTAAGTTCGATTGATTCAATGTCTTTGTTTGTTATTGATTGATTGTATGTGTTCCTTCTTGACTGGCCACCTTGACGGAATTTGCTTTCCTACTAAAGATTTGATTAACCGTTGCAAGTTAATTGGATTAGTAGCACAACATAACTAATTGATCCCTGAAAGCATCGATTGGGTGTGCAAGACATTGACAATTCTACTTTATCAATTATACCAATTAAGGTTAGGGAGTTGTTCCCTTATCCTTGGTTGTTTGTGTGATTGTTATTGTTGCATTACTTAGGGTTGGAGTGATCCGCCAATAGATGAATCAAACAAGGAAAGATAGATAAAGTCAATGATCAAAGATATAACCATTGTTGATGAATCATAGGGGATATTATCTCCCTCATAATTATCATCAATTCACTATTGTTACTTTTGTTGAGTTTAGTTATTTTGATATTCAATCACTTATTGATCTTGTTCGATTCTGATAGCGATTTGATAAACTGGAAAGGTATTCTCTCTGTGGGATCGATCCCTACTATTCCACTATACTAGTTACTAGGTTGCTAGTTGAGTTGGTGGTTTGGATTATTCTTTTTGGTGTTGTAGAAAGGTAATGACATTCTGCACCAGACCAAGCTTGACTAGAATTGCTTACTCAACGGGTACTCGACATCGAGTAAGGTACTCGACATTGAGTAAGGTACTCGACGTCGACTAGGATTCGTTGTCTCGAGCGGGTCTCGTGCTCGATCTCATGTTCTGGAGTTGAAGGCGATCAATTGTACTCGACAACAACCAAAGTGGTCGACGTCGACTAGTGTTGTCGAGTTCCCTATTCCTTGTTTTCTACTCGACATGCTCTGGTTCAGCTGCTACTCGACCTCTAGTTTTGCGTAGTCGATCTCGAGCTCCCCCATGATTTTCTTCCTTCTCCGAATTGTTGTAAAATGTCTTGATTTCTGCGAAATTAAACAGAAACTAGTGTAGATTTCTATAATTGGAAAATAAGCATAAACTACATAGATTATGTATAATTCTAACCCAATGATATGAAATGCATGCAGAAATCGATATAAAAGTTAATGTAAAACATGGCGATTTAGGCGCACAAGAAACACTCTATACTTAAGTTTGCTTGTCCTCAAGTAATACTTTTAATAGTCATACAGGGGAAGAATTCAAAACTCTGAACATCTTAGATCCATTGCCATATGTCCCTGCAATCAATTACCTTCCTCGAAAAGATACAAATGTCACAAATTCATGCATGTGAATAAAAGCAACATCTACACATAAAAGAAGGGTTATGCAAAAATAATTTTCCTGTGACAAAGCAACAATAATCAAGAGAACTTTATTAAGCTCAATAAGGAGTAGATTGGTAAAAGGCTTAAGGTGGGATATTTGTGGACATGTGGTGCTAATGATCCGGGGAAATGGAGTAATTTCTAAATTTTCATACCACATTCCTTCGTCCTTTGATTTCTCACCTCTTGCTCATTGCTTTTTTCAATATAATGTTTTTACCTCTCTAACCTCAGCACTGCCTTCTCGCGAGTCGCAAACATGGGTGTCATGAATGGCCCCGGATACTTAGTGTTTCGGACTCCTTACCTTGGTGTTCCATCTTGCAGAACTAACATCTCAACGCAGCTAGGGTCGATCTACCTTTATCTCCCGAGGTGACCGGATTTTCTTTCACTCATTAAATTTTCCATAATATTTGAATCATTCCTGCCAAACTCCAAATAATGGTAATAACTGCAACAACCATATAATAATCTCCATAATGTGACTTCCATTCTCAACATAAGGCTTAATATGACTTTTTTGATGGGCAATATTTACCTAATTTCCCCGGATAATGAAATTAGGTAAAAATGGGCAATATTTAGATTATGTGGAGCAAAATATGAAATAAGGCTTAATCTGACTTTTGTGATGCATAAGCATAGGTGTGGCTAAGGAATATAAACAATATGAGCATTGTATGGAAAATATAAACTCCTCCATCCTTTTATTATGCAACATGTCAAAAGCAACTTCAAATTTTACCTCATTTTATGGTTTTCATAAAAATATACACTTCATTGTGACTTACCTTTACTCGGCGATTTCATGCTATATCTCTAATGAATCTAATTTTGCATCGTCGAGTTCAATATAGCTTCCATGACACTAATAAAAAATTTCGATGGGGGTGATTTTTATGAAGTTTGGAAGACAACTTGTAAACACTTAGATTAATAATCATTCCAAAGATAGCCATGTGTAAACGATTCGGGAAATATGCACAAATAATGTCAAATATGATCGAATATGCACAAAGTAAGCCCTTCCCACACCCCATACTTAAATATTACAGTGTCCTCATTGTATAAAAACAAGGGTGAAGAAAGAAACTCACAAGACAGATGTGCAGAAGCTCGGAATCGAGTGCTGAAGTTGTTGCAGAAGTGGTCGATCTCGAGGAGTCTAGTCGACGTCGTCTAAGGCTACTCGATATCGGGTAAAGCTGAAGCCATCAGGGTGGTTTCTCGTCAAACATTTTTGTAGAAGGAAATCAAGTTCAAGATATAATAAAATAAATCAAACCAGATTCTTGCCCACGCAAATATTTACAAGACTCCCTCCCGATGTAGTAGAAGGTTGTCAGGATCGATCCTCGAGGAAATGTGTCAGCGGATCCTAGGTAGTAGGTGAATCTCACGACCGATCTCGACTCAGAAAGTACTCGACTTCGAGTGGGTGTACTCGGCGTTGACTACTCAGTCGGGTGAAAACTAAAAACAGAAGCAAGCAGAACGCAAAACGCAAGAAATATGGTCGACGTCAACTAAACCTACTCGGCTTCGACTACTATAGCAGTCGACTTCGGGTAAATTTGGTCGATCTCGGGTAGGACAGAAATAAAAATCGAAACTTTAAATTGCATAAAAACAAAAGCAAACACGAAATTGGTGAATAAAATCAATAAACTAAAATACTTCCAAAATAAGGGTATCAACACCACAACGATAACCATATAAAATAATGCATAAGGTATAAAAGATCATGCCTTTTCATCAAATAACTTTCGTTATTAAAAAATAGGAAAATAGAGGCTTTCGCATAAAACCTAATTGTTACTAGCCATTTTCACATAATTAATCCAAGTTGCATTAAGATCACTTTCACTTCAATAACACAAACAATGATCACCTTCAACTTTCGCAAAAGAATCATGGTCAAAGGGATAGAAGACGAAATCGCATCAAAAGAATGTATCTTTACTGCATCAGCTTACATGGCTATCGTCGGGCTCACCCCGACCCTAGAAGTTGGGTGACTACTTTCATCATCAATAAACACATCAATAACAAAAAGGAACTAAATTGCATTAAAATAAACAAAAGCTTACAACCGATCAAAGCCAAAACCTCTCTCGACAAACTCTAACTCCACTCGGCCTTGCTCTCTCTCTCTCTCTCTCTCTCTCTCTCCTACTCGCTATGTATTGCCTTGTGGCTTGTCTTAGATGATTGAATGATTCTAAAATCGAGCCCCTAAAGCCTTATTTATAGTGCTCCATGTAGCTAATCTAGGAAGGAACAACTATATCTACATCTAAAACTTTCTGTCTAAAAACATAAGATAAAACATAATTGATAAAGGAAATAAATCTATAAGGAAACTAGAAAAAATGTGGTTAAATCCTTCTTTGACTTGATAGATCTTCATGTGGATGGATAGAATTCCACATATCTTCTCTTGCAAGCACTATATCTTCTCTTCTCTACTCGATCTCGGACTCGGATTCGTCACTAGAATGTACTCGACTTCGACTAGAAGTGGTCGATGTCGACTAGAATTTCTCCTCCTGGGTTGCACTCGAGCTCGAGCATCATCTGGACTCAACGTGTGTACTCAACTTCGAGTAGGTGTACTCGACGTCGAGTAGCTCTGGGCTCTCAAGTGGCTCTTCTCGACTTCGTGTGGAATTCTGGTCTCTGGAGTACTCGACTTCGACTAGATGTAGTTGACGTCGAGTAGAATCGTCAGCTTTCAGCATTCTGCTCAATTCTTGAAACGCACTTTCCCGAGTCCTCGTTTGTCGGATTGACGCCATTGAGTATGAATTGGAAAGATATTTTTGAGGGCTACAACTCTCATGAAGACATCAGAACTTGATTTAAAATGATGAATGGTGAAAAATGGCATTTTCTCCAGCTGCACCATCCTTAGGTTCTTCATGACTTTCCTTTAAGCTCCAAAGTGTGTCCGATTTCTGCAAAATTAAACAGAAACTAGTGTAGACTCCATAATTTGACAAATAAGCATAAACTTCATAGATTATGTACTATTCTAACCCAAATGTATGAAATGCATGCAGAAATCGATATAAGAGTAAGTGTAAAACATGGCGAATTAGGCTCACATCAAACACCCCATACTTAAGCTTGCTTGTCCTCAAGCAATACTTTTAATGGTCATTTAGGGGAAGAAATTTCAACTCTCAACATATTAGATCCATTGTCATATAACCCTGCAATCAATTACCATCCTTGAAAAGGTACTAATGTCATAAATCCATATATATGCAAATAAAAAGCAACATCTACTCATAAAAAGGAGGGTTATGCAAAAATATTCATTCGTGAAAAAGCATTAATAATCAAGAGGACTTTAATTTAAGCTCAATAAGGAGTAGATTGGTGAAAGGCTAAATGTGGGCAATTTTGGGCAACGTGATGCTAATGATCCAGGGAAATGGAGTATTTTCCAAACATTCATACCACATTCCTTCTTCTTTTGATTTCTCATCTTTCGCTCATTTGCTCATTGCTTTTTTCAATATAATGATTTTACCTCTCTAACCTCAGCAATGCCTTCTCGCGAGTCACAAACATGGGTGTCATGAATGGTCCCGAATACTTAGTGTTTCAGACTCCTCACCTTGGTGTCCCATCCTGCGAAACTATTATCTCTATGCAGGTAGGGTCGATCTACCTTTATCTCCTGAGGTGACCGAATTTTCTTTCACTCATTAAATTTTCCATATCTTTTCAATTTCCTGCCAAACTTCAATAATAGTAATAACAACACAAACACACCATATAATAATCTCCATAATGTGACATCATTCTCAACATAATCCCAGATAGGAAATAAGGTAAAGAATGGGCAATAATTAATTCATGTGGAGCAAAAATTGAAATAAGGCATAATATGGCTTTTGTGATGCATAAGCATAGGTAAGGCTAGGATATAACAATATGAGCATTGTATGGAAAATATAAAGTCCTCCATCCTCTTGTCATGCAACATGTCAAAAGCAACATCAAATTTTACCTCCTTTCATGGTTTTCAAGAAAATAATGAACTTCATTGTGACTTCCCTTTACCAGGCAATTCATGCTATATATCTAATGAATCCAATTTTGCATCGTCGAGTTCAATTCCAGCTTCCATGACACTTATCAAAAAATTTCAATGGGGGTGATTTTTCAAACTTTGGAAAACATCATGTAAACACATAGATTGATAATATGAATTCCAAAATAGCCATGTATAAGTAATTCAATAAATAAACTCTAAATATGCACACATATTGTCAAATAAAATCAAATGTGCATAAAGTAAGCCCTTCCCCTACCTCATACTTAAACATTACAGTGTCCTTACTATATAAAGACAAGGGTAAAGAAAGAAACTCACTAGACAGGTGGGCTGATTGCCGGAATCGAATGCAAATGTATGCGCAGAAGTGGTCGACATCGAGAAGGTTAGTCGACTTCGAGGAGAGTTGGTCGACTTCGAGGACAGTTACTCGACAGCGAGTATAGTTGAACCCCAGGGTGGCTTTTCTTCGACCACAGGCTTTGTTTCTCGTGGTGGTGGTCGACGTTGAGTAGAGTACTCGACGTCGAGTACTTCTGCCGCTTCTTTTCACCTGCAAGACTTGTTAGACGGAAAATATCCACAATAGAAAAACTTTAAAACATTGTTCAAAAACCAAAAACCAAAAATCAAAAACCAATGTCCAAAAATTCCAAAAACTAAGTGTTTTATTTACAAGCTCTAGACTTTATAGTCGCTAGGCCGACTTTCTCCGTTAAGCTCAAGGTGGCATTTGCAGGGCCCATGTAACTTGGGTTTCAAATAGGACTCCATTCTTGTCCATCAGCGGTAGTCCTCCTGAATGGATCTTGTTCACCGTGAAGGGTCCCATCTTCTTCTTGTTGAATTTATTGGGAAACCAATGGTCCTTTGGTTTGGCGACATAGACTTTGTCACCTACTTCATACTCCTTGGGATCTTCATTGGAAACCCTGCATAATCGCACATACCAAGGCAAACATCTCCCATGTATAAATAAATCTTTAATTGAAATAGGTGATGAGATGGAGGGCTCTGAATCTGGTCGACGTCAACTAGAGTACTCGACGTCGAGTACTTTTGGTCGACGTCGACTAGAGTACTCGACGTTGAGTACTTCTGGTCGACATTGACCCCATACTTAAGACCTGGCAAGGCATCCGAAAAGAAGTTAGTCGATATCGGCTTACCTTCGTCGATGTCGATTAGATCCTTTGTATCGTCGTTTAGGATGGCCATGATCTCCTCTACCTGGGCTTCCATGTCCCTCTTTTTCAGTTCCTCGAGAGTCATATTTCTTACCTTTGGCTCCCCGCAAGTGATGTACTGAACTGATATGGATTTGAATTCTTCCATGGGACCTGTGTGCCTTTCAGTTTTATTGAAAGAATACTCAATTACCTCATCGCTGATATTGAAAGTGAGCACTCCCTTCCTTACGCTCATGTTGGCATCCATTGTCACTAAGAAGGGCCTTCCTAGAATGATTGGACAAGAAGGGCCCTCCGCCATATCAATAACTAAGAAATCAGCAGGGACAAAGAACTTACCTACCAGTACTGGTACATTGTCTACCATGTCTGTTGGGATGACCACAGTGTTGTTTGCCATGTATAGTTTTGCATCCACATGATCTAAAGCACATATCTTAATCATGGACCAGATTGATAAAGGCATTATACTCACACTGGCTCCCAAATCACATAAAGCATTAAACTTATATTGACCAAATCCAATGGTTATAGCAAACTTACCTGGATTTGGCATTTTCTCTAGAATGTCCATCTGGCTGCATTTATCTGCGATCTCAGCCATCGACCACTTCTTTCTTAGGATCTCCTTAAGGAACTTTACATAGGATGGCATCTCATGAAGAGCTTCTGTGAATGGAAGGGTGACGTTGAGCCTTTGAAGCATCTTCACGAACCGTTGGAACTTCTTCTCTGATGGATCCTTTGGAGATTTTATTAGGAATGGAAGCATTTTCTTCATCGGAGGTGTTGGAATGTGGTCGAAAGGGGCCGAAGGGTGGTCGACGTCGACTGGAGGGTCCTCGACATCGACTACAGTAGTCGACGTCGAGTGCTGTTGACATGCAGAAGACTCCTCGAGGTTACGAGTCTAGTAGATATCGGGTAGGTCTGCTCGATGTCGAGCAGTTTGGTCGATGTCGACTGGACTATGCTCGACGTCGAGTAGGTTCTCAGCTTCGTCTTGCTTCTTTTCGACCTCCGGCTCACGTAATTGGTGTTCGCTCCTTATTTTAACAGCGGCGACGTGTCTGGATTGCCCATAAGGATTTGGATCTGTATGCCCAAGGAGTTTTCTGGATGGTCTTGGGATCTGTGACGCGAGTTGACCCACTTGGGTCTCTATGTTCCGCTTCCAGATGTCCATCTCTCCAAACCTTGTGTTGAGGCTCTGAAGTTGGGTTTGGATGGCGCCAGTGGACTATTGGTGTTGTGCCTGGTTTCTCCTTATCTCGCCGAGTATCATATGTAGATCATCTTTCCGCTGGTCCCTTTTTGGATGTCCTGAACCTTTGTAAGGTGGGGGGTTCCTAGGGGCACCTTGATTCCATTGTGGTTGGTAGAACCTTTGGTCCCCCATATAGAGATTGGGACCCCTTGCGTAAGCTACCTCATCGTGAGTTTCTACTAGCCCGACTTGCTCTGTATGTGGGCACTATGGTGTTGTGTGCCGATGTGGGCCGCATTTAATGCAAGGCTGGTTGACGGATAGAAATTTGACTTGCTTGAGGAGCTTGCGATTCTGATCCTTGTAGAACTGCTCCTTGACATCAGGATCAATCTCCTTAGGAGGCTTATATAGGGGCATGGATGGGGCTGGCCTTGCATAGGTATTTTCGTCATAATTTGCAGGAGCCCCAAAGGTGTTGTTGAATTTGGTGAGTCGTTCGATCATATTGCGTGAATTGATTGATCATTTCCTTGGCGGCAAGATCAAGAGAATTATAGAAAATCTCCTGAATGACATATGATGGCTGCCCATTAGTGGGCCAGGATCGCAGTAGGTCCTTGTATCGATCTCATGCTCGTGCTAGTAGTTCCCCAGGCTTCTGTTTGAAGGCTGTAATCTTTTGTCTGAGGAGTGTTGTCTTGCAGGGAGGAAAGAACTTGTTGAGGAACGCATTCTTAACCTCTATCCATATTGTGAGGGATCGCGCAGGTAGTCCTTCTAGTCACTTCAATGCTGGACCTGCAAGAGACCAACAAAAAGCTTTCATTCTTACATATTTAAGAGTAGCACCTTCAGCAATAGTTTGACACATATTAGCAAAAGTAGTAATATGAGCAAGAGGACATTCATTAAATCTCCCTTCAAAGGCATTATTTTTAATTTTAGTAAGGAAGGGAGTGCGAATTTTAAAGTAATTGGGAGGGACTAGAATAGCCGATTCAGGCACTATCATAGTCGGGTGCATGTAATCCTTTGCAGTAGTCGGATATAAGGCAAGCTCAGCTTCCGCTCGCCTCCTTTGTTTTGCTTCCCGCTCGGCGCGTGCTCTTTCAGCGGCGAGAGCAACATTGTTGGTTACTAGTTCCCTCTGAAGCCTCTCGATCATCTGCGCTTCTATTTCTGCATCTGCCATGATCCTTTTCAATCTGGAGTAGTCGACAGGGGCCAGTACAGTCGAACTCGAGCAGAAATCAGCAAAAGCGGGATCGGGGAGTAGTCGACGTCGACCAGTGTCCTCGATGTCAAGTAACCTGTTCGTCTCGAGTACCTGCAAAATCAAAACCAGCAATCGATCTTGAGTAGGAGTACTTCATCCCGAATATCAGTAGTCAACGTCGACCAGTGTGATCGATGTCGAGTAGTCCTGCAGAAAGTTGTTAGCGTCGGCAAAGGTGGCCGAAGAGTGTGGGGATGGAAACGAAGCGTGATCAGAAATAACCCAATGTGTTGATGATTCGAAATAAACTAATATGAAATAAAACTTCCAAGACCAGGGTTTGCAGCAATGATAACCAAACATGCATAAGACAAGATAAATATAGATAATTATGCAATCACATCAAAGGAACAAGCTTTCGCCGTTTCCAACAATTAGACAACTCTTTCAAGTAACCCTAATTGTATCTACAAATTTTATGTTTATAATCCAAGTGATTAACCGAAATCTCTATTAATTAGGGAATAAACATAAAACAGATAGTGGATGATCGATCAAAATATAATAAATATCGAATCTTTACCTCAAGCATGCCTGGTTATCGTCAGGCTCACCCCGACTCTAGAAGTAGGTGGACTACTCGCTCATTTCCATAGAAACCATCGTTGAAAGGAAATAACTTTGCACTAAACTAAATTTTCGACCTTTACAATCTCGGCACTCCAACTTTCGCAAAAGCGTTAAAACCTTAAAATCTTTGAACTCCTAAACTCTCTACTTGCTATTGGAATTGTCTCTCTAAAATTGAATGAATAAAAACAGTCCCTAGAGCTTTATTTATAAGGCTTAATCCTTGCTAATCATGGAAAGAAATATCTATCTAATCCTAAAAATATAAATCTTGATAAAAGAATAATAAATCCTAAGATGAATATCTAAATCTTCATGTGGTAGATAACTCTTCTCCAATGTGATAGAACTTGATAAAATCGGATATACTTGTCTTTGCTTCGTGCCCAAGTGGTCCACTCGAATTCGGATTGGCCCACTCGATCTCGGCCCAACGGAAAATGTAGTCGACGTCAAGTAGAATTATGCTCGATCTCGGCTATCTTCAAGGCATCTCGAGTACTCTACCCTCGTCGGACTCGAGTAAGGTCCAGCTTTGGTTGGCGTCGAGTAGACTCGTCGACGTCGAGTACTCTTCGAGCTCGAGTAATGTTTAGTCTTCATTCCTTAGTCAATCTGGCCTCCATCTTTAGTCGACATCCAGTAGTCTTATCGACGTCTAGTACATTCCTGCATTCGTCTCCTTCTTTTGGCTTTGTCTCGGAATGGCTCTAAATTCTGCAATATTAAACCAAAACTCGTGTAAACCTCTATTTCTTGCAAATAAGCTTATACTACACAAATTCAACATATTTCCAACCCAAAATATGCAAAGTATTTAGAATAAGGAGCGAAAATAAGACCAAAAATATGGTTACTTTAGTGCACATCAGCCCTCACCCTCTATGTCGCTTTACCAACCATCCGAAGAGATTGATAAAGATGTGAAAAAGCAATTCATGGGAGATGAGATGAGGAAGAAAGTCAAGTTCTTGTTGGCAAATCAACCTTGCATCAAGTATGGTTCCACAACCCACACCACTACCACTTGGCCTCACGGCAGATGCATGCCACCGAGAGCTTTGAGGAGGTGAACTACATGAGGGGTCCTTATAGGGGCCAAGGAAACTATCAACGGCAGAATGATGGCTATCCCAATTGGGGTGGCTACCATCCTCAACAAGATCAACAACGACCACCTTATAGACCCCCCCAGGCCATCCGGAGCATGAGTCGCCTCACAATGACTTGAAATCCTTTATGGATGAGCTAAGAAGAGATCGAGCAGATGCTAAACAGTCCAATATTGAGATCCACTCACTAAGAGGGATCAATACTTGATTCGGGGACATGGACATTTGGAAGACGAATGTGGAGACTCAATTTAGTCAATTGGTGGCCCAAATTCCAAGACCTAGTGGGAATTTTCCGGGCTAAAATGAAGCTAACCCTAACTCCCATCATATAGCTGCCATCCACACCAGAAGTGGAAGGGTTTTTCTAGAACGAGAGGCCCCGCTGAATGAGGAAGAAATCGACGGTGAACACAACAGCCCTATCAATATCGACACCCATACAACAACAAAACGGCATATAAAAGCTGTTATAATGAACAGCCATGTCGATATCGACACCCCCACCATCAATATCAACACCCCGACGCCTACAACGCCTGAGAAAACTGAGAAAAATGTTGATATCGACACCCCGACTATCGATATCAACACCACTGCTGGAAAATTTTCTCCAACTTCCAAGGTGTTGTCCATTCCGAAACCAAAGCCAAAGCTTCCATTTCCTTCCAAAGAAATCAAAGACCCAACTGAGGGAAAGTTTCGGTGAATGGTGAAGGTGCTTCAAGGATCGAACATTACTATTCCTATCACCAAATCCCTTCGCGAGATGCCAACATTACTATTCCTTTCACCAAATTCCATAGTAGCATGTTTAGGATTGTGAGAACCTTCGTTTGATAATGACTGATAATGCATATCTTAGATACGCATTATAGGCATTTTTGGTTTAGTTAGGATGCATTTCTTTCATACTTTGTTGCTAAATTGCAACTTGTGATTATTCTAGAAGAGTTCGGATTCTGCGCAAATTTGTGTTTATCTTGCAGATTAAATCGGAACACAATGGGGAGATGCAATACCTTGAAGAGGAATACAAGAAACATTGAAAAGAAGCAAGGAAGGAAGAGAAGCAAGACAAGTGGAGACACCTGTGATGCTAACATAAGAAGAGCCGGCAACAGGATGCCGCGGCCGCAGCATGCGTGCCGCGGCCACAGCAAGGATCGCTGCTGCGGGTTGGAGGAAGTTGATGATGCCGATGCCGATGCCGCAACATTGGTCGTCAGCGCTAGACGCTGCGTTTTGTTTTAAGAAAACCCTAGTTGTTATTATTTTGTTTCATGGCCGACTTGGATTGTTATAAGGCTGACTTAAAGCTATTTTTCTACTACTTCTATTCTATTCTTACGTTCATCAAACACTTTAGAGATTTGAGCGATGTCTTCCATGAGGAACTAAACTCATCTATTCTGCCTGCAATTTGAATATTTATTTGGATTGATTGTGAGTTTCTAATTCTCGTTCCTTGTTTCCTATATTTGAATGCTTGAACTTCTTTGTGCTTGATTGTTTATTGTTTTGTTCTATCTTGTATGGCCAACTTGTTAGATCAATTCAATCGCT
Organism: Persicaria tinctoria; assembly: GCA_037127255.1. Taxonomy (NCBI): domain Eukaryota; kingdom Viridiplantae; phylum Streptophyta; class Magnoliopsida; order Caryophyllales; family Polygonaceae; genus Persicaria; species Persicaria tinctoria. The sequence continues at coordinate 40,595,018 of JBANSL010000012.1, read as the reverse complement.
AAGGTTTTGTATATTCCAGGTTGTGAACTTTCACCTAAGTGGCAAACTTGTTCCTTTAGAGCTGGTTGAACTAATTGAATGAGTAGGAAGTTGAATGTGTTGTTAAATCTCTCTTTAGGGACTGCAAATACCTTGGCTAATCTCTGAACTTAAAGCTATCAATTGGATTAAATCCTTCTTTAGGGACTGCTCGATTGATAAGGGTTGCTAGGACTAGTTGGACTAGTAACTATATTAGGTCGGGACAAGGGCATTCATAGGAAACTTAATAGGACGAGAAGAAGTTACAAGGATCGCGTCAACCAAATAAAGTGGAAAATTGTAGGCAGAATTGCTTCTCCTAATTGTCTGAATTAAAATCATTTACTTCTGTTTGCTTCAATCCGCTTTGATAAAAGGCGGAACTTTCACATTTGAAAACCCCCAATTTGGTTACTTTGATTGACACTTGAATCAAACTTGAATTATAACTTTCCCTGTGGATTGACCTCTTACTTATTTCTATACTAGTTATAGGTCTGAGTTTTCTTTGGCGGATCAACGATAGGTTTTCCCTCCCTCAAATTTGGCGCCGTTGTCGGGGATGCTAATGCCTTTTGTAAATCTTGCGATAGATGCCAAAGGGTTGGGAACATATCCGCTAGGAATGAAATGTCACAAACAACTGTCATATTCTGTGAAATTTTTTATGTTTGGGGTATCGATTTTATGGGTCCCTTCCCTAGTTCTTTTGGGAATATATATATTTTTCATGCGGTGGACTATGTCTCCAAGTGGGTAGAGGCAAAGTACACCAGAACTGATGATTCTAAAGTTATTGCAGATTTCTTGAAAGACACCATTTTCGCAAGATTTGGGGTGCTTAAGGCTATAATTAGCGATAGAGGGACATATTTCTGTAACAAGACGATCACTGCCTTGTTAAAGAAATACCATGTCACACAAAGAGTGTTCCCTACTTATCATGCTTAGACCAATGGTCAAGAGAAGATATCAAATAGAGAGATAAAGACTGCTAGAGAAAACAGTGGCACCTAACAGGAAGGATTGGAGTCTAAGGTTGAATGACGCTCTATGGGCCTATCGGACGACCTATAAGACTCCCATTGGTATGTCCCCTTATCGAATTGTTTGTGGAAAGGCGTGTCATCTCCCTGTGGAACTTCAGCATAGGGTGTAGTGGGCTGTAAAGAATTGCAATATGAGGTTGGATGAAGTAGGAGAGTTCAGGAAGCTTCAATTGCAAGAGCTGGAGGAATTGCGTCTGGATGCTTATGATAATGCAGTGATCTACAAGGAAAAGACAAAGGCTTGGCATGACAAACACATCCTGCGGAAAGAGCTAACAAATCACGCTTGAAACTCTTCCCTGGAAAGCTTAGATCAAGGTGGGAAGGACCCTACACCATCTCAAGGATATTCCCTCACGGAGCAATTGAACTCTATGACCCTAAGTCTAATGAGCTCTTTAAGGTCAATGGTTGTAGAGTTAAGTAGTACCTTGAGAACATCTCACATAATGAAGAAGAGAAGTTGGTGCTTGTTGAACCAACCAACTAGGCCACTCCATGGCCGTTACGTCGAGCCAACGACTTGAAACAAAGGCGCTTCTCGGGAGGCAACCTAAGGTAAGTTCTTCTTTCTTTTTCATCTTTATCATTTTCTTAGGTAGTTTTATCATTAGTTTGCTTAGATTAGTTAAAAAGGGGAACATCACGGAAAAATAAAAAATAAAAAAAACGAGGTGAGCAAAGTCTACTGCACTGGCGGCGGCCGTAGCATCCATGCGGCAGCCGCCGCACTTCAAACCCACGCCAGTGCCCCGCTGCAGCGGCCGCAGCATCCATGTCGCGGCTGCCGCCTCTCAAACCCGTGACCCCCTTGATTTTTCTGTTTCCAGATAAAATAAAAATAAAAATAAATAAATAAATTTAGAACCGCTCACGGGACTTCTTTTCTTAAACCCTACCTCCTTCATCTTCTAGTGTGCCGTCACTTTTTACATCCTACTTCTAGAAACCACTCATCCTTAAGCCTCCATATCTTTCATCCACCACCTTCATCAATCCCTCTCATCCTTCTTTCCCTTCGACCTTCCTCCTCACCGGATCTGCAACCCTCGCTGAATCCGACCTCCCACCGAGCACCCATCACCGGATCTGCGCTCAGCACCATTGAACTCGCTCCCCCCGGATCTGAAGCTTCGCCCAGCGCACGCAACCCGCCGCCGACCCAGCTACTGCGCCCGCCACTCCTCTGCCGCGGCCGCCGCCAGTAAAATCGCCGAAGGGTTCCTCTTTGTTGGTAATTTTGAAATTGGTTGGTGTTTTGGATTTTTGTTCATTATTGTTCGGGTGAGATTGTTTGATTGGGGTGTGGAATTTGTGCTCTTGGTGTTTTGTTAATAATTACTTGGTGTTCTTGAATTTGGGTGATTTGGAAGTTTTGGGAATTGTTGGTTTGATTGAGAAATATTTGTGTTGGGGGTTTGATTTGGATTTGTTGATTAGCTTGGGTTGTGTTGGAGGTTTGTTGTTGGATTTGGGATCTTTTTAGGGGTTGTTAATTTACTGTTGAAATTTGGTAAGAATGGTGCGCCGATTGAGATCTGTGTCTAAAGAACAGAGGAAGGCATTTGAGAGCTTCGACCATAAGAGATTTGTGCAGACGAAGTTTTTTTATGTTCCAACCTTACAGACACTAGGCATGCTGGGCGTCACACGTCAGATGCTCACTCATGGCAGGTTTGGGGCATTTATAGACTGAAGTGCCCCCACATATCCTGAGCTGGCGTGGGTGTTTTTAGTCACCTTTGAGCGTGTGGAAAATTCGAGGATTAGGTTCAACTTGATGGACCATCCCCACACTTGCACGTATGCCCAACTGAGACGGGCCTTTGGGGTCACTCGGGCACCCACCCAAGATTGGTATCTGATGGCGTTAGAACAGCAACGCCATGATGTCTGGTACGCAGCGACTGGATCTAGATTTGACGGACACAGGGACGAGTACAACTACAAGTTCGTCCACACATGCCTTCGTCTGGTTCACAAGGTCTTGGCCATGTCTTTCAGCGGCCAAGGCGATGTGAACAAAGTGCCCGCTGGTGATCTATCCTGGTTATGGAGTCTGGCTCCCCAGTCCCATGGCACGCCGGACTGGGTTGAGATCTTTGTTGACAGCTGCCTGAAAATCCAAGGAAAGAAAAAAGGGAGGATTGTTCTGGAATGAATTATTAGCCTCATAGCCCACCGCTTTCTGGAGCCTACACAGTGGGGTGTACCTATGACTGGTGGGTACACCTATACATAGAAGTAGCTCAAGTGGACTTCATATTAGTAGATTGAGGTGTTGATAGACCGGGGTCATTCATGACACCCATGTTTGCGCCTCGCGTAAGGAAAGCACCCATGTTTGCGTCTCATTTTATTTTGTTTTATTTATTGTGTCCCGCAAGTAATGACATTTCGGTAGATATTTGGCGATATGGTGGTCAATGTCTATGAGCTTAGTGCATTTCGGATTGAGTTGAGAGTTGTACCTTAAAGCCTAAACATATGAGTGAAACACATATTTCTGGTGAGGTTGGAATGTTGGATGATGTCTACTTCTAAGCTTTGATCACTATAATACATGTTATGACGTTTGTTTGGTTGGTTTATGATTTCACCTGCTATGATGTTGCTTTTTGATGAGGTTGAAACTTGAAGAGATTTCTTGTGGGATGCATTGATTAATGTTCATTCTATCATTGCTTGAGGACAAGCAAAGGTTAACTGTGGGGGAATTTGATAATGCATATCTTAGATAGGCATTATATGCATTTTTAGTTTAGTTAGGATGCATTTCTTTCATACTTTGTTGGTAAATTGCATCTTGTGATTATTCTATAGGAGTTCAGATTCTGCGCAAATTTGTGTTTATCTTGCAGATTGGATCGGAACACAATTGGGAGATGCAATACCTTGAAGAGGAATACAAGAAACATTGGAAAGAAGCAAGGAAGGAAGAGAAGCAAGACAAGTGGAGACACCTGCGAAGCTAACATAAGAAGAGCCGGCAACAAGATGTCGCGGCCGTAGCATGCGTGCCGCGGCCGCAGCAAGGATCGCTGCTGCGGGTTGGAGGAAGTTGCTGATGCCGCGGCCGCAGCATATGTCGCGGCCGCAGCATTGGTCGTCAGTGTTAGACGCTGCGTTTTGTTTCAAGAAAACCCTAGTTGTTATTATTTTGTTTCATGGCCGACTTGGATTGTTATAAGGCCGACTTTAAGCTATTTTTCTACTACTTCTATTCTATTCTTACGTTCATCAAACACTTTAGAGATTTGAGCGATGTCTTCCATGAGGAACTAAACTCATCTATTATGCCTGCAATTTGAAGCTTTATTTGGATTGATTGTGAGTTTCTAATTCTCGTTCCTTATTTCCTATATTTGAATGCTTCAACTTCTTTATGCTTGATTGTTTATTGTTTTGTTCTATCTTGTTTGGCCAACTTGTTAGATCAATTCAATCGCTAAGGTTTTGTAGATTCCTGGTTGTGAACCTTAAGCGAAGTGGCAAACTTGTTCCTTTAGGGCTGGTTGAACTAATTGAATGAGTAGGAAGTTGAATGTGTTGTTAAATCCCTCTTTAGGGACTGCAAATACCTTGGCTAATCTCTGAACTTATAGATATCAATTGGATTGAATCTTTCTTTAGAGACTGTTCGCTTGATAAGGGTTGCTATGACTAGTTGGACTTGTAACTATATTAGATCAGGACAATGGTATTAATAGGAAACTTAATAGGACGAAAAGAAGTTACAAGGATCGCTTCAACCAAATAAAGTGGAAATTTGTAGGTAGAATTGCTTCTCCTAATTGTCTGAATTAAAATCATTTACTTTTTGTTTGCTTCAATCCGCTTTGATAAAAGGCGGAACTTTCACATTTGAAAACCCCCAATTTGGTTACTTTGATTGACACTTGAATCAAACTTGAATTATAACTTTCCATGTGGATCGACCTCTTACTTATTGTTATACTAGCTATAGGTCTGAGTTTTCTTTGGCGGATCAACGACAGGTTTTCCCTCCGTCAATGACTAAGTAGGGATTTCGACATATGTCTTAAACATCGGTTACCTTGTATACTTGGTGTTATTCATATGCCTAGATTATTAGGAACTTGTGCTATCTTTATGTTAAATCTTTGTCTGTGCTTAGGTTGCATAAAGGTGTAAGAGATTAATTGTGCTCTTTGTGCTTTAATCTATATAAATTAAGATGGGAGGAATTCGTAGAGAACACTTCAATTGGATTCGATGAAAAATGATGCCAACCAATGATCAGAACTTGTGGATGGAAACATCTCTTTTATCTATCCTTTACATTAGATTAGATTAGTCTTTTATTTACTTTATTTCCATATTTTGCCTTTCAATCAATAAATATACAATTCTTGGAAATACTTGTTTTTTTTTGGGATCGACCCCTTACTTGCAATATATACTAGTTTGTTTGTTTGGGAATTATTTTGATAAGGGAAATCAACGACTTTCCCTCCGTCAAAAGTGGCGTCGTTGCCGAGGAATCAAGTTTATTTCTTCATTTTATGTGTTTATTGATTTGTATATATATCTAACTCCGTCGTGATCCTATCTTACGGTTAACGACACCCTACTACTAATCTTTCAAGATGAAGTTATTTCAGTATGAAGGAGAATACTTTCACCGATATCTCAAAAGAGTGGATGATGAGGTGGCCTTCCGTTATTCATTGGGTATTCCATGTAGTTGGGAAAAAAAGTTAGTTGCGTGCTTGAGGACATGAATCCTAGCTCTAAAATATATGTCGAATTCGTCAATAATGGAAGCCTTGATTGGTTGAGTTGGTCCGAATTATGGGATCTGTTCTGCTATATGGGTGACCTAGCGACGGAGGAGGAAAGCAAGAGCTTCTGAGAGCAAATAAGTCAAGTTGTTGATATAATCTCTGACATGTGCAAGAGAATTGATGAAAATATGGTGATGCATGATAAGTCTACTGATGAGCCTACTGTACAAGTGGTGTCCGCCGTTACTTTGGCGGCGCCCGCCGTTACTTCTGCGGTCAGTTCAGACGAAAGTGGAGATGGGAAAGGAAGCCCGATGCCCATTTACGTGGAGTCTCATGAATTGCGACACGAGAAACCATGTCCTTTAGCCCCTACCCCAACTGAAGAACCCATTCCCAACTCACATACGGATACATGCCCAATTGAAAAGAAATATGGAAGCCCTATGGATACAAGCGTGGAAGAGCCTATCAAACACTTTTGGTTTGACTTATTCCCTCCTTCCTAGTTCACAAATTGCATTATGCCAACAGAGGAGGAAGATATCAATAAGAATGGCATCTCTCACAAGGAATGGGATGAGAAGAAGACCTAGCGTTTCTTGAAGTGGAATCTCATGAGTGCACGCATGAGGATCCATTTGTTTTGGCTCCTGATTCATTCGATGAGCTAATCTCCACCACATCCATCAAGGAAGCAAGTCTAGAGCCGATCTTTGTAGCTCTTGAGCACGGTAGCGATGTTTCTTACACTTTTGTTGATTTTGGTGAGTATGTTGATCATTGGGAGCATTACTTCTAAAAACCACCAGCGGAACTGTGTTGGTGGTACTACATACCCTCAACGGAAAGTCAAGCTTAAGCACATGATAAGTTGAATGCATTTTTCAATTTCATATCTTTAGCTTTCAATTTTTTCATGATTAGTGTTCATCCAAATTTTGGGGGGGCACCAAAGTTTGATTTGCCTTTGAGGGTGTTGATAATGTCATAATGAGTGTTGAAAGAAGGTAAGAACAGTAAACTATCGAGTCTTAGACGATAAACAAGGACGCTACTTGGGAGCCAACCCAATGTAAGTTTTCTATTTTTTTGTTTTTCAATTCCTAGTTAGTTTTTCAACATTTCAATTTCAATAAATTTTAGAGTTCCTATTTGATACTTAATGGGCTTGTGAAAATGCTTTGAAGTTTTGTTGAGTTGAATTGAAAGAATGGTGGGAGATATGGCGGAAAAGGAGCAACCAAGGCTCGCCCAGGTAAGTCGCCGCTGCGAAACCCACAAGTCGCGGCCGCCAGCTTGTCCAGTTATGCCCACCGTGTTTTGCCACGGTGGGCACCGGTTATGCAGAGGCCAGATATCGACTCAGTATTCAGAAGTGTCGAGTCAGAAGTTTTTTCACTCAAGTCGCCGCCGCAAGACACTATGTTGCGGTCGCGACCCATCCCATGTCGCTGCAATGCCATCGCTGAACTAACCCTGGCGAATGCCCTCATCCCGTCGCCGTGAGACTACCTCTCCCGACCGCGAAAACTCCCACTTGCCACTGCGAGTTCCCTTGCCCACACATAGTGAAACCCCTCTCCTCGCCGTAGTGACTTCACCTCTTGCAGACGCGACAGCTCCCACATCTAATCCCCAGCGATACCATTCGTCTCGTTGTCGCGAGCCTACATTCCGCAACCGCGAGTCCATTAGTTCCGGGCATTATAACCACCAGCACAAGAGTAAGTTTCCTCTTCTCTCACCTTGATTTTAATTGTTTATTTTTATTGTCTTTTATGTTTCATTGAGGACAATGAAAAATTTAAGTTTTTTTTGGGGGGGGGGGGGGGGATTTAGTGTGTCTAGTTAGGTCAGATTTCAATTTCTTGTATGCATTTCATGTTTCAGTTTCAGTTATGTCTTTATTTATTTTTATGCATTAGAAAATCAAAGAAAAAAAAAGAAAATGTCCAAAATCCCAAAAATATCATGCATTGCATATAATATGTTTTTATTCGAACACTCACCAGCTTGTTTAGCGAAATTATTTATCTTCTTACGCCATGAACTTGTAAATCCCACGATTAGTTTGAAGTGCTTAGCCTTATTGTTCTTAAATGTTTATTTATGGAGCATGATTAGTGATGTAATTGAGCATGTATAATTGAGCTAAAGTATGATTGAAATCCTACAAAGCATACCCTTGTGAGATTGTTTTAGCTAGGGCTGGCAAATGGTACGGAAACTACCATGCCAACCACGTACAAACCACAAACCGACTATATTGGTAACCACACTTGTGGTAACCAAAATGGTGGTAACCACGTGAAGGTGGTATGGTAATGGTAATGAAATCTGAATACCATGGTTACCATGGTTACCAAGTATATATATATTAATTTTTTTTATTTAATGTTTTATTGCTATTACCTTTAAGTTTTTAATTTATATTTTGTGTTTTGATTTTGACCTAAATTGATCCTTTCTACGTTTTCTACTAGAAACAATAGGAACTAGGAACATTGTGAATGTTTGATCGAAGACTTTGAACTTGTTTTGTTTGAACTTGTAGGAACATTTTGAATGTTTGAACAATCGAACTTGGTTTATTTCAAGACTTTAAACTTGGTTGGTTTGAATTGGTTTGTAATTTAGGTTGTGAACTTGATTTATTTGAATTTTTAATAGGCGATAACCATATTATTTTTTGTAATCATATTTTTTCGTTCGGTAACTTTGATGACTACCGAAAGGTATCCAAAGGGTTTTAAAAAAATACAAACAAAATTACAGCTTGGTAACCATGGTAATGTACCGATGGTAACCACAAGTCGTGGTTACCACATATGCGGTAACCACGACTTGTGGTTGGTACGTGGTATGAAAATTTGCGTACCACCAGTTTATGGTTGGTACATGGTAATCACCATTTTTTGGTGGTTACCGTACCATGTCAACCCTAGTTTTAGCCTTATTGGATTCATTTATTATTCTTTTGCTTAATTGTGTGATTTACTCTCTGATACGGTTGGGATCCCGATCCTTCGCATGTGGGCTCGGAATCAAGAACACCAACTTGTTGATGGCCCGGTCTTGCAATTATCCTTGCTATTCTCGATGTTTACAATCAATTACAATTAAAGCTTTGAATTTATCACGGCGGAAACAAGTAAGAAAAATAAAACAAAAGCCAAAGGCAAAAACAGCGACGGCAAACACTTGGATTATAATTAAAACAAAGGGGAACAGCAATAGAAGGAAGCAGCAGCAGCGACGAAGCTGCGTGAAGGTGCAGCGCCCAATGCTTGGGGATGTCGCGGCCGCGGGCGCAACAAGGGGATGCGGGCGCAGTAAGAGGTTGTGGCCGCTGCTAGGGCGTGTGCGCGAGCAGCGAAGGCTTCTTCCTCCTTTCTTCGACGGATCTAGGCCTGCTGTAGCGAAGGTTTTTTTGCAGATTTTGTGTTTGTTTGGTTTTGGGAATTAGGGTTTGAATTAGTATCGGACTATTGATCGAACGATAACTTGAATGCAAAAGCTTTAGGATGGGGAATTGAAGAACCTTTTTAGCCAAAAAGGTTTCTTCAATATAATTTTCCCATCTAAAATAAATGTGCGATCTTGCGTAGCTCCTTCATTTCTCTTTGAATTAGAACAAATTAAACAAGTGAGTAAAGACTGATTTGGCGACAGTTTCATACATGCAAAAATCCAGCAAATCAATAACAGAAAATAGCGACAGAATCTGGGTTTTAGTCACGGTTCTGCAGATTGTGGTTGTTTGGTTTTGACGTGTGTTTTGGTAAGGGATGGTGTTTGGATCTTGAATGTGTGAGTAAGCAAGAACATGAAAGATTGCTAAGGCTTTTGGATTGGAAGATTGAAGAAACATTTTAATCTTAAAAAGGTTTCTCAATATAAATTCCAATCTAATTCAAAGTGAAAGAGATACAAGAGTTTAAATAAAAAAACCTTAACCAATTCTTCCTTACAAATAATAGAGGTTTGGTTAGATAAAGATAATTAAAAATTCCTAAAGATAGATCAAACCTACCTAAGATAGATAAGTGTTGCTTGGTGGTTAAGGAATTATCTAGATGAGATATTTTCCTTCCCACCTTTATTTTCCTAATTGAATTTTTTTTTTTATTAGGAAAAAATTCGGGTGGGCAAGCCTTACCCGGCAGCATCCTTGCGGATGAGGTCACTAAGACCTGGGTTATTTGTAATATCACTACCTCGGGCAGAGTGGCTAAGGTGTGCAACCTTGTCCGCCACTCTATTGCCCGTAAGAGGTACGTGAAAGTAAACTACTTCTTTTACAGTAGATAACATGACTTGAGCATCAGATAGGATCAATTTAATTTCCCAAGGGCATTTAGATGTCCTATTTAGATGGTCTATGATTATCTTACAGTCTCCTTCAATTTGTATTTTGTCAATGTTAAGTTGTAATGCTTTCTGGATCCCCATTTTGAGAGCAAGTGCCTCAGCTGTAATGGTCGGTTGTCTTCCTAGTATTTTGTGTTGAATGGCAATGGACCTGCCATTCCAATCTCTAATAATGATGCCCGCCGTACTGTCACCGTTGGGTAACGAAAGCTTACAGAGGCTTACGCCAGCGAATTGCTCTTTGTTTGTTAGCCTTCCTTTGGTAGTTCCTTGGTGAGGGTCTCATATTGTTGTCACATTCTTCCTCGTTTGCGGATGTCTTTTTCCAGTTTTCCACGTGTGATCTAATCTGATGAATGACAGAGTTGTGATGTGGGATTGTTGCTTGCTGAAACAAGTGTTGGTTTCTGGTGTACCAAATAGTCCACCAACTAAAAGCAAGGTCACTCATAGTGGCAGTGGTTAGGTTGTTGCCCAGAGTGGAAAGAATGGGTCTAAAATCCCGGGATTGGCTGATCAAACGTGCAGTTTCAGTTTGTTCTCGGCTCGGAAGTTGGTATATTTTCCGTATAAAAGAATATTCCAGAAACAAGTGAACCTCGTCTTCAGAGGCCATATTACACAGTGAACAAGTAGCAGGGACAGCTGACCCCCTACACGATAGGCGCATGGCTGTGGGCAGGCCATTCTGTGCAATCTTCCATAGAAAATTCTTGACCTTTGGAGGCGCGTCGATCTTCCAAATCCAAGCATTCTTATCGGGCGTAGCTGTGGCTTGTGATGTTATCAATTTGTAGGCGCTTGCCGTAGTAAACCATCCTTCTCTATCCGGCCACCAGTATAGACGGTCTTGTAGATTTGATGTCGGGAGAGGGATGCCTAAAATCTCTCTTACGATGTTGTTTGATAGGGCCATGTGCAGCTTTTCGCTCCACCATTTCCCCCCTATAATATAGTCACTTACGGTCTCATTCTGATCGAATCCCAAGCGGCAACTGACCCGAGATTCAAGGGAGGAGGTAGTGATCCAATTATCTGTCCAGAATTTTATAGTGCGTCCGTTTCCTACCGACCAAATAAGGCCAGATTTAAAAGTGTCAATTAAATTAGAGAGCTTGGACCACTGCCACGAGCTAGTTCCCGATCGTTTGTACTCGAAAATACTAGCAGAATGCAGATATTTATGTCTGATCAACGTGACCCAAATGTTATCGGGCTCTGCCAGAATTTTCCACAGAAGTTTCATCTGAAGAGTGACATTCATTTCTCCGGATTTGCGAATCCCCAGCCCTCCGAACTGCTTTGGTTTGCATATCTTATCCCAACTAATTAACGGCCGGTACTGTAAATCCTTGTTCTAGAAGAAAGAGCGATTTATTTGGTCTAGTTCTTTATGTATTGATGCAGGGAGCATGAAATTCTGCATTACATGCAGCGGCTTAGCCGAAAGGTTGGAGTTTATCAGGGTTGCACGACCTTGTTGCGAAATCGCATTGGCCCTCCACTTCGACAGTTGTTGTTTGGATTTGCAGATGATGTCTTCAAATGTATTGCTGGTGACTCGACCATTAATAATAAGGCAGCCCAGATACTTCTCTATTGATTTTTCATTTGTGATACTGAGGCAGTTACGTAATTCAAGGATCCTGTGGTTTGGAATTCCTGACGTGGCTTGAAAACTAGATTTATGGTAATTGACTTTTTGGCCCGACACTCTGCAATATGAATCAATTATCGATTTGACTTTGCACCCCGCCTCCACACTCCCTTTAGAGAAGATGATAATGTCGTCCGCAAAGGAGAGGAATGGAACCCGGGGCCCATTTTGTCCTATTGGAAAGCCAATGTTGGATATGTCTATGTTGGCTTCAGCAGCGAGTTTCCGGGCCAGAATCTCTGCCCCTAAAATAAAGAGGAAAGGAGACAGAGGGTCCCCTTGACGGATTCCACGTGATGGAAAGAATAGTTTGGTAGGACCGTTGTTAACTAACACAGAGAATGAGACAGATGTTATACACTCCATAATCCATGAAGTAAACGTAGCGTGAAAACCAAATCTGAGGAGCACACTTTTAATGAAGTGTCAATCTACCCTATCGTATGCTTTTTCCATGTCTAACTTTATTGCCAGCCAGCCTTCACGTCCCCTACGATTTTTGTAGGAGTGGAAGATTTCATGGGCTATGAGAACATTGTCCTGTATCGCTCTGTCGGAAACAAACGCACCCTGCAGAGGATGTATGAGTTTCCCGATTACCTTTTTTAATCTTTCAGTCAAGATTTTGGAAATGATTTTGTAAATATTTGAACATAAACTGATGAGCATGTAGTGACAGGTGGATGTTGGATCGTCCTTTTTTGGTAGCAGGGAGATAAACGTATGGTTTATTTGGTGTAGCATTCTCCCGGAGTGAAAGAATCCTTTAACCGCACAAATTACTGATTTCCCAACAATATCCCAGTATTTGGTCTAGAATTCAGTTGTGAATCCATCTGGGCCTGGGGACTTGTTTCTACCCAGACTGAACACCGCTGTTTTGATCTCTAAGTTTGATGGAAGTGCAATAAGGAAATTGTTTTCTTCTGTCGAGATAGAAGGTTGAATCAGGTTCAGAAGTTCAGACAGAAGCCCTTCCTCTATCGGTTCTTTCTTAAACCTATTTTCAAATTCCTTTTTTATCTCATTCCTGACGTTCTCCTCTCCCACAATCAGTGTGCCACTCGAGGAGGAGATGTTTCGAATTTGTTTCCTGTGTTGTCGTCCTGAAGCCACCCGGTGAAAATAAGCTGTGTTGGAGTCTGAAAGTTTGAGGTGTTTAGTTTTTGCCCTTTGGCTCCAATATGATTTCTGAAAAAGAATGAGCTTTTCTCGCTTCATAATCAACTGTTTTTCCTTTGTTTGATATGGTAGGGATGTTGTAGTTGAGCCCGTGGACTGGATAAGCAGAAGCTCAGAATCCACCTCTTTTAGTTGCCGGAAGATGTTACCGAAGCTTTTTTTGTTCCATTCTTTTGCCTTTCTTTTCAGTATTTTATGTTTAAACATTAGTTGAAACATAGCTGAGCCAGGGCAGGATTTCGAAAGTCTTTCCGCAGTAGCCATACATTCTCAAATTTAAAAGGCGGGGCTTTGAAGGTAGAGTCATCGTTAATTGAGATAGAAATTGGACAGTGATCCGAGGACGAGAAGGCACCGTTATGGGTTATCATATTGGGGAACGCTGTAATGATTTGTTGGTGAACTAGTACGCGATCTAGTTTTTCACGGATATTGTAGTTTTCCTCCGGATTCTTTCTCCATGTGAACGGGTTTCCGAAGGTGGGTATGTCAAATAAATTGCAATCGTTTTTGAAGGATATTAGCCGTGTAAATCTAGATGTTCGAGTAGCGGCTCCGCCTAATTTGTCAGTGCTACACGGGATTTCGTTAAGATCTCCTAAAACCATGCAAGGAATAGAAGACTCGTTTACAATTGTTATTAGTGTTTCCCAAAAGGTATCTTTATCATTCGGAGTTGGTGGTGCATAGACGAAGAGAGCCAGAATCGGAAAACCATTCTGTAGACTTTCTAGTCTGAGTCCAATAATACGGGGAGTGTGCACGGAGACGGAAATTGATACATTTGCCAGTTGGTGCGTTTTCCAAAGGACCCCAATGCCTCCCGAACGCCCAATGGAAGGTGACCAAACCCCTTCATCAAACCCAATATTCTTCCACATCTTGTCGTCGGGACCAATTTCGGACTTTGTTTCCGCCAGTGACATAACTTGAATGTGCTCGTTTTTACACATTGAATCTATTTCCGTCCAGAAGGTTTGCTTTCCAATTCCACGACAATTCCATAAGCATATCTTCATAAACCATCAATGAAGATGAAAAGACTAAGTTTCGGAGTCTTTTCATCAATGCAATTTTGATAAACTATTTTGCCATTACTCATAGAGAGCCTTACGAAGTGATCCAATTGGTTAAGGCATTCCTGAGATTGCCAGCAGCCCCAATACAAAAAATTACTCAAACAATTTGAGAATGGAAAGGACTGACAGTGATAGACCTTCATCATCAGAAAACCATCCTCAAGGGGATGTTATTCAGCCTGCGCCATAGGCAAATTTTTTGGCCACAACAAACCAATTTGTTATTGAATTGGGACCAAAAGCCATGGCTAAAGGAGTACATAAGGAAGGGGTAAGGGGTAATAAGATAGAAATGATAGAGCCATAGCCCAAGTACAAGCTTGCCACTCACCCACAACGTCATGTATCCATCAATGGATAGACAAGATTTAAATTGGTATGCAATTAATAAAGGACCAAACCTAACAATATTAAGATTAAACATGGAACACCCCTTAGTAGTATTGTAATCAAAATTCTGCACCCACAATATTTGGTGATCATTCCAAGCAAAGCGCCAAGCCTGAGCAGGCCCGAGAGCACCACAAGTCGACAAAACGGTAGCACAACGGAATAGCCTTTTGATTGAGTAAACCACTCCTAACGACTTGAAGACATCCAGCAAGCCGCACCAAGGCAACAAGCAAAGCTTAAAAACCAGCTGCTGGTGAGCAGCAAACGGCTCACAAGACAGCAGAACCTGGATATGCATATCCTGCAACAGCTTACATCTAGCAAAAACAGATAAAGATCGCTTCATGTTGTTCAGAAATGAATGTAAGCTTAAAGTTGTTACAACTTCAACCCTTACATTCATCTGGACAGCACAAACAATTAAGATTTTGAGTAACAACATGTTCGTTTTTTCCTTTTTCTTTTCCATGTTTTGGTAATTACAGTCCTCATCAAGAAGTGAACTTCCCTTTGAGTGTTTTGCCTCGTAAAGAGGATTTGGGCCTTTGCGGGATTTGTATAAGAATGGAGCCGCAACATCCAATCCAAATGTGGTTTTACCTTTGTTTTTAGTAGAAGAAATGGAGAAAGGATACCGAGAGAGAGGGAGAAATGGTGAAGGAGAGCCAGCAACCCCACCTCCAAACATGAAAGGCGTGTCGCGAAGGCAAGACCAGAATCCGATCCCGGAGAATCTGCCACAAGCTCCGACGACCGAACCGCAAGAACACAGAGCCCTCGACAGAAATTGACAATATGGTTCCAGGTCCAAGCGGCGGTAGAGCAGCAAGCTCCACCACAAAAAGGATCAGGCCAGGGGGGCGGTTTACCGGCGCCGACTATCCAGCACCACCTTATATCATCCCGCCAAAGCAGATTGCCCTCCCTCATCCCAACGCCAGACCACCCATCCAATGCCAGGCAAAAGAAACGAAGGAGGAAAGTAGAAGAAAGATGATTTTTTGGGCAATAGGCAACCGATTGAAACACCGATTCCGCCGGAATCAGGGACCTTTGACAAGAAATTGGGTGGAGCATGACAGAGCCTAGAAACTCACACTGCAAGTAGAAGGCGTAGGTGAAGAAGACAGCTCACACGCAAGCAGCCAATCGGCCTGAGGAGCGACGCTTCGTCTCAATTAGAGCACACAACCGAAGAAATTGAAGGTCCCAGGGCCGAATCCAATAGGATCGGACCCAGATCTGCACCGAGAGATCGGACTAGAAGGATTTCACCCAGAGATAGGTTTCGAAAAAGGGGGGTGGACTGAGGAGAATTGGGGGCGCGTACACGGCGCGTTCTCTTGCTCCCAGGGGAGGTTTTCTTCCTAATTGAATAAAATATATAAGAAACTAATTAGAAGTAATATCAATTAATTGAAAAGCCAACTAATAGATATTATTCTAACTCATATTATTCCAAATAAATATAATGTTAAAAGAGTAAATAGCATTGCATATACCAAAAATACCAGCCCTTTGCAAAAGTAACTCCCCTCCTACAAATTTTGCAAAACTAGCAATGTGCCCCAAAAAATTGCAAATATAACCGGTCTCTCAATATGCTTCTTGAAGGTAAATAACCCACTGCAACCTGTGTATTTCCATGGGTTTTTCAACTTTCAATTAAAGAGAATGACACATGTCGGACATAAATTGGATACAAAAGAAAGAGACATGATGAGCTAAATTAAAGGAGGGACACATGTCAGAAAGAGAGAGTTTTTGCAATGGAAAGAGAAATGATCCAATTTACATATTATATATGTAAATTTTTTACCTTCAAAATATGAAAAATAAAAAATAAAAAATACCACAATACCATATTCATTTTTCTCTACAAATATACATCAATTTCGCATATATCCAATTTACATATTATATATGTAAATTTTTTACCTTCAAAATATGAAAAATAAAAAATAAAAAATACCACAATACCATATTCATTTTTCTCTACACATACAACATCAATTTCGCATATATTTGTCCATATTTTGAAAAACGTTATTTTCTTTGCGTTTTAAAGCTTCCTCTATGCTTTCTCAAGCTTATAAGCCATCTTTGGTGAATAGAAAAACAACCCAGAAAATTCTCAATACAAATGAAAAAATTTGCAACCGAGAAAAATAAAATAAAATGAACTTGTGTTTAACCCAAAACATCATTGGCATGAAAATTTATTTTGATGGCACAAGTTTACATGTTAGTGTAACGTAAAACATCTTATCTGGCACGCAAATTTTATTTGGTATGTATGTTTGGACTTGGGTGCATTTCTAAGCCCCAGTTAGTTATGGCACGTGTTTACTCGTTGATGGCACGCGTTTACTTGTTGGTGGCACGTAAAACGTATTGGATGGCACGTATTTTTCATGTTTTGCTTGTTCAATGAGATTGAAACCGGTGATCAAAACAAAGTCCAAATTTGCATATTCAAAACAAAATAACTTGTTTACATGTACATATAGTTGCACGAAGGTCCTACAAGTTCGGAGAAACATGTGTGTGTATGAGAGAGAGAGAGAGAGAGGAATCCACCACCAAGTCACTACGGACGTTTCCGCCTTCACTGCATGGGTAATGTCATGACCCTCGTCAAAGGAGTCCCCCAACTGGAAGGAAGTTTCATGCGGCGGTTCACCATCCCATTCTAAATTGTCCTCGTCTTCACTACTGAGACATATGACCGATTTCCCATCGTCTTTGTCTTGCACTTTGGTTGACCCCTTTGGTTGATGCGTTATCGTGGTGTTGCAGGTTTCAGATGCTGAGTTGTCCATGAAAGAGGTTGGAAACTCTGTGCCAGAATCTCGGTTTTCTATGCCAGACATGGACTTTTTTATGCCAAACTTTCTACTCTCCATGTGCATCGACTCGTTGATGCCCAAGTATGCAGAAGGGACTGCACCTCCGTATGGGTTGGTTTTTGGAGACAAGTCTATCACCACAAACTCGAAATATATTGTAGGTGGCACAATTTTTCCTTCAGTAGTCAGGCAAACAAATTCCTATTGTCTGTTCAGCGTCGAAGACCTTTTATGGTGTCCTATATTTCTCTCTCTGTTTAGAAAATAATCTCAGTTCGAAATATTTTTTCCATAAACATATATAAAGTGGGTATCTATAGATAGATAAAATTATATTAAGATCAAAAATAAATTTATTTTTTAATTTTAACATATGAAATTGGATGAAAATTAATTTTAAACAATTAAGATTTAAGACTCAACACTTGGTGACCTCCCATTTGATCCCCTTCAAATTTGGTACCACTTGCCTCTCTCTCTCTTCCCCTAACTTGCAACCGGTTGATAGAGTGACCAAAATATTTGCAAAACTAGCAATTCTCCCCCTTTTTACAAATTTTACACTAGCAATGCTAGTTTTGCAAATCCTCAATCTTTTTGGTATAGTTATGCAAATTTTCCATGTTAAAAACCGAAATTAATTAAATAAATAAATGAAAATTCGTCCAAACAGTGACAGCTGCAAAGATGTTGCATTTCGGCCATTCTCGAGGTCGATTCTGGAGAAACCTTCAACATAAAAGTTGTAGATCTTTTCGTCCTCGTTCGAACAAGATATAGCACGACCTCATCTGATAAATATGGACTCCGAACGACTCATTTTACTGAGACGTCAAAATGCTGTCAAACAATTATGACGAACAAAAACGTGTGCCTAAGCTCACCTTGCTCCTTTGGATCTTCTTCCATGTTGGAGCCTTCTTCTTTCTTTTGAGAAAGACATACTCTTCCTCCAATAGCCCTCGAATCAATCTTGATAGCTCGCTAGGATCAAGATCATTGTTTGAGCCACAGAAGCTCATCCTTGATTGCATCAGCTACCTATTGAGATGATTTTTATTTGAGCATGATTTGAGAATATAATTGAGCATATTATGATTAATAGTTGGAGGTTAAATTGAAATCTAACAAGAATTTGTCTCAGTGATAGAGACATTATTTTCTTAGCCTATTTTATCCATATCCACCCTGTATAATATCTTTTGATGTAGCAATTTTTTAGCCTTTAGCCTTTGCTTTGAAGCTCTTGAAAATTATATCCTTAGTCGATGATAAGTTTGACTCATTCGAGAACGAGGATTAGAGTTGGTGAATGGTTTGATCGAATTGAGTGGAAAAGAGAGTGTTATTAAGGGAGTTGCATGATTAATGAGGGTTATGAGAGTGGATGTTATTGTAATATGTTCGACGGTTCACCCGTCTGCCGACTTGTTGGCTTCTCGAATTTCATGTGTATCTAATCTCAAATTATTGCTTATTAAAAAAAAGTCTTAAGGTCGGTCTCGAAGAGAGACACACGTAGGGTGTGTATGGGGCACCCTTTAACAGTTTAAAAACTGTTAAAATGAGAGAGTTTTTATTTTAACTATGTATGAGGACATATTATTTGGAGTTTTTTTTTGTTGAAATTTGTAGTTAAAAAAAAAAACTATTTGTTGAGCTTTTCACCTGTTTATTTTATTTATTTGAATTGAAATTAACATAATACTCCTAATAACAACCAAATAAATACCACTTTTTACAAATAAACTCTTTTTCGCCTCAAACGAAGTTAATATTATTCCATAATCTTTCAACATTTATTTTACTGTTATAATATTATTATATTAAGATAAATAAACACTAGAAACTCTAGTTCCTTTTGTAAACTCCTATATAATGGGTCATTTGGAACCCTAATGAGAACATCAATTCCTCCTCTCTTCTCTCTATCCCTCTTCTCTTATCTTCAATTTATCACACGTTATCAGCACGAGTGGCTCTAAAAAGAAAAGGTAAAAACATCGATCGGTTTCGAATTTGTCCGATATATATGCGTTCAATTTAAATGTATGATTTCCATATATGTATGCAACGGCCACCTTCCTTTATTTATGCTATATAGTATATACTCTCATCTTCATCCACGTACTGCCTCCGATCAAATTTTTTATAGAAAAATTTTGCCAAACAGACATTTTGTTTATAAATTGGTGAATTGTCCAACTTTTTGGCCAAATTGATGAATTGTCCACTATATATACTAATTCAATCAGATCCCCAATTACATATCTCTCCCCTCTCTCGATCTCTCCATCTATCTCAATCTCTCTAGCTCTCTCGATCTATCGCCTCTCTCGATCTCTTGATCTCTCGATCTGCTATGTCTCTCTTTCTCTCTCGACGCCGGATTCGGCTCTGATGGCGGCGAGTCTCCTCCTGTTCGCCGGACCTCCATCTTCCTCCTCTCCTCATATTCGCCGCCACCACCGCTCCTTATCTCCTCCAGTTCGCCGCTGCCGCCGCCGCAGCTCCTCCTCCGTCCGGATCTGAAGTCGAATTCCGCCATCGCTCCTCCTCCGGTCCATATCTGAAGCGGCGCGAGCGAGTGAGTCCAGATCTGAAGTCGAACTCCGCCGATGCTCCTCCTTCGGTCCAGATCTGAAGTGGCGCGAGCGAGTGAGGCCGGGCGAGCGAGGTTGAGCGAGGGAGAGCGAGTGAATGAGGCGGTGGAGCGAGCTTGAGGGAGCGGCCGGAGCTAGGTCTCCTCCAGGCGTTGTGTTCATCAATTGCACGAGGTTGAAGATGTAAATTTTGTTAAATTACAAAACTGACCCATAAATATGGGAATTGTAAAAAATATATTTTTTTTATTATGTGATTCACATCTATTATATTTTTATTTTTACATTTGTACAAAAGTTATATTTGTACAACAAATTGTTATATGTGCACAACGTAAAGTTATTTTCGCACAACAAAAAATGTTGAAACGAAAAGAAAAAAAAGCGGACAAAAAAATATATTACATTTTGCACAACAAAATGTTATATTTTGCACAACATACAATTATATTTGTACATCATTATATTTGCACGACAAAATGTATAAAAAAAAAACTAGACTTGGGTCATATTTGCACAACTTACGATTAAATTTGCACAACGTACTCTTATATTTGCACGACAAAATGTATAAAAAAAAACTAGACTTGGGTCATATTTGCACAACTTACGGTTATATTTGCACAACGTACTCTTATATTTGCACGACAAAATGTTAAAAAAAAAAAACTAGACTTGGGTCATATTTACTCAACATACGGTTATATTTGCACATCGTACTCTTATATTTGCACGACAAAATAAAAATTGAAAATTGAAAAAAAACTAGACTTTGGTCATATTTTCACAACTTACGGTTATATTTGCACAACATACTGTTATATTTGCACGACAAAATGTTTAAAAAAAACTAGACTTGGGTCATATTTGCATAACTTACGATTATATTTGCATAACTTACGCTTATATTTGCATAACGTACTCTTATATTTGCACGACAAAATGTTAAAAAAAAAAACAAAAAATAACTAGACTTTGGCCATATTTGCAAAACTTACGGTTATATTTTCACATCGTACTCTTATATTTGCACGACAAAATGTAAAAAACAAAAAAACAACCTACACTTTGGTCATATTTGCACAGCATATGGTTATATTTGCATATGCACAACATACTCTTATTTTTGCACGACAAAATATAAATAAAAAAAACTAGACTTGGGTTTTATTTGCTCAATATACGGTTATTTTTTAACATGCACAACATACTCTTATTTTTGCACGACAAAATGTTTAAAAAAAAATAAAAAGAGTGAGGATATATGCAAGATGATAAAATTGCTATAGGCAAGATGGACACTCCACCAATATGTTCCAAAATGTGGACGTTTCACCAATTAGGACAACTTTTTTGGACATTTCACAAATTCACCCTTTTTTTATTCCATCCCTTTATACGTTTATTTTTATTTTGTATACCTTTTATCACCCGAATTGGATATATATATATATATATATATATATATATATATATATATATATATATATATATATATATGAAGTGGATGAATTAACGTTATATATACCATCTCTAAAAGATAAATTGTATCACCTGAAGCGGGTAATTAAACTAATCTCAATCTCTAATTAAACTAAGCGATTGAATCAGTCAAATATCCCCTAAAGCGGGTAAACTAGTGATTGAATTAATCAAAATTTTCATATCCCCTAAGGACCTGAGGTGGATATAAATTAATTTTCAACCCGAAAGTGTTGAATTAATTAAATTTGTAATATTCTCTGAAGTAGATAAACTAATCCCTAAGCATTTGGATTAATCTACCGTATCCGATGAAGTGGATGATGTTTTTTTACGCTTATGTTATACTCCATTTGTTTGTTTTTTTGTTTTTTTTTTTTTTTTTGAAAACGGAAAGAGATTAGGAAGGACTATGAACGATTTGTAGTCCATCCTAGAGCATCCTTTCGGATGAGAACTTGCAGTTCTAAATCTGTGTTAGGGTTGGTGATAGTGGTTGAATGACCTAAAAGGGCCAGTCTGTCCGCTACACTATTAATTTCCCTAAACACGTGATGAATGTGTACTGTCTGAAATCGACAGAGGTCTATCAGGGAATCGGAAATTATCATTTCGACTTCCCAGGGGCATTTCCAAATACCTTTGAGTGCATTGATTATGCAGAGGTTATCCCCTTCTATTTCGATGTTCTGAATATTAAGATCTAATGCTTTACGGATTCCCTCTCTCAGGGTTGTGGCCTCAGCTCCGATGACCGAGCATGATGGAATGCTGGCACCCTTCATCGAGACCCAATTGGCTTCGTGATCCCGGATCACAAAGCCAATTGCTGAGTTCCCGTTGTCCCGGAAGGACCCGTCGAAGTTTAACTTGTAACTTGAGCCTTTTGGTTTTTCCCACTTAATGCCTTTTTTTCTTCTGTTTTCATTACCGGTTGAGTTGTTAGGATAAGTAGACGTAGATATCGCGTTTGTCTCTTCCTCGTCAATTTTAGCTATATTCCAATTGAGGATTTGTTGTTTGATAAATTTGATAATATTGTTAGCAGTACTAGCCTCACTTTTGAAAACTATTTGATTTCTGAAGTACCAGATACTCCACCAGATGGTTGCCATTATACTTGTTTTCTCGGTGCCGATTGTTTGTCTCAGTGTTTTTATAATGGAGTATTCATCTCTCACATTTCTGTTCCATTTGTCGATAACTTTAAAAATTTTAGCATCTATTTTTTGGATAATATTTTTGACAAAATTACAATCCATGAATAAATGGAAGAAATCTTCTCTATGGTGATTACAAAATTCACATTGCATAGGAACTGCGATTCTGCGTTCTTCTAATTTACCTTTTGTAGGTGTTCCTCCTTGGGATGCCCTCCACAAGAAGTGTTTAATTCTAGGGGTGAATCTAAGTTTCATATCCAGTTTAGATCGGATTTACAATGACCTTTTTTGTTCTGAAGAAGATTGATAGATGATTTTGTTGAAAACCACCCATCCGGGCTTGGTCTCCAATAAAGTCTATCCGTGATATTATTACTTGGGATTGGAATGTTTGTTATTTTGTCAAGTGTATCTTGGTTTAGCTGATTTCCGAGTTCTCTCATAATCTTTTCCTTATTCCATGTTTTATTATTATTGATGAAATCGTTAACTTTGGTCTTTTCATTTATCGAGTTTTTATTCCTTGCTATTTCAATATGAGGAGTATCCAAGACCCAGTTATCAAGCCAAAAATTGATGGTGTTCCCGTCCCCTACTTGCCATTTAAGACCGGAGGCAAATAGCTCCTTTAGGGACATGAGTTTAGCCCATTGCCAGGATGTGGATTGTTTCTTTTTGTATTGCATTAGGTTGCAGTCTTTAAGGTATTTCTGTTTGACAATTTTGACCCATATATTATCTGGTTCTGAAATGATTTTCCAAAGTAGCTTAAATTGTAGTGCTATGTTGATTTCCTCAGCTTTCCTAATACTTGTTCCTTCATTTTGTTTAGATTTGCAAATCTGATCCCATCTAATTAGAGGGTGATAGCTTCCTTCTTTATTCCAATAAAAGTTTTTGTTTATTTTATCAAGTTCCAAGAGTATGTTTTTTGGTAGGAAGAAACTTTGCATAATATATATAGGTTTTGCGCTTAGGTTAGTCTTTATGAGTAAACTTCTTCCTTCTTGGGATAAAGAATTTGCTTTCCATTTTTGTAACTGTTTCTTTGAATTAGTTACAATCTCCTCAAAGGTTTGCTTGTTGACCCTACCGTTGACGATCGGACACCCTAGATATTTGTCTAAGGCCATCGTAGTGGTGATCTGCATGTTGTTTTGTATTCTATGTTTGTCTTGGTTGGACATATTAGCCGTGGTTTGAAACGCTGACTTGTGATAGTTAACAGCTTGGCCTGATGTTTCACAATAGTCATTTAAGATTTCTTTGATTCATGAGCATGCTGATTCATTTGCGTTGGCAAAAATGATAATGTCATCTGCAAAGGTAAGGAATGGAATGATATTACCTTGACGACATATTTTAATCCCTATGTTACTATTGGAGTTATTGCTTTCTTGTTGTAGCATTCTGGAGAGTATTTCCGCTCCCAAAATAAAGAGAAACGGGGAGAGGGGGTCTCATTGCCTAAGACCCCTTTTAGGAAAGAATTGTTCTGAGGCACCATCGTTTACTAAAACTGAGTAAGAGACCGTGGTAATACATTCTTTAATCCACTTAATGAAAGTGGGATCGAATCCAAATTTGTTTAGGACTTGAAAAATGAAATCCCATTCGATTCTATCATAAGCTTTTTCCATATCAAGTTTGATTTCCATTAATCCTTTTGTTCCTCTTTTATTTCTAAAGGTATGAAATATTTCATGGGCGATAAGGACATTGTCGTGAATAGACCTGCCAGGGACAAAGGCCCCTTGCATGGGATGTATAAGTTTAGACATAACGTTTTTCAGTCTGTTTGTAAGTATTTTAGAGATAATCTTGTATATCGTTGAACACAAGCTGATTGGTCTAAAGTGATTAATCGTGTTAGGGTTGTCACATTTTGGTAAAAGAGTGATAAATGTATGATTTATTTGTTTAAGAAGTTTTCCGCTTCTGAAAAAATCTTTGATAGCTTTAATTATTGATGGTCCAATTATATGCCAATATTTTTTATAGAACCCAGATGGCATACCACCAGGACCTGGGGATTTTTCTGACCCAATACTCAGGAGGGCTTGTTTAATTTCAGTATTCGAGACGAGTTTAGTTAGTTCTCTGTTTTCCTCATCCGAGATCTCTTTGTTAATTAAATTTAGTTGATTGTCAAGTTTATTTTGGTTGATTTTAGATGTGGAAAATTTTTTCTGATATTCTTTTTGAATTTCTTCTCTGATCTGTTTCTCAGTATTGATTATAAGCCCATCGACATTGGTAAATGATTTGATGATTTTTTTGTTTCTTCTTCCAGTGGCTACCCGGTGAAAATAACTAGAGTTGAAATCCATGGATTTTAAGTGTTCGTTTTTTGCTCTTTGTCTCCAATATTGTCTGTGGTAATTATGTAGTTGTTCTAGTTTTCTTAAAAGTCTAGATTCTTTGTCTTCTAGGAGATTATTTGGATTCCTCGTAATGATAGCCTGGATCCTTTGAAGTTCATTTTCAACTTCTCTAATTTGTTTGAATATGTTTCCAAATGTTGTTTTACTCCATAGTTTAGCTTTATTTTTTAAGAGTTGTGTTTTCTTAGTTAGATTGTACATGTGAGTCCCACCAAAATTTGGTCTCCATGCTTGTTTTACAATATTTTCGAATTCTTTCCTTTTTGTCCACATCATTTCAAAGCGGAAAGGTTGGGGTTTGAAATCAGAGTTATCGTTCATATCAATTGATATTTGACAGTGGTCCGATGTTGAAAAAGCGTGGTTTTTTGTAGTTAGGTTTGGAAACCATTGTAAAATCTGGTTATGGACCAAAACTCTATCGAGTTTTTCAAATATGTTATCAGGGCCTCTTTTCTTTTTTCTCCAAGTAAACTCATTACCAAATGTTTGTAGATCGGTTAACCCGCACTCGTTTTTGAAGTTAATGAGTCTTTTGAATCTCGATGGTTTTGGTTGTGAGCCACCTTGTTTGTCACTGCTCGGTTGAATCTCGTTAAAGTCACCCATAATAAATTAATTTTCAACCCGAAAGTGTTGAATTAATTAAATTTGTAATATTCTCTGAAGTAGATAAACTAATTTTTCAATCCCTAAGCATTTGGATTAATATACCGTATCCGATGGAGTGGATGATGTTTTTTTACGCTTATGTTATACTCCATTTGTTATATCTTCGCTTCGCATCTATTCGACAATTAACAAATCCGGTTAAAACCTAAACTTTGCAAAGTTGATTACGGCGTTTGTTTTTTTAATTTTGCAATGGCTACATACGCGCAAATGTCTTAATCCTACATACACTTTGTAATTCTTTTATTATTTTAATTTTTTTTTCAGATTTTTAGACGTTGAGTTTCATCCCCGAAGCGATGAATCATCGAATCTCAATCTCTGAAGCGATAAACGGTTGAATATCATCCCAAAAATAATAGTTTATCTCTCGAAATAGATAAAATGAATACAACTTATAAATCACATCTCTTGAAAAAGATGAAATTCTTATTTAACTCCTTAAGAAGATAAAATACTTTAGTTTATATATCATGATGAAATTTATCCGCTGTAGTAGATGGTTTCGATCTCCAACAGTCTCCGGAAGTAGATGAACATGTATTTATAGGAATGTTTAATTGTTTGTCACCAGAAGTTGACAATATGCTAATTTTATTTCATTTATTTATGTTTTTATAGTTTTATTACATATATATATATAGGCGAAACTAATTAAAATAATCCGACCTTTAAGGGGGTGATAAAAATGTATCACAACCTTTTAAATGTAAGATAAATATCCCGACCTTTATATACGATGTTAAAATAATATCCAAAGAATTCTCTAAAATAAAAAAGTTGATATGGCATATATATGTGGCAAAAAAAAAAACATACAAAATCAACATATTTTTAAACCGGTTTACTTTTTTTTTTAATAACGTAATCCGGGTTTCAATTCATAAACAATCTTTTATTTATAACTCAAACCGGGTTTCAATTCATAAACAATTCTTGGGGGAAGCCACTCCACTTTCCCTTTCTTCTCCTTCCTCACCCGGGGTTCTTCTTCCAATTCGAAGCCTCGATCGATGCTTCCTTAGTCTGTCCCCGTTCCCTCTCTGCTGGTATGACGCCTTTCTCCTCCTCTTTCTACTGTCTGACGACCTCAATTGATGACATTGATGGACAGTTCCCCCCATTAGAATAATAATTATTATTCTAATACCCCCTACCAAAGCCCGGCTAGGCTGTTGCCGACCTCCATAGCCACGAAGATGATCCGAAACTCGAATCCAGCTAGGCCGTTTCTGATCTCCATAGCCGCGAAACTAATCCGAAACTCGAACTTGCAGCTTGGTCGATTCCGAGTCTAGGGTATAGCTCTTCAGTCCTTTGCTCTGTCTCGAGTTTGGTTACATTTCAGTTGGTTGATTTATAATTAGAATTGCTTGATTGTTAAGAAAAATTCAGAATTTGGTTGATTTGTTGAACTAATGAGTTGGAATTAGGCTTGATTTATTCAATTTCAATTGCCTTGGTTCCTATTGTGGTTTTTAAATGATTGATTGTCGTTGAATTAGGGGTTTAAATAAACCATATTTTAAAAAAAAAAAGAACCGGGTTTCATTCCAACAATATTGTACATTTTTAACTTTTTTTTTATTAGTTTTTTGCCACATATACATGACATGTAAGTTTTTTATTTTAGAGAATTTTTTGGATAATATTTTAACATCATATATAAAGGTTGGGATATTTATCTTACATTTAAAATGTGGAGATATATTTTTAACACCCCCTTAAAGGTCGGATTATTTTAATTAGTTTCGTCATATATATATCAACTATTTAATTATTTATTTATGATCATCTCTCGAAATAACTAAACTCATCCTCTGAAGAGTAGGGTTGTGCATGATTCAGTCCAAACCAAATTTTTGGGCCGAACCAACACAAACCGAACCTAACCGAAGTTTTTAGGTTCGGTTTTCGGTCCGAGAATTTTCATTTTCCGGTTTCGGTTCAGTTTCTGTTAAACCAATCTTTTTTTAATATTCCACTATATATATAATACTTTTTATACACTACATAAATACAATATATATATATATAGGGTTTACTTCAAATCTAAAAACTCCTTATTGTGTAAAATGAGCTTAACGTGTAAAATTCCCTTAATTAACATAACTGGACTCGGATTAGTAAAACCGGGTACGGGCCTCATTTAATCCAAAAAAAAAGGCCCAATCGTGTGGATCCTGTTCGGTGTTCTCTCGCTTTTGTTCAACCACGGCTCTTGTTCAATAATGTTCTCTCGCTTCTCTCCTCCACAGCCGACGGCACAACCAGGCGCTCTCAGATCTCGCCTCCTTGCAACCGTCGGCGTCCCTCCCCTCTCAGATCTCGCCGGCTTTTGTGCTCATCTGTGCACGCCGAGTTGTTGCATCGGTCTCTTCAACACAACCATGCTCTCTTCTCTATTTGCTCTCTCACTTTTGCTCAGTCTCTGCCTCTCAGATTTCTCCGGCGATTGGTACCTGCGAAGTGGATGGAAGGAGTCGCAGTTGGACTGGTGTTTCTTCCCGTATCCGATTTCGCAACAACGGTGAGCGCTTAATTTCCGCCCTCTTCTTTCTTAGATTTTTCACGTTTCTGTGTGTATTTTGTGAAAATTTATGATTACTATTACATCACCTGATTACCTGATTTTGTGAATTTCGTTGTTTTGCAAGCTACTAGCTAAATTTCGTCTGGAAAGGTGAAATTGTTCTGTTAGTAATTTTATAAGATTGAACCCTTTGTTGATGAAGTTGACCAATTTGTTTCGGAATTTAGATTAACCTATGGTATTGGTAGGTCTAGCATATCAAGTCATTCCAAACATAAGCTATTCTACAATTTTACTTCATCCCATTCCTGTAGATCCATGATTAGATTTGCATAATCCACCCTCATATACAAGTTGTGTTAATATTCCAAATTGAAGTTTAGAGGATAAGCACAGTGGTTGTTACAGCACCAAACTGGACTTAAAATGTTGCAGCACCAAACTCAGTTTTCAGGATATGATGTATTTGGTTTGATCATCTTAGTTTAGAATGAGTTTACTGATTCTGATAACTTAAAAGAACTTGAGATATTGCTATGCTGAATTCCAGTCTCTTAAGTATCTTCTTGTGACTATATTAATAGCATTTCGAGAGGCATGTAAACTTAACTCTGTCTTCATTTTTCATTTTCCTGGCAGGAACTAAGGCCCTTAACAAGCCTCACTCTACAAGCTCTGCTCAAGTTTCTAATTCTGAAGACAACATTGCATTTGTCACTGTTTTCAGCATTTATAATTCCTCTGGAGATGCCAGTTTCCATCAACAAGTACTGCTTTGGATTATTTGTACAGTAGCTGGAGTCAAGCGTGCACTTGTCGTCGGAATAGGGATTAAGATTCTTCAGCGGGTAATCATCCTATTGTTCGAATCCTAAGAAGCCATATAAACATCGTATATTAAGTTTGAAATTTGTGTATATTTTTTCTTTGTAGCTTTGCAGTAGCATCTGGTGTCAGCCATATAAACCTCATATATTAAGTTTTGAGTCTTTTGCATCTGGTGTGAGATTTGCAATAGCATCTGGTGAATCTGTCGCTTTGCGGTAGCAACCGGTGAATCTCTAGCTTGAGTCTATTGCTCTATAGTTTGAGTCTATTGAATCTGTAGCTTTACAATAGCATCTGCTGATTTCTCAGTGTTGAGGAACATTTCAATGATGCAAGTCAGAGGCTGAGTGAGCATGTTGTTTCTGTGGGATTTGATGGATGGCTGGTTTGTTTCCCCTTTTCCCTTTTACTTGTTTGGCTGATGCATATTGTTGGTTTGGTTAAATCTTAAAAGTTTTTTACTCTTCTCTTGGGAAAATGGGGGTTTGTGTTTTTCTATTCTGAATAAAAATGTTATTTCTTTGTTATTTTCAAATAAGTTGCCTTTTTCCGCTTCCTGGTGGAATTCCAAGGAAATGGTATGAGATGACAACAAAAAATGTCTATAATCATTTTAGTATTTGGAAGAGTAAAGAATTTGAGTTGGCTTTCACTTTTTTTTTGGTCTCTCTCTTAATGGCATTTATTCTAGTAATTGATACAGATAAATGTGGAGGTTAAATTAGCTGCAACTCAAATACATCATTAGCCTATTAGCTCAAAATGGAAGAGCAATGTGCCTACGCACAAAGATGCGGGTTCAAATCCCGTATAGGCTATCTATGTTTATCGTTTACAAGTACTATGTTTCTCTTCATGAATAAGAGTGTAAAGTGCAAAAATAAAATTGTAATGTGCAACTATAAGAACATAAAGTGCAAAAATAAAATTGAAATGTGCACATTTAGAAAAATGTGCAAAAGTAAGATACACTTGTGCAAATGTGAAGTGCATTTGTGCAAATGTGAAGTGAATTTGTGCAAATGTGAAATGCATTTGTGCAAGTGTGAAATGCAGTTGTGCAACTGTGAAGTGCAGTTGTGCGACTGTGAACTGCATTTGTGCAACTGTGAAGTGCTTTTGTGCAACTGTAAAGTGCAAATATAAGAACATAAAGTGTAAAAATAAAATTGTAATGTACACATTTAGAATACAAGTGTGCAAAAGTAGGATACAATTGTACAAATTTAAACTACAATTGTGCAAAAGTAAGATACACTTGTGCAACTGTGAAGTGCATTTGTGCAACTGTGAAGTGCATTTGTGCAAATGTGAAATGCATTTGTGCAAGTGTGAAATGCAGTTGTGCAACTGTGAAGTGCATTTGTGCAACTGTCAAGTGCATTTGTGCAACTGTGAAGTGCATTTGTGCAACTTTAAAGTGCAAATATAAGAACATAAATTGCAAAAATAAAATTGAGCATGATTAACAATTGGGGATTAGAATGTGCATATTAACAATTGGGGATTGTTGTGTCCTTGTCTATTATGTAACCTATGTGGGATTCGAACCCACATCTTTTGTGCAAACGCACATTGCTCTACCAATTGAGCTAATAGGCTAAATTATGATTTTTATGCTAAAATAGAAGAACCTAATCGACCTAAAGCATATTGCAATAAAATTTTAAAATTCAATTAGCTCATGATTCACAAACAATTTGACAATGCTATAAACATGAAATTAGCTCCAAATCAACCCAACAACACAACCATAGCATCAATTTCAGTCAATTTGGCCGTTGGCAAAAAAACCCCAAATTCTAAAGCAAATCGCAATATAAAATTCCAAACTTCAATTAGATCATGATCCATAAACAATTTGACAATGCTATGAACATGAAATTAGCTCCAAATCAACTCAACAACACAACCATATCATCAATTTAAGTCAATTTTGCTTTTGGCAAAAAGCTTCAAATTCTAAAACATATCGCAATATAAAATTCTAAAATTCAATTAGCTCATGATCCATAAACAATTTGACAATGATATGAACATGAAATTAGCTCAAAATCAACCCAACAACAGAACCATATCATCAATTTCAATCAATTTGGCTTTTGGCAAAAAGCCCCAAATTCTAAAACATATCGCAATCTAAAATTCTAAAATTCAATTAGCTCATGATCCATAAACAATTTGACAATGATATGAACATGAAATTAGCTCAAAATCAACCCAACAACACAACCATATCATCAATTTCAATCAATTTGGCTTTTGGCAAAAAGCCCCAAATTCCGCTCCTAAATCAAACCCTAGATTTTCAATCTCAACCTAAATCATTCAAACAATCTAAATAGTTGTAATAAACAAGTTTAGGGTTAGAAATCATACCAAATTCGTGTTGAAACAAAGAGAAAATCGGGTTTTCGAAGGTATATTGAGCCAAAAACGTCGAACAGGTCTGTCGGGAGAGATGGGCTCGGTGTGAGCTCGGCTGGGCTCGAACCATGGGGGTTCCGGGCTCGGGGGTGCGCCTGAGGGAGGGGGTTCGAGCTGGTCGGGGCTGGTGGCCGGAGGTGGCTCGTGGGTGGCGTGGGAGGCCGACAACCGCAGCTGCTGGTGGCTCGACGGTGCTGCGAGAGGTGGGCGCGTCTGGGCTCGAACCAAGCCAAGTCTGGGCTCGGTAGGTGCGCACAGCGGCGGGCTCGAGTGCGGCTAGGGGTTGGTGGCCGGAGGTGGCTCGAGGTGGGTGTGGGAGGCCGAGAGAGAAGGCCGGTATTTGGTCTCCGTTTGAAATCTGATGGTGAGCGCGCCTTTTGATTAAAAAAAATACATTTTACACGTTAAGCATATTTTACACGTTAAGGAGTTTTTACATTTTAAAGCTTCCCTATATATATATAGGCAAAACTAATTAAAATAACCCAACATTTGGAGGGGTGTTAAAAAAACATCTCCACCTTTCAATAGTAAGAAAAATAACCTAATCTTTGGGAGATGGGGTAACAAAGTATCCCAATTGTTTATACGACTATAAATATGAGTAAAAATGATGACATATAATTGAAGAAATTAAGATTTTGGTGAATTTTGGATGGTATTGACTTATTTTAATGAGAATGAGATTATTTAACCAATTTTATATCATTGTTTTGACCCAATTTATGGTCGAAAAAATGACTCGGGATATTTTGTTATCACCTCCCTCAAAGGTTGGGTTATTTTTCTTAACGTTGAAAGGTGAGGATATTTTTTTAACACTCCTCCAAAGGTTGGGTTATTTGAATTAGTTTCACCATATATATATATATATATATATATATATATATATATATATATATATATATATATATATATATAGAATATGGATCATGTGTACACAAGCCTTATTGTGTATCATGTACACAAATCTCGGCCTTTGGATCAAACCAAATAAAAGGCTCACAATAATCAAAATAAAGAAAAGAGAAAAGAACAGAAAATGGGGGGTTGTGAATAGTGACGGGGGAAGTAATTTTTTGGCTTTTTTTGTTATTTTCAGCCATTTAAAAAAAATATTTTTATTTTTTTTGATGTAATTTATTTTTATCTACCTATAGACACCTACTTTGCATATGTTTTGCGGAAAAAAAAATTTACAATAACAATTGAGCTTAAGAGTTTTCGTTTTGTTTGTGCCCAGTTTTATTATTCGATGGAATTGTGGGTTTTTTGATATTATTCATTGAATTATATATGTTTATTCAGTGGAATGTAGTGTTTTTTTTGTAGTTCGAAATCATTTGAAGCCACATTGAGCTTAAGGGTTTTTGTATTATTCATGCTCATATTGATCATTCAGTAGAATTGGTGATTTTTTTGATATTATTATTTGAATTATGAATATTTACTCAATGGAATGTGTTTTTTTTTTACCAATTTCTTTGAATATGCTACCGAATAATTAATAGTATATATTACCATGGATATAGCTTTATTCAATGGTATAGCTTTATTATTCAATAGTATATATTACCATCAAATAATATTACCGAATAATATTGTAACACCATCGAATAATTAAGCTATGCCATTGAATAATAAAGCAATACCATCGCATAATCCGTCAATACGATCGAATAATATAGTGATACCATCGAATAATCAAAATGACTAACCTACAAAACAAACGCATACGACTGAATAATCCTTCATATACTAGTGCATAATCATTCATACTCAACTGCATAATCATCTATGGGAATCAACGGCTCAGATTCCTCGATGAGAATCAACGTCTCAGATTTGTGTACATGATACACGTTAAGGGCTGAGTACACCGGAACCAACCCCTATATATATATATATATGTGTGTGTGTGTGTGTACACTTTATATACACACATATATAAAGTGTATATACATATATACACTAATACACATTTTTTGTATGTAGTGTGTATATATACACATATATACACTGTATATACACACACATATATTTTTTTTTTGTGTGCTCAATTTGTGTTAAATCGAATTTTTTTAAATAATTTTTTTTTCTATGGAAATTCGATTCAACTATGTTAAAATTGAACCAAACACAAACCAAACCGGCAAATAACTTAACCGAATTAACCTAATGCTTTCGGTTTTGAAATTTTGAGATTTTCGGTTTCGGTTTGGGCCGGTTCGGTTAGATTTTTGGCCGATGCACACTCTTATTGAAGAGGATGAAGACATAATCCTTCTAAATCATTCTTGTAGTAACGACAATCATCTTCTGAAGAGTTGTATATGAAAAGGAAATTCATAAAATGTCACACAATCTCATCAATACATATTTGTCCCTGAAGTGACAATATTCATTTTTTGAACTAAATTGATGATAAGTTTGTACAATCTTTTAATGATGAATTAAAATCATACTCTAAAGTGTATGAGTTTTATTTTAAAGTTGCACAAATAATCCATGAAGCGATGTGTAAGTAAAGATAGATATAACCCTTGAAGTGGTTGTATACAAGTTGTCTTATCCCTAAAAGTGAGTAATAATCAAACGTACCATTTCTTGAAGAATATGGCCAAAGTTTACATGACAACTTACTATACTTTTTTAATGCAACTTATAATCTTTTGGAGTATATGATTGAATTATACATTATAGAGACTAATTTTCACTCGAAGTTTACAAATGAATTAATCATCTTATGAAAAAAAAATTCATTTCTTGAAGAAAATAATAAATTGAAAAGTTTCTCCATGAGTACACCTGAAGTGGACAATACAAATTTCTTTTATTTCTTTTTATTTTTTTATTCATTGCTTTATATTGAATAAAATTATTACTCCCTCCGTTTGAAATTATTTGTCGTTTGTCTTGTAGTGCACGTTTTTGTACGGAGATAAAAATGATATAAAATATATTTTTTTAATTAATTTTTTTATATAATTTCATACATATAAGTAGTAAGTATAAGATTATGAAAAAGTTTAATTAAAAAAATTATATAATTTATAGTGTTTTTAGCTTTTAAAAAAACGTGCTAAAAAGTCAAACGACAAATAATTTCAAACGGAGGGAGTATGATTTTACTTATTATAATTCAAAGCTCAAAGTGTTTCTCGAAGAAACAACTTATCATGAGTCTCTAATACGAAGTTTTGTTTGACAAATGAACATTTGGGAGAAAGCTTTACCACAATCCCGTAGATTGTGAAGTTTTTCAACACCAACCTAAGAGCCTGAAGACTCTACTAGTGGATCTATATAAACTCTTAATTTAGAAGAGTTTAGGATGATGTGTCAATCTTAGAGGCATTTTAGGAGTCTTAACTAATCATTTTTATTTTGCCATTTTTCTTTGATTTTCTATATTTCTCCTTTTTTCTTATTTTCCCTTTAATTCTCTTTTTTTCTTTAATTTTACTAATTATTGAGCTTAATTCAAAACATCGAATTCAATCTAATATAACTATTGGGCTTAATCAAATTTATTTACTAACTATCTATATAAACTCTTAATTTAGAAGAGTTTAGGATGATGTGTCAATCTTAGAGGCATTTTAGGATTCTTAACTAATCATTTTTATTTTTCTATTTTTCTTTGATTTTCTATATTTCTCCTTTTTTTCTTATTTTCCCTTTAATTCTTTTTTTTTTTAATTTTACTAATTATTTAGCTTAATTCAAAACATCGAATTCAATCTAATATAACTATCTATATAAACTCTTAATTTAGAAGAGTTTAGGATGATGTGTCAATCTTAGAGGCATTTTAGGATTCTTAACTAATCATTTTTATTTTTCCATTTTTCTTTGATTTTCTATATTTCTCCTTTTTTTCTTATTTTCCCTTTAATTCTTTTTTTTTAATTTTACTAATTATTTAGCTTAATTCAAAACATCGAATTCAATCTAATATAACTATTGGGCTTAATCAAATTTATTTACTAACTATTGGGCTTAATTCAAAACATTGAATATAAATATTGATTATGATACATCACATTTAAACAATGTTATAATTATATTAATATTATTATTAATGAGTAATTTAAAATATGTATATTTATGTATTATACTTTACATAAGATTTTTTAAAAATAATTTTATGGGTTAATTATAAGATACATTTATTGTAAAGTTTTTTATGATTTTTATCTTAACATTTATTAATATTTTATAAGATTTTTATATATAATATTTTAGTTTAAAAAAAAACGTGCCATGGCGCGAGAATCATACTAGTTTTTATTAAACTCCAAAAGAGTGAATGATTCTTATAAACTCTAGAAGAGTATATGATTCCTATGAACTCTGGAAGAGTATATATGATTCTAATCTTATCATTTGTACTCTTGAAGAAATACATTTTATCAAGTTCAGAACGATTATCAATCGGTTGGTACAACCAATAGAAGTAACCACATAACACAATCCGGTTAACAATGCACTTCTTGACATTCCTCTAAGCATAGCCTGAAGCATGCCCCTCGCCAGTAGAGGGTATGAAAGAGGTTAAGGTTAAGCGCGCAACCGATGTTATTGTTGCGACTTATAGCTAGGTAGTTGTTATACGGTTAATTCCAAATGTCCTGAAGAACATTATAAATGAATCATAAATGAACACCAACGAAAGTTCTGACAATACCCATTCAATGGAATCTAAATAAATGGATCACCGCATACAAAGTTCAATGATTGAATATTATGGTTTTATAAGTGTCAAACAATTTTGAAAACTTAAAGTTTTCTCAAACAATTGTGAATGGAAAAACCAAGATGAATATCATATATCTCCAAAAGAGCATTGATCTTGTTACCTGAAGTAACAACGACACATATGTATGAATTAACATAGTATTGAACACCAATATCTCATATGGCTAGCCAGAAGCAAGTCTTAAAGAAATGAGAATGTATATATATATATGGTTTATTTGATACTCATTTATCTCATTGAAACTTATCACTAACCAGAAGTTATTTAATGATAAAATAATTTTTCTTTGTGGCATTCGGTCATTCATGTGAAACGATGATGAGTGGGATCATTGAAATTCACATAGACACCCACTAAGAGGGACCATAAGATCCTCGGACCTGAAGATCCTCAATAAGGGGGACCAAACATATATATGGTCTATCATCTTGGCAAAATCAACAATAAGACCATCTATATATATTGAGAGTAAATGCAAAGTCTCTAATGTCTCTTGATTGGATACAATGAGACACCTACGGAACACTACCATATAGACCAGTGTAATTCCAATATTATAGATACCTCGACACTTGGCCATATGAAATAAACAGGTAGAGAATGTTGTCACGATGACCCAGAAGAGTCGTTATTCAAATGGGCCCATGCAAGCTAGTTTGCATTTTGAATTTGACACAATAACATCTCCCTAATTATCTCCAAAAGAGAGCATGTCATAAAAAGGTTTTGAATAAACAACATGTTCTGAGATGTACATCCTCCAAATGAACTACAATGAAACCATAAAGAAGTAAGATATATGATTCATGGGGTTCGAGTCCCTATTAATATCAAATACCTAGAGCTTTATAATGATAATCAAATGCTTGGTATTTAGGGGGAGAGGAAACGAGACTAAAAATTAAGAAAGAGATTGCACAGAAGCAACTTCTCTATCATTTCATATCCGCGGATAAATAAAAGTGAACCAGAAGTTCAATAAATGAAATGATTATAAGGTTTAGCAAATACGTCACTGAAAGCATTTACTAAAGGCCAAGAAAGTGATAATTAAAGTCACAAATCATACTAACTCTTTTGGAAGTTCCAAAAGTAACTCCAACTCATCAAGTGGTTCTCAAGTACACCAGAAGTGGAAATGGCCTATGAGAATATAATGATCATCAAATAAATAATGGATGTCGACATCGAAATCATAGTGAAAGAGTTAGAAAGATGCAATTCATGCAAAGATGAATTCTTTAAGCATTGGACTTGTAGTTCCAACACCGAAAAGTACAACATTAATTTGTTTTAAGTGTGTGTTCATACAAAATAAAATATAAAACCAACTTGATTGCACAAAAGCCGATCTATCAAAGGTTATATGTAGAATCTATTCACCAGAAGTGAATACAATTTTGGATCTAAATGTAAATGACGGACGTGTTACTTGCATACGCATATAATTGAAAAAGGATCGATTGAAAATGCCTGAAGCATTAATGTCAAAGTCCCGTCACATACAATTGATTAAAGATCCTTATAAGAGTACCAGAAGTACCTACAATTGTGAAAATGGTGACATTGTATTAGGTTTTGAAGTACCATACAATGTTGTACTATTTTCCTTAATCTTGGTTTTTATCCCACTGGGTTTTTCCAAGTTAAGGTTTTTAACGAGGCAACTTAGGCACCATTTAATACATCAGATCCCTTATGATCAAATGGCACATTAGGTCATGAAATACCTTATATTTGTGCATTGAAAGAAGCTCAAAGCCAACAAATGAGAGTCAAGCATTCGAAGTCAATTATAATGTATGAAGACATCTCAACTTATCCACGTCAAAGTAAATGTTGAGACTCGACTATGCAGTCAAGAAGTTCAAATAGCTTACTCGAATGAGAAGACTACAAGAAGGGTGTTGAATTCATGGGGAGTATATGCGCACTGCACTCTTTTTCCCTTTGATCGGGTTTTATCCCACTGAGTTTTTCTGACAAGGTTTTTAATGAGGTAGTATCACCAAAGCGTATCACATGCCATTTGTATTTTTTCCTTGGTCCTAGTTTTGATCCATTGGGTTTTCTAAGCGCGGTTTTTAATATGATAGTTTTGTAATATTTAAGGATGTTTATCCAAAGGGGAGTGTTATAATATAATTATATTAGAATGGATAAACATTAGAAACCCTAGTTCCCTTTATATACTCCTATATAATGGGTCATTTGGAACCCTAATAAAAACATTAATTCCTCCTCTCTTCTCTTTACCTCTCTTATCTTCAGTTTATCACATTTACACAAATTTTCAATTTTAACTGTTTTAAAATTTAAATTATTTTTTCATCTCCGCCCCGTAAACACCTAGTTAATTTGTTTAAAAAAAGTGAACATTTATCTATTACTAACTATTAAAACAAAAGCCTTTGCGATGACATGTCGCACTCTCCTTAATTCTAGGCATTTTTATCCAATCACTTTAGTCTAAATTAAAATTTTAGTAGTTTAAAAAAAACATCTATTACTAACTATTAAAACAAAAGCCTTTGCGATGACATGTCGCACTCTCCTTAATTCTAGCCCTTTTATCCAATCACTTTAGTCTAAATTAAAATTTTAGTAGTTTAAAAAAAACATCTATTACTAACTATTAAAACAAAAGCCTTTGCGATGACATGTCGCACTCTCCTTAATTCTAGGCCTTTTTATCCAATCACTTTAGTCTAAATTAAAATTTTAGTAGTTTAAAAAAAACATCTATTACTAACTATTAAAGCAAAAGCCTTTGCGATGACATGTTGCACTCTCCTTAATTCTAGGCCTTTTATCCAATCACTTTAGTCTAAATTAAAATTTTAGTAGTTTAAAAAAAACAATGGGATTAATTCAAAACATAAAATTAATAATAAGGAAAAATAAAATTAATATTAGTAATCTGTATCTATATATACTACTTTAATTGCCTTTTCAACCAATGAGTTTAATTCAAAACAGTTAATTATCTAAAATCAAGATTTTTCTTAATTATCTTTTTACCTTTTACTTTAGCCCAACTATCTTATAAATAATAGTATAATACACTCGGTACTGAGTATTGTCAGTCATTCCAATCGTTTTCTATTATCCTCATTTGCTATGTTGAAATGACAATAGTGGTTGCATTGACTGAGCAGTTTGTAGGCGTTTACGAAATCATCCCAACTGTTTACATACTATGTATTATACACTTTACTCTATTATTTTCTAACTGCTGATATGTGTATTTTTATCGGCAATTTTTTTGTATTATTTAATATTCATAACTTTACTATTAAATTACGCACCATTGGCGGGGATAAGACTAGTTTAAATATATTTTTCTTTAACAAATTACGGCAAAAATTTTTGGAGCCCCCTTTGCCTTGGCGATGCATGAAGAAGATACCAATTCACCGGCTTCAACAACTGCTCAGACAACGACCCACTCCCCCCAACCCCAACCCCAACCCCAACCCCAACCCTACCCCCACCCCACCCCCCAACCAAAAATAAAATAAAATTGCTAGTTTCTTCCCCGCAAAACCCAATTCACCGAATTCTTAGACTCCCATTTGTCTAAACCCCTCTTTGTCGTTCTTTGTTTCTCCTTCTTTGGGTGTACACTGTGTTTTGCATATTACCTGTTTGTGTTTATGCCTATGAGAACTCCGACAACTGTGTAATTCTAGTTGTGATTTTCAACTTTGAGCTGAATTACCCATTTGGCCTTTTTTTCTCTCTGTTATTGCTGTTGTTGTATCTATATGATTGCCTTCTCTGTGGAACCTTGGAACTGGGTTTCTTTGTACGATCTAGTGGAGTAGTTGATTGCTTGATGCTTATTTGGCATCTGATCTTTAAACCATGGCCTCAAACCGGCCGATGCTTTTGCCATCGCCGAGATCTCTGGGCACCCAAGACCAGCCCTCAGGTCCTACTCTCTCCGATCTCCTGAGGCCAGTGCCAGAGCGGAACTCCGTTGACATTTTGGTGACCGGCGACTCCATTGCCCGTTCTTCTTCTCGCCAGAGCGTCTCTTCCTACCATTCGGTGATCTCAGGGGCAACTTCTGTGAGGGAGGTGGGTTTTGAGGATTTGGATGGTATGCCTGTGACGTTTGAATCAAGGCGGGCTGAATCGGAAATATTGGGTTTGTCCCAGAAGGAGATTAGTGATGAGGTTGCCAGGCTGATTTATATAGATGATCCTGCAAAGACCAATGAGAAGTATGAATTCACTGGGAATTCAATCCGAACGGCTAAGTACTCCATTTTCACATTCTTGCCTAGGAACTTGTTTGAGCAATTCCATAGGGTAGCATACATATATTTCCTCATCATAGCCATCCTGAACCAGTTGCCCCAGTTAGCAGTCTTTGGCCGGGGAGCCTCTATCATGCCACTGGCTTTTGTTTTGCTAGTTTCTGCCATTAAGGATGCATATGAGGATTTTAGGAGGCATAGGTCTGATAACATTGAGAATAATAGGCTTACTCCAGTGCTTATCAATGCTCGGTTTCAGCCCAAGAAATGGAAGCATATTCAAGTTGGTGAAATCATAAAAGTGTCTTCCAATGAGAGTCTTCCATGTGATATAGTGTTGCTGGCTACAAGTGACCCCACTGGGGTTGCCTTTGTACAGACCATTAATCTGGATGGAGAGTCGAATCTGAAGACTAGATATGCAAAGCAGGAGACACTTGTGAAGAACCCGGAAAAGGAAAAGATCAGTGGTGTAATCAAATGTGAGGTGCCTAACAGGAACATTTATGGGTTTCTGGCTAATATGGATATCGATGGTAAAAGGATGTCATTAGGACCATCCAATATCATCCTCAGGGGCTGTCAACTAAAGAACACTGACTGGGCAATAGGTGTGGTGGTGTATGCTGGCTCTGAGACCAAAGCGATGCTCAACAGCTCAGGCGCCCCATCTAAGAGGAGCCGGCTTGAGACGCAAATGAACACAGAGATCATTTTGCTCTCCCTGTTTCTTGTTATGCTCTGCGCCATAGTGTCTGCCCTTTCTGGTGTTTGGCTGGTTCGCCACAAGGACAGACTAAATAATATGCCATTCTATAGGAAGAAGACTTATGCCAAACAAAGAGAGGCTGAAGACTATCACTATTATGGGTGGGGTTTGGAAATATTCTTTACCTTCTTCATGTGTGTGATTGTCTTCCAAATCATGATTCCCATTTCCTTATATATATCAATGGAGCTTGTTCGTGTTGGTCAATCTTACTTCATGGTTCATGATGCCAATATGTATGATGAAGCTTCAAAATCCAGTTTTCAGTGCAGGGCATTGAATATCAATGAGGATTTAGGTCAAATTAGGCACGTGTTCTCTGACAAAACGGGTACATTGACTGAAAACAAGATGGAATTCAGGGTTGCTAGTATTTGGGGAATAGATTATAGCAATGAGAATACTTGTGAGCTGGATGAGCTCGTTGGGTGCATTCAAGGTAATGGGTTTTTAGTTATTATAGAAAAATAATTTATTATCTTGAAGATTAATTTCTTCTTTGAAACTCGATTTCACTGTCTTTTCCACCTGTTTTGTGATTTTGGTGGTACTAGTGGATGGCCAGGTTTGGAGGACAAAGACAAAGGTGAAGGTTGATCCTGAACTTCAAAGATTAGCAAAGAATGGGAAAGAAATGGTTGAAGGGAATCACACTGATGATTTTTTCCTTGCATTGGCTGCTTGCAATACAATTGTGCCCATTGTTACAGATTCAACTGACCTGACCGTGAGAATAATAGATTATCAGGGAGAGTCTCCAGATGAACAAGCCTTGGTATATGCTGCTGCTGCTTATGGCTATGTTCTCATGGAACGATCTTCGGGCCACATAGTTATTGATGTTCAAGGAGAGAAGCAAAGGTGATCTAGAGCTACTTTTCCTTGCACCCTCTTTAGCTTTACTTGCAAGTTTCTACCTATATGGACATGCCAGCATAAGAAATAGCAAATATAATGTTGTCCATGACATATTAGTAAATGGTGAAAAATTATCATGGCTGAAACTTATAATTGGGGTTATAGGCTTGTAGCTCTAAAATGAACAGTATTTTGCTTTACTGTTCGAATCTGCTTGTAGCTCTAAATCTTTTCTTGCATCCGTCATTTAGGAAGCAAAACTTTCGATCTTTAGGATGAACTACATAATCTTGCAAATATTTCTCTTTCCTTATATTCCTTTAGTTTTGCAAAAGCGGACAAGGGAAAAGTTTTTTTAAAAAAAAGGTTATGTTCCATGATTCTGTTGCAGGATAAAGTTGTTTGCTCTGTACTGCCTAGTGTCTGTTTACTGGTTCTTCCATTGGACCGTGTGATTCAGCAGATTCAGTTGTTAGAATGAGTGAAAAATGGTTTAATTCAAGGCTTTTACTTCAAATGTAAAATGTTTTCATCTTCTAAGTTGTTTTCAAATGTAAAATGTTTTCATCTTCCAAAGTGTTAATCATGACTGCTTTAGAAAAACTGAACGGTAAAATATTAAACTTCCTCACAGTTTGCTATCAGCTTCAGCATGCCCATACCGACCTAGTTAGTGTATAATCACTAGTTGAGTAGTTAGTAGTTACCCTGTGGCATAACAGTAGTGATTGTATTTCAAACTTCTACTTATATTTACTTCTGATTGAAGAAACAGCCTATGGATACAGACTGCTTTTAATTTCTGTGGATTTTGATATAAAATCTTATTGCTTTTTGGTTCCTCTGGCTTTCTTTCCCTGACAGAACAGGTTTGATGTTTTGGGAATGCATGAGTTTGATAGTGATAGAAAGAGGATGTCAGTTATATTGGGTTGCCCTGATAAATCTGTGAAACTCTTTGTAAAAGGAGCTGACACAACAATGCTCAGTATCATTGACGAATCGCTGAGCTTGGATGTGACAACCGAAACTAAATCCCACCTTCACAAATACTCCTCTTGTGGTTTAAGGACACTGGTCATTGGAATTAAGGAACTGACTCCCCTGAGATTTCAGCAGTGGGGATCTTCCTACGAGTCAGCTAGCACTGCTTTGATTGGAAGGGCTGCTAGACTACGCCAGGTTGCTGGTGAAATTGAGAACAAGCTGATCATATTAGGCGCCACTGCAATTGAGGATAAACTGCAAAAAGGAGTACCAGATGCAATAGAATCCTTGAGAAGAGCGGGCATTAAAGTGTGGGTTTTGACGGGGGACAAGCAAGAAACCGCCATGTCAATTGGGTATTCTTCGAAGCTCTTGACAGGTGAGATGACCCAGATTATAATCAACAGCAACTCAAGGGATTCATCTAGAAGGTGCCTAGATGAAGCATTGGCGTCAGTATTTCGACATGGGGAAAATTCAGCCACTGGTTCAAATGCACTAATCATTGATGGTACAAGCCTTGTTCACATTCTCGACTCTGAACTTGAGGAACAGGTAAACATCTAACAATTCTCTCTTTTCTCTCTCTGTACTACTTTCGACAGCTCAAGACAATTTGGTATACGGTATTGCCTGAAATGAAATCATGTGTTGACGGGGTGAATCACCCCCCCCTGTTGTGTATGTTATCATCCCATAGCTCTTTAAGTTGGCCAGTCATTGCAATGTTGTATTGTGTTGCCGAACTGCTCCACTTCAAAAGGCTGGAGTTGTTGCCCTCATCAAGAATAGAACGGATGATATGACTCTTGCAATTGGTGATGGTGAGTATCATTCATCACCTTTATGCTTTCTTTGTCTTGTTTTCCTATTTGATCTTAGATAACAGCAATTCAGGGACACATTTGCCAGGCCACTAGGTGAACATTTCTGTTTGGTGTTCTCTCTAAAATATTTAACTTAACTTCAGGTGCGAATGATGTGTCTATGATCCAAGTGGCCGATGTTGGAGTCGGAATCAGTGGA
This sequence comes from Persicaria tinctoria, assembly GCA_037127255.1. NCBI lineage: Eukaryota > Viridiplantae > Streptophyta > Magnoliopsida > Caryophyllales > Polygonaceae > Persicaria > Persicaria tinctoria. The sequence goes on along the minus strand of JBANSL010000012.1, from coordinate 40,550,907 downwards.
CAAGAAGGACGACAAGCTGTCATGGCATCAGATTTTGCGATGGGGCAGTTCAGATTTCTTGTGCCTCTTCTGTTGGTTCATGGACACTGGAATTACCAAAGAATGGCTTACATGATATTATACAATTTCTATCGAAATGCAGTTTTCGTTCTCGTCTTGTTCTGGTTAGTGATATAGGTTGTGGACACTATTTGACTGTTGTGCAGAATGTTTTAAGTGAGGGAACTATTATAAACTTCTAATTCTAATCCTTGCACTCCTGTAGGTATACACTCTTTACATCCTACACGTTGACCACCGCCATAACAGAATGGAGCAGTGTGTTATATTCTGTAATCTATACGTCCTTCCCTACCGTCATAGTTGGTGTTCTCGACAAGGACTTGAGTAGAAGAACTCTTTTAAAGTTCACTCGACTCTATGAACCTGGGCAGCGGGAAGAATGCTACAACACAAGGCTGTTTTGGCTAACCATGATGGACACTATATGGCAGAGTGTGGCCATTTTCTTCATCCCTCTATTTGCATATTGGAAGACGGACATTGGTGCATCGAGCTTAGGAGACCTCTGGACGATTGCAGTTGTGATCATTGTCAATGCACACCTGGCCATGGACGTCGTCAGGTGGAACTGGGTCATCCACCTCGCTATATGGGGATCTATAGTCGCAACCATCGTTTGTGTGATGATAATTGATGCAATACCCGTCTTGCCTGGTTATTGGTACGCTCTTTCATCTCTCTTCATCATCTCTACTACGTGTATATATATAGTATTTCAGAGTATGCATTAGCAGACCAATTCTCAATTTAGGATGGTTTTCTTGACAGGGCTATTTTCGACGTTGCCTTTAGCAACTACAAGGGAATCGGATCATTCTGGCTTTGTGTGCTCGCAAGTCCGATTGTTGGCCTGATCCCGCGTTTCCTCATTGTAGTATCAAAGCAGCACTTGAGTCCCAGTGACATATATGTTGCAAGAGAAGCAGAGAAGTTTGATAAGCTGAAGGACTGGGAAAGTGCAGAAACTGAAATGAACCCATTAACATCAAAATCAGACCCTCCACAGAGACTATGAGGTAAATTTGTTTCCGTGTGTTTCTGATTTTGTAGAGGGAGAAAACAAAAAAAAAAAGCATTTATCTGACTGTTTTTAGTTAGTGGTTTTTTTTCTGATGGGTAGATATGATAGGGAGATGCCTGGGTTCCCCGTATAGCTACATCACATGTAATCATTCTTTTATATCCAAACGGTAATCTAATCTTTGTAACATGTTACGGAGTAGACTTTTGCAATGGTTAGCTCTGCTTGATAAAGCTTTGTATTTGTATACTTTGTGACTGTGAGTCGGGATCACGGGTTCGAATCGCCCTTGTTGTATCAACAAAAAGAAATTTCTTCTTTTTTTAATCTCTCCTCAAGTGTAAATTACAATACCAATTGTCATATACTCATATTATATTATACCCCCAATCTATTAACATAATTTTCACTTTCACTTTGCTTTTGTCTTTCCTTGCATATTTATTGGTATCGGTCCCCTTTTTGTGCGTGTCGTCGTGTCTTCTTGGTTATCCACGTTTGGAAGACTTTGTCACATAAGCAACAAAAATTCAAGGGGAAAAAAAAGTTATATTTAGATTCCTAATATCTATTTTTGTATGTTTATAAAATTTTATTTTAAAAAATCATGTTTTATAATTTTAAAAAAGAGTAATTGGTATTCAATATACTAAAACTCTGGGGCTTTTGCAAAAATAATACCCCCTACAAAATTCGCAAAACTAACAATGAGGCTTAAAAATTTGCAAAAAGTAATCGGTCACTGGTAGAGGAGAGAGGAGGTGGAAAGAGAAAATAGACTTGCAAGTAGTGGCAGAGAAGAGAGAGAGGGAGAGAGAAATATGAAACATTAAATGAAAAAGGAAGAGAGAATAACATTAATTACAGAGGAAAAAGTGAGAAGATCAACTTATGAAACAACAGGTCCCCTGGGCATGGTGGCGGAATTTTATAAAAAAATATTGCGCCATCGTGGGTGTTAGGATCGTTCTGGATGCCAAGGCCTTTTTTCACTCGTGTAAATTATTACGCCAAATAAATCATACTTTCATTTCACTAATTCCTAAATGCGATAATCCTTCTACGACAAGTCAGTACCGACCAATCAACCTTTGCTCCACCATTTATAAGATCATATCGAAAATACTTACGGAGAGACTAAAAAAGATTATAGGTAGATTGATTCATCCTCTTCAAGGGGCATTTGTTTCAAATAGGGCAATACAAGACAATGTCTTAATTGCATATGAAATTTCCCACACATCCAAAACAAGAAGGGGTAAACAAGGTTGGCTAACAATAAAATTAGATATGAAAAAAGCCTATGACAGAAAAGATTGGTACTTCACCCAGCAAATTTTGACAAAATTTTGATTTTATAAAAAAAGTCATAAACGTAATTATGGAATGCGTAACCTCGGTCTCCTTCTCAGTGTTTGATAGCAATCAAGATCCGATGACTCCGGACGACAATACGATTCAACATGAGAGCTCGCGTGGCTCAAAGATCAACCATGAGCTCAAGATTTTAGTTTGAAACCTCATTCCACCTTGACGAAGGTTCGATGCCGAGGGCATGAGAGTTGGTCGATATATCTTTAAGACATTTATTTCTTCCTTTCTTTTATTATTATTATTTAGGAAAAATAAAAGTGAGGGGTATTAATCTCCTTACTTAATTGTTATTTTATCTATTTTTAGTCATTTAAAAATGGATAGAATTAGTAGCTTTTATCTTAGGGTTTTATCTATTTTTAGATAGATTAAATTAAGATATTTATCTTATGTTTTATTTATTTATTTTTAGATAAAAATGAGAGAGCTAGGGTTTTCCTTTGCAAGAAACCACTCTCATTCACCATCTCCAATTTAAGTTGTATTTCTCGTAAGTTTTAATTAGGTTGAAATTAAAAGAGAAGCACTTGGCTAAATGTTTTCTCTTTGTCAACCCTAGAAATCACCTCTCTCATCTCGCTCTCTATCTCACGTTCTTCGTCAAATTCACATCCCATTGATCCATTGTTATCAATCTCAATAAAAAAATCACACCTAAACCTAACCCTAAGTCGAAGCTACTCCCAACCCCAATCGGCCTCAACCCTAATGAAGGCCTTCTGAGTCGGAACGAAGCCTAGGGCTTTGGTACTCCTACGGCTTGGCTCTTGTTGGGCTTGACATTGCAGTTCCTTGGTGGTATCGAGTGGCTTGGCAAGGAATTAACCAAGAATCATTCAAGATCCCTCAAGTTCGAGTCAAGATTCAAGTTAAGACGTCACAAGATCCAAACTAAACGAGTCGTTGGGGATTACAACCCATCAACTAGTATTCAGAGCCAAGGTTATGCAAGTTTTAAGCCTTGATTCGTTTATTTGAGTGATCAAATTCGTGCCTATTTTTCCAGCCCTATGCCGATTTGATTTGTGCTTTATTTCTCATAATTTTCGCATCTATTCACTTTAAAATTGGCACTAGTTGGTGATTTGCTTGTTTGGATTTATAACTTGGAAGATCTTGAGTTCTTAGTTGCAAGTTTCATTGCTTTTCTTTTGCTACACATCATGCCTATGATTGAGTTTTTGGATGATTGCTTACTCATGATCTTGCACCACAAAAGAACCCCAATTCTCCAATTTTGTTAGCCTTCTCCCTTAATTTGTTTATTTTTTATTCCTTGTAGATCATCTTAGTATTTAATTTTTAATTTTTTTCTATTGTTGGTACGACAGCCCTATTGCAGTACTAGGGGTTGTTTGATAGTCATATATAATTCAGCGCCTTGTGTAGTTGAGTTAATAACTCTTTGCATTGCCTATTTGCTTCATTTACATCCTTTGCTACATGTTGATGATCTATTAATCACAAATAACTCTTGATTGTGTGAGTTAGTGTCGTGTCAACACCGGGACCTTGGTCACAACAATTTATCTCCGAACCGTGTTGCAACCGTTGGATAAGAGTCGACGGGGTGTGTGCATGCATTTCTTAGCCCTTGTGATTGCTCATTGTTTTTGTTCATTAGTTGCTGATTTTTGGAGCTTCACATTTTAGTACTTATTGCATTCTATTTTTATTTGCAATTTCACATTCTAGCCGCTTGTCATCGATTGCATCTCCTTGCTTACTCTTTTTGAGGCTATCTTTTGCATTTTGCTTTGATATCTTGCTACTTTCATCATTGCAAAGTTCTGTGTCCAGGGTAGATTGTCAATTTAGTGCCTTATTTTCCTCGCATTGGTTGTTTTCAAATACTTCGATCACTCATAGGATCAAAGTCTTGCATTGCTTGTTTCTTTGCCTTTTGTTCAGATTACTTGTGTTGTTACATTAGTTATAGGAACATGGGTAACAATTCTGACAAGTCTACCAAATCGGGCACATCACCACCACTGGGTGCTATTACGGATGAACAAAATGCAATTCATCATTGATTTCGCCAACAACGCTCAGTTCTCTGGCATATTGATGGGTTTGATGGAACGAAAGCTTGCTAAATTTCATGTAGAGAGGCCATCTTCATCGACTGGTAAGAGGTATGGTAAGGGTCACTTAGAAGATAACTCAATTTTTATTCTTAAACATCGATCTAACCCATTTCCCGGTGAGCCCAAGGATGGCGATGTAGCTTTTTCAGTCAAGACAATTCGCCAAGAGGGTCATACCACCACTCCTCCCCCACGACAACAACCCCCAATGCCTCGGATCCCCATTCAGGACCACCCAATCTTAAATGATTGGGAAGAGCAGCAGAACAATAGGGATATCGATGGCATGCCCTTCCTTGAAGATCCATTCCAGGAGGCCGATGAGCCCTTTGATGATATTCCTCGCCCCAACTTCGCTTCCCCCAACCTGAATCACGACAATGATCTAGCCGCCCAACGTCGAGACGTTAAGGTAAAGCTAGACACCTTTGATGGTGCCAATGATCTGAAGGCATACCTTGCTTGGGAGACTCACACCGACTATGTCCTCGACCACCTCCGTTACGATGAGACGAAAAAACATGAGGTAGTAACTCTTCACCTTACAGGACTTGCTCGCTCTTGATGCGACGGAGGCAAGGTAAGCAACCAGTGGAGGTTTGGCTTCAACTACGCTACCTCTTGAAAAAGTGGCACATACCCGAGGAATATGTTGAGTCTATGAGGCTGAAATTAGCCCTTCTTCGTCAAGGTACTCGGACTCCTATGGATTTTAGAGATGAGATTGAAAGAATCTCTCACCAGGCGAATGTTTTTCTTACCGAGAGGGCTTTTGTTGTGAGCCTAATTTGCCATACTTTACACTTTCTTTTATATCGATTTCTGTAAAGCATTTCATACATTTGGGTTAGAATAGTACAGAATCTATGTAGTTTATGTTTATTTGCCAAATTATGGAGTCTACACTAGTTTCTGTTTAATTTCGTAGAAATCGGATGCACTTTGGAGCTTAAAGGAAAGTCATGAAGAAGCTGAGGATGGTGCAGCCGGAGAAAATGCCACTTTTCGATTAATCTTTTTGAATCAAGCTTTGATGTCTTCATGAGAGTTGTAGCCCTAAAAAAGAGCTTTCCAATGCATACTCATATGCGTCAATCCGACGAACGAAGACTCAAGAAAGTGCGTTTTAAGAACAAAGCCGAATGCTGAGAGCCGACAATTCTACTCGACGTCGACCACATCTGGTCGAAGTCGAGTACACCAGGAGCCAGAAAGTTACACGGAGTCGAGCAGGAGCACTCGAGCAGAACAACTCTACTCGACGTCTAGAAGTCTGGTCGACGTCGAGTACACCCGTCGAGTCCGAATCGTACCCTAGCTCGAGTGCAACCCAGAAGGAGGAAAAGCTGGTCGACGTCGAGTAAACCTACTCAATGTCGAGTACAATCCAGACGAGTCCGAGTCCGAGATCGAGTTGTGCCGAGAAGATAGAATTACTTACAAGCCAAGAGATGTGGAATTCTATCCATCCACATCAAGATCTACCAAGTCAAGAGGAATTTATCCACATTAGTCCTAGTTTCCTTTATAGATTTATTTCCTTTATCATTAATTTTTTATCTTATGTTATTAGATAGAAAGTTTTAGATTTAGATATAGTTGTTCCTTCCTAGAATAGTTACATGGAACACTATAAATAAGGCTTTAGGGGTTGGTTTTTAGAATCATCCAAGACAAGCCATTAGTTACATCGAGTAGAGAGAGAGAGAGAGTGGGGGCCGAGAGGAGTTGGAGAGCGAGAGCAATTTGGCTTCAATCGGTTGTAAGTTTTTCTTTATTACGGGTCATTGGGTCAATGGGGGGCACCCGCAAACGCATCCTGGATGTGCGGCACCCGCATACACATCCAGGATGCGCACCAGGTGGCATGCCCGCGGACGAATTCCGCGTGTTGCCACACGTGTGGAGTAAAGGATTTAAAAAAAAATAACGTAATAATAAAAAAAACAAATAAAATCATAATAATTGAGTTTGATTTTAATTTATTTATAAAAAAACAAATAAAATAATAATAATTGAGTTTGATATTAATTTATTTATAAAAAAAACAAATAAAATAATAATATTTGAGTTTGATTTTAATTTATTTATGAAAAAAATTATAGTGTAATAAAAACATAAATTACAAAATTGAGTTTGATTTTAATTTATTTATAAATAAATTTATTTTTATATTTATTTATAGAAAAAATAAAGACATAAATAATAAATAAAAGAAAATAATTTAGTTATATCAAATAAATAACATTAATACTTTAAACAAACAAAATTGAGTTTGATTTTAATTTATTTATAAAAAAATTATAAGGGAGTACAAACATACAGTACACAATCCTAAAAAAAATATTAAATGAAATATATTAATTAATTTATAAAAAAAATCAAAACATTAAACAATAAATAATAAATACAATTCATTGACTTTGTAAAATAAATGAAATAAACATAAATAAGAAATAAAATAAAATCATTTTTTTCTAAATAAATAAGTTTATAAAAAAAATAAACAATAAATAAATATATTTTTAAATTTATTTATAGAACAAATAAACACATAAATAATAAATAAAAGAAAATAACTTTGTTATATAAAATAAATAACATTAATATTTTAAACAAACAAAATTGAGTTTGATTTTAATTTATTTATAAAAAAATTATAAAGGAGTACAAACATACATTACACAATCCTAAAAAAATATTAAATGAAATATATTAATTAATTTATAACAAAAAACAAATCAAAACATTAAACAATAAATAATAAATACAATACATTGACTTTATAAAATAAATGAAATAAACATAAATAAGAAATAAAATAAAATCATTTATTTCTAAATAAATAATTTTATAAATAAATAATTTTATAAATAAATAAACAATAAATTTATTTATTTTTAAATATATTTATAGAACAAATAAACACATAAATAATAAATAAAAGAAAATAATTTAGTTATATAAAATAAATAATATTAATACATAATAAACAAAAAAAAATTGAGTTTGATGTTAATTTATTCATAAAAAAATTATAAAGGAATACAAACATACATTTGTTCTCATTACAACGTCAGAGAAATCACATTTAGGTGGCGGTCGTAAGTAGTTATGTATACAGAAAATCCCAATATAAAGTTCACACATCCTGAATGTGCAACATGTTCTCACGCATCCTAGATACGTCCAGTCGAAGAGGGCATTTTCTGCACACGAAATCATTTTCAAACATAAAGAATGTGTATGTACACACTGATTTAATACATAATAAACAAACAAAATTGAGTTTGATTTTAATTTATTTATAAAAAAATTATAAAGGAATACAAACATACATTTGTTCTCATTACAACGTCAGAGAAATCACATTTAGGTGACGGTCGTAAGTAGTTCTGTATACAGAAAATCCCAATCTAAAGTTCACACATTCTGAATGTGCAACATGTTCTCACGCATCCTAGATGCGTCCAGTCGAAGAGGGCATTTTCTGCACACGGAATCATTTTCAAACATAAAGAACGTGTATGTACACACTTATTTAATACATAATAAACAAACAAAATTGAGTTTGATTTTAATTTATTTATAAAAAAAATTATAAAGGAATACAAACATACATTTGTTCTCATTACAACGTCAGAGAAATCACATTTAGGTGACGGTCGTAAGTAGTTCTGTATACAGAAAATCCCAATCTAAAGTTCACACATTCTGAATGTGCAACATGTTCTCATGCATCTTAGATGCGTCCAGTCGAAGAGGGCATTTTCTGCACACAGAATCATTTTCAAACATAAAGAACGTGTATGTACACACTGATTTAATACATAATAAACAAACAAAATTGAGTTTGATTTTAATTTATTTATAAAAAAAATTATAAAGGAATACAAACATACATTTGTTCTCATTACAACGTCAAAGAAATCACATTTAGGGGACGGTCGTCAGTAGTTCTGTATACAGAAAATCCCAATCTAAAGTTCACACATTCTGAATGTGCAACATGTTCTCATGCATCTTAGATGCGTCCAGTCGAAGAGGGCAGTTTCTGCACACAGAATCATTTTCAAACATAAAGAACGTGTATGTACACACTGATTTAATACATAATAAACAAACAAAATTGAGTTTGATTTTAATTTATTTATATAAAAAAAGTATAAAGGAATACAAACATACATTTGTTCTCATTACAACGTCAGAGAAATCACATTTAGGTGACGGTCGTAAGTAGTTCTATATACAGAAAATCCCAATCTAAAGTTCACACATCCTGAATGTGTAACATGTTCTCACGCATCCTAGATGCGTCCAGTCGAAGAGGGCATTTTCTGCACATAGAATGGTTTTCAAACATAAAGAACGTGTATGTACACACTAATTTAATACATAATAAACAAACAAAATTGAGTTTGATTTTAATTTATTTAAAAAAAAAATTATAAAGGAATACAAACATACATTTGTTCTCATTACAACGTCAGAGAAATCACATTTAGGTGACGGTCGTAAGTAGTTCTGCATACAGAAAATCCCAATCTAAAGTTCACACATCCTGAATGTGCAACATGTTCTCACACTACATTAAGCAATGTGAAGATTAGCTAGATGGAGCAATGTGAAGATTTTGAAAGACAAATACTTGAGGTATGCTATAGCATTTGGCGAACAGAATTGAATGTGTTGAGATGAGGACTATCCGAGATTAGCTAGATTAAGCAATGTGAAGATTCCGAAAGACAAAGATCAGAGGTCTGTTATAGCCTATGGCGAAAAGGTCGTATTATGTTTACAACACTATTTTCAAACGTGAGCAATATGTTATTTCTCTGTAAATGCAATGGAACAATGTGAAAAAGCATCGAGCATTCCGTTGATTAAAAAAAGAAGATTTGAACCTCATCCTCAATCGCGCACTATTATGCACCATTAGTTGTGGACTAAACCCTAACTAAAGAACATAAACCTCCCCATCGAAATCAGCAAAAAATTGGAGACTTGACTACTCTACAAAGTACCAAATTTGAAGAAGATTAGAACTCGAAGAGCCATCGCGTACCGGCGTACAGCTATCGGAGATTTAAGTAACTAATTTTAAGGAAAATAATGCAATTTCTTGTCATTTATAAAAAAAAATCAATATAAAAAAATGACTTATTTATTCTATTTCATTTAATAGAATTGTATTTAAAAAAATATTACTAAAGATTGTAAAATAATACAATTTAATATTATTTAAGTTATAAGAGAGTACACAACTAGGATGTGTGTGAACTTTATGCGCATTTAGGATGTGCACACACTGTCTGCGCATTCAGGATGTGTAGGGTTTAGGGTTAGTCTAGAGTTTAGGGTTTAGGGAGGTTTTTAGGGCTTAGGGGTTTAGAGTCTAGCTTGAAATATTTTGCATACAGAACTATTTACAAACGTCAAAAATATGTTATTTCTCTGTAAATCTAACAAGAAGAAATAAACACAATGAATAAGTGTGAATAATGACTTAGATAAGTCGTCTATCGATCAATGAATACATAATATATTTTCCGATGTACATCCTTACCACCCTGTTTCCGATGTGCTGTAAATTTTGGATTCCCTATGCTGAAGTAAGTTCCGAATTGGATGTGTTGAGATGAGGACTATCCGAGATTAGCTAGATGGAGCAATGTGAAGATTCTGAAAGACAAATATTTGAGGTATGTTATAGCCTGTGGCGAACAAAATTGGATGTGTTGAGATGAGCACTATCCGGGATTAGCTAGATGGAGCAATGTGAAGATTCCGAAAGACAAAGATTTGAGGTCTGTTATAGCCTATGACGAAAAGGTCCTATTATGTTTACAACACTATTTAAAAATGTGAGCAACATGTTATTTCTTTGTAAATGTAATGGAACAATGTGAAAAAGCATCGAGCATTCCGTTGATTAAAAAAAGTAGATTTGAAGCTCGTCCTCAATCGCGCACTATAATGGAAGGTGACGATGAGAATGGTGCAATTGTTGTGTTTGAGCAGAAGAATAATGCTTTAGAGTAGGAGAAGAGGTAGATTGAAAAGGAATTGATGGATCGTGTCATCAAACTGGAGGAATTAGTAGCGACCTGGCTCGGGACAGAGGCTAAGGGGATTGTTGATTTCAAAGACTCGGGTATATAACACAATTTGTTTCTCTACCATGTTTAAGATGTTAATTAATCTATTTTAATTCTCAAATTAATGAGATCCAACATGTTTAACTGAAAAAGATCATAAAAAATAAAATAAAATTTTTAATTTATAATATTAAAAAATATATAAAAAATAAAAAATAAATAGAATAAATTTATTTATTTTCATAAAAACAAATACAATTATAATAAAGTAGAAAAAAATATAAAAAATAAGAATAAGAATAGTACAAATTAAATAAAATAAATTTATTTATGAATAAAAAACAAAAAACATATAAAAAAATAAATAATAAATATAATAAATTAATTTATTTACAAAAAAATCAAATTTACTAATTATAAATAAACAATTTATTTATTTATGTTTTATTATTTTTTACCAATTTATTAATTATACATATGTTTAACTGAAAAAGATCATACAAATTAAAATAAATTTTTTAATTTATAAAATTAAAAAATATATAAAACAATAAATAATAAATAGAATAAATTTATTTATTTACATAAAAACAAATACAATTATAATAACGTAGAAAAAAAAATAAAAAAAATTATAAAACAATAAATTATTTATTTATTTATTATTTTTTACCGATTTATTAATTATACATATATTTATGTATATTAATTAATTATATATATATATTACCTATTCATTTTTCTACTATTTTTATTTATTTATTAATTATGTATATTTTTATTTACATAAATAACCAATAAAATTTAATTTATTTTTCATTTTTTTTTGTTATTACCTAATTTCATGACTTAATTGATTTTTTTATTTATATATGTTTATTTGTTTTAATATATTTAATTGAGTTTAATATTAAAAAAAATATTACTAAAGATTTTAACTTAATATAATTTATTAATAATTAATTTATCAATGAATAAATTTAATTTATTTATCTATGTTTGTGATTATATTATTTATATATACATATATATAGTAATTATATAAATATATTTTTATATTCGATATTTTTTAAATATTTTTTTTATTAATTATTCATTTATTTATTTATATAACCAAATTATTTTTATTTTATGTATCTATATATAATTTTTATAATAAGTAATTATAAAATATATTATTTTTTATTAAATATTCATTTATTTTTTATTGTTTTTATATATGTATTGATTATATATATTTTTATTTTTATTAATTTATTAAATAGTTATTTGTTTATTATATATTTATATATATATTTATCCATGTATTAATTATACTATTATTTTTATTTTGTTTATTTATTATGTATTTTATTTATTTATTTTATATAACTAAATTAAATTATTTTATTTATTATTTACGTTTTTTTTTTTTTAAATCCTTCGCTCCACACGTGTGGCAACACGCGAAATTCGTCCGCGGGCATGCCAACATGTGCGCATCCTGGATGTGTATGCGGGTGCCGCGCATCCTGGATGTGTATGCGGGTGCCGCATCCTGGATGTGCATTCTTTTACATTGTCTAAATCGAAATTTGCAATTCATTTCGTTATTGTTTTCTACTCGACATCGATCACTTCTAGTCGACGTCGACCACTAATTTCTCGATCAAGCAAGATCACTCTCGTTTTTGTCTCTGCAGGTACTCGAGATCGACCAGCTTTACTCGACTTCGACCAGACCTACTCAACGTCGAGGAGACCTAGTCGACGTCGACCACAACAGTGACCTTTTCTTGCTCGAATTCGGCCGTGCCTGACCCCTGTCGACTACACCTAGTCGTGCTCGATCACCATTCATGAGATTTGCCAGCTACCCAAGATCCGCTGACACGCTTCCTCGAGGATCGATCCTGACTTCCTGTTGCTACATCAGGAGGAAGTCTTGTAATTATTTGCGTGGGCAAAAATCTGGTTTGATTTATATTATTATTTATTGAACTCGATTTCCTCCAATAACAAATTAGCGCCGTTGCCGGGGAAGCAATCAATCGCGCCTTTTTTAGTTCCTTTTACTCTTCTTTTTGCTTTTTAGTTCCTTTTAACTTGTTTCTTTTTTATTTTGCTTTTCAAGTGCATGCAAAGAACTGATCGCACATCTATCGACCCTCTTCTCGAACCAGAACGTTTCTTCTACTTACAACAAAGGCTTAGGAGAAGACTCATGACGACTCCACCGAACAACGAGAACGTGGTCGAGCTCACACCAGCACAAGAGCTTGAGCAACTCCGCCTACAGATTGAGGAACTCACCGCCAGAGAAGCAGAACACGCCCGGCGAGAGGTAGAATATACACAGAACCAGTAGCGATGGGAGGAAAGGGTAGATCACCAGGTCAACGTGAGAAGAGAACTTGAAAAGCAGATTGGGCATGTCCCAGCCAACGCAAAGAAGTATCTGCATTCTACTCTAAAAGTTCAAGAATCACCGATCGTTTTCCCCATTTGATTATGAAATTTGTCCTTCTTTTATTATTGAAATTAGGATGAGTCAATTTAGAGGAAGACCCAATGAATGTCCTTTAGAGCACGTTACTACATTTCTAGATTTATGTGAAGCAATTGCTGATGGTGCTAATCTAGAATATCTCAAACAAAAGGCTTTTCGTTGGTCCCTTGCAGGAATAGCATCACAGTGGCTTGAAGGATTGCCAACACAATCAATTCGCACTTGGAACGAACTACAGGACCTCTTCCTCAACAAGTTCTTTCCTCCTGCAAAGACAGCTGCGCTCAGACAACAAATTACGACTTTTAGACAAAAGCCAGGAGAACCGCTTGCACAACTCTGGGAGCGCTACAAAAGGCTTCTGAAATCCTGCCCTACGCACGGACAACCACCCTACGTCATCCAGGAAATCATCTTCAACTGCCTGGATGCGCCTACTAAGGATAGGATCAGCAACTACACTGCATATAGGTATCTGGAGTACACCCAACGGCGTGCTGGGGAGACCTTTGAGACGCTGGCCAACTACGATAACACATATGGGACTTCTGCGGCCTTTGTTGACGAAAGGTATGAAAGGCCTACCCCATCTATGCCATTGTATGTACCACCAAAGAAGGTTGATCCAGACGTCAGGGAGCAACTCCACAATGACCAGGTACGCTGTCTTACCAAACAAGTCAAATTCTTGTCTAAAAATCAGCCTTGTTTGGAATGTGGGTCTGTGAGGCACAACACTACTGCGTGCCCCCATGTCGATCAAGTACAACTGGCAGAATCCCACGAAGAGGTAAGGTATGTAGGGGGGAAATACTCAGGGCAACATCAGAATCAATACTGGAGCTATTATCGCCAGCCCCAGCATCAGAATCCGCCGCCCTACAGAGCTCCTAGTCACCCTGACAGAGAAGGTAAGAAAAATGATCTGCAGCTGATACTTGAAGAGATGCGAAGGAACCATACAGAAAGGAAACATTCCATCAATTCCATCCACACACAGCTGCACGACGTCAACTCAAGGCTTGGGGAAATCGATATCTAGCGGAAATCTATGGAGACCTAGATGGGACAACTGGCAACATCCGTCCCCAAGCAATCAAGTACGCTCCCTGGATCCTGTGAACCTAACCCTAAAGGTAAAACTACAGGACATGTGGCTGCCATAAACCTAAGGAGTGGGCGATAGACACAAACGCCCGATCAGAACACGGAGGAGAAGGACGCGCAGACTACTCGACATCGAGTAAGCTAGTCGATGTCGACCAGACCTTACTCGACATCGACCAGAACCTACTCGACATCGACCAGAACACTGCATCTACCTCTAAGTCGACAATTGAACTCGATGTCGACCAACCCCCAGTCGATGTCGACCATTCTTCTGCCCCTGTCGACCACCCTTCTGCACCTCCGACGAGAAGTCTAGTCGACGTCGAGTACACCCGTCGAGTCTGAATCCTACCCAACCTCGAGTGCAACCCAGAAGGAGGAAAAGCTGGCCGACGTCGAGTAAACCTACTCAATGTCGAGTACAATCCAGACGAGCCCGAGTCCGAGATCGAGTTTGGCCGAGAAGATAGAGTTACTTGCAAGCCAAGAGATGTGGAATTATGTCCATCCACACCAAGATCTATCAAGTCAAGAGGAATTTATCCACATTAGTCCTAGTTTCCTTTATAGATATATTTTCTTTATCATTAATGTTTTATCTTATGTTATTAGATAGAAAGTCTTAGATTTAGATATATTTGTTCCTTCCTAGAATAGTTACATGGAACACTATAAATAAGGCTTTAGGGGTTGGTTTTTAGAATCATCCAAGACAAGCCATTAGTTACATCGAGTCGAGAGAGAGAGAGAGAGAGAGAGAGAGAGAGAGAGAGAGAGAGAGAGAGAGGCCGAGAGGAGTTGAAGAGCGAGAGAAATTTGGCTTCAATCGGTTGTAAGCTTTACTTTATTTTATTAATGCAACTTAGTTTTCTTTTATTATTGATGTCTTTTCCTATGATGAAGAGCGAGTAGTCCACCCACTTCCAGGGTCGGGGTGAGCCTGTCGATAGCCATGCATGCTTGAGGTAAAGATTCGACCTTTATTGTGTTTTGATCATCCACTACCTTTTATATGTTTATTACCTATCTAATAGAGATTTAGGTTAACAACTTGGATTATAAACATAAAACTGGTGGATACAATTAGGGTTTCTTGAGAAAGTTGTCTAATTGTTGGAAAAGGCAAAAGCTTGTTCCTTTGATGTGATTGCATGATTATATGTCTTTATCTTGCCTTATGCATGTTTGGTTATCGTTCTTGCAAACCCCGATCTTGGAAGTTTTCTTTTACATTGTCTAAATCAAAATTAACAATTCGTTTCGTTACTGTTTTCTACTCAACATCGACTACTTCTAGTCGACGTCGACCACTGATTTCTCTATCAAGCAAGATCGCTCTCGTTTTTGTCTCTGCAGGTACTCGAGATCGACCAGCTTTACTCGACTTCGACCAGACCTACTCGACGTCGAGGAGACCTAGTCGATGTCGACCACAACAGTGACCTTTGCTTGCTCGAATTCGGCCGTGACTGACCCCTGTCGACTACACCTAGTCGAGGTCAAGTACTACTGTGGTCGATCACCATTCGTGAGATTTGCCAGCTACCTGAGATCCGTTAACACACTTCCTCGAGGATTGATCCTGACTTCTTTTTGCTACATCAGGAGGAAGTCTTGTAAATATTTGCGTGGGTACAATCTGGTTTGATTTATATTATTATTTATTGAACTCGATTTCCTCCTTCAATAACTTTTTGTAGATAATTTCTCAATGATTTAAATGTTTCTCTTCGTAATCCTTTAGCTATTCATAGTTTTAGAGACATTAAAACCCTTTTTCACAAAGCACAACACTTATATGACCAACAACAAGAGGCGAAGAGTACCGGCCATTCTTCAATTGGTCGAAGGTTTTTTTCCTGCACCTTCTTCTTCCAATCCTTCTAGTGTTACCACTAACCCTTCCTTGTAGCCCAAAGGAGTCTCCGACTCACCAAACACAGGGTTTGAAGTTCAAACAAGAAGGGTTGCCGCCTCATCTCCGCTTGATAGTTCTCGTGAGAAACGGCGCTTCACGTGAAATAGCACGGAGCACATCGCTAGGAATTGCCCGCAAAAAAAAAGAAGGTGTTGCTAACCAACATAAGAGACTACTACTATGAGGAAGAGGCTCTCGAAAATCCCGTAGTTCATTCAAAGTGGAGGAGTCGGCACATGTGTCTCATGAGGACAACACCGACATCGACACCAACTCCTTCGCCAATGCACTTTGCTTGGTCAATCGGTGCGTGCTCACTCTTCAAGAAGCTCCGGTGGCCAGTCAATGGGAGAACCTCTTTCATACCAAGTGTGTGGTTCGGGAAGCCACACTCTCGATCATCATGAATGGAGAGAGTTGTTATAATTTGATCAACGAGAAGGTCGTTGATTACCTCCATCTTGCTACAACACCACGAACTACACCCTACGGTCATAACGGCATCACCGACGGTAACTCCGATACTCTTGTTACTAGACAATGCTTGGTTTCTTTTCAAATTGGGTCTTATTGTGATAAAGTGTTGTGTGATGTTGTTAAAATGGATTGTAGTCATGTTTGATTAGGCCGCCCTTGGTTATTTGATAGGCAAGTAATTCACGATGGTCACTTGAATACCTATGCTTTTAACTATGATGGGAGGAGAGTTACTCTTCTACCCATTTCTTCTCATGCTGTTTTGAAGGATTAGGTAAAAAGGCACCAACAAAAAGCTGAAAAGCGGCCACTCCAAACTAGAGTGCCTACAACACATTGGAGGACCCGGCTGTGCATGCCGCACCCGCGGCCAAGAGAGTCGGGCCCGCGGCCTCAGGTTCTCCAGCTTCTATTTTAACCGCGCCCGCGGCCAATTTCGCTGCATCCACGACCTCTGTGCTCCCCCGTCTTCTCCTTCATTGAAGATTCCGTCTCCATTCCCGAAGCGTTCGTCTTCTAGCTTTAAAGGATCCATGGAGAAAAGGGCTCTCACCATTCAACCCTTGCACTTCAAGATGACTCCGAATTCACCTCGGCCAATGATCGCTGATTTCTCTTTGTTTGTTTCAGATGACCCTTTCGACGACGATTCGAAGACTAATCGTGATCAAGTGGAGGAGAATGATAGCAATCAAGATCCGATGACTCCGGACGATAAGACGATTCAAAATGAGAGCTCGCGTGGCTCAAAGATAAACAATGAACTCAAGATTTTAGTTTGCAATCTCATTCCACATTAAGGAAGGTTCGATGTCGAGGGCATGAGAGTTGGCCGATATCTCTTTAATACAATTATTTCTTCCTTTCTTTTATTATTATTATTTAGGAAAAATAAAAGTGAGGGATATTAATCTCCTTGCTTAATTGTTATTTTTATCTATTTTTAATCATTTTAAAATAGATAGAATTAGTAGCTTTTATCTTAGAGTTTTATCTATTTTTAGATAGATTAAATTAGGATATTTATCTTATTTTTTATTTATTTACTAGTCCTATACCCGCGTCAATGGCGCGTAATTTAATAGTAAAGTTATAAATATTAGATTATACAAAAAATTTGCCGACAAAAATACACATATCAGCGGTTAAAAATAAATAGAGTAAGGTGTATAATGCGTAGTATGTAAACGGTTGGGATGATTTCGTAAACGCCTACAAACTGCTCAGCCAAGACAACCACTATTGTCATTTCAACATAGCAAATGAGGATAACAAAAAACGGTTGGGATGACTGACAATATTCAGTACCGAGCGTATTATTTATAAGATAGTTGGGCAAAAGTAAAAGGTAAAAAGATAATTAAGAAAAATCTTGTAGATCTTGTAGATAGAATCAAATAAAAATATTCCATAAATGGATATGCATTCAAAATTAAATTAACCAATTAGATTTTCGGTAAAAGGTAAAAGGCAGTAAGATAATTAAGAATAATCATAAGGATATAATCATATTGAAATATCCCATAAGTCGATATACATTATAAATTAAACTAACCATTTGAATTTTCGTCATTAAAATTTTTGGGTGGATGAGTAAAAAAGAAATCAAAAGTATATATTACATTATCTATTGGATAGCAAAGTACATATTTATATATTTAGGTAATATTGAAAGTGTGTACATGTTATCCTAAAAAGAAAATAAATATGAATTATAATTATAATAGTGATCAAATCGATTAAGCTATTTTATGCGATGGTTGACTTACCAAAAGCATATGCTAATTATCATAAAAAAAAAATGGTATTATATCCCCACACTATGTCATGATTTTTTTTATAAATAAAAGCTTAGCAATATATTAAATTAATATTATAAAATAATAGTAAAAGTTTAGATAAATAAATGTTTTGAATTAAACCCATTGGTTGAAAAGCCAATTAAAGTAGTATATATAAATATATATAGATACAGATTACTAATATTAATTTTATGTTTCCTCATTATTAATTTTATGTTTTGAATTAAGGGTGATTTTGGTAGATGACCCTTTTTGGATGTTCATTTGGGTACTTAGACCCTAAACTAATATAATTAGTTTTATGTAAACCCCTTCCAAATAGAGTGGAATGGTCAATGGTCAACCGTTTGACTATTGATCGGTCAACGGTTGATCATTGACCGGTCAACGTTAACCAACCCATTTGGATTTTTTATTTTATTTTAGTGATGCCATATTTTACCGTTTTGATGTCAAAATTTTATTATATTTTATTTTCACTTTGATGCCACTTTCCTAATGAAATGATTGGATGCCATTTTTTTAATGCCACTTTTTTTAAACCTTGATGACATTTTTTGTTTACTGTAATGTCACGGTCACCATTGATGCCATTTTTTTTACTGTTAACGACTGATGCCACTTTTTTTCATGGGCCGAGTAATGGGCTAAAGCCCAATATCAGGTAAGTTCACTTCTTCCCTTATCATACCTTATACATGATATATGCATATAGTATAGTTTATACATATATATGTTAAACCCCGCTATAGTATAGTCTCGTTAGAGGATCAAGCCTATAAAAAAAGGCTCAATACGACTCAGTCGAGACGTATAACTATAGTGCAACATATATGTATAATATATACTATAATATACCTGTATAAACATCATACACACATACATGTCCAAGCAAACATATAAAATAATATTACATGCCAAGGAAAACTTAGGAAAGTAAACACATATCATTACAAACACCCCTCTACTTTTCTAAGTCTTGCACTGGGCAGACTCAGACTCAACATGTAAGTGGATTCTTCATGGCCAGGTCCGTCCTCAGCCCAAGCATACATCACACACAGAGATCACTCAAGTTCCTCCAAGTGGAGGAAGTTCCTGCAAAACACAAATTTATCATGAGGGACAATTTTAGTGCCAAAATCTGTAGGATTAAGTCTACCATCAATTTTCTTAACATGAATGATGTTATCTTCAACTTTTTCACGAATGAAATGGTATCTAACATCAATATGTTTAGTACGCTCATGGTACATGGGATCTCTACACAAATATAGAGCACTTTGGCTATCTATATGCAGCACAGATGTATAATGCTTCAATTCCACTTCTTTCAAAATACCCTGCAGCCAGATAGCCTCTTTACAGGCCTCTGTTGCTGCAATGTATTCAGCTTCAGTGGAAGATAATGCAACTATAGGCTGTTGTTGGGACTTCTAGGAAATACAATTACCTGCCCATGTATAAACATAGGAAGTAATAGATTTTCTAGTGTCCTTGTTACTAGCATAGTCAGCATCAACAAAGCCATGTAATTCAGATGCAGAAGTATGCTCATGATACAATAATGACAGATTAACAAAGCCAAGCAAGTATTTCATGGATAACCAGTGCTTCTCAGAAGGATTAGACATGAATCTACTTAAAGTACTGATAGCAAATGCTAGATCAGGCCTAGTACAGATCATAGAGTACATAACAGACCCAACAACAACATCATATGGTATAGACTTCATATTTTTCATCTCAATAGCAGACAAGACATATTTAGACTTAGTCAAATCAAAATGAGGACCTAAAGGAATGTTATTCACTTTGTCACCGGAAATATGAAATCTATCAAGCACCTTATGAATGTAATCACATTGATGCAACCATAACTTCTTATGCTTTCTATCTCTAAGAATGGACATTCCTAAAATTTTCTTAGCAACACCCAAATCTTTCATGTCAAAATGCTTCTGTAAGTTCTTTTTAATATCTAAGATGCAATCTTTAGATTTAGAAATCAAGATAATATCATCAACATATAAAAGCACATAAGCAGCAGGACCATGTCTTTTAACACCTTTAAAATACAAGCATGTATCAAACTTACTTCTCTTAAATCCTAAACTGAATCTCATACATCTATCAAACTTAATGTTCCATTGTCTAGGAGACTGTTTAAGACCATAGATAGATTTATTCAGCAGGCAAGCATAGTTAGGATGCACAGAGTCAACAAAGCCCTTAGGCTGTCTCATGTATATAGTCTCATCCAAATCACCATGCAAGAAAGCAGTTTTAACATCCATTTGCTCAAGTTCAAAATCATGCACAGCAGTCATAGCAAGTAAGAGTCTAAGAGTCTTATACTTAACCACATGAGCAAAGATTTCATTATAGTCTTCACCCTCTCTTTGGGTGAAGCCTTTAGCAATATGCCTGGCTTTATATCTAGGTGGATCAGATTTAGACACACCATCTTTAAGTTTAAAAATCCATTTGCAATCAATAAGTCTAGCATTTTCAGGTTTAACAACTAAAGTCCAGGTTTGGTTAACCCTCATAGACTCAATCTCTTCATCCATAGCCTTTTTCCAATTCTTATAGTGAGCACACTTTAAAGCCTGTTCATAAGTTTCAGGTGTAAAAGATTTAACCACATCAGAAACAAGGCAAGCAAACTCAACAATGTTATTTATGAACCTTTTATTTGGAATGACAGTCCTAGGACTCATATCCCTAGTCAACTGCCAATCAGTGAGATCATGTCTTTCAGCAACTGAAGAACTAGAGGAACCAGAACCAGAAGCAGGCATAGACTCAACAATAATATCCTCATCCACAGAAATAGGAGAAACAGAAGAGGAAGGCAAAACAGCAGGTTCAATAACAGGTTCATTAGCTTCCCCACCCAATTGGTGAGGTTGCACAACCACAGAGTCAGAAGGGGTAGAAACAGAAGGGAGAGTAAGAGGAGGGGAGGGAGAATAACCAGTATCAAACTCATCATCATAGCCAGTTTCAATGTTCTTAGGAACATAGAACTGATCATCATTGTGTTCCTGCAAGTTAGTATCATGTACAGTAGGAACAGAAGTCAATTTAAAATGAAACTCATTCTCATTAAAAATAACATTCCTACTCACAATAGTTTTATAAGCTCCAGGTTGAACAAGTAACAATTTATAACCTTTAACACCTTGAGGATATCCCAATAGGACACACTTTTGTGACCTGGGATTCAACTTACCTTGGTTAATGTATGAATATACAGTGCAACCAAAAGGTTTAAGATGATCAAGGTGAGGTTTTCTTTTATACCACAGTTCATAAGGAGTCTTAAAATCAATCACAGAGGATGGGGTTCTATTTATCAAATATGCAGCAGTCATAACAGCTTCACCCCACAAAGAATGCTTTAAACCAGAGGAAATAAGCATGCATCTAGCCTTTTCAAGAAGAGTCCTGTTCATCCTCTCAGCAGTACCATTCTGCTGGGGAGTTCCAGGAATTGTCAAATGCCTTTTAATACCATTATGTTTACAATAAGCATCAAACAAGGAATTACAAAACTCAAGACCATTGTCAGTTTTTAAGCACTTAACAAATAAGCCAGTTTCCTTTTCAACCATGGATTTCCAATGTTTAAAAGTTTCAAAAGCTTCATTTTTAGTTTTCAACAAGAACACCCAAACTTTTCTACTATAATGATCAATCAAGGACATAAAATATCTTTTCAAACCAACAGTAGATATTTGGGCAGGGCCCCATAGATCAGAATGAACATAATCCAAAGGATCAGTTGAAACAAATGCAGATGATTTGAAACTTTTTCTAGTATGCTTACCTAAAACACAGTTTTCACATAATTCAATGGAACATGGTTTAGCAGGAATAACTCCAGATTTATACAAGTTCTCTAGGCCTTTATTACCAATATGACCTAACCTAACATGCCATAACATAGAATCATGCATAGACATAGGCTTATCAATGGCAGTAAAAGCAGTAGTAGAGGAATTCACAATAGGAGTAGCAATCAGTTCATATAATCCAGCTTTTCTTAAGCATTTAATCACAGGTTTACTATCCTTAGTAACAATCCTCACACCATCAGAACTGTACACATCATATTTTAATTCCTCAAGAGCACTTTCAAACAATAAGTTTCTTCTCAAATCAGGCACCCATTTAACATCCTTTATAACTCTAACAACATTGTCAAACATTCTTAAAGCAACTGAACCAACACCTTTTATTTTAAGCACAGAATGATCACCAAGTATGACAGTACCAACATCATAGCATTTAAGGTCAGAAAACCAAGACTTATGGAAGGTAGCATGCATAGTACATCCAGAGTCTAAAATCTAAGCATTGGAGTCACCAGAATTTAACAAAGCAAGCACTTCATGAGTATAATAAGGATGAGATTCAAGCACAGCAGAGACATTAGGCTTTTTACCAGCAAGCCTTTCATCTTTCTTCCTCTTAAAGCAATGTTTCTCAATGTGACCAGATTTAGAGCAGTAAGAACACATAAGGTGAGATTTATCAGGTTTACCACTTTGATGATTTTCAGTTTTACTGGAATCTTTTGGAGGTGGTTTATTGTTGTTATTATTCTTATTGCCTTTAAATCTACCTCTAGCAACAAGAACCTCATTCTTATTGTCAGGTTTATGGTCATTTTTAAGCTCATACTTGTTTTTAAAGACCTTTAAAGCATCATTTTTCTGAATAATGGACTCAAGAATAACTTTCTTTTCCAATTTATCAGTATTGTATTGCACAACATCTTTAAAAATATCAAATTGAGCAGGCAAAGAATTTAACAACAAAACACATTGCTGAGTTTCCTCAACTTTATCACCACATCTTTGCAAATCTTGAAGAATAGTCAGAAATTTATCAAGATTATCAGACAAGGGACAGGAAACATCCATCTTGAAATTAAACAGCTTATTAAACAAATTAACACGAGAAGGGAGAGATTTTACCAAGTACAAACCTTCAAGACCTTCCCAAAGCTTTTCAGCAGTGTCAAAATTTAATACCTGTCTAGCAACTTCGTCACTTAAGCGAAGCATCACTTCACTGTGAGCCTGTTGATCAGTTTCAAAGATTTTTTCCTTTGAAGTCCCTTCTGGAAACTTGTTGGTTACAGCAACCCAACAGTTTTCCTTGATCAAAATAGCCTTCATCTTTAATTGCCACATAGCAAAGTCTGTGTGGCCATTAAAAGGCTTCAGATAAGTGCCTTTATCATCCATAGCGGTAGTATTGTACCTGTAGAACAACTAAACAGTTAGTAAATGACTTAGAGAGCACAAAAAATTATTCAAGAAAATATGAATCTAACAGTGCAACTAAAGATCCTATCAAGCCAAGCACAAAACAAGAAAACTTGAAGATCAGAAGCACTCAAAACACAAGATCCAAGCATAGAAGACCTAGATCTAGCAAACAAGGGTATGGTACGTCGTGCAGGGGGGGTGCTGCACCAGCGATGTCGCCTTTTAGGTCAGCCCGAGGCCCTACACCCGTTCCCTATCCCTAGAACTCAACAATGAGCCAGGAAATCAAGAACGCGACAGCCAAGCTCTGATACCACATTGTAAAACCTAGATTCGTCTAGAAAACGGTTTTGGATAACGGAAGCGTAATAGATCTAAAGCGATAACGAAAGATCAAACGAAGAATCACAAGCAATCGAACACTCAAGCAGTTTTACGTGGTTCGGTATAATACCTACGTCCACGGGGCCTCAAGAGTTGGCCGAATCCACTATAAGAGAGTTTGTACAAGGGATGATACAAGCAATGAAAGCAAGCAACCCTAATCTAACATGCATGTGAATCAGAGGTACAAGGAAGAAGAAGAAATCCCCCTGTATGGGATAAAACCAGAAGATCGATAGAGAAATCGATCTCTAGAACCCTAGATCTCAGAAGACGAGGAGAACGGCCACCCAGGAGGACGCCGGAGCTCGATCCACCTTCCAGAGAAGCCACCAGCAACCTTTCTTCTCCGAGCGCTCAAGAACCAAAGGCAAGAGAAGGAGAGAAAGCTCCAAACCCTAAAAACCCTAATCGGCCCAAAAGAGAGAGCGTTTGTGAGGAGAGAGAAGAGAGCAGCTGAAGTGTCGAGCTTCCAGGACAAGAAGCGACGCTTTATAGCTAGGTCAAGCGCCCAACCTCAAAACACAGCGCTTCAACTTAAGGAGAGGTAGGGTTGAGCGGGCTCCGCGTCTCTGGGCTACCGGCTCATCCGAGCTCCAAGATCCATGGGCCGAGTAATGGGCTAAAGCCCAATACCAGGTAAGTTCACTTCTTCCCTTATCATACCTTATACATGATATATGCATATAGTATAGTTTATACATATATATGTTAAACCCCGCTATAGTATAGTCTCGTTAGAGGATCAAGCCTATAAAAAAAGGCTCAATACGACTCAGTCGAGACGTATAACTATAGTGCAACATATATGTATAATATATACTATAATATACTTGTATAAACATCATACACACATACATGTCCAAGCAAACATATAAAATAATATTACATGCCAAGGAAAACTTAGGAAAGTAAACACATATCATTACACATTTCACCTGTAATTCTCTAACAATGGTTGGAATTCATGGTTCTCGGATTGATCTATCAATTATTCATATTTCTAGGTCTACTTGACTAAAGTTGAGAGATCCGCAGAGATTCGCTCATCTTATTCAATAACACTAAAGAATAACATTAAGAACTCAAGTAATCAAGACCAATTGGCAAACTAACTCTACACAATTAAGATTAATAGGCGTATACCGTACTCAACCCTAATCGCATATCCTCAACATAGATAAATTGAAATCATCCACTACAAAGACAAAGAGACATCACTATCATCAATACATTTGTTTGCTATCGAGAAAACAACGAATTCATACCTAAAGATGCAATTCCTAACATGTTGATCATGCATAGAAAGGAACACAACTATAAATTAAGCACAAGATGATAACTAAGAACATGAATAATCAAATAGAATCAGTTCCTCACAATCCAAACAACAATGTCTTCGAATCACAGGCGAAACTATGAATTTAGCAACTCATAGGCCAATTCTCTCTCTCTCTAATTGTGTTCATAGTCTCACAATATCAACTCCACACACACACGGCGAAATAACGTGAAAACAACCTAAATAAGTCTCACAAGGATCGGCAAAACCCTCTGGGGTCTGGGGTCGCAGAGGGCGCCGTCTCTGCAGTGTCCAACGTTTCTCAATTTCCTTCAACGGATTTCAATGTCGTGCTTCCTTGATCTTTTCTAGCTCCTCCTTAGCCTCCATATGCTCCAAAACATGCTTCTTAAGCTCGTTCCAAAGTCCATTCAAGGTCGGAATGTAAATCTGTAGAATAATTACTAAAAACGCATAGATTCCGAACTCGAATACTTTACAAGTAATATACGAAACTAGACTCAAAACATAACAAAATCATTACCTAATAGCAATAAGAAACAACTATAATACCTATATAAAATATGCATTATCAACGACTATGAGGATGGGTTTATATTTTATAATGTAGTTTGAAGTTTTTAATCTACTTTTTCAAGTTGGAGATTGTTTGCCACCTTTTGTTCCTCCGTTGTCTAATTCTAACTCGTGTTCCTTCATTGCTTTGTTTTTCCCTTTTGTCTTTCTTGACTCCTTCAATTCCACACGCTTCAGTTTTTCACCCATTCTCTTTTGATTTCTTCTTCTCTCTTCGCTTTTGCACCTTCCTAATCTTATTATGGTCCCAACATTAAAAGGGTGTCGTTGGAATTACTCTCATCCTTGATTTCTGCCTTCAATCACTCCTCCTTGAGCTCTTGTACAATCAATTACGGAGTACTTGCTTTCTGCATAGTTGTTGCCCAATTCCCCATCTGGTTTTCATCCTTAAGCTAATGTGAAGCTTTATCTGATCATTTTGGGGTTTCTTTTAAACCATTCCCCCTCATTGTGGTTGTGTATTGCATCAATCATATCCCCTCCAAGTCTTTTTCATTTGGTCAGTTTCAATTGAACTCTAAAAGGGTTGACTTTTAATCATAGCAATAGATAGAAAATTCTGACCTATAATCAGATCTTATCTTCGTCTTGATTACCAATAGGGTTTTGAGAGGAGGGTTATAGTTCTTGATGTTCTTGAGACTATTGAAAAGGGTGAGATGGGAAACACCTGTGTAGGTCCTAGCATTTCCAAACAAGGATTTTTACAGTCGTTTTCAGCTGTGGTTTGGGGGGTTAGAACTCCAGAAGAAGAAGCTTCAACCCATAACAATGGAGAGACAAGCCATGATCCAGATCCATCTCCATCTCCAGCTCCAGCTCCTCCACCCCATAGAGAGCCTGAATTGCCTTTGCCCACCCAAAATGAACCCCCTGAGAAAATGACAATTCCCAAGGCAGTAGTAGAGCCAATTGAGCAAGCCAAACCTAAGAAACCACTCCAATTCAAAAGAGCACCAAGTGCAGGTCTTCGTGTCGAATCGGTCTTGCAAAAGAGGACAGGGAATATCAAGGAGTTTTACACCATTGGTAGGAAATTAGGGCAAGGTCAATTTGGAACCACATTTTTGTGCACAGAGAAGTCCACAGGGAAAGAGTATGCTTGTAAGTCGATAGCGAAAAGGAAGTTGCTGACTGATGAGGATGTGGAGGATGTGAGGAGGGAAATTCAGATAATGCACCACTTATCAGGGAACCCTCATGTTATCTCAATCAAGGGAGCTTATGAGGATCCTGTGGCAGTTCATCTTGTGATGGAGGTATGCAAAGGGGGTGAGCTTTTCGACAGGATCATTCAGCGTGGGCATTATACCGAGAGACAAGCGGCTGAGCTAACGAGGATCATAGTTGGGGTTGTAGAAGCTTGCCATTCATTAGGTGTCATGCATCGGGACCTCAAGCCGGAGAATTTCCTTTTCTTTAGTCGTGACGAGAATTCTCTTTTAAAGACAATTGACTTTGGTTTATCTATGTTCTTCAAGCCAGGTACACCTTAACTGCTCTTTACCTCATTTGTCCAGCATTTGTATTTTGTGTGGTATCTTGATTGCTGTGCAAAGAATCTATGTTTATGTCCTGCTATAAAGTAGCTAAAGATCTTGTTAATAACAATGTGCCTAGCATTGAATGATTTTTCTGACTAGCTGAATCTTTAGGTTAATTGTTAAGAAAAAACAACTGTTTGTTCTGTGAGCTGGAAAAAAAATTGAACATTATCTACATATGTGCTCATCTTCGTTCAGTAATTTATAATCATCTGAAGTAATAATGCTGCACTGGTGGCTGCTTTTAGGTGAAAAATTTTCTGATGTGGTTGGCAGTCCTTACTATGTTGCACCTGAAGTGCTACGCAAACATTATGGTCCAGAAGCGGATGTTTGGAGTGCAGGAGTGATAACGTACATTCTATTAAGTGGAGTTCCTCCTTTCTGGGATGGTGGGTCTGCTATATTTCAAGTTTATTAGAATCTTTTGATGGTGTTGTTAATTAAAAATGTCCGAGTCAAATGCTTTTCCTGCGGTCATCCTAATTATATTTGGATTGGGAATGTAGAAAACGAGCAAGGGATATTTGAACAAGTCTTGCATGGTGATTTGGACTTCACATCAGATCCTTGGCCCAATATCTCAGATGATGCAAAGGATCTAGTGAGGAAAATGCTTGCTCGTGATCCTAGAAAGCGGTTGACTGCACATGAAGTTCTATGTGAGTTTTCTGAAACATGATTTGATCAGTAGAGAACCAACAATTTGTGATTATTGATGAAGCACGTGAATTTGTTCTTGCCATTGGATATGAGTTTTGGTCATTTCTCTGCTCATTTTGGTAAAAACCAGGTCACCCTTGGGTACAGGTAGATGGTGTAGCTCCTGACAAACCACTTGATTCTGCAGTCTTGAGTCGTCTTAAACAATTTAGAGCTATGAACAAACTGAAGAAAATGGCTCTTAGAGTAAGTTTGCAAACTTAAAAAAGTTACTCATTTTATTTATCCATTTATTCTAAATAATCTGAAATAGAGTTAGAGTTGGTTCGTTTTGATGCAATCCGTTTACATTAAAAAATGGAGCTCATGTTCTATTGTGATTTATACTGTGACACCCCTTGTTTTAACATAAGAAGTTGTCTACGCATTGTAGGTAATTGCAGAGAGTTTGTCAGAAGAAGAAATAGCAGGCCTTAAAGAAATGTTTAAGATGATTGATGCAGATAATAGTGGTCAAATTACTTATGAAGAGCTCAAGGAAGGACTTCAAAGGGTTGGTTCTAACCTCAAGGAGTCTGAAATTTATGATCTTATGCAAGCAGTAAGTACCAAGTCTTCTGTAACATATATTTCCTCCAGATTCTTGTTGCAAAAAATGCCATCAAGTTAAGATATTATTTCCTCTAGTTCTTGTTGGTTGTTCATTATCTTTTCTGTGTTTTGATTTAAGATCCTATGCTTGCCACATCAATATTATAGTTTCTTCCAATCTCGGTTTGATGAAGATGCTCTTTCCCTGTTACATATTGTCACAAATGACATTGATATCGACTTTGGTAGAAATTCATTCATCCTTATCAAGACACATTATTCATTATAACTCCCCTTATCAGGACTCATTATTCATTGGAAGCTTTTTTATAAACCCGTTACAGGAAATCAATACAACACCAAATAAACCCTAAAAAGTGTAGTTGTTTAAACTTTGTAATGGTTGGAAAATTACATGTGACATGATTATAGTTCTTCCAGCAATCAAAACTGTTGCTGGTTGGTTGAGTTAATATGTTGTTTCAACACCTTATTTGTACCTACCTGTAAGTTGAAATCATTTTACCCAACTTGTTAATGTTATGTGAATATGCTGATTATTGATTGTTGGATGTTTTCCCCAGGCTGATATTGATAATAGTGGAACAATTGATTATGGGGAGTTCATTGCTGCAACCTTGCATCTAAACAAGGTGGAGAAGGAAGATCATCTATTTGCTGCCTTTTCGTACTTTGACAAGGATGGAAGTGGTTATATAACTATAGACGAACTTCAACAAGCATGCGAAGAATTTGGTGTTGATGACGCACAGTTGGAAGAAATGATTCGAGATGCTGATCAGGATAATGTAAGTAGCCTTTATTCTTTCATTGTCACTGCATTTCACCCATAAAGCTAATGGGTTTCCTTGGATTAACAAAAAATGTTGAGATATTTCTGCAATTTATGGGGCTATTATCTTGGAAACACTGAAATTGATTACCTAGTTTGCATCATCTTTTGTTCTATAGTTGAGCTGTCCTGTAATTCAGCATTTCTTTCCTTTTTTTTCACAGGATGGAAGAATAGATTACAATGAGTTCGTGGCAATGATGCAAAGGGGAAACCCGGTCACAGCTCCTGGTAAAAAGGGTTTAGACAACAGTTTGAGCATGGGTCTTAGGGAGGCTCTAAGGATTTAAACAGGTCTTATAGCAGTCAAGTTCTTGGTATGCTCTGAATGTTTTTTTTTTCTCTTGCTAGTTTTTCCCTTTTGGAAGATGAGATTGTATAGTATACAGGGAAGAGGGAAACAAATTTATCTGGTCAATTATTACTTGTAAGCCATGAGTAAACTCCCAATTTGGCGGGACTTCTACAGTTACAAACAACTATCTGAGTTTCTACTGGAAGGAATATTTAGTCATATGGATTGGGAATTACTGGGTGTTTTTAGTTTCACAATGACATGGAAGTAGATGAAAGCATGGATGTTTTAGTTCAAATGTCTTGATCATGTTTATAGGAAACACGCTTAATGCAATGAGGTTTCTTGAATCAGGATCGAGATTCTAGGATCAGACTATTTAGGGCCCTTGAAGATTGGATTGTAAGATTCTATAAATAACTAATACTAGCATATCGAATAATTGATCAACATGCGAGTCTGTCTAGAAGTGTAACACTCTCGCTGGACCATCCAGGGGCAATGGATTTGGAAAATGATCAAAATACAACCGTTAGGGTACATACCAATCAGATAAAAATCAAATTCTGGTTTAGGGCTGCCTGCATTCCCTGGGTGTGTTTTTTATTTTGATGCAGAAATGCCCATTTAGATCCATTTCATGTTTCAACTGATGAATTCAGAAACATATGTTGTTCTTTACACGGGAGTAACAAAGAAATATCAAAAGGACTTCATTCGGTCAAGTTATGAGTTACACGACTTGATATTGATCCGAAATTCCACACTGCTTCCACTTGTATTACTATCGAAATAACTGCGAATCCATTGGGTTTACTGTCAAATGTAAATTGCATGGTTTATGAAGAATGCCAACTAAAGTCTTGTCCAGAAAGAAGATAACATAGAACGTACTGCTAAAAACATCCAAGCCAACAAAGCTGTTTCTCACAAAATACTAACAATACTGCAGATATACCTCAAAAGATGTTAATTTAGGTTCTTCGTTCATATATTCCATATTCATCAGTCTTTCAAGCGCGTGATCTTGGGGCACGCACTATTCATGGAAACTTGTATTTTCATCACTGCTGAGCACATTGGACTCTTTGGGCACCTCCATGCATGTCATCGTCATCTTCCTCATAGGCTTCCTGTTGCGCTTGTGCTTGCTTCCTGCGCATTTCCTCTTCAATATTGACATCATGGAGGGTGGTCTCCTCGCACTCATCTAACTCCATGTCAGTTAGCTGGCTTGGAGTTCGGGGTGGTAGAGCAGCCTCTAGTGACTTGCATTGGTCCAGGGCCAGTTTTTCAGGGAATTCAACTGTGAAGTGGATGTACAGCTTCCCCTTCATGAAGGGTTTCTGGTACATTGGCATGCCTTCATCATTTATTCCCTTGAATTGATCTGAAAAAGACCCAAAAGACGGAATTGAGGACAAAAGATCAACAAAACTTTACAAGGTACATTGGGATCCAGGTTGTAATGAGAGAAAGCTGGTTTAGATGGTACCAAGTACCGAACACCAAGTGCCTCATTCATGGCTAATCTTTATTCAACTCTAAAATGAGCAGCTAGATAGGTTTAGCTTATACGGGGTATGAAAAGTTATTATTGAAAGGGATATGTGGTATTGGTTTCTTAAATTCTTTTAAAAAAAAAACTTGCACACCCTTAAAAAAAAATTGACCGAGTATTAAGAATGGAGTTGGATTTCCAGACCCCCAGTCCTCTTTCCTTGACCAGTTAACCAACATTCTTCTATGAAAAACACACCTTATAGTGTCTAGACATGTATGATTCTAAGTATGTTCAATTAAATATACTGAGAGAATTGAAGTATGGCTATATATGTATAATAATCCAAATAAGTTCAGAAGAGATATAATCATAATCTACAAAAGTACCTGGCTTGATGACTTGCCCAGGATGAGACTTAATGAGCAGTTGTCTATCATCCATGTGTGTCAATACAAATTGGAAACCACATAGTGCTTCAGTTAGGGACAAAGTATGCTCATAAAACAAATCATCACCCTTGCGCTTGAATTTCGGATGTTCCTTCTGCTGTAGAACAAACACTATGTCCCCAGTAACTGTGTCAGGCTGCATTGACAAGGAAAAATAACAGGTCAACAATAGAAAAGGACTAAATCAGCCAATTACATAGCAATCAGTCCATGTAGTTGAAACTTGAATTATACCGCTTCATCTGCTTCTCCAGGAAAAGTGATTTTTTGTCCATTTTGCATTCCCTTCTCGACGAACACTTCCAGAACTTTCTTCTCCTGCCCCAACTTTTCACCCTTACATTGTGGGCAGCGATCTCGGTCGCTGATGGTCTCACCAGTACCCTTACACTCATTACAAGGATGTTGCATTTGTTGAATCATAGAAGGACCTAACTGCCGGATAGAGATCTTCATTCCCGATCCTTGGCAGCCAGCACACTTCATTGATGCCCCTGACTTTGAGCCCTTCCTGCAATTGGCACATCAGAAAGCAATCAAACAACAAGATCCTGATTATAATAAGAAACTGTAATTTCAGAAGTTATCACCTACTCACCCTTTGCATTTGGAGCAAAGCACGTTACGGGAGAGTGACAACTTCTTAGTGGTCCCATTGTAGAGATCCTCCAAAGACACCTTCATAGGATGAATCACATCCTCTCCCCTTCTTTGTCTTCGACCTCTGCTACTGCCACCACCTGTAAAAATAAGTGTGAACTCTCAACATCAAAAATTATATGCAAAAGAAGATCGCCCACTACTACTGAGAGGACAATTAAGCACACCCACCACCAAAAGGACTTCCTCCACCAAAGAACGATTGGAATATATCGAATGGATCATGTCCTCCACCACCTCCTCCCATTCCTTCCTTAAGTGCATCCTCTCCATATTGATCATATATCTCACGTTTCTCAGGATCACTTAGCACATCATACGCGTGTGCAAGTTCTTTAAACTATTAAGGAGAAAACAAAGATATAAAGCGTTAAGATAATAATCCCAACTGATAGCCCAGCCGTTCCAGAATCATGGAATTTGGAGTGCTTTAATACATCATTTAGTTGCCACACTGACAATGGACGTTCCCATTGTCACAAGTGCTCAAAACATAGAAATCAAGTTCGGAATATCGCAAATCATCAATCAATAGTAAATAAAAAGAGAGATGAAAATCATAATGATTATGCATATATATGATTTACACAGATCAACCATCGAGTTGAATTGCAAATGCACAAATCAAGCGAATCAAATACCCTAACTCATAAGCAAACCCTAAAGGCAAAAAAAAATCCGAATATCACAGATCACGAATTCCGTAACCAAAAATCAAACGGATGACAACAGCAAACATAAATCCAAATGGAAAAAAAGAACGATAAAATGTAGAACCTAAGAAAACGAAGGAGCGAACAAAAGACCTTTTCAGGATCGCCGCCCTTGTCGGGATGGTTTTTGATAGCGGCTTTTCTGTAAGCCTTCTTCAAGTCATCTTGCGAAGCGCTCTTGGACACACCGAGGACCTCATAGTACTTGGAGTTGTCGCTCTTTTTCGGCGCTCTTCCAAACATCTTTCTCTGTCACCGGAATTTACTGCTCACCCTATGCGAACACAGATTTAACACAAAAATAAATAAATAAAATCAAGGATTTTCGAGAGGATTTAGATCTAGATTAGATCCACCATGAACGGAGTTGAGCAAAGCAAGAGAGTTTGAGAACTGACCTATTTGGAGACTGATTTGGTTTCTGCGGTAGGGGGAAGAGCAGAGGAGAGAGAAAGAGCAGGGCAGAGCTGAGCGACGGCGAAAGAGGATTGGATTCAACCTTCCATCTTGTTTTTATAAGGGAGAATGGACGGTCAAGATTTGTTAGGGGCTTCGACCTATTTTTGCTTGCTATCTTCGGAATTGGATGTCACAAAAATATTTGAATATTTAATTTCTCTTAAAAAAATTATAAAAATTATATCTATATTACTAACATCTATTTTTATATATTTATAAAAATTTATTTGGAAAAATCATGTTTTTACCATTTTTAAAAATTAAAAAGGCAATATTTAACAAAATATAATTATTAAATCTTTTTATAAATATATAAAAATAGATATTAGTAATATAAATATAATTTTTTTTAAGATAAATTAAATGTTCAAATATTTTTGTAATGTATGGAGGGGAGTATATTTGTGTTTTAGGGGATTTAGATTTGTCCCCTCCTTTACCCTCCACCCTCGTTCCCTAATTTCACATTTTTTTCAATTTCAGTTGAATTATCACAAATTAAAAAAATTTGATTGCTTATGTTTTCCTTGGTTAAAACCATATACTTCAAATAAACCAGACCCCAAATCAATAGCATGTGTTTTCGTTGGATACTCTCAAACTCAAAGTGCATATTATTGTTTGGATTTACAAACCTGTTGAGTTTATACTTCGATCTCGACAAGTCACCTTCGTTGAAAACCACTATCCCTCCAAAATTTAATACTCTCAAAACCAACTCCACATGCCACTGAATTGACGGAAATCATGCTCGTATTAATATCACTCACTCTCCACAATCCGCTGCTTTCAACTCCTAATGGCCCCACCCTACCAGATTTGGAGTCACTTCACCCCCCCCCCCCCCCCACCAATCCCCAACTCTAGTGTAAGGTACAAACGTCTTCTCCGATATATCAAAGGAACGTCTGACTATGGGATCGTTATTCACCAGTATGGCCCATAGAGACTCCATTGCTATTCCGACGCTGATTAGGCAAGTAATAAGAATAATTACGCAGATTGGCCCCTAGAGCCTTGTATTCCGACTCATTCACTGAGTCGGAATACAAGGCTCTTGCATACACCACCTCCGAGCTCATTTAGGTCACGTCCCTCTTATCAGAATTGGGAATCAAGTTGTTGTCTCAACCGGTGATTTATTGCGAAAACCTTGGTGCAAAGAGCTTGATTTCAAATCCTTTCTTTCACTCTCGAATGAAGCATATTGCTTTGGCGTTTCACTTTGTTCGTTAACAAGTTCAACATGGATCCCTTCGGCTGCCTACTTCTACCCTAACAATCAACTTACTTACTGATGTAGTTATGTTCCCACCAAACTACTCTTACGTCATCACTTCCATCTCTTGATTTCCAAGCTTGGGCTTTCTGCACCATCGTCCTCCTCTTTTTTTTTTTTTTGAAAAGGAAATAATTCGATCCCAAACGACAACAGTAATTCGATGTGGAAGCACTGTATGTATTGTATTCTCTCTATCCTTATCTCGTTCCTGTATTTGTCTGATGCTCTGATAGTGGTTGTAAATGGCACATAGCTTGATTTAGGTTGAGATTGAAAATCTAGGGTTTGATTTAGAGCGGAATTTGGGGCTTTTGCCAAAAGCCAAATTGATTGAAATTGATGATATGATTGTGTTGTTGGATTGATTTTGAGCTAATTTCATGTTCATATCATTGTGAAATTGTTTATGGATCATGAGCTAATTGAATTTTAGAATTTTATATTGCGATATGTTTTAAAATTTGGGGCTTTTTTCCAAAAGAAAAATTGAATAAAATTGATGATATGGTTGTGTTGTTGGGTTGATTTGGAGCTAATTTCATGTTCATAGCATTGTCAAATTGTTTATGGATCATGATCTAATTGGATTTTAGAATTTTATTGCGATATATTTTAGAATTTGGGTTTTTTTTGCCAACATCCAAATTGATTGAAATTGATTATATGGTTGTGATGTTGGGTTGATTTGGAGCTAATTTCATGTTCATAGCATTGTCAAATTGGTTGTGAATCATGAGCTAATTGGATTTTAGAATTTTGTTGTGATATGCTTTAGGTCGATTAGATTCTTCTATTTTAGCATGAAAATCATAATTTAGCCTATTAGCTCAATTGGTAGAGCAATGTGCGTTTGCACAAAGATGTGGGTTCAAATCCCACATAGGTTACATAATAGACAAGAGCGCAACAATCACAAATTGTTAATCATGCACATTATAATCTTAGTTATGCACAATTGTATACTACTTT
Organism: Persicaria tinctoria; assembly: GCA_037127255.1. Taxonomy (NCBI): domain Eukaryota; kingdom Viridiplantae; phylum Streptophyta; class Magnoliopsida; order Caryophyllales; family Polygonaceae; genus Persicaria; species Persicaria tinctoria. Next base: position 40,514,936 of record JBANSL010000012.1, on the reverse strand, counting down.
TGCACAATCCTATCTTACTTTTGCACAATTGTATTATTAGATATGCACAACATAATGTTACATTTGCAAAACATAGTGTTATATTTGCACAACTTAAAGTTATATTTTGCACAATATAATGTTATATTCGCACAACATAATATTATATGTGCACAACGTAACATTATATTATTAGATATGCACAACATAATGTTATATTTGCAAAACATAGTGTTATATTTGCACACCTTAAAGTTATATTTGCACAATATAATGTTATATTCGCACAACATAATATTATATGTGCACAACGTAACATTATATTATTAGATATGCACAATATAATGTTACATTTGCAAAACATAGTGTTATATTTGCACAACTTAAAGTTATATTTGCACAATATAATGTTATATATGCATTATATCATCTTATTTGTGCACATTATCATTTTATTATTGCACTTTATAATCTTATTCATGAACGGGAACACAAAAAAAGCAACCATAAATAGCTTATGCGGGATTTTGAACTCGAACCTTTGTGCATGGGCACATCACTATACCATTTTTTGAGCTAATAGGCTTTTAATGGCACATGTTGGATTAAAGTACAAAACTGCCATAAAATAGCGGTCCATAAAGAAAATTTTTGGTATGACACATTATGAAAATGCACATTTATTAATAATAACATTTATTGTATTATTTGTTCACTTTATATTTTGTAATCTCATCTTTTTCCCTTTTTAAAATAAAGACAAAAACTGTGATGTAACATTCTTGTTGTATTTTTTTAATATTATAGTTGCACCTAACTATATTATTTCAAATAAAAATTACGGGCTAAAATCTGTAATTTTCATAATTGAAATAAGGGCAATATTCGTATGAATGGAAAGTTTGGGGGAAGCGTGTGAAATTTACCTCATAATTAGGGTCATTTAACCATATTCCTATTTACTCATAAAATTAGGCCTATTTACACCAAAATTAGGCCCATTTATTCATTAGTCATTTAATTAGGCCAATTTACCTTTAAATTAGGCCCATTTACATCCAAATTAGACTATTTTCACTTTAAGAGGGATTTTCATCTTAAGCCCCATTGTCATTTGAATCTTTACCTATATATATATATATATATATAATGTATGGATCATTTGTGCACCGGTCTTAGGGTGTGCACTGTACACAAATTTTATTCGGTGAAATGTAAAACATTATTCGATGAAATTTAAAGCATTATTCGGTGAAATGTAAAACATTCTTTGGTGAAATTTGAAACATTTCGTATAAATTGTAAGTATTCCTTAGGGAATTGAGGTTTCTTTTATTTGGAATGGATGAATTAAAAAATTAAACATTATTCGGTAGAATGTTACAAATTATTCAGTAGAATTGAGACGTTTTCATCTGAAATGAACGGAAAAAAAAAACATAACAGTATTTGGTAGAATCACTACAAAAAATAAATATATTAGCAATGGCAAATTTCCGTCGCTAAAAATGAATTTGCCGTTGCACCAGGATTCTTTAGACCCGGGCTAAAAAGTCCAATATTTTTTAAAAAAAAAATTCAAAATACACCATATTTTTATAACCAATAGGCAGCTAAAATTCACAAAAATTATTTACAAGCTGCTCACTTGAGCAGTTGCACCAGGAGGAAGGGGATTTTACATTATCTTCAACTTTCAAGTTATCCACAGTATGATAATTTGAATTCACCCAAACAATCTTCAACTCAATTGCAGAAATTTCATAAGGCAATTGAAATATCGAATCGGAATGAACATCACTTCCTTCGTATAGTAGCAAGCATACAGTGCATCCATGTCATCGTTGTTTGTGCAGCAAAGTGAATAACACACGTGTCATCTAGCATCCGCATCAGCCTTGTGTGTGCAAAGGTGGCTTACTATTTTAGTTTTAACCAGCTTAAGCAGCCAAGTGTAATATGGAATTACAGCAAAAGCCAAATGAAACAAACAAATTTATAAAAGAGCGAAGTGAATACTAATAGAATCACAAGATAGACTGACTTTATACAAGAGCGAGCTTTGAAATAATTCAAAGACTTTTATCCACTTCTTGAAAACACAATGAATGCCCAGTTTACTAGGAAGGAAACATAATTACAAATGCTGCCATATTGTAAAGAACTATTGATATAATCACAGGATATTAAAAGATCATGTTCCCTATTTCATAGCCAGTAAAGTTTCAATCATTATTAGAAGTTAAGGTTTCTATCAAAGATTCAGAGCACATAACTCAAAAATCATATCCACTGCATCCGACTACAGCATGTACTGAAAACAAAGTAATACAACAACAGATTTTGAGCTTCTTTCATCTTTGCCTAAAACAAAGTAAGATTCTTGTAAGGCAAATCTAAATTCTCAGATTCCAAAAAATTCCATGTCATGCAAGCAGTGAAAAAGCTTTTAAGTTTTAAGGTATTCTTATTGATCTTCCATGTAGAATATTACCTGGGTAATAAGCAGTTTCTCTTGAAGATGCTTAAATAAAATCTGCATGTAACAAAATATGGAAGATCATATTCCTTCACAAACATAGAAGGCTAATTTGAAAAAATCTGCCCTTTAAATCTCAAGATTAACATCAATGTTTCATATCAGTTTGGAATCACTTTTAACAAGGCCATGAATTACAGATGCAAGAAGAATAACATATCTTATTAGTATCAAGCAAGATACTAAGTTACTAACATGACTTGAAGTAAATAAACAAGATCATCTATTGAATACTACAAAGCAATGTGGCATTTGTGGATATTTCAGAGGATTTGTGAAATTCAAGATCTTTCAGATGCACCACCTAAATGATGATACACTATTCATTTAACACTTGTTTCCACCTTGAAAAGCCTTTTACATGTAGCACTGTCCACCATCATTAATCAACAATTTGGGCATTTACATATACAAAGAATGACTCATTAACTCAGGGAAGGATAAAGTTCTCTGACAGGTTTGCTCAATATGTGGCTATATGTTAAAGTTTCAACCTCCTTGCTGATCACATGACCAAGGTCAGCCCTAGGATCAACTCCTCTATGAACCTTTCATGTATTGGCATAATTGATATGTTCTTTCTCCCTAAAATATTAATGCAAGACAAAACTATATTCCACTAGATGGAGGAAGTGCTTTATCAAAATCTATGGAATTCATATCCATATCTACAAGTTGACCAGATCACACATGAAATTAGGAAGTACCACCGTGAGAAAATAAAATTAGCAAACTAACTTGCCTTGGCAAATTACACTCAAATGAAAAACAAACGACACATTTACCTGCTCCATACAGGGGCGGATCTGGGGGGGGGGGGGGGGGGGGCTCGGGATGGCTGAAGCCCCCCGCTGGCTAAAATAAGGGTATATATATAGATTTATACATATGTTAATTTAGTATTATATAAAAGTGAAGTAAAATTAAATTACAAAGATGTGTTGGCTCAATGGATAGGACATGGGACTAATTATTGTGGGGAGCGTCAGATCTCTAGTTCGAATCCTCCCGCTGTTTGCTTTTTTTCCCTTTTGTTGCATTCCCGCTGTTTGCTTTTTTTTTTCCCTTTTGTTGCATTTGTTTTTTTTTAAACAGTAATCCCCTCCCATCTCCGGTTCATTTGTTTTTTTTAAACACTAAGCCCCTTTTTTTTGCATCTGTTTTTTTTAACGTTGCATCTGTTTTTTTTTAAATAAATTGTTGCATCTGTTTTTTTTTTTTTGAAAAACACTAACCCTGCATTTGTTTTTTTTTTTAAAAACAGTAATCCCCTCCCATCTCCGGTTCGTTTTTTTTTAAACACTAACCCCCGCAATATCGGACGGGATTGGATAATATATTCAACCCATGGAACGAGCTTAGCCCGGCCCGTGCGCACCCGCAACACCGGTATAATATTTGGGGTAAAACTCGTCCCATGTCCGGCCCGTGCCCACGCTTGCTCGGGTCTAGTTACATTACAGTTAGTGATGTAGATTCCTGAATCAGCAAAACAATATAGTGTCGTTTTTAGTGCCTTTCAACAATATAGGAACAATCTTAGACTCGAGCATTTCAAACCGTCATTTCTTGGAAAAAAAAAATTCAGCCCCCCTTACAAAAATTCCTGGATCCGCCACTGGCTCCATATGACACTGAGAAAGTAATACACTTGTTCCCCCTCATGAGGAACATTAACAAGTGGCCCAGCACAGGCATTCCACGACTCCCAGCACAAAGGATCTGAAAATGAGCCCAGATACAAAAAAAAAAAAAAAAAAAAAAACAAAACCATTAGTATGAAGAAAAGACATGAGCATGCAATCTAGCACTTCTTTATCAAAATACTATACAATTTGAGAAAACAAAACCCTAACTACTATCAACCAAATTGGGAAAACGAAACCCAAACTACAGACAACTAAATTGAGAAAATGAAACTCTGACTTTATGCAAGATCAAAACCTACCCGAAAAAAAAAATGAATTGAAATTGCAATTGATTTCTTGAACAAGCAAGAAAATCTCATACCTATTTGAAAAATGAGATCGAAACTTAGCGGGGACTCATTGATTTTTCGATGAGCATGAAAGACAGTCGAGATGAGAACTTCACAGGTTGAATCCAGTGCGGCTCCACCGTCCATAGTAGCTATCCTTCTTCAAAGCAGATGGCTACGACGAACCACATTCTTGTGCTCCCAATCTATCAACCTCTGTTACTACTCCCGGGGAGTCGAACACCGCCTCGAGCGGTTCTTGAAGCTTCCAATGGGAGATTTGATGATTGCGGGGGGTGAGGAATCGACTAGTAAGCAACGACGGAGAGAGAGAGAGAGGATTGAAGGGCAAAGATGGAAGAGAGGAGGAAGAAGAAGAACGGAGAAAGGGAGCGGTTGAGAGGAATGAGATGTTAGGGTTTTCGACTTTTCAAGTTAGCAAAGATATTTATGATTTTTTTTTTCCAAATTCTCTTAATTTGCGATGGTTGCGTCTTACCGTCATGAAAAACACCTCAATTGCGACCAGAAAAATCCCGCCGTTGCTAATTGGGGTAGCTAATTGATTTTATTTTTTTTGCAGTGAATGTTTCACATTTCACCGAATAATGCTTCAAATTTCACCGAATAATGTTTCACATTTCACCGAATAATATTTGTGCACAGTGCACACCCTAAGGGATATGCACACCCGAACCACATATATATACACTTATGTAAATCAGACGAGAAATACAATAGAAAAATCATTTCAGCCAATCTTAAGTGTTTACACCCTCGTGGCTTGGAAAGGTGGGATCAACAATGTCCAGCGCTGGCGGACGAGAGGGGTTCTACAATTTCAGAGGAAATGATCTTGTTGATGACTTTAATCATTATCCCAGGCATGAGAGATATGAGAAATTGGGCAAATACAAGTTAGGATGAAGATCAGTGCTTTGTACTCTAACTCAATGTTGGTGGTTTTGAATTCGCATCTGATTGTACCAGTTATCCTACCCCGTTGGTGATTTTAGGACAACCCTTGAGGTGATGGTTGGATGAGGATGACTTCCTCTTTATGGACTTGTTGGTCGAGGGTTGGGCTGAAATCAACCATAAAATTTGGTGAGTGCTTAAGCATGTGACTTGATTGTTATCCTGAAGACATAGCATATGTCATAGCCACTGAGATGGATGATTCACTTGGTTATTCTCCTTGTGAATTCCGGTATGTACATAATATTTTCTAGTCGATAATTGGTCATACCTCAATAGGGTGGTATAAAAGTAGGGTTAGAGTTTGTTGGATCGAAGTCCTCACCAAGGCTAACACTAGTTTCTCTAATGTAAAAGAGCGGGTTTCCAATAAGATGAGTGTTTTGCTAATGAATCACTGGCTCTTGCTGATAGCCAAGGACCATAAGAACTTCCCTTATAACCATATTCTTATTGCCTCTGAATAGGCACATCGGCATAACCATATCCTTGTTAGTGGGTGGCTTATCTTCCTTTGTCTAAATATCATATACCAATTCTTCTCGTCATCAAGCGGAATCCTTGGTAAAGTAATCTTCCTCCAACCTTTCCCGACATGTGTGGAATATATAAATTCCCTGACCTTGGTAGCCACACAGTTAGCTGCCCTTAAATAACTTATGCCAGTGACCTGGGAGCCTGTGGCGTGTACCACTATAAGTTAACATCTAGGACTCTAGCAAATAATGTGACCCACCCTTTATAACAGATATCTCGAGTGGGTCCTGCTAGCAATAGTGTTATCTTCCTTAATATTATGCCTTCAAAATTAACATGTTGCTCAATCAAAATCCTATAAAGAATCTAAAACATATCTTTACACCTTATTGGTCTAATGTATGATGTGCTCATTTTAGACCATGTTTTAAGCTCATTTTTATTCCAAATTTTGTCTATATTAGATACTTTGGGTTGGGAATTAAATGAATTTGTGTGGTTTATGGTTATTTGCAAGATATGGAGGTCTACACAAGTTTTGGTGCAATTTCGCAGGATTTGGAACATTTTGGGAGCAATTGCAAGGAGAAGAGCACGAGCTGGAAGAGCCCTCGACGTCGACTAGATGCTCCTGACGTCGACCAAAGAAGACGAGGAAATTGGCTAAGTATTGCATAGTGAAGCTACTGGAATTGAGGAGAAAGTGGGTCGAAATTCATCCCTTGTCTTGATCGGCCTTGACCACTATGGAGGAGCCCTCGACATCGACTAAAGTTTGCTCGATGTCGACTAAGGATGATAGTCATGCTGAGGCTAAGGACAAGGAGCACATGTCGATTGGTCCACCCGAGGTCGACCAAAGCTGAAGGGCACTCGACGTCGACCCGAGTACTCGACGTTGACTGAAGACCTGTGCACAATAGAGACGCACGGTTGAGTCCAAATCTTTGGAGGATTGCTATCACACATTTTTATCTATCTTTTCCTTCTTAGATAGTTATTTCCTTATGGGTAATTTCCACTTTACCCAGAGGATTTTATTATTTGGATATTTATTTTAGATAGAGATTTTATATTTCCTTATCAGATAGAGTTTATTTTCTTAACAAGCAAGATTAGGTTTTCTTTAAATAAAGGTTTTAGGCCTATAGTTGGAATCATCCAAGGGCACAAGAAATTTTGCGCCATAGTTAGAGAAGGAGAGCCGATTGTGGAAGGTGAAGAGGAGACGATTTTCGGATGTAAGATTATTTTTAATTCAAGTTTATGTCTTTCAAGGTTATGATGATGTTAATTGCGATGATGTGTGAGCCGTCGTCTGACTTCTAGGGTCGGGGTGAGCCCATCAATATCCATGTAAGTATGCTCGAATCCATGATGCTTTTATGGGTTTATCATTTTCTATCTCATGCTTAATCCTTTGTGAAAGTTGCGGACAATTCCTTGTTTCCGATTATGAAGCGAAAGTGAATTAATTGTGAATTTGGATAGTAATTAGGATTGATTTGTTAATGTTGATTAAACCCTAATTATGAAAAGGTAGAAATAAATAGGTTTTTATGCGATAGCCTTTATTATCTGTTTGTTGATTGCGAAAGCTATCTTATGATGATAAAAGCATGATCTTTCTATGATTCTTGTTATTAGCATGCATGGTTATTGCCGTGGTAAACCCTAACCTTGGAAGCTTTTTATTATATTATTGAATCCCAGTTTTTTCGTGTGTTGAGTAATACAAAAAACCCTTTTGATATTTCTGATCATTGCTCCTTAACCATCTTATCATTCTTCAACCTTTCTTTGTCAACAAAAGTCACTGGTTTACGTTTCTGTGCTCGATATCGACTAACCCTTATCAACGTCGACTGCCTCTGATTCTATTTTCTATTAGTCGACGATTTTATGTGTCGACTGCTTGATGGACTTACTTGACATCAACTGCTCTAGTCGATGTCGATTGCTTGTTTAAGTTTTTGTAGTTTTATATCTGGGTAAAAATTTAAAGGGAGAGGAAAAAAGCACTATGTTTTATTTCCCCCCCAGATTAGGATGAGAAAATCGAAACTCTAACTCCTCTAACTTCATGCCAATCCTCCACGGCCTTCAACTTCACCTCTCCTACTTGCAATTACGCCTTCATGAAGGTGGTGGCTACTTTTTTGTTGCCTTTCAGGCTCCCTTTCTCCGTCGTTGACAATAAAAAAATGAGGATCCGAGGCAACCTCTTCCATGAGCAATGAGGTCATCCTATTTGTAAGATCCCAAGATTGATGTAAAGTCCTCCTTGAGGGTTTCCATTCATTGATAAACATATATATAGGTTATAAAGGTATTGTGCCTTAACGGGCTTTTAGCCCACTATACATGAGGAGACCTATGTAATCTATCGAACCCCCGCAGTCGAAACGGGAGGAGGCCGTACAGTGAGACTGGAACGAAAATCAATGAACAATTATCTAGGTAAATCCTTGGTGAATATATCAACGTACTGATAAGAGGACGGGACATGTAGAACGCGGACATGTCTAATGGCAACCTTGTCCCTGACGAAGTGGAGATCGAGCTCAATGTGCTTCGTGCGTTGATGCTGGACTGGGTTGCTAGCCAGATAGACGGCGGAGACGTTGTCAGTGTAGATCAGAGTGGCCTTCTGAAGAGGGCAACAGAGCTCAAGAAGAAGATTGCGGAGCCAAGAGCACTCGGAGACAATGTTGGCAACACCCCTGTATTCGGCCTCAGCGCTGGAGTGAGACACGACAGACTGACGCTTGGCTGACCACGACACAGGGGTGTCGTTGAGGAAGACACAGTAACTAGACGTGGAGCGACGTGTGTCAGGACAACCACCCCAATCCGCATTAGTGTAAGCAACAAGGTCAAGCTTAGAGGAAGGAGTGATCGTGGTGCCTAGCTCGAGTGTGCCGCTGATGTACCGAATGACCCGCTTTAAGGCATGAAAGTGGAGTTACCTGGGTGCATGCATGAACAAGCAGATCTGCTGAACGGCGTAACTGATATCAGGTCTGGTGAAGGTGAGATACTGAAGAGCACCAGCAAGGCTCCTGTACAATGTCAGATCATCAACCAAAGAACCAGAATGAGCGCTGAGCTTGTTGGATGTATCGACAGGGGTGGCGACATGATTGCAGTTACTCATCTTAGCCCAAGCAACAATCTCAGCAGCATACTTACTCTGTGAGAGAAATAGCCCAGGCGCATGCCGCTGAACAGCAACTCACAAGAAGTAAGACAACTGACCCAAATCTGACATGGCGAACTCAGCACTCAGCTGTGAAATAATCGACGTCAGAAGAGCATCAGAAGAGGCGGTGAGAATGATGTCGTCGACATACAGTAACAGAAATGCCATGTCGGAGCCTCTGCGATAGATGAACAGGGACGAATCCGAGTGGCTGCCAACGAAACCCAAGCGGAGCAGATGAGAAGAAAAGCGCTGGAACCAAGCTTGCGGAGCCGGTTTCAGACCATACAGAGAGCGCTTAAGGAGACAGACGTGCTTGGGACGATCAGCATCTGCAAACCCCGGTGGCTGAAACATGTAGACTGTCTCATTCTGGTGAACATGCAGAAAAGCGTTCTTGACATCCAGCTGATGAATGGCCCAGTCGCGCGACAGAGCTAAGCTCAACACCACTCGGATAGTGGCAGGCTTGACCACGGGGCTGAAGGTCTCATCACAATCAATACCTAACTGTTGAGACCGACCGTTGACCACAAGACGTGCTTTGTAGTGCTCCAATGTCCCATCAGAGCAGAACTTGTGACGGAAGAGCCACATACAGCGAACGACGTTCGCCGCTGGAGGGCGAGGGACAAGAACCCAAGTACCATTTTTTGTAAGGGCCCTGTATTCGTCGAGCATAGCTGCGTGCCAATTCGGGTCAAGGAGGGCTGTTTTGTGGGAGGTGGGGATGGGGGGACAGGGAGGTCGATGTGGAGGAAGGGGTTGATTGGGAGTCGGGAGGGATGGGGGCAAAGGGGGCGGAGCTGTGTTGATTGGCTGCAGGCGCCGCAAGGCATGCTGCGGGCGCCGCCAGTGTGTGGGACGTAGGGTGGGGGTGGTTACGTTGATTGACTGCGGGCACAACATCATAACATGGTGATCTGACGGAGGGGTTTAGGCATGGTGTTGAGCGGCGGGGTGATGTGCGGTGGTCATGGAGACGATTTGACGGGGTCGGAAGACACCGAAGACTCCGCGGGTGTGTGGTCTGGTGGGAGGGGGAGGTGGTGGTGGCAGCGGGGGAGAGGCAGGAGCACCGGGAGAGCTCTGGGGAAGAAAGAAATGAGGGAACGATGACTCTGACTCAGAATGAGACACATGAGGTGTAGAACAGGGGAGGCGAAGAGAAGCAAAGGGGAAGCGAGACTCATCAAATGTGACATGACAAGACACAATGAGCTTATGGGTCGTGATATCGAGGCAGAGGTAACCGCGATGATCAGACGGATAGCCTAAGAAGACACAAGGAGTGGAACGCGGGTGAAGCTTGTGTGGGACGGTGGAGGACTGGTTTGGGAAGCACAAGCAACCGAAGGTTCGAAGGTGATCATACCTAGGCAAAGTGTAATAGAGGGTCTGACCTGGCGAGCGATGTTGAAGGGTGGTGGATGGGAGAATGTTTAGGAGATAACAGGTGGTGGATAAGGCATGATGCCAATAGGGAAGGGGAATAGATGCGTGGAAGAGGAGAGAGCACATCATGTTGGTTATGGTTCGGATGATTCGTTCGGCTTTGCCATTCTGCTGGGAGGTATAGGGGCAAGACAATCGAAAGGAGATCCCATTTGTGCCAAAGAAAGAGTGAAAGTCTTTGTTGTCAAATTCACGGCCATTGTCGCATTGGAAACATTTGATGGATATGTGAAACTGTGTTTTGATGTAGGTATGGAATCTGACAAAGACAGAAAACACTTGGACTTGAAATGCAACGGAAAGATCCATAAGTAATGAGTGTAATCATCAAGAAACAAGAGGTAGTACTTGTGACCCTCTTTGCTAGGCACATGAGAGGTCCAAATGTCACTATGAATGATATCAAATGGAGCAAGGGTAGAGGTCAAAGACCGTTGGAATGGCAATCTGGCATGTTTGCCTAGTTGGCAGGAACAGCATAAACCAGAGCATGGGTCTTTAGTACAGGTGACAAGACTCTGGAAACGGAGGACATTTAGAACGGCAGCACTGGGATGGCCCAGGAGTGTATGCCACAGGTTGGACGATGACACCGAGAGGGCAAATGGGCCCGATTGACTGGACGCAAGAGGTGGTGTGACAGGGTAGAGCTCCCCGGTGTTGTTACATCTCTTGCGAGTAACCCCCGTAGTAAGATCGTTCACAGAGAAACCATAGGGATTAAACGCAAGGGAAACATTGTTGTCAGTAGTGAACCGACGGACAAAGATAAGGTTTTTGACAATCTTTGGGGCAATGAGGACATCGTTGAGGTGTAGTTGGTGGGTTGGGGTCTGTTTTGGCGTGTCCAATCCCCAAAGTAGCAAGGCGACCACCATTTCCGACGATAATAGAGTGTGTAGGGCCCTTAAAAGAAATAGATGAGAGGTTACCTGAGGAGTTCGTCATGTGGGAGGTGACACCACTGTCCATGTACCAAGAAGAGTCTAAAGATGTCGTCTACATAGAGGAGAAGGCTTGATGCCCAGCCGGCGGAACATAGCCTTGATCAGACGATGTCAGATATGCATGAGGATTGAGGACCGGCATGTCTCAAGGCAGGGGAGCCGGAGTGTAGCCAATGAGGGTTGAAGCCAGGCACCAGGGACCATCGAGGGGCGGTGGTCGAAGGAGGAGGGCAGCGAGTGATGCGGCGGCTGCCACAGACGTCGATGCCGCAGCCGCGGGCGCAACAGGTGCGGTCAGACATTTTATTTTTGGAGAAAGAAACAAACTGGGGGAGGATCTCAACAGGCAGGGCTGCAGGGATGTAGGCGACGGTGGCTGCGAGCGAGGACGAAGGAGGGCGAGAGCGAGAGGGAGAAGAGGCTTGGATCTGGCGATTGAGAAAGGCCGGATCTGCGACACCGTGAGGGGATGAAGCGGCAGCGGGAGCGAGATAGGCAGAGGAAGGGGATGGCCGGCGGGAGGGGCGCACGCGACGGAATCTGGTGGTGAGGCGGCAGCGAGGCTGACGGCGAGGAAGAAGGATGGAGGAAGAGGATAACCTGGTGATGTTGACCGGTAGTGGCGAAACGAGGCCGGCGTCGGTAAGAGGAGAGGTGAGGCGGGAGGATCAAATTAGGGTTCCGTGAGGAAGAAAAGGATGTGATACCATGTAAGATCCCAAGATTGATGTAAAGTCCTCCTTGAGGGTTTCCATTCATTGATAAACATATATATATATATATATATATATATGTTACAAAGGTATTGGGCCTTAACGGGCTTTTAGCCCACTATACATGAGGAGACCTATGTAATCTATCAATATCTCCTTGCCATTCTTGATCGAGCACCCTGACACCCGATAATAACCAAACCCAAATCACAAACAATGAGAAATTACATCAATTTCAGTTCCAATTTATACTCAAAATTCAACACCTATGATAATGCATATTTTGTATAAGCATTCTAGGTAGTTTTACGGTAGTTTACGTTGCATTTGGTATAGTTTTATAGTTAAGTCACATATTTATCCTTTTCTGTTCGAAGTTTGGAATCTACACTTTTTTATGTTAATTATGCAGATTTCTGAATCCAAGCTCGAAGAGATGGTGCAAGAGGGCGATGCTAGAGCCCTAAAATTGAGGAGATACTTAGGATGGCTTGAGAATAAAGAGATGAAGACCCAAGAAGGAGCTAAAGAGAGTCCAAGAGAAGAGATGAAGAAAACACGAAGGACGCAGAGTCATCGCCCGCCGACCCTGGTGTAAAGACCGGAAAATTTAATTATTATTTAATTTCTGAATTCGGAAAGCTTTCGAAAATCCATCCCCGAGCAACTTGCTATTTTTTTTTTGAAAAGCCTTTGAATTGATTCCGACATCCTTTGAGTTTGACGGGTCTCATTTCCGCTATCGAGTTTCGAATTTTAAAACTAGAGTCTCGTATGTCGTTTTGAAATTTCAAGTTGGGTTTTCTGATAGCGTCTATTCTAGCTAGCATTGTTCTTTGGGCACTCTTCTGTAGAGTTTAGGGCATTTTACTAGAGTATTCTACCTATTTGTTAGCTCTTAGTGTCCCATTTCAAGGAATCGGTGTCTACCGCTAGTTTGTTGTGATTTCAGGTACTTTTGAGCAGTTTTGGAGCCGATTCAAGATCTAAAGGATAAGGGAGGTGATTAGAGGCGCTTCCATATGGAAATAAGTCATCAAAGACAGGCAAAAGGGGTCGAGAGATGAGCAAAAATATGAAACAAAAAGCAAGCATATCAAGTGAATCACTCATAGGAGCTCAAGACGATGTAGCACGACTCGCGGAACAAGGGAGTTTGTGCAATTTTCAGCTACAACAAGCTGTCATGACTCGTGGGAGGCCTTCACGAGTCGTGACGAGTGAACCCATGTGTTTTGTGTGCTACTAAGACGTGTCATGACTCGTGACAGACTCTTCACGAGTCGTGACAGTGTCAGATCTGGCCAGACCTTTCGGATTTCTGGCTGTTTCTTTTATTTATTTTAGTTTAATTTAAACTCATTTAAATACTGGGAATTGAGGTCAGCTTTGGGGGGTTACATTTTGTGCACAAGGGCTAGAAAACTCAGATTTTAGGTTTGGAAAAAGGGTGCTTATTAGTTGAATAATAAGGGATTACCATCGAAAGCTTTGGGACGATTTCCGCTATAGAAGATCAAGTATTTCTCTTACTCTTCTTTGTTATGTCATGTTATTTTGCTTTTGATTTGTTCTCTTTTATCATGTTTAGCTAATTCGATCGTTCTAGGGTTGGGGTGATTTCTGCTATGTTGAGATAGACCATACTTACTATTGCTTGAATGTAGTTTGATTTTTATTTGATTTAATCCTATTGAGCGTATAGCCTAATTGATAATCGATTAGATCCAATTAGGGGTTGAGACCGACATGAGATAGCCCTAATAGGAGAATAGATGATTGCATGAGACCGAGAGGTGACTGTTGTCATTGGAGCTATAGGATTGAACCTGAGACATTGATGTTTGCTTATGAGTGACATAATAGCATGATTCAAGATCTCTTGAGGATTTATAGGGTGTCATAGAAATTCTAGGTTTGTTTGTTCTAATTGAGACCGAGAGGAGACATTTGAATGAACTTGCTTAGATTCTAAGAGCGTAATGGACCTAACTTTAGTTTAACTTTGCACGAGAGTGATTGTTAACCGGTTAGGTACAATTTGCTATGAGACCGAGAGGAGATTAGTATTGAACTTAGACAACCTACCTTCATACAAAATCAAACTCATTCGAGCGAGAAAAATCTCTTAAGTCTATCGACGACACATAGTGGTTAATCCCAAATTCTAGAATGTTTTCTCCATATTTGCCCAAAACTTTCATTTGCTTGTTTTAATTTGTTTTATTAGCTATATCATAAAACCTCAATTTCGATCTCTACTATTTTGGCTTAGTCAACTGGTTGCAAAGATTCGATTAATACTCCTATAGTCCCTAAGTTCGACACCTTGATATACTACAACCGATGTCATACACTTGTGGGAGTAGGTTTCAAGCCTATCATTTTCTGAGAGTTGGGAATTGGGTTGAATTGTTGAGATTCGGAGTCGGACCTAGCGAGACCATCTCTCTCTCTCTCTCTCTCTCTCTCTTCCCACTCACCATCTTTATGAGTTTTGTCTTCTTCCCCTTTAAAACCCTAGAGTGTCACTTGTTCCCCCTATATAAAGAAAGCAACAATCCCAAGGGAGTCAACATCAACCTATAAATCTTAGCCATTCTCCCAAAACCCTAGCCTCTCTCTCTCTCTCTCTCTCTCTCTCTCTCCATTTGAGATTCAAAACCCTAAGTCCCCCACTCACTCTCTCCTCTTCATTCTTCCAAACCCTATTTCAAATCCCATCTTTTGTGTTTCTCCCCCCACCATAAAACCCTCAAACACACATCCATTACATCCTTCTTGAAGATCAAGCCTAGAAAACGAAGGTCAGACGTCGATTTAAGCAAAACAACAACTTCTAGAGGATTTCGCCGCCGTGAGTTCTAGTTCATAGATGCGAGTTGGAGACCATAACCCTTTTCACCGCCGTTAGTTCTAAGTTACGACCGTGAAACCGAGCCCCACAACCCTTGTTCGTCGGTTTCTCGCGGTAATCCGATTTGTTCTCCCTCCTCTTGATTCCTTTTCCTTCCAAATATTATAAGGATGTATCTTTACTATGTTTCCTACCTTATAAGGACTAATTGGAGTGGATCTAACCTCTGAAAAATGTGAAATCAAGCCTTTTATTTTCCCCTCTCCTGTTTTTCGAAGGTGAGCTAGATCTCTCTCATTTTTTCTCGTTTTGATCTCAAACTTCGTAAAGGAGCTCCTTTACTCATTCTCTACCTTTCCTAGGCTTGATCTCTCATTTCCGCATTGATTGGGAGATCGGAGGACCCCATTGGAGCATCTTGAAGACTTTTCTTGAAAACCATCGGTAATCCCTCTTTCGCTCCCCCCCTCTAGTCCTCGTTTGTGTCTTTTGATGTTGGTTGAGGTCAGAATCATGTTTGCTTTGATATGGGTTTGGTTTTACAAAGAACGGAAATGATTCAAGTAAAAAACGAGACAAAAGCTTCGAATCTCGCCGCGGCGAAACCAGGGTCGCCGCGGCGAGTTTGAACATAACCCAGAGAAGGAGGGTGACCTTTCGCGGCCGCGAGTACGGCTATCACCACGACAAAAGTTTCCTCTCGCGGTTAGCGAGAACCCTTCCTCTCGGGGAGCCTGGGATAATTTTCGTCACTACGAGTGGTCATCTCATCGCCGCAAAAATCACCCCAGTAGTCTTTGGCCGAGGCTGCTCCCTTGTCTTTTGGGAATCTTGGTTGGTTTTTGGGTTGGACCATTTTGTGTCGGGTTTTGGTCAAAGGTCGATTTTGGAAATATAAATTCGGAATTATTATTTTAATGGTTATTTTGATGAGTCAAAAGTGGTTTTAACGGAATTTGAAAAGTGTTAGTTTATTGAGTTGAATGCTTTGGAAATGTTTTGAGTAACTTGTATTTTAAATCAAATGCCAGAATTCCTTAAACACCACAACTTGACTAAGGTTCAAGGATTTGATGACATGATGTTTTACGAACCTCGTTTAACGGATTGACTTAACCTTACTTGTTGGATTTCGAATTCTTGTAACCAAATACCGTTTGATGATGTTAGGCTTGGTTTTGAAATTGGGATTTAGATGGCATGATGTTTTATGAGCCCTAGCTATTTCAACTCATAGCACCTCCTAGTAAGCTGGTTCTAGGTTTCTTTTGACAATTCTGAAAGCCCAAAATGTGCTATTTGATTCAATATTCGATGGTTTGAACTTTAAATTTTGATTCCTCTCTTATATTTACTTCCAATCAAGAGTCCCATTCCTAAATTCGAATGACATTTAGAAATTGTGATTTTGGGCGTTTTTGGATTAGGGCAATTGAAGGAAGGGGCAAGCTAATTCAGCGCTTCGCTTTAGTAAATTTTAGGAGGCGCCATAGAAGTTTTGAAGTCCAAACGATTGAAAGATAGGAATCACGACCTTCACCTTCAATTCAGCTTTATAAGAAGGTTGGTTTAATTTTTTGTTCCTTTTATTCTTTGCTTCGCCTGAATTGATACATTAGTTGATATTAAGCATAGGCTGACTGAGGATTTAGGCGCGTGTAGTAGAAGAACAACTTTTGTACATCGGTTTTAAGCCGATGTCTTTTATTGGTTAAAACATCTATTTATATCTTTTTTTTATTAGGAAATAAATCGGTTGTGCAGAAGCACTACCCGAAGGCATCCTTTCGAATGAGGTCCTGAAGACCAGGATCGTTTAGCATATCTGAGACACTAGTATGGTGGCCAAGGTGTGCTACCTTATCTCCCACACAATTATCATTACGAGGAATATGAGAGAAGTGAACTTCTCTCACCCCAATAAAAAAAATCTCAATGTTTGACATAATCAATTATATTTCCCATGAGCACTTTCGACCTTTTCATAGGTGGTCTATTACGATTAACGAATCCCCTTCGATGATTAGCTTGTTTATGTGAAGTGACTTAGCAGCCAGAATGCCATGCCTAAGAGCAATAGTTTCCGCCATAAGAGGAGATTGGTGTCCGATGCGATTAAAGCCAATCTCAATAGGTTTCCCTTCACTGTTTCAAATAATGAAACCAATGGAATTGTCAGTAGTGTTTAGAGAAGATCCATCGAAGTTAATTTTAGCCTATCCATCCGACAGTTTTTTCCATTTGTGGTTACTTTTATTTGAACTCATCCACGAGCAACATGCGTCGTTATTATTTGTCCTCCCCTGGGGTCCTGGTCTCCTTCTGTACTTTATACTATGGTCCATATTGTCCATCTTTCAGGCCTTTACCCAGTTACTCATATGCATTTCTACCATACAATAATATTCATTGATCGTCGACAATTTTACTTGTCTAAATATGTATTGATTACGAATATACCAAGCCATCCACCAACTGAATGCCATTTTATGTTTCTCTTCCGATGTTAGGATATTACCCAACACATCCATGATTTTTCTCATATCCCTGGTGTTGGACATGATATTCCGCAATTTTGTCTTCTTATCACTGGACCACGTGTTGCAGATTCCACTATATTTGCATTCGAGAAGCGAGTGAACAACATCTTCCTCGTGATGATTACACACTGCACAATATGGTGGGATTGCAATACCATTTCTTCCTAACATTGAGGCTGTTGGCAGTCCATCTTGAGCTACTTTCCACATAAAATTCTTAATTTTGGGGGAGTGTTAATTCACCATTACCATTCATTGTTATTTGATTGTTCTATTGAGGAACCTACGACCGGTTTGGACCCACTAGCCGTTGAGAACCAGCCATTTTCAGTAGGTCCCTAGTATAATAGATCCTCCATGTTAGACTCAGGTAGTGGGATGACAATGATTTTGTTTACTATGTCTAACGGCAAGACATTCTGAATTTTATCTATATCTCATTTCCCTTTGTTAATGTATTCCGAAACAGTTTTGTCTGTATTAATATCGTCTATTGACTTACAATATTGTAACAGTGGAGATGCACATGCCCAGTTATCCTGCCAAAATTTGATTGTTCGCCCATTCCCCACTGACCATGTTAATCCTTTCTTGAAAGTCGGGATTAGTAAGCGCAATTTTGACCATTTCCACGAGGCATTTCCTCTACCTGAATAATCCCAAACTATATTTGTTTTAATCTTGTGTTGGATAATTCTGACCCAAGCATTGTTTGGCTCAACAATTAATTTCAACAGTAGCTTCAACTGTAAAGCTTCATTCATATTCTTAGATTTTCTTAATCCTAGTCCTCCGACAGTTTTTGGTCTACAAATTCTATCCCAACTAATTAGTGATCTGTTTTGCAGATCCTTGTTTCCAGAAGAATGTCCTATTAAGTTGGTCTAGCCTTGTATGAATATCTATAGGCAACATAAAGCTTTGCATGGCATATAACGGCTTAGAGGCTAGATTGGCTCCAATCAAGGTTTTCCGTCCTTGCTGAGAAAGCGAATTCGCCGTCCATTTTCTCAGCTCATCCACTGAGTTACTAATGATGTCTTCGAACGTGTTTTATTGACTTTTCCATTGACAACTGGGCAACACAAATATTTTTCTAGATTGATTTCTTTTGATATGAGCAAAGTACCCTCTAATTTGGCCAACCTAGATCTTGGAATGCCTGTCGAAACATGGAAGGCAGATTTATGATAATTAATCTTTTGCCCCAGATATTAGATAGTAGTTGTCAATAATTTTCTTAACTCTGTCACATGCCGACATAGTTCCTTTGGAGAAGATAATTATGTCATCAACAAATGCGAGAAAGGGGATTCTCGACCCATTTCTACTAATCGGGAATCCAATTAATTTTTGTCTTGACAAGGATTCTTGTTCTAATTTACGTGCCATAATTTATGTCCCAAGAATAAAAAAGAAAGGAGAGAGGGGGTCTCCTTGCTTAATTCCTCTGGAGGGTTTAAAGACATCAGTGGGACCGTTGTTGACTAACACAGAGAACGAAACCGTAGTTACACATTCCATAATGAGCTCGATACACTTAGAATGAAAACCAAAATAATGAAGGACAAGTTTAATAAAAGTCCAGTCAACACAGTCATATGCTTTTTTCATGTCCAATTTGATAGCCAACCAACCATCAACCCCCTTACGGGATTTGAAAGTATGAAAGATTTCATGGGCAATTAACACACTATCTTGTATAGCTCTGTCTGAAACGAAGGCGCCCTGAAGAGGGTGAATGAGTCATTTAATGATCTTTTTAAGACGATCCGTCAGAATTTTCGATATAATCTTATAAATGGTTGAACACAAGCTCATTGGTCTATAGTTTGAAGTTTTAGCTTGGGCATTACATTTTGGCAAGAGAGTGATAAAAGTATGATTAATTTGTCTATGTAATTTGCCGGAGTGGAAAAAAGCTTTGACAACGCGTGTCACATCTCTGCCTACAATATCCCAATAATTTATAGAATTCTGCAGTCATTCCATCAGGGCCTGGAGATTTATTATTCCCAAGACTTGAAACTGCCCTCTTAATTTCCCCATTAAAGGATTGAACTATTAGCTGAGCATTTTTGTCATCTGAAATTTCACATCCAAATAGGTCCAAGAAACTCTGTAGTCGGTCCGTATTAATGGGATTTCTTGAGAATCTTTCCTCAAAATCTTTCTTAATCTCCGCTCTAATATTGTCTTCCCCTATAATGAGGGTAACAAATCTTGAAGAGATATTTATGATAATCTTTCTATTTCTTCGTCCTGAAGCTACTTTATGGAAGTAAGACAAATTAGCATCTGCTAGGTTTAGGTGCTTATTAGCTTTAGCTCTCTGCGACCAATAAGATTTATGGAATTGGAGAAGTTCTTGTTTTGTTGCGGATTAGTCTCTTTTCCTTTTCCACAGAGTTAGCAGGATCATCAAGACCGTGCGAGGATTGAATACTAATGAGCTTATCTTCTACTTCACTTAGTTGTCTAAAAATATTGGCAAATGTAGTTTTATTCCAAGCTTTGGCTTTCTGGTTTAATATTTTTGTTTTAAACAAAATTTTATGCATTGATGAACCAGGACACGATGCCCTCCAGGCTTGTCTTACTATGTTATGGAAATCCTTTCCGTAGGTCCATATATTCTCGAATTTAAATGGTGGTGGTTTGAACTTGATTCCCAAGTCAAAAGAAATCAAAATGGGGCAGTGATCCGACAAATAAAAGGCCCCATTGAAGGTTATCAAGTCGGGAAATTTTTTCTAGAATTTCATGTTGCACTAATACCCTATCTAGTTTCTCTTTTATGTTGTCATCCCCTTCTGCCTTTTTCCTCCATGTAAATTGATTACCAGATGATGGGATTTCAATGAGAGCACAAGTATCTTTAAAATGGTTAAGTCTTAGAATACGAGTCAGATTGAAATCGTTGCCTCCCACTTTGCCACTGCTATGGCTTATTTCATTTAGATCCCCTATAACCATACAAGGAAAGTTTGATGTATTAATTAGCATCGTCAAAGTTTCCCAGAAAGGCTCTTTATCTGCTGCATGTGGAGGTCCATAGACGATGAGGATATGACAAGAAAAGTTCATAACTGGTTCCGAATATTTTACCCCGATGATTCGCGGGAGATGTATCTCGATCGCAAGTGACTCATTAGGAAAGCTATTCTTATTCCATAAAACACCTAATCCTCCAACCTCACCAATCCCTGGTGACCAAACCACATTTGTAAATCCAATATTCTACCATAATTTTTCATCTGGTATTTTTTTAGTCTTTGTTTCTGCTAGTGCCATTAGCTGAATATGCCCATTGATTCTTATTGCTTTAATTTCCGTCCATAGTGTTCTCCTTGCGATACCCCGGGAGTTCCAGAAGCAGATTTTCATGTCAACTCTTTGATGGTTGTATGGACAAAATGGTAAGCGAATCCATATAGAAACTTTACACGTTTTAGGTAATTCACATTAATAAATCTGTTCACAAGTTTTGCCAAAAATAAAGGATACACAACTCCTGACAGAAGCCCACATTTCTTATTAGACATTTTGCCAAATAATCCTTGTTTTTCATTTTTTATCACCCTAGAATTACTCCCAATGATGCTAATAAGGTGTCTTGGAATGGTGTTAATCTGCACTTTCTCAATCAAAATAATCTTAATATCAATCACAGAAAACTTGGAAAACCATTTCGTGGAGATAAGTTTGCACCTTCGAAATTTAACATTCATAGGATACAACTAGGCCTTCCCAAATTGAACGTAAGATTTATTATTACAATACTTAGGTCTACATCTGCCCACAAAAGAAATAGTCCAGACATACCACCAACTTAATATATACATCGAGCAATAATTGTTCTACACCAAATCAACACATAGAAGTAGACATACCACGCTAGGAGTCGAGGGAGTAATGGATAGAAGAGAAGTTGGACCGCACATTCATGAAATGTGAGTGACAATAATTGTTTTATCAACCAGTGAAGAAGATAAACATATTCAAGAAGAAAGGAGATGACCCCTTGGATGATCAGAAAATGGATTACAAACCAGCAAGAGAGCTTTGATAAAGAACACATACATGAAGGAGAATAGGCATAAGTTTTAGTACCGAACTAGTATAGTTGCCAAAGATGGATAGTCAAAATACAGGAAATACCAAAAGAGCCACAAGATGATATCCCAACAAATCTAAAAATAGGCTTATAAGTAAAAAAAAAACTCATTTCCATAGTGTTTGTTAGTTATACCCTTCAGCAAGGGTGACGCAACACTGGCTTTACCTGAGTTGTTCAAACACCACCTGAGTTCACATTTGGCATGCCCTTCCTTCCTTGCCAGCCTCAACTGATCACACATCAAGAGAGATGTACCAAGAGCGCCAAAGGGAGTATTCCACTGGAAGAGATCCCGATTTGACTTGTCTTTGTGCTTCAAAAATCCATCATAACCCATGGTGAAATGCAGAACAATCACGGGATAAACCACTGCTGCAACACCCTGAAGCCCCAACCCAGCTACATTCTCCTCTCATGAATGTGGCAAGTGGGACATTCGAACCAGCAGAATCATTAGGGGTCTGACCTTGGTCATCATCATCATCGCCATAGTCATCATCATCATCAGAAAGGTCCACAGCTTCCGACGGCAAGTTGAAATCAGCAATCGTCGATCCAAGCGGAAGTTGAACCAGTAGACGAATGATGTGGTCACCTCTACATCCAGCATGTCAAATAAATGGTGCCTGATCACCCTCCAGGTGTCTCATCCTCGTCAACATCTCCAAGGAGATGCGAGACTCTCCGTTCATAGGCACCAACTCAGTAACTCTCACTCCGCAGCGCAAAGCGATCAGTGTAATTAGTCCTTCAAATCCAATGGTCCTAGTATCCCTTTGAGCTCCCCCTACCATCATGTCAGCACAGGCGTCCAGGAACAAATGGATCCAATCAGGAGTAACCTCCGCCTCGGGGGTCAAACAATACATCGCCGCCCATGCCTTCATCGAAACCTTGTTCAACTCATTCTGCCAGAAGAAGGTGTTATTAAGCACCTTGTGGCAGAGTCTAAGTGCAAGATGGGTGATGTTGTAGTTTTAGTTCCCGCCCCTACGGATCCAAGTGACACTAGTAGCCGCCTGCCAGGTCGTCTTCGGTGGAGTGGTCATCATCATCAGACGCCTCCAATTAGGAGTGGAGAGGCGAGTGTTACCCAAATATCGTTTAAACTGTGCAAAACTCTTCACATGTGTCCGTCTCAATACAGTAAACTGAATCTGCTCTCTATCCTCAATTCTCGAGAAACTCTCTAATCAAATCCGGGTAGGTCAGCCCATATAAAGCAATAAATTACCAAGGCTCCCATTCTCGAGAAGGGTAGCACAAGGTCCTTCTAGACCTAAAGCTTCAAAGGCCGAATGATCGAAAAACTTAGTCGTCGAGTATTTTCTAAGGCTAAGCTCATTCAATTTCTGAATCTGATTCCTAAATAACATGCAAGGAGCAATCATGTTCGGAAACGACGTCATAGTGGCAAAATAAATCGAAGGAATGAACAGACGTACGAAATCCGACGAAAAACTAAGTTCTGCGAGAGCGGTGAGCGTCGTGCTTCAGGCGGTGGGCGTTGTTTCCTGCTGTTTGATGGTTGCGCTAGGTTCTCCACAAACAAAACCTCCTCCGACGTAAAAAAGTGCCCTTTTCCACCTCCTTGCTTCACGAAAAAGTGATTTAAGGCCTTAGGGAAGAATATTTTGAACTCAAAGTGGCTGGAAGTAGTGGTTTGGGATTTTGGTGAATTTTGAAGGTGGACGAAATCGTGAACCGAGGGTGTGTATTTGTAGATCGGGGTGTCTAGATTCGGAATATGGAGTCGGAATTCCGATTCGAGCAACAGTTTGGATGGGGTGTGAGGATGTGTGTGGTTGCAAGAGGTTTGGAATGTTGAGAGTGATGGAGAAAAAGATGGAGGTTAGGGATGAAGTGGAGCAGGAATAGGAGAAATAGGGTTTAAAATTTTGGATTGGCCCCACCAATTTAACGAACCGGCGGCCCGACCCTTCTGGTCTAGATTGCACGGCGGGCGCCAGGGCTTGGGCGGCGGGTGCCGTCTCCTTAGTGCACTCCTCTTCTTGTGTTCGGTCCCGAAAATTCCAAGACTTACCTCGTAGTCTCGTCCCCAAACATCTCTGAAGACCAAAACTGACTATCCTAACACCAACTAGACTAAAAAAGAATAAAAAGAAAATAGAATAGAACGACTCGCCTTGGGTTGCCTCTCGAGTAGCGCCTTTATTTCACGTCCATGGCTCGACGTATTGACGAAGTTATATTCCTTAAGGAGATCCTCCTCTTGCCAGGAGTCCATAACTTGGCCGACGATGTCCTCATAATATTTCTTGACTCTCAGACCACTCACCTTGAAGTTATGACCATTCATCGGGTTCTGTAAACCGGCCGCATCATATGGATAGACGTGGACCGCGATGTATGGACCCGTCCATCTAGACTTGAACTTTCCAGGGTGAAATTTTCATACGTGAGACATACAACAAAACCTTATCTCCTGGCTGGAATTCTCTCCTTAGAATGTGCTTATCATGCCATGCTTTAGTTTTGTCCTTATAGATCCTAGCATTCTCATAAGCATCCCAACGAATCTCTTCTAACTCTTGAATTTGGAACTTCCTCAACTCTCATGCTTCAAATGCATCCATATTGGCTTGTTTGACTGCCCACAGTGCTTTGTGCTCGAGCTCAACTAGCAAATGACACGACTTCCCATACATTAGACGGAACAGAGACATCCCAATAGGCGTCTTATAAGCCGTACGGTAAGCCCACAATACATTTTCCAATATAAGGCTCCAGTCTTTTTTGTTCAGTGCCACATTCTTTTCCAAAATATGCTTCACTTCCCTAATAGACAACTCTGCTTGTCCGTTGGTCTGAGGATGATAAGCGGTAGAGACTTTTTGAGTCACGTTGTATTTCCTCAAAAGAGCACTGACAATCTTGTTACAAAAATGAGTTCCCTTATCCCTGATAACAGCTCAGAAACTAGAAACAGTGCGAGCATCGTCAACCTTCGTCGCTTTAGCCTCAACCCACTTAGAAACCTAGTCAAGTGCAAGCAAGATGTAGACATTTCCATATGAACTAGGAAATGGTCCCATGAAATCGATACCCCGAACATCAAAGATCTCGCATACCATAATCGAAGATAATGGCATCTCATTCCTTCCTGAGATATTTCCGGTTCGCTGACATCGATCGCAAGTCCTGCAGAATGCACGAGCATCGCGAAAGATATGCGGCCACCAGAATCCCGCTTCAAGGACTTTCCTAGCAGCTCTCTGTGCTCCAAAATGTCCACATCTTGGGTGCGAATGACAATATCTCAAGACAGAAGTTACCTCGTTGTTCGGAAGGCATCGATAAACAATTCTATTAGTGTAGGGCTTCAATAAGTAAGGATCATCCCACACATTGAAGCGAGGATCATGACGAATTTTGTCCTTCTTCGCTTTCGGGCAATTTGAAAGGAAGATTCCAGCCACCAAATAATTCATAATATCCGCGTACCAAGGTTGCTTGGTACGAATACTCATAAGCAAAGTCGGCGGCTCACCTTCATCATCTTCAAGAAGTCAGAAATCGGGACGCTGCATCGGCGGCGGGCGCCGTGCTCAGAGGTGGCGGGCGCCGCGTTAGCAGTGCCGTCCCAAATCGTAATTCTCAACAGTCCTTCGTCAAGAAATTCTCCCAATCTCTCTGGTTTCTCTCCCCCACCATCGGTTCTATAGATTCTGCTTAGGTGGTCGGCTACTAGATTTTTCTGCTCCCTTCTTATCTCTGATTTCCGGATTGAATTCTGTCAGAAGTAGAATCCATCGAATCAATCGTGGTTTAGCGTCCTTCTTTGTCATCAAATAGCGGAGTGCCGCATGATCACTATAGACCACCACCTTGGCACCCAATAAATAAGGCCGAAACTTCTCTAGAGAAAGTACCACAACCAATAACTCCTTTTCAGTAGTAGTGTAGTTCCGCTGAGCCATATTCAACATCATAGAAGCATAATAGATCACATGAGATGCTTTCTCAACTTTTTGCCCCAAGACAGCCCCAACGGCATAATCACTAGCATCACACATCAACTTAAACGGAAAAGTCCAGATCGGAGCTTGAATAATAGGTGCTGATGTCAACTGATCCCTCAACTCATGAAAAGCTTTCTTGCAATTATCATCAAACACAAAGGAAACATCTTTCTTAAGCAATTCACATAATGGGGAGGTTATGTTGGAGAAATCCTTAATAAACCTCCTATAAAATCCTGCATGGGCTAAGAAAGAACAAATCTCACGCACATTAGTAGGATAAGGTAAAGACTGAATCAAATCTATCTTAGCTTTATCTACCTCAATGCCCTTCTTGGACACAATGTGACCAAGAACAATCCCTTGTTCAACCATAAAGTTACACTTTTTAGAGTTTAAGACCAGGTTAGTTTCAACACATCTCTTAAGCACTAGTGACAAATGATGTAAGCAAGAATCAAAGGCATTCCCATGCACAGTGAAATCATCCATAAACACTTCAATAAAATGCTCAACATATTCAGAAAATATACACTTTATGCATCTTTGAAATGTACCAGGCACATTGCATAATCCAAAAGGCATTCTACTATAACCAAAAGTACCAAAAGGACATGTAAAAGTGGTTTTCTCCTGGTCTTTGATGTGAGCCTAAATTGCCATGTTTTACATTAACATTTATATCAATTTTTGCATACATTTCATCTCATTGGGCTAGAATAGTGCAGAATCTATGTAGTTTATGCTTATTTGCCAAATTATGGGGTCTACACTAGTTTCTGTTTAATTTCGCAGAAATTGAGGCATTTTACAGCAGTTCGGAGAAGGAAGGAAAATCATGGAATAGCTCGAGGTCAACTACAGAAAGTCTAAGATCAAGCATGAGTTGAACCAAAGCACATCGAGCGGAAAAATGAAGAAGCACTCGACAAAGACTAGTCGATATCGACTACTTTGGTCGATATCGAGTATTATCTAGTCAAAATTTCCCTAGTCGAGCACACGAGCAACAAAGTCACTCGGAACTAATCGATTTCGAGTACTCTACTCGATGTTGAGTACCCGTCGAGTCCAGAATCCTAGCCGAGCTCGAGTAGAAATCCGACGAGAAGATCATCTACTCGATGGCGAGTACTTTACTCGATGTCGAGTACTCCTAGTGACGAATCCGATTCGAAATCTAGTGGAGTCCAAGATATGTGGATTACTTGCAAGTGAAGGCATGAGATATTCTATCAAGTTAAGAGAAGATCTATCAAGATGGAAGATATTTATCCACTTTAGTTGGACTTACCTCAGAGATTTATTTGTTTTGCTTTAACGTTTTATCATTTATCTTTAGATAGAAAGTTTTACATATAGATAGATTATTCTTTTCTTGGATAGCGGGGATTGAATACTATAAATAAGGCCCTAGGGGCTGAGTTTTAGGATCATCCAACAACATTATATTCCACACACAATTTATATTCAAAAGGTAGGAGAGAGAGCTTAGGCTGATTTGAGTTGGAGTTTGCGAGAGCGGTTTTGGCTTCGATCGGTTGTAAGTCTTTATTTGATTCAATGCAAGTTAGTTCCCTTTTATTATTGATGAGTTTCTTGATGATGACGAGCGAGTAGTCACTCAACTTCTAGGGTCGGGGTGAGCCCGACGGTAGCCATGTAAGGTAATGCGATAAAGGTACATTTTTTAATGCGATTTCGTCTTCTATCCCTTCGAGCATGATTCTTTTGCGACAACCGAAGGTGATCCTTGTTTTTGTTATTGAAGCGAAAGTGATCTTAATACAACTTGGATTAATTATGTGAAAAGGGTTAGTAACAATGTTAGGGTTTATGCGAAAGCCTCTATTTTCCTACTTGTTAATAACGAAAGTTATTTGATGAAAGGCATGATCTTTTATTACCTTTAGCATGATTCTTATATGGTTATCGTTGTGGCATTGAAACCCTGATTCTGGAAGACTTTTAGTTTATTGAATTTGCCACAATTTTTGTGTTGATTCTGCTTTATTTCCGTTTGCAAAGTTACGTTTTCGTTCACTGCATTACTCGATCTCGACCAGTTCTAGTCGACGTGGAGGACTTTGGTCGACGTCGAGTACTATGTTCTACTCGACTTGCTCTCTTTTCGTCGTCTGTTGTTTAGCTTCACAGGTTCACTCGACTGAGTAGTCGATATCGAGTACTCTACTCGAGATCGAGGACTCTTCTGGTCGATTTCGAGAGGATTCTAGGACTGAAAAGGCGAGCGCTGACACGCTTCCTCGTGGATACGATCCTGATTCTCTTCCACTACAATGGGAGGAAGTCTTGTAATTTTTATTTGCGTGGTTTAAGGAGTTGATTTGAGATTTTTATTTTATATTTATTTCATACTCGATTCTTTCTCCCAACAGTCCTCGAGTGCAATAGAAATTTGAAAATATCCAGAATAGCCATCCAAAAAGCAATAATAAGACTGGCCGACAAGGCGCTCAAGCATATGATCAATGAAAGGTGAAGGAAAGTGATCCTTACGTGTCACCGCATTGAGCTTGCGATAATCAATGCAAACTCTCCAACCAATCTGTACCGACATAGGTACCATCTCACCTTCTTGGTTTTCAGAAACCGTGATACATCCCTTCTTAGGTACCACTTGTGTAGGACTTACCCATTGACTATTAGAAATATGATAGATCATACCTGCCTGAAGGAGATTCAAGACTTCCTTTTTGACGACCTCCATCATGGGTGGATTCAACCGTCGTTAAGGTTGTCTCGTCGGCTTTGCACCGTCCTCCATGAGTATGCGATGCATACACAATGTTGGACTGATTCCTTTGATGTCAACAATGGTCCATCCCAAGGCAGTGCGGTGTTCCCTAAGAAATTCCACCAACCTTTGTTCCTGGTCAAGAGTAAGCTTATTAGAAATGATAACATGAAGGGTGTCACCTTCTCCTAAAAATGCATATTTTAAATGATCAAGGAGAGGTTTCAATTCAACTTCAGGCGCCTTAATGACAGACGAAAGTAGCTTTTCACTAGGAAGATCTATAGATTCAGTTCTATAAGCATGAGACCAATCATCTTGGTTGGCATCAAGTGTCACATACAATTCTTGCAGGTTATCAGGCAAAGCATAATCATAAGATAATTCACCCAAATGTTATTCCAAAACAACCCGTAACTGGTCAGAATGATCAATATGCATAATATCCTTAGTGAAAGCATCTACAATATCAACCAGATTTAGAGAATAAGCAGCAGATTTCCCATCAGGGATAAAAAATTCAGCTCGTTTTCCATCAACTTCCACAGTTAAAGACCCAAAAGAACAATCAATTTTTGCTTTCGCAGTTCGCAAAAAGGGTCTACCTAGTATGATGGGTATCTCGGGTACACCAAGTCCCATATCAATCACATAGAAATCAGCAGGGAAAATCAAATCATCAATCATGATCAAAACATCTTCAACCATCCCCTTGGGGTGAAGTTGAGAGCAATTAGCAAGTTGTATCATAACTCTAGTGTCATTCAGAGGACCCATACCCAATTCATCATATAATTTGTACGATATCACATTAATAGATGCACCAAGATCAACCATAGCAGTTTTGAATGTGACTTCACCAATCGTACAAGGAAGAGTAAACATACTTGAGTCTCCGCACTTTTCAAGCAATTATTTTTGAAAAACTAAGGAAAGATTTTCTTGTAGTTCCTTACCTTTCATTTCCTTCTCCCATTGCGTCTTCTTGGTTGTGCAAACTTCCCGAAGGAATTTGGCATAACAAGGAATGGACTCAACTAGATTAAGGAGAGGAATATTTACCTGCCGCTTGGTGAAAGTATCGAATAGATCCTTGTCGTTTTCCCACTTATGGTCAAGATCCAAGGCATAGGATATGGGTGGTAAAAGTTTCACAACCTCATAAGACCATTCCTCCGATGATTTCTTCGAAGATCCAATAATGTCAAAATTCGGTTCCATAACTGACAGTGGCGGAGGGCAAACTTCTCCGATTCGTCGTTTTCCACATCTTCTCCACAAATCATCTTCCTAGACCTTCTTTTTGAATTCTCATTGGAAAAACCCAAATCATTTCCTCCAAGGGCCATAATCATGGAGTCTTCAGACAAATCCTTCTTCCAATTTCTCAAATTGAGTTCTTGTAGCTCTTGGGACATGTGTCGCAGAAGTTCTCCTTGATGTCTTACCATCATCATCAAATCTCTAAAAACACCTCCCTTAGGGATTTCAAAGTTCTTACAGTACGATTCTTGAGCTTCTTTCTTCCCTTGAGTGTTCTATTTTGCCATCTGAGTCGCCATCTTCATTAAAACCTCTGTTAGCTTCACAACTTTCTCTTCGCAGCCTTTCACAGGGTCATCTACTGCAAATGGATTCCCAAATCCACTAGAGTTCCTGTACTGCTGAGTGGAGTTTGCTAGTCCATCGAAGATATGCATAGCTTCTTCCAGCGTCTTATCCAGTATATCACCTCCGCCGGTAGCAATGATGACAATGCGATCTTGGTCAAGCAACCCTTCATAAAGATAGAGGATCATATCCTCTTCAAGAAATCCATGCTGGGGGCAACTTGCCTTTGAGTCGCCTAAATCCCTCAAATTAGTCATAGAGACTCTCCCCAGGAAGTTGTTCTATACTAGTCAATTGCTTTTTTACTTTACTCAGACGAGTAGCTGGGAAATATTTCATCAGAAAAGCTTTCTTCAATTCAAGCCACGTAGTAATACTTCCTTTAGGCAAACAGTTTAGCCTATCCATTGCTGCGTCTTTCAGGGTGAACGGAAACAACCTCAACATGAGTTAATCATCAGTAAATCCTTGAGTTCTGAGTCGATCACAAACACTAACAAATTCAGCAAGATGCTTATTTGGCTCATCTCCAATCATCCCATGGAAAACTGGAATAATCAATAACCAATCATCTTTTTATCCCAATTTGGAACCTTTAGGGAGTTCAGGTAACGTAATCGCAAGGTGTTGCGAATTCAGATTAGGTTCCCTTATGTCTCTCAATGTCCTTTTGAGAGAATTTTCAGCATCTTCAGCCATCTTTGCTTAACCTTCAAAAAGACTCAACAAAGATTGATTAGTAACCAAAAAGTAATCCACCAAGGTGAATTACCCAAGATAGCAATAAGAGAAAGAACGGAAATAAAGTAAATCTCCCCGGCAACGGCACCAAAATTTGGTGTGCTGCAGAATGTCAATATCTTTCTACAACAACAAAAAAAATAACCCAAACCAACAACAAAACTAGCAACCTAGTAATTAGTATAGCGGAATAGTAAGGGGTCGATCCTACAGAGAGAATACATTTCCAGTTATTAAATCGCTATCAGAATCGAATAAGATCAAGAAGTGATTAAATATCAAAATAACTGAAGTCAACAAAAGTAACAATGGTGAATTGGTGATAATTAGAGTGAGATAATTTCCCCTACAATTCATCAACAATGGTTATGTCTTTGATCCTTGACTCTATCTATCTTACCTTGTTCGATTCATCTAATGGCGGATCACTCCAACCCTAAGCAAATGAACAATAGTAATCAACAAACAACCAAAGATAGGGGCACAACTCCCTAACCCTAATTGGTATAATTGATAAAGTAGAATTGTCAATGTCCTACACACCTAATCAATGCTTTCAAGGGATCAATTAGTTATGCTATGCTACTAATCCAATTAACTTGCAATGGTTAATCAAACCTTTAGTAGGAAAGCAAATCCCGTCAAGGTGGCCAATTAAGAGGGAATACATGCAATCAATCGATAATAAACAAAGATATCGAATCAATCAAACTCAGGATAGATAGAAATTAAGTCTCACAAATCATATAACCATGTCTCCGAATTGTAGGCGAAATGAAAGAGGTTTAGTTCCTCATGAAAAGTCTTCCTCTCAATATCTCCATTAGAGTTCTCTTCATTAGGTTTTCTCCAGTAAACTCCAACTCTCCACAAAGTCGGCCAAAAAAACAAAATATAGTTTAACCTAATTAGTTTCCAAAAGACGGAATGGGAAATTCCGTAATCGACACGGGCGGTGGGCACTGTGCTTTAGGCGGCGGGAGCCATTCCATCAGTAGCCTATTCTTCAATTTGCGCATTCTGAATCCAAGCTACCTTCCTCCACGCCTCTTTCTAGCCTTCTTCACATGTTTCCTCAGGTTCCTAGCTCTCCAAACTCATCCTTGGCAAGCCATAGATATGTCCTTCCAGCGTCGGGACATAAATCTGCAGAAAAGCATAAAAAGAGCGTAGATTCCAAACTTGCAAGACTCAACACTACTGAATCAAACTACTCAAATAAACACAAAATAAGCTACCCTATACTCACTAACAACTACCTATAATGCCTATATAAAATACGCATTATCAGTACCTTTGAAATTTTTTGACTTTGTTGCGATGCTTGATGATAAACTAATGATGCTACAATTATAAATACGAGTTGATATGATGTAGGTCTTATGTGTGATGATTTCCATAATTGCTTCCTCTTTGAACATGTGAGTGAGATCCTTTGGTAGGATGGTCAAAGAGTGGTGAAAGGATTTGAGCTATTAGGTTGATCGATGGTAGTATGGAGAAGAGTCGCAAGGAAGAGATGTTAGCTTAGGTAGGACCGAGTGAGTTATAGGATTTATGGGAGACGGTGCTTAGTGGTTTTCCGATGAGCTTTCTAGGTGGAACGTAGGTGGGAATATAGGAAGGCTAGACGGTGATCGAGGAATCCTTATAGAGGAGGTGATAGCAGGATGTGATGCTTATGACATCTCAAGATGTACGGGAAGTATAGAAGTGACCCTTGTGAGTATTGAGGACATAATATGAGAGGGTACTTATGTATGGGACTATGGATAGGAGTTGGTTTCTTAGAGGTGGGTTGATAGTGAGAGTGCTCGACAGAATGGGGAGAGAGATTGGAGTATCGAATGGAATTAGGATTTCTTCTAGGGGTGTTATCTGAGTTGATGTTGGTGAGTTTAGGTGAGGATTGATCTTGGCTTGAGAGTTGGAGACGAGCAAGTGGAGATTGCGTTGTTATTGTAACTCATAATGATGTGAAAATTTTCTTGATTCTGTGACTTATTAATATGTACTGGCATGATGATAGATAACGAACATGCTAAACCTGATATGGAATGACATTACATGTTGATATGCAATACTGGAATCTAATTGGCAGTGACAAGTGTTCAAATTTGACGGAGGGAAAACCTGTCGTTGATCCGCCAAAGAAAATCTCAAACCTATAACTAGTATAGCAATAAGCAAGAGGTCGATCCCACAGGGAAATTATTATTCAAGTGTGATTTAGATGTCAATCAAAGTAACCAAATTGGGGGGGTTTTATGTGTGAAATTTCCGCCTTTTATCAAAGCAGATTGAAACAAACAAGAGTAAATGATTTTTATTCAGATAATTAGAAGAAGCAATTCTACCTACAATTTTCCACTTTATTGGATTGAAGCGATCCTTGTAACTCCTTCTCGTCCTATTAAGTTTCCTATGAATGCCCTTGTCCCGACCTAATATAGTTACTAGTCCAACCAGTCCTAGCAACCCTTATCAATCAAACAGTCCCTAAAGAAGGATTTAACCCAATTGATAGCTTTAAGTTCAGAGATTAGCCAAGGTATTTGCAGTCCCTAAAGAGGGATTTAACAACACATTCAACTTCCTACTCATTCAATTAGTTCAACCAGCCCTAAAGGAACAAGTTTGCCACTTAGGTTAAGGTTCACAACCAGGAATCTACAAAACCTTAGCGATTGAATTGATCTAACAAGTTGGCCAGACAAGATAGAACAAAACAATAAACAATCAAGCACAAAGAAGTTGAAACATTCAAATATAGGAAACAAGGAACGAGAATTAGAAACTCACAATCAATCCGAATAAAGCTTCAAATTGCAGGCAGAATAGATGAGTTTAGTTCCTCATGGAAGACATCGATCAAAATCTCTAAAGTGTCTGATGAATAGAATAGAATGGAAGTTATGAAAATAACATAAAACTTGGCCTTTTAAAACATCAAAGTCGGCCATGAAAGAAATAAATAAGTTCTAGGGTTTTCATTAATCAAAACGCTGCGAATTAACGCTGACGACCAATGTTGCGGGCGCAGCATAGGTGCTGCGCCCGCAGCACACTGTTTCCTCCAACCCTTTGCAAATTGATTGGCCGCGGGCGCCGCAAGGTTGCTGCGGCCGCATCCAGGGGCTTTTCACGGAAAATATATCATGAATTCGGTCTTCTTGTCAACAGAAAAGTTGTAGTTCTCTGAAAGAGCTTTCCAACGTATAGTCATAATAGTCAATCGGACAACCGAGGCCTCCAGAAAGTGCAAAACAGGTTCAGCATGTCTAGCGACAACTTCTGCAGACTTGTTCTTCGTTTAGGTACGCTTCTTCTTCTCAAGACCTCTTGAGATCTTCATGTAAGCTTCTCCGATCAACTAGACATTCTCTTATAATGCGTCATCAACCCATGCCTCATCCTCGGATCCACAGTTTCCTGAAATAATCAATAAAAGTGTGTAGATTCCGACTCCACTAACATAGAGAGCAAATATGCAAATTGTACTTAATCCATCCATGAAATGCATCTTATCTAAGCTAAATGCAACCTATTATGCATACCTAACAGCATGCTATCAGTTATCATTATATATTAATACATTGCTATCCTGATATGTTGATTAAAAGCATGTTATGATGTGTTGTGATATGATATATGAATTATGAGATAATGATTTGTTGCTATGTGAAATCATGATATTATTTTAAATGATTGATAAGCATGATTATGGATATGTTAAATGATGAATATGACTTGGAGTATGAATATGACTTGTAAATATGAGATAATGATGTGTTGACAATGTGTTTTAAATGATTGCTAAATGATCGTTATATGGTATTGTAATGAGTTGAGATGATGTCTGGTGAGTATGCTGACGGTTGATGATTAATGTACTGCTTGGCCTTCCCTTTTGTTGACCCGTAATAGCATGACCTTGTTTGTATTGATGTGTTGACAATGTGTTTTGGTTCACTAACTCTATGATGAACATTTCCACTATGACTCCCCTTATAATGCCAATGTTTGATAAAACAATGTTTGATATGACAAATCTTGTTATGACAATGCTAGATGGAATCTGGATAGGTTGATACGACGGCTATGTGAAAACTCTTGTTATGACTGGTTCCACTTTTATTGTGATGTTGGTATGCGATATCGAGATTTAACTTGTAGGACTGACTCCATGATATAATACATTGATCTCTTAACATGTGTGCTTGCGTGATTAGCTATGATGGTTTGATGGTGCACTTGTTATGCCTTCAGTATGATGTAGAGATACTTTTGTGACTCGTAGTATGATGTCGGTACTTTTAGCATGTGACCTTTTGGCACCATGTTGGTATGTGTTTTGGGACTCGTCGTATGACGTACGGCTGGAGACACGCTGATTTATTATATATGAGTTGATGCATTTTATAACTTGCGATTCTTGTTGAGTTTGAGATTGCTACATTGATTTGACTCATGAAACTAGGAAGAAAATATGGGATTAGCCCTTAGAGGTGGATGCCTCCACCTCTCGAATTTTGGTTTTGATTGACTAACTTGGGGTTGAATGATTTTTTAAAAGGACTAACTTTGATTTTGAATGGTTTTGAAGTTGAGAGGTTTTGCTTGATTTTGAAGGTTTTAGTCTCAAGGACGAGACTTGTTTTTAAATGTAGATGAATGTAAAGATCGGAAAATTTAATTATTATTTAATTGCCGAATTTGGAAAGCTTTTAAAAATCCGTCCCCGAGCAACTTGCTATTTTTTTAAAAGTCTTTGAAATGATTCTGGCATCCTTTGAATTTGAGTTTGACGAGTCTCATTTCCGCTATCGAGTTTCGAATTTAAAAACTAGAGCCTCGTGTATTTTTTTTGAAACAATTAGAAATTTCAAGTTGGGTTTTCCGAGAGTCGAAAATTGGGTTGAGTTGTTGAGATTCAGAGTCGGATCTAGTGGGACCATCTCTCTCTCATCTCTCTCTCTTCCCACTCACCCTCTTTATGACTTTTGTCTTCTTCCCCTTTAAAACCCTAGAGTGCCATTTGTTCCCCCTATATAAAGAAAGCAACAATCCAAGGGACACAACATCAACCTAAAAATCTGAGCCACTCTCCCAAAACCCTAGTCTCTCTTTCTCCCCCATTTGAGATTCAAAACCCTAAGTCCCTCACTCACTCTCTATCCTCTTCCATCTTTCGAGCCCTCTTCTGTAACGGCCCGGGATTATGATTCCCGGGTTACGTTTCGAGGGATGAAACCCCTCGTTAGGATCTTGCGCCCCGAGTACAGGTTGAAGGTTTGAAATTCTATCCTAACATTTTAAAGTGGGATTTCATACCCAAAATTCGAAGGGATCGTTGAAATCCTCGGGGAAGTCTCATGTACCTGTCATAAGTCTAAGCGTGGAAAACTAATAGTCATGCAAATAGTAGAATCAAGGTGTAATACAAGAGGGTGACACGGCAGAGCCGAGTCAAAACCAAATCAATTAGCGTATTTATCGAAATTTAATATACAATGTTAGTGGAGTTAAACCATTTCTTTGAGATCGCCCAAAAGAGTTCCCACGTCACGGAAACAAGGAATAATCATGCTGCAAAACAAACCTAAAAAAAAATGTATGTGGGGCGGTGTCAGATCGAAGCCCTACGCAATATAATCCCAAACAAGCAGACACATACACACGCTAGACCTAATAAAGATGCTTCTAGATGCAAGGCAGAATATTAACACACTAGCACGGTCCTAAGATCAAGTGCATAAATATAATAAGGCCTTAGCACCGAATACCAAGTGGTATATCCCTCTCCTACCTCCACCCCCTTCCGATAGGGCGGAGACTGGCCAGCTCGTGAATGCATTCATTCATAATCGGGTGGCACGCATGCCCAACCCGCTCCACAATAAAGCCCGCATGCATCTCATAATATAAGGAAGTTCATGACTCGATTGACTCAGGACGGGACCCGATGAGACTAGGTCGTCCTATAACCCTAGCAATGACTCTAGTTACTTCACAGATAACGGCCGTTCTATTTACAAAAGCAATGAGTAAATGAATGTTCAATCATGAGTGCAATCCTAGCAGGATACTACATGGCATGCTTTATTATGAATGCAAGCACCTAGTATGCACATGGCTACAAGCAGGGAGATCTCTTTTCGAATCTGAGTGAGCTCATATAGGAACTCACCTGGAAATGCAGAACAGCAAAAGGCAACAACTAGGTATACAGAAAGCCAGCATATCACAGATGATCACCTAACACATATATATAAGTAATATAAATAAGTCTACTTCTAATGTTACTTAAGCATATAATATCACACACAAGTCATCAAATCTATTCACCAAGTTAGGCAGGGTAAGACATTTTTCCAAGATTTCCCAAAACTCTTTTAAACCCTCAAGTTAGATAAAGTCACCATTCAAAACACTTTCGCAATCATCCAAAGAAAATCCATTTACAACCATTATTCCTTAAACCAATTTATTTTATTATTATTTCAAAACAAATTCAACAAGTTAAGGTATTTCCAAAACTCCTTATAATTTATTAAATCAATTCCCGACTTTTGAAAATATTTCCCAAATTCATTTTCCAATTCGACTCCAATAATTTATTTTAAAGCTCAATATATTTCAAGTCATAATGTATATTCTTAAATACCCTTAATAATTATATTTTACCAATATAGATCCAACCATTTTTATTTTTATTTTTATATTAAACCGGCCCTTATATGCTTCTCGAAACCGGACCTAAACCCTTCAGATTTTGAAGTATAACAAAAATAGGCCCAAAAAGAAATCAAGCCCAACCATCATTACTCACCTCTCGGA
Source organism: Persicaria tinctoria (assembly GCA_037127255.1). Lineage (NCBI taxonomy): Eukaryota > Viridiplantae > Streptophyta > Magnoliopsida > Caryophyllales > Polygonaceae > Persicaria > Persicaria tinctoria. The sequence continues at coordinate 40,477,218 of JBANSL010000012.1, read as the reverse complement.
TCCAATACCAACCCAAAACAAAATATAAGTAAAGGGGAAAGAAGGAGGCGGGCCCCACACGAGCCAAATCAGCGTCTCCTTCCTCTGACCTTCTCTGACTCGTCGCTCGCCTGACACTCCCTCGCCGCCTCGCACCTCGCCAGCGCCCTCACCTCTCCGGCTTCCCTTCCCTCACCCAACTTCGCTCAATCCTGCCTAATGCTCGCACTCATTCCCGCTCTCACCTCGCTCCGGCTTGCTTGCTCCCTCGCACCTGCTTGCACAGCCCCGCTCTCCCTCGCCGGAGCTCCCGAGCTCGTCGCTCTCACGCTCGTTCTCACCGGCACTCTCGGAACAAGCAAGAAGGGAACGAAACAATCAGGGATTTAAATCAATATAAGTTGGAGGGAGGTTAGGGGAGCTCACCAAGGGTTCGAGGCTCGCCGGAGATTCGATCGGAGCTCGATTCGGCCTCGTCGGAGCCGAAATCAAAGTGTTCTTGGCCTGGGTCGAAGTGAGGAGTTATAAAGGTGAAGCTTTTAAGGGTTTTCGAGTCAGAACGGAGGATCGAAGGCTTACCGAGGGCTCGAGATTTCGCCGGGAAATCCGTCGGGGCTCCTTTGTTGCTCGGTTTGGCTCGACAGAAGCTCGAGGCGCCTTTGCTTGGCCTGATAAGGACGGAAGGAGCATAAAGTTTCGAGTTTGTGAGGTTTTAGAGCGAAAGGAGGAGGGAGGCGCCTTACCAAGAGTGTTGGACGGAAAACAGGGGGAAAAGGAGGAGGAGGGCTCGGCGATGGTGTCCCCGGGGTGCTCCTGGGTGGCTGCTGGGCTCGTGGGCTCCGAGGAGGGGTGGAGCTCGGGCGTGAGACTTACAGTAGAAAGGAGAAGAAGATAAGGTTGTGGGTTGCGTTTGCTTTAGAGGCTTGAAAATGAAATGTGGTGAGGATAGGTGTGTGTACGAGGGATTGTATGGAAGGGATTGTCCTCTTCAATTGTCCTCTTCAATTGGAGACTAAAACCAAACAAAGTAGGGGATGAAGGTTGAAATTGATGAGTCCAGGGACCATGTCCAATGACCTTGTAATCATCTCGGTTGCGTCTTCCGAGATTCTCACAACATCCTAGTCACGGCCGTGACATCTCCAATTGGTCTTGGCAAGTTTGCAATAAGCGCCCCTATCACATCTTCACTTCGACTTTTCGGAAGTACCACAACTCTAAAAGTTCTACAATATCATCACTAGGTCTTAGCAAACACCCTACAAGCGCCCCCATAAAATGCTTGTATCCACTTCGTGAAGTATCATAGAGTTGTCCGGGTTTAAAAAGTTTCAAATGAGATTCCACAGTTGAAAAAGATTAGCCTCAAAATCATGGAAATTTCGATCGCGTTCGGTCTCTCAAAATCCAAGTTAGTCATTTTTCAAAATCGTTCAAAACCCTTCAAATCAAGCAAACTTCTCAACTCTAAAACCATCCCAAAGCTTTTCAAAATCCAAGTTGGTCGCTTCCAAACTCTTTCAAAACCCTGTAAATCCCAAGTTGGTCAAACAAATTCAGAACTCAAGAGGTGGAATCATCCACCTCTAAAGGTTAATCCCAAATTCTCTTCCTAGGTTCCAATCTCAAAAGAAATTCCAATCTACGAATCTCTAGCCATTATCAGAATCAACATAACCAAGACATGCCACCTCATGAACAACCAATAATTGAAATTGGCCACGCCAAAACCGTAACATGAATAGCCATTACTAACATTGCCGCACACCAGTATATTGAAACGAAAACACTCAGCATTAGCACTTCAGGTTCTAGGTGTCAACAAGTAAGAATGCAACAAACAAGAATGTCATTTTTGAAAGGTCAACACACAACCACATCAAATCTCAACCTTAGTAGATCACATCAGCATGGTTTCCTACTTACCACCACCAACACAACAGAATTTTGTCATAATAGGGGTTTCAGTCTAATAGGAAGACAACAAGTCAGCACAACAAAATCCATTTCAACAAGATTCATCAAGTCAAGACATTCACCATTTTCATAGCCAAGGACCTAGCAGAAAATCAATTTTGAAATAGCAATGCATAGGGATGTCGACACAATCATGTTTCAGCAATTTAAGTTCAAGTTGCCAATCATAGAACCTGTCATGCTCTCATGGTTCAACAATAGCAAAGTCTAATAACATAGCAAGCACAAAATATAATCACGACAACGTTTAACTTAACAGGACATCGCATATCATTATCTCAGGATAACTTGCACCTTATACTATGGACCCTACATGCTACTATCACTTAGCTTTCAAGTATTTTGCATCAGTATAATATAACATGATTTCACACTGTGTTTACACATAATTACTACACATTGCCTCAAAACAGCCACATGTCATAAATCCCAAGATACTACCATGCTTAGCAAGTATTGCAAAATATCAGGTATTGACACAGCAAGTCAAGTTATCACATTACGTCATGCTAATAATAATTCGAGCAAAGCTAATATCATGCTAACTTTGCAATATCATATTGTCACATATTATCGGGCACATAATATCATTATTACCAACCCAAGTCGGGATTTCAAAGGATATAATTCACATTCCACGAGTAAAAGAAACAGGCAAGGCTTACCGACACACAACACCAATCATACCACAAGGTCAGTCACATAGGAACATCAAAGCACTGAAATCCATCGTCATAAGTAGAAGAATCAATATGTTAGTTCTGGGGCCTGGGGTTTATGGGCCCACCGTGCTTCCGTTGTGCCACTCCCGTGGTATTTGGCTAAACGTGCTCTTTTCTACGCCATCGTTCGTCAAAGTATTACAAGCAACTTTTAAGTTATTGGAGATAGGAGAGAGAAGATGAGGACAACCCGGACTCCCCATGGAACCGAACACAGACCAAATGATGATGACACGACGAAAAAGAAACAAAATCCCAACCCAAGAAGGAGTAAGGTGCCCTTATGGAACTCTACGAGGTCACAAGTGCAGCAAGCAAGACACATACCATTCGTGGAGTAAACTAGTCACATATATCACTGAACACTACCATGCACCTACCTTGATAAAAAAATGTTAACAAATAGGGGCAACAAAAAAAAAACATGATCGGGTAAGTGCGGGATGTCAGCATATAATGAGCTATGGTTGGAAATCAGTCCTCCATGATACTAGTAATATCTATTTAAAGAAAAAGCGCAATCAAAGGTAATCATTAAGGAACAATTTGTCACCGAAATCACAGTTCATGCATACATGCATCTACCATGTCGTAGGGTATAACATGCAACGTGGTATTCAACTGTTAATTAACACATATTTCATAAAAGTATGAGTTCACAGTTAAGCATTGGAAGGACGTCATGTAATAAGAACAGCTTGGATGAGAACACACATAAGCATGCCACTAATCATACTTAGCATGATGCAACCATGTGGAGGCATATCATTCTAACATGGGAACTGATGCGCATGATTCACAGTAGCCACAACCTTACGATATGTTACTTCAAGATGAGAAGGAGAGAGGTGTTCTCAAAAGTCAAGTGGAGATGGATGCTTTCCGAACGGTGGTGGAGGACCAAGGCCTGATTGATCTAGGGTGGAGTGGGATAAAACTTACATGGGAAATAGGTCGTGGAGCAGGGTCTGTCATTAAAGAAAGGCTAGACCGATTTCTTGCAAACTCAGCGTGGTGTGATCACTTCACTTCCTTCCGAGCAAGGAATCTACCAAGATATTGTTCCGACCATTCGACTATAACTCTGGACACCGAACAAAGGGTGCATAGTAGGAAGGAGCGACACATTAAATTCGAAACCCTGTGGATGCAGTATAACGAGTGTCGAAACATCATCGAAAATCAGTGGGGCGCTTTGGGTGGGAGTCCAAAGAAGAAGATTGCAAGATGTGCTCAAGGCCTTGATATCTAATATGCTTGGACAGTCATAAGATCATGCAGAGAGCAACTCCAAATAATAGTGGGATGAGTCATAGAAGTTTAAGCAAGACTACTATTGCACCCAAACATTAGCACATATAAAAGGAATATAAGCAATCGTGATGAATGAGTCATGCGTATATCATAGTGCGAAACAGGACAAGGCTCTTAAGATATCATGCTTCAAGGGGGCGGTATGCTACATTATGTATGCAAGGGTAATCATGCAAGGTGCTAGGTTTTTCATTTACGGAAGCCTTAAAAGGTCAGGGGCATGCAGAAACAACATCGAGTGATGAGATGATTGGCACACATTGATAATCACCTAATGCTTAACATGCATCGAAAATAGGCATTAACTCTATAACTGGGTCTATCAATTCCTAACTAGTTAAAGGATCGCATATCAGAGATGTTGGGAAGAATACAAGACCTCGCGGAGTCTATCCTACGTGAGGACAGGTCATAAAGCAGATAGAGCATGAATACACACAAGCCATAATTCATGGGTCTTGTAAGATATATCTTAACACGATAAGATGCACGGCTATGCAGCATAGGTTACATGTTCATTTGGAAACTAGCACGGATGCATTTAAGGGGTCAACCAATCGTAACGTGACCATATGAGAACAAGGGGGGGGGGGGGGATATGGCGGAAATGGCAACATGAGCTTAAGGCGACACGACTTCACATAGATATAAAGCATGCAAGTACACAGGTATATATTGACAGTATACAACGAGGGCACGTATTTCACACAAGGATATATCAAGTCACATTGTGAACCTACATGATGCTAGCGATACATGGTAAGGCATGTGTATATTTATAGACTGAACAAGAAAACAACATGGACGATGGATTATAAATCATGCTAGGAATTAATGAACCACCATAGGAGTACATGGAATGGTACAGTACTATCACATCATGGAACAATCATATTCACTTAATGAAGCAAGCATGACAAATTTCCACTCAGCGAGTTATATTGGGATTCATAAGCCCTATAGGATACTACCAGCACATAGTGAACATGATTACAATCAAGTTACTTTGATTAAACTCACCCTAGCATTCAGGTGTCTTGTATATGCGAAAACGTGATACTAACTCATTCGTACATACATTCCTTCGATTAGCACAACATTTTGCAAAGAGCCAAATAAGCTACACCGTAACGACCTAGAAGCATGATAGACATATCACAGAGTATAACATGGGCCTAAAGCAAGATAGCTAGGCATAGATATGATGGTAGACAATTACAGGTCCATGCGAATATCTAAACGGTACATGCTCAAAAATATCAGGTCATATATTCAGGGAAACACGAGAGGATACCACAAAGAAGAAGAAAATATCATGGGGATAAAAGGTGAGCATGCTATGGTTTAGTGGTCATAAAGTCATGATGAGGGGCGAGAGTAAGACTGACATGCTAAGGGTCACACTATAATGAACCTAATCCAAGAGAGAGAGTAAACATTATGTGAGTTCGTAACTTGCGACATATGTGTTTAATCAATCATTAGTATGATGATGCGGGGAACCAATGAGATCAAGTTGTGCATGCATGGGGGGTATGACAAAAATACAAAGAAGCATGACATGAGACCTAAACAAGATGGTCAAGAATGGATACGTAATGACATACAACCACAAATCTACATTAAGGATCATCCTCATAACATATGCTGGGAATAACACATCAGGTCGAGTCATGCATATACGAAACTAGAAATTATAGTGGTGTGTGCTCGTTCAGTGTGTCAGGTCATATATTCAAGAAAGTATGAGAGAAACATGGAGATCATCATGGCATGACAGTTACATAAGCATGTTGGAAATTAGGCATCATACAAGGCAGGTTGGACATCAAGTTTTAACATGCATTCATCAAGTAAAGACTCACTCTAACAGGATATCAGAATGGAACGATCACACTATCATAAGCCTATTTACATAGAATTAGGTAGCTCCCTAACACATGATACATACATTCAAGAATTAGTATAACAATACACCTACTAAGTAGATCAGGTTGGGATGATATAAGCATAAATTGTAACACGAACCTAAGCAATGGCTAAACATGGACATCAAGACATGTAGGCATAATTTCACACTAACAATCAATCTGCAAGACTAGGGGGTAGTACATATAGAATCATGCAATCATGGACATAACATTTAAGATAACCCGACAGAGATCTACAAGGGCGACTCTAACTCACTCCCAGAATCCCCACAACTTGTTTCCCGTGGAATATTCATGTGACTCTCGAGTAGGGTAGCAAATGGATCAAGTAAACATCGTACTCCAATACAACCTCAAATGTGGTTATTCCTCCCAATTTCCCGTAGATCACACCGACATCGCAAGAAAAGCTCAATAAAGATGTTTAGTGGGGTCGGGAAAAAAAGACCGAAGAAGGAAATAATCAGGCTTAAAAGATCAAAGACAATCCCACAAGGACTGGAATCCCGACTCTATAATGGCAGAAGGTCTCTCCCGTTATCCCATTCACATAGGCATTTAACACATGATTCGCAGTCAGAATTATCAACCAGGTCTCCAATTAAAGCAAACAGCACTCAACACAGAACAATCAAGCTATCATATGGGCCGCTCTTCAAGGGGCGACTAACCGGAGGGGCAAAACCTCACGGTCTCTACCTAACTCGCCACTCCAGCCACTACGGCGCAAAGCCTTGGAGTCTTGTAGGCCCATCTGTAAAGAACAAGCTATATTTTGCCTACCCGTTCCCAACTACATCCTATAGGGATGATCTAACGCCTTCACTACCCCTTCGTTTCCCTTTGTTTGATTACCATATTTATTGAGTCAAGTTCATATTTAGTCCATTTGAGTTAGCCATATTAAATTCATTTTTCCCTTTCTAAAACATTTTGAAAAAACCATTTGAAAACCTTGGGTCATTTTCAAAACCACTTCAACCTATCATACTCGGTTTGCATAACATGAGCTCTGATACCATCTTTGTAACGGCCCGGGATTATGATTCCCGGGTTACGTTTCGAGGGATGAAACCCCTCGTTAGGATCTTGCGCCCCGAGTACAGGTTGAAGGTTTGAAATTCTATCCTAACATTTTAAAGTGGGATTTCATACCCAAAATTCGAAGGGATCGTTGAAATCCTCGGGGAAGTCTCATGTACCTGTCATAAGTCTAAGCGTGGAAAACTAATAGTCATGCAAATAGTAGAATCAAGGTGTAATACAAGAGGGTGACACGGCAGAGCCGAGTCAAAACCAAATCAATTAGCGTATTTATCGAAATTTAATATACAATGTTAGTGGAGTTAAACCATTTCTTTGAGATCGCCCAAAAGAGTTCCCACGTCACGGAAACAAGGAATAATCATGCTGCAAAACAAACCTAAAAAAAAATGTATGTGGGGCGGTGTCAGATCGAAGCCCTACGCAATATAATCCCAAACAAGCAGACACATACACATGCTAGACCTAATAAAGATGCTTCTAGATGCAAGGCAGAATATTAACACACTAGCACGGTCCTAAGATCAAGTGCATAAATATAATAAGGCCTTAGCACCGAATACCAAGTGGTATATCCCTCTCCTACCTCCACCCCCTTCCGATAGGGCGGAGACTGGCCAGCTCGTGAATGCATTCATTCATAATCGGGTGGCACGCATGCCCAACCCGCTCCACAATAAAGCCCGCATGCATCTCATAATATAAGGAAGTTCATGACTCGATTGACTCAGGACGGGACCCGATGAGACTAGGTCGTCCTATAACCCTAGCAATGACTCTAGTTACTTCACAGATAACGGCCGTTCTATTTACAAAAGCAATGAGTAAATGAATGTTCAATCATGAGTGCAATCCTAGCAGGATACTACATGGCATGCTTTATTATGAATGCAAGCACCTAGTATGCACATGGCTACAAGCAGGGAGATCTCTTTTCGAATCTGAGTGAGCTCATATAGGAACTCACCTGGAAATGCAGAACAGCAAAAGGCAACAACTAGGTATACAGAAAGCCAGCATATCACAGATGATCACCTAACACATATATATAAGTAATATAAATAAGTCTACTTCTAATGTTACTTAAGCATATAATATCACACACAAGTCATCAAATCTATTCACCAAGTTAGGCAGGGTAAGACATTTTTCCAAGATTTCCCAAAACTCTTTTAAACCCTCAAGTTAGATAAAGTCACCATTCAAAACACTTTCGCAATCATCCAAAGAAAATCCATTTACAACCATTATTCCTTAAACCAATTTATTTTATTATTATTTCAAAACAAATTCAACAAGTTAAGGTATTTCCAAAACTCCTTATAATTTATTAAATCAATTCCCGACTTTTGAAAATATTTCCCAAATTCATTTTCCAATTCGACTCCAATAATTTATTTTAAAGCTCCATATATTTCAAGTCATAATGTATATTCTTAAATACCCTTAATAATTATATTTTACCAATATAGATCCAACCATTTTTATTTTTATTTTTATATTAAACCGGCCCTTATTTGCTTCTCAAAACCGGACCCAAACCCTTCAGATTTTGAAGTATAACAAAAATAGGCCCAAAAAGAAATCAAGCCCAACCATCATTACTCACCTCTCGGATCCAATACCAACCCAAAACAAAATATAAGTAAAGGGGAAAGAAGGAGGTGGGCCCCACACGAGCCAAATCAACGTCTCCTTCCTCTGACCTTCTCTGCCTCGTCGCTCGCCTGACACTCCCTCGCCGCCTCGCACCTCGCCAGCGCCCTCACCTCTCCGGCTTCCCTTCCCTCACCCAACTTCGCTCAATCCTGCCTAATGCTCGCACTCACTCCCGCTCTCACCTCGCTCCGGCTCGCTTGCTCCCTCGCACCTGCTTGCACAGCCCCGCTCTCCCTCGCCGGAGCTCCCGAGCTCGTCGCTCTCACGCTCGTTCTCACCGGCACTCTCGGAACAAGCAAGAAGGGAACGAAACAACCAGGGATTTAAATCAATAAAAGTTGGAGGGAGGTTAGGGGAGCTCACCAAGGGTTCGAGGCTCGCCGGAGATTCGATCGGAGCTCGATTCGGCCTCGTCGGAGCCGAAATCAAAGTGTTCTTGGCCTGGGTCGAAGTGAGGAGTTATAAAGGTGAAGCTTTTAAGGGTTTTCGAGTCAGAACGGAGGATCGAAGGCTTACCGAGGGCTCGAGATTTCGCCGGGAAATCCGTCGGGGCTCCTTTGATGCTCGGTTTGGCTCGATAGAAGCTCGAGGCGCCTTTGCTTTGCCTGATAAGGACGGAAGGAGCATAAAGTTTCGAGTTTGTGAGGTTTTAGAGCGAAAGGAGGAGGGAGGCGTCTTACCGAGAGTGTTGGACGGAAAACAGGGGGAAAAGGAGGAGGAGGGCTCGGCGATGGTGTCCCCGGGGTGCTCCTGGGTGGCTGCTGGGCTCGTGGGCTCCGAGGAGGGGTGGAGCTTGGGCGTGAGACTTACAGTAGAAAGGAGAAGAAGATAAGGTTGTGGGTTGTGTTTGCTTTAGAGGCTTGAAAATGAAATGTGGTGAGGATAGGTGTGTGTACGAGGGATTGTATGGAAGGGATTGTCCTCTTCAATTGGAGCTGTGTCTGCAACTGTTACGATTGGTCAAGGGCTGCACATAAAGCTTTTGCCATTTTGCTTCAATTGTCTCACAAGCTAAGTCATAGCTAAGTCATAGGTGTGGTCTGAATTGTTGTTGTCGACCCAAAAAAAAAGGAAGGGGTTGTTTGATTATAATAGGAGAGAAGGGAAGAAGACAAGAGGGGTTGTGGACATGTGATCCCCAAAAGATATTTCAAATTACCCAATAATAATCCCGAAATCCGCTCTCTCGACCTTATCTCGTCTCGTTCAAAATGAATTTTAAATTTTCCAGTTCGAATTTAATAATGAAAACCGAACATCATTTTCCAATCCGTTTTGCGTAAATTTCAAATTTTAGTCGGAATCCGCTTTAAGAGTTTCGAGTTATCTTTATTAAATTAAGAACGAGTTTTTCTTGAAGTATCCGATTTAAATTCATTTTTCCGAAAATTAAGATTTGAAAATCTGGGTCTTTACATCTTCCAAATCCCATCTTTTGTGTTTCTCCCCACCATAAAACCCTTAAACACACCATTACCTCCTTCTTGGAGATCAAGCCTAGAAAACGAAGGTCGAACGTCGATTCAAGCAAAACAGCAACTTTTGGAGGATTTGCAGCCGTGAGTTCTAGGTCGTGGTCGTGAGTTGGAGCCCAGAACCCTTTTCGTCACCGTGAGTTCTAAGTCGCGACCGTGAAACCGAGGCCAGCAACCTCTCTTCATCAATTTCTCGCGGTAATCCGACTCATTCTTCTTCCTCTTGATTCCTTTTCCTTCCAAATCTTTTAAGGATGTATCTTTAATATGTTTTCTACCTTCTAAGGTTAAATCGGAGTGGATCTAACTTTTGTAAAATGTGAAATTGAGCCCTTCTTTCTCCCTTCCCCTGTTTTTCAAAGGTAAGCTAGATCTCTCTCGTTTTTGCTCGTTTTGGTCCCAAACTTCGTAGCTCTTTTACTCATTTTCTACCTTTCCTAGGCTAGATCTCTCATTTACTTGTCAAATTGGAGCTTGAAGGACTCCATTGGAGCATCTTGAAGACTTTTCTTGAAGACCTTCGCTAATCCCTCTTCCGTTCTTCCCCTCTAGTCCTCGTTTGTGTCTTTTCATATTGGTTGAGGTCGGAATCATGTTTTCTTTGATATGGGTTTAGTTTGACATATAACAGAAATGATTCAAGGCAAAAACAAGCCAAAAGCTTTGAATCTCGCCGCGGCGAGCTAGAACATAACCCAGAGGAGGAGGGTGACCTTTCGCGGTTGTGAGTGCAGCTTTCACCACGGCGATAGTTGCCTCTCGTGGCCAGTGAGAGCCCTTCCTCACGGGGTGCCTGGGATAATTTTTTCCACTGCGAGTGGCCATCTCGCCGCTGCGAAAATCACCCCAGTAGCCTTTGGCCAAGGCTGCTCCCTTGTCTTTTGGGAATCTTGGTTGGTTTTTGGGTTGGACCATTTTGTGTCGGGTTTTGATCAAAGGTCGATTTCGGAAATATAAATTCGGAATTATTAATTAAATGGTTATTTTGATGAGTTAAAAAGTGCTTTTAACTGAATTTAACAAGTGCTTTTAACAGAATTTAAAAAGTGTCGGTTTATTGAGTTGAATGCTTTAGAAATGTTTTGAGGAACTTGTATTTTAAATCAAATGCTGGAATTCCTTAAACACCAGAACTTGACTAAGGTTCAAGGAGTTAATGACTTGATTTTTTACGAACCTCGTTTAACAGATTGACTTAACCTGACTTGTCCGATTTCAAACTCTTGTAAACAAATACCGTTTGATGATGTTAGGCTTGGTTTTGAAATTGGGATTTGGCATGATTAACGAGGGGTTATGGAAACTTGATGGGGATTTGGAAATCTCGGAATGGCTTGGCTTTCAGATGTTTTCTCGCATCGAAAAATGGCTTTCGAATGATTTAATTTTCGGATGGTTTTGGAAACGTTTTGGGAGCATGGTCTTTATGTGCGTGTGATTAGTGGCATTGTAGCTTATCGTACTCCTCATTATTATAATAGGTTCTTGTTGATTGATTGGATTCTGCTTTCCGCTATACTTTGTTGTTCGGCTTTCCTAGTAAGTTCCTTTATGGACTTACTCATAATGATCAAATAACCTTTCTACATGTAGCCATATGATGTACTAGTTGTTGCATAAGCATAAGAGCATGCCATGTAGTATCATGCTAGATCTTGCACACTTGAATGAGCATTTGTCTACTCTATGCGTTTGAAAAACAGAACGACCGTTATTTATGAGTTCTAGAGTCTTTGCTAGGGTCATAGGATAGTCTAGCTCCATCGGGTTTATCCTGAGTCATTATTATCACGAGATATGAGATGAGCTTGATCATTTTATTAGCTTGATATTGTGATGATGATGAGATGATGATTGACTGTTGATGCGCATATATGATGATGAATGCTATGATGTAGCACTGAGCTAGCCAACGACTGCCCTAACGAGACGTGGGGCAGAGGTAGGAGAGGGATATGCCACTTGGCATTCTTTGGGTCATTTATTGTCTTTCCGCATAATATATCCTGATAAGCATGACTTGCGTATTTAAGTTTCGTTATGCATTAGAAACATCTGTATTATAGGAATAGCGTACGTGTATGTCTGCTTATGGGACCCATAATACATATGGGCCTCAGTCTGATCCCTTGCCTTGCATATTGTTTTTCGGTTTGTTTGCAGATTATGCTTCCCGGATGCTTCTATAAAGGGGAATTGTTTGGGCGATTATGATCAAGAGACTAACTCTACAAACTTTGAGTTAAGTATTTCATAGAATCGTGATTTCGTATTTTGGTTTTGACCCGGCCCCGCCATGGCAAGTTGTTCTCAATTTTCCATTCGTGCGTTTTACTTTGAAATGAATTTAGCGACTTAGTGTTTATGACAGGTTAAGGGTATCCAACGACCATTCGGTAGTTTTGGGGTTTGAAATCCCCGCTTTTAAATAGTAATCTTTTGAGGTTTGAAACCTCGACCCGTACTTGGATTGCAAGATCCAAACGAAGGTATCCAACCTTGGAAGCGTAATCCGGATATTTATATTTGGGCCGTTACACCTGGCGCTCGCGTCCAAATTTCCAACACTTGCTAAGAGCGGCGCCCACTGGTGCAGATAATGATGCTAATTTGGATGTTTATCCGGAGAATATTTGCTCCTATCTTTTGAAGATTCTTTGCTTGGAGATTAAGCACAACATCTAGGGTTTTCAACCACTTTTGTGCCCTATAAATACTATACAAGACTAGGGTTTCCGACACACATTTGAAGAGAAACAATTTCACAGTTCGGTTCATCTTTTGTTAGTTTTCTAGGTAGGTCACGCTTGGCTAACCTCCTTTATATTTTTTCTTACATTTCAAGACATAGTTAATTAAGGATATGTGAGCTAGGGTTGTTGTTATTGCTTTGATTTATATATGTTTGAGGTATGCATTAGGACTATTTCAATTCTCTTTGTTCTGATATTGCTTAAGTGTTATTGATTTATCTTACTTGACCACTCGGATAGCTTTGCATCATGCTAGAATTATAGCTTCGTCCCGCTCTTGCGAGCCTTAATTCATAAGTAGACAACATGTCATGTAGCGACGAGTATGGACTTGTGATATTTTTTGAGAATTGACGGGTAAAGGTTATCTCTTTTAGTGGAAGCGGTGCTTGGACTTGACGCCCCAGGTATGAAGTCAACGAAACTGGGGAGAAAATGTTTATTTGCTAGGTGTTAGAGACGTATTGCTACTCATCTCCTATGCTAGAGTTCAGGGATTTAGATGGTGGTATCGATATGTTCAGCCTATCTATTTCTGTGCTTAAACCGATCCTAGAGTAATTTCCTAACCATTCATGAATGACAACCCAATGATTATGGAATTGTCATTGTTGCGAATGTGAGTGAAACTATATCATCACTATTAGTCACTTATTCAATTATTGCTAGTTTAGTGTAATGACTCAAAAATTTTAAATATTATTTTTTGAAATTAGATTTGAATTACAATTTTAACATTTAGATTTTATTTAAATTATAAGAGTTCGGAAAATTTTGAAGAATCTCCGTCATCGAGGAATTTATTTATTCTAATTCTTTCGAAGCGAATTCTGGAATTATTTTAAACTGTATTGCAAAACAGATTTCTATTCCCGCTTTCTTATTCCGAGACTTGGAATTATTTTCCAGATTTTATTATTATTATTATTATTATTATTATTATTATTATTTTGGTTTTGGGATTTTATTTTGAATCGGGTCAGGATAAGGTCGAGAGAGCAGGTTTCTGGTTTCATAAGCGGCCCAAGGAAAAAGGTTTGGGCCCAAAGAACAATAAGCGGGCCCAAAAAACGGGTGACTATCGAGCCCAGACTAGGAAACCTCTCCACCAGCCAGAAATTAGCGATCACCATCGAGCACACGAACGACAAACCACCAACAACTGGCGAAGAAGAGGAACCAACAAAACCCAAACGGATTGAAAAGGAGGCAGATTCGGCGAGGAGAGATAAGAATATATTGGGAGCAAACTCGATTCCAAGTCACCGGTAGGAGACCGAGCGAAACCCTCCCCAATGAGGTCAAAGCGAGATGCCATGGGAGCAAGCCAAGCGGGCGATGATCGGAGGCAGTAGCAATAATCGAAAGCCGCGGAGGAGCCAGATCCCGAAAATGAAGGCCGAGACTGCCGAAATAGAGGATGAGAACACACCGACGCCCAAAGAATGCCACTTGACATTTTTTGGGCGTCTTTACAGTTTTTCTACATATTATATATCTGTCAAGCATGCTTTGTGTGTTTATTTTCTGCACTGCATTAGAGCATCCTTTATTTAGGCTTATGACATATTATTTGTCCTTAGCGATATCTGATGGACACGCATGAGTGGCTCGCCTTGACTTGTTGTATAGTTTCAGGTACCCGTTTTTTTGCTTGACTGGTTGCTGGTATGGCGGGGTTTTCCTTTGGCATAGTCTTGGAGAGAAAGAGATTGATTCTGGACTTCATACTTTTGGATGTTTACTTACTCTCCCGTATTTTTGTTTTGACCCGGCCCTGCTGTGGCAACCTTGTATCAGATTTATTTTGGTTTGCTTGTTTTGAACTCAAACTTGTTTTTGCGCTACTTAGAAAATAGGACAGGTTCGTTGTGCAAACACCCGGTCCCCGATGGATCTATCACAGATTTAGGGTCTGAAATCCCTTCTTCCAAACTTAACACTTTGTTTTGAAACTCAACCTGTACTTGAATTGCCAGATCCGAACGAATCCCTTCGAAACGTAACCCGAGTTCTATAACCCGGGCCGGTACATTTAGTTTACTTATTGCTTTTTCTTTACATTTTTTCAGCACTTGCAAACACATTTAAGAAGCCATACGTGCTCTCTGTGGGATCGACACATTTGCTTGTTTTATACTACCAGTTAGTTATTTGACTTGGGTATTATTATTTAGGGATTTTAAACCACAACATTTAACGTCCACCAACTCATATCACATAACTCAACAACAATCAAACAAAAAAAATACAAATAATTAATAATTTCATCAATTTCCATTCTAATTTGAAAAAACTCTAAAACCCTCAAATTCTTAGAAAAAACAAACAAATACAAACCAATTATAATGAAACATCTCACTTAAACTTGATAGATCTATCGAAATATGTCACAAATCTACCATGAACAATAAGAAGTGAGTGAATTTTTTAAATGTCGTGTGCCTCATCCAAGTTGTGCTATATTTTTTAAAAGCAGGATAAAGATTAGAAGGAACGACCCATATTGATCTTCTTTCCTAGTGTGTCCTTGCAGACGAGAACATGAAGTTTTGGGTTGTTGTCCATACATTTGTCGATAGGGGTATTGTAGGCAAGACGAGCAATTATGTCTGCAACATCACATGAGATTCCTTAAAAATATGACGAATATCAACATTAGAAAAGAGGCAGAGATCCAGTTTAATATCCGATTGTAAGAACTAAATATTTCAGCCAACTAGAAGAGTTTTAACAACCACCATATTGTCTTCTTCGATAAGGAGATTGGTAATTAAAACGAAGTTGCTTAGTTAGTAGGATACCCATTTTTAGACCCATAGCTTCAGTGTAAAGAATGGAGCTATTGTTCCACAAACCTAACACGAGGATAAAATATTGTCAAGCGAATCCCAAATGACAAACTCGTAAGACGCCTCACCACCATTACGTAATGACCCGTCAAAATTTAATTAAACATAGTTCCTTAGAGACTTGATCCAAACACCATTCCTCCTGGTCTTCAAACCATTAAAATTATTGATAGACGCATTAGAATGTCTGTTAATAGGTCGTATGCGATTAAACATGTCATTATCGCTATTCAAGGATTGACGAGTGGTAATGAAGAAAAGTTTAATATCCTGAATATCCACCGAGTTTGTATAACGAAAGAATAATTGAGTCCTGAAGAACCAAAATAACCCCCAGCATAAGGCAAGGTCCGCCATTGGTTTTCCGCCGATAAGGGTCCAAGTTGTGCTATTATATAGGGGTGGGCACAAATCCCGCAAATCATGTCCCGTCCCGTATCCCGTTCCCATCATGTCCCGATCCCGGTGGAATTTAGAAAAATAATTTAAATCCCGTCCCGCAAATATTATGCGGGACGAAGAGTTCGCATCCCGTCCCGCATATATATATATATATATATATATATATATATATATATATATATATATATATATATATATATATATATATATATTTCTATATTTAATTCAAATTAATAAAAATATATTTATATTATACCTTATTTATAATGGGATTTGTAATACTATGCAACTGAATTTTCAGTCTCCATGATTTGAAGCGGTGCTCTGGAGTCCAGATTCTTGTTCAATTACCTTCCCATGCTACTGTATTTTTAATCTATATATATATAAACTCTTAATTTAGAAGACTTTCTGCCTACGTGTCAGTCTCTCCTTAATTCTCTCTCTTCCACCAATCATGTTTTTTTCACCCTTCTTTAATTATTTATTTCCTCTAATTTATTTATTTCTCCATTCATCTCTTTAAATCAATTATATTTTTTCTTTTCTTTTTTAATATATTTACTAACTATCTATATAAACTCTTAATTTAGAAGACTTTCTGCCTACGTGTCAGTCTCTCCTTAATTCTCTCTCTTCCACCAATCATGTTTTTTTTCACCCTTCTTTAATTATTTATTTCCTCTAATTTATTTATTTCTCCATTCATCTCTTTAAATCAATTATATTTTTTCTTTTCTTTTTTAATATATTTACTAACTATTGGACTTAATTTAAAATATTCAATTCAATCTAATATAACTATCTATATAAACTCTTAATTTAGAAGACTTTCTGCCTACGTGTCAGTCTCTCCTTAATTCTCTCTCTTCCACCAATCATGTTTTTTTTCACCCTTCTTTAATTATTTATTTCCTCTAATTTATTTATTTCTCCATTCATCTCTTTAAATCAATTATATTTTTTCTTTTCTTTTTTAATATATTTACTAACTATTGGACATAATTTAAAATATTCAATTCAATCTAATATAACTATCTATATAAACTCTTAATTTAGAAGACTTTCTGCCTACGTGTCAGTCTCTCCTTAATTCTCTCTCTTCCACCAATCATGTTTTTTTTCACCCTTCTTTAATTATTTATTTCCTCTAATTTATTTATTTCTCCATTCATCTCTTTAAATCAATTATATTTTTTCTTTTCTTTTTTAATATATTTACTAACTATTGGACTTAATTTAAAATATTCAATTCAGTCTAATATAACTATTGTGCTTAATTTAAAAGATTGAATCTATATAATTTAATGCTTACGATTAATCAATATCATTTTAGATTATTATTATGTCACATCGCATTTAAACAAAGTCACAATGATATTATTATGATTTTTATTGTATGATTTAAAATATCTATATTTATGTATGCTATTTTAAATGAAATTTTTAAAAAATCGAAAATACTTATAAGATACATATATGGTAAAGATTTTTATGATTTTTATTTTAACTTTTATTAATACATTACAAAATAATTTTTATTATTTTATTAAGATTTAAAAAATAAATCGCGCCATGGCGCGGGAATTGTACTAGTTCATGGGATTTGTAAATTGTAATGCCACTTCCTACTGTTTTTTTTTTCAAATCCCACTACCCACTGTTTTTTAATGGGCTTATCTATCTATCTTCTATATACCTTTAAAAATTGTGTCCCAAGCCCCTTAATGGCTCTCATTAAAGATATTCTCATTTTTTAATCCTTTTCTTTTTTCTTTAATTTTATTACAAGCCCCTTAATGGCTCTCATTAAAGATATTCTCATTTTTTAATCCTTTTCTTTTTTCTTTAATTTTATTAGTGTATTCATAAATGGTTTATTATATACTCTTACTAACTTATGACTATATACCTTTAAAAATTGTGTCCCAAGCCCCTTAATGGCTCTCATTAAAGATATTCTCATTTTTTAATCCTTTTCTTTTTTCTTTAATTTTATTACAAGCCCCTTAATGGCTCTCATTAAAGATATTCTCATTTTTTAATCCTTTTCTTTTTTCTTTAATTTTATTAGTGTATTCATAAATGGTTTATTATATACTCTTACTAACTTATGAAAATTAATTATATTTTCCTAAATTTCTATGCTCAATAGTAATGACCTTACCCACATCATTTTAAACCTCAATATATTTATGAAATTCATATCATCCGAATAACATATATTCATATAAAAATTAATTAATCCTTAATCTTTTATATCTATGCCTATCAAAGCATCTTTACGATCCCAATTTATGGATTTTTTTGTTGAAACCAAATATTAAAAGTCTATTTTATCGATATATTTTGTTAGTTTAAGAATCCTTAATGAATTTTAATTTTTAACATAATTAATAAATTAATTTTAATTTTCGCAACACAATTTATAAAATATAATTATATAAGTAATAAAACATATAAGTTAATCCAAATTTAGCATGGATAATAATTTATTACTTTTTTATGTCACTTTTTTATACTCTGTATTTCTAATCTCCTAATTAAAACATGGTGAAAATTAATTAAAAAAATATTTTACTTTTGGTACCAATATATATCATGATTATCACCATATATTATTTATCACATATTATTATGGAGGACTATTATATGTGGATGAATTAGGGTTAGTTACTTGCAACCATTAATATAAATGATTGTCCATGCTAAATTCAAGACTCCAATGACCACTAATTTGGACACTTTGAAGGGATATGAAACGATAGAAGAAAAAACAAATGGTTAATTAACTTCAATTTTATTGAATTGATTGTTATGAATTCAATGACCACCGTTGCAAGCTCATCGGCTACTCAATATATTTTTATAATATATGATCGATGGAAAAGGGTATGGGGTAAAAATGTTAAAAACCAAAACAAAAATAGAAGAACAGGAGCTCATAAAAAACCCAAGGGAGCTAGGAAAGGAAAAACTCAAATATCTTTTTTAATTTTTGGAGTCTACTTATTTATCTATACTCGGTACGTATATACTCTCTTTTTCAATTAATTTATTTTATATGCCAACAAAATTCTTTGAAATTCATATTTTTATTGATATAATTAAGGTAAATTTCTTTAGTCTTTAATTTATTAAAAAAAATTAACAATGAAAAAAATCAAAGGAGAGTTGAATAAGAAATTAAAATTAAGAGTTTGGAATGAGAATCGTTGATTTTTTAAAAAGGCTATCAACACAATTACTTCAAATGGATAAGAAATGTGATTTTAGCATTATAACTACTTTGGCAAGTCTTCAAATTTTCAAACACCAATAGCTAGAAAAAAGAGGTGAAGAAACTGACCACTAACACTAAAAACTTCAAATTTATTATATACAATTCCTTTTTAAAAAATGTTAGTTAAATAAGGGCATTTCGATTATCGATTAAAAAATATCATTGAAAACTTGAAATTTTAGTTGTAAAATAAAAGTTGGTGTTTCAACTGATCGAATACCTTATTATATAAGGTGTTTTTGTTTTTACAAAATTAAAAGTTGTTTTTTATTAAAAAAAAATATTTTACAAGGTGTCTTCTTGAAGAAAAAACCCATAAAAATATAAAGATTTAATAAATAACATAAACCAAATTATCAAGTATATAAAACCAAGATTTACACATATACCGTTTAAATTAGTCAATGAGATGATATATAATAAGCTCTTAAATAGACTTATAAAATACTAGAAAAACTTATATTCCCGTGCGTAGCACGGGTATGCCTTGGCTAGTTGTTCTAAAAAATTGTACTACCAAGTAAATAAAAAAAGCAGGAAAATACATTTTCTGACGTGTACCACAGTAGGCAGTGGGCCCCGGCGAGCCTCCTGCTTAAGGCCAGACATTGAATCATCACGGATGACGGTATGACAACTCCGTTGGCTCATGTGTAAAAGGATAGAGAGGGAGCGAGCTGTAAACATGGTACGGCGTCGTTCTGGGCGGTCCATATTGTAGTTTGCTTATTGAGAGGCAAAATCAAAATCGTACCCTCTTTTGGGTAGGGGTGGGGGTGTGGTGTGGGAGAGTTGTTGGAGGGAGGGATGGGGATACCGTGGGACGACGTCGTTGTGATAAAGAAAGGGAAGGTGGCGGAGGAGCCATCGCTCATCACCGTTAATTGCCCTGACAGAGCCGGCCTCGGTTGCGATCTCTGCCGGATTATTCTTGATTTCGGTCTTGTAGTTACCAAAGGAGGTCTGATTTTTCCTAAAATCTTGAATTAATTTTAATTTTTAATTGCTTTGCTGATGCTTTTGGCTTTCAGTTCTTTATTGTTTGTTGGATTTATGCAATTACTGTAATTCAGTACTCGTCAATTTTCATGATTACAGTCAACCAACAGTACTTTGAATTCCTGCAAAGCTTATGTTTTCTTAACCTGCTAGTGCTTGCTCTAATATGATAATCCACTGATTCTGAATTGAAATTGGGATGTGGATTGTTCTTGTCAAGTCTTAGTCCAAGCTTATGCACACCCTGAGAACTTTGCTGAATTAGCAAAGGGGTATCCAGATTATGATGGTCTAAGCTTGCTTGTCTCTTGAACCCTTGTTCAAAACTATCTGTTTTTCAATGCTGTTATAAAGTATGGATTTGTTTCGTGTGCAGATGTTTCAACTGATGGAAGATGGTGCTACATCATTCTATGGGTTGTTCCACATGCCAGCTCTCCTACCATTGATTGGTCTAGCTTAGAGACTCGGCTTTTATCCGAATGTCCTTCATGCTTGATTCCCTTTTATATAAGTCAACAGCCAAGTGGTTCAGCCAATCCTTCTCTGTTTGTGCTCAAGTTGTTCTGCACTGATCAGAAGGGATTACTACACGGTAATGCAGAATATCTTGTTTTGATTTTGGTTTCAGAAGGGTTTTTCATCGGAAGCAAGGTATGATAGTTGGTTATTAATAGCTTTTCTTTGCAGGAGTCACTCGAGTCCTCTGTGAACTCGAATTAACCATTCAAAGGGTGAAAGTAATGACGAACCCAGATGGGAGAGCTTTGGATCTCTTCTTTATCACTGATGGCATGTGAGGCTTTCCCCTTCTTGGCATTCTTCCTACAAAGCATTCTTGTTTGTCATCATAATGTTTCGAAATTTTGTTCCCGATTGTTCAATTGTTCTTGTTTTGTGAAGAAAATATTCTTTGTAGCATCAATTAATGTTTTTTCTTGTATGCACTGGGTTTGCAACCCTCAGGAATCTTCTGCACACAAAAAAGAGAAGTGAGGACACTTGTAAACGGATTACCTCGGTCCTAGGGGACAGTTGTATCAGCTGTGAGCTTCAGTTGGCGGGTCCAGAGTTTGGAGGGCAGCAGGAGGCCTCTTCATCTTTCTCACCGGCGATTTCAGAAGAGATTTTAAACAATCTGTTGGCAAGAGAACCTTCCTCGCCGTCTCTTAAACCGGAAATTACAGTGGATAACTTGTTAAGTCCAGCACATACATTGCTTCAGGTACATTGTGCTGATCAAAAGGGTCTCTTGTATGACATTCTCAGGACAATCAAGGACTTAAACTTAAAGGCAAGTAACTTGCTTAAAATGCTTTTTTGTAAGCTTTTTTGTAAAAAAAAAAAAAATGTTCAGTTCGTGCCTTGAGCTTGATATAAGCGTTGAGTGCTGAAACATCTCCTGACTTTAGTTCATCTTTCTTGTTCCTTTAGATGACTTACGGCAGATTCTCCCCTAGTGTGAAAGGAAGTCGAGATATGGATCTGTTTATCCAGCAGACTGACGGATACAAGATTGTTGATCCAGAAACTCTGACTACCCTATGTTCTCGATTGAAAGAGGAGATGTTGCACTCTTTGCGGGTCATCATTGCAGACCGTGGCCCAGACACTGAGCTGTTGGTTGCCAACCCAGTTGAGTTATCAGGAAAGGGAAGGCCTCGGGTGTTTCTTGATGTCACCTTTGCTCTAAAAACTTTAGGGATATGCATCTTCACGGTAAGCAATCAAAACCAAGAAATCATTTCAGCTTGCTTGTTATTCATACGAAGCCTTACTATCTTCAAGTCTTTCAAAAACAACGCGTTTTCTTCTCCTTCAATCCATAATTTGCCTTGTCATTTTTCATTCACTACAGGCTGAGATCGGGAGGCACTCCACTGCAGACCGGGAATGGGAAGTGTACAGGTTTCGTCTGGTTGACCGGCCCGATCTCCCTTTGGCAAGAGGTAAAGTAAGGGAGAAGATAGTGGATGGAGTTCGAAGGGCACTGATGGGTTGGTAATCGTGAAGATCTCTCTCCATTTCTCCACCAGCTGTTTCTGTAAGATGCAGATATGTTTCATAGTTGTTGGATTGCCCTTTCTTTGTATGTTCTGTTGTGTTTCTACCTTGGCCTGGTTTGAAATCAAGGGGCTAACTCCTTGCTGTATCTATCAGCTTGCAATGTTGAAATGTACTTGAAAGGAATTACATAGTTCGAATATTGCAAGAATCGCCTTGGTAAACCGGAATGTGAATCTGCCAGAGGATAAGGGGGAAAAATGAAAATCACATGTGATGTCGGGTGTGGAAATGGATTGCTTGGTTTCACTTTGTCAGTAGTGCTAACCAGAAATCAGATTTGAGAAAAAGAAGGGTAGACATAATTTGGAATCGTTTTATTCTGGCTTTTGATGGGAGGTGGGGAGTACAGTCCGAGGAGAATCATTCAAACTGAACAGGGATGAAGGTAACTAATCAGATGCAGGGTGAATATGGAATCGTCCAAGTATTTATCACTGGAAACTTATAATAGCCAGGGAAACGGAATGCCGTTCTGATTCTTCTTGTTTGTTTCGTACTGAGAATCGAATTACTACAAGGTTTCAGAAGGTTCTTTCTCTTGTTCTTTCTTGTCATGTCGTCATCATTTGCACTACGGGTTGGTTGGGCGTTCAAAATTATATACTGTATGTTGAATCTATCTCCATCCCTCAACACTGAAAGAGAGGGGCTGGAAAGAGAAAGAGAGGGATTTGAGGTAGGAAGTGAGGCACGGCGACATAGTGCGGGGTTATATATCCTTATCAACTTTCACAATTACTTATATATCCTTCAAATTCTTAAAATAGCTTATTTTTCCATTAAATAATAAAATAATTAATTATTTATAAACCCAAATTGTAATTTTTTTTTTGTAAGAATTGTATTTTCTTTCTTGAATTTCATTTAATCTCTAATTAAGTTGAGAATATTCAAAGGTATAATCTGTAATTAATCAAAACTCAACAATCTATCCCCGCAGTATGTCGTCGTTGCAACCTCCGTCCACAACCAAGCCGCCTCTAGCCCCGCAGTATGTCGTCGTTGCAAATCAACAAATCGATGGAGTGGGATCTCGCGATTCCGCTCCTCTCACTATGTCTCCCCAAGCACTGTTGCCGTTCATTCAAGCAATTCAGTGAATTGAAGATTAGTTTATTGTTAGGATTTACTAATTGATTAACGAATCAGTGAATTGAAGAAAGGTAGTTAGAGTATTATAATTAATAATCAAGATTAATGGATTATTTTAATTTCAATTTGGGTTTATAAATAATTATCTTATTATTTGAGGGATAAATAACTTGTTTTAAAGATTTAAAGAATATATAACTGATTGAGAAAATTTAGAGGGATATATAACTAATTGCCTCTTATATTATTTAGTTTATAATAAAATGGGTCGTAGGGACATGGGTAAAAAATTAAGTTGAGTTTTTTAAGGAGAGAGAAAAAATAAAAATGAGAGTTAAGGAAGCGAATTAGATTCCATGGATCCGGATGTTTAGACCATCCGCATCAGTAAAACCATACAGGGTTTCGTAACTCCGTTTTATCACTTTCTCTTTCCTAAAAAAACTCAGCTTTCTTTTTTCATCCACATCCCTAAAACTCATCTCAATTTCTTAACTTCACTTTCACCATCTATTAAACACAGTTTACTTTTTCACCCACATCCCTAAATCTCATCTCAATTTCTTAACTTCACTTTCACCATCTATTATATATTAAAATAGTTATACAAAATTGTACACGCTTTCATTATTCTCCCCACTAGAGTAATATTCCAAGCAAGTGCTGGGATTTTTTTTACTATGGTAAATCGAGCATGCAGGACTCCAAAAGCTCGTTCCACATCCTTTCTAGTAGCCTCTTGGTATTGAACAAATAATTTAGTCTTCTCTCCTTGTGAAAGTTTGATAGATGGTATGAAAGTCGCCCAATCAAGATAAATGCCATCAGCTAGATAGTAATTTAAACGATATTGATGACCATTAACTTCGAAGTTAACCGGTGGAGATATCCCTTGCAATACATCATCTAATACAGTAGAACGATCAAGAACATTGATATCATTACACGTACCTGGGGTTCCGAAGAATGCATGTCAAATCCATATATCATATGATGCAACCACCTCTAAAACAATGGTTGGTCTCCCGACTTTACCTTCGAACTGGCCTTTCCAGTCTTCCATTCCCATTGCATGCAATCGATACTACCGATCATACACGAGAATCCTCGTTGTGCTCCAACATAAAGAAGGCGTTGTATGTCTGAAGCATTTGGTCTTCGAAGATATGAATCACCAAACGAAGCTATGACACCATCCACAAAGTTGGACAAGATAGACTCGCTGTGCTTTCACCCAAACGAAAATATTCATCCACCGCGTCAGCACCCACACCATAATCCAATATGTGCATGGCCGCGGTACATTTCTCTAGCGCAGATAGCCCAAGTCTCCCAGTGGCATCGGGCTTCTGTTTGAAAAATTCAACTATACTTGCGAGTTCGTTCACAATGTGTAAGAATAATGGTCTTCGCATTCTGAACCGTCTTCTAAAAACAACATTTGGATACACGGGAGGGGGGTCTTTTGAAAAATAATCTACGAAAAGATGATCATGACCCTTCTCCCATTCTCTATCGATTTAAGATTGTGTCCTCCTTGGTCTAGAACTTTCAGCCTCGACTCTTGACTTATCTATGGTATATAGATACAACCACTTCACGTAAGCTTTTTCAAGCTCATCAGAGGATGAACCCGAAGAATGGTTGAGGAATTCTTACATTTCTTGAGGATCCATTGGAGGTTTGTGTTTGGTAACTGAAAGAAGTTGAAAGGGATAATAGAAAATAGATGATTTTATTTGTATTTAAACTACTTTACAAATGATATTTGAAGAGCATGTAGACCATAAATTTCACAGAGCATCTTTGACGGAAGGAAAGTGTCGTTAAGTTTTACCTCGCCAAAGAAATAATAACACAAACTAACAAACTAACTAGCAACCTAGTATAACAGATAAGTAAGTTGTCGAACCCACAGAGAAACAAGTACTTCAATGCAATGTGTATTTATCAATTATGACAATAAAAATGGAATAGGAATATGAATGAAGATAGACAATGCAAATAAACTAAGATAAAGATATGAATAGGAATAAAGAGAAAAAAAGAAGATAAGTGTGTAGTTTCGCATACAATTCGCAACATTGGTTAGGCCATTGATCCTTGATTCTATCCTATATACCCTTATTTGTTTCATCCGACCTTGGATCACTTCAAAGGTTCGACAATTAAACAATACCAAAAACATACACAATTAAAGATAGAGGCGCAACTCCCTAACCCTAATCGATGCAATTTGTAAAGCATAATTGTCAATATCCCCTACACACCCAATCGATGCTTTCACGGGATCGATTGATTATGTTTGCTACTTAGATTCAATCAAATCGCAACAAGTAATCAAGCCTTAGCAAGAGAGCAAATTCCGTCAAGGTAGCTAATCAAGAGGGAATATATGCAATTAATCAATTGAATAACAAAGATATTGAATCAATCAAGCATAGAATATATAGAAATTAAGTTTCACAATCATCTAACCAAGTCTTGAATTATAGCAAAACCACATCAATTCTAGGCAGCATAACGTACCTCGAATCCCTAAACTTAAATCCTCTCATCTCTCTCAATTGTAATGAGTCTATGAGGAATAAAATGAATGAAATGATAATGAAAACCTACTGAGAAATATGTCTAATATAAGCCTCCTTTCATCAACCAAACCCTAGAATAAGTTTAGATAAAAGTTCCCATAAAGATAGAATTGGGCCGCATTGCGCAGATCCGGAAACAACGAGACTGGCGGGAGCCTGTATTTTAACGGCAGACGCCGCTTATGTCAGTGGCGACAACTTTGACAGACTGAACATGTAATGCACTTTCTAGAGTCATCCTTCGTCCGATTGACGCATATGAATATGCGTTGGAACGCTCTTTCCAAGAACTACAATTCTTATGAAGACCTTAGAAGCTAATTTCAACTTCTCAGAACCTTAAAGATGAGATTTATCCATGTTCTCCATTTCCGCTCTTGTTCCTTAACTTTCATTTGTCCATTTGCTCCATGTTTTCTATACCTTTTGAGTACGGATCATAAGATCTACAAATAAACACTAAAAACCGTAGATGTCGAACTACGAATACCAAATGATCAATAATGCAAATAAGCTTAATACACATGCAATATGAATACTTAATGCACCTAAACCACATATAAATGACCATATAAAATATGTAGTATCAATCTTCGCATAGCATTGAAGCCATACATTTTGGATTTTTGTAGCAAGGAATCTATGCAGATCATTGAGAAAATAAAATTTGTATTTAATCTATTTTGCAAATGATATTTGAAGAGCATGTAGAGCAAAAATTTCACAGATCATCTTCTCAGAGCATCGAGCATCTTTACACAGTATTAAAGCCATAAATTTTGGATTTTTGTGGTAATGAATCTATGCAGATCATTGAGAAAATAAATTTTGATTTGTTGTAGCAGGGAATCCTTGCAGAACATAGATAACATAATTGGAATAATGTAGAGCTAGTCTCCATTTGAGGGGAAAAGACATGACATGATAACAACAAACATACCACAATGTGAAGCGATGCTTCACTTAAGGAAATTTAATGCATGCACCCACAATAAGAAACATACAAATCTTACTTATCTAGTTATCGTTGTCCGGGAACAACTCTTTGATGAGATCATCCCTGCATTTGATTTGCCAGTCTTCGAGGCTAGGCTCCATAATTAGCTTATTAAGCAACTGACCTAAAGGGAAACAAGCAACAAAATAAATGTTAAATATATAAACGAAACCAACCCCCTGTCCAAGCAAATAAAATACAAGAATCCCTCTCGTTGTAGTGGCAGGGTTTCAGGATCGTATCCACGAGGAAGCGTATCAGCGCTCGCCTTTCAGGCTCCCAATTCCTCCTCGAAATCGACCAGAAGCTACTCGACGCCGCGTAAAAGTACTCGATGTCGACTAAAGCAGCCGATCTCACCTGCAAACTGCACAACAGAAGACAAAACCAACTCGATGTCGAGCAGAATGTACTCGATGTCGACTAGGTTGTACTCGATGTCGACCAACAGTAGTCGATGTTGAGTGTGAGTGCAGAAAAATCATAACTTTGCGAATAACTAAAGACAGAAATAAACATAGATTTGATAAAATTCGAATAAAAAAGATAGAAGCTTCCAAGATTGGGGTATCAATACCACAACGAAAACCATGCAAGAATCATTCCAAAGATATAAAAATCATGCATTTTCATCAAATAACTTTCGTTATTAAAAATTAAGAATATATAGAGGCTTTCGCATAAACCTAATTGTTACTACCCTTTTCACATAATTAACCCGAATTTGCATTAAGATCACTTTCGCTTCAATAATGCAAATAAGGATCACCTACTACTGTCGTAAAAGAATCATGCAAATCAGGGATAAAAGATGAAATCGCAATAAAAGTTGTACCTTTAACACATTACCTTACATGGATACCGTCGGGCTCACCTCAACCCTAGAAGTAGGGTGACTACTCTCTTTTCATCATGGTAACAAACATCAATAATATAAAATAAACTACTTGCATAAGCAGAGTGGAACATATAGTATTGTTTATATTAACTTGCGAGAGCTAGGTTGACTACTAGGTGACAACTTGCTATGAATTGTGGGTTATATTATTAAAATTCTAAAAGATTGGGTAATTAACGTTGCTCGTTCCCCATGTTAGAGTAAGACGTATTCCGTGCATACATCAACCAATCTGATAGGATAATTAATAGAATTAACAGTAATTATAGATAATCTAATGATCTCCATGCCAACCATTGTTATGAATTTGTAAGGAACGGATTCAATACCAATCATTCACAACCCACTTTTACTCTGTTTACTTATTTATGTTATTGCAATTACCACTACTTTTACAACCATCTGCTTTCGTTACATGTTGACAAGAGAAACACAAAAGAAAAGGTTAAGCTTTCCCTGGATCAACACCTTAACTTACTGGCTATACTGCTTTCGTTACTTGTTGACCCTCGTAGAGGCCGTACCAAGTTTTGGTGCCGTTGTCGGGGAAGTACTACTTTAATCTTTTTGTGTGTTCCTATTGTTGACCCCTATGTGGATCTTCGTATGAAGATTTGCACCTTTTTCCACTAATCTATTTCTTTTATTTGTGAATTTAGAAAACATGAGAAATGATGGTACCGACAGCTAAAACTATAAGGCAACAAAAGGAGCCTGACTATTCAACGCACTACCTGTCGATTAAGCTCCCAACATTGCCAGAAGGATCAACCTATAAGTTTAAAACTGAATGAGCAACTCTACTCCCAAGATATATTCCGCGGTCAGAAAGAAGAACATCTGAATTTGCATCTAGCAGAATTTCTAAGTGTCTACAAAAGTCTGCGAACTGCAGGCATGGATGATTATCAGTTCATGCTAAGGGTCTTCCCATTCTATTTTCATGACAAAGCAAAGGACTGATTGTACTCAGTAGGGAGCATCACGATATGGGTAAATCTAAAGCGAGCGTTTTTGAATAAATACTTCCCATCTATTCAGAGAAATAAGCTAAATATCAGCCGCAGGAGGAGTCATAAGAGACTCGGAGGCCAATTGAGTCTGCGGTTTTGCATATAACTTGGGATCGTGTTTGGTCCAGATGGCAGAGTGCTGGGGTGTCTTCTAAGGCTTAGAGATGGCCTGGAATTTAGGCCTCAAGAGAGTTATGAACGAGACGGATTCGGAGGATATTATCAAGTTGATGTCGAGGAAAATAAAGGCATCACATTCGTTATTCCGCCTGGTAGATGCTTACCAAGGCTTCTTGAGTAGAGATTGGCATGTCCAGTTTTGTCATGTGTTTCGAGAGGCAAATACGGTTGCGGACGCCATCGCTACATTTGCCTTGTCTCTTCCTGTGGGTGTCCATGTCTTGTTAGACCCACCGGACTGCGCTTTACGTCCTTTGTCTTTTGATGCCATGGAAGGGTCGATAGCTTGGCTATGTCATGTGTAACTGTTTTGCTGCTACTGTATTTTATTTTAATTGAATTGGAGAACTCTCCCCCGTTTGCCCACAAAAAAAAAAGCTAAATAAGGAGATCTCCAACATCGAGGAATGAGGAGATGAAACACTTTACAAGTATCTTTCAAGGTTCCAGAAGCTCATATTCAGGTGCCCTTAGCATGGGATCTGGGAAGCTTATCTTGTCGTCTATCTGTATGAAGGGCTGAACAATGAAACCCGAAAAGTGCTGAACTTGGCCAGTGGAGGAGATATATTCAATAAGAGGCCAAAAGAAGTAACTATTCGAGAAATTTTCGAACGCCTCATACCAATATGAAAAAGATCCAAATGCTCAGAAAGTTCATAGAATATACCAAAGCAACATGGAAGCTGTAAGGATAGCCTGGAACTTCCTAGAGACATTATGCCCATCTCAATACAAGGATGTGTTAGCACAACTTCAACTAGACCTGTCAAACTGGTCATTCGGGTCGGGTTCGGGTCGGGTCACTTCGGGTCTCGGGTAAAACGAGTCCCGGGTAAACGGGTTTCGGGTTGACTATAACTCGGGTTTGACCGGGTTTCGGGTCGATTTCGGGTTTGTCAATTTTTTCTTTTTTAAATTAAAAAAATCATGATTTGATAATTTTGCGATAAATTTTAATTATATATAAATAAATTTAATTATATTTAATTATAAATCAACCGGGTCAATCGGGTCAAAATTACCGGATCAATCGGGTCACCGGGTCGAAACCCAGATTACTTGGAAAATTTTCGGATTTTCGGGTTCGGGTCGAAAAAATTTCCCGGGTCAAAATTTACGGGTCTTGACCCTAAAAATTATGGGCGGTCGGGTCGGATTTTCGGGTCGTGTTATGTTTTGACAGGTCTAACTTCAACCCAAGGGTTTGGATGACTCAACACAACCTGGAGATCTATTTCTGCAAGTGGACGAAAAAAGACATATAACCATTTTCAGCACAAAAGCCCATCACCAACCAGAACCAAGCACTCTCGGAGATTTCACATAAATCGTTTTCGAGAGAGGAACCATTTAGGAAAAGACACATTGTGGAGGACAGTTCAGATAGCTCGGATAACAAAAATGAAACAGTAAGAGAACTTGCAAAAGATGCAGAAGATATGAATCTTGTATCTCTAAGAAGTGGGAAGTAAGCCGCTGAAACTCCTTAGGTAAAGAGACAAAATAGGCAAGAGGAAAGTCTTATCCTAAGGGAATAAGAAATTATAGAAACTGAAGTCATAGAAGACATCGGAGCCCACCGAAAACCCACGACACCCGTCGATTCTATTGCAGAAAAACCTTCTTCCATAGTACTCGCCACTGATGACGGACCCAGAGCCTCATTCCTAGAGGCATTAAAGAATCAAAAAAAGGAGAAAGATAAAGAGGAGCGCTTGAAGACATTTTCCAAGTGTGAGGTAAACTTCTCCCTCTTACATTTCTTAAAAGAATCCTCATTACTCTATATTTCTAAATGATTTATGCACATTCAAGAGGAGTCAAAGACCAAAGAAGAGGGAAAAGGTAAACATGAGTAAGCAAGTATCGTCTATATTTCAAAGGCGATTGCCTGAGAAGTACAGTGACCCAGGAATGTTTACAATACCTTGCACAATTGGAACCAATAAACTCAAGCATGCTATGCTAGATCTAGGAGCATCCATAAATGTTATTTCATATTTCTTGTATCTATCTTTGAAGCTAGCTACCCTGAAGGAAACGAGAGTGATGATACAACTCACATATTGCTCCCGGATTTATCCAAAAGAAGTGGTGGAAGATGTATTGGTAGAGGTAAACAAACTAATCTTTCCTGTAGATTTCTATATCTTGGAGATGGAGAACAGTGTCAAGGATGGCTCGATTTTGCTAGGCAGACCTTTCTTAAAGATTGAAAAGACAAAGATCGATTGTTTCAATTGATCCTTGTCAATGGAATTTGATGGTAAGACGGTAGAATTTTCTCTCTCTAAAGCTATGATGTATCCACCAAAGGACCCTACCGTAAATCTCATAGATATAGGAGAAGTTTGCAATGAAGATATGTTTAAAATAAATAGTAGAGATGATGACTTGCATGTGGAATTAGAAACTCCTCTAAGTGAGTTTTCCGAAAACCATGTTTTACCTAACAACCTGCAGGTAGCATCACGAGCATTGGACGGTACCGATAGACATCTGAACTATCCAATGAACCAACCACTAACTCTCCCACGCAAGAAACTTCTACCTCACCATCTCAAGTATGTGATCTTAGGGGATGGAAATACTTTACATGCTATTATCAGTAAGAAGCTCAGCTAGGAGCATGAGAGCAAGTTAGTGGCGGTTCTAAAGAAATACACGACTGCATTGGGATGGACAATTGCAGATATCAAGGGAATCAACCCCACATTATGTATGCATAGGATCCTAATACACGACAATGAAAAAACCATCAAGGCAACCCCAAAGGCGAATTAACCCACCAATGATGGAGATGGTCAAGAAGGAGGTGCTTAAACTTCTTCAAGTTGGAGTAATCTACCCCATATCATATAGTTAATGGGTTAGTCTAACACAAGTGGTTCCGAAGAAAGGTGGGATCACAGTGGTGCAAAATCAAGAAGGGGAGATGGTCCCTACTCGAGTACAAACTGGTTGGAGAGTATGCATCGATTATCGCAATCTAAATGCAGTAACTCGTAAGGATCATTTCCTTTAACTTTTGTTGATCAAATGCTAGAGCGCCTAACCAACCGCTCGTTCTTTTGTTTTTTGGATGGCTATTCAGGTTATTTTCAGATTCCAATAGCACCAGAGGATCAGGAGAAGACAATGTTTACATGTCCATTTGGCACGTTTGCTTACATCAGAATGCCCTTTGGATTATGTAACGCGCCAGGAACATTCCAATGGTGTATGATGATCATCTTCTTGGTGTATGTAGAAAATTTTCTAGTTGTTTTCATGGATGATTTCATTGTACACGGTGATGATTTTGATTCTTGTTTACATCATTTGTCTCTTATTTTGCAAAGATGTGTTGAAACTAACCTTGTTCTAAATTCAGAAAAGTGTCATTTTATGGTTGAACATGGTATTGTCTTAGGACACATTGTTTCTAAAAAGTGGATCGAAGTTGATAAAGCAAAGGTTGAACTTATTCAATCTCTGCCTAATCCTACTAACGTGCGCGAAAGTTGTTTCTTTTTAGGCCATACAGGTTTCTATTGCAGGTTTATCAAGGATTTCTCTAAGATCATATCCCCACTTTGCGAGCTCCTCAAGAAGGATGCCATATTTCAGTTTGATGACAAGTGCAAGGAAGCATTCCATGAGCTCAAGGATTGCATCACCACCGCACCAGCTATCCAAGCACCGAATTGGTCTTTGATAAATCTCTCTCTCATTCGCCTCTCTCTCTTCTCTTGCCCTTCCAAAGATGAGTTCGACACAAAAGTCATCTTCCTATCCTTTTCTGTTTACATTTTTCATGGATCTTTCAACCTTTGATGTTTTAAGGTACGTTATGAGTACTTAAGACCCTTTTCAGTTTCTTACATATTACGTACATGGTTGGTTTGTGAGGATTATATGCTACAATTATTTCTATTATGATTATTTCCATCTCTTTTGTCCTTGATTGCTTATATTGTGATTATGTTTAGCTTCACGACCTAGATATGACTGCATATTGCTAAGGTTTTGATTACATCCACTAAGCAGGGTCGAACCTATGGTAGCAAACACATCTTGATGAACAGGTTGAGACTCTAGATAGTGTGAGGAGATCGACGCTCAAGTAATATTGCTTATAATAACTTGTGAGAGCTAGGTTGAGAACTAGGTGACAACTTGCTATGAATTGTGGGCTATATTATTAAAGCGTTAAAAGATTGGGTAATTAATGTTGCTCGTTCCCCGTGTTAGAGTAAAACCCATTCCGTGCATACAAAAACCAATCTGATAGGATAATTAATAGAATTAATTATAATTGTAGATGATTCGATGATCGTCACGCCAACCATTATTATGAATTTGTAAAGAACTGATCCAATCCCAATCATTCACAACCCACTTTTACTCTGTTTACTTATTTATGTTATTGAAATTACCACCACTTTCACAACCATATGGTTTTGTTACTTGTTGACAAGAAAAACACATAAGAAGAGGTTAAGCTTCCCATGGATCGACACCTTGACTTATTGGCTATACTAATTTATTAAGTGTGGGTTATCTTTGGACAGATTAATGACCATCGTAGAGGTTGTACCACATAGCATCGATTGATTTTCTCTAAGTAATCGACACTCCACTTGGGCTCATCACGCAATACTTGCCATGCATGTTCTACTTTGAATTGTTTTCCATCACCCTTAGAGACATATAGTTCATATGCCCTCGTGAGGACATCATTATCCGCCTCACCATATCCTCTCATATGAGTTGCCTCATGAAAACAACCAACAAACTTAGAAACACTATGGTTGATTTTTTTTCCATCATGCCTTACATTTCGATATTTCTCTTTTCACTTTGTGTGGTTTACTATACTTCTCGAAGAAAGCTCCAATCCTAGCCCAAAATACTTGTGAGTCTTGGTCTATGTTGGTGATCGCGTCAGTGGAGATGTTAATAAAAACCATAATTAGGAGATTATTATCTTCCACACTCCAGTAGGCACGAGGACCATGAACTTCATCAACACTTTATGTAGCAAGATAGAATATGCTAAAGCCATCAATCAAAGTCGAAAAATAAATCCTAAAGGTATAGAATAAAATATCATCGGTATCAAGGATCAAGGTTCAGTAGACTTCAAGGTTTTGTGAGCGTATAGAAGATGCACCCCATTTCAGGCTTCAAGGCTCAAGATTCAAGGTTCAATAGGGTTCAAGGTTCAAGGTTTTGTGAACGTATTAAATATCATTAGTATCACCCTTCACATGTTCAAGGTTCAGCAAGCAGAGCAAGGTAGAAGATGCACCCTTTATTGCTTTCAAATTGACATATTTTATGCAGGAAATTTGACACATTGAGTTGTTCATCAAGCTTTGATCACCTCCTTCACAAATCAGAAGTAGAACTTAATAAAACTGAAAACAATTTCACCACAAACAAACTTGTTATCACGAAATTGAAATCACCAGCCACGAGTAAACACAAAAGACATCGTGAGACGAAATTGCAATCACCAGCCCAATGTCTGGTCCATTATCTCGGCACTGGATTGAGCCCGGCAGCCCAATGGAGTGATGCCGACTTACCTTGCCTTTGCTTTTGTGGAGCGTTGCGTTTTGGGAGCCTGGGCTTGACCTTCTATAAAAACTCCTATCCTTCGCTGGAGCTCTTCACTTCAGTCCTTGTCTTTCTTTCTCCTCACAAACGATCTGCTAGGGTTTTTAGGGTTTGGAGGTTTCCTGCTCTTGTCGTCGGCTTGAGAGCCCTCGGAGAAGAAAGGTTGTTGTAGGCATCCCTGGGAAGGTGGAATGAGCTCCGACGTCCTCCTTGGTGGCCGCTCTCACATGCCTTATGAGATCTAGGGTTCTTGAAGATCGAATCCTTCTTCGATCTTCGGTTTTCCAACACAGGGGGACTTTTTCTCCTTCCTTTGCACCTCTGATTCACATGCATGCTTAGATCTAGGGTTGTTTTCTATCGTTGCTCGTATCATCCCTTGTACGAACTCTCTATAGTGGATTCCGCCAACTCTTGAGGCCCCGTGGATGTAGGCATTTTTCCGAACCATGTAAAATCGTTGTGTTTGTGTTCTTGCATGTGATTTCTTTAGATTTGACTTCTATTTTTCTAGATCTTGTTCGCTTCCACTACCAAAACCGATTTCTAGTTTGGATCTTAGGTTTTACAACATGGTATCAGAGCTTGAGTGTCCCACTCTTGATTTCCTATCTCATCAAAGAAAAATGTTGGGTTGCAATTACCAACAACTTTCCAGATGATAGAAATAAGGAAAAAAATCCAGGAAATTGATTAGCTAGCCCACAGTGAGATCATGCTATGCTTGGGTGATGAAGTTACATGACATGTACTGAATTTTGGTACTGTTGAGAAATTGTGGAAAGGTTTGGAAAGCCTTTACATGGTAAAATCTCTCCCTTCTTGTGTTAACTTGTTTAATAAGCTGTTTAACTTTAAAATGGATGTTTCCTTTCCTTTGTCTGAAAATCATGATAGGTTTCTGAGATAGGGAAAATCCCGTCATCTAGCACAAGGGCGTTCTGGTCTTTTACCCATAAGTTCGAGTATTCAATACGACATTGATGCTACCGTTTCGCCTATTGATTACGATAGCAGTTTCGTGCATTAAGAGCGTTGACCGAATTAAATACGGTAACAATTTCTTTCATTTAATATCGTAACGGTTTCTTTCATTTAATACTTGACTAGTATAAATAATAGGAGATAGACTCGGATTGAGGACGAATAATAACTGACTTGAGCGTTGGAGGGCCTTCCGGGGGAGACAAGCCCCGCCCCGACCTCGTTTGTTCTTGTTTTGCAGGATACGGTTTGGGGAGTCGATGGTCAAGATCCATCTCCTTCAACCACACTATGATGCAGATTTTATGCATCACAATTGGCGCCATCTGTGGGAATCGATCAAAAGGCTATGTGATCGAATTTCCCAGCGAAGATTAATGAATATTGACCAACGGTTCGAGTCTGATCTTTGACAAGACGTTCGCGGGGAAGCAGACTGAGTTGTCACTGGCGTTCCCTATCCCATGCCAATATGCCATTGCCAACGCCGTCACGACTTTACCATTGTCGTTGGCCCTCTATCGAAGTCTCTGTTCGGTGTCACGCCCAAAACCCAGCTTCAACCTGATTTCCTCTCCAAGGGCCCAGGGGCACATCGGACTCCTTTCTAGGCTATTGCCCCCTCTGTGCAGACGCTGAGGTCGAAATCGGAGATGGAGACGTCGTTCGATGCCAGGGCGTAGGGAAGGGGATTAAGAGCTGTCCTTGACACCGCCTTCCTTCGCCGCTAGTTACCGTCGGTACCTCGCCATGCATTAACGGTGTTGTCATTGTCTTCCCGCACTCAAAGACTCAAAGTTGCTCAGTGTGCTGCCGCCGCTGCTTTGTGCAAGTCCAAGGGTAGAAGATGAAAAATTAGGGTTAACTACGAAAGGGGTCCAACATTCTAAAAAATTGTAGATTGACCGGTATTTTATTGATAATTTCATAAAAGGGCCAAAGTTCTCAGAAGTCGGAAATCTAGGGTCTACCGAGTGCTTGACGTTACCTAGTGGCCGCTTATGATTGAGAAGTGCAAGATTCTTGCTCCATGTTCGAAGAGGATGTGCGGAAAAAACAAACTCACGCTAAGTTTCTCAATCCCCAATTATTTATCTCTTTTTATGATCATGATGATATATTAGGCTCTAGGTGTAGAATGATTATCGAATATCATCTCCCTCAATATATGCCTGCGAGATTTGTTGTGATATTTTTTTCAAGATTGATGTTACGAAAATCACCACAATTGACTTAGTGTTACATGTAATATCGACGCAAAGATCGATGGCATAAACGATCCCGAGAGAATGTGATGTTATACGCAACACCACTATATATTGTGCCCCCTCCAAATTTGGTGCTATGAATGGAAGATCATTAACGCCATCCAGGGAGGTAACTAATTTGTTAAATATTCTAGATATAAATTGAGAGTGTTAGATATGTATATATACTATAGTCCATGAGAAGCTAGCTACTTGAAAAAGAGGAGCCACATATTCATATTCTTGCTTCGCATGATATGGTTATTTCTATAAAAATAGTAAGGCTACTTATTTGACATTAAGTCAAAAAGATATTGACCTATCTTCTTGAGCTCTAAGCTAAACATGCATATATGTCATCCGAGCAATGCTTCTTCGAAGGTAACCCTGATTCAATGCCTTACTAGCCGGATATGCTCGGTATTTGCTTGCCTATATTGTCGCTGAATTATAATCAGCCACATTATATAGGTGTTCCTTGTTGTTGTTGTTGTTGTTGTTGTTGTTGTTGTTGTTGTTGTTGTTGTTTGTTTGTCATTCCTAGTAACAGAAGAGATCACGGAGTTGGAGTATCATCGTATGAATGTGATTCCTTGTGTTTGGGCTAGCTATGCAATACACCAACTTTCTATCAGCTAAGTTTTCTAGTCCCGTGTTTATATTTCTTAGTGATACAAGTATGCATGACCTAAGGTTATTCACAAGTCACAACTTGCGAATGTGGTTGAGGACCTATGTAAAACCTAATGACACTTCGTAGTCTATTATTGTCACATTCTTTGATAGGAGAGGTGATATGATTGACAGCCCGTACTCAAGGCAACGGATTCAGGTTCTTTGACAACAATTTTAGCTCGCATATATCGAGTGCTTTCAATACCTATATGAGATACATGATGTGTCAGCGGTGCTACGAGTGGCATTGAGGTAGGTTTCTAATGTTATGAACAACATTGGAAGTAGGCCATTACTAGGAATGAGACTGGTTAAGGTTATAAAGCGGATGAAACAATCATTTGCTATATTTACAAATGATCGAGGTAACCATTTTCCCATCACATATATGCAGTGGGTGTTCTCTTGGGACACTATCCCATTATTTGCCATCACTAGGGGCACTACACATCACAATACTAATCTTCTAATGACTTAATTGCTTTGAATTATGTAGAACAACAATGTTTTTGACAGGTCCAATGACTGTAGATGTCATGAAATGACGTCTTCAAAGCTACAACAATTATTCGAAAAAGTGAAGATTCGCCACTTATGGCCAAACAAATGCCAGTTAAGGCAGAAGACTCGCCACTTATGGCCAAGCAAATGCTATTTAAGGCAGAAGACTCGCCACTTATGGCCAAGCAAATGCCAGTTAAGGCAGAAGACTCGCCACTTATGGCCAAGCAAATGCCAGTTAAGGCAGAAGACTCGCCACTTATGGCCAAGCAAATGCCAGTTAAGGCAGAAGATTCGCCACTTATGGCCAAGCAAATGCCAGCTAAGGCAGAAAATTCGCCACTTACGGCCACCGGAAATCGCCACTTATGGCCACCGAAAATAGCCACTTACGGCCACCGAAAATCGCCAATTACAGCAACCGGAAATCACCACTTACGGCCACCGGATATCACCACTTACGGCCACCGGAAATCGCAAATTATGGCCACTTGAAATCGCCACTTACGGCCACCGGAAATCGCCAATTACGGTGACTGGAAATAGCCACTTACGGCCACCGGTAATCGCCACTTACGGCCACCGGAAATCGCCAATTACGGCCACCGGAAATCGCCACTTACGGCCACCGAAAATCGCCACTTACGGCCACTCTGAATCGCCATTTAAGGCCATCAAGAATCGCCACTTACGACCAATAGCCAATTACGGCCGACGATAGCCACTTATGGCCAATAACCAATTATGGCCGACGATAACCACTTATGGCCAATAGCCAACTATGGATCAAGCGACTAACGTTTATGGCAAAATCACCATTCACTCGGCAAACTTCGCCATTTACTTTTTTCGGCTTCCTTCATCATCGAGACATGAAGAAGAAACCCGAGGGGCAATTGAGATAGGGAAAATCCCGTCATCTAGCACAAGGGCGTTCTGGTCTTTTACCCATAAGTTTGAGTATTCAATACGACATTGATGCTACCATTTTGCCTATTGATTACGATAGCGGTTTCGTGCAATAAGAGCGTTGACCGAATTAAATACGATAACAGTTTCTTTCATTTAATATCGTAACGGTTTCTTTCATTTAATACTCGACTAGTATAAATAATAGGAGATAGATCCGGATTGAGGACGAACAATAACTGACTTGAGCGTTGGAGGGCCTTCCGGGAAAGACAAGCCCCGCCCCAACCTCGTTTGTTCTTGTTTTGCAGGATACGGTTCGGGGAGTCGATGGTCAAGATCCATCTCCTTCAACCACACTATGATGCAGATTTTATGCATCACAGTTTCTTACTATTATACAAGATTTGCAAAGATGTGGTGATAAAGTTTAGGAAACTCAACAATGTGTTTTGCTGTTAAATTCTTTGCCTGCTCAATTTGATACTTTTAAAGATGTTGTGCATTACAGTATTGATAAATTGGATAAAAAGGTTATTCTTGAGTCCATTATTCAAAAAAATGATGCTTTGAAAGTTTGTAAAAACAAATATGAGCTTAAATCTTACCATAAATCTGACAATAAGAATAAAGTGCTTGTTGCTAGAGGTAGGTTCAAAGGCAATAAGAGTAACAACAACAATAATAACACTAAACCACCTCAAAAGGATTCCAATAAAAATGAGTCTCATCAAAATGGTAAACCTGATAAATCTCACCTTATGTGTACTTACTTCTCTAAATCTGGTCACATAGAGAAACACTGCTTTAAGAGGAAGAAAGATGAAAGATTGGCTGGTAAGAAGCCTAATGTCTCTGTTGTGCTTGAGTCCCATCCTTATTATACTCATGAAGTGCTTGCTTTGTTAAATTCTGGTGACTCCAATGCATGGATTTTAGATTCTGGATATACTATGTATGTTACCCTTCATAAATCGTGGTTTTCTAAACTTAAGTGCTATGATGTTGGTACTGTTATGCTTGGAGACCATTCTGTGCTTAAAATTAAGGGTGTTGGTTCTGGTGCTTTAAGAATATTTGAAAATGTTATTAGAGTCATAAAGGATGTTAAATGGTTGCCTGATTTAAGAAGAAATTTACGGTCTGAAAGTGCCCTTGAAGAATTGCAATATGATGTGTACAGTTCTGATGGTGCAATGATTGTTTTTAAGGATGGAAAACCTGTGATTAAATGCTTAAGGAAAGCTAGTTTCTACTCCTGTTATCAATTCTTCTGCTACTACCTTTACTGCTGTTGATAAGCTTATGTCTATACATGATACCATGTTATGGCATGTTAGGCTAGGTCATATTGGTAATAAAGGTCTGGAGAATCTGTATAAATCTAGTGTTATTCCTGCTAAACCATGCTCTATTGACTTGTGTGAAAACTGTGTTTTAGGCAAACATACAAGAAAATGTTTCAAATCATCTGTGCATGTTTCTGTTGCTCCTCTTGATTATGTTCTATCTGATATATGGGGCCCTGCCCAAGTCTCTACTGTTGGTCTTAAGAGATATTTCATGTCTTTGATTGATCACTTTAGTAGAAAAGTTTGGGTTTACTTGCTTAAAACAAAAGATTAAGCTTTTGAAACATTTAAAACATGGAAGTCTATGGTTGAAAAGGAATCTGGCC
This sequence comes from Persicaria tinctoria, assembly GCA_037127255.1. Taxonomy (NCBI): domain Eukaryota; kingdom Viridiplantae; phylum Streptophyta; class Magnoliopsida; order Caryophyllales; family Polygonaceae; genus Persicaria; species Persicaria tinctoria. Next base: position 40,436,389 of record JBANSL010000012.1, on the reverse strand, counting down.
TACTTGTTAAATGTTTAAAAACTGAAAATGGTCTTGAAATTTGTAATTCTCTGTTTGATGCTTATTGTAAACAACATGGCATTACAAGAAACTTGACTGTCCCTGGTACTCCCCAGCAGAATGGTACTGCTGAGAGGATGAACGTAACTCTTCTTGAAAAGGCTAGGTGCATGCTTATTTCCTCTGGTTTGAAGCATTGTTTGTTGGGTGAAGTTGTTATGACTGCTGCATGTTTGATAAATAGGACCCTCTCTTCCGTGATTAATTTTAAAACACCTTATGAATTGTGGTATAAAAGAAAGCCTAACCTTGATCACATTAAGCCATTTGGTTGCATTGTATACTATTACATTAACCAAGGCAAATTGGATCCCAGGTCACAAACGTGTGTCCTTCTAGGACACCCTTAAGGTGTTAAAGGCTATAAACTCTTACTTGTTCAACCTAGTGTTTATAAAACTATTGTAAGTAGGAATGTCATTTGTAATGAGAATGAGTTTCACTTTAAAATGACTTTTATTCCTACTATGCATGATACTAACCTGCAGGTACACAACAATGGTGATCAGTTCTACGTTCCTCAGAACAGTGAAACTGAATCAGATGATGAGTTTGATACTGGTTATTCCCCCTCCTCTCCTCTGACTCTTACTTCTGTTACTCCTCCCCCTTCTGATTATGTGACCGTGCAACCTCGCCAATTGGGTGGGGCAGCTCATGAACCTGTTGTTGAATCTTCTGTGCCTTTCTCTTTTGCTTCTCCTATTTCTATGAATGAGGATGCTTTTGTCGAGTCTGTGCATGCATCTGGTACTCGTTCCTCTAGTTCTTCAGCTACTTAAAGGCATGATCTCACAGATTGGCAGTTAACTAGGGACAAGAGTCCTAAAACTGTCATTCATAATAAAAGTTCATTAACAACATTGCTGAGTTTGCTTGTCTTGTTTCTGATATGGTTAAAAGTTTACTCCTGAAACTTACGAGCAAGCTTTAAGATGTGCTCACTATAAGAATTGGAAAAAGTCTATGGATGAAGAGATTGAGTCTATGAGAATTAACAAAACCTAGTCTTTAGTTGTTAAACCTGAAAATGCAAGACTTATTGATTGCAAATGGATTTTTAAACTAAAAGATGGTGTGTCTAAATCTGATCCACCTAGATATAATGGCAGGCGTGTTGCTAAAGGATTCACCCAAAGAGAGGGTGAAGACTATTATGAAATATTTGCTCCGGTTGTAAAGTATAAAACTCTTAGGCTCTTACTTGCTATGACTGTTGTGCATGATTTTGAACTTGAGCAAATGGATGTTAAAACTGCTTTCTTGCATGAGACAGCCTAAGGGCTCTGTTGATTCTGTGCATCTTGACTATGCTTGCCTACTGAATAAGTCTATCTATGGTCTTAAACAATCCCCCTGACAGTGGAACATTATGTTTGATAGATGTATGAGATTCAGTCTAGGTTTTTTTTTTTTTTTTTTTTTTTTGCGGAACCAACCCCCAAGTGGGGGTGGTGTACGTAAATAATAAATATCAAGATTCAGTCTAGGTTTTAGAAGAAGTAAGTTTGATACATGCTTGTATTTCAAAAGTGTTAAGAAAAATGGTCCTGCTACTTATGTGCTTTTATATGCTGATGATATTCTGTTGATTTCTAAATCTAAAGAGTGCATCTTAGACGTTAAGAAGAACTTGCAGAAGCATTTTGACATGAAGGATTTGGGTATTTCCAAGAAAATCTTGGGAATGTCCATTCTTAGAGATAGACAGCATAAAAGATTATGGTTGCATCAATGTGATTACATTCATAAGGTGTTTGATAGGTTTCATATGTCTGGTGATAAAGTGAATAACATTCCTTTAGGTTGTCATCTTGATTTGACTAAGTCCTAGGATGTTTTGTCTGCTATTGAGATGAAAAATATGAAGTCCATTCCATATGATGCTGCAGTTGGGTCTGTTATGTACTTCATGATTTGTACTAGGCCTGATCTTGCTTTTCCTATAAGTATTCTGAGTAGATTCATATCTAATCCTTTTGAGAAGCATTGGTTATCCATGAAATACTTGTTAAAATACTTGCTTGGCTCTGTGAATTTGTCATTGTTATATTCCGAGCATTCTTCTGCATCTGAATTGCATGGCTTGGTTGATGCCGACTATGCTAGTAACAAGGACACTCGAAAATCAATTACTTCCTATGTGTATACATGGGCAGGTAATTGTATTTCCTGGAAGTCCCAACAACAGCCTATAGTTGCATTATCTTCCGCTGAAGTAGAGTATATTGCAGCTACAGAAGCTTGTAAAAAAGCTATCTGGCTGCATGGTATTATGAAAGAAGTGGAAATGAAGCACTACACATCTGTACGGCATATAGATAGCCAGAGTGCTCTGTATTTGTGTAGAGATCCTATGTACCACGAGCGTACTAAACATATTGATGTTATATATCATTTCATTCGAGAAAAGGTTGAAGATAACATCATACATGTTAAGAAAGTTGATGGTAGAGTAAATCCTGCAGATTTTGGCACTAAAATTGTTCCTTATGAGAAGTTTGTGTTTTGCAGGAACTTCCTTCATTTGGAGGAACTCCAGTGATCACTGAGTGTGATGTGTGCTTGGGCTGAGGACGGATATGGCCATGAAGAATCCACTTATCAGTAGAGTCTGAGTCTGCCCAGTGCAAGATTTAGAAAAGTAGAGGGGTGTTTGTAATGATATGTGTTTACTTTCCTAGTCTTTTCTTTAGCATGTAATATTGTTTTATGTGTATATGGAAATGTATGTTTATGATGTTTATACAGTTGATATATAGTATATAGTATACATATATGATGCACTCTTAGAATCAATCTCGATTGAGTCCTATTGAGCATGGTAAGCTTGACCCTCTAATGGGATTGATTCAATAGTGGGGTTTAACATATATGTATAACATATATTATACATATCATATGTATAAGGTATAGTAAAGGAGGAGGATATACAAACTGCGCCTTTGACCAATGCCTGGCCCATGATCTCGGCACTGAATTGAGCCCGGTAGCCCAATGGAGTGATGTCGAGCTTACCTTGCCTTTGCTTTTGTGGAGCGCTGCGTTTTGGGAGCTTGGGCTTGACCTAGCTATAAAAGCTCATATCCTTCGCTAGAGCTCTTCACTTCAGTCTTCGTCTTTCTCTCTCCTCACAAATGCTCTGCTAGGGTTTCTAGGGTTTGGAGGTTTCCCACTCTTGCCATCGGCTTGAGAGCCCTCGGAGAAGAAAGATTGATGTAGGCGTCTCTAGTAAAGTCGAACGAGCTCCGACGTCCTCCTGGGTGGCCGCTCTCCCGTGCCTTCTGAGATCTAGGGTTCTTGAAGATCGAATCCTTCTTCGATCTTCGGTTTTCCCACACAGGGGGACTTTCTCTCATTTCTTTGTACCTCTGATTCACATGCATGCTTAGAGCAAGATTATTGGTGAGCCCAATGGCTCATCAATAATTCACATAAGCAAAAAAATAAAAGAAAAAAAGAAGAAGAAATGAGGTGGCCATGAACTCAGGAAAAACAACCTTGAAGATGAGCTCTGGCTCATTGCAGGGAGGGCTACTGAAGCGCTGCCATGTGGCAACGCTTTACTACTTTTTTTTAAAATCAATTTTACTCTATTTTTGTTAATGTAAAAAATTAAAAAATAATAATTTGAATGTAATTTCTTTTTATCTACCTATAGATACCCATATTACACATGTTTTTTTTTTAAAATGAAGTTAAAAGCCCCGGAGTAGGCTCACTGATAATTTGCTGAAAAGATAAAAAGTTGGGTTGGGCTCTTTAACTGATGTGGCTATTGAAAAGTAAGTTAAGAGTCCGAAACGTGACTCACTGGTAAACATGGTCTTAGATATAGGGTTGTTTGCTATTGTTGCTTGTATTATCCCTTGTACGAACTCTCTATAGTGGATTCGGTCAACTCTTGAGGTCTCGTGAATGTAGGCATTTTGCCGAACCACGTAAAATCATTGTGTTCGTGTTCTTACATGTGATTTTTTTAGATCTGACTTCAATTGTTCTAGATCTTGTTCACTTTCGCTACCAAAACCGATTTTTTGTCTGGATCTTAGATTTTACATATTTGATTCGAACCTCGAAAGCAAACTCCTTGTGTCAATCTTGATTCCTTCGCTTACTATGTTGTTTTCATTCTTCGAAATCGCTTCCGATCAAATCTCGATCTCATTAGAACCAAACAGCCATAACAATTATAAATATAAACATTTGGAATCTAAAACAGACCTTATCGTAATTTGCCTAACATTGCAGCTTAAAACTTAGCTGTCATCTCCGTTGAGACTTGTTGGGCAATTGGTATCCACAGCATAACTCATATTTAAGCCATTCATTCCCCAACCTCCAGCTGATGCTGATAACCCACAAATCTCTCCCACCTCTTTCTCATCTGGAAAAAGAAAATGTCAGTGGCAGCCTCAATCCCATGTCTGAGACTTCCCAATTCCTGCCCTTGCTCTTCCTCGCCCTCTCCCTCTTCCTCCTCGGCCTTCAGGCTCAAGCCCTCTTCCCTTACCATTCGGAGCTCTCAGGCTGATGGCCCCTTGAGAAGACCCGTCGCCCCCTCTCTCCGGGAGCCCAAACCCCCTTCCACTCCCTCAGCTGAGCCTCCGCCGTCGCCGGTGGCAACTGTGGCGGTGGACGAATTGAAGGCTGCTGTAGTTACCCTCGAGTATCAGAGGCAGATGGCCAAGGATCTGCAGGAGTACTTCAAACTTAAGAAGCTTCAAGAGGCCAATCAGGGCCCTGTTTTTGGGTTCATTTCCAAGAATGAGATCAACAATGGCAGGTAATTACTTTTTCCTGCCTTCTGAATTAAAAGGGTTTTTGTTAATTTGATTAGGGCGATTGTGATCAGGAAACGGCGCTCTGTTGTTAAATTGAGTAGTAGTTACTAGGTTCATCTAGTTTTGTGACTTTGTGTACATATCCCTAGGGTTTTGATTATAGAAACAGGTTTCCAATCCAGAGTTATTTCCTAGAGGAGTAGGTATGTTGTGAAATTGTCTATTTGCCAAGAAATTTGGGACCCTGAGAAAGGTGAAATATCCCATCTCCTTGTAATTCATTCAACATTCTTAAACCTTGGAGGAAGTCAGGGGATGATGTTGGTCTTTTTGAGCAGTTGAATATAGCAATTGAAATCAGTCAGAACACACAATCGAAAACGTGTACCTGCAGCTTCATATCCCTCCAGCATTGAATGGACAAGGCTGATCCATGTATAAAAACCACATACATTTCAAAACCTTATCCAACCAAACGAATATATTGTATTTTTCTGGGCATAGTTTCTTAGATGAAATCCAATATAACTTGGTTATGAAATATCGGTCACCAAAATAGGGATTTTTGGTGGGTTTATTTTGACCAGTAGTCTAGAATTGCACATCATTGAATGACATGAAACCAATTGTTACCTGAAGATTTATCCGGCTGAATCGACATATCTATGTACAAGCTTCCTAGAGCTGGCTAGCTAGGATCATGACCTACTCTATATGTTTGACATTACAGACTGTCTTCTGATATGTCTACTGACATTGTCGATACTCGATAGCTAGGATCCTAGCTAGCCACTTACAATGTCAAACACACTGAAGAGTGAAGTTTGTTTTGATATAATATTACAGACTGTCTACTGATATGCATATTATTTATGAGCTTTACCTTAACAATGCTTTTACAACATCCTCAATTATATCTGTTAGTATAAAGCATTGTTGATGTTTTCCTGTGCTTCTCAATGATGTGAATGTGTCTCATAAAATTGCAACTGTAAACTACCCGTTGTAAAGAATCCTGCCTCTTGAAAAAAATGCCCATTTGTTTGAATATAAGTTCTCTCTCACATGAGGTTATTCGAAGCATTTTGGAATACTAATTTGTTGAGTAATGTTGTGATTCGGGAAGAGCAGATGGGCAATGTTTGGATTCGCAGTTGGGATGCTGACAGAGTTTGCAACTGGCTCCAACTTCGTGGATCAAGTGAAAATCCTTCTCTCTAATTTTGGAATTGCTGATTTGGAATGACTTCACCACCCTGTTCAGTTCGTATCTATCGTCCTATATAGCATATACTCAATACACAACAGCAACTCTTAAATACATAATTTATCCCCTCCCCACTCTTTGCTTTAGGGATTTCAATGGAGCGATGATATGTTTCCCACTGAGATGGGGATCCATACCCCGTCTACGTCCTTGTAGCGGTGTAAGTGGGGTGGGGATATCCTGATTATGTGTTTGACATTGTTATTTGTTTCATGTATTTATGTCTTTTTTTTTTTTTTAAATCATCTTTCTGACGTGCTATGTATCAGGTAACCTGATACATGACCTGTTTTTAATTGAAAAAAATGAGAGAGAGAGAGAGAGAGAGAGAAAGAGAGAGAGAGAGAGGAGAAAAACCCTTTCCCAATCCCGCACCACACCCTTCCCCCAGTGAGCCCTAAACTCCTTCAATCCCGCTAATTCGGGCACCATACTCCCCCAATCAGACCAAGTTCCCATCTATTCTTCATTTCTTCTTGTAATTATTGCAACCTTGCTTCTAATTGAACCCTGTGATGCAATTTTGTGGAAGCTGAAAGATTTCGATACTGTTGCTGCTACCGTTTCAGCCCCAAATCTTAGCTTGGGAGCTTAGAACATCCACAACTCAAGGTTTTCATTAGCCCATAGTTGTAGGCAAAACCTTTAAGGACTTATGCAAAAGTGTGATGCTTTATTTATTTTTTATGTTTTTATGTTTAACTAACAATATTATGTTGATGGAAGCTATATGATGGAATATAGATAAATGAGAAAAAGAGAAGGATGAGGTAAACTCGTGGCTGTGAAATAAAAATATGAAAACCTTAAACAAAGAGGCTGATAAGTTATTTAACAGAGAAAATAAATAAGGTGTCAAAATACTATGAAAAGAGATGAAAAAAAAATGAAAAAGAGGTAATCTTATGGTTACGGATGGTCTTAGGTCAAATCGGAGTGATGCTCTGTGGCCAATCAAGCCTCCTTCATGGCTTCTCTGGTAGATTTTTGTCGTACGGAGCCCTGATTTTGTGGGTATGGCTCGAGATTATGATGTACGATGGTCTCGTCTAGCCTTGCTACAATTTATTTACATCCCTTAGATTATACGAGGTACCAGTACTTTCTTTCCTCAATCCACATTTATATAAGGTTGCCCCTTAGGGATTTGGCACAAACATCCCATCCCTCTCTCCTCTGTCTTTTAGAAAAAAACTACAACTCTCACTTTAAAGATCACATCAGCGCCTATAAGAACACATAGCTTTCTACCCTTGACTGTGAAACTGAACCCCTTGTTGATTAGCACACTTAGAGATATCAGATTCTTTGTCATAAGTGGCACATGTCTGACTTCCTCCACTGTGCGAAACTTCCCATCATGTGTTCGAATGTAACGGCCCGGGATTATGATTCCCGAGTTACGTTTCGAGGGATGAAACCCCTCGTAGGACCTTGCGCCCCGAGTACTGGTTGAAGGTTTTAAAGCCTAATTTAAATGTTTTCAAAGTGGGATTTCATACCCAAATGCGAAGGGACCGTTGGAATCCCCGGGGAAGTCCCCTGTACCTGTCGTAAGTCTAAGCGTGGAAATCAGTAGTCATGCAAATAGCGAAAACAAGTGTAATACAAGAGGGTGCCACGCTAGAGCCGGGTCAAAACGGAGTCTAAAGTGTAAATCCAAAAACATAATCTGAGTCTGGTGAAGTCGATAACTCCAGCGCTCACTCTCCGCCGACAAAATGACCCGCGCAATAAGCAAACAGCACCGATAGGATGAACATAAATAATACCTAAAAAATTTAATGGTGAGCGGGATCAGAATGATGCCCACCTGCTGCATCCCGGCCTTAAGCACACATATACGCTATACCTAATAAAGATGCTTCTAGATGCAAGGCGGAATATTAACACACTAGCATGCTCCTAAGATCAAGTGCATATTAATAGATAGGGCCCCAGCAAAGAATACCAAATGGTATGTCCCTCTCCTACCTCCACCCCCTTCCGATAGGGCGGAGACTGGTCAGCTCGTGAATGCATTCCATAATAATCGGGCGGCACGCATGCCCAACCCGTATCCACAATAAAGCCCGCAGGCAGCTCATAATATAAGGAAGTTGCATGACTCGATTGACTCAGGACGGGACCCGATGGGACTGGGCCATCCTATAACTCTAGCAAAGACTCTAGTGACTTCGATAACGGCCGTTCTGTTTACATACGTATAAAGAAATAGAATGCTCAACGGTCAATGCCACCTAGCATGATACTACATGGCAAGCTGATCATGAATGCAAGCACCTAGTATATCATGCACATAAAGCAGGGAATATCTCTCTATCAATCTGAGTAAGCTCCGAAGAGACTTACCTGGTACCGCAGAACAGCAAAAGGCAATCAACCAGGCAATATGTAATCCGACACGTCACAGATGATCACCTAACAAGTATAAGTACATGAATGAGTCTATTTCTAAGGCACAAAAAGCATAGAATTGTCACACACACATAACTTCACAACTTAACACAATAACCATCTCATCACCATTTCCATCATCTTAACTTTATCTCATAACATATTCATTATAATTCTCCAATTCATCAACTTAAGATAATTCAAATTCATACTTTGCCAATTTGCATGCTATCATCTCACAATCTTACTTAGCATATAATTGTACATCATCAACATAATCATATAACATTTAACCACAAATAATAAATCACCACAATATTATATCTTAAATCTCAAAACAACATTTTATATTTTAATCCCAATAATATCACATAATATTTCTAACACCATTTTCTTTTAACATCTTTATAAAATATTTATAAAATCCCAACAATATTCATTTAATCAAAACATCCCTTTTTAAATTATCAAACCAACCTTTCTTTATTTTAATTTACCAAAACCCACCCTCATTTTGTAAAAATCCCCAAACCGAGCCCACTTTTTATAAAATCCAAACCGAGCCCCTATTGTTTTAAATCAGCCCAAACCGAGCCCCTATTGGTAAGAAAAGGCCCAAATATTTTCTTGTTAAAACACCACAGGTTTGGCCCAAAAGATAGGCCCAAAACCCGGTTTTGTCTTAGAAGAATTAGGCCCAAAGCCAATTTGTTTCATTCTTTCATTCAAAACCGAGAATCTAAAAAAAAAATGGGCCCATGTGACATGTTAAAAAAAAGGTGGGGCCCAGGGGGTGAGGTGGAGGCTGATGTGGCGAAAGGCCCACATCTCCCTTCTTCTTCCTCATAATGCCGACCGAACAGAGAGGGAGCAGAGCTCCATCGCTCGGAAGGAAGACAACGGAGGGAGAGGGCTTGGAACCTCGTCGGCGGCGGAGCTGGGGCTCCGGACACCCGACACACACTCACGGAAAGGGAAAAAAAGAAGAAGAGGGAAGAAGCTCACCGAGGCGCGGGTACGACGCCCGTCGGAAGCTCAAATCGGCTTGTCGGAAGCCTAGGGAGGCGCGTCGGAGATGGCTCTTCGATTGGAATCCGCCTAGGAAGGTGATAAGGAGGTTAAAGGTGGGAGCTTTGCTCGATTTCAAGGTGAAAGAGGGGAAAAACGAGCGAGACGGAGTCTTACCGAGGCGAAATGGGAAAACAGGTGCGGGGGAGACGGTGGCGGCGCCGATGGTTCCGGGAGGTGGTGCTGCTGCTGGTGGCCGACGACGAAGAATGGTGGGGAGGCGGAGTGCAGTCGTGACGGAGGTGTGGTGGTGGAGATGTTGAGGTGTGGCGGCAATGGAGGATGAAGGGCACTCCGCTCTTCGGCGATTCCCCCAAGGGAGAAAGGAAGGGTTGTTTGGTTTGTGTTGGTGTGGGGTGTGGAAAGATGTGTTTGATTCAGATTTTATGAAAAAAAATTTGGGTTTCCTTGGCTACACCCATTGGACAAAACATGAGAACCTCATTCGCATTCTAGGCAAGTCACACAAGGTAAGAAAAAGGGGGGTATGTGTGTGTTGGGTTACTTTAGGAAAATTGAAAGAGATGGGGAAATTTAAAATTAATCTCAATTTGTGGAAACCAATGTTGAATTGGATAAGGATGTGAGAAAGATGACGGAATTGGGGTCTCGAGTCGAGAATTTAAATTTCCGCCGATTGGTCATTCAAATCTCGAAATGAAAGACGGGTTCGATCTTTAAATTAAAAATTTGGGCTGGAAGTTGTTTTAAATTCATTTTGATTTTCTTTTTCCGATAATTAATATTTTAAAAATCCGAGCCTTTACATCATCCACCTCTAAAAACAAGTCTCGTCCCCAAGACTAAAATCATTCTAAAGTAGGGGATGAAGTTGAAATTGATGAGTCCAAGGATCACGTCATTGATCCCGTAAGTACCTCATAAGTGCCCCCATGAGATCCCACAGTACCGTCGTCATGATCATAATACTCTCGATCGGTCGTAGTAAGGATGTGATAGGGGCCCCTACCACATCCCCACTTCGACTCCTCGGGCATACCATAACTCGAAAAGCATCATGACGTCTCCGCTAGGTCTTAGCAAGCGATCCACAGGTGCCCCCATACATGCTTGTATCCACTTCGTGGGTCGTCATAATGAAAACTTGGGTTGGAATAGTTTTCTCAAAATCTATGTTCCTTTTTAAATCACCATTTGAATTTTTTTTTTTTTTAAATTCGCCGTTAAACAAGGTATTCCTAACTTTCCAATCATTCTAACATCCATCTCTAAAGGCTAATCCCATATTCTCTTCCTAGGTTCCGAGTCAAATCATAATTCCACTTTTCAATCTCTAGCATTTCTAATATCTGGCATCATGGATATAGAAGAATGATCATAATCTTAAGATAAACAGAAGATCATAGCACATCAAAGACAGTCACATACCATAATATCTAGCACATCATCATATCATCGAGGCTCATCACATCATATCACCAAGGATCTGCACACAACTACCAAGCATAAGCACACAAATCAAAGAGACACCACTAACCAATCCCAACCAACTAACTAGGCATACTCACCGCACTCGAGAGGTCAAGGTAATGTCTACGCTCGTCTCAACATAGGACGCAAGCAACTCATCTAGGACATCACCATAGCTAGCCCGAATGCTCTCCTCGGTCTCCCAGGTGGCCTCCTCAAGGCTCCTCCTAGACCACTGAACCAGAAGCAAAGGGACCTCCATGTTCCTAAGCTTTTTGACGCGACGGTCGAGGACCCTCACCGGACGCTCTACAAGGGTATGGTCAGGCTCGATGTGAAGGTCTGAGTGGTCAAGGACATGGCTAGGGTCGGGAATATACTGACGGAGCTGGGAGACATGAAAGACGTCATGGACGCCGGCCAAGGACGGGGGTAAGGCCAAACGGTAGGCTACCGCACCGACTCTCTTTAGGATCTCAAATGGGCCAATGAACCTCGGACTCAACTTCAATTTGATGCCGAACCGTCGAACTCCTCTGGTGGGCGAAACTCGAAGCCATACGTGCGAGCCTACCTCGAACTCAAGCTCGGTCCTCCGTCTGTCCGCATACTTCTTCTGTCGATCCTGGGCTACCCTCATATGCTCTCGGATGCGACCAACCTTATCAACTGTCTCCCTGACCATCTCGGGCAACGACAGAACTGTATCTGCAGGCTCGTCCCAGCAAACCGGCGACTTGCATCGCCTCCCATACAAAGCCTCATATGGGGCCATCTCGATCGACGCGTGGTAGCTGTTGTTGTAGGAAAACTCCACTAGCGGTAGGTGCTTGACCCAATGATCACCCCAGTCCAAGACGCACGATCGCAACATGTCCTCCAACGTCTGAATCGTCCTCTCGCTCTGACCGTCTGTCTGCGGGTGATAAGCCGTACTAAAATGCAATTTGGAGCCCAAACTCTCCTGAACCTGCTGCCAAAACCTCGAGGTGAAGCGTCCATCTCGGTCGGATACGATCCTCTCTGGTACACCATGAAGCCTCACAATCTGGCGAATGAACTCGTCCGCCAACTTCGATGCTGGCCATGTCTCCTGAATAGCTATGAAATGGGCCGACTTGGTCAACCTGTCGACAACGACCCAAATAGCGTCAAATCCTCTGACGTCTCGCCTCAGCCCAGTGACGAAATCCATGGAGATATCCGTCCACTTCCACTCGGGAACTGGAAGTGACTGGACGGGTCCTTCCGGCCTCTGGTGTTCAATCCGAACCTGCTGACAAACCTGACATCTGGCCACGAACTCTGTGATGTCTGCTCTCATCCTCTGCCACCAGTAACTCCTCCTCAGATCCTGATACATCTTATTCGTCCCTGGGTGGACAGAATAAGGGGTGGAGTGAGCCTCCTGCACGATCCTCAACCTCAGATCTGACGTCGACGGAACTACAACTCTGCCCTGGAAGGTCAGCATCCCGTCTGCTCTCTCTGCAAGCTCTCTAAATCTGCCCTGAGCCATCCGCTCTCTCAGAACTGCAATCTCTGGACAATCTGCCTGACCCTGCCGAATCTCTGCTGACAACTCTGCCTGCATCTCTAAGAACGACAACTGCCCGCGATCTCGCTGAATCCACACCTCAAAGCAGCATCCCATCATATCTCTCTGCAATTTCCGCTGGGCTCTAAGCCTCTCAACTGCCACCTCCTGGTGAGTCTTCCTACTCAACACATCTGCCACCACATTGGCCTTCCCTGGATGGTAGACTATGTCCAAGTCATAGTCCTTCAGAAGCTTTAGCCACCGTCTCTAACGCATGTTGAGCTTCTTCTGCGTGAAAATGTACTTCAAGCTCTTATGATCCGTCATCACCTTGCAAGAAGTACCATACAGATAATGCCTCCAGATTTTCAGAGCGTGAACCACGACTGCCAACTCCAAATCATGGATGGGGTACGACACATCTGCAGGCTTCAACTGACGCGAAGCATAAGCGATGACCCGGTCCCTCTGATGCAGAACACAACCCAAACCAGAATGTGAAGCATCTGTGTAGATAACGAAGTCCTCTGTCCCATCTGACAGAGCTAACACCGGAGCAGTCGTCAACCTCTGCTTCAGAAGCTCAAAGCTGGCCTGACAATCTGAACTCTACTCGAAGGGGACATCCTTCTTCAGCAGCTGCGTCATCGGCCTAGCAATATTCGAGAAACCCTGGACGAACCGCCTGTAATAACTAGCCAATCCCAGAAATGAGCGGATATCTCTGACATTCTTGGGCACCTCCCAAGAAACGATGGCGTCAATCTTTGCCGGACCCATGGCAACTCCCTCAGCTGAAATAACGTGGCCTAAGAAAGCCACTTATGTGAGCCAGAACTCACACTTGTTGTACTTCCCATACAACTGATGCTTCCTCAGCGTCCCCAGCACAATCCTCAAATGCCCCTCGTGCTCCTCTCTACTTCTCGAGTAGACTAAGATGTCATCGATGAAGACGACGACAAATTTGTCCAAGAAGTCGATGAACACTCGGTTCATGAGCTCCATGAACGCGGCTGGTGCATTAGTCAGCCCAAACGGCATGACCACGAACTCGTAGTGACCATAGCGAGTCCGAAAAGCGGTCTTCGGAATATCCTTTGGCTTCACCCTCAGCTGATGATAGCCCGACCTCAAATCGATCTTCGAGAAGACCACGACGCCCTGCAGCTGATCCGTCAGATCATCAATCCGGGGAAGAGGATAACGGTTCTTCACCGTCGCTCGGTTCAACTCCCGATAATCGATGCACAGCCTCAGCGACCCATCCTTCTTCTTGACGAATAGCACTGGTGCTCCCCAAGGCGATGCACTAGGCCGAATGTAGCCCTTCTCAGCTAGCTCTTCTAGCTGAGCCTTCAGCTCGGCCATCTCTGTCGGTGCCATGCGATAAGGGACTCGCGAGATGGGTCTGGTGCCTGGCTCCAACTCAATCGCGAAGTCGACCTCTCTCGGTGGGGGAAGTCCTGGCAGCTCCTCCGGAAACACATCTGCGAAGTCTCTGACAACGGGAACATCTGATATGCCGGGGTGCGTGCGATCCACCTCTAAAGCGTAACACCAATACCCGACGCAACCCTGGTCTAAAAGTCTGGCGGCCCTGACTACGATGATGAGCGATCCATTCCTCTTGGGGTCGCTCCCCCAAACCTGGTGCTCGGTCCCGCCGGATGCCAAAATTGACACTGTCCTCGTCCGCAAGTTGATGATAGCCACGTAGTAGTCCATGAAGTCCATACCCAAGATGAGATCATCCATCCTCAATGGCATAACTATAAGGTCGGTAGGCCACTCTCGCTCACCTATCCAAATGGGGCACCCTAAAATCTCACGACTCGTCCTAACTTTGGCCCCATCCGCCAGACCAATAGTAAGGGGTGAACCACTCGTGCAGATCAGGCTCAGCCTGGCCACGCACGCCTCTGCTATGAAGCAGTGAGTCGCACCAGTGTCAAACAAGATAGATAGGCACTCATCATGGAAGAATATAGTACCTGCGGAAGTCGGGGCTGAGCGGTCATCAGCATGCATCTGAAATACGCAGGGGCGGTGGGGGTAATCCTGGTCCTCGACCTCCCGAACTCTGTACACGATCATACCCTGACCCTGACGGTCCTACAGAAGATGATCCCCGACCTTGACCTAACCCAGATGGTCCTCTACCTCCACGTCCAGAACCTCTGCCTCCTCGACCTTCGCCTCGGCCTCTGCCGAAAGAGTCGCCGCGTCCCTGGCCCTGACCCTGGCACTGGGGATATGTCAGCAGTGATGGCTGAGGAGCCGCAGGAAGTCTCGGTGGCTGTGCAGTAGCTGGAGCTCCACGACTCTGAGGGCATGTGGCAGCTCGGTGCCCCATAATACCACAGGTGTAACAGACAGTCGAACGGTCTGGGCAAGAAGCAATGTAGTGGCCCCTCCCGAAACATCCATGGCAGGTCCTCACTCTAGCATCTCCTCCATAAGCAGTCTGAACTGGGGGTGCTCTCTGTGTAGCTCCGTAATATCCTCCTCTAAACCCTCCTCTCCTACATCTGTCATCTCCTCGGGTGTCAGTTGGACGCGCCCTCTTCGCCTCAGGGCGAACAGTAGAGTAGGAAGTCTCACACATAATCCTCTGCTGATCGTACGTGAGGATAACCTCCAGAAATCGGTCAAAGCTGACAGCTCCCAAGCTGGACGCATGCAGAAGTACGGGAGGCGGCAATCTCATAGACAACAAACGAATTCGACTCTCGTCTGATGGACATAGGTGATCGCAGTATATCAGCTCACTCTTGAACTAGCGAACGATGGTAGCTACAGAAGCTGATTGGTCATAAGTGCCACACATAAAAGATACATCCCTAGCCATCTGTATCCCTGGTGGACAGTACTCCTTCATCATCAGGGATCTGAAGTCATCATAGGACCACTCGGTCCGCTCCTTCTTGCAGACAAACCACCTAGCATTCGCATCCTCCCGTAGAAGTCCAGCAGCAAGTCTCTGTCTCTCAGAGACAAGTACATCAACATGGTCAAATAACCCCTCCAGATCGCGCAGCCATCTCTCAACGTCATCTCCGACACCTCCCGCGAAGGTCGGCGGAATACACTGAGAAAACCTCTTGACCCAATCGATGCGCTTCTCAGGGCACGCATCGACCACGGGCTCGGCTGGCTCCTGAACTGGAACCTCTGGCGTCGGCGCCGTAGACTGGGCCCCTCCACGTAACTCGCTCAGAATATCATGAAGCGCTGCCTCTAGCTGCCCAATCCTAGTCTCTGAGGAAGCTGGCACCCGGTCATAAGCTCGCGGTGGTGAAACTTGCTCCTCGGCGCTCTCAACAGCAACTCGACGGGGGCGTCCCCTGCTGCGACGCGCCCTACCCCAACGCCCATCTAAGCCACGTCTCGGGTCAACCATACTTGCTACATAACAATAAATATATCACTCAGCACAGAAGCACTAAACGATTCAATATGACCCTCTTCAAGGAGGATCGCCCTCAGGCCCAATTGAATTTAAGACATACAAGCACAGAGACGATCTATGCCGCCCTTCAAGGGATGGCTAACCGGAGGGGCAAATACCTCACGGTCTCCTAACCCATTTTACTCCAACCCTCGAGTTCCTTGGAGTCTTCACAACCCATCTGTAAAAGAAAGCTAGTATTTTGCTTACCTTCCCCGAATTCTACATCCATAAGGGATGCCTATCGCATAGTCTCTACCCCACGAGATTGCCATTCATAATTGATTGGTCTGTGCTTAGGTCCAATTAAATTCATTTTGCCCCTTGAAAACATTTCGAAAACCACTTGAAAGCAATTTGAAAACCTTGGGCCATTTTCAAAACCACTTCAACCTATCATACTCGGATTGCAACACCTCGGCTCTAATACCCCTTTGTAACGGCCCAGGATTATGATTCCCGAGTTACGTTTCGAGGGATGAAACCCCTCGTTAGGACCTTGCGCCCCGAGTACAGGTTGAAGGTTTTAAAGCCTAATTTAAATGTTTTCAAAGTGGGATTTCATACCCAAATGCGAAGGGACCGTTGGAATCCCCGGGGAAGTCCCCTGTACCTGTCGTAAGTCTAAGCGTGGAAATCAGTAGTCATGCAAATAGTGAAAACAAGTGTAATACAATAGGGTGCCACGGCAGAGCCGGGTCAAAACGGAGTCTAAAGTGTAGATCCAAAAACATAATCTGAGTCTGGTGAAGTCGATAACTCCAGCGCTCACTCTCCACCGACAAAATGACCCGCGCAATAAGCAAACAACACCGATAGGATGAACATAAATAATACCTAAAAAATTTAATGGTAAGCGGGATCAGAATGATGCCCACCTGCTGCATCCCGGCCCTAAGCACACATATACGCTATACCTAATAAAGATGCTTCTAGATGCAAGGCGGAATATTAACACACTAGCATGCTCCTAAGATCAAGTGCATATTAATAAATAGGGCCCCAGCAAAGAATACCAAATGGTATGTCCCTCTCCTACCTCCACCCCCTTCCGATAGGGCGGAGACTGGTCAGCTCGTGAATGCATTCCATAATAATTGGGCAGCACGCATGCCCAACCCGTATCCACAATAAAGCCCGCAGGCAGCTCATAATGTAAGGAAGTTGCATGACTCGATTGACTCAGGACGGGACCCGATGGGACTGGGCCATCCTATAACTCTAGCAAAGACTCTAGTGACTTCACAGATAACGGCCGTTCTGTTTACATACGCATAAAGAAATAGAATGCTCAACGGTCAATGCAACCTAGCATGATCACCTAACAAGTATAAGTACATGAGTGAGTCTATTTCTAAGGCACAAAAAGCATAGAATTGTCACACACACAACTTCACAACTTAACACAATAACCATCTCATCACCATTTCCATCATCTTAACTTTATCTCATAACATATTCATTATAATTCTCCAATTCATCAACTTAAGATAATTCCAATTCATACTTACCCAATTTGCATGCTATTATCTCACAATCTTCCTTAGCATATAATTGTACATCATCAACATAATCATATAACATTTAACCACAAATAATAAATCACCACAATATTATATCTTAAATCTCAAAACAACATTTTATATTTTAATCCCAATAATATCAAATAATATTTCTAACACCATTTTCTTTTAACATCTTTATAAAATATTTATAAAATCCCAACAATATTCATTTAATCAAAACATCCCTTTTTAAATTACCAAACCAACCTTTCTTTATTTTAATTTACCAAAACCCACCCTCATTTTGTAAAAATCCCCAAACCGAGCCCTCTTTTTATAAAACCCAAACCGAGCCCCTATTGTTTTAAATCAGCCCAAACCGAGCCCCTATTGGTAAGAAAAGGCCTAAATATTTTCTTGTTAAAACACCACAGGTTTGGCCCAAAAGATAGGCCCAAAACCCAGTTTTGTCTTAGAAGAATTAGGCCCAAAGCCAATTTGTTTCATTCTTTCATTCAAAACCGAGCCGGAGAATCTAAAAAAAAAATGGGCCCATGTGACATGTTAAAAAAAAGGTGGGGCCCAGGGGGTGAGGTGGAGGCTGATGTGGCGAAAGGTCCACATCTCCCTTCTTCTTCCTCCTAATGTCAACCGAACAGAGAGGGAGCAGAGCTTCATCGCTCGGAAGGAAGACGACGGAGGGAGAGGTCTTGGAAGCTCGCTGGCGGCGGAGCTGGGGCTCCGGACACCCGACACACACTCACGGAAAGGGAAAAAAAGAAGAAGAGGGAAGAAGCTCACCGAGGCGCGGGTACGACGCCCGTCGGAAGCTCGAATCGGCTTGTTGGAAGCCCGGGGAGGCGCGTCGGAGATGGCTCTTCGATAGGAATCCGCCTAGGAAGGTGATAAGGAGGTTAAAGGTGGGAGCTTTGCTCGATTTGAAGGTGAAAGAGGGGAAAAACGAGCGAGACGGAGTCTTACCGAGGCGAAATGGGAAAACATGTGCGGGGGAGACGGTGGCGGCGCCGGCGGTTCCGGGAGGTGGTGCTGCTGCTGGTGGCCGGCGATGAAGAATGGTGGGGAGGCGGTGTGCAGTCGTGACGGAGGTGTGGTGGTGGAGATGTTGAGGTGTGGCGGCAATGGAGGATGAAGGGCACTCCGCTCTTCGGCGATTCCTCCAAGGGAGAAAGGAAGGGCTGTTTGGTTTGTGTTGGTGTGGGGTGTGGAAAGATGTGTTTGATTCAGATTTTATGAACAAATTTTTGGGTTTCCTTGGCTACACCCATTGGACAAAATATGAGAACCTCATTTGCATTCTAGGTAAGTCACACAAGGTAAGAAAAAGGGGGGTATGTGTGTGTTGGGTTACTTTGGGAAAATTGAAAGAGATGGGGAAATTTAAAATTAATCTCAATTTGTGGAAACCAATGTTGAATTGGATAAGGATGTGAGAAAGATGACGGAATTGGGGTCTCGAGTCGGGAATTTAAATTTCCGCCGATTGGTCATTCAAATCTCGAAATGAAAGACGGGTTCGATCTTTAAATTAAAATTTTGGGCTGGAATTTGTTTTAAATTCATTTTGATTTTCTTTTTCCGATAATTAATATTTTAAAAATCCGAGCCTTTACATCGAAGCTTGATTGAGCCGATATCAATAATCTTGCAAATAACATCATTTTCCATAGAGACATTAACCCCATCTACACATATATATGTTGTAAACAACTCTATTCTTGGACATATGTAATAGGATGCCCCTGAGTCAAGATACCACACATTAGACTCGTGCGTGTGATAATCTGTTAGCAAAACAATATCTTCATCAGAAGTATTTCCACATTCGATTATTGTTATGGTTATTGTTATTGTTATTTTTTTATTAAGTGAAGATTCGAGATCAGGTAAGCTTGATTCTCGAGAGGTCGACGAGTCGGCAGGCGGAAAATGCCTAGATATACAGTAAATACAGAAAACAAGCACAATGAAACAAAGAGAAAAAACTCTACAACAAGATTATCTAAGCAGACCAACTCCCAAGACGTCGGCAAAGAAACAAAAACAAGCACCACCAAACAGTAGCACCGCTGGCCAGCGGTACAGCATGAATCTATCTCCCATGGGTAGTGCAGACGAACTCTAGGAAATTTCCTTCCCTGATACGAAGTTGCCCTATAAACACCACCACAACCCTAGTCAGCTCCGACTTCACGCCCCCAACCAAGTAGAATTTTTCTTCTTTGTACTCTTTTCGGGCTGCTTTTACCTTGGGCGCAACAAACAAAATCCGGGCCCAAACAACGGGCGACTTGGTCATGAGGAAAACTAGATTGCCAAGGAAGTCGATGACTAACGAGTAGGTGAAAGAAATGAAACACCATAGAGAGGCAGTGTCTAGAGCGGCGCCAAGGCCAAGCCAGAACGTCGATGACAGTGCCGGGAGGGCGAAGCGAAACTGAAGCAAGCACCCCCAGAACCGCCATGACAAAACTTGAACAACAAGGCACCCAACCTAGAAAACATGCCCGATTTCAACAAGAACCATTGGGAGAAAGACAGACCCTAAATAAGCAATACGAGTGCATGGAAGTTCACGATGGATGAGATCGAGAGAAGAAAAGGGATCCACATCCATGGATCTGTGAAAGCCCCAAAGAATAGACCAAATCGTTCGAATTTAGTGGGTTGCGAAAGAAAGTGTCTTCAAGCTCCGGAATAGGATAGGAAACGACTATAACTAGCCCGCCCTGGTCGAAAACCGAACAAACACCAAGGAGGGAGGAGGAGGTGGGGCGGGACAGTGGATGGCACGGTGGCCCCAAATAAAGGAGGTCGGGATCGAAGACGATGGGGGGACGAGAAGACCAAATCCACATCCAACTAAAATGAAAACCAAGCGGACTCCAAAAAGCGAGGGTGAGGAAGAGGAACCCCACGGATGATGAAGGCCGAAGAATGGAGATGACCAGCGGCGGTTTAGGGTGGTTGGAGCCGAGTTAGATGGTCAGAGCCGATTTCTCAACCTCTCTCTAAAGAGAGAGTTACTTGCTAATTGAGGAAAAGATTTGGTTTGGGAGGATAAAGCTTTGTCGAAGTCATGGATTACTCGGATTTGAGACTACACCTAATTGCTGCAATTCGACCCATAGATTTTGGGGTTGCATTTGCATATTAGTTTAGGTCATTTTCAGACGAAAAAACGAACCTAACCCTAAAACAATGGGGACAACATAGACTACGACCCAACGTTAAGCATTGTTGAGCAATGAGACCGCTGACTAGCTGAACATCAGAAGTCCATATGGGTAGTGAAGACGATCCTCCTAGGAAATTTCTGGATCATGGAGTCATCTCAATACACACCTCCTTCACCCTAGCTAGAACCAACACCGAACCCAGATTTGTAAGTTATATGATTGGCTGAATTTATAATATGGTGTCGGGATAGATGTTAATTATTTAATTTTTTGGGTTGAATTTGTAATTTTATTAAATTTATTTATATAAACACTCATGATTAGAATTTTGGAGGGGAGAGCGGCACTTAAGCCAGACTTCGGTTTCTTTTAATTTTAGCTTTAGCTTTGCTCTTCTTTATTTTCGGTATTCCACTCTAGACCGAGGACGAAGATTTCGGTTTGCATATTGTCTTAAACTTTGATTTATTTCTATCTATAAGATATTTCCTCGTTAATTATATTATGTTTGGGTGATCCCAGCATATCTCTTAAGCTTTGCTCCTCTTTAACTTTGATTTAAACTAATTTGCTCCTCTTTAGCTTCCTCCTTAGACTCCATATGCTCCAAAACATGTCTCTTAAGCTCTTTCAAAGCCCATTCAAGGTCGGAATGTAATTCTGGAGAATAAACACTAAAAAGGCGTAGATTCCGAACTCGAATACTTCACAAGCAATATACGAAACTAGACTCAAACAATAACAAAACCACTACCTAATTGCGATAAGAATTGCCTATAATGCCTGTATGAAATATGCATTATCAAATCCCCCACACTTAACTCTTGCTTGTCCTCAAGCAACCATAAAACAAAAACATCATCTACGCATCCGACAGGAAATTCTTTCATAACGTTACTCATCAAAAGCAACATCATCAATAGGGTCGGGTTCGGGTACACACACCTCCAATAATGAGAAGGAAAGAATGCTCCTGATTGGCTGAAAACAGCATCTCCCACGCGCGCGGTGCTTTTGCCCACTCGCATTGAGCGCGTCATGCCACGCGCCTCCTATAAGAGTATATTATTTTCCTCTCGTTTTTCTGTTTCTCTCCTTCCTTGTTTTCCAAGCTACGAAAAAGCCGATTTTCGACCTTTCCTCTCAGATCTGCGACTTTGATCTTTGAATCTCCTCTTCGAATCATCGATGACAATCGAAGAACTGAAATCTCAAGATCTGGATCAAATAGAAAATATCTGCTCAAATTCTGGAAATCAAAACAAAATCGATACAATTGACAGATCTGCTGCGAATTCTTCAATGGAAACAGGTAAGAGTAAGAACAATGATAAATTATAGTTATAATTGTTATTTCTTCTATTAAATTACCTCAATTATGATGAACCACTTCATATTACAAAACTAATTGCAGATATGGATTGAGTTATGGTAAACACTATCTGTTATGCATGCTGCACCACATACTATTATAACTGCTATATCAAATTACATTGGTGATTGTATTAATGTTTCATTATCAAAATAATTCATCGGTGTTTAACGATCCAATTATAATGAACCACTATTCCTGTATAGATGTTGAACAACTTCCAAGTGAAAATACTGAACCATATGCTATTATATACATAAATTGGTTTATTTTTTATTTATTGAACAGTTGATAAATGCTTGTGTTATCATCATACATCCTAGTTACTATAATGAACCACATGCTATTATATACACTAAATCAAATTCCATTACATATACTGAACCACTTCCTGCTATTTATAGCGAACCATTTCATGTTGTATTCCTGAACGGCTTTGTTTTTATTTATTGAACAGTTGAAAGAAGCTTGTGTTGTCGTACCTCCAAGTTACTATGATGAACCACTATATGCTGTGTGAACTGAACCACTCTCTGCTATGTATACTGAACCATTTCTTCACCACATTCTGCTATGCACACAATCAATTCCCGTTATATATACTGAACCACTTCCTATTATTTATAGTGAACCACTTCATGTTATATTCCTGAACTACTTTGTTTTTTTTTTATTGAACAGTTGAAAAATATATGCTTGTGTTATCATACATCCGAGTTACTCGGATGAACCACTATCTGATGTTTATATTGAACCATTCTCTGCTGTGTAACTGAACCATTTCTTGACCACATGCTATTATATAAACTAAATCAATTCCCCATTTTATATATTGAACCACTCCCTCTTATTTATAGTGACCCACTTCCTGTTATATATAGTGAACCGCTTTGTTTTTATTTATTAAACAGTTGAAAAATGCTTGTGTTATTATTCATACTAGTTAATGTGATGAACCCCTTCCTAATATATACACCGAACCCCTTCTCTTTTAAATGTGTTCAACAAGATACAAATTGTATTGCAAGTCCAGTTGCCATCTTACCAACAGAGGTTGGTTCACCATCAGAGAATACTGTTGTTTTAAAAATATCACCTGGGAATTCAAAATATTGGATACCAATATGTGATGATCAGTTGAAACCTACTGTTGGGAGCATTTTTTATACACTTGATGAAGGTTCAAAGGCGTATGAGATGTATTCTTCAATTTGTGGTTTTGACACTCGATACAGCACACAATCAAGAGTAGGGGGTATTGTAAGGTTGAAGTATATTGTGTGCAACAGAGAGGGAGTGAAAAATGGAAGAAATTCAAAAGGAAAAAAGAACACACTGTCAAATAGGTGTGGTTGTAAGGCTAAAATTATTTTCACAAGGACAACATATGGCAAATATAGAGTAAGGGCATTTGAAGAACGCCACACACATGAACTTAGAGATAAGTTTACGGGAAAATTTGCACAGTCTAACTTCAAGTTGGAGATGATTCATTGGAAGTTTGTGTTAGATTGTGCTCAAACGAAAATTGGTGCTGTTAGAGCTCACAAGTTGTATGAAACAATGATGGGAGGGTATTCAGAGGCTGCTGCAACTGTTGTTCAGTTCAAAAATTTCAAACGAGATTTGATAGCTTACATGAAAGATTCTGATGCTCAGATGTTGATAAACCGTTTAACAACAAAGAAAGAGATATGCAGTGCATTTTACTTCAACTATGTTGTTGATGAAGAAGACAAATTGAAAATGATATTTTGGGCAGATCCAGTATCAAGGAAAAATTACTCTATATATGGAGATGTTGTCATATTTGATTCTACATACATGACAAATAGGTACGTGTTTCCATCAATTAAATATTGAACCACTATGCTAATTTTATTGAAGCACTTTCTCTATATATTGATGAACCGCTATTTCTTGTAAAAATCAATCACTCTCTTTATCTTAATGAACCATAAACAATTCTATATAATGAACCACTATCTATAATATTAATGAACCCCTCTCTCTTATATTTATAAACAAATCTCTCTTATATTATTGAACCATTTTCTTTTCATAATAAACCATAAACTCTTATATATGATGCAACACTTTTTGATAGACATGCTAAGGACTTTTTGATATCTCATGCTAAGCACTAGTCATTTATATACATTGAATAAACATTAAATGTTATAAAATTATGTTGAAGCACCCTCTGTTTTATATTATGAACCACTATTTGTTGAATGTTTCAGATATAATATGGTGTTTGCCCCATTCAGTGGTGTAGACAACCACAACAAATGCATTACATTTGCAGCTGGTTTAATAATGAATGAAGATATCTCATCATACTCGTGGATGTTTCAAAATTTTAAAGAGGCAATGGGTGCTGAACTAAGGCTTTTGGTGACTGATCAAGACCCATCTATGAAGGCTGCAGCTAGATCAATATTTTCTACCACAAAGCACAGATATTGCATGTGGCATATAATGTGTAAGATACCAGAAAGAGTTGGCCCCAGTTTAAGCAAATGTTCAGCTTTTAGAAGAAAGTTAGATGCTGCAGTGTGGAATGATGAAATCTAACCAGAAGAGTTTGAAGAGATGTGGAAATCTATTATTGAAGAGTACCAATTAAAAGGAAATGATTGGTTTAGAAATATCTTTAGCATCAGAGAGTCGTGGATTCCAGCGTATAGCAAACATATACCGCTAAGTCGAGTGGGCAGAACTACATCAGTTCCAGAGTCTCAGAATAAGTTCTTTAAGATGTATACAGATAAGTTCTTTAGCTTGGTTGAGTTACTGATGCATTACGATACTGCTATTGATAGTCAAAGACACAACCAAACTCTGTTGAATATTACTGATTAGACAAAATCCCCAGACATTGTGACTGATTCAGCTATAGAGAAATATTGTATCAATATTTACATTGTATGCCTTCCGAAAGATTCAGTTGGAGTTGAAGGGAAGGTGTCGTGTTATCAATGTTACAGAAACAGAGGAGAAACATTTATTTACTATAAGAGATGTTTCTGGTATAAAATGCTTTGAAGTTGAATACCATACTACTACACAGTTCACAAAATGTAATTGTGTTTTGTTTATGAGAGAAGGTTTACCTTGTCGCCATGTTTTCCTAGTATTGAAGGACCTGGGCATAACCAAATTGCCTGAGAATTTGGTTTTACTGTGATGGACAAAGGAAGCAGCGTTATCTCTAATATTCAAAATTGATGATGTAGTTTTTCAGCAATGTGCACAGATTGATGCATGTAAATCATTGAGAAGTGAAATTCTTACAAAGGTCCATAATTGCCTGTCGTTAATTGATCAAGATGAAGAAAATTTGAAGAAGCTTAGTGATTGGATGGATGTATATATTGATTCAGTGAAAGAGGTGCTTAATCAGGTTGACCAGCCAATTGATAAACATAAACTAATGGAAGATTGTGTTGGTGTGAAAGTTCCAGATCAGGTTGTAGTAAAGGACCTAGTAAAGGCAAGCAATAAAGGAAGTGGGAAGAGATTAAAAGGGGGAAAAGAAAAGGCAATGGACAATAAGAAGAAGACAACAAAAAGAATGTGTAAAGAATCCAACAAACTAGCATTCCATGACAGCAGAAACTGTAGGAAGATTCAAGCAGAGAAGCAGAAGATAGAAGAAATGAAAAAATCTGCTGGTAATATTTCATAAAAAATTTACAGTTAAGTTTTCCTTCCTGTTGTTAACAATTTGTTATTTTCAATTTCTGCGATGAACATTTATTTTCAATTTGATGAACCACATACTATGATATCGTTGAACATCATATTAAATGATATTCCTGAACCATTTGTTTGAGTCTTGAACAACACCTGTATGTAGTGTCTGAACCTGTATTATCTAATGCTTGAACCAAATCAACTGTATGGTGTGAACCACACACAATGAAATCCGCTCTAAACACAATCGGATATCACTGAATCACATATTAGTTTACATCTGAACCATATTCTAATATATCGCTGAACAACAATCAGAAAATCTAATAGAGTAAATATAAAGTATAATAGTATTACTTTTATTAATTTATATAAAACAAAACATTACATTATATTTTAAATTTATAAATTAAAAAAAGTAAAATCAACTGTAAATATTACATTAAACTACATATTATATTAAATTTAAAAATGTAAATAATTATTAATTTTTGTGCGCCTGGCTTCCTCTGTACGGACCACTTCTTTCTTAAAGTCCATATGAGTTACTTTCAATTCTTCAATCCGTACATCAGTTCTTCCTTTTTCGTTGGTCAACTGCAAAACACAATTAAAAATATATATATAAACCATATTTTAAATAAACTAAATAACAATTTTTTAATTGTACCATAATGACTTCGTTTGTGTTGCCATTACGAACAGCAACTCCTCGCCTCCTTTCAACATCTGCTTTCTCCCTTAGAGTCATGCCAAAATGCATTTCATGGACAGCAGCAGCAGCAGACAGCCTCTCCCTCATTTCAGTAATATTTGTTTCTACATCTAAATCTAAATAAAACATGTGGTATCCAGGATAGAGAAAGTCATCTAGAATATCCATGTGTTCATATATGACTTTCACCCAACTGACCAATACATATTTGTAGTCAGGGGCTGCATTTGGAAAAAATGAATTTTGAGTAGAAGTGGTGCTTGAATCACTACTCTCCATTCCAGAAAATGACTTTTCACTAAATGTTTTATAGAAGCGAGTATACTTTAAAAATGAAAAAAATCAAGAGTTTATATAGAAAATCAGGGGCGGTTATATAACAGTTACAAAACAGTTTAATAACCGATTTAAAAAAAACAGTTGAATAAACATAGACAGTTGTAAAACAGTTGTGAAGAACTTCTAATTCGTAACTGCATATTAATTAAAAAATTGTAAACAAGTTTTAGTTCTTGAACCTTGTAAAGTATTTACTCTGAACCACCTAATCTAATATAGATGCAACAAACTCTTTTTTACCGTTCAAACAAATTGCTGAACCATTCTCAATTATATCTCTGAACCACAATCTGAAATAACTCTGAACCAAACTCAATAATTCACAAATATATAACCAGATACACATACTGTTGTTAGATATATATTTATCGTTCAAACAAAATGCTGAACCCATTCTCTATTATATCTCTGAACCACGTACTAAAATAACTCTGAACCAAACTCAAGAATTCACAATTATAAAACCAGAAACACATACTGTTAGATATATATTTACCCAAAAATGTATTTAACATTGTTTGTTAGCTAATATAATGCATTTGTGATAGACACAACACAAACCAAATGCCCCCAAAATAGAGTACCATTGTTTGAATCCATCGACACATCAGACACCGAAAATACAGTACCCAAAATACAGTGTTTGAACCATTACTTTTGACACATTATAGTTTTGGTAACTGTGGATTGAACTCCCTAATTTTTGCCAAGATATCATCCTTTATCTCATTCATTGAAGACTTGACAATTGCTTCCATGTATAGCTCACCAAGATTCACCAAAGTCTTGGTGGAATTCTTTGAAAATCCACTGTGCCAATCTGATCCATTAATTCCCATGTACGTCTCCATGTGACGCATACACAAGACACCACAATCAATGAAGTTGTTGGTAGTTGCCCATTTAAGATCCATCAGGACTGGTTTTGCTTTGCGAATAAGATCAGCTTTGGACTTCAAATTCTTCGAATCTAAGTACTTAGAAAATTAACCTACATTTAACAAAAATGGTAAAAAAACATATAGTTATGCAATAGTTAAAATATTGAAATGAGATAGAATTATAGATGATTAAAAGAACTTACAGCAACTCTGGGTATATTAGCATATTTACTGGAAAAGGGCACTGTGAGCTTAATGTTATCGATAATGAAAACCTCTTTTGCCTTGAAATTGAATGTTATAAGATAAAAGTTCTCCGAAGCAAGAATAGGAAGCATTATCTGTTTACAGTAAATAATAGTATTTTAAATATAATTGACATGAAAAAAAATATAACCATTTAAAATATAATAGTCATTATTAAAAATAAACATACCAACTCAACCTCAGCCAAATTCGTTGGGCAAACATCTCTAAGGAACTCATCAAATCTATCGCGAAAGACAATAAATATATCCTCAGGTTCAGCAGCAGTGGACAAAACAACTGTCTCTGTCTATAAATAAATAAATGACACTTAATTAAGATCTAAAACTGCATTAGTTAAAAATTTCCTAAAAACTCAATAAACTTGTAAGACAAGAATTAAACTTACACTGAGAGTACAAGGGCAAAATTATCTCTTAATAGATCCATAGGCCCTACGTGATTCTTCAAATTTTAGTATTTTAGCCCACGCATCAATGATTTGAGCATCAACGTACTGCTCATATTGTAGTGTTTGCATTAAAGCTCGAGGGACAGTCACCCCTTTGTATTGGAAAAAAACTTCCCTGTAATAAACATAAAATATTTATTAAAATTAATAATTTACAATTAAAACGAAATGAAATTAACATCTGAAACACAACCCACTGACCCATGCTATAAATCTCTGAACCACTCTCAACCCAATTGCATCATAAAACCAAAATTAAAGCCCAAAGACCACAAACAAATGAACCTCTGAAACACACGGGATAAATTCTCTGAACCACTCTCAGATTATAAAGCTGAACCAAACACCGAATAAAAATATTAGTGCAACTTATATCAAATCGTCTCCAAAATCTCCAATATATTTGTACACCTTTATGGCATATAACTTATAAATCTCAAACAAACTCACTCAACCCACGAAACAACTGAATCGCAATCAATCTCAAATAACATCTCTGAACCACATTTTATAATATACAAGGACTACTAACTGAACCACATTCTATTAGTTGAATGTGTTGAAGCATTAACTGGTCAATATGATGAATCAATTACTGATATATTTGATGAACCACTTCATTTTATAGTTGACCCTTGAATAACTTATAGGTATGTATACTGAACCAGACACATAATAACTACATGAACACCACTGTATTTTAAAATATCAACATTATAATCTACACAACCAAAATACACTTACTACTTCTGTAGGAACTTCAAAAACCTTGGCATGTTCCTCTGTTGCATGCTCTCTGTTAGGTTCTTCTTCTTCACAAACCTATAAAAAGGATTGTAAGTTATATCCTTTACATAGAGTAGCATATATTAATGAACAACATAATTATACTATACTATACCAATGACTAAATAATATTGCTTAATCAGACACAAACAACTCAGTAAAATATGCTTACTTTTTTGGGCTCATATTCAATTAACCCAAATATCTCTTGTTCACTAATATTGTCTCCATCAGATAAAGAGACATGTTTTTCAACTGGCTCGATACTTAGCCGTGGCAATACACGACCAGAACCAAACCCACTGCCTTTCATCTCTTCCCCTTCCTTTGCCTTAATTAACTAGTTTGTCCAATTGGCAAGAATGGGTACTGATCTCGGTTTCTCTTGCCTTTGAAGGCGAACCCGATCAAGATAAAATAGCTGTTATAACAGAAAAATACAAGCAAATATAAGAATATATAAAGAACATGCAAAAATAATAAAATAAATTACTACTTATTTATCTCACTTACCACCAAAAATGGGAGTGAGCCTGTGAAACTAGAATTCTTTTTACGAGACCATGTTTTTTTAGTTTCTACAAGCCGGTCAAGCAGAAACCCACACCAATTAAACTGCTTAATGCTTTCTAAGTTTTCAGTTACATTAAAGTAACTAAAATTTACAGTTCCATTAGAGTTGCATTCAATCAACCCTGAAATCAAGAGTATTATAAACAAGTTTTGCAAAATTGCCCTCCATCTTTGTCAGCAACCATTCCCTTCACCACATCAGCAAGATGGATCCTATTTTTGTTGAAGGCAACTGAATTCTTCCACAGAGATAGAGATGCATTAGTCCTTGTATTGAATGACGCATCAATAGGCACTTGAATTGACCCCATTGGAAATCCGAGAGTAATTGCAACGTCAACATCTTCGATAAAAATTGCATCTCCATTAGCTGTAATCAATGCAACCCGGTCCGCATCAAAGTTTTCCACAAGCCAACGTGACAGAAACAATGGCATATGCTTCATTTGTAGCTGCAAAATACTACCAAATCCAAGCTCTTTAATGCTTTTTCTCTGAGCATCATTGAGTTGTTTGAATGAGTCAACCAGAGAATATGTATGTGTCCTAGATTCTATATGAAAATATGTCACTGGTCCATTTGGAGTAATCACAACTTTGGATTTGACTTTTGTTTCATATTCTTCTTTTATGACAGCATCCTCGTCACTATTGGGCTTTGGTTGTTTGGCAACCTTCCTCTTCTTTTTAACCTGACTCTTCACCACCTGGGACGTCATCTAAAACAACAGCCAATGGGACGTCATCTAAAAAACAAATTAAAAGGGAAATATATCAATAATATGTTAAATAATACTGAACCAAAACTATAAGTTACTCCTATCCAAAAAACAAAATAGTTACTCCTATCCATTTCACTTATTTAAAACATATGAAAAACTTAACACAAATTTAAATGTTGAACAAGTTACTGAACATCTGATGAACCCCATACTAATTAATTTGATCAACAGATCACTATTACATCAAAACCCACATGCATGATAACAAATTGAACAAATGTCACTCTTGAAACACTATTCTAAACGAAATAACAAATAAAACAAATATTTAAACAACTATAACCAAATAAAATCAAATATAAACACTAGCTATATGGGAATTCCATTATTTATCAACGGCGACAAACTTAGGAAACAGATAAAAATCGTTCCCCACTTCGTTCATGACAAAACGTTGACATACTTTGACTTTTCAAATACTACTAAAACAGAAATCCCAACCAAAACTAAAGGTTAATGAACTATAATCAATTAAAGTAAAGTATAAACAATATCGATTGAGGATTTTCGATTGTTTATCAACAACAACGACTGAAGAAACAGAGAAAATCATGGATGGCAAAATGTTTGACTACTTTGACTCGTGAAATACTAATAAACCATAATCAGAAACAAAAATAAATGTTAATAAACTAGAACCAAATAAAGTAAAGTATAGTCACCGACGTGAACACGGATTTGCATTTTTTGATCAAAAGCGACAACTGAACAAAGAGACAAAACACAAAACAAAAAGGATAAAATCGTTAATAAATGAAGTAATACTGATTAAACATACGAAAATGAAAACAACGAACTCTGATTCAAGCTTACATTACCACGAAAATGGTGAGATTCAGAAAGGAATTCGAAACGACCGAGAGAATGACCAGTTTGAGGAAAGAGAGGGATTTCAGTTTTCAAGGCGATGAAAAGAAAGCAAACCCTTCACCACGCAAAGGTGCAAAATGGTCTGACATGTAACAACAAATACAACAAGCAAAATAACAAAACTACCCCTACAACCGATATTGGGCTTTTTTTTTATTCTCTATTGGACTATTAAAAAGGTATTGGGCTTTATACTCTGAACATTTATTTCTAGAAAACTGAAACGTTTTATTCCATTAACCACACGTTATAAAATTTGAATTTAATTTAAGGAAATTTTAATTAGTATCTAAGAGGAATACTGAACAACAAACACTACATATGCTGAATCAAATAATAGTTAGTAATACTGAACCAATTAAAAATACACTATTAAACGCCACATTTTTTTTTCTATGAACCAAATCCAATCATAGATACTGAACCCATGAACCTATTCTTAATAAACTACTGAATCAAGTATTAGATAAAAATACTGAACCAATTAAAAATAGACTACTTAACAGCCAATATTTTGTTTTGTGAACCAAATACAATAATAGATGCTGAACCAAATCTTAATAAACTCCTGAAAAACACATGCAATTACAAACACACAATAATAAATAAACAAGATAGACTACCTGTTATCATATATATCAAAACACAAAAAGTTATCCTTGTCTTTGATACACAAAATTAACTGTCCCACAAGCCAAAATACATCCACATAACCAACTAATAAAATTTTCAACAAAAACTACAGATATTACATTAAAATCTTCAATTCCCAGGCTGGTAATCGGTAATTCTCGCAATAACAGGCTGCCTTTCTTCATTCATAGAAGAACATACAATCACATGCATATACAACCTCCGAAGATCAAAGACCACATTGCCCAAGTTCTTGGATAAGCCACAATTCCAATCATTTATACCCAAGTAAGTCTCCAAATGACGCATGCAGAAGACGCCACAGTCGATGTAATTATCAGTAGTCGTCCACGGTAAATCCAGACAGAATGGTTTACAGTTGCGAATAAGGTCCGCCTTGCTGGAGAGCATCATCTTATCTAGGTAGTGACTCATCAATTTAACCTTAATAATTAACAACAAAACAAAAACAATTAGTGGATGTTGATACATAAAGAATAAATGAAACACATACATGTGAAAATGAATGTATATACTTACAGCTACTTCTGGAATGTCAGAGTATCTCAAGCCAAAGCCAACTTCCAGCTTCATGTTATCAATAATAACAACTTCCTTTAACTTAAAATTAAAGCATATAATATAATAGTGCTGAGATGCAAGGATTGGCAACATGATCTGCATAAGGATAAATTTAATTTAAATTACTTACTTCAAATTTAATATTAGAAGAAATATACAAATCAACAACAACAATTTTAATTGAAATTCTTTATATAAACTTACTAATTCAAAGCCAGCCAAATTTAAAACAGATGAGTTTCTAAGAAGCTGATCAAATTTAGTATGAAACATGTAGAATCGCCTTTCAAAGCTTACATCAGGATTAGCCACAACTGAACCTAACTGAATAATATTAGCAAAACTGAGTTATACAATGAACAAAAACAAAAATTAAATACTTAATCGCATGCATTAAAAATTAAAACTTACACTGAGATCACAAGTGCCAAAATATCTCTTATAGCCATAAAATGTCTCTTGGTAATTAAGAACTCTCACAAAAGTATCAATCACTTGGGCATCAACATATTCATTAGAAATTAAGGATTGAAACAACACACGTGGCACAATGCAATCTTTGTACTTAAAAAGAACTTCCCTGTTATAAAACCAGAAGTATAACAAATTTACTACCAGATTGAAACTAAACAAACTATATTTCTTTCATGCACAACATTAACTATGTAATCAATAAATTTCATATATATAAGAGAAACTTACATCATATCATATTCAGGTTCAGCAACATAACTGATAAGCTTGCAAAGAAATGGTGAACTTAGAAGACAGGGATTAACAACTTGGCTTCTCAACGGGAGGTTTGATTCTTCATGTTCATTCACTTCACCCAACTGTTGATTCTCCCTGATTTTCCTCTGTTTTTCCTGTTCATTCTTTATTTGCCTCTTCAACTGTCCCATTGTTGTTTCATCTACAAAAAAATTAATTAATATCTAAATTACATAACTAAAATAAAGCAATAAAGCCCACATAGTTAAATAATCTGAACCACTCATAATAAGTATCTAAAAATAAACCAATAAATACTAACATGCATATATCAAATAATGGAATGAACCCCACGGAGCTAGATCATCTGAACAACATTCAAAATAGATACCTGAATCAAACTAAAATAAAGCACTGAATCATCCAACCTCCGGTTAAAGGATTGAAGGGATGAACCCCACAGAGCTAGATCACTGAACCACATTCAAAAATAGGTAAATGACCCAAAGTAAAATAAAACAATAAATCATCCAAACCCAAGCTAAAAGAATTGTAGGAATGATCCCCACATAGCTAGATCATCTGAACGACATGCAATATATGTACTGAACCAAACTAAAACAATCATCAAAACTCAATATAGTAAAATACTCTGAACGAAACTCAAAATAACAATCAAAATAAAATATTAAATCATTTCAACATCCGTATGTTAAATACTATTTAAACAATGCGTTAAACTAACATAAACCAGTAAATACAAATATACAGATCTAAAAAACACTAATTTTGAAAACGCATACTTCTTATAGGAAAAAGAAAAAAAAAAGGATCATGCAACAAAACACAACACCATGAAAGATGATGTTTTCCATTGTAAGCGAAAACAACCAGCAACTTCGAAACTCCGAATATGGAGGTTACGTGGAACCAAATACAACGCTAATGGAGATTTTGAGTTCAGAAACAAAAAAACAAACAGACTTTTAGATTGAAACTAAAAACCAAACTCGATTCAAACTTTGAGTTTTAGATCGGGGAACAAAAAGAGAGATGAGAGGGGAATCGATTACCTTCAGAGTGCGATAATGCTTTCTTTGGACGAAATCCCCTAGGGAAAAAGAGAATATCAAAGAGAGTAGAAGTTGAAAAGAGAGAATCGGCATTCAAAAAGACAAAAATACCCCCAATTTTTTTATACGCGCCCCACGCGCCTGGGATTTCCGTGCCCCCCGAGATATTATTATTTTAATCCAAATCATCCAATTACACCCCTTCTTTCCTTCTCACCGGTATAAAATATTCTCACTTGAACCCTACCATATATATATATATATATATATATATATATATATATATATATATATATATATATAAAGTTGCTTGCATGCTAAAAAATCCAACCTTACCAAGGATAAAATGTGTATCTCTCACTCTAATGTGTTTAGGATTTTAAGCATACACTCACCTCAATTCCATATACAAGAATCAACTCAAATATTGACATTTATATCACAAAATCTCCATCGGATACGTCAATGCAAAAATAAGGATATCAAAAGGACTTTCACTCAATGGAAACCTTCATAGAAGATTCCATTCGGCGGGGATGTAATGGGGCTTGGTAGAAACATAAGGGAAATGAATTGTACGTATTTGGTTATCTGGTGCTATAAATTTCAGGAAAACAAGATTCCAGCAACTCTCAACATAACACAAACAAACTCAATAGCATCAAGCTCACAAATGCACAACCAACATATCATCATCTCAACTAAAAAAATCATCATCATCTCAACCCATGACATCTCATAACAACTCACATATCATCTCACATATCATGAAATCTCAACACCCAACCAATGTAACTTCTACCCATCATAAATCCAATTTTTCCCCATTATGCAAAAATGAAATAACATGGCTTTTTTTTCTTTTTCTTTTTTTTGGATATTTTTTTCTTTTTTTTGTTTAATTTTTAACTTACTTTTACCCCTAGGTGAATTTTATCCTCCCTAGGTCCAAGCTTTTATTTTTCTTTTCTTGAGCCGAAATACATGTAAACAAAATGCATACAAATAAGGAAATAACTAAGCACATAACATTACATCTTCTCAAAACCATAAACCATAACATCACACTTTAGCTTCATTCTCCTCAATCTCCAAAATAGATTCCATAACCAATGTGCTAAAAGGCGCTAGGTTGTGGGTGGTCGCGTAGCGCCTAGGCGGTTAGGCGGGTGCCCAGGCGACGCCTAGGCGGACTTGGAACAAACTTAATTATTTCCTTATATTTTAACGCATAACACATGTAAATAATTCTTATAATGTAATAATAATTCATAATATCACTCATAAACCCAAATTTATCGTGTTTAACTAACATTAAAGTAAATAAATACAAACGTAGGCATTCGATTAACGACTCTAAAACAAATATATCCAAACATGGGGGATAAAAAACCCTAAGTTGATTAATCACATGCCTAAAAGCTAAAATTGAATAATCGTCGGGCTAGGCGGGACTAGGCGTCCCCTAGGAGAGACTAAGCGGGCCTAGGTGGGGTCTAGGCGGCGCCGAGGAAAGATTAGGTGGTGCCTAGGCAGATTACTGCCTAGAGGCCCGCCTAGGCTTAAAAATTTCTAGGTGCCCTGCCGCATAGCGCCTAGGCGCGATTTTTAGAACACTATCCATAACCCACTCAAAATATCAATTCCCCCGGAATAAGAATAAGGCTCACCATAGGCTAGGAATAATAATTTTATGGAGCTATGAATAAAAAGGCTAAATGCTCAAATTGGCTTCAAAGCAAGATATAACATAAGGTAGACATGGATAAATATGTGGCTAAAAGGTTGCCTCTATCATTTGAACTTGTCAAGCAATGAACAAGTATATAATCGGTCTTGAAAATAGATAATCATGGCAATACTCAATGATAAATGCATAGGAAGAGTAAATCACACAAGAAAAGCAAAAGGAATATAGATGTATCCCTTATAAGGCCAAAAATATCTCGCTGGGACAAATTTTTGTCGAATATCAAGCATGCTCCCAAACATAGATCATACATGATCAATTACATATGCCTAATCATATTTCACATAAAAACCAATTTCTGTCGGTGTTCTTGGGAAATTGAGATGATGGTCTCGGATGCCCTCAGTTTCTGTCGCGCTTTTGACAGGGTCTCCTTTTCGCACACTTTCCGCGAAGGGAACCAGGTTGCTGATAGACTGGCACATTTCGGTCTCTCCTCGTCTTTTGTCGTTGAGCACGTTACTGCTGATATTGCTGACGTCGTCCGTCTGGACGCTCTTGGGCGGCGGGTCAACCGCGGTTGACCACCCCCAAATCTTCGCCTTGTATAAAAAAATATATATATTTCACATAAAAATCAATTTTTAGGACAAGGTCAAATCATTCCATAATTCTATAGGATTTATAAGAACATACGAGTATAAAGTTAAATAGGAAAAACTCAAATTAGATGGAAATCTTTGATAACACAATATGCAAAACAACAAAACAAGACTCACTTTTTTTTCTTTAGTTTTTTCGACATTATTCATTTTTTTCATTTTTGACATTTTCTATAACATAAAAGAAATAACATAAATTCAAAAAACAAAAATTCAAACATGAACTAACGTAACTAATTCACTTGACTTCCCCCCCCCCCCCCCCTCACACACACACACACTTACATGTTGCATTGTCCTCAATGCATAGACACACAAAAAGGAACAATGAAAAATAAAATAAAGGGTTTGAAGGAAGCATATAACTAACCAATTATTGTGAAGGCGGGGTCTGGAGTCCAGACCGCTGATTGATCAAATCCATCAATAAAATACAAGCGTCTTGCAATTGATCGATCTTCCCAACCAAATTCACATGGGACTTTGTTAACTTCATCAATTCAACCACCTGCTGCTTCTCAAATTCAGTCATTTCTTCTCCAAGCAGGCGGTGCGTGAGGCATCTCGAACCATAGGCGGCGTCATCTCGATCTGCAAATCTTCAACATCGCTCGCAAGGGTCATAGGATCATCAGGCTTCCGCAAATCAGTGTCAACAGGAACATGGCTTAGGTGGAAGTCCACTAATTTTAGTCACACAGGTAAAATAGTAGGCAGATACTGCTGATGAGACTGTTGGGGTCCAAATAGCCAACGAAATCTCTCAATAGTATAAGACAATTGCATCTTCTCTACCATCTGTGCAGACACAAGAGCATCAGTGTCCCACGTATAAGAATGACTCACAGGCTGCAGTGAGATAACATCAACACCATAAAATATTGCCAGAAGTGTGATCATGCCTCCAAAAAGGGTGACAAGAGGATGGTTCTCAGTGCGCTGGTCACGCACCCTCTCACACATCCTAAAAAACAAGAGTACCCAGTCTAGTACTATAGTAGAGTCAGGAGTCAGGCAATATATGAAATCAATCACACCAGGATCAACAACATTAGTGCTCTCAGAATCATAGAGAGTAGAGCCCAAAATTCACATAAAGAGACGGAGAACGGGATGCGTAATCATGTCGTTCAGTCCGAAGTTCTTGAAGGTCTCAAGCATCTCTGTCAGAATACTCCAAATCTCTGCTGAATCAAGAACATGCATGGCATTCTGCCACTTCCTAGAGCACCTCTTCGAAACACCAAAAGCAACTCCAATCGTAGCATATGAAGAATTACAAGCTCTTCCTCTTAATCGAAATCGAACATCCTTGGGCGAGATCACATCCAAAGTAGTAAGGATCTCCTTGACCAAACAAGAATATGTGGGAGCCCTTCTACCAATAAAATCACGCAACCCTCCATGTGCCATCAGAGTGATCACCGAATCAAACAAGCACAACCGTCTCAATGTGGTTTCGCCAAAGAACATGGTTGACGTGTAGGTGCGCTTCCCAAGTGCATTCCAGCATAGCGTCGTGGCTGTGGTGGCGGGTGTCGTGTGAACAGAACCTCGAATCCGAGTGAAAACGTTGGATAACGGACGTCCACACCCCTCCAAACTTAAAACTTTGATGGACAACTTGGTTTCAACAGGTTCTTAGTTGATAGGTAGGGAAATAGTATTGAAAAGATTGATTTTGGTGGATGTAGGGTAATGGTGGAAAGTGTTTTAATGGACAGAGTTAATTGAAACACAAGGCTTTAGCTTTTTGAAATGGATTCAAGTAGGCTTTTGAGTTTTGTAGATTCCTTTGGAGCAAGCTTGGTTGATTCAAAATAGGGAATGGAAATATATGGTGAGTTGGAGAGGGAATATCTAAACTAAATAGTTAGAAAATAGAAAAGATAGAAAATCTAAATCCTAGAACTAAGAAATAAGGAAACTAACCTTAGAAAGAAAAATCTAATCCTAAGATAGATGAAAATAGGTAAAAGATAAAATATACTAACCTAAGATAGATAGAAATAATCTAACCTAAAGATAGATAGAAATAATCTAAACCTAAAACAAGATAAAAAGAAAATAACCTAATCCTAATAATCATAAGATAAAGAAAAAAAACTAACCTAATACGAAAATAACCAAAAAAAAAAGATTGAAAACTTCCCTTCCAAGTTTGCCAAAATCCGGACTCGTCGGGTGAACAGGTGGCGGCAGGCACCGTGTCCACAGAACATGACTCTGTACATCAAAATCAAGCAAAACTCAACTCCAACAAAGGTTTCAACTTACCATCACTTCCGAAATTCAGCGATACGATTGACTCTGCTTTATTGAATTGAAAAACTACTTGCGAAATTGAAATAATATTACCTAAACTACCATGGGTTGCCTCCCAAGAAGCGCCTTTGTTTCACGTCTTTGGCTCGACGTGATGCATTTCTTGATTAAGTTATTTCACCAAGATCCTCCACACTTGTCCTTTTCAAGACAAGAGGGGGAACTTTAGGAATTCCTCCAACATATCCATCAATTGCATCCATCAATTCCTTCTTGAAATGAGTTACTCCTAGAGGTTGCCCTACAATTGCAAAACCCCCAACATTGTTAGGAATCGATTTCTCATAGGGAATAGCAATAGAATCATTTGAATTAGACACATTTTCATGTGACTTAAACAAATTCTCAATTTTTCTCTCAATTTCATCTTTCCCTAATCCATTCTCATCTTTGTTATAAAACCCAAGATTCATAGATTTAGTTTCAACAGAAGCATCTAACAAACCATTTGATTCATTCCTGTGATCACTTTTATTAGAGTCAAGAACATCTACGGAATCATTGGCAGAAGAAACAATAAGCTCAAATATAGAAAACTCAATCTTTCTAGCATCAAACTCCATAGTCAGTGAACCTTCAAAATATTTAATCTTAGTCTTAGCCATTCGCAAGAATGGCCTTCCCAAGATAATTGGGGTTTCAGGCGTACCTTGTTCCATATCTAGAATGAAAAAATCAGTTGGAAATATCAAATCATTTACTTTAACCAAAACATCCTCAACAACTCCTCTATGCTTAATACTAAAATGATCATCGAGTTTTATAGTAACACCAGTTTCAGATAATGCATTGAAACTAAAAAACATGTACAAGTTATAAGACATAACATTGATTGAGGCACCTAGGTCTAACATAACTTTGGTGAAGCTAGCATTACCTATTGCATATGGGATAGTAAACATACCTGAATCTCCGCACTTTTCAAGCAATCTTTTCTGAAGTAAAGCATAAACATTCTCACTTAAACTTACCTTTTCTTTCTTTCGCATCATTTGCTTGCGCTTTATAGTGAATAGTTCTTTAAAAAATTTCGAACAGCGAGGCACAATTTTAATCAAATTGAAAAGTGGAATATTTACCTCACAATAAGCAAATGTGTCGTAAAGAATTTTGTCATCTTCCCACTTACGATCAGATCTTAAGGCATAAGGAAAGGGTGGTGTAGGTCTTGAAACCTCAGAAGACCACTCTTTATAAGATTTCTTCGGGGACTCAACAACGTTAGAAATCGAATCTGTCACTGGCGTAGGCGGCGGGCACCGTGGTGAGTGGCGGTGGGCGTCGTTTGTGCAGTGTGTCTCCAATTCCGTATCGTCCTCTTTTCCCAAGTCAATTTCTTCCCTAGGCCTCTCTTCAACATTCCTAGTGGGCACATTCACTTGTTTACCTCCTTTAAGGATCATAGCACTCACATTCTCCTTTGGATTCACTACCACATGCGATGGTAACTTCCCCGAATCTTTCTCTTTCAATTCACCAATCTCTTTATCCATCTGACTCAACAACCTTTCTTGAACACCCATCTTGTCCAATAATAACCCCAATGTCTCATCTCTATCATCTTATTGAGTGTTTCTCGTACAATTCTCAAATTGTCCTCTCCGAAAGGGAACTTGTTGATGCTGGCCTCTGCCATTGAATCCACTTTGATAGTTTGCATCGTAGCCATGATTGTAATTTTTACCAAAGTTGCGGAGAAGTCCATAATCCATATCATTCACATCAACGGTGTCCTCCTGAATCAAGGGACACTTATCATTAGGATGAGTTGGATCTCCACAAACACCACAAGGTCTAGGCTGATGGGATTGATTCATTTGCACAGCCATCTTGTTCACTATCTTCGTAAGCCTATCGATATCATCCTTGTGACCATCTCTAGAACTATCCAACTTATGAATTCCTCTAACTCCTTGGTGTCTCCCATATTGTTGCAATGCATTAGCCAACCCTTCAAAATCTGCATTGCTTCCTAAGGTGTTTTATCCAAAATATCTCATCCACTAGTAGCATTGATGAAAATCCTATCGGTGTTAAGCAAGCCTTCATAAAGATATAACACTAGATCATCCTCAGGTATACCATGTTGCGGACAACTACCCTTAAACTTCTTGAACCGCTCAACATACTCATAAAGACTCTCTGTAGGTGATTGCTCAATACTGGATAACTCCTTCTTAAGTTTGTTGAGGCGAATCGCGGGAAAGGACTTTTGCATGAATGTTTTCTTCAATTGCACCCAAGTAGTAATGCTTTTTGGGGGTAGGTAATAAAGTCAATCACTTGCAAAAATTTTCAAAGTAAAAGGGAACACTCTCAACATCAGTTGGTCATCAGTAAGGCCTTGGGGTCTAAGTCTATCACACACACTCACAAAGGTAGCAAGGTGCTTGTTCGGTTCCTCCTCAAGCAATACATGAAAGTAGGGTAAAATAGAAGGCCAATTCGACTTATACTCAAATCTTAAACCCTCAGGGAGATCAGGAAGACTAATTGCAAATGGATGAGCACTCAAATTATGTTCCTTTAGGTTTCTCAGGGTCCTTCTTGGCGGATCAATAACTTTGTCTGCTGTTGAAAGAAGAAATCAAATTGAAAATAAAATATGAATAAAATAAGCAAGCCAATTCCTCTTCGAGTAAATAATGTTCAAGAGTCCCTCCCGTTGTAGCAAAAGGAAGTCAAGATTGATCCTCGAGGAAGTGGGTCAGCGGATCTTAGATAGCTTATGTCCACTCAATATCGACCAGTGTTTAGTCGATATCGACCAGTCAGTCGATTTCTGGTTGATGTGCAGACGTCAGTCAATTTTGACCAAATCCACTCAATATCGACTTGTTCACTCAATATCGACCAGTTCAGTCGATATCGACCTGTACCTACAGAGAACAAAACACAAGCAGAGGTCCACTTCGAGTGGAAGTGCTCGATTTCGACCAAGTAAGTACTCAATATCGACTGGCTCAAAATACTGTCAGTCGACCAGAAGACTCAATTTCGACCTAAAAAGGTCAATTTCGAGTACCTGCAGAACTTGTTTGTCGGCGAAAAAACATCGAAGACTGTGAGGATGGAAGCGGAGGATGAACAAAAATAAACAAGGTTGACATATTCGAAGATAATATATATATGAAAGAAAACATCCAAGACCGGGGCTTACCACAACGATAACCAAACACGCATAAGGCAAGATAATATGAATAAATAATTATGCAATCACATCAAAGGAGCAAGTTTTCACCTTTTCCAACAATTAGACAACTTTTTTAAGTAACCCTAATTGTATCTATCAATTTTATGTTTATAATCCAAGTTGTTTAACATGAATCTCTATTCTTTCGAGTAGGCAATAAACATATAAAAGGCAGTGGATGATCAAAACATAATAAATATCGAATCTTTACCTCAGACGTGTATGGCTATCGTTAGGCTCACCCCAACCCTAGAAATAGGTGGACTACTAGTTCATTGCCATCGGAGACATCATTGAAAGAAATAAACTTTGCATTAAACTAAATTCTCGACCTTTACAATCCTGGCTCTCCAACTTTCGCAGAGTGTCAAAACCCTAAAAGTCTTGAACTCCTAAACTCTCTACTTGCTATTGGAATTGTATTTCTGAAATTGAATGAATAAAAATCAGCCCCAGGGGCTTTATTTATAGGCCTAACTCCTTGCTATCCAAGGAAAGAAATATCTATATAATCCTAAAGATATAAAATTGGATAAAAGAAAGATAAATCCTAAAAGGAAAATATCTAAATCTCCATATGGTAACATAACTCCTCTCCAATGTGATAGATCTTGATAAAATTGGATATACTCGTCTTTCTTCGTGCCCAAGTAGTGCACTCGAATTTGGATTGGCACACTCGATCTCGACCCAATAAAATTTGTAGTCGATGTAGAGTACTTCGTGCTCGATCTCGACTATCTTCAAGGCATCTCGAGTAGTTCTCCTAGTCGGACTCGAGTAAGGTTCAGCTTTGGTCGACGTCGAGTACTCTTCGAGCTCAAGTGGTGTGCAGTCTTCATTCCTTAGTCAGTCTGGCCTCCATCTTTAGTCGACGTCGAGTACATTCCTGCGTTCGTCTTCTTCTTTTGGCTTTGTCCCGAAATGGCTCCAAATTCTGCAATATTAAACCAAAACTCGTGTAGACCTCTATTTCTAGCAAATAAACTTATACTACACCAATTCAACATATTCCCAACCCAAAATATGCAAAGTATTTAGAATAAGGAGCGAAAATGTGGACAAAAACATGGTTACTTTAGTGGACATCATCTACCATCTCCTCGTTTGTCCCAAACTCGAGCCTCCTTTTCAACCTAAGAGATCTTTCAATCTCAAAATCAAAAGACAAAGGCAATGAATTAGATGATGTAGTTTGAAACATACAAGGATACAAAACCCACAAAGTAAAAAGTAATTGAAAGAGATAAAAAAAAAAAAGCAAACTCCTTTCTTCTATGCGGCAATGACGCCAAGAATTTGATGCGGGACGAACGTCGTTGGCACTTTTTCCCTTTATCAAATAGTAATAATATCCAAGATCAAACACAAAACCAATAGATTAGGCAATCAATCACTTGAAAGACCAAATAACTACTAGTATAGCGATGAAGTCTGGTGTCGAACCC
Organism: Persicaria tinctoria; assembly: GCA_037127255.1. Taxonomy (NCBI): domain Eukaryota; kingdom Viridiplantae; phylum Streptophyta; class Magnoliopsida; order Caryophyllales; family Polygonaceae; genus Persicaria; species Persicaria tinctoria. Next base: position 40,392,637 of record JBANSL010000012.1, on the reverse strand, counting down.
ACAAGGAGAAGCGATTTCCTATTCAATAACTCTAAGCATAAACTCTTATGACAAAGCAATGATTTGTAGCAAATGACCCGAATGTAAAAGTAACCAGATTTATGATTGCAAAGTAAATTGATATCAAAGTAAAAAGAGCATTTCACCTGTAATTCTCTAACAATGGTTGGAATTCATGGTCCTCAGATTGATCTGTCAATTACTCATATTCATAGGTCTACTTGGCTAAAGTTGAGAGATCCACAGAGATTCACTCATCTTATTCAATATCACTAAATAATAGCATTAAGGGTTCAAGTAATCAAGACCAATTGTCACATTGATTCAATGCAATTAAGACAAATAGGTGCAAACCGAACTCAAACCTAATCGAATATCCTCAACATAGATCAATTGAAATCATCCACTACAAAGACAAAGAAACATCACTATCTCAATACCTTTGTTTGCTATCAAAATAACAACAACGAATTCATAGCTAAGATGCAATTCCTAACATGGTGATTACTCATAGAAAGGAACACAAATATAATCAATAAGCACAAGATGATAACTATGAATATGAATAACTAAATAGAATCAAATCCTCACAATCCAAACAATCATGTCTTCGAATCACATGTGAAACTATGAGTTTAGCAACTCATAGGCCAATTCTCTCTCTCTCTCCCCCCCTCTCTCTCTCTCTCTCTCTCTCTCTCTCTAATTGTGTTCATAGTCTCTCAAATAATCCTCTCCTCTCTGTAGAATAAACTGAAATAACATAATAAAGACTCTCAAAGAGTCGGCCAAACCCTAGTGGAAATAGGAATAAAATAATAGGAAATAATGTCTTCAGATCCAAAATCGCAAACGCTGGAAACCAGCCCACGGCGAGCGCCGTGCAAATGGAGGCGGGCGCCGCCTATGCAATGACCGACTTTCCTCGAATGAATTCAATAATCTCCAATGTCGTGCTTCCTTGCTCCTCTTTAGCTTCCTCCTTGGCCTCCATATGCTCCAAAACATGTCTCTTAAGCTCATTCAAGGCCGGAATGTAATGTTGTAGGAGGAAATCGAGAATGCAGATAGAATACAAATAAAATAAAGCAAACCGATTGGATCCCAGCAAATAATGTTCAAGACTCCCTCCCGATGTAGCAGTGGGAAGTCAAGATCGATCCACGAGGAAGCGTGTCAGCGGATCCTAGGCAGCGGACAAATCTCACGGACAGAAGTCGACAACAGATTGCTCGATCTCAACTTGGGTTTAGTCGACAGAAGATCAGGCAAGTCGAACAAAGCAACATCAGCTCCCGGTGTTTACTCGATATCGAGTAAATCTCCTCGACATCGAGGAAGTCTTTCGTCGATCTCGGGTACCTGCACACCAGAAGCTACATCGATCTTCGTCGATCGAATATCAGTACTCGATATCGACCAAAGTTAGTCGATATCGAGGAGACAGGAACTTAAAAACGAAATAAATAAAGAACAAATCTTGTGGGATTCGAAATAAACTATATGAAAGGAAACTTCCAAGATCGGGGTTTGCGACAACGATAACCAAACATGTATAAGGCAAGAATAAAACAGGTAATCATGCAAATTGCATCGAAGGATCAAACTTTCGCCTTTTCCAACAATTAGACAACTCTTTCAAGAAACCCTAATTGTATCTACCGATTTATGTTCACAATCCAAGTTGTTAGCATGGATCTCCATTAGATGGGTAATAAACACATAACAAGTAGTAGATGCTCAAGACATGATAAAAGTAGGATCTTTACCTCAAACATGTAGGGCTATCGTCGGGCTCGCCCCGACCCTAGAAGTGGGTGGACTACTCGCTCTTCATCGCAATCGCAGACATCATTGATGGAAAAGAAACTACTTGCATTAATAAACTTTAACCAAACTTACAACCTCTTCTCTCTCTCTCTCCACTTGTGTTCTCTCTGAATTTGAATGAATGAAAAACCAGCCCCATGGGCTTTATTTATAGGCTTCCAATCCTTGCTAATCAAGGAAGGAAATATCTATCTAAAAATAAAGATAAAACTTTAATAAAAGGAACATTTATCATAAAAGGAAATATATCTAAATATCTAAATATCTTCATGTGTGGATAAATCCTCTCTCCATGGATAGATCTTTGATAGACTTGATAAAAATCGATAGAACTCGGACATCTCGCAACCCAACAGCCCAACTCATGATCGGACAGGCCCAACAGCGTCACGGCCTAGCAAAGGTTTACTCGATATCGAGTAATTTCCTCGATATCGAGGAACTGTGTCGTCGACTTGGCTGTCTGGCTTGCTCGAGCAACTTCTCCCCAACATGGCTTCGTACAAGTGGTCTTGGTTTACTCGACATCGAGGAATGTCCTCGATATCGAGGAGAAATATCTCGTCGACTTTGGGTTCTGGCTTGCTCGAGTAGCTGGTTCTCGACTTGGCTCGGACAAGTGCTTCTGGTCTTGTCGATATCGACTAAAGTACTCGATATCGAAAAAACGCTGCTCGGTACGTCTAGGTCTTCGGCTTCTCGATCAGGTGCCGCCTCCTTGACTCCGGGTATGACTTCAAGTTTGGTCGATATCGAGTAAGGTTCTGGACTCGGGTAGGCTTCGTCTTCAGCTCCTCGATCAGCTCCTCCTCGACTAGTGCTCTGCTTCACCCTTTTTAGTCGATATCGAGGAAAAGTGTTCGATATCGAGTATGGCTCGGATTCCGTCTTTGCTTCTTGGTTATGTCCCGGAATGGCTCCAAATTCTGTAATATTAAACCAAAACTTATGTAGACCTCTATTTCTTGCAAATAAGCATATATTACATAAATTCAACATATTCCCAGCCCGAAATATGCAAAGTGTATAAAATAAGGAGCTAAAATGTGCATTTCAACATGGCTAGTTTGGTGGACATTATGTAATTCTGCAGAATAAACACTAAAAAGGCGTAGATTCCGAACTCGAATACTTCACAAGCAATATACGAAACTAGACTCAAACAATAGCAAAACCACTACCTAATTGCAATAATAAATGCCTATAATGCCTATATGAAATATGCATGATCAATAACTCTTGGATTGGTTATGAACCTCTTTGGACTCTTGCTACAGACTATCCATCGACAAACTCAGATATGCTAGTCAGTGAATTCATCACCAACTCGAAAACATGGGACAACTTCAAGCTGCACTCTACACTGCAAAATCAACTCCCACAAGACATTATTACCACCATCTCCCAAACACCAATCCCAAAATATATAACACAGGATAGGCTATACTGAAAATGGCACTAGTACAAACTTACCCTTTCACGACGTTTAAAAACGCCATAAAAGTCATACTATGACGTTTTTAAACGCCATGCTCAAACGCCCTAGAAGGTGACGCCGTGCTTTTGGCCAATATTTTATGGCATTTATGAAACGCCATAGAAAAGGAAATCCACGGCGTTTTTCAAACGCCATGGTTTGTTTCAATAATATTAAAAAAAAACATGTTTCAAACGCTATGGAAATTTACTTAGTTAAAAAAAATATTGAATTCAAAATACAATTATTGTGGCTCTCAAAGCCAAGAGCTTTCTAAATACAAAAGTTTATTTCTATTCTACTAACTAAGCAAAATAATGTAAATATTGGCATCCTCTTCTAGGCAAAATCCCATTAGTCGCACCTGAATTTTTCGATCAGGCTTGGCTACTGATCGACATGACCTTGTTCTTGAATTCTTGTGCTTCTTGACCAGCACCTCTTCACATCTACTGTTGTCTATTTGGTAAACTTGCCAGGAAAAATGGAAGATGCAAATAAGTTTGATATACTCCACACTTGAGCTCCCTTTAGCTAGCCTTTAGAACACAATAATTAAAGCCAAGGGATTTTAGAAATTCTCGCCTTATAGACATTACCAAATCCACCTTTGATTTTATTTTCAACAGAGAAGTTGTTCATTGTAGCTTCAAGTGTTTCAAAGTCATACGACAAGGAGTCCTCGGCGGATAAATCACTAATTGCCCCAAATAGATAACGATCGACCCTGAAAAAGACTATGATCAACAAACATACATTATTTTGTGATTCAAAGATGGATCCTATAATTTTCTGAATTCGGTCATTGTTTTAGGAAGTTGATTAAGGTAGATAATAAAATAGCTAACTTAAGTTCCTAATCGAATGCAGGAGGATGGTCTAAACCTCATATGAATTGTCATTATAAAATAGCTAACTAAGCAAAATAATGTAAATATTGAACTTAAGTTAACTACTTGCCATTATAGAAAGGAAAACAATAAAGAAACATGATGTACATGTAGATTAGCCATTTGACAGACAAGCATTGCATTTGAGGCTAACAAGCCCAAATTCACAACACTGCCAAAAAAGAGCTTAATTAATATATATGCAGAATGTAAACAGAATTTAGTTGAGCAGAAAACTGACTAAAAACAGCCAAATTTACAAAATATGCAATAAAGATTCTTCTTCCTTATTTTTCCAAATCCTCAGGTTGTTTCACAAATGTAAGCATGACAATCAGTTGATCGATAAGCCTTTTATAGAAAAAAAGATCAAGTTATAGAGAAAAAGACTTACATTACCATCATGATAACTGCAAGAAATACCTTAAGCTCAACAATTATGAGCAAGGATCTGGATTTACTCACTTGAATCCAAGGTGTCTGCAACAATGTACAATTGCATCATATAAATATGGTCTAATAATATAATCAGCATGGATATGCATAGAACATATAGAAAAAAAGACGATATATCATAGATTGATAAAATAAAAGAGTGAATTCAACCATCAAACCAAGTAACCTAAAAAGGGTTTGTTAACTGCCATGAACTTGTGCTTATGAGCAAGTCATGATTTCATTGTAAAGTTAGGCAGTTAAATATCTAAATAATTGAATGATATATATAGGAATGTTGTATATAGATAGGAACCTTTTTCTCCTTTCGGTTTCGTTCATACTTCTCTCTCAATTGCCTAGTGTATTAGTCAAATATCCACCTAAGGATAACCTTATCACCAATAGACCTACAAATGACAGAACAAAGTTTTAATAAAAGCCTTGGAGAATGAGATAATATGAAAAAAATCTTATTAGACATTCCAAGCTATATGTTTTTCATTACTCATGCCATCAATTTTGTTGTCTTCATTTTTCTGCATTTTATAGTTAGTTCCTTCAATTTCCTATACCACCACTTCCTAGTTTTCTCTTTCTAGTATAAAAAGAGGAGTTGCATCTTTTATTCATTCAGTTGAGAATTTGAATGAAATTACACATTTTGGGTTTTGGTAATTGCTTGAAATGTGAGATATATGCCTTTAGTTTTCTATCCCTTTATTTCTTTGTTCGGTATCTCATTTAACACAAAGAAATTATATTCAGAACTTCTATTCAGAACCCAAAACTCAATCAAAGTCCCTAATTGAAATAATTCGGTAAAAACTCAATAAAAAAACCCAAAACATCTACACAAATTAACCTTAGAAACCCTAAATCTGTATAATGAAAAAAATCCCCTAATTCTTGACCCACAATTGCAATCATCAAACCTTAATCTGTAAGATGATAAAGCACAAACAAAATATGTCCTAATCTAGGGAAAAATCGACTTAGGGTAGGCAACATATGAGTCCACAAAGCCATAAAAATCAATCAAACTATGAATTAGTTCCTACAACTTGGAAAAACAAATTGTAACGCCGAATTTAGAAATACTCAAGTGAACTTGTTTCTAGTCCCTAAAAATAAAATTAAAACAGCAAAAAGAACCTACTAATATCAACTTATAGAACGTCTTTTTAGGAAAAAGAACCTACTTATAATATCATCCAAATTCAACTTGAAGATCATAATAGCACTAGATATGTGTGATAGGACGGAATAAAAAATAGTTACATTAAAATTTTGGTCTAATTACTCAAAAACATCTAGGTCTTTTCATAAATTCAGCACCTACATTTGTTTGCATATATTAGATAAGTTTAGTGCAATTAAGCCTTAAGGCCTGAAATACCTGGAGTTGAGACCACCTTGCTTCAATGGAAGAAAAGATGAGAAGCTGTCATTTTGCCTGCAATTCCAATTGTACCCAAAATCAAAGTTCACAACAGATACAGGAACATTAAAATACAAATTAAACACAATAGACACTAGAATTAAAAACCCAAAAAATGAATGAATTTGGGGAAAAATTAGAGACCCATCTCGGAAAGATGAGGAAGAGGTGAGGTGGGGGGTCGGGGGTGTTAGAGGAGAACTTGGAGCACCTACTGTGTGGGCAGCAGTGAGTTGCTCCCTCAAACCTTTGACTGCATCAACGAATCGAGCCCTACATGCACCACCGAAAGCAATCAGAGAGAAAGGGTAGGAGCAGGACCTGACGAAAGCGAGTCTTGGCGGAGAAGGGAGGAGCAGGACCTGACGAAAGCGACTCTTGGCAGAGAAGGGAGGAGCAGGATATGACGAGGTGGCGAACTTCTTTGGTGGTTCGTGTTTGGGCGAGGTCGCCATGGCATGGAATGGAAGACAGGAAGAGCTTGCCCGAGAGAGAGAGGCTAGATCTCGCCTTGGGTTTTTTGAGAGAAAGAGGTGAGGCATGGATCTGAATGAAAATGGGGGCGAATTTAGAGTTTGACGCTCTAATTTTTTCCCAAATTTTCGGAATTAAAAAATTGCCCCCATTTTCATGACGTTTTATAAACGCCGTGCATTTTATGACATTTTGAAAACGCCATAAAATATTTCATAAATTTGACAATTCAAAAACATGGCGTTTGTAAAACATCATGAATAAATTGTATTCTAAAAAATTATGGCATTTTTGTATTTAAATGCCATAAAAAATGTTTTTAATGGCATTTTATGAAAAACGTCATCTTTTAAATGTCATCAATAACTATATATGTAGGGTGAGTTTGGCAAAATGATAGTTGTTGGAGGAGCTGAAGAGATGTTGGGTTGCTGAAGTTGTTGGATTATTTGAGTTAAATATATATTAATAAGCTAGTATAGTGTTTGGTAAACCTAGCTGTTAGGGTAATTGTTGAAAACTTGTGAATAAAAAACCAAAAGCTCCGAAAAGCTTGGGTGAAAAGCTGTTGAAAAGCTTAGATTTCAAAAACTTACAAAAGCTAATTAAACTAAAATCTTATATTTATTTCATTATAAGACTATAGAATATCAAAACCATAATCTCCAAAAATCTACTTTCTTTTGCCAAACACACTCGTAGTAGTGTGGAGTCGTGATGGTTGGTTCTCCACGGCCTCGGCAATAGATATGATTCAAAGCAACAAACAACATTCAAGATCAGACTTTCATTGGATTTCGAAATTAGATTGTCTAGCAAAAGTTAAAGAATTCATCCGGAGAATCACAAAGGATGGTCTCCCAACAAGGACCAAACTTTGTCGTCGGGGGTTGGGCATTCCCACTGACTACCTTTTCTGCGATATGAACTACGAAGACATCGAACATCTTCTTTTCAAATGCCCCATCACCAAAACGACTCTTTAGCTACTATCCCCACAAATTTTAGCGACAATAGATAATGCTTTTAACACAACAACTATAAGTGAAACACTAACTAAGATAAAAACCGATCTAGGTCTCCAAGGGTTTTCCACTGTAGTTGCTGCTTGATGGAGCTGTTGGTTCTTTAGAAAAAAAAAAGTTTTTGACAATATAACACCCAACCTAAAATCAATCGAATCCTTCTTCTCTGAACAAATCTTTAACTGGAACAAATCCAAAGAACTAGACTTGGATCTCAACATAAACCATCTCAATCCAACACCAAAACCAAAAACAGTCTCACGGAAACACTGTAAATGGAGGACTCCTAGGCAAGATTGGTGCAAGCACAATTTTGATAGCAGACCCATATTCATTACGGCTTCATTATCCGCAATGAATATGGGTCTGCTATCTTCTCCGAGGCAGGGTCTTCTCCTTTTCAATATGTTCTTGGGGCTGAATGCTTCGGCCTATGGAAAGGGATCCTTAAAGCAATTGACCTTAAAATAAACCACATTATTATTGAATGTGACAATCTTAGCATCATTAATAGTCTTAAGACTGGATGTTCTTGTGTTGGCGAGATTGAGATGCTTATATCTGGTTGTCTCATTTCTCTCCATCCGTTCTCCGAGGTTGAGAATCTACATATCTACCGGGAAGGTAATGGTGTTGCCGATCATCTATCTCATCTTCCGACTCCATAATCTAGCACCTCTCTCCCTCCTGATGTCACACTTTGCAACATCATTGTTGACTCCACCTTGATGAATATATGTGATATATTTTTATAGAGGTGATGGAAGACAACCAAGGTAATATTTTATGCAAATATCAATTATATTATATGGGTCTTGTATTTGACTCACAAATTGTAAGCCTTGTTTAAATCTAAATTGTCCTATCAAATTATACGTTGTATTATTAAAATTGTCAGATATATTGCTTAGCCAAATAAATTTGGTTATTATTAAGATTTGCTTTAAAGACTAACATGTGCGGTTATTAATGGATTCAAATATTTATTCCACAAATGAAGCTTCAATTTGAATTCAAATTAAGTCCCAAGCCGACACCAAATATCAAGGAGCAAATCTACGTGGTTATGTGTGCAAGGAGCAAATCAATTATTTGTCATTTGAATATATGATTGTTTATTTACTTTATTTTCTATAACAAATATTTGAAAGGTGGTTGAGATTGTGTGCAGATTTTAAATTCAAACTAGCTTCAAACGGATGGATGAATTTGTTTAAGTTGTGGGCTGATTTTGTGGAAGAAGAAGTGGAGAAGTCAAATTCAAACAGGCTGATTTTTTGTGCAACCAAAAATCAGATTTTGTGGAATTCATTCAAATTCAAACGGGCTGAAATTCAAGCTAAAATCTGGGAATTCCAGCAACAACAAATCAGTCCATATAGCCTATAAAAGAAGGAGCAAGTGGTGAAGAAAAACAACTCAAGCACATCATTCAAGCAAGCACTTCAAAGACAAAGCAATCATCTTCCAGTTTATTTATTTTCTTTCTCTCCCTCATTGTAATTGGTGAAGAAAGAAGGAGCAAGTGGTGAAGAAAAACAACTCAAACACATCATTCAAGCAAGCACTTTAAAGACAAAGCAATCATCTTCAAGTTTATTTATTTTATTTCTCTCCCTCGTTGTAATTGCTTTTATTTCTAGTAGATAGAGAAGAAAAATCACGAGTGTTATAGGATAAATCATTATTGTTATACTAAGAGTATCCCTATACTCAAACGTATACACACGTTGATGTGGCTAGGGCTATTATTTCACGAGCGTTTTGGGTTGACTAGATAGTAGCGGGTGAGGCTACGAGAAAGGTTGTTCTTCTAAATTGTATCTAGGACTCTAAGGAACCTGTGTTGACAAGATAGAAGTAGGTGAGGCTTCGAGTGTTTAGAAGAAGGAAAGATCTTCTTGGTTGTATCTAGGATCCATAGGAAGTGAAATAATAGCATTTTGAATCCTACGGGTTGGATAACCCTCGGCGGAGACGTATGCTAGTTTAGAGCCGAACTTCGTTAACAATTCACGTGTTCATTATATTTTATTTCCGCACTTACAATTAACATTTAATTTTCGTAGCTAAACATGTTACTGGGTTATCTCAAGACCCTTAAAGTCCAGTTCAAGAACTTGAGATCCGGTTTAAAGCCCTTGAAATTGCTATTGGAGAAGACTTTGTGAAAATTACACATACTCCATTCAACCCCCACCTTTTAGAGTATTTATCTTATTGTTATTTATATTAAGTACTCGGTTCTTGAATCATCCTTCATGATGCACTTGGCTAGTTGCTTTGACAATAGTCAAATTCTTTTCGGTTAAAAAAAAGATATATATATAGGGATTGAGTCCGGTGAAAACCCCAAATTGTGGTAAAAACTGTGAGGACTACTTTATAGCTTGGTTTATTTGAAACTTGTGATAAAAACCTCAATCACACGGTGACTTTGCAACTCGGTTCAACCTAAAAACCATGCTAAAAACTCCAGTTTTAAAATAACACATGACTTTATAGTTCGATCAAGCCTAAAAATCGTGTTAAAAAACTCATGTTTTAAAATTACATAGTGACTTTATAGCTTGGTTTTATTCTGAACCGCGCTAATATTTCTGACTTTATAGATCGATTCTATTCATAACCGGCCTATAAAGCAAGTGAACCGGGCTAAAAAGCTGGTCCTCACAGGTTTTTACCGCAATTTTGGTTTTCATCATAGTCCTTATATATATCAATTAAGTGTTGACTAGTTTAGTCGGTAAAGCATTCATCGTAACTAATCTTGTTAAACTTACCATCTCACACTCGATTATACACACACAACACTCATATAGATGTAAAGGGTATAATTTGAAGGTGTAAAGACTAAGACATCATGTAATTTTTTAAGTTTTATATAAATTTTTTAAGTGTAATTTGAGTTTTACTTGGTCTATATAAAATCAAACTTACCTTAAAGTCTATTTACGAAAGCATATATAATTTATAGTTTTGTTGTATCAAGTTTACCACTTTATTTTATGTTCTATGTATTAATGTGGTAGTTGGATTAATGTTTTTGCAGATAAAAATTTCACAAGTGGAACATAACTAATTTTGCATATATTTATCTCTAATAGATGAGGAAAACAATGTTGTCAATCTTGGAAGATGTACGACCTCGTCAAACAAAGATCAAAAAGTTGTTAACGATTTTGATCACAACTATCCGGCAAGTCTTAGAGGCAGTGTGAAACCCGGGAAAAAAAAGAAGAGGCAAGCAGCTGAGACATACATTCGACTTGAGTTATATTGCCGAGGAAGAAGTCAAAATTGCATTGATCCGGATTATATCAAGAAATATAACTTATTAGAGAAAGAACAACACGAAAAAAATAAGGGAACAAAGATTTATTAATAGTTTCGTAAGACTTTACTTCCCATCTTACTTACCTAATGTTATTTCTGACGAATTTCATAGTAGGTAGAAATAGGTCGTATAACTCTCATCAGGTTGACATATATATTTAGTGAATAATTATATTTTTCATATTATAGTCAATTGTGTTGAAATAAAAAAAAATTGATAAATTCAACAAGTGCCCAAGGGTCTTCTTCTTATTTTTGTTGTTGCATTTTTTATTTGATAAATGTATTTCAATAAGGAAAAATAAAATTTCATGTGTCGTTGGAATTGAGCAGTTTGAATTGATTCCCCTAACTATCTCCAACTCAGTACATCCTAACCACTTCCACGGTATAATTACAAATCTGGATTAATTTGTTATGCAACAGGGAAAAAAAGATTTGAAACACAAATATAAGATCTACAAAAAAATAAATGAAAAATGCAACAGAGTATATAAGGAGGATATGCACAAAATTCAATGACAAAAAAATTACACCTCGTTTGTAAGACAATTAATATTGTGGGATCTGATTGTGAGTGTCTTCAACTTCGTCATTGGAGGCAAAAGGTTTAGTTAGTCAATTCTGGTGATCAAATGTCGAAGATTCATTGTATTCGGTTCTATTGATTGAGACTGAAGGTCCAAAAAGGGAGTTTTTCACTCTAGTGATTGGGATCAAAGGTCTAGTTTCAATATATTCCGTTCGTCTTGGTGATTACAATCATAGTCCAGGTAATTGTCTCTACCTCCTCATTATAGTTGGCAATTGTATGGATTGAGCCCGTTATCCATTACAATTAACTTTGAATCTCAATGAATTCTTGATGATGTACATATATGCTATATACATTTTGTTTTGTTCCCAATATTAATGTATTCTTTATGTTTCATGATATTAGAATTGTTAATTTATTGTCAATCTATGTTACTTGTGTAAGAAAAAATAGACAAATTAACTTTGTTGAATTAATTTATTGTCAATCTACGTTATTAGGAAGGCTCATTACAACTGGAGGGGTGTCAGCCTTGGTGGTGGCAAGGTGGGCGTCCAAACAAGCTTGGTGAAGGAGATATCTCTCATACTTTTATTGACTTATGTTCTCCTCCAACGCCCTCAACTCCGCCTCCATAATCTATATGGTGTCGTTCTTCTTCCTGATCTCATGATCGAAGAAACGAATTGTCTCTCCCTGAACTCACTTCGGGTCTTCATAGGGTTCCTCGTCATCCTTATCCTCCTCAAGACTGATCACCTGAGGTTGAGCTTGGCTTAACAAATTTGGCTCCATGGGGGGGAATCCAGCTCATCTTTCACCTCATCATTAGCTCTCTCCTTTGAGCCCCATGGGTCGAGCTCGCTTGCTGCTTGACAGTTGTGGTGCTCTATAGCCTTGATGATCTTCGACCTCAGGTTGATTCATCTGTCGCATAGGTAGGAGGATGTCAGAGCCCAAATGATGGTGAGGTAAGTGAAGGGGTGTATGAAAGGACACTCTAAGATATACTCCAAAGTCTAATTGTAATCGCGGAATCTCTATTGAAAAAATTCATTTTAAAACAAATGTTCTCACTTAAAGATCACTAAAACTTTTTAACAATTAAGGAGATAAAAAAACACTTAAAATTTGTATAAACTTTTTAAAACGTTATTTAACATCTCGCTCAAATACCAACTTATATAACACCCCCTTTTTAAAACTAGAGGATGATACAACACTAGCAGTAATTTGGACGAAAATGTCCTCCTAGGCTTATAAGGACATGCTATCATGCTCCCATAAATAAGATGATATAAGTATAAAATATAATAGTAGAAGACTTTATAAAAACATTCATCAAACCAAAATAATTAAACCAAGTCTTAGCAAATCAAAAGTTCATAAACTAACTAGCGGAATTCATATCCTTTACATTATTAAAACATCTTATGCAAATGTCTAAGAATTTAAAACAACTAAAGATGATGATTTCGGTTCCGAGTGACCAACCTTCAACGACAACCCTACGGGCCATGGCCTCGCATCCCGTGACTCCAAAGGGTATCAGCCATCCAAAACAAGGGATGGTTAGTTCACAAGAACTAGTAACTGACGGCTCAAAACGGAGACTTCTTCGGATTTCAAGCGAATATATTGATGCAATTGTGAAAGCTTTATAGAATTCTTTTTGGATTAGTAGCTATTGTAGAAACTCTAAGTTGATGTTGTATTTTATTGAGTGAGAATGCGAATATTGATGCAATGGAGCTCTAGGTTCTATGAGCCTAAAGGGTGTAAATTGGTTGCTTGAGACCGAAAATAGATTGATAATCAATTTAGACATAATAACTTCAGTCCGAAAGGAGATAGTAAGTACATATCAATATTAATCTACTAAAATGTTGTTGTGGTGATCCTTTATCCTAGATTTTCCTCGTTTCTATTGTGTCTTCAAACTACCTTTTGTATAGGTATTTATTATTAGTAATTGGTTACTTTCTATCAATATAAATATTTCTCCTTTTATTTTCTTGAATTAGTTTAATCAGCTTGAAATTACAATCGATACTACATAGTCCATGTGATTCGACACTTGATATACTACAACTAAACTCCTAACGCTTGTGGGTGTAAGTTTAGCCTCTATCAATTGTCATGTTTGCCTTATGTCATAATTCTCTGGTGTGAAGTGAAGAACTTACCTTCTCAAGAGACATAGTATCTCTCCCAACAACAAAAGATTACACGAAATTCTTATATGATAGAGGCAGAGAGACTTACTGAATTACGGCCGCATCCTCATCATCCACCTCTTCATCAATATTACACAATTCTAACAAACTCGTATTCAATTGGTAGACTTACCTTCCTGCATACACGGTGTAAGAAGACGCTACTTTAGCATCAACTTATTCATGAGTGGCTTCGTCATGTAGAGGCTCTTCAACTTCAACCCTAAGCCAACATTGGTTTCCTTATCAACAACTTCCATTATGACTTCATATGCGAGACACAGGAGTATCGTTGAATAAGTTTTCTCCTCCAGAAGACTATACTTAACGGTTGATGTATTTGCTCCCTCCTTATAAGAGGTTAAGAATGTCCATAAACCTTCTTGCTTCAGCAAAGCCCACATCTTTATCTGCCACAATCTGAAAGACTTTCTTCATGTAAATTATGTCAATCTTCAACACGGATCCATACATCATTCTCGGCGGAATTCACAACCAAGCTCTGATACCAATTTGTAGTAACGAGAACGATAACAGAAAAGAAAAACACAATAATTTACGTGGTTCAGTAACCGTGTGTTACCTATGTCCACGGGTACAGAAAGAGGAATCTTTTTATTATGGAGGCGAATAACAAAACTAATTACAAAATTGTGGCATTTTATGAGTATATATAGGGACTCGTGAAACCCTAATCAAACTATGGGTCATAAGCCCAAAATAGATCACGATAAACCCAAAATAGATCATGGTTACATTAAATATACTCACTCTGTTCCAAAATACATGAACTTTTGCTTTTCGGCACTCTTTTAAACGAACGAAAAACTCTGTAAAATGTATTTTTTAATTAATTTTTTATATAATTTGATACTTATTAGTAATAAGTATCAAATTATATATATATATATATATATATATATATATATATATATATATATATATAATTAAAAAATAATATTTTATAGAGTTTTTCACTCCTTAAAAAACATGCCGAAAAGTAAAAGCCCATGTATTTTGGAACGGAGGGAGAAGCATACTGTTTTAGTGGTGTGCGGAGAATGACACAAAACTTCAAGTTCTCATCTGGAAGGACGCGCTAGGTAGAAGGCGCGCACCTCGACGTTGTTTTTCAACCTAATTTCTTCTTTACTTCCAAAAAAAATAGTGTATGTTTTTTTAGTTATAATGTTCATGTTTGTGGAGGAAGCCTAGCAAATGTTTCGAAGCTTGGTAAGGAAGCCTTCGTGCTTGTGGAGCAGCAAAAGATTCAAAACTTACGCAGGAAGCCTCGAGCTTGCTAATTTCTTGAAAAACCAGAATGAAAAAAATAATACATCTTAGCTTTGTGAGGCAACGCCAAGATTTTAAAAAAAAAAAGGGAAAAAAGGAAAAGTTTTTCTCTCAAGTTGTTTGTTCATATGTGAAGGTATGTGGATGTCTTCTCGTGTTTGTCAGCGTTTGGAAAAATCGTAGATGTGCAATCGATACCTAAAGGCTCTTGAGGGAGTCCAAATATGAGGCGTCCGCGGTTGTTCCTCAGGAGTCATTCTTTTGTTGTTTCTCCTGTTGGTGACCACTCTTAGTATCCCATCCAGCCTCCCGATGGTGCTTTGTGGTGATAGCTTGTTTTTTCTTTGTTGTTCGGTTGCTTCTTATGATGGCTTGCCAATCTATCATTTTTTTGGTCTCTCAGTACATCAAATATGGTTGTATTAAATATTTACTTGTATGAAGAAAATGAATATGACTATATGAGCACATCGTTCTCTTATCTCACCCAATTTCATTCCAAAATACAACTATGGTCATTAATCGAAATATCATTGCATTAATGACAAGTCCAGTACTTGCAAGTAAAATATATACTAAAAAAAAAAAGGAACAAGTAAAATATATACTGAACCACGTGTTGTCTAGATGACTTGAATCGGGATCTTTGAAAAATCACACACAGCTGAGTAAGCACAGGGGAATAAATCCTCACGGTACATGGATTAATTAAATCCCCCCAAATGAGGTTAATTGACACAAATGAAATTGATAGCCTAAAGACAACAACATACCATACACAATGCTCAATAAAACAGTAACTTTCAGCTGAAAATGAATTCATATAGATATAGTTTCTACTTTCTAGTCTACAACAATTACATTACACAGTGGATATAATTAGAACCCGAGTAAATACAAAGACAAGGTCAACAATCTTACATGTCTGCAAACCCTCTTCAGAAAGTAACCAACACTGGATGGCTGAAGAAACAGATGGATACCATATATGGCAATATGAACAGATTTGTTGCTAGTTCCAGAAGGAACGGGGTGAACATTGAGTGCAACTCTCTGTATATTATACATAACATCCTGATGACCAAGCACTCTCTTACGTGCACTAACCAGAGCTTCCGATCCCTAAAAGACGATGTGTAGAAGCATTCCAGGCATGACTAGTCCGGCAACAGAGAAGATCCTTCCGTAGATGGAGGATTTTCAAAGATTTCACAGGCAGAGAAATGCAACCAGCTGTGGCTGAAATCAGCTTTCTTTGATCAGTATTCTCTTCTGCTCCTCGGTGTTGAAGAACCAGAATGAGAATTTCGAACTGGCTGGGCTTCTGGGTCATATTTCTGCGAAGCAAGATAGGTCAAGGCTGTGACCACATCAGCTATGAGCGGCCTCATACTGGGTTGCTCTTGCACGCACATTGCAGCGACGGCTAGCGCCTGGTACAAACCTCTTGGTGGATACTGGCCTTGGAGTATTGGATCCGCCATCTGCGAGAATTTCCTCCTGTCTTTAAATAAAGGTTTTGCCTGAAAAAATAGAGTTCACATACAGCTCAGCCCACCAAAAATTGGTTCCTGCACCAGGATCCATAACTTTCCAGCCAGTCTAGCATTGCTAAGCTTTTTCTAGAATTAGAGTGACGCGTAATCCCTAGTAATAAACCAAGTACAGGCAAATAAATATTTCACCTTTCAACGTTTATTTGTTTCAGTTAGAAGTCGAAGAGTAACTATACACAATTTTAACATTTGTATACTGCTTTAGGAACTGATTTGGAATCGCATTCTTATTCATAAAACGAGTTTAGAATATCCACACCAACAATAAATGTGTACTAGGACTATGCATCATCTATACTACTAGTAAATCAGAAGCATAGGAGTCCTACGTGGCATCATGAGGGTGCTCCATTCCACATGGCAGCGTCAGAAGAGTACCACCTCATTTACGTCTTGAATTCACTATCTCATAACTCCTACATGGCTCTTACATGCCACTCATGTGGCATCTACTGTGTTTGTTTATGACGGTTATCTCTCATTTCTCAATCTTCCGACAATTATCTCCCACATTCTCCACTGTCTCCATTTTAGTAGCAGTTTCCACTTTTCCCCACTAAATCACTATCTTAATAACCTCTCCAACCCCCTCACTAAGTCACTTCAATTATAGCCTCTCCATGCTCATTAATTATATCAAAATTTTTACAAGTATTTTATAAAGTTAGATTACATTAAATTTTATTTTCAAGTAATTTAACATAAATATATCTTTTTTTACTTTTTCAAAAAAATAAAAACCTATTATTTTGGTAGTATCAATGTAATTTTCTTACTTCAACTAACAATGAAATATTAATAAAATTATAAAATAGATATAATTATATGTACACTTTTAAATTAAAATAATGAATATCAAATTAATTAAATACCCGTGCCTAAGGAGCAGACCAAACACTAGTCCTAGCTGAAAATCATATCAAGATAACAAAGAGCAGCAACACCAAAAGAGATCCCCCTCTAGCTCTCTTCCCAACCAATCGTTACAGAGTTACCACAATAAAATGACCTCTGAAATGAGTGTAGGAGCCCTTGAGTGGGAAAATGCAATGTTGAAGGAAACTAACAGCAATCAATATACCAAAACAGGCACATAGATGAAGATAGCAATTCTAAATAACAGAGACAGCATCACCTCGTAAGTCCAGATGAATCACTCAAAGGTTCTGGAAGATAAAAAGTCACAGATTTTTATTTTATTTTTCCCAATCTTGCTTCCACACAAGAAGAGCATAATATATATTATCTTTTTTCAAAAACAAAAGTAAGTTATTCAATAGACTAAGTTGTAGTAACCACATTCCTTGAGGAAATGATATAGGATGTAGGCTTTCTTACCCATGCAACTAGATTGTGCTCCCCGGCAGCTTTTGAATTGTCAATTGCTTTTCTCCCTGTAATGATCTCAAGAAGAACCACCCCAAAGCTATATACATCTGATTTTAGTGTAAGCTGTCCTGTCATTGCATATTCGGGGGCACAATATCCATAAGTTCCCATCACTCTAGTTGAAACATGAGTCTTATCCCCAACTGGCCCCAATTTAGCCAAGCCAAAATCAGATAGCTTTGGGTGATAGCCTTCATCCAATAATATATTAGAGCACTTCAAATCACGATAGATTACAGGGGGGTTTGCTTGGTCATGCAGATACTCCAAACCTTTGGCAGCACCAGCAGCAATTTTCATTCTCGTGTTCCAGTCAAGAAGTTTTCTATCAGGAGGAAGGTCTGCCATATTTAATTACAAAGGAAATCAGAAAGACCATATCTATAGAGTTAGAAAGGAAAAGAAAGAAAAGAAAAGAAAATCATATATCAGAAAGATGTGGGTCATCAGTGGATTAGCATAGCAAACATAAGTTGCCAAGCCAGAAAAAGGTTGTTCAAATTTTACTAATTATGTTTGCCAAGTAGACAGCCAAATGAAATAAAAGCAAAGAAGCCTGGGCACTTTGTTTCAAACTTGCAAGGCAAAGCACAACTGAAGTTTATACATAAGATGACCAAAAAACTTTACATGACGAGCTTAAAGTAATTTCCAAAATCCTGACAACATCAAATTACTTGCCTGCCATACATCCTTAAGATGGACACACAATTGATCCCACCCAAACGTGACTTTAGATGTTAAAGTATATAGGTGAAACATACTACAATGTGATGCAATAACTACCAAGTAGTAACTGTGTGAGGAAAGCCAAATGTAAGCATGAAAAAGTGCATATACTGCAAATACTATTTGGAACTACATACTATACTACCTCCGTTATAAAAAAACATGTTACTTTACTATTGATACACGCTTTTTAAGAAGCTAATGATTTCATACTTCTTACTAACAAGTATGAAACTATTTAAAAATAAATAAAGAGTTGATAATATTATATAGTTTTTATCATCCTAAAAATGTGTGCATAAATAGTAACATGTTTTTTTTTAGAATGGAGGGGTACTGATTATATCGAATCCTTTATAAGGAAGTATGGATATTTTATTATAGAAACAGAGAATTCATCCAAACTCATAGCTTTGAACATTGCACTTTTAAAAATTTACCAGAACGGTAAGAGAGAAACTTTACCATAAGAAGGTGAGGCTTGCTGGAATTCGGGGCTATATTACTTTCATTAGATATATGAACTGACACAATGTACAATCTTTCATTACTAAATAACTAGACCAGAAAAAAAAAAGGTTTCCTTCTAGATTGAAGGTTGTATGCTAATAAACTATATCATGGGTGTAAAAAAATTAGGTAAAATGTATCTCTAGTCTTCTAACCTTTGCATCTCTCCTCATATCAGTCCCTAATCTTTAATTAGTATTTATATAGTCCCTAACATATTAGAAAACTATATTAAAAAAAAAAAAAGACCTTCCAGTTCCATCAATTTTCCATTATTTAGATTAGGTGGCGATCTGACATGGCCCTAATAATAACCAGACGTGCATTCTTCTTTCATTTCCATTTTTTCACGAGGAAGTTGGAGATTTTGTGAAACTAGGGCTGAGATAGGATCTCCCTGTTTGAGTGAAGAAATTACTGAGCCCAAGATGTCATTACTCCCATCCCTCTTGTTACTTGTTTCCAATAAGCATACTAAGAACCCAAAGGATAGAATCATAAGAAGCAAAATGAGGAGGAAGTACATCTAGTCGATCAACTACAGAGTATAGAATAGAAGTTCCTTCAATAAAGATAAAAGGGATATGGATTATCGGGAAAGAATTGCCAGTTGAAAGGCTTGATGCTTTTGATGGAGGCAGATAGGAACAGCTACAACACACTACAGAGAAAGGTGATTTTATAAAGATGTAAACAGATAGGCATGTCAAAAGAAATTGTGTGGGACCTATTGGGACCATGTCAGACTGCCATGTCATTGAAAATAAGGGAAGCTTAACGGAGTTTGGATGAAAGGATTAAACTCACATAGTTTTCTTAAGGTTAGAAACTGAGATGAATCAAAGGGTAAGGATCCACATGTAAAGTTTTCAATATTAGAGACCTAGGATACCCTAATAAATTCCTCGTTTGGAAGAGAATGACAAATAAAAAGAAAAGAAGTTTACACTTGAACTAACAATGAAGGATGAAATATCATGATACACCTGATTGAATCAAGATATAGAGGTATGTTCAAGAGTGCCAATTTACCATGCAGATGGTCTTCCAGTGATCCCAGTGGCATGTATTCGTAAACAAGTAATCTCTGATCTCCATCTGCACAATACCCAATCAGGTTGACAAGGTTTGGATGGTGAAGTAGGCTTAACATCAATACTTCCACAAGGAATTCTCGATTCCCTTGCAGCCCATTTCGATCAAGTTGCTTGATAGCTACAACCTGAATGAAACATCTTTACAAACTTGATTTGCAGTTCATCATGCCAGTAAACATTCTTCAAATCTTATATTAAGAGACAAAAAAGATAAATACAGTATATAACACCTCGATAAATATATAACATCTCAATCCAGCATCAACAAAGCATTAGTTTAACAGCATCAACAAAGCATTAGTTTAAGTGCTTAACGTTACAAAACACATGGTGGATCTTTAATAATCAAAAGCCTCGAAATCTCGAATGATATACCTGATTTGTGCTTTCCAGCCGCCCTTTATAAACTCGGCCAAAACCTCCTTCACCCAGTAGACAATCTGCTCTGAAATTTCTAGTAGCAGCTGCCAATTCACGAAAGGTAAATGTATGTGCTGGAATATGCTCAGGCTTCCCATCTTTATGGCTCTCATTCTTTCCATCATGAGAGGAATTCGCCTTTGTCTTATCTGGAATAGAAATAACAGCATAAGCTGGCTATACTGCAAGACTGGTCATGATATAGTCCGGACCATAAAATAAGGTGTTTGAACCCAAGAATTACAATTTTTTTTCCATTGATATCATGAACTGATAAGAACCCCCATTATAATTTTAGTATGTTTTAATTAGTATATTCACTTTCCCGCAGAAATTGGTTAACTTTTTTTTTCCCCATTCCCACTTCCTAGTTTTTAGCCATTTTCTCCATGTTCTCCCTTATCTAGTTAGTTTCTGAATTTCGTATTTAAGATTATTA
The DNA here is from genome assembly GCA_037127255.1 of Persicaria tinctoria. Taxonomy (NCBI): domain Eukaryota; kingdom Viridiplantae; phylum Streptophyta; class Magnoliopsida; order Caryophyllales; family Polygonaceae; genus Persicaria; species Persicaria tinctoria. The sequence goes on along the minus strand of JBANSL010000012.1, from coordinate 40,371,545 downwards.
TTTTTATTAATTAGGAGTTATTTACTAGTTTTCCACTATAAAAGGAGAATCAACTACAACTTGTAAGGGGGACTTGATTATGATGAATTGAACACAAATTTGGAGATTCTCCATCAATTCCCTGGTGCAAGATACTTGCACTCAGTGGTTTTCGTAGGAGTGATTCTGTGGTTTCTATCATGGACAGATCTAACTCATATCCAACAATCTTTTATTCAAAATCATGCATCCAAGACAAAGTTTGACCAAAGCAACAATAAAGCTATAAATTCATTTTGTAAAAAATGTATTTTGGAAGTGTATTTAATGAGCATTTCTGTGATGATATAAATACTAACCATCTTATTATCAAATACGAGCAAATCCGATGGAACAGAGTACATCTCAATGTGATGGAAAAGGTTACCAGGTTCTAAAAATGTTTAACAAGAAATTTTTTAATAATATAGCGAATTATATCCAAGAATACTGTTACCCTCATTAACCACAGCAGAGCTTTGAAATTGGGAGTACGAGAAGCTTATCTATAAGTTAGGCAAACCTACCATGTAAACGAACCCATTAAGCAATTTTTCCTAGAGCAAAAGACAAGAAAATAACGGGAAAAAAAAAAAGTTACACTACAACTTTAAACGATACCAAACAAATTAAACCAACCCCTTGCATTTACTCCTCTTCCTCCCTCCAAAATAGACGGGAAAGAAAGTATACCTAGAGCTCTCTTTCACTTGCATCTAGCTGCTTGAACTTCATAATGCCTAAATATCAGGGCCAAATCACACTATACAGATATCCCAATCGAAAAGAAAGATAAGACAGGCACTACATTTTGTAAGCTCAATAAGATACAAGAGATTCCGAAAGTAAACAGAAGATTCATACAGAAGTTCTAAGTAACTAGAAACCATGAAGCATCCCATCAATAGGTTACAGAAAAAAATCAAACAACAAAGTTAACAAAATCTACCCCAGTTACTCGTGAACAGAAACTTAAGCTTCAAATCAAAAAGCTCAAGTAATAATTAGGTGTTAGCAACAGTTGCACTTCCGGGCACACAGGTACAACAAAATAATTAAGCTGTGCTATTGGAGAAGAATTGATCAACTTTAACTAGTACCCAAATTCAAAAAAAAAAAGGCCACTCGTCTCTGAACTGAACCCATCATTACATCACATCAGAATCTACACCACCATTCTCGTTTGTCCTATAATCCTCAGCTGACAGCCAAATTTAGTAAAATCGGAAGCACATAATATGAAGAGCAAGTACAGAAATCAGATCCTCAAAACAAATTATACCCTTCTCCTGAACAAGCTCAGTTTTGGGGGGAAGGGGCGAATTTGAAGGAGAGAGGCAAGTGGGCATATGAAATTAGGAGGCCAAAAATCGAAATGGGAAGAGATAAAAATTGAAAGTACCGGTGGCGGACGAGATCTGATCGGGAGTGGGCTTATACTTGTTGGGCTTCCCCGTGCCAGTGCAGGGGAACCAACCCATCTGGTTTACAAATTTAGGGATCTGAGCAACTGCAATCACTGGGGAGGAAGGAAGGGGCGAGCCTACGCACTTGGTCCAGGGAGTGCTTCCTCTTCTGCTTCCTGCCTTGATGGAGTTGATGCAGAGAGAGAGAGAGAGAGAGAGAGAGAGAGAGATGGGCTAAAAGTCCAACCAAGGCAGACCGAAACAGAACCCTTTCCTTTCGGCAGGGCGAAGATAGATAATAGTCCGCGTGTTAAACCAACTAGAGTTAGGTACGCGTCTTAACCACGCCTATTTAGTAAAATCGGGTAACCCTTACTAGCTTAGCTGGTAATGATGACATGTAGTGTCCAATAGGTCATGCATTCGAATCCCCCCTCCCCCAATATTGTAATGGTCCAAGTTTCTACCTTTGAACAAAAAAAAAATCGGAAAATTTCTGATGATGCCCCTGAAATTAAGTCTATTCCAGTTGATGTCCCACACTTTTATTTTTTTTTAGATTGTACTTGTATTTTCATAGATTTCCACCCCGTACCCCTAATGTCAAATAGCCCTTAACACCGTTTCTTTTATTTTGAAAAAAAATTAATTACTTTTCTTTAACCCATGCTTCGATCGGGATGGAAAACCGTTTCTTTTATTTAATAATTTTTTCCTTCAACCTATTGATATTGATGAAACCGGAAGGAAATGTCCGATCGTTGTGAAGGTATTCGCGGACATAGCATAAGAAAGGTCCAAAAAGATCTTTCCTAGTATTATAACCGCGGGCAACCAAAACTCTATCAAGGTCTGCGGGACAGGGAAAAGGAACACTTGTCATTCATGCCCACGGCCCACGAAGGCAACATGTGTCGGCCCACGAAGGCAACACGTGTCGTCAACACATGTTGCCTTCGTGGGTCGTGGGCATCAATGACAGGTGTCCCTTTTCTAATACGTGTTATACACTCATACATTACAATAACATGTTACATAAAATTACAAAATGAAACTAAAATAAATGAGAATGGAACTTAAAGAGTAGATAGTAGCATAATCACATGTACCCTTTTCATTAATTGATCAGATCCACCGCAGTATCCTATCATGCACATGAAAAAATAAAATTATATGTTCTCTATTAAACATGTAAAAAAATAGATAGACAACTACAATTAGAGAAAAATAACTTACATTTTCAATTGGAAAGGGTAAAATAGTAAAATCACACACGTATATATATAGATAAATTTTTAGGGTTTTATGCGGGTATGCGGGACGGGTGAATGAGGCGGGTTAATGGGTGGACTATTGGGGCAGGTAATGAGTGAAAAATCTTCACTCATAATCCATCCATCACCCGCTTCACCCGCACCCGATCCACCCATCACCCACTTTTTTTCGGGTTTTCGCCCGTAAAATTAATGCGGGTGGAGCGGTTACCCGCGGGTAATTTCCAGGCCTACGTGTTGATATCAACATGACAAATGTCAATATCCGAACCATGTTGCCAGTTGCTATAAAAGAACGCATAAAAGAATTCAGAAAGGACTTTTCGGAAATCCAGTGAATGCCCATACAAGAGAGATAAGGAATAAGAAAGGAGAGAGAAAGTAAGAAATATAGCCAAATACGACAATCGCGAACCTACCGACTGAAAGCTCGCAACGATCTTCAGAAGCTCCGCGGAGAAGGTAGGTACCTCCGCGCGAAAAGGGCTACGGGTTTTCGAAGGGCACCCACCGGGAATGTAAACATTGATCGTGGCGAACCTATACCACGTCAATCGTCCGCGTTTGAGGTAAGTGTCTCCTAACCCGAGAATCTTAGGCATAGCCCCTCGTGGAGAGACGAGGTTGGTGAGTATAAACTAAGTCCCTCGATGCTAGAGTTGTTACTATCGCTCGCAGAGGGCCTCCTACTCGTAGCTGGTAAGCTCGTGGAGATGAACTCTTAGTGAGTATAAACTAAGTCCCTCGACGTTGGAGTTGTTACTATCGCTCGCGGAGGACCTCCTACTCGTAAATGGTAGCGGAGATGAACTCTTAGTGAGTATAAACTAAGTCCCTCGATGTTGGAGCTATTACTATCGCTAGCGGAGGGCCTCCTACTCGTAGCTGGTAAGCTCGCGGAGATGAACTCTTAGTGAGTATAAACTAAGTCCCCTCAATGTTGGATTTGTTACTATCGCTCGCAGAGGGCCTCCTACTTGTAGCCGGTAAGCTCGCGGAGATGAACTCTTAGTGAGTATAAACTAAGTCCATCAACGCTGGATCTCTCGTCCACTGAGGGACTCCACATTGAACTACGAAAGGATTGATTCCCCCCGTAAGGGAAACGTAGGTAACCTATTTATAGTTGGGTGGAGCCTAGATCAACAAATTTACTTGATACTTTATACCAAAGGTCAAAAGTACTCTTTCGTGGATGAACGAGGTACAAGTGCATGCAATGCATCGTTTGGATCGAACCCCAGGTAAGTCGTGACTTAACTAAAGTCCAAGGAGCTATGATGATGCACTAAAATAAATAGTGATATTAACGATGCCATGAGTGAATTAATAAGAGCTCATGATCATAAATGAGGTTCCTCGCTATATAAATAGAACATCATCAAGATAAAGAAAATCATTCGCGGATGACTTGTATCCGTATTATGGATATAAGTTTGACGGAGGGAAAACCTGTTGTTGATCCGTCAAAGAAAACTCAAACCTATAGCAAGTATAGAAATAAGCAAGAGGTCGATCCATAGGGAAAGTTATAACTCAAGTTTGATTCAAGTGTCAATCAAAGTAACCAGTTTGGGGGGTTTTTGTGTGTGAAAGTTTCGCCTTTTATCGAAGCGAAGTAAATAAAGCAAAGTAAATGGATTTGTTTTAGACAATTAGGAGAAGCAATTCTACCTACAATTTTCCACTTTATTGGATTGAAGCGATCCTTGTAACCTCTTCTCGTCCTATTAAGTTTCCTATGAATGCCCATCTCCCAACCTAATATAGTTACTAGTCCAACCAGTCCTAGCAACCCTTATCAATCGAACAATCCCTAAAGAAGGATTTAACCCAATTGATAGCTTTAATTTCAGAGATTAACCAAGGTATTTCCAGTCCCTAAAGAGGGATTTAACAACACATTCAACTTCCTACTCATTCAATTAGTTCAACCAGCCCTAAAGGAACAAGTTTGCAACTTAGGTTAAGGTTCACAACCAGGAATCTACAAAACCTTAGCGATTGAATTGATCTAACAAGTTGGCCAGACAAGATAGAACAAAACAATAAACAATCAAGCACAAAGAAGTTGAAGTATTCAAATATAGGAAACAAGGAACAAGATTCAGAAACTCACAATCAATCCAAATAAAGCTTGAAATTGCAGGCAGAATAGAAGAGTTTAGTTCCTCATGGAAGACATCGCTCAAAATCTCTAAAGTGTCTGATGAAAGAATAGAATAGAAGTACTCCAAAAATAACTAAATTTGGCCTTATAAATCATCCAAAGTCGGCCATGAAATAAAGTAATAGGCTCTAGGGTTTTAATATTCAAAACGATGCGCACAGCGCTGACGCCCAAATGCTGCGGCCGCGGCACCAGCAGCTCCTTCGTACCCCGCTGCAGCGGGTCTTGCTGCGGCATCTCTTTTGCAGTGTCCATTTGGCTTTTCCAAGAGTAGCTCACTTGTTTGCTTTTCTTCTTTCCTTGCTCATTTCCAATGTTTCTTGTATTCTTCTTCAAGGTATTGCATCTCCCAATTGTGTTCCGATTCAATCTGCAAGATAAACACAAATTTGCACAGAATCCGAACTCTTCCAAAATAAGCACAAGATGCAATTTAGCAACAAAGTATGAAAGAAATGCAACCTAACTAGACTAAAAATGCCTATAATGCCTATCTAAGATATGCATTATCAAAGTTCAATAAAGGTTCGTAGCTATTATTGTTCATCCGCGACCCGAAACGGCCATCAGATCAACCTGACTAATGTTCTGTCTTATGGGCATGTAAAGACTCAAAACCCACTAACCAACTGATTAACACATGTATCCCATTTCGAGTTACACGTGTCACTAATGCAACAACACGTGTCAAGCATGCAAATCCCATTTTTCTCTATAAATAAGGATGGAGGCAAATGGTTTGGAGGTCGAAAACGGGAATATCTGAAGGTTTAGGCCGAATTCCTTAGCCTTGAGTTCCTCTTTTCAAGCGGGATTAGTCTAGGCAATCAAAAAACGACACTTGATGGAACCCTGGGGGACAGTGATATGCGGATGGCATGAGCTCGGATCGACACAAGTTTTGGTATAATGTCGGTAATCTTGTCGCGTGTCTCAGGTAAGCCCGATCGTCTAAGCTCGCTCACGTCCAACTTGATCCCGGAACCCGAGGGAACGGAATTCCGAAATCGGGCTTCGTCGGCGGGCAATGGATGGTTCCTAATGGGTGTAGAATACTTGTGTATCACAGGCATCCTGGACCACTTGTTCATATGGAAGTCAGAGTCAGGACACATATTATTCTTGCCTATGATAATACCAATAGCCACAAAGATCGCAGATTTCTGTCTACCTCCTGTAAAAGGACTCCCTCGTATAAAGACAACACAGTCAGCTAATGATCTCGAATGGACAAGTGGCTAATGAAAGCAAGTCATGATATATACATTGATAGCATCCACGAAGCTTGGAGTTAGAGAAATCCACTAGTGGGTGCTCAAATTAGAAGTGCCCGAGTCGCAGTTGCCCCAAGAACAATGAAGCGGTTAGCCACCCATATTCTCCCCTTGTGTCTTTTATTCTCTTTATCTTTATTTTTCTTTTTCTTTGATGTCTCTCTATGTTTGTTCATTGAGGACAATGAAAAATGTGAGGATAATGAAATGGCAATTGTGATATGCTTGTTATTCTCGTTGAATGATGTATGCTTGAATGCTTGTATGATTAGACGTAGACTTATATATGTTCCGATATCTATCTAGGTGATACTTTTTGGTTATGATTGATGTGTGTCGGATCTTATATTATGATGTTCTTAATAACCCAGTAAATCTCTTCAGAGCTTACTCAGATTGAAAGAGAGAACTCCCTGCTTTACGTGCATGATATATTAGGTGCTTTCATTCATGATCAGCATTCCATGTAGTATCATGCTAGGTTGCATTGACCATTGAGCATTCTATTTCTGTTTGCGTATGGAAATAGAACGGCCATTATCTGTGAAGTATCTATGCTAGGGTCATAGGACGGCCCATTCTCATCGGGTCTCGTTCTGAGTCATTCGAGTCATGGTAACAACTTTATTACCACACTTTATTTATTATCCGCACTACTCTTATTTTCTCTTTTAAGACCACATTCATGATTGATTGAAAAGCATGCAATATGGGGTTGGATATCAATACGGACTTGATCCCATTAATGGAAAAAAATGAATTCACGAATTGGTTAGTCTCCGCCCTATCGGAAAGGGGGGTGGTGGATAGGAAGAGGAACATACCACTTGGTATTCTTTACTAAGGAGTAATGCCTTACTTATTATTCCACACTTGTGAAATATGAGCATTATCGTGTTAAGATTTCCGCCTTGCATCTAGAAGCATGATTATTAGGTATAGCATATGTGTACTTAGGGTGGGGAAAGAGCCAAGTGGGCATCATCTGACCGCGTCCACTATTAACGTTTTTAAGTATCCTTTATGCTTACCACTATTGACACTGATTTGGCTCCACAACCGCGGGGTTCTGACTTGGCGGAAAGAGAGAGTTGAGACTGTGGCTACACTAAATTAACAACGGTTTGGATTTACATATTTGGATAATGTTTTGACCCGGCTCCGTCGTGGCAACCTTATGTATGATTTTGGAAACTTTACTAGTTATATGATAAATGGATTTTACGACTTAGGCCATAGGACAAGGTACAGGGGACTTACTCCGAGGATTCAAACGGTCCCTCTTGGTTTTTTGGTATGAAATCCCACCTTTAAAGTGAAATTGTTGATTTTAAACCTTCTTCTTGTACTCGGGGCACAAGATCCCAACGAGGGGTTTCATCCCTCGAAACGTAACCCGGGAATCATAATCTCAGGTTGTTACATTTGAGTTGTTTTGGTGAATGTTGGAGAATATTGGAATCTTGATCCCCGGAATTGAAAGCACCACATAGCCAAATATGACTCCTTATCCTTATTTTTATACAAGCCCTATTACAAACCCGTCGAATGACTTTCTTTGAAGTCTTCCATTGAGAGAAAGTCCTTTTGATGTTACTTATTTGTTTTGAAGTATTAGGTGGAGATAATACTATATAAATGTCAATGCTTAAGATTTTTTTGTCTAATTAATTGAGTTGAGAGTTGATCTTAAATCCTAAACACATGAGAGCAAGTAAAACACATTTTCCCCTGTGAGGTTGGATTGATAAGGCATGCGGGCTATTTGGTCCCTCATTTACATGCTAGGATGTTAGCCTAATTTACTATTGTTTGCACTTACTCAAGATGTTGCTTTTGATAAAGGCAATCTCATGAAAACCTATATTTGTGGGATCCATTGATTATATCTTGAAATTGATGTGCGCCTAATTTATCATGCTTTATACTATCTTTTATATCGATTTCTATACATATTTTATATATCTGGGTTTAATAATGCAGGAATTGTATAGTTTATGCTTATTTGTCAATTATGGAGATCTACACTAGTTCTTGATTAATTTCACAAAAATCGAGACGTTTTACGACAAATTCAGAGAAGAGAAGAAAACTATCAAAGCAGTCGATATCGACCATGTCAACTCGATATCGAGTGGAAGCTGAGCCAAGAATCGAGCAAGATCAAAGGAAGAGATCGGTCGAAAACAAGGAGGTCAATATCGACCCAGCAGGAGTCGGCAGGAGCACTCGAGAAGCAAAGGAAAGAGGTCGATATCGACCTAACTTGGTCGATATCGAGTTACATCAGGTCGACATCATCTTCAGAGGCCGAGATCGAGTGAGCTGAGAATACCGAGTCGATATCGACCTATCTTGGTCGATATCAAGTGAAATCCAATAGCAGTCCGAGCCGATTTCGAGTAGGAATTCGAGCTGGCCATCATTACTTTCACATCAAGGCACGAGATGATCTATCAAGTTTGAAGACTTTATCCACTTTAGTAATTCCAACTTTTACCTAGGGGGAATTTTAATTGTTTTATTTTACTTAATTGTTAAACATTTATATTTAGGGTTTAGATAGATAAATTTAGATAGAGATAGATTGTTCTTTCCTTGGATAGTAAGGAGTGGAGCCTATAAATAAAGCCCTAGGAGGATGATTTTCACTCATTCCATTCCATAAGCAATTGTGCACCCATAGAGTAGAGATAGAGAGAGAGCTTGAGTCGAGTTTGAAGAGACATTGGAGAGTTTGGTTGTAAGCTTTAGTTTATTTTAATGCAAGCAGTTTCTTTTATATTATTGATGTTTGTTACCATGATGGGAAGCGAGTAGTCACCCTACTTCTAGGGTCGAGGTGAGATCGATGGTAGCCATGTAGGGTTATGCATCAAAGGTATGATTTTTATATGCGATTTCATCTTCCATCCCTATTTGTGATTATTCTGCGAAAGTAGTGGGTGATCCTTATTTATATTATTGAAGCGAAAATGATCTTAATATGAATTTGGATTAATCATTAAAAAGGGTACTAACAATTAGGGTTTATGCGAAGGTCTCTATATTCTTAATTGTTAATGACGAAAGTTATTTGATGAAAAGACATAATCTTTTATAACTTGGCATGATTCTTAAATGGTTATTGTTGTGGCGTTGAATCCCCGATCTTTGAAGTTTTTTTAGCTTATTGATTTATAAAACCCAAATCTGTGTTATTTCTGTTCACATATCTTCTCATCCATCCTTTTATTCTTCGGACGTTCTTTTCCGACACCTTTTATTTTATTTCTGCAACTTGCGAGTTACTGCACCAGTCGATTTCGACCACTGCTTGGTCGATATCGAGTGCCTTTCACTCAATTTCGACTCTGCTTGTTTTTCTCTGTGCAAGTCTGAAGACAATTTCGACTGACTTCAGTCGATATCGACTCACATTAGTCGATATCGAGTAGTCTTTTGGTCGACAGTAGGGCGAAATTTGGAACTGATCAGGCGAGCACTAACACGCTTCCTCATGGATACGATCCTGAAACCCTACCACTACAGCGGGAGGGGTTCTTGTATTTTATTTGCTTGGACAGGGAGTTGGTTTGGTTTGATTTATATTTCATAATTTTTTATTCGACTAGTTTCCCTCGTAATAGAAATCTATTTTGCTTGAGGACTAGCAAAAGGTAAGTGTAGGGGGATTTGATAATGCATGATTTATGATACGTTTGGGATACCCGATCCTTCGCCTGTGGGCTTCAGATCAAGAACCACGCCGTATATTTGCTCCGATCTTGCAATGCTCTTTGACATCTCCTGATTTGGAACAATTCAACCAAGTGATTAGAATTCTGATTTAGCGACGGAATTAAACTTAGAAAAATTCAGCAACTTCGAAACAGTGAAATAGCGACAGAAAGAAGGAACGAAGAACAGCGAGGGAAGCTGCGAAGGCTGGCGCGCAAGGATCCGGGCACACAGGCTTCTCGCCTCAGGGTGTGCGCGGGGGCCGGACTCGCTGGGACGGGAGCACTCGCTGGAGCGGGAGTGCTGGCGAGAGAGAACGCGGGAGCGAAGGTGATGGCGAGCGGGAGCGAGCGCGCCTGGGAGCTTGGCGCTGGGAACGCGGAGCGAGGACGCGGGTGCCGCGCTCGTTGGGAGCGGATCTCCTCGCGGACGACGCCAAGGCCTGGGTTCTCGGAAGCGCTGTTGGCCTAGGTCGAGCAGGCCTGAGCTTGTTGTCCTCGATCTCGACGAGAACAGGCTAGGGCTGGTTTTTAGGGTTGCCGAATATGATCAAGGGTGAGGGTGATGATTTTGTGAGGTCCAAAATTTCTCAAGAACACAAGAGCTTTTGGGATTGATAATCGAAGAACCCTAGATCCGTTAAGGGTTTCTTCAATTCTAATTCAATCTGATTAAATTCAAAGGTGTAACATGAATTTATAGTAAACTAATGAGAAATCTAACCAATCCTTCCTTGCAAAGGAAAGGGGTTTGGATATATTAATTCTATCTAAAGATAAATGAAATAGCATAAGATAAATAAATCCTAATGAGATAGAAATTTAATAACTTGGTGGTCAAGTATTATATCTAGAAGAGATATAATTAAATTCCACCTTATTTATCTAATTGCATGAAATAAAAAATTAATTAAATCCGGCCCAACACAAGTGTGACTCGGCCCATGCTCTTCGACAAGACCAATGGCCCACTCGGCCGAGTGGCTTCTTGGTGATGCCGAGTTCAGGTGAATCATGGCGGGTGCAGACGAGTCTTCATGAGCTCCGTGTGTGGACGTAGGCTCACTTCTTGTGCTGGTGGTGTAACCTTGAGCCAAGTGATCCAGGGTGGCCTGAACCCTTGCTCTAACGTTCCATGGTGACGGACAAGAAATGCCTTAGTTGCATTTTGAATCTTCTTGGCCCTTGAACGAGTGACAGGGCCATCAAATGGAACCTTCATGTTGTCCTCAATGTCACCAGGCGTCATCGATAATTGAGCGGCATCATTCTCCTCCACTTGACTTCGATTTGTCCTCAAATCGTCGTCAGAGTCATCGTCAGGCACGAACAAGGATAGATCGGCGACGTTGAATGTAGAATGGACGCTGTACTTATCGGCAGGGAGATCCAGCTTGTAGGCATTAGGACCCATCTTCTAAACCACTCTGAATGGTCCATCTCCCCTGGGGTCCAGCTTAGATTTCCGTTGTTGCGAAAACCTTTCCTTTCTGAGATGCAGCTAGACCAGATCACCAACGTTGAACTGCACATCCTTGCGATGCTTGTCCTTCGCGGCCTTGTATTGCGCATTCTTCCTCTCCAGCTGCGCCTTGGTACGCTCATGCAAGCTTCTGATGAAGTCCACTTGCTTAGCTGCATCCACGCTCTCCTTGTCCTTATATGGCCGAGGCATCATGTCCACTGGAGTTAATGGATTTCGGCCATATACTACCTCGAAGGGGGTCATCTTTGTTGCAGAGTGCCTAGACCTGTTATATGCAAACTCTACAAATGGTAGACAGTCTTCCCATCTCCGGAGGTTAGTTCGCAGCATGACTCTAAGGAGAGCCCCAAGAGTTCTATTTGTGACCTCAGTTTGGCCATCAGTTTGTGGGTGACAAGAAGTAGAAAATAGCAATTTTGTACCCAATTTAGACCATAAAGTTTTCCAAAAAGAGCTTAAGAATTTAGGATCACGGTCAGAAACTATAGACAATGGCAATCCATGTAAGCGAACAACATCTTTGAAGAATAAATGAGCAACATGAATAGCATCATCAGTTTTATGACAAGGTATAAAGTGAGCCATTTTGGAAAATCTGTCTACAACAACAAATATGGAATCATGACCCTTAGAAGTTCTAGGCAATCCTACAATAAAATCCATAGAAACATCTTCCCAGGGTGCATTAGCAATTGGCAAAGGTTGGTATAGACCATTAGCATTGGATTTCGATTTAGCTTTAGCACATGTAACACAACTTTTGACAAATCTCAGCACATAATTAGACATTTTAGGCCAAAAGTAATGTTCCTTTAGTCCAGCTAGTGTTTTTTCGAAACCCCCATGTCCCCTAGATTCATGTATTTCTTGGGTTAACAATCGGCGAATAGAAGAAGATGGGATACAAAGCTTGCCCATCTTGAACAAATACCCATTATCAACAAAAAATGAATCTACTTCACCTTTGGACACACATTGAGCATATATAGTTTTAAAGAAACTATCAGAAGCATACAGTTCTTTTATTAATGCAAAACCCAAAACATGTGCATCCATATGGTTTAAGAGGACATACCTTCGTGATAGCGCGTCAGCTACCACATTATCCTTTCCCTTCTTGTGGTGAACCACATAGGAAAAGGTCTCTATAAACTCCACCCATCGAGCAAGTCGCCTGCCGAGCACTGCTTGTCCTTTGAGGTACTTCAGAGCTTCATGATCCGAATGAATCACAAACTCCTTAGGCCAGAGGTAATGTTTCCAAGTCTGCAAGCAGCGAACTAGTGCAAATAGCTCCTTGTCGTAGGTAGAATAGTTGAGCTCAGCGGTGCCCAACTTTTCGCTGAAGTAGGCGATGGGACGCTTGTTCTGTAGCAGGACCCCTCCAATGCCAGTGCCAGAAGCGTCACACTCTAGCTCAAAAGGTTGAGCAAAGTCAGGTAACTGCAGCACTGGGGCGTGTGTCAGGCGATCCTTGAGAGCGTCGAAAGCCTTTTGATGTGAGTCAGACCAGCGAAATGTCACATCCTTCTTTGTCAGCTCATGTAGGGGGGCGGCAATCAAGCTGAAGTCCTTGACAAAACGTCGATAGAAGCCAGCAAGGCCCAAGAATGAGCGGACATGGGTGGGTGTAGTCGGCCTAGCCCACTCCTGAATAGCACGAATCTTCTCCTCATCCACCTTTAATCTAGATGCAGTCACTACAAAACCAAGAAAAATGGTAGACTCGGATGCAAAAGAACACTTCTTTAAATTGGCATATAATTTCTCTTTCCTAAGACAATCAAAGACCAATTTTAAGTGACTTAAATGATCATGCATATTCTTGCTATAGATTAAAATATCGTCAAAATAGGCAACGACAAATTTTCCTAAGTGTCTTCTAAGCACATGGTTCATAAGCCTCATAACTGTAGAAGGTGCATTTGTCAAACCAAAAGGCATTACTAACCATTCATATAAGCCATACTTAGTTTTAAAAGCCATTTTCCATTCATCACCCTGTTTCATCCTAATTTGATGATATCCACTTCTAAGGTCAATTTTAGAAAAAATAGCAGCACCATGAAGTTCATCAAGCATATCATCTAAACGAGGAATAGGGTGGCGATACTTAACCGTTATTTGGTTGATTGCGCGGCAATCAACACACATGCGCCAGGAGCCATCCTTCTTTGGAACCAAAATGACAGGCACGGCACAGGGAGACAGGCTTTCACGAACAAAGCCCTTGTCCATCAATTCTGTGACTTGGCGTTGCAGCTCCTTTGTTTCCTCAGGACTAGCTCTATAGGCGGCGCGATTAGGCAAGGCTGCTCCAGGCACAAAGTCAATCTGGTGCTCAATACCTCTAATAGGAGGCAAGCCTTGGGGTAGTTCAGCTGGAAGCACATCCAAATAATCCTGCAGAAGAGCAGCAATAGGTGCAGGAATATGACTCAATTCAACATTAAGTAATACCTATTTCATTACCAGAAGAATATGAGGTCGATGAGCATTCCATGTGATGGTCCCTTGCTGAGGGTTAGAGACCAACGATCGACGTTCCACAGAGCCCTGAAGTGATGCAGAAGAGGGCTTAGATGATGTCGAATGGGGAGGAGAAGTCGTCAAGGGGGTTGCAGGGGCAGCGGCGGACGCAGCTGTTGAGGCCGCGGGCGCGGCATGCTGGGCAGCGGGCGCGGCATACGTGGCCGCGGGTGCGGCTTGTTCAGCCGGCCTTCCTTTGAGCTTCTCCACTCTTTCAGCTTCTCTTTCGGCGTCCTTTTGTTGCTTTTTGCGAACCTAGTCCTTCATAATAGTGTGTGGCGAAAGGGGTAGGAGAGTAACTCTCCTCCCGTTATAGGTGAAAGCATATGTATTTGCACGACCATCATGAAGAACAGAACGATCATATAACCAAGGACGGCCTAATAATATATGACTACAATCCATGCGAGCAACATCACATAATATTTTATCATGATATGTTCCAATAGAAAAGGAAACTAAACATTGTTTGGTGACCAATATATCAGAACCATCATCAGTAATGCCATTTAAACCATAGTGAGTAGCTCGAGGAGTAGTAGATAAATGTAGGAAATTCACTACCTTTTCACTGATGAGATTGCAGCAACTTCCACCGTCGATGATAAGGCTTAAGGTCGCCTCGCGGACCAAGCATCTTGCGTGGAAAATGTTCTCCCTTTGATCAGCCATGGGAGATTCCTGAATGTGTAGGACCCATCGATTGATAATGCAAAGCAGGTTGTCGTACTGAGAAGTATCGATCTCCTCAATAGGCTCCGTCGACTAGTCCTCCTCCACTTCACTTGAAATTACCAGGTCCTCAGCGGTCTCCTCCTCATAGTAATGGTCTCCCAAATCATTGAGAAGGACCTTCCGTTTCTGAGGGCAATTGCGAGAGACATGCCCAGAACCACCACAAGTGAAGCAGCGGATGTCTTTGTTGCGATCTGTAGATGGTGCAGCAACTCTTCTAGTTTCAACCTGATAACCCTGTTGAGGTGAGTTGGAAACTCCCTTTTGCTGCATAGAAGGGTTAGAAGTAGAAGGCTTAGATTGACTAGAAGGGTTAAAGGGAACAAACCTGCGACCTTGAGAGGTCTGGTCAAGTCGATTCCTCTGTTGCCGAAACTGCTGCTGCTGTTGCTCATATAGAAGCTGTGCTTTATAAGTCAAAGTGTTAATATCTTTAATGGAATGGAGAGATAAAGGATTTTTAATAGAGATATTAAGACCAGCAAGAAATTGAGTACACAAAGCACGTTCAGTAAGATAAACATTAGCCTGATGGGAGAGTCGTTCCAACTCATCCCTGTAGTCATTGGGAGAGCGAGTTCCTTGGCGGCAGGTCGCCAGTTTCATCCTCATGGACTCTGTGTATTCCTCAGGCACATGTCTCTTCTTCAGGAGATAGCGAAGTTGTGGTCAGGTTTCAACAGGTTGCTTGTCCTGACGACGGCGCATCTCACGAGTGCGGAACCACCAGGTGCGAGCTTTACCTACTAAATGCAATATAACAACTTCCAATCTCTCCGTTTCCTCATAGCGTAAATGTTCAAGCATATAGTCAGTATGTTGTTCCCAAACAAGATAAGCTTCAGGATCAGTGTTACCATCAAAGGTTTCGAATTTAAGCTTAACATCTCGTCTCTGTATAGCTTGAGCATTATCAAATCTAGGACGACCAAAATTAGGAGGGGGTAGATCATCAAAGTTAGGATTTACCTCATGGTAAGCATCCTCCAAATGTGGGTGCTCATATAGATCATTGTTGCTGCGGCTGTCATCCCAGTTAGCACGGCCATGCGGCGGGGGCTGTTGACGCTGATAAAACCTCCCTTGCTGTTGATGATGTGGCGGTGTATACCCACGACGATCTGGAGGGGGTACATTACCTGACTGTGGAGTGGGGTTGACTGGCGGGGTAGGGTCGGCAGGGGGCGGAATCCCATATTGGGGTGTAGAACCAGAAGCCTCCTGTTGTTTCCTTTCATCCAGGTGTCGCAAAACACCGGTTATCGACCGAGAAGTGACCAAGTTAGCCTGATTGACTACTTGATCATTGAAGCGCTTGTTCCAACGCTCCTCAGCAGCTTCGAGCTGTTTCCTATGCTCTTCTTTAGCAGCTTCGAGTTCTTTCCGATGTTCTTCCTTAGCAGCTTTAGTAGCGGCCTGAATAATATGGTTTAAGGCCTCATCGGAAATAGGGATAGGGGGGGTAGTTCCATCGGCTGACATGTTCCTACAATATCAGAAGAGCAACAAGTAACCGAAGCAAAGACCAGAAACCAAGTAATGCAAGCTCTAGTGATTCCTAAGAGTGATTCAAGTTTTAGAAATCAAAGAGCGAGAAAAAAAGGCACAATATTCAAGCAATTCCCCTGGACACAGAATTTTGCAATATTGAAGACAGCAAGTAATAATCAAAATTGCAATTTAAATCAACCACACGTCGGATATCAAGGATATCAAGTATAAACAAGCGGCTTAATGTGGAAGAAAAAAAGATTTACAATGTGATGCTTGAATAATATGAATGTGTAATAATCAACAATAGCAATCACAAGGGCAATCAAGTGCACACACTCCGTCAACTATTATCTGACGGTTGCAACACGGTTCAGAGAAAGAGGCGTGTGACAAAGGCTCCAGTGTCGGCACAGCACAAAATCACACAAGTAGGGTTCTTTTGTAATGCTTAAAGCCGTTTAGATCATCTAACATGTAGCAATCAAAGAACTAACAAGGAAGAGTTACTAACTCAACAATGTAAGATGAAGAATGCTCTATATAGATTTTTTTTTTTTAATGGATGCTCTCGGTTTTCTGTTTTTTTTTTTTTTTTTTTTATGATGAACAGCTGCTGTAAGGTGAAGGTAGCAACCGAAATTGAAGAGCAAGAACAAATAAAAATAATAAGCTACGATGATCTAAAAGTAATCAAAAATAAAGAAAATAGGGAAAATAGGCTAGAAACTGGAAAAATTAGGGTTCTTTAGTGGTGCAAGTTTATATAATGCTTTTAATCCAAGAATCACAGTCATAGGCATGATATGTAGCAACTAGGAAGAAAAGATCACAACTTGCAGTCAAGAACTCAATATCTTACAAATTATAGATCCAAACAAAGAATAACAAAAATAAAGTGCCAATTTTTTTTATGGGTGAATAATAAAGATTCAACTTTTATGCAGCGGCTATGGTGAAAAAAATAAGGCACGAAAAAGAAATCACTCAATAAAGACATCAAGAGAGTAAAGAACTTGCATTAACCTGAAATCCGATACCACTTGATACGTTTGGGATACCCGATCCTTCGCCTGTGGGCTTCAGATCAAGAACCACGCCGTATATTTGCTCCGATCTTGCAATGCTCTTTGACATCTCCTGATTTGGAACAATTCAACCAAGTGATTAGAATTCTGATTTAGCGACGGAATTAAACTTAGAAAAATTCAGCAACTTCGAAACAGTGAAATAGCGACAGAAAGAAGGAACGAAGAACAGCGAGGGAAGCTGCGAAGGCTGGCGCGCAAGGATCCGGGCACACAGGCTTCTCGCCTCAGGGTGTGCGTGGGGGCCGGACTCGCTGGGACGGGAGCACTCGCTGGAGCGGGAGTGCTGGCGAGAGAGAACGCGGGAGCGAAGGTGATGGCGAGCGGGAGCGAGCGCGCCTGGGAGCTTGGCGCTGGGAACGCGGAGCGAGGACGCGGGTGCCGCGCTCGCTGGGAGCGGATCTCCTCGCGGACGACGCCAAGGCCTGGGTTCTCGGAAGCGCTGTTGGCCTAGGTCGAGCAGGCCTGAGCTTGTTGTCCTCGATCTCGACGAGAACAGGCTAGGGCTGGTTTTTAGGGTTGCCGAATATGATCAAGGGTGAGGGTGATGATTTTGTGAGGTCCGAAATTTCTCAAGAACACAAGAGCTTTTGGGATTGACAATCGAAGAACCCTAGATCCGTTAAGGGTTTCTTCAATTCTAATTCAATCTGATTAAATTCAAAGGTGTAACATGAATTTATAGTAAACTAATGAGAAATCTAACCAATCCTTCCTTGCAAAGGAAAGGGGTTTGGATATATTAATTCTATCTAAAGATAAATGAAATAGCATAAGATAAATAAATCCTAATGAGATAGAAATTTAATAACTTGGTGGTCAAGTATTATATCTAGAAGAGATATAATTAAATTCCACCTTATTTATCTAATTGCATGAAATAACAAATTAATTAAATCCGGCCCAACACAAGTGTGACTCGGCCCATGCTCTTCGACAAGACCAATGGCCCACTCGGCCGAGTGGCTTCTTGGTGATGCCGAGTTCAGGTGAATCATGGCGGGTGCAGACGAGTCTTCATGAGCTCCGTGTGTGGACGTAGGCTCACTTCTTGTGCTGGTGGTGTAACCTTGAGCCAAGTGATCCAGGGTGGCCTGAACCCTTGCTCTAACGTTCCATGGTGACGGACAAGAAAGGCCTTAGTTGCATTTTGAATCTTCTTGGCCCTTGAACGAGTGACAGGGCCATCAAATGGAACCTTCATGTTGTCCTCAATGTCACCAGGCGTCATCGATAATTGAGCGGCATCAATTTGTATATGCATTTTAAGTCGTTTAGGTTGTATTTAGACGTGTTTTTAGCATAAAGTGCATTCATTGTCTCTTAAGTTGTAAAGTTTGAAATCTACGTGTTTTATGCCTATTTATGCAGATTCTTGGAACCAAGCCTAAAGAGAGGATCGAAGCTACACACTGGATCGGCGCCCGCCGATCTAGTAGCACCCGCGGAAGATCTCGAGCACCCGCTGAGTCGACGCTCGTCGATCTCGTATCTCAACAGATTCTCAACGGCCGAATCTGGCCCATTTATTGGGATTTGCTTCTACCTTAAGTTGGTTGACTCCTAGTATTTCCTAGAATTATAAATACCCCTCACATCTCAACCATTTCACACACTATTTCATACACATCGTTCGACACATCTCTCATCTCTCTTTTCTTATCTTTTCGGTAAGTCATGCTCGGCTAAACCTTTTATATAGTTCTGCTTATATTCAATACATTGGTTTATGACATGTAAGAATTGTTTCTATACTATTTTATAGTTATTAAATGGTTTATGCATATTTGGTTATTCATTGCTCTTGTTCTCTACATCTTTATGTTGTTTATTTGTCTTAAGTAGCCTTTAGGTTAGATAAACGTACAGCGTGCTAAGTGATTATAGCTATATTCTCTATTACTTGCCTTAATCCTATAAATATTAGCAAATATATTTTGAGTAACTGATATGGGGTAAGCCGTAGGATGGCCCGAATCAAGACACAATTGCAAGAATTAAAGCAAGGACGATGCAAGACTCAACAAGACTCAAAATTGAAGGTGCAAGACTTGATGAAACACGGCTGTAATTGAAAGTAAATATGCGAAATTGAAAGACTCGATAGAGGGTTAAGACAATCTATATAGAACAAGCTAAGGACCCTTGACTCAAAGGCCAAGAACCAATAACAATGACTATATAACCCGACTTTGAGCTCGTTGCCGATAGAGGCTCTGTAGGTCCAGAGAGGTAGGGAGAGCGTGCAGAGAATGGGAGAGTGAAGCGTTGGTGGCCTCGGTGACTCCGAGTCCTTCTAATTCCAACATAGGCGCCCGGTCATCGTGAATTCGCACTTTGGTGTTCGCAATTGCTACTACATGAAGCCAACTAGGCGTCCGTTGTGTTGGCGATGCCGTGGTTCTTAATTCCTTGGTGGAATCATATTTGAATCGGATTTGTTTCTTGGATCCGTGTTGGCACTGGACCCGGTCTCAGGGCATTGAGACGAGAAAGAGACAATGGAGAGATGCCATGGATGAGGTTCAAGCTTCGGATGCTTTGAATAGGGCCTAACGTTCGACATCGATTAGGGTGATGATGTGAGAAGGCGGAAGGAAGTGAGACTGAGAGAGCAAGGAGAACGAGAGGGGGTGAAGGAATGATAAGTCATGGAAGAAGAAGAGAGAAATGGTGTTTAGGGTCTAGTGGCAAAGTGAAGGAGAACGAGAAGGGTGAAAAGTGAGGGACAACAATTGTAGGTGAAGGGAAGCCCCTTTTTATACGGGTTCAATTAGGATTATGTTAGGTTATGAGAAATTATAAAACTAGTCCGCTATTATTTGAAACATAAAAATTCCACCGAATTAAATTACAAAATGTAACCCAATAATTTACTTTGATTTGATAACGTTGTAAGACTTTCAAATAATTTTTTTTATATAGTTTAAATACAATAGTCTTATCTTAAAATCATGTATAAGCCATAAAGCTCAATAGATTTATCCCAAAAATTCACATAGTCCACTAATGAAAAGCCAAATTATATTCTACATTGATAAGATAGTAATAAAACTACGATTTTTCTATCCTATGCCCTTGGGCTCTAACTTTTCAAACTTTTTAATTATTTAATTATTTTTTAATTACATTCTTAGGGTCGCTTGTCTTTTTAGTAAGGAATCTTTTCCAATTTAGGGTCTTATCCTATGTCTTTAGAGCATAGGATAGAAAAACCGATAATACTAATATAAGTAAATAAAATCAATAGGCCAATGAAAATATTTTAATTAGTTCGATAATTCGATTTTTTTTTAAAAATATTTACTAAAAAATAATTATTTTTCATTATATTCACACGCTCAAAATATTTTACAGAAATATTCATTTTTGCAGATTGTTCAGAGAAACGTGGTTTCAAATCGCATTTCATTCATAAATTATAAATTTTGAAATTGAAAAAAAAATAAACAGAAGAAATGAGATTTGAAACAACGTTTTAAAATAAATTTATGATAAAAACATGGGTTCAAATCGTGTTTTTTTAACCTTTCTAGTTTTCAATTAACAAAAAAAAAACAAAGACTAAAGCGTGGCTTGAAGTCGCGCTTCACTTGCAAGTTGCAATCTGGCTTCCGCCCGTAACTCCCCAGCGCCACCGACTTCCTCCTGCAACTACCGTCATTGGATTTTGTGCGATTCGAATAGAGGGATGTTCGGCGATGGGTTTTTTGTCTGATTTCAGGCCACCTTCTCCTAGGCAATGCCGAAGAGGAAGAGCAGAAGAGGTGGTTATCATAACGGCTTGGAGGTGAAAGTGATAAGTGAGCTTGAAAGGGAGCTAAGGACATCTTTGTTTCAGACAAGTGCAAAGAAGGTTTCTCCGCCAGATCTGGGCGACTCAGAAGGCGATGGGTGCAATTCGATTAGGCAAATGGGTCCGTGTGGGTGTGTCTTCCTCCTCTCCATTCATTTACATGGAGGTGATGAGCTCTTCCTCTCTTCCTTCTACTGTTGAGCTCTTCCTCTATCATTTTCTCGTGGTGCTCGTCGGGCTGCTATGGCGGATGGATTTGTCAGTAAAGCTCGGTTTCAAGGCGCACTTTACTCTTTTTTTTTTCCAATTGAAAGATAAAAAAACACATAAACATGGTTTAAACCCGCGTTTTATCATAAATTTATTATAAAACGCGATTTTAAACCGCGTTTTTTTTTCTCATTCCTCTTCAGTTTCAAATTTTTTAGTTTTTGAATGAAACGCGGTTTCAAACCACGTTTCTCTGAAAAATCTGCAAAAAAAAAATATTTTTGCAAATATTTTGAACGTCTAAATATAATGGTAAATAACTATTTTTAGTGAATATTTTGAAAAAAAATTCCTAAAATTCAGGTAATTACTGGTTGTGTCTCTAGGATATCCATAATACTTGCAAACTAAACAAAAGACACCTAACACATTCTGATTGTTCTTTCAAGACCTTTGAGTTACTAACAATATATATTTTTGCAATGTCACCCATAAACGAACTCACTCCTTTACGTTCTTTAAATCAAAGAAATATCTCTCTGTCTAAAACATAACCGAATAATGACTACCCACTTCCATAGCAAGGTCAGGGAGATCCTGCAATTCAAAACATATTGATGGAATATACATAAATACTACTATACAAACACATTGGAAACAAACAAATTGAAAAAAAATAAATTGGGAACATATAGACATGAAGTATATTTTCCTAATATTGTCATATATTACTATATATACAAACAAATTGGAAACATGCAAGATATATACATTAGATTTTGCTACAGTCCTGCTTAGACTTACATCGATATGAGTTAGGAGTTCTTTTGGATCACTGTAACGATATAGATTGAATGACAGATCATCTTCACTTGACAACAACATAGAGATGAAATTTAAGATATTGTTAATATCCAAAAGAGGCGTAAAATTTTCAATGTTCGTGCCCTAAATGTGCATGAATTTTTGGTAAGGAATATATACGATCGTGCATTGTGGATCCGCGTATATATACGAAAATTCGGTTAAAAAAATATATCTTTAACCGAAAAAATATATATCTTCATACATGCATTCGAAATGCGCGTACACGACCTTTAAAAAAATATTTCACAATAGGCACAGTGTACCTTATGCGATAAAAAACACCGTGCGAATAGTAGCCTCCTAATAAATTATAATTTTATCAACAATTGGGGAGATCAATCATCTCTACGGAATGTTATTACAACATGTATATCCATTCTTTTTAAGAGTTGGAAATCATTTCTTTGGGAACGATCTCTCTCTCTCTCTCTCTCTCTCTCTCTCTCTCTCTCTTGCATATTTATACTCAGAGGCGGAGCTAGGGGTCCTAGGGGTTCACGTGACCTCCCTCTCATCTGACAAATTTCCTAGGTGTAATCTCCTTGTCGATAACTTTGTTTTGATATATAATACGCTCTAATCTGACATTTGAGTAACAAGTTATGAATGTTTGAAAATTATAGGTGTATTAATCACTTTAATCTTATTTCAATATACTATAATACTTTTATATTATCCTTAAATTGAAATTCACATATTATAATTGATAAGACATGTTTCCAATAGGCATTATAGGTTAGTTTAGTTGCATTTCATTGTTATATAATCATGTTTTAGTGTTAATTAGATTAGCATTCATTTTGTGGGAAAGTTCGGAATCTATGCTATTTCGAAGGTTTTATGTAGATTCGTAGATCCGAGGCAAAGAACACGAGGAACGGAGCTAAGTAAGGCTAAGGCGAGACTTGGGAGAGCTTAAGGAAGAAGTCCCGAAGAGAATGGAACAACCCAAGGAGCAACGGAGAACGAAATCGAGGTCTAAGAGCGAAAACGAGGGCGAGTCGCGAAAGCTGTCCGCTCGGCGAGCTGAACTTGTAACGCACTTTCCGGAGGCCTCGGATGTCCGATCGACGCATATGAGCATGCGTTGGAAATCTCTTTCGAAGATCTACGTGATGGTGTTCTGTTGGATTTTCGCTGCCAGCGAATGCCTTTCCGCTGCAGCGAATCAAGTCAGCAACAACATGTGCGAGAAGGTGGCCGGCCTGAGCATGAGTCGCTGCCAGCGAATGGCATCTCGCTGCCAGCGACTGGAGTTAGCGGGAGCATGTCCAGGAGCAGCATGACTCGCTGCCAGCGAAAGGAAACTCGCTGCCAGCGAATGGCCGGACTCGTTCCAGCGAATGGAGTCGCTGCCAGCGGATGGCCGGACTCACTCCAGCGAGTTGGAGCTCTCGCGGCAGCGGAAGGAGTGACTCGCGGGAGCGAAAACGACGGAATCGAAGAAGCTTGAAAATATTCTAAGGCATGGACATTCGCTGCCAGCGAGTGTGGTAGCGAGTGTGGTAGCGAAAATCCAACAGTGGCTCAATCAAGGCTTTTCGCTGCTAGCGGAAATTTTCGCTGCCAGCGGAAACTGACGCTGAGTTAAATTAGGAAAGTTCTATCTTTTATCTAGTTTGTTTAGGAAGCTTTTATCTTTTATCTATCTTTTACCTTATTTATGGAAGATATTAGGCTTATAAATAGGATGTTCTAGGCTTAGTTTTTAGAATTAATTTTCAAGTAGAGAAATCACCATTGAAGAGAAGAAAGCTTAGGTAAGCCATGTTTGGATAATTTTGTAGTTTCCGCCTACACTTTCGAGACTTGGTTGGTGGTTTGTGAGTTTCTAATTTAAGTTATTTTTCCTCTATAATTCTTTCAACTTCTTTGTGCGATATTGATTATGTTATTGATGTTATCTTGATTAGCTACCTTGATAATATTGATTTCATGCTAGGATTTAATACTTTCGTATTTGTGTTATTTCCGTAGTAGCACGCATAAGATTGTGGATTCCGTGTTTGAAGCATGATTATGTAGGGAGTTGACATATATCTTAAACATTGATTTACCGTGTTTAATTGGTGTTATTTATATGCTCAAGTTCTTGGGACTATTTGCTATCTCTTTGTTAAATCTTGACCGTGTTAGGGTTGCATTGAGATGTAAGGGATTAATTGGACTCGTAGGACTTTTAATCTACTTAAACCAAGACGAGAGGAATTCGTAGGAAAAGATAATAACTTGAAAAGGATTCGAAGATCAATAAAACCAACCAAAGTCGAGAACTTGTAGGTGGAAACGCTTTTCTTCTATCCTTTATTTGCTTTTGTCAATATTATTTTCTTTTATTTTCATTCATAAAAATATTATCTTTTTATATTGATAAATACACAATATTTAGAAATACTTGATTCTCTAGGGTTCGACCCCTTACTTGCATACTATACTAGTTTGTTTGTTTGGGATTTATTTTTGGCGAGGTGAATCAACGACTTTCCCTCCGTCAATAATTCATCTCGAGAGATTCGAAACCATATGTTATAAATTATATTACTTATTTTGAGAATTTGGTAAGAATTTACGCAAGTTTAAATTTTTTATATCTAGTTTTTTTTTTGTTGAAACGGAAATAATTTGGCTTTAGGGGGCCCTAAGAGCCAAGGGCATCCTTGCGGATGAGAGAACAAAGCAAAGAATCGTCAGGGTTGTTATGGTTGTGTATGGCAAAGTTCAGGTGCGATAGGCGGTCCACAACTTGGTTTGCCTCACGATAGACATGGCGAATCTCATATGACAAGAGGAAACCTAACGAGACCAGACTGTCTGAGAGAATCATTTCAGAGTCTCCTGTAGGTTTCCCAAGACCTTTTAGACTGTTGATTACAGTAAGATTATCGCCTTCAATTTCTAGGTCCGTTATTTGTAGGTCTAAGGCGGTCGTGATGCCTTGCCAGGCCCCATAGCTTTCTGCTCCTGCAACAGAAGGGATCGGGCAAGGTCCACAGCCAAAATAGATCGGGGTTCCCAAGTGGTTCCTAATTGTAAAGCCATAGGTGGCAGAACCTGACGGAGAAAGGGCCCCGTCAAAGTTGAGTTTATATTTTCCTATTGCTGAGGGTTTCCATTTTGCTTTCTGTCCTCGTTTACTTGTAGTTTTGGTTATGTGTTCTTGGTTTCCTTTGATGTCGATCTCTTCTGTAGTTCTGGTTGATTTCCAAAGGGTGATTTGGTCATTGATGAAAGATTTTATGCAACGCACATCTGGGTGGATCTTGTCAAATAGTGTCTTATTCTTGAAATACCAGATTCGCCACCAGTCAAAGGCAAGAGTGGAGAAGCGGGATTTACCCAAATTATTCTTAATGTCTTGTAGTATTTTGTTGAGGTTAGAGCCGTCATTAAATGCGTCAGTGGATTTCCTGAATAGAACTGGGTTTAATGCGAATATGGTGTCCCTTGTTATAGGACAGCTCCATAACAGATGAGGTATGTCCTCGAAATTAGAGTCACATAGCGCGCAGTCAGTGGGAATCCCTAATCGTCTTGAAGATAATTTAGAGGTAGTTGGTATACCATTTTTTGTGATCTTCTAGAGGAAGGTTTTGATCTTTGGTGGTATATCCAGGTCCCAAATCCATGTCATGTTTGATTTTCGGTGATGTTTGAGGCTACCCATCATGTCTATTGTAGATTTGGTAGAGAACTAGCCATTTCTGCTCCATTTCCAATATAGCCTATCCATGTGTATGTGTTTGGGGATGGGTGTTGCTTTGATGTTTTCGATTACTTCCTCTGGTAGGTTGTAGGCATCCAGACTATTCAAGTTGTCACAGTTCCAAGTCTTGTCGTCTTTTATAAATTGGCTTACCGTCATGGTGATGTCTATTTGATGAGGATGGGATAATAAAGTAATAAGGGGTGCATTCCCCGTCCAATGATCAAACCAGAAGTTGATATTCTGTCCATTTCCGATTGACCAACGGATACCTTGCTTGAATAGAGGAATTAGTTTTGTTAATTGGGTCCATTGCCAGGACGTGGACCCCTTTCGATCGTAGTACATAAGCTCTTTTTGTTTGAGGTACTTTTCTTTGATTAGTACCACCTAAGGATTGTTTGGTTCTTCTAAGATTTTCCATAGTAATTTGAGTTGTAGAGCCTTGTTCATATCTTCGGATGTGTGTAGGCCCAAACCACCACTAGATTTGGACTTACAGATCTCATACCAGCTTATTATAATGGCTTATGTTTAGGCCCCTTGTTCCAGAGAAAATTTCTGTTTATTCTGTCAAGTTTTGTGTGTACCGATTTTGGCAATAAGAAGCACTGCATTAGGTGTAGTGGTTTTGCCGATAATGTAGATTTTATTAGGGTGCAGCACCCAGCTTGGGAGAGGCTGTTAACCTTCCAACGCTGGAGTTGATCTTTTGTAGTGTTTATTAGGTCCTCAAAATCCGCTTTGGTTGTGCGACCACATAAGACATGACAACCAAGATAATTGCCTAGGTTAGTTGTATAAGTGATCTGTAACTCATTGTTGATGAGTTGATTTTGGTGTCTGTCCACATTCGAAGATGTGTGAAATTGTGATTTATATCTGTTTACTCGTTGACCTGAGATTGATAAGTATTCTGTAAGGATCCTGTTAATCTGATGGCAGGCTGTTTGGGTTGCGGAAGCAAAAATTACAATATCATCCGCGAACGCCAAATAAGGTATTCTTGTTCCGTTGCGTGTTATTTGTATTCCTAGGTGGCTTTTTGGTTTAGCAGATTCCACTTGTAATCCTCTACCTAGGAATTCATATAGTATTAGGAATAAATATGGTGATAGGGGATCTCCTTGTCGCAATCCACGATGCGGTGTTATTAGTTATGTAGGCTCATTGTTAACCAAAACCGAGTATGTGACCGCAGTTATGCACTCCTTTATCCACCCAGAGAAGCGGGGTGAGAAGCCGAATTTGTCTAGTATCGTGATCAGAAATTTCCAATCTACAAGGTCAAAAGCCTTTTCCACGTCTAGTTTTACCGCCATCCATCCCTTAGCTCCTTTCTTCCTTGAAAAGGAGTGAAAGATTTCATTTGCTATTAGAATATTATCTTGTATGGCCCTGCCGGAAGTAAAGGCGCTTTGCAGTGGGTTGATTATTTTCGGGATTAATTTTTTCAGTCTATTAGCGATAATTTTGGAGATAATCTTATATGTGGTAGAACATAAGCTAATTGGTCTGTAATGAGATGTGGTATTTGGGTTATCACATTTAGGTATGAGTGCGATGAAAGTATGGTTTGTTTGTTTCAGAATTCGCCCACTGAGGAAGAATCCTTTAACCGCTTTAATGACCGTTGGTTCAATGATATGCCAGTATCTCTTGAAGAACCCAGCAGGAAATCCATCTGGCCTGGGGGATTTGTCGTCAGCCATGCTGAAAACTGCATTTTTGATTTCTGAGTTTGTGATCGAGCGTGTCAACCAATCATTGTCTTCATCGGTGATTTCCTTGTTTATGTTGTTGAGTAAATTACTTGAATGTTGTTCTCGAGGTTGGTTGGAGTAACGCTTGGAAAAGTCATGTCTGATGACTTCCCTAATATCTTTTTCGGATGTAATAGTGACTCCAGCTTTAGATTGAATTGATTTTATGATATTTCTGTTTCGTCTTCCTGATGCAATTTTGTGGAAGTATCTTGTGTTTGTGTCGATCAATTTTACATGTTTTCTTTTGGCCCTCTGCCCCCAATATTTCTTTTGGTAGTCCAGCAAAGAGGCGTGTTTGGTTATGACTCGTTTTATTTTGTGATCTATGTGCGTGCTATAACAGGTATATAGTTGTACCTGAAGCACCTGTAATTCTGTCTTCACTTGGTCAATCTGTCTGAATATGTTTCCAAAGGTAACTTTGCTCCAAGTTTTGCTTTTTTTCTTCACCTCCTGTAATTTTTTTGTTAGCTTAAACATTTGGGAGCCTGGTGCATCAAATCTCCATGCTTGTTTGACGAGGGTTTCATAATCCGGTCTGCTGGTCCAAGCCATTTCGAATTTGAAAGGCAGTAGTTTAGGTTTCTGATTATCCATCAGATCCAGTGTGATTTGTGCATGATCAGATTTCAAGAAAGCGTGAATTTTTGTGTGCATATTCGGAAATTGTTGGAATAATCGAAAACTTACAAGAGCTCTATCAAGTTTTTCGTAGATATTATCCACACCATGGGCTCGTTTTCTCCATGTGAATTTGTTTCCGGTTGTTGGTGTATCTATCAAGTTGTGAGTTGTAATGATTTCATTCAGCCTGCGAAATCGATTTGTCGTTGGGATTATGCCTCCCATTTTATCTTCGGTTACTAGAATCTCATTTAGGTCACCAATTATTATTATTGGTTTTTTTATTTTTTGTATTGTCTCTGAGAGGGAAGTCCAGAAACCCTGTTTCTCGTTTTCATGGGGTGGTGCGTAGACAAAAAAGATTTCCAGAGATACTCCAATCGAGTTATTTGTGTAGGTTGCTTGTATAATCCTGTTGGTTGAGTTTACTACTATAAAGGTTTCATTTCGAAACAGGGCTTCCTTCCAAAGAAGGCAGAGGCTGCCCGAAAGGCCTAAGGAAGGGCAGAAGTACATTCTGTCAAACCCCGGTTTACGCTAGCAGTTTTCTGGAGGTGGATTTTGTAACTTCGTTTAAGCTAACAATAGTATTTTAAGGTGGTTTGTTTTACTTGTTGATTCAATATGGGTCCAAACATTTCTTCTGTTGAGACCCCTAACATTCCAATAGCTAAACTTCATAGAAACTATCTTTGGAAAAATTGGTAATTCTTTTTATGGGTTTTGTCGGTTGGTTGTTTTTTGGGGTCGGTATAGTACAAAGAGTAGGGGTTCATGCGGTAATTTGTATATACAAAGAGGCCTTGAAGACAATCCCGAGCATAGCCATTATAAATTTTGTAGAAGGATACAAGTTTGGAGAAAACATCCCGAGAATTGTTTGTAGGTATGGGGTTCGAAGAGTAGAGTCCAGATGGGTACAGCAATTGCTAACAACCATATCGACATAAAGGTTCTGGTAGCAAATACAAGTAATGGGTCTTAAGGGTGCATGTGAGACTAGAGAGTCATTTATTTCAAATATGAAATTTGTAATTCAAAGATATTGATGCTTGTTGCATACATAAATTAATGTGATAATAGTATTTCCATGATCAGCTAGGGGGAGAGGACATGGTTTAGAAAATAGGAATAATCCATTCAAAGATATCATGTGGAAGTTGTGAGCTCCAAAGTAGTGAGCTGCTAGATAAGCCTTCAAGTAGCCAGCAGTAGGGTAATGGGTCTTCATCAGCAACACCAAACACCCAGCCAATAAAATCTGAGAAGGGAAAAAGTAATTGTTCACAAAGTGGGTTATATACAAGTTCCATTAATTGAAAGAGCAAAGTCCCAACAAAAGTGATGAGCTGTTTAAAGGTAAATAATCTTACAGTGGTGTTACTTACAGTAGATATCAAAGGATCAAACATCATCAGTTTGTGTTCAGGTACAACCGTATGTATCAAAATAAGAGTGATTAGTCTGCTATCAAGTGAAAATTCGCAAAAGGGTGATTTCTGTGGGTGGACCTGCAACAGTATGTATTTCAGGTGCTCAAGAGAGTGAATCTCTCGAACAGGATTAGTATATGAAAATTTAAATTCAGCATTTATAAAGATGTTATCCAAATAATTAAGACTATGGCAGCATAGCATTAGCAAATTAAAATGTTTCAATGTGTTGGTTTCATTTTGGTATGTAGTCAGATTGACATTAAACACTTCCCCCAAGACAATCATATTAAGGGGAGATAATACATTACAGTGGGAATTCATTTCAGATAATAAATTTAGTTGATTTTCAAAGTGAGATATTAGTTCAAGAGTCCAAATCTTATTACAACTATGAAACTTGCATTTGTCGAGAGGTTCTGAGTGAATGTTGTTTACTTCTTGTTTGATCTGCAGCACAAGATAGTCCTGCAGAGAACATGGCAGTTTCAATGACTCGAGAGAGAGCCTCCCTCGAGCCAAGTCAGTGACATGATAATCAGTAGTGGTGAAGAGTGATGCATAGGTGGATACATTAAATGAAGAGGGTGTGTGCTGTTGGGTGTAAGATGCTAATGTAACAAGTGATCTTGTGATGTTTATTTGGACCCAACATTGCAGATGGCTATTACAGAGGATTTGGCGAGAAGGTTTCCCAAAGGTTTGGTGGGTGGTGTTTGTATGGGGGTCGAATCATTGCTTCCCTTTGGTTTCGATGGTTGATTGGGTGTCGCCCGATGGCTTTCCGATTTGGGTGTCGCCCGAAGGCTTGATGTTCTTGATGGGGTAAACATAACCCTTAAAGGATCTGCTCTCGAGAGAGCAAGTTGTTTGTTTAAAGGTGAATAGGATAATAAAC
Source organism: Persicaria tinctoria (assembly GCA_037127255.1). Classification (NCBI taxonomy): domain Eukaryota; kingdom Viridiplantae; phylum Streptophyta; class Magnoliopsida; order Caryophyllales; family Polygonaceae; genus Persicaria; species Persicaria tinctoria. Next base: position 40,341,058 of record JBANSL010000012.1, on the reverse strand, counting down.
ATGAGAGTATGAAGACTCATATGCACATAGATAATCAAACAAAGAAGTTTAATTTGATAGAACCTTCCAACAGAGGGAGAGAAGAAGAAAAGAAAACACCTCAAAAAGCCAAATCAGCCGAGCCGAACCCGCACACCGAACAGTGAACCCGCCGACTCCCAGGACCCAACCTTCACCTTGGAAAGCCAATGTCCGTCTCCACACTGTTGAACAAAAATGCGCGAATAATTGTACAACACATTTTATTTGATTTTTTTTTTAATATTTGAGTTCGACCCCTTTTGGTTATCCTCTTGATTCGAAGTCGTATCGATACCAAAATTTGAATGGTTTTGGTGATTTGGGCTGCACCCGAATTCTAACGGGTTGCCTACGTATCTCTTGGAAGATAATCAAGCCTCACGTAGTTCCGAATGTTTGAGTTTGTGTGTTTTAGCATCTTTAAGATTTTCATGCATCATTGGATCGTATTAGGACCCACCTTCTTGGAAGGGTAGCCCTAACATAAATCACATTATCATATGCATGAGATTTTCTCATGTATCACCCGAATAAATTGAGCACACCTTCTCGGAAGGGTTTCCCAACTCAACGGCTATCACTTACACGGAAAATCATGTGTATTTAATTTGACGTTAATTTTAACCTCATTTTCAATTTTAAAGTGAATTTAGAGGTTAGCGACTGTACCCGACATATTTTGAGATTTAATATCGGGTTACCTACGTAGCCGTTTTACGGCGTCAATTCTTTACGTAGTTCTATCCAAGGACAAGTTTTATTTAATTTGAGTCGGGCGACTGAATCCGATATATATTAATTTTTAATATCGAATTTCCTACGTAACTCGTAAACGAGTATCAAGTCTTTACGTAGTTCTTTTTATGACAAAATGATTTGATTTTAGGAAAGGTGACTGAATTCGGTACATGTTGAATGTTATACCGAATTTCCTACGTAACTCGTAAAAGAGTATCAAGTCTATACGTAGTTCTTTTTGAAACCAAGTTTGATTTGACGTTAAAAATTTTGATCGTTTGAGGATCGTGATTGAACTTGACGAGCTCGTAGCTTTATGTTAAGCTTCCTACATACCCGTTTGAACGGGATCAAATCTTATGTAGTTCTTTTTGAAACCAAGTTTGATTTGACTTTAAAAATTTTGATCGTTTGAGGATCGTGATTGAACTTGACGAGCTCGTAGCTTTAAGTTAAGCTTCCTACATACCCGTTTGAACAAGATCAAATCTTATGTAGTTCTTTTTGGACATCTATCTCACTTTTGTGACTTTATCCTTGAGTTTGTGGGCATTCATCAAACAAAATCATTCTTTGGAGAGTTTTTTTTTTTTAAGAAACTCTTAATTACGGGCTCACTTTTGCAAATAATTTGCTTTTGCGAAATGTTTTGCCGGTTTCAAAATTTTAATTTTGTAAAGGACCTTGTACTAGAAAAGTATACAAGTCCAGTTATTCATATCATATGAATTAGCAACTCCTTTTTTTCATTTCGATTCTAGACCCGGTACATGGATTTACATAATGGGCAAGCCCAATCCAAGTCCAAGTTCTGTTCAATGTGAGGGTTGAAACCTAACTGTAACTCCTCAAGGCTATTCCCCTGTTAACACCTATCGGCATTTTTCTTTGTTTTAATCAGGTACTCCTAGCCGTGGCCACGGGTTACGGGTCAACCCGTGACCCGCCGGGTCGTACGGGTCAATGACCCGCCGGGTCCGGGTTGACGGGTTGGCGGGTGGGGACGGGTAGCGGGTTAGGGTCGGGGAATCCGTGACCCGTGACCCGGCGGCCGCTTTTTCAAAATATTTTTTTTTTGAAATATTTATTTTTAATAAAATAAATTTATAATATTATGTAAATTATTCTTAAAATAACTCACAATAATACATAAACTAATATGCAATGTGCAATGTGAGACAAATAAACCTCATCCTTCTCCTTTTATAGACTTGGAAGTCTTCCTTCCTTCCCCTCATTTCCAATGTGGGACAAAGACTTTATCCCACATCGAAAATATGGAGTTAAAATGAGAAGGCATGGGGCTATATATATGTATCCCACTACCACATTTCTTCCACTTCACTTGTTTCCTACATTTCCTACATTGGAAATTAACTTGGAAATGAAGTTTGAGAAATATATTCTCATATTTTTTTCTCTTACATCACACAATGAAATTATTGTGGATGAAAGAATTAATATGGAGATATAATCTTCCTACATTTATTTATTTATTTATTTGGGTTTAGGTTTTTTTATTTATTTATTTGGGTTTTCATTTTTTTTGTCCATCAATTCGATTTGTGCCTTATGAACTACCGAATTGATGGCGTTCTCATTTCAGAATTTATGAGATTCTCCATTTGCCTCATTTTTTGGAATCAATTTTGTCATTTGCTTTGTGTCTGGCTTTGATTCTGGACTTGCGGGTGTTAGCAGATGGGAAATTTTGGATTTGAGGATCTCGAATAAACCACCCCCTTTGTAGTTGGTAAGGCTGAAATTGGCATAGGAAGCACTTGCGATTTCACTTTTGCTTTGTTTTGAGTCAAGTCCTGCTATACCAGAAATGGCAAGAGTGATAGTTTAATCTCCCATGGCGTCAATTTTGCATCCATTCAGGAGTTCACTTCAACACATTTTTTTTTTATTTTCAGCCTTTGAAACCATCCATTTCAGGCCTGATTGAGAGGCCATGATCCTTGTCATGTGGTTTAACAATTGCTTGGGAGACCCCTGTTTGCATCTGTCCACTAGGAGCCTCCTTTTTCTTGTTGTTTTCCAATCAAGTAGACAAAACAGTAGTTGAAACCCTCCGCGGAAAATCCGGCAGCCTTTCGGCGCCATGAATCGATCCACGCCGGGATCGGGGGTAGCGACGAGAGACTAAACTCTCGAGCCGCTGAGCCAGGGTAGCGACGAGAGACTAAACTCTCGAGCTGCTAATACTTTGCAGTGACCTCTTCATCATTTTTTCACCTGCAGAATCAAACAAAAAATATAAACAGATGCAAGCTTCTACCTTTTGTTTGAACACTGGTCTTCAACAACAGTCGGACCTCTCTTTCTTTTCACTCTACAACACTCTCTATGCACTCTGCACTGTCCTTTCACTCTCTCTGCACTCTGCACTCTCCTTTCACTTTCTTTCTCTCTGCACTCTCCTTTCACTTTCTTTCTCTCTGCACTCTTCTCTGTGTTTTGTTAAGGGCCTTTATCGATTTCCCAGCTCCTACTTATAGGAGATGACCAAGAGCGGTTACCGGCCTATTGAATAACTGCCCACTAAGCACGATTGAGAAAACTGCACGTTCTCAAGAGTTTTTTTTTTTATCCTTTTCTCATTTTTCCATTTTTTCCTTTATATATATATTTAGGGTTTTGACCTTTTTGGACTGATTTTAAGCACATGGCTCTGGGCTGTGGGCTTAGGCCTGATGTGGACAAATTCCCATTAACATGCCAAACATAAAAAGCAGAGATCTAACTTCTTTTTTTTTAAGAAAGAGATCTAACTTCGAAGCTTGTAGCTCCCATATATTTGACAAAAATAAATCAACAAATTTAACCCCTCAACAGTTGCCCCCCGAATTTTATACGTATGAAATGTTGAATACGTGTAAAATTCGGTAAAAACCAGAGAAGTGACTTGAATCCATCTAAAGCAATCAGGTGCTTGCTTAGAGAATTTTTAGTTTGAATTTAGATTAGAAAGAATCTGGATTTGGAAGAGTTTGGATTTGAAAGAGTGCAATTAGATAAAATTGCTTTGCTCTGTGATTAACTAACCTCCTCAATTTTAGGGATCACCCCATCAAACGAAATCACATGTCAATCTGCCAAAATTTTCAAATTGTTATGTTGTTTGTTTTCTTTTATATATTTGAACCGGAGAAAATCTTCCTGCGAGAAGGTCATTTGTTGCTCACCCTTTTTTCCTCATGTTCTTCATCGAAATCAGAAATGCAGGGTCAGCAAAAGAGCAAGGTATATACCTCTTTGTTATCTCTTCTTGAATTTCTATTCTTTCAATACTTCAGACTCATGCATCCTCTTCCTATGGAGTAGGTATCCACCATGAAAGCATGTGGCGAAGTCGGTGCACAAAGAGCATTAGGAAGCAATGGCAAAGAAGTTGCTTATGGTCTTTTCTACAACAGGACACTCTCTATGAAAGTGCTAAAGGTCAACCCCTCTAGCAGTGAACTAGTCACATTAACTAAGAAGGAAAAGGTTCAAGAAGGAGGCTTAGTTTTCTCCTTGTATGAGGAAATGGGTTGTATAAAGCCTCGCAATGAATTTGGGTCAACCTTCAATGCTACTCTTCTTGAAAAGGTCCGCCTCAATGATGATACCTCTAAAGCTAGAAAAGAGTTCTACCCCGTCTTATATAGGCTTCTCAACGAACGCATAAATTGGGGTAGCACATTTGTTTTTCATGGCTTATCTACTTTTGTTGTATTCCTCATGGAGTGGACGAAACACATTCTGGATGTTTACAAGGACCGCCTAAAGAAAGCTGGTATTTTTGGGCTCGCGGCGATTTCGCAATCCCCCTACCATTATCATAAAGATGTATGGAAAGCCTTTTGTGAGCATTGGAGTCCTCTGACAAATACACTCCATCATGGGGCCGGTGAGGTGGGAATTTCTCTTATGGATTTAAAATAAATTGGTGGGCTGCCTATTTTGGGAGATCCTTATGAGGAACATCTACCCCCCAATGGCCAGCTTTTGGATACCTCCCAATACCCAACTACTGTGTTGGAGCTTCTAGGGATCCATGCTGAACTTTGTCGGCATCACAAAAATACAGAGGTATTTGAAACTTCAACTTTACTGTCATTCTTTTTAATGCTTGACAATGTACCCCCAGAATCTTTGTATTCCCTTTGCACTGGTAGGTATCTTGGCATAACTGGATTGAAAATTTTTATAGAGGCGAACATTTTTATAGAGGCAAACAAAGGTTCTATGCATACGGAGAAGACCCTTCATCATCTCACACTAAAAGATCACCACCACCTATCTTAAGGGATAACTCCAGAAATTCGCCACCTCTAGAAATATCAGATGAAGGAGAACTTGCTGCATTTTTAGCTCTTTTGTTGAGTATGTTTGTCCTACCAACAGGCTCACCGTCTATCAGACCTGAAACCTTCGTGATGGCCTGCTTTATGGCCCAAGGAAGGGCAGTTTCTATCGCTCCTACCGTATTAGGGCACATATATCATGAGCTCGGGAGAACTACTCATCCCAGTAATCCAGGTAATGCTGAACCCCACTTCGGATTACATTTCATCGTTGGGTGGTTGGCTGAATACTTCTCATGCTTGTATCCTTGTCGTTCCGATGACGAGTTCAATGAGGATGTTCCTTCATTGGCCAAGTATGCCGGAGTATTAGGCCACCCATTAGACCTTTACCAAGCCAGGCTTGTATTTAGGGGGATTGACCGTGTTTCATATCGAGCTGTGCACTTCGGGTCAGCGATCGGTAACTCTGATCACAAAGAGGTGGATGTTGGTGAGCTGTCTGATCAATCTTTTGAGCAACTGGTAACCATCCGCTCAGCTGTCTTACCTGTTCGTTTTGGGGCTAATTTGTTGTTGCAACCCTATTACCCCAACAGATTTGCTTGACAATTTGGTTTTGACCAAGGCATTCCTGCTAACTCGTTGAGATTTGCCTTTGCTCGACGGAGTAAGAGATCATTAGAAGATATTGCCTTGGCCTATGCTCGCTTATTCAGAAAGAACACAGGTACCTTGTTCCACATCCCCGAGTCATACCACGTAGGTACTTACACCTCCAACTATTGTAGATGGTGGGCTAGGATTTCAGCTCCTTATTTGACTCAATCCTGTCACAAGGTCAGAACTATATTATCCGGCAATAAGAAATGCATTGAACGAGAACCCCTCTTCACTATTTCGGATTCACAGATTGTTGTCGCTAATATAAGAGGAGCAATGAAGGTTTCTGATTGGCATTCCCAACACTCTGTTTCTCCCCCTTCGGTTGATTCGTCTTCTCATGTACATCCTCATACAAGTGCTGGCACTCGTAAGATTGATCAAGTTGACATCCTATTAGAGGAGGAATCACCTAATGCCGATGTTCATTTTAAAAGGATACGCTACAACATGCCTCCTGAATCTGATCATCGTCGTCCTACTGAAACACTCCCTGATTTTTCTGTAAACGACAATCCTCCCATTGCTGATGAGGTACTCCCTCATGAAAGCAGCTCACTAGCTCCAATCAGAAATGACGCAGCTGATGCAATGAATGAACGGCTGCCTCTAGTACAACCTTCAAGCAATGAGATGGCCTCTTTGGTAGTTGCTCCTTTTCCAGAAGCTCCTACTGATCTGCAGACTTGGCTTCCTACTACCATGAATCATTGGATTCGCGGCACCCTTATCTCAGGTATTACCCATGTCGCAGGCATTCTTTCAAAGTCGCAATCTGCACAGGAACTTCTATCTGCAAAGCCCTCTATCTTTCAGACTTTGGAGGGACTGGAGGCTCTCGTCGTAACTGCTGATGTCGACCTCACTTGGTTTGGCTCAAGGGTTCGAGCTTTATTTGATAATATTGAAGACACTATCAATACTACGAGTGCAGTTGATGCAGCACAGGTTGAGCGATTGACGGGTAAACTCGCTGAGCTCTCAACTCAGCTGGAATCAAAGCAAGCTCAGCTTTCCAGTTTGGAGTCTCAATGGTCTCTTGATATCCAAAAACAAGAAAAGGAACTTCTGGCCCTACAGGAAACAGTTCGTGCAAAGGAGCTTAATCTTGAGTCTAGCAGGGCTAAGTGGACAACAGATCGTGCTGATGTGCAACGTTCCATCCTTCAAGACGAACAGGGAGTGACCCTTGTTCGAGGTGAATTGAATCAGGTTAGGAGACTAGCGGAGCTACAACAGAAGGAAAGCAACACCCAAGCCTTGACTAAGGAGATAATTTCTTTATGCTCATCCCCTTGAATTTACTTACTGCCCAGTTGCATTATTTATGCTCAAATAAGCTCTTTGACTTATGGATTCTCGTACTGCCAAGGATGCACTTTTAGATTCCTTCATGTGTACCCATTTGCCTAGTTTATTAAGCATGACATTGATTTGGCAAAATATGACCATTTATCATTTTAATTATATGCATTTGTTTTGCTGCTTTATTTCAACATGTGCAAGCTCTTCTACGAAGCAAAAGGTGGATTCCACTCCCCTCAAATTCTTAGCTTCGTCAACTTTATATCACTACCAATAGAGCATTAAGCAATGTGGACTTTCATAGTCCTATTACCCTTCACACTCCAAAAGGCATTTCATTACAACACTTGAAGTACCTTTCACCCCCAGTTGCAACGATTGCTTGAAGTAGCTAAGACATGTGATTCCCATATACAAGAATTTTGGAGGTTTCTCATAAAAGGAACTTATATCGACATGCAATTTGAAAGTGTTAACTATCAATTTGCATCAATGAAATTAACATCTTTTTGAAAATAGAAGATGTTATATTAGAGAGCCACTCTAAATAAGTGGGACAAAATTGGGATTATGTTTGTTTTTGGGGCTGCGCCTAGCATTTTTGACCGGCTAGGTTGCCTACGTACCCTCTTCATGAGGGATCAAGCCTTTCGTAGTTCATTCGGGCGCCCATTTTTCGCATATTCTACGGGTCGCTTCGATTTCGGACTAGCTTCAAGTCCATATTTTCATTCTTTTTTTTTTAAACGGGGTTTTTTTTACCGCATCACTCGGATTACCTAGGCTCACCTTCTAGGAAGGGTTTCCCAAATGACCCGACTATCATATGCGAACCCTTTTTTTTTTTTTTTAGAGCGACTGAATTTGACAAATGTTTTGATGTCAAATGTCCTACGTACTCCTTGTTGGAGATCAAGTCTTAACGTAGTTCTTAACCTTTTGGCTCTCAAACTTCATGTGAAAAACTTTTTCACAAATTTTTCGTTCACACATGAATATACCACTTCGCCTTCGGTATTTGAGAGTTCATATGCACCTTTGGGAAAAACTTTGGTCACCACATACGGACCTTCCCATTTTGATTCAAACTTTCCTTGTGCTTTTCGATTGATGACAATTGGTCGTCGGATGGTAAGAACCAAGTCACCAATAGTGAATGAGCGAAACTTAACCCGCTTGTTGAATGCCCCAGCTACTTGAGCCTGGTAGATTTTGAGCTTTTGTTGTGTTGCTAGCCTAAGCTCGTCTAATCCTTCAAGCTCGGCCAAACGGATTTTGACATTCTCTTCGGGGTCGGTAAGTTGAACCGCTACTCTAAGAGACGACAACTGTATCTCCAGTGGTAAAACAGCTTCGGACCCGAAGACCAAGTTGTATGGTGTACAACCTGTCGATGTTCGGGTCGTAGTCCGATAAGCCCATAATGCCTCCGGTAACCGTTCATGCCAATCTCTCTTCGATTTTGAGACCATCTTTTTGAGAATTTTGCACATCACTTTATTAAATGCTTCAGCTTGGCCATTTGACGACGGATTATAGCTAGATGAAAAGCTATGCTTAAATCCGAATTTCTCGCTCAACTTCACCAACATTTGATTCTTGAAGTAAAGAGCATTATCAGAGATGATCTTCGAAGGCACTCCATATCGATAAATCAAATGAGTCCTTATGAAATTGGCGACTTCTTTAGCTCCCACTTCCTTCAAAGATATAGCTTCGGCCCATTTGGAGAAATAATCCGTAGCCGCCAAAATATATTGGTGACCTCGGGAAGAAGATGGCTTTATGCTCCCTACCACATCAAGACCCCATGCATTGAAAGGCCATGATAAAGTAGTAGGATGTAGCATTTGAGGAGGTTGATGTATGAAGTCGCTATGAATTTGGCAAGCGTGACAAGCTTTAATGAAGTCCATAGCATCTTTCACCATAGTAGTCCAATAGTAGCCTAACCGTTTGATTTGATTAGCCAATTTAAGACCTACTTGATGCGCTCCGCACACTCCAGCATGAGTTTCGGCGAGAATGTATTTAGCTTCTTCTTTGGACAAGCACCTTAGCAAGATTCCATCAAATGTTCTTCGATACAAAGTATCATTCTTAAGTAAGAATCTTGACACTCGTCTTTTAACATCCACCCTCCTTTTCGCATCATCGGGGAGGACTCCATGACGAAGATATTCAATAAGTGGTTGTCGCCAATCCATTTCTTCCTCAATTTCATAAACGGAAGCGACCTCCACTTATTCTTTTGGCTCATCTCGCTCCGAGGATGGCATAAGCAAATGGTGTTCACCGATGGTAACCTGAATTTCCCTTTCATTTGGTAACGTCAACGATGAAGCCAATTTTTCCAAAGCATCTGCCTTGTCATTCTCACACCTCGATATATGTACCACTTCAATTTGACGAAATTGATGTGTGAGATATTTAGCTCTTTGATGCAAAGGGATCAAGTTTGCGTTTCTGACCTCGTATTGCCCATTTAACTGTCTGATGACTAATTGAGAATCACCAAACACTTTTAAGGGATCAACACGCAATTCAAGAGCTATCTCCAAGCCGATAATGAGTGCCTCATATTCTGCCACATTATTTGTGCAATTTTCCAACAGAGAAAATGAATAAGGCACTATTCCATCGCTTGGGGTAATGAAAACAATACCCACACCAGCCCCTCTTTTTGTTGCAGCGCCATCGAAATATAACTGCCAGGACTTTTCTTCCGTCATGAAGACTTCTTCATCTGGCAAATCATCCGACAACTCCTCATTATCCGGAGTGGGATGGGCTGCTAAGAATTCAACTATGACTTGCCCCTTTACTGCCTTTTGAGGCACATATTTGATGTCAAAAGGAGCTAGAAGCATAGCCCATTTGGCCAATCGTCCCGACAACACAGTTTTTGATAAAATGTATCGTAGAGGATCAGCTTTGGATATTAATGTGATTTGGTGGGATAAAAGGTAATGCCGTAGCTTTTAGATGGCAAAGATCAACGCTAGACATATCTTCTCCATAGCGGAATAATTTTGTTCTGCCCCCACCATTGTTCGGCTGATGTAGTATAAGGCATTTTCCTTTCCGTCGTCATTATTTTGAGCCAGCATAGCCCCTAATGATCGCTCAAGACTTGCGATGCACAAAATCAAGGGCCTTCCTTGAACTGGCGCCATAAGAACTGGCGGATCGATCAAATATTTCTTGATGCTCTCAAGGGCATTTTGGCAAGCTTGATCCCAAACGAAGGGAACATCTTTCTTCATCAACCTTAGAAAGGGTTGACATCTCCCCGTTAGGTTCGAAATGAACCGTCGGATATAAGCAAGCCTGCCTTGCAAGCCTCGCAGTTCACGGAGATTCCTCGGAGCTAGCATTTCCATGATCGCCTTAATTTATCGGGATCAATTTCTATTCCTCGACCTCGAACAACGAAACCAAGAAACTTTCCCGATGTTACACCAAAGGCGCATTTAAGAGGATTCATTTTCAACTGGTGCTTGCACAATCTTTCGAAGATAATTTTAAGATCATTTATATGATCCTCCCTCTTCTTCGTTTTCACCACAAGGTCATCTACATAACACTCAATGGTGTTGTGAAGAAGATCATGAAAGATCACCATCATGGCTCTTTGATAGGTTGCCCTGACATTCTTTAACCCAAAAGGCATCACTGTATAGCAATACATGCCTAATGGTGTATGAAAAGCCGTTAGTTCTTCATCTTCGGGATGCATTTTGATTTGATTGTAGCCCGAAAACCCATCCATAAAGGACAAAGCTTGGAACCCCGTAGTGGAATCAACCAAGAGCTCTGTTATGGGAAGAGGGAACTCATCCTTGGGACATGCTTCATTTAAGTCCCTGAAATCAACACAGATGCGCAGCTGACCATTTTTCTTCTTCACGGGAACAATGTTAGTTAACCATATCAGATATTGAACCTCCCGAATGAATCCGGCCTCGATGAGCTTATTGACTTCAACTTTGATATGTCCAGTCAACTCGGGCCGAAAACGGCGTTGCGCTTGCTTTACTGGTTTCTCTTTTTCCGAAATGGACAACTTATGCATTGCCACCTTTGGATCTAATCCAGGCATGTCTTGGTACCCCCAAGCAAACACATCTCGATATTCTTGGAGAAGCTCCTCATATAATCCTTTTTCCTTGTCTGTTAGAAAAGCACTAACAAAAACAGGTTTAGGATTTTTGATGCTCCCGAGATTGATCTCTTGAAGTTTATCGACCGTGGCTTGACCACCATCCTCCATATCCGGTGGAGCCGGCTGGATTATGTTAATAAAATCCTGTGAGTCTTCAGCCGATTCACTCTCGCTAGAGGCCAACACCATGTTCACCTCCTCCATTTGAGTGTCCATTGGATCCCTCGGCTCGCAACTAGAAGCTCTCGACTTCTTTTTCTTAAGCTTCCACTTTTTGTTCTTCTTGCCGTTGGCCTTCTTGTTCATGGACACACTGGCTTCTCCAAGTCTCTCAAACACAGAAACTTTCGGAGAACTCACACCTAGTCTTCCAAAAACCGAGACTCGCGGAGCGTTTGTTGTCTCGTGCAAGAGCATACTTTACTCCTGGCTTGTAAGAGTCATAGGCTCTAAGACTTTGGCCGACAACAATTCGCCTTCTTGTGAAAGTTGCAAATCATCCATCGAGATCTTGATAGGGGGGTTTTGTTGGCCTTTGCATTTCCACGAGGGTTTCGTCACTTTAATTTTGACTTTCTTATCAAACTTTGAAGAGACCTGTTCAACGGGCAACTTAGACGACTCGCCCTTGAACACTACCCTCGTGTCTTCATTTCTTTTCTCTCTGAAACGCCGATGAATGACCAACTTCTTCTTAGGCACGGATTGGTCAATCTTGCGAAGAGGACAAGTGTAACTTGTCATTAATGAATGCATGGCTTTCTCCGTTGCACTTAATGGCTTTTGGCCGGGTTGGCGCTTGTCTTTAGGTGTGTATTTGAATAAAACCTTCGAACGAGTCACCTACACCTCTTTCTTGCAAACAAGAGAGATTTTAGGTGGTGAAGACTCTTTTCGGCCAATCCCTTCTTTTTTAGGGCTTCTACTTCTACTGTCCTTTTTCACTTCCAAACGAGTGCTAGGATTACAATGCACCGCCTTGTAAAATTTGGCGTCCGCGTAGTTAACGCTTTCACCTTGAAAAGGATCACTATCACCTCGGATAGTCCTCTCATTCCCGTTCTCATCGGTGTATTTTAAGCACTGGTGAAGTGTAGAAGCAATTGATTTGCTAGCATGAACCCAAGGTCTTCCAAGCAGCGCATTATAAGAGGTTCCGGCATCGATCACATGGAAGAGCGCATCCTTGTAAAGATCATCCAGAACCACTTTTAAGGCGATAGCACCTAGCGCTTTTTGCCCCACTTGGTTGAATCCTTGAATCATGAGTAATGTTGGCGATAGATGCTCAACGGACAACCCCATCGCTTTCAAAGCCCGCAAAGGCAATAAGTTTACTGCGGACCCACAATCCAATAGGATTCTATTCAATTTGGTATCCCCGACCATACCCGTTACATATAACGGCCTGTTATGGTCATTGCTCCCCAATTGGAGATCTTCATCGGAGAAGATTATACATGCCATGCAGGAAGCGCAATGAACCGGAGGAGATGGTGTGACTTCGTCGACCTCTACATGATCAACTTTGTCTTTATAATCTTCCGGATCCATGAGAGCTTGAATTAAAGCCTTCCTTAGGTCGGTTGACATTTGTAAAGCATAATACACACTTAGACGTGCCGGAATGCGCTTTAGGTGACCGATAACATCATACTTCACCTTCTCTTTGTAAGAAGCTTTTCGAAGCGACATCGGTATTCGCGGCGAAACATCTTCTGGATTAGATGCCCCAACCTCGTCACTTTGGTTTGGTATGGAAGCTTCTTTGTCAACCGCCCCTTCAAAATTTGTCGTCTTTGAGGTATCACAAATGGGTGACTCCTTACCCTTTTCTTTTTCATTGGGTTTAGAAGAAGACAACTTTTTTCCCGAACGAAGATAAATTTCATCGACCTCTTCTTCCTCGACCATATCGGCCCATGAGGTCATGCAACACTGGACGACTTTACCTTCCCAAAATAATTTTTCATCGGAAGAATCATCGACAACTTCACCTTCCCAAAACAATTCTTCATCGGAAGGATCATCGACAACTTCACCTTCCCGAAGTAATTCTTCATCGGGAGAGTCATCCTCCAAGAACTCTTTTGGAATGTAATCCATAAGACTGAACATTTTACGTCCGGGTTGAGTATACTCTTCGTCGGACTTACTTTCGGGCTTCTTATTCTTCTTACCCTTCTTCTTGTTTTTCTTCTTCTTATTTTTCTTTTCGGGCTTCCTACCAATCATCCTAAAGCCCGTAGGTCCTGCTCGTCGGGTGGTCTTTGAGGGAGACTTTTTCCGACTTACACAAACCTGCCACTTGGAAGCATTCTCGCCCTCACCACCTGGCGGAAACGATTCTTCGATGTTTGTTTGCGTCAATACGTCATATAAAGACATGCCACCTGGCCCGTCTCTCGGCATATCGGGATAGGCCCATACAGTACGCACCTCATTGCGCATTTGAAACTGTACGGGGACGGCCTTCGGAGGCAATGATACTGTAGGAATAGCATCCTCTTTGACAACCTCCGACGAAGGGTTGCTCTCTACCTCTTCCGCTATCGATATAGGATTTGACGAAGCAGTTTGGTTTTTAGAGCTTACTCCCTCGATTTCGATTTCACCCCTGTTGATCATCCTCTCGACAATATCTTTGAAAACATAACAATCTTCAATTGGATGACTAACAATCCGGTGATAAGGGCAATACCTCGGATCACTCGTCTTGTTAAATTCATTTGGCCTCTTTGACTCTGGGAGAGATATCATTTTCTCCTTTATCAACTCGCTGAATATACCCCTTACATCTTCATCATCAAAGGGGTATTTCTTTTGCTTCCTCTCCTCAAGAGTTAGCCTTTTAGCAGTCTCTTTGGCCTGACCCTTCTCATTGGCCCTAGAAGTACTCCCGGAGGGTTTTCCTTGGGGCTTAATGAAAGTGGCCATCGATTCTCCTTTTTTCGCGGGTTTTCTACCCTCATCTTTCCTTACTTCGTTAACTTGAGGCCGACTCGCCCCGATTTTACGCCGAGCCAATTGGCGCTCAACATTGTAGGCTTTTGACACTAAAGCATCGAAAGCTTTCGGTTCCGCACTGCCTACGTGCACCGCTAGATCGGGAATCAAGTTGTTAGTGCACATTTGCACACATGCTTCTTCACTCAATTTTTCCGGGCATTGAAGCCTTAAACTTCTCCATCTTGCAATGAAATCATTTGCAGACTCATTTGGCCTCTGGTGAGCATTTGCAAGATCCATGATGTAAACTTTGGCCTTTGAGCTCACAAATTGAGCAAGAAATTCCTTTTGTAGGTCATCCCAAGTATGGATCGACTCTGGTTGAAGCTGCGTGTACCATGTAAACACGGATCCTCTTAACGATTGGACAAACTGCCTTATCAACAATTGATCGCTTAAAGCAGTTTCTCTCACGCGGAGTAAAAATGGGCGAGATGCTCATGAGGTGAACCATGAATGCCGTCAAATTTATCAAAAGTCGGCCTTTGATAGTGCGGATGGAAAGGAATTGCATCATAATCCGCAGCGTATGGCTTTCTATAGCCGATCACTGGCGGACTTTGGGAGATCTTAAATTCCCGAATCCCTTGAGCAATTAACTCCTTTATCTCTTGGGGAGAGATAGAGGAGCTACTTTCCTCTCGTCTTTGCTCTTGCCTGTTTTTGGAATTTTGTTGTTTCATTTGATCCATGAGGAGTTGTATTTAAGCCTCTCTTTCTTCCAGTTTTCTCTGTAATTCCTGGAGTTGCTCTTCAACGGTTGAGGCACCGGTAACTAGCACTGACATGCTTTCAACTTCCTCTTCGGATCCATCATTTGATCCGATACCGCTGACAACTGCCGTCGGAAACTCATCCTCATGAAACAATGAATCTGAATCTCCATATAAGGGAGAACTTTGTTTCTTTTTTTGTATAGCTGGCAGACTTGGAGAACGAGTAACTGTGCCGGCGTATGACGTGGTCTTAGACCTTGATCTTGTCATTGGCCCGTCATACTCCTCCATATAAATAGGGAGTGAGGTAGCTTTTCTTGGCACCACTATGCTCTTCCCTTTGTCCTGAGTTGAAAATATGCTTGGACATCCTTCTGAGGCTCCGTAGGCTTCAACACTTTCACCCTCGGAGCTTTGGCTTTCCGATCTCTTTTTTTTACAGATCCTTCTTCAACCTCTTCCTCTGAATAGGAGGTAACCATGACTTGTTCCACATGGTTCATATCCCAAGGAATTGAACCAAAGAAAATATGGCTTGAGCTCGCGGTTTGAGGTGCGATGATAGTCTTGTTTGCCTCAAGGAGGTCTTTGGCGGCCTTCCATAGGGTTGCGTTGGCCAGGTCCAACGCCGGGGATGGAGCTAACTTGCGAAGTGCCCCAGTCTTCCCGCGCTGGGAGCCACACTTTCGCTCCCTTCTTCTCTTGGGCTTGCTCGCCTTCCTGGCCATGGGTGTAGATTGCACGGCTGGAATCACATCCGTCCCAACATTCTTTCTTATAACTTGAATGATGTGTCCTCGAACAACTCCTTCTCCGTGCTTTGTGTCGCTCGGACTGGCAACATTGCTAGCACCCTTACAGAGTACAAGCCTGTTGCTGGTTGATGGATTGCCAACTTTCTTTTCATCGAGCTTCACGGGCTTAGCTTTCTTACCCCCATTACTCGCGAACCCTTTAAGCTTCATGCTTTCTTTGCTTGAGGTCGGTAGTGGAAACCTAATCACCGGGTTGGTGATTTTCTCATCCTCCGGAGCTGGCAAAGCTCCGAAAACATTCTTGACTGGGATCTCCGCAGTGATGGAATCCCTACTAACCTCAAAGCGAACTTCGAACGACCGTCTCTTGATCCAGCGACCTCCCTTCACCTTGAAAGTAGCAAGTAGCTCATCAAAGTTCACAGTCGCGATTGGTGCCATTTTTCCTTGCAACCAAAATAAATAAGCAAACTTTAGCATCGAATAAAACTAAGAGATGAAAAGGCAAAAAGGGTCCCACTGGGCGTGCCAAAAATATGTTGAACAAAAATGCGCGAATAATTGTACAACACATTTTATTTGATTTTTTTTTTAATATTTGAGTTCGACCCCTTTTGGTTATCCTCTTGATTCGACGTCGTATCGATACCAAGATTTGAATGGTTTTGGTGATTTGCGCTGCACCCGAATTTTAACGGGTTGCCTACGTATCTCTTGGAAGAGAATCAAGCTTCGCGTAGTTCCGAATATTTGAGTTTGTGTGTTTTAGCATCTTTAAGATTTTCATGCATCATTGGATCGTATTAGGACCCACCTTCTCGGAAGGGTAACCCTAACATAAGTCACAATATCATATGCATGAGATTTTCTCATGTATCACCCGAATAAATTGAGCACACCTTCTCGGAAGGGTTTCCCAACTCAACGGCTATCACTTACACGGAAAATCATGTGTATTTAATTTGACGTTAATTTTAACCTCATTTTCAATTTTAAAGTGAATTAAGAGGTTAGCGACTGTACCCGACTTATTTTGAGATTTAATATCGGGTTACCTACGTAGCCGTTTTACGGCGTCAAGTCTTTACGTAATTCTATCCAAGGACAAGTTTTATTTAATTTGAGTCGGGCGACTGAATCCGATATATATTAATTTTTAATATCGAATTTCCTACGTAACTCGTAAACGAGTATCAAGTCTTTACGTAGTTCTTTTTATGACAAAATGATTTGATTTTAGGAAAGGTGACTGAATTCGGTACATGTTGAATGTTATACCGAATTTCCTACGTAACTCGTAAAAGAGTATCAAGTCTATACGTAGTTCTTTTTGAAACCAAGTTTGATTTGACTTTAAAAATTTTGATCGTTTGAGGATCGTGATTGAACTTGACGAGCTCGTAGCTTTATGTTAAGCTTCCTACATACCCGTTTGAACGGGATCAAATCTTATGTAGTTCTTTTTGAAACCAAGTTTGATTTGACTTTAAAAATTTTGATCGTTTGAGGATCGTGATTGAACTTGACGAGCTCGTAGCTTTATGTTAAGCTTCCTACATACCCGTTTGAACAGGATCAAATCTTATGTAGTTCTTTTTGGACATCTATCTCACTTTTGTGACTTTATCCTTGAGTTTGTGGGCATTCATCAAACAAAACCATTCTTTGGAGAGTTTTTTTTTTTAAGAAACTCTTAATTACGGGCTCACTTTTGCAAATAATTTGCTTTTGCGAAATGTTTTGCCGGTTTCAAAATTTTAATTTTGTAAAGTACCTTGTACTTGAACAAGTCCAGTTATTCATATCATACGAATTAGCAACTCCTTTTTTTCATTTCGATTCTAGACCCGGTACATGGATTTACATAATGGGCAAGCCCAATCCAAGTCCAAGTTCTGTTCAATGTGAGGGTTGAAACCTGACTGTAACTCCTCAAGGCTATTCCCCTGTTAAACACCTGTCGGCATTTTTCTTTGTTTTAATCAGGTACTCCTAGACGTGGCCACGGGTTACGGGTCAACCTATGATCCGCCGGGTCGTACGGGTCAATGACCCGCCGGGTCCGGGTTGACGGGTTGGCGGGTGGGGACGGGTAGCGGGTTAGGGTTAGGGTCGGGGAATCCGTGACCCGTGACCCGGCGGCCGCTTTTTCAAAATATTTTTTTTTTGAAAAATTTATTTTTAATAAAATAAATTTATAATATTATGTAAATTATTCTTAAAATAACTCACAATAATACATAAACTAATATGCAATGTGCAATGTGAGACAAATAAACCCCATTCTTCTCCTTTTATAGACTTGGAAGTCTTCCTTCCTTCCCCTCATTTTCAATGTGGGATAAAGACTTTGTCCCACATCGAAAATATGGAGTTAGAATGAGAAGGCATGGGGCTATATATATGTATCCCACTACCACATTTCTTCTACTTCACTTGTTTCCTACATTTCCTATATTGGAAATTAACTTCGAAAAGAAGTTTGAGAAATATATTCTCATATTTTTTTTCTCTTACATCACACAATGAAATTATTGTGGATGAAAGAATTAATATGGAGATATAATCTTCCTACATTTTTAACACTTCATATCAAAGTGATAAAATGTGTTGTGAAGATAAAATGTTTACATATTATTTATTTATTTATTTTAATAGTCATTTTAAAAAAAAAAGATTTTTTTTTTAAAAATAATGTAACCCGCCGGGTCAACGGGTCGACCCGAACCCGTCAACCCGTGAGATTTACGGGTTAGGGTTCGGGTCGGCCAACCCTGACCCTTGACCCGGCGGGTCGAACCCGTCGACCCGGTGGGTCCGACCCGTGGCCACGCCTAGGTACTTATAATTTTAGCAGATGAAGTAGCTACACCATCCTTCCACCATAGACACTCAGCTGCACTCAAAGTACCCAAATTGGCTCGACTCGAACCATATCGAATTAGGGGAAATGGCTTGGGCAAATTGTTTGCAACGGGGACCGAAGTTCAGGGTGCTCGTGGGAGTACGTCGCGGGTCTCGGAGGCAACCAGTGGCCCTACGAGGCTTTTGAGTTCGGGTTTAAGGTACATCAGCTATCAAACAAGATGGCTGGATATGAACGAGGACCCTTTGAAGAAGGCAACGCGTCCACAACCCAAACGATTAAAGTGAGTTTAGGTTTTTTTATTTATTTATTTGGGTTTTCATTTTTTTTTTCCATCAATTCGATTTGTGCCTTATGAACTACCGAATTGATGGCGTTCTCATTTCAGAATTTATGAGATTCTCCATTTGCCTCATTTTTTGGAATCAATTTTGTCATTTGCTTTGTGTCTGGCTTTGATTCTGGACTTGCGGGTGTTAGCAGATGGGAAATTTTGGATTTGAGGATCTCGAATAAACCACCCCCTTTGTAGTTGGTAAGGCTGAAATTGGCATAGGAAGCACTTGCGATTTCACTTTTGCTTTGTTTTGAGTCAAGTCCTGCTATACCAGAAATGGCAAGAGTGATAGTTTAATCTCCCATGGCGTCAATTTTGCATCCATTCAGGAGTTCACTTCAACACATTTTTTTTTTATTTTCAGCCTTTGAAACCATCCATTTCAGGCCTGATTGAGAGGCCATGATCCTTGTCATGTGGTTTAACAATTGCTTGGGAGACCCCTGTTTGCATCTGTCCACTAGGAGCCTCCTTTTTCTTGCTGTTTTCCAAGCAAGTAGACAAAACAGTAGTTGAAACCCTCCGCGGAAAATCCGGCAGCCTTTCGGCGCCATGAATCGATCCACGCCGGGATCGGGGGTAGCGACGAGAGACTAAACTCTCGAGCCGCTGAGCCAGGGTAGCGACGAGAGACTAAACTCTCGAGCTGCTAATACTTTGCAGTGACCTTTCATCATTTTTTCACCTGCAGAATCAAACAAAAAAAATAAACAGATGCAAGCTTCTACCTTTTGTTTGAACACTGGTCTTCAACAACAGTCGGACCTCTCTTTCTTTTCACTCTACAACACTCTCTATGCACTCTGCACTCTCCTTTCACTCTCTCTGCACTCTGCACTCTCCTTTCACTTTCTTTCTCTCTGCACTCTCCTTTCACTTTCTTTCTCTCTGCACTCTTCTCTGTGTTTTGTTAAGGGCCTTTATCGATTTCCCGGCTCCTACTTATAGGAGATGACCAAGAGCGGTTACCGGCCTATTGAATAACTGCCCACTAAGCACGATTGAGAAAACTGCACGTTCTCAGCAGTTTTTTTTTATCCTTTTCTCATTTTTCCATTTTTTCCTTTATATATATATATTTAGGGTTTTGACCTTTTTGGACTGATTTTAAGCACATGGCTCTGGGCTGTGGGCTTGGGCCTGATGTGGACAAATTCCCATTAACATGCCAAACATAAAAAGCAGAGATCTAACTTCTTTTTTTTAAGAAAGAGATCTAACTTCGAAGCTTGTAGCTCCCATATATTTGACAAAAATAAATCAACAAATTTAACCCCTCAACACACACACCCAGAGAGAAGCCCAATAGTTCTTTGATTTCACCTGTGGGTTACTCTTTATATGCCCTTTTCGTTTAATCCTTCGAAATCGGTAGAGATTTTGGTCGAGATAGGGCATAAGGCCTCTGAACGCTTTCGTAGTGTTTGATTCAAGGAAGCTTGAGATCTTTGATTTAGTGAGATTTGATGAAATTAGGCAAACTAATTGCATCTGGGGTAATAGAGAAAACTGTTGATCAAAGGATTGGAGGAGCAGGGAGAGGAAAAGAGATGGGGGTTTTCCTGGTTAAGGGTCAAGGGTGAAGAAGGGTAGGATTGGGGGCGCGTTCTTTAGCGCGTGAGGGGTTTTTGCACTTTCTCAGTTGATTAAATGGATATGTTTTATATCTAGTTATACATTATTACATGTTAAGAATACAATGTTTATTTATTCCATTTTATATCCTTATTTTCGTTTTATAACTTTGTAGTAGTTTGTAATATCATTTGACACTAGTTTTAAGATCGTTTTGCACTAGTTTGTGCTATCAAACACGTTGTGCATTTTACGACTTTTTTCTCGATCTTATTGTCTACTACTATGGTGACCCCCACCCCTCCGCTCAAAAATTTTTGGTTCCGTCCTTATATATACTTCTAGGATTATATAATTGTTCATTAATTTGATCCGATCAAATTTCATGGATTAAATAAATATTAAATAAGCGATTAAGAAATGAAGCTCCCTTCCATGAATTCGATTGGGACAACCCCGTGTTGCTCCTCCCCACCTCACACATATAAAAAAAAATGATTAAATTTTGAAAAGAAAAGAATAGTAAAGGGTGAGATTTTTGTGAAAAGGGATAAGGAGATAGAGAGGATTTGAGACAACAGTTCCTCACCACCATCAATTACCCTTTATTTGCATGTGTTACCTTTTGTACGTAGCGTACGACTTCTACCAAGTCGGCTTTCTGCATCTTTACCCTCTTTGCTTGTTTAACCTGTTGAATTTGAAGGAGTTGAAACTGAAAATAAAAATAAAATTAGCATATTCAATTGATTGGTGAGGCGGGGAAGTAGGGGTGATATTCGAGCCGAACGAGCCGAGCTTGACCTGTTCAAGCTTGGCTCGAATGAGAAACGAGCCGAGCCGAGCCGAGCTCGAGTCCATAAATTATTTGAGCTTTTTTTGGCGCTCATGCTCGGCTCACGAGCCCAGGGTGAAACTTGAGCTCGGCTTGTTAAGGCTTGAACAAGTTGAACGAACGAGCCTTAGCTCGTTTGAGCTCGTCAATTGGGCTCATTTTGGGCACATAGCAAGCTTTAATTTGAAAGCAAATCTTAATTTCAGAAAGAAAAAAAAAACAAAAAGAAAGTGTGCAATTACAGAGGTTGAACAAAACCACATAATTGCTAAGATTGACAAATTTTAACAAACATTCGCTACTCATTCCACCTCGATAGATTGGGGTTCCAAGTGTGATGGCGACTATAGTGATCTCGAAGTTGAAGATATGAGTTGAAGATCTCCGAATTCGAGTCGTCGCCACTGTGAACTACAAATTTGGAAATGTAGATGAGTAGATCTAAGAGGAAGAATGGTGAGAGATTCAAATTTGAGATCACACGACCTAGCTACTGGATTTTGTGTGACAGATTCAGATATGGGTCAAAGAAGGAAGACACAAACCAGATCTGCTATGACGGTACGATAAGAGGCTCGGATCTGATGAAAAACACACCGGACCCGGAAGCTAAGACGATGATGAGGGTGACCGACCAAGCGACACCTTCATTTAGGGTCGGGCGGGCCGAGGATCTGAAACGGAAACCACGAGCAGGTGAGGGACGATGGAATCCGGTGATGAGAGAGCAATATGTGGGAGGAGGAGGAACAATGAGGGTGAGTGAAATCCACAGGGAGTAGGAGAAAGCCGAAGTCGAGGCTGGGGAGAGGATGACGGAGACTCCAAGTCTCAAAGAGCGAAACCTCTCAAGTGGAACAAGTGAAGGCATCAGGCCCTCAAGTCTTAAATAACCCTAGTGGCATTTATGTAATTCGACACCTTAAGCGAGTTTTCGAGCTCGGCTCGGGCTCGGCCCAAGCTCGGTTCGAGCCTAATTTACTATTCAAACTCGGATTGTTTTACATTTTTGAACATTTGGATGAAATTGACAAGACAATGATCATCCCGTAGGATGATGGTACAAAGCTCTTTGTTAGAAGGGAATGTGTTCATATTACAAATAGAACAATCGTGCTGAAAACGTTATAAGAATTGAGAAAATTAAAACAAACAATAAAAAGTATATTCATCTTGTATTGTATCTATACATATGAGATCTACATGGTCTTATATAGACACAATTAGACCTGTCAAAACACAAACCGACCCGGTCGACCAGATCCGAATTACCATAAATTTTCCAACCCGAACCCGAAATTTTTTTCCGACCTAAGCCCGAAAATCCGAAATTTTTTCGGGTAATCTGGGTTTCGACCTGGTGACACGATTGACCCGGTAATTTTGATCCGATTTACCCAATTGACCCGGTTGATTTATAATTATATATGATTAAATGTTTATGGAGATTCCAATTTGTTACATTTTATAATTACAATCACTTGATCTTTCATTTTCAAATCAACTTTTATATTTATTTGTATTGTGTAATACTCTGTCCGATCAATAGTATTTGTTTTTTTTATTTTTCAACGCATTTTTTTAAGAAGATAAAAATTCTAAAAAATATTTAAATATTAAAACAAATCTATGCTTATTACTAATTGCATGAAATTATTTTTAAAAAATTATTTAAAAATTTTGATATTTTATATATTATTACATTTTATTAAAAATTATGAGAAATAATAAAAATCAAATATTTTGGACCAGATGTAGTATATAATTACAAACACCAGAACTTATAAACCACGTCTTTACTTTTAGAATTTTAAAATCATCACTAAATTATTAAATCATGATTTTTTTAATTTAAAAAGGAAAAAATTGATAAACCCAAAATCGATCCGAAATGATCCGAAATCAGGTTCGAGTCAACCCGAAGCCCGTTCTACCTAGAACTCGAAGTGATCCGACCCGAACCCGACTCGAATGACCCGTTTGACAGGTCTAGACATGGATTGACATAGGAGATAAAAAAAATACATAAATATCTACAACTTTTGGCTTCCCAATGTGTGAGTTTACATTTACCTACGTAATTGTTTCATAACTACTTATATTTTAAATTAGAGGTGGAGTAATAGTATTAATTTTAAAAAATCTCACAATAATTACTAAACATATTAAGTCAACAAAAATAAAATAAAATAAAATTCAAACGGATTTACCGTCCGTATTTTTAAGTGGAAAAAAATGAAAACAAATCCCACATTTGAGACAAAAAAACTATATCAAAGAAACTAGAGAGAGGGAGGTTGGGAAAATCTCTTTGGGGTTCAAAGATTCCGGTGGCCGTGTGCGGGTCTGGTGGTGGCTTCACCGCCGCCTTGTGCTTGCACCGTCCTGCTTTGGTTGCCGGCATTTAATCCTCCATCTATGAGATCGAAGACCTTCTCTTCCACAACCTTCTTTTATGGCCAAATAGCTCAATTGCTTTGGGGCTTTTGAAAATTTTGGGATGAGAAGCTCGATTCATCGTCCGTTCTCAATCAATTCAATCTTATTTGCCCTGATTTTCTAGATCTAGGGTTTTTGTTCCCTGTCCTCCTAAAATTCCAACCACATCTTGAACTCCCTTTCGTTGCCTCCTATGTGTTTTTACGGTCTTAGGCCTGTCCCCTAGTCGGAATTTCTAGCTGATGTCGCCCCATCTCTCTTCCGGCGACCTCATCCATATCCTCACCGCCCACTTCCTCTTCCCCTTCCTCCGCCTACCCAATCCCGCCACCCACAATCCTCTATTTCTCGGTCTACCTCCATGACTGGCTGGCTTGTGCAGGTTTTCCCTCTCCTCCCTTGGGCTCCCCCCTCGGAGTCCGGCTGGTGTCCCGACGGGCTTTTCCTCGGCATGCCTCCTCCTCCGTCCCTCTTTCATATTATTCGTTCACCTTTCCTCGCCGAATCTGTATCTCCCCTCTTCTCTGGCCTTCGTCTCCGCCTGGGTCACCTTCGGCTTCCTCTGCGGACGCCCTGGCTCCTTGGCTTCCCTTGGCCAAGAGTGTCCCTTACCTGTTTTGCTTTGGGCCCGTCTTGTGTGCTTTGGGCCCAAGCAGCCCGAAACCTTGTGCTTTGGGCCCAGGCCTTGTCTTGGGCCCGAAGCACAGCCCGAACCATAAATAAATGAATAAATAAATAATCCAATCGTCTTCATATATACGGAGTATATTTTTATATTTTGAAGAACAATAGCTTGAAAGGGCTTACTAAATCCCACAAGGGCTTAAAATAAATCCCGCAAGGGTTTGACTAAATTTGATTGGTAAAATCATTTGGTGTGATTGCACGAGCATTGTTCGGCTCTACTTTCGGCGTTTCTTGGAGGTCTTTTGCTTAGTTGGGGTCGTGGAGTTTTGAGTCGGGACTGGTTGTGGTTGAGGTGATGCGTTCAGGACGACTCCGTATCCGAGAAAGAGCTTCCTTGGAGTTTCGTCTGCACTCTCCACAAGTAGGGGTGTGCATAACCGAGTACCCGACACGAATCGATTAATCGTGTCGGGTACCCGGAACCGTTAAGCCCAAATTCCCCGAACCGTATCCGAACCGTCTAAACCCGGGTACCCGACACGGTTAGGGTATTCGGTTCCGTGTCGGATACCCGGGTACCCGACATGAACCGCTTTTTTTTTCCTGTCCATGTGTGAATGTGTTCCTTCCCTTCATTTGCTGTACTCTGTAATCTATACAGTACACTAAGTACAACAGCTTCAAAAAAAAAATATTGCATAGGCCATTAGCCATTAGGCCACGCCTGTACTGTAGTCCCTGGCTCCCTGCACACTACAACAAGAGCTTACAACAATCCAAACAAGCAGAGGCTACTGTTTTTTTTATGCAAAAAATATATGAATGATCAACATTCAACACAAACATAAATCCATTTCCAAGTATTCAATCAAAAACATTTAAATTGAAAGAGCAAAAATAAAGCAAATCGATTCCAAACCGGCAAACCCTAATCGAAACTTCGAAGTTCCAACACTCAAGGGCACTGCCACTAATGGAGTAACGGGGAGCAGACAATCAGACATCACAAATACTATACAAAATCAACAATGGTTCGAGCAAAAACACCCACAAATTGATTCGAAAAAATAGGACTTACCATGGTGTTTAACTGTTTCATTTTCAGATCTGCTGAAGGCCAAGCAATGAGAACGAGGTCAAAACTCAAGAGGGGATGTCGGCATCCCTGTTTGCCGAGCGACGACTTGAAGCCGACGAGGACGAGCGCCGAGCGAACTTGTGAACTCTAGTGGACTGGAGGCTGCGATTGCAGCGATTGTGAACTCTGGTGAACCGTCTAAACTGGAGGCTGCTGGCTGCGAGCGATAAAAAAAGAAGAAGAGAGTCAAAAAGTCGACGGATAGGGTTTACTAATTTAGTATTGTCTCACAAAAAAAAAAATTAGTGTAGGCGTGAGGAATCGAACCCGGGCCTGTTAGCAATGAACTAAGTGATGCGCATATATGGAACCAGTTGGGCTAGCGGAGTTTATTAATACGTATGGGATTCTACTTATAATAGTATTACACTTCCCAACCTAAAATTTTTTTAAAAAAATTAAACGGTTCGTGTCGGGTACCCGATAAGGCGATTTGCCCGACCCGAACACGAACCTGATAGATTACATAGTGACATTTGGACATCTCCTGTGCCTAGCAAGGAGGGTCATAAGTATTACCTTTTGTTTCTGAATGATTATACTCATTTCTTATGGGTTTTCCCGTTGCATTTCAAGTCTCAAGTGTTTCCTATATTTGCCAAATTCCATGCTTACATCAAAACACAATTTTACACCTCTATCAAGTGTTTCCAATGTGACAATGGCCGCGAATTTGATAACAAATAATTTCACACTTTCTTCAACACAAATGGGATCTTCTATCACTTGTCTTACCCCTATACCTCCCAACAGAATGGCAAGGCCGAACGAATCATCAGAACCATCACCAATATGATGCGCTCTCTTCTCTTCCACGCATCCATTCCCCTTCTCTATTGGCCTTACGCCTTAGCCACCACATGCTACCTCCTAAACATTCTCCCATCTACTACCCTCCACCATCGCTCACCAACTCAGGCACTTTATTGCACTTTGCCTAGTTATGATCACCTTTGTACATTTGGGTGCTTGTGCTTCCCAAATCAGTCATCCACCGCCCTCACAAGCTTCACCCACGCTCCAGTCCTTGTGTCTTTCTTGGCTATCCCTCTGATCATCGCGGTTACCTCTGCCTCGATATCAAGACCCACAAGCTCATTCTGTCTTGTCATGTCACATTTGATGCGTCTCGCTTCCCCTTTGCTTCTCATCCCCTCCCCTCTCCTACACCTCCTATGTCTCAGTCTGAGTCTGAGTCATCGTTCCCTCACTTTCTTCTTCCCTAAAGCCCTCCCGGTGCTCCTACCTCTCCCCCTCCACCACCACCACCACCCCTACCACCAGACCACACACCCGCAGCGTCTCCGGTGTCTTCCGACCCCGTCAGATCGTATCCATGAACACCACACACCGCCCCGCCTTCCATTACCCTACATAATCCCCGCCATCCATCCCGACCTCCCTTTCTCCCATTCCCCCCGCCTCCACCCCGACCTCCCTTTCTCCTATTCCCACCTCCCACAAAACAGCCTTCCTCAACCCGAATTGGCAGGTGGCTATGCTCGACGAATACAGGGCCCTTACAAGGAATGGTACTTGGGTTCTGGTCCCTCGCCCTCCTGAGGCGAACGTCATTCGCTGTATGTGGCTCTTCCGTCACAAGTTCCACTCTGATGGGACGTTGGAGTGCTACAAAGCACGTCTTGTGGTCAACAGTCGATCTCAGCAGGCAGGTATTGATTGTGATGAGACGTTCATCCCCGTGGTCAAGTCTGCCACTATCCGAGTGGTGTTGAGTTTAGCGTTGTCGCACAACTGGGCCATCCATCAGTTAGATGTCAAGAACGCTTTTCTGCATGGCCATCTGAATGAGACAGTCTACATGTTTCAGCCGTCGGGGTTTGCTGATGCTGATCGTCCCAAGCACATCTGTCTCCTGAAGCGCTCTCTGTATGGTCTGAAAAAGGCTCTGAGGGCTTGGTTCCAGCGCTTTGCTTCTCATCTGCTACGCTTGGGCTTCATTGACAGCCATTCGGATACGTCTCTGTTTATCTATCGCAGAGGCTCAGACATGGCCTTTCTGTTACTATATGTCGACGACATCATTCTCACCGCCTCTTCTGATGCTCTTCAGGTGTCTATTATTTCGCAATTGAGTGCGGAGTTCGCCATGTCCGATTTAGGTCAGTTGTCCTACTTCTTGGGAGTTGTTGTTCAACGTCATGCGTCTGGCCTGTTTCTCTCTCAGAGTAAGTATACTCCTGAGATTGTTGCTCGGGCCAAGATGAGTAACTGTAACCCATTCGCCACCCCTGTCGATACATCCAACAAGCTCAGTGCTCATTCTGGTCCTTTGGTTGATGATCTGACGTTGTACAGGAGCCTCGCTGGTGCACTGCAGTATCTTACCTTCACCAGGCCTGATATCAGTTACGCCGTTCAGCAAATTTGCTTGTTCATGCATGCGCCCAAGGAACCCCACTTTCAGGCCTTGAAGCGGATCATTCGGTACATCAGCGACACCCTCGAGCTAGGCACCACAATCACTCCTTCCTCTAAGCTTGACCTCGTTGCTTACACTGATGCGGACTGGGATGGTTGTCCTGACACACGTCGCTCCACGTCTGGATAATGTGTTTTCCTCAATGACACCCTAGTGTCGTGGTCAGCAAAGTACCAATCTGTCGTGTCTCGCTCCAGCGCCGAGGCAGAGTACAGAGGTGTTGCCAACGTTGTCTCCGGGTGCTCTTGGCTCCGCAATCTCCTTCTTGAGCCCCGTTGCCCTCTTCAAAAGGCCACCCTGGTCTACACTGACAACGTCTCCGCCGTCTATCTGCCTAGCAACCCAGTCCAGCATCAACGCACGAAGCACATTGAGCTCGATCTCCACTTCGTCCGGGACAAGGTTGCCATTGGACATCTCCGTGTTCTACATGTCCCGTCCTCCTATCAGTACTCTGATATATTCACTAACGGTTTACCTCGACATTTGTTTCTTGATTTTCGGTCCAGTCTCACTGTACGGGACCCTCCACTTTCGACTGCGGGGGTTTGATAGATTACATAGGTCTTATATTGTATAGTGGGCCCAAAGGCCCAATACATTTGTAATATATATATATATATATATATATATATATATATATATATATATATATATATATATATATAGAGAGAGAGAGAGAGAGTATGGATCAAATGTTTACAAGTCTTAACATGTTTTGTGTTAACAAATAATGATCGTTGATTTAGTGTAATTGAATGGCTGTGATTAATCTATCATTTTTATTAATGGAAAATAAAAAAGGAAAAAAAGCACACCCCATGACTCTATAAAGCGCGTGTATCACAATCCCAACCCTAACCGCAATCCGTCATTTTCAAAAGGCGAAGCGATGGCCCAGATTGACGCCTTCTTCTTCCTCCCCGATCCTCCTCCTTCCTCCCATGGCGGATCTCCGACGGCAACCTCCGATTGCGAGCGAGGGCCACAAACAGGTAGGCGGCGATCTTCGACGGCAACCTCCCATGGCGGATCTCCGACGGCAACCTCTGTTTGCTGGTGTTCAGGACGAATGCGGCTTACTCGAGGCTCAAGGAGGCCCGGAAGTCCTGGAATAAGGTCATCGCCGGGAGAGATGATTTCGTCGGGCAGGTGATTTTGATCGTCGGTAGTTTTTCGGGATGAAGAACATCTTGAGCCCAGGCGAAGGCGATTGGCGATGGCAACCTTCCATGGCGGATCTCCGACGGAAACCTCTGTTTGCTGGTGTTCAGGACGAATGCGGCTTACTCGAGGCTCAAGGAGGCCCAGAAGTCCTGGAATAAGGTCATCGCCGGGAGAGATGATTTCGTCGGGCAGGTGATTTTGATCGTCGGTAGTTTTTCGGGATGAAGAACATCTTGAGCCCAGGCGAAGGCGATTGGCGATGGCGGTTCGGGATCGGGGGATGAGGCAATTTCCAATTGCAGAGGAAGAACTCGGATGCCAATCTCGCGAACCCTAGGATCTCCGACGGCAACCTCCGATTGCGAGCGAGGGCCACGAACAGGTAGGCGGCGATCAATCTGTATTCGATTGTTGCTCAATCTTGTGTAACTCTTGTTTTCTTCTTCCTGAATTGTTGTTCAATCTGTATTCGATTTCATCGGATCTCCAAGGTACATGATGAGTTTGTAACCTTAGAGCATAGCTTGAAGGAATTATTCATTGGTATGCAACTAATATTCGATCAAGAATAAGGAATTATTCATTGGTATGCAATAAATATTCGATGGAATGTGATAGAGTATTCGTTACTATTTAGTTATTATTTCATGTAGAGTCACTATTCGACAAGTTCATAGTTTCTATTCGTTGATAATATAAAATTATTCATATGTATTTGATCAAGAATAAGGAATTATTGTATATAGATTAGCGGTTGCTCATGATTCTCCTTGTTATTCGATCAAGAATAAAGAATTATTCATTGGTATGCAATAAATATTCGATGGAATGAGATAGGTTATTCCTTACTATTTAGTTATTATTTTATGTTCAGAGTCAATATTCGGCAAGTTCATAGTTTCTATTCGTTGATAATACAAAATTATTCATATGTATTTGGTTAATTAGATGTGGGAAATCAAAAATTACATGTACATACTCTTCCAACCCAGCGAATAATTACTATCAACTTAGCGAATAATTACTATCAATCTAGCGAATAATTGCAAAATTGATCAACCCTTTTGCTATTATCTAAATGATAACTCCTCTTTACGGATGAATAATAACGATTAATTTAGCGAATAATTACTATTAACCTAGCGAATAGTTGCAAAATTGCCCAACTCTTTTTCTATTATCTAACGAATAATAAGTATAAGTTAACGAATATTTTTTATCACCTTATCGAATAGTTCAAACAATGCACCACAAAAAAAAACGTTACTCCACCCAAAAATGTTACACCACAAAAAAAAGTGTACAACACACGTGCATAATTCAACAAGTGGGGAAAGAAAGAAGTGGGTTCCATTGATTTTTAATTAAAGAAAAAGGCAAAATTGTCAAATATTCTCAGCCACCAATTTCATTCAATCAAAGGCTCAGATTTGTTAACACAAAACACAATAAGGTTTGTTAACACAGGACCCAACCTCTATATATATATATATATATCATTGTCTAATGAATTAAACCTTCAAGGAGGACATTACAATCAATCTCGTGATCTCACAGAACCGTTTAGAGCTGTTTTTTCTCGGTTCGTGTCATTATCATGTCGTGTTTTTTCGGTTTCAGGTTTTTTCGTGTCGTGTTTTCGGTTTCGGGTTTTTTTGCACACCCCTACCCATAAGAGATAGATTCCTGTTGTACCACTGGCTCGCGGTGCTACTATTTCGGTGGTGCTTGACTTCGTTTTTCGCCGTCGTTTGCAACTGTTAGGAGGAGTTCTTTCTAGATCGTTCTTGTTGTTGAGTTGTTTTTTGCTTGTTTCATTGCACCGTTTTCTGTTTTTATTTATGTTTAGGCGATTTACAGTTCTTATTTATGTTTAGGCGGTTTACGTCTGCCGATTCGTCGACCTCTCGAGATTCAGGATTATCTGATCTCGAATTCTTATCGAATAAATAAAAAAAAATTGGAAAAAACTGAGAGCAGGGAACCATAAACAGTGTGGACAAAACTACAAATGGGTATAGCCGTATAGGTATTCTCAGATGACACCAAATATGAACATTAAAAACTCCCACCACCCCAAAAATGGCCAAACAAACGGACTTGCCCCAAACGGCAAAAGAAGAACAAAATATCGGCCAATCCAAAAACCGCAAATAATAATAAAAATAGAAATAAAATACTCCCTCCGTTCCATAATACATGTCCCTTTCTTTTTTGGCACGTTTTTTAAGGAGCCGAAAACTCTATAAAATATTATTTATTTAATTAAATTTTTTATACTATTTGATACTTATTACTAATAAGTATTTAATTATATAAAAAAAATTAATTAAAAAATGATATTTTATAGAATTTTTCGCTCCTTAAAAAACGTGCCGAAAAGTAAAAGACCATGTATTTTGGAACGGAGGGAGTACTAGAGTAATTAATAATGTGTCAACTCCCCTCCCCCTCATTCTCTCTCCTAACACGTCCCATCAGGCCGGTGGCCTTAACTTTACTGTATGCTTCTTTCTTGGCCCCCCTCTCTTCTTCTTCTCCCTTCCTTTATCTTCTACCTCCCGCTTCTCCATTCTCACCCAATATTATTATTCACCCTCTCTCTCCCTCTCTCTCTCTCTCTCTCTCTCATAATGCCACCTCTTTGAAGCCTCTTCTGCGCAAGTTTCTTGTGTCTGTTTTTTGACCAGGTGACTGCGATTCTCCCTCTCCAACCTCGATTCTGTACCTGTTAATTTTCTGTCCTTTTTATTATTATTATTATTTTATTTTTGGTGAGTGATTTCGGGAGAGTTTCGCGGTTTCTGGTGATTTTGATCTTATCTAGATCTTTTGTTGCCGTTTTTAGGTAGTGAGGTAGGTGGAGTTTAATTTGTTGGTGGAAAATAGATATTGGAGCAGATGTTTGATCTCAACATTGACGTTTCCGCGGAAACTCCGCCTTACAATGGTGGCGAGACAGCGTCGGGGAAGCTTTCCGGATCCTTCCACGAAACCGAGGTCTCTGCCACGTCGGATTCCTCCGTGGTCAACGTCGACGACGGTTCTGCCACTTTTGTTGTCGGAGATGGCGATCTCGACTCCGAAAACTCCACGTCCGCTCTCAACTTCGACCTCTTCACGAAGCTGTCGACGTCGACGGCCGAGGTACTTCCCTACGACGACGAAAACGATGTTGACGACGTCGCCGGGAGCCATGGCCCACCGGAGTTCGTCACCTGGCAGCTATTTCCGGTGGAAGGGGTTTCCGGTGGAAAAGGAAGAGGAATGAGCTGCGATTCCGAGCTTCGAGTCGGATCGTCGGAGACTCAGTGGCTTAACCTCTCTGTTACGGGATCCGCGTCTGGTTCTAGCGCTTTAGAGCAGTCCGAGATGAAGACTCCGCCTCCACCGCAGCAGCAGCAGGTCAGACGGAGTCGGAGAGGGCCGAGGTCTCGTAGCTCGCAGTACAGAGGAGTCACCTTCTACCGGAGAACAGGCCGTTGGGAATCTCACATCTGGTATGAAATGAGTTTCCATAAATTATTTTTACTTTGCATAGACATAGGACATATTTTCAAATTATGTCACTGGTTTGGAATATCGGATCTGATTTAGTTCTTCTTGTATTGTAGGGACTGTGGGAAGCAGGTGTATCTTGGTGAGTCTTGATTTAGAGATAGTTTCTTTTGGGAGGATTTCAGGATTCATCGTTTCTATGCGATTTTATTTGTAATTTTTAAAAAAAAAATATTTGTGCTTATCATCATCTGGGATTGTTATTTGTTGTGGCTCCTTACAGGCGGATTTGATACAGCATATGCCGCAGCTATGTGAGGATTTTCTAGTCTTGAGAATTTTGCTTCCACTTGCAACTGATTAAATTGATATATTAGTACTTCTTTTTTCCTTCTTTACATTAACATGTTCCTTTGAAATTCATATATCAGAGCGTATGATCGCGCTGCTATCAAGTTTAGAGGAGTTGATGCTGATATCAATTTCACTATAAGTGATTACGATGAAGATATGAAGCAGGTACACGATGTGGATGGTTCTGTGGGGGAAAGAACATTCCTCAACAAATGGGAATTTCTTCTTTATTTTTACAATGTGGCCCATTCCCTGCTTTATGATTGTGGCCAAAAAAAACGTGACCTGCAGATGAAAAATCTAACAAAGGGAGAGTTCATACAAACTCTTCGTCGTCAGAGTTCTGGGTTCCCTCGGGGAAGCTCAAGGTATCGAGGAGCAACTTTGCAAAAATATGGCTGGCGGGAAGGTCAGATGGGTCAGTATCTTGGCACAAAGTGAGCACATATACAAATCTGAACTTCTCCTGGTTTAAGCATATGGTTTACTCATCTTTGCTTTGATACTTCAACTCCCATTAAGTTTAAAATGGTGAAATAGAACCATATATGTTGAAGGTGTAAAATGTGGCTAGTAGTGGTGGTTGAAATCAACTTTTAGGAGCACGGTTTTAGTGTGTGGCATTTATGCTTTGTTCTAGGCGTATCTCAGTTTATTCAACTCTCAAGTAGAAGCTGCAATGGAGTATATTGATAAAAAGTTTGTAAAAATTCAGCACCATAACATTTTGCTGCATTTTGAGAGAATTTAAAAAACAGCATTTCCTCTATTTTCAACATGTACAGGGCTTACCACAATGGCAGAGAAGTAGTCACCTATGTTCAATCTAGCAACTATGAGACAATGATGCCTGTTGAGGCCAGTAACCGGGGTACTACTATCTCGTCTTAGCTCTGCTTGTTTGAGTTTATATATCCATGAACCATAATACCGTCTTCATTTGTGTTGCTTTTTGAGGCATTCAACTCAGTTCTGTAGCTGTGTGTTTCTAGCAGAACTTGGCCATAATCTTGATTTGAACCTCGGCATCTCAAGCTCAATCGATGTTCCAAGGGGGGGCAAAAATGAAGGAGAAGGCAATCCTTATCCACATTCTCCCTTCTATGATAACCTTGCTGATGGAAGGAGAAATATGGTAAGCTTTTCAAGTGAGGAGCTCTTCGATCATCTTGACATTTTATTCAAGGGATCTTAAAAGCTAACCAACAGATATTTTTTTGCCTGATTTCAAGTTGTTTGAAATATATTTTGACTGTTCGTTCATGTTATTATACAAACAGATCGGGAGTTCCTACTGTCTTCCTAGTGGTCATGCCTTCGGTAACCAACCGCTTCCTAGTCAGTCTTCTATGTGGCCTGGTGCATCTGCTATTTCTCCAATTCACGTGGTATAGCATATTCACTCTACTTTTTAAGTCAACATTTCTTGCAATTCCTTTTTTCTCGGCACTTGAATCAGCCACAATTATAGTAACTAAATGAGCAACATTCTTGTCATTGCCTTTTTTTTTTGGTTGGGACATGAATAAGCCACAATTATAGTGGCTAAATGAGCAACATCTATTTATGATTTATCAATGTGGAAATGAAAAAATTTATGAACTTAAAGCGGGGCCTGAGAATTATAATCGAGTTGATAGATTACAAATCATTGTATAATTTTGTTCTATATTTTTCCTCTATGTTCATTGTGCTAAATAATACTACCTCCGTCCAAAAATACATCTCCTTTTACTATTAATGCACTTTTTTAGGAGCTAAAATCTATATAAAATATTAAATTTTTTATTAATTTTTTTAATAATTATAAACTAATTGATAATAAGTTTGTAATTATTAAAAAATTAATAAAAAAGTTAATATTTTATATAGTTTTTAGCTCTTAAAAACGTGCTAAAAATAAAAGAACATGTATTTTTAGACGGATCAAGTATAATTGAGCTAAGACCATCTGCAACTATGGGTTTTACTTACCTTATAGGTCTTAAAAAATAAACCTATAATTGCAAGCCATACCTTAAGGGAAGAGGTTGGAAGGGGTTAAAGCACCCACAATGGGGTTTTTAAACATCAATATAAGAAACATAATAATAAAATAAGAAGAAGAACAAACATTTTATTAAGGAATGATTTGATAGGTTTTCAAGTAACAAACCCTTAAAAACTTTAAAAGGAAGAGAGATGGGGGCCATTTGGGTAAGAAGGAGGAAAGAGAAAGAGATATGATGATAGTGGTGGGGTTAGGTGGTGGGGCCAATTTTATTTTTATATTATTAAGTTTTTAATAAGATGGGTTGTAGTGATGTGAGTGTATATTTTGATGGGATTTCTAAGGAGAGAAAAAAGATAAAAAGTAAAGCTAAGGAATCCAATATAAGTTTCATGGATGCGGATGCTCTTACCCGTTCACACTAAGGTAACCTCTTCCACCATAAGTGGCCCCCACCATTTTATTATTATATTTATTTGATGTATTAATTATTTAAATGTATTTATAATATATATTTATTATTATTATTTTCAAATAATAATTATACCATTAATTTTATTTTATTTTTCTCCATAATTTGAGTATAATTTTTTCATATATATACTTATCTTGACCTATTATATTGTTTGCACTTTTTTTTCATATTCCATTCTCATACATTAATGTAATTATTTTTGTTATTTGCTTATAATATAATGTTATTATTATTTTTATTTTTCATCTAATGTAATAAAAAAAATATTAATATCAAGTACTTTTTAATTTTATTTATAAATAAAACTAATGAGATGGAAAAAGTAATGGAACAAGGTTACCCCATGGTTGTAAGGTAAACCTCTTAGGAATGGGTAGAAAAAGTACAAAATTATTTAAAGAAAAAAATATATGAAGTGGAAAAGGATGATCATAAGGGGGTGAAAATAAAAAAGGGGAAGAGGTAACCCCTCATGGTTGTTGATACTCTAATGCATTTTTTAATCAATTTCCAACCTAAATTGAATGATTTGTAGACTTTGTTGCTGCAAAAGATTAAAATAAAAACTTGATGGAATGTAGGGAGAGGTGACAAAAGATTAAAATAAAAATTTTATTTTTTAAAATTGTTATAAATTAGTAGAATATATTTTATGAAATATAAATTAATTCAAATAGAAAAAGGAATTCAATAAAATATATTGATCTAGTCAAATTACACATACAAGGTTTACACATATCATAATAAAATATTTATTGATAACATAATATATATGTAAGGAGGTCCAGGATTCGATCCTTGTATCCGCCTCTTTCATTGGATGAAATCCAATGTTTGCTTTGCTCCCTATAAGTGGGTCGAGTCGGTCGGCGCAAGCCGGCGCGGTTTACCCGGTGCGTAGCTGTTACCGGTTGTGTCACTTGTTCGAGGTTTGCTACCAAATTGTGGGTTTCCTTGTCATAAAAAAATTACACATACACACTGTGCCTTAAATGCATGGTAACTAAGCTATTAATTACCGGAGCACGTTTACATTATCTATAATAGCTCCGACTCATTACCCACAAAAAAAAAAAAACAAAAAAAACTAAGCTATTAATTAATTAACCTCTTAAAACATAATAGTTGTTGCTCATGTGTCCTTTTCGGCTTAATTTTTTTTAGGAATGTCAACCAATCACTAATTTTCATTCTTTTCCATCTCTTTTCATTAATTTCTTTTATTATTTAATTAACCATTAATAAAAATAAAACTTATGGACATAGATGGTGATTATAAAGGGATATGATTTTGACTTAAAAGGTTTTCATTATATTCTTTCCTTAAATCATTGTTTATATTATGATTAGACAAATCATTTTTTTTTCCCAATCATTAGTTTTATATTTTGATACTATGTCTTAACTTAATCCTTTGCTTATTTCACCCTAACATAATCACACATCCCTCTATAAATTAATTTATTATATATGTTATCCACTTTTGTAACAAATGTTATATTCCCAACGTCATCATTCAAATAATAATAAATTATATATTTGCTATATGATATTAATTCATTCATCGATATGAAATGTGTCACATTTATAAATTAAAAATTTATCTTTTACAAAATACGATATAAGGTTTATAAATTAGATGCACCTTAGTTTGCATTAAAACTACATTCTACACTACATATAACCATCCGTTAAAAAAATGCAACATGCTGCTGGGATAATACTAGTTTTTCTATTAAAATGTGTCAGACTATATAATTTTTTATTTTTCCAAATCTTAGATATAATCAAAACATGTTTTTTGGTTAGTCTTTCTATTAAAAAAAATCAAAGAATATATTAAGTGTGGTCCATTTTTGGCTATACAGATATTTTCACAAAGAAATTGTCCGGGGATGATATTAGTTTCTTTGAAGTGTAATCATACTATATATTCCAGGTTTAAGCCGTAGGTAGAGGAATATTCAAAAGAGAAAGATGCTTTTAGCTTTCTCATTTTCTGGTCTACGGCTGGGGATTTGGTGAAATTTATTGGGTGAAAGATTGCTATCTGTTGGGGATATGTTTGATACGAAAGTGAGATAACAATATACTCCAGCGGAGTAAAAATGAATTGAAATAAACAATGCAAAATAAAGATGCATGGCATAGATCTGTCATAGGAATTTGTTGATCTTGAGTGTGTGTATATGTTCGACAGGAAAGAGGAACACAAGAGAAGCAGCATGACACTGTACCTTCTTCAAGGTTGTCGAATCGAGCATGGAATGCTCAAGATGGACATCATGGTGGAGCTAATCAAGTAGTCCCACTCTTCTCTAGTGCAGCATCATCAGGATTCTCTTTTTAGAATGCAACCACTCTTTCTATGCCGTCCACTGACAGATTTTCAACATCAAGTTAAGTTGCTCCTTGATGTATCGATCCTCATCCTCCTCCTATTTCCACAGCTATGGTAATCATGAAACACAACAAATGGAATTTCTTCTGCAGGTTGATTCGGCTGCACGGTATGCATCTAGCAGCAGGGAAGCTGATCGATCACATATTATTAGATACTAAGATGCAATAATGTTGCAACGTTTTCCCCAACTGTACTATCCTTTTAATTAAGTACTCCCGGGAGGCACAAATGATATAGTCAATCAATGAATGACCGAAAGGAAGCTATGAATGATGGGATATTAACCTGATTTGAAGCATCATTGCCCTAGGATGATCGATTAATTCTAAACCTAGAGCATCCATTGTATAGAAGTATATATATATATAGTGCGCTGCCTATATATATTCATTCAAAATTGTTGTTGGCATGTTCAGTTAATTAGCGTTTCTCTTGAATTGAGATATATGTCAATCCTTTTTCATTGCCATGTATACCTTAACTTCTACCAAAGAGTTGTGCACTTGACATATATATGTTTGCTAGCTAATTGTTTGTTGCTTCAAAGTATATATGCAATAATAACATGTACGTGCGTTGCTTTCCAGGAAAGGAACGTGGTGATAATGTAATACACAGCCACACAGGAATCGTATAAGAACTTCACCAATTATCAAACTGTGAAGATATATTAGAGGAGAGGAATGATCTTCTACACCTCATATGTGTGTCCTCCATGGTGCACCCAAAATTATTTTAGTTATAAAACAATATTTAAAAAAAATAAGAAATTATATTTAACATGCACTCACATTCATATGTTTAGAAAATTTAGGGAACACCTGATTCTAGAGAGATGGACTATTCCCAGGGCTGGCCCATATAACTTTGGGGCCTAAGGCAATATAAGAAAATTATGCCCCTTTAATGAAAAATGTAGTCGCATTTTTTATTTTTCTTTCTTGAAAATTCATTTAAGCAAAATATTATAATTATTCAAATAAGCATCAAATCACATATAAATATGTAATGTTCTTATTGAAAAATCACTCGTCTTACATTATTAAATGCAAAAATTTCAATTAACAAACAATTAGAATTTAATTATTGATATTCACAATTCACAACAACAAATTTTAATAATTGAATAATTGATCAAAGTAGCCAATTAAGCGAAAATAAAAATGAGCAATTGATCAAAGGATGAATTAGTTTCATCGATCTATACAATTAAAGAATTGAGCAAAAACAAAAGCAAAGTTTGATTATGCAATGGTTGCAAACACAAAGAGAGGAAGAGTTGGGTCTGATGGGTGATTTTGATTTTACGGTAAAGGTTATAATTTTTAGCAGTAAGCTAGTAACTCTAACCACACCTAATACAAACAGAGAGAAAAGATTATAGAATGATTACCATTGAGCAAAAGAACCTAAGAGAGTGAGTAGTCGACCATGATTTACTAGTGATTTTGATTTTTTTTTTCCTTCCAATTTAAACCCTAGAATTTAAAAAACGCCGTTTTCACCTTCTGTTCTTCAATTCATTTTTTTTAATGATATGTGGTACGTACATATGGGTTTTTTTACGAGCGTGTAGCTGTCACACTCCAGTTTAATATGAGCTTTTTATGTGGGCTTTTTAAATAGCTGTCACACTCCAGTTTAGTAGGTGAGTTTCTTTTATAATATATATAGGGTTTTTTAAACACTGGGGCCCCATATATTTCGGGGGCCCTAGGCTTGGGCCTAGTTGGCCTATAGCTAAGGTCGACTCTGACTATTCATTCTTTTTAGAATTCTTGTCAAAAAAAGCCCAATTTTAACCTTGTTATTTGTCCCAAATATTCCAACGAAAATCCGATTGACTATCTTTCAATTTCTGCTATAATTGGCGTTCTCCATCCTAGTCCTCGTCGGTGTCCACAGTGGCCTCCGTTTGGCGCTGTTGTTCATCGCCGTCGGGGTGGCGCCGCCACTCCTCGATCATCCACCTATTCTGGGCCCTCACCGGCGTTGGTGGTGCTCCTCTCCACCTTTGGTCTACTGGTGTATCTACTTTATCCCCTCTTGATGTCCCATTCGCCTCCTTGTTGCTACGTCTGGGTGTGGCAATCCCTCGTCTCCGCCTAGGCTCATGTGTTCTCCTCCGGTGTTGGTGCCTTCTCTTTTCTGTTGGCTGCTGGTGGTTGGCCGTCCGCGAGTCCGGCGTTGGCTGTTGGTGATTGCTGGTTGCTGGCTTTGGTTTGCCTTCCTAGCCAGGGCTCGATTGCCTTCCTTTGGGCCCAAGGCAAAAGCGGCCCGTTTGGGGAAAAAAAAACGTGGATTCACTAGGTTTGTCGAGTTGCTTGGTTATTTGGTTATTTAGCTTTGAGGTTAGCAGTTTAAGAGCGGTGTTCTTCTCAATTGTCAACATGCGAGAGATCGTGCACGTGATCGAAACCTGAAGGCCAGTCGGTAGAGTCCAAATAAGAGGTTTCCACTTAGTTCCCCAAGGATTCTCTGCGTCACCTCTACCAACCGACAGACGAGACGTAGCACTTTGCTTCTATTCTTTCTTTGATAGTACTAGCCTGTATTTGTAACATCAATCTTCTAATTTGGTTTTATCTGGTTTGGTGCTGCTTTGCAATTTGCTTGTATTGACGGTTTGTCCGTCGCCGATTTATTCGGCCTATCGATCCACCGGGTCTATCCGGTGTGTCGAATTTTTTACTTAATAAAAAAAATTATGTTATAGAAAAATAGAAAAATCATTTTCTAAAATAACTGAAATTTTCATTATCTATAATTTTTTTAAACATAATTTGTTGTGATCAAATTTTATAAACATATGAATATGAGTGTATATAAGTTAAATATAATTTTTAAATTTTTTTAACATTGTTTTATGACAAAGTTTGTCGTGATCGGAGAAATTAGAGCAACAAAATGAAGGAGAAGCTCAAGTGCAGAGCTTTATCGAGACACCGAGCGCAAATGAAATAAATTAATGTTGACGTTTTTCTCTCTCCCCCTTTTTTTTTAGAATCTAGTTTTTTGTGTATCCAGTTTTTGGGGAAACCCCTTTGGACTTCTCATTCTATTTCAATCTGAATTTGGGAAAATTAGTTTCTCCAACCTCTATTTTGGGATCAATCTCCCCTGTTTCACCTTCCCTTGTGTTCCATGGCTGGGCGTCGTTGGCTTTTCCGGTCATCGGCCTTGCCGGATTCCTCCTCCGGTGACCTCGGCTTCCCCGTCGCCCCGTCTCGCCTATGCAGTTATTGTCCAACCTCCCTGATAGAGCATATTTAGTGTTGCATAATAGAGTGCATTTAACATTATTTAGGTGTGAATATTGCATTTATTTAGTTGAATTTGCATTTTCACTGGTTGAGTTAGAAGAGGCGGAATCTACATGATTTTATGGTTTATTTCAGGAAAGTAGATTGGAGGTGAAATGATATTGAAAAGAGCGGAAACAAGTTACAGAAGGACTTAGGAGCTGCTGGAGACGAAGAGGAGGAAGCTCGGAAGAATCGCAGGCCGCCCCGCGACATTGCTGGCCGCCCCGCGGCTCGAAGGAAGAAACGAGGAACTTCGCTGATCGCCGGCCGCCCCGCGGCCTGGCCTGGCCGCCCCGCGGCCCGTGCAGTAGCTGATCATCAATTTCGGATTTTACTTAGGGTTTTATTATGTTGTTTTGGGCCGAATTTCTCTAGACTATTTAAGGCTTTTCTAGTTATTTCGTTCATTGACCGGATGCACTTTACACCATTGTTGAGAGCGCCGTTGAGCATGAGCAACTAAACTCTCGAGGTTTCGCCTACAATTTGGATCTTTGATTGTTGAATTGTGAGTTTCTTAATCTAGTTCTTATTCCTATTGCAATGTTTTGACTTCCTTGTGCTTAATTGCTTGAATGTGTTTTATTCTCTCTGGCCTGGCCGACTAGTTAGAGTAGATTCATTCAATTGCTAGGGTTTTGTAGATTCCTCGTAGCGAACCTTAACCCAAGTGGCAATCATATCCCTTTAGGACTCGTAGGACTAATTGGATGTGTAGGAAGTTGAATACATGTTGAATATTGACTCGTAGCTTGATATTATGTGTACCTTGGTTAATTCATAATCTTAATGCTATCTCTAGGTTGAATCTTAACCGTGTTAGGGTTATTTAGAGATAAGGGTTGCTAGGACTCGTAGGACTAGTAATTTACCTAAGATCTGGACAACGACATTGATACGAAAAGACAAGAACTAGAGGCTGAAACAATGATCGAATTCATCAATCGAAGTGATAAATTGTAGGTGAACCTATTTCCCTCAACTGAATTTTACAATCAATTTATTTTGTTTGCTTGCTTCTGCTTTGCTAAAAGGCAGATCTTTTCACACTAAAAACTCCTCCTTTTCTCTCTTAGCAATTATAATTAGACTTGAATTTGATAGATTTCCCTGTGGATCGATCTCTTACTTGCACGCTATACTAGTTAGTGAGTTTGAGTATTCTTTGGCAAGAACAACGACAGGTTTTCCTCTTGTCACTCCCCCCTGTCACTCATCCTCCAATCACTTCTCGCGCCGTCGGCTCTAACCATGGATCCCTTTTCCGATTCTCCATCTTCCGGCCATCTCCCCTTTCCCAGATTTG
Organism: Persicaria tinctoria; assembly: GCA_037127255.1. Classification (NCBI taxonomy): domain Eukaryota; kingdom Viridiplantae; phylum Streptophyta; class Magnoliopsida; order Caryophyllales; family Polygonaceae; genus Persicaria; species Persicaria tinctoria. The sequence goes on along the minus strand of JBANSL010000012.1, from coordinate 40,298,632 downwards.
GTTGTTCGACTCCCTCTGGTGTGGAGTTGCTCCTCCCTCTATCACCGGCTAACCTCGGTTTCAATTATCCGCATCCCTTTGCCTCGTCTCTTATGTGCTCGGTCTAGCTCCGGCTGGCGTCTTTGCCGGTCGATGCCGTCCCTGCTCCGGTCTCCTTGTCGTGCAAGCCACCGTTGTTTGCGTGCAATCCCTTCCCGTTCAGAGCGGCTGTCTTGGCGTGCAAGGATTTCATTTGCCTTGCACGCCAAGGTCAAGGAGAGGCATAAAAAAAAAAGAAAAAAAAAGTGAGGAAAAAAAAAGGAAAAAAAGAAAAGAAAAAGAAGTGTAAACCCACTCGAAAGGGTTGTCCAAATCCCGAAAAGGTCGTGTCAAATTTCCCGTAAGGGCTTGCAGGTGCGTTCTCTACGAGGGTGGTTCACGGTAGTTGTTCTGGTGGTTCTTGGCGGATCTGATCTGAGTTGGGGCTCGTGCGTCCGGTGTCGGGTCTGGCTGGGGGCGTGACGATGTGTATCATGGCGACTTCGTATTCCGGAAATTTCCTTGGAGGTTCGTCTTCATCGCCGACAGGAGGGACTCCTGATGTACCGTTGGCTAGCGGTGTTATCTCTGGATTGCGCTTGACTCCGTTCTGTCTTCGCTGTCCTCAGCTCTTATGGATTAGGCTCGTTTGTGCTCCTAGTGACTGTTTGTTTGCCGTCTTTGTGTTGCACCTATTTATTATTATGATTATATGTTTGACGGTTCGCCGTCGCCGACTCTGTCGGCCTCTCGATGAGCCAGGTCTGTCTGGCCATCGAATTATTACCTGATCAAAAAAAAAAATTGAGAAGAGGGAGTTTTTTTATTGATGGTGTAAAAGTGAGTTTGTTACAGCATTGCCTCCCTATTTATACAATTGTCAAGGTCAGTTATGAGGGAATTAATCACATACAACTGCAGTCCACAGCTTCGTGTGTGACCTCAACTAAACCATAACTCAACCCTCCCTTCCCCTCAAACTTGGTGTGTGGACAACCCAAGTTTGGAGAAAAGTTCATTCTACTAGTGAGAAGACAATATTTTGGTGAGGACGTTTGCCAATTGAGAATCAGTAGGGACATGACAGAGATCAATGAGACCCTCCATAACTTTCTCACGAGTGAAATGGCAGTCTATTTCGATATGCTTGGTCTGTTCATGAAAGATTGGGTTCCTGGCAATCTAAGTGACGGATTGATTGTAACAAAAGAGTGTGATTGGTTTCATTGGCGTTGCTGATAACTCTTCTAAGAGACGAACAATCCATGTGACCTTAGCTGCACTTTGGACCATGGCTCTGTACTCGGCCTCGGAAGAGCTTCTGGGGACGACCCCTTGTTTCTTGGACTTCCAACTAACCAGAGAGTAATTTAGAAGAACAATGAAACCAGTGACAAATTTTCGAGTATAAGGGCAAGCCGCCCTGTCTAAGTTTGTATAGGCTGTGATGCGAGGAGTATCAAATCCTTTAAGAACAATCCCATGTTGCAATTTGCTAGCAAGATACCGGTTTGTATGATGAAGAGCATCAAGATGAGTGGTGCGAGGAGACCACATAAACTGGCTTAATGCTTGCACAACAAAGGAGATATTTGGACGTGTGTTTGCGAGGAAGTTTGCTTCCCAAACCATCTTCATGTAATAGGAAGGATCCTCTATCAAATCACCAGCAAAAGGATGAAGATGACAATTCTGAGGGAGGGGAGTACAAACAGAACGGATCTCATCAAGGCGAGCTTTCTGAATGACTTCCTTGTTGAATTTGTTCTGAGAAAGATGGACACCATTAGAGTGTAAGTAACCTCTAGACCCAGGAAGTAATGCAGAAGACCCAAGTCTTTGATGCTAAAATGGTGGTCGAGATACACTTTCAATTCAGGGCCTTGATTTCAACGGAATCGGACTCAGCTACTAGAAGGCCATCAACATATATAGATGCAATTGTGATATGACCATTTATTCTCTTAATGAACAGAGAGTAATCAAGCTTCGACTTGACATGTTATTCCAATTGAATACTTGTTCTATTCGTCTCGTCGTTGGTATGCACTTATGTGGTTATTCTCTATGTATCTATGTTTGGTCATCATTGTCTTAGGTCTACTTCCCCTTCTGTTACAAGTTTTTTTTTTTTTTTTTGTAATATTAATTATTGTTTTGACTGAGTATGAATTTGTGCATTACCATGTCAACTTGTCACATTCCATTTTTATGTGCTTGTGCCTTGTTATATGTTATTAGTATCATTTAGGGTTTATCCCTTCAAGGATAGGGTTATGTGATTTAATACGTACCCGTTTATATTACAATGTTACCAATTTTATAATAGATTTGTGGTACGTAGTATATCTATCTTTCTTGTATATTTTTGTTATATGACCTTATGATCTTGTGACTGCTTAGATTAGTTACGTACTATTGATCTACTTTTTTGTTATTTTTCGACACTATTATATGATGTTTTATATGAATAATAACATGCTTAAGTTGTATAGCACATGATTGCATGTTTCTTCTCATCCTATGATACCCTTGTTTGTTGCATGCTTGTTGTGTATTGATAGTTTTACACTTCGCATGTTCTTTTGGTGATTTATTCCTCACATTATGCTAATTGTATTATTTGGCTCTTAAAAAATAATTAAAAAAGTGAAAAAAAAAAGAGAAAAAAAAAGTGAAATAAAGAGTCTTTTAGTTTATTTTATATATGAGAGTAGGAAAAAAAATATGTGTATGCATGATGGTTGAGAGTAAGTGCTTTTGACGAGTTGTTTGAAGAGCAAAAGTTTGAGTTATTTTGGTTTTGGAAGTATTTGATTTTTAATGTTCTTTTAGTTGTTCTTAGTAATCCTTTTTCTAGGATTTTTAGCACCACAAGCCTAAATAGTTTCCTCTGTTAAATCCTTACCGAGCCCCATTACAACCCGATATTAAAAGAACACTTGATGTTACTTGCAAATAATGGCACCCACGGTGGAAAATTGATGATATGGTCTCCAATTTCTATATAGCTTTTTCCATTTAGATTGAGTTGAGAGTTTGATATATACTTGATCTATATATAAAGCCTAACACATGAGAGTTGAGAGTAAACAAAATATCCCAATGAGGTTGGATAAGGAATAGATGTGCCTTTTATTTTCAATCCCTTATATACTTGTTAGGAAGTTAATTAACTTTCATGTCCATGGCTCCTGCACTTTGATGTTGTTTTTGACAATGTTAGTGCTTGAGGATTGTTTATATATATATATATATATATATATATATATATATATATATATATATATATATATATATATATATATATATATATATATATATATATTTGTGGGATGTTGGTTTTGCTCTTGATTTTACATTGCTTGAGCACAAGTCAAAGGTTAAGTATGAGTTTGATAATGTGTATTTTAATATGCATTATAGTTTAGTTTATGTGCATTTCATTGTAATATATTTATGTTTTAGTGTTAATTTAGATTAACACTTGTTTTGTGAGAAAGTTCAAAATCTATGCTATTTTGATGTTTTTATGCAGATTCGTAGATCCGAGGCAAAGAATACAATGAACGGAGCTAAGGGAGGCTAAGGCGAGACTTGGGAGAGCTTAAGGAAGAATTCCCGAAGATAATTGAACAAGCTAAGAAGCAACAGATTAAGGAATCGAGGTCTAAGGGAGCAAAAACAAGAGTGAGTCACAAAAGTTGTCCGCCCGGCGGGCTGAAATTGTAACGCACTTTCCGAAGGCATTATTGGTCCAATTGATGCGTATAAATATGCACTAAAAAGCTATTTTCAAGACCTACAACTTTTATGAAGACATCAGTACCAAAAAGTGTTCAAGGGAGAAAAGAGGAAGTTCCGACCCGGAAGGTCGCCACGCCAACGATCATCCATGGCAGCGAGTCCCCATCCGAGGCAGCAGGAAGCCACTTGTGGCAGTGGATTCGACCTCACTCCAGCGGACCCAAGCACTTGCCAGCGAGCTTCCAGTGGAATAGTCACAGAGCCATCTCTGTCACTAGTTCACTACAACGGTTTTCCATTCGCTAATAGTGAGTTCTAGCCACAGTTTTATTTAAGGAAAATCTATCTTTTGTATTTGGAAAATCTATCTAATTAGGACATCTTTTCCTGATAGAATCAGGTTTTAGGGCTATAAATAAAGGGTTTTAGGTTTGAATTTATCATTCAAGCATAGGAGCAATCACGAAGAAGAGAAGAAAGTTTAAGTAAATCATGTTTGGCTAATTTTCTAAGTTTCCGCCTACACTTTGAGACTTGGTTGATGATTTGTGAGTTTCTAATTAAAGTATTTTGCCTCTATTCCTTCAACTTCTATGTGTGATATTGCTTATATTGTTGGTGTTATCTTGATTAGTTTCCTTGATGATGTCGATATCTTACTAGGATTTAAAACTTTTGTATTTGTGTTATTTTTGTAGTAACACACATAGGATTGTGAATACCGTTGTTCAAGTATAATTATATAGAGATTTGACATATACTTTAAACATTGATCTACCGTGTTTAATTGATGTTATTTATATGCTTATGTTCTTGGGAATGTTTGCTATCTCTTTGTTAAATCTTAATCGTGTTAAAGTTGGATAGAGGTGCGGGAGATTAATTGAACTCGTTGGATATTTAAACAACTAGAAAATGATTCAATGATCAATAAAATTCCATTATTTAAATCGCAAATTATCATCACTTGTAGTGATTTATCATTCAATGAATGGCTGGAAAAAAAAAAAGTGAAACCGCTTTTCTTCTATCATTTATTTATTTTTGTTAATATTCTTTTATTTTATTTTCATTTATAAAAATCTTTCCTTTTATACTGATAAATACACATTGCAATTGAAATAATTGATGCTCTAGAATTCAACCCCTTGCATCTTATACTAGTTTGTTTATTTGAGAATTGGTCTATCATCTATGGGACTGCACGTATTGTGAGAGGCAAGTAAAGGTGAGAGATGAGGGGATAAGGATGGGTTTGTTGAGTGTGAAGGTTGAAGATTTTTACTCGATCCATGTACGGATCACGAGGAGCAAACAGCTGGAGATTTGGAGGGGGTGTGTTGCTGTGGTGAAGACATAGTGAGCGAGGCCAGGTGGTGCTGTCAGGTATGGGAGAATGGCAAAGATGAAGCCCTGTAGGAAAGGTGGACTTGGTGATAAATGGTCGAAGATGCAAATGTGGGAGAGAGCAACTCCATTAGAGGAGAGGTCAAGGCATTTGTTGTCTTGGTGGTGTTCAGGATAGCCTACATAGACAAGACACTAGAAGAGTAGTGACGGCGTCGCTAACACCATTCCAGACTTTATAGGAGGATGAGGCCACCAAAGAGAGAAGCCGAGAACCCTAGGGTGTTTATCTAATCAACTCAACCACTAGGCCAAGCTCCTACATCAAGGGAAAGCATTGCAACTCTCTTCCAAACTCTTGCTCTCCATATACTGACAAGTGAAAGCTTAATAGAAGCTAATCTCAACAAAGTAGAAGTCTTCTCCATTGATCATTTCATTTCAAAGTTATGCAATCCTACTAAAGCACGAGATCTAAGTCCAACTGTAAACAAAGACATTCCTGTCTGTGAAACAGCTCTAACAAACCCCTGATTTGCAGTCAAAGTTGGAGAATCCCAGGAATCTCCAGTGCCAAAAACAATCTTGTTCTTTGGATCCAACTTTCGGGTGCTTGGAAGACTCATCAGTCGCGTTGAAGGATTATCAGGCACAACCCTGTATGCAATAATGTGGCAACAACATTAAGCAATTCAAGAATGACAACCACCATAAGCAAAATGAAAATTGCAGATTAACAAAGTCATTACTCAGTATACTATCTAGCAACATATCAAAAGCATATTTTTATGATTGCTCAACATGGCTTTAATGGTTTTTACAATTGTGGGAATCATCAACACAGAGAATCCAAAAAGTGAAGCTTTATCCGAGTGCATGCTGGTCATATAGAATAGTAGACTGAATCAACTTAGAGACTCAACCTATCTAGGAAGATCTATGTTTTCATCTTTAGCACAAGACATCTATTAGGAACTGAGCCAGAAATAAAGGGATTAGAAAAGAGAGAAACCATCTCACTTGAACAATTTAAGGAAATTTATAATCTGTAGTTTAATTTCACATGACATGTGAATGAATATAATATTTTGGTTGGCTCTTGTTAATATTAGAAACCAAATAACTAACTCTTGATCCTAATTAAAAGACTTGACAAATAAAATCCACAACAATAAATAGGAGAGAACATGGATAAAATGAGAAAGTGCTTGCCTACAAATTAGGCAATAACAACAATCATCCTAGTATATTTTGCGATAAAGTAGGGTTTGAGGGTCTAGATGTACGCACCCTTACCCCAAATTGGTTGAGAGGATGTTTCTGATAGAACCCTGGGTAATCAACGGAAAGGGGTGTTGAGAGATGTGAAATAGACCAAAAGTGTCACACGTCGAAAGTTGAACATAACAAGCCCTAGTACATGAGTCGGTGGGCTACTGCTTCTATTGCCAATTGGTTTTAGAATGGAACCTCATTCGGCTTGTGCGCTAAGCTACTAGCGCATGTGCGCGTCCGTGCACACGACCCCCAGTCATCGGTCCGAGTCGGACTTTGATAAAGGGTAAAGAAAGGAGAGCAAAAGAGAACCACGAACATGAAAGCATGACATATGTAGGAAGGAAGGGCAAATAGGCACGAAAAGCCAAAACAAACACAGAGAAACCAAACTGAAAAGGAATCGATGGACACCACCCAAGGATTAAACATCAAATGCTCATCCTCCGGCAGTCACGGAGGCGGCAAGGATTAAGAGAGAAAGGTCCTCATGGATAACTAAGGTGCCAATTAGGAGAGTAGGAACCTAAAGGGACTAAGTATAAAATGGAAAAATAACGACAATAACTATAAATAGTAGACTTTGGGTTTGTAATAAAATCATAGAGTAGGTATTCTAACGGAATCATAGAAAGTTCATATGTTCTATTTAAAAGCAGCAGTAAAAAGCAAAATAAAGGTCTTGTGGAACAAGAAACAATTCTAATGACTGGGATTTCGTCAACCAAGTGAAAGATGAGCAAAATAACAAATAATACTTGCCAACTCAAAATGTGCTGGGTTAGGCAGCAGTTGGTATATAAATGACCCAAGTACAAGAAGACGAGATTGCGTATGTGTTACTTATAAAATCCACAGATTCACGATAGAGTTGAGCTATATGATTCTGTCTCAAGGCAGTGCAAACAAGATGAAAAGTCAAAACCAAGAAAAAAAAAACCAAAAAGAAAAAAGAAACCTCAAGGAAAGAAATACAAGTAAAAAATGTACCTAATATACTTCACCAATAGATTGGCTCGTAGTTTCTCTTCAGGCCCCGCATACATTGAAACGAGTTCCATGAATTCTGAATACACAGTTTCACACATAATTCCTGTTTTCGCTGTGATTAGGCCATACAATTCAGGATGGATTGGATTCTCCAGTTCTGACATTGCCTGTATAAAATTCAACAGGGGATATTATACTTGAAGAGGATAATAACAAATTAATGTTATCTTACATATGCATGCAGTATATATTCATCATTTGAGCTTTTCATAACTGAAAAGGATATTCTCTTTAAATTATTCAAGAAGATAGGCATGTCAGGGTACATACAGCCTTCACATAATAAGTTTGAATTTATTATATGATACAAATTACATTATTATGTATTATATGATTCAAATTACATTATTATGCATTGCAACATGATGCTTCTGTACAAACTGGCAGCTGATGCCAAGGAGACGTTCTAAGGAGGCTTCAAAGTTCAAACTGTGAGCCTATGAAGACTAGGAGAAATTGATTCTGAAACGGAACAATACAGCTCTCCTATATGTCTATAGAATCATTGGAACTCTCCTGGTGTGTTATGCTTGGTCATGTGTAATTGGGACAATATTAAAAATGATTTATTAAAAAATTTGCAGGAATTCTGATAGGACATAAAATAAGGAAGAACTAGTTGGATAGATCAAACACAAAACACACTCAATAGTCCATACCAACCTAAGATGAACCAGAGCCAAGGAGTTCACTCCCTAATTAGCAGGAGTTCACTCCCTAACTATCAGGCAAACGCCTAGCCCACCCTAGGCAAAATAGCCAATTACAAAGTAGATTTCTTGATGACTAAGAGGCCTATTCCCTTATTTATACTGACTCAGACTAGTGCTAAATGACAGACAGTGACATTAGCATTCCCCTCTCACAACCTAACGACTTCCATGGCAGCACAGGGTCCTTCATCAGCTTATAGACTCCTCTTGTGTAAGTATCAATGTCACCCTCCTGAAACAAGTCTTGTCCTCGAGGCTATATTCTAAAATGAAATCTAGAGGCTCAGTTGGATGTGGAAGATTTAATATCAATAGCGATATCCACCCAATGGCTCAGTTGGATGGAAGGCAAAGGGATGGATGGATATAGTGAAGGTTACCGGGTTCGAAGGAAACTGCCAAAGCGGGAAGAGAGACGTGACGATGGATAAAATGCACACATGCCCAACACTAGCTTCAAATACCCCACACTCTCTCATCAATGTATCCCGGGTAAAGATGTGCTCCCTTCTCTACATTTTCCATGGTACCATTACATTCTTTATCTTTTCCGTTGTAGTGAGCCATCCCACTCCCACTATCCAGTATACTTCACATGGGCTGAGATACCAATGTACAAGAATTAGGCGAGCGATTACCAAAAAAAAAAAGAATTAGGCGAGTAACTAACGGTATATTGAAAGATACCTGAGAAATGCATAGAAAGATACCTGAGAAATGACAAACTCAGTGTTATTCTTAAACCGATTTTGTAACAGACTCTCAGGTGCACTCAGTAGCTGTTCTGCACAACCATTGCTGATGTCAGACACAATAGCAACCAATGCAGTTGTGTCAAAGTTTAGGAATTCTTCTTTCTCATGTAAGCTCCCGGCTCCGGGAGATTCCACATTCATCGAGTAATCTTTCAAGTGTGAAATGAGAGATTGAAATGAAAAACCAAGGTTCAACTGCTTCTCGCTCAAAGCGACCTCTGCTCCAACAACACGATATCTATCATCAGCATTTTCATGCCCTAATGTCAACGCATATTCATACTGACCCACCTTGATGCTCAGAATGCGTGCATTTTTATATGATCTTGAGTGGACATTCACCCACTCACCTTCTAATTCCTCGGTGAAAATGGAATTAGTATGCAAGTCATCTGCCTCAAGTACAAATTCAAAAAAATCGAATTCCCTAATGAGCTTATCCTCGACAGATTTCTCAATTCCAGAAGCAAAGAACAGGATAATCGAGGAAGGCTGAATTATGGGTGAAGATTTAGCTGCAGCAAGCACTTGCCTAATTCTTGTTTTTAGACCCCTGTTGCCATGAGAGTCATCCCAAGGGACATACCTTGGATTACGATCAGATACAATAAACCACACTGGAGCCTTGTTTAGTGTGCAAACTATATCGACATGGGCATCTTTCGATTGAATAACATTATTTTCTTGGTTCTCACAAGTGGCGGATATTGGCACTGGCTTGCACACACGTGAGACTCCAGTTATGTATGGTTGCTCAAGTATATGAACAACGGCTTCAATATGCCCAATGTTGCAACTGCATTTTAGAAAGAAAGACGGATTCTTACAACATGTTTGTTATAGCAAGTAAACAAGCATGCCCAATGTCAAACCACAACTAACCCTCACATATTCATCCCAAACAGAAGAAATTTATCAGGTTGATACCACAATTTAAATATAGGGTAAACTGCCAAATGCAACATTGGAGAAACCAACTAGAAGTAAGCAAATCTGAATATAACCCTATGTTATAATAACTTTATTAGCAACTCACCACTCAGACCCATTTTACCATTTTGCCATAAATAAACATTACTAAATTCATAAAATATCATTTTTTTTTAAATTAAACCTGTCCACGACTAAGGATTTGTGGATTTTTTTGTTTTTTTAAGTTAGGGTAATTCTGGATATTGAACAGTTTTTCTTAAAATTTTAGTAAGGATAAAAAATGAGTGCAGAGGTTCAGTTGTTAAAGAATGCAAATGCTCAATTCTGATTTAACAAAAATGACTGAACCATTCCTAATGACCAAAATGAAGCAGAAGGGAGGGCTATACAGAAAGAAAGAATTGAGTATTAAGATTATCGACTCTCGTAAAATATTTTGAAACCAAAGAAATCAACAATCAGACAGGGATTGAAAAAAAAAGCATCCAAAGTAATCAAAAACAAAGAAAGAAGAAAACCTGGGAGGTGAAGAAATGGGAGATATGCGAGTTAAGAAGGAGAGCTCAGAGTTGAGCAAGCGAAGCAAGGTTCGCTTACAGGAGTCTGTGATTTTACAAAGAGGCAACCTCTTGACTCTCTCCACTGCAATCTTGCATCTTAGCATTGGATTCATCTGTAACACCCCAAATAACACACTCAAATCCTAGTGTTACACACCATGGAAGAGAAATCAATCACTCAATACCACTCTCATTACGCCAATGACAAACCATACTCAAAACCAACAACAAGCATAACTGTTGTAATAAAATATCAAACAATCAATTGATACAACATACTATCATTAACATCCCATATAACATTTCATTACATACAACCAGTCAAGTCCATCATCAAGTGATTCCCAACAATTTCAAACAACCAAACCAATAGTACAAATCATAACAAGAATGAGCTACTAGAGTACTAGACGACTCCAATCAATCAACATTAACACCATTTAAACAGAATCCAATTAGGCATGACCAACATTTTAATGGTAAATGTAAACATACCCAAACATGGCACAAGATACAATTCATACACTATAAATTCTACAATAACTTGAAACAAAATTCAATGCAAGACACATCAAGCATGCAAACAAGAGGCAAAATTATGCAGCCTTAAGGAGACCTGCTTGTATGACCTAAAATCAACAAATACTGTAAATTAGAGTTAAAAAATACAATTTAAAAGTGAAAAATTTATCTTTAATTTTAACATTTCCAACAAAAATCACCGCATTTAAAATATTTTGTTCTTTAAACATGGAAGATAAATTTAGTCCCAGTTAATATGGAAGGATAGATTTATATGGAAAGAATAAATATTTTTTCAAAAGAAATATCTTCTAGAAAAAACAGAAAAGGAAGCATCATTTGCGCCTTCCTGTGCCTAGTTGAAGCTGCCTTGCCTTGGTCAAGAAGTGGCAGATGTTAAAAAATACAAAACCAACACCAAAAGTTCCAAAAACTTCTACAAATAACTTTGCACTAAAGGGTTTGGCATTCCCAGTGTTCTAAAAATTGCAGCTAAGTGCTAGGCGGCAACTCACCTAGGAATTTTTATGCCTAGACAAAGTAGCCAAAAAGTGGGTCTAGGCAGGCTAGGCATTGATCTATGTTGGCAGCTAGAGGACTAGGTGATCTAGACGAGAGCCGGCCTAGGTGGGCTAGACGGCTAGGAAATTAGGGGTTTTAAAATATCCATTATTCTCTCTCCACAATCCTCATTTTCAAACACAAGCGGAAGCTATCCCTACATTAGTAACTTAGCAATTGATTTGTGACTTTGTTCATTATTTGTCGATGGTTTGATTAGGTGCCATCATGTCCCACTTACGAAGTGAAAATGCATCAAAGGCTTACTTTTGAAGCATGCCAAATGCATGATTTTGAGCTTATTTGCTCTAGACTTGGTCAAGACCGTGATTTGAGTTTATGATATTATGAATTATTATAGTATATAGTTGAAATACAAAATAGTAGGTTACCAAAACATTCCACAAATTCTGCATAGGTCCCAGCCTAGCCAACTAAACGTTAGGTGGTAACCTGCGATTCCTGAGAAACAAAACATTCCACAAATTCTATATCTCGGTTTTCAGCAACTACCATAATCAATCTTAAAAACATCATCAGCCTCATCTTCGAAAACTAACTTACACTGCACAAAATAGCAGGTTATAGTAAACCAATTTGTCTCAAAATTAAACTGTGACAACTTGAAGTCATGAGTGAACTATAGCGGAATAGGAATCGCTCAAAAATGATTTCGACATCATCGGGAATATTATTTCATTTACAAAAAACATGTTCCAGTGCACATTTCCAGATTCCGGTTCTACTTGCAAAATTTATGACTCCATTAATATAAGCATCAAATTTGGCCTTCAATTGTAGATAAACAAGTGATGCATAACCACAAATATTGACAACATTAATTTGAAACATGATACAGTGCATATTTTCGAATCATTCAATCCTGCACTCACAATTCCACCAAACCTAAGCTGAACCCCAAGTATCTATTAAAACCAATAATATACAATGGTTTAATACCTCTCTTGAACAAACTCGGAATTTGGATCGGAAACAAACGACACCACAGCGCACTCATCCACGGCCGTGAGACGATGACGGGGGCAGCGTGGCTGCGTCTTCGGATCGCCTGGCGAGGCTGTGCTGCTGCTGCTGCTGCTGCTGCGAGGGCGAGGCGAAGGCAGCTGGCGGTGATGTCGAGGAGACGAGGGCGCGAGGGCGGGTGTTTTTTTTGGTGAGGGGGGAGAGAGTTTAGGTGAGAAGAGAGGAAGAGAAGACGATGGGAAGGGTTGCCCTCCTAAACGAATTTTTTTTTTTTTTTTAGATATGAACCGGCCGAGACGTCAATTATCTTAGGAAGACCATTTCTGAGAACGGCAAAGACAAAGATTTATTGTTGCGAAGGTTCACTGACCATGGAGTTTGACGGTGGAAAGATTAAGTTTTCTATTTATGAGCCACCTAATGATTTGTTAGAAATTCCTAAGGATCCAAAAAGATTTATTCAATGTTGAATATTCTAACAATGTGAAATTTAATGTAGAGAAAGAAGAGCTCAAGATAGAGATTGAGAATGTGCTTAGTCTACACTAACCTATACTTCTACCCTATAACAATGTGAAATTTGATGTAAGGAAAGAAGAGCTCAAGATAGAGATTGAGAATGTTCTTAGTATTACGTCCCATGACATGAAGCACAAATTTTCCGAAGATCTTCCCGAAGGTCTTGGCTCACTGCTAGCGAGATCCCGTTCGCTGCTAGCGAGCCCGGTTTGCGGAAAGCGAAAGACAAGCTCGCTCGATGCTCGTGGAGAAGGACGCTTGGAGGCTGCGTGAAAGACACTCGAGTACTCGGCCCTCTGGGGCAACTCGGTCACTTGCAAGGAAACCCTCCGCCTTAAGCATGCTAGATATTTATATATTTTTACTTAGTCATTAAGTTTTTTGGGGCCCCACATGCTATATATTTGTGTGGCTTCCTTTGGAGGCCTTGGGCCATGTTTATCAAGGGGTACTAGGGATACTAGAAATACTAATATTTTATTTATCTCTTTCCGCCACATCATCTTAGCATCTCGTTCTCATTTTTCCCACTTTATCAGTAGTATCTCTGGTATCTCAAAACCCATCTTTTTCTACCAACTCAATTTACAAATATACCATTCTCCAATAATTATTTTCATTATCGATTATATTATTATATTCATTTTTTATTTTAATTATTTCATATTCTTACAATATTCTTTATTTTTCAAAAGTCGTCCATATTTATAATTTAATTTTTTGGATAATTTTTTGCATATCCACCTCTTATACTTATTATTTTAGAAGCAATGTCTTCACAAAATATTGTGCCACGTGTCCTTCTATGAATCCAAATTTTCAGCCTTTTACCCCCACCCACGTTCTCTCCGTATATTCATTCAACTGCTCACAATATCAATTCCTAGATAAAATTGATTTTCACCAAACCCTAACCCAGTCCTTCGTCATTGCCGCAGTCTCGCTCACATCCGCTCATCTCCCTCGCTCGGATTCGAGGTCGGGGCACCCAGATCCGGAGAAGGTGGAGGTCCCTCGTCGTTGCCCTCACTCCCTTCTCTCAATCTCGGCTTGGCCCTGCGTTCTCTCTTTCTTTCTCAAGCACCGCCTCTTCTCTGCAAACGGTTCCCTAGACGACGCACACGGAGGAGCAGTTGCGGAGGTGCAATGGCGGAGGATGGTGGACGATCTCGCAGAGAAGGGGAAATTGAAGAAGTGCATCGCTATCTCCGACGTCTCCTCCTCCTTCGCCATGAACGACGAACCGTAGGGCAACTGACCTCGCACTCTCTCAGTCCAGGGTAACCTCTCTCTCTCTCTCAGTTACAGAATTTCATTTTAGTTTTAGGCGCTGGATAAGATTCGGTTGAAGGCCTTGCCGGACACAGCAAGCTCGATGCATAGGAGGATGACAATTCGATTGGAGGGCTTGATAGCGGCATTGGTAAGTTCCTTCATTCTATGTTTCCCCTTTTCTTCCTCGCCATCTTCCTTCCGGATCAGTTTCTCATTTGTAGAGAATTTTATCCTTTGTTCCGGTAAGTTACTTGGTTCCTTCATTCTATGGTTCTCTTGAGGAGTCAAGGGAGGCTCTTGCAATTGCATAAACAGATGGTTCTCTTGATGCAAGCGGTGGTCCGGTGGAGGCAACGGTGATACTGTGGTAAGGTTCTCTCGGTTCTCTAAAGTGAATCTAATGTTATGAGGGGATAGGCACTTTTATGGTTGATGGCTTTGGACACTAGGGGAGAGCACAATGGCGAAGAATTTCTTACATTGTCAAGAAACTAATATGGTTGATGGGAATTGGATCTGGAGTTCATGATTTCTCAAACCACTTAAAGTTGTGGGGTAGATGATGTAGCACTAGACATGAGTTTGGATCTCGAGTTCTCCATCATAATTTCTCAAACCACTTAAAGCCGTGAGGTAGATGATGTAGCACTAGACATGAGTTTGGATTACTTTTTCAGAATATATCTTCTTGGATAAAATTTATGCATTCAAACCTTTGTTTCATGACATACTCAACTAGCATACAATGTGATGCAAATAATCACAAGTTTACTCATAGTTTTTATAGCATGAGTAAGATTACCCAATTTCAACCTCTTACTGGCATGACCCTCCTAATTTTATGTTAATCAAGATGTTGAAATATATAATGGTTAGTTGGTGGGTTGCAAAAAATTGTCTTAGAAACATCGCTTAACACATTCAATATTTAGATCTATGTATTACCGTGTTCATCATTATTTGCTAGGGCATTTAGCTGTTTCATTTTTTTATGGACTTGTGACATGAGGAATTTAGATATCATATGACCAGAAGATTGTTTTCAGCAGAACAAAAGAAGCAAAAGGTCTTGGAAATTTAATTAAAGCTCGTATTGAAGAAGCAAAAAATCTGGTACAATCATTAATATTTTCTTGTATTGTTTTTATTCTCTATTGTTAAGTCTTGCCTTGTACTCAGTACCTTATTTCTTTTTGTCAATTTTGCGCTTTTCAGATCCGAAAAATGGACCTTGAGGCAAGAAGTTTGCTGCCCAATGTTAGGGGGATGCTTCTTGCCAAACTTAGAGAATATAAATCTGATTTGAACAACTTGAAAAGTGAACCGAAAAGAATCTCATCAGTGAACCCAAATCAGGCTGCCCGAGACGAGTTACTAGAGTTTGGAATGGCTTAACCTTGCTTCTGGGTTTTATATTTCAAAAAAGAACGTTTCTATTAGACTCTTTTGCAGCTTGCCATGCGCTGATTGACAATAGATGCTTTAGAAGTGTCCAATTCCCTTTGCTTTAGATGGGATGAGAATTGATCTACTTTTCAAACAAAAGTATTAACATTGCTCTCGATGTATGTGTGCTTGATAAACTTGCAGTTGACATGTTCACTTGATTTTATTGACTTATTGACAATTCAGACTTAGCAACTATGCACTTCTAGCATTATGAATTTAGTTTTATACCAATTATGTGCATGTAATGATCAATCTGTTCTGTTTCAATTTTTTTTACTATGGTTACTGTGAATCTTTTCGTCACCATTTGCTTTCAAATCTTTTTTCTGCTGATGCCTATGGCCTAATCAATGCCATATCGTGTTTTCTTTTATTTATTTAGGATAACTCAACTTTGGTGTTTGTTCAAATAGGTTTCAGCTGGTCAAAGAGAGAGATTGATGATGTCAGCAGAGAAACTGAACCAGACCAGTGTCAGAATCAAGGACAACAGAAGAACCATGCTTGAGACAGAAGAGATTGGGGTTTCAGTTCTTCAAGATCTGCATGGACAGCGACATGCTCTTTTACACGCCCATGACACGGTAATGGCCTTAACATCTATTGTATGATTAGATTTATAGGAAGATTCATTTGGTAACTTGGTTATGTCTTATTTTGAGAGAACTGGGGGCTGGGGGATAATGCTTGCTTACGTTCTGCACTTCTATATGAATTATTTCTCAGCAGCTCTCATCATCTTATGATGAACATGGTTAATGGGGGGGGGGGGGGGGGGTGAGACAAATGTACATTCTCATAACTATAATGTAGTTGTTGATATACATCATATAAATATAATCAATTCATAGTAATTAAAAACGTTAAATATATTATATATTTTATACTTATTAAATATATAGAGTAAATATTTTAGAAGATAAAATCATATATAGATGAGCTATATAGAGTAGCTATTTTAGAAGATATAATTTATAAAGCTAAAAAATAACGAAGCAATAGGATAACAAATAACTAAATATAATCAACATGCCTAATTAGGATAAGCTTTGTTTTGTAGTTTTTTTAGTAATCAAAATCAATGATGCTAAACCATTCATTTGCAATTGTGTTTACGAACGAGGATCAGTTCTATGGAGCAAAGGCCAACATAAATGTATGGGCACCAGGAGTAAATGATGCAAATGAATTCTTCTTATCCCAAATTTGGGTCATCTCCGGTTGGCAATGACCTTAATACCATTGAAGCCGGCTGGCAGGCAAGTATCCCCGATATTCTCATCAATAAGAGTTTATCTTAGAACAACAAAGATGTTTTACGTACGCAAATAAAAAATAATGATAATAAAATCAAATAACTCATCAAGATCACCATGTAAATGACACTTTTTCATTAACGAATGCAAATACTACTGTACTACATCCACCCTTTATACTTATTATTTTAGAAGCAGACTCTTTGTAAAAGAATAAGCCACGTGTCCTCATTCTCTGAGCAAAAATAAAAAGCAGTTTTCCACTTTCTCTCACCCACGTTCTTTTGGTTACCAATACTAAAAACTGAAATTGTTTTTCAAATTACTTTCTCAACCCACGTTCTCTTCAAATGCTCAAATCCCCTTTCTGAAATTGAAGTAACCATGGATTTCACCTCTTGCAATTGGTTTCTTTTCTCTTCACGTTATATTTTCTTCTTCCTCACAATCGTTATTGTGAGGAAGTCGTTATTATGGTGGTGGCAGTCGTTGCTAGAGGCGTGGCGATCGGAGGAGGGTGAGTGGCAGGAGTCGGCTTCGTCGGCGACGGCGTGAGGCGGCAATCGGTTGGAGGCATAACGTAATCGGATATGTGGCTGGTGGCGGTAATCTTTGCCGGAGGTGTGGCGCAATCGGGCGGTGACCGAAGAAGGCGACGACAAGTGGTTTGGGTGGTGTGAAGAACCCGACGACTGTGTGCGTGGTGCGAAAAAACCCAATTTCTCTCCCGGTATGTTTCTTGAATTTGTATAGGGGTGGTTCGATTTGAGAATTAGGGTTTTGATTTGGGGCTATGTTTTGATTTGAACTTGATGAATTTTGCCAATTGGATTTGAATTTGAGGAATTAAAATTCTTACTTTCTCAATTGGAACCTCATAATTTGCTTATGGCTTATATTTATCGCATCTCAGTTCTCTTTCATTATATCTCAGCACAATCCATTTTGGGCAAAATGGATTGTCTTCAATCATGATTCTTTTCTTTCACTTTGAAATCGTTTTTTTCACTTTGAAATCGTTATTAGTATTAAATTTGGTAGAGATCTCTTAAACCTATTCAAACTGTGGTTCATTTTCTGTAATGCTTCATGACATATTACTGAATTGGTTAGATGAATTCTGAATAATGATCTAGAATCAGTACCTTTGCTTGCTTTTTTAATTTTCCTTTTTCTTTGTTGCCTTGATGGGTATGATTTCTGGTTGGAAGCCAAAGTCTAAAGTTTGATGGTATATGTGCACTCTTCTTCCAGAACTACTGTGCACTGAACATAAGCTTTATTTTTTACATTTCACAGCAACATACTATTTAGGGGGTTTGCTCTGTGATATCGATGGGGAGGGTGCCAGCAATGCCCATAGGTGCCCGCAAATTGCTAAGTTTCCTTGCTGAGCCTTTGAAGCAACCACCAGAAGATCTTCTGTCCATTGAGGATCATGATGTTTCAGATTATTTGAGCGAGTTCAAAGATTGGGTATTCATTCAGATTTCGTAGGGAAGATCTGATTATTGATAACAATTTGCATTCTTTAAATGCTCCTTCTTTGGTTGCCCCTCTAAACTAACAACAATGTCATGTTTCTGAATGACAGCGGGAATATTACTCTTGTGATGCAACATATCGCAATTGGCTGAATCTTGACTTATAGAATGCGGAAAATCCTCACCATGATTTGTCACTTGGAAGAGAAACAAAGATTATCAACAGCTGCACATGAAATGCTCAATTCTTCTTTGTTACTTCTGCAAAGTGAGTTACTAACCGCATAAATATCAGGACTTGGGAAAATAAACACTTGGATCTTTTGATTCTTGACTGATAAATGATCTTCTATATTAATGTTGCATGTTAATCAAATGCTCTTGGAATGTTTCTTAATAATTGATTACACCAACTTATCCTCTATTTATTTATTTTGTTTTCCTTTAAACTATCATGGAATGAAAATCCTTGGTTGGTGCCCATTGAAGATCATGTCATCGATGCTGTAGAATTCGTATTCCTTGAGTTGCATGCTACATCCATGGTATGTTTGCCTTCTGGGAAGTGCATGACTCCGGATGCCACATTATGCGCCACGTTGATGAATGCTCTTTACTCTTCAGTGTCTGAGTGCATGACTTCGAATGCCACAGCAACAACAACAACAACAACAACAACAACAACAAAATTCAGACAGCAAGTAAATGAATTGGGAACCAAACCTGAACTCGACTTTCGGCATTGCAGGAACTGAACCCATGCCTCAAGAGAGTAACTTTTTTGGGTGAAGACAGTGAGCAACATTGCGAGTCTTTTGTCAAATCTTTCATATAAAACACCAACTATAAGAATGTTATTTTGATTAGTTATCATTTACGATCTATCAATTTCTTGCATCTAAAACCTAACCGAGTACTCATAATTTTTTTTTCTACATACACAAGTCATGCCCAACTAATTTTCACATTCCATCAATTTGAGAGGTATAACATTTTTTTAATGTTTTGGCCTCTTTTTTTTTTTTTACAGTAGGCAATAAGTAGATCGACTTGGCGATCTAGAAGATCGACCCAGCAATCTTGAAGATCGACCCAGCGATCTTGAAGCCATCAAAAGATGGCTTCAATGACCCTACACAGAGGGTCGTCAGTAAAAAAAAGAAAAAATTTCTAAGATTACAATTACAGAAATTTAAAATTAAAAATATCTATAAATTAAAACTATGTTTCTTTCGATCAATAATTGGAGCCTTGATTCTTGATATCTATAAATTTCATTAATGTTTTGGCCTCTTAATGTTTATACACTTACAAATAGAGTTCCTTTTTTTCTAATTAAGGGTCGAAGTATTAAAAAAAAACACACTAAATATCATTTTTAAAATTCTTTAGCTATATAGGGTTTATACATTTAAACTCAGGGTATCTTTATCAAATTGGTTTATAATTTAGATCAATCTAAAAAGTGTAGAATGATGTGTAATAGATAAAATATCATAAAGGATCCGAATTCGGCTTTCTTAAGCTAAAAACTATAAGGTTTCTTTTCTTTGTCTTCAATTAGGATGGATACTATAGGAGAAGCGTAGAAGCGGGTGATTTACTATTTTTTTGTCAAATTTGAAGTATCGATTGTCTCAATAAAAAAGTATTTCATCACGATAATCAAAGATTTCGAAGAACAGCATGACAAGAAGCAAGAGTATTATGTTAGTAGAAAATTAATGTGTCGAATATTTTGTTTAAGATATCAAACTTGACCGTAATTATGAGACTTTTGTTTGTGATTGTAAGTGTTATTGTATTATGACGAGGGTTATAATTGATAACATGACAACAATTCAAATGAAATGAAATATATTCATAGTACGAGGGGGAACTAAAACGGTAAATTTTAATAAAAATACTCACCCGTACAAGGTACGGGAAAAGTACTAGTTTATAATAAATGAGAAATATTTTTTTAAAAAAATATATAATCAAACATATTCAAAATTAATGTCTACATGTAGATAAAAATGAATCTAGTATTTATGTAATTTTTTTATTTTTTATTTTTACATATTTAATACCGAAATTTGAATTTAAATATGTAAAACAAATTTGCGCAACAAATAATCACAGCCGTTCACCATGCGCCATGTGTTAGACATTCAACTGGCCAACCTGTAGGCTAATCCCTTCTCGACACGTGTCCGCTTCATTTGAATTCTTGCAACTACGCACAGTGCCGTCCTCCCTGCGTTTTGGCCTTCACCAGATGCATGCGACGTCATTTAGCCTTTAACCTTTCCAAATTTCACAATGTCGGTCTGTGCAACCTGACACGCTATTAATTTCAAATGCCCAAGCATCGATTCTCCACAAGTATTCTCCTGGTATCCCACACACTACTGTTTGAATTTTTTACTATTAATTTGCCTAGCATCTATGTAAAGTAAAAGCCCGTTAAATATGCTCTTAGAGCTAGATATTTGTGTAGCTTCCTTGAGAAGCCTTAGGTAGATATTTATTCCCTTTGCTTAGCATGGAAGTCTTTAGTTAGCTTCCTTTAGAAGTCTTGCTAGATATTTTAAGGCTAGCTCCCAAAGCCTTTGTACTATAGATACTCCTTTGATTTTACTTAATAGAGGTTGGAAAATCTGGGACAAGCTCTTAGGGTGTGTTTGAGTGTAGGATTTAAGGGGTTTGAGGGATGGCAAATATGCCTCAGTTTTCCCATCGCGTCGTTTGGGTGTATGGGTTTGCTGGGTTTGAAGGGTGGGAAATGGGGAGTTTGGGGGATGGAAGTGGATGGGGAATGGCAACTCCTCAACCAAGGTTTGGTGGATGGCAAATCCTAAATCCCCCGTTTTGCCCATTCAGCTTCCCATCGCCCTCCATAAATGCCTTCATTTCTCTTCACTCTTCTCTCACATGCTTTTCTGGAAGGCGATTTTTACCCGACAATTCCGAAGCGATCGAAACCGCCTACCTCCGACGATCCAGACCAACAGTCCTCCTCCGTCGTCATCATCAGGTATCTTCGACGCCCTCCACCATTGTTCTCTTCCACTGTGTGTGTACAGACTCCACCATTGTTCTCTTGCACTTTTCGATTTAGGGTTTGTTCATATGACTTTGGGGATTTTTGAATTTCTTCTGGCATTTTAAAGGTAGGCCGTTCATTTGTTCATATGCACTTTTTCAGTTTGTCTTCACCGTGTAGTTTTCGTGTGAAGTCATTGTTAGAGGCATGTACTTGTTGCTCGTACCCCATGCTCTTGTCATTCAGTTGCCATTTTAGGGTTGATGTTGTCATCCATTTCCATTTTTTAACTCTTTGCCTTATTAAAAAACTAGACTTTGTAGTTGTTGTTGTTATTCCTTTTATAAAGCATGTATATCGGACATTGTTGGGTTACTGACGCCATGTTAGGGTTGCTGCTAAATGGCAACTTGTTCCCTTGAAGTTTTGTCCTTTACCAAAAAATCACAAGTGACTGCACACCATCTACTACTGTCAGTTTGTCGCTTACCCATTTGCCTCTGTTCATGAATGTGCAAAGAATTTGTTGCCTTTATGAACTGCTTTGTAACATAAATGCAGGTTTTGATATATATATATATATATATATATATATATATATATATATATATATATATATATATATATATATATATATATATATATATATATATATATATATATGTGTGTGTGTGTGTGTGTGTGTTTGTGTGTGTGTGTGTTTAAAGTGAGGCCCCTATGATGTTTGTCGCTCACCTCTTTGCCTCTTGTTATGTTTTCAGGACTTGTATATGAAGTGAGGGCCCAATGATGCTTGAAATTACTGACATTAATCCCACTTTGATTGTCCCTGGCAAACCTCTGCTTTCATGTTGCTTGTTACATTGTCCCTTGAAAAACTGGTTGATTTGAGGGCCCAATGATGCTTGTCGTTTACCTCTTTCCCTCTATACATGTTTTCATTACTTGTATCTGACTTGAGGACCCAATGATGCTTGAAATTACTTACAAGTGACATTGAATATAAAATTTCTCGATAACGTATTGTTGCTCTTAAACTGCAGGAAACAAATGGTTCGGACAAAATTTACACAGCCACACAAAGAGCGCTTCCGTGCACGGGTAAACGAAGGGTCGAGGGTGGCGATGCTCGCCAACATCGCGAACTACGTCGAGAAGACGGACGCCGCTAGGGATATCGTGGTGAAGAGACTCGAGAAGATTATGGATACCATGGAGAAGATGGATGATAAGGTACTTCAGTCTTTCGCATTATTCACTCTCATATTCTTATTAAGTTCAGTGACTAGGGTAAATAGAGTAATGACATGGGACATACAGTATGTGACACGGGATATAAAACTGTTGGAGGAGATGATGGATTTATTGTAACAACTTCTTGTGTGCAGATAAAAGTGTTAGAGGAGGAGGTCCATGAAATGCGGGATGGAAAATTGATTGGAAGAGGCAAGGAACAAAGAGTAAGGGATAGTGAAAACGAGTTTGTACATGTTGGAATCCATGTACGTTGTAGATCGGTTTTCCAGGGTGTTGATGTTGATGTACCAAAGGGGACTCGTACTGAAGTTGTGGAGAAGCTCCGACAAGTTGCTAAGGTACGGTCCTTATGGCCCATGCCATTCATCCTTTATTTTCTCAATAGTGGCATGGGGATGTTAGCAAGGCGACAGGGGTCGTTTTGTAATGTGACATGGGAAATGTTTTTTTGAATTCAGAGGTTTTTCGCCGACCAGGAATGTGAGAGCAAGGCGTGGAAGATTACGAAACCGCGGGCCTTTAAAGGGAAGGACGTTGTCGTTCCCGGTGAAGCCGTTGCCATGGGACTAGTTTCTGCGGCCGACTATGAGGCCCTACAAGGGTGGCTCGCAAGGTAACCCATCATTTCATTTCAGTCTTCATTATACGGCACAGTTACCCTTTCATTGATTCCACTCCATTGTACGGTCCAGTACCGACGGTGAGAACCGGTCAACGGCTTGCGGCAAGGACCTGTCGAAGGAGTTTTTTACCACCCTCCAGACGCCCCGCTATTGGATCCACTCAGAGGTATATTGTATTTCTCACATTTTATTATGATTGGCATTGTATACGCATTTGGGTTGATGTTGGACTATGTTGTGGGTTGTAATGGGGGTTAACTTGACGCAGCACTTCGAGCAGTCATGCTTCCTGCTACGGAAACAAAGCGCGGAGAGGGGTTACGACATTGGGCGTCGAGTCATTGTGTTGGACTCCTACTTCTCCATCTATCTGGAGAGGGAGTGGAAGGAGTACAACTCAGACGTCGGGGGGTATGAGGCGAGTGGCATACTCCTCTCATACTTTGACGGGCGGGCCCCGGCACCCATGGCCCGTCCGTGGGCAGGCGTGGACCTCGTCCTCCTACCCCTCAACCTGAGGGGAAGACATTGGT
This sequence comes from Persicaria tinctoria, assembly GCA_037127255.1. Taxonomy (NCBI): domain Eukaryota; kingdom Viridiplantae; phylum Streptophyta; class Magnoliopsida; order Caryophyllales; family Polygonaceae; genus Persicaria; species Persicaria tinctoria. The sequence goes on along the minus strand of JBANSL010000012.1, from coordinate 40,274,743 downwards.
TTGCCGTTGCTCTTGATCTGAATGAGTGGCAGTTGAAGTTGTATGACTGCGATGTGCACTGCGTGATAGACGTCGAACTCCCACCCCTGCTGATGCACGTTACCCACCTCCTCCCTATCATCATGGATGCACACGCTGAGTTGAAAGTGAAATATGCATCGAAGCTGCCAGGCCAGTTTCGCATAATCCGCGACAAGCGCGTTCCGCAAAACAAGCTCAGGTATGATTGGTGCGACCCCTGTATTTCATTTAACTTGATGATATCTCCGCCTCTGTTTTGACAAAATCTCCGTCATTGCAGTGGTGATTGTGGCCCTTACACGATCAAATTCATGGAGCTCCTCATGGAGACCGATCCCACCTTCGATGGGCTGGACGACACGTTTATTGGGCCGTACAAACAGATGCTAGCGGCTGCCATCTTCAATGGTCAGCTCGGTGGAAGCATAATCTGATAGTCGTTTGGGTGTAGTTATGGAAGTGATTTGTTGTCTTTTTTGTGAACAACGTTTCTTTTAATCTTGTCCGTTGGTTGTTTGGATACATTTACTTTTGGCAATGGGTTACACTCTACAGGTAAGTGGTAAAGAACTTCGCAGTACTTTTGGGGATGGATTCTGTAAATAACCCATGTCACCCTCTTTGTATTACCGTGTCAGGTTGAAGGGGTTATCATGTCACTGGTTTGAATTTCATGTTTATCGATCCGGAGGTGACACTTTCATAATGAAATCACCCATGCACTGGCACTAGTTTCAGGTCATGTTTAAATTCCTGAGTGTTTGTGCTACTCGTGTACATGTTGTCACCATATTCTCCTCAGTGACACGATAATTATGTAAGTTGACACGGGATTCCAACTTTGCTGACATGGGTGATTACTAAAAAACTTATAACCAAAGTTTCCACCGTGCCAACATCGTCAATCACTGCCTAAAAATATCACAAAAATAACAAGACATGACGGTGGACACCTCCTCTCTATACTTTGATAAATTTTTAGACTCAGCATTGTTTATTTGTATATATTTTGATTTAAAATGTTATATAATTTTTTATTTTGATGGCATTGGTCTTAACATCTATGTGGCTCTTATTAGTATAAATGTATACATCTTTGCAAGACCTTTAAAATGATATATATATCATATCTCTTTGGCGTGTCGGTGTCATATGTTTTGTTGAAAATGTCGTTTCCGCGTGTCTTCCCGTGTCCGTGTCATGTGTCCGTTTCCGTTTCCGTGCTACAAAGTCTACAACACATAACCACCGAATGAAGATAAAGAAATCGAAACACTTAGTTGTCGTTCGGCAAAACTTGTCGTTGACTATTCACGCACGCTTTTTTATAATGAAAAAAACTATATAAAATATATTTTTTCATAAAATTTTTGTAACAAGTTTGTACTTGCTAATAATAGCTACGAAATTTTTTATAAAAATAATTACAAAACTAGATATTTTATATAGTTTTATCTCCTAAATTAAGCGTGCGTGAATAGTCAAGTGACAAGTTTTTCGGAACGGAGGTAGTACTTCATAGCAACGTACAAAAATACCAACCTTGTGACCATATTGAAATGTATATTTGTGCAAATTGACCTATATTTATGTTGAAGGGGTTATTATGTTAGTTGACACGGGATTTCAAATTTGGTGACCCTTCCCCCCCCCCCCCCCCCGATGGAGCCCCTCTCTCTTCATAAATACCACTCCATCGGTCCTTTCACTTCCACTCTTCTCTTGCAAGCCACAACAAAATTCCTGAAGAAGAAGCGACGCGATCGGGTTTGGTTCACCAGTGGTGCTCATCCTCATCGAAAAGCTTTCAATTCCAAGTAAGTACAACCCCGATTGGCATATGTGTTGAAAAAAATTGTTTGGATTTTAGGGTTTTCATCGATTAGAAGTTTGTTTTTAATGAAATCTGAGTTGTTAATAGGGTTTTCGACATAGAGTACTAATTGACGACATCGAAAGCTTTTCGATTAGGGGCTACGGTTTATGCATGTGTATCCTGCAGATTTTGGGTGAATATGTCCATGGCTCACTGTTTTATGGCTTGTGCCTTGTGTAGTTCCCTGTTTAAAACATCCATTAGTCTCTTATCTTGCATGTGCTTATTACATACTTATGTTGAGTAGTTGCTTGGAGTTCCTATATATGTTTATTGGTTTAGGCTTCATATATGCAATTACTTGGTGGAATTTGCTGAATTGGGGGTGAGAATTAAGCCAGTCAAGTATATATACTTGGTGACACGGGATAACAACTTTGGTGACACGGGTGATTTCTAACCACCTTTTTGTAATTGGTCTTTTCTTGCACATAATTCTCTCCTTATCAAAATTATAAGGTGCTTACAGTAATTTAGCTTATATATTACATTCTTCTTGAGTTGTTTGGTGACATATCATCTCACTCTCCCATTCATCTTCTTCATATATATGTACTTGTTAGGCTTGAAAAAGAAATATAACATTTTGGATCCTTTTTGTGTGAATCTAAAGCATAAATATGATTAAGCCTATGAAAGTTGCAACCTTTCTCTTTGTCTGTGAAGGTTCTTAGTAGGAAGTCTGTCAAGTATATATAGTTGGTGACACGGGATTCCAAATTTGGTGACACGGGTGATTTGTTCCCATTTGTTATATAACTTTGTGAAAACTTTATTTAATTGATATGAGTTTGTTATCAGAATTGTGGACTCCTTGGCCACATGCATCTTACAAATGGCATCTTCCAGAAATTTCATTGATATGAGTTTCATATTCACACCTGTATTTACCATTTCCAACTTTGCTTGCACATAAATATCTCCTTCTCATCATTATAAGGTCCAGACATTATTTTAGCTTATATATTACATTCTCCTTTAGTTGTTTGGTGACATATCATCTCACTCTCCCATTCATCTTTTTCATATATATGTACTTGTCTCCATTATAAAACATGCTTAGATATTTTTCATATGTATGTATGTTCTTGTGTTTGGTTTTCTTCTGTCATCTCACGTTTATTTTCCCTTGTACTGGTAGGAATCATGTGGCCGTACTCCGACAGCGACATTGACACGAACTCCGACAGCAACCAGAGCTACTAGAGCGGGGACGATAGAAGGTACTACTGGCTGCGTACGGACTACGACTACGGGCGGAGCCGTCGGGACCGTCGAGAGGAGGAGGAGGAGGATGATCAGTCAAACAGAAGAGACCCCGAGCGGGTGGCTGAGGATAATGCGCTCTGGAACTTCGCCGCCGAAGAGCTCACTGACCTCCGCCAGCGAGTTCAGTCGCTGCTAAACCGGGATGCTGCGAGGGAGGGAGCAATGGCTGCACAGCGCACTCAGCTGGAGGCCTCCAACATGCAGGTCTAGACCACCACTATTCAGCAGCAGGCTACCCAGTCGACGTTGCAGGCCACCACTACTGAGTTTTAGGTTACCCAGACCACGCTGCAGGCCACAATGGAAGAGAACATGGTCCTCGCCAACAAGTTGGTGAGGAGCGAGGCTAGCAACAAGCACCTGGCGCAGCGGGTGGCCGAGGTGGGCTCCTTCCTCTGTGGGCAGTGGGTCGGGCACGCTAGCGAGAAGCTCCGCACCCGACAACTCACCCGCTGGAACAGGCTCATGGGGTGGATTCTCGTGCTGATGATGGGAGTAATGGTGCATCTGGTCACCAGGGCTTAGGACCTCCCAAGCCAGTTCTCTTTGTTTTTTGCCAAAACTTGTGATGTTGTTGTAGTAGTTGCCATATACTGATGTGATGCCAAACAAATGTGGTTTATTGGACTTGGAACAACTCTGTATGTGGCGGATGGCCCCCATTTTGTGCAGTTAGGGGCCTATGTAAGGGTAGTTAGAAACAATGTCTCACCCACACTCGGTTAGTTGTCGTTTTTTGGAACGCTGAGTGTGGTTGCACCGTTATGAATGGTGCCTGTATGATCGGATATGGTATGTATAGGGCAATGTCCCTACTATATTATGCATGTCTATTACATTTTCACTTGTTGGTGTTATGCATGTCTATTACATTCAATTATCCATGACAAAATGTACACTTATATGGTTTCTATGATTGGCACGTAACAATTCTTATATCAACCTATCAATACATAAACAAGGTTAGAAAATCACCCTACTCGCCATATTGACATCAGTGACACGGATAATCACGTAAGTTGACACGGGATTACAAGTTTGGTGACACGGGTGATTTCCTTACAACTTATAATATGCCTTTCACCCGAGTAAGTTTCTTGCCACATGACATTCAATCATCCATGACAAAATGTAAACTTATGTGGTTCCTATGATAGGGACTTGTAACAATTCTTATATCAACCTATTAATACATAAACAAGGTTAGAAAATCACCCTACTCACCATATTGACATATGTGACACGGATAATTACGTCAGTTGACACGGGATTCCAAGTTTGGTGACACGGGTGATTTCCTTACAACTTATAATATACCTTTCAACCGAGTAAGTTTCTTGCCACATGACATTCAATCATCCATCACAAAATGTAAACTTATGTGGTTCCTATGATAGGGACTTGTAACAATTCTTATATCAACCTATCAATACATAAACAAGGTTAGAAAATCACCATACTCACCATATTGACATCTGTGACACGGATAATTACGTGAGTTGACACGGGATTCCAAGTTTGGTGACACGGGTGATTTCCTTACTCATTATAACCAATGTTTCCACCATGCGAACATCGTCAATCACTGCTTAAAAATTATCATACAAATAAAGTAACAGTCCATAATACATAACCACGGACTGAAGATAAAGAATGCGAAATAGTTCATAGCAACGTACTAAAATACCAACCTAGTGAACTACCGTCCACAACTAAATGTGAGAACCAACAACCATGTTCATAAATATCCAACACAATAAAAACGATGTTCATAAGAAGCTTCTACCATAACATAAAATTTCATAACACTGGGCAATGGTGATCACAACTGAGATCATAACCGTGTACCATTGAAGATGCGAACAGCGAGCATGTGCATGTACACCCCGATGAATACGTCGTCAAGACCGTCGTAGGTGAGGGCGTCCTTCGTGAGGAGTTGCATGAACCTGATCGTGTAAGGACTGCAGTCTCCACTGCAATAGAGAATCGCAGGAGTCAGATTCATTACAGTCGGATGCCACTATGAGACGAAGAGATATTTAAGTGTTGGACATAAATTACCTCTGCTTGTTTTGCGGAATCCTTTTCTTGCGACTAAGGGCGAACGGCTTTGGCAACTTGTCGACGTAGGTGGCCATCAACGCAGGGTGGGCATTCATCAGTACCAGGATAAGATGGGTGATGCAGCTTAAGTGTGCCGGCAGATGGCAGTCCCTCACGATGTAAACGTCCGAATCATAAACCCTTGCCTTCCACCCGACCAGATCTATCGCTACGGCGACCAGATCTTCGTCGCCGGGGACCGCCCGTCGAAGTAGGCAAGCAGCTTCTTGTCGGCTTGGTAGCTATCCGCATAGGTCTTGTATTTGTCCCACTCGGTCTGCAGATAGCGACCGAAATATGTGTCCAAAATGACAACTCGATCGCCAAAGTCGCCGGCCCGCTCCGTTACCCCTTTTCGAAGAAGATAGCATGTTTGTTCCATGTGCTGCATCGATTACAACCCTAGTCAAAATCCAAAACTATTCCACTACCTATTACAGTAGATACCGTGTCATTCACTAGACAAAGGTAGTCACTTAGGCGGGTTTCGTACCTCAGAGTTTAGCCAAACTGTGGGCGTTTTTAGTGCGGTGAAGAACTCCTTACTCAGCTCCGTGCCGTATGCAGTCTTCCAGTTGTCCTCATCCCCGCTGCACAACAACAACCACAATGTTAGGGGATTGGAGTCATGTATGCAATAACTTGGGTACGTCTGTTGATAAGTGTCACATATCCATCCAGCGGAGGAACCCATCGTTGTCTGACACGGAAAGAAGACCCAGCTTAATCGTGCCCGCGCCTTTGACAACGTTCTTCCCTTTTCGGCCCCGCGTTTTCTTCTGAGACGGGGACTTCACTTCTCCTTCACCTCCTGGACCTCTCTTACTCTTCCTGCCTCGAACGGGCTCCGCTCTTGCAGCCTCTGGGATTTTCCAATTGGTTAGACAGTTTCAACGGTTAGGGCAAAAATGTTTTTACCCCCGTGTCACCCAAAACTGTACTCGTGTCGGCTAACACTGATACACTTGTCACTTACGTACTACTATAGATTCAAATGACAATGTGAAGTAACAGGCAATTTACCTTCTCATCCTGTCCTTCCGGCGTTGCCTGGTCGTTCACTGTAGGTGGTACCTTCGTTGAACCGGCCTTACGGTTTTTCTCCTCAGCCTCCCTATGTTTCCCATCCTTCTCTCCACTGACATCTCTCCCAATTCCTCCAACGGTCTCGTCTTTGACAGCCTCTGAGATCTGGCAATTGGTTACGGTTATTTCAACTGTCATTCATATAATATATTTGTTCCCTTGTCACTTAACATATTAATATGTGTCGCTTCACTTTAACAACCGTGTCAGTTGTCTACAAAATATTGACATATTAAAAATTGTTGATTCTATTACCCCTTCACCGTGGATTCAGAAAATACCATGTCAAGTAACAACCAATTTACCTCCTCTTATCCTTCTGGTGGCTGGTCTTCCACCTTAGTTTGTCCCTCTGTCCCCCCGATCTTTTGGTCGTTATCCTCTCCACGGACATCGCCCATTGGTTTCTGCTCACCTCCTGCATTCGACTGGCCATCTCGCATCTCATTCACAACACCTTCCAACACCTTCATCTGATACACAAAGTACATAAATGAGGGGTGGTTAGCGAATGTTATTCGGCATTGGGAGATAAGTAACTCGTGTCACATATAAAATATACCCGTGTCACAAATGGCAGAAACGTTACACGTACCTTGTCATCCATGCTCCGCATCCATGTTGACATGGTTCCCAGCCTCTCCAAGATCAGTTCTACTGACTTCCCCAACTTCTCTTCCCAGGATTCCCTTGTCCCATCTCGTTGCTCCGAACTCGGGCCGAACTTGTCAAAGCCTTCACCGTAATAACTCGGTGCCAACGCAGCCTCAATGTCATCAAAGTAGAGGTCAGGCTCCTCCTGCTGGTAGAAGCACCCGATCATCAATTCATACTCGCCGGCCTTCAGTACTAGTATCGGGTTGTCTTCGACCTTGATGCTGTCCGATTTTTTAGGGTCCATGCGGGACTGGATCGTCTCATACATTAGATTGTCGTCATCGGCTGTCCACCTCAGCATGCAAGGCAACGTCGTGTTCGACACCCGGTTCGCAAATGCCTCCCCAATCCCCGGGACTGCTTCGTACAGCCAAATCTAAAACAACCACACATGTCACTCGAGTTCATCAGTTGCACGTAATAGTTCAAGCAAAACTTCGGTCAAGTAGCTAACCTGGAACGCATACGGAAAACCCATAAGCCCATATCCATATCGATCGTCCTTGTCGATCGCCTTCGGCTTCAAGTCAGTGACACGTCGTTCTATGACGCCCGATAGGGACTCGTGGGTGGCCTCGTACACAATCCTGCCCCAGGGGTAATCCAGAAATCGATCAACGTTCTCCACAAGGTTCACAATCCACCCTCGTATGGCTTTCATGGGTTCTCCTCCCAGCAGAACTCCTTCGACGATGAGGAGGAGAGCGATCTTAAAACGCCTTCTCGCACTCGGCTCCTTCAAGATGGAGTTCTTGAAGGTGTTCTCTAGCTCACCCACCTTCATGTTGTCCGTTCCGAATAAGTCCTTGAGAGCCTTCTTTGTCTTCTTGTCATCCTCCGTCTCTGTGTCTTCCCCCCGAACTCGACCACACCGTAGCCCAGTCACGAGCGCAAACTCCTTGATAGAGAATCGCCGCAGCTTGTCTTGAAGCATGTACCAAGTCTCCCACTTCTTTTCTATCACAAGCTGCTGTTGTAACACGTAATGCAGTAGTTGCGACGAGAATTGAACCCGGGTTGCCATTTGCACAATACCCCCAAATTGGCTTCGCAGCAGCTTCTCCCAATCGACGGGGTCGACCCAGTCGTCCATGTTGACGAGCAGAGACACTTTGGAACACTGGTTGACCCGCCCTCGGAAATGCTTCTCCTCCGGTACTGCGAGTCGGGGCTCTACCTTCTTCGGTGGCCGGACACCTTTCCTCCTCAAATTCTGGGACCGAACCATGTTCTTCCTGCAATTACGTGGACATGAACATAATCAATATCCACACAAAGTCACCTCCCTACTTAATAAATATGTCTGCGACTGTTTCACGAGAAAAGGCTCATGTCACCTAATGAAGTAACCCTTGTCACCCAATAGAATAGCTCATATCATGAATGTCAATTGCCTTCTCCCAATTCTCCTATAGTACCCGTTTATGACATGGGTTATTCTCCACTCTCACAATCTGGGTTAAAGGACCCGTAACCCTCCCACGCTCATCTTCAACCTCCCTCGCTCTTCTCTGTCAATTCCTCAGTTCCCCATACCCCTTTTACCCCAGATCTGTATTTCCCCGTATCCCCAATTCCCCACATGACCGTTAATCCAATTCCCCAATTTCCAATTTTTCTCCAATCCCAAATTGCATGCCTTTGAACGAAACAATGGAAGAATGCAAATGAAGTGGGGAAGATTGAAAATTAAGTGAAGATTCAGACTAGTAGAGATGGGTGAGGACAGATTTCAATAATCAATTGAGTTGTACTTGTATTCCTGCGCCTTCCTCTCGGTTACGGCCTTCTCCGGCGTCTTGCTCCCTTATCTGGCGACTTCCTCCCTCTCCAGTATGAAACAATGTGAGAATGCAAATGAAGTGGGGAAGATTGCAAATTAAGTGAAGATTCAGAGTAGTAGAGATGGGTGAGGACGGATTTCAATAACCAATTGAGTTGTACCTGTTTTCCTGCGCCTTCCTCTCCGGTACGGCCTTCTCCGGCGTCTTCCTCCCTTCTCCGGCGTCTTCCTCCCTCTTCGGTACGGGCTCCCCTCTTTCCCTTCACTTCACAACCGCCTCCCTTCACTCCTATTACTATTCGGTCTCTTTCTCTCTCTCTCTCTCCTTCCCTTGTGTAGGTGGTGGTTTTATTCCCCAACTGCAATTAATGCAAGTTACTTTTTCTTTTCTTTTCTTTACCTTTTAATTTCGAGGAACACAACATTTTCTTTTTTTTTTTTTTTTTGTAAGTAGGTCAAAGGAACTGTGCAACCAACTACCACCCTGATAGATTCCTTTTCTATTGTCGTTTTGTTCTTTTGTCCCAGTATCGGGTCCCGTCTTTGCATGCACGTGTCACCTGACAGGTTTTTTCGTTTCACTATTGACTGTCTCATATTCCTACGTATAGTCTAAATGACCCATGTCACCCCTTTTAATCCTCGTGTCATCTAACGACATATACCTTTTCACCAAATTGGATAGATACATGTAGCTACACTGCCAAGTTTAACATGTCCGCATACCTACTAACATATACAAATGTTCACATTCGACAACTAGCAAGTTTCGCAAAATATCCAAATGTTTTACTTCAACTATTACAGGAGGGTGTTATGATTGGAAGCAAGTGTTCAACTCCAAAGTCTAGCATCCGAGTCGATCATGGAATACCCCAAAAGCTAGCATCTGGCGGTATGCCTCAATGTACGTGTCGTCCAATCGATCGAAGTTCGGGGCGGTCTCCAGCAGGAGGTGCATGAATCTAATGGTGTATGGGCCACAATCACCGCTACAATGGGGAAGAATCGGTCAGAACGCGGACACCGATTCCACATCCAATCAAACGAAATTGAACCATGTCATCCAACTTACCTTTTCTTGTTCTGTGGAAGGCTCTTGTCCAGACGAATGGCAAACGGCGTGGGGACCTTATCCGCATACTTGACCTTCAAATCGGGGTGTGCACGCATGATGACAGGGATCAGGCTTGTCACAGGCATTAAGAGGGGCTGGAGCTGGCGTTCCGTCACGATGTGGACGTGTTGTTGCAGGAGGATGGTCAAGTATGAAATAAATATGAAATAAAGTTCAGACTGACTTCCCTGTCTCAGCAAATAAATACAAGACTTCCTCCCGTTGTAGTAAGAGAATAGTCAGGATCGAATCCACGAGGAAGCACGTCAGCAGTTCTTAGGTAGCTGTAAATTCTCACAGAAGCAGCAGAAAGGACAGAAACAAATAAACCCAGCAAGGGCAACTAAAACAAAAGAAAAGAAATAAAGCAAAGACAAAGCAAAAACGAAAAGCAAAGCAAAGGCGTACTCGATCTCGACAAGAGTCAACTCGAGATCGACAAGACAGTGAACAACAGAAAGTGAAAATCGACGAAAACAGAAGAAAACCAACTCGACCTAGACCAAGTCCTACTCGATCTCGACCACAGCTTCCTCGAGATCGACAAAGCACTACTCTAGATCGACAATAAACAGAAATATAAAATTGCAGATTTTCGACAGAACTCAGAAATTCGACAGAAATAAACTTCAATATATTAAAAGACTTCCAAAGCCAGGGTTTCAACACCACAACGATAACCATGCAAAGTAACACATAAAGGCATAAAGGATCATGCTTTCCATCAAATAACTTTCGTCATTAACAAATAGGCATATAGAGGCTTTCGCATAAACCCTAATTGTTACTAACCCTTTTTCACATAATTAATCCAAGTTGCATTAAGATCACTTTCGCTTCAATAACACAAACAAGGATCACCTTCAACTCTCGCAAAAGAATCATGCTCATAGGGATAGAAGATGAATCGCACAAAAAGATCTGACCTTTATCGCATCGCCTCACATGGCCACCGTCGGGCTCGCCCCAGCCCCAGAAGTTGGTGGACTACTCACGCCTCATTGCAATAACAGACATTGAATTGAAAGAAACTTGCATTAAAACTAAATTCAAAGCCTTTTACAATCCTGGCAATCAACTTTCGCAAAAAGCCAAAACCCTAAAAACCTTAGAACTCCTAAACTACTCTACTGAAATTGAATTGTGATATGGAATTCCTAAAACTGAGCCCCCTAGGGCCTTATTTATAGGCTTCATTCCCTAGCTATTCTAGGAAAGAAGATATCTATCTCTATCTAAAATTATATCTAAAACTTGAAAGGATAAATAAATTGTTTTATGGAAATAAATCTAAAAGGAAAAGATAAAACTAAATAGGGTAAGTCTTCATGATGTTGATAGATCTTGTCTCCTTGGAGAGAACTTGATGGATTAGGATAGAATCTCGGCCAAATCGACTCCTTCGCGCCCAAGGAATCTCAAGTCTAGTCGGATATGTCTTCGTCGAGAAGTTTCTGGAAACGGCTCTACTCGACCTCGACCACGGCTCGTCGACCTCGAGTAGGGTGGTTCGTCGACTGGACTTCCTCGGCTAGATCTACTCGCTGTGCTCGGACTTGGCTCACTGGTCTCTCATCGACCTCGACAAACCCTAGTCGATGTCGAGTAGGATGGCTCTGTCGACTAGGCTTCCTCGGGTTGCTCTACTCGGCAAGGCTCGGACAAGGCTCCTGGGCGTCGTCGATCTCGACAAGGCGTAGTCGAGATCGAGTAGGGCTCTTTCTTTCCGCTTTCGCGAGTTGCCTCTCCCGCTGGCAGCGAGTTTTTCCGCGGCAGCGAGCGGTCCGCTGCAGCGGGTCGAGTCGCTGGCAGCGAGTGCTCCTGGTCGTCCCCGGCTTCGTCCTCGGCATGTCGACCAGCTCTTCTTCTCGTCAACCCCGGGCGTGGCGCTGAGGCTTCGTCGATCTCGACTAGTGGTCCTCGAGATCGAGTAAGGCCCGGAGCCGGGTTGGTCTGGCTTGCTCGATTAGGCTCTGCTCGACCAAGGTTGCTCGGACAGGCTCGTCTATGTCGAGTAAGGCCTACTCGAGATCGAGTAGCCTTGACTCTCAGACTGGTTCCGCTGCTTTGACCTTGGACTTCTGTAGTGGTTTTCCGAGCTTTTCCGACCTTCTGTAGAATTGCTGTAAAATGCCTCGATTTCTGCGAATTAAACAGAAACTGGTGTAGATTCCATAATTTGGCAAATAAACATAAACTACATAGATTTTGTACTATCTTAACCCAAATGAATGAAATGCATGCAGAAATCGATATAAAAGTTACTGTAAAACATGGCAGATTCAGCTCACAACAGGACGTCGCAGTCATACACCCTGACCTCCCACTCCTTAAGATCGATTGCAAAGGCAGCCCAATGTTTGTTCCTGACGTTGAAGGGGAGGAGGATGAGGTCCGTACCTGACCACGGTCGGCCCAACGGCTTCGGCGACCCGCCATCTAAGTATGCCATCAATGCATCACTAGGCTCGTACGCTTCGGGGCTGGCGCTGTACTCCTTCCATTCCCGAGGTAGATAAATTCTCACCAAGCACGTATCGACTACGATGGCTCCACTGCTAATGTCACCCGCTCTATCTGCGACCGCTTTGCGGAGAAGGTAGCAGCACTCCTCCATCTCCTGTATGAAGTGAACCGCAATTACAATCCAAAATCCTGACACGGGAAATTTAAAAGGTGACAAGTGTTCATACCACTGTTCCAAACCAATCTTGGGGTTTCTTCAGGCGGTTGAGTAACTTCTTCGTCACATCCACACTGCAAGGTGACGTGCGCACCTCTGCGTCCCCACTGCACGGTAAGTTTCTGTCAGGTATTGTGGACGTTCAACTATCTACCTTCGTCGTCTATTCGAGAGTAAGACACATAAGCTATGTACCTTGCCACCCAACTTGTCATGGCGTCGTTGTCCGTCGCTGACACCATTCCTAGCTGAACAGCATCAGCGGGAATAATGGCTACCTTCTGGGCTCGCGGTTTCTTGGCCGGGGGAGCCATCTCCTCTCCAACACCCTTCCTCATCTTCTTCGCCCCCTTAGATGCATACACCTGCGCTACCCGGGGCTTCACCCTCTCATCACCTTCAATTTTCTTTCCCCCTTCCTCAGGACCAGACCCCTTTAAACCAACCTCTCCCAACTGCAAACATATCAAACTTCAGCTAAGATTGACACTATCCCTTGTCACATAACAGATATACTCATGTCGTTCAACTACAATGTCCCTGTCACCAATAACTGATAGAAAAAACTTACATCCTTGCTCTCTCTTGCCGTCCCATCCCCTGCCTTGACAGATTCACCTTCAGCTACCTTGTCCCCGACATCAGATTGCTTGTCCCCTGCCTTGGTCTGAAAAAATTTCATGTCACTTGCCATAAACTTTCATGTCACATATATAATCACTTTTTTTTCATAAATAAACCTGACCTCCTTGGTCTTTCCTCCACCCCCCCCCCCCCTCATCCCCTGCCTTGACAGATTCAGCTTTATCGTGCTTGTCCCCAACATCATCACCAGCTAGCTTGCTCTCTCATGATATCTCATCCCTTGCCTTCACAGTTTCAACTTCTGTGTGCTTATCCCCGCAATCATCCACTTCACTTCCCTTCTCAACAGCACCTCCTAACTGCAAATGAAATCAACATTCAATTATGCCTCAAACTTTCCAGTGTCACTTAACATAACAAATCATGTCACACAGCTACAATCTTCCTGTCACATTCTTCCAGTGTCGCTTAACATAACAAATCTTGTGATATTTACCAACAACTTACCTTACCACCTTGTCCACCCTCACCGCCTTCAGCCGCAATTGACTTTATCAAGTCATCAAGTTCGACCTGTAAAATACATATTAACATTTGATATTGAATCCCCGATTTCAAGCAGGACTAAACATCGAAACGCATGTCACGCAAAAACAAACTTACAAACTCATCCCGTTTTCATCTCCAGCTTGTTCTTTATCGGTTGCTTCTTGCCAGGTCGTCCCCTTACATTGACCATCTCGCAGCTCAGTCACGGCCACCTCCAATAATTTCAGCTGCAGGTGATAAAATTATTAGTTCATATCACCATAAGGTAACAAAATTCAACACAATTCACACTTCATATCACCATGAGTAATGAACACCCAACAATTCCTAATTCACACTTCATATAAGACTAAGGTCACCTAATTCAGTTCTAAACAAACACATATTAGACTAGGCCCCCCTCAATTTCATACCACATTCGTTCATTATCTACACTACGTGTCACTTGTCTAATTTCATGTGTCAGGAGTCCATGTACCCTAGTCACCACAGTTATCCAGAGTCTCCACAAAACGAATAATTGGGAAGTAATTGCGTACCTTTTCATCCATCTTCTCCATCCCTGTTGACATTGTCTGAAGCTTATCCATAACTTGTTCCAAAGTCTTGGCCACGTCCCCCACCCAGCCATCCTTCTCATTGCCTCCTCTTCCCGTCTTTGGGGACCTCCCACCAGGGGCTTCGAAATGTGTCAGGAAGGGTGCAACTAGGTCGTCGAAGAGGGGGTCGAACTTCTCATCATCGTAGACACAGCCATCCATCAGCTCCAGCTCAGCCTCCTCTGGTATGAGTATTGGGTTATCATCAATCTCTATGGCCTCCTCTCCCTCAGCTTCGGTGCGGCTGGCTATATCCTTATAAGCGAGGTTCTCGTCCTTGAGGGTCCATCTCATGCAACGAGGGAATGCCGTCGTCGACACCTTCGTCGCAAACCGGACCCCCCATTTCGGCATGGATTCCAACAACCAAATCTGCACCGCATCCCCACTCAAATTAATACATTTTCAGCATATGAATTACAAAATGATCATGGGTGTGGTCGAGAAGGTTACCTGAAAGGATAGCGGATAACCCATCAGGTCACAACCATTGCGCTTCTTTCGATCTTCTGCCTTTATCTCAGCCTCCCGGCGCTTTACGACGTCATTCAGCGACACGTGTGTTGCAGCATAGATGACCCTCCCCCATGGGAATGCCAAAAACCGATCGACATTCTCCACCAACCGGACGATCCAGCTCCGCAGCCCCTTCCTCTGTTCCTCCTCTAACAAAACGCCTTCCACAATGTACAGAAGCACTAGCTTGAATCGTCTTCGCGGGCTCCGCACCACCAACATTGAGTTCTTCAGCTCGGTCTCCAGGTCATCGACCGTCATCTTCTCGTTTCCAAAAAACTCCTTGATAGCTTTCTCATCGTCCTCCATGTCACTAGCTGTTGGTTGACTGCACCGCAGCCCGGTTACTAAGGCAAACTCCTTGAGGGAGAACCTCCGGAGCTTCCCCTTAATCCGGTACCACATCTCCCACTCCTTATCGCTCGCAAGCTGTCGCTGGAGTGCATAATGCACCATTTGTGAAGAAAATTTCACGCTGTGCGCCAGCTGCACAACCCCACCAAGCTGGGAGTCAAGCAGTTTCTGCCAGTCGCTAGCGTCAACATAATCATCGATGTTGTTCAGCATTGACAGTCTTGAGCCCTGGTTCACCCGGGCCCGGAAGTGCCTAGCTTCGGGGACTACGTATTCAGGCTCTTTGTTCTTCGAGCTCACATTCTTCGTCCTCACCATTTCTCTCCTGCAATTTCCATCACACGAACAAAGTCAGTTTACAAATTATATTCGTCTCCCTCTGTCACCTAACAGACTAACTCATGTCACTCTACCCTTGTCACTCAGGGTGAAACCCATGTCACCCATTATGAATCGGAAGCCTATAATCAATACCTCAAACCTCCTTCAATAGGACACCTACGACATCCACATATCCCAATTTCCACACCTCGTCAATTCCCCTATTCCGCCTACCACAACAAATTTAGAAATCCTTCTCTCCAAATTGGAAACCCCTGTCACCCAATGTCAAACCCTTGTCACCCAATTCAAACCTTAAACCACCAATTTCCCCTATCCATAGTTCCCCGACCGTTGGCCTAACCCATTCCGAAAACCACTATCACCCAATTGGAAACCCTAACCACCGATTTCCCCTTTCCATACCCGAAAACCACCCATGCCACCACCACCCACCATTATCCAAACAAGAAAACCACCACCCCGACCCATCATTCAGGCCGCCATTCCCCTAACCCCTTCACTCACTGCTTCCCCGACCCACACCCACGCACACTACCACCAAAGGGAGAAGAGTAAAAGGGCGTACCTGATTTATGTCATGTCTGGTGTACTTTCCGGCGACGGTGGACCTGTCCGCTCTCTCTCCTGTGTTGTTCCTCTCTCAAACCAGCGTCTCTGCAACTGCCAAAGAAGAAACCGCCCTCTTCTCTCTCTCCTTTTCTATGCGTCGCTGCAACTGCCGATGAAGATGAAGAAGCATCTCTCTCTCTTTGCTATCGGTGTGTTTTCAAACGGGAGAGAGATATGTGATTGGATGGGCATTTACTAACCCTGCCCCTATTTCTCCTTCCCGCCCTCTCTCTCTTCACTAGGCAATGATGCCTCTAATTTAATTTATTTTTTTTGGCCAACTTTACATAGGATAGCCGGTTTATGTTGTGGGTTTACCGTGGCATTTTTGCAAATTTGCGCCAAAATTGGCATTCTTGCAAAATTTTCCAAAATGCTGGCATTTTTGCAAAGTTTTTTGGAATTGTGGTATTTAGTACCATTTCCTCAATATAGAATGATCGTGAGTAGTTATAGGGAGGGGATAGGGAAATTTTAAACAGATTATCTTCACTGGTTCTAGCTGGGTTTTGCAACAACTGATCGATCTAGGAAGGGTCTGGATGTACGCAACATTCTATCGTATACATAATATAATGGTTAAACTAACAAATTTAGTTGATATTTAAGTTAAGATTCATTAATTAATATTTTAACTATTACCTATATATTTACCATCATCTCATTTTCCATACAAAATTCATTTTTGTTCCCCTCGTTTAATTATCTAATTTTAGCATAGGTAGGGTAACTATATCTCTTAGGATATGCTCTGTCTATTTCTTTTTCTCATTCTGTAGACTTAGAAAAGCGATAATGATATACATTTTGCAAATAAAATTTGATTTATTTCATTTATATTCTATAATCTTCAAACAAGTATTGACACTATCAACTTAATTAATGGCCACTACATGCAGAAATAGCTCATTTTATGAACTTTTCCTTTCGACATCAATGAATATATGTCCATCTTTGCAGTTCAAATCCCAACCGTTTTAGCTTTCTCAAATCTGATTCGGGGTAAGATGTTTTTTGTTGTTGTTCAGAACTGCTAAGTTGAGGATGTGTTATTAAAGATATAGGAAGGCAAGAGATAGACTAATCTCAGTAGTGGTAATTTGTCAGTAATGTAAAAATCAATTTGCATGTTTAGATTCTACTCTTGTCTCATTTAAGTTGTTGTATATGATCGATCTTTTACTTAATTTCATGTTTGTAAGTTTCTTATTTCTGGCATTTTTCTAGCAGTTTCTTATTTCATATTCTACTCTTGTCCCATTTCAGTTCCCAATCTTTTACTATTCCATGTTGTGTTTCAGGTCATATATATAGGTCGTCCTATAGTTTTGAATTATGCCTGCTTAGAAGTTTTGTAA
Source organism: Persicaria tinctoria (assembly GCA_037127255.1). Taxonomy (NCBI): domain Eukaryota; kingdom Viridiplantae; phylum Streptophyta; class Magnoliopsida; order Caryophyllales; family Polygonaceae; genus Persicaria; species Persicaria tinctoria. Next base: position 40,257,230 of record JBANSL010000012.1, on the reverse strand, counting down.
GCTGACATGATATGGTTTATTCTGCTAAAATAATCTTTTGTATAAGATGGTTTTCTAATTTCTAACTACACCAATTTTTGTTAAGAGCCTCATTAAAGAAGTTTCAAAACCTGCCATTGATCAGTAACAACTAGTTTGACAGGCTGATGATCGTCCACAAACGCTTTGCCAATTAAAGGAGCTAGTGTACATCATGAAAATCCTTTATGCCTTTGAAGAAGGCAACTTCAGCTGGGGATGGTACTCCACAGGGCTCTATTTTGAAAAGGTAAATTTGGAGCTTTATGTAAATTATGTAGTTTTTGTGCAGACTTTGTATAATTAACATATATGTACATTTGTATATTTGGTTTTCGAAAGAATCAAATTGGGCCTCAATTATCTGAGCATTATTTTTTTGTAAATATATATAGGACTCTTTTTGCATAGGTCTCGAGAACTCGGGCTAAACAATTGGGCCTCAATTATCTTTGCGAGTTGACAGGATCGATGAATGTGACAACAATATTTGATACTAATCACTTAAAAGAGAGGAAAGATCGAGTTGATTCAGTCATGAATCATATCTTCCAATTGATTATGCTACATTATTTTGTGTTCCAAGATCCCTAGCTTTAATTTTTCAGCTAAAACTAAGTGGAAACAATTGGAATGTTTTGAAGCTAATATAGTCAAAAGAATGTCTTTGAAAACTCTATTCAAAGTTAGTAAAGAAACTTCTTTTTTTGTTTGAAGAGTCAAATAAAAATTTTAATATATCCATACCCAAAAAGTCATACTGCGCAAGTATGGAATGAGAATATATTCTTTCATGTTCTTGACCTTGATTAGGAGATCGATGATATCACTTTGTGATAATGGTAAGTTGTTTGATCTAACTTTTAGGTACGGAATAAGTCCAACCCTGTAATCAACATTTCACTTGGGATTAGGATATTCAGGCTAATGTACTAAAATAGCTTAATCAGTCAAATTGTATATCGATATCGATATATCTAATCCATATCCTTAGAAATATACCTTAAAATTAAACCTAAATTTAATAATATATTTCATAAAATATTCCACCATGTACTAATCAATTTTCGATAAGTAAAAAAAATATTACACTTCGTATTAATCAATTTGTATATCGATATATCTTATCTCTTCCTCGATAGTAAGTAGAAATGTAGTTAAAGTTCACTGACAAGTTTCCTTACTTAAAAATTCATGATGAAACTTTGGTAGACCAATGAAAGGATGAAAATTTTCAACAGTCAAATATATATACTAAAATGCTGGTGTGTTCAAAGTCGGATATGAATCTTTGATTATACTATGTTAAAGGGCAAGTGTATTATTTGTATGTGGAGGGTCCCGTACAGTGAGACTGGACCGAAAATCGAGGAACAACTGACGAGGTAAATCCTTTGTGAATATATCAGCGTACTGATAGGAGGACGGGATATGCATAACACGAACATCTCCAAGAGCAACCTTGTCCCGAACGAAGTGTAGATCAAGCTCAATGTGCTTCATTCGCGGATGCTGGACTGGGTTGTTGGCCAGATAGACGGCGGAGACGTTGTGGATGTAGACCAGGGTGGCCTTTTGGAGAGGGCAACGGAGCTCGAGGAGGAGATTGCGCAGCCAGGAGCACTCAAAAACAACGTTGGCGACGCCCCTATACTCAGCCTCGGCGCTAGAGCGAGACACCACAGACTAACGCTTCGCTGACCACGACACAAGAGTGTCGTTGAGTAAGACACAGTAGCCAGACGTGGAGCGATGTGTGTCAGGACAACCACCCCAATCCGCATCAGTGTAAGCGACTAGGCCATGCCGAGGGGAAGGGAAGATCGTGGTGCCCAACTCAAGGGTACCGCTGATGTACCGGATGTTCCGCTTTAAGGCCTAAAAGTGTGGCTCCCTAGGCGCATGCAAAAACATGCAGATCTGCTGAACGGCGTAACTGATGTCTAGCCGAGTAAACCTAAGATACTGCAACGCACCGGCGAGACTCCGGTACAACGTCGGATCATCAACCAGAGGACCAGAGTGAGCACTGAACTTGTTGGAGGTATCCACAGGGGTGACGATTGGCTTGCAGTTGCTCATCTTGGCCCGAGCAACAATTTCGGAAGCATACTTACTTTGAGAGATAAACAACCCTGACGCATGACGCTGCACAGAGACTCCCAAGAAGTAAGACAACGGACCCAGATCTGACATGGCGAACTCGGCGCTCAACTAGGCAATAATAGACGTCCGAAGAGCATCAGAAGAGGCAGTGAGGATGATGTCATCGACATATAGTAACAGAAAGGTCATGTGTGTGCCTCTGCAATAGATAAACAGAGACCTATCCGAGCGGCTGCCAACGAAGACCAAGCGGAGCAGATGAGACGCAAAGCGCTGGAACCATGCCCGCGGAGCTTGTTTCAGACCATACAGAGAGCGCTTCAGGAGACACACGTGCTTACGACGATCAGCATCAACGAACCCTAGCGGTTGAAACATATAAACTGTCTCATTCAGATGACCATGCAGAAAAGCGTTCTTGACATCGAGCTGATGAATAGCCCAATGTCGCGATAACGCTAAGCTCAGCACCACTCGGATAGTGGCAGGCTTGACCACGGGGTTGAATGTCTCATCACAATCAATACCTGCCTGCTGAGATCGACCATTAAGCACAAGACGAGCTTTGTAGCGTTCCAACGACCCATCAGAGTGGAACTTGTAGCGGAAGAGCCACATGCAGCGAATGACGTTCGCCTCGGGAGGGCAAGGAACTAGAACCCAGGTACCATTCCTTGTAAGGGCCCTGTATTCATCGAGCATAACCGCTTACCAATTCGGGTCGAGGAGGGTTGTTTTGTGGGAGGTGGGGATGGGGGAAAGGGAGGCTAGAGGGGAGGTATGAGGAGCCACGGGTACGGTGGGGGCGGGTGGGGACTGTGCGGCGAGCGCAGCACCATGTTGCGGTCGCGGCATCTGGCGATGCGGGATGTGGGGGGTGTGAGGCTGGGGGTGGGTGGTGTTGGGGTGGTCGGAGGCGGACATAGACACAATTTGTCTCGGTCTAAACACACCGGAGATGTTATGGGTGTGCGGTCTAGTGGTAGGGGGAGGCGGTGGTGGGGGCGGTGTAGGGGGAGAAGCAGAAGCACCGGTGGAGGACTGGTTGGGGAAGCATAAGCACCCGAAGGTACGAAGGTGATCATACCTAGGCAAGGTGCAATATAGGGTCTGAGTGGGCGAGCGATGGTGGAGGGTAGTAAATGGGAGAATGTTGAGGAGATAACATGTGGTTGATAAGGCGTGAGGCCAATAGGTAAGGGGAATAGATGAGTGAAAGAAGAGAGAGTGCATCATGTTGGTTATGGTTCTAATGATTCGTTCAGCCTTGCCATTTTGCTGAGATGTATAGGGGCATGAAAGCCGATATGAGATGCCATTTGTGGTGAAGAAAGAGTGAAAGTCCTTGTTATCAAATTCGCAACCATTGTCACATTGAAAACATTTGATGGATGTGTGAAACTGTGTTTTAATGTATGCATGGAACTTGACAAAAATAGGAAACACTTGGGACTTGAATTGTAATGGAAAAGCCCATAAAAAATGAGTGTAATCGTCAAGAAACAAGAGGTAGTATTTGTGACCATCCTTGCTAGGCACAGGAGAGGTCGAAATTTCACTATGAATGATATCAAAAGGTGCAAGGGTGGAGTTCAAAGACCGTTAAAAACGACAGTCTTGCATGTTTGTCTAACTGACAGGAAGAACATAAACTAGAGCGTAGGTCTTTATTACAGTTGACAAGACTCTGATAACAAAGGATATCTAAAACGGCAGCATTGCGATGGCCAAGGCGTGCATGCCACAGGCTGGACGACGATGCCAAGAGGGCGACCAGACACGGCTGACGAGATGGAGAAGGCGGTGTGACAGGGTAGAGCTCCCCATTGTTGTTACATCTTAGGCGAGTAACCCCCGTAGTAAGATCATTCACAAAGAAACCAAAGGGATCAAACGCAAGGGAAACATTATTGTCAGTAGTGAACCGACGGACAGAGATAAAGTTTTTGACAATCTTTGGGGCAATGAGGACATTGTTAAGGTGCAGTGGATGGGTTGGGGTATGTAATTTGGCATGGCCAATCCCCGAAGTAGCAAGGTGACCACCATTGCCGACGATAATAGAGTGTGTAGGACCTTTAAAGAAAATTGAAGAGAGGTTACCTGAGGAGTTCGTCATATGGGAGGTGGCACCAGTGTCAATGTACCACGAAGAGTCGAGAGATGTCGGCTACATAGAGGAGAAGGTGTGATGCCCATCAGGCAGAACATAGGCTTGATCTGACGATGTCAGATAGGCCTGAGGACCGGCATGTCGAGGGGCAGGAGAGCCGGAGTGCATCCAATGAGGGTTGAAGCCAGGCACCGGGGACCATCGAGGGGAGGCGTTCCAAGGACGAGGGCCACCAGTCCACCGCTGCATAGAGATGCGGCCGCTGCTGCTGCCGATGTCGCTGGCTATGCCGCGGCCGCATCGAACTTATAGGAAACCAAAAATCCCTCTAACAGTAACAACAATGCAAAGTATGTGCCTTCTACATCGAACTTATAGGAAACCAAAAAAGCATAGTTTTACTATGGTCGAATTCGATTTGGGTATACCGGGTGGGTCGGATTCGATTTGGGTACATTATCATATAGAGTTGATTACCAACCGGGTGGGTCGGATTCGATTTGGGTATACCGATTTGTGTTTGGTAAATATCTAGTCGGTTCATGTATTAGATATATTATGTGTTCAAATTGGGTTTGGGTCAAGTCCGAGAAGTTTGAGTCAAAATGGATTTCGAGTTGGGTTAGGTCAAGTCAGGTCACATTTAGTTTTATTATAAAATTATAATTGTTTTTTACTTATCTTATTGGTTGACTATAAAACATTAAAGTTATTACAAGGATAACTCAAATCTTGTTCAGGTCAGGTCAGGTCAGGTCAAGGATGGGTTGATTATGGATCAGATCGGGTTTGTCTATATTCATGTCAATTTGAGCATCGGGTCAAAATGGGTCAGGTTTAGGATTCGGGTTGGGGTTGTGTGTGACATTGGATTTTTGGTTCAATTAGGTCTAGATTTGAGTGGGTCAGGTAAGATTCTTGGGTGTGGTTAGAGATCTTGTCAACTCTATTATCATGTATAAAAAAAAATAATAAAAAAGATGTTGTGGAAGTATATAGTATTTATCTTCTTTAAAAAGAATGCATGACTGGTGAAAAGGCCACAAATCGGGAAAAAAAAAAACAAAAACAAAAATCCTTAACTAACATTGTCGCGCACATGGGACAAGAGCCCAATCGATCCTATTTGCCCACAACCTGTAATACCTCATCCCACATTGGATATAATAAGGATGTTAGCAGTGATTTATATGTGATTCAAGCTCTACATATGTCACAAGAGTTCTTTCTTTTCAGGCTCCAAGTAAAGACAACGAACCTGAGAGAGCTTGGTGGTTGACACCTCTTAAGACCTCATATCTTACACAACCAGTGGTCATCCCAATTGCCAAAAGAAAGAAAGGCTACAATGAAAGCCAGAAAATCCAAAAGAAAGATGACTACTAGATATCTCAAACACACACCGAGTTAAGTTTCATATTTCAAAAATTTTGCCTTAAGAAGGACATCTTTATCAAGAACTTCATGTGGCCCACAAAAGGCTATCCTTGAATGCATCATAAATTATAAGGGGTTATAAAAGTGTTGTTATTCAAGCATGGAGAGCAAACTTTACGAGATCACATATATTTAACCTAGTTTAAAAAAAAACACAGCTGCTAAAAATGCTCATGAAAGAATGGAACAAGAAAACCTTTGAAAACATTTTAGACTAAGAGAAATAGAGGAAGCATTGGCATAGCTACATAATTGAAATAGTAGGAGATATGCAATGTCAACTTAATCATGGGTTTAAGTCTTTAAGGGTTTTGGAAAAACTAAGTCTAGATTAGGGGCTAATTATGGTTTATATAATCACACATTATACTCTTGTATATGACATATTATACATTAGAATTGCAAGATTAACTCTTGTGATCGTGTATAATATATGTCATATAGTAGTAGAGTTAAATGTGTTAATTTTTCTCCATTCGGACATATCTGATTTGGGCTCAAAAGGTCCAACTCTTAGAAGCCACACACACACACACACACACACACACACACACACACACACACACACACACACACACACACACACACAGAGTTGGCTAGGTTGTGAGGCGATTCGTCTTCTCCGGTCGTTCAACTCAGATATGAGGCTTATCTCCTAGTGAGACCTCCAGATCTGACTTCGAAGATCAACACTGTGGTTGTGTGCTTCGTTTGTCCGGCACTGGTTGTCTTCTCCGACGACCTCCGACTTAGATCTGGTTTCCAATAACCAGATCCAGGGAGTTTATTCGATCGTTTTACCATTTCTCCTTTACTTATTGCTTGTTCGCTTTTGGTTCTTTATGTATAAACCGTAATAGTCCTAGATCTTGTCAGTAGTTCACCAAACCTTGTAAACCTCCTTCGACATAGTGGATTGAGCTCGAATCTCCTCTTCTGAGGCTCTGTGGATGTAGGGAAACTGAACAACCTAAAAATCGTTGTGCCCTTTACTGTTTTACTTGCGTTTGTTGCTCTCGCTCTCGATCTAGTTTTTTGGTTTACCATCTGTAAAGCCTTGAATCTTCAGATCCACAAGATAAAATATTAAAAAATAACAAAATGAGGGATCAATCTATTAACAAAAGAGAAAGGATATTGCAACACCACGAGATGTATTGCCAAAGGGAAAAATCTAAGTAACTAAGGCTAACAACTACAAATTCAAGATATTTCAATAAAAGTGAATCAAGACAAAGAAGCAAAAAGATAATTGGAGAAATAAACACAAATGAAGAAACAATGGTAACGAGGGATGAAAACGTTGGAAAGGAAATTAAAATTTATTTCGAGAAAAGATTCAAGAAGGAAAGAATAAATAATCGATTGTTGGAAGAATATCTTCGGCTAGTTGAAATAGAAGTAATACGTCGGATAACGAAAACCTTACAAAGAATTTGACTAATCAAGAAATTAAAGATGTGATGTTTTCTATTTAGAAGGGATAAATCCTCAAAACCAAATGGTATGATTGGGGAGTTTAATAATAAAAAAAATTACTTGGATGTGGTCATTCCCTAAATGATTAGGGCAATCAAGGGATTTCAACTCATAAAGGATGTTACAACAAATTAACCAAATATTCATTAAATTGATTGTAAAATGTGAAAACGCGAGCTCAACCAATCACTATGCACCACATCGACAAAATAATTGCAAAAAATTATAGTGGAAAGGATAAACAAAATACTAGGAAAAATCATCCACCTTCTTTAGGGAGCATTCGTCTCGGAAAAGGAAAGGAGTGAAGGATCACCGTCAAACTTGACATAGAGAAAACCAATGATATAATGGAATGTGAATTTCTCCTTTTTGGTTTGGAAAAAAATTGGCATTTGTCGGAAATTTGTTGGGTGGATCGAAGAGTGCATGAAGAAAATCTCGTTTTGGTGATTGTCAATGGCAAATCGTCAGTTGTTTTAGGACCGGGAAAAATGTCTAAGACTAGGGTGACCCAATTACACCATTTTTTTTTCATAATCAACTCCAAGATTCTAGTTAGGTAACTTCAACTGAAATGTGATGAACCTAGGAAATCTATTGGCTTCAACTTGACTAAAAATGAAACAAGGATATCTTTGTTGTCTATCTCAAATGACATTATGATTTTTACAAAATCCTTTCAGCAATCATGCATTCAAATAATAAACAAAAACAATAATTAACTGATAATGTGATATATGAGGTCAAAAAGTGAACTTTCACAAATTAACGTTCCTAGTTACAATGGAAGTCTCAAATAGTCAAAAATAAAGTATCCAACATTTTTACTCAATATTACGAACCAAACAACACTGGCAAAATACATAGGATGCCCTATTATCAATGGAAAAGTAAACGAAGGGATTTTTCAAGCGGTCATAGGAATGATGAAGAACCGACTAACGAAATGGAAAGTGGACTTAATCTTCAAAGGAACTTGGCAAGGTGAGAAGGATATGTCATAATATAGCAGCTGAGAAATTAGGACTACCAAAATATTTGACCTAGATGAAACTGAAACAAACACAAGGTCAAAACCAAATAATCCAAGAAAACCCAAGAGTTTAAGATGGAAAAAAACGGATGGGAAGCTTCTTCAAAGTTTTTTCATGGCGCTAACTCTTGTCAGCCGATGCTGCTCCGGGCTTTGTGATCCACAATCAAGATGAAAGCAAAAGCCTTTGTCCTCCAACTGAGTTTGTCCGGCAACCAAAAGATTGGGGATTCGAAAGATTGAAATTAAAGGAAATATCCTTATGGTCATGAAAGCAATCAAGGAGATTTAGATGTGTCCTTGGGAGATTAAGTTGCTGATTTCAAACTCTCTTTTTCCATTCCTCTTGAGGTCATAACTTAATTTCTCGGTTCTCGTCCATAAGAACGCTCTTGAGTACCCGTTTAACAGGGATTAAGTATTATAGTTCCAACAGTACAACAAAACTAGCTCTTGATATCAGTGTTCAAAAAACAAAATTGAGGAATCAATCCTACAAAGGGCAATGATATTCTCAAGTTGTCGGCTTCTTAAAAGCAATGTTTCCTCTTGCAACTGTGTGGAAGTTTGAAGGCTGTCGTTTCCGTCTCTTTGTCTGATTCTTCTTCCCTGAGCTGCTGAGAATACCATAAGAGGGAAGGCGCAATATAAGAACAAAAGCACCAAGATGCAAAATTGCAAATGCAAAATTGCCAGCATCACAGCATTTTCTTCCTAGGGCTACAAACAAGCCCAAAAATGTTTCTAAATCTTAATTAGCAGGCACAAATTTTCGTTTTCATTTCCATCCTACATCAGACTTAATGATCCTTGCTATGCAATGGTTTCTTGATCTAAATTTCACTGTGATACCAAAACTTTTTCAAGCCATTGCCAAAATAAATAATAATCTTGTGAGAATCACTTTATATTCAAATAAAAACAAATTATGTGAGAAATTTTTTGAAAAACATTGCCAAAATAATGATTGATTGAAGATAGACCAAAATAATCAAAACATCAGAAATTACCTAAAATTAAACACCAAAAATAATGCGAAGCATTTTTTGAAGTTGATATTTCATTTTGGTCCATATTTCATTGTTTCTGCTTTCAGAATCATTTTTCGGATTCCATGTGAACCTATTTCAATAGATCAGGGTATGGATGCATACCCAGTGCATAAGGAAGCTTCATGAGGGAAAAGATATATATATATATATATATATTAGTTGGTTACCTCTTTTTATCACTCAGGACTGTAATCCTCAATGTGGCCTTCTCAATTATGCTTTTGTAATATTGAGAGAATGGGGTATTGGTACTGCTCTTCTCAGTCTAATCAACAACCACACGCTAGTAAGAATAATTCTTACACATCCATGATTCAAGATAATGCTTTACAGTTCTAAAATTAATATAAATAGATGTACATATATAATGTAAGTATGTATTTAAAAAAAAGGTAAAAGGATAAAACCTGAAAAAAGGATTTAACCGATTCATGGTCTCTCAGAGAAAATGAGACACCTTCCCTTTTTCTCTGCACGAATTCGATGTTCTTCTCCACCTACAGGTCGAACATAGCAAATATTAGCCACAAATTTAGCAGTTGCATTAGAGTGAATTCAAAAAATTCACCAAGTTAAATTTCTCTTTTTCTTGCAAGACGGAGGTTCATGAAGGGTAGCATCCCAAAGATTCTAACTAATCTTAGTAAGCTAGAGGTAGAACCTTATATTCAAGGTTAAGAGAGGACTTTCAGCAAGAACCATATCTTCTGTAGGTTTCCAAAATCAGAGCAATACGTAATATGTTAAACCCCTCTTCCTATGATACTAAATAAACTGGACACTTTCGCATATCCCGTTAATTTTGTTCCCTCTCAACAAGGACCCAAAGGATGAAGCAAAAATCTCTGGTTTCACACCCTCTTAAAACACAAATATATTCAAAGGGGTTGGTTGCATCAGACATTTAGACTTCTTAATCTCATGACTTCTTTATGAAGTCTGCACAAACGCCTCAATCCGTATCACTTGTGACTGAAGATATCTGCATGCATACAGAAGAATAACAATACCTGATCAATGAGGCGCTTTACCGCTGTTCGTAAACTCTCAACGGTTAACTTCTCCAAGAAACTCCTTAAGCGTACAACGGGAATTGTTGCCATCTCAGGGAATGATATGTGGTAGCTCCACTGAGCAAAATGTGCTGAAAGCATCTCGATGGAAACTAAAACACACTCCTCCTGGAGCTTTTGTGACTTCAAACAATATTTTGGCAGCTGCAAGCATGAGCATATCACAAATCCGACTTAAAGGTACAGCTATGCAAATAAGCTGCCCAACATAACACACATCAGAGAATAGCAGGAAACTATAAGTTGTTAAAGTATGCAATTAACCTTCTAGTAATTTTGTTTTCCTTTTTTTTCTTATAAAAAACGACTTTCAAGTGAAAAATACTCCAATGTTCAAATAAATACTCCAAAGGTACCGATTTTGAGTTAATTTTCAATCCAAGAATCAATCACGCATTATTAAGGTGACTCGAACAAGCTAACAAGCATTCCAACTCAATTATTTCACAAATAAACAAGTACTCAATCAAACCTTCAAAGCCTTTTGAAAGTTGATGGCTTCTCCAGGCTTTCCAACTTCCTTCCCTGTATTGTACTCAAGAAGATCCAATATCAAAGATGAAACAGGGATGAAGATTCCACTAGAAGATGACAGCTGATTGAGCCACTGAATACATCTGGATTTCAAAGGCATATAACGTGGCCCAGGAAAAAGGACATTCATCCCATTGATAACTTGAATGATTGAGAATGACAATCCTTGAAGGTTGTTCTCTCTTATGTTTGCTGAGACAAACTGAACCCATAGATCAATGCACAGAACATATTCCCAGCTACATATCTTCTTTAGAGCATCCTGCCAGGAATGCAAAAAGACAAATGGTACAGTTCAGTACTCTGGACGAACCCTGATATCTAATAATACAAGTACATGTCTTCACGTACCTCTCTCTTTAACCTTAAACCCAAGTCAAATATCTTAACTAGTCTTTGAGAAGACACTAATGCCAAGTCGGCTGACTTCTGCAGATCTATTGAGAAGAACTGGACAAACATGTCTCTGAGCAATTTCCGGTGATTTAAATTAACAGGCTCCGTAACCTTACAGCATGATATATAGGCTTTGTACATCTTCTTTAGGCAGTCATTATAGATATCAGATCCGAACAACGACGCCACATCATGAAGGATCCGAAAGGAGCATGATGACAAAGTTTCTCCACTTATTGCCCACAGATGTACTGTAACCTGAAGAGCATTGATAGAAAATGCAGATTAGGAATACCACTATGTACTTAAAAGATTCAAATAAGTATTCTAAGGTGTTCATATAATAAACCAACAGTTAGCAGCTATACTGATTCGCCAGACAAGTCAATGTATCAAATATTTTCTACATAAATAATAAAATGAAGTATTCTAAGGTGATCATATAATAATGCAACAAGTGTTAGGTATGCTGGTTTAGGACCTAGGTTAATAAAGAACATATTTGGAAGAATACCCATTTACTAAACAAGTTGATGAAAAAGAGAATTGGAACAAGGATCTTAAGAGATTAATCATAATAGAACAGTCCATTTCAGCACAATGTTTTCTCAAATTACTACGTAAAATTACCCGTATAAGTTTGGGCAGCAAAGATTTGAAGGCTGCAAAATAAATCACAGAAGCTCTCAACTGCCTAAGGGCATAAACCAATATCTCAGCATCAGTAATCTGACTCAAGAGGAAAAGTGTACTCCTCAAGTATGACCTCATCATTGGCTTCACTTGTTTCCATTTTAAAGTATTCTGCAACTCTAGTACAGTTTCTATCTTGCGATTCGTGGAGGGCATATCTAGAAGGTCCTTAAACACTTTATCACCTTCCTTGAGCATAAACATTATCGTACTGCAAAAGGTTTCAGAAGTTTGCAGCCGCCATAACAGAGTAGAACCATGTGCTTGAGAAGAACCCACTCCAAAATGACATGCTGTGCGATAAGCATTCAGTAGACTACGAAGAGCAGACATACTACGCTGTTCCAAAATTAAATGTGACCAATTGTTCAAGATGGAACTTGTCAATGATCTAGCATTATCTAGCCTTGAGATATTGCCATTCTCAGACTGCATTTCAGGATCATCTGCTTCTTCTTCATCAGAATCCTGACACCAAACAACATATAAATGTAATGGACAGAATCATTTTACATAATATACAAACTAGGACTGATAAGAGCAACTCCAACAGAAGTTGTAAAATAGAGAAATATCAAAATTTTAGAGAAAATAAACCTTTTATAGCCCTAACAGCTCCTGTAACTAGTTTGGAAATTTTGAGAAATGTGAGGAGAGAGATTTTTTCTCTAAATATAGAGGAAGGGATTAAACCTCTGATTGCATCTTAATTCAGTTTATGTTTTTCAGTTTATGTTGTTCGATTGCTGTTCAACTGCCCTTTTATTTCACTAATTTGATGTTGCGTTTTGTGTTGTTTTATGCTGCATATTGTGTTGTTTGATTACTGCGTTGTGTGCTGTTTGATGCTGTGTTTTGTGCTGTTTGATTACTGTGTTTTGTGATGAAACAATGCATTTTGCTAACTACGAATGAATAGCTTTGTTCTATTTATAACAAATTAATTTAAGTTATTAGAACCTAAATGAAGTTATTAAAAGTGACATTAGAATAACTTTTAAGTTTAGAATGAAGTTTTTAGGGTGTTAAATTACGCTATAGTCTCTAGTAAGTTTTAGGGTGTTAAATTATGTTCGGATGAAGTTTGTAGTAAGTTAAATTAAGTGTTTATTTACATTATAGTTTAGATATTTTCCATAAAATTAAAATAATTTGTTAAGTTTAGAATTAAATTCCCTCAATAAATGCATTTATTATATTATGAATTTATACATTTATTATATTATTATATTATATAATAAATGCATAAATCTGTGTATAATAGAGAAGCTCTTGGAGTTCGAGTGTAAACATTTTAGAGATTTGAGTATTTTGATTTCTATTTTATAGAATTTTTACAAGAGCGGTTGGGGTTGCTCTAATGAAAAGAACAAGCAACAAATTTACCAACTGGAAGTGAAAGAACAAGCAACAAATATAGCTTCCCCATTATATATGAAATCAAGTTTTGGGCCCATGACAATTCTGATTTCAGATAATATGATACTATCCCCAACGACTTATCATGTTATCAGACAATGGCACAAGAATTATACAATTTCAAGAAAAACTTTGTAGGGTTCAATGGTACATATACTAAATTTAGTTATAGGGAAAATATAAGAAACTTAGTTTTAAAAAAAATTAAAAAAAGATTGCCCAATGTATAGTTATTTTAACTCATCAGAGGATTGGTTGTATGGGTAATAGCGATAAGGTGTGTTTATGATGACTTGAGATTAATATTTAATACATTAATATTAAGGAACAGGTCATACCAAATGAAAATGACATCAGCTATTCAAAATGCATGCGGGCATGCTATTTTCATTTTTTGTTAGAAAAATTACTGTTTAAAGCATGAGTATACTTGTCATAATGCAACTCTGATAAAGATTTCTGGGTGATTTTTGGAGATATTAAAAATATATATACCTACACAGTCTACAAATGTTGACTTGGCACTAAATTGCTTTTAGAAAACTTTCACGTGCAATAAATACTAGCATACATGTCTGCGATATTTACTTACAAATGTGTCAAACTATTAGTAAAGATGTATGCAACCAAGTACACATGCATATGTCTTTCTGAGAACAAGATTATTCCGATTGAACATCTGATTAACTGAGCCAGTTGTATGATTTAGAGATGAATAACAATTATTATAAATTGCTCACGGAAAAGAAACCTAAAGAGTACATACCATATACTCATCTCCCAATGCTTCAATGTTCGTCCTATGATTCTCTAAGAAGATTAAGAATCCAGGATCCTGAATATTATAAATTCACAGGTGTAAGATAGACATCTCCATGGAAAATAACAATAAGTCGACTTCAACAGATTCAAGAAGTGAAAAGAAAACATAAATTAAAGAGAACAAGAGCAAATGAAAATCAAGAAAATGCTTAAAATAGTTTTGAATTACACATCCATATTTTCAGATGTTTATAAATAACAATAGGAAACCAATTTCATAATTTATAATTGTACTAAAACAATGGCCAGGACACAATTTTGTAGATGGGTAATTAACTGAAAGCCTCAAACCAGACCTAAATCCAAGCTTTTCCACACAAGGTGTGAGTTGCATAAATCCTATTCCATGAACAAGGTCTGCACAATCTCTCCTTTAGGAACCACAAACAACATTAAGTCCTCCATTACAAGACCTTAACAAATTGTCTTTGGAATGAAAAATATTGTGGTTCCTCTCATTGTTAATAAAAAAAATCTTTATGCCACCATAGCACTCTAAACTATCTTAAATGACATATCTGAGGAAATTCTCTAGATGATTACGATTGGCATGAGACTACAATTAGGCATTTCATCATTCTTTTCAGGAAACTATGCAAGGTGCCGCTGAATTCCGTAAAGTGCTAGCTGCTATGAAGTGTACAAGGTTTTTGAAATGTCACTAAATATTTCACAACAAAATGAAATATTATGATATTTCCAATTTTCCACTCAGTGTCACTATGCAAAATTTCCTACACAATGTGAAGTAACAGCTTTGGCAAAGAAAAACATAAATAAGGAGGATGAGGGAAAAGCATTGAGCAAAATAAATAAATAGATAAATAACAAAGAAAACGCAAAAAGTATATATTTGAAATTCAACTAGTAGAGAAAATGAATGATCATATTCTAAAATAAATCTTCCCTTTCCAACACGTCGATCTTCTTCATATGTACACTTGTTACGATGTCAATTACACAACCAAACATGCTTCAATTAAGGTTATGCACTCAGAACAGTCAGAAGTGCAAAGAGATACAACTCTAGCAAATAGCAACAACAACATACGCAGGATAGCCCGCTCCGAGTAGGACGTGGGGGGTCGAGATTACGCAACCTTCCCCCGACTAAGTCGAGAGGATGTTTCCAAATGACCCAATTAGAGACTAAAAGGAAACAAAGCAATAGAATACAATAGATAAAAGAAGTTGAAAAAAATATATCAGGAGTGGGAACATTAAATAAAATAGATATGGCATTAGTAGTAGCTAACACAATCAAAACTTGTCCTCATAGGCTGATAGCCATTTACCTTCTTCAATTTCTCCAACTTTTTCTTTTGCTCCTCTACTTCAGACAGAATTTTCTGGTTCTGTAATAACAATGAACTACCTTCGCCATTTTCTGTAAATAAATAGCTTGCTTCAGGTAAATAATCCCAATGTAAAACATATTAAAATAAGTCGGTTTCAGATTCACCTTCTAGATGATTCTCACTATCGCTCACAACAGCGTGTAAGCAACTCAAATCCTGCCGGGTACATGGCAAGTATTAAAGGTCAGCCAGGAAAAACTGAACTAGAAATGTGCTTGAGAATTACAGGCATATCATAAGACCTCGGAAAGATATCCATCACTGTCTGAACTTTCTTTAACCAACTTATCCTCATCTTCAAACGGAAAAATATCAAGAGACTCATCTTTTACTTCTTCATTTGATGGCATCCTATAAATCCACATATTGCAAGGATATATGCATTGGATAGTTTCCAAAAGGAACGAAGATTTCAAACTTGGACAGGTTTATTCATGCTATTTTACCTTAGATCATGTAATGATGCATTATCTTGATCTTGGCCACCAAGAGCATCAAGCCCATCTCCTAACATGGTTACAGTTATCAGATCTTGGTCTCCAACAGCATTGGATTTTTAATGTAAACTAAACTTACAACTCATCCTTAACGTGAAAAAGAAATGACATCAGTGCAGCATAACAAAGTTAATGAAAAATTTCCTGAATCAAGCCAAACCCACAGATTGGACCAGTAAGGCGCCTCTTGGATATTCTATTATTATTATCAAATTTAGGGTTATACGGAGTACAATATAAAGAAAAAATAATGCAATGAAAATTATTCAAGTATCACTAGATCTTTTCTCCAGCTTCCCGTTACCTAGTGCGGAATTACTCATTTAGTCCCCAATATCATTTCAAATATAAAATATTAGATTTAATAATTAAACAAAATTAAAAAACACCTGCAGACAACATCTTAATTTAGCAAGAGTTTATTACAAATTATAAGCTCCTTATAGGCACAAAGGTGGTCCTAAGCAATCAGCAACTTACAAATTCAATGAACCAACCCTCAATTAACATCCTTAGAATGTATAAATTCACAACAATTTGAGGAATAACAGGGAAATCCATTCAAGTTGAAACAGGAAGAAAGCAGTTAATTGATAGAGGGGCATACTGGGTGATTTTTTCTTCCTTTTGAATTGGGAGTTCTGCTTCCGATTCTGTCGGTGAATAGATTGTAGGTTCTTCTTAGCAAACTTCCTCGCCTTCTTTCCAAGCTTACCCATCAGAGCGGCTCTGTCTGTTTCGGATTCGGAGGTGGAGGTGGCGGTGGCGGTGTCGCGGCGGCGTTAATGTGTGAAAGATTTTGAGAGGTTTTGGGGGGTTTTACATTTAGCGCTTCGTTAACTCTTTCCTGCCTTCAAAACTAATAACGGGCCGGTCCATTACTGCCCTGGACTTTCGATGAATGAGACAAGATCGTACCAATTCAAAATGAAATGGCCTTCATTAACTTTATCCAACATTATGGCCCATTATCTATTTTTAGTTAATTGTCATAGGTCCTTTCATTTGTAAATTTTTGTACTACCTGCCTCCATCTCCCTTGATCTCCAATTTTATTCAAGATCTAGAGCTCTTCCATGGTAGATCCTACCTCTCTGACTACCCATTCTAATGTTGTGTGCCTCTCTATCTAGCTCGAACTATTATTCTACTGCTTTTCATTGGCTTTGCATTAGAATCGCTTTTGCTCAGCTTACTAAAAATATTTCAGTTTTCCAGGTCGTCTCTTACCCTACCAATAAATTCAACAGTAGTTCAAAATCAACCAGTTGTGGGTCGATTCATTTTTGCCTTGATTCACATCATGATTGTGATTCTTCAATTGCTCATTGTTGCATTTGATTTTCATAATTATGGAGCAAATCAATTCAAGGTTATAGGGCTCTTATGTTATTTTTGGAGATAAACCTAGATTTTAAATTTATCCTAGAGAGGCCACACATCCTATGCAAAAGACAGGCTTTGGCTAATCTCAAACTGGGAAGGGAGACATTCCCTGTTTGGAAAGCAAAACATTTTGCTGAGAAGAAGCTAGTTGCTTTGTAAAAACATCAGTCATTTGGGATTCACTAGGTAAGAAACAAAGCTTAATTAACTCATCCATAACCTTTTGCCGAGTAAAATGGAAGTCGATTTCTATGTGCTTCGTTCTCTCATGAAACATGGGGTTGCGAGCAATAGCTAATGCTGACTTATTGTCACAAAAAAAGCTCAACTGGCTTGATGGGATCAGCACCAATTTCCTCAAGAAGACGAATGAGCCATGTAACCTCTGAAGTTGTAGTTGCCATGGCTCTGTACTCAACCTCGGAAGAACTCCTGGAAACAACTCCCTGCTATTTAGACTTCCATGAAATAGGAGAATCACCAAGCAGGATTACAAATCCAGTGACAGATCTTCTAGTAAAGGGACATGAAGCCCAATCTGAATCTGTGAATGCCTTCACAACAGGTTTATCATGACCTTGAAGAACAGTACCCTTGTCCAATGTACCTGCAACATATCTGATGGTGTGCAACAATGCATGAAGATGAGAACTTCTAGGATGTTGCATGAGCTGACTTAGGGACTGAACAACAAATGAAAGATCAAGTCTTGTGTGTGTAATGAAGTTGAGCTTTCCTACTAACTTTCTGTAAACAAAAGGGTCAGGAATCAAATCACCAATGTCTGAAGCAAGCTTCAAGTTTTGTGGAAGAGGAGTGCAAGTAGGAGAGCAATCAGTCATCTGAGCATCTTGAAGTAGCTCTTGGCTAAACTTCTTCTGTGATAAAGCTATGCCATTCGACACACAGCTCACTTCCAAGCCAAGAAAATAATGCAACAGACCCAAGTCTTTGATGCTAAAAACATCATCAAGATACCTTTTTAATTGAGAAATCTCTGATGGATCAGAACCTGTGATGAGTAAATCATCCACATAAATTGCAATGAGGATCTGATGATCACCACTCCTTCGAATGAAAAGGGAATTATCACTTTGGGACTGTACAAACCCAATCTGTCTGAGAGCTTCAGTGAGCTTATAGAACCATCCCCTCAAGATGGAAGAAGTTTTGAGTGGAAGAATCCCAAAACTCTGTTGCATTGTCGAACCTGAAAGCTTTAATGGTTTTCTGGAATTGATTTTTGATCAAGGTAACAAAGTTTTTGAGAATGGAAAGAGCATTACTTTTGTGAGACATGAGATAGGTCCAAGTGCAGCGAGAATGATCATCAACAATGGTTAAAAAATAACGAAAGCCATCATGAGTGTGGTATTTATAAGGTCCTCATGTGTCAATATGCACCAAATCAAAAGGATAGGCATATTTAAAATGATGCAAAGAAAAAGAAGGCCTATGTTGTTTGTCCATATGACAAATTTGACAAATGACATCGTGTTAAGGAGAAACAGAAGCATCTATATGATGCAATTAATCAAAGGGAATATGCCCCATCCTACAATGTAACAAAGTTGATTTACAAGCCACATTGGCATTATTGAAAGTAGAAGGAAAAGTAACAGTAGAGGCTTCATGTCTCTGTGTCACCAGCATATCTTGAGGTTCTTTGGTTGCAACATAAAGGCCTTTGCACTCATTGCCAAGGAGAAATGGTTGTTTCATCAAAGGGGCATGAATGAAGCATTTGTCAAGAGTGAAAACAATGTGAGAATTGAGATCTGTAGCAAGTTTTCTTACAGAAATAAGATTGAAATGAAAACCAAGAACATGGAGCACATTCTTGGGGGTGATCTGTGAAGGTAAGGGGACAGTACCAATGTTAGAGATTGAGCACTGTCTTCCATTAGGCATGGTAATGAAAGAGGGTTTATGAATAGGTTTATGAGAGGTAAAGGAATGTAAATGTGGAGTGATATGGTCAGTCGCTCCACTATCAATGATCCAAACTGCATTATGACTAAAAGAGAAGAGACAAGTGTTTGTACCTGCTAGCATCGCCTTTGATTGATCAATGTCTGACCCGTTGAGAAGAAAAATGAGTTTGTCATACTGAGCCTGTGTCAAGGAAGTAGAAGGAGCAGGTGCAGGTGCAGGTGCAGGTGTTGAAGAAGATGACGACGAATGACCTTTCCCCTGTGAATATCCAATAAGCTTCCAGCATCTATCAATGGAGTGACCAGTGTACTTGTAGTGATCACACACTATCTTCGCAGGGGGTTGATATCCAGGTGGATATTCATGGATCTTCCAACATCGATCCATGGAGTGACTTGAAACCTTGCAGTGATCACAGAAAGAAGGAGGTTTCTTGGAGTTGCTGGAAGTAGGAGTCTAAGATTTGGTCCCATTAGGTGTTGAAGACTTGGACTGAGAAGCAAAAGCCATAGAGATGTTGGTATTTGATTGTGAAGATCCACTTGAGACACTTCTCTGGTCTTCTTCTTGAAGAAGGAATTTGTAAACTTCGTCTAGAGACGGTGGTGGCACCATCTTCTTGCGTTTGGTAAAATAAGCAGTAATTGACAAGTTTTCTTGAGAAATGAAAGCGGATTCTTTCTGAACCTGGAACAACCTGGTACGGCTAGATTTGCAAAAGCGAGATCCAAAAGCTCGTCCCAAACTTGCTTCGCTGTTCTGCAATAGAGCACATATTCGGCAATATCTTTGTCGATGGAGTGAAATAACCAAGCGATCACCATGTGATTGCAGCAATCCCACTGTGCTATGGTAGGACCAGAAGCAGGTCGTTGACACGAACCAGTAACGAAGCCTAATTTGTTCTTAGCGAAGAGAGAAACTTCATAAGATCGCTTCCAATGGCTGTAATTGCCATCAGCGAGTAAGCGAGTTGACAAAACGAAATTAGAACGATCGGAATGGTGTAGAGACGGCTCATCCATGCCGGAATCAACAACAACTTGTTCGTTAGCCATGGAAGCAACAAACACAACCGATCGACGACAGAATTGAATGCGGAAGCTACGAATTAGCAAGGATCGATTTCGTAAAGCCTGATACCATGTTAAACTATGAAATCGAGATCCATGATGAATCAAAAGAAAAGGAGAAATTGAGAGCTTAGAGAGGAAGCAAACAACTGATGAATTGCAACTGATTTCTTAGTCCAAACTGTGTAACAGAAATGCTATTTATACACAAGTGTAGTGATCCCCTATGATGCAACACAATGAGGACTCACTTAGTTGAGCTGCTGAGCTATGTTGATCTTAATAGCATGTACGGACACAAGCTAGTCATGCATAATCACGTCCTTCATGCAGCCGACCTTAACCTTGATTTACTCTAGTATGTTTGTTTGCATCATTGAGTGGATGAATGAACCCGGTGGTTCCATTGAGTACACGAACACTTACAACAAATCTTCGATCCCATATGAACCCACTCAACACCACTTTAAACAAACGAAAATCTAAAACAACGAAGGTATCAATCACAGAAAGCCAAAGGTAACACACTATATGTGTCTTAATTTAGCATGTAGCACGAGAAAGAAGTGAGAAAATGACCACATTTGACCAAACGTATAAAATGGGGAAAATTAAGTCATCTAGGGATGATAATAGCAAAGTCGAACAACAAAATCAAGATAGCGGAAACAATAAAGTGACAAATTCATATCAAACTAAGCCAAGATGAAAATCTGTACGTGGAACTATTGTGGGATAGGGAAAAAAACCCTATGGAGTGAGATCGAAACTTTCTGTAAAATAGAAAACGAAAAAATTATGACTCTAATGGAAACAAAAACTAAATCGCAATCTTATGAGGTTGTGTGGAAAAAAGCGGGGTTTGATTCGATTTTCTAGGTTTCGACGAGGGGTAAATCGGGAGGGATCTGCATTCTATGTAAAGACTACCAAATTTTGAGTGGGAAAGTTTCAATTCTGATAGCGGACGACCGATTCGTTAAGATGAAAATAGAAGACAAAAATAACGGATCTGTTTTGGCTTGTTGCCTTGTTTACGCGTTTGCACAAGAGGGTGAGAAACCCATATTCTGGTCCATGCTGCAAGACCATATTCAAGGGATTGACATTCTTACTATTGTGGTAGGGGACCTAAATGAGATTCAATGTCCTTCTGAAAAAATGGGTGGTGTACCCCCTAACATGAACATATTTCAGAGACTATTATCCTTTAAAGACCATTGCCATCTGCTTGATATCTCAACTCTTGGAAATGGTTTCACTTGGAGAAAAAACAGATCGGACATCAACAACATCTATGAAAAACTAGATAGGACTCTAGTGCAAGACTAAGTCCTACAATGGTACCCGCAATTGGCTACCAGGAACTATGCATTCTCATTCTCATACCACTGCCCAATCTCTATCGAAATCAAAACAAACGTGAGCAAAAAAAGCTAGACCCTTTAAATTTAAGAAAATATGGCTCCACAGAAAAGATTATCGGGACATTGTTTCCCGAGCATGGCGCTCGTCTTATGTCGGGTCACATATGTTCCAAGTGACTAAAAAACCCAACTACTTAAAAGACTAACTAAATAATGGAACAAAACAACATTTGGTAACATCTTCCATCAACTGAAAGACATTGAAGATAGATTGTTAGAGTAAATTAGATTTTTTGGTTAAGAGTAAATAATTCATGAATATGGACAAACTCAAATTAAACCAATATAATATAGGAAAAGAAGATAAACTAGATTTTACAAAAACTAGATTACAAATAATATAATGTTTACAAATAACTCTATAATAAAGAAAAGTATAATATAATTTAGAAAATATAATATATGAAATTAAAATAAACTAGTTTTTACAAATAATATATTGTTACAAATGAGTGAATTATAATATGGAAAATAATATAATAAATTGTTTCAATAATAATATGAAGATTTGAATCATAATAGTAATTTAATCTTTTGAATGAAATTATCAAAATAATAAATGAAATAAAATATACACTAGGCTACTCAATGTGTAAGGAGGACGAGACTTTACAAGGCGGAAACGATGAATATAACATTACAATTGAAATTATTATGGAAACTAATTAATCGCAGAACCAGATAATATCTGGGCTAAAGTGATAACAGACAAATATCTAAAAGGGGTACCACTCCTTCATTACAAACACAGGGGAAATACCTCTTGGCATTGGGCTAAACTAAACTCTCTTACAAATCTCTTCAAATTGGGTCTTCGTTGGTCAATCGGTGATGGAAAAACCGTTAAGTTCTTGACTGACAATTGAGTCAACCAAAAACCGCTCATGAACATGTCTACTCAACCGATCCCGGATAAGATAGCGGGTCGGTCGGTCGCCTGATTTATTAACGACAATAATACTTGGAACATTCCCAAACTTCAAACGGACTTACGAGGCCTACTTACCATGGATATCATATCCAAAATCTCAATGGCTCACCTTCCACATAATTATTTCTCTGACGGACTTTTCTGGGGATCTAGCAAAGATGGCTGGTTCTCCACGGCCTCAGCGACAAAGATTACCCCAAATCACGGGGGCGACCAAAATTTCGGTTGTAACTAGATATGGAAACTGCCCATCCCATATAAAATAAGGCATTTCCTTTGGAAGATTGCTCGTGATGGTCTACCGACCACTGATAGACTGCGACGGTCTCATGTTTCGGAACCTTCAGGGTGTATTTTCTGTGGATGTACTATTGAATCTACTAGTCATATTCTAGTTCAATGCCCCATGACGGTCTCCTTGACCAAAACGCTCAATATAAGCCAACCCTCAGATGATGATGTCGACTCAGACATAAAGCCCAATCAGTTGCTAAACAATATTCACAACAAACTAGGCACCAACCCCTTCACTAATCTGGCTTTTGCTTGGTGGGGTATATGGTATTTTCGCAACCAAATAGCTTTTCAACATATAAACACCGCCTCTGTTCAGGCTATAGTTGTGTTATGCAATTCGACGTACCAAGCTTGGAATGCGAGAATTGATGACTCTGGGACGGCGAATTTCAAGCATCCTAACAAAAAGACAAGGTCAACCACTGCAGGATCTAATAAAAAGAACTATCAGGCTTCCAGATTGGAGATTTGGAATAAACCACCTTCAGGTTACTACAAATTTTAATTTTGATGGATCTTACTACTAGTCGGGGGTCGGCACCTTCAGCTTTGTGATTCAAGATCATTTGGGAGATGTGATGTCCTTAGGGGCGGGTCCCTGTAATAATAGCTCCGTTGTTTTCGCCGAGGCTATGGGCCTTAGAATGGGGGTCTCCAAGGCCAAATCAATGGGTTTTAATAAACTTCTGATCGAAGGAGACTGCTTGGTCGTCATAAAGGCTGTGCGGGCGGACTAGTCTAGCCCCTGGGAGATCGAGCTGCTAATGGCTGATGTGACTGTCGATTTATATTATTTCTCTCATGTTGCTATTTGTCATATTTTCAAGGATTCAAATGATGTGCCTGACAGGATTGCACGTCTAGCCTACATTATCCCTACCGATGATAGCTTCACTGGTGATCCAGAACTTCGTGTTCTCGTCCGCTCGGACGCGCTAGGAAAGAGGTCGGGTCGTTGGCGTGTTTCCTAATCCTTATCTGCTTCCAAAAAAAAAAGGAGGACGAGACTTTGCATGTGGTACTTAGTCGATATATACCACACCGCAACTGCTGATGTGCGGAAGGGTCAAGGTGTCTAGAGCGGGGAATTTGTCAAACTCATAGTTAATGTAGAGAGTTACGAGACTATGGAGGATCTTATATCTATTGGAAAGCAGGATTGTGGATGTTGACAGTGAGGTTGCTACTGAGCTCATACAAGCAGTGACGGTCACATGAATTTTTAGAGGGGGGGGGGGGGGGCAAAATTTTTGTTCGGGATTGCACGTCTGGCCTACACTATCCCTACCGATGACATGGAGCACAAATTTTCCGAAGATCTTCCTGAAGGTCTTGGCTCGCTGCTAGCGAGCCCAGTTAGCAGCAAGCGGAAGTCAAGCTCGCTGCTCGTGGAGCAGGACGCTTGAAGGCTGCGTGAAGGCCATCCGGATATCTGGCCCTCTAGGGCAGCTCGGCCAACTAGGGCAACTCAACCCACTTGCAAGGAAACCCTCCTCATTAAGCATGCTAGATATTTATATATCTTTCCTTAGTTGTTAAGTCTTTTGGGGCCCCACATGGTAGATATTTATGTGACTTCCTTTGGAAGCTTTAGAGCTGATATTTGTATAGCTTCATTGAGAAGTCTTGGAAGATATTTATTTCCTTTTCTTAGCATAGAAGTCTTTAGTTAGCTTCTCTTGGAAGCTTTGCTAGATATTTTCAGGCTACCTCCCTTAGCCTTTGTACTATAAATACTCCTTTCATTTCATGAATATAAGTTGTTGGAAAATTAGGAAAACTCTTAAGCTTTCTTCCAGCCTTTCATACTTAACCAAATTAGCTTCCGCTTTGTCTTGTGAAGACAAGGATCGATAGGCTGCTTGTATTCGGTTGTTTGTGAGGCGAATATCTGAGTCCAAGGCTGAACGCCCTTAGACGTCGCTAAGGTTGTTACAAGTGGTATCAGAGCTTTGTTGAAAGCTTCCATCGACATTCAAATGGCTGAAATCCATGAAGAGACCGAGGGTCCGAGAGGACGTCCCGTTGAGCGCAAGAAGACCAAATGAGGGTCGTCCAGGCCCGGTGACGAGTCGCGAGAGCCATTCTCTACGCTCGAGCGTCGGGTGACCATCCTCGAAGAGAAACAACTAGAGCTGGCCGACTACATCGAAACCATGGGCAACCAAGTGGAGACGACCAGCAGCAACATCAACGCTCTAGAGTCCCACACCTTCGAGAAAATGGAGCAGATCCGTGGTGCTCTTGATGGGGCGGCGCTAGAAGAGGTCCAACACATGGACACCTTCGAAGGGACCATCCGAAAACTGACGGCCCAACTCACTCAACTCCAGGCCGACTTGGAGAGGGCGCGTTAAGCGGGGCTAGGCGCACCTCAAGGAGGTCTTGTGATAGCCATCGCTCCTCGCATCGAGACCCCGAAACCGAAAGAGTTCCGTGGGGTGCGGGACGCCAAAGAGGTGGAAAACTTCTTATGGAAATTCGAAAGATACTTTGATGCGGTCAAGGTCACCATCGACACTGAAAAGGTGCACCTAGCGACTATGTATCTTACCGACATGGCCATGCTTTGGTGGAGACGCAAGCATAGTGAGATCCAAAGAGGCGACATCGTCATCGACACATGGGACAACTTCAAAGTTAAGCTGAAGAAGCAATTCTACCCCGACAACGTCGTCTACGAAGCTCGAAAGAGGCTTCGCGAGCTCAAGCACTCAGGTTCGGTGTGTGATTACATCCGTGATTTTACTTCAATTATGTTGCAGATCCCCGATATGTCCCAGGAAGAGCTCCTGTTTTATTTCATGGATGGGCTGCAAAATTGAGCGCGCACCGAGCTTCAACGTATGGGCGCTAAGTTAGTGGACGAGGAAATTCTATATGTCGAGAAAATGACCCACTATTTCAAGGGAGGAGATGCTCCAAAGAAGAAGGAAAATCCTCCGAACCGCAGCGGCGGAAACCCACCCAAGAAATATCCACCGAAGCCCCTCGACAAAAGGCCAGAGGGGCAAGCACCGGATCGTCCACGCTACGACCTGAAGAAGCAAGCCAAAGCTCCAGTGACCGGCTACTTCATATGCAAAGGACCTCACCGGATGCGTGAATGTCCAAGATTTGGCAAGCTAGCGACCATAGCTTCCACCGACGAGACAGAGGCTAGTTCGGAGGATGATTCCGGACACCTTGGGTGCTTGCAATTGCTAGCCGCAGTCCAAAAGGAGGTTCCAAAGGTGAGCTCCCATAAATCCGGCCTTATGTTCATGCAGATCAAGGTCAATGGGCGTCTAACCGAAGTTTTGGTGGACATCGGGGCAACTCACAACTTTATCCGACTTGATGAAGCCCGGAGGCTAGGCGTCGCCCTTGAGAAGGGTGGTGGTCTTGTGAAGACCGTGAACTGCGACACCAAGGCCGTCTCGCAGGTTGCTCGAGGCGTCTCCGTGCAAGTCGGAGCTTGGTCCTGAAAGCTCGACTTCTCCGTTTCTCCTATGGATGATTTCGCCATCGTCCTTGGGTTAGAAGGAATGAAGACATCAAAGCTTGTTCCTATGCCACACTTGGACTCCATTTATGTCTTGGAGTCGAAATCACCTTGCATGGTGCCCACCAAGCAGAGGAGCGTCAAGGCTCCAACGCTTTCCGCCATGCAACTAGCGAAACGATTCAAGAAGGGGGATTCGACCTTCATCGCCACCATGAGCTCGAGTGAATATGGTGGTCAAGCTGAGGTCCCTCCGATGATTGCTCGAGTTCTCGAGGAGAACGTCGATGTCATGCCACCCAAATTGTCGTATGAGCTCCCACCTCGACGGGCAATTGATCATCGCATTGAGCTGGATCCGGGGTCCATACCACCTACCAAGGCTCCTTATCGTATGGCCCATCCGGAGCTCGAGGAGCTTAGAAAGCAACTAGATGAGTTGTTGAGCGCCGGCAGCATCCGGCCCTCGAAGGCGCCTTATGGGGCACCTGTTTTGTTTCAGCGCAAGGGTGATGGGTCTATGCGGCTCTGCATCGACTACCGTGCTCTAAACAAGATCATCGTCAAAAACAAGTATCCGATTCCTTTGATCGACGACTTGTTTGACAAGCTGGGACAAGCTCAATGGTTCACGAAAATGGACTTAAGGTCCGGGTACCATCAGGTACGCATCGCCGACGGGGATGAGCCCAAGACGACTTGCGTCACCAGGTATGGAGCGTTCGAGTGGATGGTCATGCCCTTTGGCCTCACGAACGCTCCAGCAACTTTTTGTACTTTGATGAACCAGCTCTTTCATCCATACTTAGATAAATTTATTGTGGTTTATCTAGATGGCATTGTGGTCTTTAGTAATTCACTTTAGAATCATGTGGAACACTTGAAGGTTGCGTTCAAGGTTCTCCGAGACAACCAACTCTTTGTCAAAGAGGAGAAATGCTCATTTGCTCAGGAGCAAGTCCACTTCCTTGGGCACATAATCCGTCGAGGACGGCTTAGCATGGACCTTGCAAAGGTTCGTGCAATCGAAGAGTGGAAAACGCCGACTAAAGTGTCGGAGCTGAGATCTTTCCTTGGCCTTGTGAACTATTATCGGAGGTTCATAAAGGGCTATTCAGCCAGAGCGGCTCCCTTGATGGATCTTTTGAAGAAGGCAAATGCATGGCTATGGTCGGACAAGTGCCAAGCTGCGTTCGAGGCCTTGAAAGCTGCTGTGATAAGCGAGTCGTTCTTGGTGTTGCCTGACTTCACCAAATACTTTGAGATCCATACTGATGCTTCCGATTTTGCAATTGGTGGTGTTTTGATGCAGGATAGACATCCCATTGCATTCGAGAGTCGAAAGTTGAACGACGCCGAGCGGCGTTACACGGTTCAAGAGAAGGAAATGACCGCTGTGGTTCATTGCCTTAGGACCTGAAGGCATTATTTGCTTGGGTTAAAGTTCGTGATCTTCACCGACAATGTGGCGACTAGCTATTTTCAGGGGGCAGAAAAAGCTGAGTCCAAAGCAAGCTCGTTGGCAAGACTTCCTTGCCAAATACGACTTCACCATGCAACACAAACTCGGAAGAGCCAACGTCGTAGCTGATGCTCTCAGCCGTAAGGCCGAGCTTGCGGCTATGACTTCTGTGAGGACGGATCTACTTGAAACGATCCGTGTTGGGCTTGATCAAGACCCAACGGCTAAGAACTTGTTGAAGCTAGCCGAAGAAGGAAGCAACCGGGAGTTCTGGGTCCATGATGGGCTCTTATACACCAAGGGACAATGCGTCTTTGTACCAAGGGTCGGTGATCTACGCAAAGCTTTGATCCGCGAAAACCACGACTCTCCTTGGGCTGGACACCCGGGTCAGCGGCGCACAAGGGCTCTCCTTGAAGCCGGTTATTTCTGGCCACACATGAGGGACGACGTCGAGCAATATGTTCGCACTTGCTTGGTTTGTCAACAAGACAAGCACGAGACCAAGCTTCCGGCCAGGCTGCTGGAGCCCTTGCCGATTCCGAAGGGACCCTAGGAACACATCTCAATGGACTTCATCGTCGGGCTGCCGAAGAGTGAAGGGATGGGGTGCTTAATGGTGGTCGTGGATTGCTTCTCAAAATATGCGGTCTTCATCCCGACACCAGCCGCTTGCACTACCGCGGAGACAGCGCAGCTTTTCTTCAAGCACGTAGTCAAGCATTGGGGGCTCCCTAGAAGCATCGTCAGCGACCGTGATTCACGCTTCACAAGTAAGTTGTGGATTGAATTGTTTAAGCTTCTCGGTACTGACTTGCATTTTTCGACGGCCTTCCATCCTCAAACTGATGGACAAACGGAGCGTATCAACGCTTTACTCGAAGGCTATCTGAGGCATTATGTAGGTGCCAATCACCAAGACTGGACAAAGCTTTTCGACATAGCACAGTTCTCCTACAACCTTCAGTTGTCCGAGTCGCTTGGCAAGAGCCCATTCACGATAGCAACCGGGCGTCAACCTTATACTCCGGCTTCCCTTCCGCTTGATTCGGAGGGGTTAAGCCCAGCTGCAAGGGCACTAGCAGGGTCTTGGGCCGAGCAGCTTGAGCTGGCTCGGGCGCATCTTCTAAAGACGCAGAGGCGCATGAAGAAATGGGCAGATACTCGAAGGCGCCCTGCTGAGTATCAAGTCAGGGAGCTCGTCATGATGAAAATGCTCCCTCAACAACTAAAATCGCTTCGACAAGTGAACAAGGGGCTCTTGAGGCGCTACGAAGGCTCGTTCGAAGTCTTAGCCAAGGTTGGAAAGGCCGCCTACAAGCTCGCCTTGCCACCCAACATCAAGATCTATCCCATTGTCCATGTTAGCCAGCTGAAGCCTTTCCATGCGGACAAAGAGGAGCCTGAGCGTGGGGAGTCGATGAGGGCTCCGCCCTTAGTCTTTGAGTCATTCTCCAAAGGCATCCAGGAGATCTTAGCTGATCGGATCGTCAAGAAGAAGGGCGTTCCGAGGGTCACTGAGTATCTCATCCAGTGGGATGGGTCTCCTTCCACCGATGCGACTTGGGAGAAGGAGAAAGACTTATGGCAATTCAAGACGGAAATTGCTGAGTATCTCGAGAGCAAGGCGACTGAGGCAACA
Organism: Persicaria tinctoria; assembly: GCA_037127255.1. NCBI lineage: Eukaryota > Viridiplantae > Streptophyta > Magnoliopsida > Caryophyllales > Polygonaceae > Persicaria > Persicaria tinctoria. Next base: position 40,227,560 of record JBANSL010000012.1, on the reverse strand, counting down.
TCGTTACAAGTTCAGAAGTCTTGAGTGGCGTCGAGGCGTCGCCACTATTGTTGTGGGAGTATGTTACGTCCAATGACATGGAGCACAAATTTTCCGAAGATTTTCCTGAAGGTCTTGGCTCGCTGCTAGCGGAATCCCATTCGCTGCTAGCGAGTCCAGTTAGCGGCAAGCGAAAGTCAAGCTCGCTGCTCGTGGAGCAGGACGCTTGAAGGCTGCGTGAAGGCCATCCGGATATCCGACCCTCTAGGGCAGCTCGGCCAACTAGGGCAACTCAACCCACTTGCAAGGAAACCCTCCTCATTAAGCATGCTAGATATTTATATATTTTTCCTTATTTGTTAAGTCTTTTGGGGCCCCACATGGTAGATATTTATGTGACTTCCTTTGGAAGCTTCAGAGCTGATATTTGTATAGCTTCCTTGAGAAGTCTTGGAAGATATTTATTTCCTTTTCTTAGCATAGAAGTCTTTAGTTAGCTTCTCTTGGAAGCTTTGCTAGATATTTTCAGGCTACCTCCCTTAGCCTTTGTACTATAAATACTCCTTTCATTTCATGAATACAAGTTGTTGGAAAATTAGGAAAACTCTTAAGCTTTCTTCCAGCCTTTCATACTTAACCAAATTAGCTTCCGCTTTGTTTTGTGAAGACAAGGATCGATAGGCTGCTTGTATTCGGTTGTTTGCGAGGCGAATATCCGAGTCCAAGGCCGAACACCCTTAGACGTCGCTAAGGTTGTTACACGTCTGGCCTACACTATCCATACCAATGATAGCTTCACTGATGATTCAGAACTTCGTGTTCTCGTCCGCTCGGACGCGCTAGGAAAGAGGTCGGGTTGTTGGTGTGTTTCCTAATCCTTATCTGCTTTCAAAAAAAAAAGGAGGACGAGACTTTGCATGTGGTACTTAGTCGATATACACCACACCGCAACTGCTGATGTGCGGAAGGGTCAAGGTGTGTAGAGCGGGGAATTTGTCAAACTCATAGTTAATGTAGAGAGTTACAAGACTATGGAGGATCTTATATCTATTGGAAAGTCGGACTGTGGATGTTGACAGTGAGGCTGCTACTGAGCTCAGACAGGCAGTGGCGGTCGCATGAATTTCTAGAGGGGGGCGGCGAAACTTTTTGTTCGGGATTTTTTTTTCTCGATATATATAATAAAGATTTTTAAAAATATATATTAAAAGAAAACCATAAATTGTGGTATAAATGTGATATTTTATTACAAATTTCATACAATAATTTAATAAATTATATATGTGTGTAGCATGATTGAGACTTTTTTTTTAAATATTTAAAAAAATTTAAATTTTTTTAAAAGAATTTGTCATTTGTAAATGGAAAAAAAAAATGATAGGATTGAAAAGTGTGGAAAAAAAACTCATAAATCGTGGTTTAAACATGACATTGATAGTAAAAAAATTTCATAGGAATAAAAATTAGAAGATTTTTTAAAAATATATGTGTAACATAATGAATAATCTTATGAAAATATTAAATGAAAAATATGAAATTTGATTTAAATATGACATTTATAATAGGAAAATTTTGGTAAGAATATAAAGCATTGCAAATAGGTAAACAATGTGGTTTGAATATATATGTGTGTAGCATGATTAAGACTTTTTTTAAAATATTAAAAAAATTATAATTTTTTTTAAAAGAATTTGACATTTGTAAATGGAAAAAAAATGATAGGATTGAAAAGTGTGACAAAAAAACTCATAAATTGTGGTTTAAACATGACATTGATAGTAAAAAAAAATTCATAGGAATGAAAATTAGAAGATTTTTTAAAAATATATGTGTAACATAATGAATAATCTTATGCAAATATTAAAAGAAAAATATATAATTTGATTTAAATATGACATTGATAATAGGAAATTTTTGGTATGAATAAAAAGAAATGAAAAAAAGTAAACAATGTGGTTTGAAGTTTGAACTCATAACCTCTTGCATTAATCATGCTTCCCTTCCTCTTCTTACCAACTAAGCTAGACACCTTTTGTGTTTTCATTCACTTTTTATTTTTTACCTTATGTTTTAAAAAAGTATTACAAATTTCTGTCGTGGGGGGGGGGGGGGGGGGGGGGGGCACCCCTGCGCTGCCCCCTGTGGCCGCCACTGGGGACAGGGGACGAAGGGTCATCTATCGCACAACGGGGGCTTCTTCAACCTCTTCCTAGTATTTGTGGACGCGGATGGTGCTAGTAGTTCTTCTCGACCCACTCGAAGCTCCAACGACGAGTGGTCGGAGATCACTATTGTTGTTGATTGTACACTTCAGATAGCTGGACATTAGCATCCCGTTACCACACTATTTTCTCTAGAAGTTGTAAGTAATGTGGTTCATGATTCAGATATACCACAACTACATCAACAATAACAAGTGGTAGACGAGGTTGAGTTAGTTGAGGAGGACGAGGACAAGAAGGGTGGGGATGAGGGGGAGGATGCACAGGAGGAGGTAATAGATGATGAGGAGGAGAACATCCTCAGTTTGAGCAGATGTATGAGCAACTCTTGAGTGTCCTTAGAGCGTATATGTAGTCCTATGTATTATATTATACTTTATGTAATTATATGTACTTTATGTGATTATGTGTTCATGGATTGTACAACTCTACATTATGTTATTTAAAAACTTCATATGGACGATATCGACTCCTTCATTTCGATTTGAATCGTCAGTGTGTTGAATGCGAACAGTCAGTCGATCTACGATATTCACTCTTTATCTCCATCTAACTGAGCGTGGTTGTGAAGATCTGGCTATATCTTCTATTTATAGGACCAAGTGTAACAACGTCTAATTCGACGTTGGGTTACAGAACCATGACACTATACAATGTCGCTTGACGTTGTTCCCTAATTTTGAAACCCTTTACAACATCGTATTTGATGTTATATAGGGTACATGTCCTATTTCGAAACCCTTTACAACATCACTTATGAGGACATTGTATAGGGTGTTATTTATTCGAAAACCCTTAGCAATGTCATATTTGATATTTTGAAGGGTCCGAAATAATTTACAACGTTTAATTTAACATTAACAGGATACAATACGAACATGACTTTGTTGAAGTAAACAAAAGTTAACATATGAAACACAGCTAGAACAACCATGAACACAAAATCACACAAAAGTAGGGTTCTTTAAGGATGTTTACAACATAGTAGATCAATCAAGCAATAGCAATATAGCAAAGAAGATGCAATACCAGTTACTAACTCAAGCAAAGGGGCTACTAACTCCCAACAAGGTGTGATTTCATTTTTGTTTTTTATTTTATTAACAAAAGCAATCTAAAGTAGAATGAAAGCTACGATGAAAAAGTAACAACTACCTAGGATGATCTAAGTAAAATAAAAACAAAAAGGAAGGAAAATATAGTTAGTTTGGAAAAGATGGGTTCTTTGTGGTGCAAGTTCAAGAAATATGCTAATTTGACCAAGAAACATAGATATAGGCATCATATGTAGCAACAATTCAAACTTGTAAAGATAAACTCAGTATTGACCAAATTAAAGATCCAAACAATAAGCAATACCCAAACGGTCAAACAAGTGCCAAGTTTTCGAAAAGCAAGTAAAATAAAGCAATCACTCAATAGTAAGAATCAAGAAAGACAAGAACTTCCAACAACCGAGAATCTGATACCAACTGATGTGTTGCTACGTGCTAACCTTGATCCTTATCATGTGAGCTTGAGCTTGGTTTTTTCCTAACTTGATTTGTTAAAAAGAGTTATAGTTCAGTTTGTTAAAAATAATTTCAAAATATTGTATTAATGCATTTATGTGTATGGTTGGGATTTACAATAGTTTCCAACAATCTTTTGGGCGGGTTGAAGTTACTGCCATATTGAGAAGCAAATAGGGAAGAAGTGTGACAAAGAGACTCTTGAAAACAAGTAAAATACACAAGTGAAGTCGCCTCAGTGGTGAACTGAAAGAAACTCGAGGAACCATGATGTTTATACCTACTCTGCTTCGGTTTCGCACACCATCATTGAGGAATGTTTGCGAACAAACTGATTGAGCATTACTTGTTGGGCGTGACAAGAGAGTTTCAAATACCATATCATCGTCGTCACGCGTGGGATGAATGGTTTGGAGGCACGGTAGCCAAGGGATGACATTGTTCAATAGATCCAACCAATGTGGTTTTCAATGAAGAGGATGACGACGATGTTGGACCAACACAATGGTTGCATAATATCCCTTCTTGTCGAACTACCCTCACGGAGAGGTGGGTGGGTCAACTCATCACCAACACCACCTTCCAATTCTCTCTTGAAGACAACAAAGAAGATGATGAAAGCATGATACTTATGTATAAGGACTACTTTATAATACAGCCTATGCAAGATGTAAAACCACAAGAACAAGCAACATTTCACGACATAACATAGCCCTACTGAGATTCGGCTCGAAGACGAATGGTTACCAGCCTATAGCTCTTTCCAACTGCACAGTTTGATATTTCCGATAATCTTGAATCAAAGGCATCAATGTGCAGAAAATTGCTTGTGCATGTCAAGGTGGCTCTAGCAGCACAAGAAACATATGAGGCTCTACATTTGTTCTTTGTGCGTAATGCAGTAGTTCTTCACCCATTCAGAGGCAGATCTTAGGACGCGGAGCTCACCTGTGAGAAGATCAAGAGCCATTTGCCTCCGAAGAGAGTGTCTGTCATCTTTATGGATGAATTTTGAGAGTCGCAGGGACTGCAAGAAAAAACACCCGGCACTAGAGATGAGAAGGGCAATTCGGTATTAGCAAGACTAGAATGGAGAAAAGCAATCATCAAATCTCATGGAAAACAGAACCTGTTAGGGAATCATGAAGTCAATTTAACCAAGTAATTAATAAGAGCAGCCGATTTTTTACCCTGATTGATGCATTGTATTTCTCAATTAACTCGTCAAATCTGGATAGCAAGATTTGATGCGCGTGGATCTCCCTGCTGGTGCCTACTAAAGGTTGTCGTGCCAGTCGACCGTCACTTTCAGCAGCTTTCTTCACCAAGTCATCTAGTTCTGAACTTTTATCAACCAAAACTGTCAGACTGGCACGCATTGACTGAATCATTGGATCCTTTTGGACAACTAGGTAGGATATGAAGTAACAAGAGAAATGTAGAATACCTTCAGGAGAATTACAACTCAAAACGCGAGCAAATGCACGGAGTGATTGAGGAATTCCTTTCCCTTTCCCCTTGATACTCCTCAGTTCTCTGATACACAAATTAACTTCATCAGAGAATGACAAGGGAGCCACACAGTGTAAAATAGAAAATACAGAGGAATGAATTCATTTAAACGATTAGGAACAGACTCCAAACGAAATACAGGTATCAATACTGGATTATTAGAGAAAGTAGCATAATTTTATTCAATGAATGCTCAGTAACTATTTATATGTTCATTAATGATGTGACTAATCTGTCAATAATAATAATGGTTATGATATTTTTAACAAAATGATGACCGTATACAACATTATTGACTAGTACTCTGCTCAATATAAAATGGCTCAAAGATTTGCAGTGAGCTTGATGAAGTACAAACTTTATCACAAAAGAACCGCCTGAAGAATTGAAGAAGGCATCTTTGATGGCTGGAAAATGATGTCTATTCAATATTTCCAACTTCATTGAGCGTAGACGATCATCGTCAGGTATATCCATCTGGATCTGAACCTGAATAAAACACGTGTCAGCAGTAGCAGTAGGCAATAGCAAAAGAAGGTTGCTGCTGACAGTGTCCTATTGAGTTCACTGGAACTGCAAAACACACGTTTCACATGCTAGTTGGTGTGGGTGGAGCATGTGATATGTGGATTAGGTTAGGTGGGTGGATCTGGGTGAGAGGGTATGGTTGATAGTCCAAATGTCATATTGCACAGTAGCCATGACTAGGCATATCAAATCAAACATCTAGATGTGCAAATGCATCCATTTCATACTTTGTGCACATGATGAGTAGTGAAAAAAGATGAAATATCAAAACTCTGAAAATGAGCGGTTTACATAAACCTTGTAGCATTAAAACTGCCGATAAACTAACCTGGTCATGGATGTTATAGGGATGTGTAAAACCGAAATCCATGAGAATTGTAGAATTTGGAAACCTCCCATACCGTATAAAAACCTAGAGAAAACATTTTAAAAGTAGTAAGAATAATCAAAATACATGCAGTTATTCTGAATTCAGTTATAAGAATGACATTTCAGCTGCCAGAACAAAAAAATAATTCAAAATGTGCATTGGTGACCATAATTAAAAACAAGAAATGTATGAAAGGTCAAAGTGCACACAAAAACAACATAGAAGTCATAGATCTAGAGGTCTCATGATGCTACAACATTTTTAAAACATTTCCAAGTTGCATAAAAAAGAGCAGGTAACACAATGTTAGTCTCATTACAGTATCTTCATCTTTAATCAAGCAGCCCAAAATTAAGGACTTGGATACTCACAATAATTTGTTGAGCACAGCTAGCATCTTCATAATAATATATTTCACTATGAGCCGAAAGAAACAAGTCTGTATTTCTCTTGGATTTCCTCCTAGAAGTTCCAACTGAACATTAACATTACAAATATGACTGGTGTCACTGTGATGAATAGCACCTAGACGGGGCAACGTTTCTTGAAAGTTCAGAAATTTTCATAGTTGCACCAAAGAAATGGAAAACAACCTGATGCTTCAAGCTAAAACACTTCAAGCACTTCATCTAACAAAATTAAGGATCAACTATGGAAACAATACCTTATCCAGGATCAGGATAATGTTATGTAAAATGAAAAAGAACACAAAACAATAACAATCTGTAGGACAAGTTAGCAAGGGTATTCACATAACCCTCATAATATCAGAAACACAAAAGGAGAGACAGGATGAAATTAAAAGCAAAAACTTTGAAAATAAAATGGACTATCCCTCATTCAAGTACGCGTGTGTGCATCCATACTTTTCCTTTGCCCTTGTCTTTGAATTTTTTCCACAGTAAGGGAAGTTACCATTAGGCTCTCTAGCAAATTACAGATATCAACCAACCCAAGCAAACAAGTCCACATGAGGTTCAAAATAAAACAGAGTAATATATTGAAGGCAAGTACAGCAAGTGCATAGCAGCTCACTAAAGTCCATACACAACATAAGATGAAGGCAAGTACAGCAAGCAAAAGTAGCAACACCATGATCAACAGTAACATTATTTTATATTATGAACATGATCTAGAGTTTTAGCAAATTTGTACAAACAATAAAAAAAAATTAAGAACACAAAAAATCACCTGTTCTCCAGGAACATAATTCCGATCTGCAATAACCTACATCATTGGGCAAAACAAGCAATTCCAGTAGATTTAAAGAAAAATTAGGTTAAATTTTTTAAGAAAAATAATTATCTGTTTACTCGAAGAGGACGGCGGGGAGAAACTAAAAACCGGGATAGAGTGTCCAAATGTAACAGTTCTCTCCAAGGAACTACAGATAATTTTGACTTTAGATATTTCCCTCCTTTTCATTGTAACTTGGGTATGGGTAACTAATTTCAGCGGAAATTAGTTACGTTCATCACAGGCCCGCAACTGTAACACCCTCACCAAAGCTCACCCATTCAAGCAATCCAACCCATCATTACAGTGCAATGGCTGAAAAGACACATGGAAATCTGGCATTTGAATAAGTTCATCATACCAGCTATTAGTGTGCTAAAAGGTGCTAAGCGGCTACTGGCCGCAGGGCCTAGGCGGAATTAGAATGATCTTTGATTGTTTCCTTGTATTTCAACCCTTAGCACAAGTCCGTAATCTATTTAGACTAACAAAATTCATAATATCATCCATAAACTCAAAATCATGGTGTTTGACCAACTCTAAAAGCAAATAAAGTCAAAACCATTCTTTCAACAGTGTTCTAAAAGAAGCCTTTAATGAAGGATGTAAGGATGTTCACTTGGTAACTGGGATATGGTGAAATCTAATCAAACAAATCAACAAATAATGAACAAATTTACCAATCAATTGCAAATTTACTCATTTAAAGATAGTGTCGGGCTTGGGTTTAAGAGTGAGGACTGAGAGAATAATGGGTATTTTAAAACCCATAATTTTCTAGCCCCCTAGCCCACCTAGGCACCTACGTAGACTGCACCCACCCCCCATCTAGCTACCTGCATAGGCATAAAAATTCCTACGTGAGGTGCCACCTAGCACCTAGGGCACCTAGGAGTGATTTTTAGAACACTTTCAGTTATGCTGAGAGACATGAGGTGCAGCGTCTCAGGCAGTATTTGTTGCAAATCCAAACAAATCAGTCTTAGGAGGATTAGAATCGTGCACGCCCAATCTTAGGCTTATATGTTTCATGATAAAAGGAACATTTCGTTAGTTCATCAGCAAACTATATACATGTGAAGGCAATGATGTGATTATGCTCAATGCTTCATTTACTTGTAGACAGGAATCACCTAAAAGATTCCCCACCAAAAAAAAAAGGAATCCCCTAAAAGATTTCCTTCACCGCCCTTATCAAGTGGTTGTCAGAGGTAGCTAAAATGGAGATGATGGGTGAAACAATGCAAGTAGAGGAGAAAGGAATGAAGATGAAGCAGTCAAAATTGGTTGTACAATAGAATGCGCCGAGCTGTCTAAATTTGTATAGAAGATAAAACAAATATTTTTTTTTAACAAAAAGCAAAAGAAAATTAAAGATGATACCTCTGAAATTTGCTTTAAGTCATCAGATAGCACAACAGATTCTGAAGTTCCATCGTGATTTAAAAAATCTGCAAACGGAATCTACAGAGCATTCAAGCAAAAGAGATCTACATAAAACTAATTGCAAGCAAAATAAAAATGAAGCATGCAATGCATATTAACCTATTATAAAAGATACATCATAATATAATTGGAAAAATAAAAATATATAATGCACATGGACCTCGTTTTTCACATAGGTGTGGTGCACAAACTAAACCTTAATTAGTCTTGACCAAATATTCAAGATATTTGGAATAATAAATGTGGGATAAACACACCCGGAATGAGAACTACGGCCTTGAGTTGCTCAATCTTTCAGCAAGTAACTCACAGGTAGAGCATATGTTCAACCTTCTATATACTAATGGAAAATGTAACGGGCAATTCAATAATGGCATAAGGCTATCAAAATGACAATACCAGAGATAGACCCTTCATGCTTCCCCATGCCCGAGATCCAACTGCAGATTCCAATACATTGTTAGAACAAAAAAGCACTTAATATTCAAGGCAGTCCTACTTTCAAATGTTTGATTTTTTAGATAAAATAAAGTCGTTGCCATTTCCATAGGTGATTGTGAAGCCCCCAGAAATAATCCAGATCATAAATAATACCTTTTAAGTATTCAAATGAGGCACTAAAAGAGCTAACAGAGAATAGGATGAAGCAACACAACAGAAGCAAACACACTCATCATTTGTTAGCTAAGTACCTAAAGCATATGCGTGTGTGAAAACCTCAAATGTACAGTCTTGAAAAAGCATTGAAAATCGATCCAGGACCTGAAACAACAAAGAACATAGTTTGTGTATAAATCACATTTAAGCATTGCCAGCTGGTCAAGTATAAAAAGAAAGAAACAATTGCGAATGTTACAAATGGTCCTCAAAATGATGAGCTAATTATCAGGTTTTTATATATCTTATTTTGTACAGGAAACTGTATTGATTTGGAGTCAAATGTAAGTAAATGCACTCAATGATGGCAACACTATACCAGGCCTGCCATTTAAGATGGAAAACAATGGGGTTGGCTGTTTATGTAATTAAGGTATAGGTATTAAGGTCACACAAATAGGACTTGAGCAAACAAATAGTGAATAAAATCTTAATCTCTATAATAGCACATTTATCAATAACTATGACGTTCTAGTCTCAGCCGGTGCAATGCATTTGAAACTTGCTATGCGTCATTTACAAAGGAAAAGGAAAGCACTTACGGGCTTCACGGCCAAATATTCCTGCATTATTTGAGATTTTTGTTTGATAGTTGCATGATATACAGAACTTGGTTTTAACATCTCGAGTTCATATTCATCCCAAAACATCTGCCAACAAAATATATTCATGTCAAGAATCACAAAAGGAAAGGAATGGAAAAGGGGTAAACATACAAGTCTCAAAAGTCAGAAGCAATGTATTTATCGAGAGTCGTTTTGAGTATCCCATACAGCTTAAGCAAGTATCTCACCGAGTGGAATGGTGCTGGAAAAACTATCCAATACTTCAAATCTGACAGACTAAGTGACCGAGATGTAAGGGAAAAAGGTGGTTTCACATTTATTTAATAAACTCATTCATGATTACAAAGACTCTAGCTACGGCCTTATACAGGCCTCTTCTAAGCCAGAAGACTCCTAAAAGGACAAGGCTTATCTTCTTAATATTAGAATTAGGAAACACAAGGTAATAGGATAAACTACCCTACATTCCTACAAAAAAAAAAGAAATTATTTTTCTAAAATACAAGATGATAGACTCAGCTAATTATTTAGATAATAAGTTAATTACATTGCTCATTTGGGATCAAATCACAAACCAAGGAAAATGATTGTATGTGTCAGCATTTGAAGCCCTGGATGTCTAATTACACATATATAATAGAGTATATTATTTTTAAATTAAAATGCAACAGCCCGTAAGCTTCCACTATCTCTTATTTGTGGCACAAACAAATCTCCATGATGCTAGCTGTTGTGGTAAATAAGCCTTTCACTGGAAGTAGGTTTAAAATAGGAACCACGTAATATTTTGTGCCTTTGTACACTAATATATTCAAATGCCAAAAAGAATACTTCGACAGGGTCAATGATTCACTATATTCCAAGACATTTTAGAGATGCAGTTGAATCTTAAGGAATTTTTCACAAAATTTAAAAGTTCAGAAACTTAAATACCGTGCTGTGAATCTCTCCAGGGTGAGGAAGACAACAAATGTAAGGGGCCCATTCAGAATCCTATAAGAGAGGGAATGCTTAAACTAATGTTTCGATGGTATCTTCGACAGGAATGCTTAAACTAATGCAAAGGCATATTCCAACAGCACCTGACCCTTTTTCTGCTCAGCTAGAATAACTATGGCGAGCTTAGCAATATTTCCAACATCATTACCAAGTAGAGGCTTAACTTCTGGACAAATGTTATCAGGAGATAATTGCTGCCAGTATCAGTCAGGAAAAGAAAAAGAAGAAACAGTGAGAACAAAATTTAGAATGGCAGATTGCTTTATCTTATACAGAACAAATTGTAATAGCGAGTGCACTCACCACACAATAAGGAACCTTTAAAATGCAGTCCCCGCCTTGTATGAATGTGGAAGCGAATAATGCCCTGTACTTGTTTAATAATAATAAAAACAATAAAACATCGTCACAGGAGCCAATGACCTGAATAGCATGCAAAAAAAACATGATAAGAGAATGTAGCACGGAAATAGGATATGTGAAATTTACTCCTATCATTACTAATGATCATAGAAGTATTTCTCACATAGTTAGTTGTGCCAATTCAGTTGAAGTCAAAGATCAGTCAACACAGTTAGTTGTGTCAGCTGGAGAGAATATCTGAATAAAGCAGTTGGCTGGTTAGTTGATAGGAAACGTGAGGTATAAGAAAGTCAATTAGGCTTGGTAGGAAAGTTGATAAGTAAGAGTAAAAAGTAGTTAAGTACACTATAATGTTTCATTCATTCAGTTTAAAGATCAGTGACATTCCCTAATCGATATGTTTGTGAATTCATCATCTTCATGTGATAACCAATCATAACTTCAATTCTGAACTTCAACATAAAATGTTACATTTTGCTACCCAGCTAAATACTTGATCAACAAAAAATCCACAGAGTCAATCCTATGAAACAAGCAAAAGCTAATTAAAAATGGAAACCCCAAATAAAATGCCGCAATGCCGCATCATCATAAATCGATAATCGTTCCATAACTATCTTCCTTCTTAAGGATTAACCTCTTCTTTAGCCTAGTTTCATAAAAGTTTCTCTGTGCCCCTAACCTGAAAATGTAAAACTATGGTTTTAGCTGAAAAGAACTTTTAGCCGTTCCAATAAAGGTAGTAATCCGGTATTATAATTGGACATTTGAGCACCAGCTCCAATTTGGATTGTTGGGGAGTTGCGACAGAAACAAGCTACGAGTACCAGTGCTTAACAAGCTAATGCATTGAATTAAAAAGCTTTGAAGAGAAATTAGAAAGGATAGATGAAGTGAGAGCACCTGCCATAGCAGGACTTGCCAATGGAAAGCATGGAAGAGAGCTGAGACCCGGCCTTGTTCCGTAGCCATGGCAAGAAACCGTCGCAGTCCCGGTCTTCAGACAGCAAAACCTTGACAGACATTTTGCAAAGTAATGGAACAATTCAAACAAAGAAATGGAAAAATGAGGGGGGGGGGGGGGGGGGGGGGGGGGGGGGGGGGGGGGGGTGCGAAACCTTGGGGTTGTGGAGGGGAAGGGAGTGGAGAAGACGAGGAGAGAGAGGAGGTGTGCGGTGGAAGCCCAACCAGAAGAGGTTCAACTTCAAGCTTTGCATGCTTGCTGCTCCGATTAACAGACGGCAATTTTGGGTGCTAACTGCTAACACTGAACAGTAAGATATGATGGAGAAGAGATTACGGCTGCAGTTGGCATCGGCATTTGGGAGGTTTCGATCAGTAGTTAGCCGCTGCTGGTATGCCCAACAACTTCTTCTCTAACAAAATCTTCAAAATGAAGAATTATAAACCATTTATTCGGGATTTTTTTGGGTTGAATTCCAACGGATTCTCCATTATGGAGTTCACCCCAAAATATATAGAGTTTCCTCCAAATTTAGGGAATGGTTTCCATTTTTTCTCCTCATTCTCTAGTTTGGAGAATGTAAAGGAGAATCTGTTGGACCAAAATCCATCTTAATATTCCCCAAAAATTCAATATGGAGAAGTTGTTGGGGTTGCTCAAGTAAAGCCAGTGGAAGACTTTTGGGGGTGTCTGGGAGCGGCTAGAGAGGGAATTTTGGGCACTTCTTGCGTATTTTTTTTTTTCGGATGGTGTCCCTTTCTAATTTTTGTTTTCCGGAAATTTCACGTGGTACCACGAGGTAAGGGCTTTTTCGCGCGGTGTACCAAAGTTTGACATATTTTGTCTGGTACCTTTGAGTTTTTGATTTATTCCGCCTCCTGCCCTTTCGTTAGCTTAAGCCCAAAAAACGTCAACTCTCTGTTAAATGAAAAAGAAAGAAAAGAATCGTACCAGGTAGAGAGAGGCGACTACGAGAACGAATGTGGTGAAGAAGGATAAGATCATTTGCTTGAAGATCTTGAAGGCAGTGGAGTTGTGGAGGGACGCACACGAGAAGGGAGTAAGCCAATGCCAGTGACTGCCGGTAAGTTCTCCTTTCTCAATTTCAGCTTTAGGTATTTAGTATTTAGGGGGAATTTAGGGCTTTAGGAATGGGGATGCAAACACGAGGAGACTCATGAAGAAGCTAGGAATAGAGCAAACATCAATGTTCTAAAAGGCGCTAAGTGGCCGCTAGGCGGCCGGTGGGTGGCCGCCTAGCGCCTAGGCGGCTAGGCGGACTTAGAACAAACTTTATTATTTCCTTATATTTTGACGAATAACACTTGTCAATAATTCATATAATGTAATAATAATCCATAATATCACTCATAAACCCAAATTTGTAGTACTTAACTAAGACTAAAGTAAATAAACGCAAAAGTACACGTCTGACTAACAATTCTAAACCTCCTAAAATCCAAAACTATAAGTTCGATTGCAAAGAAAATGCATCTCGACACGGGGGATAAAAAAACCCTAAGTCAACTAATCATATGCATAGAAGCTCAAATTGAATAATCGTTGGACTAAGCGGCGCCTAGGCGGAACCAGGCGGTGCCTAGACGGCGCCTAGGCGGTTCCTGGACGAATTTCCGCCTAGAGGTCCGCCTAGGCTTAAAAATTAATAGGTCTCATCCCACCTAGCGCCTAGGTGGCGCTCAGGCGGTGCCTAGTCGCGATTTTTAGAACACTGGCAAACATAGAGATGACCGGACCAAGGAAGAGCTCGACATTGACAATTGAAGCACTAGACCAGCGAACAATGAGCGTAGGTGCCGCGTCATGGACGATGTCGGCGACTATTGGCTTGTGCAAGCAGGTCAGTGTTCGGTTTTTATTTTTAAATAGAGTAAATTACACATAACCACACTTAAATTACTCTAGTTTTCACATAACTACCCATAAAATTATAAATTACAGAAAACCACCCATAAATTTCATTTATTTTCAAAAGACCACCCATCCATTAAACCTCTATTTGTTTTGTTTGAAAAGACTAAAATACCCCTAATTCAAACTTATTTTTTTAAAGGAAAGACTGAGGTGGCAATTGGGCGAGTCGGGTCAGATTCGATTAGTCGGGTTTCGGGTCATTCGGATTTCGGGTAATGTCTAATAATTTGATCATTTGGCTGGGTTGGGTTCGGGTTTTGGTTGTATCGGATTTCGATTGTCTCGGGTTTCAGTTATTTCAGGTTTCGGGTCGGGTTTTTCCAGCTCCAGGGTTATTGTATGTATTTTGGAACCGATTGTCCTAAACACCGACCCAACCCGGCCCATTTTGGACCCGAAATCCGAATAACCGATAACCGAAACTCATCCAAATCCGAATGAACCGAACCCGATTCAACCGAAAACCATTAAGACTCGAACTCATTATAACCGAAACCCGATATAACCCGAATTTTAAGATAGATTCTAGTAAAAAATTTAAAATGAATATTGAAATAATGAAAACTTGAGACAATCCAAACCCGAGACAATCGAAACCCGAACCCGACCCAACCAAATGATCAAATTATTAGACATTACCCGAAACCCGAATGGCCCGAAACCCGACTAACCGAATCCGAACCGACTTGCCCAATTGACACCTTAGTCTTTCCTTTAAAAAATAAGTTTGAATTAGGGGTATTTTTGTCTTTTCAAACAAAATAAATAGAGGTTTAATGGATGGGTGGTCTTTTGAAAAGAAATGTAATTTATGGGTGGTTTTCTGTAATTTATAATTTTATGAGTGGTTATGTGAAAACTAGCCTAATTTAAGGGTGGTTATGTGTAATTTACTCTTTTAAATAATGAAATTTATGGTTTAGGAATTTGAATTTAGGGATTTCATGAGTTGATTTAGGGATTTATCTAGATTGAAATTTTGAATTTAGGGTTAGGGTTAGAATTTAGGCATTACGGTTTAGGATCCTATTTTGAAGATTTATCCAGATTGAAATACTTTGTTGCCAAGGATTAGGGGTTTATAATTTCAGAGAGAATGTTGAGGAGATATTTTATGCTTTTGATGTATTATGCTAATGCCTTTATGGATAATATTTTGAGGCATTCATGGATGTAGTGGGAAAGCACTGCAATGGCATAAATTTTTAGGCATTCATGAATAAATTTGAAGCATCCTTTATAGTTTGTTGAGCTTCAATTGTGTTTCTACAATTTAATTGTAAATTGTCATTTTTCTATCCATATCCATAGGTGGATTTCTTGAATTGTGGGGTTTTGTAGTTGGGTTTTTCATCAAGCATGTGAATTTGGATTCTCAATTTTTTTTTTATCTAGCATGACTATGTTTTAAATACGTCTTTTAAGTTACAATTGTTCTGCATATTGGTTAGCTTCCAAACTTCCATACTCGATGAGGTTTTTTGATGCGGGTTATATTTAGCATATTAGCTCAAATGGTAGAGCAATGTGTTATACACATCGATGTGGGTTCGAATCTTACATAGGATAGAAACCGTAGATGTGATATCTCGAATTTGCCATTTCAGTCCAGGGAGATTGACAATGAGTTGAAGAGGCATGCTGGTTAACTTTGGCACTGACATGTATAATAAAAATACATAATTTGATTAGAAGATTGGTTAGCTTCCAAACCGAAGAGGCATGCTGGTTAACTTTGATTAGAAGATTCATCACTTGATATAAAAAAAATTGCCACTTTCACGTATAAATTAGGTTCTAGTAATGTCATGTAAATTTTAGGCTAAGTTATATACATGTGTTTGGTCCATTATTGATAGTTATGATAGACCAAAAATCTGAATTTAGGTCTATTTAGGAGTAATTCACACACAAATACATACAAATTGAAAGGATAACTGAGGTCTAGCCTCTTTGTATTTGTTTGCAGCAATCTTGCTAAGATAGAGGGATTATTTAGGATTGATTGTGATTCAGTTGCAAGAGGTGATAGCTATTAATTTAGATCTCATTAAGAGCAATTACTGCATATTAAACATCCAAATTTTATATACATTCCCTTTTTCTTGGAAACGTTGCTTTTTTTATCTTAAAAAAATGTAATTGATAACTCCACTCCCTTGATGAAAATCGGAAATAGTTTCAAAGGCTTTGACACAAAGATTGTGTCAAAGGTCTTGAAGCTAAAGTTGTATTGATGAAATTCAAAACCTGTATTGTATGTATTTTATTATCTTATATTATATAAGTATGGTGTCCGAATATTATTCTATATATCTTGCACTAACCATACATCGAAGAAACTTGAAGAAGATCTCCTTCCTAAGCTAAAAGACGCGAGGATCAAATCTGGTGGATTGTGGCTTCGCAGTTTCCCGGAATAGAACATTGCGAAGATCCTTCCTAAAGCCATGATCTCTAATA
The DNA here is from genome assembly GCA_037127255.1 of Persicaria tinctoria. Lineage (NCBI taxonomy): Eukaryota > Viridiplantae > Streptophyta > Magnoliopsida > Caryophyllales > Polygonaceae > Persicaria > Persicaria tinctoria. Next base: position 40,210,809 of record JBANSL010000012.1, on the reverse strand, counting down.
GCCGTTGGGTGAAGATTCTTCCTTCAATCGGCACCGATTTGATCAAGTATAAAAGGAGATGAAGAAGAGAGAGAGGAATGACGGACACTTACGAATATCGACGCTCTACATTGCACACTCAGCTCTCAGTTTACGATCTCTCTTCAGTGTATTCTCTCTGCTTGTTTTTAAGAGTCTTATATTTTGTTTCAAAGCATTTGAGAGTTACACAGTGAGATTATAGGATATATTTCGAGAGAGTGTTATACTCGAGAGTTTGTAACTCAGGAAGTGGACACCAGGCGATTGATTCACGAAGTGTAAGAGGATTGTACTAGATAGCTGAGAGAGGTGGGGCTCTTCTAGATTGGTCTAGGACTCCAAGGGAACGTGAATTGACTAGATTGCAATTGTATAGGAGAGAGGCTTCTCGGTGAGCTATAAGGATCCTAAGTCTTGTGAATCAATAAAGTCGGTTGAATCCTAGGGTTGTGGAAGAACCCTATGCGGGGGCGTAGGCCAAGTTCGTGTCGAACCTCGTCAACAATTCATTGCGTCCTTTACTTATTGATTTACCATATTTCCGCACTTGTTTCGAATTGTATAACTCTTTTGTGATTCAGGTTTTCCAAAGGAAAGAATTACGTCTAATCTCAAAGGGTTTTGCAAGCGTTTCAAAAGTCTTGAGATTATCTGCGAAAAGTTGGCATACTCTATTCAACCCCCCTTCTAGAGTATCTTTATATTACTTTGTTATACATTATCGAACCTTCAATTGGTATCAGAGCCTTACTCACTGCTTTTGATCTAACAATCTTGTGAGTTTTTTTATCATGTCTGGTGAAGCAAGCGGATGATTTGCACAAGGGAGGTCTACTAGTAGACCACCACTCTGTGTAGGAAACAACTTTGTCCACTGGTGGTCCTTGATGAAAATGTTCATTATAGATCAAGATCTGGAACTTTGGAACATTATAGAGAATGGCCCGAAGATTCCTGTGAAAGACGGACCAAATGGAAGCAAAGTCGCGAAGACCGAGGTTGAGTTCATCCAAGCGGATCTTGAACTCGTCTCCAAGAACTACAAGGCCATTAACTTACTATATTGTGGTCTTAGTACTGATGAGTTTAACCGTATTTCATCTTGTAGGTCGGCTAAAGAGATTTGGGACAAGCTGATTATCACCTACGAACGAACCAGTCAAGTGAAGGACACCAAGATCAGCATCTTCCTTCGAAAGTATGTACTTTTCAAAATGAAGCCTGACGAGTCTATTAAGGCCATGTTCACACGGTTCCCAGAAATCACAAACAACTTTGACTCTCTCGGCAAGACCTTTAAGAATGTTGAGAAAGTGAGGAAGATATTGAGGAGTCTCCCAAAAGACAAATGGGGCCCGAAAGTGATAGCCATAGAAGAAGCCCAAAATCTCATCACTCTACCCCTTGATGACTTACTTGGGAAGTTGATCACACATGAGATGATTCTCAATGAAGACGATGGAGAAATCCCAACAAACACTAAGAACTTGGCACTCAAGTCTAAGAAGGATGAGCCCAAAGATGTGTTTGATTCTGAAGATGAGGATGATCCCTTTGATCTCATTACAAGGGGTCTTTCTCGAATCCTCAAAAGGAAGAAGCAATAAGACATACATTGGCCTTCTCATCATCGGAGTCTGTGTCAAAATCGCTCCAAGTTGCCACCATATTGGCTTTCTCGAACAAGAAATGTAAAAGAGACCAATGCCTGTGTCAGAATCGCTCCATTTAAAAGAGAAAGCCAATGTCTATGTCAGAATCGCTCCAAGTTACCACTGTGCGAGAAAGGGACATGTAAAAGAGACCTGCCCCTATAGAAGAATGGATCCACATATCATTCGCAATACATTTCCTGTTCACTTGAGAAAAGAACGGATAACGCAAGTTTGGGTCCCCAAAGGCACTATTTTACCAAATATGGTTTATCCTAATAATAGATATAAATTTGGTTATTGGTCTAGCCACAAAGGTTGATGTTTGTCTTGCAGGAGATCACCAAGGTGAAAGAGCAAAAATGGATTATTGATAGTGGATGCTCGAGACATATGAGTGGGAAGAGGTCTCTCTTCCATGATCTAAAGAAGCAATCCACTGGAACAATAACTCTTAGTGACAAAGGAAAGTGTGACATCATTGGTATTGGTAGTGTTGGGAGTGATCATAACCATAGTATTAAAAATGTTTATCTCGTTAATGGTTTGAAGTATAATTTGCTTAGTGTTTCTCAATTATGTGATAATGGTAATAATGTTGGATTTAACAAGAAAAGATGTCTAGTGCGTAGAGAAGATACAAGTGAAGTAGTTCTAACTGCCTATCGCTATAACAACATCTATGCTGTGAATGTTGAGCAAGTGGCACAAGGAAGCTTAACCTATCTAAAGGCTTTGGCGGACGATCGAAAGCTCTGGGATAGGAGACTCGGTCATGTAAGCCCACATACACTACAGAAGCTTGTGTCCAAATGGATTGGAAGAGGACTACCTGAGAGGGACTTCAAAGGTATTGATATGTGCAAAGCATGCACACGAGGTAAACAAACACTTAGCTCTTTCAAACCCAAAAAGGTTTTAAGTACTTCTAGACCCCTTGAACTTTTACATATGGATTTATGTGGTCCTATTCGAGTCAAATCTCCCAATGGTAAAAAGTACATGTTTGTTGTTGTTGATGATTTTTCAAGATATACTTGGGTTGCTTTTTTAAAAGAAAAATCAGAGGCCTTATTTGAGTTTTCAAAACTTTGTAAGGAGTTGCAAACTTTAAGAAACGAGCTCATAGTGTCAATTCGAAGTGATCATGGTAGGGAGTTTAATCAACTTCAGTTTGATTTGTTTTGTGCTAAATATGGCATCTCCCATAATTTTTCTGCTCCTAGGACACCTCAACAAAATGGGGTTGTGGAACGAAAGAACCGCACCCTAGAGGACATGGACAGGACTATGCTTTTAGAAAATGCATTACCTAAAACCTATTGGGCTGAAGTTGTTAACACAACTAACTATATTTTAAATCGTTGTCTTATTCGTTCCATCTTAGAGAAAACTCCTGATGAATTTTTCAAAGGCCGCAAACCACTTATCATATTTTAAACCCTTTGGCTGCACTTGTTTTGTTCATAACAATGGAAAAGATAACCTTGGGAAATTTGATGCGTATAGTGATGAAGGTATATTTCTTGGCTACTCCACAAGTAGCAAAGCATACAGAATCTTCAACAAGAGGACCAAGATGGTTGAGGAAAGTATACATGTTATATTTGATGAATACAATGACGGTTCTTTAAGTGAAAGTGTTGCAGATCTAGATCTTAATAGCCATACAGAGAATGAGGATGGTGATGATATTGCTACTAAGAACACAGAGATGAAGAACATGCAGGATCAGATTCTTAACACTGAAGAATTGGCCCAAGGTGTTGAAGCTCCGTCCAAAGCCCTTGGCGACCAATCCAAAAGTGTTGAGACTTCAGAAACTGCTATAACCGAGCCTAACAGATCCACTGAGTGGGATGTACCACAAATCAATCATTTTGGTGTGACGAATCAAGGAGCTGATACTAGCAAAAGAAAATTCAAATACTCCTCATCACACTCATTAAAGGATATCATCTCCGACCCTACATCTAGGGTTCAAACTCGTTCTAAACTTAAAGATCTTTGTGCTTTTCACGCGTTTGTCTCTCTTATAGAACCAAAGAAGGTAGATGAGGCCCTTCAAGAGCCAGACTGGATCATTGCTATGCAAAGTGAGCTTAACGGATTTGAAAGGAACAAAGTCTGGACCTTGAAGCCTAGGCCAAAGCATCAATCAGCCATTGGCACACGTTGGGTATTTCGGAACAAGCTAGATGATAATGGTAAGATCGTGAGGAATAAAGCAAGGCTTGTTGCTCAAGGCTACAATCAAGAGGAAGGTATTGACTACGAGGAGACTTTTGCTCCCGTAGCCAGGCTTGAAGCCATTCGCATTTTATTAGCATTTGCATCTTTTATGGGTATAAAGTTATATCAAATGGATGTCAAGTGTGCTTTTCTTAATGGTTTCTTAGAGGAAGAAGTCTATGTGGCTCAACCCCCAGGTTTTGAAAGTTCGGAATTTCCTAATCATGTTTACAAACTAGACAAAGCGTTATACGGTTTGAAACAAGCCCCAAGAGCTTGGTATGAGCGCTTGTCAAAATATCTTTTAGAAAATGATTTTAAAATGGGGTTGATCGACAAGACTCTTTTTATTAAGACCAAAGGAAAGGACATTTTGGTTATTCAAATATATGTTGATGATATATTGTTTGGAGCTACTAACACATCTTTGTGCATGGAATTTTCTAACATCATGTGCAGTGAATTTGAGATGAGCTTGATGGGTGAACTCAACTTCTTTTTGGGATTACAAGTTCATCAATCTAAGAAAGGGATCTTTTTCAACCAAAGCAAGTACACTAAGGATCTCTTGAAGAAGTTCAAGATGGATCAATCCAAAGCAGCCAAGACACCCATGAGCTCAACCTTGTCTCTAGATCAAGACAAGACCGGAAAGAGTGTCCATCAAAAGGAGTATCGAGGGATGATTGGATCTTTATTATATCTTACTGCTAGTAGACCTGACATCATGTTTAGTGTTTGCATGTGTGCTAGGTTTCAAGCAGACCCTAAAGAATCTCACCTCGTAGCTGTGAAGAGGATCTTTCGATATCTCAATATGGCACTAAAGAGCTTGGCTTGTGGTACCCAAAGCAAAGAGATTTTACACTAATTGGGTATTCTGATGATGACTTTGCAGGCTATAAGGTGGATAGGAAGAGCACGTCGGGATGTTGCCAATTCTTAGGAGCATCCTTGATCAGTTGGCACTCAAAGAAACAAAACTCAGTTGCTCTATCCACTGCCGAAGCCGAATACATAGCAGCTGGAGCATATTGCTCCTAAATCCTTTGGATAGCTCAACAAATGAGAGATTTTAGCATCAATCTCAAAGGCATTCCCATTAAGTGTGACAATACAAGCGCCATCTCCATTACAAAGAATCTTGTTCAGCATTCAAGGACCAAACATATTGATGTAAGACATCATTTCATTAGAGACCATGTCGAAAAAGGTGATGTGTCCATATCCTTTATTTCAACTGATTATCAATGGGCTGGCATTTTTACTAAGCCTTTGGCAGAGGACAGGTTCACCTACATTAGACGTGAGATCGGAATGCTTAACAGGGATGCACTTTCGTAGGGGGAGCTTTCCCTTTACGAAAGATAAATTCTACTCAGTGTCAAGACCTTTGAGATTCATGTCAAAGTTTGTGAACTGAATGGTAGAGCACATATAACGGATCATATGTTTGGTTGATATCTTATTAGATATTTGATCAAATATAGTTTTAATGGATTTTAACCTTCTTTATTTGTTACCGGTTTTATTTTCCAAAAATCTTATACCCGAGTACATTTTATTTATGGAAATTATTTTTTCGGATATATTCTCTCTTGCCTTTAAAGATTTGAAAGGATGGTTTGAAATTTGAACTTTTGGTTATTATTTTCACGCTTCTCCCTTTGTTGAAAGACAAAAAGGGGGAGATGGTTTAGAAGTTGCTAGGGTCTTGGAAGACCTTATTTTGTTTTATTTTGTTGGATTTCTTTCATTGGTTTTAAAACTTATATGATCCAACATTTGTCTAACCCATTCAAGTACTTAGTCTGATTTTGCCTTATGATATATTTGCTTGACTAAGTTACAAGGATGCACAGGTTTTGTCTTTCATCAAGGGGGAGATTAATAACTCCACTCTCTTGATGAAAATCGAAAATGGTTTCAAAGGCTTTGACACAAAGCTTGTGTCAAAGGTCTTGAAGCTAAAGCTGTATTGATGAAATTCAAAACCTGTATTGTATGTATTTTATTATCTTATATTATATAAGTATGGTGTTAGAATATTATTCTATATATCTTGCAGTAACCATACAACGAAGATACTTGAAGAAGATCTCCTTCCTAAGCTAAAAGACGTGAGGATCAAATCCGGTGGATTGTGGCTTCGCAGTTTCCCGGAATAGAAGATTGCGAAAATCCTTCCTAAAGCCATGATCTCTAATAGCCGTTGGGTGAAGATTCTTCCTTCAATTGGAACCGATTTGATCAAGTATAAAAGGAGATGAAGAAAAGAGAGAGGACTGACAGACACTTACGAATATCGACGCTCTACATTGCACACTCAGCCCTCAGTTTACGATCTCTCTTCAGCGTGTTCTCTCTGCTTGTTCTTAAGAGTCTTATATTTTGTTTCAAAGCATTTGAGAGTTACACAGTGAGCTTATACGATATATTTCGAGAGAGTGTTATACTCGAGAGTTTGTAACTCAGGAAGTGGACACTAGGCGATTGATTCACGAAGTGTAAGAGGATTGTACTAGATACCTGAGAGAGGTGGGGCTCTTCTAGATTGGTCTAGGACTCCAAGGGAACGTGAGTTGACTAGATTGCAATTGTATGGGAGAGAGGCTTCTCGGTGAGCTATAAGGATCCTAAGTCTTGTGAATCAATAAAGCCGGTTGAATCCTAGGGTTGTGGAAGAACCCTAGGCGGGGACGTAGGCCAAGTTTGTGCCGAACCTCATCAACAATTCATTGCGTCCTTTACTTATTGCTTTACCATATTTTCGTACTTGTTTCGAATTGTATAACTCTTCTGTGATTCGGGTTTTCCAGAGGAAAGAATTACGTCTAATCTCAAAGGGTTTTGCAAGCATTTCAAAAGTGTTGAGATTATCTGCGAAAAGTTGGCATATTCTATTCAACCCCTCTTCTAGAGTATCTTTATATTACTTTGTTATACATTATCGAACCTTCAGTAATGACAAAACATACGATTCTTGTCTTTGGCATTCATCTGCATCTTAATGGAAAAAAATTTGAGCTTCAACAAATACTTGAACCAATGCCACTTAATGGCACACATGAAAACAATGAAAAATCTGGTAAGACAAATAGGAATAAGAATACTATAATCGAAATACATAATTTGTTAGATGCTAAGTTTGACTTTGGTGCCAAGTCTAAATTCTACCTCTTTTTTGAGTAAAATTGTCCGCAACAAAAATTGGTTTGTGATTGAACTTCGCTTGACTAATGTTTGCCTATCATTTCTTACTTTTTACAGCCCCTTTAATCTCTTTTGCTTTGTCTGCTGGGATGGTGTGTCTATAACATACACTCTCCAAACATCACAAGCTCACCAAAGATAGTCTTCTAGGCTACGTGGGATTGGTTGGTTGTGGTCTAGTTAAAAAAGCATAATTTTTTTCTTCTTGTCAAAAGATCAGTGATGAACTTATTGGGTTTGAATAATTAGCAAGCATGGTTACTTTAAATAACAACCCATAACCATAGATTGTCTAGGTTATGCGGGATTTGAATCCGCATTTTTGTGCGTAATCACAAAGCTCTTCCATTTGAGCTAATAGCCCTAAAACCCCTTCAAATTTTGATTTCACTTTATAAACCCAAATATTTATGTTAATAAGGAATTCCAACAATTCACCGCTAGAATCACTCACAGACTCACTATAAAGAGCAACTTTTGCTAGTAGAGTAATCATCTCTCCATGTAGTGTCTTATTCGCTCAACAATACTGATTACTAAGTTCCAATTTTTATCAACCAGAATATTGGGAATAATCACCCCTAAGTTAGAGCTGGCAAAATCTGACCCGACCCGAGAACCCTGACCGACCGACCCGAACCGAAACCCGACCGAACCCAAAAATTTAGCGTTATGCATAACCCAAACCCGAAACCGAGCCCGACCGACTTTGACTCGAAACCCGAAGTGACCCGAATACAAACAAACCCGACTCAACCCGAATTCGACTCAAATAAGACCCGACCCGACTCCCAACTGACCCGAGTCCCATCCCGACCGAGTGGATGAATTATAACTTGAATCATATACATAGTGAAATTTATTTTGAAAACTACTTTTTGAAAGACACAAATAACAATATAATAACGTGAATTATATTTTAGATAGGGAACCAAGTATGATTTTGATAACAATATATTGCCAAATTACAATGACCTTAATGATTAATAGAATGAGCTTACCAACCGCGTGGATCAATTTTTTTTAAATGAAGTTAATATGTTTAATATTAGATAAATATTTTGTTAAATCATAAAAAATATCCATAAAGATTGTAAAATTTTATAAGATCGTTATAATCGCAAAAAAAAAAAAGATCGGGATCGCTTTTCCATTTTTAGATCGTAGGATCGAATCGAGTTTTTAACAACATTGGAGCTTATGAGCCAATGAGTTGATTATATATTGAATCATATTTAATTTTACTAAAATACTTTTTGAAATACATAAATAACATGAATTACATATTCGATTTAATAAAATTGATTACCCGAAAGTCCCGAACGAACATGATTTAACAAATTCAATCCAAACGATTAAAAGTTTAAAACAAATGTAGACCTCACCCGTTTCTACTTGAAACCTGAATGAGACTGACCCGAGTACCGACCGAAACCCGAATGAGACCAACCCGATTCTGACCGAAAACCCGAATGGGTCCAACCCGATTCTGACCGAAACCCGACCAATCTGAATTTATTTTGACCGAATCCGACCCGACCCGACCAAGACTGACACCGAAATTTTGACCCGAGTTGACCCAACTCATCAGTGCCCGACCCGAATGTGATCGACTCGAACCCGACCGGATGACCCGAATTGTCAGCTCTACCCTAAGTAAAGCCAAAAACTAACCACATCAAAGTTGGTTGATCTTAAAGTTACAAAATCTGATTGAAACATACCTTAATTCACAACCAAATTCTTATCACAGAATATCAAAAGTCTTTAGAGATCTCAATGCACTGTAGTAGGATGGCTTATCAACCCAATTTTAATGTTGATTTCTCATTCCATTAGCCAAACAAAAATTAAAATATGTGATTCTCAAACCAATAAATCCCCTAAACCCTAATTCTCAAACCAATATATCCTTACAAAATGAATTCAACAAAGAATCCATAAATTCTAGACCAATAAACCCTAATTTTAAAAATAATCCCCAAATCTCAAACCCGTAAAACCTAGTTCTAAAAAATCCCCAAATTGAAACACGTACCTATGGTTACCACCTTACGTCGCCTTCGGTCGTCAATGTCGTCCTCCAACAGGTCGTACATCATCCTCTCTTGTGCCACCCTCCTCTCCTCTTCTCTCTCAGGCCGAGTAATGAGTAGGTTCGTCACCACTAGTCGCCGCCTTCATCACTCGCATCATCCTTCGACTCTCCTAGTGAAAGTCAGTCGTCTCCCTCCTCTCCTCTTTGATGAATTCTGGACGGAATAGAGGAACACGACTTGGCATGGTTTTTGATTTGTTTTCAACCTTTCTTCGATTTCCTTTTTTTTCCCAAAAAAATCGTTAACGATTTTTTTCTAAAAAAGATAACGCAAGGGCACGAGGCGAAAATTGTTCAAACTTTAGGGGTATATGGAAAAATATACTAAACTTTTGTACACCTTGTGAAATACCCCTTTACCTCAGGGGTACCATGCGAAATTTCCGTTTTTAGGGATCGAACCAGGACCTCCTTCCCACCCCCCTTGCTCCACATCACTAGGCCACCCCGAATGGGGTTTCTAATTTTTCACGGATGAGAATACATCATCTGGATCAGAAAGGAGATCCTGACGGGTCATCGAATGGAGAAGTCTTGCAATTATTATTTTTTGATTAAGAAAGAATTCGGGTGAGCGAGCTCTACCCGGCGGCATCCTTTCTGATGATGTCTAAAAGACCTAAATCATTGTGAGTATCGACACCCCAGGCAGAGTGGCAAGGGTGTGCAACCTTATCAGTCACTCTGTTGCCTAAACGGGGAACATGAAAGAAGGAAACTTCTTTCAAAGTCGATAAAAGGAGTTTAACATCTAACATGATTAGTTCAATTTTCCAAGGACATTAGATTTTTGGTTGAGGTGGTTTATGATTATACTAGAATCGCCTTCAATGTGGATTTTGTCGATACGAAGTAGAAGAACGTGTTGGATTCCCAGTTTAAAAGTAAGAGCTTCCGCTTTCAGGGGACTTTGTTTACTAAGTTTTTGATAATATATTTGTATTGGGCGTCCTTTCCAATCCCGAATGGCTCCAGCCAAGCTGTCATTGTTTGTAATTGTGGATCCATCAAAATTAAGCTTGAGAGTTATCATCGGGGGCTTATGCCATGTAACCTTATCATACTTATTTTTCTTCTTTGGGTGATTGGAGTTTTGTGTGTGTAGGAGGAAGTCCTCATCTAGACTACAATCCAATTGAGATGTTTTACTCCAATTCTCCTTGTGATTTTTAATAATACATAATGAAGTATCTCTAATCGGGAAAGGGACCTGTCTAAACATGTGTTGGTTCCTAATGTACCAAGCTGACCACCAAGCAAAGGCAAGCTCCACCCTAGCCGCAAAAGTAAGGTTGTTCCCAATGAAGGAAATGATAGGTTTTATATCTCGAGAATGATTTATCATGCTGGATATTGTTGAGCTTATGCGAGAAGGGGGACGAAATAGAGAGCGCACATAGTGGCATTCTAACAAGAAGTGAACATAGTATTCGGCCGCACCATTGCACAGGCTACAAGTAGATGGGATAGAGGCCCCACGATAGGCCAGTCTAGAGGCAGTTGGGATACCATCTTAGCAAACCTTCCACAAAAATTTTTTTACCTTAGGTGGAATATCTGATAATCCTTATTTCATATAGGCATTATAGGTATTTCTTATTGCATTTAGATAGGAGTTTTGCATATGTTTAAGTCTAGTTTCATATATTGCTTGTGAAGTATTCGAGTTCGAAATCTACGCCTTTTTAGTGTTTATTTTGCAGAGTTACATTCCGACCATGGAGGGATCTTGGAAGAGCTTAAGAGACATGTTTTGGAGCATACGAAGGCTGAGGAAGAGAATAGAGAGGAGTAAGGAAGCACAACATTGAAGACAATCGAGGAAAAGAGGAAATTCCACCACTGAGTATGGCGGCACCCGCCGTGCTTCAGGCGGCACCCGTCGTGGGCCGGTTTCCAGCGATTGCGATTTCGGATCCGAAGATTCTATTTCCTATTATTATATTATTATATTTCTAGGGTTTCACAACTCTTTATTAGGTTATTTCTATTTGTTCCAGCCGTGTGTGGCATATGTATTGTGAGACGATGAACACAATTAGAGAGAGAGAGAGTTTTGGCCTATGAGTTGCTAAACTCATAGTTTCGTCTGTGATTCGAAGACATGGTTGTTTAGATTGTGAGGATTTGATTTTATTTAGTTATTCATATTCATATTTATCATCTTGTGCTTATTGATTATATTTGTGTTCCTTTCTATGATTGATCACCATGTTAGGAATTGCATCTTAGCTATGAATTAGTTGTTGTATTCTTGATAGCAAACGAAGGTATTGAAGTAGTGATATTTCTTTGTCTTTGTAGTGGATGATTTCAGTTGATCTATGTTGAGGAGTGTCGATTAGGGCTAATCTAGGGTTGTTCTGGTTTGTCTTAATTGCATTGAATCAATATGTCCATTGGTCTAATTACTTGAATCCTTAATGCTATTCTTTAGTGATATTGAATAAGGTAATTGTATCCATGCAAATCTCTCAACTTTAGTCAAGTAGACATATCTTTATGAGTAATTGATAAATCAATCCTAAGACCATGAATTTCAACCATTGTCGAAGAACTACAGGTGAAATATCTTCTCTACCGTATTATCAATTTACTTTGCAATCATAAAGTTAGTTACTTTACATCTTGGTTATTTGTCATAAATCACTGTTTGTTCATAAGAGTTCTTGTTAAGAGTTATTGAATAGTAAATTGCTTCTCCATGTGGGTTCGACTCCGGACTTCATCGCTATACTAGTAGTTATTTGGTTTATCAAGTCATTGATTTGCTAATCTATTGGTTTTGCGTTTGAGTTTGGATTTTATTACTATTTGGCAAAGGGCGAAAGTGCCAACGACGTTCGTCCCGCACCAAATTCTTGGCGCCGTTGTCGGGAAGAAGAAAGGAGTTTGCTTTTCTTTATCTCTTTCATTGATTCTTTCTTTTTCTTTTTGTTTTCATTTTTTCTTTGAGTCTTTTTTGTCCTTGTATGGTTCAAAATAGATCTTCTAATTCATTGCCTTTGTCTTTTGATTATGAGATTGAAAGATCTCTTAGGTTGAAAATGAGGCTCGAGTTTGACACAAATAAGGAGATGGGAGACGAAGTTGATGATCCGCCAAGAAGAACCCTAAGGAAACCTAATTTGAGTGCTCAACCACTTGCAATTAGACTTCCTAATCTCCCTGAGGGTTCAAGATTTGAGTACAAGTCGAAATGGACTACGATTTTACCCTACTTTCATGTTTGCCTGGGGAGGAACCAAACAAGCACCTTGCTACCTTTGTGAGTGTGTGTGATAGACTTCGACCCCAAGGCCTTACCGATGACCAATTGATGTTGAGAATGTCCCCCTTTACGTTGAAAGATTCTGCAAGCAATTGGCTTTATTACCTACCCCTAGAAAGCATTATTACTTGGGTTGAATTGAAGAAAGCTTTCCTGCAAAAGTACTTTCCCGCGACTCGCCTCAACAAACTTAAGAAGAAGCTATCTAGTATTGAGCAATCACCTACGGAGAATCTTTACGAGTATGTTGAGCGGTTCAAGAAGCTTAAGGGTAGTTGTCCACAACATGGTATTGATCTGGTGCTATATTTTTATGAGGGTTTGTTTGACACTTGATAGGAGTTTCATCAATGCTACTAGTGGAGGAGATATTTTGGATACGACACATCAGGAAGCAATGCAAATTTTTGAAGGGTTGGCTAATGCATCACAACAATATGGGAGGCACCAAAGAGTTAGAGGAGTTCATAAGTTGGATAATTCTAGAGATGGTCGCAAGGATGATCTAGATAGGCTTATAGAGATAGTGAAAAAGATGGCTATGTAAATGAATCAATCTCAGCAGCCTAGACCTTGTGGTGTTTGTGGAGATCCAACTTATCCAAATGATACTTGTCCCTTGATTTAAGAGGATGTCGCTGATGTGAATGTTATGGATTATGGACCTCGCCACAACTTTGGTAACAATTGTTACAATCAGGGCTACAATGCGAACTATCAAAGTGGATTCAACGGCAAAGGTCAATAGCAACAAGTTAGGAGAAATTCGTTAGGAGAGACCTCTGAGGAAGATTCTATGGCTATGATCCTTAGAGGAGGAAAAGAAGTGAGTTTACCCACGTGGAATTTAGAAGAACGGCATAAGAAGATGATTAACGTGGGTGAGGAAGCTGAAAATAACTCGGATTTTGGGTAAGACCAGCGCCCACCGTCCCCCATACCGACGCCTGCCGCTTGACGTTGAGCCTGAGCCGATATTTGACGTTGAGCAATCCATGGAGAAATCATCAAAGGAGTGGTCTTCTGAGGTCTCAAGACCTGCACCACCCTTTCCTCAAGCCTTGGAACTTGATCGTAAGTAGGAGAACGAAAAAGAACTTTTGCTTTTACTAAGTGTCAGGTAAACATTCATCTCCTTAATCTAGTTCAATCTGTTCCTCAATATGCAAACTTTCTTAAGGAGGTATGCACATCCAAACGAACACGATGGGAAAAAGGAAAAGAAGGTAAGGAACAACAAGAAAACTTATCGTTGGTATTTCAACAGCGACTGCCTAAAAAATTCGGAGACCCATGTATGTTTACTATCCCTTGTACTATTGGTGAAGTTAAGTTTAAAACCGCAATGCTCTTGGTGCATCTATTAATGTCATATCATACAAGTTATACAATGAGTTAGGATTATGGCCTCTGAATGAAACTAGAGTTGTTATACTGCTGGTTGATCGCTCTCAACTTCATCCTAAGGGGGTCGTTGAAGATGTGTTGATTATGATTGATGATTTGATTTTCCCTACTGATTTTTATGTTATTGATATGGGACTTGGTATACCTGAAACATCTATCATATTAGGCACAACTTTCTTGCGAACCGGAAAAGAAAAAATTGATTGTTATGCTGGGTACTTATCTGTGGAAGTTGATGGGAAAAGAGCTGAATATTGAATTCCTGACGGAAAATCTGCTAAATATTCTTTGAATTTGGTCGATGTGGTAGAAATTTTCACCAAGGATATCATAAGTATTGATCGTTCTGACAAGTTACAGGTTGTTTTAGAATCCCCTTTGAGTGAATTATCTCTTGATTATGCTTTGCCTATCAACCTGCAGGAATTATCCGTGGTTATGGATGCCAGTTCAGGGAATTGGTCCCCTTTCTATAAAACCGAACCGTTGAATCCTTCTTGTGAGAACATTCTTCCGTCTGATATTCAGGCGCCTGGAGTTGAATTAAAACCCCTCCCTGATCATTTGAAGTATGCATTTTTGGAAGAGGGTAATACACTTCTTGTGGTCATATCTAATATGCTTACTCTTGACCAGGAACAAAGGCTAGTAGATGTCCTTAGGGAACATCGCACTGCTTTGGGATGGACCATTATGGATATCAAATGAATAAGTCCTACTACGTTGTTTATGCATCACATACTCATGGAGGACGATGCAAAGCCGACAAGATAACCTCAGCGATGGTTGAATCCACCAATGATGGAGGTTGTCAAAAAGGAAGTTTTAAAGCTCCTTCAAGCAGGTATGATCTACCCTATTTCTGATAGTCAATGAGTTAGTCCTACACAGATAGTCCCTTAAAAGGGAGGTATCACCGTCTCTGAGAACCAGGAAGGTGAAATGGTACCTATGAGGGTACAAACAGGTTGGAGAGTTTACATTGATTATTGCAAATTCAATGCTGCAACACGTAAGGACCACTTTCCCTTGCCTTTTATTGATCAAATGCTCGAATGCCTAGCTGGTCGTTCCTATTGTTGCTTTCTAGATGGTTATTCGGGACACTTTCGAATTCCTATTGCACCGAAGGATCAGGAGAAGACTACTTTCACATGTTCTTTTGGTACTTTTGCTTATAGTAGGATGCCTTTTGGATTATGTAATGCGCCTGGTACTTTTCAAAGATGCATGATGAGTATATTTTTTGAATATGTTGAGCATTTCATTGAAATATTTATGGATGATTCAAATGTGCATGGGAATGATTTTGATTCTTGTTTGCATCATTTATCTTTAGTGCTTAAGAGGTGTGTTGAGACTAATTTAGTTCTAAACTCTGAAAAGTGCAATTTTATGGTTGAACAAGGGATTTTCCTTGGTCACATTGTGTCCAAGAAGGGCATTGAGGTAGATAAAGCAAAGATAGATCTCATTTAGTCTTTACCTTATCCTACTAATGTGCGTGAAATCCGTTCTTTCTTAGGACATGCAGGATTCTATCATAGGTTTATCAAAGATTTCTCTAAGATAACCTCGCCTTTATGTGAGGTCCTTAAGAAATGTGTGTCTTTTGTGTTTGATGAAAGTTGCAAGAAAGTTTTTCATGAGTTGAGAAATCAGTTGATTTCAACACTTATTATCCAAGCTCCAATTTAGACTTTACCCTTTGAGTTGATGTACAATGCCAGTTATTATGTTGTTGGGGCTGTTTTAGGACAAAAGGTTGATAAATCATCTCATGTGATATATTATGCTTCTATGATGTTGAATACGACCCATCGGAATTACACTACTACAAAGAAGGAGGTGCTAGCAGTGGTATTCACTATGGAGAATTTTTCGTCCTTATCTATTGGGTGCTAAGGTGGTGGTTTATAACGATCATGCAGCACTCCGTTATTTGATGAAAAATAAGGATGCAAAACCCAAGCTAATTCGATGGATTTTACTCCTGACGGAATTCAATTTGGAAACCAGGGACAAAAAGGGAGCAGAAAACTTGGTAGCCAACCACCTAAGTAGGATTTACAGAACTGATGGTGGGGGAGAACAAGCACAGAGGCTAGGAGAATTCCCCAATGAAGGATGATGAGAATTTCGTCATATGGTAGGACCGAGGAAACGACGCTCGCCCCCTAATAACGTCGCCCGCCGCCCTAACGGTTTGCCTACTTGTGATTTCTTCGATGAAAAAAACAAGGAACCGTCTACATTGCTTATGGGTATTTAGACTAAGCATCCTTGGTTTGCTGATATTGTCAATTACTTCATAGCCGGAATCTTCCCTTCAAATTGCCGAAAAGCTAAAAAGGATAAAATTCGGCACGATGCTCGCTACTATGTTTGGGATCATCCTTTTCTATGGAAGCACTGCGCTGATCGAATTGTTCGTCGATGTCTTCCAGACAATGAGGTAACTTACTATTTTGAGATTAGGTCATTCACATCCAAGCGGAGGACATTTTGGACCACAACGAACAGCTAGGAAAGCCCTTGAAGCCAGATTC
This sequence comes from Persicaria tinctoria, assembly GCA_037127255.1. NCBI lineage: Eukaryota > Viridiplantae > Streptophyta > Magnoliopsida > Caryophyllales > Polygonaceae > Persicaria > Persicaria tinctoria. The sequence continues at coordinate 40,194,366 of JBANSL010000012.1, read as the reverse complement.
TGGTGACTTCACATCTTTCGCAATGCTCATGCTTTCTGGAGAACTTGTGATAGATATCAGCGCACAGGAAATATTTCAGGCAGAAATAAGATGCCATTATCTTCGATTATGGTGTGTGAGATCTTTGATGTATGGGGTATCGATTTCATGGGACCCTTTCCTAGTTCATTTGGGAATGTCTACATATTGCTTACAATTGATTATGTATCTACGTGGGTTGAGGCAAAGTCGACTAATACTGATGATGATCATACAGTTACTAGTTTTTTTGAAGAGGCTATTTGCTAGATTTGGGATGCCCAGAGTTGTTATCAGTGACAAAAAAAACTCATTTATGTAATAAGATTGTTAGCGATCTGTTGAGGAAGTACAACGTGACTCAGAAAGTCTCAACTGTCTATCATCCTCAAACCAACAGACAAGCAGAATTGTCCAAAAGGGAAGTGAAAAGGATTTTGGAGAAGAATGTTGCACCGAATATATCGTAAGGACTGGAGTCTCAAACTGGAGGATGGATTATAGGATTATCGTACTGCTTATAAGACACCCATTGGGATGTCACCGTTTCGCTTAGTCTATGGGAAGCCTTGTCATTTTTCACTTGAGCTCGAGCACAAAGCATAGTGGGCAGTCAAACGGGCCAATATGGATGCATTTGAAGCAGGAGAATCGAGAACGCTTCAACTTTAGGAATGAGAGGAAATCCGTTGGGATGCTTATGAGAATGTCAATGGTCTACAAAGACAAAAGAAAAGCTTGACATGATAAACACATCTTGAGAAGAGAATTTCATCCAGGAGATAAGGTTTTGTTGTGTGTTTCACGCCTAAAACTTCACCCAGGGTAGCTCAAATCTAGATGGACGGGTCCTTACATCATCGTCCATACCAGACTGTCGGATTATATGCTTCATGTAAAATCAAATCGAAGCTTGTTATCTATGATCATAATTGGATCAACCCTTTATTTTGTTGCAGGAGTTTCTCTTGAAAGAGCATTCAACTGCCTTTATACATCAAACAGGTTTCCAAACAAGTTCTTTTTTGTGGTCAAATTTGATTGCACTCTATATTCCGTGTCGAAAGTTATTATAGGTTTTTTAGGGTTTTGATCTGTGTCCATCATTGTTTGTTTACCCTCGTTTTATTCCATAATCTTATGCTCAATAACTTCTGATTTTTTTTGGTTTTAGTTAGATTACCCCATTAGTTACCAATGGGGTTAGAATATTTCTTCCTAGCTGCAGTTCATAATTTTACCTATTAAAACAACTTTGGTGAACTATGTTGTTAATGAAAGCGACAATGGCTAGGAGGTTATTAACATTTGAACTCGAGCCCGTTTGGTTAGCATTGCATTTGTATAACAAGTATATTGTGTGTTATTATGCAAAATTTTTAAAAGCTGAGTTTAATACGGAGTATGTGATTTGACTTAATGCATATATTAGCCTTCAGGGGCGGATCCTGAACCGACATTTCGGGGATACTTGAAGGTAAAATTTTCATCATTCCGAGAATGCTTAAAGGTAAAAAAAAAAATTCTTTTGTAATTTTTTTCTCGGGTTAGGGATGCTTGACAGAAAATATTAAGAAATTAACACTATTTTTTTTTGGGGATGCTACACAAGGATCCGCCCCTGTTAGCCTTCATCATGGCAATTGTGGAGAGAACCAAACCCAAAACACCCTAGATCTCAGCCTATGTGCTGCCTAAAAGAGAGAAGCAACTCAATTCATATATAACTAAAGTCCAAATCCGAAATGGAAAATGAGTTTGAAGAAGGTCTTCCCCTCTCAAATCAGCTTAAAATATACGTATTTACGACTAATTACGTTATTCCGTCTGTATATTGTTCCAAATGCCATCCCTGTGACTAGATAAGCTAAATCCATGGTTAGTAGGGGAGGGTTTTGTTTTGACCAATAGCAGGGAAAACGCATCATCATTTTCGTTGAGATCCCTCGCACCATTTCTCTAGTTGATTAGACATGGCCACGGATCACGTGTAACCCGTAACCCACCAAGTTGATGATTCGGCAGGTAGGCGGGTACGAACCAGGGTCATTCCACCTGAGATCATGCAACTCATTTTTTATTAAAAAAAATTATAGCTTTTTGAAGAGGAAATAGCCGTTGAATAAACGTACTAGTCGTTGGGTATTTTCACACAACCTTATTTATTTAGATGTTTATACAACTTTTATAAGTGTCAAGCGGTACTAAATTTCAATTGATCATGTCTACTCGAGCCCCAAGAAGCGATATTGAATTGGAAGTCAGAGTTGGATCCTCTAGCGAATCGAGAGATATCACTGGCGTCGAAGGCATGTTCTTTCAAGTTAGTTTACTAAGGGTCTGAAACAAGCTTATAGAAGTTGCGTTCTTTCACACATCCAAAACGATGTGGATATGGAATGACACACATCATATCAAGACACAACACTCGAATAAGCTCGACTTTGCTTGAGGAAAGCAAGCCCCTTGGTTGCTCATTTGTGCAGTGGATATGGAAAATCTATTGCTGAGGAAATTTTGACGTTGCTCGTTTGTCAAAGGTGTATGAGGGCCAATTCCGTCAATTTGCAGGTCTAGTAGGATGGCCATGTCGTGGAGGGTGATTGTCATCTTACCCCAGGGAAAGTGGCACATGTTTGTCTTGGGTGCCATCGATAAATAAATGCTTGGATCAAAGAATGATCCATTCGCCGAACTCGATATCCTCTAGCTCTGTTAGGCTACTCATTTGTGCAAACCTGAACCAACTCACAGGGATAATGATACGATGCAAGGATCTGACGAACTCAATGTGGGTGTTTGGTCAAATGCATCGAATTACCTTATCCACACACAGGGGAAAAACACTTAATTCGTTAGTTAATAATGAAATATTTAATATAAGTAAGAAATTTCACAAGAAAATATACAAGAATATGTACTTGACCCAATCAAAGAAGGCTATATCTGTGTGTCCTATACCACGTCGACGGCTCATTCTCTAGTGGTTGGCCAGAATTGGCAACATATGGGTGTTGCTGGGCCTCATTCATGTGATGTGCCCCTTGCTTATGTGGGTCTTGTTAGACCAGTTGATGTGGCGATACAAACTACTCCGGATGCAGCTAAGACGGTAGTCATATACGTTCCGGGATCGAATGCCTACTTATTGTTGCCATCATCTGTGTTGATGTCCTCAAATCTCTATACATCGATCTCCTCATCACCTGACGCATATGAAGCACCTGCGTTGTCCGACTGAATGTCATCAAGCCCTAGAGTCCCACTCTGGTGCATGCTATGACAAGGAACATCATAGCGTTTAGGAACCCTATTTGTATTCCTAATTCCATTAAAGAATTTATTCGTTTTGTATTCATAAGAACTTATAATTGATTTTGTGATCGGGCAATTTAGAAAGAGGTGTGAGGAGTCTTCATCCTCTTGGGTGCATAAGCAACACTAAGAGGGAACCCTATTGAAGTATTTAGTTAGCTGTACCTTAGTTGCTAGTCCATCGATATTGATTTTCCATATGTGGTTAGGGATTCGAGGGGGAATGTCAAGTTTCCATATCCAAGCAAGATCTCTGTTATTTCTCGTATTTACATTGTGGGTGTGATGAGTCGTGTTCGTTGTAAATATCCCGTCCTTGTTGTATTTTCATATTAGTTTGTCCTCAGTATCCCAAACTGGGACCTCAATCTTTAAAATCTGTTCAAAAGTTTGGTCCAAAAGTTTGTCCTCAGTATCCCAAACTAGGTGTGTTGGAAAAATTTGGTCCAAAAGTTTATTCCAATTCTTGTTAGGGTGTAATAGCTGAGAGACTTTCATTTCAGGGTCAAGATTATTTCTATATGGTTTTAGAGAGAGGTTGTCTATCCAGTTATCAAACCAGACGTTTATTTTTTATTATCCATTACCAACAATCCAGAGTAAACCTTTTTGAAATTGTTCATTCAGCTGAATTAATCTTCCAAATTGCCAAGATGTGTTGTATATGTTTGGTTCCAATTTCTTGGTGTTTAATATGTATTTTTAAGTTACTACTTTAACCCAAATGTTTTCAGGTTGAGTATGAATTTTCCAGAGTAGTTTTTGTTGTAGACCGATGTTACGCTCTTCTGCAGATTTAATTAGTATGACCATGTAATATATTGATAAAGTTATTATCTTCTAAAAATATGTTCATATAGAGCAAAAATAGGTAAAATCTTATCTTATACTCCATCCGTTAAGAAAAAACATGTCGTTTTAGGAGTAAAATTTTGTTAAGAAAAATATGTCATTTTAGTTATTTTGGTGTTCTTTCCCAAATTATCCTTGTAATGATTAGGAATTTGTTAGTTGTAGTTTTCAATAAAGTGAAAAAGTAAAATAATAATTAGGGGTATAAGTGTATTCTTGTTTGCTTTTATTTGCTTTCTTAAAAAATGTGCAAATGTCTAAAACGACATGTTTTAATTAACAGAGGGTGTATAATAGTATTTAAAATTGGTTAATATCTTCTAAAAAATTTATCTTATGCATATATTAATTATTTAAAAAATTTGTGATATGTTCATACGACTAATATCCATATCTAATGAAATTTGATTAATATCTTCTAAAAATATATCCTTATCTAATAAAATTAGGTCAAATTTTATCTTATGCATATATAGATATATTGATTAAATAGAGTTAGAAGAAAATTTTATCTTATGCATATATTGATTATTTCAAAATTTTGTGATTGTTCATACGACTAATATGCATATCTAATGAAATTGGATCAAATTTTATCTTATGCATATATAAATATATTGATTAAATAGAGTTAGAATAAATTTAATCTTGTACATATATTGATTATTTTAAAAAATCGTGATTAGTTCATACGACTACTATTAAGGAGTATATAATAGATATTGTGTGTTATTATGCAAAAATTTTAAAGGCAGATTTGCAAAACTAGAGCAAATAAAAAACTTTGCAAAACTAGACCATGACATGGAAAATTGGCAAAAGTAGCACATTGTCTACTTTTGCAATATTTTGGAGGTAACCGGCACAACAAGTGGCAGGTGAGAAGGGATGGCCTAGGCATTATAGCATGATAGTGGGAGAGAGAGGGAGATTTGGAGGGGGGGGGGGAGGGGGGAATCAATGTAGATGGCAGAGGGAATTGACGCCAAAAAGGGTCCTCAATTAATAGGGAAAAATAGTGGAAGCATTTATGAGGGGATAATGGAATGATTGGATTTAAGGGTGTCAATCAATACATATATAAGCTAGATTGATAGGTGTCAATCACCATTAAATGCTCTGCAAAAAGAGAGGCAACATAGGAGAGGAGTGGAAAAGTGAGGGCAAAAGCATCCCGTTCATTTTAGGAAACTGCACACTTCCCGTCATACCAATAGAAGAAATTGGTCTTACCAATAGGATAGACCTGTCCTTCCATATCTGGAGAGAATTTGGAGGGGATTCATTGTAGCTGATATAGCGGGCTGTCAGTGCAGTTTTGGCGCCAAAACGAGGTTCCTCTTTGGGGAAAGGGGGGAGCATTTATGAGGTGAAAATGCGATGATTGCATTGATGGGTATTCCCCCAAGCACATATATAAGCTTGAGAGGAGGATATGAAACACTATAACATGCTCTGCAAAAAGAGAGGCAAAGTAGGAGACAAGCGGAAAGGACGGGGGAAAAGTCACACGTGCATCCGAGGAAACGATACAGGCCCCTACCTACCAATAGCATATTTCGGTCCTACCAGTAGCGTACAACTGTCCTTCCATACCTAGAAAAGTGTAAGAAGTTTGTCCGGTGGCAGTGCCAATGATGGGTAAGTGATCTTGTACCTATCTTTTGTAGTTGGTCTTTTTTCTTATAACAGAACTACCCTCCAGGTTGATCCTCTGTTCCTGTCACTTACCCCAGGTGATAGGGTTTGTCTGAATGTCGTGTTCGACGATTGGTGGACTCCTGAGAGTGGGAAATTGGTGTTTAAGGGAGAGGCACGTCCTGCAACTATGGTTGTACCACAAAATATTGGCTACGACCAACTGAAGGGGAAGATCGTTTCAAAATTCGACATAGACATGATGTTATATGACATTAAGCTCACCTACCTCCCTCCTTCGATGGGGCGGGCCACTCTGATTCGGGTCCGAGACAACGATGACCTAGAAGCCTACAAGTTCTACAACATTGAATCCGGAGCACAAGCTTGCCCAATCGCACTACACATCACCTTATAGTGCAAAACGACAAGCCCATCCACTCCCTCCTATGGACATCAGTCGGAAGACTCCAAAAGGGTTGACAACCTCTCGTCTCCCACCCAAGGGGAAATACTCCTAACCGGGTGTCCCACCACGCAGGAAGACTTGGATAATGGTCTTGATGGAGGAGGAGGGGCGTATGAGAAGGTGTGATGATCGATCGATGAGAAAGGGATATTGGATGATCTTAGCAGTGAGACTGGAGGGCCCTACTTGTGTGATGAATGTGTAGCAGGGGAGGGAGACTGTTTTAGGACTGCAAATGAGAGCGTGAGTGGGAGGCGGGGGGCATACTAGGAGTGCTATATATACAATCTAGTATTGGTAAGATGGATTACAACGTAATGGTACGACAGAATGACTCAGTTGGAAATCTTGCCAATCTGGATGCTCAAGATGAGGGTGGCGACGTGAGCAGGTCTGATGTCATTTGACGTGGAAAGCAAGTTGTGATCGTCGAAAGCGACGATGATGTGGATGTCCTACCCCCTCCCCCCCCCCCCCCCCCACGGATTGTATGAAATAATAGACGTAGGAAGCTCCGATGATGACATGATCGCGGGTGGTTTCCCCGTGAAAATGGAGGAGGGAGGGTGGCCGAAGGAAACGTCGGACTCGTGGGATGAGGTGGTTGAGGCAGCGCTAAGAGCTATAGAGCGTTCATACCAAGGAAATAAACAGTCTTTGCCTACATTAGAACAAGTGGAAGAGAATGTCGCTTGGTTCATTACTCGACTCGGAGACCCTCGGGAGAGTGTGAAGGTGTTTCGTGAGAGGGAGATGTTCGACACGAAGGCTGAGATTCAGGACAGAGTGAGGTGGGAAGCTTTGTAGGGGTGCTAGGCGACCGTAGTGAAGCTTTGCAGGTTTGTATGCCCCGTACATGGTTCTAAATATTCTACCAATATCGTACGTTCATCCTACCAATATTATGCAACCATTATCAGCATACACTTCGAAATTTGGCTAATTACATTAAAATCCTTCCAATAGGGTATTTTTTCTGGACATTAGGTTATAAATATCCTACCAGTATCGTACTTTATTTCTACCAATATCACGCCATGGATTGTCATATACTTGTCAAATTCGGTGATTACAGAATCATCATACCAATAGGGTATTTTTGTCTTACCAATAGTTTCAACATACTTCACCACTGTTAGCCTATTATCCTACCAATATCGTCGTACCATTATGGCTACACTTGGGAATTTCGCGAATGACTTTAGAATCCTACCAATAGGGTTTGTGTATCTCACCATTAGTTTCATTATACATTACCATTAACATCCTATGATCCAACCATTACTATGATTCAAGAAAACATATAACAACCACCCCAAACATCAAAACCGCGGGTTTAGGAAGGCATCATTGAAGTCTAACATAAATACCAGTTCAAACCATTACAATCACAACACCTTAAAACCATTCACATAATAAATTCCAACCAAGAGCATAACAAAACAACAACATAAGGTTCCAAACAACAAGTCAGTTCACGAAATCACAAACATCAACAACAGTTCATAATGTCACCTCACAGGATGCATAAACCACGAAATCAGGTTGGGTAGAGGCCTACAAACTGTTGCGTTGTACGGCGAGTCCCAAGTATTGGAGGTACGACGCAATAAAAGTGTCGTTGACGCTCTCGAATGTCTCAACGCCCTCCGCCACCAGCTGCAACGTCCTGATAACATACGCTCCACAGTCACCCCTGCATAAGAAAACGTGTGTCAGTGGAAAATTTATGTTGTCCTGGATGCGACACATAAACGGCGATAGAAGAGGCGACGGAAGATACTTACGACTTTTCATTCCGGGAGATGTTGATAGTGCGGGAAATGGTGAAAGGATTCGGGACATTGGCGGTATGCCTAGCACGGAGCTCCACGTTGAACTGCATGTCCGTCGAGATGACCTTGGCAATGGGCTCGATGTAGGCCTCAAGCTCCTTGTCCTTGATCTGGTACCAATCGTAATCCAGCACTTCGACTGTCCACTTGACGAGGTTGATTAGGAGCCCGATCCAGTACTTGACCTTGTAATTGTACGGCGCCAGGATTTTGGGGGTTTTGTACAGACCAGCTCCGCCCGTGGTGCTCCGAGAGATTCTCAGAAAAATACTTCAACAACGCCCTCAACACATTGCAGTTGGCGATGCGCCCCGCATCCTCGTCACATGCAAACCACTGTTTGCCCACTTGGTTATGCCAATAGGGGTCCAGCACGACCACACCCGACCTCTTGTCATCCTCCCTAGCGTCCAAGGCCTTGCGAACGAGAACCAGTGCATTATGCGGTAAGTTCAGAATTTCCATTAGTGTGATTCTCATGACATAAGTTAAGAAACAAACATATGCCGGGTGAGATCCCTTACCTCGGCTGATGTCCACACGCCGGGTGATATGAGGGCGTTGAAGAACTTCTTCCCCAATTGGGTCCCATCAGGGGCCTTTACCTGCCCGGGTCCCTTCTCAAGCCAGACCAAGAACTCGTCTCTCTTTGCATTCGTGACCAGCCCCACCTTCGCCGCGTTAGTGTCTAGCAGGGTGGCCTTCGTAGCCTTACTCCATCGAGCCTGCTTCGAGGGCTAAGTCACAACGCAATCTCCAAAGGTCTTTGATTGCTTCCTATCTCGCTTCCCTCTCCTCAGCTCCAGCTTTGAATCCTAACAATCAAACAGCAAGGTTACACCCAATTTATTACCAAATCCTATTAATTTTCGTACCAAATGATCGGAGCTATCATATCAATTGAGTGATGTTTGAGTCAAGGGACCATGTCATACCATCAGAGCAAGTTTATCATACCAAAAGCACAAACCTATCCTACCAACAACGACGGTTTACCTTTTCCTCCCCAGGGTCTGCATTAGAGTCATCATCCTTTTTCTCCCCCCTCCTGCTTCTCTCCCTCCGTGGTGTCCACAGGGTCATCCTCTGCCTGCTAGTCCTTGTCGTCCACCTTGTCCTTGTCAGCATCCATCTCCTCCACCTTGTCACCCTTCTCTTTCCCGTCCTTGTCATTTACCTTGTCCTTTGCAACGTCCTTTTCCTTCCCGTTGTCATCATCATTTAGCTCTTCCTTCTCCTCCGTCTTGTTCTTTGAAGTGTCCTTGCCCTCCCCATTGTCATCGTCGTTTAGCTCGTCTTTCTCCTTTGAAGTGTCCTTGCCCTCCCCTTTGTCATCTTCGTTTAGCTTGTCCTTCTCCTCCACCTTGTCCTTGTCAGCGTCCTTGTTCTCCCCCTTGTCATCATTCTTTTCCGACTCCTTGTCATCGTCTACCAAAGAAACATATTCCTGCAAGAGTTTCATTCATTCAGTCACATACTCTGGAATCCCAACTGTTCAAAACTATCTTACTAATTTCATATTTATGTCCTACCATTTCTGCTTTCCAACACAACAGACAACCATAGTAACATATACCTTTCCCTTGTCGCCCTTATCCGAGGAAGCCTTCTTACAAGCCTCACTTATCATGTCCTCAAGCACCGCAAACTGGCTCCCCATTTCCAACATCATGCCCCTACATATGGCCTCCACCTTTGCCACAATCCTAGCCTCCAGACCAACGTTGGACGCGTCTGACCCTGACTGACTAGTTCCCTGACTAGGTCCAGCCATAGCATTCTCTTGACGTCGCTTGTCTCTGCGGGCCCTGTGGTGCTGAACCACAATCTGGTCAAAGAACACGTCCGAAGACTCTCTCTTGTATGAGGCATTCGGGTGGGCTTCTTTCTCTTTATGGCTGGGGTGCAAGATGGGATCTGACTTCACGAGGCGGGCGTGTTCGTCTATGTCATCGACGGCGGCGGCGTCCAGGTTCAGGAATGATTTCACATTCTCATTACTGATGTGGCTATTTGGGGTTTCCCATCTGAGACATCTCGGGATGATGGTGTCATCAATGTTACGGCCGAAATGATTCCCATTTTCAAGAAATGTCTCATACACCCATAACTGCATGCCATAACAAGGGGACCATTAGCAACGTACATGAAAACCCTTCTTTTGGGAGTAAAGTTAACCAAGACAACCGATAAACACATAAACATTTTGGAAAGATAAAAATACACACTTGGCATGACAACTTAAGACAGTTGGTAAGATATTATTTTTCATTTGGCAGGTCAACATTCTAACTAAATTTGGCAGGATAAAAATACTCAATTAGCAGGATATAATTAGACATTTGGCATGACACACCAATACATATATTCACAATTGGCAACTAGTAAACACGATTTTGGCAAAGTTTTTTTTAACATATTGTAACTTTTCACTAACCTGGAAGGCCATCGGGAACCCGTAGAGCGCGTAGGCTGGCCTATCTTTTAAGTGATTCCCTGCATCTACCATGGTCTTCAATTTCCCCGTGAGGCTTTCGTGTAGCTTCTCATACACCAACCTACCCCAATGGAAGTCCAGAAAACGGATCGTGTCCTCAAGCAGCAGTTTAACCACCCACCCCCTGATTTGAGTCTTCTTCTCCAACCCAAAAAGAATGCCCTCCACTATGACTAGGAGGGCAAGCTTGTACTTTTTCATGAGGGAGCCCGCGTCTGTCTTCTTTTTGTGTGCTCACGCACTCTCCACATCCTTCAAAGACACCTTCTCCTTCTTGAACAGTTGGAAAACAATGTCCTTGTGGTCGCCCTCCATCACATCCCTCGGGGGTGGTGAGCAGTTTAGCCCCGTTATGAGCATGAATTCGTTCAGAGAGAATCACATGTGATGCCCCTGGATGGAGTACCACGTCTCATGTTGCTTCCTAGTCTTGAGCTGCCATAGAAGGCAAAAGTGGACCAACTGTGCAGCGAATTTGTTCCTGGAGCCCATCCTCACGATGCCCCCAAACTGGCTCTTCGCTAGGGCCTTGTAATCATCACGGCCAATGGATAAATCTAGGCCTCGAGGAGCTCAAATTTGGAATGTGACAAGACCCTGCGAGAGTAGTGGTCTTTTTCCGCCACATCGAGCAAAACTTGCAATACATGTAACAATCTTAGGTTCCAATTTTTTTTTTCAACCATTACAAGCACAACCATGTAACTATCTCAGTTTCTTTACCCTCTGGCTGCTTGTTCCTGCTCGGGCTTTCTTCTTGCCGGTCTTTTCCATTTTTTTAGGTGATTGAACAGAGGGTACCTGCATCACAATCACCACCAATAAAGACTTTCAGTTATTCAGGTCACCTAATCTGTCATACCAACTGTTCCAATATATCCTAGCAATTTCATTTTACTATCCTACCAATTCTGCTATCCTCACTACTGTCCTACAAATTTCGTATTTCAGACAAGTTTGCTTGATTTTACCTCTTTCCTAACACAATAGATAGCCAAAGTAACCCATAATCTGTTTGTGACATTTCATCAAACAATTGGTGGGCACTAAAGGTTCCAACACTACAAAACGAATTCACCAAAAATTCAGACACCATCGTTGGCATACCAATTGTTCAAATATATCCTACCAATTTCATTATCCAGTCCTACGAAATCTGCTACCAAAAATTCAGACGTCATCTTCAATATTCCGTCCTACCACATGTGCAGTCTTCCCCTACCGATTATCCCCAATCTTCTGGATTGCTTAGTATCCCTCCCCATCTTTGAACCCCTACTTGCCCATTTGTCCCCAATTTCTTTCCCGACATCCCCTACCCCTAACCCATCTGATTCCCGACACCCACAAACCCTAATCGCACCTCAAGTCCCTGAAATCGCATCTGGAATCGCACCTCCTAACCCATCCTATTTCGTTCCTCTACTGCTAGGCAACTGCAATGGCACCCCATGTCTGCATTTCTTCCAAAACCGCCACTAACCACACCCCCATGTCCCCAATTTTGAACAAAAATTCACACATCAAGAGTTGCTTACCTTCTTCTTCAACCAGTAAGTAACTCCTTGGAAGAGTTGAGGGTGTTAGGGGCCGACTTCCTGTCTGTCGCTCCTCCCTTCTCTCCTTTGAGGTTTTTTCGTCTCTCTCTCGCTTCAAATGCATTGTGTGTCGTCTCTCTCCCTCCTCCTTTTGATTTTATAAACTGCACATCATGAATATTTACATAACTTCCCCTCCTCATCTGTTATACCCGGTCATGAACAATCCCAATCAACCGGCTCTTTTTGTCCCAAAAACTGGACTTGTGTAGTTTTGCAAAATTTAGGCCTATCATGACATTTTTGCAAAAGGCCCATTTTTTGGTCTAGTTACTACCATATCCTGATTTTTAAAAGTTGAGTTTGATACGGAGTATGTGGTTTGACATAATGCGATTTGACATAATGCATATATATATTATTAGCCTTCATCATGACGATTGGGGAAAGAACCAAATCCAAAAAAACCCTAGATCTCAGCCTATGTTCTGCCTAGAAGAGAGAAGCCCCAAATCAATCCAGATATAATTATAGTCCAAACCTGAAATGGAAAATTAGTTTGAAGAGGGTCTTCCCCTCTCAAATCAACTTAAAATCCATGCAGGCTATTCCGTTTGTATATACCAATAGTGTTTTGGCCTGTGCTACGCACGACTCTAAATATTTTATATAAAATATATATATATAATATTTTTTTTATAAATTTGATTTTTATAATATATTAATTTATTTTTAAGTTATAGTTATATATAATTTATTACTAGTGAATAAGTTTTTATACAAATGTATTAAGATTATTTATGGTTAACTTTAATCACTAAATTTTTATCAAATGTATATTTTTTTGTACTTCATTACTCATATTTATATTTAATATCACAGACATTATAAAATCAAACTTTTTATTATTTCTATTGATTTTTAAAATTTAAGATATTGACTTTGTAATAAAGAGATGATGTTTATGCAAAATTATATGATATATTATTTATGGTTTATAATATTAATTAAAAATGGTTAGTTAAGTAGATGTATTATTAATCTAGAAGCATGATTAGTTTAAATAGATGTACTATTAATCTAGAAGCATTTACTAATTGTTGAGAATGAATTTACTTAATGAACTTTTGGGGAAAAAAATATCTCTTTTATAATTTAATTATTATTATTTATAATTTTTGGGTTTCAAATAAATGTAAATGGTGAAGTTAAATATTTTTAGAGCATGGTAAATTTTAAGAATTAATTAGGCATGGAGTTAGAGCATTATGTGGACAAAAAACTTATTTTATATAGTTATAGAGATATAGATTATTAGGGGAGGGTTTTGTTTTTACCAGTAGCATGGCAACCGCATCATCATTTTCGTTGAGATCCATTGAATTGCACCATTTATCCCATCGATTAAACATCGTCACGGGTAACCCCTAACACGCCGGGTCAACGGTTCAACGGATAAGCAGGTACGGATTAGGGTCGATCCACCTGAGATTAGGCAACTCGTTAGTTCAACCTTTTTTTTAAAAAAAATTGTTGCATTTTGAAGAGGAAATAGTTGTTGAATAAACTAGTCGTTTGGTATTTTCACACAACCTAGCCTTACTTATTTAGATGTTTATACAACTTATGTGAGAGTTTCAAGATGTACTAAATTTCAATTGATCATGTCTACTCGAGCCTGAAGAAGCGATATTGAATTGGAAGCCGGAGTCGGATCCTCTAGCGGATCGAGAGATATAGCTGGTGTCGAAGGCATGATCTTTCAAGTTAGTTTACTATGGGTCGGACACAAGCTTATAGAAGTTGTGTTTTTTAAGACATCCAAAACATCATGGATATGGAATGACACACATCATATCAAGGCACAACACCCGAATAAGCTCAACTTTGCTTGAGGAAAGCAAGCCCCTTGGTTGCTCATTTGTGCAGCACGTATATATGGAAAATTTGTTGCTGAGGAAAGCCCAACTTTGCTCGTTCGTCAAAGGTGTACGTGGGCCAATTCTGTCAATCTGTCGGCCTAGTATGATGGCTAAGTCGTGGAGGGTGATTGTCATCTTACCCCAGGGAAAATTGAACATGTTCGTCTTGTGTGCCATCGATAAATAAACGCTTGGATCAAAGAATGATCCACTTTGCCGAACTCGATATCCTCCAACTCTGTTAGGCTACTCATTCGTGTAAACCCAAACCAACTCACAGGGGTAAGGATACGAGGCAAGTATTTGACAAACTCAATGTGGTTGTTGTGCCGAATACATCGAATTACCTTATCCACACACAGGGAAAAAAACATTTAATGAGTTAGTTAATAATTAAATATTTAATGTAAGTAAGAAATTTCACAAACAAATATACAAGAATACGTACTTGACCCATCCAGAGACGGCTATATATGTGTGTCCTATACCACGTCGACGACTCATTCTCTAGTGGTTGGCCATCATTGCCAACATATGGGTGTTGCTGGGTCTCATTCATGTGATGTGCCCCTTGCTTAGATGGGTCTTGTTAAACCAGTTGTTGTGGCGATACAAACTACTGTGGAATGTGGATGCAACTGAGACGATAATCATACGTACGTTCTGGGATTGAATGTCTACTGATTATCGCCATCATCTGTGTTGACGTCCTCAAATCTCTCTACATCGGTCTCCTCATCATCTGACGTATATGAAGCATCTGCGTTGACTGGCTGAATGTCATCAAGCTCTAGAGTCCCACTCTGGTGCACGCTATGACGAGGAACGTCTCAGCGTGGGCCGACTCAACTCAGGCGACAGTGTCCTCTTCATTTTCGCCTTAACGGACCGAAGCCATGGCCCATCGTCGCTCCAATGCCCTAGCGATTCGCTATCACATTTCATAACAAATAAATAATTTTCAGATAGGTAACTTATCTATATATGATATGAATTTTTCTTTTTCATGTTACAATTTTTTTTTCATTACAAATATCCTAAATTTAGTCCCTATGGATCAATTGTATTTACCTATTGCCATAAAAGGTTACAATTGATAAACACAAATTTTTTTTTCTATTTCACTAATTCCAGTTGCTTATTTTCAACATAATTGATACACACAAATTCATAACAGAATTTTTTTTCCGGCAAACATGAAATTACCATGACCTTATATTTAGTGTTTAGGGAGAATATCGGACTTAAATTTCTTTCATAAACATCGAATATATGTTAACTCTTATAATAAGACTATAATTTACTAATGGGATTCCTAAACACAAATAATTTTTTTCCTGATATAATTTTGCTTACATACTTCATGCAACTTTTTAATTTTCATCATCTACAACATACAAATCTTACTTACTTTTTTGCTTAAACATTAAATTTTCATCATCTTACCATTTCTAATATTCCATGGAACTTTTTAATATTCATCATCTCCTTGTACAAATCTTATGTATTTTTTTTCCGTAAACAAAATTTACATCATCTTATAATAATATTCATGCAACATTTTTTTTATCATGTACCTTATATAACTGTTAGGTATTTTTTTTTTCCATAAACATTGATTTTTTTCATACCTTACAATGTCTAATATTTCATGTAACTTTTTCGTTTCTTAACTAAACATTATTATCAAAATTAAAATTAACTTATCCCTCGAGCTCTCTGACGCGTATCCTTATCTTTCGACGATCGATCTCCTCGAAGCCAACTCATTGCACTACTTGCAACCTTCTTTATTTTGGATATGCCATGATGCAAACTGATTAGGTGGAATATGAATAATTGATGAAGGGGTTGGGAGTACGTAGGTTGCGCACCCAGGAAACAATGACGGATTGAGGAAGTGGTGTAAGCCAAGTGTAGGGCTGGGGGGGGGGGGGGGGGGGGGGTTGGTTATAGCGGAAGGGAGATTGAAGATCCACGCATCCGTGATACGCGACTGCAGCAAAGTGACCTCGTGATGCGCAGCTGCGAAGCCCGAGAATCTCGTGTGCCTGCAGCCCTGGTGAAGATTCGCGCGTGCCTGCACATCAAATCCGCTAGCCCGTGATGCACGATCGCCTCTTCCTACCGTGCACTCGCACTCCGCAACTATGAGACCCATCGTGCATTTGACGAGAAATTTATAGTGTAATATCAATTCCATTTCCGTTTTTTAATCTTGGGAGTGGGAGAATTTGAATCGGTGCATAAATACAAACCATGATTGAAATACCCCAAAAGAAATTCATAATAAACATCAATTCATTGAGTAAATAAAATTAAACTATCAACAAACAATAGAGAGAGCTGAGCAAGGCACACATTACCAAAACCAACATGAAAGGAGGCAACAAATTGTGAAATTACAAAATAGGCAAATATTAGCACAGAAAAGAAACCTTAATTCCCCAAATTGAAACAAGGGCAAAGATCTCCAAAACAAGAAATAGGATTCCGAAGCGAGAGATCAGTACTCGGCGGTGGGGAGATGCTGGTGGGCGTTGTCGCCGATGAAGATATGGTCGTAGACGATGGCGGCAATGGCAGCACCTACAAGGGGGCCGGCCCAATAGACCCAGTGGTTGGACCAAGTCCAACTAACCACAGCAGGGCCGAAAGCGACGGCGGGGTTCATGGAGGCACCGTCAAAGGCGCCGCCGGCGAGGATATTGGCGCCAACGATGAAGCCGATGGCGATGGGAGCTATGATCCCGATGTTGCCCTTCTTGGGGTCGATTGCGGTGGCGTAGACGGTGTAGACAAGGCCGAAGGTCATGACTATCTCGAACACAAATGCATTGGAGGCGGAGACGCCCGATGAGAGTGCAAAAGCAGAGGTTACCAATCCGCCGGTGGAGAATTTGAGGAGTAGGCAGGCGACGATGGAGCCAAGGAGCTGGGCAATCCAGTAGAGAATGCCGCGCAACAAGGTGATGTGGCCGCCGAGGAAGGCCCCGAAGGTGACAGCCGGGTTGACATGGCCACCGGAGATGTTGGCAGCGATGGAGACAGCGACGAAGAGGGCGAGTGCATGGGCCAGGGCCGCCGATACGAGGCCAGCGGGGGTCGCAGCCCCATTGTCTGTCAATTTATCTGTCATACAATAAACGGGGGGCCGTTGTTTGGTATACTGTTAAGAAAGAAAGAAAGAAAGAAAGGAAAGGAAAAGAAAGAGATGATGGATGGAGTTGGAGGACAAACTGAAAGCCATGCCGGATCCTTCACCGGCGAAGACAAATATGAGAGTGGAGAAGAACTCAGCCATAGCCGCCCTGAGTGCATCCGGTTGGCTCGCCTCTCCGGGTGTCCCGATCGCGATCCTGCTCATCGGCATTTACTAAATAATTCAAAATTAAAGAAATTAAAGAAAATGATCGAATCGGTTTGGAAAGGGATCGATCGAGTAGGGAGTGTTAACGTGTTGTTGAGTTGTGTGGGTCATCCATCGATCACGAGAGGAGGGTATTTATGGTGAAAGAATGAGCACAAGTGGAGGGTAGCACGCGGCCGCCGGGTGCGCTTTGGAAACAAAACGCCCGGAGGTGGAATTATTGACAACCAAACACACAAACCTACCCATACACCATTATTATTTATTACACCAGGTGTAAACTCCTTTCCTTAATCTACCCTATTTATAGAAAACTGTCATGTGTTATTTTTTTTTTTTTGCAAAACTAATTACAATAAGGAACAATTTGGTGAAATATACCTTTATAAAAACTTGATTAAGTAATTATCCCCCATAAAAATAAAATTTGTCGGGACATCCCTGCCAAAACAAGGGGTTATTATATGCACGGTCATTATTTCGCGCTTTACACGGTACGCAATGCGCGGTCGCGTTTTTTTTTTATAATAAAAATGCGCGTAAACGCGAATAATATATATATATATATATATATATATATATATATATAGGGAAGCTTTAAAATGTAAAAACTCTTTAACGTGTAAAATATGCTTAACGTGTAAAATGTATTTTTTTTAATCAAAAGGCGCGCTCACCATCGGATTTCAAACGGAGACCAAATACCGGCCTTCTCTCTCGGCCTCCCACACCCACCTCGAGCCACCTCCGGCCACCAACCCCTAGCCGCACTCGAGCCCGCCGTTGTGCGCACCTACCGAGCCCAGACTTGGCTTGGTTCGAGCCCAGACGCGCCGAGCCGCGCCCACCTCTCGCAGCACCGTCGAGCCACCAGCAGCTGCGGTTGTCGGCCTCCCACACCACCCACGAGCCACCTCCGGCCACCAGCCACGACCAGCTCGAACCCCCTCCCTCAGGCGCACCCCCCGAGCCCAGAACCCCCATGGTTCGAGCCCAGCCGAGCTCACACCGAGCCCATCTCTCCCGACAGACCTGTTCGATGTTTTTGGCTCAATATACCTTCGAAAACCCGATTTTCTCTTTGTTTCAACACGAATTTGGTATGATTTCTAACCCTAAACTTGTTTATTACAACTATTTAGATTGTTTGAATGATTTAGGTTGAGATTGAAAATCTAGGGTTTGATTTAGGAGCGGAATTTGGGGCTTTTTGCCAAAAGCCAAATTGATTGAAATTGATGATATGGTTGTGTTGTTGGGTTGATTTTGAGCTAATTTCATGTTCATATCATTGTCAAATTGTTTATGGATCATGAGCTAATTAAATTTTAGAATTTTAGATTGCGATATGTTTTAGAATTTGGGGCTTTTTGCCAAAAGCCAAATTGATTGAAATTGATGATATGGTTGTGTTGTTGGGTTGATTTTGAGCTAATTTCATGTTCATATCATTGTCAAATTGTTTATGGATCATGAGCTAATTAAATTTTAGAATTTTAGATTGCGATATGTTTTAGAATTTGGGGCTTTTTGCCAAAAGCCAAATTGATTGAAATTTATGATATGGTTCTGTTGTTGGGTTGATTTTGAGCTAATTTCATGTTCATATCATTGTCAAATTGTTTATGGATCATGAGCTAATTGAATTTTAGAATTTTATATTGCGATATGTTTTAGAATTTTGGGCTTTTTGCCAAAAGCAAAATTGACTTAAATTGATGATATGGTTGTGTTGTTGAGTTGATTTGGGGATAATTTTATGTTCATAACATTGTCAAATTGTTTATGGATCATGATCTAATTGAATTTTGGAATTTTATATTGCGATTTGCTTTAGAATTTGGGGTTTTTTGCCAACGGCCAAATTGACTGAAATTGATGCTATGGCTGTGTTGTTGGGTTGATTTGGAGCTAATTTCATGTTTATAGCATTGTCAAATTGTTTTTGAATCATGAGCGAATTGAATTTTAAAATTTTATTGCAATATGCTTTAGGTCGATTAGGTTCTTCTATTTTAGCATAAAAATCATAATTTAGCCTATTAGCTCAATTGGTAGAGCAATGTGCGTTTGCACAAAAGATGTGGGTTCGAATCCCACATAAGTTACATAATAGACAAGGACACAACAATCCCCAATTGTTAATATGCACATTCTAATCCCCAATTGTTAATCATGCTCAATTTTATTTTTGCACTTTATGTTCTTATATTTGCACTTTAAAGTTGCACAAATCCACTTCACAGTTGCACAAATGCACTTCACACTTGCACAACTGCATTTCACACTTGCACAAATGCATTTCACACTTGCACAAATGCATTTCACATTTGCATAAATGCACTTCACAGTTGCACAAATGCACTTCACAGTTGCACAAGTGTATCTTACTTTTGCACAATTGTAGTTTAAATTTGTACAATTGTATCCTACTTTTGCACACTTGTATTCTAAATGTGCACATTACAATTTTATTTTTACACTTTATGTTCTTATATTTGCACTTTACAGTTGCACAAAAGCACTTCACAGTTGCACAAATGCAGTTCACAGTCGCACAACTGCACTTCACAGTTGCACAACTGCATTTCACACTTGCACAAATGCATTTCACATTTGCACAAATGCACTTCACATTTGCACAAATGCATTTCACATTTGCACAAGTGTATCTTACTTTTGCACACTTTTCTAAATGTGCACATTTCAATTTTATTTTTGCACTTTATGTTCTTATAGTTGCACATTACAATTTTATTTTTGCACTTTACACTCTTATTCATGAAGAGAAACATAGTACTTGTAAACGATAAACATAGATAGCCTATACAGGATTTGAACCCGCATCTTTGTGCGTAGGCACATTGCTCTTCCATTTTGAGCTAATAGGCTAATGATGTATTTGAGTTGCAGCTAATTTAACCTCCACATTTATCTGTATCAATTACTAGAATAAATGCCATTAAGAGAGAGACCAAAAAAAAATGTGAAAGCCAACTCAAATTCTTTACTCTTCCAAATACTAAAATGATTATAGACACTTTGTGTTGTCATCTCATACCATTTCCTTGGAATTCCACCAGGAAGCGGAAAAAGGCAACTTATTTGAAAATGACAAAGAAATAACATTTTTATTCAGAATAGAAAAACACAAACCCCCATTTTCCCAAGAGAAGAGTAAAAAACTTTTAAGGTTTAACCAAACCAACAATATGCATCAGCCAAACAAGTAAAAGGGAAAAGGGGAAACAAACCAGCCATCCATCAAATCCCACAGAAACAACATGCTCACTCAGCCTCTGACTTGCATCATTGAAATGTTCCTCAACACTGAGAAATCAGCAGATGCTATTGCAAAACTACAGATTCAATAAACTCAAACTATAGAGCAATAGACTCAAGCTAGAGATTCACCGGTTGCTACCGCAAAGCTACAGATTCACCAGATGCTATTGCAAATCTCACACTAGATGCAAAAGACTCAAAACTTAATATATGAGGTTTATATGGCTGACACCAGATGCTACTGCAAAGCTACAGAGAAAAAATATACACAAATTTCAAACTTAATATGCGATGTTTATATGGCTTCTTAGGATTCGAACAATAGGATGATTACCCGCTGAAGAATCTGAATCCTTATTCCGACGACAAGTGCACGCTTGACTCCAGCTACTGTACAAATAATCCAAAGCAGTACTTGTTGATGGAAACTGGCATCTCCAGAGGAATTATAAATGCTGAAAACAGTGACAAATGCAATGTTGTCTTCAGAATTAGAAACTTGAGCAGAGCTTGTAGAGTGAGGCTTGTTAAGGACCTTAGTTCCTGCTAGGAAAATGAAAAATGAAGACAGAGTTAAGTTTACATGCCTCTCGAAATGCTATTAATATAGTCACAAGAAGATACTTAAGAGACTGGAATTCAGCATAGCAATATCTCAAGTTCTTTTAAGTTATCAGAATCAGTAAACTCATTCTAAACTAAGATGATCAAACCAAATACATCATATCCTGAAAACTGAGTTTGGTGCTGCAACATTTTAAGTCCAGTTTGGTGCTGTAACAACCACTGTGCTTATCCTCTAAACTTCAATTTGGAATATTAACACAACTTGTATATGAGGGTGGATTATGCAAATCTAATCATGGATCTACAGGAATGGGATGAAGTAAAATTGTAGAATAGCTTATGTTTGGAATGACTTGATATGCTAGACCTACCAATACCATAGGTTAATCTAAATTCCGAAACAAATTGGTCAACTCCATCAACAAAGGGTTCAATCTTATAAAATTACTAACAGAACAATTTCACCTTTCCAGACGAAATTTAGCTAGTAACTTGCAAAACAACGAAATTCACAAAATCAGGTAATCAGGTGATGTAATAGTAATCAGAAATTTTCACAAAATACACACAGAAACGTGGAAAATCTAAGAAAGAAGAGGGCGGAAATTAAGCGCTCACCATTGTTGCGAAATCGGATACGGGAAGAAACACCAGTCCAACTGCGACTCCTTCCATCCACTTCGCAGGTACCAATCGCCGGAGAAATCTGAGAGGCAGGGACTGAGCAAAAGTGAGAGAGCAAATAGAGAAGAGAGCATGGTTGTGTTGAAGAGACCGATGCAACAACTCGGCGTGCACAGATGAGCACAGAAGCCGGCGAGATCTGAGAGGGGAGGGACGCCGGCGGTTGCAAGGAGGCGAGATCTGAGAGCGCCTGGTTGTGCCGTCGGCTGTGGAGGAGAGAAGCGAGAGAACATTATTGAACAAGAGCCGTGGTTGAACAGAAGCGAAAGAACACCGAACAGGATCCACACGATTGGGCCTTTTTTTCTTGGATTAAATGAGGCCCGTACCCGGTTTTACTAATCCGAGTCCAGTTATGTTAATTAAGGGAATTTTACACGTTCAGCTCATTTTACACAATAAGGAGTTTTTACATTTGAAGTAAACCCTATATATATATATATATGTGTGTGTGTGTGCGCGCGCGCGCTATTTACGCTAATTTTAATTTTATAGATTATAAATTATATAGAAAGAGGAAAAGAAAGGAACCAAAGCTGCAATTGTGCATCATGAAATGAGATTTTATCTTCTAATATCAAAACTTAATTCAATTTGTAAGACTTTATAGAGTGAGTTGAGCTAATCGCCTTCTTCAAAAGCTCAGCGTACGCACACTGCGCTAATCGGCTTCTTCAAAAGCTCCACCTTGTCTAACAAATCTGTCTCAACTCAACAACTCGATCTCCTCGAAATTGAATCCTGTATTTGCATTTAGTTTTAACTGAGCGGATGTTTCCCAAATTAATACTCCGAATTCACCATTGCCACCGTTAACCTGTAGATTGGACTGAATTGAACACTTGAACAAGCTCAGTTCGCGAAAATAATCGCTCCCGTCAATCGGCGCACTCGCTGTGCGCAGCAGCTGGCGCGTCGGCTCCCGGAATCGGCGCACTCGCTGTGCGCAGCTGCTGGCGTGTCGGCTCCCGGAATCGGCGCACTCGCTGTGCGCAGCTGCCGACCCGGATTTTCATCGGAACTAAAGCGCACTTTCGCAGTGCGCAATCGCACATGTCAAACCGTGCAAACGGCGATAATTTGACCGTGCATTTAGCAAATCTGCAAAAGAAAATTAGCTCCCTCTACCCCCACCCTCATTTGCTCTCCGCTCTCTCGCCTGTCTCCCTCGTTCTCCTCCCTCATCCTCTCATTCTCTGAGTTCTCATCACACTCCCATGGCGTCGGTCTCGGTCTCTCCGTTTCGGCCTGTGACCCAAAGACTCCCCCTCTCATTCAGATCTTCGAGATCCATGTATTTCTTCTGTCAATAGCAATATACAAGTATCAGATGTCCGCTCCGGTGCAGCTGCTTCCACGACTGGTGTTGCCCCTTCAGTGAGTGGCAAATCGTTCGTCGATTTCTGTGAAACAACCTCCTAGATCCGATTATGGTGATTCCGCGTGTGAATCGGCAAATCCTTCGCCGATTATTGGACTCACGCCTCTTCACGGCCATCCTCACCAACCTCGTTCGCCGATTGCTGTGAAACAACCTCCTAGATCCGATTATGGTGATTCCGCGTGTGAATCGGCAAATCCTGCGTCGATTATTGGACTCACGCCTCTTCACCGCCATCCTCACCAACCGCGTGTGAATCGGAAAGTTACTCCTCAATCTCTCTCTCTCTCCCAACCTCAATTCGTCATCTCTTTGTGGTTTCCTGACTTCGAATTGCCTTGTTGTTTTGCAGGGAAGACCATGTGGACGACAAGCTTGATTTTCGAGCTCTAGATCTGTTCGACAACCCCAATTTTCACCTCGAGTCTTCATTGGCCAGATCGTTGCATTGATTGCGTTACCAGTCTCGATCCGCGCTGCTCCTCCACAACCAATGTGCCTGCCCGCCTGCCTGCCTGGTAAGTCTTCGTCTTCTCCACTGTCGTTCTCGATCCCTTAATTTATTGTCTTTTTGTTTGATTTCTAGGATTTTTGTTTTCCGTTGCTTGTAAGATTTGTGTATTTGGTGTAATCTTTTAAGTAAGTGTCTCTCTTTGTTTGCTTATTTGCCAATCGGTCTTAGTTTGCAGGTGAGTTTCTCAGGCTTTGTGATCTCATTCGGTTGCATTCCTCCTCTTTAATGGCATCAGATAGGTGTTGTGCGTTTTTGGTGTTTTTGTCAATCAATCAATGTTGAATAGCAAATGATTTAGTTTTTGAGAGACTATAAAGCCTCATATGTCTAGGACAATATATTTTTTTGTCCTTCCATTGCCTCATAATGATATGAAACTTCACTAGTTAGGGGCATTTTTTCATCATTTGATGATGGTGTTGATAGGAGGATATCGAGTTCAATAAATATAAATATAAATCAAATCAGATTGTGCCCACGCAAATAATTACAAGACTTCCTCTCGTTGTAGTAGAAGGTAGTCAGGATCGATCCTTGAGGAAGCTGGTCAGCGGATCTCATATAGTAGGCGAATCACGTTCTGAAACCAACTCAGAGTACTCGACCTCGACTAAGTAGTAGTCGACGGGGGTTAGTACAGTCGATTTCGAGCATAGGAAGGCACTGGGGAGTAGTCGACGTCGAGTAGGTCTCCTCGACGTCGAGTAGGTTGGTCGTAGTCGAGTAGCTTGGTCGTAGTTGAATAGCTGCAGAAACACAAACGGCAACGGACTTGCTTCGTGCCCAAGTAGTCCACACATCCTCGGATTGGCCCAACGGACTCACGGCCCAAAAACAGTGTAGTCGACATCAACCAGAGTAGTCGACATCGAGTAGTCTTCTCGATCTCGAGTGATCTGCAAAACTCTCGAGCAGTTTCTTCTCGTCTGGCTCGGGTAATCTTCCAGGTCTAGTCGACGTCGAGTAGAATTCTACTTTCGTCTCCTCCTTTTGGTTTCGTCCCGGAATGGCTCCAAATTCAACAAAATTCAACCAAAACTCGTGTAGACCTCTATTTCTGGCAAATAAGCTTATACTACACAAATTCAACATATTCTCATCCCGAAATATGCAATGTACTTAGAATAAGGAGCTAAAATGTGCATAAAAACATGGTTACTTTGGTGGACATCAGATGGCACCAAAGCCATGGGATTATGATGCCAACCGGGTTTCAAGAGATAATGTGACATATTTACAAATAAGTTGTTTGCTGGCTTTAGCTACTTTGTTGTTGTGTGTTTACAGGGGGAGGTTGTACAAGGAGAGGAAAGATGAAGAAATATTGAATTTGATTGAGTAATTATTCGATTTGAGTTTCTGGTAACGCAGATTTAGGGGTTTTCCCCCTGATTTGGATCTTTGAGAGACTGGATGTTTCGATTATGCTTTGTTAGATGGATTCTGGTGGTGCAGTAGCGGTGATTCCTCTTGAATTGCTGATTTTTATGAGAATTGCCTTCTGTGCTTGAAATTTTTTTGTTGTTGTATTAATCCGATGTGATATTATATTATGTGAATTTACCTTTTGATTGAATGTTATTGTTGGTGTTGCCTTTTCTGTTAAGGTTTTTCACCCCTGATTTGGATCTTATGAAAAATCGTGTTGATTTTTGGAAATTCATAGTGCATATCAAGTGTTTGTTAAAATGTCTAGTAGAGGTACCGACTTCAGTTGATTAGTTAATCTTGGCTGTCTAGGAATGATTCTTAAGGATTGGGGATATGAGGGAAGTGTTACTGTTTATGTTTTGGATAAATTGTCAAAAGATGATAATCTTTTTGACATAAGCATCATGTGGAACATTTTTCTTTGATGTAGTTTTAGTAATCTTATTAAGTTAACTTCATGAAAAATCAACCTTGTTTCAGTTATTTTTTTTCAAACGGAAAATTTTAGCTGCTTTTTATGCAGTAGAACTTGCTGTAGATACAATCCTGTGTTATAAATAGTATTTGTATGGAACTTGTGCCTAATTTATAGCATTCATTCCTGTCACAAGGTCTGTACTGCACTGCCTAATCTTAGTTTGAATGTTTTAAGGTGTTTAATTCCCGCATTCATATTGGTTGGTGTTAGCTTCTCTTAATCACTGATTCAAGAGCAATTTCTTAACCATTAACTGCATTGGCGTTGTGTGAAGTTACTTGTGTGGTTATGATATTGGGCCTTAACTTGCAGAGAATTTATGATTTTATCAGTTATAAGACGATTTTGATATACTAGTTCAATGGAATTGGCAAAGGTCTAAATCAAGGTTTCTTACTTATAATCCAGCTCAAATTTTAATCAATAAAGCAATAACTTGAAGATTTTTTCTTTGATATTTCTAGGACTTCAGAAAGAGATGGAATCGACATAGTAGTGCATTTTACAACTTGTTTAGATAAACTGATCGAAAGGCTTTTGCCTTATTCTTTCCCTTGCCTTCAGTTCCCAAAGATAGCCTCTTCAAGGTAGAGGCTTTGACCGGTGGCTTCTCCTCGTAGGAATCACTTTCTTCACTGTTAGATCCACTCTCACTTTGTTCATCCTTTTACTGAGGTTGGAGTTGAACCACTGATGAATTTGAGGGTGTTATTTTTGCCACTTTATGGATTCAGAATCAGAAGAACTTTTGCTGGATTCATAATGCTTTGCAAGTTTTTTTGGAGCAGCAGGAGCAGACACCACTTTTATCACTGTCAGCAGATGAACTATCATCAGATGAACTGTCATCAGAATCTAGCTTCTTAGGAGCTGTTGCTGAGGCAGTAACAACTTTGTTAGCACCATTCTCCTCCTCTGAGTTGTCATCAGTGTCAGAATCTAGCTTCTTAGGAGCTGGTGCTGAGCAGCAACAACAGGAGCAACATCAACCTTCTTGCTTGATTTGCCCATGGCTACACAATTATGAATGGGTTTGGTGACAGGATGCAACCTTATTGAGCAGCAGCAAGGCTTGATGCATGTGATAGGTTGATAGCATTGTTCTTTGAATTTAGTGGTATTAGTAGTAGTATTATAGTAGAACTTGCTGCTTACGGCTCAGAGTGTTGGCCATTCACTAAAGCTCAAGAACAGAAGTTGTCAGTGACAGAGATGAGAATGTTGCGTTGGATGTGCGGACTTACGAGACTTGACGGAATCAGGAATGCCGACATTAGAAGGAAAGTTGGAGTGGCAAGTATTGTTGACAAACTACAAGAAGTCAGATTGCATTGGTTCGGACATGTGCAAAGAAGACCTAGATCGGCCCCGGTTCAAAGGTGCGAGATTCTGGATCTTGGAGCTTTTCGTAGGGGAAGAGACAGACCGAAGAAGAGCAGGACGGGGGCTATCCATCATAACCTCATTTTACTGCATCTTTCAGAGGATATGGCATTGGATAGAGACAACTGGAGGAGACGCATACAGGTGGCAGACGTTTAGGGGAGTGGTGTTGTGTGTGCTTGTCTGGCTTTCGCTCTGATTTTCTTTTGCTTGCTCCGTGACTTGATTTGTGCTCATGCTTTACTAGGGTTCTTATTTCATTTCGTTCTGGGTCTTTTGGAAACACTCTCTTGGGCTCCCCGGGGTAAGAGTGCGTACATCCCGACCCCCCAAACTCTGCTTAATTGCGGGATATACTGGGATGTTGTTGTTGTTGTAGTAGTAGTAGTATAGTACTTGTGATAATAATATTATATGTAGACGCTTAGAACAGGCTCTTATTTTCATCTTATGTATTGAAATTTATTAGATTTCTCTTCTTAGATTACTACACGTGAATGCAAATTTTCATTTCAGGTTGATTCTTAATTTGGTACTTCTGTCACTTAGAAAATACATCGAAAGTGCCCAGACTCTATAGCTTTAGGTTAAGTTGATAGATGAAATAAGACCTTTTGCGGTAAAAAAAAAAAGCGAATCATTTGGTCTACTTATTCATCTCATGTGCTTTTACTAATATTTATTGATGACACACTTGGTGTGGACACACTTGGTGTGGGTGCACACTTGATTCCACTAGCCAATTAGATACTCCGTGTTAGATTAGCTTCCAAATTGCAATTGGTGTGGGTGCACACTTGATTCCATTAGCCAATTAGATACTCCGTGTTGGATTAGCTTCCAAATTGCAATTGTTAGCCTACTTTAAATTGGAATAAGCACTGAGAACAATAAAATGTCACCATAAATGATTGCATCAATGAAGTGTAATCACAAATGTGTCATCAGTTAATAAAAGTATAATCAATGACAATATATTGATATACAATTGATTAATTAAAAAAGTGGAATCAAACGATTTGAATAAGTGACATCAAATAACTACATTAGAACAATGACATCAAAACACTACTTTAAAAAGTGGCATCACAGTAAAGAAAAAAATGTCATTAAAAATTTGGCATCAAAACACTACTTTGAAAAATGACATCAAAACATTACTTTGAAAAAATGGCATCACAGTAAAAAATGACATCGGTAAAATGGCATCACGGTAAAAAGTAAAAAAATGGCATCAAGGAAAAATGGCATTAGTTGTCGACAGTATTTTAAAAAAAAACGAATAAGTCAGTTGACGATCAACGTTGATCGGTCAATGGTCAACTGTTGACCGGTCAACAGTCAAACAGTTGATCAATGATCATTAACACTCTATACGGAGAAGGTGCATCCCCACCTAGTTTTTTTAAGAGACTAATTAGCTAATTGGATTTTCATAAAGGTCCAATTAGCTAAATCACCCTTAAAATAATCCAACTTTTGGAGAGGTGTTAAAAAAATATCTTCACATTTCAACAATAAGAAAAACTAGTATGATCCCCGCGTAATGACGCGATTTTTTATAAATAAAATCTTACTAATATATTAAATTATTATAACATAATTGTAAAAGTTCAGATAATTAAATATTTTGAATTAAACTCATGGGGTGAGAAAACGATTAAATTTATATTTTCTTATTATTAATTTTACATTTTGAATTAATCCCATTGTTTTTTTAGAGAAAAAAACTACTAAAATTATAATTTAGACTAAGATCAATGTTTTGAATTAAGCTCAATAGTTAGTAAAATTAAAGAAAAAAAAGAATTAAAAGGAAAAGAAGGGAAAATTAGAATTAAAAAAATAAAAGAAAAATGGCAAAAAAAAATGATTGGTCGAGACTACTAAAATTCCTCTAAACTTGACTCATCATCCTAAACTCTTCTAAATTAAGAGTTTATATAGATATAGATAGAGATTGTTTTTTTAGAGAAAAAAACTACTAAAATTATAATTTAGACTAAGATCAATGTTTTGAATTAAGCCCAATAGTTAGTAAAATTAAATAAAAAAGAGAATTAAAGGAAAAAAATTAAAATTTAAAAAAATCAAAGAAAAATGGCAAAAAAATGATTGGTCGATACTCCTAAAATTCCTCTAAGCTTGACACATCATCTTAAACTCTTCTAAATTAAGAGTTTATATAGATAGTTAGTAAAATTAAAGAAAAAAGAGAATTAAAGGAAAAATTAAAATTTAAAAAAATCAAAGAAAAATGGCAAAAAAAATGATTGGTCAAGACTCCTAAAATTCCTCTAAGCTTAACACATCATCTTAAACTCTTCTAAATTAAGAGTTTATATAGATATAGATTGTTTTTTTAGAGAAAAAAACTACTAAAATTATAATTTAGGCTAAGATCAATGTTTTGAATTAAGCCCAATAGTTAGTAAAATTAAAGAAAAAAGAGAATTAAAGGAAAAAGAAGGAACAAATTAGAATTAAAAAAAATCAAAGAAAAATGGCAAAAAAAATGATTGGTCGAGACTCCTAAAATTCCTCTAAGCTTAACACGTCATCCTAAACTCTTCTAAATTAAGAGTTTATATAGATATAGATTGTTTTTTTAGAGAAAAAAACTACTAAAATTATAATTTAGTCTAAGATCAATGTTTTTAATTAAGCCCAATAGTTAGTAAAATTAAAGAAAAAAGAGAATTAAAAGAAAAAGAAGGAAAAAATTAGAATTAAAAAAAAATCAAAGAAAAATGGCAAAAAAATGATTGGTTGAGAATCCTAAAATTCCTCTAAGCTTGACATATCATCTTAAACTCTTCTAAATTAAGAGTTTATATAGATAGTTAGTAAAATTAAAGAAAAAAAGAGAATTAAAAGAAAAAGAAGGAAAAAACTAGAATTAAAAAAAAATCAAAGAAAAATGGCAAAAAAAATGATTGGTTGAGAATCCTAAAATTCCTCTAAGCTTGACACATCATCTTAAAATCTTCTAAATTAAGAGTTTATATAGATATATAGATATAGATAGTTACTAAAATTAAAGAAAAAAGAGAATTAAAGGAAAAAATTAGAATTAAAAAAATGGCAAAAAAAAAAATGATTGGTCGAGACTTCTAAAATTCCTCTAAGCTTGACACATCATCTTAAACTCTTCTAAATTAAGAGTTTATATAGATAACTCAATTTTTGGGAGATTAAGTTAAAAAGTATCCCAATTATTTTTACGATTATAAATATGAGCAAAATTGATGACATATATAATTGACGAAATTAAGATTTTGGTGAATTTTGGATGATATTGACTTATTTTAATTAGAATGAGATCATTTAACCAATTTTATATCATTGTTTTGACCCAATGTATGGTTGGAAAAATGTCTCGGGATATTTCGTTACCATCTCCCCCAAAAGTTGGGTTATTTTTCTTATAGTTGAAAGATGAAGATATTTTTTTAACACCCCTCCAAAAATTGGGTTATTTGAATTAGTTTCACTTTTTTTAAAAAAAAAAAAAAATTCTCACCCTTTTTTTTATATAAAAAAATAACTTTCCCCAATTGTATTTTAAAAGATAACAATAACTGTGCAGGCCATTTATGCCGTCTCCGAGGACCACTATTTCAAGTGTCGGTGCAACCAGTACACCCGGCCCCAGGCCCTTTCCAAAGTTGACGACCACCTGACCAACTCAGACTGGAGGCGTTTGTTGGAAAGCCCGTTGGGTGGCATTGCGAGGCTTGGTTCCCGTGTCCAGTTCTCAGCACAGCTAGTCCACTACGCCCTGCAGCAGCTGCGGACAAAAAAGGAGCACGAAACCTGGTACATGATCCAGGGCTTCATAGTCCGGTTCTCCATCGTTGAGTTCACACTAGTGACCGGACTGAAGTGCTTGTAAGTGATGTGGTCCGACAAGACCGAGGTGGACAAGGCAGCCTACTTAGAGTTCGTCGTTGTGTACCTCCAACTCCTCTGTGTCGCTATCTTCCACGGTGCCTTCAGACCCAGCTCCGATCCTCAGTAGTAATTGTCTCCTTCTCACTTGCTAAGAACATTGTTGTTTGGATGGTTGTAGGTTGCTTGAACACTTGTTTTAACTTTGGATTTTCCGTGGTTGACATTCGTATCCACTTTTTGTCGTTTTGGGTTCCTTGTCCGTAGGTTTTGAAACTATGGTGCCATGTGGTTCATACGATCGTCATGGTTGATACTTGTATCTACATTTATGTGGTTGACATTTCCAATAGAACCATACTTACCGGTATCAAATGTCATGTCAAAAATATCACCCGGCATGTTAATATCCTTCCATGTCATGTACATACTGAAATGGCTAACAAGTTCCAACAAGCCTTAATTACAACAAGCGGTTTAACAACATACTGAAACGCAAAAGGTGGAGCGTAAACGTTTCCAAGTCCGAAGTTTTGAGCCCGAAATAAGAAATGTGGTAACTACATACTGTCATGTCTTTACCTTCATCTGTCATGTCAAAAGGTGTACGTGGCATTTAATATCTATATACTACCAACTAGAGTGCTAACAGTTTCGCTAGGTGCGGCACCGCTTCGGGAACTTCCTTTCCCACTGAGATGGGTACCGCGACGTCTTCGACCTCCCAGATCGTGGCTTGATAGAGGGAGGCAAGTCTCATTGGCGATTATCTGGGGTACCCGCTAGACGGGATTGGGTAGATCACATCCGGGTAGCACGCACGCCATGCGTCAACCTTGTAGAAGTCGTTGACAAGCGAGTAGATGTCAACCCCGCGCAATTGGGCTCCGGCGAGTGCATGCGCACATGGGTACTGGTCGACGTTGAAGCGCATGTAGATGCATAAACGACCCGTTAGATTTACAAGCCAGGTGGAGGTTTTGTTACGTACCTCAAACTCATGAGGACTCAACTTCTTGGCGACCATGGAAAGGGACAACGCGAAATTTGATCTGATGGCGGTAGCAACCCAGTTGCTGATGACTTTCCTCTGAGCGAAGCGGCTCTCTCTCCGAGTGACGAACCACTTGCCGACGGTCTCAAAGATGGCATCTATAAGGGTTGTTAGCGGCAAATTCCAAGGATGTTTGAACACCGAGTTCAAGCACTCAAAGTTAATAGTGGTTGTGATGTTGTACCTATTCCCGGTGTAGAACGCCCTTGCCCAGTTACTGAACCCGACCTCCTTGATGTATTGGCCGGCTGCGGGAGCCCATGCACAGAACTCCGCGTACATCTACTGGAACTCATCCTAGGTGTAAGCTCTAGCCATCGATAAGAATTGGTCTTGCATGCTCCTGCACTTGAACCGGAACCGGACGTTTTGAAATAAGTGGCATGTGCATATGCCATACTTCGCGAATACGTAGCTATCCCGTATGCCCTTCTCGATGCTAATGTGGCGGTCAAATACCCACATCAGATCAGTCGTTGTCTTCAAAGACACGCAACATCTGCTTGAAGAATAACCCCTAGAACCCATCATTCTCGTCGTCCACCATGCCGAACGCGACAAAGTATATGGATTGGTCAGCGTCTTATGCAGTAGCAAATAGCATGCACCCTCAAAACTTCCCTTTCAAGAACCCCCCGTCCACTGATATGACTTGGAGAAAAAAAAACTTGAGTCATTAGTGGTGGCATGTACAATCGAACAACAGTCATGTTTCATGTGTACGAGTGTCATGTTTCACGGTCAATGATGTCCTGTAAGTAAGAAAGTGCTCTCGTCGTTGTCTCGCTGTTTTCAAAACACATAATGTATACAACAAATACAGTGGAGACCAGGAAGGACTGACCTTTCGTAAGTGGGGGATAGCCCTTCTCCACACTCCAAGACTCACAAACGCATACTTGAATTACCCATCCGTGTTGCATTCTATCCTGGTGTACGTCCTAGGGTTGGCTTGCTCCAGCATGTACATGCACGAGTACATGCTCCGATAGCTTTCCTCCTCCATTCCATATACGTTGTCCCTCGCGCTCAACCGGGCTTGGTGCGCCTTCCAGTAGCTGCATGTGACCCCAGCTACGACTTCATGAGGGACTGGACTTGCTCCGGAACCAGTGGCTTCTTTGACCCTACGAAACTTCACATTTCCATTCACAAACAAGTTGTATTAAGTCGCACCCAAGCATCTACCAACACGTTTATCCATTTTGAAGGCACAAAGTGTCCAGTTAATATTTAGGTTTATGCGGTTTATAATTGTTTGTTATACAGTTCAATTGGGGAGATTGGACATTGATTTTACATATTGACATCTACATTGTAGGGATAAAGTAGTAAAGGTGAAGGACATACCCGTCGACAAGCCACTCCCCCAGCTGCGTGTATCTCGCACGGCGCTTTTGTGTGATCACCTCGTTCAGCTCGCACGTGTGCTCGTCCACAAGCTTCCGGATCATCCATAACCGCGAGTTCTTGTAAGGCGATGCCCGATATGCCCACTTGCAGTTGGTAGCATTGTACCCTACAACATACAAGCTCTTCGTCGAGTTCTTGACCTTGGTCATGAAGCACCTAGCTAGACCCGTCCAGTTTATCGTCTCCTACGCCTCCTTCTTGTTTCGAAAAACTTGTCCCTCCCGAAGCTTAATAGTGGATTGGCGGGGCTCCAATGGGTTCACCGCCGCCATTGGTTCACTTTCAACAGGCTTCGAAAAAGCTCCCGAATTCCATTTTCCGCTTTCTTATGCTTCCTCTACTTCCCTCACCGCTCGCTCCGCCTCATAATCCCATGACCAAGAGTTCGCCGAAACTGAACTCCCGTGCTCAGGTTTAACTACATTTGGGATTGCATCAGCCAAGGTCAATGACGACCCGACCAACACCACCACGTGGGCTGACTTCATCTTCCAAGTCATTGCTCACATAAATGACCTGCTTCCCACGTGTAACTGCGTCGACATTCTTTGCCCTCTTTGCAAACTTCAACTCCAACTCTTCACTTATCCATAACTGGTCGGTAGTTTCGTCTAACTGGACACTTTGAGTTTTTAACTAGATACCGGTTTGGTTTTCTTGGACAACTTGTGCTCCCAAAACTTCGTCTTCTTCATCAAGTGCCAAGGGGGGGGTCTGTCTGTGGGTGATCTTCTTGGGTCACGGGCAGCCCAGGTAACGGCACTACAACATCCTCCCCCCTAAAGGAGACATACCACCCCCGACTGAGTCATCAGTTGTCGATCCTTGTATATTTGCCACGTCTCCACCAACCTTGCATCACAGGGAGACACGGAGGTCGATAGGCCAGGATCGTTCTCCAGATAGACCGTTTACAAACTTGAAGGCCTTCAAGTCTTCGTCATCTCCAATCGCAAACGGCATGCACCCCTTCTTCTTCGGCTTTACATATGTGAGCTCCACCTAGAGGTGGCAATCGGACGGGGCGGGTCGGGTTCGGATTCGGTTAGGCGGGTTTCAATTAATGTCTAATAATTTGGTCATTCGGTTGGGTCGGGTTTGGGTTTGAGTTGTATCGGGTTTCGGTTATTCGGGTTTTGATTGTCTCGGGTTTCGGTTATTTCGGCTTTCGGTTGTCTCGGGTTTCAGTTATTTCGGGCTTCGGGTCGGGTTTTGCCAGCTCTAGCTCCACCTCGTGTCTCCTCCCATCGACATTAAACTTGTCCATTAGTCGTTTCTTCAGTTTGAGGTAGTCAATACTTTTGCCCACCAGCACGGCCTTCGGGTTCCTTGACCCTTTGAAGACCCAAGTGCCCCCTTCACACGTCCACCGTCCTCCAAACAATACAGTCATACAAACAGATGATTTGTCCCCTGTTGCGTTACATAGGGATACAAACAGTCGATTTTACAAGAAGATGTACATATCATAGGGAGACATCTCTCACGTAACCTATATAGAAAGAACACTTACCCATTTTTTATCTGAACTCGGTGGTGAGACTGTTCAGTAAATTCCAATAGGTGTCCAGTGATTCTTCTTTAGCTGTCCAGTGAAATCTAACTGCTTACAAGTCAACCTTATAATGAACTCTGACCCATTTGCTTCTTCTTCGATGGCTTCTCTCTGATTCTTCAGATTTAATTCCCCCGGGTCCCCATTAAATGTGACGCTCATCATTCCCTCTAATCTCCTTATATAGATCTCCACGTCATTGGCCACCAACCCTCCTTCTTCAATCGTCGCCGACTCTTCTCTTTCCTCCATTTAATGCTCCCCTGCAGTGCATTGATGTGGAATAATGATTTGCTGCAGATGGCCTTCAATGGTTATATACTATCCCCCTCCTTCCTTCTCTTCCCCTTTTTTCGTTTTGGCGCCATTGTTGGGCGGGAAATTTGGGCTCCCTCCCTTTTCCTGTAGCTATCCTTGCGATTGCCCTCTTCCAGCTCTATCTCTCCCTCTGTCTTATCTAATGTCTTGCATCTTGCTTTTTCCCTCCTCCCTCTCTCTCTCACTCACTTGTCCAGCTATCAATCGCAAAATGTCCAGTCTTCCCCCCTCAATTACCGGCTACCGATTCCACCTTGCAATCTCATATTCGGTTTTATGCAAATAAAATTCGAATTGGGTTAATCCTGCAAAGAATCCGGATATATGGGTTAGTTTAGCGAATTCCCCTTATTTTATTTATATCTAAATTATTTTTTGGTTGAAAGAATTATTTATATCTAGATTACTTATTTGATAGTTGTTATTTTATTTATATCTAGATTATTTTTTGGTGGAAGGAATAATTTATATCTAGATTAATTTTTATTGAAATATATATATATATATATATATATATATATATATATATATATATATATATAGTGTTTACTTCAAATGTAAAAAGTCATTAAAGTGTAAAATATGCTTATTGTGTAAAATTTAGTTTTTTTAATGTGAGAACCGGCGCGCGTGCCTTTTAAAAAAAATGAACCGGCTTTTGGTGAAACACAATCCAGATCAAAGAGCTCGCATTCAACCCAATCCCTTCCTCTCTGTCTTCCTTCCTCGCTTTAACTCAGCCAGATCCAGCGAGCTCGCGACTGCCGTCGGCCAGCGAAAAAGGAGTGGTGAGGACTGAGCGAAGGGAGGATTGGACTCCGTAGAAGGCGGTCTCATGAAGGAGCCAAAGGAGTAGAACGGAGAAGATTTCGGGGTCGCGATGCCGATCGAAGATGGGGTTGTGATGAGGAGCGGATGTGGAGAGGGCGACGAGGAGGGAGTCGGGCCGGCGAAACAGACTCAATCACCGGTATGGATATCGATTCCGCTTCCAATTCCTCTTAAATCAGTACATAGTTTGAATCCTTTCATTTGAACCTCCATGGACATTCTCTGGTTGAAATTGAACAGACTAAACCCTAAAAAAATGTTGTGAATTTGTTGTTTCTTTGTGCATTAGGCCAAAGACAACATGAAGAAAGGTAGAGTTTCAAATTTTCTCTCTTCACGCATTTTAGTCTTTTGATTTTACGCTTTCTTTTTTCTCCGAGCTGCGAATTTCGTGGGAGGGAAGAGCCATGATGATCGAAACTCTACCTATTTTACGAGTCTCTGATTAAACAACTTACTAATGGATCCTTCTGAGCTCTTCCCTTTCTACTGATATCTTTTATTCTATTTCTCCTTTTGATTATTTAATCATTTGAAATTGATTTCAAATCGGAAATGGACATTTTCAGCCAAGTGTATTGATAAGGCATGTTTCCAATAGGCATTATAGGTTAGTTTAGTTGCATTTCATTGTTATATAATCATGTTTTAGTGTTAATTAGATTAGCATTCATTTTGTGGGAAAGTTCGGAATCTACGCTATTTCGATGGTTTTATGTAGATTCGTAGATCCGAGGCAAAGAACACGAGGAACGGAGCTAAGTAAGGCTAAGGCGAGACTTGGGAGAGCTTAAGGAAGAAGTCCTGAAGAGAATGGAACAACCCAAGGAGCAACGGAGAACGAAATCGAGGTCTAAGAGCGAAAACGAGGGCGAGTCGCGAAAGCTGTCCGCCCGACGAGCTGAACTTGTAACGCACTTTCCGGAGGCCTCGGATGTCCGATCGATGCATATGAGCATGCGTTGGAAAGCTCTTTCGAAGATCTACGTGATGGTGTACTGTTGGATTTTCGCTGACAGCGAATGTCTTTCCGCTACAGCGGATCAAGTCAGCAACATCGTGCGGGAAGGTGTCCTGAGCAGAACTCGCTGCCAGCGAATGGGATCTCGCTGCCAGTGTGTGGAGTCATCCGGAGCATGTCCAGGAGCCGGCACGTCTCGCTGCCAGCGAATGGAGTTCGCCGCCAGCGAGTCGAGTCAGCCCGGCCGACCAGGCAGCATTCGCTGCCAGCGACTGGACTCGCTGCAGCGAGCCACTCGCTGCCGCGGAAAAAGTCGCTGCCAGCGAGAATCACCAGGGCGACGGAGACTCGGCAACTCGCGGCAGCGGGAGGAGCATCTCGCGGCAGCTGGAGGAGCAGCTCGTAGAAGCGGAAAGGAAGGACCCGATGAGGCTTGGAAAAGTTTCTAAGGCATGGGCATTCGCTGCCAGCGAGTGTGGTAGCGAAAATCCAACAGGAGCTTGATTGAGGCCATTCGCTGCCAGCGGAAATTTTCGCTGCCAGCGGAATCCGACGCTGAGTTAAATTAGGAAAGTTCTATCTTTTATCTAGTTTGTTTAGGAAGCTTTTATCTTTTATCTATCTTTTACCTTATTTATGGAAGATATTAGGCTTATAAATAGGATGTTCTAGGCTTAAGTTTCAATTTTAATTCCAAGTAGAGAAATCACCATTGAAGAGAAGAAAGCTTAGGTAAGCCATGTTTGGCTAATTTTGTAGTTTCCGTCTACACTTTCGAGACTTGGTTGGTGGTTTGTGAGTTTCTAATTTAAGTTATTTTTCCTCTATAATTCTTTCAACTTCTTTATGTGATATTGATTATGTTATTGATGTTATCTTGATTAGCTACCTTGATAATATTGATTTCATGCTAGGATTTAATACTTTCGTATTTGTGTTATTTCCGTAGTAGCACGCATAAGATTGTGGATTCCGTGTTTGAAGCATGATTATGTAGGGAGTTGACATATATCTTAAACATTGATTTACCGTGTTTAATTGGTGTTATTTATATGCTCAAGTTCTTGGGACTATTTGCTATCTCTTTGTTAAATCTTGACCGTGTTAAGGTTGCATTGAGGTATAAGGGATTAATTGGACTCGTAGGACTTTTAATCTACTTAAACCAAGACGAGAGGAATTCGTAGGAAAAGATAATAACTTGAAAAGGATTCGAAGATCAATAAAACCAACCAAAGTCGAGAACTTGTAGGTGGAAACGCTTTTCTTCTATCCTTTATTTGCTTTTGTCAATATTATTTTCTTTTATTTTCATTCATAAAAATATTATCTTTTTATATTGATAAATACACAATATTTAGAAATACTTGATTCTCTAGGGTTCGACCCCTTACTTGCATACTATACTAGTTTGTTTGTTTGGGATTTATTTTTGGCGAGGTGAATCAACGACTTTCCCTCCGCCAAATTGGCGCCGTTGCCGGGGAATCAAATTTTTTCTTTGTTTTGTGCGTTTATTGATTTTTGTATATATATTTAACCCGTTGTGAATCTATCTTATGGTTCACGACACCTCGTTACTAATTGTTTACAATGGAGTTGGAGTTATGGCAATACCAAGGAGAATACTTTCACCATTACCTCGCAAGAGTGCAAGATTTAGTGGACGACCGTGCTTCACGGGGTATCCAAGATGATTTGAAAGAACAAGTACTTTGCGTTCAAGATGGCATGCTTCCCGAGATACGAGAATTCGCCCAATCTTTGAAAAACGAAGGCTTTTATGGTTTGGATTGGCCGGAATTGTGGGATATTTTCCTTTGTGTGGGTGACATGGCAAAGGTGGAAGAAGAATACATGTTGGCATCCACACCCTTACCTTTCAAACCAATGGCGGGCGTGATACATGAGGAAAGCCAAGACGCAAGTACCCATGGTTCATTCAAAGATGGAGAAGAGAGCCCGATGCCCCTTGACATGGAGTCTCATGAGTTCACGCTTGAGGAACCATGTATTTTGGCACCTACTCCACCAATAGAAATCATCCCCAATGCACCTATTGAGGAACCAAGTCCAGAGCCGATTTCTGTGGCTTTTGAGAAAGGTAATGATATTTTTGACACTTTTGTGGATTTTGGTGAATATGTAGATCCTTGGGAGCATTACTTCAACAAGCCACCAGCGGAACTGTGTTGGTGGTACTACATACCCTCGGCGAGAAGTCACGCTCGGGCATATGAAAAGTTGGAGACCTTCTTCAACATCACATCATTTGACTTCGGCTTCTTTATATGTGGTGCTCGCCTACCTAGATGGTGTGCACCGGAGTTTGATTTGTTAAAGAGGGCGTTAGCAATGTCCGAGTGAGTCTTGAATGCGCGAACAAATAAACCGTTGAGTCTATGACGATAAACAAGGACGCTTCTTGGGAGGCAACCCGAGGTAAGTTTTCCTAAATTAGTTATTTCAATTCCTAGTTATTTAATTAGTTTGGTTGTTTAATAAATTAGAAATTTCCTAATTATTTTATATGGTAGATAGATGCTTTTGGATATTTTGAGCTAACAATGCAGGGAAAAGTGAACAAGATCGAAGAATAGAGAATCTAGGCTCAATTCGCTGCCAGCGAATCATGATTCGCTGCCAGCGAGTCCAGCCGCTCAGACGACATAGGGGCTGATTTCATCCACTGACAGCGAACCAACACTCGCTACCAGCGAATCCAGCAGTGATGCTTAGTCTTCGTCCGTTTTCGTCGCATCCAATCTTATTCATTCTTCGCCATCTTCATTCATCCGTGCTCGTGGTTCGTCCGTCTTCGTTGTTGTCGTTCTTCACCGTTCTTCTTCCGAGCTTCATCATCTTCGCCATCGAAACTTTTCCCATGATGTGAGTTATTCTTTACCCTCTTTCTCTCATATTTTTATGATTTTTTGTCTTTGATTTTCATTGAGGACAATGAAGAATTTAAGTGTGGGGGAGGGTTGCATTCATAGATCCATGCATCCATTCATATTTATTTTTCCGTTATGCATTCATGTTTATTTTTTCCGCTATTTTATTGCATTGGAAAATGAAAAAAAAAATTGAAAAAAAAATCCAAAAAGATCATGCATTGCATATATGTGTTTTACAAATACCCATCTTGCCTTAGTTTGTCCTCTATTTTATTTTTATGAGTATTACCATATATGTTCCATAGTATGTTTGAATTGTCTAGCCTTGTCACATACTTGAAATGATTTTTATGGGAGCTTGACTTGTTAGTTCAATTGAGCAAGTATGATTCTTATTCTTTGGCATTATTGAAATCCAACAAAAACTTATCCAAGTGAGAATTTTTGGCCTTATAGGGATTTTCATCATATTTATTCCCTTTTGCTTTCTTGTGTGACATTATACTCTCCTTATGCAATTACCTCTTGAGATTGACATTGTTATCTATATTTGAGGCCGATTTTATATGTCTATTGCTTATGAGTTTCAAATGATAGAGGCATGATTTTCTTAGCCATATTATTATCCATATCCACCCTACATATGTATCCTTTGCTTGTAGCCAAATTTGAGCCTTAGCCTTTTCTTGGAAGCACCACAAAATTTATCCTTAGCCGATGATAAGCCTTACCCTATCCGGGAATTAGGATTAGAATTGGTGAATGATTGATTTGTTTGAGTGGAAAAGAGAATATTGTTGAGAAAGTTACAAGTTTTGGATGATTATGTAATTTTGGTTTTATTCCTCACATTGCGCATTATTGTATTTTTGGCTCTAGAAAAAAAAATGAAAAAAGAAGAAGAAAAAAGTCAAAAGAAATAGAAGAAAAGAAAAGAAAAAAAAGATGAATAAAGAGCCTTTTATTTTCATTATGTATGTGAGAGTTGAAAAAAATGTATGGTTGAGAGAAAGTTCTTTTGTTGAGTGTTTTAAGAGTGAAAGTTTGAGTTATCTTAGTTTTGGAAGTATTTGGTTTTTGATGTTCTTCCGGTTGTTCTTAGGGATCCCTTTTTCCCGGATTTTTAGCACCACAAGCCTAAGTATTTCCTACCTTAAATTCCTTACCAAGCCCCATTACAACCTTGATAAAAGACCTCTTGATGTTTCTTATAAGTGATGGCATCCACGGTGGAGAATATGTGATATATGTGTCAATTTCTATGTAGCTTTTTGCATTTTGGATTGAGTTGAGAGATTGCATTTTTAAGCCTAAACACATGAGAGTGAGAGCAAACACATTAT
The DNA here is from genome assembly GCA_037127255.1 of Persicaria tinctoria. NCBI lineage: Eukaryota > Viridiplantae > Streptophyta > Magnoliopsida > Caryophyllales > Polygonaceae > Persicaria > Persicaria tinctoria. Next base: position 40,152,926 of record JBANSL010000012.1, on the reverse strand, counting down.
CCCGGTGAGGTTGGACTAGATGTGCCTTTTACTTTGAATCACTTATATACTTGCTAGGATGTTAGCTTTCATGTTCATGGCTCCTCCACTTTGATGTTGCTTTTGACAAGGTTAGTGCTTGAAGATCATATTTGTGGTATGATGGTTTTGCTCTTATTTTTGTATTGCTTGAGGACAAGCAAAAGGTTAAGTGTGGGGGAGTTTGATAAGGCATGTTTCCAATAGGCATTATAGGTTAGTTTAGTTGCATTTCATTGTTATATAATCATGTTTTAGTGTTAATTAGATTAGCATTCATTTTGTGGGAAAGTTCGGAATCTACGCTATTTCGATGGTTTTATGTAGATTCGTAGATCCGAGGCAAAGAACACGAGGAACGGAGCTAAGTAAGGCTAAGGCGAGACTTGGGAGAGCTTAAGGAAGAAGTCCTGAAGAGAATGGAACAACCCAAGGAGCAACGGAGAACGAAATCGAGGTCTAAGAGCGAAAACGAGGGCGAGTCCCGAAAGCTGTCCGCCCGACGAGCTGAACTTGTAACGCACTTTCCGGAGGCCTCGGATGTCCGATCGACGCATATGAGCATGCGTTGGAAAGCTCTTTCGAAGATCTACGTGATGGTGTACTGTTGGATTTTCGCTGACAGCGAATGTCTTTCCGCTACAGCGGATCAAGTCAGCAACATCGTGCGGGAAGGTGTCCTGAGCAGAACTCGCTGCCAGCGAATGGGATCTCGCTGCCAGTGTGTGGAGTCATCCGGAGCATGTCCAGGAGCCGGCACGTCTCGCTGCCAGCGAATGGAGTTCGCCGCCAGCGAGTCGAGTCAGCCCGGCCGACCAGGCAGCATTCGCTGCCAGCGACTGGACTCGCTGCAGCGAGCCACTCGCTGCCGCGGAAAAAGTCGCTGCCAGCGAGAATCATCAGGGCGATGGAGACTCGGCAGCTCGCGGCAGCGGGAGGAGCAGCTCGCGGCAGCGGGAGGAGCAGCTCGCAGAAGCGGAAAGGAAGGACCCGATGAGGCTTGGAAAAGTTTCTAAGGCATGGGCATTCGCTGCCAGCGAGTGTGGTAGCGAGTGTGGTAGCGAAAATCCAACAGGAGCTTGATTGAGGCCATTCGCTGCCAGCGGAAATTTTCGCTGCCAGCGGAATCCGACGCTGAGTTAAATTAGGAAAGTTCTATCTTTTATCTAGTTTGTTTAGGAAGCTTTTATCTTTTATCTATCTTTTACCTTATTTATGGAAGATATTAGGCTTATAAATAGGATGTTCTAGGCTTAAGTTTCAATTTTAATTCCAAGTAGAGAAATCACCATTGAAGAGAAGAAAGCTTAGGTAAGCCATGTTTGGCTAATTTTGTAGTTTCCGCCTACACTTTCGAGACTTGGTTGGTGGTTTGTGAGTTTCTAATTTAAGTTATTTTTCCTCTATAATTCTTTCAACTTCTTTATGTGATATTGATTATGTTATTGATGTTATCTTGATTAGCTACCTTGATAATATTGATTTCATGCTAGGATTTAATACTTTCGTATTTGTGTTATTTCCGTAGTAGCATGCATAAGATTGTGGATTCCGTGTTTGAAGCATGATTATGTAGGGAGTTGACATATATCTTAAACATTGATTTACCGTGTTTAATTGGTGTTATTTATATGCTCAAGTTCTTGGGATTATTTGCTATCTCTTTGTTAAATCTTGACCGTGTTAAGATTGCATTGAGGTGTAAGGGATTAATTGGACTCGTAGGACTTTTAATCTACTTAAACCAAGACGAGAGGAATTCGTAGGAAAAGATAATAACTTGAAAAGGATTCGAAGATCAATAAAACCAACCAAAGTCGAGAACTTGTAGGTGGAAACGCTTTTCTTCTATCCTTTATTTGCTTTTGTCAATATTATTTTCTTTTATTTTCATTCATAAAAATATTATCTTTTTATATTGATAAATACACAATATTTAGAAATACTTGATTCTCTAGGGTTCGACCCCTTACTTGCATACTATACTAGTTTGTTTGTTTGGGATTTAGTTTTGGCGAGGTGAATCAACGACTTTACCTCCGCCATGTATCCATCGATATGATGAGTTTTGTTTCAAAATATATAATATGGTGTTGACTAAATACAATCAGACTACAATTATCTGATCGATGGATCTTCTTGTTTTCAAAGCTGCAATTTTTTTTAATGAATTTGAACCAGATTAGAGTTAGGATTAGGAATGATGTGTTGTGTCCTAGTCTTGCTTGAATAAGGATGGAATGAGGAATAAACTCAATTTCTTATGAATTAGAAGTCTTTAATATCATCACTGCAGTAAGCTGTTCTTCCGTGGCTTCATTTATCATGAAGGTCAATTGAAGTCAAGTTTACTGTGTGAGTGAATGGTATTTGTTGCAAGTGGCTGCAAATTATTGATTTCACTTTCAAATTCTTAATTTGCAAGTGGCATCGACAAGAGACATCAGAAAGTTGCCTGAACATTTGAGGCGAGCTTGTTTAGCTCATAACATATCTCTTACTTCTTTGATTTCATCTATCTAGCTAGGCATTAAATTCTTCTATGTCTCAACTCACTCACGTTTGTGGAGCAAGCAACCTAGAATGAATTGATCATAATCAGGCTAGTTGTCTTGCTAATATTGATCAAAAGCTCTACTTTAAATCAGTTTAATGAATCTTTGCAGGTGTCTTTAAGTGGTCATCTATTTGGCCAGTTTCTAATTAATGAGGCTTTGGATATGATAGAAGCTGCTGGCGGTGCTTTTCATCTGGTCAAGTGTCATATTGCTCAATGCTCAATTGATTTGTCATATTCTCCGAGCTTGAAGTAAGCAAGCATTCCTCATTTTAACATATTAATAAACAATCCTCTTTCCTCCATTAATTCTTAGTAGCTATACCAAATGATTGGAATGTGTTTTTGCTCTAAATGATTAACCTGAGATGTGTCTGCATTAAAATATGATTACTATAAAGGTCCTTTAATTAATAAATGGGAACTCATTTGTATAGCAGTGACTTCTTTTTCCACAAATTGCATCACAGCAGGCACATGAACTAATTAATAAATGGGTGTTCAGTAGCTCAAGCTCTTCATGTTCAATAGAAACAAGGGATCTAATTGAGTACTCTACGTACCCCTGGAATAGAATGCATCAACCTGATTTTTGTCTTTTATGATCTGTATTTTGAGAGTATAAAGAACATGACATTCAGTCAAGATTATACTTTCTATTGGCCTGCTGAGCTTTACTCAGCTGTTCCTAGCCGATCCTATTTCCCAAGAGGCTTTTTGTGGGATGAAGGTTTTCATCAGCTTCTCATTTGGTTAGCTTTAACCCACATATTTTCTTAAGAGTTTGATCTACTGTTAGTTGCTTATAACTGTGCAACAGGTGGTCTTAAAAAATGTGCATGCCAAAACATGCCCTTAGTGGTTTTTGCACTAAAGCCTATTAGCTCAAAATGGTAGAGCATTGTGCCTACGCACAAAGATGCGGGTTCAAACCCCGCATAGGCTATATATGTTTATCGCTTAGAAGTACGATGTTTCTCTTCATGAATAAGAGTATAAAGTGCAAAAATAAAATCGTAATGTGCAAATATAAGAACATAAAGAGCAACTGCGAAGTGCATTTGTGCAACTGTGAAGTACATTTGCGCAACTGTGAAGTGCATTTGCGCAACTGTGAAGTGCATTTGCGCAACTGTGAAGTGCATTTGTGCAACTGTGAAGTGCATTTGTGCAACTATTTATGTTTATCGCTTAGAAGTTCGATGTTTCTCTTCATGAATAAGAGTATAAAGTGCAAAAATAAAATCGTAATGTGCAAATATAAGAACATAAAGTGAAACTGTGTAGTGCATTTGTGCAACTGTCAAGTGCATTTGTGCAACTGTATAAAGCATTTGTGCAACTGTGAAGTGCATTTGTGCAACTTTAAAGTGCATTTGTGCAATTTTAAAGTGCTTTTGTGCAACTTTCAAGTACAAATATAAGAACATAAAATGTGAAAATAAAATTGTACTGTGCACATTTAGAATACAAGTGTGCAAAAGTAGGATACAATTGTGCAAATTTAAACTACAATTGTGCAAAAGTAAGATACAATTGTGCAAAAGTAAGATAGAATTGTGCAAAAGTAGGATACAATTGTGCATAACTAAGATTATAATGTGCATGATTAACAATTTGCGATTGTTGCGCACTTGTCTATTATGTAACCTATGTGGGATTTGAACCCACATCTTTGTGCAAATGCACATTGCTCTACCAATTGAGTTAATAGGCTAAATTATGATTTTCATGCTAAAATAGAAGAACCTAATAAACCTAAAGCATATCGCAATAAAATTCTAAAATCCAGTTAGCTCATGATTCACAAACAATTTGACAATGCTATGAACATGAAATTAGCTCCAAATCAACCCAACAACACAACCATATCATCAATTTCAGTCAATTTGGCTTTTGACAAAAAGCCCCAAATTCTAAAACATATCGCAATATAAAATTCTAAAATTCAATTAGCTCATGATCGATAAACAATTTGACAATGATATGAACATGAAATTAGCTCAAGATCAACCCAACAACACAACCATATCATCAGTTGATAACAATTGTGCAATCTGAACTCAATACCTAGTAGAATCCAAACTCAGTTGATATATTTACACAAATCATATTCCCCTGAAAAGGTAAATAAATAGATGGGTGGCAAAAGCCAGAAGTACAATAACGTAAGACCAAACTGTGGGTCTTACGGGTAAAAAGTGAAACCCACAGAAGCCTAACACGTAGTGCCCACCACAATTACGGAATTACCACATCTCCACACAATGGCCACTCACGTAAATCCTACCACACAATTCTAATCAAGATTCAAGACAGGAACAAAGTCAATAATCCAATTTCTTGAAACAATGAGACCCCAAAAAACCCTAAAAGCCCAAGCTGCAACTAGATGCAGCAACCGTTTTGACTCAATGACTTCATAAACGTTTTTTGAATTGGATATAATAATTCAAATCAGAAGCAATGCATGCCAAAGGAACTGCACTGAACATAACAAGACTAACTAGCAGAAATAACTATATGTTAACATTTCCACTAACAATCAAACAAAATCCAGGTACAGAAAGATGAGAAAGAACAAAATAAAGTTCTATTTATATACATAAAATAAATAAATAAATAAAAGAACCAAAAGACCACAATATTAAGAACATTAAACAATTATCTCATTCAAAATCAAAACCAAGAATGTAACACAAATATAGTATTCTACCACTTAATTCTGCTGACACGGAGATTAATTTGGAGATACACCTACTGGCTCCCACAATGCCAACTTATTCTTCACTCAGTTTCATTTGATGCCATTTAAGTACGAACTTACTAAAGCCTCAATACACGTTAAAATGAAGACAATGACATGTGACATAGAAAAAGTAGTAACTAAGTTGATTCCGGGAAGCTAAGCAAATAAATAATGGATAAATGAATTAAATGTCAAATTTCAGAAAAAGTTAATTGGATATTTGGATTCATCTTTTATGGAAACTAACAGGTTACTCCAGCACAGCTTCAGTCAAATTACATTTTATCAATCACAAAAGAAGTACTCCGTGTAATGTACAAGATACAAAAGAAAAGGCATCATCCATAGCTCACAAAAAAATGAAGAAAAGAATAACACAACCTCTCATCATAAAAGATTAAAAGAATGGAAAATCATTAGACATCCTCATACAGACGTTAATAGGAAGGACAAGAAAGACAAAGTTCCATAGGGGCACAGACAGACAAACAGTTACATTTTGATCTCCAAGAAAGCAATAAAAAACCATAAAGAACCACTTTTTCAGCATAGATGTGTAAAGAAAGCATCAATAACACTTGTTGCATAGAGTTCCAGTATCAGTTCACATACCACTTGAAGATGATCCAGAATCACTTCTAGAGCTAGCCGAACCACCTGATACACTTGCATTGCCGCCCTCATTTCCCCATTCCACATATGGTGACAGTTAGATGTTTTTATCATCTGTTTAGAATTAGCAAGATTAAGATATTTCATCTAACAAATTAACATGCACCAAATGAGAAAACCTATTCAATATTAGAAAGCATAGTGATCGCACCATTCTCATTTTCTGGTGCTGATGGAACAAAATCAGCTTCAATCTACAAAGGCATTATAACGAAGGCATCAAAAAAAGATTTAAGCAAAGCAATAAATAATGTGAGATGGACCTATTACCAGTAACTCAATTTCGAACTCAATTTCGAACTTGAAATCAAATAACCTAAAGGTGGATTGAATCAGAAAGGAGGGACGTACAGGAGAAGAATACCTTAAATCAAATATCCTACACTTACCAAAGCCATAATTGATGAGGATTTGGAGTCACTCGACTGAAGGACGCCAATATGAATCAAATGTTGTCGGAAGTTGGGCAAAAAGTGTGTGAACGAGTCCGTCGGCTAGGATTCTAGCAGTGGTGAACTCTGCCAGCGAGATCTAAGCTGGTGGATGTGGGTTAGGGTTTCGGAAGGAGGTCGAAGAGAAATCAGGGCATTTGTGGGCGGTGAGGCGGGTTGAGCGAGGAGGAAGTCGACATGGGTTGTCTAGGGTTAGGACACCTCGTCGCATCACCACCAGCGCCGGCGCCGCCTAGCCCCACTTCTCACCAGCGTTCCACCGTATTGAAGTCGAGAGGGAGATTGAGAAAGATGAAAGAAGAGGACGGACGTTGGTTTACACCGACAAACAAAACAGAACCGGCAACCCAACACACAAGCCCAAGCCCAACCCGCGCTACAGTAACCCGTGTAGTATGAATAAGAAAATTTTACACGTTAAGCGGATTTTACACGTTAAGGAGTTTTTACATTTTAAAGCTTCTCTCTCTCTCTCTCTCTCTCTCTCTCTCTCTCTCTCTCTCTCTCTCTCTCTCTCTCTCTATATATATATATATATATATATATGCATAAATTAATTTAATTATGTTATAATTGTTATTATACAACTCTTTGAATAATTTTCATCACTATTATATTATTCAAATTTTAAAAAATAATAACTACATAAAAAATATATTTTTTAAGATTAAGGGTAATCAATAGATTAAAAGTTATGGCGCACTTTCTGGAAAAAAAACCCTATACATCTTGTAAAATATTTTTTTACAAAAATGAAGTTATAAGTATAAAATTGTATTAGAAAATATTATTTTTTATAAATTTTAAAAAACATCATAAAAATCAAATAAACATCACGGTCATTTTAACCGTTATTAGATTTAAACATAAAATCATATAAAATTGTTCAAATAATCATCATCATCATTCATAATTTCTACATTAGCAAAATAAAACAACAAAAATCAATCTCAAATTCTAAACAAATCGTCGAAATGTCAAATACAAAGCACCTTAGCACCTTGGTAGTGTCTTAGTGGCTAACCTACACCAAGCGTTTTAGCAGTGTCTAGACGGATGCCAAGGGTGTTTTTTTTAGAGCATTGGTTACAATGGCCACCGTTGTATTAGTCAATTCAGCTAGCAAATTAAGGTGCTCCCACATGCTTTGATAAGGAGGCGACATAGAATCAATAGTTTCCAATCAGACAAGAAAAATCAGCCATGGAAACAAACATGAGCAATCAAACAAGAAAAAAGTGCAAAATACGAGCAAGGTTAAGACATACAAGACATTGAATGAAGCGGAGCTATCTTTACATATATAATAATATTTACATGTCGATTACAACTACCAGCCTCGGGCTTTCTCTCTTCCACTACACTTTCAAATTTTCAATAAATCTAACAAGTACGCACCAAAGTTGGAGAGAACTACAGCAATCAGTTTCCTCCAACACAATCATCAATAAATACTGAAACAGCTCATCAGCTAAGAGAGTGAAAAGAAAAAGTGTTGAAAACACACACAAACCAAAAGGAAAGATCAATATATGGCCTCCCGTATCATACATTCACTCAAAAAAATGAACCAATATACCTACCAGAAGATAGCAGAGAACCTGATGAACATATCCTCCCCTACAAAATCAAATCGGCCTGGATTCCTACAACGAATTACTGACAACCTACTATCACTGTACTTACCGTGAGTAAAGCTGATGAAGTCTTCAATTCATCATCTTACATGACCAATCAGCAATTTTCCAGACAAAGATAGAGCCAAATTCTAACAGGAGAAACGGATCTTGCACCGGTATAGGATACAAATCGAATAATCTACCAGTCAGTCAACAGAAAGCAGCACTGCAAGGTACCAAACTCAAACAAGCCGATGTTGGCGCAGACCCTTTGCATAGTGAGGTTGCATCAATCGCACATACAAACCATTCTTCGCAGCCAAGCTATCATGTGTCCCCTGCTCAACAATGCGCCCTCCATTGAGAACAACAATGTTGTCAACATGCTTCATCATAGCAGCCCTGTGGGCAATCAAGATGGTTGTTTTGTTCCCCATTATCAGAGTATCAAGAGCCTCCTGTACCACTCTACTGGACTCTGATTCAATTGCTGAACTGGCCTCATCTAGTAATAATATGGGTGCATTCTTCAGCACTACCCTGGCAATTGCAATTCTCTGCTTCTGTCCCAGGGTTAACTCCACCCCCCTCATGCCCACGTGTGTGTCATACCCATGAGGTAAACTGCTGATGAAATGGTGAGCGTTTGCTATTCTAGCTGCTTCCTTCATTTCTGCTTCGCTGGCATTATGCCTTGCGTAGATGATGTTTTCCCTTATCGTAGTAGAGAAAATCACAGGTTCCTGCTGAACTAGACCAAGGTGGCTTCTCAACCATCTCAAATTATATTGTTTCAGATCTCGCCCGTCCAAGAAGACCTGCCCTGTGACAGGATCATAGAATCTCTCTATCAAAGATACAATAGCACTTTTCCCTGAACCTGATACACCTACCACTGCAACAGTCTGACCCCCGTTTACCTTCAAATTGAAATTACTTAACACCAATACTTCCGGTCTAGATGGGTAACAAAAATCGACATTCTTAAACTCTAAGCTCCCAAAAACATTAGGAGGCTTCAGAGCCGAACCATTATCTGGATCAATCTTAGGTACCCGGTCAATGATTTCAAAGAGAGAAATGAGAGACTTGCGGCGTTTAAGAATGTATGGAGCCAGACCAAAGGGCTCCACTAGTGCAAAGGTTGCGAAGGAGAACACCATGTATTCCTTGAGAGCAGTTGGAAGGTCCATGTACTGGTTCTTTACGGAGATTGCTGTGTACCAGAGCAGGAGAGCATTGCAGGCAAAGAGGAGAAACTGAGAAAAGCCAAAACCAAAACCGATTGCCATCCCGTGGAGAAAACTCTTCGTGAGTATTCTATTAAGCTGAAATCTATAAAGCTCCATTACCTTGTTGCCAGCACAAAATGCAACAACAGTGTAAATGTTCCTCACGGCATCCTCGAGCACCAAGGATGCTTTCCTATGCATTTCTTGTATTCCTCTAGAGAATCCAGCAAGCCAGAGTTTCTGCAAATTTAAATTTAGTAATCAATAAGAAATTATAGAGCAAAGTTCGAGAAGCATGTTGATAAATATAGCAGAAACTTAAGCTCCATTTGATGAATTTAAACATGATGAAAATAACATCTCATCCAGGGACAGAAATTTAAAACCGTAAAGATTCTTTCTCCCAACTAGAGCTAGCAACTGGGCTAATCGGGTCGGGTTCAGGTCAGCTCATTCAGGCCTGACAAGTCGGATGAGTTCGGGTAAAATGCGTGGTCGGATTGGGTTCAGTCAAAATGAAATTTAGACTGATCGGGTTTCGGGTTGAATCGGGTCATGCCTATTCGGGTTTCGGATTAAAGCGGGTCGGACTTGTTCGGGCATCTAGACAAGAGACGGATAGGTCTCATTTGGGTTTCAAATTAAATTGGGTCTAGTTTGTTTGGGTTTTGGGTCGGATCATGTTCAGGCCATTTGGGTAATCGATTAATTCAGTTGAATATATAATTCACTTTACTTATTTAGTTATTTGTGTCTTTCAAAAAAGTATTTCAAGTAAAATTAAATATGATTCAAGGTATAATCTACTCATTATATTCATCTTTGATTACTGGGATTTGGAATTCAAGTAGATCATTCATAATTTCATAATTCATAATTCATGGGCAGGGTTGTGGGGAGATTTGGGTCAATTGGGTATATGTTTTTTTGTTTCAATATAGTAATATATGTACACAAGTGCACCAATTGATAAAAGTTGTGTCATGTTTAGGTCGGGTTGGGAGTCGAGTGGGGTGGGGGATCGGGTTATGTTGAGAGTCAGGTCGGGTTGTGTTCGGGTCTACTTCGAATCGGGTCAGGTTCGGGTGGAGCTGAGTCTCGGGTTCGGGTGGCAGATGATGATAGATTTTCGGGTGTGGTCGGGTCTGGGTTCGGGTGAGTCGAATGAGTTTCTCGGGTCGGGTCAGACTTTGCCAGCTCTACTCCCAACCCAACCATGCATTGGAAATGATATTCAAGGGAAAATATTTCCCTCATTTTTGACAATCTGTGTGCTGTGAAATTTATTTTTGCGTAAGAAAACATCCTTCATACAACCAAATGGACACTTAAATGTTAGCGTATATCCAATTAAAGAAATTAGAATGCACATACTATGCTATCCATATGAAATATCATGAACAAAAAACTTGATGCTTCAGCAAGCAGATCAGAGGAAAAAACAAATTTCTGACATGGTTACAGAGCTTTTTACTATTTATTTACTCTATTATGTAGATATTGCTTTGATTAATTTCTAATGCTTCCAACAAAAACATTTAATAGTTATTAATTACTGTAATAACTGCATTACAGTTGAAACTGAAGCAAGTAACTAATCAAAGAGAAGGCAATACGAAGAATGAGTTCAAACACTGATTTATCCAGCTCGCAGTGAGAAAGAATACATTGAGGGAAGAGAACAAGACATCAAGTTTGGTTCAAGGGGAACTAAAGTTTCTCTAATACGAAAAAATAAAATAATGAATAATAGCTGGTAGGAAAACAGAATGCAAGACCAACAAATCCTGCATTCAAAATGGAGTGCATATTGCTGTGCAAATTTCAATATGAGGTACATATTGTCATATAAATTTCAAAATGGGGTACATTCAAAAGGACTAATACTGAAGGAAGGCACATCAGAGATGAACCATTTGTTAGCTCATACATATCCATGGTGCACAAGGATGTAACAATCTCTAGTATGAAAACAAGGTTCATTTAATAGCTTTTGAACAAATTATGAAATGGATGCTTAGATTTCAATTTTTTCCCTTGGGGACTTGATAATGTTCATATAATAGCTTTTGAACAAACTGTTTCTAAGCAGTGACTCTGTTTTAGTTACTTGCTCCCTGCATACTGACAGCCAGCGGAATCAGATCCAATGCAGTGCGGTTACTGTATCATACAGTCTGCTTTCCCTCACAAAAATTATTTTAGAAAATAAAAAAAATTGGTTGGCTGAGGCCCTAAAGGAGGGAGCCCTATACAGTACTGCACAGTATCCCATTCCGCAGCTAACAGATGAAATCAATTATTTTTGACAAAAATTGAGCTAGCAAGGAATGTAAATAAACATAAAGACAATACCCATCAGCACATCACAGTCAAAATATTCCAGGGCTAGTTATGGGAAGCTGCTCAAACCTGGGCAATTGCGGAAATGGTGAGAACAGGCAAGGTAGCCAATGCCACAAGGGCTAGCCGCCATTGTAGTATCATGCCAATGAGAATTGCAACAAGAACTGCAGCACTATCTTGTATGAAAATTGAAAGCCGGTTGCTAAATGAAGCTCTGACAAATGTAGCATCATTTGCCAAGCGCATTGATAGATTATCAGCACTGTTTTCCTCTTCATCAAACCAGCCAACTTCGTTTCGCAACATTGCTGGAGCAGGTTCAAACCAGAGACTATTAGGCTTACCAGCATCAAATTGTTTCAATTATTGGTTTCAAATGCAGGGATCAAAAAACATTACAAAGACAGGAAGGAAACATCCATTACCTGAGAACATCATCCTCCTCACCCTCTCAGTCATCTTTTCTCCCATAATACCAAAGTAGAAGTGTTGCAAGAAATTCGCAACCACTGTTACAATGCCCATAAAGGCAATGATCAAACACCATTTGTCAACTTCTTTTTGCAAGCCATGATGACTGCCTTCATCAAACCTATAGTATGTAGTGACAATAAGTGTAATGAGATAAGCAAGCAGAGGATTGAAAGAACCAAATATAGCTGCACCAGTGCTTCCTAAGACCGCATAAAGCCATTCTGCAAAACTAAGCTCAACCAGCCTCCAGAGTGGAGGAGGTTTGCCTAGTTTAGTATCCTTGGTTTCCTTCCACTTCATTGGCGTGTCATCAATGTCGCTCAAAGGCCGACTAAAGGTCTGAGAATGAGAACGCTCATTTTTGGGATCAGATGTTAAAAGTGGAGACACTGGAGATTCAGGATCTGAAGGATTAGAAGCCAGTCGCTTCCCAGATTGCACTTCAATTTTTGGTAGCTCCGGTAGTCTCATCTCAAAACTGTCCTGTCTTATTAGTGTGGGTTCTTTTCCTGCACCATCTATTCGAGAACCATTTTCCAGCAACATTTCTGGGGGTGGGCTTCGAGATTTTGGTGATTCTAGAGAGCTGAAACCAACATCCGAAGTTCGAAATGCATGTCCACCAGAAACTCGCTGCAGAGATGGTGATTTTGCCATTTTGGGAGAAGAAGGCTCTTGGAAGCTCTGGCTTTGAGATGCATCCCTCTCAATTTGGAAAGATTTAATCTCTTTGAATGTCCTAATTGGCATCCTGTCCAAGTAAGGTAAGCGCACAGTGATCAGAAAACACATGGCCTTGCAAACAGGAAATACTAGGGCAAAGCAAAATTGCAGATAAATAAAATATCACTAAGAGGGAGAAAATAAAAATCATAAGATGAGCTTCAAGCTGATACCGCCTAGGCAGCTTAGCTGCTTCTTCGCATTTGAGAAGTTCTGCATAAAGACCATCCAGGTTCAACAATTCATCATGTGTGCCCATTTCAACTAGCTGACCTTCCTCCATAACAGCAATGTAATCAGCATTCTTGATCAGGCTAAGTCGTCTAGCTATTATAATTGTTGATCGTCCCAACATAATAAGATCCAGAGCCCCCTGAACAGCCTTTTCAGCTTCAAAATCAAGCCCGCCAGTTACCTCATCAAGGAGGAGTATTGTAGGGTTAGAAAGAACTGCTCTAGCAATTGAGATCTTGATTTTCTGTTCTTCTGTCAGCTCCAAACCAGCTCGACCCACCTGATACATAAAGATACATTGAGTCCTTCAACTATAGAAACTTTCAACATCAAACTAACAACAGCATACAGGCTCACCTGCGTGTCATATCCTTTCTCAAGTGAACTAATAAATGTATGAGCATGAGCTATTTTAGCAGCTTCTTCAATCTGATCTCGGGTAGCTGACCTCCCATAAGCAATATTATCTGTGATACTTAAACTCAACAAGGCAGGTTCCTGTGTGACTAATCCAATTTGACTTCTTAACCATACAAGTTGGAGACTTTTTATATTTTCACCATCCAGGAGGACCTCTCCTGCATACAACAAGAGGGTGATACTCAAAATCTGACAGCACAATCAATGCTCAGTCACGTCAAAAAAAAAGGAAATAAAAAATACAAGAAAATAAGTTGTCGATTGTACCTAATGTGGGGTCATAAAACCGCTCCATTAGAGGAATAATGCTACTTTTCCCAGAACCATTCCGACCAACCAGTGCAACAGCCTTTTTAGCTGGGACAGTAAGATAAAACCCACTCAATATAGGGATCTCTGGACGAGAGAGATAACTAAAGTACACATTTCGAAATTCAATGTTTCCCTGTACTGATGCCAAGGTGCTTCCATCATGATTTACATTGGAGGATGAACGATTTATCATCTCAAAAAGCCTATATGCAGCAATCCGTCCTTGCTCAAAGGAATAGAAGTTTGTTGCCGCTTGATTCAGCCCGCTGAAGGACACGAAAAAGAAAAAACGGTATGTAAAACATGTAGGACTGATAGATGGATCATGAGCAGTGAGATAATTATATACTTACAGGCCACTCAAGATCACAGCAAATAAGGCAGTTATAATTTCACCACCATGGGCTTTTTTATGCGCCACCAGAAACCTTCCCACCCAAAGTTGCAAGGCACAGGAACAGATTGCTAGTCCATATGTAAATCCAAGACCCAGTCCTTGAACAAGACTAATTAGGATTCCATATCTCAGAGTTGCTTGAAGTGAAGTTGCATAGGAATACTTGGCCAATGTTTCATTTGTAAATGCACACAAGGTTCGAATATGTGACACCGCCTGCAAGGTATATTGGTTGCAAATAGTCAAATTACAAACAGGTTTGCGGCAATAAGCATATGCACAAAGATCTCAGATGCAATTCTGGGAAACTGAGTTCTGATGGAAAGATGAAAATCTGTCTTGTGTTTTTTCGTCATCTTATGGGAACCTTTGAGGTTCACAACCCATGCTCTTAGTCACGACTCACATTCTATTGTAACAACTGAAGAATTACATGCTCCTAAAACATAGGCTTAACCAAGTTGTGGTAAGACAAGATTAAAAGATGAAAAGCTAAAACATAGCCTTAAAAAAAATGTGCTTATATTAGAGATAGAGTGGATTACCTGCTCAGCAATGCTAGCGGCTTCGGCATAAGCATCTTGGATGTTCTCAGCAAGCCTGTGGAGAAATATATTTGATATTCCTCCAGCCGCAACAATGAATGGACCAGTTGCTAAGGTTATAAGAGCAATCTGCCAACAGTTGATAAATCCGACAACAAGGCCACTGAAAAAAGTTGCCATATTGTGGATATAGTTTCCAACCTGCCAGATCAATTATAAATTAAACCATTAAGAACCTCCAAAAGAAAAAAATCAACAAATAAATTGAAATAATCCATATAAATGTTATTCTATAGTGAATGCTCACACATCAAGATACCTTTTCGCTGAGTGCAGATTGAATCAGCAATACATCACTTAAAACCTGGCTAACAATGTCCCCATTATTTCCGTATGTGTCAAAAAAACTCATATCCTGATTAAGCAGAACTTGTACATATTTGGACCTAATAACAGCAGTCTGTCGCTCTCCAGTAAGAATCCAGCATGAAACTTCTGTTGAATAGGATTATCAAGTATTCAATAATATGGTAGAATGTTAAGAACATTAACAAAAGTGATTCATTAAAAATAGCAAACTTTACCTATCCACCCGGCAATAAAAACACCCCCTGCTATGTACATAATGTCTAGAGCGAGCTGTAAAAAATAAATCAGTAAAGTGCAATGTCAATGTCAGCTCGTAATTTCAAGTATTCATTCTTGTCAATATTAAATGCCCACTGGAAAAGGCTCGGATTGAACTACTGTACTACAGAAGAAGTACCATACAAAGCAAATCTGTGCATAAATAAAAAGAGAAATACTTGGAGCCATTTGCCCAAATTAAATCAGTTCACAATGCCATAGAGAATTAGCATTGGAGAAATGAATACGGTCCTACCAACACCTAAGGCTAGCAGTATAAAATATTTCTCAAAATTCAAGACAATTGATAATGAGTCCCTGACAATAGCAAGAACTTCTAGAGTAGCCATAAGTATCAAAACTAACTACAAGAAAATTTCTCCATTGTGCATAACAAGGTTTTCCATGATAAGGTCTTAATCTCCGTTGGTAAGTCAAAATGTGACAAAGTACTGTTACAGAGCATAAATGTAGCAAGCACCTCAAGTTACTTAAAGTTATGGCTTTTTAGATACACAAACCATTAACCAGGTAAATTTGGGACCACTTGTCATTATACCACATACGTTAAGGTTCTGAAAATGCTAATAGTAACAACAATGTTAGAAGGAAGTGAATACCCAATAAATATCCCTTCTATCGTCAGCACAAGCCCACTAAATATGACCTGCATCTATAGACTTCCTCATTGCTCCACAGAAAATACCTATATCTTCAATTATCCTTTCATTTCTCTCCTAATTTAGAAAATAACCTTGATGAAGGTTAGATGTGTAACAAAGGTAGTGCAGATTCAATGCCTACTACTGACCTACCAGATTCAGTGCAGATTCAATGCCTACCCTATTCTTTTCATTTTCTTAGGTCATTAGAATTAAACTATCACCTAACTGACTCCATATCCTCTGATTTGCTTCAAGGTGCTTATTTTCATTTTCTTTGATCAAATTCTTCTCTCCACATGGGAAACAAACCTATATTAGGTTTTTGCTTGATACATCAAACCATGAAACACTAATGATGTCCTAAACTGCATTACCTTTCCCTTCTCTCTCCCAATTTACCAAATAACCTTGATGAAAGTTGGATGCATGAGAAAGGGAATGCAGATCACTGGCCTACCAGAGTTGTTATGGGTCAAAGCTAGAAAACAATTCAAATGAGAACACCACCTGACTACAGCAACCCTGAGCTGTATAAAGAATGTTTTTTGTTCTAATAGATAAATGCCCGTGATTCTAAATCATACCCCACTTTGGGCCTTGGTGGTTCTGAAGGCAAGTACTCATAGGCCAAGGTCAGAATAATACAAATGGTTCATATTCCAAGGCATGGCCACTGGAGCTTTGCTGCCAAGAGCAGACAAACATTAATACAACTCCGAGGAGTGATTGTGAGAAAGAAAAGGCTCATGTGATCTTAACTTCTTGTTTATTAACACATAATAAAGCTAGCAGGAGTTCTTCAATAGCTAGCAGCTAGAACAAACCAATTCGGCTCAAAATCATAGTAAATACAGGAAAGGTTCAACACCACACAGCACCCACTGGATACAATCCTAATTCTCAAACAGCGGATATATAGCACCCCTAATCCAGACTATTGCAAATTAAAGCCCGTCAAAATCTACCCTCCATAACAATGGACAGAAAAGTTCTGAAAAACACCCGTAAAGATGCAAACTGTCCAATTTAGGTTTTCGAACGGCAAAAACCAAACAGGCGAAGCTAGCCAAATTAGGAAACATTCAGCTCAAATAATGTTTTTTTTAAAGCACTACACGATTCAAGAAACAAATTAGGGTTTCAAGTAAGTACCTGAGTGAAACTATGAAACAGCTCATCCGATCTATCAGGGGAAGGAGCAGGAGGAGCAGGGCCGAAGAACCCTAGCAAATGCACAATCTTGGCGAAGTAGTGGAGGTAGACGACAAGAGCGGTGCCATGGGCAGCGGCAGCGAGGGAGCCGACGGCCATAAGAGCCCAATCGAAGCGGTCTGCGCAGGCAAAGAGCTGGGAGAAGGGGACGGCAGCAGGCGGGGGCTCCATGTCGTCGACGTCGTCCATCTCATCCTCCGTCTCAACAGGGACGCCGTCGGGGTTGGCGTCCAGATACGGAGAGGGAGACTCCGGCGGCTCCGACACCTCGGAGACCGGAGTTAGCGGCTGAATGTGAGGCGGCGACCAACCAAACAATCCCCTCGAAATCGCCATTAGTACAGGCACTCAGGTGGGGATTTGGAGTGAGAGGGAGTAGATCGCCCCCAGCTCAAACTCCACTAAATTAGAGAGGGATTGAGTGAGTTGTGAGTTGGAGCTGAGGCCGAGTTGTTGGTGACTCAGTCAATAAAGACGGGTATGTGTTTGCCTGCCTGCTTCCTTTCAAACTCCCGATCTGATTTTGGTACGTGGAGAGAGAGAGAGAGAGAGAGCAAACTGGCATCCTATGGGGATCGGAAAGTAAGTTTTTTTTTAAGGTAAAATTACTCAAAACCACCCATTAAATACCGGTTAAATTGGGTGAATATCCATTTTTCATGTCAAAATTAAGTAATTATCCACTTTTTTTACATAATTAAGTAAATGTCTATTTTTTCCAAAAATACCCCTTCTTTCCCATCCCTAACCCTTCCTCCTTCCCCTTTGACTATTTTTAATTTTAACATTGACTAGTTAACATTGACCCTTCCGGTCAACGCTTGCATTTGGTGACAATTTTTTGGTGACAGTTAAGTATATTTTTCTGGTGACAGTTAATTGTGACAATTACATTGGTGACAATTGATTTTTTGTGACATTTTATTTTTTCCGGTGACAGTTAGAGGAAAATCTTTTCTAGTGACAATTGATTTTCTTTTTTTCTTGTGATAATTGTTGGTGACAAAAAAAATTGAGTGACAAATGATTTTCTTCCAGTGACAGCTGCTAGTAACACTTTTCCTCGGTGACAAATGAGGTTTTTCTGCTAATAAATGATTTTCCTAATGACAATTGTTGGTGATAACTATTAATGACGAGGTTGATGACAATATATTGTCACCATGATATTGTAACCTTAAAAAAATTGTCACCATAACATTATACATCACCAAGACATTGTCACCAACTATAGAACATTGTTTTCATATTGTTTAATCAACCGTATTGTCACCAACTTATAAAAAACATTGTCACCAACCTCTTTTCAGTAATCTATTGACACCAACAATAAAACAGTGTAGCCAGCCTATTTTCATCAAGCTTTGGTCAGTAATCTACTGCCACCAATTACAAAACTTTGTCACCAATCTAGTGTCAACTACCTATTTTTAGAAATTAATTGTCACTAGCGAAAAAACAGTGTCACCAACCAATTGTCACCAACTACAAAGAACTTTCATCAAACTAAAATGTTTACAATGCTAATGTTATCACATTTGTCATCTAATATTAACACATTTTTGTTACAAAACTAAAACCCTAAAACAAGGGGAGCATAGACCCAAAAGGGACTAAACCTGAGCAGACGAAAATTTGATGTACAATATAATTTAGGGTTTAGTCTTTAGGGTTTAGGGCCAAGGCCCTAAACCCTAAAGTGTGTGTACAGTACCAATGTTATCAGATTTGTCATCTAATATTAATGGATTTTTGTTACGAAACTGAAACCCTAGAACTAGGGGAGCATAGACCCTAGAGGGGCTAAACTTGAGCAAACGAATAATTCGATGTACAATACTATAATGGCATCACACTTGTAATCTAATATTAACACATTTTTGTTACAATAATAACCCTAAGTAGATGAAATTTGATGTAAAGTTTAACTTTGTAATACTTAATTGTCAGACTACATCAACTTGCAAAAATATCAAAACAAAGGGGAACAATTGAGACATTCATACTTAACATCCAAAATAGCAAGACCCTCTATAGTCATCCTCTCTCTCTATACGCATCCATATACTTGTCTGAAACAGCTTCAATACCACCATGAAATGCAAGACCCTCGATATATTTGATGGTATACATACCACAACTTCCACTACAACTGAACAGAAGGATAATGAAAATTACATTATAGCTAAATGAGATATAAATTCCATTTGTCACCAAAAACAGAATATATAACTCTACCAATTGTCACCAATCTAAAAAACAACAGCAAAATAACAACATAAATTCCATTTGTCACCAAAACAGAATATATAACTCTATCAAATGTCACCAATCTAAAAATAACAACATAAATTCCATTTGTCACCAAAACATAATATATAACTCTACCAATTGTCACCAATCTAAAAATAACAACATAAATTCCATTTGTCACCAAAACATAATATATAACTCTACAATTATGACCAAGTACATTGTTACTAACTATTGTTATCAAATAGTCTCGCCACTTAAATATTGATAGAACAACATGTATAAATAAATTGTTACCAAATGACAATGGTAGTGATCTCATTTTCATCAACTATATAACATTGTCATCAGACGTTATCACCAATTATATAACAATGTCACCAAAATTTGTCATTAAAATAATCCCAATGAAAAAAAAATGTAATCGAAATGATCCCACTCACTATCACCAAATATTGTCATCAAAATCTTTTCATCAACTAAAACTACATCTGTCACATATATCTAACACTACATATGTCATCAAAATATTTTCATCAGCTAAAACTACATATGTCATCAAAATATTTCCATCAACTAAAACTAAATATGTCATCAAAATATTTTCAACAAAGGTGGAGCTTTTGAAGGGTAGCTAAATCAGTTCACATCTAAAACTACATCATCTGCCACATTCTAAAACTAACTAATTTCCAATCAAGCACAATTTGAAACTAACCAATTTCCAATCAAGCACAATTTGAATTGGACAATCAGAGGACCTCAATCACACTAATCATCACCATAGTAAAATGTAAAAATTGATTTTACAAACGAATTTCTTATAGAATATCTGCAAATGCAAGAACAATGGATTTGCATAAACCAGGGAAGATTGAAATGTACGAATCAAAACATCTGAAAGCCTAATTGCTAATTTGACCAGGAAAAGAGAGATTACAACAAATTAGGGTTTTGCAAAATCTGAAAATTAGGGGTTTACCTAGGAAGAGGAGGTTGTTAATGGGGGTTTTCTTCACATAGATGAGGCTGACAACGAAGATAACAGCGAAGAGGAGCTTCGGTGAAGAGGAGACGACAATAGAGGTCGGTGGGTGAGGACTTTGTGCTGGAGCTCGGCGGGTGAGGATTTGGCGATGAAGAGAGTCGATATGCTGGAGGATAGAGGTCGGCTCGACGACGAAGGGAGCAAGCTCGGCGATCGGAGCACACTCCATGGAGGATGGAGGTTGGAGCTCTAATTTCGCGAAAGAGAACTAGAGAAACAATGAAGGAGCGCACACCAGGGAGAATATGGAGTGGATGATTATTATCAAATTAGAACAGGGGCATTTTGGTATTATCAAATTATTATGGACACTTCTTTAATTACCAAATAAAAGTGGATATTTACCTAATTACACCTTGCAAATGGACATTTCACCAAATTTTTCCTTAAATACCTATCTTTTAGACCCAGGCAAACGCGAATAGGCCCGCTCGGCCCGCCCCGCCCGCCCGCATTTGCGAGCGGGCTTGGACATATTTATTTCAATTTTAAAAGGTTAATTGGGTGATATTATTTAGGGAAAACTAATTAAATACCCTCACCTTTGGGGGTATGGTAAAAATAGGGCAAATTGCATAAAATAGCACGAACTTTAGGGGTGGTTGCACTCAGTGGCACGAACTTAAAAAAATACAAAAATAATCACCAACTTTGGTGTTTAGTTGCGGTCAGTGGCACGTATACCCCCTATCTCGCTAATGTGGACTAGTGGGGGAGCTTACATGAAATTTTTTTAATAAAAAAGACATATAGCGAGATATGAATTAATGAGAATGCTTATATGTTTTTTTAAAAAATTAAAAGACATAAAAGAGATTCCAGTATAATGTTTATATGAATTAATGAGAATGCTCATATTGACAAAATTCAAATTGAAGGAGATTCTAGTATAATTATTAACCATCTGAACAAAAAGACTAGCTATCCATGGGAGATTGAACTCATTATGTCTGATGTACAACAACTCCTATCAACTCTAAAAGAAGTATCCTTCTTTCATTTACCTTGTCTTGGCAATAGAGTGTCTGATAAGGTTGCACACATTTGTCACTCTGCCTGGGGTGCCGATATTTATAACAATTCCGGTCTTTCAGACCTCAACCGCAAGGATGCCTTCGGGTAGATCCTGCTCACCCGGACTTTTTCCTAATAAAAAAAAAATCAATTCAGCTAGTTGTAATGCGTAGATTTACAAATTAAAAAAAGGGAAAACTAATTAAAATACCCCCACCTTTTGGGGTATGGTAAAAATATATCCTCAACTTTCAAATGTAATAAAAATATCCCGACCTTTGAGGGTGGTGGTAATATATTACCCTGTGTTTTCTCACGGGTCAAAAATGCTGACAAGGTAGCCTACGTGGATTTTTTTTTGGACAAGATAGCATACGTGGATGTCTTTTTTACAAATTAGCACAAAAATTGGGTTTTCTTGAACGGTTTCCTTAGGGGAAAAAATAAATAAAACGATAACAAATTAAACCCAAAAAACAAAATTGATTCAACCAAGCAACTAATCCGATCAAAATTGCCTCAAATTAACACAACACGACTATTCCTAACACCAAACTGACAACAAAACTAAACCGACCACAAAAACGAAAAGGTGAAAAAATAAAACTTACCCAACCAAGTCCGTGAACGAATTAGAGGTGAAGAAGATGTGAGAGAGACAGCTCAAGATAGTCGACCACGAGGGAGAAAGACTGACATTGAAGAGGAACCATGAGCTCCCTGGAAGTCAATTCAAGAGGCGATCACGGAAGAAGGCATAAGGGAGGAAAATGTGCTGGGTATGAACTCAGTCAAGCTCTTTATTTTTTTCCTAGGGACAGTAGAGCACTGTTTAAGAAAACCCTTGTAAAAAAATCCATGTAGACTGCATTGTCAGCATTTTTTACTCGTGAAAAAACTTGTGGTAATATATTACCACTACTCTCAAAGGTCAGGATATTTTTATTACATTTGAAAGTTGAGGATATATATATATTTTTACCACACCCCCAAATGTGGGAATATTTTAATTAGTTTTTCCTTAAAAAACATATTATAATGAACTTTTCAAATCTGCAAATTCAACTTTGAATTGAAACGCTCAAAATAAATCTCAAACTACCCAATCTCCATAAAACTCACATGAAAAAACAAATCTAACATCACTTTATACCAATTCAACCGTATACACACCTAATTTTTTAATAGATGAAATTGGAAGGAAGCTAAAGTTTCCAGAAGATCTCAATTTTAGGTTTAAAAAACATTTCCTTGTTTTGATATATTTGTCTCATTGTTCACCCTACTTAATTATAGGCAGTCACTCACTCTCGTTTTTCGGGTGAAAGGCAATCGCGGTTTAATTGTATTTGTCGTATCAACTTTCAAGTATGAATGGACGAAGGACTCCATTAATGTTGACTTGGGGAAATATTGTAAAATCTAAATTATTAAACATTTAAAAGTAAGGGCACTTTTGTATTTTCAATTATTCTTTATGGAATACTAACATAATATTCCAACTGGGTGCCATTTTGTAAGCAGACACCTTTTAACGAGTGGTTTTATCTAAAATATATTTTAGTGGGTGGTTAAATGAAAAGTGGGGTATTTAATGGGTGGTTATGTGTAATTTTCCCTTTTTTTAAGTAAGAGAATTCGATATTCTGAATGTCGGTGGGCGACAATTCGATAGACGAAAGACCGTCAAGGCTTAGAACTGAAACACAACAAAGGTGCAATATAACAAGCGGAAACACGCCATACAAAAGACAAATCTAGGCAAAACTAAATCTAGCACACGTTGGGGACGTAGACTACGGACGAAGCCAAGTACCGAAAAGTAAGTTAGCGACGGCAAAAACAAATTGTTTTGGTATTGTATTTTATACAAGTAAGCTAGAAAGGTGTTGTTGGTTTCTTGAACGACCTCAATATGATGTTGGTACAACGTAGACCCAGCAGACTACCTCGTGCTCCGTCTCTTCAAAGACTGACTGGCCTAGGACACTGCAACTCTCTTCCTCGTGCGCTCTGGGATTGAGTTGTCCCAAGAGGCAGATACGGCAGGTGCCTGGACAGGATCAACAGGTGTGGAGTTGCTGATCCCACGCACGACGTCATCGAAGCCTGACATGCCTAACTCTGATTCAAGGTTTTTGATCATGCACATTTAGGTAGTGTTAATATAGGCATTTAGATGGGTTTAGTTCGGGTAAAATGCATGAGTTTAGAGTAGTTTTCATGTTTTTATTATGTTTCAATTAGAGTCGGAATCTACAAGTTTTGTGCATGATTTCAGTTGATTGTGGAAAGGTGGAGCTGAGCTCGTATAAATGATAAAAGATGAGACGGAAATCGGAGTCTTGAGCAAGAGAGCCAAAGAGAGGAGCTGAACAAGTGAAAAGGAATGGAACTATAAAGAACTCGGGCCAAGATTGCATGAAACTCGGCCGAGTCCATTGAAGAGAACCGAGTTGTTGAGTTTGGGAAGAAACTCGGGCCAAGATGCCAAAAAACGCGGCCGAGTTATTTGAGGGAAAACGAGTTTTTGGATTCAGCTGAACTCGGGTGGGACAAGGAAAGCTCGGCCGAGTTTTATCGTTTTGCACCCGAGTTTTATTCCGTTTTAAGAAACAGCTGTTACTTTATTTTCGATCGGAATTTTTCAATTGGAAAGAACATGAAACGTTGGTTGAAGAGACGAACAGTAGGAGTCTCGTGTTAGGACAAGGTTTTGGTACGTAGTTTAGATTTCATTTCTTGCTTTTGCTAACTTATCGATTATGAACCACTAAACCTCTTTGCTCGGGGAATTTAATCGAAGGTTTAGGTTTTCTATTTCATTGTGAGATTTCCGTTCTTAATACTCTTCTTTGAATATTATCAATTCTTTGCTTAGATTGTTTAGGGTTTTCGTGAATTTCCGTTAGTTTGATCAACTGATGCCTTTTCATGATAATCTATAGCTGGATATAGGTAATTTCTGGTTGAGTTATCTATGTTCTTGAGTAGCAAAGTATAAATCTTTGAAACTGGTTGATTTAGGGATTTGTATAGAGAATTGATTTGCAATTGATGCAATAACTGGTTGTGCGTGTTGATTGTCTTTGTTTCAAGATCTTTTGATAATTAGGGTTTTCAGGGTCTGGTTGTCCTGTTAACTAGATTCGATAAGGAATTGGATTCAAAAGACATAGTCTTTCCACAACAAAGTATTCGAGAGGAAGTTATCTATTTGATTTCGATGATCAATGAACAAACCTGATTGCTCAGATTGATTGACCTGAGCTATTCTCTCATATTCATTCACTTAATCTGTTTTACTTATTGTTTTGCTTACTATTGTTGCTTAGTTAGTTCAAACCATCAAAATCCCCCCCCCCCCTTTATTTCTTGTTCTTGTTGACGCACTCTGATTTGCATACGAATCATAGACTCTCTGTGGGATCGACCCGTGCTTGCCAAACTGCACTAGTTATGTTAGTCAGATTTATTTGATAGGATTTAAGGCGACTGAAAATCCTTTGTTAGTTATCGAGGTCTATCCCAAGATCGAACTCAGCGCCCTCACATTACGGTGGTTTAGTACCGCTTAGATCCTCATCGGAAGTGGACATTGGCTCAAGAGCTACAACCAGATCCATTGGCAAAGCAACATAATGTTGCCCTGTTGCCACCGTCCCTCTGTGAAAGTTTGTATATCTGGTCCTAGTACGCTTCGACATCAGGCGGGATACCTTTCTTTCAGAATCTTTTGAAGTTCTCATTCTCCTGCAAGATCAAGACACAAAATGGTAATGTACTGTTGGAAACAGTCGTACATGTAAGGAAATCAAATTAACATGTACTGAACATACCTAAATTTTCTTCTCCCACCATTCCTTAGTTGCAGTAATGCACCCATATTGGTAGTCCCACCCGAGACTAGTCTCCCCGTGCTTTAAGTCTTTCCACTCATTCCATCGCTCTTTCATAGTGCCGTGCTTGTTCTTAAGAGTGTTTGTCCCATAATTCTTCCCAGTGAGCTCCTCAAACTAAGTCGTCGGCTCAACCCAGCTGAATGCTTGATCTCTACCATATTTACACTAATATGCAACAAGGAGCTCGATGAATTGCTTTAACAGCGTTGGAGACCAGCTGAACGTTTTGTCCTTTGATGCCCTATCTTTCCTACACTTCTCATCAAGAAGGGGGCTTACTACTAGATGTCAGATAACCCGTTGCACCCTCAACTGAAAAAGCACATGACGACATAACGCAAATGAAAACAAAAGCATATGTAAGCACACCAAACTCAATCGCAACCCACCCAATCAACACACCAAACACCTTAGACACTTTACAAAAGTAGAACATTGTAGACATGATTACTAGGAATTGTACAAATTTAGCATATACATCGTAATTGAAGCCAAAAAATGGCAGAAAGGTGAAATCACACACAAAAACTTCATCAACTCAGATATCATGTAACAAGTAAATGAAGAACAAATTAACAAGCAAATCAATTAAAAAGTTTGTATGCACTTCACATGTGCTCACATTATTTTTGTTGAACTCTTTCAAGTGCACAAATTAACGGCTTCTTGTACGTCTCTTCACTCTCTACACCCAAGTTAACCTTTGTAAATTACTATCAACTGGTCATTTTAAATTGTGCAAAGACTTCTTCTAAATTATCTTATTGCTTGGACACGTGATACCAAGGGCTTCTTCTATAGTCATTACTCTGCACCCAAGCTACACTATCCCTCAAAACAGGGAAATTTGAACCCGAATCTCAACATATAACCCCTAATTCTTTCAAATTATGCAAACCCCCCGACATTCGATCCCAATTCCTCAAAACCGTAACCACGGAACTTCACAACTAGACAATCAATCAACCCAAGGATCTATGACATTTCATGTCGAATACGAAGTTTCCAACAAAGAATTGAACAATGGTAGAGAAGGGGGGGTCGAACATACCAATTTTGTCCAAGGTTCCAGCCGACGCCGATGCACATGCCTTGTAATGGTATCTCTCCCCACGAGCTACTTTCAAACGCCGGGATTTCGAAGAGGTGTAGGAGCTGCTACCAGACGCCAGTTTGAATTGTCAGAGTTGTCCCCTCACGGTGGGAGATTGCACCCAGAGGATAAACACTTGACGATGAAAGTGAAGGCGGTCTCAAAAGAAGACGAGGTTGTATGCATATAGAGATGTTTTTTGCCCGATTGGAGCAAATGGGAGGGTATTAAACCCAAGGAATATCGACTTTTCCATGTTAAACAATCCCTAAAATTCTTATACCCACCAAACACCATTGATAATGCATATTTTAGATAATCATTATAAATAGTTTTAGATGCATTTGGATGTATATATTGCATGGTTAGGAGCTAATTTGTATTGTTAATATTTTAGTCATCGAGTTTGGAATCTATATGTCTTTTGAACTTAAATTGCATATTTACATTCCGATGCTCGAGAGAGGGGTGACTATGACTTTGCTAGGGTCAGGAACAATGAGTTTGGAGCTAGGCAAGAGAGCAAGGAGCTAGGGAAGAAGTATTAAAGGGAGCAGCTGAGCAGAGAAGCAGAAAGAAAAGCTAAAGAAAACATTTACCGAAAGAGCGACGCCTGCTGGTATGAGCGAATCAGTGAACAATGATTTTATCTGAATGTTTACTTATGAGAACTTTTATTATTTTTAATTAAGTTTTATTTTGACCGGTTTTGAGGGCCTACTTAAGACATTATTTTCATTAGTTTGAAAAAAAGATTTGAATCCTAGAGAAGAAGACAATACGTGGTTGGATAATACAATACATGGTTTTGAGGGCCTACTTAAGACCGATTTTGAGGGCCTACTTTTGACCGGTTTTGAGGGCCTACTTAAGACAATACATGGTTGGATAATTTGCAAGGCTTGAATTCTATATTATTCTCCGATTAATTCAATACCTTTGTGCTTATATTGATTGATTGCATATATTCTCTCTTGATTAGCTACCTTGACAGAATTTGCATTCCCACTAGGTTTTGATTGGTAAGTATAGTTAAGCCATAGCAAACATAGTTAATTGGTCCCGTGAAAGCATCATATGGGTGTGTACGCTATTGCCACTTGGTTAAATATCGATTCTTGAGCGAATTAGGATTGATAGGTGTTGATGCTTCTTGATTGCTAGGTGCTTAGGTAGATTGGTACTCCCAAACTACCAGGACTTTGAGAATTTGTGCTGCTTTGTGTTTAAATCCAAACATGGTGTGGATTGCATAGAGTGTAAGGGATTGACATGTCCGTAAGGATTGTCGGTCTAATTAAACCAAAGCTGGATTAATCTATTTGAAGAGAATAACTAGAAAAGAGTCGAAGACCAATAAGACAACTATAGTTGAAGAATTACAGGTGAAACTATCACATTCTCATTGTTTCAAATCAATCATCATTGTTACTCTTTACTTTGCTTGTTTATTTCAAATTTCTCAATTCATCTCAATATTACCACTTTGGTTAGCAATTTGAGTATACAAGAAAAGGTAGATCTCCTCGTGGATCGACATCTAGACTTACTGTTTATACTAGCTTTAATTAGGTGTGGATTATTATTTTTTACAGCGATCAATAACCGTTTTACGCCCGTCAACCATACAAAATTTTTTAACAAAAAAATCTCAAACTCCAAAAACTCCTTAATTTACAAACATAAACTCCATCTCCAGAATAATCTACATCTCCCAAATAATCTCCCATTTATAAGCCACAACCAAACACAACCTTAGGCTTTTCAGTGAGTTTGGTTTTGAGATTATTATGCGGGATTTCAAGATGAGTTTTTTTTTAATCTAGTTTTATATTTTTTCATGATGATTTCTTTGATGAGAAAATGATACTCAATATACCAAAAAATATCACCCTTTGCAAAAATGTCAACACCCATATAAAATATGGTATATGTCAAAAAGTGAATTTTTTTTTTAAAACTAACAGGTCAATGTAGCCTTCTATTATGTAACGGCCCGTGATTATGATTCCCGAGTTACGTTTCGAGGGATGAAACCCCTCGTTAGGATCTTGCGCCCCGAGTACAGGTTGAAGGCTTGAAATTTTATCCTAACATTTTAAAGTGGGATTTCATACCCAAAATTCGAAGGGATCGTTGGAATCCCCGAGGAAGTCCCCTGTACCTGTCATAAGTCTAAACGTGAAAAACCAACAGTCATGCAAATAGTAGAATCAAGGTGTAATACAAGAGGGTGACACGGCAGAGCCGAGTCAAAACCAAATCAATAAGCGTATTTATCGAAATTTAATATACAATTTTAGTGGAGTTAAACCATTTCTTTGAGATCGCCCAAAGAGAGTTCCCACGTCACGGAAACAAGGAATAAACATGCTGCAAAACAAACCTAAAAAAAATGTATGCGGGGCGGTGTCAGATCGAAGCCCTACGCAATATAATCCCAAACAAGCAGACATATACACGCGCTAGTCCTAATAAAGATGCTTCTAGATGCAAGGCGGAATATTAACACACTAGCATGGTCCTAAGATCAAGTGCATAAATATAATAAGGCCTTAGCACCGAATACCAAGTGGTATATCCCTCTCCTACCTCCACCCTCTTCCGATTGGGCGGAGACTGGCCAGCTCGTGAATGCATTCCATATAATCGGGTGGCACGCATGCCCAACCCGTATCCACAATAAAGCCCGCAGGCATCTCATAATATAAGGAAGTTCATGACTCGATTGACTCAGGACGGGACCCGATGAGACTAGGTCGTCCTATAACCCTAACAATGACTCTAGTTACTTCACAGATAACGGTCGTTCTGTTTGCAAAAGCAATGAGTAGACGAATGCCCAATCATGAGTGCAATCCTAGCAGGATACTACATGGCATGCTTTATTATGAATGCAAGCACCTAGTATGCACATGGCTACAAGCAGGGAGATCTCTTTTCGAATCTGAGTGAGCTCATATAGGAACTCACCAGGAAAGCCGAACAGCAAGATATATCAAAAAGCAGAGTCCAAACAATCGACAAACACCTATTATAATTGTAAAGAATGCGGTAAGCTACAATGCTACTAATCACACACAAAGAGACCATGTTCCCAACCCATTCCCAAAACCATTTTCCGATACGAGAAATATCTGAAAGCCAAGCTGTTCGAGATTTCCAAATATCCATCAAGTTTCCATAATTCGTCTCTACTCATGTCAAATCCCTTTTTAAATCCGATAATACATTTTTAAATCTCCAAATCTCATAATATTATATTCGTTTTAAATCACCATAATATTATATCTTTAATCCCAAAATAATATTTTATATTTTAAATCTCAAATAATATTATGTAACATTTTAAATGCCATTTATTAAACACTTTGATAAACATTTCCAAATCCCTTAAAAATCCATACCATTTTATTTAGTAAAATCAGGCCTTTATATAATTATCAAAATCGACCCCTTTATTTTGAAAAATACAAAAATCAACCCTCCCTTTTCTAGACTCCAAAACCGAATCATTTGGATAAAAATAGGCCCAACAGCTTTCTCCTTTTAAAACTGAGTGTTGGAGCCCAAAAATTAGGCCCAACAACATCACTCTCCCACTCCTTCTGCCAAACCCGAACTCACAAGGAAAGAAAGAAAAGGAAGTGGGCCGGGGGGGCTGACGTGGTAAGTGGCAGTGGGGCCCGCCAGGTCTCCTTCTTCCTCCAACTTCTGCATCTATTCGAAGCACGCCGCCGGCTCCGATCTTTTCTACTTCAAAACAGATCGTCGGCGCTCCTCCTGGGCCTCCTCCACCATCGTCCCTCCTCGTCCTTCATCGGCTTCCGCCGTCCTCGACTCTCTGACCGCCCTCGCCCTCGGTTCTCTCTCTCACGCTCGAGCCTCACTCGCTCTCGTCCTCGCCGAACCCGCTCGCTCGCTCGCTTGCACTCGCTCTTGCCTCTTACCGACAACCAAGGACAGAAAAGGAAGGAACACAACGAAATCACGGAGAAGGAAGGGAGATTGAGTGCTCACCGAGGGTCGAGGTTTCGATGTCGTCGGAGTCGATTCGAGGCTCACCGGAGACGGATTGACTTCGGAAACGGCCTAGTAAGGGAGGTAATAGCTTAAAGGAGGATCTTTATTGCATTTTTGAGCCAAAGGAAAGTGAAGACGAGCTTACCGAGGCTTGAACGGTAAAACAGGGCAGCGAGGGCGACGTCGGCTACCCCAAGGTGCTGCTGCTGCTCGGACGTCGAGTAGGAAGGAAATGGAGATGATGCTACTGCTCCGTGCTCAAGGACGAAGGAAAACGGAGTGGAGCTGCTCGGACTCGGCTCGGCCTCTTGCGACGAAGGCAGGGCTGAAGATGGTGGCTTTCGGCCCTTGCTTCAGCTGGAGGTTGAAGAGGAAGAAAGCGGTTGCTGAGTGCCGAAATGAGGAGACGGTTAGGCTTGGTGTGTTGTGGGTTTAGGATTTTTGAGATCTGTTTTAAGGAGAGGGAAAGGAAGCTTGGACAGCTACAGAAACAAGGAGGAATGTGGTCAACTTGAATTCAGAATAAAGTGAGGAGAGGGGAGTGGTTGTAGACCATGGTGGATAGGTTTGGCATTTTGCCAGTTTTGGTGTAACAAGGTGTGGAGAGGGAGAGGTTGCTTGAATAAAAGAAAAGGGTACTTGCTCTGCAATGTCAGATGGAAAGGAGGGTTGTGACCGAAAAATAAAAGGGAACAAGACAAGGTGGTGAGTTGTCCAAATAAATTTTGAAGTACCCGGAATTATACCCCGAAACCGCTCTCTCGGACCCGATCAAAATAACCTTTCAAAATCACGAGGTGGAAAGACGTAATTTGTCTCTAAAAGTTCAAAATTAGGATGGAATTCGCTTTAAACGAATCGAGTTAGATTTATTAAATTAAAGACCGAATTTTTCTTGGAATATCCGAATTAAATCCAATTTCAATTCATTTTTAATTTCCCTTTTTTTTTTTGAAATTTAAGATTAAAAATCCGAGCCTTTACATCATCCACCTTTAAAAACAAGTCTCGTCCCCGAGACTAAAACCAAAACAAAGTAGGGGATGAAGTTTTAAATTGATGAGTCCAAGCACCATGTCCATTGATCTTGTAATCATCTCGGTTGTGTCTTCCGGGATTCTCACAACATCCTAGTCACGGTCGTGACATCTCCCATTGGCCTTGACAAGTATGCAATAAGCGCCCCTATCACATCCTCGCTTCGACTTTTCGGAAGTACCACAACTCTAAAAGTTCTACAATATCATCACTAGGTCTTAGCAAGCACCCTACAAGCGCCCTCATAAAATGCTTGTATCCACTTCGTGAAGTATCATAGAGTTGTCCGGGTTTGAAAAGTTTCAAAGGGGATTCAACAATTGAAAAAGATTGGCCTCAAAATCGTGGAAATTTTCGATCGCGTTCGGTCTCTCAAAATCCAAGATAGTCTTTTTCAAAATCGTTCAAAAACCTTCAAATCGAGCAAACCTCTAAACTTCAAAACCATTCCAAAGCTTTTAAAAATCCAAGTTGGTCAAGCGATTTCAAAACTTAAGAGGTGGAATCATCCACCTCTAAGAGCTAATCCCATATTCTCTTCCTATGTTCCAATCTCAAAAGCAATTCCAAGCTACGAATTTCTAGCCATTATCAAAATCAACATAACCATCGAGATTGACTATGCCAAAACCATAACATGAATAGCCATCCATCAACATTGCCGCATACGAGTATATTGGAATGTCAAACTCAACATTAGCATTTCATGTTCTAGGTGTCAACCAAATAAGAATGCATCAAGCAGGAATGTTATTTTTGAAAGGGCAACACACAAACACATCAAGCCTCAACCGCAGCAAGCCATATCAGCATGGTCTCCTACTTAGCACTATCAATATAGCAGAATTGCTCACAAATGGGTGTCAATAATAGAACGACAACAAGTCAACACAACAAATCCATTCCCACAAGGTTCAGTAAGCCAAGATATTCACCATTTTCACAGCCAAGGATTTAGTCAAAAATCAATTTTGAAATATCAATGCATGGAGGCATCACCACGTTTCAGCAATTTAATGTTCAAGTTATCAACATAGAACTTGTCATGCTCTCATGGTTCAGCAATAGCAAAGTCTAACAACATAGCAAGCACAAAATATAATCACGACAACATTTAACTTAACAAGACATCGCATATCATTATATCATGATAACATGCATCTTATATTATGGACCCTACCCTCTACTATCACTTAATTCCCAAGTATTTCATATCAGCATATAACATGATTTCACACTAGGTTTATACATCATTATCTCTCATTGCCTCAACAGTCACATGTCATAATCCTAATATATTATCATACTTGGCAAGTATTGTAGAATATCAGGTATCAACATAGCAAAACAAGTTACCACATAACCCAGGTATCAACATAGCAAAACAAGTTACCACATAACCTCATGCTAATAATAATTTGAGCAAAGGTAATATCATGTCAAAATCGCAATATCATACTGTCACATATTATCAGAGCACATAACATCATTATTACGAACACAAGTCAAGATTTTAGCAGATATAATTCACATTCCATGAGTAAAAGAATTCAGGTAAGGCCTACCGACACAAAACACCAATCATATCACGAGGTTAGTCACATAGGAACACCAAAACACTAAAATTCATAATCGTAAGTAGAAGTCAACCAAGTAGCGTCCACCACCGGTTCATCATTCAAAGAATCAATATGTCAGTTCTGAGACCTGGGGTTGATGGGCCCACCGTGCTTTCGTTGTGCCGCTCCTGTGCTATTTGGCTAAACGTGCTCTTTTCTCTACGCCATCTTTCGTCAAGGTATTGCAAGCAAATTTTTAAGCTAGTGGAGATAGGTAAGAGACAAGGAGGACAACCCGGACTCCCCACAAAACCAAACACAGACCAACTGATGATGACACGACGAAAAACAAGATCCCGACCCAAGAAGGAGTACAGTGCCCTTATGGAACTCTACGAGGTTACAAGTGCAGCAAGCAAAATATATATATCAATCATGGGGTAAACTAGTTGCATCACTGGACACTAACATGTACCTACCTTAATGAAAGGTGTTAACAAATAGAGGCAACCAAAACATGATCGGGTTCTGCATGGAACATAAGAGACTAGCTAACAACTTTTCATTTTATATATCAGACAATCTTGATATGTACAAGAAACATGTATATACGAATGCAATAATAGATTGGTGCGGCACATAGCTTATGCGAAATCTAGTAAACATCACAGAGCATTACAACTAGGGTAAATTACTCGTAACAAGTACACACGGGAAGGTCATATAAAAGTGGTACAGTAATCACATCTTATAGCAATGACTTCTCATAATGATAGGGTAAGCGCGGGGTGTCATCACACAAGGAGATATGGGGAAGGTAAGCCCTTCATGATGCTAATAATGTATAGACAAGGAATAAGGGCAATCAAGATAATCATTGAGGAATAATTTAACACCAAAATCACATTTCATGTATATATGCATCTACCATGTCGTAGGGTATAACACGCAACTAGATACTCAATCGCTGATTGACACATATCCCACCAAAATATGAATTTGTCCAATTAAGCATCGGAAGAGCATCAAGTGATAAAGACAACAATTCATATGAGAACACTTCATAAGCATGCCACTAATCATACTTAGCACGAGACAACTCTGCGGAGGCATAGAATTCTAACTGGACTAACAATACCTAACATGCTTGGACAGTCATAAGATCGTGTAGAGAGAGTATAACAAGGCTATCGCAACCTATGATAAAAGTGGCTACATGAGACGCAAGTTGAGCATGGGATCATGCAAGTCATATCTCTACATGCATAGATTTGACAAGGTACTACAGAACAGCCACAAATGTATAAGAATAAGATGCGTCGAGCAACTCCACATAATAGTGGGACGTGTCATAGAAGTTTAAGCAGGATCACTATTGCACCCAATCATTAGCACATATAAAAGAAATATAAGTAGTTGTGATGAAGGAGTCATGCGCATATCATAGTGCGAAACAGGACAATGCTCCGAAGGTATCATGTTTCAAGGCGACGGTAAGCTACATTATGCCTGCAAAGGTAATCATGCGAGTGTCTTATAGCTATCGTGATGTGTGTGTGGACATGCGAGGTGCCAAATTATTCATTTGCAGAAGCATTAAAAATGTCAGGGGGCATGCAGAAACAACACCGAGTGATGAGATGATAGGCACACATTAATAATCACCTAAAGCTTAACATGCGTTGAAAATAGGCATTAACTCTATAACTGGGTCTATCAATTCCTAAACATTTAAAAAGATCGCACATTAGAGATGTTGGAAAGAATACAAAACTTTGCGAAGTCTATTACACGAAAGAGCATATCATAATGCAAGTAGGGCATGAACACACACAAGCCATAACTCATGGGTCCTATAAGATATATTTTAACATGATAAGATGCATGGCTATGCAACATAGGTTACATATTCATTTGGCAACTAGCACGAATGCATTTGAGGGGTAAACCAATCATAACGTGACCATATGAGGACAAGGGGGGAATATGGAGGGAACGGCAACATGAGCTTAAGGCAGCATGACTTCACATGAATATAAAGCATACAAATACACAGGTATAGATTGACAGTATACAACCAGGGCACATATTTAACACAAGGATATATCAAGTCACATCGTGATCCTACATACTGCTAGCGACACATGGTAAGACATGGATATCTTTAAAGAGTGAACAAGAGAACATCACAGACGATAGATTATAAATCATGTTATGAACGAACCGTCATAGGAATACATGAAATGTTACAAAAACTATCACATCATGGGGAAATCATATTTACGTGATGAAGCAAGCATGACAATTTACCACTCATTGAGTCATATTGGAATTCAAAATCCCTATAGGATACTACCAGCACATATCGAACATGAATATAATCAAGGTACTTCGACTAGACTCACCCTAACATTCAGGTGTCCTGTATATGCGGAAATGTGATACTAACTCATGATTCGTACATACGTTCATTCGATTAGCACAATAGTTTGCAAAGAGCCAAATAAACCACACCGTAATGGTCTAGAAGCATGAAGGGCATATAGAGGAGTATAACATGGGTCTAAAGCAAGATAGCTAGGCATGGATAGGATGATAGACAATTACGGGTCCATGCAATATCTAAACGGCACATGCACAAAATATAAAGTCATGCATTCAGGGAAATACAAAAGGATACCATTAAGCAGGAGAAAACATCACAGAAATCAGGAAGGTAAGCATGCTATGGTTTAGTGGTCGTAAAGGCACGAGGAGTAGCAAGAGTGAGACTAGCATGCTAATTAAGGGTCACACTATCATGATCCTAATCCAGGAGAAAGAGTAAACATCATGCGAGTTCATAACTTGCGACATATGTGTTTAATCAATCATTAGTATGATGGTACGGGGAACCAATGAAATCAAGTTGTCCATGTATATGGGGTATGCCACGAATACAACGAAGTACGACATAAGACCTAAACAAGGTGGCCAAGCATGGGTACATAACGGCATACAACTACAAATCGATCAACATTAAGGATCATCATCATAATATACTGGGAATACCACATCATGTTGAGTCATGCATATACGAAACCAGGAATTATAGTGGTGTGTGCTCGTGCGGTGTGTCAGGTCATATATTCATGAAAATATGTGAGAAGCATGGAGATCATCATGTCATGACAGTTAGGTAAGTATGCTGGAACTTAGGCATCATATAAAGCAGGCTGAACATCAAGTTGTAACACGCACTCATCAAGTAAATAATTCATTCTATCAAGATATCAAAATGGAATAATCACACTACCATGTGCCTATGTGGAGAGGGAACATCAATCGTGCAGTTTCCTACATATGACACATACATTCATGCACTAGTTGTCAATGCGATATACTAAGTAGATTATGCTGGGATGATATGGGCAATGAAAGGTAACACGAACCTAAGCAATGGCTAAACATGGACATCCAGGCATGTAGGCATAAATTCACACTAACAATCAATCTGTAAGTCTAAGGGGTAGTACATATAGAATCATGCAATCATGGACGGAGCAATTAAGATAACCCAACAGAGATCTACAAGGGCGACTCTGACTCACTCTCAGAATCCCCATGACTTGTTTCCCGTGGAATATTCATGTGACTCTCGAGTAGGGTAGCAAATGGATCAAGTAAACGTCGTACTCCAATACAACCTCAAATGTGGTCATTCCTCCCAATTTCCCGTAGATCACACTGACATCGCAAGAAAGGCTCAATAAAGACGTTTAGTGGGGTTGGGAAAAGAAGACCGAAGAAGGAAATAGTCAGGCTTAAAAGATCAAAGGCAATCCCACAAGGACTGGGATCCCGACTCTATAATGGCAGAAGATCTCCCCCGCTATTCCATTCACATAGGCATTTAACGCATGATTCATAGTCAAAATATCAACCAGGTCTCCAATTTAAACAAACAACACTCAGCACAGAACAATCAACAATCAAGCTATCCTATGGGCCACCCTTCGAGAGGCGACTAACCGGAGGGGCAAAACCTCACGGTCTCTACCTAACTTGCCACTCCAGCCACTACGACGCAAAGCCTTGGAGTCTTGTAGGCCCATCTGTAAAGAACAAGCTATATTTTGCCTACCCGTTCCCAACTACATCCAATAGGGATGGTCTAGCGCCTTCACTACCCCTTCGTTTCCCTTTGTTTGATTACCAGATTTATTAAGTCAAATTCATATTTAGTCTATTTGAGTTAGCCATATTAAATTCATTTTTCCCTTTCTAAAACATTTTGAAAAACCATTTGAAAACCGTGGGCCACTTTCAAAACCACTTCAACCTATCATACTCGGTTTGCATAACCTGAGCTCTGATACCATCTTTGTAACGGCCCGGGATTATGATTCCCGGGTTACGTTTCGAGGGATGAAACCCCTCGTTAGGATCTTGCGCCCCGAGTACAGGTTGAAGGCTTGAAATTCTATCCTAACATTTTAAAGTGGGATTTCATACCCAAAATTCGAAGGGATCGTTGGAATCCCCGGGGAAATCCCCTGTACCTGTCATAAGTCTAAGCGTGGAAAACCAACAGTCATGCAAATAGTAGAATCAAGGTGTAATACAAGAGGGTGACACGGCAGAGCCGAGTCAAAACCAAATCAATAAGCGTATTTATCGAAATTTAATATACAATTTTAGTGGAGTTAAACCATTTCTGTGAGATCGCCCAAGAGAGTTCCCACGTCACAGAAACAAGGAATAAACATGCTGCAAAACAAACCTAAAAAAAATGTATGCGGGGCGGTGTCAGATCGAAGCCCTACGCAATATAATCCCAAACAAGCAGACATATACACACGCTAGTCCTAATAACGATGCTTCTAGATGCAAGGCGGAATATTAACACATTAGCATGGTCCTAAGATCAAGTGCATAAATATAATAAGGCCTTAGCACCGAATACCAAGTGGTATATCCCTCTCCTACCTCCACCCTCTTCCGATTGGGCGGAGACTGGCCAGCTCGTGAATGCATTCCATATAATCGGGTGGCACGCATGCCCAACCCGTATCCACAATAAAGCCCGCAGGCATCTCATAATATAAGGAAGTTCATGACTCGATTGACTCAGGACGGGACCCGATGAGACTAGGTCGTCCTATAACCCTAGCAATGACTCTAGTTACTTCACAGATAACGGCCGTTCTGTTTACAAAAGCAATTAGTAGACGAATGCTCAATCATGAGTGCAATCCTAGCAGGATACTACATGGCATGCTTCATTATGAATGCAAGCACCTAGTATGCACATGGCTGCAAGCAGGGAGATCTCTTTTCGAATCTGAGTGAGCTCATATAGGAACTCACCTGGAAAGCCGAACAGCAAGATATACCAAAGAGCAGAGTCCAAACAATCGACAAGCACCTATTATAATTGTAAAGAATGCGGTAAGCTACAATGCTACTAATTACAAACAAAGAGACCATGTTCCCAACCCATTCCTAAAACCATTTTCCGATACGAGAAATATCCGAAAGCCAAGCTATTCGAGATTTCCAAGTTTCCATAATTCGTCTCTACTCATGTCAAATCCCTTTTTAAATCCGATAATACCTTTTTAAATCTCCAAATCTCATAATATTATATTCGTTCTAAATCACCATAATATTATATCTTTAATCCCAAAATAATATTTTACATTTTAAATCTCAAATAATATTATGTAACATTTTGAATGCCATTTATTAAACACTTTCATAAATATTTCCAAATCCCTACCATTTTATTCAGTAAAATCAGGCCTTTATATAATTATCAAAACGACCCCTTTATTTTGAAAAATACAAAAATCGACCCTCCATTTCTAGACTCCAAAACCAAATCATTTGGATAAAAATAGGCCTAACAACTTTCTCCTTTTAAAACTGAATGTTGGAGCCCAAAAATTAGGCCCAACAACATCACTCTCCCACTCCTTCTGCCAAACCCGAACTCACAAGGAAAGAAAGAAAAGGAAGTGGGACGGGGGGGCTGACGTGGCAAGTGGCAGTGGGGCCCGCCAGGTCTCCTTCTTCCTCCAACTTCTGCATTTATTCGAAGCATGCCGCCGGCTCCGATCTTCTCTACTTCAAAACAGATCGTCGGCGCTCCTCCTGGGCCTTCTCCTGGGCCTCCTCCACCATCGTCCCTCCTCGTCCTTCATCGGCTTCCGCCATCCTCGACTCGCTGACCGCCCTCGCCCTCGGTTCTCTCTCTCACGCTCGAGCCTCACTCACTCTCGTCCTCGCCGAACCCGCTCGCTCGCTCGCTTGCACTCGCTCTCGCCTCTTACCGACAACCAAGGACAGAAAAGGAAGGAACACAACGAACTCACGGAGAAGGAAGGGAGATTGAGTGCTCACCGAGGGTCGAGGTTTCGATGTCGTCGGAGTCGATTCGAGGCTCACCGGAGACGGATTGACTTCGGAAACGGCCTAGTAAGGGAGGTAATAGCTTAAAGGAGGATCGTTATTGCATTTTGGATCCAAAGGAAAGTGGAGACGAGCTTACCGAGGCTTGAACGGTAAAACAGGGCAGCGAGGGCGACGTCGGCTACCCTAAGGCGCTGCTGCTGCTCGGACGTCGAGTAGGAAGGAAATGGAGATGATGCTAATGTTCCATGCTCAAGGACGAAGGAAAACGGAGTGGAGCTGCTCGGACTCGGCTCGACCTCTTGCGACGAAGGCAGGGCTGAAGATGGTGGCTTTCGGCCCTTGCTTTAGCTGGAAGTTGAAGAGGAAGGAAGCGGTTGCTGAGTGCCGAAATGAGGAGACGGTGGTTGCTGAAGATGTCCAACGATAAAAAGGAGGGAGCTTTGGTAGTCTTATGCTTGGATCTAGAAGGGAGGAAGAGGGGTTGGTTAGGCTTGGTGTGTTGTGGGTTTAGGATTTTTGAGATCTGTTTTAAGGAGAGGAAAAGGAAGCTTGGACAGCTACAGAAACAAGGAGGAGTGTGGTCAACTTGAATTCAGAATAAAGTGAGGGGAGGGGAGTGGTTGTAGACCATGGTGGATAGGTTTGGCATTTTGCCAGTTTTGGTGTAACAAGGTGTGGAGAGGGAGAGGTTGCTTGAATAAAAGAAAAGGGTGCTTGCTCTGCAATGTCAGATGGAAAGGAAGGTTTTGACCGAAAAATAAAAGGGAACAAGACAAGGTGGTGAGTTGTCCAAATAAATTTTGAAGTACCCGGAATTATACCCCGAAACCGCTCTCTCGGACCCGATCAAAATAACCTTTCAAAATCATGAGGTGGAAAGACGTAATTTGGCT
Organism: Persicaria tinctoria; assembly: GCA_037127255.1. Lineage (NCBI taxonomy): Eukaryota > Viridiplantae > Streptophyta > Magnoliopsida > Caryophyllales > Polygonaceae > Persicaria > Persicaria tinctoria. The sequence goes on along the minus strand of JBANSL010000012.1, from coordinate 40,112,453 downwards.
CTAAAAGTTCAAAATTAAGACGGAATTCGCTTTAAACGAATCGAGTTCGATTTATTAAATTAAAGACCGAATTTTTCTTGGAATATCCGAATTAAAACCGATTTAAATTCATTTTTAATTTCCTTTTTTTTTTAAATTTAAGATTAAAAATCCGAGCCTTTACATATTATGGGTTAATGAATTTGGGCGGGCTTTTGAAATTATGGAAATCTTGGGCGGGATTTAAGGGATTAAGAAATGAGAGAGAGAGTTCATTCTTCACAAAATTAAATCTGCATATGGAGAGAGAGAGAGAGAGAGAGAGGCGGAGGCGAAGGCGGCGATTGAGAGGCGGAGGCGAAGAATTCGACGAGAGACGGAGCCGGCGATTGAGAGGCGGGGGCGAAGGATCCGACGAGAATCCGACTACCATTTCGAAACAAGTAAGCAAACCCTAACGAAATCCCAACAAAAATTGGTCTGCAATGTGTGATTTTTGAATGGGGATTTCGGTGTGAAACCCTAAAACTCCATCTGTTTCGTATCGTTTTCCCTGCAAGTCACAAACATGCCGATCTAAGGAAGAAAGAAGAGAAGGATTCGGGTGAGAATAGTGGGGATGAAGGAAGAAAGAAGAGGCATCGAGAAAGGAGGAATCAGGCGAAGGAGAGATAAGCGGAGGTGAAGGGAGAAAGAAGAAGAGGTTGTTGTGTTTGAGTATTTAGGTTGGTTGTTATGTGAATGTGCACTCTTTCATCTTCTTCTAATTGCATCTTTGTTTGAACACTTACTCATTTCCAGTTTATGTAAATATTATGGGAAGTTTATGAGATTAATAATATCTCACAGGGCTTAGTCTTCCATTGGCTGAGACATCGGTTTTATTGGCTAGACAACAATAGTTACTGCCTAGTAAGCGTAAATCGCATATATTCGACGTTCGCATTTCTGGCAACCAAAATGGACAACCACATACTGTAACTGCCGTACATATATGCAAAATAGCAAAAACCAACCTTCGGCAACTCAAAGAATGTCATTTATCCTAACTATCCTTGAGGTGGGAAGTTCCCGAGGTAGACGAGATCCGGCAGGGGTTAGTCTTATATGAGCTAAGAGATTGTAGTCAGTGGCTAGGCAACAGTAGTTACTAGCTAGTAAGCGTAAATGGTAACTTTTCCTTGTTTTCTTAGGCCAAGTGAAACCATGTATAGGGTTTTATGGAATTTTTTTTGTGTGTTTCAACACTTAGTATTTCTTTTTACTTTGTAACAAGCTTTGAGGACTTCTTCCCCTTATCACACCATGCTTGCTTATGTCCTCCGACGCTTCCGGCGAAGGAACTCTCCCCGAGACATGTACCTACTTGTCTCCATTATCTTGCTCCTGACGGACTGAAACGACATGCTCTCCTCTATGAGCATTGCCCTCTCCTCCATCTCCACATCGGCAACTTTACCTTTCATCTCCGGAGCAACGATGGTCGGTTCTGTCAAGGTTTTCTGGTTTATCTTGCCAGTTGTGTAAATTTTTGTGTCAGCTGAATTGTTGTCTTTGTCATCCAAATGGTTATCCATGCTATACTCCAAATCGAGATCAAGATACAATGGAGACCCAACTTTACTTCGAAATATTTTTTCCTAAACATATATAAAATTAAATCAAGTTCAAAAATAAATTTATTTTTTAATTTTAACAAATAAAAATGTCTGAAAATTAGCTTAAAACAATTAATTAAAGTGGGTTTCTCTCTCCTCCTCTCTCTCTCCCCCTAGGTTACCTCCAACCGGCTATGAAGGTGCCCAAAAATTTTGCAAAAATGCCATATTGTCATTTCCATGCAAATTATCCCCCCCATGGTTATTTTTGCAAACTTCACTCTTTTTTTTGGTATATTGGTGCAAATTGGCCTTCTTTGATTGCGTTTGAAATTTTATATGTTTAGCTAATTTTCTTGTTTTGGGGTTGGGGTGATCCCAACGATGCTGAGATAGACATGTGCTTTCATTGCCTGAATAAATTATATTATTTGTTTGATTTAATCCTTGTCTGCTTAATCTAATTGATTAATATTAATTGGAATCCTTTTGAAGTTCAACATTTTAAAATTGCGAATTGAGATTGGATAAATGGATAAAATTTATAACTTTATTGGAAAACTATGATTAATCTATTTAATTATCTTGAGAATAATAAACTAACATAGATAATCTATGTTTGAATTAATTATGTGGATTACACGGGCAAATGTGTTGTAGGAGGAAATCGAGTTCAAAATATAATAATATAAATCAAACCAGATCTTGCCCATACAAATAATTACAAGACTTCCTCCCGATGTGGCAAAAAGAAGTCATGATCAATCCTTGAGGAAGCGTGTCAGCAGATCTCATGTAGCGGATGAATCTCACGGGCAGAAATCAACTCCAGAGTACTCGGCCTCGACCAAGGGTGGTCGACATGGGTCCAGCACAGTCGAATTCGAGCAAAAAGCGTCACTGGTGGTGGTCGACGTCGACTAAATGTCATCGACGTCTAGTAAAAGTCATCGATGTCGAGTAAGGCCGGTCGTAGTCGAGGACCTACAGGGACAAAACGAGCAGCGATCTCGAGCAAAAACCCTAGATCGAAAATCAATAGTCGACGTCGACTAGATCTGCTCGACGTCGAGGAGAAAACAGTAACGAAAATAAATTACAAATTTCGATTTAAATAATGTAAAAGAAGACTTCCAAGACCGGGGTTTGCAACAACGATAACCAAACATACATAAGGCAATAATAAGAGGAATAATCATGCAATCACATCAAAGGATCAAGCTTTCACCTTTTCCAACAATTAGACAATTCTTTCAAGAAAACCCTAATTGTATTTATCAATTTTATATTTATAATCCAAATGGTTAACTTGAATCTCTATTAAATAGGTAATAAACATATAAAAGGCAGTGGATGATCAAAACACAATAAATGTCGAATCTTTACCTCAAGCATGCATGGCTATTGCCGGGCTCACCCCAACACTAGAAGTAGGTGGACTACTCGCTCTTCATCGTAGGTGTAAAGACCGGAAAATTTAAGAATATTAAATTATTAAAATAGTGATTTATAATCATCCCGATTTCTATGATTTGGGAGGTTTGGAATTTTCGTCCTTGAGCTATTGTATTTATTCTAAATCTTTAGAAACAAGTTCCGGCATTAATTAATTGAAAATTTAAAATATGTTATACTCTGCTTTTATATACCGAAAATTGGAAAATAATGTTCGGATTCCATTTATTAAATTCAGATTTGGAAAATTGAGAAGTATTTTAAACGCATCGGGATAAGGTCAAGAGAGCGAATTTCGGTATTTATTCTCGGGTATTTTGAAAATGGGTTGGGACCATTGGTCTTTTTCTTCTCTTTTGTGATCAATCCAATCAATTCTTTCCTCCCTCCATTGTCGACAGTACTTGTAGAGTAGTAGCAGCTAGCTCACCTGCCTATCTTGATTATTTTTTTCCAATTAGGGTAAACTCCAACCTATTCCCATCTTCACCTCGTAGCTTTGCTTCACCCTTCCTTGGCAAGATGCCAAAGGACCCCTCTCTCCTATGCCTGCAAGGCTGCACCACGTCAATCCTTCACCCTCTCACGCCATTTACCTCAGACTGCGAACAACTCCCCCACCTCTGCTCTCTTTGAATCGCCAGGAAACCCCGGAATTCCAAACCACCAGAGGACCACCATCACCTCACCTTTCTCCTCCTTGCTCTCCCTTCTGTTTCTAAGTTGAGCCACCTCCATCTCCGATTTCATCCCGCCCTCAATAGCTCCTCCGCCTCTTGTCGTCGCCGCGATCCACCAGCAACACCACCACCTTCAGGCGCGCCCAGGAGCCCCACCGGAGTCGAGGTCGAGCCGCTCTTTCCCTCTCCTTCCCCTGCTTTGTGTTCGAGGTCGGTAAGCCTTCGATTCTCCTTTTTCCGACTCCAAACCTCTTAAAGGCACACCTTTATGACCGATTCCGTCTAACCCAGGCCTCCCGGAGCTTCCTCCATCACCGACCGAGCCCGAATCGTGCCTCCGATGAAGATTTCCCGGTGCAGCTTTTCGATCTCGGTAATCTCTCTTTCTCCTTCCTCTTTGCTCGCGTTTGAAATTCCTTGCTTGAGTTATGGTCGGAATCTGGATTCGGTCTGATTGGGCAAGGGTTGGGTCGAGAACGAGGCGCCGGCGGGCCTGAGCTTTTCTTTCTCTTTCCGTCTTCATTCGGACAGGTGCTTCTGGGATTGGATTTGGGGAAGGAGATGGGTTCAGTGGGTTTTGTTTTATTTTTGGTCCGGTTCAGCGATAATATTTATTATTCCGGTTCGGTTCATTAAAGGGAAAGGAATGGGCTCATAGCTTGGGTTCGGGTTGGGCTTCCTTCTGGGTTTCTGCGTCCGGGTTGGGTTTCAGTGTTGGGCTGCGATTTTGGGGGGTTGTTGTTGTTGTTATTTGTTATGTTTAAAACTTTAAATGAGTGGTTACTTATATTATGTTGTTATATATGTTATGATCTTATTTAATTAGTGTTAGTTTATTATCCTTATTATATTATTATGAAATTATGATCATCTTTTTTAAAGGATTTTAAAATAATATTATTAAGATATGAATTTTGTAATGTTAAATATGTACTTTCAGGGATTTTAAAATGATTTATTGGCTCGGATTATAATTATGATTTGTGAAGAGGATTTAATTTGAATATTTTATTTAGTGAGCATTGTTTGATAACTATTTAAAAAGAGATCTTAAGTTCGGAAATATCTTTAAGGATGTGTTGCTTGGAAAATCAAAATGCCGGAATTATTTCTATACCATGATTTTGAGGTACTGGTTTTAAGGTTTAAATGTTTAGTGTCGGGGTTGTTTGTCTTGATTTGATGATGATTGGTTTTGAGAAGAAAGTTTGGAAATATGGTTGATACGATTTTATCAACGGGTTTGATTGGAGGTAAATGATTTTGGTTGATGTGATCGCATCGAAAATGTTTTGGAAAACGGTTTTACTATCGATTGGTTTTGAATATGTTGAGGACTTGGGTTTCGTGCGTATGAATGTTGGTCCGGTGGCTTATGGAAATGGCTTGATGATAGGTGTGTATTGCTTTTGGATTGCTTTGGACTTGCATTGGGCCCTTGCTTGTATTATCCTGTTGTTCTGCATCTCCAGGTAAGTTCCCTAGGGGGCTTACTCAGGTTGGACATTCATGCATGTGTTTGCATTTTATGTTAGGTGTTGCATATGCATAAAAGCATGCCATGTAGTATCCTGTTTAGGTTGCACTAATTGAATGAGCATCTGCTTACTTTATGCGTTTGAAACAGAACGACCGTTATCTGTGATAGTCCTAGAGTCTTTACTAGGGTCATAGGGTAGCCCAGTCTCATCGGGCACCATGAGTCAATCGAGTCGATATGAGCATGATACGATAGCCCAGCACCATCGGGCAATCGATGAGATGATATGATATGATGATGTCGTGGTTTGTGCACCACCACGAGGAAATTGCTATGCTATAGCCCGAACTGGCCAGTCTCTGCACTAACGGGAAGGGGTGTAGAGGTAGGAGAGGGATATGCCATTTGGCATTGTATTGGGCCCTTTACAATATTTCTGCACATTATCATGAACTAGGAGCATGTTAGTATGTTTGACTTCGTACTGCATTAGAACATCTTTAGTAGGTATAACACATACTATGTGGCCTCAGCGAGGACTGCCGGTCCCGCATGAGTGGCTCGATCTGACTCATTTCCCTGTTCTTTTTTTTAAGGTATTTTCTACAGATTTTGAGTGCTCGATGTCTATATGACGGGGTTACCTTTTGGCGAAACGAAGAATCTGCCTAATATCCTAACTTAGTAACATGGTAATTGCCCACTCATGATTTGGTTTTGACTCGGCTCTGCCGTGGTACTTGTATTTTTACTTTGCTTCCGCTTTACTTCCGTTTGAAATAGATTTCGCGACATAGTCTTAGGACAGGTTAAGGGTACCCAACGGCCCTTCCAGCTTTTTAGGGTTTGAAATCCCTCTTTCCACTAATCTTAAAATGAGTTTGAAACCTCGACCCGTACCTGGATTGCAAGATCCAAACAAGGGGTTTCATCCCTTGAAACGTAACCCATAAGTCATAATTCTGGGTCGTTACAGTAGGAAAAGACATCAATAATAAAAGAAAACTAAATTGCATTAAAATAAACCAAAGCTTACAACCAATCGAAGCCAGACAACTTTCGCTCCTTGCTCCTCTCGACCTCAACTCTCTCTCTCTCTCTCTCTCTCTCTCTCTCTCTCTACTTGTGTTCTCTCTAGCTTGGAATTGATAAAAACTAGCCCCATGGGCTTTATTTATATGCTTTAATCCTGACTATCCAAGGAAATAAATCTCTATCTAGTCCTAAAGATATAATTTTGATAAAAGAAACATTAATCCTAAAAGGAAAATATCTAAATCTTCATGTAGTGGATAAATCTTTCCTTCCATAGATAGATCTTTATAGAATTGGATGAATCCGTCCTTGCCTCGTGCCCAAGTAATTCCCACATGCTCGGATTAGCCCAACGGACTCGCGGCCCAAAAATAGTCTGGTCGACGTCGATGAGATTTGGTCAACGTCGAGGAGAACTCGTTGATCTCAGATGGTCGTCGGCATCTTCGAGCAATCTTCTCCTCTCGAGCTCGGGTTGGCTTCTAGATGTGGTCGACGTCGAGGAACTTTGGTCGACGTCGAGTAGAACTCCTCGAACTCAGCTTCTCTTCGCAGCTCCTCGAGTGGCTTTCTCTTCTCGAACTCGGGTAGGTTTTCTGTCTGGTCGACGTCGAAGAGATTTGGTCGACGTCGAGTAGATATGTCAGCTCTCAGCATTCTGCTCTGTTCTTGAAACGCACTTTCCCGAGTCTTTGTTCGTCGGATTGACGCATATGAGTATGCGTTGGAAAGATCTTTTCGAGGGCTACAAATCTCATGAAGACATCAACTCTTGATTCAGAATGATGGATGTCGAAATATGGCCTTTTCTCCAGCTGCATCATCCTTAGCTTCTTCATGAGTTTCTTTTAAGCTCCAAAGTACGTCCGAATTCTGCGAAATTAAACAGAAACTAGTGTAGACACCATAATTTGGCAAATAAGCATAAACTACATAAATTATGTACTATTCTAACCCAAAATATATAAAATGATAGAATAAGGAGCTAAAATAGATATAAAAACATGGGACAAATCATGGACATCAAATCACCCCATGCTTAAGCTTGCTTGTCCCCAAGCAATAACTTGGATGGTCATTCATGGGAAGAAATCAAACTCTCAACATCATAGGTTCATTCTCATATAACCCTGCATTCAATTACCATCATCGACAAGGTACTAATGCCACAAATCCATACATGTGAAATAAAAGCAACATCTACTCACAAAAGAAGGGTTATGCAAAAGCAATTCATTCGTGACAAAGTATTAATAATCAAGAGGATTTTAATTAAGCTCAATAAGGAGTAGATTTGGTAAAAGGCTAAAGGTGGGCAATTTTTGGCAATGTGGTGCTAATAATCCGGGGAAATGGAGTAATTTCCAAATTGAATTTCCACATTCCTTCTTCATAAGATTCATCACCTTTCACTCTTACGCTCGATGCTTTTTTTCAATATTATGCTTTTACTTCTCTAACCCCAGCGCTGCCTTCTCGTGAGTAGCAAACATGGGTGTCATGAATGACCCCGGATACTTAGTACTTTGAACTCCTCACATGTGTGTCCTATCTCACCGAACTATTATCTCAGCGAGCAGGGTCGTTCTACCTTTATCTCCTGAGGTGATCGGATTTTCTTTCACTCATTAAATTTTCTATATCTTTTCAATTTCTTGACAAACTCCAATAATGATAGTAACAACACAAATACCATATAATAATCTCCATAATGTGACATCATTCTCAATATAATCCTCGGATAGAAAATAAGGTAAAGAATGACAATATTTAGAACATGTGGAGCAATATATGAAATAAGGCATAATATGGCTTTTGTGATGGATAAACATAGGTAAGGCTAGGGTATAACAATATGAGCATATATGGAAAATATAAAGTCCTTCATCCTCTTATCATGCAACATGTCAAAAGCATTATCAAATTTTACCTCCTTTCATGGTTTTCAAGAAAATAATGCATTTTATTGTGACTTCCCTTTACTAGGCAATTTCATGCTATATCTCTAATGAATCTAATTTTGCATCGTCGAATTCAATATAAGCTTCCATGACACTATTTCTTTAGACAATTTACAAGCTTTGGGAGATGTCTCATAAAACAAACTTTGGGTTTAGCAATTAAGCATAAAAATTAAAAAATTCCCAAAATTCACCATGTAAAACCAAAAATAAATATAAAATAATGATAATGAGCTTTTCTCCCACTCCATACTTAGAATATACAGTGTCTCTACTGTATAAATAAAACAAAGGTAAAGGAAGAAGCTCACCGAATAATGCTTCGAAGAGTCAAATCAGGGCCATCGAGTGGACTGAGGTGGTCGACGTCAAGTAGATGTACTCGACGTCGAGGACCATTGCAGCATCGAGTGAAAGGTGGAAGTCAAGGAAGTCTTCTGGGTGGTCGACGTTGAGTCAATCCGTTCTGCTCGATCTTCCTCGTAGTCGATCTCGACTTGGCCTTTGTCGATTTCGATTGTTCCGTCAGGGACTTCACCTTCCCCTCTTCGCGATCCTTTATGCTTTTTGACCTGAAAATTTGTTAGTTGTTGCACAAAGACAACACTTTCCACATGAAGCATTCAAAATCAAAACCAAAACCAAAACCAAAACCCAAAAGTTTCAAAGTCCTAAAAGAAAGTTTAAAAGTTTTATGTACATGCTCTAGATTTTAGAGTCGTTATGCCGACTTCTCCGTTTATGCTTAGGAACCCTCAATGTGGGGCCCTCTTGCGCTTGGCCCTTCTCCTGGATCATCTAGGTCCTGATTGTAGTATGCAAGCTCCGCTAATAGGTGGTTGTTCGCATAGAGGCATCTGCCTTCCTTCTTCCTCTTCCCAGTCCTAATCCTGCGCAGGTTAGCTCACCACGGGGCCTTATCTCCTCTAAAATTCTTATTAAATTTATTAATGGACGGATGAGAGGTTGAAATCATACATGAACTTACCTTTTCGTGCCCAAAACAGAAATCTTTGGGCTGAGGGTTGGTCGACGTCGAGTAGATGTGGTCGACGTCGAGTACATGGACCTCATACTTAGGCTTTTGGAAAGTCTGGTGCTCAACAGGAGAAGTCAACATCGAGTGGGCTTGGTCGACGTCGAGTAACTCTCCTTAACGTCGAGGAGAAGTTGTCGAAGTCGCGTAAGAGTTGTCGATGTCGAGTGACTTTTTGGCGCTTGCCTTCGTTATTGTATGCTTACCCCCATGGTTGCTTATGCTCTTTACCTCCAGCCATGGAATTTCCTCCTTTGTAGGGCAAAAAGAGAAATCTAAGACCTCGTCGCCTATCGTGAAGGTGAGCAATCACTTTTTGACGCTGATTTTGGCATCTGCAGTAGCTAAAAAAGGTCTACCAAGAATAATAGGGCAAGTAGGATCTTCCGCACAGTCTATAATAAGGAAATCAGCGGGAATATAGAACTTACCAACCTGGACAGGGACATTATCAACCATACATGTAGGGATGACCACCGTATTGTTTGCCATGTATAGCTTGCCATCCACATGCTCGATTGCTCCTATCTTCACATTTGACCAGATTGATAGGGGCATGATGCTCACGCTTGCTTCTAAATCACATAATGCCTCATATTCATATTGTCCAAATCCCACAGTAATAGAAAACTTACAAGGGTCAGGTCTCTTCTCAGGGAAATCCATTCTTTTGCAGCCGCTGGCGATTTCAGTGATTCATCGCTTGTTGCTAAGGATCTCTTTGAGGAACTTGACATATGCAGACATCTCTTGAAGAACTTTTGTAAAAGTAATTGAAACATTTAGTTCCTGAAGCATCTTAATAAATCATTTAAATCTACCTGTAGTGGGATCTTTCAGCGCCTTGGAAGGGAAAGGTAGCGTCTTTTTCGGAGCCAGAACAGATGTAGGAGGTGTTGCAGAGTCCTCGACATCGACATGGGTGTCCTCGACATCGACTATAGTAGTCGACGTCGAGTGCTGTTTTCGAGCAGAAGTTTCTCCGTTGAGTTTTTGGTTGATGTCGAGTTGGTTGTTGTCGATGTCGAGTTGTTTCTGGTCGATGTTAACTAGATGTTGGTCGATGTCGAGCAGATTTCCAGCTTCGCCCTTCCCTGCTTCGCTCTCTAGCTCGCGTAGATAGTGCCCGCTCCTCAATTTTAAAGCAGCGACTTGTCCGGACTGCCCCTTAGGATTGGGATATGTGTGCCCAGGGAGCTTTCCGGTTGGTCTTGGGATCTGTTGCACGTGTTGACCCATTTGGGTCTCTATGTTCTTCTTCCAGATGTTCATCTCCCCAAGTCGTGTGTTAAGGCTGTGGAGTTGAGTCTGGATGGCGTTGTTGGATTGCTGCTGTTGTGCCTGGTTTCTTCTCATCTCGTCGAGGACCATCGGTAGATCATCTTTTTGCTGGCCCCTTTCTGGATGTCCTGGAGCTCTGTATGATGGGGGGTTCCTAGGGGCACTTGGTTCCATTGTGGTTGATAGAACCTTTGGTCCCCCATATGGCGATTGGGACCCCTTGCGTAAGCTACCTCCTCATGAGTTTCTGCCAACCTGACTTGCTCCGTATGTGGGCATTCTGGTGTAGTGTGTCGATGTGACCCGCATTCAATGTAGGGTTGGTTGACAGATAGAAATTTGACTTGCTTGAGGAGCTTGCGATTCTAATCCTTGTAGAACTGCTCCTTGACATCAGGATCAATCTCCTTAGAAGGCTCATATAGGGGCATGGATGGGACAGGCCTTGCATAGGTGCTCTCGTCGTAATTTGCAGGAGCCCCATAGGTGTTTACATCGTAATTTGTATTAGCCCCATAAGTGTTGTCGAAGTTGGCTAGCCTTTCGATAGTTGCCCATGCCTCTGCTAGTGTCTGCGTGAGGTACTCATATTGCGTAAATTGATTGATCATTTCCTTGGCAGCTAGATCAAAAGAATTGTAGAAAATCTCATGAATCACATATGGTGGCTGCCCATGAGTAAGGTAGGATCGCAACAGATCCTTGTATCGATCCCATGCTCGTGCTAGCGGCTCCCCAGGCTTTTGTTTGAAAGCTGTAATCTTTTGTCTGAGGAGCGTTGTCTTGACGGGAGGAAAGAATTTGTTGAGGAACGCATTCCTAACCTTTGCTCATGTTGTGAGGGATCGCGCAGGAAGACCTTCAAGCCACTTGAGTGCTGGACCTGCAAGAGACCAACGAAAAGCTTTCATTCTTACATATTCAAGAGTAGCACCTTCAGCAAGAGTCTGACACATGTCAGCAAAAGTAGTAATATGAACGAGAGGGCATTCATTAAATCTCCCTTCAAAAGCATTATTTTTAATTTCAGTAAGGAAGAGAGTGCGAATTTCAAAATTATTAGGAGGGACTAGAATAGCCAATTCAGGCACGACAAGAGTCGGGTGCATGTAGTCCTTCGCAGTGGTGGGATATAGGGCAAGCTCAGCCTCCGCCTGCCTCCTTAGTTCTGCTTCCTACTTAGTGCATGCTCTCTCTGCGGTCGCCATGATCCTTTTCAATCTAGAGTGGATGTGTATAAGGCGTTCCGGATCGTCTAAGACGTCAAACTCAAGTGGTTGAACAGAACGGCACATATACCTCCGCCTGCCTCCTCGCCGCCGCAGGAGGGCGGCGATCGCTCCTCAGAATTTTCACCCTCCGTTACGACTTCAACTCCTTCTTCTAAGCCTCTTTCCTTCTCACCTTTTGCACTTAAAATTTGAATGAGTTTGTTCAACTAATTCTCCAAGTTCTTACTGCTCTCAGCTTGCTCTTGCAACACTTGTGTAAGGCTATGAAATGGATCCTCCAGGTATGTGGCAGAGTTCTCCATTGGCGGAGGAGACGTGGTGAGCAATTCTTCTTGTGTAACATGGTAATCCATATAACAGAAAAAATCCCACAACCCCAACAATCCTCCTAACCGCTTCAGGCCTCCGTTACTCAGGTGCTCAGCAAAGGCTCGTGTCTCAACAGTCATCCCATCAATTATGCACATAATCATATCCCAGATGCTGAATTGATAACCCCATGAACCAAGGCCGTCAACATACTCATGCAATCTCCTGAAGTATTGGTGAAAGTTCTCACCTTCAAACTGCGCTAATCTCAACATCTTGAAAAAGTTAGTAGCAAGGGTGTTGTGAACCGTAAGATAGGTTCACAACAAAGTTAGATATATAAACAAAAATTAATACATACACAAAACAAAGAAATAAACTTGATTCCCCGGCAACGGCGCCAAATTTGATGGACGATTTTTAGTCGCGTAAACCGTATCAAAATAAAACACAAACCTACAAACTAGTATAGCAAGTAAGTAAGAGGTCGATCCCACAGAGAATCAAGTATTTCTCAGCAATGTGTATTTACCAATTAGTAGAAAGGGGGGTTTGGTTGATTGAAATAAGAAAGAAAGCAAAATAAACTATAAACAGATTGATGCAAAACAATTTAGAGAAGATCGCTCTACCTACAACTATCCACTTTATTTGGTTGAATTGATAATGTAACTTCCTCTTGTCCTTTAGTTTTCCTATGAATGCCCTTGTCTCGACCTAAGATAGTTACTAGTCCAATCAATCCTAGAAACCCTTATCAATCGAACAGTCCCTAAAGAAGGATTTAACCCAATTGATAGTTTTAAGTTCATAGATTAACCAAGGTATTTGCAGTCCCTAAAGAGGGATTTAACAACACATCCAACTTCCTACTCATCCAATTAGTTCAATCAGCCCTACAGGGACAAGTTTGCTACTTGGGTTAAGGTTCGCAACCAGGAATCTACAAAACCCTAGCAATTGAATTGATCTAACAAGTTGGCCAGACAAGATAGAACAAAACAATAAATAATCAAGCACAAAAAAGTTGAAATATTCAAATATAGGAAATAAGGAACAAGATTCAGAAACTCACAATCCAATCCAAATAAAACTTCAAATTGTAGATAGAACGAAGAGAGTTTAGCCGCCCATGGCGAACATCGCTCTCAATCTCTAACTAAAATCATCTTGAATCCTAATATAATGAATGAATAGAATAGAAGTTGTGAAAATAACATAAAACTCGGCCTTATAAAAGTCTAGGCGGCCACACAAAAGGAAAACACAAAACTAGAGTTTTTAATTAAAACGGCGTCGCGCTGGCAACACGTGCTGCGGCCGCGGCATAGATGTTGCGGCCGCAACATCCTCACTGGCGGCGGCCGCAGCACACATGCTGCGGCCGCTGCATTGGTCTTTTACGAAAAATCCGTCTTGAATTTGCTCTTCTTGTCAACATGAAAGTTGTAGCTATTTGAAAGAGCTTTCCAACGCATGGTCATAATAGTCGATCGGACAACCGAGACCTCCAAAAGTGCAAAACAAGTTCAGCATGTCTGACGACAACTTCTGCAGACTTGTTCTTCGTTTAGGTTCGCTTCTTCTTCTTAGGACCTCTTGAGATCTTCATGTAAGCTTCTTCGATCAACTAAACATTCTCATCCAATGCGTTATCAACTCATGTCTCCTCCTCGGATCCACCATTACCTGAAATAATCAATAAAAGCGTGTAGATTCCGACTCCGACAACGTATAGAACTAATATGCAAATCGTGCTTAATCCATCAATGAAATGCATCTGAACTAAGCTAAATGCAACCTATTATGCCTACCTAAATGCATGCTATCAAACTCCCCCACACTTAACATCTGCTTGTCCTCAAGCAATGATAGAATGAACATGAATCAACGCATCCCACAGGAAATCCCTTCAAGTTTCAACCTCATCAAAAAGCAACATCATAGCAAGTGATCAAAGCTTAGAAATAGACATCATCCAACCTCACCAGAAATATGTGTTTCACTCATGTGTTTAGGCTTTATGGTACAACTCTCAACTCAAACCAATCATGCACTTAACTCATAGACATTGACCACCATATCGCCATATATCTACCGAAATGTTATTACTTGCGGGACACAATAAAGACAACTAAATAAAATGTGACACTTTATTTTTTTTTTTTTTTATTTTTTTTTTTTTTTTGTCTTGGTGCTTTCCTTGCGCGAGGCGCAAACATGAGTGTCATGAATGGCCCCGGTCTATCAACACCTCAACCTACTAATATGAAGTCCACTTGTACATCTTTTGACACAAGTTGCAAACATGGGTGTCATGAATGAACCTGGTTACTCAATGATCAAGCTTTCTCTCCTAGTGGATAGTTTTCAACACTGTTTTGCGCGAATCATACCCATGGGTGTCATGCATAGATCCGGTTACTAAATGCATCAACCATTGCCACCTTATTTACTAAATATGTACAAATTCAAACAAAAGACTCAAAATATAAACATAAACTCCGCAAGCAATCAAACATGTGCATCGGTCTTTAAAAATAGATATTGCAGTCAATGCCAAGAGGTAACAACATAAGGAGAGTAATTCAGACAATTGAGCAAAAGAATTCAAACAAGGCTAAACATTTTCACAAGGTCATGTTTTTAGGACTTCAATCATACTTTAGTTCAATCATACATGCTCAATTATATTTGCTAACTCATGTCCCACAAAAATCAAATAAAGACAGCCAAAACATCCAGAACTCCATGAGATTTATATGAATCATGCTTGAAATTTAAATTAGAGGACAAACTAAGCTAGATGGGTATTTGAATAACACATATGTATGCAATGCATGATTATTTTTGGATTTTTGGATTTTTTTTTATTACGAAAATAAACAAGACATTAATAAAAAAAATTATTACATAAATTAAACATGATGCAGATATTTTAATATGATCTCCTATATGCATCTATATACAGAAATCCTCTCCCCCACACTTAAAGTTTTCATTGTCCTCAATGAAACAGTAAAGACAACAAAAGTGAATCAAATATAATCAGGGTGAAGGAAAAGGGAACGGAAAAGAAAGAAAAACTTACCTCGGGTTGCCTCCCGAGAAGCGCCTTTGTTTAATGTCATTGGCTTGACTTATTCTCAATCTCAAGACCTTATCTCTCAGACATCGTCAAGGCCCTCAGTAGCCTATCATATTCCTGTGCACACATCTTACAAAACACATCATAGCACAATAAATTGAAAGCATAAAATGTGGAACTCATGAACCCTTTCAATCTATCAAAGAGTCTAGCATGGCTCTCTGCAGAAGGAATATGATACCACCAACACAGTTCCGCTTGTGACTTTTCAAAATAGTAATCAAAAGGATCAACATATACACCATTAACTTCAAAATTGCAAAAGATTACATTTATTACCTCTTGCACCTCAGCTGATGGCTCTAGACTTGGTTCATCAATGGACAAGCTCAGAATGGATGTTGCAGATGGAGTAGGAGACACATCACATATAACCTCATGCGTCGACTCATGAGATTCCAAGTCAGGAAGCACTAGACCATCTCCTCCATCATCTAAGAAACTATCGTTTTCTGCAACCAATTCCTCCTCATTCGGCATGTCATTGTCATGTTGAAACCACATAGGAGGGAATGAACTAAGTGTAATGACTTCGATAGGATCTTCCATTGTTGCATCCTTTAAAGACTCAAGGGGTATTAGGGTGGGATCCTCAAAATCAAGGGAAGAAGACGTCGATGTGGGCTCATTAGTAGCAGTGCGGCGATCGCCGCCCTCCTGCGGCGGTTGCCGCTCCTCAGAATTTTCACCCTCCGTTACGACTTCAACTCCTTCTTCTAAGCCTCTTTCCTTCTCACCTTTTGCACTTAAAATTTGAATGAGTTTGTTCAACTAATTCTCCAAGTTCTTACTGCTCTCAGCTTGCTCTTGCAACACTTGTGTAAGGCTATGAAATGGATCCTCCAGGTATGTGACAGAGTTCTCCATTGGCGGAGGAGACGTGGTGAGCAATTCTTCTTGTGTAACATGGTAATCCATATAACAGAAAAAATCCCACAACCCCAACAATCCTCCTAACCGCTTCAGGCCTCCGTTACTCAGGTGCTCAGCAAAGGCTCGTGTCTCAACAGTCATCCCATCAATTATGCACATAATCATATCCCAGATGCTGAATTGATAACCCCATGAACCAAGGTCGTCAACATACTCATGCAATCTCCTGAAGTATTGGTGAAAGTTCTCACCTTCAAACTGCGCTAATCTCAACATCTTGAAAAAGTTAGTAGCAAGGGTGTTGTGAACCGTAAGATAGGTTCACAACAAAGTTAGATATATAAACAAAAATTAATACATACACAAAACAAAGAAATAAACTTGATTCCCCGGCAACGGCACCAAATTTGATGGACGATTTTTAGTCGCGTAAACCATATCAAAATAAAACTCAAACCTACAAACTAGTATAGCAAGTAAGTAAGAGGTCGATCCCACAGAGAATCAAGTATTTCTCAGCAATGTGTATTTACCAATTTAGTAGAAAGGGGGGTTTTGGTTGATTGAAATAAGAAAGAAAGCAAAATAAACTATAAACAGATTGATGGAAAACAATTTAGAGAAGATCGCTCTACCTACAACTATCCACTTTATTTGGTTGAATTGATATTGTAACTTCCTCTTGTCCTTTAGTTTTCCTATGAATGCCCTTGTCTCGACCTAATATAGTTACTAGTCCAATCAATCCTAGAAACCCTTATCAATCGAACAGTCCCTAAAGAAGGATTTAACTCAATTGATAGCTTTAAGTTCAGAGATTAACCAAGGTATTTGCAGTCCCTATAGAGGGATTTAACAACACATCCAACTTCCTACTCATCCAATTAGTTCAATCAGCCCTACAGGGACAAGTTTGCTACTTGGGTTAAGGTTCGCAATCAGGAATCTACAAAACCCTAGCAATTGAATTGATCTAACAAGTTGGCCAGGCAAGATAGAACAAAACAATAAACAATCAAGTACAAAGAAGTTGAAACATTCAAATATAGGAAGTAAGGAACAAGATTCAGAAAATCACAATCCAATCCAAATAAAGCTTCAAATTGTAGATAGAACGAAGAGAGTTTAGCCGCCCATGGCGAACATCGCTCTCAATCTCCAACTAAAATCATCTTGAATCATAATCTAATGAATGAATAGAATAGAAGTTGTAAAAATAACATAAAACTCGGCCTTATAAAAGTCTAGGCGGCCACACAAAAGGAAAACACAAAACTAGGGTTTTTAATTAAAACGGCGTCGCGCTGGCAACACGTGCTGCGGCCGCGGCATAGATGTTGCGGCCGCAACATCCTCACTGGCGGCGGCCGCATCACACATGTTGCGGCCGCTGTATTGGTCTTTTACGAAAAATCCGTCTCGAATTTGCTCTTCTTGTCAACAAGAAAGTTGTAGCTCTTTGAAAGAGCTTTCCAACGCATGGTCATAATAGTCAATCAGACAACCGAGGCCTCCAGAAAGTGCAAAACAAGTTCAGCATGTCTGACGACAACTTCTGCAGACTTGTTCTTCGTTTAGGTTCGCTTCTTCTTCTCAGGACCTCTTTAGATCTTCATGTAAGCTTCTTCGATCAACTAGACATTCTCATCCATTGCATTATCAACTCATGTCTCCTCCTCGGATCCACCATTACCTGAAATAATCAATAAAAGCGTGTAGATTCCGACTCCGGCAACATACAGAACTAATATGTAAATCGTGCTTAATCCATCAATGAAATGCATCTTAACTAAGCTAAATGCAACCTATTATGCCTACCTAAATGCATGCTATCGCTTGTTCCACTGCAAGATTATTTTCTTTCTCTTTGTAATCTGGCCTTTAATGTTTGTTCGATGGTTTTTGTCTGTACGTAGTCTTAGTTTTCTCCCGGTTTTTGAGCTTTTATCTTATGAAATTTTAATTATTTGGATTAATGTGGTGTTTTTTTATTCAAATATTGATAGCATGTATTTAGGTAAGCATATTAGGATGCATTTACTTAATTTAGATGTACATATTGCATGTTTTAATGCCTATTTGCATTTATTGGTTATTGGTAGATGTGGATCTAATGAGGAATGAGAAAGCTCATGGATGAAGAGAGAATCAAAAAGAGAAAGACAAGTGAAGAGATCGGGAGCAAAGTCGAAGTTCGAGAGCCTAAGTGAAGAATAAGTTAGCATAAGTTATTGTCTGACAAGCTGAACTTGTAATGCACTTTCTGGATGTCTTGGTGGTTTTATTGACTATCATAAATATGCGTTGGAAATCTCTTTTCAAGAGCTACAATTTTTGTGTTGAGGTCGAGACCAAATTCTAAAAGGACAAAAATGTTGTGAACAGTAACTGCACTCGCGACCTTTGCGATTTCAAAGCCCTAAAACGCCGACTGTTTTATCTTTTCTTAGGATCTTGTATCTTATTTTGGTCCGGTTTTGGTGATTATGTAAGGATTTCTTAGGGTTTATTTTAGGAGGGTCTAATTCATAATCTAGTATTAATTCACATGATTTGAGAAACCCTAGGGGAGAACCTCTGTGGTTTTGGAGGGTTAAACTTTCTCTCGTTTGATTTATTGATTGAAGCTTTCGACTTCTAAATTATGTGAGATTTTCTTTACCATTGTTGTCTCAATTCTCTACATCGGTTACTCATGACTGATTTTGTGTTGTATTGGAGTAGCTAACCAATATTTGCTCGAATTTAATCTATTGTTAGATCTATAGGGACGTTAGTTGAAGAAGGATCTTAATAGCAAATTGTGATCTTCTAGGGCTACTTGACTTAGTTGATTGTATGAGAATTGAAATACAACTGGTTTATTTCCGTCTGCTTAGATTCAATTCTTCCTACTGAATTTCCCTGATGTTCATTGTTATTGTTGGGTTGAATCTAGATAGTTTTTAGATTATTCATTAATAAGAATTTTTAGAGTTTGGTTGACCTAATAACTATTTGAATGGAAGGAATTTGGAATTATATTACCAATATCAATTTCCACGATACGTTGCTAAAGCATAATAAAGTTACGAGGGAATATCAATGATTGGAATAAAAGTTGAAACTGGGGATTAATTAATCAAGTGAAACTATTTTCTCAATTGTTAACTTTACTATTTTGTTTATAGTTTATTTGGTTTATATCTAATCTCAATACTTAACCACCCCCTTTTCTCTTGATTGGTACATAGACTTTACATAGAAATAACTAGATTATCTGTGGATTCGACTCATTATTTGCTTTTTACACTTAATTAGTTAGTTTGGATTTATTTTGATAGGGATTGAGGCCAATAAAATCCTTCCATCAAAGATCTTTTTATTTCTACTTTTCCACATGCCCCACCAAGTTGTGGCTAGTGTTATTTTCTTACTTTGGTTTAGTTGTTCAAATATTTTCGTTATATTTTCCTTAATGTTCTTGTTACTTATATCCAAATTGTTAAGTATTTGTGAAATTATCGGATCCATTTTTCTAATCGGTTCCATAGTGTGGCTACACTTGGGAAAAAATGTGATATGGGGTCTCCTCACTTTGCTCACATAGTTCACAATTTGTAGGAATTGTTACTCCTTTGTTTGCTACTTGCTAGTCTACTTTTGGTGGGAATTCCATCTAAAAACAGTTTACATATGAAATTTCTAATTTTCGGAGCTACTTCTATTTTCCAAATCCATTTGGTTTGGTTTTGGTCATTTATATTCGATGTTGTGACCTGTTTTAGTGCATTGACAGTTGAAAACCCCCCAATTTTACCTACTTTCCAATACAGTTTGTCCTTTTTAGCAGGTTATGTAGTATAAATATATTCTCTATTTTCATGATTAAATCCACCGACAGGTAATGGGCCGGTTCGCGTTTTTTCCATTTGTTATTTTTATCAATAAATTCTCTTATATGTTTGTATTTTTGTCTATTTGAACATTTGGTAGTTATCTTCCATTTAATGGGTTCATCATCTAGTCATCTATCTTTCCAAAAGTTAATTGGTCAACCATTTTCTATGTGACCTCGTCACTTTTGCTTTATCAGTAAATGCACCAGGCAACTAATTAGTCATGCCTTGTAAATGAATTATATTTTGTACCTCTTGTTCACATACTTTCGTTCGAGGATAAACGTATGATAAAGACATGGCATCCCATGTGATCTCACCTTTATTAAGGTTCATTTTATTCCTTTCTCCCCCTAGAGTTGGGAATGCATTTTCATTGAAGTGACAATCAAACCTTGTTGTAAACAAGTCACCTGTTGTTGGCTCAAGATATTTAATAATCAAGGGGGATTCAAAGCCAACATATATTCCCAATCTCCTTTGAGGACCCATCTTTGTTCGTTGTAGTGGAGAAATTGGAACATATACTGCACATCCAAACACCTTTAGGTGTGATATATTTGGTTCTTTACCATACACAAGTTACATCAGGGAGTATTTGGTCTCAACTGAATGATGTGGCAGCATGTAATACAACATGTCCCCAAGACGATGATGATAACTTAGATTTCATCAGCAATGGTTAAGCAATTAACTGTAATTGTTTTATTAATGATTTTGCAAGATCATTTTGTGAATGTATATGGGCAACTAGGTGCTCCATTGCAATCCCAATTGACAAACAATAGTCATTAAATGCTTGGGATGTAAACTCTCCTGCATTATCTAATTAGATTTTCTTTATTGTATAATCCGAAAATTGTGCTCTTAATCGTATGATTTGAGCAAGGAGCTTAGCAAATGCGACATTTCTGGTCAACAATAAACTAACATGTGACTAGTGTGTTGATGGATCTATTGGCACCATAAAGTAGCGAAATGGTCCATATGGTGACGCAATTGACCCGCATATATCTCCTTGAATTCATTCTAAAATGTAGGAGCTTCAAATGCTATTTTATTTTTTGAGGGCCTAATGATCAGTTTTCCCAACGAACAAGCAGTACAATTAAGATCACCTGTCTGAAGGTTCCTCTTGTCTTTTAATGCATGTCGAAGTGAATTCTCAATAATTATGTGCATTATTGTTGTACCTGGATGACCCAATCAATCATGCCACAAGTTAAACATTTTATGGTCGTCTGGACTTCTCCTAGACACCATATTGATCTCAAATGGACTTATCTAAGTATAATATAGTCCAGAGGAATAAGCTGGTAGCTTCTCTACCACTTATCTTTTTCCATATACATGTGCGGTCAAGCACAAGTATTCATTTTCATTTTCATTCATGGTTTCAATATGAAACCCATTTTAACGCACATATTTGAAGCTTAACAAATTTCTCTGAGACTTCCTCGAGTATAGTGCATCTTTTATTATCAGCGTTGTCCCTCTTGTAAGCAAGATGCAAGTCTTTCCCGATCCTTCGATCAACTTTGCCACACCTGATATTGTATTTACCTTTCCTTCATAGACTGTCAACTGAGTTAAGTACTCTTTGTTTTTCAAGATGGTGTGGGTTATGGCACTGTCTACTAGACAATTCTCTCTATGATCATGATTAACTCCAGTTGGATTCATAACTTCAAAAATTAAGAAGACGCAGAGTTAATACCAACACTACATTACATGATTGAAATTAAAGTTACACTTATATCATACAAGGACACTTCATAGGAATTAGACAAGGAAATTGAAAGTTACACTAATATTATACAAGGACACTTCATAAGGCTTAGACATATAACCATTCATAACTTATTAGAGACATGGAAACTAGTGCCTTCATCAAAGGGAAATTCATCACCAGTCTCGACATTGTTTGCAAACATGTCTTCAAGAGCAAGAGTGGGAATGTGTGAAGCATTGTTTGTAGAAAATTTTGCTTACATATCATTTCCCTTTTCTTTATGGGAAGCTCGATACAGCTCACACAAGTGTTTAGTTGTACGACACACTTTGGCCCAATGGGCAGTCATGCCACATCAATACTATTGAGACTTGGTTTTGTTGGGGTTCCAGTTGGACCACTTTGAACCTTTTGCTTCATCTCCTTGGAGGAGGATTCTCCAGAATTGCCATGTTTTTAGGAGAAATTACCGTTCCCATAGTCTTGTTTGCGGTCATTGCCACGACCTTTCCATTTCTCGTGACCCCGTGAATTTTTACGACCATCACCCCTTTTTGTGTTGGCATTCATAGAATTCCCATCATTCGCTTCAGGGTATGGTGTTGCACTTGGAGGCCTCATATTGTGGTTCCTCATTAGGAGTTCATTATTTTTCTCCGCCACAAGTATCATATTAATCAGGTCAGAGTACTTTTTAAACCCACACTGCATGTATTGATGTTGTAACAACTCACTAGATGCATGCATTAATGTATAGAATGTCTTCTCTATCATTTATTCCTTGGTAATTTCATGGGCACATAATTTCAGTTTTAATGTGATTCGAAACACAATGGAGTTATACTCCCTAATATTTTTGAAATCTTGAACCTGTAAATAGTTCCATTCATATATGGTCATGAGAAGTAATATTTCATTTGATTGTCGTATTGTTCAGCTAAATTCTCCCATAAATCCTTCCGATCTTCTACCAATAAATATTAAGACTTTAAGCTTTCGTGTATATGGTGGCGAAGGAAGACAATGACCTTGGCCTTTTCTTGTGGAGTGGTGATGTTATTTTCTTTGACGGTCTCTTCTATACCATTAGCCTTCAAGTGTGTTAAGGCATCCACCCTCCATTCAAGGTACTTGTCTCCTGGTAGGTCCAGAACATCAAATTCTCTTTTGGTGATGCTTAATGTATTGTGTAGATGATATACACACACGTTACTATTTGATGGAGTGGGCACGTATGACAATTACTATACTACACAAACATCATGTACTGAGTATTGTCAAATCAGTGTGATTAATTTGCTTCATATTAACCTTTAAAATTTAATTTATACAATAATTAATTTCAATCAGTGTGATTTTATGTGTAGTGCTATTATGACAAACATCATGTACTGAGTATTGTCAAATCATGAAACACAATATCTTGAAATGTATAGAATTATGTCTACATACACAAGCAACAATGTGATTTCAAATGAGTGTGATAAATTCATGTCAGATATTCAATCATTCATATAAGAGGTGTTTCACCTATTGAAGAAAAATTCACTTTGCAAAAATTTCAAAACCTTATCAAAAAATCCTTCCTTTTCTAATCAGCGAGGGTAGAACCAATGCATCTGATATTAAAAAAAGAACATCTCTTAAGAGGTAATTATCAGTCAGAAATCATCTTCCAAATTTTATATCCTTTTCTTTTGTCTGCCCTATCCTCTTGTCATAGCTATGATTTTCTTCTACCTCTTTCACTTTTTCTCTTTATACTCCCCTATCCCACCACTTTCACCCACCACCACTCATATTCATCCTCTTAGTCTACCTCTCGCCGATCTCTCTAATTTTCCGGCACCGTCACATTTTCCAAGTGATAAATGACCGAGACCGGTCGAGTTTTACTAAAGATGTTGGCTAGTGGGATGACGATAGTGGTTTTGGTGGTTTCTTTTGTTTTATGGGTGGTTAAAAACTATCGGTGCTACTAAGAACCCCGACAATAGTTGCGGTGAGGCGAGGTTCGAAGACGAAGTTCAAAACGGTATTATATTATGTAATTTCTTAGCAAGTCTCTTGTAATAAGTTTAGATCTATTAATTTTGTTTGGAAGTGAAGGGTTTAAAACTTGATGATGAAACTTTCCGTATTTTGTTTCAGAAAATCTTCGGTTTTGTATAAAAACTCATAAACCGTGTTGAGCCATGTTATGTGTTCCATGTTTTATGAGTTCTTAAAATGGTTTTGAACAAAAATAATGTAAAACGGGAAGATCTAAGAGTTTTATGAGTTTCTAATGTAGAAGATCACAATTTGGGCGACTACAGAGCATATTCCTCCGAAAATCGATTTTGTTAAAACACTTTTCATAATGAAAGAGTTTGGATATGAGATTTTTTCCTTCATATCTAAAAAAACTCAATTGGTTTTTAGATCTCGTGTTGATAACATATTAACATATGATAATTATAGTGGTAAACAACAGAATCAGATTACTTGTACTTGTAATCGTACTATGTTTATCTGATTTCTTGCTTAGATTACAACATCCAGGATCCTCCTTTTATAGTGGAGGTCCATTCCCATAATCACAAAAATATCCCTGATTTTGTAGAATATATTATCATAAGGTGAAATATTAACCACATAATAAAAATTACAACAGAAAGATAATAGTTAAAAAGGTGGACTTAGTTCATACAAAATTTGTTTCATGTCTCCCATTTAAATGGTGGTATATGAAATTTGTTTCATTTTGTTTTTCTTTTCCTTCCCTACTCTCACACCAAACATGCATAAATCAGAATGCAGCCATTGTGTTGTGTCGGTGGCAGAGCCAGAAAATTTTCAAATGGCCGCAAATATATATACATTTACGATATCATTTTAGATGAAATCGACATAGAGAAATTTATATGATATGCTAATAAATGATGTTATTTTATGATAGAATATCATAGGCTTATGATAAAACGCTATACTTTTTGCCTGTTTGAAAAAACAAATGTAAATAAATAAATAAAATATCCGGAAAAATTAACTAAATAAGGATAGAAAACCCAATATAATAAACATTAAGTCAATATTAGATTGGACTAAAAAAAGCTCTCTTTGAAAAAACCCTCTTTTGAGGCTGCGAAATCCCTCTTCGGAGGCCGATAATCCACCTCGCCGGAGGTCGAATAACCATTCACCATCAAAATCCCATCTTCAACTTCTGGGTTCCTAATCTCCCCTAAATCAGTGCTTCGTTGCCACCCCTTCTCATATGTTTTTTGCCTCTTCTCAGCTTGAATCTTGTCGTTTTCGAGGCCGATCTCGCTCTTCCTCTCTCGTTCAAGCACCCTGGTGGCCATGTCTATTGCTTTTCATGGTCATCAAATCAAAACCCATATGTAGGTGCCAAAAAACCTCTCATCCCTAGGTTTTCGTCCAAATCTCCTTCGTTACCTCCTCCTCTTGGCGATTTCGGCATTTCCCTTGCTGAATTTGAGTAATTGCTATTTGGTTTCCCCAATTTTGAATTCCAATTTGAGTGAGATTTAGTGATGTTTTGGCCTACCTTTGTTTTAGTCTGGGTTGCATTCTAGAATCGTGGTATGAACGGCTCCTTGTCGGGCCCTGGTTCATCCCTCCCCACGAATCGATCTCTTCCTCGCGAGCTTCTGTCTTGGTGATGGTCCCGACGGTCCTCCTCAGCTCCGTCCGGCCTCGTTTCCAACCCTCGCCATCATTGTCCACCCTTCCGGCCTCCCCGGTTCTGCCTTTGCGTTCGGCTGTCCTGGCGACCGCCGAATCCGATTGCTCAATCCGTGTCGTGCACGAATGTATCTCCATGTTGTGTAACCATGCAGATGTTGTTGTGCTATTCTTTCACGGCAAGGCTGACAATTTTAATTAAAAAAGAAAAACATACTCCGTAACAAAATTGGTAAATTACATATTTTATATATATATATATATATATATATATATATATATATATATATATATATATAGAGAGAGAGAGAGAGAGAGAGAGAGAGAGAGAGAGAGAGAGAGAGAATATGGATCATGTGTACACAAGCCTTATTGTGTATCATGTACACAAATCTCGGCCTTTGGATCAAACCAAATCAAAGGCTCACAATAATCAAAATAAAGAAAAGAGAAAAGAAAAGAAAATGGGAGACTGTGAATAGTGACGGGAAAAGTAATTTTTTTGGCTTTTTTTGTTATTTTCGTCCATTTTAAAAAAATATTCTTAATTTTTTTTGATGTAATTTATTTTTATCTACCTATAGACACCCACTTTGCATATGTTTTGCAAAAAAAAAAATTATGATAACAATTGAGCTTAAGAGTTTTCGTTTTGTTTGTGCCTAGTTTTATTATTCGGTGGAATTGGTGGGTTTTTTTGATATTATTCATTGAATTATATATGTTTATTCAGTGGAATGTAGTGTTTTTTTTGTAGTTCGAAATCATTTGGAGCCACATTGAGCTTAAGGGGTTTTTCATGCCCATATTGATCATTCAGTAGAATTGGTGAATTTTTTATATTATTATTTGAATTATGAATATTTACTCAATGGAATGTGTGTTTTTTTTTACCAATTTCTTTGAATATGCTACCGAATAATTAATAGTATATATTACCATGGATATAGCTTTATTCAATGGTATAGCTTTATTATTCAATAGTATATATTACCATCGAATAATATTACCGAATAATATTGTAACACCATCGAATAATTAAGCTATACCATTGAATAATAAAGCAATATCATCGCACAGTCCGTCAATACGATCGAATAATATAGTGATACCATCGAATAATCAAAATGACTAACCTACAAAACAGACTCATACGACTGAATAATCCTTCATATACTAGTGCATAATCATTCATACTCAACTGCATAATCATCTATGGGAATCAACGGCTCAGATTTGTGTATATGATATACGTTAAGGGTTGAGTACACCCGAACCAACCCCTATATATATATATATATATATATATATATATATATATATATATATATATATATATATATATATATATATATATATATATATATATGTGTATATACAGATCGACTCCGGTGAAAACCTAAAATTAGGGTGAAAACCGTGAGGAGCGTTTTGATTGGAGGATAAACTATACCTACACTCTAGCGCGTGTCGGCCCCAACTCCTTCTCGCTTCCTCTTCCGCCTCTCGTCATCCGATCCTGCCATCGTAGTCACCCTCACTCGCTCGCTGCCGACCTCCAGCGCTCATCGCCCTTCCTCGTTGCCCTCGCTCACCCTCCACTCTAGTCTCAGATCTGGTGGATCTCGCCATCGTTCGCTGTCTCTGAACTCGCCCTCGCTCACTGCCTCTGGTCATCGTCGTCCTCTTATCGCAGTCGCCAGTCGCCTTCGCTCGCTCGTAGCCTCGAGTCCTCGTCGCTCTCGCATGCTGCCTCCAGCCCACTTTCAGGCATTCTTCTCCTGACGATCCTCCTTACTAGTTGCTGATTTCAGATTAGCAATGTATTCATAGATAGTTGGACTGGTTTTAATTAGACTGCTAGTTTCATGTTATTTTATTCAAGTTACTGCCGAATTCAACCGGTTACTAAAATTATTTGATTAAGTTGGAGTGATTAAAGTTACTGAAATTTAGCAAGTTGGACTGGTTCATCTGCTCATCAAGCAATTTGTTGATTCAAGTTGCTGACTCAAGCAGTTTATTGAAGGAAGTTGCTGATTCAAGTTGCTGCTTGACTTCTTTTCCCCTTCATATGCTTCTGGTGTGATAAAAGAAGTTCTTGTCTGGTTGGTCTTCTTCTTGATGGAACTGACTCACTTTATGTGATATTTTAAGAAAAGCAATTGAATTCTTCATTTTCCCCTTGTTCTAAAATTTATGATTTGTTGTCATGGGGAAGAGACTACATATGCTTCTGGTGTGATAAAAGAAGTTCTTGTCTTGTTGGTCTTCTTCTTGATGGAATTGACCTGCTTTATGTGATTTGTTAAGAAAAGCAGTTGTGAGCAGAACCGGTTCAAGCAATTGTTGAGAGCCATGAGCATATCAGTCAGATACAATTCTGTTGTTTCTAGCATAGATCAATTTTGCAGGTATTACATCTCTATCCTTTAATGTACTTATCTAGTTTTCAAGGACATTGCTTTGATATATGAATGTGAAAATCACATTGGTTAGTATTTAGTAACTAAATTAATGTAATTGCCTCTCTAGCTAGCTTTGACCAAGCAATTGAAAATTTGAAATTGCTTGTTGGTTGGTACGGTTCATCCATGCCCAAATGTTGTGTGTGGTCTTTTATGGATCCTTTTCAAGAGCCGTTTTGTTGGCTGTTCTAAAGCTCTTCAGGGGCTACTTTTTTTAAGGGTATGAAGTTTCTTTTATTGTATAGAAAATTCAGTTTGTGTTGCCTTTCTTTTTTTATTGCTTTCTTCTAGCTAGCTTGTGTTCTTGGTTCAGTGGATGATCTGATGGGAGCCTATTAGCTTGTTTTGCTAAATTGGCTTAAAATTATTAGCCTATTAGCTCAACCGGTAGAGCATTATGCTTAAGCACAATATGTGGGTTCAAATCCCACATAGGCTATCCAAATAAAATATATGGAGGTTATATATAACTATGGGTTCAAGATTTAAAAATCTTGAACCTACTTTAAATGAAGATAATACACAATGAAAAAAACTTGAACCTACTTAATAAACTAACATGAAATGTAAGGTAACAAGATGTCACTTTATGTCTAGATATAACTATGAGTTCAAGATTTAAAAATCTCGAACCTACTTTAAATGGAGGCAATATAGCATAATAAAAATTTGAACCTACTTAATAAACCGAAATGAAATATAAGAATACAAGATGTCACTTTAGAGATACATATAACAATGGGTTCAAGATTTAAAAAACTTGAACCTACTTTAAGCGAAGATAATACACCAAGAAAAAAACTTGAACCTACCTAATAAACTAACATGAAATGTAAGGTAGCAAGATGTCACTTTAAGTCTAGATATAACTTTGGGTTCAAGATTTAAAAATATTGAACCTACTTTAAATGGAGGCAATATATCATAATAAAAACTTGAACCTACTTAATAAACCAAAATGAAATGTAAAACATCAAGATGTCACTTTAGAACTATATATAACTATGGGTTCATGATTTAAAAATCTTGAACCTACTTTAAATGGAGGCAATGGGTATACTATCAAAAAAACTTTAACCTACTTAATAAACCAATATGAAATGTAAGGCAGTAAGATGTCACTTCAAGGCTATATAACTATGAGTTCAAGAGTTAAAAATCTTAAACCCACTTTAAATGGAGGCAGTACACTATGAAACAAACTTAAACATACTTAATAAACTAACATGAAATATAAGGTATCAAGATGTCACTTTAGGGCTATATATAACTATGGGTTTAAGATTTAAAAATCTTGAACCTACTTTAAATGAAGGCAATACACTATAAAAAAAAAACTTTAACCTACTCAATAAACCAACATGGAATGTAAGACATCAATATGTCACTTTAGGGCTATATATAACTATGGATTCAAGAGTTAAAAATCTTGACCCTAATTTAAATGAAGGCAATACACCATAACAAAAAATTTGAACCTACTCAATAAACCAACATGAAATGTAAGACATCAAAATGTCACTTTAGAGCTATATATAACTATGGGTTCAAGAGTTAAAAATCTTGAACCTACTTAATAAACCGACATGAAATATAAGACGACAAGATGTTACTTTATGGTTATATATAACTATGAGTTCAAGATTTAAATGGAGGCAATACATCGTAATAAAATCTTGAACCTTATCTATAGTTATCGTATAAACATATTTTGATATTATAATAAACTTATACTAACATATTTCCCAACTAACAATTTGATAGGTTATTGTAAAAAAATATTTTACCATAGATATAAAAAAAAATCTTGAATCCCCAATGATAAAAATATATATATTGAAACTATAAAAGAAAATCTTGTACTAATGTATTAAAAAAATTAATGATTGAATTTCGGTGAAAATGAAGCCCACAAATGAAAGCATTTCAAAAGTGCTTTGCTGCCCAGCCGGTTAGGTAAAGGTTTCGTCGTATCCAATTTGGAGGAGGACGCGGATCTCGGGTTCAAATCCCAGCTTTTAAAAACACAAGCGTTAATTTTTTTTCAAAACAACACGCGCATTTTTTTTTTTTTGACAACTCAGCAACGTGACGCGCTTTGTTAGAGGAGGTGGGTTGCGTGTAACTTACGGACCAATCAAATTGCTCCTCACGGTTTTCACCCTAATTTTGGTTTTCACCGGAGCGCGACCCTATGTGTGTGTGTATATATATATATATATATATATATATATATATATATATATATATATATATATATATATATATATATATATATATATATATATATATATATATATATATATATATATATTATTTGACTATATATTTACATTTACAAACCCGTCCGAAAAGGTTAAACTAAATGGGCTTGATCAAAATCCCGCAAGGGCCTCGATAAAATCTCGAAAGGGTTCTCGGGTGCGTTTTACTAGGGTGGTTCTCCACGGCGCCTCTCGGTGTTCGTGGCGTTCCTGTTCTTAGTTGGGGCTCTGGCGTCTGGTGTCGGGTCTGGCTGGGGTCGAGGCAGTGTGTATCGTGGTGACTCCGTGATTCGGAAGTTTTCTTCGAGGTTCGTCTTCACTGCCCACGGGGAGTCCTGATGTACCGTTGGCCAACGGTGTCATTTTGTTATGGCACTTGCCGTTGGTCAGGTCTGTCTGGCCCTCGAATTCTTACCTTATCAAAAACAAATTAAGTCAATATTATGTTTGTTATATGAGTTGAGTAGCTCAAGCTTGAATTGGTTTGGGTTCTGCTCAATAAAATCTCAGTTCGAGTTTCATTTACTAATTGAGTTGAGTATGAACACATTTTTAAGTTTGATTCAAAGATCGTTCAACTCGATTGAAACTCAAATAACGTGAATTTTTCAGAAATTTACAAAATTTCCTTTAAGTTACTATATCGTAAGCAAGTAAGGTCACATAATACTTGAAAAAACTCAGTTCGAACTCGTTCATTTACTAAACAAGTCGAGTATGAGCTTAGGTTCAAATATAGACTCCATTCATTTCTCTCGTTTAGTGATCTCCGTCATTTTTAGAGTTTGAAAATGGGCTGGAGAATCTATTAATTTGGGGCTTTTGAAATCTAGAAATTGATCTGGTTTAAATTTGCTTGGTCTTTTTAGATTTGAAGATTGGTTTCGATTTGGGGTTTTTGGTGTGTTTTTGGTTGCTTTGAAATGATTTTGGGTGTAGTTTGTTGGTTTTTGTGCATGTGTTCTTGTTTAGGATGGAGACGATGAAGTTCTTTCAAATCTTTCAGAATCAAATTCCTAAGGGGCTTGTAAACAATCTAATCCCTAACGAGTTCGTACCAATCTATCGGAATCAATTCCCTAAGAGACTTGTACATACTATAGGGAATAAGTTCATGAGCGAAACTGAGGATAGGAATTAGGGCTAATTGGTTTTAAAACCCTAGTCTTTCTTCAGTTGTGAGATACCTCTTTCTTCCCGTCTACCCCTAATTTTACCTCCCATCCATCCTCTTCAATCGTCCCCCTCCTTCTCCACATATCCTCCTCAGCCTCTCCCCTGTCATCACTAACTTCCCATCTCCTGTCCCATCCATAGACGCTTCTTCTCACACATTTCAAACTGTTCTTTTCCTCCTCATCTCCCTCCTCTCCACTGCTCCGCCTTGTCCCCTGTCGTCTAGCCCTCCTCCTCCACTACCTCTCCTCCCACTTCTACTCCTTCCCCCACCCCACTGCATTTCCTCCCCCTCATCAACCACCTTTCTCCCCATCTATCCCCTTTCTTACTTCATCCGTTGACACCGTTATTCCCTAGCAACCACCCCCAAACTCTCTCACCCGCCACTGCAGACTCCTCATCTCCATCCCCTTTCGTAGCCACCTCTCCCCGAACCCTTACTCTACCGCCTCTGCCTCCTCCTCCACGCCCCTTTGATGAACCCCAATTTCCTCCCTCCACCTGGAATTTACTGCCTCTCTCTAGTTTTTCTAGAGAGGGGGAGATCTCTCTAATTGGGAGTCGAAAGCCCTCCTGTTGGAAGCTGAAACCCCTCCATCTGAGAGTCGAAATTCCTCCATCCGAGAGTTGAAACCACTAATACCTACGCCCCTCTCTTTGGGAGTTGAAACCTCCCTTTTGAAGAGGGGTATGTATGCATATAATGATAATAATATAAACAAATATAAATAAATGATATAGTTCTGAATTGAGAAGTGAAACTCTTCTCTGTATATGGGAGTTGTAACAATTATTTGCAGAGATCAAAGCAAGATGTGCTTGTAGATATCTCTCCCTCTAAAAAGACACGACCCCCTTGTTTTCTTTGTCTATTCTTATATGTTAAGTTGTTTTCGATCTCGCTATGCCTCCCTGGCAAAGCTAACACCATGCCGTACAGAATTTGACTCTTAATCTAAAAAAATCATCCAAAGGGATACCAGACTCGACAGATTGGAAATTGAAAATCAAACCCATAAAGGTTTGGACCAACATCACAATCTTGTTGAAGACATGACTTTTTTGTTTTCTTTGACTACTACTCCTTTACTATCCTTGGTGAAGATTGTAGGAGATTCAACGAAAACAACAACAAAATTAAATCAAAATTTTCGTTTTCGAACGCATCCATTAGAGTCTACGACCCCATCAGACCCGCCACAATGACAAATTTACCTACCCATAGTTAGAAGATGGTGGTGGTGGTGGTAACAATTTCTCTATACATATGGCTTCTTTTTAAAAAATAATCCTAAAATTAATCTCGCAAAATTGAAAAGCACTCTCACCCTATATTCTCAATTTGGCTTAGCTATATGTTTCTGGATGTGGTTCGTGGTTGTGGGGCTTCGACTAGTTGGTTCGTGGTTAGTTCCGAATGAGGAGAAGTCTTGTAGCTAGGGTTAGCAATTTCACCCGCACCCGACTCGAACCCGAATCACCCGACCCGAAAAAGTGGGTGAAAACTCGAAAAAAAAAAAAGCGGGTGGAAAGTGGATATGGGTGGTGGGTTAGGTGGGGTGAGATTTTTTCCACCCTCACCCGATCCACCACCCAACCCATCATCCACCACCCGACCTGATCCACCATCCATCTACATTATAAATGTATTATTTATATATTTTATATAAACAATATATAAACTTCTTAATTTCTTAAACCATAACTTCCTAATCGGCACTTCGTTCTGCAAACCTCTTGCCCTATTCGTGCTCTACCGCTCTCGTCTTGATGTTGATGGGCGACTTATTTTCCTTAAGACAATGATATTTAAACTCTTGTTTGTGTTTAAAACTTATGGTCATATGTTTAAGACATTGTTATTTAAACTTATGATGACTCATTTAAGACTTAATGTGCAAGATGATGTTATTTTAGCCACTGTTTTCTCTACATGTTTTTATTGGAATTCAATTATGTGTATTTAGCAAAAATCACTCATATGTCATCCATATTTCACCCATTTCACCCGCTCACCCGATGAATATGGCCATATGGGTGAAAGTGGATATGGATGAAGTGGATACAGGTGGGGTGATTGGTCATCCATGGTGGGTCGGGTGAAATGAGGGTCCATCCACCCATCATCCGACCCATTGTCATCCCTACTTGTAGCTCTGTTTGACCTAGCTGATCGGGGCAGTGTCATTGATCTCCAAAGATCCCTCGTGGGGAAATGTCGAGTGATCCACACTTTCTCATGAGTCGTTCATTTTCATCCGTGGATTTCTGCTTTCCGTCTCTCCAGCTGTGAGGCATTATATCAGCATCAACTTTCCCATGCGCTCACTATTCACATTCTCTCGCCGAGTCTTCCGTCTTTGTTGAGCCAATCTTCTTCTTGGTTCATATTTTTTTGAGGTTGTTTTCCTCATTTTGTATTTTGAATAAAAACAAGAATTTTTTTTTTTCAAATTAGCCAAAAAAACCAAAAAAAATTAGGAGAATAGCCAAAATTTGAAAACAACGACTTTACCCCAGATATTTTAAAATTTTAATAAAATATTAAAGTCGTTGTTATAAACATCGACTTTGTATTTTATTTTAAAAAAATATTAATTAAAGATTAAAATAGGTGAAAATCGAAAAAAACAAATATTTTTTGGAGAGTCCCTGTTTGTAAAGGGGATGCCTCTCTCTCTCTTACCCTTCGTTTAGATGCTGGAATTTGATGAGATTTTTAGGGAGATAATAGAAATGAAAATAAATTGAGTGTTTGGATGGACAATTGAGATGAATGAAATGGATTTTAAACTTGAATAACTACCCTATTTGATAGGATTTTATTACCCAACAAAATGGTAGAATTTGATAGAAAAGTGAAATTGTTTCCAATCTCTTCTCTTCCCTAAAATTCTTCGTTGCCAAACAACTCTGAGCCCCACTACACCCTCTCACCTCTCCATTCTATCTCCTCCACCCTCTATCTGACTCTCTCTTCTACGTAATCCAATCGTGATGCCCCACCAAGCCACCACTCACTCTCCTCTCTCCCTTCTCTCTCCATAGTCAGATTTTGAAAAAAATACAAAGGTAACAACGACTCTCCCATGTATTTTTTTTCTTCCCGTTTTCTGGTGTTTTTCCATTAATCTGAATTTAAAGGTTGAAAAAAATATAAAAAATACATAAGTCAATGTTTCTCTACTTTGACTAATTGCTAAAATACTTTCAAAACTTGGCTATTCTCCGAAATTTTTTTTGAGTTTTTTTGGCTAATCCGAAAAAAAAATTCATAAAACAAGGGAATGATCAAATCACCAAAGTTTCAGATTGCCCCCTTGTCTCTGCGCGCTCCGGTCCGGTAGTCCGCTTCAGGCTTATCAGGCACATCTCTGATTCTCTCCCTTGCAAATCCCGACCCAAGCACGATGCAATTCTTCCCCTCTCACTTCACCATTTTTTCTCTACTCATCCCCACTCTCTCTCTCCTCTCCCCCTCCCTCGCCGCCGACGATTCTCCCACCTACATATGGCCTCTTCCGTCCGATTTCACCTCCGGCAGCGACACTCTCACTGTTGACCCCGATCTCTCCATCTCCTTCTCCGGCGACTCCTCAATTGTCACCGACGCCTTCGGCAGGTACATGCGCCTCATCTTCAAGCACACTGCTTCCTCCACCTCTCCTTCTCATCGCAGTCGGAAGCACAGGCTCCTTGCTCCGCCGCCTTACGATCTCAGTGTTCTCCAAGTTATCGTCAATTCAGCTAGCGAAGAGGTTCACTTCTAATCATCCGATTCCTGTTTCCCCCTTTTCATTTTTTTTTTTTGGCGTATGAATCCCTTGGATTTTAACTAATGGGCTACATTTCGGGAAACCAGCTTCAATTAGGGGTGGATGAGAGCTACACTTTGCGCGTTGCTAGGAGAGATGATCGCTCCATTGTTGGAGGAGCAACAATTGAGGTAATTTCGTGCCTTTTAAAAAAAAATCCGTTACTATTGTACATGACAACTTCCAGTGACTATGAGATGTAGGTTTCAGTTTTATGGGGGATTTGGGGTGGTTATCATATTTGCGATAGGGCCTGATGTTTGACACATTTCCTTTGACAGGCAAATACCGTATATGGTGCAGTGCGCGCATTAGAGGTATGTGTAACCCCGTGACAGTGATGCACTTGCGACTTCTCTGGAATTGAACTTTTGAATACAAGTTGCTAAACAAAAGGAAATTAGTAGGTGGATGATTGCATTCTGATAATCCCCTGGTTAGTCATAAAAAAAATTGAGTCATGTTATCATGAAAAGTTAGCTTTAACCCCGGTTAGCAAGTTTGAAAAGGTTAAAAAAAATGTTGTATGCAAGTTTGATATTTTGAGGGCATTTATGTTGGTTGAGTGATGTCACCTTTCTCTGGCTGTGCGTTTTGTAGTGCCATCTTTTCTATACATAGCACAACTGGTTGAGAAACTTAGGCTCATTTTACATTTGATGTGTGATTTCTTCTGCTTTTGTTGAATTGTATGCAGACGTTTAGCCAATTATGCACTTTTGATTACGGATCTAAAACTGTACAAATTTTCAAGGCTCCATGGTACATCCAAGACAAGCCAAGATTTGCTTATCGTGGACTCCTCCTTGGTAATTTCCTGTGATATTGGTAACTGTTCAATTATAGGCTCTGCTTTACGTTTTCTTGATGTTTTAGTATATGTGGCTTTCTTGCAGATACTTCTAGGCATTATCTCCCCGTTGATGTGATAAAACAAGTTATCGATTCCATGTCATATGCTAAACTTGTATGTCTTTGCCACATTATATCTTTATCTTTTTTTCATCATCAAAGTTCATGAGTTTTTTTTTTGCTTTGAGTTTCTAATTGCACTCAAAGCTCAATTGATTTATCCTGATATTAGAATTCCATTCAGTAGAATGTTCTTCATTGGCACATCATAGATGAGGAGTCTTTCCCACTAGAAATACCTGCCTATCCATATTTGTGGAATGGTGCATACTCAAATTGGGAGCGATACACAATTGAGGATGCTCAAGGAATTGTTAAGTAAGTGAACTTTTTCTTCAAAGAAATTCTCTTTATTGTATAGACATATTTTGGAAACTTGAACAAGGAACAAATTTTGGATACACAACAAATTTTGGATACACAACTTTGAATATCGCTTGGTAGTTGGTTCCTCTTAATCCATTGTCACAACTTTTTTTAGATATTCTATATCACATAGACATATTTTGGATACACTCTCTTGACTTGGTCGGGGTAAGAGTGCGTACATCCGGACCCCCCAGACCCTGCTTGAGTTTGGGATTTACTGGGTTGTTGTTGTTGTTGTTGTTGATTTTTTTGGCTGTAGTGTTCTTTTGATTTATTCTTCGCCGTGCTAATCAAAATTTCTTTTCCCTCTTTCTTTCTCATGTCTATGTGATATCATATGTGAAGTTTTGCCAAGACAAGAGGTAAATATATAATCTTTTTCTTTCCCCTGGTGCCTTTACTGGATTTTTCTCTTTAATGTACACTTAGTCACTTAACTATGCATTATTGTGAAGGCTGATTGTACAGTCTTTGTTCTATGAATTTGTATGTGTGTCAACTGTAAAATTGTATATAACCCGATTGAAAGAAGCTAAAGGACTAAAGGAATTGTAATTTTTGGTATTGTTTTGTCAATTTTAATTGCTTCATACATCATGCTGCAGGCATCCATGTCATGGCAGAGATAGATGTTCCTGGTCATGCTGAGTCATGGTATGTGAATCATTGAATGAGTTGTATGTATCCAATAAACAGCTATTATAATTCTTTGTTTATTTTGATCTCATTTTAAGTTGTACGTATCCAATCATTGAATGAGTTGTACGTATCTAATCAACCTAGATCGCAAATCGCCTTAGTGAGAAAAATAACCCTTTAACTAAGCATCTATTTTAATTTGATATTTTCAAGATTAAAATCTATAATTGGTTCTTATACAAACAAACGTACCACAATACTCATTTCAAGATTAAAATTAATTTTAGATTGTTGCTAAACTTCTAATGTTAATTGTATATTTATTCACAAATGTGGTACATTGAATCAAATAAAATATCAAAATGTTTAGAAAATAATTTACAATGAATTAAAAATGATTGAAATGTTGTAAAAAAAAACTATTGATTTTGAAGATATTTTTATATTGAAAAATTTATTAAAACATAAAATTAAATTTGATTAAGCTTACGCCCTTGATTTCTAAAAAAAATGAAACCATTGAGTTTACAAAATATTAGCCAGATTATGTTATAATTTTTTTTATAAAGAAAGTGCGGGATACAATAAGAGGCGGATTCAAACGGGGGCATGTGGGGCACGTGCCCCACTCTCATCCGACGAACCTCTTATATGTATTCTCCTCGTCGATAACTTCGTTTTGATATATAATACACATTAATCTGATATCCGAGTAAAAAGTTGTGAATGTTTGAAAATTGAAGGTATATTAATCACTTTAAATTTTATTTAAATTAAATAACCCACAATGCTTTTATATTTTATTTACATTGACATTCCTATACTATAATTTATCTTGAGATCTTTGAAATGAGAGGTTATATTACTCATTTCGATAATTAGTTGAGAAATCACAGAAATTTAAATGAAGGAAAATGTCAGATTTTCTACTTTGCTAGATATTAACGATGTTTCTAAAAATATGATCGAGGTAGGAATTCACAAAGGTTTGATTTGGTATATCGTCTCATCGAGCTAGTTTTAGTGTTACCGATTGCAAAAACTATAGTGGAAAGAGCTAACTTTCTTTCAATGGATATTATCAAGCCATATTTGCGCAACAAAAGAAGATTTTCTCTTTGAGAGTTGTGTCTGGTAGGTTGAAAAAGATGTTTTCAAGCGTATTGATAATGAGGTTATATATCATTCAACACTTTTAGGGTATGGAAACCCATAAAATGGATTTACCCCTGCCGAGTTGAACTATTTCAATGGATTTACCCCCCGTCGAGTTGAACTATTTCATTATAAAAAACTCTAATTAGCAATGACGAATTATTTGTACTAGTGAACTCCGTTATTTTTTTTATCGCTATTTTGTAGTGTTGAAGACGTTATGCATTGAACGAGTTCATGTTCTTCATTGTCGATTATTATCGGTTTGCTCCCACCCTCTTCGGGTTCTGGCTCCGCCATTGGATACCGTTGAAACCTTGTCAAAGTCAAACAATTTTTTTAAAACAAATCTATTGAGCTATTTTAAATTATACTCCGTATAAATCAAAATTAATTGATTCATATCGAAAAATAGATTGCTCTATTTTCAAAATTGTTATTAATAAAATATTTAATACCTAATAAATGTGGCTAAATACGTGGCAATATTTATGAGATTTGAAAATTAAATTTATTAACTTATTGAGTACAAAATATTTTCACCAGCAAATGACATGTGAGAATATCAGTTATAAATTTAGTATAGAATACTACAAATATATATAGCTTATCATTTAACATATTGCAAATAACAAAAAAGTAATACGTGGAACTATATAAACATGTAAACTCAAAAAGAGTCGATAAATGTTCATCATTCATTTTAAAATATAATTACATTATTAAAATATGCTATTTTCGATATTGAGGAGTAGTAGTAATGACGAATAATGATAGTTGAGTTATAATATGATAGTAATTCATTTCACAATCTAATAAAAATTTACGTAATTTAGAAGATATGTATATAAATTTATTAAAAAGATTATAAATAGGTGGTATCATTTAATGAAATGACAAAAACTAATTGGACAAATTTTTTTAAGGGAAAATTTTTAACCAACATATAACAAGTGACAAAAATGATACTCCCTCTGTTAATTAAAATTTGTCGTTTTTGGAAGTAAATCTTGTTAAGAAAAACTTGTCATCTTAGGTATTTTGCCATCTACTTTACAAAATTGCCCTTGTAATGATTAGATAGTGGTTAGTTGTAGTTTTGGAGAAAGTAAAAAAGTGGAGTAATAATTAGGGGTATAAGTGTATTTTTGTTTGTGCAAGATTGTATGTGCAACAACCTTTTTCTCAAATGGATATATTCCTATGTAATTTTGAAGTGATGTTATTCATCTTAGCTTCAATTTGTCGATTTTCAACGTTATTTGTTCTTTATGCAGGGGTGCTGGATATCCTGACCTGTGGCCCTCTCCTTCCTGCAAAGAGCCACTTGACGTTTCAAAAATTTTTACTTTTGATGTGGTCTCTGGTATTTTAGCAGGTCAAATATCCTTAAAACCTACATATATCTTAATTTTTGTCAGCCTACATTTTCTGCGGGTACCTACTTTTGTGTTGACTTGGGTATGGTTGATGAAAGAAGCTGGTAAAATTAAAGTACTTCAGTTCATACAATGATGAAATTGGAGCTGATAAAATTCAACTTTCCATCTCCATCTATTTATCTTTATGTTAAGGGCTAACCATTTCACCCGGTAAGGAGTGTGAGTCTTGTCTGTCTCTTATTCTTGTTCCTTGGTGAACTCCTTACCACTGGATGGAACTGAATGTAGTTCTCCATAAAGTCAATAAATATGCTTCATCTTTTCTTGCCTCTCAAGTTATCAGCATAGCTTCCTCTTGGATTCTCACTTAGATGTTTGAAAAGGCGAGGTCTTGGCTAATCGCCACTTTCTGGCTCTTTTTAGGCTGTCCTTTGCTAACACTTTTATAGCAAGATTGTCAAACCGATGCACTGACGCGCTTGTGTCTCACTTTGGCACATGGCCAAATCATCGAATTGTGAAAACGTAGTTTATCCTGGTACTAGCCACACCTATCTTATCGTAGACAACCTCATTTCTCATGCCCACACGTCCATATGATTACTCATCTTTGCCATGATAAGCCTTTATTTTTGCGCCTTCATAGTCGCACAACACTCCGCCTCGTTAAGTGTAGAATTTACCCTTAACTTGAAAGGGCACTTTCCTGTCACACAAGACTCTTGAAGCAACCCTCCATTTCTATCACCCCACTTGAATCCGGTCCTTGATATCCTTGTCTACTCCATCACTCTGTATGACTGACCGAAATATTTGAAATTGTCTTTCTTCGGCACAATATCATAACAACCACATAAATAATAAGAAGAAAAATGGAAGAAAGGTGTGTATTGAGGACCTGAGGATTCATGGAAGAAAGAACAAAATGAAATAAAACTATAATTGAGTTCTCAAGGTGGAAAAATTCATAATCCTCTGATTGAATATGATATATATACATGGATCGTTTGTTGCTATATTTAAACTTGAGTCACAGCAATTCAGCATTCTCTTTACCTTTTCTTCTTTCTTTGATTTTCCTGGTTGCTTTGTGGATACATTCGTAATGAATTATTGTTTCTCTGTAGAGTTGCGGAAAATCTTTCCATTTGAGCTCTTCCACTTGGGTGGTGATGAGGTTAATACAGGTTAGTGGGGTTCACTGATAGATCTATGCTATATAGGGAGGAAAATCCTCGTTCTGAGCTCTATGTTTTTTTCTCATTACAAAATATGTGATTCTTCTGTTCTTTTATAATTACTCTATTTCTAAAAAAATCCTTGAGGATGCAGGATCAGCAAATCTTTAGAATTGTTTTTGCTGTCAATATTTTCCCATATATGTTGTTTTATGTGTTTCAATATGTCACAGGTTGTTGGAGCAGTACTCCGCACGTAAAGCAATGGTACATCTCTTGCCTTCTCTATTTTGTTTGAGTACTTAAAATTCTTTTGTCATGTTCTTATATTACTGGATGTCATGATGATTGAAATCATTGATATACAACAATTTGGTACTTATGGCCTGTCAAAAGCAACATTTTCTGTGCTAACTTCTTGCTTCTTATTGGTTTGCTCGTTTTCCTTTATGGGCGACTACTACTGTCTTCCTTATGGGTGACTACCTACTGTCAGAAGGAACTTTCCTTCTATCTTCTCTCAGTTTGCTAGTTCTCTTATGCTGGTAGATTTTGGGGTTTGGCATTTTGCACACTGTTCTTCAGCCTTCTCCCAGGAAAGCGGGATGTGAGACCACTTGTTTAAACTTGAGATGGAGTAGACTGTATATAGCCTGGGCTTGAGCTTTAGGTACCCACTTTGTGTATTTGAATTGACCACAATACTTTGGCTTTTAATTGCTGGAGGGTTTAACGCAACGCTGGTGGTGAGATTGGAAAAGATCAAAAGAGAAGAGAGGGGGATTTGAGTCATATGACTGTGGAAGGAAAACAGCAAAGGAATGGAAATGATTCACATGGGGATCGGCATGTAGAATAAGCCAAGTGTGCAATTTATTGAAAATGCATTATTCTTGGAGTAAATGTAAAACACTTGAGTGTAATATCTGACACCGATACTGTGCATGAACGTCATTTGCGCACCTGTTGTCCATATCACTTCTTTTTAAGCAATGAAATTATACAGCAGGAAGCATTTTTACTTGTGGAGTCAAAAATAGATTCTTCACTGTAGAGAATGAAAACTCAACCTAACCCTGAAATTCATAATAATTTGCTAACGACACAATGTTAGCTGCTCCCAAGGTCTATTGTTACATACTTACATGGGTGAATTGGATTCAGATGTGTACATTTTGTTTGCGTTTGTGGGGAGTGAGAGGAAATTCTAGGTCTTTTTTTTGCCTCTCTCTCTCTCTCTCATTTTTGTAATCAATGCTTTCAAATTACATAAAATATAAATAGAATGTGAATTGGCTTCATAGAGTTTGTACTTCTTTTCTCTCTTTGTATTGTTCCCGAAAGTAACTGATATCTCTTTTTATCACATTTTACTCTATTTTATGCTTGAGTGTGGCTATGAGATAGATAAAGCCACCATACCTATTTTTGAAGCATTTTAACTAAATTCAGTTATTTTTAATCTCGACCCCTCATATCCTACATGAAATGATATTACATTGGGTCGATAGGTAAGTACTCTACTGTTTGCTTTGGTTTTGTAAACTTCTGAATGTAGGTTGAGTGAGCATAACATGACTCCGAAGGACGCGTATCAGCATTTTGTGGTTAGAGCACAAGAGATAGCAATTTCAAAGAATTGGTCTCCTGTCAACTGGTATGTTTCCTCATTTAGTTTCTCACCGATAAGGATGCTTGATGTTTTTAGGACTTCAGCATCTCTCATACAAAGATGAGTTGTAATGACCTAAAGGTCATCTGACAATACTTGTAAGTTCTGTACATGTATTTAATTTGGATCGAATGACCTATGCCCATTATATTTGAATACCCTGTAACACATTCCTAATGATCGAATAGTTTTTTTGTCCCATCACCCTAATGAAATTCTATTTTTGTATGGCAATTTAGTATTTTTTACAAAACTGTATGAAGGTATTGATTTTGGTCCTTTCAGGGAAGAAACTTTCAATTCATTTGCCTCGAAGCTCAATCCAAGGACAGTTGTTCACAATTGGTGAGTCTATCTATATATATAAAGTTGGCTGAAAGCCCCAATAATTGCACTAATTAAATGATAATAAATAACCTAATATATATATTCAATATTGCTATAGAAAATAAAAAACACATCGTAGCATAGTGGTTATAGGAGTTTATACATGAAGTCAAGAGTTCAATCCTCCATATTTGCACAATTTTTTTTTAGCTTTTTTTGCTCAAATGCGCACCTACATACACCTAATTAGTTTACTACACACATCTTATCTATTTCATGCAAATAGTGAATTTATATAAAAGGTATTTCCTTCGTTCGACAAAACATTTCTTTTTAGAGTATTAGTTTTGTTCAAGAAAACACGTCATTACTCATTATAGGTATTTTGGTCTATACTTTACGAAAATGCCCTTGTAATGATTAGTAAATTGTTACATGTAGTTTTCGAGAAAGTAAAAAAAGTAGTGCAATAAATGAGGGTATAATATTATATTTGTTGATTTCCTTAAAATTTGTGAAAGAAGATAAAGTGACATGTTTTGATGAAAATAATCAAATAAAATTTGTCTTACATTTTCACAAAAACCTAATAAAACCACTGGGGTAATATTTGTCTTACAAAAACCACCCATTAAATAGGTTTTTGTCAAATACATTATTTGATGAAAATAAACACTGGGGTAATATTTGTCTTACATTTTCACAGTTATTTGGCTACTTTCATCAATGCTGATAAGTTGCAAATATAATGTATCCATCCATATTCCAATATTAATTAATTTATACAGTATATTGTTATTAAATTATTTTATTCAAATTTAAATAGAACACCTTAGACTCAATCGGGTGATATCAAAGTCTTTCTCCAAGTTGTAGAAAGATGATGACAATTTGTAGGTAATGAACTGGGTTTTTTTTTATCCATAGTCCCTTTATTGTGTTATAGTCCACAATATGCAATTTGTATTATCCATTTGTGTCGTACTTTATAGTATTTTTGTGTGTGTTTCCTTGATAGGTAGGAGAAAGAGTTGTTATTATATTGATAGATTTGATTTTTTTACTGTAAAGTAAAGGCAATATACTATGTTATTATGTTGTGTTATGTCACTATATTATCCATTTGTGTTGTTGTACTTTATAGTATTTTTTGACTGTAAAGTTTGATCACTTTCCAGATAAAAAAAAAAAGTTCGATTACTTTTAATATTAATGTAAAATAAATAACATGTATATCAGAG
The DNA here is from genome assembly GCA_037127255.1 of Persicaria tinctoria. Taxonomy (NCBI): domain Eukaryota; kingdom Viridiplantae; phylum Streptophyta; class Magnoliopsida; order Caryophyllales; family Polygonaceae; genus Persicaria; species Persicaria tinctoria. Next base: position 40,068,485 of record JBANSL010000012.1, on the reverse strand, counting down.
TATCTGTATGAATCAAATTACATTTAACGGACGAGACATTTCACTAAAATACAAGTCCCGTACATCATACAGGCATGCTCCACTAGTTTCATATAAAATCAAACTTCTTACATTCATTATCATGAACCGGAGATGATTTAAGTTATGTTGATGTTCTGGGTGACTATAGTACTGAAGTTACGTACGTTATGCCTGGTAGGTTGGGCTCTGGAGTCTGTCCAAAGGCAGTAGCACAGGGCTTTAGGTGTATCTTCAGCAATCAGGGTGTTTGGTATCTTGATCATCTAGATGTTCCTTGGGATAGGGTGTATAATGCTGAACCATTGGAAGGAATAACTGATGTTTCTAAGCAAAGTTTGGTCATTGGAGGGGAAGTTTGTATGTGGGGTGAGACGGCTGACACCTCTGATGTTCAACAAACGATATGGCCTCGTGCAGCTGCAGCAGCGGGTATGTAACGAATCCTTCACCTTCACTTGCTAGGGGTTCATGTTTTCCCTCATACTTGCCTCGTTTTTTTTATCAACCTTGTAGCACACAATGATAATTTTCATGTGATCTTGGAGAGTCGCATGCAGTTAAAACGATGTCTTCTAATTTTAGCATATTATTAACGGCATCAAATGTTAAATTTGGGTCTCTCTTTCTCACTGTGATATCTCGTAACACATCCATGCTAAATCACATGCAGAACGTTTGTGGAGTCCAAGGCTGTCATTATCCACTGGAAAAACCAATTCAAGTGCTTTGCCAAGGCTGCAGTACTTCAGATGCCTTCTCAACAGACGTGGGGTTCAAGCTGCTCCAGTCACTAACTTCTACGCTCGAACCCCTCCCCATGGCCCTGGCTCATGCTATGATCAGTAGTGATCTTCAATCTATGGTAAGATTTTGTTCACTCCGGGTAGATTGGTGGAGTACTTGGATCTTCCTGTTGTACATCTCTCTGTAGAATGGATCTCAATAAATTTTATGCTGTCTCGACTTGTACACCATGATTTATGTATGCATAAACACCCCTTCTTCGTGCCCTTGGGAGTCCTTGCTGTTTGTTCAGCAATTGCAATGCTAATAGCATGCAGTCTTGTTGATGTACGGATTAAGTTCGGTTGTAACTTCTAAGGTCGGTTGTGTAGGGAGTCATTTGTTTACTGCCTCACTGGATCGGATAGTCTGGCCCATTTGTTGTCTCAAATAAAGGATCTGGCGTTCCCTTTGGTCTTGTTCTTCTGATAGGTCCTGTCGCATTGCAAGGTTATTTCACATTCAGCTTTTTCACACAAATTGAAATTCTATTTATCCCACATTTTGTACCTCTTCGTCCGCACTGTCTATATCTATCTATATATATCTATATACGTATACTAAAATCGATGCATAGCATCTTATGTGGCGTTTTATTGTGGTTGATTTTAGGGAAGGAAATTCGTAAAATAATGTATTGTCAGAGTTTATAGAAAATTATCACAAACCACAATCTATCTATATTTTAGTTAATTGACAAAAATATATAACAACAACAAACTCAGTATCTCCTGCTTAGAGCAGGGTCTGGGCCTGGGGGGTCTCGTTGTACGCTCTCTTTTCCCGACTAGGTCGAGAGAGTTTCCGTATGACCCGAGTAAATGGAAGTGCAAACATCAAAATCAATCAAGAACAGAACATGTCAGCAAATCAACCAAACACAAAGATAATAAACTATGCTAGGTAAAAGGAACTATCTTAAGCGTAAAAGTAAAATGATACGATCTCCCCTGACCCTCTCTTGTCCGGACCAACCCACCTCAATCTTGATAGCAGCTCTCCATTGTATGCAATCTCTTGCCAATCCCTCTGATAAGTGTAATAAAGAAAGATCATGTCTAATCACCTCTCTCTAAGATTTCTTAGGACTACCTCTGCACTGGCGCACTTGCTCGATCGGAAGCATGTCACATTTGTGTATTGGTGTATTCGGGACTCTCCTACGCACATGTCCGAACCATCTAAGCCTAAATTCCCGCAGATTGTCCTTAATGCAACTAACCCCGACTTTATATTCCTGTAGATTGTCCTTAATGCAACTATAACCCCAACTTTATCATCGATAACTTCTTTCTCTGCTACCATTAGACTCTCTTCCTGCATCTTCGTTGTCGTTCTTGCATCTTCATTGTCGCCCAGCATTCTGCTTCGTAAAGCATGGCAGGCCTCACCACCATCTAATAGAATATTTTTTTGATGACATGGAAACCCACCACCAGAGCCTCAGCACCAGGTAAACCGGTTGTGCCAACCGATTCGACCCACTGGTATGAAGCAAAGACAAATATTGGATTTTCATCTAAGGAGGCAAGGATCGAACCCGGGACCTCATAATCCCCCCCCCCCCCCCCCGCTTCACAACACTGGGCCACCCCGTCAAGGGCACTTTATCGAATTTCCCTTTTAACTTTAAAGTGACTTTCTTATCACATAGGGTGCCTAAAGGTTCCCTCCATTTCTGCTAGGCACTTTGAATTCTATGTATAACATCCTTGTTCACTCCATCGTCGCTCTCCATAAACGACCCTAGATATCTGAAACTGTCATTTCTAAGAATCCGACTACCTTGAAGCATCAAATCTTCCGTCTCACCCCAGTTGATATTCATGCACTCTGTTTTAATCCTGCTCAATCTAAAGCCTCTGGCTTCCAAAGTCTCCCTCCAAAGTTCCAATTTATTGTTTAGTCATTCTCTCGTTTCATCTACCAAGACAATGTCATCCACGAAAAGCATACACCACGGAATCTCTCCTTGAATAGGACTTGTGATCACATCCATTACCACCATGAACAGAAAAGGGCTTAAAGCATATCCTTGATGCAAGCCTACCTCAACTAGGAAGTAGTTAGTGTCTCTTGTAGGTGTCCGAACACTCGTCGTAGCATTGTTGTACATCTCTCTAATGCACCTAATGTAGCTATCTTATACTTCTCTGACTTATAGACACTCCCAAATGAGCTCCCTCATAACTCTATCGCATGCTTTCTCGAAGTTTATAAAAACCATATGTAGATTCTTTTTTGGTTCCCTATATTTTTCAATCAGCTAACACAACAAGTAGACGACTTTTGTCCCGATCTTCCTAACATAAAACCAAAACGATTCTCTGACACACAAATCCCCTCCTCATCCTTACTTCAATGACTCTCTCAAATCTTCATGGTGTGACTAAGCAGTTTGATCCCTCTGTAACTATTACAATCTTGTGTGTCACTTTTGCATGCTAGCATTCTAGCATGCAAAACAAATACTCCCTCCGTTCTTAAATAATTGACGTTTCACAAAAAATTGCCCTTATCAAATTATTTGTCGTTTTGACAATACCCAAGTTTAAATTAAGTACTGTAATTATGTTCACTCTTCCCACCATCACTTTTTATTCTCTTTGTGTGTGTAACAAGTAAATTAAGTACTCCCGTAACACTTTTCAAGGCATATTAATTCTTGTGCAATGGTACCGTGAATATCAAATGCTCTATTAATTCTTGTGCAAAACGGTATAACGTCAATTAATTAAGAACGGATGGAGTAATTAAAAGAAAATTTTAAAAAGAAGTGGAGTTAGATAAGTTCAATTTTTTTTTTATGAAACAAGTTCTCTTTTAAACAAAGACAATTGGAGAATGGGCCGGGAACATAGGAGTAGAAACTAATAAATAAGTTAATTATGTTAGGCTATATTATACTCCTTTATTTTGGTAAATAGAGAGTGGCCATTCGGGATTCGAACCAAGAACCTTTGGGTATTACCAACAAGTACTTTCCGGATGAACCATTCTGAAATGATTGCTATATTATACTCCCTTTTTCGGAAAAAAACACGTAATTTACTATTCACATATGTTTTTTAGGATGATAAAAGTTATATAAAATATCTATTTTTTATAACAATTTCGTACTTGATGTTTAAAAGTTTGAGGATGGGTGTCAGGTCCTTTCGTTTATGCTTCTTTTATGCCTTGCTTATTGCTTCCTATTTCCTCATTGTCTATTACTTGACATGTGTCCATGTGTTGCTTATGTCCTATTGTTTTGGGTCTATCGAAAACACTCTCTCGACTAGTTCGGGGAAAGAGTGCGTACATCCTCACCCATCAGACGCTGCCTTATCGTGGGATATATTGGGTTGTTGTTGCACTTAATAATAGTATCTAGGAAATTGTTAAAAAGAATTTATAAAAAAATGATATTTTATCATATAAATAAAGTGTGTATGAATAGCAAACGACAAAATTTGCCAAATGAAGAGTATATATATATATATATTTAGTAGACAAACATTTGAAGGGACTACACAGTGTAATCCTACTTCATGATCATCCTTAAGGATGATGGAGTACAAATCCCTATTAAAAGGGTGAGTAGATCTATTACAAGCAATACCATTACGAGCTATATAGTCAGCTACTTTGTTGGCTTATCTGAAACAGTGCTTGAAGTCTATCTCTTCAAATTGGCTCATCATACGGTGGATCTTCTCAACATGGTGCTGAATTTCCCAGTTGATATTGCTTCTTTTCTTGATTTCCTTGATGACTATCAAGTTGTCACCTTCGATAATAACTCTACTTAAGCATCTTTTTGTTGCACATGCATTGCATACCCAGGATAATGGCAGTTGCTTCAGTTTGGAGAACCGCACCTTTACAGGTGTCCTGGTAAAATATATCAACTACATGCATCCCTTGGAGTCCCTAACGACCCCCCCCCCCCCCCCCCATATGACAAGAGTCGGTGGGCTTCACCGAACCATCCACATTGATTTTGTGGGTGGCTCTGTTAGGTTTCTCCCACTTTGTCTTTTTCCTTGTTGCTTTCTTTTGAAGTAAAATCTTTCCAAATACTGATATTGTTTATAATTTAATGGATAATGTTTTTTATTGGTTGTGGTTCCTTGTGTTTAAAAATTAGATTATTTCTGATTTCCCATATAGTCTGTCAAATAAAGGAAATCTCTTCGATTTGGTTATTATTTCTAGCTTTTGCAACAAAGTTTAATAGATCATCATCGTTGTTATCCCTAAGTAGATTTGATTTTCCTATTAGTTGACCATAGTAGGAGAAAATGCTTCTGGTGAAATTGCAACCTAGGAGTACGTGGTCTGGGTCCTCGTCAGCATAATTGCAAAGGGCACATTGTGCATGGACTCTGTTTATATATCTATTGAGATGAGTTTTTGTCGGGAGGCCATCAATCACTATCTTCCAGAGGAAGTTTTTAATTCTAGGTGGGATCTTTAATTTCCAAATCCGGTTTGAATTACGAGTTGTATGGTAAGACATATCTTTTAGTCTTTTGGTAGATTTAGCGGTAAAGGCTCCATTTGGTTCAAGTTTCCACACCAGTCTATCTTTATACTCCCAATCTGGTAATTTTATCTCTACTATTTGCATGACAATGTGCGGTGGGAATAACATGTTTATAAAGGGGAGTGTTCCATTTTTTATTGGTCATGATTAGACTACTGACCTTCATATTTGGGTCATGGTTCTGTTGATACTCTATAAGCGTTTGAGATTGTAACCATTGGTCATGCCAGAGGTTTACAGACTCTCCATTTCCAATAATTCAAAGTAAACCTTTGTTAAATTTATTTCTTAGCGAGAGAAGTCTTCTAAATTGCCAGGAGGTGTTATTCGTAGATCTTTGATTAATGTTTTCTTTTTGGAGATATTTTTCCCTAATAAGTTTAACCCAGATATTGGTTGGCTCAGAGTGAAGTTTCCAGAGAAGTTTCATTTAAAGACTTTCATTTAGGTCCTCCGCTTTTCTGATTCCAAGGCCACCTAGGTGTTTAGGTTTGTAGATATTATCCCAACTTATGAGAGGGATGTATTTTTCCGATTGACATTTATTCCAAAAAAAATTCCTGTTAATTTGGTCAATTTGATTAAGCACCCCTTTAGGTAGGATAAAATTTTGCATGAGGTAATTAGTTTTAGAGCTAAGGTTGACTTGGATAAGAACGACCCTTCCAGCTTGGGACATTGTTGAAGCCCTCCACTTGGATAGTTGTTTTTTGAGGTTATGGATAGCGTAATCAAAGACACAATTTTTAATTCTCTCGTTAACAAGAGGGACCCCGAGATACTTTTCTATAGATTTGGCTATAGGTATATTCATTTGCTGAACTAGCGATCTTGCTAGGGCACTATTTGTATTTGCAGAGGTTTGGATCGAGCTCTTGTTGTAGTTAATGGTAAGACCAGACAGATATGAGAATTTATTTAACATGTTTTGGATAGTGTTGAGACTCATATGAGAAGCTGGGGCAAAAATGATAGTGTCATCTGCGAAGGTTAGGAAAGGGATGGGAGTACCATTATTAATAATCTTGATACCTACAAGGGCGTCTTCTTGAAGGGCTTCGAAGTGAAGTTCTCGGGCTAAAGTTTCCATAACAATTACAAAAATATAGGGGGCTAGGGGGTCACATTCCTCTGTTGGGTTTAAATTGTTTCCCTGGTATATTGTTGACTAGCAGAGAGAAGGTAGTAGTTTTAAGACATTTCATGATCCAGTTGATCCAAGTAGGACGGAAACCAATTTATTTAGTACTGCTTCAATGTAAGACCAGTTGATTTTATCATAAACTTTTTCCATGTCTAATTTTAATGCCATCCAACATTTTCTACCTTTTAATCGATTGAAATTGTGAAAAATCTCATGGGCTATAGGGGTGTTATCTTGTATAGATCGGCCTTCGACAAAGACTCCCTAGAATGGGTTAATTATTTTTGGCAAGATTGGTTTGAGTCTATTAGCAAGGATTTTAGAGATAACTTTATAAATAGTGTTACATAGGCTAATCTAATAGGCCTGTAATGATTAATGTTAAGAGGATTATCAACTTTTGGAATAAGGGCAATAAAAGTTTGGTTAATTTTAGCAAGGATGTTGCCCGAGTGAAAGAAGGCTTTGATTGCTTTGCATAGAGATGAACCTACAATGTGCCAATATTTGATGTAGTATTCAAGTGGATAACCATCTGGGTCAGGGGTTTTTATCTTGAATGAAGAGAGTATATATATTCCATCCTTTTAGAAATATAAGTCCATTAATTTTTTAACACTTTTTTAAGGAGTTAAAAATTATATAAAATAATATATATTTTTTACACAATTATATACTTATTAGTAATATATAAGACTATGTAAAAAAAATTAATAAAAAAATTTATTTTATATAGTTTTTAACTTTATAAAAAAAGTGCTAAAAAGTCAATGAACTTATATTTTCAAATGGAGGTAGTACTAGTTGGGTGATGAGTCAAATAATAAGTTGAAAACATATCACCCACCCGTTTCATTCATTTATCACCCTATCACTTAATTTATTTATTTTTAGAATTTTACTCGTATAATCAAATCGGATGAACTTCGAGTGAGATGTCAGGTCTGTCTGACCATCGAATTGTTACCTTATATTAAAAAACAAAATTCGGGTGGATTTCAAGCTCTAGTTGATTGTTTCGAAATGTCTAACGTTTCAAGTTTCAACCCATTGGGCATTGAATTCATTTCTTTAAAAAAAAAAAAAAAGTTGTGATGTGAGAGTGAGACTGAGAGGGACAAAATTGAAAATTCGGTTCAGTCCTCACCCCCCAACCCACATCTCCACTTCTCCACTTCTCTCCCTTTCTCCCTCTCTCGGTCTCGGCACCCGCAGAGAACACATATCCCGCTTCCGCGCTTCACCCTCTCTTTGCTTCGCCCTACTCTCCCTCCGTCACTCTCATGGTTCCCATTTCCGGACCTCTGTAAGTAAGACTCCTTTCTCTCTCTGTTAATTTGGATCTCCCGTCGCTCTGGTTTGGAGTCTCTGAAACCCTAGATTGTCCAAGGGATTTATATTTTACTGCTTCTATCATATTCGTTTTCCAGTTTAGGTTTCTTTTTCCTCTGCTTCTCTAATGGTAGTCAGGATTTCTAGTGTTTCCTCTTTCTTGCAAAGATTTCTTCTAGCCGTTTCGATTTGTTTTTTACATAATTTTTTTTGGGTCTGCCATGTTTTTCTAATACTTGAAAAATGGGACCCCTTTTTGAATCTAGGATGCTGTTGTAACTTGAATGAGTGTTCTTCCCAACTGGTGGAGGCTCGGCGCTCGAATCCAGGTTTGCTCGGTTTAACTGTATTTGGTATTTTCTGGATCATTTGGGTTTTTGATTGACAACTTTCACACCTGTTAATTGACCCTGTCCCCATATTGCACAGCCTTTTCCCTAAATTGAACAGCTGAGGTGAGCAAAAACTGCACGGCTCAAGGTGATTAGATATCAAGTGGTGGATTTAGCTGGACATGGTTGGTAAGGAGGATGATTCTGATTCTTGGGGTGAGTATGAGGCCTCTGACAACAATCCCAAGAGGTTTTGGAGGTCCGCTTCCTGGTCATCGTCCCGCTCGATGCACCATGATCCTGTTAGTGAAGGGAGGAATAGTGTGAATGTGGGGGCTAATGGTGCACCATGCCGAAAGATTCCTCCTCCTCCTTTAACTCCTCGTGCCCAGCAAAATTGTAAAGGGAGGGCGGCTTTACCGCCATTGCAGCCATTGTCTATTGCTCGTAGGAGTTTAGAGGAGTGGCCCAGAGCAGGCTTAGATGATGTAGGCGAGTGGGGCCCACTTACGCCAGGTGGGAGGGAACTGGGTAAGGGAGGGGAGAGGTTGAAGCTAGATATGTCTATCATTCAGAAGAGTTCAGTTGCAGGTCTAGTAAGGAGGGATAAGATTATGAGTTTTGATAAGGAGTGTTCAAAGGTAGCGGAGCACATCTATCTTGGAGGTGAGGCTGTTGCCAGGGACAAGAACTTATTGAAAGAGCATGGGATAACACATGTGCTCAATTGCATTGGTTTTATCTGCCCCGAGTATTTTAAGACTGATTTTGTGTACAAAACGCTGTGGCTGCAGGATAAGGTCACAGAAGACATCACGAGCATTCTATATGATGTGTTCGACTATTTTGAAGATGTCCGGGAGCAGAAAGGTAGGGTCTTTGTTCATTGTAGTCAAGGGGTCTCCCGCTCCACATCATTGGTAATAGCTTATCGTATGTGGAGAGAAGGACAAAGTTTTGATGACGCATTTCAGTATGTAAAGGAAGCTAGAGGTATTGCTGATCCTAATATGGGGTTTGCTTGGCAGTTACTACAGTGTCAGAAGAGAGTTCATGCCTTCCCCCTGAGCCCAAGCTCAGTGTTGAGGGTCTATAGGATGGCTCCACACTCTCCTTATGATCCTTTGCATCTTGTCCCCAAAATATTGAACAATCCATCTCCTTCAGTTCTTGATTCAAGAGGGGCATTTATCATCCAAGTGCCTGCCGCTATTTATGTTTGGATTGGTAAGAAATGTGAAGTTGTTATGGAAAGGGATTCAAGAGGGGCAGTGTCTCAGATTGTGCGCTATGAAAAGGTAAATGCTCCTGTCCATGTGATCAAGGAAGGGGATGAGCCATCCTTCTTTTGGGCCACTTTCTCTGATTTTCTGTTGGATAAGTCTACCAATGGGGGGGATCATCACATGCAGTCACATGCTAAAATCCAACCTGGTGAGAGGAAAGTGGATTCGTATGACATTGATTTTGAGATCTTTCACAAAGCAACTATAGGAGGTTTTGTGCCTCCAGTTTCATCATCAGAGGTTGAACATGAAACTCATCTGCCTGCACGAGAAAACAGTTGGAGTGCACTTAGGCGCAAATTTGCCACTGGCTCTATGAAGGAGTTTGTCTCAGTTCCAAAATTAGCCATCAACAAACTACATCCAAAGTCTTGCTTTAATGATGATCAAGATGATAAGGAGACAAAACCAGCTCTTTCATCCAACTTTTCTTCCACGTTTCCAACTTCTTCAGCATCATCACCTTCTTGGTCATCATCCTCGTCACCAGCATCATCTTCATTTTCTTCTCCACCTTATCTCTCCCCAGATTCAATATCATCTGACTCAAGTAGCAGTTCAAATCATTTCTCAGATTCCCCGTTAGATTCACCTCCAACAATTTCAGCAACTTTATCTTCTCTTTCTAATTTGTCTCTCTTATCAGCTGAAACTTCTGATAGTTTGTCAAATCATCCAGGATACATTGAGGTCAACTTTCCATCACAGCGTAAAGTTAACACATGCTCACCATCTAAAATATCTGAGCTTTCCATTGCACAACGAAGGGGTTGCTTGTCTAAATTTTTGAAATTGCCTGTGGTAGATGATGCTAAGAGGAAAAAAGACGTTCCTGTTAATGGCATTGCTAATCAACATGATAGCATCATCTTTGAGTTGGGAAATCAACGAGATGTGTCGAATAACAAGGACAATGCTAGGATTGGAGATAAGAATTTTGAAGAATTAGGAGTTGGTAGAGCGGGTTCTCATTCCTGCCACAACCAGTCTACATCAGCTAGCAGTTCTGGTGATCTGAGAGCAAAGCAATCTCCAAGTAGACGAGAGGAATCGGATATCTTTGCTGGCGCGAAGACCGGGGGTGTGGATAATTCCTATTCCATGCATCCTTTAGTATATCACTTCCCCAGTTTAGAAAAGATTTCTGTATTGGCAGCGTGCTGGTTGGATTCAGAATCTGCATTTATCATTGTTGTTCCTGAAAAATCTTCAGGACCTGGTGGAGAAAGGAGTTTGTATCTCTGGATAGGTAGCTCATTCACCATGGAGCATCACCGGTCTATGCTAAAGACATGTACAGGAGTAGAAATAGCTGATGTAGGATTGTTAGATTGGGACCAAGTAGGTTCTGATGTTCTGTTAGATATGGGTCTCCCAGGATCCACAAATATTAAGGTATGGCTCAAATGCTTCAAATAGATTATGAATTTAATTCCATTTCCCTCTCAATGCTTTGCCTTATTATCGTTTTGGCTACTGTTACACATGGAACTAATATATCAGTAAAAAACTGTTTGGACCCCTTGGCAATCTGCTACAAGTATAATTTTATTAGTGATGAAATTCACTTTATTTTATGCCATATTCGGAGTAGATTACTTTTTTTGTTTGGCTGTGAATTTTGGATTAGGATGTCATCTGCTCTGAAACCTGCCCTCACATTTTTTTTTTTTTTTTTGATTAGGAAAAAATTCGACCTGCCCTCACATTATTTGCTCCATATCTTTAAATAACTAGAGTTTTTTATTTACTTTTTTTTTTCTCCATACCTATTTGTTTATGATTTACTGCTACATACCACGTATTACTGTCTCCTTAGGGAACTCATGCAAGTTGTTGTTCACAGATAGTCAGAGAAGGAGAAGAACCAGTGGATTTCTTGGAATTATTGAAAATGTTGTAGCATTGTTGGCCATTAGGGAAGGAATTTATGTACCTACGTTGCTAGTTGTCAGACATTTTCGAGGAAGCTTGCTGTATGAAGAGGTAACAAACTGTCTCCTCAATCTTTCTATCGTCACCTTGTAACTAAAGCAACTTTTGATCAAGCTCTGGCAAAACAGAGATAAGCACAGGAGGTTTTAGAACAGTGCCACTAAACAAAATATTCCGCTCCATGCACTGGCAGAGCTCTCCCAGACCCGGAATTCGGGCCTCACCACTGGTTCCATGTAGCTTTCAAGCAATATACCTACATCCCTGTTTGCTAGTTTGGCTATTTGAACATAGAATTTTGCAGTGATACAGTTTCTTTTGTCATTTAGGACGTACTAGTTATAATTATAATAGTAAAATGTAGACTTTAGTAAAACCATGAAGACTGTATTAAGATGAATAACCTTAACATGTTCTGCTTTGCTTCGATCTGAAACTCTGTATATTGAAGGCATATTCATTCATGTCTATTGTAATTTTTATTGTTGCAGGAGGCAAGCTTGCAAGGGCTGCTGGTGCTAACTTCGCTGGTTGTACATCATTCAGGACGCCCATTAAGTATTTTATCTGATCATTTAGAATCTCCGAGATAAATATTTTTGGAAAATTGAAGAATGACTTAGAAAAGAAATATTAGACCAACTGATGAACAGCCACGCAAAATAGGAAAATGATATAAAGTAGTATGATACTCTTTCAAACACTGCAATTTTTATATGTTTCTTCCCTGCAATCTGCCTGTGGTCTGCTGGATCTTTTCCAGAAAATTGGTCTAAGAAGTTCATTTGCAAGGCACTTGAAAGCTTTAGTGCCTAGCTGTTTATTGTTTCGGATGATCTTGTCAGTTTGATATATCCATTTTTTTAAGGCGAAAAATAATAATAATAGGGTAATGAAAATCATAGGTTGAGAATGAATAGGATCCATCCTTGGCAAGAACTGTACAAACCTTGTGTCCTTCCCTTGTTCATAGTGCTAGATGAATGGAAGCTGGCTGATGGTGTGATGAATTGTAGTGAAGAAATGCTGCCTGGAGTGGTACTGAGACAAGAGGAACTTGGGAAAGGTTTTACTTTCAATTTTTCTAGCCATTCCTAATGACCAGGAATCAGCCCTTCAAAGTAGTTTCTCGATAAATTCAATTGCTGATTCCACAACACAAAGCCAATACTTTTTGGAAGCTTAATACTAAACTTATTTTCTGAAAGATCCAGTATGAGCATACTTGTAGAAGAAATATTTTGACACTTAGAGAATTGAACACTTGTTGCAGCTGAATTGTTCCTCAAACTGTGATCTTCAAATTGGGAATTACTTTGGAAAATAGAGCACTGTTAGAGGTCCAGGTCTACAAGGTGGTACTGAGACGAGAGGAACTTGGGAAAGGTTTTACTTTCTTTGTTTAGGCCAAAACCTGTCAAAGTTAGGGTTTCGAGCTGAAAATAAGGCATCCAAAGTGTCTTTGGTCTCAACTTTTAAAACGTTATCCGAAAGATCAATATATGTAAGGTGTACATACTTTGACATGGTCAACTCTTCAAAGGAGGTAAGTTTGATAATGTGAATGATATACTCCCTGTAAACTAATTGATTGATTGAAAGATCAAGCACTTTCAGATACCTCGACATTCCAATATAGTTGGTAAGACTTTCATTGAAATATTTCTGATAGAGCAAACGGGAGGCATTTGTTGAAGAACATCAAGCATCATCATTGTTGTCATCTATTGACTACTGGCAAATGGAGAATAACTGCAAGTTTTTGAAGCTCCTGAAGCATTGCCTACATTCCCTGGGCAAAATAGACCGACCCTTGGCCCTAACGTAGATATATCTTTTGAAACAAATCCTAAACAAATCAATGGTAGAATAACATCAAGCATCAACCGTGATAAGCTTCTAGAAACAGTGGTGGAGCCAGAAATTTATGAGGGTGGGGGCACACTAGTAGGTAGTGGCTAACAACCATACATAACAAAACTCATACAACACACAACGTGTTCAATACTACAATACAACTATAAAAAAAAAAAGGAATTCAATATTACAAAAGTAATATCTGAATTGTGCTAAAAAAAGTTAAATTGGGTAACACAAGAAAAGGAACAAAAGCGACGGAAGCTGGAGAGGCCGCGTGTGAGGCTACTGTTCACCGAGAGAACAGCGACGACTTTTCCTCTGTTGCAGCGACGGATTTCCTAATTCAGCGACGGTTTCACATGATTCTTCTTTGTGTTTGGGTCGCGTTTGATCTTTGGATATCGGATGAATTGTTTGGATGAATGTAAAAACAAGAACTTGATGATAAGAAAGCAAAAGTTTGGGATTGAATGATTGAAGAACCCTTAAGCCAAAAGGTTTCCTCAATTCTATGTTTTAATCTACTTCTATTGAATGAAAATGAAATGTTTAAATAGAACATAAACCTAGAAGGAGTGAACGGGGTATATAAACCCTATTTATTAATTTTAGAGGTAAATAGACCCCTTTCTTATTTTTATTGTAATTTAGACCTTCTTAATTTATAATGACATAAATACCCTTAGTTTTAATATTCATTACAAAATTAATTTTGAAAAAAAAAATTAAAACAAAATGATACGGAGTATTGAAAAATCTCAACCGAATCCATCTTTTTGTAATTGAAAATTGAAAACTAGGAGAGGCAAGGAAGAGGGCAAGCGACGCACAAGCCAATCACCGGCGGAGGAGGCAACAGCCGACCACCGGATGAACCCCGGCCGGTACCAGGCCCGGGCGAACGCGGCGAAGGCCAGACCACGCACCGGGGAATCGACGGCAGCAGTAAAAACGACAGGGAGAGATGGGAGGACTGGAGCGAGCCCTGCCATCACCACCGATCGAAACGATGCCCCGGCGGACTGAAATCGCCGACAGTCAGAGGAAGAGGAAGGAGAAGGAGGCGGATCCGAGAACCCGACAATCCAAAACTACCCCCAACGTGACCAGATTACGGGAGAGTACAGTTGAAAGAGCGGAGAAAGCTCGAGAACTGAGGTGGAAACTGATCGGAGAAGTAACGTGGGATCTCAACCACTTCCATATGATCGGGAGTGCATACGAGTAGATGTATGTCAAGTTAATTAACATTTTATACAGAGATTTTAGCAATCGGGGGTATGTGAGAGGGGAGTTGGGGGTAGGGGTGTTATTCGAGCCGAATGAGCCGAGCTTGGCATGTTCAAGCTTGTTCATTTGTTAAACGAGCTCGAGCCGAGCCGAGCCCAGTTTTTAAACGAGCTTTCTTTTTTGTTCAAGCTCGGCTTGTTTTAGTAAATGAACGAGCTCGAGCCGAGCTTTTTTCGAGCTTTAAGTAGTTTTACTTGATCATAACATATAAAGTTGAACAAAATTTTAGAAATTCCATATTATTCGAGCTATTCGAGCCTAAATCGAACGAGCCGAGCTTTCAAGCGAGCTTAAAATCATGTTCAGGCTCGGCTTGTTTAGGTGAGTGAACGAGCTCGAGTCGAGCTTTTTTCGAGCCGATCCCGAGCCGAGCTCGAGCTGTTCAGTTCATATAACAACCCTAGTTGGGGCTGATGATAGGTCCTTACATTAATGTAATGAAAAAAGTAAGTTTTATTGTAACATGTTATTGTAATGTCGTATTGTGTTACAAGAAATATTATATTGTGATGTCATACATATTGTAGTGCAATGGATAAATATTGTAGTGCAATGGATAAGTCATAAGTTAGTGTAATTGTTACAATAATATATGTTACAATAAATAGTATTATGGTAAACATAATGGAAAAGTTATTGTAAGCATGTAGATAATCAGTGCAAAATCGAGCAGAGAAAAGTGTATAAAACTGTTTCTCAAATCTGATTTTAATCCCACCTAAAAGATTTGATTTTAACAAAAAAAATTTCTATTATCCTTTTTTAAATAAAACAATTAAGGACAATTAAGTAAAAACACCCCTAAAAAGGTCTACTTTCCTAAAAGATTAACAAAGGGGTCTATACACTAATAAATTTATTGGAAGGGGTCTTAATCCTCCAATTTTCTCAACCCAACCCTAGAAACCCTAGACCATTCCTTCCTTGCAAAGGATTGACATGACTAATAAAATAATAATAAAAATAGATAGAATCCTAGATGATAGATAAAAATCCTAAACTTAGTGATTAAGGAAAATTCTCTAAGATAGGAAATACACTAATTAGAAATAATATCAATTAATTGAAGAGTCACCTAATAGATATTATTCTAACTTACATTACTCCTAAACAAATATAATGTTTAAATCGAAAATAATTAAATAAATATACAGAAATTCGTCCAAACAGTGACAACTGCAAAGATGATAAATTTCGTCCATTCTCGAGGTCGATTCTGGAGAAACTTTCAGCAGCAAAGTTGTAGATATTTTCGTCTTCGTTCCAAAAAGTTATGGCACGACCCAATCCGATAAATATGGACTCCGAATGAACCATTTTACTGAGACGTCGAAAAGCTGTCAAACCTCATGAACGAAGCAAAACGTGTGTATAATCTCACATTTCTCCTTTAGACCTTCTTGCATGATGGAGCCTTCTTCTTCCTTTTAAGGAGGACATACTCTTCCTCCAATAGCCCTCGAATCGATCTTGAGAGCTCACCTGGATCAATGTCATTGTTTGACCCACAGAAGACCATCTTGATCCACATCATATGACTTCTATGGTTACAATAATGTGAAAACTCACTAAATTTGTCTTTAATGAATCGGTTATGCGGTCAACCTATATTGATGAATTGCTTATGATTTATGTCGTGATTCATAATTGGATACAACACTTCCTTCAAGCAGGATTTTTTCTATGATTTCATTTAAGAACAGATTCACAGTAATCGCTTATTGTGATTTGATGAAGCGCTTATTTGGTTAGAATAATTTTAGGATACAATAATCACTATCTATGACTACAATAATTGTAGGTTATAATAATTGCTACCTATTGTTACAATAATCGATTCATTTAGGTAATTTCTTGTAACTCAACTCCACAATTCAGTTATGGGTAGAGTAATAGGTACAAGACTCCGCTCATTACAGGAATTCACTCAGTACGTACACGAAATCTTGTATTACATGAGTTTGATTACGCAGGGTTGATTGATGATTAACAATGTAGGAACGTAGTTACAATACTTGGTGAAATGTCGTACATGAACGCTATTTTATTATATGAATAATATTGTAATATAAGAATAATTTTGTATTAGAGGAATGTTATTGCAACACAAGAATGAGATTGTATTACATGATTTTGTGACAAGAACGCTATTCTATTACATGAATAATATTTTAATACAAGAATGATATTGCCTTATAGAAATCGACCACATACATGAATTAGAGTTGATAAGATACAATCTCCAATAAATAATTCTAAGCAAATAATTTGAAGATCCAAGAGTTACTTAAAGCACTAATCAATTTCACGTTGAAAAAAATATCTTCATCTACCAAATCTTCTACAATAATTTAACCGTTTACTTTTTAAAAGGATAGAATTTATTTTTAAAAAAATTGTTTTTACTTTTCAAAATAATAAAATTTAATTATAAGGGTATAAGGGTAATCTCTATATAAAAAAGTATAATTACCTAAAAGAAAACTCAAGGAGTATAATTAGTAAAAAAAACTTTAAAATGGTACACTTCACTCAATTTTCTCGCTAAAAAAGTTCTCCTTAGTAGTAATACAGTGGTGGGGCCAAAAGGTTTTCAGAGGGAGTATAAGCACAATTGTATACGAGTGATGTTGTTTTGGAATAAAGCAACATCACTTTGTTATGTTAAATTAATTGATGCGGGACAATCCAAGACACCTTCGGACACACCTACTCTTGGGGATTGACCTATGATTCAAGCTCGTGAGAAGGATGTCATCCTCAAGAGGAAGAAGAAGGCTCCACCATGGGCGAAGGTCCAAAGGTGCAAGCTTGAATGGGACGTTTTGAGTTCGTTCATAGTCATTTGACAGCTTTTTGACGTCTCAGTAAAAGGGGTCGTTCAGAGTCCATATTTATCGGATTGGGTCGTGCCATATCTTGTTGGAACGAAGACGAAGAGATCTACAACTTTTCTGTTGAAGGTTTTTCCAGATTCGACCTAGAGCTTGTCCGAAAATCACCTTCTTTGAAGCTGTCACTGTTTTGACGGGAATAAAGAACTTTCTTTTGTTACTATTTTTAGAGACCTTATTTACTTAAGTTATTTTAGGTAATGTTAGGAGTTTATTTTAATTAGTCTTTTATTTATTATTTTCATCTAAAATCAGCATAGGGTTCTATTTAAACGGCTGATCTCCTTGTAAACATTAGACGTCTTCCACTGAATAGAATTTCTCAAACTTGTGTGAAACACATTGAGTGCAAGTCGATCGATTCGAAGCAGGGCTCATCGAGGGATGGAGAGGGAATGATGGTTTGATGTCGAGTAACCTGTATAGAATTTAAGCGGACAATAACGAAAACAAAGAAAATAAAAGTGCAAACTTCTAAGGTTAGGGATCACCGCAATAATAAAAATATGTGTAGATTATAAACCACATAAAGATTTATGCTTTACATCAAATAACTTTCGTCATTAACAAATAGGAATATAGAGGCTCACGCATAAAGCCTAAGTGTTACTATCCCAATTTCATACTTAATCCAAATTCCTAATAAAATCACTTTCGCTTCAATATCACAAATAAGGATCACCTATTACTCTCGTAGAAGAATCATGCATATAGGGTATAAGATAGTAAAGACATAAAAAATCATAAATTCATAAAACGAACACAATATCTATTTTGGGATCACCCCTACCCTAGAAGAAGGAAATTAGAAACAAAACATAATAAAAGAAACTAACTTAATCATAAAATAAAACTAAAACGTACAACTGTTCGTCATCTTCCTCCCCTTCTCTCTCTCTCTCTCTCTCTCTCTCTCTCTCTCTCTCTCTCTCTCCTTGCGCCCGAAGGCGACTTGGCTTGAATTAATAAAAAACCCAGCCCCTAAGGCTTTATTTATAGGATTCAATCCTAGCTATTCTAGGAAGGAACATCTCTATCGATATCTAACTTCTATCTATCTATATCTAAAGATAAATGTTTGATAAATTAAAATAATTAAAATAATTAAAATTCCCCCTAGGTAAATTAGGGAATTACTGAAGTAGATAAATATCTTCCAAGTTGGATAAAAGATCTTTCCTTCCAATGCAAGCAATCCAACTCGGAATTCGGACTCGAACTGGCTCGAAATCGGCCTCTGTTTGTCACTCGATATCGACCATGTTCAGTCGATATCGCCCGGTCTTCTTAGCTCACTCGATCTCGGCCTCTGGAGTAGATTTCGAGTTGACTTCACTCGATATCGGCCATGTAGGGTCGAAATCGACTTCTTCGTTTCTTCAGCTTGATGTCCTGACATTCCTGGTCGACGTGCTCCACTCGATATCGACCACGGGTGGTCGATATCGACCTTCTTGTGGGTCGAAATGTTGCCTTTCCTTGTTTTCATCATTCTGCTTCGTTTTGAAACACACTTTCCCAAGTCCTCGTTCGTCCGATTGACGCATATGAATATGCGTTGGAAAGATCTTTTTGAGAGCTATACCTCTCATGAAGACATCAGAACTTGATTTAGAATGATGAATGGTGAAAAGTGGTGTTTTCTCTAGCTGCATCATCCTGTGCTCTTCCTTAGCTTCTCCAATGTCTTAATGACTTTCATTTAAGCTCCAAAGTGCGTCCGATTTCTTCAAAATTAAACAGAAACTTGTGTAGACCTCCAAATATTGCAAATAAACATAAACTACACAAATATCATGCTTTCCCATTATAAAAGTATAAAATATAGACAGAAATCGAAGTAAAAGTAGATGCAAAACATGACAAATTGAGTGCACATCACATGGATGTGGAATTTGGGTGACAGGGGTTTAGAATTTCATTTGTATAAGCAGTTGATTAGCTCTGAAGAACGATTGCGGTTAGGTTCGTCTTCGATTTGTATTAGGTATGGTAAACGCAATTCCATTAGTTTGAAATCGAATTTTTTCTATTTGATGTGGAATGTATTAGGTGGAGATTGGGTTGTTAGTCGAATATGAGTCACAAGTTTGAAATGTTCTTGTCTGACATTGATGATATGGGTTTTGAAGTTGTGTGACACAAGATATGAAGTATTTGGAAAACTAATCGTGTACCCAAATTGCTGGAAATAAATGGTTCGGTCTAAAAATCCAAGGAGGAGTGGAGTGGTACCACCCAAAAAGCGGGAGCTCCATTATTGTGTCCTGAAAGAAAAGCACTTCTGGGCACGGGTAAACCAAGGGTCAAGTTTTTCGATGCTTTCCAGCATCGACAACTATGTCGACCCTTACGATTGGGATAAGCCGGTGGACATCCAGTTTGGGGGGGGGGGGGGGGGATCGTTCAGCTGGCAAATTGTTGCCGATTCTCATCACAACTAGTGCATTACACATTACAATGTCAAGTGGTGACTAAGAAGAAGTGGGAGACGTGGTATATGATTCAGGGGAAGCTTCGGCGGTTCTCGCTAAAAGAGTTTTCCATTGTCACTGGGCTTCGATGTGGTCGAGTAAGGGGGATGGAGATGGAGGAGGACAAGAAAGCGGTGAAGGACTTCTTCCAAATGGACAGAATTTCAGTGGGCGAGCTTGAGTACACCTTGAAGAGCTCTCTGCTAAAGGAGCCGAGCGAGAGAAAAAGATCCAAGCTCGTTCTCCTCTTCATCGTTGAGGCAGTGTTCTTGGGAAGGGGGGGAGGGGGGGGGGGGAGCCTTTGTGGGGGTGGATTGTGAGTTTGGCGGAGAATGTCGACCGCTTCCTAGCATACCCATGGGAGAGGCTTGTTTATGAAACCACACACGACTCGCTCTCCGGTGTCATAGAGCGCCGATTGGTTGACTTGAAGCCCGATCCCAAGGAGCACGTTGGATTCGGGCTGATGGGCTATCCGATGGCCTTCCAGGTAACCTTATCTACCACCCTCATACTACTTTATAACATTATGCGGTATAGGTTTCTAATTGGAGTGCGGATGGCTTGTAGATTTGGCAATACGAATCCATTCCGGACTTCAGGCTCTAGTTTGCGACGAAGCTGTCCCACAAGGCATTGCCTCGCTGCATGAGGTGAAGCTGGGATATTGTAGTTTCTGCATTTGATTATGATTTTCCTTGCATTTGTATTTGGGTTTCAGCTAGACTATGTAGTGGGTTTTAACGAGGGTTCACTTGATGCAACACTTTGAGCAGTCGTGCTTCCTGCTGCGTAAAGTAGTCGCGGAGAGGGGTGACAACATTGGCCATCGAGTCATCCTCATGGATGCCTACTTCTCATATTTTTTGGAGAGGGAGTGGAAGCAGTACAACGTAGACGCCGACGGGTATGAGGCGAGTGTCAAAGTCATCACATACTTTGAGGGCGCCCATGGGGCGTCCGTGGGCAGGAGTGGACCTCGTCCTCCTACCCTTCAACCTCAAGAACAAACATTGGGTTGCCCTCGCACTTGATCTCAAGGAGTGGCAGATGAAGGTGTTTGACTGCGATGTGCACTATGTGATGGACCGCCAACTCCCACCCCTATTAATGTGTGTTACCCACCACATCCCCGTCACCATGGATGCACACCCTGAATTGAAGGCCCTGTATGTGTTGAAGGTGCCAACAACGTTTGGTCTACACTGCGACAAGCCCCTTCCGCAGAACAAGCTCAGGTAAGTTGGGTGCGACGCTTTAATTTCATTTCACTAGATGAGAAATCCTCTTCATAGTTCTAAAAAATTCTTCGTCATTGCAGTGGCAGTTGTGGGCCGTATACGATCGAGTTCATGCAACTCCTCATGGAGACCGCTCCCACCTTTGATGGCTTGGACGACACGTTTATTGAGGCGTACAGACAGATGCTAACGGTTGTCGTCTTCCATGGTCGACTTGGTGGACACTGACTGATTGTCGATGGGGTGTACTGATGGAAGTGAATTCTTGTAGTTTTTTTGTGAACAACGTTGCTTTTAAACTTGGATTTCACTTGATTCAATGCACTTACTTTGATTAGTTGAAGTAGGAGTTGGTAATTATTTTGTACTTGCACATGAATACTTGAAGTAGGACTTGGTAAATATCGGACTTGGTTCATTTTGACGGTTTATGTAGGGTTGGAAGGTGGTACAAGATTTACCGTACCAACCGTACCAACAAAAGTTTGGTACCACGTAGTCGGTAACCGAAGGAATCGGTAACCCAAACTTCGGTACCGACCATTATCAGTACGGTACACGGTAATAAAATTCGAATCCCGTGGTAACGAAGATGTATATATATATATATATATATATTTTAAGAAAAAAAATATTTCCTAAATCCCCCCACCATAGCCATCTCTCTGTTGTATTTGTTTCTAAAAAAAAAAAATAGTGGCTCATCCCTAAAATCCCTACCGTGGCTTATTTATTCTTCACAAGTTGAACCCGCCGCCCAACCCTAGGTTATCCATTCATCCAAGCCAAGTAGAGGCCGCAATTGGATCTCCGATCATCTCTGCCCACGACCGACGCGGGACAAGGCTCTCTCAAGTCTTGACTCGCTCTCAACCAACTACTCAATCGATCGAAGTCTTCGATCACTTGATCTCTCTTCAATCTCATATCTCTCTCAATATGAAATTTCATTTCGATCTCGCTTCAAATCAGTCGAGGTTCGTTTCGAAGACTCATCGGCAGCAGAAGGGGTGCACGAGGAAGAGGTGCGAGCCTCGGACCTCCTTGAGTCGGATCTGCTCAAGTCGCGAGGCCCACGCCTATAGGGGAAGAAACTATTGAATCCTTTAATTTTTCTGATTTATGTTAAGAAGTTGAATCTAGGTACTTGAACGGTTAATTAAAGAGAGAAGAAACCGTTGAATTGTTCATTTGATTTTTGATTTTAAGGCATTTGATTTTGTTTAAGGCACTTGAACTGTTAATGAGAGAACAAACTCTTGAATTGATTACTTGACTTCGGTAACCACGGTACCCGACTTCGGTAATCGACACTTTCGGTACCGACAATGTCGGTTACCGACCATTTTGGTTGGTACGTGGTAGGGATATTTCCATACCGAATGGTATCGGTACAGTACGAGGTAATCGAAATTTTCCCACGGTACCGTACCGTGCCAGCCCTAGGTTTTTGTATGAGCAAAATATAGGAGAGAAATGTAAAAGTAAAATAGAAGGGATGTGAGAGAGATTTTATTAGGAGGGAATGAAATTTTATTAGAGGGAATGGATGAAAATACAGGAGAGGAATTTTATTGGGATTTAGGAGGGAATGTAATTTTATTTGGAAGAAATGAAATTTCATAATAGAGAAGGGAGGGAAATTTCAATGATATTCGGGTCGGGTTGGGTCAAAAGTCGAGTCGGGTCTGGTTTTGAGTCGGATCCGGGTTGAGTCGGATTTGCCTGTGTTCAGGTAAATTCGGGTATCAGGTCAAATATCAGTCGGGCTCGGTTTCGAGTTCGGGTTATGCATAACGCTAAATTTTCGGATTCAATCGGGTTTCAGCTCCGGTGAGTCGGTATGGTTTCTCGGGTCGGGTCAGATCTTTCAAACTCTACATACAACGACTAACAAAATTTCCGTAGACTTCTTCGCAATAAACTTGAAGCACTTCTCCACCGCATTCCAGCGAAGGTGAGCCTTCACATCAACCTTCGATACGAATAATTGTCTCTCTGAAAGTTCTATCATGTTGCGTCGTGGTTCCTAGGTACGAGGCGTTGCTTTATCCATCACTGCGACAATGTTCTCCAACGTAGTTGGGGATGCTACTCCTGGGAATAAAATGTTCAAATTCCCTCGACTTCCTCCCCCTCCATTGACACCCTCATACCCGTGTATTACTCGACACCGTGCATCTCCAAATCATCCCATTCTTCTTCGAGCTTTACTTCATAACCTTCGTCCTCGAACGAGAACTCAAACTCGGTCGTGGGGGTTGGCTCATCGTAATCCTCCTCCTCGCTGCTAATGCTTATCACATCCAAACCCTGATCCATGCCACCTGAAGAGGTATCGGTGTCACCCAATTCTATCACGTTCAGACCCTGTAAAGGCTCGAATTTTTAAATCCTAATTTTTTCGGAAAAGGAAAAATCAAAATAAATTTGAATGCGGAATTTAACGAAAAATCCTCTAACTTGGAATTTGAACTCTTAAAACGAATTTTGGCCCAATTTTAAACTTTTTAACAACGATTTCGTCATCTTTCATCAATTCTTGTCCAATTCCAACTCATCTCAAGGTTGTATAATTATGACAAATCTTATCCCCTTCCTTTCAAACCTTTGCTCCCCATTTTAGGCAAAGTGGTCAAAGCTACTCTTTCCCCCTTTTGTTCGGTAGTAGCAGTTGAGCCCCTCACCTATCTTTAAATCTGACCCTAAACAAACCTGCAATGACCAGCTGCAGACCTTACTTCCCTCTTCAAAAGTCTGAAACCACGCCAAAGCAATTCTGCAAAACCCAATTTCCCCTTCTGCCATTCTGATTTCAAAAGAGAAAACCTCCCCTCACTTTTCTTCACCCTCCAATTCTTGTTATCTTTCAAACACCGGCTCACAGATCAACATCAACCTCCTTCTCGCATCCATCCGAAGAGCCTGAGCGCCACCCCGGCTAAGCACCACCATTGCCACCGTATCCGAGCTCCCCGAGCACCCTCCTGAGCGCCTCCCTGAGCACGCATCCCCTGTTTCGAGCACCATCGAGCCGCCCAGCCTCCTCCTTTGTCCTCCCTCTGCGATCCACCCCCGGGAGTTTCTTCACATCCTCCTCGACGTCACCGAAGATACAGACCTGCCCTGAAGACTCCGAAGGAGCCGAGCGAGCCTACCAACACCTTCTTCCTCTATTTCCACTTGAACATGGTAAGGGCTCGGTTTTGACCTTCATTCACCTACTAATTGAGAAAAACTCCACCTTTGACCAAGCTTTCCGAACTAGGACGAAGGAATACAACTTGAGCCTCCGACGAAGCTTATCGGACCTCCGACGAACTCCGGCGAGTCGACGCCCCTCGGTGAACTTCCCAACCCCCCCTTTTCAATCATAGTTCCGATTTTCTGCTTCCTTGTGCTAACTGATCGAAAAGAGAGAGTGTGAGTGGGTCGGAGTGAGTATCGGCGAGGTCGAGAGCTAACGACGAGATCAAAGTGAGGTCGAGATCGCGAGCGAGGCAGAGAGGGCGCTGTGCGTACAAGTCGAGAAGAGGAGGAAGAAGAGGTGAGGCCGAGGAGAGTCCGGTCGTCGAAAGCCGAGGAAGGAAGGACAGAGGCGAAGGAGCGAGCCGTAGTCGCCAGTTTCTTCTCCTTCCGAGGGAGAAGAGGCGGAAGCAGTATGAGGAAGATGAAGCCGTGTGGACCCCGCCATCGCCAAATCCTCAGCCCGGGCCCATATCTTCTTTTATTCCTTCTGAATCTGGAATTAGGAAAGAAAGAGAGAGATGGGCTGGGTTCCTTGTGGGCCTAACTTGTTTCTTCAGCAAAATGAAAAGGGATTTTGGGTCTAAGAATTTGTTTTCCCAAATCTGAAATCATTGGGTCCGGTTATGGTAAATATTTTTATAAAATCGGTTCAGTTTTTGGGTAATATAAAATAAAGGCTCGGTTTGGTATTTAACAAAATAAAAGGGGTCGAGTTGGTAATTTAAAAAAGGCGGATTCTATTAAATAAAATTGGTTGGGATTTTTAAGAGATTTGGAAATATTTTATGAAAATGTTAAAAGAAAATGGTATTTGAAATATTGTATAATATTACGTGAGATTTAAAATCTAAAACATTATTCTAAGATTCAAGATATAATGATGGTGATTTAAAATAAATATAATATTATGAGACTTGGATTTTAAAAAGGAATTTGACGAACATTTTCCATGGTTGGAATTTCTAACTAGTCAACTCGGTTATCAAAACGGTTTTCGGGACTAACTCGGGAATTATGTGCTCGATGACTAACTAGCATGATTGATGTGAATGATTGTCTAATATCATGATTTGTGTGGACTAATAGCATGAATGAATGACTAACTACATGATGAGATGTTAGAATTTCGTATCATTTGATTTATGCCTTATGAGCTATGATTAATATGATGAACTTTGGAGATATATGATCATGCGGATATATGAGTATTATTGCGAATATATGAATGAGGTGGAACGACATGATGATAATGATGTGGTCTTATGGAATGTGGCATCATGATGAGTGGTTGAACTTGATGTGATGATGATTGCGATATGATTGTTATTCTCGTTGAATGATGTGTGCTTGAATGCTTGTATGATTAGAAATAGACTTATATATATGTTATGATATGTATCTAGATAATACCTTGTGACTTTGAATGATGTATGATGGATTTTTTATTATGTTGTTCTGCATAGCCAGGTGAGTTCCTATATGAGCTCACTCAGATTCGAAAAGAGATCTCCCTGCTTGTAGCCATGTGCATACTAGGTGCTTGCATTCATAATAAAGCATGCCATGTAGTATCCTGCTAGGACTGCACTCATGATTGAGCATTCGTTTACTCATTGCTTTTGTAAACAGAACGGTCGTTATCTGTGAAGTAATTAGAGTCTTTGCTAATGTTATAGGATGGCCCAGTCCCATCGGGTCCCGTCCTGAGTCAATCGAGTCATGGAACTTCCTTTACTTATATTATGAGTTGCCTGCGGGCTTTATGGTGGATATAGGTTGGGCATGCGTGCCACCCGATTATAATGGAATGCATTCACGAGCTGGCCAGTCTTCACTCTATCGGAAGGGGGTGGAGGTAGGAGAGGGATATACCACTTGGTATTCGGTGCTAAGGCCTTATTATATTTACGCACTTGATCTTAGGAGCATGTTAGTGAGTTAATATTCCGCATTGCATCTAAAAACATCTTTATTAGGACTAGCGTGTGTATGTGTCTGCTTGTTTGAGATTATATTGCGTAGGGCTTCGATATGACACCGCCCCGCATACATATTTTTTTAGGTTTGTTTTGTAGCATGATTGTTCATTGCTTCCGTAATGTGGGAACTCTCTTGGGCGATTGCAACGAAATGGTCTAAACTCACTAAAATCGCCTATTAGATTTTGATAAATATGTTTATTGATTTGTTTTGACTCGGCTCTGCCGTGGCACCCTCTTGTATTACACCTTGATTCCGCTATTTGCATGACTATTGGTTTTTCATGCTTAGACTTACGATAGGTACAGGGGACTTCCCCGGGGATTCCAACGATCCCTTCAAATTTTGGGTATGAAATCCTACTTCATAATGTTAGGATAGAATTTCAAACCTTCAACTGTACTCGGGGCGCAAGATCCTAACGAGGGGTTTCATCCATCGAAACGTAACCCGGGAATCATAATTCCAGGCCGTTACAAAGTTGGTGTCAAAGCGAGGTTTTGCAAATCGAGTATGATAGGTTGAAGTGGTTTTGAAAAATGGCCAAGGTTTTCAAATGGTTTTTCAAAATGTTTTAGAAAAGGCAAAATGAATTTAATATGGCTAACTCAGTGAATCCGGTAATCAAACAAAGGGAAACGAAGGGGTAGTAAAGGCGCTAGACCATCCCTATTAGATGTAGTTGGGAACGGGCAGGCAAAATACTACCTTTTTTTTACAAACGGGGTTTGAAGACTCCAAGGAGCCCAAGGGTTGGAGTATCTTGGATTAGGGGGTCGTGAGGTATTTGCCCCTCCGGTCAGCCATCCCTCTAAGGACGACATAGATCGTCTATGTGATTATATGCATTATATCCAACTGGGCTCGAGGGCGATCCTCCTCGATGAAAAACTCCCGATCTCTCAAGGCCACCATTTTTAGTGGGGCCCGAGAATCTACCTGGTGAAGTGACCAATATTCCCAATGGGCTTACCTGACCTGCATCGAAATAATCGACGCGGCCCAACCTGTGCCGCGGGAAGTAACCTTACTATTATTCTGAAATGTGATTCCCTCATCAAGTTTTTTCTGGACAATTCGGAAGATTGGTTCGCTTACCTGTCGCTGTTGACTATCTTGAAGATTAACAAAAACAGTCTTTTTCCTTAATAGAAAATTATACTAAGGACAAACAAGGTCTATATCCGCGGAGTAGGTCCAGTGAACGGTTTTAGTTTTACCACGAAATAGGCTCTTTTTCACGCGTACGAACTCTTCTCCTAATTCTTCTTTCTTCTCGAGTTCACTAGGCCTGGATCCGCCTTCTTTTTTCCTCTCTCCCGAAAAAGTCCCTTTTATTTGGTGAGGTTTCTTGCTTTTATAGGTCTTGGGTGGTCCGGTACGTTGTGCCACGTGGTGTTCGCCTTTCGACACGTGTTCTACTCATGGCGGGTGGGCATGGCCGCCACGTGCCCATTCTCTGCTATCCGCGGATGATTGTTCATGAGTCAGCTCTTGGATAATTATCCGCGGACAGAATTTGGGATAATGTTATTTCCTTTTTCATTAGTTGATTGGTGTTCCTTACTCTGCTATTTTTATATCTTTACAGATGTTTTTAACATTGGTTTAGTCACAGCTCCTCGGGCCGAGTTGATTCCAACCTGGGATTGACGCGGATCGATAAAGATTTCTCAAGTAAATATCTGTAGTTTCGTTACTAGTATAATTCTGATTTAGAGGTGGTGGGCCTTTTCTTTATAGGTTTTTGGCCCAATTTGGGCCCATCAGGCCCATTTAGGCTCGGAAGTTCAAACGTCAGTTACTTCCTATAAGTTACCCCGTCCCGTTTCTTTTTACTCCACACTTTTCTTCTTCTGCTTTTTCAGAGATTTTATCCTTATCCATCTCTATGTTTTCCGGCGGCGGTTTTCGAGGTTTCCGGTTGTTTGCTTGAAATTTCCGGCGGTTTCTTCAACTTTTCAAGGTATTTTTCTTTGTTCTAAACTGTTCTTGATTTTTCCTTGTTAAGTTTTTTAACTTTTTGACGTTTAGATCGTAAGCTTGGGTGCAAGTTTGTCTCTGAATGTGTTTTTGGATGAGATTTTGCTTTGTATAAGTGAAATTTCACGCGATTTTCTTCTAGTTTCTTTGGAAATGGCTAGTCTCAGCGAAGAGCGCGATTTGTTAGAAGATTTTGAGAGAGGTGAAGGATGGAGGAGTGGTGTCGCTTCATCCTCTCAGACGCGTCCGACCCCAGAGACCCTTTCTTCCTCTTTTGGGAGTTCTTCTTCCAACTCTGATGATTCTTCGTCGGAGTCATCTTCTTCCATATCCGCGTCTACTCCGGATCGAGTTGGTCCTACTGGTAGTCCTATTAAGGTGAGAAGGCGCCGGAAGCGTTCTGAACCTTATTACTATTCTTCTCCTTACACAGTTTCTTCTTCTTCGAAGGGATGCGCGGAAGAAGAAAATCCAAGGGACGTGGATGAATCGGGTGCTAGTTCTTCAGTGGACGCGGGGGCTTCATCTATTTCTCAGTCTGCGGATCAAGAGTCGGAGGAGGTTTGGATTCCTTATGAGCTTCCTCCAATTGGTTTAGCGGAAAATCCGAAGAAGATCCGTTCTAAGGAGAACTTGAGCGATTTAGACACCCCAGTGTATAACTTAAGGGATCTAGATACTTGTCTTTTCTTGGGAGAGTTTAAACCTCTTCCACCTCCCACCAGTCGTCCATCAGTTGTGCTCGATAGGATTCATCCGTGGAGGTCTCCTGTGAGTAAGTTGAGGGGTTGTACTACTCTTTTGAACTTAGAAGATCTTGACGCTCTTTCGCAAGTCTTCCCCTGACCAGCAGGTGTAGAATTCTGTCTTCTTGAGGAAGGGGGTGGTTGTTTGGACGCTTATGAAGATTGTTTGGTTGTATACGCAACTTGCTTATCTCAAGGCTTCCGACTTCCTTTACATCCTTTTTTCTCGAAGTTTTTGGAGGAATATAATTTGAGTCCTGCTCAGATCGTCCCTAATGGTTGGATGTTTTTTTACCAGTTTTATTATGAGGTGCAAGGAGATTAGTGTTGCTCCTTCTTTGAAGTTAATGTTCAGCATTTTTTCCTTAAAAAAGGGGACTCAAGATTCAAGATTTTACCAGTGCAACTCAAGTTGTGGGTATATGGAAATGTTGTCTAGAAAACCGAATTGGAAGTACAAGTGGTTTTTGGTCCGCGACAGATCTGGGCAAGGCTTTAACTGTCGAACTGTTCCGGGGCCTTTTTGCTTTGTGATGAAACCAAAAATTTCTAATCTTTCTCAGTTCAAGCTATCGTTTTCTCATACTCCTAGATTTCCGTGGGATAAAATGTTATCCGCGTTTCGTCTTGAGATGGCTGGCTTGAGTATGCCTCATCCGCGACTAGGTGGGTTCTTTGTTTATTTGTTTCTTTCGGTATATAAATTTGTGTCTTCATGTTTTTTCTTTCTTCGATGGATGACTTATCGTGGAATGTATTTTGTGTTTAGACAAAATGGATTTGGATGCACTTTTGAAGCGGCATAAGGCCAGATCTGGGAAGAAGAAGAAATCGAGTTTAGTAGCCAATGATCCTCCTATTCCTGCACATGCCCTGGAAGTGGCGTCGAATGTTGACGTGAGTGTTGCGGATGAGACCGGGGCTTTAGTTGAATCTTCTTCATTGGTTCCTGTATCTCGAGAGAAACGTATTTTTCCATCCGCGCCTGAGACTTCTAAATCAAAAAGGAGGAAGGTTGCCATTGCTGTTGGGCCATCGGCTACAGACAAAAGGGGGCTCTTCTTGGAGGGTGTAGCGACTCTTCATGCATTCCCTATCCCAGGCTTCGATCCGATTGACTTACAAGGTCTTGCCTTTCCAGCTAAGAAGCGTTGTCTCCCAGAGCAAGGATATATCAGACGATTGGATCCCGTCACTCTTTCGACTAACCTTGATCGTATTATTCAATGGGTAGGTTAACATTCCTTTCTCACTTTTTTGACGCGGTTTACTTTCAATCTTTCTTACTTCTACCTCACTTTTTATAGCTGAGGGTGATTCAACCGGATGTCGAGAGACGTATGGTATGTGGCGAGGAGGATCTTAGAAAGAAACAAGAATAAATTAAAAAACTGAACCATCAACTTCGAATATTGGGGAATATAGTGGGAGACCCGGCCTTAGTGGAGAAGTTTAAGAAAAGGTCAGCTGACCTTCATGAGGAAGTGCAAGCTCGGAAAGAAGCTATGGTAGTTTTACAGAAGAAATATGATGATTTAAAAGTTTCTTCGAGCTCTGCCATCTCTCGCGTCAAAGAGCTGGAAACTGCTGAAGGGGCTTCGCGGGAGCTCCTTCAAACTAGACAGGCCATTATTGATAAAATGGAAGAGGATTTCTCCATCCTTCGCGAGGAACTTTCCATCACTAAATAAGAACTTGACACAATCAAGGTGCGTTCAGATCAAGATGTGGCTCTCCAATGGCTTCAGGGTCCTGAAGGTTTGAATTACCTATCTTCCGAGTGGATAAAAACTGAGGTTGGTATCTCCTTCCTGTCCTTTGTGGCTAAGGCTTGCCTCCAGACTTCGAAGGGTTCTAGTATTTTAAAGGATAGGTGCTTTAGCTATATTCGGAAGGGAATGGTTGCAGGGATCAACCAAAGCGTTACACGTTCGTCAAACAACCCGAGTGTTCCCCTGGAAAAGTTTGAGCCTAGCCTGGAGAGTGCCGACTGGGGACTTTCAAAGGAGGAGATGACCGCGAAAGATTCTTATTCTGAAGATGACGATGCTGAGGACGCGGAGGAAGAAGTTGAGAAGGCAGCCACCCCTTAGTAGTCTTTGATCTTTGGTTTTTTGTGGGATGAAACTTTTATGGTTTTAGGTATATCATCGAGATACTTCTTTTTGTTTTGAATATGGGTTGAAGATCTCTTTGGTCGAAATATTGGTATTGATTGCATGTTTTGATTGTAGTAAATATTTACGTATTTATATTCCAAACTCTCTAAGTGTTGAATGGGTTGGTCCAGATGTTTGAAATCTTTTACCACTTGTCTTCATTCTTCAGGATGGATTTTTTCTTTTTAAATTCTTAATCTTCATCCTTTTTGCTGCCTCCTATGTTGTGTCAACCGATCGTGCCATTGCAAGTATAATGTTTCCAGGAAGCTTTAATCCTTGGGCTTTTTTTCAAAAGATTGAGAATGTGGAACAGCTTTCTCGGCTAGTGAGTTTCCTTTAATTTTACTTCAATTAGAGTTTGGGCTTCTTATATTAGGTCTTGATTTTACTGATATGTAGGTTATGCCTCCCCAGTTTGAGGCTGAATAATGGCCTCTTCCGCCTCGGTGGGCTTTTCTTTCAACGTATCTCGTCCGTGATTTTCCAGTGGCTGTATCCTGGAGTGAGAACGGTCTTTTTCAGATTGATAATGGTTGGGATGAGTTCCTTATGCTTCACCACCTGGGAATAGGAAGTGCTATGATGTTTTTCCATAAGGGTAACGTTTCCTTCCAAGTCTGTCCGCGTCGTGAAATCGAGGATGATCACGAGGCTACCTTGGACTCGATTTCTTCATCATGCAGTTCTAATTAAGTTATTTCCGCGTCATGCTTTAGGAGTTTGTAAACCGATCTTTCGACATAGACTTTCGTAAAATAAAGAAAAAAGGGAATCCATGATTCTCCTTATTGTACCCTTGTGTTTTTAGAAATGAAATAGAAGGAGGGATCCTTTATTATTAATAATACGAAACAGCGTACAGAAACCTTTCTCAGGGGTTGGATCCCTCTAAACTTGTTACATCATTGACGCGAAGAACCTAGTAGGAATCTAAGGATGGCTTACCTCTCCATTTTCTTCGCTGTCTGGGCTGACAACGTCGACTTCAAAGATGGAATCGCCCATGTAGGTAAAGATCAAAGCCGACCCTACATTGACTCGATTTGCTTGTGTAAAGTCGTGCCATCATTGAGTCAGCCAGAATAGGCCATCTTCATCCTTATCCACCTTCACTTCGTGTTCCTGGTTGGAGCGGGACCAGAGCCTAGCTTGAGTGTGAGCATCTTCGTCGATTAGAACATACATGAGGGGGAGTCGAAGGGTTTGAAGTTGTTCCTCCCTCATAATGACTCTATAAAAAGCCCTAGGCTGTGGATTTGGATCCATCTTGTTTTAGGATTGTTCATCACTTATGGATACCCAAGCGTGTTTTATACTCGTTGCGTAAGGCTTTCCTGTCGTTGGTTTTATCGTTTTTTTTTTATCAAAAAGTAATTTTAATTTCCCTGTTTGTAATTTACTTTTACTGGTTTTGGGAAAAGATTCTTCTCTGGTTAACTTTGTTTTTAGAGAAAGGGAGACGCGTGCCCTTGGTGGCTATGTCACTCATTGCATGTCATGCATGCAATTCTTCTTTTTCCTGTTCAACTGTTCCCCCGTGATCGACAATACAAGCAAGAGGGTCTTTAATGTTTTCTTCTAATTTCATCGAGATGCGGGGATCCATTATAATCCCTCCTCTATCATTTAGGGCAGACGGGGTTTTTGGGCTAGAACCACGATGGACTTTTTTCCAAGCGATCGATTATCCCGAACAATTCTTGCAGTTGGTGAGCTAATTATACTAAAATTTAACTTCTTTTAGAGAATTTCCTTTTGGCTTATATTTTCCTTCTATTTTTTAGTTGCTTCCACTTAGGTTTGAGGAGGAGTATGCGGATGTTGTTCCCAGCCAGGTTTTACTTTCTTCTCATCTGTTGCGCAATTTCCTTGTTTGTATAAAGCGACGTAACGGTGGTCTTCTCTACTTTGGCCGCGGATGGAAAGATTTTGTGGAATCGCATGGTTTTGAACGGGGGGTCTCCATGATTTTTACTCATATGGGTGAGGCTCGTTTCGAGGTTCGGGTGGTGGATCCACGCGGGGGAAATCATGATGATCCTACCTTCCGCGTCGCAGCTTCGAATGGATTTTAAACTGTGTTTTCGTAATGAAATAAGGCTTTAAGCTTCTTTGTTATTTTGGTCATAACTTTGTTGTTTGTCAGGCCTTTGATAATTGTTTCTGGAGAATTCTCAGTTATGTATGCTAATGGTGTGATTGTTTTTAGTCTTTTGAGGTCTATTTGTTATGACATGCTTCTCACGGGATTTCTGAGAAGTTCAGTAATAGTGTTTATTGTTTATCTCATGCATGGCGCCTGTGGTTTTTTGTCTCAATGATTTGACCTTTCGAATTTATTTACCCCATATTTCTGTTTTCGCCACGTGTCCAGTATTGTTTACGTGCTCTATAAAAGAGAGTATGGGGGAAAGGACAACCAGATTTGTTGTATGCTTTCATTATGCCTTCCTCTGTTGGTTTACCTTGGTCCTTTTTTGAGAGGATTAGTTTTCCTGAGCAACTTTTGCTTGGTTAGTTCCTTAATTGCTGAATTTTTCTTTTTATTAGGTTGGTTTATCTTTTAACATCCTTTAAAATCTGTTTCTTGTTAATCTTTGCCACTATGTTTTGAAGATAGACTTGGGCCAGATCTCCCTAGGAGCGTTCTTTTGTCAACCAGGATTCTTCGGGACTTCCCGGTGGAGGTTATACGCGGAGATTATAGGGTTCCATTTTTAAGGGGAGGCTGGAATGATTTTGCCGAGTCACATAGCATCAACATTGGTTCCTCTTTAACCTTTATCCATAAAGGGGGAAATCGCTATGATGTCCAGATCTTAGATGCTGTGGGGGATGAGGTAGATGCGGAGTGGGCTTCTCCGGAGTCAGAAGGTCCTCCTTCAAATGGACTTCGCTTAAGTCAGGGCAGAACTCGTCTTATCCCGGCTGGGGCTCCGTGGACGTGAGCTGATGGACGCTTGTTTTTTCATCCTAAATTGTTAACCCTTTTGAATGTGTTGTCATGTTTTATCCTTGGTTGTTTTTATTTTATTTTTAATGGTGGACTTATAGCCACAATTTCCTTCGAAAATTAGAAAACTTTGGGTGTTCCAGGAGGGTTTATGAAAATCATGTCTCTTATTTCTAAATTGCCTTCAACAAAGATCCGTTGTGGAGTTTGGATCTTAGAGTGTTAGATTTGACCTGAGGTATGACGAGGAGCCAAGCTCCAGCGTCCCAGGACTTATTATAAAATATCATCTCTGAGAATGCGGATTCGATCAGAGGCCTGACGTGGAGCCAAGCTCCAGCGTCCGAAGACTTATTATAAAATATCGTCTTTGAGAATGCGGATTCGATCAGAGGCCTGACGCGGAGCCAAGCTCCAGCGTCCCAGGACTTATTATAAAATATCATCTCTGAGAATGCAGATTCGATTAGAGGCCTGACGCGGAGCCAAGCTCCAGCGTCCCAGGACTTATTATAAAATATCATCTCTGAGAATGCGGATTCGACCAGAGGCCTGACGCGGAGCCAAGCTCCGGCGTCCCAGGACTTATTATAAAATATCATCTCTGAGAATGCGGATTCGATCAGAGGCCTGACGCGGAGCCAAGCTCCAGCGTCCCAGGACTTATTATAGAATATCATCTCTGAGAATGCGGATTCGATCAGAGGCCTGACGCGGAGCCAAGCTCTAGCGTCCCAGGACTTATTATAAAATATCATCTCTGAGAATGCAGATTCGATCAGAGGCCTGATGCGGAGCCAAGCTCCGGCGTCCCAGGACTTATTATAAAATATCATCTCTGAGAATGCGGATTCGATCAGAGACCTGACGCGGAGCCAAGCTCCAGCGTCCCAGGACTTATTATAAAATATCATCTATGAGAATACAGATTCGATCAGAGGCCTGACCCGGAGTCAAGCTCCAGCGTCCCAGGACTTATTATAAAATATCATCTCTGAGAATGCGGATTCGATCAGAGGCCTGACGCGGAGCCAAGCTCAAGCGTCCCAGGACTTATTATAAAATATCATCTCTGAGAATGCGGATTCGATCATAGGCCTGACGCGGAGCCAAGCTCCAGCGTTCCAGGTCTTTATAAAATTCCTTTGGTGCTAAAACATGATAAAAAGCGCCCTCTAACCGCTTTATTTAATTTTTGCGGGGGCGACTAAGTTTTATGTTCATACAGCTACCCGGTGATTACACATAGCACTTTTTTAGATTATCCGCATTCCAAGTCTTGTTCAGAACGATACCTTCAGGGGTGTTGAGCTTGTACGCACCTTCTTGAACTTCTTTGATCATCACATAAGGTCCTTCCCCGTTGGGGTCTAGTTTCCCTCCAGAGGTAGCTTGGCGTAGCACCAAATCCCCCTTCTTAAGATGCCGCGGGTGAATTCGTATATCCCGATATTTGGAGAGCCTCCTCTTGTATTCTTGCTCCTTCAAGGCTGCCGGCATCCTGCGTTCTTCTATGAGATGGAGTTCGAATTCCAATGCTTCATCGTTGGTGTCTTGGTTGTATGCCATTATTCGTGCCGAAGGAACCAATCTTTCAATTGGGATAACCGCGTCCATACCGAAGACTAAGGAAAACGGGGTTTCTCCAGTCGGAGTCTTTGCTGACGCGTGGTAGGACCAGAGCACTAAAGGTAGAAGTTCTGCCCACCGTCCTTTTGCCGTGTTGCCAAGTTTCTTTTGTATCCCATATAACAGTTGTCGATTGGTTGTTTCTGCCTGCCCGTTCGTCTGCGGGTGAGCCACGGACGAGATTTTGAGGTTGATGCCCAGGCCGACGCAGAAATCTCTAATCGTTTCACAATCAAATTGAGGTTCATGATCCGTAATTATCGAGTCGGGCACTCCGAAACGGCAGACAATATTCTTCCATAGGAATCTCCTCACTTTCTCCGCGGTGATTAATCCCATTGCTTCGGCCTCCACCCATTTTGTGAAATAATCAACCAAGACTAAAATATATCTTAACTGACCGAGAGCAGTAGGATATAATCTTGAACATCTCGCTTCATAGTTGGCCAATAATATCCTAGCCTGGTTGCTTTGTCCACAACAACCCTCCATCCTTGGTGATGAGCACAAACTCCATCATACAATTCTTCTACTACGAGACTTCCTTCTTTCGTTGATATGCATAACAGATCTGGGAGGCAATATCCTCTCTTGTATAGCTTCCCCTCCCTAATGGTGAATCGAGAGGATTTTGCAATTATCTTCTTAGCAACATTTCTTTCTTCAGGTAGAACACCCTTGCCCAGATAGTCTGCGATTAGTCCACGATTCTTTCGAGGATCACTTCTTTTCCTACTTCCTCAGGCATAACAACTCCCAACCGAGCTAACGCGTCCGCCTGCTGATTGTCACCTCTGGGAACAGTTGTTAGGCAAAAACTTAAGAAAGCCTTTGACAATGCCCGTGCCTTTCTCTAATAATCAGGCATTAAACCAGTTTTCGCTTCATATTCTTCTGTTATTTGCCGCGTCACCACTTCTGAATCAGTGTAGACTGATACCTGCCTGGCACCTTTAACCAAAGCTATCTCTAGTCCGGCGAGCAGGGCTTCGTACTCAGCCTCGTTATTTGTAGCCTGGAAGTCCAATTTATAAGCGTAATTGTACTGACGTTCATCAGGTGTTGTTAGTGTAACCCCTGCTCCGCACCCATCTTTGTTGGCCGCACCATCTACCCTGAGCGTCCACTCACTTCTTTTTGTTTGGGCATTTAATTCGAAACTTGTTTCGCCGATAAAATCGACTAAAACCTGAGCGAGAGCTACTTTCCGCGGGGTATATTCTATTTCAAATTCATTGAGTTCGACCGCCCACTTCATCATTCTTCCTGAAAAGCACGGTGAGTGGAGGATTTGAGGCATCGGTAAGTCCATCATAACTCGGATGAGATGGTCCTAGAAATATGGCCTCAACCTCCTTGCCGCGAATATTAAGCACAAAATCATTTTTTCTACTGGTTCATATCGTGTCTCAGCATCTTGCAGCACACGACTGATGTAATAAACTGGGAATTTCTCTTCTCGTGTCAAGACTGCACTGATGGTGACACTTTTTACTGACAGGTAGAGATAAAGGACTTCTTGTTTCTCGGGTTGATGAAGAGTGGGAAGTGATGATAGGAAAACTTTCAAATTTCCAAATGCTTCCTGTAACTCGATAGTCCATCGTATCGGTCCCTTTTTCTTGAGCAGAGCAAAGAAAGGTAATGATCTGTCCGCCAGGCAGGAGCAAAAACGGCTTAAATAATTTACTACTCCATTTAAAGACTGTAACTCTTTAATCATCCGCGGTGGTTGAAGATTCTGAATTGCCGTGACTTTTTCGGGATTCACATCGATTCCTCTATGGCTAACCATAAAACCAAGGAATTTTCCGGAATCAACCCCAAAGACACACTTTTCCGCGTTCAAGTTCAAACCTCCTCTTCGAAGAGAATCAAAAGTCTCCTGTAGATCTGCCGCGTGATCCTCTGCTCTCTCGCTCTTGACCACGATATCGTCAACATAAATCGATAAATTCCTGCCAATTTGATTATGGAAGATCTGGTCAACCGTTCTCTGAAATGTTGCTCCAT
The DNA here is from genome assembly GCA_037127255.1 of Persicaria tinctoria. Lineage (NCBI taxonomy): Eukaryota > Viridiplantae > Streptophyta > Magnoliopsida > Caryophyllales > Polygonaceae > Persicaria > Persicaria tinctoria. Next base: position 40,030,647 of record JBANSL010000012.1, on the reverse strand, counting down.
CATTCCTGAGTCCGAAAGGCATGACGCGGTAGCAAAATATTCCCTGGTTGGTGATGAAAGTTGTATCTTTCTTGTCTGAAGGGTTCAAGTTTATCTGATTGTATCCTGAGTAAGTATCAAGAAAACTAAGGACCTTGTTACCCGCGGTTCTATCAACGAGTTCATCTATGGACGGTAATGGGTAACTATCCTTTGGGCAGGATTTGATAAGATCAGTGAAGTCGATGCACATCCTCCACTTCCCATTAGATTTCTTCACTAAAACTACATTTGAGAGCCAATCTGAGTCTTCTACTTCCTCTATGAAACCTGCTTCTAAAAGTTTATCAGTTTTCTCTCTTGCTGCGACAGCTTTCTCCGGAGCCATCTTTCTCTTCTTCTGCACTATGGGTTTTGTTCCTGGATGAATTCTCAAGGTGTGCAAAGCTATTGCGGGTGGGACACCCAGCAAATCTCGAGGAGTCCATGCGAAAATGTCCGTCGACTTCGTTATGATTTCTAAGACTTGAACTCTTTCTATTGTCTCCAGCGCCTGTCCCAAGTAGATCTTCTCCTCAGGGTTTGGGAAAGGTGTATACGTAACTCTTTCATCCGCGGTAGATATTTTTGCTTCTGAAGGTCTCACCTCTAGTTCAGCTTTTGAAATTTCTGTCGAGTCGTTGTCCCCGACCACGGATTCACAATTTTCACTAATACACATCACTTCTTTATTCTTCTTAATAGAAGTTAGGTAACAGCTTCTACTTTCTGGTTGCTGTCCGCGAACCTCACCAATTCCTCCTCCGGGTAAAGGGAACTTTCCCACAAAGTGGTAGATTGAAACTACCATCTGGAACTTATAGAGTGAGACGCGACCCAGCAAAGCATTGTATACAGTGGGAATCTTTACTACTGTGAATACAATCTTTTCCACGCGTCTTTTTGGGGATGTCCCCAAAACAACTATAAGCTCCATTGTGCCTGCTACTTATACCTCTCCTCCTGAGAATGTGATTAGTGTTCCTGAATATGGTTTCAACGATGCAGCAGATATTCCCATTTGAGAAAATGCCTCCCATGATAGGATGTCAACTGATGACCTAGTATCAATAAATACCCTCTTTACTGTCTTGGCGGCTATCTGAGCGTGAATCACTAGGGGGTCTGAGTGCGGCATCCTTACTTCCTCAGCGTCCTTTGGGGAAAAGGAAATGTTCTCATGTTCTGCAAGAGAAATTCTTCTGCTTGACGCGGACGGTGGCTGTCTTCCTTCTCTTTCGTAATTTCTTTTTTCCTGTCTACTGGACCCAACCATGGAAAAACCCCCTGCGAGGGTATTGATAAAGCCCTTAGGTTCTGGTATTTGGCCTGCCTCTGACTTGTGAGCTTCTCTCTAATTGATAGATATCTGGACTGCAGGCGTATAGTTGTGTCTACCTCCGCGTCCCCTTCTTCCTCTCCCTCTTCCCTGGTTGTGGAAAGGGAGATCTCTATATTGATCCGGTTGTCTGAAAAATCGTTCCTGTGGATTGCGAGATTCGTCAAACCTGGGGTTTCGGTCCTCCCAACGTGGCCTCTGGTCAGGTCGATTTTCTCTTCTTGGTGGAGACCTTATGTCACGATTTCCATATCGGTTTTCTCTCGGATGATAGGAACGCGGGTGATCTTCCTTGTGGCGAGATCCCTGTCCTCTTTCTAAATTCATATGCACTTCATCGCGGTGGGGACGAAAATCTATCGCTTTTGAATGATGCATGGGCGGCTTAGCCTTTTCTTTTCTGAATTTTCCAGTGAGCTTCCCAAAGAGACCTGGGTTCCCTATATTCGCCTTAGAGATGGACGCGGCTACTTCTTCTGCCTCAATCTGCCTTGACACCCGCTCTCTTAAGTTATCGTAACTAGTTAGCATCTTCCGAAATAGATATGTCTTGAAGTCTCCCTCTGCTAAATTACCCATCAATATGATAATTGCCGATTCATGATTAAAGTTGGGGATCTGAACTACCATGCTGGTAAATCGAGTAAAGAAGTGTCCCAAGGATTCCCCAACTCCTTGCCTAATGGAATTCAGGTCGAGCATGGTCTTCTTTCTCGATCGCGCACTTCCGAAATGGGACGTGAAGATGTGGGACATCTGAGTAAAATTGGTTACAGACCCTTTTGGAAGGTTTATGAACCAGGTGAGCGCGATCTTTGTTAAGGTTGAAGGGAATGTTCTACACATCATGGCATCATTATACTCGTTTATTCCCATAGCAGTTGCAAAGTGGCAAAAATGATCTTCAGGATCAGTCGTTCCATCATATTTCATGAGGTTCACATCTCTCCATCGTTTTGGTACTGTCGCGGAACAAATTTCCTGGGTAAATACCGATGGAAAACCTGCTGGTGCGTTTTCGTTTCTTTTTTCCGCTGAGTCGGATTTTGTAGAGGTGGAAACATCTGTTGACCTATCCCCGCGTCGATGTTTATTCTCTCGGTGCCAGTGATCATTCTGCCATGCCTGGCGCGCTATTTCTTGATTCTGAAAGCCATAGTTCCAGTTGCTGGGGTTATCGAACGCAGTGTTACATCTATCAAAAATTCCATACTGCTCCTCCTGTCGATAATTCCCTTGTTGACGCGGATTCTGCCCCCACTGATCATAATAAAAGTACTGAGACTGCTCCTGCTGAAAAGGGTTAGGCTGCTCGTGACGTGCTTCATAATACCAGAAGTTCTGTGGTATGAATCCTCCATCAAGTCCATACTGATTGCCATAATGATGTGGAGGGGTACCGAGGTGCTGATCTCCCATTTCACCATCTGGATTTGGTGGTGGTGTCAACGGGATATACATGCTAGAAGCCTCCTGATCCTGGTGAACCCCTTGACTCATATCCTGAGTTGGATTGTTCTGGCTATCACTCATCTTCTTAATGTCGTGAATCTGTCGTTGATCAAAGGTTTAATTTTACATATATAAAAATTTGTATTTCTAAGTTCAGACGCGGACCCTAACTTTTTCAAAGGTTTGAGGGTCTTTGTCTAACTCTATCAAAAAGGAAACCCCTTAGTGTGAGGGGGTTCCCACAGACGGCGCCAGTGAAAAACTCCCGATCTCTCAAGGCCACCATTTTTAGTGGGGCCCGGGAATCTACCTAGTGAAGTGATCAATATTCCCAACGGGCTTACCTGACCCGCATCGAAATAATCGACGCGGCCCAACTTGTGCTGCGGGAAGTAACCTTACTATTATTCTGAAATGTGATTCCCTCGTCGAGTTTTTTTTGGACAATTCGGAAGATTGGTTCGCTTACCTGTCGCTGTTGACTATCTTGAAGATTAATAACAACAGTCTTTTTCCTTAATAGAAAATTATACTAAGGACAAACAAGGTCTATATCCGCGGAGTAGGTCCAGTGAACGGTTTTAGTTTTACCACGAAATAGGCTCTTTTTCACGCGTACGAACTCTTCTCCTAATTCTTCTTTCTTCTCGAGTTCACTAGGCCTGGATCCGCCTTCTTTTTTCCTCTCTCCCGAAAAAGTCCCTTTTATTTGGTGAGGTTTTTTGATTTTATAGGTCTTGGGTGGTCTGGTACGTTGTGCCACGTGGTGTTCGCCTTTCGACACGTGTTCTACTCGTGGGGGGTGGGCATGGCCGCCACGTGCCCGTTCTCTGCTATCCGCGGATGATTGTTCATTAGTCAGCTCTTGGATAATTATCCGTGGACAGAATTTGGGATAATGTTATTTCCTTTTTCATTAGTTGATTGGTGTTCCTTACTCTGCTATTTTTATATCTGTACAGATGTTTTTAACATTGGTTTAGTCACTCGAAGAGGATCATATCAATTCCATTGATTGCTTCTCTGATGAGTGTTATTGTGTTAAGGGTAGAAAACTCGTTGGTATGCCTTAACTTGATGATGTAAATGTGTGAACGGGATAGCGGGAGAAATAGCCCTTCTCTAATTCAAACCCTTTGATGATTCTGACTCCGTCATCCGTCCCACCAAAACATTTAGGCATGTTAGCGAGGATCGAGGAGCGTTCGCTCTCCCCGCTTCGAATTTTGGGTATGAAATCTCACTTCAAAATGTTAGGATAGAATTTCAAACCTTCAACTGTACTCGGAGCGCAAGATCCTTTATGTGTCTTACCGTCTACCCCAGCATTCACAATCTCAGCCAAATTGTCCACTTTTCGGGAGGAGGGTGGACTACTCAGGCGTTCTTCCCCGGTAGGGCGTTCTTCCTCGGCAGGTTGCTTTACTTCAAAGCTCTCCGTCTCTAATGGTCCGACATATATTACAAGGGGCCATGAATCTTCTCCATACTTCAAGTTTAGAAATTTAAACGTCTCGAGGTCATCATCATCAACAATTATGATCGGCTAACCCTCTTATTTTGACTTCGGCACGTACGATAACACCAACTCTGCATATGAAGCATCATCGCCAACCTTGAGCCTGATCAGTTTTTTCAAAGAGATGAAGTCTATGTCCTATTTTATCATGATATTCTTGTGCGCATTCACACCCACATACCCATCTACCTCCCTCAACCACCCAAGAACCATGGAGGATGAGAGTGACGCATAGCAAGGTGTTTCCACCGGAAAAATGAAACCAAGCTTAAGAAGAAATATTGATGGGTATCTAATGTTATAGATGAAGAGTACTTCGCCAAAAACACTTACCTCTTGGTGTGCAACGACACAACAGAAATGAGAAATTAGCTCCCGAAAAACATGACAAGAAAATGAAAAAACATCATGTGAAAATGCAACGAGTCTAAAATATAACAACCCAACAGAAATGAAAATGCAATGACACAAGGTAGTTAATGAGGGAATTAGCTCCCGAAAAACATGACGAAATTGGACTCCCAGTCTCTACTAAGGAAGCCATGACACTGATTAACCAAGCTAAAACATGGGTGGAAGGGCCTCCCATCCTTCTTCAACAAGCCTAACGTCGAGCTAGAGTCCAACTCGCAAATAATCTTCTTGTATCCCAAGCTCCAAGCCAGCTAGATCCCACTGGATATAATCCACAACTTCGTAGCCACAACCGAGCAAAAGTCGATATTATGAACAAAACCACGAACCCACTTCCCTTGCTCATCATTTAGCACCCCGCCCGCCTAGGCATGAGATAAATCATATTTTAAATAGGCATTATAGGTAAATTTAGGTTCATTCTAGTGTAGATATTACATGTTTAGTAGATAATTTGCATACCTTGTCATTTGGTGTTCAAGTTTAGAATCTACGCGCTTTTAGGGTTATTTTGCATGTTTATATATTCGAGTCTTAAAAGTGAAGCAAAAGTGAGATGCTGGATCAAGGAGGAGCTGGAGAAGAAAAAGAAACGAGAGCTAGGAGGTGTCCATGAGCAGCTAAGGCGAGACAAAGATGAGCAAGAGAGCATTGCAGGATCCACGACGCTTGTTGTGGGAGGCATGGTGCCCGCCGCGAGTCACACGGCGCCCACCGTGAACGTTTGGCCAAAATATATATATATCAAATCACTGAGAAGATCTATCTTATGTTTAATGTCTATCATATTAGCATGTTTACCCTATGATATTGCCGACCTTTAGGCTACATATAGACATCATTTTTATCAATTTTATTCATAAGGGCTGGATTGGAGTTTATAGATTTCAGGTACGTATGAGTACCTAAGACTCACGTGGTTTTGTATATGATTTAAGACTTGGTTGGTTGAATCGTGAAACTTAAGTTTTAGTTATTCCTATTATTTCATCTTCTTTGTATTGATTATTATGTTGTTGATTTTATCCTAATTAGCTACCTTAGTAGAATCGCATTGCGCTAGAGTCTTGATTCATCCGATGGATAATCGGATCCTTTTTAGCAAAAATATTCTTGTTAGATCTGATAGACGAGACTTAAATGTGTAGGAAGGTGACATATCAACTAAATATTGTCTATTTAGGGAAATTGGTTTTGCATATATTCTAAGTATATTGGGACTTTGTTCTATTTATATGTTAAATCTTTCACGACATAATTTGTATAGGAGTGTAAGAGATTGTTATGACCGATGGAAATAACAATCTATATAAACTAATATCATAATAATCAAATAACTGAAGGAGATTCAATGATCGTGTAAACCAACCAATATTGCAAAGTCGTAGGTGAAACCACTTTTCTTCTATCATTTATTTGCTCTTATTAATATTCTTTCCTTTTATTTTCATTCATAAAAATCCCATATTTACTTTTATATTAATAAATACACATTACAATTGAAATACTTGATTTTCTATGGGTAGGACCCCTTACTTGTATTCTCTATACTAGTTTGTTTATTTGTTTGTTTGTTTGTTTGTTTGTTTGCATGAGAATTATTATTTGGCGATGTGAACCAACGACTTTTCCCTCGTCAAATTTGATTTCGTTGCCGGGAATCAAGTTTATTTCTTTATTTTGTTAATTGATTAATTTTTGTACATATATCTAACCCCGTCGTGGACCTCTCTTACGGTTCACGATACCCTGTTTAGATGGTGAGGTTATGATAGTTACAAAGAGAGAATTTTCACCAATGCCTCACAAGAGTGCACACTTTAGTGGACATTCGTTCTTCATGGGGTATCCATGATAGTTTGGAGGATATGGTTGTTTTTGTGCTTGAGGGTATGACTCCGAGTCCGAAATACTTGCCGAGTCCATAAGTAACGGAGTCCTTGAAGGGTTGGAAGGGTCGAAATTATGGGATCTTTTCTGTCACATGGGTCTCCTAGCAGCGGAGGAAGAATATGATGCTTTGACATCTCAACCAATGGAACACTTCAAGCCACTCGTGGACGATGAACGCAAGAATTTATTGGAGCAATTGAATGAGGTTATTCAAGCATTGAGTGAGTTGAAAGTAGAGCGGATCATCATTCCTCAAGTTGAAGAGAGTTGGGAAACAAACAACAATGGTTTGATTGATGATGCAAGAGAGAGCCCAATGCACCCTTACGTGGAGTCTCATGAGTGCATGTATGATAATTCATGTGTTTTGTCTCCTAATTCATATGAAGAAATCATCCCTGACTTGTCTACCGAGGAACCATGTTTAGAGTCAATTTCTATGGCTACCTAATTCAGTACATAAACCAAAGCCAGAATGATAAGAAGAAGCCTAAGGATTGAGAAACCAACCATGTTGAGATGAGCAGGGTGAAACTATCCTTCAACTATTGTTTTCCTCTATCGCTAGTCTCTACTTTCAACTGTACTCTCAATGACTACTCTGCTTTACTCTATTTCTCTCCCTTTTCTGTTGATTATGAACTGTTGACAAGAGAACTGTCGAAAACACGCTCTTTGTGGGACGTTACATGGACTTATCTGCTATAGTAGTATTTGAGTTTAAGATTAATTCTTTGGCGAGATCCAACAACACTTGGTTCCACCCCTGGCTTCTTTGGTGCAGGGTTTAAGAGAGGGGAAGTCTGGGGCTATGTAGTCACTGCTTTAATGGAGGGAGTTGCCTCCTTTGACTGTATGGAGAAGCTGACGATACTTTAGGTTAGGGGGTCTGCTTTTGAGTTGGGACTACACGAGCCGCCGACCTTTTGAAGGTATTGGGAAAGAATTGGGAACAAGGAGGTAGGAAAGGTTGGAAGTGGGAAGGAAGAGGGAGGAGGAGAGGTCATAATTGGGACTACATAGAAGAGGAAGATAGGGGAGAAAAGAAGGCGAGGTTGGAGGGAAGGGAAGAGAGGCTGGAGACGGAGATTCTAGGGAGGAGGAGAGGTCAGGGGAGAGCGAGCATGAATTTGGGAGATTAGGGCTCCAATGATTTTAGTCCCCAAATAGCCTTTCAAGTGACGAACATAAGAAAGATTCCTCACCTCAACAAATTTGAATTTCATGTGAAAAATATACAGATAATGTATCTGCCCTCCTTAGGTGACGGACATATGAGACTCTAGGTCTCTTGAGAGTGGTCACAATATATACCACTCTTAGGCGGCGGCTATTTACGAGAGACTGGTCTCTTGAAAGTGGTCCCAATAAGAAGCAAGCGACCATATTGGTTACATGCTCGTCGGTTGAATATGATTCAAGCCAAGTTAAGCCTTTACCTCAATTGACAAACATGCATGAGTCAATGGTCACTTGAAAGTCTTTATATTGGAACCACATTCCAGAGATCACTAATCTCATACGTTCGTTGTCTCAATTAATTCGAATTTTGAGGGAAAATTTACATGGGAAAAATACATGTCATTGTGAAATTCCTTCTCGCGATGAACATTAGGATTCCATGGTTGCTTAACTGTGATGGCACTATAAAGAAAACTCAAGCGACCACTAATCTCATAAGTCAAATTCCTAATCCTATTAGAGTTTTGACTGGAGACAAGTGACAGAAAGCTTGAATGGGTAGATGGAGAGTATAGGGATGTTCTACCTTTCCCCCTGGCAACCAAAAAGATGAAAAAGAGAAGTGAATTCAGGAAGTATCTTTTATATAATGTTGAGCCTAAATTTACAATTTCACAGTTACTTGAAAAAGGTTCCTTGGTACTCTCACTTTCTTGATTGTTTCACGTGACAACAATGTTGTTTAGGGGTTAACTAGTAGATGGACCTAATAGCACCAAAAGCTATTATCAAAAGAAATTTATAACAATTCCCTAAACATACATATGTAAGTATAAGGAAAGGATTGAACATTAGAGACTTGTCATTAATTTGTTCTTCAGGCTAACTAATTAATTTGTGAGAATTATCAAATTTGGGAAAGTATTCGGAATAAAGCATCCCAACGACAATTTCACACGTAGTTGCAATAAATGTCACTCAACAAGTCATGTAAGAATAAATTAATGATTATGATCGCAGTCTATTCGTATTAAGCCCTAATTAGTTAGTTTCAATTTCAATAATTGTTTGACAATTTCTACCAAACCTAATCTTTCAAATCTCAACTTTTGTATGTTGATTCAACAAGATTAGGTTAAATTCAATGATAAACTCATCAATGAAACATCAAAAGCATCTAAGGATCCCTTGGTGGGTTCATCCCAACACTGAAAACAAGACTACTCAATCACATGAGAGAGAAAAAATATCGAATTCGTAAAATGATGCATTGCAGAAAGTAAAAAAAAACTTTAATCAACAATATTTAAAAGAAGAGAAGAGAAAGAAAAAAATGAACATGATACAAAATCTAACTAAGAACGTCATAAACTATGAAATTGTAACAAAAGGAAAATCGACTCTCTAAAGGTTTGAGAGCAAGAGAGGTCGGGTCTCAAATGAATTAGTCTCCAACAACTCAAGTAGTGAGATTGTGAGATGGAATATGATGAAGATGACGTGGATATTTGGAATGATGAGTGTCTGAGGGAGAGGGAGTTTTAGGAGTTATACTACGGCTTTCTTAAGAAAGAGGATAGAGAAGCCCATTTTGCTATAGGTAAGAAAAAAGGTCAATGGATTAACTATAGGTACAACATTAAGATGTGATGTAGAACTATATGAATTTTGCTAAGAAACATCTTGAGTATCAAAAGAGATGACATCACTGAAGAGGAACAATATTACTATGATCGGATGGTGACTTGCATGAAAGATCCTAGAGCGTTTAGGGTAAAAGGTTATGCTAAAAAAAAACTTTTCAGATGGAGAAAACACACCAACCGTGTTCATATGATTAGGAGGAAATCAGAGATAGGATGAGCCCCATAGTTCACGACAATGATCAAATTATAAGAGGAAGAGCAAAGATCATGAATTAGGACATAGAGTTAAGTTTTATATCTTTTTTCCATTTCAACATCAGACAAAAGCAGATAAGTTAATGAGATTAGAGACTTTACACAAAGGTGTCAGATGAAAATGAGGTGAACAAATGGGTGAAAATCTCTGATAGCCAAGTGAGCAGTTTCACGAATGCAAAAATCACATGCGCTTTCAATCTCTTACTGGTCTTTTTATAGATGAACAATCTATGCAAGGTAATCACCATATAAATGGGTCGTATAAGATCACCTAGTCAAGGAAGGGATAATCGTCTCATGTTAGACCGAAAGCCAAGTATTCAGCATGGTCCTTTTATCTTGAAAATGCCAGTACGAATAGCGTATCAACAGAGAGCCAAACGAAGCACTCACAATCAAACAATCTCACCAAACCACCAAAGAAACCGAGGTTAGAGAGAACACAAGGAGAGGATGGACAGAAGATCCCATAACCTTGCACATTCAGTCGCCAACCCAGAGAGAGCAACCCATCAAGCCCTAATATAGGAGGAATCTAACACTCAACAACAAGGTAACTTGAACTTCCAGTTCACCATATCAACTAACACCTCTAAACGAGATCCCAGTCCTTAAAAATTAGAAGCTTGTGTTGAGGCAACTTCATATTGGTGTGTAGTGTAGATCAAGTGGGCTTAGAAGGTGGTTGTAAAGGAATAAAGTCACGTCATGACTTGTGTAATAGGTCATCCACTTGCACCTTGTCTTGTGATAATATAAATAGATGATCTCATGTATTTCTGAACCTATTTTACAATGCTATGAAAATTATATTCTTTGAGAGATCTGCTTCTTCCTTTCTCTCTTGTCCGAGTAGTGTTCTTGAGTGTTAGCTTGCTTGATCTTGCATAATCAACATGGTATCAGAGCATTGATTTGCATATTAGCGAGTTTCGTTCCGCAAATTATGATATTCCAACTGCAACTTGCTCTCTGTTTCGTCAATCTAAGCCGGAATGATGTCTTTTGATTCAACCCTTAAAGCTCGTCGTCGTGACTACATCATTGCAGAAGACTTGCTACATCCTCTGTTTATTCATCCATCTGATAATTCTAGTATGATTCTTACTCCAATTCAGCTCATCAGTGATAATTAATAATGATAGAAGAATTATGTGATGAAAACTCTTTCCATTAAGAATAAACTAGGGATAGTTGATGGATATGTGCTTGAAACTCCAGAAAATTCCACTCAGTGGCACATGTGGAATTATATGGTGTGCTCTTGGCTGTTAAACTCTGTCTCTAAGAAGATTTATGCTACTCTTGATGAGTATGATACAACTAAGGAAATGTGGGATAATTTGGAGGAAAGTTATTTCCAAAAGAACGACCCTTTGATTTTTCATATCAGAAAAGACATCCAGACTTGTGAGCAAGGTGATGCGAGTGTGTTTGACTATTTCACTAGGCTTAAAAGGTTTTGGCAGAAGTTTTCTGGTCTCACTACGACCATTCGATGTAGGTGTGGTAAGTGCGAGTGCAATCTTAACTCGCAAATTGTAGCATCTGAGAATGAAACCAAGCGGATGCAGTTTCTTATACGCTTAAATGCGAAGTTTGATGCTGCTAGACCTTAGTTCTTGCTCTCCACTCCTTTGCGAATTGCAAGTCAGGCTCATTCTCTTCTCATTCAGAATGCATTAAGTTTTAGGATCAAGAATATTGACTACAAAGTCGACTCTACTGCTTTCTCTTCTAAGATGAGTGGGCGTGGGGGAGGGGGGGGATCTAGTGATACTACCACGGTGAGGAAAAAAATGTGAACATTGCAATGGGAATCATCTAGTTAAGAAGTTCTAGGAGTTGATTGGATATCCAGCTTGACATTCTAAGAGATAAGTCAAACCTCAAGTGTGTAAGGGTAGCTCAAAGCAGAGAAAGAATGTCAAGGAACCATTTGCCAATGTTGCTAATGGAGCAGGAACCGAGGGATCCGAAAATGCTTACAAATTGTTTCACAACATGTCAGAGGAGAGTCAAAAGTTGTTGAGTACACTTTTCAAGCTCATGGAATAACAAAAAATATGAGGTAAATGTGGCAGGGGCAGTTCTATGTCTAAATGCCTCTCAATACTCTAAACTTTGGGTGCTTGATAGTGGAGCTACTAATCATATGGCTTGCGATAAGGCCTTATTTTATCACCTCTCTCCCATATCCAAACATCTTGATGTTAATCTTCCTAATGGTCATATAGACCAGATTACCTATACATGACCTGTCACTTTTTTTTTATAATATAAAGCTCAATCATGCTTTATTTTTTTCCTATTGTTAAATTCAACCTCATCTCCTTGAGCTGTCTTATTCATGACTTACATTGCCATATCCATTTCTTTGATAACATGTGTGTCATTCAGGACTCTGCAAGGATGAAGGTGATTGTAGTTGGTAAGAAACATGAGCGCATGTACTACATGTTGTCTGTTTCCAAGACACAACAATTCTTGCCCAAAAATTATCTTGAGAAATTATGTGATGTTTTTGCTACTTTGCCTATGTTTTTTTTTCTAAATCTAGTTGTAATAATCAGCTGAGTGCTAGATGGCACTTCAGACTTGGCCATGCCTCTAAGGACAAACATAGTCACATACCATCTTTCTTACCTAGTACATCTATGGCTGATAATATATTTGATTTGTTGCATTGTGATTTCTGAGAGGCATTTGATAATCCTACTTGGAATGGTCATGAGTATTTCTTGACCATTGTTGGTGATAAAAGTGTTTGGGCCTTTCTCATAAAACACAAAACTGAAACACCACTTTTATTGAAGAAGTTTATTTGTATGGTTGAAAGGTAGTTCAATGCCTCAGTCAAAACCCTTCAAAGTGATTAGGGTTACTGAATTCTTCAACTATGAAGTTGCCGCTTTTCTTAACTCTAAAGGGATTGTCCATGAGAGCTCTTGCACCGCCTTACCACAACAGAATGGTCGTGTTGAGAGGAAACACATACAGAACCTTGACACGGCTAGAGCTCTTCGTTTCCAAGCCTCTCTCCCTACCAAATTATGGGGTGACTATGTGTTGGCAACCACTTTTCTCATAAATAGACTTCCTGTTGCAACTCTTCAATACAAGACTCCCTAGAAATCTTGTTTTTCTCATCACCTAACTTTTCTAGACTCCAAATTTTTGGGTGTCAATGCTTTGTTTCCACACTTTAAGTTCAGATGAAAAAGTTTGATCCTAGAGCTGACCCATCTGTCTTTTTGGGATATCCTTTTGGATTTAAAGGGTATAAAGTGTACAATCTTTTGACAAAGAAGTGTGTGATCAGTAGAGATGTACACTTTTAAGAAGAAGCATTTCTTTTTCCCAAAGAACCCTCCCAAGATCAAACCAACATCCTTTTTACCTACTTTCTCTCATATCCCAGCTTTGTATGATGAGCCTATTTTGTTACAACCTCTTGGCATACATCACAACTCTTATCCTTCCTTAAATCCTCCTCAAAATGACTCTGAACCTTTGTCTCGCTTGGATTATTCTCCCTCTCTTACTCCTCCAGAGTTTGATCCAATTCCATTGGTTCCTCCTCTTCGGAAATCCACTAGAACTCACAGATCACCTGCTTGGCAACATAATTATGTGTGTGCAGGCTAGCTCTCTAGTTCCCACCACTGTTGTTTCCTTTCATCGTTGTGGTAAGCCCCCTCATCCTTTTGTTTGTGCCTTATCTACCAATGCTTTTTCTGTAATAGCCAGCCCAAATATAAATATTCGGGTTACGTTTCGAATGTTGGATACCTTCGTTCGGATCTTGCAGTCCAGGTATTGGTCGAGGTTTCAAACCTCAATATTTAGCCTTTGAAAGTAGGGATTTCGAACCCCAAAACAAGCGACGTGCCATTGGGTACCCAGAACCTGTCCTATTCAACTAAGTCGCTCAAATTCATTTCAAGTGGAAAGCATGCAAAACTAAAATCAAGGTACAACTTGTCACGACCGAGTCGGGTCAAAACCAAAATATGAAAATACAAGTATAGAAAACATCCAAGTCAAAGTCTGGCAGGGGTCAGTCTCTCGGTCGAAAATCATCCAATAAAGGTACCCCATCATATAAGCATAGAAAAAGCATCAACCTGTAAACATACATAAAAAAATGATACAGAGCGAGGGATCTGAGGCTCATACATGTGACTAGGTCCCATTGTAGGCACACATATACATTATACCTGAATAAAGATGCTCTAGTGCAAGACAAAATTTAAACACACAAGTCATGCTTATCAGGATATAATATGCACAAAGTGTAGTAAATGACCCAAAGAATACCAAGTGGCACATCCCTTTTCTACCTTTTCCCCCCTTCCCGTTAGGGTAGACACTGGCCAGTCTGATGCTATAGCATAACCATTTCGATATGTGTGTGTGTGTGTGTGTGTGCGCGCGCGCGCGCGTGCTCGCGCGCGCATCAATAATCATACTCATCAATTATAATCATCTCGTCACCATGCTCATATCGTAAACATGTCCATCATCCTAATCAAGCTCATAAAACAATCAAGCTCATATCGTATCCCGTGACAATAATGACTCAGGACAAACCCGATGAGGCTGGGCTATCTTATGACCCTAGCAAAGACTCTACGACTCACAGATAACGATCGTTCAGTTTCCAAACACATTAAGTAAACGAATGCTCGTTCAAGTGCGCATGCAACACCTAGTATATCATGTGACTACATTAATCATGCTCTTATGCACATGCAACACCTAGTATATCATGTGACTACATGCATATGAGAATCAATCTGAGTAAGCTCCGCGAGGGAACTCACCTGCAAAGCCGAAAAGCAAGGCAATAGCAGGTAGAAGAAGTCCAACAAGTCAAATAGCACCTAATATAAATAATAAGGAGGTGATAAGTTAAGCAATTCTACTAACTAATCACAGAGAGAACACATACTTAAAAACATTTCCAAAACCATCCGATAAGTCAAAACATTTCAAAACTATTTCGAAACACGAGAAACATCCGGAAGCCGAGATATCCAAAGATTACCATTTAATAACAACTCACATACTCGTCATCATCCAGATCTCATTCTCAATCCAAGTTCTAGTTCAAATCATAAAACAGTCCATCGGTTCAATCAAATCTCAAGGCAAAGTCCAAGGTCAAGTTTAGTCAAAGTTATCGTTAAGGGAATCTTAGCATCTCGGTTTGGACATAAAACCTTTCAAACATTTCTGAAATACAAGTTCTAAGATCATCAAACAATTGAGCAACAACTAGGATTCAAAACCTTTCGAAAGATCTCAAAACAACCAAAGCATCCCAAGACATGTAAATCAACACAATCGAACACTTTCAAAATCCTTTAAAATCACATTTTAATCCATTATAAAATTCCTTAAAATTATATATTTAAAATCCACATTTCAAATCGACAATCGATAATACACCCGTCATAGATTGGTTCAACCCAAAAAACAAACCAAAGGACCAAGAATCAAGGGAGTTGCCTCGGCCAAGGCTACTAGGGCTGGTTTCACTACGGTGAAATGGCCGCTCGCCGCGGTGAAGCCCTCATCAGGGCTCCCGCGAAGATGGGGCACTCACTGGCCACGAAAAGCCACTTTCACCGTGGCAAAAGCTGCACTCGCGGCCGCGAAAGTGTTCTTCTTCTTCTTCTTCTTCTTGTTCCTGTTCTAACTCACCGCGACGACCATGATTTCGCCGCGGTGAGATTCGAACGTTTTGGCTCGTTTTTTTCCTTGAATCAAATCCTTTCTTTTGCAAACCAATTTTAAACCAAAGTAGAACGTATCCCGGCCATAAACAACACAAAATGACTCCAATGAGGACTAGAGGGGGAGAGCGAAAGAGGGATTATCGAAGGTCATCAAGGGGGACTTCTCAAGCTTCAATGGTGGCCTTCCGAGCTTTAAATCAACAAGGAAAATGAATGATAGAGCATAGGAAAGATAGAGGATGAGTAAAAGTCCTCTTTTACGAAGATTTGGGACCAAAACGAAAGAAAACGAGAGAGATTGAGCTCACCTTCGAAAAACAAGGGAGAGAGGGAGAATATGGCTCAATCTTGTATTTTCAGGCCTTAGATCTACTCCATTTCAACCTTGAAAGGTGGAAAACTCATTAAAGGTACACCTTTAAAAGGTTTGGAAAGAAATGAAAACAAGAGGAGGGAGAACTAGTTGGATTACCGCGATCGAGAAAGAAGAAGCAGAGCACCTCCTGGGTTCTCACACGCGGCGGGGGACACGAACTTGAGGTGGCAAAATCTTCCTACAACTATTGTTTTGGCTTGAATAAGTGGATGACCTTCATTTCTTCACTTGATCTTCAAAGGGAAAGGAAAGGAAGTGTGTTTGGGGTGTTTAGGGCAGGAAAAACACAATATAAAGGGATTTGAGGAGGCTTGAAGATTTGAAATGGAGAATGGAGGAGAGGGTTAAGGTTTCTTCCTTTGGATTCAAAATGAGAAAAAGGAAGAGTAGGGTTTAGAGAGAGAGATGAATGGTCTCGCTAGGTTTGACTCCGAATCTCGACGTTCTATCCCGAATCACGACCAAATCGAATTTCAAACCGTTTCAAAATGACCAACTAGACTCGAAGTTTTAAATCCGAAGCTCGAAAGCGGAAATAAGATCCATCAATTCTGAAATTCAAAAGGATGTCGGAGTCATTGCAAGGATTTCCAAAAAATAGCAAGTTGCTCGATGACAGATTTTTGAAAACTTTTCAAATTGGGTAATTAAATAAATAAATAATTTTTGATCTTTACATGTTCCCTCTCTTATCATAAGCTCATGTGCAATTGAGATGAGCCGTCTGAGCCTCAATTTGTCCCTGATGTTATCACACTGGACAAATGGTGTGAGGCTATGCTCACTGAGCTTAATGCTCTTGAAGCCACACAAACTTGGGATGTGGTGGCTAGACCCGTGGATCATTCTGTTGTTTCTTGTAAATGACTCTTCAAGCTAAAGTTCAAGGTTGATGGGCCATTGGATATATACAAGACACGACTTATTGCAAGGGGTTTCTCTCAGGTTGAGGGCATAGACTATGGTAAGACTTTTTCTCCTTTTTTAGCTAAGATGATCTCTGTCGGGACTATACTAGCTGTTGCAGCTGCTCGTGGATGGACTATTAGTCAGCTTGATGTCACTAATGCATTCATGCATGGTGATTTGAAGGAGGAAGTGTACATGGAACTCCCTCGTACCTCTGATTATCTTCACAAGTACAAAGACACTAAGAAGCATTGCCCTCAAGGGGAGACTTTGGGAGAGTGCAATGATGGAAAACTTGTGTGCAAACTCAGGAAGTCCTTGTATGGGCTAATGAAGCCTCCAAGGCAATGATTTGCCAAATTCTTTGAAATTGTGAGAGCTCCAGGGTTTGATCGATCTAGAGATGATTGCTCTTTGTTTGCAAGGAAAACGGATAAGTCCTTCATAGCTTTGCTAGTGTATGTTGATGATATGATCATCATAGGAGATAATGAGCAAAAAATTCACAGGTTAAAAGCTCATCTAAAGGGTCATTTCCAAATGAAGGATCTATGAGATCTCAAGTACTTTCTAGGTATTGAGGTTGATAGAACAAAAGAAGGATATTTTCTAAACCAAATAAAATACACCACAAAGCTGTTGGCAGAGATATGAATGATGGAGTCAAAACCTACTAAGACTCCACTTGATCCTAAGGAAAAGCTTACCATGGAGGTAAGTAGAGAAATTTTAGACGTTATATCCTATAGGAGATTTGGTTGGGAAATTGATATGTCTAACGATTAC
This sequence comes from Persicaria tinctoria, assembly GCA_037127255.1. Lineage (NCBI taxonomy): Eukaryota > Viridiplantae > Streptophyta > Magnoliopsida > Caryophyllales > Polygonaceae > Persicaria > Persicaria tinctoria. The sequence goes on along the minus strand of JBANSL010000012.1, from coordinate 40,013,111 downwards.
TAGACCAAACATTTGCTACTGTGTGCATGTGCTGAGTCAATTTATGCACTCACCAAATGATGAACATTGTAGAGCTGCAAAACATGTATTAAGATACTTGAAAGGGACATCAGGACAAAGGTTATTTTTGGCAAAGAACTCCACAGTTGTAGCCCAAGGCCTTATGTGATGCGGATTGGCAAAGCTGCCCTATGACGAGGAAGTTTCTAATTGGGTTTTGCATTCTTCTTGGTGACTCCCTGCTATCTAGGAGAACCAAGAAACAGCCGTATGTTGTCATGTCATCTGAGTACAGGGAAATGGCTGACTTGCTATGAGATCACTTGGCTTGTAATGTGGCTGGCAAACCTGGGTGTAGAGTTAGAACTAGGCACATGTTCTGTGATAATCAATCAGCCTTGCATATTGCAAGAAACACTCTATTCCATGAGAGAACGAAGTACATTGAAGGGGATTGTCACTTGGTTCATGATAAGGTGCTCAATCAAAAAATTGTGTTGGGTTAACTTCCTACAAAACAACAACCAGCTGATGTTTTTACTAAGATACTCTGCTCAAATCAAAGCTCTAAGTTGTTGAACAAGATAGGAGTGATTAACTGGTTCAAGACTCCTAACTTGAGAGAAAGTGCTGACAGCTTGATGTCGATGTGGAGTGCAGATCAAGTGGGCTCAGAAGGTGGATGTAACATAATAAAGTCAGGTCATGACTTGTGTAATAAGCCACCCACTTGCACCTTTCTCTCTTGGGGCCTTCATCTCTCAATTTCCACTTGCATCCACTTCGATCTTTGATTTTAGGGGTTAATTTGTGCTTGGTTTTTTTTACTATATTTTCGGTTGGATCTAGGGTTGATTTTTGGATTCATGGGAGTTGGCTCTCTCATGTGTCTTTTATCTAATTTTCAGTGTAGGTTCGATGGAATTTTATAATCAAGCATTCAAGCCTCATCTCTTTTTTCCCACATCTTGCTTGCACATGCACTTACATTAACTTTTGGGTTAAACAGTAAACTATACTAGATGAGAAAAATCAGCGAGGTGAATCCTGCTAGTGCATAACCTACTACAAACTTATGACATATTCACAAAGGCATGCTAACTCCCATAACATACGCCAAATAATCGAAAATAAATCCATAAAATACCTCATAGATTGGCTACAATATCATGCTGAAAATGCTATAGAGCAAACGGAAAACACGTGTACATATGAATCTAACCACCACCTCTAAGGGGATCCGATTATCCTAAAAAAATCAGCGCGTTACGTGCATGCCACACATAATACATCGAGGCTAGTAGCGTGAACACCCTTGCTCGTTGTAATGTGGACTTGCTCTTGGCAGCATCTCGTAGCTCTTCACAAGCAGCATCAATCGTCATCATCAGCCTAGTCATGCGAAATCGAGTCCTAATCTTCTCCCAAACCTCTCGAAGAAAGGACACTCGAAGAAAAGGTGAGCATGAGTCTCAAGAGCATCCACACAAAACCTACAAATCGGATCCTCATCAAGATAAAGCAACCGGTCATAAGAGACACACAAGCCACAAAATGAATGCATACTTAGGAGTTCCATCTTTCACCCACACAAGCCTTCGCCACCTCACCTTCTCCCCCTTCGACCGAAGACACTCATAAGCATGTGACACAAACAACCTCCCCTCTCTCCCTCAACCCTCGAGGAGCTCCCTAGTCCCTACTATGATAAATGCCCTCATCAAACCTCTCAACTCTATCCCATGCTCCCAAGATGGCCTTGATCAATGGAGAGTCCCTCCTATTGGCCACCCACTCACCCACACTCTCCACCCTTAAGAATTTGTTATGGACCCACCGAACCGATAAACTCTCCCTCTCATCTTGGATGTTCCAAAAGTGCTTGTACATCTCATTCACTTTTAGTTGGTTCTCTGGACAAAAAGATTCTGCTCAATGGGCATAAATAACAATTCAAAAGCTAGCGTCTCCGACGGACAGTGCCAAGTGTATTTTATGTACATCAGATTTGAGATGGTATTGATTACCATGTATGTGTATGTAATGAACGTGACATTTCTTTCTTTTTATACTTGAAAGAAGATTGTAAATTAGAGCACCAATTTGGCACTTCTCTTGCTACTTGGAAAGAGATTTAGATATTACAAATTGCAAAAAGAAGACGGCATTAACAAGAAACGGAATCAATTTCGAGATGGGTCAAATAACGCCTCAGGCTGAAAGGAATGTCACGGTGAAAAATAAGATCAGAGCTAGTCCAAGGCAAAGTCCAACAATAGCTAGGAAAGCCTGGAAATCAATTGAACAAGAAACTGGTAATTGAGTTTTGAAAAAAAAAAAAAAAAAAAGGACAAATATTCATCCAGTAAAGACTTCTTACCTTTCCCCGGGACTCGAATTTGAATCTCTCAGTAAACCACAACAATCCACTATCTACAAATGGTGCAAGAGCTAGGGCCCTGTATGAAATGGAGTATTAGATTGCAAGAGAGGTGATGTTATTATTTTCACGCAAGTGAAGTGTTTGGACTTACCCCGCAGCTCTAATGAGCTTTGTAACCTGACTTCCTGCCCAGACCATAGCCATCACTTTAAAAAATCTGAACAAGAGATGCAAGAGATGAATGGTATCTCAAGAGAAGTTTCTCAAAACAAGATACTTGCACCAATTGACATGCACCTTTCAACTGCTGCAAAATAGCCCATTTTGCTGGGTGCTGGAGAAAAATAAAACCTGAAGCATTCAACTTGATTCTCAGACAACATTGATGATTATGTTCCCTTTCTGTGATAAAATAGTTACCTCAATATGTCTTCGAACATTTCAAATTCACTCACCATACTAACAGAAATGTGGTTGAATAGTAGGCCGTGTTCAGTATTCCATATGACAATATTCCAGAAACACCATATCTCTTCAACTGGTTTAGGATCCTGAAAAGTCGAAGAAAAGAACGCTGGACTTGAGAAATAACAGATATGAAATAAATGTAGCATACGAATGTGAAAAATATCATTTAAAATATCATGACTTTCAAAACATGATCTCCCTAAGCCACATAGAGCATATGAACACTCATATTCTGCTTAACAACAATAACTGCAAGATAAGGAGCATATAGAACAATTTCACAGCAAAATTTAGTATATGCAAGGGTTTTTATCAAACTAAAATTCAAAGATGCCAATGAGATTGTCAGATGTTTGCTAAGAACTTTTTGGACTTACAAATAATGCCACTAGTGTATTGAGTGGATAATTCAGAAGTCATTGCCAGAAAGTACTCTAGTAAATGTTCAAAAAGAGGCAAACTTATTCTAGACCTAATTCATTGCTATCACTCTCACATCCATATTAGATGGAGAGATTTATCAAAAATAGTGTTAAGCCCATGCCTTAAGCACATGTATTTTTATTTAAATATTACAGATGTTTATAATATAAAATGAACAAACTTAGTATTACTATTTAGTATATTTTATAATATGAAAGTACTATTTAGGACTTTTTTTTATTATTAAGAAAAAATTCAAGCAGAACTATTTAGGACATTATATAATAAGGAGGTATATGGAAATTGGAAAAAAAAAAACATAGTATTAGTATTAAATGTTTTTTATAAAATGAAATTAGAATTTAATGTAGTTAATAACATGGATGTGTATTTGAGTGGTGGAATGTAATTTTTCATGGTAAATGAAAATAAAAATAAAATAAAGGATAAGCAACAGGATGAGTAGTGAAGTAAGTAGTTGGACGAGTAATGCAATGATGTGGCGATCACTAATGAAATGGGTGTTTTTTATTAGTCCACGTAGTCATGAGAAAATGAATGGATGATGTGGGAAGCCTAGGATTTCGCCATGTGAGACGGAGCCTCCTAACGATGCCACATGGGATAGCCCTGCTTCTGTTTTTATAATAGTAATAGATGATATAATAGGATGCACACGACCATTTGTCAAAATCGAAAACTCTGGTATGACAAAAGCAAGTGGGAACATACTTGACAGATGAAAGCCATCCACCTTCCTGATTTGCATAGTCTTCCATTGAGCCTATAGTTTTTAAAGAAATATTAATTGACAAGTAAAAGAAGTGTCAATATATGCACACTGCACACAATGATGGAACACGTACCTCCATCAGCTGTAGAAGAACTCTGTGGCATTTGTGCTGGTATCTTATAGGCCTAGACAAGAAGACATCAAACCCGAAATAGGCTAAGATAAACATAAAAAGACAAATAAGAACAGCAGAATTGAAGTTACTGCACAATCGCAGGTTGAGTTTCCAACAAAAAAAATGTATTAAATCCAACAGTGTGTTGATGCCTAAGGATCAACTTCCAAATTATCATAATAAGAGAGAGGGAACTAAACACAGGCATTGATAAGACCAACACTTCAGCCAAACAACACATATAGCCTGGACTACAGAAATTAAAAATCATGAACTTTTTGGGTGGTTGCTAATATTGCTATTGGAGTCACGGTGCTCACAAGTGAGAATATTATCCAGTTAAGTGATCTGATGTGCTTATCAACATTATTAAGATATAAGCTGTATAGATTATATAGACTACTCACATAATAAGCTTCTTCATACTTCCTCCACACGGGGTATCAGTAAGCCACGCCAGATCATTGAGCAAATAATACTATATACTCCCACCGGATAGTATTGTGCCACTAAGAGCAGCCGCCACAGAAGCTAGTGATGTTTAGTCAATTTTCAAAACTGTTGCCAAGTGCAATCAACCCAAAAGTTGGAGATATATTTTGACTGAATTGTGTTCCTCGATTAGAGGAAAAACCAGGATAAGAAAGCTGCGAATCACTTGCTGAATGCTGAGTCAAACAGATGCAGTGAGGCTACCAGTTACAAAGTATAGATTCCATAAACAGAACAGAACCATCTGAAACACACACAGTAGAGCTATGTATCTGAGATTGCTTGTCACGGAGGATAAGTACCAACCACACAACAAAGTCATATGCAACCAGTTTTTCAAAATCTACTTGCTAACATGACCAGCAAAATTACGAATATTCACAGTAGAAATTCGACAACAAGAAATGTCAAAGCAAAACAAAACAAAAAGGTGAAATCGAAATTGAATCGAATTTTAACCACGAGAACTCACATCGTCAGCGCCGGGAACAGCGTGGAGTAGAGACAGTTGGCGGATGTTGTTGCGAGCACGAAGACAAGATTTGGTGTTGAGGTGAAGCTCGTCCCGGTAAAAAGGAGTAGAAACCCTGGGGATTCGGAGGCGGCAGAGCAACTAGCAAGCAACAAAATTAGGGAGAGTCGTGAATTGGAAAATGCAAATTGAGAGAGAAATCTCAAAAGCGAAATGGAGAATTGAGAAGGGAAAGAGTAAGAGAGTGGAGAGAGTACCCGGCGACGGGATAGATGGAGCTGAAAGCGGTGGGAAAAGGTGTCCGGAAGGGAAGACATTGAATGAATCTGGAGGAATTGAGGAGAGTGTTGATTCACAGATAGGGCAGGGCTTCCGGTCCGGTCCGGGGACCGGCGGACCCAAATTTTCAAGAATATGGACCGCGGATCGGATCGAGATCGACAAATATGGTCTAGGGTTTCCGGTCATGGACCGAAGAGATGGTATTTCTCGGTTCCAGGTTTTCCATTCCACATACCATATTTCTCGTTCCCGCTCCGCGAACCAAGAAATATGGAGTGTAATTTTTTTTTAAGAAAAATATAACAACTCGAATTCATACTCAAAGGCTCTAGATGGTAGAAGCGTCTATAACCGAAACATACAATTATATATAACGGTACAAACTCGGACAAACATACTCTACAAAAAACACTGAAGGAGAATCGTAGGTCCGCAATACATCAGGACCAGATCATCCTGTAGGCAGTGATGACGAAACTCTAGAGAAGCAGTCAACCCGAATAGCGGAGACGCCACGATACACACACTAACACTACTCCAACCTATCCCGACTCTAATAGTCAGAACCAAATATGTGGAGAAGATCATCAAGTCATGCCACCGCAGAGCCACACACTGCCTGAGGGGGAAAAACTCAGAAACCCTATCAGGATTTAGGCAATCCTAACGAGATTTAGTCCATGTCCAAACGAGTAGGGTTTGATACACTTGCAGGATTTTAATCAATATAAGGTTGGGTCATGTGTTATCACCCCTTACGGTGTTAAATGTTAACAAATCTGGGTCATTGATTGAATGAAATGGATGGTTGAGATTATTTGGCAATTTTGGTTTTTTCTTTAATTAAAATTGAATGAGACTCACCTCTTTCCTTCCCCGCTTTTTAGGGGGTAACGTTGTTTTTTTGTGTGGTGCACTGTTTGAACTATTCGATAAGATGATATTAATTATTCGCTGACTTATCGTTATTATTCGTGTGTAAAGAGAAGTTATCGTTTAGATAATATCAAAAGAGTTGATCAATTTTGCAACTATTCGTTAGATGAATAGTAATTATTTGCTAAGTTGATAGTAATTATTCGCTGGGTTTAAAGATCAAGCAAAATTGCAGAGGAATTCCAACTCACCCTCAACTTTATGGATGTTTAACTTATCCTGTAAGATGTAACTCAATTGTCACTGATTTGGATCTATGGATGAAGTAATATTGCAAAGGCAGTGAAATAATTGATGTTGGGAGTGCTAATAATGAAACTAGCACCAAGGCTGGTTTCTTTCTCTTTTCTTTTCTTTTTTTTCCCCCTTGAAATCATTTATGCTCCTACTTTTTATGTGTTCATATATGTCATTCAAGTCAATGTTGATTTACACACAGCCATGCAGTGAGCATATAGCGAACTATTCTTTCGCCTTTTACTAAAACCAATGTTGATTTGCTAACAGATTACTTCCTAATTAATATACTAAAGGAATTATGAGTTGCATGTTGTCTTAAGGCAGCTTGGGGTTGTTCTTGTGGGCTGATCTTGCTGACGTGGGAGCAAATAAAGCTCCAAATTTCATATTTTGTTGGTGTGGACAGCAACTTAAACGGTATGCCTAGCCAAATTTGATGTAGACTGCAGCAAAATTGTTATATCTTATTGTGAGTAGAAGGATGTAACGACAGAGGACAAGAAGAAAGTGTTCAGTGTGTGCAGTAGGAGTTCCACAAAATATGTTTGTACTCCTTTACTTTGCATCCAAGTAGTTTCTCTGATCTGTGATGTTTTCTGATCTGTGAATGAGTAAGAATTCTGCTGGACAACACCAGCAAGGGAGATTAACCTGCTCGTGCATTTCTTTCTATGCTTCCATACGTTCTTATTTCGAGTACACATGTCATTAGGCTTCTTCATGTACCTTTAAATAAAGAATTGACCGTTCTGAAATTTATGGAGGATCATTTCATTCAGGGATGTGTCATGTGTTACAGTTTCAAGATTTCCTCGTTCTTGAATACCTTTTTCCTCATATATCTTCCGTTTAATAAACTGACATATATAACTATGGGTTCAAGATTTAAAAATCTTGAACCTACTTTATACGGAGGCATTACATCATGAAAAAAAATTTGAACCTACTTAATAAATCTACATGAAATGTAAGACAATAAGATGTCACTTTAGGGCCGTAATAACTATGGGTTCAAAATTTAAAAAAATTGAACCTACTTTATATGGAGGGAATATACCATGAAAAAAAACTTAAACATACTTAATAAATCAACATGAAAGGTAAGAAATCAACATGAAATGTAGTTTCAACATTTTAAAATCTTGAATCCACTTCAAATGGAGACAATTCACCAAAAAAAAAAGTTTGAACCCACTTAATAAACCAACATGAAATGTAAGGCAACAAGATGTCACTTTAGGGCTATATATATGTAAAGACCGGGAAATTTTAGAATATTAAATTATTAAAATAATGATTTATAATTATCTCTATTTCGAAGATTTTGGAGGGTTGGAATTTTCGTCCTCGAGCTATTAATATACTCTAGATTATGCGAAATGAGTTCCAACATTATTTAGTTAAAAAATTCAAAATATGCTTATCCCGCTTTCATATGTAAAAGTTTAAAATAATATTTGTTGTTCATTATTAATTTTGGAATTGAAAATTTGAAAAATCGTTTTGAGTTGGGTCGAATAAGATCGGGAGAGCGGGTCTCGAGATATTTTATTCGGGTATTCAAATATATTTTGGGACCACTTCTAAATTCCCTTTTTCTTTAAAATTTCTCTCTCCCCGGTCTGTTGGGTAGCCTGACATCTGTTGCTCTACAACAACTCTTTCTCCTTCCCATTCTTGGGTAGACCCCTATCTCCACCTTCAACCCTTCAGGCCTGCCTTCCCCCTCCAATTTTGGCAAGGTTGCCAGCAGAAATCCCACACCATGTGAGGCCAAATTGGTCTCAAAGAATGTAAACCTCACCCTCTCCCATTTCAATTTCAACCTTCCATCTCTCTATTTCTCCATCTTAAGCACAGACAAACCTCACCTCTTCCCTTCTCCTTCCCTTGTTGGAGCTGGCTGCCTCCAAGCCACTATCACCACCACCTAGCCACGGGTTTCCGACGAGCCCCACCACCAGCTCCTCTTTTCGTTGCGCCTCCGCCACCAGAAATCACCCAGGAGCCATCGGAAGCAGCCCCGTGAGCGCCGGCGCCGAGCCACAACTCTCCCAATTCCTCTGTTTTCGCCTCCCAAGGCCGGTAAGGACTCCTCCTTCATTTTCCGACCGAAAGCTCCAGTAAAGCCACACCTTTGACCTCCTTGCCCCCTTTTAGGCCAAGCTTGATCGATTCCGACTCCGACGAAGCCGATCGTGCCTCCGACGATCCCCGGTGAAGCCGACGAAGCCTCGACGACTCTTGGTGAGCCCTTTTCGCAACCTCATTTTGTCAATTTCTTTTCTTCTAGACTTAGGAACCTTGTTGCTTGTCATCCCCTTTTTCCGCTTGAGTTGCCGGAGTGTGAGAGAGGAGGGTGGTCGAGATCGGGGGTCGGAGCGGACAGGCGAGAGGGCAGGAGAGCGAGCGAGAGCTGCGAGGACGAGGGAGAACAGGGCGAGGTGTGAGAGAGCTCGGGGAAGGGGCGTGCGTGAGAACTGGAGAGTGAGGCCGCCGGAGAGGAGCCTCTCCTTCCCTCTTTCTTTCTTCCGTTCGCGTCTCAGGCCAGAGGAAGGAGGAGATGGGTGGACTAGGTCCCTTCCTTCCTTTCTTTTATTTCCCGGGTTTGGGCTTTAGCTTTGATGGATCCGGGTATATCTTCCGGGTTAAATCATATTTGTGATGGGTTTCAGTTGGGAGAGGATAATAATTGGATCCCATTTCTTTCCTCTTTTCTATTGGGCTCGGGTTTGGGCCTTGATATCGGGTAAGGGTTGGGCCTATTGGGTGTGTTATAAGGTTTTGTTTTGTTGATTACATATCATCTTTCGTTATATGGTTAGTTGTTAGTAGATTAGTAATAATTGTTATTATTGTTGATTATTATTATTACAGTTATTATTTTTGATAAATCTAATTTTTGAAAATAAATTTATGAAATTATTATAAAAGTGTTTGGAAATAAAATTATTTGGGATAAGTGTGTTGATTTAAATATGTGAATTTGGTGATTCTTATATTTTAAATATTATTGGGGCGTGTTGTTAAATGTTGTTAATAAACGAGATGTTTAAAGAGAATTGTCGGTTTTGATTTATGAATGGGGTTTTTAAAGATAGATTTATTTTGGAAATGTTTACCATGGTCTTAAATTACTCGAACCATTAAAGTCAAGGTTTTGAAATATAATGCCGGGACTAATTCTATAACATGAATTTGAGAAGTTGGTTTTAAGGTTTAAATGTTAATGTCGGGATTTTGTCTTGGCTTGATGATGTTGGTTTTGAGAAGGAAATTGGAAGAATGATTTTGGTTGATGTTGATCATATCGAAAAGGTTTTGAAAAATGGTTTCACTATCAATTGGTTTTGAGTATGTTGAGAACTTGGGTTTCGTATGTATGAATGTTGGTCCGGTAGCTTATGGAAATGGCTTAATGATAGGTGTGTATTGCTTATGGATTGCTTTGGACTTGCATTTGGGCCCTTGCTTGTGTTACCTTGCTGTTCTGCATCTTCAGGTAAGTTCCCTATGGGGCTTACTCAGGTTGGACATTCATGCCTGTTGTTGCATTTTATGTTAGGTGTTGCACATGCATAAAAGCATGCCATGTAGTATCCTGTTTAGGTTGCACTAATTGAATGAGCATCTGCTTACTTATTGCGTTTGAAACAGAACGGCCGTTATCTATGATAGTCCTAGAGTCGTTGCTAGGGTCATAGGGTAGCCCAGCCTCATCGGGTACTCTGAGTCAATCGAGTCATGAACTTCCTTATATTATGAGATGCTTGTGGGCTTTATTGTGGAGCGGGTTAGGCATGCGTGCCCCCCGATTATGATGGAATGCATTCACGAGCTGGCCAGTCTCCGCCCTATCGGAAGGGGGTGGAGGTAGGAGAGGGATATGCCATTTGGCATTGTCTTGGGCCCTTTACAGTATTTTTACACATATGTATAACTAGGGGCATGTTAGTGTGTTTGACTTTCGTACTGCATTAGAGCATCTTTATTAGGTATATCACATACTATGTGGCCTCAGCGAGGACTGCCGGTCCCGCATGAGTGGCTCGATCTGACTCCTTTCCCCGTTCTTTTTTTAAAGGCATTTTCTGCAGATTTTGAGTGCTCGATGTCTATATGACGGGGTTCCCTTTTGGCGAATTGAAGAATCTGGCTAATATCCTAACTTAGTAAAATGGTAATCACCCACTCATAATTTGGTTTTGACCGGCTCTGCCGTGGCACTTGTATCTTTACTTTACTTCCGCTTTACTTTCGTTTGAAATGGATTCCGCGACATAGTCTTAGGACAAGTTAAGGGTATCCAACGACCCTTCGTGACTTTTAGGGTTTGAAATCCCTCTTTCTACTAATCTTAAAATGAGTTTGAAACCTCGACCCGTACCTGGATTGCAAGATCCGAACAAGGGGTTTCATCCCTTGAAACGTAACCCAGAAATCATGGCGTGGGATTTCTGCTGGTAACCTTGCCAAAATTGGAGGGGGAAGGCAGGCCTGAAGGGTTGAAGGTGGAGATAGGGGTCTACCCAAGAATGGGAAGGAGAAAGAGCTGTTGTAGAGCAACAGATGCCAGGCTACCCAACAGACCGGGGAGAGAGAAATTTTAAAGAAAAAGGGAATTTAGAAGTGGTCCCAAAATATATTTGAATACCCGAATAAAATATCTCGAGACCCGCTCTCCTGATCTTATTCGACCCAACTCAAAACGATTTTTCAAATTTTCAATTCCAAATTTAATAATGAACAACAAATATTATTTTAAACTTTTACATATGAAAGCGGGATAAGCATATTTTGAATTTTTTAACTAAATAATGCCGGAACTCATTTTGCATAATCTAGAGTATATTAATAGCTCGAGGACGAAAATTCCAACCCTCCAAAATCTTCGAAATAGAGATGATTATAAATCATTATTTTAATAATTTAATATTCTAAAATTTCCCGGTCTTTACATCATCCACCTCTAAAACAAGTCTCGTCCCCGAGACTAAAATCACTCTAAAACATGGGGATGAAGTTTTAAATTGGTGAGTCCAATGATCATGCCATTGATTCTGTAAGCATCTCATAGGGGCCCGTATGAGATCCTCACAGCGCCCTTGACGTGATCATAACATTCCCAATTGGTCGTAGCAAGTATGTGATATGGGCCCCTATCACACCCTTACCCCGACCTTTCGGTCACATCATAACTCGAAAAGCAATCATAGCGTCTCTACTGGGTCTTAGGAAGCATTCTATATGCGCCCCTATAAAATGCTTGTATCCACTTCGTGAGACGTTATAATATAAGCTCGGGTGTGAAAATTCTCAAAAAGGGATTCCGCAATTGGAAAAGATTGGCCACAAAATCGTTGAAATTCTCGGTAACATTTATTCTTTAAAATTTCAAGTATTTTTTTTTAAACTACTCAAAATCTTCAAGTAAGACGTGTAACCAAGCAACTTTACACCAAAACAAACAAAATCGTTTCGATCAAAATTTCGTCAAAATCTTCCAAAACCAAATCAGCTTCCCGCATAACAACCAATCAAATCCAGAAGCTAGGAGGTGGAATCATCCACCTCTAAGGGCTAGTCCCATATTCCCTTCCTAGTTTCCAGAATCATTCAACATCATTCACAACTCAACAAGTATCATAACTAAAAGTCTCATCGACTCTTATATAAGCATAATACCAAAAGCCATCTCACACATGGCAAGTCCCACATCATATCATAGTCACAGCCCATCACATAACCATCTAACATAAACATAAACATGCCAACAAATCTCAAGTACCAAAGAAACAACAAGTCTCAACATACTACGAGTCATAAGGTATGTCTATATCATACTAAAGGCATCACAAGTGCATAATCGAATGTTCATCACTCATCATGTAATCACATATGTCCAGAAATCAACGGGTTAGGTGTTATGGGGTTAGTACGTCAGTACACATCAAATCTTACAATCGCATGTCGATATCGCAACACAAGTAAAACAGATTCATCACGTTAACATATCAACACAACAAGGTCATACTATTAAGATTCAGAAAAAGGAAAGATCCAACCATATAGCAAGCATCACATGCTAACATACTCATAAAACATCATTTCAACTCCTTACAATACCATATAACGATCATTTTGTCATCAAGCACCATTATCTCATATATACAGATCATATTCATCATTTACATATTTATAATCATGCTTCCCAACCATATAATACAACATCATGATTACCACCACATACTATAACATCATGCTTTCACATAATAACACACTATTGTCTTATGTATCATATCACAACACATCCTATCATGCTTCTACAATTATAACAGGATAGCAAGCATCAATAAATCATGATAACACTTGCCACTATCAATTAGATTTCAACATGTAGTGTCATTCCATATCAGGTCTTATCATGTTCGCTATTTAACATCATGCCAGCAGATATAAATAAATCACATAATAAAGAAATCCTCACATCATACCAGTCAAAATAAACTCAATCCCCACTCGCCCATCTCCACACTCAAGCCAAGACTAATCTTCTTCTAGACTCGCCAACGTCAACTCAGACAAAATTCCCCCCAAAGAAGTCCCAATTCATCTCGATGCTCAAATCTCGCCCTCATTCCACCAAACTCTCACACACACCATCCACCTCTAAGAATCCAACTCATATCTCTAACTCCACACCCGAGTACCCTCACATACTATATCCTCACTTCTCTTAAGGCCATTTCTTACACTTCCCACACTTCCCAAGATATCACCAGCATCATGCCTTGCAAAATTCCTAAAGCTCACTCATTCTTACCTAAACCAACATCTCTCTCTTGCGACTTATCTCATAACATCCCCGATCATCCTAACCGCCCAAGCTCTTTCACCACTCTTCTACCACGCTACCAACGACCTCACCCACAGGTTTAAGGAAGAAGCAATAATTAAAATCATCAAACATAAGGTCTACATCATGTCAACTAGCATTTATAAACATAACATCATGGGTTTAACAAGTCTCATTTTATCACCATGCTCAATAATCAATGCAAACATCATATATGAACATACTGAAGTCAAGCTAACATGTTGCACTATAACCTTATCAGATACAATTCAGGTCTCTTAGCATATGTAGTTCACATTTTACAGGCAAAGGAATTCAAATCATGCTTAGCAACTTAGAGTAGCAACATGTCAAGACATCATGGTACATTAGATCCATAAGACATCACATCATATCATCATAGACGACAGGCAATCAGGCAATAGTCATCATCAAGTCAGCACATCAACATGTAAATCTCATCGCCAAGTTAGTGCAATATCATTGTCAACAAGTTCAAAAGGGTTAGTAATTCGAACGGAGAGCACTCTCGCTTGCAAGTCATATCTTACTCAGTAACCGTAATTCTTGATGCGTGCCCGTTCCGTCGACATCCTTGATCCTGAGGCCCGTGGGTTATGGGCCCACACTTCCGTTGCACTGTTCTATCGCTATACAACTCCTCATTCTCTTTTCCCATGTGGTCGCTCGTCTAATGTATCGCGCAAGAGTCCAAATTAGGGGAGATAGGGGAGTGACAAGAAAAGACAACCCAAATTCCCTTCGGGGAAAAAAAACACGGACCACAACTACATACGACAATACTAGAGAGAAGACTCTGACCCGGGAATAGTAACAACGCCCTTATGGAGGTCTATTAAGTTGCAATTGTGACAAGCGGACACAATTTCATCATGGGGCATATCAATCAACCATATCAACCCACCCTAACATGTACCTATCTCGAAGATCAACGACATACATGTACATTCAAAAGACACATTTGAGTTCTACCTTGAGGTGCATGCGAGACAAGCTAACAGTCTATCGATTCATGAAAACCATAACGCCTAGTAGTCTTAGCGAGGTATGTGGGATTTACCAAACAGAGAAAATATCACATATGTGAGCAATGCACTAGCGGGGTATATATATCAACAATCAAGGTCAATGCATCATGATGAGGTTATCGTAACAATCCGACCTAATGTTATACGAGTACACATAAGAGCAGCATAGTATCTATCACATCTGTCAACCATGATCATATAATAAGTCAAGTATGGCACGTAATCATATGACGAGATACGTTTAGAAAGCTTGAGTCCTACATGGTACTAGCGATACATGATGTGATGCAAGCATAGTCAAGAGTCATTAAGAGGGGTTCAACAGGATGTTCACGAAACATGATGATTCATCAAAAGTAACAAGAATGACATCATGGGCAATAGATTATAATCATGCTAAGAACGAACCATCATAGGACACATATAAATGTACAATAGTTATCACATCATAAAACAGGTACAACATGTAATCATTTAGCGAGTCATATTGGAAATCATAAGCCCTACAGGATACTACTAGCACATATCGAATCATGACCACAATCAAGGTAACTCGACTAAATTCATTCTAATACTCATGCGTCATGTATATGCGAAATGATATAACATGGTGTGTGATCATGCAAGGTGCCAAGTCATACATCTATGCCAGCACAAGAAGAATTCATAACGTAATAGGGAAACACTATCAGGCGATAACATGTAAGCAGGCTATGATAAACCATCACCGAAAGCAATCGATCATCGAATTCAACATTAATCTAATTTGCAAGAGTAAGACACTTCAAGATGATAGAAGGAGAGAAGGATCACACTATCAGGGACCTATCTCGAGAGAGAATCAGCAATAATGCAAGCAAGGTATAAATTCGCACAAGTCACAACCAAAGATCCTACATGATGCTAAAGGCTCAACATGACATTTGATACATACATGCGCTTGAATGACCAACACATCAATGCGCAAGAAATCATATTAACAAATCCCGTGATATAGAAGCATGTGAGGAATATAGCAATGCATAATGCAAGCCTACGCAATATGCAATATGACTAGCATACAAGGTATGTGTTCCAAGTCAACAACTATTTGACTAAGGCATATATGCTTTTACCAAGACATCATGTCAAATAGCATGATCACAATTGAAATACTAATTTAGCCAACAAGCCACGGGTAACCTCAACTAATCATGCAGAGGAAACATCTTACGACATTCATACAAGAGAAGTGTAGCACACTATCATGGGCCTAATCTAGGAGAAGGCAACAACTATATACAGACTCCTACCATGCAATTCATGCTTCAAACCAGTCGTTAGTACGACCAATACAACAGGTCAATTAGACATGCGAAGGCGACATATAATCAGGACAGGAAACAAGGTGCAACATGGGACCTAAGCAATAAGGTAAGCATGGGCACAGAATGTTATACAACCTCGAATTTACATTAAGGGTCATCATCTTAACATGTACTGGGAATTACGTATCATATAAGGCATGTGGACATCAAGTTGTAACACATATTCATCAAGTAAGGAACTCACTCTATCATGATACCAAAACTGAACGATCACACTATCATGAACCTATTCACATGGAGGACGTCAATTATGCAGCTTCTTACTAATGATCATTTGCAAGGTACATGCGGTAGATTAAAAAATCATATCATGCAATTCAGAGAGAGTCACCATTACAACCGTTCAGAGATCCCTAAGGGCAACCATTGACTTTTCCCGACTGACTTATCACCCCTCTTTCCTGTGGGGCTCCGGTACGACTCTCTAAGGCAAGATGACACTGGTTAATCATCATAAGAATAAGGACACACATCCACAAAAACACCTTACTTCTGACTCAAAGTGACATCAAAACTTCCAACACTCACTCAGACAGACTTAATATCCAACCATGATCCCCGACACAATGTGTTTATCAACCCGATTTCCCATGAAGGATAATGATATACGAGAAAAGATTCGATAGAATCGGAAAAGTGGTTAACATAGCGGAAGGGGTCGTTCCACATAAGCTGGGTATGACCACACAGAAACAAGGGTACTCCCACTATCCCATGCGCATAGATAAATCAATACACATTTAATTGTTAGGCATACCAATCAGACCTTAGCATATCAAACACTCAGCATAGAATCAATCAATGACAATTATAATGACCCCCTTCAAGGAAGATCGTTCTCGGGCTCAACATATAAAGCACATCAAGCTATCTGATGTCGCTTTTCGAGGAGCGACTGATCGGAGGGGCAAAAACCTCGCGATCCTACCTAACTCGCCACTCCAACCACCTTGGTGCAATCTCCTTGGAGTCTTCCGGACCTTCTGTAAAGAGCAAGCTAGTATTTCGCCTACCCATTCCCAACTACATCCAATAGGGATGGTCTAACGTCTTTTTACCCACTCGTGTCCCCGTCTGGTCGGTTTTCCACTTTTATTACAAGTCGAGTTCATTACTTAGTCCAATTTTGGTTAGGCATCTTAAGATCATTTTGCCCTTTTTAAAATCCTTTCAAATCCTTTGAAATTCATGGGCATTTTTCCAAAACATACACTCGACCCTTGCGTACCCAAATTGCACAACCTCAGCTCTGATACCATCTTTGTAACGACCCAGAAATCATAATTCTGGGTCGTTACAATATAACTATGGGTTCAAGATTTAAAAATCTTGAACCTACTTTAAATGGAGGAAATACACCATGAAAAAAATTGAACATACTTAATAAACCAACATGAAATGCAAGACAGTAAGATGTTACTTTAGGGCTATATATAACTATGGGTTCAAGATTTAAAAATCTTAAACCTATTTTATATGGAGGCAATACACCATAAAAAAACATGAACCTATTAATAAATCAACCTAAAATGCAAGGCATAAATATGTCACTTTAGGGCTATAATAACTATGGGTTCAAGATTTAAAAATTTTGAACCTACTTTATATGGAGGCAATACACTTTGAAAAAAATTTGAACCTACTTAATATATCAACATGAAATATAAGGCATCAAGATGTCACTATTGTGCTATATATATAACTATGAGTTCCAGATTTTAAAATCTTGAACCTACTTTAAAGATAGGCAATACACCATCGTAAAAATTCAAATCTACTTATAAACCAACCTGAAAGGTAAGGTATCAAGATGTCACGTTAGAGCTATATATAACTATGGGTTCAAGATTTCAAAATCTTGAACCTACTTTAAATGGAGCCAATACATACTAATAAAATCTTGAACCTATTTAATAAATCGACATGAAACGTACGACAACAAGATGTCACTTTAAGGTTATATATAACCATGGGTTCAATATTTTAAAATCGTGAACCTGCTTTAAATGAAGGCAATACATCATGAAACAAACTTGAACCTAATTAATACACCCACATAAAAGGTAAGGCAGAAAGATGTTACTTTAGGGCTATATATAACTATGGGTTCAAGATTTAAAAATCTTGAACCTAATTTAAATGGAGGCAATATGTCATAATAAAAACTCGAACCTACTTAATAAGCCAACATAAAATGTAAGACAACAAGATGTCACTTTAAGGCTATATAACTATGGGTTCAAGATTTAAAAAACTTGAACCTACTTAAGAAACCAACATGAAATGTAAGATAATAAGATGTCACTTTAGGGCTATATATAATTACGGGTTAAAGATTTTGAAATCTTGAATCTACTTTAAATGAAGGCAATATACACCATGAAAAAAACTTGAACTTATTTAATAAACCAACATGAAATGTAAGATAACAAAATGTCACTTTAGAGCTATATATAACTATGAGTTCAAGATTTTAAAATATTGAACCTACTTTAAATGAAGGCAATACATCATAATAAAAACTTGAACCCACTTAAACCAAAATGAAATGTAATTCAATAAGATGTCACTTTAGAGCTAGATATAACTGTAGGTTCATCAACATAATCAATAGTTAAAAAATCTTGAATCCACAGTTATAATTTTTTTTTTAACTAATTTTAAAACAATATGTCAAAATTTTTATTAAGAAGGATCAATATCTCAAAATTTTGAACTCATAATTATATATATATATAAAGAATAGGTACGGTCTAAATTTTATTAAGTAGGTTCAAGATTTTAAAATCTTGAACCTATAATTATAAAACAATATTATTTATCAATTTTTTTTATTAATTAGTATAGGTTAAAAAATTTATTTTGAACCTGTAATTTTAAATTCATGTTTATATAAAAAAAACAAATCTTAAACCTATAATTTTTTTAACGAAAGATTCATTCCCTAATTGATATTTTTTTTAAATGTTGAAAAATCAATGTTATAAAGTTACTACGTAAGGTGGAAATAATTCGAAGAGACTTTCTAGCCTAACTGATTGGGCTTTTGGGTTTCATCAAAAAAAGATTGGGCTTTTGGGTAGTGAGTAGCGACGGAGGGAACGCGTATCGCCTAATTTTGCTCCTCACAGCCGCGCCTTTTTTTTTTTAATTGAATAGTTGTCCGCCTAATCAATGGTGGAGATTAAACGTGTTTACACCATCAACCAATCAAATTGCTCCTCATGGTTTCCACCCTAATTTTGGTTTTCACCGAAGCGCGACTATATATATATATATATATATATATATATATATATATATATATATATATATATATATATATAGGGGGATCAAATGTTAACAAGTCTTATTGTGTTTTGTGTTAACAAATCATGTACATTGATTAGAGATGAATCAAGGGTGGAGATTAAACGTGTTTACTGATTTTTTTTAATTAAGATAATATGGGGCCCATACCAAATCAAAACCCATCTTCCAAACAAGCGCGTGGATCCAATTTTATTTAACAAAACCCTAACCCAGTAATAAAAACTACCCATCATCAATTTCAGATTTGAACGCTCCTCCCTCACCGCAGCCCTCATCTCCCTCGCTCGGATTCGAGGTCGGGGCCACCCAGATCCGATGAAGGTGGAGGTCCCTCGCCTTGCCGCACCTCCCATGGCCACCCTCGCTCGGATTCGAGGTCGGAGCCACCCAAATCTAGAGAGGTTGTAGGTCCATCGCTTGGATTCGAGATGCGCTACTGGAGTCGGACTACTTCCATTCACGAAGTAGAAGGAGATGGAGGCGACGAAGGCGATGGAAATTTTTAGGGTCGTTCTCATGGATCTTCAGCCCGATACCAGTGACAGCATCAGATCTGATCGACGTTTCTCGTCGGAGAGATTTGGGGATGATTGCGGTACCAACCCTAAACCGATTCTCCTTAATCGGCGCCGATGAGAGATCTGGGACTGATTGCGCCACCAAAAGGATGTCGGAGGCCTAGAAAATCGATTTGGGGGTCTCGATGTCCACCGAGGTGGCGGTGATTGATGTTGGGCGTGCTGATGGCGATGGTAGGGATGCGGTGCGGCGGTTCGAGATCTGGAGGTCAGGGACAAGGTGTGGCGATTTGGGATGCCACTGACACCGACACCCACACTCACCGACGGTTCGGGATGCCACAAATAGATCGATGATCAACGGAGAAGAACTTATCTTGTTTGTTGAAGCGCTTGTTCATCCATTGGCGTTGAATTACAAGAACCCCCTTCCAAGACCTCTCCTTGTCATCTTCTCTTCCTGCTGTACAATCTCAACCTTTTTTTTTTTTGGTTGAATCAACATTTTTGTCTTTTGTATTCGACAACTTCATAGTTTCTATTCAGTGATAATAAGCAATTATTCGGTGGAATTCATATGATTGTTCTATTAATCTCATGTTTAGAGTCACTATTCGACAAGTTCATAGTTTCTATTCGGTAATAATAAGGAATTATTCGGTGATAGTAAGGAATTACATTTATATATAAATGTAATTCTTGATTTCCACCTCTAAAAGAATATATAAAATTTTCAACTATTCTTTTAACCTAGCGAATAGTTGAAAAATTGATCAATTACATTTATATATTCTTTCAACCTATAGCGAATAATTACTATCAACTTAGCGAATAATTACTATTAACCTAGCGAATAGTTACAAAATTGACCAATCCTTTTGCTATTATCTAAATGATAACTCCTCTTTATACACGAATAATAACGATAAGTTAGCGAATAATTACTATTAACCTAACGAATAGTTGCAAAATTGACCAACCCTTTTGCTATTATCTAAACGATAACTCCACTTTACACATGAATAATAACTATAAGTGAGCGAATAATTAATATCACCTTATCGAAAAGTTCAAACAGTGCATTACACAAAAAACAATGTTATCCCATAAAAAAAACGTTACGTCACAAAATGCAAGCAAAATCTGGAAGTTTAAAGTTATTATTCATTGATAATATGGAATTATTCGGTAATTTGTTCGTCATTATTCATCGAACACACAATGCAAGCAAATTCTCTTCATCCCCAGGAAAAAAAACGTTACCTCCCAAAAAAAAAAAACACGCGCTTTGTTTCAGCAAGTTGGCTTTAAAAGTGGTGGGGCCTACGTTTTTTTCTTTAAATAAAAAGAGAAATTATCAATTAATCTCACCCATCCATTTCCAATCAATCAATGGCCTATATTTGTTAACACAAAACACAATAAGAGTTCATATGTGTGTGTGTGTGTGTGTGTGTGAACAATTCCTGATTATCAACGAATAATTACTCTGAATTTGCTGAATATTTGATAAATATAATAGTCGATAAATTCATGAATTTGAATTTCACGAAACCTATATCTAATTACCCCATATAGATGAATAATTCTTGATTATCAACGAATAATTACTCCAAATTTGTCGAATATTCGATAATTTCATAGTGATAAATTAATAGAACAAACCTATAAAAATATAGATATGAAATAGAAAACTAGAGGCGAAATGGAAATCAACCATGCTTCTCGTACGTATCCGGCAAGATCTTCACGATCGTGTTAAAGTCGATAGCTTTGCCTCGCCATAGGAACGATCTGAGCTCTTCCATCACGACCCGCGTAACGGCCGATTTGAGGGCCTCGCCGGACTTCAATTTCTCAGACAACGGCCAATTGTGGCCACGAACAGATCCTTCAGATCGAGAGCTCCCGGTGAAATCTGAGCGACAATGGTTAAGATTTGTTAACATTTAACAGTATAAGGTAGGAGTGGGCACAAATCCCGTAAATCCCGGTCCCGTCCCGATCCCGGTGGGATTTAGGACAAAATAGCGAATTCCGTCCCGCAAAAATTATGCGGGACGAAACGCGGGACGATCCCGGTGGGATCCCGCAAATCCCGTCCCGTCCCGCATATAATAATAATATTAATATTATTAATAATAATATATTATTAGTATTATTATTTTGAGCAAATATTATAATTATAATTATAATCATAATCTTCCATTTATAATAATAATAATAATATTTATTTATAATAATAATATTATTATTATTTGAGCAAATATTATTTATAATTATAATAATAATTTTCAATTTATAATAATAATAAATTATAATAATAATATTTATTATTATTATTATATTATATCATATTATATTTTTTTCTTGTCAAGTATAATTATTTTATAATAATAAAAATAAAAATAAGTAATAATAATAATATTTTTTTTATATAATTATAACGTGGAATTATTATTATTATTATTATTATTATTATACTCATTTAGAACTACAAGAGGCAAATAGCTAAATATGGTATTCTTCCCAACTATCAATCGATAACGATAATGAGACAGTATCTGGTGAATCTCGTCTCAATCCCTTTCCGTCCCGATCTAGTAAGATAATGTAGCTAAATATGTTGAACATTATAATTAATTATACAATCATTGTATGAATTAATAAGGGGGTTTTTGCTAAGTGGCCATTTTGGAACCAAATTTTAAGTCATAGGACACAAGGGTGGCAATATTAGGTAAATGTCCATAATTTCCAATTTTGCCCCTACCCTTGTTTTTTTCCCTTCCCCAAATTAAAACAAAATTAAAACAGATCTGAAAGTTAGAGAAGATGGAGAGCGCGGAGGAGTGGCGGCCATGGCTGCCAAGGCGGAGGAGGAGGAGAGTGTGGTCGCCGGCGTCGGTGGCGGTCATGGCTGGGAAGAGCGCGGAGAAGGAGTGGTGGAGGACTTCAATCGGAACATCAGAGAGGCGGCGACGGAGGAGAAGAGTGTGGTCGCCGACGTCTTCGACGACCACAGCAGCCCCGACGAGCCTTCCTCGACGGCCGCGCCTTCTACTCCGAGATCTCCGGCCCCGGAGACAGCCCCGTTTGCTCCCGCTGGACCACCCCCCTCGCAGCCCCATTGTAGGCATCATCAGTACACCACCGCTTCCCACCATCATCGCCGCCGGAGATGGATCGAGAGCCCACTGACAAGGAGGAGGATGAGAGCGAACGATGGGGAGCACCCAACGCACTCACTCGCTGTCGATTCGTCTACGAATTAATAGATCTAGTCGATTAATTCTCCCTTCTAAAAACATGGATCTGTAAACACGAAACTCCTCACCATGGATCTGGCCACCACAGATCTTTTATTTGAAAAATTATTGGCCTTTTAGGGTTTGCCGGTTGTTGTACAGGTCTGCAGAGATCAAATTAGGGATTTTGCTGTAGAAATTGAAACTTAAAATCCTAAGTACTTTTGTTTGTTTCATTGTTGCAAATTGACTCAACTGTATAGGGTGAGCAATGGAGCAAGGTTATCCAATCCATAGCCCCCCCTGTGTTCAGCTCCGATCACTTTTGCTGGTGGAAGAATTGGCTAATTGTTCCAATGAAAATTCAAGATCACACTTTTGCTGGTGCAAGTAGACATTAAAATGCTACTTATACGTGGATGTACATATACCTCTCATTTGATTTTTTTTCCCTTTTAGCTTAGTTGAATTCAATTCAATCGTTTTATATCAAAATATTTATAAAAATTCAAATTCAAGTCAATCATTTTATATCTAAATATTTACAAGGGTTATAGACATTGTCACCACTATAAAAATAGTGTAATAGACACTGTCACCACTATAAAAAAAAGGGTCATAGACACTGTCACCACTATAAAAATGTGGTCATAGACACTGTAATCAAAGGGAAATCTTATGATAAGGGAAGAACAAACCCTATAGGGACCAATGAGAAGCCAAAATAAATGTGGTGACAATTCTCCTCGATCTAATACATGAATGGGTAAGAGGTGCATAGACAATGTAATCAAAATACAAATAGTGTCATAGACACTGTAATCAAAATAAAAACAGTGTCATATCCACTGTCACCACTACAAAAACAAAGTCATAGACACTGTAATAAAAAAGAAAACCCTAGGACAAAGGGAATCACAAACACTATAGGGGCTAATGAAAGCCAAAATACATGTGATTACAGTTCTTCTCTAATTTATAATTTCTAGATTTTTTAAAAGTAGTGTCACCACAATAAAAAAAAATTAAAAATGTAACTACTATTGTAACCACTATAAAAAAAAAGTCATAAATACTGTCACCACTATAAAAACATGGCCAAAGACACTGTAATCAAAGAGAAATCATATCATAAAGGAAGAACAAGCCCTATAGGGAGTAATGAGAAGCCAAAATAAATGTGATGACAATTCTCCTCTAATACATGAATGGGTAAGAGGGTCATAGACATTGTAATCAAAATAAAAGCAGTGTCATAGCCACTGTCACCACTATAAAAACAAAGTCATAGACACTATAATCAAAAGGAAAACCTTATAGACGTTGTAACCAAAATAAAAACAGTTTTATAGACACTGTCACCACTATGAAAAAAGGTTCATAGACACTGTAATCAAAGGAAAATCCTAGGAAAAGGGAAGCATAAACCCTAAAGAGGCTAATGAGAAGCCAAAAGAACATGTGATGTATAGTATGGTTTAGGGTTTAGGGTTAAGTCTTTAGGGTTTAGGGCCAATGCCCTAAACCCTAAATCCTAAACCCTAAACCCTAAAATGTTAAGTACAGTACGTCGTTAAAAGATGATTGTTGTCATCAATTGGAAAACCCTAGGACAAGGTAAGCACAAACCCTAAAAAGGCTAATGAGAAGCCAAAAGACATTAGGTGGGCAGTTCTCCTTCAATATATGAATGGGTAAGAGAGCCATAGACACTGTCACCACTATAAAAACGTGGTCATAGACACTCTAATCAAAATGAAATCTTATAGGGGCTAATGAGAAACCAAAATACATGTGGTGACAGTTCTCCTATAACATATGAATGGTTAAGAGGGTCATAGATGTTGTAAGCAAAATAAAAATATGATCATAGACACTGTAACCACTATAAAAACACGGTCAAATACACCGTAATCAAAAGGAAAACCCTATAGACGTTGTAACCAAAATAAAAACATGGTCATGGACACTGTAATAAAAGGAAAATCATATCATAAAGGAACAACAAGCCCTATAGGGAGTAATGAGAAGCCAAAATAAATGTGATGACAAATCTCCTCTAATACATGAATGGGTAAGAGGGTCATAGACAATGTAATCAAAATAAAAACAGTGTCATAGCCATTGTCACCACTATAAAAACAAAGTCATAGACACTGTAATCAAAAGGAAAACCCTATAGACCCTGTAACCAAAATAAAAACAGTTTTATAGACACTGGCACCACTATGAAAAATGGTTCATTGACACTGTAATCAAAGGAAAACCCTAGGAAAAGGGAAGCACAAACCCTATAGGGGCTAATGAGAAGCCGATATTCATGTGGTGACAGTTCTCCTCTAATATATGAATGGGTAAGAGAGCCATAGACATTGTAATCAAAATCAAAACAGAGTCATAGAAACTGTAATCAAAGGAAAACCCTATGAAATGGGAAGCACAACCCCTATAGGGGCTAATGAGAAGCCAAAATAAATGTGGTGACAGTTCTCCTCTAATATATGAATGGGTAAGAGGGTCGTAGACACTGTAATCAAAATAAAAACAGTGTCATAGCCACTGTCACCACTATAAAAACAAAGTCATAGACACTGTAATCAAAAGGAAAACCCTATAGATGCTGTAGCAAAAATAAAAACAACTTTATAGACACTGTTACCACTATGAAAAAAGGTTCATAGACACTGTAATCAAAGGAAAACCCTAGGAAAAGAGAAGCATAAACCCTAAAGGGGCTAATGAGAAGCCAAAAGAACATGTGATGTACAATATGGTTTAGGGTTTAGGGTTTAGGGTTTAGGATTTAGGGTTTAGGATGTTAAGTACAGTACGTCGTTAAGAGATGATTGTTGTCACCAATTGGAAAACCCTAGGACAAGGTAAGCACAAAACCTAAAAAGGCTAATGAGAAGACAAAAGACATTAGGTGGGCAGTTCTCCTTCAATATATGAATGGGTAAGAGAGCCATAGACACTGTCACCACTATAAAAACCGGGTCATAGACACTGTAATCAAAGGTCATAGACACTTTCACTCAAAATACATGTGGTTACAAGGTCATAGACATTGTCAACACTATGAAACAAGGGGCATAGGTACTGTCACCACTATGAAAAAAAGATCATAGACACTGTAATCAAAGGAAACCCTATAGACGTTGTAACGAAAATAAAAACAGGATTATAGACACTGTCACCACTATGAAAAAAGGGTCAAAGACATTGTAATCAAAGGAAAACCCTACGACACGGGAGGCACAAACCCTATAGGGGCTAATGAGAAGCCAAAATACATGTGGGAACAAAGACACTATAATCAAAGGAAAACCTTACGACACGGGAGGCATAAACCCTATAGGGGCTAATGAGAAGCCAAAATACATGTGGGGACAGTTCTCCTCTAATATATGAACGGGTAAGAGAGTCATAGACACTGTCACCACTATTAAAACAAGGTCATAAATACTGTTGCCACTATGAAAAAAGGGGCGTAGGCATTGTAATCAAAGGAAAGCTCTATAGACGCTGTGACCAAAATAAAAACGGCTTTATAGACACTGTCACCACTATGAAAAAAGGTTCATAGACACTGTC
The DNA here is from genome assembly GCA_037127255.1 of Persicaria tinctoria. Taxonomy (NCBI): domain Eukaryota; kingdom Viridiplantae; phylum Streptophyta; class Magnoliopsida; order Caryophyllales; family Polygonaceae; genus Persicaria; species Persicaria tinctoria. The sequence continues at coordinate 39,986,563 of JBANSL010000012.1, read as the reverse complement.
ATCAAAGGAAAACCCTAGGAAAAGGGAAGCACAAACCCTAAAGAGGCTAATGAGAAGCCAAAAGAACATGTGATGTACAGTATGGTTTGGCCCTAAACCCTAAAGACTTAACCCTAAACCCTAAAATGTTAAGTACAGTACGTCGTTAAGAGATAATTGATGTCACCAAATGGAAAACCCTAGGACAAGGTAAGCACAAACCATAAAGGGGCTAATGAGAAGCCGAAAGACATTATAAACACTGTCACCACTATGGAAAAAAAAGGTAATAGACACTGTAATCAAAGGTATAGTAATTTTGTCATAGACACTGTAATCAAAGGTATACTAATTTTGTAAATGTTATTTGATTCGTGGTGACAATTCTCCTATAATATATGAAAGGGTAAGAAGGTCATAGACGCTGTAAGCAAAATAAAAATAGGGTCATATACACTATCACCAAATGAAAACTATAACACAATTGAATAACAACAAAAAATAATGCTTATATTTACGATCACTCGTCAAAGAATAATTTCATAAAAGAAAAATCAAAAGATAATGAAGTATAAGATCAAAGTTGTTGGAACCTTGTGATCTTAGACTTGCACCTGGGCAAAATATATACTCCCTCCGTTCGGTATTAAACGATGTTTTAGGGGTAAAATTTTGTTCGGAATTATTTGATGTTTTGGGATTAAAAAATTATAATTATAATTGTTTGGTTAAGAGGTGATTTGATGTCAAACTTTTATTTACAAAATCATCATTTGTAAATTTAAATGCATTTATTAGTTGTACCCACTTGGACAAAAAAAATGAATTTTTATTAATCTTATTAGGTTCCTTAATTTGCGCGTAAAAGTGTAAAATATCGTTTAATACCGAACGGAGGGAGTAATTCAACTAAGGATGAAAGAGAAAAGATAATGGAGTTCAATTACAAGCCCAAAATAGACAGCAAATTCATTTGGGGAAGAAGCGTCCATGGTGGCTACGCCACTGCTTGTCATTTGCTCATTAGCAAGGGCCCATTGCAGTCGCCAGAAAGCTCCAGCAACTCCCAATTTATGTGGGGAAGAACCTGGAAAATTCGGGCTCTGTACATACTTAAATTTCTTATCCGATCTGGCCTCGGAGATGCGGGCTTCCATCTTCAACAGTAGCGACGACTAAAATGGAACTTTTGGTTCGACAAATCTGAATCTTCTAGTGAATCCAACCAGAGCTATTCGACCGCGATCTCCGGTTCGACAAATCATCGGTCCTCCTAACCACGTCGTGCGCTGCCACCAAAGCCACCGCGATCGCCAGCGCAACCACGATATTCAGCGCGACGTCGGTCAGGAACAAGCACGCGACGACGTCTAGGGAATCCATGGCGCTCCGACGATTTCGCTTTGATTCTCCGTCCTTCCAGGACGCCGAAAATGGAGATGGAGAGAAGTGGAGAGAGAGAGATGGGAGTCGGCTGAATATCCGGGGGATCTGGGATGAAGAAAGGATTTGGGGAAAATAGAAGGAGGATTAATAGGCAGGGGTACTGTTGGTATTATGAAAATATTTTGGCCATTTACTAGTAAAGAAAAGCCTTTAAGACATTTAGTAATTGGTCCAAAGGCCGAAGGCCTTTGGACCAAATTACTTCAATTAATAATAGTATAATAATAATAATAATAATAATAATAATAATATTATTATTATTGAATAATATAGTTGAGAAGAATACCGTATTCAACATATTATACAAATTAATGAATTATGAAAGCATTTTTCACTTTGCAAATTTATATAATATTTTATTATTTTTATTTGCGGGACAAGGCCCGTCCCGTCCCGATCCCGTCCCGTCCAGACACCATCCCGTCCCGAAAAAAAAGTGTCAATCCCGTCCCGTCCCGTCCCGTGCTCACCCCTAGCATAAGGCTTGTTTACATTTGATCCATATTATATATATATATATATATATATATATATATATATGTTTTTATTATTATTTATATATACGTGTTTGGCTTTGTCATGTACTATTGTTATATACCAATATAATATAGTTTTATAGACTATTAGATACCACTATTGTTATGTACCTTGATGTGCCATTTGACTTTAGATCATCAAACGACTAATACTAATTGAGTTTGTATGGTGGGCAAAAAAAATTTTTTTATTAGGAAATAAGTTGAGGACAAGACAAACCTGACACTTCGAGATGCCAATAAAATCGGTAGACTGTAAATCGTCATAACATACAACGCAAGAAAAGAAAAAAAAAAAAGGTGCAATACAACGATGGTATAGGCACACAATCTTAGGCGAACAAGTGAACCACCCAAACACACTAGGGACAACGTAGACTCGAAACCGACGTCAAGCATCACCAAGCAGCGACACCACTAGTTAGCGATATATCATGAGTCCATGTGGGCAATGAAGACGATCCTCCAAGGAAATTTCTTGATCACAATGTCGCCTCGGTACACATCGGCTCGACCCCAGCCAAACCCGCAACTGGACACCAAAGCCCCAACTCAAAAGAGCAACAACCAGAATCACCGTCAAGAACCACCCTTGTAAGACGTACCTCAAATCCCTTTCAGGTATAAAAAGATTTTATTCAAACCCTTTGGGATAATTTGTTCATCACTTTCGGGAATTTTTATTTCAATAGATTTGGTTATTCAAACACTTTTGTGATTTTTCAAGCCCTTGCAGGATTTCAACCCTTTAAAAAACGTTCAAAACGAGGATTTTGATGAACCCAAAGGGATGTTGGTCTAACCCTTACGGGATTTATCACATCCTTGCAAAACAAGGTTTTTTTTTTTTTTTTTTTTTGCATCTTCGTCACGCCCAATTAGAGGGGGGGGGGGGGGGGGGGAGAACAATACCTATGCAACCACACACCTGCAAAACGACGACCGGCGGAGCACCGCCGGTGCTGGTGACGAGCAGAGGGGAGCCACGCTGGAACAGTTGAATGCCAACCCACCCGACAACGAAGGACACCGCCGAGCAAGCGGGGATGCATCTCGGGAGGCAACATGCAACCAATGGGAGCCAGGAGTGTGATGAATACACAAATCAGTGACCAAACCAACGAAAATGGAAGATGGAAGCTCGAAATCAGCCACCAATTTAGCCGATTGGAACACCGGAGAATGATATTTGGGGTTCGGATGCAAACTCTAGGGTTCGAGAAGGGGAAGATAACCTTGGCAGTGACGTGGACCAGGAGTTCCCTCGAATGAAAAGGGTGGAGTGGAGATTTGAGGAGGTCGCCGGATGGTGAGGGAGAGGGTAATGGTGGTGGACATGAAGGTGGGTTGTGGTGGAAGTGGGTTTGTGGGTAGTACCCATAGGTCTCCGGTTCGAACCCCGGATATGGCCGCTCTTTATTTACCAATTCAAGGGTTTGCGGGGTGATGTCCTTGGAAGGGTTAATGGGTTAGGGTTGATTTAATTATATATAAAAAAAGGACTCTATATAAAAAAACTTTGAGATCAAGTATTTAAATCCAATTTATTTCACCTTGTATGAGCTCTTTATATTAAATGATATTTCCATATATGTACAATTGTACATAGATTATTTTATTAAACTTTGTTAGGTCTTAATCACATGACATAAGCATTTCATGATACACATATTCACTCCTACTCCAATCATGCATATTAAAAATAATTTGAAGCTACATCGTTTTTTTAAGAAAACACAAAATCATCGAAAAATGATAACTAAAACGTTAATAAAGGCACATATTCAAAATCCTACTATTCAACATAATAAAACTCAGAATGATATAATGTATAAAAGCATCGACTCTTGAATCATCCTACCATATAATCAGATCTACATCAAGAACATGCACGAATGACATCTTGATGAGCTTCTTATATCCTATCAAAAATTCCTCCAAGTGTGACCTTTAATTTCTAAAATGCTTCGTATCTATATACCTTTAAAAATTATGTCCCAAGACCCCTTAATTGCTCTCATTAAAGGCATTCTCATTTTTAATCATTTTCTTTTCCTTTAATTTTATTATTGTATTCATAAATGGTTTATCATATACTCTTACTAACTTATGAAAATTTCATTATATTTTCCTAAATTTCTATGCTCAATAATAATGACCTCATTCACATCATTTCAAAACCCCAATATATTTATGAAATTCATATCATCTGAATAATATATATTCATATAAAAATCAATTAATCCTTAATCTTTTGTATCTATACCATATCAAAGCATCTTTACGATCCCAATTTATGGATTTTTTTGTTAAAACCGAATATTAAAAGGCTATTTTATCGATATATTTTATTTGTTTTAGAATCCTTAATGGATTTTAACATAATTAATAAATTAATTTTAATTTTTGCCTAGCAATTTCTAAAATGTAATTATATAAGCAATCAAACATATAAGTTAATTCAAAATTAGAATGGAAAATAATTTATTACTTTTTTATGTCACTTTTTTATACTCCGTATTTCTAATCTCCTAATTAAAACATGGTGAAAATTAATTAAAAAATATTTTACTTTTGGTACCGATATATATCATGATTATCACCATATATCATTTATCATATATTATTATGGAAGACTATTATATGTGGATGAATTAGAGTTAATTACTTGCAACCATTAATATAAATTATATATCCATGTTAAATTCAAGACTCCAATGACAACTAATTTGGACACTTTGAAGGGATATGAAACGATGGAAGAAAAAACACACGGTTAATTAACTTCAATTTGATTAAATTGATTGTATCATAAATTCAATGACCACCGTTACAAGCTCATCAGCTACTCAATATCTTTTTATACAAATATGATCAATGGAAAAGGGTATGGGGTCGAGTCTAATCTACAAGAAGCTGCTGGCGTTAGCCCGTCACCGCTTCGATGCCAGAACCGCAACCATCTAAGCCATCTAGGCCAAATCTAACTTATGCATTAGCTTGCATGCAAGCCGTCTAAGCCACATTACCAGATCTCAAATAAGCGTGCTTATTTTATAAATGTTTTAGATTTAATTTTATGTAATTGTAACCTTAGGTCTTTTTTTACTGATGAACCTCTGCGTAGGGCCTTTCAAGCCATCTTTTGATGCCTTCAAGATTGCTTTTGTCAATCTACTTCTTGCCTACTGTAAAAAAAGTCTTCAAATTTTCAAGCAAATATCAATAGCTAGGAAAAGAGGTGAAGAAACTGACCACTAACACTAAACCGATGGTGAGGCCAAATCAGTCATTGTAAACCTTGAAGATGAAGTTCAAGACACTTAATAAAGAAACTCATAAATACATTATATTGGTCGGCTTGATCCAATTCAATAATAGTCCAGTATTATTATATGCATACTTTTGCAAGATTTATCTATATACAAAAAATAGGATGGTATGATAAAAGGTTTTAAAAGGATTTCATTATTCGTTTTTTCAAAAGAAAAAAAAAACTCAAACCGACTCCATTCTATACACAGTTAATTTTGATTCAATATTTATAAAAAAATTATAAATTAAATTTCATGTAAGTATAAGATATCAAATTGGGACATAAACTCTACCATAATATGTCATTGAAAATCAGAAATAACATTATTTCTTCAAAAATAAAATATTAAACATAAAAAAAATAGGGTTTTACTTTGAAATTGCATCTTATATAATAGAGTGTTTTTTTAAAAACACCTTTTATTTTAAAAAACCAAAAAACAAATTATTCAATCGAAACACCAACCTCTATGTTTCAGTTAAATGTTTCATTTATAAAGATATTTTATGTCAATAAGACTATAACCAAAACTTTCTTATTTAACTATTTTTTTTAAAAAAAATATCACTGAAAACTTGAAATTTTAGTTGTAAAATAAAATTTGGTGCTTCAATTGATCGAATAAATAAGGTGTTTTTGTTTTAAAAAAATTAAAAGGTGTTTTTTTATAAAAAAAAATATTTTACAAGGTGTCTTCTTGAATAAAAAACCCCATAAAAATATAAAGATTTAATAAATAACTTAAACCAAATTATCAAGTATATAAACCCGAGATTTACTATTTGTACACATATACTGTTTAGATTAGTCAATGAGATGATATAAAATAAGCTCTTAAATAGGCTTATAAAATAGCGAAACTTATATTTAAGTCCCGTGCGTAGCACGGGTATGCCTTGACTAGTTCCATAGAAGGATAGAGTATGGGTATGACTGCAATCAAATACATTAGACATTTCGTTAGGATAAGAAATGTAATTGCCCATGTGATATAGACATTAATGTCTTTAATTTTTCGCAATGACAAATATATTTTTAAAAATCAGTAACATCATGTGCTTAAGAACATCTTGATTTAAAATCGATCAATATGTGTTGATTACAAATATAAAAGAAGATTTAAAAAGGCACATAATTACCAACTCTATACTGGTGATCAATTTTGTTGCCAATTATTGCTTCAATATCAACAAATTCAAATTCGTATTGAGGAATAATGGATTGATCAATGTTTTTGAATGAAGTGTTATTGAACATCATTATCCAGGACGATAACTTGCAATATTTCCAAGCAGAAATATAAGAATATACAACAAAACTCATATGTAGAGCCTTTCATAATTCCTTCAACTTTTTCTAAACCAGTTATCCCATAAAATGCATATTAATATATAGGAATAGGTAGGAGTATACAAATCTTTTCATCAATCATATACTCCATCCGTTAATTAAAACTTGTCATTTTAGAAATCTACACACTTATTAAGAAAACAAATAAAAATACACTTATACCCCTACAATTAACAACTACCTAATAATTACAAGGGTAGTTTTGTAAAGTAGATGACAAAATACCTAAAATGATAAGTTTTTCTTAACAAGATTTACTTTCTAAAGCGAAAAGTTTTAATTAACGGATGGAGTATAACAATGTCCAGAGATTTATCTTTACATTCTATCTTGCATTTTTTTTTGTTTTCCATATCCGAAGAACGCGTACTCTAATCTTGTACCTATTGTTTGGCTTGAGATCATCAAAGAGTTTAAAATCATTCCTCTTGGCCATCCTGCATAAAAAGTACAAAACACATCCCACGATCCCTATATATCGGTAAATCGGTTCTGGATAGGTAAAAAGATAAATAATTAAACATATTATATAAATTTTTAATCAACACATGCATATCGTATTGACTGAAACTTCTTGTGTGCATTTTATTTTTTAACATGAGGGTTCCGAGGTTATCGACAAATTCCCCATGGGTACGAGCCCTAGCCTGCAAATGACACAAATCCCATTGAAGTTAAGTATTGATGAAAATAAATTATACAGTAAATTTAGAATGTGTTGCATTGAATCAGACAAAGGTAACTGGAGCTCATGGTAAATAAAGTTGTGATTTTGATTGTATGATAATTAAATTAGGAAAAAAAAATTGATTAGGATAATTGTACATAGGATATTGATTACATAAATAAATAAAAAATCCAAAAATTTCACAAAATGACACGTCAACACGATTGAAAGAGCAATTGCTACATAGGACCTAAATTTATAGAGAAGGCAACATATGTCAATTGTACTCCTTCTTTAGTGTTATATTATAGAAGATTTGTAACATGTATGTGTATATGATGAGTGATACATATAACATATAACATATAACACACACACACACACATACGCATACACACTATACTATGTATGGATGCTTGATTGTAGTTGGTCCCGACTGAATAGTATTGAGTCCAGAAATTGACTTGATCTTTTAACATGATTACTGGACAATAGTGGTGTGATAATACATAGGTTATAGTGTGTGTGTGTGTGTGCGCGCGCGTGTATATATGTGTGTGTTAGTTATATGTATAATATGTATTGATATATGTTTGGGAAATACGTATAGGCTTTAGCCCACACACGACCCAAAGATCAGAAGAGAGAGATTGATCTCGTAGCCCAATAGCTTCTTTTGGGTCTTCATTTGAGTTGCATGCAGCGTTTTGTTGGCTCGGGTGTTTCTCTTTGTGACCTAGTTATAAAAGTCTTCCTCTTGGTTGCTTTGCCCATTTTTCAACTCTTGCATCTCTAATTCTCTCTATTCGCTCTAGGGTTTCTAGGATTTCTAGGTCACTTAGGTAATAAAGGCTTAGGTCATCTATATAGAATTGGTATAAACAACTCTAAACTATGCAATATTGATCTCTGTCAAAATTGTGTGCTTGGTAGCCAAACTGAAAAGGGTTTTAAGTTGTCTAGCTATGTTGCTTTTACTCCTCTTTAATATGTGTGCATTCTGACTTGTGAGGCCCTACCCATGTTTCTATTATTGGTCTTAAGAGATATTTCTTGTCTTTAATTGATCAGTATACATGCACGGAACCAAGATTCGAAACCGGGGTAGGCTAGATTTACCTTGACATCCTGCGAAAAATGATGATAAAAATACCATCTAGAAAATGATGATAAAATTCTTACACTTATATTATATATTCATCCCTGTTTCAACAAAATGATTATACAATTCTCATCCACAAAAAATATCTAGTATAAATACATAGGGGACTACTTAAATTGTACTAAATACACAAGAAACTACTTAAATCGTACCCTTCGTTTACTTAATGCATAGAATCCATCGATAACCTCATCTGAACTAATAGTATCAACAATGTCTTTATCCATATGCACCGTCATTAAATCAGCAAGAAAACCATCACTCATCTTAGTTCGAAGTTGGTTCTTAATAATCTTTATAGCTGAAAAGGCTCTCTCTTTTGTAGTTGTAGAAACAGGCAAAGTCATAACCAAGCGGATCAATCTTTCAATTAACACAAACAATGTTCTTGTTTTAACAAATTCTTGACACAAAGTACTATGAAATGGCGGAGGGACCCTGGAATTCCCCATGTCCAAAGAACTGATACTTAAAGTGCTCCAATTCGGTTCTTAAATCATCAAGATTTGGCACATCATTAGGATAATATTTCTCAACTAAACTATAGATGTTGTCAATGTCAAATGATTAGAAATCAAATCGAGGATCCAATGCAGAACTAATAACTAGAAGCCTTCCCTTGTTTTCTAAAAAAATCTAGTACTCATTTCCATCAATTGGAAATAAATTACGGCATAGAATACTTCAACACGATAGTAATGCTCAATGGAAATAGAATTCTGTTGCTGATGATAAGGATGACCCCTGCCTTTCAAATAAGAAGCATTAAAGTCTGGAACAACAATGTCATATGAGGCACAAAATGAGACAACACTAGCAAAGAAACAATCCCAACCATCTTCTCTCAACTTTTTAAAACAACCATTCGTTCTTGCAACTAGATTCACAACATTCACAATTTCTTGAGACTGTTCTTGCAGTAACTTACAAAGAGCATTTGTAATTCCCATGATTTTCTTCATCAAAAATAAACAAAATACAAAATCAAATGACCTTTATATCTCTGTAAGCACCCAAAGCTCGCCCACATATTTTTCCGGTATGACCACTATTAATCATGTTTTCCAAAACTGAACTAGTTGAATTGAACACTTTCATCAAGTTTTTGGTAGAATAATACCTTGAACTCCACCTAGTAGCTTCTGCTCTTTGTAAATTACATGTTTGATTTACTCCCTTGCCAGTTTCAAGTTCCCCTCCAAAAATTCATTCCAAAACCTCAACTTCCTGGATGCATTTTAGATTTGAAACAAGCTAATTAGCAGATGAATCAATGACATTAATTATACTAGTCAACATCTCAAAAAACAAATAGCCAACATCCACATCTGTAGCCGCTGCATTTTAAGCTAGTTGTAGACGATGAGCAAAACAATGTACATATTAAGCATATGAGCATTCTTGCAAAAATAATGCTTACAATCCATTCCATTCACCACACAAGTTGCTAGCACCATCATATCCTTGGCCTCTCAAATTTTCAGTTAGAAGATTGTTTTTGGTGAAAACATTATCAATCTTACTCTTAAGAGTTTCTGTACAGATATCACTAACACTTACAATATGAAAGAATCGCTCTCGAACAAATCCTTGAGAATATACGAATCTTAAGATGATAGCCATTTGCTACTTTTTACCCTCATCTAGTGCTTCATTCACAAGTATACAAAATTTGGAGTCCCCAACTTCTTCTCGAACACTTTTTCTAACTCTTTTGGCAAAAATATTAAGAATCTTTTTATGAACTTTAAGAGAAGTATAGCTAGCATTTCCAGAGGCATTCTCTAATGTGACCTTTGCAAATTCTTCATTCATGCTCCCATATGCTTTCACAATTTAAACAATATTTCCACGATTAGATGACTCGGTAGATTCACCATCTTCTTTAAACCCAAGTGATTGCTTTGCTATAAACCTTACAACCTCTATTGTAGCCTTCAGCCGCAATCGATTTTGTTGTACCAATTCTGGTGGTTGTGCATTCATTGCCTTTTCAATATGCCCACACATATCTTTCAAGCTTATCTAATCTTGCATAGATTTATAATGTGCTGAACCGGTCTTCCTTATATGCCTCTTAAAGGCACATTAAGCCCCACCAACCCTTCTCCAATTATCAAACCCATAAGGAGTGAACAAAGTTTCCCTTGCAGAATTATTGTCAAATAAAAAACATGGAAAACGGTATACCTTATCATTCTCAAAGTACTAAAGCCAAGTATGTTTTTCTAACCACTGACCATTAAATTTGCGAACTTGGTCTCCACAAGGATGTGATGAATACTCTTCTAGTTTTGTTTGATAAGGACCCAACAGAACATATATCTTTTCTGAATGTCATCTTGCTTATTAATATCATATGAAGAGATTGCAGGACATTTCCCCGAATCACGCTCAATGTAACTAGTTATCAATTGGATTCATTTGATATTCAACTCTTGGAGAAGCAAGAGGCTCTTGCTCATCTAATCTTGGAACATCAAGCATATGGACATCTTTTTTCTTAAAATATGAATTTAATTTCTTTTGAACTTTCATGAGTTTAGGATTTTGAGATTGATTAACTATTGAACCTAAGAACAAATGCAATTGAAAAAAACCATTTCTCAATTAACGAGCAAGAGGAAAAACAAAATTAGCTAGAATCTCAAAATTCTCATAAAATGTTTTTCATGTTAACTGAGTAGCAACTGGAAAATTGAAAGAACAAAAAACTAGAATCATGCCAATTACAAATTAACAACCAACAAATTAACATTGCTAAGGTAGCGGTATAATAAAAACACCTCTTGCCAAAACGCTCTCTTTTGAGCACTTTGGAAAAAAAAACCAGTTGGGTTGAAACACCTTCATCAAACACCAAGCTCTTCGGAGTTTGGTTTCCGACCAGTGTCGGGGCTGAGATAAGCTCTTCGAGCTCATAACCCCTCTTCGGAGGCAATCAATCCCTCTTTAGATGCCCATAACTCCTCTTCGGAGGCCCATAACCCCTCTTTGGAGGCAATCAATCCCTCTTCGGATGCCCATAACTCATCTTCAAAGACCCATAACCCCTCTTCAAAGGCTATCAATCCCTCATCGGAGGCTCACTATTCGCATTCGGAGTTTGGTTTCTTCGCTTGTCAATGGCTGGCAGGCTCCTTATCTCGCGTTGCCTCCTTCCTCATTCCTTCGGGTTGGGTGATTATTTTCCCCCAGAGCCTCCCTGGGCTGCATAACCATTTCCCCATAATCATTCTCGGTTCTGTGCTAGCCGACATCAATATTTGGGGCTTGGGGACTTCTTCTTCCCTTCAACCTCTTTCTCCCTCTTTTGTGATTAATTGGTTCTGAACCGGACTTCGTCTAGCTGCCTACTGTTTCCCATCCCGGTGCTCGGTCCTGCCGCCTCCGACGGTCTCTCCTTCCGGCGTTCGATTGCTCGATCGCTGGCTAGTTCTGGTGGCTCGCCGGCAGGTCGAGTCTGTCCTTCCCCGACTACTCGTTCCCTCCTCCTCCGGCTCCACCTACCGAGTTGCCCTCTCAATTTCCCTGCAACTCCTCTTCGTGGCTGGATGGTGGTGTTTGGATTCTTCTTCCGAATCTTCCCCGTCTCTTACCCGGTTTCCCTTTGCTCGGGCTTGCTTTGGCCCTAAGGTGACCTGGTTGAGTGGATTCTACTTGTTTGGTGTTAGCCTTTGGGCCATTGGTTTTGCTTTGGCCCATGGTTGGTCCATTGAGAAAAGGGGTTAAAAAACATATATAAAATAAGAAATAATAATAAATTACTATAAATAATTATCCCGGTCGGGTTTGCTATTTCCCGGTTGGGTTTAGGTGCGTTCGATTGAGGTGATGTGGGGCTCTGCATTTGGCGTGACTAGACCGTCTTTTCGAGTGATGGGGTTCTGGCCGTGTGTATCGAGGTGTCTCCTTTCTCCGGAAGACTGTTTCCTTGGAGGTTCGTCTTCACTGCCCAAAGGTGTCTCCTGATGTGCCACTGGCCTGCGGTGTTGCTCCCGGGTGGTGCTTGGCTTCGTCCTTCGTCTACGTCCTCATCTTGTTTGGTCTGGTTGTCATTTGTTTCGCTTATGTAGAGTGTTTTGCTTGTATCTTGCACCATCCATGTATTTTATGTTTATCTTGACCGTTCTCCGTCTGCCGGCTTGTCGGCCATCGAGGATCAGATTTGCCCGACCTCGAATTTTTTTCCTAATAAAAAAACTACTAAGGTAGCTGCTAAAAACCACTACAATAGATAAGAAAACCGCTTCCAAAGACCTATTGTGACGGTTTTTACCTGCCTCTTTGCTCGGATTGCATTAGGTCTATTGTGGCAGTTTTACCATCTATTGTGGCGGTTTATTATGAAAATTCAAAATAGCCACTATAGGTAGATAAACCGCTACAATAGCTCTGTCTAATGTGGCGGTTATTTCAAACCTGTTATGGCAGTTTTCTGATCTAATGCAGTGGTTTTGTGATGTAATGTGGTGGTTTTTTGATCTAATGTGAGGGTTTTCTAATCTATTTTGGCAATTTTAGGAATTCTAATGAAACGGGTAACTGTTGAGGCGGTTTTTATTTATCTATAAACCGATTATATATGCTATTGTGGCAGTTTTAAAATTTTATTTTTATGCATTTATATTATTTATAACAGTTTTTGCTATTTATATGGTTTATTAAATTGAGAATAATAATAAAGTACAAAATTTTCATTAATAGAAATGAACAACCATATATACACATATAACCATATTATAATATATCCATTACATCAAAATATATATTCACTAATAAATTTACTAATAACCGAATATATAAAATTAAAAGAGCACCAACAACAAATTAACTAGAATCCTAAATTTCATATGAAAACCCTAACCCTACAATCGCGTGGGCTGATCAATGAGAGGGAAAATAAAATCTCTCTCGATTTCAGTTCTTAGATGATTCAATAGTCTCGCACATGCCGAAATTTAACGTTATGCCGATCAATCAAAGCATATGGAGAATCAAAGCAAGGAAGAAGAGGGTTACCTGCAATGCAGCGCAGATGGAACGATCGCAAGAGGACTAGGGTAGGAGATGCGATGGTGGAGAACCCAGCCAATCACTGATCATAGACGTTAGACGACCTTCGATTGGTCTAGGTAGGAACGAGGCTTCACGTTGCTTGTCCATCATAGAGAAGAAACGCTGAAGCGGAGGAGGGGGAATGCTGTGTGCTTCACACACTTCCTCTAATTCTATTTTTTTAATAAAATTGGGGTGGGCTGCAGCAACCCACCCCTTAGTTCATTCCCGTCGGTTTTTTTTGTGTTAATAAGATAAAAATTCGGATGGTGGTTAGCCAACCCGAGAGCATCCTGAAGGATGAGATCACGAAGATCCCAAAGAAATACAATCACAGAATACATCAAAAGAACCAACTAAAGCGAACCCAGAAAAAATCCCAAACCCTAAGCAAACAAGCGGTCACAACATCAAGCGGAAGGAAGCTCGGCGTGCTGAAGTGGATAGTGAGCATAGGCGTGGCCACGGGTTACGGGTCAACCCGTGAACCGGCGGGTCAACGGGTCGACCTGAACCCATCAACCCGTGAGATTTACGGGTTAGGGTTCGGGTCGGCCAACCCTGACCCTTGACCCGGCGGGTCGAACCCGTCGACCCGCCGGGACCGACCCGTGGCCACTCCTAAGTGAGCACATGGGAAAGCACCAACTGACATGATGTCTCGCCGTCGGACAGACGGAAACAAGAAATCCTCGCAAGGCAAAGACGACTCCCGAGGATGTGTGGATCACACGACGTTCCCCCCTTTCGGGGTTTCCTCAAAGAGTCGTTTCAACCCTTTCAGGTGTGTTTTTTTTCTCCAAAACCTTGGGCCCCTAGGACCTGAAGTTTGGGCCTGAAAGAACCAAAACTTGGGCCCCAAGAACCCGAATCTTGGGCATGTGCTCGGATCCGGGCTCGAGCAAAAGGACCGACGACGAGAGTTCCGAGAAGTCGGGAAATCGTGGACAACTTCTGAGGCAACAGATAAATCTTCAAAGATTTCCGATTTCCCGTCGATTGGCTCGGCTTCTAGGGACGTGCAAGTACTACTTTTGTAGAACCTGAAGTTGCGATCGCAGATTGGGGCAGATCTTGTCAATAGGATGTCAGACGAAGCGGGAAATCGCATTTCACCGAGACGTCACTTGTGCAAAGGCGAGTCCAAACGGGGCTTGTTTGAGAGGGATTGAAGGGCTGCTTTGGGGTGACGTTTTGGGGGTGAATGGAGGGTGATGATGGGGTTGTGGAAGGCCTTAGAATGGTGGTAATGTAGGGGATGAAGGTTGAGGGATATGTGATGCAAGATCGCTCTCGGCCTCGCACTCCGAGCTCTCTCCAACACTCGATCTTCCGCACTCTCGACCTCGCACTCCGAGTGTTTCCGACCCTTTGATTCCGTCGTCTCTCACTAGGGAATCGCTCTTAGCATCTCACCAAGAGGGTTTATCCGGCATTTCACCAAGATAGATTTTTGTTTCTTAACCCGAAACGAAGGAAGCACAAAGCTTAGATTTCTCAAATTCAACTTATGCTCCAAAATAAGTTCTTACATCCCTTTATATAGGAAAATATTGATGGTATGCAAAATAAAAGAAATTAAAATAAATCAATAAACTAATGATGGATAATGCGAAAGGGTTTCCCGATATTTATGACGGAGAGATCGATGGGCAACCATAATGGGGGGAGATGAATGATCTTCGTTGCCATCAAAGAAATGGAAGTTCGGAAATCTCTAAAGCCCCGTCATTTAATCCGACTTTACTGAATGCATTCCGTCTTTATTTATTGCATTTCCGACAAGCTGCCAGTTTTTCGGACTACTGCAAAGATCGCAAATTTCGTCCATCTTCCAAGCTGAATTGATGATTTCATCCTTCAATAAAATTGTAGCCACATAAAATATCTTTCCAACAAGTGCTCATCGGCTTCAATCGGAATTTTATACAGCTAGAAGGAGCCAAAATACCGTGGTGTCTCCAAACAGTTTTCAGAAATGAAAGTTGATGTCCAGCTCCAAAGACAAACCTTTGTAGGAAACAAGAGACGAGCTCATGGGCGACTACGATCGCATCATCTTTGGAGACCACAAACACCGTCAACATGATCACTTCGATCAACCAGGGCCGTAGAACTGCTTCACAATCGAAACTAACCACGAACACACGGACACCCAACCAACACGAGGACATGAAGCACGACCGTGAGGAAGGTGATGAGCGAGAGAAGATTCCAGAATTTATTTAATAATCCATTTCGGGGAAATTTATTTAATCAATTTGGTTTTTCAAACCCTTTCGGGAATTTTCAAGCCCTTTCGGGATTTAGGCTCTTTCGGGATTTTCAGACCCTTTCGGGGATTCCTCAAAGAGTCGTTTCAACCCTTTCGGGTGTGTTTTTTTTCTCCAAAACCTTGGGCCCCAAGAACCCGAAGCTTGGGCCCGAATGAACCAAAACTCGGGCCCCAAAGACCCGAAGCTTGGGCCCAAAGGAACCGAAATCGGCGACAATACCAGGGGAAACAAAAGGCGAGGACCCAAAAACCACCCAATACAAGGCCAATTGAAGATGGAGAATGCGAAACCAAATTTTAGGGTTTGGTACCGGGATAGGGGCTCGATGAAATCAAATCCAAAGGATCGATGAGGTTAGGGAAGCCGAGAAGAGGGTCGGACGACGAGGGTGGCGATGGTGAACGGCGACGACGACGACGACGGTGGTGGAGGGATTGTTGGGTAGCAGTGTTGAAGAGGTTAAGGGTATGAGTGTTTTAGAGAGAGACAAGAGCCTCTCTCGTCCCCGTCAGTATAGTAGTAAAGTCTGGGTGTACTTGTTAAAAACTAAAGATGAAGAGACTTTTAAAGTTTGGAAAACTATAGTTGAAAATGAATTTGACTTGTCAGCGACATGCTTGAAAAATATTGAAAGAAAATTATAAATTTTTTTAAAAATATGACAAATGGAAAAAATGATATGATTGAAAAGTGTGGAAAAAACCCCATAAATTGTAGTTTAAATATGACATTGATAGTAAAAAATTTCATAGGAATAAAAATTAGAAGATTTCATAGGTCGTTTTAGGTGTTTAGTCTTGTATCAAAATAGATGTCATTTTAGATTTTCTAGGTAGGGGATAATAATGATTTGATTCGTGTGTTGTTGACTTTTTAAAAGATTTTGATTGGTTAAAAAATTTAGCGGGTATTATAAAATAATAAAATTTATGAAAAAGTTAGTTGAATGATGACCGGGTCCGTATGGGGCGGAGTTAAAAAAATGACTAAAATTTAAAAACAATTGAGATTGAAAAACTGTGTAAAATAAAGGTTGAAATATTATGAAAATATAAACACTGTATGAGACGAAAAAAAGTTTATTTGTAAAAACTGGAGTTTATTTGGTTATTATCAGGTGTATTATGGTAATTTCAAACCAAATAAACCCAGGAAAGCTTGTTGCTTTAGCTTTTTTTTTGAACTCTATTTTTAACTACAGTCATTTAATGAGTACCCCATACACATGTTAAATATAAACCTCATAATTTTACTACTTTTTTACCTACTAAAAATGTATCCATATATATCCGATGTTGATTGAGGAGTGAATTTTTTTTTTTTTAAAAAAAACTAGTACAAAATCATAAATCGAGTTAAATTTTGAGACGAATTGAGTATGATTTTTTTATTTTTATTTATCAATTAAGGTAGACAACATTTGTATTTTTTTATAATAAATATTACGTTTTTATGGCGTGGAAGAGAGGGGGGAACGCCCCCGTGTCCCCTGGCCCCTGTGGCCGCCCTTGAGCGGAGGCGATAAAATTGCAACGGAACAGTGAGTGAGTGCAGCATAGGAAGAAGTGTGATCTGTGTAATGAGTTATGAGTTTGGGCATGGGTGGCAGGAGGAACTGTGATTGGTAGCATGGCTGACCTCTGTTAAGTGTTAAAACGCATTCAGCCAAGTGTGCGGGCAGAATCCTTAAAACCCCCCACAGGCCAAGGGCCAAGGCCACCACCCCCATCCCATCCCCCACCTCGCGCCACTCATTTCTCATCTCTGGTTACTTCATTAAACCCTACCCTTAACCCTTGGTAAAAATAAAAACCCTAATTCCATCCCAGCTTAAACCATGGTTACTACCATTTCCCCCTTTTTACCGATTTTGGGGGCGCTCTCTATTTAATAAACATCCCCACCGGCCACCTTTCTCTTCCTCCTCAACCCCATCCCCCATTTCTTTGCTCCTCTGCACTTCCCTGTTTTGGCAACCCAATTCATAATTACCCATTTCCACAACGCTCCACAACTTGAATTTCATCACAGATTTCATCAATTTCCCTATTTTGCCTGGAAATATCTCTTCACAGTTTTGCATTGTTCTGATTTCGGAGGGTTTTTGTTTTTGTTTTTGTTTTTGGGTGACCCAGATGAAGAGGTCACCTCCTTCAACCCACCCATCGCCTTCAACCTCTTGCTCTTCATCCTCTTCTGTGACTGATGATCACCCAACCATGGATCGGCTATTGAAACAGTCCAAGAGGCCTAGAAAATGCGCGATTTCGAAACAATGCCGTGCAATGGGCGCCCCAATTGCTTCAATTTCTGATTCTAATCAGATCAAATTCAACAGACGAAGCTCCACTTACAGAGGCGTTACCAAGTAACCCTAAATCTCTCTAATCGTTTATTAATATTTGGACGGAGTTTGAAAATTGGAAACTGCTTTGCATGTATCACATTGGGACTCAAAAGTGGCGAAATCTTGTTTCCTGGATTACAAATTTCAGGCATAGATGGACTGGTAGATTCGAGGCTCATCTTTGGGACAAGAGCTCTTATAACTCCATTCAGAACAAAAAAGGCAAGCAAGGTAATCCCCAAAACAATTTTGCTCATTGAGATCCTCAATTCAAATTTGATTTAATGATTTGTTCGTTGACTCACCCTCTAATTCTTTGTTTTTCTTGGTTCGTTTCGTTGATGAATTTTGGCGATGCAACGTTAATCTATCTATTCTATGCCTTTGTCCCACTGCCTGTGCCTCTGCAGTTTATTTGGGTAAAGCCAGACAGACACTCCTATCTTCTTTTCTTCTGTAATTAAATTGATTTTGCCGGGGTAGTTTGGTGACTCTTTACGGTGGCTTGTGTGTGTAGGTGCGTATGACTCCGAGGAGGATGCCGCCCGGACCTACGATCTGGCGGCGCTTAAGTACTGGGGCCTAGAGACTATCTTGAATTTCCCTGTATGCCCCTCACCTTTTCTTGTTTTTACATTATTGCTACTTGTGAGTTCTGGACTGTTGTTGTTAGTTGTTGTAGTACTTGTTATATATTTGGCTTTTGTCAGAGTCAATTTTAACATTTTGTTCTACTGCTACTACTGTATTATTCAGAAAAGGGTGTTGATTCAGAGGGTTATTATTACTCCATGCTGTGTCAGCAATTTTTATTTTTATTTTTGCCTAAAAATAGCTTGTCGACACCGGCTTCATGTCTAGTCAGCAGCTATTTTGTCGACATGAGAAGCCTCAAGTGGTTGTCGGCAAGCTATTTTCACGCAAAAAATATCCACTGACACTGGAAGCTGATGAAACCACTATGCACTTGGCGATATAAACCGTGGATATAACAAGTAAGAGTGCACTTGGCGATATAAAATTCACATTAGATTCTCTTTTTTTTTTGGTTGAAATTTATCACATTAGATTCTGTGAAATCCAAACTTTTACTTCTGGGTGCCCTTAATGTTTACACCAAGGTTGGAGTTTTGGTGGATTGCAATTTGCAAGTAGTAAGTTTATGAATCTTACTGTCATAATGAACCAAATTAAAATTGTTAAGTTTGTTTGGATTGTACAGAGAGAGAACTATGCAAAGGAGTTGGAGGAGATGCAAAATTTGTCGAAACAAGATTACTTGGCGTCACTAAGGCGGCATAGCAGTGGATTCTCTAGAGGGGTATCCAAGTACCGCGGTGTTGCCAAGTATGTTACTCCTCCTCCTCCTCCTCTACCACTCATTTCTTAGGACTGCATGTCTCAAAGATCTCTACTGGGGCACTTCAGTCATAACCATATATCTTCGATTTTATAGGCACCATCACAATGGAAGATGGGAAGCAAGGATTGGCCGTGTATTCGGAAACAAGTATCTCTACTTGGGCACTTTCAGTAATTTCCCTCCTTCCTTTCCTCTCATTTTCATAACTCCCACCATCATTCCCCGAATAATCAAATGCATTCGCTTTAGTCCGATTTTGGTATCATCATCTTTTGTCGCAAAAATAAAGTATAGAATATATCTTGAAATAGGAAGTCTTATTGCCACACCTGCCTTGTATAAAGATATATATTAATATATAATATATAAGTATTAAGTAGATATGGAGCATTAAGGGCCTGGTAGGTAGGGTACATAACATTTGATGCTTGCTCATCATGATAAGATTTCAAAAGCATGTTATGGCATTTGAGATAGGAAGATCTGAGTGTTTGCTAAAATCAAGCAGATCAGACTGATTGCGTCTGTTTGTGGATGATAAATTTCTGTTTTCTTGGAAGGTTCGCAAGAGGAGGCAGCCAAGGCATATGATCTGGCTGCCATACAATACAGGGGACGGAATGCAGTGACGAATTTCGATATCAGCAATTACATCCCGAAGGAAGAATCACAACATGAAGAGAATCCGTCCAATTCTGTTGAAATAAAACCAGCGCAGGTGCAAAATGAAGAAGAACATCTGCTGCCAGTTTCAGCTGTATTAGCACAAACATCTGAAGAATCCGAGCAGAAGGATGACGACCCATGGAGCTTCAGCCATGTTTTTCACGACGAGGAGGATTCGAACTTGTTAAATCTGCATCTTTTCCACGGCAAGGAGGAGGAGGATTCAAGCTTGTTCGATCTCCATGTTTTCCGCAACAAGGAGGATTGCTACACGTACAATCCCCATGTTTTCTGTCACAAGGAGGAGTCAAACTTGTTCGATCCCCATCTTCTCTGCAATGAGGAGGATTCCAACTTGTTGGATCTCCTTGACGAGGAAGAGGGGGGTGACTCGAACTTGTTTGATGTGCTGAATGAGAAAGCATTTGAAGAAGATGATATCAATCTGATGTTTGATGACGGGGGCACATTGGAATACCTTGATGGTGTGAAGAAAGGACGGTGCGAGATGGAGATGGAGATGGGGGGGAATATCGATACGCTTTGTTTTGATTCGTCCTCATCGTATCCATCCTCGTCTTCAACGGTAACCTGTGATTTATTTTAGGTTTCTATAATGTTTTCTTCATTGTTTATAAGAGGCATTTGGGTTCTAAGGGATGGCTAGGTTACAACTAAAAATAAGAAGAATAAAAAAGTTTTCACCTCACCTCTTTGGGAGTTTTTTTTTGTTTTTGGTTTCGGTGATTTGATTCCAAGTGTTAGCCTTAGCCATGGTTTTATTTTGTAGACCAAGAGGTGGGAGTGGCTTCTAGTTGAAGCATTTTCCATCCATTCTTTATTGCTGCTTTCTTTTGATATCAAACAAAGCTCAGCAATCAGTATAACCACCCTATTAGTATTTATTATTCCCCTTAAATGCGACAATCAAGCAGCAGCCAGAATTCCAGAACCCCGTCTTCGTCTTCCATGAGAGGACTACCTACCTATATTGTGATTTGCTCGACAGAAATTGCTTGTAGGTTTAATCTCTCTATCTCATGTTTCCTCTTAAATGTAGCTGATTTTTTTACCAAGGCTAAGGCTAAGGCTTAGAGTTAGAATCAACTCTTTTCAAGATTGGGCTAGTTCCACAAACAAATTAATCTCTCTAATTATCATCTTCCCCAAATCAACAAGATGAGGATCACTAGATTCTTCAAATTTCACATGGGTGACTCTCTGACAAGTCTAGTTCCACAATATCCACTGGAATTCAGTGATAAGTTACAAATATATTTCCACAACATTTTGCGGAATTCAGTGGGGGCACGCACTCAAAATTGAACTTGTATAACACCAAGTAGTTGATAAACTATCTAGATTATAAATAACTAGTTTATGAATTGAATCATTGATAGAGAGCCGCCCTCCGGGGTTCGAACCAAGAACGTTTGAGAAATATCCATAAGTCCTTTACGGCTGAACCATACCCAGAATGGTTCAGCCGGAAAGGACTGTCATATTACATGGACAAAAGGCGAATAGCCTCATTGCATTGCATTTACATTATATGGACAAAAAAGAATACCATATTCAAATGAAGGAAAACAGAAAGGATAAATTATTGTTCTGATACTTCAGATTTCTGCTTTCAATGTTTTAGGGCTATCTTAGAAATTCTCTCTCTCTCTCTCTGGTCAATATGTACAATTCCCTAATCCTAACATAATAAAAAGCCCCAACTCTATAATAATCTCTACAGCTTGTGTTGTGTTTCTTCAGCCTCAAGGCTATGGTTAGTCTCAATACCTGCAATGAAGTCAATAGATGGATTGTCGAAACCGTTTAGAACAAGATAGCTAGATGATCCTGCCATATAAATCTAATCGCTGAGACCACACCAGACCAACGTACCTCTTTGTTAGCGAATCTTCATCTACTTGTAGCTGGCAAGAGCTCTTCGATTTCAACCTTCATGTTAGAGTTAGATGACCCCCTCCTCGATCCTTCTGTCGAGGAGACATCCACCAACACACTTGAGCAAACTGGCCGGTGATCCGAGAATTGGTACTCCTTGGCGTCCTTTCGTATGTAAGAGAGTTGTCTTATTCCGTCTCCATGCCAAAGTATTCTATCACACCTGTCAGGTTTATAACTCAAATTATCAAACAAAAACAAAAGCTGCAATTGAGATCAAACAAGTGAATGATTCTATAAATGGATGTACCAAGCTGGTGTTCTCCTCTTGTTCTTGGAGGTGTGGGTCTCAGCAAAATAAATGTTGGAGTTGAAAGAGTACTTGTAAGTGGGTGCGAACGATATCTTCCCTTCGCTCCACCCTTTGAACACTCTGCCAGCTTCCCTCTCGATCTTTAGCTGTGTACGAAACACGCATCACTTATACCTACCTCTCTCTTCCGTACGTGTATACGAATGGAAATCAAGTCAGAATGCTAAAACCAGGAAACTGAAATGGCTACCTGATCCTTGCTCAATAGACTGTCCCAGTCATTGTTCTCCAACAGCATTCGGGTTTCAGCATAACTCAGAGTGATCCTGTAATTCAAGTCCCCTAACCATATGACCCGGCTAGAGGAAACATAAAATTGAGTTCGATCAGGATCATCCCGATTTATTCTCGTAGAAAATATTTCAACCGACATTATAAGAAGCCTCACTCGTGTTCAAGGATCTTCTCTGGAACACTGCTGCTGGGTAATTTGCATTTCTTTGGGAACTGAGTGTTCTTCAGTATCTCTATAACATCTGAGTTTCGTCTAAGCTCGTCACCTTCCTTCTCCCCCGAAGAAAGGTGGCTGCAAATGAAGCAAAAGCTTGTCTGGTACAAACACAAGCTTACTGATATACATCCCTACAAGTATATGAAAATGCAAAATGTGAGCACAAAGTTCCATTTGTTTTGAGCCTAAAGTAGCTAGATGGGTCTCTTACCTTGTTTCCGAGGCATCCCATAATGCCACGAGTAGTGTACGAGGTCCTCATGTGGCTAATGTGCGGAACAAGCTCTTTTTTGGCCCAGATGGTGAGGAAGATTCCAACCATCTGTTTGCTAGTTACTAGGCCATATTTGATTTGATTCATGGGGTTAGATGAAGAGGTCATCCCTAAGATCTTGAAGCCAGTGACACCCTCTTCCTCCTCCGAAGACAAATCATCCTCGCTAACATAACTTTGCTGACACCTAAAGCAGGACTCTTTGTACCGCTTTTCCAACTCGGAGACACAGTTGCAGGACTTGAGCTTCTTCTTGCTCTCCGTCCTGTACTGCTTGCTTACCGCCTTGAGTGAGTGTTTCTGGAAGAAGAGGGACCCGCTTGGGCTGCTTATAAGCTTCGATCCTTTGGCAGATGAAGAGGCCTTTGCTTCCAAAGAAGCTGCTTTTCGAATGGAGCGGTTGCTGGAGGACTTGTTCAGGGACTGGTTGATTAGAGTTAGCCATTTTGCAGCAGGCTCCGTGTCTTCTAAGACGAGCACATTTCCAGCATTCAAGGGGACTATCTCCTGAAAACTGACAACATACGAAACAAAAGATTCGTTATTGTCATTATGAAATTTCAGCAGAAATCCTTGGAAGATAAAGAGAAAATTAAGTTACGTACCCAAGGATATAAATATCCGGTTGATCGTGGACCTGAAGAAAATCATCGAGAGTGAGAGCATCGGAAGGTGGGTTGCCTCCTAAGTTCCACGTCGCAACAAACACCCTGCATCCAAATCAACAGAAAAACACAAGCAATGAAGAATGATTGAGACACATTATTATATCTTCAAAGCTAGTACACAGTACATGTTGAAGTAAACAAGTAAAATCTGAGTGTGTACCTTAAAGTCTTGATACTTTGAGCAATTGACATTGTAGGGTCTGAGCAGCTTTCATATTCTGGGTTTTCTGGATAAGTTAAGGGAAGATGAAATTGAGACAACTTAGAAGCTAAGGAAAGGCAAATAACAGAAAGAAAAGAGGGAGGAAAAAAGCAACTCCTAACTCTTTGTAAGGAAACACAAGTAAAGCAATCACACTATGTAATGTAACTTCTTGCTTTTGGAGGGAAAGTACTTTCACATTTGTATGATGTAAAGTTATTCTTATCCGCCAATAAACCAGTAATAGCTCATAGCTGGTCTAGTGGGATGAGGCACTAGCTCCCATAAGTAATGTCGGATTTCGAGTCCTGACTGTGTCAATGGAGCGAATCGTATTGGAATATATATTCTTAGTTGTTAGTCTATTCCTTGATTTTGGTAAATAAAGAGCGGAATGGTTTTAGTTGAACCATTTCGGAATGGTTTTAGTTGTTAGTCTATTCACAAATTCTCATACATCCACAACACAATCGCAGTAATATCAACTTCGTTTCTCCTTGACCAATTACCTTTTTTCGACAATCTGTAATAGTTCTGCATTCATCTTCAGATAGAACACAAGGAATATATTCCATGGGAATGAATTATCAGAGAAAAAAAACACATAAACCAATTGCAGAAAAACACAAAAGGGAGATGAAGTGAAAGATACTCACCAAAAATATACTTGGCGGTTTTTGTTGCCTTCTTCTTAAAACCGAACATTTTGCTCATCAAGGACTGCAAATGCAGTACCACATATATAAAAACAGTATGTGGCCGAAGAAATCGAACAAACAACAATTTGCCATAAGATCAGCAAAAAGGGCAAACATATCACACATATGATGAAGAATCACAGGAAGATGTGTCTAGTGTATTATTGAATTCGAGCCCCCAAAACGTGGAAGGAATAACACACAGAGGAGATTAGAGATATATAATATGTGATGAAGAACAAACTTTTCTGGTGGGACATATAAATAATAATGCAAAAGTGATGAAGGAGACAATAATATAAGTGTTTTAAGTAATACTTTAACCAAGAAATGATCAAGAAGACACCTAATACCTTGCCTTTTCTGTCTTCATTTTTCAGAACCATCCTAAGTAGACCATCAAAGATTTCATAAGATGCAAGAGTTACTTTCTTAGTCTCCAAATCCCCACCCCCAATATGTTTTAATCATCCCTCCCAGATTGATAATTATTACTAACAAGCAATTTCCTCAACACCCTAATTCAAATTCCCCAGAAAAGAAATTGAAAACTCACAAATTCATCAGAAAGACAAGAGTTTATTTGAATAAATAATAATGTGATGTGGGGATCAATGGAGGATTGAAAGTTCACAAATTTCTCAACTTTTAACCATCCCTTCAATTGAAATCAATCCCAAAATGGAAAAGGAGAGCAGAGGGTGAAAAATTACCAGAAGTAGTTATCAGAATGGGAGATTGTGAATGAACAAATTTCAAAATGCAAACAGGAAACCCAAATGTGAAAATTGCTGACAAAAACCCAAATGGGATTTTTTGCTCCCCAAGAAAGTCAACTAGAAAAACCCACATGGGTTTAATTATCCCAGGAAGCAAACAGAGAGAAATGAGGGGAAACAGAAACAGTGAAAGCAATGGTAACAACAAGAAATGGAAACCTGAAACTGGACATCCGGGGAATTGTAGTTGTAGCTTCTAAGGGTTCTCAACTCAACTGCTAAATCTCTCTAGCTTCTGTACATTTGTCTGTTTTGGAACATACTCCGTATTCAAATTACTTGGAGCCCTCAAAGGTTTGTCTGTGAAGGATAGCTGGCATGCTCCTTATTTTTAGATTTTAATTATTTTATACTATATTTTTTTTGTGGTCGCTTAAGGTTCATGAACAAATTTATACAGTATTTTGAACGCATTGTTTTTGAGCTAAATTATGTTGGTTCAATTGGTAGAACTTAAAGACTCCGTGCATGAATTTGTATTGCCCTTTTTAGGCATAAAATTGAATTTCGAATTTCTTCTTTTTAATGGAAAACTAAGCATAGTACTCCTTGTGTCATCTAAAGTTTTTTTTTAAAATATAAATAATTAAATATGGCCTTTAGCGTATTTCTGACCCACCACAAAATAGCGCCATTTCGAATGAGAGCAATGAGCTCTGGCCTCTGGGTGAGCGACAAGTAAAACACTTTCCATTAAAAACTAAAGATGCTCAACTTTATCCGCCACATCACGGAAGAGATGGTTGCACGAAACATCAGCAAATCTGTAGATAAAGACAAGGACATCCGCAGTCACCATCTCGGTCTCCCGAGGGCATTTCCTGTTGAAATAATAAACTTAAATTTAGTATTTTTTAATTCATCTAAGTTACATGCACCTATTGATTATGGAAGTTCATGCATGTTGGAAACATATGAATTTATTTCTTGAGTTTAAAGTGAATAAGTTTATTGATTTAATGTATAGGAAGTTGATGTTAAGTTCCATGCACCACTAGCCTATAAATAGACACATTTGTAAGCTTGATCAATAAGAGTAAAGAACACAAATAAAGAGTTAAACACATTTGAGAGCTATTTGAGTTTCTATTCCTCTTCTAAATTGCCTCTTCCAATATTATTTCCTCTTCAAATTCTATCAAATTGGTATCAGAGCTCGGTTATGACTAATTCAAGTTTTCCGTTCCAATTTCCTCGTCTTACAAAAGAAAATTATGAGAATTGGTGTCTCCGCATGAAGGCACTTCTTGGTTCCCAAGATGTGTGGAAGATTGTCGATAGAGGCTATGAGATGTCTAAAGACGAAGCTTTGTTGACTCCTACCGAGAAGGAGCTCCTTCAAAAGACCCGGAAGAAGGATCAACAAGCTCTCACTCTCATCCACCAATGTCTGGTTGAGTCCATGTTTGAAAGAGTGGCCAATGAGACGACCGCCAAGCAAGCATGGGAAATCTTGAAAACCTCTAACCAAGGGGTTGACAAGGTGAAGAAGGTGCGCTTGCAATCTTTGCGAGGAGAATTTGAAGGTCTCCGAATGCAAGAGTCCGAATCGTTTGCGAAGATACTTCGTTCGTTGCCAACGAAGTTCGATCATGTTGTAGTCGCCATCAAAGAGTCGAAAGACTTGGAGACTATGACGGTTGAAGAAGTCATGGGTTCTTTACAAGCCCGTGAGGAAAGGATCAAAAGCAGAAAGGACGAGCCAACAGAGCAAGTCTTAGCCACCAAGTACTCAACTCAAGAGAAGAGTAATGGCCAAGAGAAGTCTCAAAGAGGAAGAGGACGAGGACGTGGACGTGGTTCCATTCGAGGAAGAGGAAGAGGCGGATCATCAAACCATGACTCCAATGATGGAGAAAGTGGTCAATCCTCGAGAGGACGAGGAAGAGGAAACTTTGGCAGACAAGATAGATCAAAAGTTCGATGCTATAATTGCCAAAACTATGGGCACTATGCTCGAGATTGTTGGAGTGCTCCTAGCAATGTTGAGGAAAAGGCCAACTACGTGGATGATTCGAAAGTGAACGATGCCACTTTGTTGCTAGCCTACCAAGGCGAGGACAAAGACAAGGACGTATGGTACCTTGACAATGCGGTGAGCAACCACATGTGTGGTGACAAGAAGAAATTTGTTGAGCTCGATGAGTCGATCACCGGAGGTGTTACATTTGGAGACAACTCCAAAGTTCCCATCAAGGGAAAAGGTACGATTCTGATTCGTATGAAGAATGGTGGTCATCAATTCATAAGCAATGTTTATTTTGTTCCTAACATGAAGAGCAACATCTTGAGTTTGGGACAACTTTTGGAGAAGAACTACGAGGTGCACATGAAGAATCGTAGTCTCTTGCTACAGGATGATCATCAGAACGTGATCGCCAAGGTGCCAATGACGAAGAATAGAATGTTCCTGTTGAATATTCGAACAGATGTCACCAAATGTCTCAAAGCTTGTGTAAATGAGACACCATGGCTATGGCATCTAAAGAATGGCATAAAAAGACTTCTTACTGTACTTGGAACCCCTCAGCAGAATGACACTGTTGAGAGGATGCATACAACCTTGCTTGAAAAAACTAGATGCTTGCTTTGAGCTGTTGGGATGAAACATTCCCTATGGGGAGAAGTTGTACTCACTACTGCATACCTTATTAACAAATCTTTATCTTTTGTGATTGATTTTAAAACACCACATGAGATGTGGATTGGCAATAAGCATAACACGATATACCTGATACCCTTTGGATGCACTGCCTACTCTCATATTTCATAGGGCAAGTTGCAACCAAAAGCACTGAAGTGTGTCTTGCTGGGCTATATTGAGGGTGTAAAGGGGTACATGCTGCTTCTCTTGCAGCCCGGAGGTTACAAAGTCACAACTTTTAGGAATGTTGCCTTTAATGAAGATGAGTTTTATTTCAAGT
This sequence comes from Persicaria tinctoria, assembly GCA_037127255.1. Lineage (NCBI taxonomy): Eukaryota > Viridiplantae > Streptophyta > Magnoliopsida > Caryophyllales > Polygonaceae > Persicaria > Persicaria tinctoria. The sequence goes on along the minus strand of JBANSL010000012.1, from coordinate 39,958,129 downwards.
AATTTGCTAGCAAAAAGATTGCAGGTACTCTTGGCCAAGACTCCTATCATGGAACAGAGCAGTTTGTTAGCCACGAAGACATTGAAACTGAAGATGAGGATGAGTTTGACATTGGCTACTCTCCTATGATTGTATCCAAAGATGGTGGAGCTCAAGCCCCCTCTGTAGATAGCACAACCCCTGATCCTGTTGCTGCACAAAAGGATGACGAGGATACTTCACTTGATTCACCAGATATTGCACAAAGAAAGCCTCCTGACTCTGGTGTGCCAGGAAATGATGAGGCAACTCAATTGCATACACCCCAATTAGGGGAGGCCATTGATAAAAACAGGCAGTACGCTAGTCTACCTAATTCTACCCCTTTTATTTCTTCTGAGCTGAATGATTGGATGTTGGCTAGAGATAGAGAGCGTAGGGTTAAGATTCCTAATAGAAAATTTTCATCTTATATTGTGGAGTATGCTTTGCTTGCCTCTAAGAATATTAATGTTGTTACTCCTGACACTTATGAGTATGCTGTGAAATCTATGCATGCTAAAATTGGATACAAGTTATGAATGATGAGATTGAATCTATGAAGATTAATAAGACCTGGGTTCTTGTTCCTAAACCACCTAAAGCTATACTTATTGATTGTAAATGAGTTTTCAAGCTAAAAGAAGGGACTTTTGAGTCTATTTAAAGCTAGAGTTGTTGTTAAAGCCTTTACTAAAAAAGAAGATACTGATTATACTGATATCTTTGCTCCTATTATGAAATTTGAAAATATGAGACTGCTTTTGGTTATGGAAACATTCTATGATAACAAATGGATGTAAAAACTTTTTTTTTTTTTTGGCATGTGGATTTAGCTAAAACTACTTATATGAAACAACCTAAGGGGTTTTTTGACAATAACAAACTTGACCATGCTTGTTTGTTGAAAAGGTCTAGCTATGGGTTGAAGTAGTCCCCAGGCAGTGGAACTTGAAGTTCAATGCTCACATGAGAAAGTTGGGCTTTAAAAGGAGCAAGTTTGACACTTGCTTATACTTCAGGAAGTTGAAATCCTTTGATTATATATATGTGTTGCTTTATGTTGATGATCTATTATTAATTTGTAAATTCTTGGGGCTATTATAAATTTGAAAAAGGATCAGAAGCAACATTTTGACATGAAGGATTTGGGTAGAGCTAAAAAAATTATGGGCATTAACATCTCAAGAGATAGAAATAAGAAGATGATGTGGCTATCTCAAACTAATTCAAGGAAGACATCTGGAAAATGGCCAACACACGTTATGATGTTGTTGTTGGTTTTGTGATGTACTATATGTTGTGCACTATGCCCGACCTTGCTTTTTCTATATCTGTACTTAGTAGGTTTATGTCTAACCTAGGTGAAACTCACTAGTCTGCTATGAAGTATCTTTATAGGTACATTTTAGGCACCAAGAAGTTGGGACTTGTGTTCTCTGCTCAGTAACAGAGCAACAAGTTAACCAGGTATGATTAAAGAGGTTTGTCATATGTGCCCTTTCATCGCCCATTGGGTTGAGTTCTATTATGTACATCCTACTCGTTTATATTAGGGTGATCATGTCCTCTATTCGTTTCAAGGAGTTCAACAAGGTGACTCTCTTGGACCTCTATTTTTCTCCTTTACGTTGCATCCACTAATTCATAAGCTTATGGAGAATTGTGAGTTGAAGCTTAATACTTGGTATCTTGATGATTGAATGCTAACTGTGGACTCTTTGATGGTAAGCAAAGCACTTGCCATTATCTAGAAGGATGGTATGGCCCTAGGACGTCACCTTAATATTGATAAAACGGAAAGATTTTGGTTGGGTGAGGACCTACGTTATAAGGAGGTTGGGTTTTTTCCTAAGCACCTTTCACGTCCGGTAGGAGAAGTTAAGCTCTTATTGGGAGGCAATAAGCTTTAATTGCAAACTTAAAGCTCTCTATGACCCAACAATGGCTAAAAGCTGCACTTATACCTAGTCTCGGCTAGGTTATGAATCACGCTACCTTTCGGTCCATTATTAAGTATCGTCTTGGAATTGACTTGTTCCATGCTAGATCCAAATGCCTTGCTTGTGAGAAAGACATTTTGGATTCGTGGGGAGTTCACACCCTTGCTTGTGCTACTGATATCGGTGTTAGGCATTGTCATAATATGGTGCGGAATGTCTTGTAAGATGAGTGTTTGAAGGCTGAGATTTTGGTTCTTAAAGAGGCGTCTACGGGTTTGGTTGATGACAAGGAAGGTAAGCTTCGTCCAACCGATATTCTATTCTACAACTAGTTCTAGGGCAAAGACACTTGTGTTAACATTATGGCTACGTCTATCTTTGGCTCTTATGGTCTTTCAGGTTTCATTCTAGGTAGGGTGGCTGCTGAAAACAAAAGGAAAATGTACAAGGATATATGCAGAGACAAAGGATATAAATTTTTGTCTTTTTTCCTTGTCTACTATTGGTGACTTAGAGATATGCCATGGGGCTTCTCAAGCGGGTGTGTGGGGTCGCCAAGGGGTTACCTGGGTATAGTAGAGATACCTGTCATACTTTGACTATAGTTACTTTTAATATTTAGAAGGGTTGTAGAGCTTAGCTTGTTAATATAGTAGTAGTAGGAGTAGGAGTAGGAGTAGTAGCGGCAGTAGCGGTAGAAGCAGTAGCAGCAGTAGTAGTAGAAGTAGGAGTAGTAATAGGAGCAGTAGTAGCAGTAGTATTAGTAGGTAGGAGCAGTGGTAGTAGTAGCAGCAGTAGTAGCGTTATGAGGAGTAGTAGCAGTAGCATCGGTAGGAGCTGTAGTAGTAGTAGGTAGGAGCAATGGTAGATGCAGTAGTAGTAGTAGTAGTAGCAGGAGCAGTAGTAGTAGTAACAGTAGTAGTAGCAGGAGGAGTATCAGTAGCAGCAGTAGAAGCAATAGAAGTAGTAGTAACAGTAGTAGCAGAAGCAATAGTAGCAGCAGTAGTAGTAGCAACAACATGACTAGCAGTAGTAGCAGCAGCAGTAGTAGTAGCAGTAGAAGCAATAGCAGTAGCATCAGTAGTAGTGACAGTAGAAGTAGGAGCAATAGGTAGGAGTAGCAATAGCAGCAGTAGTAGTGGTGGAAGTGGCAGTGGCAGTAATAGCAACAACAACAGTAGTAGGTCCAAATTAGGACTGATAGATTACATAGGTCTTATATTGTATAGTGGGCCCAAAGGCCAAATACCTTGTAACCTATATATACCATTGTCTAATGAATGGAACCCTCAAGGAGGACTTTACATCAATTATAGAATCCTACATGGTATCACAACCTTTTCTTCCTCACGGAACCCTAGTTTGATCCTCCCGCCCCACCACTCCTCTTCCCGTCGCCGTCGTCGTCTCCTCGCCGCCTCTCTCTCTCTCTCACCGACCTCTCCCCCACGCCGACCAGCCTCCCTCACCGGCCTCCCCCTCGCTCTCGCTCTCGAGCCCGGATCTCTTTCGCTCTCGCTGGTCTTCTCCCTCGCTCGTAGCGCCGCTCCACCGCTGCCCAGCGCTCTCACCGGCCTCCCCCTCGCTCTTGCTCTCGAGCCCGGATCTCTCTCGCTCTCGCTCTTGCCGCTCAATCGTTGCTCAACGCCCTCGCTCGTTTCCTTTCCTCAAAAATAAAATAAAATTGATGACCTCCGACTTTAGCTGCGGCCGCGACATATGCAGCGGTCGCGACATCAGCACCGGCAGCGGCCGCGACTCCATGCAGCGGCCACGGCATACGACAACTCGCAACCCTCGTCCTCGGAACGCCGCCCCTCGATGGTCCCCGGTGCCTGCCTTCAACCCTCATTGGATGCACTTCGGCTCAAAGCCCCTCGCCATGCCGGTTCTCAAGCCTATTTAACATCGTCTGATCAAGGCTATGTTCCGCCTGATGCACATCACGCCTTCTCCTCTATGCAGCCGACATCTCCCGACTCTTCTTGGTACATGGACACTGGTGCCACCTCCCACATGACGAACTCCTAAGGTAACCTCTCCTCTATTTCCTTTAAAGGCCCTTCACACTCTATTATCGTCGGCAATTGTGGTCGTCTTGCTACTTTGGGTATTGGCCACACTAAATTATAGACCCCAACCCACCCACTACACCTTAACAATGTCTTCATTGCCCCAAAGATTGTCAAAAACCTTATCTCTGTCAGTCGGTTCACTATTGACAATAACGTTTCTCTTGTGTTTGATCCTTTTGGTTTCTCTGTGAACGATCTTACTATGGGGGTTAATCGCATAAGATGTAACAACACCGGGGAGTTCTACCCTATCACACCACCTCCTGCGTCCAGTCAGTCGTGCCCGGTCGCCCTCTCGACATCAACGTCCAGCCTGTGGCATGCACGCCTAGGCCATCACAGTGTTGCCGTTCTAGATGTCCTCCGTTCTCAAAGGCTTGTCACCTGTCCTAAAGACCTACGCTCTAGTTTATGCTCTTCCTGTCAGCTAGGCAAACATGCCTGACTGCCATTCCAACGGTCTTTGAACTCCACTTTTGTTCCTTTTGATATCATTCATAGTGACATTTGGACCTCTCATGTGCCTAGCAAGGAGGGTCACAAGTACTGCCTCTTGTTTCTTGATGATTACACTCATTTCTTATGGGTCTTCCCGTTGCATTTCAAGTCCCAAGTGTTTCATGTCTTTGCCAAATTCCATGCCTACATCCAAACTCAGTTTCACACATCCATCAAATGTTTCCAATGTGACAATGACCGTGAATTTGACAACAAAGACTTTCACTCTTTCTTCGCCATAAATGGGATCTCCTATCGCTTGTCTTGCTCCTATACTTCCCAGCAGAATGGCAAGGCCGAACGAATCATCAGAACTATAACCAACATGATGCGCTCTCTCGTCTTCGACGCATCCATTCCCCTTTCCTATTGGCCTCACGCCTTATCCACCACATTCTATCTCCTCAACATTCTCCCATCCACTACCCTACACCATCTCTCCCCCACTCAAGCACTTTATTCCACCTTGCCTAGGTATGATCACCTTCATACCATTGGGTGCTTGTGCTTCCCAAATCAGTCCTCCACCGCCCCTCACAAGCTTTACCCGCGCTCCACTCCTTGTGTCTTCCTTGGCTATCCATCTCATCATCGCGATTACCTTTGCCTTGATATCAAGACTCATAAGCTCACTCTGTCCCGTCATGTCACATTTGATGAGTCTCGCTTTCCCTTTTCTTCTCCTCCTCTCCCCTCTTCTTCACCTTATGTGTCTCCGTCTGAGTCAGAGTCTTCTTTCTCTCACTTTCTTCTTCCTCATAGCTCTTCTGGTGCTCATGCCTCTCCCCCACCACCACCACCACCACCACCTGCCTCCAGACCACACACCTATAGTATATATGGTGTCTTTCGACCTCGTCAAATCGTGTCCATGAACACCACACATCAACCCACCGCCACTTTTGCCACATCCTCTTGACTTGCCAGCCCGCCATACCCAATGTCGCGGTCGCCGCACATCAATTCTCCTCCCCAGCTCCCCACCCACCACACTGGTTGTGGCCACAGCCCTCCTTCTCCGTATCCCCTTCCGTCCTCCCGACTCCCAATCCCCCCGCCTCAAACCCGACCTCCCTTTCCCCCATCCCCACCTCCCACAAAACAGCCCTCCTCGACCCGAATTGGCAGGCGGCTATGCTCGACGAATACAGGACCCTTACAAGGAATGGTACTTGGGTTCTAGTTCCTCGCTCTCCTAGGGCGAACGTCATTCGCTGCATGTGGCTCTTCCACCATAAGTTCCGCTCCGATGGGTCGCTGGAGCGCTACAAAGCTCGTCTTGTGGTCAACGATCGATCTCAGCAGGTAGGTATTGATTATGATGAGACGTTCAACCCCGTGGTCAAGCCTGCCACTATTTGAGTATTATTGAGCTTAGTGTTGTCGCGACATTGGGCCATTCATGAGCTGGATATCAAGAACGCCTTTCTGCATGGTCATCTGAATGAGACAGTCTACATGTTTCAGCCGCCGGGGTTCGCTGATGCTGATCGTCTTAAGCACGTGTGTCTCCTGAAGCGCTCTCTGTATTGTCTGAAATAGGCCCCGCGGGCTTGGTTCCAGCGCTTTGCTTCTAATCTGCTTCGCTTGGGCTTTGTTTGCAGCCGCTTAGATACGTGTCTGTTTATCTATCGCAGAGGCTCAGACATGGCCTTTCTGTTGCTATATGTCGACGACATCATCCTCACTGCCTCTTCTGATGCTCTTCGGACGTCTATTATTGCTCAGTTGAGAGTCGAGTTCGCCATCTCAAATATGGGTCCGTTGTCTTACTTCTTGGGAGTCGTTGTGCAGCGTCATGCGTCTGGGTTGTTTCTCTCTCAGAGTAAGTATGCTGCTGAGATTGTTGTTCGGGCCAAGATGAGCAACTGCAAGTCGGTTGCCACTCCAGTGGATACCTCCAACAAGCTAAGTGCTCACTTTGGTCCTCTGTTTGATGATCCGACACTATATCGGAGTCTCGCCGGTACGTTGCAGTATCTTACGTTCACTAGGCCAAACATCAGTTACGCAATTCAGTAGATTTGCATGTTTATGCATGCACCCAGGGAGCCGCACTTCCAAGCCTTGAAGCGGATCATCCGGTACATCAGCGGTACCCTCGAGCTGGGCACCACAATCACCCCTTCCTCTCGGCTTGACCTCCTCGCTTACACTGATGTGAATTGGGGTGGTTGTCCTGACACACGTCGCTCCACGTCTGGCTACCGTGTCTTCCTCAATGACACCCTTGTGTCGTGGTCCGCGAAGCGACAGTCTGTGGTGTCTCGCTTTAGCGTCGAGGCAGAGTACAAAGGTGTTGCCAATGTTGTCTCCGAGTGCTCTTGGCTGCACAATCTCCTTCTTGAGCTCCGCTGCCCTCTTCAGAAGGCCACCCTGGTCAACACCGACAACGTATCCGCCGTCTATCCGGCCAGCAACCCAGTCCAGCATCAGCGAATGAAGCACATTGAGCTCGGTCTACACTTCATTCGGAACAAGGTTGCTCTTGGACATGTTCGTGTTCTTCATGTCCCGTCCTCCTATCAGTACGCTGATATCTTCACCAAGGGTTTATCTCGGCAGTTGTTCCGTGATTTTCGGTCCAGTCTCACAGTACGGGACCCTCCACTTTCGACTGCGGGGGTTTGATAGATTACATAGGTCTTATATTGTATAGTGGGCCCAAAGGCCCAATATCTTGTAACCTATATATATCATTTTCTAATGAATGAAACCCTCAAGGAGGACTTTATATCAATTCTAGAATCCTACAAGGACAACTCTTACAATCTATAATGAAACTTCAAAGCATTACTATCTACAAGCAGCTCCAAAGGGTCAGATGATTAAGCGAAAGAGACTGGAAAGAGTATAGCCGCCCTAAATGATGAGATGTTTGCTATAATTTGCCCGTTTATTATCTATTTAAACTGCTTTTTTTTGTAGAAGAAAAATTAAAAGGTAGGAAGGATTTACCATTCATAGGAGGGAGAGGAATAGTGTTAGACATCTTTGAAATTAACATAGTAAGTTAGTAACTTACCTATAGTCGGGGCCTTTTGACACAAGTTTATTAGAACTTTTTAAAGCAGTGTGGCAAAAAAATTTTTGAGGTTAAAAAAAAAACAAAATTACAAATGGTTAAAATCTCACCAAAAAAACAGTGTCGACTAGGGTTTTGAAAGTAGTAAGATAATATTTGACCACAATTTCAAACATAGAATAACAATATATAGCCACGGTTCAAAACCGTGGGATGCCAAGCTGCCACCGTTTTCAAAACCGTGAGATGCCAAACTACCACGATTTAAAAGTTGCAGAACAATATCAATTTTTTATCTCTTAAATAGATTTTATGTTTTTTAAAAAGTTAGGCAGATTTTCACGATTCGTGAAACCGTGAATGGTTTAGCCCATAGTTTTTGAAACTGTAATGAGCTAAATCTTCCATGACTTTCAAAATCGTCACTAACACTGCTTAAAAAAGTTTTAATAAACTTGTGTCAAAAGGCCCCGACTATTTACAAAACCGTGAGATGTTGAAAAAACTCGCTAAATAGACAGTGGTTAAAATCTCACCAAACAAACAGTGTCGACTAGGGTTTTGAAAGTAGTAAGATAATATTTGACCACAATTTCAAACATAGAATAACAATATATAGCCACGGTTCAAAACCGTGGGATGCCAAGCTGCCACAGTTTTCAAAACCGTGAGATGCAAAACTACCACAATTTAGAAGTTGCAGAACAATATCAATTTTTTATCTCTTAAATAGATTTAAAGTTTTTTAAAAAGTTGGACAGATTTTCACGATTCGTGAAACCGTGAATGGTTTTAGCCCATAGTTTTTGAAACTGTAATGAGCTAAATCTTCCACGACTTTCAAAATCGTCACTACCACTGTCTATTTAACGAGTTTTTCAACATCTCGCCGCCATCTTTAACCATTGCTTCCATCCTTGTGGGCTTTTAAACTCGGTTATTTATCATACTTTTTGACGATATAAAAACTGTAGATGCAATGAAAGTAAGCCCGTACAAGGAAGTGCAACCGTAGGAGTAAATGAAACTGAAAAAGAGGCAAATGTAGAGAACAGTACATCAAACAGAAGGGCCCAATACCAGTTCATCTAATGGGTCATCCCATTCTTTATAATTTATATCACAAAGCTACACTACAAATCAGTCACTGTTATCATAACGTACAACCCTCCAATCCTCCAAAAATTGACAAGCAATTGTCATTATAACTTGTGGAATGAGATAGACATTCAAATTCAATGAATCAATGTATCACTCTGCACTGAATTAAAAAGACCATGCTCTATTGACGAAACAAATGCTAAGAAATTACAGAGTGGCTATAAATAAAGCTAATAACAAGATAGGAGTTCCTAAAACTAAAGGCTTTTGATTACTGATCTAAAATCCATTTACCAAGAATTCTAATGAATACGAAAAGAAAAATGCAAGGGAAAAGTTGGGAAAAGAATTGAGGGAGACAGATGTGTTCATTAAGGTAAAGCATCTAAATGTGAAAGTGAGTTAGGTCCATGACCATGCACCCTAATCCGATATATGCAAGTGTGTGAAGGGCTGCCATGGTTGGATGTGAACTCAAACCTGATAGTGTCAACGACTTCAGATCTTGCTGAATCAAACACATTAAACGTCTGGGCATTACTCTTGTCAAGATCGTAAGTGAACTTAGTAAGAAGCATATTGTCATGTGGAAAAAATGATTCAGTATTAACACCATATGCCCCTTGCGTTCCTTGCAGCCAGCCATACACTTGACAATCTCTTGGAGCACTTGAGCGGTCATAGGCAACACTCTGTTCATGAATAAACCAAATAATACATGAGTTTCATCACACCTACTGACAAAAAGACGAACAGAAAATCCATAAATCTTGTCAGGAATGAAAAGGAAATAGTCAGAGGTTAGCATGTCCATGAACCCTCTGTCAATGCTTGTAATCTAAAGGGTTCTTTTTCAACTTCTAATTAATTAAAATACATGCACATATCAGTTGCTCACAAAACTATGGTTTACTCATGCAGCTAATTAAGGAACAAAAGAACAAAATATATTGTCATAATCAGCAAGTCATAAAGATGGGCTTTTCAAAATATGAAACAGCATAGAACTAGTCAGGTGATACATTTTGCCGTTATTTGCAAATTGTAAATATTTTATCCCTTCTAAAGCCACACCCGCATGTACTCAGTTATCAATAAATACAAGTACAGATATTTCATCAGGAAAATAAATCTGATTAAAAGAACTGTTAGCCACCCTATCCCATCGGTTCTCCCCTGAATGGCAGATGATTGTGCGTGGATGGAGTGTTTAATGAGTGATGAGTGAGCCTATCAGAGCGTACACAGTTAAACTAGAAGGTGATTGTAGAAGTGATGAGCATCCACCCACGACCTTGCAATATTTCCACTCGGACCTGGACATATTTTCGAATCCCAATCCCACATGATGTTTGCCTCAAAAAAAAAAAAGTAACAAGGGCATAACCAACTCACAAATACCCTAACAACTACACGTATTTAGTAACTATCAACTGCTAACAAATTTGGGTGCTCAAATTTAAGGGTATAATCACTCCTACACTGAAAAAGAAACACTTTATAAGTGACTCTTTATTCACTCAAACCAGGAGACCGCTAGAGCTCGGGTGGGGTATTCACTATGCATAGGGCACTAGTAAGGTAAAAAGAAAGGATCCGGGAAGCCATCCATATCCACCAGCCAACAGAGAAAACCAACCAGCCGACAGCATTTATTACTCTGCACCCTGTATAGATTTTTCCGAGAATAAGCCATATCAAGCTACAAGATTGAACTTAATTCAGCCTAGAGCACAGCAGATCATGGTCTAGTTGATGCAATGCAAATATTAAAATAATTACTTGTATTCATATTATGAAATTGGCAGGTCATATATGGCTTGATTTCATAATCCACCTTGACCAAGTATATGAAAGGATCCAACAATTTGAATCTTCTACAGCCAATCAGTCAGTGACACGCCAAAAAGACAACTCTACAAGCTAATAACACTATCTATGCCCAACAGAAAAAATGCATGCACTTACAGAAGTCAAGCAACACCAAAGGAAACAACCTTCAAGGAGTTGATGCATTCACCTACTAAACCATAAACAGAACCTTAAAATGAAAGAACTTACAGTCCATATAGTATCAGGAAGCATACCTTAGCAACATGCTCCAGGGTTATAGCATCAGGAATGATGGCTGTTCTAAGCTTAATTTGAACAAATCCACTGTTACCCTTCAATGGGAAGCATTGGCCAGGTTCTCCAAAGCTGGGTTTCAACATCTTCTGTGCATCATTGTGAACCCCTTGACAATTTGTCGCTGAAAAAAATGTACAGGCTTTCCCTCCAACTAAAGGTTCCGAATGCTTGACCACCATGCCACCACCAGTGGCTACCGCATAGTCAATCCTCCTAAGCCCATCTGCAGCATGTTTTTCAATCTCCTCCCCCACTATTTGTCTGGCCAATTCCCCAATGTCATCCAAACTCAAATCAGTATTCTCTGATTCCCCATTTTTCGTCTTCCCGAATTCCTTATACAACCTCTCAAAGTCTTCTTTGGACAACAATTCCTTCGATTTTAGCTCGTCCAGTGCCTTCTTTATGGACTTGTTCTTTTCGTCTAATGTCTTCAACCTGGAAGCAACGGCCTCACTGTTCTTCTGAAATTTCTCGACCATTTCCCCCCTCAAACTCGAAACCTCGCCCTCCATTTTCTTGCCAACGGCCTCCAGTTGATCCATCAACATCGCAGCCCTGGTCTTCGTAATCGACTCTAAAGCAGCAATCCGTGCCTCCATATCCGAAAACTCCACCAAATTAACCGCCAAATCGCTCCTCAGATTGATCACCAATTTCCTAACCATCAGAACAAGCCCCGCTAGAACAAGCAAGAGCAAGAAATTCTTAGTAAACACATTCAAAAGAGTCTGCCACAGGGGCTTCTCCGCCTTAGACGGCGCCAATTGCCGGGCTCTCCGTGGGGAGACGGACGAATTCGGCAGTAGCGGCTTCTTCATCTGGAACATATCCTTCGATCTCTCTAGAACCTTCTCCCCTGTGATCGAATGGCTGAGATCTTTGCTAATACCGCCGGCGATCTTATCGTCGTCAATGGTGACGGCACGAGCAGCGCTAGTTACGGCATTGTCGAGTAGCTCTGCATTGATCTTGTTGTTCTCGCTGGCCACCACCGGCCTCCGCCGAGTCGATGCTGCGGAACTGGGGGTGACGGACACAGTCGAAGCGGACATCTAGGTGATTTATAACAACGAAAGTAGGGAACTTGGAGAGCGAGAGCCGAGAGTGGAATCGTAAGCAAGAAGGAGAGGGAAAACCCTAATTTTGAATAGAAGATTTGACTATTTCTGTTTTTTTTTTAAGGTAAGAATTTGTAATAGTTAAAAAAAAATATATTTACATACATTAAAATATATTTATATTTATATAAACTTTTAAAATATAAACATTTTCGCTCATATGTCATTCTTAACTTATTTATATATTTACATACATTAAATTTGTTATGATAGTTGTTGGATGGATTTGAGTTATATATATATATTAGGAAAAAATTCGAGGTCAGACAAATCTGAACCTCGAAGGCCGACTAGTCGGCAGACGGATAACTGTCTAACCAAACATAAAAATACAAAGGAGGTGCAAAACACAGGCAAGAACTCTACAAAAGCGAAACTAGAACCAACTACACCGAACAAGACGATGACGTAGACGAAAGACGAAGCCAAGCACCCCAGAAACAGTACCGTAGGCCAGCGGCACATCAGGAGTCACATGTGGACAGTGAAGACGAACATCCAAGGAACTATTCTTCCGGAGAAAGGAGACGTCTTGATACACACTATCACGAACTCAGCCTATCCCGACTCCGACTGCCAGAACCTCATCAAACGGAGAAGAAAATCCACTCAACCCACACGTAAAGCTTTATATCGCCTGAATCGTAAGCACTAGAACCCAATCGGGAAAAACGGAATCCCCACTGAGAATTAGCAACCCTACCGGGATGTTTTAAATATTTATTTATTTATTATTTAAGGTGATTGGGCCTAAGAAAGTTTCTTGGGCCCAAAAGAGTAAGATCGGGCCTTGTAGGCCCAAGGGATACATAAAGCCCGCTATAGGGTTATAGAAGTCGACAAGGAGGGCAAACGCACAATTGATCGAGCCAACGACGCTAACACCTCCGAGCAGGAGATGAAGCAGCTGCCAGCCGAACCGCCCACCCCGAAAGCAACGACGGAGAGGAAACATGTGAGGGACGGAGGACAGGCAAAGGGACGCTGAAGCACCACAACACCCAACCCCACCGCCGGTTGTAAGAAACCCCTGAAGAGACGATCAGAAACAGGGAATTGAGGAATCACCGGCGCCGGAGGAGCCAACCCATAACCCCTAAGCCGGAAATCAAAGGACTATAGGGAGGGGGAGAGGAGTATGAAGGGTGGGGGTGATGTCCATGTTTTATGTCATATTTTATATCTACTGTTATATCGGCTAAAATAATACAGAATCTGTGTAAGTTATGTTCATTTGCAATATATGGAGGTCTACACAAGTTTTTGTTATATTTGGCAGAAATCGGACGCACTTTGAAGCTTAAAGGAAACTCATGGAGAAGCTAAGAATGGTGCAGCTAGAGAAGAGGCCATTTTTCACCATTCTTCGATCTGAATCAAGCTTTGATGCCTTCATGAGAGTTGTAGCTCTCGGAAAGAGCTTTCCAACGCATGGTCATATGCGTCAATCCGACGAACGAGGATTCGGGAAAGTGCGTTTTAAGAACAGAGCAGAAAGTTGAGAAATCTTTACTCGAGATCGAGTACACTCTACTCGAGATCGAGGAAAGCCTGGTCGAGGAAAAGCTGATCGAGAAGACGAAGACGAGGACATGCCGGGTTACACTCTACTCGAGATCGAGTAGACCTACTCGAGATCGAGGAGCCCGGAAGTCGTGTCCGAGCATGTCGAGCAGAATCACCCGAGAAGACCTAGTCGACAAAGCCAGTCTAGTCGAGATCGACAAGGGGTACTCGAGATCGACTAGACCCGTGAACCAAGTCCGAGCCACATCGAGCACCAGTTAGCCGAGACGCCGAGCCAAGCCCAGTCGACAACAATCCTACTTGAGATCGACAAGACCTTTGTCGAGATCGACGACGGTTCCAGAATCCGCGTTACTCGGTTTGACCAATTCTACTCGGTGTGGGATTACTTGGGCCCGAAGATTGCCGATTCTATCCGAAATTATCAAGATACATCATGAAGGAGAGGATCTATCCACTTTAAGACTTTTAGATATATTTCCTTATTTTGGATTTAATTCCTTTGTTGCTTTTATTTATCATTATGCTTTTAGATATAGTTTTAGATATAGATATAGATATTCTATCCTTGAGTAGCAAGGAATAGAAGGCTATAAATAAAGCCCATGGGGCTGATTTTTATTCATTCAATTTCAGTTAGAGAAGTAGTTCCACAGAGACGATTTAGGAGTTCAGAGGTTTTAGGGTTTTGGCATTCAACGAGAGTTGGATCGCCGGGATTGTAAAGTCTTTGAATTTAGTTTAATGCAAGTTTCTTTTCATCAATCAATGTCTGAGGTTGCGATGAAGCGCGAGTAGTCCACCCACTTCTAGGGTTGGGGCGAGCCCGACGATAGCCCTGCGTGTTTGAGGTAAAGATCCGACCTTTATCATGTTTTGAGCATCTACTACTTGTTTATGTGTTTATTACCCGTCTAATGGAGATCCATGCTAACAACTTGGATTGTAAACATAAAATCAGTAGAGACAATTAGGGTTTCTTGAAAGAGTTGTCTAATTGTTGGAAAAGGCGAAAGCTTGTCCTTGATGCAATTCACATGATTATCTGTTTATCTCTGCCTTATGCATGCTTGGTTATCGTTGTTGCAAAACCCTAATCTTGGAAGTCTTTTACATTAAGTTTAGTTCGAAATCCCAAAGCATTTGCCTTTACTCTATTTCTTTGTTTCGTTTTATTCTCTCTCTACTCGATCTCGACCAAGCCTAGTCGATCTCGAGTTACTGATTCTCGATCTAGCATCGTTGTAGCTTCTGTGTGCAGGTACTCGACAAGACAAGCCGAAGTCAACGAGGACTCTACTCGATATCGAGTAGCCTCTGGTCGATATCGACTACACCCTGTGCTTGCTGCTGCGCTGTGTTCGACTGTCCGATCTTTTGTCGACTACCCTAGTCGAGATCGAGGACCCTGTTGTCGACATCTAACCGTGAGATTTCACCACTGCCTAGGATCCGCTGACACGCTTCCTCGTGGATCGATCCTGACTTCCCACTGCTACATCAGGAGGAGGTCTTGTAATTATTTGCAAGGGACGGAATCTGGTTTGCTGTGATTTATTTATATTTTATTTGCATACTCGATTTCCTCCTATCAACAGGGGGAAAAGAGACCCCAAGAACCGATGGGGTGAGGCCAATCGCCACCAAAGGCGGCGCCGGGAGAATCGAAATCAATCCACCCAGGACGGAAAGCACCAAAAAGGGGGAGAGGAGAATGTGGGTGAGGGGATTACGACCGTCGACGGGAAGGGGCCGATCACCACCCCCGCCGACCCGTGGACCAACTAGACCCAGCGCCACCGCGGAGAGCCGAGCGGACAGGATGGAGAAGGACCCGCCGAACTAGGTCTGGCAAGGCTGGTTTCAAACTGCTCGGACTAGGAGGAACCAAACGGAGGTTGTCGGGGTGTTGACCGATGGTGGTGCAGCAACCAGTTGTTTTTGCCCCAAAGGGATTTTTCCGAGCCTTTGAGAAAGAGAGAAGATATATATATATATATAATAGAGAGATTATTGATGATATTTGATTTCTTTTTCATGGAGGTTTGTTCTTATTCTTGTTGATGTTGATGGTGGAAAACTGGTGGTGAAGGTTGAGTTTGGTAGACTCTCCCTCTCTCTAGATTTTAGATGGATTTGAGTTATATGAATATAAAAATATGTGAGTTAGGGTTTGGAAGTTGGAATAGGATAACACTTAACCAAGTGCTCTCCAATTAAATTAAACCTATATATTATTCAATGACAATCAAAAGTATAAATAGAAAATGTAAACCCCGAAGATCGAAGTATGGTCAGCTCCATCTATTTGTATAAATAAGATAGTGTTTGCCTTATTTCATAAAGAAATACTAATTATATTCAATCATAACCTATCTTCTAATAAAGAAGATATAATCTTAGTGACTAAGGAAACCCTAATAAGATAGAATTATTTTTTCCCCTTATTTATCATAACTCATAAAATAATAAATGCAATGTCGGCCCAAGGGCATGGGCAAGGTGTGCGATCGCCCAAGGCCCATTTTCGGACCTTCAATCTTATCCATTCACTAGAATTCAATCTTATGGCTAGAAATTGATCTCATGGATGCATTGTGTAATAGATTGATGCATTAGAAAGTTTCTCTCTCTCTCTCTCTCTCTCTCTCTCTCTATATATATATATATATATATATAGGGAAGCTTTAAAATGTAAAATATCCTTAACGTGTAAAATTTGCTTAACGTGTAAAATTTTCAAATCAACACAAACATACGCGCGCAACCCCCGAGCCCTCGGACTCCCGCACCCGCACCCACCTCGAGCCACCTCTGGCCACCAGCGACCAGCCGCCCTCGAGCCCACCCCGGTGCGCAACCCCCGAGCCCTGGACTGGCCTGGTTCGAGCCCATACGCACCCACCCGGACCATTCGAAGCCTCATGTCGCAACTTCGCTCGTCGACCTCCCACGCCACCCACGAGCCACCTCCGGCCACCAGCCCCCACCTGCTCGAACCCCCTCCCTCAGGCGCACCCCCCGAGACCGGAACCATCATGGTTCGAGCCCAGCCGAACTCACATCGAGCCCATCTCTTCTGACAGACCTGTTCGACGTTTTTGGCTCGATATACCTTCGAAATCCCCATTTTTCTCCTTGTTTCAAATCGAATTTGGTATGATTTATAGCCCTAAACTTGTTTATTACAATTATTTAGATTGTTTGAATGATTTAGGTTGAGTTTGAAAACCTAGGGTTTGATTTAGGAGCGGAATTTGGAGCTTTTTGTCAAAAGCCAAATTGATTGAAATTGATGATATGGTTGTGTTGTTGGGTTGAGTTTGAGCTAATTTCATGTTCATATCATTGTCAAATTGTTTATGGATCATGAGCTAATTGAATTTTAGAATTTTAGATTGCGATATGTTTTAGAATTTGGAGCTTTTTGCCAAAAGCCAAATTGATTGAAATTGATGATATGGTTGTTTTGTTGGGTTGATTTTGAGCTAATTTCATGTTCATATCATTGTCAAATTGTTTATGGATCATGAGCTAATTGAATTTTAGAATTTTATATTGCGATATGTTTTAGAATTTGGGGCTTTTTGCCAAAAGCAAATTTGACTGAAATTGAAGATATGGTTGTGTTGTTGGGTTGATTTGGAGCTAATTTCATGTTCATAGCATTGTCAAATTGTTTATGGATCATGATCTAATTGAAGTTTGGAATTTTATATTGCGATATGCTTTAGAATTTGGGGTTTTTTGCCAACAACCAAATTGATTGAAATTGATGATATGGTTGTGTTGTTGGGTTGATTTGGAGCTAATTTCATGTTTATAGCATTGTCAAATTGTTTGTGAATCATGAGCTAATTGAATTTTAGAATTTTATTCCAATATGCTTTAGGTCGATTAGGTTATTCTATTTTAGCGTAAAAATCATAATTTAACCTATTAGCTCAATTGGTAGAGCAATGTGCGTTTGCCCAAAAGATGTGGGTTCAAATCCCACATAGGTTACATAATAGACAAGAGCGCAACAATCGCAAATTGTTAATCATGCACATTATAATCTAAGTTATGCACTTTTTAACCTTAATTATGCACATTTTAATCTTATTTATGCACTTTAATTTTAAAAGCTTATGCGTAAAAAAATCGATTTCAAACTTACATCTATCAACCTAAATTATCCGAGAGGTGAACCCAAACTCTCAAAAGTATAAAAAAAAAACAAAATTAAAACATCGATTTCAAAAGCACATCTTTTGTCTTATTAATGCACATTATGATCTTACATTTGCACATTTGTATTCTAAATCTGCACAATTGTATCTTACTTTTGCACAATTGTAGTTTAAATTTGCACAATTGTATCCTACTTTTGCACACTTGTATTCTAAATTTGCACATTATAATTTTATTTTCACACTTTATGTTCTTATATTTGCACTTTAAAGTTGCACAAATGCACTTTACAGTTGCACAAATGCACTTCACAGTTGCACAAATGCACTTCACAGTTCCACAAATGCACTTCACAGTTGCACAAAATGTATCGAAAACGGGAAAAAGTGCATTTACCCATAAAATTAGACATATTTACCAATTTACCCATAAATTAAACATATTTCAATTATAAATTTTTATAATTGAAATAGGCACATTTACCTATTTACCCTATAATGAATTATTTGTCTACACAAAATAAACTTATATTTGCACAATAAGATGTTATATGTGCACAAAAGCAAGTTATACTTGCACAGCAGAAAGTGTTAACACGTAAACAAATTCTGGGACAAAAAAAAAATTTAATAAGAAAAATTTAATTTTATCTACACATTAAGGAGTTTTTACATTTGAAGTAAACCATTAGCTAATTTAGGCCCATTAGCTAATTTTACGCGATAAGCAAATTTTACACGTTAAGGAGTTTTTACATTTGAAGTAAACCATATATATATATATATATATATATATATATATATATATATATATATAGGGTTGGGTTCGGGTACACACAACTCCAAAAGTGAGAATCATGAGCTAATTGATTGAGTTTGGGGTTTACATTTGAAGTAAACCATATATATATATATATATATATATATATAGAGTTTGGGGTTTTTTGCCAACAACCAAATTGATTGAAATTGATGATATGGTTGTGTTGTTGGGTTGATTTGGAGCTAATTTCATGTTTATAGCATTGTCAAATTGTTTGTGAATCATGAGCTAATTGAATTTTAGAATTTTATTCCAATATGCTTTAGGTCGATTAGGTTATTCTATTTTAGCGTAAAAATCATAATTTAACCTATTAGCTCAATTGGTAGAGCAATGTGCGTTTGCCCAAAAGATGTGGGTTCAAATCCCACATAGGTTACATAATAGACAAGAGCGCAACAATCGCAAATTGTTAATCATGCACATTATAATCTAAGTTATGCACTTTTTAACCTTAATTATGCACATTTTAATCTTATTTATGCACTTTAATTTTAAAAGCTTATGCGTAAAAAAATCGATTTCAAACTTACATCTATCAACCTAAATTATCCGAGAGGTGAACCCAAACTCTCAAAAGTATAAAAAAAAAACAAAATTAAAACATCGATTTCAAAAGCACATCTTTTGTCTTATTAATGCACATTATGATCTTACATTTGCACATTTGTATTCTAAATCTGCACAATTGTATCTTACTTTTGCACAATTGTAGTTTAAATTTGCACAATTGTATCCTACTTTTGCACACTTGTATTCTAAATTTGCACATTATAATTTTATTTTCACACTTTATGTTCTTATATTTGCACTTTAAAGTTGCACAAATGCACTTTACAGTTGCACAAATGCACTTCACAGTTGCACAAATGCACTTCACAGTTCCACAAATGCACTTCACAGTTGCACAAAATGTATCGAAAACGGGAAAAAGTGCATTTACCCATAAAATTAGACATATTTACCAATTTACCCATAAATTAAACATATTTCAATTATAAATTTTTATAATTGAAATAGGCACATTTACCTATTTACCCTATAATGAATTATTTGTCTACACAAAATAAACTTATATTTGCACAATAAGATGTTATATGTGCACAAAAGCAAGTTATACTTGCACAGCAGAAAGTGTTAACACGTAAACAAATTCTGGGACAAAAAAAAAATTTAATAAGAAAAATTTAATTTTATCTACACATTAAGAAGTTTTTACATTTGAAGTAAACCATTAGCTAATTTAGGCCCATTAGCTAATTTTACGCGATAAGCAAATTTTACACGTTAAGGAGTTTTTACATTTGAAGTAAACCATATATATATATATATATATATATATAGGGTTGGGTTCGGGTACACACAACTCCAAAAGTGAGAAGGAAAGAAGCAATTTGATTGGTCCACATGTGCAAAAGTGAATTAAAATTCTGAGGCACGCGTCTTCCCCCAATTAATTAGTAACACCAACACAAATTAATTAACAACACCCCCACTCTCACATACACATTAATTAATTGCACGCGTCAACTTACTAATTAATTAAAAGTGTTTACATGAACTTTTAAAAATCATTTTTTTGGCATTTTCACTTGTAAAAAAATATATATTTGCGTGTAATTTAATTTTATCTACACATAGACACCCACTTTGCATATGTTTTATTGAAAAAAAAATTGACAAGAAGTGGTTCAACAATTTTATTTATAGTGGTTCAGCAATTTTATTCACATTGGTTCAGCAATTTTAGTCATAGTGGTTCAACAATTTTCTTCACAGTGGTTCAACAATTTTTTTCACAGTGGTTCAACAATTTTCTTCACAGTGGTTCAGCAATTTAATTCACAGTGGTTCAGCAATTTAATTCACAATGGTTCAGCAATTTTATTCACAGTGGTTCAACAATTTTCTTCACAGTGGTTCAACAATTTTCTTCACAGTGGTTCAACAATTTTATTCACAGTGGTTCAACAATTTTATTCATAGTGGTTCAGCAATTTTTTTCACAATGGTTCAGCCATTTTATTTGTAGTGATTCACAAGTTATAAAGAAGTGGTTCTTGAAGCTATAAAGAAGCGGTTCATGAACCTATAAAGAAGTAGTTAATGAACATATAAAGAAGTGTTTCATGAAGATATAAAGAAGTGATTCATGAAGCTATAAAATAGTGGTTCATGAAGCTTTAAAAAGTGGTTCATAATGTTATAAAGAAGTGGTTAATAAAGCTATATATTAAGAAATGGTTCATGAAGTTATCAAGAAGTGGTTCATTAAGTTATAAATGAGTGGTGCCTTAAGTTCTCATTCTTCTTTTGTTTTCTTTTGATGCTTAATTTTTAATTATTTATTTTTTAAAATAAAATGGTTCATGAACCAATACTATTTACTCAGTGAACCATTTCTATTTATATGTGTTGAACCACTTGTTATTAAAACCCTCAATCACTTAGTCTTAAAACCGTAAACCACTTGGTATAAAAACCCTAAACCACTTGGTATAAAACCTCTAAAACATTTGATATTAAAACCCTGAACCATTTGGTATAAAACCCTGAACCATTTGGTATAAAACCCTGAATCACTTAGTATAAAATTCTGAGTCACTTGGTATTAAAAACCTGAACCACTTGGTATTAAAACCCCGAACCACTTAGTTTGAAATCCTAAACCGCTTGGTATAAAACCCTGAACCACTTGGTATATAAACCTTGAACCACTTGGGTTAAAAACCCTGAACCACTTGGTATAAAGCTCTTAACCATTTGGTATTAAAACCTTGAACCATTTTAATGTTTAATTTTTAATTACTTATTTGTTTTTAATTGTTTTTTTATGAACCAAAAAAAATTATATTTTTAATTATTAATTTATTTTCTTTTAATGTATCCTTGTTTCTTCCCAAGCCCAATTTTGGGGATTTTCTGGTGGGAGTCACCAAAACAAATGAATCGCAGTACTAGGTAAATAAGTACTAATTAAAAATCCCCAAAACGAATGAATCGCAGTACTACAGCACGATGAGTGACTGACAGTGTGCGGTACGTGTTGTATCGCCCTCACCTATGGGCTATGAGTCACCTCTCAATCTCGATTTGCAGCAAGTCTGGACCCCCTCACCGCAGCCGGCCACGCCCGCCCCGAACTGAACGAAGCTTGAATTCCCGACACCTAAAGGGAATCTACGGCGGCCAACGACATGCACCTTCTTTTTACTCCAACGAGTAGGGAACGGCCATCAGTCTTGAGGGTGACGTGGCCTTGCCGCCGGAGGAACGAGGACGGGTCGAAATCGCAGGAGCCAGTGGCCATAGAAGACAGAGTCGCCAACGGAGACGGGAGCGGTCGACTGATGGATGGCTACGACGGGGAAGATTTTGATTCGGTGGAGGAGTGTGAATCAGATCGAGAGCAAAGCCTGTGAGGAGGATAAGGCGCGTAAGATTTATTTTTAAAAAGTAAAAATCAGATGCGTTTCTACCAATAGGCTCACTTCTTTCCTTCTTACCGGAAAAATTATTTCTCATTTGAACACTCCCCTATATATATATATAGGGAAGCTTTAAAATGTAAAATATCCTTAACGTGTAAAATTTGCTTAACGTGTAAAATTTTCAAATCAACACAAACATACGCGCGCAACCCCCGAGCCCTCGGACTCCCGCACCCGCACCCACCTCGAGCCACCTCCGGCCACCAGCGACCAGCCGCCCTCGAGCCCACCCCGGTGCGCAGCCCCCGAGCCCCTGACTAGCCTGGTTCGAGCCCAGACGCGCCCACCTCTCGCAGCACCGTCGAGCCACCAGTGGCTTCGGTTGTCGGCCTCCCACGCCACCCACGAGCCACCTCCGGCCACCAGCCCCGGCCAGCTCGAACCCCCTCCCTCAGGCGCACCCCCCAAGCCCGGAACCCCCTTGGTTCGTGCCCAGCCGAGCCCACACCGAGCCATCTTCCCCAACAGCGCTAATCGGTTCTTTTGGCTCGAAAAACCTTCGAAATCCCGATTTTTCTCCTTGTTTCCACTCGAATTTGGTATGATTTCTAATTCTAAACTTGTTTATTACAGTTATTTGGATTGTTTGAATGATTTAGGTTGAGATTTAAAACCTAGGGTTTGATTTAGGAGCGGAATTTGGGGCTTTTTGATAAAAGCCAAATTGATTGAAATTGATGATATGGTTGTGTTGTTGGGTTGATTTTGAGCTAATTTCATGTTCATATCATTGTCAAATTGTTTATGGATCATGAGCTAATTGAATTTTAGAATTTTAGGTTGCGATATGTTTTAGAATTTGGGGCTTTTTTCCAAAAGCCAAATTGATTGAAATTGATGATATGGTTGTGTTGTTGGGTTGATTTTGAGCTAATTTCATGTTCATATCATTGTCAAATTGTTTATGGATCACGAGCTAATTGAATTTTAGAATTTTATATTGCGATATGTTCTAGCATTTGGGGCTTTTTGCCAAAAGCAAAATTGACTTAAATTGGTGATATGGTTGAGTTGTTCGGTTGATTTGGAGCTAATTTCATGTTCATAGCATTGTCAAATTGTTTATGGATCATGATCTAATTGAAGTTTGAAATTTTATATTGCGATTTGCTTTAGAATTTGGGGTTTTTTGCCAACGGCCAAATTGACTGAAATTGATGTTGTGGTTGTGTTGTTGGGTTGATTTGGAGCTAATTTCATGTTTATAGCATTGTCAAATTGTTTGTGAATCATGAGCTAATTGAATTTTAAAATTTTATTCCAATATGCTTTAGGTCGATTAAGTTCTTCTATTTTAGCATAAAAATCATAATTTAGCCTATTAGCTCAATTGGTAGAGCAATGTGCGTTTGCACAAAAGATGTGGGTTCAAATCCCACATAGGTTACATAATAGACAAGAGCGCAACAATCGCAAATTGTTAATCATGCACATTATAATCTAAGTTATGCACTTTTTAACCTTAATTATGCACATTTTAATCTTATTTATGCACTTTAATTTTAAAAGCTTATACGTAAAAAAATCGATTTCAAACTTACATCTATCAACCTAAATTATCCGAGAGGTGAACCCAAACTCTCAAAAGTAAAAAAAAAACAAAATTAAAACATCGATTTCAAAAGCACATCTTTTGTCTTATTAATGCACATTATGATCTTACATTTGCACAATTGTATTCTTAATCTGCACAATTGTATCTTAATTTTGCACAATTGTAGTTTAAATTTGCACAATTGTATCCTACTTTAAATTTGCACAATTGCACAATTAAAGTTGCACAAATGCACTTTACAGTTGCACAAATGCACTTCACAGTTGCACAAATGCACTCCACAGTTCCACAAATGGTATCGAAAACGGGAAAAAGTGCATGTACCCATAAAATTAGACATATTTACCAATTTACCCATAAATTAAACATATTTCAATTATAAATTTTTATAATTGAAATAGACACATTTACCTATTTACCCCATAATGAATTATTTGTCTGCACAAAATAAACTTATATTTGCACAATAAGATGTTATATGTGCACAAAAGCAAGTTATACTTGCACAGCAGAAAGTGTTACCACAAAAGAAAAATTCTGGGCAAAAAATAAAAAATAAAAAATAAAAAAAAGGGTCCGAGAAGGGGGGGCAAGGGGGGGCGCACGCATGGGCAAGGGGGGCAGATATTCTACTAATAAAATTAGGCCCATTAGTAATTAAATTAGGCCCAATAGTAATTAAATTAGGCCCATTAACAAATTTTACACAATAAGCATATTTTACACTTTAAGGACTTTTTACATTTGAAGTAAACCCTATATATATATATATATATATATATATATATATATATATATATATATATATATATATATATATATATTAAAAATATAACAAAATACGAGTTTAGTTTAATGGTAAGTTTAAATTTTAACAAAATTTGGATTTGGATTCCAAAACGTGTCGAGTTCAAATCTCTCTATTTGCATTTTTTATCTTTTTATAAAGGCCCTATATCCATTAAATTTTACATTTTTTTATGTTTTCATAGAGGACCCTATATCCATTTAATTTAGACACAATTCTTTGTACTTTTTCGTTTTCAACACAATATTAAACATTTTTTTATGTGACAAATAAAGCTATATTTTTTTACATATATAACTCTTTCTATTTTATTTGAGAAAAATATATTGTTTTTATTTCTTCATATCTGCTTAATGTATCTAATTTACTCTTTTATTTTTGTTTATAAAAAAATCCCTTTTTAAAAATTTTGTGTTAGTTCATATATAGGTGATGTCATAAGAGGTCACATATGTGATATCTTAGAACAAAAACTATATTTAGTATTGTTAGAAATTTTTTTAATATTCCTCTACACAACAACTTACGTAGTTGTGAACATATTATACTGGAAACCAAGCAAAAATAACTAGTTTTCACTACAATTATATTTTTGAATTTTTTAATGTATATTATTTTTTATTCATTGGCCTACTTTTATTTTCTTAAATTTGAAAAATAATTCAAATATAAAAATAATATGAAATTTTTATGAAATTATACACAATTTTATTTTTTAATGATAGAGTAATGTTTATCGGGCCCTTTAGATTTTAGTTCGCCCTGGGCCTATAAAATGATAGGATCGGCCCTAAATAAATGTCATAAAATAATCTTAACTAAGAAATACTAAAATAAGCAATTCCGTAAATAGACACCAACTAAGAGTGTGTTTGGTTGATATGTCAAAAAACTAGGAAGTAGAAATTCCCAGGAAGTTGGAGAAATATCTGTGTTTGGTTTATATTTTTTCAAAATAAAAACCCAGGAAT
Source organism: Persicaria tinctoria (assembly GCA_037127255.1). Lineage (NCBI taxonomy): Eukaryota > Viridiplantae > Streptophyta > Magnoliopsida > Caryophyllales > Polygonaceae > Persicaria > Persicaria tinctoria. The sequence goes on along the minus strand of JBANSL010000012.1, from coordinate 39,932,871 downwards.
TCAACTTCCCAGGAAGTTAAATTCCTCCAATTTGGAGGAAGTTCATTTACCTAGTCTCCCCTAAGTAAGTTCAACTTCTACCCTTTTGCATTTGAAAATTTTTAATTCCCTCGTTTAATCATCTAAAATAAAAAATCAACCAAACACATTTTCACAATTCCCATCAATTTGACTTCCGGGAAATTCAATTCCCATAAAGTAACTTCCTGAGAATTTCAATTCCCATATTGAACCAAACGAGCCCTAATACAGGAGTTACTAAAAAGGGAAACTAATAAAAATTACAAAATAAAACATAATTAATTTTGTTCTTCATGGACACCCAAGGTGGAGCTTTCTTGTCATCCTTGAGGAGCACATCCTCCTCCTCAAGTAGCCCTCGAACCTCGCATCACCTAGGTCAAAATCGTTATTTGACACATAGAAGCTAGGTCAATCTCGACTGCATCACACACCCGTCTTATCGGGTTTTTATTTCAGGTTTCAGTAGAACAATTGAATCAAGCTAAACTTTTTAAATGAAGTTTCAAGTGAAGTCCTCTTCCTTCTGGACCATTTTCTTTTGGTTCTTGATTAGATCGATCCATCTAGTTGGAACTTCCTTGAAGTGGTTGGTTTATGTCGGTGCTTTCTTTGACTTTTGAATTTGGTTGGGTCATAATTGTGTATTTATGACAACTTTGTTTTATGGAAGGCGCTTCTATGAAGTCTTTTCTTTACTTTCCATAAAAGTCCAACTTGCATGTATTATACCTTCCTCTAATGATGTTACACTTGTTATGCTTGATTTCCTCCATATGGTGCTTTGACAAGAGGGTCTTTCGGTTTGGGTTTTGGTTTCATTTAATGTGATGTTGATCGGTACACTTATCATGTTTTTGTTTTCTCCCTTGCATTGACAGTCTATGCATATGCTCTTGATTTATTAGAAAATAATTTATTTGCTGTTTTGAATTCTTACTTTACCAACGAAAAAAAGATAAAATTGACACCAACCAAATACATCTATATGGATTAGAGTCAAAGACTCTGAATGAGATGAAATATAATTTATATATAGGTGACGGGAAAAAATCGTTGTGTTTCCTATCAAAATAAAACCCAAACCTACAAACTAGTATAGTGAGCAAGTAAGAGGTCGATCCCACAGAGAATCAAGTATTCTTATGTATTGTGTATTTACCAATTTGTAGAAAAGAGGGGTTTTGAGTGGTTGAGAATGATAAATATTAACAAGTTAGGAGAATCAATAATTAAGAGATAATTTCACCTACAATTCTCAACCCTATTTGGTGAATTCGATCCTTGTTTCCTACTCAAGTTCTCTTCCTTTTCCAATCAAATGTTCTTATCTTGATTTAAATAGATTATTAGCTATATGAGTTCTCATAATCCCTTACTCCTAGGCAATCTTAACACGGATTAAGGTTTAATCCTAGGAATAGCAATAAGTCTCAAGATGTATAAAGCTTATAAGCAATATCAATCCCCTAAAGAACTACTCCCTCCGTCCAAAAATACATATCAATAAGTTTGTAATTATTAAAAAAAATTAATAAAAAAGTTAATATTTTATATAGTTTTTAACTCCTAAAAAAGCGTGCATGAATAGTAAAAGTCCATGTATTTTTGGACGGAGGTAGTAATATTTAACATATAGTCAACTTCCTACACATTCAAGCTTTCTAACGAAGTCCACTAGAACATGTTTGCTACGAAAGATTAAGAATCATAACGAACAATTCAAAACCCTAGCGATGATGAGATCCTAGCAAGGTGATCAATCAAGATAGCATCAAACACCATAAAGCATTCAAGCACAAAGAAGATGAAACATATGATGAAAATTAGAACAAGAATAGAAAACTCACAATTCAACCAAACGGAGTCTCAAATCGTAGGCAAACCAAAATAGTTTAGCACTTCATTGTCAAACGATTATCAAAAGATTAGATGAGATCCCTAAAACAACCTAAAACAAGCCTTTAAATAGGCCTAAGTACCGTCATAAAACCCTAGAAGATGTCCTCAAAAGATAGAATTCAATTAAGGAAAGATAGAGATTCGGCGTTGACTTGGCCCAGAAAAACTGCGACCAGGCCGCGGGTGCGGCTAATGCAGTGAGCCTTGAAATTCTGGCAGCGGGTGCTGCCTAGTGGCCGCGAGCGCGGCTTTTCCAGCCTATAGCAATTTTTCTGTTGTGAATTTGGTCTCGATGTCAACGGGAAAGTTGTATCTCTCTAAAAGAGCTTTCCAACCATGCTTATAATAGTCAATCGGACCACCGAGGTCTCTAGAAAGTGTGTTACAAGTTCAGCTTATCGGGCGACAACTTTTGTTGACTTGTTCTTCACTTAGGCTCTCAAACCTCGATTCCGCTCCCGTTCTCTTCTCTTAGCTTCCTCTTCTTGACTCTTCCTTAATCCATGAGCCTCCTCCTTCCTCGTCGGGATCCACATCTACCTAAAATAATCAATAAAAGCGTGTAGATTCCGATTCCACCAACATAGCGAGTAAATATGCAAATTCTACTTAACTTATGCTTGTTATGCATCTTAAATAAGCTAAATGCAACCTATTATGCCTACTTAAATACGTGCTATCAATAAGAGATGGAAAAGTGAGACAATCTTATTCGTAACTTGGTTGAGTTATTTAAAAATTTAGCAAATTTAGAGCTCCATGAATATCTACAAATGAGCACAAATGTTGGAGCATATCACCTAGATCCTCCAAGGACACTCCTCAACATCCAAGGACCTCAATGATGACACATAGATTATCATCTTCTATATATGATTGATATTCAAGCCGAGTAGCTCGAGCTTGGCTTGGTCTTGGCTCGATAAAAGCTCGACTCTAGCTTATTTGAATTGAAAAACGAGCCGAGTTCAAGCTTGTTGTCGAGCTCATCACGAACTCGAGCTCATTCTCATATTCTCTTATCAAGTCCAATCGTTCATACTTAGCGCTCTCTCTCTCTCTCTCACACACACACACACACACAATCTGCTTTTGATTCTCATCTCTACTCTCTTCTAGATATGTGTCAATTTAACTTATGTTTTAGTATTGTATAAGATAATAATAGATAGATAGATTTTTTTATTCTTATGGTCTGGATAAAACAGATTTATTTAACAAAGTCTTTTATACACATGATTGTTTTGAAGCTTAATTGATATTTGTGTTTATGTTAGTAAAGAATGTAAAACCCATAGCACCTAAATGAAATCCTTAGATTTTGTAGTTGAAACGCACCGATGTTGAGACATGCCTTCAACTGCTCCGCAGATTCCAACTATTACAATTACAACACTCTTTTTCAGTCTGTTTTAGGGATGTCAACGGGACGGGGATTCCCCGTTTCCTGCGCGGCGAGGATGGGTATTTTAAACGGGAACGGGGATGAGGATGGGGTGAAATAAGTATCCCTGTGTGAGGATGGGGACAGGGGCGGCGATATACGTCTCCATCCCCATCTCTGCCCCGTCTCCGCTAGGGGTCATCTTTATATACGGAACCAAAATGATCACTTGTATATTTCTTTGTTTAGATCAATCAGTTAGTTCTTTTTACCATGATTTAACAAATGATATGGAAGAGAAGGATATCGACGACGAGTGATGTCTTCTCTTGTATGAATTATTTCTAGAGCTTGATTACTTGTATTTTTTATTTGATCATTCTTTTTTTGTTAAAATTTATGTTTAGTAAGTTGTACGGACAAAAAAAAATGTGTTTGATTGAGATGCTACTTGCTAGTGATATTTTGGAAAATTAGCTTAACCAAAAGTTTGGTGTTTTTATTGAAATATAACAGGTTTGCAATCCTATATTTATACGTACATATATATTAGTATGTAGCAATTATCGAGTTTTAATTCATAAATTTTTTTGTTCTTTTTAGATTTTGCCCATCCAAAATAAAATTGTGAAGACACCATTCGATCACCAGATTAACAACATAAATCAATGTTATTCTAGTTGTTCTCAGACTTCGTTACAAATTATTTTGTTCCGTTTAAAATTTGGTACTTTCTTCAACTAGCTAGTTTGGTTCTAGATGATTTTATAATATTTTATTGTTAGTTGTTTTGATTTTCATTAAATACCCCGTAGTTTAATTATATCAATTTATTTTTGGATAAGTTAATGTGAACAGAAAAAAAAAAGTAAATAGAATAATAAACAGAAGCGGGGATTCCCCTAAGGGGATGGAGACCCACTGAGGACAGGGACGGGGGCAGTAATTGTGTTAATAAACGAATATGGGGAGGGGGAGGGTACTCCGCCCCAAACCCGCCCCATTGTCATCCCTAGTCAGTTTCTAGATTTTATGCATGCATAATAAAGAGCCTACTTGATTTAGCTAAGATCTTATGGAATTCTCATTAGGCTTCCTTTAGTTGATAATTCGAGCCATCAATTTTTTCAACAAGTTTCAACTAGTTGATTTAGCTGTTCAGCATGTTCTAATTACTTGATTTAGCTAAGATCTTTTGGCCAGCAGTTTTGTCAAATTCAAGCCAAAATTGGATGTTTAATAATTGGGTTACAGAATTAAAAATGTGCTCATGTTCAGCTCATTTAGTAATAAAAGTTCGAGCTGAGCTTTTATTGAGCAAAACTCGAGCCAACCTCGAACTACTCGGCTCATGTAACAACCCTAATATCGACTTAATGTTTAGGGTAAATTACACATAACCATCCGTAAATTATGTTACTTTTCACATAACCACCCATAAAAACTTAAATTACAGTAAACCACCCATAAATTTGATTTGTTTTCATATGACCACCCACACATTAAACCTCTATTTGTTTTGTTTAAAATGACTAAAATACCTCTAATTCAAGCTTATTTGTTTGTACTTTGTAAAGGAAAGCTATTGCATGTATATAAGTACGTGTTTGGATTCCAATTGTATTATGTTTATAATGTAAAATAGACAAGGTCGTCTTTGGTAAACAAAAAATTTAAGATAAATTAAGGGTGTGTTTGGATTCCATAATTTATTAATTATATATAATGTAATATTTTTATCCTGATGCATGTGATTATTTGTTTAAATTACTATTTTACCTCATTTTTATGAGATTTTTAGTTATACAACCAACTGCTCACATAAACCGAAGTAAATAATTGAATTATAATTAAAATTGAATGTAATTCAAACCCACCGTAAATACTCTAACCAACATATATCTAAAAATGTGAAGAGTCGAGACTTGCAATAGCTCCTAACAATCTCCTCTCCTTCAAATGTTGAATAAGATAGGGATAAGCTCTAAAATGAAACAAAATTGTTGCTTTAAAAGAAAGGTAAATTAGCTCATATCTTAAATTTCAAACCATATCATTTAAAAAAAAATAAGCTAAGCTTATACATATCATTTGACAAATTAGTCGAACATGAATAATTTTATTATAACTTATCCCTTTTTAAAAGGATAATCGGATTATTTAACAAATGATAAGTCTTATAAAAACAAATCATTGCATTAAATACAAATAAGCTTGAATTGAGGGTATTTTAATCTTTTTAAACAAAACAAATAGAGGTTTAATTGGTGGGTGGTCTTATGAAAAGATAACTAATTTATGGGTGGTTTACTGTAATTTAATTTTTTATGGGTGGTTATGTGAAAAGTACTATAATTTATGGGTGGTTATGTGTAATATACCCCAATGTTTATTATATTGCGTTTCCTATCGTTATTTAGTTATTTTTTCCATCGATATTTTATTTATTTGTTGATATTTCTTTTTTTAAACAGAAAAAAATAATGTGTTTTTATCATAAATCGATGACATTTTATCCTAAAATAACATCATTATTGTTGTATTATATAGAATTCTTTATGTCGATTTAATCCAAAATGATATCGTATATGTATAATTGTGCCATCCTCCAAAAAATTTCTGGCTCCGCCACCAGAGCCAAAGTACCAGCTTCGAAGAATAAGTTCGTGGTCCTTTAAAGATCACAATGGCGCTTGCTAATTATAGTGTTTGTAGATGTCACATTCAGGTCTAGGGTTTGAGCCTAGCACGTTGTGGTCATTATGCATTGGGTTGGGATAACTCCTCTCGGACATATGATATTATGCTTTTGTGCAGCGTTAAACTTCGCCTACACCTTTGTGAATTCAGTTGTGTTTTCTGTCCTTGTGTCTGTAGATTTGATTTGTGTTATATATCTTTCAAATAACTCCTCAAAAGTTGTAGAAAAAACTTTTCTAAATTATATTGGTTGTGGTTCATCGTCGATCAACTAAGTTTGTTGAGAGTTGGTAGTTTTCTTGTGTTGTATACAATGTTCTAAAAGGTGATAGGCGGCTGCAGACGGTGGGTGGCTGCCTAACGCCTAGGAATCTAGGATGCTAGGTAGGTGCCTAGGTGGTGCCTAGACTGACTTAGAAAAAAATTGATTATTTTCTAATATTTTAACATTTAACACATATGAATAATTCATATGATATAATAATCCATAATATCACTTACAAACCCAAATTCACAGTGCTTAACTAACACTAAAGTAAATAAAAACAAAAATATGCGTCCGAATGGCGACTCTAAATCTCCTAAAATCTAAAACTATAGGTTCAACTCGAAAGCAAATTAATGCATCTCAACTTGGGGGATAAAAAAAATCATAAGTCGACTAATCACATGTCTAAGCACTAAGGTTGAATAATCATTGGGCTAAACAGGCCTAGGCAGCACCTAAACGGGTCTAGGCGGCTCCTACGCAGGGTCTAGGTGGGTGCCTACACGAATTTCCGCCTAGAGACCCGCATAGGCATAAAAATTCCTAAGTGTCTACCCGCCTTGGCACAATTTTTAGAACACTGATTGTATATATATGGATTGGTGAGAACTGAGAATTGAGTCGTACATATTGTACATTATTAAGCCCTTTTTCTTTTTTATTTTGGTTTTTGTGTTAATTAAATAACCAAGCTTCTTGTTCATGACACGATAGTTAAGAGTCCAGCCAATGACAGAGCCAGGATTTTTTCAAGGGAGGGGCGGAATCATGTGTGGCGTCATTTTAAACTAAAATGATATCGCTTTATTCGTTTACTTAGAAAAACAATATTTTTATTACAGCAATAATTATGCTACTGATGTCCGTATTTAGTCTTGTTTTGTTTCATATGTCAAGTCGGTTTGAGTCTTTTTATTAGCTTTTGTGTTGGGAAAGTGTGTTGTTTATGTTGATTTTCGTACTATTCGAGATATGAATACCTACACAAGCTTTGATGGTATTTTATAGATTTTGGAGCTGATCTGGAGGAGTTTGGACGCACTTTGGAGCTTAACAAAAAACCATGAAGGCATTGGAGAAGCTAAAGAAGATCAAAAGGGGAGAAGCATGGAGCAAATCCCTATTTTCGCCATTCATCACTTCGAATCAAGTTCTAATGCCTTCATGATACTTGTAGTCCTCAACAAGAGCTTTCCCGCGCTTATTTATATGTGTCAATCAGACGAACGAGGACTCGGGAATGTGCGTTTCAAGACGGAGCTGGAAAAGTTGTGTCGGTATCGATACCCACCTGTTGATATCAATACCCATTGTTAGCGGATTGAAGCTGAAAACCTACTATAAGTGCAAATTGCATGTCGATATCGATACCCCTAGTGTCGATATTGACACACCTGTTTGAAGAGTCTGAGATGTTGAATTAATCATCGTTCATGTCGACACCCCCTGTCAATACCTTGGTACCGATATAGGTTTTGCGCATCAGATTTTGGGCTATTTGGGGATGTGTTTTTAATATAATTTTATCCCGAAATTAGATAGACTTAGATAAATCTTTTTAGATATTATGTTCCTAAGATAGATTTAGGGTTTCTACTATAAGTAAGACCCCTTGGGGTCAGCTTTAGGTGCCCTAGTTTTGCCCTAGTTTGGGTGAAAGTTTGGGGTCTCTTGGGAGACATGTGACGAGACGTTATGATGCTATTTTTTAGGTTTTGTTTAGTTTTATTTTCAGTTTCAATTTAGTTTGCTCTTCTCCCATCAAGTCTTTGTTTCTTTTCTTCATGTGTGAGTAGTTCTCTTTTCCTCTAGGGTTGAGGTGAGCCCAACAATAGGCATGTGTGTGAATGGATGAATTTATGATTATGTGATGTTTTTATCTTCTTCTACCTATGTGCTTATCCTTTGACGAAAGTCTTAGGAATTCTTCGTTGCAATTTACTTGCAAAAGGGAATTGTGAACTTGGATAGTAATTAAGGTTTTCTAACGCGAGTTACATGAACCATATTAAGAAAAAGTAGAAACAAGTAGGTTAATTATACTCGAGTTGATTGATTTACTTAATGATTAATGAAAATCAATTGTTTGATGATAAAAGCGTGATATTTTATGTGATTCAGTGATTTGCACATGTGTTTGTTGTTGTGGTGAACCATTGCCTTGGAAACTTTCCTTTTATTAATATTATCTTCGAGATTTGCGATTCCAAACCCCCAAACTAATTGTTTTCCCCTTCTCTCCCATCTCTTCTTGCTACTCTTTGCCCGAAAAAAGAAACTAAACAAGAAACGTCGACTCTCTCCCGTGGATGATTCTGACTCCTTATACTATAACGTGGTCTTGGATATAAATTTATTTGGTTGGGAAACCCTTTCATCGGCTACTTTATAATAAAACATGTGAAGTTTAATGAGTCAATATATTACATGTGGAGGAAAATATTGATTTTCCATTAGAATACTACGATAATATTATTTTTCTATTTTAGAATACTAAGACAAGACTGCTTTTCTGTTAAAAGAAGGAAAAATGAATAAACAAATGAAATAATGGAAGGAATAAAGATAACAAAATAAGAATAGTGAAAACAATATAACAAACATTGAACTTCGAAATAATCGTATTATATATTCACAAAAAAATGTAAGTAGTATAACCTTAATTTGCGAAGGTCTTAAACCGAATTATAGTAAGAGAATGTCAAGATAAGTAAAATATATAGGTGTTTTAGTTTATTGAATTATTGATATGCGATTAAAGCAATTATTGTTCGTCTAATTTTAAAATGCTTATAACTTTTTACTTTTATGTCGAATTAAGGTGTATAATATATCAAAATGAAGCAATCAACGAGGAGAACATATGTGTGTGGGGAAGGGGGGGGGTGTTCATTGAAGTAAATAAGAGGTGAATTCTGGTTAAAAATATTGGATTTAGTTGCATTAACAATCAATTCAAACCTCTTTGTCCACTCGATGATATGGGTTGAGGTAAGAAGAGAGGCTGAGTAAATATTGACGAGGCAACAACATTACCTCGGTGAAATTCTCGAGTTAGGGCCTATTGCTCATCGAGATTTGCCGAGTTTTGTCTCTATTGCATGAACAAAAGTGTTACTAAAATTTTAGTAACAAAGTTCATCAAAAATTTAAATTTATTTGTTGATGGTTTCTTGCCTGTAATTTCACAATTTCTTGTGCAAGCAATTGAATAGTTGCTGCCTTTTCGTCCCATCTACTCCTTCCCCAATTCTAAACTTTCATTGTTCACAATTCCTTAAGTTTCAAATCTCTCCCACATAGATGTAAAAATGTCGTTGATTCCAAAAATGAAGTGTATTGTATCCTCAACCACATTTGTCTTCTTGCAATAGACACATTTTTTTTATAGGATTTTCAAATTTTTGAGATTTCGATACAAGTTCGATTTCTTTTATCTTGGGTCAAATCATAATTATTTTTCAAAAATGAAAAAGATCGGTATGCAATTCTTTACAATCTATCTTTTTAATAGACGAATTGTATCTTGCCAATAGATACTCTCTTTAACTAATGAAGATAGAGTATGGAAAGTGCGGCCTACAAACCCTCTATTCTCAAATTTGTCTCCCTCATATGCCCCAACACCTCCCCTCATCACTCCCAAATGAAAAATAAAATAAAAAAGGAAATAAAAGAAATTAAAAGAATTTTTTTAAAAATAGAACTGATGAGAGGGCAATAGAGGAAAAAATAGGATTAGCAGCAGAAGATTTAAACCGAAGTAGCGTGAGCGTGAGAGGCACTCTCTCTCCTTATTGGCAGCCAGGTGGCAATAGGAAGAATACTCTCTCTCATCTAGACATACACAGAAACACGTACCTGCAAAAAGGAATACCGGCCTGCATTTCTCAATTATTATATAAATCATCTCGATCTATGTGCTCTGAATTCCATGGGAGATTATTTTCTTCTATCACTTGGGCAAAATCACTCTACCATTGCATTTCGCTTCCCCACACCCAAATCAAGGTACTCTCTTTGTACATATATTGTTTACTTGAAAATTCTTATTCTTAGGACTTAGTTTCTAATTTGGTTTGCTCTTCATCAAGATTCAAGATTCAAATTTCATCGTCTCCTCGTGTTTCTTTACTTTTCTATATACTTTTGCTTTCAATTTCACTTCCATTTCGTCTGGTTTTCTATAGTCGGAGTTTGTTTCAAGGATGGTTATTCTAGTCAATGCTACCTATTTTGATGTTACCTAAAAAGATTATGCACTATAATTCATCAAATAAAGATTACTTGGATTCAGTAATAGAAGATGAATCCCACATTTAATGCGCGTGTATATGGGCAATGTGAAGACTAGTTAGATGAAGATTAGTTTAATATGTATTTTCTCTAGAGATAGGGCTTCTGTTGTGATTTATGCTGATTAGATACAAAATTATCCACATGGAGTATGGCCCAATAACATACACTAAATATGTGGCTTTTAATTAGGACATGTCAATTTTTTTTTTTTTTTTTTGAACCAACATAAGAATTCGGTTATCTACACAAGCCTAGAAAAACCGAGAGACCGGACAAGCCGGTAGATGGACTAACCATCATGTATAACTGAAAGAAAATAATAGAAACAAGTAACTGAAGCAAATGACAGAAAGAAAAACATTTCAATGTTGTTGACGTAAAGGAAGAATGTCTCTATAAATATAATCCCGAGAGCTTTCAATTATTCGCATTACTGCACTATCTATATGTATATATGTATAACACCATCTTTAATAGTGATACCTAAAATAAGACCATCTTTAAAGGTGATACCTAAAATACTATGGAGTATGAAATTATTTTTAAAAGGAAACAAAATTAAATGTTAGAAATTTTGCAAGAATAATAAAAATAAGGAAAATTTCACATGATAACCATAGAGTTTGGCTTTTTCACATGGTGCCTAAACTTTTCAAGAATTTCACATGATAACCACAAGATTTCCTTAAATTTCATGTGATATATAACCAAAATTATTAAAAATTATATAAAATAAAAAATATATTATAATTACTTCACATAATCACTCAATTTTGGTTTTTTACTTTTAAAAAACCATCAACAACCCTTTTAATATTAAAAGAGACTAAATTATTTACATGAAGAATGGGTAAATTATAAAAAATCACCTAAAACTAAAAAAAAAATTAAGTACATACAGAATGAGTAAATTATTGAAAAATATGTACTTAATTTATTTTCAAATCCATAAATTAAGTACATATTTTAAATTACCATTCATTCATATATATTTTATAAAATATCCTAAAATACTTTGGTTAAAATAAATTTTATATTATATATCTATTATGTAATGTTTTTAGAACATTAAAAATGTTATTAATGACTCTTTGAAAACAACCAACTACATTGTCATTAGGTAATTATGTATACTGTTTTTCAATTTTTAAAGTTTGTTAAAATTGCCATTATTTGTTGTTTTGTATAATTTACTCATTTATCATGTAGCACTATAAAACATTTAAGTGGTATGTAGTTAAAAAAAAATTAAAATAAAAAACTCAAAATTGGGTTGTTGTGTTAAAAAAGCAATTCCGTCAGCGCAACTCCTCCACCTTGAATTTGTAAATAAAGAGTTGTCATTCCGGAGTTCGAACCGGCGACCTATGGGTACTACCCAGACACGAAAGGAGGGTGTATTATATAGGTTAAGTATGGATCACAAGGTAAGAAATGGCCTAGTTGTTTGGATTTTTTAGCTAAGTATCCATTTTTAACAAGGCATTTTGTAAAATGTCCACTTTGATATTCCCTTTTGCAAAATGTCCTATGACACTTTTCCCCCTCATTCCCATTAATTTTGACCATTGACCGGTCAAAGTCAATGAATTTGGAGACACAAATTTGATGACAAAAAAAAATTGGTGACAGTTTTTTTTTATTAGTTTTTTTTACGAGATTAGTGTCACCACCACCGGTCAATGACTTTGGTGACACATGTATGATGATAGACAAATTTTTTGGTGATAATTTTTTTTACGAGATTAGTGTCACCGGCCCATCACTGTCACCACCACCCTTATCACTGTCACCACCAACCATATCGTTGTCACCACCCTTATTGTTGTCACCACCTCTATCGCTGTCACCGCCGTATCGCTGTCACCACCCCTATCGCTGTCACCACCACCCCTATCACTGTCACCACCACCCCTATCACTGTCATCACCACCAATATTGTTGTCACCACCCTTATTGCTGTCACCACCTCTATCGTTGTCACCGCCCTATCGCTGTCACCACTCCTATCGTTGTCACCACCACTTCTATAGCTGTCACCACCACCCCTATCACTGTCACCACCACCCCTATCAATGTCACCACCACCCCTATCGCTGTCACCATCTCTATCGCTGTCACCACCTCTATCGCTGTCACCGCCCTATCGTTGTCACCACTTCTATCGCTGTCACCACCACTCCTATCGCTGTCACCACCACTTCTATCGTTGTCACCACCACCCCTATCACTGTCACCACCAACCATATCGCTATCACCACCAACCATATCGTTGTAACCACCAACCATATCGCTGTTACCACCTCTATCGTTGTCACCGCCCTATCGCTGTCATCACTCCTATCGGTGTCAACACCACTCCTATCGTTGTCACCGCCACCCCTATCACTGTCACCACTCATATCGATGTGACCACCCCTATCGTTGTCACCATCCCTATCGATGTCACCGCCCCTATCGCTGTCACCACTATCACCACCCTTATCATTGTGGTGACACCTTTGTTTTTTTATGAGATGACTGCAGTGACACTGTCGGTGGTGACACATACAGTAGCAACTTTTTTTGGTGACAGATTTGTTGTTCGAGTTTTTTTTTTACGGAATCACTGTAACCACCATTATCACTGATGTCACCACCCTTATTAGAGGGGACACTCTTATTGACACATGTAATTTCATAAAAAATTAAAAAAAAAAGTGTGATCAAACACAATACAACAAAAATAAAAATATAATTTCATGAAAAATCTAGTGTAATCAAACATAATATCACCGTAAAAAAAAGTTTAATCAAGGTCATGTCATTCCAATCCAATGAATATACATTTAGGAATATCACTGATCTTTTTTGGTGACCCTATCAATCAATAGTAGCCAGTAAAATCTGTAACCAACTCCAGTAGATAGATCTTCAACGAGCTTTGTTACAGTCAATTTTCATGAATTTTCATGGAGGCAATCAGAATGAGTAGGAGGTCTTTATCCATTCATGAATTGTCGGAAATAAGTGTTCCTCGTCTTGCTTCCAATTGAAAATAAAATCTGAGCACTGAAAAATAAAAAACTCACAGTAACAGGCTGGATCTACAGCCACAAGGTCGACGAAATCGAAAGGAAATCCACAGGAGTATGCCGCACATGGATGCAGGCGCCGAAAGACCGAGGAAGGAGGAGGAAGCCGGAGAGGCCGCTGGCGTCGGTGGTGGAGGAGAGATCGGAGACAGTAGATCGCACGAGGTCTGGAGGAGGCGTTCTTCTCTGCCATGGAATCCGCCGCACTCAACATCCGTCGAGGATCCGAGCAACAACTCCATTTCGAGTCTCCATTGATGTCAGATCTAAGCAACATCCGCCATGGATCTGAACATCCGCCATGGATCTGAGCAACATCCGTCATGGATCCGCCGCACTCATCCTTGTCGCTGCTCTTCATCTAAATAAACCGATTGAATCGGAAATCCAATTTGCAGAAATCCAATCTGCACACTGCTACGAACATCATGTCCTCTCCAATCGGTTCTCCTTCTCTTACCGAAAGTGATGGTGATGATGCAGATGACGAAACACGATCAATCGAAGCCATATCCAAATCGAATAGAATGGAATGGAATCGAATTTCTGAAGCTTCCAGGAGGAATCGATCGAGAGAGACCACTCCTCAACTGAACGCCCTTGGATCGAGAGAAAGTTTCAATAAACATTGACAATCGGGAGACGAAGAAGACACGGATCCATGGAGGAGGCACGAGGAGCGGAGGAGGAAAACGTCTCATATTTTTCCAAATAAGATTAAGCGACTAGGTTTAATTAAAACGGGGGTAATATGGGGTTTTTAAAAAAATTTAGGATATTTAACAAAAACTGATTTTAGGTGGACATTTTGCAAAAAGGAGTTGACAAAATGGACATTTAGCCAAATTCCTTCTAGCCGTTTATACCCCGTACGTTACCCCCCAAATCCCAGGTTCGAATCCAACCTTTGACAACTACAAAATCAATTGCTTTTTTCCTTTTATCAATAATATCTACATCTAATTCTATGTATTTTGTGACTATATATCTCTATTTTCGTTCAAAAAAATTCACAATAATTTTTTTACTATGTACCCAATAAATTATATACGAGATAGTAAATCTAATTCTATCAATTTCATTACTATATTTCTCTATTTTCATTCAATTTTTTCAACAATGTTTTTTTTATGGCATAAGGGACCTGATTCCATCTCTGGTATACCCACAATTATATAGACTACATAGAGAACGGAATCGACCTCGGAATCGATAGATCGCGTATAAATAAGTCAAATTGGATATGAGCCATTCAAATAGCTAAAATAAAGACCGGATTTGTGGTGGAGAGGAGACCAAGGGTGTGTTTGGATTATTGCATTTTCATTATAATGCAATTATTTTACCTCGTTTTATGTGTCCGTTTGGTTGTAAAAATAAAAATCTCATAAAAACTGAGGTAAAACCGTAATTTAACCAAATAATCACATAAATCGAGATAAAATAATTTCATTTTAATTAATATATCGTGGAATCCAAAAATATCATAATTTAAACGCCTTAAAATTTTTATTAACCAAACACCGCCTTATCATTTTATATTATAATGATAATGCATTTGGAATCCAAACACACCCCAAGGGAGATCAAGCAACCATTAAAGAAGGTTTGGGCAACCATTAAAGAAGGTTTGGGAGCTGACACTCAAGAAAGATAATACGGAGGGGTCTAGTACAATTCTCTCAAATCCCTTAGCTTGGTATAGAGTAAATGTTCCCGTGTATGGGATCGGACCTCCATGCAGGGCTGACTTTGGGATTTTTAGGGTATGAAAGGATGTAAAAAGCGAGTCTTTTGATCAAATAAATAATTTTTATTTTTATTTTTATAACTAAATGAAAATTTTACTGAACTTAAGTAGTATATGACTATGACTAATGTGATAATCTCTCGATGAATACCAAAAAAAAAATTATGATTTTTATATTTACTTACCAAATTTTATTATGTTTCCTTACAAGTTCTATTAAAAAAACCTGAATTTTCTATTGAGAAATAAAGGTGCAAAAATAACACAACAAATTAAAAGACTACGATTTTTAGATTGACAAATATACTTATTTACTAAATTTTATTATATTTTCTTACAAGTCCTATTAAGAAAAACGTAAATTTTCTAGTGAGACATAAAGGTGAAAAAATCTTTTATTTTTTTCATTTTCTATTTTTTCCCATGAATGTAAAATAATATGGCTAAACATTTAAAAACATATCGTTACTTTGCAAATTTATCCAAATAAAATACTATAATTAATAAAATAAATTCAGACATTGTAATTCATATTTATTTATTTTTTGTCATAGTTATAATATGATTTTTTTTTAATAGATAATAGGCGTAATTTTATAATATTGTGTTACCTATGTAGAGGAAGGGACATACACTAGTCATCTGATATATACAAAGATAATTATACACAATTAACTATATGTACTTCCTAATAGCTTATTGTTTATATAGTGAGCTTATTTGTGCTCTAAAGTTACGTATTTGTGCAGATAAGGTTAAGTTTCGTTTATTTGTGTTGAATTCTATGTTGAGCATGAACATAAGATGTGTATGTTGCGATTGGTTCCTGCATTGTTCACTTTGAAATTCCACTAATAAGCCATTTCGTTGTAGAGTGAGAACCAAATCTGTCTGGAAAACATGGAGGAAATGACAGGAAGTTCATCCAGTGGGGTTAGCGGGAAAAAAAGACTATGGACGGAAGTTGAAGACAACATCTTGGTTGATTATGTAAGTAAGCACGGTGACAGCAACTGGAGCAATGTACAGAGAGTGACGGGGCTATCTCGTACTGGAAAAAGCTGTCGCCTGCGTTGGAGGGATCAACTCAGACCCGGTTTGAAGAAAGAGCAGTTTTCGTCCGAGGAAGAGAAGCTCATCGGTGATCTTCACTATAAGATGGGAAACCAATGGGCTGTCATTGCTCAATATGTAAGTTTTCTGATCAAACAAACTCTAAATGTATGTATGTATGTATGCATGATTTTTGCTGCCTCTGACGCATTCCCTTTTCCGCTGCTGTCCATCCATCGATCAGTTGCCTGGACGCACGGACAATGCAGTTAAAAACTTCTGGTATAACAGATGTAAAAGGCGTAAGCGTACTGCCTCCAAGGTTGATGCCATGGATCCATCCGGTGCACCTCTATCTTGTCCGCCTGAAATGGTTCCCCACTCTGCTCCTCTCCTTCCGAGCTTGTCTGAGAGGTTAGAGCTCACTTCAATCCAACATGTGGAGACGCATCAAGGGCTAGCGGATAAAGCTGATCTACTGTGTTTCATGGAGGGAAGATCTTCTCAATACAAGGATTTTGTAGATCCTATATCATCCTTTGGTTCGTCATTGCTCCCAAATTTCGCTGAATTCAGCATTGCCAACACCAGCTCAGCTTCGAACGCTGGCCAATTTTCTCTCTACACCTTCCCTGGTGAGGATGTCATTTGATATCATTACATTTTGAAACTCAAGACATTTTTCATATACTGACATGCTTGGCTCGCTGTAGAATGCTATGATGGGTTAGCTGATCCGACACTGACTGATGGGGATATAGTCGACTTTTGGTTAAACTCGTCCAGCTTGGATAGGTCTCTCGATCAAGAGTGCATTTTCCAAGAAGCCATCTGCGCAAACGATGGAGACATTGGCAGTGATGCAGTGGCTACTTCAACAGGTGAATTCTATCAAGGTGATTGATTGAAATTCATTTCGGTTTATCATTCATATACTATCATGTCAAGTTCTTGAACATGAGTCATAGTTGCTGAAACAATGACACAACTGATTCTACTCTATAAACATTGTTTTGCAACAGAATCCATTGGCTCAATTGTTGGCGCAATGGCTGAGGATGAAACGGATGCAGTCCCTGACTTGTTGCACTCATCGAGCTCTGATATGGTTGTTGACCATGAATCCATGTGTCAAGACACCATACATACAAATAATGGAACCACCATTAACAATGTTGCTGGCTGGGCAAACGATGAACCCATTGAAGTCGAGCCAAACAACTGGTACAGCTCATCTAGCGCAGATGATTTTCTATATCAAGAAGGGATTCTCCAAGATGTCATCCTCTTTGAAAATGATGGTACATTCAACAATTTCGCCGCGAGTACCACAAGCTGTATGCCCAAGTATGGATGGGATCAGACCTATATTTTCTGGAGCACGCCATTTTTCAGTGAGATTGACTGAGCTTCACTAAAAAGATGACAACTTTGCTGCAATACACATGGAAAGGGCATGTAAACCCTGTCCCATATCTTCTTCTGTTTGTTTTTCTGCAACTTTAGGATTGCTGTACCAACACTTGACCTGCTACATAGCATCTCAGTTTGCACTTTGCATATTTGTATATGGAGCAGAAATTAAGATAAAACACCCACTGCCAATGGGGTTTGTAATCTTTAAATTGAGCAATTAAAGATTTCAATGTTTATGCTATGTCCCCAAGCGGGGTTAATTTTGGGGCCTACATGTACGGTTATTATATCACCACTTACACACGGCGGTTATCACAGCTTCTAAAGCCGAGATGAATATTTGAAGCTCTGAAGCTGTGAAAGGAGTTGTGTTCAATTTCAAAAACCATCAATGTAGTTGATGATTATGGCTCGTGATCATGACCGTGCAAGAAATTTACCATGCCGATATCAATCCGGTTTATATAAGTATATCCAGTGTTGCAACCTTCATGGCTCCAGGATGGCTGTCATATTCATATGATATATATATATATATATATATATATATATATATATATATATATATATATATATATATATATATATATATGTTGAATCCTAAAAGAAGAAATCTACACTACTGAAATGAAAACTGCAAAAGCACACTATTCAAAACCCCTTATAAACCCCCGGGAGGATTGGATTTGGGGAAGGAGTGAACTAGATAGTCTAGATCCCTACAATATAAGAGCAAAAAGCATCTTCTTTGCAAAAGAATTTGCAAGCAGGTTTTTGAAAAGTTTTCCCTTCTTCTTTCTATCCCTCCAGGCGGTTTTCCTTCTTCTTTCTATCCTTCCAAACGATTGAAGACGGTTTTCTTCCAGACGGTTCCAAACGGTTTACACTTCGCTCTTTATCTCCTTTCTCCTCCAACGCCGCTCTCTCTTTCCTCTCCTCCTATTCTCACTCCCCTGGACCTAATCGTCTCTTTCTCAGGGTTGTCTTCAAGTCCGGTTTGAGGAATTAGGGCACCCACGCTCATCGGAGACGCGGACGATTGGAGGACGTCGTTCGAGTCCGGTTGTCTTGGAGGACGTCGGAGAAATGGCAAATCAATGAATGCTCTAATGATTTCCAGTCTCTCAAACCAATCGACCGCGCTATCTCGCTTCCGGCACCCGGGTTCGTGAGCGGTGTCGTCGAGAGGAGCTCCGATGGTTATGAGAGGGCGAGGCTCGGTCGTCGAGAGAGAACGTAAAAGGGGGAGGACGAAGAAAGCTCAGCAACTATGGCGAGAGGCTCCGATGGTTTCCGACATTGAAGACGATCCTCCAAGTGAGCCGCCTTCTCTCATCTTTCCCCTTTTTTTCCAGTTCTAATTGAATGAAATCAATTTCTTATTCGGAATTGGTCCTTTCCATTTCCAATTCAGCCTAGAATAGAGACAGACGGATGAAGATTTGGGGATTTTGATAAATCACAACACTGAATTTCAGGTATTGTTTGAAAATCGTTTGTCCTTATTTGTTAGGGTTAGGGTTTGGTGTTTTGTTGCAGAGATTGATACCATAGGATTTTGTCGATGTGCATTATTTTATTTTAATTTTACTTGCTTACTTCAAGTTTTTTTTTCTCTTAACGAATTGCTGGTGTATTGCAATTAGGTTATCTAACTGGAGCACCAAGGCATTGGAGAAATTTGAGAAATTTTGATCTAAATCTAAGGTGAATCATCTTCCCCTTCCCCTTCCCCTTCCCCTCTTTATTGTGGAATTTGATAAATTTTCAATCATGGCGTTTGTTTGATGAGATTCGGAAACTTGTGGTTTCGTTCTTGAAATTTAGGGTTAAGGTATGTTATTTGAAGATTAATTTAAGCCGTTTGATGAAATGCCTAAGCCAAAATCACTGCTTATCTGAGTTATTTAGCTAATTTTTACTTCGTTCAACTTCCTCCCGGCATCTTCTCTTATGGATTTTGTTTACTTGGGTTTGTTATTTGTTATCTTCCACTATTACTTGGGTATTTGAGAGACAAGTCAGTGGTCCTGACCTTCTTTCCTAGCATATGAAGAAGCAGTGTTCAATTTCTGCGACATCCCACCTTCTTTCTCCGTCGCTATGGAGTTAAGGTGTACCGGCCTGTTGTGCGTCAAGTTTGGAAGCGAATTAAGCTCACCTCCATCCACAAGCTCAACACAAAGAAGCGATATTATTAAGTTTGTGGTGGTTCCTTCCATTTCTTAACGGTATAAGCTCTTACTCGCTTATAGATGTGTGTTCTTCATCAATTGGATTTTTTTAAGTGGAAGTCTTGATTCATCTTTCATTCTTTTGATATTAATTTGTCTAGAAGCTTGATTCATTAATGTGTTTCTGTTTCAGGATGCTGATTTCCAATTCTTTTTGCCCAATCGAGCAACAAATGCCCATGTCTTCCATGCCAGGTATTTTGATATAGTTTTCGCTTCCTCTTTTGTTTTGTGACGTTTGATCTTTTTTTTTCAATATCTCTTCCTGTTTAACTGAACTTTTTGTTTTATACTACCTCCGTCCAAAAATACATGGACTTTACTATTCACGCACACTTTTTTAAGAAGGTAAAAACTATATAAAATATTAACTTTTTTTATTAATTTTTTTTAATAATTACAAACTTATTGATAATAAGTTTTTAATTATTAAAAAAAATTAATAAAAAAGTTAATATTTTATATAGTTTTTAGATCCTAAAAAAGCGTGCCTGAATAGTAAAAGTCCATGTATTTTTGGACGGAGGGAGTATATATATATAAATTTGAGAGCTCCGGGTGACTAATTCGGAAGTTCTCGGATTTCAGATTTCTTTGTCAGATTTGACATTAACTTCATGGGATATGTTTGAATGAAAGAGCTCAATATCTATTCACACAATTTAAATATTTTTTGAACTGAAATTGGTGTTTGAAGAACTAGAATTGTGGTCCTTTAGCTTGGCATTCTACATTACTGAAAGATATATAATTGCTCGAGGATGCATCGGTTGGAATCCTAGATAAGTCAGTATTTGTTATGCTGATTTTTATTTCTTTTAAATTTTGTTGTTTTTTGTCTCTATAGACATTAATATTTTTTCACTGTTTTTCTACGTAAGCGATATTATTTCAGATGCAAAACCAAGAATGTGGCATAAATCAGAATTTCACTCATAATATTCATCTTCTCTCTTCCCCGCAACACATTTTGTTTTAGATAACGCATATCAAGATTATAACACTTTTGATGAAAACATTTTTTTTTTTGAGATTTTGAACTCAAGTGTGTAAGTCTGTTGCAGGTATGCTTACTCACTTAGAAACTACAACTTCTTTTTTCAAATAATTATTGTGATGTCTCTACTTTGTCAAGTTGCATACTGATTGTGTGATTTAAGCAGTCTGCATGGTCTATTGGTGAGGAAAAAAGCATGCAGTTGGTCAAGTATATGTGCTTCCTTGTGCTGATATTTTAGAGGACTGGTTTTTAAGGTACATATCTTGGTTTAGCTTCTAAGCTTGAAGCCTTTGACAGTTCTTTAAGACTGTTTCTTAGTTGTCATCAAATATATGTGGGCTTTTTGAGTATGTGTATGCTAATCTGTATGTTATATGAAGAGTGTGAAGCTATACTAATGGGGATGTCGTATAAGCTTGATGTCTTTCTTTCATTTTGGTTTTGATTTTTCAATGTGCTTGAGTTTGAAATAGCTCATATTTTACCATCTTGGCCTTGTGATGTTGTCTATGGGTTACACCCCTTCGCTTCTTATCGCTGCCATTTTCAGCATGAAGCCCGTGTTTATGGATTACCCTTTGCTTCTTTATAGTGGATGTTGCATCTCAAGTAAAGTTGACGAGTGATAAAACTGCTCTCCTATCACAAAAGTTATAGAATTTCTCAATGAATCCTCCTTTCATTCATCAAAGATGTCATTTTATCCTCTTATTTTTGTTCACAAAAAGATATCATTTTAGGTTTTCTAAGTAAGTTATTTTTTAGGGTTATGAGGTTTGTTATTGAAAATTGCAAATATTTAGACTTTTTGTGCACGTTTTCTCCCTTCATTGGCTCACCATGAGGTTTGTAATCAAGTTTAGGAATATTTTAGGATTCTTTTACTGTATTAAAAATTCCTTAATGTGTTTCAAAGACTAAAATGACAGTTTTTTGGACGGAGGTTTTTTTTTTGTGCTGCACTTAATTGTTATGTCTTTCTCCCTTCATTGTCTTTTTCTTTTTTTGTGCCCCTTTTGAATTGCATCCCCGCATATTTATTCCCCGTAGAAGGTGTCTTTTTTACAGTAATGATGAGGTGAGGCTGGATGACCATTGTGGACCCAATCTGCTTTTCATAACCTGGAAAAACACTTTATCTCTCTGCAACGCTATCAACTTGGTTGGCTGCGTTTTGCTAGGTGGACTGGTGTTTGGGGTGGGAAGGTTAATTAGGCCGCTGAAGTGGCTACTGAAAATTACTGCTCAGAAGGATTTCTATAAGAAATCGACATCACTCATTGCGGGGATCGAGAATTTGGCGGAATACAGTTGATTGGATGGTGGTGGGATGGGCTCATGGGGTGGTTCTGTTTGGGCCGTTGGCTGTGTGGTGGGAAATTTTTAAAACTGGCTTCCTTAGCCTTGGACATGGATCTCGATTCCCGATTATACAAGCGGTTCTATTATAGAATCTTACAGGTTCATTCTCAAACACTTGATTTCGATCCTTCTCACTCGTGGCATTAGCTTTCTATTGAAATTCATAGTTCTGACGTATGTTTTTGTGTACTTGCATTGGGCACTAAATCACACCTTCTACTGGTTTCTGAACAAACCCGTGAAACAGGTGTATGCCTCTTCACCCCTTATCTCTCGAAAGGGTTCAGAACAAACCACTATTATAGTGACATCTTAAGGTCTTCCCACCTTTACCGACAAGGGAATAAGCTCCATGGCCGCCTGGCAAGGGATCTGCGGCCGTCCGTTAACCGAGTCTGATGTAGGTGGTTGCTCGGGTGACGATCCAACCACCTTACTATATCCTATCAAGCTGCTTATGAAACATAATAAGTCACGTTGTTGGGTGTTGCTCCTTGCATTTAGCGATTGAGCTTATTCTTGAATGGGTAGGAGCTCTTCTATTGGTGATTCAGTGAGCTATTGGGAGTTGCTGTTCTTTTCTTCTTCTTATTTTTTTTTTCCAGTTTTAGGGGTTGATCGAAGTGCGCAAAATTCAGTACGGTGTTGCTGTGCATGAGCTTTTTTCCTGCAATTTTTTGGGTGATTTTTAACGATTTGTTGTTGGTGCAAAGGGTTTCTTATGGGCTGAACTTGCTGATTCTATTGGTGGGGATATTGTGGATAATCAGGATTTTGTAGCATGCTTTGTAAGCTGAATTGGTACTGTTTTTTTTTAATCAAAAGCTTTTGATAAATGAATATGTTAAATTTGCTGTCATAAAAATTCAACTATGGGATTATTTGCTTCTGTTGTAGTTTATTGCTTTTGACATTTAGGCCCCGTTTGGTTTGGTATGAGTGCTGGAATCGGAATGGTAATCAGAATCGGAATGAAATCAGAAAATGGTAATGACTCATTACTGGGCTGGTTGTTTGATATGTCAACCGAATGAACCATTCCTGAAATAATAATAATAATAATAATAATAATAATAATAATAATAATAATAACAATAAATTAAAATAGTGATAAAATTATTAATATTCATATTAATATATTATTATTATTAAAAATAAAAATATAATATATATATATTAAATAATAAAAGATTGATAATAATAATATAAGTATAAATATAATATAATATAATAATATAAAACTAATATATATAAAATAATAAAATATTGATAAAAATATTATTATTAATAAAATATATTATTATTATTTAAAATAATAATATAATATAATATATATTAAATAATCAAGTGTTGATATTAATAATAATATAATTATAAATATAATAATAATAATATTAATATAAATATATTAGTATTATTAAAAATAAAAATATAATATAATATATATCAAATAATAAAATATTTATAAAAAATAATAATATTAATAGAAATATATTATTGTTAAAAATAAAAATAAAAATTAAATTAAATAATAAAGTATTGATAATAATAATATAAGTATAAATATAAAAAAATACTGATAAAAATAATAATATTAATAGAAATATATTATTATTATTATTATTATTATTAAAAATAAAAAAATATTATATATTAGGTAAATAATAAAATATTGATAATGATAATAAAATATATGTATAAATATAATAATAAAATATGGATGATTCCTAGTAATCATTACGATTTCAAGTTTTAATCATATCAAACACTTAAATCGGGAATCATCCATTACTATTCTCATTTTTTATTACCAGGAATAGATACCAAACAAGCCCTTAGGGGGTTGATTTAGGGCTGCACTTGTGCTGGTTTAGACGTCCATTTAAGCGGGTGAGGTTGTTTCCCTGTCCAAAAGTTGTTGTTTGCCACCCTGTTGGAGTTGTGTGTGTGTTTTTTTTTTCATACGTTGTTCTTTTGTTTGAAGTTTTTTGTATTTGAGAGCAACAATCTGATTTTTGTCTAATAACACCTACTTGATGGTGGCTTCAGCTATCTACTCTTTGATATTTTAAAAAAAATAATCAGTAGTGCACTATTTATATCACATTTTGTATTTAATTAGATTGAAATTTACATGTAGTGGTTTCTGACGTTTTGTAGTTGTTTCCAAGTACCACGCATACTTCTACGATCATTTCGTTGTGTGTTTCGGAGTACCGTTTCTGATCTTATGATTATTTAAGATATATATTTTATTGTGTGTTTTATACTCCAAAAATATTTATGCATTTCTCATTTGCACCAAAATTTTATCTATTTCTTTCATCCTGTTTCACCCCTTTTTTTTTTTTTTTTTTTTTTTGATTAGGTAATAATTCGGATACGCGAGAGCGCTATCCGATAGCATCCTTACGGATGAGGTCAATAAGACCAGGATCATTAAACCTGTCTGGGGCTCTGGTACGGCGGCCAAGGTGTGCAACCTTATCTGCCACGCTATTACCAATACGGAGAATATGGTCATATCTAACCTCTCCCACCCTACGTAGAAGTAACTCAATGTCCGACATGATAAGATCTATCTCCCAGGGACAATTGTGCTTCCGGTTGAGATGATTTATTATAATCAAATAATCCCCCTCAATGATGAGTTTGCTTATCTGTAAGTTGATAGCTTTGAGTACTCCATCCCGCAGAGCCAGAGCTTCAGCGACTAATGGAGTCTGATGGCCAATGGATTTACACCCCATTGTGACTGGTGATCCTTTCCAGTCTCGAATAATATAGCCTATGGAACTTCCGTCTCTATTGGATGACGATCCATCGAAGTTCAGCTTAAGTGTTCCTTGGATGGGCTTTTTCCATTTTGAGTTTCTCTTAGGAGTCAAGTTTGAGCCTGGGTGACCAGTATTTCTCTGTCGACTGTCCATTTTGTTTCTGTTTACGTTGGTTGTGATGTTGTCAGTATTGTCATTGTCGTTGCCATTTAGGCAACAAGCCTTTTTCCACTCTGTGATATGCCTATCAACCTGTCGGCAGAATTCCGCACCAGATGGGGGTTTCTCGTTCCTGAAAATATATTGATTGCGAATGAACCAAGTGACCCACCATTGGAAGGCCATTCTTTCCTTTTCTTGTTTTGTACAGAAATCTCCAATGGCCTCCATTATTTTCCCCATATCTCTTGAGGTTACTATGTTTTGGTCAATAAAAGTTTTAATTCTATTATTATACATATTATGTCCATTACTGTATCTACATTCAAACAGTAAGTGGACAGCATCCTCTATATGATGGTTGCATAAATCACAAGATGAGGGGATTGCAACACCCCTATTTGATAGTCGTGATGCTGTGGGTAACCCATTCTGATCCAGTTTCCATAAGAAGTTTTTAATTTTTGGTGGCACACTGAGACCCCAGATCCATGAATTTGCCGCTGATTGAGAGGTTGTGGTCTGAGAGACAAGTCTATATGCACTCGCTGTAGAGAACCAGCCTTTGTTATCTGTTTTCCAGTATAGTCTATCCTCAATTGCTGTAATTGGGAGGGGAATATGATATATTAGCTCAGCTATGTTAGCTGGTAGAACTTTACAGAGTTTCTCTTTGATCCATTGACCTTCACAAATATATTCATTTACAGTCTCCTCCATGTTAATTGAATCAACATTAATACAGTAATTAATTGGGTCGACATTGTCTATCCAGTTGTCTTGCCAGAACTTAATGGATTTACCATTGCCCACAGACCATATAATTCCTTTTTTGAAAAGTGGAATCAGAGTTCTTAATTTCCCCCATTGCCAGGAGGCATTGCCTTTGTTATTGTAATTTAGTATATTATTTGTTTTTAGATATTTATGTTGAATAATTTTGACCCAGGTATTGTCTGGTTCGGCCAATAATTTCCATAGCAATTTCATCTGAAGGGCTTCGTTCATTAATTTTGTCTTCCTAATACCAAGACCCCCTTGAGACTTTGTTCTACAAATTTTATCCCAACTTATTAGCGGCTTGTGTTGCAGATCCTTGTTCCAGAAAAAAGTTCTATTTACCTGATCCAATTTAGAGTGTACAGAAGCAGGGAGCATAAAGCATTGCATAGTGTACAGAGGTTTTGCAGCCAGATTTGAAGTGATTAGCGTGGCCCGTCCTTGTTGAGAGAGTGAGTTAGCCCTCCATTTACTGAGTTGATCCATAGATTTGTTAATAATTTCTTCAAAGGTGGATTTATTTACTTTTCCATCCACTATGGGGCATCCTAGGTATTTGTCGAGGTTTGTCTCCTTTGAAATATTTAGACACCCCTCAATGTTCAAAATTCTAGCTCTAGGGATACCTCTGGTGACATGGAAAGCAGATTTGTGATAATTAACTAACTGCCCCGAGATGTGACAATAGTCATTGATGATATTTTTGATCTTGTGGCATGCCGACATAGTTCCTTTTGAAAATATAATGATGTCATCAGCGAAAGATAGAAACGGTATACGTGGTCCTGTTCTACCAAACCGGAAACCAATCAATTTGTCGTCTGAACAAGCTTCCATACTCAGTTTTCGAGCAAGCACTTCTGCACCCAGAATGAACAGAAAAGGTGATAGCGGATCCCCCTGCCTAAGACCCCGCGACGGTTTGAAGACTTCGGTAGGGCCGTTATTAACTAAAACCGAAAAAGATACCGTAGTTACACATTCCATTATTAGATTGATAAATTTTTCATGAAATCCAAATTTTTGTAGGACCAGTCGGGTAAATGTCCAATCTACCCTGTCATATGCTTTTTCCATGTCCAATTTTAACGCCATCCAACCATCGACTCCTTTCCTGGTCTTAAACGAGTGAAAAATCTCGTGGGCTATTAACACATTATCCTGGATGGCTCTGTCCGACACAAAAGCTCCTTGGAGGGGATGGATTAGTTTTCCTACAACTAGTTTGAGACGATCGGTCAATATTTTGTATATTGTAGAACATAGACTAATAGGCCTGTAGTCCGCAGTTTTAGCGGGGTTATCACATTTCGGAAGTAGGGTGATGAATGTATGGTTGATCTGGCGATGCATTTTTCCAGAATGGAAGAAGGCCTTGATGGCCTTTATAATATCATTTCCAACTATTCCCCAATTATGTTTATAGAATTCCGATGTCATGCCATCAGGTCCAGGAGACTCGTTGTTCCCAAGGTTGTCCACTGCTCGTTTTATTTCCCCATTTGAAGGGGGTGCGATGAGCCATTGATTTTCTTCCTCCGTGATTTCTGAGTCAATAAGGCCTAGCCACTGGTGCAATTGTTCCTTATTGATTGGTGTTGTTGTAAATCGTTCCTCAAAATCCTTTTGTATTTCACGTCTTATATTCTCGTCCCCAACAATAAGTGTGTCAGACTTAGTACTTATATTTCTTATTATTTTCCTGTTTCTTCGGCCGGATGCTACTCTATGGAAGTAGGTGGTGTTCGCATCTGCCAATTTTAAATGTTTTGCTTTTGCCCTTTGGGACCAGTATGTTTTTTGAAACATAAGGAGATCATGTTTTTTCTGGATTAATCTTTTTTCCTTGGACGATGATTTGTTTGTTCTAATATACAGATTTTCTGATTGAATTTTTATAAGTTCATTTTCTACTTCATTAAGTTGTCTGAAAATGTTTCCAAATGTTGATTTGTTCCATTCCTTTGCTTTCTGCTTAAGGAGCTTTGTTTTACATAACACTTTGTACATGTTGGATCCGTCAAACTCAACCCGCCAGGATTGTCTGACGATATTTTGGAAGTCCTTCCTGTTTAACCAAATATTTTCAAATTTAAATGGCGGGGGTTTGAATAAATTCCCATTATCAAGCGCGACAAAGATGGGACAATGGTCAGAAGAGGAGAACGCGCCATTAAAAGTCATAATGTCAGGATATTTATCAATGAACTGATGATGCACTAATACCCTATCTAATTTTTCCATGATATTGTCTTCACCCTCAACCTTTTTCCTCCATGTAAACACATTTCCGGAAGTGGGGAGGTCCATTAGGGAACATAAGTTTTTAAAATTGTTAAGTCGGAATGATCTGGACGTATTATACTCGGCTCCACCTATTTTGTCACTACTTTGTCCAATTTCATTCAGATCCCCAATCACCATACAAGGGTATGGTGTGTTTAGAATTATGGATGCTAAAGTATCCCAGAACTCGGCCTTATCTCCATAATGGGGTGGACCGTACACCGCAAATATCATACAGTCAAACCCAGAGCTTAGGTTACTGTATTTAATCCCAATTATGCGGGGTAGATGAGTTTCAATTGACAGAATCTCATTCGACAGGCTATTCTCATTCCATAACACACCTAGACCCCCTGCTTTGCCATTACCTGGCGACCAAACAGCATTAGTAAAACCACTGCTACGCCAAGTCTTTTCTTCCGGAATTTTTTCTGTTTTGGTTTCAGCTACTGCTAATAATTGGATACGTTCATTTATTCGCATTGCATTGATACTCGTCCATAACGGTTTATTTCCAATACCCCTAACATTCCAGTAACAAATCCTCATGATAACCATCTTGAGTATGCATGGGCAGATTGGTTCACAATCCCATGCAGAAGCCAATTCTCCTCATTTTTGTATGCTTTGATCCTTATATTATTCAGAGCAGTTAAGAAGATTAGTGACCTAACACTTTCCCCTTTTGCTCTATATGAATTAATTTTTGCTCTGCGGACGATCGGTCTACATCTCACATGTTCATTCTTGTAGTAGTGGTTTATTGTATTATTCCACTTATTTTTAATTTTTCTTGCCACAATACAAGCAATTATAATCCCTAATGAACTGCCTTTGATATATCTAAATTTGCTACACCATGGTACTATAAACTGTAGGGAATAAATCATCCCCATAAGCACAATTATAGTTGTTAGCCTATAATACTTATGACAAAATGGTTGCTTAATTTTTGAAGTGTGGATCTTAGTTGCTGTTGTTGACACGTTTTAATTAACATACTACCCACATTCCAAATGATTATATGCAAATACATATAAAGCCATAGCCGATTAAATTGATAGAGAACCAACAAATTACAATCAAAGGTTCCTATCAAAGTCCTACAGATACGAGCATACATATTCTTGCCCCAATACAACCAACATCGCCGATAGACCAATATTACACAAAACGACATCCTACGACATATCACAAACAAGCTACCGATTTTGATAGATAATCCTAATATCATGCACACCAAGAGTTCATAATTATACATAGATGGAGATTGGAGAGATTTTCCAGCTGAGGCAGTCCTGCAATCCCCCACAAGGCCGCCTCTATGACCACTTCATTGGCCTCTACACATGTCGACCCTTCTTGCTGCTTGCCCCCATCAGTCCGGAGCTAGCAGAATCGCCTTCCTCAATCCCAAGTTTGCGCTTGGCCGACTCAGAGTTGGAGGTAGTCACACCGCCATCATAATCAAGCACATGGTGAACCGAAGGAGAGGCTTTTGGAGTGGTAAACTGTTCAGCAGCATTGACAGCAGAAGGAGCTCGCTTTACCAGGTTGGGGAGAATGAATTCCACCGAGGGAGGAACATCAAGGAGCATGGCATCAAACTCCGCTTGAGAATATCCAGGATCAGCTAAGCCATACTCCTCATCCTCCCCAATCACTTCATCTAAATACTCCTCCTCTGTAGCCTCATCCTCAAACTCCAAGAATTCATCATAGTCGGCAGCGCTGAACTCGGGAATGGGTTGCGGTTCTGGAAATAAATCAAAGTTCACATCATTTGGGGGATTGGTTCCAGCAAGAGGGGCAGTGATAGGGACTGCATTGGTCACCGAGGAGACTGCCTGCACTTCATCATTAACAACCTCCACAGGGTCAGAAGATGAGATCTCAGCAGATCTGGTGGATCTAGATGTGGATGAATCAGTAGATAGGGTAACATTCTTCCCAAAGCATTTTATCAAATCAGCTTTCGAGTGACCAAACATGGGAGGGGTGAAGCTAGGCGGCTTCCTCGCAGCCACCTTAGTCCAACCCTCCTGCTGATCAGTGTGATGCTCCTCATCAGCTACAGGAGCTTCAGAATCACTCAAGACCACATTTGGATTCACAGCATTAGCATTGCACAGATTCCTCCTTGGGCATGCTTCAAACAAATGCTCACTAGAGCCACACGATCCACATCCTTCTGGAAAGTCTTCAAACCAGATTGGGAAAGACTCCACTTCACCCTTTTCATTAACTACAAACACCTTCTTATCAGCAATGAGAGTCAGATCAACCGAAACACAAACTCGAGGGTAGCGAAATCTCGCACCCTTAGTATTAAAAGCACCAACTCTAATAACTTTTCCCAGCTCATTATTGTCCACAATATCCATCAGAATATCATCACTGACATACTTAGACGGGAGCCCCGGGAATCTGATCCAGAGGTCCAGGGTTGTAACCGACTCCGTCCATGGGTCAAAATCAAGACTCCATGGGCGGAGTAGGAGCAATTGCCCAGCCACATGAAATGGACGGTTTTCCCACACCCACGAGCGATCCTCAGAGAGATCAAATCTGAGCTCAAACCAGTTGTTTGCAACTGGGATAAGCTGGAATCCACCAGATAGAGTTTTCCAGACAAACCTGATTTTTCTCCTCACCTCCTTTGCTTCCATAGGCTCCCCTATGATTGTAGCAAATAGAGATGAATGATTGAGGGAGTCGATGTTGTTTTGCACCCGACTTTGGAGAGCCAGAAGTTTCTGGTGGTTGATATTGCTCTTCAGGAACTTCTTTTCAGCTTTGGATTTTGCCTTGACGTTTTGGACATCATCGGAGCAAGAGCGCCCCTCAGAGATTTTGATGCCTTTCAACGGAGCATTTTGCTTGTGGTATTTAGACACTTTAGGAGTAGGATCATCTACTCCCATGGGTTTTTTCCCTTTGTCGACATGGGATGGAGCCATAGCAAACACACAAAAGACTAGAAAGAGATGAGTAAGCAGAGAGTTTGTAAGCAAAGAGCAGAGGGAGGGGAGAAGAGAGCATAGTGAGGAAATTCTAACCATCCAACCCGAAATAAATAGCAGATCACCACCAAGAGGAGAGAGGCGACGAACAGAGAGGCGCTTCTCAACAGCGCCAAAACCAATCGGATTAGGCCAGGGAGATGCCTTGTTGCAGAGATTATCCTCATAATCAATCTCGAGTCCACACTGACCATCAATCAGACGGTAACAACCCAGGCAGACTCGATCCACCGTACACAAAGGATGAGGCCACGGGGGGGGGGGGGGGGGGGGGGTTCGCAAAGACCAAACCTGGGCAATCCCATGCCAGACGTTTCTCAGAGGGGATTTAGGGCTATCAAAAACAATAGGATAAGCCATAGGGCTAAATCCACAAGTTTGCCCCAAATCATATTTCGTACCCTTTCTTAGACCCTCAAACCTCCCAGTAATCAAAATCAGATGCCAATAGGAGAGACGAGGGAGGGGAATAGGGAAATCATTAGACCAGAGTAGAGGAGGTTGATCAATTGACAGGAGATTGTACGGGGAAGCTTCGTCGCCACTAGGGTTTCGTGGCCAGAGGGTGGAGTCTGCAAACGGATGAAAGAAGAAGAAAAGGCAGGCGCGTGAAGCGCGTTCAATACGCAAAAGAGGGTTTCTCATTTCCTTCCGCGGATGTAATTGTTCTCTGTTTCACCCCTTATGAAAATATCTACAACTATCAATTATCACTTTTTTTACGATAAATTTGAAAACAATCAGTTTATTTAGATTAATTTTAAAAATCCCGTGCGCTAGACTAGTTCATACTAAAAAGAATGAGGGTGAAGGGAGAGAGGCCCTATACAACTCTGAAAACTTCCCTCAAAAAATTTTGGTTTACTAAACTTCCACCATCGCAAAGCTCAAAAGAGCTCACAGTGAGACGAGAGAACGTTCATTACAAGAACTCAATAGGCAAAATCGACATTAAAAAGGATAATCAACATCAACAACATATGAATAACATCCACTATTTTTTTGTAAGCAAAAAGAATTATGCAGAGTCTCGCTCGCCATAATTGAAATTATCGGAACACTTCCGACAACTGGTTCTTCAGATAAATCGCCTCCTACAATTCTTGTGTCAAATGCTCTTCTATATCTATATGACCTCATACACTCCTCTCAAGCCCAACTAAACCCCACAAAGGCAAGATTCAGCGTATACCACCCAATTCAATTAGCTAAAGTTCAAAATTTTTTACCTCAAACGAAAACAGTCAGCGCAGATATTATGCTCAAGCAATCCCGCTGCGTAGACTGGCGATGTCTCATTGCTCAGATTCCTGTTGATTTGCGCAATTTCAAAATCTTAATTTCACTAGGCTGTCATCTTCTTGTTTCTGAAGCTCTCCTTGAGTGAGGTGAATTTCTTTTTGCATTGGTTGACAGTCTTTCCAGGGACTGCAGCTGCAACCCTTTCCCAACGCTGGGCAGTTTCCTTTGGGAAGGTTTTCAGAGCCTGAACAAGCGCTCTCTCTTGCACAGAAGACCACACTTCCAGATCCAAGCCAGAAGCAGCAGCAGTGGCTGCAGCAGAAGTGGAAGCGGGAGCAGTAGCAGCATCTCCCACTGCTGGTTCTGCATCAGCAGAACTTAGATTATTCCCAGAGCTGCCAGATGCCTCCTTGGAATTCTGCATCTTATCACTGCCTTCGGGCCCATTCGCACTAGATGCCCCTGCAACTTCATCTCTGGTGGAAAGGGGGGAGGCTATGGTGGCTGTTGGTTTCCTCTTCTCTAGGAAGGAGTCAAATGCCTTGGAATTGTCCGGCTTCTGAAGAAGAACTGTTTTAGTCGCCTTCAGAATCTCTTCAATCGATCTTCCAGTTCCAATGTACTCAGACACAACCTCCCACCTTCTTGACGTCCCTTTTGGATATTTTTGCATACCCTTCCTCAACATTTCGATTTCTTCTCTACTCCAAGGCTTCTCTTTCTTCTCAATGTTACCAAAAGTGATGCTCCCATTGGTATTGACAGAACCATTCTGCTGAGGAACTTTCTGCTCGGGAACTTTCTTCTCGGGAACTTTCTCATCTTTCTTGTCTGCTCCAGAGTCATCATTAAAACCAAGTACATTTTTCAGAACCTTTGCTTTGTCTCCAGTTTCCTTTCCATCCATCCGATCACATAAATCCTTCAGCTGAAGCATGTCAAGTGACGTGCATAGGCTCTCAACATTATCCTCAGATATATCAAAGAGATGCTGAGATACAATTGCTGAAGAAAGTGTTCGGAGACGACTCTTCTCCTTCCTCAATAGCTTCTTCTCCTTCTCCTTGGCCTTCTTCTGTTGCTGTGCAACTTCAGCAGCCTTTTTATCTTCCTCTTCTTTGCGGAGTCTCTCTACTTCTGCTTCTCTGGCAGCCTCTTCTTCCTGCAACTTCTTTGCTAGGTACTTGGCCTGTCTTTTCCTTTGCTTCTCAGCCTTCTCCTCTTCTTTTCTCTTCTGGATTCTGGGATCTCTTCTGTAGGCATTATCCACAAGGGTACGTATTCTTGCATAATCTTCCTTCCTAGCTTTTTCTGTAAGCTTTGCATTTTGCCTTTCCATCCATCTCTTATGATCACGAGATTCAGCTTGTTCAAGATCAAACTCATCTTCATTAGGGAACTCTCTCCAACTTTTAAAGCTATACCAAAAATTGTAAAACCCATCAACCTCTTTCAGCGGAGTTTTTTCATCTCCTAAAAATGGAACTGGTTGGCCAACAGACCATCTACCGTTCCTCATAAAAGCTGGACCAAAAACTTTGAAGAAGTCCTGTGGGGCACAGTCTGTAGGAATTTCATCATCAAACTCATCAGTCGAATCATAATTTCTTCTCTTCACTGGGTCAATCAGCACCTCATAGGCTTCTTGAATGGACTTGAAATGGCTTTCAATTTCATCTTTCTTTGTCTGCTTAGCAGCTTCAGTTTCTTCAGCAAGAAGAAGTGCAGCTTGTTTGTCTGGGTGATACTTCAATGCAGTTTCACGATAACTCTTCTTTATCTGCTCCTCAGTTGCAAGATACCTCAAATGCCCTAAACCCAGCAGTGCATAGTGATCTTGCTCCTTCCCTTCCGCACCAGATTTCTTCTTACCTTTAGTGTTGTAAGAATCAAATGAAGGCATATAACTGTTATCCTCTTTCCCTTCAGAAGCTGCCTGATCATCACTGTCTGATTCTTCTTTCTCACAGTAACCAGAAAGCCTTAGAGCAGCGGAGTGAAAGGAGTGCCCTGCAGGTTCATATCGAGCCTTGAAAGGAAGGGAATTGGACGAAACAAAAACTGGCTTTCCATCTTCAAGCTCAGCCACATATGTTATAAGTCTAACACCCATTTTTGGAACCATGTCTTCTCAATCAGAAAGAATCAGCGAGTAGTACCTTCCCTGCAGTATAACGGCATCTTCAGAATTGGACACAAACAGTAATGAAAGAAGGAAATTGCACACAAACAGCAACTGCTTCTACATATATTGCAGAATTTAACATAAATAAAATGAACCATGAACAACGAACGACGAACAGTATATGTGCAGCATGTTCATCCAAATCTACAACAGTTAACATGGTAAAAAGCTGCAAC
This sequence comes from Persicaria tinctoria, assembly GCA_037127255.1. NCBI lineage: Eukaryota > Viridiplantae > Streptophyta > Magnoliopsida > Caryophyllales > Polygonaceae > Persicaria > Persicaria tinctoria. The sequence continues at coordinate 39,897,780 of JBANSL010000012.1, read as the reverse complement.
ATCATGCTAAAAACATTCCCGTATAGCCCTTGATAATATAAGCAATGCAACTCCATCCATAGTTATTTATCACAAATCACAAATTTCACCTTTCAGAACCAATGAAACAACAAAGATTCATCATCTCCAAAACTACTCTTGAAGATATCCAGTAGCTCTGACAAGATCAGAATATATAATCTGCTTACTAATTTGTTGAAATATATAATCCGAAACTTCAATAACAAGGAATCTATCAACATTCAATAACCAAAAACACACGAAAGCAAAAACAAACATATCAAAACCCGCAAGGCAGCAACAAAACCCTAAAGGAAAACCTACACAAATCAGACAACCGATTTTACAGTAGTGAAATACAAAACCCTAATTGCAAGCCGCAACGGAGGAAAGAGACAAAAGAGGAGGAGACTAAACAAAAAAAAAACAGTGAGTGCTTGGTTTTTCTCTAATCAGATCAAAACAACAAACGAATAGAATCAAATAAACAAATCAAATCAGTTCCTAAAGACAGCACTCGCCTCAGGGGTGAGCTGCGGACGAGGAAAACACAAATCAATTGAAAAAAAGGGGAAAACAGTTTAAGATTAGTGTATGTATTTCACCGTCAAGCTTTGGAGTGATTTTCCGAAGAAGCGGCGAAGGCGAAAACGCTCTCGAGAAGGCACACGAGGGAAGGAAGTGGCAGAAAAAACCTCAGCAGCTGATCTGACTCGGAGAGAGAAGAAGAAACGAGGAGAGGGATGGGATTGATCGTTGTTCAGGGATGGATTTGAGGAGGGAGAGAGAGGAAGAGGAAGAAGAAGATGGAGAAAAACGGCGGTGTTTAGCCTCAGAGTTATAGAGAGAAGGAATGAGGCAAAGAGGCGTCTGCTAGGTTGAATGCTCCCAACTCCTGCTTTGAAGGGCAGGGATTGGAGTACCAGCAACACCTCAAAACGTGTCGTTTTATCTACTTTTTATGACCATACGCGTAGTTGATGTTTGCAGCTGCCCAAGTTCACATTCCAACAGCAACAACTAAAAAAGAATAGCGTAAATTACATGTAACCACCCGTAAATTAGGCTAATTTTCACATGCATAAGTTAGCATAACCATTAACCACCCACAAAATCATAAATTACACAAAACCATCCATATTAGATTTATTTTCAAAACACCACTCATTCATTCAATATCCATTTGTTTCATTTGTAAAGACAAAAATGCCCCCATATATTAGTCTTTCGAAAGTTATAATTTGGCTTTTTTTATTAAATAATAATTTAGGTTTATTTTACTGTTTATCTACATCTTATTCAACATTTGAAGGAGAAGAGATCGACAAAACTCATTGCAATTCTCTAATATTCACGTAATAAATATGAGGGGCATTTATATATATAGTACACACAATTATTGACCATTGATTTTTAAAAAATCAAGAGTTCACAATCCGCCACGTGTTACAGTTGAAAAATAATAATTACAAAATTCAATCTTCTACCTATTCTTCAGAGAGTGTAGCGTGTGAGACAACTGGGGGGAATAAACCCCTAATCCCCAATTGCATTCTGAAAGTTACGCTTTCACCATCCTCACACATTCTCTTCTTCACATGTGGCGAGGGACTTGCTTTTAGCGAAATAGGTGGTGATTCGAGGAGGAGAAGACCAGAGTCTAGGCAGCGGCGCACGGTGGCGTCGGCGCACAATGGCTCCACTCAGTTTCCTCCTCCCTCACCACCTCCGACATCATCACCCACCCCACGGCCCCCTCCTCCTTCTCCCTACATCTCTTGAGCGCCGCTCGTGCCAGCAACCTCCCCGTGTTGACGACTCTTTCCTCTTCCTCGAACTCCGTGCTCAGCGTCGCTGTCGTCGTGCCCTCCTTCTTCGGGGTCATGATCTCGTCCAGCGTCGTCGCACTCACCTCTACCGCTGCGAAGAAATTGTCGTATATATTGGTTCATCATCCAAGGACATCCGTAGCCTTCATTCTTCTAGTATATAGTGGAATTTGAAATCAAGTAAAGGTTTGGTGTTGTTGAAGCCGGGGGTAGGGGGTGGGTGGGGGGTAGGTGGGGTATCGTTAACATGATTCTCGTATTATTCGGGGGAAAACGAAAAATTATTCAAACGTATGTGTCGTATTTAGTGTAGGATTTTCTAGATGTATAATTTGATTCATTATTTGTCAATTATATTATTCAGATGTGTGTGTCGATTTTTTGTTACTAGTGGTAATGAGTTAGTCAATTATTCAGTGAAATTTGATTCATTATTTGTCAGGATACGAAGTTTTGGTTTGAGGAATAACATAAAAAATCATTCATCGCACGAGTATAATTACACAACTAAATATTATTCGATGGAATGTGACGCATTATTCATTGAAATACAAAGTACTAAGCGTAAGTATTGTTTAGGGATTTGAAGTTTCTTTTCTTTGAAACTGATGGAAAATAAAATAAAATATTATTCGGTAGCATGTAACAAATTATTCATTAGAATTGATAAATTTTGATATGAACTGGCTGGAAAAAAAAAGATAAAAACATTATAAAGTGGAATGCGAAACATTATTTGGTAAAATTGCCTAATTTTTAAAATGTGTATCTCTCAATCTCATGTGATTAGGCTTTAAGCACACACTCACCTCAATTCCATATACAAGCATCGAATCAAATATTGACATTTATATCACAAAATCTCCACCGGATACCTCAAAGCAAAAATAAGAACATCAAGAGGACTTTCGATTAATGGAAACATTCATAGAAGATTCCATTCGGCGGGGTTGTAATAGAGATTGGTAAGAAACATAAGTGCAATGAACATATATTTGGTCATGTGGTACTATAAATTCCGGGAAAATAAGATTTCTATAACTCTTAACATAACACAAACCAACTCAACAATACATCAAGCTCTCATAATTAAAAACAACATCTCAGTAAATATGACAATAAAGCCCAAAATATCCTCCATAAATCACAACTCTCATCAATCTCATAATCATCTCATAATAGTGCATACATATGCATCTACAACACCCAACCAATCTTTTTTTAAACCCACATAATTCCAATTCTTCCTCATTATGCAAAAATAGATAAAACTTTGCTCTTATTTTTTTTTTCTTTAATTTTTCTTTTTTTTTCAAACTGTTTTTTTTTTAATAATTGAGCCATAAATACATAGGATGATAAAATGCATAAAAATGAGGGAACTATAAAGCACATAACATTACATCTTCTCAAAACCATAAAGCATAAAGCTCACACTTTAGCTTTTTTCCTCCTCAACTCCAAAATAGATCTCCATAACCCACTAAAAATCTTAATTTCCCCAAAAAGGGTAAGGCTTACCATAGGCTAGGAATAATGCAATTTTTTGGGGCTACGAATAAAATAGGCTAAAGGCTCAAATTGGCTTCAAAGCAAGATATAACATAAGGTAGACATAGATAAAATGTGGCTAAAATGTTGCCTCTATCATTTGAACTTATCAAGCAATGATCATGTATATAATCGGTCTTGAAAATAGATAATCATGTTAATACTCAAAGATACATGCATAGGAAGAGTAAATCACACAAGAAAAACAAAAGGAATATAAATATATCCCTTATAAGGTCAAAAATATCTCACAAGGACAAATTTTTTATGAATATCAAGCATGCTCACAAACTTAGATCATACATGCTCAATTACCTATGCCTAATCATATTTCACATAAAAACCAATTTCAGAGACAATGTCAAATCATTCCAGGATTCCAATGGGAATCTAACCCTAAGATAGATAGAATAGATAGAAGATAGATAAAACTAACCTAAAATAAAATAAAATCTAATCCTAAAGATAGATAAAATAAATCTACTCCTAAAATAAAGAGATAGATCTAAATCTAGCCTAATGAAGATGGAAAATCAAATTTAACCTAAAATAACCGGAAACCAAATAAACATAAAGATAAAATAGAATAGAAAATACTCCCTTCCAATGTAACCATAAATCCGGATGTGTCTGTGAACATTGGCGAGTGACAGGTGGCAGGCGTCGTGATGTGCAGAACGTCATTCCTTCATTCAATCAAGCAAATTTCATCTACCAAAAAGGTTCTAACACTACACTACTCCAATGTACAACAAAAAGACTTGTTCTACTTTATTGAATTAAAAAATAAATGCGAAATTGAAACAATATTACCAAATCTACCTTGGGTTGCCTCTCAAGAAGCGCCTTTGTTTCACGTTTTTGGCTCGACGTGATGCATGTCTTGGTTAAGTTATCCCATCAAGATCCTCCACACTTTTTTTTTGTTGACAAGAGGGGGAATCTTAGAAATCTCTCCAATATATCAATAAATTGCACCGGTCAATTCCTTATTGAAACGAGTTTCTCCCGGAGGTTTCCTTGAAATTACAAAAACTTCAACATTATTAGGAATCAATTTCTCATAGGGAATAAAAATAAAATCATTTGAATTAGACATATTCTCATGTGACTTAAACAAATTCTCAAATTTTCTATCAATGTCATCTTTCCCTAAATCAACTTTCTCTTTATTAGAAGACTCAATAAGCAATGATTCATTCTCAATAGAAGCATCTAACAACCTATTTGATTCATTCATGTGATCACTATCATTAAAGTCAAGAACATCTACATAATCATTAGGAGAAAGAGTAATAGGCTCAAATATAGAAAATTCAATATTTCTATCATCAAACTCCATGGTTAGGGAACCTTCAAAGCAATCAATCTTAGTCTTAGCCGTTCGCACAAACGGTCTTCCCAAGATAATTGGGGTTTTAGACATACCTTGTTCCATATCCAATATAAAGAAATCAGTTGGAAATATCAAATCATTTACCTTAACCAAAACATCCTCAACAACTCCTCTATGCTTAATACTAGAACGATCAGCGAGTTGTATAAACCTTCCCCCTCCTATTTAGTTCTATTAGTTCTAGTTATAAGAAACTAGATATTTAATCAAAACTATTTCTTTTGATTTCATATTGAATTTCGATTTTAACATCAGTTTCAGACAATGCATCGAGACCCAAAAATATGTACAAGTTATATGCCATCACATTGATTGAAGCACCTAGGTCTAGCATAGCCTTTGTGAAGCTAGCATTACCTATTGCACTTGGGATAGTAAACATACCTGGATCTCCGCACTTTTCAGGAAATCTTTTATGTAGCAAAGTAGAAATATTTTCATTTAAACTTACCTTTTCCTTCCTTCGCATTCTTTGCTTGCGTTTCATAGTGCAAAACTCTTTCAAAAACTTCGCATAGTGAGCATAGTTTTGATCAAATTGAAAAGTGGAATATTTACATCACAATGAGGAAAGGTGTCATAAATGATTTGTTCATCTTCCCACATACGATCAGGTCTTAAGGCATGAGGAAAGGGTGGTGCAGGTCTTGGAACCTCAGAAGACCACTCCTTGGATGATTTTCCTTAGGGATTGCACAACGTCAAAATTCGGATCACACACTGGAAGGGACGGCGGGCGCCGGTCTAAGGGGCGGCATGCGCCGTCATCAACAGACGGTGAATCTCCTTTGTTGTCTTCCTCACCCACATCAATCACATTTTTAGGCCTCTCTTCAACATTCCTAGTGGATGTACTCACTTGTTTTCCTCCTCTAAGGATTATGGCACTCACATTCTCCTTCGGATTAACTACCACTTGTGATGACAACTTCCCCGAATCTTTCGCTTTTAATTCTCCAATCTCCTTAGCCATTTGACTCAAAAATTTCTCCGGAACACTCATCTTATCTAACAACAACCTCGATTTATCATCTCTATCCTCTTGTTGAGTGTTTCTTTGACGATTCTCAAATTGTCGTCTTCCTTGATAAGAAACTTGTTACCGCTGACCCATGCCGTTGAATCCACTTTGATAATTCGAATTGTAGCTCTGATTGCAACCATTGTTACCAAAGTTGAGGCGAGGTCCATAATCCATAGCACTCAAATCATCTACATCCTCTTGAATCAAAGGACACTTATCATTCGGATGAGTTGGATCCCCACAGACACCACAAGGTCTAGGCTGCTGATGTTGATTCATTTGCATAGCCATCTTGTTTCACTATCTTAGTAAGCCTATCTAAATCATCCTTGCAACCATCTCTAGCAGTATCCAACTTATGAACTCCTCTAACTCCTTGGTGTCTCCCATATTGTTGCGATGCGTTAGCCAACCCTTCGAAAATCTGCATTGCTTCTTGAGGCGTCTTATCCAAAATATCTCCTTCACTAGTAGCATTGATGAAACTCCTGTCGATGTCAAGCAATCCCTTATAAAGATATAACACTAGATCATCCTCGGTATATCATGTTGTAGACAACTACCCTTAAGCTCTTGAACCACTCAACATACTCATAAAGACTCTCCATACGTGATTGCTCAATACTAGATAGCTTCTTCTTGAGTTTGTTGAGGCGAGTAGTAGGAAAGTACTTCTGATGGAAAGCTTTCTTCAATTCAACCCAACTAGTAATGCTTTCGGGGTGTAGGTAATAAAGTCAATCGCTTGTAGAATCTTTCAAGGTAAAGAGGAACACTCTCAATATCAATTGGTCATCGGTAAGGCCTTGGGATCTAAGTCTATCACACACACTCACAAAGGTTGCAAGGTGTTTGTTTGGTTCCTCTCCATGCAATCTATTAAAGTAGGGTAAAATAGTAGACTAATTCGACTTATACTCAAATCTCGAACCCTCAGGGAGATCAGGAAGTCTAATTGCAAGTGGTTGAGCACTCAAATTAGGTTCTTTTAGGTGTCTGAGGGTTCTTATTGGTGGATTAACAATTTCGTCTCCCATCTCCTTATGTGTGTCAAATTCGAGCCTCCTTTTCAACCTAGAAAGAGATATTTCAATCTCGAGATCAAAAGACAAAGGCAATGAATTAGAAGATCGAGTTTAAACCATACAAGGACAAAAAAGACTCAAAGAAGAACAAAAACAAAAAAAAAAAAAAGAGAATCAATGATAGAAATAAAGTAAAGCAAACTCTTTTCTTCTCCCCGACAACGACGCCAAGAATTTGGTGCGGGACGAACGTCGTTGGCACTTTATCCCTTTGCCAAATAGTAATATTATCCTAACTCAAAGCTCAAAAACAATAGATAAGTAAACCAATGAATTGATAAACCAAACAACTACTAGTATAGCGATGAAGTCTGAAGTCGAACCCACGGAGAGAAGCGGATTACTATGCTATATTCCTAACAATGACTTTTATGACAAAAGCAATGACTTGTGACAACTTGATAACAAAGTAAAGTAAAGAGAACTAATGATTGCAAAGTAATTGATAATGAAAATATAAGAAATATTTCACCTGTAATTCTCTGACAATGGTTGAGATTCCTGGTCCTAGAATTGATTCATTAATTATCCATATGCATATGTCTACTTGACTAAAGTTGAAGGATCTGCATGGATACAATCACCTTATTCAATATCACTAAAGAACAGCATTAAATGCTCAAGTACTTAGACCAATTGACATATCAATTTAATGCAATTAAAGACACAATCAGAACAACCTTAAATCGGCCATAATCGACATCTAGCGATATAGATCAATCGAAATCATCCACTACAAAGACAAGGAAATATCACCACTTCAATACTTTCATTTGCTATCAAGTAAACAATAACGAATTCATAGCTAAGATGCAATTTCTAACATGGTGATCAATTATAGAAAAGAACACAAATATAATCAGTAAACCCAAGATGATAAATATACTCATAAATAACTAAATAGAACCAAATCCTCACAATCTATTAAACCATGTCTTCAAATCAAATGCGAAACAATGAGTTTAGCAACTCATAGGCCAAAAACCTCTCTTCTCTCTCAAAACGTTCATTGTCTCACCACTACTGTTGTTCCTCACGGCTGAATACAATAGAAATAACCTACTAAAGAGTAGTGCAAAACCCTAGAAATACAATAATATTATAATAGGAAATAGAATCTTTGGATCTAAATCGCATTCGCTGAACACGGCGTCACGACGGGTGCCGCCTAAGGCTTGGTGGGCGCCACCCTATGCAGTAACGACTTTCTTCTTCTCTTCAATGTTGTGCTTCCTTGCTCATTTGTAGCCTCTTCTTCAGCCTTCATATGCTCCAAAACATGTCTCATAAGCTCTTCCAAGATCCCATCCAAGGTCGGAATGTGATACTGCAGAATAAACACTAAAAGGTGTAGATTCCGAACTCATTTACTTCACAAGCAAGATATGAAACTAGACTAAAACACCTGCAAAACTCCTATCTAAATGCAATAAGAAATACCTATAATGCTTATATGAAATATGCATTATCAAGACCCCAGATGTTGGAGCTCAGCTCTGCGTCGGGCCTCCGATCGTAGCCATAGCCTCTCGGAGTTGATTTATTCAATAAGACCCCAGACAGTAGAGCTCATCTCCGCGTCGGGCCTCCAATCGTAACCAAAGCCTCTCGGAGTTGATTTATTCAGTAAGAGCTCAAACGTTGGAGCTCGGATATGCGTCGAGCCTTCGATCGTAGCCAGAGCCTTTCGGAGTTGATTTATTCATAAGTCCCTAAACGCTGGAGCTCAACTCCACCTCGGGCCTTCGATCAAAGCCAGAGCCTCTCGAGGATGACTAACCTAGAGGTTCATAGACGCTCGAATCCCCATTTCACGACAAGTTCTCCCCGCGGCTTGAAGCCCCGTGAAGTTGCCATTTTTATATAAGCCACAATCAACCACGTGTCCTTTTGGGATCAATTATTACCTCAAACTCTGAGAACATCCAAGGGACTCCGACCACAAGGATTCCCCCAAAGCAAAGCCAGGGGAAAAGATAAAACTCACAAGGCATAGAAAGTTCAAATTACAAATGGTGCGAAGTCAAATGCCAAAATATAAGATAGAAGAAAAGTATTAACAACCGCCGAAACCTTCATTATCCAACATCATTTGACAAGGCAATAAAAGTCAAACCGCACGCCAAGGTTAACTAAGGGTGAAACCCATTGGTTATAGGATTCCTAGTATTAGGGTCGACGCAACCAACATTCCCCTCTTCGTCCTTTGGATTCATAACCTAGACTTCAAAATGAGCGTCACCTATGTAAAGAAAAACCATGGAAGATTCGATAGAAAATCCATGGGAGCATACAGAGTCGTACCATCCACGGCTAAGCCAATACATACCATAGTCCTCTCTAGTAACACAAACAGGGAAGTTTCGCAGGATACGAGATGACTAAAGGACCCGCTCAGGAATGGCATTCCCATATTTATCCTCAAAACGCAGAGGCAAAAGCTGTGAGGAAATAAGATCATAAGATTAAAATGGAAGCTACCGGATGGGAAGAAGAAAGCCAAACCCACAATGACCAAAAGCATATCATGTGATGCATCTGTTCTTCAAAGTTGATTGCTTGAAAGAAGGCCCATGGATCGCCACCAGAGATAGCCATGCTTACTCTAAAAGCAATGATAAGAACGATAGTCGAACCCCACATTTAAACTTACCCGGAACCTACAAACAGGGTCACGACTAAAAACAAAGAGAAAGACCTGGGCAAAGGCCCTCCATGATAAAAAGGACTTTTGCCCTGCTCAAGTCCGCGCATGCATACGTGTCAGGAGCCCAACCAAGTAGAAACAAGACCTGCTGCCTCTTTCTGAAAACTGAAACAACTAGAAGCTTAGAATCCTGACCACTGCATACATTGAATAAACAAGCTTACACAAAACTGCGTTACATGGCTTAGTCTTGGAAGAAGAATCTTATATAACTTCCAAAGCAACAAGGGCAACTCGTGAAGCAACAATAGTGACAAGGATTGACGTGTGGTAATGGACGTGAAAAACAAAGTTTAACCAACATAAGAGGGTATAAAAGCCCCGAAACCTGAACATCTTAAACCACTAAAATATGGAGCCAAAACCCGCCCAAGGGCGTTCTACAGAGTCATCCTCAAGGAAGAACAACTCCGAACACTTCAGCTCCCGCTAATGTATGTGCTACTTGAAGAAGATGCCCACAGCCAGGCGTAACTCTGGTCCCGATCCAACAAAGAGCATGGAGTCAAGGTTGAAAGAGACCAAGACGGGCTTTTCTGGCTGACCAAGGGAAGGCCTGAATTCATGCAGGCAAATAGAGTATGCGTCGGGATGACCCTTATCTACATATACCAAGGAGTCTCCCATTTAGAAGTATATGTGGTAAACCCAGAATGCGACTACAATGGTAACGCAGAGCACACTTAGCGTGCTTGAATTAAAGCTCATGCGGAATAAGGCCACGACACTATCAATTGTAACGTGTTCGAGCTTTAGCTGAAGCAAAATATGGTCGCAGCTCTATCAACTTCTAAAAAGTTTCCCATTAAATAAAGCTTGGTAGGTTTTATGTAAACTTTTCCTCTTGGGAGTAAGAATTCGATATCGAAATAGGGCGCTTTTGGTCACTATGCTTCACCTTACGAAATCTCGCACGTGAACGCCCAGAGTAAAGCAAAAAGAAAGAAAATCGGTGGTCAAATTAGAAATACGCTAAGATAGAAAACTTAATATTCATTCATGTATGATAAGTAGCGCTACAACCCAAAATTACGGAAGAAGGTCTAGAAAGACCTGTTCGAAGAAAAAACCGAAAAAGGGAGTTAGAGGAGTCGTTGTCGTCACTACCTCCTCCTATGGTTTGACGCGGGCAAATCTTGAAACAAGCATATCTTGTGTGGAAGAACATCATCGATGCCCCAACTCCGAATCCGTGATACAAAACGAAGTCACTCCACCCGTGGTCGAGTTGCAGAAGGTTATTTTCATTTCTGTTCACCATAACCTGAAAATCTTGGACAAGATAAGATGATAGAAAAACCCATTCTGGTATGCTAGACCAATAATTGGCCTCAAACTGAAGCGGTATCTGTTTGAGAAGTAAGCAAAGAAGAAGGGTAAATGTACAAAAGAAAAATTCAAAACCCCCTAAATCAGGAAGAGAACAAAAACCAAAACAACTTATGAGCCTGAACAATTGCTCCACGACATCTAAAACCTGGAAAAAAGCCTAGGGACTGGGGTTCTCTGGTGCCATGATTAAAAACCAAACGACTAGGAATGCTTAAGACATCACCAGGACAAGGACGAGGTGTAAATGTCTTAAGGGGGGACTGAGCTATAAAAGAAAAAAGGAAAAATGTGGGCATGATTGCCGGGTGGGGTAAATCCCTCACATCCTAGTCGCATCTGCAAAGAGAAAAGAACGCCTTCCAAACACTTGGCATCAATCAAACCCGTGCAATGAAAAGCATGAGAATAAAATACTTAAAATAAAATTCGGGCAACCAAAGCTACTCGTGTCAACCCATTGTTTGAAACAACATCTTAGAAAAGTGTTTTGGAAGAACCGGTAATTACACAAAAAAAAAAAGGAAAAGGCCTGAGAACTGTCCGAAGAAAATGGGGAAGTTAACCCTCCTATTCTAATCCCTCTGCGTCATCCACGACCTCATCATCATCATCATCATCATCATCCTCAGAATCTTCGGCGGCTAACTCCTCCTTTGAAAGCCCCCAATATTCAACTTTCAAGCTAGCTTCAAACTTTTCTAAGGGGACATTGGGGTTGGCAGCCGAGCGAGCTACACTCTGATTAATTATCGCGGCCATCCCTTTCCTGAAGTAGCTGAAGCATTTGTCCTTGAGAATCCCATCTTCCTTAGGGGTTTTAAGGCAGATCTTGGCAACTGATGACAGAAAGGAAAGACTTGTGTCAGTCTTCACCTATTATGCAAGCAGATAACTCAAACCCTCGAGACTCTCAAGCCATTGGAGGACCATGTCTTGGTCAGTTCGAGACTTGGCAGCGTTTAACTCCTGCTTAAGGAGGGATTGTTCTCTCGAATGATAGAGTTATCTTCTTGGAGCTTTTGGATAGAAGCTTCACTCGTTTGAACTTGGGCCTTCAGAGAATCCACAGATGATTCAAGGTTGCTCTCCTTAAGATGAGAGGCTTCTAATCCATACATTGTCGTGTCCCACTTCTTAGTGAGCATCGACACTCAGCGGAAACCTCCTGCAGCTTCTCGTGATGCTCAACGGATCGCTTCTGGAATTTCTCCACTAATTCAGGATATCCAACGGTGTTGCCCAAAGTTTGCAGGCGGTGGTGCAACTCCTTAACTTCAGCAGATTTTTCATCAATCTCCCAATCTTGACAAACCAATCGGCGCTCAATGTCGGTTTGATACGCTTATCCGTTCTGCGCTAGCTTTTTAGGAAACTTGAGCCTAACCAGCTCATCCATCCCAAAACCAGGGATTGGATAGGTGGGGAGTGTTAGGAGGGATTTTGAGTCCAAAATAAATATGAAATATAAATCTCAATCCGATTTTTGATGTCCACGCAAATAAGTTACAAGAAACCCTCCCGCTGTAGTGGTAGCAAATCAGGATCGAATGCATGAGGAAGCGTCTCAGTGCTCATCTTAATAGTTCCAAGACCGGCCAGCCCTCGAAATCGACTTCAGAAGATCACTTGATGTCGAGTAAGGGACTTGATATTGACTGTCAGTCAACGTTTGGCGAACAACCTACACAACAGAAGACAGAAAACTCGACGTCGAGTGAAGGTCCACTCGATGTCGACTCGTTTGACTCGATGTCGAGTCTAAGGACTCGATGTCGAGTCTAAGGACTCGATGTCGAGTATGTGAGTGCATAAAAACGTGCAAAAATCTAAAAGTCGGAAAAGATGTCCAAAGAAATAAGGATGGATGAGGAAAATATATGAACAGAAATAAACATAAATTGGTTTATTTGAATTCAATAAACTAAAAGCTTTTAGAGTCGGGGATTCATGCCACAACGATAACCATACAAGACTTATGCCAAATTCAGGAAAGATTACGCCTTTTAATCAAATAACTTTCATTATTAACAAATAGGTGGATAGAGGCTCTCGCATAAACCCTAATTGTTACCACCATTTTTGATAATTAATCCAAGTTCATATTAAGATCACTTTCTCTTCAATAATATAAATAATGATTTACCTACTACTGTCGTAGAAGAATCATGCAAATAGGGATAGAAGATGAAATCGCATTTAAAATCAAACCATTGATGCATAAACTCCCATGGTTATCATCGGACTCACTCCGACTCTACTAGTAGGGTGACTACTCGCACCTCATCACAATAACAAACATCATATTCATAAAGGAAATCACTTTAATTGAACTAAAATAGAAAGAGTAAAAACAGAACAAAGCTAAAACCGCTCTCGTACCTTCTAACTCAAATCGGCTCTCTCTTTCTCTCTCTACTCTCTATTGCCTAGACTACTTGTGTGTTGAAGAATGAATAAAAACTCAGCCCCTAGGGCTTTTTTATAGGGTTCCATCCTTGCTATCCAAGGAAGGAGCAACTTTATCTATATCTATTTTCTATCTATCTAAATCTAAGGATAAATGTTCATCAATTAAATAAATAAAAACAATTAAATTACCCTTGGTAAATATGAAATTCACCAAGTAGGATAGATGGTCTTCAACTTGATAAAAGATCTCTTTCTTCCACATTAAGCAAAACCACACTCGGATTCGGAATCGGATTAACGTCGGATCGGGTTCTGTTGGGAACTCGACATCGAGTCAATAAACTCGACATTGAGTCACATCCGTGCATCTTGAGTTGTCTTGTGTGTGATCACTCGATCTTGGCCCTAGCTCCACTCGACATCGAGTCCTTCTGTGTTGGTCCAGAGCCTTACCACTCGATCTCGTGTCTGCAAGGGTGTGTGTCGAGTGTGCACTCGATATCGAGCCAGGTGGAGTCGATCTCGACTCCTTCTTGTTAAGTAGTATGCTTCTTCTTTGCTCCTGCTCGTTGCATAGCCTAACTTCAACTCGACGTCGAGTCACTGGGTACACGTCGAGTGACTCTTCAGTAGACGTTGAGTTGTTTTCCAACTTGAATTCCACTCCTCCGAATTGCTCCAAAAATGTCTCAATTTTAGCAATATTAAACAAGAACTAGTGTAGATCTCCATAATTGACAAATAAGTATAAACTACACAATTCCTGCATTATTCTAACACGGAAATATAAAATGTGGACAGAAATCGATATAAAAGTTAATGGAAAACATGGTAAATTGAGCGCACATCAACACCCCATAATTGAGCTTGCTTGTCCTCAAACAATACTTTTAATGACCATACAGGGGAAGAAATTAAACTCTCAACATCTTAGATTCATTCTTATATCTCCCTGCAATCAATTACCATCCTCGAAAAGGTATTAATGTCACCAAATCCATGCATTTGAATAAAAGCAACATCTACATATAAAATGAGGGTTATCTAAAAAACAATTTCATATGCGACAAAGCAACAATAATCAAGAGAACTTTATTTAAGCTGAAAAAGGAGTATATTGGTAAAAGGCTAAAGGTGGGATATATTTGGCCATGTGATGCTAATGATCCGGGGAAATTGAGTAATTTCCAAAATTTTCATACCACATTCCTCTTCATTTGATTTCTCACCTTTCTCTCATCGCTAAATGCTTTTTTCACTATAATGCTTTTACCTCTCTAACTCAGCACTGCCTTCTCGTGAGTCGCAAACATGGGTGTCATGAATGGCCCTATATATTTAGTGCTTCAGAATCCTCACCTTGGTGTCCCATCCTGTTGAACTAACGTCGGAACGCAGGCAGGGTCGATCTACCTTTATCTCCTGAGGTGACTGAATTTTCTTTCACTCATTAAATTTTCCATAATCTTTCAATTTCCTGCCAAACTCCAATAATGATAATAACAACACAACTCACCATATAATAATCTCCAAAAGTAACTTTCATTCTCAACATAATCCCCGGATAAGGAAATAAGGTAAAGAATGTGCAATATTAATTTAGACCATGTGGAGGAAAAATGAAATAAGGCTCAATATGGCTAATGTGAAGCGTATATGGATAAGTATGGCTAAGAATATAAAAATGAGCATTATATAAAAATTATAAAGTCATCTATCCTCTTATTGTGCAACATGTCAAAAGCAACATTAAATTTACCTCATTTTTGGTTTTCAAGAAAATAATGCACTTCAGTGTGACTTCCCTTTACTAGGCAATTTCATGCTATATTTAGACCATGTGGAGCAAAAATGAAATAAGGCTCAATATGGCTAATGTGAAGCGTATATGGATAGGTATGGCTAGAAATATAAAAATGAGCATTATATGAAAATTATAAAGTCATCCATCCTCTTATTGTGCAACATGTCAAAAGCAACATCAAATTTACCTCCTTTTTGGTTTTCAAGAAAATAATGCACTTCTGTGTGACTTCCCTTTACTAGGAAATTTCATGCTATATCTCTAATAAATCCAATTTTGCACCATCGAGTTCTATTAAGCTTCCATGACACTAATAAAAAAAATCAAATGAGGGTGATAAAAATAAACTTTGAAAAATAACATATAAGCGTATAGATGAATAATAACTCCAAAGTAACCATGCATGAGTATTCGAGAAATAATCATGAATGTGCACATAAGTAAGCTTTTCCCCCACCCCATACTTAAAGATTACAGTGTCCTCACTGTATAAAAACAAGGGTAAAAAAAGAAACTTACTAGACAGACGTGCATATTCTTAAAATAGGTGCTGAATTTGGCCACCTGGAGTCGATATCGATTGTAGCTCTGAGTTCCAAGGAATGTTGAATGGGATTTGTATGTTGATTCCTTGGTTCCGCCGTTTGTTGGTGCAAGCACCTACACGTGTTAGAAAATAGGCAAAAACAAAAACAAAACAAACCAAAATAAAGTTTAAAATAAATCCAAAATATTGAAAACACTAGAAACTAAATAGTCTTGTTACAAGCTCTAGATTTTATAGTCGCTAGACCGACTTCTTCTTTTGATCTTCAGGGTGGCATCTGCAGGGCCCATGTGGCTTGGGCCTCGAAAAGCACACCATTCTTGTCTATCAGCTGCATTCCGTCCGAGTGGATCTTATGTGCCTCGAACGGACCCATCTTCTTCTCCATAAATTTGTTTGGGAACCAATGATTTTTTGATTTGGAGACATATACCTTGTCTTCTACTTCGTAGTCCTTCGGATCATCATTGGAAATCCTACATAAGCGCACATACCAAGACAAACATCTTCCATGTATAGATAAATCATGAATCGAAATTGGGGAAGAGAGATCCGTACCTCCGCTAACCTTTGCAGATTCTTCATTTTGTTGGTGCACTAGACATCGAGTGAGGTCACTCGACGGCGAGTCTCGTTGTGGTCCTGGTGGAGTCGGAGCAGGGGGAGGCGTCGAATTGATGGTAGTGACTCGACATCGAGTCAAGTGACTCGACGCCGAGTATCTGCTGCTCGCTTCTGGTGGTGATCTCGGTGATGAAGGTGAGTTGATGCCGATGACTCAACCTCGAGTTAGAGAACTCGACGTCGAGTGGCTAGTGTCTGCTCCTGGCTTGGTCGATGGAGGTGGGGTTGACTGGTCGATGTCGAGTGACTCACTCGATGTCTAGTAGGTTGACTCGACGTCGATCCCATACTTAGTCCCTACAACAGAATCTGGAAAACTTTCATTCGATATCGACTTACCTGACTCGACGTCGACTGGACTTTTTGTTTGCTCATTCCAGAATTACTATAATCTCCCCCACTTGGGCTTCCATAGCCCTCTTTTCTAGCTCATCGGGAGTCATTGTTCTTACCTTAGGCTCCCCGCAAGTGATGTATCCTCTTTTTATAGACTTGACCTCCATAGGACCATCGTGCTTGTCAGTTTTATTAAAAGAGAACTCAATTACCTCATCTCTGATGGTGAATGTGAGCACTCCCTCACTTACGCTTATGTTGGCATCGACGGTTACTAAGAAGGGCCTACCTAAAATACTGGAACAAGCAGGGTCCTCTGCCATATCAATAACAAGAAAATCAGTAGGGACAAAGAACTTACCTACTTAAATAGCTACATCGTCAACCATGCATGTAGGGATGACCATCGTGTTGTTTGCCATTTAGAGTCTGGCATCCACAGTCTCTAGAGCTCCTATCTTCACTTTGGACCAGATGGATAAGAGCATGATGCTCACACTTTCTCCTAAGTCACAAAGTGCATTGAATCTATGTAGACCAAAACCAATAGTTATAGCAAACTTACCTGAGTCTGACCATTTTTTGGGAGCTCCATTTTGTTGCATTCCTCTGCGATCTCAGCCATCGACCCCTTCTTGCTAAGAATGTCTTTGAGGAACTTGACATAGGATGGCATCTCAGGAAGAGCTTCGGTGAAAGGAATGGTGACGTTGAGCCCTTGAAGCATCTTCACGAAATTCTAAAACTTTTTCTCTGCTGGGTCCTTCGAAGATTTTGTCGAGAATAGCAATGTCTTCTTATTTTTTGATGCAAGTGGTGTCGGGTGAGTTAAATCGACGTCGACTGGTGTAGAATCAACATTGAGTGAAGTTGGAGGCTGCTGGTGATGCTGACGTGGAGACTCGACGTCGGCTGGTGACTCGACTTCAACTGGTTTAACGGTTTCCTCCTCCGTTGTTTGCTTGGGCGTTTGTAGTTGACGCCCACTCTTTAAGTTCATTGTTTCCACATATCCTGTGGACTTACCTTTTGGGTTGGGTTCTGATGATCCCGGGAGTGATCCTGGCGGTTTGGGGATCGATGCAACCAATTGACCCACTTGGGTCTCAATGTCCTTCCGCCAAACGTCAGTCTCTCCCAGTCGCAATTTGATGCCATGCAGTTGAGTATGGATGAAATTGTTGGCTTTCTTAATTTCAACATGGTTCCATCGCATCTCGTTGAGGATGATGTGCAGGTCATCTTTCTTGGATTCTCTATCTGAGTGTCCAAGAGCTCTGTAGGGTAGGGGTCTCTTTGGTATTGGGGATTGTGATAACCCCAATTTTGTTATTGGTGTTGTCCTGAGTAGTTAGGACCCCCCGCATAGCGCGCCTCCTCATGTGTTTCTACAAGCTGCACTTGGTCGGCGTGTGGACATGCAGTGGTGTTGTGCCTTACGGACCCACACTCCAAACAAGGTTGATTGTTAGAATGAAATTTAACTTGTTTGGTAAGGCGGTGTACCTAGTCCCTATGGAATTGGTCTTTGACATCAGGATTAATCTTTTTTGACGGTTCGTAGAGCGAAATAGATGGGGCATGCCTTTCGTCGGAGGCCTCAAGGGTTCCATAAGTGTTGTCGAAGTTTTCTAACCTCTCAAAGGTATCCCAAACACATTGTGGTGTGTACTCAAGATACCTATAAGAGGTATAGGTGTTAATCCAATCCTTTGTAGGCGCATCCAGGGAATCGTAGATGATTTCATGGATCACATATTGTGCTTGCCCATGCGTAGGACAAGATTTGATAAGGCGTTTGTAGCGCTTCCAGACTTGTGCAAGTGTTTCCCCTAGCTTTTGCTTGAAAGTCGTAATCTTTTACCTGAGATGCGCTGTCTTGACCGGAGGAAAGAACTTGTTAAGAAACAAGTCCTTGAGTTCGGTCCACGTGCGGATGGATTGTGGAGACAAACCCTCAAACTAATGTGAAGCTTTCCCTGCAAATGACGAACGAAAAGTCTTTAGTTTCAAATATTCTAGATTAGCATCATCAGCAATAGTTTCGCATAAATCTAGATATATAGTTATATGCTCTAAAGGACATTCATTGGGTTTCTCTTCAAATTGATTCCTTCTAATTTCAGAAATAAAATAAGGTCTAATTTCAAAAGAAACGCGAGGGAGAATGATAGGAGATTCTAGCACTTCCAGAGTAGGGTGCATATATTCTTTGGCATTCGCAGGGATGCCGGATTGTTATTCCTCCAGCTCTAGTTGGGCTTGGGCGTCGTGATCCGCCCTTGCCTCCCAACGTTGTTGATTTTGTGCAAATTCCGCCTCCTTTTGCGCGAACTCCATTTATTTGGTGGTGAGCTCCTCTATTTGCTTTTGGAGCTACTCAAGCTCATGCGCTGGTGTAAGCTCCACCTCGTTCTCATCGCTAGATGCCATGAGTCTCTTCTTAAAAAGTCTTTGTTGAAGACGAAAGAAGCGTTCCGGTTCAAGAAGAGGATCAAATTTGGGTGTGCGATCAGTGTCTCGCATACACCTATAAAACAAAAACTAAAAAGAAAAGGGCGTAAAAAGAAACTAAAAAGGGCTTAATTGATAGCTTCCCCAGCAACGACACCAAAAATTTGTTTATGTGGGATTTCGAGTCTAAAATAAATATAAATATAAATCTCAAACCGATTTTCGATTTTCGATGTCCACGCAAATAAATTACAAGAAACCCTCCCATTGTAGTGGTAGGGAATCAAGATCGAGTTCATGAGGAAGTGTGTTAGTGCCCGCCTTAATAGTTCCAAGATCAGCCCTCGAACTCGACTTCAAAAGATCACTCGATGTCGAGTAAGGGACTCGATATCGACTGTCAATCAACGTCTGGAGAACAACCTACACAACAGAAGATAGAAAACTTAACATCAAGTGAAGGTCCACTCAATGTCGACTTGGTTGACTCGATGTCGAGTATGTTAATGCAGAAAAACATTCAAAAATCTAAAAGTAAAAAAAGATGTTTGAAGAAATAAGGATGGATGAGGAAAATATATGAACAGAAATAAACACAGATTGGTTGATTTGAATTCAATAACCTAAAAGCTTCCAGAGTCGGGGATTCTTGCCACAATGATAACCATATAAGACTAATGCTAAATTCAGGAAAGATTACTACGCCTTTTCATTAAATAATTTTCGTTATTAACAAAGAGGTGGATAGAGGCTCTCGCACAAACCCTAATTGTTACTACCCTTTTTATAATTAATCCAAATTCATATTAAGATCACTTTCGCTTCAATAATATAAATAAGGATTTACCTGCTACTGTCGTAGAAGAATCATGCAAATAGGGATAGAAGATGAAATCGCAATAAAAATCATACCTTTGATGCATAAACTCACATGATTATCATTGAGCTCACCCTAACCCTAGAAGTAGGGTGACTACTCGCGCTTCGTCACAATAACATCATATTCATAAAGGAAATCACTTGAATTGAACTAAAATAGAA
Organism: Persicaria tinctoria; assembly: GCA_037127255.1. Lineage (NCBI taxonomy): Eukaryota > Viridiplantae > Streptophyta > Magnoliopsida > Caryophyllales > Polygonaceae > Persicaria > Persicaria tinctoria. The sequence goes on along the minus strand of JBANSL010000012.1, from coordinate 39,877,641 downwards.
AGAGTACAAACCGAACAAAGCCAAAACTGCTCTCGCACCTTCCAACTCAAATCGGCTCTCTCCCTCTCTCTACTCTATATTGCCTAGACTACTTGCGTGTTGAAGAATGAATAAAAAATCAACCCCTATGGCTTTATTTATAGGCTTACATCCTTGCTAGCCAAGGAAGGAGTAACTCTATCTATATCTACTATCTATCTATCTAAATCTAAGGATAAATGTTCAACAATTAAATAAATAAAAACAACTAAATTCTCCTTGGTAAATATGAAATTCACCAAGTAGGATAGATGGTCTTCATCTTGATAAAAGATATGCTTTTTCCACATTATGAAAAAACACACTCAGATTCAAAATCGGATCAATGTCGGATCGGGTTCTGTTGGGCACTCGACATCGAGTCAATGGACTCGACATCGAGTCACGTCCGTGCCTCTTGAGTTGTCTCGTGTGTGATCACTCGATCTCGGCCCTAGCTCCACTCGACATCGAGTCTAGAACTCGACATCAAGTCTAGGACTCGACATCGAGTTCTTCTGTTCTAGTCCCGAGCATTGTCACTCGATCACATGTGTGCAGGGGTGTGTGTCGAGTGTGCACTCAATATTTGGTCAGGTGGACTCGATATCGACTCCTTCTTGTCGACTGGTCTGCTTCTTCTTTTCTCCTGCTCATTGTATGCCCTAACTTTCACTCGATGTTGAGTCACTGGGTAGACGTCAAGTGACTCTTCAGTAGACGTGTAGTTGTTTTCTAGTTTGAATTCCACTTCTTCGAATTGCTCCGAAAATGTCTTGATTTCTGCAATATTAAACAAGAACTAGTGTAGATCTCCATAATTGACAAAGAAGCATAAACTACATAATTCCTGCATTATTCTAACCCAGAAATATAAAACGTGGACAAAAATCAATATAAAGTTTAATGCAAAACATGGTAAATTAAGCGCACATCGGGGAGCGTCGCGTCGCCCTGGGAAAAGAGAGTTGCTTCTTTGTCCGCGGCCTCAGTTTGGCCTGCAGAGTTGTCCACCTTCTTCTTCTTCTTGGACTTGGGGTCGTGTGGATCCGCGGAGCGAGAACATTTCTCGTGAAGTCCGCTAGTAGAAATGGATGCCTCATTATTGGTTTTAGCAGCCCGATCAATGTCCAGCTCCACAATAACTGGTGGAATCGACAAGCGAACGGACTCGCGAGTGGCAGAGCTCTTCTTTCTTCCACCTCCCTTCGATTTGTGGCGAGCAAGCAGGGATTTAAGGTCCATTTGGTCTACGACAAGAATAGCTAACGTTAGAAAACTATGTAACAAATCTCAAGCATGACCAAAAGAAAATAAAACAAAGATAAGAAAAAGACTTGAAACTAAGGCAACACCTAAGTGCAGATGAGGCAAGCTCAGGCCGGTCCTCTTAAGCTGAAGGGCAAAGACCATAGTACGCCAGGGGTATTTGGGCTCGCGGACAAAAGAGTCTTTGAATTTGTCAAGCCCAGCAACCAGCGGTTTCTGCACGGCGCTAAACCAACCAGAAACCGCCCTGAAATTCAGACTGCCTCTAGACTTGTCATGAACCAAACACAACTTATATTTCCAGTTTGGCTTACTAGACAACCTCTCTATGTAACTACAACTCGAGTTACATTGGTAAAACCTTTGGTCCTGCGACTCCTTTTTTCATGGAAAAAATGTTAAACGTGAGTTCCTTGGAAGGAAGGACACCAATCTCTAGGCACCTCATTATAAAGTTGGTGAAGAACATCCAGCAGATAGGAACAACCTGCGTTGTAGTTTTATAATCCGAGCTTGAAGGGAGGCTTGTGAGATCTGAAAGAGCTGATTTTGGAGGATAAAAGAAGCTAAGAAAGGAGCATCAAGAGAGCTAAGGAGCATAATGTCGAAGCAAAAGAAGAATCGCGGAGCCTGGATAGCGGCGCCCGCCGCTTTTCCACTGGCGCCCGTCGGTCCTACAGTGCTCAGTGAGAGCGATTTTGTCTGGAGATCTTTTCTATTATTTTATCATTATCTTATTCTCTAGGGTTTTGCACGACTCTATTTATGTTATTACTATTTTATTTCGTCGTGTGTTCGTTCATTGTTGAAATTGTGAGAGAGAGAGAGAGAGAGAGAGAGAGAGAGAGAGAGAGAGATACTTTGGCTATGAGTTGCTAAAATATTAGTTTCGCATGTGAGAGCAACTCATAGTTTCGCATGTGATTCGAAGACATGGGTTGGATGAATTGTGACGATTTGATTTCATATTGGTATTTCTAAGTTATTTTATTATCTTTCTTCTTAATTGATTATATATTTGCACGTGTTCTCTCTACGATTGATAATCTAGACATAAATTGCATCTCTGCTAGCGATTCTTTTCTTTGGATTGGTTTCTTTGTAGCAAGCAAAGAGCAATTGATTCTATGAAAGCATCAATTGTCTCTACATGATGATGATCATTGGTTTGTGTTGATTCTATGATATTAGGGTTAAAGACTTTGCGCTTTGCATTCGTTTCTCTTAATTCATTGAATTGATATTACCAATTGACCTAAATACTTGGTACTTCATGCTATTCTTTGTAGTGTTACATTGAATGCAGTGATTGTTCGTTATGATCAATCTAATTAAGTCAAGTTAGCATAACTTATGAATGACTATAAAATCAATCCAAGGATCTTGAACCCCAACCATTGTTAAGAATTACAGGTGAAGCATTTTCATCATATTGTTACTACTTTGCAATCATTACTCTTCTTAGTTTATTTTGCCTATTTTTATTGTTTGCTACAACTTTATTGTTATTTGTCTTGAAAAATCATCATAAGAATATAAGAATAAGTCTTCTTTGTGGGATCGACTCCTTACTTGTCAGTTATACTAATCTTTTGCTTAGCATTGAGTTAGGATATATAAACTGCTGTTGGAGGACCAGACCAACGACATATTTACACTGGTAAAAGCAGCCCATCAAATCTTGGTGGCGTTGCCGAGGAAGTCTATATTCGTGTTGTTTTGTTGATTTTTCTTTCTTTTTGTTTATGTCGGTTTTTTATAGGTCTGATATACTCTGTATGGTCCAGACCCGTACTACTAATTCATCGCCTTTGCCTTTTCATCCAGAGATTGAAAGATCTCTATCTAGGTTAAGAAGAAGACTTGATTTTAATCAAGGAGAGAAGATGGATGAAAATAACAACAACAATAATTGGAACATCATAAATCAGTCAAGAAGAACTATGAGAAGCTTAAAGGAGTCTAATTTGAATGCACAACCGCTTGCAATTAGGTTACCTACTCTCCCTGAGGGTTCAAGGTTTGAGTATAAATCCAATTGGTCTAGTATTTTGCCTAATTTTCATGGAAGGTCTAGGGAAGAGTCAAACAAACATCTCGCAGAATTTGCTACTGTCTATGGTAGATTGGGACCTCAAGGCCTGACGGATGACCAATTGATGCTTAGAGTGTTTCCATTCACTATAAAGGATGCAACTAGTGATTGGTTATATTATCTTCCTTTGAAAAGCATCACTACTTGGTTTGGATTGAAGAAAACTTTCCTTCAAAAGTACTTTCCTGCCACTCACCTCAGCAAACTGAAGAAGGAATTGTTTAGTATTGAGAAATCACCTACTGAGAGCATGTATGATTATGTTGAGAGATTTAAGAATCTTAAAGGAAATTGTCTGCAACATGGTATACCAGAGGATGATCTAGTCCTCTATCTTTATGAAGGCTTGCTTGATAGAGAGCGCAGTGTCATCAATGTTATAAGTGGAGGAGATGTCTTGGACAAGACTAGGGGTGGAAATGGGATGGGTTATGGGTGAATGAAGCCACTCCATCACCCGCCCCGCGGATTTATAATTTCACCCGCTCCACCCATCACCCGCAAACATTTTCACCCTCATTCGACCCGCGCGGGAGATGCGGATGGAGCGGGTGCCCAATGGGTGAGATAATTTAAATATGATTTGATTTAAGAAAATTGAAAGATGAATAAAAACTTAAATTGTAACTTACAAATACTATAAAATTGAGTTCGTGGAAGTCGAATACATGTAAATCATCACAATAACGTCGTACAAAGTTATAAAATGAAGGCTGGAAATTAGTACTAGAAGAATCGACAATAGTAAAATTCTGGAAGTTGCATGTCTTCACTCTTCACTCTTCAATTATTTAGCTCATCCACTGCAATATCCTATCATGTCAAATTGTCAATAAACAAAGGCTGGAAATTAGAAAAAAAAAATTGTAGCTGGAAAATCGACATTCTCCATATTAACCAAATTTGCAGCAGTAGATAAAAAAAATTAGTAGCTGGAAAATAAAAATCAGCAGCTGGAAAAAAAATCAGTAGTTGGAAAGGAAAATAGCTAGAAACAAAACATACATTTTCCATAATCGAGCTTGCTCCTGGAACATCAACATCCTCTAATATAGTAAGAGTTTGAGCATATTGTGGGTCATCCAAAGATAAGGTTGGAAATTAAAACATAAACAATAGCTAAATTTGCAAGTAAATTGAAACATAAAAAGTGTATATATTCTCTAAATTGAAACATAGAGTAATTAAATTGAAACATAAAAGTACTAACCTACAATATCTCCTCCAACCCAATTTTGTAAGCACATTAAGGGCTCCACGGTATCCACATGGAGTGAAGATCGATGAGGACTCACCACTCTACCACCCATACTAAAGGCACTTTCGGATGCAACTGTGGATACAGGAATAGCAAGAATATCCTTGGCTATCTTCCTCAAAGTGGGATACTTGTGATCACATTTCCAATAGTGGAGAACATCAAAGTCCTTAGAATCTGGATACTCAACTTCATCAAGATAAAAGTCTAACTCGGACCTCACATTGATCTTCTTTTTCTTGCTTTTCTTAGCCAGACTAAAATCATCTTCATCATCATCGGAGCTTGCACGACGTTTCCCAAGCACATCAGAAGTTTCAGAAACATACTCTTTATTGTCAAGTTCTGAAGTAGGGGCTTGTTGATACTCAACCAGCAAAACATACAACAAACTTTTCACCTTATCAATTTCGATACTAGACAAATCACCATAAATCTTATTGAAATACCATTCCACAGATGCCATCTTGTCCCTAGGATCTAAAACTGCAGCTAATAGCTAAAATCCCATTGATACTTGACCAATACTTATCAAACTTTGCCACCATTTTTTCAGCCATTGTATGAATGATTAGATCATCACTAGCTAGCCAACTCTTCAACGCAATCTTAATATGACATATTTTACGAAAGAACAAGTTGGTCGTAGGATATGATCGTCCAGAAAACAACTCTGTCACCTTGTGAAACTTAGACAATTTATCACAAATATTTGCACCCCACTTCCATTCATCTTCAGAAGGAATATCAAACTTAAAATGAGGATGTTGAACTCTTTTTGGAGTGGCACTCCAAAAAGAGACACAATTACGTATATTTTCAATCCTAGAAGCTATCACATCTAAGCCATCTTGCACAACCAGATTCAAAATATGCGCACTACAACGCACATGTAGAAAATCTCCACCCAACATCATAGTATTAGAATCAAATCTCTCATGCATTTTATCTATCATCTTATCATTTGTAGAGCAATTATCCCCAACAATGCAAGAGACTTTCTCATGGATACTAAACATATATAAGCTATTAAGCACGACATCAGAAAGGATGTCTGTTGTATGAGGGGCAGGTACATAAACAAACCTATATATATTTAAGTAAAAAACAACAACAACTGTATAAGTAAGAAAATCAGGAAAAATATGTGTTTTAAGTAATCATTTAGCAATTCAATAACAACAAATTAGTTTGTATATAATTTAAGTAAACATTTAGCAATTCAATCAAAATAAATGAACAAGTACTGATTTAAGTACCAAAAAAACAACAAGTATATAGTCTTGTATAATTTAAGTAGAAAAAACAGTAAGTGTATAATTTAAGTAAAAAAATCAGCAAGTAATTTACCTTATAGTCTTGTTTTGGAGATTCCATTTTTTTTATCAATGAAGTGTGATGTGACGGCCATATAACCCTTCTTCTGATGAGAACTAGTCCACATGTCAGTAGTGATTGTGATCCTTCCCGGATGATCTTCAAATGTCTTTCTAAGCTTCGCCGTTTCACTTTGAAACATCTTCATGATATCACTTTTCAGACGTTTCAGCTATATACACCGCAAATCCACACGTCCTTAAGGACGTGCATGCACGTCCTTGAAGAGGTGCAGGTGGGTTTACATCCACCCAAGCCCGGACGTGCAAGCTCGTCCTCTAAAATCGAAGCCGACGTGCTTCTTCGTTCCCAATTCCATCCATCCCAATCCAGAGAGAAAGAGAGAACGGCCGAGAGAGCGATTGCCGGAGAGAGAGAGAGAGAGAGAGAGAGAGAGAGAGAGAGAGAGAGAGAGAGAGAGAGAGAGAGAGAGAGAGATGGAGCCGTAGAGAGAGATGGAGGTGGAGGCGGTGGTGGTGGATCCGGTGGCTCAGGAGGGTGGTGGTGGGGTGGCGCCCATGGAGGTTGAGGATGGTGGTGGTGGTGACGGTGGTGGTGGTGGAGTAGCAGCGGCGGAGGCGTCTGGTGGTGGTGGTGGCGGAGTTGTGGCCGCGGCATCGTCTGGTGGTGGTGGTGGTGGTGGTGGAGCAGTGGCGGAGGTGGTGGCAGATCCTCTATTACCGCCGCGGAAGCGGCGGACTATTGAGGTTTCACTGGTCCCGACCCCACCGGTATGTTATTTGAATTATTTCTTTTATTTAATTTAGTTTTATAGTTTTATAATATAGTTTGATATATTATAATATAGTTTTATAATATAATTTGATAGATTATAATTGATAATATATAGTTTTTATGATTTGTTATACGTTTATAGTATATAGTTTGATAGATAATATTATAGTATTATAATATAGTTTGATATATTATAGTAGATAGTATATAGTTTGTATGGTTTGATAATATATAGTTTGTATGGTTTGATAATATATAGTTTTTATGGTTTATAATATAATTTGAAACATGAAAAACATTAAAATATATTTAAACATGAAAAACATTAAAATACATAGAAATAAATTACAATTGAAAGACAATAAAAAAACATTAAAAGCGATTAATATATATTAAAATATATTAAAATATGTTAAAACATATTAAAATATATTAAAATACATCAAAAGACATGAGAATAACATTCAAATACATTAAAATAAAAAACATTAAAATATATTAAAATACATAGAAATAAATTAAAATTGAAAGACAATAAAAAACCTTAAAAGCGATTAATATATATTAAAATATATTAAATTACGTTAAAACATATTAAAATATATTAAAATATATCAAAAGACATTAGAATAACATTAAAATACATTAAAATAAAAAACATTAAAATATATTAAAATATATTAAAATACATTAACATATGCTCAAAAGACATTAATAGCCAAATGAATCATAATAACAGGCAGGGAGGCTATTGAGGGGGGAGGGTACCCTACGGCCTATTTGGTTCGGCGACCGGGCAGCGGCGAGTCAGATGGAGGAGGAGACGGTACCCCACTCTGCCGTAGATGAGACACATACAGTAGATGATCTCCTTATGTGTGCAGAGGGCTACCATCAGTCGATGGGGACCCCCCGGCCGACGAGGATGACATCTTCTGGGGGGATCTGCCTTCTTTCGATCCTTCTGGCGATGCAACGGAGGGGCAACAACCGTCATTGGAGGACGTGTTTACTCTCAGCAGCTGCGTCAAAGATGTAATTGCCAGAGGGGCAGGAGAGGCAGTAGGTCGAACCTTTCTTACCGCCGGGAGAGCTGCTTGTGTCTTACAGGCATCACCGAGCGTACCGGGTGCGGAGTGAGCATATTGTGGATCTGCCGCTTTTGAAGTTTCACCACCGGGCGACTCACCTGCTGCCATTCAACCGCTACATTTTTTAGGGCCCGGGGACCTGGGTGTAGGATCTTATCCCATCGGGCATCCCGCAGCTGAGGTCCCTCCACTAGGAGTGTGTGGAGGAGTTCACTTGCACCGCCTTCCTAGAGCATTGGCACCTGGAGACCAGCTCCTTCCACTTTCCATGGGGCGAGATGACCATCACGTTGCACGACATTGCCTGCCTCATGGGACTTCGGATGGAGGGTCTGTCGTGTATGTCCCATCTGGCCGCGGGCGCGTTGATCCCCACCGTCGCACAGTACTACCAGCTCACTCCACAGGCCCTGAGATCTTACAGACATGTTGGCGGCCCTCCAGTTACTTGGTTGACTGACATGTGGATCGCGAGACACGGGCCGCTCATCGACCCCGCCCCCGTTAATGACCCAGAGGCTGCGGCTGATCCAGAGCAGATACGACTACGCACGCATATGGGAAGGGGCAGCCCCAGGATGAACCTGCACAGCGTCGGTTTCTCCACATAGGGTACCTGGCCATCGTTGTCGCTGCGACTCTATTTGTGGACAAGTCGTAGAGTCGGGTCCCATGGAAGATCTTCGGCCTTATTTGGGACATCGCGCGGACGGCCACCCTTGCATGGGTTGCAGGTGCCCTCGCATGTCTGTACAGGGGCCTAGGCGAGGCTACCCGAGCAAGTGCGAAGGGTATAGATAGCTGCACGCCGATTCTATAGGTACGAGACCGCTGAATTAGAGTTATAGTTTACAAATATTTATATTATATGCTAACAAAATTCTTTTTTTGTCTCAAGGCTTGGATATGGGCGTACTTCCCTCGCTTCCGAGGTGATTTCTCCAGCGATCCGGCTAGGAAGGCGGACCCTCGCTTCTACGCGAAGTTCATCTGTCCGAAGGCGCCACAGCGCATGAAGGACGAGGTGAAGCTGAAGAAGGTGCAGAAGATGTGGGACGAGGTGGACCGTCTTACCGTCGTCGATGTATGTATTCGAGACTCTAACTATATGACATATATTTCTTAAATGTGAATTACGCCTGATTTTGTAAATTATAGGTGGAGTGGATGCCCTTTGGGCATGATCTGGACTTCGACGGCCAGTATCGTCAGTCCACCTATCGGGGCACCATCACATTCTGCGAGGAGGAGGAGCCATATATGCCCGATAGGTGCCTCCGACAGTTTGGACGAGTCCAGGGGATCCCGCTGCCCGTCATTGAGCCGGCTCAGGTCACCCGCGACGCCAGCTTGAAGACGAAGTACGTCGTCGTGTTTGACCGCGGCCACGACAAGTGGCAGGACTTGCATGACGAGGGTCGCTTCTAAAGGTTGGCCGAGCACAGACACACCAGCGAGGATTGCCAGGCCGGTGTCACTGCAGATTACCTGGCTTGGTATGCGTCGCAGAGCCGGCCGTACGTGCTGCCTAACACGCCACCCCATCCGGACCCTCCGGCGCCCGTCCACCCGATCGGCTTGGATCCATGGGTGGACCTGCCTCATCCCCCTGTTATCCCTCCGGCGGTAGCGGCCCGCTTGCATGAGCTAGAGGGCTATTGGAGAGCCCTGGCTACCGACCCTCGCATTGATCAGCTGTTAGATGAGGTGACGGAGATTTTGGATGAGGTTGTACGCCATCTACCTGGACATTGATGTACATTTATACTTTTGCAGTATCTATCTTTATATTATACTTTTATGTTATGGATTTTGTATCTATCTCTATATTTCTATCTAGAGTAGACTCCTCTCATTTCTTCCGAGTCATATTAAACGTAAACGTCAAGAACGAAAACGAAAACGTCAAGAACGAAGACGTGGAAAGAACGAAAATGAAAACGTAAAGAACGAAAATGAAAACGTCAAGAATGAAAACGTTAGGGAAGGGTAGTTAGGTTAGGGTTTAGGGTTTGGCTAGGGTTGTTAGGGTTTAGGGTTAGGGAACGAAGACGTGCATGCACGTCGTTGACCACGTGCATTTTTGCACGTTCTTTTGGACGTGCACCTCCGCGTACCTTTAACGCAAAACTGCCTATTTAAAAGTGAACGGGGATAGCTTGATTCCACACTCCAAAACAAAGTCCGACTTCGTTCGATATATTCCGTCACCGTTAGAATCGCTATGGCCGAGTCGCAAAGCAATCGTCGTCTCCAAGTTTGCCAGGTACGGATACGTTTCGTATAATGAATATATTTTGTATGCCTTCTGTTTTGTTCATATTTCCACTAATGTTATTACAGTTTCGAGACTTCACCTCTGAGTTCTCAGACCCAAGGGTTTGGAATGACCGTGACGAAATGGTTACGCATTTCAAGGACTTGGGTCGCGGAGACACTGCATGATTTTAGTAATCAAGCGGTCTTGGGCGGGGGCGTCGAACCGTCCAGGCGGGGTTCTCCTTGCTTGCGAGCAGTATGGGGAGTACCGAACACGCGGGAGGAAGCTTTGAAGCACGCAATCGAAGATAAACGGTTGTCCATTCTCTCTACACGGGCACGAAGCTCCGCCGGGTCACTGGGTTATGACGGTAACCCACGGTGTTCATAACCACGGGCTTTCCACGAGCTTGAAGGGTCACGCCATCGCCGGACAGATGACAGAGAGGGAAAAGAAGATGGCTAGGTGGATGAAGGAAATTGGTACCCCTCCAAAAGCTATTGGGTACGGATTGAGGCAGTTGGATGAGACCAGCGTCACGTCGTCGCGTTCCCTTAACAACACGCTCAACAAGATGGTCTGAAAAGATAAATATATAGATGTGGTGGTTAAACCATAGAAAAAAAGGTGAGACCATACTCCGAGTCTCACATAAAAAAGAAAAATCGTAGCTCAATACGTTCCTACCACTAGTTCCCCCACAAACAGCCCAATCCGAAAGAATCTGAAAAATAAAGTACTGGCCAATTTAATATTTAACAAATAACCCAACATAAGTGGTAATATTTGTTAAATAATAAAAAGGCCCACCCTATTCCCAGAAAACAATCGGAAAGGCCCTATATACAAACACCAAAAGTATACCGCATTTGTTAATAAAGGGGTAGTCGGACGATGACCCAAGATACCCTACATCGTCTGCGGGAAAGAGGGTACTACTACGAGTTCAGACGACATCCGGATGACGACAACATCTTAAGTGACCTCTTCCTGGCGCATCCTGACGGGATCCGGCTTCTCCGAAGGTTCCATTACGTCATCGTATTGGACAACACGTACAAAACAAATGCGTAAGTTAACTATTTACGATTACATTATTACACATATAGTCAATTATGCCGTATTGTACATGTAACACATTTACACTTGCAGATATGGAATTCCATTGTGCGAGGTGGTCGGGTTCACACCCTCGGGCAAGACTTACTGCATCTCCTATGCCTTCATGTCGCACGAGAACGAAGAGACATACGCCTGGGTGCTGCGTCAGCTTCAAGTCTTGCTTGGGACGGTTCAACCTCAAGCTATTATGACTGATCGGGAGCTAGGCCTCTTGGCGGCGCTGAATGTTGTCTTCCCCAACGTCCAACATCTCCTTTGCTGGTTACACGTGACGAGAAGATGCGAGGAAGTTGCTCTGAAGATCACAAAGAATTTAAACCACGCTGGCACCTTCAAGGGCAATTGTTGGGGGTTGTTCCAATCGAGGTCGGAGGAATCATTCAACCGCCGTCGTAGGGCGCTACACGCTGCATGGCACCCATTCCCAGGTGTGGTGGCGTATTTAGAGGCGGTGTGGCTTCCGTACAGCAGGAGCATTGTACGATGCTACGTAGATAATGTCTTCCATCTTGGCACCCGTACGACAAACAGGTACACCTTACTTCATATCTCCCATTACAATATGATATGACTTCAAACATTTAGTGGTATGCACTTCAATGTGTACAGAGTTGAGGGTCAACACGAGGTTCTGAAGGAGGCACTGCACTCATCGACTGGTGACTTTCGCATCGTGATCGATGCAATCCATAGAGTCAACGATTGTCAACTGCATGAGCTGCAGACTGCTTTGGAGATCGACCGCTTCAAATGGCCAACAACGGCGCATAAAGTCAACCTTTTTGATGAGGTAAAGACTTTAATCTCCAAAAAGTGCTTCGATTATCTGTACAAGATGTGGCAGGATGTTATGAACCAAAACATTCCTTTGGAATGCACGGACCGACATTGGAGGGTTTGTTACGGGATCCCCTGTGTCCATGAGATTCAGGCATACGTCAACTCCGGTACTCCGATACCCGCCGAGGACATCCACCCGTTCTGGATGGAGTTGTCATGGACTGACATCGACGACACCCCACTGTCGTATGAGTTGTCATCTTCATACATGGCTTCCAACGATGTATGCGACGATGAGCTCCACCCACCCTCATCTACAAGCGTCCGAAGGAAAGGGAGGCCTTGGGGGTCGATGATGACTCTTGAGGATTAATAAATTATCGTAGATTCTTAGGTGTAAATTGGTTAGGCGGAACGCGACAGCGAAAGTTTAATTGATTTTCTCCTAAGGTCTATAAAGAGCTTAAGGGGTCTAGATTTTGTTAATTTAGACACAATCACTACAACATGCGACAGCTGAGTAGTGATGACTTTAGATAATTTACCTTCAATTTGACATATTAAGAAGATGAAGTTCGAGTGAACATTGGGTTGAACTCTTTGTGGCATTGTCGTCGGAATCCTTAACCTTGGAATTATTTCTCATATATATTTTATTCATAACTTTTGCTTGTTTTTCCTAGTTTAGTTGAAAAATCAAATCCCTCTTTATTGGCTTAGCTTATTAGTTCTAGATAACAATTGATACATATATAATCCATGTGATCGATATCCGTATACTGCAATTGATCTCGTATTCTTGCGAGGTTGGTTCAGGCTACACTATTCTTGTGTTGGCTTAGACCACATCAAGTTTTGGCGCCGTTGTCGGGGATTATTGATAGTATTGGTTGTTTCTATAAACTAGTTTGCTAAGTCTTTCTTTTGCTTTTGATTTTTTTTTTCTTTCTTTTGTGATTGCAGGTGTGTTCTTCTAGAGATGAATTGTGTTCCTTATTGTGATGTTTTTTCATCTTCTGGTCATGCCACTTTGGAAAATCAGTTCTCGACGTATGGGACCCTTTCCAATTGCGAGTTTTGCGGGGGTTTCGGGCATATGATCTCTGAATGCCCGGTGTTGTGGGCCCCAATCTATGAGGATGTTGATGATATGCACCAATGGTGCAATTCTGATGATTATCATGAGAGCAATCACTCTCATGAAAGGGCTCTGATAGGATTTCAGTTTCGACCTCCACAACCTCCTCCCGAGCAAAGACCTTAATCACACCTATCAACGGAGGAGCTACTCGCTAAGATTGCGGCAATTGAAGCTCAAATTGCTCAACTTACCATGAATGCTCAAACTGTTCCAGAGAGCCTCCCGAGCCAAACAGATGTCAGTGGCAATGACAATTGCACTGTCGTGTCTATTGAGATTGAGGAACGTCTAGAAGAGCATATACATGAGTCTAAAGTGCATGAGATTGATGATCCTGGGGAGGAGGAATTCAAAAAAGAACCCGGAATGGTTGTTTCCCGAGTATACATGTCACCATCGCTATTTTCTGAAGTGATGGTTCAAGAGAATGTTAAGGAACAATTCGGGGCGTTCGCTGGACTACTCTCCAAGTGGTATATAGATGACCCTTCAAAGGAAGTTCTCGTTGACATACCGCCATACACCAAATACCAAGAGGAAGTCTTTCTATTCGAAGATGGTGGTAACGGTGAACACACAAAGGGACAAAATGCTAAGGAGAAGAGCACATCTTTCGGGAGCTTGAGCTTCAATGGATCCCGATTATATCTCCCCGAAAAGACTTTACTAGATGGGTGGATCGAGCCATGGACCATCCATTCGGGAAGGTTCAAACGTTTTCGGGTTAACCCCAGGTAAGTTCTTCTTTTATTTTAGGGTAAACTGCAGGAAACCACCCCTAAAATATGATGTATTGCTCAAAACCACCCCTTATATACCTAATTACTGAAAACCACCCTTTAAAGTAATTTTAGTTGCCAAAAGCCACCCCTAGCATTGTTTATTTACGGAACCGTGAAATCTGGACCCACATTCTATTTTTTAATTGTTTTCTTTATATTTGAAAATTGAAAAGACAAATTATTGAGTTTAATTATATCCAAAAATAAAAATTGAGAAATTAAAAATAAGAAAATGAATTAAAACCCCCCAAATCGTTTTATCCCGTCAAAATCCAAAGAAAGGAACATTCAACCCCAAATCACAATGAGCTTTTGCAAGTGTTGTTTTGAACAATCAACCAAAGAGCCGATTTATGTCGCTTGTTCATGGTTAGTTCTTCTCCAAAGCAGAGAATGTCAATAGATGTAGAGAAGAATGGGAGAATGTCGACGATAGAATCCTCGGTGGTGACGACTGTGCACAAGGCCTCCATTAATATTTAGTGGTGATTTTTCCAAAGATCCGATTAACAAAGAGAAGAATATTTATGGGGCTCGGTCTTTTGATTGACAGATTCAATTAGAAATTTAGAGAAGAAAGGGGTTGAGTCTTTTGTTAGGGTTTTGACTGGGGGTTCTTGAATTGGGGGTGTGTGGTGACTGGTGATGTGGATGGAGATTGGGAATGCATAAATTAGGGAGATGGGGAATGGGGGAAAAGAGATGACTTTTTTGTTTGCCATTGTAGATCAACCTCCATGGAAAAGCTGTAGCATTTAGAATAAGGTTGTTGTGGGGATGACAGATTTGGGAGGATTTATTTTCAATGTTTATTACGGATTTACGGAGTAACTTCTTTCTTTATTTATCTTTTTAAATTGTAGATACAAAGGGTATAAGAGTAATTTCAAGGATTTAACGGAAAATGGATGGAACTTTGGATGAAGGGTGGTCGATTGCTAACAGAAGGGTTGTAAAGGGTGGTTTTCGGTAATTAGATATACAAGGGGTGGTTTTTAGCAATATAGCATATTTTAGGGGTGGTTTCCTGCAGTTTACCCTTTATTTTATTTAGTTAGGATTGTTTGTTATTATAAGGTTAAAAAAAAATGCACGCCCGTGTGCACACGGCGCGGCTGCGCGTTCAACCACTGGAATTTCACGAAAAAAAAGGGAGAATCTTGCCGTCTCTCCTTCTCTTTCCCTTCTCTATCCCGACCATCCTCATCCATCTTCACCGCCCACTCCTAGCCACCACCGGCTTTCCATGGCTGCCTCCATCACCACAACTCCGGCCGCGCAACCAGCCCTGCTTTCTCTATCCCCGATCTGCCTTTCCCCACCGCTCAACCCACACCCGAGCCTCCGTCGATTTGCCCTCACCACCACCGGCTGCATCTGCTCACTCGCCCTCGCTTCTGTACTCAGCCCTCGCCGCTGCTGGCCACCGCCGGAACAACCTACTCCCTCTTCCCCACTGCCAGCCGAACCACCACCGTCGCCCCGGCACCCTCCACCAGATCTCCCTCGCTCCTCTCCGCCTTCACCACTAGAGCCCTAGCCGCTCCCGATGCTCGAAAGCTTCGTTGCTGCCCTCGATTGGTCGTGAATCCAGATGGTAGATGAAACTCCCGGATGAATTCTCAAACATACATTCCACTGGTAAGTGCAGGTATGCGTTTTTCCTTCCTCTTTTGATTTGCATTAGTGTGAATTCAGTCTCTAAAGTATCTGAATTGTGAACTTGTTGAGTTGTTGTGGATTGAGTTCACATTGATGATTTGATTATCTGCTATGTTTAATTCGTGCTGGATTCATGAGATTTTTATTGCCTGAGTTAAATGGGAACTTGAATGCCTATCTAGGAGTTTATATTCGTTGAGTTGTTGCATTGGGACACTATGTTTGATTGTGTTGTGGCGGAACGAATGAATTGAAATTGGGGTGTTACTAGCGATAAGCTTGATTTGGGGAGAGACGTTTTGCAATTCCCATGACTCTTGATCATTCTCCTGGACTAAACTACTTGTAACACACAATGCTTCTATTTAGTCTGTTTGGTCTTGAGTCTCTTTACTCTTATTTTTTTCCCTGACTTGGCTTACTTGACTTGTGTTAATCCTAGCTAGATTGTGAGGCTTTGAAGTGATATTCTACTCCATGGGCTGATTGAAATCTCCTTGTTATATAGTCTCAAGATCTTGATGGTTTGTTGATATGTGTTACGAGGCATTTAACCATACATATTTTTGCTAGCACTATGCTTTTGAATGAATTAAGAGTGTGGTTTGACTATCTTTGTTGCTGAAATTGATCACTTTAGCTCTTGAAGTTTAGTCATATACACTAATTGTTTGAAGTGTTTGCTACTTGGCTTGGTGATTTCTATCACTTTTTGTCTATCTTGGAGTTCTTTTGTTTATCTCACGCTCTCTCTGTTCGTATCAATTTTTCATGAATTGAATCATAAAATATGGATGAGCATGATCTAGAGGGTTGATTTTATTGAGTTGATGTTTTTGAGGAGTTTTTGTGCTGATTTTTGGTGATTATTGGATCTTGGTTGCTGTGTGATATTATTTGTATTTGTTAGGCTTGTGTCTGCGTTTGTTCTTTGTGTTGTGTACAGACCAAATGACAACGGAGATGCTGCCAGAATTTAATTAAATATCACGGATGGTTCAATAGAACTTGCACTACTACCTCTTGCTTGAATTGCTCGATTTTGTCTGAATGTTTGGTGAGTTCCTTTTCCCTTACACTTTCTTTTTCTCTACTTTGGGGACAAAGTAGGATTTAAGCATGGGGTGGGGGTAACTCACTTGTAATTCACATGTAGCTCATGTGTTACTCCGTTTTTGCATATAATTTTTAGCATGTCTTTTTTTTTCTTTTTCATGTGCATTCATGCATTGCATTTTCATTTGCATATAGATGTTTTGAGATGAACCGTTGCTAATAAAAATTCCTTGTTCTTCTTGAAGAACATGTCATTTCCTTGATTGAATTTGGTTGATGATATCCTTTAAGACATGTTAAATAGCTTGTGATGATTTGGATTATTGGGTTTATGCTATAATTCTTTCAAAACTAATCATCTTGAGACTTGTTGAGATTGAGATTCTAAGACAAAAGTCGTGAGATTCTGGGCCTAGGACTGACATCCATGAGTCCTCCTTTCTTTTGTGTGTGAATTGCTCATCTTTATTGCTCTATCTTCAGAACTTGCGTTAGAACCTCTTGAGGCCACATGTATGACTTGTGTGCATTGCATAAACATGATTGAGGCAATTTTGTTAGCCTATTATTCCCTTTCTACCCATAGTTATATCCGTTGCTTGAAGCCCATTGAGCCTATTTGCCTATTCATTTGTAGCTCCACAAGATTATCCTTAAGCCTATTTTAGCCTCATTTACCTATCCGGGAATTAGGATGAAGTAGATTTATGGTTGAGTTGAGCGGAGAAGGGAGAATAATGTGCTTTGAGTGATTGATGTATTGAGTGGAGGATTTTGTGCTTCAAATGTAATTTTCTTGTGATGAAGAAATAAAAAAAAAAAAAAAAGAGAAGATGGAAAAAAGTGAAAAAAAAAAGAGAATAAATTCTTCTTGGTCACTAGGAAAAGTTTGTGAAAAGGGAATGGATTATCAAAAGTTGAGAGATTATGAGTTTATTCGATTATGTGATGTGGTTTTTGTGAGAAATTTGGTATGTTTGAAATGAAGTTGAAATTGTGGTTGAATTTTAGGAAGTAATTCTATTTCCCGGATTTAGCACCACAAGCCAAAGAATTCATACATTTTGTTTCATACCTTGGCCTCATTACAACCCATGAAAATACCTCATGATTTATGTTTATGTGCATAGTCCAAGTGGTGGAGAGTTAGGACGCTAATTCAAGCTTATGGTAGATGAGTTTTCAAGATTTGAGCTCGAACGGAATATTTAACCTTAAACACAAGAGTGAGAGCGTTCCACATGAATATGTCATATGTGAGGTCTTGGAATTGATTTCTTGACTTGTCTCTTATATGATTTGCTTTTTCTTGTTTTGAACCCAATGTCTTGATCTAAATGAGCAAATGCATAGCTTGGATAGAAATTGAAATCCTTCTTGTGAAATCTTTACACTTGTTCTTGCTTGAGGACAAGCAAGGTTCAAGCATGGGGTGATTTGATAACATCTAATTTAGTCATATTTTAGGGTTGCATTTGCATATTAGTTTAGATCATTTCCATGCATATTTATCATGTTTTATATTTTATTTACTTTATTTTGCAATTTCGGAGTCTACACCGAGTGTTTATTTATTTCAGGCATTTTCAGGCTATTATTGTGGAAATTCAAGAGTTGATACGAAGGAGCGAACATGATTAGATCCGACCCTGGAAGCTAAAGTGCAAAAATTGCCAAAGTTGGATGATGGTTGGCAATTAGAATTGGGTATTGGGTTGGATTTTAATTCTTTAAAGGGTGGGCTGAATTTGTAATTAGGTCCAAGTTTTATATATATATATATACTCGGATGAATAGAAAGAAAGGGGGGCTCTTAGTTCTGGGTTTTGCCGCAGCCGCACAGTGGCTCCCGCCGGTAGATTAGGTTTAGTTTAGTTTAGTTTACTTTGTTTTCGGTATTATACTCTGGATCGAGACGAAGATTTCTGGTTTGCATCTTATTGTTAAGCATGTTTTTAATTTATTTTATTGTTTTCTTTATTATGTTTAGCTAATTTTCCGTTCTAGGGTTATGGTGAACCCGACAATGTCGCGAATTGTTTGATTTCAATGGTTGCTTGAACTTTGTCTGAATTTTATGAATTGATTTGATCCTAGTTGCTTAAACTAATTGATGTGAATCGATTAGAATCCTTTTTAGATTCAAGATGCTACCACTGCGAATTGAAATTGGATAAATAGATGAAATTCATGAACCCGAAAGGAGGATTGGTTTCGTCGGAACCCTAGGATTAAACTTGAGAAGTTAACAATTGTTATTGTGACATTTAAACGATTGTTGATGACTCTTGAGGATTAATAAATTATCCTAGATTCTTAGGAGTAAATTGGTTAGGCGGAACGCGACAGTGAAAGTTTAATTGATTTTCTCCTAAGGTCTATAAAGAGCTTAAGGGGTCTAGATTTTGTTAATTTAGACACAATCACTACAACATGCGACAGTTGAGTAGTGATGACTTTAGATAATTTACCTTCAATTTGACATATTAAGAAGATGAAGTTCGAGTGAACATTGGGTTGAACTCTTTGTGGCATTGTCGTCGGAATCCTTAACCTTGGAATTATTTCTCATATATATTTTATTCATAACTTTCGCTTGTTTTTCCTAGTTTAGTTGAAAAATCAAATCCCTCTTTATTGGCTTAGCTTATTAGTTCTAGATAACAATTGATACATATATAATCCCTGTGATCGATATCCGTATACTGCAATTGATCTCGTATTCTTGCGAGGTTGGTTCAGGCTACACTATTCTTGTGTTGGTTTAGACCACATCAGGAGAGTACCCATTCGAGCAGTTCGTCGACTACCAGAGATGGACGGGAGCTGTGCATGGTGATAGGATACGGTGAATAGAGCTACCCATCATGGGTTTAGTATTTGCAACGGTATATCAGATTACTCTCGTCGTCTTAGCTTGGCATCATCTGTTCACATGTCTCCCCATGACCTCGCCGACACCTGCTAACAACCCTCAATCAGCAATCCTTGGTGTAGCCTACATCGGAAACCAAAACCATTTTGCCGCGGTACGATTTTAAACGCCTTTTTTATTACCTATTCTTGCTTTTCATATATATGTCAATACTCTAACTCTAATTTTCCGTTCTCATAGATCTGGTTGCGTCTTAACGCTCCTATTCCGCAGCCTCCTCCAGAATGGGTCGCACATCATCAACCGAGCGTCGAAGGATGAGATGCTCCGTTTCAAGCTCAGTTTGAGAGATTTCGAGCCTTACGTGTCGAGTCTGGTCGCCCTTTACTATTTTCCTAGATTTTATTCCACCAGTTTATTAAAATTATGGATGTAAACCTTTTTTTCCGTTCCTTGTAACATTATTCGCATATTATCCGAATGAAAACCTTAACCATTATTGCTTTCCATTTAATTAGACCATAAATCCTTCAACTCCACTAGCTAAACACTTCAATTTTTTCAATTAACAATACAAAACCCTCGGAAACCCTATACCTTAAACCCTAAACCCTAAACTCTAAACCCTAAACGCGAAACCCTAACTAGGGTTTGCACGTCCTTAACAACGTGCATATATTGCACATCCATAAGGACGTACATGCACGTTGTTAAGGACGTGCAAAGGGTCTGCTAATGGACATACACAGTCCCACACTTGCACTTCCTTAAGGACGTGCAAATTAATCCTTAATCTGGATTTGCGGTGTATCTATCAACACCCCTTTTCAGAGTAGGTCTACTCATTAGCTTGAAGTTTGGATTTAGACTAGCAGTGTATCTCTTGAAACCAATTTGATCAACAATGCTCAACGGATACTCACGCATAATGACCATATTTGTGAGCTCCTTCCTTGATACCTCTTGATCGAAATTGTGGTTTTCCAACCTAGCAGTCCCATCAGATTTTCTGTTGAAGTTCAATAGCATCTGACTCGCATCACCCTTAGCATACCTTTGAGAGCACCTATTTTTGATGTGATCCTTCAAGTGCGATGTTCCATTATTTCTTCCAGCTGATAAGACTTGTCCACAATGCATACATTTTGCTTTATCTAGGCTTCCAACTTTAATTTTCTCAAAGTGATGCCATACTTCGGATCTTACTGCTCGAGTCTTGCGGTTAGTAGCAGCTGGCACAATCTCATTATCAGGAATGCTCGAATCACCACCGACAGATTCAGGTAGACTTGGATCAACCGATTGTGTTTGTGCCTCCATTAGTGGAGCGAGTGATGATGCTGAATTAGTTGATTGACCAACCGCGTTATTGTCAACCGTTGCCATCTTATTCACCAAAAAAATCTCCTGTCAACAAAAAAAAAACAAAAAAAAAAAAACCTTACCATTAAACCCCAAATCACAAACTAATTCAAAGAAGGTAAAAATGATAGTATTGATTTCTAATTCTTTCTACTCACTCAGATATTCTCCAGTATCACAATTTTAAATATATCATTCATAGATTTTTAATTGCTTGACACATAAGCATCTTCTTATATGATACATACGACTGATATTTATTTAGAGCAGTGTTCATTTCATATTAGAATTACTAGTTACAGCTCATACAATTTACATCATAAGAAATCAATTATCTTTATTATCTATAATTCTACTATGGATATATATATATATGATGTCTGATACATGGCAAAATACTTAATCGGTGAAAGTGGAAGAAGACAATCATGTATATATATATATACACATGACAAAATACAAATCCTTTCTATAACTCTTGATAATGAAAGCATTCCTAATAATGAAAGTGGAAGAAGACAATCGGTGAAAGTGGAAATTGGAGATTTCCTAATAATGAAAGTATTCATGATGTTGGGTAGAGATTTTCTATAACTCTCTTAAGTTAGATATATATACAAATTCAAGAGCACACCCGAAGCTAGAGGAAGTGGAAACTGAAAAGATACCTAAATTCGACTTCGGCTTCGCTGGTTCGATCAATGGATGGAGATGCCGAGATGGACCCTGGTTCGATTGGTGGATGGAGATGCCAAGAGCCCACTCTAATCGGTGGATAGAGATGTCAAGAGCACACCCTAAATCCCTAATCAGTGGATACTTGGATGGAGAATGGAGGCGGAGAGATGAGCGTATGAGACTCAATGTCGTCTATGAGAAAGTGAGGCAATTAGGGTTTCTAAAGGTTAAAATTGTAAAGGGTAAAATTGTAATATCACAAATACCTATTATATATATATGTATATATATACAATTTTAGGGTTTAATGCAGGTGTGTGGGGCGGGTTATGGGTGAAAAATCTTCACCCATAATCCGTCCATCACCCGCTTCACCCGCACCCGCTCCACCCGTCACCCGCTTTTTTGCGGGTTTTCGCCCGCAAAAAAAAAGCGGGTCATGCGGGTGGAGCGGGTACCCACGGGTTATTTCCAGGCCTAGACAAGACACATGAGGAAGCAATGCAAATCATTGAGGACTTAGCCAATGCTTCGCAACAATATGGGAGACACCAAGGTGTAAGAGGAGTTCATAGATTGGATAATTCTGGAGACAGTTGCAAGGATGATCTGGACAGGCTTGCTGAGATAGTCAAGAACATGGCTATGCAGATGAGTCAGGCACAACAGCCTAAACCCTGCGGATTCTGCGGAGATCCAAGTCATCCTAATGATAAGTGCCCATTGATTCAAGAAGAGGTTGTTGATGTCAATGCAATGGATTATGGACCTCGCCAGAACTTTGGTAATAATTTCTATAATTCAAACTACCATTCAAACTATGAAAGTGGTTTCAACGGCAGGTGTCAGCAGCAACAAGTACCTTATCAATGAAGAGGCCAATTTGAGAATCGTTCAAGGAATCCTCAACAAGAGGACAAAGAAGAGATTTTGATATTATTGTTGGAGCAGATAAGTGTCCAAGAGAATCTATTGAGTCAAATGGCTAAAGAGATTGAAGAACTCAAAGCTAAGGATTCAGACAAGCTACCGTCGCAAGTGGTAGTTAATCCGAAGGAGAATGTAAGTGCAATGATCCTTAAAGGAGGAAAAGAGGTTAAAATTCCGACAAAAACCATTGAAGAAAGTCCTAAGGAAGTCACAGACGTGGAGGAACAAGAGGAGAGCATCTCGGATTTTGGCACACCGCCAATCGGCGCCCGCCGCCCCTGCCAGCATCTGAGCCGATTGTTGATTCTGATCCCGCCACGAAGAAATCATTGAAAGAATGGTCCCCTGATGCTTCTAAGCCTGAACCACCCTTTCCACATGCCTTGAGAGCTGATAGGAAGTGGAAAGACGAGCAAATCTTGTACGATACCTTTGTACATTGTGAGGTAAACATTCCACTTTTGAATTTGATTAAATTTGTGCCTTGCTATGCTAAGTTTTTGAAGGAATTATGCACCATTAAGAGAAAGCAAAGGATGAAGAGAAAACAAAAGGTAAGTTTAAATGAGAATGTTTTTGCTGTTTTACAAAAGAGATTGCCTGAAAAGTGTGACGACCCAGGTATGTTTACTATTTCATGTGCAATTGGAAATACTAAATTCACAAAAGCTATGTTGGATTTAGGAGCTTCAATTAATGTTATTTCTTATAACTTGTACATGTTTTTTAGTCTAAATGCTATGACAGAAACATGTGTTACTATATAACTCACTGATCGATCTAATATGAAACCTAAAGGAATTGTTGAGGATGTCTTAGTGAAAGTTGATGACTTAATATTTCCTGCTGATTTCTTTGTTTTAGATATGGAATAGGGAATGCCTGAGACACCATTTATCTTAGGAATGCCATTCATGCAGACAGCAAAAACAAAGATTGATTGTTGTGAAGGTTCACTGTCCATGGAGTTTGTCAGTAGAAATATTGAATTTTCTATTTATGATCCTATTAAACTTTCTCCTGAAAATTATTTGGATGTTCCTAATGCTAACAATGTTGATTATAGGGATGCATATCATGATTTGTTAGAAATTCCTAAAGAAAAAGATATATTAAATGTTGATTTTTCTAACAATGTGAATTTTGATGTACGAAAGGAAGAGATCGAGATGAATATTGAGAGTTTGCTTAGTCCACACAAATCTATTCTTCCACCCTATGAGAAACTAATTCCTAATAATGTGGAGGTTTTTGCAATTTCAGGACAACCTCCAAGAGAGATTCAAATTTAAGGAAACAAGTTGATTGAAGAGATGGTTGATTGTTTGGATAGAGTGCTACACCTTCCAAAGGTGCATGCACTTGTCAAGAAACGGACAAGTGTAGAGGACCTTGGTTGAGTAACTTGAGAAAGCAGAGCAACACGTCGAGCCAAAGACGTGAAACAAAGGCGCTTCTTGGGAGACAACCCAAGGTAAGTAGGTGGTTTTATTTGATTTTCGCAATTATTTTTTCAGTTCAATAAAGTAGGACAAATCAATGTTGCTGTATTTTTGCAAGATTTTGTGTGAGAACTAACTTGTAGGTAAGTTTAATCGACGATAAAGATCGAAGTTGGAGCATTGGAAAAAACGGCGCCCATCGCTCTAATACCGCGGTGCCCGCCACTCCTTCAGTGTCAGACGCAATATTGATTTTTGGAAAGAGGCCACGAGATACTAATATTTATTTATCTTATATCCTTTTTATCCTTTCTTTACCATATAAATACCTTACATCTTCTATCTTCTATCATTTCTCAAACTTTTTCTCCAAGCAACACAAGAAACCCTAAACCTCCTTCTTGAATCCAAATTCTAAAACCCTAATTCCTTGAGTTTCAATATAAAAAAAAGCTTTTCTTTTTCTATCCATCATCACTCATTCATTCCATCTTTAATCCTAAATCACAATTTCTATCAACTACTACCTTTCACCCATCAATTTCAAATCCAATTTCTAAACCCCCCCCCCCCCCAAAGCCAATCCTTTTCACCATCATACCCATTCTTTTCACCAAAGGAGGCTTTGAAACCAAGTTTTGCACTTCAAGAAAGCAATTTGGAAGGAGTTTCGATGTCCGGACAATAACGTTGGAATTCGGATTTTTGAGAGCACCGTCAACTGGAGCCCGTCGTTGCCTCAGTGAGTGGTTTTCTCGATTTCTTTGTGAGTTCTCCTGTGTTCTTCACTTGTTTTGTGCAATATGGAAGTGTGGTCAGATCAGATTTTGCCTAGGTACTTTGATGATGCAGAAAGAGCATGTTGGACTAAGCTTGGTAATCGAATTTATGCACAAACTAAGTTTCGCACAGAACCCACAGCAGGAGGTACCTGCTTATCATACCCCGTCTCACGGTTGGGATTCTCACCCGACATATCAGAGCCAACAGGATTCACATCAGTGGGCCCCTTGGCCCCCACAAGCTTTTCAGGATGCTCATCAGCAGCCTCACCAGTGGGGCTACCTGGTTGACCAGATTGGCCTTCTGCGCCAAGACGTAGGGAGTTTGACGACGATGGTTCAAAACCAAGATAGAGTGCAGGACCGGATTCTCCACCAGCAGGCCGACATCCTAGAAGCCTTTGGCGAGTTCAGAGGTATGAGGGAAGAGCTTCGCCGCATGCGAGAGGATTACTCTCGCCACTATCCACCCCCTCAGTGAGTCCTTCTGTTTCCTTTCTC
This sequence comes from Persicaria tinctoria, assembly GCA_037127255.1. NCBI lineage: Eukaryota > Viridiplantae > Streptophyta > Magnoliopsida > Caryophyllales > Polygonaceae > Persicaria > Persicaria tinctoria. Next base: position 39,852,425 of record JBANSL010000012.1, on the reverse strand, counting down.
CCTACTTATTTCTGTCGTCTTTCACATTGAGGACAATGCTTCATTCAAGTATGAGGGAGGGAAAGGATTTACATATCTTGTACATAATTCATTTCCGCATTATTTTTGTACAGATTCTGCACTTGTTATTTTCAAAAAAAAAAAAAAAAAGCAATCAAAATCCTGGGATGAGTTGAAAACCCGAAAGGGCGACTCAGGCAAAAAGCAGGTAGTCTGGCGAGCCTTAGGCTTTGGCAATATGAGACTTGAGGGAAGTGAGAATGTTTATGTGAGTACCATCTTTGAAAAAAAAATGAGTGGCTTGGTGAAAACCCTAAAAGGGCGCCTTGGCAAGATGAGCGTTTACTTTGAGTGTTTAGGATTGATCTCTTGGTGAAGGCGACATAAGAAGTAGAGTGATAAGGAGGTTTTCGGGTAGGCCACTGGGAGCTATAAGGTGTAGATGGTTGAGATACAATTGTAAGTCTCATTTCCTATTTTGATTGTCTTTTGTGCTGATTGTTGAGATGATGGAAACTACTAGTACTTATTGTTCATTTTCCTTGTACTGTCTGTGAACCTTTGAGATTTATGGTGAGAGTAGGCTTAGCTTCTATGCTTACTCGGGACGAGTAAAGGTTCAAGTATGGGGGAATTTGATATGCGATATATTCTATAGCGCATTTAGTAGTTTTTGTCATCATTTACATGTCATTGTGAGGGATATTTGTATGAACTTGGTGATTCGGAACTTATTGAAGAAGTTGAAGAAATCATAGGATCATGCAAGTTATAGAAGAGTTGAAGTGAAGAAATTCGGAAGCAGCTGGAATCTGGTGAGCTGGCGCGGCCGCGCTGCCACTGACGCGCCCGCGCTGCTACTGGCGCGCCCGCGTCAGTCCCTGGAGACGGATTCTTATCCGATTTTTCCCTATCTTATTAGTTTTTAATATTATATTTTTACGGGATTTTAAACCCTTTAATTAGGATATATATAGTATTTCCGAACGGAAGTTAGAGCTGGGAAGTTTTTAGGTTATTTTCCAGAGACGTATTTCCCTCTTCTTCATCTCACAAACCCCATGGAGAACTAACTCTCCTTTGTTGCACTTGGTTCTTTGAAGCCTTCGATTGATTTGGTTGTGAGTATTCTACTCTTGTTCGTCCTTTGTTAATTGTTTCGATCTCCTGAGCTTATTGCTTGATTGCTTATTATTGGTTAATCTGGATTGATCACCTAGGTTTATCGATACTAGTCATATTGCTAGGGTTTCCAATTCCGGGTTTGGGGTTGTAGATTCATTGTAGCAAACACAATCATCATACGCAGGTTGCTTGTGGTAGATTGTGAAGGAGATTCGATTACAGGCTGTTTTAACGGGTTGTTAGAATCGCTTGCATCTCATTATAATTCATGTTTGAATGCTATCGCTTTATTATTCGGTGAAGGTTTTCCCTTGTAATTTGGTGATAAGTGCTTTTAGGACTGGTAGGACTAAAAGCTATTACACGATCTGAATTGAGAACAATTACTGGACATTAGAACTTGAGACTCATAGAATGCGATGATGAACCATCTCAATTGTTGTGCGGATAATTACCTGGTGTGATACTTTTCCATCATATATTCGCAACCTCTTATTGCAACTTGTTCGGTCACTATCGTTTACACACAAAACTCCCCCTTGAATCGGTTACTTTTGGGTAATAATACTTGCTCTTACAATTGATTCTGTTTCCCTGTGGGTTCGACCCTAACTTGCCTACTATACTTGTTATAGTTTGCACCTTAGGAATTTACTTTGATTTGGCATAACGACCTTAGGCCTGTCAGTTCCACTCTAGTTGATTTTAGTATGCGCCACGTAGCAACTGAAGAGGATTTATTGAGATCTGTTGATCTGTCGGTTGATGCTGAGAATGACACTCAGAAGATGCAGACAGAGTCACCACCAGTGGTCAGCCATGATGTTGCGCGTACTACGGATCTGGAGCATAGATTGATAGACTTTAAGGCTCAGCCGGCAGGTCAACTGGATCAGTTGGTTCAGTCACATGATGCTCTCGCAGAGAAGATTGATAAGCTTCAGAGCGTATATGTTAGTTTTTTTAGCCATCTTCGCCACCGGTCTGGATTCCAGCATCCGCCTTCCTAGTGAATCAGTGATAGGTTACTATTCCTTCCTTCCCCCTGAGTTTATTTCATTGTTCTTTTTGTTTATGCATTAAGGACAATGCAATATTTAAGTGTAGAGGAGGTGATTTATGTTAGTTTAGTTCATGTTTATATTTTTCGTTTCATGTTTATTTATGTTTTTATTTATTTTTGTTATGTTTTTAGTTTGGTTGTCATGCATCATGTTTACGGTTTATTGTTGTTAGTTAAAGTCAAAAATGGAAAAAATGGAAAAATGTCAAAAAAAAACTACAAAAATATCATGCATTGCACATATACATGTGTTATTCAAATACCCATCAAGCTTATTTTGTCCTCTATTTTATTTTGGCATGATCATATAAATCCCATGGAATTTTGGAGGATTTAACCTTGTCTTGAAAATTGTTTTTTTTTTTGTGAGATATGATTGGGTAGATATAATTGAGCATGTATGATCTAAGTTTGAAGCATAATTGCAATCCAACATAAAAACTGTTCTAGTGAGAATTTTTGGCCTAATAAGGAATTACATCTATTTCCCTTTCGCTTTTGTTGTGATTTACTCTTCCTATGCATTTATCTCTGAGTATTGACATGACTATCTATTTTTAAGGCCGATTATATACATGATCATTGCTTATAAGTTACATATGATAGAGGCATGTTTTTAGCCATATTTATCCATATCTACATTATGTTATATCTTTGCTTTGAAGCCAATTTAAGCGTTTAGCCTTTTTCTTTGAAGCTCCACAAAATTCATGTTTCCTAGCCTATGATGAGCCTTACCCTTTCGTGAATTGGGATTTAGAGTGGGTTAGGGATGTTATTTTGAATTTTGAGAGAAAAGCTAAACTGAGTGCTTATTGTTTATGGTTTCGAGTGAGATATAATGTTATGTGCTTTATTTATCCTCATATTTGTATTTCATGCATATGGATCAAAAAGGGGGAAAAAGAAAAAATAATAAATTTTGGGAAAAAAGGAAAAAAAATGCCGAAAAATAAAAGAAAAAAGAAAAGAAAAAAGAGAATAAGAGCCATGTTTATTTATTTTTGATATGAGAGTTGGATAAAAGTTTATGTATATTTTGAGAGGTTGTTTATGTTATTTTGTGCTTATTGTTATATTTTTTAGAGTTTATTTTCTATTGTGAGTTTGATGTACTTTTGAGTTGTTTTTATTTATGTTGGAAGTTTATAGGAATCTTGGTTCCCGGAATTGGTAGCACCACATGACCAAATACAATTCATTGCCCTTATGTTCTTACCAAGCATCATTAATTACAACCCGCCGAATGGAATCTTCTTTGAAGATTTCCATTGAGCGAAAGTCTTCTTGATGTTTCTTATTTTGCTTTGATATGACGGTGGAGATTTTGTGATATAAGTGTCAATATTTGGGTTGATGTTTGCATATGAAATTGAGTTGAGTGTATGCTTAAAGCCTAAACACATTAGAGTGAGAGAAACACATATTTTCCTTTGCGAGGTTGGATTGTTAAGCATGTATGCTACTTGATCACCCATATACATGTTATGATGTTTATGTGCCTTATTCATATTTGCACTTAATTTGATGTTGCTTTTGATGAGGTAAAGTTTGGAAGGAATCTCCTGTGGGGTGCATTGACTTATGTGTTATTCTTCATATTGCTTGAGGACAAGCAAGAGCTTAAGTGTGGGGGAGTTTGATAATGCATATTTTAGATAGGCATTATAGATAGGTTTTATTGCATTAAAGTATTCATATTGCATATGTTTTGTCTTATTTACATTGTCATGCATTTAGAGTATTCGAGTCCGGAATCTACGCTATTTGATATTTATTCTGCAATTTTATAATCCGAGCTTGAAGGGAGGCTAGTGAGATCTTGAAGAGCTGATTTTGGAGCATAAAAGAGGCTAAGGAAGGAGCATCAAGGGAGATAAGGAGCATAATGTTGAAGCAAAAGAAGAATCGTGGAGCTTGAATAGGGGTGCCACCGCTTTTCCACCATCGCCCACCGGTCCTGCAGTGCTCAGCGAGAGCGATTTCGTCCGAAGATCTTTTTTATTATTTTATTATTATCTTCTCAAGGGTTTTGCACGACTCTATTTGGGATATTTCTATTCTATTTTGCCATGTGTTCGTTCATTGTTGACATTGAGCGAGAGAGAGAGAAATTGAGAGATATACTTTGGCTATGAGTTCCTAAACTCAGAGTTTCACCTGTGATTCAAAGACATGGGTTGGATGAATTGTGAGGATTTGATTTCATATTGGTATTTCTAAGTTATTTTATTATCTTTGTTCTTCATTGATTATATATTTGCATGTGTTCTCTCTACGATTGATCATCTAGATAGAAATTGCATCTCTGCTAGCGACTCCTTTCTTGGGATTGGTTTCTTTGTAGCAAGAAAGAGCAATTGATTCTTTGAAAGCGTCAGTTGTCTCTGCAGGATGATGATCATTGGTTTGTGTTGATTTTATGATATTAGGGTTAAAGGCTTTGCACTTTTCATTCGTTTAATTCTTAATTCATTGAATTGATATTGCCAATTGGCCTAAGTACTTGGTTCTTCATGCTATTCTTTGTAGTGTTACATTGAATGTAAGTGATTGTTCGTTATGATCAATCTAATTAAGTCAAGTCAGCAAAACTTATGAATGACTATGAAATCATTCCAAGGATCTTGAACCCCAACCATTGTCAAGAATTACAAGTGAAGCGTTTTCATCATATTGTTACTACTTTTCAATCATTACTGGTCTTAGTTTATTTTGCCTATTTTTATTGTTTGCTACAACTTTATTGTTATTTGTCTTGAGAAATCATCATAAGAATATACGAATAAGTCTTCTATGTAGGATCAACTCCTTAGTTGTATGCTATACTAATATTTTGTTTAGCATTGATTTAGGATATATAAACTGCATTTGGGGGAGCATACCAACGACATATTTACACCGGTAAAAGCAACCCACCAATGAACACTTATGACTATTTTCAAGCGTTTGACACTGTGTATGAAGATTGAAAATTAACTATTGTTGTGATTTAATCATGTACATGTGAACGAAAGACATCTATTGGTATATTCCATGCCAAAATGTATTAGACAGTTGCGATTAGTTGTTCTGTTATACCCATAGTTGTAGAACAACATATCAAACTCCGCAACAACTAGGTTGTTCTGTACCAAAATGTATTGGGCGAACCCTTTGCCTTGCCTAAACGATCTAGGTTCCTGCCCTTTGACCTCCGCCCCATTGGTCTGCAACTTCCCTTGTTGTTCCGTACCAAAATGCTATATTTTTTTTTCCTGAGTGATGTCCCAAAGTAGTCTAGAAAGGAAGGCATTATTCTATGTTTTGAGATCTTTGAGTCCAAGCCCTCCTTCATCATTTGGGAGATAAGCATCCTTTCATTTGATTATGTGAGATTTCCAAAGGAATTTTGCACACAGATTATTAATTCTTTAGATTAGAACAACATGGGAAGGAAGAATAGAGAACTAAAAAGCTTGAATGCCCTACAAAACAACACGAATTAGTTCTACCCTTCCCGCATAGGAAAGGGTCTTAGTATTTCAGTAGCTATTGTCGGTCAACAAGTTGTCCAGAAGAGGAGAGAATTGAGATAGTGTCAACTTCCTTAAAAAGATGGAGATACCTAGGTATCTGAATGGGAATGAACCTTGATTGAAACCTGATCTAGAGAGAAGATATTGTTTGTCCATTTATTTAACTCCAACTATGTAATACAAGGATTTTGAAGAGCTCACTTCGAGACTAGAAATAGCAGTGAAATAATCCACATAATCCAGCAGGATTTTCATTGATTCCTTGTCACCTCTGGAGAGCAACATAAGATCATCTATATAGGCTAAGTGTGTAATTTGCCGGAGCTCGCATTTGGGATGAAATTTAAAAGAGGGGTGCCTAGTCCTGCATCTTAGAACCCTTGGGAGATAATCAACATATAGAGCAAAAAATAAGCGTGGGATATGATCTCCTTGTCTTAAACCTCTTTTGCCATGGAAAAAACCCTGAATACTACCATTCAAATTAATAGAAAATGAAGGAGTGCAAATACATTCTAGCAACCATTTAATGAAAAGAGGATGGATATTTAAATCTGAGAGGATTTGTTCCATAAATTTCCATGAGAGTGTGTCATATGCTTTTCAAAGATCAAGGTCAAGGTTGCATTTCGGGCTAATTCTCTTCCTAGTGTATTTTCTCATCAACTCTTGGAGTAACATCATATTCTCACTCATAAGCCTTCCTTCAACGAAACTAGTCTGTGCAGGAGAGATGATAACTTGTAGTGTAGGTCTCACACTCTCAGAGCAAGGATCTTGATGATGATTTTATAATTGACATTGCAGAACAATATAGGTTTGAATTCTCCAACCCTGTTCGTATTTGGAGATTTTACAATAAGAGAAATGCTTGTATGATTAATTTGCTTGAAAAACTAGCGAGAGTTGAAGAATTCGAGAATGGCATCACAAAGCTAAGTCCTAGTAGTGCTCCATGTGTTTTTGAAGAACTTATAGGTGTAGTCATTCATACTAGGAGACTTATCATCTCCAATGCTCCATAGAGTAGTTTTGATCTCTTTTGTAGTAACATGATAAAAAGTACATTATGTTTTCCAGTTTTTAGAATAGCACCACCCTCCTTGACAATCCCCTCCCATCAATATGCCTTGCCTGTCTTTCCTTTGATGAGACGTGGTTTACTTGAATTTTCACCCGATCCGCCAGATTAATCGGTGGATGATAGGTAGACGAGCCGGTGAAACTAAAAGCGGGTGATAAAATGCCATATGGAATGGAGGTTAATCCATTGCCATTCCGGAATGATATAACCTAAGGTAATGTTTGGTTGCTCTGACAATGTAAACCGTAATCTTTTGCAGAATATGGTGTACGGAGATTCACGGGGCGTATTGGGGAGAAATCATCCACAATCCATGTAATGTTACAGCGTTTGTCTGATGTACCAAACCGAATTGATGAAGGGCTCTGATTTCACGCGCCCTAAATTCAGCGGGCCCCACTAATCCTCCCTCTGTTAAAACTTAAAAAGTACCCTCGACGACGAACGACGTTACCTTTCCCCTTCCGAATTCGGATTACAAACAAATTTTTTTTTCGAGAGAGAAAAATAGTGCCACCGTTCTTCTGTACTTTCTCTCTCTACGAACCCCCAAAAATTTCCCCCTAATTTTTTTTTTCTTTTTTTTTTCCTTCCCCATTTTCCCTCTTTCCCGGTTCGTTGTGTACGATTACGATCCCTTTTCCTCTCTCCTCCGATCGGCGAATGCCGGTACGTTCCGATCCCGTCTCCTGCTCCTCCCAACTTATCCCATTCCAATTTGTTCTTTTAGCGTCTCCGTTGCCTCGAATTTGGCGTTCTCTCTCCTTCCGGTTTTGTTCCTTGTGCTGGTGGAAAAACCCTAGAATTTTGTGGTCGAGCTAGGGTTTTAATTTTTCTTAGGATTTTAGTTGATTGTTGGTTTGCTACTCAAGGTTAGCTCCCTTTGTTAGTTTGGAGCTTAATTTTGTGATTTCCAGCAGTTTTGGTGTTTTTCTTGGGATGTTTGAATTTGGTGGATTTGAATTCGGATTATTTTTTCAAGCTCGTGAGCTATTTCTGGGAAGTTTGCTCATTGTTTGATTGAAACTCTGACCTTTTTGAGGAGCTTGTTGATTATCGCAGTGATGGCGTGCTGTTAGTTGATGCCTCTGTTAGAGTTAGTTATATCATGCCTCCTGTAGTGTAGTCTTTAGCTTGATCTTCCATTGTCTGGAATCTGGAGCATACAATATTGTGAATTGCTGAACTTGTTTTCTTAGGATCATATCTTTCACTTTTAATGCTTATGTCAATTGTCTTATCTGCGGAGTTTGCTTGTGTTTATAGGTCACCTGGGGTAACTGAAAGCTTGTGCAATTGGGGCTGGAACAGTTGTTGGACATGAATTTTATAGATTGATCTGAGCAAATGGCTGGAAATGTGAAGTGTGAGTTGAGTTCTGGCAGCCCGCAGGAATCAGGCTTTGCTGGAAGCTATTCAAATGGTTCACGGGGAACTCACTCTGTGGCCAGTTTGGATAGGCTCGGGAGCTTCCGTGAGAGCATCAATGGTCGGGCTTTCAGCTCTGGAGCTAGCATGTCCAAGGGAAAGGCGAGTGATTTACCACCCATAACTCAGTATTTGACATTGGAGCCCATTACATTGGGTGATCCAAAGTATACTCGGTTTGGTGAATTAAGGAGGGCACTAGGGTTCTCCTTTGGTAACACCTCTGAAGATAATTCTTTTGGCGCTACTCATTCTAAGCCTGCACCAGTGCTGGGTGTAGATGAACTGAAACGTTTTAGAGGAAGTATTCAGGATGGCAATGAGAAAGCCAGGTAATGTTGGAGGAATGTTATAATAACTATTTGGTGTACTCTGTACATTAAATCATATTTTTTATAGCCAAAATTTGTGCTTTCAAATCACAAAATAGTATGTCCTTACGAAAATTTCACAGTAGAATTTTTTTATTAGATATACTGAGCGCATATTTGTTTGAACATCATTCTGTTAGCGGGAGATAAATTGTAATTGTTTTCACTAAATTCATAACATCTGTGAAATGCAGGATTAGAATAAGAAAGTTGGATGATTCTTTGAATAAATTGTCTACATATATCCGGAAACAACAAATAAATGAAAGATCAAGTGGGTCAAACTTGTTGAAGACTGGAGCACAATCCATTAGGAAATCTCCAGATCAAATGATGCAAAAAATGGATGACAAGGGAAAGAGCGCTCTTAGCAAGCGTGCCCGCACACCAGTAGCAGATTTGCGGGTTCGTGTTCTGGAATTCAATATTTCTTATTTATTGTGTCATTTATGAATTTGCCTATTCGACTGGGCTGGTTTAGAATTGCGTACTTTATTAGCTTTCTCTTTGTGTCAATACAATAATGAATACTCACTCCGTTCTTTTTTATAAGTCGTTTACTATTCATGCACACTTGTTAAGGAGTCTAAAAAATTTCATACTTATTACTAGCATGTAAGAAATTATTAAAAAGAATTTAATAAAATATTAATATTTTATGTAGTTTTTAGTCTCCTAAATAAGCGTATGTGAATAGTAAATGACTTATAAAAAAGAAAGGAGGGAGTACTTACTAAAGGCCGTAATTCAGTTATCTTCCATCTCAGAGGATCATTAAATATTAATTAATCATTCATGTGACCTTCCCTTTTTCACGTGCCGAGGTGAGCCGTAGGATAAAATTCAAGCTTTAAAGCACAACAACCAAGGTTGTTAAAATCAGAATTCTGAATCGAATCGGTAAAAAGATGTAAGGATCATATCGTTGAATCGAATCGTAGGATCGTAAGATCCCATTGCATGGATGACTTTTTTTAAAAATGAAGTTAATTTGTTTCATATTAGATAAATAATATGTTAAATCATAAAAAAATACCCATAAAGATTGTAAAATTTTAAAAAATAAACTAAATATAATATAGACTACCTAAATAATAAATATATTGAAAAATTCTTAGATTTAAAGTGTAAATATTATAAATTTCTTATAATAGACATTTTATAGGATGGTTTGAATCGCAAAAAAGGATCGGGTTCGTTTCTCCATTTTTGGATCGTAGGATCGTTGGAATCGTAGGATTGAATAGGGATTTTAACAACATTGACAACAACCATTACAAAATGGGCTCATTTCTGCAACACTTTTGAGTTATGTCGATAATGGACGCACCATTCTTTTTGTCAGTGATTAAGAGGTTTGTTGGTTTTGGGAGGGTTTGCCTAAGTGGTCTATTGCTCATCTGTCACTTTTCAGTGGTTATGAGCTTCTTATCTATCTATTAGATGACATCAAGCAACATTACTAGATGTTGCAGCTGTGGGCTGGAGGATTGTATTCCCTACAAGTGCAGCTAAAACCAAACGTAATTGAACCAGTTTACATTTCTAGTGCGCCCACTTTTTCATAGAGATTATGCTTATTAGTTCTAGGAGTCTTTCTAGACATGAAATCCATTGTGTTGGTCCAGGGTAAAAGGAATCAGTTATGGGGGTATTTGGGGCTTGATCTTTATACATTGTCACCTCACATAGCGGATCTTATGGGAAAAATCTTGTTTTAGTTTAAGGATTTCCCCCCTTTATAAAAAATAGGGTCCTTCTAAAAAAAAGGTCTCTTGAAATAAGGCCTTACTGGTTTCCTCTATGACAATTTTTAATTGGAAACTGTAACAAAAAATATTTTTTTGAGAAGAAACTGTAACATCAAATGTTTGTGGATAAATAATTATAACTGGCAGGCACCCTTCATTGTCTGCCTTCCCCAGTTTCTGCATGTTTAATCTATATATTTCTTGGCGGTGTTCTATTTTCTTTAACAAGGTTTTGTTCTGCTATTTTCCCCCCTCTTTCAGCCAGAGGGACGGATTTCTGGTGTTCCAAGGCAGCATATGGTCTTGGGGAAAGATAAGGATATCACTAAACAGGGTAGTTTGAGTTCGGATTCTATGGAAGAAAAGATCCGTAAATTACCTGCTGGTGGAGAAAGTTGGGACAAAAAAATGAAAAGAAAACGTTCTGTAAGCAATGTTTTTCCAAGACCTGTTGATGGTGATGGGGAGATTAAAAGAGCTATGCATGGTAGGGTCAACAGTGACTCTGGATTGCCAGCTCCTGAGGCTCAATTAAGGTAAGTTTATCATTTAAATTGAACTGTTTTTTAATATCCATTACTTGTGAGGTTATAGATTGAGGGAAAAAATGTTTTTGTGTTTATTCCAAGCAAGGATCATGAAGCATTTAACCATTCCGGAATGGCTCACCGGAAAGGACTTGTGGGTAGTACCCATAGGTCCCCGGTTCGAACCCCGGATGGCCGCTCTTTATTTACCAATTCAAGGATCATGAGGCATTTGAAATGGACATGGTGATAATGTGTTCTTTTGGCATAAGGGGGAACCTTTTCCAGTTCCTTTTACTTTCCAGATGCAATGAATGAAGGAAGACTTTAAACAAATTCTTTCGGATGTCATAATATTGGCATTTCACAATTTTTATGTTTTTTTTTGTTTCAATTTATTTTGCAGATCAGCGTCTTCCAATGGTATTGGCAGCAATACCAAATCTGATAGTACTGCAAATGCTTCTGGCTCAAGTGTCCGACCAGCAGCTAAGAATGAAATGGAAAAGGTCTCCTTGTCTAGGGAGCTTGGAGGGATGAATAAGGAGAGAATATTGCAGAAAGGCAGTAACAAGTATGATGTTAACTCTTCTGCTTTTTTAAAGAAATGAATTGTCGGCGTTGCAGCTCTTAATAGCCTGTTTTTTTTTCTTCGATCTTTGCATAACCTTCATAATTTTATGGATATGATCATATTGATGAACTTGCCTATGTTCATTGAAATTTCATCAATGTATGTGTTCATAGGTTAAATATGCGTACGGAAAATCATTTGGTGAGCCCAAGCTTGCTAGCAAAGGGTAAGGCTTTACGGGCTCAAAGAGCTGGACCTCCAATACTCGATAATTCATCTCCTACTTTTTCTCGCATGGCTAGTACACCAGAGGATTGGGAGCAGCCTTCGAATGTGAACAAGATCCACTCGTTGGGAGGTATTAATAATCGTAAACGAGTTTTTTCAAGTGAATTGTCATCTTCCCCGGTGACTCAGTGGGTTGGGCAAAGGCCGCAAAAAATTTCACGTATAAGGAGAACTAATCTTATATCTCCAACTTCCAACAATGACGGCGGCGTTATATCTTCTGAAGGGTGTGTTACAACTGATTGTAGTGCTATAAGTTCTGGTGGGTTTAATGGGTCATTTCCTGCATGGAGTACTGCCAGTAATACACAGCAGGTAAAAGTGAAAAGTGAAAATACTCCATCACCAGCTAGATTGTCAGAGAGTGAAGAAACTTGTGCTGTTGAAAATAGATTAAAGGAGAGAGCAGTTGGCAGTGTTGAATCTGAGGAAAGAGGAATAAATGGGTATGAGCGTGTTGGCTCTCCCGGACTCCTTACAAAGAAAAATAAATTGACCATTAAGGAAGAAATAGGAGATGGTGTGCGCAGACAGGGGCGCAGTGGAAGGGGCTCATCATTTTCAAGAGGAGGCATGTCACCCTTCAGGGAAAAGTTAGATTCTCCAGCTGCAGCTAAGCCTGTGCGAAATGCAAAGCCTGGTTCTGATAAGAATGGCAGGTGTGAAACCTTATTAAGAGTTAGTCTGGTTTTTGCAGTTATCATTGTTTATTTTAGTCTTATTCATGCTTTGCATGTTGCTCTTGTTTCAGTAAATCAGGTCGCCCTCCACTTAAAAAGCACTCAGAACGCAAGGGATTTACACGTCTTGGTCTTGTTCCAAATGGTAATTCGCCAGATTGTATAGGTATGGTGTCAATCAATTGCTGACATCTTTTTTATAGTTCGTAACTGAGGAAAGAGGGGCAAATTTCAAATGCAGTTCTTTGATTTCCATCGTCTTCTAGTTCCAAATTTTAAAATGATTGTACTCTTTATGCAACTTTCTTTATGAACTACAAGAAGCTTGCCTTAATTTACAGTGGAACACTTCTCTCTCTTCTTTAATTTTCCTCTTCATCCTGTATATGTCCCCCATTATATGAGTTTGTCTTGCACTGTTTTATAAAACATTTTAATTGAAGCTGGGTCTTCCCTTTTCTTTTCTTTTTTCTCCAACAACATATAGAGACTTTTACTCGAATATTATGGTTATTTTCTAAATCTCATGTTATCATGATTCAAACCGGACTCTGTATCCTGTTAGTAGACAAAAGATGAATGCATAAAGTGTTAAAAAAGAAGAAAGGGAATATTCTGTTGTGGATTATGTAATAGAGCATTTTATGGAGTATCTTCTTTTTCAGTCCATACAGTTCTCTATGATGGCTATATATTTTCTTTCCCTCCTTTTTTGTCCAGGTGAATCAGATGACGACCGAGAAGATCTCATTGCAGCTGCAAAGTTTGCTAGTAGTGCAAATGGTAACTTCATCCTTTGTTGTTTTCTTCGGAGGTTTGTCATTTGAATTTTATATCATGCCAATCGTTTTGTTTTCCCAGATAAGGCCTGTTCCTCGCCATTCTGGAAGAAAATGGAATCACTATTCTCTTGCAGGGCAGATGATACATCTTATTTGAAACAAGAGGTGATTAACATTTAAATGGCTATTGAATGCTCTGTTTTCTGCTACTGCATGTTATCATATGCATTATCTACCCGTTACTTGTGATTAGTTAAAGCCTTTGGAGGAGCATCAAGGTAGTCCAACTCAAATGTTGGCTTCTGCTAGCATTATGGTATACCTTTGATATTACTTCTGCAACTATTGCTACTATTGCTGTTACAGTTGATATTAATATTTTTTGTTCAGAGATGGAAAAAAAATCTCTTACTTATTCTGTATTTTTTACTTATTCATTAAATAATTGATACTTTTATGACTTATTCTAGTTCTATGTGTTCCTCCCTTTTCCAGAATGATGTCTTAAAAGAAGAGAAGCATCAGCCTAGAAGTTTTGGGCATCATGGAGAAATTGCAACGAGTTCTGGGGCTGAGCCAACAAATATGGAGGGTCTTGTTGAACAAGATCACGATTTTGACTTCTATTATAGGAGAGACCCCGAGGAAGGGCCAAGTATTACCCCATTATACCAAAGAGTATTGTCTGCTCTCATAATGGAAGATGAATTGGAAGAATTTGAAAAAAGCAATTGCTGGAGAAATACTTCTCTCTCTTCTGGAAGAGGATTTGCTTGTTCGATGGAGGAAAAGATCTCTAATGGAGACCCGACCTACAATAGGTGCTTGAATATTGATATTCCTTCTCAACTTGATCCATGGGAAGGGGACTGTAGCTTCACTCCTCAGATCAACATTTCAAATGATCCTTCATCCCAAGTTCAATATGTGCAAATGTCTATGGATGAAAAGCTGCTAACTGAACTGCAGAGCATAGGTTTATATCCAGAAACTGTGGTATGTTTAATCAAAACCTTTTCTGGTAAAAAAATGCGAACTTTTTTCCTGTATCTTGAAAGACTGGATTTTCCTTCATGATGAGTCATATTTTATTTTAAAAGATAAGAGCAGGAATCAAAAAAATTATAAACATCTCTGGGTATTAGTGGTATTTCCCTTGGCAGTACAAACTGCTTAATGAGTTCCATCGCCCTACACATTACAGAAAGCTAATTTCGTAGCATTACTCTACTCTGGCTGGTTCTGTGAGATTTCTCTCATTCTGGCAAGTCTTCATGATTCAGCAGTATTTTTATGTTGTTTGATCTGATTTGTTTTGTTCCTTGCAGCCCGATCTTGCTGAAGGGGAGGATGAAGTCTTTTCTGAAGAGATTTCTCAACTGGAGAGGCAATTCTGTCAGGAGGTAAATCACCTTGAGCTTGTTCCAGACCAAGTTGTATCTTAGGCCCATCCAAATGATATATATAATGATCATGATAATACTTCATAATTTTCATGATTAATTGTTTTTTTCAACAGAAGAAAACCTGATAGTTTGATTAGTTTAGGTGCTACCTGACAGCTTGTTCTCTTTTACTTCTAACAACATCCTTTTTCAAAAAAAACAACATCCTTTTTTAATTACGTAGGTTCAGAAGAAGAATTTGTGCCTGAAAAGAATATGGAAACCTGTTGAGGAGGAAAAAGATGCAGAAGAACGGTATGTTAGTTCAATGTAGCTTCAAAAACTGTTGCTCCTATCTATCCTTAAGCTCTTCTTTGTGAGAAATTACTCATGTCTTCATTGAGATAGTACTCAATACTCATGTCTTGAGTCAAAAATGTCATTCAGTCTACTAAAATACACGTCCTGCAAAAAAAAAAAAAATGCACGTCCTGCCTCATCTGTAATATATTTTGGCTGTTATCCTCTATTATCTCAATCTAGTTTGACTTAATGCGCAGGGTCATTGAGCAGATTGCAATGAACAGACTCATCGTGTTGGCTTACAGAAAGTTGCTGGTGACTCTCTCTCTCTCTCTCTCTCTCTCAAATGTTCAAGAGAGCATTTACTTGTATATAAAAAGTAATTATTACATCCAGGACTCTTCCAGCTTCTGTATTATTTTACTTTTTGTCACAAGCTGGAAAGTATAGGTTGAGACATTCAATATAGGCTAATTGGGATAATGTGATGCTTGTGACCTGTAAATCTAGGATATTTCAGTTATCTGAACTTTTCCCTGAGATGCAAGTACCCTTCTCAGCTATTGTTCTGCTCCTCCTGTACCAGCTCCTGTTTTCAGACCAAACTACTTGTGTTTTAACTGACCAGAAGGATCGTTCCTATCATTAAAGCACACGTACTTGAATACTTATGTTCAATGAGAGTGCTCCGTTCCCTTGTACAAACTTCTAGTACAAAGTAACCGTGCATTTGCAATAAAGTACTTCTCTGTCTATCCTTCCAGGCAACTCGAGGGAGCACTGCTGCTAGAATAGGGATCAGCAAGGTCCCGAGGCATGTTGCTTTGGCTTTTGTAAAGAGAACCCTTGCTAGGTGTCGAAAGTTGGAAGATACTGGAAAAAGTTGCTTTAGTGAGCCTGCACTTCGGGATATCATACTTGCTGCTCAGCCTTCATCTGGTAATGTTGAAAGCATCAAGCTGATCGGCTTAACGGACCATAACATGAGTCCGCATTATTAATCATGATAACAATATACTAGATCAATGTTCCCTATTAGTTTTACAGTTACATTATATTACTTTCTTTTCTTTTAAAAATTTTTTGCCCGAAAATACATGATGTGTTCTTGCATGTCATTTCCAGGATCAAACCCTACTGACACTGAAAAGGTTTTGGTTGAGACGTCGGAGGCTCATCCTCATCATTCTGACCGTCCTTTTGCCAAGGATGCTCCGGTTGTTGATAGAGGAAAGAAGGAAGTTCTCCTAAACGATGTTGGCAGCGGTGCTGGTGCCTTCAAACCATCGCCCCTTGGAAACCCTCTGATGGGTGGAGCAAAAGGAAAAAGGAGTGAGAGAGACAGAGACAAGGACAGAGATTTATCGTCCAGAAACCCCAATGCGAAACCTGGGCGGCCCTCCATTACAAACCTACGGGGCGAAAGAAAGGCAAAATCAAAGCCGAAGCAAAGGGCAGCCCATTTGTCTACACACCCTGTATTTCCCACAGCGAGCAGCTCTGGTGATCCGGTATTCGATGGCAGTAGTAAAAAAGCCGAGGATCCAGCATCCCCAAGTCACAATCTACACTCATCTGAGGAGGGCAAGGATCCAGCCGACGCAACTAGCTTGCCGTTGAACGAGATAGAGTCGATAGGGTTAGGGATAGGTGACGACAACGGATTTGGCGGGCATCAAGATCTCAGTTCTTGGTTTAATTTTGATAATTTACAGGATCATGATTCTATGGGGCTTGAAATTCCAATGGATGACCTCTCCGATTTGAATATGCTTCTCTGAGGATATGAATTATGATATGATAGAGATGTAAATTGAAAAGTGGTTTGGCTGAGTGGTGAACTGAAGGAGTTAAAGGGACAGTTACAGCGCTTGTAAGTCAAGCTGTGTAATTTATGTCTTTAGGGAAAAAAAGCAGCACCTGTAATTACCTCCATTCTTTTAGTATACTTAGGTTTTAGGTTAAATGTTGAGAGTCAAAATTGTTGTCCCACCTGTAACAAATCACAGTTTTCATTGATAACATCATTTCATAATATTCCTCCCATCATTTCAGGAATGACTCGATCTGAAATAGACCTGTCGAAACCTATAATGATTCGGAAAATCTGACAGGAATGCCTGGTAAAATTTTGGGGTTGAATAAGACCGGGACCCAAAAACAACTCGAATCAGAACGACCCGGAAATTTTAGGGTTGAGACCTGATGACTCATTGAGTTAAAATCAACCTAATGAGTAAGCACTATATAGACATTACACATGTACTACATAGAACTCACATGGATTTGTCATGTAATTTTGTTCGTTAATGTCACTCGTAAATTAAATAACGTATATATTTTATAATTATAATATGTTTAGAGAACTTATTTGTATGTATATGATATTTTTTATGCTCAAAATATTTATATATTATTATTATTATTATATTTATAAATTTAATTATAATATTATTATTTAGTTTATTTTGACATATTGATATTGTAATTTAATTTTGAGAATATTTTAATATTCTTACATATTTTTTAAAAAGTTTTGAGTTTTTTTATGTGGTCGGTCGACCCGAAACCGGAACACACCCGATCTACCCGAGACCCAGATGACTCGAACTTGAATCGGACCCATATTAAAGGTTTAATATGAAACCATACTAATCAATAAGCTTATAGGGCGTGTTTGCGAGAAATTTTTTTTAGGCGGTGGAGATACTTTTTGGGGATGGAGGGGATGAAGATATTTTTTAGGGTGTAGAGGATGGGGATTAATTGTAGAAAATAATCCCTTGCACGTTTGGTTGATTGGATATTATCTTTTTTATAGTGAAAAGGAAAAGACAATTTTGCCCCCAATTTTGACCCCTCCCCTCAAATGGTTTGGATGACTGTTCTTCATCTTCCTCCTCCCACTCTCCTCGTGGTCTCCGGATTCGCCGACTATGACTAGGAAGCAATCAATAAGACGACCACAAATGTTGATTGGTGAAATCTGTGCTTCAAAAATTGATTTGTCCTAAGCACTAATCAATTAATCCTTCCTTTTTATGTATACATACGCTCCAGGGGAATAGTCACTGCTGATTTCCAAAAAAGTTTAGGGTGGCGACGAAAAAGGTGCAGGGACGACCAACGACAATGTGTTGCTGATGGCGATTGGTGACATCGGGGAATCGAGGTGAGAGGATGGTGAAATAGAACAAAGTGAGGGTTGGAGCCGATTGAGTGCTACTGTCGGAGGTGGAGAGAGACGCTCATATGTGCCGGTGATTAGGGTTCATGTGAGGGTGAAGGGCTCCGACCAGAGGTAGTGCGAGGGAGGAATGGAAGCCGGTAATAGAGAGGGTGAGAGGGGTGAAGAACATCGGGAAGGGTTGGGGCAAAAAGGCCCATCCAGGGTGGAAAAACTTCTCCATTAATGTTCATGATTTGTGCCATATTTTTATATCTATTTCAACTTCTTATTCTATTATTTTGGGATAAAATTATTAGGAATTTGTGCAATTATGCTTAATATTGTCAGATATGGAGTCTACACAAGTTTGATGTGGTTTTTAGGAGTTTAGAGCTGATTTGGAGAAGTTTGGACGCATTTTGGACCTTAAAGGAAAACATTGGAGAAGCTAAGGAAGAGCTAAGGATGGTGCAGTCGGAGGAAAGCCCACTTTTCATCATTCATCATTCTGAATCAAGTTTTAATGTCTTCATGAGAGTTGTAGCTCTCGAAAAGAGCTTTCCAACGTATATTCATGTGCGTCAATCGGACGAATGAGAAATCAGGAAAGTGCGTTTCAAGACGGAGCAGAATGCTGAAATCTGAAGATTGTTCGATCTCGACCATACTTGGTCAATTTCGACTAAGAGTCAGTCGATATTCCCAGACAGACTCGACACGGACCAGCAGACACGAAGACGGAGGAAGCACAACTCGATATCGACTTACATAACTCGATATCGACCAAAGGTCAACTCGATATCCCTTTCCAGAGTCAATATCAAGTGATCAGAGCCGAAGCCGAGCAACATAACTCGATTTGGTCGATATTGACCAACTCCCAGATCGAGTACGAAGTCGATTCCGAGTCCTTGGAAGATTCCGAGTGGAGATATCTTGCACATGAAGTTTTGAGAGACATTTTCTATATTTTTTATCTTTTTATCTATCCTAAGGGTGGAACATTTAATTACCCTATAGGATTTATCTTGTTTCCAAATTAGATTTATTTATTTCCAAGTAGAATTATATCTTTAGGAATAGATAGATTTCCTTACCTTGACTAGCAAAGATTAAGACCTATAAATAAAGCCCATGGGGCTAGTTTTTCATTCATTCCAATTTACACACAAGAGAAGAGAGAGAGCTTGGAGTCGAGAGAAGTTGTATTTGGCGAGAGCAGAATTGGCTTCAATTGGTTGTAAGCTTTGTTTTATTTTATTAATGCAATTTAGTTTTCTTTTATTATTGATGAGTTTTCCTATAATGAAGAGCGAGTAGTCCACTTACTTATAGGGTCGGGGTGAGTCCGACGGTAGCCATGCATGTTTGAGGTAAATATTCGACCTTTATTGTGTTTTGATCATCCACTGCCTTTTTATGTGTTTATTACCTACTCCGTATTTAATAGAGATTCAGGTTAAAAACTTGGATTATAAACATAAAATTGGTAGATACAATTAGGGTTTCTTGAAAGAATTGTCTAATTGTTGGAAAAGGCGAAAGCTTGTTCCTTTGATGTGATTGCATGATTATCTCTCTTTATCTTATCTTATGCATGTTTGGTTATCGTTGTTGCAAACCCCGGTCTTGAATGTTTTCTTTTACATTCTTTATTTCAAAATTTGCAATTCTTAGTTCTGTTACGTTTTCTGCAATTCACTCGATATCGAGTTATATTGGTCGATATCAAGTCTTCTGGTCGACCGGTAGTCTTCTGAGCCGGTCGATATTGGGTACTGATTTGGTCGATCGCGAGTTGCACTTGGTCGATATCAACTTTTGCTTGTTTTTGTCTCTGCAGGTATAGGAAGAAATCGACGAAGATTGGTTGATATCGACCTTACATTGGTCGATATCGAGTAACTTGGCCGGAATCGATTGACGCTGCAGAAACCAGAAATCGACTGAGATTGGTCGTCGATATCGACTAACCTTTGGTCGATATCGAGTAATCTCCCTGGAGTCGAAATCCGACGTGAATCACCTGCTACCTGAGATCTGCTGACATGCTTCCTCGAGGATCGAACCTGACTTCCTTTTGCTACATCGGGAGGAAGTCTTGTAATTATTTGCGTGGGCACAATCTGGTTTGATTTATATTCTTATTTATTGAACTCGATTTCCCCCTATAACATCCACCATGTCCATCTTGAAAACGAAGATGGTAGAATCGGCCTCTTTCCCACCCCCGCCACCCCGTCTACCCCCACCTCCACAACCTTCACTACCCCATGCCAAACATCCTGACCCGATTCCCCCCAAAAAATCGCCCACCTTTCCCACCCCGTGCCAAACACACCCTAAGAAATATAGTAGCTCATTTGATTCCTAGTTCCAATTCGATTCTTTCATGGCAAGCATGACCTAAGAGCATCCACATTAGTGTATCCCGACCCTGAATTCATCACTTACTTTTTCACCGCCACATCAACATATGCATCCCATTTCAGCTTTTTACTTTTTCACCTCCATTCATGAACCCTAATATCGGATTCATATCTTTATTTTCCCCTTTATTATTAAATAATTTATTCATACATTAAACTCATATTTTATGATGTATCCCGACCCTGAATTCATCACTTACTTTTTCACCGCCACATCAGCATATGCATTCCATTTCAGTTTTTTACTTTTTCACCTTCATTCATGAACTCTAACATTGGATTCGTAACTTTATTTTTTCCCTTTATTATTGAATAATTTATTCATGCATTAAACTCATATTTTATGACTAAGTTCCACTCTATATTTTTATTAATGTTATTATTATTATTATTATTATTATTATTATTAATTATTAATTATTAACATTTATTACTTTTCCATTTTTTATTTTTTCCCAAAATATATGCAAAATGGGTCTCTATGGGTAAATAAAATTAAATCACATTAAAAAATAATTTTTATTTATATTTTTTTTAATCTTCAAATGGCCATTTAAGCCATTTTAAACTTATAAATTACAGTACTTTCATGCATTTATGGCAAAACACGACACATTTCTTCCTCCTTACCACATACAACATTTTTACCAAGGGAGCAAGCACTTGTGCCATCTGTGTGTCCTCGTGCCTCCCGCTCATGAATGTGCTTTTTGCCGATACGTGTAGGCACATGTGGCATACTTCTGAACTCAAGGGTTCACCAATACTATTGCTCTAAGTACTTGTTAATTTATGGAAGGTGTTCTCTTATATTGCACTTTTTGGAAACATGGTGAAAACTTGTTCAGTTTCAGTTTGTACAAAAAGTTCGATGGTAGATTTTATATAATTAGGTGAACGGAAAAATTGATACTCTATTTCAAGTTTGTTACATAGCAGTCACTTGACATTATTCATCTCCATTATTAATAGCTTGTATAGTGATTCATTTATTTATTTCATTCATTATCATTTTGTTGTTGACCGTAGTACTATTGAATTGATGAATGTTGATTACGTTATTCACCATAATTCAAAATTGTTTATATTATTATCACGTCATTCTGTTTCTATTGTTATTTACCATAATTCTACATTGTTTCTACTATTATCCCGTTATTCGCCATAATTCTTATACGAACTATTGTTCTTCTTTCCTCGGCCATTGTATTGTGACAGAACCCTAAAAAAGAGAAGGTTGATCCAATGGACGGTGACTGGATCGACTCTGAATGCGAGAAACGAGGCACTTCCATGATATCGCTTTGAAGTTGAATATGGTGCTAACAATTAAGCGATCATGGGGAAGCACTTCCACTAGATGTGGTAGTGTGTTACCCGCTTGTGAGAAGTACAAAGCATACACACATGTCAAGGAAGAGGCGAATGTGTGATGGATATCATTCATGGAACCCACAACCATGACATTCCAAATTCGTCGAAAGGACACTCATTTGTTGATCGGCTAGATCATGAGTAGGCGGAGACAACATTAGCTTTCACTATTGCTGGAACTTCCCCAAAGCCTATTTTGACACGTTTACAACAAACAACTAATAAGAGGAAGATTTTGTTTGTGACCTTTAGAGACAACTCTATATTGCAACATCGAAGTTGAAGAATAATGCTCTAGAGGACAGAACTATCACACAAGAAGCATTGCACATGTTTAGAGAGAATGGCTACTTCTACACTAAAAGAAGAGCCACAGGGGATGTAAACATGCTCCAAGATTTATTCCTTGCGCATCCAAAAGCTCGACACTTGTTTAACATCTTCCCATATGTAGTCATAATGGATAGCACCTACTAGAACAAATGAGTAAGTATTTCTTAAACTAAATTGTGCATAAAAAACTTCCATTCTTTGATTGATTGAAGCTTATTTACAAGACAATCTTCGTTCATGCATAGGTACGACATACCTTTGTGTGAGTTCATTGGATTCACTTATACGGGGAAGAATTTTAACATAGCATTTTGCATCATGTTACGGGAGAACACTGATACTTACACTTGGGCATTGCTACAACTAGTATACATATTCCTGATTTTGGTAAATATAGAGGAGCCATATCTGGAAATCGAATCTGGGACCATCGGGTGCTACCCTGAGATCCTTTCCGGCTCAACCACCCCAACACGGTTATGCATATTCTGCAGAAAGCTGCAAAGCGTCACTGTGATGGATCGAGAGTTGGGACTCATATTGGCTCTAAGACCAGTTCTCTCGAATGTGAGACATATGTTATGCAAAGTTCATGTGTTGAGAAAATGCAAAGAAGCTGCTTTCAAAAAGTCAAAGAATCTAGTTGTGGAAAAAATGTTTCAAAGCGCATGATATGACCTCTTTGAATCTAGAACAAATGATACATTTAACGCCCAACGAAGGGGTATGCATGTTGAATGGGGGCACATCGAATGACTGATACCATGTCTGGAGGCGAGTGGTTGCAAGATTATATGAAGAACATTGTTCATGGATGAACAGACACTAAACTCCATTTTGGTACAAGGAATACTAATAGGTATTAAGGAGGCATATTTCCCCATACATTTTTCAATTTAAAATGCAATTATAATATATTCTTTTTGAAATTTGTGATAAGGCTCTGTCTGCATATTCATTGTTGAAGAAAGATCATTTGAGTGGCATAAAGATTACAATGGGTCGAACATACAATACCTGGCCCACGGACTCCCATGGTCTATGGATATTTGATCGGGTAAGGAATATCATATCAAAAGAATGCTTCAACCTATTTTTCGAGACATACACAAAAATAGAAATAGATCCTCCATCAGAACCATGCAGAGATCGATATTGGAGAACCGTGTATGGCATGCCATGCACACATGAAATGCAAGCACGTCGGGATTCGCAAACACCAATAAGGCCATTTGATAATACATAATTCATATAGGTGTTATAGGTAGTTCTTATTGCATTTAGATAGGAGTTTTGCATATGTTTTGATCTATTTATGTATCCTTCTTGAGTGTTCGAGTTCGGAATCTACGTGTTTTTAGTGTTTATTCTGTAGTTTTACATTCCGACCTTGGATGGGATCTTGGAGGAGCTTAAATGACATAATTTGGAGCATAAGAAGGCTAAGGAAGAAGCTACAAAGGAGCAAGGAAGTACAACATCGAAGCTAAGAAGAAAGTTCGTCAATGTTGGGATGACGCCCGCCGCTTTTCCACCGGTGCCCGCCGCTACCCCGTGTTCAGCATCGCCGACTTTAAGTCCGAAGATCTTATTAGAATATCATATTATTATATTATTTTGCTAGGGTTTTCACGACTTTATTTAGGTTATTTTCATTCATATTCAGTCGTGTGTTATTGTGTGTTGTTTTGTTGAGCGGAGAGAAATACTTTGAGAGATATGAGCGTTACTTTGGCTATGAGTTGCTAAACTAATAGTTTCGCCTGTGATTCGAAGATATGGTTGAATGAATTGTGAGGATTTGATATCTATTAGTTATTTCTAAGTATATTAATTTATCATCTTTTTCTTATTGATTATATTTGTGTTCTTTTCTATGATTGATCACCATGTTAGGAATTGCATCTATGCTATAAATTCTTTGTTGTTTTCTCGATAGCAAACAAAGTCATTAATTTAGTAATATTTCTACGTCTTTGTAGTGGATGATTTCTATTGATCTATGTCGAGTAGATGTTTACATGGCCGAGAGAGTTGCTCCCGTTTCTTCTATTTGCATTGAATCGATATGCCAATTGGTCTTAGAACTTGAGTGTTTAATGCTATTCTTTAGTGACATTGAATAAGAAGATTTTATCTTTGCGGATCTATCAACTTTAGTCAAGTTGACATATGCTTTATAAATATCAATCTATTGAATCAATCCTAGGATCTTGAACCTCAACCATTGTCGAGAATTACAGGTGAAATGCTTTTCTATCTTATTATCACTACTTTGCAATCATTACTCTATTTGCTTTAGTTTGTCATCAATTTTCCACAAACTATTGTTATTGTCTTAAGAATCTTTGTTAGAAACATTGCATTGCAACCATTTTTTCCTGTGGGTTCGATTCCAAACTCACCGCTATACTAGTTTATTGGTTTATCAGTCTTTTAGTTTACTAATCTATTGGTTCAAGCATTGAGTTAGGATATTATTGATATTTGGCAAAGGACGAAAAAGCAAACGACGTTCGTCCCGCAAAAAATTCTTGATGTCGTTGCTGGGGAAAGAAAGAGTTTGCTTTTCTATATTTCTATCATTGACTCCTTTTTATTTCTATTTTGTTTTAGTTCTTTGTTTTTCTTCAATTCTTTATTGTTCTTGTGTGGTTCAAACTCACTCTTCTAATTCATCACCTTTATCTTTTGATCCCGAGATTGAAAGATCTCTTTCTAGGTTGAAAAGGAGGCTCAATTTTGATCCACATAAGGAGACGGGAGATGAAGTAAATAAAGGCATCATTAATCCGCCAAGAAGGACCCTGAGAAGCTTGAAGGAACCTAATTTGAATGCATAGCCGCTTGCAATTAGATTCATCACTCTCCATGAGGGTTCAAGGTTCGAATGCAAATCAAATTGGTCTACTATTTTGCCTAACTTTCATGGATTGCATCGGGAGGAACCAAACAAACACCTTGCAAACTTTGCTAGTGTATGCGATAGACTTACACCACAAGGCCTAACCGATGACCAATTAATGCTTAGAGTGTTCCCCTTTACCTTAAAATATTCGGCTAGCGATTGATTATATTACCTTCCCCCTGAAAGCATTACTACTTGGGTTGAGTTAAAGAAAACTTTCCTTCAAAAGTATTTTCCCGCTATTCGTCTCAGTAAACTCAACAAGGAGTTGTCTAGTATTGAGCAATCACCTACGGAGAGTCTTTATGAGTATGTTGAGCGATTCAAGAGGCTTAAGGATAGTTGTCCACAACATGGTATACCCGAGGATGATTTAGTGTTATATCTATATGAAGGTTTGCTTGATAGGGGTATGAGTGTTATCAATGCTACTAGTGGAGGAGATGTTTTGGATAAAACACCTCAGGAAGCAATGCAAATTTTCGAAGGTTTAGCCAATGCGTCGCAACAATATGGGAATCACTAATGAGTAAGAGGAGTGCATAAGTTGGATAATTTTGGAGATGGTCGCAAGGATGACTTGGATAGGCTTACTAAGCTCGTCAACAAGATGAATATGCAAATGAATCAACCTCAGCAGCCTAGACTTTGTGGTGTATGCGGAGATCCAACTCATCCGAATGATAAGTGCTCATTGATTCAGGAGGACGTTGTTGACCTTAATTTTATGGATTATGGACCTCGCCACAACTTTGGTAACAATTTCTACAATCAGAACTACAATGCAAACTATCAAAGTGGATTCAACGGAAGGGGTCAGCATCAACAAGTTCCTTAGCAAGGAAGAGGCCAATATGATAATCGTCAAAGAAAACCCTCAGTAGTAGGACAAAGATGAAACTTTGAGGTTGTTGTTGGATAAGATGAGTGTTGAGGAGAAATTGTTGAGTCGAATGGCTAAGGAGATTGGAGAATTGAAAGCTAAAGATTTGGGAAAGTTGCCATCACAAGTGGTAGTTAATCTGAATTAGAATGTTAGTGCCATGATCCTTAGAGGAGGAAAAGAAGGGAGTTTACCCACTAGGAATGAAGAAGAGAGGCCTAAGGAGGTGTTTGACGTGGGTGATGAAGTTGAAGGAAATTCGGATTCTGCGTTCTGTAAAGACGACGCTCGCCGCCCCCTAGACTGGCGCCCGCTGCCTGCTGCTGTGCGTGAGCCGAGGTTTGACGTCGATCCACCTGCAAGGAAATCATTGAATGTGTGGTCTTCTGACGTTCCAAGACCTGCACCACCCTTTCCTCATGCCCTAAGACTTGATTGTAAGTGGGGAGATGAAAAAATTCTTTACGATACCTTTGCTCATTATGAGGTAAATATTCCTCTCTTGGATTTAATTAAAATTTTACCTCGCTATGCTAAGTTTTTAAAAGAATTATGCACTATGAAATGGAAGCAAAGGATGAGATGGAAGAAAAAGGTAAGTTTGAATGAGAATGTTTCCGCTATGTTACAGAAAACATTGTCTGAAAAATGCGGAGACCCAGGTATGTTTACTATCCCATTTGCAATTGGTAATACTAAATTCACTAAGGCTATGTTGGATTTAGGTGCTTCAATCAATGTTACGTCATACAATTTGTACATGAGCGTTACTTTGGTTATGAGTTGCCAAACTCATAGTTTCGCATGTGATTCGAAGACATGGTTGGATGAATTGTGAGGATTTGATTTCTATTAGTTAATTCTAAGTATTTTTATCATCTTGTTCTTATTGATTATATTTTTGTTCCTTTCTGTGAGTGATCACCATTTTAGGAATTGCATCTATGCTATGAATTCGTTGTTGTTTTCTCGATAGCAAATGAAGTCATTGATTTAGTAATATTTCTATGTCTTTTTTGTGGATGATTCGATTGATCTATGTCGAGTAGATGTTTATAGGGTTGAGAGGGCTGCTTCCTTGTCTTCTATTTGCATTGAATCGATATGCCAATTGGTCTTAGAACTTGAGTGTTTAATGCTATTCTTTAGTGATATTGAATAAGAAGGATTGTATCTTTGGGGATCCATCAACTTTAGTCAAGTCAACATAGGCTTTATAAATATCTATTGAATCAATCCTAGGTCTTGAACCTCAACCATTGTCGAAAATTACAGGTGAAATGTTTTTCTATCTTATTATCACTACTTTGTAATCACTGATCTATTTGCTTTAGTTTGTCATCAATTTGCCATAAACTATTGTTATTGTCTTAAGAATCTTTGTTAGAAACATTGCATTCCAACCGTTTTCCGTGTGGGTTCGACTTTGGACTTCATCGCTATACTAGTTTATTGGTTTATCAATATTTTGGTTTACTAATCTATTGGTTTAAGCATTGAGTTAGGATATTATTGATATTTGGCAGAGGACAAAAAAGCCAACGACTTTCGTCCCTCACCACCATCGCATATTCACATGTTTTAGAAGTAGTTAGATTGGGATGGCCCGCACATTGAGACCACAAAATACAATGTTTTGCTAGCGTGGAGCGGATTATCACATTGATCCATAGTAGGGAGATGGACGAGGAGACTCGTTGGAGGATACCATCAACATTTAGTGATGGAGAACAACCTAGTGAAATGCCCTTGTTTCCACCAGATCCAAACAATCATGGGATGGGAGACCAAGGACTAGACACCCTTGATAAACCAACCCATTGCAGTGGGAAAGGGAGCGAGCTCGAGCACATGCACAAGCAAATAGGTTGCGGAACAGTGACATTGGACGAGGACGAGGTTGCGGAAGAGTACGAGACCGTTCATCCTCAAATGATGACATGACAAGTCAAGGTGGTGAAGAGGGCAATGATTCCAATATGACCCATCTCGGGCAAGCAGTGGATGATGTGGGACTATTGTGGAAGACATTAGAGAGAATGACAGCCCTAGGGGTATGCAGAAAAAACACAACACAATTGGTACGAGATGAAAACACGATAATACGACGTGAAAAAAATGAAACCGAAAGGACATGATATGAAAATGACACGAAGCGATAAAACACGACATTATTCGTGTCGTGTTTGAATTGGGCATTTTCTCTTCTCGAATACCCAACACAAATCAATTAAATTTCCTTTATTTGTAGGTACGGTAATATAGTACTAGTATATATACAATCCCTATAGTATCAATAAAGTCCGCTAGCTCAGTTGATATTAGGCTTAAGATAAGCCATGTGTGTCTCCAAAGACCGAAGATCGAATCCTGGCATTGGCTTTTTCCCCATTCTCGCCCCTTTTCATATTTTATGTCCAACTAAACCTTAAATCTCAATCTCCCATTCTCAGCCGACAATCCAAAACTCCAACACCAACCCTAAACTCTCAATCTCTTTTTCTCCAGTTCTCATGCACGCCCAATCGTCTATCTCTCTTAGCTCTTGAAACACACACAATTGTTGTTGAAATTTTGTCAAGCAAACTTCATTCAAACCATGGTAAGTATGGATTTGTTTGAATATGTTAGGTTTGTTCGAATATATATTTTATCATTCGTAGGTTGTTGTTGGTGTTGTTTTTTCTCTTTCTTTGGACATTTTCATATTTCTTCGCAATTTTTGGGTGCATTTGTTCAATTTGTTCAAGAATTTTGAAATCTTTTGCATTTGTTCAATTTTTGGTTGAAATCTTTGAAAAATTCTTGCTCGACTGCTTGAAATTTTAGTTTGATCTGTTCGAAGTCTTTGGGCCTTTGCCTATACCGCATTTATTTTCTATAGGCTCGAGTGCTCAACTGCGTTGAAAAATCTATAACGACCCGAATATAATATCTAAGTTACATTTTGAAGGTTGGATACATTAGTTCGGATCTTACCATCAAAGTACGGGTTGAGGTTTCAAAACCAAAAATTTTTAGACTTGAAAGAGGGGATTTGAAACCCCAAAATGCATGATGGGGCCATTGGGTACCCCAAACATGTCCTACTTGTCTAATTCGCTCAAAACGGTTTTCAGTTCAAGAGGTATAACAAATGGAAATCCAAAATACAACTTGCCATGAAAGAGCCATGTCAAAACCAAGTACGAGGAAAACGAGTATGAAATATCATCCAAAGTATGTAAGTATGTGATAAGTCAGTCTCTCGAGTCGGTGGAACGTCCCGTAAGAACCCTTGTCATGGAAGCACAGAACAAGAAAGAATCATATACCTGAAACTAACCACGAAGCCAGGTCAAGGGACTCTTGCGCGCCTTAAAGACCTCGCTAAGGACATATAATACGCTTATTCCTAGAATAAAGGATGCTCTAATGCATTTACACAAGCATGCCGACATTTATATATATAGATCCACATAAAATGCCAAGTGGCATATCCCTCTACTACCTCTGAGCCCTTTTCCACTAGTATAGAGACTGGTCAGTTCGATGTTATAGCATATCATGTCTCATCATAGCATATCTCATGCTCATCATCGTATATTATCCTAATATCATATCTCATCATATATCTCATGTTCATCATGTCTCGTGGTATATGAATTACCCGAGGAGGACAACACCCGATGAAGTTGGGTTGTCCTATAGCCCTAGCAAATACTCTAGGACTCATGGATAACGATTGTTCTATTCCAAACGTATAAACAATGCGGATGCTCATTGATATATGCGAATCCTATGCATGATACTACATGGCATGTGATTATGCAACACATATGCACTATATGACACATCATGCACGAGCTCCGATTACTGAGTAAGCTCCCGTAGAAAACTTATCTAAAAAGCCAAACAACAAAAGAAACAGTGGAAAACAGAAGTCCAAGCAAGTCACATATCACCTAGCATATATGAATAATAAAAGGTGCGATAACTCTAAAATTCCTACTTACTAAGTACAGAGGGAAAACACACTCAAAAGCATTTCCAGAAATCATCCAATAAATCAAAACACACGATAAGTAAGAAAGCATCCGAAAGCCGAGATATCCGAAAGTTAAGCATTTCATATAAATTCCATTAACTCATTATCGTTAATCCTTCCAACATCTCATCTCAGTCCTAGGTCTCATATCAGTTCATAGATTCAATCCAATTGTCAAATAAGGTCCAAGTCCAATTAATCAATCCAAGAAGATCCAGTTAATTAGGTCCAAGGTTAAATGAGTCAGATCTCTTCTCTGACATAATCTACCCTCCGTGACTAAAAAGCTGCTCGACAGCGACGATGGAGCAAGGGCCCCAAGTATTTGTTGGGCGATTACCTGCAATGTCGGGAATCTTTGTCTTTCGGGACGGCTCCACCATTCTAGGACATTGAAATCTTCTTCTTCTTTGTTTTGTAAATCAAAGTTAGTAGACAAATATTCGTCGAGCTCCGAGTTGGGGCTCGACGAAGATCTTGACCTCTTTGAGCCAAATATATCTCTAGCAAGTGCCTTAGTTCTAGCGATAATGCTAGTTCGTGACCCGCTCGAACTGGAGGGCATGGGGGGACGAGCGGAGGGCGCTCTATTGCCCATAGAATATTGAGTATATAATTCTTATAATAAACCTCTAACTTTAGCAACTATAAGTTGAACATTACATTCATGATCATCCTCAATTTCTAAAGTCGGAAAATAGTTTTCTAAAAAATTTTGAACCTCGTTTGATTTCTACCTAGGGTCGAAACAACAAGCTACGAGGAAAATGTCCGGTATAACTTTGTAATATGTCAACCCTTTCCGCTGCATCTCTAAAACAACCAAGGATATGGATAGCACATTAGTTGCGTCGTAAAAAACTTTGAAAACCTTAACAACATCCCGAGCCTGAGTCCACACATCCGCAAAGATGTTTGACCCTTCGATGTTTTGTGTTGCAAAACCAGAAAGAAGATATTTATAAGCTATGGAATTATAAATCGTTATGTAAGTAGAGTTCCACGGAGTGCAAACGTCATTGGGGAATTGCTTTGGGCGAGTTTGGTGAACGCGACAATAGGCGCTCCATTGCTGGCTAAGCCGTTTGCTTCGCCAAAGTGCTCACAAAACAAATCGAATTGGTTTAACAACATAATGTAAAAATGTTAAACAATCTTAGACATATAAGTTTAAAATATGAAAACTCTTTGAGTCAAACCATCTTGGACACAGATGTGGAAAAACTTACCACCTATCCCAGGTTGATAGTTTTGGATTAATTCCGGAATAGACGCAGTGTTGGCAGAAGCGTTGTCAAAACCGATACTAAAAACTCTATGAGTCAATCTATATTCTTGTAACATGTTTAAAAGGACATGTGCATTTATAGGATGTGTGAATTGTGAAATGAAGGATTGACGGGAATTTATAGGCATTATAGCCTCGACCTAGCCGTTGCCTAATGGCTATTTTTTTTAAAAAGATTGTCTTGGTGGTGGGTTCCACATGCAATGACCATTTTTCCAAATAGGCCGACCCGTCGGGTTCGACCTGTCGGGTCAGCGGGTTCAAAACCCCCCGACCCTAACCCTTACCCGCTGACCCGAGGACCCGGACCCGTCGGGTCATGAGTCGATCCGTGACCCGTGGTCACGCCTATCCAAAGGCATATTAATGACTCTCAACATTAATAACTCTCTCACCAATGATTAATTCAATGTTTTTTGTTTTTCCTTTTATTGGAGTTGGATATTTTTTGTACAATTGCTCATATAGTTATTTTCTTGAATACATGACTCATAAAATTTATAAGGAATTTCAAAATCATATCATTATTACAGTTTGATTTGAAAAAAAAAAAATACTTTTTTATGTTTCTTGTGCAATGCTTTCAATATTTTGAGTGTAATGATTTCTATTTGATTTTAAATTAAAATATAAATGATAAAAAAAATTTGATTTAAACATGAAAATAAAGGCATACAACTTAAAAAAATTGGATACTCATTGCCCTCATTTTGCACTTTTATTTGTTTTAAATTATGCTCGAGTCAATGAAGTAATTTTTATTTTTTTTAAAAATAGTTCTATAGTTAAAATTTAATAATTATCTTTGAAAAAATTGGTTTATTTTATTTTCAATTTAATTGAGTTTTTTCCTATTCAATTTTTTTTTGAAAAAAGATTTGTTTTCCTATTTATTGCTAATGTAAAGCTTGAGTTAATTTTTTTTTTTAATTTTCAAATTAAACGGAAAATAAAAACAACGTACATGAAGTTTTTTATTCTTGGAAATTAATTGTTAGTGGCCGGCTACAACATAAATAGATTGATTAAATTCTTTGTGTTATAGCTCGATAAGAATCAATTAATGTATGACTGATGTATTTTTTTTATAAGGTAAAAATTCAAGATCAGATAAATCTGAACCTCGAAGGCCGACAAGTCGGCAGACAAAAAACCGTCTAAACAAACAGAAAATACAAAGATGGTGCAGATACAAACAAGAACACTCTACAAAGGCAAAACAAAATACAACTAGACCGAACGGGATGACCAATGTATTCTTGATACTACAATGGCTTTATGTCTCCCTATTTATTTTTTAGTTAATTTCTCAACCTTGTCACCTATTCCAATTCCACCTTTATATATAGTGATCAAAGTTCCAGGTAATTTGTATTGGCCACTGGGAGATAAGTTAACTTTCTTATCCCACTTTTTCTTCTTCTTCTTCTTCTTCTTTTTTTCCGCATTTGTATGTAAATCTTCGGCATCTCTTGGTGAGATGATGAACAAAATCTATGCAACTATATGTGCTACAAAGCTACAATCCAAGGTATAACATTAATATATTGTTCATATATATATATATATATATATATATATATATATATATATATATATATATATATATATATATATATATATATATATATATATATATATATATATATATATATATGAGGTTTTTTCTCACTTAATTTAGTTAGAATTCATTTGTTTCCATCTATTAAGTATTTTTTTCCCTTTCAAAATGATATATTGACTTACTTTATAATTTGTAGATATTAAATCTAGGTGATATATATGAATTTAAAGTGATGATCAATTATTTGATAATTATATAACTTTTTCCTATCAATTTGTTTGTATATATGTAGATCATATTATAATATAGTTGTCCATAACCTTATTAAATATGACCGAGGACAATGAGCCTTTGAATCGAGTTTGGATACCATATATTTCATCATATAGTATAAGGATTACTAGAAGTTAGGGGCTATGTTTTTTTTTCAATCATTTTGAAAGAAAAATATAATAAATGTGATTATATATGTGTGTATTATACATCCCAATTTTCATTATAAAAAACCAGAGGATGCCCCATGGTGTTAGAGTGTTAGACTGGTCCTGACTTCATTATTAAGTCTACCGGAGTCTTCACTAGCTCATCGATTAATAAGAACAAAACTACCACTCACTCGAAGAATTGTGTTTAATTCTGAATATCAAAATTCCAAATTGGGAGGCAAATGACAAGCTTATATGGAGGCATAATACAAATGGAAATTTCTCAACAAAATCAACACATGAACTCGTAGCTTCAAACAACAATAGAAACATAGATAATAAATGGGTATGGAAAATAAACACTCCACATAGAATTCAAAATCTAGTGTGGAAGATAACCATAGATGGAATACCAACAACGGAGAAGCCAAATAGATTTGTGAACAAGGTCCCTTCATTATGTAGCTTATGCGAACAAGAAAATGAGGATACGCAACATCTTTTCATAGACTGCAGATACACCAAAAGAATTATTGCAGCCTACGAAAATATATCGGGAACTAAAATATTTAATATTATCTTTAAAAATAAGAAAAAAGCATCGATAGATGAAACGATAAATAAAATCATCAACAATATAAAAAACTGGAACCAAACCAAACTAAAAGAAAACCCGATTAACAAGAATACAGATGGGAAAAGTAAGAGGAGCCGAAAGGCTAAATGGCTCGGTCAGCACCACGGGCCATTGCTAGGTGGGGGGAGTAATCAGGGACTCAAATGGAAGGGTTATTTACAACTCTCCAAACTGAGGCAACTGCTATTTATACTGGTATGGAATTCGCAATAGCTAGAGGAATACGAAGGGCCACAATAGAAGGTGACAACTTACAAGTCATCAGAACAATAAAGAAGAAAACTCAAGTCAATTGGGAAATCTTGAGGCACATGGAGAAGATCACCAATCTCACAAGATTTTTCGAGTACATCGAATTCATGCACTGCTATCGAGAGACTAACCAAGCAGCAGACTTTATAGCTAGAGATAGATCTATATGTAATTTGTACAATCTCCTTAACAAAAGGAATATCTGTAACATCATCGAGTTAGATGATCAAGGGAGCACTCTACACCTAGTGTAAGGTTCGCCTATTGTTCACTCACTGATAAAAAAAAATAAAAAAATCATATAGCCACCTCGGTATTTAATACAGTAATTGGTAAAGAGTCAATTATTTTATTAAAATAAAAAGTATGTACAAAATCAATATAATTTGGAGGGATACGAAGGGGTAGGAAGTGGTGGCTTTCGTTCGACCCAAAAGGCCAACATCTGCATTTGAGTTTGCTATTTGAAGCTCTTTTTTTGGAGAGAGCCTCTTGCCTTTTGTCTCCCCCATTTCCATTGTTTATTTATTAGGGCACCCATTTCACTCTCCTCCATTCCATACAGTCTTCAACACAACATTCAACGATCCCCCGCCGCCGCTGCCTGCTTAACTTTTCTGTGAGTCTTCTCTTCTCCCTCGCCTTTTCTTCCTTTTATCTCTGTTTTTTTTTTTTTTTTTTTAAAGTATGTGATCCGGTGAGGTGGGTTTGTCCCGTCCCTGATCTTTGTGTTTTTGAGATTTGGAGGGACTAATTGGGGATCTTATAAGTTTCCGTCTTGTTTTCTAGGTTTGATGAGATTCATCTGATAAGCATCCAAATCGGCATTTATATCAATTCAATTTTATGTACATAAATTCTTCTTTTCATGTGGCTGCATGTAAGATCGAATCTGCTAACCAATTATCCCCAAATACTTTGTTTCAAGATCCAGAAGCTATAGAATGAGATAGCCGTTATGGGTTAGGTCATTGGTTTCATCGATAATCGGGGGTTATGGGGTAAATCTGCTATCCTGGAAACCATCCCCAACTCAATTGAGATGCTGTAAATTTGAAAGTTCCAAGGCCCCAAATTCTGTCTTAGTGTAGTCTATAACTTTTGTCGGTCCTTCTTGGCTGACCGTCAGACGAACTTTGATGATGCGCATGTGCAATTGGATATTGAAATCTTTCACACAATTTCCTGAAAAATGAATTGGTTGCTCTACTTTATACCTGTCTTGCCCTGAATGGGTGCCGATGAGGAACAGAAATGAAACAAAGTTAGCTTGAATGGTTTAATTTAGTGAAATTATTTTCCACTAATACTGGATTGTGATATTAATTCCAATTTACCTTCAAGGGAAGGGTTCAATTTGAGCATGCATTAATACTAGTGTTTAGGTGATGTGTTGTCGAATATTCTTGTCATCTTTTTCACATCTTGTGAAATTATAAGTGCCATTTTCATCTAGTTCTTCCATGAGGATCATCTCTGAGAAGCTTCTTGTAGAAGCAACTGGCATTTTGAAATACAACATAGACATCTGATCTTTGTTTCAGTTGATTGTAATGGTCTAACTCGCGTAACTCTGGTATCATAATGTTCAGGTGTGAAAAATGGCATCAATGAGCTTGACCACAACCTGCCCCATCAAAATCGCGGCCCCAATCAGACCGTCTTCTTTCATCAAAAGCGCCAGCTCTTTGGGATCAGTCAAGAACATCTCGAAATCATTTGGGATAAAATCAACCTCCTTCAGAACAACATGCATGGCAGTGTACAAGGTGAAACTGATCGGGCCAAACGGAGAGGAAAACGAATTCGAAGCACCTGATGATGCTTATATTCTGGACTCTGCTGAGAATGCTGGCCTGGAGCTGCCATACTCATGCCGCGCTGGGGCTTGTTCGACTTGTGCTGGGAAGATGGACTCCGGATCAGTCGACCAGTCTGATGGGTCCTTCCTTGATGATAATCAGATGGAGCAGGGCTACCTGCTGACGTGCGTTTCGTACCCCACCGCTGATTGTGTGATTCATACTCACAAAGAAGACGCCCTCTTCTAAGTGTGTGCTTGTGGAAGAAATGGTAGATCCTTTTGGAACCATTCCGGCGGAATGGCTCACCGAAAATGACTTTTGGGTAGTACCATAGGTCTCCGGATGACTGCTCTTTATTTACCAATTCAAGGTAGATCCTTTTGGTTGCTCATTATAATAGATTGTTGGGTTCAAGTTTAATTTGTGTTTATCGTTGTTAACTCTTTCATTTTCAAGTTGGTTCGATTGGGAAATAAAACCCCTTTGGGTTTCAGCAAGAAGAGTTTTCATTTTGAGGAGAGGACTAAGATGTAAAGTATGGACTACAAGTAGAGCTCGCAATACCCGACCCGATTCGAGAAAATCGATCCGATTGATCCGACCCGAACCCGTTCGAAATCCGAATAATTGAAAAAAAAAAGTTTAGATTCGAAACCGACTGACCCAATTCGAGTTAAGCCAGAACCCGAAAGCAATCTGAACCCAATAAGAACCCGAACCCGATTATATCTGAATGGACCGACCCGAAATCAACATGAAACCCGAAATTGCCTGATCCGAGCATATCCGAAACCCGAAATTACCCGAATCCGATTATATCCGAAATAACCCAAACCCGATTATAATCCGAAATCAACGAAAATCTTAACATTTTCCCTACAATACTCAAAACAACCAAAATATTTAATTACTTAATAATGGATGGTAATATTATCATGCATATAGTATAATTAAATATAATTTTGTACTCTCTCCATTTAAAAAAAGTAACTTTTTAGCATTTTTTAAGACGTCCAAACTATATAAATATCAATTTTTTGTTATTTTTATAATTTCGTAGTTATGAATAAGTATGAAATTAATATTAAAAAAATAATATTTTATATGATTTTGACTCTTTTAAAAAAAATTTAAAAAGTGAGAAGACTTACATTTTTTTAACGAATGTAGTATTGATTAAAAATTGATAAACATTAGCTTAATCTATATAGAAGGATAAACATCTCATAGGGTAAAAAAAATAAAATTGATTTGTTTTATCCAATATGATTCTTACGGGTTCGATTTGACTGAACTCAATTCAACCAAAACCGTTGTGATCAAAAGCTGATTCACCCGAACTCGCTTAGACCGAAACCCGATTTACCCGAACCCGTTTAAACCGACACCCGATTCACCCAAACTTGTTCAGACCGAAACCCAATTCGCCCGAACCGAATAGGATCCGAAAAACTGATTGTATTCGATAAACTAATGCCCGAATAAACCCAACCCGAACCCGATCAGACCCGAATTGTCATCACACCCGATATCAACCCGAGTTCGATATGACCCGAAACCGAATAACCCGACCCGAATCCGATCCGACTCGCCTGATTGTCACCTCTAACTACAAGGGTCAAAACAGTACTCCATCCTTTAATTAAAACTTTTCATTTTAGAAATCTACACATTTTTTAAGAAAACAAACAAAAATGCACTTATACCCTATTACTCTACTTTTTTCTTTTTTGAAAACTATAACTAACACCAATCTAGTTATTACCAGGACAATTTTGTAAAATAGATGATAAAATATCTAAAATGACAAGTTTTTCTTAACAAAATTTACAGAGTGATTTTTTTAGTTTTAAACACCGTCTACTATTGTTGAGCCTATAGTATAAGCTCAACGATATTTGTTGAGGATACATAATGCACTCGACTAGGTTAAAACCAATGAGATAACTGCTTTCATTAAGTATTTTCAGGTGTCCATATTATCTGTTCATATAAATATCGTCTACTAAATACCATCTACTATTGTCGAGCTTATGTGCAAGGGTAAAAAAAAAATATTATGGGCTAAATGTTGCAATCTAGAAACAAACTTGAGACTTTGAGGAGTATGTGCAAGGGTAGAACCAATGGGATAACTACTTTCATTGAATATTTTCCGATTTCAATATTATTTATTAATATAAACACCGTCAATGTAACATCGGTAGAGGTATTTGCTGTTTTTTAACAACCTCGACACATATTGTCAAAGCTAATTAAGTAACCTCTGTTAATCTTGTCAAGCCTATTGTATAAGCTCGACAAATTTTGCCAAAGTTACTACATTAGCTCGGTTATATGTGCCGAGGTTACTATATTAGATCGAAAAATATTCTCGACCTGATTTTTTTTTACAGATATTGTAATAAAAAACCATCCTGACGTCGTCGAAACCCATTTCAAAAGCATACTACGTTATCGAAAGAATTCAGTAATAAGATTAGGTTGTTTCTTCATACATTTAAATGAGTGTATCGTGTATTCGAGATTAAGGTTCAACGAATTCAATAGGTATATCAATGTCAATAGATTTTCTCTTTTGCCCCCAGGCAAATTCATACATATTTTCGAAAATAGATAAGACTTGTCATGCAATTTGATAGTAACAGTTTTGTCAGTAGTCAGTCTGAAGTCTTGTCAATAGCTCATGCCATCTGTTTTCCTCGTGCTTATAGTTACTTGATGTCTTGATCAAATGCGTGTTTCCGAGTCTTATTTGTGATCATTGATTCAGAAAGTGGGCAATACATTTATCCTTGCCATTGAGAATTGAGTCCTGATAGTTGCATAATCTTTGATTAATTTTGATGGGGAAAAGACATGCTTTTAGTTCCTATCTCTAGATTTGTTCAAATTTGAGAGCTCATCATCATATATTCGTCTTCTTTTTTTAAATTTCATTACGAGATTTTCCTCAATAATTTTACTACAATTCCTGTTCATTGAGCTCTTCCGTAACCTGTTTTGTAACCGTACCCACCACCCGATCACTTGCTCCAATGAAGACATCGAGGTACGTTGATTGGGTCAAAACCATCTCCAGGACATTCAGAATCAAATCTTCACCCTTCGGAGTCATGCCCATGGTGAAGCTAATCAGCCCAGAAGGCAAAAAAAAAAAAAAAAAAGAAATCGAAGTGCTAGACAATGTTTACATCCTGGATATTGCCGAGGACTGGGGGGTCGTGTGCACGGGTACACATGCGCTACTAGCCTAGCACACAAGCCGGCCCACCGACTTATATCCATCATAAAACCAATTGCTAATAGGAGTAACACACCGACTTATATACTAAGACTTGTTATGTTCAATTTGAGACTCTTTTTGATCTCATTCACATCTCTCAATAGGATCCGTTTACTAGTCTGATGGATCGTTCCTCAACGACAAGTAGATGGAGCAGAGCAAATGTGGGCGTGGATGAGGAACACGGCCTCTACTAAGGCAACTAGGCAAGTGCAAATGCGGCTTTGTGTTTCTACCACTGTTTCGGCCAAATCAACAGATTACCCTCTACAAAGGGTTTGCTGGTTTTAACTGTTACTGTACTACTCCATGCTTGCCACAATTAATGGATGTAACAACTTCACGATGCACATATCATTTGGATTTTGTTGAATGAGTAATGTCTGTCAATAGGATGCAGGATCGCATTTCTTTGAAAGGTTTGGGTCTCTCCAAAGTACCTACTGCAATCGAAATTCATGCTATCCAAAATTTTATACATCCGTTGGATAGGAAACTAGGAGAAATTGTAGGATTAAAATACAATTGCTGATTCGATTAAAAAAAAAAAAAAAACAATTGCTGAGGAAGAGTAGGTTTTCTGTGGAGGAAAATGTAGTTTTGGTAAGAACTAAAATGGTTACAAGCAGTGGTAGCAAATCAGGCAGTCGGGATACACAAACCAATTAGCAGAAACAAGTGCACTCTCTATGCAAGCTAGTCAGCATTCCTACCTTGGCAACATAATCAAAGCTACAATCTGTACAATAGGTCCTCTTTAACTGTGCTGGTAAAATAGAACCATAGGGCCTTTGAAGTCATACTTGCAGTTTGGATCGATAAGGAACTGCTGCTGATCCCATTCTAAGACCCCTTTTCAACTGAAAACAAAGCCAAAACACTCCAAATCAAGTCGCCATACAAGAATTAAGATCACCAGAGACTTTGGGTGGAACTTCTTCCACTAGTTCCTCCTAATCTTACCAATTTTTTTTTTAAAAAAAAAACAATTTCCCACTTTTTTCAGTATGTGAACTTTTGAAGTTAATATTCAAGTGTGGTGCAGCAACTCTCAATTCAGGATTTTAAGGCTTTCAGCTCTGAAGGGGTCTAATTGGGATCTTACGAAGCCAATCTTTTTGTGCTGAAATAAACTACCTTTGAAAAATCTTACTCAACAAGTCTGCACAGCATTGCGGTTGCCTTGTCTTTGTCCATGCTATATATGATCAAATCCATGTACTGTACAGCCTCGTGAGGTAGGAGTCCTTCGATGAAAAACCGAAAAAGATGAGAATGTGTCCCCTGCATCTCAGTTATACACCCCTCCACTGTCGTCTTCTGCTTCTCTTTGGATAACTCAACAGCCTCCAATACGGGGAAGACGTTCCTCTCTTCTTCTTCAAAATGTTCTCTAAAGTTCTCCTATCAAAATTTGGAGGGATGAAAACGTGAGATGATTACTCTATGCAGTTGTCAAGAAAACTTGTAACTCAATATTTTTCCCAGTATAAAGAGCAAAAGAACCCATGTGCTCCAAAGGGCAAAAAGTTGGTAGGAATCATCACACTTTTATACCATTCCCTTATTTCCCTGCACGTTAAAGTTTCATTCAAGATAAAATTACCAGTAACACCTCCAGCCTCGAGGACATGTTATGTAAAGCCTCCCGGTGATCGGCAGTCCCGGCATCAATAGCTCCAATGGACTTGATAGCCTCCTTGATTCCATTCATAATAGGTAGGTCCCTGGCGTGTTCCTGGTTCGCAGACCTACATAATCCTGCATCATTTGATCGTAGTAATCACAAACGGGAAACATTTCAAGCATTCAAAATATAGGGACTGTTAGATTTACATATAGCAACTACCTCGTGAATGCCATTACCCAAGGGATGATGCATTACAATTGAAAACCAAAATCACAACTCACAACCCCCTAATTCATCATGCTTTACATATCTTTCAGGCAAATCATCATGTAAGCAAATCTTTATATAGGCTATAAAACAATGCCATCAAAATCTAGCAAGGGCAAAAGCTGCAAAAGTCATCCCCCCATTACCTTCTACTTCAAGGCGAAAAACGATCCCCAGCTTAAGGGAAAAGAAATCATAGCTTGGTCAGTCTCTAATTACTTGAACACAATATTGGAGCAGAAGAGTTCAAGCACCCAACAATCAAAGTTCTTGTTCTAGGGCATATAGTAAAGAAACTCAACCCTATATACATGTTTTCAGTTTCAATTTGCAACCATATAGGAAACCTAACAGCTGAACAACAAACAGTCCTCCACAATTTGTCATTACCTTCCAAATAGAGACAATAACATATACAAACAAAGCAGAAGATAGGTCCAAAGTTTGATTGAAACAGTATTCAGTAACATTCACAGCTACAATGGAGGTAAAATCATATTTGAAATATGAAAACCAGATGTGAATACCTCGATCTTCCTTCTGGAGAATCGGGAAGACGACCTTTTCCTCCATCTGAGCGTGCTCAAGCAAAACATCATACAGCTGGCCGTAGCTCTTCCCGAACTTCTTCACCTCCATCTTCGGCGTGCCGACGGAGGAATCGACGGCCGCCTTTCCGCCGCGCACAGCCAGATCCACCGCCCACCGGGCCACCCGCTCCAGGTGCCACCTCATGCTCTGGTGCTGGAGCGCCGACATCTTAACCAGCAACGGCGTCGTTTCGTCCCAATCTCGCCCTAAGTTGAGATTCCTCGCCAGCAACAACGGCTCTGGAAACCTCGCATCCATAATCTGCAGCATCGTCTCGGCGGAGCCGGAAACGACGTCGTCCTTGCCGAACTCGAGAGTGAAAAGCGACATCTCAAAGATGGAAGGAGCGAACTCGAGAGCGACCGGCTTTTGGAGGAGCGCAAAGCGAAGGTAGTAGGTGAGCAAACTGGTAGGGTTTCCGTACAGCAACACCGTCGGAAATGGAGGTTTTCCTCCACCGCCGTCGGATCCGATTCCGGCGCCGCGGCTCTTGATAGCGAACACCTTACCGCCGCCGCTGTATTCCCCTCCGCTAGTGCGGAGCTTTCCAGAGACCGGTGGCGTGACCGCATCGCCACCGCCGAGACTACGGCCGGGAACGTAGTCGGAGGGGGCGATCTCGGCGGCGGTGAACATGTTCTTGGGGTCTTCTTTAACAAGACAGTTCCCCATGGATAGCTGCTGCTGCGGGTAGCACCAACTCGCTGAGTTAGCTGGTTGTTCGCAAATGGGGATAGGAGAACGGAGGACACGAAAAAGAGGGATAGTCGGAGGTGAATAAAGAAGAAGTTTTTCCTTTTTTTTTTCTTCTTGGGGAAAATCGGGAAATGTTGGTTGAGTTTGCTTCAAAACAAGATTTATAAGGGAATGATGATTAAAACGGACTAACGGAGGTTAGTGAGGGGTTGGTTGGCTGGATAAGGAACAAAGGATTAGACCAACCTGAAACGACACCGTTTGAGGATCGAGTGGGTCCGGGAGAGATTAGTTGCATACTTGCATTTGAATTCCACCTGCTTGCTAGGAAGTTGGAACGGACCAGAGTTTCGTTTGATACTAAGACCTCTCAACCGGCGTTGAGATTCTACTTTCATCCAAATTATTATGCTTGACAAATTGTATGTTGAGTGTAAAAATCGGGAATTTTAGAATATTAAATTATTAAAATAATAATTTATAATTATTTCGATTTCTAAGATTCAGGAGATTTGAAATTCTGTTCGTGAACTATTGGATTTATTCTAAATCTTTCGAAACAAGTTCCGACATTAATTAATTGGAAATTTAAAATATGTTATACTCTACTTTTATATATCGAAAATTGGAAAATAATGTTCAGATTCCATTTATTAAATTTGAATTTGGAAAATTGAGAAGTATTTTAAACGCGTCGAGATAAGGTCGGGTGAGCGGGTTTCAGATTTATATTCCGGGAATTTGAAATTTGGGGTTTTGGGACCATCTTAATTGTATTCTTTTTCCTTTTCTTTATCCCCTCTCTCGATATGTTTGCATAGCACAGTAGTTGTTTTCAGACTTTCTTTATTTCCATTTTAAGCTTAACTTATTCTCCCCTCCCT
Source organism: Persicaria tinctoria (assembly GCA_037127255.1). NCBI lineage: Eukaryota > Viridiplantae > Streptophyta > Magnoliopsida > Caryophyllales > Polygonaceae > Persicaria > Persicaria tinctoria. Next base: position 39,809,098 of record JBANSL010000012.1, on the reverse strand, counting down.
TTGTCTGCTTTGCCTGCAACCCACCTTTCATCTCTTTAAAAGTTCCCTTGGAGATTGGATCCTAAGCAAACCCACCGGCCCCATTCTCTTCTATTCCTCCTTTCACCTAGATTCAGACATAGTCCTTTTGGCTCTTCTTGAGCCTTGTTGCCGCAGCCCCCATTTCACCACAAACACCAGCCCGCCTCCTCCTTTTTCCGTGAGCACCACTACAGCAACCTCCTCTCCTCCGCAACAACACCACTAAACCACCACCCTTTCTCTCGTCTCATGTCGCCACTGCCGAGCCAGCGACACCGCCTCTATTCTGCAGTAGAGGACGCCGAGCCCTCGTTCATTCTCCCTCTTGCTTAGGGTGAACAGCAGTCGCCACATCGACCTCAGCTCCCTCCGACGACGCCGTTGGAGCCACCGTCGGAGCATCGCTACCTCTTCCTTTCCTTGTTTGAATTCGAGAGGTATGGAGCTTCGATTTCCTCTTGTTTGGCTCGAATCCGCGTAAGGTCCTTTCTTAACTCCTTGTTTCTGTCGTTCTAAGACCCAGAGCAAGCCTCTTCCCCACCGCTGGAGCCGTCGCTGATCCTCTCCGAAGTAATTCGTCGATCGGTAATTATCTTCTTCTCCTTCCTTCCCTCTTGATGCCGTTTCCTTCTTTCTATGTCGGGTGTGGTCGAAATGTCGTGTTGATCTGATTGGGTGAGTTTTGGGGCCGGAAAGCAGTCCGCCGGAGACACTGGATCTCCTTCTCCTCCTTTTGTTTTTGGTCGGCGTCGCAGGGTGTCTCTGTTCTTTGCGTTGGGGGAAGAAGACAACTGTTGTGAGTTCTGGGCTTGGGCCTATTTTCCAAGGTTCCGGATTCCACATTCATCCGGGTCTTTCCTTTTCTTTCACTTTTGATCCGGGTTTTCTTTTGTGGACGGGTCCGGATCATTTCTTCGGATTCTGGGCTGTTCTTCTCTCCATCCAGGTTCCTCTTTCAAGTTTTTGGCTGGCCCTTTTCTGTGGGTTCTTGGGTTTTATATTAGTTGTTGTTATTATGTTATTGATTACTTGCTACGTTAAGTATATATAAATGATACATTATATGTTATGCGTAATATTCAATCGTGGTTAATTATTGTTAAGATTATTATTATTACATTGTCAGATTTTTTGAAAGTATATTTCCAGAAATTAGTATGTATTTTAAATGGTTTTAATAGTACTATTATTTGGGATAAGTGTGTGTTGATTTAAATATGTGGTTTTGGATCTTGAAAGTGAGTTATTAATAAAAGGGTTGATGTTTAGGTTGATCATGTGTATTGACGAGAAATGATTTAAAAGAAGTTTTCAAGTTTTTGGAAGTATCTTTAAAGGATTTGTGTTTGGAAAATCAAATGCTGGAATTATTTCTATAATATGATTTCGAGAGATTGACTTTAAGGTTTAAATGTTTAATGTCGGGATTCTTTGTCTTGGTTTGATGATGTTGATTTTGAAAAGGAAATTGAGAGAATGATTTTGGTTGGTGTTGATCGTACCGAAAAGGTTTTGGAAGTGGTTTCACTATCGGTTGGTTTTGGAGTATGTTGAGAAATTGAGTTCTGTGTGTATGAATGTTGGTTCGGTAGCTTATGGAAATGGCTTGATGATAGGTGTGTATTGCTTTGGGATTGCTTTGGACTTGCAATTGGTCCCTTGCTTGTGTTATCTTGTTGTTCTGCATCTTCAGGTAAGTTCCCTAGGGGGCTTACTCAGGTTGGACATTCATTCCTGTTGTTGCATTTTATGTTAGGTGTTTCATATGCATAAAAGCATGTCATGTAGTATCCTGTTTAGGTTGAACTAATTGAATGAGCATCTGCTTACTTTATGCGTTTGAAACAGAACGGTCGTTATCTGTGATAGTCCTAGAGTCTTTGCTAGGGTCATAGGGTAGCCCAGCCTCATCGGGTACCCTGAGTCAATCGAGTCATGAACTTCCTTATATTATGAGATGCATGCTGGCTTTATTGTGGAGCGTGTTAGGCAAGCGTGCCGCCCGATTATGATGGAATGCATTCACGAGCTGACCAGTCTCCGCCCTATCGGAAGGGGGTGGAGGTTGGAGAGGGATATGCTATTTGGCATTGTCTTGGGCCCTTTACAGTATTTTTACACATTATTATAACTAGGAGCATGCTAGTGTGTTTGACTTTCGTACTGCATTAGAGCATCTTTATTAGGTATATCACATACTATGTGGCCTCAGCGAGGACTGCCGGTCCCGCATGAGTGGCTCGATTTGACTCCTTTCCCCGTTCTTCTTTTAAAGGTATTTTCTGCAGATTTTGAGTGCTCGATGTCTATATGACGGGGTTCCCTTTTTGCGAATCGAAGAACCTAGCTAATTCACTAACTCGTTATAAATGGTAGTCACCCACTTATGATTTAGTTTTGACCTGACTCTGTCGTGGCACCTTGTATCTTAATTTTGTTTCCATCTTACTTCCGTTTGAATTGATTTTTGCGACATAGCCCATAGGACAGGTTAAGGGTACCCAACGACCCTACGATACTTTTAGGGTTCGAAATCCCTCTTTATTACTGACCTTAAAAATGAGTTTGAAACCTCGACCCGTACCTGGATTGCAAGATCCGAACAAGGGGTTTTATCCCTTGAAACGTAACCCGGAAATCATAATTCTGGGCCGTTACAAAGATGGTATCAGAGCTGAGGTTGTGCAATTCGGGTACACAAGGGTCGAGTGTATGTTTTGGAAAACCGCCCAATAATTTTAAAGGATTTGGAAGGATTTTAAAAAGGGCAAAATGAACTTAAGATGCCTAACCAAAATTGGACTAAGTAATGAACTCGACTTGTAATAAAAGAAGAAAACCAACCAAACGGGGACACGAGTGGGTAGTAATGGCGCTAGACCACCCCTATTGGGTGTAGTCGGGAACGGTAGGCAAAATGTTAGCTTGCTCTTTACAGAGGGTCCGGAAGACTCCAAGGAGATTGCACCAAGGTGGTTGGAGTGGCGAGTTAGGTAGGATCGCGAGGTTTTTTTCCCTCCGGTCAGTCGCTCCTCGAAGAGCGACATTACATAGCTTGATGTGCTTTATATATTGAGCCTGAGCACGATCTCCCTTGAAGAAGGTCATCATAATTATTATTGACTGATTCTATGCTGAGTGCTTGATATGCTAAAGTCTAATTGATATGCCTAACAATTAAATGTGTATTGACTGATCTGTGCAAACGGGATAGTGGGAGTACGCTTGTTTCTGTGTGGTCAAACCCAGCTTGTCAGCCCCTTCTACTATTTTAACCCCTTGACGGTTCTATCTAGCTTTTCTCTGGATGTCAGTGTCTTCCACGGGGAATTGAGTTGGTAAACACATTGTATCGGGAATCATGGTTGGACATTAAGTTTGTCTGAGTGAGTGTTGGAAGTTCTTGATGTCACCTTGAGTTAGAAGTAATGTGTTTATGGGGTTGTCTTTCCTTATTCTTATTATGATCAACTAGTGTCTTCATGCCATGAAAAGTCATACCAGAGTCCCATGGGAAAGAGGGGTGATGAGTCGGTTGGGAAAAGCCAATGGTTGTCCTTAGGGATCTCTGTCCGGTTGTAATGATGACCTTCTTTGAATTGCATGACATGATTTTATAGCCTCCTGCATATGCCTTGTGAATGACTGTTAGTACAGACTGCTCATGCTATTACATATGTGATTGATTATATTGCTTAAGTCTCGTGTGGTGTCTTGCCTTCTATCATGACTGTATGTTGTTATAGCATGTTTACTTAGCCTATTGATCGTATGATTGAATGGAAGGATGAACTTTATGATGAGAACCTACATGATCGTTGTTTCCTCTTTGATTAGGTTCATGATAGTGTGATCAACTCCCCTTTGTATGAATGTTTGTAGATGACTGCCTTAGCATGTTGGGTGCTGACGTGTCAATGCTTTCCTTTTGTGACAAGAATCTATAGTATGCCCATATGTTCTGTATTCGTCAGATTAATTAACGTTGGTTGTTTTGCAATTTGTATTGTTGTGCGATTACTTGCGTTGGATGGAGAATATATGGTATAATTGAGTCTTGAGAAATGCATGTTTTATCCTAGTATGTGTTGATTTGAGCTCATGTCCCCGTATTCTAGTCATATTGCCATTACTTAAACTCGTGTTATACATCGTAAAACATTCCTTGTGTTTCTATATTGTTGGAATGTGACTGAATTGATTTCTTGCGTGTCGTCATGATTAGTGCATGCATGCATGATATGTTATGGGGAGCCTTTAGTATCATGTAGGATCCTTGGTTGTGACTCATGTGAATTATATCTTGCCTGCATTATTGCTGATTCTCCCTCGAGCTAGGTTCCTAATGGTGCGGTTCTTCCCTCTTTCTATTACCATAACATATCTTACTCATGCAAGATGAATGATGTTGAATTCGATGATTGATTTGCTTTTCGTAATGGTTAATCATAGCATGCTCACACGTTGTTGCTCGGTAGTGTTCCCCTATTGCTCTATGATATCCTCTCGTGCTAGCATACATGCATGCCTTGGCACCTCGCATGATCACACACCACTCTATATCATGTCTTCACATACGTAGGACGCATGAATGTTAGAATGAATCTAGTTGAGTTATCTTGATTGTGTACATGTTCGATATGTGCCAGTAGTGTCCTGTAGGGCTTATGATTCCCAAAACGACTCGCCAAATGATCACGTGTTGTACTTGTTCTATGATGTGATGACTATTGTACCATATATGTGCTCTATGATGGTTCGTTCTTAGCATGATTATAATCTACCGTCCATGATATCCTTCTTTTTAATTTTGACGATGCCTCATGTTTCGTGAATATTATGTTGAATTCCTCTTAATGACTCTTGACTATCCTTGTATCACATCATGTATCGCTAGTATCATGAATGACCCATGCTTTCTAAATGTATCCCGTCATATGATTACGTGTCATGCTTGACCTATTATATGATCATTGTGTGAGATGAGGTAGTTATTATGTTGCTCCTATATGTTCTCGTAGTATGCATACACTAAGCTCGTGCATTGTTCATATATGTGATAATTGTGATGCCCATTAAATCCGCATATCTTGCTTAAGTTGCTAGGCATATCTACTTTCATGGATAATGGACTACTATCTTGTCTGGTATGCATTCGTGTAGCACTCAAATATATCCTTTTGGAATGAATACGTATGTCGTGCTCCTTGAGATAGGTACATGTGAGTGTGGATTAAAATGATTGATATGCCCCATGATGAATTTGTGTTTACTTGTCATAATTGCAACCTTGTTGCTATTCTCGGGTTAGGGTATTGCCGTCTTTAGTTTTGGTCCGTGTTTGTCCCCGAAAGGAATTTGGGTTGTCTTCTCTTGTCACTCCCCTATCTCCCCTAACTTGGACTCTTGCGCGATACATTGGGTGAGCGACCACATGGAAGAGGGAACGGAAAGTAGATAGCGATAGAGTAGTGTAGTGGAAGCGTGGGTCCATAACCCACGAGCCTCGGGATCAATGAGGTCGGCGGAACGGGCACGCATCGAGAAATACGGTTACTGAGTACGATATGACTTGCAAGCGGGAGTGTTCTCCGTTCGAATTGCTAACCCTTTTGAATTTGTTGGCGATGATATTGCACTGACCTAGCGATGAGATTTATGTGTTGATGTGCTGACTTGATGATGATTATGCCTGATAGCCTGTTGTCTATGATGATATGATTTGATGACTTGTAGATCTCATGTACTATGAAGTCTTGACGTGTTTCTACTCTAAGTTGCTAAGCATGATCTGAATTCCTTTGCCTATAAAATGTGAACTATATATGCTAAGAAACCTAAATTGTTTATCTGATAAGGTTATGATGGAACTTGTTAGCTTGACTTAATTACATGCATACATGATGATTTGCAATAACTATTGAGCATGACAGGAATCGAGACTTATTGATGCAGTTGCAATGTTTGATGATGAACTAATGATGCTATTGTCATAAATGCTTGTTGATAAGATGTAGTCCTTATGTGTAATAATGTCCATGATTGCTTCCTCTTTGAACTTGTGGGTGAGGGTTCTCTTGTGGAGTGGTTGATGAGTGGTAAAAAAAAAATTGTAGGCGGTTAGGATGATCGATGGTATTACGTGGTAAGACGCGAGAGAGGGATCTATGTGGTTAGCAGCGTATAATGCTTGTGATGTCTTGAGTAGTATATGAAGTGTGGGGAATGACTTTTGAGAGTATTGATGATATAGTATGAGAGGGTTCTCGGGTGTGAAGTTGGAGATAGGAGTTGGATTCTTAGAGGTGGATGGTGTGTGTGAGAGTTTGGTGGAATGAGGGCGAGATTTGAGCATCGAGATGAATTGGGATTTCTTTGGGGGGGGGGGGGATTTTGTTTGAGTTGACGTCGGCGAGTCTAGAAGAAGATTAGTCTTGGTTTGAGTGTGGAGATGGGCGAGTGGGGAATGAGTTTATTTTGACTGGTATGATGTGAGGATTTCTTTATTATGTGATTTATTTATATCTCCTGGCATGATGTTAGATAGCGAACATGATAAGACCTGATATGGAATGACACTACATGTTGAAATCTAATTGATAGTGGTAAGTGTTATCATGATATATTGATGCTTGCTATCCTGTTATATTATTTTAGAAGCATGATAGGATGTGTTGTGATACGATACATGAGACAATAATGTGTTATTATGTGAAAGCATGATGTTATAATATGTGGTGGTAATCATGATGTTGTATTATATGGTTGGGAAGCATGATTATAAATATGTAAATGATGAATATGATCTATATATATGAGATAATGGTGCTTGATGACAAAATGATCGTTATATGGTATTGTAAGGAGTTGAAATGATGTTTTGTGAGTATGTTAGCATGTGATGCTTGGTATATGGTTGGATCTATCCTTTTTATGAATCTTAATAGTATGACCTTGTTGTGTTGATATGTTAACGTGATGAATCTGTTCTACTTGTGTTGCGATATCGATATGCGATTGTGAGATTTGATGTGTACTAACGTACTAACCTCATAACACCTAACCCGTTGATTTCTGGACATGTGTGATTACGTGATGAGAGATGAACATTCGATTATGCACTTGTGATGCCTTTAGTATGATATAGACATACCTTATCACTCGTAGTATGTTGAGGCTTGTTGTTTCTTTGGTACTTGAGACTTGTTGACATGTTTATGTTAATGTTAGACAGTTATGTGATGGTTTGTGACTATGATATGATGTGGGACTTTCCATGTGTGAGGTGACTTATGGTATTATGCTTAGATAAGAGTTGATGAGACTTTTGGTTATGATATTGTTGAGTTGTGAATGATGTTGCATGATCCGGAAACTAGGAAGAGAATATGGGATTAGCCCTTAGAGGTGGATGATTCCACCTCTTGACTTCTGAATTTGATTGATTGATATGCGGGAAACTAAATTGGTTTTGGAAGATTTTGACGAAATCTTGAGTTGAAGGGATTTGACTTGTTTTGGTGTAAAGTTCTTGGTTAAACGTCTTATTTGAAGATTTTGAGCGGTTTGAAAAGGAATGACTTGGAAATTTTAAAGAATAAACGTTACCGAGAATTTCAACGATTTTAAGCCTAATCTTTTCCAATTGCGGAATCCCTTTTAGAGAATTTTCACACCCGGGCTTATATTATAACGCCTCACGAAGTGAATACAAGCATTTTATAGGGGCGCATATAGAATGCTTGCTAAGACCCAGTAGAGACGCTGTGATTCCTTTTCGAGTTATAATGTGACCGAAAGGTCGGGGTAAGGGTGTGATAGGGGACCATATCACATACTTTCTCCGACCAATTGGGAATGTTATGATCACGTCAAGGGTGATGTGAGTATCTCATACGGGCCCTTATGAGATGCTTACAGAATCAATGGCACGATCCTTGGACTCACCCATTTAAAAACTTCATCCCCTTGTTTTAGAGTGATTTTAGTCTTGGGGACGAGACTTGTTTTTAGAGGTGGATGATGTAAAGACCGGGAATTTTAGAATATTAAATTATTAAAATAGTGATTTATAATCATTCCAATTTCTAAAATTCAGGAGATTTGAAATTTATGTCCGTGAGCTATTGGATTTATTCTAAATCTTTCGAAATAAGTTCCGACATTAATTAATTGGAAATTTAAAATATGTTATACTCTACTTTTATATACCGAAAATTGGAAAATAATGTTCAGATTCCATTTATTAAATTTGAATTTGGAAAATTGAGAAGTATTTTAAACGCGTCGAGATAAGGTCGGGTGAGCGGATTTCATATTTATATTCCGGGAATTTGAAATTTGGGGTTTTGAGACCATCCTAATTGTATTCTTTTTGCTTTTCTTTATCCCCTCTCTCGATATGTTTGCATAGCACAGTAGTTGTTTTCAGACTTTCTTTATTTCCATTTTAAGCTTAACTTATTCTCCCCACCTTTGTCTGCTTTGCCTGCAACCCACCCTTCATCTCTTTAAAAGTTCCCTTGGAGATTGGATCCCAAGCAAACCCACCGGCCCCATTCTCTTCTATTCCTCCTTTCACCTAGATTCAGACATAGTCCTTTTGGCTCTTCTTGAGCCTTATTGCCGCAACCCCCATTTCACCACAAACACCAGCCCGCCTCCTCCTTTTTCCGTGAGCACCACTACAACAACCTCCTCTCCTCCGCAACAACACCACTAAACCACCACCCTTTTTCTCGTCTCATGTCGCCACTGCCGAGCCAGCGACACCGCCTCTATTCTGTAGTAGAGGACGTCGAGCCCTCGTTCATTCTCCCTCTTGCTTAGGGTGAACAACAGTCGCCACATCGACCTCAGCTCCCTCCGACGACGCCGCTGGAGCCACCGTCGGAGCCTCGCTACCTCTTCCTTTCCCTATTTGAATCCGAGAGGTATGGAGCTTCGTTTTCCTCTTGTTTGGCTCGAATCCGCGTAAGGTCCTTTCTTAACTCCTTGTTTCCGTCGTTCTAAGACCCAGAGCAAGCCTCTTCCCCACCGCTGGAGCCGTCGCTGATCATCGCCGGAGTAATTCGTCGATCGGTAATTATCTTCTTCTCCTTCCTTCCCTCTTGATGCCGTTTCCTTCTTTCTATGTCGGGTGTGGTCGGAATGTCGTGTTGATCTGATTGGGTGAGTTTTGGGGCCGGAAAGCAGTCCGCCAGAGACACTGGATCTCCTTCTCCTCCTTTTGTTTTTGGTCGGCGTCACAGGGTGTCTCTGTTCTTTGCGTTGGGGGAAGAAGACAACTGTTGTGAGTTCTGGGCTTGGGCCTATTTTCCAAGGTTCCGGATTCCACATTCATCCGGGTCTTTCCTTTTCTTTCACTTTTGATCCGGGTTTTCTTTTGTGGACGGGTCCGGATCATTTCTTTGGATTCTGGGCTGGTCTTCTCTCCATCCAGGTTCCTCTTTCAAGTTTTTGGCTGGCCCTTTTTTGTGGGTTCTTGGGTTTTATATTAGTTGTTGTTATTATGTTATTGATTACTTGCTACGTTAAGTATATATAAATGATACATTATATGTTATGCGTAATATTCAATCGTGGTTAATTATTGTTAAGATTATTATTATTACATTGTCAGATTTTTTGAAAGTATATTTCCAGAAATTAGTATGTATTTTTAAATGGTTTTAATAGTACTATTATTTGGGATAAGTGTGTGTTGATTTAAATATGTGGTTTTGGATCTTGAAAGTGAGTTATTAATAAAAGGGTTGATGTTTAGGTTGATCATGTGTATTGACGAGAAATGATTTAAAAGAAGTTTTTAAGTTTTTGGAAGTATCTTTAAAGGATTTGTGTTTGGAAAATCAAATGCCGGAATTATTTCTATAATATGATTTCGAGAGATTGACTTTAAGGTTTAAATGTTTAATGTCGGGATTCTTTGTCTTGGTTTGATGATGTTGGTTTTGAAAAGGAAATTGAGAGAATGATTTTGGTTGGTGTTTATCGTGCCGGAAAGGTTTTGGAAATGGTTTCACTATCGGCTGGTTTTGGAGTATGTTGAGAAATTGAGTTCTGTGTGTATGAATGTTGGTTCGGTAGCTTATGGAAATGGCTTGATGATAAGTGTGTATTGCTTTGGGATTGCTTTGGACTTGCAATTGGACCCTTGCTTGTGTTATCTTGTTGTTCTGCATCTTCAGGTAAGTTCTCTAGGGGGCTTACTCAGGTTGGACATTCATGCATGTTTTTGCATTTTATGTTAGGTGTTTTATATGCATAAAAGCATGTCATGTAGTATCCTGTTTAGGTTGCACTAATTGAATGAGCATCTGCTTACTTTATACGTTTGAAATAGAACGGCCGTTATCTGTGATAGTCCTAGAGTCTTTTCTAGGGTCATAGGGTAGCCCAGCCTCATCGGGTACCCTGAGTCAATCGAGTCATGAACTTCCTTATATTATGAGATGCATGCTGGCTTTATTGTGGAGCGTGTTAGGCAAGCGTGCCGCCCGATTATGATGGAATGCATTCACGAGCTGACCAGTCTCCGCCCTATCGGAAGGGGGTGGAGGTTGGAGAGGGATATGCTATTTGGCATTGTCTTGGGCCCTTTACAGTATTTTTACACATTATTATAACTAGGAGCATGCTAGTGTGTTTGACTTTCGTACTGCATTAGAGCATCTTTATTAGGTATATCACATACTATGTGGCCTCAGCGAGGACTGCCGGTCCCGCATGAGTGGCTCGATTTGACTCCTTTCCCCGTTCTTCTTTTAAAGGTATTTTCTGCAGATTTTGAGTGCTCGATGTCTATATGACGGGGTTCCCTTTTTGCGAATCGAAGAACCTAGCTAATTCACTAACTCGTTATAAATGGTAGTCACCCACTTATGATTTAGTTTTGACCTGACTCTGTCGTGGCACCTTGTATCTTAATTTTGTTTCCATCTTACTTCCGTTTGAATTGATTTTTGCGACATAGCCCATAGGACAGGTTAAGGGTACCCAACGACCCTACGATACTTTTAGGGTTCGAAATCCCTCTTTATTACTGACCTTAAAAATGAGTTTGAAATCTCGACCCGTACCTAGATTGCAAGATCCGAACAAGGGGTTTTATCCCTTGAAACATAACCCGGAAATCATAATTCTGGGCCGTTACATTGAGATTGGCACTTCATCGAAATTTTTGCGCTAATAGACTGTTAAGATTTTATAGTCAACGAAATTTTATGCTAACAAATGGACGGATGAGATTAAAACATTTGTTTTAAATTTGACTTATTACTAATATTGATATTTTCTACTAACAAACATACTTATTACTAATATTGATATTTTCAGTTGACAAATTGACTTATTACTAATATTAATATTTTCTGATGACAATCAAACTTATTACTAATATTGATATTTTCTACCGACAACAGACTTATTAATTATTACTAATATTGATATTTTCTATTGACAAACAAACTTATTACTAATATTGATATATTTGGTTGACAACTAGACTGTTGATATTTTTCTTTTCTTTTTTAATTCTTTTTTAATATATGTGATATTGAACTCATGCTTATATTTTTTCTGTTAACAAATTGATTGATTACTATTATTGATATTTTCCAACTTTATTGAACTTTTTATGCGGCAAATAAAAATGAAGACACGTAAAACACCTAATAAAAATGCTCATTTATTGCTGAGGTAAAGTACCATTGTTGATCTTTAGTAAAAAGATGCCCACGGCTAAAATGCAACTCAAAACAATATTAGCAAATTTTCAAGTAACTGTGCTTTTACAATCAAGAACGCATTTCCGAAATTAACTAAATATATATAAGCTGTCATCAATTAATTAAGCTTAAAGAGCACAACCATCTTTGAGGACATACGATGACTGAACAATTGTGCAACTACCTTCTAATCTGCACCATGACAACCCTTGCGTCATCTGAAGTATTTTTCTCCCCTAAAAAATGGGAATGTCAGTTGAATGTAATGGCCCGGGATTATGATTCTTGGGTTACGTTTCGAGGGATGAAACCTCTCGTTAGGATTTTGCGCCCCGAGTACAGGTTGAAGGTTTGAAATTCTAAACTAGTGTTTTCAAAGTGGGGATTTCATACCCAAGTTCGAAGGGATCGTTGCAATCCTCGGGGAAGTCCCATGTACCTGTCGTAAGTCTAAGCGTGGAAAACCGATAGACACGCAAATAGTGGAAGTAAAGTGTACTACAAGGGGGGGGGGGGGGGGCACGGCAGAGCCATGTCAAAACATAATCGATCATTCAAATCTGAACCGTAATTAAATTGATGAAGTCGGAGTCTAACTCTCTCTTTCCTCCATCTTAGACCCCGCGGTCATGAAGCCAAATCAACATCAATAGTAGTAAGCATAACGGATACCTAAAAAAATTGATAGTGGGCGGGATCAGATCGATGTCCACTTTGGCTCTGCATCCCGACCCTAAGCACAATATACGCTATACCTAATAAAGATGCTTTTAGATGCAAGGCGGAACATTAACACATTAACATGCTTCTAAGATAAAGTGAATAATAATAATAAGGCCTTAGCACAAAATACCAAGTGGTATATCCCTCTCCTACCTCCACCCCCTTCTGATAGGGCGGAGACTGGCCAGCTCGTGAATGCATCGACAAACTAAACATGTAACGCACTTTATGGAGTCATCCTTCGTCCGATTGACGCATATAAATATGTGTTGGAAAGCTCTTTTCAAGAACTACAATTCTCATGAAGACTTCAGAAGCCAATTCGAACTTCTCATAACCTTAAAGATGAGATTTCTCCATGTCCTCCATTTCCGCTCTTGTTCCCTAGCTCTTCTCTTGTCCATTTGCTCCATGCTTTCTCCACCTTTCAAGCCCGGATCATAAGATCTAAAAATAAACACTAAAAACCATAGATTCTGAACTTTGAATACCAAATGATCAAAAATGCAAATTAGCTATAAAACACAAGAAACATACTCTAAATGCATCTAAATCCATCTAGAATGCCTATCTAAAATATGCATTATCACCTGCCTAGCACATTGGAACCCAATCACACTATGGTCCCTTAAAGATTAAAACTGTAGTTTTCTTACAAGAACTTTTTCTCCAAGTATAAATAGGAATGGAGACAAATGATCCCCTTTCCAAAAACCACTTGACGAGAGAAACAGGTTTGTAGTCCCATTTTTAACCAGGATGAAGGAGGATACCTTGGATATACACTCCTTAGTCAACCTAATGAATTTCATGTTGAAGCTGAATCTTTCTAGGATTGATTGTGTAAACTTTCACTCCATTATGCCATGGACTTTTTCCATATCTAGCTTCATTGCAAGTCAACCATCTTTTTCATTTTTGGAGGTCAAGGAATGGAAAATTTCATTTATAATGCATACATTATCTTGGATTGCTCTATCTGATGCAAAAGCTTCTAGTAGATGATGGACAATTTTTTCTACAAATTTCTTCAATCTTTTTGTTATTATTTTTAAATTAGTTTATAAATCGTTGAGCACAGAATAAACTGTCTATATATAATTACCTATGGTAGTGGGGTTCTCACAATTTGAAAGTAATGAGATAAATGTGTGAGTTATCTATCTTAGCATCTTGTCTGAATTAAAAAAACCTATAACAACATTTATCACCAAAGGTCTCGTAACATCCCAATATTTTTAAAAATAAAATTCCAATGTCATTCCATTAGGTGTAAGGGCTTTATTATTTCCTAGGCCAAAAACCGCTTCTTTGATTTCCCTATTAGTTATTGGGTTGATCAATAGATCATTATCCGTTGATCTTATTTATGTTGAGATGAGGCTTAGATACTTCTGCAATAACGGCTAGCTACAGTCCTCACTCTTAAACCTTTTCTCAAAGTCTAGCTTAATTCCATGGCAAATGTTTTCCTCTCCTATTATGACAATGCGGCCAGGGGAAACTATTTCCCCTATAATTTTCCTGTTTCTTCTTCCTTATACTAGTTTAAGAAAATATCTTGGGTTGGCATTGACTACATTGGTTTCCTTGGCATTGGCCATCTTGCGTCAGTATCCATTTTGAAACATTAGTAATCACTCTTTTTTTCTTTAGGAGATTGGTTTGCTTTCTAATGTGTGTCTAATGATCTTGATTACCCAAAACTGTATGAATTTCTAATAGTTTATCCTCAAATTGTTTCAGCTACCGAATAGATTTTCAAATGTGGCTTTATTCCTCAACTTTGCATGTTGTTTGTGAATTTTGTTTTTTTAACCAAATTGATCATTCTCGATCCAGGACAATCTGCCCCCCCCCCCAATGATTCTGTGATAATATTATCAAAATGAGATCTTTGCATCTACGTGTTTTCCATTTTGAAAGATAGAGCTTTACTCGAAGAGCAGTCCAAAAAATCAATTGAAATTGGACAATGGTTCGATGTAGAGAACAAATGATATCTCATAATTATTTGCGGAAAATGTTTCTAGTACTTGATTTTGCACCAACACATGATCAAGTTTTGCATAAATATTCCCTAAAACAAATAGTTCTTCCTCCACATAAACTGGTTTCCTCTAAACGGAATGTCCTGGAAGAGACACTTATCTACGAACTCGATCAAGAAGCCTTGCGAGTCTATTTTAATGTGGCTCCCTACAACGTATTTTTCCCTTGCCACAATAGATTTGGCTGAAATATCCCATGACCATATAGGGAAGTGCGACATGTCCTATCAATTGTGACAAATAATTTTAGAAAGAATCCTTTCCTCCTTCAGTCATTCCTCCAAGGGTTCATACATATTGAATATAAGCATTGAGGTGTTGAGATTAAAGTTTGAACTTTGAATATTTGATATAAAATTATACTAACTAGGTAATTGTAATTCGAGGAATATGTGTTTGTGCGTTAGTTGATGTGACTTTCAAAAGACCCCTAGTCCCCCATCCTTAATTGTGGTTGGGGACCAAACGTCATTATCGAACCCCGATTTTTTTCTAGAAATTTGCCAAAGGCATATTTTTTGTTTTAGTCTCAGCAAGTGCAATTAGTTGATTGTGTTCTATTTTGCATATGGCATTTATATCCATTCATAATTAAGGCTTACCAATGTTCTTGCATTTCTAAATATATATCTTCATAGTTTTCCTGATGAATTAGCATAGTATCGCACTGATTAGCTACCATTCAAATGTTTCTTACTTACCCCATTTTTATACTCCCTTCATCTCAAAATTTGAGTCGTTTTAGGATTTTGCACAAGTTTTAATAAAACACCCCCCCTCAATCAACATCATCATTCAACTAACTGTTTCATAAATTTTTATTGTTTTTTAACATCTACTATATTTTTAATCAATCAAAATCTTAAAAAAAAGAGTCAATAACACACAAATCGATGCAAATCATTACTATTCCCTACCCAGAAAACCTAAAATGACATCTATTTGGATACAAGAATAAAGACCTAAAACGACATCAATTTCGAGATGGATGGAGTATTACACTGCAATTGATCGATCAAGACATTCAAAATTTTGTTTATGGGCTATCATATTACAAATATTTCCATTTGGGTGTTTAATGACCTTATGTCGTTGGACTGTCGCAATGGTGAGCAACTCGTTTGATTGAAAAGGGGCTCGTGACTTATCTCTTTCAACTATCATGGTGTTGATTAATTTTCCTGGATGTTTGTTAAGACAAATGGGATAGAATGTGCCTTCGTACTCAATATGGTTACCACTCAAATTTGCCAGCATCACACCCATGTTATTGCCATACCAATGTATAATTGGAGAAGATATTTATAATTTATGGGTTCTTATGAAAACACAAGATCTGAGTCAAACACAAACAAATCGAAAACCATTTTTGATTGATCTGGAAAACCTTCGTTCATATAGAAGACCATCTCGACCTTTTATAAAGGAAGAAGAAAACAACTAACTAACTTCTAACAACCAAAAGAACTAAAAGACCAAAATACGCTACACTTGTGTTTTAATACTTATTACACCAAATTGAAATGCTGCAAATTCGATATTCTCCACATAGCCCACTCAAGCTGGACCTGTAATAGGAGAGGCAAGACTAAGCTTGGAGCTTAAAAACTGATGTTGAACAACAACTAAGGGTTTGGTTAAAATATTAGCTGACTGAAGAGTTGTTGGAACATGAGCCTTGCAAATGAATCCATCTTGAACCATATCTCTTATAAGGTGACAATCAACTCGAATATGTTTTGTTCTTTCATGAAACATCGGATTTGCAGCAAGACATTGAGCTAACCGATTATCATAATGCACCACAATAGGCAACTGAACACGAATGCCCAAGTTAGCAAGTAAACCAAAAACCCAAACCAACTCACTCACAGTTGCAGACATTTCCCTATATTCACTCTCTGTAGACGATTTGGAAACAACCCTCTACTTCTTAGCTTTCCATGAAATCTAGGCAGGGCCAAAATTAAAAATAACATGTAAGAGACCTACAACTGAATGCACAAGATGCCCAATCAGCATCACTATATGCAAACACAACCAAGTCAGAAGTAGTTGGATAGGAAAGGGACAAATTAAATGATCCCTTGAAGTATCTTAGAAGATACATGACAATATTGCAATGAGAATAAAAACAATTTTGCAAGAATTGACTCAATTGTTGCACAATGTACAAGATATCTGGTCTTGTTAAGGTGAGATATAGCAATATCCCAATGATCCTTCTATATCTCTCAGGATGAGGAAACACATCTTGACCTTCAATAGACAGCTTAACTCCTCTTTGCATAGGGAAATCAGTAGGCTTGCAATCGAGCATGTTTGCATCTTTGATAATGTCTAGCACATATTTACTCCGATTCAACAAAATGCCAGCATAAATCCTTGAGATCTCCATGCCCAAAAAATATTGAGCAATACCAAGGTCCTTGATAGTAAATGCTGTATGGAGAGCTCGCTTAGTGGCATCAATTTCAAATGAAGAACTTCCTAAAAGAAGCATATCGTCAACATAGACAATATCTATGGTAATACTTGTCCTATGTCTTTTTGTGAACATACTATAATCATGCTTCGGATTGCACAAAACCAAGCTTAATTAGTTTCTCAGCGCGTGTCTTGTAACTCTCTTCCTTTACCATTTTTATTATATAGTGAGGGCACTGTAATGTTTAATTATGGGGTGGGGAAAAGGCTTACTTATGCTTATTTATGATTATTTCTTTATTGGCTCCATACATGGTACTTTGGATATGATTTGCTTCATGCTTTTATCCAAAGTTTATTTTTATCACCCCCGTTGAAAATTATGAGTAGTGTCATGAAAGTTATAATTAGACTTGACGATGATAAAATAGATTCATTAGAGATATAACATGAAATTGCCTAGTAAAGGGAAGTCACAATGAAGTGCATTATTTCTTGAAAACCATGAAAGGAGGTAAAATTTGAAGTTGCTTTTGACATATGCATGATAAGAGGATGAAAGACTTTATTTTCCAAATGAGCTTTCTTTAGTCCTAGCCTTACCTATGCTTATATGCATCATAAAGCCATATTATGGCTTATTTTATATTTGCTCCACATGTTCTATATATTGCCTATTTCTTTACCTTATGACCCATCCGGGGAGTATGTTGAGAAATTGATGTCATATTATGTAGATTGTTATATGGTTATTGTGTTGTCATCATTATTTTTGGAGTATGACAGGAGAATGAGTTTATGGAAAATTTAATGAGCGAAATAAAATCCGGTCACCTAGGAGATAAAGGAAGATCAACCATGCTCGCTGAGATGTTAGTTCGGTGGGATGAGACACCAAGGTGAGGAGTCCTAATCACTAAGTATCCAGGGCTATTCATGACACCCATGTTTGTGACTCACGAGAAGGCAGTGCTAAGGTTAGAGAGGTAAAAACATATTAGTGAAAAAAAGGCAAAGAGTGTCATTATGAGAGGATGAGGGATGTTGAAATATCATGTGATGGGAGAAAGTGCTTTAAAACAAAGTTTGAGAAGTTCTCCCCGAATTTAGCACCGCATTGCCCAAATATAGCCCACTACAATACCTTTTGCATTTCCTTCACCACGTGCATGAAAAGCCCTCTTGATTATTAATACTTTGTTGTGTGAAATTGTTTTTGCATAACCCTTCTTTTGTGTGAGATGTTTCTTTTATTCACAGACATGGATTTGTGGCATTAGTACCTTTGCGAGGATGGTAATTGATTGTAAGAGTATATATGAGAATGAATCTATGATGTCGAGAGTTTATTTTTTTTTCCTCTGTATGACCACTAAAAGTATTGCTTGAGGACAAACAAGCTTAAATATGGGGTGTTAATGTGCGCATGGTTTTCCATGTTGTACGCTTACTTTCACTTCGATTTCTGTCTATATTTTATACTTTTGGATTAGAAAAGTATATAATTTGTGTAGTTTATGTTTATTTGCGAGTTATGGAGGTCTACAAAAGTTTCTGTTTGATTTCGCAGAAATCAGAGACATTTCGGAGCGATTTGAAGAAGAAGGAACCAAGCTGGATTTTCACTCGATGTCTACTGAAACCACTCGACATCAAATGGAGTGAAGTCAGAATTTAGGTAAGTGTTGGAGCAAGGCAAAGCTACTAAAGATCCACTCGACGTCTACTGAAGATGACTCGATGTCGAGTCTCACACATCCACACTTAAGGGCTAGAAGAGGAGAGGAGCACTCGACACCACAGCAGATCACTCAAGATCGAGTGAAACCCAACCGAGACATATGAAGTAACTCGATATCGAGTCATGTCACTCGATGTCGAGTGAAATTACATAGTGCTTGGACGCATTTTTTACTAATCCTAACGGAGGGGAGATTGCTTAATGAAGAAGAGAAGATCTTTTATCTCCTTGTTAAACAATTATCCTTATGGGTTAAACTCTTATTTACCTTAGAGATCTTTTATTTGTTTTATATTTATTTAGGTAGGATATTTTATCTTAGGAAATAGATATATATTTCTTTCCTTGGCTAGCAAGGATTAGTTTAGGTATAAATAAAGCCCCCCATGGCTAGTTTTTAATCATCCAAGGACACAAGCAATTGTGTAACCGTAGAGTAGAGAGAGAGAGAGAGAGGAGGCCGAGTAGGGGAGAGAGAGAGAGAGTTGGAGCATTCGGTTGTAATCTTTCGACATTATTTCAATTCAAGGTATTTCATTTATGTCTATTATGGAGTTTGCGATAATGAGGTGCTAGTAGTCGTCCTACTTCTAGGGTCAGGGTGAGCCCGACGATTGCCATGTAAGTACGCTAAAGTTTTGTTCTTTATGTGATTTTCATCTTCTATCCTATGTGCATAATTCTTCTATGAGAGTAGTGGGCAATTCCATATTTATGATATTGAAGCGAAAGTGAATTTATTATGAATTTAGATTAATTATGAAAAAGGGATAGTAACACTTAGGGTTTATGCGAGAGCCTCTATATTCTTATTTGTTAATGACGAAATTTATTTGATGAAAAACATATTTCTTTCATGATTTCGAGCATATTACTTGCATGGTTATCGTTGTGGTAATTCTCTAGGTTTGGAAGTCTTTTTAGTTTATTGATATATACAAAAACCCCTTTGATTATTTCTGTTCACTCTTCTTATTCATCCTTACATTCTTCGGACATTCTTTTCCAACGCATTATTTTCTGTTTTCTATTACTTGACACGACATCGACTTGCTTCAGCCGATATTGAGTGGATCTGACCCAATATCAAGTCTTTGTACTCGACGTCGAGTCTCTTGTGTGTGTTTTGCAGGTTTGGCACTAGACATCGACTGCTTTACTCGACATTGACTGGATCTCAGTCGATATCGAGTGGCTTCTGATCGACATCAGAGGGTTGTTTTTTAGACTAGATTGCCGAGCACTGACACACTTCCTCGTGGATCGATCCTGACTTCCACCACTTTAGCAGGATGAAGTCTTGTAATTTTATTTGCGCGGATAGGGATTGGTTTGCTTATATTTATATTTGTTTAATCAATTCTTCCTCCTACCAAGGGACAATGAAATATTCAAGTGTGGCGAATGGATTTAGTGTACATATTGCATTAGTTAGGTCTCATTTCAAATTTTACATACATTTTATATTTATTTTCTAGCACTTTTATTGCATAAAAAATGAAAAAACATCAAAACTCTAAAAATATCATGCATTACCTTCATGTATTATGCAAATAGAAGATAGAAAAGAAGGAAAAAAAACTCTCTTTCCAGGAAAAGCCTTCATAGAGGCAAACCCTAGCCAAAATACCTGCCACCACCCTCGAATCCACTATATCTCCCCAAATCGGAAGGGAATCACGCACACTACTAGAAAAACGCAATTAGACATCTGTTGACAACAGATGTCTTTCAAAAAAATTTCCAATCTCTATGTGCGTGTAGTAAAAGATCCAAACTTTTCACATCGGTTTTAAGCAGATGTCTTTTCTTGGTAAAAACATCTGTTTTATTTTGAATATAGATATAAATCAACCCCTCAATTTTGTTTATTACATGTTCAATTATTATTAAACCCTCGTTATTTTTCATTTTTAAGCTTTTGAAGATGTTCGCACTAAGCCTAAATTTTACATTTACATCACTTTTTTTAAAATAACTAATGTATTAAAACAAAATAGACATCTTTTTTATTATATTGATTACAGGTATATTAATTCCATATTTATAATTTGTGATTTTATATTGTTTTTAGATAATATACCACATTAAATATGTGCACAACCGTTGTATTAACACTATATAGACATCGTTTTAGATTTTTACACAGATGTCATTGTTAGCAATATATATCAATTTATATTAATATTGTGATGTAAAAATACATGTTGCACGTTGATTTAGATTATTTAGACGATGTCTATAATGATACTAGCATCCGTTTTTATGTAATGGTTCGATTTTATAGCTATTAAAGCACAACACTTTTCATCTATAATTAGATGTTTTTTCATTTGATATACAACACCCCTTGTTCGATATAAAATAAGATTTTGCAAATGATGGGTACTTTAATTAACATATACATTAAGATAAAGGCGAAATCAACATTTAGAAATGTTTTACAACGGATAGGTACCTCAAAGATACACTTTTTACAAAAGACATTATAACACAAACAATGAGGCAGCCAAAGGAGAATCTTTAACATGCCTTAATTTAGGCAACAAAGGAAAGAAGACGATCAAAACAGATAACCCAAACAGCCAAGAGAGAATGCAGATTATAAGTATGCCTGCCAGTATGAAAAGTGAGGTGAATGCAAATTATATTGGAGCTAGCTAGGCTGACTCAATGCATTTGGCTAGAGCTGCAGTCATATTTGCTTCCTTCTAAGTTGCAGATGCTACCAAGGATGCCAAGTTTCTCATCTTCAGCATTCCCACTTGAAAGAATTTCCTGCATGCTTTGATTAAAATGGTGCAATCTTCACCTTGAATAACAGGCCTAATCACAAAGCAACTATCCTTCCAAAATATTAAACAGTTTAAAAAAGGAAAAGACTTGATGATATTCAAGTATGAAATATCAAAGTGCTTGGTGATTATGTTTCAAAGGAAAAAAATTACAATTACACAAACTTTATGGTGTGTGCTACAAGTGATACCAACTTTTTCTAATTCTAAGAACACATCCTTAATACAAGTGTTCAAATATAAAAACAAGACACTATAGTCATTAAGATGAGGATGCATTCGTCCATTTAAGCTGGAAAGAGTTAGGAAATCTTTAGCCTTTGCAAAGAAGCCCACAACAGCATCCAATACAGAAGACATTGAGATCCAGCAAGCAATTGCAGTTAATTGTGACATAATGGACACTCCACACAGAACAATGAATGAATGTAGAACGAAAAGAAAAGAGTAGAAGATATTTCAAACAGTTAATGAAACAATACCATTATAATTCTGTTTTGAAGGCTGCATAAAGTATATAGCAGCCATTGTGGGCAAAGGCTGCCTTCTCTTGTGTATGTCCTCCTCCACTGAATCGAAAAAAGTTATTATAACCAGTTCAAATAATTGTATGCCATGAGCTTCTGATCATAGTTTAGAATATGAAGCATTAAGAATTCTAGATGGTTTTCATCTCAAAAATAAATAATAGCTTATAATAAGAAGAGCATCGTTAGAGGTATAGCAAGAGATTGTACATCAGCTAGCATCGTTAGAGGTATGTAGCAAGAGATTGTACATCAGCCATCATGTGACATAAACAAAACCAGCATGAAAGATAGGCATTAGCTAAAATGTGGCATAAACAAAACTAAAGGGCAAGATGGACAACAACTATCATCTGACATTGTGACATAAATAAAACTAAAAGGATCAGGGTTAGAAGAAATGCAAGGGAGGGAGAAACAAGAGAGACCTTAAAACAATCATCAATATCTTTTAGCCTTCTTCACTCTTAACACCAGAGGCTTTTAATTACCTCCTAAGTTCTAACATGAAAAATGTAAATAAAAACTAGAAATCTAACCAAATGTTTTAGAGTAAATGAATCCTCCCTGTCACTTGGGAATTATGAGAATATGTTAAGAATCAAGAAATTAAAATAAAAAGGATAAAAACTGCCAGCAAGTATCTCGCTCAAGCTAGTGAGGAAATGAAGTTCACTTTCATTCAAATTCCCATCTGTATGAATACACGTTGCAGCTCACTTTTTTTTATCCAAGAAACAAAATAACTAACTCCTAATAATAAATAAAAGACTTATAGAACAAATTTTAGGATAAAATACGAGAACATGGAGAAAATAGGGGAAATGGGAAAGTGCCCAAAAACTAGGGGTTCTTGAAAAAGTACGAGAACATAACATACGAGAACATGAATAAAAGACTTATTGTTCTCAGCATGAACAGAAATTTTGGATATCTTTCACATTTCCCTTGTTTCAAGTTTCCCACATGAAGCCTAAAGTCCTAAATATTTGTGTAAGAACAAGTCTCCTTAGTTCCCAGAAAAATGGTGTTCGATCTTGAGATCATCGATTCAAAGAACACCGAAATCAACGCCAATGAGAGATGAGAAAACCTCTCTGAAAATTTCATTTCATAAACTACGTACACAAAAGTCTCCCCTTTCTCCAGTCCTATATTTATAACACTAGCAAGTAAACGAAATGAAAATCTAATGAAAGATAAGAAATACTGAGGATAAGAAATCTTAATAAAAGAGAAAAAAATCAAAACAAACAAAAAATATATCCCTGAAAAGGCGCCCGTGCTTGCATCAAAATCATAACCAAATCCATAACAAGCCTTTTGTAGGTTGCGTCAACACTCAACAATCTAAAAAGAAAGATAATCAAAAGGGACTAATGACAATAAAAGTTAGTATTTTAAACAATAGCATAGATTTGAATAATGATAACATTTCTAGTTTTTTCTCGTCAAGTTAAAAATAAGATATGTACGGATGCAGTAGTAGCAAGGTATTATTGAATGCCTTTGTTAACAATGAAGAAGGAAACTTTAAAAGGATCATATATGAGCACAACAGTCTGACTAATGGATAAAACAAGTTCAAACTTACTCATAATAAATTTTCTGACAGTATGACACTCCTTCCTCGTTGATGTCTGCCATCTTACAAGCACATGAGACTATTCTGATAGTAAGTTTGTCCAAGATGAGAACCTAAATCAGATTAGAAGAATTCAAAGTATCAAGAACAAGAAGATCATTAGTACTTGTACGCCATTGCAAGTGATGTTCCACATTATAATTTTAATTATGTTACTTATAATTGATTTAAAGACTATACTTAACACCCCAATGGAAATTCGATTTTCCTACATTTACTGTAATAGAGATATTGCAGTTAAAGGCATTGAAAAGCACTACCAAAAAGAAATATAAATGAAATAATAATGGTTAAACAAAAATAAATATTCGGGAGCTCCGGCAGCAACCTAGTAAGAAGTCTTCAAGCGTATAAAATTCCATTAAGAAATATATAAAGTAAGTTTAAACTACCTTCCAACTTGATTTTGAGCCCCCTAATTTTGTTGATTGAAGTATTTAATGCAACACCCCTGAAAATTAGAGAATGAGAAAGGATAGAAGAAGATTTGTGTACACTATCACATGATAGTTCCACAGCAAAAGAAACATTTAGAAGGTACATAGCAAATAACATTCAATAATTTCCTAAACCTTGAGAGGAAATAAGAAAATCAAGCATTTTACAAATACATGAAGCTAAACTAAAAAATCCAAATTGAATAAAGAATAAATATACATCATGTGAAAAGGCCGAAAATAGTTAAACCTGAGAAGGAAAAATGAAAATCAATTTTCACAATGGAGTACAAGAATTTTTTCACGCCATGGCAGAAATCTCATTTAAAGGAATAGTTGTGTCCACTTCGACCCATGCAAGAGCTTATTTTACCAAAATTGAAACTCTAGATCGAAAATTCTTTACCAAAATTGAAAACCTAGATCTGAACCGAAAAACCCTAAACCTAGATCTGAATTATCAATAGAGGAGAACTAACCATCGTTGGCTTTGGTGGCGTTCATTGACTAGATAGAGTAGTCATTGCTGAGGGTTTTATTCGCCGACGTTGGGTGGAGGAGGAGAAGGAGAGTGTTGTTGGAGGCGACTCCTGGGCAGTGTCGGAGACAGGAGAAGAAGTACCGGCTTCTGTCTTTGATTTGGGGTTGAGAGAGAGGCAAAGAACAAGGACGGAGGGAGGCATCGGACTGAGATTGAGAGGGAGAAGCCATGGAAGAGTTGGGACAGATTTGAGGAGGAGAGCTCAAGAAGAGAGAAGGTCCAGATCTGAGATAGGGAGAAGAGGAAGAAACTGAGAGAAAAGAGAGTGAAAGTGTGGATAGAGAATTTTTTGTAAGCCCTCCTAGTTTTCCAAGTGTTAGGAAATTCCCAATATTTGAAAGCCTGTTCCATTTTTTTTACAAAATTCAATCCCGCTCGTTTAACTTAAAAATTCAAACCCGCGCGCGTTTGAATTTTTGTAAGAACGCACAATTTCACATCTGTCAAAAATTTTGACAGATGTCTATATGTTTTTCAACATCACAAATTTAATAATTGACGTAACAAACAAATTTAACATCAGGCGTTTTCTTGACAAACTAAAAAGACATGATGTCTAATTGCATAATTCTAGTAGTGGCACCAACAACAATAATCGAAAGAACACTTCCTCTACATAGACTGATAAAGTCTCCAAGCCAAAAAATTCCTCAAAAGGAAATGGCAGAAACCAAAGGAGGCAAGAGAAGATACAAGAAGGCCGACCAAAAATATCCAAGAGAAGAAGATGGGGCAAAACAACAAGGTTGTTGTGGAAATACAGGAAAAGAGTGGAAACAATAAGGGATTTCTAGCGGCAGGTAGCGCGGCTCGGGAAACGCCCGAGGAGGCTGATGGCAGTCGACGAGAGAAAGCACGGCACGGGTATTGTAAGGTATGGCCCGTAATCGAATTTGGTTACAGTATATTGCGACCCCTCTTGGAATTTCTGTATTGAACTTCCGGTGAGGATGAAAATCGAATAGAGATGGAAAAAGAATAGATCTACAACCCCTCTCAAAGGTCCCTCTACGGTGATGGAAAATCTAAAACCCAACAACCTTATAACCGAAAAACGGGAAGGCCAAGAATCTAGAAAAAGGTACCAGGTATCCCCCCTTCATCTCCTCCCCCGTCGACTCATACTTGCTCTCGCCTTCTCCACCCCTCTTTCAAGAGAGACTTGAAATGATAACCCTTTATAATAGGGGGAACTTGAACTCTAGGAGCCTCACATCTTACCTAACCATTTGTATGACCTATTTGGGTTCTACTCTACCTCCCTTAAACATACAAACATTTTTCCATTCGGAAGAAGTAGAATGGAAAGGAACTAATCTTGTGCTTGGAAAAGATGATGTCGCCTTGATTTCAAAAAAGACAAAAATTCTGGGAAGAGAAATCAGAATTGAAATCCCAAACAGATCCAGATACTCTCAATACCACCCTCTAGATTTGACCCTTTTTGGTGCATTGATAAATATGAAATGAAAATACATGAAACCAAATGCATGTTCCTCAAGGGAATAAATGCTAGAACATATATTGAACAAGAAGGTGACGAACCGAGAGCTAGGATGAAAGATTTCTATTTGGGGGTTTCGATCTCAGAACAAAGACTGTTGAAATGGTGGAGTGCTTATCTGATCGTAATGGAAATGATTGACTCTTCTTTGCAAAATGTTTACGATTTTGATGATCAATGCATCTTTGTCTCTGATTTTAGGTTGAACAGGAAGAAATATCTGTTGATAATGAATCTCAAGCAAAAATGGCGGAGTATAAGATTTGACACCAGTTTTTGTTTGCTTGAACCTTATAACTATAATCACCACAGGGATTCTAAGTCTAGGTTCAATAAAACACATAAAGACGCTAGGATTTACCCATGCTTGTTTTGTCATGAACAGTGCGCCCTGAATTAGCATTGCGAGCTGGAGGAGACTAGAAATGAACCTTTCAAGTATTATTGTCAACCGGAAAAAAAAATTCTCGTCAGAACTGTTCATATGGTCTCTAGCGCTCCCTACTTCTTGCTTAGTCATTAAGCTTACTATTGAACAGACAACTACTGAAATGGCAATGAATTGGGATTGTTGGTGGAACAAATAAATCGGAAGTGAAACAGCAAGGAACAATGAAACGGAAAAGGTAATAAGAACAGTGGGTATTAAAACAAACCAACTAAGACATATGCCCCCAAGTCAGAACAAATACTTTGATCCAAGAAAAGACTATGGAACATATGCGGGATAGGCCGTAAAAACCTATGGACTGAAATAGACTCATTCTGTAAAATTGAGAAAATTCAAGCAATTGCTTTACTTGAAACAAAAGCTGAACAGCAACCGAAGGAGACAATTTGGAAAAAAAGTTGGATTTGATCATATGATTTGCACCCATGCAACAGGAAGGGCTGGAGGATTATGTGTTCTATGGAAAAGTCATAATCTTCTAAACGAATCACTAGAAACGATACATACGGATCAAAGATTCATAGTAATAAGATATGAAAACAAACATAGATACATCACTATCAACATCATATTCGTCTACGGACCACCTCGTGAGAATGGAAAATCAAATTTCTGGATCGGACTACAACGATACGTCCAAATATTGGACTGCCCAGTCATGATCATGGGAGATATGAATTAAATTCAAAATAACTCAGAAAAAGAAGGAGGGATGGAACCACATCCGAACAGGTATAGAATATTAACAAAATTCAAAGATAATTACTTCCTACAAGAGATGCCTACCACTGGATACATGGAGGAAAAATAGATCCAATAACAATAACATCATGGAAAAACTTGATAGAACCTTAATACAAGAGCAAATACTCACTTGGTTCCCCAATATTACAACGAAAAATTATGCATTTACATCACCAGATCAAAGCCCTATTGTATCAGAATTAGATAACCAAGAACAATACAAAGCCCAACCATTTAAATTTGAAAAAATATGGACTGCACCAAAAGATTACCGACATGTGGTCTAACAGGCTTGGAGATCAAATGTTGGAGGATCACATATGTACAATCTGGTGAAAAAAACACAAATACTTAAGAGATTGACTAAATAATGAAATAAGAAAACATTTGGAAATATATTCTATCAATTAAAAGAAATCGATGGTTCACTCATCGATTTACAAAATAGAAACGAAATATCCCAGAATAGAAACGATAACTAAAAGCAGAACAAACTTATAAATAAACGAGAATTGTTTTTATCATACCATAAAATGTATTGGAGCCAACGAGCCAAAACAAAACACCTTAAATTGACTGACACAAATTCAGGTTATTTCCACCGAATGGCATCGGGAAGAAGAAATAGAAAAACCATAAAGGAAATTCAAACTATAGATGACACACTAGCCACAGGAGAAGAAAATATTAAAAGAGAAATAAAAAATGATTTTGAAAAAAGCTTTAGGATGCAACCCATCAACCATAACCTTCTCAATGATTACCTCTTACTCATCAACACAAAAAACATTGATGATGATAATTAGAAGCTAACTGAAAAGATATCAACCTAGGAAATAAAAAATGCGTTCTTCTTGGTTGGAAAGGATAAATCCCTAGGACCTGATGGAACGACAATGGAATTTTACCAGGAATACTAGGATATTGTAGGCCCATCAATCATAAAGGCAATTAAAAGATTTTTCCACTCTGGTTGAATTCTAAAACAAATCAACCACACCTTTATCACTTTGATCCCAAAATGTAACAACCCGACAACTACAAACCACTTCAGACCAATTAGCCATTGCTCAATGATTTACAAAGCTATATCCAAAATCATTGCCGAAAGGATGTAATCGATTTTAAAGAAAATTATTCACCCCCTCCAAGGGGCCTTTGTATCTGACAGGGCTATTGATAATGCATATTTCATATAGGCATTATAGCTATTTCTTATTGCATTTAGATAGGAGTTTTGCATATGTTTGAGTCTAGTTTCATATATTGCTTGTGAAGTATTCGAGTTCGGAATCTATGCCTTTTTAGTGTTTATTCTGCAGAATTACATTCCGACCTTGAAGGGACTTTGAGAAGAGATTAAGAGACATGTTTTAGAGCATATGGAGGCTGAGGAAGAAGCAAGAGAGGAGCAAGGAAGCACGACATTGAAGATAATTGAGGACAATCGAGTAAATCCCGTCACTGTAAGGGTGGCACCCACCGCCATTTACACGGTGCCCGCCATGGGTCGGTTTCCAGTGATTGTGATTTTGGATCCGAAGACCATATTTTCTATTATTTTATTATTATTTCTATTAGGGTTTTGCCGGCTCCTTATGAGTCTATATTAGATTTATTTGGTTCATTCAATCGTGTGTAGCTATAGTGTGAGACTATGAACACCATTACAGATAGAAAGATTTAGCATATGGGTTACTAAACTCATAGTTTCGCCTGTGATTCGATGACATGGTTGTTTGGATTATGAGGATTTGATTCTATTTAGTTATTCATATTCATATATAGTTATCATCTTGTGCTTATTGATTATATTTGTGTTCATTTCTATGATTGATCACCGTGTTAGGAATTGCATCATAGCTATGAATTCGTTATTGTGTTCTTGATAACAAACAAACTATTGAAGTAGGGATATTTCTTTGTCTTTGTAGTGGATGATTTCAATTGATCTATGTTGTGGATATGTCGATTAGGGCTGATTAGGGTTGTTCCGGTTTGTCCTATTTGCATTGACTCAATATGCCAATTGGTTTAGTTACTTGAGTCTTTAATGCTATTCTTTAGTGATATTGAATAACGTGAGTGTATCCCTGCGAATCTCTCAACTTTATTCAAGTAGACACGTGTTTATGAATAATTGATGGATCAATCCTAGGACCATGAATTCCAACCATTGTCAGAGAATTACAGGTGAAATATTTTTTCTACCTTATTATCAATCTACTTTGCAATCATAAAGTTGGTTACTTTTACATCTTGTTTATTTGCTATAAATCATTTTTTTGGTCATAAGAATTCTTGTTAAGAGTTATTGAATAGGAAATCGCTTCTCTATGTGGGTTCGACTTCGGATTTTATTGCTATACTGGTAGTTGTTTGGTCTATGAAGTGATTGATTGACTAATATATTGGTTTTGTGTTTGAGTTTGGATTATATTACTATTTGACAAAGGGCGAAAGTTCCAACGACGTTCGTCCCGCATCAAATTTCTGGCGCCGTTGTCTGGGAGAAGAAAACAATTTGCTTTCGTTTATATCGTTCATTTACTCTTTCTTTTGTTTTTGTTTTCATTCTTTTCTTTGAGTCTTTTGTGTTCTTGCATGGTTCAAACTAGACCTTCTAATTCATTGCCTTTGTCTTTTGATACTGAGATTGAAAGATCTCTTAGGTTGAAAATGAGGCTCGAGTTTGATACAAATAAGGAGATGGGAGACGAAGTTGTTGATCCGCCAAGAAGGACCCTAAGAAATATAAAGGAACCTAATTTGAGTGCTCAACCACTTGCAAGTTGCAATTAGCCTTCTTGATCTCCCTGATGGTTCAAGATTTGAATACAAATCAAATTGGTCTTCTATTTTACCCTACTTTCATGGATTGCTTGGGGAGAAAACAAACAAGCACCTTGCCACCTTTGCGAGTGTGTGTGTGATAGACTTACACCCCAAGGCCTTACTGATGACCAATTGATGTTGAGAGTGTTCCCCTTTACCTTGAAAGATTTTGCAAGTGATTGGCTTTATTACCTACCCCAGAAAGCATTACTACTTGGGTGCAATTGAAGAAAGCTTTCCTGTAAAAGTACTTTCTTGCGACTCGCCTCAACAAACTTAAGAAAGAGTTGTGCAGTATTGAACAATCACCTACGGAGAGTCTTTATGAGTATGTTGAGCGGTTCAAGAAGCTTAAGGGCAGTTGTCCGCAACATGGTATACCCAAGGATGATCTGGTGCTATATCTTTATGAGGGCTTGCTTGACACCGATAGGAGTTTCATCAATGCTACTAGTGGAGGAGATATTTTGGATAAGACACCTCAGGTAGCAATGCAAATTTTGAAAGGGTTGACTAATGCATCGCAACAATATGGGAGACACCAAGGAGTTAGAGGAGTTCATAAGTTGAATAGTTCTAGAAATGGTCACAAGGACGACATAGATAGGCTTACGGAGATAGTGAACAAGATGGCCATGCATATGAATCAATGTCATCAACCTAGACCTTGTGGTGTTTGTGGAGATCCAACTCATCCAAATGATAAATGTCCCTTGATTCAAGAGGACGTCGCTGATGTGAATGCTATGTACTATGGACCTCGCCGCAACTTTGGTAACAATTACAATCAGGGCTACAATGCAAACTATCAAAGTGGATTCAACGGCAGAGGCCATCAGCAACAAGTTCCTTTTCAAAGAGAACATTTTGAGACTCGTTAGAGAAACACTCAACAAGATGATAGAGATGAGACATTGAGGTTTTTATTGGACATGATGGGTGTTCAAGAAACTTTTTTGAGTCAAATGGCTAAGGAGATTGGAGAATTGAAAGTGAACGATTCGGGGAAGTTACCATCACAAGTGGTAGTGAATCCAAAGGAGAATGTGAGTGTCATGATCCTTAGAGGAGGTAAAAAAAGTAAATGTGCCCACTAGGAATGTTGAAGAGAGGCATAGGGAAGAAATTGTTGTGGGAGAAGAGGACGAAATAGAATTGGCGACACACTGTAAAGATGGCGCCTACCGCCCTTCACCACGGCGCCTGCCGCCCCTCACCACGGTGCCCGCTGCCCCCTCTAGTGGCAGAACCGATTTTTGACGTTGTTGAATCCCCAAAGAAATCTTAGGATGAGTGGTTTTATGAGGTTTCAAGACCTGCACCACCCTTTCCTCATGCCTTAAGATCTGATCATAAGTGGGAAGATGAACAAATTCTTTATGACACCTTTGCTCACTGTGAGGTAAGTATTCCACTTATTAATTTGATTAAGACTGTGCCTCGCTATGCGAAGTTTTTGAAAGAATTATGCACCATGAAATGCAAGCAAAGGATGCAAAGAAAAGAAAAGGTAAAATTAAGTGAAAACGTTTCTGCTTTACTTTAGAAAAGATTGTCTGAAAAGTGCGGAGATCGAGGTATGTTTACTATCCCATGTGCAATAGGCAATGCTAGCTTTCCCAAAGCTATGTTAGACCTAGGTGCTTCAATCAATGTTATGTCTTATAACTTGTACATGTTTTTGGGTCACAATGCATTATCTGAAACTTGTGTTACTATACAACTCGCTGATCGTTCTAGCATTAAGCCCAGATGAGTTATTGAGGATGTTTTGGTTAAGGTAAATGATTTGATATTTCCAGCTGATTTCTTTATTCTGGATATGGAAAAAGGTACGCCTGAAACCCCAATTATCTTGGCAAGGCCATTCTTGCTAACGACTAAGACTGAGATTGATTATTTTGAAGGTTCACTAACTATGGAGTTTGATGGTAGAAAGATTGAGTTTTCTATATTTGAGCCTATTGTTTCTTCTACTAATGATTTTGTAGATGTTCTTGACTCTAATGAAAGTGATCACATGAATGAATCAAATGGTTTGTTAGATGCTTCTATTGAAACTGAATCATTGCATATTAAGTCTTCTAATAAAAATGAAATTGATTTAGGGAAAGATGATATTGTAAGGAAAATTGAGAATTTGTTTAAGTCACATGACAATGTGTCTTATTCAAATGATTCTATTGCTATTCCCTATGAGAAATCGATTCCTAACAATGTTGAGTTTTTTGCAATTTCAAGGTAACCTCTAGGAGTAACTCATTTCAATAAGGAATTGATTGGTACAATTGATAGGTATGTTAGAGAGGTTCCCAAAGTTCCCCCTCTTGTTTTGAAAAGGACAAGTGTGGAAGATCTTGATGGAATAACGTAATCAAGAAATTTGATGAGAGGGTTTCTCGACCAAATAAATTTATAGTCAAGACCCTTGCTATAGTATAGGGGAGTCAGGTTCGTCCTCAGGAGAGAAGTCAGCGGTTCTAGGTTTAGTTGGTTTTGGGTTCGGGAAAAGCAGGAAAAGGTGATGAGGGTTGCTGTCGGCGTCGACTAAGAGTTGGTCGATGTCGAGGGATGGAGGGGGAAGTAGCAGTTGGTGTCAAGTGGCTGCGTAGGAAACTTTAAAATAACAAAGATAAAATAATAAAAGAGCAAACTTCCAAGGTTAGGGATCATCACAACAATAAACATATGTGTAGATTATAAATCACATAAAGATGCATGCTTTATATCAAATAACTTTCGTTATTAAAAAATAGGAATATAGAGGCTTTCGCATAAACCCTAAGTGGTACTATCTTTTCTTAATTAGGATTAGCCGGTTTTCGCAAATAAACCCTAATTACTATCCAAATTCATTATTAATTTACTTTCGCTTCATAATTACAAATAAGGAATTGTCCTCGACTATCGCAAAGGATTAAACGCATATGTAGATGATGATAAAGACATACAAATTCATGGATTTATAAATCAGACATATATATCTATGTTGTGATCACCCCAACCCTAGAAGAAGGGAAATTAGAAACAAAACATACTAAAAGAAACTAACTTTATCATAAAATAAACTAAAACTTACAATCATTCATCTCCATCCTCCTCCTTCTCTCTCTCGCCTCTCTCCTCTCTCGCCTCCTCTCTCTCTCTCATCTCTCCTTGCGCCCGAAGACGACTTTGCTTGAATTTTCGAAAATCAGCCCCCTAGATAAAAGATAAATAGCTTAAGATAAATTCTTCCAAATAAAATAATTAAATCAACTAAAATTCCCTTGAGTAAATATGGGAATTACTAAAGTGGATAAATCATCCTTCAACTTGATAGATATCTTCGTGCCTTCATGGATAAGCAAGCTTCTCACTCGGATTGCCCCTCGATCTCGACTAGGACTCGTCACTGGGGAGTACTCGACATCGAGTAACGTACTCGACGTAGAGTGGAATTCATCGTCTCGAGTAGTCGTCTGCTCAGCTCGTGCTCGATCTCGTGCTCTGGAGTGAATGTCGACCAAAAGGTACTCGACTTCGACCAAACTGGTCGACGTCGACTAGTTCTGTCAGCTTTCAACAATTCTGCTCCGTCTTGAAACACATTTCCCCGAGTCCTCATTTGTCCGGTTGATGCATATGAGTATGCGTTGGAAAGCTCTTTTTGAGGGCTACAACTCTCATGAAGACATTAGAACTTGATTCAAAATGATAAATGGTAAAAAGTGGCGTTTTCTCTAGTAGCATCATCCTGTGTTCTTTCTTAGCTTCTCCATGACTTTCCTTTAAGCTCCAAAGTGCGTCCAATTTCTACAAAATTAAACAGAAACTTGTGCAGAGCTCCATATATTGCAAATAAACATAAACTACATATATTCGGTATTATTCTAACCCAGAAATATAAAATGTAGACATAAATCAATATGAATGTAAGCGAAAATCATGGTTATTTGAGCGAACATAAAAATGCATCACATTGAGCCAAAGACGTGAAACAAAGGCGCTTCTTGGGAGGCAACCCAAGGTAGTTTAGGTAATATTATTTCAATTTTGCATGTAGTTTTTTCAATTCAATAAAGTAGGATCAATCGTTTCGCTGAACAACGAAGTGATGGTAAGTTAGAACCTTTGTTGGAGTTGAGTTTTGCTTGATTTGAATACGAAGTCACGTTCTGAGGACACGGCGCCCGCCGCCCTTCACACGGTGTCCGCCGTGTGAAGGGTTAATTTCGTTTTTGTTAGGTTAGTTTCATTATTTTCTATATTATTAGGGTTAGATTTATTTCTATTTATTTTTAAGATTAGATTATTTTTATCCATCTTTAGGTTAGATTTATTTTCTATCTTAGGTTAGTTTATTTATCTTTTATCTATTTTCATCTATCTTAGGGTTAGATTATCTACCTAGGGTTAGTTTCCATCTATCTTAGTTTTAGGATTTATCTTTTACTTTTTTTTTCATTTTCTATTTCCTATTTTCTATTTATCTAGATCTAATATTTCCTATTTTCTTTTTGATAGATATTTCTTTCCAACTCGCCATATACTTCCATTCCTTATTGTGGATCAACCAAGCTTTCTCCAAAGGACACCTACAAAACCCAAAAGCCTACTTGATCGAATCCATTTCAAAAACCGAAAGCCTTGTGTTTCAATTGAGTTCTTGCCATCAAAACTCTTTCCACCATTACCCTACACCCACCAAAATCAATCTTTTCTCATACCATTCCCTTACCTATCACCTGAGAAGCTTTTGAAACCAAGTTGATCATAAAAGTTCATGTTTAAAGAGTGTGGTCGTCAGTTATCCAACGTTTTCACTCAGATTCGTGCTCAGTATACACGGTGCCTGCCGCCCCATCCACGGAGCCCGCCGTCACTGCAGAGAGGTTGTCTTTTGGTCGTCTTTGTGGAATCTTTTGAATTTGCCCTTGAGTTTGCCTCATGTCTCCAGTTCCTGCTATGGAGATGCATGGTCTTTTATCTAGGGAAGAGAAGGATCACTGGCTCAAGCTTGAAAAGAGGGAGTATGTCTCCAACCTATTTTTTTATCCCCCGACGTTGAAGCGTTTGCGACAATTTTAGGTGGTCTCTCGGCTCCTTGAGAAAGGAGGTTTGGGTGATTTCTTGGATTTGGCTGATTTTACCTATCCGGCATTGCTGAGAGAGTTCTTGGCTACCCTGGATTACCGTTCGGATATGGAGATTCGTTTTCAGTTGAGGAATCGGAAGTTCGTGGTGACTAAGGATCTCATTGCACAAGCTTTTGGTGTTACCAAGACACCCGCTGACGCCTATGGGTACGAGTTGGCTGCTCTAAATCCTCTTGATATGCGGAAGGAGGCTGTAGAATGTTGTGAGCCTAATTCGCCATGTTCTATACTATCTTTTATATCGATTTCTGCATGCATTTCATACATTTGGTTTAGAATAGTACATAATCTATGTAGTTTACGCTTATTTGCCAAATTATGGAGGTCTACACAAGTTTCTGTTTAATTTCGCAGAAATCAGATGCACTTTGGAGCTTAAAAGAAAGTCATGAAGAAGCTAAGGATGGTGCAGCGGGAGAAAACGCCACTTTTCACCAATCATCATCCTAAGTCAAGTTCTGATGTCTTTATGAGAGTTGTAGCCCTCGAAAAGAGCTTTCCAACGAATACTTATATGCGTCAATCGGACAAACTCAGGAAAGTGTGTTACAAGACGAATGCAAAATGCTGGAAACTGTCAAAGAGGTCGATATCGACCTACCAGTGATGGACGGTTTTTAGTCGCGTAAACTGTTTCAAAATAATTTCGAACCAACCTAACTAATGTAGTGTGGTAAGCACGAGTCGATCCCACAGAGAATCAAGTTATTCCTAAGTTAAGTTTATTTACCAATTAGTATGAAACGGGGGGTTTTTGAGTGATTGAAAAGAAGAAGAAAAATAAAATAAACTATAAACAAATTGATAGAGATAATGATTAATAAAATAGTTTCATCTACAAATATCCACTTTAGTTGGTTAAATTGATATTGTAACTTCCTCTTGTCCTTTTAAGTTTCCTATGAATGCCCTTGTCCCAACCTAATATAGTTACTAGTTCAACCAGTCCTAGAAACCCTTATCAATCAAACAATCCCTAAAGAAGGATTTAACTCAATTGATAGCTTTAAGTTCAGAGATTAACCAAGGTATTTGCAATCCCTAAAGAGGGATTTAACAACACATTCAACTTCCTAAAGGAGCAAGTTTGCTACTTGGGTTAAGGTTCGCAACCAGGAATCTACCAAGTTGATCAGGCAAGATAGAATAAAACAATCAAACATTCAAGCACAAAGAAGTCGAAACATTCAATATAGGAAATAAGGAACAAGAGTTAGAAACTCACAACCAATCCAAATAAAGCTTCAAATTGTAGACGAAATGGGAGAGTTTATGTCTCCATAAAAACAAAACAAAAGACAATTAGGGTTTTGAGTTAAACTAGATCACCGTATCGTGAACACGGCTCGGTGCACTTGCCGTCTGAATGTATATATATAGTACCCAACCTAAAACTAACTAAATCTAATATATCCTAATATAAATATAGCTAATCTATCTATCGGCACCTATATAATTATATATCTCCATGTCTAAATTATAATTCTTTAGTGAGTACAATAGCCGGCACTTCTCTGGCGCATATCCCTCCTTGGTCCATATGAATCCAGCTCGGCCCATCTTTAATTTGCCTAATAATCCCTTAAATTGCCATCTTCCTCTAAATTTATACGATCCAACTTCAAAGATACCTGAAATATATAAAAGCACTAATGTAGACTCCGAAAGCCAAATAATACAAATTAACTATAAAATATGTTAAATATGCATGAAAATAAGTTAATATAATATGCAATTATACAACTAAAATAGACCCTATCAACCAGTCATGCCAGGAATTGACCAGACACTTAGAGCAACACATGACAGGTCGATATCGAGTCAAGACAAGTCGATATCACATTTGAGGCCGAGATCGAGTGAGCTGAGAAGAACAGGTCGATATCGACCACTTTTGGTTGATATCCAGTGACCACCAGAGTCGATTTCGAGCCAGCCCGAGTCCGAATTCTGAGCTGGTTTTCTTCCACATGAAGCAAGAGATATTCTATCAATTCAAGAGAAGATTTATCAAGTCCAAGAGAGATCTATCCACTTTAGATATAGTTTCCTTTATGGATTTATTTCTTTTATTTCTAAATTTAATCATTAAGCTTTAGATAGATAAATTTAGATATAGATAGATAGTTCCTTTCTAGAATAGCTTGGATTGTGGCCTATAAATAAAGCCCTAGGGGGCTGATTTTCAACCGTTGAAGCAAAGCCGTCTTCGGGCGCAAGGAGAGAAGAGAGAGAGAGAGAGAGAGAGAGAGAGAGAGGAGAGAGAGGAGGAACATTTGGAAGGTTTTGTAAGTATTAGTTTATTTTATGACAAAGTTAGTTTCTTTCATTATGTCTTGTTTCTAATTTCCTTTTTCTAGGGTTGGTGTGATCCCAACATAGATATGTGTGTTTGATTTATGAATTCATGATTTTGTATGTCTTTATTATCATCTACCTATGTGCTTAATCCTTTGCGAGAGTTGAGGAAATTCCTTATTTGTGATATTGAAGCGAAAGTGATCTTATTATGAATTTGGATAGTAATTAGGGTTTGCTTGCGAAAGTTGGTTGATCCTAATTAAGAAAAGGTAGTAACACTTAGAGTTTATGTGAAAGCCTCTATATTCCTATTTGTTAATGACGAAAGTTATTTGATATAAAGCATGCTCATTT
Source organism: Persicaria tinctoria (assembly GCA_037127255.1). Classification (NCBI taxonomy): domain Eukaryota; kingdom Viridiplantae; phylum Streptophyta; class Magnoliopsida; order Caryophyllales; family Polygonaceae; genus Persicaria; species Persicaria tinctoria. The sequence continues at coordinate 39,771,134 of JBANSL010000012.1, read as the reverse complement.
ATGTGATTCATGATCTATACATATGTTTATTGTTTACGGTGATCCCTAACCTTGGAAGTTTTTATCTTTATTTATTTTATTTCATTATTTTAAAGTTTTTGCACAAATACCCAACATCGACCACCATTCCCCCTCAATCCCTCGACATCGAACAACTCTTAGCCAACGTCGACAACAACCTCCTCACCTTTTCCTGCTATCCCTGAACCCCGAAACACACTAAACCTAGAACCGCTAACTTCTCTCCTGAGAACGAACCTGACTCCACTATCCTATAGCGGGGTCTTGACTATAAATTTATTTGGTCGAGAAACCCTCTCGTCATAGAACAATTCTTTGAGTAAAGTCAACGTCGCTACATATCTATGATTACTCACCCTGCATTGAGGCTGTGCTATTTGGTGCTCTGTAACTTCTTCTTGGGTGTGGAGAATTCTTCCGTGGTTACTATGAGAGCCTGGAGCTATATTTGTGCTTGATTCCTGAGGGAGTGCATATTCATGGCTGGGTTCAGCTATTTTTAGGGAACTATATGGAGGTGGCTAGAGCTACTCATGTGAGGCCTGAGCGCCTTATTGTTTTCGGAGGTTTGATATCGTTGATTGCTCACCGAGTATCTGTTTTTCTTGATGATCTGCACTCTTTCGATGGAGAAAATGTCTACAATATTGCCAACCTGAATTGGTGGGGCATTACTAAGCACACCCAATGTCCGGATGGAACATGGTGTTTTAAATGGATGTCTTGAGAGACTTCTGAGCATCACCTTTATCTACCTACGGATCTACGACGTTGCTATAGGATAACAAATTTTCATTTTCGTCACAACATATTTCCCTTGGATCCGGATGATCATAGTTTGGAGAGACGATGGCCTGAGGTTGTTGATGAGGCAAATGAGGATGAGCTTGCTGAAAATACAAAAGAAGAGATAGTAGTAAGAGAAGAAGTTGTTGTAGATGACGCTGGTCCTATTTGTGTTACTTTGGATGATCTTGAGCGTCGATTTGCTGAATTTGAAGCGAGCACTGCTGACAGACTCGTTGGTCTAGCGGATAAGCTCTCTAGTCTTCAGAACGCGATATTGATTGCCCTAGAGGACACCAATCAACGATCTGGACCCCAGAACCCGCCTTCACGGTAATTGATTAGTCATATGCTTCCTTCAAACCCTTTATTTTATTTTTCATTGTTCCTTTTTGTGTGTTTATGCATTGAGGACAATGCAGCATGTAAGAGTGTGTGTGTGTGTGGGGGGGGGGGGGAGTAAAGTGAATTAGTTGGTAGGTTAGTTCATGTTTAATTTTTTGTTTCATGTTTCAATTTTTAGTTATTTCTTTTATGTTATATAAAATGTCAAAAATGGAAAACAAATTGAGAAAATGTCAAAAAAAAGAGTGTGATTTACTCTTCCTATGCATTTATCATTGAATATTACCATGGATATCTATTTTCAAGATCGATTATATACATATTCGTTGCTTGATAAGTTCAAATGATAGAGGCAACCTTTTAGGCACATATTTATCTATGTCTACCTTATGTTATATATTGCTTTGAAGCTAATTTGAGCCTTTAGCCTATTTTATTGATAGCTCCACAAAATTACATTATTCCTAGCCTATGATGAGCCTTACCCTTATTCCAAGGATTTGAGATTTTGAGTGGGTTATGGAATCTATTTTGGAGTTGAGGAGAATGAAGCTAAAGTGTGATGTTATGGTTTATGATTTTGAGAAGATGTAATGTTATGTGCTTAGTTATTCCCTCATTTTTATGCATTTGTTCTTACATATATTTCCGCTCAAGAAAAAATAATAAAAAGCTTGGACCTAGGGAGAATAAAATTCACCTAGGGGTAAAAGTAAGTTATAAAAGAAAAAAAATCTGAAAAAAAAAGAAAGAAAATAAAGAGCCAAGTTTATTTTATTTTTGCATAATGAGGAAGAATTGGGTTTATGTTGGTTAGAAGTTACATTGGTTGGGTGTTGGAGATTGCATGATATATGATGATATGATGAGATGATTTTTGGAGTTTTTATGATATTAAGAGATGATAATTCCACTCCCTTGATGAAAATCAGAATTAGTTTCAAAGGCTTTGACAGACAATTTGTGTCAAAGGTCTTGAAGCTACAGCTGTGTTGATGAAACACAAAACCTGTACTTTATTATATTATGTCCAAATATTATTATATGTTATTATATGCTTCCAGATATTATTATATGCACTAACATTTCAGGAAGCTTTTTCGAATTATATTTCTTTCCTTGAGCTGAATAACGTGGAGAATAAAATCGGAAGATCGTGGCTTCAAAGTTTCCAAGAATATAAGATCGTGAAAAATCCCTCTCAAGCCATGATCCGCTCTAGCCGTTGGTGAAGATTCTTAGGCGTCGATTTGTTCATTATAAAGAAAAGGAAGAAAGGAAGACAACAATACATTCGTTGAACACAAGCTCTCATTCGTACTCAAGCCTTCAAGTCAAATCTGTCTTCCTCGTGTGCTCTCTTCTAGTTCTTAAGAGTCTGTTATTTCGTTTCAAAGCATTTGAGAGTTACACAATGAGCTTATAGGATATATTTCGAGTGAGTGTTATACTCGAGATTTTGTAACTTAGGAAGTGAACACTAGGCGATTGATTCACTAAGTGTAAGAGGATTGTACTAGATAGCTGAGAGAGGTGGGGCTCTTCTAGAATGGTCTAGGACTCCAAGGGAACGTGAGTTGACTAGATTGCAATTGTATAGGAGAGAGGCTTCTCGGTGAGCTATTAGGATCCTAAGTCTTGTGAATCAATAAAAGCCGGTTGAATCCTAGGGTTGTGGAAGAACCCTATGCGGGGACGTAGGCCAAGTTCGTGCCGAACCTCGTAAACAATTCATCGAGTCCTTTACTTTATTATATTATGTCCGAATCAAAATTAGTTTCAAAGGCTTTGACAAACAGTTTGTGTCAAAGGTCTTGAAGCTACAGCTGTGTTGATGAAACACAAAACCTGTACTTTATTATATTATGTCCAAATATTATTATATGTTATTATATGCTTCCAGATATTATTATATGCACTAACATTTCAGGAAGCTTTTTCGAATTATATTTCTTTCCTTGAGCTGAATAACGTGAAGAATAAAATTGGAAGATCATGGCTTCAAAGTTTCCAAGAATAGAAGATCGTGAAGAATCCCTCTCAAGCCATGATCCGCTCTAGCCGTTGGTGAAGATTCTTAGGCGCCGATTTGTTCATTATAAAGAAAAGGAAGACAACAACATTCGTTGAACACAAGCTCTCATTTGTACTCAAGCCTTCAAGTCAAATATGTCTTCCTCGTGTGCTCTCTTCTAGTTCTTAAGAGTCTGTTATTTCGTTTCAAAGCATTTGAGAGTTACACAGTGAGCTTATAGAATATATTTCGAGTGAGTGTTATACTCGAGAGTTTGTAACTCCGAAAGTGAATACTAGGCGATTGATTCACTAAGTGTAAGAGGATTGTACTAGATAGCTGAGAGAGGTGGGGCTCTTCTAGATTGGTCTAGGACTCCAAGAGAACGTGAGTTGACTAGATTGCAATTGTATAGGAGAGAGGCTTCTCGGTGAGCTATTAGGATCCTATGTCTTGTGAATCAATAAAAGTCGGGTTAATCCTAGGGTTGTAGAAGAACCCTAGACGGGGACGTAGGCCAAGTTCGTGTCGAACCTCGTAAACAATTCATTGCGTCCTTTACTTATTGCTTTACCATATTTCCGCACTTGTTTCGAATTGTATAACTTGTTTGTGATTTAGGTTTTCCAGTGAAAAGTCTTGAGATTATCTGCGAAAAACCGGCATACTCTATTCAACCCCCCTTCTAGAGTATCTTTATATTACTTTGTTATACATTATCGAACCTTCAATTGGTATCAGAGCTTTACTCACTGCTTTTGATCTAACAATCTTGTGAGTTTTTTATCATGTCTGGTGAAGCAAGCGGAGGATTTGCATAAGGGAGGTCCACTAGTAGACCACCACTCTTTGGAGGAAACAACTTCGTCCACTAGAGATCTTTGATGAAGATGTTCATTATAGATCAAGATCTGGAACTTTGGAACATTAAAAAGAGTGGTCTGAAGGTTCCAGAGAAAGACGGACCAAATGGAACCAAAATTGCGAAGACTGAGGCTGAATACATCCAAGCGGATCTTGAACTCGTCTCCAAAAATTACAGGGCTATTAACTTACTTTATCGTGGTCTTAGCACTGATAAGTTTAACCGTATTTCATCTTGTTTGTCAGTTAAAGAGATTTGGGACAAGCTGGTTGTCACCTATGAAGGAACTAGCCAAGTGAAGGACACCAAGATCAGTATCTTCATTCAAAAGTATGAACTTTTCAAAATGAAGCCTAATGAGTCTATCAAGGCCATGTTCACACGGTTCACTGAAATCACCAACAACCTTGACTCTCTCGGCAAGAGCTTTAAGAACGTTGAGAAAGTGAGGAAGATATTGAGGTGCATCCCAAAAGAAAAATGGGGTCCTAATGTGACAGCCATAGAGGAAGCCCAAGATCTCACCACTCTGCCCCTTGATGACTTGCTTGGGAAGCTGATCACACATGAGATGATTCTCAATGAAGACGATGGAGAACCTCTAGCCAGCACTAAGAACTTGGCGCTCAAGTCTAAGAAGGATGAGCCTAAAGATGTGTCTGATTCTAAAGATGAGGATGATGATGAGGATGATCATTTTGCTCTTATCACAAGAGGCCTTTCTCGAATCCTCAAAATGAAGAAACAATTCAACAACAAGGATGGATCAGAGTCTTCTAAATTTCGAGGTAAGTCTCAATACAACAAATATGACAAGAAGACTAAACCTTTGTCTTGTTTTGAATGTGGTGAAACAGATCATCTTGTGAAAGACTACCCTTAAAAGACGAAGAGTCAGTCCAAGAAGGGTGATAGATGGAAAAAGAAAGCCATGGTGGAAACCTGGAACGATTCTGACTCAGACTCTGTTGATGAGAAGGCCAATGTCTGTCTTATGGCCTCAGGAGATGAATCACATGATGAGAAGCTTGAGGTAACTGTAAGAGAACTTATGGCAAGTCCAAAAGAGGTATTATCGGAATTCCTTTCTAATATGATTGCCAATGAAGAGAAACTTATTGCCCAAACTAACACTCTTATTAAGAAAACTGTGGACCAGGAAAGAACTATTGAGGATCTGTCTATGAGGGTCAAAAGTCTTGAAGCTTCTTATTCAAGTCTTGACATTAAAGTCAAGACTCTTGACTCAGAGAAATCTGAACCCAAGCAAGATCTCTCCTCTCTAAGAAGTGAACATCATGACTTAGAGAACGAGAAGATCTCCCTAAATAATAAGATTCAAGACCAACAGACATCCCTCATAAGTTTTAACAAATCCAAAGGCACTCTTGATAGGATGTTGGGTGAGAAACAAAGTTCTCTAAACAAAAGTGGTATTGGTTACAATCCAAGGTTTTTAAAAAAGCAGCACATTACCACTTTTGTAAAGGCAAAAGGAAGCAGAACCTCTCCTATATGTCACCACTGTGCGAGAAAGGGACATGTAAAAGAAACCTTCCCCTATAGAAGAAAGGATCCACATATCATTCTCAATACATTTCCTGTTCATTTGAGAAAAGAACGGATAACGCAAGTTTGGGTCCTCAATGGCACTATTTTACCAAATATAGTTTATCCCAATAATTGATCTAAATTTGCTTATTGGTCTAGCCACAAAGGTTAATGTTTGTTTTGCAGGAGATCACCAAGGTGAAGGAGTAAAAATGGATTATTGATAGTGGATGCTCGAGACATATGAGTGGGAAGAGTTCTCTCTTTCATGACCTAAAGAAGCAATCCACAGGAACACTCACTCTTGGTGACAAAGGAAAGTGTGACATCGTTGGTATTGGTTGTGTTGGGAGTGATCCTAACCATAGTATTAAAAATGTTTATCTTGTTAATGGTTTGAAGTATAATTTGCTTAGTGTTTCTTAATTATGTGATAGTGGTAATGATGTTGGATTTAATAAGAAAAGATTTCTAGTGCGCAGAGAAGATACAAGTGAAGTAGTTCTAACTGCCTATCGCTATAACAACATCTATGTTGTGAATGCTGAGCTGGTGGCACAAGGAAGCTTAACCTGTCTAAAGGCCTTGACGGACGATCCAAAGCTCTGGCACAGGAGACTCGGTCATGTGAGCCCACATACACTACAGAAGCTTGTGTCCAAAGGGCTTGTAAGAAGACTATATGAGATGGACTTCAAAGGTATTGATATGTGCAAAGCATGCACATGAGGTAAACAAACACGTATCTCTTTCAAACCCAAAAAGGTTGTAAGTTCTTCTAGACCCCTTGAACTTTTACATATGGATTTATGTGGTCCTATGCGAGTCAAATCTCCCAATGGTAAAAAGTACATGCTTGTTGTTGTTGATGATTTTTCTAGATATACTTGGGTTGCATTTTTAAAAGAAAAACCAGAGGCCTTATTTGAGTTTTCAAAACTTTGTAAGGAGTTGCAAACTTTAAGAAACGAGCCCATAGTGTCAATTCGAAGTGATCATGGTAGGGAGTTTGATCAACTTCAGTTTGATTTATTTTGTGCTAAATATGGCATCTCCTATAATTTTTCTGCTCCTAGGACACCTCAACAAAATGGGGATGTGGAACGAAAGAACCGCACCCTAGAGGACATGGCCAGGACTATGCTTTTAGAAAATGCATTACCTAAAACCTATTGGGTTGAAGCTGTTAACACAACTAACTATATTTTGAATCGTTGTCTTATTTGTTCCATCTTAAAGAAAACTCCTTATGAACTTTTGAAAGGCCGCAAACCACTTATATCTTACTTTAAACCTTTTGATTGTACTTGTTTTGTTCATAACAATGGAAAAGGTATATTTCTTGGCTACTCCACAAGTAGCAAAGCTTATAAAATCTTCAACAAAAGGACCAAGTTAGTTGAGGAAAGTATACATGTTATATTTAATGAATGCAATGACGGTTCTTTGAGTGAAAGAGTTGCAGATTTAGATCTTAACATCCATACAGAGAACGAGGAGGGTGATGATGCTGCTATCAAAAACACAGAGAAGAGGAACATGCAGGAACAGATTCTCAACACTGAAGAATTGGCCCAAGGTGTTGAAGATTCGTCCAAAGCCCTTGGTGTCCAATCCAACAGTGTTGAAACGTCACAAACTGCTGTAACTGAACCTAACAGATCCATGGAGTCAGATGTACCACAAATCAATCCTACTGGTGTGACGAATCAAGGAGCTGAGACTAGCAAAAGAAAATTCAAATACTCTTCATCACACTCATTAAAGGATATCATTTCTGACCCTACATCTAGTGTTCAAACTCGTTCTAAACTTAAAGATCTTTGTGCTTTTCACGCGTTTGTTTCTCTTATAGAACCAAAGAAGATAGATGAGGCCCTTCAAGAGCCAGACTGGATCATTGCCATGCAAAGTGAGCTTAACGAATTTGAAAGAAACAAAGTCTGGAAGTTGAAGCCTAGGCCAAAGCATCAATCAGTCATTGGCACACGTTGGGTATTTCGGAACAAGCTAGATGAAAATGGTAAGATCGTGAGGAACAAAGCAAGGCTTGTTGCTCAAGGCTACAATCAAGAGGAAGGTATTGACTACGAGGAGACTTTTGCTCCCGTAGCCAGGCTTAAAGCCATTCGCATTTTATTAGCATTTGCATCTTTTATGAGCATAAAGTTATATCAAATGGATGGCAAGTGTGCTTTTCTTAATGGTTTCTTAGAGGAAGAAGTCTATGTGGCTCAACCCCCAGGTTTTGAAAGTTCGGAATTTCCTAATCATGTTTACAAACTAGACAAAGCGCTATATGGTTTGAAACAACCCCCAAGAGCTTGGTACGAGCGCTTGTCAAAATATCTTTTAGAAAATGATTTTAAAAGGGGGTTGATCGACAAGACTCTTTTTATCAAGACCAAAGGAAAGGACATTTTGGTTATTCAAATATATGTTGATGATATATTATTTGGAGCTAATAACACATCTTTGTGCAAGGAATTTTCTGACATTATGTGCAGTGAATTTGAGATGAGCTTGATGGGAGAACTCAACTTCTTCTTGGGATTACAAGTTCATCAATCTAAGAAAGGGATCTTTGTCAACCAAAGCAAGTAAACTAAGGATCTCTTGAAGAAGTTCAAGATGGATCAATCCAAAGCAGCCAAGACACCCATGAGCTCAACCTTATCTCTAGATCAAGACAAGTATGGGAAGAGTGTCAATCAAAAGGAGTATCGAGGAATGATTGGATCTTTATTATATCTTACGGCTAGTAGACCTGACATTATGTTTAGTGTTTGCATGTGTGCTAGGTTTCAAGCCGACCTTAAAGAATCTCACCTCGTGGCTGTGAAGAGGATCTTTCGATATCTCAATGGCACTAAGGAGCTTGGCTTATGGTACCCAAAGCAAAAAGATTTTACATTAATCGGGTATTCTGATGCAGATTTTGCAGGCTATAAGGCGGATAGGAAGAGTACGTCAGGATGTTGCCAATTCTTAGGAGCATCCTTGATCAGTTGGCATTCAAAGAAACAAAACTCAGTTGCTCTATCCACTGCCGAAGCCGAATACATAGCAGTTGGAGCATGTTTCTCTCAAATCCTTTGGATAGCTCAACAAATGAGAGATCTTGGCATCAACCTCAAAGACATTCCCATTAAGTGTGACAATACAAGTGCCATATCAATTACAAAGAATCATGTTCAGCATTCAAGGACCAAACATATTGATGTAAGGCATCATTTCATTAGAGACCATGTCGAAAAAGGTGATGTGTCCATATCTTTTACTTCAACTGATTATCAATGGGCTGACATTTTTACTAAGCCTTTGGCAGAGGACAGGTTCACCTTCATTAGACGTGAGATTGGAATGCTTAACAGGGATGCACTTTCGTAGGGGGAGCTTTCCCTTTACGAAAGATAAATTCTACTCAGTGTCAAGACATTTGAGAATTATGTCAAAAATTGTGAGCTGAATGGTAGAGCACATATAACGGATCATATATTTAGTTAATATCTTATTAGATATTTGATCAAATATAGTTTTCATGTTTTTTTAACCTTTGTTTTACAGTACACTTTTTATTTCCTAAAAGATTTTATATCCGAGTATTTTTATTTATGGAAAAGATATTTTCGGATTTTCCCTCTTGAATTAAATTGTGACAAGATGGTTTGAAATTTGAATTGTTTTGGAAATCAGATTTTTTTCAAAATTGGCAGTGTTATGATTACCCTCATTGGAACCCTAAACCCGTCCCATCAACTTAACCCTCTCTCCCTTTTTAAACCACAAACCTTACCCAACTCTCTCACCTCTCCAGAATCACCTAAACCCTTTCTAATATTTCTTCTTCAACCTCTCAACCTTTTCTGAAACCCTTAGCCGATCTCATCCATGTCACCCTTATCCAAGAAGACCTCCACACCCAAACGTCTTGGCGCCACCCCCAAGGGACGTCAGGCCATTGTTACTTCCCCTCAACCCGAAACCACTCCTCAAGCCATTGTCCCAGCCATTGTCCAGAGCACCGTCTTTGAGAGCACTGTTGCAGAAATCAAGCGTTCTCTAAAGCGCCCGACGAAGAAGTCACTCAGTGCCAAGCAAAAAGGGAAAAGGAAAATCATTGCTGAGGAAGAGGAGGATCTTGATGAGATTTTGGAACGAGATGCTGCTAAAGAGGTCGAGGAAGAGGCCCAGAGAAAGAAAAAGGTCGAGGAAGAGGCCGAGCAGAAAAGGAAATTAGCCGAGGAGGAGGCTGAGAAAGCCAGAAAGGAGGCCGAGGAAGAGGCCCTAATAGCTGCTGAGAAGGAGGTTCCTAATGAGAAGGAACCAGAGGAAGAGGAAGAGGAGGACGACGAAACTAGAGAAGGCGGAGATGCTGAAGGAGACGACGTTGAAGGGTCTGCTGAGGACTCGGGTTTGAGAATGAAGAGGATGAGGAGCCAGAACTTGTTCCCTCTCCTTCTCCTCCTCCCTTTCCCCCATCTCCGAAGAAGCGCAAAGCCCCTGCAGCAAAGCCTCCATCTCCCAAGCGCACAAGAAAAGACACTCTCAGAAGCCTTGAGACCCCTGTCAAGAGGACTGCTCCCACAAAGGCTCGCAGGAAGAACGCCGATCCGCCTGCACTTATCCAGGTAAACCAATCCTTGCCCTCCTCCTGGTTTGAAAATGATGAGATGGCTGATAAGTGGGTAGATGAGTTTAGAACTCGTAAGATATGTTGTTCTGATTTCATTGATCTTGAGTTTTTAGAAGCTTTGAACCTACCTTGCATCTCTCTCCTCAAACAATCCCCTGCATGGACCCTTCTCAACCTTGAATTTGTTTACTATCCCCAACTCACCCGTCTGTTCTATATTAACCTAAAAGCCAAACACAATGCTGATGGTTGGTCTTTGGAATCTGTCGTCAAGGGAGTTAGAATCTCTTTCAACTCCATTGACTTCGCTGATTTCCTTGGCCTACCTAGACCTTGTCTACCCTCTCCTGAAAACCCCACAAGAGAACAGTGCATTGCCCTTGCCCGATCCAAATACCTGCTCCCCGAAGCATTCAACAGCACCACAAAATAGCTTACCCACTCACCCCTTACCCTCGAGGCAAAAATCATCTTCAACATCGTTGTGCGTTGCCTCTTACCCCGTATAAACTCTGGCTCCCTCCTAAGTGATAATGTTATGGTCCTTCTATACCGCATTTTGAACGGCCTTGATCTTGATCTGGCCAATACCATCCTAGGATCCATGGCTCACACTCGCAAAGCTAGAAAAGGAACTCCCCTTCCCTTTGCCAATCTTTTGACCCATATCTTCAAAGCTTCTGAAATCGATCGATTTCAAAAATGAAGAACAACAGCGTCATATAGGTAAGTTCGACTCCAAGAGCTTTGAGAAGATTGGCATCACTCAGTCCCCCCCAAGGGACTTGGAGTCTTGCCTCTCCCTCAAAGACTCTTCCCACTGCCTCTGCCATTGATGAGCGCATGGACAACCTGGAGTTGGGTTTGGAGGAAGTTCGCATGGATATCAAGGAGCTGCTTAAAGAGTTTACACTGGAGATGAGCGGGGTGTCGAAGTTGTTGCACGGTCTAAGGTCGCTGCTCATGGATGATGCTCCGGATGATGAATCTTAAACCCTACCCTACCCTAACCCTGAATCTGAAACACTGCTGATTTTTGGATATTGGTTTTAAAATTTTTGGTGACTGTTTTACCTCCTCCCTTTGTTGAAAGACAAAAAGGGGGAGATGATCTGATGGTTTAGACTTTAAAACTTTATAACTGTTGTGAATCAAAGGTCTTGGAAGACCTTGTTTTGTTTTTGGTTGGATATTTCATGTTTTAAAATTATGATCCAACATTTGTCTAACCCATGCAGGTACTTAGTCCGATTTTGCTTATGATATAATTACTTGACTAAGTTGCAGGGATGCACATGTTTGTCTTTCATCAAGGGGGAGATTGATAACTCCACTCCTTTGATGAAAATCAGAATTAGTTTCAAAGGCTTTGACAGACAGTTTGTGTCAAAGGTCTTGAAGCTACAGCTGTGTTGATGAAACATAAAACCTGTACTTTATTATATTATGTCCGAATATTATTATATGTTATTATATGCTTCCAAATATTATTATATGCACTAACATTTCAGGAAGCTTTTTCGAATTATATTTCCTTCCTTGAGCTGAATAACGTGGAGAATAAAATTGGAAGATCGTGGCTTCAAAGTTTCCAAGAATAGAAGATCGTGAAGAATCCCTCTCAAGCCATGATCCGCTCTAGCTGTTGGTGAAGATTCTTAGGCGTCGATTTGTTCATTATAAAGAAAAGGAAGAAAGGAAGACAACAACACATTCGTTGAACACAAGCTCTCATTCGTACTCAAGCCTTCAAGTCAAATATGTCTTCCTCGTGTGCTCTCTTCTAGTTCTTAAGAGTCTGTTATTTCGTTTCAAAACATTTGAGAGTTACACAGTGAGCTTATAGGATATATTTCGAGTGAGTGTTATACTCGAGATTTTGTAACTTAGGAAGTGAACACTAGGCGATTGATTCACTAAGTGTAAGAGGATTGTACTAGATAGCTGAGAGAGGTGGGGCTCTTCTAGAATGGTCTAGGACTCCAAGGGAACGTGAGTTGACTAGATTGCAATTGTATAGGAGAGAGGCTTCTCGTTGAGCTATTAGGATCCTAAGTCTTGTGAATCAATAAAAGCCGGTTGAATCCTAGGGTTGTGGAAGAACCCTAGGCGGGGACGTAGGCCAAGTTCGTGCCGAAACTTGTAAACAATTGATTGCGTCCTTTACTTACTGCTTTACCATATTTCCGCACTTGTTTCGAATTGTATAACTTGTTTGTGATTCAGGTTTTCCAGTGAAAAGATTAAGTCTAATCTCAAAGGGTTTTGCGAGCGCTTCAAAAGTCTTGAGATTATCTGCGAAAAACCGACATACTCTATTCAACCCCCCTTCTAGAGTATCTTTATATTACTTTGTTATACATTATCGAACCTTCAAGAGATGTTATTTATTTGTGAGCTTGAGCATTATTGAGTTGGTTTGTGTTATGTTGGGAGTTATTGGCATCTTATTTTCCCGGAATTTATAGAACCACATGACCAAATACAATTTCTTGCCCTTATGTTTCTTTACCAAACCCCATTACAACCCCGTTGAATGGAATCTTCTATGAAGGTTTTCATTGAGCGAAAGTCCTCTTGATGTTCTTATTTTTGCATTGACGTATCCGGTGGAGATTTTGGGATATAAATGTCAATATTTGAGTTGATGCTTGTATATGGAATTGAGGTGAGTGTATGCTTAAAGCCTAAACACATGAGAGTGAGAGATACACATTATCCTTGGTAAGGTTGGATTTTTGAGCATGCAAGCAACTTGGTCCCATACATACATGTTATGACGTTTATATGCCTTGATTATATTTGCATTATTGATGATGTTGTTTTTGATGAGTAAAGTTGTGAAAGAATCTCATGTCGATGCATAGATGATGTTTTTGTCTTCTGGTTGCTTGAGGACAAGCAAGAGTTAAGTGTGGGGGGATTTGATAATGCATATTTCGTATAGGCATTATAAGTATTTCTTATTGGACTTAGATAGGAGTTTTGCATATGTTTGACTCTAGTTTAGTATATTGCTTGTGAAGTATTTGAGTTCGGAATCTATGCATTTTTAATGTTTATTTTGCAGAATTACATTCTGACTTTGAAGGGACTTTGAGAAGAGCTTAAGAGACATGTTTTAGAGCATATGGAGGCTGAGGAAGAAGTTAGAGAGGAGAAAGGAAGCACGACATTGAAGATAATTGAAGACAATCGAGGAGATCCCGTCATTGTAAGAGCGGTGCTCGCTGCCATTTACACGGTCCCCGCCGTGGGCCGGTTTTCAGCGATTGCGATTATGGATAAGAAGACCATATTTCCTATTATTATATTATTATTTCTATTAGGGTTTTTCCGACTCCTTATGAGTCTATATTAGGTTTATTTAGTTCATTCAGTCGTGTGTGGCTATTGTGTGAGAGTATGAACACCATTAGAGATTCCGACTCCTTATGAGTCTATATTAGGTTTATTTAGTTTATTCAGTCGTGTGTGGCTATTGTGTGAGAGTATGAACACCATTAGAGATAGAGAGATTTGGCCTATGGGTTGCTAAACTCATAGTTTTGCCTATGATTCGAAGACATAGTTGTTTGGATTGCGAGGATTTGATTCTATTTAGTTATTCATATTCATAGTTATCATCTTGTGCTTATTAATTATATTTGTGTTCCTTTCTATGATTGATAACCATGTTAGGAATTGTATCTTAGCTATGAATTCATTATTGTGTTCTTGATACGGAACAAAGTATTGAAGTAGGGATATTTGTTTGTCTTTGTAGTGGATGATTTCAATTTATCTATGTTGTGGATATGTCGATTAGGGCTGATTAGGGTTGTTCCGATTTTACATCTTGGTTATTTTCTATAAATCATTGTTTGCTCATAAGAGTTCTTGTACATTAAGAGTTATTGAATAGGAAATCGCTTCTCCCTGTGGGTTCGACTCCAGACTTAATTGCTTTACTAGTAGTTGTTTGGTTTATCAAGTGATTGGTTGACTAATCTACTAGTTTTGTGTTTGAGTTTGGATTATATTACTATTTGGCAAAGGGCGAAAGTGCCAACAACGTTCGTCCCGCGTCAGCTATCCAAGACAATGTCTTAATAGCCTATGAAATCTTCCATTCTTTAAAAGTAGGCGCGGAAAAGAATGATGGATTGCCATCAAACTAGATATGGAAAAGGCATATGATAGAGTAGAATAGGACTTCTTATTCAAAGTTTTAGAAAAATTTGGCTTCTGTCAAAAATTCCGAACATGGATAGAACAATGTGTCCAGACCGTCTCCTTCTCAGTCTTGGTTAATGATAGCCCCATGGACCTCTTCATACCAGGGAGATGGATGAGACAAGGTGACCCACTTTCACCCTATCGATTCATCATAGGAGCAAAAATTCTTGCTAGGAAATTACAAGCCGCTTCAAACCAGTTAGACAAATCCATCGGATTCAAAATATCTAGACCAGGAATGAAAATCACCTTCTTATCCTTCGTGGATGATATGATGATATTCGCCAAAGTAAACCAAGACTCGTGTTCAGTGGTGAAGAATATTATGGCGACTACTGTGCCATATCAGGACAAAAAGTCAATTTTTACAAATCGGCCTTGCAAACTACCCCAAAAGTCCCGAATAGTACAAAACAACTGATCCAATGTATGATCCATATCATAAACCAAATGGCACTTGATAAATACCTCGGTTGTTCCATTATCAATTGTCGAGTCAACCGAACCTCGTTTGAAGAAACGGTAACCAAAACCAGGCAACAACTCACGAAATGGAAAGCCAACTCTCTTTCATAAGAAGGAAGGGCGACCCTAATAAGATCAAATCTAGAAACTAAGCCAAATTATATCATGCAAAATTCTATGATCCCCACAACAATCCATAAAGAACTTGACCAAATAAACTGATACTTCTTTTGGAACAAAGATCAATCATTCTCCCCCCTTATTAGTTGGGACAAGGTGGGCAAGCCGAAATGATTAGGTGGCTCAGGAATACATAAAACAAAAGATATGAACCAAGCACTACAAATGAAATTGCTTTGGAAAATCATAGTAGAGCCATGTAACCCATGGGTCCAAGTGATTAAAGAAAAATATTTGAAAGAAACCCCCGTCCTTTAATACCAGCGAAAAGGAAATTCATCTTGGCAATGAGCCAAATTAATGGAACTAAAAGAAGAATTTTGCAAAGGACTAATATGGAAAATAGAAAATGGAAAGATGGTCAATTTTTGGAAAGACATTTGGCTAGACGGAAAACCATTACAAGGTCGACAACATCCAAACATCACAATCAATGATAATGACAAGGCAGAAAAATACATCGACATCAACAAGAAATGGAATATTGACGAACTATCTAACATTCTTCCAATGGATATGGTCAACAAGATCGATCACATCTACATACCAGAACACGAAATAGAAGACAAACTATATTGGAAACCAAGTAAAAATGGTTGGTTCAGCCCGACAAGCGCCCTAGCACACATCACAAAGCAAAACACAGAAGAAACTTGTGACACGACATGGATATGGAACCTAGACACATTCCCGAAAGTAAAAAACTTCATCTAGAAACTTACATTAGATGGAATCCCGATGAGAACCAGACTAGCAAACAAAGGCATTCATGTTCCACTATCTTGCGCTTTGTGTAACCGGATGGATGAAAGCCCAATCCATCTCTTTACCGAATGCCACAACACCCTACAACTGATTCATAAAATTGATCCAAATATTGAAAAAGTGATTCGAGAAATTGACAATAGAAACAAATCAATAATAAAACATTGTATGTGAAATATTTACTAAACTAAACTACGAGAAAAAAGGAAAACTTACGACGTCATGGTGGAGCCTATGGACAAGCAGGAATCAACAAGTATTTGAAAACCTCAATACAACATCTATCCATACTATGGAGAATTATACCAAACAACAAATACAGAACTAGACTGCCTCTAAATTGACCTTTGAAGATAAGGCCACATGTCACCACCAGAAAACTCAAACAACTCAACCACAGAGAAGAAGAAATTTGAGATGGAGAAAACTAGATGAGAGATCTTTCAAAAATAATTTCGGTGGATCTAAACTATCTTCGAGTGAAGCTTCTCCAGGTTTCATTATTAGGGACCACAATGGGGCAGTCATCGAGTGTGGCGGCTTCAAATGTGGATACATCTCAACATTATCTGCGGAGGCTCTAGCAATCAGAGGAGACATCGCCAAGGCAAATGAGCTTCACCTTCCGAGCATCATGATTGAAGGTGACTACCTGACCGTCATCAATTGTTTGCGAGGCATGGGGTGTTGCCCATGGGAGATTGAGATGTTGATTTCTGACACCCTGCTCCTACTCCAACACTTTGCTAGAGTGCAATTCAGCCATGTTTTCCAGGAGGTCAACTCGACCGCCGACAGGATCGCATGTCTAATCATCACAACGCCTATGCGGGACCTCTTCGTTGATCTTGTTCTGCGTGTATTCATCCACAAGGATGCCCTTAGGTGGTGGTCCAGCAGGGACTGACCTCATTCAAATATTTACCTTATAAAAAAAATGTATTATGCAAATACTCATCTTGCCTTAGTTTTTCCTCTATTCTATTTAAGTTTATGAGATTAACCTATAAATCTCATCATGTGTTTGAATTGGCTAATCTTTTCGCCTACTTGAGTTGATTTTCATTGGAGTATGCCTTGTTAGTTCAATTGAGCTAGCTAGTATGATTTTTAGTCCTTATGCATTATTGAAATTCAACAAAAACTTATCCTATAGAATGTTTGGCCTTATAGGGATTTTCATCATATTTATTCTCTTTTGCTTTCTTGTATGACATTATACTCTCTTTGTGCAATTACCTCTTGAGATGGAAATTGTTATCTATTTTTTGAGGCTGAATTTATATGTCTATTGCTTTTGAGTTTCAAATGATAGAAACATGATTTTATTAGCCATATTATCATCCATATCCACCCTACATATGTGTCCTTTGGTTGTAGCCAAATTTGAGCCTTAACTTTTTCTTAGAAGCTCTGCAAAATTCATCCCTACCCAATGATGATCCTTACCCTATCCGGGAATTAGGATTATATTAGTGAATGATTGTCGGTTACTCCTTCTTTTGAGACCTTTGCTGGTTTCGATGAAATCTTTTCTAGGATGAAGAGAGAGTTTCCCGTTGGAGAAACACTCCCCTTGGTGGCTAAATGGTTACACAAGTGATGAAAATTCCATGAAATGGTGTGAGTACTAATTTTGCAAATTTTAAGCTTGTCTTTGTCCCCTCGGCTTATTCTACCTTGAATTCTATGGGCAGGGGTTTGTGAAATCATTAGCTAAACATTTCATAGCCTGTTTTATGAAGTTTGATTTGAAAGTTTGTCTTAGTGAGTTGGAATATTATTTCGAGGTGAGGCTTATGAGTTTGGATAAAATCCACTTGTCTATAGCTCTTTACTCTTCAGTGATGTATTTAGATTTAATTTGGATTATTTTAATTCCTCTATGTACTCAATATATATATATTTATCTTTAGTATCATCTCTTTTACATCAAAATTCATATAAAATGTGTCCTTGTTTATAACTGATTAAAATGTTAAAGATTGATTATTTATCTCTATCAATAAGCAGTGAGCCCTCACATTGGGGAAGGCGATAAATAAGAATTTAATTACTGATGGCTTCAAACAAAAGAGAAGTGGTTATGGGAAAGTTTGCTTTCTGTGCTTGAATTTATTTTGGATTACTATATGTAAATATTTTGTTTTAATCCATAGGCATGAATAAATTATTATATGTATATAATTGATATTATTCAACTATAAAGATTATAGTATTTTCATTTTGACAATGAAATATAATATAGTTTTACTAAATATTTGTTAGTTGAATTATTATTTATAATTATTTATAATTTAATAATGGAAAATGAACCACTACAAAATGTTTGACAGAAACCGCCACATTATGTATTAAAAACCGCTACAAAAGGAATTTGTAACTACTGTAATAACTTCTGTCTTTTGTAGCGGTTATTTTAGTTTCAGCAGCGGTTTTGCACTTCAAACTAAAAACCGTCACTATAGTTATAAAAACCGCCACTTTTAAACTAATGCAGCGACAGAAAATATAGCGACTACAAAACCGCTACATTAGCCGTTAAGCGATTTTTCTATTTTTGTAGCGGTTTTTGGCCGCTACAATAGCCCTTTTATGTAGTAGTGTAATTAAAAATATGCATATGATAAAAATTAAGTCTATATATCTAACCCATCCGAATTTTAATTTCTGGTTTCATGCCTGAATACGGTTTATTAAATAAAAAGATAAAGCAAAAACTGATTATGATAGCATAGGGTGGAATGGTGGATCCTCTATTATTAAAGCTCAAAATAATTTTGTCTACTTAAATGGCCAACAAAACCTAATGTTGCACGGTCCACCGGGTTCGTCTCCTTTTACACAAATCTCTAATTGACTAATTAAAAAAACCACAAATCTTTTTATTTACGGAGTTTTTTTGTTTTTGTTTTTAGGGTTGGTTTCTTTAGACCATCTTCCCCCGTAAGTCATAATGGCTAGGGGAAATAGACTAGCAAAAGAGAATATTCCATAGAATATTCTCTTTTAGCCTATAATACGACTTTGTTGTTTCCATCGTAGGCCAATTTTAGTAGGCTAAATTTTCTATAAATACTAATAAAATTTAAAACTTTTACATCTTATTTCTGCCACTTGATTCTATCTTTAATACATTAAGCAACATAATTTTTTTTTATTATAATTTTGATGAATCTATATTAAAAAAGATTAATGTCATCTTCTAAAAATATTGTTTATGAAATGATAATTTAAATATGCCAAATATTATATTCATATCGAAGAACTCATGAATATTTTTACAATACTACAACTTTTATTTTTAATTAAAAATCATAACTGTATAATATATAGATTTATAATTGTATTATTTATAAATTTACATAAATATTAAACACTTAAAATAAATCAATAAATAAATAAATTGCATTTGGCCTTCCAAAAAAGGAAGTCAAATTTAGCCTTTGATTTCGAAATAGGCCAAAAACAAAAAGGCTAAAATGAACGAGGTTAGTTGTGTAAACGTCATCCATTGCGTCAAATATCCGACAATCTGCGGATATCCAGCCTCACTCATCCATCCACGTGTCCACATCCTTGCCGTCCATATCTCTTCACGTTTCTAACCTCTCTTCCCCTTTATATCATCCCCATATTGCAACCAAATCCAACCTCCTTCTCCTTTCACTCCCAAAATACATCACCCATCGTAGTTTCAACCAAAAACTCCCAACCAGCTCCTCAAAAAATAAAAAATAAAAATAAAAAAATCATTCGGAAGTCGAATATCTATAGGAAAGTTGGAGCAAAGGGGGTTACAAAGAACCATACAACAAAATAAAGTGCGAGAATAAGAAATAGGTGGAGAAGATGAAAATCGCGGAGCGGGATGAGTACCAAACCATGAATTTCGAGGAGACGGAGCTGCGACTAGGGCTCCCGGGCATCACCAAGGACATCGAAACGAAGAGCAATGGAAAAAGAGGGTTTTCAGAGACGGAAGGTTTCGATCTGAAGCTCAATTTATCATCATCATCCACAACTACAACCACATCATCATCCAAGAAAGACGGTAGTGTCGACCAGAAGATGGTAGAGAAGGTCTCTCTTCCTCAGTCCAATGTCGACCACAATAAGCCTCCTACCAAGTATGTATATATATATATTCATTCAATCACTTCTTGAATTGAGTTTCATATATGTTATACATATCTTGTGAAAAACAACCCTGAATTCATTAATTAAGTTTTATTATTTGGAACTGTGATTTTAAGTTTTTGGAGATTAATTAAGGTATAGGTGATAGTTTAATTTGTTGAGATATGGTAAATCAATAAGGGTGAATTTTGGTTAGTTTAGGTTGCACGTACACGCACGTGTAAAGGGACAACCAGGTTACAACTTCACATGCGTGCACGACTTTAATTAATTGGAGTGTTATTTTCAATTTTATTTTTTTTTAAATTATTAGTCTTAGTGTTGGGTGCAAAAGAAAACAAAGACACCTTTGAATCTTGTAGTTGTGGTTGCCTGTCTGATAGACAGTGGATAATTACGTAACACCGGGAATCTCTCCTTTTCTCCGCAACCAAACAACTTTCCTGAACAATTCAAAAACATCAAGCCGCTGCTAAATTAGCCTCTCTTTTTTTGGACTTTTTAGGACCGTAAAATATAAATATTATTTGATGATTAATTATTTTTGGGGTTTATTTACGTATAGGACACAAGTTGTGGGATGGCCGCCCGTCCGATCTTTCCGGAAGAACATTATGACCGTCCAAAAGCCAAGCGTCAAGGACGAAACAGAAAAGGCGACGGTAGGCAGCAGCGCTGCAAACGCCGTCGCCTTCGTGAAGGTTAGCATGGACAGCGCACCTTATCTACGCAAGGTGGACTTGAACATGTACAAGACCTACCGAGAGCTCTCCGATGCGCTGGCTAAAATGTTCAGTTCTTTCACTATTGGTAATTAATTCATTAACTTACTCACATCTTCACTAATATAATTGCACAATTTTTTTTTTATAGCTAATCTTATGTTTTTTTTTGTTTTTTTGGTTAGGCGATTGTGGATCTCAAGGGACGAAAGACTTCATGAGTGAGAGCAAGTTGATCGATCTTCTTAATGGGTCAGAGTATGTACCGACCTACGAAGACAAGGATGGAGACTGGATGCTTGTTGGTGATGTTCCTTGGAAGTAAGAAGAATTCATCCAACTTCATTATTAGAGGAAACGTAACATTACTCTTCGATTTATTACTAACAAACAATCATCGATCATGTTTTGATAATAATAATAGGATGTTCGTTGGATCGTGCAAGCGCCTGAGAATCATGAGAGGGTCGGAAGCCATTGGACTCGGTCAGTATTTACTAAGCAATTCAATCCACCATGAATTGGATCGATCAATTTTCGATTATTCATTCGGCTAATATATTTTCATTTCAACTTATATGTTATTATTACGTTGTTTGTGAAAATTGCAGCTCCTAGGGCCGTTGAGAAATGCAAAACCAGAAGTTAAAAACAAGAGTTTGAAATTATTAAATTAAAACAAGGGTTTTGTACGTAACGCTGTGTCGTAAAATTCGCAATGTATCAGTTTTTTTTTTTTTTTTTTTTTTTTTTTTAAAAAATTTAGTTTTGGAATGGAGGACCGGTTCGGCAAGATGCCGAACACGATGTCGATCTAGATGTGTTTGTATCGATTTAATTTTATGTATATGAAATCTTGTACTTATTAAGTGAATACATATACACTTTGGCTTGGATTAGTTTTTTAATTAGCTTTTTTTAGAATAAAAAAAAAATCGTGAATTGTATACATATAATGTGTGATAATAAATGCCTACCATGTGCTTTGTTGTGGGGATGATTCCCTAAGATTATTGTTCTCTATTTTGCCCCCCACTATAAATTCAACTTTATATTTAATAACCAAATTTGTTTAAATTGTTTTCATGATTGATTTGATTTCCATCCTTTTTAAATAAAAATTTATTATCAAGTTGCATAATATATTAGGGAGTACGTATTCACTTTAAGTGAGCATGGTTTAAAATGGATCTTGTTGGGAAGAAGTGGACCATGATCCTCTTATTCGGGACATTTATAATTGACACAGCTGTATTTTTTAAATAACTTCTGTTATACTCCATATATATATATATATATATATATATATTATACATTATATTCCCTATTTATGTCATAATTTCATAGTATATATAATAATCAGTCAGAATGATATATTATAGAATCAATTTATCTACTATACCCATAAAGAATATGTACGTCAAACTCCATGAATCTCGATTGGATGGTACAAACCACTACGGCAGATTTACATTCGAGTTACGGGCAACAATTTGTTCGTCGCTTAGATGTTGTTTTGGTGACAAACTTCACTTGAGCCGCCGCGTGTGGATGAGCCTAGTGCAACACAATGGGACTGTAATGGCCCGGGTTTAGAAAACCCGAGTTATGTTTCGAAGGATAAAATCTCTCGTTCGGATCTTGCTCATCGAGTACATGTTGAATTTTAAACTCAAAGGATCAATGTCGGAAAGTGGGATTTCGCACTCAAATCATCGTGAGGTCTGTTGGAGACCCGGGGTTAGCACCCATGTACCTATCCTATAGCTAGACCTGTCAAAACACAAACTGACCCGGTCGACCCAACCCGACCGCCCGGAAAATTTTCGACCCGAACCCGGAAATTTTGACCCGGAATTTTTTTTCGACCCGAACCCGAAAAACCGAAAATTTTCCGGGTCATCTGGGTTTCGACCCGGTGACCCGATTGACCCGGTAATTTTGACCCGATTTTACCCGATTGACCCAGTTGATTTTTAATTAAATATAATTAATTTTTTTTATATATAATTAAAATTTATTGTAAAATTATCAAATCATGATTTTTTTTAATTTAAAAAGGAAAAAATTGACAAATCTGAAATCGACCCGAAATGACCCGAAACCCGGTCAAACCCGGGTTCTAGTCAACCCGGAAATACCCGGGACCCGTTTTACCTGGGACCCGTTTTACCCGAGACCCGAAGTGACCCGACCCGAATGACCCGTTTGACAGGTCTACCTATAGCCTAAGTCACGGAAATTCATTTTTAGCAATCAAACCATTATAACATAAATCTGAAATACATTCATCCGAAAGCGATCATATTTTGATGTGGTGATGGAGTCAGAGTCTCAGAAGCTCTCTCTCACACGCCATACAAAAGTCTCGCGCCAATTCATAGAGGTATACAAGCATCATACACTCACATCAATCACATACCTTAAAATATAAACATGCATAGGATCAGATTGAGGCCCGCACTTGGCTAGTCCCCCACAGATAAGAACACATATACGATATTCCTAATAACATGCTTCTAATGCAGGACGGAATTTAACACACAAGCATGCTGCAATTTATATATATGCAGAAGACAGTAAATTAGGATCCTACACATGATGCCAAGTGGCATGTCTCTCTCCTATTCCCGCTAGGGCGAAGACTTACGAGCTTGTGCATTCATCAAGTCATTCATGTTTATCATTCATTCATCATGCTCATCATTCGTTCATCGTGCTCATATTCATTCATCATGCTCATATTGGTGTTACTCGTGACTCGACTTAACTCAAGACAAGACTCGATGAGACTAGGTTATCCTATGACCCTAGCTAGCAAAGACTCTAGTTACTTCACAAATAACGGTCGTTCTGTTTACAAACACATATAGAATAAGGATGCTCATTCCACTACAAAAAATAAAGAAATTAGCAACGACAAACTACCGTGGCAAAAAGTGGATTTGTTGTGTCCAAAGGGTGTTAACAACGGCCATAGCCACGGCAAGGCAGGCGTAACCAAACATGCAGTGGCAAAAAACTCATAGCAACGACAATAGCGGCTAAATTATTTCTGGATAAATAGAAGATGCTTCCACATCACAAAATGTTGTACCTCTTTGGATTTTTGCCTTTAGTTTTCCATGATAGGTGTTGAAAATTTGATAATAAATTATGTATACATTCAACTACTTATAAACTCATATATAATTAATAACCATACACCAATAGTACGACCAAGTTTTACAACTATCCACTTATTAGACACTTGGCAACATAAGCAGCTCTTACAACCTTCATTTATATTTCAACCCCATTGCTAACCTAAACTTCCAGCTCCATAAAATTGCTAATACAAGACATCAGATCCTAAAAAGAAGAATATTTTTTCATAACAAAAAGTACAATACTACGTATTTGCTAATCCAGGGAGGCAATGACAGTTATGACAATCCCAAGGATAACCTTATGTATCAGGAAATTTAGAACCTCTGTCCAGAAAGCAAGGCATAAATGCATAAGTAAATGAATAAGTAATATTCCAATTTTTAAACAAACAAGTCATGGATTTCCTAAAAAATTAATCCTCTTTGGATCGGTAAATGAAGCTTACACCACATCACAAAATGTCATACCTATTTGGATCAAAGAAAAACAACTCACGGTGCCTCACACAATGTTTCTTCGGATTTTTGCCTCCAAGTTCTCGGCAAAACCCCAAAAAAACCTAAAATAAAAAAAGAAGGGCGGGAGAGAGTGCCCTCAAGTAAAGATAGGTATGTGACAAACCCTAACCAAATCAAACGATTCAAACCCTAAACAAACACTAATTTTCCCCAAAAATCAAACCCTAACCAAATCAAATGATTCAAACCCTAACCAAACAGTAATTTCCCCTCAAAATCAAACCCTAACAACATAGTAATCAAGCTTCTGAACTGAAATGAAAGGGATTTGAAGATATTACTTGACATATGTGGGAGATCTATGGAAGGTGCCCGAGATCCGCTTCTTTCAAAGTTGCTTGAGATCTGATGAGCAAAAACAAGCAACACTTTAGCTAAGCGGGGTCAAGGCAGCGGCAGAATCATGGCGGCGTGTGGATGAGCGGCGTTAAGGCGGCGTGGGGATGAGCGGCGTCAAGGCGCAATGAGGATGAGCTGCTCCGGCACACAGGCGAAGGTCGATGGCGATTTGGGAGTCACTGATGAGTGAGAGGGGGGTTGAAGAGATTACAAGAGAAATATCGATTTTTTTTTATGTAATACTCTGGGGTTGTGTTTTCTTATTTGTTTCTTCGGAAATTTTGCGTGATACCCCTGGGGTAAGGGCTTTTTCGCACGGTGTACCAAAGTTTAGCATATTTCGTGTGATGCCCCTGAGGTTTGTAATTTTTTTGGCTTGTGCCCCTCCGTTAAATTTGTAACCCCAATCGTTAACTTTTACCTAAATAAAAAGGAAAATAAAAGAAGGCCACCATACATGTTCAAAGGAGAGGAGGTCGATGGTTGCGAAGAAGAAGGAGGGTCTTAGAGTTGGAGAGGCCATCGATGGTTGTCTGGTCTATGTTCTAGTCGACGATAGAGATGAATGTACTGTGCGAGGAGGGAAGAGGCATAGAGTTATCGGTTGCCTAAAGTTTTTCGTTCTTATTTTGTGGTAGAATTGAGCGACCGAGAAGAAGTGAAGAACTATCTCACGGTGATGACAACCTTCTGATGGAGACTCATGGAGTGACTATGACTATGCAGTGGTGGAGGTAATTTCTTCTTCCTAATCTATAATTTGAAATTTTATGGTTTTTAGATTTGGAATTTTTGAATTGGGGTTGGATTTGGGAATTTAGGGTTTAGGGATTGTTGTTCTGAATTGGGACTTTATGGATTGTTGTTCCGAGTCGAGGATTTAAGGATTGTAGTGCCATGTACCGATTTAGTGAAACAGAGTTGTAGCTTTGAATTTGAATTTAATTGGGTATTTCTTCTTTGAACTGATTCAGTCAAACTTTGTTCCATTTAGCCGTCGAATTCATTGTTCTTTGAACTAAATCCACTGTTTCAGCTGATTCCTTGGACCCCTTCTTACTAATTTACTGAATTCATTATTTTTTGTTCCATTGATGTTGATTTTGGTATTTTTTATGGCATGGATCGGTTTTAACTTGGTTCTTTTTTCCCATAATTCTGATTCCTCTTCATCGTACACGTTCTTGCTAATTGCTTATAAAAAAAATACAGTGTTTTTTTGTTCTAATAAGATGCAAATAATAGCTAAACTAGAAGAATTTCTGCTCTATAATGTCACTTTTAGAATTCATTTCAAATACCCTTTTTCAGCAAGATGATGAAAGCATTGCTGATGGAGTTGTTAGTTTGTTCCAAGTTGAAGGCTTCAAAGAGAGTTTGGTCATTAGTAACACATATTTGTTCATAAAAATCTTGTAGCTAGCCTATTAGCTCAAAATGGGAGAGCCTTGTGCACAAAGATGTGGGTTCAAATCCCACATAGGCTTATTGAATTCATAAACCAATATTTATCTTATTTGATTGAGGCCATTGCCTAGTGATGCAAAGCGAAGAGATGATTACAGAAAACAAACAAAATATCTAGATTTTTGTATTAGTCTATGTTGGAGTCGAACCCACATCTTGTGCATAAGCACATACTCGACCATTTAAGCTAATAGGCTTCAAAACAAGTTTCAAGTAATTTTATGCCCTCTCATCTTTAATACCAAGACTAAATGTGTAATTCAACAAAGTACGAACCCAATCAAGCCAATAAGAATGATGTCAGGTAAAAGCAAAGGCATGCAATGAATCATGCCACATTATACTACTACAATTAAGGCCTAATATGGCGGATCAAAACCGCCACATTAGGCCTAAAAACCGCCACAAAAGACCTATTGTGGCGGTTTTTTACCCGCCTCTGTTACTCGCGTTGCATTAGGTCTATTGTGGCGGTTTTATCATCTATTGTGGCGGTTTATTATGGACACTTTAAACCGCCACAATAGGTAGATAAACCGCCATAATAGACTTATCTATTGTGGCGGTTATTTTATATCTATTGTGGCATATTTATGATCTAATGTGGCGGTTTTTAAACACATTGTTGGTTGTTTAGGGTTATATTGCGATGGTTTTTTATAGCTATAGAAGCGGTTTTTATTTACTTTTGAAACATTTTTTTACACTATTGTGGCGGTCTAAAAATTTTATTTTCATGCATTATATATAATATATTATAATTGTAGCACGTTTTGCTATTTATGGTTCATAAAATTAATTTTTAATAATAATTAAATCAAATTTATAATCTTGAAATTTAGAATAATAATAAAGTGCATAATTTTCATTAATAGAAATGAACCATCATATACATATACGCATATAACCATAGTTATTATCCATTACATCAAAAATATTTTACTAATAACTGAATATATAAAATTCAAAAGTATCGATAACTAAAATTCATTAACAAAAGAACACATTTAAGTGTATCCTAATTCAAAATATACTATATAAAATTAAAGAGTACGGAGTGTCACTTGTGTCCTAACATTCATCTTCTCGTAGCGTAGGTGCACGCTATCAACTTGTATAGGTATGAAGTTGTAACAAAAATTTAAACAACAAATAATAATGATTTTAGTAGTGCATATATATACATATTTGACATAGGTAATTAATTTATATAAGTCAAACGTAAGGCTATATACCCATTGAAACCAATTATACAAATACACGTACACCTTTTATTCTCTACATAGAATCAACACATTCCACTTCTGAAAGATACTGGAAGGACAGAGAGACCAAAAAAGCATGGCACTTATGAAGGCACCCACAACACAACAATATATAAATGCAAAGAACCAATATTAGCTGATCAAGTAAATGCTTGAATCAACAAATTCCAAAGATGCTTTTTACAAAATGATCTACTACCATAAAGAGAATGCAACACCACACCTGATATCTACCACAAAAAAGAGCAACATTAATGCAACCAAAAGCAATAGATGACGATGATGAACATTAATTAAGTTAAACTGTTAAAGAGTCCACAAGTCGTTTAAAGGATGAAGAGACTCCATTTGTACCTAATGGGCATGGGAAACAATAGTAGATGGATGTCTAAAACTATTGCTATCTCATATAAAATATCTGAAGACCAAACAAAACCTGAAGGGTAATCTTTTTGAACTATCCAGATACAAGAACAAGAACACAAACCCATTGCTTTGACACAATTACAATTATCTTCCTCAGATAAAAAAATGAACTAAAAATAAATTCAGTCCCTCAAATAAAAGCATCACCACTGTCAATAAAAAAAAGCATAAGCATTTCAAAAGAACCATCCACAACCTAAATTCTCCATTTATGAGAATATCTTGATGGTAGCTTATGGTCAAAGGTCATAAAACATGCCACATGAATTCACTCAACCACTCCCTAGTATCCAATTTGCTCAATAAGGATTCAAAACTACTAAGAACCCAAGACCTATTTATGCAGCTTAGCACTACCTACTCTAAAGATATTAAGTCCACATATCACCTCTTGATCACACATTGAAGGCAAATGATCACCTTGTAAATTTTGTCAAAATAGCACCCACCATGCCTATAAGAGAAGCAATTAGTGACATCTATCAAATACCCAAGAGAAGCAATTAGCAAGTTTCATAATCGAAAATAAACAACCAAGAAAAAAAGAATACATTTATGTTGAATTCGATTGTCCCCCTAAATTTTCATTGGAACTAAGTCCATCTCCTTCGGATGTTGGTGAGTGTGGAACGATGAGATCAACTCCAGGATTGGCTTCTCTTATCTTTGACAATAGATGCATGACTTTTTCCTCCAATCTTGCTTCGACTTTTCTGTCAACTTGTTCTTCCACTTGTTCCAGCAACATTTTCTCCACCTGTTCAGTGATGCTCTCCAAGAATACCGAGGGGACTATAAATGGGTTATTTCCATCCTTCCCCAGTCGAGTTGACTTTGAGACACTTCGTCCATGCAAGCGTAAAGACCCACTATGCTCCTTTTTGGTGAACACGTCGAAGTATGGGTCTCTTTCACTTTTCCCATCATCTGTTGATGCTTGTATTCCTCTCAGTTTCTCCTAGGTTCATAGAAGGAAGATTGATAAGTGAAAACATGATACAATTACAGGAGTTGATCAAAAGATATTCAAGAAAGAGAATAAGCCATATATGCTCTTTCATCTTAATTTTCCTTCTATTTTTATTAACTGGATTCTTCATTGCATCTACACATCATCTTTTTTCTCTTAATATCAATGGTAACTTGCTGGCATATTCTCATGTTAAAAGAGGCCTAATACCTACAACAAGGAAGTATATGGAGATGGAACTTGCACAAAGTCAATAATTCTCCACGCATTAAGAGGATACCAACCATAAAAGATTAAATTTTAACATATACAGGTTCTGAGCAAGCAGCCGAGCAACTCTTACAGTGTTGGGGTGCAGAAGGAAGATTTAAAGTTGGAAGATTCTATAAACATTTCAGAAACAGATCCTCTAAGAAGATATGAACATTACTTTATCTTGTAGATGTGAATGATTGATATAAGAGAGTTTAAGATCTACATAAAACCAATAAACTCCTCTCTAGGTGATGTGCAACAGTCACATTTAATCATCCAAGTATTTAATATAACATAAATACTCATAATGTTTTCAAGAGTCTCCTCATTTTGTGTAAGGTATATATGAGCGCCCAACTTTTCGCTTCCGGGATTCGATGTATACCTCTGCATTTGATAGTAGCCTCTTATCCGGATCCTTTTCTTGCTACTTAAATGATAGGAAACCTTGTGAATGAACCAAAAAGTATTTTCTTTCAGATATGGTTAATGATACAATGAACCGAATAACAATAAATTACCAACTCATGACGTAACATGGCATATGATTTTGGCCCCATTGTATGTAGGTCACATTGCTTTTGAAGATTTTCTCTATTTTTGGCACTTATTTCCTGCTTGAACCAAATATGTATAAATTACTAACACATGGGCATTTCTGAATATGTGCATACTGATCATATCTCAGAATTAGAATGCATACCTTTGATTGTGCAGAGTCCCATAATTTCACATGAATAAATTACTAACACATGGACATTTCTGAATATAATGAACTGGTTTCTATTTGAATTTATTATCAACATTCAGCTGAATGAAGTGCCTAATGTCAATACATTAAAGTTTATCAATCAACATATTTAATAGTGGACAAGGATTTTAAGTAGAAACTAAAAGCATTTGCCAAAAGTTTCTTCTCAATTCTATGGTTGTGGTTCATTAAGACAAGTAAAGGATAATCCAACATATTCTATAGATGTGGTTCATTAAGACTGCAAAAGATAGTTCTCAAATGGCTTAATCTCGAAATGTAAAGGATAATCCAAAGCAACACAAGAAGGTTACCCTAGTTCATGAAAAAGAATTATATAATAAACTACAAATTCATAAGCATCATGGTCAAATAATTTTATAAGAAATTTGGAATTCATAGTCAATGTGTTCTAACCAAAAGAATTTGAAGTTCTAAGGGGAGATGAGACTTGACATTATTAGGGTTAATCTTAAAATAGAAAGGAAAGTCTTAAGCAGCACATGAAGGTTGCTTTTTAATCGAGAGAATTTTAAAAGACACTCGAAATTCATATGTGCAATGTGTTCAAATAATCAAAAGAATTTCAAGCCCTAGGCAAAGAAGAAACGTGACATTCATAGACAGGTTATCCTCTTAATGAAAAGAATTATATAAGAATTTGTGTATTCTTCCTCAAATTGAGAATAAAGTATAAATCCAAGATTAGCTAGTACATTATTTAAATAAAGATGCAGAACCCTATAGATTACCATGATTTACATCCCTTAACCTAGTCCATTATTTAAATAACGATGCAGAACCCTATAGATTACTATAAACTACACCCAGATCATTCATAAAAAAATGTAGTGTAATAGACGGAACAAGAAATATCCAATTATTAGCAAATTATCTGGTTCAGTAGCAAGGTTCCACGCCCAAATTACAAATTCAATCTCGTGTTCTGGAGGAGGATGCAGAACAATCGTTGTGGATCCCAAGACACAGAGCAAGCACCCAAAAGTGTGAGCTTCTCTTTTAGAATAATATGTGCAAGCACAACACTACAAGAAATGAGTAATGAGAAAACAGAGCATTGTGCAGGACACGAAGGAAAGAGAAGAAACAAAATACTGCAATACCTGATGATAATGCTGAGTGCACCAAGAGGCGTTACCAAAATAGCAGGTGAAAATGCATATGTGGCAAAGTTAGCAATTTCTCCAACAATCACTGTAATAGAGCAAGTGCATTACAGAATACAGATTACAAAGTGGATTGAAATAGGCAAACAACCTAATTCACATAAATCAGAAGAGCGAAGCAACCATTAGATCGTGTAGTTAACATATTAGAAAACACACTCAACTAGCCAAACAGGATATCACGGAAACTGCAATGTAACTGTGTAGGCCTCTAGCTAACAGGTGTAGTTAATATACTAAAATTCTTGTGTAGATTGGTAGACTAAATGCAGAAGCAATGGCTAATGGGATATGCACTCCATATAAATTGCAATGCCATTGTGCAGAGTTAAGTCTATTCTCCTCCATTATACCTGATAATATTAGGCATTTATCACAACAATTTCTTATTAAAAAAAACAATACTATGTATAGAAAACCCAGAGAACACATCCATCTTTGGCGTTTTGGCTTCCAAGTTCATGATATTATGGGATTCAGTGCAATGTGCACTAGTAATTATAAAAATGGATGAACCCTGCAACTAATAATTGGTAAATAATTAAATATTGGTATGATTTGGTGCTGAATGTTTTTTTTTGGAGAAAAAAATCATTTCATTCAAATATTGGTATCATTTCATTCAATTAAATATTGGTATCTACAGTGAGCTTAATTTGTTTGCATTTGATGATCTCCCTACAGTGTTCGGACCTCTTGGAATTCCTCAGAGCAAATCCGGAATTATCATAACCCTAATTCAATCCAAAAGCAATCGCCAAATATAAAGTAGGAAAGGAATTGAATCCTCGACATATTTCTTCATGAGCACACCGAATTCAAAAACAATTACTAACCAATTGAACAAAATCGGAATCTAGGCCTAACTTACCGCCCAAAGTCGTCGTCCACACCCTCTTCGACTCTCCATTTGAGATGCTTGCACACGCCCTTAATTCGGATGCTCAAAGTAGTCGCAAACTAAACCAATTCGGATGCTTTCCACGCCCTCTTCAATGTGTGAAATTGCCCACACCCTCTTCGAAATCCAAACTTTGGTGAAGCAAGTCTTCGACAGTTGCAAATGGCGTGAGGCGGTGAGAGTCTGATGGAAGCTTTGATTTTTAGAAATCAAAGGGTAATTTAGTAGCTGCTTTAATTTTTTTCTATATTAAAAATATACTGTAATTGCTTACACTTTTTTAAATAAAATAAAACTTGAATAGCTGCTTTAATTTATTACCATTAAAAATATACTCTGTAATTGCTTTTTTTAAAAAAAAAAATGAATTGCTCATTATAATATATTTGTATTATTTTATTATCAAAAATAAATTGTATTAATATTTTAAAAAAGTATTTAAGTTTTTAGCTTCATAATTAAAGAAATAAATTGTGGCGCGTTTGGATGGCGCGAAATGTACAAGTTTCTAAACCGCCACAATATATAGGTCCAAATATCCGCTTCAATATAGGTACTAGGTAGGGAAAAAGTGTTTTAAAAACCCGCCACAATAGGTCCAATTATCCGCTACAATATAGGTAGGGAAAAAGTGTTTTAAAAAACCGCCACAATAGGTCATAAAACCGCCACATTAGAGTCTTTAAAATCGCCACAATAGGTATTATGACAAACTATGATCAAAACCGCTACTATAACCACCACAATAGCCAAAACCGCTTCACAAACTGCCACATTACATTAACCGCCACAATAAAGTGCAACAATAGGGCTTAATTGTAGTAGTTTAAACAGAAACTATTACTCCATGAAACCCCTTCAATGCTTGCTTTCATCACTTAGCAATCTAGCATGAACTTGTTTGTTTAGTTGCTAATTACCCGGTAGCTAAGAACATACGGAGCATAAGCTAGCTTAATTTTAGAAGTTGTTAGCATATTCCAACATCAAAGTTGTGCTATGAGATAATATTAACCAAAGTTCTATGATTTATGCACTGAAATGCTTTAACATCCCATAAACTCCTATCAAAATCGGAAAACACCTTGGTTTAACCTCTCTCAATCATGAAAGAGAAAGGAAAAAGAAATACATAACAAATAGCTAGACAAGATTCAAATTCTTAAAAAGAAAAAAAAAGAAAAAAAAGTGCACTGGGATCAAACAGATATGTGCACATGTGCATTAGTATTTAGTTTCGCTTGCACCAGTTGTGATAGAGATCACTGCCCCCTTCTAATCATAAGGGTCATAAAGAAACTAAGTCGATTCAAAACGTTCAAGTGCTTTGTTTAGTTCTTGGATGATGCTGGGAGCCTCTTCAAGTAGGCCAAAATCAACTGAATCGATCTCTTCAATTAGACTAACTACAATTTGCACATCTTCAACCTTCAAAAGAAAACATATTTCAAGAGTTGATCTATTAGCTAGAATAGGGTTGTGTTACATGTGTACAAACACAAAATCTGTTATGGAATATAAATAAGCAAATAGGATCAATAAAGGAACACCCCTTTCCTTATTAATATGTCAATTCGAAAACAACCCAAGCAATAAAGTGATTAATAAAAAGGGCCATCTTCTCTTTGTCATCGGTTAATGCTTGAGGAGTTACATGAGCCTTGGCACAATCATCCCATAAACTACTTTCTAAACTCTAAGCTCGTATTCAAGTTGCAAACCAACCCGAAACCCCCAATTTGAATAGCCTCCAAATGCAAACCAACCCCAAATCCCCAATTCAAAAAGGTTTTTTTTGGTAACCGTCCAAAATAAGGGGGTTGTTTTTGCAAAATATCCATTTTCATAGTGGCTTTTGCAAAATGTCCTAAATTGACATTTTTACCCCTAGCTTCAATACCCTTCTTTTTCCTATTGCCGAACGCCAATTTCTTCTGATTCACGGAACGACGAGGAGGAACGCCAGTTTTTTCACCAGGCCTCCCCGATCTCCCTGATTTCGAAGATTTCGATCTCGATCTGAAGCAGGAACGCCAATTTCTTCATCAGGCATCGTCGATTTTGCCATCAGTCATCAAACCTGAACGAATTTGTGCTCGGCTATAGCACTGTAATCCCGAATTCAGATTTCAAAAGAGGTAAATATCGAATTTGTGCTCGTTTGTTGTTTGATACGTGAATATTGTCATTGATTTTGATCTTAGTTGATGATTTTCATCTCAGTAGAAAATTTGGTGATTTTTGTACTGTAATCCCGAATTCTGTTTTTGATATATGTGTTTGAATAACAATGGATTCCTGTCATCATAGTAGCTAAAACCAATTTGATTATGATAGATGTGTTTGAATAAAATTGGATGTCTGTCATCACAGTATCTAACTTTGATTTTGATCTCAGTTTGAATAAAATTGGATGCCTGTCATCAGAGTATCTCAGTTTGATTTTGATCTCAGTTTGAATAAAATTGAATGCCTGTCATCACAGTAGCTAATTGCAATTTGATTATGATAGTTGTGTTTGAATAAAATTGGATGCCTGTCATCACAGTAGCTAATTGCAATTTGATTATGATAGTTGTGTTTGAATAAAATTGGATGCATGTCATCACAGTATCTCAGTTTGATTTTGATCTCAGTTTGAATAAAATTGGATGCATGTCATCACAGTAGCTAATTGCAATTTGATTATGATATCTGTGTTTGAATAAAATTGGATGCCTGTCATCACAGTATCTCAGTTTGATTTTGATCTCAGTTTGAATAAAATTGAATGCCTGTCATCACAGTAGCTAATTGCAATTTTATTATGATAGATGTGTTTGAATAAAATTGGATGCATGTCATCACAGTATCTCAGTTTGATTCAAATTGTTCCATCATATTATATGTATTAAACTTAAGAGATGTCACCAGGGAACAGGTATAATGGATGTCAATTTGCTAACAGTAAAATTTGGAGGAGAATGGAAAATGGAAGAAGATGATTTAGTGTTTGTTGGGGATGTGTCATCAAAAGTGATTGTCATCAATCAGCCTATGAGTATGTATGAGATGAAGACTGAGATAATCAACAGATTCATCAACAGTGACAGTTTGGCTCCTAATCTTCAATTCAATCATTTGCATCCTTTCAAGAAAACTATGGAGCCTTTTTTGATTGAGAATGACAGTGATTTGAGGATTTTCTTTCAAATGAGTGAAATGAAGGAAGTGAATTGGACATTGCCTTTATATGCTACTGTTGTAAAGGAAATCATTGAAGATCGGGTTACACACTCTATGAATGATGAAAATCAGTTGGTTTTACATGCTGACAGCTATTTCAAGGATACATATGTGATGGAAGACAAATTCTGTGTGCAGAATGATGATGTAGACTGCATAAATAATGCCAATGATACAGATGATAATGGAGATGATACCGAGATTGAGAGTGGCATCAGTAGCACTACAATGTCCACAAATTATGCAGAATCTATAAGTTCAAGAAAGGGGGTCATTATTATAGATGTGGGACAACTGTTCAGAACAAAAGAAGATCTGAAAGATGTTATTGCATTGTTGGCTGCACAAGAAACGTTTGCTTACATGGTGAAAAAGACAACACCAAGTTATTACAGAACAGTTTGTGTTGATAAAAGTTGCGATTGGAAAATTCACGGTGCCATCTTAACTGGGTCAACTATATTTCAAATTTTGAAATACAATCAAGAGCATAGTTGCAGTTTGGAAGTAAGGATTGGAAAACGTCGCGCTCTAACTACAAACTTGTTGCTGAAAAGATCAAACCAAGGTGAAATATACTGTAATTCCTTCCTGTAATCACTCCTCTGATATTTTATTGACTCTTTTACATCATATGAACAGATATGAAGACATAAAAAAGGGGCCAACTCCAAGTCAGATTAGAAACATCATAAGAACTGACTTCAAAATAAATTTGAGCTACTAGAAATCATGGAAAGCTCGTGATGCAGCAATAACGATGGTAAAGGGGTCATCAGAAGGAAGCTATGAATTATTACCAGCATATTATTGTGTCCTAAAGCAACATAATGCTGGAACTGTCACCTTCATTCAAGTTGACTCCCAATCAAGGTTCAAGTATTTGTTCATTGCATTTGGACAATATATCCGTGCATTCCCAATTCTGCGAAATGTACAAATTCTTACATTATGATAGCTGGGTTTGATTAATTTGTATGCCTGTCGTCAATGGATTTCTTAGATTTAATCATAACTGCTACATGCCTTTTATGTAATCTCGAGTACAATTGTTGTTTGAGATGGGAATACTGTCATCAATTTTGATCTCAGTATCTATATTACATGCATGTCATCAAAAGTGAGCTTGATTACTGTAACCAAATATTTTCCAATAATTTTTAGATAAGTTTGATACTTGCAAAACTGTAATCAGACTCAATATGACAGGTACTAGTGGTAGATGGTACATTTCTAAAAGGAAAATACAGAGGGACTCTTCTCACAGCTTCTGCACAAGATGCAAATCATCAAATATACCCCATTACCTTTGCAGTGGTTGACTCAGAAAACAACGCCTCTTATGAGTGGTTCTTCAACAAGCTAGCAACAGTCATCCCATCAAGTGAAGAGCTGGTTTTTGTTTCTGACCGTCATCAAAGCATTGCAAGAGCGTTAGAGTTAGTTTACCCAAATGCTAAGCACTATTACTGCAGATGGAACTTGAAGCAGAATATAATGTGAAAATTCAAGAAGAAGAGTATGTGTGAGTGGTTTGAACAAGCTGCAAACAGTTACACAATATCAGGATTCAACACCTACTTTGAATGCATTACTAATGCCAACAGCAAGATGAAGACATTTCTTGAAGATCTGAAGTTTGAGAAATGAGCAAGAGCTTATTCAAAAGCTGATAGGTACAATATGATGACTTCAAACAATGCAGAGACAATCAATAGTGTATTCGGTGAAGATAGATCATTCCCAGTTATAGAACTACTGAATGCAATCACAGAGAAACTAACAAAATGGTTCAATGACCGCAGAAAAGAATCTGAGGATAACAGCTTTGATTTTCCAACAAAAATCAGTGATACAGTGTACATAAGATGCAATGAATCAGGAATGTACACTGTCAAACAACTGAATGACTTCCAGTTTGAAGTTGTTGGTGGCATGAATAGGGTTCTTGTTGATCTGAATCAGAAATCTTGTACATGTAAGGTATTTGATTACGACAAGATACCTTGTGTACACGCGCTTGCTGTCATCAGAGAGAAAAAACTCGCTGTTTTGAGGTATATTAACACTTATTACACAAATGAAGCTTGGACCTTGGCTTATCAAGAGACAATATATCCAGTGTTACAAGAAGCAGAGTGGATTGTGCCAGATGACATCAAACAGCAGAGATGTCACCCACCATTGGTGCGTAAAAGATGCGGCCGACCTCAAAAAAAAAAGGAAGCCTTCAGCTGGAGAATATAGATGAAAAGGATTAAAGAGTCATCAGACTAGCTAGACAGTTTATGCTACATTGAGTTTTAGTACATTTTATGTTTTTGTTCTTCTTATATTGAATAGAATGTTAGCTGTAACCAGTTTCTTACACTGTCACCAACTTTTATATAAACTATCACCAACTTTTAGTTTCTGTTCAAAATGAAACAAATTGATTCAAGTGTTGTTCAGTACATATAATCTGCCAACAAAGCACTTGAGGTGTAACCACAAGCTCTGTCACTACAATTGAAAAAAGTGTAATGGAGTCTGTCACCAGAAGGACATGTGGTATGTCACCAAAAAAATGGTGTCACCAAAAGAACAACCTTATGACAATGGAAGAAAATACCCAAAAGGGGATAATGCTAAACAAAGCTACATGTGGTTTACAATAAAAAAATATAAGAAAAATTAAAAAAGTGGGAAAAATGGTGTCACCACACTGAAAACAGTTTCAAAAATTCTGTCATAAGAATGGATCGTGTCACAAAAAGAACAACCCTAGGACAAGGGAAGCAAATACCATAAAGGGGATAATGCTAAGCTAAGCAACATTTGGTTTAAAATATAAAAAATAAAAATAAAAAATAAAAAAAGTGGGGAAAATGATGTAACCACACTGAAAACAGTGTCAAAAATTCTGTCATCAGAATGGTTAGTGTCACCAAACACTAGCAGGGATAATGCTAAACAAAGCAGTTCAATTAATAGAGATGCATCTTCTATCACCAAAGGCAACCACTAGCACACGGAAAAACAATGTCATCAACACTGTCACCAGGGTAAAAACAGTGAGCCTGTCACCAGAAATCATCAAACTTTGAAAATAAATTGAAATTATGGAGACTTAACAAATATAAAAGGCATAATACATAAAATGATTAAAAGGAACATAGATATTAATATGAAAACATTCATTCCAAAATACAACTAACTTGGCTCAAGTATTTCAAAGTGTCACCATGCAACTTACATTAACTAAATATCCCATAATTAGATAAGTAAATGTATTTAGGAATTTCAAAGCTACACTGTCCCAACTACAGAAACTTATGTGATAAACTAAACGAATGTCCATTTCTTGGCGAAGAGATCAGCTGCAATCCTCTCACGATAGGCCTGAACATAGTCGCCATTGATAAGATCCATGTCACCATCAAATACAAGGTGCTCAATGTGCTTTATGGTGTAAACCCCACATCTACCCCTACATAATAAACACACAAAGAAAAAGTGAGCAGATGTAATCTAATGAAACAGAAAATAAATAAATAAAAAGAATAAAACAGAAGGTACCCTTCTTCATTTTGCTTCAAACCCGATACTCTCTCAACAACAAAGGGAGTGTCATCAACATCAGGAAACACACCACTCTTTCATCATTAGAATAGGAAGCATTTGGCAAGTCTGAGCAAGCTTTTGAGCTATAACTTCCTCTTTGTAGTAATTACACTGGGAGTCATACACAATAATGTGCTTCGAATCCAACTGAATCTCAAGTGCAATTAAAATCAGGATCGTACGCCCCAATCTTGGTAATAAAAATGGTGTCTAATATAAGACTTCTTGAATGTTGATCAGAAAAGTCGTGAATGCGCTTTCTCAAATGATAAAGTGATTCATCAATATGCTGTGAAAAGAAAAAGAATAATTCCTAACTATCACCACACTACTGTCACCAACTGTAATCAACAAGAAAAACACATGTACATAGGACCAAATAACACAAATATGAACTTACAACATCAAGAAGCCAGCTTCCCTTCCCCACCAACTCAGTGAAAAACGACTTGTTCATGTCAGCAGTAAACCCATAAATCATCCCATCACGCCTACAAAAATACAAAAAATATAAAAATAAAACCAAAGATAAATAAAATTATAATAGGAAGTAGAAATATAAAAAAGAGAAGATAGATAAAAAAAACAGATAATTACCTAAGAGA
The DNA here is from genome assembly GCA_037127255.1 of Persicaria tinctoria. Classification (NCBI taxonomy): domain Eukaryota; kingdom Viridiplantae; phylum Streptophyta; class Magnoliopsida; order Caryophyllales; family Polygonaceae; genus Persicaria; species Persicaria tinctoria. Next base: position 39,731,764 of record JBANSL010000012.1, on the reverse strand, counting down.
TCTAAAGCCAGTATAAAAATCAGTACGAGCCTCTTTGGTTAGAAAGAGTTAGTCGGTTCTTTTGGAAGGCGAGGCTTCTTTGGTTTACACGGATTTGTATAAGGAGTATGGACTGCAGGGGCAATTTTCCCAACCCTATGGGAACGTCGTAACAGAACCTCTTCTTCTTCATCTGACGGTACGAGCTGCATAAAATCAGTGATGTTATGAAGTAGACTCTCTGTAGCAGAAACATTAACATCAGTAGAAACACTTTCATCATTCACATCAGATGAATAACCAAGAATGACACCAACACCAGAATTGTCATCAACTGCATCATTTGAAGCACCAACAGCAGTATCATCATCATCAATGTCCCCAGCCACCTCTTTTGCCACACTACTGTCTTTATTGAACTCAAGTGAAGAAAGAACAACAGTAGGAGCAACAATGTCACCAGAACCAGAACTGTCATTAATTTCATCAGTCGAAACAACAACAATTGTATCAGTTCCAACACTGGCACCAGGCACATCTTTTAGCACATTAATGTCAGCAATGCACTCTTGTGAAGAAAGAACAACTTTAGGAGCAACAGAAAGAGCAATATTGGTGAAATCTGGTAGAATAACTTCAGTGGGAGCAACACTAGAATCATCGGTTCCATCTGTTGAGATAATGACTAAAGTAGGAGTAACAAAGCCACTGTCATTAATATCATCAGTAGAAGCAGGAGGAGAAGCTTCAATTCCACCATGTGACACAACAGTTGGAGGCACACCACTGTCAGCAGGAACACCACTGAGATTAAGCTTATCATCTGAAACACCCACTTCACTTGAGACAAACACATCAAGAACATGAACAGCAATATCACCAGTTTCAGCCAGAGAAGCAAGGACTTCAGCAGTAGCAATAGAACTGTCATCAGCAATCTTATCAGGAGAAGGAAGTACCATGTCATCGGCAGAAGGAAGAACCTTGTCATCAACTTTCTCCAGTGACTCCAGATCTGTCCCATCAGCAGTGCAATCAACATCACCATCTATTGAAGTTGACGCATTATTTGACCGACGAACACAATAATCTGCAGGGTCAGACTCATTGGAAGTATCGTTGTCATCCGTTTCATTTAAACAACTAAAAGGATACCCATGCTGAGAAATCTGAGAGCAGTTCTCCCTAATCCCAACCATTTAAGGCTTGAGAGATGCATCCAATTCTTCACGGAACTTTTTTAGAGCGGTTTCACTGTCATTATAACGATGAGATTCTAGTGAAGCAATTCTCTGCTCAAGTCCAATGATCTTAGAAACACACTCCTTCAACTGTGATTCAATCTTGTCAAAGGATGCCCTAAAAGATTTGATAATTCCTTCAATAAATTCAGCTTTTCCAAACAAATCTTTAGCCCAACCAGGAAGATCATCACTTGCAGGAATAGAAGAGGAAGGCAAATCAGGTGCAGACTCATACTTAGGGGCACTAAACTTACCACCTGTAGAAGGAACAGGTCTAGGTAGCTTAAACTTGAATTTCTTTGGCTTGTCTGCATGAGCTGGAACTTTGTCAACCTTCTTTGCTTCTTCTTTACTCTTAGAGGGAGATTGGCTCTTTGAAGATTGCCGAGATGTCACACCTGCCTTCTTGTGAGGGACATGACTCTCAAAGTCAGACGTGGCATCAGTGGCAATTAACTTCTTTTTCCCCAATGGTGACTTTCTGACTAAGTCCTTCTTTCGAGTAGGAAGTTTAAGAGAAGGGAGAGTAGCTTCAACTCCACCATAAAATATGGGACCACCTGATTGCCTAACAACATGAGCTTCAAGATATAACTTTCTAGCAGATACTACATCACTGTCATCAGTACCCAACCCAACGAAAGAAGAAACAAATGAATCAATGGCGTAATCAGAGACTTCATCAGAAAACGAGAGTTGAGGGCCATTCATAAACTCGGCATAAATAGGATAGACAGTAACACCCTAGCAAGAGAACAAGAAACAACATTACACAATGGCAGTTAGGAAATGGAACAATGAACTGATATAAAAATAATAAAACACAAGAAGAAAAAGGATGCTTACCAAATCTTTTGAAAACAATTCAGCACACTTGTCATAATTAATGCAGAAATCAACATTTTCACTATACCAAATAATAGAGGCAGGTAATCCTTCACAAAATGCAAAGTTACAACATGTCATCGAAGCAATTTGAGGAATTACTTCTAAAATACAAACCTGATCGAGATCAAAACAACAATAAGGACAAAAATTAGAATAAAAGAACAATAATATAAAAATAATAGGCATACACAATAAAAATTGGAACTTAAAAGTAAGTAGAAGAGAACTACCTGAAATGCCAAGGGATAACCGAAAACATTGTAGCCAAACCTCTCACCTCTGTTGGCTTGTTCTGATCGCATGCCTTTCTTCAAAAAAGACAATGTTTCCAAATAGACAAGACGTCCAAAAGGATACAGCGATAATCTGACCAAATCAGAAACAAGATCAACATACTGTTGACGGACATTATAGTTTTTCCTATGGGGGAGAATAACACCCTCAAATAGTAATAGGTATGCTAAGGATAGTTTCTTCTGAGACACCTTTGGTTCCTTTTTAAAAATTGCAATAAGACTATCCAAACTGCACTCAGAAACACCCAAAAACTCCTCCATATCAACTTGAGGAGAGGTAGACTTATCAGAACCATTATATTCACAAACCAACCCGGTTACACAGCAAAACTCAGCAAGCGAGAACCATAACAAATGTCGTCCAACTTTAAACCACATTTCATTCTTTTTCTTAGTCTCCACTTCATGTAGCAGCATCTGATGAACAAGTTGAGAATAGAAATACAGGCAATCACCAGCACGCACAATTGACCCAAAACAGCCATCAATGAGGGCAGCCCAATCAGATGAAGACAACCCCTCCCGAATGATATCAATAACAGCAGGCTTTGAGTATACATTAAGATGTGCACGAAAACACTTCTTCTCAGGGACAATGAACTTAAATCCAGCAGAATCATGAGGAAATGATGTCTCCAAAGGAGAAGGTTCACTAAATAGCACAATATCTTTACCTGAACAACATATCAAATTCAAACATAAATAAATAAAAATGAAATGTCACCATATGGAAGATAATGTCATCATAAGAGAAACATACCAGATTGTAACCAAAGAGATAAACTACTACCACCAAGCATGAGAATTATCAAATACATAAATACAAAAAAAAGAGAAAGAACAAGGGCATATAACAGACTGTAATCAAACAGATAAACTACTGTCATCAATCATAAGAAATATATCAAATACATAAATACACAAAAGAAAAATAACAAGGGCATCCTAAAAAACAGTGTAAAGAATCATGTCACCACAAGGACATGTGGTGTACAGTATGTTTTAGGGTTTAGGGTTGAGTCTTTAGGGTTTAGGGCCAATGCCCTAAACCCTAAATCCTCAACCATAAACCCTAAAATGTTATGTACAGTACTTCATTAAGAAATTAGGGGTGTCACCACACGTAAAGGTGTCACCAAAAGTACAACCCTATGACAAGGGAATCAAATACCCTAAAGGGGCTAATGCTAAGCAAATACTCTGTTAGCAGGAGTAATGGTGTCACCAAAAGGACAACCCTATGACAAGGGAATCAAATACCCTAAAGGGGCTAATGCTAAGCAAATACTCTATCAGCAGGAGTAATGTTGTCATCAAAATTAATTGTGTCACCAAATGGATACCCCTAGGACAAGGGAAGCAACACCCCTAGGGGCTAATGCTAAGCAAAGATACATGTGTAGTGTAAAGAATCCTGTCATCACAAGGATATGTGGTGTACATTATGGTTTAGGGTCTAGGGTTGAGGAACTCTAAACCCTAAAATGTTATGTACAGTACTTCATTAAGAGATGAGGGGTGTCAGCAGGAGTAATGGTGTCACCAAAAGGACAACCCTATGACAAGGGAATCAAATATCCTAAAAGGGCTAATGCTAAGCAAATACTCTGTCAGCAGGAGTAATGGTGTCATCAAAATTAATTGTGTCACCAAATGGATACCCCTGGGACAAGGGAAGCAACAACCCTAAGGGGCTAATGATAAGCAAAGATACATGTGTGGTGGAAAAGAATCATGTAACCAAAAGGAATGGAGTCACCAAATGGATACCCCTAGGACAAGGGAAGCAACAACCCTAAAGGAGCTAATGCTAAGCGAAGCTTAATGTGGTGTAAAACATTAAAACAGTGGGAATATATGGTGTCACTAAAAGGATAATTCTAAGCAATGAATGGTCTCCCACCATGAATGGACATAGAACAGACGGTAACCAAACATATAAACTACTGTCACCACGCACGAGGAATAGATGAAATACATAAATACTAAATTCAAAACAAAATCAGTCCAAGGAAGAAATAATGCATCATATCACAAACTCAGAAACCTTATAGAAAACACAAGAATCACAAAACAGACAGACCAATGGCTTACAACATCCTGAAACCAAAAAGGGAAACTGTTGTCACCATGCATGTAAAATTGATCAAACAACTATACATAAATGCTAAATTTGAAACGAAATCAGTTCAAGAAACAAACAATGCATCATATCACAAACTCATAACCCTTACATACAAATAAAAGCAAAACACAAACCCTAACCGTTGCTTAACAGGATAAAATCACAAAAACAAAACCAAATTAAACAACAAACTGACGACAACCAGAGAAGAACATGCAGGAAATGGAAGGAGATGTCCAAATGCAAACAGAAATTGCAAAACCCTGAACAGAAACCGATTTCATTTGAAACGACAGTGAGCAATACCTAATGACGACACCAAACGAAATCGGAATGGGAGATGAAGCAGCAGAGCAACCGACGAAAATCAGAGAAACGGAGGAAGGAAAACCGACGAGGAGTGAAACGGCGTGGAATCGTCTGGAATAGAGACAACGGACGAAATGGAGAGCCGGAGAGGACGGGAATGATGATGGAAAACCGCACTGCAACTGACAGTGTTTGAAATATAAAGGCAGAGGTATTATGGGGTTTTCAAAAAAATTTAGGACATTTAGCAAAAACTGTTTTTAAGCGGACATTTTGCAAAAGGAGGTTGATAAAATGGACATTTGGCTAAAATTTTTCATTCAAAAACACAAAAAAAAACCCTAAATCTGACAACAAGTTCAAAGGGAAGAAAACTTACTCCGACCGCCAACGTCCCCAGGTCTCCACCTCGTCGGTTCCCTTTGTCGGCATCGTTCTCTCCACGAGTGAAGAGGCAGGCCGTTCTCCACACAAGCGAAGAGGAAGGTCTCGCTCCTGTCTATCAATTTGAGTTTTGATTTTTAAATTTTTTTATTATTTTAACGGAAGACGCTAATGATTTTAACGGAGGGGCACGAGGCAAAAAAATCACAAACCTCAGGGGCACCACATGAAATATGCCAAACTTTGGTACACCGTGCGAAAAAGTCCTTACCTCAGGGGTACCACGCGAAATTTCCGTTGTTTCTTCTTACATAAAAAAAAATCAGACACTTTAGCCACAACATCATCTTTACCGTGGCAAATTATGGTAAAATTTGCCACGGTAACCTTATTGTCGTTGCAAATTAAAGTGACCTAATGCCTACCGTCGCTTTTCCATGACAATAACCTACATAATGGCCACAGAAAATCCATGTCGTTGCTACCATGCGTGGTTAATTTGTTTGTTTGTTTTTTTTGTAGTGTTCATAAGTGCAAGTCCTGAGCAGGATACTACATGGCATGCTCTTATCCATATGCAACACCTAGTATACCATACATATATAAGTAGGGAAGTAATTCTGCTCAATCTGAGTAACCCCCGAGAGGAACTTACTTGAATAAGCAGAGCAACAAAAGAGTAGATCCGGCACACAACAAGTCACAGGTCACAGATGATCACCTAGTGTACATATTTAAAGATACAATGAGTCTACTTTTATAGTTACACTAAACACATATATCACACACACAAGCAGATCACAACCAAGTTCGCACCATATCCATACTTTCAATTCATCACGGTCAACTCTCTCACATTTCATACCACATTCAACATAATTCGTCAACTCATCAGCTTAAGACAATTTCCATATCATACTTAGCCAAATTCGCATGCTACTGTTTCATACTCATACTTAGCGCATATATATATATATATATATATATATATATATATATATATATATATATATATATATAGGTAAAGGTTCAAATGAAAATGGGCTTAAGATGAAAAATTTGCTTAAAGTGAAAATGGTCCAATTTGAAGGTAAATGGGTCTAATTAAATGAGTAATAGATAAATGGGTTTATTTAATGTGTAAATGAGCCTAATTTTATGGGGTAAATGGAGAAATGGGTAAATGACCCTAAATATGAGATAAATGTCACCACATCTCCCATACTTACTATTTCTACCAATATTGCCCTTATTTCAATTATAAAAATTGCAGATTTTAGCCCGTAATTTTTATTTGAAATAATATTATAAGGTGCATCTATAAGATTACAAAATGCAACAAAATATGATACATCACATTTCCTGTCTTTATTTTAAAAAGTGAAAAATATGAGATTACAAAATATAAAGTGAACAAATAATACAATAAAGATTATTACTAATAAATGTGCATTTTCCTAATGTAAAGTAAGTTTCCTACCAAATATTTTCTTTATGGGTTTCGATTTTTTTGGCGGTTTTGTACTTTAATGCGACATGTGTCATTAAAAGCCTATTAGCTCAAAATGGTATAACGATGCTATTTATGATTGTCTTCTTTTTGTTCCCGTTCATGAATAAGATTATAAAATGCAATAATAAAATGATAATGTGCACAAATAAGATGATATAATGCATATATAACATTATGGTGTGCAAATATAATATTATATTGTGCAAATATAATATTGTGTTGTGCAAATATAATATTATGTTGTGCAAATAAAATGATAAGTGCATGAATAAGATTATAAAATGCAATAATAAAATGATAATGTGCACAAATAAGATGATATAATGCATATATAACATTATGGTGTGCAAATATAATATTATATTGTTCAAATATAATATTGTGTTGTGCAAATATAATATTATGTTGTGCAAATAAAATGTTAAGTGCAAGAATAAGATTATAAAATGCAATAATAAAATGATAATGTGCACAAATAAGATGATCTAATGCATATATAACATTATGGTGTGCAAATATAATATTATATTGTGTAAATATAATATTGTGTTGTGCAAATATAATATTATGTTGTGCAAATAAAATGTTAAGTGCAAGAATAAAATGACAAAGTGCAAGAATAAAATGATAAAGTGCATGAATAATAATATGAAGTGCACGAATAATATTACGAAGTGCATAAATAAAATGATTAAGTGCAAAAATAAGATTATGTAGTGCATGATTAAGATTATGAATTGCATTTTTATCGGAAAATAATACAAACTCTTAAAATTAAGCAATTTAGCCTATGTAGGAGTCGAACCCACATCTTTGTGCATAAGCACATTGCTATACCATTGAGCTAATAAGCTTTTAAAGCATATTAATTACAAGAATAGAGATAAGAATAAAATCATGATTTATATGATCCTCCAATTAGTTCACTGGCTACAGAATTATACTAAGGCCCCTTGTTTTTCTCCTAGAGAGCTCTTGCTACAATAAGATTCCCACATGGGGAACACTAAAACACTCCAGCTATTTAAGGATACTAAGTTTCAAGTATTGATGATGTTGAATGGGATTAAACTCTTTTAAAAATGAATTATAACTAATATGAAACCGGGGAAAAGGAACAAACTAATGTACAAGCCCCATTAGAGTGTCGTACCCTCTTTCAAGCATTGTTGTTGGGTTCAACCGTTTGAAATCCTCATATGAAACTTCTGGCCATCCTAGTGTACTGAAGAGCCATGATGCGCTGCACGTACAGGTTATGAATTGCAATTGTTAAATACCAAACATGCCACAATTAAATAAAAAAAAAGGCACTGCTTTTCTTAGGCATATACAATCACATACAGATTGGGGTAAACTGAGAAGAGAGGAAGCAAATGGGAGCAGAAGTTTACTAAATAAGAAAACATCTCCGTCTGAAACTTCACAAGTTATCTACCTACATTAGCAAATTTCAGAATAAGAAATTGCTGACTAGCTCATCGAATTCGAGCTACTGCTAGACCGAATATGTTGTAAGTCCTACAAGATTAATGCATAAACCTAATCAGTTATGCAAGAAGAAGATCAGCAACTTGTACCTAGATATTATTGGCTATCAATTTCTGCATAAATTAATTGCCTATTTTGTTTTCAAGTTCAAATGAATCGGCAACAACAAGGGCATCTTTCTAGAACACATCGGAAGTTTCTCTGTTTTCTCTGTATTCTAACTCTATTGAACTGAGAAAAATCATCTAATAAAAAAACTAAAAGACCGCACCAAAAAAACTGTCAAAATTTAGCAGAGAAGAAATAAGGATGCAAAGGATATGGCAAAAACAATCGAGATCAAATGATACCACGAAAAGACAGGAATTCATACATCATAGAGAAGAAATGAAGCAATTACCTAGAGGAATCTCGCCTGCTAAAGGAAAGTGAAATTGCAATCGAATCGACGACAAAAGAAAACGCAATCGAAGGAACCACTAGCGCCCTGAATATCGAACAATACTCATAATTCAACTATAAGATGTGCAAAACCTTGGCATCAACTACAGCTTGGCCGACGTGGTGGACAACGGAATCGGCGTAGGCGCGGATGCGAGATAGATTCCGCGACATTCTCCCTCCGATTAGCCTCGAAACCGGCGTAGGAAGACGGAACCCTAGCTAGCAGGAGAGGGTGGAGCTGCAGTCGAGGTCGTCGGCACGGATGAGAAGACGGTCTGGCAGGAGAGATCTGAGATCTGAGATCTAAGAAGATGCGTGCCAGGGACCCAGGCGAGAGGTGGATGAGGATGAATGGTTTTATTTTTTGGGCCTGTGCACTCCGATTCGTGATTTTTTTTAAAACCCGCACCAACTTTTTCTATAATCAACTCATTTTCACTTTAAGCATAATTTTCACTTTAAGCCCATTTTTCACTTTAACCTCACCCTATATATATATATATATATATAGGTTAGGTCTAGTGTTAACAACCCTTAATGTGTTTTGTGTTAACAAATATAGGCCATTGATTGAATGAAATGGGTGGCTAAGATTATTTGACAATTTTGATTTTTTTTCTTTAATTAAAAATCAATGGAACCCACCTCTTTCCTTGCCCACTTGCTAAATTACGTGCGCGTGTGTTGTATTTTTTTTGTGGCGCAACGTTTTTTTTTTTGGGTTACGTTGATTTGTGTGTGGTGCACTATTTGAACTATTCGATAATGTGATATTAATTATTCGCTAACTTATAGTTATTATTCATGTGTAAGGATAAGTTATCGGTTAAATAATAGCAAAAGGGGTTGGTCAATTTTGCAACTATTCGCTAGGTTGATAGTAATTATTCGTCAAGAGTTGTCAATTATGCAACCATTCGCTAGGTTGATAGTAATTATTCATCAATTTGATAGTAATTATTCGCTAGGTTGAAAGAATATGTAAAACTATTCGCTAGGTTGATAGTAATTATTCGTTTGAAAAGAGAAGTTATATATAATAGCGCACAGAGTTGTCAATTATATGCAACTATTCGCTGGGTTGATAGTAATTATTCGTCAAGAGTTGTCAATTATGCAACCATTCGCTAGGTTGATAGTAATTATTCGTCAAGATGATTGTAATTATTCGCTAGAGGTTGATAGTAATTATTCGTCAAGTTGATAGTAATTATTCGCTAGGTTGAAAGAGCATGTAAAACTATTAGGTTGATAGTAATTATTCGTCAAGTTGATAGTAATTATTCGCCAAGTTGATGGTAATTATTCGCTAGGTTGAAAGAGCATGTAAATGTAATTCTTGATACATATGAATAATTCCTTATCATCAAAGAATAGTGACTCTAAACTTGTCAAATAGTCGATCAATTTATAAACAATTTTAGACTGAGTTTGAATTTCAACAAGACTACATATAATTGTCCCTATACATATGAATAATTTCTAATTATCAATGAATAGTGACTCTGAACTTGCCGAATAGTCGATAAATTCATGAGTTTGAATTTCAAAAAACTTATATCTAATTGTCCCATATATATGAACAATTCTTGATTATCAACGAATAATTACTCTGAAATTGCCGAATATTTAATAAATTATAAATCTAAATATATCAATGAATTTAAATATTAATGAATCAAACCCATCCAAAGTGTTTAAATTTGACGAATATAAACCTCAAATCTAAATATCAATTAATCAATGGATAGTGCCTCTTGAATTCAAAGTTGGGGAAATCAATTACTCAAAGATGAGGAAATCAATTACTCACTGTAATTCAATCTGATCGGAATTCAAAGGTGAGGAAATAAATTACACAACGAATGGGAAATCAATTACACAACAAATAGTACTCAGCCTCGAGTGGAACAATTTGATCGGAATTGAATTACTCACCGTAAATTTGATAAACAACTAATATTGCCTCTTGATCGGAATTCAAAGGCCTCCTCCACCGGAATCACCTTCGGATGAATCAGAGGCTGCCAGAATTCAAAGGATGCGGCCGGTGGAATTCGCCGCCTCTAATCAAAGACAAAGGAAACTCGAAGAAGATGGTGAAGGCGATGGCGGGCAAAGAAGGATGACTCCGACGATTACGGCGACAACGACGACGATGGCTTCAGTTGGATAGCAGAGGATGGTGAATTTTGAGGCAAAGGAATTCATGAATCCACCATGGGAGCAAGAAGAAGCAAGAAGGAGAGACGGCGATCTGGGAGGTTTGATAGGATCAATTAGGGTAAACGTAGAATTTATAGGGAACTAAAATACACGCTCCAACAACTGAGAGTAATCCAATTTTTTTAGTGGGCCCATCTTAATAAATAAATAATTCATTTGAATTTTGACAAAATCTAGGCCATCCATCTTCATTCATCCAACGGTCATTATTTGTTAATACAAAACATGTTAAGACTTGTAAACATTTGATCCATAATATATATATATATATATATATATATATATATATATATATATATATATATATAGAGAGAGAGAGAGAGAGAGAGAGAGAGTATGGATCATATGTACTCACCCCTTATTGTGTATCAAGTACACAAATCTAGGCCGTTGATCTAAGTAAAATAAAAGGCCGAGATTATTCCACGTCAATCAGGAAATTAAATAGGAAAATTGGTTAAAAGAATTCACTCAAGCGTCTAAACGCGTGTTCCCCAACCCCTTCAAAAACTCCATCGATGCAATCTTTCAATTTCAGATCTGGGAATTCCAAAACAATTGAGAGAGAGGCGGAATTAGGGCTTGGAGGAGGCGGAAGGAGGCGGAGGCGATTCTGGTGTTTGTTCCGGTGTTCGTTCACAGATTGGAGGAGGCGCCATAGAAGTCGAAGGAGGAGGCGCCATAGAAGTCGCAGACTCGCACTAATTAGGGCTTGGAGGAGGCGGAGGCGGCGGAGAGCCCCAGACGATGTGGTGGCGAGGAGAGATCGGAGCGATGTGGTGGCAGGGACAGTTGCAGGGGACTGCCGACGCGCGATGATGACGGCCGGCGATGGCGGCTTGCGGTGATGACGGTCGGCGCGCGATGGCGGCTTGAAGAGAGAATCGTTGTCTTCTTCGCAGATCTTCATCCTTCTTCTACTTCACAGATCTTCTTCTACTTCGGCTTGCAATCACCATCACCACGCCTCCTGTCCCCAGTCACCATCGCCATTCCTCCGACCCATAACACTCTTCGACGGTAGCCTGTTGCCCCTCTTCCTTTCTCTTTTCCCTTCGATTCAATTTCAGGTATACAATTTCGTCGATTTCGTTCCCAATTGATTCGAGGGTCGCTCAATTGAAATTGAAATCATGAGGCCTTTAATCACAGACTTGTCCTCGTTGATTTCGCCCCCAATTAGGGCTTGGTTATTTTCTTGAACGAAATGGGTGCTTGAAATGTGCTTTCAGGGCAGATTGTTTCATTTTTGTGCCTTATTAGATGACTTGTCCTCATTGATTTTTGTGCTTAATGTATGATCGATTCTTGCTATTTGATAAGTTTTTTTTAATGTTGGCATTTCAATAAAAACTCCAGCGAAAGCATCGAATAATCTATTGATACGATCGAATAATCATGTTATACCATCGAATAATCTATCGATAGCATCGCATAATCTATCGATACAATCAAATAATAAAACAACCCAAATCACAAATAATGAAAAAAACCCAAATCTTGTCGATATATTATTCGATGTGATACCATCGAATAATCCAACGGAACCATCGAATAATCTATCGACACGATCGAATAATCTATCGACACGATCGAATAATCTATCGACATGATCGAATAATCTATCGATACGATCGAATAATCCTGTGATACCATTGCATAATCTATCGATACGATCGAATAATCCAGCGATACGATCAAATAATCATGTGAATTCATGGAATAATCTATCGATACGATCGAATAATCCTGTGATACCATTGAATAATCTATCGATACCATCGCATAATTTATCGATACAATCGAATAATGAAACAACCCCAAATCACAAATAATGAAAAAAAAAAATCCATTGCACGCGCCTCTTATAAAGCAGTGGAGCTGAGAAATTATTGGGGCCCACCATTTTTTCAATTAAAAAAAGTATAAAATTACATTTTAATCTCAACCACCCATTTCTTTTAATCAAGGGCCTAGATTTGTGTACTTGATACACAATAAAGGGTGAGTACTCCGGAACCATCCCCTATATATATATATATATATATATATATATATATATATATATATATATATATATATATATATATATATATATATATATATATATATATATATATATAATGTGGTTCAAATGTTAACAAGCCTTACGGTGTTAAATGTTAACAAATCTAGGTCATTCAATTATGTAAAATAAAGGGTTGAGATTAATTATGTTTAATTATAATTAAATAAATAAAGTCCAAAAATATGGAAGAGGGCTAATGGTGCGCACATGACAACCTACCATTTTCCTAATTCCTCACAAACTTAAAGATATTTAATCCCACAATCTCTTTAACGAAACACCAGATGAGAGCCATGATCGGCGAAGGCAAATCGAGGAGATGGCTGAGCAGACGGTCGATAAAGGCAGCACCACGATGGTCGACGAACACAGCTGCCGCCATCGCCACTACGTCCACCACATCGCCTCCACTCCTCCAAAATGCGTTGCCAAGCGCCATCGCCTGCATCGGCGATTTCGCTCCCAAAAGACCTAGAATCGCGACCCCATTCCAGTGGTACCACGTCTCGTCCGCCAGCTGCTTCGAACAGATCCGCCAGGAGGAAGATCGTGATCAATGGGTTGCGGTTGAGTCCAACAGATCCGTCAAGTTCGCTCTCCACGACAGTGATGCGGTGTCCTGAAGGCTCCTCTTTCTTCTAGGATTGTTAAAATTCATCCATCTCTGCCTCTTGTGGAAGGATCGATCTGGTAAGATGTTGGATCGAAGATTCGAATCTTTGATCAAAATGGAACTGAAATTATACTCTGGTGGTAAGGGATGTTCATGAATTGGGATGTTTTGATGTTGTTTAAAGCATTGACAGTCTGGAAAAATTGTTCATGAATTTATCAAATATTCGGCAGGTTCAGGGTCATTTTATTCGTTGATAAGTATAAATTATTCATATGTATAGGGGCATTAGATGTAGGTTTGTTGAAATTTAAACTTTGTCTAAAATTATTAATGAATTTATTGACTATTCGGCAAGTTCAGAGTCACTATTCGTTGATAATAAGAAATTATTCGTATGTATCTGTTTAAAATTGTTCATGTATTTATCGAATATTCGGCAAATTCAGAGTTATTATTCGTTGATAATAAGGAATTATTCGTATGTATCTGTTTAAAATTGTTCATATATTTATCGAATATTCGACAAATTCATAGTTATTATTCATTGATAATCAGAAATTATTCATATATATGGGACAATTAAATAGAGGTTTCTTGGAATTCAAGATCATGAATTTATCGACTATGACTATTCGGTGAGTTCAGAGTCATTATTCGTTAATAATTAAAAATTATTCATATGTATAGGGGCAGTTAGATGTAGGTTTGTTGAAATTCAAACTCTGTCTAAAATTGATCATGAATTTATCGACTATTCAGCAAGTTCAGAGTCACTATTCGTTGATAATAAGGAATTATTCGTTGATAATAAGGAACTATTCGTCATTATTCATAAAAATTTTGAGCTAATTGAAAATAACGAGCCGATGGATTATTAATCGATCATGTGATTCCCCTAGGGTAAAATATATTTTTTAAAAGGTAACATATAGTATTAACTAGTTAATTTTACAAAAATCAAGATGACACACCACTTTCCACATACAGTTATTTTTCAAATTCAAAGTAGGTTTGTGGATGAGAGTGAGTTACATACACCACATTATGAGGGTGGGGAACAATATGAGTGGGACCCACGATTTTTTAAGCAAAAAAAACCCACAATTAATCTCAACCTTCCGTTTTCCCTCAATCAAGGGTCTAGATTTGTTAACATTTAATACCGTAAGGGATGTTAACACATGACCCAACCTCTCTCTCTCTCTCTCTCATATATATATATATATATATATATATATATATATATATATATATATATATATATATATATATATATATATATATATATATATATATATATATATATATATCATCATAAGTAACTAACATATAACCTCTTATAATCAATCACCACAATAACATGCTATTAGTCACACATTCATGACATCATGCCAAGTTAGTAAGGCAACCAAGTCAAAAATCCCCACCTTAGTTCAGAAGTTGATAATGCATATTTTAGATAGGCATTATAGGTAGTTGTTATTGCATTTAGAGGAGTCTATGTCATGTTTATTGAGTATTTCATGTCATTAGTATTTTTTCTTGCAAGTTTGGAATCTACGCTCTTTTTGTGCTGATTCGCAGATTTACGTTCCGATGTTTGGAATGATGCATTTATGGCTTTGCTAAAGATGAGTATGGAGAGCTATGAACCTGGGGAAACCATTGGAAAAGGCAAGAAGAGGCATAGGAAGAAGCTTAGCTTGGATTCAGGATAAATCAAACGAGGAATACGCTTCTGATGGGGACGACGCCCACCACCTAAACCACAGTGCCCGCCGGTCGCCCAGATGCGGGATTGCGAAATCTATCTTTGGGAAATTAATTAGGTTTTAGGTTATTATTATGTTGGCCGACTTTTAGCCTATTGTGAGAGATTATTGGAGATTGATTGAGACCTAGTTTGAGAGAGACTCCAATGGAGATTTGGAGAGGAGAAACTTCCATGAGGAACAAAACCTCTTTCGTTTCGCCTGCAATTCAGAGACATGGTTATATGATTTGTGAGACTTAATTTCTATCTATTCTATGTTTGATTGATTCAATATCTTTGTTCTTCATTGATTGATTGCATGTATTCCCTCTTGATTGGCCTCCTTGACGGAATTTGCTTTCTTGCTAAATATTTTATTATCCCTTGCAAGTTAATTGAATCAGTAGCACAACATAGTTAATCGATCCCATGAAAGCATCGATTGGGTGTGTGAGGATATTGACAATTCTACTTTGATAATTGCATCGATTAGGGTTAGAGAGATGTGCCTCTATCTTTAGTTGTTTACGTTATTGGAATTGTCTAATTGCTTAGGGTTGGAATAATCCACCATTAGAAGAACCAAACAAGGAAAGGTAGGATAGAGTCGAGGATCAAAGACGTAACCACTGTTGATGAATTATAGAGGAAACTATCTCATTCATATCAATTGTCACAAATTCACCATTGTTACTTTTGCCTTATTCAATTGTCTTTTCATTCAATTACTCTTTGATCTTATTCCCTTTTGATAGCAATTTGTAAGACATGAAAGGTATTCTCTCTGTAGGATCAACCCCTTACTATTCCACTATACTAGTTACTAGTTTGCTAGTTAAGTTGTTGGTTTATGTTATTCTTTTTGGTGTTGTAGAAAGGTAACAACATTCTGCACCACACGAACCATCTCAAATCTTAAGTCAAATAGTAAGGATTTCCGACCCCTTGAAAACGTTCGTCAAATTCCTTTTTCAATTTAAATCCAATAATATATTTTAAATCTCCATATTTTACAAGGCCATAATATATTTTTAAATACCTGTAATATATATTATTATCAAAATTAGGATCCATAAAATAGACCCAATCATTTTTTATTTTATAAAAACCAACGCTTTTTTTTAAATTACCAAAACCCGCCCTTATTTTGTCAAACTCCAAAATCTAGCCCTTTATGTTAAAACCCCAAAACCAAATCTCATTTGTAAAACAGGCCTAAAATCACTTTGATTTTTCTAAAAAAAAATTATAACGGTCCGGGATTAGAAATTCCGAGTTCCATTTCAAAGGAATGATCATTCGTTAGGATCTTGCACTCCGAGTACAAGTCGAAGGTTTAAAATCAAGGATTAGTGTTTTAAAGTTGGATTTCGCACCAAAAAACGTAAGGATCGTTGGAATCCCCGGGGTAAATCCCTATACCTATCCTAAGTCTAAGTTACGAGAAATTCATTTATCATGCAAACAAACATAATTATAAAACCATAAATAGGGTTGCCACAGTAGAGTTGGGTCAAAACGAGATTCAAACATTCAAATCCAAAAACTTGACAGCTTACTTGAGTCAAAGTCACAACTCTCTCTTCACGCCATGCAAAAACATCGTGGTCATAGAGCCATATCAGCATCACTATACATATATGACATACCTAAAAATATTAAGGGGGCATAGGATCAGATCGAGGCCTGCCTTTGCTCGCCCCCACAAATAAGCACACATACGTTATTCATAATATCATGCTTATAATGCAGGACAAGAATTTAAATCACGCAAGCTTGTTGATTGTTTACATATATAAATGCAGAAAGCGATTATATGGATCCACACAGAATGTCAAGTGGCATATCTCTCTCCTACCACCCCCCCCCCCCCCCCCCCCTTCCCGATAGGGCACAGATCAACTGGCCTGCTCATGAATGCATTCCATTTTATTTAATTACATCAAGCTCGTATTGGTGCTCATCCCATAGCATGTTTATTATAATCAACATATATGTGGTCTTGCGAAAGAAAAGTAATAATAATGTGAATAATAATAGAGGTGTTACCGTAAGGATGTTACCATGACTCGAATGACCCAGGACGAGACCCGATAGGACTGGGTTGTCATATGACCATAGCAAAGACTCTAATTACTTCACAGATAACGACCGTTCTATTTACATACGCGTACAAAATAAGAATGCTCATTCGTTAATGTAATCCTAACATGATACTACATGGCATGTTATTATGATATGCAACACCTAGTATATCATGCACATATAAGCAGGGAAATCTGATCAATCTGAGTAAGCTCTGAAGAGACTTACCTGGCTATGTAGAACAACATAATAGTAGACCCGGCACACATCAATCACAATCACAAAGTGTCACCTAGATGTATAACGAGAATATAAGAGTCTATATCTAAGCTACTCAAGCATTCATAACATACACATCATTCCATCAAATACGTAAGCACATCGCATTTGCCAATTCATCATGTTCAACCACTCATCGCATCACAAAACCTCATAAAACCAATTTAATCTCTATATATTACTCATCTAATTTCTCAGGCTCGTAAGATCATATCCGCATATAACATCTCAACATGGTCATCAAATTCTATAAGACATTACTCGTACAATAACATATATATAACATTACTATTTCATCGTGCCATTAGTGGTTCACACATGCTATTAGTCACGCATACATGCCATTAGTCAAACAATCACATCAACATGCTAGTTAGTCACCGATCAAGTCTAGTTCCCAAGTTAGTCCCGAAACCCATTTCAAAAACCGAGTCAAACGTTAGAATTCCCGACCTTGAAGTACTCATGAAGTTCGTTTTCCAAAAACCCAAGTTAAGCCTTTAGATTATTCATTTAAATTCCCAAAATCGTTAAAGATGGATCGCGAAAATGTTTTCCAAACATCGAGTAAAACAAGTTTAAAACATTCAGTCAGGGGGCATCTCGCCACGGAGAAAAAGGCTTTTGCCACCCCGAGATGTCCCAGCGAGCACCCCGTGAGATGGGGAATGTCTCGGCCGCGAAATTCTCTTTTGCGCTCGAGAGGGTCTCACAGTCGTGAGACGTCTCCCGCCCGCAAAACCCATATCACGGTCACGAGTCTGAGGTCCCCCCTTAGGGCACCCAAGTAGGCACCCTTGCCACCACGAGACTCGTCCTCACGACCGTGAGTTAGAACCCTAAGGGCATGTTCTAACTCGAGATGGCAAGTCCGGGGCTGAATCGTGGATTCTAGCCCTTTCTCAACCTCGTTTGTTGTTGTTAGCTCTTCCCCTTTTTCCCAATTTTTCCCTAGGCTTTCAGAAACATGTTAGCACCAAGATCGAACGTAAAAATTGAGGATCAAAAGGATTTCTCACCCGAACTCTCCTCCTCTCCACTTTTCTTCTTTGGGGTAGCTTGAAGTGCAATTTTGAGTCTGTTTCTTCTAGCTCTTCTTATTGGACGAGTTGGGGGAGTTATTAGAGGGTTAAAAGAGAAAATTTTGGGGGATTGGAGGTGAAAGGAGAAAGGAATGAGCTTCTTACCTTCCTAGATTAAAAAATGATCAAAGTAGGCTCCGAGGCTTCGATCTAGAGTGGCTCAAAATGGACCCGACCCGGAAACCCCACCCGACACGACCCGGAAAACACGGGGCCGGGGTTGACCCAAAACCCCTAGGGGTCGGGTCTCGGGTCGAATTTTAGAAAATCCCGGGTCAACAGGCGGGTCGGGGTCAGACCCGGCGGGTCTCGGGGGTCGACCCGTTGACCCGGATTTTTTTTTTTATATAAATATACATATGGTATATGTATACTTTTATATATGTTAATATGTATACATTGTGCATATGGGTACCGTACGTGTGTACAGTGTATATATACCATGGTATATATCATGTTAATATGTATACAATGTTATATATGTTAATATCAGCATGTATACAGTGTGCATATAACACATATATGCACACTTACATACTAGATATTATATATATACTATATAATATATATATATATAAGGAAAATAAAAAAAATATAATAAAATATTATAAATCTATATGTGTTACGCCTTTGAAAACCATAAAATATATCGGAATTTTAAAACTCGGGTTTTCGGGTGAACTCGTTACCCGACCCGGAAAACCCGGAATTATAAATCTCGGGTTCGGGTCGGGTGGCGGGTCGCATTTTTAAAAATCCCGGGTCTTCGGGTTGACCCCCACCCGGAATGTTCGGGTCGGCCCGGATGAGCCACCCTACTTCGATCTTGGTCTTCTGGGCTGTTGAGCTGCTCCAAAATGACTCCTTGGACTCCTAGAGAGGTTGATGAAGCTTCTAGAACTCTTGGCTCACAAGATGGAAGAAAGGAGAGGTATTGGGGTGGTGGTTGATGGTGGCGGCACACAGGGAGAGGAAGGGAGAGTGAAAGTGTTTAGGGTTTGATGTTTGTCTCCCCAATCTCCTCTCTTTTAAGATAAGGCTTTCTTGACTTGATTTATGTTTGAACTAGTGATGATGTCATGTGTTTATCTCTTTAGGATGGCTGGATTTGAAGGATAGGATAGTGTTTGTCCCTTTCCAAAAATGGGGGAGCAAGAGAGGGAGGAATGAAAAGGCCTTTGTGGGTGTTCTCCCAAAATAGGAGGCATCTTTGACTTGGCATGGTTTCAAGCTTCCATAGGATAGGGTTTAAGGAAAGGAATTTCGGTTAGGGCAAATATAGGTGAGGGCAAGGATCTTGTTCCGACGTTGCGAGTTTGAAACCCGAGGTTAGTCCCGAAATTAGTTTCCGACGTTAACTTCCCAATTCCAGCTCTCTCTTTCGCGTAATTAGATTTTTGAAATCCGGGAATCAAGGTTGTCATGTTAAGTTAGTTTTCAAAAAAATTATTTTAGGTCGGAAATCCGCTCCATGAGTTTTAAAATCCGATTTGTTAGGTTAAGGAAGAGTTTTCTTGAAATATCTGATTTAAATCTATTTTTAATTTCCTTTTTTCCGAAAATCGGGATTTGAAAATCTGAGCCTTTACAAAAATTAGACCCAGGCAACCCAGCCATTCTCTCATCAATTTGATATCCAAAGCCAAAATAAAGGGAAAAAAGAGATGGGCCCTCATGCTGAGGTGGCTGTTGATATGGAAGTGGGACCCACGGGGTATTCTTCTTCTACTTATACTCCCTGCGTTCAAAAAAACAAAAGGAAAAAGAGGGAGCTTGGTCGGCTATGAATCTGACCACCCGACACTGAGGACGTGGATGACCACCCAACCTAACTCCACAGACACGCACACGACAAGAAAAGAAAGAAGGAGGAGCTCACCAAGGGGTCTTCGACTTCGCCGGAAAAGGAGCTCGGGGGCTGTGTTCGGGTGCGTCGAGGTTGAGTCTTCGAATGAGAAGGCCTGGGAAGGGTGGAGATCGAAGTGTTAAAGGCAGGCTTTTATATTGAGATGAGGTGAAAGAAGGCAAAAACGAGTGAGGACGAGGTCTTGCCGAGCCAATCGTGAAAACAGATGAGCGAAACGACGAGGGCTACAGCGACTGGCTTCGACTTTTCTGGGCGCTCTGGCTTCTCAAGGATGCCGAGGTGGGTACAAGGAAGCCTATGTTGATGGCCCTTGGTGGAAGGAGGAAGAGCAAAGTAGGTAGGGCTTGGTGTTTTTGGCTCTCGGCAAAACAGGGGACAAATGTGGGGATGCGGCTGGCCTTGGACGAAGGTGGGGGAGAGGATGAAGAAGGTGATGGTGGTGGTTTTGTGGCTGCAGAGTAGTGGTGGTGACATTTGAGAAATGTAGTGTCTTGGAGCTATGGAGATCACGGTATAACAAGGGGGAAGAGATAAGGATGTATTTGGGATTAGGGTTTCTATGGGTTTTGAAATGAGTCAAAGAGGTCTGCTTTTATGGGGATTTAGTGTGCAATAGGCTGAACTTTGGATAAGATCAAGAGGAAGCATGCTTTGACTCCATGCTATTTCAAGGAGGTGTAGAAAAGGGATGGAAGAAAACTATTTGAGGGCGTTTCACCATTTGAGGCTATGGGTTTGTGGTTTCATTTGAATACAAACACACAAGGCTCCAATCTAAGGCTGGATTTTTCGGTTGGCATGGGTGAAAGAGGGCGAGAATCTTCAATCCCGAACACGCGAAATTTAAATCTCGAAGTTAGTTACCGAATGTTAGTTTTCCAAATCTCGCTCTCTCGATAAATTAGGTTTTTAAAACCGACAAGGATATCGCCATCCGAAGTTCGTTTAAATCTTGAGGTGAAAAAGATGGAGTCATTTGTCAAATTTTCAAATTTAGGACGGAATCCGCTTTAAGAGTTTCAAAGCCGATTTATTAAGTTGAGGACGAGTTTTTCTCGAAATACCCGGAATTAATTCCATTTTAATTTATTTATTTGAAATTTATTATTGGAAAACCCGAGGCCTTTACAGGGACAAAGCTCTAGGGCGGCAAAGTTGGATGTATGTCATCTCGGGAATCTATTTGGGCGACGGAGATAGATATCGACAGCCACTGGAATGTGGAAGTGAGCCATGTTATTTTCTGACACTGCTTGGGGCAACGAAATAATATGGCATTTGTCGCTGGAATTCATTGGGGCAACGGATATACATGTAGTCCTCTCTTAAATGTGGAAGTGTACTATGTCCTTTTCTTACACTGATTGGGGCTACAAAATTATGTGTAAGTTCGTCGCTCAAACGATTTTAAATTTCGAACAATAAATGAAGCCACTCACCCTATTAATGTTTTAAGGTTACAATAGTAACCTTAACCAATGCCGAGTAACAACCTTCCTTGTAGATCTAAAAAAACTCATGGTATGAAATCCACCTTTTTTTAATCCCTCTCATCTTTTCAATAAGCCTTTCCCCTGTCGAAATTAAGCACAATCTCATGGACGGAGAGGCGACGACGAGGGAGGCCCATAATATAAAGTGATACTGGAGGATCCTCTTAAAAAAGCAAAAGTCTTTAGGATCAATAGATTTAGAGATGGAGAGAGAATGATATAAGAGAGATGGAGAGAGGTCTCAAAATGGAGGGACGAGAAGAAGAAGAAGAAGAAAGAGTGAACAAGGAGATGGAGATCTAGGGTTTCATGGGTGGTGGAGGATGCGTGAATTGGATCTGTGCAGTTGTAGCAAGTGCAAAGTCGACAAGCCTGTACAATTGCTAGCTACCGTGGCAAATATGTTTTTTTTGTAGTTAGTCACGACAACCCCTGTTGAAGATATCATCGGCTCCCATTGTCTTGGTTTTTTCGGATTGAATGCATGTCGTGGCTACTACCGTGGCAAAACCAATTTGCCAAGTAAAATGTCAACCGAAGCTACCTTGTGTGGTCGATTTAATTTTATTTTGTAGTGGGAAGATGTCGAAATCGCGGGTCACTGGGTCGACCCGTTTGGTCGTGTGTTTTTTTGGTAGAAAAATGATGTTGAATTTGAGGGAAAAATGTTTTGCTTATATATCTAGTGTAAAGTCGTAAAATAAATGATAATTTTGAAAATTGGGTTGGCAAAAAAACAACTCGAACTAGCAAGGGTCGTAGTTCAAGCGGTAAGGCTAGTGCACGAAGAACCGCTCAAACTGGAATGCGCGGGAAGGGGGAGTGTGAGACAACTTGACGTTTGTACTATAATGGGCATATATTAATTCTTCAAGTAATGCCTTAACTCTATTAACTATAGCTAAAACATTGTAGTCGGGATCATATTCGACCTCCAACCTAGGAAAATAGCTTTCTAAAATTTTTTGAAGACCGGTTGATTTATATCTAGGTTCGAAACAACAAGCTACGATGAAAATATCAAGAATAACTTTGTAATATTGCAACCATTTACGACGCATGACAAAAATAATTTCGGATATGGAAGGATAATTCAACCCGTCACCTAGCGCTAAAGCGATGTTCATGGTGACAAAACAAAAGGAGTTTGATATAATTAAACATGGCTAAAAGTTTGCGTTGCATCGTGAAAAACATTGAAAACCTCAATTACAACTCGAGTAAACACCACACACCCCAAAAACATTAAAACCTTCGATGTGTTGGGTGGCGAAAGTAGAAAGATATTCCCTACTACAAGATTGATCTACCATAACAAAATTACATCTCATGCACAAATCTTGATGGGGAATATCATCTTCATGACTACAAGATTGATCTGCTATAACGAAATTAACAACTTCAGAAGTTGAATTTGGATGAGAAAAATAAAAAAAAATGGAGTGAAGATGGATATGAGATGATGATTTGACGTTTTATAAGCAAAATATAACTAGCCCTCAATGTTTAAAAAATAACTCGGGTTGCAGGTGGGCACCATTGAAGTATTGAACAATGTCTTTTCAAACGTTAAACTTGACAAGTTGACCCAACGGGTCGATGGATCTAGAGAGGTATGACCCAAACTCGAACCTGTGTACTCGATTAACCCACCTATTCGAATCCGATGAATCGTTGACCCGTGACAACTCGTTGGATCCGGATCGATTCATAACCCGTAGACATACCCTTTTTTTTATTAGGTAAGGATTTGGGTGAGATTACTCTACCCGAAAGCATCCTGCCGGATGAGGTCTAGCAGACCTGTGTCATTGTATAAATTAGGTCCCCTGGTAGAGTAGCAAACGTGTGCAACCTTATCCGCTACCCGGTTACCAATACGGGGAATGTGGGAAACTATTATATTAATTACTCCTAGGAGAATGGTTTTAACGTCCGACATTACTAGTTCTATTTCCCAAGGGTAGTTTGCGTGTGTTCGTAAAAATTCTGTAATGATTTTGGAATCCCCTTCGATAATTATATTGTTAATTTTTAGCTCCCTGGCCCTTTCCACCCCAAGTCTCAGTACCACTGCTTCCACCATAATAGGAGAGTGTGCACCGATAACCCTGTC
Organism: Persicaria tinctoria; assembly: GCA_037127255.1. Taxonomy (NCBI): domain Eukaryota; kingdom Viridiplantae; phylum Streptophyta; class Magnoliopsida; order Caryophyllales; family Polygonaceae; genus Persicaria; species Persicaria tinctoria. Next base: position 39,707,506 of record JBANSL010000012.1, on the reverse strand, counting down.
ATTCATGCTGATTGGGCCACCATTCCAGTCTCTAGTAATGTAACCAATAGAGCTCTTGGAAGCCGACATATATGACCCATCAAAGTTTAGTTTGTATATACCCATAGGTGGCCTTTTCCATCGTATACTATTTTTGCGATTTTAGGGCGGACTTTTCCTCCTTTTTGGATTGTAGAGTCTTCATTTTCATCTAGGGTCAGCTTACTGGTTCTTCTCCAATTTTTGGCATTTTCCCCAACGAGTTTTTTTAATGCCCTATATTGAGGGGATCTTAGCATTTCTAAAGATTACCTGATTCTTCACAAACCATAGCGTCCACCATCTTATTGCTATGTTGTGTTTATTCTCCTTCGAGAGAGTGGTGCTTAGAAGCTGAAAAATTTGGTCCATATCACTGTTTTCTGATATAAGTGAGTTGACTTTATGGGATATTTCTCTGGGAAATTGTTGTTGAAAGTTGTTGAAGGTACATTCTATGAAAATGTGGATATCATCTTCCGATGATTGATTACACAAGATACATGTAGTGGGAACAATAACACCCTTTTGGGCTAACCGTGTAGCTGTGGGTAGGCCTTTATGCTTGATTTTCCATAGAAAAGTTTTAACTTTGGGGGTGGGGGGGGGGGGGGGTCGATTTTCCAAATCTAGGTGAATCCATCGGATGTTGTGTGTTGTTTGGACGAGATTAGATTATAGGCACTTGACATTGTGAACCATCCCTTTTTGTCATGCCACCAGTACAACCAATCGGTGAGGGGGCTGATTGGTAGCGGGATTTTGATGATTTCTTCTGCTATCACTTCTGGGATAATGGAATCAAGCTTTTCCTTTCACCATCCCCCCCCCCCCCCCCCAAATTATGTAATCGCTTACAATTTTCTTTTGGTCTATATTGAGTTGGGGATCAATCTTTTCCAAAAGAGGCTCTGTTGTTACCCAGTTGTCTTTCCAGAAATTGATAGATTTTCCGTCTCATACCGACCAAATAAGTCCTGATTTGAATTTTGTAACAAGGAATTGAGTTTTGACCATTGCCAAGAGGCGTTCCCACTCCTAGCGTAGTTAAGTATATGATTTTCTTTTAGGTATTTGTATTGTATAATTTTAACCAAGTTATTCTAGGGTTCTGCTAGAATTTTCCACAAAAGTTTTAATTTGAGTGCTTGATTCATGTTTCTGACTTTCCGTACTCCCAGCCCACCAGTTGCTTTTGATTTACATATTTTGTCCCAGCTTATGAGCGGGCTATGTTGGGCATCTTTGTTCCCAAAAAAAGGTTCTGTTGATTTTGTCAAGTTGCTTATGTGCAGACGTGGGAAGCAAGAAACTCTGCATGGAGTACAATGGCTTTGATGATAGATTAGATGCAACTAAGGTGGCCCTTCCATGCTTAGATAGGGCGTTTGCGCGCCATTTATTGAGCCGTTCTTTCGATTTGCATATAATCTCACCGAAGGTTTCCTTTGTGACCCGCCCGTTTATGATTGGGCATCCCAGCTATTTCTCCAAAATTCATTCTAGGGGTATATTAAGTACTCATTCTAGGTCTCGGGCTCCTGTCCTTGGTATTCCTAGGGTGGTTTGGAAGGATGACTTGTGGTATATAGTTTACCTTCTGTATGGAGAATTTGCAGTAATCCTCAACTATTTCTTTTACTTTTGTGCAAGCAGAGTTGCTTCCTTTTGAGAATATGATAATGTCGTCCGCAAAAACCAGAAAGGGGTTGCTAGGGCTAGAATTCCCAAATTTGAAGCCAATGATGTTATTGGTGGACTCAGCGTCTATCGACAGTTTGCGAGCTAAAACTTCGATCTGCTCCAAGTAGAAAATGAAAAGGGCAAAGAGGGTCTCCTTGACATAGTCCTCTAGTTGGTTAAAAGGGCTCCGTGGGGCCATTGTTAACTAGTACAAAGAACGAAATCGTAGTCACACATTCCATAATAATTTCCACAAATCGTTGATGGAAACCGAGTCTTTGGAGCACCAACTTTGTAAATTGTCAATCTACTCTATCATACGCCTTTTCCATGTCAAGTTTTATGGAAGTCCAACCCTTCGAGCCTTTTCTTGTAAAGAGTGAAAAATTTCGTGTGCGATAAGGATGTTTTCTTGAATTGCTCTGTCAGAAACAAACTAATGCTCCTTGGAGCAGATGTATAATTTTTCCAATTATCATTTTTAATCTTTATGTGATTATCTTGGAGATGATTTTGTATATGGTAGAGTGACAGGAGGAAACTGTCGTTGTTCCTATCAAAGTATAACTCAAACCTACAAACTAGTATAGTAAGCAAGTAAGAGGTCGATCCCACATAAAATCAAGTATTCCTAAGTAATGTATATTTACCAATTAAGAGAAAAGGGATGGTTTTGGTGATTTAAGTAAAGAAAATAAACTATAAACAAGTTAGTAGAGATAACAATTGAGAAAATAGTTGCATCTATAAATATCCACTTTAGTTTGGTTGACACTTCATATGACATTCCAATAATATGTACTCCTTCACAATACAATGCAAGCATACTTCTTAAATAACCACACAAACTCATTCATTTTTTTCTTTTGATAATGATTTTCTTTTCTTTTCTTCTTTTTATTTTCTTGACTTTTACCCCTAAGTGAATTTTATCCTCCTTAGGTCCCAAGTAATAAGCGCATATAAACCATATCTATGAAGTACAAATGAATCACCCAACATAATTTCTCAACTCAAAGCAACTCCATCAATACATCAAGATATTCACCAACTCTTCTCCTAATTCCCAGATGGGTCAGGCTAATAATCGGCTAGGAAGATTTTGTGTAGCTAACAAAATAGGCTCAATTGGCTTCAAGCAAAGGATAATGTGTACGGGTGGGTAGAGTATAATATGGATAAAAGAAAATCATGCCTCAATCACTTTAAGGTTACATGCAAAAATAATGTAAATGCAGCCTCAATAAAGATATCTAAACGCCATTTAAAGATGAAGTAATCAATGAGAGTATTCACACACAAAAAAACTAGAGGACATATATGTGTAGTCCTAATAAGGCCAAAATAACTCACATGGTCAAATTGTTAGAACTTCAATACCACTTAAATTCCAACGACTATACATGTTCAATTATCTCATCAATCTTGTTCCCAAAAAGCCTATAAAAACAATTCAAAGTTTCAAACACTTCAAGCAAGTCATGGGGCACATGATAAGATAAATATAGAGGACAAGTAGCATAGATGGGAAAATATATAAGACCTAAAGTGTATGAAATGCATGATATTTTTTGATTTTTTTTTAGCAAATGCAATATATGAGTAAAAATAAATATGAAAACATAAATAAACATGATATGCAAAATCTATCTATATGCAATGCAATCCCTCCCCCACACTTAAATTTTTCATTGTCCTCAATGAAAATTAAAGACAACAAAATTATAAAAACACAAAGGAAAAGATAAATGAAATACTCACAATGTGGTGGAAATGTGGATTTATGAACCTTCATGGATGAACAAAGAGTAACTAGCAACATCCGTAGCCCGTGGCTTCATCTCGATCTGCAGTGTTAGGTGCCCCACGAAAAATGCCAAAACCAAACTAATTCAATGAAATTTAAGAAAAAGAAATCTAAAACTACTTACCTTGGGTTGCCTCCCAAGAAGCGCCTTTGTTTTATGTCATCGGCATGACTTATTCTCAATCTTAAATCCTTACCCATCAGACATCGTCAAGGCCCTTAGTAGCCTATCATATTCATGTGCACACATCTTACACAGGACATAATAACCCAATAATAAATTGAAACTATATAATATAACACTTAAATACCTTTTCAATTTATCAAAGAGTTGAGCATGACTCTCTGATGGAGGAATATAATACCACCAGTTTAGTTCCACTGGCGGCTTCTCAAAATAGCAATTAAAAGGATCAACATAATCACTATTACCTTCAAAATTGCAAAAGTTTACCTTTATTACCTCTTGAGCCTCAACATGTGGCTCTAGACATGGTTCATCAACGGGGTAGCTCAAAATGAATGTATCGGGTGGAGTAGTAGACACAACACATGAAACCTCATGCGTCGACTCATGAGATTCCATGTCAGGAAGCACTGGACCATCTTCTCCATCGGCAAAAAAACTATCGTTGTCTATGAACAATTCTTCCTCGTTATGAAACCAACTAGGAGGGAATGAATTAAGCACAATGACTTCGACAGGATCTTCCATTCTTGCATCCTTCACTGTCTCAGGAGATGACGGAATGGGTTGGCTTTCTTTATCAACTTGAGGGGTGGCCATCTGGTTTACTATTATCTCGCTTGATGTTTGAGTAAGTTGGCTAATTTGTTCCCCCAAGTTTTTTATCCTCTCAGCATTCTCCTGCACCGCTTGTGTAAGGGTCTGAATCGCATCATCCAGGTGTGTGATAGAGTCCTCCATTGGTGGATAAGATGTGGTGAGCAACTCTTCCTGTGCAACATGGTAACCAATGTAACAGAAAAAATCCCACAATCCCAACAAACCTATCCGTGCTAGGCCTCCGCTACTCATATATTCAACAAGCGCTCGTGTCTCAACAGTCATCCCGTCAATTATGCAAATAATCATATCTCGGATGCTATCTTGATAACCCCTTGAATTACGAATGTCAACATATCTCTGCAATCTGGTAACATATTGGTGAAAGTTTTCACCTTCAAACTGCAATAACCTCAACATCCTAAAAGTTAGTAGTAAGGGTGTTATCAACCGTAAGATATATAGGTTCACAACAAATTAGATATATACAAAAATTGATAAACACACAAAACTAAGAAATAAACTTTGATTTCCCGGCAACGGTGCCAAATTTTGACATGAGGAAACTGTCGTTGTTCCTATCAAAGTATAACTCAAACCTACAAACTAATATAGTAAGCAAGTAAGAGGTCAATCCCACAGAAAATCAAGTATTCCTAAGTAATGTATATTTACCAATTAAGAGAAAAGGGATGGTTTTGGTGATTTAAGTAAAGAAAAGAAACTATAAACAAGTTAGTAGAGATAACAATTGAGAAAATAGTTCCATCTATAAATATCCACGTTAGTTTAGTTGATTGATCATCGATTCTTCTTCAAGTTCTCTTTTCATCCTATTATTGTTCTTGTCCTGATCTTGTGTAAATTACTAGTCCTACGAGTCCTAGTAACCCTTACTAATTAGATAACCCTAACACGGTCAAGATTCAACCTAATAGTAGCATTAAGATTAAGGATTAACCAGTATACATGCAACACCAAGCTACGAGTCAGCATTCAACATGTAATTGATTCTCTACACACCAGTTTAGTCCTACGAGTCCTAAAAAGGCATGATTGCTACTATGGATTAAGGTTCGCTACGAGGAATCTACAAAATCCTAGTAATAATCTCAACTAGTTGTACGGAGTAGAAGAAATCAACAATATTCGCAAAAGAATCAATACGAATCAATATGAATACAACAAGAATAGAAATCTCACAACTTTATCAAACCAAAGCTTCAATCCATAGACGAAACAGAAGAGTTTAGCACTCCATGACCATGGAGGCTCCCCTCTAGGGTTCTCTCAATTGATAATCTCCAAGTGCATAAACTAAAGAATTAGATCCCTCAAATAAAACCCTAAAACGTCCTTATAAAGTCTCAAAAGAATCGGCCAAATAATAATTCTAAAAACCTAATTAAAGAAATAAAAAGTCCATTAACAGATTCGGCGTTTCTGCAGAAGCCGCGGGGCGGTCGGGCCGCGGGGCGGCTTTTACTGTTCACAGCGATTTTTCCTCTTCGAATTTGGTCTCGATGTCAACACGAAAGGTGTAGATATCGGAAAGAGCTTTCCAATGCATGCTTATAATAGTCAATCGGACCACCGAGGCCTCTAGAAAGTTCAAAATAAGTTCAGCGTGTCTGGCGACAACTTTTGTTGACTTGTTCTTCACTTAGGCTCTCTAGCTTCGATTCTACTCCCGTACTCTTCACTTTTATTCTTCCTCTTCACTCTTCCTTCATCTATTAGTATCCTCATCCCTCGTCGGATCCACATCTACCTGAAATTAACCATAAAAGCATGTAGATTCCGACTCCACCAACAAAACGAGTATAAATGCAAATCTAGCCTAATATATGCATTATATAAATCTAAATCATGCTAAATGCATCCTAATATGCATACCTAAATGCGTGCTTGTAACGGCCCGGGATTATGATTCCCGAGTTACGTTTCGAGGGATGAAACCCCTCGTTGGGATCTTGCGCCCCGAGTACAGGTTGAAGGTTTGAAACCGAAGATTTGTAGTTTAAAGTAGGATTTCGCACCCAAATCCGGAAGGTCCGTTGGAGACCCCGGGGTAAACCCCTGTACCTGTCCTAAGTTTACAACGCGGAAAATCATTTATCATGCAAAGGGCATAAGTTCAGAAAATGATACAACCAGTGCCACGGCAGAGCCGGGTCAAAACATAGTGTAAGTAGGGAGAAATCCCAAAAGCATGAATCTGGTGAAGTCAGGTTTCAAACACTCACTCTCCGCCATAAGAATAGACCTCGTCATAACAGCACAAAATCAAGAAGTGTATCGGGTACCTGAAACTATACCACCAAGTCAGGCCAAGAGTCCGCCTGCGGGTCCTCTGACCGCGCTGAGGACATATAATAAGCCTATACCTAGAATAAAGGATGCCTTCATGTAGTACTGGAATATTAACCACACTATCATGCTCCTAATTCATATGTGCAGAATATTGAGGAAGGCCTTAACAACGAATACCAAGCGGTATATCCCTCTTTTACCACCACCCCTCTTCCAGACAAGGTGGAGACTGGCCAGTTCGATGCTATAATCATATCAAATCTCATCATCATATCATATCTCATCATCATATCATATCTCATGCCCATCTCGTATCTCGTGATATATATAAATGACTCGAGGAGGACAACACCCGATGAAGCTGGGCTGCCCTATGACCCTAGCAAGGACTCTAGGACTCACAGATAACGGCCGTTCTGTATTCAACGCATACAGAATAAGGATGCTCATTCGTAAATGCAATTCCTAAGCATGATACTACATGACATGCTCTTATGCATATGCAACACCTACATACTATATGACACATCAGGCAGGAGGTACTGGTTACTGAGTAAGCCCCGGAGGTACTTACCTGGCTAGCAGATCGGCAAAAGAAGAATCCAACACACAGTAGTCACGATTACAGAGTATCACCTAAGTACATAATGATAATACACTGAGTATATGTCTCTAGCCACTCTGAACACATATAACACACATTCATACAAGTAGATAAAGAACAAGCTCGCATCAACCATACTTTCAGTTCATCACGATCAACCATCTCTTATCTCATACCATTCATCATAACTTGCCAACTTATCAACTTAAAATAACCTCCCTATCATACTTAGCCAAATTCGCATATTACTATTTCATACTCATACTTTCCATAAGGATATATATCATTATCATCAGCAGAATCGAATATTTAATCTCTTCTAAAAATCACCACAATATCATGCTATTAGTCATACATATCATACCGTTAGTCAAACGATCATATTATCATGCTAGTTTGTCATCGAATAAGTCTTATTCCCAAGTTAGTTTCAAAACCGTTTCAAATCCCAGTTAAATAGTTAAGTATTCCGACCCTTAAAATACTCGCCGAATTCCCTTTTTAATTTATTTGTTAGATTACTTTCCAACCTTGAACTTCTTTTCCAAATTCTTTATAAATCTTGAAGTCCCAATAATATATTTTAAATCTCAAATAGTATTACATGATATTTTAAATACCATTTATTTAACACTTTTATAAATTATTTCCAAATCCCCTAAAATCCCGACCATTTTTATTTAATAAATCAACTCTTATAATTCTCCCAAAATATAATAATTTATCTTTTAAATCCTCAATTACTATTATAATATATTTTAATTACCGTTAATTAGTTAAATAATAAACGGATAACCCGAACCATATCGAACCGAACCGAACACATCTAAATAATCCCCAAACCGGTTCTATATATAACAAAACAGGAGGTGGCCCCACATGGTATGCCACATCAGCTTCATCTTCATTCTTCAAATGAAGCTTCCCGCCGACCATGGCTGCTCGACGTCGCCTCCGTCTCGTGCTCCCGCTCTCAAGCTCGCCTGCCACGCTTGACATCGCTCCCAGCTCGCGTCTCCTGCTCGCCCGCTCATCCTAGTCCTCGCCCGCTCCCGCTCTCGCCCCAGCTCGCTCACACCAACTCAAACGCTCTCGCCGGAGGTCTCGAGCCCACCCGACTACCCACACTCAGCTCTCGCTCACCCCCCAGTCAGTCTAAGCATCGAAAGGATTCAAGAATTCGAATCAAGAAGGAATAGAAAGCTCAGGAGCTTACCGACGTGTCTGCGACTTCGAAGCTTTCGATCGGAGGTCTGGGCGTCGTCGGAGGCTCGCGATGGCTTGTCGGACCTACGTCGAACATGGGTGAGGAGGGTGGTAAAGTCCGAAGGTGGTTTGGATCGAAAACGAAGGAGAACGACTCACCGAAAGTTTGGTTCGCGATCGAATCGGGCGGCGACTTTGTTGGTGGCGTTGCTGGAGTCCACTGGTGGTGGCTGCAGCTTGTGGTGCCTCCGATGGATCTTGTTATTGCTGCGCTCACAAGGACGGAGGAGGAATGTGGAGGAAGAGGAATCGGTGGTGGTGGCGATGAAGAACAACGGTGACGAAGAAGGCGATGGTGAAGGCGGAGATGAAGGAGTGTTGCGGGGTGGTGATGGTGGTGGCGTGGAATGGTGAAAGACAAAAGAGAGCAGGAGATGGTGAATGATGATGAACGAAGAGGCGAAGAGGGATGGGTGATGATGGTGAATGGTGAATGACGGGGAGAGGGGTGTGGATTTGAAAGAGCATGGTGAGTGAGATGGGAGTGGGTGAACATTGTGTGTGGAACCGGGTAAACAAATACCCGAAATTAAATCTTGAATACGCGAATTTTGAATCTTTAAATTAGTTATTAAATGTTAGTTTCTCCGACTCTCGTTCTCTCGAGCAATTAGATTTTTATAATCGACAAGGATATCGCCATCTGATAATTATTTTCAATTTTCGAGGTAAAAGGATGGAAATCGTTCGTCAAATTTTATATTACGGTTGGAATCCGCTAAACGAGCTTTTAATTCGATTTAAATTCATTTTTAATTTCCTTTTTCCGAAAAATTAGGATTTGAAAATCTGAGCCTTTACATCATCCACCTCTAAAAACAAGTCTCGTCCCCGAGACTAAAATCATTTTCAAATAGGAGATGAAGTTTGAAATTAGTGAGTCCAAGGATCATGCCATTGATCCCGTAAGTATCTCATAAGTGCCCCTATGAGATCCTCACAGTACCGATGTCGTGATCATAATATCTCCTATAGACCGTAGTAAGAATGTAATATGGGCCCCTACCACATCCATACTCCGACTCTTTGGCCATATCATAACTCAAATACAAGTATCCACTTCATGGGGCGTTATAATGAAAACTAGAGTCACATTAATTTCTTAAAATCCAAGTTAGTCTCTTTTGAAACACCATTCAAAATTTCAAGTTCGACGTTAGCCAAAATCATTTCCAACTTCTCAGTTCATTCTACCATCCGCCTCTAAGGGCTTATCCCATATTCTCTTCCTAGGTTCCAAGTCATAATCAAATTCCAATACTTCAGCTTCCATCATTTCTATCATCAAGGATCATATATATAATAGCAATCATATCTCACGTTTAACAACATCACATAAACACGTCAGGTACAGTCGTATAATATAATATATCTAGCATCGTATCGTCCATGGTAGGATTTATCACATTATCTCACAGAGGTGACACACCATATCAATCAGATAAACCCGTCATATCAAACAGATAAGCACATCATATCAATCAGGTAAGCACATCATACTCATGCTACTGCCAAGCGTCATCACATTAGAGACAACCAAGTACTTCCGTACACTAGCATTCCATCGAGTTCAGGGGATAACTATGTTAGTACTAATAGTTCACTATTGTCAACGACAATACATCATAGAATCAACATCGTCTATAACATAGAATTCGCACCACATTTGGCCCCAAGTAAAGCGTACGCTAGATCACATCCTCAAGAGAACTTGCCTATAACTATCAATCATGATAAGACACAACCACTACCCATCAACTCTTGCATTAAGATCAAATTCACCGAGGTCTACCACCCCAAACCACTACTAGTTCTAGACACCATTGCATCCTGCTCACATACAACCTTTCTAGTCTCATACCCACTCGAAATCAAGGCCGAATACCCCAAACCAACTACTAGGTATCCCAACTCCTATGCCATCAAGCCATCTAAGGGCCAATCCACTTCGACATCCCGATCTAAAGTCCTACCTTTCACTCGACTATCATCTTCTAAAGAGACATCGTGAATCACCTTGCTAACTTAATCATACTCCCCACGCCACTAACCACTCTCACTAACCATCCACCTCTAAGAATCCAACTAGTGGTACTCCCAACCACGAATCACCATGACCATCAAGCCGACCCACTCTAGATCCTCTTCCTAGCATACTCTACCTCGACTAGTTCCCTCAACTCCGCATGTTTCCCCAAATTGCCTCAGATCATGCTTCCTTAAACTTCGAAATCTCTACCACTTAAACTCTTATGTACCAATCATCGTTTTCACCGAATTCCTATAACATCATCGTCCGAATTTCCTAAGTACCGCAACTTTACCAACCTTCTAAAATGTCTTATCCTCTAGCGTCCTTAATACCTTATGCTTTGCCTAGTTCCCAAATCCATACTCATAATCTCTCTATCTCAACCTTAAGCCCAGTCTTACTAGGAATCTAAACTACATCATTGCATAGCTACCAGCCTTTCCTCGAAGATTCATCTCACATCCTCAATTACCTTAATAGCCACAATGACCTCCACTCATAAATCCCGATTCATTCCCTATGCCAAAATCCTCCAACAACGCATCTAGAGATCTTTCACTCATAAATTCCCCAAGCATAACCAATCCTATCTAAACAACCCCCAAATACTCATCACACGAACAACCCTGATATGAACAACCTAATATCCCGGATCGATAATTTCCCAAGCAACCTCATACTACTTTTCCTAGGAAATTCCTCAACCTCACCCCTTACCGAAATCGCCCCCACTCTTAGCACCCATCACCCAGTCCCAAATTCTACGATTCCTCGGACATTCCTTAATTGATCATCCTTGACACCGCCCACATTCCGCTCATAGAAATCTAGACACCTTCCTTAGCACACCAATCCGTCTCACAACACCTCCCTTCAAGAATCCCCCGATCAACTCCTAGCTTGCCCATCCACCTCTATAACTATCCTAACTACCTCTACCCACACCCAACCTCAAAATCTCGGCATACTAGCCCCACTGCTCACCTAAGACCTACCTAGAAGTTCATTTATACTCACGGACCACTATCTTCGACACATCCCAACTCACTCGGCTCTACCCAAGCTAACGCATCATTTCTGCACCCCATCTCACATGAACAATGACCCAATCCGAGGACCTTAATCCACCTGCCACTTTCCAACCCGTCTCACCAAAGAATCTCACGACTCCAGCTCAAGAAGAAAGCACTCCCATACATATAAACCATAACCTACTCACCAGCAAGTCAGTATACCAAGCACCAAGGCACATCGTCATAGAAACAAGTTAGTCAGGCAATCATTGCTACCAATTCAGTACATCCGTCATCACACATTCAATTATGTCAGTTCTAGGCCTATCACACAACATCAATTTCGATTAGTATAGAAGAATCCGCGATTTGAATTAAGAACGTCATTCCTTGAGTCATCTGAGAGAATCACGTACGCGGCTACCATCTTTCAAATGTGTTCGTCCTTTGTATACTTTTGACGACGTCAGTCCTGTGGTCTATGGGTCATGGACCCATCACACTTCTGTTGCGCCGCTATAGTGCCACTTGGTCTTCAGTCCTTTCTTGCATGTTGGTGCTCATCGGAGGATTGGAAGGGTTAGAAGTTACGAAGATATGGGAGAGACAAGGGCGGACGACACAACTTCCTTAAGAGTTCAGACATGGACCATGACTAGGGATGACGAGACCAAGGAGAAGATCACAACCCGAGAGTTACAACGATGCCCTTATAATTATGGCACGCAAACACATAAAAATCAAGAGATATCATCACATTATTTCACACTAGTATGCACCTATCTCAAGGAATATCGATTTATGCATTCATAACATTTTCATATAATCATCTTTAATTATATGTGTGCAGAACAAGCTAGCAACTTATCATTTCATTCACCAATCATGCTTGACAGACTAAGAACATGTATGTACAGACTGACATGGAACATATGTTGCATAAGTTATGCAAGACCTAGCAAACATCACAGGATATCATATGCACGACTTATCACTCAATTTAGATACACACATAAGCAAGTCATAATATTGCGGGATTGAGGCAAACATGCTAATACAACCATATTCGCATAGTAAGACTAGGACGTCACACAATCATATGAGGGCCTATAACTGGGAGGTATATATCCTACATGATACTAGAAATACTCATTAAACATGTACACAACCAATGAGGTCCAATTAGGTTAATCTAGCATTCTAAGTCATCCAATTCACGTTTTAAACATGCAACGAGAGTTGAACACACTATCATGGACCTAGTTCATAGGGAGACAATAATCATGGGAATTCAATACATAAGACACATACATCAACTCATAAGTGCAACCATGCAATGTACCGGGAAAGTCATGCTGAATTATACCAATATAGCATGTCATTAAATCACAAAGAGGCTATCATTATAACTTGACAGAATTCTCTAAGGACAATCACCGACTCACCACCTCGTTTCCCCGTGGGACGCTATTATGACTTGCTGGGTAGGACACAAGGACATTCACGCCGTTTCCGAGAGATGAGGGTAGAACTCGTGTTTAGACTCTTGTGACAAGAAGACATGGTTGGCCATTACGAGGATTGAAAGGGATGACTCCATAAGACAACTCACTTCTATCTCGAAACGATTTAAATCCTCACTCCCACTAACATACTCAGGTAACCCTCACATCTGACACGATTTCCGAAGGCATTTAGTTGACCGACCCAAATTTCCCGTGAAAGACCCCAATCACAGGTACGAGACTCGATAGAAGCATCGATGGTGGGATACGAAACAAGACTCTAAACAGGAGAGCGGATGCTTCTCGACCCTTGCTAACATGCCTAGATGTTTTGGTGGGGCGGATGACAGAGTCAGAACCATCAGGGGATTTGAATTATGAAAGGGTTATTTCGACAAAACAGGAATTCCGATTACATAAAAACAAGGTTTTCTCCCACTATCCCGTTTGCACAGTTATTCAACACATCATTCAAGTCAAGGCATACTGATTAGTTCGTTATCCTAAGCACAATAGAGCACTCATCACGGAAGCAATCAACAATATTAATATGATCCTCTTCGAGGAGGATCGCCCTCGAGCTCAATTGCATATATGTACATATATAAACGTAAGCATAGAGACGATCTATGTCGTCCTTCGAGGGACGACTGACCGGAGGGGCAAAACCTCACGGCCTCCTAACTCAACACTCCAAGCTCCGTGGTGTTCCTTGGAGTCTTCTAGGCCCATCTGTAAATAAAAGCTAGTATTTTGCCTACTATTCCCCGAATTCTACATCCATAAGGGATGTCTACCGCTTGGGTCTCTACCCACGAGATTATTTCCCCTTTATTCATTTTAGGTTTTAAGTCCAATTAAATTCATTTTGCCCATTTTAAAACATTTTCCAAAACCATTTGAAATCATTAGGCGATTTTCAAAACCTCTTCAACCTATTGTACTCGGATTGCAAAACCTCAGCTCTGATACCACCTTTGTAACGGCCCGGGATTATGATTCCCGAGTTACGTTTCGAGGGATGAAACCCCTCGTTGGGATCTTGCGCCCCGAGTACAGGTTGAAGGTTTGAAACCGAAGATTTGTAGTTTAAAGTAGGATTTCGCACCCAAATCCGGAAGGTCCGTTGGAGACCCCGGGGTAAACCCCTGTACCTGTCCTAAGTTTACAACGCGGAAAATCATTTATCATGCAAAGGGCATAAGTTCAGAAAATGATACAACCAGTGCCACGGCAGAGCCGGGTCAAAACATAGTGTAAGTAGGGAGAAATCCCAAAAGCATGAATCTGGTGAAGTCAGGTTTCAAACACTCACTCTCCGCCATAAGAATAGACCTCGTCATAACAGCACAAAATCAAGAAGTGTATCGGGTACCTGAAACTATACCACCAAGTCAGGCCAAGAGTCCGCCTGCGGGTCCTCTGACCGCGCTGAGGACATATAATAAGCCTATACCTAGAATAAAGGATGCCTTCATGTAGTACTGGAATATTAACCACACTATCATGCTCCTAATTCATATGTGCAGAATATTGAGGAAGGCCTTAACAACGAATACCAAGCGGTATATCCCTCTTTTACCACCACCCCTCTTCCAGACAAGGTGGAGACTGGCCAGTTCGATGCTATAATCATATCAAATCTCATCATCATATCATATCTCATCATCATATCATATCTCATGCCCATCTCGTATCTCGTGATATATATAAATGACTCGAGGAGGACAACACCCGATGAAGCTGGGCTGCCCTATGACCCTAGCAAGGACTCTAGGACTCACAGATAACGGCCGTTCTGTATTCAACGCATACAGAATAAGGATGCTCATTCGTAAATGCAATTCCTAAGCATGATACTACATGACATGCTCTTATGCATATGCAACACCTACATACTATATGACACATCAGGCAGGAGGTACTGGTTACTGAGTAAGCCCCGGAGGTACTTACCTGGCTAGCAGATCGGCAAAAGAAGAATCCAACACACAGTAGTCACGATTACAGAGTATCACCTAAGTACATAATGATAATACACTGAGTATATGTCTCTAGCCACTCTGAACACATATAACACACATTCATACAAGTAGATAAAGAACAAGCTCGCATCAACCATACTTTCAGTTCATCACGATCAACCATCTCTTATCTCATACCATTCATCATAACTTGCCAACTTATCAACTTAAAATAACCTCCCTATCATACTTAGCCAAATTCGCATATTACTATTTCATACTCATACTTTCCATAAGGATATATATCATTATCATCAGCAGAATCGAATATTTAATCTCTTCTAAAAATCACCACAATATCATGCTATTAGTCATACATATCATACCGTTAGTCAAACGATCATATTATCATGCTAGTTTGTCATCGAATAAGTCTTATTCCCAAGTTAGTTTCAAAACCGTTTCAAATCCCAGTTAAATAGTTAAGTATTCCGACCCTTAAAATACTCGCCGAATTCCCTTTTTAATTTATTTGTTAGATTACTTTCCAACCTTGAACTTCTTTTCCAAATTCTTTATAAATCTTGAAGTCCCAATAATATATTTTAAATCTCAAATAGTATTACATGATATTTTAAATACCATTTATTTAACACTTTTATAAATTATTTCCAAATCCCCTAAAATCCCGACCATTTTTATTTAATAAATCAACTCTTATAATTCTCCCAAAATATAATAATTTATCTTTTAAATCCTCAATTACTATTATAATATATTTTAATTACCGTTAATTAGTTAAATAATAAACGGATAACCCGAACCATATCGAACCGAACCGAACACATCTAAATAATCCCCAAACCGGTTCTATATATAACAAAACAGGAGGTGGCCCCACATGGTATGCCACATCAGCTTCATCTTCATTCTTCAAATGAAGCTTCCCGCCGACCATGGCTGCTCGACGTCGCCTCCGTCTCGTGCTCCCGCTCTCAAGCTCGCCTGCCACGCTTGACATCGCTCCCAGCTCGCGTCTCCTGCTCGCCCGCTCATCCTAGTCCTCGCCCGCTCCCGCTCTCGCCCCAGCTCGCTCACACCAACTCAAACGCTCTCGCCGGAGGTCTCGAGCCCACCCGACTACCCACACTCAGCTCTCGCTCACCCCCCAGTCAGTCTAAGCATCGAAAGGATTCAAGAATTCGAATCAAGAAGGAATAGAAAGCTCAGGAGCTTACCGACGTGTCTGCGACTTCGAAGCTTTCGATCGGAGGTCTGGGCGTCGTCGGAGGCTCGCGATGGCTTGTCGGACCTACGTCGAACATGGGTGAGGAGGGTGGTAAAGTCCGAAGGTGGTTTGGATCGAAAACGAAGGAGAACGACTCACCGAAAGTTTGGTTCGCGATCGAATCGGGCGGCGACTTTGTTGGTGGCGTTGCTGGAGTCCACTGGTGGTGGCTGCAGCTTGTGGTGCCTCCGATGGATCTTGTTATTGCTGCGCTCACAAGGACGGAGGAGGAATGTGGAGGAAGAGGAATCGGTGGTGGTGGCGATGAAGAACAACGGTGACGAAGAAGGCGATGGTGAAGGCGGAGATGAAGGAGTGTTGCGGGGTGGTGATGGTGGTGGCGTGGAATGGTGAAAGACAAAAGAGAGCAGGAGATGGTGAATGATGATGAACGAAGAGGCGAAGAGGGATGGGTGATGATGGTGAATGGTGAATGACGGGGAGAGGGGTGTGGATTTGAAAGAGCATGGTGAGTGAGATGGGAGTGGGTGAACATTGTGTGTGGAACCGGGTAAACAAATACCCGAAATTAAATCTTGAATACGCGAATTTTGAATCTTTAAATTAGTTATTAAATGTTAGTTTCTCCGACTCTCGTTCTCTCGAGCAATTAGATTTTTATAATCGACAAGGATATCGCCATCTGATAATTATTTTCAATTTTCGAGGTAAAAGGATGGAAATCGTTCGTCAAATTTTATATTACGGTTGGAATCCGCTAAACGAGCTTTTAATTCGATTTAAATTCATTTTTAATTTCCTTTTTCCGAAAAATTAGGATTTGAAAATCTGAGCCTTTACAGTGCTATCATAGAGCAAAGACTAATTGGTCAATAATGTGTAGTCATTGAGAGATTATCATTTTTTGGTATGAGTGAGATGAAGGTGTGATTGATCTGCTTAAGCAGATTACGAGAGTGGAAGAATGCCTTTACTGCCCTAGTGATTCCGGTTCCAATAATTTCCCTTTTTTTTTTAGAAATCCGTTGTCATACTATCAGGACTGGGAGATTTATTGCTTCCCATTGAGGATACAACTTTTTTGATTTCATTGTTTGTTGGTTGTTTGGTTAGCGATCTATTTTCCTCATCTGTAATGACAGGGTTGATAACCGAGAGGTATTCATGTAACTCTTGGATCGAAAAGGTTTGTTCTCGACTAAACCTTTTTTCAAAATTTTTTTGAATTTCCTTTTTAATATTTTCATCACCGATGATTTAGGTTCCTTCCGCCGAAGTAATTGATCCAATAATTTTCCGATTTCTTCTTCTAGATGCTACTCTATGGAAATATGCCGAGTTAGTGTCTGCTAGTTTCAAGTGTTTTGACTTTGCTCGTTGATTCCAATAAGTGTTGTGGAATTGGAGCAGATTTTCTCTTTTGGTTAGGAGGTTGGTTTTGTTCTTTAGTTAATGTACTTGGATCCTGATTTAGGTAGTGTGTTGATTGTATATCCAATAAGGCTTTGTCGACTTGTTAGAGTTATCGAAAGATGTTTCTAAATGTATATTTATTGGGGTATGATATGTACACCGCTAATTTTTACTATTTACACCGCAAAGTCACCGCATACCTATGCGGTGGCTTAATCAAAATTTAACCCGACATACCGCATGTACATGCGGTATGTCCGTTGACCGTATAAAAACACCGCAAGTACGTGCGGTGGGTTAGGTTGAAACGGAGTCTGTAACGCGATAATCCGGTTGGGTCGAAGTTATCCGAAAATACCGCATACCCATGCGGTGGAATTTTAAAATATTTAAAACGTATACCGCATACCCATGCGGTATAATTTTAAAATAGCGAAAATTTGGGCAAGAACATACCGCATCTCCATGCGGTATTTTTTTACCGTTGTTGCAACGGTAAAAAAAACATACCGCATGGAGATGCGGTATTTTTTAACCGTTGGGGGCCCATTATAAATAGGCGTCGGGGGGCCCAGTTGTCCGACACACCGAATCTTCTCCGATTCCTTTCTTTCCGAGCCCGACTCGAATCTCCTCCGATTCCTTTCTTTCCGAGCCCGACTTTTAGTTCCGTCCATTCCCCGTCCCTATATCTACCACCACTTTGTACCCGAATTTTGAGATGGTGAAAGACAATCGTGGAAAAGCCACGGCTGATGATGTCGGTCTTTTTCGGAGACATCCGTTACAGGTAACATTTAATGTTTATAAAAATCAATTTGCTATATTTTTTAATTTGAAGGAAATAGTGTTAACATTTCAATGTTATATATAATATAGCCGGAACCCACTATACAGAGGCGGAGGACGACAGATTTACCGCCACAGCTGGAGACACACACTCAGCCCACGGTATGTTAAAATTGTTACTAGGTGTAGGGAAATTGATATCGAATAAGTATATATTTCTGTTTTCTTACGAATTGATAGTATTAGGCTGAAATCATTTATAAACCTATGGAAAATCTTGCAACATTTAGTCAGTCATACGATATAGTATCGTATTCGAGCCATAGGATTCTGACAAATACTAGGTGTAGGGAAATTGAAATCGAGTAATTATATATTTATGTATTCTTATGAATTGTTAGTATTAAGATGATATCATTAATATACTTACGAAAATCTTGTCACATTTAGACAGTCATACGATATAGTATTGTAATTGAGCGATAGGATTTTGATAAATATATTTTAATTTACACAGTCTGTGTTATCGAGAAATTTGGGAGAGAGGGTAGTGTTGCAATCTGCTAGGAGAGCTGCCATTAGGGAGAGGCAGGCGTTGGAGGATGTATCAGTTCCTATGGAGACGGATAGCGACGCGGTAGATGATGATACCGAGGCTGCGGTCAGGGAGAACCAGACGATGGAGAATGTAGTGGATCCTCCGCAGAGGGATATTGAGACTGTAGGAGTTGATGTTGGGCCATCTTCTCAGTCACGTGTTGACCAGACTGACGGTTTGGGGCCCACGTCCCAGTCGTCTATAGAGACATATCAGAGTCTGGTGCAGATTGAGCTGGTCTTGATGTCTGACCACACGGATGACCCAGTGGTGCAGTCGACCGGAGAGTCTGGTCAAGGCGACCAGGGTATTGAGATGGTGGAGGAGTACCTACGAGGGGACCGAGCACGGCAGACGGATGAGCATGTGCAGACTGGAGCTGAGAGAGTGGTAGAGCAGTTGCAGGCTCATCATGACAGGTACCAGGACTACTTTGGGACTCAGTTTGCCAGCGAACAATTGAACTCGTATGACGACACGGCACCTCTGCTCGGAGATGTGGGTGTTGGGACGAGTCATGCTAGAGGTGGTGACCAGGAGCCATGGGCCGTTGGGCAGATAGATTTTGCGTCGTTCACCCCGGTAGGTTCTACGGGTGTAGGGAGGACGCCTGAGAGTCAACATGCGGCGCCATCGTCGACGCCGAGGACCGTCGAGCTTGAGCCGATCATCGGGAGTCAGCAGGCGGCGCCATCACCGACACCTAGGAACTTGGAGGGTGTGCCAATTGCCGGGGGGCATGAGAGGGATGTACGTGGACAGAGAAGTTCTTCGGCCCCACCTATTGAGTCAGCTGCACTTTCGAGGCATGTGTCGCTGGATATGAGAGGAGACCAGAGGCATGATCCGATGTATGGGGCATCTGACGATGTTCGTCAGGATATGGGAGGAGACCAGGCGGCACAGCCCCCTGTCCGTGTAGTGAAGAGGAGGCGGAGACAACGTGGTGAGTGCAGTAGGGCAGGTGGTGCTGGGCAGCATGGTGAGGGGAGTAGTGCAGGAGGTGATAGGCAGCATGGCGAGCCTAGCAGAACAGGTGCGCCTACGTTTTCATTATAAAATTCATTATACACGTTATTTGTTTACATATAACGATCTTCACCTGCAAGTCTCACTTATCTTTTAGGGTTGAGGCTGCTCATTCTGTGTTGAAAAAGACCTTAAACTCTGCAGTCGGTGATTTCACTCACGTGATAAACACAATCGATCTGATGATGGCGGATCAAATATGGGAGGTGAAGAATACATTGGGGAGAGCGAACAACACCTGGCCTACAGACTCCCACGACCTATGGATTTTCGATTGAATTCGGAATATTGTGTCGAAGGAATGTTTCAACCTGTTGTTCGAAATCTACACAAAGATGGAAGCCGAGCCACCGCCGCAACCATGCAGAGATGCATACTGGAGGGACGTCTACGGTCTTCCATGCACACATGACATGCAAGCTTGTCGAGACACGCAGATACCCATCAGACCATCCCAGATACACATGGCCTCGAGGTCGACGAGAGCTGGCCGTTGAGCTGCAGGTGCATTCAGATCGGTACCATTACTATCCGACCTTACATGAGCTCATCATGAGGATCAACTATTTCGGCATGTGTCATGATGCTACGTATTGGATGGAGATTCCGATCATGGGCGAGGTGTTTGCCACGCTTCACCAGCGTCCTTTGGTGATTTTGTCACAGATGATGCCTATGTTGTGCCTACCTCTGTACGCCACCGGTGGCCCGTCAGTACCGGCCTATGAGGAGCTAGATGGAATAGCTTTAGTCGGCAACAACAACCATTTCGTTCCGGTACGTTTCATATTTCATATTCATTAATTTGTTAATGTTTTGTTTATCTTTTCTGATGTCAATATTCACCTTGTATTCACAGATTTGGTTGTTGCCTGGTTCACCTCTTCCTCCAGTCTACGTCACATGGACATGGCATCACCATCGCACGGTCGACGGTTGGGAAGAGCAGTTTGCAGCGAGGATAGCACGATATAGAGCTTACAGTCGTCGTGATGGTGGCCGTCCCCTATCGTATTAGCACTTTCCACTTTCTGGTGTCATTTTTCGAACTTCGTTTGTTGAATTAGGTTGTATCTTTGTCTATTCCATTTCACCAATTATTTTTCGAACTTCATATTTTTGTAATGGAGGATATTTATCGCACTTTCGTTTTAATCAATGTTGGTGCAATATCATATTTCTTTTGAATTCAACTCGTCATCGAGGATATTTATCGCACTTTCGTTTTAAATTCAACAAATGAGTTTTTTCAGATCACGACATTATTACAAGTTAATTCAACTGTAGAAGGATATAACACCGCAGTGTCATAGTATACCGCATACCCAAGCGGTGTCTATCGGTCCCTTCGGCTCAACCGAATTGTTGCCCGCAAATCCGGTTATCCGATATTACCGCATGGGTATGCAGTAGGGTTGAAACGGAACGGGGTACTCACCGCATGCGGCAGGACATACCGCATATATATGCGGTGACATACCGCATGTATATGCGGTATGTGCGTTGACCGTCATTAACTCACCACATATCTATGCGGTGATTAGCGGTGAAAATAGTAAAAATTAGCGGTATAGATATCGTTTCCGATATTTATTCTAGACTTTAGCTTTTTATTTGAGAATTTTTTATTTATATATAATTTGGAACATGAATAATTAGCTCTCCATATGATTATACAAATCATCACCCAAATTCTTTCCTTGCAAAATACACGATATAAAAATATCCTTCATTACCCTAAGTTCGAAGTTGGAAGTGGTACATAAAAGGGAACGGGACCCACAAATGTAAAAGGGATGTATAAGTTCATACCTATCCAACTAATACCTGTGTTGTCAATGTCATTATAAACGTGAGTTGGGCCCCTCCTCGCCCCTCCCTCCTCCCTCTCTTCACTTGCCACGCATTCCCGATCTCTCTCTCTCTCTCTCTCTGGATTCTGGAAACCCCAAACTCGGGAGTCGGGATCCCCTTGTATTTCTACTACAGTCTACAACTGGTAAGTCCCATGTTGGTGGGTCAGTTGTTCAGCCGAACCCAGCGTCCAATCTGTTGACGTCTTTCTTCTTACACTCAAAATTGAATCCCCTACCTTGTCAATGTCAATTTCTTCCTGCTGAATCTAAATGTCTCAGCTTTTCTCTATTCCACAGATCGCTGTTTCGCTTTCCGTATCCCACCCGCAGCTGTTGCTCTGCCCATGGCAATGTCCAATCGCCCGCTCGCTAGGGTGCGCCGTGCCGACGTCGTATCATGCATCATCTGCCCGCTATGTACCAGCCTCCTCGTCGAGGCCACCACCATCTCCCTTTGTCTCCATACCTGTAACTCTCTCTCTCTCTCTCTCTCTCTCTCTCTCTAGTTCGCCACGTGTTTTTACCATCAATGTTTTGATCCGGGCTTCAACCTGGTTTTGCTGCGCTAGTTTTCTGCATTCCGCGCTTTTCTGATTCGCGCGTTCTCCATTTAGCTGAAAAATTGCATGTGTGGATTTTCTTTTGTGGTGTTGATGAATCATCGGCACCACAAAAGATTCATTTGATGAATCATAGATGATTGTCTCATTGGAGATTCATTTGATTTATCCATTTTCTAGGTGAATGGATGTCATCACAGCAAGAACAATGTTTTTGTGTTTTCCTGAAGATTTGGGTCCTCTTTTGACTGCATTCTACAGTGTTTGATATAAACATTGATTTTGACGTTTACCAATGAATAGTGAAGCTAATAGTACTGACCAACCTCATTAAATGTCAAGTTGTTATCCATATCCATGCACTATTTGAACCTGTAGCTTTTTGGAGTACCTTGTGTGTTTTAGGGTTTCATACAAGTTCAGGTTCAGCCTTTCCATAATTGTTGGTTAGTAGTTTACTTTTCAGACAATTTAGTTGCAAGGTCGTAATTGAAAACAATGAACTTTTTTTCTCTTTAACTAACCTAATAAAGGAAAATATGGTAACCACACCTAAACTACAGCAATAGAAATGTTATCAGTTGTTTCCAATAAACTAAGGAGAAATCAATTCTGAGTCACATATTAGACTAATTATTTCTCTTGAAAACTTCTGACTGCTGCAAACAATTCACTGACATCTGAATCTCTATGATTTCGATCAAATTTCATGGCTGCTCGTCTCATTTGATAGCCTCAGTACACAGTCTATAGGAGTCCCTTTTCAGGAACAGTTCTTGTAATTCTATTATTTATTGGATCTCCTATTGTGTATCTTGGGAGGAGTATTTGATCTAGAGATTCAATTTGCATGTAAGGATGAATAGTAAAGTTTGTGTCATTAAATATCTGAGGATTATGTTCCATTTTAGTGTATGGTTGGAACTGAAGGGGAGTAACTTCTATTGGTTGTGCTGTAGGTTTTTCAGATTGATTGTTTCCATAGGTGCTATGCAGTGTTATTTTTTGAAGAATTTGTGTTGACAAACTCTAGTAATAGAAAACCCCGTCTGGATGAGCTTTATCAACATTCATGACTGACTGCTCCTCTCAAGCACACATTTTCTTTTTTAGCCTTCCCAAATGCAACCTATATGAGTCTCATCCTGGGATTTTTTCCCTAGGTGATTTCTTCTTCTATGGGTGATTTAGCGTACGAGTGGAAATAGTTGATATAAGTTGATTATAGAATATTGCCCACGAACCTAAATAAAATGTATTGATTCATTTAAAAAAAAGTGTATTGGTTAAGCCACCTGTTTGTGCCTTTGGAACTTGAAGCGATAGATTTAGGAAGTCTTTTAGCATTGTACTATGTGTGTGGATATTTATTTTTTTCGGCAAAATACCAGATTTTTCTGCAGCTTTGTTCCTTCTCATTTTTGGATAACATAGTAGAGAGGAGTTAATGGAGGATAACGAATTTCTCTCACGTTGGATATCCTTGAAGGGGTAGCATTTGGAAGTCTTTTAGTGTGGACTTTTGTTTTCGGATAGTGAAGGGATTGCATTTGCATTGCTTGCCATCAGACTTGATACCTTTCCACCTTCGTTGTCTTCATCACTGAACATTCTAAGCCAGCAAAATATGCTTCAATTTAAGATTGAAGAGCAATGCAATTATAAAATCACACAAGAACACACAACCCATGCAAAGAGATAAACCAGAGTGCCCATGCAAAGAGATAAACCAGAGTGAAAGGATAAAATTCTGGAATTTACTCCAAAACCACCAAGGAAACCCTAACGGGATTTGGCAAGTGTCCAATTACACAAAGTAGACGATGGGTACCCTTTCTTTCTCTATATGCTCTTATTTGTAACCGCAACCTAATATGGATCACCCGCCTGTAACTCTAGTTCCTCACAATCATATGGCACCCTACCAGCATTATTTATCACATGGTTGGGCGAGCCTCGTTTGTTTGACTGAAGAATGTAAAGCCTTAATACTTTCTCTGTTTTGAATTTGATTTAATTGTAATGGTTAGTAGTTTGTAGTTTCCTTCTTTCAATTTAGCGATGGAATTCACACCCATCTATTTTATTGAATTCTTCAACATGCAAAGAGCACTTCCCTATACACCTGAATCTGAACACAGACTGGTACAAACATCTGTAGGTCAATTGGTTCAAGGCTTATTTTGTTGCCCTTCTACTTCCCTTCTCGTTTCACATTATTTGTCAAATTTCATAGGCGATGCTCAAGTTTGTGAACTTCCTGTGCTACTGAAAGATATGGTAAAAGAAAAGAGCAGAAGAAAATTTAAACTAGAGAGTAGAGACCATGGTACTGAAAAAGGAACATGTAACATTAAAAGCTGAACACAAACTCTGCAAACATAATCATTAGTACTTGACAGATATCCCTTCAAATCTTAAATATTATGATGAATGAAATGATTTCTTATTGCTAAAGCAACATCTGATGCACCTTGAACTTTAAAAGTCTGCAGGAAGTGTATATACGAGAAGCTCTCCGATGATGAATGTGATACGTGCCCTGTATGTGACATCAATCTCGGTGGTGATCCTGTGGATAAACTCAGGTCTTTACACCCTTGCTTGATAAATTTGCAGAACTTAATTAATCAAAATTTTTTTGCAACTCTCGTCCTTTTGCCAAGGGATATGTTAACAAGCGGAAGTAGTCAATTTTGTAGTTTTCACAAAAGGAAATACTTGCATGCTAACTCTTCCACATGCTGTGCAGACCTGACCACAATTTGCAGGATATCAGGGTAAAGATTTTTCCCATTAGAAGGAGAATGGCTGAGGCTCCTGATGCTACACTGTCAGTGTCTCCTCCAGCTAAAAGAAAGGAGAGGTCATTGTCCTCATTGGTTGTTAGTGCGCCTAGAGTTACTTTACATGCTGGTATGGCTGGAAGGAGGACAAGAGCTGCCATAAGAAAGTCTTCTACTCCGAGAGGATCAAGTCCTTCTACCGAAGAGACTCCTGGGAAAGATGATGGTTTGGAGGAAGATCATATAGAAGGAGCAAGCTCTCCTGAGACTCTAAATAAAATTTTGCAAAATAAGAAGCTGGTAAGGAGTTTTTTTTTTTCATCTTTTTTTTGTTAGTAGTTAGATATAACGATATATCTGCTGTTATGGAATGCAATGATTGATCTTCCCTGAGACATTCTTCAGGCATATTCTTCCAAGTCTACCAACAACCAGATTCCAAAGGAAGTTTCTGAAAACAGCAGTGGGGATGGGAAGGTTGATTTGTGGAAGCCCTTGACTTGTCTTGTTGAAGCTGCAAACAGAACCAAGTTTTCGAAGTCTAATTCACTAGGGTTGTCTCATGTCAAAGCTGATCCATGTTCGACCCAACAAGTTGATATCCATGCAACCAAACCGGATGTTAAGGAAAATGGAAATAGAGGAGAAGCCCAAGATGATAAAAATATTGCCCCATCTGCCCCTACACCAGCGAAGCGTAAGAGACGCCCACCAAGCCGAATCACACCAATTGCATCCGGAAATTCGTCCAACTCACAACTTGTGGTTGATGTTAGGAGACATCAGCGGCAAAACGTGCCAATATGGTTCTCGTTGGTTGCTTTAGAAGACCAGTAAGTGATTCATGATTGCATAATAATCAGTTAGATATTACTTTACCTCTGCTTCTATTCTCGTGTTCTTAAAATGTGTCATTGCATTTCAGGGAAGGAGCTTCTCTGCCTCAAATATCTTCTGGTTTCCTGAGGATAAAGTGAGTGTTGGATTTATTTATTTTTATCACCTTGCCAGTTTTTCTCTGTTTTCTTGGATCATATTTTTGAGGATATTTTTCTTATCTTATGGCTGTGATCTGCTACACTGTAAGAGATGAGATGGTAGGCAAGTAAAACAAAATGAGTCATTTAGTGGTAACAGGACAAGGTTCTGTTGACTATACTATACTGACTCCATAAGTATTCACAATTTAGATGAAAATCTGTGCCTGGAGATTCACAATTTTAGGTCGGATGACTTTAGTCCACTTCAGTGGGTAACTGTCTTTTTAGTTTAAGGAATCTGCTTGCACCTAAGAGATACTCTTAATCCTTGTGGCTAGCTGATCAATGAAATGCCCTTGGGTGCAATTTTTTGAGACATCTATAACATTTGTCCTAATACTTGTCTGGTAAGGCATCAGTTGTTTCATCTTTTGACCGTGAAATATATTTGGATCACATAGAGTATCGAGTTGAAGCTTATGGAACTAATTTAGTTTACCCTTTACTTGTCCAATTGCATGCAAAGTTTTAGGGGTTAGTAATTAGATGTAAATGTAATCCCACACCTTAATCACTAACGACATCAGTCTTAAATAATTCCTGTTGGGATTATCGCAGTTTGATTCTGCAGTAACTCTTTTCCCTCCACAGGAATGGTGATATGCCCGTCTTGTCAATTCAAAAGTACATTGCAAATAAACTCGAACTTGCCAATGAAAATGAGGTAAGCTTGCTTGACTCCTTTCTTGTCTTGCTTCAATTATGTAGGGTCGAATTCCAATGGTCTGTTCATGTCTTGTTGCACATCCTTCGGAATTTGAGTGCAGCATACTATTTGACTTGAACATGAGACCAAAATTCATCACGGTCAATTAAAGAAAAGATTTTTAAGTGCGAAAAGCAACTTCCATCTTCAATTATCTATATCTATATACCTATCTATATACTCCCTCCGTCCAAAAATACATGGGCTTTTACTATTCATGCACGCTTTTTTAGGAGCTAAAAACTATATAAAATATTAACTTTTTTATTAATTTTCTTTAATAATTACAAACTTATAATCAATAAGTTTGTAATTATTTAAAAAAATTAATAAAAAAGTTAATATTTTATATAGTTTTTACCTCCTTAAAAAACGTGCGTGAATAGTAAAGTCCATGTATTTTTGGACGGAGGTAGTATATATATATATATATATATATATATTCTTAAAAAGAATAATTTTTGCTGATGAGGTATCCTCCTCCTCCTTAATATATAATTATTTTTTAAAGATATTTCATATTTTCTATTCAATGGGTTCATTTCAAAGCATTCTAATGCTAAATTTTTAATCAATCAAATTTCAATAGAGTTTTGTTTTTTTCCTTATATTATCATACATTTTCTAATCAATCTATATCTATCTCTATATTATATCAAACAAAACAATTTTTGCATATGACAATCAACTTTTTTCTTTTTTTACCCTTCTTTTTCCGTATATATCTATATTAATTTATATTTTATATTATATAATTGAAATTAATGGGAACCGTTTGATGAGGTGACATCCTCCCCTTAATATATATATACACTCCCTCCAGATTATAAATATAAGACATTTGAATTTTGTGCACATAGTTTAAAAAGCTAAAAACTATATAAAATATTGACTTGTTTAATTAATTTTTTTACATTATAATACTTATTAATAATAAGTATTATAATGTTAAAAAAATCATTAATTTATATAGTTTTTAGCTCCTTAAACTACGTGAACAAAAGTCAAATGCCTTATATTTAAAATCGGAGGGAGTAAATATTTTTTAAAGATACTACACATTTTCTAATCCGTTGGTTCAATTCAAAACATTTTTTAATGCTAAATTTTTAATTAATCAAATTTTAATAGAGTTTTTTTTCATATATTTTACATTTTCTAATCAATTGAATTAATTCAAAACATTCAAACCGTTGAATTTTTAAATTTATATACAACTATTAAATATAAATCTATATCTATTTATTAAATAAGAAATGATTTCATAAATTGTTAACAAGTGAAAAGTTTACACATTTTTTTAATTTGTTTTTTTTTTATATTTTTTTCTTTATCAACTCTACCCTTTTTATATTATGCTAACTTTGTTAATATTTTATCGAATTTTATAATAGTAATTTGTTATATTATATTTTTTTTAATTTACATGAGTATCCGGGGGTACTAACACCCGACTAATCCCATGGGCCATGAAGTTAACGACCAAGTAAACCCTCAAGAATTTAAAAAAAAAATGTGTCATGGCGCAGAGATTGTACTAGTTAGGTTTTTTTTTTCTAGTCTAGTTACAAATACTAATTTTGTATGGTCTTTTTGCATCTCGAGTATCATGGTGTTTGGCTTGAGTGAACCTTTGAGCTGTTGAACCTACAATTAGTATTTACATTCAGAAGCCCATTCTCGAAAGTAAAGTTGATAAGAATTCTAAATGGTCCTTTGGTCCATCAACATATGCATTCTGATCTGTGCATCTGCTTCCATTATATGCATAATTCTTGTGAAAATGCCGGAGCCCAACCGCATGTACATCAGCCTCTTGTGGCTATTATACCAAACATGAAGAATTGAAATTTTTAGTGCCCACTCGGTCTCGCTATTTTATTGCATACAATTACACGCACGGCACATATAATCCATTTGCTAAGTCACTGAGGATAGCTTATTGCTAGATCTTGTATTCTTCCTACCGAAAATTCAAGTGCAGGTTGGCATCATAAGGAGATCATGATACCAGAAACTGTTCATGTCTGATAAACTGATCTTGTGTTATCCCTTGCGCTCCATATCTTTCTTTCAGGTGCAAATAACGTGCCAAGGCCAACCTGTGCTTCCGAGCCTTCTGCTCCGGAACCTGTTGGACATGTGGCTTAGAGCTAGACCAGCCTCAAGACGTGTAAAGACAAAAGTGGGCAGTTCTGGGAAGGACTTTGTCATGGTGCTAACTTATTCAAGGAAAGCGCTGGTTGAAACCCAAGTTCAGCAACCATCCGGAATTCCCACCAGCAGTTAATCGAAACCTCTCCAATTTTCCCTTTCAACTTCAAACTACATGTATGCAAAATAAAACCATACAACAGCTCTTTGTATGGTTCTCAGAAGATGAAATCCTCACCCTCTCCGAAAAGGACCATCTTGTTGCATTGGTCTATCTATGTGCAACTTCGAAATTTTCAGCAGTGTTTCACCCGTTCAAAGGTCCTTTGCCTATTGCAGAAACCACATTGTATAGTTTGCTAAAATTGTAGGGTTTTATTTTATGTATAGCAAATATATGTTATGATTACAAACTTGTTCATCCTCTGACTTGCTGAATTGAAGAGGTTTTGGCAATTTGGCAACATTCTGTTAAAGGAGAGAGTGGATAATGTACTTTTAGCACAAATCAAAAGCTCACACATTGCCTGCACATCCAATCTCATCGGAAAAAAATTGGAGAACAAAATCATCGAAAAAAAGAATCAGTGTGACCTACATGACATATGAGTTCATGTTCATAATGACGAATCCACTCTGTTGAGCCAATATTTGTCTGGCAACGGATTGCTCTAAGCACGAATGAAGTTGTTGAGCTGCTGATCATCCTTGACGTTTGCTTGACAAAATATGTGTAGTAGTTTCTTATTCGTCTGAAGTCTTCATCATATAGGAAACATGTGAAAACTTGGAGGATGCAAGCAATGAACCGAACTTGATAGATGAGAAGATATCGTGGTTAGACGTCAAGTGTTCAAGCTTTAAAAACTGGAACAAGACATGGGAATGTTGAGGTAACCCTGTATGAAGTTCAAAAACTCCATTCATCTGAAGGAAGATCCTGATGATGGAAATTAAATATCTGAGACAGAAAATCAGGATGGCATTAACAAATCGAATCACACTGCAGCATCTGGGGTACAAGTTACTTGCTTTCCAGAACATCTGAAGACATTACATTTACATCTTAGCCTTGACAAAACAAAACAAGATCCAAAGTTCCAAATTCATTGACAAAAAGAATGGAAAGAAATAGTTTTCTATAAACCAGTATGCAAGTTGATAATGAATAGCCTAACAAAGCTACTCACTCCATACATGCAACAAGCAAGGACGTGATTTTTGGTCATTCCAATGTCTCTTCATGAAATTCAGAGCCAGAAACACTTCTTGATATAGGACCGACCCTAGACCGCAAAGAGTATTGCATTCCATGCAGTATTAAGACAGAAATTATAGGGGTAAGCCACATAACCAACTAATAACGAAGTATCAAGAAGGCAATCTAGATGAACTAACAAGGGAAAACTACCAAACAACAGAACAAGCAAGGAAAAATCAGATACAAATCACAATTGTTTAGATTCCACTATATTTCAAAAGCAAGCACGGGAAGAATGAATGTACTATTCGATTTCGTATATATTGGCAGCTAACACACAATTCAACAACAAAAGTATAACAATGACAAAACATAAAGCACACAAGATCAATTTACCCAAAGATCTCCAAATTCCATACTCAGTAATAGCATATGAAAATAAACTGCAAAGTTAATGGATTTCTCAACTTTTTTTCCAAACTGGAATAGCCCAACCACCACCATCAAACGTTGGTTGTACAACTATCTATCCCTACTAGATCAAGTGATCAACACTAACCAGCAGCATACACAATCAGAAGGTAAAAGCATAAGATATTGATTCAACAAACTAAAGGTCATTGTTTCAAACACTAATCTTCTAAGACAACAAAGTGATCCATACAGAATTTTAAATTTTACTGCCAAACATGGCCTAACCTCTTGCCAAACACACACTTGACAGTTTTTTTTTTTTTTGGAAACCTCCAAAACCTCAAATAAGCTACTACCAAACACAGCCTAACCCTCACCCCTCTTACACAACTACATAAGTTATGCCATGTTTGTCGCCAGTTTGATTTAAGCTTTAACTTATATTCTATAGCTACAGGTTTGAATAGTACATATCTAATAGCCTATAAGGCACAAGGTGGTGGCTGCTCAAAGAAAAGAAAAATAAGGTTGTTGCTTTTCATAATGTGTAAGTAATACAATTTAAGCGATTTTTACACTGTTTCCATGAGCTCTTACACACCCTTAGCTAAATTATAGGCTGATCATTCCAAACACACTTGGTTTTCATGAAATGCATTCCATCTGAGCTTCTGAACTATGGGAATTTTGGAGCAATCAATATCTGCAAACTCAGAATCCAAATCAGCTCTACAAGCATAATATTGGGGCATCTAATTTTATACTATTGTTGTTGGTGAGATTTTACCTGATGGCAGCCTTGGGTTTAGATAAGAAAACTGATTTTCTGTGCTGTGCTGCCACTCATAAGAACTTGTCCAGGAAGAAAAAAAATGGACTTGCATTCTAAGGGATCTCTAGCAGATGATGATTATACATAGAATTCTAGATACGATAATAGAATTCTGAGGATGCCAAGTATTGATAAAAACACAATCAACCAAACAGGTTCAAAGTCAGATAACAACCTGCAAGCTGTTGAAGCCAGCTCTTGCTGGTGAGGATAAATAAACCTGGGTATCCAAGTTGTGTCATAATAGAGTCAAGCCATTGAAGCTTCATCAAAGCCACAGTGTAACAGAAATTATAGGGTGGGCCGCACAACCAACTCATAATGGAGTACCAAGAAGGCAATCTAGATAAACAAATCATAGAAAACAACCAAACAACAAAACAGGCAAGGAAAACTTGGATACAAATCACAATTGTTTAGATTCCACTATATTCCAAAAGCAAGGGAAGAATGAATATACCATTCAATTATATATTTGGGGATTATACATGATTCAACTACAAAAGTGTAACAAAGACAAAACAAAAGAACACAAGATCAATTCACCCAAATGTCTCAAAATTGCATAATCAGGCATAGCATATGAAAACAAACTATAAAGTTCATGGATTTCTCAACTTTTATTTAGAATTGGAATAGTCTAACCACCACCACAATACGTTGGTCGTACACCTATCTATCCCTACTAGATCTTCACTAACCAACAGCATATATCATCTTCTGCTACAGAATCAGAAGGCAAAAGCATAAGAGATTGATTCAGCAAACTAAAGGTCATTGCTTCAGACACTAATCCTCTAAGACAACAAAAGGATCCATGCCGAATCTTAAATTTTACCTCTGAATCAAGCCATCCAAACCGCACAGGAACCCTAAAGTTCGCCCTAAAGATGGATGAAAGTGCTCTGGATTCCAATGCCTTAATTCCCTCAAACGGCTCTTGCATAAGACCTCATCGGCTGGCTACCGCCTCCAAACGAAACCAAACCCTCAGCGGTGAGAGCGCCGCCATCGGCCACCTCTTCCACATCCAAGAACTGGTCATCGCAGCTCCGAAACGCGGCGTGCAGCCCGACGAGGAAAACGCCGACCACAAGAGAGACCAACACGTTCAGCCCTACGTGTGTAAACACAAGAGCCAGCACAGTCACAACACTGAGCCCTAGGAGAACCAGCCGGTCGTCGATTTCGCGGCCGAAGACCGCGATGGGATCGTCGCGGGAGAAGTAAAGGAAGAGCCAGAGGACAAACAAGACGAGGAAGACGATGATGGAGATCGGGTGCCACAAGAGGGAGAGGAAGAGGACGAGGAGAACGACCAGCGCGTAGTTAAAGCGGTAATACCTGAGGTTGCGACGGACTCGGGACATGGCGTCGTGGTATCCGATAGGAAGGGAGATGGAGGAGAGGGAGAAGAGCTCCCGCCATGGACGGAGCGTGTGGGACAGCGTTCGGCATTGGCGAGTGATGCGGGGGACGAAGGGGTTCGAAGCGGAAGCACTGGAAGTAGCGGCGGTTGGAATGCTTCCATAGGCGGTTGCAGATTTGGCCGACATTGGAGTAGATGCAGATCTATGGAGAGTTCGGGGGAGAGAGCTTGGGGCCGGGGTAGTGAGAGGCGGACAACAATGGCGGAGAAAGAGAAGGAATGCAGGAGTTGAGTCGGCAGAGATTTGGTCAGAAATTACCTCAAAATTAGATTCCCATTTAATTTTCGAAAATTTCGCTAGGAACTCATTGGGTATTGCAATTTTGGCGACGTATACAACTTTTTTAAATATTTCGCGTGGTATCCTAAGGTTTTAACCCATTTCGCCTTGTGCCCTTCTCGGTTAACTTTAACCTTTTTGAGTGAATTCCGTTAGTTTGCTCCCAAAAAAAAAAAAGAAAGAAAGAAAGAAAGGCGAGAGCGAAACACCAGAGAGCGAAGCAAAGAGAGAGGGCTCGAGGAGGGAGACCAGACGCGATACAGCAGCAGCGGCTCGGACCTGGGCTCGGATCGGACCTGGACTCGGCTCGGACCTTCTGCTGCAACCTCTGCCCGCTCGGACCTGCTGCTGCAACCTCTGTGCGCTCGCACATGCTGCTGCGACCTCAGCGATGGGAGGAGAAGTGGGAGGCGTTGCCTCGGCCGGCGAAGACAGTGGCAGTGGCGTCCCATTGCCTCGGCCGGCGACCGGAGGTGGAGGAGACAAATGTGCTTCTGTAGAGAGGTTAGTTGATGTCGATAGAAATTTTGGATTTAGGTTGAATTTGAAGCATTTGGGGGTTTTTATGATGTCAAATTTAGGGTTTAGGTTGAAATTGATAGATTTCGAATTCGAAATTTCGTTTCTCAATTGCAATCCGATTTGTTAATGAAATTCGTTTCTCAATTTAGGGTTTAAGTCTGAATTCATTCATTTGACTCAATTGGAATTAACATACTGTCAACCGAAATTGTTTGTTGTAATTTAGGTTTCTCAACTTATTATGCTGTCATTAATCAGAAGATCGGGTTGTCTCAATTTGCTGTCATAAAAACAAAGGAATGCAACTATCATAAAATAGCATGTCTTTGCTGTCATAAAATCAGTTGCAATAGCATATGAATAAGCTTATCAATTTGTCGTCATAAACTGTTTTCATTAATTTAGTTTACAAAGATTTGTCATAAGCCAAAGAGCTGTCATGTGAATAAAAACATGTCTCACCATAAATATACCTCAAAAAATCAGAAACTGCTATAAATTTGATAAAATAAAAAATTGTTGTCATAAATATGCAGTCATAAAATCAGAAATTTAGCATGTTATCTATGTGTGTATATAGCCTATTAGCTCAAATGGAAGAGCAGTGTGTCTAAGCACAAAGATGTGGGTTCAAATCCCACATAGGCTATATAATCTACATTTTATTTATGCTCCTTGAGGTATGGAAATTAGATAATTTGTTTGAGGTTTTAAAAAATAAATGGTTGGTATAGAAATTATATAAATTCTTTTTTCAGGGTTGTTAAATAGAGCTTTTTTTCAAGCTCCATGTCTCTAATTCTGCTATTGGAAAGGAGTTCTTGTAGCTATAGTCTCCATGGAAGTGGGAACGTTTAGTTTCCACTGGAAAGGAGTTCTTGTAGCTGTAGTGTAGTTGTGATGATCAAGTCTTTTGAATTGTATGTTTTTTCCATTCTGCTATGTTGTTTCTTGTTGGATAATGTTATTTTTATTGCTCAATCAATTAAGCAGATCTGTTTTCATAACTTGCTGGAGCTTGTACTTAGGTTCTGTTTTCATAACTTGCAGGAGCTTTTGCTGTTATAACAATTCTAGAAAAAAAAAGGTACTCGGACATAAATTTCAACACAGGCTTTTTCTTTCATAACTTGCAAGAGCTTGTAATTAGCTTAACAACTCTAGAAAACTCCTTATATTAACCATATTTCAGTTAGCTTTCAGTGTCACTCACATCCCTGCACCAAAAACTTAATACAACAACCAAAACACCTTTCAGTTACCTTTTGGTGTCATTTTGAAACAAGTTTGATGGTGTCACACTCACACCCTTGCAAGTTGCGACATCACTTAATTTTTTACAAGAGGAAATATTCACCAATGAATTTTATGATTGCTCATTGTTGTCATTACTTGATGTCGTTACTTGCAAAAACTTGTTGTTATACTTGATGATAGCTGCATGAAACTCCTTATAGTAACCATGTCCAATTCATTGAGATAAATCAAATTAGCCTATGCGGGGTTTGAACCCGTATCTTTATACTCGTGCACACAGCTCGACCATTTGAGCTAATAGGCTTAAAATATCACACACAAATCGAGTGTAAAAATAGAATTACAAATACAACTAGTGAAAGCAAAGCATCTTCAAACGACTTCTATCATATGGTCTCCGTGTTGTTCAGGAATGACTACTCATTCTCGTACATATTCAATTGTACTGATTTAGCGTCTAGAAACAGCCATATTATACAAAAGCAAAACACTTGTCATTAACAAACTACAAATAAATATGACAATAATTTACATAGACGTAGAGTAACATAAAGGAAACAAAGCACCTCTACGCCATTAACAAACTGAAAAGTTTATTAGCCAACCGACTTATTTGTGTTTCTTTGACATCCACTATGAATATCAAACTTTATTCCTACGTCATGAGCAACAAAAATTAATGGCCGCACATGGTAGATCCCCAAATTCTAAACCAATAAACCCTAATTTCATGAAAAGCCCCAAATTAATTTTTTATTTTGAAACCTAAAGATACCAAAATTCGTAAGCAATACGTACCTATTGTGGTATGAATAGCGCCACACCGCCACCCACTAGCCCAATCGCCGCCTCTGTGCTGCTTTTGATCACCAGCGTCCATCGACAGCAAAACTGGCCTCCTCTAGTCGCCTTCATCTACTCAACCGGAGAGAAGTAGGTTTTTGTTTAAAGTAATAAATTTCGTTTTTTTTTTAAATTACTAAACGTGTTCCGTTAAATTAAACTTAGGAGGGCACGAGGCGAAATAAGATCAAAACTCAAGGGTACCACGTGAAATATGTCAAAGAGTTGTACACCTCATGAATTAGCCCTTACCTCAGGGGTACCTCGTGAAATATCCGTTTAATTTTTGGAAGGTCTATCGACAAGATCCTCTTTCTTTCTCTTTGTTTCATATGGCATGTTGGATCATGAGCAACTATTGTTTTACCTACCCTGGTTGCTAAAACGTAAGTTCATGGTCGTGAGATTTACCTTAAGATCATGTGCAACTATGGATTTTACCTACCTTATAGGTCTTAAAATGTAAACTCATGCTTGCAAGCTAAACCTTAGGGTAAGAGGTTGAAAGAGGTTACCTCTTTCTACTAAGGTAACCTCTTCTCTTTTTATTTTTACTCAATCACCTTCTCATCTCAAATTTCGACTCCTAACGCTCCCTGACTCCCTATACGAAAGGACCACAACCACATGATAAAGAATGAGAACCCGCACACGTATATAGTCAGCATATTAGCACAGCAAGGCAATCTAGCAACATTCAATATCAACTTGGCAAACTAGTATTAGCACATCTAATCTTCGGTAATCATCATGACATGATTGATAGTCCGAACGGAAGACAAACATTCCTGCTCCATAGGCGATGTCGAAGTTAGCGTGCGAGTTTTAGTTGATGGGGATAGGGGAGGGACAAGGCGGGCAACCCTAGGTTTCTTTCGGAGGCAAACATGAACCAACACTAAAGATGACAACTAAAGACAAAGCTCTGACCCGAGAATAGCAACGATGCCCTTAAGAGAGTCTATTAGGTTAAAATCGTGACAAGGAAACACAAACTCATCATGGAGCACATCAACCACACTAATTCACACTAACATGTATCTAT
The DNA here is from genome assembly GCA_037127255.1 of Persicaria tinctoria. Lineage (NCBI taxonomy): Eukaryota > Viridiplantae > Streptophyta > Magnoliopsida > Caryophyllales > Polygonaceae > Persicaria > Persicaria tinctoria. The sequence goes on along the minus strand of JBANSL010000012.1, from coordinate 39,670,511 downwards.
CTCAATGAGAACGACATACGTATTCATCTCAAAAGACACAGTTGAGTCCTACACTGATGTATGCGAGATAAGTTAGTAGTATATTATTCCGTGAAAGTAGATATGCTTAGCAACTTTAACAAGATATGCAGAATTTAATAAGCATATAAATTATCACATATAGGAACAATGTACGAGCAGGGTGTATGCATCAGCAAGTGGGGTCAAATATAGCATGGCGAGGTATATTATAACAATCAGATTAAGCGTACGTAATACGAGAACACATAAGAGCAGCATAGTAACTATCAAATATGACAACAATGATCACGCAATAGGTCAAAGAGGGCATGTAATCATACGACGAGATTCATTTAGAAGGCATAGGTCCTACATGATGATAGCGATGCATGATAAAGGATAGGCATAGTCAAGAGTCATTTAAAAGAGTTCAAGATAATGTTCATGATAGCAAGAGGAAACATCATAGAGTTACAAGAAGAACATCACGAGCGACAGTTTATAATCATGCTAGGAATGAGTAGATCATCAAATTCAACATCAATCTGATTAGGATGAGTAAAACATTTTAAGAGGACAGAAAGAGAGAACCACCACACTATCAGGGACCTAGCTCAAGAGAGACTCATCAGTAATGTAGGCAAGGCATAAATTCGCACAAGTCACAATCAAGGGTCCTATATGTCATTAATGGCTCAATATAACATGCGATACATACATGCACTTAATTGATTAATGCGGCGATATGAAAGCAATCAAATTAATCACATTCCAACGATGTAGAGGCATGGGAGGAAATGCAGCGATGTATAATGTGAGTCTAGTAACGGCCAATATGACCGAACTACGGGGACATGAGTTCAAATCAACAAGTACTTGAATAAGACATGTATCTATCAAGGTATTACCTCACCTAGCGTGGTCACGATTGGAACTACTATTTTAGTCAAACATAACCAAAAGCAACATTAGCTAACATGCTAAGGAGATCATCTGATGGGCATTCATACGAGGAGGGTTTATCACACTAGGATGAACCTAATTCAGGGGAAGCAACAATCATATGGGTTCATATCAGGTGGCTTATGCTTCCAATCAATCATACGATCAATAGTCCAAATAGACATGCTATGACAACATATAATCATGATAGAAGGCAAAGCACAACACGAGACTTAGGCACGATAACAAATGATAGATGTAATAACATGAGCAGTTTTTCACTAGTGGACCTTCCCAAGATACATGTCAGATATTACAAAATCATATTATGTCATGTAATTCAGAGAGAATCACCATTATAACCAGATAGAGGCCCTTAAGGGCAATCATTGGCTCCTCTCAACTGACTCACCACTCCTCTTTCCCGTGGGACTCTAGCACGACTCTTCGTGGCAAGAAGAAACTGGTTGGTCGTTGTAAGAATTGAGAAGGACATCCCCAAAAACACCTTACTCTCTAACTCGGAATTACGTCAAGAACCACCTTCCAATACTCTCTCAACCAACCCACGTGATTCCCTAAGACAATGTGTTCACCAACCCGATTTCTCGTGGGGGGGGGGACCGATATCTCGGAGAAGTACTCAATAGGATCATCAAGCGGGTTAACATAGTGGAAAGGGTTGTTCCACGCAAGATGGGCTTGACAATATAGAAATAAGGGTACTCCCGATATCTTGGCATAGATAATTCAATATTCATGTCAGAATTAGGACATAACAAACACTCAGCATAGAATCAGTTAATGACAATTATAAAGATCCCCCTTCGAGGGAGATCACCCTCAGGCTCAATTATATAAAACACATCAAGCTATCTAATGTCTCTCTTCGAGGAGCGACTGACCGGAAGGGCAAATACCTCACGATCTCTACCTAACTTGCCACTCCAACCATCGCGGTGCAATTCCTTAGAGTTTGATCTAGACCCTTCTGTAAAGAATGAGCTAATAGTTCGCCTACCCATTCCGAACTACATCCAATAGGGATGGTCTAACGCCTTTTCTACCCACTCGATTCCATTTGTTTGTTTCCATCATGCTTAATAAGTCGAGTTTATACTTAGTCCAATTGTGTTAGGCATATTAAATTCATTTTGCCCCTTTAAATCCTTTTCAAAGGTCCTTGAAATTCGTGGGTGGTTTTCAAAACATACACTCGACCCTTGTGTACCCGAATTGCAAAACCTCGCTCCGATACCAACTTTGTAATGACCCGGATATAAATACCCGAGTTACGTTTTGAAGGTCGGATACCTTCGTTCGGATCTTGCAATCCAGGTATGGGTTGATGTTTCAAACCTCTTTAAACATTAGTATTTAAAGCGGGGATTTCGAACCCCAAAACCATCGCAGGGTCGTTAGGTACCTTTTACTTATCCTAAGGACTAAGTCGCGGAAATTCGTTTAAGGAAAACGAAACGGAAAGCAAAAGTAAGTACAACTTGCCACGGTGGAGCCGGGTCAAAATCAAAACCATAAAACATAATTAATAATACTTAGCCAAATTAGTGGGTTAGGTCGGTTCTTCACTTTCGCCCAAGAGGATTCCCCATCATAGGAGCATGGAACAAGCAAGGAGCAAGTACTTATCACTATCCACAGTCAGGCCCAGAGACGCTTGTGGGCCCTAAAGACCGCGTTGAGGCCATATAATATGCATACACCTAGAATAAAGGATGGTCTAATGCAGTACAGAATTTAAACACATAAGGCATGCTTTCATCAGATATAATATAATGCAGAAAGACTATAAAGGGCCCCAGACAATTTCAAGTGGCATATCCATCTCCTAACTCCACCCCCTTTTTCATGAGTAGACCTAGCCAGTACGGTACCCATTGTTTCCTCATATATGTGTGCACATAACATAACATAAATCAAGCTCGCCCGATGGTGTTGGGATATCGTCTCATCGTATAAATGACTCTATGACTCAGGACAAGCTCGATGGTGCTGAGCTATCCTATGACCCTAGCAAAGACTCTAGGACTTACAGGTAACAACCGTTCTGTTTTCAAACACACCAAGTAACCAAATGCTCATTCACAAGTGCAATCCTAGCATGATACTACATGGCATGCTTTTATCATATGCAACACCTACACACTATATGACACATTAAGCCGGAGGTCCGAGTTATTGAGTAAGCTCCCGCAGGATACTTACCTGGAGGTAGGGGTGTTATTCGATCCAAACGAGTCGAGCTTAGCATGTTCAAGCTTGTTCATTTGTTAAACAAGCCCGAGTCAAGCCCAATTTTTAAACGAGCTTTCTTTTTTGTTCAAGCTCGGCTTGTTTTAATAAATGAACGAGCTCGAGCCGAGTTTTTTTCGAACTTTAAATAGTTTTACTTGGTCATAACACATTAATTTAAAGAAAGTTTTAGAAACTCCATAGAATTCGAGCTATTCGAGTCTAAATCGAACGAGATGAGCTTAAAATTATGTTCAGGCTCGACTTGTTTAGGTAACTGAATGAGCTCGAGTCGAGATTTTTTTTAGCCGATCCCGAGTGGAGCTCGAGCTGTTCAGCTCATATAACAGCCCTACCTGGATGCGCGCAGAATCCAAGCAATCAACACCAATAATAAGTAATGTCCAACATATCACAAATCACCTAACAAATATACATAAGTCTATCTAAGTCACACAAGACGCCCCTAACTATCATACATAACTCCACATATCTCATTTCAGATTATTCAATCTTACCTCATCACAAATCATTTCATGTTCACATAATCTCAACATATAATATAACATCCATCATCTCATCTTGCATCATCATATAGCATCTCATATCTTGTTGAAATTCACAAAATTCTCAAGCAGGATTCAATGATAAATTCACCAGGTTAAATTAAGTAAATCATTTCCCCAAAGTTTTCCAAACTCTTAAGTCTCAAGTTAAGTCAACTCATAATCTTGTTTTATCCAAATATTCCAGCATTTTGGTTTGCAGCAATAAATCATTAAAAGACATTTCCGAAACTTGAAAATCTCCTTTTAAAATAATTTATCATCAATATATATAATTATCATAAACATCAACTATTTTTATTAAATATTTCCAAAAATCCCAAAACCACTTATTTAAGTCATAACACAATACTTATAAAAAAAAAACACTTTTAAAATAATTTCATACTATAAAACAATTTCATAATTTTATTTTCAAAAAATCAGATTTATCATCACAATATCATTAATAAGAAGAATAACTAATACCATTGTATAACACACACACACACGAAATTGAACACCGATCGAGCCCAACAAAACCAAAAAGGGAGGAGGATCCGGATGCAAGCCCTCTACAAAAAAATACCTGAATGGAAAATGATATAACCCGTTTCCCAACCCGGATCTGGCCCAAAAATCATGCCCAGAGGAAGGAAAGAACAGGGAGTCGTCTCTGGATCCAAATCCTCTGTCCCTAGTTATGTCTCCTCCTTCTGTCCCCCTCACAAAAACTCTTTTTCTTTTTTCTTTTTAATCTATTTTTATTTATTTATTTTATTTTCGTTTTTTTTAATTACGAATTGTGAGGGCAGGCCCGGGAGGGGGTGGAGGGACAGGAGATGGGACATTTTTTAGGACAGGGGATTTGATTATGTCGTCTCTCCTCTAATCGAACAGAGCTTGGGACGGAAACGCAGAAAAGGAAGGGGAAAACTCAGGCCTGTCGTCGGTCGTTCCGGCTCAAACTTTGTCCAACCGAAAACTGACCTGGGGAAAGAGAATAGGGGAGAGCAGAGAGGCTTGCGGTGGCGCCGACATACTCCGTCAAGGTCGGAAAAGGCTCCTCTTGGCCTAGGGAGGGAGAAGAGTGAATAAAAGAGCAGCTTTTCGATGATTCGAAGTGAAGAAAAGAAATCAAAGGTTTACCGCTCTCTTGGAAGCGAACAGAGGCAGTGAAGGGGGGAGAATAGCCTCTGGCGGCGATGGTGTCCCTGGTGGCGGCGGCGGGCTCCGACTGCGTTCTTCTGGTTCCTGGGATGGCGGCTGCAACACCGGCTGGATGGAGGAGGAGGATTGGATGAACGGCGATGAGTTGGTGATGGAAAGGGGTTATGCCCTGGGTTTTCTGCAGAGGGGGCAATGGAATAGAGAGAGTGGGTTTTCTACTTTTCTTTGGTGAGGGGATGAAGAGGAAGTGTGGGCAGAGGTGTGGATTTATAGAACAATTGTGCAAGTTGGACATGGCAGGCAAGGGGAGTGAAATGGGTGAGGATCCTCAACGGTCTCCGCAGGACGAGAGAGAGAGAGAGAGAGAGAGGGGGGAGGGGGTTGAAGAAAAGGAAAAAGAATAAAATTTGAGAAATGGTCCCCCCTATAACCACAATTTAAAATCTCCAAAGTGAAATTCTGGAGTCTTCAGGAAACTCATCCCACAACCCGTAAACCACCACCACCACGCTATCCCGCCTCCACCTTTGCCTTGATTTCCAGTCCTTTCCTTCATAATCTGGCCACCACAACGCCTCTCCGACACTCCTTTCATCGACCTCGGGTGGCCTTGGCCCTGATTTCCATTGTGGCTTCTTTGCCCCTTCCCAAACCCTAGCCGTAGATTCTCCTTCCCAAATTCCTTTCGATCCTTTCTTTTGTGCGATTTGGGATGCTCATCCTTTTGATTCGGTGTTTCTGATTGCCGATTTGGGTCTCCAGGCTGTTTGATTGGGTGCATCTGCATCCGTTACGGTTATGGCCTCCTCCTTCTCCTCCGCTCGTGGCTGTTCGGCGATGCTTGTCTGCTGGCGGCTTGGCGTCGACCCCCCGGTGTTGCTCCCCTCGCTGGCGTCGGCGTTGTCCTGTGGCCGGTCGGTGCCGCTGATGTTTGCTCCCCTCACCTTTGCCCGTGGTGGCCCAAGCTTCGGGTCCTTGGGGCCCAAGCTTCGGGTCCTTGGGGCCCAATTTTTGGTTCCTTTGGGCCCAAGGTTTAGGGGGAAAAAATCCGAAAGGGTTGAAACCACTCTTTGAGCATACCCCGAAAGGGCCTAAATCTCGTTAGGGTTTGAATAAATTCTCTTTCGTCTGAAAGGGATTCAAGGTGCGCGTCTTCAAGGGTGGTTATTGGTTGTGATCCCTGTTGCTCTTGGCGTTCCTCTTCCGTGTTGGAGCTCTGGCAACCAGTGTCGGGATTGGCTGGGTCGTGGCGGTGTGTATCGAGGCGACTCCGCATGTAGGAAATTCCTTGGAGGATCGTCTTCACTGCCCACAGGACTGGCTCCTGATATATCGCTCGCCAACGGTGTCGCCTGGGGATGTTCAGCATCGGATCTTAGTCTACGTTGTCTCCAGCATGTACGGGTTTGGCTCGCTTGCTCGTCCGGGTTTTACGCCTCCCACTTTGTTGTTGTTGCACCTTTTTATATGTAGTGACGGTTTCACCGTCTGCCGACTTCGTCGGCCTCTCGAGTTGTCAGGTATGCATGACTCTCGAATTATTTCCTAATAAAAAATCAATTTAAAATCCCAACATCAATCCCGCTCACTAAAACGAAAACCCGTCCCTAGAAATTTAAATTAAATTCTAAATCATATCGGAAATTAAATTAATTTTATCAATAATTGAAACTCGAAAGTAGAATTAAAATCCACTAAAACCCCAAATTTTAACGATGTCGGAATGACTTTAAAATCGAACATTGTGCTCGAGGACGAGTTTTCTCCCATAATAATATATTTAATCAAAATAATATTAAAATATATTCGTTCTTTACGTCCTTAGCATGGGTCAATCTTCTCCAATCGACATCGACCACTCCTAGTCAATATCGAGGGCTCCTTATATGTGGTCGAGGTCGAGCAGTGGTCGACAGAAGGTGTAAATTTCGACCACTCCTCTTCCCATTCCAGTAGCTTCATCTCCTCAAATCTTTGAAGTGTTGGATCGACGTATAGCTCTCTTTCAGCTCGTTATCCTCTTCTTGCAATTGCGCCAAAACGTCTCCAATTTCACCAAAACTTGTGTAGACCTCTATATTTTGCAAATAATCATATTCTATACATTTTCGTAGCATTCCCAATCCAAAGTATAAATAAATGACAGAAATTGGAATAAAAGTAAGCATAAAACATGGTTAAATATGCGAACATCGCTTGTTTACAAGCTGCAATCATTCTCTCCAAATGATTTCAAAGATCAACAACAAGATTGGACAATTAATCCAAAGGCTAGATATGACGGATCGATCAATCAATCAAATTACAAACGAGATTTTCTTGAAACTCGACAAATCCCAGCAGGCAACCTTAGCCACTATCTGGTGGGACTTAAGGACCATAAAGAATAAAATTGTATTCAACGATAACAACTATACAAACCAAACAAAACAAGAAATGTATATACAACAACTAAAACAGATAAAGGACGCCAAATTATTGTACTGGGAAGAGATGGAACCAAAGGACGAACAACCACTTCCAACACCAAGATGACAGGAAAAATCTCAAACAGACCAACTGGCGGTTGGTGCCTTCAAGATCAACTTTGATGGATCCAAACAGCTATCAGGAGAGGCAACGACTAGCTACGTTATCCGTGATCACCATGGTCGAGTCATATCCACTGGTAGCTCCGTTTCAGCCTTAGTTGTTGAAGCCATGGCGCTTCATATAGGACTGATAGTTGAGAGAGACTTGGGCCTTCAAAGGATTAAGTTTGAAGGTGACGTCCTCACGATGATTAATTCAGTATCTGACATGTGGATATGGCTCGGGGAGATCGAGATGATAGTCACAGACATCCTGCACATATTACAATGTTTTGAGGATGTTACCTCCAAGCAAGTCTTCTGAGAAGTGAACCAGATGGCGGATCAGGTGGCTCGGCTCAGGCACGTGATGGACCTCGGAACTCTCACACCACCCAAATTCTTATCTTGTATCAAAAAAATATAAAAAAATATAAAAACTGGCATGTACGACAATAAATTACACAGAAAATATACAACTCATCACCATATCTCACATGTCACAACAGTTTGATCAGCCAGCCAAATGGAGGGGAAACAAAAGCAACCGTTTTTTGCTCCCTTTTTTTTTAGTGCCCCATAAAAAATCTCTCACAACACAGAATTTCTAAACCCTGGGTTGTCACACTCAAATGTATTAGAAAAAGCATGCTGCTAGATTATGAGTGAACAGAGACGGTGGTGTTCGCCTGCTTGGTCATAATCTGAGGGACAGCTACAGATGCAGCACGCTGCGCTGGGTCTTCTGCTGGTGCTAGCGGTTCTGTTACTTGTGCCAGTGATGACTCCTTTACCTGCTGCTTGGGGCGCTCCTTTGTCAAACTGGCATTGCCCGAACTAGCCTTACCCCCACTCTGCTTTGCTTTGGAAATGCTTGGAGGGGTGACATAACCTTGTTTGAGATTATGATTTTGACTGCCCAGGCTATGCCGAACTGTCCTGGCAGACGCTACCTTCTCCTCTGATGCAGGGCGCACTGCATCCCCAGAACTCTTTCTGCGGCTAAGTTTTGGCGATACAGCTCGAGTTGTAGGAAGCTGCATGTCAGTTAATATCACCATCATTCATAGAATCACGAGTACAAATGCAGACAATTAAAGATTAGGGAACAGCGCAATCCAATATCATGGATTTATGATGTTTCAAACAGGTCACATTCGCTGAGAACATATCAAGTTAAGAACCTTACAACTACCCAGACTGAAGTAACAACGATAATCATTCGAATAAAACAGTAACAGTGAACATCAATGTGATCAGCAGATAAACTATACACTTTTGGGATGATAGAAAATGAGTCAAAGGGCATACTCTTTCAAGTTCAGAATCAGAACTAGTTATGTTATTTAATGTGCAGCAGAAACACAGACGTTGCCTTTTGGTGATCTTATGCCAACAAGTCAAACTAGCCATCCCGTATTCCCGTGTATCAATCAAGGGATGAAATAATGACAATACAGTGAACATATACCAATGAGATCGACAGCTCTGCAGCAAAAATAAGCTAAAGGGAAATAGATGCAGTGAGACAACTTGGCAGTAAACTTAAGCTAACAGAGAATATATAGAGTGAAGGCCAGATCTAATAAGGGTAAAATTGTTTAATACTACGTACTACTGAAGCACGGTGCATGAAATGCAACTAAATGAAATTTTCAGAGCTCCTAAACTGAAACTATCAGCAAAATGGAGACAATGTAAAAAGACAAATTCATCATTTTGAGGAAGTAGAACTCAATGTTGATAGCTTTGGTGAGCAAAAAACGAGGAAGAAAAGGCTATTCACTGCTTCATTTAGTACCTTCTTAAGTTCTTTCTTGGGTGGAGGCCCTTGATAGTAGAAACTTGGAACTGGGCTAGCCTTATACTCCATGGTCTTCCTAAGCTGCTTTATAGCTGCTTGTTCCTCTTCCTAGGCATTCATGATTTTTAAAAGGACAAGATACTCAGTTGTATGGCACTTGGCAGCAACAAAAAATCTCTAATGCTAATAACCAGAGAAATCCATCAACTTATTATCCATGCAAAATCATGTTACCTTGTTCCTTGCTTCATATTTACGTTTCTCTTCCTCCAACGCATTATGTTTCTCTCCCAATTTTTCATAGAACTAAGATTACAAAATCGGAAACAAAAACAGAGTAATTATTGTTAAGAGTAGCTAATTTGGATAGTTCTGTAGGTGATGCAACGCATTCAAATCATTTGGCTAAGAAATTACCTCCTTCCGTTTCTCCAGGCGCTCAGTGACACTAAATTTGGGAGCTACTGCCACAGTTGTTCTGGATCGTATTGTCCTCACTGATGCAGTGGTTCTATGTATGAGACCCCAGTTAAGATTAACATAATCACCAGCTATATAGCAATGAACTGATACTTTGGCAAATACTTTCTTCCACCACACTATAATTACTAAACAACCTATGAAAAAATTAGTTGAGCTTATTCATGCGATTACTGTATTATAACAAGCACTAATCACAAACATAAAGTTGGAATAACAACATCACCAATCACTCCATCCGTTCAACAAAACATATCATTTACTATTCATGCACGCTTTTTTAGAATGATAAAAAGTATATAAAATGTCCATTTTTTTAATAATTTGCTTAACCATTTCATACTTACTATTAATAAGTATGAACTTGTTAAAAACAAATTTATAAAAAAAATGATATTTTATATAGTTTTTTTCTATAATCCTATAACGTGAATAGTAAACGACATATTTTTCCGAACGGAGGAAGCAAAAAAAAAAAAGTACTCTGGCGTTAAGTTTTGAATCTAGCAACATGGACTATTCTATAGGTTGTCCATAGGGATCCCCTGGCATACAACCAAAACGACTCCTGCTAGATAGCCGCCCCTTCCTTTCAGAGAAACATATATCAAACAATACTTGGAAAAAAAGAAAGGATACGAAGAAGCCGTAGACCAATTATCTTCATCATCCAAATGCTTCCTTGATGCAAATGGAGTTTTTGACTGCAAAGTTTGCTCAAGTAATTAGAACACTATTCAACAATAATATGAATTTAGGTGATAGGTCTGATCAAGGTTCACACCAGCTAGAATTACTGGAAAAGGAAATTAATAAATTATACATGCTCTTAGAATCAGTATTCATAGATCTCCAAATATACCACCTGTGATCTCTTGGAGGAGCTAGGTGACTGTAGAATGTTTGAACTTGGAGATACTTTAGCACGTAAAGCAGGGTTCGCTGCTGCTATAGGAGTAGAATATGCAAGCTGATCTCCTGCAGCATCCAAAGGCTTTTGAGCAACGTGCTTAGTTTCCACATTTTCAACAGATGATCTGATACCATTCTTCACATCTAATCCAGATTTTTCAGGGGTGCTTGGCTTTGTTTCTTCAACATTAGATGATCTCATATCATTCTTCACATCTTCAAGATTTGGGATTTTAAGTCCCAAAACATCATGTTTTACATTATTTTCATCAGGTGCAACCTCAATGGTGCCCTCCTTCACTAAAGTGCCTTTTGCCTCAGAGCTTTCTCTGGAAGTTCTGGAATATATTCCTCGAAGTGCTTCATGGGAAACACCATTAGGCTTTGCCTTCACACTAGGCACCCGTAAACCTGTAACATCTCGTCCCATCCCTCTGCAAGCAGATAAAGGCAATATTCATAGAAATAATGAAACTATAAACAAGGGAGTAATCGCACCATACTACAGCTACATTAGCAAATTAAGTCCAATAAGTTCATCATTCTATCTAATGCCACTGCCTTATGAAGCAATGGCAACCTGCAGTTTCACAACATTGTGCATGGTTCTTATTAACCCACGTGCAAAATCTAAAAACACCTGCAGATGACTGACGCAATAGTTAATTTTAGTTTTTACTTATCTGTCATATCCTAGTAATACATGAACTAGGATCCTTATATTAGTTGATATACAGCTAGGATCCTTATATTAGTTCATAGACAGCTAGCTATGCACATAAAGCTTCAACTTACAACCATGTGTACTTCTACAAAAAAAAAAAACACTAGTCACAACAAACTCTAAGACTTATTTGGTTCGACTATTTTTTCCAAGACAAAAAACAAACTGTCGAAAAATGAAAACAACATTTTTGGGTTCACTATTTTGAAAATCAACCTAATCACAACAGAGTTATGATGATTTTGAGCTTATTACTTTTAATTCCTAGAAAAATCAAAACATTTCAAAAAGAGAGAACGAAAAACTCACATTTACCCCATCTGAGCCCCTAGTTAGTTTATTTCTACCAGGAAAAAAGTTGATTTTATTGACGGAGAGCGACACTGAGATGGTAGGGGCGAGCACAAAACAAAAGATCAAGCTATAAGTGTAATCAAGAATATCTTAATTGAAGATAGAGTTGCACAGACAAAATGAGGCTGCACAGACAAAATGAGACGGTAGGGGCCAGCACAAAACAAAAGCTCAAGCTACAAGTTTAGTGAAGAATACCTTAATTCAAGATAGAGCTGCACAGAGAAACAAGTGCGCACACAACTATGGGTCAACATAGAATTTGCAATTCAGTGAAGGACTGAAGGCATAAAAAAAAATCCAAGTATTAGCATCATTTTATAGGGGTTAAACTGCTAACCACATAAAGAGGAAGAACTAAAGGAAACGCCAGCAAGACCTCCAAGAAAGTTGAATTCAAATGGAGAGAGAGGGGCAAGGGATGGATTACTTCCAATAGTTGAACTTCTGAGTGATGTTTCTTTCATCTTTCTCTCACTTTTTTTCAGTTTTCCCGCCATCCACGGCGTGAAAGCGAGGCCCATTTGAAGGGAAAAAGCAAGTCAAGATGATGACTGATGAGTGATGACCACAAAAAAACTGGTATACTGTAGTACAAATAAAAATAAAAATAAAAATAAAAAGTGGATAACAAAACCGCTTTTTTTATTTTAAACCTAACAAAATCCAAAATTAGAAGAACAAAAAGCGCTTAGAGCATCCCCAACAAATTTTCTATATTTTATTCAGAATGGGGAATCAAAATCCATCTTCTCCATTTTACAGAATTGAAAATTAATTTTTTAATTATAAATTAGTATTTCGGTTAAATTTCAACCACAGTTTCAAATTAACCATCAATCTCTAATTGAATTTCTGATGAAGAAATCAGGTTTGACATATTTATTAGATCAAAGGTTGATTGACAATAACTCAGTTAAGTATGGAAAAAAAAGATAATGGCATACAGTGAATGTACATATAGCCAAGAAAAATGAATTATCAATTATCGACTACATAAATGACTAAATTAGTACTTATCCGATCGATTATCAATTTTAAATACCAAGCAATCAAAATAACCTTTGGAGTCCAATAAGACGACGAAGAGGAAGGCCGCAATTCGACTAGTTGCAAGCGGCAATCTCTCGCACAACAGTTGCTTCCGGAAGCCTTTTCTGGCAGGGAGGTTTCGACTGAAGCGCCAAAGCTTGGCGGAGAACGTTTGCTGCGGAAACTCGTCGATTTGGGAGCCCTCTTCGTTGAAATTGAGCACGTAGTCCTCGGATAGTAGCGGAACGCGAAGGTGTTGCTGGTCCTCCGGCTTGCCTGATCGTCGATCTTGAAGAAGAAGATAGCGCAGTTGATCTCCTCCGGTAGATCGTGGCCTATGTGGTTTAAAGAACGTGGAAAAGGCTGCCTGCAAAAAATTTGGCGTTTGCTGCAAATACACAGGGGAGGCAACCTAGTTTTCATATTTTGGAGAATGGATTGAAGAAGGTGATGGGGTAAAAAAAAAGCCCAATATTCCCCAAATACCCAAAATTCTCCAAAATGAAGAAGCTCTTGGGAATGCTCTTATTTGGTTTCTGCCCGACCCACGGAGTATATAATTAAACAAGCGGTCAAATCACGGCACCCATCGATTTTAGCATTAAGCAACGCTAAACGCCTAAACTTAAAAATTCAAGTCTATAAATACACAATTTAATTCTACCAAAAAAATAAATACACAATTTAACTTTTCGGTGCATAAATGGAAACAAATACTTCCGCTCGGACACACCAAAATACAAAAATTTCAGAAAATCTAGAAGGTCAGGGCTTATAACAAAGAAGGCGAATAGTATCTCGAAGGTAGACAAACCAAAAATTCAGAAATCCGAAGAACAATGAGCAACTAATAAACTTTCTCAAGCTCCGGAAATTCTACAAAAGAGGGAGAAAGAGGGCAATTATATCGGACGAACGAAGCCTGATTTAGCAGAACGATTTCTCAGCTTTTACTGGACAAATCAAGGCGCATTGCCATTCAATGTTCCAAAACAAGGAACTGGTCAAACAACAAACAAGCTCTAAAGCAAGGTGGACATGGAAAAAAAAATATCGAAAGCAAGCCTAAACCGAACGGAACTTACGCTTTTCAGGTTAGATATGAGAAGAAGATCCCTGAGAAAACTCGAACCTGCCACACTCTTCTCCCTCTCCCTCGTTTTCTCTCTTTTTGTCAGAAGAAGAAATGGTCGCGTTTTGATTTATTCTCTAGGTTTCGCCATTTTTTTTACCTTGTCGCTGCTTTCTGAAGAGGACAGAAAGAGGGAGGGAGAGATTGGAGGACTGAGAAATTGATGTAGTCGTGCCGTCGGTTATTTCACTTATTTGTAGACGGCCAAACACTTTTTTTTTATTAGAAAATAATTCGAAGGCTAGACAAATCATCGACGGCCGAATTTTTGCAATACAAAACTGCCCAAGTCAAAACAAGTCTATAACATAAAAATAACAAGCCTAACGTAGAAACGTCGGGGACAACATAGACTAAACCTAGTAGCTTGCCGAATATGAGCAGGTTTTCAAGCTCGTCACGAGCTCGAGCCGAGTTCGAGCTTTATTCGAACTAGCTCGTATAACTCGTTTTTTTTCCAATAAATTACATTCTTGCCCAAGCCCTTTTAGTTTTAGGGTTGGGTTAGTCTCTCTCCTGGCTTCATAAGTTACACATCCGCTCCTCCACTCTCGTCTCTTACCTCGAAGGCTTGAACTCGAATCCTCTCCGTCGTCGCCACCTCCACTCTCGTCTCGTATCTTGCCCTCTCCGGCTCTTCGTCTCTCAGTGTTCACACAAGTCACACCCTTCTTCATCCAATCTCTACAGATCCGACTGCTTCGATGCCGCCTTCACCGTCAGGTCCTCATTGGAGCCGCCGCCTCAAGTCAAGTTCACTGCCTCAAGTCTCCAATTGAAATTTGCAATCCTCAATTGATTTTTTTGGGCAAAAAATTCGAACATGGTTGATTTTATTGTTGTTGTTCTTTTGCTTTGCCTCACAAGTCTCCAATTTAAAAGGGTGATTTGTTGTTGTTCATTCCCTTTGTCGATTTGTTGTTGGTCTTGTAAGCTTAAGCCACATCTGTAATCTTCAATCTAAGGCTGAGCTCAATATGAGCTGCCAACAAAGCAAGCTTTAAACGAGCTTCAACCAGAAATGAGCCCAAACAAGCTCACGAGCTCGAGCTCGGCTCGAACAAAAACGAGCAAAACGAGCTCGAGCTTGTTCAAATACTCGCGAGCCGAGCTCGAGTTCGAGCTCAAGCTCGAATATAAACGAGCCGAATATTAGCAGTCCACTACTCGGTTCGTTCGACTCGAATAACACCCCTAACTAAACCCGGAGCCAAGCGCCACTAGCTAAGCGATGACACCGCTGGCCAGCAGTACATCAAGAGTCCCTATGGGTGATGAAAATGATCCTCCAAGAAAATTCTAAAACCAGAGTCGCCTCGATGCACACCGCCACGAGCCCACGACCCCAACCAGACTTGACACCAGACGTCATAGCCCCAACTCAGACTAGGACTGCTAAGAGACAACCGAATACGTCGTTGAGACCACCGCCATGACCTGACACCAGTCGTCAGAGCCTAGGGTTGCTCAAAATGTGGCCCAGCCCGAAAACCGACCCAAAACCGAACCGAAAAAGTCGGTTTCGGGGGTTTTGGGCCGAAAACCGGAACCGAACCGAAAATTTCGGTTTCGGCCCGAAAAAATCGAAAAAAACCCTAATAGGCTAGAGTCGCTACGCATTAGACATCACAACTCCCATTCTTTCTTTCAGACTTTCACAATATACAAAGTCTACAGACGAAGACAGGCGACTCTCCATTCTCTCACAACCCGACTCTCATTCTCACGCAGCCCCGTCGTCAGTCGACTTGCCACCGCCCAACTCTCCATCCCGATGTCGCATTCCCTCTCCAGTATCCTGCGGTGGCGCAACCTCTGCAGGCATCAAGAGCCCCGAAGCAAGAAAGAAAGCCAAGTGAGAAGAAAACTGATGACAAGGAGCCATCAGACCCTCCACCCGAACTTTAGATACCTCCTACGCCGCTTATGGTCTTTTGGTGAGGATGTTGATTTGGGGTTGATATTGATTCGACTTGTGGTCTTTTGATGAGAATGGCGGGTGGATTGGATCGAGTGGTGGCGGTGGCGCTCGAAGATGGGATTTTGCCGGTAGCAGCGACGCTAGTGTTGTGTTTTAGGGTTTTCTTCATTTTGGTTTCTCTCTTTTTTCAGGGCATCTGAAATGTGCATCTAATGTGAATTATTTAATTCTAAAATAAGGGTAATCTTTATAGCTGTTTTTCGGACATAAAAGAAAGGGTTGGATAATTCGGTTTTTCGGTTCTTTTCGGTCTTAAGACCGAAAAAAAATTGAAACTGAAATATCGGTTTTCGGTTTGGGCCTTGGTCCCTACCTCGAAAAAATCCGGGCCGTCGATTTTGACCCAAACCGTTTGGGTCGGTTCGGTTCGGGCCGTTTGCACCACCCTACCAGAGCCTCGGCTCAGACTACGACCGCTAAGAGACAACCGAAGACGCCGTCGAGACCACCCAAGTAAGACGTACCGAAAAACAATTTCGGGATTTTTATCAAACCTTTTCGGGTGGGTTAATATATATAAAAATATAGATTTAGTTCATCCCCTATATGTGTGTGTATATTATAATGATTTTTTTAAACTATTATTTCGAATTGCCTCAAGCCTAAAGAAAATAGATATCGGGTTGCCACGGGCCCAAGAAATTGTCTTGGGCTCAAAGCACCAGAATTCACAATGCTGGAAAGATGGAAGCGGCCGAGCAGCCCAAGAACAGGTCGAGTGGCGTTGTGGGAGGGAGAAGGCCAACACCACTGACAGAAGGCCGCCAACAAGGGGTTAAGCGCCAAGAGGTGGGGTGAAGAACAGGGGTGCTAAGAAACCGGAAGTCAAATGCCAGACGGAGGGCGATTGCAAGCCCTAGTTCAGCGAAGGACACAACGGCGCCGAACGACCCTAATAAAGAGTCAAAGGAGGGAGAAAGTCGAGCGGGTACATCAACCTACCAAGGGAAAACATTGATGTCAAGAGGAGATGAGGTAGGAAGGGGAAAATGGTATGGAAGGGTATCCAATGTGCAAGAAATGGGGGTTCATAGTCTGGCTCGCAGTCAAATAGCGGATGCAAACTGGATATAGGGTGAAGCATTGAAGGGGTCAGGACGCGGCTTGGTGTCCATTTTGTAGGATGGAAGTTGAACCTGAAAGCCATCTTTGGTTTGGGTGCAACTTAATCAAGGAAACACAACGCATAGTGTGGAGTTGGTTTGGGATCACTCATGAGGAGAGGGACGTCGAGGGCTGGCTAGCATTGTTTCCAAGGGAACCTGCGCGTGTGATGGCGTCGGTTTCGTCCCAAGGCAGGTTGCTCGCCTTCTCTGCTACCATTTACTTCACATGACTAGCTAGAACTCGACTCATATTCCAAAAGGAGAGATTCAGCCCAAAAGAATGTGCAATGAAGATCGTGGAGTCTTGCAAGAGTCGAATCAAAGTTAAATGTAAATGTCGTACTTTAAATGAAAAGAGGTGGAAACAATACATGCTTAGTGAGTAATTGAGGGACAATGTAATTTGGGGGAGCGAGTGATAGACTTAGAGTGGGGTATACTTTTGAGAGATGTTTGGCCCTGCGTGGCTAGAGTCTCACAGTTTTACACTAGACCCGTGGTATGGTCTACGTCTTTTGTAACTTTGTTACAACTTTTGAAATATATTTACCGCTTTAGGAAAACATCGATGTGAGCAAGGAGGAGATGAGTCGGGTCCATGGATCCGAAAGTGGATTGGAAGAAGGCTGAAACTGAGAAGCTTAGGGCTAGGGAGAGGGTGATTAACCGAAGGTAGAGCGGTGGAGGGAGACTGTGCAAAGGATAGAGACGTCGGACAAGCACAGCGACTCCGAGGATGAACAAAAGCGATGGTTTGCACGCGTCCGACGGGGTGAGTTCCCAATTGGAGATTGAGGTTGGATTTGGATGAGAATGGGGTGAAGGACTGGAAAATCAGAAGAAAAAAAAAACATCGAGACCGAGTTGTTCGAATTGGTTGAGACCCCAAAAAGGAGATCCAAAACCAAGAAATTGCAAAAGTCCCAACATAAGGGCGTGTTTTTCTGCTCGAAGCGACAACCCAGAGGCGAGTTCTTCAACCCGAACTAGGAAGCGCAGGGGAAGGAGGAGGAGGGGATGTGGCAGAGAGGGTAAACAAGCCTAAAGGTGAGGCGGTGTTCCGATGAAGAGGGTTTTCGGCCTCCGGAGAGGAGTTTCACAACCTCCGAAGAGGGGTTTTTCGCCTCCACAAGAGAGGATTTTTTTTCTCCTCCGAAGAGAGCTTTTTTGGTCGTCGACGTCGTTCGCTAGACGGCCAAACACATCTGGTACCGTCTACAGAGTTTTTTTTTTTTGGAAAAAATGACCGGAAATAGTACCCCATCCGATCTAAAATGTTTGATATTTTAGACTCGAATATAAAAATGATGACATATTTCATTTATATTTAAATATCTTATAGAATATTTTCTCTCTCCAATCACATTTATTATGCGCAAATTTGACTGGTTAAAATAAAAAGGCAAAACTAATTAAAATAACCCAACCTTTAAGGGGGTGTTAAAAATATATCTTCACCTTTCAAGTGTAAGATAAATATTCCGGCATTTATAAGCGGTGTTAAAATAATATCACAATAATTTTTTCTAAAAAAAAATGATGACATGGCAAAAAATAATAATTTTTAAAAGAAAAAACTAATAAAAAAATGCACTAATAAACCATGGGTTTTTTGGATTCTTTTTTAAACCAAACCCGATTTTCTTAAACCCCTTTTTTAATTGTCTCTCTTACGCCAAAAAATAAAATAAAATAATCCCTCTCCCCTACAAATCCTACAATTCATTATGGTACTTACAGACACCCACTGCAACTAATTTCTTCTTTCTCCTCCTTCCTCATTTCATATCCAGGATGGGTTTCTTTTCCAATTCGAAGCCCCAATCGCAGCTTCTCAGTCCCTCTTCTCCCCTCCCCCCCAGGTAATTTCTAGTCTTCGTTTAAGAATTTGTTCCATTTTTTCTTCTCTACTCCTTTCTTGCTTTTTCCAAAATGGCCATTTTTCACCTCCCTACCTAGCTAATGGTTGCTAAATACTCTTTAATTGCTTGTTTTCCAATGGAATCAATGAAGATTGTAAATCTATATGCATGTGTTCATTGTTCTTGGTTGCTCCTCATTCCTCAATTCGTTCAAATCTTTCATTTTTCTTGGTCGTTTGGTTGATTTGCCTTGGCTAGGGTTCAATTTTTCTTGGTTTTGAAGCCCCAATCGAAGCTTCTCAATTTGTCTCCTTTCCCTCTAGGTAATTTCTTGTCTTCATTGATTTAGGATTGACCAAGAAAAAAATGTAGGGGTCATTTATCAATAAACATTCTTCCTTTTAAAAGTTTTGGTTGTTTGCTGACATCATTATTTTTTATGTTTATTTTTATATATCTAGTAATGAATTAGGATTTATCCACGCATCTCAAATTTCATTGCTAGAATAGAGTCACATGCTAATGTGGAAACAGATGTCTTGGTAAACAAAAATTTGAGTCAAGCTAGAAAATGGTCTTTGATTATCAGTGCTTTGCAATGTCCTAGTTTGAGTCCTCATTCTTCAATTTTCAACAAATGAACACACAATACTCTTACCAACTGTTGTTTGATGGGTGTTCTACTATACATGTATACCTTAGGCTTAGGACTTGACTTGAGATGTTCATATTTTCAAACCACTTTATTTATCTTCCATTGTATCATTAAAATAATAATAAGTGTTCAACTTATTTTGCTTTTAAATGTAGATTGAGCGTAAAGTGAGGCCATATCCTTGCTTTTAAAAAATAATAGGTACGAAATGTAATCGAGAAATAGTGCATATCCTATGTGTACATGCTAAACTTTTCAGTTCTTAATATGCTTTCGATCTCCTTTTCTTGTCAAGATCAACTTGGATTTAAGAGAGTGTTTTGTAGGTACGAAAAGTACCATACTTACCAGGGAGGCCAAGATGAAGAGAGGAAATCTAACTACATAGACCGGTAATCATGCTTATATTCTTCTCCACGCTCAAGAATCACCATTGTTTGTGATTCAACAACTACGTTTTTGTTCTTGGTTCTTCTTTTAATTGTATGATTCTTAAGTTTTTTCGGGTAGGTATTTTGATGTTCCAAATGGCAAATGACCGGTGTACAATTTTTAATGTACAAAAATACAGTTTGAAAAGGG
The DNA here is from genome assembly GCA_037127255.1 of Persicaria tinctoria. Lineage (NCBI taxonomy): Eukaryota > Viridiplantae > Streptophyta > Magnoliopsida > Caryophyllales > Polygonaceae > Persicaria > Persicaria tinctoria. Next base: position 39,650,407 of record JBANSL010000012.1, on the reverse strand, counting down.
CAACCTTCCCTCTTTATTCCTGGAATTGTAAAATTTTCCCCTAAATTATAACTGCAATCTTACAGATAGAAGTTTCCTTTTTCTTTTTTTGTTACTGCATGAACTTAAATCTATTTAAGTGAGTCTCCCATCTTTTCTCTGTATGAAAAGATGAACTTTACACTTCTTTCAATTGGAATCACGAAAGTTATATGGATATCCTGATACCTTACCGAATTGCTTCCAGAGTGTTATACTGATTCACGGATGGGTTGGGAGCTTATTGCATGTCAAGGATTCATTTGTATTGATATTAGTTTGTACTTTGTAGAAAATGATAAAGCTTGTTTTGTGGTCATTTGATTAATTGCAGAAAAGGAGATGGGTTGGCTGCCTGAGTGCATATTGGTGCATATTGTTTTATCCATATATGAACATGCATTTGGTTGATGAGTATTGATGATATTTGATATTAGAGAGTTGCAATTCTTCTTTGTTAAACATTCATGCCGAAACTAACCAATATTCACATTCTTTATAGGTGTAAAAAATGAACTACCGGGCTTGGAATCACCGAAGTTGGCTCCAAGTAATTTCTTGTCTTCATTTATGAATCATGTTATGCATTTTATTTGGACACATAAAATTTTTAACTCACTCCAAATTTTACTAGAATCTTATTAAATATAAGCAAATAAATATCCAATGACTTCACATACATCTTCCTAAATGCATCCAAAATATATCAAAAGCACATAATTTTATCTAAGAACACTCCATTTGACATAAAGTATTCTTGACACGAGAGTCATTATTCATAGCATAAACATTCTTGATCCTTGATACCTTACTTAGAAGGTTGAGATGGTCCAGGAGCCACTTCTGATTGTGATAAGACATAACCATCTAGTTGACCCGGCTGCAGGTAGGTATATAAAAGTGTAAAAAAAATGTCGATGACAAGAAAATGAATTGTGAAGAATGTGAATTTTTTATACTCAGATTAACATAAGTCATCCTTTCATTTTCAAAAGTATACACCCCTCTTCCACTTGGAACACTAGTTGGTACCACCTTTTGAGGCCTAACTTTTTCCCTTTTTGGTTGGCTTGGGTCAACTTGAGAAGTCTCACTTGCCTTCTTAAGAGGAGCACCATCCTTTCGTGGTCTTCCCCTTGGCTTCACCTACATCCAATAACAATTAATGCATTTGGTATTATGTTTTATAAATTAAAAAAAAACTAATTCAAGGACAACTTACAACTTGAGGAGCTTGAACTGAAGTTAAGGATATGTTATTCTTTTCGAGGCATGACCTCTTGTTATGGTTCTTTCCTTGACATAATGTGCATGTCATTTGAATGCCATGTTTTGACAATTTGCCCTTTTTATCAAATCTTTCACATGCATCTTTCCTCCTATTTTTTTTTGGCCTTCCTATTGGAACCTTAAGTGTAGGAGGATCCAAATCTTGAGCTACCTTGGGCCAATGTCTCTCCCCACGAATTGTTCTAATTGACCCCTTGTAAGCCTGCTCATACATCTTCTTCTTGAACCATTCATGCACAACTCTTTCAGGTTCCACCCTAATGCTATTTAGGGAGAATATGGCATGAAAACATGGAATTCCAGTAAGATCCCATTTCCTGCATGTACAACTCATGTCCACTATATTCACACTCAACATGTCCATTTTATGGATAACTTGAAACTCAACTTCACTTGCTCGAAAGCTTGCACACTCTCTTGCATCTATCTTTTCTTTATCTAGCTTCACTCTAATTTTAGGACATAAATCACCCACTTTGTTGTTTCTCATCAGAAGGCTTTTATCCCATAACATTTCCATAAGTCACAACATAGTGCCACCTAGCATGTCGATTAGTGGTTTTCCCCTTTCTTTTAAATGCCTCTGCCAAGTTGTTCACAATTACCTCACTCTTACTTCCGGTCTTCAAATGTGATCTACGAAAGTGGCTTGGGTTCTTCTGTACAAAATCTGTTACAACACTCTTGCTCACCTTCCCCATCTCAACAAGTGCAGCTTCATAGTCCGCCTTTGTGTAAGCTCTTGCAGCCCTCCAAAAATGCATCTTCAGCTCATCTCCTTTGTTTTTTTTATGCCAATTTGCAAAGATATGCCTTGCACATTTCCTATGCTCCACATTTGGGAAATGATCCTTCACAGCATTGCAAAGCCCCTGCATATAACACACATAAATACTCATTTTTGTGGAGAAAAACACATACAAATGCTCTTAATTCATGACAAGTTATAGTTTAAAAAACAATAGAGATTCTCATGATTAGGGTGGATATTTATACCTTTTTTTGATCCGAAGACACTGTGCAATTTCCGCCACCAAATCTAGGTAACTCCCTTTTTAGGATATCTAAAAACCAACTCCATGAGCTATTGTTTTCTGCCTTCACCACAACCCATGCAATTGGAAACATTTGATTGTTTCCATCTCTCCCTATTGCACATAGCAATATGCCTCATAAGTAGGTCTTTAAGAAGCAGCCATCTAGACACATGATTGGTCGACATCCTCTAGAAAATTCCTCCCTTAGTGCAGGAAAACTGATGTACATTCGCTTAAAAATATCCGGTGCCCTTGGAATTCCTCTCTTCTTAGTAACTAATCCAATATGAATGTCATTGTCTGCTCTTTCCAATTTAGCCATATATTAGCCAAGCTTTTTGTAATGCTCTGCGATTGAGCCATAGATAGCCTCAAATGCACATTTCTTCACATTATAGCATGCATGTCTTTTGATTCTCTTGCCAAACGTCAACAATACTTTTTCTTGTAATGATTTTCTTCAAAATCTTGTATGTCACAAGTATGAGTAGAATGCACTGACTTCACAACAAATGATTCTCTCTTTCCATCCCAAGAAGCATATATCTTCTAGGGACAGCCTTGCTTGCACCTTGCAACCAATTTCTCGTTCTTTGCATTTTTTGTCCATCTAATACAATATCCTGCATAAGCACCATACCTAATCACTTGTTCCTTAAAAATTTTAGGCGCAGAGAATTTCATTCCAACCCTCCATACAAGCTTCTTCAAATTTGCCTCACTCTCAACTTTGAAAGCCACCCTTTCTCTTTTAGAGCTATCATCGTATTCATCACTTCTAAGTAGTGTTAGAAGATATTCATCATCACTGTCTATTGGACAATATTGTTCAAGAGTGTCATTGTCCAATGAGCAATGTTGTCGAGGAGCATAATTTTCAACCTCATTTTTGTCAAGATCTATAATCTTTTGCCTACTCATAAGCCCTTTTTCATCATCTTCACTTGATTCACCCCCACTTATACTACTCTCTTTCTCACTAGAATTATCAGAACTATTGGCATCATCATCAGCAACATATGTTGGATCTTCTTCCAACTCAAAATCCTCAAATAGCTCTGGGTAATCTCTACCAACCATATCCAAAACATTCTCATCATCCTTGTACACTACATCTTCCATGGAATGATCTAAATGGTGCTCTTGACTCATCTCTTCCAATCCATTGATTATAATTTTCAATTAAACATGAAAAAAGAGCAACAAAACAAAATAACATCAATACATAGTATTCTTAGAAAAGCATGTTAAATAATACAATAATAATGAGTCGTTACATTTGTAGTGTATCTAAAAGAGAGAGTCATGATTACATTGTCTTTCTACTTGCTATATTGTCCAATCGAGATACATTAAAAATGTCTCCTTTTATAAGTCTTTTTTTTGCTAATTCACTCTATTTTTTCACACTCTCAAAGACAAGTTCATATACAAACTCGTGATAATGTTTTTTCTTTAGCAATTTTACAGATTTGATCATGGCTATTTTTCTCAAAGTGAATCCTTAGTAGCAGGATAGGCGAAGAGGAAAAATTAAGGAACGTACCATAGGTAGCCAAAGACAACATGAGACCTCGAGGAAGACCAAAACAGAATGTACTAGTAAATCTATAAGAGAGGAGGGCATAAAGAAGCAATTATATGATTCAAGACAATGAAGATTATGGTTCAAGAGGATTAATCATAGTGAAGTAGGTGCATGAATTGGCTAGGGTTCAAGGATATCGAGGGAAGCAGTTGTTTGATTATACGTTAAAGATGATTTATTTCTTTCCCTCAATAAAAAAGTAGCTACAAAAAAGGATGTGAATTAGGGGTTTAAGAAAACCGGGTTTGGTTATAAAAAAGAATCCAAAAAACCCATGGTTTATTAGTGCTGATTTTTTTAATTAGTTTTTCCTTTTAAAAATTATTATTTTTTGTCATGTCATCATTTTTTTAAGAAAAAATTATTGTGATATTATTTTAACACCGCCTATAAATGTCAGGATATTTATCTTACATTTGAAAGATGGAGATATATTTTTAACACCCCCTTAAAGGTTGGGTTATTTTAATTAGTATATCCAAATAAAAACAAAAGTACAATTTAGGTTGAAAATAGTGAAAATAAAATAAAATAAAGTGTAATTATTACTTTTAAAACATCCAACATTATTGATCAAAATATTTCACGCAAAACATCAAATATTTTAGATTGGATGGAGTATCAACTATGAACGGTAAACTAAAAATAATACGAACTTTAAAAGTTATAATTTATATACAAATTATAACATATTAAATCAATAATTATGCAAGGGCTAGAATTCAATAACAAAAATTAATTTGGCCTCAAAATATAATTAATTAGAAAGTTTGGTAAAACTTTGTAAAATTATGAAATTCATCATCTTCTTCAACACCCTTTGACGAGGAAGAGGCCGAGCCAACGCTACTAGATTTGGGTGGGAGAAACCTTCACCCGTCGACAGGTTGGCTATACTGTCATCGTCAAGTGTCCATCGACAGTCCATTTCCTCGGGATATGGTGGTGGTCTGGTGGTCGGCGTTCTTGGAGACAAAAAGGTTGGCCCAAGTTATTAGAGATTGAGGGAAAACAGAGGATGCAATATCGGGGCAGATGTGGCTTCCATGACATCAATGAGGGCGATGGTAGGGGACAGGAAGAGTTGATGGTCATGCCATGTCCGGCTCAACTGCTCCAGAAATTGGACTATCAATCTATCATCGGGGTCCATTGTTCAAGCCTTAGGAAGATGGGGAAAGGTTTAGGGTTTGTTCATATTAACATTAATCTTCCTTTTAATTTTACAAAGTTTTACCAAACTTTCTAATTAACTATTTTTTGCGGCCAAATTAATTTTTTGTTTTCGAATTCTGGCCCTCATATCAACATTGGTTTAATATGTTATAGTTTATATATGAAATTGTAATTTTTAAAGTTTGCATTATTAATTTTGGTTCATTGTTGATAGTTTGTATTATTTTTGATCATTTTTCCTTTTTATAATTCTAACTCTATTTTTGATGGATTTGCATAAATATACCAACATAATTTTTTATTTTTTTTTGTAGAAATTTCATATATCGCGTATCATTTAAGTCAAATCTCATAACATCGCTATTATAACCATGTCTATCACTGATTTCTGATCATGCTAAGCTCACATTTTTCTAAAATTTCATGTGGTACCCCTACGTTAACAAGTATTTCGCATGATGTATACAATACTTTGACATATTTCGCTAAATGCCTTTGTGGCTTGTAAATTTTTTTTCTCGTTTCGCTAACCCATTAAATGTAACATCTTCACTAAGTTTGGGGGTATCCATGATGTACGATAATTTTTATGCAAAGCAGACAACCACATTAGAAAAAGAGGACTTGACACTGGCGAAGAATAAGTGGACGAAGACAACAATGTCGGTGGTTAGACTGAATGAAGAGTCAAGGGGTACAGAATCCCAATGGGACTTAATAAAAATTGAAAACTTTTGGTTCTTAGATTGATTGGTTGAGCTGGTGAAGGAGACAAAAGCATCGACAAGATGGAGGCCGACTATAGGAGCGACGATAATTGGAATCAACGATGTGGTATTGAAGACGCATCCGTAAAGAGGTATGTACCATGTACATGATACTTTTTTTTTTATAACGTGGGGGTTCTGATATTGTCAACTAATTCCCCACCAGTCCAAACCCTAGCCTACAAAGGTCGCGAACCGATAGGCCATGCGGAAAGCCACCAGGCAGGCTCACAAGTCAATGAAGGCTTGAACGCCAACTAATTACACAAATTGTGTAAGTAGTGGGATTTGAACCCTTGACCTCTTTCAAGGGCCATCTCTCCCTTATCACTAGAGTAAGGGTAATTGGTATGTACGCGATACTTTAATTTGGGTTCAAGCTTCACAATTGGGGCTTTTTTATTATTTACTTTTTGTATTTAAATGCAATGTAAATCTCAACCAAGTGGCTTTTGTTTATCGCCTTGTCAAGTTTGATCGATCCCGCATCGATTCTGTTCACATGCCCTCTCGATTCCGTCCCTCGTAGCTCATCTTAGACGACTCTTGACGGTACTGAAGAGCCCCTAACAATCTCTTTCTCCTTAAGATCATGAATCGGCTCCAAAACCGCTCCGAAACGCCTAAAATCACAATAAACAAGTGGTAGACGCCGATTTCGCAAAACTAAACAAAAAAGGATAAGAATATATAAAATACTTAACTCAAACTCCCTAAACCCGACACAAACATGCATTTTAATCATGGCTAAATAGACGCTATCAAAATACCTCATACTTAACCTTGCTTGTCCCCAAGCAAGACTAAGACAATAACCCCAATATAGGTCTACTAAATCAAAATGTTCAACGAATGTCGTCCTGGCATATCATGGCCAATAACCAAGCTTGACTAGCTCTACAAAATACCAAAACCCTCTAATACACTTCGCTCAAATCTCAACCTCTTTCTTTACTCATCATCCACAAAGCTTGAACAATCTCGATAATCTCCACCGCCTGGAATTATACACACAACAAAATCATGAGGACTTTATAAGGTTGTAATGGGGGTAATTAAGGTGGACACAACAAGGTATGGATAACTTTAGGTTATGTGGTGCTAGAATCCGGGAAAAGAGCCATAAGAGCAACCACTTCAAGAACTCATACCAATCCACCATACAACTCTATCACATAACAGCTGCATCTTCACTTTTGTCAACCACATCAATTTTTTGTTTTTTTCTTCTTCTCCTTTTTCACTCCTTTTCTTACCTCTCTAGTTTCGACACCGTTTTCAGCGAATACAAACATTTGTGATGAATGCACCCGATTACTATCTTGGCCTCCTCACTTTGCACTTCTTCCTCATTATGTGAATTTTATTCTCCACAAGTAGGATCGGTTACTAATCCTACTTTTTCTTTTCTTGACTTTTGCACAAGAGTGAATTTTATTCTCCTTTCATCTCAAGACTTTTTTTTTTCCACTCACAACCATGGAAAATCACTCCACACTCGAAGCACAACCACATAACAAATAAAGATCACCATGTCCCTAAATCCCGGTTTGGGGAAAGGCAAGTAGAGGGCTACGGAAATCTTGTGGAGCTACCAAAGAAAGAGGCTTCTAAGGCTCATAAGGTGACAAGCGTGATATATGATGTGTCGTTGATCCCCGTCAAAAAGTAATATTTATAATCCTAACTAGCAAACCAGTATAGCGAGCAAGTAAGGAGTTGAATCCACAGAGAGATCCTGAATGCAAACGTATTCTAATGTTAACTTAAACAAGTAAACAATAATAAGATTGAGATGAATTAAGTAAAGCAATAGAAATAAATAAAGTAATGATTGCGAATTGGTTACCAAATGGAGGAAAGCACTTCACCTGTAATTCTCAACAATGGTTGGAGTTCAAGAACCTTGACCTGATTTCATTGTTATTATAATTCAATGCAGTGCAATTGATAATAGAGTTATTCCGACTTTGATTTAAATAGATTGACATCCCTAACAATATAACAATCTCTTACACCCTATGCAATCTTCTTTTAATGGATAGATATCAACATAGAATAGCACAAATTCCCAAAGTACTTGACATTTTGGCAGTACCAACCCTTCTAAACCACTAGCATGTCAAAGGCTTCAACCCCTTCAACCCTAATCTCAAAGAAACCTATATTTAACCAAGTGTTGATGATCGAATTACGACAGAACGGAAATGGGATTCACCTCAACTTCATAGATTATTTCCAGTAGACGTTGTCAGCAAAACTGTCAAAATAAACATACCCATAAATACTACAAGAGGTAGACTCATACTGACATCGAGTCTAGATGAATCCTTTTCGGTTAAATATGTTTCCAATCTCTTGGTTGTACCCCTGATAGGAGGTATGCTTATGAGTGGATTTGGAAATTGAGCGCTCCATCTAAAATACAAACTTTTTTTTTTTGGAAAGTCGTTGCTGACATCTTGCCAACTAAGTGCAGACTGAACAAATACTATAATCGTGTTCAGTCTTAATGCTGCTTACGTAATGTGACGGATGAGGATGGTAATCACCTATTCTTTGAATGTCCGTTAACAATTTCCATGCTCAATGCAGTTAATAATAAGCTAGGATATAATATCCACCTTCCACAACCAGAGGCGGAACGTTTTGGGGGCTAGAGGTGGCCATGGCCCCCCTCCAAAAAAATTATGGAATGAAATTTGGCAATTGAATAAGATGGCCCCCACACTTATCTCTCCGTGTTCTACCTACTCATCTCCTCCAAAACTCATTTATCACATTTCAACTTTCCAAATGAAGTTATTAGCAGCCAGCAGCCACACCACTGCCTCGTTCGCCGCCCTTTCGACGCCTCGGGTTACCGTTGTGCGTTGTAGTGCCAATGTTCAGCCATTACACCACCACCTCGTTTACCCATGGCTTATGTTCCCATAAATTGTGAATCGAGTCAATTGACACATCCACACAAGGACGCCTACGCTCCACCACCTCTACGCTTGGACCCTTTCGCTCATAGTCATCGATGTCTTGAGAATTTTCAATTTGACACTCGACACACCTTCCCCCATCCACAAATTGGATTTTTGCAGGCAAACAAGAAACGGTAGTAAGTTCTATACATACAATTCTTCAATTGCAGTAAATTAGTATTATTAGTAAATTGGATTTAGACTTTTAGTCATTCAATTGCACTATTGCAGGAAGTTCTTCAATTGCAGTAACGACACACATGATGAATGATTTCTTTCACTTTTATTTGGTTTTAGACTTTTAGTTTTAGTCCTTCAGTTACAATAAGTACTATGCACTTTTATTTGCTTTTTATCTGAGAAAGTATATTGCGCTGTGCAATTCAAGAGAAATTTGGGTTTTTAAAGTTGTTTTTTTAATAGATTTAGGGAAAGTGGTATTCATGAAATGAATAACAATTGATGAAATGAATCTTCATCCTTGTAGGTTATGGACAAAGAGCGCAGGCTAATAACAATTGATTCATTCTTCAAAAGAAAAGAATCTGGAATATCCAATGATGCTACAAATGTCACAAATCATGCTTCTGATGTCAATAATTCATTCCATCCTGTTACGAATCATCCGGATCCGCCAACTAATGTAGGATCTCATTTAGAAACTACGAGGATGAATCTGAATGAGATTGATATTTCTAGTATTGAACGAGATCCAAGAAAGCGTCCAAAGATTTGGGACTATCCACCCAACAAGCGCGATGAGATAAGAAGAGCTTATTTGGAACTAGGCACATATCAGATTCGTCTCACTGAATATCCCAGGTCTGGAAAGAAGTATTTTCGTCACTTTCAAGAATCCTGATATGCACAATTCTCTTCTTGGCTTGAGTATTCTTCTTTTGAAGATGCTGCATATTGTTTCCCATGTTATCTTTTTACTACAAAACCTATTGGGCGGCTTGGTTGGGATGTGTTTAGTGTCAAGGGATTCAAAAATTGAAAGAAAGTTAATAAAGGAAAGAAATGTGCTTTTTTTATTCATATTGGAGATTATCCTCTTTCCCCACATCATAAATTTGTACAAGCTTGTGAGGACTTGTTGAATCAATCAAAGCACATAGATAAAGTAATCAATGCACAAAGTCGTGAGGAAATTCTCAAAACTTCTATTGATGCAATTCGATTTCTTTCAACTCATGGATGTGCTTTTAGGGGTCATGATGAATCTAATGAATCACAAAATCAAGGTAATTTTATTGAGTTGATTAAGCTTTTGAATTCCTATAATGAAAATGTTGCTCAAACTGTATTGGATAATGCTCCTAGAGTTACTAAGTTAACATCACCTCCTATCCAAAAAGAGATTCTACAGGTATTTGCTGGCAAAGTATGGAGCAAGATTAGTAAGGATATAAGTGATTCTAAGTTTTGTATTATTGTCGATGAGGCTCAAGATGAATCTAAAAAAGAGCAAATGGTTCTTGTATTGAGATTTGTCAATAAAGATGGTTTCATACAAGAGCGTTTCTTTGGTGTGTCTCATGCTCCTAACACTTCAGCTAAAACATTAAAGGATGAAATATGTGTCATTCTCTCTCGTCATTCACTTGATGTGCAGAATATTCGTGGACAAGGGTATGATGGTGCCAATAATATGCGTGGTGAGTGGAAAGGCCTACAAGTATTATTTATTAATGATTGTCCATATGCATACTATGTGCATTGCTTTGCACATATGTTGCAATTGACTTTAGTTGTTGCTTCAAGAGAGGTAATTCCAGTCCATCAATTTTTCACTAATCTAACTTTTGTTATAAATGTGGTTGGCTCTTTTACTTAACGTCATCATCAATTGCAAGATTTCCAGTTAGAAGAAATTACATATTTGTTATCTATTGATGGTCTTGAAAGTGGGAAGGAAGCAAACCAAATAGGCAATTTGACAAGACCGAGAGATACTCGATGGAGTTCCCATTTTCGGTCTTTATGTAGCCTATTGAGGTTATATGGTCCAACACTTGCTGTGCTTAGGAAAATTGAGAAAGAAAGTTCCAACTACTCTCAACGAGGGGATGCTAATGCTGCTTGGAGAATGGTAAATTCTTTTGAGTTTGTGTTTATTCTACATTTGATGAAGGAGATTATGGGCATCACAAATTATGTTTGCTTAGCTTTGCAGAGGAAAGACCAGGATATTTTAAATGCTGTTCATTTAGTTTCAGATTCAAAGGCTCTGATCCGAAAGTTTAGGGAAGATGGCTGGAAAAGTTTTCTTGAAAATGTCATTTCATTTTGTGGTAAATTTGAAATAGATGTACTTGACTTGGTTGCCCCTTATTTTGAAGGTCGAAGTCGTCGACGCAAAAGAGATGTCACAATAGAACATCATTTTCAAGTTGATATATTTCTTGCCGCTATTGATGTTCAATTGTAGGAGCTTAATTGCAGGTTTGGTAAATCTGTTATGGAACTCTTAACACTCAGCAATGCTTTGGATCCTAAAAATGGATACAATTCATTCGATATTGATTCCATATGCATGTTAGTTGAGAAGTACTATCCAGATGACTTTGATGATCAAGATAAAGTTAATCTGAGATATCAGTTGAGGTTATTTGAGATAGATGTGCACAACCATTCAGAATTGCAATCACTGTCATCAATTCCAGAACTCAGTCGGAGGTTAGTGGAGACTGGTAGGGCAAGTAGGCATTATCTTATTGATAGATTAATTCGCCTTATATTAGCCCTTCTCGTGTCTACGACAATTAGTGAAAGAGCATTTTCAGCGATGAAGATAATTAAAACAAGGCTTAGAAATAGAATGGATGATGACTTTTTAGCCGATAATATGACAGTCTACATTGAGAAAGAGATTGCGAGGAGCTTTGATTCTGATGGTATATTTGATGAATTTATCTCTTTGAAAGAGCGTACGTAATTTAAGTAATAATGATGTATTTAGTATTGGTTGTATTTTGGTTTTGTAGAAGGGTTTTTGGCTTCAAAATGTCACCCCTTCTAATTGTATTTTCCATATTTAAATAATAAAATAGGCGTGGGGATGAGCCTCCCGATTTAACCGGGTTCCAAACCCTAAAAAAATTATTAGTTCTTATTCGGCCTCCTCATTGTTAAGCTTGAGGTTCCACCATTGTCCACAACCAAGTAATGACTTCATATATAATCTAAAATTCACAAAAGCAATAAACAAGAATTTTTCATGTGATTGGTTTTATTTGGCATTCAATTTGGGAATATAGAAATAAGAAGATTTTTGACACCAATAAAAGATCCACTGCCACAAAACATCATGCAAGTGGCAATATCTAAACTAATGAAATGGTCGCAGGCTCATGAGGCGTCTCAAAACACTCCTATGCCTAAGTCTATGAAAAGGGTGAAGTGGAAAAAACCACTTATTGGTTTCCACAAACTTAATGTCGATGAATCTTTTAAATCAATAAGAGAGTCCCATATTCGATGTATTATCTGAGATGAGATGGGATATGTGGTCGATCTTTTCTGCCAGAATGCTTCACATAGCCCCGTTTTGCGAATTGAAGAATTATCTTTCAAGGAGGGAATCAAGCGAGCTATATCTTTAGGCATTAAAAACTCATTATTGAAGGCGACAACCAGATTGTGATCAATGCAATTAACGGTAAGGGAACCACACTTTGGGAGATCTTAATGGTCATAAAAGAAATGAAGCGTATCAACAACCAATTCGAGGTTGCCATTGTTCATCATTGTTATAGGGAAGCAATCAAACTCATCTATAAATTTTGTCGCTATACATGATTATACTTTTTAGTCTTGCCTTTGTCCCTATCATTAAGGAAATTTGCAAAATCATCTATTTGGATGATCAGGGATGAATCTTCGATTCGAAGATCCTCTTCTTGCTTACTATAAAAAAATATGCAGTAAAATAAAACATAATGCACACATTATACTCGATGAAATGTAATGAATGCATAATGCATTATAATGTTATGTTATATGTATCCTTTATTGAAGCTTTACGCCTTTAACCTCTTAGATTAGATGCTAAGGACGCGATCTAGTAAGAACTCGAGCAAACAATGCAAAAAATAGTAAACAAATTCAAATACAAGAGAATGTTCATGTGGTTCAGTTTCTCTTTGTTCGTGAAGCCTTTAGGGTGAGGCTTGAGTCCAATCCCCTATATATGAAGAAACAATACAAGGTTTGATTGCTCAAGGACTAGAATTACTATATTAAGTAATTTCAGGAGAATACATACACGTAGAATTTGTGAAAGACAAATCTTAATGTATTTAGTAATTTCAGGAGAATACATGCATACACAATGTACAGGCTCGGATTACAAAATCCTAATTTCTCGGAAAAAGAAAATCAAAATGAATTTCAAATTGGAATTTAAAGGAAAAACTCATTAATCGGATTTTATTTCCGCTTTCAGATTCCGAGAGTAGGAAATAATAAAATAAAATAAATTGGATTTCATTATTACTTTTGGATCCGAGATGTCGATTTGAAAATTAGATCGATTCCGTCTTTCACCTCGGATATTCAAATTTCCAACTCGGAACCACAATTCCGTCATATTTCTCCCATCCTTATCAAATTTCAACTCATCTCTCTTGTTCGGGTAAAATTATATCCTATACCTCTCTCAGTCTCTTCTTGTGTACGCCTATTTTGGCAAGCAAACAATACTCTCCTACTGTAGTCCTCGTTGTATTCAACTTTAGAAATGAGATAAAGACCAGCTTACCTTCCCTGGTCAGAAACATAGCCCCCCTTATACCACATTTCGTTTTCCATTTCAGGAACCCCCCTCCTCGATTTGATCAACACCCCCTCTCTCCTTTTGTTTGATGGTTTTAGTCTTAGAAACAAACACCCACCCCTTTCAAATGTATTTCAGACCCACGCCACTCCAAACTCAACCCATTTGTCCCCCTCCTCTTGTTGCTTTCGGACTCAGCCAAAGAGCTAGCCCCCTTCGGTTCTTTCCGCCACCCACAAGACCACCATGAAACCACCACTCCACCCACAACTCCTCCCTGGGCGACCTCCGTCTCCTCCCCATCGTCGCCGGCTGCACCAAAAGCACACCCTTGGCTCTGCTTTCGGGAGCTTCAAGCACTAAACCGCTTGTTCCTTCTCTTCTCCTCCAGCCAACACCACGCCTCGCCACCTCCGCAGCCCCGTCGTCGTCTTTGCTGGTCCCCGGTGAAGCCAAGCCGCAGCCTCCCTCTCGCCTCCCTTGTTCTGTCGAGCACCCAACAGCAGCTCCGCTCCTCCCTCCCTCTTCCTTCTTCCCCGAGACGCCAGCTCCAGGATCTGGGGGCCACCGCCGCCGCCTAACACCGCCTTCCTCCTCCTCTTCTCTGTTTTCGCATATAAGGTTCAGTGAGGCTTCATTTTCCCTTCTTCTGCTTCGAAACCTTGCAAGGTCTCGCCTTTTTGACCTATCCTTTCGTCCCAGGCCAGGTACGAACTGTTCCCGCCTCCGACGCAGCCGATCGAACCTCCGAGCACCTCCGACAAGCATCGAACCCTTCCCTCGGTGAGCACCTCTTTCCCCTCCTTTCTTGTCGATTCTTTATCTGTGGTGTCGAGACTGACCGGTCGGAGATCAGGCCACCGCCGGTGAGCCTCCCCAATCCCTCTTTCTCTTTTGTTCGAACGCAGGAAGCCGGGAGAGATGATGAACAGTGTTCCTTCTCTCCCCAATTTCTTTGACTGCGGGCCCCACTCCCACCTAACCACATCAGCACCATGGGGGGCCCTTTATTTTCTCCAATTTCGGGTTTCATTTGAAGAAAGAAAGACATGGCCTATAGGCCTAATTCTTGGGCCGAGTTCGGTGTCGTTAAGAAAGGAAAAGAATTTGGGCTTCAGATTCCCAACAAACAAAATGATTTTGGCCAATTCTATTTGAAATGAATTTCGGTATTGAGTTAAATGAAAAGGTGGGGCTTGGTTTTAGTATTTAACAAGTAAAAGGTATTGATTTTGGTAAATTAATAAAGGGATGTTTTATTAAGTAAAAAAATGGTTGGAGTTTTAAAGGATTTGAAATACTTCGTGAGAGTGTTTAATGAAAAATTGTATTTGTAATATTATATACTATTGTGAGAGAGTTAAAATATCAAATATTATTGTTAAGATTTCAAAATATAATATTATGAGACTAGGAGATTTAAAAAGGGGATTTGACTAACATTTTCCAATGACAGAATTTCTAACTAGTCAACTCGGTTTTCGAAACGGTTTTCGGGACTCATTCGGGAATTATGTGCTCGATGACTAACTAGCATGATTTATGTGATTGATTGTCTAATATCATGATTTGTGTTAACTAATAGCATGATGAAATGTTGAGATTATGTATCGTTAACTTATGCGTTGAGATATGATGAATATGATGCACTTGAGCTATATGTTATGCAAATATATGGTTATGAATATATGAATGTGGCGGAATTGAATGATGAGAACGATATGGTATTGAGGAATGTGGCAATATGATGAATGATTGAGCTTGATGGAATGACGATTGCGATATGGTTGCTATTCTCGTTGAATGATATGCTTTGAGTGCTTGAATGATTAGATATAGACTTATACGATTATTATGCTTACTAGGTGATCTTTAATCTATCGTAATGCTTGCCTTGCTGTTCTGCACCGCCAGGTAAGTCTCTTCGGAGCTTACTCAGATTGAAATAGAGCTATTCCCTGCTTTAGGTGCATGATATATTAGGTGCTTGCATTCATGATCAGCATGCCATGTAGTACCATGCTAGGTTGCATCGATCGTTGAGCATTCTACTTCTTTATGTGTATGTAAACAGAACGGCCGTTATCTGTGAAGTAACTAGAGTCATTGCTAGGGTTATATGACGGCCTAGTCTCATCGGGTCCTGTCCTGAGTCGATCGAGTCATGAACTTCCTTATATTATGAGATGCCTGCGGGCTTTATTGTGGAGCGGGTTAGGCATGCGTGCCGCCCGATTATGATGGAATGCATTCACGAGCTGGCCGGTCTCCGCCCTATCGGAAGGGGGTGGAGGTAGGAGAGGGATATACCACTTGGTATTCTGTGCTAAGGCCTTATTATTATTATGCATTTGATCTTAGGAGCATGTTAGTGTGTTAATATTCCGCCATGCATCTAGAAGCATCTTTATTAGGTATAGCTTATATGTGTGCTTAGGGTTGGAATGCAGAGCTAAAGTGGGCATCGATCTGATCCCGCCCCTTATCAATTTTTTTAGGTAGGTATCCGTTATGCTTACTACTATTGATGCTGATTTGAGTCCATGACCGATGGGTCTAACATGGCGGAAAGAGAGAGTTGAGATTCCAACTTCACCAATTTAATTATGGCTCGAATTTGAATGGTTGATCATATTTTGACCCGGCTCTGCCGTGGCACCCCCTTGTATTATGCTTTACTTCCGTTATTTGTGTGACCATTGGTTTTCCACGTTTAGACATACGACATGTACAGGGGACTTCCCCGGGGATTCCAACGATCCCTTCGAACTTGGGTATGAAATCCCACTTTGAAAACGTTAGTTCAGAATTTCAAACCTTCAACCTGTATTCGGGGCGCAAGATCCTAACGAGGGGTTTCATCCCTCGAAACGTAACCCGAGAATCATAATCCCGGGCCGTTACAAAGTTGGTATCAGAGCGAGGTTGTGCAAACCGATTATGATAGGTTGAAGTGGTTTTAAAAGTGGCCCAAGGTTTTCAAATGGCTTTTCAAAATGTTTAGAAAGGGCAAAATGAATTTAATATGGCTAACTCAAGTGGACTAAATATGAACTTGACTCAATAAATCCGGTAATCAAACAACTGGAAATGATGGGGTAGTAAAGACGCTAGACCATCCCTATTGGATGTAGTTAGGAACGGGTAGGCAAAATACTAGCTTTCTTTGACAGACGGGGTTTGAAGACTCCAAGGAGCCCGAGGGTTGGAGTAGCTTGGGCTAGAGGGTCGTGAGGCATTTTCCTCTCCGGATAGCCGTCCCTCGGAGGACGGCATAGATCGTCTTTGCGATTATATGCATTATTTCCAACTGGGCCCGAGGGCGATCCTCCTCGAAGAGGATCATATTAATCACGTTGATTGCTTTCATGATGAGTGCTATTGTGCTTATGATAGGGAACTAATCAGTATGCCTTGACTTGAATAATGTATTGAATAACTGTGCAAACGAGATAGCGGGAGAATACCTCGTTCTTATGTCATTGTAATTCCTGTCTTGTCGGAATAGCTCTTATTCCTGTCTGGTCGGAATAGCTCTTCCATAATTCAAACTCCTGATGATTTTGACTTTGTCAACCGTCCCACCAAAACATTTAGGCATGTTAGCAAGGGTCGAGGAGCGTCTGCTTTCCTTGTTTTGAATCCTGCTTGATATCCCACCATCTATGCTTCTATCAAGTCTCGTACATGAGGTAGGTGTCTTCCACGGGAAAATTTGGGTCGGTCAACTAGCTACTTCCGGGGGTATGTCAAATATGGGAAATTCATGAGTATTTTAGGGAGGGTGATCAATGAAACAATTCTGAGTTAGAAATGATTTGTCTTATGGAGTTATCCTTCTCGATTCTTATACTGGACAACCGTGTCTTCTTACCACGAGAGTCTAAACATGAGTTCTACCCTCACCTCTCGGGAATAGCGTGAATGTCCTTGTGTCTTACCTAACGAGTCACGCTAGCGTCCCATGGGGAAACGGGGTGGTGAGTCAGTGATTGCCCTTAGAGAATTCTGTCGGGTTATAATGATAGCCTCCCTTATGACTTCATGACATGATATGTTGGTGTATTCCATCATGACTTGCTTGATAACTTGCATGGTTGCTCCTATGAGGAGATATTTGTGCCATATGTATGAAACTTCTAGGATTATTATCTTTCCATGAATTAGGTCCATGATAGTGTGATCGACCCTCGTTGTATGTTTAATATGAGAAATGAATGTCTTAGCATGCTAAATTGATCTAGTTGGACCTCGTTGACTGTGTACATGCTTAATGAGTGTTTCTAGTACCATGTAGGACGTATGCCTTCTACTCATAGGCCCTCGCATGATTGTGTACCATCTTGTCTTGTTATATGAACATGGTTGTATTTGATGTGATAGTTACTATGCCCATATGACCTTACCATATACTCTAGCATGACTGTTAGGGTGCATCTCAACATGCTCGTAGTTGACTTCGCATTGTCTCGATCTCCTTATGTGTGTTCCTAAAATGAGTGATGAATCATACATGTGACATTCTACAATGCCCGTTATGTCGTACATAACTCATCTTGTATATGTCTATTGTCGGTTTGTGCATATATGATCTTAATATATATCGAGCATGATTAGTGAATGAGACGATAGGTTGCTAGCATGTTCCGCGTGCATGAAAAGTTGATTATATGAATATATTATGAATGTATAGATCGATGTCCCTTGAGATAGGTACATGCTAGTGTGGAATGATGTGATGATATTCATGAGTATTATGTGTTTGTGTGTCATAATTATAACCTCATAGAATACCCTAAGGACATCGTTGTAATCCTCGGGTGGGGATTCTACCTTGGTTTCGTCAACCCTAGTTCTGATTCGTGTCTGAAACCTTAAGGAAGTCATGTTGTCCTCCCTTGCCCTCCCCTATCTCTGTGACTCCTAACCCCTCGTGATGCCCTTAATGAACATCAACATAGAAGAGAAAACGAGCGATCGAATGGCATCAGAGTGGCACAACAGAAGCGTGGTGGACCCATGGCCCATGGACCCTAGGATCGACGTCATCAAGGGAAGGACGCTTTTTGAAGATGGCATTTGCAGACGTAATCCTCCTAGATGACTCAAGGAATGACGTTCTTCATCCGAATTGTGATCTCTCTATGCGAATTGGAATCGGTGTCGTGCGATAGGCTTGGAACTGACTAAATGGAGGTGTGAGGACTGATGTGCTGAGCTGGTAGTGAATGATTGCCTGACTAACTTGTGTCTGTGATGGTGTGCCTTTATGCTTAAGTGTACTAACCTGCTAGTAATTCGGTTATGGGGTATATAGGTGGTGGTGTTTCCTTCTTGGGCTTGAGTCGAGTGATACCTTGGTGAGACGGGTCGGAAAGTGGCAGGTAATTTGAGCTCTTCGAGTTGGGTCATTGGTAGTGTGAGATGGGGTGCAGGAAAGATGCGTCAGCTTGAGTAGAGCCGAGTGAGTTAGGACTAGTCGGAGATAGTGGTCGGTAAATGGAGTTGGTATGTATGGTGAGATTCCAAGGTAGAGGTCTTCGTTAGAGGTAGTATAGGGCAATAGTGTGCGTGGGTAGTGTAGTTCTAGAGGTGGATAGGTGAGCTAGGAGTTGATCAGAGATTCTTGAGGGGAATTGTAGTGTCTAGGTAGTCCAGGATCGGATTGTGGGCATCATTATTGACGAGCGATTGAGGAATGTCTAAGGAACCATAGAATTCGGGACTAGGTTGTATGTGCGGTGATTTAGGAATGATTTTGGTAAAGGATGAGATTGAGAAAGTGTTAAGGATGAGTAGTATGAGGTTGTTTGGGAAATTATCGATCTTGAATATTAGGTTCATATCAGGATTGTACGTGTGATGAGTATTCTGGGATTGTTAGATGGAATTGGTAGTGCTCGGAGAATTCGTGAGTGAAAGAGTTCATGGATGCGTTGTTGGAGGACTTTAGCATAGGGAAGAAATCGAAACTGATGCGTGAAAATTATTATCAAGGTATTTGAGGATGTAGGGTGAATCTTCGAGGAAAGGCTGGTAGCTAGGCAGAAGTGTTGTTGAGATTCTAGTAAGATTGTAGGCTTAAGGTTGAATAGAGAGATTTTGAGCATGGAAATAGGAAACTAGGCAAAAAGGAAGATATGGGGAACGTTAGAGGATGAAAGATTTTAGAAGGTGGCGAAATGGCAGTACTTTGGAAACTCGAATGAGGACGATTTAGGGATTCTACGGAAATGATGATCGGTAAAGGAGGGCTTGGGATGGTAAGGTGTCATGATTAAGAAGTGGGAGCTGGAGGCAATTTAGGAATATGAAGAGACGAGGATCTAGAATAGGTCGGGTGAGGGATTGTGGATGTTCAGGTTTCGTGAGATACGGAATGGGACAAGTAGGTAGAATATGTGATTGGTCATTGAGGATAGACGCAGGTGATGGGGAACTCGGTGATTCGTGGTTATGAGTTAGCACTAGACGGTTTTTGGTGTTAGAGTTAGTCGGGAGTGACGGTGTGAGATGGTCAGTATAAGTTGGGTTCTTAGAGGTGGATGGTTAGTGAGAGCGGCTAGTGGCGCGGGGAGTATAACATGGTTAGCAAGGTGATTCGAGGTGTCTCTTTGGGAGATGATGGTCAGGCGGAGTCTTGAGAGCCTAGGAAGAGTCGGCGAGATTGTTGAGAAGCGTCTAGATCGATCGTGAGAGAGGCTCAGTTGAGGACTTGATATTCCTCTTAAATGGTAAAAATGGGACGGTTAGAGGACACCTAGGACGAGGGTGTGCTATATAGGGAATCCTAGTAGTTGGTTCGGGTATTTGGCCTTGATTGCGGATAGTTATGAGACTAGAGAGTTCGTATATGAGTGAGATATAATGGTGTATAGAACTAGTATTGGATTTAGTTGGTAGACCTAGGTGAGACTGATCTTAAAGCGAAGGATGATGAATAGTGGTCGTGTCTTGTCATGGTTGGTAGTTGTAGGCAGATTCTTTTGATGAAATGCTAGTGTACGGAAGTACTCGTTTGCCTCTAATGCGATGACTCTTGGTGGTTAGCATGAGTTTCTTATCTGATTGATATGACATGATTATCTTATTGATATGATGTGCAACCTCTATGATGTGATGTGATGGACCCTACTATGAATGGTAATATGCTAGATACATTATATTATGTGACTATCCTTGACATGAGTATGATATGTTCATAAACGTGTGATGTGATTTCTATATTGAACGATTGCTATGATATACAATGCTTTGAATTGGAATTACTAGGATGCTACAACTGAATTGAGGAACTTTGATTTTGACTTGGAACCTAGGAAGAAAATTGGGATTAGCCTTAGAGGTGGATGATTCCACCTCCTGAAATTTGAAACTTGCTTGACTAACATCGAGTTTAAGGGATCTTGAATAATGTTAAAAAGGACTAACTTGGATTTTGAGAGACCGAGCACGATCGAAAATTCCGCGATTTTGAGGCCATTCTTTTTTTTCAATTGCGGAATCTACTTGAAACTTTTCAAACCCGGGCAACTCTATGATACTTCACGAAGTGGATACAAGCATTTTATAAGGGCGCTTCTAGGGGGCTTGCTAAGACCTAGTGATGATATTGTAGAACTTTTAGAGTTGTGATACTTCTGAAAAGTCGGAGTGAGGATGTGATAGGGGCGCTTATTGCATACTTGTCAAGGCCAATTGGAGATGTCACGACCGTGACTAGGGTGTTGTGAGAATCCCGGAAGACGCAACCGAGATGATTACAAGATCCTTTGACATGGTCCTTGGACTTATCAATTTCAAACTTCATCCCCTACTTTGTTTTGGTTTTAGTCTCGGGGACGAGACTTGTTTTTAAAGGTGGATGATGTAAAGGCTCGGATTTCAAAATACTAATTTCTCGGAAAAGGAAAATCAAAATGAATTTAAAATTGGAATTTAAAGGAAAAACTCATTAAATCGGATTTTATTTCCGCTTTCAGATTCCGAGAGTGGGAAATAATAAAATAAAATAAATTGGATTTCATTATTACTTTCGGATCTGAGATGTCGATTTGAAAATTAGATCGATTCCGTCTTTCACCTCGGATATTCAAATTTCCAACTCGGAACTACAATTCCGTCATATTTCTCCCATCCTTATCAAATTTCAACTCATCTCTCGTTCGGGTAAAATTCTATCCTATACCTCTCTCAGTCTCTTCTTGTGTACGCCTATTTTGGCAAGCAAACAATACTCTCCTACTGCAGTCCTCTTTGTATTCAACTTTAAAAATGAGATAAAGACCTGCTTACCTTCCCTGGTCAGAAACGTAGCCCCCCTTATACCACATTTCGTTTTCCATTTCAGGAACCCCCCTCCTCGATTTGATCAACACCCCCTCTCTCCTTTTGTCTGATGGTTTTAGTCTTAGAAACAAACACCCACCCTTTTCAAATGTATTTCAGACCCAGACCACTCCAAACTCAACCCATTTGTCCCCCTTCTCTTGTTGCTTTCGGACTCAGCCAAAGAGCTAGCCCCCTTCGGTTCTTTCCGCCACCCACAAGACCACCATGAAACCACCACTCCACCCACAGCTCCTCCCTGGGCGACCTCTGTCTCCTCCCCATCGTCGTCGGCTGTACCAAGAGCACACCCTTGGCTCTGCTTTCGGGAGCTTCAAGCACCAAACCGCTTGTTCCTTCTCTTCTCCTCCAGCCAACACCACGCCTCGCCACCTCCGCAGCCCCGTCGTTGTCTTCGCTGGTCCCCGGTGAAGCCAAGCCGCAGCCTCCCTCTCGCCTCCCTTGTTCTATCGAGCACCCAACAGCAGCTCCGCTCCTCCCTCCCTCTTCCTTCTTCCCTGAGACGCCAGCTCCAGGATCTCGGGGCCATCGCCGCCGCCCAGCGCCGCCTTCCTCCTCCTCTTCTCTGTTTTCGCATATAAGGTTCGGTGAGGCTTCATTTTCTCTTCTTCTGCTTCGAAACCTTGCAAGGTCTCGCCTTTTTTACCTATCCTTTCGTCCCAGGCCAGGTACGAACTATTCCCGCCTCCGACGCAGTCGATCGAACCTCTGAGCACCTTCGACAAGCATCGAACCCTTCCCTCGGTGAGCACCTCTTTCCCCTCCTTTCTTGTCGATTCTTTGTCTGTGGTGTCGAGACTGAGCGGTCGGAGATCAGGCCACCGCCGGTGAGCCTCCCCAATCCCTCTTTCTCTTTTGTTCGAACGCAGGAAGCCAGGAGAGATGATGACCAATGTTCCTTCTCTCCCCAATTTCTTTGACTGCGGGCCCCACTCCCACCTAACCACACCAGCACCATGGGGGCCCTTTATTTTCTCCAATTTCGGGTTTCATTTGAAGAAAGAAAGACATGGCCTATAGGCCTAATTCTTGGGCCGAGTTCGGTGTCTTTAAGAAAGGAAAAGAATTTGGGCTTCAGATTCCCAACAAACAAAATGATTTTGGCCAATTCTATTTGAAATGAATTTCGGTATTGGGTTAAATGAAAAGGTGGGGCTCGGTTTTAGTATTTAACAAGTAAAAGGGATTGAATTTGGTAAATTAATAAAGGGATGTTTTATTAAGTAAAAAAATGGTTGGAGTTTTAAAGGATTGGAAATACTTCGTGAGAGTGTTTAATGAAAAATTGTATTTGTAATATTATATACTATTGTGAGAGATTTAAAATATCAAATATTATTGTTAAGATTTAAAAATATAATATTATGAGACTAGGAGATTTAAAAAGGGGATTTGACTAATATTTTCCAATGACAGAATTTCTAACTAGTCAACTCGGTTTTCGAAACGGTTTTCGGGACTAATTCGGGAATTATGTGCTCGATGACTAACTAGCATGATTTATGTGAATGATTGTCTAATATCATGATTTGTGTTGACTAATAGCATGATGAAATGTTAAGATTATGTATCGTTAACTTATGCGTTGAGATATGATGAATATGATGCACTTGAGCTATCTGCTATGCAAATATATGGTTATGAATATATGAATGTGGCGGAATTGAATGATCAGAACGATATGGTATTGAGGAATGTGGCAATATGATGAATGATTGAGCTTGATGGAATGACGACTGCGATATGGTTGCTATTCTCGTTGAATGATATGCTTTGAGTGCTTGAATGATTAGATATAGACTTATACGATTATTATGCTTACTAGGTGATCTTTAATCTATCGTAATGCTTGCCTTGCTGTTCTGCACCGCCAGGTAAGTCTCTTCGGAGCTTACTCAGATTGAAATAGAGCTATTCCCTGCTTTAGGTGCATGATATACTAGGTGCTTGCATTCATGATCAGCATGCCATGTAGTACCATGCTAGGTTGCATCGATCGTTGAGCATTCTACTTCTTTATGTGTATGTAAACAGAACGGCCGTTATCTGTGAAGTAACTAGAGTCATTGCTAGGGTTATAGGACGGCCTAGTCTCATCGGGTCCTGTCCTGAGTCGATCGAGTCATGAACTTCCTTATATTATGAGATGCCTGCAGGCTTTATTGTGGAGCGAGTTAGGCATGCGTGCCGCCCGATTATGATGGAATGCATTCACGAGCTGGCCGGTCTCTGCCCTATCGGAAGGGGGTGGAGGTAGGAGAGGGATATACCACTTGGTATTCTGTGCTAAGGCCTTATTATTATTATGCATTTGATCTTAGGAGCATGTTAGTGTGTTAATATTCCGCCATGCATCTAGAAGCATCTTTATTAGGTATAGCGTATATGTGTGCTTAGGGTTGGGATGCAGAGCTAAAGTGGGCATCGATCTGATCCCGCCCCTTATCATTTTTTTTAGGTAGGTATCCGTTATGCTTACTACTATTGATGCTGATTTGAGTCCATGACCGATGGGTCTAACATGGTGGAAAGAGAGAGTTGAGATTCCGACTTCACCAATTTAATTACGGCTCGAATTTGAATGGTTGATCATATTTTGAACCGGCTCTGCCGTGGCACCCCCTTGTATTATGCTTTACTTCCGTTATTTGTGTGACCATTGGTTTTCCATGTTTAGACATACGACATGTACAGGGGACTTCCCCGGGGATTCCAACGATCCCTTCGAACTTGGGTATGAAATCCCACTTTGAAAACGTTAGTTCAGAATTTCAAACCTTCAACCTGTATTCGGGGCGCAAGATCCTAACGTGGTGCTATTGCCACCTTCTCCGTCCCGTTTCCCCCTCCTCTCGTCGGTTTTCTTGGCTCGGACTCCCTCTTTGTGTATGTCTTGTCTGGTCCTGCGGTTCTGACGCCCTTGTGTTCCGGTGGTCTCGCCGGTGTTGGGGTCGTTTTCCATCTCCTGTGCTGCTGTTGGTGGCTGTATCTCATCTAACAACCTTTTGCTGTGCAAGGGTTTACTTTTCCCTTGCACGGCAAGTTTGCACTACAATTTTTTTAAAAAAAATTGTGCCCCAGACTTTGTCTTGGGCCCGAGGCAGCCCGGTGTTTTGGGTCCAAGGACATCCCTTGGGCCCGAAGCTGGCCCGAAAATAATAAAAAATAAACAGATAAAAATTACCTCTTTTACAGTGTTTGGAATTATGTTTTATACTCCGTCTTTATATATAGATATATACAATTGCAGGTTTATATATCTATATATATAATTTGAATAAGAATCCCGTTTGGGCTCCAAATCCCGCTCGAAAGGGTGGATCCCCTAATCTTATTTAGGACTGGAAAACTTAATATATATTTATATATGGAATAATAGTGCTTCCCGATTGTTCTGGCTCCTTTCGGGAGCCCCGTTCACATTTTCGCCGGTCGATCGATTTTTCCTTTCTTTGCTCGTATTTGCCCGTCTTCTAGCATATGATCGATGCTCTGGTGTGGCTGCGGTTGCGTTGTGTTGGGTTGCAGTATCGGACGTCCTGTTTGATCGAGAACGGATCGTGGTTGTGTTCGTAGTCTTCGAAGATCCTTCATCTAGGTGGGGGCAATGTCGGCGATCCACACATCCTCAGACGCCGCTCTCTCCGATTGGGGTGCTGTAGTGAGTCTATGCACTCTCACACGTATTTGCACTCATGTCGCAACTAGTTTCTCCATCGTTTTCTATGCTCGCAGTCGTCTTGTATGAGTTATTAGGGTTCTCTTTCGTCTTTGCTGATTTGTGTTCTTTGTATGATTTGTATTGACGGTTCTTCGTCTGCCGACTTAGTCGGCCATCGAGTTTAGGCTTGTCTGAACTCGAATTCTTACCTAATAAAAAAAAGTTTGTGATTTTTTTGTGAAATTTTGAAAGTTTAGACTAAAAGCTCAATCCAACCTCAAAGTCGGGGATATATTCTGGAATTGGAAGGAATTTTAGTAACTTTTGCATTTCTTTTCAAACCCTAAATTCCCTCCCTCGCTTTCTTCCTCTGCGCCTCAACCTCCGTCAGGGCTCATCCACGTCCGCCGCGTCTCCGCCACTTCTGTCTCCGTCACGTCCGCCCCCGCCACTAACCCCTCCATCCATTCTCATCTATCCACTTCACATCGAGCTCGATCCTCTTCCTCTCTGACTGATTCCACTGCGCCGCCTCCGCTCCACCACAGTCCTCCCTCCTTTCAACCTTCGCCGAGTCGCCATATCACCATCGCCGCAGCGCCTTTCTCTCCCTTCCACCCTTTCCGCGTCCCCCTCCCCTCCCCTCCGCCGCCCTTGTCGCTCAAATGCTCCACCAGTGCGCTTTGTTCTCCGTCAACGGAAAATACCTCACTCTGC
This sequence comes from Persicaria tinctoria, assembly GCA_037127255.1. Classification (NCBI taxonomy): domain Eukaryota; kingdom Viridiplantae; phylum Streptophyta; class Magnoliopsida; order Caryophyllales; family Polygonaceae; genus Persicaria; species Persicaria tinctoria. The sequence goes on along the minus strand of JBANSL010000012.1, from coordinate 39,624,052 downwards.
CTCTCCTTCAATTGCCTTCCCGCGAGTTAGGGGTTTCTAAGTATACCATGGAAGACAGCGGCGCATCATCTTTGTCGCTCAGGCAATTGAGCAAACGCGCTGCTCCTCTTGCCGTTTCTTGCCACGCGTCTTCCTCCGAAGCACCAGTTCAGTTCGAGTATGCTTTCTGATCTCCTTGTTCGACACCCTGAGTATCATCCGTAAATTTTAGTGCATCATAGTGTGTATGCCTGTGCTGATGTGCTCTTGTGTTTAGCAATTTGAAGTGACACTGGCTAATTGATTGAGTTTGAATGCGCAATGTTAGCTTCCGTTGTAATTGGACATTGGATATCATGTCTCACAGCAGTTCCATGGATTGGAAATCAATGAAATTCCTTGATTATCTAAAAGATGGAGGAAGTCAGTCTGCTTTTTTATATCATTCAGACTCTATTTTGCAAAAAGCAGTTTGATTTCAGTATTTGAAAGTGTTCTTAAAAATGATTAAGTCAATGTGTTATAGAGAGTAGTGTGCAGTTTATGATTCATGCATGTATTCGGACTGAAAAGTGTTATTTGTGTCGCGTATCTACCGGAAGTTTAAGTTTTTTATTTGACTTGTAGAAAATCGGTTCATGGAGTGTCAGAGAAGATTGTGGGGGTTTTGGGAGGAGGTCAGTTAGGCCGGATGCTATGTCAAGCAGCTTCTGAAATGGGGGTTAAAGTAATGATCTTGGATCCAATGGAGAACTGTCCAGCAAGCTCTATAGCACACTGTCATATGATAGGAGGATTTGACAACAGTGAAAAAGTGCAAGAATTTGCCAAGAGGTTTGGGCAAAATTTCTGTAAGTTTTAACAAATGATCTTCCTCCTAGTCTTCTCCAATTTTAAGGGAAAAAATCTCTCACTGCTCTACAGATGTGATATTTTGACCGTCGAGATTGAACATGTTGATACCGTGACATTGGAAAAATTGGAGAAGCAGGGTATTGATTGTGAACCTAAGGCCTCCACCATTAAGATAATTCAGGTGTGTATTTTGACTGCTACTTCACTGTATACAAATATGACCTACTTCTGCTGAACTAGGTGTGATAAGTTCAGCATTAATTTATTCAACAATCCAGGTATCTGACATCCATATGAATGCAAAACATCAAATAAGATCTTCCTGTCTGCGAACTTGTATCATGTGCTCCAATCCGTTGTCATTTGATTCTTCACATATAGTTTAAGTCAACTGACTTTTTTCTTAAATTATAAGCTTGATCTTGCATGGCATAACATGCTTGTTGGAACTTTCTGTTGTATATATCTTTTGTAGGATAAGTATCTTCAAAAGGTACACTTCTGCAAGCATGGCATCCCGCTTCCTGAGTTTATGCAGGTGAGCATAAATTTTCTTTATCTGGAATCTATGCCTTGTGGATTCAATATTACGGGTTGGATACCATCTTCATCATACCTTTTCATTTCTATGATGTATTAAAGCCATGGCTGTTTATTCTGAGATAGATAGATGATCGTGAAAGTGCAAAGAGAGCAGGAGATCTCTTTGGTTATCCACTAATGATTAAAAGCAAAAGGCTTGCTTATGATGGGCGTGGAAATGCTGTAGCTGGAAGTGAAGAGGAGCTTTCATCAGCAGTGATAGGTCTAGTCATCTTTCTGTTTGTCACTTTTGATATTTCATGGCCCAAGTGAACAAGTATTAACATCATAACTTTTATTCATTTTAGCGTCAGATCATTTTTTTGCATTTTCTATTCTTCATTGCAACTTTGATGCAATTCATAATGACATTGCAAACCTCTAGGGGGCAAGTGGTTAGTGGTTACCATTTCCTAGATATCTAGATATATTACAATATTTTTTTTGGGATAAAATAATTAACTAACTTGTGATGTTTGTACGCTCTTTTTTGGGACTATTGGATATAGAGATTTGTTAGTCATTGCGTCTCTTTTACTATAAAGATATATTTTCCGCTCCATATAAATTAGAGTCGGCAATCAGATTGTTTAGGTCAGGTTCGGGTATACCCATTCAGGTTCGGTCATGTGTTGAGTCGAGTCATATGTCGGGTATATTTTATGTTCGGATCGGGTCTGATAAGTTTTTGGGTTGGATAAGTTTGGGTCAAATGGATTTCGGGTTGGTTTGTGTTGGGTCAAGTCGGGTCACATTTAGTTTTATTTTAAAATGATGATTATTTTTTGTTTATCTTAATTATTGACTATTAAAGTTCATTTATTTAGTTATATTAGGTGTCATTATATGCAATTTACGTTATTTGAGTAGTTAAAAATAAGAAAAATTAAGGTAATTATAAGGATGAGTTGGGTCATGTTCGGGTCGGGTCAAGGACGAGTCAGGGCGGGTTTGTTTGTGTTCATGTCCGTTTGGGGGGTTAAAATGGGTTAGGCTAGGGTTGTGCTTGACACTGTTTTTTTTTTGGGTTTTGGGGTGGTTTGGGTTCTCGGGTCGGGTTAGATTTTGCTGGCTCTAATATAAATATTGAGTAAAACAAGAAATGTTGTGAATCTTGTGACCAATGGCCATTATACTATTATTTTCGGATGTAAGGTATTCACTTCACTCTGAACTTCATAAGTATCACAAATGGACCCTCGCTGATAAGAAAAATGTGTCAACAATGTGATAATCTACTAATTTAACCGTTTTGAACTAGAGAGAGGAAGTTGAACCAATGGAGTTTGTGTCATCAGTTCACATTATTACGAGAAGATAGAACTTCTTTTCTTTGTTTTATTATGTGCGTTATTAAGTGCATGTTGCATCAATTAAAAGGGGAAAAAGAAATGATACACATGCTGTTATGCAAAGACATGGTAATGATATTAGTTAGACGATTAGGAGGAGATTATCCATTTAGTTTCTTGCGATTATTGCTTTCTTGTGATTTGTTGTTGTTAAGTTGTCTTTTCTTCTTTCATCTTATTCTTGCCTTCTTCATTAATGTTCAGCTCTTGGAGGATATGACCGGGGTTTGTATGTTGAGAAATGGGCACCATTTATAAAGGTTAGAATCTTCATATAGTATCTTGAGCGTGCTTCTAGATGTAGTTCTTTTTGTTGATGCTTTAATAGGGTCTGGATTATATAAGGTGTAGCAAATGTGTTTGTTTTCTATGGCTCATTTGTACAATATTATATTTAATCCAGGAGCTCGCTGTCATTGTGGCAAGAGGAAGAGATGGTTCCATCGTGTGCTATCCTGTCGTTGAAACCATACACAAGTAAATATTTACTAAATTAATGAATTAGAAAGTACCAGGAAACCTCAGGAGTTATAATTTGTAGTTTTGTTGAAATCCGTCCTTGAATATTAATGTATGTTACACTATTTCTTAGATAATCAACTTCTCATTATAAATTCAGTATCTGCTTTACCTGATAGTGCTGAATTTGTTGTGCTTTTCCACTATAACCATATTTAAGCTATTAGAAGCCCCGATTTCAGTATATACCATGCCACCTCTACACTTTTATCAGATTTAAAATACACATATTGCGTCCTTTTCGGTTTCCATGTTTTGACTCTTTGAGCATGTTCTTTGTGCAGGGAAAACATTTGTCACATTGTCAAGGCCCCAGCATGTGTGTCATGGAAAGTTAGTAAACTTGCCACTGAGGTTGCACATAAAGCCATTAGTTCCTTGGAAGGAGCTGGCGTCTTTGCTGTTGAATTGTTTCTAACAGAGGACGGTCAGGTTGCACTTCTTGAACCCTTTGATTATATTCTGGATTTATGATTTATCAATTACTCTTATAACTTCCAATCTTTTCCGATTTATCAAGTACTCTTATAACTTACAATCTTTTACCCTGTGCCACAGATTTTACTCAATGAAGTGGCCCCTAGACCTCATAATAGCGGGCATCACACAATTGAATCATGCTTCACGTCTCAGTATGAGCAGCACCTACGAGCAGTTCTTGGTCTTCCACTTGGTGATCCATCAATGAAGACACCAGCTGCCATTATGTATAATATACTAGGTGAAGAAGAGGTGAGCTGATTGTTTTTCTCTTGCTGTTTTGATAACAATTGATTATAGTTATTGTCAATGCGAAAATGTTACTTGGTCTGTTTTACAAGTCAGTAATGTCATTACTTCTAACAATCATTTTGTTTCTTGTCTGTTGTGTTTTGCAGGGTGAACGTGGCTTCTTTATTGCTCATCAATTGATGACAAGGGCACTAAGCATTTCTGGAGCTTCGGTTCATTGGTACGATAAGCCAGGTCGGATTAAGGAAACAGTTTCCATTTGTCAGCTAATCAGTTTTGTCTGTGTGCATTTTTATGACAAATTAATGCTTCTAATATCTCCCATGTCCACAATGTTAATGGCAGAAATGAGAAAACAGCGGAAGATGGGTCATGTTACCATCGTTGGATCATCATTGGGCAATGTGGAAGCACGACTAAACTCCATACTAAAGGAAGAAACATTGGAAGGTTAATCCTTGATGTTATCTTCCGAGTTTTTTACTAATGTATTTCTCTTAAAATTTCTTGTACATGAATGGCCTTCTTGTTCCAGATTCAACACCACCTAGAGTTGGTATCATAATGGGCTCCGATTCTGATCTACCTGTTATGAAGGAAGCTGCTCGAATATTGGAAATGTTTGGGGTGCAACATGAGGTATGTCTTATCTAAACAGACCTGACTTCAAATCGTTGCAACTATTTACCTAACTGTGCAATCAATGTGCAGGTGAGGGTCGTCTCTGCACACAGGACACCAGAAATGATGTTTACATATGCTGCATCTGCACGGGAGCGTGGTGTGCAGGTTATCATTGCTGGTGCTGGCGGTGCAGCCCATTTGCCAGGTTCCATAAAATATACATCATATTTGGACTAGTGTTTTATCGTAATGAACGTATAAGAAGGTTAGGTAATCTTTCAAGTCGTTTAGGTATGGTTGCTGCTTTGACGCCTCTCCCTGTTATTGGTGTTCCCGTACGTGCTTCTTCGCTTGATGGACTTGACTCGCTTTTATCAATTGTACAGGTACTTCCTCGTAAAAACTCAAAATATTCCATAGTGACTGCACACTTCCATACCTGATGCTCAAACCCATTTAGATCGATATATGATGTTCAGGTTCTGCAAGTTTTGCCCACATCATCTGATCACCCACTGACTGAACACACTTGTCTCAGTAGCTGCATGCTTATATTACCTGCAATGTCTTCTCCTTTATCCAAAGCTTAGTTGGTTAATAAATTTGAGACTGTACTTTGTAATTTATGCAGAGTTCGTAATAACGATTACTTGAATATGAGAGTGATTTATTGTTTGTACGATGAACATGCAGATGCCTAGAGGTGTTCCAGTTGCGACTGTTGCAATAAATAATGCAACAAATGCCGGTCTTTTGGCAGTCAGAATACTGGGGGCTGGTGATCCTTCACTTCAGGCTAGGTAAAATTCATTCCTTGTCCAAGGACAGGCGCACTTGATTCTAAATCTACTCACACTATCATAATTTCTTGATATACAGGATGGCCCAGTACCTTGAAGACCAGAAAAACGAAGTTTTGGACAAGGCAAATAGGCTGGAGAAGGTGGGATGGGAGGCATATCTGAATCCCTAAGCTTCCTTTCTTGCAGGTGATCAGATTCGCCCTCCCTCACACCTTCTCTCATTTTGTAGTGCCAAGTTTCCAAGAGAACTTCGGATTCAATAATGACACATGCTAAACCAAACCGCCAACATAGCTAACGGAAGCATAAGTTGTAGAGGATCATATATCCAAAGGGATCCATTTATATACATTAGTAAACAAGCTTGCCATCATTCTACTATTTTGAATGTTAATTGGGTAGCCATAACTTATGACCGAAAATCTCAGGAAAATCACATCAGCTTACCACACAGCCATGGAAATTCCCATAATTGCAGATTTCGAAGGGTTTAATGTCACTTTTCGCCATTTTTATTTATTTTTTCTTGTAAAAAGCTCGGAGATCAACTCGTTTGTTGTCCTTTTCATATTCAATTTTTGACACTGTTTCATCATGCTACCGAGTAAAGCAACAACGTTCTTGCTGTATAATTTAAAAGGCGTTACAGTATGATATTATTTGTATTCTGTTATTAGTTTTGGATAAACTCTTAAGAAACTGTTTATTTTTTTTGGTAAACTCCTATATTGATGATGCTTTTGAACCCCAATAAACACGGCAATTCATTCTCCACTTCTCCTCCATACTCTCTATTCTATTTTGTCACAAACTAATGTTATTCTAACCCTCGAAGTGGTTGAAGCAATCATTTTTTTACATCCAAATGGTTACAAATTAATTTTAATCCTGAAGCGTTAAATCAATTGAATTTTTGTTAGAGATGAGAATTTCACCTGCACCCGATAGATATCCGTCTCACTCGACTCGAAAAAGTTGGTGAAAAATATGAAATAAAGTGGATATTAAATGGGTGATCAGTGAATAAGCGGGGTGGGGGAGGGGGAACGTAAAAAAAATGTATTATTTTGTAATTTTTTATAATTTAAGGGTTAAAAATAGTTAAAAAGAGTAAGGAATCAACGAGTTTGTTTAGCTTAGTCGGTATCGGTTGGGGTATAGAATGATAATATCTTGAGTTCAAATCCTTATAACTCCATTTTATGGATTTTCCCCTCATTTTAGCTATTTAAATAATATATTTAGTATGTTTTCTACTATATTCTTTATAACAAAAATTGTATCATATATATATCTTAAAAAAAAATCTCAAAAATATAGTTGAGCCCCCCCCCCCCACCCCCCCCCCCCCCCCCCCGACTTTTTCCTTGCTCCGCCCCTGTGAACGGGTGATGGGTTGCGTCGGATTCGGGCGAAAACATCACCCGACCCATCACCCGACCTACATTATATAATTATATTTTATATGTGAAATTATCAAAAGACCCCCTGAACCCTAATCCAAGGTACATATCAAACGATTTCTAGCTTGAAGCTTTGGTTGTTGAAGACTATGTAATATGTTTTCTCTTCTTTTTATTCATAATTGTTGTAATGTCTTTTTATTTCTAATACTTCTAGCTTGACGTGTTGCAAGTATTGGATGTTTACACGTATTTGACCAAATTTGACTACTCCTCTCGTCTCATATTAATTGTCGTTTGTCTTTTTGTACACGTTTTTCAAGGAGCGAAAAACTCTATAGAATATTATTATTTTAATTATTTTTTATATATAATGTTATACTTATTACTACCAAGTATCAAATTATATAAAAAAAATTAACTAAAAAAATATATTTAATAGAGTTTTTCGCTCTTTAAAAAACGTGCCGAAAAGTAAAAAGACATTTAATTTGAGACGGAGGGAGTATATTTGTACTTGTTTATTCGTCGATGTGTTTGACGTATGTTTTTCAATAAATTTTTTTGATGAATTTGATGTCTTGTATTTCACCCGATTCACCTGATCACCCAGTTGTTGATGGGTGGACGGGGCGGGTGAAATATTTGGTGGATGATAGGTAGGGTATGGTGAAGGGTATTGGGTGGTGGGTCGGGTGACAGAAGTAGATCATCCACCCATCACCCAACCTATTACCATCCCTAATTTTCGTATCTCTAAAAGTAGATATAAATCAATTTCAATCCTGAAGTGGTTGAATCGATTAAAAGTATGATTAACTAATTTTAATCCCTGAAGTGGTTGAATTAATTAAATATGTCGTACTTTCTATTTAAAAATTATTTTCAACCTTGAAGTGTTGAATAAATCAAAATTTTCATATCCACTAAAGTGGATTTAACTAATTTCAATTTTGAAGTGTTGAATTAACCAAAATTTTCATATCCTTTGAAGTGGAAATAAACAAATTCAATATATGTGTTGAATCAATCAAATTTGTAATATCTGCTGAAATGGATAAACTCATTTCAACTCCTAACGCGATTGAATCAATTTGTCGTATCCATTGAACTTGACGATCTTTTTACTTATAGTCTATCCCTGAACTGATAATCTATCCCCATACCTTGAAGTATTTGAGCGGCAACTCTATAAGTTTATATGTTTGATAATCACTTAACGATAATTTTTTTTTATTTCTTTTATGTACTATTGTATCTTTATTATATCTTGTACATATATACGCATTCGAAAATTGCATTCTTATACTCCTTTTTTTTTTTTTTTTTTATTAACTCCATAATAGAAAAGGATTTTATTCGAAAGAGTGAAGAATTCTTATAAACTCCAAAGAGCATATGATCCTTATATATATATATATATAGAGGGTGGTTCATGGGTACTCATCCCTTATTGTGTAACATGAGAACACATCTGGACGAAATGGAAGGCTGAGATTAATAGGCAACTTTGGCTTTTTTTAAATTAAAAAACAGTGGGACCCACGTCGTTTTTTTGCCCACTTGCTGAATGGGGGCGTGTGTGGTGCACTCTCTTCAAATTATTCGACAGTATATCTAGATTATTCAATCGTATCGTCTGATTATGCAATGATATCGACAAATTATGCGATGGTATATAATTTTTTTTTGTTAATCTTTATAAATGATTGATTATTCGGTCGTCTATGAATGATTATTCGGTGATATATAGATGATTATTCACTCATATATGAGTGATTATCGGTTGATTATTCGATGGTATCGGTCGGTTATTTGATGGTATCGATGGATTATTCGATGATAGCGCTTTATTATTCGACAATATCACTTGATTATTCAATAGTATCACTTGATCATTGACATATTTAAATTCACCCATAAACAAATTCCACCAAATTAACCTATATACATATGAATAAAGTTATACATACAAACGAATAAATCTAAATTACAGTATCATTGAAATCTTTATATTCACCACCACCTCAATCAAAATAATCGATGCATAAAGGACACAAATTCGAATATTTGTATTCACCACCACCACAATCAAAATAATCGATGCATAAAGGACACAAATTCGATCAAATCAGGCCAAGCAAAACTCCATTTGAATAATCCAAAATCAATTTAAGAACAATGAATAGAGAATAGGCATTACATTTTTGGGAGAGAGACTTGGATGAACAAGTAGTAGGTATTTGATTCAGTGATGGCCGCTGAGCCGCACCTCCCGGATCCACCTTCGTCGCATCCTCCTCCGCCTTCGCCAGCCACCATAGCCATCTCCTTGGCTTCAAATCGTCGCCGCCTTCGGAAATTTCTCCAACCTACTATTCAAATATCTGCCTTTGAAAGGCGCCGCCCAGATCTGAGAATAGGGGAAGAAAGGCGCCGCCATCGTCGGATCCTCCTACCGGAAAGATGAAGTCGATGCCATCGCCGGTGCTCAGCCATCTTGCCCATGGCTTCCTCGCCGGCGCCTAGATCTGACGAGAAGCCACTAACCGGCGCCGTTTGAGAAAGGCGGAAGCGCTGCCTTCACCGGCCCTGCCTTCCAATCGTTTAGAGGTGACAACTCGCCGCCTTCGCAATCGTCGTCTTCTTCATCGCACCTTCAATGGAAGAGAGAAAGAGAGAGGATGTGTGGCGATTGGGCGATGGCGATGAATTGGGAGATGGCTTGGAAGAGAGAAAGAGCGAAAGGCTTACCGGAGAAGAGCGATGGCGACTGAAGACCGAAGGAGATGGCAATCGTCGGATCGGAGTCCCGAGTGCTCGCCGGAGGAGATGGCTGCACTTCATCCTAGTCGGAAAAGCTTTCACTTTCGCCTGCATCGCTGCTCCGCTCATTCTCTCTCTCTTTGCATTATATCAGATGGCACGCTTGTGAGTTAGGGTTGGGAGTGGTGGTTTCACGCGCCTGGAAGAGTGGTTTAGGATTTATTTTTTCCATTTTAATTTTTAATTAATTAATATTATGGAATAATCTCAGCCATCCAATTTCCCTAAATCAATGGATGAGATTTGTTCCCATGATACATTTTTAAGGGCTGTTCTCATATGATCTATCCTCTCTCTCTCTCTCTCTCTCTCTCTCTCTCTCTCTCTCTCTCTTATATATATATATATATCATTTGTACTTTTGAAGAAGTACATAGAATATGGGTATATGACATATTTAGAATTTTTTTTGGTTGGTACAACCAAGATAAGTAACCACAAAACATGATTTTGGTTAACAAGGTCACTTATTGACAACCCTCTAAGCATGGTGTGAAGCTTACCTTTCCATCAGAAGGTGTGAAAGAGATTAAGGTTAAGCGTTTGACTAAAGTCATTGTCGTGCTTATAATTAGGCCGCCTTTGTATGATTAATTCTAATGTCCTATGGGGCGAAAAATATCCACCCGGGGCTAAAACAACGCGCTACTTGCGTGGCCCCAAATCAATCCCAACAGCAGCCTTGAATCCTTGCCCTAAAACAATTCGAGCTCTTCTTGGGAGTCTGGCACCATCTTCGGTCATCAACAAGGCCGAATTTATTCCTCCGTTGTTGGTTGATCCCTCACCTCCTCCGCTAGCAACCATAGCCATCTCCTTAAACTGATGCTTGCCATTCCGGTTTGCTCCTCGCGATTGGGGGATTTGGCTTGCTCCTTCCCGGTGTGGGTGGTTCCAGGAACATCACTGTCACCTCCACCCATCGTCACTCCACCAGGTCATCTCTCACAACCTTCGACTTCGTTGCCCACCTGTAGCGCCCCTTTTGGGAGCATCTCTAGCCTATCACCGTCTACGACCGAGTTTGACGCTGATCTCATCTGTTTTTGTCGTTGTCGGTTTGCAGATGCACCGCTACGTTGGTCGGCTGGCCGATTGCTTGATGTTCGTCTTCGGCGTGCAAGGAACATCTGATTGACCTTGTTGGTTTTTCTTGGTGCAATTTGCTTGGGTAGTTCGTGGAACTGCTTTTGGTGTTTCTAGACGATCTTCAACTTGGTTGGGTATTTCGTGTCCGGAGTCTGGACTAGTTGGGGACCTAGGGTTGTGGTGGTATGCTTAGGGCGGCCACACGCGTGTTCGGAAAGGAGCTTCCTTGGAGTTTCGTCTTCATCATCCACATGAGATAGAGTCCTGATGTACCATTGGCAAGTGGTGCTACTTCTTCATGGTGGTGCTTAGCTTCATTCTTCATTGGCATCCACAACTTGATGAGTTTAGTTTTTTTAGATTCGTCATTTGTAGAGAGCTTCCTGCTGGTTGGTTGCACCTTTTTTTCTTTCGAGTTTTCTATTGTATGTTTTTGACGGTTTATCCGTTTGCTGACTCTTCGACCTATCGGAGGTTTTTTTTTTTTTGGGGGAGGGGGGGGGGGGGGGCTACACACATATAAAAGGAGTGGAGGGGAGAGGGAAATCCATTTGTTTTCCTAACCTTCGAAAGCTCACAAACTAGTGATGGAGAGGAGTCCAACCATGTGGAAAGTGATGTCGGAGAGTCTCTTTCCTCCCCTTTTGATTCCCACAGTAAAACCCTTCCCCTTCCTCCCCCTCCTTCTCCTTTTCACTTCCGATTTGATTAGCATTTAAGGCAGATACATTTTCCTCATTCTTCCCCCCTTTTTGCGGACTCTTTTACCTATAGTAACACAGGTGGATCCACCGATAGTTTTTTTATTTTTATTTATTTTTGCATTTTTTGGGGACTTCGGGTTAGTCTTGCAAATTCCATCGAGGGAGGGAGGGGGGGTTATTTTTGCAAAACAATTGGGGAAGTGGGTTAGTTAACCCTATTTTGTCATTAAATAAATGTATCGCCATATACAAATTTCAATGGATTAGTATCATGGGCCTTTATAGTGTCATATCATTTTGAAAAGCCGAAGTTTTCTTAAACAAGCATGCAAATGGAAGAACTGGAGTAAATACCGCATCCTATATGGCTCAAAAAGAGCATTAATATTGCTACATGAAATAATAATGACACAAATACGTGAATGCGCATGATATTGAATACCAATTTCTCACATCTAATATAACTATACACAAGCAAGTTCTAAAGAAATTTAAAATGAATACATCTGGTATATTTGATACTCCCTCTCTCTCAAAATATAGTTCGCTATACTTTTCACACGTTTTTTAAGGGGTTCATATTAAATTTTTTTATTAAAAAAATAATATTTTATATAGTTTTTAGCTCCTAAAAAACGCGTCAAAAAGTCAAATAACCAATATTTGAGACAGACGTAGTCTTTATTTATTCTATTGAAACTATCGATATTACTAACATAAGTTATTCGCCGATAAAAACATTCTTCTTTGTGACATTCGGTCACTTAGGTGAAATGATGATGGGCGGGATCATTGAAATTCACATGAGTACCTACTAAATAGAATTAGAAGATCCTATTTCCTCGTATTTGTCTGTATTGTGTATTGTGCGCCTTTTAAAATTAGGGAATGATAAGGATGATAAAACAATAACACCCCCTTTTAAAACTATAAAGAAGAGAGCGGAAACTGACAAAGGTGCTAAGACTGTAACACTCCCTTTTAAAACTAGGGAATGATATAACACTAGTAGTTATTTAGATGAAAATGTCCTCCTAACCACCTTATACTTATAAAGACATACTTCTCTCATAAATAAGATGATAAAAAATATAAAATATAATAGTACGTGGAGGACTTGTAAAACATTCATAAAAACGTAAGATAAGAAATATCTTTCTACAACCAACTAACCGAGGTCATTAAAACCAAGTCTTATCAAATGTGAGAAATTAAAAAAAAACACAGAGAAATTCACATCTTTACATTATTAATTAATGCATCCTATACAATTATCTGAACATGTAAATCAATCGTAAAAGATGATTCTCTTCTTAGACACCCAACCTTCGACTTCGATGTGCTTACCCTAAACCTGATGACCATGGACAGGCATTGCATAAACCCAGAGGTCACTAGTCATCTAAATAACGGACGGTTAGTTTATGAGAACTAGTAAATGACGGCTAAAAAATGGAGACTACTTCATATTCAAACTCATTGACCTTTAATGGTGTGAATCTAAACCCAAATGTGATCACTGGTGTATTTTTGGGGGTTAGTGAATTGATGAAACGTCTTCTAAAACACGAATAACCTCAAAGGGTTGAATAAGAACAGATGTGGGCGACGAGCACCCTTAGGAACCATACTGCGATTACGAATGAGGTATTTGCATACCCATATTAAGCATTCAATATCAATGAAAATGATCAAACCATTCAAAATGCATGAAGCATTACTGTTTGCCAACCATACCAACATAATGTATTTGATTTAGGCCATTATAAGAGTACTTGAAGTACCTATAATTATGAAAATGGTGAAATTGTATTAAATTCCAAAGTACCATATAAAGTTATATTTTTTTTCTTGATCTTGGTTTTTTATCCCACTGAATTTTCCATGGTAAGGTTATTATAACGAGATAACTTGTGCACAATTTAATACAATAGACCCTTCATATCAAATGATGAAGAGGAATTTAGGGCCTGAAGTATCTTATTCTTGTGCATTGAAAGCAGCTCAATACCAAAACATGGAATTTAAGCACATCCAAGTCAATTGTAATATATGAAGACATTTCGATTTATACACATCAAAAACAAAGTTGAGACTCAACAATACATCTCATGAAGTTGGTGCCATCAACAAGTTTAAAGAGCTTATCAGAATGAGAAGACTATGAGAAGGATGTTGAATTCAGGGGGAGTATACACACTCTGCACTTTTTTTGTCCCACCGGGTTTTCCTAACAATTTTTTTAATGAGGCAGTATCACCAAAGTGCATCAAATAACATATATACTCTTTTTCCCCCAGTCCTAGTTTTGGTCTCATTGGGTTTTCTAAGCGAGGTTTTAAACGAGACATTTTTGTAATATTAGTGATATACATCCAAAGTGAAGTGTTATAATATTATCATGATATGTGGATATACATGAGAAATCCTAGTTTGGTTTGGGGTCCAAGACTTGTAATTCATTCCTCATCTCTTCTCTTCGCCTTTCCTCTCTCTATATAATATCTGTTCTTCCAGTTTATAACAGAAAAAACATATAAATTGCATTTTTTTTTCATTCAAATTAATGCTCAGTGCATAATTAGAGTAAAGGGTGTGGAGTATCCCTATCTAATTCAATCTCATCCCTTCATTCCCTTACCATTCAACATGTTTTTATGGGAACTGCAAGGCCTTCAGTCATGAGGACGCTTTGGCAGGCAAAGAAGGTATGCTTCTCACTTATTATTGTTACCAAATCCTCAAGCTTAACCCCATCGTTCGAATTTCAGACAGTGTGGTGGTAAGTTGCACCAAAAAATCACACCAAACCCTTAACATCAATAGTACTATGGAACAAAACATATTTAGGGGTGGCCGCTTAGCCATTCTTAAAGCTTTGTCTAGAGCCAATAGTTTCTCCTCACAAGATAGAGTATGTTCGAAACAATTTGGGATATGGATGGCTAGTTTGTTTCAAGTTCCAAGTGATACTTGGTAGGTAAAAAAGGGTATGATTCTCTTCTATTCTTGTTACCAAAACCTCAAGCTTAACCCCATCGGTAAATGATGTGCGGCTAATTTGCCATGTTTTGCACTATCTTTCATTATGTTTTCTGTCCATATTTTATACTTTTGGTTTAGAAAAGTATTGAATTTGTGTAGTTTATGCTTATTTGTGAGTTACAGAGATCTACACAAGTTTCTGTTTGATTTCGCAGAAATCGGAAGCGTTTTCGAGCAATTCGGAGAAGAAGGAACGAAGTTGGACTTTCACTCGATGTCTACTGATCCACTCGACATCTACTAGAGTGAAGCCAAAATTTGGCGAAGTGTTGGAGAAAGGAAAGTTTGCTGAAGATCCACTCGACGTCTACTGAAGACCACACTTGGAGTCAGAATAAGAAGACCACTTAACATATACCCAGAACACTCGATGTAGAATGCAATACACTAGAGACAAAAGGGATGACTTGATATCGAGTCTATCACTCGATATCGAGTGAACCTGTTGAGAAATTTGATGCGTTGATCAGTCCAGATCTGAGGGATATCGAGTCTATCACTCGATATCGAGTGAACCTGCAGAGAAATTTGACGCATTGATCAGTCCAGATCCGAGGAGGGTTTCTTAATTGCGAAACAAAGATCTTTTATCTCCTCACTAGACATTTATCCTCAAGGGTTAAACTCTATTTTACCCTAGGGGTTTTTATTTCTTTTATTTGTTTTATGTAGGAAAGTTTTATCTTTAGATAGTAGCTAGATAGATTTGCTCTTTCCTTGGGTAGCAAAGATTGTATCCTATAAATAAAGCCCTAGGGGCTAGCAATTCATTCATTAATTCCAGCGCACAAGCAATTGTGTAAACACTAGTTAGGCATTAGAGAAGGAAGGATAGGCCGAGTGAGTTGGAGATAGAGCGAGAGCAATTTGTGGCTTGTTCGGCTGTAATCCTTCAAAGTTATTTTCAATTCAAGTTTATTTCTTTCCATGTCAATGATGACGTTTGCTATGATGAGGCACAACTAGTCACCTTACTTCTAGGCTCGGGGTGAGGCGCGACGATAGCCATGTAAGTATGCCAAAAGGTATGATCTTTATATGATTTTCATCTTCTATCCTATATGCATAATTCTTCTACGAGAGTAGTAGCTGATCCTTATTTATGATATTGAAGCGAAAATGATCTTATTATGAATTTGGATTAATTATGAAAAAGGAATAGAAACACTTAGGGTTTATGTGAGAGCCTCTATATTCCTAATTGTTAATAACGAAAGTTATTTGATGAAAAACATATTTCTTTCATGAATTTGGTATATTGCTTACATGGTTATCGTTGTGGTAAATTCCCCGGCTTTGGAAGTTTCTTAGTTTATTGATATCAACAACAATTCTGCGTTATTTCTGTTCATTATTTCTTATTCATCCTACCATTCTTCGGACGTTCTATTCCAACACCCTTTATTTTACGTTTATGTTATTTATGCAAATCAACTCGAGATCGACCTATCCAGTCGACATCGAGTACACTGAGTCGATATCGAGCACTCCACTCGACGTTGAGTTTGTTGTCTTTGTTTTGCAGGTTTTAGCACTAGGAATCGTCTGCCTTGACTCGACATCGACTATTTCAGTCGATATCTAGTGGCTTCTGGTCGACATCAGGGAGCTTTTTACGAGACTATCTAGGCGAGCGCTGACAAACTTCCTCGTGGATTGATCCTGATTCCTTACCACTACATCGAGATAGATTCTTGTATTTATTTGCTTGGACAGGGAGTTGGTTTGATTCATATTTCTATATTTATTTGACTAGTTTCCCTCCTAACAAATTTTAGCGCCGTTGGCGAGGAAACGATCAATCACGCCTTTTTTAGTCTCTTTTTATGCTCTTTTCTTTCTAGTGTTTGTTTTACAGGTGCATACGACGCGCTGATTGTACATCGGAATTTGAACCTCTACGGGAACCAAAACGCTTAATTCTTTCGTCTTCAGGAAAGACTAAGAAAAGACTCATGTCTGACAACGAGAACGAGGAGACGGTTCTTACGACGGAATAGGAGCTTGAGAAACTCCGCAAGCAAGTAGACGAGCTCACTACCAAGCAAACGGAATACACTTGAAAGAAGGCTGAATACATGTGGAATCAGCAAAGGTGGGAGGCAAGAGCGGATCGTGACACCCAAGCCAAGAGAGAGCTCGAGGAACGACTACAATACACATCCCTTAGAATGCAAAAGAATGCATGCACCCTACTCTGGCAGTGCCATAATCTCCTATTAATCTCCCTCGCATCTCTTTTGAAATTAAACCTACTTTTATTTCTGAAATTATGAGGAATCAATATGAGGGAAAGACTAATGAAATCTTTTAGTTGTTTCAAAAAATTAAATATAAAACCAAGTAAAATGAATAAGACAAATAAACAATTATAAAAATAAATTCTTTTAGTAAATGTTTATTGGGATTTTATATATATAGTTATAAAAATGACCAAAAGAAGAAAAATCTACTTGATTTGGTGAAATAACGTAACCACTTAATTTAGTTTACAGTTAGATAAAATCTTCCATTAAAATATTTCAAAGAAACTATTTTAACATTCACACTTTAATAAAATATATAGTATATAATTATAAAAAAAAATCAAATAAACCGCATAATAGTACGGGCAATAAGAGTGGTGTATATATATATATATATATATATATATATATATATATATATATATATATATATATATATATATATATATATATATATATATATATATATATATATATATATATATATATATATATATATATATATATATATAGTATAGTATAGTGATGAAAATCTTTGTCAAGTCCCACCTTTATAGCCCATGTCGATTATTTGTTTTGACCAAGTCTATTTTTAACGGCCGGAAAGTCGAATTTAGCTTAATTAGCGTTGTTTGGACAAGAGATGTAAATTTGTAGATATAATCAAACCCTTGATAAATTTTGTTTCATCCCCATCAGGCATCAGCCATATATATATAAATTTAAATTAGCAAAAAAGAAGTTTGTACCAACGTACAGGCAACAGGAGAAGAGATGGATCATGAATTAAGCAAAGTTGAGCCACATCAATTCATAGTGCTATATTGGAGTTGGGGGGGAGGACACAAAAATATGATTAGCCAAAGTCTTGAGATCGATCAGTAGTCCTTCCATGGCATATTTTGATAAAATCCTGAGGAATAATCATAACCACCACCACCACCACCACCAGCAGGAGGTTCGTGGCCAAGAGTTGTGCTGGTGCTGGTGGTGGTGCTGGGGTGGGTACCTGGGCTGTCCTTCCCAGTGAGCTCCTGAACAACGGCTCGGAACTCTGATTCACTGCTGGCCTGAACCATGATTGGGCTGGATATGTACTTGACCTTCATTGGCTCCTTCTTCGACTTGCTGATCACCGACTTGCCCTTGCTGCTGCCGACTGTATTATTTGGATTTGGATGATTAGCATCCATTTTTAGTTGTGTGTTTGATGGGATATATGGTGTCCACTGCTGGCCTTTAAAAGAGGTGACATTTCTCTCTATCTCCATCTGTACATGTATGTGTTTAGGGAGGTTCCAAGAAGCTCACTACACGTACACAAAGAGTCTCTCTTATAAGATAGTTTTATGTGATGGAATGGTGGCTGTTGAAAATTCTTTGCCTGCTCTAAAAAGTGTGGTTTTTCTTCTCACAAAATTACAGAATAATACCCTGTTATAGATTAGCTTTCAAGGTGGTTATATGCACCAGAGATAGACGTTATATGCACTCTAATGCAGGGACGGAACCAGGATTCGAAATCGGGGTAGGCTAGATTTACCTTGACAATCAGCTGCGAAAATGATGGTAAAAATACCATCTAGAAAATGATTATAAAATTCTACACTTATATTATATATTCATCCCTGTTTCAACAAAATGATTATACAATTCCCATCCACAAAAAATAGCTAGTAAAAATACACAGGGGACTACTTAAACTGTACTAAATATAAATAAAACTACTTAAACTGCACCCTTCGTTTACTTAATGCATAGAATTCATCGATAACCTCATCTGAACTAATAGTATCAACAATGTCTTTCCCTATATGCACTGTCATTAAATCAGCAAGAAAATCATCACTCATCTTAGTTCGAAGTCGATTCTTAATAATCTTCATAGCTGAAAAGGCTCTCTCTGTTGTAGCCGTAGAAACATGCAGAGTCATAACCAAGTGGATCGATCTTTCAATTAACACAAACGGTGCTCTTGTTCTAACAAATTCTTGACACAACTTTGAAATATCAGAGAGACCCTGAAATTCCCCAAGTTAAGAGAACTGATACTCAAAGTGCTCCAATTCGGTTCTTAAATCATCAAGATCTGGCCCATCATTAGGATAATATTTCTCAGCTAAACTGCAGATGTTGTCAATGTCAAATGATTGGAAATCAAATCGAGGATCCAATGCACAACTAAGAGCCAGAAGCTCCCTTGTTTTCACATTAAATCTAGTACTCAATTCCATCAATTGTAAATCAATTACAGCATAGAATACTTGAACACGACAATAATGCTCAATGGAAACAAAATTCTATTTCTGAGAATGACGAACCCTACCTTTCAAATAAAGAGCACTAAAATCTGGAACAACAATGTCATATGAGGCACAAAACGAGATAATACTAGCAAAGAAACAATCCTAACCATCTTCCCTCAACTTTTCAAGACGACCAGTAGTGCTTGCAACTAGATTCACGACATTCACAATTTCTTGAGACTGTTCTTGCAGTAACTTACAAAGAGCATTTGTGATTCCCATGATTTTCTCGATCAACAATAAAAAAAAACACAAAATCAAAGGACCTTATAGCTCTGTAAGCACCCAAAGCTTGCCCACATATTTTTCCGGTAAGACCACTATCAATCATGTTTTCCAAAACTGAACTAGTTGAATTGAACAATTTCATCAAGTTCTTGATAGAATAATACCTTAAACTCCACCTAGTAGCTCCCGCTCTTTGTAAATAATTACATGTTTGATTTGCTCCATTGCAAGTTTCAAGTTCCCCTGCAGCAATTCGTTCCAAAACCTCAACTTCCTGGATGCATTTCAGATTTGAAACACGCTTAGCAGATGAATCAATGACATTAATTAGACTAGATAACATCTCAAAAAACAAATAGACAACATCCCCATTTGTAGCTGCCGCATTTAAAGCTAGTTGTAAGCGATGAGCAAAACAATGTACATAATAAGCATATTGGCATTCTTGCAAAAATAATGCTTGCAATCCATTCCATTCACCACAAATGTTGCTAACACCGTCATATCCTTGACCTCTCAAATTTTCAGTTAGAAGATTGTTTTCGGTGAAAACATTATCAATCTTACTCTTAAGAGTTGCTGCACGGGTATCACTAACACTTACAACATGAAAGAATCGCTCTTGAACAAATCCTGGAGAATCTACGAATCTTAAGATGATAGCCATTTGCTCCTTTTGACCCTCATCTAGTGCTTCATCCACAAGTATACAAAACTTGGAGGCCCCAACTTCTTCTCGAATACTTTTTCTAACCCTTTTAGCAAAAATACTAATAATCTCTTTCTGAACTTTTGGAGAAGTATAGCTAGCATTTCCAGGAGCATTCTCTAATGTGACCTTTGCAACTTCTTCATTCATTATCCCATATGATTTCACAGTTTCAACAATATTTCCACGATTTGATGACTCAACAGATTCATCATCTCCTCTAAAACCAAGTGATTGCTTTGCTAGCAACCTTACAACCTATATTGTAGCCTTAAGCCGCAATCGATTTTGTTGTACCAAGTCTGGTGGTTGTGGATTCATTGCCTTTTCAATATGCCCACACACATGTTTCAAGCTTAGCCAATCTTGCATAGATTTATAATGTGCTGAACCGTTCTTCCCTATATGCCTCTTAAAGACACATTTAGCCCCACCAACCCTTCTCCAATTATCAAACCCATAAGTAGTGAATAGAGTTTCCCTTGCAGGATTATTGTCAAACTAAAAACATGGAAAACAATATGCCTTATCATTCTCAGAGTACTCAAGCCAAGTATATTTTTCTAACCACTGACCATTAAATCTGCGAACTTGATCCCCACAAAGATGTGATGGATACTCTTCTAGTTTTGGTTGATAAGGACCCAACAGAACATATCTTTTTCGAATGTCATCTTGCTCGTTAACATTATACAAAGAGATTGCATGACGCTTCCCCGGATCACGCTCAATGTAACTAGTATCAATTGGATTTACTTGACATTCAACTCTTGGAGAAGGAAGAGGCTCTTGCTCATCTAAGCTTGGAACATCAACCATATGAACATCATTTTTCTGAAAATATGAATTTAGTTTCTTTTGAACTTTCATGGGCTTAGGATTTTGAGATTGATCAGCCATTGAACCTAAGAACAAATGCAATTGTAATAAAACGTTTCTCAATTAGCGAGCAAGAGGAAACCAAAATTTGCTAGAATCTCAAATTTCTCATAAACTGTATTTCATGTTAACTGAGTAAAACCTAGCAAATTGAAAGGAAATAAAAACTGGAATCATGTCAATTACAAATTAACAACCAACAAATTAAAGAGCATCAACCAACAACAATAGCCTTAGAATTCTAAATTTCATATTAAAACCCTAAATCTACAATCAGGTGGGCAGATTAAAGAGAGGGAAAATAAAATCTCTCTCTATTTCAGTTCTTAGATGATTCAATAGCATCGCACAGGCCAAAATTCAACGTTCTGCCGATCAATCAAAGCATATGGACTATGGAGAATCAAAGCAAGGAAGAAGAGGGTTACTTGCAGACTCTGCAGTGCTGCGCAGATGGAACGATCGGAAGAGGACTAGGGTACGAGATGCGATGGCGGAGAACTCAGTCAATCACTGATAATAGTCGACCCTTGATTGATCTAGCTAGGAACAACGCTTCACCAGGGACAGGCTGATCCATCGGAGAGAAGAAACACTAAAGCCTAAAGCGGAGGAGGAGGAATGCGTTGTGTGCTTCACACACTTCCTTTAATTCTATTTTTTTTATATAAAAAATCGGGGTGGGCTGCAGCAAAGCGTAGCCCACCCCTTAGTCCGTCCCTGCTCTAATGGATGGATCCACTTCAACTTTCAACCATAGTACGACACTTGTCCAATAATAATTACAACTTGTGAAAAAAAATACACGGACGAACCATAGTTCCGTTCTTGTTTGGATCGATGTTTTGTTATATATATATGTAGGGGTGCGTTCCGGTGAAAACCAAAATTGCGGTAAGACTTGTAAGGACCAACTTTTTAGCCCGATTCACTTGCCTTTTAGCCCGGTTATGAATAAAACCGATCTATAAAGTCACAAAATTTAGTCCGGTTCTGAATAAAACCGAGCTATAAAGTCACTATGTAGTTTTAAAACATGAGTTTTTTAGCACGACTTTTAGGCTTGACCGAACTATAAAGTCGTGTGTGATTTTAAAATTGGAGTTTTTAGCACGGTTTATAGGTAGAACCGATTTGTAAAGTCACCGTGTGATTGAGGTTTTTAGCACAGGTTTCAAATAAACCAAATTATAAAGTAGTCTTCACGGTTTTTTCACTACAATTTTAGGCTTTCACCGGAGTCAATCCCTATATATATATATATATATATATATATATATATATATATATAAAAGTCAGCATTCGAGAGAGATCAAGTAACAAATTTGATCATCGAGAGGCCGATGAATCGGTAAAACAAAGACCGTCTCAAGTCGAGAACGCAGAAGAAGAACAAAGTCAAGCATCATCATGTATCATTGCGTATCAACGACACATCAGGATGTTATCTGTAAAGACCAAAATTTATTTAATTACATATTTAACCAATTTGGAAAGTTTTTTCAAAAACTTGTCATCGAGCAACTTGCTATTTTAGGAAAAAACTTTGAACCAATTCCGACATCCTAATAAAGAGTCGTGCAAACCCTAAAAATATAATAATAATATAATAGGAAATAGAATCTTCGGATCCAAATCGCAATCGCTGAACACGGCACCATGGCGAGCACCGCCCTACGCAGTGACAGTTTTCCTTCTTTTCTTCAATGTCGTGCTTCCTTGGTCCTCCATAGCCTCTTCCTCAGCCTTCATATGCTCCAAAACATGTATTTTAAGCCTTTTCAAGATCCCATTCAAGGTCGGAATGTAACTCTGCAGAATAAACACTAAAAATGTGTAGATTTTGAACTCGAATACTTTAAAGCGAATTAAACTAGACTAAAACATATGCAAAACTCCTATCTAAATGCAATAAAATTAAAATACCTATAATGCCTATATGAAATATGGATGATCATGAAGTAGTTTTGCTAATTGAATAATTTTGTTTTTACAAATTTTCACATGTGAGTGTAATTATTTTTAAAAATAGATATTTTTACAAATCAATTATGAAAGTGTGAATGAAATGAGACAATCCTATATATATAGGAATTCGGTACACAAAAAAGACTTTTTTTGTGTGCTGGGGTGATACTCTTCTAGTCTACTATTGGTTGCACGAGGTGAGGGAAATGAAGAATGGAGAGTGGGGGGGATGACCCCATCAGTATCCAAGTCAAAAGGGTTCATAGAAGAATCTGCAAAGTGGAATATGAATGGGTTGATTTCCCTCAATTGTTTGTGTTAATTTTATGCTTCTTCTAGAACGGTTGATCTCTCAACGTACCCTCTTTATTAATTAACTTGTCAAATAATTAAGCACCCATTGACTAGTCTACACCCATTGTTGTCCATTCATTTTTTTTTTCACTTCTTTGTCATCATTCATTATGAATTACAAAAATTATTTTCAATTTTCAATATTTTTAAATTACACCAGTGAGCATGTTCATACGATGCATGCATGGAATATATTTTAGTCACATTATTTGCTCATTTAGTTTTCTGATATACCTTTTTAGATATGTATGGACCGTTAAATGTAATTTGATTTAAATAATATTTTATTTAGACTATTTGTTTTTAATTAATCTCATAGCCCGTTAAATATAATTTAGATATGTATGGCCCGTTAAATATAATTTGATTTACACAATATTTTATTTACAATCTATTTGTTTTTAATGCAAAAAAAATTTATATTAATAAATATATAATTTTTGGAAGATGAAAATATAGACATTATTTTTATTAATTCAATAAATTATAATTTTGAAATTTAAATTCATATAATATTAGAAGTAATGAGGTATCCATTTATGGTGAATTGAACACAACCTTTCTAGGATTAAGATAAAAAGTTTTGACGAAATTGAAATAATAATTAGTATGGTCATACTAATTACATAACTTTATCAATATGAAGAAGATAAAATATTTTCGGTAAATGGAAATAATACTGAGCCTGGTAAAGATTATCAACTCATGGAATTCAATTTTTGTTAATTTATTTTCCCTAATTATTTTAGATATGGATATAATTTTGGAAGAGTTTATACTAATAAAATAGCTTTTATACTAATAAAATATAAATTCATTCAGATTTCATAAATCCAAAGTATGGACGAAATTAATTAATTTAATAAATGGGTTTTAGTATCAAAATTATTTAAATTAAAAAAACCGCACACAGTGCGGGTACTGAACTAGTTATACGAATAAAAATTTTCATTAGAGGAATGATCAAATCACACTTTTGGCTCACCACAATTTTATTCAGGAAATTGGTATTAAAGTAATTGAGTATTTATAGGAAAATCTTTTTTTTTTTTGAAGCAAGATAAGAATTCGGTTCTCTAGACAAGCCTAGAGAAACCGAGAGACCGGACAAGCCGGTGGATGGACTAACCATCATGTACAACTGGAAGCAAAAGACAGAAGCAAATGACAAAAGCAAATGACATAAATAAAATTACAAAAAAAACGTACAAGCCATCCTACACTAAAAAACAAGCTAAAGAGACCAACGAAACGATTGGTCAAATGGACGACGCACACAGAGAACTCTGGGGAACAGCGGGCACCTCAGATTATGGACTCAAAAGAGCCATCAGATGTCAACGCACACCACGACGTCATCGAACATGACAAATCAAACACCGCTCAAGAGAAGCCTGCAAAAAAGCAAGAACAGCACAACACTCCAACCCGCAAACTCAACTCATAGCCAAACCATTGACCATTACAAACCCATAACCCAACTCAAACCCTCAAAGACGATAACAAGATCGTGAACGACTACTAAATAGTCAAAATAGAGGCGGATGCAAAAGGCAAACTGAGAGATGACGAACAACAATAAAAAAGACATTGAGGCAAAAGTACGGATTGAGATTGGTTCGAAGGCCAAAATACAACGGCAGGTGTTGAGGAGCCGTAACCCAAACAGATGAATTTGAAGGCGGAAGTAACAAGGTTGATTAGGATGGAAGGCCAAAACCTTTATTATTTTCTTCCGCAAAAGCGTTCGACCAACGCAGAACAAAAGCAAAGCAACAAAAGCTTACAGCGGTGAAGGGAACATCACGGAAAGTCAGCAAGACGGAGAAGCAGTAAGCTTACAGCGAGGCTCGGATTGGCAAAAAAGGATCGACGGAGGATGGGTAGCTAGGAGGCGTCCGAGCCCCGGAGACTGATGGGTGGCGGTGGAGTTAGGCGTACGTGTGAAGGTGGTGAGCCGGAGACAACTGGTGAAACTAAGGTGGCTTCAGGCGGCAGCGGCAACCGAGAGCAACACGAGCGAAGCGGGAGGCGCCGGTGAGCGATTGGGAGACCAGTAAGGATTGGGGATGGTGGACTGGGCGAGACGAAGGCCAGGAATGGGCAAGGAGATAGCGGCGGTGATGGGCAAGGAGGCGGCGATGGCCAGGACGATGGCAAATCGAATGGTGGCTAGGACGACAGTGAGTCGAGGCGGCGGCTGGAGCTCTCGTGGCCGGACAGGGCCGGACAAACAAGGTAGTGGTGATGGAGGGTGGCTCCATTTAGCCTGCAGAAGGCGGAGGCTGGAGGCGATGGAGCCCGGCGGCTCAAAAATAGTGTTTTTTTTAGGTTTTTTTTTTAGTTACTCCTATAGGAAAATCTATCATTTCCTGTATAGGTAAATATATAGATGAGGTGATAACACCAGATATACAAAAGATGAGACCAAACACAGAGTCTCATGAGAAAAGGGGAACCGTATACCCAAAATGGCCCCTATATCCACCAAAACTAACAGGTTAGCACTAATTTCTCAACCTAACCCCACATCCTCAATCCTCTCAAACCATCCACTGGCTCAATAGCACCAGCACCTACACAGTCATCTATCTAAATAGAATTTTTTCCAAGTGTTCTCCGCGAGTGACTTGCACTTCCACTTCGCAGAGATACGAGATTTACATTTTTCAATAATAATGTTAGCATAAACAAGTGGATCAAAAGCTTCATTACTAAAAACACATTTGTTCCTTCCCATCCAAGTGAAATACACCAGCGCTTCAAACGCCAGCAGTTTAACTTGGAATAACAACGTCCTCTGGCATCTTGGAGGCTCACGGGCAAACCACTGTAATCAAGCTTCAATGGTCTGAAAGCTACAACCCACGCCAGCCCAACTCATCATTTCACAAACACACAAGATACACAAAAAATAAAATAAAAAACTATTTGCCCTTTAAGTTGTTACTTATCAGCTTAGATTTGGTATTTACATGCATTGACCAAGGTAAATTATATTGTCCTCTTTGGCTACCATTTTGAGACTACTAAATAAGAAGTGTAGTTGTTGATTAATATCTCTCATATCGACCTTTATATATTTGGCCAAAATGTATAAAACCATCCTTTATTCACTCTTGTTTTCAATTAACTACCACTTATTCAAAAAAATTCACTTAACCACCCCTTATAACAAAATGTTTGCAAGTAACCACTTATCCTCTCATTTTTCCTTAAACTTACATAATTTAACTTGAAAGTGAAAGACGAAAATGCCTCTACATGTGTTTTTAGTACACTACTATTATTTCCCTATTTTTATAGTCTTGTGAAATAAATCAAAAGTAGACATAAACATATTCAAGGCGAAGCACGGACAACCTCCACCTAGATCCCTGTCAAGTAGACTTATCAATCGGGTCATTCGGGTCGGGTCGGGTTCGGATCGGGCATTTCGGGTTTTGGGAAAAACGGGTCCTGGGTAGATCCGGGTTGACTTGAACTCGGGTTTGACCCGGTTTCGGGTCAAATCTGGTCGATTTCGGGTTTGTCAATTTCTATTTCTTAAATTAAAAAAAATCATGATTGGTAATTTTGCGATAATTTTAAAATGCTAAAATTAAAGACGTGGTTATTAAGTTCTAGCGCTTGTAATTATATATACTATATCAGATCTAAAATATTTTTTTTATTATTTCACGTAATTTTTAATAAAATTTAAAAATATCTAAATTACCAAATATTTAAATAATTTTTTTAAATAAAAAATTTCATGAAATTAGTATTAAACATAGAATTGTTTTAATATTTTAATATTTTTAGAGTTTTTTTATCTTCTTAAAAATGTGATGAAAAATCAAATATTATCGATCGGAGGGAGTATTATACAATAAAAATAAATATAAAAGTTGATTTGAAAATGAAAGATAAAGTGATTGTAATTACAAAATGTAATAAATTGGAATCTCCATAAAAAAAAATCAATCATATATAATTATTAATCAATCGGGGTAATCGGGTCAATTGGGTCAATCGGGTCAAAATTACTGGGTCAATCGGGTCATCGGATCTAAACCCAGATGACCCGGAAAATTTCTGGGTTTTCGAGTTCGCGTCGGAAAAAATTTCCGGCTCTTGATCCAAAAATTTTGGGGTGTTCGGGTCGGGTCGACCGGGTCGGATTGTGTTTTGACAAGTCTACTGTCGAGCATTGCCAGAGAAGGGGGCACACAAAGCGTCGATGACAGAAAGAGGTATGACTACATTTGACCCACCAGTAAAGGTGAGCACAACTTGCATACATTAATGATACTTTTGTATATATAATAATAAATAAAAACTATAAAACCAAATTTGGGGGCATTTTCGTATTTTAATTTCAATTTTAATTTAATAGAAGTTTAATTTAAAGAAAAAGGGGAGGAATGGTGGTTACTTGCAAATAGTTTGTTATAAGTGGTGGTAAAGTGAATTTTTTTGAATAATGGGTGTTTTTTTTTTTTTTTTTTTTGAAACGGGAAAAATTTGACCATAGAGCTGAGCTCTATCAGCCAAGAGCATCCTTGCGGATAAGACTATGCAACAGAGAGTCATCAGGAGTCCAGATACCGTTGAAGGCTGGAGTAATACGGGACAAGCGATCAGCTACCAAATTTGCCTCACGGAAGACATGACGAATCTCAACAGAACCAAAAAAGCCCAGCGAGACTAGACTGTCTGAGACAATCATTTCAGAGTCTCCAGTAGGCTTCCCCATACCTTTCATACTTTTTATTATTGTTAAGTTGTCTCCTTCAATAATAAGATTTGTTATTTTTAGTTCTGTCGCAGCCCGAAGTCCCATCCAAAGACCCAAACTTTCACAGCCACAGACAGAACTGATTGGTGATGGTCCAGTACCAGAGAAAATCGGGGTTCCTACAGAATCACGAATGATGAATCCATAAGAGCCCAAACCATCCGCGGAGAACGAACCATCAAAATTTAGCTTATGAGTTCCAATTGGTGGAGGTTCTCATTTGGTTCTCTTTCTCTTTGATATAAATCTTTGTTTGTCCACATTTATGGGTTTATTTTTGTTGTTTTCACAGTAGTCCGGGCAGTTCAAATTTGATGTCTTCCAGACATATATTTGTTCCTTTATAAAGGATAATATGCGTCTTATGTCCGGGTTTATGTTTTCAAAGAGTGTTTTGTTTCTGAAGTACCAGATACCCCACCAAGCAAAGGCGAGATCTTCAAAGCATTTTGTTCCTATTGTATTTTTTATTTCCCATAGCGTGGTGTTCAAGTGCTCGTCTTTGCTGAAACAACCATTCATTTTCCGAAATGTTCCCGGGTTATTTGCAATTAGGGTCTCCCTCGTAATAGGACAGTTCCATAATAAATGGTTTAGGTCTTCATAGCAAGAGTTGCAGTGGGGGCAGTTTGTCGGAATCCCAAGGCGTCGAGAAGCTAGTCTGACAGAAGTGGGCACTCCGTTCTTAAGGATTTTCCATAGGAAAGATTTTATTTTCGGGGGGGATATCTAGTCCTCAGACCCAATTTGCGTCTGATGTTTCATGTTTCTTGTGGTTGTATATCATATCAATAGCAGACTTAGTGCTGAACCAGCCATTTTTGCTCCATTTCCAATAAAGTCTGTCAGCTTAGATGTGCTGTGGTATTGGTATTGTCTTGATAGTTTCAATTAGGCTGGTTGGAATTAAGTTTTGTAACTCTGCGTGTAGTTTATCATGGTTCCATGTTTTGTTGTCTTTGAGAAAATGTTTTATGTTGATTGTATCGCCTATATGTTGAGTTCCCAAGATAGATGAATTTATAGGTGTTTGGCCTAACCACTGGTCTTGCCAGAACTTGATAGAGGCGCCGTCTCCAATAGACCAATTAAGGCCTTGTTTAAACAGCGGGATTAGTTTTATTAACTGGGTCCATTGCCAGGAAGAGGTACCCTGTTTCTGGTATGTGAGTATATTTTGGTTTTTAAGATATTTTTCTTTAATTAGTTTGACCCATGGGCTAGTTGGTTCCGCTAATAGTTTCCAGAGTAATTTCATCTGAAGAGCAGTATTCATAAACAAAGGACCCAACCATAAGCCCCTCATCGGTTGGTATGAGCAGTATTCATATCCTCCGAGCTACGCAGCCCTAGCCCTCCATTTTCCTTGGTTTTGCAAACCTCATACCAACCGATGAGGGGCTTATGGTTGGGTCCTTTGTTCCAGAGGAAGTTCCGGTTGATCTTATCAAGTTCCGAATGGACTGATTTTGGTAGCATAAAGCATTGCATTATGTGTAGAGGTTTGGCTGCTAGTGTTGTTTTGATTAGAGTGCAACGGCCAGCTTGAGAGAGGCAATTCGCCTTCCATCTGTGAAGTTGTGATTTGGTGTTTGTTAGAAGTTCCGTGAATTCATCCTTTGTCATTCTTCCTTCTATTAGCGGGCAGCCCAAATATGTACCCATCTTAGGGGTGTGCGCTATTTCTAGCTCGTTTCTGATTAGATTTTTCTGGGTGGTTGTGACGTTTTTGGATGTTTGGAATTGGGATTTGTGCCTATTTACCTTTTGTCCTGAAATAGCTGAGTATTCAGTCAGAATATTGTTAATTTGGTCGCTGCCGGTTTTGGTTGCTGATGCAAAGATGACGATATCATCCGCGAAGGCTAAGAAAGGAATTTTTGTTCCCCCTCGCGTCAGTTTAACTCCTAGGTGGCTTTGTGGTTTTTCCGATTCATGTTGTAACCCACGGGCCAGAATTTCCGATATTATTAAGAATAGATATGGTGAAAGCGGGCATCCTTAGCGTATTTCCCTCTCGGGAAAGAAGATTTCAGTGGGTTCATTGTTTACTAGCACTGAGTAAGTGACTGTGGTTATGCATTCTTTGATCCAAAGAGTGAATTTGGGTGAGAACCCAAATTTTGACATAATGGAAAGTAAGAAATTCCATGCGACCATATCGAATGCTTTTTCCATATCAAGTTTTACATCCATCCAACCTGATTTTCCTTTTTTCTTTGAGAAGGAGTGGAAGATTTCGTTTGCAATTAAGATGTTATCTTGTATTGATCTGCCTGAAGAGAAAGCGCTTTGTAGTGGATTAGTTACTTTAGGGATTACCCTTTTGAGTCTTGAAGCTAGAATTTTGGATATAATTTTATATGTTGTTGAGCAGAGACTAATAGGCCTATAGTGAGATGTTGTGGTTGGGTTGTCTATCTTTGGAATTAATGCTATGAATGTATGGTTTGTTTGCTTCAGGATCCTACCGCTTAGAAAGAAACTTTTAACTGCTTTGATAACTAATGGTTCCACAATATGCCAGTACTTTTTGAAGAATCCTGCTGGAAAACCATCAGGTCCTGGGGATTTGTCATTGGCAAGACTGAAGACAACATTTTTAATTTCAGAGTTCGTGACTTGGCGAGTTAGCCATTCATTATCTTCGTTTGAGATTTCATTCCCTACATGGTGAAGTAGGTTGTTTTGTGTTTGTTGCCTAGCATGTTGCGTAAATCTTTGGCTAAAATCGTGTTTGATTAGGTTTCTAATATCTTCTTCGTTGTTAATTGTTATACCCGCCGTGGTTTGGAGGTGTTTTATTATGTTTCTATTGCGCCTTCCTGTTGCTATTTTATGAAAGTATTTAGTGTTGACGTCTATGGATTTTATGTGCATTCTTTTCGCCCTTTGCCCCCAATATTTATGCTGGAAAGAAAGGAGGGAGGTGTGCTTTGAAGTGAGCCTTTTGATTTTGTTATCTAGGTTTTGGTTGTAAGCATTGCAAAGATTCTTTTGTGATTCTAGTAGATCTGTTTCTACTTGTTTAATTTGGCGGAAAACATTTCCAAAGGTTACTTTGCTCCAAAGCTTGCTTTTTCTTTTAACTTCTTGTAGTTTTTTCGTTAGTTTGAACATTTTCGAGCCAGGGATGTCTAGCCTCCATGCTGATCGCACAACTGATTCATAGTCTGGTTTCGTTGTCCATGCCATTTCAAATTTGAAGGGTTGCAATTTTGGTTTGCGGTTATCCATGAGGTCCAAAGTGATCTGGGCGTGGTCTGACTTAAGAAAAGCATGGTTTTTCGTACTAAGGTTCGGGAATTGTTTTAGGATAGGGTGGCTAACCATAGCACGGTCCAGCTTTTCAAATATGTTATCGGTACCATGTTCACGTTTTCTCCAAGTGTAATCGTTTCCGTAAGTTGGGGAATCTACCAGATTGAAAGTTCTAATGGTGTCTTGTAGTCTTGCAAATCTATTTGCAGATGGGATCCTGCCCCCTAATTTGTCGGTAGGTTCTAAAATTTCGTTAAGGTCTCCAAGAATAATCAGCGAGTCCTTAGCATTGCGAATATAGTCTGAGAGTGTGGCCCAGAAGTTGTTTTTTTCCTTTGGGTAAGGGGTTGCATAAACGAATAAGATTTCGACATCAATGTTAAGTGTCGTGTTTATGTAGTCTGCCTGAATGATGCGGTCCGTCGAGTTTCTAATTGTGAAGGTTTCATTATGGAATTGGGTTTCTTTCCAAAGAAGGCAAAGCCCCCCCGCTAGACCATTGGATGGAATAAAATGCATTCTGTCAAATCCAGGTTTCCTCCAGCAATTGTCTGGCGGAGGGTTTGTTAATTTTATTTCCGCTAGCATTAGGATTTTTATGTGCTCTGCTTTAGTTGTAGCTTCAATGTGGGTCCAAACATTCTTTCTGCTAAGGCCTCTTATATTCCAAAAGCTAAACTTCATTAAAACCTTTTGAGGGGGAGATGGTAGTTTTCTGGTTGAGAACCTTGTTGATAGGAGTAGAGATCCTCCAATTATTGGGGGTTTTGGTTTGTTCATGGTTCGTGTTGTTTGTTTCATCTATCATTGTGAGTATATGTGTAACATTTTGCTTGAGGATTACCAACAGCAAGGATACTTTGTTCTTGTTGTTTGTTTCATGCGTATGTATTTGTTTAAGGGTCACTAGATTCAAAGAATTTATGTGTGATGTTATAGCCTTTATATAATAGTTGATATGAAGCTTATGACTAATGATTCCTGGGTGTGATAGAAGGAGATGTGTCCAAAGTCCCCAATAGGGGTTTGGGAATAAACATAAAGCGTTAGAGACCCTTGTATTCAAGCTAGGCTCTAGGTAATAAATCACAATTTTTAATCTGTAAGACCTATTGGAGAGATAAAAATGTTCATGATTTACATTGAGGAAGCGACAGTAGCATAGTAAATTAGTATTCACCAAGCCTGTTGGGTTTAAGTAACAAAGATCGTATTGTATGTTGTTCCCATTTTTAAACCATGGTTTAAAAAGCAATGTGTTTGAGCCAACCAACGAGCAACTCTGATCTAAAACTTTGAAGGTGGCACAAGGAAGCTCACTTGAGCTGAGATGTGGCTTGGTGCTGTAGTCGTCCAAATGGATAGCATGAATCCGTGTCAGTGGTGTTGGATGCCTTTGGGTGAATAATCCCTGAGCTGGATTCAAAAAGCCGACAAGGCAGGGACCTTGAGACCAGCCTAGTCGAGGCAGAATCTACAAAATATGCAAGTACGTGTGTTGCTCAAGGGAAGGACTCCCTCGAGCAGAATTAGTAAAGTGATATATAATATAGTCATATATGTAGTTATACAAATATGTTTGATTAATGATGACAGATACAGGGTAATGATGCAGTTTAGGGTAATGTGGTAGCATGGCAAAGCAAGTTTCGAGCAGAGAAAATGAATCCCTGCACTGATATTTGGTTCTTGAGTAGCAGTAAGAGGGAGCCATGGAGTTGACAGCAAAATACTTTAGTAAGAGGTCTCCATGGTGAATGTCAAAGCACATATCCAGGTTGTAATTAAAATCACAATTTGATGCAGCACTAGAGTTATAATTGAAATCAGTGATTAAGCAGTTGTGTTTTTGAGACATTCCTGATAGAGATAAATTTTGAATAAGGGGTGGTTAATTGAAAACAAGGATGGATAAAGAGTGGTTTTATGCATTTTGGCCTATATATTTTTTAATTTATTTCAATGAATTTATATAAGGGGCAGTTTTCATACAGGCCATATTTTTTGCTTATATTAGGAAATTGTCTATCACCCTCTCCATATTAGCTAAATATCCACCTATATTGTTGAAACTGCTGAAACATAAATTGCTGAAATTGTGGCATGTGCTCCCCACATGTGCCCCATGTTTCAGAAGGTTTTTTTTTCATGAAACCTCGATTTCAACACATTCCGTTTCAGCAACCCGTGTTTCAATAGTTTTTTTTTCGCGTCAGCGCTTCGACACCGAAGTTGCTAAAACCGAAGTTTTTTTTTTCTTTTTTTCGCGCCACCGCTTCGACATCGGATTTGCTGAAATCAGAGTTGCATAAATCGTATTGCTGAAACCGGAGTTTTTTTTTTCATTTTAATCAACCAAACAATGAAAGTCAAAATAGATCAACACAATTTCAGCATTGGTATTATCACTTTGACCAGCACAATTTCAGCAAATTCGGCACAAAAAATCAAAACCGATCAAGAGTTCCAAATCTTTCAAGCAGCACATGGAAAGAAAGAGAGGGAGAGGAATTAACAACAATTGTTGGAATTCCCAAAATAATGCAAGTATCGGAGTACATTTTCCATGAATTGCTGAAGCAATTGCTGAAATCGATTGCTGATGTCTTCCTTGACAGATGGATGGCCATCCCCACGTCCTCCAGGTTGCTTTTCACTAGCACTGTGTCAAAGCACCAATCGACAGGTACACGAAGGCATCCTTGGACAACACTGACGTTACATCCGTTGCAGAGGCAAATGCCCAGTATTATCAGCAAGAAGCAACCCAGCTGAGGAACCAAAATCGAACCTTGCAGAACAACAACAGGTGAATCGATTTCATGATACAAATTGAGTAATTGACAGTTATTTTTTGGATTTCAGCACGTTAAAAAAATTCGATTATCCTCGTATGGAGAAATTCAGAGAAATTTACACGAAATAATTTAATCAAATTTCACCAATACCTATAATGGAAGATAACAACCAATTGAATCCACTCCTCCACTAATTCGTCCTCTCCACAGCGCTAAATTGAAGCGGAAATTAAATCAATTTGTTAATAGAATCGACAACCTGAAGATCGAGAAGGAGAGACCAGTGTTGCGCTACCTATGCCTCAACAAGATCGGAAATGTTTTCAGCCCAAAGATCCTCTCCCTATCTCTCCACCGTGCTCATCGTCAACCATCACTTCGTCTTCCTGGTCGGAAACGGGATCATCGCCGTGCTCTTCGTCAAGTTCGGCCAGTTCTCTTGCGACGATTAGAGCTCCGCCGATGACGACGACTATGAGATCCGGCGACGGAGAGGCGGGCTCGGTGCCCAGCGAAGCGAGGATCCGACGACGACAACCTGGCGCCGCTGGATCTGCAGAGCCCGACGAACGGCACCGGCCTCGATCTTTGACGAACGACACTGCTGGATAGGGGAAAAGGAAGGAGAGAGAGAGGGGGCTGCCACAAGTACGCGATTGGAGATCTAATATTAGGTTTACATCTCATGAAGGCAATTTTGTGCATAAAAAAATTTGTGCCTATAAGGCTTTTTTTTTTTTTTTTTTCTAAATGTCCATTTTGGATGGATTGAGTTCTCTCCTAATTAAAAATCTCCTTAGTTCTTCCTAATAAAAAATCAAAGGTCCAGATTTTGTTTTATTAATTAACCCATTAACTACAATTAAAAAAAACCCATTAACTATTGATATTTTCAGTAATTTCTCAAAGACAAATCCATAACTTTTCAACTTCTCCATTGCTGAAACCCTAGCTAACCGGCAGTATCTTCTCAAAGTATCAAAATACTCGTCATTATCCTCCAAATCCTTCTCTAGAAACCTCTTCCTTGCAATCAACGGCCACATTACAGTACACTTCCTACATTACAGTACACTTCCTTCAAAGATTCTGAAGCAACGTCCATCAAATTCAAAAGTCTCTCTGAAACATCTATCTTAGTACTAAACTTCGACTGGATACTTCGGAGCAGCAACATCTTTTTCAAATCGAAATCATCGGCCGGGCGGCAAAGGAAGCTTCGCTACAATTAATTAATAATTAAACTAAATACTTTTTAATTCTAAATCTTTCTTTCTCTTTCAACACTATACATCTAAGATCTAACGATCAGTTTGAAACAATGACTAAGTTTTTAACAATTAATTTGGGCATATTAATTGTTCGTTACAGATGGATCTGTTCTACTTCTACCGCATGGTTTGCCAAAATCTTTGTAATTTGACAATCTGTGTACCTTCCATGATTTATTTAATTAGGGTTTAAGTAGCTTATTTAATTTTATTAATCTAGTGAGACTTGGATTCAAACTAACAAAGATCAGAGGTCAAGGATACAATTAGATTCAACTGGCAGTATGCTAACTATCAAGAGAATTCCATGGCGATGTTGGAGAGAGATGATGCTCAGGGTAGTGGGGAGTGTTTATTGAATTTAAGGAATTAAAAAACTAGATTAAATATGAGGCAAATAAATCTTAACCATTCATTTTAATCTAATGGTGGAAATTTGTTTATTAGGAAAATATTAGGTAACCTCTCATTAGGAGAGGATCCGGAATGCCCTTTTGTAAAGTGTTTATTTTTTTAAGCTAATTAGGTAAATGTCCATTATGATATTTTTGCCATTTCTTTCCATTTTTAATTTAACCTCCCTTCCTTCTATGATACATAGCAACAGTGAGTAGATCCATTTTTATTTTGACCACTGACCGGTTAAGATCAATGACTTTGGTGACACATGTATGATAATAAACAAATTTTTTGTGACAGTTTTTATTTTGCTTTATTAGTGTCACCACCTTTATCACTGGTGACACATGTGGTGACAATTTTTTTGATGACAGATTAGTTTTTAGAGTTTTTTTTACAAGATTAGTGTCACCATCTTTATCAGTGGTGACACATATGGTGACAATTTTTTTTGGTGAAAACTTAGTTGTTAGAGTTTTTTTTTTACGAGATTAGTGTCACTACCTTTATCAGTGGTGACACATGTGGTGACATTTTTTTTTGGTGACAGCTTAGTTTTTATAGTTTTTTTTTGCGAGGTCATTGTCACCACTTATAAAAGTGGTGACACGTCAATGACACATTTTGTGACACCTTTTTTTTAAAAGATTTTTTTACGAGATCACTGTAGTGACACTGTCAACGGTGACACATGTGGTAACAACTGTTTTTGGTGTCAAATTTGTTTTTAGAGTTTTTTTTTTACAGGATCACTGTCTTATCGATCAATGGTGAGTGGTGACAATGTCGGTGGCACATGTAGTGACAACTTTTCTTGGGTGACGGTGACATCTTTATTTTTAAAGGTTTTTTTTACGAGACCACTGTTACCACCAGTGTCACCCCCCTTATCAATGATGATATTGTTGGTGACACATATGGTGACAACTTTTTTTGGGTGACGATGACAACTTTGTTTTTAGAGGTTTTTTTTACAAGATCGTTGGCACCAACGGGGTCACCACTCTTATCAATGGTGACACTTTAATATAACCAATATAGTGTTGCCATATAATATCACCAAAATATAGTGGCACCATGCTATTATTACCACTTCAAATTATCATAAATACAAAAAAAAATCACACATAAGGGGTGTCACCAATAAATTTAAAAATTAATTTCATTTAATGGAAACATTCTAATGCATTCGCCGATTCAAATTGGGTATCTGACCTGACCTTCCTATTTTTACTCTCGACCAAGTAGAGAAATGAAGAAGTCTATCAATCTTCCTTCTCCGCCGATTGCTCTTTGGTCCCTACATCGACCAATTGATCACACTTCCTTCCTCTATTGTTGCGCCGAATGGAGCTAGGGTTCGATGAATGGATCTAGGATCGCCGCCACAATCAGAAGCAAGCCAAGCAGGATCTAAGACTGGCGGCGGAAATTAAGCAGGTCATCTTCCTTCTCCGCTCCGGTCAACCATGGATCTCCTAGTTCCCAATCGATGGCAAACATAGCCGTCAATGTCGATTTCTAACCTCCGATGTAAAAGGTGATCGTAGGTGAAGGCGGAAGCAGGTCATCTTCCTTCTCTAATATGGTCAGCCATGGATCTCCTAGTTCCCAATCGATAGCAAACGGAGCCGTCAATGTCGATTCCAAACCTCCGACACCAATGGTGATCGCAGGTGAAGGCGGAAGAACCACTGTAGCTGAACAAACTCCATGGCTCAATTCCTCGTCCAATGCTTGATCTCTCCTCCAGTGGTCACAAATTTGGAAGGGGGAGGGTTTAATTGAAAAGAAGACGTTTGAGCTTGCTGAGGGGAGTATAAAAGAGGGATTATGAATTTTTTTTTGGGATATTTAGCAAAATGGGAGATTAGGGTGGACATTTAAAAAAATAGCAAATTCAAAATAGACATTTTACTAAATAAGTTCTTTATATAATCTATGATAATGGATTTTAGTTGTAAACTAGTCTACTCCCCGTGCTACGCACGCTACGCACGCTACGCACGGATTTAATGTACAAATATTATAAAATTATAATGATTATTTTCAAATTTAATTATAAAAAATGTTGTATTAACCTATAAAAATAAATAATGTATATTCATCTACAAATAAACAAAGATAATCTAAATGTTATAATAATTTGTATATAATTTAATATTAAAAGATAAAAATTTGTTTGAATAACAACAAAAGGAAGTTGTTTTTAATGACCCCCAAGTACACCTGTCAAAACACAACCCGACCCGGTGACCCGATCCGAACGACCCGAAAAATTTCCGATCCGAACCCGGAAATTTTGACCCGAATTTTTTTTTCCGACCCGAACCCGAAAAACTCGAAATTTTCCTTGTAATCTGGGTTTCGACCCGGTGACCCGATTGACCCGGTAATTTTGACTCGATTTACCCGGTTGATTTATAATTAAATTTTTTTATATATATAATTAAAATTTATCACAAAATTATCAAATCTTGATTTTTTTAATTTAAAAAAGAAAAAATTGACAAACCCGAAATCGACCCGAAATGACCCGAAACCCGGTCAAACCCGGGTTCGAGTCAACCCGAAAATACCCGAAACCCGTTTGACCCAGGACCCGTTTTACTCGAAACCCGAAGTGACCCGACCCGAACCCGACCGAATGACCCGTTTGACAGGTCTACCCCAAGTCCCCAAGCGACTTTAACAAATCGACAATCACTCTTCACAATAATATCATAATATGTGTCAAACCATTACATCATGCTAATTTCAATACATAAATGATATGCTCATGTCTCTGTCATCTGCGAGGTTGGTACCATTTGAATAACTCTTACACACAAGCAAGTCAGAGGTGTATGGAGTGACTTAAGTCCCCTCTATTTGAGAAGGAAAAAAATTGCATGCTTTTTTTTTTTAAAAAAAGTTAGTAAGTATAGAACTAAATTAATACAAAAAATTATAATAAATTATAGTTTATTTATCATAGTCGGTACAAAGTGAGTATTAAATCATGAAGTCGTGAGTTCAAATTCCTTTGGCAAATTTTTTGCTTCTGTTAGTTTTTTCAATTAAAAATAACGGTTAAAATAATAAATTTAAGGGTTTTATAAAAATATTTTTTCTAACATTCCTTATCATATATGGGTATAATGAATTTTTTTTTAAATTGAGTCTCCCTTATAAAACAATTCCTAACTCTGTAATTGCTCAGAAACTCACAATTTTTATCATCCTTTATGTTTTTTTTTGTAAGTAACAATTGAGGTCTTCCTCAATTGAACACACACACACATATATATATATATAAGATTATGGTAGTATTTAGAATCATCGGTCTGTAATCAAGTTTTATAATCGATATACAGAGTAATATTTATAATATATAAGTGGAGTATATTGTATACATTTTTAAAATATTATAATACAAATTTTCTCTAGAAATCAACATCTGGAATAAATTATTTTAAATTTGAATATATGAAATGAAATTTTCTAATTGAAAGTGATTAATGTTAGTTTAATGTACTTGTAGCCAGTATTAATATTTAAATAAATATAATTGTAAACATGTGAGAAGTTATTAACATATATATGACTCTGAAAAGATTATAGTTAATAAAATATAAAATATAAAATTAAATTAGTATTATTTTAATGTATTTTATTCTAAATAGCAGGCAAATGAAAAAAAAATCAAATTAAGAATATTTTCTTAGGCAGGTACGAATACAACATTGTCAAATGACAAAAAAAAATATAGTTTCCAAATATAAAAATATTCTGAATAGATTAATAGAATAATTGTAAAGTGATTAAAATTTTATTTATGGATGATGACATGTAATGATTTGGATTAAATTGACAACATGGCATGATTTAATTGGCTAAAATTTTTGGAGGGAAAATTTTTAATGAGAGCGCGACATGTGGCAGAACCAACTTCTACTTTAGTATTGCTTAGGATAAAGTAATCAATAAAATTTGATATTTATTATTTAATTAAAGAACTTGGCTTTGATTCACTCACAAAAAACATATAATACCATATTGTTGGTTCACTCGCAAATAACATAAAATGGAATATTTTTCATAATGGAACAAAATAACATATATTTAAATTTTAATGGATTTTTATTTAAGATAGAAAGAAATTTTATTATATTTAAGTAAATATGTTATAATAATTTAAAGATCCTTAATGATGTTTGATATTTTTCTATAAAGAACCCTTTGAAATGTTAAATCAAAATATAATATATTAATAATAATTTGAATTGTAAAATTATATTTCTTTGAAATAAAAATAAAATAAGAAATATCTTTCATTTTCCAATTCATTTGATTTTTTTTTCTCATATTACATTCAATAATGAAAAAAATGATCAAAAGTCTTACATGAAAAAAAATATATGAAATGACTATCTTTTCATATTCTAAATGATTTAAGGGCAATTTGCTAAAGTAGCACACAATTGGGAAAAATCTTGCAGAGCTAGCAGCACCATCCGACAAAAAATTTCCAATTCGGATAATATTGAAACCGGGAGTGTAGATAGCCAATTTAGCTGATGGAGATCGAGAGAGAGAGGTGGACCTGTTTTGCAGGGTATATCAAGTCCTGAGAGATAGAAGAAATAACAAAAAAAGAAGAAGGAAAAAAACAGAGAGAGATAGAGAGAGTTATATGAGCAGAGAGAAGGAGATGTGGGGGCTTCACACCTTATCTCTGGCACAAAAAGTGAAATAGCGGAGGGCGGTGTATGAGAGGGATAATCCGAGAGATGAGGAGCGTATTTAAGCATTGAAATGCTTCCTGAACAAATGATTATCCGCCATTAATGGGTTGCAGGAGGGTAACAAAGGGAGGAAGTAGAAGAGCCGCCTGAACTGGGAGAGGGCATGTTCTCGGCCAATCAAGTGAAGGGGGATAGGAGAGAATAGATGGGGTATATAATTAAGGAGCTCTCAGGGTCTTATCCCAATCATTCAAGTAGCATTTAATAGGGAAGGGGTTATTAATTGTTCAAGTTCAGAGAATCACCATAGAAGAAGAAGAAGATTCAAGGAGAAGGTTTTTTTTTCACGTGTATTTTACATGTCAGCTCGTCGGTTTTACTTTCCATCGTGGGAAAA
The DNA here is from genome assembly GCA_037127255.1 of Persicaria tinctoria. Lineage (NCBI taxonomy): Eukaryota > Viridiplantae > Streptophyta > Magnoliopsida > Caryophyllales > Polygonaceae > Persicaria > Persicaria tinctoria. The sequence continues at coordinate 39,583,216 of JBANSL010000012.1, read as the reverse complement.
AATACCAACTGCCTGTTGGAATTTACTTGGCATTTAGGTCGTCAGAGAAACAGATTCATCACAGACTTGAGAAAGAAGATGGGTAAGTGGACCTTCGATTTAGGTTTTCCATTAGAGAGACCCCCAATTTTTGTACTTCTTCTCTTAGAAATGATTATCTCCACTTGTTTGTAATGCAATAGGGGACATATCTTCTGTATGCATGACTGTCTTGTTTGGAGGTTGGTGGGCATGTGAAGGGAGAGGTTGGGTCTTCAAGGGTACAAAGAGCCGGAAAGCCATGGTCGTCGACGAGAAGATCGACTATTTGTCATTAAAGAAACTGATGATGGACAAGTTTGGTGTGGACGGAACGAGGTATGATGTACAACTCACATATATAAACCCGAAGAAGGAGGGGTGCAATCCGTTCGTGATTGGGGACGCTGATGACCTGCACACCTTCAAGTTTGTCAACTCTCTAGCTGGAGAACAATCCTGACCTATCGAGCTTCATGTCTCCCTATAAAACAAGGTTAGTGAGGGCGCACCAATGAGCGACATGAGAGAGTCGGTTGGGGTAGGTACGTCGCGTTCAGGGGGTAACGATATCGTGCTGCTGTTAATTGGGCCCATCGTCACCCCGAAAGATCACCCTAGGACAGATCCCCCTTGTAGAGGTGATAAGGAACACGAAGTGTAGAGACCTTTAAATGGCGAGGAAAACCGAATATATGTCCTGACTATTGACAAATTAGGGATAGAAAAGGAGTTGGAGTTAGAGTTAGACTACAGGAAAAAGAAAGTTGCTGCAATAAAACGTGGAAAGCAGGTCATCCAACTTAGCAATGACCTGAAAGACGTAGTGAGCGACCCTTGTGGTATTCGACGACTCACCATTGAGCCTCGTATGACAACGACAAAGTCATTCCAGCTGTGGTAAAAGGCGAGTATGGGGTATCTATTACGATGAAATCGTACTCATGGGATTATGAGGCAGAGCAAGCGGCGAGGGAAGTCAAAGAAGCATGTGAAAGTCGAAAAGCGCAGTCGGGAGCGAGGGAGAAGGTTGTCGAAAAGGAGCCACATTCAGCGACAAATCCATCGAATCTGCCCTAGCAAGCTATAGAGCTCCGAGAGGGACAAGTTTTTCAAAGCAAAGAGGAGGTCCAACATACGATCAGGTTGGCGGCGCTTGCTAGGTGCTTCGACACGAAGGTGAAGAGCTCGACAAAGAGACTGTATATTGTGGAGTGTGTGGGGGCCAACTGCAAGTGGGCATGTCGGGCATCCACGTACATGAAGTCGCATTTGTGGATGATCCGGAAGCTTGTCGACGAACACACTTGCAATCCCAAAGTCATGCTCGCCCACAAGCATCGAACAACATCCAGGCAGCTGGGATAGAGGCTTGTAGAAAGGTACGTAGTACCCCATAACCGCTTTATTCCTTAACAACTGAGGAAATTAGATATGCAATATACACCACATGCCATTAGTGAATACAAAATGTCCACCCAATAGGTTCTTACTGAACGTGCAATGGTTCTCTACTGGACATCCTATAGTTGTTTATTGGTCACATTGTAGTTGTTTCTTGTTTTTTGTGTTGTTCGTACTTTACCCTTGTTATATTCCGCTAACGCTTTTTTTCAATCAAAATGTGAAGTTTCGTTGGATCAATGAAGCCACTTGTTCCGGAACAAGTTAGCACATTGATAAAGTCAGAACTAAGGGTGACCTATAGCTACTGGAAGGCTTGCCGAGCACGGATGACGGTGAGGGACACTATGTACGGGACTGACGAGAAAAGCTAAAAATTCATATACTCGTACATGCACATGCTCGAGCAAGGTAACCCAAGGACATACATGAGAGTTGAGTGCGATCTGAACGGGCATTTCAAGTACGCCTTTGTTAGTATAGAAGTGTGGAGGAGGGCCATCCCCCACCTACGTAAGGTTTGTCGTTCTTGTCCCCTACTAACAGTATACTCTACATGTCATCTGTTACATGCCAACCAACACAATCTTACTTGTCATATAGTAGCACATACATGAAGCCTCTTCTATGTTACATGCCACCTCTTTTATGTTACATGACGGGATTATACCTAGTGGCGTTCGACATCTATTTGTATGCCATATACTGAACCCTACCCATTGTTGTTTGAGTAGGTCATATTAGTCAATGGGGGCTTCTTAAAGGGGAAATTTCGTGGTTGCTTGGTGTTCACAACTGCACAAGACGCTGATCGCTCCATATATCCAGTCGCGTTCGTCATGGGCGACAGGGAGAATGACGCTTCGTGGGGGTTCTTTTTTCAGGCAAATGTTACGAGTTAGTGATGACATGCCTTACCTTATTTGGGTGTCTGACCACCACATAGGGATTCTCAAGGGGATATGGGAAGACTATGTCTTCGCCAAGCACGACATTTGCACATGACACCTATGGCAGAATGTGCGGTTCCGGCACAAGATTGCCACTTTGAAGGACCTCTACTTTATGATGGAAAAGGAGGACACATATGATAATTTCCATGCGCTTTTCACGGACTTCTCGGCACATGCCCCCGTCGTGGGACATTACCTGAAGGAGGCATGCTTCAGCAACTGGGCTAAGGCATTCTTCCCCATGAACAAGTACAACATCACCATCACTAGCTTATTAGTATTTACAGGCCACCTTATTTAAATAACATAACACCTGCTGTAATTAACATGACACCTTGATCAGGTACAACATTACAACTACTAATAATTCCGAGTACCTCAACTCCGTTTTCAAGCACCCTAGAGACTTGCCTCTGATTGCCCTCGTCGATGCAATCATTGAAACTATTGGTAAGTGGTTCGTAACTCGGAGAGAGAGTAGCTCATCCCCGGATAAGGTCATAAGCGATTGGGTTGCTGAAGCCATCAAGGCGTGCTACGCACAGTCGCTCACCATGTCCATAAGGTCGTTGAGCGCCCATGAGTTCGAGGTCCACAAGGGTTCGTCAATTTGGTTCCTCAACCTTACCGGGCAGTTGTGCAGTTGTAGATGCTTCAATGTTGACCAGTACCCGTGTGCCCACACCCTTGCAGCAGCCCAACATCGGGGGGTCGATGTGTACTCGCTTGTGAACGACTTTTACAAGGTCGATGCGTGGCATGCGTGCTACCATGAGGTTATCTACCCCCTCCCTTCTCAGGAAACATGGCGAGTCCCCCGGGTAGTCACAGAGATTCGTTGCCTCCTCCACTCATCAAGGCTCGCCCTAGGAGGCCGAAGACATTGCATTACCCCTCCCAATGGGAGCGGAAGTACCCCAAGAAACGCAGGACTGACAGGTAACTACAACCACCTTACTTTCCAGTTAATAGATATGTACATGTAAGATGATAGGTTTTACATGCAAGTAATTACTTTTGCCATGACACTATGGCATATGCCTTTTGCGTCGTATGCGACCGTATGTTTTGGGTTAGCTTAGCGTCGGCACTAGGGCATTCCTATGGACGGACTTTTGTAATTATGTATGTGGTTATCACCTTCTGCTTGTTGTCTTCATTATGTGTAAATATGTGGTAATCACCGTTTGGGTTGTCTTCATTATGTGTTAGTATATCGTCCGATGATCCGTATGTTTTTGTGTTCATTATGCTCAAGTAAGTGGTTATCACCTGGTTCCCTTGGGCTTAACTTTGTGTTCAGCATTGTTACTCAGATGCATGTCGTTTTTTTCGGGTTTACATGATAGCTACTATCATTAACATGGGAATAAGATAGGATACAAACAATGGGAGGTGAGATCGCTTCAAACCATTATACTTACCACGAATAATTTCATAATGCAAAAGTACTTACATAATGCATAATTTTGTGAATTTCCTCGAGTAAATACCGTTAAAGAGAAGGAGAATGAACAATAGGACACAAAGGATTTCCGTGTTCTGGCAAGAACCGCGCAGAACACCATGCAGAGAAAAACCTCTATGCAGCTAGGGTTTCTTATTATTGTGATGCTTTGATGGATACATAATTCCAACCCTATATTACTTGCCTCTATTTATAATAGAGGATCTTCTATAGATAACCCTATAGATAAACCTAGATATAGATAAACCTATTATATCTAAATAAACCTAGATATAGATAAACCTATCTTATCTAAAACATATTGTAGATAAACCATCCACAATAATCCTTCTATAGATAAATATCATCTATAGATAGACTTTCTAAAGATAGAACTAGATAATTAATTGTCTCAAACAACAATCTCCACCTAGAAAAATAATCTATATCTATAGCAACGAACGGAAACATCTCCAGGATCTTGTCTACCCCATGTCTTCCTGTGATCCGTTCCCTGGGACTTCTCACTCAACTACCATCGAGTAATATGAACCAAATTCAAGCAATGCTTGAACTTGTCTGCGGTGACTGGTTTGGTTAACATATCAGCAGCATTCTGAGAGGTGTGAACTTTTTCTAAGATGATTTCTTCGGACGTTACAAGCTCTCTGATCTTGCGAAATATCACATCAATGTGCTTCGTCCGAGCATGATATACTTGGTTCTTAGCCAGATATATAGCACCCTGACTATCACAGTATATTTCAACTCCACCTTGCTCAACACTCAGTTCCTTCACAATTCCTTTCAGCCATAGGGCCTCCTTGGCTGCCTCTGCTAAAGCCATGTATTCTGCTTCGGTAGTAGAAAAGGCTACCACAGACCGTAAAACAGATCTCCAACAAATAAGTCCCCCAGCAAGAGTAAAGACATACCTAGTAGTGGACCTCCGATTGTCAAGATCACCCACATAATCTGAATCAACGTACCCTTTGACTAAAAGACCGCCTTTTTCGCCACCAAACATGATCCCATGGTCAGCAATATCTCTCAAATACCTGAGAATCCACTTGCATGCATTCCAGTGTTCCCTCCCAGGATTAGACATGTACTTGCTGACTTGGCTAACAGCTTGGGCCAGATCAGGTCTTGTGCACACCATAGCATACATCAAATAACCAACTGCACTAGCGTATGGAACTTTCGACATATCTCTGATTTCTTCATCAGACTTTGGACATTGAGTGGAAGAAAGGTTGAAGTGATTCGCCAAAGGGGTGCTAACAGGTTTGCATTTTGCCATGTCAAATATGTCAAGCACTTTCTCAATATAATTCCGTTGAGATAGCCACAATCTCCCAAAACTTCTATCTCTGCGAATTTCCATACTAAGGATCTTCTTTGCTGCTCCAAGATCCTTCATATCAAACTCCTTTCCCAGCAAAGCTTTCAGCTCAACAATATCATCAATGTTCTTCCCAACAATGAGCATATCATCAACATATAGCAGCAAAAGCAAAGGGGAGCCATCATCAAGATATTTCACATAAACGCAGCAATCATACTCACATCTCTGGTAGCTAATTCGAAGCATATAAGAGTCAAACTTCTTGTACCATTGCCTAGGAGCCTGCTTCAACCCATACAGTGACTTTCTCAAACTGCATACAAGCTGCTCCTTTCCAGTTTCAACAAAACCCTATGGCTGCTCCATGTAAATTTCTTCCTCCAAATCACCATGAAGGAAAGCCGTCTTCACATCCATTTGCTCAAGATGTAAATCCCAACTAGCTACCAGTGCCAACACCAATATGATAGAAGTGTGTCAGAATATAGGGGAAAATATCTCATCATAATCGGTCCCCTTCTTCTGTGAGTAACCCTTTGCTACTAAGCGTGCCTTGAACCTCACCCTTTCTTAGTGTGAGTCACCTTGTTTCTTCTTGAACACCCATTTGCACCCTATAGCCTTCTTCCCTGCCGGAAGACTAACTAACTTCCATGTTTGATTTGAGAGACTCCATCTCTTCTACCATAGCACCTACCCATCCTTCTTTCTCCTGACTTTGAATAGCCTCTTGAAAGTTATATGGATCATATTCGCCAATAATAAGAGCATAGTTAACCATCTCATCAAAACCAAATCTTACTAGAGGTCGTGTCACGCGCTTAGGTCTTCCAGAAACAAAACTCTCCATCTGCTGTTGTTGTTGTTGCTCACTTCCTGCTTATATAGGAGCATTAATGTCAATCTCTTCACCAAGCTCCACCTCCATCGTCTTAGGATCAGTCTCTGTAACCACAGACCTCTCAACTTCTTTGGCCTGTTGAAGCATATACTGCTCATCAAATATAGCATCTCGACTGATCACTCGTTTCTTAGCAACAGGGCCCCAAAACTTGAAACCCTTTACACCTTTCTCATAGCCCAAGAAGATGCGCTTCTTAGACTTTGCATCCAGTTTCGTTCTCTCATCACTTGGAATCAGCACATATGCAGGAGTACCAAATATCTTTAGATTTGACAAATCTAAATCCGAACCAGTCCATACCTCCTCAGAGACCTTCCCATCTAGAGAAATATGTGGTGATCTATTGATCAGATAGACCGCCATGCTCATTGCTTCTGCCCAAAGCTCTTTGCAAGCCCTGCTTGCAACCTTATGCAACGAGCCTTCTCTGTAATTGAATGGTTCATCCTCTTTGAAACACCGTTCTGTTGTGGTGTCTTTCGGACTGTAAAGTGCCTCTGAATGCCATGCTCTTCACAGAACTGCTGAAACTTTGTGTCAGTATATTTTGTACCATTATCTGATCTCAGATACTTCACCTTCCTCCCTATCTGGTTCTCTACCTTTGCCCTTCACAACTTGAACTTGCTGAAGACCTCAGATTTGTGTTTCATGAAAAACACCCAGAATTTTCTCGAATAGTCATCGATAAAGGTGACAAAGTACCTGGATCCTTCTAATGACTCTACTTGAGTTGCCCCCCACACATCAGAATGTACTTAGTCAAGCAGGCCGCTTGTATTATGTTTGCCTGTCTTGAACGATACTTTGGACTGTTTTCCCATCACGCAGAACTTGCAGAAATCCATCTTACAACTCTTTACACTAGTCAGAAGACCTCGCTTATAAAGCTCAGTCATGCCATGCTCGCCGATGTGGCCAAGGCGCATGTGCCACAAAGTTGTACTATCAGACTCAGACTCTACAATTGCAGCTCCGCCTACAATTGTACTCCCTAACAAGAGATAGATATTTCCAGAGGTTCGTCTCGCCCTCATTACTGTCATGGCTCATTTGCTCACTTTCAGACCGTCATCGACTGTCTTGTAACGGAACCCATTTGCATGTAATCTACCCAAGGAAATTAGGTTCTTCTTGAGGTTTGGAACATAACGTACATCAGTCAATGTTCGAACTACACCATCATGCATCCTGAGTTTGATCTACCCGATTCCTACAACATTGCATGGCTTGTCGTCTCCCAATCGAACAGAACCAAAACTTCCTGACTTGTACACCTCGAACCAGCCTTTGTCGAAGTCATATGAAATGAACAACCAGAATCCAAGATCCATAAATATGAACATCTTCCCGACGTTACTGAAAGTATATCTGAGTCTGTACTATTTGAATCTTCTTTCTGCACTATGTTTGCTGATTTCAAAGACGAATCATCCGTCTTTCCCTCATACTTCTTCTTTCTTACTGGACAATCACGCTTAAAGTGACCTTCTTCCTTGCAGTGGTAACAAGTAACTACTTTTTTCCCTCTGGACTTCGATCTGGACGGTCTGTCACCCCCATCTTGCTTCTCTTTCTTCCTCCCTCTTCCCTGGTTGCCTTTGACATACAACCCTTCGCTTTGGGAACCTTCGCCGTTAGAATGTTAACATCGCTCATGATGAGCAAGCAACATCGTATTCACCGTATCCAGGGATATCGTCTCATTCCCTACTGTCAGCGCCGCCACCAAATTCTCAAACGAAGAGGGTAGAGAACATAGCAAGATCATGAGTTTGTCTTCATCCTCCGATAACTTGGTTAAAAGTGTTGATGTGCTTTAACAAGTCGGAGCCTTCTGTCATCTTCAACCCGTACAATCTTTGCTTTAGATACAACTTGCTCGACAAGGATTTTGACATATACCTGTTCTCCAATTTCACCCAAATCTCCTGCGAGGATTTGAGATCAATTACATGGTATATCACCTCGTCTACTAGACAGAGTCGAATGATCGACGCCGCCTTTTCCTGCATCTCTTCCCAATCTTCATCTTTCACTGCCTCAGGCTTTACCTCCTTCAGCGCCTTTAACATTCCCTGCTCATTCAGCAGATTCTTCACTCGTCGTTGCCAAAGACCGAAATTTCCAGTGCCATCGAAACGCGGAACCTCGAATTTGGCACCAGATGTCATCGTCTACCCTTGCTCTGATACTAATTGTTGTGAATTTTCCCCGAGTGAATATCATTGAAGGGAAGGAGAATGAACAATATGACACAAAGGATTTCCGTGTTCTGGCAAGAACCGCGCAGAACACCCTATAGAGAAAAACCTCTCTGCAGCTAGGGTTTCTTATTATTGTGATGCTTTGATGGATACATAATTCCAACCCTACTTGTCTCTATTTATAATAGAGGATCGCCTATAGATAACTCCATAGATAAACCTAGATATAGATAAACCTATTATATATAAATAAACCTAGATATAGATAAACCTATCTTATCTAAAACCTATTGTAGATAAACCATCCACAATAATCCTTCTATAGATAAATATCATCTATAGATAATTAATTGTCTCAAACAACACATAAGTACCTACATATGTCCAAATTTGATAAGTCCTAAACCCAATAGCACATCACAAACCATAATACTAAAGTACCTAGATATGTCCAACCATCACACATAAAATAAACCAAATGTTCAACCAAACACACATGCTCAACAAACCACAATTACAATAAACCAAATGTCTACCAACAATGTTCAACCAATCGCATAATTAATTTTTCGGATCGTCTGAGGGTGCAAGACTTCTGCGGCATATGGCCACGCACAAGCTGGCGGTAGGCACCGATATATTCATCGTCCAGGCTAGTAAAGCCAACCTCACCGTCGCCAAGGAGCTACAGAAACCGAATGGCATATAGGCCACAGTCTCCGCTTTCATGGCCCCCGGAACCTTATCTCGAACTCTGAGATTTTCAGCTTGTCCAAGCCAAAGAAATCCTGCATTGCGGACTTGTCATCCTCATCATCTTTAGGCCAGTCAACGTAGTTGCAATTGAGGCCAATCATAGCTGCAAACTCCGCAATGGAGAACCTCACAACAACACCCTCGATCTTGTGCCAGGTCTTGTGTTTCTTTTTCGTCTTGAGCTGATGTTAAAGGACATAATGGACGAGCTGGGCCCAAAAGTAGAATCATGTGCCCAACCTTACTACTCCGCCCAGCGGGCTCTCCAGAAGGCGATTCTAGTCAGCTGCAGTCAAGGGCTCGTCCACATTCACTAGAAGTTGTGGCTTTGAGTATTGGTTGCATCTCTCTTTGAAATGTCTATCTTGTTCTACAACATATACAACATGTACAACATCCATATGTGAGCGACGTTCAACAACAATATCAACTTACATTGCTTGAATATAATCACATCATACCACTCCATAAGTTTTTGTTAGACGAGCCTTCGCTACATTGGTACGAACCATTTTGTTTGATTATATATCCTGCAGTGTGGGAGACCATGTCAGAAAGGTGCAGAACAACAAGAATAACAACATTGCATGTACCCCAATCTACAATTCCATTTACATCAGTCCCAATTACATGTCACCATTCACATTCTACATGAGAGGTATTATATATTACTTGTTACTTGTATATTCATACATGACAGCAAACAACTCCCTGAACCTATTCATTTTAATTTGCACACGAATTTTTAACCTCTATATCAAATGTGAACCTTTCAATATCAAAAATAAATGCACACAATGCTTCCACTTAATCAATCAAACATTTTCCATTTTCACATGATAGAAACACATTTCAACATGTCACCTATAAATTTATACATGACAACAGCCAAAATTTCTGGTGTTTTCATGTCAATATTGAACACCATTTTCAAAAAATTTAACCTATTTGTATCAATATTGAATGCACCAAATAAGCACATATGCAACTCACCAATTTCCATTTGTAATTGACAACAAGAAATATAACCATGTGCACATCAACTTTCGACCCTATACATTTCAAATTTCACGTGATTTTCAACATATTCATATCTAATTTCTACCTATTGATATCAATATTTAGTTCCCCTGGCAATTTTTACCCTAGGCATATGATAACTCATTGTTTCTTATATTTCCCCAAACCCAATTTCTAACCCTTCCAGCCACCTATTTTTTTTCTTGTTGCTTGTTCCTTCCTACATGACCGAAGGGAAATTGCATATGTTACCCGTTGGTTTTTCATTCCACACTTTCATTTCACCATTTTAACTCAACCTCTTTCATTCTCAGTTAGTTCCTATCCCCAATTTCCACCTATTCATCTCAAATTAGCCATTACGACCCCCCCCCCCCCTAGTGTACATTTCACAATTCCACATCCCCCAATTTCGCCCAATGCCCAACAGACACCAGTTTCCCCCTTGTACATTGCACAATTCTATAAAGCATGAAAGGTAGCAGTTACTTACTTCAATCTGTTGTTACCCTAGCGTCTTTTTGGGGTCTTTTGAACTGAAAGTTCTTCTTCTTCTTCTTCCTTCTCTTTCAGATTCGTTCCCTCTTCCTGTATGTGTCTATTCTTCTTGTTCGTTTTCTCCCTTGCTATTGTCGCAGGCCTCCCTCTTGCACTTTCTTTCTCTTTTCTGTCCAACCGCCTCTCCCTATCCCTCCCATTTATGAGGCCGCCCGTATGACAGTTTGATAGGGCGTTTTTTTTCAAACTACCCTCATCTCTCTTTCTCCCTCCTCATAACCGACACATCTCCTCTCTCCTCTTTAATTAACCGGTCAACCTCTACTCTCTATCGGGTGGAAGAGCAATTTTTTTGAAGTGGAGTGCTACCCTTTGCAATTATGTGGGTCGGCCTGTTAGTCCAGCAATCAAATTCGGATCGGGTGCTATATAGTGCAATTCTCTCATGATTTAATGACCAATTAATTCCTTTAGTTTTAGGTAAAAATTAATGAATAACTTTTCAACTTCCATTTTTGTGTCTATTTAATAATTTAACTTTATTTTTTCTCATATTTTCTTCAATGCATTAAGTTGAATGTCTTAACTGTAAAATATTAAAAAACTATATTTTTAATTTATAATTAATTAAATGATAATATTCACAATCTCCAATGTATAAAACATAAGATAAAAAAATCATTATAAAGATATCAAAACAAGTTAGAAATAAAAAAAATCATATATTATTTTGACAAAATAATAATTAACATATGTATATTAAAAATATGAAAAATAGTATTCACAATCTCCAATGTATAAAATTAAAAAATTGAAACAAAATGAGAGAGAGATAAGAGTTTTATATAATATTTTCAGCCACTAATACATTTTTTTATGTTTAAGATTACATCGAAGGTAAATATTAATCTTTTTGCAACAATGGATCGAAGGTCGTAAGATTCTTAACTCTTCAAAGAAAAAACAGGAATACAGATTAGACAAATAATAATTATATATTATTTGAACAAAATAAGAAATAAAACATAAGATATAAAATAACACTAAAGATTGGGGAAATTTTCATAACGTACTAATAACAATAATAAAAATAATTAAACGAAAATGGCTAATTGTACATACTTATAAAGGCAAGAGGAAAGATGGATTTGACCCATAAAATTGTATGCGGCCGGACCTAACGCTCTCTCTTTGAGAGGCGTTTCTTATAGCGTTGCCATCCTACCACGTATTTCCCCTTGCCCACCAGCAACCTTGACCTGCTGCAACTAGCCTCACAGCCTCACAAAACCACCCCCGCCCAATTCTACCCCTTCCACCCCCTTTTATTTTGATGGAAAACAGGCCTAAGAAGAAAGTTTAGAAGGATATATAACTAATTCTCTCTTTATATAAAATAAAAGAGTAAATTATATATAATCACCCGTAAATTATGATACTTTCACATAACCACCCGTAAAATCATAAATTACATTAAACCATCCATAAATTCAATATGTTTTCAAAAACCACTCACCCATTAAACCTCTACTTGTTTTGTTTCGATGACTAAAATACCCCCTATTCAAGTCTATTTATTTGTAAACAAAAACTATTATATGTATTTTACTATTCAATTTGACGTCCCTCCTTGAAAAAAGAAAGGAAATTAAAAATTGTAGAATATATATAAATGTCCTAAACAATATAACCGCATCAGATTTGCAATGTGAAAAATAAAGATTTGTAATGGCTCTTGACGTGGATGAGTCTAAAATAAACCCATATTTTTTTTTAAAAACCTAGATTATCTATATATTTATATTTATATAAACTCTTAAAACAAAATGGTTTTCGCACATGTGTTATATCCACCTTAATCCTCTCATTGTTAACCAATCGGTTTTTTCATCCCTTTTTACAATTGATTTTCATATTTCACATAACAAATGAGTTAATTCAAAATATTAAATTAATATATGTATACCCTTTATCTATTTGTAAATATTTATATACTATTATAATAGAGTCCATCTTGAATAACCTTATTATACCATTCTCTTATGAGTTTGTTATTACAAGTTTAATTCAAAATATTAAACTAATATTTTATTTTATTATATAATTTTAGTTTATTTTATTATTAAGTATGACATGGGAATTGTGCTACTTACTTTTAAAATAACTAAGATATTGGGGCATTGTTGTCTTTACAAATGAAACAAATGGACATTTAACAAATGGGTGGGCTTTTTTTGAAAACCAATCTAATTTTGGGATGGTTTTATGTAATTTACAAATTTATGGGTGATTATGTGATAACAATCATAATATACGGGTGGTTTTGTGTAATTTACCCAAAATTAAAATACTCAGAATTGCTTTGAAGGGTGTGGGAGGTGAGAGGCGAGGAGAGAGCCACAAATGTCCTGAGCAAAAAATGGCGAGCGAAGTTGCAGGGAGAGATTGACAATGCCACGACTACGAGCCACCCGGCCGAAGAGAGAGAAACTCTCATTGCAAAGAGAACAACAAGGAAGATTTTCCCTTCCTCTGCAATTTTTTCTTGATTGTTTTTTTGTTGTTGTTGTTCATCGAGAAATTTCAACAAGATTGCATGAAATCTATATCCTACACTTCTCTTTCCCCCATCGGATCCGTTCTACAACCAATGGATGATAATTGTAATGAGAATGACGCTTTCATGCAGAACATTATCAACATGAAGCTTCGGTTTTGAAGAATATGATGATGCTGCAGCTATTGCATCGGGTTTTATACCGCGTTGTTAATTGAGATTCCAAATGGTACGCGATCACCGGCCTTTCTAATTTTAGGGTTTATCCATCGGCTTTGTCCTCGTAAATTGTTGTTTCGTAATCGCGTTTCTCTTTTTGTTTAGCAATCATAATTAACCGTATTGGTCCCGAGATTGAAATTCCGCACAGTATTAGTATATCGAGATTTAACTTTTAGTGTGCGAAACTGAAATTCTGGAGAATTCTAGAGATGATATGATGGATCTTAATCCAGATTATTGATTTTGATTCGGGTTGAGAGTTTTGATGGCCTCATGTCCTACATAGCTTACGTTGTTGTGATATCATCAATATTTCTGTTGTCTTATGCCCAATTTAACAATATTTTGGCCTCATCAATTCTGATCCATTAATTTAAATGAAATGTACTTGCTTCAGGCAACTGCGGTAAATATCATAGTAGGTACCCATGTCTGGGTTGAAGACTCAGAAGTAGCTTGGATTAACGGGATTGTGGAAAAAGTAAGCGGAGAGGATGTACATGTTGAGACTAGCAATGGGAAGAAGGTATATCATCTCCAGATTGTGTTTTTTGTCCATTGCTATTTGTCACCGTTGGACTGATGGAGAAGGTCCGAGAGGATCTACATTCCATGCTCATCTTAATCATTGTTGCAAAAAAAAATATCTGCCATCTATACAACTTAATGATTAGGTTGGGATAAATGAGGAAAGTTCAAGGCTCATGTGAATATGTTTCTAGCTTGAAATATTTGAACTTATGTGCTGATTTAAGCAAAATGCTTCATTCTCCTTTGGTTTTAGGTCATTGTAAAGCTATCAAAACTCTATCCCGAAGACACTGAAGCTCCGCCTGCTGGGGTTGATGACATGACTAAGCTTGCATATTTGCATGAACCGGGAGTTGTGCAAAATCTCAGAACTAGATATGAACTTAATGAAATCTATGTAAGTCTTACTTCATATTGAGACTTGTATACATTGTAGGATAAGCATCTGAATAAGTTTTTCGAAGGGAAATTTACTATTGGTTTCAGTTATTTTGTATAATATATTTATTCTCTTTAATGATGACAGACTTATACTGGCAATATTCTTATTGCCATCAATCCATTTCAAAGGCTCCCTCATCTTTATGATTCCCACATGATGCAACAATACAAGAATGCACCTCTTGGGGACCTAAGCCCCCATGTTTTTGCAATTGCTGATGTTTCTTATAGGTAATTCATCAAGTCTCTTGGGTTCAAGGCAATGTGCTATTTTTAAGAATCTAATGATGAAAATGCTTTGTGGAGCACAGGGCAATGATAAATGAGGGAAAATGCAATTCTATTCTTGTTAGTGGTGAGAGTGGAGCTGGTAAAACTGAGACCACCAAGATGCTTATGCGTTACCTAGCCTGTTTAGGTGGTCGTTCTTCGACGGAGGGTCGTACAGTAGAGCAACAAGTTCTTGAAGTAAGATCTCTTTTTTCTCTTGTGTCTCTTGGCATCATAATTGAAACTTTTATATGATGTCATTCCAACAATTGTGGGTGCAGTCAAATCCAGTTCTTGAAGCTTTTGGGAATGCTAAAACTGTCAGAAATAATAATTCCAGGTGACCCATTTTTTTCAAACTGTGATGATATCTTTTAAATGTATAGTTTGAAAGTCTATAAAGGCATTATTTTCACCTTCCCTGGGTCATATTAGTGAGAAAACAATTCATATGATTCCACTGTATACAAATGATGATGCACTATATTCCATGTATTGGTTCTTCATTAATCTATCTATTATTGTGCATAGCAAGCAGTGTCTTCTAAAATTCCAGTTTGGATATTTCTGGACTAACTCTAATTGGTACAGTCGATTTGGCAAGTTTGTCGAGATCCAATTCGACAAACATGGAAGAATATCCGGGGCAGCAATAAGAACTTACCTCTTAGAAAGATCTCGTGTTTGCCAGATTAGTAATCCTGAACGCAATTATCACTGCTTTTACCTCCTTTGTGCAGCACCACAGGAGGTATCTCCCGGTTAAATTATAACATAAGGCTGGAAGTCTCTTCATTTTTTGGCTGATTGGTCATTTAAATGTTCAACATGATCCTGTTTTTACTGTTTTCAGGAAATTCAGAAATACAAGCTTGGGGATCCAAAATCTTTTCGTTATCTTAATCAGTCAACTTGCTATGACCTGGTCGGTGTAAGTGATGCTCAAGAATTTTTGGCAACTAGGAGGGCAATGGATATTGTTGGAATCAGTGAGGAAGAGCAGGTAAACCATAAATGACATGAATACAAAATAATTATGTATTTCCTGTGTATTCAAGTTGATATTAGTTTCTCCTATAGGAGGCCATATTTAGAGTTGTTGCATCAATTCTTCATTTGGGAAACATTGAATTTGCAAAAGGGAAGGAGGTAGATTCATCAGTGCTAAAGGACGACAAGTCAAAGTTCCATCTCAAGACTGCATCAGAACTTCTGATGTAAGAACTGTTTTCTCAAAACCACTTGACGACAACTGATGAGCTGATTTTTTTTTGTTCTATGTAGCAATAATCATTAGTTTAAAATTACATTAGGTGTGATCATAAGGCCATGAAAGATGCGCTAATGCAACGTGTCATGGTAACACCAGAAGAAATCATAAAGCGAACCCTTGATCCTCTTAATGCAGTTGTTAGTAGAGATGGTTTAGCAAAAACACTTTATTCTCGACTTTTTGACTGGTAAGTTCTGTTCCGCATCCCAGTGTATGTAGTTATCAGATGATTTCATATCCTTTCACCTCCTTTCCCCTCCCTTTTCAATATCACAGGATGCTGAAAAGTGCTAGCTCATAGTTTTTATCTCTTGTAGGTTAGTTGACAAAATAAATGTGTCAATTGGACAAGATCCAAACTCAAAGACTACAATCGGGGTCCTTGATATATATGGATTTGAAAGCTTCAAACAAAATAGGTGATCATTAAAATATAGAAAATATTTGAAGAAACATCATTTACCCTTCTTTGTATATTAAATGTTTTTCAATTTACTTTATATGATACAGCTTCGAGCAATTCTGTATTAATTTTACCAATGAAAAGCTGCAGCAGCACTTCAATCAGGTAACTCTATACATGGCAACAAATTTAATACCAATTTCATATGATCCCACCCCCATCAGCCATCCACCCTCATCCATGCGTATCCTGCTAATTGAAGTTATGATGATTCCCTTCCACTTTGCTAGTTTTTAGGATTTACTTTTAATTCCCATTTTTCTACAAATCCAATTTACTACTCCCTCCGATCCAAAATAAATGTCACTTTTCTTTTCGATACGTTTTTTAAGGTGTTAAAAACTCTATAAAATATTATTTTTTAATCAAATTTTTTTATATAATTTCATAGTTATTACTAATAAGTATAAAATTGTATAAAAAATTTAACTAAAATAATAATATTTTATAAAACTCATTGAAAAACGTGTATTAAAAGACAAACGACACTTATTTTGGAACAGAGGGAATAATTTTTAGTTGTGATGTTCCCAGTATTTTAGTGCTTGTTTGGTACCACTCTGAGTTGTCAGCTTTTAGTTTTGAAGTATTTTTAATTTACTATAATTATTGATAAAAATCATTTTTAAAACTTGTTAGATCCCAATGATTATGCGTAATTTTCAAAACTAACAACTTAAGAGTGAAGACCAATGAAAGGTGTATCCATAAATCCATTTCACACACACACAGACACACACACAAACACACACACACACACACACACACACACACACACACACACACACACACACACACACTTATATACACTACTATATAGAGAGGATGGATCTAGTGTGAACACCTCTTCCATTAACTGTGAACAAACTGATTATTCATAGGTAAGACCATAATTATTCGTTTGTTGTAATATAATTATTCATATGTGTTAATAGTTTTTTCATTTGAAAATTATTCTTCTATTGTAACATGATTATTTATAATCATTCGTATGAGTTATGTACGAATAATCATGTTTTTAGAGATGAATAATATTTCTTTTCCAAATTTCCTGCAAATGTCAAGCCTTGATCTTTTTAATCCAATGCTTCAACCGTAAGAAGAGTTCACAAATGATCTATTGTGTGTATATATAGACAAACAAGCTTTTAGTTGATGATTTCTGGATTTACTCTTTTATTGTTATTAGGACTTAGCTATTTATATCAATTATAAAAATAGATCCAGCTACATTTTGTGTGGATGGGAATTGAAATACAAAATTGTGAGTTTGGCTGATTGCAAGAGGAATGGAGACTCAGAAGTTAATCCCACCATACAAGAACAAAGATGATGTACAATAATGCAACAACTACAGAGGTATTAAACTCCTTAGTCACACAATGAAAATAGGGGAGAGAGTTATTGAATTGCGGATGAGAAGACTTGTTAGCATATTCGAGAATCGGTTCGGTTTTCTGCTAGGAAGGTCGACTGTAGAGGCTATTCATTTGATGAGGTGCTTGATGGAGAAATACATAGAATGTAAGAGAATCTCCATATGGTTTTTATTGATTTGAAGAAGACATATAATACACGCCAAGGGATTTCCTATGGGAATGCTTGGGAGCTAAAGGGTACTAGAAACTTACATGAGAAATGTCAAGGATATGTATGACGGTGCACAGATTAGTGTTTGCACACTCGGTGGGGACTCTGGGTACTTTGCTTGCACCAAGGCTTGACATTGAGCCCGTTCCTCTTTATAGTAGTAATGAATGTGGTGTCCGGAAATATCTAGGGTGGGATCCCGTGGTACATGATTTTTGCGGACAATATTTTTTTGGTGGATAAGATAACAAAAGGGGTAAGAATCAAGTTAGACCTATGGAGGGACAAGCTTGAGGAGAAGTGCTTGAGATTGAGCAAGACGAAGACGAAATGTGTAGAATTCAGTTTGGGTGAGGAGCAAGAGGGGGACGAGGGCATGGTGCCGGGTGGGGACATTATAATAAAGAAAGACAATTTCAAGTATTTGGGGCCTGTGATGCAAAGTGATAGAGGTGTAGACAAGGATGTCAAACACCGGTTTCAAGTAGGATGGCAGAAATAGAGGTTGTATCAGAAGTGTGATTAAAAAGTTCCACTTAAGCTCAAGGGAAAGTTCTACGGGTTATGAGACCAACTTTATTATATGGGGCAGAGGGACCCAAGTGCAAGAGTGCGTAAATGTGACAACTTGACTATCGATAGTGGACGTTGGGGCCGAGAGCGTCCAAGGAAGAGTTAGGATGAGGTGATTAGACAAAATCTGACCATTTTGGGACTCATTGAGGGCATGACATGTAATAGGGTGCAGTGGAGGAGTGCTATCCGAGTCGATAAACACTAGTCATGTGCGGCGTTTCCCACATCGTTCTTTCCTCCTAACACCCCTTTCTTTCTAGGATCCATTACCTTATATCCTAGAGTGTTCATGTGCGGCGTTTCCCACATCGTTCTTTCCTGCTAACAACCCTTTGTTTCTAGCCTCCCTTACCTTATATCCTAGAGTGTTTGTTTTTGTTATGGTTTGTGTTGCCTGTATTTGTGGTGTCTTGTTTGTCTTCAATGACTTGTCTTGGGTTACTCGGAAACATTATCTTGACCTAGTTGTGACTTGTCCTGGGTTACTCGGAAACATCATCTTGACCTAGTTGGGGAAAGGGTGCGTATAAGATCACCACCATACCTTGCTTAGAGCATAATATACTAGGATTGTTGTTCTTGTTTATTTCCATTGTTTGGTTCCTATCACAATTATTGTTTCTGAGCAGGTCTAACGTAATCTAGTGCTTACTTGCAGCATGTGTTCAAGATGGAGCAAGAAGAATACAAGAAAGAGCAAATCGATTGGAGCTACATTGAATTTGTTGATAATCAAGATGTTTTGGATCTCATAGAAAAGGTTTCTTTATTTATCTCCAATGCAAAACTAGAATATCAGCTGCATTATGCCTAATTTTTGCTTCATGGAATGAAAAATCCATTATTGACATTAATAGTGTTGTATATCAATAACAAGTTAAGTAAATCCTAAAAATTTTAAGCAGCAGAAGGGTATATGGAGGGTCAGATTTACACAGCAATGCCCCCAATTGCATTTGTGATAAGTAGATATGCTTGAGGACCCTCAATTAAAAAAGATCCCCCCGGCCCTGACTACGAACCTACTTCATATGAATAGAAGTTGTACACAACTTGACAATCCATTTTGTTTACTGTTAGAATTCAATGCTGAAAATTAGTTTGTTAGAAGCCCATAAAAGTCTGGCATCGGAAAATTAAGATAAGTCATGGATGGAAATATAATTGATTGCAATTAGAATCCTGGATTTGTAGTAAAGATTGTATATTTATTGCCTGTTTTGATATTGTTAGGTTTAACATCGAAGATACCTTACATTTTTAACAGTCTCTGGATCAATAGCAAATATCCAAATGATTGACAATTGAAAGTATAATACCACGATCATATCTGGATATGGGAGTAAGGCGGCCATGAAAATACCATCTTTTGCAAATGAGTTAATTATATTTTATGAGCTTAAAAATAGTGTAGCTATTGGCAATTTCTGCTAGTGGTTAGCAATCTAGGTTCTGCCAGCATCAAAAATGAACATACTTTACGCAGCTGAAACAGTAACATATATGTTCCTCCTTTGAGATAAATTGTTGTGTTAGAGGTTATACTTGAGAAAAAAGAAGAAGAATCTTGGTGTCACTTTGTCTTTAGCTACCTTCTGCACTCAATTTTAATTTTGCAATTTATGTGTTGTAGAGTTGCCGATTGACTTTACTCATTTGCTTCATTTGGTAAAAAAATTCTTTTACAGAAGCCTGGTGGCGTTATTGCTCTTTTGGATGAGGCTTGGTGAGTTAATATTTTTTTTTGAAACGTGTATGATATTTATTCAATTTAGCATCAGTAATCTCTTACACAAATTCTATGCATGAGTTGCTCCCTTAAGACTTTAAGGATTTGATTTCCAACATTGTAGGAAAGCTTAAATCCAGAAAGCATATTTTGGCTTGCATATCTTCTTATTTCTGCTTATTTGGCTTTTTCTTTAGTATGTTCCCTAAATCAACACCTGAAACATTTGCATCAAAGCTTTATCAAACTTACAAGAGCCATAGGCGTATTACCAAGCCAAAACTTTCCCGCAAAGATTTCATCATAACCCATTACGCTGGAGAGGTATATTCTTTTATCCGCTAGCAATTTTACTTGCTGCTTTTGTTTCTCTCACTAAGTTTTTTTTAAAAAAAAATTCATTGCCATGTTACACAGGTTTTATATCAGCCCGACCAATTTTTGGACAAAAACAAGGATTATATGGCTCCCGAACATCAAGATATGTTAAGTGCTTCCAAATGCTCGTTTGTGGCAGGGCTATTCCCTCCAATTCTCGAGGAAACACCTAAGTCAAACAAAAATGCCAAATTTTCATCTATTGGTTCGCGTTTTAAGGTTGTTCACTTATGTGTAAACTATCAAATTTTTGCTTCAATAATTTGGTAACTGACTTATGTATTATGTGCTAATGCAGTTACAATTGCATGATTTGATGGATACATTAAATTCAACCGAACCTCATTACGTAAGATGTATTAAACCGAATAATCTTCTAAAACCCGCCATCTTTGAGAATTTCAACATTTTGCAACAATTGCGATGTGGTGTGAGTGCAACTGATTTAATACTGAGTTGTTTCACTGCAATGTGTCTCTTCCTTTTTGTGTTTGACTTATTGCACATGAACTTTGGTGATATAGGGTGTCCTGGAGGCAATCAGAATCAGTTGTGCTGGCTATCCAACCCGTCGTTCTTTTTTCGAATTCATTGATAGATTTGGGATCCTAGCTCCAGAGTTCACTGAAGGGAGGTATGCATCCTTCTTTCATCTAGAAAACAAGTTTCATTAAGGAGTTTGTTGGGTTCTATTTTACTGAGTGGCATAGGATCCGTTCCTGACTTCTTTGAATTTATCAACAGCTTTGATGAAAAGGTCGTGTGTAGAAAAATTTTGGAGAAGATGGGGCTTAAAGGATTTCAGGTAACTCTTCTGTCCTGGACATGATGATCATATTTATTCATAGTTCATGAAGCGAGTCTTTTATTGAACATGTCCATTGCCTTCTTATATAAGGATGATATTTAGGATACATACCTATCCAACAAGGGGCCTGGTTATTGCTTGCAAGAACGGATTACTTACGATATGTATTTTATTATGGGTGATTTGTATGCATCATAGACTTTGTTTTGTCCTAATACCCAATATCTTTTAGTAGCTTGGACACATTTTGTTTGAGGTCTGCGTCCATTGGGATACATGCGTACCTCCATTTGGATACGTGTGTACCTCCATTGGGATACGTGCTTGCATGCGCGGGTTTGACATTGAGATATTAGTTGGGGGCTTGCATGCATCGATGGGATTCTAGCACGCATGACTCCCCTAGTTAGAATATTTAGCTAGGGGAGCTCGCTATCCTCCTACTTCCTGTATCTTTGTAATCCTTGTCCTTATTTAACCTTAAAATATAAAAATAGCTATATCTATGGTAAGGAGACGTCTGCTTACTTGAACTGACAAATGCCTCTGCAGATAGGCAAGACAAAAGTCTTCCTCAGAGTTGGTCAAATGGCTGAACTCGATGCACGGAGACTTGAGGTGCTCAGCAATGCAGCAAAAATTATCCAGCAGCGTATACGGACGTATAATGCTCATAGACAGTTTGTTGAATTACGCAAATTGGCAATTTATTTACAATCATTATGTAAAAGTACGCTCACTTTGAGGATTGATAATCATACTAATATGATTGTGTTTTGAGAGAAAACTGCATGTTTATAATTCACTTCTCTGCCTGACTCTAGGGAGAACGGCTTCCAAGCTCTATGAGCAGATGAAAAGAGAGGCAGCTGCTTTGAGGATTCAGAAAAATGGACTTAGGCAACGAGCCAGAAGGACTTACCACAAGCTTCAGAGTTCTGCACTTGTTCTTCAAACAAATTTGAGGGCAATGGCTGCTCGTAAAGAACATAGGTATAGAAGACGGACCAAAGCAGCTATTATAATTCAGGTACTTCTCTAACATCTAGTAGCTCTGATTAAAAGATTAATAGAGGCACTGGAAGAACTCCTCCCTAAAAGCTAGCACATGAGGGGGGGGGGGGGAGGAGCCCATACTCTGTGTAATCTTCACAACTACCTGCCCTTGCCCACATTAGTCTTGCAACATATTCTCCTTATGTGAATTCTGTGAATCAATGCTTGCATTATTGAAGATATCATACTCTATGCAGGGCCAATGGCGTTGTCATAGAGCTACCTCATTATATAAGAAACTCAGGAAAGCATCAGTCCTTGCACAATGCAGATGGAGGGGAAGAATAGCCAGGCGAGAATTAAGGAAGCTCAAGATGGTTAGTTTTAGTGTTGCACTAAAATTTTAATCATATTGCTGATTCCATCCATCTGGTGGTAGATATTCACCATTTATATTTCTAAGATGAAATTGATGTGAATATGTTTGTATTCGATTAAAGATAAAAACGGAAGAAACATTATATAATCAGGTTTGGCTAGCCTGCATCCAAATTATACTAGGGAATAACCCCAAAAGGAATCACTTTTATAAGATATCCCTGCTAGTACAGTATTTCTTTAGTTTATCGGCTACTCCAATAGAGTGCAATGGTTCCATATTAATCTAAAAAGGAATCAAATCTAGGGTAATTATTCGTTCAAGGTTTTACTTGGTCACATTATGGTGATTGATTCATGGTGTTGAAATGATTACAGATCTAAGATATGATAGTTTTTAATATATACTGTTGTAGTGCAATTTCCATAGTTCTCCTTGACAGTCATGGCATACTCACTTGTAATTTCTGCAGGCTGCAAGAGACACAGGTGCACTGAAAGAAGCCAAGGATAAGCTTGAAAAAAGTGTGGAAGAACTCACTTGGCGTCTACAGTTAGAAAAACGTTTAAAGGTATCATCAAATTAAGTACATAACATATCATTGTATGATAATCATGTGCTATTTCATCTGGTTCTGAACCTGGCCTTTCAATTGTATACCAAATGCTAAATGGAGAACATATTAAGTGTTGAAGTATGACACTATATGGCAGACTGATATGGAGGAAGCAAAAGCACTTGAGAATAGTAAACTGCAAGCTTCTTTGCGGGCCATGCAACATAAGATTGACGAGACAAATGCATTGCTGGTCAAGGAACGGGAAGCTGCTAAGAAGGCAATTGAAGAAGCACCTCCAGTTATCAAAGAAACTCAAATTGTTGTTGAAGATACCAAAAAGATTGAATCTTTGAATCAGGAAGTGGAAGATTTAAAGGTAACAAGCTACCTTATTTTCTACCACATGCATGATGAGACAGTGAGCACATAGAAATCAATATCATGAATAGTTTACTCTTCTATAGGAATTATCTTCCAACTTTTAGGGTGTCTTAACTGATATGTTGTATAATATAGAAAGCAAAGTTTTATACTTTATTTGGGCTATAATGCATCCATAAAATGTTCTGTTTTACCCCTATGTTCTCCTTTCGGCTATTTGCCTTTTCCTTTTTGTGGGGGGACTGACGAAGACCATAAAAGCTTCCTGGACTATAAAGCTATGAGTGCTTCTGATGTAGGGTGGAGTTCTTATCTTCTATAATTTGGACAAAATAAACTGCTAGAAGGTTACACTTGAGATGAAAAATATTGGACCATTCTAACTAAAGTTAGTGGCTTGAAATCTCGTATCACTGCATAAATTCTATATTTACATCTTTGTTAATATTGAACTGTGATGTAATGATGGCCTTGTCAACTGTAAAAATTGTGGTCATATACCTGAAGATCATATGCAGGCTGCAGCTGAATTACAGTGCAACATATATTCAACTTGAAGGAACTAATTTACTACTAACTGCATCCTGATTATTGCAAGAAAAATGGAGTTCACTTTCCGATTTCATTTGTTTTATATTTAACTTGATCTTTCTATGTGGTTTTTATTGTTGTTTTTGATTCTTAGATCTCATTAAAATCCGAGAAGGAGCGAGCTGATGAAAGCGATAGCAAACTTGCTGTAGCAGAGGAATTAAGTGAAGAAAGACGTCAAAAGTTGGAGGATTCAGATAAAAAGATTCAACAACTTCAGGATTCCCTGCAAAGGTATCATTACAGGGCTTTTCCCAAATACATTCTTCGCAACCCTATTTTAAACTCTACTACTACCCAAAAACAAAATCAAAATATAGCAGTGTATTTCAACATAATAGCAATGAAAATCCATGTAAACTCAAACTAACAAAATCAACTGATACAACTTTTATATAACACGCTGTTAATACTCTAGCAATTAACATAATGTATTTTATAGCAGACTAGGTCATTGTGAATAAAATCCTGTTTCACTTGAGAGGAAGAGTCACTGAGTGGCCTAGTTTTTACAGCACAGACAAATATGAGTTTCTGGTTTATTCTGCATTATGTTCAAGATTTATAGTTATATAACTTAAAAAGTAAGAGGCGTTTATATCCGTCAACTTTATCCCAAGGAAATTCAGACTTAGTATAGTGGATTGAGAGTGACTTTTTATTTTATGATACTTCAATTTTAAAATTGAGTGGCAATCTATGTTTAAAACCTTTCCTATCAATCCATGGTCTAAAATTGTAGGTTCTTGCATTGTCAAGCTGAGCATTAACTAAGCTGGATATTTGAGAAACTGGCCATAATTATCTTAGGCTGAACTATTGAAACATATTTCAACATATTTCTAGAAAACAACGCTAGTTTTTCATGTAATTGGATTTATGCACAATTGATAGTTTCAAATCAGGTTAGAAGAGAAGCTTATCAATCTGGAATCAGAGAATCAGGTTCTACGTCAACAATCTGTGTCCATGGCACCAAACAAACTTGCACGGTCTAGATCGATAATGCAGGTATGTTAATAATAACCATGTATTAAAACAGAATCTAAATTGGGTGAACAATTTAAAAGATTTCTTATATAATTTTTTGCAGAGAGGCTCTGAAACTAGTAATTATGGGGACAGCAAGCCCGCTATTGTGAGATTACTTACCTAGTGTTGTATAACTTTGATTTATAGCTCTCCCCTTTTGACTTATATTTTATTCCCTTTTGTTTAGGATTTGCATAGTGCTTCAATGAAACATAGGGAGTTTGTTGAATCAGAGGACAAACCCCAGAAGTCTCTTAATGAGAAACAACAGGAGAATCAGGATATGCTTATTCGGTGCATCTCACAGCATCTTGGCTTTGCAGGACGCAAACCAATAGCTGCATGTACTATATACAAATGCCTTCTTCAATGGAGATCCTTTGAAGTAGAGAGAACACCGATTTTTGATAGGATCATACAAACCATTGGCCATGCTATTGAGGTAGGAAAAGTTATATATTACGCTGTAATATTTTTCTATAGTTAGAGGAGATTTTCAATTTATTCTCTTGTCGATTAAAGACCCAGGACAATAATGATACCTTGGCCTATTGGTTGTCTAATGCCTCAACACTTCTACTCTTACTCCAACGCACACTGAAAGCAAGTGGTGCAGCTGGAATGACCACAAAACATCGCCGATCATCATCAGCCCATCTTTTCGGTAGAAGGTCACAGGTATTAAGGCTCTCTAAAGAATCTTGTAGTCTTTTTCATAATTAAGTAATTTTCTATTTCTTAATTAATCTAGTTATTTCTTGGGATGTCTTTCAGAGTTTTCGTGGAATTCCCCAAGGTGTTAATCTTTCCTTAATTAGTGGTGGTGTGAGTGGAGTGGAAAGCTTGCGCCAAGTAGAAGCCAAGTATCCAGCTTTGCTTTTCAAGCAGCAACTTACAGCATATGTAGAAAAGATATATGGAATGATTCGAGATAATCTTAAGAAAGAAATTTCTCCATTGCTCGGACTGTGCATCCAGGTACTTAATCCCATATTTAATAAACCAAACAAAAAACCGTAAATGTATATTTCCTTCATTATTTATTATCTGGGTTTTGTGGATAATAGGCACCCAGAACATCAAGAGCAAGCTTGGTTAAGGGATCATCACGTTCAGTTGCTAATGCTGCAGCCCAACAAGCGTTGATTGCTCACTGGCAAGGAATTGTGAAGAATCTTGAAAACTTCTTGAGCATATTGAAGGCGAATAATGTTGGTGAAACTTCTTTGCAATTCATCTTCATTTTTTTTCATACCCTATAGTCGCTCATTTGTCTTCCACTTCAGATGTTCTCTAGAGAAACACCACGAGGTTATCGTATGCATGATTTGAGTTCTGTAGGTCTAAAGAGAATGATGTTCATGTCCATTTTTTCCTATCTTTTGAATATTATAGTATTTTAACAGAAAACTAAGCAGTTGAGCGGTTATTTTTAGACAATACATCAAATCAATGACACATTGTATTTTGAAGATGTAGTGCCATGAACATATTTTCTAAGGAGAACCCTGAATAGATGTTTGTCCAAATTTGACAATTGATCAATCACATAGGTTTAGTTAGGAAATTTGCAAACATCAAGAAAGTCCTTTTTGTCCTGTGTTTAAGGCCAACCTTGTATGCACCTTTATGGATCAATATATTTTTGTTGTTCATAAACATGCATGAGCAATTTATTGTATGTTGAAATAATTTTAAACTCAGCTTTTCTTTTTCCATTAATGTTATATCTTGAATATCATTCATCTAATACAGGTTCCCCCATTTTTGGTTCGTAAGATCTTCACTCAAATATTTTCTTTTATCAATGTTCAGCTATTCAATAGGTATTCCTTTCGTTTTTTGCTATAATTAAAATTTTCTAGATTAACCTTTCCAGTCCGCTACTGATACCTCTTATTTCAGCCTTCTGTTGAGGCGTGAGTGTTGTTCATTTAGCAATGGTGAATATGTGAAGGCAGGCTTATCTGAACTTGAGCATTGGTATTTCAATGCTACTGAGGAGGTATTGGATTTATATTGACTTCAGTATGGGAAACAAACATTTTCACATACTTCAAGATAAATCTGTGTTTGTCCAAAATCAAGTAATTATCCTAATCTATTGCAAATTTAAAAGGAACATGAAAGAGAAACTTGATTCCCATTATGTATTACTTTTGAGGGTATTGTGGTTGGATACAGATAACTTTTGTGACAGTACGAAAATTGTTCTCACTTGACAAAAATAGCGCCTGACATCATATTCCCATAAAAGGGGTTCGTTTCAAACAAAGGGGATCCTCATTCAGGGTCTAGGACTCTGGGGGCTTTATCATTTAGGCCTAAAGTACTCATTTGGCACATGACACTTGTGCACTTGAATTCTGGACACTACATTTTCTTTTACAAGTTCTTAGGATCTTTATATGTCAAACTTTCTGAAATGTTTGGCATCTTTCCTTTAAATACTCGCCCATAGCAAACTTGGATTTCTGGTCCCAAGGATTTCTCAAATGTAGTCATAACGGTTTGGATCCCATGGAGTTGAACTCCATGGAGTTGACCATTACCCTAATAAGAATCAATAAACCCTAGAAAAATGCAAATATAAAGCTATTTTAAATCTCAACCTTAAATTTGGATTGAGTGGTTCAAATCTTCTGAACTCTGCCCTTGTCAAATTCAGCGGTTATCCTTCCATAACTTTAAATTTGATCAAGTAACTAACTCAAGTATTTTTGCAGTATGCAGGTTCAGCATGGGATGAACTGAAGCATATCAGACAGGCCATTGGATTTTTGGTAAGCATGTTGTACATCTTTTTGTGTAACGACCGGTGTACCTTATTTGGTTGTTTGTGCAGGTTCATCCTGGGATGAACTGAAGCATATCAGACATGCCATTGGACTCCTCTTCAGAATTTGAGTTATATTTACATTTGTTATGTAGGTGTTGCATCAAAAACCAAAGAAGGCTTTAGATGAAATAAGTCGTTCTCTTTGCCCAGTGAGTAGTGACAATGTTTACAGAACATCTCATATTGTTGTTGCTATCTTTTAGAAGATTTGAAACAAATCTTTTGTATTTACTTTTAGGTACTTAGCATACAACAATTATATCGAATCAGTACCATGTATTGGGATGATAAGTATGGAACTCATAGCGTGTCCCCAGATGTGAGTACATGCTTTGACACCTTTACCAAGATATGTATGAAGAAACGAACTTCTCATTTTATATGAATTCTTTTGAATAGGTTATATCCAGCATGAGGGTAATGATGACTGAAGAATCGAATAATGCAGTCAGCAATTCCTTCCTTTTGGATGATGATTCAAGGTTTGCACATTGAGAATGTATAATCTGATGTTTTAAGCGTTTCTTCAATGAAGGTCTTGCTAATAATTGAAACTTCTACATAGCTATATAATAGTTAGCTCCATGGATTACAAATACAATAACACTAGGATAAGCTCTGTAGAGCCAATGTATGTTGTGCTACTGATCATTCACATTTGCCTGTTTATGATTGAAGTAATCCATCCCAGTGTCTGACTGCCTTCTTTCGGTTTCTGGTGCAGCATTCCATTTTCAGTGGATGATATATCCAAGTCAATGCAACAAATAGACATAGCTGATGTGGAACCTCCAAAGCCTCTTCGCCAGAACTCAGGATTTAGTTTCTTGGCCTCTTGCTGACTATAAACTATTTACCTGTAAGAAGCGGATGAACCCTCGGCCTTAGGTTCCATCCACTAGTCAGTAGTGTCACTTGAATATAGTTTGCAAAATTGCGATTTTGGTGGAAGATATGTTGAAATACTCATCAGCAATACCCCTTGAAATGTACACATTTGGCGATTCTAGTGTATACCTCTTCTTTTTGCACACAACCCTAGCAAGGAAAAGTCCGACCAAAATGTATTCATAATTTTTTTTCCTAATTAAATTAGCTGTATTTTTTTAGCAGATGTAGCTGGATTATTGGATACACATGTAATATTGTAATCTACTTTAGCATTTTCATCAAGGTTGGTTGTTGGGTGTGATCAGATTTTGATTCCCATTCTCATTGGCTTTTTGGTCACACTAGTTCCTGATTAATCTTGTTTGATTTCACATCCCCAATTGAAAGATGGATGAATCTTGGACCCTTGTTACAGTACCTCATCAGTCTATGTTTCGGGGAATAGGTTAAACACCTTAATTGAGCAAAATTCCCTACTAAGCATAATAACGACCTTAAGAAAATAATATTCTAAAAAGCTAAAATAATTTAATTTGGGAAATATTTCTCAATCAAACTTATCCTATGCCCTTCGAGCATTAGATAAAAAAAATCCTTTATTTGTGCAAATTACTAACTATAGTTAATTTTCCACTCCATACGAGTTGAGAGTTACAACAACTCAAATCCCATTCCAACCATCAAGAGTAGTGCCCAGCATATTATATCACCATTTTCTTTTTAGTCTGATACGTAACAAGTTTGCTAAATATATTGCTAATTTTTGCTAGATACCCCGCTAAGCTTCACAAGAGTTTGCGTGTAAAGGCTCGGATTTTCAAATCCTAATTTTTCGAAAAAAAGAAATTAAAAATTAATTTAAATCGAATTAAAATCTCGTTTAGCGGATTCCGACCGTAATATAAAATTTGACGAACGATTTATGTCCTTTTACCTCGAAAATTGAAAATAATTATCAGATTACGATATCCTTGTCGATTTAAAAAAAAAATCTAATTAATCGAGAGAGCGAGAGTTGAAAAAAACTAACATTTAAAAACTAATTGCGGTATTCGAAATTCACGTATTCAAAATTTATTTACGGGTATTGATTACCCAATTCAACACTCAACATCTCACCCACTCCCATCGTTCACCATACTCCTTCAAATCACTTCGATTGGAACCATCCCTCACCCTTTACTGGCATCTTCTTCACCTGCTCTCCATCACCATCATCGCCACCTCCATCCTCATTCATCTTCACCATCAGCGCCACCTTCCTCATCCCTCATCACCGTCGTCAGCAGCTCCACCAGTAGCCCCTGTACGAGCAGCAACCAGAGCCCCCACCTTCCTCCTCCTTGTTGAAGCGACTGACGCCACCACCACTCCAACGCATCATCGCCATCACCTCCTGCTCATCTCCATCGGTGATCCATCACCTTCACTCCTTCGTCGTCGTCACCAACACCACCTCCTCCGACGTCCACAGCCACCCTGATGCCGCCCAGAAGCCACCGAAGCCGTCGATGAGCCACCGAACATCCTCCTTGCTCTGTTTCGCGAAGCCTCATTCCGGCAAGCCGTTCTCCTTCGTTTCCGATCGAAATCGCCTTCGGTCTTCGCCAACACACTCACCCATATCCGGTACAGGTTCGAAGAGCCATCGCGAGCTACCGACGAAGCCCAGAACTCCAATCGAGAGCTCCGAAGTCGCGAAAAATCCATCTCGGTGAGCTCCGAAATTATACTCGTTTCGATTCGTAGTTTTAGTCTTTTTCGATGTTTAGATTAGTCGCGAGTGAGCGTGAGGTGAGTACGGGACGATCGGGTGTGCTCGAGAGCTCCGGCGAGCTCGAGAGCGAGTCCGAGAGTGCGAAGCGAGCTCGAGAGTGGATCCGGGAGTGCGAGGCGAGCGTGAGTTCGAGCGGGGCAGGCGGGTGCGAGGTGCGGTCAGGGAGGTGAGTCTGAGTGAAGCCAAGCTAGCCGGGAGGAGCTCAGAAGCTCGGGCACTCGACGACGATCACCATGGCGAGCCGGCGGGAGCTTCTCCATTTGAACGCGGGGAAGAAGAAGGCGTGGGGCCTGTCCAGTCAGCACCATGGGCCCCACCTCCTTATTTTGTTATTTGTTGAACCGATTGGGATTTAAGCGGGTTCGGTTCGGTTCGGGTTATCCGTTTATTATTTAAGTAATTAACGGTAATTAAAATATATTATAATAGTAATTGAGGATTTAAAAGATAAATTATTATATTTTGGGAGAATTATAAGGGTTGATTTATTAAATAAAAATGGACGGGATTTTAGGAGATTTGGAAATAATTTATAAAAGTGTCAAATAAATGGTATTTAAAATATCATGTAATATTAATTGAGATTTAAAATATATTATTGGGACTTCAAGATTTATAAAGAATTTGGAAAAGAATTTCAAGATTGGAAAGTAATCTAATAAATAAATTTAAAAAGGGAATTTGGCGAGTATTTTTTCAAGAGTCGGAATACTTAACTATTTAACTGGGATTTGAAACGGTTCTGAAACTAACTTGGGAATAAGACTTGTGGTGAATTATTATATGAGATTAAATGTTGGATAATTATGACGATCTAGTAGGATTTTATATCACACAAATTATGTCTTATGATTTTGGATGAACTGTTGAGGTATATGCGGAAATGATGTATATGAACATGCAGAATTGGTTGAATGATTTATGGAGAACGATGTGGTCTTGAGGAGCGGATGATGCGATGAAATGACTTTCATAACATGTTACTTGTTCTATTGATTGATGTGTGCTTGAGTGCTTAATAGTTGGATGTAGACTTATGTATATTCCATTATGTACTAGGTGATACTCTGTGATTTTGACTATTGTGTGCTGGATTCTCCTGTTGCCGATCTGCTAGCCAGGTAAGTACCTCCGGGGCTTACTCAGTAACCAGTACCTCCTGCCTGATGTGTCATATAGTATGTAGGTGTTTCATATGCATAAGAGCATGCCATGTAGTATCATGCTTAGGAATTGCACTTACGAATGAGCATTCTTATTCTGTATGCGTTTGAATACAAAACGGCTGTTATCTGTGAGTCCTAAAGTCCTTGCTAGGGTCATAGGGCAGCCCAGTTTCATCGGGTGTTGTCCTCCTTGAGTTATATATATATCACGAGATACGAGATGAGCATGAGATACGAGATGAGCATGAGATGCGATATGATGATGAGATTTGATATGCTATAGTATCGAACTGGTCAGTCTCCACCCTATTTGGAAGAGGGGTGGTGATAGAAGAGGGATATACCACTTGGTATTCTTTGTTAAGGCCTTACTTAATATTCTACATATATGAATTAGGAGCATGATAGTGTGGTTAAGATTTCAGTACTGCATGAAGGCATCCTTTATTCTAGGTATAGGCGTATTATATGTCCTCAGCGCGGTCAGAGGACCCGCGGGCGAACTCTTGGCCTGACTTGGTGGTATAGTTTCAGGTACCCGATACACTGCTTGATTTTGTGTTGTTATTACGGGGTCTATTCTTATGGCGGAGAGTGAGTGTTTGAAATCCGACTTCACCAGATTCATGCTTTTGGGATTTCTCCCTAATTGTACTCTGTTTTGACCCGGCTCTGCCGTGGCACTGGTTGTATCATTTTCAGAACTTATGCCAATTGCATGATAACGGATTTCCTGCGTTGAAGACTTAGGACAGGTACAAGGGTTTACCCCGGGGTCCCCAACGGACCTTTCGGATTTGGGTGCGAAATCCCACTTTAAACTGCACATCTTCGATTTCAAACCTTCAACCTGTACTCGGGGCTCAAGATCCTAACGAGGGGTTTCATCCCTCGAAACGTAACTCGGGAATCATAATCCCGGGCCGTTACAATTATTATTTATGAAAAAATAAATTTAAAATCAAGCAGTGTATAGAGGGACTTTCCAACGAGGCAAGGACGACATGGAGGAGAAGGAGACAAGCACAAGGGAATTTGTGAGGGTATAGAGGTGGCGACCCTAGTGTCGGCGGCGAAGACGAATACGGAAGATTTAGGAAGGGAAATGGAGGTGGCCCTGGCGCCAGCAACGGAGAGTGACGCGGTGATGGTGGAGGGATTGACTTGGATGCAGTCGAGGAGGAGGAGGAGGTGGGTGACAGGGATGGCAATGAGTAGCCGCAAGTGGGAGCGATAGAGGTGATCGAGCCTAAAAGGCTAAAAAAAATCAAAGGGAAAGAAGAGAGCATCATCGGTACTTGTTGCAGTATGTTTTATGATTTACTTATTTAATTATAAAAAAGACATTAGTTAAATTTTATTATTCCATTATATTGTCATTTAAATTATAGAAATTTAAATGTTATTATTCCGTTTGAAATTTTAAGTTGTGGATAATTAAAATTTTGTAATCAGATTGAAATGTAATAATTAAAGTAATGTATAAAATTCATAAAAATTGAATCAATTGAACCAATTGCATTTAGGAGTGAAGTTATAATTATTATTTATGAAAAAATAAATTTAAAATATTTTCTTGTCATTCCGAAGGAAAAAAAATGAATTTATTTAAGGTATTGATAACGTTACTCAATTTTGAAATGAACATCTGTAGCTGTTCGATTGAATAAAATAATACAAATTGAAGATATTTATGTCGTGTAAGTTAATATTAAGAACTGAACAAATTTGAATATTAATTTTTTTTTTTTTGAGAATCAACCAAACCTCATTCTCATTTCACATCTCCTTCCAAAGATACAATAACGTTTGGTGGGAGTAGTTGATCAGAAAAGAAAGCATCCATCTATGCATTAAGATCGTAAGTTGACGTTTTGTTTTGGTCGACAATTGAGATGAGCGTTTCTCAGGAGAACCCTAAGAGTGCTACCCCGCCGATTGGTAACAATGGCCGCCTCCGGCCACCAGAAGAGCCACCAGATGGGGCTAAGTCATGGCGAGATATGGTGTTGGGGGATGGACCGGTGCGGAACCCAGGGCTCACGCCTGGTTTGCTGGATGGGAAGGTGTCGGTTTCTTTCCCGTACGGAGCGGAAGGGGATCCAGTGATAGAGATAGGGCAGGAAGTCATGGATGTGCTTGCGTTGGCGTGGAAGTCGTCGGTAATTGTGAGGTTACTTGACGGTTTTGTGCCTTATGACACCATGGAGCGGAAACTCAAGGAGCTTTGGCGCCCAAGAGGGCGTATGTTTTTTGCGGATCTTCCTAATGGCTATTACGTGGTGAGATTCGACAATGAATATGATTATTGCAATGCCCTTACGGGAGGACCGTGGATGATCTTCGGGCACTATCTGATAACCAAGGCATGGTGTCCTGAGTTCGATCCGGAAAAGGATGTCATTACCACATCCCCGGCTTGGGTACGTATATCCAAACTTCCAATTGTCTTCTATGAAGAAGAAGTTTTATGGAAGATAGCATCTCGGATCGGGGACCAGAAATATAATACCACTTTAATCCAGAAAATACCACGCAAGCAGAAATAATCCCATTTTAATCCACCCGTTGTGCGGTTTCTTAATAAAAAAAATATTTAATTACATCACCAAATTTAATAACGTATTTATATTTAAATATATTATATTCAATTTGATCTAAAAGGTAAAATAATTGACTAAAATTTTATCTTCTCAAATTTATCTTCTCAAATTTTATCATCAAATTAAGATGGTGCATATTTATATTTAAATATATTAGATTCAATTTGATGTAAAATGTAGAATAATATATTGACCAAAATTTAATGGTAAAAAGTAAAATAATTGAACAAAATTTTACGACATGGTATATATTTTTATATAGCATTAGTGTTTTTATAATTCGTATTAATTTAAATAATAAAAAATAGATTAAAGAAGAGAATATAAACATGTTGATGCTTAATTTGGATTCAAAATCAATCTTAGCATTATAAATTCTGTGATATCTTAGCATTACAATGTTTTATCTTTTAAAATTTTAGCTATTTGGCCGGATATAGATCGAACGAATACGATGGTGTTAAGTTTTTTATATTGGATATATTGTTTTATATAAAATGATAAATTTTGTACCAAATTAAGATATAAAATTGGATATTTATATAATTCAGAATATGACACGTTTGTAAAAATAATCTCGTTTTAATTCAGAAAATTCCATGTCTGCAAAATCGCATCAAGGCTGTTGCATATTTTCTTAAGTGGCCACGCTTGTTTATACACCACCTCATTTTCATTTGTGTTGCACATCAAATTACTAAAACTCATGTGGGATGTGTATAAATTGTTTTATTTTTCCTGAAAATTTAGAAATTTCTTGCATAATTACGATTTGTTTTTTTTTTTCCAAAACATATATATATATATATATATATATATATATATATATATATATATATATATATATATATATATATATATATATATATATATAATATGCTTCCACTTAACAGTTCCACCCCCGTTTTAATGTGTAGCATGTATAAAATAATTTTAAAATAAAATCGACAGCCTTTGTCAATTAAAATAATTGAGAACAAATGGATTAAAAAAAATGGACTGATCAATAAAGATAAAAATAAACATAACTAAATTATTATTTATAATATCTTAACTAAGTTATTATATTATTACACTAATAAGAATCTTAAATAAGATATGAAGTATTAAAAGATCCTAACTCTATTGACTTATTAATTGAGGTGGCTCAAAAATATAATACCACTTTAATTCAGAAAACTACACATAAGCAAAAATAATCCCGTTTTAATCCAGAAAATTCCGTAAAGGCGAGATTGCACCAGCGGCCTCTACTTTAGTATTTTGATAAATTTGATATTTATTTTAAAATGGTATTAATATTAAATTTTAATTATTAATATAAAAGTTTATATAGGTTAAATAAGTAATAGAGATATTATAAAATAAATTGATTTGTGGATATACTATCAAATCTACATAGTTGATTAGTTGTTATAACCAATATTTAAATTCAATTTATTATATTTATTTTTACAATCTCTTTTTTTTTTGGTCAATTATTTTTACAATCTCTAACGTACTATATTGATAATACTTCCTAAATCTTAATTATGGCTAAATCTATCTTAAAAAATCCCACTCCAGAAATCTTACGGGCTGATTGGAATAACTTATCCCTAAACCAAATAAGACTACATTAATTGTGAAAACTTACTATGTATTTGTTTATACAATTGATAATAGAGTTTTTTTTTATAAATAATTTAAATTATTATATCAAAACATTTGATAACAGACTACATATGGGCATGAAGCACGTCAAACCAATTTTTTAATAAACGCATCATATTTATAAGAAATAAATTATTTTATTTGTGATTTAAAGATATATTTTGGTTGAAAAAATTAGCTTGATGTGGCTAAAAGATGAGGATTATGTTAAATAAATGATAGGTTTTATAGTTTTATAGCTATTTAATATATTGATCTAAAAAGATAAGTTTTTTACCTAACTATATTGGTTTATTAATTGATGTGGCCCAGAAATGCAATACCATTTTAATCCAGAAAATGACACGTAAGCAAAAATAATTCCGTTTAATCCATAAAATTCCGTAACTGCGAGGTCGCTTCAGCGGTCTCTGTTTTAGTATTTTATTATATAGATATAGATAGATATGGAGTACAGTAATAAATAATTTCATGAGCCCCATCCTTTGATCTGTACGCACAAATGACTAATGAGGAGGAACAGGGGTGGAGGTAACACACGCAAGTTTGTGAGAGCGGATCAAATTAACTCAGGTCCCACCATTTTTGCTTAAAAAAAAACAAAAACTTCCGATCAATCTCAGCCCTCTATTTAATTATACTGGACGGTCAAGATGTGTTCCTAATTTTTATCTTAAGAGTTGTACTCGTTCGATCCATACTATATATATATATATATATAGTCGGGTTCAGTTACACACAAACCCAAAAGTGATAAGGAAAGAAGCGATTTCATTGGTCCATTCGCTTCCACTCGCGCGCGCGTTCAGAATTCCCACGCGCTTCTCTTCTCCTCATCCCGTAATCTCGTGGCCTCCCTCAAGCCCTCCTCCGCTTTGCCCGCGCCGGCGACCTCCAGCTTCCACACCCTTTGATATCGATGGTTCTCCCTTCCCTCTGCGTCGGCGGCCAGGTGATGTAGTTTGGAGAGATCTGTGAAATCGGCGGAGAAGTACGCTGCTTTTCTCTTGCATCCTAGGGTTTTGATTTTGTTCAATTTCATTTTAATGGTTCGTTCGCCCTCAAATTTAATTTGTGAAACGGTGGATTCTTGCTTCCATTATAAGTCTGTTTTCTTGTGATTTTCCTCTCCATCCACAGCAGCGATTTCTCAGATCTGATTTTGATTTTGTTGAATTTTCTTTTCTTCTCCCAAAAACATCACTAGATTGGACGTCTTGCGGTGGTCTTCGTGGTCGTCATCGCCGTCACTGGCATCGAAGGAGGTGGTGACAAACTGGAATCAACGAAGGCGGTCGTCCTCTTCGTATCTCCGAGAAGGTGAGCAACCTAGATCTGTAGCCCGATTCGTGCAAGACAGGTTTCGATTATCTCTTCCCCCCTGGCATGTGACATTGGAGAGAGAACCATCTCTCCTTGGTGTGTCATTTAGCTATCCCATCTTCTCCATTTAAGTTTCATCTGTGCCTATCTGCTTTTTCTTTGTGTCACTTCTACCATACCTCTTCCAATTTACTATTGTGGTGCTTTCTGTCCATCTCCATGGATGTGTTGTTTGTTCTTGCATTTTGGCTGCTGATGGTTTTGCTCCTGAACTCTGTCTGTATTATTGCTTCTGCGATCGAAAGTTTTATCCCACAAATTTGCGCTCTCGTCTCTCCTAGAATCCATTCCTTTCCTGTTGCTGAGATTTTGCTGCTGTTTTGAGCTGTTGGGTTTGTTTGAAGATGTTGTTCTTGTGTTTGCACAACTGCTGGCTTCTAATGTTTTCTCGTCTACTGATTGCGGTGATCTATGATGCTCGTTGAAGCTGCTAGCCATCTGCCTGCTCGACTACTGGCTTTGTCCCAAGCTGATGGTGAATTTAATAAGTGGTAGTTTTCAAGTACATGGCATATGAAATGACACCTTTGGATGTTGTAGTTCACGAAACATGAACCCCATCAATGTGCTTCAACAAATGTTGCTTCAAGGTCCATATTCTATATTATATATCGCTAATATAAAGGAAAATAACACCACACTTCACAAATACTTGAGAAGGTTCTATATGCATATACATTTTTGTATAGCTTATCATCAAACTGTACCTTTAACTTGATATATATGGTCATTCGTTTGTATTTAGTGGCTCTGTGTTGTCAATTTCTTCCAGCTATACCATTTCCTTTCAAGATGAACAATGGAGAAATAGAATAATGTAATTTAATTCCTTTTGACTAATCACATATGTGCAACTTTTAACTCTACATCTTAGTTTAAGTTTTGCTTCTAATGTCAGCTTTGGTCAATTTCATTTTAGTGATGCCCCACTGCCTTGCCGTATTAGAATGTCTAGGCCTAAGGTTTTTATTTTCTGATTGAGTTATGTTTGACTTTATGTTAGGTTGACTTTATGTTAAATTTAAGTGGTTCATCAAATAAAGAGTAATGGTTCATCAAAGAAATATTAGTGGTTCATAAAATGAAGAATTGTGGTTCATCAAAAAAATAGTATTGGTTCATGAACCATTTTATTTTAAAGACAAATAAATATAAAATAAACTTTAAAAGAAAATAAAAGAGTAGTGGTTCATGAAATAAAAAGTAGTGGTTCATCAAATAAAGTGTAGTGGTTCATGAAATAAAGAGTAATAGTTCATAAAATAAATAGTAGTGGTTCATGAACCATTTTATTTTAAAAACAAATAATTAATTAATTAAAAAATAAATATTAAAAAAATAAACATTAAAAGAAAATAAAAATTGAATGAAAATATTACAATTATTAAATAATAGTGGTTCATTAAATAAAATTTAGTGGTTCGTGAAATAAAGAGTAGTGGTTCGGCCTTTTTACTCTTAGTGGTTCATCCCTTTTATTTCTAGTGGTTCAACATTTTTACTCATAGTGGTTCAACCATTTTACTCGTGTGGTTCAACACTTTTTCCTCTCAGTGGTTCATTCCTTTGATTTACTCTTAGTGGTTCAACCCTTTTTTCATAGTGGTTCAACCTTTTTACTCGTGTGGTTCAGCTCTTTTACTTGTGTGGTTCATCCCTTTTACGTGCTCTTAGTGGTTCGACATTTTTACTCTTACTGGTTCAGCCATTTTATTTATATTGGTTCGAACCTTTTACGCATAGTAGTTCATCCTTATAAAGAAGTGGTTCAGCTCTTTTACTCGTGTGGTTCAGCCCTTTTACTAATAGTGGTTCGACTCTTTTACTCATAGTGGTTCATCTCTTTTACTCTTAGTGGTTCGACCCTTTTATTCATATTGGTTTAGACCTTTTACTCATAGTGGTTCAACCCTATAAAAAAGCGGTTCATGAACCTATAAAGAAATGGTTCACAAGCCTATAAAGAAGTGGTTCACGAGCCTATAAAATTTCATATCTTTATTTTTTTTTAATGTTCTTTTAATTATATATTTATTTTTTTTTAAAATAAAAGGCTTCATGAACAAATACTATTTATTTGATGAGCCAATAATATTTATTTGATGAACCAATACTATTTTTTTGATGAATCACTTGGTATTAAACCCATGAACCACTTGATATAAATCCACTGAACCACTTGAAATAAAAATTCTGAACCCCTTTGTTTAAAACTCTTAATCACTTGGTATAAAAAACTCTGAACCACTTGTATAAAAGAAGTGTTTCATGAAACTATAAGGAAGTGGTTCATAAAGCTATTAAGAAGTGGTTCATTAAGTTATAAAGAAGTGATTTATGAAGCTATAAAGAAATGGTTCATTAAGTTATCAAAGAGTGATTCATGACGCTATAAAAAAAAAAGGTTCATTAAGTTATAAAGAAGTGGCTAATGAAGTTATCAAGAAGTGGCTCATGAAGCTATAAAGAAGTGCTTCATTATGTCATAAAGAAGTGGTCCATTAAGTTATAAAGAAGT
Organism: Persicaria tinctoria; assembly: GCA_037127255.1. NCBI lineage: Eukaryota > Viridiplantae > Streptophyta > Magnoliopsida > Caryophyllales > Polygonaceae > Persicaria > Persicaria tinctoria. The sequence goes on along the minus strand of JBANSL010000012.1, from coordinate 39,543,055 downwards.
GGTTCATAAAGTTATCAAGAAGTGATTTATGAAGTTTTCATTCTTCTTTTATTTTCTTTTAATGCTTAACTTTTAATTATTTATTTTTAAAATAAAATGGTTAATGAACCAATACTATTTACTTCGTGAACCACTTCTATTTTATGTGTTGAAGCACTTGGTATTAAAACTCTGAACCACTTGGTATCAAAATCCTGAACCACTTGGAATAAAAACACTGAACCACTTGGTATAAAAGTCATGAACCACTTGGTATTAAACCTCTGAACCACTCAGTATATACGAATTGAACATGTGAAAATCAAAATGTGATAAACCCATTCAATGTTATTTCGAATTAAAGTTTTTTTTTTTAAATTCCCTTTACTACATCTTCATCGGATAATCTCACAAGGTACGTAAATTTGAATTGAAATCAATTTCATCATCCCATTTCGGTCTTTCTTCAGTTATACTAGAACTATAAAATCTACTGCAACAACATTCAACCATTAGAGCTTTGGTTGGGTCCAACATTCAGCCAGTGGAGGTGACCACAATCTTCATAAAAAAACGCCCAATTCCTCCACCAAACTGAATTGGCAGCGCCGACGTCGGAAGAGGATATCCAACCGATCCACAGCAGAAGCGCCGCCGTTATTCCATATAACGAGATCAGAGTCAGGCCCATCTGTCTCATCCCGCTGACCATCTTCTTGCTGCGAGCTAGACCGTCCAATCCTCATCTCGATTCGATCACCATGGCGACTCCCGTGAGGATCCAATTCGTGGCTAAACCGGCCAAAAGCAGAGCTGAAATCAGGGCTCTGACGGAAGGAGATCGCGAGAAACCCTTCCAGGCACTTGTGAGGATCCAATTCGAGTAACGTATGATCGACTATGTCGATCATCTGGAGGAACGAAGATGAGCAGCGAAGCGGAGAAGATCGCGAGGAACGAAGGTGCCGAATCTGGAGGAGCGGGAAGAGTCGGATCTGAAGGAGAGAGAGAGGAAAGAAGATTGAGAAACGTGTGTGCTTTAAACAAAACAAAAAAAGAAGCGCGTGAGGGTGTTTTTAATTAATCAATCAGCTTACTTCTTTCCTTCTCACCGAACCAGATTCTTCTCACTTGAACCCAATCCTATATATATCAACCACTTTTTATATATGTATATTTTCAATTTTTATACAAATGTAAAAATACCACAAATCTCATAAGGGCCTGAAATCCTGCTCGAAATAACTTAATCTACATCCCGAAAGAGTTTGTATTAAACTCCACAAATCCCGTAAGGATTTAAAATGTCACTCGACAGAACTTGTATTAAATCTCGAAAGGATCTGACCAAAGGATTTCATGATGTATCGCTTGTCAGCGGTACTGTTTTTGGATGATGCTTGTCTTCGTCCGTAGTCTATGTCCCCATCGGGCTAGAGTTAGTTTTGTTTAGATTTGTCTTTTGTAAGCTGTGTTCTCGCTTGTTGTATTGCACCGTTTTTATTTTAGATTGTATGTTTTAACGGATTTCTATTTGTGGACTTTTTAGCCATCGAAATTCGGGTATATCTAATCTTGAATTTTACCTACTACTACGTAAAAAGAAAATAATTTGGGGGTGTATATGGGGGACCGAAGATCCTTTCTCAGATTTACGGGGTTTTGTCAGACGATAAACAGTTGGGAAAAGGGGGAAGGAAATCGTCCAGGTTCTCTTCATGTACATAAATGTGGGGCCCGCCCCCGCTTTTCCTCGTTGTCTGTGTCGCATTAAAATAAAAAAGGACTTGATGATAGATAGCAAGGTCGGCTGCTGGGAGCTACAATTTCTTCCCGATTTAGGGTTTTTGGTGGTTCCAAAGATTGGATCCACGATCCACAACTCAGGTAGCTTCCAACTCATTTTCTCTCTCTTTTTTTTTTTCCAGCTCAAATCGATTTATTTGATGCTCTTCTCTTCTGTCTCTGATTGATTTCTTGTGGTTCCAGACCTTCCTTCGTTCGGTGGTTTTGATTGCTCGATTAGATTTGAGTTTTTTGCGTCAATTTGTTGAATATTTGTTGCGTACACAAGTTGATTTCGATGTGACGGAGCTTATTTTTGGTGGATTTCTGTCTCTGCTCATCGGCCGTGGAAGGTAGGCAAGTGCGAAGAGCAACTTCTCTCCGTCTGTGTCTAGTTGGAAATTCGGCTGGTGGTTATGCTAGATTAGATCTTGGGAGCATTTGAACTGCCATGAATTCATTTCATGAAGTTGGGGATTTGTTTGTTGTACAAGTTGGGAGTATTGCCATCTAATAATTATTGGCCTACGGTTTTACGATATCATTTGTGGTTGTTGAAAGATAGAGTTTGTAAATACTGACTTGCTGATGGATTGAGAAGTATATTATTCTTTTGGATTAGGAAGAGATGTCGAAAGGGGGAGCTGTTGCATTTTTGTTGATCTGTGCAATCATACTATCCCTTTCTGCAATCAGCGACGGGTACTCGAACTGCAACTGTGAAGATGAGGGGTTTTGGAGCACAAATAGGATCTTAGAGTGCCAGCGAGTGAGCGACTTCTTTATCGCTATTGCCTACTTCTCGATCCCAATTGAGCTCCTCTACTTTGTCAGCTGTTCCAACTTCCCTTTCAAATGGGTCTTCCTTCAATTCTTTGCTTTCATTGTGCTCTGTGGAATGACACATTTTCTCAATGCGTGGACTTATTATGGCCCTCATTCGTTCCAACTGATGATGTCTCTTACCATATTTAAATTCCTCACTGCCCTGGTTTCCTGCGCAACTGCGATTACCCTTTTGACACTAATCCCCCTGCTGCTCAAGGTGAAAGTCAGGGAGCTGTTCTTGAGGCAAAATGTTTTGGAATTGGATCAGGAGGTTGGAATGATGAAGAAGAAGAAAGAAGCAAGTTTGCATGTCCGTATGCTCACTCAAGAGATCAGGAAGTCTCTTGACAAGCACACTATACTGTACACTACACTTGTTGAGCTTTCCAAGACTCTGGACTTGCAGAATTGTGCAGTTTGGATGCCAAATGATAGTGGAACGGATATGAATTTGACATACGAGCTGAAAGGCAGACCTCAAAAATTCCCAGTTTTTACTTCGATGAATGATCCTGATGTTGTGGAGATTATAGGAAGCAAGGGGGTGAAAAGTCTGAGGCCAGATTCAACTCTTGGGAGGGCAAGCAGTGGCGATTTTGGCGACCCAGGCTCTGTGGCTGCTATTCGTATGCCTATGCTTCGGGTTTCAAATTTTAAAGGTGGGACGCCAGAGTATGTACAGACTTGTTATGCTATCCTTGTCTTGGTATTCCCGAGCTCAAAAACTAGTGTTCCTAGCTACCATGAGTTGGAGATAGTGGAAGTGGTTGCTGATCAGGTTGCAGTGGCTCTGTCTCATGCTGATATCCTTGCAGAATCTCAGATGATGAGAAAGCAGCTTGCAGAAAGGAATCGGGCTTTGCAACTTGCTAGGAAGGATGTGTTGATGGCAAGCCAGGCGAGGAACACATTCCAGAAAGTCATGAGCAATGGCATGAGGAGACCAATGCACTCAATTTTGGGCCTTCTATCAATATTTCAAGACGAGAACATGAGCTTTGAGCAGAGGGTTGTTCTAGATTCCATGGTCAGGACCAGCAGTGTACTATCGACGTTAATGAATGATGTAATGGAGATCCCGGAAAAGGACGATGGAAGGTTTCCGCTCGAGATGAAGCCATTTCGCTTGCATTCCTTGGTGAAGGATGCTGCTTCTTTGGTCAAAAGCTTGTTTTTCTATGAAGGCATCGGATTCTCGCTTGATGTTCAAAGCACCTTGCCTGATAAGGTGATTGGAGATGAGCGAAGGACATTTCAGGTTATATTGCATATGGTTGGGTTTCTGTTGAATGTGATGAACGGCTGTGGTTCTGTCATATTTCGGGTTTCATCTGATAGCGATGCTGAATGTAAGAATGATAAGCTAAGGTTGAGGAGATCAATTGTAGCCTCCTCTGATTATGTCAATTTCAAGCTTGAATTTGAAATCGATAAGACTGGCCATCAATTCGAAGGTTCAGTCGCCACTTCATTGAATGGTAATAAGAAACGATACAATGAAAGTAACAAGGAGATGCTGAGCTTCAGCATGTGCAAAAAGCTGGTGCAGGTTAGTGTAAAACCATGATTGTTTTTTATTGCCTCTAAAACAAAAAAAAACATTGGATAAAATTTATTCACTTTATATAGTTAATTTTCAGCCATGTTATGCTTTGCTCTTACCTGTTGCACGTCCATATTTCTAGTCCATACAACAGAAATTACAGAACCACTGTGTTTCTCAATTTTCTTGTTAAAATGACCCGTGACTATAAAATATTTGCATGAAAATGCATTTAGGGAATGGCTAGGTATTCTCTGGCAGCTCGGCTGGACTGGTGCTGCATCCATGATTTTTTAGACCAAAACTTCTTTTTTTCTGCCGTGGAAGTATAAAGTTGTTCTGCCAAAGGTGATGGTGGCTGCATGCATTGCCACTGTGTTACAAATTATGCTTCACCAGACAAACATTTTTTATCATCTTGCTCTCTGATATCTGAATTTAGAAGACTAAACTTATTTCGCTTCTGCTCCTGCTCTCTGATAAATACATTGAACTGGGATTCAACACTCATCACTCTCTAAAAGTTGCATCTTTTCTCATCTTCATTCCCATATCTATAGATGTTAAATACTCAAATTACTTGTTTTTTTATTTATTTATTTTTGTCGAATTGTGTTGCTTATCTGCTTATCCTGCGTCTGCACCGATCATTCTTATGAGTATCTCTTCTTGCATTATCCTATCTTAGAAAGCTACAACAACAACAAAACTACCCATTGTAATCCACGCATAGCAGGGTTGGGGATCAGACGTACGCATCCTTCCGCCGCCTGAGAGCGAGAGGATGTTTCCTACATAGTGAGCTATGGACAAGTGCTAATAGTAATAGAAATTAAAGTCAAGCGAAGAAAAAAACTAAGTAGGAACAAACTACCCAGTGTAATCCCATCCTAGAAATTAACAAATGTTTTTTTCCTTAGAACATAATGGCCCTCAACTCAACTCTGACTTCATATTATTTATGATAGATGATGCAGGGCAATATCTGGGTATCATCGAACTCATTAGGCCAACCACGATGCAAGACTCTTCTGCTACGGCTGAAACTCCATCCGTTCCCAGATCTAGAAAATCCTAATGGGCAGATCACTGACAAACATTCATTTGAAGGTCTAAGAGTCATGCTAGCGGATGACGACAGCATCAACCGGACCGTGACAAAGAAGCTGCTCGAGAAGCTGGGCTGCCAAGTCACAGCTGTTTCATCTGGGTTCGAGTGCCTGAGCTCTCTGGGCCCAACTGGGGGATCACTAACTCCATTCCAGGTGATCATTTTGGACCTTCATATGCCCGAGATGGATGGGTTTGATGTGGCGATGAGGATAAGAAAGTTCCACAGCCGAAGTGGGCCCCTAATCATAGCACTAACAGCGAGCGCAGAGGAGAAAATATGGGAGAGGTGTTCTCAGATGGGAATGAATGGACTCATCAGGAAACCTGTGGCCTTGCAGGGCATTGCTGAGGAGCTTCAACAAGTTCTCAGTAGAGCAAAGGATGGTGGATAAAGAAGTGAAGCAGAGCACTCTGAAACTGCAGACTTTGATTTAAAAAGAAGTTTAAGCACCCTGGAGAGAACTCTTATGAATAGAGATTGGTCAGCAGATAAAAATAGACAATGAGGTCATAAATCACAACTCTCTGTCTGAATAGTTAATTATAGAGAAGGCAAATGCTGAATGGTAACCAATTTTTTTTTTTTTTGCCCCCTAATTACAAATCATTTGATCTGGTGGCCTTCAAGATTCACTCCACGGTGACCCTCTGTATGTTGCTTGTAATGGCGATGTTTTTTGGTCCAATAAGGTATAATGTTCGGTTCACTTCACAGTTAACATGATTTGTGTTGGTAGGCTTGGAGCTTTCAAGAAAATGGAAGCCTGATGTCAGTTTTGAGCTTCCACCATGGAATGTTTGTTCCACGAGCACTTCAGAAGTCGCATTGAATCAGGCATTTTACAATGCTTGATTATGTTGATATTCTTAATTGTTTATACAGGATTATACATATTATTACTTCCATAGCAATTGAGGTTTGCACTTTCTTTTACTTGCGCAATTGATTAATTAGCTGCATTTGTTCATCAGTAATTATTCTGTATCCTCAGTCAGTATGCAACTGCCAGAAACAGCAGCTTCTTGTGTTATTTATATACTTCGAGGTCACACATGCAATCAGAGGCGGACCTAGGGGGGTTCTAGTGGGTCACGTGACCCACTTCTCATCCGACAAATTACCTAGGTGTATTCTTCTCGTCAATAGCTTCGTTTTGATATATAATACGTCATAATCCGACATCTGAGTAAAAAGTTATGAATGAAAATTACAGCAGTATTAATCACTTTAGTTTTATTTCAATATAGTATAATACTTTAATATATTTTACTTAAATTGACATTCACATATTATAATTTATCTCGAAATCTTCGAAACCATAGATTATATTACTTATTTTGATAATATGGTAAGAAGTTATGCAAGTTTATTGTTTTTTATATCTAGTTATACATTATTATTTGTTAATAATGCAATGTTTATTTATTGCGTTTCATATCTTTATTTTTCGTTTTTATCCTTACTTTCGTATTATATATTTATAGTATTTTCGAAATCATAGGTTGACACTAGTTTGTACTATCGATCACGTTGTGTTTTGCGATTTTTTTCTCGATCTTATTGTCGACTACTATAGTGACCCCCCGCTAAAAACTTTCTGGGTCCGCCCCTTGCTTTTATGGTGTATTCAAGGCCCCACTTAATCTATCATTAGCCAAAACGAATTCAGCAAACCTGGCCAACGTCGGCGGCCGCTGTTCCGTGTTATGTGCTTTTGGGCACCCGCCGCTTATGTAGATTGTCATCTTTCTTCTTCGGGTTTCATCGTCTTTCTTCTTTTGGCTTAGTAGCCTTGACCTAAAAATTTGATTAGAACGAAAACACAACACAACGAAACCTTCCGAAATCAACATTGTTTATAGTCTATCCTAACTTGTTGCAAAACCGGAACCAAACTTAATGTCTGAAAAACTTATACAAAACATTTAAAAAGAAATCATCGGGTTGCCTCCTTTGGTTTAACATCGTTGGCTCGACGTAATAACTCCTCAGTGAGTCCCTTCGGTAGCCTTCTCTCTTGGGTTCACCACCAATTGAGATTGTAGCTTCCCCGCAGTACGTGCCTTGAGCTCCCCTATTTCCTGAGCCATCTTACCTATCACCTTCTCTGCGGCCTCTAGTTTGTCCAAAATGAGGCGAATAGCCTCATCTTGTTGTGGTTGATTGACTCTGGGACGAGTTTCAAATTGTCCTCTCCCCTAGGTATGGCAGATGAGCATTCATTCGACCAAAACCTTGAAAATTTGAATTGAAATTAGAGTTATAGGGGTTGTTACCAAAGCGTTGAGGACCATAGTCTCCGACGACATTAACTTCCATGACTCTTTCTAAATCTGTGCACACAAATCATTGGGATGCGATGGATCTCCGCATACCCCGTAAGGTTTGGCTTGAATCTGAGCTACATGGGTGGTAAGGCTCCGTACTAGCTCTATGAGCCTTCCAATATCATCCCGTCTGCTTACCTCGGTGCTGGTATTGTCTATGCGATGTACTCCACGAACACCTAGGTCCATTCCATATTGTTGAGAGGCATTAGCGAGCCCCTCAAAGATCTTCATGCATGCTTCTTCCGGTGTCATGTCTAGCACATCTCCGTCGCTGGTTGCATTGATGACACCCCGCTCTTGGTCCAACAATCTCTCATAAAGATAGAGGACTAGATCGTCCTCCGCTATGCCATGCATGTTGAAGCGTTCAACATACACATAGAGTGACTCAGTAGGAGCTTGATTGATACTTGAGACCTCATTATTTACTTTGCTGCGGCAGGTAGCGAGAAAATATTTGTTCAGGAATGCCTTTGGTAGAGATAAGTGTTGCGGTCCACCTCTCCAAAAGTAAATCCCAAACCTACTAACTATGTACAACAAGCAAGTACGAGGTCGATCTCACGGATAGACAAGCATTTCGGTTTGTACAATTATCGATTAGAAAAGCAAAGATGAGAGATTTAAGTAGATCAAAGTAAATGCAAATAGATAAATAAAAGGAAAGCAAATAATATGTACAAAAACGCTTTGAAAGATAGAAGAGTGGTTCACCCTCGAGTTCGCAATAATGGTGGTTTCCTCGCTCATTGAATATACTTCTAGTCAATTGGTTTCTATTTAGTGCGTTGGACAAAAATGCGCGAATAATCGTACAATACATTTTATTTGATTTTTAATATTTGAGTTTGACCCCTTTTGGTTATCCTCTTGATTCGAAGTCGTATCGATACCAAGATTTGAATGGTTTTGGTGATTTGAGCTGCACATGGATTGTAGCGGGTTGCCTACGTATCTCTTGGAAGATAATCAAGTCTTACGTAGTTCAGAGTGTTTTGGATTTTTATTTTGTGTTTGATTTGATTTGGGTTTGGTTTTGTTTTCTTGTATGCATCAGAGGAGGAAGTTCAAACCCGCCTTCTACGAAGGGTAGCTCGAACAACACTCCACCCGAGTAACCCGAGTCCACCTTCTCGAAAGGGTAACTCAAGTAACCCGCATATCATTTGCATAGAAAACGATTTTGATGTGGTGTGGAGTTTGATTTGATTTGATTTGAGATTTGGCTTAAAGGTCAATTTGAGGGTAGTGATTGAACTCGTTTGTGAGTTTCCTACGTACCATTTTGGAAGGGATCAAATCGCACGTAGTTCTTGAAAAGGCCAAATTTGAATTTGGTATTTGGTTATTTTGACGTTTCGGTCGTGACCGAACTCAACGAGCGAAAGCTTTGTATTGAGTCGGAGGAGACACTTTGAATTTGATAGGAATTTGATTTTTGAGACAACTTGAGTCGACAAATGAATTTGGAGAGATTTGATTGAAGGTTGGATGTGACTGGACTCGGTGAAAATTTTTACACCGAGTTTCCTACGTATCCACTCGTTTGGTGGAATCAAGTCACCGTAGTTCGAGACAAAAAGGAATTTTGTATTTGGATTTGATCATGAGATCATTTGTGGGTAGATGATTGGACTCGACGAGCGGAAGCTTTATATTGAGTCGGCATGAACAATTTGAATTTGTTTGATTTTGACCTCATATTCATTTAAAGGGAATTTAGAGGTTGATGATTCTACCCGGTATATTTTTAGAATTTAATATCGGGTTACCTACGTAGTCGATAGGAGGCATCAAGTCTTTACGTAGTTCTAAACGGCAAACTTATTTGAATTTTTTTGGAGTGGTGATTGTACCCGACGAGCTTAAGCTTTATGCCGAGCTACCTACATACCCGTTTGAACGAGATCAAATCTTATGTAGTTCTTAAAAATGACAAATTTTATTTAATTTGTAACCGGTGACTGAATTCGGCGTATTAAAATTTTATACCGAATTTCCCACGTAACTCGTAAAAGAGTATCAAGTCTATACGTAGTTCTGAAAGATGACCGAGTTTATATTTGGTGAAACTCGATTTGAGATTTTGACTCCGTTTTTATTGAAGTCGGTTTTGAGATTGATTTCACTAGAATTAATTGACAATGAAATTTTACTAGTATAACTTTATGATTTTGGTAAACTCAATTTCTAACTTGCGTCAATTATAATTCTTATATTTTAGTGGGTCAGTTTCGTAGTTAGACATATTTATTTTAAAATATGCCGAACATATATTATTATGGTTTGCTATTTTGCAATTGTTGTTTTGAACAATTCAGATAGCAAATTTCGGACATTTGTTTGTGGGCCCAATCTCAATCCCTCACCAGCAAACAATTAACTTAGCCCATTTTTTTAGCCCAATTTATTTCAGATGGATTGTTTTTTTTTTTTTATCAGCAGAACCCTAATCGCACCACGGGACTTCCACTCTCCAGTGCGAAGCTCGTCACCGCGATTCACGCAGATGGAGCACCAGTCGGGCGACTCAGGAAAACGTTCCGGGGTTGACGACACCCCGATGAGTTCCCTCTTGGATGATCGGAAGAGAGGGCGGCGACTCAATGCTCGGGCAGTTTGAGGAGGCGCCAGAATAGCTCCAACTTTCAACAATTGAAATAGCGAGGAGTGCGAATCCGAGAGCCTCTGCCGCTTGAAGGAGAATTAGGTTTGCTCTCCCTTCTTCTTGTGATTTGTCCCTAATTTGGGTTGATTTTGAGTTTTGGAAAATCAGCTAGGGATGAGTTTGATAATTTATGATTTTTGATTTTCTTTTGCTGGGTAATTGACATAGGAAGCAAGCGACTCCAGAGCAATTGGAAGGGATGGCAGCGTGGCAAGGGTCCATCCATGCCTCAGATGCACCATGGTTAATCCAAGAGCGAACATAGACTCAGCCTCTCCGATTAGGTATGCTCGACATCTTTCTTTTCCTTTCGACAATTTGATATCCTTGACTTATCAGTAGTATTGATTTGATAGACCTACTGATTTGGATTCCAATTTGTGCTAGCCTGCTAATTGCAATTTGGTAGGCAATTAAGCATTGTTTTGATTCAAGGCTAGCTAGGAACTGTTTGTAATTATCCAGTAACCAAAACCATCTGGGGAAAATTCGGCAACATATTTTTCCTGTAATCCGATCCACGTCGGGATCGAATGTAGTGGCGAAAGAATATACTTTCAAGCCAACTATGATAGTTGATGCTCTCAAGTCTCAACCTATTACGTGATGGTCTCTAGGCAAAATAAAATACTTTCAAGCCTATTACGAGCCCAAACACTATGAGAGAGCATATGAACCAAAGCCCGGCTGGTTTTCTCCATTGTAATGCTTAATTGTTCCTGCAAAACGAAAGAAAAGAAATGAAGATAGACCTCTGCCCTTTGTTTTGGCCCTTGAAGAGTTCTGCTACTTTTTTTGTTCTGCAATTTCTTCTTCTTCTTCTTTCTAATTTTTTGTTTGTTTGGTATGTTGTTGCATGTGGATTCAGGAGCAGGAAAAACTGAACGAGGAACTGCCAGGAAGAAGATGAAGAGAGAAAAGCCCCTCTGCATCATTATCTTTTTTATTTGGCAAAAATGCATAAAATCACCCACTATTCACCCACTATTCATTGTTATTTGCAAATAATCCTCTTATTCAAAAATTGTCAAATAACTACCCACTATTCATTGTTGTTTGCAAATAACCACCCCTTATTAAAAAATTGTCAAATAACCACCCATTAAATATAGGTTGTTTGCAACTAACCACGCATATCCCTTTTCTTGTTAAACCTCACTTAATTTAATATAAAAAGACAATTATACTCCTATTCTTTAATGTTTCATTTTTAGTAAAAAGACAAGTATACTTCTCTTTATTGCTTGATTTTTCAGGTATTACAATTAGACTTGTCAAATGGGTCATTTGGGTCCTGAGTAAAACGGGTTCCGGGTACATCCAAATTGTCTCGAACCCGGGTTTGACCGAGTTTTGAGTCGTTTTGGGTCGATTTACGGTTTGTCAATTTTTTCTTTTTTAAATTAAAAAAAATCACGATTTGATAATTTTGGATCATTTTAAAATTCAACAATTAAAGACGTTGTTCATACATTCTAGTGCTTGTAATTATATACGATATTTGATCTAAAATATTTTATTTTTATTATTTTTCGGAATTTTTAATAAAATGTAATAAACAACAAGCCCAGTATGTCCCGCTCAAAGAGCAGGGTCTGGGGGAATGTAATAATATATAAAATTTTAAATAATTTATTTAAAAAATTTGATATTTTATAGTATATTATTACGTCTTATTAAAAACATTTGATTTTTATTATTTCACATAATTTTTAATAAAATGTAATAATATATAAAACATCAAAATTTTAAATATTTTTTTTTAAAATAATTTCATGTAATTAGTAATAAGCATAGAATTATTTTAATATTTTTTAGAACTTTTATATTTTTAAAAAAAATGTGTTGAAAAATAAAAAATCAAATAATATCGATCGGACGGAGTATTACACAATACAAATAAATATAAAAATTGCTTTGAAAATGAAAGATCAAGTGATTGTAATTATAAAATGTAATAAATTGGAATCTCCATAAAAAAAATTTAATCATATATAATTATAAATCAACCGGGTCAATCGGGTAAATCGGGTCAAAATTACCGGGTCAATTGGGTCACCATGTCAAAACCCAAATTACTTGGAAAATTTCTGAATTTTCGGGTATAATTATCTTTTCATATTAAATTAAGTGAGGTTTAACAAGAAAAGGGGTATGAGTGGTTAGTTGCAAACAACCTATATTTAATGGGTGGTTATTTGACAACTTTTTAGTAAGAGGTGGTTATTTGCAAACAACAATGAATAGTGGGTGGTTATTTGACAATTTTTGAATAAGGGGTGGTTATTTGCAAACAACAATGAATAGTGGGTGATTTTATGCAATTTTGCCATTTTATTTTTATAGGGAATTTTAATAGCAGTTACCTCACTTCCCCCACTCTCTCCCGTACAGGTTTTTTTTCCCGTGTAACTGGCTCCATATCACAACAGTTTAACTTTTGTTGCAACTGCTTATATTTGGATCGGGCTTTTTTATTTTATTTTATTTCTTGGGCCTTTGGAATAAAACCTGGATTTATTTATTTTTTTCTTTGACAAATTTTAGTCCAAGTCAATTGTTGGCCATTCTCCCATTTTAATAATGGGTGTCAATTAAATCAATCACAATTTGATACATGATTAATTTAATATGAAGTTTTTTTTTATACTCCAAATTTGCAAAAATTTACCCTCAAACATAGTGATTCAAGGTTGTGTATAGATTTTGGTTTATGTAGCACGGAAACGGACACAGGACACGGATATGGGAAGACACGGGGAAACGACAATTTCAAAAAACATAGGACACGGACACGACAAAGATATATGATATATATACTAATAAGATGTATACATTTATACTAATAAGAGCCACCTAGATGTTAAGAACAATGAGATATAAATAAATAATTATATAACATTTCAAATCAAAATATATACAAATAAACATTGCTAAGTCTAAAAATAAATCAAAGCATAGAGAGGAGGTGATCCACCATCATGTCTTGTTACCCCCCTCCCGTTGTTCTGCCAACTATGTCAAGTTATTTTTTTTTATACTCCAAATTTGCAAAAATTTACCCTCAAACATAGTGATTCAAGGTTGTGTATAGATTTTGGTTTATGTAGCACGGAAACGGACACAGGACACGGATACGGGAAGACACGGGGAAACGGCAATTTCAAAAAACATAGGATACGGACACGACAAAGATATATATATATATATATATATATATATATATATATATATACTAATAAGATGTATACATTTATACTAATAAGAGCCACCTAGATGTTAAGAACAATGAGATATAAATAAATAATTATATAACATTTCAAATCAAAATATATACAAATAAACATTGCTAAGTCTAAAAATAAATCAAAGCATAGAGAGGAGGTGATCCACCATCATGTCTTGTTACCCCCCTCCCGTTGTTCTGCCAACTATGTCAAGTTATCAACATAATCTCAAAGTGGTCCACTCCACCTCCACGTTCTGTTTCAAAGAAACACCCCTCTGCTACCTTCATTAGTTTGTGAGCCTGAACCATCATCAATTTCTAGATCTTACACCTAAATCTCATATAAATTGAAATCAAACATCACTCAATCAAAGTAATCCTAAATTTGAAAATAAATCAAGGTATAGAGAGGGAGTGAGATATGGAGAGAAGAGTTGAAGGAAGATTGACAGGAACGACACTCGTTTGTGTTTAGAAAGCCCGGCGATCGACGGTGGCTAGTGCAAAAGGACGCTCAAGAAGAAAAGGGCAAAGGTTGATAGCCGGGTTTGCTTTTTTCCTTTTTATTTTAATTATGAACCGGGTTTTTTTTAATTCCAAATTGTGTCCATTATTTGTGAACCGTGTCCAAGGCGTTTCCATACGTGTCCGAAGTTTGACCGTTTTTTGACCGTGTCTTGACCGCGTCCAGGCGTTTTCGAGGTCTTTCGTGTCGTTTCCGTGTTTCCGACACGACACTGTGCCCTACATAGGCGTTTCCGTGCTACATAGATTTTGGTAGATCGCCTGTTCGATCACCACTAAGGTCTCTTACTCTAGCATGGGGTGAATAATAATAAGTCCCAAACTTCAAGCACATAGGCATTATCCCTCCTACCTCATCTATCTCATCTAGTTGTCAGCCCAACCAGCGCTTCTACTAAAAGAGACAATTCCTAGATGTCATCCTCCCTACACCATCAAGATTCCCGAACTGTTCCGGCAAGATGTGTTGGCTACTTATGGATTAAGGTCCGCAAAGAGAAGATAGCTATAACCCTGGCGCAATGTGACTCTATCGAGGTAGCTAATCATGATATCATCAACAACATTAGTTATGCAGAACAAGTAAGATTGAAATAAACTTAGAAAGAACTAGAACTCTAAACTCACGACTCAACCAACCATGTTTTGAATCAAGGGCGGAACCAGAGAGAATTAGCAATCCATGACTTATGAAAGCTCTACACTTTCGATGTTCAAATGCTTCATAAAGTAACAAACTTGTATTGAAAAGAAAGAATGTCGAATGGCGTGATGTGATGGATTGGATGCAATACTCGACCACCAAGAGCCCTTTATAGCATGGCCCCATTACAACCCTTATGAAATACCTAATGATGTTGTTTGCAAGTAATGACATCCACGGTGGAGATTTGGTGATATGGTTTTCAATTCCTATATAGCAGATATCATTTTGGATAGAGTTGAGAGTTGTATTTAAAAGCCTAAACATATTGAGAGTGAGAGAAACACATTTTCCCGATGAGATTGGATATATGTTTGCCAAATGCTTGGATCACTCATATATATGTTATGACGTTTGTTCACCTTAAATGTATTTTCACTTGTGTATGATTTTTCTTTTGACAAGGCAATTGCGAACATGAAGAATATGTTTATGGCCTGAATGGTTGATGCTATGTTCTATTTTGCTCGAGGACTAGCAAAGGTTAAGTTTGAGGGAGTTTGATAACGTGTTTTTGTAAAGGCCTATATAAAGCCCTATGGGAGGCCGAGTAGATCACACAACAACACCATTTGATATTCATTCACTTTCAATACAAGTTCTCTTTAGTTCCATATATGAAGCATTTGAAGATCAGAATATTAGAGGTTTGGTAAGTTCATGAATTGCTAAATCTCTTTGGTATCCTTAATTTAAGAGATGGTTGATTGAGTTGGGAGTTTAAACTTCTAGTCATTTCTATGTATATTTCAATCTTCTTTGTGTTGATATTGCTAATGTTGTTGATTGTATCTTGACTCATGAGAATCACATCGCGCTAGGATTATAGCTACCTCCGCTTGCAGGCCTGCAGGTCATGCAGAAATGGTTCAGGAATCTTGTTGGTGTAGGATGATTAACAACGAGGAATTATCTCTTTTAGTGAAAGCGATAGCTGGGCTGACAACAAGGTGAGAGATCAACGAGACGGGGGTGATAGTGCCTATATGCTAGGAGTTTGGGACCTAGTGCTACTTGCCCCCCCCCCCAATGCTAGAGTAATGGACTTAAGTGTCGATCGAATAAGCGGCCCACTAAAGTCTGTACATAAACCAACCCTTAGAATAACTACGTAGAAACCAATCAACTAGAAGTAGATTCGATGTGCGAGGAGACCGACCATTGTTGCGAACTTGAGAGTGAACCACTCTTCTATCTTTAAAACACTTTTCTACATATTATTCAAAATCCCATCTTTATATTTTATAATCGATAGCTGCATAATTCGGAAGTACTTGTCTCTTTATGGGATCGATCTCATACTTATTCACTATACTTAGTAGGTTTGGGAGTTACTTTTGGAGAGGTGAACCACCACATTTACCTTTACCAAACTCTTATTATTTCAAAGGAAATGTTGGATTCAAAGATTGAAAACAAAGCACATCAAACTAACGGAAGATAATTTTGGATACTTCCACAAAGTGGCATCCGGAGAAGAAACTAGGAAATTATTAGGGAAATCACTACATTAGAGGATAATCTGATTGTAGGCGAGGAAAATATAAGAAAGGAAACTAAAGATGATTTTGAGAAGAGATTAAGAAGAAAAATAATATGAGTAGAAGTGGGGACGATTATCTAGAATTTATATCCTCTGAGATCAAACTAGCGGATGCTAATTTTAGATACTTCCACAAAGTGGCAACTGGGGGAATAAACTAACAAATTATTAGGGAAATCACTACATTAGAGGCTACTCTGATTGTAGGTGAGGAAAATATAAGAAAGTGATTTTAAGAAGAGATTTAAGAAGAAAAATAATATGAGTAGAAATGGGGACGATTATCTAAACTTTATATCCTCTGAGATCTCATATTCAGAAAACCTCAATCTCATCAAACTAAAGATGATTTTGAAAAGTTGTTTTTAGTGTTGGGAGGAACAATCCCATGGGTCCGAATGGAATAATTGTAGAGTTTTAGAAAAGAAATACTAGGACATTGTTGGTCCGACGATTATAGAGCTACCAAAAATTACCTCTTGTAAAATCTTATGTCAAATCAATCACACGTTTATAACTCTCCTTCTGAAATTTGATAATCCAACAACCACTAATAATTACAGACCAATAAGCTTGTGCTCAACAATATACAAAATTATCTCGAAAATCATTACAGAACGACTTAAAAGGTAATAGAAAAAACTAATTCACCTCGCTCAAGGAGTATTTGTATTAAACAGTGCTATTCAAGACAATATTTGAATATCACATGAGATCTTTCACTCAGTTAAAAGCATAAAAGGGAAATAATTAATGGTAGATGGCAATCAAACTTGACATGGAAAAGGCATATTACAAAGTAGATTGGGACTTTACCATCAAAGTTCCTCGCAAATTTGGCTTCCATAAAAAATCACTGGATGAATAAAGGAATGCGTAACCACAATATTACTTGTTAACAATGGTCCAAGAGAAGTGTTTTACCCAAGTTGAGGAATCCGCCAAAAGAGATCCTTTATCTCCATTTCCGTTCATCCTTGGTGCAAAAGTGCTAGCTTAAAGCCTCCAATCAGTCGCCAATGCACGAGAAAGCCACGTTGGGTTTAGGATTGGGAGACAAGGGCCGTGTGTACCCTTTTTGGCTTTTGCAGATGATATCATCATCTTCACAAAAGCATCCAGCATAACATGTCAACAAGTAAGGACAATCATTGACAACTATTGTAAAATATCTGGTAAAAAGGTAAATTTTCACAAAGCCTCCTTCCAAATAACAACTGGTGTGCTCAGTACTAGGATTGAAGAACACAAAAGGAACCTCCTGATATCAGTTTTCTCGAATATCAAAAGCTACCCGGGATGCCCGATGATGAACAGAAAAGTTAATAGGGATACTTTTGACAATATAGTATGTAAAGCTAGAAGCCAATTGTCAAAATGGAGAGCTAATGTTCTCTCGAAACAAGGAAAAAAAGAACTTTCTTTGGAAAATATGCCAATTGGGGTTACCTGCAAAGGATCGACGACTTGTACAAAGAGGCACCCATTTTCCCCCTTCATTTAAATTTGCGTAACTTTTTATCTAATTGTCGAAATTATTAGTACAACCTTTCATGTCGAAATGATTATAGTATGTGAATGTTAATTTAAGTAAAATATAAAAGCATTATAGACTATAGTCTATTGAAACAAAATTAAAGTGATTAATATACCTTCAATTTTTAAACATTCATAACTTTTTACTCAAATGTCATATTAAGGCGCACTATATATCAAAACGAAGATGTCGACAAGGAAAATACACCTAGGTAGTTCGTCACATGGGGGGAGAGGGAATGTGACCCCCCATGCACCCTCAGCTCCGCCCCTGCTAGTGTATATACTAGGGGTGGGCGCATGGGACGGAATCGGGACGGGACGAGATTGAAATATTTTTTTTCAAATTCTGCCGGGTCTTATCTCTCACGGGACGGGATGGGATCGGGACGAAACATGACTTATTCCTCATAAAAAAAATCCAAAACAATCAGATAAACTTCAAAAATAAAATACCTTCACTACTAGAAAAACATGTAATTTTCGACGCTACTATCTCGACGCTTTGTGTATGGGTTGGTAATTTTTGACACTCATTGGCGTCGAAAATGACCTGCCTTTTAATTTTTGCAATAAAAATATATCAGATCCCCAAAACTCACTTTTACACCCGTTTTTTCCCAAAATTGAGTCTCTCCATTATCTCCTTTCTCTTCCGCACTCCGCCTGTCCCTCGTAACCCTAACCCTAATAATCTCATCTCTGACTTCGAATCACCATTCGCTGGCTTCAGATCGCCGGTCTCTGGCTTCGAGTGTAGATCTTCGTCTTCGATGATCTCCAGCTTTGAAGAAATGTGCAGTTTGTTGGCAAGAGAAATTTCAAGTGATCGAAAGAGAGATCTGGCAGTTGGATTCCTGTCGGCGGCTTCGAATCGCCGTTCTCCAGGTTTGAATCATCGTTTTTCGGCTTCGAGTGTAGATCTTAGCTTCGTCGAGTGTAGACCTCCATCTCTCACCTCTTCTCTGATTTTCCAGATCTGAAAGGAGTCTTCTCCGAATGGAGTGTAGTCCTCGATTTTTCACAAAGCCGACATCCTAACCGATTTCACTTTTAATTTTTTTGTGCATTTATCTGATCGATTTCGAGTAGGAAGGTTGAAAATTCAAGTCTGATGCCCAATATGGCAGCAAGTGAGTTTTGTTTATTGTTTTTTTTTCTCCGATTTTGGAAAACTAGATCTGCCAATTTGTTATTCTAAGGGTTTGGTGGAAGATTGTGGTGTGCTTATGTATTTTGTAGGTGACTGGTGAAGACTGGAAAGGTAACTAAGGATCTGAATAAGCCTTCAAGTGCCTTCTTCGTTGTCATTTATGTTGTTTTAATTTGCAAATGCCTATTTCTTTTTTCATATCTGATTCAGCCATGTTGATTGAAATTGTAGAGTGGTTTTATTTTCAATGTTTTTCTCTCTATTTCCTTGATAGGGAGGAATTGAGGAAGTTATTCACTTATTCAAGGAGAATAGTTGAAAATAAATAGAAACTTACAACAATTTAAAGAGCATCTAGTTCAGTTGAGTTTAGATTTGATTTTTGCCTTAATCTAATATATATACATTTGAGATATACCATGTGGTTGCCTCTAACATAATGCCTTAACTTGCAAATGCCTAGGTCCTGATATTTTGTTCAGGTTTGCCTTATTTTTCTTTCAAGATTCTCATGTACGTTCTTCTCTCTTGCAGGCAGAAGTACAAAACCTTTCCATGGAGGAAAGTAGATTAGATGAACAAATAAGGTAAAAAAAATTAGGAGAATGTTACTGCTATTCTTTTGGATAATCTAATTTGAGATATTACTGGTTTTGCTTGTGCAGAGTCATGCAAGAAAGAATAGAAGAGCTGAGTGAAGATGAAAACACTCAGAAGTAGGTTTTTGTTTTATAAATTTTTTCTGTAATGTGGTTATTCATTCGCTGAATTTTGTGTTGTTTTCATACCACTGCTTAGGTGGCTCTATGTGACAGAGAAAGACATAAAGGGCTTACCATGCCTTTTCGTTTGGTCTTCTCTTTCATTTTTTTTTTCTAATCTTAATGATTAGCTCTTCTGGCTTCTCTTTCATTTTGGGAACATTCTATTCATTTACATAACTAAAATAGCAGTAAGCTTATAAAACTGCAATTGTCTCAAAGCAGGATGTCAAGAAGACTTATAAATTGGGGGCCCAAGACTGATTTCAGCTGAATTGATTACCCCCTTAGACCGTGGCCTTACTTAGGTCAGTGTACTATATTTATGCCAGATTTATCCGGTCCCAAGATTTATCCATTCATGAGAGTTCCCCTTATACCTCATTTTTAGTCAGTTCTTGTTCTTCCTTGATTCAGTTCTCACTTTGTGTGATTGCTTCTTTTGTTGGCTCGGATGCCATTCAATTAATTTTCTGACTATAATTTTTCTGCCTTTCATTTATCCTTTTCTATCATTTCAGTATTCAGCCTGCTAGTAGTTCTCAATGCCTTGTTACTTTCTACAATTTGATTTTCCATCTAGTTTCTTTTCCTTTGTTTCCAGCCCTCCTCTCTAAAAGAGCGCCTTCCTTTAAATGTCACAGAGTATGTAGCTTTCAACGAAATTCTTGGAAGTCCTTCTGATAATCTTCTCATTGAGCATTTTTAAACTTTACTCTTGTCCGTTTTTCCATATTTCAGATCTTTTTTTTTGTCAACTTTTATCCATCTGTCGTTTATCTTACTGCGATTGAGTGTTCGTTGTGATTAAGCAAACAACCAGATTTCCTCTAGTCTCTAATGAATCCATCTGGGACACTGGGGGTGTTGGCATAATCTTCTTTTCATTAGCTTTTGTCATTTTTAAAGTCAACTAGTGTTTTTGAAGCACGGTTTTGGGAAATTTGTTGTGTTAATCTCTGTGGTGTGAACGTTTACATGCCTTGTGTAGCTTGATTAAGCCTTTGAAAATGAAAAAAACTAGTTGAATTTCAATTCTTATTTAATATTGTATAAAACTAAATAACTAATCGCCCATGATAATGCTATAGAACTATACTGAAAGTGTCTATCCCTTATCCAAGATATATCATGTGCTATGATCTACAAGGACAAATGGAGCTAGTTTTTTGTTTCTTAAGTATTTTGGAGTGCTGTTTGTGCATTTGTAATTGCAAGGAGAGTAGAGTAAATGATGAGTCAAATTCGGATCTGTTGTCTCATTAGTTGTATTTTAATTCAAGGAAAATGATTAAATTCTCGTAAATGGTAAGTGATGCATTTTTAGATGGTGTTAGAGCGCATGAACATTTGTTAAGAGGTAAATATATATTTGTATTGGTGTTTTACTTGTTGTCTCCTTACGTTTCCTCTATGGACGAGAGCTACTTTTCAGAGCACTCAAGGAGCTCAGGGTGACAGTGATCCTACCACCACCTCCCTTCCTGGCAGGGTGGTGGTAGAAGAGGGATATACCACTTGGTATTCTTTGTTAAGGCCTTACTAAATATTCTGCACATATGAATTAGGAACATGATAGTGTGGTTAATATTCCAATACTGCATGAAGGCATCCTTTATTCTAGGTATAGGCGTATTATATGTCCTCAGCGCGGTTAGAGGACCCGCGGGCGGACTCTTGGCCTGACTTGGTGGTATAGTTTCAGGTACCCGATACACTACTTGATTTTGTGTTGTTATGACGGGGTCTATTCATATGGCGGTGAGTGAGTGTTTGAAATCTGACTTCACCATATTCATGCTTTTGGGATTTCTCCCTACTTATACTCTGTTTTGACCCGGCTCTGCCGTGTCACTGGTTGTATCATTTTCAGAACTTATGCCCTTTGCATGATAAAGGATTTCCCGCGTTGTAGACTTAGGACAGGTACAGGGGTTTGCCCCGTGGTCTCCAATGGACCTTCCGGATTTTGGTGCGAAATCCCACTTTAAACTACAAATCTTCGGTTTCAAACCTTCAACCTGTACTCGGGGCGCAAGATCCCAACGAGGGGTTTCATCCCTCAAAATGTAACTCGGGAATCATAATCCCGGGCCGTTACAAAGGTGGTATCAGAGCTGAGGTTTCGCAATCCGAGTACAATAGGTTGAAGAGGTTTTGAAAATCGCCCAACGTTTTCAAAGGGTTTTGGAAAATATTTTAATTGGACTTAAAACCTAAAATGAATAAAGGGGAAATAATCTCGTGGGTAGAGACCCAAGCGGTAGATATCCTTTATGGATGTAGAATTCGGGGAACGGTAGTCAAAATACTAGCTTTTATTTACAGATGGGCCTAGAAGACTCCAAGGAACACCACCGTGGTGTTCCTTGGAGTCTTCTATGCTTACGTTTATATATGTACATATATGCAATTGGGCTCGAGGGCGATCCTCCTCGAAGAGGATCATATTAATCTTGTTGATTGCTGTCGTGATGAGTGCTCTATTGTGCTTAGGATAGCGAACTAATCAGTATGACTTGACTTGAATCATGTGTTGAATAACTGTGCAAACGGGATAGTGGGAGAAAACCTTGTTCTTATGTAATCGGAATTCCTGTTTTGTCGAAATAGCCCTTTCATAATTCAAACCCCCTGATGGTTCTGACTCTGTCATCCGCCCCACCAAAACATCTAGGCATGTTAGCAAGGGTCGAGAAGGATCCGCTCCCCTGTTTAGAGTCTTGTTTCGTATATCCCACCATCGATGCTTCTATCGAGTCTCGTACCTGTGATTGGGGTCTTTCACGGGAAATTTGGGTCGGTCAACTAAATACCTTCGGAAATCGTGTCAGGTGTGAGGGTTACCTGAGTATGTTAGTGGGAGTGAGGATTTAAATCGTTTCGAGATAGAAGTGAGTTGTCTTATGGAGTCATCCCTTTCGATCCTCGTAATGGCCAACCATGTCTTCTTGTCACAAGAGTCTAAACACGAGTTCTACCCTCATCTATCGAAAAAGGCGTGAATGTCCTTGTGTCCTACCCAGGAAGTCATAATAGCATCCCACGAGGAAACGAGGTGGTGAGTCGGTGATTGTCCTTAGAGAATTCTGTCAAGTTATAATGATAACCTCTTTGTGATTTAATGACATGCTATATTGGTATAATTCAGCATGACTTTCCCGGTACATTGCATGGTTGCACTTATGAGTTGATGTATGTGTCGTATGTATTGAATTCCCATGATTATTGTCTCCCTATGAACTAGGTCCATGATAGTGCGTTCAACTCTCGTTGCATGTTTAAAACGTGAATTAGATGACTTAGAATGCCAGATTAACCTAACTGGACCTCATTGGTTGTGTACATGTTTAATGAGTATTTCTAGGATCATATAAGACATATATCTCCCAGTTATAGGCCCTCGTATGATTGTGTGACGTCCTAGTCTTACTATGCGAATATGGATGTATGTGATGAGATAGTTGCTATACCAACCCTGCATGAACTGACCATGCCCTTCGCATGATTTTTAGGGTACATCTTAGCATGCTTTCCGTAATATTATGACTTGCTTAATTGTGTATCTAAATGAGTGATAAGTCATGCATATGATATCCTGTGATGTTTGTTAGATCTTGCATAACTTGGGCCATATGTGTCCCATGTCAGTCTGTGCATACATGTTCTTAGTCTGTCAAGCATGATTGGTGAATGAAATGATAAGTTGCTAGCTTGTTCTGCGCACATATAAAGATGATTATATGAACATGTTATGAATGCATAAATCGATATTCCTTGAGATAGGTGCATACTAGTGTGAAATAATGTGATGATATCTCTTGATTTTTATGTGTTGCGTGCCATAATTATAAGAGCATCGTTGTAACTCTCGGGTTGGGATCTTATCCTTGGTCTCGTCGTCCCTAGTCCTGGTCCATGTCTGAGCTCTTAAAGAAGTTTTGTTGTCCGCCCTTGTCTCCCCCTATCTCTGTAACTTCTAACCCTTATGATCCTTCGATGAGCGCCGACAAGCAAGAAAGGACCGACGACCAAGTGGCACCGGAGCAGCGCAACGGAAGTGTGACGGGTCCATGACCCCTAGGCCCCAGGAACAACATCACCGATGGCAAAAAGGACGAATATGCTTCAAAGATGACAATCGTTAACATATTCATTCCAGCAGACACGAGGAAGAGCATTCTTAATTCAAATTGTGGATTCTTCTATACTAATCGGAATTGATGTTTTGTGATATGCCTAGAACTGACATAATTGAATGTGTGATGACGGATGTGATGAATTGGTAGCAATGATTGCGTGACTAACTTTTTTCTATGACGATGTGCCCTGGTACTTGGTATATTGACTTGCGGATGAGTAGGTTATGGGTTATATGTATGGGAGTGCTTTCTTCTTGAGCATGAGTCGTGAGATTCTTCGGTGAGACGGGTCGAAAAGTGGCAGGTGGATTGAGGTCTTCGGATTGGGTCATTGTTTGTGTGAAATGGGGTGCATGAATGATGTTTTAGCTTGAGTAGAGCCGAGTGAGTTGGGATGTGTCGAAGATAGTGGTTCGTGAGTATAGATGAGGTTCCAGGTAGGTCTTAGGTGGAGAGTGGGGCTAGTATGGCGAGATTTCGAGGGAGATGTCCAAGTGAGAAGTGGTAGTCTAGGCAGGTACTATGTACGGATAGTATAAGAGAGTGGTTGACTGAGGTCTGGACTAGTTTCATTAGGGTGATCTTGAGATTGGGTGTGGGTAGAGGTAGTTAGGATAGTTCTAGAGGTGGATGGGCAAGCTAGGAGTTGATCGGGGGATTCTTGAGGGGAGGTGTTGTGAGACAGATTGGTGTGCTAAGGAAGGTGTCTAGATAGCCTATGAGCGGATTGTGGGCGGTGTCGAGGATGATCGATTAAGGAACGTTTGAGGAATCGTAGAATTTGGGACTAGGTGGTGTGTGTTGTGAGTGAGAGCGATTTCGGTAAGGGGTGAGGTTGAGGAATTTCCAAGGAAGAGTAGTATGAGGTTGCTTGGGAAATTATTGATCGGGGGTATTAGGTTGTTCATCTCAGGGTTGTTCGTGTGATGAGTATTTGGGGTTGTTTAGACAGGATTGGTAATGCTTGGGGAATTTATGAGTAGAGGTTATTGTGGCTATTGAGGTATTTGAGGATGTGAGATCAATCTTCGAGGAAAGGCTGGTAGCTATGCAATGATGTAGTTTAGATTCCTAGTAAGACTGTGGACTTAAGGTTGAGATAGAGAGATTATGCGCATGGATTTGGGAACTAGGCAAAGCAGAAGGTACCGAGGACGCTATAGAGATTTTTAAAGGTTGGTGAAGTTGCAATGCTTAGGAAATTCGGACGAGGATGTCATAGGAATTCGGTGAAAATGATGATCGGTACATAAGGGTTTAAGTAGTAGAGATTTTGAAGTTTAAGAAGTGCGATCTGAGGCAATTTGGGGAAACATGCGGAGTTGAGGGAACTAGTCTAGCTAGGTACAGTATGCCGGGAAGAGGATCTAGAGTGGGTCGGCTTGATGGTCATGGTGATTCGTGGTTGGGAGTACCACTAGTTGAGTTCTACATTAGAATTGGTCGGGAGTGTCAGGTGTGAGATGACTAGTATGAGTTGGATTCTTAGAGGTGGATGGTTAGTGAGAGTGGTTAGTGGCGTGGGAAGTATGATTAGGTTAGCAAGGTGATTCAAGATGTCTCTTTATGAGATGATGGTCGGGAGGAGTCTTGAGAGCCTATGAAGAGTAAGCGAGATTGTTAAGAAGCGTCTAGATCGATCGTGAGGGAGGTTCAGTTATGGATTTGGGACCTCTTTGAGAAGGCGAAGATGGGACTGGTAGAGGACCCCTAGGACGAGGGTGCGCTTGATAAGGAGTCTTGATACGTAGTTGGTCGAGTTGTTAAGCTTGTCGGATCAGGAAACCGTGTGATTGGGAACTCCGAGAAATAATTTAGATGGTCGAGTGAAAGGTAAGACTTGAGATCGGGATGTCAAAATGGATTGGCCCTTAGATGGCTTGATGACATAAGAGTTGGGATATATAGTAGTGGTTTAGGTAATTGGCCTTGATTGCGAATAGTTATGAGGCTAGAAAGGTTGTATGTGAGCATGATGCAATGGTGACTAGAACTGGTAGTGGATTGAGTTGGTAGTGTAGGCAGATTCTCCTGAGATAGTGATCTAGTGTAAACTTTATTTGGGGCCGAATATTGTGCGAATTCTATGCTATAGACGATGTTGATTCTTTGATGTGTTGCCGGTGACAATAGGGAATTGTTAGTACTAACATAGTTATCCCTGAACTCGATGGAATGCTACTGTACGGAAGCAGTTGTTTGCCTCTAATGTAATGACGTTTGGTAGTTAGAATGAGTATGATGTACTTATCTTATTGATATAACGTGCTTATCTGATTGATATGTTGGGTAACTTCCGTGAGATGATGTGATAAATTCTACCATATATACGATGCTAGATATGCTATGCTATGTGGCAATCCTTGAGGTGATTATGTTATGCTATTCGACGTGAGGTGCTATTGTTATTCGATATATATACATGATGCTTGATGATGGAAATGATAGAAATTGAACTGTTGAACCCTGATTCTGACTTAGAACCTAGGAAGAGAATATGAGATTAGCCTTTAGAAGTGGATGGTAGGATGAGTGGAGAGGTTATGAATGCTTTTGACTAATGCCAAACTTGAAGTTTTAACGGTGTTTTAAAGAGGACGTTGTGATGTTTTGAGTTATGATATGACCGAGGAGTCGGAGTAAGGATGTGGTAGGGGCCCATATTACATCCTTACTGCGATCTATTTGGGAATATTATGATCACGGCAACGGTACTGTGAGGACCTCATAGGGGCACTTATGAGGTGTTTACGGGATCAATGGCATGATCCATGGACTCACCGATTTCAGACTTCATCCCCTGTTTTAAAAATGATTTTAGTCTCGAGGACGAGACTTGTTTTTAGAGGTGGATGATGTAAAGGCTCGGATTTTTAAATCCTAATTTTTTTCGGAAAAAGAGAATTAAAAATGAGATTAAAATTGGGTTAAAACTCGTTTAGCGGATTCCGACCGGAATGCAAAATTTGGCAAACAATTTCCGTCCTTGACCTCGAAAATTCAAATTAATTATCAAATGGCGATATCCTTGTCAATTTTAAAAATCTAATTGATCGAGAAAGTGGGATTCGGGAAAACTAAAATTCGGGAACTAACTTCGGGATTAAAAATTCGCGTATTCGGGATTTATTTCCGGGTATTGGTTAACCAATTTTACACTCAACATCTCACCCACTCCCCCTACCTTGTCCTGCATCCCGAGCCCATCCCCCTGCCTATATCACCCCGTCACTTCCCCTGTTTCTGCCATCACCCACGCCCTCCCTCACCATCACTCTCTTCCCATCTTCCTCCTTCCTCAAGAGCTGCAGCAACAGCATCTGTTTCCACCCCTCGAGAGCACAGCAGCAGCAGATCGACGCCATCACCGAATCTCCACCGTCACCTTCACTCTTCCTTTCACCACCACCACCTTGCTCCTTCCTTATCGCCGCCACACACCAGCACCTCCTTCCCCTCCATCGAGCAACATCACCAGCCTTCGACATCCCTTGGAGCCACCGCAACCCATTCCTTTCTAATCTTCGATCAATCGCGAAGCTAACTTTCGGTAAGCGTCCCTCCTTCGTTTTTGATTGAAATTGCTTGCGGTTTTTACCATCACACTCATCCACATCCGGTGTAGGTCCCTCAAGCCATCGCGAGCCACAGACGAAGCCCAGAACTCCGATCGAGAGCTCCAAAGTCGCGAAAAATCCATCTCGGTGAGCTTCGAATTTATCCTCGTTTCGATTCGTTTCTGAGTCTGTTTCGATGCTTAGACTAGTCGAGAGTGTGCGTGAGCTGAGTGCGGGACAATCGGGTGAGGTCGAGCTCGGTCGGCGTGAGCATGAGCGCGAGGGCGCTCTCGACGATCGTCGGAGCTCGGTCGGCGTGAGCGAGAGCGCGAGGGCGCGAGGCGAGGCGACGAGCAGAGGCGAGTGCGAGGCGCGGTGCTGTAGGAGCGCGAGCCAAGACCGAGGTGGGGCTGGGCGAGGCGGAGCCGGTGAGTCCGGGAGAGCTCGGCGCCGGCGGAGCATGGTGGGAACCTCCGTTTGAATGAAGAGGAAGAAGACGTCCAGGCGGGCCCCACATCCGATTTATTTATTTATTTATTCATTTTGGTTGGGTTTCGCTTGAATCGGGTTCGGTTCGGTTCGGTTGGATTTAAATGGGTTTGGTTTGGTTCGGGTTTAACCATTGACTTATTAATCAGTTAGCGGTATTTAAAATAGCATATAATAATATTTGAGATTTAAAATATATTAATAGGACTTAAAGATTTATAATGAATTTGAAAAAGGATTTTTGCGGGTATTTTCAAGGGTCGAAATTCTTAACTGTTTAATTCGGATTTGAAACGATTTTGAACTAAGCTGACAATAAGAGTTATTCGATGACTAACTAGCATAATAGTATGATCGTTTGACTAACGGCATGATATGTGTGACTAATGGCATGACTTGTGGTGATTTATTATAAGGGGGTAAATATTTGTTTTCGATGATGATACTGATATATATACTTATGAAGAGTATGATTATGAAATAGTAATATGTAAATGTGACTATGATATGGAGGTTATCTTAAGTTATAAGAGATGGTTGATCATGATGAACTGGAAGTATGGTTGGAGTGATCTTGCTTATTTATTTGCTTGTATGAGTGTGTAATATATGTGATCAGAAAAGCTATAGAAGTATACTTAGTACATTCTCGTTATGTAATTAGGTGATATTCTGTGATCGTGACTGTTGTGTGCTGGATTCTTCTTTTGCTGATCTTCTAGCCAGGTAAGTACCTTCGGGGCTTACTCAGTAACCAGTACTTCCTGCCTGATATGTCATATAGTATGTAGGTGTTGCATATGCATAAGAGCATGTCATTTAGTAGCATGCTTAGGAATTGCACTTATGAATGAGCATTCTTATTCTGTATGCGTTTGAATACAGAACGGCCGTTACTTGTGGGTTCTAGAGTCTTTGCTAGGGTCATAGGGCAACCCAGCTTCATCGGGTGTTGTCCTCCTCGAGTCATTTATATATATCACGAGATACGAGATGGGCATGAGATATGATATGATGATGAGAATTGATATGCTATAGAATCGAACTGGCCAGTCTCCACCCTTCCAGGAAGGGGGGTGGTGGTAGAAGAGGGATATACCACTTGGTATTCTTTGTTAAGGCCTTACTAAATATTCTGCACATATGAATTAGGAACATGATAGTGTGGTTAATATTTCAATACTGCATGAAGGCATCCTTTATTCTAGGTATAGGCGTATTATATGTCCTCAGCGCGGTCAGAGGACCTGCGGGCGGACTCTTGGCCTGACTTGGTGGTATAGTTTCAGGTACCCGATACACTACTTGATTTTGTGCTGTTATGACGGGGTCTATTCATATGGTGGAGAGTGAGTGTTTGAAATCCGACTTCACCATATTCATGCTTTTGGGATTTCTCCCTACTTATACTCTGTTTTGACCCGGCTCTCCCGTGGCACTGGTTGTATCATTTTCAGAACTTATGCCCTTTGCATGATAAAGGATTTCCTGGGTTGTAGACTTAGGACAGGTACAGGGGTTTGCCCCGGGGTCTCCAATGGACCTTCCGGATTTGGGTGCAAAATCCCACTTTAAACTACAAATCTTCGGTTTCAAACCTTCAACCTGTACTCGGGGCGCAAGATCCCAACGAGGGGTTTCATCCCTCAAAACGTAACTCGGGAATCATAATCCCGGGCCGTTACATTTTACCATTTCTTTTATTAGCTTATATTTGCATATCATCAATTTATAATTTTATATCATATTTTTACATTTGCACAACATCAATTTATATTTGCATATTATAATCATACATTTTCAAAACATCAATTTGTATTTCCCCAACTTATTTTTATTTATTAAAAATTAAAATCTAAGTATTAGATATCAATAATCTTATATTTGAACAACGTGAATTAGTTTATGCATATTTTAATCTTATATTTGCATATCATCAACTTATATTTGCATATCATCAATTTATATTTGCATATCATACTTTTACAATTTGCACAACATCAATTTATAAGATGCAAGAAATACTGATGTAAGATGAAAGAAAATACTAATGAGATAACAAAATATAAAAATTGTTCAAATTAAAATATAAAAGTCTTCTCGTAGGGTTATATTGTTTATCTTAATGTTATGTTATAATATAATTAAAAGTTTTTTAGCTCAATGGTAGAGCGATGTGCTTATGCGCAAATACGTGGGTTCGAATCCCGCATAGGGTAAAGTTTATAATAATTCTAGTAATTTACAAAATTTTTCAATAAATGTTGACATTTAGCTTAAACTAGTGTAATACCCGTGCCTTGAAGGCACGGGAGCTTGATCCATTTTAATTTGAACATCATTTTATATATCTATATAATACTATATTAATATATATACGTGTTTACAACAAAAATATGTATAAAGTATTTTTTTATAATTTATAAATTAGTTGGAAAAAGATACGATACAAATTTTGAAAATGATTTAATAAGGTAAAGTAGCAATAATAATCAAACACACCACCTAATATAATTTGAAATAAATATATAATTATTATCGTTAGCATTGATCTAAAAAGTAAAATATAAGCTCCCGTGCGAATATTAAAAAATCATAAGCACATGATTGTGTGAATAATTTTGAAGCTATGTAGATGTACATAACTTATTCATTATTTTCATGAGAAAGATGGTTAGAAAGAGGGAGAAATAAATAGTGAAAATAAAGGTAAGATGGTAAAAAAAAAGATCTTTAAAGGTAGAAAAGTGATCTAAGAAGCCTCATCCAAGATGCAAAATAAGCATTAGTAATACTTGTGAGTCTTAAAATATTATTTATTTTTCGATAGTCATTTAAGATGTCTAAAATAATTTAATAATAAAAAAACACTTTTTTTTACTCTAATTGATTTTTATAATTAATTTTTGAAATCGAATATTTACAAATTGATTATTACATGTTCGTTGTATATAGACATTGTGGGAAATATTGCAATCGGTTAAATATGATAAATCAACAATTTCAATATCCAAGAATAAAATCAGCCAAGACTTGACGAATGTTCAATGAACGTAGACGATTAAAATAGATCACAAATTGACATACAACATATCAAATTAAATAATATTTTAATATGAAAATAGGAAACAAATATGTTTAAAATAGGAAACATATATTTTAAAATTTCAGCAATAATATTGACCAATAAGAAAATACCATTTGAATAAAAAATTCAAGTTTAATTGTAAGCATGATACATCAGCAAAATGATAGTAGAATTAATATTATTAATAGATTACCTATTATCGAAATTAATTTATAAAATTTTTGAAAAATAATATTTTATATAATTTTTACCATCCTAACAAAGCGTGAATGAATATTAAACAACATATTTAGCTAAACGAATAGAGCGTAGAAAATTTTAACATGATTGGGATAAATGTGATATAATAAACAAATATTTAAATGAATTCAATCCGTTAAGATAATGAATGCAGTCAATCCGAGTACATCTTTGATTAATTTATTTGAAAATGAAACACTTGCATGGTTGGTGAGAAAATATGAACATATGTGAAAATTAATTTATGCTCCGTAGCATTTTATAATTGACAATTGGATATGGGTCTATGTAGAGTATAAATTTCCAAAAATAAAATATACCAAGATTCAAATTTAAGTTCAATGTATGTAGACGAGTTATGAGAATATTGCAATCGAAAAAAAAAATGTCTCAATATTTACGGCAATATAACCGAAAATAAAAAAAAGGGAATGAATTCAAATCATATTTAAAATAGGAAACAAATATTTTAAAGTTTCCATAATAATATTGATCAATAAGAAAATCTCATTTGAATAAAAAATTCAACTTTAATTGTGGGCGTGACACGTCAGCAAAATGCTAGCGGAATTAGTAATATTAAATTATTAATAGATTCAACTTTAAATGTGGGCGTGACACGTCATCAAAATGCTAGCAGAATTAGTAATAGATATATTGCAATCGGGAAAAAAAAATGGAAACATGTCTCAATATTTACGGCAATATAACCGAAAATAAAAAAAAAAGGAATGGATTCAAATCATATTTAAATTAGGAAACAAATATTTTAAAGTTTCCATAATAATTTTGACCAATAAGAAAATCTCATTTGAATAAAAAATTCAACTTTAATTGTGGGCGTGACACGTCAGCAAAATGTTAGCAGAATTAGTAATATTAATAGATAGATAATAGATATATTGCAATCGGGAAAAAAATGGAAACATGTTCCAATATTTACGGCAATGTAATCGAAAATAAAAAAAAGGAATGGATTCAAATCATATTTAAATTAGGAAACAAATATTTTAAAGTTTACATAATAATATTGACCAATAAGAAAATCTCATTTGAATAAAAAATTCAACTTTAATTGTGGGCGTGACACGTCAGCAAAATGCTAGCAGAATTTGTAATATTAATAGATGTTGACATTTAGCTTAAATGTTGACATTTAGCCATTGATGTGCAAAAACTTTATCTTTTATTAAAGGATTATAGAAGTTTGAGCTTATCATCTCATGTAATATGATATCAATTTTGAGAATGATCTTATTTGTAAACTTTATCTTTTATTATATGTTGACATTTAGCTTAAATGTTGACATTTAGCCGGTCATGTGCAAAATCTTTATCTTTTACCATTTTTTTGATTAGATGATTACAGAAGTTTGATATTCTCATCTCATTTAATATGATATCAATTTTGGGAATAATTTTTTTTGTAAACTTTATCTTTTATTATGTGTTGACATTTGGTTTAAATGTTGACATTTAGCCGTTGATTTGCAAAAACTTTATCTTTTACCATTTCTTTTATTAAATGATTATAGAAGTTTGATATTCTCATCTCATCTAATATGATATCAATTTTTGGAATGATCTTATTTGTAAACTTTATCTTTTATTATATGTTGACATTTAGCTTAAATGTTGACATTTAGCTATTGATGTGCAAAAAATTTATCTTTTACCATTTCTTTGATTAGAGGATTGTAGAAGTTTGAGCTTATCATCTCATGTAATATGATATCAGATTTGAGAATTATCTTATTTGTAAACTTTATCTTTTATTATATGTTGACATTTAGCCGTTGATGTGCAAAATCTTTATCTTTTACCATTTCATTGATTAGATGATTATAGAAGTTTGATATTCTCATCTCATGTAATATGATATCAATTTTGGGAATAATCTTTTTTTTTTGTAAACTTTATCTTTTATTATGTGTTGACATTTAGCTTAAATGTTGACATTTAGCCGTTGATTTGCAAAAGTTTTATCTTTTACCATTTCTTTTATTAGATGATTATAGAAGTTTGATATTTTCATCTCATCTAATATCATGATTTCTAACTTCATAAATTTCAATCTAAATTTGTGCCTTCGGCACAAATTTTACTTCATTATATCAAACGTCAGCAGTGTAACAGATTTTTACAGTAATTCAATTCATTCTGAAATCAAAATCAGATTTTGGTTGTGCATAATCATTACAAGCTACTAACACAACATCTAAATGCAGTTTAGATCAGAAGCCATTCAACCAACATCTTATATTGAGCTCAACTAATACTTGTCAGCAGCATCCGAGGTTTGCATAGGTACTACATAATAGTAGCACAACTGGTATTTCTTTTATACTGATCACTATTAATTTCTTTTTAGTTTCAATACAAAGAGTAGTAACTTCATAAATTTCAATCTAAATTTGTGGCTTCGGCACAAATTTGACTTCATTATATCAAACGTCAGCAGTGTAACAAATTTTTACAGTAATTCAATTCATTCTGAAATCAAAATCAGATTTTGGTTGTGCATAATCATTACAAGCTACTAACACATCATCTCACCGCATTTTACATTAGAAGCCATTCAACCAACACCTTATATTGAGCTCAACTAATACTTGTCATCAGCATCCGAGGTTTGCATAGTTACTACATAATATTAGCACAACTGGTATTTCTTTTATACTAATCACTATTAATTTCTTTTTAGTTTCAATACAAAGAGTAGTAACTTCATAAATTTCAATATAAATTTGTGCGGAAGGCACAAATTTTACTTCATTACATCAAATGTCAGCACTATAAAAGATTTTTAGATTAATTCAATTCATTTTAAAATCAAAAATCAGATTTTGGTTGTGCATAATCATTACAACCTACTAACACAATATCTCACTGCATTTTAGCATTAGAAGCCATTCAACCAACACGTTAGACCGAGCTCAACTATCGCTTGTCAACAACACTAGATTTTTGCATAAGTATTAATTAGTAGTAGCACAACTATTCTTTCTTTTAGACTTATCACTACCAATTTATTTTTAGTTTCAATACAAAGAGTAGTAACTTCATAAATTTCAATCTAAATTTGTGCCGAAGGCACAAATTTTACTTCATTATATCAAACGTCAGCATTGTAACAGATTTTTACAGTAATTCAATTCATTCTGAAATCAAAATCAGATTTTGGTTGTGCATAATCATTACAAGTTACTAACACAACATCACTGCATTTTACATTAGAAGCCATTCAACCAACATCTTATACTGAGCTCAAATAATACTTGTCAGCAGCATCCGAGGTTTGCATAGTTACTACATAATATTAGCACAGCTGGTATTTCTTTTATACTGATCACTATTAATTTCTTTATAGTTTCAATACAAAGAGTAGTAACTTCATAAATTTCAATCTAAATTTGTGCCTTCGGCACAAATTTTACTTCATTATATCAAACGTCAGCAGTGTAATAGATATTTACAGTAATTCAATTCATTCTGAAATCAAAATCAGATTTTGGTTGTGCATAATCATTACAAGCTACTAACACAACATCTAACTGCAGTTTAGATCAGAAGCCATTCAACCAACACCTTATATTGAGCTCAACTAATACTTGTCAGCAGCATCCGAGGTTTGCATAGGTACTACATAATAGTAGCACAACTGGTATTTCTTTTATACTGATCACTATTAATTTCTTTTTAGTTTCAATACAAAGAGTAGTAACTTCATAAATTTCAATCTAAATTTGTGGCTTCGGTACAAATTTTACTTCATTATATCAAACATCAGGAGTGTAACAGATTTTTACAGTAATTCAATTCATTCTGAAATTAAAATCAGATTTTGGTTGTGCATAATCATTTCAAGCTACTATTACAACATCTCACTGCATTTTACATTAGAAGCCATTCAACCAACTCCTTATATTGAGCTCGACTAATACTTGTCATCAACATCCGAGGTTTGCATAGGTACTACATAATAGCAGCACGACTGGTATTTCTTTTTTACTGATCACTATTAATTTCTTTTTAGTTTCAATACAAAGAGTAGTAACTTCATAAATTTCAATCTAAATTTGTGGCTTCGGCACAAATTTGACTTCATTATATAAAACGTCAGCAGTCTAACAAATTTTTATAGTAATGCAATTCATTCTGAAATCAAAATTAGATTTTGGTTATGCATAATCATTACAAGCTACTAACACAACATCTCACTAATTATAGGCAAAACGCATATTCGATGTCGACGTTAGTCGACATCAGCGTCAGCATCTATGATGTCGGCGTTAGCCGACATCGTCGTCATCCAACATGAGCGTCAACATCTCCGATGTCAGCGTTAGCCGACATTAACGTCAACGCTGATACGAAAAATGTTAGTGGTGTTTGCAATGTTAGTGGTGACAGTGTCAGCAGTGCCAGCAATGTCAACAATGTCAGTGTCAACGGTGTCAGGAATGTCGGTGTCAGCAACATCGGGCTTGAAATTAATGCAATTTTAAAGCCTCTTAGGTCACTAAATGGTAGAGCGATGTGCTTATGTGCAAATAAGATATATTAATGCAATTTTAAAATGCAAATGCATTTGCATATTCTTCCCATAAGGTTTTTTAAGCTTGCATAGTATAATATTATATTTGCATATCATAATATTATATTTGCATATCATAATATTATATTTGCATAACATCGGGTTATAGTTGCATATCTGAAAGTGCTGACATGTAAAAATATTTTTTGTTTAAAAAAAACAGGAAAAAATATATATATAAAAAAATAAAAAATCTGGGCGCACGAGTGGGGGGCCTGGGGGGCACCGAGGGGGGAGGGGGAGGGGGATGGACACTTTTGCAAAATTTTCAAATATATGAATACTCCTCTAATTTAGCCAATTTTTATGGATATTTCACTAAAGGCCCCTATTTTTAATTCACTCATGTAAGATCTTGATTCATTTGACTAACGCTTTATTGGATTTGTGCTAATGTATTTTTTGTTAATTAAAGGATTTTAATTAATGTGTAATGAAAGAGGATAAATGAAGAAAAAAACGTTTATTTTTTTTTTTGAAAAATAACAGGCCAATTTCGACGCTTTAGGGTGTCGAAATTGGTATCTCATTTTCGACGCTTTATGGCGTTGAAAATGACATGCCATTTCCGACGCCCTAGAACGTCGAGATTGGTTGCGACAGAATTTTGCGTCGAAAATAGCATTTTCCATTCGTGACGCAAGAATTTTCGACGCTTTTTAAAAGCGTCGAGATTGAAATTTGCGACGCTTTAAAGCGTCGAAATTGGACATAAAAAACGTCGCAATTGTTACTGTTTTCCTGTAGTGCTTACATATACACTTTACATAATAATTCCAGAATTTTTATTACAGTAACAAAATCAACAACTAGCAAAAGTCACAAAGTCTTCTCTTTGTGGTTTTATATATTCCTAGTAGCAAAATTGCAAAAAAAAAAAAAGGGTAGTAATGTTGCAAAAAGACTTGAAAATTCCAACATTACATTTTACGTAATCCCATTAGCAATGAAGTGCTAAACTGCTAGTTTAGTGTTTTATTTATGTTTGATTGTTTATAACGAGTAAAAGTAAAATTGGAATGAGGTTTTATATATTTTTAGAATTTTTTATTAATTTTAATGTTAGATTTAAATAAATGTTAATATAAAATATAAATATGTTTTAAGACGATTTAATAATTTTAGTTATATATATAACTAAAATTATTAAAACATCTTTTATAACTAAAATTATTAAAACATCTTAAAACACACACACATATGCGGGCAGTGGCGGCCGCAGGATCCTCCGAAAGGTGGGGCAAAATTTCTAGTGTGTACTGAGTTATTAACATTGAATAAACTCATTTACTTAAGCTACGACTTTCAACTTAGCAGTAGATTGTAGAAAAGTAGACTTACATAATTACATTTGCCTGGTTGCTATGGTCATGGTTTCTCGTCATTCATTGGAAATTCAGGCATTTGTCATATTTAGGAGTGTAAACTTATCGAAATTCAATTATGCTTTATTCAAGGCTTTTGCATATTAGCTAGGATTGTAAACTCGTCAACTTTATAATATCTTTTGGTTCCTAAAGACATGATAGAAATTGTGGTTTAAATATGTAGGGTACGAATATATAAATATTGCATAAGCCTTCACAAATTCAATTCACAAACCCCAAATTCAATTCATAAATTTCATTCTCAAAATCACATACACAATAATTAAAGAGAAAACTAATTAAAATACCCCCACCTTTGGGGGTAAGGTAAAAATATATCCTCAATTTTTAAATGTAATAAAAATATCCTGACCTTTGATGATAGTGGTAATATATTACCACGTGTTTTCTTATGGGTCAAAAATGCTGACAGTGCAGTCTACGTGGATTTTTTTACAAGGATTTTCTTAAAAGATGTCCTTAGGAAAAAGAAGAGTTGGATCGGGTCATATCCAACGCCTTTTCGTCCATCCTATCTTCTTCCGTGGACCGTGGTCGCATCTTGAATTGTCTTCCAGGTCTTCTGGGTAGCTCATGGTTCCTTTTCAATGACAGTCTTCCTCCCTCGTAGTTGCCTATCTTGAGCTGCCTTTGTCACATCTTCGAACTCTTTAATTCGTTCACGGACTTGGTTGAGTATGTTTTGTTTCCCCTTGTTGTTGTTGTTGTTGTTGTTGTTGTTGTTGTTGTTGTTGTTGTTGTTGTTGTTGTTGTTGTTGATGTTGTTGTTGTCATGTTGTGTTAATTTGAGGCAATTTTGACCGAAATAGTTGCTTGGTTGAATCCATTTTTTTGGGTTTAATTTTGTTGTCAGTTTAATTTTTTTCCTAAGAAAACTGTTTAAGAAAACTCAATTTTATTGTTAATTTGTAGAAAGACTTCCACGCAGGGTTTCTTGTGAAAAAAATCCATGTAGGCAGCATTGTCATCATTTTTGACCCGTGAGAAAATTCGTGGTAATATATTACGACTACTCTTAAAGGTCGGGATATTTTTATTACATTTGAAAGTTGAGGATATACTTTTACCATACCAAAGGTGAGGGTATTTTAATTAGTTTTCCCATAATTAAAACACAAAATTTATTCTCAAAATCACAAACTCTAATGAAAATTTCACAAAATTTATTCTCATAATCAAATCCTAATTTCAACAATTTTATGGGGTTTAATTAGTTTACAGCTAGATAATTTGTACAGTATATAATATGTAACGGCCCGGGATTATGATTCCCGAGTTACGTTTCGAGAGATGAAACCCCTCGTTGGGATCTTGCGGCCCGAGTACAGGTTGAAGGTTTGAAATCGAAGATGTGTAGTTTGAAGTGGGATTTCGCACCCAAATCCGGAAGGTCCATTGGAGACCCCGGGGTAAAACCTTGTACCTGTCCTAAGTCTACAACACGGAAAATCCTTTATCATGCAAAGGGCATAAGTTCTGAAAACGATACAACGGGCGCCACGGCAGAGCCGGGTCAAAACATAGTATAAGTAGGGAGAAATCCCAAAAGCATGAATCTGGTGAAGTCATGTTTCAACCACTCACTCTCCGCCATATGATTAGACCCCGTCATAACAGCACAAAATCAAGCAGTGTATCGGGTACCTGAAACTATACCACCAAGTCAGGCCAAGAGTCCGCCCGCGGGTCCTCTGACCGCGCTGAGGACATATAATACGCCTATACCTAGAAGAAAGATGCCTTCATGCAGTACTGGAATATTAACCACGTTATCATGTTCCTAACTCATATGTGCAGAATATTAAGTAAGGCCTTAACAAAGAATACCAAGTGGTATATCCCTCTTCTACCACCACCCCCCTTTCAGGTAGGGTGGAGATTGGCCAGTTCGATTCGATAGCATCTCAAATCTCATCATCATATCGTATCTCATCATCATATCGTGGATCTTGCGAAAAGAAAATAAAAATGCTGATAATAAAAAAGGTGTTCCAACGACCCGAATGACTCAAGACGAACCCGATGGAGCTGGGTTGTCCTATGACCCTATCAAGGATTCTAGGACTCACAGATAACGACCGTTCTGTATTCAAACGCATACAGAATAAGAATGCTCATTCGTAAGTGCAATTCCTAAGCATGATACTACATGGCATGCTCTTATGCATATGAAACATCTACATACTATATGACACATCGGGCAGGAGGTACTGGTTACTGAGTAAGCCCCGGAGGTACTTACCTGGCTAGTAGATCGGCATTAGAAGAATCCAGCACAAAGTAGTCACAATCACAGAGTATCACCTCGTACATAATGGAATATACATAAGTCTACATCTAACTATTAAGCACTCAAGCACACCTCAATCAATAGAACAAGTAAGATATTATGAAAGTCCTTTTATCGCATCATCCGCTCCCTAAGACCACATCGTTCTCCATAAATCATTCAACCAATTCCACATGTTCATATACATCAATTCCGCATATACCTCAACGGTTCACCAAAATCATAAGACATAATTTGTGTGATATAAAATCCTACTAGATCGTCATAATTATCCAACATTTAATCTCATATAATAATTCATCACAAGTCATGCTATTAGTCATACATATCATGCTGTTAGTCAAACGATCATAATATCATGCTAGTTAGTCATTGAATAAGTCTTATTCCCAAGTTAGTTTCAAAACTGTTTCAAATCCCAGTTAAATAGTTAAGTATTCCGACCATTGAAAATACTCGCCAAATTCCCTTTTAAATTTATTTATTAGATTACTTTCCAACCTTGAAATTCGTTTCCAAATTCTTTATAAATCTTCAAGTCCAAATAATGTTATATTTTAAACCCCCGATAATATGTTTTAAATCTCAAATAGTATTACATGATATTTTAAATACCATTTATTTAACACCTTTATAAATTAGGCCGATTTGCAGAAATACACCAAATCGGTGTTCGGTTTGCAAAACTATACCCGTTTTCTAAGAATAGCAAAAATAGAATAGGTGGGTCATATGTGCAAAAAAATATGCTATTTGTGCTAAAAAAAATGACTGATTTTACTTTTAAATTTAAATATAAAAATCATTAAAAGGAGTATTATTAATTAAAAGAAGATTAAAAAATATTTAATATATATATATATATATATATTAAAATAATGTTTTTAATATATTTTTCTCGGAAATTAAGAATAATAAAACTAGCCGGATGAAAATCCTTGTCTTATTAAAAGAATCAATTATTGACAAGGATATATTTGTTGTTGACAGGATATATATGTTTTTTATGACAAAACGGATATCTAATAATGACAGGATGGGGTCTATAATAGGGAAGAGAATAAAGATACGATTTTATCCATATCATAACTAGAAATTAAAGGTCTGTCCAAGGTGACAAAGTTATTTGTTCCAAATGACAGGAAAAATATTTATAGTGACAGACTTCATGTTTATTCTGACAGGATTAAACCTATAATCGGAGAGAGAATCAATGAAGATACGGTAAATCATATCTTCAGGATTATTAACCATATTTACAAAACGATTGTCAATATATATCTTCAGGATTATTATCCATAGTGACCGGATAAATGGGGTTCTTGACAAACTTAAATATGAATACTGACAGGATATGATCAAAAATCGGCGGGAAATTGTGTAAAGATTGCGCCAGATTGCTCGCACAACGACGGAGGGTATGGGCGGCGACGATCGGGGCGCTTGTTTGTTCTGGTTAGCAATATTTGGGATTGGGTCGGTCGGGGGCGCGAAAGTGTAGGCGCAGGCGACGGAGCCGGAGACACGAGCTATGGTCCAAGCGGTGAATACCTGGGGTTGGGGCTGAGCGCCGGAGATCTGGGGTTGGGGCCGACGGAGCCGGAGAGGGACGGGATTGGGTGTTTTTGGTTAGGGTTTGGATTGGGATTTGGGGTCGGGTCTATCGGGCCGGATGAAGGGGATTGAGATTTTAATTTTTTTTTTACTTCCAGATTTTTATTATTATTTGATTATTTAATATAATTTAAAAATATCAGAAAATTGAAAAATACTTAAAATATTTAACTTTTTTTTTTCCTGATTTTTTGGGGTGGTGAGTAGTTTTGATAATAAAATAAGGTATTTTTGCAAATTTCCATATATTGATGCAATTGTTTTCAAACCGAGGTATTTTTGCAAACTAAATATCAAAATGGGGTATTTACTAATAATTCCCCTATAAATTATTTCCAAATCCCCTAAAATCCCGACCATTTTTATTTAATAAGCCAACCCTCATAATTCTCCCAAAATAATATTATATATATAATAATTTTAATTCCGTTAAATAGCTAAATAAATAGACGGATAAACCCAAACCAAACCGAACCGAACCCATAACATAAATCCCAAACCGGCTTAATATATAAAACACAATATGAAATTCCAAGGGACCCACATGAGCCACGTTGACCCTCCTTCTTCCTCCAAATCAAATTGAGATCTCGCGCCCGCTGTGCTCGACCGATCCCACCGGCTCGCCTCTCGTGCTGGCCTGCAACTCCTCCACGTCGATCAGCCAGCCCAGCTCGGCCCTCGCTGAAGACAAGAAAAGAATCGAAATGGACCAAGGAAAATGAATGAGGTTCGAACGCTCACCGAGGATGTTCGCGACTTCGGAGCTCTCGATCGGAGTTCTAGCCTTCGTCAGTGGCTTGCGATGGCTTGTCGGACCTGCGCCAGACATAGGTGAGTGTGATTGCGGAGCTGAGGGGTGATTTGGATCAGAAACGAAGGAGAACGGCTTACCGGAACGAGGCTTCACAAAATAGAGGAGGGAGGAGCTTCGGTGGTGGCGCTGTGAGCTCTCGGTCGGTCGCTGACTTCGTTGGACGTCGGCTTCGTGAGGAGGAGGTGGTGCTGCTGGCGCCAACGGTGGTCGATGGAGGGCGATGGTGGTGATGATGGAGGAAGGCAGTGGTGGCGCTGTGAACTAATGGTGTCGTCATTGGAGATGAAGTGAAGAAGATGATGGTGTGAAGGTGGTTATGGCAAAGAACAACGGTGATGTTGGTGATGGTGAATGAAAGAGACGGGAAGGGAGTGATTTGAAGGAGGTATGGTGAGGTGAGGGAGTTGGTGATGATGATGAATGAAGAATGACGGGTATGAGGGTGAATTGAAGGGTATGGTGAGTGATGGGAGGGGGTGAAGATTGAGTATGAAATCGGTTAACCAATACCCGGAAACAAATCACGAATACGCAAATTTTGAATCCCGAAATTAGTTTTCGAATGTTAATTTCCCCGACTCTCGCTCTCTCGATCAATTAGATTTTTAAAATCGACAAGGATATCGTCATCCGATAATTATTTTCAATTTTCGAGGTAAAAGGATGGAAATCGTTCGTCAAATTTTATATTACGGTCGGAATTCGCTAAACGAGCTTTTAATTCGATTTAAATTCATTTTTAATTTCCTTTTTCCGAAAAATTAGGATTTGAAAATCCGAGCCAGGTTTTGCAATCCGAGTACAATAGGTTGAAGAGGTTTTGAAAATCGCCCAATGTTTTCAAATGGTTTTGGAAAATATTTTATAAAGGGCAAAATGAATTTAATTGGACTTAAAACCTAAAATGAACAAAGGGGAAATAATCTCGTGGGTAGAGACCAAAGCGATAGACATCTCTTATGGATGTAGAACTCGGGGAACGGTAGGCAAAATGCTAGCTTTTATTTACCGATGGGCTTAGAAGACTCCGAGGAACACCATGAAGGTTGGAAGTGTTGAGTTAGGAGGCCGTGAGGTTTTTGGCCCTCCGGCCAACCGTCCCTCAAAAGACGGTATAAATAGTCTCTATGCTTAAAGTTATATATATACATATATGCAATTGGGCCCGAGGGCGATCCTTCTCTAAGAGGATCATATTAATCTAGTTGATTGCTTTCCGTAATATTATGACTTGTCGAGTACCTTGCGTGGTTGCACTTATGAGTTGCCGTATGTATTGAAT
The DNA here is from genome assembly GCA_037127255.1 of Persicaria tinctoria. Lineage (NCBI taxonomy): Eukaryota > Viridiplantae > Streptophyta > Magnoliopsida > Caryophyllales > Polygonaceae > Persicaria > Persicaria tinctoria. Next base: position 39,499,854 of record JBANSL010000012.1, on the reverse strand, counting down.
TCCCATGATTACTATCTCCATATGAACTAGGTCCATGATAGTGTGGTCAACTCTCGTTGCATATTTTAAACGTGAATTGGATGACTTAGCATGCCAGATTAACCTAATTTGGCCTCATGATTGTGTACATGTTTAATGAGTATTGCTAGTATCATTTAGGACATATACCTCCCAGTTATAGGCCCTCGTATGATTGTGTGACGTTCTAGTCTTACTATGCGAATATGGATGCACGTGATGAGATAGTTGCTATACCAACCCTGCATGAACTGACCATACCCTTAGCATGATTTTTAGGGTACAAGGGTTTACCCCGGGGTCTCCAATGGGCCTTTCGGATTTGGGTGCGAAATCCCACTTCAAACTACACATCTTCGATTTCAAACCTTCAACTTGTACTCGGGGCGCAAAATCCCAACGAGGGGTTTCATCTCTCGAAACGTAACTCGGGAATCATAATCCCGGACCGTTACATAATAGGGAGCTCGGAAAGTGGGAATATAAATAAATAAGGGGTAAAAACATATAGAGTGGATGCAAGTTGAACAAATAATAAAAAAAGCTTTTTTAAGGGATGCGGATTTTTTTTAAAAAGGAGGGTAATATCACCGATTTTATGGGGTTTAATTAGTTATAGCTAGATAATTTGTTTATAATATGGAAGTCGGGAAGTGAGAATATAATTAAATAAGGGGTGTTGTTATATACACCACAAATCCAAGGTAAAAAATGTACGTCCTTAAGGACGTGCAAACCTTGTGACTAATTAAAATTTAAAAAAAATTAATTAACCCCTTTTAACCATGCACGTCCTTAAGGACGTGCATGATTTTGGGTGTATATAACGAGTACGTTAAATAAGGGAGTAGAAACATAGAAAGTGGGTGTAAATTGAACAAAAAAATAAAAAAGCTTTTTTGGGGGAGGTGAATTTTTTTAAAAAGAAGGCTGGTGGGAATTGAACTCCGATTTTATGGGGTTTAATTAGTTATAGCTAGATAATTTGTTTATAATATAGAAGTCGGAAAGTGAGAATATAATTAAATGAGGGGTAGAAATATAGAAAGTTTGTGCAAATTGAACAAAAAAATAAAAAAAGCTTTTTTGGGGAAGGTGAATTTTGTTAAAAAAAGGAGGCTAGTGGGAATTGAACCCTTAACCTTTTTTACTTCATTTTACTTTCCTTCCTTCCCACCAACTAACTAAGCAAAATAGACTAATTGATTTTATATTCATCATAGTTTTACTTATTACAACACTATCATATATATAAATAGTTTTTTTTTCAAACCCTGGGGTGCGTGGGTCAAAAGGTGGGACGACCGCCTACGTCCACCCCACCCTAGGGCCGCCCCTGTATGCGGGATGGGACGGAATTTGCGAGATAAGAACTCTCCATCCTGCGTATTTTTTACGGGACGAGATTGATTCCCCCCCCCCCCCCCCCCCCCAAAATCTCATCGGAATTGGGACAGAATCGAGATGAGACGAGATTTGCGAGATTTGTGCCCACCCTTAGTATATACACACCTAGAGCTGGCAAAATCTGACCCGACCCGAGAAACCCGACCGAACGACCCGAATCGAAACCCGACCGAACCCGAAAATTTAGCGTTATGCATAACCTGAACCCGAAACTGAGCCCGACCGACTTTGACCCGAAACCCGAAGTGACCCGAATACAGACAAACCCGACTCAACCTGGATCCGACTCAAATAAGACCCGACCCGAATTCCAGCCAGACCCAACGCCCAACCCGACCCGACTCCCAACTAACCCGAGTCCCAACCCGACCCAATTTTAGATAGGGAATCAAGTATGATTTTGATAACAATATATTGCCAAATTTCAATGAAATTAATGATAAATAGAATGAGCTTACCAATGTTATAAAAATTGGGATTCTAAATTGGATCGGTAAAAAGGTGTAAGGATCGGATCGTATAATCGAATCATAGGATCGTAAGATCCCACCTTATGGATGAAATTTCTTTTAAATGAAGTTACTATGTTTAATATTAGATAAATATTATGTTAAATCATAAAAAATACCCATAAAGATGTAAAATTTTAAAAATAAACTAAATATAATATATATAAAGGGTAAATATTAGAAATTTCTTATAATAGACATTTTATAGGATCGTTATAATCGCAATAAAGGACTGGGATCATTTTTCCATTTTCAAATATTGTAGGATCGAATCGAGAGTTTAACAACATTGAGTTTACGAGCCAATGAGTAGATTATTTATTGAATCATATTTAATTTTACTAAAATGCTTTTTAAAATCCATAAATAACATGAATTACATATTCAATTTAATAAAATTGATTACCCAAAAGCAATGTTCTAACTTCTAAATATCGCTTATCGGGGTCGTATTATATTTATACTTCAAATTTTAAAAATAAACATGAAAAATTAATATTTAAATTGTAAAATTACCCATAAACTTGATAAAATAAAAAGTTTAAAATTTGATCCGGTATACCTAATACGGTATGATATATGACAAATTGGTAACGGATTCTAAATATCTCCGATATATCGGCCGATATACCGGGGACCGACCCGAAACCCGAACGAGACCGACCCGATTCTGACCGAAAACCCGAATGGGTCCAACCCGATTCTGACCGAAACCCGACCAATCTGAATTTCATTTTGACCGAATCCGACCCGACCCGACCCGACCAAGTCCGACACAGAAATTTTGACCGAATTGACCTGACTCATAAGTGACCCGACCCGAATGCGATCGACCCGAACCCGATCGGATAACCCGAATTGCCAGCTCTATACACACCGATGCATGGAGTAGCATTATACCGATGTTGTAACATTACACTATTACAATGTGTATATATATGTAAATATACAGACTATAACACATACTATATAACATAATATTATATATACATATATTATTATTATTATTAATTTATTATATATGCGGGACGGGACGACCCATCATACATAATTTTTCTAGGATAGGACTAGGACGAGATTCACTATTTTTGTTTGAAATCCAACCAAAAATAGGAAGGGATTGAAATTGATAGATTACACAGGTCTCCTATTGTATAGTGGGCTAAAAGCCCGTTAAGGCCCAATACCTTTGTAACCTATATATATGTTATATCAATGAATGGAAACCCTCAAGGGAGGACTTTACATCAATTCTATCATTCTACATGGTATCACAGCCTTTTCTTCCTCACGGAACCCTAATTTGATCCTCCTGCCTCCCCTCTTCTCTTACCGGCCTCCCCGTATTTTTCTCCTTCTCCGCCAGTCATTCCACCGACTCCCGTCGTCGGCCTCGCTCTTGCCTTCCCTCGACCTGCAGCCACGGTCACCATTCACCACCGCGCCGTCCTCTCTCGCGCGTCTCCGATCCGGCCTCCACGAGTCCTGCAACCTCGCTCTCGCTCTCCTCCCTCGCACTCTCGCGTCTGTCCTTCGCGTCTGTCCTATTCCAACGAAGAAGAAAGTTGCGCCCTTTGCAATTTCGTTTCAAGTATTCACATCATCGCCCTTGTTTTATAATATTCTCGCTTTTGGCCCTGAGTTAATTATTTATTAATTCAGGCGGCCAATATTTCATAAAAAAATAAAAAATAAAAAAATGCACCGATACTCTGGACATCCCACCCCTCGACATGCCGGTCCTCAGGCCTCTCTGACATCGCCTGACCCAGGCTATGTTCCGCCAGCTCTGCATCACGCCTTCTCCTCTACGCAACTGACATCTTCGGACTCTTCTTGGTACATGGAGACTGGTGCCACCTCCCACTTGACGAACTCCTTCAGGTAACCTCTCATCTATTTCTTTTAAGGGCCTTGCCCACTCTATTATCGTCGGAAATGGTGGTCGTCTTGCTACTTCGGGAATTGGCCACGCCAAATTACAGACCCCAACCCACCCACTACACCTCAACAATGTCCTTATTGCCCCAAAGATTGTCAAAAACCTTATCTCTGTCCGTCGGTTCACTACTGACAACAACGTTTCCCTTACGTTTGATCCCTATGGTTTCTTTGTGAACGATCTTACTACAGGGGTTACTCGCATGAGATGTAACAGCACCGGGGAGCTCTACCCTGTCACACCACCTCCTGCGTCCAGTCAGTCGTATCCGGTCGCCCTCTCGGCATCATCGTCCAGCCTGTGGCATGCACGCCTGGGCCATCCCAGCGCTGCCGTTCTAGATGTCCTCCGTTCCCAGAACCTGGTCACCTGTACTAAAGACCCACGCTCTGGTTTATGTTCTTCCTGCCAACTAGGCAAACATGCCAGACTGCCGTTCCAACGGTCTTTGACCTCTACCCTTGCTCCCTTTGATATCATTCACAGCGACATTTGGACCTCTCCCGTGCCTAGCAAGGAGGGTCATAAGTACTACCTCTTGTTTCTGGATGATTACACTCATTACTTATGGGTCTTCCCGTTGCATTTCAAGTCCCAAGTGTTTCCTATTTTTGCCAGATTCCATACCTACATCAAAACACAATTCCACATGTCCATCAAATGTTTCCAATGTGACAATGGTCGTGAATTTGACAACAAAGACTTTCACTCCTTCTTTGCCGCAAATGGGATCTCATATCGCTTGTCATGCCCCTATACTTCTCAGCAGAATGGCAAGGCAGAAAGAATCATCAGAACCATTACCAACATGATGCGCTATCTCCTCTTCCACGCATCTATTCCCCTTCCCTATTGGCCTCACGCCTTATCCACCACATGTTATCTCCTAAATATTCTCCCTTCCACTACCCTACACAATCGCTTGCCAGCTCAGACACTTTATTACGCCGAGCCTAGGTATGATCACCTTCGCACCTTCGGGTGCTTGTGTTTCCCAAACCAGTCATCCACAGCCCCGCACAAGCTTCACCCGCGCTCCACTCCATGTGTCTTCCTAGGCTATCCGTATGATCATCACGGTTACATTTGCCTCGATATCAAGACCAACAAGATCATTCTCTCACGTCATGTCACCTTTGATGAGTCGCGGTTTCCCTTTGCGTCTCCCACACCCCTTGTGTCTCCGTCAGAGTCTGAGTCACCATTCCCTCACTTCCTTTTTCCCCAGAGCTCTCCCGGTGCTCCTACTTTTCCCCCTACACCACCACCACCACCACCACCACCCCCCACCACCAGACCACACACCCGCAGCGTCTCCGGTGTCTTCCGACCCCGTCAGATCGTCTCCATGACCACCGCCCATCACCCCGCTATCCACCTCCCATCACCCCGCCAAACAACCTCGCCTCACCTACGTGCGACAACCGCCTCATGTCATGCGGCGCCCGCCGCAACCCCAAATGCTGCGCCCGCCGCCCACAACCCCTCCCTGGCGGCGCCCGCCGCAGGCCTTGCGGCGCCCGCCGCAACCCTCGCCGCATTTGATCCGCCCGCCGCCTCTTCCCCTTGCTTAGCCCCTCTTACCCCCGTCCTTCCCGACTCCCATTCACCCTCTGCCTCCACCCAGACCTCCCTCTCCCCCGTTCCCACCTCCCACAAAATAGCCCTCCTCGACCCGAATTGGCAGGCGGCTATGCTCGACGAATACAGGGCCCTTACGAAGAATGGTACTTGGGTTCTTGTTCCTCGCCCTCTTGAGGCGAACGTCATTCGCTGTATGTGGCTCTTTCGTCACAAGTTCCGCTCTGATGGGACGTTGGAGCGCTACAAGGCCCGTCTTGTGGTGAACGGTAGATCTCAGCAGGCAGGTATTGATTGTGATGAGACCTTCAGCCCCGTGGTCAAGCCTGCCACTATCCGAGTAGTCCTGAGTCTAGCTCTGTCGCGCAACTGGGCCATCCATCAGTTAGATGTCAAGAACGCCTTTCTGCATGGTCATCTGAACGAGACAGTTTACATGTTTCAGCCGCTGGGGTTTGCTGATGCTGAGCGTCCAAAGCATGTCTGTCTCCTCAAGCGCTCTCTTTATGGTCTGAAACAGGCTCCACGGGCATGGTTCCAGCGTTTTGCCTCTCATCTGCTCCGTTTGGGTTTCACTGGCAGCCGTTCCGATACGTCTCTGTTTATCTATCGCAGAGGCTCAGACTTGGCATTCTTGCTGCTTTATGTCGACGACATCATTCTCACCGCCTCTTCTGATGCTCTTCGGATGTCCATAATCTCGCAGTTGAGTGTGGAATTCGCCATGTCTGATCTGGGTCAGCTGTCTTACTTCTTGGGAGTTGCTGTTCAGCGGCATGCGTCTGGTCTGTTTCTCTCACAGAGTAAGTATGCTGCTGAGATTGTTGCTCGGGCTAAGATGGTCAACTGCAATCCCGTCGCCACCCCAGTCGATACATCCAACAAGCTCAGTGCTCATTCTGGTCCTTTGGTTGACGATCCAACCCTGTACAGGAGCCTCGCTGGTGCTCTTCAATATCTCACTTTCACCAGGCCTGATATCAGTTACGCCGTCCACCAGATCTGCTTGTTCATGCATGCCCCTAGGGAACCCCACTTTCAGGCTTTGAAGCGGATCATTCGGTACATCAGCGGCACCCTCGAGCTCGGCACTACCATCACTCCTTCCTCTAAGCTTGATCTTGTGGCGTACACTGATGCGGATTGGGGTGGTTTTCCAGACACACGTCGCTCCACGTCTGGTTACTGTGTCTTCCTCAATGACACTCTTGTGTCTTGGTCAGCCAAGCGTCAGTCCGTCGTGTCTCGCTCTAGCGCTGAAGCCGAATACAGGGGTGTTGCCAACGTTGTCTCCGAGTGCTCTTGGCTCTGCAATCTCCTGCTTGAGCTACGGTGCCCCTTACAGAAGGCCACTCTGGTCTACACTGACAACGTCTCCGCCGTCTACCTGGCTAGCAACCCAGTCCAGCATCAACGCACGAAGCACATTGAGCTTGATCTCCACTTCGTCAGGGACAAGGTTGCCATTGGACATGTCCGCGTTCTCCATGTCCCGTCCTCTTATCAGTACGCTGATATATTCACCAAGGGTTTACCTAGACAGTTATTCATTGATTTTCGTTCCAGTCTCACTGTACGGATCCCTCCCGTTTCGACTGCGGGGGTTTGATAGATTACACAGGTCTCCTATTGTATAGTGGGCTGAAAGCCCGTTAAGGCCCAATATCTTTGTAACCTATATATATGTTATATCAATGAATGGAAACCCTCAAGGGAGGACTTTACATCAATTCTATCATTCTACAGAAATGAGCCCGGAATTTGTGCCCGGCTCTATATTTTTTCTTTCTAAAAAATGTTGTGCGTGCGAATATCACACAAGCGCGCAAATACACCCAGACACGCAGTCCACCAGGAATGATGTTGCTCACTGAACAAAACACAAACTCAAAACGACACCACCCCACTCACAAAACGACGTGAATGATTCCCACCTTTATATTACTCTCTCTCTCCCCCTAGAAAAGAACCCACCAATTCATTTCATTCCAATTTGCATCCATCCAACAACGCATTTTCATCTTTTTCCCTCTCCTTCCCCGAAACTCTCCTCCTTCAAAACCCATCTTAGGATTCAAGGAGGTACCGAAAAAGGTAACAGCAGCTGTGGGTGGACGTTGTGGCGGCGGCGGCGGTGGTTTTATTAATCTGACTCAGATGGACAAATCTGTTCTTGACGACATCATCCGTCGTCTCCTCGAAGTCAGAACCCGACCCGCCAAACAAGTTCAACTCTCCGAGTCCGAGATCCGTCAACTCTGCCTTGCCTCCCGTGACATCTTCTTGAAGCAGCCCAATCTCCTCGAACTCGAAGCTCCCATTAAGATTTGCGGTACTCTAAATTGCTTTCAATATTTTGAATTTCAAATCTTTCTATGCTTCAATTTCTGCTTTGATTTTGATGCTCTTTTTTCCGCCCTTGCTAATTTAATCGCCCTAGTTTAGGTCATTTGTTTTTGTTTTATTCCTTGCTTTGTTGTTGAGTGTTTGACCTCTGAGTTCCACCGTTGATTGAGAATTTGTTCCTTATTCGGTTCTTTTGGAGCTGTCCAGCATTCGAATACATAGAATTTGTTCTGGTTGCCACCTGGCATTAAGATTGAGTTGGAGCCTAATCTAGTTTTAATTTTGTTTTAGTAAATTCAGGGTCCATGTTACTTAATTTTATAGTTGCTCTTTGTGAATTTAATTTCTATCCCTTGAGTTGAGCCTTGAGGCTGGTAGGGAAAATCTCTTCAATTAGAACTCTGAAGGTAGCCTTGTCATTTGTGCTTTTGGAGACTGAGCTCCGTTGCTACGATTATGTTATGTAGTACGGGAGTTCGATATTTGTAGTACTGAGCTCCGCTAGTCCGTGTGATGTGTGCCTTTCTAAGGGTTAATGCGTCCTACTTTCATATGTGACAGGCTCATTTGGTCTTGTTGGGGTTATTTTGCAATGATGGAGTTATATGGGTTATTTACTTTTTTTAAATCTGGTCATATGCTTTGTCTTTTTCAATGAGATTCTGAGAAGTTATAAAGCTTTTTTTTTTTTTTTTTTAGTATCTAGGAAAAAAACCTTATACGTGCTGAGTTAGTTTAGTGCTTGTTAGAAGAGTTGTGACTTGTTAGGAATGCTTTGTCTTAAATTGCAGTGAATTTATAAGAACACATAAGCAGGGGTGGAAGAGTAACATGAGGATAATCTGTTACACTTCATATAAACGAACAAAATGTGTTCCAATTCTTTTTACAAGCTAAGACTGCTATATCTGAAATCGTTACATTACAGTGAACTTGGATCTTCGTTTTCACATTCTTATTGTTTGTTTCCCATTCTCCTTAGCTCTATAAGTTTGGATTGATGCACCGACTTGTTAAGATAACTTTCGTAGTAAATGATGTTATTTTTATTTCATGTAGGTGACATTCATGGTCAGTACTCTGATCTCCTGAGACTTTTCGAATATGGTGGACTTCCTCCTCAGTCCAATTACTTATTTTTGGGCGATTATGTCGATAGAGGGAAACAAAGCTTGGAGACAATATGCCTTCTTCTTGCTTATAAGATCAAGTACCCTGAAAACTTTTTCCTCCTGAGGGGAAACCATGAATGTGCTTCAATAAATCGTATTTATGGGTTCTATGATGAGTGTAAGAGAAGATTCAATGTTAGATTATGGAAGGTCTTCACTGATTGCTTCAACTGCCTACCTGTTTCCGCCCTAATAGATGATAAGATCCTCTGTATGCATGGCGGCCTCTCACCTGACCTGCATGATTTGGATCAGATTAGAAATATGCAAAGGCCCACAGATGTACCAGATGCCGGTTTGCTTTGTGATCTTCTTTGGTCAGATCCAAGCAAAGATATCAAGGGTTGGGGTATGAATGATCGAGGTGTTTCTTATACTTTTGGTGCTGACAAGGTGACAGAGTTTCTTCTGAAGCAAGATTTAGATCTAGTCTGCCGTGCACATCAGGTTATCCTCATCAACAGAATTTGTAATTCCTATTTCCATGTCGTTATTTGGTTTGAATTGCTCCATGCTAATAAAAATAGATCTGTGCATAGATAATTATGCGGATACCGTATGTTCAGAGTTAATGATGTATGTACTTTTTCGCAGGTTGTGGAGGATGGCTACGAGTTTTTTGCCAATCGGCAACTAGTTACTATCTTTTCAGCACCTAATTACTGTGGAGAGTTTGATAACGCTGGTGCTATGATGACTGTAGATGAGACTTTAATGTGCTCTTTCCAGATTCTAAAGCCAGCAGAAAAGAAAAATAAGTTCAACTTTGGCAGTAGCACTGCTACAACCAAGTCTATGCCCGGGATGAAGGTAATTGCTACCTCTCATATAGAAATCAATTATCAAAGTAGAATATCATCAAAATAACATGTTTACTTTTTCCTAATCTCATGTATGTTGTCTTCATCCAAGTTACACAATAGACCCTGCAAGTAACTTCCCTTTTGTAACAAGATTGCCAGAAGTAGTTGCTTGCAGAAGTCCTTAAAGCAAAACTTTACCCAAACAAAGCCACTTACCTACCATTACATGCGCTGGAAAATTTTCCTTAATTTGTTTTCTGGAAAAATCTACTTATAGTTTTTGTGCTTCTTTAAAAATTGAACTATTATCACACCCAAAAGGATTAGCTATTTGATGAGATCAAACTTTTAAGAGGAAATGTCATATTCAACAACAACAACAACATAACATAGGGATCGCCAGTAAAACCCTAAGGGGAGGGCTAGGTTTGGGGGGCCTGGATGTAGACAACCTTTCCCACCTAGTTGAGAGGCTGATTCTAGATGGACTCAAGCCTTATTGCCCAGGGAATTAAATTTTCTTCTGGCCAATCATGGGGCTTGAATCTGAGACCTAACATATAATCCAATCGTTTTTATTCATGACTCTTAATTTTACCATTTGTCTGTGCAATTTTTGGTATTAACCCAACACTGTATCTCCGCAGCCTTTTTTTGCAAGAGTATGAGAATCAGTTCTGAGGTGAACAAAGAGATGGAAGAGACAACAAGTGCATGACAGACATCCTGGGAAACTGGCCACCATTTCGAAACTCAGGACGACTAAATTGGTTTTTCTTTTCTTTCTTTTTGGCCTTTTGAATGTATGTGTCTGACTACAAGAAAAAAGAATGCTGGGGTGGAGTACCCAAAAACCTAATGTGAGAAAATTCAGTTTAAAAGAAGCTCATGGTTTGAAGAAGGCGCTCTTCAATTGATTGCCCTTCATTTTTCATGGTTCCTTTGTACACTAGTAATGGCTATTGTGGATGTTGGTTGAGATGTTTTCTTTTTAGACGTGTGCGCCAATGTATGCCCATATCGAATACTCTTCTCAGAAATGAGAAGGGTGCTAACCAACTAATGTAATTATCCTGGTTTATGCTTTCGGTAAAATATTTGCATCTTTGCAAACAATTTGGCTGGAATCTGTAGTTACTGGGTTTGAAGAGGCTCGGATCAAACTTGCATTCTCAGCCTCCTGATTGCAGGCTAATCTTGGTTGTTCACTTCAATGGGGGAATGCTATCTTTGGTGATGTGAATCAAAACCAGAGGTAATCAATTTCATGCATAGCCTAACTTTTTGTATGAATTATGATTATGTGGGTTTCAGACTTTTAGCCAAAGATGATATCATAAAGTTATGATTCCTCTGGTAAAAAATAATAAGTTTTGATTCCATTGGAAAAGATAACGAATAATTACTCATATAAGTTTTGATTACAAGTACACGTTAATTGAGTATTTCATGTTTGGTCAAGAGCATCATCATCATCAGTGAGCCTCTATCTAAGTCCTTAATCATTTCTACATAAGCAAAAATAAATAAATAAAGAAGGAAAATGATAAGGGCCCTGGTTGAAGGGCTTGCCTGTAGGGGTGGGCGCGGTAAGGGACGGGACGGGACGCGAGACGGGATTCACTACTTTTTTTTCAATCCCACACGGGCCTTGTCCCTCGCAGGACGGGACGGGACGGGCCCTGTCCCTCAAATAAAAAACATTATAAAAAAAATCTAAAATTCTTATACATTTTACGGTTTTCAAAGGTGTAACATATATAAATTTATAGTATTTTTTATATTTTACGATTCTCTTTATTTGTATATACATTATACGTATAATTACACACAATATATATATATAAACACACTATATAGAATATATATATTACTATGAAAAGTTGCTAATTACTAATATATATTCAATTTGGATAGATATATACTGTAATATAGCATGTGTGTGTGTAATAGTAACACAGTGTGTATGTATGTAATCTAATACAGTATATACGTAATACAGTGTGTATATATGTAATACAGTATGTATATTATATATAATATATACTGTCTAACATAATATTATATATATATAGAATTAAAATATATTAATATATATATGCGGGACGGGACGGGATTTGCGGGATTGGGATGGGTCGTCCCGCGTCCCGTCCCGCATAATTTTTACGGGACGGGACCGGGACGAGATTTACTTTTTTTTTTTGAAATCTCACCGGGTCCGGGACGGGACCGGGATTTGTGTCCACCCCTACTTGCCTGCAAGAGCCCGGGAGGAGGAGCCCATTAGCCCATAGCACCACACACCCGAGATCACGTGCATGCGGCATGCACATTTGTTGCCCAGGCCGAAAATTAAAGATGGAATGGGGTTGGCTCTCACTCCCATCAATAGGCGCCATATGACAGCTAGGGTTGTGCAGAAAAATAAGACACGGTTGACACGACACGAAACCGCAACAAAACGATACGAAAAAACACGAAACGATATAGATACGACACGATTATAACACGAAACGGTTAAACGTGACAATAATCGTGTCGTGATCAGATCGACAGATTTTCCTTGTCGGGTATCCGACACGACACGATTATTTTTTTTTTTTTTAAATGTGGTATTCTGGACATACTACAAATAAAATATGTGTAATTGAAAATTAAGAATAAATTGGCTCATTGGTTGAGGGGCACTACGAGCACTAGGGCTCCGCGGCAAATTTCAACAAGTCTGGAGTTCGATTCCCACTTTTTCCCGCTGCTTGTTTTTATTTATTTTTTATTTGCCTCCTCTCCAGCTTCTTGTTTTAATTATTTTTTTATTTGCCTCCTCTAAAGTTAATTGGTTCCAAGTATCAACCAGCCACCCAACCCAAAACAAAACAAATAAACCCTAAAATTAAAACTCTCTCTCCCAATTTTCAACAAGTCTGGAGTTCGATTCCCACTTTTTCCAGCTGCTTGTTTTAATATTCTTTTTATTTGCCTCCTCTCGAGCTGCTTGTTTTAATTAATTTTTTATTTGCCTCCTCTAAAGTTAGTTGGTTCCAAGTATCAACCAGCCGCCCATCCCAAAACGAAACAAATAAACCCTAAAAGTAAAACTATCTCTCTCAATCTCGCACAAGCACAGTCGCACAGAGTAGTTAGGGTTTGGAGATGAACTGAATCGGGAAGTTCAACGTTGGGTTCACTCGACGGACACGGTGGTGGTCAATTGGGCGGCGATGGGTTCACCAGTGGCAGCGCCTAAGGGCTATGATGAAGGTTTCCGCAGTGGGGCTTTAGACCCGGCGTGTTCTAGCAACTACCGATATTGTGGTAACTGGTAAGTTTCTTTGGGGTCAATTGTTGTTGTGTTGCTTCTGTATTGCTGCTGTTGCGGCTGTATAAAGGTTGTAATGTGGTATTGTTGTTGATGTTGCGGTTGTATTGCTATGGGGGGTTTTGCAAAATAGCCACGAAAATGGGCTTATTTTGGGAAATATCCGCGTTTTGGGACATTTTTGCAAAATGTCCTAAATAAAAGGCTTCACCGTCTCTCGACAACCGCTTTTCTCTCTCCTCCAGCTCTCCATCTCCGGACGCTCTCTCTTTCTCCCTCCCGACCTGCTCGCCGGCGATTCCTAGGATTTCCGAGAGATTACAATTTTGACATCATCAAAGCGATCGATTTTGAAGTGTATTCTAGAGAATTAGGTAAGCAAAGTATTCGATTACAATTTTGAAGTCGATTACAATTTGCGCCAAAGACGCAAATTTTACTAGAATTTGGATGATTCTAAGTTGATACTAGAATTTAGATGATTTTAAGTTGATACTGAATTTTACTAGAATTTGAAGTTGATTACAAGGGCGCAAATTTCCTAGAATTTTTGGATTACTCCTTCAGTTTTGCGATTACTACTTCAGTCTGTGTTTATCTATGCTTCAGTTTTGCAATTACTGCTTCAGTTTTGCGATTACTGCTAAAATTTGCGCCTTCGGCGCAAATTTCCTAGAATTTTTTGGTTTACTACTTCACTTTTGCTATTACTGCTTTAGTATGTGTTTATCTATGCTTCAGTTTTGCGATTACTGCTTCAGTTTTGCGAATACTGCTTCAATTTGCGCCGAAGGCGCAAATTACTGCTTCAGTTTTGCAATTACTGATTGGAATCGTGTGATTACAAATGTAGATTACGTCAAATTTGTGTTTATATATGCTATAACAGTATGGAAATATAGTTGAACAGAATGATTACTGCTATTGAATGCATCAAAATCTGTGCCTTTTGCGAAAACTTTGATTCATTTTTTATGCATCAAGTGATTAAGGTTATGGAGTCACACATACAGTAGAATAAAATAAATAATGTTATAGAATGCATCAAAATTTGCGCCTTTGGCGCAAATTTTGATTGATTTTTTAAGCATCAATTAATGTTTATGAGCATTTTTTTCTGGATATTTGTAATCTTCAAGTTTCAAATCGAATCTGTGTATGTTTATGGTTATTTATGCTTGTTAATATTTTACATTTCTCAAGTCATCACTATGATTGCTTAGGATGTGATTTCACTATGATTGTTTCAACTAATCAATAGACCTTAATCAAAGAAGTTTTCCACCAGAAGTGCAAGTTTTATATAATTCTTCTCACAACAGGTGTGTTGTATTGATTTTATTGATTTAAAGATATAGATTCCAAACTGCCACATTAAATATTGGTTTCATGTCATCCAATATTCTGTTCTTGCCATCACTACACTTGAATCTGGACATTATATTGAATTATCCCTTCCTTATTAGACTTTAATTGCTCATGTCATCACTACACTTGAATCTGCGCTCTATATTGAAGTATTGATTCCTTATTAGACTTTGATTGCTAATGTCATCACTACACTTCCTTATTGAACATTAATTGAGTCATGTCAGCACTACAATTGAGTCATAATAAAATTGCACAGGGTGTGCCTGTTAAGAATTTTTTTCATAACAGGTGTAGTCTATTCACTTTTGGTTGCTCTTGTAAGAATTGTAAGAATTTTTCATAACAGGTGTATTGTACTCACTTTGGTTGCTCGTGTCATCGTTTTTTAACATTGACTGATCCATGTTAGCACTGTAAGTGAGTCATAGAAAAATTACACAAGGGGTGCAAATCTATTGTTGCATTTGTCAATACAATGATCTATAGATTCCTTATTACACCTTGAAAGTTTTAATGTCAGCACTGTATTTGACTCATAAAAAATTTGCACCGTATGTGCAAATTTGTAAGAATGTTTTTCATAACAAGTGTATTTTACTCACTTTGGTTGATCATGTCATCGTTTTTAATCAGATTGTGTTTTTTATTACTTAAATGTATTTATCCTCTTAAATTCATACTCTGCAGATTACAATGGCAACCCACATTATTACAGTTGTATGTGGTGGGAAATGGTTGTTTGATGATTCATGCCCAACCTTTGTTGGAGACACTACTTCAAATGTGTTTATGATTGACGAGTCAATAGCATTACATGGTTTAACCGAAAAAGTGCACAACAGATTCAATATAGATAGTGCATTAGAATTGAAATTCAATCATTTACACCCTTTCAAACTGTTGAGAATTCCGCTTCCTTTTGAATGTGATGCTGATTTGAAAGGGTTTTTAAGGTTGTCCGACCTACAGGATGTTAAATTTGCTGTTGAGTTGTGTGTCAGCATTAAATCAGATAGTGAACAAGTTCAAGATCAACAACCATTCCCAGCTGACAATTTACAGTTGGTGACATGCAATCCAACTATTACCAATATTGTTACAGGGGAAAATAACATGACATTGATCGGTGACACCAGGATGAAAGGTGTATTGTTGGAAGATACTGGAGATGACATGAATTCTCTAAACAGTGACACTGCAAGTGATGAAGATTCTGCAGATGAAATATGGAGAGCATTCTATTCTACAACACACAGGAAATAAACTACACTAGAAGATTGGGATGCTGATAGCTCTACTATGCCTAGTGTGAATCTTAATTCACAAAACTTGATTTGCGTAGGCAAAAGCTTTGCATCAAGGAAAGCAGTTAAGCATGCTTTGGGAATCTTGTCAATAACCGGGACATTTGGTATTCGTGTGGCAAAATCAGATACAAAGTATTATAGAGTACATTGTGTAGATCCTGACTGCAAATGGAAAGTGCATGTCAAAACTTTTTGTCCAACTTGGCATGAGGTTATAGTATATGTGGACATGCACACTTGTACATGGGATTTCAGGACAAAACACTGCAAACAACCTTCATCTTCTGTGATTGCAAGCATCATCGAATCAAGGTGAGCACTTTTTTTAAGAAATAGTATTTATATTTAATCTTGCTTTCTAACATATGATTTATTCTAATTTGACTATAATTACACAGTGTTGACGCTGGATACAGACCAGCACAGATAATGGATAAGATGAGAACAGAAATAAAGATGCAAATTACCTACTGGAGAGCATGGAAGTCATCAAAAATAGCTCACGAAATGGTTAAGGGGACACCAGAATCAAATTATGCAGATTTACCATCATATTGTCATATGCTCGTGGAGAGAAACAATGGGACTATAGCTTTAATTTCAAAAGACAAAGAAGATAGGTTTCAGTACTTCTTTCTGTCATTTGGACAGTGCATCAGAGCATTCCCCCTCTTGAAGAAGGTATGTCTTAAACAGTGGCAGCACAAATTCTGTTGTCATCGATCTCCTTAACTTCGATAACATAAGTAATTTTATTTCTTTATATACCAGGTTGTTGTTGTTGATGGAACATTCCTAACTGACCAATACATAGGAACGTTGCTTGGAGCAGTTGCACAAGATGCCAATAAACAAATTTTTCCACTGGCTTTGGTATTGTTGACTCTGAAAACAACAGCTCTTGAGAATGGTTTATGTATCAGCTGCTGCAGGTTGTGCCTCCATCAAATGACTTAGTGTTTGTCTCTGATAGACATGCTAGCATTTCAAGGGCTGTATCTTTAGTTTACCCAACAGCTACACACTGCATATGTATGTGGCACTTGAAACAAAACATCAAAGCGACGTTCATGAAAAAAGAGTTAGGGAAGATGTTCACAAAAGCAGCAGAAAGTTACACTATCCAAGAGTTCAACAACTAACTTGCACAAATTGAAGCAACCTGTCCAAAACTATCAGAATATCTGGTGTCAGCAGATTTTGATAAATAGGCCAGAGCACATTCAAAGTGTGATAGATACAACATGATGATATCCAACAATGCTGAGAGCTTGAACTCCGTTTTCAAAGGCAAAAAGGATTATCCCATTGTGGCACTTGTGGAGTTTGTTAGAGAAAAGCTCACATCATGGTTCCTGGATAGAAGAGAAAAACCACTGGCAAACCAAGACAGAATAACTCATGAGATCCTTAAGGTGATAAGACAATCACAAGAGCAAGTTGGAGTATGCAGAGTAGAAAGGATGAATGAATCACAATTTGTGATCACTGGTCAAGGAGCTGTAGCTATAGTTGATCTATCAGCGAGAACATGTACGTGTAGAGTATTTGATGTCGATAAAATACCTTGTGTACATGCTCTAGCAGCCATTACACACATAAAAGCAAATGTGTCTGATTTTGTTGCAAAATTTTACAGCAATCACGCTTGGCGTATGACAATTGCAGAAACAATATATCCAGTGTTGGATGAAGATGATGAAATACCCCAAAATATTTTTGGGTATTTTCGTTTTAATTTAAATAAAAATAAGGTTAAAATTTTGATACAAAAGAAGTTATAATATTTTTTTGATATATATCTTATTATTCGGTTCCTATTATTTCAAACATAAAATTTGGTTTGAAATTGTTATCTTAATCATGAAAATTACTGCAGCTAAAATAAAACATAAAATTTGGTTTAAATATAAGGCTTGGTGTGAGTTATTATTGTTTTATTTATTATCTGATGTGAAAACAATTTTAATTAAACTATTTCAATATTGTCCGTGTTGTCATTTGTTGTAAAAACATTATGATTTATATCTCGACTTATTATATATATTAACTTTAATTATAACTAAAAGTTTAAGAATGATTTATTCTAATAATATGAAGGTTTCAAGTCTTAAAGGTTATTTTAAATGAATTAATAAAATAATTATTTATAATATTCAAGGGGAATAAAAAAAATAGTTTTTATAAAATATATTATTATGTTATTATTTATTAAGTGTATTTCGAGTTAGATAAATATTTTAGTTATTTAAATTGATATAAGTATATTATTATTATTATTATTATTATTATTATTGTTGTTATTGTTATTATTGTGTTGTTTATAGTTTTAAAACTCCTCAATCCTTTACAAAATAGAACCGGGTCAAAACCGGACTATGATAAATAAGCGGATCAAAATCCTACAACTAAACCGGTTTAGGGTACATGAAACCGGTTCGGAACCGGGTTTCCACCTTCTTCTTCCTCCTCTAGCTCTACCTACACCTTAGTTGTCTTCAATGGTGATCCTTCGAGTTCGAATTTAATTCGACACGTCACAAGTAGTAATCCTATTCTCAATTCAATTCAAACCTATCTATATATTTAATTGGAAGAATCACATTGAATTTATTCTTAAGAATATTCTCAATTCTTATCCGTTTTCGATCAAATTCGGTCTAATTGACATTTGTTAGGGGAAGTCTTGTTGGGCCCGACCAGAAAGCCCAACATATAAGTCGGACCGGGGCACCATCCCAAAACCAATTGGCATTAGGTGGAGTAGCCCATCCACTTATATGTTGGGTTCAGATTTCTCCCACTTCCGATGTGAGATTCACAAGTGTCCCAACAAATCACTCTCTCACTTGCGAATCCATCACAAGTCTAGCCCGGTTGGAATTGAGACTCCCACGCAACGGGTTCGACTAACCCGTCATCGATACAGATGTGGAGTCCATGTCAATCTTCGGTGCAACCGGTCCACCCGCCGAACTCGGCTCTGATACCAGTTTGTTAGGGGAAGTCTTGTTGGGCCCGACCAGAAAGCCCAACATATAAGCCGGACCGGGGCACCATTTGCAAGTAATCACCTTCCCTTCAGCAGGCAATTTGACAAGCTCCCAAGTCTGATTCTTCTGAAGAGACTCCATCTCTTCTCCCATTGTTGCGAGCCACTGTGCTGACTCACCTCCAGAAATAGCAGCCTTGTAGGTGGACGGAGCATCATCCTCCACCTCCTCGGCTACCTGCAAGGCATATCCCACCAACTCATCATACCTATATCTCGCAGGAGGCCTGATGTCAGCCCTTCTTGGCCGATCTAGAGCAATACTGCGATGTGTCGCTCCACCTACTCCTGTGTCTAGTGGTATAGCCTCTGTCTCAGCAGTGTCTGACTCAATAATACCTGACTGTGATGATTGGTTGGTGACCAAATCAAGTACCTGACTCTCAGATGGAGTGAAGTCTAACTCCACCTCCTCAGCAACAACCTCTTTCTCAACTGCGTCACTGATCTTCTTCCTAGAATTCAGCAAAGAACTCTCATCAAATACTACACTGAGATTTTCTCACCAGTGGTCAGACATACTTCTATTAGGGTGCTACTAGCAATGGTTGCACATCAGGATTTGGAGCTTGAGCAACTAGATGTGAAGACAGCTTTCCTTCATGGAGAGTTGGAGGAGGAAATATACATGTCTCAGCTGGATGGTTTTCAGGTTCCTGGAAAAGAGAACCATGTTTGCAGACTGAAGAAGTCTTTGTATGGGCTGAAACAGTCACCAAGGCAGTGGTATAAGCGATTTGATAGTTATATGGTGCAGTTGGGATACAACAGGAGTCCATATGATTGTTGTGTTTACCACAAAAGTCTGCATGACGGTTCACATATTTATCTGGTGTTGTACGTGGATGATATGTTGATTGTTTCTAAGAACAAGTCAGATATCCAGAAGCTGAAGGATTGTCTCAGTGCAGAGTTTGATATGAAAGATCTGGGTGCTGCTCGAAAGATTATGGGAGTAGAGATCTATAGAGACAGGAAGCAGAGAAAACTCTTCTTATCTCAAGAAGGGTACATCAAGAAGATATTGAGCAGGTTTGGAATGTCTTTGGTTAAGTCTATAGATACTCCAATGGCGTGTAACAGCAAGCCGGAAATGTACACACTTCATACTAAGGAGGAGAAGGAGTACATGTCTAAGGTCCCTTATGCCAGCGCAGTGGGGAGTCTGATGTATGCTATGGTCTGCACTCGACCAGATCTAGCAGTTGTTGTTAGTGTGGTAAGCCACTTTATGGTTCAACCTGGGAAGGAACACTGGCAAGCTGTGAAGAGGATCTTCAGGTATCTCAGAGGCACTACTGATGTTGGTCTGTGCTATGGGAATGATACAGAGTGCTTGGTTGCTGGGTTTTCAGACTCTGATTATGCCGGCAATGTGGACAGTAGGAGATCGATGACTGGCTATGTTTTCACTCTTGGGAGTTATGTGGTGAGTTGGAAAGCAACTCTACAACCTACAGTAACTTTGTCTACCACAGAGGCAGAGTACATGGCGTTGACATAAGCTGCTAAGGAGGGAATCTGGCTTAAAGGCTTGGTCAATGATCTAGGCCTACATCAGGATCAGGCTTTAGTGTATTGCGACAGCTTGAGTGCAATATGCTTAACCAAGGATCAAGTCCATCATGAGAAGACGAAGAACATTGATGTCAAGTACCATTTTTTGAGGAATGAGAAGAGAATCAGGGTGAAGAAGGTGGGAATTGCTGATAATCCCGCTGATATGTTCACTAAGCCAGTTCCAGAGAGCAAGTTCCAACATTGTTTGGACTTGCTTAATATTACCAGCTGTTGAGTTGCCCTGCGGGGCAGTCTGTCTGGGTCCTTTGTCAAGGACCAATCTGAGGCAGAGAACGTATGAGCACTTGTCATAGGTGCATCTGTTTATGAGAGGATTCAAGTCAAGGTGGAGATTTGTTAATGTGCCTTGAATCATTGTTGACCAGCGACGCATCGAGGGGTCCGGGGGGCGGAGCCCCCCGGCGGTGGTATGCGATGTTTATTGTAAACGGGCCTATCGTCTGTCTACTTTGGGCTTTCAGTCCATTGTCTGTTTAGGGTTCCATGAGTCTCTTCATATACTCATGGAACGCCGACCCCTTGTAACCTCAATCTGTTTTCGCTTCCTCTAATAAGAAAACTGGTTCTCTGCCTGTGGACGTAGGCAACACACCGTTTCTGAACCACGTAAATCTCTGTGTTGTTCTTCGCTTTATCATTCTCGTTATAACAACATTGAATTCGATTCAATTGAATGCTCGAAATCATTTCTGTCATAAAGAGGTTGTCAATGATGCATTCAATTTGATAAAACGGTTATGAAATAGCCCGACTCTAGAAAAGGGGCTTTTCCATGTCGGAAGGATATCTCTCCATTTGTGAGAATCAGAGCTCGAAACCCATCTCATCGAGTTCTAAATTCACTTAGGAACATTTTCCCTCAAACATTTGATTCCACATCAACCCCAATCGAAAACCCCTAAATTTCAAATTTGGAGGTCGCCGATGTCGTAGCCGCTCGGAGCTCTGCCGTCGCCGCCCAGGACCACCGTGAACCACGCCGCCCTTCGCCGATACCACCACAACCCAGATCGGTCGTCACCGAGCCGTTTCGAGCCTCCATTGTCGAGCCACCATCGCTACAGGTGAAGTGTGTGTGCTGAGCGTGTACAGTAGCAGCGGATGTGGGAGAAAGAAGGACTAATTACACAAGCCCTCCCCATATTTTCATTCCTACAAACGTTGCCCTTTTTCCAACTGTAAGAATTACAGAATTTAACCTATAATTTTTATTTGGGTTTAAATCATTATCTAATTCGTATATTCTCTCGAATCGCAGTCGCTCTCCGTACCCTTACATTCTCAAATTGACACAAGAAACTCAAGAGGTTTGTGTTGGTATTGAATTCCGCCTTTTTATTAATTCGATTTTTCGGTTCGAATTAAATAAGTCGATTACACGTATAAAATACCAACTAACAACTTCTCTTATGTGTGGTGTGATTTGCGTGTAGAATTGTCCGTAGTCACCGAACTCAATCTTATATTTTTCTCGCGATTCAGGAACGTCAAAAGAGGCAAGTGATATTCCGAGCTTTCAATGCTCATTTGTGTGCTTTCGTGGCTAGTTGTTTTCTATAGTTGAATCGTGTCAAATTACGTTAAATAAATTACAATCCCTCCGTTTTTGTGATTTATTAAATTGATAATCTATTTTGGCATGTTAAATGGGTAATGTTATTTTTATAGATTATTTAAGTTAGAAAAGTGACATTATGTGCCCA
Source organism: Persicaria tinctoria (assembly GCA_037127255.1). NCBI lineage: Eukaryota > Viridiplantae > Streptophyta > Magnoliopsida > Caryophyllales > Polygonaceae > Persicaria > Persicaria tinctoria. The sequence goes on along the minus strand of JBANSL010000012.1, from coordinate 39,477,743 downwards.
TATTCCCAGAAAGCATGATTTATTATTTTCTCTTCATGCTAAGTTTAATTATGTGATATATCTGTTTTCATATCCATAATGGTCGTTTATTCAATTCATTTCCGGACTTGGTTGCATACTAGTTCGGTGTGGACTTAGGTTATCTTTTGAACCTAGACCTTATAAAATATATAAATATGTGCACTTAAGTTATGAATATTATAAATTAAAGTTAAAGTAGTTTAGTGTATTATAGAATGTGAATATTATAAATTAAAGTTAAGGAAGATGAGCGCTTCCAAGTAAAGTATATAAACGATAATATAAATTAAATATGGAAGATGAGCGCTTCCAAGTTATATACAATATATATATTATTATAAATCAGGAAGATGAGCGCTTCCTATCCAGTTTCATGAAGCTACGTTTCCGGACCCGGAAATGATCCACTGAGCGGACCCGTTCAGTGAATTTGATCGATAAGAAAATCCGAGCGGACCCGTTCGGTACACTTGATAATTAAATAAAATCCGAGCGGACCCGTTCGATATATTGGATATTAAAATAAAATCTGAGCGGATCCGTTCAGTTCAGATAAAATATATAGATCTTAATGTTGTAGTTCATTGGTTACATACTAGTTGTAACTTTAAAGTTATACAATTATTTATAAGATTGTGATCGTAAATAAGTTGGTCATAATTTCAGCGTTTAATTATATTCCAATCTCATTTCGAAATATAATTTCCTAGAGTGATTTATCACCCACGTCCATTATTCTTCCTAACTTATAACTTCTCAAGTTGCGCCGAGTGTCTATTTTGTATTCTGTAATTCACATTTAAATAGTCTGTGTTAATCTCCTTTGGACTGTTTGGTTCATACCGTTTTATGGTCAATGAATCTTTAGTGTAAAGTGGTCTTTTATTTCGTGCCGTCACTTGCTTGTTCTTAATTGAACTAACCGCCCTATGTACTGTGGCAGTTGGTGCCTCTCGTTTGTATACGATGCATCAGACCTAAGTTGTAGGTATAGAGATCGTAGTGAAGAAGTTCCAAAGGCGTTGGAGAACATCAATGGTCATTTTAAATGTTTTGAAAAAAGGGTAATTCCAAATGTGTTCAATTTGGTTAATTATTTATCCTGTGTATTTAAAAGTCTTCCGCTGTACCAATTAAACGATTGTAAATATTATTTAAAATATAATTTTCTTTCGGTAAAAGTCTTCCGTTGTATTTATTTTAATGCATGTTATCATCTTGTTTGTGGGAGCATGGTTGCATGTCCCTATAAGCCTAAGGTGGTTACGAAGACATTAAAGTCCGAGTAATCACTGGCGCTGCAACATTCCCTCGTTTAGAGAAGGGGGTGTTACAGAAGGTGGTATCAGAGCTAAAGATTTTACAACACAAATTTACATCGTATTTTGTGTTTAAAATGTTTTCTAAAGGTTTCTTAAAAGACCAGTGACCGATGTCTCCAACCAAGACTTCTTTTGATCGTTGTAAACCTTCTAGAAATGCCAATGTGGGTACTGACGTTTCATCCTTCTAAGATAGAGTAATAGAAGCTCATTTACATAGTTCCAATGTCATAGGATAAGTTAATTGGGCGAGCTTCTTATTATTAGAAGTTGTTATAGTTGAGAAAAGTATTGATAAGACTTCATTCCCTAGGTCATGGAGAATCAGAACAACTTGAATCTCAATAACGAGAATGCTAGCCAAGAATCTGTCGGCGAGCCTAGAAACAACCCGAGATATCAAGAGGGTGATCAAGAAAATGTTAACCCTCCGCTTGTAGTGGAAGAACTAAATGCTGCCACCCTGCAAGCTATTCAACGGTTAGTTCAAACTGCAGTAGCACAAGCTTTAGCGGGGACTCCACACACGCAACCAGTGATTCAACCAGGCCACGTTATTCCAATTGCACAAGTGCAAGCACCGGGGCAAGGAGATACTTATGGCCGAGCTTTGAAGGCTGTGAATATGATGAAACCAGATGACTTTGATGGTTCAGGTGAACCTTACAAGGTAGTGAAATGGCTTACTCATATCGAGAGGATCTTTCGAGGGGTTGTTTGCACTGAACCAGATAAGGTGAATATAGTAGCACTGCAGCTAAAAGGAGAGGCCGGTCAATGGTGGGAGTCAGTGAGACCTTCTGTGGAGGCCAACCTAACATGGGATGGTTTTAAAGAGAGAATCACCGATCATAACTTCTCCTTGTCTTTAAGAGCAACAAAGAGGAAAGAGTTCCTCTACCCTGACAACCAAGGTCCGAAGCTTGCTCAATTGGTCACAAAGTACTATAGACTACTTCCCTATGTTGGTAATCTGATCCAGTCTGAAGCTGATAAGATCATGTACTTTCATGAGTGGATGTACCACGAACTAAAGTTACAAATGCTCCAGCGTGACTACGAGACGCTAGATCAGTATATCGATGCAGCTTATCGGGTAGAGGCCACACTAGAGGAAGGACGGAAGGATCAAGAATTGTCTGAACAAAAGAAGGGAAAGCAGTTACATATCGGTACTAAGAGGGCTACTCCAACTATACCGATGGGTGGATCAGTGATGAATCAGAATTAGACCCAAGCATCATCAGTTCAAAACTCAACTAGAATGACCGTGCGAAGTGGTCAAGGTATCCAATGTCATAACTACGGCAACCCGGATCATTTGAGGCCCCAATGTCAAGAGGTGGCTCGAATTTGCCGAGGTTGCGGGAAGCCGGGACACATGGTTAAATTCTGTAGATTCAAAAATCAAAATCCCATTCAGTCTCAACAAGGTTCGTTTGTTCCCACAAAGTCAGCAAACCAGTGGCAAGGCCAAGTTTCACAATCTCGATACAATCAGAAAGGAAGCCTGACTCAAGCAGCATCGGAGGCCACCGTTCAAAACAAGGGTAAGGCTCCAAAGGATGGATCATCTAAACAAGGTCCTCGATTGTACACACTGAACGAAGTGGAAGAGATTAACACTCAAGAGTGAAGTCGTGTGAGGAATCGTGAATCATATCACTATCTTAGTACTTTTTTTAGAATAAGTTGTTGTCATTTCTGTCCCAATAAGTGCCAGTATTACGCATGTATTCCGTGTGAAATCGTGAATTCTAGTGTTCCGTGTCGTTAGAGTATTTTGATTTTCTAATAAAAAGAAGTGTTATCTTCACGTCAATCTCTTATAATGCATATATGCATTTATTTATTCGCCCCCCTCTAATCCTTTTACTGAATTTAAGGATGAGATCTATGAGTCTTCATATACACGTTAGACAGAATTGGACAACATATCAAATTATACTATCTCCCTACTCTTTTCGTTGTTCAAGTTTCGGGTCGAAACTTATTTTTATGGGGGGAGATATGAAATACCCCAAAATATTTTTGGGTATTTCTGTTTTAATTTAAATAAAAATAAGGTTAAAATTTTGATACAAAAGAAGTTATAATATTTTTTTGGTATATATCTTATTATTCGGTTCCTATTATTTCAAACATAAAATTTGGTTTGAAATTGTTATCTTAATCATGAAAATTACTGCAGCTAAAATAAAACATGAAATTTGGTTTAAATATAAGGCTTGGTGTGAGTTATTATTGTTTTATTTATTATCTGATGTGAAAACAATTTTAATTAAACTATTTCAATATTGTCCGTGTTGTCATTTGTTGTAAAAACATTATGATTTATATCTCGACTTATTATATATATTAACTTTAATTATAACTAAAAGTTTAAGAATGATTTATTCTAATAATACGAAGGTTTCAAGTCTTAAAGGTTATTTTAAATGAATTAATAAAATAATTATTTATAATATTCATGGGGAATAAAAAAAATAGTTTTTATAAAAGATATTATTATGTTGTTATTTGTTAAGTGTATTTCGAGTTAGATAAATATTTTAGTTATTTAAATTGATATAAGTATATTATTATTATTATTATTATTATTATTATTATTATTATTATTATTATTATTGTTATTATTGTGTTGTTTATAGTTTAAAAACTCCTCGATCCTTTACAAAATAGAACCGGGTCAAAATCGGACTATGATAAATAAGCGGATCAAAATCCTACAACTAAACCGGTTTGGGGTACATGAAACCGGGTCGGAACCGGGTTTCCACCTTCTTCTTCCTCCTCTAGCTCTACCTACACCTTAGTTGTCTTCAATGGTGATCCTTCGAGTTCGAATTTAATTCGACACGTCACAAGTAGTAATCCTATTCTCAATTCAATTCAAACCTATCTATATATTTAATTGGAAGAATCACATTGAATTTATTCTTAAGAATATTCTCAATTCTTATCCGTTGTCGATCAAATTAGGTCTAATTGACATTGAATTCGATTCAATTGAATGCTCAAAATCATTTCTGTCATCAAGAGGTTGTCAATGATGCATTCAATTTGATAAAACGGTTACGAAATAGCCCGACTCTAGAAAAGGGGCTTTTTCATGTTGGAAGGATATCTCTCCATTTGTGAGAATCAGAGCTCGAAACCCATCTCATCGAGTTCTAAATTCACTTAGGAACATTTTCCCTCAAACATTTGATTCCAAATCAACCCCAATCGAAAACCCCTAAATTTCAAATTTGGAGGTCGCCGATGTCATAGCCGCTCGGAGCTCTGCCGTCGCCGCCCAGGACCACCGTGAACCACGCCGCCCTTCGTCGGTACCACCACAACCCAGATCGGTCGTCACCGAGCCGTTTCGAGCCTCCATTGTCGAGCCACCATCGCTACTAGGGTTGGCATGGCACGGTTACCACAAAAAAATGGTGATTACCACGTACCAACCACAAACTGGTGGTACGCAAATTTTTATACCACGTGCCAACCACAAGTCGTGGTTACCGCACATGTGGTAACCACGATTTGTGGTTACCATTGGTACATTACCATGGTTACCAAGCTTTAACTATGTTTGTATTTTTTTTTAAACCCCTTGGCTACCTTTTAGTGGTTATCAAAGTTATCGAACGAAAAAATATGCATGGTTACAAAAAATAATATGATCACCATCTTTTAAAGGTTCAAATAAATCAACTTCACAACCTAAAGTACAAACCAATTCAAACCAATCAAGTTCAAAGTCTTGAAGAAACAAACAAAGTTCAATTGTTCGAACATTCAAAATGTTCCTCCAAGTTTAAAGAAAACAAGTTCAAAGTCTTCAAACATTCAAAATGTTCCTACTGTTTCTAATAGAAAAAGTAGAAATGACCAATTTAGTTCAAAATCAAAACACAAAATATAAATTAAAAACTTAAAATTCAAAGGTAATAACGATAAAACATTAAATAAAAAAAATTAATATACATACTCGGTAACCATGGTAACCATGATATTCGGATTTTATTACCATTACCGTACCACCTTCATGTGGTTACCACCACGATGATTACCATCATATTGGTTACCACAAGTGTGGTTACCAACATAGTTGGTTTGTGGTTGGTACTTGGTTGGTATGGTAATTTCCGTACCATTTCTCAGCCCTAATCGCTACAGGTGAAGTGTGTGTGCTGAGCGTGTACAGTAGCAGCGGATGTGGGAGGAAGAAGGACTAATTACAGAAGCCCTCCCCATATTTTCATTCCTACAAACGTTGCCCTTTTTCCAACTGTAAGAATTACAGAATTTAACCCATAATTTTTATTTGGGTTTAAATTATTATCTAATACATATATTCTCTCGAATCGCAGTCGCTCCCCGTACCCTTACATTCTCAAATCGACACAAGAAACTCAAGAGGTTTGTGTTGGTATTGAATTCCGACTTTTTATTAATTCGATTTTTCAGTTCGACTTAAATAAGTCGATTACACGTATAAAATACCAACTAACAACTTCTCTTATGTGTGGTGTGATTTGCGTGTAGAATTGTCCGTAGTCACCGAACTCAATCTTATATTTTTCTCGCGATTCAGGAACGTCAAAAGAGGCAAGTGATATTCCGAGCTTTCAATGCTCATTTGCGTGCTTTCGTGTCTAGTTGTTTTCTATAGTTGAATCGTGTCAAATTACGTTAAATAAATTACAATCCCTCCGTTTGTGTGATTTATTAAATTGATAATCTATTTTGGCATGTTAAATGGGTAATGTTATTTTTATAGATTATTTAAGTTAGAAAAGTGACATTATGTGCCCATATTCCCAGAAAGCATGATTTATTATTTTCTCTTCATGCTAAGTTTAATTATGTGATATATCTGTTTTCATATCCATAATGGTCGTTTATTCAATTCATTTCCGGACTTGGTTGCATACTAGTTCGGTGTGGACTTAGGTTATCTTTTGAACCTAGACCTTATAAAATATATAAATATGTGCACTTAAGTTATGCATATTATAAATTAAAGTTAAGGTAGTTTAGTGTATTATAGAATGTGAATATTATAAATTAAAGTTAAGGAAGATGAGCGCTTCCAAGTAAAGTATATAAACGATAATATAAATTAAATATGGAAGATGAGCGCTTCCAAGTTATATACAATATATATATTATTATAAATCAGGAAGATGAGCGCTTCTTATCCAGTTTCATAAAGCTACGTTTCCGGACCCGGAAATGATCCACTGAGCGGACCCGTTCAGTGAATTTGATCGATAAGAAAATCTGAGCGGACCCGTTCGGTACACTTGATTAAATAAAATCTGAGCGGACCCGTTCGGTATACTGGATATTAAAATAAAATTTGAGCGGACCCGTTCAGTTCAGATAAAATATATATATCTTAATGTTGTAGTTCATTGGTTACATACTAGTTGTAACTTTAAAGTTATACAATTATTTATAAGACGGTGATCATAAATAAGTTGGTCATAATTTCAGCGTTTAATTATATTCCAATCTCATTTCGGAATATAATTTCCTAGACTGATTTATCACCCATGTCCATTATTCTTCCTAACTTATAACTTCTCAAGTTGCGCCGAGTGTCTATTTTGTATTCTGTAATTCAAATTTAAATAGTCTGTGTTAATCTCCTTTGGACTATTTGGTTTATACCGTTTTATGGTCAATGAATCTTTAGTGTAAAGTGGTCTTTTATTTCATGCCGTCACTTGCTTGTTCTTAATTGAATTAACCGCCCTATGTACTGTGGCAGCTGGTGCCTCTCGTTTGTATACGATGCATCGGACCTAAGTTGCAGGTATAGAGACCGTAGTGAAGAAGTTCCAAAGGCGTTGGAGAACATCAAGGGTCATTTTAAATGTTTTGAAAAAAGGGTAATTTCAAATGTAATCAATTTGGTTAATTATTTATCCGGTGTATTTAAAAGTCTTCCGCTGTACCAATTAAACGGTTGTAAATATTATTTAAAATATAATTTTCTTTTGGTAAAAGTCTTCCGTTGTATTTATTTTAATGCATGTTATCATCTTGTTTGTGGGAGCATGGTTGCATGTCCCTATAAGCCTAAGGTGGTTACGAAGACATTAAAGTCCGAGTAATCACTGGCGCTGCAACATTCCCTCGTTTACAGAAGGGGGTGTTACAGATATGAAGGAAACATCCCTGATGTGATCAAATCTATCAACTGTTAACCCCAAGTAGTAAGAAAGAGAGCAGGAAGACCACCTACAAATAGAAAGTTTTCATTGGGAGAGTACAAGAGGAGGTTGAAGCATTCAAAATAAGGTTGTCAGCACAATTTCTGTCATCAGTATTATATAAGAATAATGTTAGTAGATAATACAGTTTATAAATTTGTGAATGACATTTATGTTTGAAAATAAACATTAATTCAATACTATAGAATAAAATTTTAGATTTTACCATGTAATAATACAAATTTGTATACTCTTTTCCATCTATGTCAGCGCAATTTTACCAACAGTCCGGATGAATTTTCAAATTTATATCATTGTTGTTCACTCAAAACACAATACAAAGTTGACAAAGTGTTGCCGTTGTGCAAATATAAACTATTGTTGAGCAAACACAAGATGATGTCGGGCAAGTATGTTTGCTCAACAATAATATATAAACTATCGTTGAGCAAAAATAAGGTGATGTTGAGCAAGTTCTCCCCAATCATAATATGTTGTGCAATTTTATTCTATTGATGAGCAAAAATAAGACCATGTTGAGCAATAACCTATTAAGCAACTATGAAAACATAATTAGATAAAACTAAGATCTTGTTGCAAGCAAAGTGTTGTTGTGCAATATATGTACTATCGTTGAGCAAAAATAAAGTGATGTTGAGCAAGTTTTCCCCATTCGTAATATGTTGTGCAATTTTATTCTATTGATGAGCAAAAATAAGACCATGTTGAGGAATAATCTATTAAGAAAATATGAGAGCATAAATAGATAAAAATAAGATGTTGTTGCAAATAAAATGTTGTTGTTGTGCAAAATATAATCTATCGGTTAGCAAAAATAAGGTGATGTTGAGCAAGTATTTACCACCCATGCGATCTTGTGCAATTTTATTCTATTGATAAACAAAAATAAGACCATGTTGAGCAATAATTTATTAATCAACTATGAAAGCATAGATAGATAAAAATAAAATGTTGTTGCAAACAAAGTGTTGTACTTGTGCAATATATGAACTATTGTTGAGCAAAAATAAGATGATGTTGAGCAAGTTTTCCTCATTCATAATATGTTGTGCAATTTTAATCTATTGATTAGCAAAAATTTATTAAGCAACTATCAAACCATATATAAAGAAGGTAAGAACATGGTTCAAACAAATTCACAAGGGTCAAAGCGTTGTGCAAATATAAACTATTGTTGAGCAAGAATAATACGATGTTGAGCAAATTTAAGGTATGGAATTATATGTTAAATAATAAGAAATAAATAAAGTATCACAAAATTCCCGATTTTTGGCAAACAAAAAAAAAAGAAAAGGAAAACGGTTTTCCTAAAAATAATGTAAAAAGCAAACAATGTAAATGCCTAAAACGCTTTTCACGTTCGAGAAGTTCTCCAATACCTTCTTTTAGTTTCTTTCTCCAGCTAAATCTACTCTATCCATTTCTCTGCAAGATTTCTTGAGGCTTGATTGTAGGCTTGTAAGAAGGAGATCTATCATATACATCAACATGTCTTCAGATCCGAAAGGTTTGATTTCGTGTTTTCTGTGTATTAAAGTTTAAATTAGAACGAGTACTGTTTAGGGCTTAGTTTTCCACGAAAATTAGGAAAATCGCACTTATTCAAGCGAATTTAATGTTTATACTCAAGCAGTTATTCAGCCTTACAAGACCTACCATTGCTATTTCAATTACTTTTGCATAATAAATTTAAGTTAATGTGATTAATCTGGAGGCTCAATTTGGGAATTTGAGAATTTGGGAATTTGGGAATTTGTTCGGCATAAACTACGGTCTCTTACAATATCATTTCTTCAATTATATTTGTAGAAATTGATTGTAAGTGTTCATTCTATAGGTAAACGTCCGCAGAGTGTAAGTGATTCATCTGTTCTACACAGTCAAAATAGAAATTCGAAGAGATCAAAACGATCTGGAGGTAACCTCCAGTAGTTGATTTATCTAGAGATTCACCTCCTTTCAAGGAAGAACTGTCTGTTGATACTGAGCCTGGTAAATCCTTCGAAATAGGGGAGGGTTGTAGATCACTTGAATCCAAAGATTCGCAACCGCTTGTAAGAAAAAACAGTAAGAGAGAAATGCACCCTGGGATTGATCTTCCTGTTAGCACTGTTGTTGTGGAGACCATTGAAATTGCAAGGTTGGAAAACCATTCACCTAATGAGATGGTTGTTCAACATGTAAACCCAACTGTGCATATCATAACATCTGATGAGCAAACAGATACCACAGACATACAACCTATCGCAGAAAACAGGCAGCTGATTGTGAGGAATGAGAGAAACACTAGACAAAAAAATCTCCCATCATTGAAATCATGGTCAAGCCCACGCTTGCTAGTGTCGTCCTTGAAAAAAATGAATGTCAAGCAAAAGAAATTGATTGAGGATATTGGCTTTGGATTTTTGTTTAACTTGGATATTGTTACCCTACCACTGCTTCTTTCATATTGGTTAGTGGATCAGTTTGACCCTAACAAGTGTTGCTTGGTGTTGGCTAAAGGAGGCGAACTTGAAATTGCAGAAATAGACGTGCATATCACAATGGGATTCCCAATGGGGAAAGTTTTAGTTGGAAGAAAATCAGCTAAAGAGAATTTCAGTCTTGTGCAAGAGTGGAAAACCACATTTGATGTCCAGGACAATATAACAACATCTATGGTTATGGAAAAATTGATAGCTGACACTGACTGTGGTGATCAATTCCTTCTGAACTTTATTGTTATACTGGACTCTATCTTGGTTGATACACTAGGAAACGAACATGCCAACCATAGTTTAATAAGAGTAGTTCCTGAATTGGGTGACCTGAAAGACCTAAATTGGTGTGCTCTTGTGTTGAAAAGTTTGGTCGATGCAAAGAGAAGCTGGGAAAAGAACAAGAATGGCCATTTCAGAGGGCCTCTATTATTCTTGGTTGTAAGTATTTTTTTCAAACCTTTGCTCTGATGTTAACTTAATTTCTTTACCATGTCGGTAGTACAAATGTCACCCCCCTACTTTTATCTACATGTCTACAATATTCTTTATATCAGCATTCACTGCTCCATTGTTATACTGATATATGTTTATCCCCTTGGTGTGCCAGTTTTTTTTACATGGATAGGGTGAAATTATTCACAAGCATAGCACTAAGAAGAATGACTCGTTCTTTCCCAGTTTTCGTTGGCATAAATTACAAAATCTTGCGCAAACGAGAAACTGATGATATAAGTACTGGAGGATTTGGATGTGGCTTAGTCCAGGCTCGCCAAGTTGTTCCTCAACATCAAGACGTACCATCTACAACTTGTCCACACACTATTGCACAAAACGATGAAGCCACCAGTCACCCTGCTGCTCCAGAAAAACAGCCACCCCCAGTTGAGGTTTATATGAATTGTTTAAACCAATTCAATGTAATATTAGTACAGTATAGCAATGTTCTGATATTTACTGATGACTTTTTATTCTTATTTTTTATGTGATGTTATGTTCTAGAGTTGGATAAAGTTGTTTGCTCAAAAGACTTATACACTTGCATCTGCTATTTCCAATTTTTCTGAGTTGTCTACGAAAGTCCCGATTGAACTACAACATGAAGACAAGGTGAAAAGACTTTTACATGAAGCAAACCAGCTTTTAGGGATGGAAAATGTCAATTATGAGCCTCCTACGGCTACGGATGCTGCTGACACGTCAAATATGAATGACCCTGCAAGCCCATATTTTACCGAATCCCAAGAGAAATTCTGGTCAGACCCTGCTTTCTTAGATTGCATTACTCAGATCGAAATGGCATATCAGAAAAAGCAAAAAATGAAATCAAATATCAAAGTGGACGGGGAATTTTCCTTTGATATATTTCTAGATGATTATGTTTTCAAGATAGATGAAGGGACATCATTGAACACATCGGTTGAAATGAAGAATGCTAATGAAGCAACCCAGACTCCCCCAGACAGCCATGACCAGTCTCAAATACAACAGGGTGTTGAAGCTACTCCTAATCCCCTACACACTCAATTTAAAGCTGATACTCCACCAGTGAACCCTTTGGGAGGTACAATAAAATGCATTCCCCCTGCTGCCTTGCCACCAAGGAGGTCGCCACGGATCAACATAGTTGATGGAAATGCTGCAGAACAACTTAATAACATGAAGAGAGAAGAAGCTACAAGGAGAGCACATAAACCTTCTGCATCTTTGAGAAGCCCATATTACTCGCGTGTTGTTGACATTACAGATCCTATCTTTGAAATTGAGCGCACTGCTTCAGCCTATTTAGCAATGAAAACACCTCACAGCATGTAAGTTCATTTTAAACTTAATTTTCTTAATGTATCTTCAGTTACAAGTAAAAGATTATTTTCATATAATCTATCTTCAAAATGATTGACATTGCAGGGAAATTTTGTTTAAGCACAAGTCTGTTGAAGTTGTTAGAACAGACATGAGTACGCTTGAGGATGAAACCCACTTGTCTAGTGTCATTATTGATGCATGGAAAACTATCCTCAACCACAAGGAACAGTATAAAAGTGCTCAATCACCAGCAAGACTATTTGTCAATATCAACAAAACTGTAATATTTTTGCAATTTTATCTTTCAATTACACTCCATTGTTAGCCATTATTACAATTGGTCTGTTTTTTTTTACTAATTTCTATTCTTGATCCAGTTTAATGTAGAGAGTGTATCATTAGGAGCTTGTGATGAACAGTTCCAGAGGTTTAACCTCCACATTGATATTGTATTGTCATTGTCACCACACCTTTCTTTGAAGGATATAGACATGGTACTCCCTTGCAATTAAATAAATAAAGTTCACAAGATCAATCACTAATGTTTATTTGTTTTTTATTATGTTGATTAGATCGTATTTGGGGTTGAACGAACAGCAGACTATGTCATGGTTGTCTTCAACTTTAAAAACAAAGTGGTCCAAATTGTTGATGTCACACCATCTTGCACTGATCCAATTAGCCCCTTCCCATCACCCTTTGAATGTTTGGTAAGTTTTACTACTGATATCTAATATTTCTTTCCTTTTCTTAATTTCATTTAAATATCAACTCAGTTTATAATTAAAATTACATGATTTATAATTGAATCCATGCAGGGAGATATGCTGATTGCTTATCTAACAGATAAGGGACTCCGAGCAAAGGCAAAAATAGTGTCAGCTGCACCATCATCAAAAGTTCCCATCACATGGGCTGGAGAGGAGAAAGTTCAACATTCTGGGGTATGCCTCATGCGCCACATGGAGACCTTCTTTGGGACAAAGAGAGGGTACAAGTGTGGATTGGAAAAGGGAAATTTCAAGAATATTTCAAAGCTAGGGGTGAAGTATCTGACAGATATAGTATGTTCAGAGTTGAATGAAGTGAACGCATATGTTGTGAAGGCAGCAAAATCCCATGCAAGAATGACTTCAAAAGGGATCCAGGGCCATAAACTAAATCTTGGTTGAACAACCACAACGCAATTTCATGTTTTATTTGCAAACTTTGAAATGTATTTTGGTGTAGACAGTTATGTACTATGCTTCTGAACAGTTTTCTCGTACCCATTAAGATAGTTGTTGTCCCTGTGGTCAGTTTTCTCGAACCCATTAAGACAGTTGTTGCCCCTGTGGTTTTTTGATGGATTTTATTTGTCAAGATGCATACAACTATAACTGCTTCTAAACAGTTTTGTTTGTTCTTCTATATGTCGGCACAATTCTCTGCCCCGGTAATCAAGTGGTCTATGTTATTCAAACAGTTGATTTAGTGATATCCATTAGTTTGTTGTGCAATTATAAACTATTTTTAGCAAAACTAAGATGATGTTGAACAAATTACGAGTAACATAAAAACTTAGTTAAACAGTGTTAGCACTACTTTTACCAAAACAATCCACAAACTAATCAAATGTGTCCGCAGTATCAGAAGAGATAGACGTAAAACTTCAGTAACACTTTATAATATGAAATATGAGGAAGAAAATTATAAAATAATTATATGATTGTTATGATATTAATATGTTGCATCATATCATTAAGATGGAGCACATAGAAACTAAAATAACAAAAAAAAAATTACATTCAACATATAAATAAATACTAATGTCATCACTTATTAATATAGTAGAACTACAGTCCTAAGAAGTCATCAATCTTCTTCCTCCTTTCCATTTCTGCATCTAAAACCTCTTTAACACACCCCATGAGAATGTCCTTTGCCTCTTCAAACAACTGTCTTTGATTGCCTAGTTCTCTTTCCATCTACATAAAAGATAGAATACAAGACTCAATCAAAGTATGGAAAAAATATTTATGGATAAAACTTCAAATATCACCTTTGATAATGCTTCACCCTCTTCATCTTTGGATGCAATCCGAATGTGATGTTCAGTTGCTATTATTGATCTTTGTAATTCCTCATATGATGTGTAATGAACCACAACGGCTTCCAACAACTCGGCCCTGCGACCCTCTTTGTTAGTCTCGCATGCTTCATCAACTAGATTCATGTGATACCCACGATAAACAACACCATCAAGCACGTCCATCAATTGATGGAAACTCGTGCAAAACCCGACAGTGTTCCCATAGTTCATCTTTTTAGAGAGGGATGTGTTAGCAGTGTGGTTAAAGGGTCTGGTATACTGATTTCTGTTAAGACCAGTTTTCAGACGCCAATGGACAACAAAGAATGATATATGGATATATATATATAGGCAATAATTAGACAGTTTTCATCTTGTAACAGTTATTTGTGATACTTCATTACAAATTAACTATAAAAAAAACTGTCAAAACTGTAAAACTATAAACTGAAAACGGATTACAGTTATTTGAGTTACAATTATTGTTGGTGGACATTAACTAACTCTTGTCAGCACTACTTTCGGCCTTATCCACCTAATGTCATCACAAAAACTTCAAAAACAGAAAACAGCCAAAATTATAAGAATAGTGTCACCAATAGATCCAACTACTCTAACCAACAATGTAAACAATGTAACAAAAGACTTTGAACACTTGCCAATTCGTGCAACAACATACACTTGAAAATCACAAAAAAATACAAGCCTAGGGTCTCAAGTAATTGTACCTAATATCAGTGTCAGCGCTACTTTGGGACTTACCCAACTAGTGTCACACACATAAGCTTCAATATCAGAAAATGTCAAGCCATAGACTTCAATAGCAGAAACCACCAATATGATCACCTAGTGTCACACCAAATGTCCTACTTAAATATCAAAGATTACTATAATTTGAATAGAAATCAGAAAGAAATGTGATCAACGACAAATTTCATTCATAAAATATATTTTAGGTTACATCAGTACCATACAAAATTACATACTGCACTTATATCATATACAGCTAGAGTTCTGCTCGGCAAAGAGGACAATTGTTTTGAACTAAAAGCCAAGATCGTAAACAATTTGGATGAAAGTGATGTTGGCATGGCGCTTGAAGAACAGGATCTGACTCCAACATTGGAAGCAGGCATATTGTACATTCTTCATCATCAAGATCAAGGTGATATATCTCCCTTAATCAGTCAACCTCCATAGGCTCTGGAGGTGCTGGATGATCTGGTTGGTCAACCTCCATATGAATGTTATCGTTTATGTCGGACTCATAGCTTGAATCAGACGAAGAGTCATCATAAAAATCTACATTGATGGTGATGTTGGGGAAAAGACCATACTCAACAAGATCAGCATCGGCCTGAAACCAACTTCTAGTGTATTCCATTAGAAGCCGATTGGCTACCTGACTTCTAACCTCAATAGTTACTCCTGCATCATGTAGCACTTTGTTGCAGCGGGCTAGACTCATAGGCATACCATTCCAAGTAGACGTATGATAGAATGTTAAGGGAATGCTGTCAGAGTGGATGGACACAACAAGTAGACTCGGTCTATACCAGTATGACTCAGATGCTGATATTTCAACTTCATAAGTACCAACAATGTAGTCATAATCTAGTTCGGTATAGGTTGGGAATGCCATTGAAAGAGAGAAAACCTACACAGACAAAATCAAAATATACTCATATATTAGACAATCACTTAAAAATAAAACATTAAATCAATATTAATAGGAAATAGTCATTTCAGAAAGACAAAAGAGAAAAAATGTCTGAAAAACTAGAATAACCCTAACTGATGACTTTTAATGACAGTAAGAATCACACAACACCCACAAAATACAATGCAATACGAACTAAGCAAGACAAACACCCATATATGAATATTAATAGACTAAAAAGCAAGGGGAAGATAAACGAAAATCGGAGAATACAACAATAAAAAATTTGCTGAAACAGTACATCAAAATAACCGAGAACGTTTTTTTTTAAAGGAAGAAAACAGAAAGGAGTACATACCACAACCGAAATCGCACCTTGAGAAGAAGAAATCTTAATGAGAACGAGAGAGGATGAAGATGAACAAGTAGAAGGAGATGAAACGACTTGCAGATAATCTGAACAACGTTTAAGCAACGTATAAATAAGCGCGAAATGGGCCGGGCATCCCTAAACTAAGCCCAACAGCTATGTTGAAGGCAATATCAAAAATTCTAAAGATTTGTGCAAAATTAATATATTGATAAGCAAAAATAAGATCATGTTTAGCAAATTTTCACCAATCGCTGGTGTTGTGAAATTTTAATCTAATGATGAGCAAAAATAATACCATGATGCAAAAACAAAATTATTGGAAAATTATATTAACAAAAAATATAATCATTATGAGAATATTTCAAAAGGCTCAATTGTTGTGCAACTATAAACTACTATTGAGCAAAAATAATGTAATGTTGAGAAAAATTACAACAATCACCCCACACATTGTGCAACTTTATTCTATTATTGAGAAAATTAAGACCACGTTGTGTAAGACTCTATTAAGAAACTATAAAATTATATTGACAAATAAAATTGAATCAGAATGGACAAAATTTCACAAGTCTCAAGTGTGATGCAAAAATAATCTATTGTTGAGCAGATATAAACTACACAACATAAACTCCCAAAATCATAGAATACAAGACTGGTATCACCACTAGTTGTAACTAATACAAGTTTGGTGTCAACACTGTTTGTAACCACCATCAGTGTCAGCACTACTTTAGGTGTCAACCACCTAGTCTCCCCATGTACAATTCAATATCAGAAAAATAACCAACTGTTGACACCCTTACTTCAAACTAATAAATCCAACAATTTCAACAATACTGTGTGCATTAAACACCTCTTGCAACCACATTTGTAACTAGTACCAGTGTCAGCACTACTTTGGGTCTAAAACACCTAGTGTCACCACATGAAATTCAATATCAAAAACGATCAAACTGGTGACACAACAAATTCAAATTAATATAACCCACAATGTCAACAATAATATGAGCATTGAACACCTCTTTCACCCCATACACTTAAAAATAAAAAAATACAACACTCGTGTCATCACTACTTATAATATAATATCAGTGACACCAATACTTTGCATCTCAACCACATAGTGCCCACCACATACACTATAAAAAGAAAAAAATACAAACACATACATACAATGCAAAATCAGGGGAAAAAAACCCAGTGTCACCACTAATTGAAACTGATATCACTGCCAGCACTACTTGGGGCACCAAACACCTAGTGTCACCACATACAATGCAAAATCAAAAAATACAAGTATGGTGTAGCCATTACTTCAAACTAATCGGACAAGAAATGTCAACAATACTTTGGGCATTAAAAACCTCTTCACAAAATATACACTTCAACATAAAAAAAAAACTAGGCCACTGTCACCACACAGAATATATGAGCATATTCATCAAAGTTCAGGTGGTCTTTCTTCCTCAAATAAAACACAGTATCATACACAAACAAATATAACAGTGCACGAATTTCATTAATATTATACATTTACAAACACCAGTTACGACGAATAGTTACAAAATACATTGGTATGATTTGAATGGAAATCAGATACAAAAAAGTGCCAGACACCAACTTCCATTCATACCATACATTCCATTATATTAACTACCACAAAATAGGTGCAACTACAATGTCTTTTCCAAGCACATATACATTACAAATATGCCTAAATAGGTGATCGACATAGTGGACAAATGGGTTGAAACGACACCCACTCTAGAAGACACCCTTGGTGGAAGGTATGATCACACAGAGTCCGAATGACAGGCATTGATGGCAGCATCTGATCAAGACATATTGTGCACTGGTCCCAATCCTGTTCTGGTTGAGGTGGCTCTTGTAAATTGCCATTTTGGTCTGCATTTGTTGGAGAAGCTGGGGGATCCACATCCTGTTCAGAGTCGATGCTCATATCAGATTGAGAGCTTGAATCAGAGCTCATGTCATTTTCAGAGTCTTCAATGTAACGTACATCGATAATGAGATCTGGGCAGAGACCATATTCAATGAACTCAGCATCGCCTAAAAACCACCTGTGAGTATAATCCATTAACATCAGGTTGGCTACTTGAGTTCGAACCACAGCAGTGGCCCCTGCTTCATGTAACACCTGATCACATTGTGCATAAGTCATCGGCAACCCATTCCACTCAGAGAAATGGTCCAGGAACAGCTCAGGGATTCTTTCAGAATTAATAGCCACGTGCAGTGTGCTAGGTCCATACACAGGTGTCTCCCTTGGTGTGATTACCACTTCAAAAGAGCCGACAATGTAATGGTAACCAATTTGAGTTGTAGTTGGAAGTACCATCTAAGGATACAAAACATACACAAACAAAATAAATATACACTAATATAACTTGCTGAAATCAAAACCCTAACCGACTGAAAGATAATGAAAAACTCATCTAAAATCGGGAAAAAACAAAATAAAACTTGCTGGAAAAATGTTAAAACCCTAACCGATTGTATAAAGTTTGCAGGAGAACGAAAGGGAGAGAACTACATAAGAAAGGGCGCACCTTGTGAAGAAAACTCCGGAAAGAGGAAGAGTGTGTGGAGGACGACGAAAAGACTTGGAGAGACGGTAATGGGGAAGAGAGTGAAAAGGGTTGAAATGACGTTGGACTCTTGTAGAAACAATGAAGAACACCCCCTTAAATAAAGTAACTGAATTGGGCCAACTTCTTTGATCAGGAAAATGGGCCACGGTCTCCTGTCTTGAAGTTTAAAATAACCCAACCACCAATCTCGTCCAAATCCTATTGTTGTGCAAAATTTAACCTATTGTTCAGCAAAAATAAGATCATGTTGAGCAAATTTCCACAAATCGACCATGGTGTGCAATTTAATTCTAATGATGGCAAAAAAAAGACAACATCATGAAAAAAAAAATATTTAAAAATTCAAAAATTATATTAAGGAAAAATAATATCATATTGGGCACAAATTCACAAAGATCAATTGTTGTGCAAAATTTAACCTATTGTTCAACAAAAATATGATCATGTTGAGTAAATTTTCGCCAATCAACCATGGTATGCAATTTAATTATAGCGATGACCAAAAAAAAGACAGCATCGTAAAAAATATATATTTAAAAATTCAAAAATTATATTAAGGAAAAATAAGATCATATTGGGCACAAATTCACAAAGATCAATTGTTGTGCAAAATTTAACCTATTGTTCAACAAAAATATTATCATGTTGAGCAAATTTTCGCCAATCGACCATGGTATGCAATTTAATTCTGACGATGACAAAAAAAAAGACAGCATCGTAAAAAAAAAATATTTAAAAATTCAAAAATTATATTAAGGAAAAATAAGATCATATTGGGCACAAATTCACAAAGATCAATTGTTGTGCAAAATTTAACCTATTGTTCAGCAGAAATATGATCATGTTGAGCAAATTTTCGCCAATCAACTATGGTATGCAATTTAATTCTAACGATGACCAAAAATAAGACAGTATCGTAAAAAAAAATATTTAAAAATTCAAAAATTATATTAAGGGAAAATGGGATCATATTGGGCAAAAATTCACAAAGATCAATTTTTGTGCAAAATTTAACCTATTGTTCAGCAAAATACAACAACAGTCTCAACACTTCCTGAAACTAACATCAGTGTCACTGCTATTTTCGTACTTAGGCACCTGGTGTCAGCCCATAATGTTCACTTATCTATTTTGAGCACTTAATTTGTCAGATTACATCCAAACTTCCCCATTTACACAACAACAACCTATCTAACCACTGGTTTTAAAATTTAAAACTCCAAGTTTCTTTGATCAGATCTGCACACATGAGTTCTCTGAAACGAAAGATCTTTTCGTTGTTGAAATTTTTAACATCTCCCCCAAATACAGAAGCTTCAATCGCTTTTAATGTAAATACACCACATGAAGCCCTATAGACAAAAAAAAAGAAACAATGTAATGTAAGAACATAAATAACAAGTATCTAAACGTAACCAAAGAACAAAACAAGATAACAAATACATACCCGGTAGAATCATGCATTAACCCAGGAACCATGTATAGCTGGAAAGGAGAGGAATCGAAGATTTGAAATAGTCCAGCCTTTGCCAAATGAATTGGGAGCCAAGTAGCAAACGGTTGCAATTGTTCTTCAAGAACACCTTCCCTAACAGCAGGGACATTGCAATCGAACACGCTGATTAACCTATCCTCAATTTTAATCTCCAACGCCACCCAGTGCTTGTTTATCACGTTGAAAATTGTGTAGATTTTCTTTACAGATACCCATGGCTTCCCATAATCAGCAGGGCACGTACCGACAAAATACTCCTCGGTGCTGGCTTCAAGAGCTATGTCTTCCCGATAACTTGAAGCATACTCAGGAAGGTACTTTAGGTAAAATAGCCAATCAAGAACAAGAACATCTCGATACTTGACAGGGTCCTCATGATTGCGCTTCCTAATGTGAATCAAACCTGCTTCTAGATGCTAAACAAAGTTATAAAAAGGTGAATTCAACAATCAACTAATACAATAAAATCTAATCCACACACATATATATATATAAACTGCAGAAATACAACCAGTTATTACCTGACAATCAAACCACATATTCTTCAATAAAATGTGCTGGAAAAACTTTTTATCAAACCTTGAGATTGGACCAGCAACGGAAAAATTCCTACCAAAGATTACACAAAGAGAAAAAAATATATATAGCATGAGATGTTGTAACTAATACAATAACAACACCATTTCATACAAAATACTAAACATAAAAATAAACCATACCTTTGCTTCTTTACAAGTCCATATATAAATTCATGATCTTCCGAGCTGATCAATGATTTCTTAGGGGCATGCTTTGGCATCCTCACTTTCTTCACTTCCTCAACTGGACCATACAGGAATGTACTGTTTGATGGGATAAGATTGGAAGCCTTTAGTGGTCAACTTCAATTTGGATTGCAGGATCCTTGGTGACCGAATCCCAATCAATACCTGCACCCTTGTCATCATCATTGTCAGACAGACAAATGTACTTTTCCAGGGATGGGTCAACCATAACTCCAGCAACTTTACCACCAGCGCCTTCGCCTTCACACTTTGTAGATTGAGGCACTTCAGCTGAAGTTGCTAGAATCCCAACCTCATCTCCAAGAACCTTAAATTCGGTATCAACAACAACAGGTGGAGACTCCTTACCCACTCCTGGAACCTCAGTACTTACTGGTGGCAAAGACACGGACACAACTTCACCAGAAGCGGGAGATGATTTCAACATTAACTCCTCATTAGGGAAAGACTGTTGAAGATCAGGCACAACATCGTTCAAAATTTTGTTCACATCTTCAACAACAGCCTTCATAGGTGTGGCCTGGGGTTCACCACCACTGACACTTTCATCATCACCTCTCGCAGGAGTGCCGCCAGGCTTTCTAGGAACGTGCTTATCAGCAGCCTTCACAGGTTTGCCCTGGGGCTTACCACCCTTGACATGTTCACCATCAACTATCGCAGGAGAGCTCGCAGACTTACCACCAATGTGCTTATCATCAGCCTTCACAGGTGTGCCCTGACACTTACCACCACTGGCGCTTTCATCATCAACTATCGCAGGAGAGCTCGCAGACTTACCAGCAATGTGCTTATCATCAGCCTTCACAGGTGTGTCCTGACACTTAGCACCACTAACACTTTCATCGTCAACTTTTGCAAAAGTGTCCTTAACATCAGGCTTGACAGGGTTTGACTGCAACCTCTCGAACAAAGCCTCATAATTAGCAACCCTAACCTCAAGCTCATCGTACCTCTTCGCCATCTCACCAAACACTTGAAGGCTCCCATTCAACTCAACAATCTTTGTTTCAATTGCATCAACCCTCGCAGACAACAGATGCATAATTTTAGGGACCTCTTCAAGCTTCTCAATCCTCCTAAAAATCTCCTTCACCCAGTCAGGATGAGATGGGAGAGAAGAAGCAAAAGCATCACCATGCGTTTTTAGAGGCAACTCACAAGTTGAATCATCGTTAGCATCCATTTGAGGAGAAACATCTTTAATATCTTCCACTTTCTCTGATGACACTGCTATTTTGTCAGCTTCATCACTTGAAATGCGAACGTCTTCATTTTCACAAGCAGCAGATGTTTTCCCAAGCCCAGACCACCCATCAACAAAATCATGTGCTTCAACACTCCACAGGGGTGACCTCTGCACAGAAGGGGTCGGTACATCACCCTCTCCATCAATGTCACCAGAAGGTGTCTCGACTCCTTCAACGGTGTCACCGCAATCAATGACATCTGCAAGCTCGGCCAAAACATATAGCCTCGCAGTTTGAGAAGCATCCAATTTATCGGATTTTAGGGGAGTGGGTTTCAGCGGTAAAAACATCAACCTTGTCATCGCAAACAGGAACTTCTCCACAAGATTTGGAAGAATGGGTGTCGGCAGTAAAATCTTCACCCTTGTCATCACCGACACTGACTTCACAATCATATGAAGAGACTGCAACATGAATATCTACGGGCTCCACTCCATGTGCACCCTCAGTATCAACAACAGGAACTGAAGGAATAACAAAAGACATGTCAACAATACTATCATATAATGGCCTACCACTACCTATACCACCGTTCTTCTTCATCTTATACCTCCGCTGAAAGACAATATTCAGCGGGACATCATCGTCTAAAAGGTCACATGAATCAGTACCCAACCGACATCTCTTGGAAGGTGATGCAACCACATCAACCTCCTTATGCAAATCTGTGTCAGCAGTAACTCTCTTCACCTCCTTAGAAGGAATAACTCTACCACCTGTCCTCACTGCTGAAGCCTTCTGTCGAGGCATCTTTACATCACTCTTGACATATTTTTTACGGTCTAAAGCAATGTATGGATTGAATAGAACACGACTTGCAGAACGACCCCTTCTCACGAGAACCCGTTCCTCAGAGGTATCGCTGGACGCCACCTTCTGTTTCTTTTTACCACCCATCCCTCCAGTGGAAGATTTCCTCTTCTTTGAGGTCCCTACATCTTCTTTATCCCCCTCAGGGAAAACTTCAAAAGCAGTCTCAAAGGACTTACCATCCTGTTTCTTTCTAGCAGCATTGCCTCTCTTCACAGATGTCTTCTTCTTTGAGGTCTCGCCTTCATCATGTTTCTGCAAGACATTAGCTTCTTCATCCTCAACCTGGAGAGCCCTGTTTGAAAACATAGCTTCATATGCCCTTCTACGAACACGACGACTCTCATACAAAGTCGCATCAACAGGTCCAGAAACTATTTCTTCAACTGATGCATCAACTACAACATCATCTTTTTCACCAGCAAACGCCATCCTTTCGGTGCGTGCAAACTCCCCATAAATAGGGAACAACAGAGTCTGGACAAAATGCATGTATCAGAATAAAAACCCAAAGATGCATCAAATAAAAATGTTCTTAAAAAAAGAAAATAAAAAATTAGTACCAAATCACCATGGAAGAACTTCTCATCTTCAGCGTATACTTGGCTATAATCACATTGCCCGTGCAACAAGTATGGATCTCTATCAGGCATCTTAAAATTACAGTCAAAATTAATGGAGATAACTGGAAAAGCTTCTAATATCCAAGCCTATTACAAAAGAAAACTCGTTATGACACTACAAAACAATATTTAAATAATGCTCACATAAACAATAAAGTTGTGCTGACACATGAAAAAAACAATGACATAAGACATGCAAACACTAAAGCACAATACTTGGAATGCAAGGCAATACCCATACATTTGATAAGAACCCCTAACCCCATTCCGATCTACAACAGAAGAACTCTTCAATGACTTCAACAAACGGGTGTATGACTCTCTACCCCAAGGATATACTTCAAACTCCTTCTCATTGCACGCAAGAGATAAGAATTGTGCACTTACAACTGCTGACCTCCTATATACAATTAACCTCTCAATCAGCAACAACTTTGCCATAATCAACATCTTCTTAGACTTCTTTTTCTCAGATATGAAACGATCAAGTAACTCATCATGAGTCATTTTCTTCTGCCCAAAAAATTCAAATATTGACACTTTCTTTGGGATATTACAAACACGGTCTTCACAAGGAAGGCCTGTAATAACATGAAACTCAGCAATTGAAAAACGTGCGAGATGTCCACCAACTCTAAACCACAACTCATTCTCTTTTTGTGTTTGTACTTGATGGAGCACCATTTGATGCATAAGATGAAAATTGGTAACCATTTTGGTGCCTTGCGTCAGCACCCATCCAAGGCAACTTTTTTCCAGAGTATTGTAGTGAGAAGGACAAAAATGCTCCTTGATCAGATCACAGACAAAAGGATATGAATATATGTTGGATCTACAATGAAATCGATCAGAAACAAGAATGCAATATTCCAAACCCTGATCAACAACAGACAATTAAGCAAAAAAACAACCATCAGATTAAGAAAAAACTACAACTTGCTCATCAAACTAATAAATAACTTACATCAGAACCAGGATAAGAGGTGGATGAATCAGAAGATTGAGCTCCTACAAGAAACAACATACAGAACAATGTAAATATACAGTAACGAAATCTGTGATGACACAAACAACCATAAACAATAACAATAAAATGTTACAAAGACATAGTAAAATAACATAAACATCACAAAACACAACACAAAATACCAAATCCAAACATAGACATTGTTGGAACTACAATAAACTAACACAAAAACAGACAGTGTCAGCCCCATACACATGAACATAGCAGCAGATAAGGACACTATCATCAACACAAACAATCCAAAGCATGGAAAACAGATTCACATACACGAAGAACACTAAAAAGGCACTTACAAAGTGCCACACCGCAAAATTAACGAAAAGAAACAGTTAAAATCAACAAATTTACATATGCAACTTGCATAAACTACGGAAACTACTAAAAAACATCCAAAATTTATACCTGAGCTGCTGGATGACGACATTGAAGTAAACGACGAAAACTCCGAACTTTAGCGAAGCAAGGAAGAACAATCGAGCGAATCAAACCGAAAAAAGCACCACGTCGGAATACGAACAACGAACCAAGCCAGGGAACGCAAGATGAAAAACTTCGAGCAAAGAGAGAATTCGAAAGAGGAGGAAATCGATTTTCTCGAAAACAGGAAAAATTGTCCGTACAAAGCGAAAATAGGTATATATAGGGGCCATTTTGCTAAATTGTCCAAATACGCGACCAATTTGCAAAAACGTCCAAATAAATTGCCTATTTTGCAAATTTTTTCTATTGCTATTGTGTTACTGTACGGGCACTGCGTTCAGAGAAGAATAAAAAAAGTTTTAAAAACGGTTCGTGTTGTGTTACACGGGTATCCGACACGAAATCGTTTCGTGTTTTCGTGTCGAATACCCGGTACTTATCGTGTCGTGTTCGGATCGACCTTTTTAACGTTATCGGTTTCGTGTATCCGACATACCATGTCGTGTTGGATACCCGGTTATGCACATCCCTAGTGGCAGCCCATAAAATTCAACCCCTTAATTTTGATTTTTTTTTGTTATTTTCTGTAATTAAAAAATAAATTAAAATTTATATTCAAATGCGAATTAATTTTATCTACTCATAGACACCCATTTTGCATGTTTTGGTTACCAAATAAAAAATATTTTTTCCACCAATTTTTCATGTTTTGTTTTATAATAATAATAATAATTTTTCATTTTGGTGGGCTCGGAGTATATGCTGCTGGGGATATCCTACATTATGCTTTTCTGGCGTCTCGTTTGCAGTCTGCTGAGTTGCAGGCTAAGCTCCTACGCCCTTCTGGTATTACTGCTACTGGTCCTACTTTTGATGATGCTTGTCGTGCTTTTAATGAGACCACGAGTTCTGATCTTCTACGCGATCCTAGTGAAATCGCTGCCCCCAAACTTATGAAGAAATTGGCAGATATATATTTCACGAAGGTTGCTGCTACATCGGACTCTGTTTTCTCTTTGACTCCGCGACAAGTGGCATTGTGGAAGTCCCAACGGGGTGCCCACTCCTCCGATTGGTTGCGTGCAGTTCCTATTTCTGGGCTGGGGCAGACTATGAATGGAAGGACCTATCGTAGTGTGCTTAGTTATCGACTGGGTGTTCCATTGTTCACGGTGTCTAGGCCCTGCCCGACTTGTTCTCGGGTCTTTGATGGGGATGTCTATGGAGATCATGTTGTGTCCTGTGCTGGTACAGTGGGCATTAAACATCGACACAACCTTGTGCGTGACGCCTTATTGGATATCTGTTACATGGTTGGGATTTCTGCCGGTAAGGAGGTCGATATCGGTTTGGTGGATGGGTTCGATAGGCCCCTTTGTCCAGCAGATTTGCTTCTTTATTCATGGGACCGAGGGCGTGATGTTTGTGTTGATCTGACAGGATCCTTCCCCTTGACTCAATCGGGGGTGTCTGACTTTGTTCCTGGTCGTGCTGTTGTTGATGTTTCTCAACGTAAGCATGCCAAGTATCGTGATTTGTGCACGATAGCGGTTATGGTTTCCTACCCTTCTCTTTCTCTTCGTTGGGGGAGCTAGATACGGATGTTGTTGCCTTGCTTAAGCGGATTCAGAAATTCTCGTTATCTCAGGATGTCGGGGCTCGTGCTGCAGCTTATATTTTTACTAGACTTAGTTTCGTTATCGCTAAGGGAGTGAGTGCCCAGATAGTATCTCGGTTACCCACTAATTTCTTGTAAAATGATTGGATCGGGGTCGAGATGTGTGTGTTGATATCACGGGATCCTCCCCCCTCACTCAGACTTGCTTGGCTGCCTTCGCTCCTGGGCGGTGTGTTCTCGACGCAGCGCGGCGTAAGTGCACCAAGTATCGGGATGTGTGCTCTGCTGCTGGTTATGGGTTTTTGCCTTTTTCTTTCTCCTCTTTTGGTGAGCTGGATGGGGATGCGATTGCGCTTCTGGGACGGATCCGCTCCTTCTCTTTAGCCTTAGATTCTAGTTCTCGTGTAGCTGCTCATATTTTTACCAGAGTTTGTTTTTCCATTGCTAAGGGGGTTGGCGCGCAGCTTGTTTCTCGGCTGCCCGCTAACTTCTTGTAAACATTTGGTTGTTTGATTTCTATACTATTTGGAGTTTATAATAATAATAATAATAATAATAATAATAATAATAATAATAATAATAATAATAATAATAATAATAACCGATTCGATGCTTGAATATGTGATGTCCATGTTTTGTGTCATGTTTTATATTGACTTTTATATCGATTATGTATACATTTCATGCATTTGGGTTAGAATATTACATAATCTATGTAGTTTATGCTTATTTGCCAAATTATGGAGTCTACACTAGTTTCTGTTTAATTTCGCAGAAATCGGATGCACTTTGGAGCTTAAAAGAAAGTCATGAAGAAGCTAAGGATCGTGCAACAAGATGAAAGACCACTTTTCGCCATTCATCATTATGAATCAAGCTTTGATGTCTTCATGAGAATTGTAGCCCTCAAAAAGAGTTTTCCAACAGATACTCATATGCGTCAATCCGACGAACGAGGACTGGGGAAAGTGTGTTTCAAGAACGGAGCAAAATGCTGAGAAATTGGTCGATATCGACCAGACCTACTCGATATCGACCAGATTGTGGTCGAAAATCTCCAGATCGACTCGAGATGGCCAGTAGACAAGAAGACTACTTGATATCGACCAACAAGCACTCGATATTCCTCCAGGAGCCGAGATCGAGTGAGCTGAAGAGAAGCCGAGAAGATAGCTCGATATCGACCAAACTTGGTCGATATCGACCAACTCACAGTGACGAAGTCGAGGTCGATTCCAAGTATATCCTGATTCCGAGCCGAAGATATTTCCAAGAGAAGATTCCTTACACATGAAGACTTGAGAAAATTTATCTTTTTATCTTTTTATTTATCCTAAGGGTGGAACATTTAATTGCCCTATAGGATTTATCTTGTTTACCTAAATTAGATTTATTTATTTCCTAGTAGAATTATATCTTTAGATATAGGATAGATAGATTCCTTCCTTGGATAGCAAGGACTTGGGTCTATAAATAAAGCCCATGGGGCTAGTTTTTATTCATTAAATCTTATAAGAAAATAGCGAGTAGGAGAGAGAGATAGAGTGGAGGCCGAGAGTGGTTTGTCCTGCGAGAGCGGATTTGGCTTCGATCAGTTATAAGCTTTGGTTTATTTTAATGCAATTTATTTCCCTTTTATTATTGATGTCTTTTCCTATGATGAAGAGCGAGTAGTCCACCCACTTCTAGGGTCGGGGCAAGCCCGACGATAGCCATGCATGTTTGAGGTAAAGATTCAACCTTTATTGTGTGTTGATCATCCAGTGCCCTTTTATATGTTTATTACCTATTTAATAGAGATTCAGGTTATCAACTTGGATTATAAACATAAAATTGGTAGATACAATTAGGGTTTCTTGAAAGAGTTGTCTAATTGTTGGAAAAGGCAAAAGCTTGTTCCTTTGATGTGATTGCATGATTATTTCTCTTTATCTTGTCTTATGCATGTTTGGTTATCGTTGTTGCAAACCCCGATCTTGGAAGTTTTCTTTTACATAGTTTATTTCGAAATCACGAGTTTTGTCTTTTATTTACGTTTTTGCATTCTGCTCAATTTCGACCACTACTGGTCGATATCGACTTCTAAATCCCGATCCAGAAAGATCGCTGCGTGTATGTGTCTCTGCAAGAACTAGTCAATATCGAGCTAGGAGGTCAATATCGAGTGCCTTGGTCGATATTGCCTGGCGTCTGTAGAAGTGCCTAAAGTCGATTGAACTGGTCGATATCGACTACTTCTGGTCGATATCCAGTGGTCCCCTGAGGTCGAAATCGACGTGAGATTTATCCGCTTTCTCGAGGATCAATCCTGACTTCCTGTTGCTACATCGGGAGGAAGTCTTGTAATAATTTACGTGGGCAGAATCTGATTTGATTTATTTTATTATATGGAAATTGAGGTGAGTGTATGCTTAAAAGCCTAAACATATGAGAGCGAGAGAAACACATATTTTTCCTTGTGAGGTTGGATTGTTAAGCATGCAAGCTACTTGATCGCATATACATGTTATGACATTTATGTGCCTTATTTATATTTGTACTATGATTGAGTTGCTTTTGATAAGAAAAATTGTGAAGGAATCTCCTGTGGGATGCATAGATTATGTTTATGTTTCATGGTTGCTTGAGGACAAGCAAGAGCTTATGTGTGGGGGGATTTGATAATGCACATTTCATATAATCATATATTAGAGGTAGTTCTTATTGCAATTAGATAGGAGTTTTGCGTATGTTTTGGTCTATTTCCGTATCTTTCTTTTGAAGTGTTCGAGTTCGGAATCTATGCCTTTTTAGTGTTTATTTTGCAGTTTTACATTCCGACCTTGGATGGGAACTTGGAGGAGCTTGCTATTATCTTGAGGAATCATCATAGAAATCACAATGTCGAAGCTATTATTCGTAGATTTCTATGATGATTCCTCAAGAAGGCTAAGGAAGGAGCTACAAAGAAGAAAGTAAGCACAATGTCAAAGCTAAGGAGGATTGTGGTCATTGATGGGACGGCGCCCTCCACCAACGCTCGTCGGTGTCCCGTGATCAGCAATTGCTGATTTTAGTCCGAAGATTCTATTTGATTATTATATTATTATCTTATTCTGTAGGGTTTTTGCACGACTCTATTTAGGTTTTATTCATCTTATTTCATCCGTGTGTTATTGTGTGCTTCTTTGTTGGGAGGAGAGAAATACTTTGAGAGAGATGAGCGTTACTTTGGCTATGAGTTGCTAAACTCATAGTTTCGCCTGTGATTCGAAGATATGGTTGAATGAATTGTGAGGATTTGATTTCAATTAATTATTTCAAAGTATATTTATCATCTTGTTCTTATTGATATGAATTTTTGTTCCTTTCTATGATTGACCACCGTGTTTGGAATTGCATCTATGCTATGAATCCGTTGCTATTTTCTAGATAGCAAATAAAGTCATTTATTTAGTTATATTTCAATTCCTTTGTAGTGGATGATTTCGATTGATCTATGCCAAATAGGTGTTCATAGAGCCGAGAGAGCTGCTCCCTTGTCTTCTATTTGCATTGAATCGATATGCCAATTGGTCTTAGAACTTGAGTCCTTAATGTTATTCTCTAGTGATATTGAATAAGAAGATTGGATCTTTGCGGATTAATCAACCTTAGTCAAGTCGACATATGCTTTATAAAGACTATTGAATCAATCCTATGATCTTGAACCTCAAACATTGTCGAGAATTATAGGTGAAATGTTTTCTATCTTATTATCAATACTTTGCAATCATTGATCTATCCGCTTTACTGTGTCATCAATTCGCCATAAACTATTGCTATTGTCTTAAGGAATCATTGTTAGGAATATTAGAATTGCAACCGTCTTTTCCTGTGGGTTCGACTCCGGACTTCATCGCTATACTACTTTATTGGTTTATCAATCTATTGGTTTACTAATCTATTGGTTTGAGCATTGAGTTAGGATATCATTACTATTTGGGAAAGGGATAAAAAGCCAACGACGTTCGCCCCGCACCACCCGCCACTTTTCCACTGGCACCCGCCTAGTGCCCCGTATTCAACAACTGTCGATTTCGTCCTAAGATTCTATTATTATTATTTTATTATTATTATTATTATTATTATTATTATTATTATTATTATTATTATTATTATTATTATTTCCT
Organism: Persicaria tinctoria; assembly: GCA_037127255.1. Taxonomy (NCBI): domain Eukaryota; kingdom Viridiplantae; phylum Streptophyta; class Magnoliopsida; order Caryophyllales; family Polygonaceae; genus Persicaria; species Persicaria tinctoria. The sequence goes on along the minus strand of JBANSL010000012.1, from coordinate 39,446,986 downwards.
TATGGTTTTACATGACTTTATTTAGGTTATTTTCATTCTATTCCAGCTGTGTGGTTGTGTTGAGAGAGACAGAGCGACGACAAACAATAGAGAGATGAGAGAGGATTTGACTATGAGTTGCTAATTAAACTCATAGTTTCGCCTATGATTCGAAGACATGGTTGGATGAATTGTGAGGGTTTGATTTCAATTAGATATTTATAAGTCTATTTATCATCTTGTTCTTATTGATATATATATATATATATATATATATATATATATATATATATATATATATATATATATATATATATATATATATATATATATTTGTGTTCCTTTCTATGCTTGATCACCATGTTATGAATTGCATCTATGCTACGAATCCGTTGTTGGTTTCTCGATAGCAAACAAAGTCATTGATCCAGCGATGTTTCAATTGCCTTTGTAGTGGATGATAACGATTGATCTATGTCAAGTAGATGAAATTAGGGTTAATTGAGTTGTTCCTTTTCATTCCTAATTGCATTGAATTGATGTGCCAACGGGTCTTAAGTAGTCGATTCATTAATGCTATTCATTAGTGATGCCACATTGAATAAGTGATTGTATGTTTGCGGAACAATCTACTCTAGGTAAGTCGACATAATCTTATAAATAATATTGAAATCAACCCAAGGATCATGAACCCCAACCATTGTTAAGAATTGCAGGTGATGCGCTTCTCTATCATATTATCACTACTTTGTAACCATTATTTTATTTATTTAATCTTGTTATTTCATCAGTTTGCTACAACCTATATATTTGCTATTATCTTGAGGAATCATCATAGAAATCTACGAATACTCTTCTCTGTGGGATCGACTCCTTACTTTTTTGTTGTACTAATCTTTTGGTTAAGCATTGAGTTAGAATATTTACTTAATGTGTCAAGCATGACTATTACATGAGATGATAGGTTGCTAGCTCATCTCGCGTGTGCATGTTATGAATGCATATGTCGTTATTCCTTAAGATAGGTACATGCTATTGTGGGATAATGTGATTGAGATACTCCGTGATTGCTATGTGTTTGCTTGCCGCAATTATAACCTCATAGAATACCCTAAGAGGATCGTTGTCACTCTCGGGTTGGGATCTTGTCTCTGGTCTCATCGTCTTTAGTCTTAGTCTGCGTCCGAACCCGTAACTTCTAACCCCTTGCGATCTCTTCAATGAACGTCAACTTGGAAGAGAGGGTGAACAGTCGAATAGCACCGGAGTGGCGCAGCAGAAGAGTGGTGAGCCCATGACCCATAGACCCCAAGACCGACATCCCCGACGGTATAAAAAGGTCGGATATGTTTCAAATATGGTAGTCGTGGACATGATCCTCATAGATGATGACTTAAGAAAGGGCGTTCTTCATTCGAACTACGGATCCTTTTATGCTAATTGGAAATGATGTTGTGTGATAGGCCTAGAACTAACATAATGATAGAATTTGATATGTTGATGTCTGATATGCTGAACTTGTAGTGAATAATTGCCTGATTATCTTGTGCCTATGATGATGTGCCTCGATGCTTTGGTATACTGACGTACTAGTAAGTAAGAGAGGGTTTGAAGTCTTCGGATTTGGTCATTGGTTGTGTGAGGTGGAGTATAGAAAGGATACATTAGCTTAGGTAGGACCGAGTGAGTTCTAGGACTTGGAGGGGGTAGTGGTTAGTGGGTTTTCAGATGAGCTTCTAGGTAGGCCTTAGGTGGGGAGTAGGATTTGAATAGCAAGTTTTTTAGTAGAGGGTGTAGTATCGGCGGTTAGCGTGGGTGGGGTGGGGGGGGGGGTAGGATATCTCGTTAATTAGGGTGTCCTTGAGGGAAGGTATGAGAGTGGGTATAAGTGATTAGGATAGTCATAGAGGTGGATGGGTAGTCTAGGCGTGTTGATCAAGGAATTCGTAGGGGGAGGATGTAGTTATAGATAGGGTGTTGTACTAGGAATGGTAACGATGTTGTTGGGGAACTAGTTTTGGATGGAAATGATAATTGGGTAACTAAGGAATGCTTGAGGAATTATAGAATTTAGGGCTAGGTTGTATGTGCTGGAACAACCTTGGGGTTCTTGAGGTTAGGGTTGAGGAGTGTAGGGTGCTTGAGGTCGGGATCGTAAACCTTGGGAGTTAGGTTGTTCATATGTTTAGGAAGACTGTATATGAGGTGTGTATTTGGGGGTTAGGACTTGCACTTATGAATAAGCATCCTTATTCTATATGCGTTTGTAAACAGAACGACCGTTATATGTGAAGTAACTAGGGTCTTTGCTAGGGTCATAGAACAGCCAAGTCCCATCAGGTTTTATCCTAAGTCAAGTTGAGTTATGAGTAACACCAATATGAGGATGATTGCAAGTTGAGCTTCCGGGCTTGATTCAATTATAAAATCATGATGTCTAATGATTGGCATAATGGGCATGAATAACTGGAATGCATACATGAGCTGGCCAGTCTCCACCCTAACGGGAATGGGGTGGAGGTAGGAGATGGATATGCCACTTGGCATTCTATGCAGATACCTTTTAATTACAGTATTGCATTATATGTATAAGGGGTGGTTCTAGAGTGCACATTATCTTGTGCACAAATAATAGCCATTGATCTTATTGAAATCAAGGGGTTACAATTCGCCACGTGGCACATATTTTTTTTAAAAAGAAAAAGAAAATCCAATCTTCAATTAAAGTGAAGCGCGTGAGACAATTGAGGAAATAAAACCCTAATCCCCAATTGTATTCTTTTTCACGTCATCTTGAAAGCAAGCGACGCTTCCACCATCCTCATCAATTGTCTTCTTCACCGGCGGCGAGGGGCCTTGATTGTGGTGAAACCAGAGGCGATTCGAGGAGAAGAAGAACGACTGGAGTCTAGAAACTACCAATCCTCCCCAGTCGAGTGGATCCGACCCTGTCGGATGTGATGGTAGCCGGCGCCGTGCTTAAGACTCCGGCTCCGGTATACACTCTCTTCCGATCCCGTTGAAGTTTCTTGTGACGATGTTCCTCGTTTCGTTCACCTGGATTAAAATTTCTTCTTCCTTTGCCATTTTGGATCCCCAGGTATACATTCTCTCTTTCTTCCTTCACCGTTTTCGTTCTCTTCACAAACAATTGATAGACAAGGATCCGTCTAGGTCAATCTCGCAGTTTTAGAGGGCGATCAACTCCGGCGATCGGGTCAATAGTGCGCTGAAGGACATGGCTGTGGTGATGAAGTAGTTGGATCGGTCGGATGAAGCCATTGTAGCTAGATCTGGCAATTCGGGTCATCCGGTCGGGTTCGGGTCGATCACATTCGGGTTGGGCACTGATGAGTCGGGTCAACTCGGGTCAAAATTTTTGTGTTGGTCTTGGTCGGGTTGGGTCGGGTCGGGTTCGGTCAAAATGAAATTCAGATTGGTCGGGTTTCGGTCAGAATCGGGTTGGACCCATTCGGGTTTTTTGTCAGAATCGGGTCGGTCTCATTCGGGTTTCGGGTCGGTCTCATTCAGGTTTCAAGTAGAAGCGGGTGAGGTCTACATTTGTTTTGAACTTTTAATTTGATCCTCTGCCTATCTATATTTTTAGGTATGTGATAGATGTGCGTATATGATGCTTGTATGCCTCTATGACTTGGCGTGGGGTTTTTATATGGCGTGAAAGAGAGAGAGAGCTTCTAAGACTCTAACTCTATCAACACAAACTATGACCATTTTGGGATTATCATATTTCGGTTTGACCCGACACTGTCGTGGCACCATGGTTGTATTTGGTTTTAGACTTATAATGGTTTGAATGATAAATGATTTCCGTGACTTAGGCTATAGGACAGGCACAGAGGTGCTAACCCCGGGTCTCCAACAGACCTCACGATGTTTTGGGTTCGAAATCCCACTTTCCACCACTAATCCTTTGTTTTCAAAATTCAACATGTACTCGGTGAGCAAGATCCGAACGAGGGATTCCATCCTTTGAAATGTAACCCGGGTTTTCTAAACCCGGCCCGTTACACTATTAGACCACTATCAATGGCAACCTTGTAGATGCAAATACAAAGCTCTCTATCTTGGAGCGGCGACATCGTAGTATTTGTCTGGAAAAGTCTGGCAACATAATCAACGCACTTGTTGACTTTTCTGAAGACGTAACAGCCTGCCACCTCGAACTATTGAAGAATGAGATGGATGTCGAAAATGAAGATCTCAATCTCCTAAGGGCAAGACTAGCAACCTTTAATGACATTGATAATCGTAAGGTTGTCTCCTTCGATTTGTATCAAGTTTCTTTGCCTTCAGCAGACCAAGCTTGAGACCCATCACTTCCGATACCAAAGCATTCTTATGAGCTTGATGTGCCCCTCCTATAATAATTGGTTCTCCCATATGGTTACAAATGATGTATCTTGTTGTTGACGTACCACTTCGTCTTTCCCTACCATGAAACTTAATTTTATGTGTTTCTATTGGTGGCTTCTCCCATCATTTCATTTCTTTCTATTTGATATTAGGCCACTTGTGCCAGTCGTGTGCCTCTTGTCTATGTTTTGTCTTTTCCTAATTCCTTATAGTTTGGCGCGTAAACGATTTCATGTTCTGGATTGATGTAGATTTATTATGACAAAAAAATGCCTATTTCTATTTCTCCAAATGTTCCACCAAGTAGTGACTAATGATTCTTTCTATTTTTGGTTTAGTTTTCCAAAAAATTCTCTAATATTTTCCTTTATGTTCTTAATGCTTATGTTTGTATCTTGTAAGATATGCTCAATTATCGGGTTTATTTTTCTCGTGAGATTTAATGTGTAATAACATTTGATGAATAGATGATTCATGGTTTCCTCATTTTGGTCGCACATTTCATATTTTGTAGGGATGGAAACTTCTTTGCTTGCTAATGTGGTTTTGTTAGATATTCCATCTAAATAAAGTTTCCAAATGAAGTTTTTTTTTTTAAATCTCCGGGGCGACTTCCATTGGTTTTGTATATTCCTTCTCCGCCACCTTTTTTTTTCGCATATTATGTTCCATCCAATAAGCGGTTTTGCTTATAAAATATGTTTTTGCTGCTAAGTTCGATCTAATGAGTGTAGCTTTTCCTTCTTGTGATAATGCATTTGCATGCCATTTGAAGTCATTGCTAAAAGTAACGACTTGTCACGATCCATAATTTACTGTGTTGGTTTCTAGTGTTACATACAACTTCTTCAAATGTTGCCTTACCCTGCCATTGATGATATGGAATCCTAGGTATTTATAGAGTCTAATATGGTTTGTGATGTTGATTGCGTTCTGGATTATCTGTTTTTGTAAACTTGTCACCATGGGTATCATTTGAAAAGTTGATTTATTAAAATTGACTTGTTGTTCTGAAGTTGCAAAATAATCTTCAGTGACATTCTTAACTGAGAGTGCAGCCTTCTGGTTGGCTCTGGTGAATATCATCATGTCATCTGTGAATGAAAGAAAGAGAATTATGTCAAGGCCTAGAATATTTAAACTTTGATTAAAACTATATTATTGAACTATTAACACGTGTTATAAACTTAGAATATGATTAGAATTTTTATGAAATAATTTTAGTAAGTTTCAGTTTAAATATATTGAGCACTTCTACAATTTATAAAGTTTTGAAATGAAATTTTTATACTTTAATTATATTAAGATGAGTTTGAGGAATCATTTTGGTGTTTTCAATTCGAATAAATTTATAGAGTTGCAAGTTGTAATTTAATTAATTTGGGTAGAATTCTTGTAATTGATAAAATAGTCGGTTATTTTTATAATTCATCCTAAGCTAACTCTAAACTACCAATATTTTCTATATATTCACTCTCTTATTTAGGATCAGCTCCCCCCCCCCCCCCCTAGCCTATCCCGTTTTCCGCTATGCTCTAGCCTCACGGCCATGGCGGTGCCTCCCTTTGTGACCCGGGTCTTAAGAGATGCCAGCCATGTCTCCTAGCCTTCTCATGTCCGTTGTTCTCACTTAAAACCTGAAAAAAAAGAGCTTCCACACTATGCATATGGGATTTCAACTTTAGGTTTTGATTCCTTCAACTTCATGATCTCTTGGTAACAAGACAATTAATGTCTGCTTTCCTATATCATAAGGCAGTGATGTTTGGTTTTGCCTATGTCCCAACACAACAAATAGCCAAAGTAACCCATAATTTATTTGTGACATTTAATCAAACATTTGGTGGGAACTAAGAGTTTCAACACTATAAATCGAATTCACCAAAAATTCAGACACCATCCTTGTTATCGCATCGGTATTCCCATGCTTTGCAGACCAAAGTTCATCACTTTCATCCTTTTATCCCAATTAAACTTTAACAATTAACGCTAAAGGATTTGAAGTTACCTTCATATTCGAGTTGAGTTCTTGGTTCCTGTTTTCAATTAGAGTTGTGATCTCCTCGGCCTGAGCAAGTTTTGTTCCTTCGCCAAGAACACTCACAGGAAGCAAATTGAACTCCAAATCCGCATTGCTTGGTGAATGTTGAAAGGTTGGTGGTGCCAAGGGAATGCGGACAGGAGGGGCAATGACGGAGCCAAAAAATTTAAAAATGGGGCACAATTATACATGTACGATATTATTTTTTATTAAATCGACATAAAGAATTTTATATAATGCAACAATAAATGATATTTTTTTATACAAGGTGAGAATTTGGAGGTAGTCAACCGCGGTTGAGCCACCACCCAATGGTGTCCTTTCGGACAAGATCATCGATCACAGTATCAGATCTCCAATCAGGGGGAGTTGAGACCAATCCAAGGTGTGCAAGCCGGTCAACAACAATAAATTATGTTATTTTAATATAAAAGGTAATTGGTTTATGATAAAATAATGTCATTTTTTCCCGTTTAAAAAAAATAAATGAATGAAATATCTGGAAATTTTTTTAACTAAATACGGATAGGAAATGCAATATAATAAACATTAAGTCAATATTAGGATTGTTATATGAGCCGAGTAGCTCGAGATTGACTCGGGTTCTACTCAATAAAAGCTCAAATCGAGCTTATTTACTAAATGAATTAAGCATGAGCATATTTTCAAGCTTGATTCAAAGATGGTCTCAGGTCGAATTAAGCTCAAATTGTGTGAAATTTATAAAATTTCCTTTAAGTTACTATGTCGTGAGCAAGTAAGGTTGCATAATATATGGAAAAAAAAACTCAACTTGAGCTCATTCATTTACTAAATAAGCCCAGTATGAGCTCAAGTCTAAATTTAGGCTTGACTCGAGCTCTACTCGTTTCTAAACGAGCTAAATATAATCAAACAATTCTAGACTTGTTTGAATCGAATAACAACCCTAGTCAATATGGAACTTGTTGTACTGTTAACTTATACTCCATTCGTTAATTAAAATTTGTCATTTTAGAAATCTACACACTTATTAAGAAAACAAACAAAAATACACTTATACCCTTAATTATTACTCTACTTTTTTCACTTTCTCAAAAACTACAACTAACAACTATCTAATCATTACAAGGGCAATTTCATAAAGTGGGGAAAAAAATACCTAAAATGACAAGTTTTTATTAACAAGATTCCCTTCTTAAAACGACAATTTTTAATTAACGGAGGGAGTAATAATTGCCGAAATGATTAGTATAATCTCTCATTTCGAATCTCTCGAGATGAATTATATTGTGTGAATGTTAAGTTAAGTAAAATATAAAAGCATTATAGTCTATTGAAATAAAATTTAAGTGATTACCTTCAATTTTTAAACATTCATAACTTTTTACTCAGATGTCGAATTATGACGTATTATATATCAAAACGAAGCTATCGATGAGAAGAATACACATAGGTAGTTATTCAAATGAGAAAAGGGGTATATGACCCCTAGGTCCCCTCTTGGATCCACCACTGGCTAAGGGAATGGGTGCACCCTTCGATTTACCCGACAACCCTATCTCCTTCAATTCTTCAAAACCTTTCCAGGTCTCCCAACATAATTCCTTGATCATGGCATCGATCTTGTAGAGTCTTTCATAGAATCTTCGATCAAATTCTTGCGATTGAATCCACAGGAAATCGAAGAATGAAGACTCTACCATGGCTAACAATAATTGCTTCTGAATTGCATTTTAGGTTTTTTTTTTTAAATAAAAATTGAATTTTAAGAGGACTTTCATGGAATTGAGAATCAGAGTGACTTTAGATACCACTTTGTTATGAGCCAAAGATCGATAGGTGAAAACTATGCTTTCAATGGAGATTTTTGAGAAAAAGGAGTGAGAGTACAGAGAGGAAGAGAGAACAAAGAAGAAGGTAGAGAGATAAGTCTTTGGTTATTTTCCTTGATGATTTGTACCGGACTTATTAGCCTATTTAAGGCATCTCCTATTTTACACATTTAACCCATCACTTGTCCTTAATTGCCTAAGAACCCCATTCATTACAAGGTGTGGGTATAATTGGGTTTGGATAATTTTGGGTTTCAGTTATGTTCAGGTTGGACAATTTCGGGTTTCGCTTTGATTTTGGTTTGGTCCATTCAGATATAATCAGGTTCAGGTTGCTTTGGGAATAGATTGCTTTCGGATTCGAACTTAAATCAGATCAAGTCAGCCGATCTCGGATCCAATATTTTATTTATTTATTCGGATGTCGATTGGGTTCGGGTCGGATCAATATCAGATATTGTCAGCTTTAGATCCAACGGAAATTGACCCACCTAAATCCTTGGATGTATCGGAATAAAAAATGGGGCAACAAATCGACAATCAACAAATAGAAACTAGCATAACCTAGATGGCTAGAGACATCTTCTTTCATTTAGTTTTGTTTCTGTTCTCTTAAGGTCCTCGAGTCCATTAGTTCCTATTTTCCTGAAATAATCTACAAACTTATGATGGCTAATTTGATGAATTGTTGGAATCATTAAAAGGAAAAAGTGGCATAAGATTTCTAGTCAATGGCGGCCGCAGAAGTCCATGAAAGGTGGGTCAAAATTTCGCATGAAGCATATATAGAAAAGGAAAAAATTACAAAGTCATACAAAGACTCAGTAAAACAAGGCAAGTGAAGAGTGAAAGGAAGAAAGTGAGTTCCGTATAAGCTTTTGAGCTACTTTCCATCCCATTGTATAATGGAAATGAATCAAATTCTCTGAATGGCAATCATGAAATAATGTGAAACTTCAAATCAAATTTATAAACATCTTACAAATGAATCCACTTGTGTCAATCCAGTGATTTCTTTCAAACGTAATAAGAGTTAATAAACAAAAACGGGTCAGTATTTGTGGGGCATTTTCACAAAATACCTCAGCTGCAATTGCAAAGCCAGTGAACCCAAAAATAGAAAACAGAACAAACTAACTAAAATTTTCAATAAACAATCCTATTTAGATGCAAAAGCAGTAGAAATGAAACAAATTAAACGTGGAATCTGCACAACAAATTCTAGATTACCTAAATCACAAGGAAATCATAAAACACTAAGAAGCCTAAATGTAATTGCACATCAAGCGAGAAAGAGCACATCAAGCGAGAGCTTACAGAGAGGATGTAGAGTGGCGCAGTGCACAACTCGAACTCACACGGAGAGGCTCGGAGCTCGAAGGAACTAGTGGCGGCCACCTACGTGCGCCACACCTTGGGGCCGCCCATGTTTCTAGTCATGCCCGATAACCACTCCGGCACGTCCACTTTGTTAAAGTGGACCGTTGCTCTCTATTTACCAAAATCAAGACTACGTGACATATTTGTAAATGTAATCAGAGAGCTGGTGAGCCCAGGGACGGAGTCAGAAAGCTTTGAGTGGGGGTTCACCATACTAGTACTTAATAAGACCGAGAAAAAAGTCGTAAAACACACAACGTGTTCAATAGTACAAACTAGTGTCAAACGATATTACAAACTACTACAAAGATATAAAACAAAAATAAGGATATAAAAAGGAAATAAGGATATAAAACGAAAACAATTATATAAAACACAATAAATAAAGATTGTATTCTTAACATGTAATAATATATAACTAGGATAAAAAATTTAAACTTACGTAACTTATTAAAAAGAGAATACAAGGAGCATTATTAGATTCATTGGTGCATGTGGGCCCTCCATTCCTAAAGGAATTCAAAAATTTTTAATCTAATTTCAAGGTGCCTTTTTGGCATCTCAAATACTCAAACTGCTAACATGATAGTAGCCTCACCTAACTTTGATCATGATGGATCACAAGTTTCTGATTTCCATAGTACTGCCATTAGTGGAATCAAATAATTTACATAATCACGTGATAAAATGCTGATGTGAATTTTCGTTGCACTAATTCTGTCTCGTCCTTGGAGCATCCACAATGGTCAGGTGCTCCCCTCCCCATTTCACTTTTTCTTGTGATTTAGGAAACCCGGTCATTATAGACAACCTCCCTAAATTTAGGGTGCACCAATATATTGGGAACCTTTCCAAATCCGAAACCAATTAAACAATAACACGTGTCAATTTAATAAATCATTTCATCTTTTTCATTTTTCTTAATAGATTTTAATTAAAGGCTAAAAATATTAACAATTTAATTAAAATATTGAAATTAATTATTAAATATAATTATATAATTACATTAATAATTTTTTTTCAATGGTTTAATTTATTTAAAATTTACTTAAAATATTTTAAATTACTACAATTAATTATCAAATATAATTAAAATTTTTAATTAATATTTTTTAGTTCTCGGATATATTAACAATTTAGTTTTTAAATTATTAAAAGTAACTAACAAATACTAGTATACTACGTATAATTAAAAATTAAATTAATAATTTTTTGAACTGACAAATTTATTAACAATTTAATTTAAATATTTTAAATTATTAAGAGTAATTACAAATATAATTATAATATTATAATATTAACTTATAGTAATATTCAATTAATATATATATTTTTTGAAATTTCAAATTCACTAAAATTTTATTTAAAAATATTTTAAATTATTAAAACTAACTATCAAATTTAATTAAAATTTTAAATTAAATTGTTATATTGATAAATCAATTTAATTTTTTAATATTTGGAAATTATAGGAAAAATATAATGGGCATGGAAAAAGTTATGAGATAGATTATTGGGGAACCTAACCATTGTGGAAATGAAGAATTAAATTGGGGAGGGTTGAGAATAAAGTTAGTGAAAAGTGAGGTGGGCGAATAAGGAAAGAGGAGCTATTTACGGTAGTTATAGTTGTTTCCTAATTCTTTTCTTGTATTAAAAAAAAACTGTAAAAATTAACAAAAAAAAATTGATATTTATATACTCCCTCCATTAATTAAAACTTGTCATTTTACAAATCTACACACTTATTAAGAAAACAAACAAAAATATACTTATACCCCTAAAATGACAAGTTTTTCGTTAATTAAAAATTGATATTTACGTTTTTTACTTTCTAAAAACTACAACTAACAACTATCTAATCTTTACAACGGCAATTTCGTAAAGTGGATGACAAAATACCTAAAATGACAAGTTTTTCTTAACAAGATTTACTTTCTAAAATGACACGTTTTAATTAACAAATGGAGTAGTTTTTAGCGTCTTAAAAAATGTTAAAAAGTCAAATGACTTGTATGTTTTAATTGAGGGATTACAAATTATATTTAAGTATACTATACACATAATAATATTAATGTCCGTTATTAAGTAATCAAATACTTATGTTATTTTGGGTATTTCAGGGAAAATGCTAAGATTTCTATTGATTCGATATAATTGAGTATGTGTTGTTTTGAGTGTTGGGTATAATTGTGTTCGGGTAATTTTAGGTTTCAGATATGTTCATGTTGGACAATTTCCGGTTGATTTCAGTTGGGCCCATTGAGATATAATCAAGTTTAGGTTGTTGTTGGCTGTTGGGTTCATAACTTCATATTGTTTTCGGATTCGAGCTTAAATCGGATCGGTCTCGAATCTCTCTCATGGACTCATGGTGTTCGGCGAATACAGGAGCATTATTGGATTCTTTGGTGCATGGTGGGCCCTTCATTCCTGAAGCTATTCAACACTTTTCAATCTAATTTCAAGGGTGTCTTTTTGGCATCTCAAACTGCTAACAGGAAAATAGCATCACCTAACTTTGATTATGAGGGAGCAGCGATTTCTGATTTCCATAGCACTGCCATTAGTGGAATCAAATCATTTACATAATCACCTGATAAATGCTGATGTGAATTCTCGTTGCACTAATTCTGTCCGTGCCCTCCCCGGAAAGAGGGTTCAAGCTCTGCACGAGTTCATAAAAGGGGAAAAGTTCCGGGTTCAGTTAAATTAGGTACACCAACTCTACCAAGCACACCAGGCAGATTGCACAAAACAATGTTACAACAACCCCCTTCTGTGGGAGCAGGGCAGAGGTCCGAAGGCAGGCAGGCAGTGCACTGAAGAGGCTATCAAGAAGCCAACAAAGCAGCAGGCGCACCCCCAACCACATGTTGCACCATGTTTTCTGGAAAATATAGACTGCTGTGTTGCGCCTGATCAGCATATGAAACAGACAGTCCTTGGCTTCTGTGTTTCCCGGTCTTCTAGCCCTCTTAGGTACGACCTGATTGCAAGGTGCTCTGAAGCGTATGCCATGAAACCTGCCAATATCAGGCCTCCTACTACCATCAACCCTACCCTGAACGTAAAATAAATAAGTATGTCCTTCAATTACACATGACAATATGGGAACACGGAAGACTTCAGCCTCCAAAAAGAGACCACACCATTACAAATGTATCTTAATCCTGATAGTAGGTAAGAAATCATATCAAGGCATCATCACTACTTCTAGGTGTTGTATGATGGCTAATCTATATATATCTATATATCTAGTTTACCAAAAAAAAAAAATATCTATATATCTATATATACTCTTAATTTAGAATATTTAGAGCTTCTCCATTAACCTTTCCTTTTCCTCCAATCAGGTATTTTCTCCTTATTTTTTTTCCATATTTTTGGATTAATTTTTTCAAACATTGCATATGTGTCAGCCTCTCTTTAATCATCTCATTTCCACCAATCAAGTTTTTTCGCCCTTTTTAATTATTTATTTTCTTTAATTATTATTTTTATTCTTCCATTTCTCTCTTTAAATCAATCACAATTTTCCTTTTATTTTTAACATTTATACTAACTATTAGCTTAATTCAAAACATTGAATTCAATCTAATATAACTATCGGGTTTCACTCAAATTTATTATTTTTTTCTTCGTCCCTTTGTCTTTTTAAACCAATTACATTTTTTCTTTTATTTTTAATACATTTAATAACTATATATATATATATATATATATATATTCTTAAAACAAAAGAGTTTAGCCTACGTGACATCCCTACCTTTTTTAGCTCTTTAAATCAATCTATTTTTCCATTTAATTTTTCTTCTCTCTTTACCCCAATCACATTTTTTGTTTTATTTTTAATACATCATATATGGTACTAAAATAATAACTTCTTTGTCACATGTCAAATTCTTATACAATTTTTTCCCTCCAATTGTTTTACCATTTATATTATGCCACATATACACCTAATGCCATATATAAATCCTATTTTTTAATTTCTTTTCATATATTTTCCAAACTTTTTCCCAATTTGGTAAGAATCTGATCTACTTGATATTTTAGTGTGTTTTTTTTCTATCTATTATTTGCGAACAAAATCTAATATATCCCTTTTTCACCTAAGTTTGATTTAAAAATAAATATATAAAACTATTAATTATCTATATATGAATATGGATTTCATAGTTATTATTTCTGTAGTTTATTTCTTATTCTTAAGGTTTTTATTTTTTTAAAGGAAATCATTTTTCATTTTTTATGTCCTGTTTATTCTTTATTAATCATATATCTATTTTATTTATATTTATATTTATATGATTCTTCTCATTTATATTTTTTAACATGATTCTCATACGACTTTGTAAAAGATATCACTCTTTATTAAAAAAAAACTGGAAAATCTGTATAAATGTGAAGATGTATTTGAATCCAGTATGTATTTTAATAATCTCATAATATCTCGAAACTAGAGTTTTGAATCTATGGATCTCTCAAATGTTGTCGAAGGGAGTTTAGAACAAACTTCCAGCACTTGATCAACCTAAATTAAGATGGACATGAAAAAAGAATGATTGAATTTGACATAGATAAAATATATATATATATATATATTGTAATACTATAGATAAAATATATTATTTTATAAAGTATATTATATGTTATATATAATATATATACATACAGTATATTATATTATATATAATATAGACAATATAGTATATATATATTTGATTACATATGTACAGAGTGTACAAATATACACTGTAATTTAGTACTACGTAAATAATACCGTAATAGTACTACGTAATATATATACAAATACACCCACTGTAATACAAAGTGTATACTTTTAAGTAATTAGCAATTTGATTAGGGTAAATAACATAACTATATTCTATACAGTATATATATAATGTGTGTAATTAATTATATATATAATGTGTCCTGTGTATATATAAAGAAAATTATAAAATATAAAAAATACTATAAATTTATATATGTTATGTCTTTAAAAACCGTAAAATGTATAAGAATTTTAGATTTTTTTATAATGTTTTTTATTTGAGGGACAAGGCCCGTCCCGTCCCGTGAGGGACAAGGCCCGTGCGGGATTGAAAAAAAAGTAGTGAATCCCGTCCCGATCCCGTCCCGCAAAAATTACGCAGGACGACCCCCATCCCGTCCCGTCCCGCGCCCACCCCTAGCTATGATATCTATTTTCAAATGCAAATTTTTAAAATTAATTTATACACTTTTGAGTTTTGTCAATATAATAACCCAATTATTTTATTATTTTATTTAATGCATATGTAAATGTAATTATGTTTGTGAGTTTGTTAATTTGTCATGCATCCAATATTGAAAAAAGTGGCATGGTTTTATCGTAAAGAAGTATCTATTATATTGAAAAAAAAAAGTCATAATTTCCTACTTCTTCACTTTATTTTAAGATGCACATGCAAAATAGATTACTTTCACAAATTTTCTTTTAAAAATATTAGTTTTGGGGATATATATTTTTTTCATTTATTTTGGCATTAGTGCAGGTAAATCGGGGTCATTTGCTTTATATTCAGATTGGGTATTGTACGACCCATTTGAGGAGTACATGATTTAATAAGTTTTACATACTAATGTTCATGTACTCTTATGATATCTTTGCATTTAATTTTATATCATGCTATATAGTCATATCTTATTACAAATCAATGTGCATTATATATAGTTTTTGTTTGAAACACTTGGTTTACTCTAGCTTGGATCGGGCAAACCCAAAAAGAGGGCTGAGTGCTTCTTTCTTTCCACGTATTGGGTATACCTGATAAGGAGGCTTTGGAGCTTGTATTTTGGTTAGGGGCAAGCAATTCAATTGTCTATTTTCTATCTAGAATAAGAACTTTTTTCTACATTTTTATATTTTTGTAGTTTTTCTTTATCTATTAATTTTATTTGTTGAAATTTATAATGATTAATTAATACTTAAAAAAATTCATTTAGAAAAAAAAAATTAATTTTTATCATAGTTTTATAACATTTTTATATTAAATTTGTGCAAAGCACGGAAAATAGACTAGTTTACTAACTATTAGGCTTAATTCAAAACATTGAATTTGATATAATCTAATGCTTAATCTACATATAAATCTTTATATATTATAATTTATAAATATCTTATCTATATATACTACTTAATATATAAGGCTTTATGATGATGTGATATTGGTTATGCCAAATCACATTTAAAAAAAGTTGCAATGATTACCGAGTGATTTAAAATATTCATATTTATGTAATATACTTTACATAAGATTTTTTAAAATTTCTTAGAGATTTATAAGATATGGTAAATATTTTTATGATTTTTATCGCAACTTTTATTAATATTTTATACTATTGATTTTTTATATTATTAAGATTTTAGTTTTAAAAAATCGGGTCATGGCACGGAGATTGTACTAGCGATCAATTATGCGATCTTCTCTGAGTACACATTAAGTTTTAGGAGAGTTGACTGCTGAATAGTTGGGCAACACTTGATGAAACTTGAAGATGCCACGGGGAACATAACTTCAAAGACTATTTCCACCGTGTAATTAGCTGGACACTAAATCAATCAATCATCAAACAATTAAATAAAGAGGGGATTAATCAAATTTGACAACTTGCAACTATCCCCATCATTCATTGCTAAACGGTTTCTTAGTTTAATAATGCAGCTGAATGCTTATCCCAAATCTCAGTATCAACCTACGGGCTTCACTAGTCCATATTAATACCATGTTTTTTGTTAGTTATGAGTTTTAGAAACCCTCACCATTATCTAGGTTTCGTTCATTCCAAAGTCAAAGTGTATGAATACATCATTCATTCCAATTCCACGCACAAACTAAACATCTGGAACCAGGAATAAGATCCATGTCCGATACCCTAAGTTCTCATTTCCATGGGCCAAAGAAAAGTTAACTTCGTAATTTTAGTGAGCAAAACAAACTATCACAACGACATCTTTTGTACAGTTCCTGACAGATTTAGGAGTGTAAGTTTAAGGTGTACAGAGGAAGACACCAAAAATCTGGAGTGGGTAGCATCAATTGACTTGCCAAGTGGAGATAGCTTGGCTGCCCTACAACTCCACTGATTGTCCTTTATTGTCCACAGTATTTACAAATGGAAAAGAGGGTGCATGCTAGGCATATGAAGCACAACGAGACCAAAGAAGAACTAATTTGCATCCTATACACATATGCCCTTTATTTTAGTTTACAGGGAAGAGCAAGTTTTAGTTTGAGGGGATCTCATTTTTCATCCTAGTAAAAGACAGAGGTCGAATTGAATAATAAACTCTAAATAAATCCACGACATATCCAAATCTTAGTTTAATAGCAATTTAAATGCAAAATATTGGAAGAGTAAACTTACTTTGAAAATAATGCAGTAATACCAAAAAGGTAAGGCAAGGACGGAGTAGCCAGAGCCAGGAATGCCATTCCCAACCCATAATACCATCCAGAAGCAATAGAAGAGAAGTGGAGTTGGTGACCTGCAACATTCATTAGCACCAAAACAAATGAGTCGCATCCCACAGGGCACTAATTAAAGCAATAACCTGCACTGTACTATAAGTTGTTTGAACCTTTTTCAAGTTCATAATCTGAAGCGTCCTGCCCAGGAGAATAAGCCCCTGTGTGCATTGCTTTTGACCTTCCCCGCTGATAAACCAGGTCCAGATACCCACCAAACAGTAGGAAGAAGATAAAGAAAGTCCATTCATACGTCATAACGAGACCAGTCCATGGCATAACTTGTCTCGGAACAACCAAAAGTGAGAGTCCAAGCGAAACAATTCCAGTGATGAAGCATACGAGAATGGAAAATCCACCCAAAGCAGCAGGCACATTCAACAGCTTGGCACTATATGTCTGTTAGGAATAGCAAAGAAGTATATTATGTGAAGGGAAATTGTTTTTTTTTTAAAGCATTTGACACATTCACCATACTGGACTAAAATGGAGAGTTGGGGAAACAATTTCACCGCAGGAGAAAGGCCAACCTGCTGATTGGAATTAATAGCAGCTGAAGAGACTTTGGAATATGCAAGTGATATACTTGTTCTCATTTTGTGGGAAATGTGTCTCAGACGGTCCCACAATGAACCCCTGAAGAGTGAACCAAAATATTCCAGTACCTGAACCAGAACAATCACTCATATGCATTCAATTGCAAATAATCACTTATATAGAACAATAACACCATGAGGAATCTTGATCATCATACCTCAAGAAGTGATCGATAATAACATACAGCCAGAAACAGAAAAGGAAGCAGGAAAAGGAAGTTGACTAGGATCGCTTCATTAGGACTATGTCCTCCTCCTGTTCCAGGAAGAGATGCTTCAATTGTCTGCCTTATTTCCTGCAGCAAAAGATGATATAATTAAAGCATCTAGTCAAGGCTTCAACCATCTTGTACTTCTCCCATTCGGCTACAATGAAAAAAGGGAACTGAAGCAGAATCCAGTAAAGCTTAATAAAGTTTAGGCTCTGATTGAGATTAATGTAGTTGATTAACATAATTTTTTATCTATAATGCATGTTTTTCAAAACTTCCAAGTAAATAAGAGCTACAATCCTAATATACTCTCCATAGAAAAATGCAAAAAACTAGGCATAAAAGCCACATTCAGAGGCTGAGCAACACATTCAGATGGTACACCGATATTATACCTTTCCAAAGTCGTAAAAATCCATTGGGTTGAAATTTTAAGAGAATGTAAATAGGAAGGATGACTTTTGGGACGGATCATTAATGGGTCAGATCATGTTCGGGTTGGGTCGGGTTATTATTGAACCGGGTCAGTTTCGTGTCTCAGCCACAATCGGTTCAGGTCATTATTGGATTGGGTTATAGTCAAATTGAGTTACAAGTTATAATTTAAATGAGATTTAGGTCATTACTAGGTTTTTATTTTGAATTTAAGTGATTTCAGTTCGGTTTGAATAGGATTTAGGTCATTTTGGGTTTAAGACACTTTAGGTATTGAGTCAACTGAGGTTGGACCAGTTTTGGGGACATGAATTTTGATAAAGTTTCAAGCCGGTTTTCTCGGGTCAGGTCATATTTACCAACTCTAATAAATTGTATATGCGAAATTTCATGCATGTCAGAAAGTAGAGATCAAATGGCGAAATGGACTATTACGAGTTCAATACATTCAGTGTTTATGAAGCCATGAGAAATCCTGCACTTGAAGCCAGGAAAACTATATTTTCAGATATATAATCGAGCAAAAAAAAAACAATTAAAAACCAGAAGTAGAATTAGATGGCAGAGAAAAAGAACAGGTGTTATATACCTGCCACACATCAACGGGTTTTACAAGCCACGATGTCCACCAATCCCATGGTTTAAGAGGGCCAAGAGTATAATGGATGACTCGAAGTTCTGTCTCATTTACCATCCACTGAATATAAAAATGAAAACTGGGTTGAGACAAATTACAAAGTTAACACATCAAATCTGCTTTATTTATGTTATCCCTTCATAAATCAGTGCAATTAAGACAAACGATCAACCATCATATATCAACGTGCCACAAATGGAAGAACTGGAATACCTTATTAGCAAGCATATAGAGACCAACATCTGCATTATAGAGCGTAGAAAGGCGTTGCATTTCTGGTTCCGGTCTAGATTTCAACTCCTCAAGGGACAAATGAGGATCAAAGAGATGTGCATCAGCAAAGCCACCATAATACGAATTCAAAAACCCCTGGTCACCTGAACCCAACATAAATTACAAGAATAAGCAGAAATTTACTGAGCAGTTTTGTTGAAGAAACCAACTGGAAAACTTACACTAACTCAAATGGAATTACTAAGAGATAGGAAAAGTATCAAGAAAAAAGGCCTCAATGTCCACAAATGGCAAATAATTAGTATTTTAAGGCCTATAGAAATAAAAACAAAACAAGATAAATGGGGTGCAATTTGATAAAGACCCATAAGACAATGTTCAAAGGCTTCAGAGTTCAGAACATAGCAAACTGAATTACAAACAGAAAAGGGGAAGAAAAAAAAAGCAAATTCAATACAGCCTAAACTTTAAATGACAAATCAATAAAATATAGCTTTTCTAGAAGTCCAATATTTCATAACATGATAAAAGAAAGAGAGGTTGAGTTCCTAATGCAAAATCAGAATGCAGAGTAACTCCTTCATACATTGCCTAAAAAGGAACAAAATCAAAAGGCAAAGGTTTCCACTTACCTCCAGTGTAAGAAAACAGCTTGGTTACTTTGCTCATCATATCATTAAAAAGCTGTTCGGACGGTTCAACAACCATGACTCCTGAATTCAATCTCTCAGAATGCTTCAAGTTGGCACAAAACTTTCCACATTTAAAAAGATCATCAATGCTTTTGATTACAATAGTATCTGCATCAAGATACACAACTGCACAACAACCACCATTTAGTTAATTATGAAAATCTATCCAGCTTGCTACTAAATCTCCAATGAGAACTTGCAACCATAAAACATCTAGGAACGAAAAAAAATCAATTTATCAAGGTGTATTTTACCCTTTTTATATCCGGTCATATTAAATATTTTCAGCTTTGTATATACGCCCCAAAATCTTGATGGTCGTACTCGGTTGGGATTTTTCAATAATGAAATCATTTGCACAATCCAGCCATCGGCCTGTCCAAGCAAACACCAAAAAAGAAATTTCATTAGGCATAACTGATATCGTTTCCAAATCCATGCTAGGAAAGCAAGCAACACCAACATAGTAAACAAGACTCCGTGATACCATAGTTTCAGTGTTTCACTGCCTACATGATTCAGACAACAGATGGATAGACCCCATCTAATTCCTGAGAAATGATCTCACATGGCAACTAAGATTCACCCATGCAATAACTTTAAATAGCAGAAAAAGTTAGGTTCTGCATTATAAGTTAAAACTTAAAAGGGCCACCATAATCCATGAATGCCAGAACAATCTAGCTGTGAACAAAGTTCAACTGTTTCAACATATTAACAACACTCAACCAATGTCATCTACAAACATTTACCTCCTCTCAATTACCAAGCAAATTTAGCAACAATTTCTCGTTTAAATGCAGGAATGACAAAAGCTGGCAACCATCAGTGTGGATCCACTATCCACTGTCACAAAACCCTCCTGTCACCCTATCCCTTCTCACAAAATCCCACCCTTTACTATTTTTCTTTTTTTTTTCAAATTTTAATCATTTTTTTTTTATCTTAGGGGGAGGGGAGCCCAATACAGGGGGCTATCCCCTTTGGGACAGCTGATCCTGTTCGGGCAACCATACACAAAACTAGAAAAAATATCCAGTTTTCCAGACCTAAAAATATGAACAAATCCCATTTATTCAATCAGATTAAACTTCTGATCCAAATTTATCATGGATTAAAGTAAGCAAACAAAGAAGGAATCTTTAATACCTCAAGAAGCTCCTTTGCATAATCAGAAACGCCATCAGACACCAAAACAACCATATCTTTATCGGTACCGGTATCTTTAATGGACTTCCCAAGCACCCTAACACCAAGCAAGAATTCATCCCCATACAAAAGCGTGACATACGCCTGGTCGGTGGACTGGGAGCGTTTAGCATCAACCCAAAGCGAAGATTGCAGCAAAACGAGCACAAACAAAGCAAACCCTAAATTGAAACCGCTGAATTTCATCATAATTCAGAGATGTGAGGGAGCAAATTGGAAGAGGATTACCGCTTTTGGAAACAGCGCAAATAATAGGGTTTATATTAATCAGGAAAGTTGGCAACTTTTGCGGGTTCCCGCTTCCTAATTTCGAGGTGTTGGGTCGAAAATGTTCGGGTGGCGCTGGGAAGAAAGAGAAGACGAAACGGCGTCTGTTGGACAGGGGATTGAAGAGGAGACAAGTGGATGGTTTGACCCTTGTTTGATTTTTCCTACAAGGGCAACGGGAGGAAATTCATCAATGGCGTCTCTGGGGTGTTGAATTGGGAATTTTTGAAATCAAATGAGGTCCCCTCATCCTCCTCCTCCGCTGTCTAATTTCTCACGAATCCAAACGGCCAAATCAAAAGGTGAGTTTTCCGACCGATCTGGGTCCCTGGTTCGTGATGCACCTCGGCCCTTTCCCTCACGTGCTTGCCAGCCACTTCCATCATTTGCTTTTATATTTTTATTTTTATTTTTATTTTTGAACTATAAATAATTTAGAAGGGTTACTTGGTTAGCCTCTCAAGCTAGTCCAACACCGAAAATCTAGTTGATTATGAACAACCATGGGTTTTGCTCACCTTAAGTTTGTTAAAAGGTAACCCCATAGTTGTAGGCAAAATCTTAAGAGCATGAGCAACCATGGGTTTTAGCAATCTTAAGGTTGATAAAAGGTAAGCTCATGGTTGTAGCATTTACCTTAAGGTAAGGTAACCCCTTCTCACCTCTAATTTTTTTTTTTATGATAAAGTAGGTTGATATATTTTACATTTAGATTTATTAGTTGTAATAGGATTTAAAATGAAATAAAAATATATTTATATTTCATTATTTTTTAAAATAAAATATCTCATTGGTTTAATTTTATTTTTTTCTATAATTTGAGCCCAATTTTATCCTATATATAACCACATCTTAATCTATTGTAGATGCACTTATTTTTTTAACCATGGATCACAATAATCCAAATACTCCACTCATTCCAAATATGTCTTTTGATCCAAATCTTCTCAAAAATCCTCAATCTCAAGTGATGTTGCAAATGTTTAACAATCGTTTCGGCTATATACACCGCAAATCCCCACGTCTTTAAGGACGTGCAAGTAGGGTGAGAGCCACCCAAAGCAGGACGTGCTGCACGTCGTTAAGGACGTGCAAAACTGCACGTGGTTAAGGACGTGCACGCCCGTCTTCTAAAAGGCGAAGAGGACGTGCCTCTTCGTCTTCGTTCCTTCTTCGTCCAGAGTTATCGAGAGCGAGAGAGAGAGAGGTCGCCGGAGAGAAATCGAGAGCGAGAGAGAGATTGCCGAAGAGAGAGAAAGAGAAAGAGATCGAGACAGAGAGATGGAGCCGGAGAGAGAGGAGGTGGTGGTGGCTGAGGAGGTTGGTGGAGGGGCGGTGGAGCAGGTGGCCGGGGGAGGAGCAAGTGGGCTGGGGGTGGCGGTGGAGCAGGTGGCCGGGGGTGGTTGTGGGTAGGGCTGGCAAATGGTACGGAAATTACCATACCAACCACGTACCAACCACAAACCGACTATGTTGCTAACCACACTTGTGGTAACCAACATGGTGGTAACCATCTTGGTGGTAACCACGTGAAGATGGTACGATAATGGTAATGAAATTTGAATACCATGGTTACCATGGTTTCCAAGTATATATATTAATTTTTTTTATTTAATATTTTGTTGTTATTACCTTTAAGTTATAAGTTTTTAATTTATATTTTGTGTTTTGATTTTGACCTAAATTGGTCATTTTTACATTTTCTACTAGAAACAGTAGGAACATTTTGGATTTTTGAACACTTTGAACTTGTTTTGTTTGAACTTGCAGGAATATTTTGAATAATTGAATTTGGTTTGTTTCAAGACTTTGAACTTGGTTGGTTTGAATTGGTTTGTACTTGATTTATTTGAAGTTTTAATATGTGGTAATCATATTATTTTTTGTAACCATATTTTTTCGTTTGATAACTTTGATGACTATCGGAAGGTAGCCAAGGGGTTTCAAAAAAATACAAATAGAATTACAGCTTGGTAACCATGGTAATGTACCGATGGTAACAAAAAATCGTGGTTACCGTATATGCGGTAACCACGACTTATGGTTGGTACGTGGTATGAAAATTTGCGTACCACCAGTTTGTGGTTGATACATGGTAATCACCATTTTTTGGTGGTTACCGTACCATGCCAACCCTAGTTGTGGGGCGACGCCCATGGAGGTTGAGGAGGGTGGTGGTGGTGACGGTGGTGGCGGTGGAGACGCATCGCCGGCAGCATCTGGTGGTGGTGGTGGTGGTGATGGCGGCGGAGTGGCGGAGGCGGAACCACCGCGGAAGCGGCGGACTATTGAGATATCGCCGGTCCCGACCCCACCGTTATGTTTTTTTATTTATTTATTTTGTTTGATTTATTTTTATAGTTTTATATTATAGTTTAGATTTTAATATATAATATAATTTGATAGATTATAATTAGTTTAGTATATAGTTT
The DNA here is from genome assembly GCA_037127255.1 of Persicaria tinctoria. Classification (NCBI taxonomy): domain Eukaryota; kingdom Viridiplantae; phylum Streptophyta; class Magnoliopsida; order Caryophyllales; family Polygonaceae; genus Persicaria; species Persicaria tinctoria. The sequence continues at coordinate 39,423,167 of JBANSL010000012.1, read as the reverse complement.
GATAGATACTATATAATTTGATAGATTATATAGTTTTAGTATATAGTTTGAAAGATAGTATATAGTTTATATATTTTGATAGTTTTAATGGAAAAACAAAAAAAAACGATTAATATATATTACAAGATATTAAAACTTATTACAATATATTAAAAGACATTAAAATAAATTAAAATAAAAATATTAAAATTTAATAAAATAAATTAAAATAAATTCTAATTGAAAGACAATAAAAACATTAAAATATAATAAAATATATAGAAATAAAACTTATTACAATATATTAAAAGATATTAATATATTGTAAAATAAAAATATTAAAATTTAATAAAATAAATTAAAATAAATTCTAATTGAAAGACAATAAAAACATTAAAATATAATAAAATATATAGAAATAAATTTAAATTTAAAGAAATTAAAAACATTAAAATATAATAAATTATAATAAAATACATAAAAATAAATTGAAATTGAAAGAAAATAAAAACATTAAAATATAATAAAATACATAGAAATAAATTTAAATTGAAAGAAAATAAAATCATTAAAATATATTAAATTATATTAAATTATAATATAATAAAATATAATAAAATATATTTCATAATAACAGGCAGGGAGGCTCATGAGGGGGGGTGGTACCCTCCGGCCTGTTACGTTCGCCGACCGGGCAGCGGTCAGCCAGATTCCAGAGAGAACGGTACCCGACAGTTCGACAGCCACAGTCGACGATCTGCTCGCGTCTGTAGAGCAGTACCAGCAGTCGATGGGGACCCCCCCGGCCGACGAGCACGACACCTTCTGGTCGGGTATGCCAGGTTGGGATCCTTCTAGCGATGCGACGATGGGGTTGCAACCTTCTTTAGAGCCCCCTGAGGTTTTGAGTAGCTGCATCACCGATGTAGTCGCTGGGCGACGGGCCGACATGGGTAGACCTCCTACTCGTGTTCCACCCACCATCCCGGAGGCATCTTCTTCAGCCGTTCTGGAGACTTCTGCTTCAGTCGTGCCGCCAGAGGCTTCTACTTCAGCCGTGGCAGAGGCTTCTACATCCGACACACACGAGCCCGAGCCTTCGACCTCCGCCACACCAGCGGCGATCTCCTTGGGCTCTGCAGATGATGTGATCCCTGACGTCGTTGAGGAGGCTGACGACGGTCAGGAGGGGCAGGCTCAAGGCCAGGGGGGCCACAGGTAGAGCCCGAGCCCATCGCTGCACAGGCTGCCGCACCGGCTGTGCAGGTCGACCCTTTGTTGCCGCCGGGAGAGCTGCTTCTGTCTTACAAGCATCACCGTGCGTATCAGGTGTGGAGAGATCCTACGGTGGAGCTGCCGCTGCTGAAGTTCCACCACCGGGCGACTCACTTGCTACCTTTCGAGCCCTACATATTTGAGGGCCCGGGGACCTGGGTGCAGGATCTGCTCCCATCCGGCATCCCCCAGCTGAGGTCCCTCCACTGGCAGTGTGTCGACGAGTTTCTATCTTGATATTATACTTTTATATTACGGATTTTGTATCTATCTCTATATTTCTATTAGACTCTTCTCATTTCTTCAGAGTCATATTAAACGTAAACATCAAAAACGAAAACGTTAATATGATAAGGTTGCCCGATAACGAAAACGAAAACGTTAATATGATAAGGTTGCCCGATAACGAAAACGAAAACGTTAATATGATAAGGTTGAGGGCTATTTGTGTATGTTGTTTATAATGTTTTCCTGCATATTTTGGTTAGGAACTTCCCTCAGGATTTGTGAAGGAGCACAGAAACAGATTGTCGAAGTAGATCGAAAATCTGTTTCTTTGCTCCTTGATACAACTACCTTACAAATTGGCTAGGGTTTAAGGGTAGGCCAGGGTTTAAGGGTTTGGCTAGGGTTTTAGGGCTTGTCGAAACTGGGACGTGCAGTTTCCTTACCCTAAAACCCTAACCTACCCAAACCCTAAAACCCTAGCTAAACCCTAAACCCTAGCACGTCCTTAAGGACGTGCTAGGGTTCTGCTTACAATAAACGCAAGAGTGCCTATTTGAAGCGATGGAGGACAGCTTCATTCCGCACTCCAAAATAAAGTCCGACTTCTTTCGATATATTCTTTCGCCGTTAGAATCGTTATGGCCGAGCCGCAAAGCAATCCTCGTCTCCAAGTATCCCAGGTAAGGATAGGTTTCGTAGAGTCAACATATTTCGTATTCCTTCCGTTTTGTTCATATTTCCTATTTTGTGAATACAGTTTCGAGACTTTACATCTGAGTTCTCGGACCCAAGGGTTTGGAATGACCGTGACGAAATGGTTACGCATTTCAAGGACTTGGGTCGGAGACACTGCATGATTTTAGTAATCAAGCGGTCTTGGACGGGGGCGCCGAATCGTCCAGGCGGGGTTCTCCTTGCTTGCGAGCAGTTTGGGGAGTACCAACCACGCGGGAGGAAGCTCCGGAGCACACAGTCGAAGATAAGTGGTTGTCCATTCTCTCTACACGGACACGAAGCTCCGACGGGTCAGTGGCGCATGACGGTAACTCATGGTGTTCATAACCACGGGCTTTCCACGAGCTTGAAGGGTCACACCATCGCCGGACAGATGACAGAGGGGGAAAAGAAGATGGCGAGGTGGATGAAGGAAGTTGGCACTCCTCCAAAATCCATTGGGTACGGATTGAGGCAGTTGGATGATACCAGCGTCACATCAAGGAAGAGCCTTACCAACACGCTCGCCATGATGGTCGCCGAAGAAAGAGGTAGTCTGACGATGACCCAGAATACCTTGCACCATCTGCGGGAAAGAAGGTACTACTACGACTTCAGACGACATTCGGATGACGACAACGTCTTGAGCGACCTCTTCCTGGCGCATCCCGACGGGATACGCCTTCTCCAAAGGTTCCATTACGTCATCATAATGGACAACACATACAAAACAAATGCGTAAGTTACTTAATTATGATTACATTATTGCACATATAGCCAATTATAAAGTATTTTGTATGTAACATATTTACACTTGCAGATATGGGATTCCTTTGTGCGAGGTGGTCGGGTTCACACCCTCAGGCAATACTTACTACATCGCCTATGCCTTCATGTCGCAAGAGAACGAAGACACATACGCCTGGGTGCTGCGACAGCTTCAGATCTTGCTTGGGACGGTTCAGCCTCAAGCTATCATGACTGATCGAGAGCTAGGTCTCTTGGCGGCGCTGAATGTTGTCTTCCCCGACGTCCAGCATCTCCTTTGTTGGTTACACGTGACGAGAAGATGCGAGGAAGCAGCTCTGAAGATTACGAATAATTTAAACCACGCTGGCATCTTTAAGGGCAACTGTTGGGGGCTATTCGAATCGAGGTCGGAGGAATCATTCAACCGATGTCGTCGGGCGCTACGAGCTGCATGGCACCCATTCCCAGGTGTGGGTGCGTATTTGGAGTCGGTTTGGCTTCCATACAACAGGAGCATAGTACGGTGCTACGTAGAAAATGTCTTCCATCTCGGCACCCGTACGACAAACAGGTACAACCTTACTTCATATCTCCCATTACAATATGATATAATATCGAATATTTAGTGGTATGCACTTCAATGTGTACAGAGTTGAGGGTCAACACAAGGTTCTGAAGGAGGCACTTCACTCATCGACTTGTGACTTCCGCATCGTGATCGATGCAATCCATAGAGTCAACGATTGTCAACTGCATGAGCTGCAAACTGCTTTGGAGATCGACCGCTTCAAATGGCCAACAGCGGCGTATAAAGTTAACCTTTTCGATGAGGTAAAGACTTTAATCTCCAAAAAGTGCTTCGATTATCTGTACAAGATGTGGCAGGACGTCGTGAACCAAAAGGTTCCTCCGGTATGCACGGACCGACATTGGAGGGTTTATTACGGGATCCCTTGTGTCCATGAGATTCAGGCATACGCCAACTCCGGTACTCCGATACCCGCCGAGGACATCCACCCGTTCTGAATGGATTTGACATGGACTGACCTCGACGACACCCCACTACCGTATGAGCTGTCATCTTCATACACGGCTTCCAACGATGTATGCGAGGATGAGCTGCACCCACCCTCATCAGCAAGCGTCCGAAGGAAGGGGAGGCCTCGGGGGTCGAGGAATGCCTGCAGAACCAACCCGTTGCCATACGAGGAGGTAAGGGAAAGGTTTGAGAGAGAAGAAGCGCGTGCTGCTCGAAATGCTACTCGGCCTCGTCCACAAGCGACCTCAGCTCGACGTGGACGTGATGATGTGTTCGGAAACCAAGACCATTTTGCCACGGTACGACTTCAAACGTCTTTTTTATTACCTATTCATGTTTTTCATACATATGTCAATTCTCTAACTCTAAATTTTTGTTCTCATAGATCTAGTTGCGTCCTAACGCTCCTCTTCCGCCGCCTCCACTAGAATGGGCCAAACATCATCATCCGAGCGTCGAAGGATGAGATGCTCCGTTTCAAGCTCAGATTGAGAGATTTAGAGCCTTGCGTGCCGAGTCCGGCCGTCCTTTACTATTTTCCTAGATTGTATTCCACAACTTTATTAAAATTATGAATGTAAACCTTTTTTTCCGTTCCTTGTAACGTTATTCGCATATTATCCGAATGAAAACCTTAACAATTCTTGTGTTCTGTTTAATTTGACCCTAAATCCTTCAAATCCACTAGCTAAACACAATTTTATCAATTAACATTACAAAACCGTCGGAAAACCCTAACCCTAAACCCTAAACCCTAAACGCAAAACCCTAACTAGGGTTTGCACGTCCTTAACAACGTGCAAGCATTGCACGTCCTTAAGGACGTGCTTGCACGTTGTTAAGGACGTGCAAGACGTTTTTAGCGGACGTGCACCGTCCCAGACTTGCACGTCCTTAATGACGTGCAAATCCTTAATCCGGATTTGCGGTGTATATAGTGACACCCTTAACAATTCTTCAACACCCAAATATCCAAATTATACCCCACATAATCCTACCAATGTGTACAATCCTCTTTTTTTTTTTCCAAATCAACAACATTTTGAGCATTCTCCGGGTGTTCAAGGGAGTGCCACTCGAAGTCCAACCGAAGATGCAAGGCAAGTCCATCAAGTACAAGAGAACGAAGAAGTTGTTGTTCACAATAAAATATGTTTCTAGATGTAATAAAATATATTTATATTAACTACTTGTTATTTTTATTTATTTATAACATTATAAATAAAAATAATTCACAATAATATATGATGATACACATATAATAAAGGGAAAGATATAAAGGAAAAGAAAAAGTGAAAATAAATTTGAAAAGAAGTAAAAGAGGTTTCCCATGGTTGTAGAGGAAAACTTTTAGAAAGAGGTAGAAAAAGTGAAAATTATTTTAAACAAAAAAATAAATGAGTTGTAAAGTTGTGATAGGAAGATGGGGAAAAAAAGAGGAAAGAGGTTTCCCCATGATTTCGGATGGTATAAGGTAAAGAGAGGAAAGGGGTTACCTTGGTTGTGGAGAGGTAGGAAGTGTCTTGGACCATGTGCAAAAGCATTTTGCTTTATTTATTTTTATGTTTTTATTTAACTAATAATATTATGATTGGTGGAAATCATATAATGGGTATAAATAAATGGGAAAAAGAGAAGAATGAGGTAAACTCATGGTTGTGAAGTAAAAATATGAAAAAATTAAAGAAAGAGGTTGATAAAGTGAAAAATTATTTAAAGGAAAAAATAAATGACGTGTCAAAATATTATAGGGAGAGATGAAAAAAATTGGATAAGAGGTAACCTTATGGTTGCGGATGGTCTTGGCATTTAGGCATAAGAGCATGAGCAACTATGAGTTTTACTTATCTTAAGGTTGCTAAAAGGTAAGTCCATGGTTGTGACATTTACCTTAAGATAAGAGGTGAGAAGGGATTACCTTGGTAGAGAGATGTAACATCTTCCCTTTTCTAATTTTTTTTTTAATGATAAAGTTGAGTGATATCTTTTCCATTTAGATTTATGAGTTGTAATGAGATTTAAAATGAAATAAAAATATATTTATATTTCATTATTTTTTAAAATAAAATATCTTATTGGTTTAATTTTATTTTTTTCTATAATTTGAGCCTAATTTTACCCTATATATACCCTCATCTTGATTTATTGTAGTTGCACCTATTTTTTTAACCATGGATCACAATAATCCAAATACTTCACCCATTCCAAATATGCCCATTGATCCAAATCTTCTAAAAAATCCTCAATTTCAAGTGATGTTACAAATGCTTAACCATTCTCCAACACCCGAATATCCAAATTATACCCCACATAATCTTACCAATGTGTGCAATCCTCTTTTTTTTTTCCCCAAACCAACAACATTAGTAGAATTAGCCCTTGTGGAAACTTATATGGATTTGAAGAATGATTTGGTTGAGCACTTGTGGATCCAATTCCAAGGCTATGATCCGAATTTGTAGGTAGTTCGATTAGTATTTACGTATGTTATAATGTTTTTAACTTTTTTTATTTTAGTCTAGATGTAATAAAATATATTTATATTAACTACTTTCTATTTTTATTTATTTATAAAATTATAAATAAAAATAATTCACAATAATATATGATGATACACATAAAATAAAGGGAAACATATAAATGAAAAGAATTTTGAAAAGAGGTAAAAGAGGTTTCCCATTGTTGTAGAGGAAACCTTTTAAAAAGAGGTAGAAAAAGTAAAAATTATTTTAAACAAAAAAATAAATGAGTTGTAAAGTTGTGATAGGAAGATGGGAAAAAAAGGGAAAAGAGATTACCCCATGGTTGTGGATGGTCTAATATTTTTCCAAATCTGAAAAATCATTTAATAGCCTTAATGATTGTATATTATCTCGGTATTTCCTATAGAATTCTGTTATCATTTCGTCTAAGTCTGGGGATTTTTTTTAATAGAAAAGAAAGAAGATTTTTTTTTATTTTAATGTAAAAATATATTAGAATGAAATTACGATATACAAAAGGTGGCCAAAGTTCGGGCGAAACTACATGGTTAAATGTAGCATGGTGACGCCAAACAAAAGTAAACCTCCCTAAGGGGTAATCACCCCATAGCTCGACATGACCCACCATAAGGCATGGGGTTTGCACATTAATGCCATGATGGTTTCCCATCAAGGTGCCCGCCCTATCACCTCAAGCCACAGTTATGTAACGGCCCCGGATTATGATTCCCGGGTTATGTTTTGAGGGATGAAACCCATCGTTGGGATCTTGTGCTCCGAGTGCAGGTTGAAGGTTTGAAATGCAATATTAGTGTTTTTAAAGCAGGATTTCATACCCAAAACCGAAGGGATCGTTGGAATCCTCGGGAAAATCCCATGTACCTGCCTTAGTCTAAAGCGTGGGAAATCCGATAAGTCATACAAATAGCGGAAATCCAGAGTAATACAAAGTATGCCACGACAGAGCCGGGTCAAAACGGAGTATAAAGTATGAAATCTAAAAACAAACACGAGTTTGATGAAGTCAGATGTCTCGAGCACTCACTCTCTGCCATGCAAAAGGACCCGCTCAATAAGACAATCAGCAACAATAATCATACGCATATAAGATACCTAAAAATATATATAGTGGGCGAGATCAGATCGATGCCCACTTTGGCTCTTTCCCCACATATAAGTACACACATACGCTAAGTCTAATAACATGCTTCTAGATTAATCATATATGAATGTTCGAACCCCGGAATGGCCGCTCTTTATTTACCAATTCAAGGGATCAATCCCGTATTGGTGCCCAACCTCATATTGCATGCTTATCAATTAATCATATATGAATGTGGTCTTAAAAGAGAAAATAAGTGTAATGTAGATACTTATAAAGTGTTGTAATAAAGTTGTTGACATGACTCGAACGACTCAGGACGAGACTGGGTCGTTCTGTTTACAAACACATACAGAATAAGGATGTTCATTCGTCAATGCAACCTAGCATGATACTACATGGCATGTTGATCATGAAATGCAAGCACCTAGTATATCATGCACATATAGCAGGGAGGTTTATTCAATCCGAGTAAGCTCCGTAGAGACTTATCTGGCTAGCAGAACAACAAAAGTAGAATCCCAGCAAGCAGCACGAACAATCAAACAATATCACGTAGATACATACCAGAACATATATATAGAGAGAGATAGAGGATAGATCATATGTACTCAACTCTTAACGTGTATCATGTGAACAAATCTAGACATTTGGATGAAAGAAAATGAAGGGATCAGATGTTTTTTTAATTATTAAAGGTGGGACCCAATGGAAAACTCCTTCTCTCGCACAATAGAGAGCGTGGGTCGAACATTTGGAAATCAATACTTTTTCTCAAATTAACTCATGCTTATCTCCATTCTTATACTCAATCTTAAATTGAGATCTTCAAAGGCGATCGAAAATCGTTCCAAATCATGGTAGATGAAGACGATCGGAAATAAAGTCATGGTAGATGAAGACGATCGAAAATCGTTGTCGTTGATTGATCTAGCGAACAAGGCGCATGGAGCCAATCCAACAGCCAGCAAAGGTGGAGTCGAGGGCGGCGGCGACCGGTGAAGGCAGGTGAGGTTATGGCGCCCGCAGAAGGCCGATGACCCACGGTGGCAGTGTTCGATTAGATCAGATCCAACCGTCCAATCTTCTCCTTCGATCGCATCTGGCTCAGAGAGACGAGGAGGTGTCCGGCTCAGGACGGCTAAGGCGGAAATGATGGCGATCCTGCCCGTCGACCTCTTTCCTCCTCCCTTCTTTCAGATCCTGCTCGTCGAACTCCCTGAGCCCCCTCGATGGCGGAAGCGAAAGGCGGTCGGCGATGGCAAGTCAGAGGAGATTAATGGTGTAAACGAAGCCGGTCGGCGATGGATCTGCAGTGGGGGAGTTTTTCCGGTGGTGGTGACTGGTGGATTTGCAATTCTGGGCGGTGGCGGTGATTCGTGTTGCAGGTTTAGTCTCGTTCTTCTTCCCTTATTCATAGATCTAGGCATCGACAAGGAAGTCATGGGCGATTCCCTGGTGGCGGATTTGTTGGCGGAAGGTTTTCCCTAGTGGTGGATCTACAGTGGGGAGTTTTTTCGGTGGTGGTGACTGGTGGATTTGCAATCGGGAGGTTCCCTGGTGGTGGATTTGGAGTCTAGGGTTTGTGATTAGTTTAAATTTTTTGTTTGCTTGATTGAAAGAGATATTAGGGGAGAAATCCGAATTATTCAATACTATTGAACAATCAATTGATACCATCGAATAATCCATCGATAGCAACGAATAAATTTTAGTTATTTGGTAAAATGACATCGGCCTCCGAATAATATTGTAGCACCATTGAATATTCAATCGATACCATTGAACAATCAATCGATACAACTGAATAATCCAGCGATACCATCGAATAATCCAACGATACCATCCAGCGATAATCACTCATATACAAGCGAATAATCATCTATATACCACCAAATAAACATTCATAGACGACCGAATAATCAACCATTTCGTAAAGATTAACAAAAAACGATTCAGATACCGTCGCATAATCAGTCCATACCATTGCATAATTTGTCGATACGATCGAACAATCAAGATATACCATCGAATAATTTAAAGAGAGTGCACCACACACGCTCCCAATTAAGCAAGTGGGCAATCAAATATGTGGGTCCCCCTGATTTTTAATTAAAAAAAAAGTTAAAATTGCTTATTAATCTCATCCTTCCATTCCATTCAATCAATGGTCCTGATTTTTTCACATGATACACGTTAAGGGTTGAGTACACCGGAACCTATATATATAAGTCTACATCTAACCATTCAATCACTCAAGCACACATCATTCAATAGAATAAAAACACATCGCAATCGTCATTTCATCAAGCTCAACCATTCATCATATCACCACATTCTATAAGACCACATCATTCTCCTCATTCCATTCGGCCACATTCGCATGCTCATAATAACATATCCACATATTTATGTATCTCAAAAGTTCATCATATCATAAGGTATAATCAAGTGATAACATAATTCTATCATCTCATAATGTCGTTAGTCATTCATATGTGTCATTAATCCACACAAGCATGCTATTAGTCAATCCATCATATATCAACATGCTAGTTAGTCACCGATCACATCAAACTCCCAAGTTAGTCTCGAAATCGTTTTGAAAATCGAGTAAATCATTTTGGAATCTCTAACCTTGAACCACTTGGGAAATTCGTTTTCCAAAACTCTAAATCAAATCATTAAGGCAGTCCATGAAAGCCTCAAAAGCGTTGAAAATGAATCGCGGAAACGATTGTCGAAAACGTCGAGAAAAAAGATTTAAAACCATCGTTCAAGGGGCATCTCGTCGCGTCGAAAAGGGCTCTCGCCGCCGTGATAGTTTCCGGCGAGCACCCCATGGACAAGGGATGTGTCGCGGTCACGGGAAGCTTTCTCGCACTCGCGAGGCCTGGGCGGCCGCGAGCATATCGCGCCCGCGAGAGCTTGAGTCGCGGCCACGAGTTCTGGGGTCCCCTCCTAGGGCTCCCATAAACCCTCTTGCCACCGCGAGTGCCTTCTCGTGGCCGTGAGCTAGAAAACTAGGTCAGTGTTCTAACTCGCAGCTGCAAGTTAATACTCGCGGCGGCGGCAACGGGGATGAATCTTGGATTCTTGCCCCGTTTCCGGCCTTGTTTGACGTTGTTAGGCCCTCTCCTTTTTCCCAATTTTCCTAAGACTCCCAGGGACATGTTGGTGCAAAAATCAAAGATAAAACTCAAAGATTCGAAAGGATTTATCACCTAATAATTCCTTCCTTCACTTTCCTTCTCTAGGGTGACTTGTGATGCGATTTCTCTTTCGATTCTTCTGGATCCGAGCGTTAGGTGAGATGGGGAAATCAATGGGAGGTTAAAAGAGAGATCTTTGATGGTTTGGAGGTGAAAGGAGGAGAAAGGAAGCACCTTACCCTTCCTAAGCTCGAAAATGACAAAAGGGACTCTAGGGCTTAGATCTTGGATCTCCGAGGTGTTGAGCTACTCCAAAAGCTTCCTTGGGCTCCTTGGAAGGTTGAAGATGTTGTTGGGCTCCTTGGTTCTCAAGGTGGGAGGAGAAAGACGTGATTGGGGAGGTGTTTAGGGTTTTGCCGAGATGGGAGAAGGAGGAGGAGAGGTGTTTGCTTTGTGTTTGGGAGTGATGCTTGGGGAGTGGGGGTGGTGGCTGTGGTGGTTGAGGAGGGGAGATGGGGGTGGCGGCACAAGAGAGAGGAGAATAGAGTGTTATAGAGTTTGTGTTTGAAGGGTTGTGAGGAGCTTATACTCTCTCCTCACTTGTAAGATAAGGTTCAATGTGTGTAGGTTGTCTTGGAGTGCAATTTGAGTGAGAGGTGATGTCATGTAGTTATCCTTGAGTTGATTTGAGGTGGGATTTGAAGATAAGAGAGTGAGCTTGTCTCTTTCCAATGAGGGGAGCAAGGGAGGGTGAAGTGAAAAGGACGGTGTGGGTGTTCTTCCAAAAAGGGGGTGAAATCTTTGACTTAGCATGCTCAAATCTTCAACAAGGTTAGGGTGCAGGCTAGGGCATCACGGCTACGGCATGGGATGAGGGTGAAGATCTTGTTCCGACGTTGCGAGCTTGAATCCCGAGGGGCGTCCCAAAATTAGTTTCCGACGTTAGTTTCCCCAATTCCGCTCTCTTTCACGAAGTTAGAATTTTGAAAACCGAGAATCAAGGTTGTCGTGTTAGTTTTAAAAATTTTGTTTAGGTTGGAAATCCGCTTCATGAGTTCAAAATCCGAGTTAGCGAGTTTTCTTTTAAATTCCGTTTTTAAATTCATTTTGATTTTCCTTTTTCCAAAAAATTAGGATTTAAAAATCAGAGCCTTTACAGATTATCAGTAGTCGGACAAACACGCAAGGTCCGAAACCACCCCCACCTACTTCCGGCAAGGCCACCCATATATAGGAGAGTAAGGCTAGACCTTGCACATAATGCCCAATTGATCTTGGCCATTACGAGGGTGAATTCCCTTTTTAGTCTCTAACCTTTGTTACACGTTTCATTTTTGATCCCTAAGATTTCAAACATTTTAAAATGGTCCCTAATCTTACCTTTTTGTTCAGTATTAATCCCTCCATTAATACGGCATTAGCAATCTGTTAAGCGTTGATGATGTGACATACACGTGGGGGGAAAGTTAAAACTATTATACCACTTTATTTAAAAATCAAAACAACCCCTACAAGCTATAGGAGGTTCATACGGAGTATATCAGAGGAACCAAATTGAAATAGGGGAAATTTTAGGGTTTTTAGAGAAGCACATCTGGATGGAAAATCGAAGGGACTTTGTCGATTTCATCCCAAAATCTAGCCTAAATGTCACAAATATCCTCCTTTTCTTAGGATCTTTGCACTAAAATAGTTCTCAAAATTCATCTTTTTTAAATTTCAAGCAAATTGCTCATTCATGATGTATCTCGAAAGGTATGTGCAAATCTCTTCAATTCTATGCATTTTTTGTTTGAAAAGCTTGTAATTGACAAAAAAGTTTTTACCAGGTTCTACATATTTGCTTGATTGTATGTGTTATAGAAAATAGCAGGTTTAAAATCCTTTTCATCATGATGCATATGAGGGATTCAGGGGACTTGCGATTTCTAGTCCATCCTCTGTTATTTTGGGGATTGTCATGTAAAAGTAATTGTGGAAGAAATGCAAGATGAAAACATCTTGGATTGATTGAATACATGAGCTGCAACTACAAGGCTGAAAAAATCAAAGATTTATGCTTATTGTTGGTTTAGAATGAATGCAGCTATGAATTTTTCGATTGGTACAATCCTCCCGTGAATCTTGGGTTGCAAGAGATGCAAGTGGATCTGAATGTTGCAAAGAGAATGAGCTGAACTTTTGGTTTATGTATTGGTTCTTATTTTCTCTTGTACAAGATGTTTAACTCTTCTTAAAAGGGTGTCCTGATGTTATAGTAATGTTCGGATGTGTATGTCATGGTAGCATGATGTATTTTAGGGTGATAATGTTCAAACTATGGATGTAATCAGATTTTATGCAATAAAATTTTCGACTTGGAATATATTCTAAACTTTAGTACATGTTGATTTTTTTTTTAACTTTGACAAAATTCAGCTCAACATTGTAACTAGTTCGAAGGTTGAACTATATGTTGCTCTTATAGTTGAAATCAGCTGTCATGTTGATTTTTTTGGTATATATTATATATTCTGATTTTTTAGCTAAAATTCAACTCTCATGTGCTGCTTTTTAAGCTAAAATTCAAGACTCTCCCGTTGTCATAGTAGAGGAACCAAGTTCAATCCACGAGGAAGCGTATCAGCGGAATCCCAGGCCGTGTAAATCCACGTTCTATATTGACTCAGAAGGCACTCGACGTTGGTTGGGTTCAGTCGATGTCGACTCAGTGTCTGTCGATATCAAGTGTAATCCTGCAAAACAAAAACATCAATCGATATTGAGTGGAGTACTCGATATCGAGTGGTTAGTAGACGATGTCGACTGGGTCAGAAAACCGCTAGTCGATCCAATGCACTCAATGTCGACTGAGATACAATTGATGTCGAGTGAAACAACAATAACCAAGAATGTTGGCAAAGATGGCCAAAGAATAAAAGGATGGCAAAGAAAGATGGTAAAAAATAACAAAGGGTTGTCGAGTTTTTTGAGGACCCAACGAACGACAATGTAACGAAGTAAACAAGATAAGAAAAGTCTTCCAAATCCAGGGTTTACCATAACGACAACCATGCAAGTAAATCAATAAATCGCAAAGACAAGTACTTTATGGATAAAGGACAAGGCTTTCACCAAATCTGGCAAATAGGCATATAAATCTTTCAATAAATAAACCTAATTGCGTCTATCCTTTTCATAATTAGAGTTTATAAACTTCCAAATAGAAACTCTAATTACTGCCCAAGTTCTTCAACATGAGTTCCTTAAACTTTTATTCAATAATGAAGCACAAGATAGAGCGAGATAAAGTACCTTTCTTTCGCGACTTACCAATCCACCGGCATGGCTATCGTCGAGCTCACGTCGACCCTAGAAGAAGGGAGATTACTCGCTCATGGTAACCGAAGACATGATTGAAAAGAAATAAACTTGCATAAAACTAAACTCAAAGTCTTTACAATCGCAGCGCTCAAACTCCTGCAAGAATGTCAAAAACCCTAAAGCTTCGAAACCCTAAACTCTACTACATGTGTTTCTCTTTCTGGGATTGAATGCTCTAAACGTTAATGAATAAAAGCCACCCCCTAGGGTTTTATTTATAGTCACCAATCCTTGCTAGCCAAGGAAAGAACATTCTATCTAAACTAGAAGATAAAACTAATTTAAAGAAAATAAAATCCAAATAGGAAAATAAAATATCTCCCCAGGGTAAATAGTCTTTAACCCATAAGGATATAAACTAATTAAGTAGATAGAAGCTTTAATCTTCGTGCATAAGTAATTCTAACTCAACTCGGATTGATCCAAATGCGTCTTGGCCAACAGGATCTTCAGTCGAAGTCGACTAAGGTCAATTCAACGTTGAGTCAGTCACTCGATCTCGAGTCAGCTTAGTAGATCTCTGACGAGAGGGTTTCTCGACCAAATATATTTATAGTCAAGACCCCCGCTATAGTATAGGGGAGTCAGGTTCGTCCTCAGGAGAGAAGTCAGCGGTTCTAGGTTTAGTGTGTTTTGGGGTTCGGGAATAGCGGGAAAAGGTGGCGAGGTTGCTGTCGACGTCGGCTAAGAGTTGGTCATTGTCGAGGGAATGGTAGGAGAAGAGGTGGTCGGTGTCGGGTAACTTTGCAGGATAAAAATAATGAAATAAAATAAATAAAGATGCAAACTTCCAAGACTAGGGATCACCACAACAATAAACATATGTGCAGATTATAAATCACATAAAGATGCATGCTTTATATCAAAGAATCGACTTTCGCAAATTCCAACAATTTAGGTGATAGAGGCTCTCGCATAAAAACCTAATTTGTTTCTACCTTTTCTTAATTAGGATCAACCAACTTTCGCAAGCAAACCCTAATTATTATCCAATTCATAATAAGATCACTTTCGCTTCAATATCATGAATAAGGAATTTCCTCAACTTTCCCAAAGGATTAAGCACCGCACCTAGGTAGATGATAATAAAGACATATAAATTCATGGATTTATAAATCAAACACACATATCTATGTTGGAATCACCCCAACCCTAGAAGAAGAAAATTAGAAACAAACCATAATAAAAGAAATTAACTTTAACATAAAATAAACTAAAACTTACAACCGTTCGTCTCCTTCCTTCTCCTTCTCTCTCTCTCTCTCCTCCTTCTCTCTCTCTCTCTCCTTCCTCCTTGCGCCCTAAGACGACTTGACTTGAATGAATGAAAATCAGCCCCCTAGGGCTTTATTTATAGGCTTTCAACCCTTGCTAATCAAGGTAAGAAAGTCTATCTATATCTAATTCTATCTATCTTTTATCTAAAGGCTTAAAGATAAATAAATGCAATAAAGGAATTAAATCCATAAAGGGAAATTATATCCAAAGAGCAAAATATCTTCTTGTGTTGATAGGTCTTCTCTTCATAGATAGATGTTGATAGATGTAGATAGATCTCGGCCAAAATTGGATAGAATCAGATCCAAGGACTCCTAATCCGAGTAGGACAGCAAAACCGCGTAACGCGCTCCCGGACACGGTTTACTCGATCTCGAGGAGTTTCCTCGATCTCAAGTAGGATGGTCGTCGACTTCAGCTTCAGCTCGGCGTTTCGGGTTGCTCTTCCTCGACATGCTCGGACATTGGCTCCTGGGATCTCCTCGATCTCGAGTTGTTTACTCGATCTCGAGTAAGGCTAGTGCTCGTCGTCTTCCGTTCTCGGCTTCTCGACTTGGCACATCTCCTCGACTCCGGACATGGCATCAAGGTTTGTCGATCTCGACTAGTTTTCCTCGAGATCGAGTAAGGCTTCCAGGAGTCGGGTTGTCTCTGACTCAGTTTCTCGATCGGTGCTTAGTCGACAAGGCCTGTGCTCGGACACATTCGTCGAGATCGAGTAACAGTACTCTAGATCGAGTAAGTCTGGGCTCCTAGCTTGATTCAACTGGTTCCACTACTTCTTGACCTTGGACTTCTGTAGTTGATTTTCGAGCTTTTCCGACCTTTCTCAGAACTGCTGTAATTTGCCTCGAATTCTGCGAAATTAAACAGAAACTGGTGTAGATTCCATAATTTGGCAAATAAGTGTAAACTACATAGATTATGTACTATCTTAACCCAAATGCATGAAATGTATGCAGAAAACGATATAGAAGTAACTATAAAACATGGCAAATTAGGTTCACAACAAACACCCCATACTTAAGCTTGCTTGTCCTCAATCAATACTTTTAATTGTCTTTCAGGGGAAGAAATCAAGACTCTCAACATCTTAGATTCATTCTTATATGTCCCTGCAATCAATTACCATCCTTGAAAAGGTACTAATGTCACAAATCCATGCATGTGCAGTTTAAAAGCAACATCTTCTCACAAAAGGAGGGTTATGCAAAAACAATTTATGTGACAAAGCATTAATAATCAAGAGGACTTTAATTTAAGCCCAATAAGGAGTAGATTGGTAAAAGACTAAGGGTGTGCAATTTTTGGGCAATGTGGTGCTAATAATCCGGGGAAATGGAGTATTTCCAAACTTTTCATACCACACTCCTTTTCCATAAGATTCATCACCTTTCATATTACTTTTCTCAATAATAATGCTTTTACCTCTCTAACCTCAGCATTACCTTCTCGCGAGTCGCAAACATGGGTGTCATGAATGGCCCCGGATACTTAGTGCTTTGGACTCCTCACAATGTATCCCATCTCGCCAAACTATTATCTTAGCAAGCAGGGTCAATCTACCTTTATCTCCTGAGGTGATTGGATTTTTTCTTACTCATTAAATTTTCCATATTTTTCAAACAATTTCCTTCCGAACTCCAATGATAACAACAATACAAACACCATATAACAATCTCCATAATGTGACATTATTCTCAAAATAGTCCCTGGATAGGAAATAAGGTAAAGAATGGGAATATTTAGAACATGTGGAGCAATAATTGAAATTAGGCATATTATGGCTTTGTGGTGCATAAGCATAGGTAAGGCTAGGAATTTAAGCAATGAGCATTATATGGAAATATAAAGTCCTCCATCATCTTATCATGCAACATGTCAAAAGCAATTTCAAATTTTACCTCTTTTCATGGTTTTCAAGAAAATATGCACTTCATTGTGACTTCCCTTTACTAGGCAATTTTCATGCTATATCTCTAATGAATCCAATTTTGCATCGTCGAGTTCAATATAGCTTCCATGACACTTATAAAAAATTTCAACGGGGGTCATATTTTTCAAATTTTGGAAAACATGTCTATAAGCACATAAATCAATAATGAATTCCAAAATAGCCATGTATAAGCAATTCAAGAAATAATGCACAAATATGGTCAAATAAAGCCAAATATGCACAAAGTAAGCCCTTCCCCCACCCCATACTTAAACATTACAGTGTCCCCACTGTATAAAAAATAAGGGTAAAGGAAGAAACTCACTAGACAGATGTGCAGATCGTCGGGAATCGAGTGCTATGCTCGGTGCCAAGTCTGATTTAGTTTACTTCTATCCCCATGGACCTGAAAAAATGTAGAAGAGAAATACCTACAATAGAAAAACTAAAAGTTCAAAACCAAAAACAAACAAAAGCAACAAT
This sequence comes from Persicaria tinctoria, assembly GCA_037127255.1. Taxonomy (NCBI): domain Eukaryota; kingdom Viridiplantae; phylum Streptophyta; class Magnoliopsida; order Caryophyllales; family Polygonaceae; genus Persicaria; species Persicaria tinctoria. The sequence goes on along the minus strand of JBANSL010000012.1, from coordinate 39,405,385 downwards.
GTCCAAAAGTCCCAAAAATAAATGTTTATTTACAAGCTCTAGATTTTATAGTCGCTAGGTCGACTTTCTCCATTTAGCTTTTAGCCTGGCTCATCTTTGTCCGGAGGTATAGGTGGATCTGGTGGTTCCTCCGGTGGTGGGAAGCGTGGGATGTCATCCGGGGGCATCATGTGAAGAAGCTTGAACCTCCCCGAGTGGACGCTCCATGGCTCCACCCATCCATCTTCCTGGGCTCCAGCTGGCATGCATAAAGGAATATATAAAGGAAGTTTGCATACCTCATCATCATACCTCTTCCGCTCCATTGGTTGATTTGTTTGCGCGTCTCCACCACAGCAAAACGGTGGAGTGGGAAGAGATATTTCCACCTCATCTTGTGGAGTTTCATGCCACTTTGCTAGGACCCCATACTTGAATATGAACATCGGTTGCTCAAAATCATCGGGGATAGCCTTCACTTTGTAAGGTAAAAGCGATCTTGGAATGCCCTGGGCAACAATGTCCAACTTCTTCTCTTCTAGTGCTTCTTCTTCTTGGGATCCTTCATATGATTCATCAACAATAGGTAGCAAAGTAGGAATGAAATTCGAGGAAGGACATACCTGGTTGTCGACATTGAGTGGGTCAATTGGCTCGTCGAGAGGAGGGCATGGTCCTTTAGACTTAATGGAAGCCTCAAGCCTTCGGATTTCATCTTCCAGCCGAGCTATTTTTCTTAATCGTGACTCCTCCACTGCGATCCTATTTCTCCATCTCAAATCTTGATACCATTCTTCCCATGCAGGATTCCCTTCGACAAAGTCTTCCATCTTTGTACCTAAGCTTTGAAATCACAATCAAGAACACAAATTAGTGGCAAAAGCTTGGCACCCAGTTGGTATCGGTGAGGTAGGTGGTGGTAGGGTATGTGATAGGGTAAGAAAAAGGGATGGGCTTTTCTGAACCTTAAACACAATTAAGCTAGGCGCGATTGATATCTCCCCGGCAACGGCGCCAATTTGACGAGAGGGTTTCTCGACCAAATAAATTTATAGTCAAGACCCCCGCTATAGTATAGGGGAGTCAGGTTCGTCCTCAGGAGAGAAGTCAGCGGTTCTAGGTTTAGTGTGTTTTAGGGTTCGGGAATAGCGGGAAAAGGTGGCGAGGTTGTTGTCGACGTCGGCTAAGAGTTGGTCGATGTCGAGGGAATGGTAGGAAAAGAGGTGGTCGGTGTCGGGTAACTTTGCAGGATAAAAATAATGAAATAAAATAAATAAAGATGCAAACTTCCAAGGTTAGGGATCACCACAACAATAAACATATGTGCAGATTATAAATCACATAAAGATGCATGCTTTATATCAAAGAATCGACTTTTGTAAATTCCAACAATTTAGGTGATAGAGGCTCTCGCATAAAATCCTAATTTGTTTCTACCTTTTCTTAATTAGGATCAACCAACTTTTGCAAGCAAACCCTAATTACTATCCAATTCATAATAAGATCACTTTCGCTTCAATATCATGAATAAGGAATTTCCTCAAATTTCCCAAAGGATTAAGCACCTAGGTAGATGATGATAAAGACATAAATTCATGGATTTATAAATCAAACACACATATCTATGTTGGAATCACCCCAACCCTAGAAGAAGGAAATTAGAAACAAACCATAATAAAAGAAATTAACTTTAACATAAAATAAACTAAAACTTACAACCGTTCGTCTCCTTCCTTCTCCTTCTCCTTCTCTCTCTCTCTCTCTCTCTCTCTCTCTCTCTCTCTCTCTCTCTCTCTCTCTCTCTCTCTCCTTCCTCCTTGCGCCTTAAGACGACTTGACTTGAATGAATGAAAATCAGCCCCCTAGGGCTTTATTTATAGGCTTCCAACCCTTGCTAATCAAGGTAAGAAAGTCTATCTATATCTAATTCTATCTATCTTTTATCTAAAGGCTTAAAGATAAATAAATGCAATAAAGGAATTAAATCCATAAAGGGAAATTATATCCAAAGAGCAAAATATCTTCTTGTGTTAATAGGTCTTCTCTCCATAGATAGATGTTGATAGATGTAGATAGATCTCGGCCAAAATTGGATAGAATCGGATCCAAGGACTCCCAATCCGAGTAGGACAGCAAAACCGCGTAACGCGCTCTAGATCGAGTATCTCTGGGCTCCTAGCTTGATTCGACTGGTTCCGCTGCTTCTTGACCTTGGACTTCTGTAGTTGATTTCCGAGCTTTTCCGACCTTTCTCAGAACTGCTGTAATTTGCCTCGAATTATGCGAAATTAAACAGAAACTGGTGTAGATTCCATAATTTGGCAAATAAGTGTAAACTACATAGATTCTGTACTATCTTAACCCAAATGCATGAAATGTATGAAGAAAACGATATAAAAGTAACTATAAAACATGGAAAATTAGGTTCACAACAATCTCGAGTGGCTTGCTTCAACTCCTAAGTGCTGCTGTTGTGAGCCTTTTTTCCCATGTTTTACACTTACTTTTATACCGATTTCTGCATGCATTTCATACACTTGGGCTAGAATAGTACATATTCTATTTAGTTTATGCTTATTTGCCAAATTATGGAATCTACACTAGTTTCTGTTTAATTTTGCAGGAATCGAGGAAATTTACAGCAATTCGGAGAAAGGAAGGAAAATCACGAAGAGGTCGATATCGACTAGAGCAGATCGATATCGAGTGAAGTAAATCGAGCCGAGATGCCAGAAATCGACTAGGAAGTTGGAGCAGAAAAGGACAGGTCGATATCGACCACATCTGGTCGATATCGAGTAAGCACTGGTCGATTTTCCTCTAGAGGCCAAGATCGAGCGAAGAAATACAGAGAAGTCGATTTCGACCTATACTGGTCGATATCGACCAAAATCAAGTCGAAATGTCTATCAGATGCCGAAATCAAGTTGTCAGAAGACGAATCCGAGAAATCAACTCGATATCGACCAAACTAGGTCGATATCGACCAATCCCTAGAAGCCGATTTCGAGTGATTCCGAGTCCGAGTGCTGAGCTGACTTTCTTCCACATGAAGCAAGAGATATTTTATCAACTCAAGAGAAGATTTATCAAGTCAAGGAGGATCTATCCACTTTAGATATAGTTTTCTTTTAGATTTAATTGTTTTATTTCCCAAATTTAATCTTAATGTTATTAGATAGATAGATTTAGATATAGATAGATATTTCTTTCCTAGATTAGCTAGGGAATGAAGCCTATAAATAAAGCCCTAGGGGCTGAGTTTTATGAATTCAATTCTAGTTCCAATTAGTTACATAGAGAGAGAGAGAGAGATGGAGAGAGAGAGAGAGAGAGAGAGCTTGTGGCGAGAGAGGTTGGAGAAGGCGAGAGCGGGATTTAGCTTCGATTGGTTGTAAACTTTCTTATTTAGTTTATTAATGCAATTTATTTTCCAGAAATCTTTGATGTCTTTCTTGATGATGAAGAGCGAGTAGTCACCCAACTTCTAGGGTCGGGGTGAGCCCGACAATGGCCATGCGAGGTGACGAGGTAAAGATACTTTTCGTCTTCTATCTCTACGAGCATGATTCTTTTGCGAAAGTTGAAGGTGATCTTTGTTTGTGTTATTGAAGCGAAAGTGATCTTAATGCAACTTGGATTAATTATGTGAAAAAGGGTTAGTAACAATTAGGGTTTATGTGAAAGCCTCTATAGTAACAATTAGGGTTTATGCGAAAGCCTCTATCTTTCTACTTGTTAATAACGAAAGTTATTTGATGAAAAGCATGATCTTTTATGCCTTTATATATTACTCCCTCCGTCCGCGAAAACTTGTCATTTTAGCCCTTAGCACAAATTTTAAGAAATCAAATAATCTACTCTATTTTTTACTAATTTACCCTCATTTATTATTCTACTTTTCACTTTATCGAAAACCACAACTCACAACTCATCAATCATGTTAAAGGCATTTTCGTAAAGTGTAAGCTAAAATACCTACAATGACATGTTTTTATGAACAAAATCGAACCTCTAAAATGACAAGTTTTCGCGAACGGAGGGAGTACTTTACATGGTTATCGTTGTGGTATTGAAACCCTAATCTTGGAAGTCTTTAGTTTATTGATTTAATTTCATCAGTTTTGAGTTATGTCTTGCAAAAAGTTTCAATTTTTTGGTTCTGTGTCTACTCGAAATTTAGCACTGTTGGCCGAAATTAGTGGTCGATGTTGAGTGCTATAGGCCGATATCGACCGATCTGTTTTTGTTTCTGTTTCTGCTTGTTTATGTTTTACAGTTTCTGTCGACAATGTGGTTGATATCGACTAGATAGCTCGATATCGAGTGCTCTTCTGGTCGAGTTCGTGTTCATTTAAGCAACTGAAAAGACGGGCGCTGACACGCTTCCTCGTGGATACGATCCTGACTGCCTTCTACTACAACGGGAGGAAGTCTTGTATTTATTTGATGAGACAGGGAGTCAGTTTGATTTGATATTTTAATTTTTTTTTCATACTTGACCATCCTCCTGCAACAACAAATTGGCACCGTTGCCGGGGAGGCAATCAATCGCTCCATTTTTAGTTCTTTTTACTCTTATTTTTTCTTTTTAGTTTCTTTTTACTTGTTTCTTTTTGTTTTTGCTTTTCAGGTGTATGCGAAGAACTGATCGCACTCCCATATACCATCTTCTAGAACCAGAACGTTTCTTCCACCTTCAGCAAAGTCTTAGGAGGAGACTTATGGCGACTCCACCCAATGACGAGAATTTGGGCCAGCTCACAACAGCACAGGAGCTTGAGAAACTCCGCCTACAGATAGTGGAATTCACCACGAGAGAAGCAGAACACGCCTGACGAGAGGCAGAATATACACAGAACCAGTAGCGGTGGGAGGCAAGGGTAGATCGCAAGGTCAACGCGAGAAGGGAACTTCAGGAGCAGATTGGGCATATCCCAGCCAACGCAAAGGAGTATCTGCATCCTACTCTGGAAGTTCCATAATCGCTGATCGTTCTTCCCGCTATTAATTTTGAAATTCATCATTCTTTTATTACTGAAATTAGGAGGAGTCAATTTAGGGGAATAATCAATGAATGTCCTTTAGAGCATGTCACCACTTTTATAGACTTATGCAAAGCTATAGCAGATGGTGCTAATTTGGAATATCTAAAATTAAATGCTTTTCGTTGGTCCCTTGCAGAAATAGCACAATAGTGGCTGGAAGGATTGCCTGCACGATCAATTCGCACGTGGAATGAACTACATGACATGTTCCTCAACAAGTTCTTTCCTCCTGCAAAGACAGCAGCGCTTAGACAACAAATCACGTCTTTCAGACAGAAGCCATGGGAAACACTTGCACAGGTCTGGGAGCGCTGCAAGAGGCTTCTGAAATCTTGTCCTACGCATGGGCAGCCACCCTACGTCATCCAAGAGATCATCTTCAACAGCCTGGATGCGCCTACAAAGGATAGGATCAACAACTACACCGCCTATGGGTATTTCGAATACACTCCACGTCGTGCTTGGGAGGTGTTTGAGACGTTGGCTAACTACGACAACGCATATGGGACTTCTGCGGCCTCTTCTGACGAAAGATATGAAAGGCCTACCCCATTTATGCCATTGTATGTGCCACCAAAGGAGGTTGATCCGGACGTCAGGGACTAGTTTCACAACGATCAGGTACATCGCCTTACCAACAGGTTAAATTCCTGTCCAAAGATAAACCTTGTTTGGAATGTGGGTCGGTGAGGCACAACACCATTGCGTGCTCACACATTGATCAAGTACATCAAGCAGAAACCCACGAAGAGGTAAGGTATGCGGGGGGACACTACTCAGGTCCACATCAGAATCAGAACTGGAGCTATTATCGTCAGCCCCAGCATCAAAACCCCCCTTCCTACAAAGCTTCTGGTCACCCTGACAGAGAAGGTAAGAAAGATGACCTGCATACAGTGTTCTAAAAATCGCACCTAGGCGGCGCCTAGGTGTTCAGGGCACTCGGAATTTTTTGAACTGGGCGGACATCTAGGCGGAGCTGAAAGCAAGGCGGGCTCTGCGCCGCCTAGGCGGCCGGTTAGGCGGATTGGGGCGCCTAGGCGATCTAGGGGTTTTTTTACCCATATTTTTATCCACTTTCAGTTGCTCACACACAAAACAAACACTCTCTCTCCCCGAATCACTCACGGGCGATCCTCCTGGTCTCTCTCCGTGGACGACTGGACGCCTCTGTCGGCGATAGCTTCCCAGGCGGCAACGCCCTCCTCCCGCTTAGCCTGCTCGGTCTTCTCCTCCTCTTGTTCACCTCCTGCACAGCACGACTTGTGCAGTTGAAATCTCCTCCTGGGCGACTTGTTCTCCCCGACGAGGTACACTTCTCTTGAACCCTCCTCTCTCTCTCTTTGTCACTCTAAACTTTGAAATCAGTCTTGTTGAAGTGTTTGAGGGATGTATTATGAATAACATAGATGCTGTAATTGCTTTGTAATCTTGCGGTTCTTGCCCAATGCTGATCGGGACTGTTGACTAATTTTTTGCCCAAAATTTGTTGAATTCGTTACCTATTGTTGGTGCTGCTGCTGTGCTATCATTTTGTTCTCTACTGGCTGCTGCAATATTGAATTTTAGATGATGTTGCTGATGTATTTTTTTTGGTTTTGCCTAGTTTGTAATTAATTGCTTTACATGGAATAGCTACTGTAATTGGGCTTTTTTATTTGCATTTTGTAATTGGAAATTTGGAAATGAATGAATTGTAGAGTTTTGAATGGAATTTAACAAATTGTGTTGTTACTTGTTATTGTTCACTTAGGTCATGGCTAGTGGTGATAAACCTTCCTCAAAGAACTCTAATGTTTATTTCGCAATTGTAGAGAAATAGTGAGGATGTTGGATGGGACTAAGTTGTGCTATGTAATCTGATGAAACAAGACAAATGGAAATGTCTCTTGTGTGGAAACTGTTTTAGTGGAGGAATTTTCCGAGCCAAGCTTCACATTGCCGACATTCTGGGGAGTTTTGCTAAGTGTTTACATAGATTAGATTATCTATGTTTTAGTATTGCTAAGGAATGTGATAATGTGGTATTATGGTGTATGAAAACATAGATTAGATGATCTATCTATTTAAGTATTTTCTTTTAACTTGAAACCTTAAAGTTATGATTTTAGACTTTTAGATGATGTATTTAAGTATTTTCTTTTGATCGACTTGAAACCTTGAATTTATGGTTTTAGACTTTTAGATGATTTATTTAAGTATTTTAGATGATGTTTGTATTTTTTTTAATTGAACTTCTGATTTTGGATCATTTTAGGTGTTTTACCGTTGTCAATCAGATGCGCACTTTCGTATTCATTTACACTAAAGTCAATTAGGAACCCCAAATGTGGGTTTAAGCGCAATATTATAGGTTATTATTATATTATATGAATTATTGATATGTGTTAAACAGTAAAATATAATGAAATAACCATGTTTTTTCGATATCCGCCTAGGCGCTAGGCTACCACCCACCGCCTAGCGGCCGTCTAGCGCTTTTTAGAACACTGCCTACAGAGGCTGCAGACCATTCTTGAGGAGATGCGGAGGAATCATTCAGACACCAAACAGACTATCAATTCCATCTATACACTCAGATGCATGGTGTCAACTCTAGGCTTGGGAAAATTGATATTTGGCGAAAATCAATTGAGACTCAGATGGGTCAATTAGCTTCGTCAATCCCCAACCAAACAGGTAAGCTCCTTGGATCTTCTGAACCTAATCCTAAAACTAAATCTACAAGACATGTAGCTGCCATGAATCTAAGGAGTGGGCGACAGATGCAAACGCTCGAGCAAACGACGGATGAGGAGGGCACTGGAGATCAGTCGATATCGACCAACCCAGTCGATATCGACCGGTCCCCACTCGATTTTGACCCCCCAGGGTCGAAATCGACCCAACTCCTCAACAGAGCCCAAGGCCAGCAAATCCAGTCGATATCGACCAGACACAAGTCGATATCGACCTCCTCCACTCGACATCAGCACCTCCGACAAAGAAAAAGCTGCCTTTCCCGAAGAAATCCTTGAAGGATCTAGAAGAAAATAAGTTTCAACGTTTCATCAAGATGCTTCAAAGGCTCAACGTCACCAATCCCTTCATAGAAGCTCTCAATGAGATTACATCCTATGTCAAGTTCCTCAAGGAGATTCTAAGCAAAAAGCGGTCAATGACTGAGATCGCAGAGGAGTGCAGCAAGATGGACGTCACAGAGAAAATGCCAGATCCAAGTAAGTTTTCTATAACCATTGGATTTGGTCAATACAAGTTTAATGTCTTATGTGCCTTGGGAGTCAGTGTGAGTATAATGCCTCTATCTATATAGTCCAAAGTTAAGATAAGTGCTTTAGAACACGTGGATGCAAAATTATACATGGCGAACAACACTGTAGTCATCCCTACATGCATGGTGGACGATGTACCGGTACAAGTAGGTAAGTTCTTTATCCCTGTTGATTTCTTAGTTATTGATATGGCGGATGACCCTGCTTATCTAATTATTCTAGGAAGACCCTTTTTGGCGACGGTGGATGCCAACATAAGCGTAAAGAAGGGAGTGCTCACTTTCAACATCAGTGATGAGATAATTGAGTATTCCTTTAATAAAACTGAAAGGCATACATGTCCCATGGAAGAGGTCAAGTCTATATCAGTCAGGTACATCACTTGCGGGGAGCCTAAGGTAAGAAATATGACCCCTGAAAAGCTGGAAAAGGGGATATGGAAGCCCAGGTGGAGGAGATTATGGCCATCCTTAACGAAGAAACCAAAAATCCACTCGACGTTGACCAAGGTAAGTCAATATGGACTAACTATTTTTCAGATGCTTTGCCAGGTCTTAAGTATGGGGTCGAAATAGACCAAGAAAAATCGGCTGACCACAGAAGTAGTCGATATCGACCGGATCATATCGAGCCGACTCCACCAGCAGAAATTGAGTAGGACAACTCGATATCGACCACTCTTGGTCGATATCGACCTCCTCAAGCCAAGTCGACTTCACCTCCTGAGACAAAGCTAGCGGAAATCGAGCAACATCACTCGATATCGACCAGTCTTGGTCAATATCGACCAACCCATATCGACTCGTCTTCCTCTTCGTCGATTGAATCTCCACCAGAAAAGCAGCAGTCGATATTGAGTGAAATCGGTCGATATCGACCAGACCCTCGGGAGCTGAATGACACCGAATCTGTAAAAGTAAGCCAAAGTATGGATCTTTCTTCTCCTATTTCAATTAAGGATTTATCTATACATGAGAGAGGTTTGCCTTGTTATGTGCGCTTATGTAGGGTTTCCAATGATGAGCCTAAGGAATACGAAGTTGGAGACAAAGTCTATGTCTCCAAATCAAATGACCATTGGTTCCCTAACAAGTCCAAAAAGAAGAAGATGGGACCCTTCACAGTGAACAAGATTCATCCCGGAGGACTACAACTGATGGACAAGAATGGAGTCTTGTTTGAAGCCCAAGCTACATGGGCCCTGCAGATGCCACCTTGAGCTTAATGAAGAAAGTCGGCCTAGCGACTATAAAGTCTAGAGCTTGTAAATAGACAATTAGTTTTTTTTGGACATTGTTGCTTTTGGTTTTTGGTTTTTGGACATTATTTTTGAGTTTTTCTATTGTGGGTATTTCTCTTCTAACAATTTTTTCAGGTACAAAGAAGGAAGCAACAACCTCACTCGATATCGAGTACCATAGGTCGAAATCGAACAAGCCACTCAAAATCGACCACTTCTGCAGCAACATTTGCACTCGATTTCCGACGATTAGCACACCTGTCTAGTGAGTTTCTTTCTTTAACCTTGTTTTTATACAGTGAGGACACTGTAATGTCTAAGTATGGGGTGGGGGAAAGGTTACTTTGTGCATATTTGATTATATTTGACATTATGAATGCATATTTTTAAGAATTGCTTACACATGGCTACTTTGGATTTCATACTTTATTATGTGCTTATAAGCATGTTTTCCAAAGTTTATTAAAATGACCTCCATTGAAATTTTTTATTAGTGTCATGGAAGCTTTAATTGAACTCGAAGATGCAAAATTGGATTCATTAGAGATATATCAAGAAATTGCCTAGTAAAGGGAAGTCACAATGAAGTGCATATTTTTATTGAAAACCATGAAATGAGGTAAATTTGAAGTTGCTTTTGACATGTTGCATGATAAGAGGATGAAAGACTTTATATTTCCATATATGCTCATATTTGTAATCCCAGCCATACCTATGCCTATGCATCACAAAAGCCATATTGAGCCTTAATTCATATTATGCTCCACATGATCTAAATATTGTCCATTCTTTACCTTATTTCCATCCGGGGATTATGTTGAGAATGAAAGCTACTTTATGGAGATTATTACATGGTGTTTGTGTTGTTGTTATATATCATATATGGTGTCTGGCAGGAATGTTAAAAAAATATCGAAAATTTAATGAGTGGAAGAAAATCCGATCACCACGGGAGATAAAGGTAGATCGACCCTGCTCGCTGAGATAATAGTTTGGCGAGATGGGACACACAGGTGAGAAGTCCGACGCACTAAGTATCCGGGGTCATTCATGACACCCATGTTTGCGACTCGTGAGAAGGCAGTGCTAAGGTTAGAGAGGTAAAAACATTATATTGAAAAAAAAAAGCAATTAGCGAATGAGAGAAAGGTGAAAAATCAAAGAAAAAAGGAATGTGGTATGAAAATTTGGAAAGTACTCCATTTCCCCGGATTATTAGCACCACATGACCAAAAATATCCCACCTTAAGCCTTTTACCAATCTACTCCTTATTGAACTTGCATAAAGTCCTCTTGATTATTAATGCTTTGTCACATATGAATGTTTTTACATAACCCTCCTTTTGTGAGTAGATGTTGCTTTTTATTGCACATGCACGGATTTGTGACAGAAGTACCTTTTCGAGGATGGTAACTGATTGCAGGGACATATGACAATGAATCTAAGATGTTGAGAGTTTGTTTCTTCCCCTGTATGACAATTAAAAGTATTGCTTGAGGACAAGCAATCTTAAGTATAAAGTGTTTGTTGTGAGCCTATTTTACCATGTTTTACACTTACTTTTATACCGATTTCTGCATGCATTTCATACATTTGGGCTAGAATAGTACAGATTCTATGTAGTTTATGCTTATTTGCCAAATTATGGAATCTACACTAGTTTCTGTTTAATTTTGCAGGAATCGAGGAAATTTACAGCAATTCGGAGAAAGGAAGAAAAATCACGAAAAGGTCGATATCGACTAGAGCAGATCGATATCGAGTGGAGTAAATCGAGCCGAGATGCCAGAAATCGACTAGGAAGTTGGAGCAGAAAAGGACAGGTCGATATCGACCGCATCTGGTCGATATCGAGTAAGCACTGGTCGATTTTCCTCTAGAGGCCAAGATCGAGCGAAGAAATACAGAGAAGTCGATTTCGACCTATACTGGTCGATATCGACCAAAATCAAGTGAAAATGTCTGTCAGATGCCGAAATCAAGTTGTCAGAAGACGAATCCGAGAAATCAACTCGATATCGACCAATCCCTAGAAGCCGATTTCGAGCGATTTCGAGTCCAAGTGCCGAGCTGACTTTCTTCCACATGAAGCAAGAGATATTTTATCAACTCAAGAGAAGATTTATCAAGTCAAGGAGGATCTATCCACTTTAGATATAGTTTTCTTTTAGATTTAATTGTTTTATTTCCCAAATTTAATCTTAATGTTATTAGATAGATAACTTTAGATATAGATAGATATTTCTTTCCTAGATTAGCCAGGGAATGAAGCCTATAAATAAAGCCCTAGGGGCTGAGTTTTATGAATTCAGTTCTAGTTCCAATTAGTTACATATATATATATATAGAGAGAGAGAGAGAGAGAGAGAGAGCTTGTGGCGAGAGAGGTTGGAGAATGCGAGAGTGGGATTTGGCTTCGATTGGTTGTAAGCTTTCTTATTTAGTTTATTAATCCAATTTATTTTCCAGAAATCTTTGTTGTCTTTCTTGATGATGAAGAGCGAGTAGTCACCCAACTTCTAGGGTCGGGGTGAGCCCCCCCCAATCCTTCGGACAAAGACGAATTTTGGAGAACCATGCATAACATAATTGCCCAAAGTAACCTCCCATGCTTAGTTATGGGCGATCTGAATGAAATTGGGATGCCATCGGATAAAATGGGAGGTGCAGAAATAGTACCGGGAAGATTCCAAAGACTAATAGAATTTAAAGATGTGTGCTCTCTTATGGAGATTCCATCGTTTGGCAACCCGTTCACATGTAGAAAGAAAAAATTCGGGCCTGACAATATCCTAGAAAAAATAGATAGGGTACTAGTCCACCAGGAGATTATTGATCACTTCATCGACCTAGTAACAAAGAATGGAGTCTTCTCAAACTCGGATCACTGCCCCATAACAATAGACATATCCAAAACTACCAATTTCAAACCACCCCCTTTTAAATTCGATAACATGTGGTTGCAACGGAAAGACTTCCGGAACATTGTCAAACAAGCTTGGCGATCATCATGTATGGGATCTACTATGTTCAAAATCATCCATAAATAAAAAATTCTTAAACAAAAAGCCAAATCATGGAACAGGAAAACTTTTGGAAATATTTTTCGCCAAATTCAAGAGGTGGATGAGGCGCTTATTGAACTACAATCAAATCAGCAAACTTCTTAGAACCAAAGTCTTTACTCAAAAGAGCAAAATCTATTATCAAAAAGAGAAAACCTACTTCTCTTTCACAAGACTTAGTGGAGCCAAAGAGCTAAATCAAAACATCTAAAATTAGCAGATACCAACTCAACCTATTTCCACAGAGTGGCCACGGGCAGGAGAAACCGAAAGATAATTAAATCAATCACATCATTGGAAGGAACACAAATAATGGGAGACGAAAACGTTAAAAGGGAAATCCAAAGAGATTTTGAAAAAAGATTCAGGAGGGAACAAAATTACGCAAGACCCCATCTGGAAAAGTACCTGTCAGTTATAAACCCAATAATCAACGAAGAAGAAAACACGTTTCTCATACAAAAACCAACCAACGGCGAAATCAAAAAAGTTGTCTTCTCAATGGGATATAACAAATCTCCAGGCCCGGATGGTATGACAGCAGAATTCTATAAAGAATATTGGGATATTATTGGACCTGACATTATCAAAGTCGTTAAAGCCTTCTTCCACTTAGGCAACCTTCTTAAACAAATTAACCACACTTTTTATAACGTTAATCCCGAAAAATGACAATCCTACGATGACCACGCATTACCGATCGATTAGCATGTGCTCTACCATATACAAAATTATTTCCAAAATATTAACATAACGGCTAAAGTCGATAATAGGTAAAATCATTCACCCTCTTAAAGGGGGGTTTGTCTCTGACAGAGTAATACATGATATTATACTAATAGCACATGAAATCTTTCACTCATTCCGTTCCAGAAGGGGCTCCAAAGGATGGACAACAATAAAACTTGATATGGAAAAATCTTACGACAGAGTAGATTGGCAATTCACGAAATCAGTTCTCCAGAAATTTGGATTCTATCAGAAATTTGTGGATATCATTACGGAGTGCGTAACCACAGTTTCCTTCTCTGTTTTAGTAAATAATGGCCCCACATATGTGTTTAAACCTTCGAGGTGATTAAGACAAGGAGACCCCCTCTCCCCTTTTCCTTTTCTTCTCGGAGCAGAAGTGCTTGCCCGAAAACTCTCTCCAGAGGCCGAATCTAACCAAAAAAGCATTGGTTTCAAATTCGGTCACTCAGGCTCTTGTATACCATTTTTCGTCTTTGTAGATGACATTATTATATTTACAAAATGAAGCAACTCTGCCTGTACAAAAGTCAAAGAAATAATTGAAGATTACTGCAAATTCTTAGGATAAAAAGTTAATTATCACAAGTCTTCCTTTCAAACCACACCAGGCATACCCATAAATAGAGCACATGATCTAGAAGGTATTCTCAACATTCCACTAGAACGAAATCTAGAGAAATATTTGGGCTGCCCAATTATAAATGGAAGGGTTACCAAGAAAACCTTTGGCGAAATAATATGCAAATCAAAAGACCAGCTGAGCAGATGGCGAGCTAACGCTCTTTCACAGCAGGGAAGAGCGACCTTAATTGCCTCAAACCTAGCTTCAAAACCCCTATATTTAATGCAGAGCTTCATGCTCCCCTCAACAGTCCACATGCAACTAGACCAAATCAACATAACGTTCTTTTGGAACAAAGACGCACAACATAGCCCACTCATAGGATGGGATAAAATTTGTAAGCCTAAATCAAAGGGAGGACTGGGAATACGGAAAGCCAAACATATGAACGAAGCTCTCCAACTAAAATTGTTATGGAAAATGCTGCCGGAACCTGACAATCACTAGGTCAAAATCATTCAGCATAAATACCTAAAGGAAAAACATGTTCTAAATTACTCCAAAAAAGGTACCACCTCTTGGCAATGGTCAAAACTGAGCTCGCTAATCCCCACATTCAAATCAGGTCTCATTTGGTTGATGGGGGATGAGAAATCAATTAAGTTTTGGACAAATAACTGGGTAACAACGTTGCCCCTTATTGACAAAATTGAATCACAACAGAATCTTAACCTTCTAGACACTGTCAGCGACTACATAATAGGGGGGTAATGGTGGAAGGAGAAACTGGAATCAGTGCTTCCTATCCATTTAGTAGAGGAAATCATCAGAATCCCCCTGTCAGCTACACCTTTTACAGTAGACTCTACTGGTGGCCTGACAAAAAGGGATGGTTCCCAACGTCAAGTGCGTATAATCTTGTATCAAGCATACCCCATGAATCATCAGAGGAATACTCGTGGATTTGGGGACTAGACGCCTCACTGAAAGTCAATTTTTTTTTAATGGAAATTAAAACAAAAAGGACTAGTCACGACTACCCGACTAGCCCAAAAAGGGGTGTGGTACCACAAACATGCATATTCTGTAACCAGAGTAAGGAAGACGATATCCATCTATTCATTGAATGCCCAATCAACAACTTCCAACATCAATTCACTCGAGAAATATCCTTAAAGATCCACACACTGCTACAAGATAATAGAAACATGGATAAAATTCTACAAATCGTGGGGACCAGCTTACCGCGTGACATAAGGCAAAACATAACAATCAGATGGTGGACTATATGGTTCATCAGAAACCAAACCATATTTAAGGAAAAGGACATTCCATCCAATGAGGGCTTCAGGAAAATGATCATGGACAACATTGAAAATTGGATAAGAGTGTGCGAATGGAAGGACACGGAAAAGATAGGGGCAGTACTTCAGGAAAAGAAAATACAAAACCAAACAAGGAATAAAGCAAACCATCGATGGAAGAAGCCCCCGACAGGCAAATACAAACTAAACTTCGATGGATCATTTATATCAACGACAAAATCCTCAATTGGGTTCATCATTAGAGACTGGTATGGGAAAATGATTAGCATTGGAGGTAGATTCATAAATGAACAATCTCCGCTCATGACGGAAGCTCTGGCTCTCCGCTATGGGATTGAAAAAGCTAGGGAACTGGGAATAACAGATCTAATAATAGAAGGAGACTCGAAAATCGTTACAGACTCACTAAATTCACATATCACCTGCCCATGGGAAATTGAGATGATGATTTCTGACATCCAGGCCTCTCTCCGAACAATCAAGCAGATAAGGTCGCACACCTTTGATACTCTACCAGGGGGCTAGATTTATATCTTGACTCAGGCCTACATGGCCTCATCCGACAGGATACTTTCGAATAGGGTTTTCCCATCTGAATTTTTACCTAATAAAAAAAATATATGAGGACAATGATCTTTCGAAGAGGGAAGTATTGTAACAAGATATGTGATAGGTATATGTAAAACCGGTTCAGTCCTTTCTTGTAAAGTTGGTTTAGCGTTTTAATTTCTGATGAACCCTCCCCGAGTGGGAAGTCTATATGTAGCCAGTTTTGAAGGCTGTAAAAGGTAATCAAAATCAAAATCAATTTTCCAATCTCAAGTCTATACACTCTTATCAATCTTCATCTCTTGGTTATCTTCGAATAAATCCTTCCCTTTCTGTGGTTGATTTCTAGACTCAAGGTGCCTAGTTTTGGGTTCAATTCGAACTCCTAGCGGGAATCTATCCATCGTAGCATCGATCGTCGAAAATCCCGTCGCATTCGTCGGTCGGCGTCAACCTGCTTCACACACCGGCCACTTCGTCCTCCTTGGTTAGCTCACTTCGTCCTAACAGAGGCACTGGTTTTGCATGCTATGACTTAAGTAGCCTCCTAACAGAGGTGATGAACTAGCACGGGTCGATTTTAGGACACATACTTATGTGACATAACCCAATGTCAAATATTTACTATCCACATTTGTGAATTGATTTTCATATAAAACCTAGTTAGAATTATATGCAAACTAAAACGAATGCAAGACAAGAAAGATTAGAGAAGCAATGTGCAAAGAACCTAGAGTTGGATAACTAATCAAAATCCGGTTTGAATTAGGATAACTAGGTGCTTTGTAATCTCTCCACTTGCTCACATGCACTTTGTTGCAAAGCATACCTAATCGCTGACTCCAGAGGGAGACAAATCAGACTCAATTCCAATTCAGGGGGGCAACCATAAAAGTGATACTCAAATCCAATGTGTCAACCTTAGCCTCTCCATCAAACAAACCCAGTGGCATTCTTACCTTCTTCCCCTCTTTTATTTGACTCCTTTTTGTTTTTCTTCCTCCACTTAGCCTTCAAAATGAGGTTATAAAAACCCCAAATCTTCACTAACAAGCCTATAGCAAACCTTTCTCCAGGAAGCCAATTCATTTCAGAACTCCTCTCTTCCTCTTCAAAACTTTGGTAGGTTCTTCGAAGGCGGACTTGATTCAAATTTCAAGGTACATACCTTATGGACTTCTTTTCAAGCTCCTTTTTGTACATGTTTTTGTTTTGTTTTGTTTTGTCTTTTCTTGGCTTTTTTTTAGTAAAATAAAATCAATTTCAGTAATTTTGCAGCCTCAAGACCCTCAAATAGAAAAATACTATCTAAAATATAAAGTATTTGAGTTTTTGACTTGTTAGCTTTATGTTGGCTTTGATTCGTCTTGTTATATTGTGCGTATTGTCTATTATATTACACCTTTTTCTAATTTTATGTTTTATATTTTGACAGTTTTACGTCTGTCGACTTGTTCACCTATAAAAAAATGAGGCATATCTGATATCGAATTTTTACCTTATCAAACAAACAAATATATAATTATCTTTTATTATTTTTTTACAATTTAATGTATAGTACGGAGTACTTATTATTAATAAATATTAAATTATAAAGAAAAATAATAAAAAGGTTAATATTTTACCTAGTACAGTACTTAATAATAATAAAAAAGGTTAATATTGTAAAAAAAAAATGTCAAATATATACTCCGTAGTATATGTTGAGGTCAAAAACAGTTGAATGATGAATTTGATCATGTCAAAATCAAAACTTTTACCGCCCAAATAAGCCTGTTTCCAATGCATCTGGAGAAGAAAAAATCCATGTTTTCCTCCTTTGGGACGGAGCACAACAGTAACCATAAGAAAGATACCGCTGGAATCCTATAAATCTGTAAACCCCCAACCCAACTCAAGATTCATCCATTCAAATCATTTTGGGTGATTTTAAAATCAGTATATCCATCAATCATCATCTTGATCATTCTTATCCAGTAAGTGACTGAGTGCTCGGTTCTTGTTCTGATTTTCTTTGTGTTCAACAACTTGAATTGTATTTATCTGGATTCTGGAATATGGTATTGTTTCATCACGCAAACTCTTTACCTTTCTTGTGAACTGAAATCGCTTTCTTCTTTCCCTTGTTTTCTTGCAAATAAAGACGGTTGGTGTTTGCTCAACAGCTGTTCTCTCTCTCTCTCCCTCTCTCTCCTTGTTTCCGCAACTTTATACTGATTTGGGATTTTGCTTCTGCCTTCACCCATTTCTGTTTTATGTGTGTGATTATCTTGAAAGATTGAAAACATAAACAAGGTATAATTTTCCCTATCTGGGTTTTCAGACTTTTCCATCAATTTGGAGGAAAAAAATTCAAATCAGGAAAAATAGGCTTTTAATCGGGTCTCCAGTCCACAAAATGCTCTTCTGCTATAAATTAGGATCAACCAATTGAAGTGTTCTTTCATAAATTGAAAAAAAGAAGAAGAAAGAAACACATTGACGGATCCCCTCTTTTGTTTCTTTGTTGCAGCTGTAGTTCTCCTCTCAAGAATCAAGATGGTTGCAGAAAAACACACTTGTAAGTTGTAAAAAGTTTCTAATTTGAAGTTGTTTAAGGGTGTAAAAAAATATGCTTTTGAATTTCTGAATTGTTGCTGTCATGTGTGATTGTGAATTTGTTCACCAGCGCTTGCCCAGATGGTGACGAGGCCGATAGACCTTCGATCAGACACGGTGACAAGGCCAACAGAAGCAATGAGGGCCGCCATGGCGAGTGCTGAGGTGGATGACGACGTGCTTTGTCATGACCCAACAGCCTTGAAGCTGGAGGAGGAGGTGGCGACCAGGATGGGTAAGGAGGCGGGGCTATTCGTGCCTTCGGGTACCATGGGGAATCTCATTAGTGTCCTCGTGCATTGCGACACGAGAGGGAGTGAGGTGATCTTGGGAGACAAATGCCACATCCATGTGTATGAGAATGGTGGGATTTCGACTCTTGGAGGCGTCCACCCTATGACCGTCAAGAACGAGGAGGATGGCACCATGGACTTGGATGCGATTGAAGCATCCATCAGAGGGTTGAACGACGAGATTCTCTACCCCACGACTAAGCTCATCTGCCTCGAGAACTCCCATGCCAAGTAAGGGTTTCTCTGCTTCTCATTGTCATACTCATAGTAGAGGAATTCGGTTGTGTACTAAGACTAAGAATTGGGTTCGGCTTATTTGCAGCTCCGGTGGAAGATGCCTATCTGCGGAGTACACTGACAAAGTCGGGGAGTTGGCTAAGAAGTATGGCTTGAAGCTTCACATAGACGGGGCTCGCATTTTCAATGCTGCAGTGGTAAACATGACTATATTTTCATGAAGCTAAGCTTTGTATGCGGAAAGTGTTTGCCAAAGATTTCTCATGTTACAACGAACTTAACAATTGTATTGTATGATTCTGGTTAGGCACTTGGAGTTCCAGCTCATAGGCTCGTGCAAGGAGCAGATACAGTCTCGGTAACCTCTCTCGCGTACTTTTGATCTATGTTCTCTCTGAAATCCATTTATCTTCCACTTCTTTGATCTCTACTGTGCATCCCTCCTCCATCTACATGAAACAGGTTTGCCTTTCAAAGGGTCTTGGAGCTCCGGTTGGAACTGTGATTGTCGGTTCTAACAGCTTCATAACCAAGGTAAAAGAATTTTCTGCCTTCAAGAATGACATGGTATCATACCATGATCTAGTCATCTCAGTGCACTTCAATTTTTCATAGGCTCGGAAGCTCAGGAAAGCCTTGGGTGGTGGAATGAGGCAGATCGGTGTCCTCTGTGCTGCGGCTTTAGTTGCACTCCATGAGAACGTCACAAAGCTTGAGGAAGACCACAAGAACGCCAAGGCTTTAGCAGGTTCGCGTCTTTATATTCCTTGGCAATTCGTCATAGGAATTTCAATTCATAACTAAATCTTAATCACATTATCTGTTGCTATTCATCTGATCAGATGGGCTGAACCAAATCAAGGGCTTCAAAGTGAATGCCAGCTCGGTAGAGACAAACATCGTAAGTGAACAATGTTCCATCGTCTTGCTTCATTATCATACCTTACCCTCCAAAACTTTTCTTCACTTGGTTTGTTTTTGACGCAGGTGTTTGTCAATATGCTGGAAAACGCGAACATCACAGCTCCGAAACTGTGCAAGTACTTGGAGGAGCATGGCATTCTGGCCATACCGGAAAAAACATACAGGTTCACTGTCCAGCTACTTCTAAGAAGCCTCACTTGTAATAGATTCTGTTACTAAAGGGTAGTAGTACTGTAGTAGTGGCTAAAGAAGTTGTATTATGAGCTGCAGGATCAGGTTTGTTGTCCACTACCAAATTCCTGCTATTGATGTGCAGTACACTCTATCGTGCATTCAGGTAAGATTGTGACTCATCACCTGAAACTCATTTACGCAACTGACCCGAAAAGGGAATAGCTAACTAACTGATTGATGACCTGAACAAGCAGCAAGCTGTAACTGGTATCGCAAGTGACAACAAAGCTTAGCAGTGAAGGGTGAATGTCATGAAGTCACAATCTGGAGGAGTGGATGCTACCAGAAATCGGTAGGGCAGATCCGTGTAATGTGTACATAGATCATTGCAATGTAGCAGTTCATTCCGCAAATTATGGAACCCTGGTGTAATGTTACTCGACTCTACTCGTCCTGAATAATAGATGATTTGAGAATCTCAGGGTTTTTTTCACGGTTGCATACTATGTTAGAAAAATAAAATCCGAAAAACGCAAAAACAGGTGATCACTTGGAATTGTCAGAAACTCAGGACACTAACCAGAGTTCTCAAAAACACCATCCGAAGTTTGAGACTCGAATTGCTGAACAAGGCTGTCATGAATACCGATTTCTTTTTAAAACGTAAGTATACCATTGGGGAGTAGCAAATACTAACTTGCATAACATTTCAGTTTTCAGAAAACGGCTAATCTAAACATATAGCTGATAAATTCAATTAATAATAATGTTTTCAGAATTGCAAAACTCGAACATAAATGATCCCTAGTCCCCCTTTGTTAATAATACAGCGGTCCACATTAATCAGAAGCATCATCAATTAACATGTTATAATATGTGTAAGAATAAGAGAGTATAGAGAGGAAGAGAAAAAAGAGAATAGGTCTCTATGGTTTATATCTTCCAAGTAAGGTTACAAGGCCTTATATAGGCAAGGAATTACAATAGATAAGTAGAACATAAATGTGGCTCTTTGGTTTTCCATCCATCATTCATAATTTCATAACATAACATGATTTTTATTTACAATTTACAAGTTCGGATCCTTCGAACATAAAAGTGTGCATTTCAAAAAAGGCGGTATAAGAGGCAAAGATCAGAATCGAAAGCAAAACCTGCTGATACTGGGGGAGCGAATACACGGCAGCGGGCGGGTACGCCGGCGGGACGAGGGGGGCAACGGGAACAGTGATCGACGGCGGGACGAAGGGTGCAACGGGGGGGAGACTGATCGCCGGAGGCACGGGAACAGGCGGGGATGGGCCGATGTAAGGTTGTTGGAGGTGGAAGGGCGTGGGGAAACAGGAGGTATTGGAGTTGGTAAAGTGAGAGCTCGACGGGGTTGCAGGAAGAGTCGACATAGCCAATTGAGATTCTTCCGCGATGATGTTAACGGCTGCGATTGATTTGCAGGCGGGGACGGGGGTTGTGTACTAACGGGTGCTGAATGAAGACGTCGTTAGGGGGGCCGATATTTGTAGAAGGTACCAGAAGACTCCATATTCCCAATGGGCAATTTTTTTTTTTTGATTGGGAGAAGGTCAACCGCGGTTAGCCGACCACCCAATACCGTCCAAACAGATGAGATTTGCGATCTCAGCAGGAACACAATAACATGAGGACAAGCCCAGATGCGCCTATTGATCTGCCACCCGATTTCCTTCCCTGAAGACATGCGCAAAGGTGACACTCTCGAACGATCGACAAAGGCCAAGGGCATCCACAATCGTCATCTCGATCTCCCATGGGCACTGCCAGAGTCCTCGCAAGACATTGATGACAGTCAAGCAGTCGCCTTCAACCACCAGCCGAGCGAATCCCCGCTTCGCAGCTTCCACAAGACCTGCAATGAGACCATAGCATTCTGCTTGCACAACAGACACCTTACCGTGGCTTTGGGCACCACAAGAAAGAACCATTCACTGGCAATCACGGATAACAAAGCCAGAAGCCGCACGGTCCAACCCAGTCCGAGCTTCATCAAAATTAAGCTTAACAAAATCCTCATCTGGATTTTTCCATTTTACTACTTTTTGTTTTGGCATTCTCTTATTTTGGGTGTTTGGTTTTAATGTGTCAATGTCTTCTTCTTGTTCCGCAACTTGTGCTCTTCTCCACGCGGTCCTATATTTTTTATGTTTTTTTATCCATTATTCCATTGTACTGATATCATTGTTGTCAAAAATTATTCTATTTCTCATCAACCATAACCCCCAAAGGGCGAAGGCAAGAATCGATTTATGTCCCGTAGATAATTGGTGGAATATTTCAAAGATTATATCCTTATATAACTTGGTTTCTTTGCCAGGGTTCTAGATCGTACATTCAATCTGCCTATCTAATCTTCCAATGAACGACAGGGCAGTCTGACATTCAGTAAATAGATGCTTCATAATGGGAGCAAATGGGGCATTTCAAAGGCATATGAATTATTTTTCCTTGTAATATGACTTTTGTTGGGGTTCCGGTTATCAAGTTTTTGCAGAGGAAATTTTTAACCCAATGGGCAATTTCTAGAAAGGAAAAGTTACACAAAACCGAATTTTTTTTCTCTAAATAGCCAAAAAATGAAAATTTATTAGACCATCTGCATTAATGAATTTCTTTCCGGACTCATAACTTACTTTTTCAGTACCACATCAGCTTAAGAATCCCACTTCAGATTTATTATTTTTTCACCCTCATTCATGAACCACAACCTCATATTCATAACTTACTTTTCTTTATTTACCTAATTATTATTAAATATTAAATATTATTAATTATTAATTTTTTTAGTAGGCGAAAAGGGGGCGGTTCTTAAAACAGAACACAACCCTGATCATCCTTTCGAATGTATTACAGAATTCCCTATTCAAAGGGAGAGTATCCATATTACAACTGTCATTAGCTCTAGCTATGAAATCTGCTGCTACATTAGCTTCACGTAAACAATGTTTAAACTCTATATGCTCAAATTCCGATTGCATCTTCTTGATAAGCTAAATTTGCCACCATATCTCCCATCCGGGCCTTCCATTATCGTTGATAGCATTGATAACTTCAAGGCAGTCACCTTCTATTATAACTCTGCGTAAGCCTTTTTGCCAAGCCATTTTCGTACCTGCACAAAATGCAGCTGCTTCGGTTTGGATAGCGGAGCCACTATTTACCTGCTGCTGAAAAATATCCGTCACAGTTCCCTCACAATCCCTAAGGATCCCACCTACCTGGCAGAAACCAGTAGGCTTGGTTGAGCCATCTACATTAATCTTGTAGGTGGCCCTAGACGATTTTTTCCATTTGATCACAGACCTTCGCCTGTCTTGTTTCAGACTTTTATTGGGATTGGCATTCAACCAATCTCTCACCTGCACATAAGATCGAATCGCGAATTGTGAGATAGAGTCGATTTTTTTACCTTTGAATATTATGTTGTTCCTAGTTTCCCATATTGCTTGCCAAATAAAACAGAGGTTCTCAAAATTCGGAATAGACGGTTTAGAATGTAGGATCTCTCTAATGGTTATTAACTGGTTATTATTGTAACTTATAGATTTCCCCGTTAGTTGTTCATATGCCGCTATGATTCTTTTGGTGACAGTGCAGTGCTGGAAGAGATGATCACTATCTTCATCTTTGTGATTGCAAAGACAGCACTGGGACGAAACTCAATTGAAAAAACGGTTTAGTCTTTCTTTTGTTGCGATTCCATCTTGTGATATTTTCCAAACAAGGTCCTTGATCCGGGGAGGGAGATTTAAGTTCCATATCCATTTTCCTTTTTCCTCATTATGGTTGCTATTGTTTATAACCTGTTTGACCGATTTGGCCGTGAAGTGACCATCTACATTAAGTTTCCAAATCAATTTATCACTGGCCTCCCAAGAGGGAATTTTGATTTTTAAGATCTGGGTGACAATATTATTTGGAAAGAGGCTATGTAGGATTTGTACATTCCATTGTTTATTTTGGTTGATCAGCTGATTAACTTTTAGATTAGGATCATGTGAGAGTTGAAAGTTTTGAAGATTATATCCTACCACCCAAGGATTGTTCCGGACATTTATGGTATCCCCATTTCCGACTATCCAATGTAAACCTTGAAGAAATTGGTCACGAAGTTGTAGTAGACGGTCGAATTGCCATGAGGAATTTGTCGGGGTTGATGTCATTATATTTTGGTTTTGAAAGTACTTTTCTTTAATAACTTTAGTCCAAATATTGTCATTGTTAGTGTATAACTTCCAAAGGAGTTTCATCTGAAGGCTAATGCTGAGATCTTCAGCTAATCTTATACCTAGGCCACCTTTGTCTTTTGGTTTACAGATTTTATCCCAACTAATTAGCGGATTGTAACGTTCTGATTCTAATTTGTTCCAGAAAAAATTCTTATTAACTTGATCTATCCGGTGGAGCACCCCTTTTGGGAGTAAGAAATTCTGCATAAGGTAGTTAGTTTTAGAGCTTAGATTTGCAGTAATGAGGGTTACATGACTAGCCTGGGTTAAGGACGAGGCTTTCCATTTAGAAAGTTGTTTTTTTTAGATTTTGTATGACATCTTGGAACATCTCATTCTTGATTCGCCCACGGAGTAGAGGAATCCCCAGGTATTTTTCCATAGTTCTAGAGACGGGAATATGCATTTCATTAGCTAGAGAGTTTGCTAGAGCGGGACTAATGTTTCCCGAAACTTGGAGATAACTCTTGCTGTAATTTATTGTGAGACCAGAAAGGTTAGAGAATTTATTGATCATATTCCGAATAGTATGGATGCTTTTGTGGGAAGCTGGTGCAAAGATTATCGTGTCATCGGCAAAGGTCAAGAAGGGAATAGACGTACCATTTTTAGCAATCTTGATTCCTATCAATGCATCATCTAGTCTTGCTTCCTCCTGAAGTTCTGCTGCTAGGTTCTCCATAAAAAGGATGAAGATGTATGGTGATAGTGGATCTCCTTGTCTAATGCCCCTTTCTGGTTTAAATTGAGGACCTGGTCGGTTGTTAACAATAACCGAGATAGTTGTGGTGGTTAAGCAGCTCATTACCCATCTAATCCAGCGTGAGTCAAAACCGAACTTGGTGAGTGTGGCTTTAATGTAATCCCAATTTATCTTATCATAAGCTTTTTCCATATCAAGCTTTAGTGCCATCCAACCTTTTGTTCCTTTTTGCTTGTGGAAATTGTGGAATATTTCATGTGCGATTAGCGTGTTATCCTGTATGGATCGTCCTTCCACAAAGGCTCCCTGGAAAGGATTGATGAGTCTAGGTAGAATGTTCTTCATTCTATTTGCTATGAGTTTGGAGATTATTTTATAAAGGGACAATTGGCTATATATCCCTCTAAATTTTCTCAATTAGTAATATATCCTTCAAATCTTTAAAATAAGTTATTTATCCCTCAAATAATAAAATGATTATTTATAAATCTAAATTCCATTTACTTCTATGAATTGGAATTAAAATCATTCATGATTATTAATTATAATATTGATTATATATAACACTCCAATTACGTACCATCTTCAATCGGCCACTGATTCATTCATCAAATCTGAATCCTATCAATAAACACGAGCAAATCGGAGCAAAAGAGATTTGGAAGAAGAAAAAAAGTATTGTATTAACACATCCAAAATCCCTAATTATGCAGAGAAATTAAGTACAATCACCAGAAAATACTAGATCATATTCCAAGTTAGAAGATGGATCCTAAATGGATTTTACTATAAATCTGTTGCTCGATCAATCACCTTCGATCTGAAGCCATCCATAACGACGAACGAAGGCACCGATGATGACTCGTAGCACAGAACGGCGCACCCTTCCACTTCTTGAAGACCATAGGAGGCTTCTGATCAGATGCGACGGAGGCCTGGTGGTTGCGGTGGTGGACTTCCTTGCGCGAATTGGTCTTCGATGTTGCTTGAATGAACGACAACAGTGCTTGGGGGAGACATGATCGGTGAGAGGAGCGGAATCGCGACATCCCACTCCGTCGATTTGTTGATTTGCAAAGACGACATAGTGTGTGGCTAGAGGCGGCTCGGTTGTCGGCGGAGGTTGGCGGATCCCATGGTCGTGGCTATGGCCGATTGAGTTTTGATTAATTAGAGATTATATCCTTTGAATATTTTAACTTAATTAGATTCTAATTAACTGCAATTCATTAAAGAAAATATAATTTGGATTTATAAATAATTGTTTTATTATTTAAGGGATATATAAACCATTTTAAAGATTTAAGGGATATATAAGCGATTGAGAAAGTTTAGAAGGATATATAACCAATTATCCCTTTTATAAATGGTATTACACAGGCTGGTTGGCCTGTAGTGGTTTATATTTGAGGGATTATCTATTTTGGGTATGAGAGTTATGAAGGTTTGATTGATCTCAGAGAGTAGAGTCCCAGAATGGAAAAACGCTTTGACAGTTCTGCATACAGATTGTCCCACAATGTGCCAGTATTTGCTAAAGAATTTTGGTGGGTAGCCATCTGGTCCAGGAGTTTTGTCTGTAGCCATATTAGTAACAATGTTCTTGATTTCTAGATTTGAAGGAGTTTGGAGTAGGGTATTGTTCTCGTCCTCAGTAAATTTTGGAAGTTCGTGAGGTAGTTGTTCAGTGGTTATGCTCGTGCAATTTGGTTTAATAAATCTTTCAGACATTTCTTTAGTAATTTGGTTAGCTATGTCCTGAGGATTAATAAGGGTCTCGCCATCCTTAGAAGTAAAGGATGTTGTATAGTTTTATAAATTTCTTAACCTTGACTACTGTCTGGTAGTAATTAGTGTTCTTATCGCCCAGTTGAAGATGTTTGGTCTTAGCCCGTTGCTTCCAGAATTTGTAATTGTATTCTAGAAGATCCAATTTTTTCTTTTCTAGATTCATAAGTTTTTGGTTATCCCAGCTAGAGAGTCGACCCCAAGGAAGTTTAGCTTGAAGGGTTAAGATTTTGTTGTCAACTTCAGAGGCCTTAAGATGTTATTTGACTGTGTTTTGCACCAGTTCTTCGTGTTATTCTTGAGTAATTTCTGTTTTTTCATGAGTTTGTAAGCATGAGATCCTGTGAATTTGATTTCCTAAACTTGCTTCACCATTTTCTCATAGATGGGATTAGTAGTCCAGGCCATCTCAAAGCGGAAGGGGGCACCTTTATGTGCATTTTTGTTACCTATTTGAAGTGTGATTGGGCAGTGGTCGGACAAGGAGAATGGGTGGTGGTGGACATGAAGGTCCGTGAGTGTTGTGATGATGTCTTGATGAGTAAGAGCTATGTCTAGACGCTCGTATGTGTTATTTATGTCACCACTATGCTTCCTCCAGATGAAAGGGGATCCAATATAAGGGAGAGTATGTAGGTTGAGTTCCTCTTTAAGATGTTTGAGTCTACGAAATCTGCTAAGAGATGGAGAGTTGCCTCCAACCTTCTCAGTATCCGTCTCGATGTCGTTCAAATCACCCATTATAAGAACTGGTAAAGAGTGTCTGTTAGCAACTTCTATGATATTGTTCCAGAATCTGGTTTTCTCTTGCTCAAGAGAGGGAGCATAGACAAAAAGAATAGCAACGTCGAGAGAGTCAATGGTGGTTTTTAACATACAGAATCTGCTACTCTGTTCCAATACAGTGGTGTTTTGGTTAGCTTGAGTGTTTTTTAGAAGGATCCAAATTCCTCCTTTTGCTCCAGTAGAAGTAATGAAAATGTTTTTATGGAAGGCAGCTATGTATAGTTGGCTATCAAGAGGTGGTTCAAAAGCTTTAGTTTCAGCAAGGGCTAAGATGTCAAGCTTGTTACTGTGTCTGAGATGGTTTAGTTCTTGCCAAAGGAGAGGCTTCCTAGAGCCCCGTATATTCCAATCGACGATATTAATCATGAAATTTTATTGATGGCTATGCTACATAGATTGACGTAGTCATTAATGTGGATGATGAGGAATTTATATAATTGATCATCACAATCATGTTCTAGAATTTCAATGCTGTAAATAGATTGCAATCGAATTGATAAGAGAGTTTGGTTACCTGACCTGTTGTTTATGTTTGTAATCCAATGTGTGATCATAGTATGCTTGCTTTTGTACCGACGTCAGGTTTTGACCTCCCCACAACAGTTCTATGATAAAGATCGGTGGGGATACGCAAGTTTGTTTTGAAGAAAATAGACAGAGTCTTACCTATCCTGTGGCATCGAGTAGAGCTGATACAAGAGCCTGGATTGTCGGTCTACATACCCGACGTGGATTCAACACATTGAGTTACTTTGAAATCATGGTCACAACCACCAGTTTCCTGATACTTGGTAGAGGTTAATACTAGCAACTGATAAACAAAATAGCATCCATTAAGATACCAAACTAGCATTCCTTGGTTATATGTATTGGTGACATGGAAGTGCCCATGAGAGTTGGAAAATAAGGGGCACTTACATGTATCAGAAAGCATAAAACCATAAGAACTACCTGCATAACTAAGAAAATTACAGCAAAGCCTACACCAGGGACTACGAGGCAGATTCAAAAGGGCACTATTGTGCTTATGATTATTAAGATGCAGCCTAGCATAACCGAGACCAGCTGCATGGCCTTTAGTCATGTGGTTCACCATCATTAGTTCTTTTTCTTCTTAGGCTTCTTGTTGGCAGGGGAGGAGGCTTCGTCCTGTTCATCTTCTTCCTTACATTTGCTTTATTCCATGGCAGTGATCATGTCAACCTCTTTCGAGGATCTAATCACGATACCTCCCATCTTCCTAATAACCGAGTTGTCCGAACGGAGGGAGAGTTGAGATCCTTCTGATTCCACACCAGTTTCTACCATCTTAACTTTCCTCTGAGCTTTAAGCAGCTCTTCATAATCAGCTTCACTGAGCAGGTTGGTGATATTAGGGAGGTTGGGAAGAGCAGAGGCCATAAGGGTATGCAGGATAGAGGGTGCAATAGCAAAGGGAGGGGTAGAGGATTCAGCAGCCATCTTAGAAACGTGAACATTGTTGAGGGCAATAAGCTGACTGATCAACTCATTAGAGAAGGTGGGACTGAGCATCTGTTGAGGGGTACTCTTGAGAGGGACGAGCATAGGAATGGAGGTAGGGAGCAAGCCAAAGTCACCATGACGGGGCTGCATAGCGAGAGAGACAGTGGGTTCAAGATTAGCTTGGGTGAAAGGAGTGAAGGTGTTTGGCATGTTAAAGAGCTTGGGATCATTTCTGTTGGGGTTCAGAGAGGGGGGAAGAGCTAGGAGGTCAACATTTGGGTTCTCTTCAAGAACCAGATTGAACTTTCTGGGACGAGGAGCATTCAGAGGGCAGTCGTCGTAGGTATGGTCATACCCTCCACAACAACCACAACCATTCGAGAAGTCCTCGTACCAAATACGAAGCTTGATGGTTT
Source organism: Persicaria tinctoria (assembly GCA_037127255.1). Classification (NCBI taxonomy): domain Eukaryota; kingdom Viridiplantae; phylum Streptophyta; class Magnoliopsida; order Caryophyllales; family Polygonaceae; genus Persicaria; species Persicaria tinctoria. The sequence goes on along the minus strand of JBANSL010000012.1, from coordinate 39,375,949 downwards.
CATTCTCATTTTTACGGATGTGGACAAAGGTAGCAAGCTTGGAAAGAAGGGAAACATTAATGCAAGCCCCGGCGAACCTGAGTTTGTTGCGGATGTTGGAAACTTGGTCTAGTCTGATGAGAGATCCGACTCCTCCAGCTGCAAGGATGTAGGCTATAGCTTCAGCCGTGTAGAACTGATGGGGAAGGCATGAGATCCTTATCCAAACATCTGCATTGGTGGTGTCTTCCTCAAAAGGATTGAACTCATCAGACCAAGGGTAGATGGCCATGAGCGAGCCTTGTACATGGTATGATCTGTTGCTCCAGACCACAGCCCTATCCTTCTTGTTAGCAAACCTGAAGATGAACCAATCGTTACCGATTGTGTCCACCCCCCAGTTGCCCTTGAGGGATTTCCATTCAATCTTCATTTTCCCCGCCACTTGCTTCAAATCAATCGGGTTCTGAACAAATCTTCCAACAAGGCTGAATTCAGACAGCTTGTTGTGGAGATCTTTAACTTCAGGGACCGTGTAAGGATTCGTGATGTGGTTGTCAGAAGGGGAAATGGGCTCCAAGCTCGGGGCTGAGCTCAAGGGAGTGGCTTAAATGGGATGGATTTCAGAGATCTGAGAAATCAGAGCCTGATTGTCGAGAGCAAGGGACAAGGTTGGTTCCACTATTTGAGTAGTGTTAGCCATGGAAATCAGGTGGGTGGGGATTGGCATGGTTTCCAGGGGGATCCCATGCCTAACATTGTTGATCAGAGCATCGACATAGGTTTGTTGAGGATCCATGGCACCATACAGAGAAGGAGTATAGCAATGACAGTGAGAAAGATGGGGATGAAGTGAGTTGGAGAAGTAACAACAAGTGGTATTTATACTACTCAAATCGAAAATGTATCTAATGCAAACATTCTCTCCCTGGTTACTAACCTTGGGACTATGAGCAATGGTTTTGATATTTTTGATGTGAAGAGTAGGGGCAATCATACCTTTCTTTCCATTTGCAGCATAGGCACTCTCGGATTTCACATTTTCCATGACCAGATCCATTCCCCTTCCTAGGTGCTCCTCCATATAGATGGTAATCCAATAGCCTTCCTTCATTATACCTTCGTCGATTCCGGTAGCCAAGATAACTTTGCCCAACTGATTAGCCTTGAGCCTCCTCACCGCTATCAGCTGACCAATCCCTGTGCTTGCATTGTAATAATACCTACACAAATCTACATTGCGGATGTCATTAGAACTGGGATTAAAGATTTTGGTAATCTTTGTGGTAACAAATTGGTTGGTTAAACTGTTGGTATGATAGATTGTTGTTGCCCAGTAGTGCAGAGTCCGAGAGGGCTCAACCACTTGGGACTTGATATTTGCATTTAATCCTTGTTGTTGATTAATACAAGGGTGTTCTTAATGACGAAAACCGTCATAAGAGAGGCATGCGTGGGTGTAATCGGATAGAAGTATCCGATTTCATGGCTATCTTCCAGACATCGATTAATGCAGAAGAGAGATTTGATTGGGAGGGGTGTTGGGACATTTATATTTCTATTTGAAAGGATTTGTGTTTGGTATGAAGGATATGTGTTTGTTGTGAGGTAGGGATCATTTACACACCAGGGAATCAAGCTGGAGAAAGATTGCCTTTGGCAATCAATCTCAGCTTGATCCAAGCTATCAAGAACAGAACCTAGAAAAGGTAGACGGAGGAACCGAGGGGAAAAAAGAGAGTGTTTCTCTTGTTTTTCGTCACAAATTCTATTATTAATTATTAATTATTTAAGTTTTACAATTAGTATAATTGTCGGATTTTTTAATTAAACATTATAATTTATTTTATTAAAAATAATAATTTCTTATTATTAAATAGTTAAGTTTATTAATAATAATAATTTTTATTATTAAATATTAAATGGTAGAATTAGTATAATCGCCGGATAATAAATTACATGGTGTCATACGGTCATATGAAATACGATAATATCCTGATTTTTTTTTCTCTAAACATATGCAAAGTGGGTGTCTATATGTAGATAAAACTAAATTACATTCAATTTTTTTTATAATATAAAAATGACCGAAATAGCCATTTTTTTAGTTTTATGTGAGAAACTTGGCAAACATTGATTTTCGTGCCCATAAACCCCACTTTTTGGGTATTAGCAGATGAATTCGGGAGGTGGGATTCATGGCATTTAACTTTTTTTCCCCTATTTTTTCCACCTGTGCACCCCATGGATGGAGGTGCTCTTAGAAAAATAGTCAAGATCGGAAAGAATTTAGCGAAATAGTCAAAACACCCAAAGTTTTTAAAAAAATTAATAAAATAGATAAGTTGTTGTTTGTAACAACGACTAACCTTATTTTATTTTTTTCTAAATTTTGGGTTTGAATAAATTGGTTTTTATCTGAAAACTAAAAAAAAGGCGAAACTAATCAAAATTACCAAACCTTTAAGGGGACGTTAAAAATATATTTCAACCTTTCAAATGTAAGATAAATATCTCGACCATTATAAGTGATGATAATATAATAGAGGGAATTGTAGTAAATAACCCCCAATCCGGTTTGGTTTGCATGTCTAAGCCACTACCCGGTTCAATTTGCAAGGGTTAGACACCCCCCCCCCCTAAAATTTTGCAAGCTAGCCGGCTGAAAAAAGGGGGTGAAACCGGAGGTTGGGGGTAATTAAAGAAGGGAGAGAGCGAACGTGGGAGGGAGGAGAAGAGAGAGGACGGTTTTTTAAAAACCTGTCACTTCAATGGTGTAAAACAGAGAGGAGGGAGGGCAAGAGGCAGGAAACCGCCATTGGAGATACTAAATCGGAGAGGAGGAAAAGGCCAAGGAAGAAGACGAACCTGCGAGTAAGGAGAAGAAGAAGCTGGCGGTTTGCAAGCAAGTAAACCCAACAACGTTTAGAAGACCACCCCGACATCGTTTAGAAGAAAGGGACTGACAGCTTGTAAGTAAATAAACCCTAACTCTACCGATTTAGTACCGATTGCAGAAATTGAAAGGAGGAGGGACCAATTGAAGAACCTAATTTGTTTGCCATGGTTTGCAATTGGATGAAAGGGTGGAATATCCGCCCCTGTCATGTAGGAAGTAGTCGGCGTCAAGTTTGAAAACAATGAGTGGAAATGTGGGAACAGAGGGTGTTCGCGACGGGGAGAGAAGGGAAGTACCATTGCCGTGATGATATGGTTATGGCCATGAATGAGGAAGCAAATTAGGGAAAATCGACACATGTATTGTGTGAATTTGGGAAAATTGGTGAAATTGGGGAAATTGGGGTAATTTGGGAAATTGGTGAGATTAGGGAAATTGGATAGATTATTAGAGAGGGAAATTGGGGAACGTTGATGTGGGTTCAAAAATTTCAGAAACAAGTTATTAGGTGTGATTACTTTTGTAAAACCTTCAACCATTGAATGGAAATGTTGTTACATTCTTTCATGTCATGTTTTAAATATTAAGTTGGCATGTTTAATATTTATCCTGTCATGTGAATATGCAAACTTGCGCGAAGTATATTTTGTGGAAGCTAAAAAATGCTTACAAAGTTTTCTCTGAATACGGTGACATCTGATATGTTTAGGGTAGAAATTTACTTGGAGTGTGATAAGAAGAGGGTGAGATATGGTTTCTGTCATGTTATAATGCTCAAGTGACATGTTATATAACCTTACCGTCATGTGCATTGTGACTGGTGTGATGATAATGAGCAAATGTTTGCAGAATGCTAATGTATTGCTCCCCAACCTGCAGGGTATCAAAGAAGAACATGACTGGTTCAGCAGAAGGAAGGATTATGGAGACACCGACAATAGGCGAGGTATGGTTTGCGTAGTGTCGAACAAGGGTAAAGTGTTTTACAGATGAGTGGCTCTAACATTTCACCCCACCGTGCAGGCGATATATGCAGTCCCCGAGGACCGGCATTTCAAGTGTCGGTGCAATCAATACGCCCGGCCTCAGGTCCGTTTAAAACTCGACCAGTACCTGACCACCTCAGACTGGAACCGTTTGTCTAAAAGCCAGTTTGGGGGCATTGCGAGGCTTGGTTCCAATGTCGAGTTCTCAGCACATATAGTCAACTACGTCATGCAACGGCAGCTGCGGTCGAACAAGGAGCATGAAACCTGGTACATGATCCAGAGCTCCATAGTCCGGTTCTTCATTGCGGAGTTCGCGCTAGTGACCGGACTGAAGTGCTCGTCTAACGTGCTGCGGACCGTCGACACTGAGGCGGACAGGGCTGCCTGCTTAGAGTTCTTAGGGATGGAGAAGATGAGGATGGAAGACTTCGAGTTGGCCTACAAAATGGCGATAAAGTCCGAGCATTCCCCCCGCCAAGTGCTTTAAGTACGCGCTCATAATGCTGGTGGAGGGGGTGCTCTTCGTGAAGGAACCCCGCAAATATATTCAGGGGTGGTTTGTGAATATGGTGTCTGACACTGAGGCGTTCTTACGTTACCCATAAGGGCGTCTGTGCTATGAACGAACCCACGAGTTCCTCTACCGGGCTGTTGAGCGCAAGCTCCAGCACGAGGTCAGCGGCTCTCGCCCGTCGTACTTGTTAGCCGGCTTTCCCTTGCATTCCAGGTATGTATAAGAAGTTCACTTGACAATTATTTATCTATACTGGACACTTAGGCATGGTCACTGGGCATGGTCACTGTGCAATGTAAAATGCAAACTGAACACGATTATATGCAAAGTGTCCACATGTCATCACATGTGTTTTTTTTAGTTGTGGGTGTACGAGGCTCTGCGCCCAGTCGCAAGACAATTTGCTACCACTAGCGACGACATACTCTACCCTCGGTGCCTGCGGTATAAGTCGAAAGAGCACAACATCATGTACAATTCTCTTGCCTCCCTCATCCAGAAGTCAAAGGATGAGTTGGGCATGTTCGACGAGGTTGACGATGTTCGGACAGTCCTCCTCCCGGATGCCAAGGAGGTGCGGAAGAGGGTTGTCCTTGGCGCCATCTTCGTGATAGAGAAGCTGGATAAGTTCTTCGATGACCTCGTGGAGGAGTTCAAATTGCGACATGGGCCGAGCACGACAGAAGCATCTGGGTCAGGCATGCAGGATGAGGGAAGTACGACGGCTACCCAAGTGGACGTGTCAAGGATTTTGTTTAAGATGGATGAAATGGGGAGGAACATAATAGGAACGTTTAACGAGAGGATGCAAATGGTTGAGGCGTCGATGTAGGAGCTGAAAAGGGCGGTGTTGGGGAAGAAGAAAGCCGAGGACGAGGTGACACACTCGCAGGAAAGGGATGGAACCCCTAGGGAGGAAACTGAACATGTTGAGGTGCAGTCAAAGGAGGTAAGATGTTCAACTTGTCATGTCAGTATACACAAACGTCATGTATAAGAATATAGGCGTCATGGTAACATCATTCCCATATTTGTGTAGGGTGACGAAACTGTTAAGGAGATGGGTCAGAAATCGGGAACCGATGCAGATCGACAAGAAATCACCCAGACAACCTCTAAGGTAAGTACTCTAACTCAAACTGTGATGTCAGTTTTGTGAATGACGGTGACACGAACTCATTATCTGAACGAGAAGGGTAAGAATAAGGGCACATGCCCTAGGGATACGGAAAATGGAGAAGGATGCTGAGCCAGAAGCACCCCCCCAAAGAAACAACCGCTGAGGCAAGTCATCTTTGTCGTACTGTAATGTCAGTGTTGACAATGGTGTCAACACTAAGTTATTTCCCATCTTTGCGTAGGGTGAGGAAGTTTTGAAGGAAAAGGGTCATACTGAGAGCACAAGGCATGGGGAAATGGAATTTGGAATTGTTTAAATTCCTCTAGAAGAAGGAATTTTCACAATCAAAGTATGATCATTCCTTATTTGTCATGACACTTCCGAATGGTGGTTTGATTGCTGCCCTGGTTTACGTGGATGATTTGATCATCATAGGGACTGATTCTGGTATCATAAATCGTGTTAAAGCTTCACTGCATTCAACTTTTACAATTAAGGATTTGGGACTCATTCGATATTTTCCGGGTCTAGAGGTTTCTAGGAATTCAGCTGACATGTTGCTCAACCAACTCAAATATGGCATTGATATCATCAAATATCTCCATATGGACGATTTTAAGCCTGCTGCTTTCCCTTTACCTCATGGTTTAAAGCTATCCACCGAAGATGGTGAGCTACTTTCTGACCCAGAAATATATAGGCGTCTCATTGGTTGGCTTCTTTATCTTAATCTGACTTGACCTGATATATCATTCGTGGTACAATATCTTAGTCAGTTCTTAACCTCACCTCGTCTACCTTACCTTCAAGCTGCTAATCATGTTGTACGATATTTGAAAGGGTCTGTCAATCTGGGTTTGTGTTATCCAATTGGTGGTGAGTTCAATTTGTCAGCCTATTGTGACGCCGACTGGGGCACCTGTACATTCTCTGGAAGGTCTGTCTTTGGGTATTGCATGTTTCTGGGTCCGTCTTTAGTCTCATGGAATATTAAAAAGCAGAAGGCGGTGGCCAAATCCTCCGCTGAAAATGAGTATCGCAACATTTCTTACACGTCTAGTGAGGTTGTTTGTTTACATAGTCTACTTGAAAATCTGCAGATTGGTATTCCTCTTCCTATTCCCTTGTATTGTGACGATAAAGCGGCCATCCATATCACTGCTAATCCCATCTTTCACGAGCAAACAAAACACCTCAAGCTGGACTATCACTATGTCCGAGATCATTATTTGGAAGGCTTCTTGTCTCCAACATTTGTTCGCTCTAGTATGCAGCCCGCTGATGTCCTCACTAAACCATTAGGGGAGAAACAGCACAAGTTCCTTCCATCCAAGTTAGGCCTTGTGCTAACTCACCCAAGTCCTACTTGAGGGGGGGATGTAGAGTGTGCATACTTAGTCTCGGTGAGGATGCACACACTTGATTGTAACTTAGTTTATACAATAAAGAGAGTTGGTTAGAGAGTCTTGGAGTAGTATAATTAAAGGGGCAATAACATCAAGTGTAACTAATTTCATTCTAGTGATACGGCTCACAACAATGGAGTCTGTAACACATTCCCCACCTCCATGAATAAAGATCTCTATCTTTCTCTCCTATTTTTTTCATCTGCAGAAGCTTTTCAGTTTTCGGGTTTAGAGATTTGAGGTTTTAACTTTAGATTTGGAGATTTCGGGGTTTAACTTTAGCTTTGGGGATTCTGGGTTCGTTTACTCATTAATCTTTACGTTCTTTATAATTTCGAGCGCTACAGAGTGTTTTGCAAAATGGGAAAGAAAATTGGTAACACACAAAGCAAACTAATCAACTACTAGGGCTATGTAGAAAAATGTTGACATGACACAAAACACCAGCAAAATGATACACAAAAATACGAAACGATATAGATACAACACGATCATGAAACGAAATAGTAAAACACGACAATAATCGTGTGGTGTTCGAATCGGCGTATTTTCCTTGTTGGGTATCCGACACGACACGATTATTTCATTTTAATATTAGTATTTTGTTATAGTATAAATAAAATAAATGTTTTTAGGTATCTTAAAACTTAGGTGGCCTAGTTGGTTGAGCATTGTTGCTCGAGTATGGATGTGGGAAAGAGGTTGTGAGTTTAAATCCAGATCCGGACTCGCTGCCCACGACTCACCTCTCATCTCCTCAGTCTCGTCTCAAGTCCTCTCACTCGCCCTATCTAGCCTCGGTTCATATCTGGAGTTGGCCATCTGCCTCGCTTCAGATCCGACCTCTCATCTCCTCACTCCTTAGTCTCATCTCAATTCCTCTCACTCACCCTCTTGAGCCTCGGTTCAGATCCGGTGTTTGCGTTCGCCCTCGACCTTGCTTAAAATTGACAGATCTGACCTTGCTGGAGATTAAAGAAGTTGTACGAGCACTACATGTCTACATTCAGAAAAAAAGGAAAAGACAACAGGTTTTTATTAATGTCATATCGTGTTGTGTTATACAGGTATTCGACATGAAACCATTTCGTATTTTCGTGTCAGATACCTAGTGCTTATCGTGTCATGTTCGGGTCGGCCTTTTTAGTGTTATCGGTTTCGTGTGTCGTGTCAGATACCTGATTATACACAACTATATCAACTGCCCGTTCGAATTGCATGGTCATGAGGGAGGACCGGGGATATGGACGATAACCGTGTAACATGGGTCACAGAACCCCAACCTCCCTTAACGCTTGAAGGGTCATACTTACACGAGAAGGATGAAAGAAACGGAGAAGAAAATGTGCAAGTGGATGAAAGACATTGGGACCTCGCCGAAGGCCATATGGTATGGGTTATGGCAATTGGATGCGAATAGCGCCACCGCATCACAGTCACTTGAGAACACCTTCAACAAGCTTGTCATTGAAAAGAAAGATGGAATCAGACGAGGGCACAAGATACCCTTCATCGTCATCGAGAAAGAGGCTACTACTATGACTTCAAAAGAAGCCTAGAGGATGAAAACATATTGACTAAACTTTTTATCACACACCCAAATGGGATTTGTCTCCTACATAAGTACTTATGGATAGTACGTACAAGGCCAACGCGTAAGTACTTTAGCTTACAACTTCGTACATTTAAATTTATCGATTTTCTTACTTATTTGATAAAGTTACTACATTGTGTACACATGTACAACATAGTTGATGCGGGACCATCTTCTACACCTCCAGACACGCCAATCATACTTGGAGAAGGACCAATGACTCGAGGCCGAGCTAAGAAGCTTCAACGAGACTCATTCATGTTTGTGAGTCATGCTTTGTTCTCGAGCACGGTTCAACTCCCGGAGCCACCACTGAAGACATACATGTGCATTGGGCTCAAAGATGTCGAACCACCCAAGGCACCTGCTGGCCGATTTGATTAAGTGTTGGAACATCCTATTGTTACTATTTTTAGTACTATTTTTACTTAAGTTATTTTAGGAAACTTTAAGGGTATTTTATTTATTTCTTTAAGTTTCTGTTTTTATTATTATTTCGGCCCATCAGCCTTGTTAGGGTTATATAATGCCGAGTTCCTCATTGTAGAACAATCACGTTGAATTTTATGAAAGTCTCTCTTTTTGTGTGAAACACATGAGTGCAAGTCAATCGATTCGAAGCATTTCTCATCGATTGAAAATTGGTATTGATCTCAACTTGGTTTGCTTTGAGTTCATCAACCTCGCGAGAGCTTGGTGATCCTGGTATCCACAAGTCCCTTCCTTGTGCCTCCATGTTGTCCGCTTGGTTGTGTAAGGTTGTAGAGGTGGGTTGTGTAGTCGTAGGTGCTTGGTTCCTACCCTCTACAGAGGCCTGGGTCTTCATCTCGTTCTACATAGTTCGAATCATCCATTCTATCGGTCTTTATTGATTTATCGAGTCTTTGATTTCAATTTTCAATCGAGTCTTGCGTTTTGGTCATAGTCGACATCGAGTTCAGTGATCTTGGTGTTTCTTGTGTCGAGTCTTAGTATATCTTGATCATCTTGGTCGAGTTCTTGCGTCTTCTTTAAGTTCTTGATGTGTCTTAATTGTTTCTTGTTTCATTCTTTATTGTTCTTTCTTCCGTTCTTGAGTTTCTTGTTTGATTGTCGAATATCGGGCCTTCCTACGGCTTACCCCGTATCAATAGCTCTATGTGAGGTGGTTGGCTTTACCTGACGAGAAATAACTTTAGCAATGCCTACGCCTTTATTTCTTGTGAGAACGAAGACATGTACACTTGGGTGCTGAACAAGCTTGTGCTATTCTTTAGATTAAAGTACCCGATTTGATCATGGAAGATCGGGAGTTGGGCCTTCTCGCGGCACTTAGGGTGGTTTTCCCACATGTACAACACCTATTATGTCGTTTACATGTAACTCGCAAGTATGAATAGCTTGCTTTGAAGATCACCAACAATTTACAACACGTTGTGATATTAAAAACAACGTTTGAGGTTTATTTCTATCTTCTACAGAATAATCTTTTGAGCGGTGAACCGATCATTGATCTCGCCAAAGAAAATACCTAAACTTAATCACTAGTATAACAAATAAGTACATGCATATGTCAACATAGAGCGTGTATTTAGTACATTTTTTTTGTCAACTATGCATGAGAGAGAGAGAGAGAGCGAGAGTTGAGAGAACAAAGCAACGAAAGCAAAGTAACAAGGAGTGAATATGATGGTGAAGGTGGTTTCATCTACTTATCTCGACATGGTTGGTTATTCTTGGTTCTTATTATTACTCTAGGGTCTGGCTTATGCACATAGTTGTATAGCTTCCTTATTCAATCACTATTTATCCAACTCCCTAAACTCTTGCATGGGGTTCGAGAAGCATTAGGTCCCAAGTCTCCTTAGCAATTCAATAATATAAGATATGGTTTATAACAAGTTGTCACCCAGTTGTCAACCCAACCCTTGCCTTTACCTATATTCAATATTATTCAATTGCCGGTTTCATTACACAAACTAGTTTCCCAACCTGTTATCACTAGATGTGTTTCTACTATAGAGGTTTGGCCAACAATAACGGGGTAGTCGAAACCCTAGATAGATGCAGCTCAGTCAAGGTAGCTAATCAAGACAAAGCATGTAACATAATAACAATATAAGTGTAAAGTGAACGAGATAATAAGATAGAAAGAACCTGAATTGATAACCAAACCAATGTCTTGACAAGTAGATGGGTGGAAGATTAGCCTTGCATGACTATCTTCATGCAAAACATAAAAGAAAAGAGAAAACGTAGGGTTTTCGCTCCACAAAGAAGGCGGAGCCCTAAAAGAGAGAGAAGAGAATGAGTTGTGAATTGTGTGTTGAATGGCTGAGAAGAGAGAGTAGGTGAGAAGGAGTCAGCAATCTTAGTATAGAAGCAAAGCCCAATGGGCTAGCAGAATCTCAGAAAAAATCTACGAAACCTAGGATCAGCAGGCACCGACACAACGAGTACTGTATTTCCTTCCGCGGGTGCTTAGGATCGGCGAGCGCCATTTAGGCATCGGCGGGCGCCGATACTTTCGCAGTTGTGACTCCATGCGACTCATGAAAACTTTGTGATCTCATAGAGCTCGTCAATAGATTTCTTATGCATGGTCATAATAGTCGATCGGACATCCGAGGCCGCGGGAAATTGCGTTTTAAGTTCAACTCGCCGTGCGGATAGCTTTCGCGGCTCGCTGTCGTTTCAGCTCTTAGACCTTGATTCCTTGCTCGGTTGTTCCTAGGCTTGTCTTGGATCTTTCATGGCTTATCCTAGCTCTCTTTAGCTTCATTTGATCCATGATTCATGCACCACTCAAAGCTTAGATCTATTTCCTGCAAGTAAACACTGAAAACGCGTAGATTCCGACTTCTTCCACTTGAGAGACAATGAATGCACTTTATGCTAAAAACATGTCTAAATGCAACCTAAATGACTTAAGGACTACCTAAAATGCCTATACAAATCATGCATTATCAAGTGGCGTCGGCGATGGATTCACGCTAAATGGCAGCCCACAACCAGGGTCATGAGGTATTTGGAATCAGTGTGGCTCGTCCATATGATGAGCCTTATCAGATGTTACACCGACCACGTTCTCAACTTTGGAACAAGGACAACAAATAGGTACAAATATCTTTTCTGCATTTACACAGGTATCTCATTCTTAAAATTTTCAAATTCGATCATTGTGGTCACATGATGCAATATGTGTAGGGTTGAAGGCCAATACAAAATGTTGAAGGAAGCATTGCACTCGCCCCCAAGTGACTTTTGCATTTTGGTGGATGTCATTCACCGAGTTAATGAATGTCAAATGCATGATCTCCAAAATGCCTTGGAAATAGATTGTTTCAAATGACCAACTGAAGCACACAACGCCTCCTTATCGCCAATATGGGATACTTAAAAAAATTAACATTCTATCATCACCCAAGCGTCAAAGAATAGGATACCCCTTTCCAAGTGCAATTTGATAGATTTAGGGCATTGCAGATTCAGGAATGTTGTTCCCTACACCATGTTTAGTAGTAGTGACACCATGTGTAGTTATCGTTGCACTATTATGTTAGACGTTGTAATATAAAATTCTACCATCTATCATAAAAACATTCATATTATCTTCTTCCACATATATGTTGTATAACTTCAATTATACATTTTCCTTTGTCTTCATTTTTTTCTTCTTTCACACATCTATATGTTGTATAGGTTAAATTATACAATTTTTTTTTCAAGAAAAAAATTTCATACTTGATGGAAATAATACAGAAATACAATGTCTGATGCAACTTTCAATTGGATGTTGTAATCACTCACCTTGCTAAACGTGTCATATTTAAATTTCCAGTTGGACGTTGTTAAGTGGCCTACCCAGACCCACTTTACAACGTGCAATTGGATGTTTCTATTTGGGCCGACCCGATTATTGCTGCTTAATTTTCACAATATTGCATAGTTCCACTTACAACATCCACTTGAACGTTGTATAAAATAAAATTAATGAAATGTTGCAACTGGACAATACAACGTCCAATCTGATATTTATTATTGGCTAATTACGTCGCAGATTTGTGGTGGATATAAGGACGCCCAATTCAAACCCACTCTCGTAGTAGTGTAAAATATTGAAGAATATCATATCTCCGTGGAAGAAGATCAAGAACAAGAAGAAAACTGAAGAACTTTGATTGCTTGGAAAGGAAAATCAGTTACAACTAACTAAAGTGATTACCGAGCTTAGCTACAAGGTTCGTTATTTATACTATGTATAAATTAAGAAATGATGTCGTATAAGGTCCATTTCTTATTTTTTTACAAAATATCACCCATAGTTCCCCATAGGTGTCCAAACTAGAACAATAATTGAAATGAAAATGTTTCATCTTAGAAAGAGATGAATGACCTAATCGAGCATGTAACACATGCGATTTATTTGAACTAAGAACTTCATTGTAAACCAACAAATCCTTTCTCAAGAACAACAGGTGATCCAACTCTCAACACATAAATCCCTTTGTTCTCAAGTGCAATGATAAGCAAATGCTTAGTTAAACAATCTTGGAAAACACATAAGTTTTCAAAGAAACTAGTGAACAACTGTTCATCTTTTAAGAGCTTAGAAACATACATCGAATTATGCTAAAACTCGGGCACATAAAGAACATTGTCCAAAGTAAAAATTGATGTAATCATAACACTCCTAGTGTAAGAAACCGATATGGCACAACCATTTAGCAAGCCTACAAGAATAGGCTTATGCACAACCATTTAGCAGGCCTAAAAGAATAGGCTTATGCATCTTAATAAGAAGAGTGAACATTTTTTGAGGAAAATGCTATATGGTCTGTCGCCCCTGAATCCACTATCCATTTAAAACAATCATAGGGACGAATGCTTTCATTAGATAAAAACTGCACGTACATTACCTGCAAAACTGAAAAAGCCAGTATCAGGTGCAGCATTAGTGGAAGGTAATTGTCCTTTACCCTTCATAAGCTTCACCGCTTCATTGTAAACAACGTTGACCATTGATGGATCAACTCCTGATCCATAGAACTGAGAATTAAGAACCTTCTCTTGCAGACTGCTTGTCATCAACGCCATCAATAGAACTATTAAATTCAACATTTTCTTGCACATTTGCAGCAATCTTCCCTGAGTACTTATCACGTGGCCCAATAAAACCAATCCAGTTACCCAATCAATTTGAAACACCTTTCTTTGATATGACATCTCTTATTGTAGTACCTACAATAGCTCTCAAACCTCATCTTCTTATAATCCTTTCTTCCTACTAAATTTGGTTTGGAAGAAGGCTTAAAAGATTGATTGTTTAAAGAATATTGATTAACAACAAACACTAAATTCTCATCTCCATGTGATTGAGTGGAGTTTGATCCTTTCAAGCCCCTTTCCACTTGAGCTGTCATTTGATAGGCTTTACAAATAGCAGGCAATGGATCCGTTGCCAATATATCCGATTTCGTATAAATTTCTTCTATATATTTTTGTTGCTTTGAGAGAACAGATTCGGGGTTCTCTCGGTTTTGAACATCTGATGCGATATCTCTTTGACCTATGTTTTTTTTCCTTCCTGATTCTCTAATTCAAAATATATTTTTTCTTTTTCATTTGATAGTAGAAGATCCCTTTTTTTTCTTTTTATTGATATTTTTATTTTGACTAAAATATTCATTCAAATGAAAAAGAAGTGAATGGATTGGTATAAACCCCGGTTTCATTTTATATACATTAAAAAATAACTCAAATTGTGGGAATAACCAAGGTATCGACTTCGATACAGGACAATTTAGTCTTTCTTCATTCATTCTCATCCAATCAAAGGGGTTTCTTTTCTTTTTTTGATTGGATGGGTTGATTTCTTTATCTTACTCCTCAAACTTTCAAAGCCATCATTAAGAGCAGAAGAAAATGCATCGATCTATTTTGAGCCTCCCTATCAATCATCTTTTTCAACAAACTGCAACCACAATGACTCAGAGCACCACAAGTACAAGTCAGCATACCTTCAAGCGCTTGTATCTCATCCCACAATCTTTTCATTTTGCTAAAATAAAGTACAATAGATTGATTTTCTTACAGCATATTACTAATATCTTTCTTTAGCGGATAGATGAGAGGTGCATTTGTCTCTCTAAATCTTTCATAAATTTCCTCCCAAAGCTCTCTCGCTGAACCTTAGTATATGAATTTTTCTACGATCTCGCTATTCATAGAATTCAAAATCTAACTCATTACCATAAAATCACACTTAATCCATCTCTAATAGTATGCGTCTTCCTCAACAGGTTTCACGTGAGAACCAGTTAAGAACCCTAATTTCAACTTTGCACCTAAAGCCATATGAATTCCCCTACTCTAGCTTGAAAAATGTAAACCAATAAGAGCATTCGAGACAATTAAGCGACATACCTGAACGTTCGAAATTCGATAAGAACAATGGATCAATATTATTCGCCGCATATCCACCGTGTTCATTTCCTTGCTGATTGAACAAATGATTTCCTTCCATCACGGTAGAAAAACAAAGACAAAAACACAACTTGAAAACGACTGAAATGAAAATGTCTTCGAATCGATTAACGCTCTGATACCATAAAGAATATCAGATCTTGATGGAAGGAGATCAAGAACAAGAAGAACAATGAAGAACTTTGATTGCTTGGAAAGGAAAACCGGTTACAACTAACTGAAGCAATTATCGAGCTTAGTGGCTGGATGAAATTGCCGTTGGTTTCCCCTCACTAAAGAATATATTTCCCAAACCAACAGAGAACTAAGTATTTCAGATGCAATGTGTATTTATTAATATGTAAATAAACTATAATGGAAGATAAAAACAAGAATGTAAATGAACTATAAGGAATGTTAATAAGAGCGAATACAAGATAGAAGAGAAGAGTGTGGTTTAGCATACAATTCGCAACATTAGTTGGTTCATTCGATCCTTGACTTGATCTCTAGTTATTCTAATGCAATTAATGTAATTTGTAACGGCCCGAATATAAATATCCGGGTTACTTTTCGAAGGTTGGATACTTTCGTTCGGATATTGCAATTCAAGTGTAGGTCGAGGTTTCAAACCTCAAAGATTAATGTTGAAAGCAGGGATTTCAAACCCCAAAAATAGCGGAGGGACGTTGGGAACCCATAACCTGTCCTATAGACTAAGTCGCTCAATTTCATTTCAAAGGAAAAGTTACGTAAAACTAAAAGCGGATACAACTTTCCACGATGGATCCGAGTCAAAATCAAAACAATAGTAGCAAAATCCCAAGTCTCAAAAGATAAGTGGAATCTCTCGGTCAGTTGAACGTCCCGAAGGAAACCCTTTTCATGGAAGCACGGAATAAACAAGGATCAAATACTTGAAACTAACCATGAAGTCAGACCAAGAGACGCATGTGGGCCCTGAAGACCTCGCTGAGGACATATAATACGCCTATACATAGAATAAATGATGCTCTAATGCATTACAAAATTTAAATACGCAAGTCATGCTTATCAGGATATATAAATATAGGTGCAGAAAGACAGTAAATGTGCCCAAAGAATGCCAAGTGGCATATCCGTCTCCCACCTTCACCCACCTTCCCGTTAAGGCGGAGCCTAGCCGGTACGGTAACAATTTCAGCATGCATATTGGTGCACATTATCATCATATCATATCATATCATATCATATCATATCATATCATATCATATCATATCATATCATATCATATCATATCATTATGCTTATCAAATAATCAAGCTCATACCCGATGGTGATGGGTTATCTCATGTATCGACAATAATGACTCATGACAAACCCGATGGTGTTGTGCTATCCTATGACCCTAGAAAAGACTCTAAGACTTCACATATAACGACCATTCTGTTTCTCAAACACATAAAGAAGATGGATGCTCATTCATGTACGCAAGTCCTAAGCATGATACTATATGGCATGCGATATGCAACACCTACATGCTATATGACACATCAGGCATGAGGTCCGGTCACTGAGTAAGCTCCCATAGGAAACTTACCTGGAGAAGCGCAGAATTCAAAAGCAACTTAGCAATATCACAAGCGAATCCAATCATGTTACCTAGCAAGCATAATATAACATGCATAAGTCTAAGTTCTAAAGCATACAATGGACATGACTCATATAGACAAATAGGACTCAATCCCATAGCATCATCATCGTTATCTCAAACATCTCATATCTCAATATAAGTCGTCATGCTTCATAACTTAATTCAAGATTCTAACATGTCAAATCACGCTTTAAGATGTCAAATAACTTAATTCAAGATTCTAACATATCTCAATATAAGTCGTCACACACACACACACACACACACACACACACACACACACACATACACACACACACACACATATAGATATATTACAAAAGAGTGAAGCTATTGACAAGATTTCAAAACGACTATTGACAAGATAATATTTAGATAATTGTATAACAAGTCCTTTTCAATTCGGTCGCCTTTCAGAGGTCTTAACCTTACAACCCATATCGTCTTTCTCTGAACTCGCTTCCTCTTAGAACCACGCATCTACCAATTATGCCGCATCATCTCCGGTTTCGAGATCACCATCCACAACTGCTTTAATATCTTGTGACGTAAATTTGGGTCGATTTGGGTTGTTGCTGTTGGGGGTGGAAGGTGGTACAATATAGCCAAGCCTATGCAGGCACTAACCTCGGCTCCAATGATCGAGCTTATACAGTCAGCTCATCGCCAACAGTCGAGGTAATGGACTAGCCTCATTGTTTGTGGTCGAGGGTAAGGGATATCCTCGTATGTGGCCGATGATCAATTTTTGTGTGCAGTCTCTAATTACCCATCTTCCAACACTTACAATCCTAGTTGTTGTTTAGATGACAAACATGTGTTTACCTTGAGGCGAGATAGGCCAAAATCGCAAGCCTGAACAAGGCAATCACCAAGCGGTTGGAAAAAACTTAGAATAATTGTTAAATACCAAGTATATATACTAGTCTTTTCTTTTATATCCAAAAACAGCTAGGCAACTCTAAGCAAATCATGGTAAAAAAAATCTGCTACGTTTTGAAGCATGAATCAGAGACAAGTCTTGATATTACCTTATTTAATTACTTTTCCCTCCTTGTTAACTATATGGAAATGAGTCAATGATCAAGGTTTCTGAAGTATTTCATAAATATATTCAAGTATATTCCGATTCATATCTATTTGTATTATATTGGATTGTCTTCAGGTTGCTTCTTGTCGATTAGCATGAACTCTTCTTACCTAGATTTTTTAATACACATAGTCATTGGCATGGGGAATGTCAATACATACACGATCTCATGTTGTTACCCCATCCATGTAGTTGTAACCAACCCGAAAAAAAGCTTGAATAAACTACCCCTTAGCCGAGGTCATGGAGGACCCTTAGTGAGGGTTGTCGAGGTCATCATGTTCCCTCGTTGCTGGCTATCGAGGGTGGGGTTTGGTTGCTGTCGGAGTTCGACTATTGTCGGGGTGGAGGCTATGAAGTTGACTCGTCCAGCCGCATCGACCCTTCACAATCTCCTTAGCCAGCTGCATCGGGCCTCCTTTGTTCCTCAGCACCACCATTGAGCACCCCCACCCCGACAAAACAATCTCAATTGATTTCGAACAACCGAATTGAAAACAACCTCAATTGTACACCGACGATGAGATCGATAAGGAAAAGGATAGAAGTAGGAAGGGAGCGAGAGGAAGCTGATACTTCACCGAAGTATTGACTCTTCTCCAGACTCCATTTGATCGATTCCGCCATTGTTGGTGGAGATTGAAGAACGGCGGCGGTGTCTAGGGCTTGTATGCAATTTAGGACTTATGTGCAATTTAGTGTAAACTGTTTTCCAAATAGTTGTTTTGAGATCTTGTCAGTAGCTCTTATGATTACAAAAATAGATATACCAAAATGGATGTAGTTCCGGTAGAGTTTCTAAAAAACTCTACCGGTAGAGTTGGGAGGATCTCAACCACTGATTTTAAAATCAGTGGTTAAAAATCCCCCCTCATTTCCCTCCCCCAAACCACATCCTCAATTTTTTTTTCTTTTTTATCTTTTCTTTTATTTTTTGTGAGAGGAAAAGGAAACTCTACTTGGTAGAGTTTCCCTTGAACTCCACCGGATCGGGATCCTTCTCGTCATATTTTTTTTTTTTAAAAAAAATCGCCCATAGTTAGTTTCCTATATTCTTCCACCGCATATGGTCTGTCGGTCTTCGCCAAACGTTTTTTTTGACGCTTCTTTCTTTTTTGAGGAAAAAAATATATACAAAATGGGGGTCTTTTTTAGTCCGTTCATTCATTCGTTTTTTGTTCATTATTGCTCTTTTTAGCTTCCTTATCTCATTTTTTTATCGCCTCTATTTGGGCTTATTCTTATGGTAGCCTGCTCACGATCTAGTTATCGTCCTTGAGGTTTGAGATGAGTGCTTAGGGGTTTGAATGAGCAATGGTGTGGTTTAGGATTGAGTTTGCGAGTTAGTGTACCGTGTTGTTCTTGTTGGGTTGCAGACTTCTTGTGAGTGATGGTTGATTTATCATGTTCAATAATGTCGTGGATTTGCGATTGACATTTGAAGGCTCGTTTGAGTCCATAGTATGAGGTGTTCGTTGGAGGTCCCTAGAGTTCTCTGTGTGCTTTGTTCCTTTGGCTGATCGTTTCATTCGTTTTTTGGCCACATTTCAGAGTGTAGGATGACTTGTATGTTCCTTATGTTTTTTTTTTATGTCATTTGCCTCTGTAATTTCTTTTCTACTATTTGCTTTAGTTATTTGCTTCCAGTTATACACGATGGTTAGTCCATCTACCGGCTTGTCCAGCCTCTTTGTTTATCCGGCTTGTTACTGAAGTCCGTTGGGACTCGGGATCAGGGGTCGTGTGCACACGTGCGCCCTTACGCTAATAGTCTAGCACATAAGCCAAGCGGGGTTTTATTCTAAAACCAATTGGCTATAGGAGGAGTAACCCATTAGCTTATATACTATGGCTTTTTTGTTCATATTGTCGACGTGAGGCTCTTTTGGTCTCTTCACATCTTTCATTCTCTCAACACGCCCCTGCAAGTGCAACTAGGATCGTTTTTCGCCTCTAGTTGACACTTGGACAACGAGTCTAACATCTCATTCTCTTTTCAGCTAGTTTAGGATCAAGAGTCGGGCTGTTTGGCTTTTCTGCTCTAATACCATGAGAGATTTGAGAGAATTGTGCAACAAGAAATGGTGCAACCGCAAGAGAGAGAGAGAGAAAGAGGAAGAAGAAAGTGAAAATGGAGGGAAAATATGTGTATTCAGACATCCATATGTACATTTATATCCCTTACATGAAATTGGGCCTAATCCTATACAGAATGACTATGGCCCATATAAAGAATAAGCCCAACCAGTACAACGAATCTTGATGAACTAATTATCAGCTAGTTCATCGTAGAAGCATCGTAGAAGCCAAACGGCCCGACTCTGTAGTGCATACAAGTGCTTCGGCCGTTGTTGGTGTCAATGAAGCTCTGAAAGGATCTACAACTCTTGACCCTAAGTTGAAAGCATTCTCAGATGCTACTGTTGAGCAAGGAA
The DNA here is from genome assembly GCA_037127255.1 of Persicaria tinctoria. Lineage (NCBI taxonomy): Eukaryota > Viridiplantae > Streptophyta > Magnoliopsida > Caryophyllales > Polygonaceae > Persicaria > Persicaria tinctoria. The sequence continues at coordinate 39,355,846 of JBANSL010000012.1, read as the reverse complement.
CGACAAGGACATCCTTTGCAAGTTTTGATAACACCGGATACACAGATTATTTACCCTTCCACCACTTAGCAATGTCAAAAAAATTTGTAGTAAGGCTAACATAACTATCAGATAAGTACCGATCAACCTCATTTCGAATACACTGTGACTGCGCATACACCCTCTCTCTTTCTATCTCTCTACTGATTTCATCAAGTTCTTCTAATTCATCCACTTCCGTCCCCACATCTTCAGCATAATTCTCAGTTTGATCAGCACCCATATCTCCTTTATACTCGACATACATCCTCATCAATATTCTTTTCAAGGTTTCTTCAATCGTGTCAATAACTTCAGCACTTGCATTAAACTTTTTGAAGCCAACCTTCACCCATTGTAGCTTGTATCTTTGGTCGAGAACATTAGCTATCACGATGATCTTGTTAATTGACTCAAAGCTTCCCCAATACTTGTTAAACTTGGTCTTCATCGAAGTTGCAACCCTCTTCAACATAGAATCAGATGAGAGCATAGCCTTGTCGATCTCAGTTTGCAAAGTTATCATTTCCACGAACAAAAGGTTTGCGGTGATGGTCTTCCATGCACTAAGTTTAAGTGTAGCATCATAAAACCTCTTTAGAAAGGTACAAAAGGCTTCTACGTTCCTCCAATCATCATAACTTTGAGGTCCAAGTCGTTTCTTTCCAGCCTTGTCTTTCTCTTCAAAATAACCGCTGAATGTTGAATCCTCTTCTGCCATTCTTGTGAAAGTCGGCTCATAAATCAGTGCAGCTTCAAGCATTAGATATGTGTTATTCCATCTTGTGATGACATCTAATGGAACATTAGCATTTGCCTTAGATTGCTCCAAAACAGCAAACTCCCTAAACTTTTCTAGTCTATGAGGCAAAGACCTAACAAACTTTGCAAAATTTCATATGGGTGCAATCCCATTCTCTAAATCCTTTATACCATCTTTCACCATGAGAACTTCTTCCTTTTCCCGTGTCTCTACTGATTTGAGTGCTCTGCCAAAGAAGTGGTTTGATTGATAATGTGGCAAAAGAACATCTCATATGCGAAAAATCTCCATCAAACACCAAAGTCTTGTACATTCTCAATCTTCTTTTCATGTAATCAACATCCTTCTCATTTGCACTAGCATTATCCACAGTTATTGCAAAGACTTTAGTGATGTCCCATTGCCTCAAGCATTGCTTTATCATTCTACCAATATCGGTAGTGATACTTACCCTCGCCTGGTTCTCTTTCAGTTGACTCACGAGGGCAGCCTTCTCCAAGTTGTACAAATCCAACACACCCTTTGCAGTTTGCTTTCTATCTAGTGGTTTCCAATTAGGCCCAATTTCTTTACAAAAGGATATGAATCCTTCCTTTTCCACAAACCGAAAGGGGGAGCTCATCCTTGATTATCATTTCAATGCACTTATCATCAGACCTTTTCTTGCTGTACTTATGGTAGCCACTGCCTCCAGTAACATTACTCCCCACCAGCTTATCTTGCTTCCGATCCTTGTTTTCATACATAGGGTGCTGCCTGCACTTCTGTTGTGAGCTGAATCTGCCATGTTTTACAGTAACTTTTATATCGTCTTCTGCAGACATTTCATGAATTTGGGCTAAGATAATACAAAATCTATGTAGTTTATGTTTATTTGCCAAATTATGGAATCTACACCAGTTTCTGTTTAATTTCGCAGAATTCGAGGCAAAGTACAACAGTTCTGAGAAAAGTCGGAAAAGCTCATAAATCAACTACAGAAGTCCAAGGTCAAGAAGCAGCGGAACCAGTCGAATCAAGCTAGGAGCCCATGTATACTCGATCTAGAGTACACTCTACTCGATCTCAACGAATGTGTCCGAGCACAGGCCTTGTCGACTAAGCACCGATCGAGAAACTGAGTCAGAGACAACCCGACTCCCGGAAGACAACTCGATCTCGAGTACACCTTGTCGAGATCGAAAACACCTTGACACCATGTCTGGAGTCGACGAGCTGTGCCAAGTCGAGAACCGAAGACGGAGAAGCCGAGCACCACCATTACTCGATCTCGAGGAAGTTTGTCGAGATCGAGGACCCAATAGCACCAGTCCGAGTCCATGCCGAGGAGGAGCTACTCGACATCACCAGCAAGTCAGCAACACATCCCCAACGCTAACCCAACTCGATCTCGAGGAGCTAGGAGCACATGTCCGAGCTTGATCGAGCAGCTGCTACCCGAGACGTCCAACCAGCCATGGACGACGACCAATTCTACTCGATCTCGAGAAGTCTTGGTCGAGATCGAGGAACGCCGTGTCCAAAGCCGCGTTACGCGATTTTCTTTCCTACGCGCTTTGGGAGTCCTTGGAGCCGAAGGAGTCCGAGACGGCCGAGATCTATCCTACATCTATCAACAACTATCCATGGAAGAGAAATCTATCAACAAGAAGACATCTTACCTATTTTTAGATTTATTTCCCCTTTATAGATTTAATTCTTTAATTACATTTATTTATCTTTTAAGCTTTTTAGATATAGATAGATATATTCTATTCTTGAATATCAAGGAATAGGAGGCTATAAATAAAGCCCTAGGGGCTGGTTTTTTCATCATTCAATTTCAGTCAGAGACAGTTAGTTACATATAGAGAGAAGAGGTTGTAAGTTTGAGTTTATTTAATGCAAGTTAGTTCTTTTTCATCAAAGATGTCTGCTATTGCGATGAAGAGCGAGTAGTCCACCCACTTCCGGGGATGGGGTAAGCCCGACGGTGGCCATGTGAGATGACGTGGTAAAGGTACAATCTTGTTATGCAATTCGTCTTCTATCCCTATGAGCATGATTCTTTTGCGAGAGTTGAAGGTGATCCTTGTTTGTATTATTGAAGCGAAAGTGATCTTAATGCAACTTGGGTTAATTATGTGAAAAGGGTTAGTAACAATTAGGGTTTATACGAGAGCCTCTATATACCTATTTGTTAGTAACGAAAGTTATTTTGATGGAAAGCATGATCTTTTATGCCTTTATGTGTTACTTTGCATGGTTATCGTGATGGCGTTGATACCCTGGCTTTGGAAGTTCTTTATATATTGATTTATTTCTGTCGAAATTCTGAGTTTTGCATTCGAAATTTGCCTTTACAGTTTCTGTTTCTTTGTCGATCTAGAGGAAAGTCTTGTCGATCTCGAGGAGGCTTTAGTCGAGATCGAGTTGGGTGTTTGTCTATATCGAGTTGAGATTCTGAGTTTTCTGAGTTTCTGTTTCTGCTACTTCTAGTCGATCTCGAGTTAGGGTTGTTCGAGATCGAGTACTGATTTATCTGGATCGAGTTGCTTCTGTAGTCGATTTTTAGTTTATGTCGTCACTGTTGTTTGTCGATCTCGAGTACTGTGCTTGTCGAGATCGAGTAAAGTTTCTGCCTTTGTTTTATTTCTTTCTTTCGTTTGTTATTTCCGTCTTTCTTTCTTTGTTTCTGTCTTCCGTTTGCTTTTCTGTGAGATTTACAGCTGCCTAGGATCCGCTAACACGCTTTCTCGTGGATCGATCCTGACTTTCTCTTACTACATTGGAGGGAGTCTTGTAATTATTTGCAAGGGACGAAATCTGGTTTGCTGTGATTTATTTATATTTTATTTCATACTCGATTTCCTCCTCACAACAAATTAGTGCCGTTGCCGGGGAAGCTATCATTCGCGCCTTAGGTAGTCAGATCTCACTTTTTCTTTGAGTTACTTTACAGGTGTATGCGCCGTTCTGGTCAACCTCCTGAGTTTGACGGCTTAGACGAACCGGAACGCCTCGTACACATCCGAGCTAAACTGCAAATAGCCATGGCTGCCGCAGAAACACAGGAACAGCTGATTGCGAGGCTTACAAGGGAACTGACTGCTAAAGATGCTGCTATCGCCGCTGAGAAAGCAGAAAGGGAACAAGCAGAAGCTGAGCTTGCCCTATACCCAACCACTGCAGAAGATTACATGCATCCGACTCTCATCGTGCCTGAATCTGCCATTCTAATCCCTGAAAACAACTATGAAATTCGCATTCAATTCCTTATTGAAATTAAAAATCATGCTTTTCATGGTAGATTTAATGAATGCCCTCTGCGCCATATTACCATCTTTACTCACATGTGTCGTACTCTTTCTGAAAGTACCACCTTGGAGTACATCCTGATGAAAGCTTTCCGTTGGTCTCTGGCTGGTCCTGCATTGAAATGGTTGGAAGGGCTGAAACCACGATCTCTCACGACATGGGCTCAAGTGAAGCAGGAATTTCTGAATAAATTCTTTCCTCCTGCCAAGACAGCACTCCTGCGCCAAAAGATCACATCTTTCAAACAGCAGCCTGGAGAGATGCTGGCAAAGGCATGGGAACGCTATAAGGATGTACTGCGATCCTACCCTACACATGGACAGCAACCCTGCGTAGTTCAAGAGATCTTCTTCAACTCTCTGGACTTGGCTGCAAAGGAAAGAATCAACACATATACTTACTATGAGTATCTGACAATATATGCCGCCTCCTGACGCATGGGCTGCTCTAGACAAGCTGACCAACTATGATAACAAATACGGGACTCCAATCAACTACGAGGAGAACCCCTACGCCAGGCCAGCACCATCCATGCCCTTTTATGAGCTCCCTAAGGAGATTGATCCAGATGTCAGGGAGCAGTACTACAGAGATCAGAATAAGAAGCTCCTCAAACAAGTAAAGTATCTTTCTGTCAACCAGCCTTGTATTGAATGCGGATCACAGAGGCACACCACTACTGAGTGCCCACACACAGAGCAAGTCAGGCTGGCAAAATACCATGAAGAGGCAGCTTACGCAGGGGGTCCCAATCGCTACATGGGAGACCAAAGGTTTCAGCAACAATGGAACCAAGGTGCCCCTAGGAATCCCCCGCCCTACAGAGCTCCAGGACATCCGGAAAGAGACTAGAAAAAGGATGATCTACAGACTGTCTTAGAGGAAATAAGGAGAAATCATACAAAAACCAGGCAATCCTTCAACTCAGTCTACACTTAGATTCAGGGCGTCAACTCTAGGCTTGGGGAGATTGATATATGGCGGAAATCGGTTGATACGCAGATTGGCTAGCAAGCAGCAAGAGTCCCCAGACAGACAGGTTCACTCCCAGGATCTTCAGAACCAAATCCCAAGGGAAAGACTAGACACATCGTTGTTGTAAAACTCAGAAGCGACCATCAACTGCAAGAGCCAGAGGTCGGAAAGTAGCAAGGAGAACAGTAACTCGATATCGACCAGATCGTGGTCGATGTCGACAAGAAGCAATTCGATATCGAGGAAGGTCTCCTCGATATCGACGATAGAATAGGCAACCCCTCATCTGCACCACACAACTACTCGAAATCAACTACAGTAGTCGAGATCGATGAAAATTTGGTCGAGATCGAGGACGATTCAGTCGAGATCGAGAAAGCTGCTACACCTCCGACGTCTGTTCTGGCTCCGAATCAGAAAAAGAAGTTGCCCTTCCCAACAAAATCTCCAAATAACCCAACAGAAAAGAAATTTCAGCGCTTCATCAAGATGCTTCAGAAGCTCAATGTCACCATCTCCTTCACAGAAGCTCTCAATGAAATGCCATCCTATGTCAAGTTCCTGAAGGAGATTCTGAGCAAAAAGAGGTCAATGGCTGAAATCACAGAGGAATGCAACCATTTGGACATACTGGAGAAGAGGCCAGATCCAGGTAAGTTTGCTATATCCATTGGATTTGGTCCATACAAAATTAATGCTTTATGTGATCTTGGAGCTAGTGTGAGTATAATGCCTTTAACAATTTGGTCCAAGATTAAGATAGGTGCCCTAGAGCCTGTGGATGCTATACTTTATATGGCCAACAACACGGTGGTCATTCCAACAGGCATGGTGGACAATGTGCCAATACAAGTAGATAAATTCTTTGTCCCTGCTGATTTCTTAGTTGTTGATATGCAAGAAGACCCTGCTTGTCCAATTATTCTAGGAAGACCCTTCTTGGCAACAGTGGATGCCAACATAAGCGTGAGGAAAGAAGTGCTCACTTTCAACATCAGCGATGAGGTAATTGAGTATTCTTTTAATAAAACTGAAAGGCATACAGGTCCCATGGAAGAGGTAAAATCTATCTCAGCTGGCTACATCACCTGCGGGGAACCCAAGGTAAGAAATATGACCCCTAAGGAGCTGGAAAAGAGGGACATGGAGGCTCAGGTGGAGGAGATCATGGCAATCCTAAAAGAGGACACAGAGAATCCACTCGACACAGACCAAGGTACGTCATTATGGACTAACTATTTTTCGGATGCCTTGACAGGAACCAAGTATGGGGTCAAAGTCGACCAAGATTCCTTGATATCGAGGACTCTAGTCGATCTCGGCTAAAACCAGAAACCTCCACCAGCACCAGCGTCGTCGAGCAGCCAAACAGAGGCCGATCACTACTCGAGATCGAGTACCTTACTCGAGATCGACCAAGACTTCGCTGCCTCGACTTCACCTTCCTCGACGCTGACTCAACCAGACGGCCAGAACTACTCGAGATCGACCAGGCTAATCGAGATCGACCAAGCTTCCCCAGCTCCTGCATCCTCGAGCAGCTCACCACCAGAACCTGAAAAGTCATCGAGATCGAGTACCCCTACTCGAGATCGACCAAACACCGTGGTCCCCGATTCCGTTTCTGCGAAGGTAAGCTAAGGTATAGATCTTTCTTCTCCTATTTCCATTGAAGATCTATCTATACATGAGAGAGGTTTGCCTTGGTATGTGCGCTTATGTAGGATTTCCAATGATGAGCCTAAAGAGTATGAAGTTGGAGATAAGCTCTATGTCTCTAAATCAAAGGATCATTGGTTTCCTAACAAATTCAACAAGAAGAGGATGGGGCCTTTCGTGGTGAACAAGATCCATTCTGGCGGATTGCAACTGATGGACAAGAATGGAGTCCTATTTGAGGCCCAGACTACATGGGCCCTGCAGATGCCACCTTGAGCTTAATGGAGAAGTCGGCCTAGCGACTATAAAATCTAGAGCTTGTACATAGACATTTATTTTTGGACTTTTGAGACTTTGTTTTGTTTGTTTTTGGTTTTGAAAATTTTTAGTTTTTCTATTGTGGGTATATGTCTTCTACACTTTTCAGGTCAATGGATAGAAGCAAGCTGTATTCGGACTCGGCCAAAGCATATTATGAAGCCCTGCACACTTGTCTTGTGAGTCTCTTTCTTTACCCTTGTTTTTATACAGTGAGGACACTGTAATGTTTAAGTATGGGGTGGGGGAAGGGCTTACTTCATGCATATTTGATTTATTTGACCATATGTGTGCATTTTTTATTTCTTGAATTGCTTATACATGGCTATTTTGGAATTCATTTTTGATTTATGTGCTTACATGCATGTTTTCCAAAGTTTGAGAAAAATGACCCCCATTGAAAATTTTGGTTAAAGTCATGGAAGCTTTATATTGAACTCGACGATGCAAAATTAGATTCATTAGAGATATAGCATGAAATTGCCTAGTAAAGGGAAGTCATAATGAAATGCATATTTTCTTAAAAAACCATGAAAGGAGGTAAAATTTGATGTTGCTTTTGACATGTTGCATGATAAGAGGATGGAGGACTTTATATTTCCATATAATGCTCATATTGTTAAAATCCTAGCCTTACCTACGCTTATGCATCACAAAAGCCATATTATGCCTTATTTCAATTATTGCTCCACATATTCAAAATATTTCCCATTCTTTACCTTATTTCCATCTGGGGATTATGTTGAGAATGATGTCACATTATGGAGATTATTATATGGTGATTGTGTTGTTGTTATCATATTTGGAGTTTGGTAGGGAAATTGTTTTAAAAATATGGAAAATTTAATGAGTGAAAGAAAATCCGATCACCTCAGGAGATAAAGGTAGATCGACCCTGCTCTCTGAGATAATAGTTTGGAGAGATGAGACACATTGTGAGGAGTCCAAAGCACTAAGTATCCGGGGCCATTCATGACACCCATGTTTGCAACTCGCGAGAAGGCAGTGCTGAGGTTAGAGAGGTAAAAGCATTATTATTGAGAAAAACAATATGAAAAGTGATGAATCTTATGGAAAAAGAAGTGTGGTATGAAAAGTTTGGAAATACTCCATTTCCCCGGATTATTAGCACCACATTGCCCAAAAATTGCCCACCTTTAGCCTTTTACCAATCTACTCCTTATTGAGGTAAATTAAAGTCCTCTTGATTATCGTTGCTTTGTCACTTATGAATTGTTTTGCATAACCATCCTTTTGTGAGTAGATGTTGCTTTTAATTGCACATGCATGGATTTGTGACACTAATACCTTTTCGAGGATGGTAATTGATTGTAGGGATATATGGCAATGAATCTAATATGTTGAGAGTTTTGATTTCTTCCCCTAAATGACAAATAAAAGTATTGCTTGAGGACAAGCAAGCTTAAGTATGGGGTGTTTGTTGTGAGCTGAATCTGCCATGTCTTACAGTAACTTTTATATCGTCTTCTGCATACATTTCATGCATTTGGGCTAAGATAATACAGAATCTATGTAGTTTATGTTTATTTGCCAAATTATGGAATCTACACCAGTTTCTGTTTAATTTCGCAGAATTCGAGGCAAAGTACAGTAGTTATGAGAAAAGTCGGAAAAGCTCGGAAATCAACTACAGAAGTCCAAGGTCAAAAAGCAGCGGAACCAGTCGAATCAAGCTAGGAGCCCATGTATACTCGATCTAGAGTACACTCTACTCGATCTCGACGAATGTGTCCGAGCACATGCCTTGTCGACTAAGCACCGATCGAGAAACTGTGTCAGAGACAACCCAACTCCCGGAAGACAACTCGATCTCGAGTACACCTTGTCGAGATCGACAACACCTTGACACCATGTCTGGAGTCGACGAGCTGTGCCAAGTCGAGAACCGAAGACGGAGAAGCCGAGCACCACCATTACTCGATCTCGAGGAAGTTTGTCGAGATCGAGGACCCAATAGCGCTAGACTGAGTCCATGCCGAGGAGGAGCTACTCGACATCACCAACAACACATCACCGACGCCAACCCAACTCGATCTAGAGTTGTTTACTTGATCTCGAGGAGCCAGGAGCACATTTCCGAGCTTGATCGAGCAGCTGCTACCTGAGACGTCCAGCCAGCCATGGTCGACGACCAATTCTACTCGATCTCAAGAAGTCTTGGTCGAGATCGAGGAACGTCGTGTCCGAAGCCGCGTTACGCGGTTTGCTTTCCTACGCGCTTTGGGAGTCCTTGGAGCCGAAGGAGTCCGAGATGGCCGAGATCTATCCTACATCTATCAACAACTATCCATGGAAGAGAAATCTATCAACAAGAAGACATCTTACCTATTTTTAGATTTATTTCCCCTTTATAGATTTAATTCTTTAATTATATTTATTTATCTTTTAAGCTTTTTAGATATAGATAGATATATTCTATCCTTGAATATCAAGGAATAGGAGGCTATAAATAAAGCCCTAGGGGCTGGTTTTTTCATCATTCAATTTCAGTCAAAGACAGTTAGTTACACATAGAGAGAAGAGGTTGTAAGTTTGAGTTTATTTAATGCAAGTTAGTTCTTTTTCATCAAAGATGTCTGCTATTGCGATGAAGAGCGAGTAGTCCACCCACTTCTGGGGCTGGGGTAAGCTCGACGGTGGCCATGTGAGGTGACGCGGTAAAGGTACAATCTTGTTATGCAATTCGTCTTATATCCCTATGAGCATGATTCTTTTGCGAGAGTTGAAGGGGATCCTTGTTTGTATTATTGAAGCGAAAGTGATCTTAATGCAACTTGGGTTAATTATGTGAAAAGGGTTAGTAACATTTAGGGTTTATGCGAAAGCCTCTATATGCATATTTGTTAGTAACGAAAGTTATTTTGATGGAAAGTATGATCTTTTATGCCTTTATGTGTTACTTTGCATGGTTATCGTGGTGGCGTTGATACCCTGGCTTTGGAAGTTCTTTATATATTGATTTATTTCTGTCGAAATTCTGAGTTTTGCATTCGAAATTTGCCTTTACAGTTTCTGTTTCTTTGTCGATCTAGAGGAAAGTCTTGTCGATCTCGAGGAGGCTTTAGTCGAGATCGAGTTGGGTGTTTGTCTATATCGAGTTGAGATTATGAGTTTTTTGAGTTTCTGTTTCTGCTACTTCTAGTCGATCTCGGGTTAGGGTTAGTCGAGATCGAGTACTGATTTGTCTGGATCGAGTTGCTTCTGTCGTCGATTTTTAGTTTCTGTCGTCACTGTTGTTTGTCGATCTCGAGTACTGTGCTTGTCGAGATCGAGTAAAGTTTCTGCCTTTGTTTTATTTCTTGCTTTCGTTTGTTATTTCCGTCTTTCTTTCTTTGTTTCTTTGTTTCCGTCTTCTGTTTGCTTTTCTGTGAGATTTACAGCTGCCTAGGATCCGCTGACACGCTTCGTCGTGGATCGATCCTGCCTTTCTCTTACTACATTGGAGGGACTCTTGTAATTATTTGCAAGGGACGAAATCTGGTTTGATGTGATTTATTTATATTTTATTTCATACTCGATTTCCTCCTCACTACAACTTCTTGGAATGATTCCACTTTGAGCTAGTCCCATTCCTATGCTTATCACACAATACTTTTTCATTACAATAGTTGCAGGTGCAATATTGTGTATCGTCTGCACCATTCGGGAGCTTGCACTTTGTAAAATGACTCCACATAGGGCTTTTGTTCGCAATATCCTTCCTTTTTTTCCACCCACTTGTGCTGCTCGTGGTGGAATCGATTGATTCATTACAACCGGTGGTGGTGCTGGGATTGTCGGTTGCCCTGACAAAGGGGCTGTTGTCTCTACATTATCACTAGACCGCATAGACGGGGTCGAACCATAGACACTAGATTGACTCTGTGAGGATTGCATATCCATACCTATAAAGTATTGAATAGATGGCATGAGGAAGGACGAAACTCAAAACACCGAGGAACTACGAAGGGAGGAGAGAAGAAGACGAGCCTTACTGGTCGAAAAGTGTAACCGGTGAGAGGAAGGAGCTGAGCCTGGAGTGGAGGAAGGAGACGAGCCTGGAGAGACGAAGGGGACAACATTGTGGAAGTCTGGATCTGGAAGATGCTCAAGCCGCCATTGAAGGGAATTTGGGATGAAGCGGAAGTGTCGATGTGCAGAAGGGTTAAAACTTAAAATTGAAAACCTAGATCCGACTTATTGAAATCTTAAAACAATAGAAATAAGCTTTTAAAAATAATTTAAAAAACCCCAAATATATATTGATAATATTTGGTTGGTAATTACCGTACCAACCAATTGAAAGTCGGTTGATAATGGTAATCCCAACTTTTCTGTTTTGATTACTATTACAGGCCGACTTCTGGAAGTTAGTATGGTATACAGTTCCAATTATATTGGTTACCAATTTAATTGGTTTGGATGGTACGTCTTGGTACGATTTTCATGTAGATAATCGAATTCTTATCTTGCTTAACAAAAAATAAAAATTATCTGCTACGTTTTTTTTTTTTTTTTTTTTTTTTTTGGTGGGGCGATATTTTTACTCCTAAATACTAATGTGAGCATAGCGGCAGTCAAACAGTTCCTAAAGGCCTAAACCCACTCGGCGCCGGCGGCGATAAAACTAAAACCCTTTCGTTTTCGCTGATCGTTGTTCCACAAATAAACCAATATCGAATCTCAATTTCAATACATCCCTCACAGGTGAAGGTAATTTCCGGTCCCTTTCTGGGTTTCCAATTTCTGCATCTTTTAGGTAGAAAAATCGTTCCTTTGTTCAAAATTCTCTCTTTTTAATTACTTTCAAATTTAATGGTATTGTTAATCTCTCCGTTTGGGGGTGAATTCTTCGGATTCTTTAGCTTCCTCCAATGATAAAATTGATAGGAGACGCAATTTATCATCTCTTGTTTAGTGTTTGATGACTGTGGGCAAATTGTATGCAGTGGATTGACTCTGTGTTTGTTGTTGACTTGAGAAAATAGAGTAGAAAGATTTTTATTATTTTTTTTTAATCAATAAATTGGCTTCAGAAATTAGAAAATATTAGCAATATTTTTCTCTGTTGCCAAAGTATGTATCACTTTTCAGATTTTCACAAATGAAGATGGTAGATTGAACATAATTTACTCTTCAAAAGTTTCTGTTAGGTCACAGAATCGTTACGTAAATGCTGGTAACCAGGAGGAGGAGAGTATAAGAGGAGTGTATTTTGGCAGGCGGATGTCTTGGGGATGCTTATTATTCTGTAATTGGCTTTGCGATTTGTGGCCAGAGAGATGTTACCGTGGTGCATATACTTCGTGTAAACGGGTTCATTAGATTCTGCGTTTGCTTCCATTTTTCATGTGTTTGTTTTCTTCCTCTATGAGTTTAGTGTTTGCATGAGTTAATAGATCAGGAAAATCCATTTCCGGCCACCAAGTTGAGAATAGAGATTAGGAAACAACGGGGTGATATGATATCTATAACTGGAAGTTCACCTCAAATCCTTTTTTCTCAGAAGACTGATTTTGTGATGCCTGAACAAATTGAATCCAGCCTTCTAGCTGGATTAGTCAATATGATAGTGTTTTCGTCATTAATTTTTGTCTCTTTTTTTCCCTCTCATTGCAGTGAAAAAAATAGTAAACAGCTCAACCCCATCCACTTTTTACATCTGAGGATTCTGTTTTGTAGGGAGATAGCACAAAGTGGTTTACTTGTGACATTTGGCTGAATGAGTTGTCTGTTATTATTGCACGCTAGCGATAACCTCTGAAATGGGTTTTGTAATAGCACCTCAAAATTTTTTAGGTTCCAGTCCTTGTCCAGATAACATTCATTTGAGCTGTGGGAAAAACAGTGTTGGTGCAAACACTGTGTACTGCTCATTTCGTTCATCTGCATTGAATCTGCCTTGCTTATTCCAAGTAAACCTCAAAGATCAATTTTCACAATGGATGAGAGCTGGCTTAAATCTCCATGCCCTTTCATTTAAATGCAAAGCACTTGGAAGAAGTGTCTGCATTGACGATATTGAGGCTGACCAAGGTGATTGGAGCTCAGCAGCTGGTCCTGAGAGTAGTACGAGGGGAGATATATATGTCAAAAGATCTTTGGATACTCCTGAATTATTGCTGGATGGGCCTCTTTCTGGAAATAACGAGGCAAGGAACAACTTGATTCTCCAGCAGTTATGCAACAAAGGTCAGATCATAAAAGCATCACATCTTGTGGATTTGATGGCACGGAGAAATCAAGTGCCTCACTTCCATTCTTGCATAAACTTGATTCGTGGTCTCATCAAGAGAGATTGGATCGATAATGCTGCCAGGGTCCTGGAAGTCATGATCATGTCTGGTGGTGTTCCTGATATCATCACGTGCAACATGTTGGTTCATGGTTTCTGTAAGCAAGGTAAGATAGAGTCAGCCATTGATATCGTGGAGGACATGAACTTCAGTGGTTGTTCCCCAGATATAATTACTTACAACACCATCATCCGTAGCTTATTTGATAATAAGAGATCTGACGAAGCAATTGAGTTTTGGCACAAACAACTGAGAAAGGGATGCCCACCCTATACTCTGACATACACGATTATTGTGGAAAAAGTCTTCAAGCGCTTTGGAGTTGTCCCGGCTCTGGATGTTCTGGAAGATTTGGTCATTGATGGTTGTTATCCTGATACTGTCATCTATAATTTACTGCTGAAGTACACCAGCAAAAAGGCAAACTTCGAAGGCACGGCTTTGGTGATGCATAATATGGTATGGCGTGACTTGGATCCAGATGCTGTAACGTATAACACTCTTCTCAGTGCCTTCTGCACTTATGGTTATCGGAGCGAGGTTGATCAGATTCTCTCGATCATGAATCAGGCAGGTCATCCCGCTACAGTTGTTACTTATAATGTCTTGATCAATGGTTTATGTAAGTCAGGACTTTTGGACCGTGCCATAGACTTTCTAGAAGAGATGGTCAGCAGAAATTATACACCTGACATCATCACTTATAACATTCTCCTGTGTGCTCTCTGTAGAGAAGGAATGGTTGATTATGCCTTACATATTATGGAAATTCTGGGTAATTCTGGCTGCTCCCCATCTCTGATTACATACAACACAGTCATTGATGGTTTATCGAAGAAGGGCAATATGCAGAAGGCAGTGCAGTTATACGGTGAGATGATAAAGAAAGGGATTGACCCAGACGATGTTACCCACCGTTCTTTGGTTTGGGGCTTTTGTTGGTCCAATGAAGTTGAGGGCGCTGTAGGAATATTGAGAGAAATGGGTAGAAAAGACCAAAAGATCAAATACAGTGCTTACAAGCACATCATCCATGGGTTGTGTCGAGATGACAAGGTTGATGTGGCAATTCAAGTTCTGGAAATCATGACCTCGAATGAGCTCAAACAAGACAAGTCATTATACACTACAATTATCAGCGGTGTAGCTGCTGCTGGCATGACAGAAACAGCTAGTGAGCTTTTTGATAGATTAATAGAATGGAAGGTTCTCTCTGAAGACGTGAAATTGAACAGAACCTAGCAAACACAAATTTTGACCTTTCATGCTTGTCCCAAATTCACAATTACACAGTGCAGGCAAATTTTGTTTTTTATGAGGTACTGCTGCTTTCTTCTTCTTCTTCTTCTTTTTGTTATAAATCTTTTAGTGAATTTGCACAGAACATTTTTTTTCCGAAATATGGCGCTGCACTCTTATTGTTGGCGCACATGATGCGTGAATTCTACCAATTACAGGGAGATCTGATGTTGCATATGTGTATTATACTACTGACAATCAGGATAGATGCAGTAGAGAAGGAAGAAAATTGCTGTGAAGCAGGCAAATGGAATGCTATGGAACTGAGGCAATTAAAGTAGTATGATTCTGGTAAACACACTTGTTATTTTTGTTTATGTCCTTTATGGTTTTGTACTGTGCTTGCTACCTGTTTGTATCCTGAAAGTGAGCTGTTTCCGTTATTATATATCCTAACACTCCTTCATGGCTTCTTGTACCATTAAAGTTCCATCCTGTTCTAAATGTAGTTACTAGGTCAGCATTCTCGATAGCTATTGGTGTCTCATTTTGAAAGGGTTAGAAGAAGCACAATACATTGCAAATGGGTTTTTATCCCCTGTTTTATGCCAGCAGTAGCTTCCTAGTTGATTTAGTTTGTCAAAGGGTCACCCGAAAAAAGGAATTTGTTATTTGGTTCATTGGCTTGAATTATAATGGAGTCAGAGAAGAAAATGTCATTATGCTCAAAACAGGCAGGTCCTGTCAAGGCGTTAATTCTAAATGCAATGTTTGTCGAAGTTGTACAATGACAGCCCTTCTGCTTGCTTTAATTGACACATCCAGTCTTCCCTTTCGGCCCCATTGCAAGATTCTTATTGATATGGAATTAGTTGTAAATAATTTAACACCTGTATAGGCACCACTTTCCTGAGTCCTGAGTCCATCAAAGAGGTGAGATCTGCCCCTGGCTGGGCAGATTGAAGTTGAACTCTTGGACGAGCTAGCCAGGGTATCATTGACTATGAAAAGACTTTGTTATGAGAATCGAATTTGAGATGGGTTGTGATAAAGAAGAGAGTAAGGTGGATCCAATAACTAACTAGAATTCCAGATAAAGATGACATAAATTGGTGGTGGGGGTGAGGAGTTATTAAAGGATAAGCTGGAATTGATCCACCCTGTCCGGAGTCTAACAAAGGAGCCCAAGCTTTCACTTTCGGAATTCAGGGTACATCTTAGTTCACACTATTCCCAGGTGGTATTTATTTTATTTTATTTTATTTTTTGGATATGAGGCGAGGTTTTGGGTGGCCTCAACTCAGGTTGTATCACCCTCAAGGGTGTCCTTGCGTATGAGAGTGTTGGGCTCTGTATGGGATCTCCAACTCAAAGCATCCATATTCAAGCCAAGATGCGCCACCCATTTCAAAATATTAGTAATTTTTTTAATAATTTTTTTTTCATAATTTAATACTTACTATTAATAGGTATTAGATTATGAAAAAAAATTAAAAATTAAATATTTTATACTCTCCCATTTCAAAATAGATGGGCTTTTTTATGTTTTCTAGGTAGGAGATTGTAATGATTTGTGTTGATTTTTGTATTATCGAGATTTTGGTTGATTAAAATGTGTAGTAGGTGTTAAAACATATTAAAATTTATGAAAAAGTTAGTAGAATGATGTCGTTTTTTTTAATATGAAGTGTTTTATTAAAATTTATGCAAAGTGCTAAAAACCCATGTATTTTAACTTTTCAAAGTAGTGGAATATTGTCCAGGATTTCGAGAGAAAAACTCTCTCTTCTCTCTAGGTTCTAGAAAGGAGCTCCAATCCCGGCTTTGGCAGTCGTACATCGGCTTCGGCCATCCTAACCCGGCCCCGACCGCCTCTGTGTCGCCGTGGTGCCACCATACCCATACTCTTGTGAAATCTATGTTTTGAGCAACCCTTAACCGTGTTTGCTTGTTCGAAGTGTTATCAAAGGCATAATTTTGTTGGGGCTTTTGATGATTTAGGGCTTTTCTCCCCGAATCTTCAATCGCTTGCTCAATTTCGTGCGAAATCCCCTTCTTCACTCATTCAGGTGTGAAGTTCTTGGGCTTTTCGTCCGTCGAAGCTCGATTTTTGCCTTTGTGGCCGATCTGCAACTTCGGCATAGCTCTCGGGGCTCCTCGGTTTTTCGGCCTAATGTTCGCCGCTGACCCGGCCTAGAGTCGCGTGTAACCCTTTCCTTCTCAGGTGTCTTGCCCCTTCACCCCTTCCTGGGTGGTGGTCGGCCTTCGCTGTAGTTGACGCTTCGTCCCTCTCCTTGAGTTTCTTTCAACCATATGTCTGCAACAATGACCTTTGGATTTCTCTGGGCCCGTGTGGCTCGAAGACTTCGTCCCTCTCCTTGAGTTTCTTTCAACCTTTGGATTTCTTTAGGCAACTCGATGGAAAAATTAAAAAAAAAAACTCCCTTTTCTATGTGTGTCGTGCACGACAAGGGTAAAAAATAATAATAAAATAAATAGGAACAGATGTTACGCTTTGCTTTGTGCAATGCATTGTCACACCTCCTTTCAAATCTATTTATGTAGATTCGATGGCTAGTTTAATTATTATTTATATATATATGTAGATTTATTTCTTTGTATATATATTGATAATAATTAAACTAGAATTGAGAAAAAAAAACCCTTGAAATCAATTCCCAAAAGGGTTAGAACAAAATTCCGTGGAAGATATAGACCCGACCAGATTAACGTTGCTCAGGTTGAAGAGAAGGCTTGAGGTAGATGATCTCACTCCTTAGGAAGCTACTTTTATTGCCACGACACCACTTGTAAGCAATCCTAGAGGTAGATTGGCTGGGAGGCGATCAATGATGCGAGAATCAGCAACACTTGAGCGTGCAATGCGACAGTCAGCCACCCGAGGTCGAGGGAGAGATCGAGGTCGTGCGAGTGGTCGCAGACGCGGAAGTGGTTGAGGCAGGCCAATGACACTTGACCCCGTGACATTTTTGTTCGGCCATGTGGACAAACTTGTCCCATGCTATGTTGATCGTGTTCAAAATGTGAATTCGGATGGGCATTGTGGGTATCGAACGCTTGTAGTGTTGCTTGGATATGGGGAGAACCAGTATATCAGGGTTCAACAAGAGATGGCTGATGAGCTGCGTAAGAATTAGGGATTTGTATCAAGCGACATCGATGAACAACGATATTCATGGGATGATCGGTAATGTTTACGTCAAGGATCCTGGCTCATGTGATCTGACGAGGTGGATGGAGGCGATAATGATTCATCGGAAATTTCACGAGGTACCCCCGAGGTATCGCGAAATTCACGCGGTGACCACTTCTTTTACCTCTTTCACGTGGTACCCCTGAGGTTTTGGATTCTTTCACCCTGTGCCCCTCCCTTTTATTTTTAACAGCCCTCCATTACTTTAATTAAAAAAAAACAATTTACTGTCACGGTAGTTTCACCTATTAGAAGAAACGCGAGCGAAGAGAGAAACTCGAGCGAGTTGCCCAGTGAACAGCTGCTGGAGGGGCGAACGAGGGCGGCACAGGCGGAGGGTGATGGACTCCGGCTTCGGTGGTGGCGGCGGACCTGGATGTAGTACTCATCCACGCCAATTGAATTGGGGGATATATTGGACATGAAATAGAACGAGATTGAGAAACCCTAGCTTCGAATGGAGAGGAAATGAAAGGAAGAACGACTAGAAGACGGAGGGTGTCGTCGGCGTCGGTGGTGGCGGACTGGTGGGGCGAGAGACAAGATGAAAGAGTGGGTCGGGTGAGAGACAGCTTGGGCGAACACAGGAACGACCAGAAGGCGGAGGGCGTCGCCGACGTCGGTGGTGGCGGACTGGTGGGGTGACAAGAGATGGTGTAGGGTTCATCAATGGCCGCTTATGGGAAGTTGACAAATGACAAGGGAGACGAGGCGGCATTGCTGATCTTCTTATATCCTAAATTGAGGTTATTTGGGGGATGAATTAGATCAAAATTTGAAATTGAAATTGAAACTGGATTGGAATTGGAGTTGTTTTTAGGGTTAGGTTGGTAGTGAAAGGGGAGATTGAGGTGCTGGTGATTGATGGGAGATAGGGTTGAGATTGGATTGAAATCAGATGAGGCGCCAGAGCAGCTACACCCCCACCAGCACTGACACGCCAGCCACAAACACTGACGTCGGCCACCAGCACCTCCGGCGACAAGCAACCCAGCCTTCTCTTCTGTTCGACCCTTCAACCGCGTCTTCCGTCTTCTTTCCCCTTTTTTAATTCAATTGATTTTTTTTTCCACTAACGGAGTAACGAGATCTGTTTAAAAAAATATGTATAAGAGGGAGGGTTGTTAAAAATAAGAGGGAGGGGCACGGGGTGAAAGAATCCCAAACCTCAGGGGTACCACGTGAAAGAGGTAAAGAAAGTGGTCACCGCGTGAATTTCGCGATACCTCGGGTGTACCTCGTGAAATTTCCGATGAATCATTATCGCCTCCATCCACCTCGTCAGATCACATGAGCCAGGATCCTTGACGTCAACATTACCGATCATCCCATCAATATCGTTGTTCATCGATGTCGCTTGATACAAATCCCTAATTCTTACGCAGCTCGTGAAATTTCCGATGATTCATTTGGCAGTCGTGACACGATATCAACTTGTTGTGGTCGTCCTTATTTGGGGTGGTCTGCATACATGTATCCTAATGATGGCACCTACAACGACCGTAAGCCACTGACATAGATTATTACAATGACGTGGTATGGGCGAGTGAACTGGGTACCGTTTAGTTAACTTTCACCCTTACCATTACTATTCCTACACATTGTATGAATTGTAAATTATTGTACTTCATAACAAAACAGATATGACTTCGACCAGATTCAACCGATCCCTCCAACAACTCTACAATGGGATCATTTCCACCAATAGAGTGTAAACATTTGGGATGAACCATTCAATACAAGGATGGTAGAGTACAATAACCTCTGATGTATTGGTCATGATGGTTCGAGACACCAAGATGGCGACAGAGCCGATCCTATTATATTAGAGTGAGTAGTTAGTGTACGTTGAACTGTTTTAAATATCTTGTTATCGAATTGATACATGTATTTTGTTTTCAAACTTAAGTAGAACATAAAATTCATGAACATGATAGCGAATATAGGCCGATAAAATCCCTGATATAACTATTCATAACTAGTGTGTATAACATCGATAACCGAAAAACATAAACTCTCAAACATTGAAGACCAAGGTATATAAAATATCACATTTGTCATTGTGATGTCCGGTCTTGAGTGAGTGAGATTGGGTTGATCATTGCCTCGACATAGTAAGAGATAAGCTCTTGAAGATCGTGGAATTTCTCACCATGTTCTAGCATCCTCTGGAGAGGCTCCACTAACACGGTCAATCGCTATCATAAGCAAAAAGACACATTGTGACTATCATATAACTAGGGGTGTGCAGAAAAACCCGACACGACTGATATGACACGAAAACACGACAACACGACACGAAAAAACACGAAACCGAAAAGACACGACACGAACACATTATTATTATTATTATTATTATTATTATTATTATTATTATTATTATTATTATTATTATTATTATTATTATTATTATTATTATTATTATTATATGCGGGATGGGACGAGACGGGATTTGCGGGATCCCACCGGGATCGTCCCGCGTTTCGTCCCGCATAATTTTTGCGGGACGGGATTCGCTATTTTGTTATAATTTTTGCAGGACGGGACCGGGACGGGATCGGAATTTGCGGGATTTGTGCCCACCCCTAGTACTAATAACAATAAAATCCTATAAGAATCACTAATGTCATCTTGCCCAGTTGGCCGCGGCCCAAGTTTGTCCAATCGCGTGCAGCCCAGGGTTCGAATCCGGTTGTAGCCTTTTTTTTTTAAATCTTCTTCTTTTAAAAAAAAGTATATAAACTTCCTACAATAAACCCTAGCCGCAACGCTACATCCCCTCTCTCTCACTCTCATTGTCTCACGCATCCTCTCCAAATCCCAGAGAGAAACTTCTCTCTCTCTCCCTCTCAAATTTTGAAAACTAACTTGACAAGACAACATCAATCCTCGGGATATGGGATTAACTTCGAATATAAATATTCTCTTATTTTTAAAGCGTTATTTACTCGAGTCGGAATAAGATCGAGGGAGCGGGTTCTGAGATTTATTTATCAGGGGTTTTTGAATTTCAATCGGGACCACTTGGGTTGTCTTTTATCCTAGACTCCTAGCTTTGTTTGACCTTCCAATAGTTCTGTCCACCACCCTCCTGCATCTACCACGCCACTCTCCTCCCTCTATCTCTCTCCTTCCCCATTTTTGGTAATCAAAACACTAAACACCCAAACACAAACCTGCAATTTTGCAATTTGATTCTCTTGGATTTCAAACCAAACACAAACCCAAATACCCAAACACCAAACCTCCCCTATCAACTCCCTCCCTTGTGCTGTTGTCGTGAGCTTTCAAGCTCCAAAGTTGCTCCCTTTTGCTCAACCTCGCCAGCCCCAGCGCCACCACGCCGCAGCACCTCCACAGATTCGTCGTCGACACCATTGAAGTCGCAAAGGGGAGCTCCGAGCCCTGCTTTTCGCGAGCCACACGAGCAGCCCTTAGCTCGCCCTTCTCCGACAACCAGAAGAAGAAGCACCACACCACTGTATCCGAGCACCAGAAGCAGCAGCAGGGGCCACTGGAGCACCGACGCCGAACAGCCGAGCTCTCCTTGCTCCTCTATCTCCCCTGTTTTCCACCCAACACCTTTGGTAAGGATTCCTTTCCATTTCTTTCACTTCCTCCCACCTCCAAACGACAAAAAGGAGCAGCTTTAACCCCTCCCATCCTTCCTAGGTTGTCTCCGACAAGAGTTCGACTCTGGCGAGTCCGAAGGGCTCCGATCGAAGCTCCGACGTGTTCGAATCGATTCCCCTTGGTGAGCTTCCCCAACCCCTCTTTTTCAATCCTAGTTCCGATTTCGTGCTTCCTTATGCTAACTGATCGAGAAGAGAGAGTGAGAGTGGGTCGGAGTGAGTAACGGCGAGATCGAGAGTGTGAACGGCGAGACGAGTCCGGTTGAGCGAGCGAGAGTGTGAGCGCGAGCGTGACAGGGAGGGAGGGAGCTGCGAGTGCGAGATGGCTGGAGAAACGGGCTAAGCAGCGGAGAGGACGCCGAATCGAGCAAGGCAAACCGACGGAAGCCAAGGGAAGCGCCGGCTTTCTTCCCAACGAACAGAGGCGAGAGAGCAGAGGTTGAAGGAGACTGGCGGGTCCCACACCTCCACCTGGCGCCACATCAGCTGGACCCACCCTTCTTTTCTTTTCCGAGTTCTGGCGTTGAGAGTGAGCAAGTGAGAGTTGGTCATGGACTGAGTTGGGAATTCGGGCCGGACTTCTTATAATATAAGGGTTTGGGCCTATTTATACCAAATGAATATGATTTTGGGTAATTTCAACAAAAGGCTCGATTTTAGGATTTTATTAAATAAGGGTCGGTTTTGGTAAATTAATAAGAGGCTGATTTTAATAAATAAAAATTATTGGGATTTTAAAGGATTTAGAAATAATTTATGAAGTGTTTAAAATGAAATAGCATTTGAAATATTATGTAATATAATTGAGATTTAAAATATAATATTATGAGAGTTGGAGATTTAAAAAGGTATTTGACTAACATTTTCCAATATCGGAAATTCTATCTAGTTAAATCGGGTTTCGAAACGGTTGCGGTACTAACTTTGGGATTATGTGATCGATGACTAACTAGCATGATTGATATGAATGGTTGTTTAATATCATGATTTGTGTGAACTAACGACATGAATGAATGACTAACGGCAAGATGAGATGTTAGAATTTCGTATCATTTGACTTATGCCTTATGAGCTATGGTTAATATGATGAACTTTGGAGATATATGATCATGCGGATATATGAGTATTATTGTGAATATATGAATGTGGTGGAACGGAATGATGATAATGATATGGTCTTATGGAATGTGGCATCATGATGAGTGGTTGAACTTGATGTGATGATGATTGCGATATGATTGTTATCCTCGTTGAATGATGTGTGCTTGAATGCTTGAATGATTAGACGTAGACTTATATATATGTGCTGATATGTATCTAGGTAATACCTTGTGATTATGAATGATGTCTGCTGGATCTTCTATTATGTTGTTCTGCAAACCCAGGTGAGTTCCTATATGAGCTCACTCAGATTCGAAAAGAGATCTCCCTTCTTGTAGCCATGTGCATACTAGGTGCTTGCATTCATAATAAAACATGTCATGTAGTATCCTGCTAGGATTGCACTCATGATTGAGCATTCGTTTACTCATTGCTTTTGTAAACAGAACAACCATTATCTGTGAAGTAACTAGAGTCATTGCTAGGGTTATAGGATGACCTAGTCTCATCGGGTCCCGTCCTAAGTCAATCGAGTCATGAACTTCCTTATATTATGAGATGCCTGCGGGCTTTATTGTGGAGCGGGTTGGGCATGCGTGTCGCCCGATTATGAATGAATGCATTCACGAGCTGGCCAGTCTCCGCCCTATCGGAAGGGGGTGGAGGTAGGAGAGGGATATACCACTTGGTATTCGGTGCTAAGGTCTTATTATATTTATGCACTTGATCTTAGGACCATGCTAGTGTGTTAATATTCCGCCTTGCATCTAGAAGCATCTTTATTAGGACTAGCGTGTGTATATGTCTGCTTGTTTGGGATTATATTGCGTAGGGCTTCGATCTGACACCGCCCCACATACATTTTTTTTTTAGGTTTGTTTTGCAGCATCATTATTCCTTGTTTCCGTGACGTGGGAACTCTCTCGGGCGATCTCAAAGAAATGGTTTAACTCCACTAACATTGTATATTAAATTTCGATAAATACGCTTACTGGTTTGGTTTTGACTCGGCTCCGTCGTGTCACCCTCTTGTATTACACCTTGATCCTATTATTTGCACGATTATTGATTTTCCACGCTTAGACTTATGACAGGTACAGGGGACTTCCCCGGGGATTCCAACGATCCCTTCGAATTTTGGGTATGAAATCCCACTTTAAAATGTTAGGATAGAATTTCAAACCTTCAACCTGTACTCGAGGCGCAAGATCGTAACGAGGGGTTTCATCCCTCGAAACGTAACCCGGGAATCATAATCCCGGGCCGTTACAAAGTTGGTATCAGAGCTCAGGTTATGCAAACCGAGTATGATAGGTTGAAGTGGTTTTGAAAAGGGCCTAAGGTTTTCAAATGGTTTTTCAAAATGTTTTAGAAAGGGCAAAATGAATTTAATATGGCTAACTCGAATGGACTAAATATGAACTTGACTCAATAAATGCAGTAATCAAACAAAGGGAAACGATGGGGTAGTAAAGGCGCTAGACCGTCCCTATTGGATGTAGGTTGGAACGGGTAGGCAAAATACTAGCTTTCTTTTACAGACGGGGTTTGGGTTTGAAGACTCCAAGGAGCCCGAGGGTTGGAGCATCTTGGGCTAGGGGGCCGTGAGGTATTTGCCCCTCTGGCAGCCGTCCCTCGAAGGACGGCATAGATCGTTTATGTGATTATATGCATTTTATCCAATTGGGCCCGAGGGCGATCCTCCTCGAAGAGGATCATATTAATCTCGTTGATTGCTTTCATGCTGAGTGCTATTGTGCTTAGGATAGAGAACTAATGAGTAATCATGTATTGAATAACTGTGTAAACGGGATAGTGGGAGCAATATAGCAATACATGAATTCTGATTAGATAAGAATAGCCCTTCCATAACTGTATTGCTCTGTGTTCTCTGGTTGGCTTTTAGTTTGTGCCTGTCGACCTCGACTCTGGTATGTTCACTCTCTCTCTCTACTCTATTTGTACTCACCTCCTTTCATACAAACTGGGAAGCACTTGTGCGACACCTAATCTACCTAAATCGGGAAGCACTTGTGCGACACCCAATCTACCCAAATCGGGAAGCACTTATGCGTCACCCAATCTACCCAAATCGGGAAGCCTGCGGGCGAAACCCAACCTACCCAAATTGGGAAGCCTTCGGGCGACACCAAATCAACTATAGAAACAAAAGGGAAGAAACAATTCGACCTCCATACAAACACCACCTACTCTCCCCGATCGGCTCACATCGAGAAGGGAAAAAGGAAAATAAATACTACCTCTTTCGACTTGCACAAAAATAACTTTAAAAGACAAACAACACTGCTGAGGTCCCTAGTACACGATCCATATCTGATAGGTAACTCTTTAATGAGAAGAGGTTCTATGGAATCAAATATATATATATATGTAGCTTATATACTCTAATCAACACCTATACTGCTTTTGAAATGGAACTCAGCACCTAATTACTACATTAAATCTATAGTTATGATGACAAGCCTAGCTTATCTTAGTTGAAATTTCTTGAAAGTTCTTACCACTATATCAATTAAGTGTTACGGATCCATTTGCATCTTGGGCTCCTACATAGTCAATAGACTCATATACCTGGATAACCTTTTATCCCTCTTTCATTTGCCAATACTTAATGAAGCCTACCTTTGTACTGCAATCAATTTGATTTCTACTGTTATCCACCATAGGATTTCCACTTCTTTGTGCTTTAACTCTGTTGAGTTTTTGCAGGCATTTACTTATTCCTCATTTATGAGAAATTATCATTATCTCAAAATACATCAACTCAAAAATAACATACATAACCATTTATATTCAACAGAGTTCGGCTGTTTCAAGCTTAACCTTGTGAATTGCATAGGTTTTGATCAAGGAAGACACTACCATACTAGCACTGCTCAAGGGGCCTTCTCTCTTGAACACACACACACCCAATTAGAGATGATGGATGACTCTCAGGGCTCACTCACCAGGACTCATAGGCTCAATTGGATCCCATCTTTCATGGTTGCTTCTTATACCGCATCAGTATTGATGCCTAATGCTTGCCTTGCAGCTACTGTAAGCAACCTATTTAACATTGACGTTACTGTTGGATTGTTTTATCATTATAAAACAGATTCTACTGGTATCCTGATTGCTTATGTGTTTGAAATACATATATTTGTTCTTTCTATCCCATATACCTTCCTTAACTACTTGCGTGCAACTACAAACCTAGTTCCTACCTCACTAATAATCCAAGCAGCTAAGAAATTACATGGTATCCTGCTTGCGTTGTTGATCATACTTTACTCCTTGGTTATGCATCATATCATCTTGCTTGTATATTGTTACTGTGTTATCCCCATATATTTCAGCATCTTCAATCCTAACCCTAACCACAACTGCACTAATACCACTCGAATGAGGTTCTCCCTCGACATTCTGCTTCTCGAATCTCATTTGCAGACTTGCCATGAATGCAAACTGATCAAACACCCAACTCCAAAAAAGGTTAGTAAAATTCATTTCAACAATCAACAACTACCCTATTTTAGCAAACTTTATTTAAGCTTCTTGATCAAGATTTTAGAAGAACAATGTAATCAAAATATAAGGAAACATACTTTGTTTATGCTTTACACCTTGCTTGCCTACTATAACTATGTCATCTCTATTGGACCATGTTGTATCACACCGATCAGACCTACTTCTAAGCATATTAGAATAACCAAATCTCTTATAAGGAACCAAATCTCTCATGTAACATCTACCATCCTCACGGGGTCTCACTTTGTTTACTTACTCCAAACTGAACTGACATTAACCTCCATGGATCTTCTTGTGGTCCATCACGTGCTATTACCTCTTCCATGGCCTTTTACATGCACATTTCCCTTACATTGTCTACTGAGCTATTACAATCTCTTTTTCAAATGTGATAACTTAACTAGTAGAAGTAGTTATTTCTACTCTCTGTCAATCACCTATCAGGTTCAGATTTTAAACAAAGCACCCAAGATTACTAAATCTGCTAAAACTCTAGTAAGTTATGCTTCTTCACTCATACACTTCCATCCTCCTTTACTAAAATATGACAATCATCATAATCATTGTCATGACCAGTGCATTTTAGGACTTCTCACTCTCCTATGGACATCTCATCCTAAAACCTCTACTTTAGCTCGTACTAGACTCGGGTTCTCAGTGACTATCTATTATGCTCCTAGCATTGCTAGTTTATCTGATGTTTGTAACCTATCCTCGATTAGTAATCAAAACCTATGTTATGAACTATCACTGGATTATCATATTCAATATGGTTGCCTTTCTTCTGCTAAATGCTCTTTTTTGGTGCCTTTGCAGATTAAGGTTTTGCAATACTATTATCAAGTAATTACAGATTTTAACAAGCCTCACATTTTACCTGTTAGCTACTCGTTTGGATTTGCTATAAATGTTTGCTTACCTATATTCTACTATCTTTTGTTACACAACACACTAAGACTAACCATTATCTGTAACTCTCTGCTTATAAATCTACCATATTACTATAGTCTCACTTTACTGATGATTCTCTCTATGAAAACTCATGATGAAATAATCATAATTCACCCTGCATGGCTACTGACTGACTATTTGCTTTCTACCCAAGCTGCTGTCCATGATCTTGGATTGTTTGATAGCCTTGACTTGTCCAATCTCTTTATATATTCTAAATTGCTTTACCTAGTTTCAGTTATGAAGAGGTCTGATTCATATTTGATCTCCTTCTTAACTGAGTTGAATGATATCTTCCTCAAAACTAAAGGAAATACACACTTAATCTCTCCCATATGGCTATTAAATTACTGCTGTCTCTTTTATCACAGATTGAGGAGAATTGCATCTTTCATAAACTTTGATCAGTACTTACATACTCTGTATGATACACACTTAGCCTTTATATCATGGTTTTTATATAACTGTTGTCATACTTACAATAGCAGATGGAGAATTGCATTTTTCACAAACTATGATCAGTACTATATACTCAACTATGTTGCCAGTTATCAATTATATATAAAAATTTACTATCCTAGACATAACCCTGAACCCTATACTAAGCCTGCTCGAGGGATCTTTTCTCTCGAGTAATTTGTTTGTTTACAATCTATACAAATCTTCAACACAACCAGCAGAGAAACAACAATGACTAAGAGCACAAACTGGACTCCAAGATTTCAAGATCTCAGCTACAAAATAACAACAGTGATTACAAGGAAATACTGCAAGCAAGAATGAGAAGGAGTAATCTACATTTCACCATCACATAATAAATCAAATAGAAGGGGCCTTTGGAAGGTTTGCAGCTGCAGTATATTTTTTTATCTTCCATGGGTTATTACAAGCAACTGCCACATAAAATGTCTCCAATTTTCGACTTGTGAAGCATTTGCTCTGACTTGCACAGAAATTTCTAAACTTGTAAAACAGAAACAGGGGACACTACATACTCTCAATCATCTACATTTCTCTGCTAAGGATTTGAGATTTTATATATGTATTTGCGAGCAACTCATTAGGTCTGATGTACCATTTGTTATAGGTCAATCTTCTGGAATACAAAACACAATCATTATCACCTCTTATCTTCGAAACCTTGAATAAAAAATTCGAACAAACAACCCTCCGAAACCTAGAGTAATTCAAATCAACTACAACATTACAACACTAAACTTTACCTCTCCGACTAGAAAAATGAATCCTGAAACCACCAGTAATACCAACACCAAAATCCAAACTAATACAAACCATTTTATAAATCAAAACCTCTATAAGTATGGTCCTAACTCTTTAAAGTACGAAAATCCCCAACTGGTTTTTTATGAAGTTTAGCTTCTGGAATGTGAGGGGACTAAGTAGGAAAAATGTCTGGACTCAGATTGAATCCACTGCTAAATCGGATCACATTAAAATTTTAATGTTAGCCGAAACAAAACTAACTAACCCACCCCCGGAAAATTGTTGGAGAAAACCAGGTTTCGACAAGATGTTTTTCCATCCCTCAAATGGCCTGTCTGGAGGCCTCTGCCTCCTTTGGAAAGAATCGCAATTCCAAAATGAAACCATCACCATTAGAAACTCCACTGACAGGATTATTCAGGCAGACTATACCAACACCAAACTAAACATCACAATAGAAATCTTATTTATCTATGCAACTCCCTATGCAAACGAAAAAAATGCTTTTTGGGCATCTATTGATGACTACATAAGCAAAGCTAAGGACTCACTCATTATTCTGGGAAATCTAAATGAAATTTTGGAACCAAATGACAAGCAGGGTGGTAGAACGCCATCTATAAATAGATTTACAAGACTTAGAGATATAATTAGTACTCATAATCTGGTTGATTCTCCAACTTGTGGTAATAACTTCACATGGAGAAAACAAGAACATGGTAGCGATAACATTTATGAAAAATTGGACCGTGCGATTATAAGTCACTCTATCCTAAAAGAATTCCCTAATCTTTGTACTAAAAATCACGCTTTCTTGAAATCTGACCATGCACAAATCACACTGGATCTAATGGATAACCAAAAACAAAAATTGCAACGTTTTAAATTTGAAATGGCTTGGACCACAAGACCAGACTATGAAAACATTGTACGATCAGCTTGGAGAATTGACTCTCCGGGTTCCCAAATGTTTAAATTAACAAAGAAACTGCAAGAAATAAAAAGAAAGAGTAAGCTTTGGAGCAAGGTAACTTTTGGAAACGTTTTCCGCCAAATAAAACAAGTTGAATCACAACTCTTGGAGCTGCAAAACACGCTCTGTAACGCTTATAACTGTGATATAGACAAAAAAATCAAAAGGCTCACAGTAAAGCATGCTTCACTTTTAACCTATCAACAAAAATATTGGGGACAACGAGCCAAAAGAATACATGTCAAATCCATAGACGCAAACACAAAATATTTTCACAAAATTGCAACCGGAAGACGTAATAGAAATATAATAAAACAGATCCAAACCACAGCTGGCATAACAATCAATAGCGAAGATGAAATAAGAAAACTAATCAAACACGACGTCAGCCTAAGATATTCACTTCAAAGGAGGCAACAAACCCCTAGCAACCTATTAACCTATATAGGAAACAAAATTTCGATTGAAGATAATAACTGGCTAACTAGACAAGTCACAAACGCAGAAATTAAAAATGCGGTATTTGGTTTAGCAAACGACAAATCTCCAGGGCCTGATGGGTTCCCTGCGGGATTCTTTAAAAAATATTGGCATATTGTTGAACCTTCTGTAATCAAGGCTGTAAAAAGCTTTTTCCTTAGTGGACGGATTCTGAAACAAACGAACCACACGTTTATCGCTTTAATACCAAAAACAGACAATCCAACAACAACATCACACTATAGATCGATAAGCCTTTGTTCAACAACTTATAAGGTAATATCCAAAGTATTAGCATCAAGACTCAAAAAAATCATTCCTAAAATAACCAACCCTCTACAGAGTGCTTTCTCATCTGGTAGATCTATACATGATAACATTTTAATTGCAAATGAAATTTTTCACTCCTTCTCTAAGAAAAAAGGAAAAACTGGCTGGATGGCGGTTAAGCTAGACATGGAAAAGGCCTTTGACATGGTGGAGTGGGACTTTCTTCTTTCCACTATGCTCAAACTAGGCTTCTCCAAAAAGTTCACGGATTGGATCAAGGAATGTATAACCACGGTCACTTACTCAGTATTGGTAAACAATGAACCCACTGATGTTTTCTTCCCCGAAAGGGGTCTACGCCAGGGCGACCCTTTATCACCTTATCTATTCCTAATTGTTTCGAAAATCCTCGCTAGAGGTCTTTACAATGAATCGGAAAACCCCCAGAGCCATCTAGGAATAAGACTAACAAGAGACGGAACCAAGATTCCTTTTCTAGCTTTCGCTGATGATATTGTTATCTTTGCGTCGACTACAAAAACGGGTTGTGACCAAATCAACAAAACATTAAGGGAGTATACTGAGTTGTCAGGACAACGAATAAACAGACATAAATCCCAATTCCAAACTTAAAAAAACGTTTTGACTACACAGAAAAATCTAATCCGTAGTGAATTAGAAATAGCACACACACCTAATTTAGGGTGCTACTTAGGATGCCCGATCATCGAAGGAAGAGTCACGAAAGATGATTTCAAAGACCTTATAATGAATAACAAAACTCAACTACAGAATTGGAAGGCGAACTGTCTCTCACAAGCTGGAAGGTGTACTCTAATCAAGTCTACACTTTCAGCAAAACCTTTGCATTTAATGCAGTGCTTCATGTTACCCAAATTTGTCCACTCAGAGCTGGACAGAATCAATAGACAGTTCCTATGGAACAAAGGGCCTAACCATAAACCACTCATCAGTTGGTTTGGAATATGTAAAACAAAGGAAAATGGTGGGCTGGGTCTCCGTTGCTCAGAGGATATGAATAAGGCATTGCAGATGAAACTGCTCTGGAAAATACTAGCGGAACCTAATAGCCCGTGGGTTAAGCTAATAAAAGAAAAATACATCAAGACAAGCAATATCCTGAATTATCAAAAGCGGAGGGGATCCTTGTGGCAATGGGCGCAACTTATAAAATTAATACCTCTATTCAAAAAGGGTCTCCAATGGTCTATTGAGGATGGTTCAGCGATAAATTTCTTGAGAGACCTCTGGATGGGTAAAGCAACCCTAAAAACATTTATCCCAGATACTCAACAAATTGATGAGTCAATAAACATACAATACTTCATAAAAGAAAATAAAAGTTGGAATCGGAATAAATTATTTGGGGAACTGCAAGGCTTATTACCGAATGACTTAATAGAGAAAATCACCACAGTACCATTACCCGAGAACATCCATGTTGACAGACTATATTGGAAATGGAGTAAGAATGGGTGGTATACAACAACCTCTATAATTGATATGATACATAAATCCAAAAACCACACAAACTCGGATATAAGCTGGGTTTGAGACCTAAATACCCCACCCAAAATAAAATCATTCCTGTGGAAGGTCCTAAAAAATGCAGTACCAACAACGGTCAGATTAGCATCTCGAAGGCTAGGGATCCCGACAAATTGTCCTCACTGCGACTCATGCTATGAGGATTTATATCACTTAATATGGGACTGCCCCATTACTAGGGGCACTCTGATGGCAAATGACCCAGGTTCCTTTATGAAATGCATGGTTGTTTTGATAAAGGAGACCCGATCAACGATACTATTTGGAATATCAAGAACACAATTGGAAAAGCAAAATTTGAAGACGTAGCATTTGTCTGGTGGGGCATCTGGTTCTCTAGAAACAAAACGCACTTTGACAGTATAACACCAGATATAAGAAAGATACTAGCTTTCAAAATAGATCAAAAATTTATCTGGACAACCTCACAAGCAAAGGAAAACACAAGAGAAAATATAACAGCTATACCAAGCAACTCAAAACCCAGATTGATTTCAAAAAGAAAAAGAACCAAATGACAACCACCTCCTCGGGATACATATAAACTTAACTTCGATGGCTCTCTCTCCTCTAGTAATAAGGGCACTTTTGGGTTTATCATTCGTGACTTCAAGGGTTCTCCTATCTACTGTGGCCGGGGACCATCACCAATTGATTCTGTATGTGGATGTGAAAGCCATGGACTAGGAATGGCATACTCGCTGCAAAAAAATTGGGAATTACGATATTGACTGTAGAAGGAGATAACCTAACAATTATTAAGTGTTTAAAAGGTTTGGGGAAGCCTACTGGAGACTCGGATATGATTGTCTCAGATAGTCTAGTCTCGCTGGGCTTCTTTTGTTCGGTCGAGATTCGTCATGTCTACCGGGAAGCAAATCTAGTGGCAGATCGCTTGTGACGGCTTGGTTCTGCTTCACTTGGTCCATTGACTCTTGATGATTCTGTTTTGCGTAGTCTCATCCGAAAGGATGCTCTTGGCTGATAGGGCTAAGCTATATGGCCAAATTTTTTCCGTTTAAAAAAAAAAAAAAAAAAAAAAAAAATAGCGCAGCGCAGCCGGAGTGAATAATATGGGCATGTGACGTGGCAAGGCACGTGGACCACATCCAGTCGTCCCCATTTGCAACCAGCTCTCGAATCCCGAAGGAAGCGAGGGAACAGGAAAACCAAACTGCAATCCTACACCTCAGACCAGACGATGCCATGGGATGGGATTGACATGATTCCAAATAACACACCCTCCCATTCCCATTCCCATTCCCATTTCCTCCTCTCCCTCTTCTAGTTTCTCTATCATACGGAGTAATTACTAATCTCCAAATATTCTCCGATTTCTACGGAATCTCTCTACCCCATTTTTTTCATTTGTTGACCACAAATGATTTCTTTCTAATCTGTTTTACACACACAATACAATTTCAATTGCGCTTCCTTCGGCGTTCATCTCCCTTCTTCCTTCGTCCGCTGTTTTCTAATTTCATTTCCCCCTTTTTCTTTTCTCAGAGAATACAGTTCGAGGATTTGTAGCTTGGGCCTCAATTTCTTATCCGATTATTTATGATGAAATATCCGAGTTAGATTTTTTTGTTTCGTTGGGGTCAGAATTTGTGTTTTTGTTGTTCCTGGTGGATTCGGCTATGACGCTACAGGCTGGGAACGGGAGAGCGAGAAAGCGTTAAACTCGTGCAGCCTTTGATTTTTGAAAAGATTTCTGTCGGAATTTTGGGTTTTAGGAAATGAATGATCAGATTGTTGGTGGAAAGTTCAAGCTGGTTCGGAAGATTGGGAGTGGCTCTTTTGGTCAGCTTTATCTTGGTACATGTGGTTGCATTTTTTCAATTTATTTCCTTGTATCGAATTT
The DNA here is from genome assembly GCA_037127255.1 of Persicaria tinctoria. NCBI lineage: Eukaryota > Viridiplantae > Streptophyta > Magnoliopsida > Caryophyllales > Polygonaceae > Persicaria > Persicaria tinctoria. Next base: position 39,322,472 of record JBANSL010000012.1, on the reverse strand, counting down.
CAAACGATTTACAATGCTGACAGTATTTAATTCAGGGACCAATACACAAACTGGGGAGGAAGTCGGCGTCAAATTGGTAACAATCGCCTTTTTTGTTAATCGGAAATCGGAATGATACTCTCACTTTTTGCTTGTTTGTAATGTGTTTATATTCCTGTTAGGTGGCCCCTTTCATGATTTCATGATCATATCATATGTGAATGTCATGCTTTATGCTGGTAAATGGTTATAGAAATGTCCATAACATTATACTGCACCGACCTTGTATATCTGCAATAAAATGCCTTAATCCTTGCACTTTGATGTGCAGTGAAACTATAACAAGCCTATATACTTAGCTAACTGGTTTTGTTTAGACATGCTAATTAGCATTTTGGAACTCTATGAATCATGCATGTTCTCCTTCTGGTGACAATACTTTCATGGAAAAAGATACTATTCACATTCCTTATGTGTGTCATTTTCTGTACACAATCACATAAGGCCATGGATTAATCAAAAGTCAGATGACTCGGAACTGAGAAGTTTCTTATAGCTTACTAGTTGGTTTTGCTTTATATCTATGCAGCCAACAAAGACTATATAAGGAAACTGATATTCTTCCTTTGTTTTTTTTTTTTCAATTACTGGTCTTTGTGCCTTTGGGTGATTTCGTACATCCAGTTCATGTATCTTTACTGTGTGTCATTCTCAGGAACCTGTAAAGACCAGACATCCTCAACTCATATATGAATCCAAATTGTACATGCTTCTTCAAGGCGGAAGTAAGTTCTTATTCGTTACTTACTGAAATAGGATGTTCTGGAGACAGTGTGATGGTTATTGATCTGCTCTCTATTTTAACTAAATTTATGATGCCTTGATAATCTCTTTTAGCTAACTGTCTTGATCTGACTTGTACTAAATGTTCTCAATTACAGCTGGAATTCCTCACATAAAGTGGTACGGAGTTGAGGGTGAATACAATGCAATGGTTATTGATCTTCTGGGACCAAGCCTTGAAGATCTATTTAACTATTGCAATAGGAAATTCTCCTTGAAAACCGTCTTGATGCTTGCTGATCAATTGGTAAATGTTTTTAATTTATTTTTCCGGGGTAACTTAATTGACTTTCTTGCTCCAGAGTTGACTTCTTTTGTTTATCTTATCCTTTCAATAGATTAGCAGGATCGAGTATATGCACTCACGGGGTTTTTTACACCGTGATATAAAGCCTGACAACTTTCTAATGGGCCTGGGGCGTAAAGCGAATCAGGTACTTTCTCAGGAATCATGGTGTCTCATCACATTATTGCATTTGTCCATGTGGCTGAAAATGGGCGGGGTCTTCAAATTTAGATCTACCTTCTCTTCTCTCGATAAAGTGCTAGTTCGTTGGAAGTGCTTGGGCACAATATGTCACACTTCCATTTGACATAGTTGGTTTGATGTGAAATTGCTTCCAATATTATTTCATTTTTAAATCTTAAGAACTCGATAGGTTAAGGTAAAAGTCTTGTAAGAGATGGAAGGAAAAAGCATAGACTGAGATGGAAGAGGCTGCTTAGCTGCCAGTTCATACATTCATACAGTAATTTGCATATAGGTGCATTTATGGGCAGAATAAGTAGGCCAGTGTTTGAATTGGGAGAGATGTGATAAACCAAGGAGAAAGGAGTTGGACCATATTGAAGAAGAAATAATCTTGGGATGTGAAATATTTACAAAGAAAATATTCTCCAAATGATTGAGTTCTTTCCATAAGATAGAGGAACTATTCTTAAAATCTTAGAAAAATAGTTTCGGATTGCTGCAGGTCTATGCCATTGATTTCGGTCTTGCAAAGAAGTATATGGATCTTCAGACACAAAAGCACATTCCTTACAGGTATCACAGTTTTGCATTTATGTTACATTAAAACCTGTTTCATGGTCTTTAAGTTTAATTGTGCACAGTATTAATGCAAACTTACAGATGCTTTATATATTGATTTTATTTTATTTTTCAACAAGCATATGGGAGACTTCACTGCAAAAATCATTTTTAGAAAGCTAACTCTATCATGCTTTGAAAAGTGCGAGTTTGACTGAAGCATTTCTAATAGATTCTGATCTTAGCTTGAACTTCTCTCCATGTAGGGAAAATAAGAATCTCACAGGCACTGCTCGCTATGCCAGTATTAACACTCACCATGGTGTAGGTAGTGAAACATAATTAGTCTTTCTTTACCCTGATACTCAATGCTTTACAATTTTTTGTCCAATTGAACCCAAACTTTTGCTTGTGCAGAACAAAGCCGAAGAGATGATATGGAATCTCTTGGCTATGTGCTTATGTATTTCATCAGGGGAAGGTCAGAAGTTTCATACTGCTAGGCATCAATGATTTTGTTTTTGAACTATTTGTGCTAATAGTAACTTACGCAACCTTTTTCTGTATGCTAGTCTTCCATGGCAGGGCCTAAAAGCCGGGACTAAGAAGCAAAAATATGATGGAATTAGTGAGAAGAAGGTGAATACACCTGTTGAGGTACTCCAGCTACATTGGCATCTTAATTTCCTACTTTTGTCGTAGAAGCTAGTATGAAAGCAGCCCAAGGAATAGAAAAAACACGTGGCACACGAACACAAAATATACTACATGGCTTCCAGTCGTCTTTGATAGGTATCGGATGTTGGTTATGTTGCTATTCTGGACTTGGATTTCTGAACAGCAAACGGAGAGATCCTTGATAGTTACACTGTTGGTTGTTAAATTTAACATTCTGACTCGGAAGATGGCATCATTCTTGTACTTTGTATTGTGGCTGCAACCATATCATATTATCATACGATGTCTCCTGTTTATGTCTAGTATTATGGTCATATTAGGCAGTATCATACTTCAAAAAATGAATTGCAGGATATTACATTAAAAATTCTGAAAATTTCAGGTGCTCTGTAAGTCCTATCCAACCGAGTTCATGACATATTTTCATCATTGTCGGTCACTACGTTTTGAGGACAAGCCTGACTACTCGTATTTGAAGCAGCTGTTTAAAGACTTATTTGCAAGAGAAGGTAGCATTCAGTCATTCCTCTCATGATAACATCTTTAGCATATCATAGGCTTTCCCCACTTTGTTCAGTCCATCCCATGAAGAGAACATATCCTCAAAATAAATACTTTTGTGTATTTCATTTGCTCGGACAGGCTATCAGGTCGACTATGTTTATGATTGGACTATATTAAAGTACCCCCAACAAAGTGGCAGCGCTAAACCGAAGGTCTGCTTAGGTTCATTTTGATATTCTAAATTTCTAACAATCCGATCCAGCTTCTGATTTTTATCATCTTGTTATTTTCAGCCACAGAGTGAAAAATCCGTGGGAAGACCATCGAAGCCCCCAGGTCTGTTCTCTATATACATTATACACTAGATAGTTCATCCAAGCTAAACCTTTCAGATTTCTCCATATAATCGGCAATGATCATCTTTAATTTTCAATGGTTTTAGGTTCATCATTTATCTTGTCCGTCCAATATTTGATCTAATGCTAAAAGTTTCCCTATAGTACCGCCGCCTCCAAAACAGCTGCACATTTTCGTTCGCTACTTTTTTGCACTAGTTTTACTAAACATGCAACAAAGTGGAATTATATTTCAAGTGCTGTGCTAAATTAACCCACAGTTCACAATCCATTCACAAAACTAACCCTTTAGTTATAGGGAGATGTAATTTCTTAAGGGTGATATGTAAAGTATATGTAGTATTTTGCTTTTGGCGACATAACTCACTGAATTAGCTCTACGATTACTTGTGTAATTATTCAAGTACTTAGCATCAGTTGTTGTGGCGTACTCAGCTGGCGGGCAGGAGGTCATTGAGGCATATGCGAGAAGACATTCTTCTGGCTCCGTGTTGCAAGGTGACCCATCAAGGCATCCTGCACTAGCGCCCAAGGACATGGTTGGTATTCATGACTCGTCTTTTCTTTCTGCGTAGTGTACACAAGCATCAGCCTAGGAAATGCCAAATGGTAACCGAGTTTGTGATTAACAGGCGGACTCCATGATAGGCAGCTGTGCGTCTACCCGGTTCGGGGGCACATCAAAGAAGGCTGTAGCTTCGTCTGTTGGGCCAAGTGAACGTTCCAGCCGGATCATCCCTAGTGGTGGCTGGCTCTCTGGAGGCCAGAAGGTGAAGCACGGGTCTGAGCCTAGCCGGCTAGGCACTCCTTCTCGATCCACAACCGCTAGAAGCTTTCTTGATGATACTCTTAGGAGCTTCGAGTTCCTCAAGATCCGCAGAGACAGGAGGAAATAACAAGAAGACCCCTTTCGTCGACTGTTTCCTTCATCGGAAGGTAGACTCGAATGTCAGAACTTGTGAGATACCGTCTGTAATATGAGCTCTTCCCCCCTGTTGTAAAAGCTGAAGCTCAGAGATGTACACAAGCTTCACATATGCAGAGATTATATTCTTATCTGAGTTTCCTTCATGTATTTAACTATTATATTGTATAACACAGATTCATAATATGGAAGTAATATTTGTTCAAACAAAAACTTTGTTTTTTTTTTTTTTCAAATTATTTTGCGTTAGGTAGATGTAGATCCAACAAAGGGTGAAGCACTTCCTTCAATCCAATCCTCTCAAATCACATCAACCTCCTTTACACATGCTTTACTACAAATTATGAAAATTATTGACCTTGTTTTTTAACGTTTCGGCTATATACACCGTAAATCCTCACGTTCTTAAGGACGTGCATGCACGTCCTTAAGAACGTGCAAGAGTGGAACCCCCCAAATCGTGGCGACGTGCATTGCACGTCCTTTTTTTTTAAAGAAAAAGTGCATTGCACGTCGATAAGGACGTGCAATAATACACGTCTTCTTAAAAACAAAAAAAAAAGAGCCCCTTCGTGTTCGTCCGACCAGCAACCAGAGAGAGAGAGATAGCGACGCCGGAGAGGGATCGAGAGAGCGACGCCGGAGAGAGATCGAGAGAGAGATTGAGACACAGATCGAGAGAGAGATGGAGAGAGCGGAGGCGGAGGTGCCCATGGAGGAGGAGCTGCGGGAGGGTGGTGGTGGGGCGGTGGCGATGGAGACCGAGGGGGGTGGTGGGCCGATGGCAGTGGCTGAGATGGTGGAGGGTGGCGGAGGAGGTGGCGGAGGAGGTGGAGGGGTGACGGATGTGGTGGAGGAGAGGGAGGCGGTGGCGGAGATGGTGGAGGGTGGCGGAGGAGATGGCGGAGGAGTTGGAGGGGTGGCGCAGGAGGTGGAGGAGAGGGTGGCGTTGGCGCCGGAGGTGGAGGAGACGACGACGGTGGTGGTGCCGGCGTCGGAGCCGGAGTCTGAGACCCTATTACCGCCGCGGAAGCGGCGGAATATGGAGGTCTCTCCTTTACCGACCCCACTGGTAAGTTTTTTGAATTATTTATTTTATTTGATAGATTATAATATAGTTTTATAATATAATTTATAGTTTAGTTTAATAGATTATATAGTTTCATAATTTATAGTTTAGTTTGTTATATAGTTTCATAATTTATAGATAATAGAATATATAGTTTCATTATATTTTATAGTTTTATGATACTTTATAGTTTAATTTCATGATATTTTATAGTTTCAAATTTAGTTTCATGATATTTTATAGTTTCATAATAGATTAGATAGTTTCATTAAAAGCTTTATAATATATGTTACAATAAAAAAATACATTAAAATACAATAAAAAACATTAAAAGTTATCACATTCTATACATTAAAATACAACAACAGACATTAGTAAAAGATTAAAAGTCAGTACAAACTTTAAAATATATTAAATTATATTAAAATAAATTAAAAAATACATTAAAATAAAATAAAAAAACATTAAAAATAATTAAAAAACATACATTAAAATACATTAAAAGTCATTACAATACTTGTATTTTAATATATTAAAATATATTAAAATACAATGAAAGACATTAGTAAAACATTAAAAGTCATTACAAACTTTAAAATATATTAAAATAAATTAAAAAATACCTTAAAATACAATAAAAAAACATTCAAAGTCATTAAAAAACATACATTAAAATACATTAAAAGTTTTTTTTTGTTTTTTTTTGTTTTTGATTAGGAAAGATTTCGGGTGAGAAGGCTCTACCCGGCAGCATCCTTGCGGATGAGGTCCAGAAGACCTGAATCATTTTTAATATCGACTCCTCGGGCATAGTGGCAAAGGTGTGCAACCTTATCAGCCACTCTATTGCCCATACGAGGAACATGAAAGAATGAGACTTCTTTCATAGTTGATAGCAGAATTTGTACATCAGAAAGGATCATTTCAATTTTCCAAGGGCATTTGGTTTTCCTATTTAAGTGATCAATGATTATCTTAGAGTCACCTTCGATTTGGATTTTGTCTATATTGAGTTGGCGAGCGTATTGGATTCCCATTTTGAGAGCGAGAGCTTCCGCAATGAGAGGACGTTGTTTTCCTAATTTCTTGTGACACACTGATACTAGTTGTCCATCCCAATCTCTGATAATAGCCCCAGCAGTGCTATCGTTATTTGTAAGTGATGATCCATCGAAATTGAGCTTTAGGGTACCCCATGGTGGCTTGCGCCAAGAAACATTTTTTTGTCTTTTATTCTGTTTTGGAGTTTTGGGGATAAAATGACTAAACTCCTCCTCAAAACCAGCCTCAACCACAGATGTCTTTTTCCAGTTGTCTATGTGCGATTTAATCAGACGTAATACTTTGTCTTTTTGCGAAATGGCCACCCGCTGAAACAAATATTGATTCCTAATATACCAAGTAGACCACCTGGAGAAAGCAAGGCTTTCCAGCGCCGACGAGTTAAGATTCTTCCCAATAAACGACAAAATGGGCTTGATGTCCCTAGACTGGACAATCATGCAAGCAATAGTTGATTGGACTTGGAGGAGGAATTGATGGATCGCTCGTATAAACTAGCACTATAGTAAAAGGTGGACCTCGTCCTCGGGGCCCCTATTACATAAAGAACAGGTGGTCGGGACAGACGTCCCCCGACAGGATAGCCTAGAAGTAGTAGGAAGGCCATCCTGTGAAACTTTCCAAAGAAAATTTTTAATCTTCGGGGGAATATTAACCTTTCATATCCAGGCATTATTGTCAGGGAGAAGTGTTGACTGAGCAGTTATCAATTTGTATGCACTAGCAGTGGAAAACCATCCCTCCCTATCGGGCCACCAGTATAACCGGTCCTCAAATTGCGAGGCAGGTAGCGGAATGTCTAGAATTTCACGTACCAAGCAGTTAGGTATTGTGCTCTGGAGTTTTTCCTTCCACCATCTTCCCCCCATGATGTAATCACTGACAGTCTCCTCTTGATTATAATATTGAGGGCAATCCTCCATGGAAGACAAGGAAGAAGTTGTGATCCAATTATCAGTCCAGAATTTAATTGATTTGCCATTTCCTACAGACCAAATAAGCCCCGACTTAAATTTGTTAATTAGAGTTGTGTGCTTAGACCCTTGCCAGGAGGTTGACCCAATTTTTTTGTATTCGAAAATGCTAGCAGAGCGAAGGTACTTGTGTCTGATCAACGAGACCCATACATTACTAGGCTCAACCAGAATCTTCCAAAGAAGCTTCATTTGAAGAGTCATATTCATGTCACTAGATTTCCGAATCCCCAAATCACCACACTACTTCGGTTTGCAAATCCTATCCCAGCTAATTAGTGGGCGGTACTGAAGATCCTTGTTCCAAAAGAAAGTACGGTTTATCTGGTCAAGTTCTTTGTGCATCGTCGCAGGCAGCATGAAATTCTGCATACAATGTAGTGGCTTAGCAGAAAGATTGGAGTTGATTAAGATAGCGCGTCCCTGTTGAGAAAGGGCATTGACCCTCCATTTACTCAATTGCCCTTTAGACTTACAAATGATTTCTTCAAAAGTATTTTTGGTCACACGCCCATTGATAATAGGGCAACCAAGATATTTCTCTATTGAGTTTTCATTTGTAATATTTAGACAGTTGTGCAGTTCTAAGATCCTTTGGTTGGGGATGCCTCTCGTAGCTTGGAAACTAGATTTATGGTAATTGACCTTTTGGCCCGAAACTTTACAGTATGAATCTACAATCGACTTCACTTTGCGCCCAGCTTCCAAACCACCTTTTGAGAAGATTATGATGTCATCTACGAAGGAGAGGAACGGAATCCGGGGGCCATGTTTTCCAATCGGGAAGCCGATGTGGGTTTTATCCAGTCTTGCCTCAGCTGTAAGCTTCCGGGACAGAATCTCAGCACCTAAAATAAATAGGAATGGGGAAATCGGATCACCCTGACGGAGACCCCTGGACAGGAAGATCAGGTCCGTAGGACCGTTGTTGACTAACACTGAGAAAGATACCGTCGTGATACATTCCATAACCCATGAAATAAATTTATCGTGGAAACCAAATCTCCCAAGTAACTTTTTTATGAAATTCTAGTCGACTCTATCGTATGCTTTTTCCATATCTAGTTTTATTGCTAACCATCCCTCACGACCCTTCCGTGATCTGAAGGAGTGGAAAATTTCGTGAGCTATCAGGACATTATCTTGAATAGCCCTGTCAGATACAAAAGCGCCCTGCAGAGGGTGGATAAGTTTCCCAATAATCGTTTTCATTCTATCAGTCAAGATTTTGGATATAATTTTGTATATATTGGAGCATAAGCTGATTGGTCGGTAATGACAGGTGGCAGTCGGATTTTCTCTTTTTGGGAGAAGGGAGATGAATGTGTGATTTATTTGTTTAAGCATTTTTCCGGAATGGAAGAAACCTTTAACTGCTCGGATTATGGATGTACCTACTATATCCCAATATTTTTTATAAAATTCAGCTGTGAAGCCATCAGGACCCGGGGATTTATTTTTCCCTAAATTGAAAACTGCAGTTTTAATCTCCATGTTAGATGGTAGTTGCACAAGGAAATTGTTATCCTCTGATGTAATTGATGGTTGTATTAGCTTCAACAACTCGTGTAGGAGCCTGTCATCTATCGGTTCTTTCTTAAATCTTTTGTCGAAATCCTCTTTAATCTCATTCCGGACATTTTCCTCGCCTACAACCAAAGTTCCAGTGGAAGAAGCGATGTTACGTATTTGTTTCCTATGCCTCCGCCCCGACGCCACTCGGTGAAAATAAGGTGTGTTGGAATCCGAGAGCTTAAGATGTTTGGTTTTGGCTCTTTGGTTCCAAAAACTTTTTTGGAAGAGTAAAAGCTTCTCCTTATTTTTTATGAGGCACTTTTCCTTATTGTAGTTTGCTTGGACATTTATCCCCGGGCCAGTGGATTGAGTGTTTAGGAGCTCAGTCTCCACCTCTTTCAATTGGCGGAAGATGTTTCCAAAAGTCGTTTTATTCCATTCCTTTGCCTTCTTTTTAAGGATTTTTTGTTTAAACATTAATTGAAACATGGCAGATCCCGGACAATTGGCCCTCCAGGATTGTTTAACTATATTGCGGAAATCTTTTCGAAGAAGCCAGTCATTTTCAAACTTGAAAGGCGGAGCTTTAAAAGTAGAGTCGACCTCAAAAGATATTGATATTGGGCAGTGATCTGAGGTGGAGAAAGCTCCGTTATATGTGATCATATTAGGAAATTTTTTGATAACCTGTTGGTGAACAAGTACCCGATCGAGTTTTTCACGGATGTTGAAATCTTCATCCGGATTCTTCCTCCAAGTATACGCATTTCCAAAGGTGGGGAGGTCTATTAGTGAACAATCATTTTTGAAGGAGAGAAGTCTATCGAACCTAGAAGTTCGGGTAGTGGCACCACCGAGCTTGTCGGCATAGCATATAATTTCATTTAGATCGCCTAAAACTATACACGGGATGGGTGAGTCAAGAACAATTGATTTTAACATAACCCAAAACGGTTCTTTTTCATTAGGACCCGGAGGGGCATAGACGAACAAGACAAGGATAGGAAACCCCTCAATCAAGCTATCAAGTTTGAGACCAATTATACGCAGTAAGTGAAAAGCAATGGAGATCGTAAAGTTTAGTACTTGGTAGGATTTCCACAGGACACCAATACCACCGGATCGACCAGTCGCCGGTGACCGGACCGCTTCATCAAATCCAACATTTTTCCACATTTTGTCGTCGGGAATTATTTCTGATTTAGTTTATGCTAGAGCCAGAATTTGAATATGCTTATTTTTACACATAGAATCAATTTCCGTCCAAAAAGTTCTTTTTCCTATACCCCTGCAATTCCAAAAGCAGATCTTCATGTATACCTTGTGATGATAAAAGGACTGGGTTTCAGAGTCCTTAAATCGATAGGATTTTGAAATTTTAATTTGAGGAAAATGTTATTTTGGGACTTAATAGGCCACCTGGAACAGATAAGGAAGCATTCAAACACTTGATACACAATTATATAGCTAGTACTTGGGTTGAGAGGATTTGCAAGATAAATAGTTTGTTTATTAATTTGTTTTTTATGCACACCAAGATAATTGATGTAAGCACCATGACTTCTATTTCTACTAACTGTTTTGACAGTGGCTTTTTTAAACGTCATCACCACTAGCAAATTAGAATAACATCTGTTTTTCAGGAAAAAAATATTTCCGCTAATACGTGTGGTGCCATGTTTTACAACAATGAGGATCATTTCCTCAATAAGTGATTCAAGAATTAAAAAAATTAATATACACTTTTGTGTGGTGCCATGTATTACAACAATGAGGATCATTTCCTCAATAAATGATTCAAGAATTAAAAAAATTAATATACACTTTTGAATGAATGTCTTATGACCATCCACCACAGTTGGCCATTGCCTAAGCTTACCAATTAAGATAGATTTTTTAGCAACAAGGAAAAAGAACCATTTACTTGAGCAAAATACTACTGGAATGACCAGGCCAATGCCCAAATAATGGAGAGACGGGAACCTTGTAACCATATCCACGAAGTACCTTAGTTCTTTTTGGTTAGCCAAAGCATCCAAAAACAGCAGTGACCAAGCACCATGGGACGGAGTCCTCTCAGCAGACCAGTTCAAACGAAGGCCCTTCCGGGAAGCCACTTTATCCTTGAAGTCATAGCCCAAGCCACACAGCAAAGCAAACATATAGCAAGTGGGTAGGAAATAAACAAATACATATATTAAACCTTCACCCAAGATGACAGTAGACATGAAGTCTTTTTCATCTATGAATTGTTTGCAGTCAATTTGAATCCTCGTATGCATAAGCGAGCTTTCCACCAGAGATTTGCTGAAAGAGCTTGAATAGCCCCCAAGTTTTACAAACTTAATTTCACAATTCCTATAAAGGGTGATACACAAAGAAGCAATGGTTATCAAAAACCTCCTAACAAACATTGTCTGGACAAAGATATAAAAATTTTCAATAATAGGATATGAGTCAAACACTTCCTTATCCAAACTGAAGGCATGAACAAAAGAAGCCCCAAGAACAACAGTTTGTACACGACCCGAAAATCGGGGGGTAAGGAGTACCAAAGCCAAGTTCAAACTTGCAAAACCCAACTTAATGAGAACCAATCCTTCGTTCGAACGGAGGGAAGGAGCCATGACAGCCCCAAGAACCTCAATTTTTTCAAGGCCCGAAAATCGGGGGTAGGGAGTGAAGAGGCATAGGCCTCTAGCACCGTTTTTTGTATACACCAGTCTATGGTGAATAAAAGTGCTATAGATAGTAATTGTGCCAAACCAAACATAAAGTTGGTAAATTTCAATAACATTATCCGACAGTTGATTAACACACTATTTTTTTGAATACAAATTGACTCAAGATTAAGCAAAACATGAAACCTGTGTTTGAGGCGCTTCGATAAGAACCACCAAATAAGAAGCCAGAGTAACAATATGCCCCGAGTCCGCCCCATCCGAGCACTAGCGGGCGGCAATATCACAGACCGCAGGGAACCTGCATTCAATTTCTGAGAACCCTCTCGGGGGGTAGAGGATGAAGAAGCACATGGCTCCTTCACAGTTTTGTTGACATACCGAGAATCGGTGGTATTTTTTGTCAAAGACAGCAGATTACCCGTGTCAAATGTTAGAATTAAGAAATTCATCGAAGAATCTATGGAACTGAGGAAGCCGAACAAAACCGGATGTGTAAGAACGAACCTGATTGTAAACAATCCGACCAACAACGCACCAGAAAGAGACACGAACCCAACAAGCACAGCACCAAGGCACCCTGAACAGAGGTACAACAGCCACACCCCGCTAGCAAGCCGAGAAGGCACCCCAACAAGCCCAGACCACGCACCACAAGAGATCCTGAAGACCACGGAGCCCCCGCCCACACCGGGGAGTAGTTTCTTCCTCTTTTTAAAATCTCTTGACACCATTAACTTGATAAACTCAGCCTCTATGCTCATCCATGGAATCCCCATGAAGTTGTCACTCTTGAAAGAGGGCTTTAGGCCGCGGTGTCGGGCGCAAGCGAGACAGCAAGAAGACCACGCACCAGACGCCGGGAATTTGCGAGGTCGGGCACGCGACACAAAGGTCAGGACGACAAGGGGCTCCGATTGAGGAGGGGTGTGCGAAATTGTGTTCCCAACAGCAAGATTCTCGCCAAACCGAGCGGAAAACAGATGGATGGAAGAAGATTCACCGCTCGAAACAATTGAGGCTAGGGATTTAGAAGCCATGGAGGAAGGGAGAAAGAGGGGCGCATGGGAGGCGCGTTCTCCTGCCCACAGAAGGGGTTTACATCGCCACTATATTTTAAAAAATACATTAAAAGTCATTACAAAACATACATTACAATATATTAAAATACAATAAAAGACATTAAAATAAAAAAGATTAAAATATATTAAATAGAAAGTAACAAGTTCTTAAAATTTCATAACACCAGGCGATAGGGAGGCTATTGCGGGGGGATGGTACCCTCCGGCCAGTCAGACACGCCGACCGGGCAGCGGTTAGTCAGATTATGGAGGAGAGCGTACCACATGACATTCACGGTCAGCATGAGCATACTGTAGATGATCTACTGATGTCTGTAGAGAGCTATCAGCAGTTCATGGGGACTCCACCTGCCGACGAGTTAGACAGCTTCGGGGGGGGGGGGGGGGGTTTGCCAGATTTCCATCCTTCTGGCGATGCGACGATGGGGTTGCAGCTTTCTTTGGAGCCCCTCGAGGTACTGAGCAGCTGCGTCACAGATGTAGTTGCGGGTCGACGGGCTGACATGGGTAGACCGCCTACTCGTATACCCCCCACCATCCCCGAGGCATCTACATCCGGCACCCACGACGTCGAGGCTTCTACATCCACACACATACCACCCGTGGTTTCCCTGGCTTCGGCGGATGACAACATTCTGGAGGAGGTAGCGGAGGAGGTCGGCGACGGGCAGGAGGGGCGAGATGACCATTACGCTACACGACGTCGCCTGCCTCCTAGGGGTTCGAATTGAGGGTCTTCCGTGTTTGTCACACCTACATCCGGTGGAGCTGATCCCCACGGTCGCTGAGTACTACCAGTTGACCCAGCAGGCTCTTAGCTCATACAGACATGCGGGCGGTCCGCTAGTTACTTGGCTTAGGGACCAGTGGATTGCGAGACACGACCCGCTCTTCGACCCTGCGCCCGCTGATGACCCTGATGCCGCGGCTGATCCGGAGCAGATTCGACTCCGCATGCATACTGGAGGGGGGAAGCCACAGGATGACCCTGCTCAGCGTCGGTTTCTGGACATAGGTTACCTCGCCACCGCCATCGGCGCGACTTTGTTTGTGGATAAGTCGCAGAGCCGCCTCTTATGGAAGATGTTCGGCCTGGTCTGGGACATCGAGAGGACGGCTACCATGGCTTGGGGTGCAGGTGCCCTTGCCTGTCTCTACAGGGGCCTGGGCGAGGCTTCCAGAGCAGGTGCGAAGGGTTTGGATAGCTGCATACCGCTTCTACAGGTACGAAACCGTTGAATTGCATGTTATATTTTACTAATATTTATATTATATGCTAACGATATTGTATTTTGTGTCAAGGCTTGGATATGGGCGTACTTCCCTCGCTACCGCGGCGAGTGGTCCACCAATCCGGTTAGGAAGTACGATCGACGCTGGTATGCGAGGTTCATCCCTCCGAAGGCGCCTGCTCGTCGTGCGACCATAGCGGGCAAGCACAAGAAGGTTCGGGAGATGTGAGCAGAGATCGACAACCTTACCGTCGCCGATGTATGTATTCGAATCTCTAAATTTATGACTTATATTTCGTAACTGTGAATTACGCCTGATTTTTGTAATTATAGGTGGAGTGGATGCCATTTGGGCGTGGTCTTGACTTCGACGGCGAGTACCGCCAGTCGACCTATCGGGGCACCATCACATTTTGTGGAGATGAGGAGCCTTACATGCCCGATAGGTGCATGCGTCAGTTCGGACGTGTGCAGGGGATCCCGCAGACCGTCATCCAACCTAGTCGCTTCACCCGCGGCACCGCCTTGACGCCCAAGTACGTCGCCGTATTTGACGTCGGGCACAACAGGTGGCAGGACTTACTGGACGAGGGTCGCTTCTATAGGTTGGCCAATCATAGACGCACCAGGGAGGACTGTCAGGCTGGTGTGACTGCTGATTACTTGGCGTGGTACGCGTCGCAGAGCTGGCCGTACGTGCTGCCGACCACGCCACCATATCCGGACCCTCCAGCGCCCGTCCACCCGATAGGCATGGATCCATGGGTGGACCTCCCTCAGCCTCCAGCCATCCCTCCGGCATTGGAGGCCCGCTTGCACGAGATGGAGGGCTATTGGAGGGACCTATCTACCGACCCTCGCCTTGAGGAGCTATTAGACGAGGTGACGGGTATTCTGCATCAGGCTGTCAGCAACCCACCTGGACATTGATGTACTTTTATCTTTTATGTTACGAATTTTGTATCTATATACTTTCGTGTTTGCTACATTATATACTTTTGCGTTACGGGTTTGGTATCTATATACTTTCGTGTTTGCTATATACACCAATAACGTCAACAACGAAAACTATGTCAAGAACGAAAACGAATACGTCAAGAACGACACCGTTGGAGGAGTTAGGGTTGGGTTAGGGTTTATGGTTTGGGTTAGGGTTTGTGGGATAGGGTTAGGGTTTGGGTAGGTTTAGGGTTTGCACGTCCATAAGGACGTGCATCATATCATATGCACGTCCTTATGGACGTGCATAATATGCGTTATTTTGACGCCTACCTTGCACCCCCATGCCGTATGAGCTGTCATCTTCATACACGGCTTCCAATTATGTATGCGAGGATGAGCTGCACCCACCCTCATCTGCAAGCGTCCGAAGGAAGGGGAGGCCTCGGGGGTCGAGGAATGCCTGCAGAACCAACCCGTTTCCATACGGGGAGTTAAGGGAAAGATTTGAGAGAGAAGAAGCACGTGCTGCTCGAAATGCTACTCGACATCGTCCACAAGCGACCTTAGCTCGACGTGGACGTGATGATGTGTTCGGAGGGTTAAACTGGGGTCGAAACAACGTTGATCCCTTCATGCTCGGTCATATTGAGACGGTGAGGGACACTGTTGGAGATGGTCATTGTGGCTATCGTGCTTTGGCGGCTTTGACATCACCGATCGGCGAGACTGCTTTCCCGGAACTCAAAACGTTACTATGCAATCACTTGGAGGATCACGCCAATCTTTACGCCGGTTGTTATACGGGAGGGTACCCATTTCGGCAGTTCGTCGACTACTAGAGATGGGAAGAGATGTGCATGGTGATAGGAGACGGTGGATAGAGCTACCCATCATGGGTTTAGTATTTGCAACGGTATATCAGATTCCTCTCGTCGTCCTAGCTTGGCATCATCCGTTCACATTTCTCCCCATGACCTCGCCGACACCTGCTAACAACCCTCAATCAGCAACCCTTGGTGTAGCCTGCATCGGAAATCAAGACCATTTTGCCGCGGTACGACTTCAAACGTCTTTTTTTATTACCTATTCATGCTTTTCATATATATGTCAATACTCTAACTCTAATTTTCCGTTCTCACAGATCTGGTTGCGTCCTAACGCTCCTCTTCCGCCGCCTCCGCCAGAATGGGTCGCACATCATCACCCGAGCGTCGAAGGATGGGATGCTCTATTTCAAGCTCAGATTGAGAGATTTCGAGCCTTACGTGTCGAGTCCGGTCTCCCTTTACTATTTTCCTAGATTTTATTCCATCAGTTTATTAAATTTATGGATGTAAGCTTATTTTTTCCGTTCCTTATAAAATTATTCGCATATTATCCGAATGAAAATCTTAACAATTATTGGTTTCCATTTAATTATACCCTAAATACTTCAACTCCACTAGCTAAACACTTTAATTTTTGCAATTAACAATACAAACCCTCGGAAACCCTAAACCCTAAACCCTAAACGCGAAACCCTAACTAGGGTTTGCACGTCTGCTAGTGGACGTGCACAGTCCCAGACTTGCACGTCCTTAAGAACGTGCATGCACGTCCTTAAGGACGTGCAAATCCTTAATCCGGATTTGTGGTGTATATATCCACACCCTTTTTTTCCCAATTCCTGGATTGATTCGGCGTAAGAGATCTCTCCCAATCTCAATTGTCTGTAGGGTTGTTATTCGAGTCGAACGAGCCGAGTATTACTTGTTCATATTTAGTTCATTTAGAATATGAACGAGCTCGATCCGAGCCTAAATTTTGACTCGAGCTTAAAAATGTGCTCATATTCGGCTCGTTTAGGAAATGAGCGAGCTCGAGCCGAGCTTTTTTCGAGCTTTAGGCAATTCTACTTCTCATTATACAATAACTTTAAGAAAATTTTAGAAATTTCATAAAATTCGAGCTATTCGAGTTTAATTCGAACGAGCCGAGCTTTGGAACGAGCTTAAAAATGTGCTCATACTCGGCTTGTTTAGAAAATGAACGAGCTCGAGTCGAGTTTTATACGAGCCGAACCCGAGCCGATCACGAGTAGCTTGTCTCACATAACACCCCTAATTGTCTGCTTTGAATGGATTTAGGTCATTGTTTGCTTCGAATTGAACGGATTTCGATCGTACGAGGAGTGCTTCGGTGGTTCGACCAGGCTTGAATCCTTCCGTGCTTTCGCAGTTAGATTGAACTCTAAGTAACTCTGATGCAATAAAAACAGAGATCTTTATACTTCAAACTTGAACAAAAAAAAAGATCGATATGCGAAATAAGTTTATATGCGGAAGCGTAAGAAATCGAGAAAGAGATAAGCCAAACAAGATCGAACATGCAAGCAGAGAACAAACACCAGAGATTTTACGTTGTTTGGCTATGCCTACATCCACGGGGCCTTAAGAGTTGGCTAAATCCACTAGAAAGAGTTCGTATAGGGACATATCAAGTAAAACGATACAAGATAACCCTAGATATAAGCATGCATGTGATCAGAAAGCAAAGAAGAAGAGAATCCCCCTGTCTTGGGAACAGGAGATCGAATCGAAGAAGGCTTCGATCTCCAACCCTAGATCGCTTGGAAGGAGAGCGGCCAACCAAAGCTTCAAGCGCCGGATCTCATAAACACCTCCAGGGACACCGTCAGCTGATAACATCTATTTTAGTCATATTTTTAGGGTTGCATTTGCATATTAGTTAAGATCATTTTCATGCATATTTATCATATTTTATGCTTTATTTATTTTATTTTGTACTTTCGGAGTCTACACCTTGTTTTTATTTGTTTCAGGCATTTTGAGGTCAATATTGAGGAAAATCAAGCTTTAATGCGGAGCGGCAAGCATAATGGATCGAACCCGAGGAGCTAAATTATCAAGTGCGGAAGTTGCTAAATCTTGGGGCTGTTTTGCGGAGTTAAATCTATATGAGTGAGGCTAGAGGCAAGATGTCGGGATGGCTATTGACAAGATAATTTCATCAAAATTACCACAAGTCCTTTTCTTTTTTTTCCGAACACATTGCAAAAAGGCCCAAAACTCTCTTTTCCCGAATCGAAACCTAAATCCGTCGAAAGAATTGTTTTGATTGAAAATAACTAAAATCGATGAAATTAATCAAAATATCAATCGATCAACACACGAATTGGTATATCGCTCACTTTACATGATTATCGAATTGCGATTTTTGGTGTTCGTTCGAAAAAAAAACCGTCGAAGGAAGAAGTCGGCAGATAGGAACGAGATACATGAATAAGCTCAGCAGGTTTAGACGAGGTGAATAAGTAACCTCGGTGCATAAAAACGAGGTGATGACGGAGCCTCGTCTACTTTTTGTGAGGTATATAATGACCCTTTTGAAGATCTTGTCTGAAGCCTCATTGAGATAAGCCGAGCTTGCTAAATAACCTCGGCTTCTGTTGTTGAGCTTAAAGAATAAACTCGGCTTCTGTTGTTGAGGTTAATGAGGAAGCTCGGCTTCTGTTATTGAGGTTATAAAATAGCCTCATTGACACGTATTGCATAAATTCATTAAATTATGTATAGATATATGTGATGAGTCTTGTTATAATGCAAACTTATATGCTTATAAGAATGAGACAGACTAAATGACTAAATTAGTTTAAAAAATGTCATTTTCCCCACTTATGATTGTAACTCTCAATGACTAAATCAATATCATAACTTTATCTAAAGAGAAAATTAGTTGTTCTTAATCAGACATGAAACAGATTAATGCATATTTTAATGTTTTATCTTCTAGTAATTGTTTCAAGTGACCACTTCCCACCTATCCTCAAAATTATATTTGACATGTTAAGCTAATTAATGAAGTAAAAAAATAACATAATTACAAAAATAGAGAGGGAAGAACGGAGAACAAAATCATACTATTAAGCACTGATCAGCGAAGAACTCAAGGATAAGTTAAGAATCTCCACAATGGGCATGAAGAATTCGTTCCATTGTATGTAAATTATTTCCAATGTAGCTTTAAACTCATTCTCGAATACATGTTGCAGATACACAGAATACCTTATATGTAAATAAGAAAAATGCAATTACTTGGAGCTACATTACCTGTACTAATCTAAATAACAAGCCATTTGTAAAATTTTTTTATATAAATTATATATAAAATAATATTTTTAAGTTATAATTATTAATGATTTATCTCTAGGGAAAAATATTTTTTTTGTATAAATATATTGAGATTATTTATGATGAACTTTAACAGCTAAATTGTTATCAAATGTATAGTTTTTTGTGCTTCATACTAATATTTATATTTAACACCACAAACATTATACAATTAACTTTTTTCTTGCTTCTATTGATTCTGAAATTTAATTTATTTTCATTGTAATAAAGAAATATGATGTTTATTCAAATTAATATGATATATTATGATTTCTAATATTAATTTTAAAATGATTAAATTAAATAAATGAGTAATGTTAATCTAAAAAGGATATTTCTAACTGATGAGAAAGCATTTAGTGAATGAATTTATTGGGAAAAAAAATCTCTTTTATAAGTTCATTCTTACAATTTAATATATTGATTTTTTAATTAAAAAAATGATTTTTATGCCAATTTATATGATTATTATGATTTCTAATAAAAATAATATGATTATTACGATTTACGATATTAATTTTAAAATGGTTAATCTAAATAGATATATTGTTATTATTTTTAATCTAAAAGTTTTCCTAATTGTTAAGGATATATTTCGTTAATGCATTTAATTGATTGGGCAAAACGAAATCCTCTTTTATAAGTTATTAGTGTAAGTCCCGTGTCTAATACATGGGTATTTTAATAATTGGTTAAATTTTTTTATATTTACAATCTAATACTCCCTCCGTTCAACAAAACTTGACGTTTTACTATTCATGCACGCTTTTTTAGGAGCTAAAAACTATATAAAATATCGACTTTTTAAATAATTTTTTTTAACAATTTCGTAGTTATTATTAATAAGTACAAACTTGTTAAAAAAATATTTTAAAAACATGAATATTTTATATAGTTTTTATCATTCTAAAAAAGCGTGCATGAATAGTAAACGACAAGTTTTGTTGAACGGAGGGAGTAGTAATATAAGTAATTGAGAGAGTACAGTGGTAAAAATATGTTAAAATAAATACGTAAAAAAAAAATCTATAAGACGATAAAATAATAAAAACGAAAATAATGGTTCGTTGAAAATTTATTTATAAATCCTTAACCGGATAATTTCTAAACAATGATATAAATAGAAGTATTATCACAATGTAAGAAGGCAATTGATTATACATATATGATAAACTTTATTGGATAGCTAAAGTTTTTTTTTAAAAAAAGCTTAATAATAGTGGTTATATTAAAAAAACTATTTATTTTATAATAAAATATATAATACAGTTTTTCCTTTAATTATATCATTTTCTATGATTTTATTAATAAAATAAATAGGTTTATAGTGTGAAATTAGTTCAATTTCATTAATATTTAAAAATGTTTAAATAGGGTTAGTGGGGTGGTTAGTGAACTTAGTGGGGTAGTTAGTAGAGGTGTGACGGTTACCATGAAGATGTGGCAAAAATTAACTAAGTGGATGAAAATTAGTGGTCCACTTGGAGATAGAAAAAGGAGTGGGAGATGTGGAATCCTTCATATGGTGACACGTGGAATAGAGCCTCATTGTAAAGCCACGTAGGCGGGAGATGCTTCTGTTTTTAGTATTAGTATAGATATAGATTTATTCATTTATTTATATTATTATTTATTTTTATTAGGGTAAATTCTAGACTTATCATTATGTAAAAAAAAATAATCTTTCTAATTTTTCCTCTTAGATTTATTATTATTTATATAAAAAAAACTTTAATTTTTTTTTCGACTTGTACTAATGGTTGGAGCTTTTAATTGACTTCTTATTAGAAGGGTATATTATTAATCTAAATAGATATATTTTTATTGTTGTGAATCTAAATATTTTAAGCTAACTTCATATGTTATATAGATATATAGATATAGATGTTAAACTGACAGTTGTTTTATGAACAAATAATATTGAAATATAATATTACGCAATGAAAGCCGCAATCCCATTGGTTCTACCCTTGCACATATTTCACAACATCTTAGGTTCGATTTTGAATAACCCATGAATTTTTTACTTCAATTTTATATTTGTTAGGATATAGAAGAAGCTCGACAAACTCTATCGAGCTTATGAAATAGCCTCGGCTTCATTTAGTGAGGTGATGTTGTGAGCTCGGCAAAGTTTGATGATCTTAACACGTCACCTCGTGATAAGGTTGAATTTACCACAACGGCGCCTACAAAAGCCCGGGATGGATTTGGAGGGAAAAATAAATGGATTGGGAGGGAAATATCAAATTTACCTTTGAATCGTACAGTCCAAGTCGGGCGAGTTTGCGACGATGTTGAACGGTCCAAGTCGTGAAGGCAGCCAACCGAACCGGGGGCAAGGTTGTCGGCGACAGTGGTGGAGGCGGGCGGTGGAGAGCGGAGAGCGGGATGTATAGATATATATGTTATTTGATATTTACAATGTAAATATATATTTTTAATTATTAAAAAATGCCTTAAATAATTATATGTTACATCTAGGTTTGCATACTAGGGAGCAGATGATCCTAAGTCAAGGTATATAGTTTAGTATTAGAAACAAAAAACTGAAAACATAATATATATATATATATATATATATATATATATACATATATATATATATATATATATATATATATACATATATATATATATATATATATATATATATACATATATATATATATATATATATATATATATATATATATATATATATATATATATATATATATATATATTTCCGTGGGTAACACCCTAGCTTCGCCCCTGTGCTTGATTATTGTGAACTGCTCAATACAGAACTGTCAAAAGATCTTCATCACCGGAAAAGTGGATAAAAAGAAAGAAAATAGTATCACATTGTGAAAGAAAGTGATCAATTTTCAACTGTCATATACAAGTTGTACCAAGGATATATAACCATATAAGAATTAAACGTATAAGGAAAAAATTACTGAAGATCATCACTTCTAAAGCTCATGTTTGATTGGACATATGTTAGTTTAACATCAGGCAGACCTATGTGACCTCGTTATTAACCTCTTGGCTCAGCGGGCTCGCCATTAATCCTTAGGTTGAGGATAGGTGGGAAGTGGTCACTTGAAACAATTACTGTAAGATAAAACATTAAAATATGCATTAATTTGTTTCATGTATGCTTAAGAACAACTAATTTACTATTTGAATAAAGTTATGATATTGATTTAGTCATTGAGAGTTGCAATCAGAAGTGGGGAAAATAACATTTTCTAAACTGATTTAGTCATTTAGTCTGTCTCATTTTAGAAGCATATGAGTTTGCACTAAAACAAGATCCATCACACATACCTCTACACAATTTAATGAATTTATGCATTACGTGTCAATGAAGGCAGGCTCCCTCATTAACCTCATCAACAAAAGCCGAGCTTCCTTATTAACCTCAACAACAGAAGTCGAGCTTCCTCCTTAACATTAACAACAGAAGACGAGGTTATTTATTGAGCTCGGCTTATGTCAATGAGGCTTTAGACAAAATCTTCAAAAGGGTCATTATATACCTCGCAAAATCTAGACGAGGCTCCGTCATCATCTCGTTTTTATGCACCGAGGTTACTTATTTACCTCGTCGAAACCTGCTGAGCTTATTCATGTACCTCGTTCCTATCTGCCGAGCTCCTTCCTTCGACGGTTTTTTCGAACGAACACCAAAAATCACAATTCAATAATCATGTAAAGCGAGCGATATACCAATTCGTGTGTCGATCAATTGATATTTTGATTAATTTCATCGATTGTAGGCTGTTTTCGATCAAAATAATTCGTTCGACAAATTTAGGTTTCGATTCGGGAAAAGAGAGTTTTGGAACTTTTTGCAATGTGTTCGGAAAAAATGAAAAGGACATGTGGCAATTTAGGTGAAATTATCTTGTCAATAGTCATTTCGATATCATGTCTAAAGCCCTTATGAAAACCTAATATATACTCCCGTGTGTTTAGAATTGAAGGGGGAGTGAAGACTTTTGCCGTAGAAGGCTTCGACCGATCATGTTTTAGGTTTAGTTTTGTTCTTTGTTTTGAAGGTATAAACTTTGGATCGAAGACGAAATTCTGGTTTGCATTCTATTTTATTTCAGAGATTTATTTTTGTCTATGATTTATTTCGTTGATTATCATATTATGTTTGCTTGAATATTTGATCTAGGGTTTGGGTGATCCAGATGATGATTTGGTGGCGTTAAGATTGATATTCGTTTGTCTGTTGATTTGTGATTTACTCCTATTGCGCCTGCCCTGATTGATGAAAATTAGTTAGAACTCATTTAGGGTTTGAAACCGAAAGACTAAAACTCTAAGTTAGAATTTAGATGGTGAATTTGGGATGAAAAGCTATTTGATCTATCGGAACCATAGGATTAAACTTGAAGTTTGATTTATCGAAAGATAATCGAATTTCTCGAGGATTCATAGATTGTCATGGATATTTTGGTTGATTGTTATATTGACGGAGACAGAAGGCGACGTTAATGTGATTATCATCTAGACCTCTAAGAACTTAAAGGGTCTAAATTGGTTGCTTGAGTCCGAAAGGTGATTGTTAACCAATTTAGACACATTCGCTTTGACTCCGAAAGGATATTTGCGATTACCTTAGACAGTGTACCTTCAACAAACTCAGACAAGTTGGCACGAATATTGATTTCAATCTACTAAAGCATCGTTGTGGTGATCCTTACCCTAGATTTGCCTCGTATCTGTTGTTTTAATTCCAATTCTGTATAGTTGTTTCCTTTTTAGTTGGTTACTTTCTCCATTTCATATAAACATTTCTTCTCTCGTATTTTATTGGCTTAGTTTAGCAATTGATACCACATAGTCCCTGTGGATACAACACTCGATATACTACAGCTGAACCCGTACACTTGCCAACCATCACTGCTGTCGCCCTAGCCTGCTACACTGCTGCTCGAAGCCAGGAATCACCTCAATTTCAGTTCGGTAAGTGCCTTTTGCTTGAGAACGAACTTGCTTATTTTGATTTGGCTGAATGGGTGATTTGTCTTGCCTGATTGTTACTCCCTACTGGTTCTTGGTTTGGATTACGGGATTGTTGTCGCCCGAGTGTTGTTTTTGCTTTGAGTTTTCCCTGATGATTGATGGTTGGACTGGGCTAAACTGATGGATTTGATCTTGTCCGACAGAGAGATGAGCTTGATTTTTGGAGGGTTAGTTTCCACTTGTACTAAGGTGTTTATCACTCTTCTGGACTCGAATGTTGCTATTTGCGATGCTCCCATTGAGTCTGTTTGATCATTAGCCCCTTTATGAAGGTGTATTGACCCCATTGTCGGTTGTTTGAGATTATGTCTGCCTAGATATGTGCTAAATTACATGCTTTGTGAGATAATGGCTCTTACTTTGCTTTGTCGTGGTTGACACTTTCATGAACTTGAGCTCTCTCTGATTTTTTTTCACATACTCCGAAGTTGCAATTGATTTTTTATTGACTGGCCAATATGCCAAAGCTATTCGCTACTTGTTTGCTGCTGTTGCGTGTTGTGTTTGATGTTCTGTACAATGCTGATAAAAAGAGCTGCCAATGCATGTTCGGCTGAGAATCGTCGTGGAATTTTTGAGGACATCAGTGTTTTTCGATCCTTTTCTTGGGTTGATCGAATTGATCTGACGGGCTACATGATTACAAGGAAATATTTCTGAAATTTCTAATGACTTTACCATGCTCCCTCCTAAGCTAATTTGAAGAATTGCTCAAAGTGCCTCATTTGTTTGGTAAGTTTCTTCTACCTCTTACTCTTCATTTCTCTACTTTGGGGACAAAGGAGGTTTTAAGCATGGGGTAGGGAACTTCTTGTGTAACTCTGTTTTAGCATATATTTTTTTTTTCATTTTTTTCCTTTTTCATGTGCATTTCATTTGCATGTAGATGTTTTGAGATGAACCCTTGCTAATAAAAATTCCTTGCTCTTCTCGAAAAACATGTCACTTCCTTGATTGAAATCGGTTGATGATATCCTCTAAAGCATGTTAAAAAGGTTGTTATGATCTAGATTGTTGGATTTATGCTATAATACTTTAAAAACTAATCATTGCTTGAGACTTGTTGAGATTGAGATTCTAAGACAAAAGCCGTGAGCTTCTGAGCCTAGGACTGACATCCATGGCTCCTCTTTCTTTTGTGTGTGAATTGCTCATCTTGATTGCTCTATCTTCAGAACTTGCGTTAGATCCTCTTGAGGCCACATATATGACTTGTGTGCATTGCATAAACATGATTGAGGCAATTTTTTTAGCCTATAATTCCCTTCCTACCCATAATTATATATCCTTTGCTTGAAGCCCGTTGAGCCTATTTGCCTATTCATTTTTAGCTCCACGACATTATCCTTAAGCCTATTTTAGCCTCGTTTACCCATCTGGGAATTAGGATGAAATAAATTTATCTATAGTTTTGTGGACAAGAAGGAATATGTGCTTTGAGTGATTATGTATTGAGTGAGGGGTAGGTACTTCAAATGTAATTTTCTTGTGATGAAGAAGTAAAAAACAATGAAAAAAAAAGAAAAAAAAAAGAGAATAAATTCTTCTTCATCGCTAGGAAAAGTTTGTCAAAAGGGAATGGATTATCAAAAGTTGAGTGTTTGGAGCTTATTTGATTATGTGACGTGGTGGTTGTGAGAAATTTGGTATATGTGTTGAAAAAAAGAAGATGAATTGTGGTTGCAGTTTAGGAAATAGTTCTATTTCCCACATTTAGCACCACATGGCCAAAGAATCCACACCTTTTGTTTCTTACCTTGACCCCATTACAACCCATGAAAAGACCTCATGATTTTTGTTTATGTGCATAGTCCAAGTGGTGGAGAGTTAGGATGCTAATGCAAGCCTATGGTAGATGACTTTTCAAGATAAGAGTTTGAGCGGAATACTTAACCTTAAACACAAGAGGGAGAGCTTTCCACAAAATATGTCTATGTGAGGTCTTGGAATTGATGTTTTGACTTGTCTCTTGCATGATTTGCTTACTCTTGTTTTGAACCCAATGTCTAGATCTAAATGAGCAAAAGCATTGCTTGGATAGAAATCGAAATCGAAATCTTTCTTGTGAATATTTACATTTGTTCTTGCTTGAGGACAAGTAGGTTCAAGCATGGGTGCTTTGATAACATCTATTTTAGTCATATTTTAGGGTTGCATTTGCATGATAGTTTAGACCATTTTCATGCATATTTATCATATTTTCTATTTTATTTATTTCATTTTGCATTTTCGGAGTCTACACCTGGTTTTGATTTGTTTCAGGCATTTGGAGGCTAATATAATTGAGGAAAATCAAGCTTTAATACGAATCAGCAAGCATATTGGATTGGACTCCATGAGCTAAATTGTCAAGTGCGGAAGTTGCTAAATCATACGGCTATTGAGTGGAGTTAATCTATATAATTGGGTGTCGGTATGCAATTTAATTATTTAATTTTGTGGGTTAAAATTGTAGTTTCCCTAAATTGCAATATATATGAACTTCGATTGGAATTGCAATGAGAGGGGGTTCGGACTTTTGCAGGTAGTAGAGGCTTCGGCCGATTAGATTTAGGTTCCTTGTTTTGACGGTATAAACTTTGGATAGAAGACGAAATTTCGGTTTGCATTATATTTTATTTCAGCTATTCATTTTTGTCTATGATTTATTTCGTTGATTATCATATTATGCTTGCTTGAATCTTCAATCTAGGATTTGGGTGATCTCGATAATAATTTGGTAGCGTTAAGATTGATATTCGTTTGTCTGTTGATTTATGATTTAATCCTATTGCGTTAGCCAATGTTCTAAAAGGCGCTAGACGGCTGCTAGGCGATGGGTAGCCGCCTAGCGCCAGGCGGCAAGGCGGATGCCTAGGCGGCGCCTAGGCGGACTTAGAACATACTTGATTATTTTCTTATATTTTAACGCATACCACATTTCAATAACTCACATAATTTAATAATAACTCATAATATCACTCATACACCCAAATTTACGGTGCTTAACTAACACTAAAGTAAATAAACACAAAAAGTACGCATCCGACTAGTGACTCTAAACCTCCTAAAATCTAAAACAATAGGTTCGACTCAATGACAAATACATCCTGACTTGGGGGATATAAAAACTCTAAGTCGACTAATCACATGCTTAGAAGCTAAAATTAAATAATCGCTGGACTAGGCGGGCCTAGGCAGAGTCTAGGCGGCACCTAGGTGGGACTAGGCGGTGCATAGGCGGATTTCTGCCTTGAAGGCCGCATAGGCTTAAAAATTCCTAGGTGTCCTCCCGCCTAGCGCCTATGCGGTCCCTATGCGCGATTTTTAGAACACTAGCGTCAGCCCTAATTGATGAAAATTGGTTAGAACTGATTTAGGGTTTGAAATCGAAAGACTAAAACCCTAAATTAGAATTTAGATGGTGAATTTATGTCGAAAGCTATTGGATCGATCGGAACCATAGGATTAAACCTGAAGTTTAGTTGATCGAAAGTGAAATTAAGCTTCTTGAGGATTTATAGATTGTCATAGATATTTTAGATGATTTTGATATCGATCGAGACCGAAAGGCAAACGTTGATATGATTATCATCTAGAATTCCAAGAACTTAAAGGGTCTAAATTGGTTGCTTGAGTCCGATAGGTGATTGTTAACCAATTTCGACACTTTCGCTTTGATTCCGAAAGGAGATTTGTGATTACCTTAGACAATCTACCTTCCACATATTCAGACAAGGTGGCACAAATATTAATATTAATCTACTAAAGCGTCGTTGTGGTGATCTTTTACCCTAGATTTGCCTTGTATCCATTGTTTACTACCAATTTTGTATAGTTGCTTACTTTAAGTTGGTTGCTTCCTCCATTCCCTATAAACATTTGTCTCGATCTTATTTTCTTGGCTTAGTTAAATCTGTTTAAATTGACAATTGATACCACATAGTCCCCGTGGATACGACACTCGATATACTACAACTGAACCCGTACACTTGCGGTGTAGGTTTTAGCCTATCATCAGCCACCTACTTCTGTTCCTCGCTTGGAAAACTTCAGGCAAGATGAAACACCAAACCCTAGAAACCGTAGAAGAGAGCGTTTGGAGGATTGAAGAGGCGAGAGCTGAACAAGTGAGAGATGGAGCAGGCTCCTCAAAGCCTTTTATAGCTAGGTAAATCAGGAGAGCATCAAGCAAGGCAAAAACGACGCGTTCCACCTAAATGAAGCCAATGAAGGATCCGAGCTTAAGCTTTGGGCTACCGCAGGCTCCTCAAGCAATCCATGGGCCTTTCTCTGTATGGGCTAAAGCTCAACCGAGGATTAAAAGCTCCCATTACACTTTATACATATAATATGATATATGAACTATGTATTATCACACCATACATTACCTTAGAGTTTTGTTAGAGGATCAAGCTCACATAGCTCAATACAACTCAGTCAAAACTAAGGCAATATATGCATCCATACATATTATATATACCAATTATATGTTATACGTATGATCATCATATGCACATACATGTTACAAGCATTTACACAATATTACATGTAACAAACAAACATAAAAGACATAGGAAAGTATCACATATCATTACAAAAATCAATCAGCATTATTAGAAGCATATATAATACCTTCACTTTAGCAGTTGTTGCAAGTGATGTATATATTTCATTTTAGCGAGATTACAATAAGCAACTTTCAAACTACTTTGCAATGCCTAACCAAGGGCGCCAAAGATTAAAAGTAGCAAGTGTGAAATGTTTTGCAAGTGATGTGTATATTTCATTAGCCGACCTGGGCATGTGCGGAGTGGGCAATTGCACAGGGCCTCCGATTTTAAGGGGTCTCATTTAAGTAATTTTACTATATAATAAAAGTATTGCAAAATTCCATAAATGCCTCTTGTCATTGTGGTTTTTGAAACACTAAAGCGTGCCTTTTAAGCAAAGCAGAAAGATGGGCACCCAAAAAACCCTCATGTCCTCAAGAGAACGCGCCTCACGTGCTATTCTTCCCTAAGCCGAAAACCTAGATCCAACTCCAATCTCCCTCTTCGCTCGATTGAAATCGTACTGGTACAATCTAGAAAGCCTCTTCTCTTGGTTCTTTGTTTGTGATGGGGATTGGACCCGGTTGTGGCTTCCGTTTTCATGGCGATCTAGTACCGTCTTTCCCACTTCAAATCAAATTGGGGATTTTCTCTTCATCTTTCAATTCAGGCCGTACTACCTCAATCGCCTATTGATTAGTCACCCTTTTGGGTTGTGGTTTTGGATTATGTCCCCTCATAATCCCTATTATCACTACTAGAATTTTGTCATTTAATATCGGCTAACAGCTGATGTCTTTAAAAAAAAAATCGATGTCTATGTGGGTGATGTAAAAAGTCAAAACTTTTTAATATCGGGTAATAGCCGATGTCTTTGTATGTTATAACATCGGTAATATTTTTAAATCTGATGTCTTTGATATGCTAGACATCAGATTTAAATATATAACTGATGTTATAAAATACAAAGACATCGGCTATTACCCGATGTTAAAAGGTTTCGAGTTTTTACATCACCCACATAGACATCGATTTTTTTTTTTGAAAGACATCGGCTATTACCTGATGTTAAATGACATATTTGTAGTTTTTTTTTTGTTATTGTAGCCTATGCGGGATTTGAACCCACATCTTTGTGTTTGAACGCAACGCTCTACCATTTGAGCTAATAGGCTTTAAATTAGATAGAATGTTCTTACATAATAGCAAAAAGAGCATGTGAAACTTAAGAGAGACATTTATTAAACCTTCCGAGTAAATAGGAAAATGAAATTATAAGAATGCATCCCAAACACGTAAAACAAGGTGAAGCCTCAAGGAGAAATGTCATATCTTAACTAGTGCAACTAATAAGATTGAGTATAAATGAGAAGAACCTACTTCATGCATGCAAAAATAAAGGCAAAACCCTTGTTGCTAATAGGTCTGCACTTGAACTTCCTCCTACGCCCTTGTTGTAGAAGATCTCGAATGCCTCCTTTAGTGTCGTGCCTGCAGAAATACAAGTTTTCATTTTCATTCTTTATGTTCGGTTTTTTTTTCTAGAAGAACAAAACAAAAGAAGGAAGAAACCTGGATTGCAGATCTTGGCATACAACCTCATGCTTACTTCCCATGGATTTGGCTTTCTGATCCCGTCTTCTCAGATTTCTCTCTTTTGTGCACCACAGAGGGAGAGCTTCAGCCATATACCATGGATGGCGACAACAAGTAAAGCAAGGAACTGGAGAGAAGCCAAACCCTTAATACCACAATTCAAGAGAATTTGAAATGAAATAGATCTTCAAGGTCCCTGGAAAATCGAATTGACAGAAAAGAGGGGAAAAAACCCTAAACATAAGACCACAACAGCAACCAAATTAAAGTTACAAATTAAATCAGAAACCATAATCATTTGATAAATAATAGCTAAATAAACTAACAAACTGTGCATCAATCAAGGAAAGAGTATCTTGAAAAACAATACCAGCAAATCAGAAAAGCCAAATCAGAGTTCCTGGGAATTCAGAACCAATTGCAAACCAGAAATAAATACAAGAAAAGCACCTCCCAGCAAATCAGAAAACCCAGATCGGCAACAATTCATACAAGGCAAACCCTATTAAGAAATAACTAAATGAATGGTAAGTGGCAGATAAAGAAGGAAAAGAAGTGATGATCACTAATTCAAATCAATCACACAGGCCCCACCACTAACACACACCTAAATGAAAGACAAGTATGAAACACAAAATAATATACGGTATGCATAAATACAGCATAAGACAAAGTCTCATTTCCTTTTCCATAAAGATCTAAAAGCCTTAAGTTAGATTCTAAAGGTTTCACCTCCAAATTTTGATCATTAGCTTCGGTTCAGTCCTCCCCCTATTCCAATAGGCTTTGGGTTGTCAACCTTTTGGGAAATTGTAGACTCATCTCATTTGCTTGCCACTCCATTGGCTCTCTCAGAGATAAATATAGACCTGAGACCCCTATTAAGTGTGGCTTTTACGACCTTTTGTAAAATCTCAGCCTTTCTCCTTGTACGTGGGTTTGGTTATGCTTTTACGGCTTCATCCTCAGTTTATTGTACGACCTGGTACGCTCTTGCTTGTTTGGATCCTTGGGTGTTGGCTTCTTTCGGAGTTGGAAGAGTTGACTTTGACTCTTCTTCTCTCCTTTGGATTATATTTGGTGGCCGGTGATTTGACGCCTCTTTATTATCCTTCTAGTTTTTTGCTATCTGGACTCATGCCAAGACCTTTCAATACTCTAAAGATCTCAAGTTCTGTGGAAAATACAAGTTTATTTCATCAAAATATTAATATCAGGTACCATCGTTCCTCTCTCCCCCTATCTTCTGAGATGTACTTTTTGCTTCTTCTTCTGAATTGTTTAACTTTTGATCATTTGCTTTCCATTTCTTCTTATTGGTCTGATTTCCGATTGTACATTGAGCTTTAGCTTATCTACTAGCACACTCAATCACAATCCTTTTGACAATCCACTCTACAACCCTCAGCATAATCACTATAAATGGTGTGCCTTGGTCACTTGGTTTAGTCGCACCACTCAACAGATTCACAATCTGATGTCCATGTTTTACACCATGTTTCTGTACTTATTTTAGCTCCTTATTCTATCATTTTATATATTCTGAGTTGGGAATATAGTGAATTTGTGTAGTTTATGCTTATTTGCGAGAAATAGAGGTCTATACAAGTTTCTGTTTAATATTGCAGAATTTGGAGCGAATTCTGAGAAAAACCAAGAAGTGCGGATTTCCATTGAAGTCACTCGATGTCTACTGAAGGACTCGACATCGACTAAAGAAGGTCTGGCATCGATTGAGCAAGATGATCACAACGTTTGGAGCTGAAGATGACTCAATATCGACTCAACTCAGTCAATATCGAGTGAAGACGAATCGAAATTGACCAAATGACTCGATACAACACAGATCGACTCGGAGCCAGCAGACCAAGGTGACTCGATATCGACCTCTCGAGTCGATATCGAGTGAGAGCCACTCGAAACCTACCTTGAAGACCCGACACCAAGTGGAAGCATAACTCGGAACCAATCACACAACTAGATATCGACCGAATTGGTCGATATCGACTGAACCACAAAAGCTGTCCGATGCGGTATTTCGAGTCCTAATCCAAGTGGAAGTTTCTTGCACATGAAGGAGAAGATATTTTATCAGTTTGTGTCTATTTTCTATCCTAATGGGTTGAACAATTAATTACCCTATTGGATTTATCTATTTTACCATGTTGGATATATTTTCTTTTATCTAGAATTTTATCTTTAGCTAGATAGAGATAGTAGATAGATAGATTGCTTTCCTTTTTTTTTTTTGATTAGGAAAGAATTCGGGCGAGCGAGCTCTACCCGATGGCATCCTTACAGATGAGGTCTAGAAGACCAGAATCGTTGTTAATATCGACACCCCAGGTAGAGTGGCAAAGGTGTGCAACCTTATCAGCCACTGTATTGCCTAATCGGGGAACATGAAAGAAGGAAACTTATTTCAAAGTCGATAGTAGAAATTTAACATCTGATAAAATCAGTTCGATTTCCCAAGGACAGGTAGATCTTTTATTTAGGTGGTTTATGATTATCATGGAGTCACTTTCAATGTGGAGTTTATTGATACGGAGTTGTAGAACCTTTTGGATTCCCAGTTTAAGAGCAAGCGCTTCGGCTTTCAAAGGACTTTGTTTGCCAAATTTTTTATAACAGATGTGTATCGGATGTCCTTCCCAGTCCCGGATTACGGCTCCACTCGAGCTATAATTGTTTGAAATTGTTGATCCATCAAAATTTAATTTGAAAGTACCCCTAGGGGGTTTTCGCCAAGTAATGTTATCATGCTTTCTTTTCGTCCTTGGATGCTTGGAGCTTCGGGTGCGTAAGGGGAAGTCCTCATCCAAGCTATACTCAAAGTAAGATGTTTTACTCCAATTATCCATATGGGTTTTAATGATACGTAATGAACTTTCTCTATGAGGTATGGGGACCTGTCTAAAAACAAATTGGTTTCGAATGTACCAAGCCGTCCACCAAGAAAATGCAAGCTCCACCTTGGCAACGGATGTAAGCTTGTTTCCGATGAATGAAAAGATAGGTTTTATCTCCTGTGAATGATTTATCATACTAGATATAGTTGAGTTTACGTGTGTAGGTAAGCGAAAGAGAGGGCGCACATATGGGCATTCTAGTAAGAAGTGAACGTCATCTTCAACTGCACAGTTGCACAGTTGACAGGTGGAAGGAACATAAGTCCCACGTTGAGCCAGCCTAGAGGTAGTAGGGAGGCCGTTCTGACAAACTTTCCATAGAAAATATTTGATCTTAGGCGGGATATCCAAATTCCATATCCAGGCATTATTGTCTATGTTCAGTGAGGATTGAGTTGTGATTAGCTTATATGCACTTGACATGATGAACCAACCAGCCGTATCAGGCCACTAGTATAAGCGATCCTCAAAGGGGGAAACGGGAAGTGGAATGTCCAGGATTTCTTTGACTACGTCATTTGGTAATGTATTGCTAAGTTTTTCCGTCCACCATCTACCACCTAAAATATAGTCACTGACAGTTTCTTCTATGTTGTTAATTTGGGGGCAATCATCCCTAGATAGCAGAGAGCTTGTTGTAATCCAATTATCCGTCCAAAATTTGATAGATGAACCATTTCCTACTGACCAAATAAGGCCAGTCTTAAATTTATCTATAAGAGTTGTCAGTTTGGCCCATTGCCATGAAGAATCTCCACTTTTCACGTATTCAAGGATGTTAGCTGAACGAAGATACTTGTGTTTAATGAGAGACACCCAGACATTTTCTGGTTCAGCCAATATTTTCCAAAGTAGTTTCATTTGAAGGGCTTCATTCATCTCTTTCGATTTCCTAAGCCCGATTCCCCCATATTTTTTCGGTCTGCAAATCTTATCCCAGCTAATAAGCGGGCGGTGTTGTAGATCTTTATTCCAAAAGAACATTCTGTTAATCTGGTCAAGCTCTTTATGTATTGATGTGGGTAACAAAAAGTTCTGCATTGTATACAACGGTTTGGCCGATAAGTTTGTATTAATGAGGATTGCACGTCCCTGTTGTGATAGAGCATTATCTCACCATTTACTTAGTTGCTCTTTAGATTTACATATGATGTCTTCAAAAGTGTGTTTGTTTACTCTGCCGTTAATAATCGGACATCCAAGGTATTTTTCTAATGAGTTTTCATGTGTAATACTTAAGCAACTGCTAAGTTCTAAGATCCTAGAGTTCGAAATGCCTTTTGTGGCTTGGAAGCTAGATTTATGATAATTGACTTTTTGTCCAGAAACTTTACAGTATGAATCAATTATATCTCTAACTTTCTGTCCCGCGGCAACACTGCCTCTTGTAAAAATAATGATGTCGTCGGCAAAAGATAGGAAGGGGACCCTAGGTCCACTCCTACCGAAGGAAAATCCAATAGGACTGTTTTCTACATTTGTTTCTGCTGAGAGTTTTCGAGCTAAAATTTCTGCCCCTAAGATAAACAAGAAAGGAGATAGAGGATCCCCTTGACGCATGCCACGAGACGGAAAGAACATATCAGTAGGACCGTTGTTGACTAGTACAGAGAAGGACACAATCGTTACGCATTCCATAATCCACATAATGAAAGTAGGGTGGAACCCAAATTTTTCTAAAACCTTTCTTATGAAGTTCCAATCAACTCTATCGTATGCTTTCTCCATCTCAAGTTTAATTGCCAACCATCCCTCCCGACCCTTGCGCGATCTGAAGGAGTGGAAGATTTCGTGCGCTATTAGGACATTGTCTTGGATGGCCCTGTCCGACACAAAGGCACCTTGTAGTGGGTGAATTAGTTTACCGATAATTGTTTTGATTCTTTCTGTCAAAATTTTTGAAATGATTTTGTATAAAATAGAACATAAACTGATTGGGCGGTAGTGACTGGTATTTGTAGGGTTATCCCGCTTTGGCAGTAGTGATATGAATGTATGGTTTATTTGTTTGAGAAATTTTCCAGAGTGGAAAAAACTTTTTACAGCTCTAATGATAGATAAGCCAACAATGTCCCAGTATTTCTTATAGAATTCGGCTGTAAAACCATCTGGGCCTGGGGATTTGTTATTTCCAAGGCTGAAAACAGCTGCCTTAATTTCATTATTAGATGGGTGTCGAATAAGGTAATTATTTTCGTCAGGTGTAATTGAAGGATGGATTAGATTTAACATTTCTTGTAGGAGTCTATCATCAATCGGCTCCTTTTTGAATCTTTTTTCAAAATCACTCTTAATTTCATTTCTAATATTTTCTTCTCCTATTATCAAGGTTCCTTCAACAGAAGTTATATTGCGGATTTGTTTCCTATGTCTCCAACCCGAAGTAACCCGATGAAAATAAGTTGTGTTCGAATAAGAGAGTTTAAGATGTTTTGTCTTGGCTCTTTGGTTCCAAAACGTTTTTTTTGGTAAATAAGTAGTTTTTCCTTTTTTGTAATGAGAAGTTTTTGTCTATTGTTAGTTAACCTGTTGTTATCTCCCGAAACCGAAGCTTGAATCTTGAGAAGTTCAGTTTTCACCTCATTTAATTGGCGAAAAATATTTCCGAAGGTTCGTTTATTCCATTCCTTAGCTTTTTTCTTTAGAATTCTATGTTTGAACATCAGTTGATACATAGTCGAGCCCAGACAATTTGCTCGCCAAGATTGTTTGACTATGTTTCTAAAATCCTTCCGCTGAAGCCAAGCATTCTCAAACTTGAACGGAGGCGCTTTGAAAACCGAGCCACACTCAAGAGATATTGAAATGGGGCAGTGGTCAGATGATGAGAAGGCTCCGTTATGAGTGATTAGGTTAGGGAATTTCTAAATGATCTGGTGATGAACAAGCACATGGTCAAGTTTTTCGTGAATGGTGTTTTCGTCATCTGGGTTCTTTCTCCAAGTGAATGGGTTCCCGAAAGTAGGTAAATCCAGCAGAGCGCAGTCATTTTTAAATTGTAGGAGTCTAGTGAATCGAGCAGAACGAAGGTTAGCACCACACAGCTAGTCTTCACTACATAGAATTTCATTCAAGTCACCCAGAACAATGCAAGGAATGGACGAATCCCTCACGATGGATGTTAAGGATTCCTAAAATGAGTCTTTCTCTTGAGGGCCCGGCGGCGTGTATACAAACAATAGTAAAGTCATGAATCTATCATTAATATTCTCGTATCTAAGCCCTATAATTCGGGGTAGTTGAATTTCTACTGTAATGATTTCATTTGTTAATTGGAAGGACTTCCAAAGGACACCGAGACCACCCGATCGACCAAAAGCAGGTGACCAAATAGCCTCGTCAAAACCAGCCGTTTTCCAAATTTTGTCTTCAGGGATGGTTTCCGATTTAGTTTCCACTAATGCCATTATTTGAATATGTTCGTTTTTGCACTTGCTATCGATTTCCATCCAAAAAGTTGTTTTCTTAATACCTCTGCAGTTCCAGTAAGTGATTTTTATATATAACTGTCAGGGGTGTGAGGCCAAGGTTTAAAGGACCTCACACCAAGAGAGTGTAGCGAAAAACTGCTTTGGAGATAATTTTTGTGAGAGGGCATGATATCCGACAACATAGTATGGTTAATAAGTGTCATGGTGCCACTATGAAAAATATGACAAGGAAAGTACACTTGCGTGATGGATTGGAGCCCCAACACACTGAAAGAGTTTTGTTTTGTGAAGTGTTTTTCCAATCTATTTTTCAAAGCATTTAGTTTTCTAATAGGCACTACCACCCGTGCATTTTGATCAATGGACATTAATAGAGTTTCACTGAACCTACAAGGAGACGGGATAATATAGTTGATATAACAGACTACACGTGAGCAACTCGAGATTAAAATGTCCCCATTCCATCTAATAACACCATAAGGTGTATATAACGATTTATCGGAGGTGTTGATTTGCAAACTGAAGTGGAAATAGCATATGTTATAGCAGCGTTCCACAGCTAAGTGAAACCAAGCATACCAGCAGACTAAATTAAACAGGAGCGGAGCCCCTCGAAACCAAACGAAAGCAAGAAGGCCGGATAATGGGGCCGTTTTTGAAGTACTGATCAAGGATTTCACTTTTAAAACAGCAACAAGATATCCATTAACATGTTTGGATCGAAAAATTAAATTGGGATAGCAAACAAGTCCATAAAGAAACGAATAATTTGTATCCAAAGAAAGGCTAATTTGAATAAAAACAAGGAAAACACCAACCGAATGGTATGGCTTTAACGTTTCATTCAAATCATTTAACCAAAGCTTACATAGATTACCAGGTATTAACTTCACTCGATGCAAAGTGATCGGCGATATCATCCTTTTCTTCTCCTTCTTCTCAAATTTCAGGTGTTTGTTATCCATGTAGGGGTGTGAAGTCTCCACCTGTTGTTTGCTCTCATTGAGAGGTTTAAGGCCCTTACGGGAATTGGATAGGGAGAGAACGAGGTTCTCGATCCCCCTGAGTTTTTTGGCTAAACGTCAGTCCGAGGATTTCATGCCAAGACAAACAAGGAAATTGAGGTTAGATTTCGTGTTCAAGGAAGTACGATGTATCCAAGAGGCCGGAGCCATCATAATACACAGAACCCAAACATGAGATGTCGAGTAAGCTGTGTCAACAACAAGAGGGAAATCAATGTCCACAACGATCATGACAAAAACATATTTTCGGGGTCCCTTTCGGGAGCTTTTTTGGAGTTTAAGAAATTTGAGTTTAGAATTCATTCCTTTATTCTCGGACGATGCCAAGACGGTATTCCCTGCGCCACTTTGACTGCTGTTCAAACCAGATTTTGATAACCATAAAATAGGTATAATATACTTGCCCAATTCAAATGAAAGGAGCTTTGGAAGCTTCAATTTGTAATAAGATAACTGTCTAATGATCTGCTTAGTAAAACAACTATACGCAAGATAATGTATTAATTGAGAATTAGATTGACTACCAAGGTGATGAAGGAGATACCGTGGTCGACTCAAGCAATTGAGTTTTTCCAGATTGAGGAACAAAACTTCCTTTTTCAACATCCTTTTGTCTGCCAACTGAAGACAACTACCTACACCAGGAACTGAATCCTCAACCAGCTGTTTTGCCTCATTACGAGGATTTGGGCCCTTGCGGGATTTAGGCGGGGAGAGAGCACACAACTCTATCCCCGAAGTGTTTTTTGCAGCCATCGTGGACAAGGAATCAGACTCACCCAAACATAACAGAGCACCAAGCAAAAGACCATGACAGAAAGGGAAGGTGAGACGGAGACATGGAGGTTGAAAGAGGCGAGAAAGAGATGTGAGATTTGAGGGCAATAGATGGGGGAAGAGAAGACTAACCAGCACCACCCATCTACATAAGAAGCAACGAGAGAGAAGACAACCCAAGCCATCCCCAAGAGACGGAGACCTAACCCCCATCGAGCAGCCAACAAAATCAGCCCGGATTTGAGCACACTCAAAAAAAGAGGAAGGACATTGACAAACTTCAACAACACCACCATTACTACCCTGAACCAGCAACCGAAAAAGGGTAAACGACGACTCACACTGCAATCCCAACCGTCGCCAACGAACGTCCTTCCTTAGAGACCGGCGGAGAAACGGACCAATGTCGACGAAGAACACCTTGTCCTCCAGAACACTGGCCCCCAAATTCTTCAAACAAATCAATTTTTCACAGGGGATTGCAGCTTTGATGGGGCACGAGGGAAGAACATGCAACACAGAGGCCGGACTCCTCGTGATTTGTCGACGACGTCGTCGGATTGCAGGGTTAGGGCTGATTCCTGGGAAGGGGATGAATTGGGCATTTGGGGGCGCGTACACATGCGCGTTCTCCATCAATATTTCTCATTTATTAGATCATTATATATGTTGCTTTAATTTAAAATGACACCTCACATAAAAAATAGTATATGAGAGAATTTGAAACCTTTCGTTAGTGGTTGATTGCTTTCCTTGATTAGCAAGGATTAAACCCTAGGGGCTAGCTTTCATAAATTCAATTTCATAGTTTCAATTCCAATTGCAAGTAAAGATTTAGGAGTTCACGACTTTTATGCTTTTGTCGTTCTTACGAAAGATAGAGTGCCAGGATTGTAAAGGTTGTGAATTTAGTTAATGAAAAGTTATTTTCTTTCATCAATCATGGTTCTTGCAACGATGAGCGAGTAGTCGCCCTTCTTCTAGGGTCGGGGTGAGCACGAAGATAGCCATGCCGGTGGATTGATTAGTCGCGAAAGAAAGATACTTTATCCCGCTATATCCTTTGTGTTTCATCTTTAATTGGAAAATTAAGGAACTGATGTTGCAAAACTTGGGTAGTAATTAGGGTTTCTATTCGGAAGTTTATAAATTCTAATTATGAAAAGGATAGACGCAATTAGGGTTATCGATTGAAAGATTTATATTCCTATTTGTCGGATTTGGTGAAAGCCTTTTTCTTTATCGATAAAGTTTTTATCTTTTGTGATTTATTATTTCACTTGCATGGTCGTCGTTGTGGTAAGCCCCGATCTTGGAAGTTTTATTTCATATTTGTTTACATCTTTAATCTACCGTTCATTGGGTCCTCGAAAAACTCAACACCCTTGATTATTTCTGTCCATCATTCTTCTCTATCATTCGCTGTTCGGCCTTCTTTGCCGATGAATACAGGTTACTGCGAAGCACTTGGAATCGACCTCTTTGGGTCGAAATCGAGTCAATTGATCGACTGGCGGTATTCTGAGCCATTCGATAT
The DNA here is from genome assembly GCA_037127255.1 of Persicaria tinctoria. Lineage (NCBI taxonomy): Eukaryota > Viridiplantae > Streptophyta > Magnoliopsida > Caryophyllales > Polygonaceae > Persicaria > Persicaria tinctoria. The sequence continues at coordinate 39,282,596 of JBANSL010000012.1, read as the reverse complement.
TGGGTACTGACCTGGTCGAAATCGAGTCTTCCCACTCGAAATCAACTTTTGTTGTTTTTGTTGTTGCAAGTCTTACACTCGGAGACGACAGAAGCCACAAGAAATCGACTCACCAGTCGATATTGGGTTAGTTAGGTCGATTTCGAGTCAACCTCAGAACGTGAATATGAGCTATTTTGGATCCACTGACAGGCTTCCTCGTGGATCGATCCTGACCCTTCCACTACAGCGGGAGAATGTCTTGAATTTATTTGCGTAGACTAGGTTTTGATTTGAGTTTTATATTTTATATTATTCGATTCGATTTCCTCCTACATCGCAATCATCCCTCTTCTAAATACTCTTCTGCTCTACTCTGGTTGTTAAAAATTATTCTTCTTTTGCTCTCTCATCATATGGATAACCCACCAATCACACCCTCGGGAAAAGGACTTACTACTGGTAGTGAGCCCTTGAACCCCAACTCTTCTTCTAAATCTTCCGGGAAGCTTCCAAGCGACACCCAAGTTCTACCTTACCCCTCCTTGTCTTCTAAGAAAGAGAAGAGTAAAGGGAAAATCAACTTCTCAACCTTCTACTCCCAACTGAAAAAAGTCAACAAACTTCCAAACTGAAACTGAATCCATTCTCTTTGGAAATCCTATAGAGATTTCTAAGATTCAATCCATATTTCTGGGAGACTGGCGTGGCCTTGTTGGTGATGTGGAATTTCTTGATCTCCCTAATCATTGATTTGAGATCAGATTTTCTAATCCCCTTGACCTCCAAAAGTCTGGGAAAGTAGAACCTACTACATCTTTGGCCAACTCATTATCCTAAGGGCTTGGAAACCCAGTTTTAACCCACTCACTGAAAACACCACCTCCATTGATATGTGGATCCACATCACTCTCCTCCCTGAGGAATACAAGAATGCTGAAGCTGTTAAAACCATTCACAAGCACAACAAGTATGGTATCTTCATCAAGGTTGTCCCCAATGTTGACATCCACCTTGGGTGTCAGATTCTCCATATCCATGAAATCCTCAAGCTTAATCATAACAAGAACACCCTTGCTTAGAAAGATGAATGGCTCAGACTATCCATATCTGCTCACTGATTTCAGCACTATCAGCATCTCCTTATCTCACTATATATGTATTGAATGGTGTTATCCTCAATATAACTTTGTTGAGAATTCAATTTGTAATCCCAACCACTATACTACTTGCCATGATTATTTACCTTACATGTTCATCTGCCATATACATTAATGCTACTAAAAGTTATAAATTGCATTGTTCCCTAATTATCATCCAGGATTATCGAAGCAGCTCCCAAGTTTACATAGCTAACCTGCTCTAGTCTTCTATTCACGATATTCTGAAGTACAAGGGTATAGTGACCACCGATCAAATCAAGGTCAATGAGCAATTGTTGGTCCGTTACAAGGAAAAGGAAGCTCGATCATCTAACAACTATCAACACTGGTATTATATTATAAAGTCCCAGCTTCTATCTAAGCATCTAAAGACGCATCTACTTAATAGTAGTTGCTGTTTTCCTTTGATGATTTGGTCTCAACCTACTTCATTAACCTTGCTAGTAGCTTACTTACTTCTCCTAGTAACTTTGGAATTGATATTCTTATGGACCTTGTAATCAACCAAATTACCTGAACATCTTGCCCCCCCCCCCCCCCCCCCCCCCGCCCCCAATCTCACTGTCTATGTTCTTCTAGAAAAAGTTAATGTCAAAAAATTAGACTAAAATACAAACGATCGACATTACTCGAACATAGGTGATTGGATGGACCATAAAACATATATTGATTGCACCATAATCACAATTAACTCTAATAACTATCACTACGGAACAACAAACCAACTAACTGGCCGCACCCTCAGGATGTATCATAAGTCTGTCTTATGAAAATTTGCTACTGGAACGTCAGGGGCTTAGCCCGAAAAAACATTTGGACTAAAATCAAGTCCATATGTAAAACAGACAACATTCAAATCCTAGCATTAGTTGAAACAAAAACTAAAACCGAACCAAAATCTAATCTTTGGCTTAAAGCTGGGTTTGATCATCTTCGTCCTGAATATTGGTTTTTCAGGAGGCCGATGCCTTCTTTGGAAATCAACACATTTAAACAATGAAACTTTTGACATTATTCATTCAAAGGATAGATTTATACATGCTAAATACGCTAACCATACAATAAAAGTTGAATTTCACATACTTTTTATACACAACGATAACCATATAAAATAATGCATAAGGTATCAAAGATCATGTCTTTTCATCAAATAACTGTCGTTATTAACAAATAGGAAAATAGAGGCTTTCACATAAACCCTAATTGTTACTAACCTTTTTTCACATAATTAATCGAAGTTGTATTAAGATCACTTTCGCTTCAATAACACAAACAAGGATCACCTTCAACTTTCGCAAAAGAATTATGCTCGTAGGGATAGAAGACGAAATCGCATCAAAAAATTGTACCTTTAGCGCATTACCTTACTTGGCTACCATCGGGCTCACCCCGACCCTAGAAGTTGGGTGACTACTCGCTCTTCATCATAAATAAACACATCAATAATTTCAAGAAACTAAATTGCATTAAATAAACTCAAATAAAACATACAACAAGCCAAAACGTCTAGCGACAACTCCAACTTGCTCTCGGTTTAAGCTCTCTACTCGCTCTCTCTACTCGATGTCTCTTTAATGGCTTGTCTTGGATTGTTGGATGATTGAATGATTCTAAAATCCAGCCCCTAAAGCCTTATTTATAGTGTTCTTCCTCTTGCTAATCTAGGAAGGAACATCTATCTATATCTAAAACTTTCTATCTAAAGCATTAAGATAAAACTTGGAAATAAAAGAAATAAATCTATAAGAAAACTAGGACTATTGTGGATGAATCCTCTTGGGCTTGATAGATCTTCATGTGGATGGATAGAATTCCACATATCTTCTCTTGCAAGCAATTCTATCTTCTCGGCACAACTCTATCTCGGACTCGGACTCTTATCATGTGGCCCTTGGAAACCCATGCATCCGTCTGGATTGTACTCAACCCAAGAGGAGAAGACCGTAGTCGCGACTACGGTCTTCTCCTCTTGGGTTGCACTCGAGCTCAGGCATCATCTGGACTCGACGGGTGTAATCGACTTCGAGTAGACTTACTCGACGTCGAGTAGCTCTTGGGCTCCTTGAGTAATCTGCTCGACTCCGTGTGACTTTCTGGCTCCTGGTGTACTTGACTTCGACTAGATGTAGTCGACGTCGAGGAGAACTGATAGCTTTCGGCATTCTTCTCTGTTCTTTAAACACACTTTCCCGAGTCCCCGTTCGTCCGATTGACGCATATGAGCATGCGTTCGAAAACCCTCTTCGAGGGCTACAACTTTCATGATGACATGAAAGCTTGATTCAGAACGATGAATGGTGAAAAATGGCGTTTTCTCCAGGTGCACCATCCTTAGCTTCTTCATGACTTCCCTTGAAGCTCCAAAGTGCGTTCGATTTCTGCGAAATTAAACAGAAATTAGTGTAGACTCCATAATTTGGAAAATAAGTGTAAACTACATAGAATCTGTACTATTATAACCCAAATGTATGAAATGCATGCAGAAATCGTTATAAAAGTAAGTGTAAAACTTGGCAATTTAGGCGCACAACAAACACCCTGTACTTAAGCTTGCTTGTCCTCAAGCAGTAGTTTAAATTGTCATACAGGGGAAGAAATTTACAACTCTCAACATCATAGATTCATTGCCATATGTCCCTGTAATCAATTACCATCATAAAAAAGGTACTAGTGTCACAAATTCATGCATGTGCAATAAAAAGCAACATCTACTCACAAAAGAAGGGTTATGCAAAAACAATTCATTTGTGACAAAGCATTAATAATCAAGATGAATTTTAATTTAAGCTTATGGTGAAGAAAAGGTAAAAGGTAAGTGGTGGGCTATATTTGGGCAGTGTGGTGCTAATAATCCGGGGAGAATTCATCAAACTTTCTTTCTTGCTTTGATGCATTTTCAACTTTATAATTTCCACATCACTCATACTCTCATAAATCACTCTTTGCTAATTTTTTTTTCATTTATATTGTTTTTACCTCTATAACCTCAGCACTGCCTTCTCACGAGTCGAAAACATGGGTATCATGAATGACCCCGGATACTTAGTGCCTCGGACTCCTCACCTTGGTGTCCCATCCTGCGGAACTATTATCTTAATGCAGGCAGGGTCGATCTACCTTTATCTCCTGAGGTGACCGAATTTTCTTTCACTCATTAAATTTTCCATATATTTTTCAATTTCCTGCCAAACTCCAAACATAATATATAACAACACAAACACCATATAATAATATCCATAATATGACTTTCATTCTCAACATAATCCACATATAGAAATAAGGTAAAAAATGGGCAATATTTAGATCATGTGGAGCAATAATTGAAATAAGGCATAAATATGGCTTTTGTGATGCATAAGCATAGTTATGGCTAGGATATAACAATATGAGCATATATGGAAAATATAAAGTCTTCCATCATTTTATCATGCAACATGTCAAAAGCAACTTCAATTTTGCCTCATTTCATGGTTTTCAAGAAAATAATGCACTTCATTGTGACTTCCGTTTACTAGGCAATTTCATGCTATATCTCTAATGAATCCAATTTTGCATCATCGAGTTCAATTTAAGCTTCCATGACACTTATTCAAAAAAATTCAATGGGGGTGCTTTTTTAATGAACTTTGGAAAACATGCATATAAGCACATAAATCAAATATGAAATCCAAGGTAGCCATATATAAGTAATTCGAAAAATAAACTTTAAATATGCACACATAATGTCAAATATGGTCAAATATGAATGAAGTAAGCCCTTCCCCCATCCTATACTTAAACATTACAGTGTCCTCACTGTATAAAAACAAGGGTAAAGAAAGAGAGTCACTAGATAGGTGTGCAGATCGTCGGAATCGAGTGTTGTAATGTTGTAGAGGTAGTCAACATCGAGTAGGAGGTGGTCGATATCGAGGAGATGTGGTCGACTTCGACTACAGTGAAGCCTCTAGGGTGATCCTTCTCGATCACAGGCCGTTTTGCTCGATGGGGGTAGTCGACGTCGAGTAGAGTACTCGACGTGGAGTGCTTCAGCAACTTTCTTCGTACCTACAAGATTCGTTAGACGGAAAATATCCACAATAGAAAAACTTAAAAATAATGTCCAAAAACCAAAAACCAATGTCCAAAAATTCAAAAACTAAGTGTTTTATTTACAAGCTCTAGACTTTATAATCGCTCGGCCGACTGTCTCCGTTAAAGCTCAATGTGGCATCTGTAGGGCCCATGTAGCTTGGGCTTCAAACAAGACTCCATTTTTGTCCATCAGTTGTAGTCCTCCTGAATGGATCTTGTTCACCATGAAAGGTCCCATCTTCTTTTTGTGAATTTGTTGGGAAACCAATGATCCTTTGATTTGGAGACATAGACCTTGTCTCCTACTTCATATTCCTTAGGCTCATCATTGGAAACCCTGCACAATCGGACATACCAAGGCAAACCTCTCCCATGTATAGATAAATCTTTAATTGAAATAGGAGAAGAGATGTTCATACCTTAGCTTGCCTTCGCAGAATCAGAATTTAGGACCTCGGGTTCTGGTCGACTTCGGGTACAGGTACTCGACGTCGAGTACTTACCTTCAACTGGTGGCTTGCTCATCTAAAGGGAAGGAGTCGGGGAGGAAGAGGGTTGGTCGACGTCGAGTAATGCTTGGCTTTGGGTGGTCTACTCGATGAAGGGGCGGTCGGTGGAGAGATCGGGTTCTGGTCGACGTCGACTAGAGTACTCGATGTCGAGTACTTCTGGTCGACATCGACCCCATACTTGAATCAATGCAAGGCATCCGAAAAGAAGTTAGTCGATATCGACTTACCTTGGTCGATGTCGAGGAGGTCCTCTGTATCGTCGTTCAGGATGTCCATGATCTCCTCCATCTAGGCTTCCATATCCCTGTTCTCCTGCTCCTCGGGAGTCATATTTCTTACCTTAGGCTCCCCGCAAGTAATGTACCTGGATGATATTGATTTGACTTCTTCCATGGGACCTGTATGCCTTTCAGTTTTGTTAAAAGAATACTAAATTACCTCATCGTTGATGTTGAAAGTGAGTACTCCCTTCCTTATGCTTATGTTGGCATCCACCGTCGCCAAGAAGGGCCTTCCTAGAATGATTGGACAAGCAGAGTCCTCTGCCATATCAATAACTAAGAAATCAGCAGGGACAATTAACTTACCTACTTGCACCAGTACATTGTCCACCATGCCTGTTGGGATGACCAACGTGTTGTTCACCATGTATAGTTTTGCATCCACAGGCTCTAAAGCACCTATCTTAACTTTGGACTAGATTGATAAAGGCATTATACTCACACTAGCTCTTAAGTCACATAAGACATTAAATTTATATTGACCAAATCCAATGGTTATAGCAAACTTACCTGGATCTGACCTTTTTTCTAGAACGTCCATTTGGCTGCACTCCTCTGCGATCTCAGCCATCGACCGCTTCTTGCTCAGAATCTTCTTTAGGAACTTGACGTAGGATGGCATCTCGTGAAGGGCTTTTGTGAAAGGGATTGTAACGTTGAGCCTTTGAAGCATCTTCACGAACCACTGGAACTTCTTCTCTGCTGGATCCTTTGGAGATTTTGTTAGGAATGACAACTTTTTCTTCATCGGAGGTGCAGAATGGTGGTCGACATGTGCAGAAGGGTGGTCGATGTCGACTAGAGGCTGGTCGACATCGAGTACAATAGTGGACATCGGGGCATGTGTAGCGTTCTGGTCGATGTCGAGTAGAGGCTCCTCGACGTCGAGTACGGGCTGGTCGACGTCGACTGGTCTGGTCGATGTCGAGTAGTCCTCTGCAGCTCCTTCGTTTATGTTGGGCTTGGGCGTTTGTGTCTGTCGTCCACTCCTTAGGTTCATGCCATCTACTTGTACTGTAGATTTACCTTTAGGGTTAGGTTCAGAGTATCCAAGGAGCGTACCTGATTACTTGGGGATGGATGTTGCCAATTGTTCAACCTTGGTCTCTATAGATTTCTGCCAGATATCGATTTCCCCAAGCCTTGAGTTGACGCCGTGCAGCTATGTGTGGATGGAATTGATAGACTATTTCCTTTCTGCATGGTTCCTTCGCATCTCCTCAAGTATCAACTACAAGTCATCTTTCTTTCCTTCTCTGTCAGGGTGACCAGAAGCTCTGTAGGGCAGGGGATTTTGATGCTGTGGCTGGCGATAGTAGCTCCAGTTCGGGTTCTGATGTTGTCCTGAGTACGGTCCCCCTGTATACCTTACCTCTTCGTGGGATTCTGCCAGTTGTCCTTGATCGATATAGGGGCACGCAGTAGTGTTGTGCCTCACAGACCCACAATCCAAACAAGGCCGATTTTTAGACAACAGTTTGACTTGTTTGGTAAGACGGCGTACCTGTCATTGTGAAATTGCTCCCTGACGTCTAGATCAACCTCCTTTAGTGGCACATATAGAGGCATAGATGAGGCAGACCTTTCATACCTTTCGTCAGCAGAGGCCGCAAAAGTCCCATATGTGTATCGTAGTTGGCCAGCGTCTGAAAGGTCTCCCAAGCACGCCGTGGGGTGTACCCGAGATACCTATACACAGTGTAGTTGTTGATCCGGTCCTTAGTAGGCGCATCCAGGCAATTGAAGATGATCTCCTGGATGACGTAGGGTTGCTGCCCGTGCGTAGGACAGGATTTCAAAAGCCTTTTGTTGTGCTCCCAGACATGCGCTAATGTCTCCCCTGTCTTCTGTCTGAAAGCCATGATTTGTTGTCTAAGAGAAGTAGTCATTGCAGGAGGAAAGAACTTGTTGAGGAACAAGTCCTGTAGTTCATTCCACGTGCGAATTGATCGTGCTGGCAATCCTTCAAGCTACTATGAGGCTAACCCTCCAAGGGACCAACGAAAAGCCTTTAGTTTTAAGTATTCTAGATTAGCATCATCTGCAATAGCTTCACACAAGTAGTGACATGCTCTAAAGGACATTAATTGGGTCTTCCCCTAAATTGACTCCTCCTAATTTCAATAATAAAAGAAGAGGGAAGAACGATCGGTGATTCTAGAACTTCTAGACTAGGATGCAGATACTCCTTTGCGTTGGGTGGGACATGCCCAATCTGCTCCTCATGTTCCCTTCTTGCGTTGACTTCGCAATCTACCCTTGCCTCCCACCGTTGCTGATTATGTGCATATTCCGCCTCTCGTCGGGCGTGTTCTGCTTCTCTGGTGGTTCATTCCTCAATGCGTAGGCGGAGTTGCTCAAGCTCATGCGCTGGTGTGAGCTGGACCTCATTCTCATTGTTGACTTGCGACATCCTCCTTAGTCTTTGTCGAAGATGGACGTATATCTCAGGTTCAAGAATACGGTCGATAGGTGTGCGATCAGTTCTTCGCATGCACCTGAAAAATAAAAACAAAAAGAAACAAGTAAAAAGAAACTAAAAAGCAAAAAGAAGAGTAAAATGAACTAAAAAGTGCGCGATTGATTGCTTCTCCGGCAACGGCGCCAATTTGTTGTTGCAGGAGGATGTGTCAAGTATGAAATATAAATAAAATATAAAGCAAACTAACTCCTGTCTCAACAAATAAATACAAGACTTCCTCCCGTTGTAGTAGAAGACAGTTGAGATCGATCCACGAAGAAGCGTATCAACGCCCACCTTTTCAGTCCAGAAACTCTCGAAATTGACTCAGGAAGTACTCGACGTCGACCACTCAGTCGCGTAAAACTGCAAAATAGAGCAACAGAAACAAAAACGAACGAAAACGAAGCAAGTCGAGTAGAATAGGGTACTCGATGTCGACTAGGCCTACTCAATGTCGAGTAAAATTCAGGTGATGTCGAGTGCTTTGCAGTTTCAAAAATTGACCTTTGCAATGAAAGAAATAAAACAGAAGTAACGCGAAAATTGTGGGAAATTCAATAAACTAAAAGACTTCCAAAATCGGGGTATCAACGCTACAACGATAACCATATAAAATAATGCATAGGGTATAAAAGATCATGCCTTTTCATCAAATAACTGCCGTTATTAACAAATAGGACAATAGAGGCTTTCGCATAGACCCTAATTGTTACTAACCATTTTTCACATAGACCCTAACTGTCGTTATTAACAAATAGGACAAACGAAGCAAGTTGTATTAAGATCACTTTCGCTTCAATAACACAAACACGGATCACCTTCAACTTTTGCAAAAGAATCATGCTCGTAGGGATAGAAGACGAAATCGCTTCAAAAGATTGTACCTTTAGCGCATTACCTTACATGGCTACCGTCGGGCTCACCCCGACCCTAGAAGTTGGGTGACTACTCGCTCTTCATCATAAATAAACACATCAATAATTTCAAGAAACTAAATTGCATTAAATAAACTCAAATAAAACTTACAACCGACCCAAAACGTCTATCGACAACTCCAACTTGCTCTCGGTTTAAGCTCTCTACTCGCTCTCTCTACTCGATGTCTCTTTAATGGTTTGTCTTGGATTGTTGGATGATTCTAAAATCCAGCCCCTAAAGCCTTATTTATAGAGTTTTTCCTCTAGCTAATCTAGGAAGGAACATCTATCTATATCTAAAACTTTATATCTAAAGCATTAAGATAAAACTTGGAAATAAAAGAAATAAATCTATAAGAAAACTAGGACTATTGTGGATGAATCCTCTTGGGCTTGATAGATCTTCATGTGGATGGATAGAATTCCACATATCTTCTCTTGCAAGCAATTCTATCTTCTCGGCACAACTCGATCTCGGACTCGTCTGGATTGTACTCGACTTCGACTAGAGTTAGTCGATGTCGACAACGGTCTTCTCCTCCTGGGTTGCACTCGAGCTCGGGCATCATCTGAACTCGACGGGTGTACTCGACTTCGAATCGACTTACTCGACGTCGAGTAGCTCTTGGGCTCCGCGAGTGATCTGCTCGACTCCGTGTGACTTTCTGGCTCTCGGTGTACTCGACTTCGACTAGACGTAGTCGACGTCGAGTAGAACTGTTAGCTTTCAACATTCTTCCCCGTTCTTGAAACGCACTTTCCTGAGTCCTCGTTCGTCCGATTGACGCATATGAGCATTAGGTGGAAATCTCTTTTCGAGGGCTACAACTTTCATGAAGACATCAAAGCTTGATTCAGATTGATGGATGGTGAAAAATGGCGTTTTCTCTAGTTGCACCATCCTTAGCTTCTTCATGACTTCCTTTTAAGCTCCAAAGTGCGTCCGATTTCTGCGAAATTAAACAAAAACTAGTGTAGACTCCATAATTTGGCAAATAAGTGTAAACTATATAGAATATGTACTATTCTAACCCAAATGTATGAAATACATCCAGAAATTGTTATAAAAGTAAGTGTAAAACATGACAATTTAGGGGCACTGTTGTTAGGAGGAAATCAAGACTTGTAATAATAAAATATAAATAATGCAAAGCAAACCAGATTTCGTCCCTTGCAAATAATTACAAGACCTCCTCCTGATGCAGCAGTGGGAAGTCAGGATCGATCCACGAGGAAGCGTGTCAGCGGATCCTAGGTAGTAGAGAAATCTCACGGTCAGAAGTCGACAATAGGGTCCTCGATCTCGACTAGGGTAGTCGTTAGAAGATCGGACAGTCGAACACAGCGCAGCAACAAGCACAGAGTCTCGTCGATATCGACTAGAGGCTACTCGATATCGAGTAGAGTCCTCATCGACTTCGCTTCGTCTCGTCGAGTACCTGCACAAGTAAGCTACATCGACTTTGGGTCGAAGATCAGTAGTCGAGATCGAGTAGTGCTATTCGATCTTGGGTAAGACAGGGACTAAAATGAAATAAAATAAATGCAAAGGCTTTGGGATTTCGAACTAAACTTAATATAAAAGGCTTCCAAGATTGGGGTTTGCAACAATGATAACCAAGCATGCATAAGATAGAACCAAACAAATAATCATGTAAATCGCATCAAAGGACTAAGCTTTCGCCTTTTCCAACAATTAGACAACTCTTTCAAGAAACCCTAATTGTCTCTACCGATTTTATGTTTACAATCCAAGTTGTTAACATGGATCTTCATTAGACGGGTAATAAACACATAAACAAGTAGGAAAATGCTCAAAACATGATAAAGGTCGGATCTTTACCTCAAGCACGCATGGCTATCGTTGGGCTCGCCCCAACCCTAGAAGTGGGTGGACTACTCACGCCTCATCGCAAACTCAGACATTGATTGGAAAGAAATAACAACTTGCATTAACTAAATTCAAAGCCTTTACAATCCTGGCAATCAACTCTCGTAAACTGCCAAAACCTTAAAACCTCTGAACTCCCTAAACCGTCTCCTTGGAACTACCTCTCTACCTCTAAAATTGAATTAATAAAACCGAGCCCCATGGGCTTTATTTATAGCCTTCTAATCCTTGCTAATCAAGGATAGAATATCTATATCTATATCTAAAACTATATCTAAAATGCTTAAGGATAAATAAAAGCAATAAGGAAATTAAATCTAAATATATCTAAATGTCTTAAAGTGGATAGAACTCTTTCTTCCATGATGTATCTTGATAGATTGGATAGATTCTCGGCCTTCTCGACTTCCTTCGTGCCCAAGGAATCCCAACTCTACTCGGACTTCTCACGTCGACGTGTTTCCAGATACTGGTCTACTCGACTTCGACAAGGGCTCGTCGATGTCGACTAGGATTCGTCGTCGACTGGACTTCTCAGGTGACTTTGCTCGACATGGCTCGGATCTGGGCTCCTGGGCGTCGTCGATCTCGACTAGGGCTCGTCGACATCGACTAGGGTTGTGGTCGAGGATGGCTCTCTGGTGATGTCGAGGACTCCTCCTCGGCATGGGCTCGGACAGGCGCTAGGTGGCTCGTCGATCTCGACAAGGTCTTGTTGAGATCGAGTAGAGATGTGCTCGGCATCTTCGTCCTCGGCTTGTCGATCAGCTCCTCTTCTCGTGGACTCCGGGTGTGGCGCTGAGGTGTAGTCGATCTCGACTAGGTCTTGTCGAGATCGAGTTGTCTCCCGGACTCAGGTTGCCTCGGACTTGGTTTCCTCGATCAGGCCTTGTCGACTAAGTCTGCTCGGGCTCTCTACTCGAGATCGAGGAAGGTGTACTCGACATAGAGTAGCCTTGGCTTTAGCTCGGTTTGTCCTGATTCTGTACTCTCGGATTCTGGACTTCTGTAGTTGTTTTCCGAGCTTTTCCGACCTTCCTTAGAATTGCTGTAAAACGTCTCGAATTCTGCGAATTTAAACAGAAACTGGTGTAGATTCCATAATTTGTCAAATAAACATAAACTACATAGATTCTGTACTATCTAATCCAAATGTATGCAATGTATGCAGAAAACGATATTAAAGTTACTGTAAAATATGGCAGATTTAGCTCACAACACGCACAACAACCCTCAGCTGGGATAAGTGGGTAACTCTAAGATGTACTATGCAATTTGACCTATAAATTGATTTAGCAAGTTACTTCAGTTGCTGGTCAAAATGATATATCATTTAATGGTCTGTTTAGGCGCGTCTTACTGAGTGATCTTCTGGTTCTAGATTGCTTTCGTTATTTATCTACAATGCAACTAACTGTTGGTCTGGTCTCCTTTGCCCACGAAGTGTTTCCATTTTGCCAGCTTAAATGACTGGTTAACATTCTAACATGCAGTATAAATCTAGGTCAGATATCCAGATCGAATTACACTGATTAGAGGGATCCATGAGAGCCGCCAAATGACACAGGTTTGGCATCATCTGATACCGTTATAGGTTCAATTATATATTTTTTCTTCTTGTCTCATAACTGTCCATTGTCTACCAGGTATGTGGTTTTTATGATGAGTGCCTTCGTAAATACGGCTCAATGAATGTTTGGAGATATTGCACTGATATATTTGATTACTTAAGGTATGCTCTCCTTACAAATAATATCATGCAAGGGTTGTAAACTTAGAAAGGAGAAACTTCTAGGTGTTGATGTTACACAACTTTTATAAGTTATTGTGAAGTTAGTTACATTATCCAGTAATTCCGTAAAAGGTCATTTAATTTGATATGTGAAAAGATTGAATTATGCTATTATTTTATTTAAGCCTATTAGCTCAAATGGTTGAGCGATATATTTATACACAAAGATGTGGGTTCAAATCTCGCATAGACTACTATAATAATTAGGTAACAATTACCACAATACATATTTACTTCGATTCAACAATTTACCATGGTTCAAAACAATTACCACACGACTTATTTACCATAGTTGATACATTTACCATGGTTCACAATGCCTACAATTACGGACAGATTTACCACGGTTTTACCACGCTTCTGTTCACGTGGTAAACAAATTTACCACAACCACTTTTACTTAGGTTCAGAACTGTTTTAAATCTTTCACACGGAACCGAGATAAAACTGACTTTCTGTACTAGTGCAAGTGTCAAGGACTTCCAATAATAGAGTATTATGAAACTGATGCTTTACAAACATCAAGTTGTGATGGTAAGCACAAAATGGTCCATCTCATCACATGAAAATGAGTGGTAAGCACACATTCCTTTGCGTGCGAATAATTGGCTCTTAAACATACTATATTGTTTACCACTGCGTCACATGTTAGAAGCTTCTGGCTATAGAGGAAGTAAACTACGGGATGTACAATCGTAAACCAAATATATGACTACTTAATCATATGACTATTCTCCATTACCGATATGTGTTGGAATATGGGGTTGTCCCACATTGAAAAGATTGAGATATCAGGAGTAATATATAAGTTTGACGTACAAGCTACTCCTCTTATTGCCAATTGGTTTTGAGATGAAACCCCGTTGGGTTTATATGTTGTTCGTGTCTCTCGTATTTGAGCTCGCACACGATCTCCCTACAACTTGTGTTTAACCCCAACCGACCCAGCCAAGTTTAACAATATTTAATGTGTCAGAATGATATATCTTTAGCGAATAATGATAGATCTTTAGCGAATGCCTAATGATATATCTTTAGCGAATAATGATAGATCGTCGCCCTCCCACATATCTTTCCCAACCTTGCCCAGCAGCAACATCGCCCACCACCGGTGTTAGCACCCGTTTTCTTTAGTTCACCTACAAATTAAACAGAGCCCTTACTCGATTCCGCTAACCTCTAACTCGGGGTCTAGTCGGCCGCCGCCATGATACTGCCTCATCTGCCACACTCCAGTCCAGCTGATAGGGCATATTTTGATAGGTTTTATAGATGTGTTTTAGTTGAGTTTCATAGATGTTTGGTTATGTTTTAGAGTTAATTGCGTATTATGCTCTTTTCGTGGTAGAGTTCGAAACCTACGCTATTTTATTGGTTTTATGCAGATTCATAGTGCCGACATGGTGAGGAGATTGGGAAGAGACCAAAGAGGATGTGAAAAGAGCAAGGAACAAGTCAAGGAAGGATTAGAAGACGATTTGGGAAGCAAAGGAGCACAAGAACATGAGCGGAAATGAAGCACTTGGAGAAATCGTATCTTTAAGGTTCTAAGAAGTTGGATGCAGCTTATGAGTTCTTCATGAGAGTTGTAGTACTTGAAAAGAGGTTTCCAACGCATATTCATATGCGTCAATCCGACAAACTACGACTCCAGAAAATGCGTTACAAGTTCAGTCTGCAAAGCTGTCAAAGCGGCGCCCGCCGTGGTTTAGGCAGCGCCCGCCGTCCCTTCAGATCCGGATTCGCGTGAGTGGCCCAATTTCTATCTTTTGTGGAAACTCTACCCTAGGTTTTTGCCGACCCCTTTAGGCTATTTATTAGGTTTTCTCAACCGTTTGAGAGGCATCTAACATTCATCCAACAGACTAACGTTGTTTTCTAATCAAGAGAAGGGATTTCTAATCAAGAGAAGAGATTTAGTAAGTTTCCTCTTCCCTCACCTCGAGTTTTATTTTGTTATTTTTGTTTTCTTTTATGTTTCATTGAGGACAATGAAAGATTTAAGTGTGGGGGAGGGATTTAGTGTGTCTAGTCTAGTTAGGTCATGTTTCGATTTCAGTTGTGTCTTTATTTTTGTTTTATGAAAAAAAAAATAAAGAAAAAATTAGAAAATGTCAAAAATCCCAAATATATCATGCATTGCATAAATATGTTGTTATTCAAACACCCACCTTAGTTAGCAAAACTCTATATCTTTTCATGGCATGATCTTGTAAATCCTACGATTAGTTTGAATTGCTTGGCCTTATTGTTCTTAAATGTTTTCGTATGGAGCATGATTAGCGATATAATTGAGCATATATGATTGAGCTTGAGTATGATTAAAATCCTACAAAACATGACCCTTATGAGATTATTTTAGCCTTATTGGATTCATCTATAGTCTTTTTGCTTAATTGTGTGATTTACTCACCTATGCTTCTACCTCTTGATATTGACTTCATTAGCTATTGTCAAAGCCGACTCACATGTTTGTTGCTTGTGGATATTTGTGCTTTTATGTTTAATATTTGGCTTTAGTTGCTTGTGAGTTTTGAGTGAAATAAAGTGGCAATGGTTGATACACTTAGTAACCAAATCTATACATGACACCCATGGGTATGATTCGTGCAAAACGGTGTTGAAAACTATCCACTAAGAAGGGAAGCTTGATCATTGAGTAACCAGATTCATTCCTGACACCCATGTTTGCAATTCGCATCAAAAGATGTTCAAGTGGACTTTATTCAAGGAAGTTGAGGTATTGATAGACTAGGGCCATTCATCACACCCATGTTTGGGACTCGCGTAAGGAATACACCAAAGCTAAAAGAAACCATAGCAAGAAAAAAAAAGAAAAAAATCAAAAATAAAATGAAAAAAAAAAGAGTGAATAATCTAGATCCAAATTGTTCATTTTTATTGTTTTCCTCAAGTGATGGCATTTCGGTGGAAATTTGATTATATAGTTGTCAATATCTATGAGCTTATTGCATTTTGGATTGAGTTGAGAGTTGAACTTAATTGCCTAAACATATGAGAGAATGAGTGAAACACATATTCCTTGTGAGGTTGGATGATTTCTACTTTTATGCTTTGATCACTAAATACATGCTAGGATGTTTATTCTCGCTTGATCATGTGCTCTGGTTCAAATTGATTTTGCTTTTGATTAAGGCTATTGCATGGATGATGAACTCGTAGGTATAGGTTGTTTTTTATTGATTCGCTCGAGGACTAGCAAAGCTTAAGTGTGGGGTAGTTTGATAGGGCATATTTTGATAGGTTTTATAGATGTGTTTTAGTTGAATTATATAGGTGTTTGGTTATGTTTTAGAGTTAATTGCGTATTTTTCTCTTTTAGTGATAGAGTTCGGAAACTACGCTATTTTATTGGTTTTATGCGGATTCGTAGTGCCGACATGGTGAGGAGCTTGGAAAGAGACCAAAGAGGATGTCAAAAGAGCAAGGAACAAGTCAAGGAAGGATTATAAGGCGATTTGGGAAGCAAAAGAACCCAAGAACATGAGTGGAAATGAAGCATTTGGAGAAATCGTATCTTTAAGGTTTTGAGAAGTTGGATTCAGCTTCTTAGTTCTTCATGAGATTTTTAGTCCTTGAAAATAGCTTTCCAACTCATATTCATATGCGTCAATCGGATGAACGGAGACTCCAGAAAGTGCGTTACAAGTTCACTCTGCGAAGCTGTCAAAGCGGCAGCCGCCGTGGTTTAGGCGGTGCCCGCCATCCCTTCAGATGCGGATTCGCGTGAGCGGCCCAATTTCTATCTTCTGTGGAAACTCTACCCTAGGGGTTTGCCGACCCCTTTAGGCTATTTATTAGGTTTTCTCAGCCGTTTCAGAGGCATCTAACATTCATCTAACAGACTAACGTTGTTTTTTATTCAAAAGAAGGGATTTAGGTAAGAATATAAATCAAACCGGATTATGCCCACGCAAATGATTACAAGACTCCCTCCCGATGTAGCAAAAGGAAGTCAGGATCAATCCTCGAGGAAGCCTGTCAGTGGATCTCACGTAGCGGAGGATTCACGTCGATTTCGACTCAGGGAATCTACTCGATATCGACCTGTATTAGTCGATATCGACCAAATCCAGTCGATTTCTGGTTTATGTGCAGAAGGTAGTCAATTTCGGTCAAAGGCACTCGATATCGACCTAAGTGCTCGATATCGACCAAATCCTGCAGAAACACAAATGAGCAGCGATCTTTCTGGATCGAGAATTAGAAGTCGATATCGACCAGTGTTGGTCGAAATCGAGTAGAATGCAGAAACAAAATAAAAGACAAGTTCGCGGATTTTGAAATAAACAATGTATGAAAGAAACTTCCAAGACCGGGGTTTGCAACAACGATAACCAAACATGCATAAGGCAAGATAAAGAGAAATAATCATGCAATCTCATCAAAGGATCAAGCTTTCGCCTTTTCCAATAATTGGACAACTCTTTCAAGAAACCCTAATTGTATCTACCAATTTTATGTTTATAATCCAAGTTGTTAACTTGAATCTATTAAATAGGTAATAAACATATAAAAGGTAGTGGATGATCAAAACACAATAAAGGTCGAATCTTTACCTCAAGCATGCTTGACTATCGTCGGGGTCACCCTGACCCTAGAAGTAGGTGGACTACTCGCTCTTCATCATAGGAAAATACATCAATAATAAAAGAAAACTAAATTGCATTAATAAAGTAAACAGAGCTTACAACCGATCGAAGCCAGACAACTTTCGCTCCTTGCTCCTACTCGGCCTCCACTCTCTCTCTCTCCTCTCTCCTCTCGCCTCCTCTCTAACTTGGAATGAATGAATAAAAACTAGCCTCATGGGCTTTATTTATAGGCCTTAATCCTTGCTAATCAAGGTAAGGAATATCTATCATCTATCTAAAGATATAATTCTACTTGGAAATAAATAAATCTAATTTAGGTAAACAAGATAAATCCTATAGGGTAATTAAATGTTCCACCCTTAGGATAAATAAAAAGATAGAAAATTTAAAGTCTTAATGTGCAAGGAATCTTCTCTTGGAATCTTCAGCACAGACTCGGAATAGAACTCGGAATCGACCTAGACTCGTATCTGGCGATATCGAGCTATCTCCTTGGCTTCTCTTCAGCTCACTCGATCTCGGCTCCTTGAAGAATATCGAGTAGCTTGTTGGTCGATATCGACCAAAACTGGTCGATATCGAGTTGTCTTCTTGTCTGCTTGTCAATTCGAGTCGATTTGGAGATTTTCGACCAAGATTAGGTCGATATCGAGTAGGTTTGGTCGATATCGACCACTCTTCAGTTCTCAGCATTCTGCTACGTCTTGAAATGCACTTTCCTGAGTCCTCATTCGTCGGATTGACGCATATGAGTATGCGTTGGAAAGCTCTTTTCGAGGGCTACAACTCTTATGAAGACATCATAACTTGATTCAGAATGATGAATGGTGAAAAGTGGGCTTTCCTCAAGTTGCACCATCCTTAGCTTCTTCATGACTTTCCTTTAACCTCTAAAGTGCGTCCAATTTCTGCGAAATTAAACAGAAACTAGTGTAGACTCCATAATTTGGAAAATAAGCATAAACTACATAGATTCTGTACTATTCTAACCCAAATGCATGAAATATATACAGAAATCGGTATAAAAGTCAATATAAAACATGGCACAAAACATGGACATCATAAGCCATGCCTGGCTAATTCTATGTCATTTTCATCTACACTTTCGAGACTTGGTTGGTTGATTGTGAGTTTCTGATGAAGTATTGATTATCCCTTTCATATCTTTTGATCTCCCTTGCGATTATTGTTGATATTATTGTGATTAGCTACCATGATAGTATCTTGCTAGGTATTTGTTCTTTCGTCATTGAATGGATTCTGTAGTAGCATCCTTAGGATTGTGAGAACCTTCGTTTGATCATGACTAAGTAGGGATTTCGACATATGTCTTAAACATCGGTTACCTTGCATACTTGGTGTTATTCATATGCCTAGATTCTTAGGAACTTGTGCTATCTTTATGTTAAATCTATGTCTGTGCTTAGGTTGCATAAAGGCGTAAAGGACTAATTGTGCTCTTTGTGCTTTAATCTATTCAAACTAAGATGGGAGGAATTCGTCTAGAACACTTCAATTGGATTCGACGACCAATGATGCCAACCAATGTCGAGAATTTGTGGATGAAAACATCTCTTTTAACTTTCACTCGCTTTTGTTTAGATTAGTCTTTTATTTACTTCTTTCCCTTTACTTGCCTTTCCATTGATAAATACACAATTCTTGGAAATACTTGTTTCTATGTGGGATCGACCCCTTACTCGCAATCTATTATAGTTTGTTTGTTTGAGAATTATTTTGATAAGAGAAATCAACGACTTTCCCACCGTCACCAGCCCTTGTCGCTACCTATTTTCACCGGAGTCACCCTTAGTGACGATGGGGAAGTGATGTCCATGTTTTATGCCATGTTTTATATCTACTTTTATACCGATTTCTGCATGCATTTCATACATTTGGGGTAGATTAATACATAATCTATGTAGTTTATGCTTATTTGCCAAATTATGGAATCTACACTAGTTCTGTTTAATTTCGCAGAAATCGAGGCAATTTACAACAGTTCAAAGAAAGGAGGAATAAGCTCGAAGTCAACTACAGGAGTCCGAGGTCAAATACAGCAGCGGAACCAGGGCAAATCGAGCTAAAAGCAAGAAAATCGAGTGAACATAGCTTGGTCGGTATCGAGGACCGTTAGTCGATATCGAGTAAGTCACTCGATTTGCACCAAAGTTGACCAGAATCGAGGAGGTTGCTCGAGAAGACAAGGAGAAGCCAATTTTACTCGACATCGACTTAATTGGTCGAAGTCGACCAAGCCTGAAAATCGAGCAAGAACCAGGAATCGACTAGGAGAAGCTGGGAGCAGAAGATTCAAGTCGATATCGACTAAGCCTTGTTGATATCGAGTAAACAGTTGGTCGATTTTTCCTCCTGGAAGTGGAATTAAGTAGCTGAGCTGAAGACGTGAGAAAAGTTGGTCGATATCGAGTAAGGCTACTCGATATCGAGTTGACCAACAGTGACCGATTTCGAGCTAGTCCGAGTCTTGTTAAGGTTCTATCCCGAATCCGATGGAGATATTTTCGAGACAAGATTTCCAACACATGAAGATTTAGATATTTTTTATCTTTCTATTTATCCTAAGGGTTGAACAATTAATTACCCTAGGATTTATCTAGTTTTACCTAGTTTAGATATATTTATTTGGTAAGTAGAATTATATCTTCTCTTTTAGATAGAGATATAGATAGAAATTCCTTCCTTGATTAGCAAGGATTAGAAGCCTATAAATAAAGCCCATGGGGCTAGTTTTCAATCATTCCATTTTAGAAGGAGAAGTAAGTAGAGAGTAAAGAGAGAGAGAGGCCGAGTGGAGCAAGGAGAGCGAAAGTGATCTGGCTTTGTTCGGTTTGTACTTTCTTCAATTTGGTTTAATGCAAGTTGTTTCTTTTCAATCAATGATGTCTGTGATTGCGATGAAGAGCGAGTATTCCACCCACTTCTAGGGTCGGGGCGAGCCCAACGATAGCCCTGCGTGTTTGAGGTACAGATCCGACATTTATCGTGTTTTGAGCATCTACTACCTTTTATGTGTTTATTACACATTCAATGGAGATCTATGCTAACAACTTGGATTATAAACATAAAATCGGTAGATACAATTAGGGTTTCTTGAAAGAGTTATCTAATTGTTGGAAAAGGCGAAAGCTTGATCCTTCGATGCAAATTGCATGATTATCGTTATTTATCTTGCCTTATGCATGTTTGATTATCGTTGTTGCAAACCCCGATCTTGGAAGTTTTCTTCTACTTAGTTTATTCCAAATTCTGCAAAGCCTTGTTCTTTATTTTAATTTGTTTAAGTTTCTGTTCTCCTCGACTTTGACCAAAGCTTGGTAGACGTCGACTACTCACCCTCTATCAAGCAGATCGTTGTTGCTTGTGTCTCTTCATGTTCCTCGATTTCAACAAGACAACTCGACTACGACCAAATCTTACTCGACATCGAGTAATCTTCTCGAGATCGACCAAAAACCAGTAGCTTCTACTTGATCGGATTCGACTTGCCTGGCCCCTGTCGACTAACCCTAGTCGAGGTCGAGCACCCTAAAGTCGATTTCCGCCCGTGAGATTCTCCCGCTGCCTAGGATCCGCTGACACGCTTCCTCGAGGATCGATCCTGACTTCCTGTTGCTACATCGGGAGGAAGTCTTGTAATTATTTGCGTGGGCATGAATCTGCTTTGATCTATTTTATTATATTTTGAACTCGATTTCCTCCCTCAACAAATTGGCGTCGTTGCCGGGGAAGCAATCATTCGCGCCTTAGGTAGTTAGATCTCACGTTTGCCTTTAAGTTTGGATTTTGTAGTGCATGCGCCGTTTTGGTCAAACACTTGAGTTTGATGCCTTAGACGATCCGGAATGCCTTATACACATCCACGCTAAATTAAAAAGAGTCATGGCGGTCGCAGAAACACAAGTCGAGTTGATTGAGAGGCTTATGGCGGAATTAGAAGCCAAAAACACTGCTCTCACCGCTGAGAGAGCATGCTCGGAGCAGGAAGCCGAACGTAGGAGGTAGGTGGAAGCTGAGCTTGCCCAATTCCCTACCACTGCTGAGGATTACATGCACCCGACTCTCGTCGTGCCTGAATCGACGATTCTAATCTCTGCTAATAACTTTGAAATTCGCACTCCCTTCCTCATTGAAATTAAAAATAATGCTTTTTATAGAAGGTTTAATGAGTGCCCTCTTGAACATATTACAACTTTTTCTGACATGTGCCATACTCTTGCTGAAGGTACTACTTTGGAATATGTCAAGATGAAGGCTTTCCATTGGTCTCTTGCCGGTCCAGCATTAAAGTGGCTTGAAGGACTGCCTCCACGATCCCTCACGACATGGGTTGAGGTAAGGCAGGAATTTCTCAACAAATTCTTTCCTCCTATCAAGAGAACGCTCATTCGCCAAAAGATTACAATATTCAAGCAGAAGCCTGGGTCCCATGCTAGCAAAAGCATGGGACCGATACAGGGATCTACTGCGATCCTGCCCTACACATGGGCAGCCACCATATGTCGTGCATGAGATCTTCTACAATTCTCTTGATCTGAATGGATGCTAAGGGTAGGATCAACCAGTATACTCATTATGAGTATCTGACAATGCCCCCAGCTGACGCATGGGCCACCCTCGACAAGCTCACCAACTTCGACAATAAGTATGGGGTGGCGAAAAACTATGACGAGAATGCCTATGCCAGGCCAGCCCCATCCATGCCCCTCTATGAGCCTTCTAAGGAGATTGACCCAGATGTCATGGAGCATTACTACAGAGATCAGAATCACAAGCTCCTCAAGCAAGTCAAGTATCTTTCTGTCAACCAGCCCTGCATCGAATGTGGCTCCCAGCGGCACACCACTACAGAGTGCCCACATACAGAGCAAGTCAGGATGGCAGAAACTCACGAAGAGGTAGCTTACGCAGGGGGTCTCAATCGCTATATGGGGGACCAAAGGTTCCAAACAAAAAAATGGAAACAAGGTACCCCTAGGAACCCCCCGCCATACAGAGCTCCAGGACATCCATAAAGGGACCAGCAGAAGGATGATCTACATCTCATCCTTGACGAGATGCGCCGGAATCAAGGCACCATCAACAATCAGCTTCAGAACATCAATACAAGATTTGGAGAGCTGGATATCTGGAAGAGGAACATAGAGACCCAGATGGGTCAATTCGCGGTACAAATTCCACGACCGACCGAGCAACTCCATGGGCAAACAGAACCAAATCTCAAGGGGAAGAACGGACACGTCGCAGCTATAAAGCTCAGGAGCGGGCACCAACTACGTGAGCCAGAGGTCGGAAAGCGGCAGGACGAAGCTGAGAAGCAACTCGACAATGACCAACAGCAAGTCGATGTCGACCAAAATTTGGTCGATGTCGAGCAAAGTCAACTCGATGTCGAGCACCAGCTAGGCCAAGATTCGTCTGCACAACACTCCAACTCTAAATCGATTACTGTGGTCGATGTCGAGCAACATCAACTCGACATCAAGGAGAATCAAGCCAAAGTCGAGGACGCTGCAACACCTCAGACATCTGTTCTGGCTCCGAAACAGAAAAAGACGCTTCCTTTCCCTTCCGATGCGTTGAAAGATCCCACTGCAGGTAGGTTTGAAAGGTTTGTTAAGATGCTTCAAGAACTGAATGTTTCAATTCCTTTTACAGAAGCTCTTCAAGAGATGCCTGCATATGTCAAATTCCTCAAGGAGATCCTTAGCAAAAAGCAATCCATCTCAGAGATCGCCGGTGAATGCAAAAGAATGGACTTCCTTGAGAAGAGACCTGACCCTGGTAAGTTTTCCATTAATGTGGGATTTGGAAAATTTAACTATGATGCCTTGTGTGATTTAGGAGCAAGTGTGAGCATCATGCCCTTATCAATCTGGAAAAAGTAAAGATAGGGTCCATAGAGCCCGTGGATGCCAAGCTATACATGGCAAACAATACAGTGGTCATCCCTACAGGTATGGTTGATAATGTCCCTGTCCAGGTTGGTAAGTTCTATGTCCCCACTGATTTCCTTATTATAGATTGTGTTGAAGATCCTAATAGCCCTATTATTCTTGGTAGACCATTCCTAGCTACTGCAGATGCTAAGATCAGCGTAAAGCAGCGATTGCTGACCTTCACGATAGGCAACGAGATCTTAGATTTCTCTTTTGGCCCTGCAAAGGAAGAAGTTCCATGGCTGGAGGTGAAGAGCATAAGCAACCACGGGGGCGAGCAAACAACAGAGGAACGCGCCAAAAAGTTACTCGACATCGAGCAAGGCAACTCGACATCGACCAAACAACTCGGAGTCGACCAAGCCTACTAGAAGTCGACTTCCTATGATAAGCTCCAGACTTGCCAAGAGCCTAAGTATGGGGTCCCTGTACTCGACGTCGACCAACCCTAAGCCCGAAGATTTCTGTTTTGGGCCCGAAAAGGTAAGTTCAGGTATGATTTCTACTCCCCCTCAGTCCATTAAGAAAAATATGAATAATTTAAGGGGAGGTAATGCCCCGTGGCGAGCTAATCTGCGAAGAATGAGAGCTGGAAAGAAAAAGAAGGAAAAGAAGGGAGACTATGCAACCGACAACTTATCAACTGAGCTTGCATACTACCATCAGGACCTAGATGATCCAGGTGAAGGGCAAAGCACAAGGGGGCCCCACATTGACGGTCCTCGAGCACGAACGGAGAAGTCGGCCTAGCGACTCTAAAATCTAGAGCATGTACATTAAACTTTTTGAATTTTGGGACTCTGAAACTTTTGGTTTTGGTTTTTCTTTTTGTTTTTGGTTTTGAATACTTCATGTGGAATCTTTTCTTCGGGAAAAAACTAACAAATTTGCAGGTCGAAAGAAACTGGAGTCGACCAACCTGGTCGATATCGACTGACCTTAGTCGACATCGACTCCTGAGGTAGAAATCGACCAGGGGAGGAGGAAAAGAAGACAGTCGATTTCGACCAACCTTACTCGATATCGAGTAAGTTGGTTGATATCGACTGAATTCCCCGACTTCGATGAACACTCTGTTATTCGACAGCCCCTGTTTTGCCTCTTCAGCGCGTTATTCGGTAAGCTCCTTCCTTTACCTTTGTTTTATATTGATTTTATACAGCGGTGAAACTGTATATTTTAAGTATGGGCTGGGGGAAGAGCTCATTATTATTCTTGATTTTGCTATTACATGGTGGATTTTGGGTAAAATTTTATGTTTTTATGCTTAAATGCTAAACTCAAAGTTCTATGAGACATCTCCCAATGCTTGCAAATTGTTCAAAGAAATAGTGTCATGGAAGCTTATATTGAACTCGACGATGCAAAATTGGATTCATTAGAGATATAACATGAAATTGCCTAGTAACGGGAAGTCACAATGAAGTGCATATTTTATTGAAAACCATGAAAGGAGGTAAAATTTGAAGTTGCTTTTGACATATTGCATGATAAGAGGATGGAGGACTTTATATTTCCATATAATGCTCATATTGTTGTAATTCTAGCCTTACCTATGCTTATGCATCACAAAAGCCATATTATACCTTATTTCAATTATTGCTCCACATGTTCTAAATATTTCCATTCTTTACCTTTTCCGGGGATTATGTTGAGAATGATGTTACATTATGGAGATTATCATATGGTGTTTGTGTTGTGGTTATTATCATTATTGGAGTTTGGTAAGAAATTGTTTGAATATATGGAAAATTTAATGATTGAGAAAAAATCCGACCACCTCAGGAGATAAAGGTAGATCGACCCTGCTCGCTGAGATAATAGTTCAGTGAGATGGGACACACATGTGAGGAGTCCAAATCACTAAGTATCCGGGGCCATTCATGACACCCATGTTTGCGACTCGCGAGAAATTATTATTGATAAAAGCATTATGGAAGGTAAGGAATCTTATGAAGAAGGAATGTGGTGAAGAAAGTTTGGAAATAATCCATTTCCCCGAATTTAACACCACATTGCCAAAAATTGCCCACCTTTAGCCTTTTTACCAATCTACTCCTTATTGAGCTTAATTAAAGTCCTCTTGATTATTAATGCTTTGTCACACGAATTGTTTTGCATAACCTTCCTTTCATGAGTAGATGTTTCTTTTTAATTGCACATGCATGGATTATGGCATAAGTACATTTTCGAGGATGGTAATTGACTGCAGGG
Organism: Persicaria tinctoria; assembly: GCA_037127255.1. Lineage (NCBI taxonomy): Eukaryota > Viridiplantae > Streptophyta > Magnoliopsida > Caryophyllales > Polygonaceae > Persicaria > Persicaria tinctoria. Next base: position 39,256,733 of record JBANSL010000012.1, on the reverse strand, counting down.
TTATATAAGAATGAATGTATGATGTTGAGAGTTTTGAATTCTTCCCCTGAATGACCATCCAAGTTATTGCTTGGGGACAAGCAAGCTTATGTATGGGGTGATTTGATGTCCATGTTTTATGCTTATTTGCCAAATTATGGAATCTACACTAGTTTTTGTTTAATTTCGCAAAAATTGAGGCAATTTACAGCAGTTCAAAGAAAGAAGGAAAAAGCTCGAAGTCAACTACAGAAGTCCGAGGTCAAATACAGCAGCAGAATCAGGACAAATCGAGCTAAAAGCAAAAAAATCGAGTCAACACAGCTTGGTCGATATCGAGGACCGTTAGTCGATATCGAGTAAGTCACTCGATTTGCACCATAGTTGACTAGAATTGAGGAGGTTTCTCGAGAAGACAAAGACAAGCCAATTTTACTCGACATCGATTTAATTGGTCGAAGTCGACCAAGCCTGAAAATCGAGCAAGAACCAGGAATCGACCAGGAGAAGCTGAGAGCAGAAGATTCAAGTCGATATCGACTAAGCCTTGTCTATATCGAGTAAACAGTTGGTCGATTTTTCCTCCTGGACCCGGAATCGAGTAGCTGAGCTGAAGACGCGAGAAAAGTTGGTCGATATCCAGTAAGGCTACTCGATATCGAGTTGACCAACAATGGCCGATTTCGAGCTAGTCCGAGTCTTGTTAAGGTTCTATTCCGAATCCAATGGAGATATTTTCGAGACAAGATTTCCAACACATGAAGATTTAGATATTTTTATCTTTTTATCTTTCTATTTATTCTAAGGGTTAAACAATTAATTATCCTATGATTTATCTAGTTTTATCTAGTTAAGATATATTTATTTCCTAAGTAGAATTATATCTTCTATTTTAGATAGAGATATAGATAGAAATTCCTTCCTTGATTAGCAAGGATTGGAAGCCTATAAATAAAGCACATAGGGCTAGTTTTCAATCATTTAATTTCAGAAGGAGAAGTAAGTAGAGAGTAGAGAGAGAGAGAGGTCGAGTGGAGCAAGGAGAGCGAAAGTGATCTGGCTTTGTTCGGTTTGTACTTTCTTCAGTTTGGTTTAATGCAAGATGTTTCTTTTCAATCAATGACATCTGCGATTGTGATGAAGAGCGAGTAGTCCACCCACTTCTAAGGTCGGGGCGAGCCCGACGATAGCCCTGCGTGTTTGAGGTAAACATCCGACCTTTATCATGTTTTGAGCATCTACTACCTTTTGTGTGTTTATTACCCATTCAATGGAGATCCATGCTAACAACTTGGATTATAAACACAAAATCGGTAGATACAATTGGGGTTTCTTGAAAGAGTTGTCTAATTGTTGGAAAAGGCGAAAGCTTGATCCTTCGATGCTAATTGCATGATTATCGTTATTTATCTTGCCTTATGCATGTTTGGTTATCGTTGTTGCAAACCCCGATCTTGGAAGTTTTCTTTTACATAGTTTATTCCAAATTCTGTAAAGCCTTGTTCTTTATTTTAATTCGTTTAAGTTTCTGTTCTCCTCGACTTTGACCAAAGCTTGTTCGACGTCGACTACTCACCCTCGATCAAGCATATCGTTGTTGCTTGTGTCTCTACAGATTCCTCGATTTTGACAAGACAACTCGACTGCGACCAAATCTTACTCGACATCGAGTAATCTTCTCGAGATCGACCAAAAACCCAGTAGCTCGACCCTAGTCAGGGTCGAGCACTCTGAAGTCGATTTCTGCCCGTGAGATTCTCCTGCTGCCTAGGATCCGCTAACACGCTTCCTCGAGGATCGATCCTGACTTCCTGTTGCTACATCGGGAGGAAGTCTTGTAATTATTTTCGTAGGCACGAATCTGGTTTGATCTATTTTATTATATTTTGAACTCGATTTCCTCCCAAGTTAATTTTGTGATTCGTCCTCCTTCTTGCCATCCTCGTCTCCAACCTTCCCCGGGACACTGGTGGCTCCGTTATTTCCTCCTTTGGATCTTCCCTCTTCAAGCTCACCCTTGACTTCGTTCTCGGATTGATCCTGGGGTCCTCCTTGACTCCTTCGGCTCCACTCGTGGGCCACGAGTCGTGGCTGATCCACCCTCGATTCTTGTCTGGGTGGCCTTTGTGTTGCCCCTTCTCGCTTTCATCCCGACCCATCCGTAGACTTCCGACTCGATCATTGGTGCATCCACCGACAACCTTTTGGTTTGTTTTCCAATCCGTTCTTCTACCTATATGCCTTTATATTGTTGTTCATTTTCTCTGTTTTGTCCCACTCACCCACCTATATTTTGGCTACATGGTAGTCACTTACGATCTTGCTATTGTCCTTGAGGGTTTGAGATGGGTTATTGGGATTTAATGGACAATGATTTGGCTTGAAGTAGGGTTTGTGGGTTGGTATCCTTTGTTGTTCTTGTTGTGATGCAGGCTTTGTGTAAACGGTGGTTGATTTCCTGTGCTCGAAGACGTCATGGAATTGCAATCGACATTTGATGGCTTTATAGAGTCCATAATCTGAGATTTTCACTAGTGAACTATAGAGTTCTCTGTGTGCGTCTTCCTTTAGTTGGTCGATTCGTTTGTCGTTTTGCCTTATTTTACAGTGTAAGATAGCTTGCATGTTTATTTTATTTTTGCATTTTTTCTTTCCGTCAGTTGCTACGTGTTATTTGCTTGTTGTCATTTGTTTGTGTTATTTAATTCTAGTTGTATATGATAGTTAGTCTATTTACCGACTTGTCCGATCTCTCGATTTCTCTATACTTGTCTAGACTCTAGATAATTGAATTTCTTTCTTGATTTTTTTTTAAAAAATGCTCCGCCTCATCACATGATAATGAGAGCAAACATGTACTCCTTAATGTACTATTATTCATAATCCAATGAAATCAGAACACAATCAAATTCAGTGTATACAAATAGGAGGCAAATCATTGGCTTTGGAAAAGAGTGAAATTGTATGCATATCGTTGGTTTTGAATGGTCAAGTAGAAGGAGACGTGGGCTTTTATTGGCTATTAACTTACTAACTGTATTTTTTTTTCTATTAGCAAAGATTTCGGGTGAGAAAGACTCTACCCGGCAGCATCCTTACGGATGAGGTCCAGAAGACCTAAATCATTTTTAATATCGACTCCTCGGGCAGAGTGGCAAAGGTGTGCAACCTTATCGGCCACTCTATTGCCCATACGAGGAACATGAAAGAAGGAGACTTCTTTCACAGTCGATAGCAGAATTTGTACATCAGAAATGATCATTTCAATTTCCCAAGGGCATTTGGTTTTCCTATTTAAGTGATCAATGATTATCTTAGAGTCACCTTCGATTTGAATTTTTCTATATTAAGTTGGCGAGCGTGTTGGATTCCCACTTTGAGAGCGAGAGCTTCCGCAGTGAGAGGACGTTGTTTGCCTAGTTTCTTGTGACACACTGATACTAGTTGTCCCTCCCAATCTCTGATAATGGCCCCAGCAGTGCTCTCGTTATTTGTAAGTGATGATCCATCGAAATTGAGCTTTAGCGTACCCCCCCGTGGCTTGCGCCAAGAAACATTTTTTTGTTTTTTACTCTGATTTGGAGTTTTGGGGATAAAATGACTAACCTCCTCCTTAAAATCAGCCTCAACCACATATGTCTTTTTCCAGTTATCTATGTGCGATTTAATCAGACGTAATACTTTGACTTTTTGCAGAATGGCCACCCGCTGAAACAAATATTGATTTCTAATATACCAAGTAGACCACCAAGAGAAAGCAAGGCTTTCCAACGCCGACGAGTTAAGATTCTTCCCAATAAACGACAAAATGGGCTTGATGTCCCGAGACTGGACAATCATGCAAGCAATAGTTGATTGGATTTGGGGGGGGGGGGGATTGATGGATCGCTCGTATAAACTTACACTCTAGTAAAAGGTGGACCTCGTCCTCGGTGTCCCCATTACATAAAGAACAGGTGGTCGGGACAGACGTCCCCCGACATGATAGCCTAGAAGCAGTTGGAAGACCATCCTGTGAAACTTTCCAAAGAAAATTTTTAATCTTCGGGCGAATATTAGCGTTCCATATCCAAACATTATTGTCAGGAAGAAGTGTTGACTGAGCAGTTATCAATTTGTATGCACTAGCAGTGGAAAACCAGCCCTCCCTATCGGGCCACCAGTATAACCGGTCCTCAAATTGCGAGGCGGGTAGCGGAATGTCGAGAATTTCACGTACCAAGAACTTACTAACTGTATAGTTATAAAGTGTATGATGAATCAAGGTAAGACAAAAAACACTTTATTGTCCAATTTTAACACGTGTCTAACAACCACTAGTACTCTTGAATTACTTTGTCCCTCTCTACCCCAAATTTCCATGGCAAATTTTCTGCCCTATCTTCTCGTCCCAGAACCTTGTCTCACAAGATTATTTTATCTCTAAATGAATATCCCGGAACCTTGTCTCACAAAATTATTTTATCTCTAAATGAATATTAAAAAAATTAAAAAATATATATTTAGCTTATACACACTTATGATAACATATTTGAAAAAACAAATCTTAAAAAATTGAATTATAATTCTTGTTACAAAATATATAGTGAAATCACATATTTTAAAAACTTTATAAAACCTTTCTGTTTTTTATGGATTATTATAATTTTTGTAAGTTGATTTGCCCATCTCAACTTCTCTCGTTCGTTGTCTCTCACCCATCTCAACTCGCTTCCTTCTCCTTTTGACTTTCCACAATTGCTTAAAGGACATTAGCAATACTCTCAGGTAACCCCGGCGTCTTCTTCTTTGGTTTCCCTTCTTCATGTTCCATTTTTTGTCTTTAAGGTCATTAGCAACACACTCGCTACAATTGCTTAACTTAATATTGATTTACAAAGGAGAAAGAAACCTATATCCATGGGTTGAAGAAGAGATTTCATCTTGCTGTTATTTCAATTTTGGGATTTAGGATAAAATTGTGAATCCTAGAACTATAATTTTGCCTTTTTTTATGATAAAATTATATGTTCCCTTAATTACCTACTAAATTGATGACAAAATTAAAAGATGAAATTCAATTACTTTTTTACTGCAATTTTATAAATTGAGAAGGTTGTGCTGCATTTTGATGTTTTATGTGCAGTTTTTAGATTCAAAATTTTTGAAATTTAAGATTTAGAAATGTAATTTGTCCATGCACTCAATGTGCTCGACGAAATGCCTTTAAGGTGCTCATTGATAAAGATTTCTAGCCTCTCATGTTTTTTTTTTCTACCACTGTTATTTTCTTCTCCTTCTTTTTCTTTTCCTTTTCTTTCTGCGTATCTTGATCTCTCTCTGCAAATAATTTTTTTTGTGGTGGTGTTGATGAATTTGTTTCTGTTGCCGCCGATGATATAGGTTTTTGTGCTTTCGGTTTTAATGATGACGAATGAGGTTAAACTGTTGATGTCTATTCAATCGGAGGAAGTCATTCAAATGTACGCTCTATAATTTCTATTCGTCTTCCTTTTGCCTTTTTAATTTTAGATTCAACTCATGTTCTTTGTTGCGAGCTAATTTTAGTGATTTCCATAGATCCGTTCGCCTGAGCTATAATCGTGATTTTTGAAGCTGATTTGCAAGATTGCTTGTCATTGAGGGGAAGCAAAGTAGAAATCAAGGAATCAACCCTCATCTTGAAACTCTTTCAATTGTCAAACGCCGACTGAAATTGAAACATATTCTGAATAATCACCTAACAATTTTTTAATTTGTCATTGTTGTCTACCATGTTGTTTGGACTTTAGCTTGAATTAGGTGTTCATTTATTTGGAGGCAACCCATCACTTGATAAACCAAATAACTACTAGTATAGCAAGAAAGTTCGGTGTCGAACCCATAGGGAGAAGCGATTTCCTACTCAATAACTCTAGACAAGACTTTTCAAAGCAAAAACCTTTAGACAAATAGCAAATATAGAAAACTAACCAGAATGCAAATCACAAAGGAAATTGATATCAAGATAGAAAGAACATTTCTCTTGTAATTCTCTGAAAATGGTTGGAATTCATGGTCATCGGATTGATTTATCACATATTCATATTCTTAGGTCTACTTGACTAAAGTTGAGAGATCCGCAGAGATTCACTCATCTTATTCGATATCACTAAAGAATAGCATTAAGAACTCAAGTAATCAAGACCAATTGGCACATTGACTATATTCAATCAAGACTAATAGGTGCATACCAAACTCAATCTCAATAAAATATCCTCAACATAGATCAATCAAAATCATCCAGTACAAAGACAAAGAGACATCACTATCATCAATACCTTTGTTTGCTATTAAGAAAACAACAACGAATTCATAGCTACAGATGCAATTCCTAACATGTTGATCAAGCATAGAAAGGAACACAAATATAAATTAAGCACAAGATGATAACTAAGAACATGAATAATCAAATAAACTCAAATCCTCACAATCCAAACAACCATGTCTTCGAATCATAGGCGAAACTATGAGTTTAGCAACTCATAGGCCAATATATTCTCTCTCTCTCTTTCTCTCTCTCTCTCTCTCTCTCTCTCTCTCTCTCTCTAATTGAGTTCATAGTTCTCTCAATAATGTTGTATGTCTCTTCCACATGGCTGAATAAACTGAAAAACAACCTAAATAGAGTCTCATAAGGTCGGCAAAACCCTAGAGAAAAATAATATAAATAATATAAATTAATTGTCTTCAGATCCAAAACCGTGTATTCGGGATCCGTGGTAGCGGCGGGCCCCGTCTCTACAATGCTCGTCATTCCTCATCTTCCTTCAATGAATTCCAATGTCGTGCCTCCTTGCTCCTCCTTAGCTCTTTCTCAGCTCCCATATTCTCCGAAATATGCTTCTTAAGCTCTTTCCATAGTCCATCCAAGGTCGGAATGTAATTCTGCAAAATAGACACTAAAAACGCATAGATTTCGAACTCGAATACTTCACAAGTAATAAATGGAACTAGACTCAAAACATAACAAAACCAATACCTAAACGCAATAAGAAATACCTATAATGCCTATATGAAATATGCATTATCAAATCCCCCACACTTAACTCTTGCTTGTCCTCAAGCAACCATAAGGAAAACATGATCTACGCATCCCACAGGAAATCTTTCACAACTTTACTCTTCAAAAGCAACATCATCAATAGTGAAAATATAACCAAACATATAAACGTCATAACATGTATATTTGGGATCAAGTTGTTTGCATGCTAAAAAATCAACCTTACCAAGGATAAAATGTGTATCTCTCACTCTCATGTGTTTAGGCTTTATGCATACACTCAGCTCAATTCTATATACAAGAATCAACTAGAATATTGACATTTATATCACAAAATCTCCACCGGATACGTCAATGCAAAAATAAAAACATCAAGAGGACTTTCTCTCAATGGAAACCTTCATAGAAGATTCCATTCGGCGGGGTTGTAATGGGGCTTGGTAGAAACATAAGGGCAAGGAATTGTATTTGGTCATGTGGTGCAATAAATTCCGGGAAAATAAGATTCCAAAACTCCCAACATAAAACAAACTAACTCAAATATATCGAGCTCACAAATGCACAACATCTCTCAATATCATCAAAATAACTCCAAAAAATCTCAAATCTCATCATCTTACATATAGTGCAATCTCAACACCTAACCAATGTATCTCATAACCAACATAAATCCAAATTCTTCCTCAATACACAAACATAAGATAAATGACTCTTTATTTTTATTTTTTTTCGGATTTTTTTTAACTTACTTTTACCCCTAGGTGAATTTTATTCTCCCTAGGTCCAAGCTTTTTACTTCTCTTTTTTTTTTCTTGAGCCAAAATACATGAAAATCAAATGCATAAACATGAAGGACTAAATAAGCACATAACATTACATCTTCTCAAAACAATAAACCATAAAATCACACTTTAGCTTCATTCTCCTCAATCTCCAAAATAGATTCCATAACCCATTCAAAATCTCAATTTCCCCGGAATAAGGGTAAGGCTCATCATAGGCTAGGAATAATAATTTTTTGGAGCTAACAATAAAAAAGCAAAAGGCTCAAATTGGCTTCAAAGCAAGATATAATATAGGGTAGATATGGATAAATATGTGGCTAAAAGGTTGCCTCTTTCATTTGAACTTATCAAGCATTGAACATGTATATAATCAGCCTTGAAAATAGATAACCATGGCAATACTCAATGATAAATACATAGGAAGAGTATATCACACAAGAAAAGAAAAAGGAATCAAGATTTATCTCTTATAAGGCCAAAAATATCTCACTAGGACAGATTTTTGTTGAATTTCAAGCATACTCCCAAACTCAGATCATACATGCTCAATTATATATGGTTAATCATATTTCACATAAAAACCAATTTTCAAATTAAGCTGATTATTCCATAATTCTATGGGATTTATAAGACCATGACAGAACAAAATTAAATTAAGATGGGTATCCTTGACAACACAATATGCAAAACAACAAAACAAAACTCACCTTTTTCCATATTTTTTCAACATTTTTCTTTTTTTTTTTTATTTTTGACATTTTCTATAACATAAAAGAAATAACATAAAGGAAATAACAAAAGAGTCAAAAACAAAAACTCAAAAATATGTAGAGATTCAAACATGCACTAACCTAACTAATTTACTTCAATCCCCCCCCCCCCCCTCTTCCACACTTACATGTTACATTGTTCTCAATGCATAAAACACAAAAAGGAACAATGAAAATATAAAAATAAAGGGTTTGAAAGAAGCAAATGACTGACCAATTACTGTGAAGGCGGGGTCTGGGTTCCATACCATTAATTGATGTCCTGAAGGGCAATCAACACGGCGTTCTGAAGACTAGAGAGCTTATCCTCAAGTTTGGCAAGCTTAAAAGCAATGCTTGCCTCAAAATCAGCAAATCGACGCTCAATATCAATTAAAGTAGCATATGTAGGCTCTGCGTCTTCTACAACAACTTCTTCTTCTTATTTGACGACCTCAACTTCTTCCGCAGCTTCTGGAATTTCAACAGGCAAAACACCAGCATTTTAATCAATGATATCACTAGCTGCAACCTCATCATTCGCATCCTCGTCTTCAATGCCTCATTGTTTATAACAGACCATTGCTTTGACCAACTCTTTTCTGCAAGATCTAATGGAAACTTGTTGTGATAGAGATTGAAATCTGACATATTGAGGCAATGTGGTATATCCGCAGACACATAATTGTGATGCTCCCCTCCTGGTCCCAACTTCTATTTAAAACAACAAGTTCTATATGGTTGATGGTCCCACTCAATCATCCCTCACCACTGTAGGCTGGAAAGATTGTAAACGTTCTTATCATCGAGGCGCTGCAAACCATCCAAGCAAACACCTACTCGACGAGCAATCAGCGTTAACAAACCTCCGAGCAAAACAATACGACACAGCCTCACATGGGTAGCTCTAATCACTTCCAAACAATTTCCCAAAAATAGTTGAACCCAGTCAGGGATGTATATCCCTCCCGGAGTCAAGCAGCAAATATAGCTCCAGGCTCTCATAGTAACAACAGACGGATTCTCCACACCAAGGAAAGAGTTGCAGAGTACCCAATAGCATAATCTCAATGCAGGGTGAGTAATCATTGATTCATGGTACTGTTCATCATAGTCAGCGAACTCTGCAGTAGCTTCCTTCCACATATCAAGAAGATTTCGAGCGCCTAACTTATCAACGAATCTGGCATCAGCAGGCCACTTGGTAACACCAAAGGCTTGTGCAATAAGGTCCTTAGTCACCACAAACTTTGGATTCCTCAACTTAAAACAAATCTCCATACCAGAGCGATAATCCAAGGTGGCCAAGAACTTTATCACTAATGTTGGATAGGTATAAGCATACACATCCAAGAAATCTTCCAATCCCTATCTCGCAGGAGTTGATAGACATCCTCATAAATTCCCAGTTTCATCAATGTCGGGGGATAAAATAATATAGTGGATTCATACCATATCTCTTCAAGCTTGAGCTAACGATCCTCTTCTTCCCAAGAAGGCAAAATGGGCTTCTTCATACCAGGGACCGACATGATGTAACTCAAGGAAAAAACAAAGAGAATCACCAAAAACGACCAAAAGACGGGCTCGCTGTAGAGGCGGCGGGCACCGTTTAAGTAGAATCACGAATCCGAGTGAAAACGTTGGAGAACCGACGTTCACTCCTTCAAACTTCAAATCTCTCGAACAACTTTGTTTCAAAAGGGTTCTTTTTGTGATAGGTAAGGGAATGGAATGGCAAAGATCGATTTTTGTGGATGTAGGGTAGCAGCGAAAAGTGGTTTGGTGGATTGAATCGATTGAAACATAAGGCTTTAGGCAGTTGGATTGGATTCTAGTAGGCTTTTTGGTATTCTTGAGATTCCTCTTGAGCAAGTTTAATTGATCCACAAATAAGGAGAGATATCGTATGGTGAGTTGGAAGGAAATCCATCAAAAAAGAAAAGGAAAATATTAGATATAGATATAATAGAATAGACATAGATAGAAATCTAATCCTAGGAAATAAAGAAACTAACCCTAAAAAGAAATATCTAATCCTAAAATAAAATAGAAAATAAATAAAAGATAAAATACTAACCTATGATAGATAGAAAATAATCTAACCTAAAATAGATAAGAAATAATCTAACCCTAAAACCAAAAATAAAATAAAACAATCTAGTCCTATGAAAAAATAAAATAACTTAACTCGGAAAATAATCAAAACAAAAAGATAGAACTTCCCTTTCAAAAATTTACCAAAATTCGGATTCATCAGACAGACACACAGGCGGCGGGCCCGTGTCCACAGAATGCAACTCCGTCTTTGAAATCAATCAAAACTAAAACCCAACATCAGTTTCACTTACCGTAACTTCCAAAATCCGTTAACACGATTGATCCTACTTTATTGAATTGAAAAAACAAATGCAAAAGAAATAGAAATACTACCTAACTACCTTGAGTTGCCTCCCAAGAAGCGCCTTTGTTTCACGTCTTTGGCTTGACGTGATGCAATCTTGATCAAGTTATTCCACCAAGATCCCCTACACTTGTCCTTTTCATAACAAGGGGTGGGACTTTAGGAACTTTTCCGACATAGTGACGAAGGGAAAAGTCGTTGATTCACCTCGTAAAAAATAAATCCCAAACAAACAAACTAGTATAGTATGCATGTAAGGGGTCGAACCCTAGAGAATCAAGTATTTCTAAATATTGTGTATTTATCAATTTAAAAAGAAAAATTTTTTATGAATGAAAATAAAAGAAAATATTATTGACAAAAGCAAATAAAGGATAGAAGAAAAGCGTTTCCACCTACAAGTTCTCGACTTAGGTTGGTTTTATTGATCATCGAATCCTTTTCAAGTTATTATTATTTCCTTCGAATTTCTCTCGTCTTGGTTTAAGTAGATTAAAAGTCCTACGAGTCCAATTAATCCCTTACACCCCAATGCAACCTTAACACGATCAAGATTTAACAAAGAGATAGAAAATAGTCCCAAGAACTTGATCATATAAATAACACCAATTAAACGCGGTAAATCAATGTTTAAGATATATGTCAACTCCCTACATAATCATGCTTCAAACACGGAATCCACAATCTTATGCGTGCTACTACGGAAATAACACAAATACGAAAGTATTAAATCCTAGCATAAAATCAATATTATCAAGGTAGATAATCAAGATAACATGAATAACATAATCAATATCACACAAAGAAGTTGAAAGAACTAAAAAGGAAAAATAACTTGAATTAGAAACTCACAAACCACCAACCGAGTCTCAAAAGTGTAGGCAAAAACTACAAAATTAGCCAAACATGGCTTACCTAAGATTTCTTCTCTTTAATGGTGATTTCTCTACTTGAGTCCATAAGACAACTAACCCTAAACATCTTATTTATAAGCCTAAAGTCTTGCATAAACAAGGTAAAAGATAGATAAATTAGATAGACTTTTCCTAAACAAACTAGATAGAAGATAGACTTTCCATGTATAGTTCAACGTCAGATTCCACTGGCCGCGAAAATTTCCGCTAGCAGTGAATGGCCTTAGTCAAGCTATTGTTGGATTTTCGCTAGCACCTCGCTACCAGACTCGCTGCTAGTGAATGCTCATGCTTTAGAAATTTGGCATGCTTCCTCGATTCCGCTGGAAACGAAACCCATTTTGCTGGTGCGAGTCCAACTAGCCGCTGCAGCGAGAGCACCCTTCCGCAGTCGCGAGACCACCCTTCCGCTGGAGCGACTCCATTCGCTGTCAGCGAGTCACCATTCGTTGTCAGCGACTCGTGTTGCTTTTTCACTTACTCTTAGGCTGACTCAACTCGCTCGCAGCAAGACATGCTGGCTCCTGGCAGCGAGTTCCCATTCGCTGGCAGTGACATATGCCCAGAAGCTTATTTTCTCTTCATTCTCCCCTCGTTCTTTCTTGCCTCTTTTCTTTCTTTCCTGAGCTTGCTTTTTTGACTTCACTTGGACATGTTATTAATCTTTCCTTTGCTTTCCACCATATCGGATCTATGATTCTGCACAATTCAACCGAAAGAGCGTAGATTCTGAACTTTCCCACGAAAAGAGTTTAATCTAAGTTGACACTAAACATGCATATTATACAATGCAAATGCATCTAAACTACCCTATAATGCCCATTAGAAATGTGCATTATCACATAGCCATCAATAGCATCCTTCGATTCCGTCTTGACATAAGTAACTCCGGGAGGTTGTCCTGCAATTGCAAAAACCTTAGCAGTATTAGGAATCGAATTTTCACAGGGAATAGCAATTGAATCATTTGAATGAGAGACATTTTCATGCGACTTAAACAAATTCTCATTTTTCTTTTCAATTTCTTGCCCTAATCCAGTTTCATCTTTGTTAGAAAACTCAAGATTCATCGATTTATTTTTAGCAGAAGCATCTAACAAAGTATTTGATTCATTCCTGTGATTAATTTAATTAGAGTCAAGAACATATACAGAATCATTGGCAGAAGAAACAATAGGCTCAAATATAGAAAATTCAATCTTTCTACCCTCAAACTCCATAGTTAGTGAACCTTCAAAACAATCAATCTTAGTTTTAGCCGTTCGCAAGAATGGCCTGCCTAAGATAATCAGGGTTTCAGGCGTACCTTGTTCCATGTCTAGAATGAAGAAATCAGCGGGAAAAATCAAATCATTTACCTTTACCAACAACTCCTCTAGGCTTAATACTAGAACAATCCGCGTGTTGTATAGTAACACCAGTTTCAGATAATGAATTGAGACCCAAAAACATTTATAAGTTATAAGACATAACATTAATTGAAGCACCTAGGTCTAACATAGCTTTGGTGAAGCTAGCATTACCTATCGCACATGGTATAGTAAACATACATGTATCTTCGCATTTTTCAGGCAATCATTTCTGAAGAAAGTCTTAAGGCATGAGGGAAGGGTGGTGCAGGTCTTGAAACCTCAGAAGACCACTCCATGGAAGCTTTCTTCGGGGATCGAACAACGTCAAAAGTCGGATCCGTCAAAGGAGGTGGCAGCGGGTGGCGTGGTGAGGGGCGACGGGCGTCGTTTACGTAGTGCGTCTCCAATTTCGTCTCTTCATCCTTATTGCCTAAATCAACTTCCTCTCTATGAATCTCTTCAACATTCCTAGTGAGTTTATTCACTTGTTTACCTCCTCTAAAGATCATGACACTTACATTTTCCTTCGGATTCACTACCACTTGTGATAGCAACTTTCCCGAATCTTTCGCTTTCAATTCACGAATCTCCTTAGCCATTTGACTCAAAAACTTTTCTTGAACACTCATCTTGTCCAATAGCGACCTAAATGTCTCATCTCTGTCATCTTGTTGAGTTTTTCTAGGACGATTCTCATATTGTCCTCTTTGAAAAGGAACTTGTTGCTGTTGGCCTCTTTCGTTGAATCCACTTTGGTAGTTTGAATTGTAGCCTTGATTGTAATTGTTACCAAAGTGGCGGCGAGGTCCAAAATCCATAGCATTCACTTCAGCGGTGCCCTTCTGAATCAAGGGGCACTTATCATTCGGATGAGTTGGATCTCGGGTGGGATGAAATGTCGTGTGTTTCACCTCGCCAAAGATAATGATTCCCAAACTAACAAACTAAACTAGTAAACTAGTATAGCGGATAAGTAAGGGGTCGAACCCACAGAGACAATACCTTTTCTTGTCCACTCAAATTGCTAACAAAAGTAATGAAATTGAAGGGAATTGAGATGATTAAAGGAAACAAATAAAGTAAACGTAAGAATGGTGATTGATTGATAACAATAGGGATGAAGTAGTTTCACCTACAAATTCTCAACAATGGTGGGTTTATTGATCATTTGCCCTCCTTCTAGTTATTCTAATTATTTAGATTAATCCGACTTTGGTTTATATGGATTGACACTCATCGCAAAGATGACAACCCCTTATATCTATAGGCAAAACCCTGACCTTGTAGGATTTAACATACAAATAGAACAAATTCCCAAAGTTCTAGGTAGAATGGTCGCCCAAACTGTCATTACCCTATACAATTAAGATCATCCTCGTGGAATCACTTGCTTGTGGTTGCTACAAAAGGCACAATTTCTCTCGCGAAATAATGTAGAATCAACAACACAAAATCAACACAAAGGTAATGAATTAGTCATTGGAATAACATAGAATTCAAGTCTCACAAATCAACCAACCATGTCTCTGAATCGTAGGCGAAACCAAAGAGATGTAGTGAGTCGTACCAAACTAGAAAACCTCCATTCTTCTCTCCATAGTTGTATAATAAATGAATAACGAAAAGCATAGTCTTTAAAGGCTTAAAACCGGTCCTTGAAAAGCATAGGAAAAGATAGATAAAAACTCCCATAAAAATAAACTCAGGCCGCGTATCGCAAATCCGGATCTGATGACACGGCGAGCGCCGTGGAAGGGGCGGCGGGCGCCGTCCGTACAGCTTGACAGCATCGACAGACTGAACTTGTAACACACTTTCTAGAGTCATCCTGCGTCGGATTGACACATGTGAATATGATTTAGAAAGATCTTTTCAAGCACTACGATTCTCATGAAGTCTCTAGAAGCCAATTCGAACTTCTCAGAACCTTAAAGATGAGATTTCTCCATATTCTCCATTTCCGCTCTCGTTCCTTAGCTCTTCTTTTGTCCATTTGGTCCAAGTTTTCTGCACCTTTCGAGTCCGAATCATAAGACCTACAAATAAACACTAAAAACCGTAGATTCCAAACTTCGAATGGCAAATGATCAAGAATATGAATAAGCTTATTAAAAACGCAATATGAATACTTAATGCACCTAAGACCTACCAATAATGCCTATCTAAAATATGCATTATCAAACTCCCCCACACTTAAACTCTTGCTTGTCCTCAAGCAAAATAATAGAAAGCAACATATACCTACGAGTTCATCATTCATGCAATAGCCTTAATAAAAAGCAACATCAATTGGAATGAACACATGTTCAAGCGAATAAACATCATAGCATGTATTTAGCGATCAAAGCATAGAAGTAGAAATCATCCAACCTCACCAGGAATATGTGTTTCACTCATGCTCTCATGTGTTTAGGCAATTAAGTTTAACTCTCAACTCAATCCAAAATTCACTAAGCTCGTAGACATTGACAACAATATAATCAAATTTCCACCGAAATGCCATCACTTGCGGAAAACAATAAAAATAGACAATTTGGCTCTAGAACTCTTTTTTTTCTTTTCTCTTTTTTTTTCCCTTTTTTTTCCTTTCTTTCGGCTTTGGTGTATTCCTTACGCGAGTCGGAAACATGGGTTTCATGAATGACCCCGATATATCAACACCACAACTTACTTGAATGAAGTCCACTTGAACATCTTTTGAAGCGAGTTGCAAACATGGGTGTCATGAATGAACCCGGTTACTCAATGATCAAGCTTCCTTCCTTAGTGGATAGCTTTCGACACCGTTTTGGGCAAATCATACACATGGGTGTCATGCGTAGATCCGGTTACTAAGTGTCTCAACCATTGCCACCTTATTTCACTCAAAACTCACATGCAACTAAAGCCAAACATAAACATAAAAGCATAAACTTCCGCAAGCAACAAACATGTGAGTCGGTCTTGACAATAGATAATGAAGGCAATATCAAGAGGTAGAAACATAAGGAGAGTAAATCACACATAAAAGCAAAAGGAATTATGAATGATTCCAATAAGGCTAAAAAACAATCTCACAAGGGTCATATTGTGTAGGATTTCAATCATACTCAAACTTAATCATACAAGCTCAATTACATCACTAATCATGATCAATAAGAAAAACATTTTAAGCAATAAGGCTAAGCACTTCAAACTTATCGTAGGATTTACAAGTTCATGCCATAAGAAATTGCAGAGTTTCGATAACTAAGGCAGGTGTCCGGATAACAACATATATATGCAGCGCATGAAATTTTTGGATTTTTGACATTTTTCACTTTTTTTTGCTAATGCAATAAAATAGCAGAAAAATAAACATGAAATTGAATTTAAACATGACCTAACTCACTATCCCCTCCCCACACTTAAGTCTTTCATTGTCCTAAATGAAAATCAAATAAAGACAACAAAATCTAATAGAAATTCACAAATGAGGAAAAGGAAAACCTACTTGATCATGGCGGTGGTGGCGACAATTGTTAGACAAAACAAGCTTCGGAGTACTGAGGATGGCGGTGGGCGCCGTGGGTTAGGCGGCGGGCGCCGCTTGTGCAAAATCGTGAATCTGAGTTACTTTTGCATTGGTTAGCGCAAGACTTCTCCAAAACACTTATTGATATGGGACTCTATCCTTTTATTTAATTTGAAAGACTAAAGACCTAACTAGAATTTGAAAAACATGAAAACTAAAGAACTTACATTGGGTAGCCTCCCAAGAAGCGCTTTTGTTTTATGTCTTTGGCTCGACGTGATGCATTTCTTGATCAAGTTATTCCATCAAGATCCTCCACACTTGTCTTTTTCATGACAAGAGGGGGAACTTTATGAATTTCTCCAATATATCCATCAATTGCACCAATCAATTCCTTTTTGAAATGAGTTTCTCCTAGAGGTTGCCCTGAAATTGCAAAGGCCTCAACATTGTTAGGAATCGATTCCTCATAGAGAAAAACAATAGAATCATTTGAATTAGACACATTCTCATGTGACTTAAACAAATTCTCAATTTTTCTTTCAATGTCATCTTTCCCTAAATCAAATTTCTCTTTGTTAGAAGACTCAATATGTAATGATTCATTTTCAATAGAAGCATCTAACAAACTATTTGATTCATTCTTGTGATCACTTTTATAAGAGTCAAGAACATCTATAGAATCATTAGTAGAAGAATTAATAGGCACAAATATAGATAACTCAATATTTCTACCATCAAATTCCATAGTTAGTGAACCTTCAAAACAATCAATCTTAGTCTTAGCCGTTCGCAAGAATGGCCTTCCCAAGATGAATGGAGTTTCAGGCGTACCTTGTTCCATATATAGAATAAAGAAACCCGCTGGAAGTATCAAATCATTTACCTTAACCAGAACATCCTCAACAACTCCTCTATACTTAATATGAGAACGATCAACGAGCTGTATAGTAACACCGGTTTCAGATAATGCATTGAGACCCAAAAACTTTTACAAATTATAAGACATCGCATTGATTGAAGCACCTAGGTCTAACAAAGCTTTGGTGAAGCTAGCATTACCTATTGCACATGGGATAGTAAACATACTTGGATCTCCGCATTTTTCTGTAGTAAAATAGAAACATTTTCTTTTAAACATACCTTTTCTTTCCCTCGCATCATTTGCTTTCTTTTCATCGTGCATAATTCTTTCAAAAACTTCGCATAGCGAGGAACAGTTTTAATCAAATTGAAAAGTGGAGTATTTACCTCATAATGAGCAAAGGTATCATAAAGAATTTGTTTATCTTCCCACTTACGATTAGGTCTTAAGGCACGAGGAAAGGGTGGTGCAGGTTTTTGAAACCTCGGAATACCACTCCTTCGATGATTTCCTTGGGGATTCAAAAACGTCAAAAATCGGTTCCGTCACTGGAGGTGGCGGCGAGCGCCGTGTCGGAGGCCGGCAGGCGCCGTTCCAACAGTGTGCCTCCGATTTTTCTTCGCCTCCTTTTTCTCCATAAATCATCTCCTCAGGCCTCCTTTCTAAGCTTTCATTGGAAAAATTCAAATCTTTACCTCCAAGAACCTTAGCCATAGAGTCTCCTCCCGACAAATCCTTTCTCCAATTTCTCAATTTGAGTTCTTGTAGCTCTTGGGCCATTTGTCACATGAGTTCTCCTTGAACCTTTACCATGTCCATCAGGCTTTTTAGAGTGTGATTTGTAAGTGAATTATTCTGAGAGGACTCTTGAGGTAGTTAAGAGATGGAGCTCTGGTTTGAGGTTAACCGTTGTGTGTAAACCTCCCCCAAATGAATTCCCACACAAATAACTAAGTATAGCGATAAGTGCAGGGTCGTACCCATAGGGAAATCTAATGATCAATCTAAATGCTACTTCACTTAAAAAGTGGGAAATAAACAGGCAAATTTGGGAAATAGAACTAAAAGATTAAGATTGCAAATCAAGTAACAAAGCATAAGAAAGATGGTTTTGTAACAAATCAATAGAGAGAAGAGTTCCACCTGCGCATTCATAGACATTGGTTGGCTTAATTGGTCCTAGGCATAAACTCAAGTTGTTTGATTCCTTTAACTTTCACAATTAACCCCTTACACCTTTATGCAACCTAAGGACGGACAAAGATTTAACACAAAGATAGCACAGATTCCTAAGAATCTAGGCATGTGAATAACACCAAGTAAACATGGTAACCGATGTTTAAGACATATGTTGAAATCTCTACTTAGTCATGATCAAACGAAGGTTCTCACAATCCTAAGCATGCTACTACAGAATTCATTCAATGACGAAAGAACAAAAACCTAGCAAGACACTATTATGACGGCCAATCACAACAATATCGACAATCTGCTCGAGAGAAATCAAAAGAATAGTAGGAAACAACTAAGTTTAAGCCTCACAAACGACCAACCAAGTATCCGAAACACAGATGAAACAAAGAACGAACTTAGCCACTCATAACGTACCTAAATCTCTTTCGAATTGATGGAAAATATGCAAACTTGAATGGTTGATTGAACTACTGCGAAGTATCTCCAAAAGTCTGAGAAAAACGTCTTCAAAGGTCTCTCTCTAGTATAATTTCGTGGCCCCTCTTCATAGGAAAGAAAAGATCCCAACAACCTAGATACTTTCCTTACAGATAATGGGGAAATAATCCTAAATCAATACAAAATATCCTAAAATTATTAAAACTAAAAATAAAACTAAATAAGTCTGAAAATATCTTCCTTAACCCTCAAGGATTAAGTCTTCAAGAGATTGGATTGAATCTCCCACCGAAAAGATAGAATTTGGATCTCGTACTGATGTGCTCTGGACGAACATGACGCCGCAACTAGAATTTGGATCGTATCGGGCTCAGGCAACAAACAAATAAAAAAACTCCATGTAGATCTCATAACCTTGTTGCCCTTAGCCTGGCCAAAGAAAATGTTGTTCAAAACTTTGTGACATAGCCTCACTGCGGGATGAACTATGCTAGTGTTCAGATCGTGCCCTGGGTTCATCACTAACCTTGTCAATCTGTGCTAATGTTGCTCGGGCATCTCAGTAGTCTGAAGATCAGCCCAGTTCCGTGTAGGCTCTCTAGAAATACCAAACACTCTCCTCATAGCCGCATAAGATAACTTCAGACTATGTCCACCCAATCGAAACATGCAAGAACTACTACCCTTCTTATATGTAGCCAAAAATTCTCGAACCAAATCATGGTAAGTAGGCACACACTTGTCAACTAAACCAGCCACACCGCCCTTATCCATAAACACTCAAACATTTTCCTCCAAACCCAAATATTGGAGAGTCGGAATATCCAAAAACTTCGTGCAAGCATACTTCCGACCCTCTAGTCTATTCCATTTATCTCTAGCATCACTCCTAAGCCCATTCGGCATCTCCATATCAACATGAGACATGATAAACAAAGAGAAGTCGAGAAAATTACCCAAAATCAAGGCTACTGAAGGCAGTCGTGGTGGCGAGATAGTGGTCGCGGCGGCGAGATTCAGAGAATCGATGGAGCTCTCGCTGGCAGCGGCTCGTGGCGGCGACGAAGAACAACAGGGATGGTTTGGTTCGCTGTCGCAATCAAACTCGGCTTTACCCCTCATTTTCGATGCTTTCGACGTATGAATCTCAATTAAATCTCACCAAAAAGCAACCTAAACCCAAAGATCTGTGAATGGAAAGGGAAAGATGTGATATTGGGTGGATGTAGAAGATGAAAGATGGGTTTGTTGTGTGGGAAATGTTGAGATTTTGGTCCTTCTTAGCTTTTCCTCATCCTCCATATGCTCCAAAACATACTTCTTAAGCTCTTCCCAAAGTCCATCCAAGATCGGAATGTAATTCTGCAGAATAAACACTAAAAACGCATAGATTCCGAACTCGAATACTCCACAAGTAATAAACGGAACTAGACTCAAAACATAACAAAACCAATACCTAAAAGCAACAAGAAACACCTATAATGCCTATATGAAATATGCATTATCAACGGGGATGGTCTTCACCTACTTGGGTAGTGCGCACTTCCAGGTCCTCGTCGTATCGCCAGAGCATGTTGTATCATCAGAAGAAGAAAGTGGTGATTGCTCCCCTTGAACACGGAACGCGGCTACGACCTAGAGGTTCCGCTAAATGAAATAGTTGTTGTAATCTTTTATCGATGATGTAAGAACAATGATGAGCAAAGCATTTTCAAAAAGGCGGTCGGCCGCCCTGAAAATCATTCAAAGACCGGATTTTGTCACGGCCGACATATTTCTCCCAGAAAACAACAACGAACCATATTTAAAAAAACCCTCTGCAAGGGGCAAAAAATCACAACAAAGCAAAAGGTGCAAACATCGTGCCAAGTTTTCACCAGTCCACAACCTCCCACCAAAAACGCGAATGAGAAAATTTAAAGATCGTCACCGCTGAATTCGATCTCCTCCTTGTCCTCCAGGCCCCAATCTTCTCTGTTTTTGCTAGGAGGGAAAGGCGCCAAGGGGACTTCAGGGTTATCCGCTGACCGATTCACGCTCTGGTGGATGCCGGCCTTCATGCTTGCGTGAAAGCAATCTCGATAGCGTTCCTGGATGAAGTCCTGGCCCGCTAATTCGTTCAGCCATTTTGGAACCGTTCTAAGCACGAATGAAACACAATTGGGAGTCATCATACAACCTTTAATGACCTTTGTACAGTTGTGAGGAACCTCCATCCAAGAGAAACAATTTCACCATTAGTGCGCGACCGATACTTTTCCAACTCGATCTGGCGGCGATTGGACTCGATAACGACCTTGCTTTTTTCCTCAGCCATGGCGGCAAGCATAACCTCCAGGTCCGCTGCCCTCACCTCTCCGCTAGACTGAAGCGAAGACAAAGACTGTTGCAGGGCCTCTGGCCGCTCACGCTTCGCTCCCAAGTCATTCGCCAACTTTTCGCTTCTGGCCTTCTCCTCAGTAAGGCTCCGCTCCATCTCCCTCAACTGGTGACGGAGACCCTTGACCTCTTTCTGAGGGGTTTCAAGTGCCACCAGCTTCTCCTTGAGCCTTTTAAGGTCACCCTCGAGGCTCAAGTTATGGCGGGCCAGACGCAAGTGCCTCCCCCAGCCGTTGTGCGTAATAGCGCGTCCTTGACCAAAGAAAAGAGATCCTCATTAGAATAGGGATACTTCACAAAATAAACGACACGAGAAATAACAACAGACTCAATCCTCTTACCCAATTGCACCAGCGATC
The DNA here is from genome assembly GCA_037127255.1 of Persicaria tinctoria. Taxonomy (NCBI): domain Eukaryota; kingdom Viridiplantae; phylum Streptophyta; class Magnoliopsida; order Caryophyllales; family Polygonaceae; genus Persicaria; species Persicaria tinctoria. Next base: position 39,234,801 of record JBANSL010000012.1, on the reverse strand, counting down.
TTGCCCCAACGCGAACTGTTCATCGGTCAGGCAATCGAGGAACTGCAACTCTGGCACTTTGAGTTCAGGAGGAAAGGCGAGCTGCTAGAGCACTTCACTGTCGAAGCCCGGCATCCAATAAACTGGGAGATTCTGCTTGTCTACATGGATGACCGTGGTATCTCAATCAGTCTCTTCTCAAGTTGGGAAGGGACCCAGGACCTTTCTTTTTGGCCTTGACTTGGAGGTCCCGACCTCAGCGAGGGAATCTAGCCGAGGCACTAGCGGAGCCACTGACGAAGGAGGCGGATCCTCAACAGCCGGAGAAGCATCAATCTCTATAACAAGTGAAGGGGTTTCTGTCCGCGGAGCGGGAGAAGTGAGGGCAAGATGTAGAGCTTTATCTTTCACGGTTTTCTTAGACTTGGCCGCAGACGTCTTGGGGCGCTTCAGAGCCTTCATCACATCCGAAGGCATTTTCCTTTTGCACGGGGCGACCTGGGTAGCGGAACTCTTCACTGCGTCCACCATATTTTTCAGCTCTCGAGCGTTTGCAGAAAGTAAGAAAACATTAGTATGAAGCAAATGAAGTAGTCATAAAGACAAGTATAAAAATGTTTTCTTTAGTCCACCACAACCTATCCATGGGAAGGGCAGACTCAGGCCGGCCATCTCCAACCTTAAGGGGGGAAACATCTCGTGCCAAGAGGGCTTCGTTGAGATGATAAAATCTTTCTCAATCTTTTTCAAATCGCCCACGACTCTTTTCTCCACACGTTTATAGAAGCGCGGCTAAGTGTGGAAGTTCAAAACATGGTGGGAGGGCTCCCGAACCAAGAACCACTTATACCTCCACTCGGGCTTGCTCGTATTTCGGTCCACTATCGAGACGCTGATCTTAGCTTGGAAAAAAAATTGTGCGTACTTCCGTGACCCATAATGAGCATGTTAGAAAGAAGATTCAAGGAAGGTCGGACCCGGATCTCTAAGCAACGCATGACGAAGGAGGTGAGGAAAAGCCAGTTATTCGGCACCAGTTGAGCGGGGCTAAGACCACACTCTTTTAGGTAACGCCTAAACAGGTTGGGAAGGGGGAGCCTTAAACCCTGTACCAGGCTCTCGATGTATACGACCAGACACCCGGGGTGAGTATCCAGGCTCCCTCTTCCATACACAGGGAGGCACAGTGTGACACCCTCCGACCAGGGAAAAACCCGCGCAATCACGCCCAAATCCTCCAAAGTCATGAAGGTTCCCCCCCTCTCCCCCCCCCCCCCCCCCTCACCTGCCGCCCTGAGCATTTGGGGACGCGATGGGTATTACCCTTTCAGGCGATAGGACCGGAATAGGCCCCACGGGCGATGGGTTAAAGTCCCCTCTAAAGGAACACGTCGCTAGAACCTCTTCGTCATAGAGGACTAGACGGAATTCCCTCAACACCGAAGAGGAACGACGTTCGGCCGGAACAAGCACTGTCCCGGATGGCAAATTAGTATGCGCATCCCAATCTTTGTAAGAGTGTCGAGATTCGGGGGACTCTAAGATTGACTCAGACCCAGAAGTCAAAGTTTCCTCGTCTAACCCCACAGAGGCAGAACCCGCGAGAGAAGAAGTTTCACGGCGTGTACGAGAGGGAAAGGAATAGAAGGTTGGGTCCGCCGGATTTTTCGGCTAACGTATTGTAACCGCCTCCGGGACTTTAATCTCTCCCATCAAAAGCTTGCCCTCTGACTTCTCGGAAGAAGGAAGGTTATCAACAACATGAACACTACCTGAGATCTCTTGAGAATTCGACATGGAAAATCACGTTCGAGAAACCCTAAAGGAGAAATCGCTAGAAGTATAACCTAGACCAAAAAGAAGTAGGGGCACATTCGGAACTTTCCCCAGTCCGCGGATAATAATCAGAAAGAAAAGAGACCTACAGAGGCACGATGGCCTCCGAGGGAGGCAAAAAAGAGATGCAGAGAATGGGCGAAGAAGAATTTACCTGAGGGAGATCGGAGGAGCGCAAGATTGCAGCAGCGAGAAGAAGAAGCTGTAAAAACAAGAGACGGTAAAAAAGAAAGGGGGAAAGAAGCCCCTTTTATAGACCTTCTCGACCTCCGTTTCACCTCCCTCACCATCAATGCACATTTCCAAACCTCGACCCCCATGAATCCTTTAAATGGGCTCGGGAAGGCAAGGCCCAAACAAGCCCATTAGGAGCCCATTAACTTTTCCATTTTCTGACCTAGACAGGAAAGGGCAACGGAACCCATGAATGGGATCAGTTCGCGACATGACCATTCAACTCTCGCCGCAAACTGAGGACCTGTGATGATGCCCAAAAAAATATTGAAAACGGAAAAGACCAAAAAAATGAAGAGATTGAAAACCAGTTGCGGAGGTAGCAACAATAAAGGTCTGCGGATGAAAACCGCATGAATAGAGACAAGGTGTCCAACATGACCACCATCCACGTGTCCCTACTTGAATGACACATGGCAATAAGGTTAAGACAAATTGCCGAGTAAATAAGTCGACGTGCCCCGGGGGGGGGGGGGGGGCAATTCCGACTACCACTATAAAATCCGGGAATCTCTCTTGAAAAAGGGCTTTTTGGAGAACAATAGAGAGAGAGGGAATCTGAAGAATAACCAAGCTCACCCTGAATGGGACATATAGATCCGTGGATAGACTTCGAATACAGTTAGAGAAGAGGACAGACTGTGTGGATACAGGTATTGCAGGCTTGGTCAAATGGAGATCCTCTTTTCTCCTCACCCAAACCTAGGACAGGTCTTCTCCCGTCCAAAGGGGCTTGGTGAGGCCATTGCCCGGGAAGTGGAACGAGCCAAACACTAAGTCTCGCGGCTCTAGTAAAAACCCACTTGTCACCCGTGGCGACGTATTTTGTAAATGTTATAATATGATGCTAGTGTTTATGTACATGTTTTTATTGAACGACCTATCATTTCGAAGAGCAAATAAACTGTGATGTTCTACCTACAAAAGTGTGTTGTGTATCCAAATAAAAAACATCAGATTATATATCAAAATAGTAGTGCATTCATACCTTTAACATCATTATTTTATGGAAACAGATGCTAGTTTAATTATACACATCAGTTCATTCATTTAAATCAATATGCAACACCGGTTTGAACATTAAAATGATATATGAACTAATATATATTTTTATAAGTACCTTCATTATCAACCAAATAAATCGATGTCATTACAACAACAACATCATTTTATTGTGAAAAAAATGATATAAATATGGGAAGCGACATCTTCTGTGTATACAACCACAATAGTGCATTATTTCAGAACAATATAATATCATGAGTTATATATCAGATATGATTATAAATGTGATCACTAAAACAAAAATCGTTGTCTTTTTTGTCTTAAGACATCACTTATTTTACTAATAAAGATGTAAATGTCACTTTTTTGCTTTAGGAGGACGTATTCACATGTTTCAAATGACAAATTATGGATATTCATCAACAAGTGAATATGTTATAAACAAAATTGAGGGGTTCTAATTGAGAAAAGACATTTGTTTAAAATCGATGTGGAAAGTTTGGATCTTTTACTACACGCACAAAGAGATCGGAATTTTTTTTGAAAGACATTTGTTGACAGCAGATGTCTAATTGAAGTTTTCTAGTAGTTAATGGATATGAATCTTTTCTAGTTAAGAGGTTATATTTTTCTTGACGGAGTAAATCTTTTTTCTTTTAGGCAGTGTTCCATTTTAAATTTGTTTTATTACTTAATGCAATTGGTGTTAATTATAGACAAAACAAATAGTATTGCTATTAGAGTCTCATATGATTTCATTGTTAGTTCCAACAAATGTAGGAATAATTTAGCTTCTATGTTCCTAGAGTTGTTTTGCATAAGATTTACATATGTGATTCAAAACCGAACTATTCAAATTTGATTGTTATTTGAAGATTTTCATGTATTACAACTCACACGGATAGAAAGTATAATTTTCTCAGTTTATAAAAAGGGTAAATGTTTCAGAATTGATTATTGTGTTTAGATTGTCTTATTTTTTCAAGAATTTCAAGCCGTCTTATTTTTACTATGTTTTTTGTTTACTTGATAGACAATGAAAGAAAGCTTTGTAAATGGTGATTACTATGTTTTGGGTTTGTCATAAGCACATCGTAAGGGCTAATGGAAATAATTGATGGAACCATGAATCATGGTGCTCCTACATCCGAGAGAAGTCCAACATCCACCTCTCTTCTCAGAGATGCACCACACATGAGATCCGTCGTGAGATCTTGTATGTCTCTCTCTACTTGCTAATTTGAGGGGAGGCTGCGAATCTTAGGTTTTGCCCTGAATGCCCGTGTTTCATCTTTCATAACATGGCTACTGAGTTGAATTTGATTCTTGATGACAAATACGTGGGTCCCAATACCAGTTTTCTCTATACACCTTTCATTACTATTACATACTCCTTCTTGAACAATGTGGTTAGGCCGATTTATGATACAATTAAGGCTGAGATTGGAAGAAGTAACAACGGGACTACTTAAGCCACATTCAGCTTGGAGGAATTACGACGACATGAAGGCCCAGGTGGAGGAGATCATGGTCATCCTAAACGAAGAAGCATAGAATCCACTCGACATAGACCAAGGTAAGTCGATATGGACTAACTATTTTTCGGATGCTTTGCCAAGTCTTAAGTATGGGGTCAAAATCGACCAGGAAAAATCGACTAACTCATAAAGTAGGTCGATGTCGACCACCATAACTCGAAATCGACCAGATCATATCAAGATGACTCCACCAGAAATCGACCAAGGAAATTTCGAGCATGATAACTCGATATCGACCAACCTTGTTCGATATCGACCAGATCAAATCGACGTGTCTTCTTCAGCATCGTCTGAATTTCTACCAGAGCAGCAGAGCTTGATATCGACTGATACCACTCGATATCGACCAGATCCTCAGGAGCTTTCGATATCCGAATCTGCAAAGGTAAGCCAAGGTATGGATCTTTCTTCTCCTATTTCAATTAATGATTTATCTATACATGGGAGAGGTTTGCCTTGGTATGTGCGCTTATGCAAGGTTTCCAATGATGAGCCCAAAGAATACGAAGTTGGAGACAAGGTCTATGTTTCCAAATCAATGATCATTGGTTGCCCAAAAAATTCAAAAAGAAGAAGATGGGCCCCTTCACGGTGAACAAGATCCATTTAGGAGGACTACAGCTAATGGATAAGAAGGGAGTCATGTTTGAAGCCCAAGCTACATGGGACCTGCAAATGCCACCTTCAGCCCAATGGAGAGGTCGGCCTAGCGACTATAAAGTCTAGAGCTTGTAAATAGACATTTAGTGTTTTTTCTTTTGGATTTTTGGACATTGTTGCTTTTGTTTTTGGTTTTGGACATTATTTTCTATTGTGGGTATTTCTCTTCTAATTTTTGCAGGAATAAAGAAGGAAGCAGCTAGTCGAAATCGAGTACATCAGGTCGATATCGACCAAAGTCACTCGAAATCGACCATCCCAGCAGAAGCATTTGCACTTGATTTCTGACAATGAGCACGCCTGTTTAGTGAGTTTCTTTCTTTACCGTCATTTTTTATACAGTGAGGACACTGTAATGTTTAAGTATGGGGTGGGGGGAGGGCTTACTGTGTGCATATTTGACTTTATTTGACCATTATGTGTTCATTTTTCTAGTTTATTTCTTGAATTGCTTATACATGGCTACTTTGGATTTCATATTTTATTTATGTGCTTATATGCATGTTTTCCAAAGTTTGAAAAATCACCCCCATTGAAATTTTTCTGAATAAGTGTCATGGAAGCTTATATTGAACTCGACGATGCAAAATTAGATTCATTAGAGATATAGCATGAAATTGCCTAGTAAAGGAAAGTCAAAATGAAACGCATTATTTTCTTGAAAACCATGAAAGGAGGTAAATTTGGAAATTGCTTTTGACATATTGCATTATAAGAGGATGGAAGACTTTATATTTCCATATAATGCTCATATGTTTATATTCCTTAGCCATACCTATGCTTATGCATCACAAAAGCCATATTATGCCTTATTTCATATTTTGCTCCACATGATATAAATATTGTCCATTCTTTACCTTATTTCCTATCCGGGGATTTTGTTGAGAATGATGTCACATAATGGAGATTATTATATGGTTGTTGTGTTTATTATTATTGGAGTTTGGCAGGAAATTGAAAAAATATATGGAAAATTTAATGAGTTAAAGAAAATTCGATCACCTCAGGAGATAAAGGTAGATCGACCCTGCTCGATGAGATAATAGTTCGACGAGATGGGACACAGGTGAGGAGTCCAAAGCACTAAGTATCCGGGGCCATTCATGACAACCATGTTTGCGACTCGCGAGGAGGCAGTGCTGAGGTTAGAGAAGTAAAAACATTATAATGAAAACAAGCAATGAGCGATGAGAGAAAGGTGAGAGATCAAAGGAAGAAGGAATGTGGTATGAAAGTTTGGAAATTTCTCCATTTCCCCGGATCATTAGCACCACATGGCCAAAAATTGCCCACCTTAAGCCTTTTACCAATCTACTCTTTCATGAGCTTAAATTAAAGTCCTCTTGATTATTAATGCTTTGTCACGAATGAATGTTTTGCATAACCCTCCTTTTGTGAGTAGATGTTGCTTTTTATTGCACATGCTTGGATTTGTGACATTAGTACCTTTTCGAGGATGGTAATTGATTGCAGGGACATATGGCAATGAATCTAAGATGTTGAGAGTTTTGAATTCTTCCCATGTATTACCATTAAAAGTATTGCTTGAGGACAAGCAAGCTTAAGTATGGGGTGTTTGTTGTGAGCCTAATTTGACATGTTTTCTACTATCTTTTATATCGATTTCTGCATGCATTGCATATATTCGGGCTAGATTAATACAGAATCTATGTAGTTTACACTTATTTACCAAATTATGGAGTCTACACTAGTTTCTGTTTAATTTCGCAGAAATCGAGGTATTTTACAGTAATTCGGAGAAAGAAAGGAAAACCATAGAGAGGTCGATATCGAGTGGGTCAATTAGAGCCGAGATGCCAGGAATCGACCAAAAAGATGGAGCGGGAAAGGACAGGTCGATATCGACCTATACTGGTCGATATCGAGTCAAGCCGGTCGAAAATCCTCCTGGAGCCCAATATCGAGTAGCAGAAAGATAGAGCCGAGAAGAAGAGGTCGATTTTGACCAAGGTGGTCGATATCGACCAGAATCTAGTCGAAATTCATGTTGGAGGCCGAGATCGAGTGTCAGAAGACGGAGCTAAGAAGATAGGTCAATATCGACCTATGTTGGTCAATATCGACTAGTACTCAGTGGCCAAAATTGAGAAGATCCGAGTGTCCGAGTGCTGAGCTGGCTTTCTTCCTTATTAAGAAAAGATATTCTATCTACTCAAGGGGAGATTTATCAAATTCTATCAAGATGTAAGGGATTTATCTACATTAGATATAGTTTCCTTGTTGATTTATTTCTTTTATTTCCATATTTTATCTTTAAGCTATAGATAGATAGATTTAGATAGAGATATAGTTGTTCTTTCCTAATTATCTAGGGAATGAATACTATAAATAAGGTCTTAGGGGCTGAGTTTTAGGTATCTTATTCCAATTCAATTCTAGTTACAATTAGTTACATAGAGAGAAAAGAGAGAGAGCTTGTGGCGAGAAGGAGCAAGAGAGTTGAGAGGTGATTTGGCTTCGATTGGTTGTAAGCTTTATTTTATTTAATTCAATGCAACTTAGTTCCCTTTTATTATTGATGAGTTTCTTGATGATGAAGAGCGAGTAGTCACCCAACTTCAAGGGTCGGGGTGAGCCCGACGGTAGCCATGTAAGGTGATGTGGTAAAGGTACAATCTTTTTATGCGATTTCATCTTCTATCCCTACAAGCATGATTCTTTTGCGAAAGTTGAAGGTGATCCTTGTTTGTGTTATTAAAGCAAAAGTGTTCTTAATACTTGTTGATAACGAAAGCTATTTGATGAAAAGCATGATCTTTTATGCCTTTATGTGTTATTTTACATGGTTATCGTTGTGGTGTTGATGCCCTGATCTTGGAATTATTTTAGTTTATTGGTTTATTTCATAAATTCCGAGTTCTATCTGCGAAAAGGTTTCTGTTTTTGGTCAGAATTGAACTACTGTCAGTCGATATTTTGGGTCGATTTCGAGTCATCAGGTCGATATCGACCGGTTTAGTTTTCTGCTCTGTTTCTACTTTACTCTGTGCTTTTTGTTTTCTGTCGACGCAGTGGTCGATATCAACTAGACAGGTCAATATTGAGCGCTCTTCTGGTCGATTTTCTACTGCGTTTGGAACTGAAAAGGCGGGCGCTGACACGCTTCCTCGTGGATACGATCCAGACTGCCTTCTACTAAAACGGGAGGAAATCTTGTATTTATTTGTTGAGACAGGGAGTCGATTTTCTTTTATGTTTATTTATATTTCATACTTGACCATCCTCCTACAATAACAGGAATCTACGCTATTTCGGTTAAATTATGCAGAATCGTAGATCCGGCATGGTGGAGAGCAATGGAAGGTCATAACATGTCCATGTCAAGCCAAGAAATCAAGCTAAGAAGGGAAATAAAGAAGGAAAGAAATAACGAGGAAAGAAGAAGAAGAAAGAAGGTTCTAACCATATTTCGCTGGCAGCGAGTTCGACTCATTGGTAGCGATTGGAGTCAACAAGGAGCATGCTCAAGAGTCAGCATGACTCGCTGCCAACGAATGGAACTCCCTTCCAGTGAGTTCATCAGAGAGACAAGGCACACAAATCCGCTTCCGGCGAATGGTGACTCGCTGTTGGCGAATGGGTGGTTTCGCTCCAGCGGAAAGGTGGTTTCGCTCTAACGGAAGATTCATCTCGTTGCTGGCAAAAAGCTTGTCGCTCCCAGCGGAAACGAACAGATTCATGAGAGGCTAAGGCATGAAGACTCGTGGTAGAAAGTTGGTAGCGAGTAGCTAGCGAGAATCCAATAGAAGGTCGACCAAGATAATTCACTACTAGCGAAAATTGTTACGCTGCCAGCGAAATCTGACACTTGTTTAAACATGCAAAATCTATCTTTTATCTAGTTTGTTTAGGAAGTTTCTATCATATTAGTCTATCTTTTACCTTGTTTATTCAAGACTTTAGGCTTATAAATAGGATGTTTAGGGTTAGTTTTCTCATTATTTCAAAGAGAACAATCACCATAGAAGAGACGAAAGTTTAGGTAAGCCATGTTTGGCTAATTTTCTAGTTTCTGCCTACAATTCCGAGACTTAGTTGGTGGTTTGTGAGTTTCTAATTTAAGTTTTATTTCCTCTTTAATTCTTTCAACTTCTTTGTGCGATATTGTTTATGTTATTGATGTTATCTTGATTAGCTACCTTGATAATATTAATTTCTTGCTAAGATTTAATACTTTCGTATTTGTGTTATTTCCGTAGTAGCACACATAAGATTGTGGATTCTGTGTTTGAAGCATGATTATGTAGGGAGTTCACATATATCTTAAACATTGATTTACCATGTTTAATTGGTATTATTTATATGCTCAAGTTCTTGGGACTATTTGTTATCCCTTTTGTTAAACCTTGACCGTGTTAACTTTTCATTGAGGTGTAAGGGATTAATTAGACTCGTAGGACTTTTAATCTATTTAAAACAAGACGAGACGAATTTGTAGGAAATGATAATAAATTAAAAAGAATTCGATGACCAATAAAACCAACCAAAGTCGAGAACTTTAAGGTGAAAACGCTTTACTTCTATCCTTTATTTGCATTTGTTGATATTATTTTCTTCTATTTTCATTCATAATAATCTTTTCTTTTTATATTGATAAATACATGATATTTCGAAATACTTGATTCTCTAGGGTTAGACCCCTTACTTGCATACTATACTAGTTAATTTATTTGTTTGGGATTTATTTTTGACAAGGTAAATCAACGACTTTTCATCCATCAAAATTGGCGTTGTTGTCGGGGAATCAAGTTTATATCTTTGTTTTGGGTGTTTATTGATTTGTGTGTGTGTGTGTGTGTGTGTAACCCCGTCGTGGACCTATCTTACGGTTCACAACACCCTAGTTACTAATCTTTCAAGAGGTTGAGGTTATTGTGATTCCAAGGAGAAAATTTTCACCTTTATCTCACAAGAGTACATAATTTATTGAACGCCCGTTATAAAAGAGGTTACCAAGATAGTTTGCGAGATATGGTTATTTGCGTACTTGAGGGCATGGCTCCGGAGACCGAAGAACTTGTCGAGTCCTTGAGTAACGGAGGCTTGGCGAGTTTTGATTTATCAGATATGTGGGTTTTTTTTTTGCTACATGGGTCACCAAGTGGAGCAAGAAGATGCTTTCACATGCCAGGTTTTGTTGGAGCAGATACTCGACAGGCTGGAGCGACTTGATAAAGAATTGAACCAACATACTCAACCGGTGAGTGAGTTGATAACGGAGCAAAGTGTCATTCCTCAGGTTGATAAAAGCCAAGACGCAAGCAATTATGGTTTGATTGACAATGGAGGAGAGAGCCCGATGCTACTTAACATTGAGTCTCATGAGTCGACCCATGAGGATCCATGTGTTTTGGCTTCTAATCAATTGGAAGAAATCATTCCCAACTCCCCTATCGAGGAGTTAAGTCCGGAGCTGATTACTATGGCTCTCGAGCAAAGTAATGATATTTCTTACACTTTTGTGGACTTCGGTGAATATGTAGATCCTTGGAAATATTACTTCAACAAACCACCAGCGGAACTGTGTTGGTGGTACTACATACCCTCGTCGGGAAGTCACACTCAAGCATATGAAGAGTTGGAGACCTTCTTCAACATCCCATCTTTTGACTTCAGCTTTTTCATATGTGGTGCCCCCTACCTAAATGGTGTGCACTGGAGTATAATTTGCTAAAGAGAGCGTCAGCAATGTCCGAGTGAGTCTTGAACGTGTAGATGAATCGAGTCTTTAAGTTTTCCTAAATTAGTTATTTCAATTCCTAGTTTTTCAGGTGTATGCGAAGAACTGATTGCACACCCATAGACCTATTCTCGAACCAGAACGCTTCTTCCATCTTCACCAAAGCCTTAGGAGGAGACTTATGGAGACTCCACCCAACAATCAGAATATGGTCCAGCTCACACTAGCACAGGAGCTTGAGAAACTCCGCTTGCGGATAGATTTATTCACCACCAGAGAAGCTGAACACGCCCGACGAGAGGCGGAATATGCTCAGAATCAGCAACGATGGGAGGCAAGGGTAGATCGCAAGATCAACGCAAGAAGGGAACTTGAGGAGCAGATTGGGAAAATCTCAGCCAACGCAAAGGAGTATCTGCATCCTACTTTAGAAGTTCCAGAATCGCCAATCGTTCTTCCTGCTATTAATTTTGAAATTCGTCCTTCTTTTATTACTGAAATTAGGAGGAGTCAATTTAGGGAAAGAATCAATGAATGTCCTTTAGAGCATATTACCACTTTTATAGACTTATGTGAAGCTATTGCAGATGGTGCTAATTTAGAATATATAAAACTAAAGGCTTTTCGTTGGTCCCTTGCAAGAAATAGCCCAACAGTGGATGAAAGGATTGCCTGCACGGTCAATTCGCACCTAGAATGAACTACAGGACATGTTCCTCAACAACTTCTTTCCACTTGCAAAGACAACTACACCGTCTATAGGTATCTCGGATACACTCCACGCCGAGCATGGGAGGTATTTGAGACACTGGCCAACTACGATTACACATATGGGAATTTTTCGGCCGCTTCTGATGAAAGGTATGAAAGGCCTGCCCCATCTATGTCGTTGTATGTGCCACCCAAGGAAGTTGATCCAGGCGTCAGGGACCAGTTCCACAACGACCAAGTACGCCGTCTCAACAAGAAGGTTAAGTTTCTGTTTAAAGATAAGCCTTGCTTGGAATGTGGGTCTGTGAGGCACAACACTACTATGTGCCCACACGTCGATCAAGTACATCAAGGAGAGACCCACGAGGAGGTAAGGTATGCGGGGGGACACTACTCAAGGCCACATCATAACCAGAACTGGAGCTACTATCGCCAGCCCCAGCATCAGAATCCCCCTTCCTACAGAGCTCCTGGTCACCCTGACAGAGAAGGAAAGAAAGATGACCTACAGACCATTCTTGAGGAGATGTGGAGGAATCATTCAGACATCAAGCAATCTATCAATTCCATCCACACTCAGCTGCATGGTGTCAACTGTAGGCTTGAGGAAATCGATATCTGGAGGAAATCGATTGACAAACAAATTGGCCAGTTGGCAACATCCGTCCCCAAACAATCAGGTACGCTCACTGGAACCTCTGAACCTAACCCTAAAGGTAAATCTACTAGACAGGTGGTAGCCATGAATCTAAGGAGTGGGCGACAAATGCAAACGCCGAAGCAAACGACGGAGGAAGAGGGCACTGGAGACCAGTCGATATCGACCAACCCAGTCGATATCGATCGACCTCCACTCGATATCGACCCCCCCATGGTCGAAATCGACCCAAATCCTCCACATATCCCGAGGCCAGCAGATCAACTCGATATCGAACAGACACGGGTCGATATCGACTAGGCACCAGTCGATTTCGACCCTCTTCACTCGACATCAGCACCTCCGACGATGAAAAAGCTGAACTTCCCAACGAAATCTCCAAAGGACCCGGCAAAGAAGAAGTTCCATCATTTCATCAAGATGCTTCAAAGGCTCAACGTCACAATACCCTTCACATAAGCTCTTAATGAGATGCCATCCTATGTCAAGTTGCTAAAGGAGATTCTGAGCAAAAAGCGGTCAATGGTTGAGATCGCAGAGAAGTGCATCCAAATGGACGTTCTTGAGAAAAGGCCATATCCAGGTAAGTTTGCTATAACCATTAGATTTTGTCAGTACAAATTTAATGCGTTATGTGACTTGGGAGCTAGTGTGAGTATAATGCCTTTATCAATCTGGTCCAAGATTAAGATAGGTGCCTTAGAGCCTATGGATGCAAAACTTTACATGGCAAACAACACGGTGGTCATCCCAACAGGCATGGTGGACAATGTACCAGTACAAGTAGGTAAGTTCTTTGTACCTTCTGATTTCTTAGTTATTGATATGGCGGAGGACCCTGCTTGTCTAATTATTCTAGGAAGGCCCTTCTTGGCGACGATGGATGTCAACATAAGCGTAAGGAAGGGAGTACTCTCTTTCAACATCAGCGATGAGGTAACTGAGTATTCCTTTAATAAAACTGAAAGGCATGCAGGTCCCATGGAAGAGGTAAAGTCCATATCATCCAGGTACATCACTTGCAGGGAGCCTAAGGTAAGAAATATGACCCCCGAGGAGCTAGAAAAAAGGGATATGGAAGCTCGGGTGGAGGAGATCGTGGCCATCCTGAACGAAGAAGTAGAGAATCCACTCGACATAGACCAAGGTAAGTCGATATGGACTAACTATTTTTCGGATGCTTTACCAGGTCTTAAGTATGGGGTCAAAATCGACCAAGGAAAATCGACTGAGTCATAGAACAGCTCGATATCAACCCATACTAGTCGATATCGACCTACCCAAGTCGAGCCGACTCCACAAGAAATCGAGCCAAGGAATATCAAGCAGGACAACTCGATTTCGACCACGTTTGGTCGATATCGACCTCCAAATATCGAGTCGATTCCGCCTGTCGAGCAAAAGCAAGCCGATTTCGAGCAGAACAACTCGATATGGACCAAGGGTGGTCGATATCGAGTTGTTCTGCTCGAAATCGACCACCATTGGTCGATATCGACCATTCCAAATCGACCCTTCTTCTTCAGAATCGACCGAACCTCCACCAGAACAGCAGCAGTCGATATCGACCACTACTACTCGATATCGACTAGATCTTCAAGAGGTCCCGATATTCGAATCTGCGAAGGTAAGCCAAGGTATGGATCTTTCTTCTCCTATTTCAATAAATGATTTATCTATACATGGGAGAGGTTGGCCTTGGTATGTGCGCTTATGCAGGGTTTCCAATGATGAGCCCAAGGAATATGAAGTTGGAGACAAGGTCTATGTTTCCAACTCGAATGATCATTGGTTCCCTAACAAGTTTAAAAAGAAGAAGATGGGGGCCTTCACGGTGAACAAGATCCATTCAGGAGAACTACAACTGATGGACAAGAATGAGATCAGGTTTGAAGCCCAGGCCAGATGGGCCCTGCAGATGCCACCTTGAGCTTAATGGAGAAAGTCGGCCTAGCGACTATAAAGTCTAGAGCTTGTAAATAGACATTTAGTTTTTGGGATTTTTGGACATTGTTGCTTTTGTTTTTGGTTTTGGACATTATTTTTAAGTTTTTCTATTGTGGGTATTTCTCTTCTAACAACTTTTGCAGGAATAAAGAAGGAAGCAGCAACTCGATTTCGAGTCATCTAGGTGGATATCGACCAAAGTCACTCGAAATCGACCAGTCCTACAGCAGCATAAGCACTCGATTTCTGATGATCAGCACACCTGTCTAGTGAGTTTCTTTCTTTACTCTTATTTTTTATACAGTGAGGACACTGTAACGTTTAAGTATGGGGTGGGGGAAGGGCTTACTTTGTGCATATTTGACTTTATTTGACATTAGGTGTGCATATTTAGAGTTTATTTCTTGAATTGCTTATGCATGACTATTTTGGAATTCATTATTAGTCTATGTGCTTATATTCATGTTTTCCAAAGTTTATAAAAATGACCCCCATTAAAAAAAATTATTAGTGTCACGGAAGCTTAAATTGAACTCGACGATGCAAAATTGGATTCATTAGAGATATAGCATGAAATTGCCTAGTAAAGGGAAGTCACAATAAAATGCATATTTCTTGAAAACCATGAAAAGAGGTAAATTTTGAAGTTTCTTTTAACATATTGCATGATAAGAGGGTGAAGGACTTTATATTTCCATATAATGCTCATATTGTTATATCCTTTCCATACCTATGTTTATGCATCACAAAAGCCATATTATGCCTTATTTCATATTTTGCTCCACATGATCTAAATATCGCTCATTCTTTACCTTATTTCCTATCCGGGGATTATGTTCATAATGAAAGCTACATTATGGAGATTATTATATGGTGTTTGTGTTGTTATATATCATTATTGGAGTTTGGTAGGAAATTGAAAAATTATGGAAAACTTAATGAGTGAGAAAAAATTCGGTCACCTCAGGACATAAAGGTAGATCGACCTTTCTCGCTGAGATAATAGTTTGGCGAGATGGGAAACACAGGTGAGAAGTCCAAAGCACTAAGTATCCGGGGCCATTCATGACATTCATGTTTGCGACTCGCGAGAAGGCAGTGCTGAGGTTAGAGAGGTAAAAGCATTATAATGAAAAAAAGCAATGAGTGAAAGGTGAGAAATCAAAGAAAGAAGGAGTGTGGTGTGAAAATTTGGAAATTACTCCATTTCCCCGGATTATTAGCACCACATTGCTAAAAAAATCCCACCTTAAGCCTTTTACCAATCTATTCCTTAGTGAGCTTAAATTAAAGTCTTCTTGATTATTAATGCTTTGTCACTTATGGATTGTTTTGAATAATCCTCCTCATGAGAGTAGATGTTGCTTTTTAATTGCACAGGCATGGATTTGTGGCATTAGTACCTTTTCAAGGATGGTAATTGATTGCAGGGACATATGGTAATGAATCGAATATGTTGAGAGTTTTGATTTCTTCCCCTGTATGACAATTAAAAGTATTGCTTGAGGACAAGCAAGCTTAAGTATGGGGTGTTTATTGTGAGCCTAATTTGCTATGTTTTATACTTACATTTATATCGATTTCTGCATGCATTTTATACATTTGGGCTGGAATAGTACAGAATCTATGTAGTTTACTTTCATTTGCAAATTATGGAGTCTACACTAGTTTTTTTTTTAATTTCGCTGAAATCGAGGCATTTTACAGCAATTCAGAGGAAGGAGGAAAAGCTCGAAGTCAACTACAGAAAGTCCAAGGTCAAAGAGTAGCGGAACTAGGACAAATCGAACTGGAAACGTGGACAGAAGCACTCAACACAAGAGGTCAATATCGATTGCACGTGGTCGATATCGAGTGGATGAAATGGAGTCGAGATGCAAAAATCGACCAGAAGCTAGAGCAGGAAAAAAAACAGGTCGATGTCGAGTGCAACATGGTCGAAAATCCTCCTAGAGCCCAATATCGAGTGCCAGAGACGGAATCCGAGAAGACAGTCAATATCGACCATATTTGGTCCATATAGACCAACCCACAGAGGCCGAAATCGAGCAGTTCGAGTCCGAGTTGCTGAGCTGGCTTTCTTCCACATGAAGCAAGAGATATTCTATCAACTTAAGAGGAGATTTTTCAAGTTCTATCAAAGAGAAGAAGGATCTATCCACACTAATCCTAGTTTCATTTTAGATATATTTCTTTTATTTCCAAGTTTTATCTTTATGTTATAGATAGATAGATTTAGATAGAGATATAGTTGTTCTTTCCTAATTATCTATGGAATGAATACTATAAATAAAGCCTTAGGGGCTGAGTTTTAGGCATTCAATCTTAGTTCCAATTACATCGAGTAGGAAAGAGAGAGAGAGAGAGAGAGAGAGAGAGAGAGAGAGAGAGAGAGAGAGCATTGTGGCGAGGAGGAGCAAGAGAGTTGAGAGACGATTTGACTTCGATTGGTTGTAAGTTTTCTTTTATTTTATTTAATGCAATTTAGCTCCCTTTTATTATTAATGTCTTTCTTGATGATGAAGAGCGAGTAGTCACCCAACTTCTAGGATCGGGGTGAGCCCGACGGTAGCCATGTAAGGTGATGCGGTAAAGGTACAATCTTTTGATGCGAATTCATCTTCTATCCCTATGAGCATAATTCTTTTGCGAGAGTTGAAGGTGATCCTTGTTTGTGTTATTGAAGCAAAAGTGATCTTAATACAACTTGGATTAATCATGTGAAAAAGGGTTAGTAACAATTAGGGTTTATGCGAAAGCCTCTATTTTCCTATTTGTTAATAACGAGAGTTATTTGATGAAAAGCATGATCTTTTATGCCTTTATGTGTTATTTTACATGGTTATCGTTGTAGTGTTGAAACCCTGATCTTGGAAGTCTTTAGTTTATTTGATTTATTTCGTCAATCTCGAGTTCCGTCTGCGAAAAGTTTTGGGTTTTTAGTTTATGAGTTAAGTCGATTTCGAGTTACCGTGGTTGATATTTTTGGCCATTATCGAGGAGCTTTGGTCGATATCGACCGGTCTTATTTTGTATTGCGTTGTTGTTCTTCTGTTTTGTAGACTTGTCGACAGTGTGGTCGATATCGACTAGACAGGTCGATATCGAGCTCTCTTCTGGTCGAAATCGAGAGGTTATTTGGAACTAAAAAGGCGGGCGCTGACACGCTTCCTCGTGGATACAATCTTGACTGCCTTCTACTACAACGGGAGGAAGTCTTGTATTTATTTGCTGAGACAGGGAGTCAGTTTGCTTTATATTTTATATTTAATCCATACTTGACACATCCTCCTACAACAACAGTAATACAGAGCATACACTTTTTGTATGATGTATGATGGTAAAGGTGAAGATATCAAGTGGGTTTTTATGGATTGGTTGTCAAAAATTTTCAACAATAGTATTTATGCTTGCTAAAGTTGATAGATATATTTTCGAGGGTGAAATTGTTCACCCGGACGTCCTTCTCTTCCGGTTCGACGGGGATTGTGAAAAGATATAAATTATAGTGGCTCAATCGGCAACAGTAGCTAGGACCAGTGCTTACTATGCACAAGGATCCCCTCATTTTGAAATTAAGGTTGCTCCCACACTTTCGCTTGCGAGACTCGATCCTTGGAGGAGATCATGGAGCCAAACATGGCAAGCTAGCCATTGACAATTCGACTCCATCTGCTACCCTATGGCGTTAAGTTCGAGTTCAAGACCACATCACAAACGATTAGATGTTGCTAAAGGTCTTTTCCTTTATCCTGCAAGATAAAGTTATTGATAAGTTATACTACAGTTGAGAGCATATATATCCACCTGGACGGGTCTAAACAAGGCTTTTATGCGGAAGTATTTCTCTACCACAAAGCACAGTACTTTGAAGAAGGGAATCAGTAGTGTTAAGAAATTGACCATAGAGACGCTCTACGACTACTTCAAGAGATTCAAGAAGTTGTGCGCAACTTGCCCTTATCATGGGTTCTCAACTGGAGAACTAGTCCCTACACTTATATGAGAGGCTACTCGAGGACCAGCATTGGTATGTGAATGCTACTAGTTGGGGAAACATCCTCAAGAAAATGCATAAAGCCACTATGGAGATATTTGAGAAGAGTAGACAACGTTTCTTATCAATATCAGAAGTCATAAAGGGCTAGAGGCATAGTTTACCTTGATTCTGAAACAACAAGTGTACCAACTAAGATGATGACGGATATTAGGGACAACATGAAGATGTTGGTCAAGCAAGAGAGACCTCTACAGGCAAGAGCGTGTGGATTGTGCAATGAATCGTCTCATCCTATGGACCAATTCCCTCAATTACAAGATGCGCATGAGGTGGTAAATGCCATGAGGGATTTTGGTCCACAAAGACCCCAATGTAATTTCAATAATAATTATTATAATTCGAATGTCAATGATAAGGCGTAGTCCAATAGGCATTATAGGGTAGTTGAGATGCATTTTCATTGTAAATTATGCATGTCATAGTGTTACTTTAGTTTTAAACTCTTTTGTGGTAGAGTTCGGAATCTACGCTATTTCGGTTAAATTATGCAAAATCGTAGATCCGACATGGTGGAGAGCAATGGAAGGTCATAACATGTCCATGTCAAGCCAAGAAATCAAGCTAAGAATGAAAGAAAGAACGAGGAAAGAAGAAGATGAAAGAAGGTTCTAACCATATTTCGCTGGCAATGAGTTCGGCTCATTTGCAGCGAGTGGAGTCAGCGAGGAGCATGCTCGGGAGTCGGCATGACTCGCTGCCAACGAATGGAACTCCCTTCCAGTGAGTTCACTAGAGAGACAAGGCACACAAATCCGCTGCCAGCGAATGGTGACTCGCTGCCAGCGAATGGGTGGTATCGCTCCAGCGAAAAGGTGGTTTCGCTCTAACGGAAGATACATCTCGCTGCTGGCAAAAAGCTTGTCGCTGCCAGCAGAAACGAACAGATTGATGAGCAGCTAAGGCATGAAGACTCGTGGTAGCAGGATGGTAAGGAGTAGCTAGCGAGAATCCAATAGAAGGTCGACCAAGATAATTAACTGCTAGCGAAAATTGTTTCGCTGCCAGCGAAATCTGACGCTTGTTTAAATATGGAAAGTCTATCTTCTATCTAGTTTGTTTAGGTAGTTTCTATCTTATTAGTCTATCTTTTACCATGTTTATTCAAGACTTTAGGCTTATAAATAGGATATTTAGGGTTAGTTTTCTCATTCATTCAAAGAGAACAATCACCATAGAAGAGACGAAAGTTTAGGTAAGCCATGTTTGGCTAATTTTCTAGTTTCCGCCTACAATTTTGAGACATAGTTGTGGTTTGTGAGTTTCTAATTTAAGTTTTTTCTCTTCTTTAATTCTTTCAACTTCTTTGTGATATATTGTTTATGTTATTGGTGTTATCTTGATTAGCTACCTTGATAATATTGATTTCTTGCTAGGATTTAATACTTTTGTATTTGTGTTATTTCCGTAGTAGCACACATAAGATTGTAGATTCCGTGTTTGAAGCATGATTATATAGGGAGTTGACATATACCTTAAACATTGATTTACCATGTTTAATTGGTGTTATTTATATGCTCAAGTTCTTCGGACTATTTAATATCTCTTTGTTAAACGTTGACCGTGTTAACTTTGCATTGAGGTGTAAGGAATTAATTGGACTCGTAGGACTTTTAATCTATTTAAAACAAGACGAGAGGAATTCGTAGGAAATGATAATAAATTGAAAAGAATTCGATGACCAATAAAACCAACCAAAGTGGAGAACTTGTAAGTGGAAACGTTTTACTTCTATCATAATAATCTTTTCTTTTTATATTCATACATACACGATATTTAGAAATACTTGATTCTTTAGGGTTAGACCCCTTACTTGCATACTATACTAGTAATTTGTTTGTTTGGGATTTATTTTTGAGAAGGTAAATCAACGACTTTATCTCACAAGAATGCATAATTTATTGAACGCCCGTTATGAACGAGGTTACCAAGATAGTATGAGAGATATGGTTATTTGCGTACTTGAGGGCATGACTCCAGAGACCAAAGAACTTCCCGAGTCCATGAGTAACAGAGGCTTGGCGAGTTTCGATTTATCAGATATGTGGGATTTTTTTTTGCTACATTGGTCACCAAGTGGAGCAAGAAGAAGCTTTCACATGCCAGGTTTTGTTGGAGCGGATACTCGAGAGGGTGGAGCGACTTGAGAAACAATTGAACCAACATACTCAACCGGTGAGTGAGTTGATAGCGGAGCAAAGTGTCATTCCTCAAGTTGATGAAAGCCAAGACGTAAGCAACGATGGTTTGATTTACAAAGGAGGAGAGAGCCCGATGCTACCTAACATGGAGTCTCATGCGTCGACGCATGAGGATCCATGTGTTTTGGCTTCTAATCCATTTGAAGAAATCATTCTCAACTCACCTATAGAGGAGCTAAGTCCGGAGCTGATTACTATAGCTCTCGAGCAAAGTAATGATATTTCTTACACTTTTGTGGGCTTCGGTGAATATGTAGATCCTTGGAAGTATTACTTCAACAAACCACCAGCGGAACTGTGTTGGTGGTACTACCTACCCTCGCCGGGAAGTCACACTCAAGTATATGAAGAGTTGGAGACCTTCTTCAACATCACATCTTTTGACTTCGGCTTCTTCATATGTGGTGCCCCCTACCTAGATGGTGTGCACTGGAGTATAATTTGCTAAAGAGGGCATCGGCAATGTCTGAGTGAGTCTTGAACGTGTAGATGAATCGAGTCTTTAAGTTTTCCTAAATTAGTTATTTCAATTCCTAGTTAGTTAATTAGTTTTGTCGTTTAATAAATTAGAATTCCTATATATGTTAGATAGCTGTTTTCAGATATTTTTGAGCTAACCATGTAGGGAAGAGGGAAGATGGTCGAAGAATAGAGATTTTATGTTGAATCCACTACCAGTGAATCCTTATTTGTTACCAGCGAGTCCAGTCGCCTAGATGACATAGGAGCTGATTTCATTCGTCGACAGCGAACGGAACTCATTGCCATCGAACAACACTCGCAGCTATTGTACCAATACTCGTAGCCAGCGAATCCATCAGTGATTCCCATTGTCCAAAGCTAGCATTAGCCACGCCCGCGACTTGATCAACCGCTCCCGCGACGCATGCCCAGTCTTCGTTCGTTGTCATCGCAGCCCACCTTATTCATTCTTCGTCATCTTCATTCATCTCGTGCTAGTGGTTCGTCTGTCGCCGTTGTTGTCGTTCTTCATCGTTCTTCTTCCAAGCTTCGTCATATTCGCCATTGAAATTTTTCCATGATGTGAGTTATTCTTTATCCTCTTTCTCTCATATTTTTATGATTTGTTGTCTTTGATTTTCATTGAGGACAATGAAGAGTTTAAGTGTGGGGAAGGGTTGCATTCATAGATTCATGCATTCATATTTATTTTTCCATTATGCATTCATGTTTATTTTTTCCGTTATTTTATTGCATTAGAAAATGAAAAAAAAAATATTAAAATATAAAAAAAAATCCAAAAATACCATGCATTGCATTCATGTATTATACAAATACTGATCTTGCCTTAATTGTCCTCTATTTTATTTGAGTTTATGAGCTTGACCTATAAATTCCATGATATGTTTGAGTTGGCTAATCTTCTCACCTACTTGTGTTGACTTTCATTAGAGCATGACTTGTTAGTTCAATTGAGCAAGTATGATTCTTATAGGCATTATTGAAATCCAACAAACTTGTCCTAGTGAGAATTTTGGCCTTATATGGATTTTCATAATACTTGTTCCCTTTTTCTTTCTTGTGAGACATTAGATTCTCCTTATGCAATTACCTCTTGAGATTGACATTGTTATCTATGTTTGAGGCCGAATTTATATGTTTATTGATTATGAGTTTCAAATGATGGAGGTATGATTTTCTTAGCCATATTATTATCCATATCCACCCTACATATCTGCCATTTGCTTGTAGCCAATTTGAGCCATAGCCTTTTCTTTAAAGCTCCACAAAATTTATCCTTAGCCAATGATAAGCCTTACCTTATCCAGGAATTAGGATTAGAGCTGGTGAATGATTGATCTAGTTGAGTGGAAAAGAAAATATTGTTAAGAAAGATGCAAGTTTTGGATGATGATGTAATTTTGGTCTTATTCCTGACATTGTGCATTATTGGTTTGGCTCTAAAGAAAGAAAAAAATGAATGAAAAAAGAGAGAGAAAAAAGCATGAAATTGAGCCTGTTTTTATCTTTATTATGAATGTGAGAGTTGGAAAATAGTCTTTGGTTGAGAGATGAATGTCTCTTGTAATATTGTTGTTAGAGCTTGATTTTAAGATGATGTTTTTGAGAGAGTTGATGGTTGATGTTTGATTGTCTAGGATCTTGATTCTCGGATTTTGAGCACCACATGACCATAAATTCTCCTTGCCCTTAATTCCTTACCAAGCCTCATTACAACCTTCATAAAAGACCTCTTGATATTGCTTATGAGTGATGGCAACCGCAGTGGAGAATATGTGATATATGTGTCAATTTCTATGTAGCTTTTTTGCATTTTGGATTGAGTTGAGAGATACATTGTTAAGCCTAAACACATGAGAGTAAGAGTAAACGCATGATCCTGGTGAGGTTGGACTAGATGTGCCTTTGACTTTGAATCACTCATATACTTGCAAGGATGTTAACTTTCATGCTCATGACTCCTACAATTTGATGTTGATTTTGACGAGGTTAGTGCTTGAATATCATATTTGTGGGTGTTGAGAGGAGGAAATCAAGACTGGCAATTAAAATATAAATAAATCAAAGCAAACCAGATTCCGTCCCTTGCAAATGATTACAAAACCTCCTCCTGATGCAGTAGTGGGAAGTCAGGATCGATCCACGAGGAAGCATGTCAGTGGATCCTAGGCAGCGGAGAAATCTCACGAACAGAAGTCGACCACAGGTTGCTCGATCTCGACTAGGGTTAGTCGACAGAAGATCGGACAAGTCGAACAGAGCAGCAGCAACTCCTGGGTTTTGGTCGATATCGATGAGGGCCTACTCGATATCGAGTAAAGTCTTGTCGATGTCGTGTACCTGCACACCAGAAGCTACAGCAATCTAGGATTGAAGATCAGTAGTCGATATCGAGTAGATTACTCGATATCGAGGAGATAGAAATTGAAATGAAATAAAGAACAAATATTTTGGGATTCGAAATAAACTATGTATGAAAGACAACTTCCAAGATCGGGGTTTGCGACAACGATAACCAAACATGTATTAGGCAAGAATAAAACAGATAATCATGTAACTTGCATCGAAGGATCAAACTTTCGCCTTTTCCAACAATTAGAAAACTCTTTCAAGAAACCCTAATTGTATCTACCGATTTTATGTTTACAATCCAAGTTGTTAGCATGGACCTCCATTAGATGGGTAATAAACACATAACAAGTAGTAGAAGCTCAAAACATGATAAAAGTCGGATCTTTACCTCAAACACGCATGGCTATCGTTGGGCTCACCCCAACCCTAGAAGCGGGTGGACTACTCGCGCTTCATCGCAACCAAAGACATCATTGATGGAAAAGAACTAACTTGCATCAAACCAAACAGAGCTTACAACCAAAGGAAGCCAATTCCGCTCTCGCTTCACAAACTCCTCTTGGCCTCCACTCTCTCTCTACCTCTATGTAACTAATTGTGTCTTGAATTCAATGAATAGAAATCAGCCCCTAAGGCCTTATTTATAGGCTTTCAATCCTTGCTAATCAAGGAAAGAAATCTCTATCTATATCTAAAGATAAAACTTTAATAAAGGGAATATTTATTTTAAAAGGGAAATATATCTAAAAAGCTAAATATCTTCATGTGTGGATAAATCTTCTTCTCCATGGGTAGATCTTGATAGACTTGATAGATCTCGAACTACTTCGCTCCCAAGTAAGGACGTCGTCGACTTCAGCTTGGCCGGTCTTCTCGAGTAACTGCACCTCGATCTGGCTCAGACATGGGCTTCTGATCTTTGTCGATATCGAGCAAAGTACTCGATATCGAGTAAATGCTGCTCGGCCTTGTCTTGTCTTCGGCTTCTCGATCAGGGGGTCTTCCTTGACTCCGAGCATGACTTTAGGTCTTGTCGATATCGAGTAAAAGTACCTTACTCGATATCGAGTAAGGTTATGGAGTTAGGTAGCTTCGTCTTCAGTTCCTCGATCTGGCTTGTCCTCGATCATGCTGTGCCCGGACTCTTCGGTCGATATCGGGGAAGTGTACTCGATATCGAGTAAGGCTCAGCTTCTGTCTTTGCTTCTTGGTTTTGTCCCGGAATGGCTCCAAATTCTGTAATATTAAACCAAAACTTATGTAGATCTCCATTTCTTGCAAATAAGCACATATCACATAAATTCAACATATTCCTATCCCGAAATATGCAAAGTGTATAAAATAAGGAGCTAAAATGTGTATTTCAACATGGCTATTTTAGTGGACACCAGTGGGATGTTGTTCTTGCTCCTGGTTTTCCATTGCTTGAGGACAAGAAAAAGGTTAAGTGTGGAAGAGTTTGATAAGGAGTAGTCCAATAGGCATTATAGGGTAATTTATATGCATTTTCATTATAAATTATGCATGTCTTAGTGTTAGTTTAGTTTTAAACTCTTTTTGTGGTAAACTTCGAAATCTACGCTATTTCAGTTAAATTGTGTAGAATCATAGATCCGACATGGTGGAGAGCAATGGAAGGTCATAACATGTCCATGTCAAGCCAAGAAACCAAGCAAAGAAGGGAAAGAAATAAGGGAAGAAAGAAGAACGAGGAAAGAGGGAGAAGAAAGAAGGATCTGAGCATATTTCATTGGCAGCGAGTTCGACTTGCTGCCAGCGAGTGGAGCCAGCAAGGAGCATGCTCAGGAGTCAGCATGACTCGCTACCAGTGAATGGAACTCGCTGCCAGTGAGTTCAGCAGAGAGACAAGGCACACAGATCCGCTACCAGCGAATGGGGACTTGCTGTCAGCGAATGGAGTCGATGTAGCGAGTGGGTGGTTTCGCTCTAGCGAACGATTCATCTCGCTGCCAACGAAAAGATTGCCGCTTCCAATGGAAACGAACAGATTGATGAGAGGCAGTTTAGGTAAGCCATGTTTGGCTAATTTTCTAGTTTTCGCCTACACTTTTGAGATTTGGTTGGTGGTTTGTGAGTTTCTAATTTAACTTATTTTTCCTCTTTAATTCTTTCAACTTCGTTGTGCGATATTGTTTATGTTATTGGTGTTATCTTGATTAGCTAACTTGATAATATTGATTTCTTGCTAGGATTCAATAGTTTCGTATTTGTGCTATTTTCGTAGTAGCACGCATAAGATTGTGGATTCCGTGTTTGAAGCAAGATTATGTAGGGAGTTGACATATATATTAAACATTGATTTACCGCATTTAACTGATGTTATTTATATGCTCAAGTTCTTAATACTATTTGATATCTCTTTGTTAAACCTTAACTGTGTTAACATTGCATTGAGGTGTAAGGGATTAATTGGACTTGTAAGACGAGAGAAATTCGTAGGAAATGATAATAACTTGAAAAGGATTCGATGACCAATAAAACCAATCAATGTTGAGAACTTGTAGGTGGAAACGATTTTCTTCTATAATTTATTTGCTTTTGTTAATATTATTTTTTTTTATTTTCATTCATAAAAATCTTTTCTTTTTATATTGATAAATACACAATATTTAGAAATACTTGAATCTCTAGGGTTCGACCCCTTACTTGCATACTATACTAGCTTGTTTGTTTGTGATTTATTTTTAACAAGGTAAATCAACAACTTTTCCTCCGTCACCCAACTTTTAGCAAAGTTGAGGAACAATCAACAACCAGGACCCCAATACAGCCAACAAGGCTATGACTACTGTCAAATGGGTCGGGCCCTCCCCAACCTAGTAGGGACACCTTCAAACTCATCTATGAGTTTATGAGATAGATAAGGAAGGATAAAGAAGCTCGGTAGCAGATCAATGAGGAGCATAAGTAGGCTTTGGTGCAAATTCAGAAGAAAATGGGACAAATAAAACAATCCATAAGAAACCTTGAAGCTCGAGTTTCGAGTAAACTTCCATCACAAACAGTTGTTAATCCAAGAGAGCACGTCAATGCAATCGCATTAAGGAGTGGCAAGCAACTATTTGCCCCCCCCCCCCCCCCCTCCCCGGACCAAGGAAGAAGACCTAAAGGAGGATAGGAAAGGAATGCATATCGAGGATAGAAAAAGCGAAGATGACGACAAGTCTGCAGAACCCGTCTCCCCACGTCACCACTTGTCGTCCCCGTGGCAGAACCCATCACCCCGTTGCAGAACCTTCCACCCCTGTGACACCACATGCCATCCCCAAGGCAGAACTTGCTGCCCCTGCGACATGTTTGAAAGAGAAATCCAAACTTGACGCCGTTTTTGGATATTCGTTTAAGCTTTCTCCCCGACGTTTACAAACCCGAGCCACCCTTCCCTGAAGCCTTGAAGAACCCTAGGAGACCAAAGAATGACAAGGAACTCTTTGAGACGTTCTCCAAATGCAAGGTAAACATTCCCCTTCTCAAATTGATAAAATCTATTCCTCATTATGCTAAATTTTTGAAGGGGCTTTGCACAATCAAGAGGAAATAGAAGTTGAAGAGCATAAAATCGGTATAGTAAGCAAACATGTGTCTGCTATATTTCAAAAGTGATTACCAAAGAAGTATAGCGATCCTAGAATGTTTACTATCCCTTGTACGATAGGTGATACCACGTTTGAGCGTGCTATGCTGGATTTAGGGGGAATCTATAAATGTTATATCTTACTCTCTATACAAATCCTTGGGTCTTGGTACATTGAATGAGACTAGAGTGGTGACTGGTTATTCAATTAGCATATCACTCTCAAACTCATTCTATTTATTTATTTACATTAAAAAAACTCTCGCTTTTTGATAATGCGTATTCTATATAAGCATTATAGGTAGTTGTTAAGGGGTCTACGATAGTTTATTTCGTGTTTATTTGAGTAATTCGAATCTTCAGTGTTGAGTTTGGCAAGTTTCGAATCTACGCTCTTTATATGCTTTTTTGTAGATTTATGTGCTAAAGCTGGAAGGGTGAATCTATGGCTTGCCAGGGATGAGTATTGAGAGCTAGGAACCTGACGAAACATGTGAAGAAGGCTAGTGATAGAGCATATTTAGTGTTGCATAATAGATTGCATTTAGCATAGTTTAGTTGTGAATATTGCATTTATTTAGTTGAATTTACATAATTACTTGTTGATTAGAAGACGCGGAATCTACATGATTTTATGGTTTATTTCAAATATAGTAGATTGAAGGTGGAATGAATCAGAAAAGAGCGAAAATATTCTAAGGAAAATGCATAGGAGCTGCTGGAGTAACAGAAGGAGAGTTCGGAAGAATCGCAGGCCGCCCCGCAGGATCGCTGGCCGCCCCACAGCTCGAAGAGAGAAACGGAAGACTTCACTGATCGTCGGCCGCCCCGCGGCCTGGCCTGGCCGCCCCGCGGCCCGTGCAGAAACTGAACATCGGTTCCAGAGTTTTGCTTAGGGTTTTTATTAAGTTATTTGGCCGACTTTGTAAAGACTATTTAAGGTTTTTCTAGTTATTATTTTCATTCACCTTATGCACATTATTCCATTGTTAAGAGCGCTGTTGAGCATGAGCAACTAAACTCTCGAGGTTTCGCCTACAGTTTGGATCTTTGATTGTTGAATTGTGAGTTTCTTAATCTAGTTCTTATTCCTATTCCAATGTTTTGACTTTTTTGTGCTTAATTGCTTGAATGTGTTTTATTCTCTCTAGCCTGATCAACTAGTTAGAGTAGATTCATTCAATTGTTAGGGTTTTGCAGATTCCTCGTAGCGAACCTTAACCCAAGTGGCAATCATATCCCTTTAGGACTCGTCTGACTAATTGGATATGTAGGAAGTTGAATACATGTTGAATATCGACTCGTAGCTTGATATTATGTGTACCTTGGTTAATTCATAATATTAATGCTATCTCTAGGTTGAATCTTAACCGTGTTAGGGTTATTTAGAGATAAGGGTTGCTAGGACTCGTAGGACTAGTAATTTACCTAAGATCTGGACAAGGACATTGATAGGAAAAGACAAGAACTAGAGGCTGAAACAAGGATCGAATTCATCAATCGAAGTGATAAATTGTAGGTGAACCTATTTCTCTCCACTGAATTCTACAATCTATTTACTTTGTTTGCTTGCTTCCGCTTTGATAAAAGGCGGATCTTTTCACACCTAAAACCCTCATCTTCTTACTAGCGATTAGAATTGATACTTGAATTGAATAGCTTTCCCTGTGGATCGATCTCTTGCTTACACATTATACTAGTTGTGAGTTTGAGTATTCTTTGACAAGAACAACGACATGTTTTCCTCTTGTCAAATTTGGCGCCGTTGCCGGGGACTTCTTATTGATTTCTTGTGTTATTTTAATTGCTAATCTTGGTGTGGACCACCTATATGGTCCACACTCGTGCTACTAACTCATCTTTATTGTCTTTAGATTCGGAGATTGAAAGGACTCTCTCTAGATTGAGGCGAGAAGCTCGTGATCACTTTCGCGAGTTACCTTTCAATCAAGGAGAAGAAGAGAGTATAGAGATGGCTACTAACGATGATAATCGAACGCTGAAGGAGCTCACTACACCAAACTTAGCCCAACAACCATTGGCTATCGTGTTCCCTAAACTTGATGAAGGTGTCAATTTTGAGCTAAAGTCTGGGGTGGTTCATCTCTTACCCAAATTCCATGGGTTGAGTGGTGAGGACCCCCACAAGCACTTATCTGAGTTCCATACTGTTGTGGTGGGGATGAAACTAGGCAACGTCATGGAGGAGCAAATCAAGTTAAGGGCATTCCCCTTTTCGCTTAAGGACATCGCTAATGAGTGGTTCTACTACTTGCCACCATGTAGTGCAACAACATGGATACAGTTGAAGCGTCTCTTTCTGGAAAAAGTACTTTCCTGTAACCAAGTTGAACAGTCTGAAGAAGGAAATCAACAGCATTGACCAGCAGGCTACAGAGACACTCTATGAGTACTTTGAGCGCTTCAAGAAGCTTTTCTCTAGTTTCCCTCACCATGGTTTTTCAAAGAAGGATTTAGTGCTCTTTCTATTCAATGGATTGCTTGACGAGGAGTGCAAGACGGTGAAATCTGCCTGTGGAGGCAACATCTTGAACAAAACACCCAATGCTGCTTGGTAGGTGTTTTCAGAGCTTGTTGATGGTTGTAGACAATTCAGCAAGGGACTTCATGCTAGAGGGGTACTAGTCGATGACTCCTCAACTTCCGCATTACATAGCGATGTGGCTGAATTGAAGGATATGATGAAAAGGTTCATGCTACAAGGAACCCTACAACAATTTAAGGCATGTGGCATTTGCGCTGATTTTATCACCCGACGGACACTTGTCCAATGCTGCAGGAGCCAAATGTAGAGTTGAATGTCATGGGGAACTTTGTTCCTCAGCGACCCAGGTATGGTAACTATCCTAATCCCAATCATTATAATAACAACTATAATGCAGGTTACCAGGGGTATGGCTATGGTAATAACCAATCCCCTTTCAATCCACAAGGAGGATCCCAATTCAGACCTCAGCAACAATTTGATGCCAGACAGAGAGGACCTCCACCAACTGATGATCAATCCAATGAGGACCCTATCAAAGCTCTCACAAAGATCGTCGTGGGTCAAGCTGATCACCAAAAGAGACAAGCTGAGCACCAAAAGAATTTGGAGAAGCAAATTAGCCAATTGGCTCAATCGCTGAGCGAAATGCAGGCGAATGACTCAGGAAAGCTACCATCTCAAACGGTTGTGAATCCCAAGGAGAACTTCATCGTTGTGACGCTAAGAAGTGGTAAGGAACTGATTACCACTCCCCATAATGATGCTAAAATAGAGGATTTTGAAACAGGTGCGAACGAGGAAGAAGAAGACGTTCGCAATCGTCGGCCGCCCCGCGGCACCCCTAAGCTGCCCCGCGGCCAAGGCGATTCTAACGATGCAGAAATCGCCGGGCCGCCCCGCGGCCCCTCCAGTAACTCCTCTGACAGGTACGTTCGACCTGATTTTCCTCCTCTAAATTCTTTCAAACCTATTCCTCCCTTTCCTGAAGCACTCAAAGACACAAAAAGACCAGACAATGACAAAGAGAACTTCGAGACGTTCAGTAAGTGCGAGGTAAACATCCCCTTACTCAATCTGATTAAAAGTATTCCTTGTTATGCCAAATTTCTCAAGGAACTTTGCACAATAAAGAGGAATCAAAAGTTTAAGGGGAAGCAGAAAATTAAGGTAAGCGAACATGTGTCTGCTGTGTTTCAAAAGCGTATGCCTAAGAAATGTAGCGACCCTGGCATGTTCACAATCCCATGTGTGATAGGTGAAACTAAGTTTGATAAAGCTTTGTTAGACTTGGGTGTATCTATTAATGTGTTACCCTATTCTCTGTATGAATCATTGGGTTTAGGACCTTTGCACGAGACTAGAGTGGTGATTCAATTAGCGGACCGATCAAATGCTTTTCCTAGAGGCATAGTTGAGGATGTTTTAGTTATGGTTGAAATTTTGATCTTTCCTACTGATTTCTTTGTCTTAGACATGGAGCATGGTAACCAAGAGGCTCCTATTCTCCTAGGAAGGCCCTTTTTAAAGACTGCTAGAACAAAAATTGATGTGTATTCTGGCTCTTTGACTATGGAATTCGATGGTGATAAGGTTGAATACAATATATATGATGCAATGAAATTCCCTTCTGATCATCATTCCTTATGCTTTATGGATGCCATTGATACTTGTATGCAGGATACCTTTGATATGAGTTGTGTAGATGACTTGCAGGTAGCTTTAGAAGCTCCTATTGAGGAGTTTTCATTGAACTATGTTTTGACTACTAACCTGCAGGATACCATAAGAGACTTGTCTTCCCTCCCTTCGAAATCACAAGAAGAAACCTTTATGACATTAACCATTCCAAATGAAAAGCTCTTACCTTCTATCGTACAGGCACCTGAAGTTGAGCTCAAGCCTCTTCCTGAGCATCTGAAATATGCATTTGTGGGGGAGGGTGACACCTTCCCTGTCATCATCTCTAACAAGCTTACCAAAGAACAGGAAGATAGGTTGGTAGGAGTGCTCAAAGAGCATAAGACAGCTCTGGGATGGACCATAGCGGATATCAAGGGAATCAGCCCAGCTACTTGCATGCACAGGATATTGTTGGAAGAGGGAGCCAAACCTTCCAGGCAACCTCAACGGAGACTCAACCCACCTATGATGGATGTGGTGAAGAAGGAGGTGCTCAAACTCCTTCAGGCAGGTATGATCTATCCCATCTCTGATAGTCAATGGGTTAGTCCAACGCAGGTAGTACCAAAGAAGGGAGGCATTACAGTGGTTGAGAATCAAGAAGGTGAGTTGGTCCCTACCAGAGTCCAATCAGGCTGGAGAGTTTGCATCGATTATCGTAAGTTGAATGTGGTAACTCAAAAAGATCACTTTCCCTTACCTTTCATTGATCAAATGCTTGAAAGACTTGCTAGTCATCCATATTATTGCTTTCTAGATGGATATTCAGGGTACTTTCAGATAGCGGATAGCCATCGCACCAGAGGATCAAGAAAAGACAACATTCACTTGTCCGTTTGGCACTTTTGCATATCGCAGAATGCCTTTTGGCTTGTGCAACACTCCTGGGACATTCCAACGATGTATGGTAAGTATCTTCTCTTAATATATAGAGCAATTTATTGAGGTTTTTATGGATGATTTTACAGTTCATGGTGATAGTTTTGATGCTTGCCTCAACCATTTGGCGCTTGTGCTTAGAAGATGTGTTGACACTAATCTAGTGCTCAATTCAGAAAATTGTCAGTTTATGGTTGAGGAAGGCATTGTTTTGGGTCACATTGTCTCCCATAAAGGGATTGAGGTTGATAAAGAAAAGATTGACATCATTCAATCATTGTTTTATCCTACTAATGTGCGTGAAGTGCGTTCCTTTTTAGGCCATACAGGATTCTACCGCAGGTTCATTAAGGATTTTTCAAATATCACCTCACCCTTGTGCGAGCTGCTGAAGAAGGAGGTCACATTTGCCTTTGATGAGAAGTGCAGGACGGCGTTTGATGAGTTAAAGACTTGTCTTACTAGTGCACCAATCATACAAGCACCAAATTGGTCTCATCCGTTCGAATTGATATGTGACGCTAGTGACTATGTTGTGGGAGTCGTGCTTGGACAAAAAGAAGGGAGAAGCTCTCATGTCATATACTATGCATCTATGACCCTGAATGGAGCTCAAAAGAATTACTCAACCACATAAAAGGAACTTCTTGCCATAGTTTTTGCACTTGAGAAATTTAGATCCTATTTACTTGGTACAAAAGTTATTGTTTATACTGATCATGCAGCACTTCGTTACCTTTTGACGAAGAAAGAGGCCAAGCCAAGACTGATTAGATGGATCTTGCTTTTAAGCGAGTTTGACATTGAAATCAGGGACAAAAAGGGTGCTGAGAACCTAGTTGCTGACCATCTAAGTCGTATTGTGCAGGAGGAGAATAGACAAGAAGGCATATTAGGGAGCTTTCCTGAAGAAGAGCTTTTACAGGTCTTCGCAATCGCCAGCCGCCCCGCGGCCACCCTAGGCCGCCCCGCAGCCGAGTCTTCGGAGAACATCTCCTTCGCAATCGACGGCCGCCCCGCGGCCCCTGCAGAATCCGATTTTGAACAGCTCCTCAAGGTAAGTTCTCTTCCACACCCTTGGTTTGCTAACTTGGTCAACTTTTTAGTGTCGGAAGAGTTTCCACCCAACTTTTCAAAGGCTCAGAAGGACAAGATACGCCATGATGCTCGCTTCTACGTTTGGGATGACCCTTACCTATGGAAGCATTGCGCAGATCAAGTGATACGTCAGTGTCTTCCTGACAATGAGGTACAATCTGTCCTTAATTTTTGTCATTCCCATGAATGTGGTGGACACTTTGGACCACAAAAGACGGCTAGGAAGGTACTTGATGCAGGATTCTTTTGGCCACATATATTTCGTGATTCTTATGCTTTTTTGCAAATCCTGTGATCGCTGTCAGAGAGTTGGGAATCTCTCTAAGAGGAATGAGATGCCACAAACTCGCATGATATTTTGTGAGATTTTTTATGTTTGGGGCATTGACTTCATGGGACCATTCCCTAACTCCTTTGGAAACCTATATATTTTGCTTGCGGTGGACTACGTCTCCAAGTGGGTGGATGCGAAGGCCACCAGAATTGATGATTCAAAAGTAGTTGCAGGTTTCCTCAAGGAGCTATTCTCTAGATTTGGAGTTCCAAAAGCACTAATCAGTGATAAAGGGACCCATTTCTGCAACAAGACTATGAGTGCGCTCTTAAAGAAATATCATGTGACTCAGAGGGTGTCTACTGTATACCACCCCCAGACCAATGGGCAAGCTGAGGTGTCTAATCGCGAGATAAAGACGATCTTGGAGAAGACTGTTGCCCCAAACAGGAAGGATTGGAGTTTCAGACTTGATGATGATCTATGGGCTTATCGAACGGCTTACAAGACTCCCATTGGGATGTCTCCATTTAGATTAGTCTATGGAAAGGCTTGCCATCTTCCTGTCGAGCTTGAACATAAAGCATATTGGGCGGTGAAGCAGTGCAACATGCAGATTGATGAAGTTGGGGAGTTCAGGAAACTACAACTGCAGGAGTTGGAAGAGTTGAGATTGGATGCCTATGATAACTCCGTCACCTACAAGGAAAAGACAAAGGCATGGCACGATAAACATATATTGCGAAAGGACCTCAAAGTTGGGGAAAAGGTCCTTCTATTTCAATCGCGCCTACAACTCTTCCCAGGTAAGCTTCGTTCTAGATGGACATGACCATATGTGATTACTAATGTCTTTTCTTATGGTGCAGTAGAGCTACTAAATGAGAGGAATGGAGACATCTTTAAGGTAAATGGTCATAGAGTTAAACCATATTATGAGAGCTTTGTCAAACAAGACGGTGATGAGTTGGTTCTCACTGAACCAAATGCTGAGGAGTGAGGATCATTAAGGGGTCATAACGTCGAGCCAACGACGGTAACCAAAGGCGCTGCTTGGGAGGCAACCCAAGGTAATAGTTTAGGTATTGTTTTCTTTTTACATTAATTTTTTTAGTTTAGTTTAGGTTGGCTTGGGCATACTAACACTGCATGGACAAATAACAAAGGAAAAGGACGGAAAAGAAGTTGGCCGCCCCGCGGCCGAGTCACAGCGAAGTCCCTTTGCGAAAATCGTCGGCCGCCCCGTCGCCTGCCCTGGCCGCCCCACGACCCACTTCGGATAGAAACTTTTTAAGGGGCCCGAGTGGGCCCCCATGCCACACAAAATAAACCCTATCCACCCCTTTGTTCTCTTTCCCTTTCTTCAGTTGCCGCCCCCTCGCCCAAGAACCTCTCTTTCTTCTTCCTTCTTCATCCTCTTGAAACTCCATTGAAACCAACCTCCAAGCTTTCTACTTTCACCCAAAATTCCACAAAACTACTCTTTTCTCACATTCTTTCTTCATAAATTCCACCTTATCTCCTATCTCTCCTGTATCTACACACAAATCGCCCATCCCAAGGTTTTTCAAGGAGGCTCTTTCGAATCCACGCCGGAGTGAGAGAACTTGGGACGTCGGAGAGCAGATCCGATGTCGGAGTGCATAGATCGAGAGAATCGTCGGCCGCCCCGTCGCCAGCCGAGCCGCCCCGCGGCGGCCCCTGTCATCGGCCGCCCCGTCGCCACCTTCGGCTGCCCCGCGGCCTCTGCAGAAGCTGATTTCTGTGAGTTTTTCTTGATTTCAACTCATTTGGGTCATTTTTCTTAGCTCAGATTCATAATGTCTCACCCTCATGGAATGAGTCGAAATCAGAAGGAGAGATGGAATGGTTTCAACACTAGAAATTTCTTTGTCACAAAATTCTTTCATGAGCCTACGCTTAGATTGTTACAAATGGATGTATGCACGATGCAATTGTTAGAGCATGGGGGCCTAGGACAATTTTTGGGGAAGAATGCTCCTACTTATCCAAGCTTATGTAAAGAATTTTTAGCAACTTTGAGTGTGGGGCGTACATCTATTGATTTTCGGTTGCTTGGGAGAGATTTCACGCTATCGAATGAGAGATTGGCACAGATTTTTTGTATTACTGTTGCGCCGACTGCTGGTTGGTTTGATATATGCAAGGGAGAGGGCCCTGTGGCTTTTTGGATGGCGTCTACTAAGGTGCCTTTTGAGGTCAATAAGGGCCAATAAAATTCCAGCATTCGCCATCCTGCATTACGACTGATTCACAAGGTTCTGGCGAACACCTTCTTTGCACAGGCTGAGGTCAACAAGCTCTCGCTGAAGGATATGTCATTTCTGCGGTGTCTGACGCCAGAGAGCCCAGTGATTCCAGATTGGGTGGATCTGTTTTTGATGAACTGCAAGGACATCCTGGACAAGCGCAACAAGGCGACCATAAGCTTTGGGGGTCTTATCACCCTCATAGCTCGCACATGCATTGATGTGAACGCTGTCCATGATGCTCAGCATGGCTCATTTTTGTATGATGAAGTCCAGCTGAGGAAAGCTGGCCACCTGGAGGGCAGGGCACCGATGTGGATCTGGAGGGCAGGCCATCAGGGAAGGATTCAGTTGAGATTGCCCCGTCATCTCCCTTTTGGCCCTACAACAGCTGATTTTTATATGGGGGATGAGATGGATGAGGATGATGATGATGAGGAGGAGGAGGCTCATGTTGCTGAGCAGGACGATGCTGAGGATATTCCCAGAGTTCAGACGGATTTTGGAGGTAGTGGAGCTGGACCTTCTGGCACAGCTGGAGGGGCTGGTCCAGACTACTACTCGCTGGAGCAGAAGATGGTTGATATGTATCTCCAGCAGAACACTATGTGGGAGCATCAGCAAATGATGTCGCGTCGTCAGGACGCCATGTGGGAGCACCAGCAGAGGATGTCCCAATGCCAGGATGTCATGTGGGACCAGCAGCAGCAGCTATATGTGGAGATTGGCGACATTCGTCGGGATGTACGTGGCTTCACTTCTCACCTGGAGGATGTGTCTGAGAGCCAGGCAGCGATTAGACAGAGGCAGGAGCAGATATGGCAGAGGCAAGAGGACTTCTATCTATTCGCCTATCCACAGTTTCCACCATACCCGCCGCCGCCACCACCTCAGCAGTGAGCATGTCAGTTGTTTCTTTTCTTTTCCCTTTTCTTTTTATTTTGATGTTTTTGTTCTCATTTCTGCATTGAAGACAATGTCAGAACTAAGTGTGGGGGAGAAGACTTGCATGTCACGTCTGTATCTTGGTTCTAAGTTGCACTGCCTTTTAACTTTTATGTTTGCATGTTTATTTCTATTGGTTGTATGCATATTTAGTTTCTACCATTATTTCTTATTCAAAAAATATATAAAAAATGAAAAAAAGAAAACAATTTTAGTTCTTGCATTATTAGGAATAGGTCTTATTTCCCCATATGGATGTCGTTTGTCCTCCATTTTATCTATTGAGATTTATGCCCCATGATGTGCTTGGATTGTTGAAGCCTTCGATATATGTTTTCTATACTATTTGGTAGGCATGATTGATTAATGATTGAGCACATGAAATCTTGAATTTTTGGGTGATCTTGAAGTTCTAGACATGACCTGGTGAGCTTATTTTGGCCTAATCAGGACTACACTTTATTGAGTCCTCTTGCTTGTTGTGTGTACTCTCTTATACTTCCTCTTTGACTTGCATTGAGATATCTTGTTCAAGGCTGCATATTATGATTTCTGCACATGACTTAAACATGATTGAGGCACCTTTATTAGCCCTATTTGACACTATTCCCACCTTACATATTATCCTCTGCTTGAAGCCAGTTTGAGCCTAATTGCCTATTCTTTTATAGCTCCACAAGATTTTTCCATAGCCAATGATAGCCTGACCCCATCCGGGAATTTAGGAATAGTTGGCGAATATCTATAGTGTGGATGATGGTTTGTAGTGGTGGATTGTATGTTTGAGGTGTATTTATGAGATGTTTGATTCTTGCTAGCATATTTATTACTTGGGACCTAAGGAGGATAAAATTCATTTATGGGCAAAAGTCAAGGAAAATCATTTGATATAGCATGAAAGAAAAGGAAAAAAAAAAGAAATAAAAAAGAATAAAAGAATGAGTTGAGTATGGTTTCTAAAGTTTTATGCTTGAGATTGGTGTTGTCTGGCATTATAGAGATATGGTATGAGAAGTTTATGAGTGGTTTTATGATTTGGTAGCTTCCTTAGTTCCCAGATTATGAGCACCACATGACCAAAATTGTTCCATACCTTAGATGTTCTACCTTGGCCCCATTACAACCCAATTGAAAGACCTCATGATTTTTGTTGTGTGTAGAGTCACCAGCGGTGGAGAATTAGAACACCGGTGCAAGACTATTGTAGCTAAGTTTTTGAAGATTGAGTTTTGAGCGTAAACATTTAAACCCAAACACTTGAGCGAGAGTGAAACACACCTCCTTTGTGAGGTCTAGAATGCATATGGTTGCCTGATTTCGTTGATTATTCCAATTATGTGCTATGATGTTGTTAATCTATTGTGTTTGTTAGTTTTTCATGCACTTAAAGAATATTGAGGTGTGGATACATGAATTGCTATTCTGTGGGGTTGCAAAGTTGAGTTTTCTATTGCTTGAGGACAAGCAAAGGTTCAAGTGTGGGGGAATTTGATAGAGCATATTTAGTGTTGTATAATAGATTGCATTTAGCATAGTTTAGTTGTGAATATTGCATTTATTTAGTTGAAACGGCGCCCGCCGCTGTTGTAGCGTCCCGATCACAGATTTGCTTGAAGAAGATAAAGGTGAGCCGCCGGCTTTGCTTATGAGTATCTGGACGAAGCTACATTGGTACGCGGATATTGTGAACTATTTAGTGGCTGGAATCTTCCCTTCAAATTGCCCGAAAGCAAAGAAGGAAAAAATCCGTCATGATGCTCGTTTCTATGTGTGGGATGATCCGTACTTATGGAAGCACTGCGCTGATAGGATTGTTCGTCGATGTCTTTCGGATAATGAGGTAACTTCTGTTTTGAGATATTGTCATTCGCACCCAAGCGGCGGACATTTTAGAGCACATAGAAAAACTAGGAAAGTCCTTGAAGCGGAATTCTGGGGTGGCCACACACCTTTCGCGATGCTCATGCATTTTGCAGGACTTCCGTTTGTTGTCAGCGAACCGGAAATATCTCAGGAAGGAATGAGATGCCACTATCTTCGATTATGGTATGCAAAATCTTTGATGTTTGGGGTATCAACTTCATGGGACCATTTCCCAGTTCATTTGGAAATGTCTACATCCTTCTTGCCATTGACTAGGTTTCTAAGTGGGTTGAGGCGAAAGTAACAAAGGTTGATGATGCTCGCATTGTTGCTAGCTTCTTGAAGAGTCTATTTGCTAGATTTGGAATGCCTAGAGTTGTTATCAGTGACAGGGGAACTCACTTTTGTAACAAGATTGTCAGTGCTCTTTTGAGAAATTACAACGTGAGTTAGAAAGTCTCCACTGCTTATCAACCTTAGACCAACGGACAAGCAGAGTTGTCTAACAGGGAAGTAAAGCAGATTTTGGAAAAGGTTATCGCACCAAACAGAAAGATTGGAGTCTCATATTGAAAGATGAACTATGGGATTACCGTACTGCTTATAAGACACCTATCGGGATGTCTCCATTTCGGCTAGTGTATGGGAAGTCGTGCCATCTGCTAGTTGAGCTAGAGCACAAAGCATTGTGGGCAGTTAAGCAAGCCAATATGGATGCATTTGAAGCAGGAGAGTTGAGGAGGCTTCAAATTCAAGAGTTATAAGAAATTCGCTGGGATGCTTATGAGAATGCCAGGATTTACAAGGACAAAACTAAAGCATGGCATGATAAGCACATTTTAAGGAGAGAATTCCACCCTGGAGATAAGGTTCTATTGTATGTCTCACGTATGAAACTTCACCCCAGAAAGGCCAAGTCTAGATGGACGGGTCCATACGTCGTGGTCTATGTCTACCCTTACGGTGCAGTTGACTTACAGAACCCAATGGATGGTCATAACTTCAAGGTGAGTTGTCAGATAATCAAGAAATATCATGAGGACATCGCCAACCAAGTTATGGACTCTTGGCAAGGGGAGGATCTCCTTGAGAAATAGAACCACGTCACTACGTCGAGTCATGGACGTGAAACAAAGGCGCTACTCGGGAGGCAACTCGAGGTAAGTCTTTCTATTTTTATTTTTCTTTTAGTTATTTTCTTTTTTAGTCTAGTTAGTGTTAGGATTGTTTGTTTTGATCTTTGGAAATATTTGGGACGAGTTTATGAGGTAAGAATTGAATTTTTGGATCAAAAACGAGAGAAATAGGCCACTGAGCACACGGCACCCGCTGTTGAGGCTGAACTGTTGTGAGGAGGAAATCAAGTATGAAATATAACAAAATAGATCAAACCAGATTTAGGCCCACGCAAATAATTACAAGATTCCTCCAATGCAGTAAGAGAAAGTCAGGATCGAATCCACGAGGAAGCGTGTCAGCGGATCCTAGGCAGCTGTAAATCTCACAGAAAAGCAAACGGAAGATAGAAACAAAGGAACAAAGAAAGAAAGACAGAAATAACAAACGAAAGCAAGAAATAAAAGCAAAGACAGAAGCTACTCGATCTCGACAAGCACAGTACTCGAGATCGACTAACAACAGTAGAGACAGAAACTGAAAATCGACGACAGAAGCACAACAGCAACTCGATCTAGACAAGGCCTTACTCGAGATCGATAAACCCTTACTCAATCTCGACTAGTTTTTCCTCTAGATCGACAAAAACACAGAAGACCTCAAATTGCAACTTCGAACACAGAATCTCATATTTCGACAGAAATAAATCAATATATGAAAGAACTTCCAAAGCCAGGGTATCAACGCCACAACGATAACCATGCAAAGTAACACATAAAGACATAAAAGATCATGCTTTCCATCAAAATAACTTTCGTTACTACCAAATAGGCATATAGAGGCTTTCGCATAAACCCTAATTGTTACTAACCCTTTTCACATAATTAACCCAAGTTGTATTAAGATCACTTTCGCTTCAATAATACAAACAAGGATCACCTTCAACTCGGGCAAAAGAATCATGCTCATAGGGATAGAAGACGAATTGCATAACAAGATTTGACCTTTACCGCATCACCTCACATGGCCACCATCGGGCTCACCCCAGCCCCAGAAGTGGGTGGACTACTCGCTCTTCATCGCAATAGCAGACATTGATGTATAAAAAGAAACTTGCATTAAACTAAATTCAAAGCCTTTACAATCCCGTCAATCCAACTTTCGCTGAATGTCAAAACCCTAAAAACCTTAGAACTCTTAAACTGTCTCTGTGGAACTACTTCTCTTGCTCTGAATTGAATTGAATTATGAAAAAACAACCCCTAACGCTTTATTTATAGCCTTCTATTCCTTGCTAATCAATGATAGAATATATCTATCTATATCTAAAAAGCCTAAAAGACAAATAAAAGTAATTTAGGAATTAAATCTATAAAGAGGAAATTAAATCTAAATAGGTAAGTCTTCTCATGTTGATAGATCTTGTCTTCCATAGATAGAACTTGATGGATCTCGGCCAGCTCGGATTCCTTCGGCTCCAAGGACTCCCACAGCACGTAAGACTGCTCAAACCGCGTAACGCGGCTTCGGGACGCGGCTCCTCGATCTCGACCAAGGCTCCTCGAGATCGAGTAGAACTGACGTCGACTTGGCTGGCTCGGTGTCTCGGGTTGCTGGTCCTCGATGTGGCTCGGACATGGCTCCTAGGCTTGGTCGATCTCAAGGACCTTACTCGATCTCGAGTAAAGGTGGCTCGTCGACTAGGTCTTCTGGTGTTGTCGAGCAACCTCTTTTCGACATGGCTCGGGTGCCGGCTTCTGGGTTCCTCGATGTCGAGTAGGTTTACTCGATCTCGAGTAGAGTGTAACCCGGCATGTCTTCGTCTTCGGATTCTCGATCAGCTCCTCCTCGACCAGGCACTCCTTGGACATTTTTGGTCGATCTCGAGTAAAGGTACTCGAT
Source organism: Persicaria tinctoria (assembly GCA_037127255.1). Taxonomy (NCBI): domain Eukaryota; kingdom Viridiplantae; phylum Streptophyta; class Magnoliopsida; order Caryophyllales; family Polygonaceae; genus Persicaria; species Persicaria tinctoria. The sequence goes on along the minus strand of JBANSL010000012.1, from coordinate 39,193,308 downwards.
ATCGAGTACATCTCTCAGCTTTCTGCTCTGTTCTTAAAACGCACTTTCCCGAGTCCTCGTTCGTCGGATTGACGTATATGACCATGCGTTGGAAAGCTCTTTCTGAGGGCTACAACTCTCATGAAGACATCAAAGCTTGATTCAGAACAAAGAATGGTGAAAAATGGTCTTTTCTCCAGCTGCACCATTCTTAGCTTCTCCATGAGTTTTCTTTAAGCTCCAAAGTGCGTCCGATTTCTGCGAAATATAACCAAAACTTGTGTAGACCTCCATATATTGCAAATAAGTGTAAGCTACACAGATTCTTTATTATTCTAACCCAAATGCATGCAATGTATGCAGAAATTGATATAAAAGTAAGTGTAAAACATGGCAAATTAGGCTCACAACAAACACCCAATACTTAAGCTTGCTTGTCCTCAAGCAATACTTTTAATTTTCATTCAGGGGAAGAATTCAAACTCTCAACATCTTAGATTCATTCTTATATGTCCCTGCAATCAATTACCATCCTCGAAAAGGTACTAGTGTCACAAATCCGTACATGTGCAATTAAAAAGGAACATCTACTCACAAAAGGAGAGTTATGCAAAACATTCATAAGTGACAAAGCATTAATAATCAAGAGGACTTTAATTTAAGCTCAATAAGGAGTAGATTGGTAAAAAGGCTAAAGGTGGGCAATTTTTGGCCATGTGGTGCTAATGATCCGGGGAAATGGAGTAATATCAAACTTTCAGACCACATTTGTTCTTCATAAGAATCATCACCTTTCATAATGCTTTTATCCATAATATGCTTTTACCTCTCTAACCTCAGCACTGCCTTCTCGCGAGTCGCAAACATGGGTGTCATTAATGGCCCCGGATACTTAGTGCTTTGGACTCCTCACAATGTGTCCCATCTCACTGAACTATTATCTCAGTAAGCAGAGTCGATCTACCTTTATCTCCTAAGGTGACCGGATTTTTTCTCGCTCATTAAATTTTCCACATATTTCAAACAATTTCCTACCAAACTCCAATGATGATAATAAAAACAACACAAACACCATATAATAATCTCCATAATGTAACATCATTCTCAACATAATCCCCGGATATGAAAGGTAAAGAATAGGCAATATTTAGATCTTGTGGAGCAATAATTGAAATAAGGCATAATATGGCTTTTGTGATGCATAAGCATAGGTAAGGCTAGGATATAACAATATGAGCATTATATGGAAATATAAAGTCCTCCATCATCTTATCATACAACATGTCAAAAGCAAATTCAAATTTTACCTCCTTTCATGGTTTTCAAGAAAATATGCATTTCATTATGACTTCCCTTTACTAGGCAATTTCATGCTATATCTCTAATGAATCTAATTTTGCATCGTCGAGTTCAATATAAAGCTTCCATGACATTAATCAAAATTTTCAATGGGGGTCATTTTTTTAAATTTTTGAAAAACGTGCATATAAGCACATAAATTAATAACGAATTCCAAAATAGCCATGTATAAGCAATTCATGAAATAAATTTCAATGGGGGTCATTTTTTCAAATTTTTGGAAAACATGCATATAAGCACATAAATTAATAACGAATTCCAAAATAGCCATGTATAAGCAATTCATGAAATAAATTTTTAAAATGCACAAATATGGTGAAATAAAGCCAAATATGCATAAAGTAAGCCCTTCCCCCACCCCATACTACTGTATAAAAACAAAGGTAGAGAAAGAAACTCACTAGACAGGTGTGCTAATCGAGTGCTATGCTGCTGGGCCGAGTCCGTTTTTAGCTTGCTTCTATCCCCATGGACCTGAAAAATGTAGAAGAGAAATACCCACAATAGAAAAACTAAAAGTTCAAAACCAAAAACAAACAAAAGAAACAATGTCCAAAAGTCCCAAAAATAAATGTCTATTTACAAGCTCTAGATTTTATAGTCGTTAGGCCGACTTCTCCTTTAAGCATTAGCTTGGCTCATCTTTGTCCGGAGGTATAGCTGGATCTGGTGGTTCCTCCGGTGGTGGGAAGTGTGGGATGTCATCCGAGGGCATCATGTGAAGAAGCTTAAATCTCCCTAAGTGGACGCTCCATGGCTCCACCCATTCATCTTCCCTGGCTCGAGCTAGCATGTATAAGGGAAGATATAAAGAAAATATGCATACCTCATCATCATACCTCTTCCGCTTCATAGGTTGACTTGGTTGCGCGTCTCCACCACAGCAAAACGGTGGAGTGGGAAGAGATATTTCCACCTCATCATGCGGAGCTTCGTGCCACTTTGCTAAGACCCCATACTTGAATATGAACATCGGTTGCGCAAAATCATCGGGGATAGCCTTCACCTTGTAAGGTAAAAGCGATCTTGGAATGCCCTGGTCAACAATGTCCAACTTCTTCTCTTCTAGTGCTATTTCGCCTTGGGATCCTTCATATAATTCATCAACAATAGGTAGCAAAGTAGGAATGAAATTCGAGGAAGGACATACTTGGTTGTCGACATCGAGTGGGTCAATTGGCTCGTCGAGAGGAGGGCATGGTCCTTTAGACTGAATGGAAGCCTCAAGCCTTCGGATTTCGTCTTCCAGCCGAGCTATTTCCCTTAATCGTGACTCCTCCACTGCGATCCTATTTCTCCGTCTCAAATCTTGAAACCATTCTTCCCATGCAAGATTCCCTTCGACAAAGTCTTCCATCTTTGTACCTAAGCTTTGAAATCACAATCAAGAACACAAATTAGGTGGTGGTAGGGTATGTGATAGGGTAAGAAAAAGAGGTGGGCTTTTCTGAACCTTAAACACAATTAAACTAGGCGCGATTGATATCTCCCCGGCAACAGCGCCAATTTTTTGTGAGGAGGAAATCAAGTATGAAATATAACAAAATAGATCAAACCAGATTTAGGCCCACGCAAATAATTACAAGACTCCTCCAATGCAGTAAGAGAAAGTCAGGATCGAATCCACGAGGAAGCGTGTCAGCGGATCCTAGGCAGCTGTAAATCTCACAGAAAAGCAAACGGAAGACAGAAACAAAGGAAAAAAGAAAGAAAGACAGAAATAACAAACGAAAGCAAGAAATAAAAGCAAAGACAGAAGCTACTCGATCTCGACAAGCACAGTACTCGAGATCGACTAACAGCAGTAGAGACAGAAACTGGAAATCTACGACAGAAGCACAATAGCAACTCGATCTAGACAAGGCCTTACTCGATATCGACAAACCCCTACTCGATCTCGACTAGCTTTTCCTCTAGATTGACAAAAACACATAAAACCTCAAATTGCAACTTCGAACACAGAATCTCAGATTTCGACAAAAATAAATCAATATATGAAAGAACTTCCAAAGCCAGGATATCAACGCCACAACGATAACCATGCAAAGTAACACATAAAGGCATAAAAGATCATGCTTTCCATCAAAATAACTTTCGTTACTAACAAATAGGCATATAGAGGCTTTCGCATAAACCCTAATTGTTACTAACCCTTTTCACATAAGTAACCCAAATTGTATTAAGATCACTTTCGCTTCAATAATACAAACAAGGATCACCTTCAACTCTCGCAAAAGAATCATGCTCATAGGGATAAAAGACGAATTGCATAACAAGATCTGACCATTACCGCATCACCTCACATGGCCACCGTCGGGCTCACCCCAGCCCCAGAAGTGGGTGAGCTACTCGCTCTTCATCGCAATAGTAGGCATTGATGTATAAAAAGAAACTTGCATTAAACTAAATTCAAAGCCTTTACAATCCCGGCAATCCAACTTTCGCTGAATGCCAAAACCCTAAAAACCTTAGAACTCTTAAACTGTCTCTGTGGAACTACTTCTCTTGCTCTGAATTGAATTGAATTATGAAAAACCAGCCCCTAAGGCTTTATTTATAGCCTTCTATTCCTTGCTAATCAAGGATAGAATATATCTATCTATATCTAAAAAGCTTAAAAGATAAATAAAAGTAATTTAGGAATTAAATCTATAAAGAGGAAATTAAATCTAAATAGGTAAGTCTTCTCATGTTGATAGATCTTGTCTTCCATAGAAAGAACTTGATGGATCTCAGCCTGCTCGGATTCCTTCGGCTCCAAGGACTCCCACGGCGCGTAGGACTGCTCAAACCACGTAACGCGGCTTCGGGACGCGGCTCCTCGATCTCGACCAAGGCTCCTCGAGATCGAGTAGAACTGACGTCGACTTGGCTGGCTCGGCGTCTCGGGTTGCTGGTCCTCGATGTGGCTCGGACATGGCTCCTAGGCTTGGTCGATCTCGAGGACCTTACTCGATCTTGAGTAAAGGTGGCTCGTCGACTAGGTCTTCTGGTGTTGTCGAGCAACCTCTTTTCGACATGGCTCGGGTGCCGGCTTCCGGGTTCCTCGATCTCGAGTAGGTTTACTCGATCTCGAGTAGAGTGTAACCCGGCATGTCTTCATCTTCGGCTTCTCGATCAGCTCCTCCTCGATCAGGCACTCCTTGGACATTTTTGGTCGATATCGAGTAAAGGTACTCGATATCGAGTACATCTCTCAGCTTTCTGCTCTGTTCTTAAAACGCACTTTCCCGAGTCCTCGTTCGTCGGATTGACGCATATGACCATGCGTTGGAAAGCTCTTTCTGAGGGATACAACTCTCATGAAGACATCAAAGCTTGATTCAGAACTAAGAATGGTGAAAAATGTCCTTTTCTCCAGCTGCACCATTCTTAGCTTCTCCATGAGTTTCCTTTAAGCTCCAAAATGCGTCCAATTTCTGCTAAATATAACCAAAACTTGTGTAGACCTCCATATATTGCAAATAAGTGTAAAATACACAGATTCTGTATTATTCTAACCCAAATGCATGCAATGTATGCAGAAATTGATATAAAAGTAAGTGTAAAACATGGCAAATTAGGCTCATAACATGAACCAGATGGATTTGGGCCACCGGTTAGTTATTCGACGGGCTCACTCCCAATTCAAAACACCTATTTTATTTTCTCTCCAGCATCACCCATCCTGCACTTAGACTCTGCCACAAGGAGCTGAACAACACCTTCTTCGGGCAGAATGAGTTGAACAAGGTTTGGAAGAAGGCATGAGCGGCGATGTATTGTTTGACCCCCGAGGCGGAGGTGACTCCTGATTGGTTGTGATTGTTTTTAGACGCATGTTCTGATATGCTTGTAGGGGGGAGCTCAGAGAGATACCAGGACTATCGGCTTTGGAGGATTGATTACATTGATAGTTGTGCGCTGCGGAGTACGAGTTACAGAGTTGGTGCCTATGGACGGAGAGTCTCGCATCTCCTTGGAGTTGTTGACGAGGATGAGACACCGTGAGGGTGATCAGGCACCATTTATTTGGCATGCTGGATGTAGGGGCGACCACATCATCTATCTACCGGCTCAGCTTCCGCTTGGACCGACGATTGCTGCCTTCAACTTACCGTCGAAAGTTGTTGACCTTTCTGATGAGTAGGATGCTTATGACAATGATGATGGTGATGAGGTTCAGGCTCCTAGTGATTCCGCTAGTTGGAACGTCCCACTTGCTACGCTCGTGAGAGGAGAGTCTAGTAGGGCTGGGGCTTCGGATTCCGATACTGACATGAACTAAGCCCCTTCCTCTGCTTCTTCTTATCATTTTGCTCAGCAACTAGATGAGATGTATCACCTACAACTGGACCAAGGCGTGGAGCTTCGACGCTACCATCATGAGATGTGCCAGCGCCAGGATGCGATGCACCAGAGGCAGAAGGAGTAAACCCGCGCTAACTCGGGACTCCAAACTTCATTTGAAACGTTCTGTCAGCAGTTTCAGCAGTATTACCCGTTGCAGCAACCGCGGCAGCAGTGAGTGAGTATTTTTCCTTTCTTACACTTTGTTCTATTTCAGTTTGTTGTAGTGTCCTTCGTGTTTCGGCATTGGATATTTCTATTTTTGTCATTTGGATGTCGGATATTATTATCTTTAAGTTTGGATTATGCTTGTTTGGATTCTGTCTTAGTGTTTGTGCCCTATGTTTGAGTTTCTGTTAGTAGTTTCTGCTATTAGAAAATGTCTAAAATGCCAAAAATATTTCATGTGTTCTTAAATACGTTATTATTCAAACAACCATCTTGGTTGAGTGAAACTTTGAGCTTTTGATGGCATGAACTTGTAAATCCTACGAAGAAATTGAAGTGTCTGGCCTTATTTATTTGTTTCCTTTTCTGAAAATTTTTGCTTATGAGGAATGATCTGGTGATATAATTGAGCATGTATGATCGAGCTGGAAGTATTATTGAAATCTTTCAAAACATGACCCTTGTGAGATTGTTTTTAGCCTTATTGGGGTCATATGATCCATGTTGCTTTTATGTGGGATATACTCTTCATATGTTGCTACCTCTTAATATTGACTTCATTATCTATTGTCAAGACTGACTCACATGTTTGTTGCTTGTGGATTTTGTGCTTTTATTGTTTATATTTGGCTTTAGTTTCTTATTTAGTGTGTTGAGTGAAATAAGATGGCAATGGTTTGAATGCACTTAGTAGTCGGATCTACGCATGACACCCATGGGTATGATTCGCGCAAAATGGTGTTGAAAGTTATCCATTGAGAAAGGAAGCTTGACCATTGAGTAATCGGGTTCATTCATGACACCCGTGTTTGTAACTCGCGTCAAAAGATGTTCAAGTGGACTTCATTTCAAGTAAGCTAAGGTGTTGATAGACCGGGGCCATTCATGACACCCATGTTTGTGACTCGCGTAAGGAATACACCAAGGCCGAAAGAAGAGAGAGAGAGAGAGAGAGAGAGAGAGAGAATTCGGGGAAAAAAAACGAGAGTGAAATTTAGAGCCAAATTGCTTATTTTTATTGTTGTCCGCAAGTGATGGCATTTCGGTGGAGATTTAATTATATTGTTGTCAATTTCTATGAGCTTAGTGCATGTTGGGTCGAGTTGAGAGTTGTTCTGAAAAGCCTAAACACATGAGAGTTTGAGTGAAACACATAACCCTCGTAAAGTTGGATAATTTCTGCTTCCACGTGCTCTGATCGTTAGATACATGCGACGATGTTTGTCACTTTGATCTTATGTTCCTTGAAAGTTGTTTTCTAGTTCATTTTGTAAGGCTATGGCATGCTTGAGGAGTTCGTAGGTATAGGTTGCTTTTATTGGTCGCTCGACGACTAGCGAAGCTTAAGTGTGGGGGAGTTTGATAATGCGTATTTTATATAGGCATTATAGGTAGTTGTTAAGGGGACTAGGATAGTTTATTTCGTGTTTATTTGAGTAATTCGATTCTTCAGTGTTGAGTCTGAAAAGTTTGGAATCTATGCTCTTTTTATGCTTTTCTGCAGATTTATGTCCTGAAGCTGGAAGGTTGAATCCATGGTTTGCTAAGGATGAGTTTGGGGAGCTAGGAACCTGAGGAAACATGTGAAGAAGGCTAGAAAGAGGCGTGGAAGGAAGTTGGCTTGGATTGGAATGCACAAATCGAAGAATAAGCCTACTGATGAAACGGCGCCCGCCGCCCGTACCGATACGGGATTTCTATTCCGTCTTTTGGAAACCTATTAGGGTTTATTATTTATGTTATTTTCGGCCGATTTTTGGCGGAGACTTTTTTTTACTTGTTGAAACCTTTTGAGAGAAAACTCCTATGGAGATGTTGAGAGGAAGAATTCTAATGAGGAACTAAACCTCTTGTGTTTCGCCTACAATTCAGAGACTTAATTTCTATCTATTCTGAGTTTGATTGATTCAATGTCTTTGTTTGTTATTGATTGAGTGCATATATTCCCTCTTGACTGGCCACCTTGATGGAATTTGCTTTCCTGCTAAAGGTTTGGTTAACCGTTGCAAGTTAATTGAATTAGTAGCGCAACACAACTGCTTGATCCCCTGAAAGCATTGATTGGGTATGTAGGACATTGACAATTCTAGTTTATCAATTATATCAATTAAGGTTAGAGAGTTGTTCCCCTGTCTTTGGTTGTTTGTGTGATTGTTATTGTTGCATTGCTTAGGGTTGGAGTGATCCACCATTAGATGAATCAAACAAGGGAGGATAGATAAAAGTCAAGGATCAAAGACATAACCATTGTTGATGAATTATAGGGGGAACTATCTCATTATTCATAATTATCACAAATTCACTATTGTTACTTTTGTTAACTTCAGTTGTCTTAATATTCAATTACTTCTTGATATTGTTCTGCTTTGATAGTGATTTGATAGACTGGAAAGGTAATCTCTCTGTGGGATCGACTCCTTACTATTCCGCTATACTAGTTACTAGTTTACTAGTTGAGTTGTTAGTTTGGATTATTACTTTTGGCGAGGTGAAACTCACGACATTTCCTCCCACCACTTTTACTTCTAGTTAACACGAAAATACATCATAATAGGTAGTTCTCCTCATGGATTTGACCTTGGACTTACCAGCTATACTAGCTAGTGGGTTTGAGGCTTTTTTGATAGGAAATCAACCATTTTCATCCTGTCAAAAGCCTTTTGTTTTTTGAATTCTTACCATTGGTCTATGCGCAACTAGGGTGCACATAGACCAATGACATTTTTTTAGCGCACCTAGGGTGCGTATAAACTAGGTTTATATGCACCCGGGGAGTGTTCCCCTCTTCATCTTATTCAATCATTTCTTCTCTCTCCTCGCCACCGTGACCTTTTCTCTCTCCTCCAAACCCTCCTTCTCGAGCTTGTCAATAAACACCCAATTCTCCTTCTTCTTTTCTTCCCTTTCCTCCGCCTCTCTCTCTCTCTCTCTCTCTCTCTCTCTCTCTCTCTCTCTCTCTGTGGTGGAGGGTGGCTCCGACATGGTTTTTGGGCCAACGTTGGTGATGGCTAGTGATGCGAGAGGTGGTGGTGGTGGCTCTCCATCCGGAATGGGGGATGTGGTGGCTAGTGTTGGCGCAGGGAAGGTTGATCTGGCAACTAGTAATGACAGTGGCATGATGGGTCGGAATGAGTACAGTACGGTGGATCCAATCACGACTCCACGCGCTCCAAAACGACCATGGAAAAAGGTTATTTCAATTTATTTTTATTATTTTATATATACTTTTACAAATTAGTATACTAAATTTTTTACAAATGTATTTTTATTATTTTACATATATTTGTACAAATTAGTTTAATAAAAAATTTGATAACTTCATACTTATTACTATTAAGTATGAATCTATAAAAACAAATGTAAAAAATTTAATATTTTATATAGTTTTTATCATTCTAAAAAAAGCGTACATGAATAGTAAACGACAAGTTTTAATTAACATAGTGAGTAATAGTTAGAATAAATATTGTTTGGAATTAGGCTAGTATTAAATTGAATTTAGTTTAGTATTAAATTTTATAATATTAAATTTGATGGAATTAGTTTAAGATTATTTTAGCATTAGTTTAGAACTAAATTATATAATTTTTTAAATTAATTCAGTATTGAAATTCTAATTTTAATTATATTAGGCTGAAATAAGATTTATCAGAATTTTCAATTAGAATTAGCGGACTTATTATTATGAATTTGTTAGAAGATAGAATAGGATGGGATATACCAAAAAAATTCAGGTTTTGCAAAAGTAACTCCCCCTCTAAAAAATTTACAAAAGTAGCAATGAACCCTCCAAAATTGCAAGAATAATAGGTTCATATGACTGCCTCACCTAGGTAACCAAAATTATGAGGGTTATTAATTAACCGCATCAAATCAACCGCAAGAAAAAAGCAAACCCCCTTGGAAAGTTGAGTCGGTTTCATAACGCCATAGAGAAAAGGAAAGCTGGTGAGAGAGAAGAATAAAGAAACACCCTTTTTAACTGTCATACATTTTTTCTGTCACGCATTTTTGCTTTGCTGGCACATATTTTTTCTTTATTGGCACGAATTTTGTAATTATTGGAACTTGTTTTAGCAACCTATAACCTTTAGTGTACATACTTGTATATCAGGTATAAAACAAGTGAGCCATGGTTAGAACTAGGTAAAAAATGACTGGCATGCGTACTCCTCTATCAATATTGCTTTGTGAGAATTTCGCCCTTCGAACACCCAACCACCTCGTCCACATTCCCACCGGTCGTCGAACATGAGAGTGGGAAAGACCATCCTTTTCTCCCCTGCTCGAATGTAAGAAGAGAACATGGTCTTATCACTTTGGGCGGGGGTATGAAGATGATGGGGAGTAGTAATGGACATAAAACGAATACTGCAAGCTTACTTACCCATGGTCATTCTCTTGCATTTTGCTTGTCACCTTTGGTTGATCCGTTATCGTGGTTGTGCAGGTTTCAGCCGCTGCAATGTCTGTGACAGAGGTTAGAAACTCTGTTCCAGCTTCTCTGTTTTTTATGCCAGACATGACTTTCTATATGATAGAATTTGTACGATCCATGTTCATCAGGTCGTTGGCGCCCAAAAACTCAGAAGGGACTGCACCTTTGGATGAGTTGGTTTTTGGAGACAAGTCTATCACCACATACTGGATGCCTACTTGGGTGCCAATTTCTTTGAATGACACATACAACGGAGAGGGCCACGCTCGTTCTCCCGTGGTCAAGTTGAGAAACTTGAACGCATATTAGTCAGAATCGCCATACACTGGAAAAGATATGCATCCCTCCTTGTTGATGATCATCCTCCTGACATCCCCAAACTTGTCAATGATCATCCTCCTGACATTCCCAAATTGCAACATTGCTCTATTCGAACTTGGGTCTTCGAACACCCAACCACCTCCTCCACTTTGCCACTGCCCAAATACGAGCTCTTTCTCCCATGCACTTGTAAAAGCATAAAATAGTTTTAGCACTTTCAATGGGGATATGAAGAAAAGTGGAAGTAGTGATGGCCATAAAAATAAACCCACAAGCTTACTTACCTATTTTTGTGAATATATATTGTACGATGTTGGCATGTGTCACTTTTCCTCTGACACGTAATAGTCAGTTATTGTCCCATATTCATGAATGTCCGGCATATAACTGGTAATTTGGTCCATCTTTCCCTCCCGATCAGCTTCAATGGAGAGCTTTTTAATTTCCTCCATTACCTTGAGCTGAGATGGAATGGTGGGATTCCTAAACTTCTCTTACTTTAAAAAGCCAATCATTTCTCCCTCCTTTTTTTTGGACGCCAAGATGCAAAGTGGAGGTGCATTAAATGCTCCATGACATCATCCCCTCTCTTTTGAACATCTCAAGTCGGATGAAATTTGTGATTGAGTCTTCCTACCCTCTCCTATGACGACACGTGTGTTGCCCCATTCTCTCCTCTGCCCGGATGCAATGTTTATTTTTTATTTTTATTTTTTGTTTTTACCTGTAACCGAAAGCTCCCTTCTCCATTTTAATTGCAAAACTAGCATTTGTCATCCCCCATGCTATTTTTACAGTGGACATGCTACTTTTGCCAAAGCCAACCAATTTTGGTATATTTGTGCAATTTTTCCTTGTTAGAATTATATTCGGATTTGTTAGAATTAGATTTGTCAGATTTAAATTAAATAATCAAAAAATTAAAACAAATTCAATTATTAAAAAATCTAAAATTATAAGAAAAAATTAAATGATAAATTATATGAATAAAATTAAAATTTTAAAAAATTCTTTAATTATATAAAGTCATATTTTACTAAAAAAATATTTAAATAATCCATTGTAATAAAATAAATAATCATTAAGATAATAAAACAAATAATCGTTAATTGATAATATAAATAGAAAAAATAATGATAATTACATAAAGTTAATTAAGGTAATAAAATTCATTTTCTTATAATGTGCTTAGTTATGTAAAAAATTGATAATTACAAAAAAAATCATTAATTAAATAAAATTCATTAATCGTTCACTAAATAAAATTCATATTTAACTAGAAAATTGAAGATGAAAATTTATTAAAAAATTTATATTATCTATAAATCTATAATGGTAAGTATAAAATTAAATGATTTAACTAAGATAAATTCAAATATAAAAATAATTATAAAAACAATTGTATGATTTAACTAAAATAACCTAATCAAAAAATCAAATAATCCGTTAATTAAAAAATCATATGAAAATTAAAAAATGATAATATAAAATAGAATTAATAATGAAAATAATCTGTTAAGTAAATAAATCAAAATAAATGATTAACTGATACATCATTTTTTATATTGTCCGCCAAAAGTTAAAAAATATATATGGAAACTAATGAATATTGGGATCCCAATGAAATGTAGGCTAGCCCAAAAACACATCCATGAAGTTCTGCATTATGCAACCACCCATATGAGGACTTCGTTTTATTTTTGAAATGTGAGCAATTCCTTGAGTTAATAAAAATCATAAACAATGACATAGAAAAAGATATTAGAAGCGTAAACCCTGCAAACAAAAAAACATAAAGCAAATTGTAGTAGAGCTCTTGGAGGGAAATACAAAGACACAGAAAAACTACACTGCTAATTAGCCAATGGAGTTGGTAGACGATTAGAAACAAAAAAAAAAATCGAAGAAATCCAAGAGCAAAATCAAGCAAGGTGGAGAATGATCCTTACACAAAATATTAGTGAATGAGATAGAATAAAGGGATGACGAGATAAAACCAATAAATTCAACAGTGACTAGAATATGCCCGAACTAGAGTAGGCGGAATAACATCAGGAGGCAGAAACCTCCCGAGGTTTGGCTCAAACTAAATTTTGATGGTTCTTCTCCCTTTTTGGGGCGGCGTAAGTCGACGAGCTGGATTATATTAGGGATTAAAATGGAATGATGGTTGATTGTGGTGTGGACCTATGCAAAGTTGGCTCCCTTATTCAGCCGGAGGCAATTGGGGCTTTGAGAATACGAATTGAAGGGGATTGTTTGACAACATTCTAAAAAGAGTTTGTTCATGTCCTTAGGAAGTGGAGATGCAGTTACATATGTACTCCTTCAGTTTCGATGGAATTGTGTTTTCTCACATCTATAGAGATACTAATGGTGCAACAGATCTTGTGTCTCGTCTTCAGTACACGTGTGACCCCGACTGTTTCTCATCTCATCTTGAGTTGTGTGCTCTCATCTAGAAGGATGCTCTCGCATGGTTCGTTAGTATATGATATCAATAGAAAACATGCCTCTTCAAACAAACAAACAAACAAAAAAGAGGGTAAATTGCAGGAAACAACCTCTTAAATATGCTATATTTCTAAAAACCACCCCTTAGATGTGAAATTCCAGTAAATCACCATGTATAACCTTTTTTTTATACAGGTGAGAATTTGGGGTTGGTCAACCGCGGTTATACTACCACCCAAGAGCGTCCCTGTTAACAAAACACCACCTTCTACCGTTTTATGTTATATTTTTTATTATACCCGTATGTTAATGACAAAAATGTCCTTAGCAAATAGCAATTGATCAAATTTTCATCAAAATGCCATAAATTTCATGTTAGTGCAACCCAACTATCAGACACGATTCAACTTTTTACAAACCAGACACTATGGAAGGGAGTCAAGTTCTCCGACATAGCCTCCCATTGCACTAGTGGTTCCCCATCGGCAGCGCTTATAGGCGAGGGGACCTCTGCCTCCAAGCCCACTATGTACTCCACCGAACAACACGATACACTAAAACCAACGCGAGCACCTCCTCCCCAGAGTCGTTGCAACTTGTCATCTAGTCCAGCCACCAATCAACCACAACTATTGTAGAAATATGGGGCCATATCAATTCCCATATCTCTAGTCCATGAAGATTAACAAGAATGAAAATCCTCAAATCTCAAACCCTCAAAATTAAAATGAAAAACAGTCAAAATAGGTAAAGGACTTGTCAACTCCAAGATTAAAATCATAACAACAACAACTAAATGCAAACCCAAAGCCTTAATTTTTTATTTTTTTCAGAAATTTCGCCATGTACCCCTGGGTATTGCAATTTTCGCGAGGTATACAACTTTTTTTTACATATTTCGCATGGTGCCCCTGAGGTTTTAACCCATTTCGCCTCGTGCCCTTCCCAGTTAACTTTAACATTTTTTGCTTTATCTCGTTAGTTTGCAAATAAAAAAAAAGGTCAGACGAAAAAAGACCAGATGCGATACAAAGAGCGAGGAGAGAGCGAAGAGAGAACGCTCGAGCGAGGGAGAATGCGTCATACCCTACTCAGCTCGGACCTGCAGCAACCGCTGCTCGAAGGTGAGTATACGAACCTATAACTAGGGGTTCGTATAGTTAAAGGTTCGTATACTCACCTTCGAGCATCGGTTGCAGCAGGTCCGAGCCCAGGTCCGAGCACAGGTCCGAGCCCAGATCCGAGCAGCAGTCCGAGCCGAGGAGGGTATGTCGCCTTCTCTCTCACTCAAGCGTTCTCTCTTCGCTCTCTCCTCGCTCTCTGTATCGCGTCTGCTCTTTTTTCGTTCGACCTTTCTTTCTTTTCTTTTTTTTTTATTTGCAAACTAACGGGATAAAGCAAAACTGTTAAAGTTAACCGGAAAGGGCACGAGGCGAAATGGGTTAAAACCTCAGGGGCACCACGCGAAATATGTAAAAAAGTTGTATACCTTGCGAAAATTGCAATACCTCAGGGGGTACCTGGCGAAATTTCTGGTTTTTTTTTTATCGATTTAGGGTTTGATTTCAACAACAAAAACAACTACAACAAATAGAACATAGACCCTAATCGGTACAAATCATGTCCGATAGCAATTTGATTAGATCAAACAACAATTAAAACATCCATAGCGTACAACGTATGAAGCGAAGCAACAAAAGCCTAGAATTTTTCGAGTTTAAACCAAAACTCCCAAATTTCGAATCACAACATTTAGAGAATGAGAGGATTAGGATTGGTGCAAAGAATGAGAGAATTAGTGATTAATTGTGATTAATTGAAGGAGAGATCGATCATCTTAACTTGACCATTGATTAATTATCATGGTTGAGATCTGAACACCACAATCCTCTTTCTTCTTTATTTTGCTTCTACACGCATGCAGTATGAACACCATTGTCTCGAAGAAGGCTGGAATCGGGGTTTCATAAATGTTGTTTGTGAGTCGGACTCGGAGGTTGGTGTGAGGATGATCGATAAGGGAGTGAAGCCGACTCACCCCTGTGCTAGCTTGGTACAGCGCTGCCAAAGCTTCTCTAGTAGGAACTAGCTGGTTCAGATCCGTCACATTTACCGGGAAGGTAACGTCCTGGCGAATGCCCTTGCTCATTTTGCGTTTTCTCTTCCCCTTGGTTTTGTTACTTTAGACCACCCCCCAGACATTGTGGTGGTTTCGCTGTACTCTGATGCTCAACGAGTCCGTTTGGCCCGGATGAGCACTGCAGGTTAACCCTGCTTCTCCTATAATAAAAACTCCTTTGGGAGTGGGGGCTCCTGCCCTCGTTTGTTTACCAAAAAAAGTATGAATACCATTGCAAACCTTCTAAATAATTGAGTTTTTTTTATTTCTTAATTAACATTATATACAATATTTGGTAATAATAATACATTTTTTCTATCCTATGTACTAAGGGGTATAGGATAAGACTCTGAATTGGGAAAGATTCCCTACAAATAAAGGCAAGCGGCCCTAAGAATCTAATTAGAAAAAAGACTAAACTAGTTTAAAAAAAATTAAAAAAAATTCAAATTTAGGGTCTTATCATATATTTTTAGGTTATAGAAAAATTGTTAATAATAATAAGGAGAGGGGGATATAATGGCAAGTTACCATTATTTTAACAGATGTTTAACGGAATAAAAGATGGAGGGTGGTGGTTTGCTAACGGATAGGTTATAAGGGGTGGTTTTCTGTAATTTCGTATATAAAGGGTGATTTAGTGTAATGTAGCATATTTAGTGATTTTACGAGGTTTGCAAAAAAAAAGGGGTTGATGGGTTAAGGAGACCCATCGGAGATGTTATAACCCCCCTCTGTCAATCTTTGGGATAACCTCTTACTCGTTCGCTTTTTTTTATCACGATGGGTGTTGCTCTTCCCTTTGAGGTCGATCTCCGTTGTAGCTATGTTTAGTTCCGGTTGAGGTTCAGTCTCGGGCGCCCTGTTCATCGAGTTGATTGTGGCAGTGTTCGTAGTTTTCGAAAATCACTCATCCAGGTGAGGGGAACGTCGGTAATCCAAACTTTCCCATGTGACGTCTCTTTCCCTTGATGGGCTTCTGTTCTCGTCTCCCCGACGTCAAGACACCATCTCCCGTGCTCTTGGCATTCACAGTCTATACTTGAGCCTCCTCGACTTTCATGCTGGTTGGGCTGATTTTTGTGATCGGTTGTGAGCGGATTCTTCTTTTTACTTTTTTATATTTTTGGTTTTATTGTTGTATCATGATAGTTAATCTGTCTATTATTTTGAACCTCTTGACCATTTCAAAAAAAAACCATTAGAGAAGTGAGGAAGGCAAGGGAGAGATCATCTCATCTGGCCATCTGGGTGGGGTTCTGTTGGGGTTAACCGGGTTGACTCCGCCCATTTCCTCGCTGTCAGCATTTAATGTCTTCCCAAACTCACATCCACACACCACATAGCCCCATTTCTACAAAGCGGGTAGATCCGAATTCTTGGGTCTCCTTCGATTCGGGTTCGCTTTCATTTCTTTAAGGCCGGCACGCACGAGCGCCCTTGCTGCGTCACCTTGCTTTAGCACGAAGGAAATTGAGGAGGAAGAAGAAGAGTCAAAATTAGCTCTTCAGCTGTGGCGAAAACCCTTGAATTGATAACTTTCAGTTTCCTGTCTTGTTTCTGCAAAATGATGCTCCTTTTCAGGTATTCTTTTGCATCTTCTTTTCAATTTTGGGCTCAATTTTGGATTTTGATCAGGGTCACTGATGTAATGTGAATCCCTAATCTGGGGTTTATCTAAATTTCTTTTTTGATTTTCTTCATTTTGTCAAATACTATTTGATTTGTTTGTTACTTTCTTGCTCCTTCGGGTTCTGGGTTTTGCTTTTGTTTGTGTTTTTTTTTTCTTCCTAGTTTTCTGCTGCTGTAGCTGTTAAAATTTGATTGCAGATTAAATTGGAAGTTTTATTTTCTTTTTGTATTCTTCCAGATTGCAGAATTTTTGTCGTCTGAAGTGAAGGACGTATTCTGTTACTGGAACTTTGAAACCAAATTGTCAAAAGGGGTAATTATTCTTGCCCTATTCTTGAATGGTACACTCTTCTGTAAATGAAAAAGAACTGACGAATTTATCGCTGCAGCTCCCTCTCTTTAAAGATCTGAGTTTGTGGGTCAATTTGGAGTTGATGCTATCTGGAGCTACTGGTGTCCTATTGGAACCCTAGGAAACCCACTTTTGGGTTTCACCCTAAGTTGGATCTTTTGGGTAAATATACTGGTAACTTTGGCCCCTAACACTTTGAATTATGAGTGGGAGATAGAGGAGACTTTAGCCTAGGTGTTGAATATAGGAGGAAAACCGATTCCGGTTGTGCCCCAAATGGAAGATTTGTCAAAATATGATCACAGCCCGGTTCATTTGGCTGTTCTGCGCCAGGACTATGCAGGTCTAAAGAAGGTAATTGGTTCCCTCCCTAAGTTATCCAAGGCTGGGGAGGTTACTACTGAGGCTGAGTCTCTAATAGCTGAGAAACGAGCCGATGAATTCTCATCAATGATTGATCGACGCGATGTTCCTGGCCGTGAGACTCCATTGCATCTTGCAGTGCATCTTAGGGATCCTATATCAGCGGAAATTTTGATGGCTGCCGGTGCTGATTGGAGTTTGCAGAACGAAAATGGCTGGAACTCTTTGCAAGAAGCCGTGTGCACTAGAGAGGAGCAGATTGCTATGATAATTGCAAGGCACTATCAGCCCCATGCCTGGGCCAAATGGTGCCGTCGACTTCCCAGGATTGTTGCCTCAGCATCTAGAATACGTGATTTTTACATGGAGATATCATTTCATTTTGAAAGCTCTGTCATCCCCTTCATTGGTAGGATTGCCCCCTCGGATACTTACCGTATTTGGAAGCGTGGATCTAATCTCCGTGCTGATATGACTCTTGCTGGCTTTGATGGGTTCCGCATTCAGCGATCTGATCAAACATTTCTTTTCCTGGGAGAAGGATATTCATCTGTAGATGGTAATACTTCTTTGCAGTCAGGTTCGTTGGTTGTCCTTGCTCACAAGGCGAAAGAAATTACAAGTGCTTTGGAAGGAGCTGGTGCTCAACCTTCTGAATCTGAGGTTGCCCACGAGGTAGCTTTGATGTCTCAAACCAACACGTATCGACCAGGTATTGATGTTACACAGGCTGAGCTAGTTCCGCATCTGAATTGGAGGCGTCAGGAGAGGACTGAGATGGTTGGCAATTGGAAGGCAAAGGTTTATGACATGTTGAATGTGATGGTAAGTGTAAAATCAAGGCGGGTTCCTGGTGCAATGACAGATGAGGAGCTTTTTGCCGGTGATGATGAGGATGATAGGCTCGCAAATGGTGGGGAGCATGACGATTTTGATGATGTATTGACTGCTGAAGAAAGGAAACAATTAGACTCTGCCCTCTGCATGGGGAATTCTGAAGGTGCATGTGAAGATGATGATCTGGGCGATACTGAATGCCATGAAAATGGTTTCGGAGGTGTTTATGAAAATGGAGACTCTGATAGTGCTGCAAAGGGAAAGAAAAGTTGGTTTGGTTGGAGCAAGAAAAGCACAAAGAATGCAGCCGATGAACCTGATGATTCTAGGTCCATGAAGAAGTTTTCGAAGCTGGCACCAGAAGGTTCCCAATGTAAATCAGTTGATGGTCAGAGACCAACGTCTGAAACCCAGAAGGATGATTTAGGGGATGCCAAGAAGGGAAAGGATAAGTTTGGTAAGAAGAAAAAGAAAAAAGTATCTTCTACTGAAACAAAGCTGGAGAGTGAATACAAGAAGGGGTTGAGACCTGTCTTATGGTTGACAACAGACTTTCCGTTGAAAACCGAGGAGCTTTTACCTTTGCTCGACATATTAGCAAACAAGGTTAAGGCTATCAGACGACTAAGGGAACTTTTAACTACTAAGCTACCGAATGGCACCTTTCCTGTCAAGGCAAGTGATTTACCTTTTCGTTATTCCCCAGTTGTTTTTACTCCTTTTATGGTATACTTTTTCTGAATGCACAAGAAACACAAACTGGTATTTAAATATTATTCCACGAGTTACCATTTACAAGATTGAATGAATATGGTTATTGTTACTTCCATTAACCATTTATGAGAAGTTTTTTGCAACAAAAATTAAATGCAGAAAATGATCTTAAACCATTTATAGGTCATGGTTATTATAGTTGCTTTCTAAGTTCTAACTACAATTGCTAAACCAGGTCCATGGTGTTACGGAATTTGAATGGATCTTTATGCTTATAATTCATGAAAAGATTTGCGCTTTAATGCTGTTTTCCTATGTCATTGAATTGATTTGTCATGATTTTAAATTTCTAAAATGAGAACAATGAGTATAAAATGCAGTAATGCTAAACTAGATTTCATTAATTGCTTGTACAAAGAGTTCTGGACAATAATCAGTTATTCCTAAAAGGAGCACTACTAGCAGTTTTTATAAGTGGAAGGTCCTGAACTTAGGCTGAATTAAGCTTCATCTGGAATTATGTTAATCTCCAGCTTTTGGCTTATGAGTTTGCCTGGTTTGGGATGTTGAAAACAAGAGAGCTGATTCTGTAAATAAATTGCTTTCTTTTAGAGTTTCATCTATTAATTTTGTGAAGGAATTTAGTCAGTTCCTTTCTCTTTCTCTGCAATACAAGGCTAGTAGGTTTCCATTTCCTGATGGATGCTAGAACTAGAACCTTCCTCAATTTCTTTCGCTGACTTGATTAAACCATTTTATGTTTGTTATATATTTTTCACATTCCATGCATTTGTTATTGCAGCTGGCTATTCCTATTGTTCCAACTATTCGGGTGATTGTCACCTTCACTAAATTCGAAGAGCTTCAATCAGCAGAGGAGTTTTCAACCCCTCCTTCCAGTCCTGCTCATTGGCAAGAGACCAAATCTAAGGAGTCGGAAGGTTCTTCCTGGATCTCATGGATGAGGGGAAGTCGAGGTGGGCAGTCAAGTGACAGTGACAGCCACCATAATAGGGATGATGTGGACCCGTTTTACATACCATCAGACTACACTTGGATTGACACCAATGAGAAAAAGCGTCGCATGAAGGCAAAGAGAGCCAAGAGCAAGAAAACCCAAAAGAGGCAAACACCAGCCAGAGACCGCGAGGTTGGACATCATCTGAACGAGGAGACTGAATAACGAGAAGCAGCAAAGAATACAGGTTCAATGTAGGGGTGGTTTCGGTTGTAATCTGCCACGAGGGAAACGATGTTCCTGACCCTTATGTATCTGGTGCTGACCACATGCCCATCTGTGACGATGGGGAAAGGAATCGGTAGGTGATCCTCAGCAATTGACTGTTGTTTGAAGAGGTGTTTCTTCTGTAGTCTTGTTCTTATGTGATGTTAAATTTGCAGGGTAGTGAAAAGTTCCACGCCTCTTGATAGCTTCTCTCATTTTTTTGTTTTTTACATCCTTGTGTTACCATAAACTCTGTATGTATCTATTCATATCTTCTTTTCTGTCCTATTTTCATTGGATTTTGGTATCTCATTCTCCCTTGCTTTGAAGGTTCTATAGCCAATTGAGGTTGATTGTTCCTACACCTTGTCGCCTTTGTGAAGTATGAGCCGTTGTAGAGTGTTAAGAGGGTACAAACTCGTGTTGTCAATCATTTGCTGAAATCCTTGTTAGATATGCCTGCAGGCAAGGACCATACTTGGGCAGTTGTGCATGTACTGGTCGCCATCGTATGTGGGCAGTTGTGCATTGCTTGGAATTCATTGCATCTAGGTTCTACATTAAAGCCTTCGTATGATGCATATTGTTCAACACAGAGGCTCTGTGCAATTTTAAATTCCTCCATCAGTCTTTAACATTCGTCTTCAAGACCCAGCACCACTCCCCTCACTCCCACCAAGTGTGAAAGCTCAGTCGCCTTCAAGATCAAGCAACTTGAAAATTTAAGGTGACTGAACTTACAAAAATCATATGGCTGTTGATGATGATAAAA
The DNA here is from genome assembly GCA_037127255.1 of Persicaria tinctoria. Lineage (NCBI taxonomy): Eukaryota > Viridiplantae > Streptophyta > Magnoliopsida > Caryophyllales > Polygonaceae > Persicaria > Persicaria tinctoria. The sequence goes on along the minus strand of JBANSL010000012.1, from coordinate 39,172,246 downwards.
TTAGTTCTAGGAAGGCTTGCAATAACAATTATGAGATCAAATATTTTAGTTTGTGTTTGTAGGCGAGGGGAACACAATTGATCAACCAAAAGAGGTATGCATAAAAGTATTTTCACCTAACCTTGTATCTTGATAATTGTTTTTACTTTACAACCGATGTGAGATTCCAACACATTTCGATAATTGTTCTTGAGAGGTGGTTTTCATTATATCATTTTGGAGAATGTGAATGTGATGACAAGTTCCTTGAGTTGCACATTGCTAGCACACAATGCACAAATCCTATTTTAAGGATAAGATTCAATATTGAAACCTCAATCTACTCTTTCTTATTAAATATGTAGCAAGAGATGGAAGAGCTCTGTCATAGTCAAATGTGTGATTTTTTCAATTCCATTTGCATTGAAAAACCACAGGGATTGGTTTAGGAAAGGACATAATCTAGTTCTGCTCCTGTGAGAGTTGAGAATTCCAAGCAAGCACTCTTTAATAGCAGTCAACAATGGGCATGTACAAAGATCAAAGACCAGCTAGGCCTAGGGTTCCAGCGACCGTTGTCAGCGGATACGCATCTTTAGTCCGTCACCGATACTGATGAATCAGTACTCAGGAATCTGAATGGTTTTCATAGAGGGCTATAAGAACTGATCCTACTACCGTCTGCACGGGAGGGGTGAGGAAACACAAATGTCGGTACAAGAGAGGTTCCATGGGTAGATAGAGTGCAGAAGGGCCTTAGAAAGCTAGAAGCAGAACACTCACTTTTGCAGCCATCATGGTCCTTCTACAATGACATGAAGGATTTACTTATGCGCTCCCATCAGTTCTTGGACGTTTTGTGGGAGGGCTTGACCCGCCCACACCCTCTTGGTTGAGAGTTCTGCATTTTCGCTTGCCTTTCTGGGTCAAAGAGTTTTCTGAATCACTGGGTTCTGGGATCTCTGACCTGTTGTTGGCAGCAAGTGATGTTGTAGCAGGCACGTCTTCATGGCCTGGTGATGAAGACCTCAGTTTTTCCTTCTCTATCTTGTTCTGGTTTTCCAACATCTTTAGAAGGCACTTCCCTTGCTCTTCAATTTGTAACTGAAGTGTTCGTTGTATCTGAGGTAAAAGGGAGCAACAACGATATTAGCATGGATTGGAGAGAGGATAGAATGCCCAACAATGAAATTCAAGAGCTTGGAAGAAAGCACATATGCAGTGTCGATGGAGTACATCATGATGAATTTTCTTTGCATCTAAATACCTCAAGCTGTTCATGGAGCTGTTTTTGAACTTCCATCTGAAGCCGCAGTGCCTCAGTGATATCAATGGTCCTGCCGACAAAGATTGAAAACAAAATAAACTATCAACAAGACAGACCAGTTAAAAGATTCATTGGGAAAAACAAAAAAGTGATGATTTATCTGGCCTTGAAAACTAAGAAAATGGCTTAACTATGAGATAGACTACCAACACGGCAAGAAAGAGTTAAGCCCAACATGGAAAAATAGAGAGTGAAAGATCCAAGCTATATATAAACCAGGTTGAAGGTAGAAATTCCCACAACTGTCCCTCCATTTCATAGTTACATTACTTGGTGTATTTCAGCAAATCTTTGATAAAAATAGCTTGTAAAAAGTGTACAAGAGAGCTAGACAAGAGAGATCAGCAATCAGGTAACCAAATTCACAAGATAAAATCTAGTTTGTCCAAATACACCACACAGGTGACACAGGTAAAGCAGCTTTTGGCTATAGTCCTAGGAAGGCATCATTGGAAGACACATAAAAAAATGGCTTAACTATGAGATAGACTACCAACACGGCAAGAAAGAGTTAAGCCCAACATGGAAAAGTAGAGAGCAAAAGATCCAAGCTATATATAAACCAGGTTGAAGGTAGAAATTCCCACAACTGGCCCCCCATTTCATAGTTACATTACTTGGTGTATTTCAGCAAATCCTTGATAAAAATAGCTTGTAAAAAGTGTAAAAGAGAGCTAGACAAGAGAGATCAGCAATCAGGTAACCAAATTCACAAGATAAAATCTAGTTTGTCCAAATACACCACACAGGTGACACAGGTAAAGCAGCTTTTGGCTATAGTCCTAGGAAGGCATCATTGGAAATTTGGAAGACACGGTTATACAAATTGATGCAAAGTTACATATAATGTACGGAAACAGAAAGGACATAAGTAATTAACTTACGCTTTCAAGTCCAGGGATCTGACTTCCCCAATTGAACTACTCTCTGTCCCAGTCCCTACAGAGAGAAGAGGAAACATAATAATCAGAATGTCGGGTATATGATCATGTAACCACAAGAAGGGAAGTGTCCTCTCCAATTTTTATTTTAACGAAATACACCAATTAAGACAAGAGAGATTTAGAAAGAGAACACAATTTGAATACCTTCAGAAGGTTCTGGTTTGAACCTGGCTGTCCGATATTTCTGAATTTAAGGGGAAAGAAGCCTTTAAATGACTAAGAGAAATGTTAGACATTAGATTAAAAGACGTGGATTTTTAGCCTCTTACCTGAAGGTGGCTTTTCACATGGTAAATAGTTAAGCCTTCCACATCCATATGCTTCAAAACTCCCTTAGGTGTAGCTCCTGCATTTAAGAAAATGAACTATCCAATTATTTCAAAAGCCTCTGGATAGAATCATTAAACGTGCAGATGAGAAACTACACATACTTTCACTACCACCAAGTTTATTGACAGCATCCACGAAGGCCTCGTGAAGCTCAGGTGTCCAACGCATGCGTGGCTTGTTAGTGGATGCCTGATTGGAAACCAGTTCCGTCGCTTTAGAAACTGGAACTACTGGTTTTGGTACTATCTCTACTGCTTTAGAAACAGAAGCAATATCTCTAGAATGTAGAGGTTGATGATGAATTTGGGGCTGATGAAGCAACATATTATCAGAAGACGGTGCCTGAAACAATATTGTATATGGTAAAGCAAGGCATAGTAAGCAAATTCAAGCTGAATTTCATTCCGTTAGGGCTTTTGAGAGAATTAAGTCAATCAACATCCACACACAAAAGATCAATAGTAGAAATCCTTTAGCAGATGTGCAAAAATATGAATATACAAGATTAAAGTGCAATAAACAATAAATTTGGAAACACGTGTGTTTAGTCATTTCTTGAAAAATGATTTGATTTTACAAATGCACCTTATAACATTCAACACGTTCTCGTAATCAAATAGCAGGACCAAGAAAAACAAAGGAACCTACGTACCTTCAATTGCTGGTCAGCCATATTAGGATCACTGTAACAATTGCCCCAATCTGGGTCTATAGGATCATCATCTAGGTAACAACGTTCAGCAATCTCTTGCCACTCAGATCTCTTAGGGCAATCATCGGACGACAAGACTCCAGCGGTACTATCCACCTGACCGTTAGTCATGGGAAGATTTTCAGGAAACTCAAATAAACCCTGGAGTTGATCCGTACTCCACGAAGTTTCGTCTTCATCTTTGGTGTAGCTGATAAACCCTGTATCCACATTGGGGGTATGACTGGTTGCAAAAGATGGCTCCTCATTTAGTGATGGGGAAATGAAAGGAGAGACATGAGACATCTGTACACCAGAAGAGAAAGGATAGAGGACATCTGTTGGGAAACTAGAGGTGGATGGGTATATGTTCGGAATGGAACTACTATCATGAACCAAATGATCAGTCTCCACGGGCGGAATTTCCCTATCTAAGGAAGGATGAAATGTATCTGGATTCTTTGCGGTATCATCCAATAAACTGGACCACACCGGAAGAGAGGATGATGCAGACGATACTCTAATGTTGGTAAAATACTTTCCACCTGATGTCTGCATTGGTAATGCAGGGTGCATGTTCATCCCAGCTCATCAATCAAGAGAACCAGCTCCGATGAAGCTCAGCTGGCCAAACCTCTACAACAACAAAATCTATGTTTCATATATATTGAAGAAATGTCAAAGGTACAGATTTTTCAAACCAATCATGGAATGAAATTCTGATAGAACTCAATAACTTTAGCAAATATTCCAGCCAAAAAGGTTTGAGCTCCACACAAACAGTACATATGAAAGAAAAAATAATTAACAAAAAATTAAGAGGGGCAAAGAGCTAAGAATCCCCAAAAAATAATTAAGGATTGCCTAAATCGTTAAGAACACAACCTTCCTGTACACATAAGAAAGACTTTTATGACAGAATTATACCTGAAATACCTAATTTACAATTCAAAAGGTGGGTCCAGTATCAGCCTCTTATCACCAGAACTTACCAAAACCTTTACTTCCAATCATTCAACTGAAATGAAAAAGAAAAAACACGAAGCCAAAAAAAAAAACAAAAACGCAGGAAGATAGAAATTTCAACACGAAAAGCAAACCTAATCTATAATTAATATCCGAAATCCCTACATCACAAGATTCATAACAATGAGAAGAAATTGCAAGTAAAACCGAAACCCTACCACATAGAACCGAATTTCCTACACCAATCGAAACGAACACAATAAAACTGAAGGAATAAAAAAGATGAAATTTAAAGTCCAATCTAAATCAAATTAGAAATCCACCAAAAAGGAAATTCAAACGAGCAAGCTGACATCGAAAAATCCGAACCTCTTCTTCGTCGGTAGAGGGGCGACTTCTGTTATGTGGTTGTCTGACAGCAGAAAGCACAAAACAATAGGCGAGAGAGAGAGAGAGATTCCAACAATCCTGAAAAAAGATTCGACCAAAATAAAACAATCCTGAGAAAAGAAAGAGAGGTGCAGCCGTTCTGGGTTCTCTCTTTTATCACGCACTCTCTCGATCGATCGATCCGTACGAAAGAGAGAAGAAGGAATCGTTTTCATTTTCAGCCGTTGATTTGACCTTCACCGGTCTCAAATCATTTTTTTTTTTAAGTATGCAAACATTTGAAATGATCATCCTTATATTACAAAAATCTCTATTACAAGGGAGGGTAGATCTATTGCCGATAACATCATATGGTTGAATTTAATCTTTAATGAATGGATTATTTTCACTTGGCGCATAATTTACTATCTGATCTTGTCTTTACCGGTTAATAGCTCTTGTCAATTCTTGATTATCACCTTTTATAATGATCTTCCTGAGTCATTTCCTTGCATTATGTTGTAGTCTCAAGAAAACTACAACTTTAGTCTAGAGGACATTACCTTTACCAGTCTCATGATAAAAAGTCTCTATTACATGGTCCTTGAAGTCTCTAATGACCCCCCACAACTGATCCAACAACATTAATTTTGTAAATAGCCCATTTTGGTTTGATCCATTTAACTTTGCTCCTATTTTTATTCAACTCCTTAGGTCATGTGCACCCGTGAACACTTCTCATCAGCCTTTAACCCATTTTTTTCTGCCATATCAGCTTAAGAACACATTTCAATCTTTTAACAATTCCACCCACATCCGTACATTTCCTTTCGGACCTTTTACCCAATTTTTATTCATTTTCTTTTTTCGTTATTACCTATGATCTAAATTTATTTTTAAAATTTATAATTATTTTAGTATTGTTATATGTAACTCAAATATTTTTATTCCTTTTTTTTAACTCAAATATATGTAGTATGGGGGGCTATTGTTAGATAAAATTATATCCTATTCAAATATATAATTTTTTATATATAAAAAATGACGTTAAACAGTTACAAAGCAAGTTTTAAAATTACTAATCTATTTTGGGACACATGTCAATGCTACATTGGTAGATTGCTTGCCATGTGTCGCCTTGTTGCTCATTCGGAATCATGTGGGGGTGCAGTGGCCTTTGAAGAGCTATCGCTTGCCTCTTCCATTTGTCGCTTAAACAAGCACACCAAATTCCGGCTCATCAAGTTTTCTATTTTTTTTATAAAAAAATTGGTACACCTGGCACTCAAGAACACCCCATTGCCGCTCCCGTGTGTTTTCCCTTAGTCTGGGTGTTCTCCATGTGCTTCCAAGTGGCAATATTAGTAATAATTTTTTGTAAAGTACTTTGCGTTGGCTTTGGATTTTTAGTTTTGAAGATGCTATTGTTTCTTATTTTCCATATTGATTCCCATATGAAACATAAATCTTCAAAATAAGGGTTATTCTCTTTGATTGTTGATAAATCCTCTAGAGTCGCCTGATTTCCTCTTAGATTTTTGAAGTGCCTACCGGTAATTTATTCGTAGTTGTCAATTATTGTTCTAGCATAAGAGCAGTTAATGAATAATTGTGTTGCATCCTCCTCTTCTAAGTTGCAAATGTAACATTGGGACGGTACTCTATTAATATATTTATTTAGTCTTAGCTTGGTTGGAAGGCCTTCTATAGTTATTTTTCATATTAAATTTTTAATTCTCGGAGGGAGATTAATTCAGTTTCCATATCCATTTGTAATCATTGGCACAGCGTCGCCTATTATTAATTAGCTTTTTTGTAGACTTTGTTGAAAAGTTGCCACTACGTTCTGGTTTCCATATAAGTTTATCCGGAGTATCCCAATCCGAAATTTGAATACCTATAATTCTTTGTGTTATGTGTTGGGGGAATAAACTATTGAGGAGTGATATGTTCCATTGTTTTTGAGAAGTAAATAGTTGATTGACTTTCATATTTGGGTCGTGGGTGCTGAGGTAATTTATTAATAGTTGATCCTGAATCCAAGGATCATTCCAGACATTTATGTTTTCCCCATTTCCAATAATTCACATGAGACCTTTTTTAAACTTTTCTTTGAGCGATAAAAGTCGACCAAATTGCCACAATGTGTTCTGATTGGATCTTATGTTTATATTTTCATTTTGTAGGTATTTCTCTTTTACGACTTGGAATCAAATATTATTTTGGTTCGTATAAATTTTCCACAATAATTTCATCCGGAGACTTATATTTAAATCTTCCGCTTTTATGATTCCTAGACCACCTAGATATATTCTCCTAACTAATTAGGGGAAAATATTTTTTCGTTTACAGTTTATTCCAAAATAAGTTTTTGTTTATTTGATCTATCTTTTGGAGGATTCCTTTTGGTAGAAGAAAGTTTTGCATGAAGTAGTTTGTTTTAGAACTAAGGTTAGCTAGTATAAGAATCGCCCTGCCTGCTTGAGATAGAGTAGATGCTTTCCATTTGGAGAGTTATTTTTTTAAGTTTCGGATTGTTTCTTTGAAGACACAGTTCTTGATTCTACCATTTATAAGCGGAATACCTAGATACTTTTCTAATGTCTTTGAGATCGGGATTCCTATCTGTTGTGCTAGAGACTTGGCTAATCTAGTGTTTACATTTGCAGAGCATTGAAGGGAGCTCTATATAATTGACAGTCAACCCAGATAAATTTGAAAAATTATTTATCATATTTTGTATTGTATTAAGGATGGTATGTTCTACTTTGGCGAAAATAATGGTATCATCCGCAAAAGTTAAGAATGGAATTGGAGTACCATTTTTTGTAAGTTTGATACCTATTAGTGCATCCTCTAATAAGGTTTCCTCATGCATCTCTCTTACTAGGTTTTCCATCACAATAACAAAAATATAAGGTGCAAGAGGGTCACCTTGTCTTATTCTTCGATTTGGTTTAAATTGTTTACCTTGACAATTATTTACTAAAACTGGAAATGTAGTGGTGGTTAAACATTTCATCACCCATTTAATCCAGATTTGATGAAAACCAAATTTAGTAAGTATTGCTTCAATGTAGCTCCAGTTTATTTTGTCATAAGTTTTTTCCATGTCTAATTTTATCGTCATCCAACCTTTCTTCCCTTTTTGCTTATGGAAGCTATGAAATATTTCATGAATTATCGGCGTGTTATCTTGAATTGATCTACCTTCCACAAAGACACCTTGGAATGGGCTAATCAGTTTTGGGAGGATGGATTTTAATCTATTTGCTAGAATTTTTTAGATTACTTTGTAGATGGTATTACATAGGCTAATAGGCCTAAAGTGATTAATATTTATAGAATTATCAATTTTTGGGACAAGAGCAATAAAAGTTTGGTTGATCGCAGATAGTAAGTTAATTACCTGAATGGAAAAAAGCTTTTATAGCCTTGCAAAAGGAGTTTCTTATTATATGCCAATATTTATTATAAAATTCCGGAGGAAAGCCATTAGGTCCGGATGTTTTATCTTCTGCCATACTAGATATAATGTTTTTTTTATATCTGTTGAGATTGGATGTTTTATTAGTTTAGCATTTTCCTCAGCCGTTACTAGTGTTTGAATATGTCGAATGTCAGATAATTCCACTTGTCTTTGTTGGTTATTTATGAATCTTTCAGCCATTTCTTTTTTATCTGTTCTGAGATTTCTTCGGGATCATTTAAGGTTTGCCCATGCTTTGTAACAAAGGAGATAGTGGATCTCTTGAAGTTCCTGATTTTTGCTGTTGTTTGAAAATATTTTGTGTTTCTATCACCTAGTTGAACATGCCTAATCTTTGCTCTTTGTTTCCAAAATTTGTAGTTATATTCTAAAAGCCTGTTCTTTTTGTTCTCTAGTCTTGCCAATCTAGCTTGTTCAGAATTACTAATTTATCCCCAAGGTAGTTTTTTTTAAGATATAAAATGTCATTTTCCACTTTAATGAGTTGTTTCGAGATATTATTAGTTTGGGTTTTACACCGTTGTTTTGTGTTCTTTTTTAGAACTCTTTGTTTTTGCATAAATTTATAGCCAAAGGATCCATTCATTTTTTTGCTACAAACTTTTTTAACTAGAGTTTCATATGCATTATTAGTGTTCCAAGCCATCTCAAATCTAAATGGCGAACCTTTCTTACCTTCTGGTTTGCCAATTTGGATTGAAATTGAACAGTGATCTGATGAAGAGAATGTATGGTGTTGGACATTCAAGTTATTAAACCAGGTTATGATATCTTGGTGTGCTAGAACTCTATCCAACCTCTCATACGTATTGTTGATACTAGTGTTATTTTTCCTCCATGTAAAAGGGGAGCCTTTATACGGTATAGTATAAGATTAAGCTCTCATTTGACCTTTTTTAATCTTCTGAATCTTGCTAGTGTGGGATAATTACCACATATCTTTTCTGTATCATTTTCTATATCATTTAAATCACCCATAATGATCACTGGGATTAAGTGTTTGTGAACAATTGTAAATATCTCCTCACATAATTGTTTTTTTTTTCATTTTCAATTGAGGGGGCATATACAAATAAGAACCCTAGATCATAATTGTCTATATTAACTTTAATCATAAAATAGCGCTCTTTTTGCTTTAAAATCATGATTTCGTCTACAATCGCTTGTTTTGTGACGGAGGGAAAACCTGTCGTTGATCCGTCAAAGAAAACTCAAACCTATAACTAGTATAACAATAAGTAAGAGGTCGATCCACAAGAAAATTTGTAATTCAAGTATGATTCAAGTGTCAATTAAGTAACCAAAATGAGGGTTTTTTAGTGTGAAATTTCCGCCTTTTATCAAAGCAGATTGATGCAAGCAAAGTAAATGAATTTGGTTTAGACAATTATGAGAAGCAATTCTACCTACAATTTTCCACTTTATTTGGTTGAAGCGATCATTGTAACTTCTTCTCGTCCTATTAAGTTTCCTATGAATACCCTTGTCCCGACCTAATATAGTTACTAGTCCAATCAGTCCTAGAAACCCTTATCAATCGAACGGTCCCTAAAGAATGATTTAACCCAATTGTTAGCTTTAAGTTCAAAGATTAGCCAAGGTATTTGCAGTCCCTAAAGAGGGATTTCACAACACATCCAACTTCCTACTCATCCAATTAGTTCAATCAGCCCTAAAGGGACAAGTTTGCTACTTAGGTTAAGGTTCACAATCAGGAATCTAAAAAACCTTAGTAATTGAATTGATCTAACGAGTTGATCAGGAAAGATAGAACAAATCAATAAACAATCAAGCACGAAGAAGTTGAAGCATTCAACTATAGGAAACAAGGAACGAGAATTAGAAACTTACAATCAATGCAAATAAAGTGTCAAATTGTAGGCAGAACAGATGAGTTTAGTTCCTCATGGAAGACATCACTCAAATCTCTAAATTGTCTGATGAACGTAGAATAGAATAGAAGTGAATGAATAAAATTAACATTCGGCCTTTTAAGAATCTAAGTCGGTCATAAAACAACTAACACAAAACTAGGATTTTCTTAAACAAAACGACACGTTGACGACAAATGCGACGGCCGCGGCATCAGCTGTATCTTCAACCCGCTGCACGGTTGCTCTGCTGCGACCGCGACATGTCTCGCTGCCGTGTCTTCTTGTCTATGCCGAGAGCAGCTCCAAGTTTCCTTTCTTCTTTTCCTTCCCTGCTTCTCTCTAATGTCTTTTGTACTCCTCTTCAAGATATTGCATCTCCCAAATGTGTTCCGATTCAATATGCAAGATAAACACAAATTTGCGCAGAATCCGAACTCTTCCAGAATAATCACAAGATGCAAATTAACTACAAAGTATGAACGAAATGCAACCTAACTAAACTAAAAATGCCTATAATGCCTATCTAAGATATGCATTATCATTTTGCTTGCAAAGGATCCATAAACCTCCTTTATGACCATTGGATTTAACACAGTAGGATTTTTGAAAACCAGCATTAAAAACTTGAAATTCAAAGGGGGCTTCCATAGATTTAGTTTCTGCAATTGTAAGAATGTCTAGTTTATTTGATATTCTAAACTATTTAATCTCTTGCCAGAGAAGAGGACGCCTAGTACCTCTTACATTCCAGTATCATACATTAATCATAAGAGTTTCATTGAAAATAATCTTTTGGTATTTGGTAGATGGCGTTATACCTTGTTTTAGCAGTGGATTAGTGATAGGTGTCATGTTAGGACCCTCTAGGTCCGACCATCACTACTACAAAATTGGGCAAATAACTCGTAGTATATAACCCGAGCGTGCCATTCATGGTGTATAAAGGAGTGAGACCAGGAAAAATAGATTTAGATGGCCTTTATATACCGGTTAGTGTACCACCCGGTGTATAAAAGAGCATTTTTTTTAAGAAAATAACTCTGAAGATAAACGCCCGGGTTATATTGTAAAACAAATCCCTTAATAATCCGGGCTATTTGACCCTATTAAAAAAAAAGATAGAATAAGAAAAGGTAAAGTTAAACCGATACCCTCAACCAGTACGTTCTCCGGCAACCCTCGTCTCTTCGCACTCGCCATTGCTCGTCGGTTGGCTTCTCATCCCGCCGGTTGCCGCCGTCGCTCGCCTTTCGCAACCTTGACCCGGTATCGCCGGTGGCTTCTTATTCCCATCGGTTGCCCTTGGTTTATTCTTCCCGACGTTCGTTGTTCACAACTCTAAAACGGTAATTCGTTGTTCACAACCTCGTCCCACTCTTTCACGGAGAAATTTCCCGGCGTTCGGTGCTCGACTGTACGGTTTGTTGCTGCTACTTTCTTGAGTCTCTATTGCTACTGTCATCCTGAAGTTTGATGTTCATCAAACTGTACGTTTTGTACAGATTTGTTGGACAAACTGCCCTTCACCCCATCTTTGTTGAATTGCTGCGTCAATTGAACAAAAGGCAGATTTTTTTCAAGCTTTTCTTACTCTATTGTGATTAGATTTAGTTGAAATTTTGGTTAATGTGAGATGAATTTGTGCTGAAATTTGTGAATTTGTGCTAATGTAAGTGAATTTGTGCTAATGTAAGTGTATTTGTGATGAGCATTATGTTGAAATAATGGTTGATTAGGATTATATGTGTTGATGTAGTTTGATTGTGATGAGTTCGGATTTTAGGGTTAGCCTTGATCTCCCAAAGGTAGATATAATGCTCTTTTGATATTTTTCATCCAAGGACTTTAGATAGTTGCTAAACCTAGGAAAGTTTTGGTTCTTTAATTGGAGTTGGTGCAAATAAAAACTTACAAGTGCAATCCAGGTAAATTTTGTTTTATCCAATCAGTTTAGGAGCTTTAAGTGCAATTTAGACTTGGTGAATCGCAAAATTAAGTGTTTTGAGAACATTCAAGGGCTAGGATTGATGATTACCTCCTAGCAAGAAAGTGTTTTCATTTTTCCCTTTGTTTGTGTCCTTTTTTGTTTATGGTTTCCAGATTTTAAATCCCACACAAAAGGTTTTAATTTTTTTTACATAAGGATACATTTAGAATAATATTAAGTCCACTCGAGAATCAATGTCCTTTATTTTTTAAGTACCGGGCTGGATTGCTTCTTTGCTACTTAACAAAACTGATAAATTTGGAGAAAATCAAATGAGATGGCATCGATGTCTTTATTAACCGAGAACTGATTGCTCCTTTCCTAATTGTCAAAACTATTCTTGAATCAATGTCCTTTTTTTAAAGGACTAGGGATGGATCCCACATCACACTATATGAACCGATTGCTTCTTTGCTACTTTTCAACAAAAATAGGTACCTTGTGAGCGATCATCACATCACACTAGATGAACTTATAATGTGTATTTTATTAAAGTATGGGCATACATGCCAGAGAAATAGTTTTGCTTTTACTTGTCTTATATCCATGAAGGTGACAGTACATTTCCAATCTGGCTATTTGGCATGTGATGGAGATAGTTTGTTTACGTAGATCATCAAATAATGGTTGTTTGATGTATATCCGTTCTCTTTTTTAATCTTACAGCGTCTATGTGGTTATACTAGTCCAGTGGAATGCATGGCTTTTGATTATTCAGAGGCTTTAGTACTTGCTGGTGCTTCTTCTGGTACAATAAAGTTATGGGGTGTGGAAGAGGCAAAGAGTTAGTTTTATCCTTACCTTTTATGGGTTGACTTAAATAATTACCATCATCAAATAAATCGTGAATATGGTTTCTAAATATATTTTCCTGTTTTTGTGGTGGTTCGAACTCTTACCGGTCATAGATCGTCATGTACTGTTGTGGAATTCCATCAATTTGGCGAGTTTTTTGCATCCGGTTTTGCCGACACTGTCCTAAAGATATGGGGTATACATTAAATTTAGCCCTGATGGTCGTTGGGTTATTTCTAGTGGACTCGATAATGTTCTCAAGGTAATTTTGTTTCCATTCCTTTACTTGCTCCATATATTTATCCATTTTTCATGTAATAATGTCACATTTTCTAGAACATGTTTGGGATTTGACTGCTTGAACGTTGTTGCATGATTTCACATTCCATGATCTCCCAACAAGATCCATAGATTTTCATCCTCTTGAGTTCCTTTTAGCCACATGTTTGTTCTAATTTAATTCTAAATTTCACAAGTTTAACACTTGACATCTTCATATTTTAAAAGTGATGAATTTGAACTCATTACTCATCAATTCATCATGAATAGCGAAGCTGTCATGTTAGCACCTTTTTTTTTTAATAATCCATGTGTTACATTTCACACACATTTTTAGCATTTGACATATTTTTGTTTTAATCTTGACATTTCGCTATTCACTTTTGCTTTCAGACTCACTTTTGCATGGTTCATTATTATATATGGGTTGTAGGACTCGTGACCTCATATTACTATGTTAGTGTTGATGTTCTTTCGGACTCACTTTTGCCTTGTTCATTGTTATGGGTTGTGGGATTTGGGACCTCATATTACTATGTTAGTGTTGATGTTTGCTTAGTCCACCATCTACTTCATTTTTCCAGGTTCAGCCAATGTTCTAAAAGGCGCTAGGCGGCCGCCTAGCGCCTAGGCGGGTGTCTAGGCGGCGCCTAGGCGGACTTAGAACAAACTTGATTATTTTCTTATATTTTGATGAATAACACTTGTAAATAATTCATATAATGTAATAATAATCCATAATATCACTCATAAACCCAAATTTGTAGTAGTTAACTAACACTAAATTAAATAAACGCAAAAGTACAAGTCTGACTAACAACTCTAAACCTCCTAAAATCCAAAACTATAAGTTCGACTGAAAAGCAAATGCATCCCGACATGGGGGATAAAAAACCCTAAGTCAACTAATCATATGCTTAGAAGCTCAAATTGAATAATCGTTGGACTAGGCGGTGCCAAAGGCGAGCTCAGGCGGCGCCTAGGCGGGACCAGGCGGGCCCAGGCGGGACCAGGCGGCGCCTAGGCGGGACTAGGTGGTTCATGGATGAATTTCCGCCTAGAGGTCCGCCTAGGCTTAAAAATTCCTAGGTCCTGTCCCGCCTAGCGCCTATGCGGCGCCTAGGCGCGATTTTTAGAACACTGGGTTCAGCAGACGGAATTGTTACATTTTGGGACTTGGAAACATTTGAAATGATTGGATGATCTACCAGAACTGAGGTACTGAAGTTTTAGGTGCTAAGTAATTGCAACTGCTCTTGTATTTTTCTGAAAATATATATGTCTCATTTGTATCTGTATGCTTGAGTGCTAGAATAGAACTTAACAACTGGTTAAGAAAGCAGAAGGAGATAAATCAAATTAAAAAAGGTGGTTTAGTTTGTTGGATATTTATTTATTACTAGAATGGTGTGTTATATGAACTAGTGAGAAGGTTTAGTTTGTTGGTGGTAATAATTTATTCTTATTTTGTTTATCTACTATTTCAGATCTTACAGTTTTTTGAATTTGAGAGGCAGAATTGAACTTGGGTGTGTTTTTTAATTATGAATGCAAGAAATCATTTTATAATGATATTTTAGAGAAGTGAAAAATTGGAGCTGAAGAAAGACAAGTTTTTTAATGAAAAGGGATGGTGGGTCCGTTAGAAAATTGCTAATGGAATGTTTGAATGTCCAATTAAAAAAAAAACATGATACTCTACATTTGAAATGATGTGAATAAATATTGATTTGCATAAAACTAGAAATGTTGGACTTGAACTACCTGATTAAAAAATTTGTTGATTTGTAAATGATTGATGGACTGAGTTGTCATCCACATGAAATTGAGTCAGACATAAATTGAACATTGTAAGATCAAGAGCAGGATTGTTTTGTTATAATTATACGTCTTCCATAGAGAAAGGTTTCATTATGTAGTATTTACTCATTCTTTGACTGTTCAAGTAGTATGATTCTCAACTCAGTGGTTGTTTGTACCTTCTTCCCTTACTATCCAACCTGCTTAGATGTGGTGCCTTAATAGCTTTGCCTTTAGGCTTGATAATTTGAGCACCAATTTGAAAGTAGTTGGTTGTCCAGAGGGCTTGTACAAGACTTGTTGCCTTTGGTGAGCACTAGGCTTACTTTTGATGAAATTCTGGAGTCTTGAGTGGTTGTAAAACTTAAGTGGTTATGCCCATTCATGTGATGTTTTCCTTTGATAATTTTTGTTTTTGGGATTATTGTTTCACATATAAGAGTTTACTCATGTTTTTTTTGGTCACTTATAAAGTGTCACTGGTGCAATATTACAAATTATTGGATATTTCAGGCCACGAGACTGCATGTAATGTCTTTCCATCCAGATGGGACGACTCTCTTTTGCGGTTATGATAAAGATTTCAAGGTTGAGCATAATATCTATATTGCGTTATCAACATGTTCATTCATGGGAGCCTTTCATATGTCATGATGCTATTGATATGGGATGATCAACACTGGGTGACCTTTGCGCTCATGAAAGGAAAATTAGAGGTTGCTCATACTACAGTAACTCGGTTGGGGTTTGGGCTGCTGGTAAGAATATTTGGGTTTTTTTAAAGTCCTTTGTCTGAGACAACTCCTTTGTTTTTATGATTTATTTCTTTTTATATTTCAGCATATCAGATATTCCGTATAATGCAAGAAATAGTCGAAGAAGAGGAGGAAAGCAAGAAAGGGAATTTGAGACATTGTTGGAAAGCAAGAAAGATTGAAGTCTTCCCCCCGCCCCCCCCCCCCCCCCCCCCCCGCGCGTATTGGGAAGCACAAGTATGTTATTGAAACTTTATTTTGTGCTTTTTCTCTCATATGAACTACCTGGTTTTTTCGACTGAAGAAATAATAGTTAGTTGCATCTAATTGAACATGCCTTACCTTAATTCTTAATTACCTTTGTGACATTCTTTAATCTGTTTGAGTCCCAATTCTCTGTGAAACATGACCAGTTGGAATTTGATCGTATTAGCTTACTCTAGATATCTTGTGAGTTGTGATTATGGATATCTATTTATAGACCCTGTTTTATTTGTGCACTATGCCAAGGAAATGAGAACTCTTCGCTTGGTAATAGTGATCGATGTTTTTTATGTAAGTTATCTTGGTTTCCTAACATTTTAATTTTCAATTGAAGGTGCCTATAAACTACCTATTGGGAAAGTTGTGAAAAGATGCTCAATTACAACTGGTTTAGATGATGTTGATGGTGGGTCTGTTAAAATGGCACATGCCATCTCAAATAATGATGCAGCAAAGGCACCGAGTTTGTTGAGGGGATCGAGGACTTATACGTAACCATCCTTCCGTTGACCCTGAGATAAGTTGCAACCTGTGGACGTATAGTCATATATAGATGATTTAAATTGTTATAGTTTTTTTTACAGTCATATATAGATGATTTAAATTGTTATAGTTTTTTTTGACAAAGATTTAAATTGTTATAGTTGCTTCTATATGTATTGGGAAATTGATCTTAATGTTATATGTTTTTATATAAAAGAGTTTTCTAGCTATTTCGTAATGAACTCAAGAAGAAAATCATAGGGGTTCTATCCGGTTCAACTGAACCGTGTAGAAGACCCCTTTTTTTTTGAAAAAAAAGTAGACTTTATAACCCGGATCTATAAGGTCCGGCATATAATGAACTTTATAACCCGGATGTTCAATACATTCAGAAAATATACATAGCAAAAAATAACCCGGATATTTTAACATCCGGGTTATATTGTTACACCAAATAACCCGGACTTTTCGGTGTATAAAGTGAATGGATAACCGGATTTTGCAAATCAAATAACCCGGGTGGTCGGTCCGGGTTATATAGTGTACTGAGAATATAACCCGCTGACCATTAACCTGGACCATATCCGGGTTATAAATGGTCAAATATCCGGGTTATATTCCCTTTTCTGTAATAGTGCATGGTGATCGATCGTGAATAGAAAGAGAGATCTGAAGGAGAGCGAGAGGTAGAAGGAGAAGATAGAATTGTAGTTTGGAATTGATTCATTCAAGATACCCGTACCAATGTACAATACCCTAAGATATGTACTTATACCACAAAACCCCTCTTTCTAATATTTACACCATTAACCCTATATATCAAATTCCTAACATTACCCCTTCTTACAAAGCTTTGTCCTCAAAGCTTATGTATCAATGTAAAATGAACGTAAAATGTACTAAAGAATGACATATATCAGCCCATGCCTCCATAAATGCCATTACAACAATGACAGAATGATGCTATGACATTACAACAATGACAGAATGATGCTATGCCATTACAGCAATGACAGAATGATGCATGGATGATGCATGCCAATTGCACTTATCCTTTTGGACACTTAACTCTTACAATCGGTGCATTGACCCTTTTTAAAATTGAATCCAACAATTCTCTCATAGGTTGTAGCACAACTACCTTTTTAAAGTTTGCCATTCATCACTTGTGGATCACCATGGTACACCACCTCAACAAACTAACTTGCATCTTAGCCTTTACACTACAACTTGTACCATGTTGTGCCGCTTGTTACGTCTGCAGTTCAAAAACACTCCTGCAACTCATATTGCTCATGCAGTTCACTATGTTGATCCAATCAACTACAAGTCCAGTACCAATAAATGCAAAAATAGGTGGTGTAATTTGGAGTTGATCCATTGTCAGCCTTTGGTCCATGTGTTCCCTCTTGATCAACACTCTCAGGCCAAGAGCTTGCAGGTACTTGGGAATCAAACTACACATCAACCACATAACCCATGATGTGCCAATGGGTAAGCAACTTAGCAAAACAATATTCAGTAGCCAATTCAATAGCTAATTCCAGGCAACAAGTCATTTCTTGAGACGATTACTTCAACACCATGCTCATTCATCACACTTGAGTATATGAAATTTATCCGCCCGGATAAAAAATCAGAATACAAATTAAGATCCCATGTGCCTTGATTGAATTAGAAGTGGCTCCTCTATTGAAGGGCAATGATTTCAGAACATTCTTTACAAGCTTGAGGTCAAGAATCAACCCAAACACCTCATTTCCATACCCCATGTCCTGAACAACATCCAAACAACAATGACTACTACCGCCTCCTGGATCGAAGATGATGAGACGGGAACTGCTCAAGCCCTCTACCAGTGCCAGCACTAATTTAGTATTCATACAAATTCCCATCGATTAGTGCATTGGACACTTTATTCCTTCTACTAGCCATTTTCCCAAACACCTTGTGTGCACTATCGAAACATTCAGTTGAATTCCACAAAGAAAAATGCTTGTCCAATTTTTAGAATTGGACAAGCATTCAGTTGAATCTACAAAACCTTAGCAATTGAATTGATCTAACGAGTTGATCAGGCAAGATAGAACAAATCAATAAACAATCAAGCACGAAGAAGTTAAAGCATTCAAATATAGGAAACAAGGAACGAGATTTAGAAACTCACAATCAATCCAAATAAAGCGTCAAATTGTAGGCAGAACAGATGAGTTTAGTTCCTCATAGAGACATCGCTCAAATCTCTAAATTGTCTTATGAACGTAGAATAGAATAGAAGTGAATGAATAAAATTAACATTCGGCCTTTTAAGAATCTAAGTCGGCCATAAAACAACTAACACAAAACTAGGGTTTTCTTAAACAAAATGACGCGCTGACGACAAATGCGGCGGCCGCGGCATATGCTGCGGCCACGGCATCGGTTGCATCTTCAACCCGTTGCACGGTTGCTCTGCTGCGGCCGCGGCATGTCTTGTTGCCGTGTCTTCTTGTCTATGCCGAGAGCAGCTCCAAGTTTCCTTGCTTCTTTTCCTTCTCTGCTTCTCTCTAATGTCTTTTGTACTCCTCTTCAAGATATTGCATCTTCCAAATGTGTTTCGATTCAATCTGCAAGATAAATACAAATTTGCGCAGAATCCGAAATCTTCCAAAATAATCACAAGATGCAAATTAACTACAAAGTATGAATGGAATGCAACCTAACTAAACTAAAAATGCCTATAATGCCTATCTAAGATATGCATTATCATTTTTCTTACAAAGGATCCATAAACCTCCTTTATGACCATTTGATTTAACATAGTAGGATTTTTGAAAACCAGCATTAAAAACTTGAAATTCAAAGGGGGATTCCATAGATTTAGTTTCTGCAATTGTAAGAATGTCTAGTTTATTTGATATTCTAAACTATTTAATCTCTTTCCAGAGAAGAGGACGCCTAGTACCTCTTACATTCCAGTATCATATATTAATCATAAGAGTTTCATTGAAAATAATCTTTTGGTATTTGGTAGATGGCGTTATACCTTGTTTTAGCAGTGAATTAGTGATATATAGGTGTCATGTTAGGACCCTCGAGGTCCGACCATGGTGATCGATCATGAATAGAAAGAGAGATCTGAAGGAGAGTGAGAGGTAGAAGGAGAAGATAATTTGGAATTGATTCATTCAAGGTACCCGTACCAATGTACAATACCCTAAGATATGTACTTATACCACAAAACCCCTCTTTCTAATATTTACACTATTAACCCTATATATCCAATTCCTAACATGTCACTAGACAGCCTTTTAGGATTCTTCAGAAGAGTCATCCCTTGTGTTTTGATCACCTGTTGTTGGTTGTGGTTCTCTATGCAATCATTTTCTTTCACAATGACCAAGGCATCTTCGGACTTACAACAGTTTGTTATTGCTAGTAAGTGAAAGAAGTTCTTGTTGAGAGAAAAGTTTGTAAGAGATTTGTATTGAACTTGTTAGTATGTAAAGTTTTTGTACCTTGCCTCCACATGACCCAAGAAGGGTTCCATGGGGATTTGCTGAAGAGTTGTTTTATTTAGATAGGGGGGATTATACCTGAAAACCACATATGTTTGGTATCCTCATATCTTCTTACACGTTTTTTACAACTAATCTTATTACCCATGTCCTTCGCGTATATATATATATATATATATATATATATATAGGGATTGACTCCGGTGAAAACCTCAAATTGTGGTAAAAACCGTGAGGACTACTTTATAGCTTGGTTTATTTGAAACCCGTGCTAAAAACCTCAATCACACGGTGGCTTTACAACTCGGTTCAACCTAAAAACCGTACTAAAAACTCCAGTTTTAAAATAACATATGACTTTATCGTTCGATCAAGCTTAAAAATCGTGCTAAAAAACTCATCTTTTAAAATTACATAGTGACTTTATAACTCGATTTTATTCAGAACCGGGCTAAAATTTGTAACTTTATAGATCAGTTCTATTAAGAACCGGGCTATAAAGCTAGTGAACCTATATATATAGGTGCACTCCGGTGGAAACAAAAATTGTGGTAAAAACCTGTGAGGGCTGGCTTTTTAGCTCGATTCACTAGCTTTATAGCCCGATTTTGAATAGAACCGATCTAGAAAAGCACATATTTTAGCCCGGTTCTGAAAAAATCCGAGCTATAAAGTCACTGTGTAATTTTAAAACATGAGTTTTTAACACAATTTTTAGGCTTAACCGAGCAATAAAGTCATGTGCTATTTTAAAATTGGAGTTTTTAGCATGGTTTTTATGTTGAACTGAGTTGTAAAGTCATTGTGTAATTGAGGTTTTTAACGCAGATTTCAAATAAGTCAAACTATAAAGTAGTCCTCACGGATTGATAAGTAAGAAATTATACAAAATACAACAATTTCTAACTTTTAAAAAACTTGTTAAAAATAAGTTGCGTGTTTTTTTAAAAGAGGGGGTATTAGATCATTCGAATAAAACTTCATGATATATGCATTTATTAAAAAAAACAATTTTAAAAATATTATTTTTATAAATGATAATTCATATGCATTTATTTTTTATGAAAATATAAATTTTTAATTAATATTGATTTAAAAGCTAGTGTAGATCTTAACTTGAATCTTTTGATTTCAATTATTTTATAAAATTTATTTCTTTATTTTTTCATAATTTTTTATACATGTATTGAAATTATCATTTATTTATAAGATTAATAAGTATTATATATATAATATTTAAAATATTATCTTCATTGTAATATTCTTAAGTAAGATATGTAGTATAAAAAGAATATGCAAAATAACTCAATATATAATAATGATAGGTTTTGTAACGATTTAAGATATGATGTTGAATATTTATATTCAAAATTAATATAACATATTTAATAAAGATAAATTAACACAATTTCATCTAATGGTCATTTTTCATTTTTATTTTTTATGTGAAACAGAATTTGCCATACTCGATCACACTGCTTGTATATTTTGACGAAAAGATTTTTATTATTTATCATATAATTAATTAATAAAAAAATCTTAAATAAATTAACAATCCCAATATAATAGCAATTTTAAAGTTAAAATAATTTAAGGTGTAAAATTTAAACTCTATCTTAGATCTTAATAAACAAAATATAATAGAAATTTTAGAATTAGTAAAAAAACAAACGGACCCAAAATCAAAATAACTTGATAATGATTTTTTTTTTTTTAAAACTGCTCAAAATCAAAAGATCTTCATAATGATATTTTCTTTTCTGATTAAGATATGAGGTTAATATCTATATTAAAATGAATGTATTAGCACATATACAAGTGAATAAATAGATGATTTGTCTATGTGTTAATTAGATGATGTTACCAGCCACCACGAGGGCACGAGGGGGCTCGGGGTGGTTTAAGCCCCCTATCCTCAAAAATGATATATGTATATTTTTATATATTTGTGATGTTTGTAATATATATAAGTGAAGTAGTCTAAAAAACACAAAGACGACTTGGCTCAGCGGTAAAAACAGGGGATGGGCGGGAGAAATTTTAAACTAAGTGAGTAAACCTAGGGGTGGCCACGGGTTACGGGTCGACCCGTGACCCGACGGGTCGTACGAGTCCGGGTCAACGGGTGGGGGCGGGTTGTGGGTTAGGGTTAGGGTCAGGGGTTTTGAACCCGATGACCCGGCGGGTCGACCCAGCGGGTCAACCTGCCATCCCAATTTCTTTTTTTGAATTTTTTTTTTATGTTTATAATAATTATAATTATTATGTATATTATTCTTAGAATAATTCATAATATATAAACATAAACTAGTTTGCAATGTGCAATGTGGGTCAAAAACACTATCACCCTTCCCTTTTTATAGATTTGGAAGACATCCCCTATTCTCTCAACTTTCAATGTGGGACAAGACTCTTGTCCCACATTGAAAGTTGAGAGATAGAATGAGAAGGGATGGATGTATATATATGTGTACTCCATCCTCCCTTAACCCCCACTCTTCACTTTAAGCTTTATTTCTTAAAATGAAATGAAGTAAAGTTTGAGAAATTTTATATCCCTACATTTATATTGTAGTGGATGAAGGAAGTTTTATAAAAATATAAAATTTCTCATGTTTTTTTTCCACTTCATATTAAAATGAAATGGATATAAAAAGTGATATGTATAAAAAGTCTTTACATATCATTTTTTTTAAAATTTTTTTAGTCAAAAATATTAAAAAAAATAATTTTTTTTTAATTTGGGAATTCGGCGGGTCAACGGATCGACCCGAACCCGCCAACCCGTGGAATTCCCGGGTTAGGGTTCGGGTCGCCCTTCCCCGACCCTTGACCCGGCGGGTCGCCGGGTCCGACCCGTGGCCACGCCTAAGTAAACCCAGGTTGGAATCACAGATACATCCACATAGCAAAATCTAACCCAGAACGATAGCGAAAAGTAACATAGAGCGAAAGCGAACCCGAGCCGCCAACTGCCGCCAGCTCCAACTCCGGCCGACCATGGCACTGGCGCACCAGTCACCGCGCTCCTCGACCTCGGTAGTCTGATGTCTCCCTCCCTCACAGTCTTAGTCCCTTGGCAATCGGCAGTCCTCATTCTTCTTCTTCACTCCTTCGATCTAGCCCGACTAGTTAGTTTTATTCCTCTTCGATTTAATTTGGTTTTGTTTAAGTTCAATTGATTGAGAGAAGAATCAATTTAGATTAGAATTTGTGGATTTGAAAATCAATTTGGGGGAATTTTTTTATTAGGGTTTGTGATTTGTAAGAAATAAAATTGTGGTTTGTGATTTGAAATGTGGTTTGTGGTTGTGCTTAGAAATAAATTTGTGAATTTGTTGTTTGCGATTTGGAATTTTGGTTTGTGATTGTGGTTGTGAAAAATGTATTTGTGAATTTGTGGTCAGTGATTTGGAAGTATGGTTTGTGGATTTGTTTTTTTATAGGAGTATATAAAATAAGGTCAAGTTTGTTATTCGAGAGTGATGTTTTCAGGAGCATTGATGTCCGCATTTTAATTCTTGTTTTGTTTCATATTTTCAGACTAAATGAGTCATTTTATTAGCTTTTGTGTTACAAAAGAGTGTCGTTTGTGTTGATTTTCGTATCATTCAAGATATGGATGTTTATACAAGCTTTGGTGGTGTTTTATGGGTTTTGAAGAAGTTTGGACGCACTTTGGAGTTTAACGGAAAATCATGAAGGCATTGAAAAAGCTAAGAAAGAGCAAAAGAATAGAAGCATGGAGAAAATCCCTATTTCATCCATTCATCATCACTTCAAATCAAGTTATGACGCCTTCGTAGTACTTGTATTCCTCGAAAAGAGTATTCCAAAGCGTATTCATATGCGTTCATCTGCATCTCCATTTCCGACAACCGCAAGTTGCCCAAGTCCAATCCAACATCATCCATAAAAAACGGCGTAAAGTGCGAAGGGTCTAAATGGGAAGAAGGATAGGTAAGCGACGGAGAAAGGAGATTTGATTGACAGTGAAAACGAGAATAAAAAAAACCCAAATCAATCCGGAGAAATGCTTGAAGATGAGAAACCCTGCCTTGCGCAGGAGCAGTTACAGTAGCTTTTAGTACATATACAGATATACTATAGTTTTTAAGAGATATAAAAGTCAAATCCTTGTCCAACAAATCTCGGAGGGATTACAAGATTGGGGGGTTAACAAAAATATCCATAAAAATTCCTCTAATTAGAGGAGTATCCATAAATTTGAAAAAAGTGCAAAAGTGTCCATCCCCCTTGCCCCCCCCCCCTCGGTGCCCCCCATCGCTGGACCGTTGACCGGTCAACGTTGACCGTTGACCAACTCCTTCAGATTTTTTTTATTTTTTTTTTTTAAAAAAACATAAAATTTACATGTCAGCACTTTCAGATATGCAACTATAACCCGATGTTATACAAATATAATATTATGTTATGCAAGCTTAAAAAATCTTATGGAAAGAATATGCAAATCCATATATATTTCAAAATTGCATTAATATATCTTATTTGCACATAAGCACATCGCTCTACCATTTATTGACATAAGAGGCTTTAAAATTGCATTAATGTCAAACCCGACGTTGCTGACACCAACATTCCTGACACCGTTGACACTGACATTGTTGACATTGCTGGCACTGCTGACACTATCACCACTAACATTGCGAACACCACTAACATTTTCCGTATTAGCGTTGACGTTAATGTCGGCTAACGCTGACATCGGAGATGTTGACGCTGCTGATGCTGACATCGGAGATGTCAGCTGACGCCGACATCGATGTTGCGAACACTGTTGACGCCGACGTCGAAGATGCTTTTTTTTTTGTGCCAACGCTTCTTTTTTTCGTGTAAGCACTAATATTGTTGACACTGCTGACATTGTCACCATTAACATTGTGAACACCACTAACATTTTCCGTGTCAGCGCTGACGCTGATGTCGGCTGACGCCGACATCGGAGATGCTGACGCTGCTGACATTAATACTGATCAGTATAAAAGAAAGAAAAATTGTGCTACTATTATGTAGTACCTATGCAAACCTCAGATGCTACTGACAAGTATTAGTTGAGTTCAATCTAAGGTATTGGTTGAATAACTTCTAATGTAAAATGCAGTGAGATGTTGTGTTAGTAGCTTGTAATGATTATGCACAACCAAAATCTGATTTTGATGTCAGAATGAATTGAATTAATGTAAAAATCTTTTATAGTGCTGACATTTGATGTAATTAAGTAAAAATTTTGCCTTCGGCACAAATTTAGATTGAAATTTATGAAGTTACTACTCTTTGTATTGAAACTAAAAAGAAATTAATAGTGATTAGTATAAAAGAAATATCAGTTGTGCTACTATTATGTAGTACCTATGCAAACATCGGATGCTGATGACACGTATTAGTTGAGCTCAATATAAGGTGTTGGTTGAATGGCTTCTGATGTAAAATGCAATGAGATGTTGTGTTAGTAGCTTGTAATGATTATGCACAACCAAAATATGATTTTGATTTCAGAATGAATTGAATTACTGTAAAAATCTGTTACACTGCTGACGTTTGATATAATGAAGTAAAATTTGTGCCTTCGGCACAAATTTAGATTGAAATTTATGAAGTTACTACTCTTTGTATTGAAACTAAAAATAAATTAGTAGTGATGACTCTAAAAGAAAGAATAGTTGTGCTACTACTAATTAATACCTATGCAAAAATCTGGTATTGTTGACAAGTGATAGTTGAGCTCGGTCTAATGTGTTGGTTGAATAGCTTCTAATGCTAAAATGCAGTGAGATATTGTGTTACTAGCTTGTAATGATTATGCACAACCAAAATCTGATTTTTGATTTTAGAATGAATTGAATTAATGTAAAAATCTTTTATAGTGCTGACATTTGATGTAATTAAGTAAAATTTGTGCCTTCGGCACAAATTTAGATTGAAATTTATAAAGTTACTACTCTTTGTATTGAAACTAAAAAGAAATTGATAGTGATCAGTATAAAAGAAAGAACAGTTGTGCTATTATTATGTAGTACTTAAGCTAAATGTCAACATATAATAAAAGATAAAGTTTACAAATAAGATCATTCCCAAAATTGATATCATATTACATGAGATGAGAATATCAAACTTATATAATCATCTAATAAAGGAAATGATAAAAGATAAAACTTTTGCACATCAACGGCTAAATGTCAACATTTAAGCTAAATGTCAATATATAATAAAAGATAAAGTTTACAAATAAGATTATTCCCAACATTGATATCATATTACATGAGATGAGAATATCAAACTTCTATAATCATCTAATAAAAGAAATGGTAAAAGATAAAGCTTTTGCATATCAACGGGTAAATGTCAACATTTAAGCTAAATGTCAACATTTAATAAAAGTTAAAGTTTACAAATAAGATCATTCCCAAAATTGATATCATATTACATGAGATGAGAATATCAAACTTATATAATCATCTAATAAAGGAAATGATAAAAGATAAAACTTTTGCACATCAACGGCTAAATGTCAACATTTAAGCTAAATGTCAATATATAATAAAAGATAAAGTTTACAAATAAGATTATTCCCAACATTGATATCATATTACATGAGATGAGAATATCAAACTTCTATAATCATCTAATAAAAGAAATGGTAAAAGATAAAGCTTTTGCATATCAACGGGTAAATGTCAATATTTAAGCTAAATGTCAACATTTAATAAAAGTTAAAGTTTACAAATAAGATCATTCTTAAAATTGATATCATGTTACATGATATGAGAATATCAAACTTCTACAATCATCTAATAAAAGAAATGGTAAAGGATAAAACTTTTGCACATTTAAGTCAAATGTCAACATTTAAGCCAAATGTCAACAGTTAAGCTAAATGTCAACATATAATAAAAGATAAAGTTTACAAATAACATCATTCTCAAAATTTATATCATATTACATGAGATAATAAGCTCAAACTTCTACAATCCTCTAATAAAAGAAATGGTAAAAGATAAAACTTTTGCACATCAATGACTAAAATGTCAACATTTAAGCTAAATGTCAATATTTAAGTTAAATGTCAACATATAAGTTATTGTTATGAAAATATAACTTTATGATATACACAAAAATCAACCTGTTGTGCAAATTATTACAGCTGACACCAGATGTCATCAACATTGTTTGTACCTCTTAATTTGAAGCAAATAATGTGACAAATCATATAAAAAAATGAACTAATCATATAAAAGCAAATGTAAAAGTATGCAAATTTAAAAGTATGATATGCAATTATAAATTGATAATATGCAAATATAAGATTAGAATAAGCAAATATAAATTGATGATATGCAAATGTAAAAGTATAATATACAATTATAAATTACTAGAAAATTACACTAATATATCTTATTATTGAACAATTATTAGAAAATTTTGTAAATTACTAGAATTATTATAAATTTTAGCCTATGCGGGATTCGAACCCACGTATTTGCGCATAAGCACACATCACTCTACCATTGAGCTAAAAGGCTTTTAATTATATTATAACATAACATTCAAATAAATAAATAAGAGTTATGTTCGCACCACAACCAAAAAAAGAGAAAAAAAAGTAGGAACTCCTAATAAAGGGTACAAATTTGTATACACATTTGCACAAAAAGAGGTCATGTTAGTACACATTTAGAAATTAAAAAAAAAACATATACATCAACTTGATTGCAGATTTTTTTACAGATTTTCACAGATTACAGATTTCTTTACAGATTTTCAGAGATTACAGATTACAGAATTTCACAGATTACAGATTATAGATTTTTTGCAGATTACAGATTTTCACATATTACAGATTTTTTACAGATTACAAATTTGCACAGATTACAGTTTTTCACAGATTACAGATTTTTTACAGATTACAGATTTGCACAGATTACAGTTTTTCACAGATTACAGACTTTTTTACAAATTTTCCCAGATTACAGATTACAGATTTTTTACAGATTACAGATTTTCACATAGCACAGATTACAGATTTTTTTTTACAGATTACAGATTTTTTACAGCTTGTACATATTTTTTTTCCTGATTATAGATTTACAGCTTCTGCATGATTGATGACAGATTTACAGCTTCTGTTTACATATTTTTTTGTTACACAAGCATGTCCCCACACAAGCATCAGCAGCTGCTCGTAAAAAACCATGGTATGTTCTCACATAACCAAAAAAAAAGAAAAAAAAAAGAAAAAAGAGAAAGGTAATTTTAAAAAAAAGTTGAAAAATAAGAAGTTTATATTGTGCAAATATAAGTTACTGTTATACAAATATAACTTCATAATATGCACATATAAACAACTGTTATGCAGATATAACAATCTGTTATGCAAATTGAAACTGCTGACATGATTGTTATTCCCTCTTAATTTTAAGCAAATAATGTGAAAAGAAATAGTAAAAGATAAAGTTTTTGCCCATCAACGGCTAAATGTCAACATTTGACATTTAGGCTAAATGTCAACATTGAAGCTAAATGTCAACATTGAAGCTAAACGTCAACATTTAAGTTACATCAAATACAACAACAGAAGACGAAATTCAGAAGCTACAACAGCCCCGAAAAGAGACCCGAAATCAACAGAAGCAAGATGCAAGCGAAAATCAGAATTTAGATCCAATATGCAAAAGTTTGATGCTGCTGACATATATACACTGCACTACACCTAAGGTATTATATTTGTGAATTTTAATACTAAGATGCACTGAGATGGTGTGCTTATAAGTTGTCATGTTTATGGACATCAAAACCTTGCTTTGTCTGTAATAATGAATTAAATTAGTATAAGGATTGACATTTTAATTTAAAATTAATAATGAGTGCCAAAAGCCAAGAATTTAGATCCAATTTAATAAAGTTACTGCTGTTTAAAACCAATATTAAAAGAAATTAAAACGGATCAATCTAGAACCTATGTCACTAATGCAAAAAATTGATGATGTTGACATATAGAGACTACGTTAAATCTAAGGTATTGGGTTTGTGAAATTTGATGCTAAAATGAAGTGAATATTTTTGCTACTGACTTGATATGAGTATACACATCCAAAATATGCATAGGGTGATGTGCAACTAACTTAAATTAATTTTGTACAAGTGTAAAATTATGATATGCAACTACATTTTACTGATATGCAACTCCATATGACTGATATGCAAAATTAAGATTATTATATGCATAAGTTGATATGCAACTACATCTGCCTATGACATGTGAAGCAGAAAGGTTTTTTTACAGATTTTCACAGATTACAGATTTCTTTACAGATTTTCAGAGATTACAGATTACAGAATTTCACAGATTACAGATTATAGATTTTTTGCAGATTACAGATTTTCACAGATTACAGATTTGTACAGATTACAGTTTTTCACAGATTATAGATTTTTTACAGTTTACAGATTTTTTACAGATTACAGATTTGCACAGATTACAGTTTTTCACAGATTACAGATTTTTTTACAAATTTTCACAGATTACAGATTACAGATTTTTTACAGATTACAGTTTTTCACAGATTACAGATTTTTTTACAAATTTTCACAGATTACAGATTACAGATTTTCACAAATTACAGATTTTTTACAGATTACAGATTTTCACATAGCACAGATTATAGATTTTTTTACAGCTTGTACAGATTTTTTTTTCCTGATTATAGATTTACAGCTTCTGCATGATTGATGACAGATTTACAGCTTCTGTTTACATATTTTTTTGTTACACAAGCATGTCAACACACAAGCATCAGCAGCTGCTCGTAAAAAACCATGGTATGTGCAACTAACTTAAATTAATTTTGTACAAAAGTAAAATTGTGATATGCAACAACATTTTACTGATATGCAACCCCATATGACTGATATGTAAAATTAAGATTATTATATGCATAAGTTGATGCTGATGACATATAGAGACTTAGCTAAATCTAACATATTAAGTTACTGATTTTTAATGCTTAAATGCAAGGTGATGTCCTAAAAGATTGTAATGATGATACACATCAAAAGTTTTCTTCCCCACTTTTAAATGGATTGAATTAATATAACAATATGCTACTCTGCTGACATGTGATATATATAACGACTCCCCCACATCTAAAGTATTAGATATGTGAATTTTAATGCTAAAATGCACTGAGATGGTGTGTGTCTCTTGTCATGAATTGAAGTAATATAACAATCTGTCACACTGCTGACATTTGGCTTAAAAACAGAATTTGTGCCAAAAGCACGAATTTAGATTCAAAATAATAAAGTTATTTCTCTTGGAAACCAATCTTCAAAAGAAAATTAAATGAGATGAGAATATCAAACTTCTATAATTATCTAATAAAAGAAATGGTAAAAGATAAAGCTTTTGCACATCAACGGCTATATGTCAACATTTAAGATAGAATGTCAACATTTAAGCTTAAATGTCAACATATAAGTTACTGTTATACAAATTTAACTTTATGATATGCACAAATAACAATTTGTTGTGAAAATTGTTACTGCTGACACCAGATGTCAGCAACATTGTTTTTACCTCCTAATTTGAAGCAAATAATGTGACAAATCATATAAAAGAATGAACTAATCATATAAAAGCAAATTTAAAAGTATGCAAATGTAAAAATATGATATGCAATTATAAATTGATGATATGCAAATATAAGATTAAAATATGCAAATATAAAGTGATGATATGCAAGTTTAAAAGTATAATATGCAAATGTAAAAGTATAATATGCAACTAGAAAATTACACTAATATATCTTATTATTGAACAATTATTAGAAAATTTTGTAAATTGCTAGAATTATTATAAATTTTAGCTTATGGGGGATTCAAACCCACGTATTTGCGCATAGACACATCACTCTACCGTTGAGCTAAAAGGCTTTTAATTATATTATAAGATAACATTCAAACAAACAAGTAAGAGTTATGTTCACGCCACAACCAAAAAAGGAGAAAAAAAAAGAGTAGGAACTCCTAATAAACAGTACACATTTGTATACACATGTGCACAAAAAGATGTCATTTTAGCACACAAATAAAAATAAAAAAGAACTTATACATCAACATGAATTGAACAAAAAGAGACCATGTCAGCACACAAATAGAAATGTAAAAACAAAACATACACATGAACTTGAATTGCACAAAAAGAGATCATGTCAGCATATTTATCTTTTCTTTCTGTTTATCTATTTTCAAATCAACATTTAGTAAAAAAAATTCGAGTCTTCGACTAAATAAATAGATAAAAATAAATAAATAGATAAAAAAAGGAGAGACAATGGATGAGAACATGGTGAGAGTCGCAAATCTACCTAGAGTCGCAAATCCAATTAAAAAACAAGCAATTTGAATTAAAAAAAAAGTTGAAAAATAAGAAGTTTATGTTGTGCAAATATAAGTTACTGTTATGCAAATATAACTTTATGGTATGCACATATAACATGTTATGCAAGAATATTACGAAAAATAAAGATGACCTAAGTTGTTCAACTTCTTGGACTGTAAATTATCGATGTTGTTGCAATCACAGATTTCAGATCTACAAATTTACAGATTTTAGTTTACAAACTGCAGAATTCAGTTTACCTAAGTTGTTGAACTTCTTGGACTATAAATTATTTATGTTGTTGAACTTACAGATTTCAGATTTACCAAACAGATTTACAATTTACAGATTACAAATTTATAGAATTACAGATTTACATATTGCAGATTTATAGATTTACAGAATTACAGATTACAGATTACTGAATACAGATTACAGATTTCAGATTTCAGATTTCAGATTACAGATTTATAGAATTATAGAGGTACAAAATTACAGATTTGCAGATTATAAATTACTGTTGACTACAGATTATAGTTTTTCAAGTTTTCTTTTTTATATATTATATAGATTATAGAATTATAATTGCTTGGACTTACTGATTTCATAATTCATATTATACTTTTACAATTCACTTAAGTAAATATGTTAGAGTAGTGGATACAACTTTGGTTTCTTGTCTAAGCAGCCACAAACTTATTCAGTGCAAGATTGCAACGTGTTATGAACATTCAAATTCATGGTGTCATTTGTATATGCAACAAGATTGAAACGTGTTATGAAACAAGAGAAAGTTAATTAAAAAAAAGTTAAAAAATAAGAAGTTTATGTTGTGCAAATATAAGTTACTGTTATGCAAATATAACTTTATGATATGCACATATAACAATCTGTTATGCAAATTGAAACTTTGTAAAGCTACTAGCTAATATCTCTAGATACGTCAGAAATCTCAAGGCACTTCAATGTAAATATACAAACACGTTATTAAATAGGAAAAGTGAAACCAAACCCTAGTTGTCAGCATGTACATGTTTCTAGAAGATGTCAACACATCTAATCATATATTGTTCACATGTCAGCACTCAATTATGAGGAAAAAGAATCTAATATATGTCAATGTCATCTTTTTGCAGTGTAAGCAGACTAACACAACAACCTTTATAAAAAGAAAAAAATAGAAATGGAAAGACTTCATTTTAAATATTCCCAAGTTACTAGAAACATCCATTTCGAAAGATGTCAGCATTGACGATGTCATCATCGAAGATGTCAGCATTGAAGATGTCATCATTTACAAACTTCACAACTACAACAACTACTGCTAGATATTTTTTAACAATGAATAAGAAACAAAACAACCATTCTAGTGTATATGTGCAAAATAATGCAAGTTCTAGCAGTAACAACATCGACAAAATTAATTTCTATTTAACCAACAAAATTCATGTCATCATAAGAAGAAACAACACTCATATATTACCCGGAAATACAACATTCTCGGCTGATTGTATCCAAAAGATTTTGTGCCAAGAGCTTTGCATCCTCAAGAGCCTTTGGATTATTACTTGACAAGAACAAATTCAGAGGTTTCTCTCCTAAAACAAACAGTAATAACAATCCAATTTTAAGTGAAAATGGTTGATTTCCAAGATGAAAAAGGAATATAGGCTGTACTTATAAAGATCCTAGTTCAAAGCAAGAAATTTATAGTACAAAGGGAACTTTATAGTTGTTTAGCTATGACCTATTCACATTTAATTGATTTCAGGCATCTATAATGTACCATGAGCGGATCGAATATCAGGATATCCTTACTATACAAAGCAACTGCATAAAACACTCAAATCAGTAAAAAGAAGAAGAAAGACTCAAATCGAAAAAGACCATGTCAGCACACTAGGCAAGCGTTAGCAGCTACTCGGACAGACGAGGATGAGCTCATTCCTAAATTTGAGGAGCTTTTATTTGATGGAATTGATATGCCGTTTTCGAGAGGCAACTTCACTGCTAAGACCAAATCTATAGTTGACGAGAAGGATAAAACTTATGAAGCTGAATTGGCAAAAAATGCTAGTGAGCTAGAACGACTACGAACCCTAGTTAAGGAACTGGAAGAAAGGGAAGTGCGGCTATAAGGAGAGTTGCAATGAAAGATGTGTGCAAGTACAGGAAAGTACATAACCAGATGAACAACAGAAGTTGAGATGTACCGACTGCAAGGTGGCTCTGCTGACATATTCTTCAGGTGGCTCTGCTGACATACTCTTCATCAAGAGTTAGCTGAAATCAAAATCAAAATCAAAATAAACTCTACAAAGACTTGCAATAGGTGTAATCAAAATCATATTTCTCTACACCAAACTTCATGGACCTTAAGCTAAACAGAAACACAAGAGGTCAGCCTTAAAAAAATGTTCATTGAACTTCCACATGACAAAACAGACATGATTCAAGACAAGCCTCATCATCTAGGGGCATAATCATGAATGAAAATATAAAACCATCAATGAGACAAATAGATCATGTCTATGCCTCCTTATAGTACTATTGCATACATATACTCTTGAATGCAAATATTATATAGCTACTGCTAACATATGGTGTCAGCAACATATTATACAGCTAAAAAATTAGACAAAATCAGAAGCTATAAATAAAACCCAGCTTGGAGAGTATGAATACGAGGAACTGATCAGTGTTGGGTATCAATGTTTGGAAAAACACTAGACGGGTCCTAGGCAGTGGGGCTTAAAAGTGCCGCCTTATTCAGTGCTGTTTTGAAAGAAGAAACATTGATGAAATTGGAAGATTATATTTGAGGAAGGAACTAATTTAAAGGACAAACACAAAAGCTAAGCTTCTAGCACTAGAAGAGGTTAATGCTTTTCTGTCTGTATCTTCCAAGTTTATAAGCTCAGAAAAGCTGCAATAAGCAATGCTTATGTTCATGTAACAAAATGTAAATGTTTCAATGGGGGCTCTTCATGATCGATCATGTAACAAACGTGTACTGAACTGTTTTGGTAGGATAATGCTAGTATATGGAAGGCTCAACTTGATCAACAAAATGCCAATGTTAATACTATTATCTCCAAGACCAATGCTAGTATATGGAAGTCAATTTGCTGTTTTGAAAAATAAAGATACAAAGGCTAAAAGTTCCAGTTTGATGATTTTAAACATAAGCTTATACTTATTAATCATCCAAGAAGACAATGAGTGATTGAGATAAGGTATCAAATTAATCTCCAAGCTTCAAGTTCCTGTAGAAAGCCATCATCTTTTTAATTTTTTTGAAAAAGAATTTTATCATTATTGTCCTTATATTATACTCCGTATGGAGTATAATATATAATATAACTTCATATCTCACAATCAGATAGATGAGAGGAAGTTGGAAGGTGAATCAATAGAGCCTCATATTTCGAAAAAGAAAAAAAAAAGATTGTGAGTGAGGACAAAAGAAGTAGAGGATTCGCAACGAATGAAGCAACAATGAATCAAGAAATAAAAAGTTTTTTTTTTAAATGCTTTGTATATAGAAAATTTTAAAAATAAAGAAGCTAATGAATCAAGAAGCGGGCTGAGAAGGAAGTGTAGTTCAATTATTTTATAATAGCTGAAAGATATGTCAAATGCCAATATAAGATATAAACATGGTCACATGGATACCTATGAATCATCACATTGAACAGCTACAAGGTTATATATATAGTTTATGATCTTGTAGGGAAAGTATTTACACCTTTCGTAATTTCATTTTATCTTAGTCACATCAACCACTAAAATCTTGGGGCTTCCGCGCTCTTAATAAGTTAAAACCTTCTTGGCTTGCACAGTTTTACATCTCCAAAACATTTCAAAGATAGTTCACAATATTCAGGCAACTCTAAAAGCTTGTAACTAATGTTGAGGAAGTTAGAATTCAACAGATGCATATATAATATTCAATCGATGAAAGCCAGTAAATCAACATGGAGGGGCAACTCAAATTCAAAAACAAGCAATTTGCTGACATCGTTATCAGGGGTGTCAACAACAATGTTAAAATCATCAACAAAAACAAAATAGCCATCATCTAGACGCCTGAAGCGTAGAGGAAGGTTAAATCACCACAACAATCAAGTTATTTTTATACAAATGCCAAATCAATTCGATTTTAGTGGACAATTTCACACAGGCATTACGTCGAACACTTGGTGTGCTTAATAAAGCATTGTCAATCTTCAACCAAAACTCTTATTCTTGTTCATCGATTGAAAAGTGCAGAGAACAAGACCATACCTGAATCGAGAGCAGCAGAAATTCTCGTCCTCCTTCCTCCTGCTGTAGGTTTTCTGATGCGCAAACAGGTTCCTCCTCCTCTATCCCGCCGATGATGGCTGCGACCGCAAGGTGCGAGGGCGAGCGGGAGAGAGAGGGCTACAGGAAGACGGGATCTGAGAGATGGGAAGGCTGCCATGGCCGGCGACGTCGAAGCTCGCCTCCAGATCCAGCGACGATCGAGATGGGAGGGCAAGTGTACTTCCGTCGTCAATGGCGATTGGCTGCAGAGTTCTTCGCCTCTGTTGCCATTAAACACCGCAAGCACTCCATGGATTCAATAAAGCCACGGCGAAGTGGACGGCGTAGGGATCCATCGCCGATCAGCGAAGGTGAGGCTTGGGATCGGGGATTAGGGATTCATCGCCTGTGTAGCCTCTAGGATCGGGGAATAGGATTCGAAAGGGTAATATCGTAAAATAAACATCCGAAATTAGAAAAGTGGACATTCATGCAAATTTTACAAAAGCTAGGCTCTTGCAATCAGACCGAAAATTTGTGCCCTACAAGATTTGCAACATGTAGTAGTAGACGGACAAGAGGTCCTAAAATGCAACATGTAGTAAGTCCAAAAATGTAATCTTACTTGTAAGTTGTAGGCCACCTGTGTCCCTTTCTCTCTCCCACGGAAGAAGTCACAACACAAGTCCTCCCAATCTCAAATGGTTTTGTTGAAATGAGAGGTCTTGAGAGCCCCACATTTCCATTTTTTATACTAGTTTTTAATCCCTTTCTGGGCTTGTGTTGTGGGTTTCACTTCTCCCACCATCCCTTTCTCCGGGTGCTTGTTTTAATTCTCCTCCTCGCATTTTTTTTTTGGCGGGAGTTCGCCTGGTTAGGTTATGGCTCCGCCGCCGTCGCCGGTGGTTATGACCCCTCCTCCACAGACCAGCTTCCGTGACCTCGATGATGCTTTCTTGCAGGTATATATAATATATTTCAACTCTTTTGATCTAGATTTGATTTGGGTTTGGTTTTGCTTGCAAAGGTAGGGATTTTTTTTTGGTAAATCAATTGGCACATTCAAGTGAGCTAAGTATTGAAATGAGATATGACTTATTTGCTATGCTTCCACATCTAGAGAAGTGTTTGATGGGAAATCTTTGATGACCAGGGTTTAGATTTCTTGGATGAAACAGTAAAGCATTGAGCATCTTTAGTCCAATCAGTGTAGTTTTGTCCTTGGAGTGGATGGATTTGTTAATGACAGTGTTTTTCTTGGTGTCAAATTGGTTTATGATGATTGATGATTCTAGCTCTCTGTATTGCGTGGTTGCATTTGAGAATAAACGTGTGTCTTTGAGTAATTTGTTGGTGTAGAAGTGCATCGTTCGTTATATTGTTTGACAGAGTTCCATCTCTTTTAATGTGAAAAACACAAAAAGAAAGGAACTAGTTTTTCATTTTTAAAATTTGCTTTTCAAAAAGGGGATTGGCTAAAAAGACTTCTGAGAATGGTTTTGAAGCTAAAGGTATGGTTACTTTTTAAAGTGTCGATGGACATACAAGATGCGGTTAGGGCTTATACGATAAAGTTAGGCTTCTTATACTAAATCCTTCATCTAATTTAAAAATCGTATAATGTTCTAAGCTTAGTTGATGTCTCTAATGTAATGCTCATTCTACGCAGAATCAGACCAGAATATGGCTTGGTGAAGTCTTGAATATGCGATTCGACAAGGATATGAACATAAGTGATTTGCTTGCTGATGGTCAAATATTGTATGCACTTTCCCATTTACCTATTTTTGTTCATTGTGTTGTGTTTATCTATTATCTCTTCCATTAAACTAAGATGTTAAATAAACATGCAGGCTAAGCTACCTAGTTGTAAACCTCTCCTTTTCCTCCATAGAAGCTGAAAGCATTGGAAA
Source organism: Persicaria tinctoria (assembly GCA_037127255.1). NCBI lineage: Eukaryota > Viridiplantae > Streptophyta > Magnoliopsida > Caryophyllales > Polygonaceae > Persicaria > Persicaria tinctoria. The sequence goes on along the minus strand of JBANSL010000012.1, from coordinate 39,134,818 downwards.
TAGTCTTTACAGTGTATAGTAGCCTTGTTTGTTTCAGCAAAAGTAATGCTAATTGCTAAGAGGTATCGGTTTATTTGGGTACATCTGGGTTAAATAATAGTTTGGTTATAACTTATAAGTGGGAATAAAAAAAGAACATGTATCTTTAACATAGAACAATTGGTATATACAATGAGTGGGTTTGTTAAAAATTTTAAATATCAAGTATTTTGTCATCCTTGATATTATGCTTCTGGGCATTCCCTTCAACCGGCTGAATTTAGTCAGTGTTGGTAACACCATGATCTTTTATGTACTATTCCAGATTTGGAGTGTATAAAGTATTTCGGAAGATGCTACTCGGTAAGGACCACTCAAGCCACCAAAAATTTCTTGAAAGGGAATCCGTCTCTTCTAGTGAAATTACTGAGATATTTCCTTATGCTAAGGTTGAACGTTTTTTGGAGGTAAGATTCAACAATGGGTTCCTGTTATTTATCTAGCCGAAGTTCCTTTTCACAGATGTAAGATATTGCTGTGTTCATGAATTTCTGACTATATAGATAAGTAATCTTCATAACACAAATCATGCTTTCTTAGGTACACAAAATCCATATCAGGAATTTCTCTAATTCAATTTAAAATCCATAATCTACGAAAGCAAAATATTGGTGTTATGTAATTTGAAGCTGCCTTCCTTCTGCACACCAAATCATAATTGTTGGTGCCCCATTTTAGAACATCTCAGGCAGAAGGATAAATCCTCATTCAACCTATTCTCTTTACTTGCAGGTTTGCCAAAGTATGGGCTTAGCGGATATTGATCTTATCACTACATCTGATGTCGTGGATAAAAGAAATACACGGAAAGTTTGCATGTGCTTACGATCTTTGGTAAAGAAAGCAAGATCAAGAAATCTGAATGTAGGCTCTTGTAAAGAACATTGGTGGAATAAACCTTTCTTCACCTTATTTTTGCTTTCTTGATGACAATGACAAATGTCACAAATGATCTCTTTACAGGTTCCCGATTTTGATAGTGTTACTCATAGAAGGAAATCTCCTGTAACCATGCCTACTGATATGGTTGGAAACCGTCGACGAAACTTGGAACGTTCAAGCAGCTCTCCTGGTCCTGTTAGTCTTGATATGAGAAAAGGTTCAAGGCTGAGTGGGCAGGTGTGCTATATACATTATTTCTTCATTTACTAAACATAAGGGAAAATGCTGCATTCTTAATGACACCCTTGAATTTGTTTAATATTCAAATCTCCATTGCAGGAAGAGTCAATTGGGTTTCATGCTGACAACAAATCTGATGTTTTTGATGAGGACGACGACTGTGAGAGTTACAGTGGAGTGAGTGGAGGATCCACATACTCTTCAGCTAATGGCACATCTTCAAGAACCATGGATCCATCAATGGTTCGAGATTTTGGTTCTGTACAATGTGAGTTGGAACAGCTAAACAACAGATCCCTGGATCTAGATGAAAATGCGGAGAATGAATGCGTGTCAGTTGCAGAGTCCATTGATATTTTCTCACCCTCACAAAGTCATGGATCAGGTGTTGGAGATAACTTCCAACTGATGAATGACCAGTCGAATCATGGTCGTGGAAACAATCTGCCAAACCATTCTCCCATTCTTCTTGATTGGCAAGATGCTTCATTACCCATTGACAAAGCTACTGACACTGCTGAGCCTAGTCCCCATTCCTTGATAAAAGTGAACGATACATTCACTGCTTATGATGAAGCAGAATCAAATGTGGGCAATAACTGTACTACTAGCTGTATAAAGATTGAGGATGGTGAAAATGGTGACCTACGTGAAGCCTCTTCTGTTGGAGACAAGGAGGTTCTTGGACATTACTGGGATAGTAGCCTCAAGGAAGTTAGCATGAATGATACTGAAACCACTGAGGAGAGTGTGGCATGTCAACATAGCTGTGATGCATCAGGGCGTCAGAGACCTGTTGAAGAAGTTAATTGTGGAGAGAATACGCCAGTTCCTGTTGCAGATGACGTGGATACCTTAGCCTCAACTTCTCCAAGGCAGGAGGAATCAGGCAAGTTTTCCATTGGGAGTGCAGAAACTATAAAGCAAGGGCAAAGAGTTGATCTAATTTGTGGAAATTACAGAGATATTCCATGTACAGAAGACATGAAAGAGGTTAACAATCCCTCGGATCCCCTTTCCAGGAAAGGTGAAGTCGTATCAAATGGAGGTTTGGAAAATTGTGAGGAGGCTAACTCTCAGTTTCATGTGGGTACAAATGATCTTCCTTGCATAGAAGATGAGGAGAAGGTGACTTGTGACTACATTCTCTTCATCTTATTCCCTTCATTACCTTTTGCTGTCTACCTTTTCCTAACATGTTTGATCAAATTATTGCCCATCTTGTCATCTCAAATTGCACAGGATGAAAGAGAAGACTTGAATGACGAAGGCAAGAAGGTAGCTCAACAACGTAAGCCTCCAAGGAAGATGTTGAAATTGATCGCAGGGGGCACGGGAACTGTGGCAGCAGCAGGCCTCCTGTTGTTCTGGCTGCAACTAAGGTATATTTGCTTATCATACTCAAGTTAGTTAACTTGAACTCTTGAAGTAAAAGGAAATTACTCGAAAATACCCTTACTTTAACCCTCTCTCAAAAGAGCCAACCCGTACAATGAAAAAAATGCATTTTTTCTGTCGAATGGTTAAATAAGCAAGTTTTTAATTGATAGCAAAGTTGGATAAAGGTTGCTTAAATAATATCTATAGGGCTGGGCGGCGAAATCAACCAAAAGCTCGTAGCCTCCCGATTTTTCTGTCGAATGGTGGTTTCATGGCATTTCTTGGCGGGCTGGCCAGTGGCGACAAGGCGCTCTTCCTTCGTAGCTTTCTGACGTTTCTTGGTGGGTTGGACGGTGGTGAAAACGTGGCCAACTTGCTCCGTTAAAGAGAATGCTCGCCACGCAGAGGTGGCTTCTCTGCAGGTTTTCTTGGCTTTGGCAGTGATGGAGGGTTACACAAGTAACAATGAATGAAAGAAGCTATAAACAAATTAGATCAGTGTTTATTCCCTTAAAGTTGGAAAAAAAAATGCTGGTTATGTATAAAGTGGGTTATAAATCTAAAAGGTTGGTTCAATGTAAAATACCTCAAGAAAATGAGGTTCCTTTATTCTTTGGCTTACAGTTTAATTCACCATGGATTTACAGGAAGAAGGGAACAGGAAATGCTGAATCACAAAGATACTCACTGCTTAATCCAACAAGGATTGGAGCTACAGAGAAATGGTCGCCACACGAGAAACAAGAGAGAGGTGGCACTAACAAGATTTACCCTGCACACCACCTGAATTTTGGTTCATAGGAACAGCAGATTGAGGTGAAACATGATCACTGAGACTATCCATGCCGCGGCATTTGGTTGCTTGCTGCTGGATTCAATTCAATATTTCTAAATGCTATGAAAATGCTCTAATTTAGAAGCCGTCTTTCTATTGCTTGTTGTAAGTACCTACACTGAAACTTATGATATCACTAAAAATGTTATGAAAATCAAGGGAAGTTGAACTTACAGAAAAATGTAATGTCTCATCGTTGCGATTGTGGGTTGTATTTTGGATCATTTGGGGTTGTGGAGACAATTTGGTCTCTTAAGCAAATTGACATCGAGTGATCCGAATTGTTGGTCGAGCAATTGTCTGTCGACGACTCGATTGGATCATTTGACAGCATACATCGTTAGTCGAGCAGCAAAAAGTTGTGTCGAGATGTTGGTAGATAAGGACCTGGATAGGCGAAATCGGGTATATACTCATGGAAACTTTATTAATTGGATATATACCCATTAAAGCTTCAAAATTGTTTATATAACCATCAAATCATTTAAATTTTGTTTGATTATCCATGATATATTTGATCTAATATTATTGAGTGAAAATTAGATTAAACTTTAATTATATACTAAACTTAAATAATTAGAAAATTTATCACTTTACAATTATTGGATAGAAAATATAATTAAAATCTTAATATGAAAGTTAAACTTCAACATAATTATAATTATATTTTTATCCAATGATTTTATTTTGAATATCAAGTTTCATGTATAAGTTCAAAATAATTAAGTTATAAAAATGATCATAAACCATAGTAAAGAAATAAAATACATATTTTAATGTAAAATCACATCAAATTAAAAAAAAATTACTTAGTTAGAGAGAAATTGAAATTAATGTCTCATTTTAATAATTATTTGACAGTTAACTAATTTTGATATTTAAATAATTGAATTTTAATAATTTTTACATTCAATAGTATAAATTAAATATATGATGGACAATTAAACAAAATATAAATAATTTAATGAGTATATAAACAATTTTGAAGTTTTGATGGGTATATACCCAATTAATAAAGTTTTCATGGGTATATACCTGATTTCGCCATTTGGATTATCCGGATCAAGATCCTCTCCTTAGGAGAGGTTTCCTAATATGCATATTTCAACCCTTAGATTAAAATCAACGGTTAAGATCAATCACTATAATTAATTATAATTAAACTAATTAATTTTTATTCTAAACCTCTTTTCTCCCTCAACACTTCACATCCGCCTCTCGACCCTCTCCTCATCCGACATGCTGTCGCCCCAGCCACACCTCACTCTCCTACCCGCACCCTCTCTACGTTGCCAGTCGTCGGAACCCTCACTAGTGTATCCATGGCTGAGACCATGTGCAACCATGAGTTTTACTTACTTTATACTCCCTCCGTCTCAAATTAAATGTCGTTTTACTTTTCGGCACGCTTTTTAAGGAGCAAAAAACTCTATAAAATATTATTTTTTTAATTAATTTTTTAATATAATTTGATACTTAGTAGTAATAAGTATAACATTATATAAAAAAAATTAATTAAAATAATAATATTTTGTAGAGTTTTTCGCTCATTAAAAAACGTGCACAAAACGACAAACGACAATTAATATGAGACGGAGGGAGTATGTCTTAAAAGGTAAACCCATGGTTGCAAGCCAACCTTAAGGGAAGAGGTTGGAAGGGGTTACCCCTCTTTACTAAGGTAACCTCTTCCCTTTTTTTTAAACACACAAGTGAGCCACTACTTGTTATTTATATTTTTTTAAACTCACAAGCGGGGAACCTCATTGTTGCAATGGTAACCTCTAAAGAAGAGGTAGAAAAATTAGAAAATAATTTAGAGAAAAAAATATATGAGGTGAAAAATTATAATAAGAGGATAAAAATTGAAAAGATGAAAAGGTAACCCCGTGGTTGCACATGCTCTGAATCCCCAACCACACCCTGGCTCTCCTACCTATACCCTCAAATCGATCTTGTTGCAGCTTCCGAATGAATCCCCAGTCCGATCCAGTTGATTCCGATTTCACGAATCTGGGAGTATCTGCTCAGAGACAAGGCTAATTGAATCTTGATTGCACTGTTACTATTTTCCCGTAGATCGAGTGAAGTGAATCAATTAGCTTGAGTAAGCCTATTGACCTAAACACTTGGATTTGGAGAAAAAAATCAATCTATTTTTTTCACATTCCAGCGGAGCAAAGTTTTTGTCTTAATAGAGCTTATAATTCACATTTTTAGAGAGAAAAAAAAACTATCATATGGATGAAATTAGATGAAATTTCAGCGGAGCAAAGTTTCTGTAGTGCACTCAAATTAACGAAGAATCAGAGGCCATGGATGCAATTAGATTCAATTGACAATATGCAGGGAAGATACAATCAGAGGCCATGGATTCAATTGCAATTAGAGAATGATGCCTGCTCTCAAGAAGGCTGGTGGGGTGTTAGTGACGCAGAGGCCACCGTAAAGCCCTTCGAGGAGGGAGGGCAAGGCGTTGCTGCAGTCAAGGCAATTTGATGGTGATGAAGGCAATTCAATGGTGATGAGCAGTTGGAAGGGAGATGATGTTAATGGTAGTTCTGGAGAGGATCTTCCAATACGGGGGAGAGAGGAGTGTTTATGGAATTTAAGAAATTAATAAGGAGACTACGTACTGAAAATAAATCTTAACCATTGATTTTAAACTAAGGGTTGAAATATGCTTATTAGGAAAATATTAGGAAACCTCTCCTAAGGAGAGGATCCTGACCCCACTTATCCTCAAGTAGCACAAATGTTGTCGCTAAATAATAACATTTTTCTACCAGTGGGTCGAGCCGGTCGGCGCAAGTCGGTTTACCTGGTATGTGGCTCTTGTCGGCTGGGTCATGTGTTGGAGGTTTACCGCCAAAGGTGTAACACCCCTTCTTAGAACACTGAAGAGATGTTGCAGCGCCAGCAATTACTCGGACTTTAATGTCCTTGTAACCGCCTTAGGCTTATAGGGACATGCAACCATGCTCCCAAAAATAAGATGATATAAAGTAAATTATAATAGATATGAAATTAGCGGAAGACTTAAATAAAAATCAATCATCTAAAATAAAACCCAAAGTAACGGGTCCAATTTTAGTATCTAACTAGTTTGAATAATAGCAGCGGAAATAACGTTAAAAGAGTTACATCGGAAATAAATAAACTTTAACACAATAAATTTTAGGAATTTATGCCTTAAAACAAAATGTGAACAAAAATATTAGACTTATATATTCTTCAGCGCCTCAAGACCGTTTACCTAAATCTGCGGATTAGTGGTTGAGGTATAGTATGCAAACCAGGGACCCCAGTCGTCCAAGGGAAGAAAAATAGGACGGTTAGTCTTTTTACGATTAGCAAATGGCAGAAAGTAGAATGTCCAAGACTCCGTCTACCACCAATTGACCATAAAAGGGTATTGGTGATTGTAGACTAAAAATATAAAGGGGTGATTACCTCGATGTCCTAATTTTTGGCCTTTATTTGGAAAAGGTCTCCCACCTCTTCCAAATTAGCTAAATGTCCACCACCCCCTGCACCTGTGCCCCCCCTCCCGTCTCATTATTATTATTATTTTTTTTTTCAGTTTTTTTTTTTCGCGTTTCCAAAGTTGCTGAAACGGAATTGCTGAAACTTCTTTTTCAGCAACCCCTGTTTTAGTTTTTTTTCCCAGTTTTTTTGTCCAGTTTTTTTTTTCCCGTATTGTTGAAACCGAATTGCTGAAACTCCTGTTTCAGCACATACGGTTTCAGCAACCCTTGTTTCATTTTTTTTCCCAACTTTTTTTTTCGCGTTGTCGAAATGGAATTGATGAAACCGGAGTTGCTGAAACTGTGTTGCTGAAACCAGAGTAGCTTTTTTTTTTCACATCACCACTTCTGAAGTTGCTGAAATCGGATTTTTTTCCAAAGAAATGCTGAAATATATGCTTGTGTGTAAGATATAGTAGCCCATACAAATTTATAAGAATTAATTTCCGCGATTCAGCATAATGAATTTTGCTAATAAAAAATAATTTTGCTGAAATCGTGTTGCTGAAATTGTTTTTTTTTTCTTTTTCTTTTCGCGTCATCACTTCGACACCGGAGTTGCTGAAAATGGAAGTTTTTTTTTCAAAAATGCTGAAATGATAAAAAAAATGTTGAAATGCTAAAATATATGCTTGTGTGTATGATAGGTTGAGCATCGAATATTTTTGGGTTTTTTCCCAATGTATTTAATATTGAAAATCAATTTTCATAACCATAATATATTTCACACCATGCTTGTGAAATGTGCTGTAGAAAATGAATAATTTATGTTTTCACTCATTTTAACGACCGTGTGTATTTTAATTGGAGCCCAATTACTTCATTTTCCCTCTAATAGACTATTCTTTTTAGATTTTTTTTTTAAATTTTTGGTACTTGTTATTCTTTAATATTGAAACCTAATTTTCATCGTCATAATATATTTCACACCATGCTTGTGAATCAAGCTGAATAAAATGTATGTCCAATCAAGCCATACAACACAATATCAATCATATTATATAACACCACATCCTGTCAGTTTCACTTTAGATCTTAATACTATAAATAGAAATATCCTAAAATCAAATTCCAGAGTAGAAAACTTTTTTATATTACTTAGCAAACATCAACCAAAAGTTGTTCACAACTTGAACCACAAACAAAATTCCACGAGTAGACAATTACCATGTATTCCTGTTCTAGGTTGATTGTAGTCCTAGGAGAATGTAGGCATTAGATACAAAGTGAGTATCCTTACCAAACATAATTGGTTCATAGATCACAAGTGTAGTTGAAGTACATACTTCAAACAACTAACACAACCATCGAGACATGAACTCATACAGCTCAAACAACTCCAAAATAATTGTACATATCATTATGCAAGTCTCATCTAAGAAGTAGCTAAGTCGCCCTATAAGAGGCTGCATCACATGACAAAAAATTTAACAACACTTTATGTAGAAACATCACCCAAAATATAGACAATTCCAATACCATAACAACTCTAGAACATCCCTAAATCAGCCTTTTTCTTGAGGTGAAAATGCTGAAAATTCCAGCAACATGTTCTCCATTCACAGCCCAATAGAACCAACAACAATCTGCATCAAAAGGTTCAACAACACCAGCTAGGAATTGTCACCTTCCAAACATTCAGCAAACAACACAAACCCAAAGAAATCAAGCCAAAATAGCCCTCGAATCACCAATACAACAACCCAAAAACAACCATTAAGACATCAACCAAACAACTACCCAAAATGAAAATATTTATCAGCTCAAATAGCTCCTAAACTATATGCAAAAAACCTATAAATCATCATTTGAAGTAAAAATCCATCTTTCTCATATGAGATGGTTGAAAATAAATTAAAGGATTGTGAACAACTTTGATAAGGTTGGATGGAAAAAGAGACTCCTTTCTATATTTCAGCTGAGATGGTTGATATTGACGAACCCCTAATAATTTATTTATAAGGTTATAGACTGGATAACATTTTAGTTTGTTGAAATAGTTTTGGGTGTTGACAATATAGTCTAAAATAGTTTCCACACTCACATTCGATCAAGAAGGAAGGCGGGAGATGATCCCGAAAATGCATATCAAATTGACCATTAATGCTAAAAAGCTATGTAAAAAAAATACATGTTAATTAGGCATAACTTAGTCTAGAATATTTCAGCTCTAACTCTCTAAGTAGAAACATCACAACCTAAGTTACACCTGATTAACATGTCTTTTACTTGAGAGAAAACCAACGATCTTACACACATTCCTCAATGAAGGTGAAAGTCCGAGTCTGTAACATGTCTTCCCACATCTCAAAGACTCAAACTTACTGGTTGAAGTAAGAACTTTCCTACAAAATGCAGCAAGTGCCTTCCCCCTACCACCTATCAATAACACTCGCATAAAGTTTAACATCAGTGCAATGTAATAACAATGGGAAGAAAATTTTGGTAGTATGATGAATTGAGTTAGAATATCTACCTTTTCCATGTACCAAAGGTACCATAAATGTTGTGGAACCTTCCAATTTAGCATTGAACTCCAAAATCCTTGGTGTAGTGCTTGCAAAGATCTTCAGTATCAAATTTCTGCAATCCATATGCGTATTGAGGCTAATAGGAATGGACAAATAAAAAAGAAAAATGATCCAGATGCTAAAAGACCAAATTAGTAGATAGGGACACTTCAAACCTCTGTGGACATGGGATCGAATTCATTAAGGTTCACATTGGGAGAACCTAATTGCTAGAATTCAAGGTAAATGTAAGCACTTGATGCATAAAAGAACCTGCAACCATTAAAACACTTTCATTAAATTGGACTGGAAATGAATGCAAATTTAACTCTTCCCATAAGAGTTTAAATATCAGTATAGTCAATTACTAACAACATTAACTTCTTCCAAATTTCCAATCCCTAATAGTTCATCGAAAAGTAGAAATCTTTGGGATGTTAGACCTGTTGATTTTGTTTGTGATCGTTTAGACATTTTGTCGAACACCTTACATGCATTATATAAGAGGCAAATTGAGAAACTAAAGGCATTCATTTCTTCCAAATTTTCAATCCCTAATCATTCATGGAAAATCAGAAATCATTCACAAAGACATTTTTTCTGAAGCATGTAATCAACTTAGGGTTTGCAATTGGGAGAATGAACAGAGAATATAGACAAAGAGAATAAATCCGTTTCTGCCTATCCTTGTCGTTGTTAAAAAAACTTAGCGTTTTACCTCGATTTGACACATCCCCCCTTCGATTGCAATCGATTTCCACTTCTAGCCACCAATTCAACCGTCCCAAATGATCACCATATCAAACACAACCAAATACTTGTCATCAGTGCAACCGAGTTTGACGAATTATAAAGAAGAGAGTAGAAAATTGACTTAGGGTTTACAATTGGGAGAATGAAGATAGTAGAGAGAAAGAGAGATTACCCGTGCAACTAAAAGAGAAAGCAACCTCTAGCCGTCGTCGACTGCATCGCCGCCCACAATCACCCTCCACCGACCGCCGATCGATTGTGCCCCGCCTCCAAAACGACAACCATCAATCAATTTATCAATTCTATTATGAGGAAGAAGATGATTGTGAGGAGAAGGTAAATGTGGTTGAGAAAATTAATTTCAGTTTTTGGTATTGGGAGTCAAGAGAACGTGGGTGAGAAATGTGAAAACTACTTCTTAACTTTGTTCAGAGAATGACACGTGGCGTAATTTTTTACAAAGACATTGCTTCTAAAATTATAAGTATAAGGGGTGGATTAGAAGTTGCATTATTAAATAATGAAATTAATGGAACTCGAAAGGAAATTTTAATGCACTCTAAGAAAAATATAAATGCAAAAGGCAACATTGAAGTTGTTAAAGTACAAGTGTAAAAATTACCTGAATTCATTATTTTTATGAACATTTATTGCTTCAGTGATAAAGTCAAGTTTCTCTACATTTGGAAAGTATCTCGTTGCCATAAGGGTTAAGGAACCTCATAAAAAAGCACACCGACAGTCCAATTATCAACCACATAATCATGAATTTTCTTTTCCACCATTTATGGAGCAGGTAATCCCTTACAACATCCCTTACACCTATGGTCTCTTATTTTTGGACTGGATATACCACCCAAAATCTACAATCTGAAGACATCCCTTACAACATAAAGCACATGCAAATTGTCTATAATTAGATGAGAAATAGAAATAACAACAGACATAATAAATTATACTTGTGCGCTTATCCCAACCTATTCCAAACATAACCTTCGACAACAATCCAGTGTGCTCAAAATGATAAATATCAGTTCATATTGCATAACACTAATAACTCAAATACAAACACTCCCTAAATTTTACTTATATTCTCACTCAAAACATAATACAAATCTCAGAGAACCAATTTCATCTACACTATGATCTATCCATTGTGACTGAGACAAGAGATACATCACACCATGGAGGCTCTTCACAATTGCTTTATTAGCTACTTCAACCTCTTTGTCTCTATAAAATTAGCCTAACAACACCTCCAATTAATTGAATATCTAAAACCCCTAAAAATTAAGAATCAAAATTTGCATTCAACTGGAAAGAAATCAAACACCCATATAAGAAAAATTAAAAGGGTTCTTGACACAAGCCTCAATTGAATCTAAAATCTAATCAACAACCCCAAAAAAAAATCAAAAAATGCATTTAACTGGAAATAAATTTTAAAAAAACAATCAATTCAAAAAGAAAGAGAGTTTTTAGGTATGGGATTAGGTCAGAGAACACAGTCAACACTCAACACCACCAATGTACCTCTCTTTCACAAACAATCTCGGTGGGAGACACCACCAATGTACCTCGTTGTAAGCTTGTAACCATCCAAACGCTCCACCATCTCCCTCATATTTCAGTATTTCCTCTCTCTTCACCCTTGAGGAAAAGATAGTGTGGAGAACTCAAATAAATCAACCATAGAAAGATTATATTCTAATGATAATTGATCCAAAGGCACTAAATAGACAGGTCATAGACAAATGAGCACTAACATGTAACCAATTTGATGAAATTTACATCATCAAATTAGCCTTGATTTTCTAGGGTTCTTCGGTGGTAGCGATAAAGAGCGACAGTGAGTGGTGACTGATAGAAGTTTTCAGGCAGAGACCATGAGAGCAGAATGTGGCTCATCCAAAGTCGTCGTCGGTGTCTGGGCTTCGATTGGCTCCTCCAAAGTCGTCGTCAGGAGCAACATAAATGATTTAATTCATCATGATGGCGTGAACTGCGGATTTGAGAGTCCGCTCCATGAAAACCCGCTCTCTATCCAGCCTCTTGGCGGAGACGTCTCTCTCAATCCTGAGAAACTTGCACTCCGCCTAGAACCTCCAATTCTCCTCCCAAATGCCATTGTCGACTCCGTCGGAGGCGGCGGTGGCGTTGTCTCTCGCCTCTTTGGAATTCAGCAGTACGACGAGTGGGATGATGTAGAAAAAAGTCCTCTCTTGGCCGAACAACGTCTCCAGCTTCCCCTTGGGGGCTCCGACGGTCCTGGTCACCGCCTGCCTCCGCCTAGGGGGGCGCGGAAGCCGGGAGGTGGAGGATCTGCGGCGTCTGGGGCGGCGGCGGGTGCCACTTCGACCTTCTCACAGTCGCCATTTAGGGTGGTGTGTTGGTCGTGTATTGGGTGTTAGGATTTCAGAGATGGGTGAGAACTGAGAGAAATAGAGCGTTTGTTAAGAGACTCAAGAAATTACCTTTGAGGAATGATTTGAGGAATTGAGGAAGAACAATCCTCAACCTATGGTTACTTCAATTTCAAAAAGGGATTTGAGCGGTTGAACAGAAATTTCAGAAAGGGATTTGAGCAGTTGAGGAGAACGTGGGTGGAGGAACAGGATTTCTTAGGGTTGCTCAAAGGGGACACGTGGCTCAATTTTTTCTGAAGACTTTGCTTCTAGTTTTATAAGTATAAGGGGTGGATAATTATGTGAATATATGCTATATAAAATAAGAAGCCAAAGCCATTTACACTAGCCAACATAATGGTATAGACCCATTCTCACCAGATAAGTAATGACAGTAAGAAACCGTTGCAAGGCACAAGCAACGACATGCCCCTCCACTTTCATCAGCCCAAGGAATAACGTCAAAAAGCAATTGCACATCAGACCCAAGCCATTCCATCTAACGAACAACAGCAACTCACATACAATACGCCACCAATATCAACAACAAACAACAACAGCTCCACAGCGAACAGCAGCAGCAGACCCCAAGTGACAGCAACAACACCAGCTTCAAAGGGCAGCAATGTCTTGTTAAAATCATTGCATACCCGTAAGCAGAAGCGAACAACAGCAGCTCCTCATACACAAGCAGCAACAAGCAGTGCACTGATTTCAGCACAAACAGATGATTTCAGCACATATACATGTAGCAAAAAGGAAATTCAACAAACAGATGATTATAGCACATGGCAGTGAATTGAATTCAAGTAGAACAAGGAAAAAAATCCAAACATTCATTTACCTGCAAGCTTAACTTCTTTTTCGGCCTTTTCAGCATCACTTTCAACACCAATTTTCAGCATCAATTTGATCAAAGTGAAAAAAAAAATAAGGAATGCCTCACATCTTTCTTCTTTTATTCAGCAGGCCTTGCCCTGCTCGCGTTCAGACTCGGAGAGGAAGAGGAAGGGGTTGGAAAATCCCCACCAGCCTTGGTCCCCGACAACAAACTGCTAGCGCTACAGCCTCCCGCATCTAGATCTGAGCTCGAGGTACCAATCGATGAAATCAAACTCTCCATTGCTCAAAGACGACAGATCAAATCATTTCTCCAGTAAAGGAAGAGGACCAAAATCCACCACAAAAAGAGAACGCAGTTGTCCGCAATCGCAATCGCAGACAGAGGATGGCGAACGCCGAGTTCTTCATCAGCATCTCATGTTGAGATTTGTTCAATTATGGAAGAAATTAAGGCTGAAATTGAGGCAGATTGATGCTGAAATTGATCTGAATTTGATAGGTATCTGATGATGCGGAAATCTGAGATGCGAAGCCGGCAACCGTCAGAACGCCGGCAACCGCCAGAACGCCTCCGTCTCCTGCAAAGCCGGTCTTGATATGGAGGAGCCGGCTGAGGAAGACAGCGAGACCAGGCGCCAGATCTGAGCCGCCCTGGACAGCAAACGACGACGACGATGGCAAGAGAGGAAGCGAGCCACCATGGACAGCAAAGGCGGCGAAAATTACAAGAGAGGAAGAGAGGAAGGTGCCGGATCTGATCTCTTATCATCTTTGTCCGTCTGCAGAGAGGGAGTAGTCGACGGCGAGGCCAAGCGACGACCCGAGATGAAGCGATGGAGAACAACGCGAACAATGCGCTGAGATTCAGAAAACCATCTGATGCCGCTAGCGAGGTTTAGGGGAGGGGGGCACAGAATTAGGTGGTGGACTTTTAGCTAATTTGTAAGGGGTGGGAGACAATTAATTAATTTGATCCAAAATTTTCGCATTCAGCACAAATTTTCTCAAATATAAATTAGGAGTAAATCTTTTTGTCGAAACCTGACTCCTTAGATTAAAATAATGTAACCGGATGATCCATAAGGACCGAGTGTTTGAATGAGATGCGAGTCCGAAGAATCTAAGGAATCATATTCCGAGTACGGAAGGAATATGATATAACTTCACTAAAAATGGGTCACCTATTTATAAAATAATGTACAACACGATACTAATAAGGGAAATTTCGCCAGGTACCCCTGAGGTATGACTTTTTTCGCGAGGTGTACAAAAGTTTTCCCAATTTCGCCTGGTACCCCTGAGTTATGGGTGAAATACATAGCGTGCCATTGGGGGGTTAAATTTAACAGAGCTCCATTTTTTTCAATTAACAACGTTAAAAAACAAAAAGAGAATAGAAAGAGAGAAGAGTCGACAAAGATTACACAGAGAGAGAAGAAGGGCTCGATGATGGAGGGAGGGCTCACTAAAGATTTCGATTGAGAGAGGGAAGCCACAACCGAGACACCCTTCTTCAATTTCGGTCTTTATTTTCTTCAATTTCTGCACTTTGGATGATGGAAGGAGGCTCGACTGAGAATGTCGCAGAACCCAAACAAACAGCCCTGATTCAGAGCAAAGCCGATGGTGACCGAAGGGGTGGGCCGACGACCATGATTCCGACCTCCAATAGCTCGCCCACTGTGGGTCTTTCCAGGTTAGTTTCTTCAATTTCTACAATTTTCACACAGTTAGGGTTTAGGTTAATACACCTTTTCTAATCAGTTGTTATGAATTAGGGTTTATCCAGTTTGTTAAATTCGTCTGTTTCAATTACGCTTTGTAGGATGTGAGATAAGATAGTAATTCAAATGCGTTATATTCACCGTGAGTATGTTGAATTTGAAGTGGATGACCCGGATAAGTGTAGCATCCTTGATATTTTTGTTGAATTGTTAGAGGGGGCGGAAAAGAAATGCATGTTCCTGGGTGGTGTAGTGGATCAAAAGGGGGTGATTCACGGTACACATACCAGTCGAAATCGGGGTCTTTGAATTGTTGTAGTGGCGGTGGTGTGGCACGAAAGGTGGGTTGTCGAACACTGTTCGGCAGCAACTTCCAGCGGAAATCCGGCCACTTCCCGACGAGCTGCTATGTAGGGGCTTTCAAGGTCCTCTCCTGGGTGTTGGAGGAGACCTGTGGTTATCGTAGTAGGCTCTGTTGTCGCCGGAATCGTGATCGAGCACGATCGGAACGAACGGAGATCGTGTGTGTCGATGAGTTCTTTGGGGCTGGTGAAGAGGATGACTGAGAGAGCATTAGGATGAGCGTGGGAGGTAAATGAGTAGGCTGCAATATAATCTTCGGATTTCAATAATCAAATCCCGTGATTACGCGATTGTGTGCTTGTAACTAAGGCAAGAAATCTCCTTGTGCACGTATAAGGAAGGAAGGATTTCTGGAAAAATTTCAAACTCCCGCTTGCGACTAAGGAGAGGAGGAGTACTTGGAATGGCTGCGTGAACATGGGCCATTAAGGCCTGATTTTGCAACGTGGGTGTAAAAACACACATTTAATACTGTATATTATACCCATAAATACTATATTTTTGAAAATTTATTTATTTAAATAATTGCAATTTACTTTACAATAAATTAAATATTGACAATGAGGAAATATTTTATCTATTTAAATTAATTTTTTTATTTTCATGTCGAATAATATTATCGTTCTAAAACTAAATATCATATATTTTAATTGCACTATTACAAGTTAACTTCAACTTATTTTCGCCTAATTTAATATAAAGAGAATTTATTTATTTTAATTAAAACTGAAATACACAAAAATACTTTGGGGTATTTCATATCTTTCTCCTTAAAAATAAGTTTCGTCCCGAAACTTGAACAACGAAAAAGAGAAGAAAGAAAGGATATGAAGAGCAACTTTATATTTTTGAAATGAGTTGATATTTAAACAAGTGAGAGAGAAAATGAGTTCATGACCTAGATTTCTATGTATTATTTAATGTAATGATATGTGACTTTAATCCATTTTATTTTATTTTCAGCTTTCAAACCTTAACAAAAATATATTTAAAGCGTTAACCTTGATTTTTCTAAATTACTTATGGATTCATTTCCATAATGTATGATTTACCATTTTATTTACTCATGAAATTTTACTATTATTATTTCAAACATCAAAGTTTCTTTTGAGAAATTGATTATAGTTGTACTATGATAGGTACTGTTTGCAGAAGTATTCGATCTTTAAGGAACTCCATAAATTGTGTTGAGGGTTTGAAAACAAAAAACTCTTTTCAGATTTTTGCCTTTATAACATAGGACATATATATATATATATATATATATATATATATGTCAGGGTTATGACCTTAAGATAATGGTCAAGCAACTTATATTTGGATTGCGGAGATAGTGAGATCAGGAGAGGGGTAAATCGCCCAATTATCGTAACTCGGATACATTTCTAGCTTTATTTTCCTTACTAGAATTAGATGGAGGACAAGGGAAAGTGTAGGGAAAGAGGGAAAAAGAGGAAATATCTAGACCATTACATGGAACACATATGAGTAGATAGAGGATAAGATTTTAAATCTGATGGGGACATAAAGAGTGATATGATCTTAGCTCATTGTTGCAAGAGAAAAACAACTTAATTACACCCAACGTAATTAGTTGTCCACCAAGCTCGTCATGGTCAAAGTCTGAGAATTATTTCACAAGCAATAAACAAAATAAAATCCTTTTTACCGTACGTCTAAGCTCATATAAATGACGCAACGCTAATACTACGTGTTGAAAAGCGCTCGTAGTTAAGTTGTCGCTGTCAAGGGTTAGTAACTCATGCCACACAACGAATATGGTTTTCCAGTTTACCATTGGCTTTTGTCTCAACCTCATTTGGCTCCCTTTTCCAGGTTACCAAATGATCCGGATAGGTTTTAAAGGCAACCACTATAGGTAAAACTAGTCAACCCTTTTCATATGTGTTGAGTGCTCGATAATGGACGATTCTTCTATTGATCTTCTATGTCTTCGATGGTTGACGCGTTGTTCGGTGTGTTATATGTTCCATGATCTTCTTTGTCTTCTTTTGATCTTCTTCGTATCAGATGGAGGCACAATATATTTTATGAAAATAAAAGAAAGGAAGAACATTAGGGATTTCTTCCTCAGACACTAACCAGAGAATTAGGATCACGATCACAATAATGTCATCAAGACATTACCCCTAGATCAGTTGGGGGAATATCGAATCACAGATAAGATACGGATGGAAAAACACATCGAAGGATTAGAGTTTTACCTCAACAATCAAGTAAAACATGAGACAACTAATCGACCCCTAACTTAACAACCTATGTGTGCATGAGTGTATAAGAGAAACAGGGATAATCCCTAGAATATGAGATGGGTTTCAATCCCTAACTTTAAGAAATTCTTTTTCAGGATAATTCTCTTTATCCAACTCGTAATTTCTTGTAGAGGCGTTCGACTCAAGACATCTGCTACAACATTGGTCTTCCATTCACTCACGTTGAGATTCTTTCGAGTAACAATGTACTCTAGCACTTATGATATGTGAAGATTTGGCACTAGCTATCGTAAAGATTTTTCTTGAGATTTTCAAAGCATGTACAACAACAGCTAGATCCAACTCTTGCACTAGCTAACTCTTTTCATACTGCTTGAGTTGCTTGGAAGCAAATGTGATCACCCTATCATCTTACGTCATCACCCATTCAGATCTTTCTTAGAAGCATCATTATACACCAGGTATTCTTCCCCGTCTCTCGTCAATGCTATAATCGGCACAATGGTTAACCTTTTCTTCATTTTTTTGAAGCTTTGCTCGCACTTCTTTCTTCAAACAATCTTCTTTCTCAACAAAGAGGTAAGCGATGGGGCCAATTTTAGAGAATCATTCCACAAACCTCCAATGGTATCCCATAAGTCTTGGAAAACTTTACCTTAATATTCTTTGGCCGAACCCAATGTTTTATCGCTTACATCTTCTAAGGATCTATCATCACTCCGTCATCAGATATGATGTGACCTAGAAAATTCACCTGCCTGATCCAAACGTCCCATTCAACAAATTTAGCATAAGTTGATGTTGCCGAAACACTGACAGTGTCATTCGAGGATACTTCTTGTAGTCTCCCTACTTGAAGAATAAATCAGTGTCTTTGATAAACACCATGCACTACGAACTTGCCCCTGTACTTATGAAATCACTTTCTCATCATCTCTATAAACATATTTGAGGCTTGATCAAAACAAACAAGTTCACTACAACCTTAACATCCCCGTATTTGGTCCTGAATGCAATCTTTAAAATGTTCTTCTCACGAATCTGTAGTTGATTAAATCTTGATTGAAGACCGATCTTGTAGTACACTGTATCCGAATGTATCTAGTCTAACAATTCATCAATCCACGACCACATACACATGTTCTTTATCGTCAAATAGTTTAACACACAATAATTGGTGCATAGCTAGAAAGATGTATCTTTCTTCTTCATGAACAACAATATTGGACTACCCCAGGCGACGCACGTGGCATGATATAACTCTTTCCAATAGATTCTCTAATTGAGACTTCAACTCCTTCATCTCAAGGGAGACGTGTGATACGGAGCTATGGAGAGTGGATACGTCCCTGAATCTAGACCAATAGTAAACTCAACAAAGCGGTGCGGTGGTAACTCGGTAATGTCATCAAGAAATACATAGGGAAATTCCCAAATCACTGGAATATCGGAGACTGTGACCGTCTTGGACTCGTAGTCCTGTAAATAACATAATATGCCCACACAGCCTTGTTGCAGTAGCCTCTTCACCTGCATCACGTTGATAATATGGCCGTTCTCAATGGAAACGCACCCGCGGAATTTGCACACGCATGTTCCATCCGGTGATAAGGTCACAATCCTCCGCTCGAAGTTATTCACCGCACACGCCATGTTGCACTCATCAATCCATTCCTAAGATGATATCCAGCGGCATAAGCGGAATCACCACTAACCCATAGTCGAAGTCTCGACCCCCACTCGTGATAGGAAATTGGCTCAACATCTTTGTTCATATCATTGTTCCCTCTTTTAGAGAGTTCGGCCCTAAACGATTTGTCTAAAGGCACACTACCTAACTGAAATCTATGGACAACACTCTAAGCCACAATAGAATGAGTAGCTCTCCAAATCGAGCGGAATATCTATTAACTCAATTTGGTAGTACATAGTACATTGAGTTATTGGTGCATTGGCATTGACCTCATGACTCATCACGTATACCCTCTTGTCTAGGTTAAATGGTCCAATTATGTTGTGTCCGCCCTCAATGTCCATATAGATGTTTAGGGAAGGGTAATCTATTTGCAACCCTTGATGGTCTTGGAGGTCCATATAGGCGTATCAGTAAGAACTCTCCTTTCTTCTCCCTCCTTAGAGAAGTTGTACTGCAATTGCTAGCGAGGGGCTGATTGAAGGTTTGCATCCTTGAGTTCGCTTAACAGGTTTCTACCATAAACCAACTTCATCCATTTGGTAGAAAACAATAATGTACAACCTTTCCTAATTGGTGTACATAATACTCAAAAAGACCTCGTCATATAGATAGCATTTGATGTCATTTATACCATGTTCACTTATATGACATCCAAAATTTCACCCAATTATAATTACTATCAAAACCAATGTAAAACTAATTCATACTTATATAGTGTCATAACTTCAAACAACATTATGAGGAGTCTCAAAGTTTTCAAACGCGGAGAATACTATGTCTTAGAAATGGTTACTGGGCATCTAGGGACACGCAGGTCCTTCACCCATTATTGAATTGAAATATTGTCTTAAGTCCCTCTAGCTTTTCTTTAATAATGAGGGTTTCCATAAACAGGAAGGTAGTATCCACGACGTATGCCCGACAATGGATTCAAATACTTAAATATGACATCTCGATTGATGTCATACTCCAAATCTTCCTCCATTTTTTTGTCGAGTGCTTGTAGCTCTGCAACCCTTTGTAACTTCTCTGTCTGCCACTTCATTTGTCATGAGGTTGTCACATCACTTGTTGAAGGTAGGTTATGGATCATTCGATACCTCCACTCTCGTATACGCTCATTCACTTCACTAAGATGATCTAGTGTCTCGCAAATGAGGTGTTCTAGTCGGAGACGTCTCTTCTCTCCGGCCTCCATGTGACCAAAACAATGCTTCTCATAAGTATAGATCGGTGACACTTCAATCATGGTCTTCCATACCAAATTATAAGGTTGTAGCTCCATCTTGTAGCAAATGACATCTATTGGTGGAATCACATCATCAGATTGGACTATCGTTCCTTCCACCTTGTAGTTCGAACCAAAGCGTATCATACGACGCCAATGGTTGATGGCATCAACCGCAGGCCGCATGAGTAGCATAAGTCGGTGAGTGTCCGTCCGAAGAGTATTCTCCAAGTCCTCCCACTTCCTCAACTCCATATCACAAAACCTCTTATAAGGGTGAATCCATTCTGCAAAATCTGGAAGATAGACTCGTGGTTCCATATTGCGCGATTGAATTGCGAGGCGAGTATGGCCTCGGTGAAGCTAACTGGACAACTTATCCCCCATTGGTTGCACTCTCTCCAGGCAGGATTGTAGGCATCTAAAAAATGCATTACGAGAGTGTAAATACCCAAGTTGACATAACTTAAGGTCGAAATACTAACGACTCTAAGATTACAGGTTAGGTACTTGAGGGCTAGAATGTTTTAAGATTTTAAACACTTAAATCACCATGATATGAAATGCACACATTTTTTTTTTTAAATTTTTTTAAAGACCTTTATCATTATTTATGAAATACATTTATTATTATTATTATTATAAAGTTTCAAACACCTCTAAGTATTAATTTTTTTAAAATACATTTTTTAAAGAAAATTTCATTTAAATACTCGTGATAAAGAAAACATTCCTACATTTAAATTAATTTTGAAATATATTTTGTTTTACAAAGTTTAATTTAAATTTAAATTCTTTTCATAAATAGATATTTATACATTTAAATTAGGTTTTATAATAACCCTTTTTTTTAACAAAAAACCTTTTAAAATACATTTAAATTCCTTTTTAAAGTTATAAAACACATATTTTTACTTTATTAAAAACCTGGCTCTGATACCACCTTCTGTAACACCCCTTCTTAGAACACTGAAGAGATGTTGCAGCGCCAGCAATTACTCGGACTTTAATGTCCTTGTAACCGCCTTAGGCTTATAGGGACATGCAACCATGCTCCCATAAACAAGATGGTATAAAATAAATTATAATAGATATGAAATTAGCGGAAGACTTAAATAAAAATCAATCATCTAAAATAAAACCCAAAGTAACGGGTCCAACTTTAGTATCTAACTAGTTTGAATAATAGCAGTGGAAATAACGTTAAAAGAGTTACATCGGAAATAAATAAACTTTAACACAATAAATTTTAGGAATTTATACCTTAAAACAAAATGTGAACAAAAATATTAGACTTCTTTATTCTTCAGCGCCTCAAGACCATTTACCTAAACCTGCGGATTAGTGGCTGAGGTATAGTATGCAAACCAGGGACCCCAGACGTCCAAGGGAAGAAAAATAGGACGGTTAGTCTTTTTACGACTAGCAAATGGCAGAAAGTAGAATGTCCAAGACTCTGTCTACCACCAATTGACCATAAAAGGGTATTGGTGCTTCTAGACTAAAAATATAAATTAGGAGTAAATCTTTTTGTCGAAACCTGACTCCTTAGATTAAAATAATGTAACCGGATGATCCATAATGACCGAGTGTTTGAGTGAGATGCAAGTCCGAAGACCCTAAGGAATCATATTCCGAGTACGGAAGGAATATGATCGATATAACTTCACTGAAAATGGGTCACCTATTTATAAAATAATGTACAACACGATACTAATAATAATACAATTATACATGTTGATAGAGGAAATCGAGAATGCAAAACAGTAAGCAAATAAAGTAAAGCAAACCGATCAAATCCCAGCAAATAATGTTCAAGACTCCCTCCAATGTAGTAAGAGCAAGTCAGGTTCGAATCCTCGAGAAAGCTGGTCAACGGATCCTAGGCAGCGGTGAAATCTCACGGTCAGAAGTCGACAACAGTGGTACTTGACCTCGACTAAGGGTTAGTCGACAGGGGTCAGGCACAGTCGAACACAGCGCAACAGCAGTCACAGGGGCTCGTCGATATTGACAAGGCCTACTCGATGTCGAGTAGAGTCTTCGTCGACTTCACTTCGCCTCGTCGAGTTCCTGCACACAGAAGCTACAGCGACCTTGGTCGAAGATCAGTAGTCGAGATCGACGAGTGCTATTCGATCTCGAGTAAGACAGAGATTTAAAACGAAAGAAAATAAATGCAAAGGCTTTTGTGATTTCGAACTAAACTTAATTTAAAAGGGCTTCCAAGATTGGGGTTTGCAACAACGATAACCAAGCATGCACAAGGCAGAACCAAACAAATTATCATGTAAATCGCATCAAAGGACTAAGCTTTCGCCTTTTCCAACAATTAGACAACTCTTTCAAGAAATCCTAATTGTCTCTACTAATTTTATGTTTATAATCCAAGTTGTTAGCATGGATCTCCATTAGACGGGTAATAAATACATAAACAAGTAGGAAAATGCTCAAAACATGATAAAGGTCGGATCTTTACCTCAAACACGCATGGCTATCGTCGGGCTCACCCCAACCCTAGAAGTGGGTGGACTACTCGCGCTTCATCGCAAACTCAGACATTGATTGATGAAAAGAAACTTGCATTAAACTAAATTCAAAGACTTTACAATCCCGGCAATCAACTCTCGTTGAACGCCAAAACCCTAAAACCTTCGAACTCCCTAAATCGTCTCTGTGGAACTACTTCTCTACTTCTGAAATTGAATTGAATAAAACTGAGCCCCATGGGCTTTATTTATAGCCTTCTAACCCTTGCTATTCAAGGATAGAAACATCTATCTATATCTAAAACTATATCTAAAAGCTTAATGATAAAAAAACAATAAAGGAATTAAATCCAAAAATAGGGAAATATATCTAAAGGTCTTCAATGGATAAATCTTCTCCTTCCTTGATGATAGATGTAGATAATTCGGATAGACTAGGCTATCCTCGGCTCCAAGGACTCCAACTCCGAGTAGGATTCGTCAAGCCACGTCAACAGCTTCTGGATTCGTCGTCGATGTCGACTAGGGTCTCCTCGACATCGAGTAGGAGTGTTGTCGACTGGCTCGGCTTCGTCGTCTCGGTTAGCCGGTGCTCGATGTGGCTCGGACTTGGCTCACGGGTCTCGTCGACCTCGACAAGGGCTCGTCGACATCGAGTTGGGTCTTCCCTTCCGCTTCCACGAGTTGCCCCCTCCGCTGGAGCGAGTAGGCTTCTTCGTCGGCCTGGTGCATCCTGCTGGCAGCGAGATTTTCCGCGGCAGCGAGCGGTCCACTGCAACGAGTCGAATTGCTGGCAGCGAGTGTCGTCTAGTTATCCTCGTCCTCGTCCTCGGCTTGTCGACTCTGGGTGTGGCGCCCGCTGGCAGCGGTGATTTCCGCGGCAGCGAGAAGCTCGCTGCAGCGAGTCGAGTCGCTGGCAGCGAGTGCTGCCTGGTCGTCCTCATCCTCGGCTTGCCTCCTCTCCTCGTCGACTCCCGGTGTGGCGCTGCGGCGTCGTCGATCTCGACTAGGGCTTGTCGAGATCGAGTAGGGCTCCGGAGCTGGGTTGGTCTGGCTCCTAGTCGACAAGGCCTCTGCTCGGACATGCTCGTCTAGATCGAGTAAGGCCTACTCGAGATCGAGTAGCCTGGGCTCTCAGCTTGATTCGACTGGTTCCGCTGCTTGTTTGACCTTGGACTTCTGTAGTGGTTTTCCGAGCTTTTCTGACCTTCCTTAGAGTTGCTGTAAAATGTCTCGAATTCTGCGAATTTAAACAGAAACTGGTGTAGATTCCATAATTTGGCAAATAAACATAAACTACATAGATTCTGTACTATCTAACCCAAATGTATGCAAAGTATGCAGAAAACGATATTAAAGTTACTGTAAAATATGGCAAATTCAGCTCACAACAATACACAACGTTATCATTTACTTAGGACAAGTGATACCGGTCTTGGCCGCATATAACAGGCAGACGACCTACTACCCTTAGGTAGTGTACCCATTCGAGAGATTTGCAATTTCGAAGGGGCATCTCATGAGACGTTTATAGAGCAAGGTATACTCAACATTGACCTGACTTTACCATTTTCCATTTATTTAACACAACTCAATAATAATAATACTGCAGTAGTGATACACAATAACATTAAATCACAATTCCATCCTAGGTGACCACAAAAGGCATGTTGTTCACTTTAAAACTACAAGGTGCACAAAATAATATCACTGACAAGCATGGATATTCAAAACCAATAATATACCATACTTAACTAGCATGAAGGAAACAAAATGAACAAATCATGCTTTTAGGAAGTTTGGGCATTTAATATAAGTTTCTCAAATATCAGGATCAAATTATAATTACCCGAGTTGTCATGCTATCGCTACAGCCTCCCGCATCTAGATCCGAGCTTGATGTACCAATCGATGAAATCAAACTCTCCATTGCTCAGAGACGACAGATCAAATCATTTCTCCAGTAAAGGAGGAGGACCAAAATCCACCACAAATAGAGAACGCAGCTGTCCACAATCGCAATCGCACATAGAGGATGGCGAACGCCGAGTTCTTCATCAGCATCTCATGTTGAGATTTGTTCAATTATGGAAGAAATTAAGGCTGAAATTGAAGCAAATTGATGCTGAAATTGATCTGAATTTGATAGGTATCTGATGATGCAGAAATCTGAGATGCGAAGCCTGCAACCGCCAGAACACCTCCGTCTCCTGCGAAGTCGTCTCCTGCGAAGCCGGTATTGATATGGAGGAGCCGGTTGAGGAAGACAGCGAGACCAAGCGCCAGATCTGAGCCGCCATGGACAGCAAACGGCGACGATGATGGCAAGAGAGGAAGCGAGCCACCATGGACAACAAAGGCGGCGACGATTGCAAGAGAGGAAGAGAGGAAGGCGCCGGATTTGATCTCTGATCGTCTTTGTTCGTCTGCAGAGAGGGAGTAGTCGACGGCGAGGCCAAGCGACGACCCGAGATGAAGCGATGGAGAACAACGCGAACAATGCGCTGAGATTCAGAAAACCATCTGATGCCGCTAGCGAGGTTTAGGGGAGGGGGGCACAGAATTAGGTGGTGGACTTTTAGCTAATTTGTAAGGGGTGGGAGACAATTAATTAATTTGATCCAAAATTTGCGCCTTCGGCGCAAATTTTCTCAAATATAAATTAGGAGTAAATCTTTTTGTCGAAACCTGATTCCTTAGATTAAAATAATGTAACCGGATGATCCATAAGGACCGAGTGTTTGAATGAGATGCGAGTCCGGAGACTATAAGGAATCATATTCCGAGTACGGAAGGAATATGATATCACTTCACTAAAAATGGGTCACCTATTTATAAAATAATGTACAACACGATACTAATAATAATACAATTATACACAACGTTATCATTTACTTAGGACAAGTGATACCGGTCTCGGCCGCATATAACGGGCAGACGACATACTACCCTTAGGTAGTGTACCCATTCGAGAGATTTGCAATTTCGAAGGGGCATCTCATGAGACGTTTATAGAGCAAGGTATACTCAACATTGACCTGACTTTACCATTTTCCATTTATTTAACATAACTCAATAATAATAATACTGCAGTAGTGATACATAGTAACATTAAATCACAATTACATCATAGGTGAGCACAAAAGGCATGTTGTGCACTTTAAAACTACAAGGTGCACAAAATAATATCACTGACAAGCATGGATATTCAAAACCAATAATATACCATACTTAACTAGCATGAAGGAAACAAAATGAACAAATCATGCTTTTAGGAAGTTCGGGCATTTAATATAAGTTTCTCAAATAGCAGGATCAAATTATAATTACCCGAGTTGTCATGCTATGTGAGATTAAGGAGTTGATAAATAACAACAAACAGATCTAACTTGCATATTTATCACAAATTCATAGCATGGAATAAAAGACACGAAAGACATGACAATATTTGATTATTTTTTTTGAAATCCCATGACAATATTTGATAAATGCACGAAATTGCAGAAATGCACTAATTGGACCAAACCACTTGCCTTAACTCGACGAAATGATTCGGCGAGGGTGAGGATAATAATTTGATATGCTACCTGAGGTTTTACAGATCTATACAAGGGTATGAGTAACTTTTCATAAATTACGAAAACGGCCCCGTAACTTTTAAAAAGTGAAAACTTACTCTTGATTTCTTCCGAAAGAAACCCAAATCTGAAACCAAGCAAATCTCAGGAGCCTAAATGAATGCCAACTGATTCAAGATGATATACAAATTAGTGTAAGGTCGTCTACTCAATCAAAACTCGAGAAAACGCGAGAAATGGAACAGATCTTACCCAAACGAGACTCGAAAGCGACCAAATTTCAAATGTATTATCCCTTGATATGGTATGGATCTGAAAAGAAAAGATTTATAAGAATTAATAGGCCATCGGTCGAAAGAGAGAAAGAAAAACGTATGAAGACCACGTTTTTCTGCACATCAGAAAAACTGCTCACCAGTGAATTTCGGGGATGTGGTGTGAGTGCCCCAAAGTGTTCCTGAGCAAGGGAAAAGTGTGGATCAAAAGGGGGTGATTCACGGTACACGTACCAGTCGAAATCGGGGTCTTTGAATTGTTGTAGTGGCGGTGGTGTGGCACGAAATGTGGGTTGTCGAACACTGTTCGGCAGCAACTTCCAGCGGCAATTCCGGCCACTTCCCGACACGCTGCTGTGTAGGGGCTTTCAAGGTCGTCTCCTGGGTCTTGGAGGAGACCTGTGGTTATGGTAGTAGGCTATGTTGTCGCCGGAATCGTGATCGAGCACGATCGGAACGAACGGAGATCGTGTGTGTCGATGAGTTCTTTGGGGCTGGTGAAGAGGATGACTGAGAGAGCATTAGGATGAGCGTGGGAGGTAAATGAGTAGGCTGCAATATAATCTTCGGATTTCAACAATCAAATCCCGTGATTACGGGATTGTGTGCTTGTAACTAAGGCAAGAAATCTCCTTGTGCACGTATAAGGAAGGAAGGATTTCTGGAAAAATTTCAAACTCCCGCTTGCGACTAAGGAGAGGAGGAGTACTTGGAATGGCTGCGTGAACATGGGCCATTAAGGCCTGATTTTGCAACGTGGGTGTAAAAACACACATTTAATATTGTATATTATACCCATAAATACTATATTTTTGAAAATTTATTTATTTAAATAATTGCAATTTACTTTACAATAAATTAAATATTGACAATGAGGAAATATTTTATCTATTTAAATTAAATTTTTTATTTTCATGTCGAATAATATTATCGTTCTAAAACTAAATATCATATATTTTAATTGCACTATTACAAGTTAACTTCAACTTATTTTCGCCTAATTTAATATAAAGAAAATTTATTTATTTTAATTAAAACTGAAATACAAAAAAATTCTTTGGGGTATTTCAAAAGGTGGGTTCCTCGTCATCAAAATAAAATAAAATAATGACATTTCTTTTCACATGATTTTCAATTTTTTTAAAGCCAATTTGCCCAAATACATCAAATAGCGGTTTCAGAAAACTCTACCATGTAGAGTTGAT
Source organism: Persicaria tinctoria (assembly GCA_037127255.1). Taxonomy (NCBI): domain Eukaryota; kingdom Viridiplantae; phylum Streptophyta; class Magnoliopsida; order Caryophyllales; family Polygonaceae; genus Persicaria; species Persicaria tinctoria. Next base: position 39,106,612 of record JBANSL010000012.1, on the reverse strand, counting down.
TTTTCCGTCATAAAAAAAAAGAAATTTAGATTGTTAGGGTTGTGGAAAAGGAGGGGGCAAGATCTTATCCATTAATTTTTATTTTTATTTTTTATAAAGAAAAAATCCGGGTGGTGATTAGCCTACCCGAATGCATCCCGAAGGATGAGATCACGAAGATCTGAAAGAAATACATACACAAAATACATCAAAAGTTACACCTAATGGAAACCCGGAAAAACCCCAAACTCTAAGCAAACCAGCGAACACAACAACGACAGAAAGGCAGCCCGGCAAGGTGAAGTGGATAGCGAGCGCATGGGACAGCACCAGCTGACACGATGTCTCGCCGCCGGAAAGACGGAAAGCAGAAATCCTCGTAAGGCAAAGATGACACATGGGGAAGTGTGGATCACACGACGTTCCCCCCACCTAGATGAGGGATCTTCGGAGACTACAAACACCGCCAACACGATCACTTCGGTCAACCAGGGCCGCAGAACTACTCCTCAACCGAAACTAACCACGAACCAGCAGACGGACCTGCAAACAACTCGAGAAATTGAAGCACAACCGCAAGTAGGGCGAAGAGAGAGAGAAGATTCCGAAATTTATTTATTTGTATGTGTGTATATATATATATATATATATATATATATATATATATATATATATATATATATATATATATATATATATATTATCCATTAATTTTTATTTTAACGGTCAAAATCTTGTCAAATCTACCAATAAAGTTTTTTTAAGACTCTATTGGAACTCATTCCACCAAAAAAAATACATATTTTTTTTTTATTAGGTAAAAATTCGAGTTCAGATATATCTGAAACTCGAAGGCCGGCCAGACCGGCAGATGAGAGAACCGTCTAAAAACCAAAAAAAAAAATATTATGTTTACAAAGATACACTCGTTTTTAGAGAAGAGCAAAATTAGGTTAGTTAGGTTATTTTTTGCTAAATAATACATGATGATTTTACTTTAAATTTAAATATAAAAATATTTAAAAGGAGAATTCTGAATTAAAAGAAAAGCTAAAAAATAAAAATATCTATTAAAATAATGTTTTTATTATTTCTTTTCAAAATCTAATAAATAATAAAACTTCTTAGAATAAAAATATTGCCTTAGTAAGGGATTAATTAAAAAATGAATGTCAATATATATGTCTACCATTGACATGATGGAAGCAATAATCGAGAAGAGAGACTAACGATAATCGCTCCAGTATACATAGATGATCCCTCCAATATACATTACCCCTACCGTTCTAATAAAACCTGAATTTTATCTTCTTAAATCTTTGTTCAACCTAATTCAAAAGTAGAAGGTTCATACGACAACCATATCTTTCACTGAACTATGCTTTATTTTCGGTCCATTTTTATTGCAGTCATAGGTAAGCTCTTCATCACAATAAATTCCAATCAATATGTTTGTTATAATAGTTATTTCATTCATATTCATATGTTTTTCATTACTTGTAGGTAGAAACGTACTATATGACATTGATAACCAATGGTGAGTGGATGGTGAATGGAATCAAGTGCTCCTATGAAGGAAAGCGACTAGTAAAATGAGTTATTGTTGGTGAGAGTATCAAGTATGAGTCAATTAAGGAGAAAATAACCGACAAGATAAGTTTTGATCCCGACACGTATGAAATTGAATCGAAGTATGTTTAATCTATGAGAGAAAACTTTCCATCGTTTGAGATTAATGATGAAGATGATTGCATTGGGTAGCATACAAGTTCCTGAATATGAAGCCAAAAGAGTCTATGTGGCCTATAGAGTTCATAAGCCTTGTAAGGAAGAAAATTAGGCAATTTATAGAAGATATATGACTTTGAAATAAAATAGATTATGGTGAGAAAGAGTACAATAGAAGAACATGTAATTCCTCAATTCGCACTACCGGCAACACAAAGTCAAGAAGAAGTTTGCTTTGATAGGGAGCTGACCGTGACAAGGCATATGTTCAAGTTGACAGGACATTAGATGAAATTGTGGATGATGATAACATATCTGAAATGCTAGGGTTACAAGGCTGATATTGGAGAAGTTAGGAAATATTTTCAAATAAAGTTGAAATATCCTCAAATTGTATCACTAACCAGTGATGATGACGAGGATATAACGTCGTCGTTAAGGAAAAGAGTATATGATAAAGAGAATATATAGTTCATTAAGGAAAGGAGGACACAACTTCATTGACTTGGACAGTCCTGATGGAGAAGTAAACGGGTTGCAGGAATGAAGTAAATGGGATGCAGGAACAGTGATATGGAGAGGGGAAAATGGACGATGAAAACGTCTATTTTGATGTTGTGGATGAAGCTTTTATGCAAGAGGTGCAAGGGATGGAGGAAAACTATTATCGTACCCTCAATGATGCTAAAATGGCTAAGGATGATGATTGTGAGGAGAACCATAACCAAATGGAAGGAATCGATAATAGTAAAAAAAGTACTAAGGGTTAGAGTGTATTTTAATTCCAATGAAGAGTTGAAGGATGCACTAAATTCCATGGCGTTGGTCATCTGAAGAAGCAACATCAACATACTATTCACCGAAGAAGCAAGGGATGGAAGAAAATTATTATCATTCAGCTTTTTTTATTTTAACCTTAAAAAAATTGAATTATATGATAGCTAAAATTGCAACACCAACATACTATTCACTGAAGAAGCAAGGTCATTTGAAGTTAGCATCATGGCAATCTCGATGTCTCTTGCGTCAAATTACTAAAATTTACCATGTTTGACAAGGAATTCAAATGCACAAATATATATTTTCATTTAAATATAAAAAGGGCATAGTCATAGACTCATAGTACCTAGTCATATGTCTTGATCTTTGGTTAGAAATCTATATTGGAAAACTAATGCACAAACAAATTTCTTAATATTTTCATTTAAATATGAAAAGGGCATAATCATAGTACCTATTCATATATCTTGATCTTTGGTTAGAAATATCTAATATTGGAACACTTTTTTTTTGTTGATAAGGAAATAATTCGAGGCAGGACAGGTCCGGACCTCGAGAGGCCGACAAAGTCGGCAGACGGCAAGCCGTCTAAAAATACAACAACGAAATAGAAAATATAACATAAAATACATCAAAAGAGCACCCAAAGTAAACCCGGAAAAAATCCAAGACCTAAGAAAACGAAAGGGCACAACATCGAGAGGAAGGAAGTCGTCGTGGAGAAGTGGATAGCAAGCGCATGGGACAGCTCTAGCTGACACGATGTCTCGCTGCCGGAAAGACGGAAAGCAGAAATCCTTGTAAGGCAAAGGCGACTCCTGGGGAAGTGTGGATCACACGACGTTCCCCCCACCTGAATGAGGGATCTTCGGAGACCACAAACACCACCAACACGATCACGTCGATCAACCAGGGTCGCAGAACTGCTCCTCAACCGAAACTAACCACGAGCCAACAGACGAACACAAAACCACACGAGCATATGAAGCACAGCCGCAAGGAGGATGAAGAGCACGGGAAGAATCCGGAATTAATTAATTATATGTAAACATAACCCTTTTTTTTCAATTAGTTCGGGCTGCCCCAGGCCCAAGGATAATCCTTGGGCCCAAAGCACAGCCCGAGAGCACCTATCGAAACCCTAGCCCCCAGAACGAAAACAGGTTACAGGGGACGAAGGGGGATGGGAGCGACGTTGCAAGCCGGCGGAGACACCGACATAGCACAGTAGGGAAGCCAATCAACCAAGCCCGAGAACCCTACTGACGGACCAGAGGCCGAGCCGGGAGGGAAACCGCCGGGGGAGAAGCCACATGCCGCCGACCAGCGATGGAGGAAGCCGCCGGCGACACAGGAAGAAATTGAAACCATGTAGACGATAATCCCGCCATAGCAAGGCAAGGAAGAAGCTCGATTCTCCAAGCCCGAGGAGACGCAGGGCTGGAGAAGCGAAAGCACAATAGGGCGACCGATTTGGGAGACGAGAAACTACCGGAGATGGCAAGAACAGGCACAAATCAGGCCGATGAAATTTTGGTGAAGGTGGGTCATCGAAGCGTTAAAATCGACGCCGATTACACAAACAGTTTGACGATATCCACCGACGGTGAACACCAGCAGTACACAACGATCGGTACAACCGGAGAGAGACAGAAGGAGGCGATCGGCCGAGAGAGACCCATCTAGCCAAGAAGGCAGGGTGGATACTCCCGAAGGAGATTTTGGGGCTCCCGAAGGAGATTTTAGGCTCCCGAAGGAGATGTTACGACTCCCGAAGGAGGGTTTGGTGCTTCAGGTAGAGCGACGACATCCCAAAGAAACGACACCAGCAGGAAGCAGTGGTGGAAGTCCTAGGTTTGGAACACTTATGCACAAAGAGAACAAATATCTTAACAATCAAACTCAATTTTGTTTTGTTTATACTTTCTTATAAAGAATTGTCCAGATACGAAGAACTAAATAGGTAACTCCAATTACTTTAGTTTACTTGTTCATGTGACGAGATGTTGTTTATGTGAATTGCTTTTTCTTCTCAATGACAACATGTAGTTTGTGATTGTAGTTCATGTATTAGGTTGATCATTAGTCTCTAAATTATTGCAATTTTCTTAGATTGCTATTATAAATTGCATTTAGTGGGTTTGTCTAAAATTATTCATATTTGATGATTGTGTTTATGTCATATGCAAGCACAATCAATATGTTTGTATATGAACTAGCTAGTGATGAATTAGGCATTTTATACCTCATATTACATAAAAAGAAAGAAAACTATAACTTGATTGTCAACGAGATCATACTAGTAAGACATTGGTAACATAAAGCTCTCTAATCTACGTGTCTATAGTTGTTATTGAATTTAGTCTAGAAATAAACAGACTGTCACCGGTTACTTTCTTGTTTTTGACGTTTACCTATACTAACATATGTGTGTTTGTGTTTGGAAATTGAATAAATTTAATCTCGGCAAAGGTTTGGAGTTGTTGGTTGATTATACCTCAAGCAAACGCGCTCGTCACTCTGACAAGTACCTTGAGTGGGAAGCACACAACGAATTCATGCTTGGCTACTTGAGGCATCATGAAGCTAAAAACTTGAGGCAGTATCCCTTCATCTTACATGTTTAGCTCGTAGGTGGTTGTTCCTCTTGAGGGACATCTGTCAGCAATAAGGCATAGAACCAATGGAGACTTGGCGCCAACTTCGATACCTCTTAAAGCATAGGCATGTCAAGGAAGAACACGTTGATACCATGAGGTTGACATGGCATCGTGCTGACAAAGGAACAAATCGCCTATGGAGTTTCTCACATATTTGGAGGAGGTTACTCACCAACCTCATTTCTACATGTCCAAATGGTCCCTTTTTACACACTTTATGGTGTGTGTGTGTGAGGGGGGGGGGGGGGCTTAATCCCCTAATTAGATTTTGTTAAAAATTCATAGAATAAAATGCATCAACATTTTGTTGAAAATCCCTTGTTCGTAGGTATGGTTCTTAACCTTCTACTTCCAATAACAATACCTTTAAAACTAACACCTCCATACAACAAAGGGATTTTCAAACTCATCTAAAAATAGGGTTTGAGGTACAACAATGCAAGGTTGTAGCTCCTGCCTAAGGTCGACATAGGGAACAACATCGTTATAAGTATCAAAGCCTTGATCACCTTGCTAAAGATTGTCCACAACAGAAGAAGTTCCTACTAAATGATATGGGTGATTACTATTGCGAGGGCTCGTGAAGAATCTATATGCTCAACCAAATTTGAGGAAATTATTTTACTAAATAATAAGGAAATTATTTTACTAATTCAGAAGTTTCTAGTGGTTTGCCAAAGCAAGAATATCTTCAACACGTCTACGCGCGGTTTGAGAAGATACACTTAGTGTGATTATATATGGAGAAAGTTGCTACAACTTGTTCAAAGAGAAAGTGGTCAAGTACCTCCATTTGTCAACTACACTCAGGGTGACTCACTATAGCCTTAATGACATCATAGATAACAACACGATATCATGGTAACTAGTCAATATCTTGTTTAATTAAGCATTGAGTTTTATGATCAAGTTTTATGTAATGTTGCTTGTATGGTGTGCCTATAATATTGTTACACAATATAGACCACTCCTCGACTTTGTGTAATTGAACTTGATGATTACACAATTAGGGATATGATGAGAATAAATGAAGTGCATATAATTAATGGTTTAAATATTGGTGATAAAGTTTTCATTCTACGGATGGTGCTCAACCCTTTGGCTTCAACACTACCTTTCAAGTTTCAACATAGATGATATTCCATTACCCTTTCCTTTATCATGACTATCATTAAAAGTCAAGGACAATCATTACCGTAAATGGGTTTGTATCTTCCAAAGAACGTGTTCCCATATGCATGGTCAATTATACGTTGCATTATCTTGGGTTACAAGTATCCATGGGTTAAAGATCCTACTCCTAAACAACGCTAGCAAAAGCATGAAAGAAACAAGGAATGTTATATGGTAAGTGTTTGTTTACCAATGTTTAAAACATAGTTATTCATTCTTCTTATCATGCCACTATATGGAATTATTATATGTGAATATGCTAGTGTATTTTTTGTTAATGGGATGCTCGAACGATGGATTGCTTCGATTGTTTCCGCTTCAATCATATTATATTTTTTTTATGTAGTTGTCTTTTTTACGGATCGAACATTGTAATGTTTGTCAAATTGTATGCCATATATTGTTATAGTGTAGTTCCAACAATGTACATTTTTTCCTATATTTCCATAAGATTATTTGGGCATATCATTTCATCTTTTCATTATGATCGAACAATACAAGTACTCCCTCCGTATCAAAATACTTGTTGTTTTAGTTTGGACACGTTTTTTAAAAACGATAAAAACTATATAAAATATTAATGATTTTATTAATTTACAAAAATAATTTCATACTTAATATAATTATCTATAAGATTATTTTAAAAAAATTATGAAAAAAATTAATATTTTATAGATTTTTTTGCTTTTTAAAAAGCGTGCCAAAAAATAAAAAGACAAGTATTTTGATACGGATCTAGTATGCTTTAAGGCCAATGATTGGTCCTCTTTTGTCCCTTGACATTTCTTATTTTTGAAATAGCCTGACTGTATTTTCCTTTTATGACATCACTTTGTAAGGAATTAAAACATCGAGGATGAAGTTTTAAAGTAAAATTTTATGAAGTTTTATCAAGTTTGGAATATAGTGGGTCGTTAGCAAGCCAAGAGTTAAGTAAAGAGGCTATAAAATTTATTGGATATTTATGACACGCTTAAGAATTAGTTGGTAAAATATTCCCAAAGTGGTGGAGTGAAAGATTGTTGGAATATATTTAAGAAGGACAAAGTATGTAAATCTAAAAGCTTTGGGCTATTTCTCGTAATTATAATGTAAATTAGGCCAAAATCAAAGAAAGTGCTACGTTGCCTTCTTGATTAGCATGGAATTGAAAGAGAAGCATAGTGGTGACGGCTGTACATCCACCTATCTCAATTTGATTGGTTACATAGTATTATATATATGCATATGAGTTGATGAATTTGGAGCATTACTCCCAAGCTCTCATATATACTCCGTGCAAGCTAGCCAAAGCCATTCGACATTTCGGCTTTTCAATTAAAATCCCACCGTTCACTATCTAGCTACTATACCACCTCGATCCCGGGTAACGTTGATTATTATTCGGTCGTTATATTCTGGGACGGGTCAGCATTATTCCACCGGTAAAATCTCTTTCAGTTATTTTAAGATTTGGAGATATTTTATATTGTTATAATACCCGTACATAATTCAAGGTCTTTCCTTATTAGCCTTTCTAAGTCGTTATAGTGCTCGTTGTTATTAAGAAATTTGGGTATTTCTTAAGACGATATAACATTGGCTAAAACGGGTATTTCTTTTTAGTCGAGATAATGCCCAATTATTTTGGATTGTATGGCATTTCTAAGTCGTTATAATGCCCAATTGAATTTAGAAAAGGAAATCCTAAATTAAGTTTGCAAGTCCTAATACTGCATGGGTATTTTAAAAATGGTGTTGGACAAATGATTGCCAGGAAGTGAAGGGTATATGTTTTATCAGATTAGTTAAGGATTATTTTAAAGGGAGACTCTGCCAAAGTTTAAGGATAAAATTATTGGACATAAGCTAATTAAATTATTATTTGTCTGCTGGTGAACGGTTTTTAGTCGCGTAAACCGTATCAAAATAAATTCGAACTTACTAACTAATGTAGTGTGGTAAGCACGAGTCGATCCCACAGAGAATCAAGTTATTCCTAAGTTAAATTTATTTACCAATTAATAGAAAAGGGAGTTTTGGTGTGATGAGAATAAGAAAGGAAAGAAAATAAAATAAACTATAAACAAATAACGGGGATAACAATTAAGAAGATAGTTTCATCTACAAATATCCACTTTAATTTGACTAGTTGATCCTTGATTCTTCTTCAAGTTCTCTTTTCATCATATTATTGTTCATGTCCTGATCTTGTGTAAATTACTAGTCCTACGAGTCCTAGTAACCCTTACTAATTAGATAATCCTAACACGGTCAAGATTTAACCTAATAGTAGCATTAAGATTAAGGATTAACCAGGATAAATGCAACACCAAGCTACGAGTCAGCATTTAACATGTAATTGATTCTCTACACACCAGTTTAGTCCTACGAGTCCTAAAAAGGCATGATTGCTACTATGGATTAAGGTTCGCTACGAGAAATCTACAAAATCCTAACAATAATCTCAACTAGTTGTACGGACTAGAAGAAATCAACAATATTCGCAAAAGAATCAATACGAATCAATAGGAATAGAACAAGAGTAGAAATCTCACAACTTTATCAAATCAAAGCTTCAATCAATAGACGAAACGGGAGAGTTTAGCTCTCCATAAAAATAAGACAAAACACAATTAGAGTTTAGAGGTGAAAGAGTTAGTCGGCCTCTGTGTTTTGCCGAATGAATTGTATATATATCAAACTCCGTAGAAACTAATCTATCTAATCTATATAATATATAATATAAATATATATAATCTAATTCTATGTAAGGTAGTAAGTAATTGGAGCCAATTCATGAAGCATTGTGGACCTCCTTCAGTCCTTCCGTAGACAATTCGATCAGCCCAGTTAATGTGGCTTTAGCCGTTAGCCCAACTGTAATTTCCGCAATCTTCATCTCTCCGATTCATCAAGATACCCGTACGAACGTAGCTCGGCCATCATGCTTTTAGTTTGCCCAATGATCCTTTAAATTATGATTAACTCCGCATTTTATACGATCCAGTCCAAAAATACCTGAAATATATAAAAACACTAGTGTAGACTCCGAAAAGCAAATGATACCAAATAAGCTATAAAACATACCCTAAATTAATATGTAAAACTCTACTTAAAACATGACTAAAATAAACCCTATCATCTGCTATGTACGACGTGACTGGATGCGCCCGGTTTTATAGTTGGTGACGTCAATCGAGATCCTACGTCTCCAGAAGGAATTAAATCTCTTGGTTGATCCTAACCTTTATTATCTGCAGACTTCGGGTCTATAACCAAGGCAAGTGACTTTGTCTCATTTACTTCCTATAAGACCCAATGCTTTTCTTTTAATCCGTGTCAATTGCTAATTATCAAGTATATCTGTCATATCTGTTTAAAATAAATTGCAAAGTCTATTTATTCTTGCGATCTCTGTTCGTTCTTTCTCTATTCAAGCTAGTTATATACTTTCCAAGTGTGGACTTTGGTTGATTTTTAGAACAGATCCTTATTTATTATGTAAGTTGAATATATGTATAAATTAGTGTCTAGCTTGACGGCTAACGAGATAAATTTATATAGTGGGAAATTACACGGGTTCATCTAATGAATCCTTATAATGTGACACGTGTGTGTTACTAATCTAGTAACAAAAGGAGTGTTAAACGTGTGTGCGCGTGCGTAAATGTGTGTGATCATAACAGGTCAAGACTCGTTACGTCTTGCTCTATAAGCTTTTCATGAAAAGTTCATTTTGAATATTATCAAAATGATACATTTTACCTAGATGAGTGGTAAAATAGGCATGTGCCGGTATGTCGTTGCTACTGTTACGTCAAGTACAACGTAGTTCAATAACGATACAAGTGAGTGATAAATAAATAAGCATTAATGCCTTGTAGTGAGAATTAAGTAATCATTGTTTGATATCATTCGAAGAATGGTATGTGTTAAGTAAATATTTTATCCTTATCCAAGTCATGTGTGTCAAACAAAATATTGTGGAATCAATGTGTAACCTAAAGTCGTGCATTGTAAATATTCTACTTTGTAAATTATATATCTCCTTAAACTCATACCATATTACGGACACTGGTTTTTAAGTGATTATCATCTATTCCGTTCCGTCATTTGCTAGTTCTTCACCGAACTAACCAACCGTGTTGTGAAATGGTTGGCTGGTGTGCCTCATCTGCATACGATGTACATCAGTCAAATTTTGCAGGTTAGGTAAGGAGGCCTTGAAGAGTTGACATTATACAAGTAAAGATTTTAAACGTTTTGTTATATAATAAAGTACGTCTTTCAAATTTCTATACCTTATGTATGAGATTTCACTTTATCTTGCAAGATTGCGGAAAATATATGTAAAAGCTTTGCGCCATGTTTCATGATAAAAACCGTACTTCATGTCTTCCGCTGTCATTCTTTTAAATTATTTATTCATTTATTTATTTATCATCTTGTTTATGGAAGCATGGTTGCATGTCCCTATAAGTCTAAGGTAATTATGAGGACAGTAAAGTCTGAATAATTACTGGTGTTGCAACAATTTTCTTCAATGTTTGATTGAACACTTTGCACACAATCCATAAAACATTGCAAATAATAAATTTCATATGTCATAATGTTTCAATTAGTTGGCTTTATGCAATTTTGTAAGCAGGAAGATTTTTGTCACTCTGCATTTTTGTTCACTCCACTGATCAACAAATTGGTACTAGCGTTTAGCAATCAAGTATCACATCGAGGTAAATAAATATTGATATTTCAAATTCAATCTAAATACAACCCTATTTTAGAAATGATTTATCCCAAAACTAGATAAACACTTACTCATATTAAGGATTTCAAGAGGGAGAAACTTGTTAAAATCCTCATTTGGTACCAAGCGATCCAAAATTAGAGCCGATCTCCAAGAATAAAGAAACAAAACTAGCTTCTTTCTCCTCCTTTATCTCTATCCTCCGTGCTCCCTCTCTTTCTCTCTTTTTTATACCCCATACCCCCATTTGAAAAAATATGTCATTTACAATTTATGTACACTTTTTTAGAATGATAAAAACTATATCAAATATTCATTTTTTTTATAAATTTTTTAAACAATTTTGTACTTATTAATAGTAACTACGAAATTGTTAAATTTTTTTTTTATAAAAAATAGATATTTTATACATCATTATAGGAAAACGTGTGTGAATAGTAAACGACTTGGTCAAACACTTACTTTCTATGACTTGACCCTTATAACTTATTCTCAAGGCATCCGCAATAGCGGAAAAGGTTTAAAGTGGGTTAATACACCCCAAACCCTGCACGTCGGAATTGACGTGCAGGTTTAAAGTAGGTTAATTTTTTTTTTTAAAGTGCTAATTAGTGGGAAAGGGTTGCACGTTTAAAAGGACGTGCATTTCTGATGAAAGATTTGCGGTGTATCTAACAACACCCATTATAAAATGAGTGAAAATGTCATCCCGCAAGACATAAACGTTTCTAACTAAGCGAAAACGGTTAAGGTTTCTGACTTCTCTTCAAATTTGGTGCCATTTGGCGTCTCTCTTCAAATTTAAACTAATTTTTAGGCATTTTCATTTGTTAAAATTAAAAAATAAATTTATTTTTGAACTTAATTTAATTTTATCTATCTATAGACACCCACTTTATATATGTTTATGGAAAAAAATATTTCAAAGTGAGATTTTTTTCTGGACAGAGAGAGAAATACAGGACTTACGTGACGGTCAATACGTTCTTCGTGTGACTCTAACAGATAAACCAAAGTCTGAATATAACAATTATCTTAACATCTATTATGACAGTCAACTACATGCCACTTAATACAGTCATCGTGCCACTAATGTTTATTTACGTGCCAATATATGAATTTTCTGTGCCAACTCTCACGAATCCGACCTAGACATATTCATTACTCCGTCCTATCAAATATGTTTGATTTTTTACTTTCCCGCACGTATTTTAATTTGTTAAAAATTTGTATAAAATATTATTTTTTTATAGTTTAATATTTATTAGTAAGAAGTATTAGATTGTAAAAAAAAATTTTAAAAAATTAATATTTAATATAGTTTTTAGCTCATTGAACTACATGCCAAAAAGTAAAAAATCTTACATTTTAGATTGGAGGGAGTATTATATATTGATGGTGGCACGGTTTAGCGTTCGATCGGCATGCAATATTACATTGTTGGTACATATTTCGTATTGGCTGGCATGCAACTGATCACTAGATTATCTGTGTTCCCGATCCTCCTTCAATGACACCACTTCCACTTTTCCTCTCTCCTCTTCCTCTTCTCCCCTATCCTTTGCATTTAATGTTCTACTCTCTCTCCCCATTCCATACCATTAACTATTTAAATATTTTTGCAAGTTTTTGGTATATTCAATACCATTAACTATTTAAATATATATATATATATATATATATATATATATATATATATATATATATATATATATATATATATATATATATATATAAAGAAATCTAATTTACAAAAATGTAAATAAGTATATATTTTTTTATCAGGTAAAAATTCGATTTCAGGCAAACTTGAAACTCGATGACCGACCAAGTTGGCAGACGGAGAACCGTTAATACAAACCGAACATAATAACACAAATCATCAGCTGTAAATAAGTATATGAAACAAAAACATATAAATATAAGTATATAAAACACAAATATAAGTATATGAAATACAAATATAATTTACAAACATGTAAATATATTTTTTCATAATAAAAATTTTGATGATAAAAAATTTAAAATTTTTTTCAAGTGAAAGTGGTGCAATAGGATCTCCACTACCCACCAGCTATGTAACACGGAAACAAAAACAAAAACCGAAAAGGAAACGGAACAGAAACCGGGAAATGACAATCCAAATTTTATAGGAAATGAAAACGCCGAGAAAATGGTAACATGAATTGTCTCGCAATCGTGAATGCTATCAAGGGAGCCTGGCGGATGATCTGAGAGATCGAGATGCTTATTTCAGATGCTCTTCTTCTGCTCAGTTCTTTTGAGACGATCTCTGTTTCCCACGTTTTTAGGGAGGCTAACATGGCTGCCGATCATCTTGCTCACCTGGCCATGGATTATGTCTCCTCTCTTTGGAGTTCTGACCTTCCGTTTCAAACTCTCGTCTGCAAGGATGCTCTTGGGTGGTGGTAGAACCGTAGTTTACACACCCCATATTTTCACCTTGTATGTATAAAAAAACATAGAATGCAACATTAGGCTACAAATTGAAATATTCAATGTCGTGATAAACAATGTCCTTACTCCTTAACAAAAATCAATACAGATATGTCAAATATTTTAAAGGTCCTTACCCCTCTTTGACTCCATCAGCTACAAAGTCGGTTTATTGGCTTTGTTCAACATTATGACTTCCGCTAGGACCACTACTCGCATTTGAGGAGACATAGTGAGAGCTGAGATGGAGAGAGCATTGAACAAGTGAGAGTTTACCAGGAAAGCACATCAAACAGAGAGAGAGGGTTGTTGGAAGGGAGGAGAGGAGTGAAGACCAAAAATGAAGGAAAAGGAGGCGGCAAGACTAGAGGAAAATGAGAGTTTCACACGGGAGAAAGGGGAGCATGATTTAGGGTTTTTTTTTTATATAAAAAATTTCTTTCAATTATAAAACGGTTCCGCTATATACACCCCAAACCTTGCACGTCGGAATTGACGTGCAGGTTTAAAGTGGGTTAATTAATTTTTTTTTAAAAGTGCTAATTAGTGGGAAAGGGTTGCACGTTTAAAAGGACGTGCATTTCTGATGAAAGATTTGCGGTGTATCTAACAACACCCATTATAAAATGAGTGAAAATGCCATCCCGCAAGACATAAACGTTTCTAACTAAGCGAAAACAGTTAAGGTTTCTGACTTTTCTAGTCAACGAAATGGTAAAAGTTCCTGACCTCTTATAAACCTTTCTGAGGCGTTTCTCCCGAGTTTCGTAGTTTCTTCGTATAAAGAAACGTGAAACCGTTGTGAAATGAAGTTTCGGCCTATCAGCCCACCAGTCTACACCACCACATGTTGTCAAACTAAGGGCGTGTTTGACAACGGAATAGGGGTAGGTGGATTGGGATGGATTTAGGGGGTGGGGAGGGATGGGGATGGATTTTTGGGGTAGACGGGGTGGAAATTTGAAGTTAGTTTAATCCCGTTTGTGTTTGGTCGTGTGTTAAAGTATTTGGGGATGAAGACACTCAAAAAGTCACATTATCCCCCATTAATTGACATGAAAGGACAAAAATTTCCCTCCCAAATACCCCTGAAAGCCAACTCATCTTCTTCAATCTGACCTTCGTCCTCCCGTTCTCTCGCTCTCCGCCGCCCGACATTAGGACCTCTCGCATTCGCAGCTCCTTCTCTCCCTCGTCTCGCCCACTTCTCTCGCTCTCGCCGGCACTCTACCTCCGACCCGCTCTCGACCTCTCCATCCTTGGGCATCAGGTTGACGATGCCCATCACTTCCACCACCAGCTTCGTCATCCCCATCCTCTCCGGCGCCGATATCGGCCGATTTTGATTATCAATTGGATTGAAATTACTTCATTTTGGTCGGTGGGGGAAAGGTAGGCAGAGTAGGGAGGGAGAGTCCGGGGCGGGCAGATCGGGCGAGGTGGGGACCGGATCGAAGAAGACGAAAGGTGGCAACAAGTGCCGGCAGGGATCGATGGCAAAGATTGGGATGATTCAAAGGGCGGTTGAAGAAGTCAACGGGAAGACTACTTTGGAGCATGGGCAAATTTGAGACATTTCCATCCCCATCCCATCCCCCTCCTTTTTCTAGGTGACAAAAAATCCCATTTTTTGGTGTTCCATGTCCATGTCCATCCCCTTTCATCTACCTCCATCCCGTGTCCCAAACATACGAGCACGGTTCTCAAAACCCACCCCCATCTCTTCCATCCACTCCCACCCCAGGCAAACACTCCCTTATTAACTACTGTGCTGTAGGAGAAAGGATTGAAGTAGGGATGTTATTCGAGCCGAACGAGCCGAACTTGACATGTTCAAGCTTGTTCGTTTTTTAAACGAGCTCGAACCGAGCTTTTTTCGAGCTTTAAGTAATTCCATTGAATTCGAGCTATTCGAGCTTTATTCGAACGAACCGACATTTCAACCAAGCTTAAAATTTTGTTCAAACTCGGCTTGTTTAAATAATTGTACGAGCTTGAGTCAAGTCGAGCCGATCCCGAGCCGAGCTCGAACTATTCAGTTAATATAACAACCCTAGAGAATCTAGGAACCATTAGCTGCCGGTAATTTAATACGGAGTGTAAAGCCTTTCTTTAATCGTCTTGTCCTTTTTCACACCTTTACCCTCCTAGGCCCTTTCTTTCTTCAACCTCATCTGTGTCTCACTGGTTCCTCGGATTCCATTTCTCCAAGCCCCTTTGGTTCTTGTGATCCCTACGCCATTTCTCTGCAAACAAAAAAAACAAAGAAGAAAAGTAAAATGGCTTGTTGTGGTGCAAAAAGAGGTGGTGGGAAAGGATGTGAAGCCGAAAAGTGCGATAATTGTAGAAGCTGGGAGGAGGAACTCTACTGGAAACGTTTTCATCCCTTGCATTTCTGCCAGATCCTTCACCCGACTACTGAATTTCAGAATCAGCTAGTAAGATTTCCAAACCCACTCTTCTTCCCCCTTTTGATTTTACTTCTGTTGCTATTAAAAAAAAACCCTATCTTGGGTGTGATAAATGAGAACCCTTTGTGGGAGAAGGAAAAAGGGCAGATCTGTCCACCCCGCAGATGATCAATTGCCTTGTCTGTGGTATAGTAGAAAGGGAAATAGTTTGTTTCAATTCTTTACTTTTTGAAATTTGTTTTTCACCTGTTGTGCCTTTTTGTATGTGGGAAAGAAATCTATGCTTCTTGTGATGGTGAGTAAATTTGTGTAAATTTCTGGGTTTTTTATGCTAAGGAGATCCAAGTTTCAGGCCTCGTGGAATCAAGTCCATTGACTAGCCCAAAAATGGTTTGTGCGGATTGGTTCACCTTTTTCAAAAGGGGGAAAATGCAGGAATTTGGAACAGGTTTGTTAAGTGGAAGAAATTGAAACCCAAGACCTTTAGGTAGCATTTAGTTAGCTAGGTTTAAGCTGGACAACATCTGGAATTTCTTGTGTTTGTAATTGTTTGAAGCACCTGACCTAGTGATAGATGTTTCTGCATTTAAAAATAAAAAATCCAAATGCTGTTTGTGTTTTCTCCTTCAAGCTTGATCAGAGCATTGCAAAAAGGCTTTGGCTGGGTTCATCAGACGGAATCTCTTAGCGAAAGTAAGAGAGCAGGGGAAAAATTGGTGATTACACCTTCACCTCCTAGGATACAACAAAGCCCTATAAGAAATCTGAGACAACAAATCTGAATTTCTTCTTGTTTTTTCCTTTGAAGAAACTCTTATTTTATAAAGGGAATATCACTGAAACCAAGTCAGTTTTGCGGTTAACAAAAGTTAGTTGATCTCTCTCAAAATCAGGAAGAGATCACAACCATTGATCTATAACAGATCTTATTGATCTTTGACCGATATGGACAACTGATTTCAGAAATCAGAACCAACTGAAACTAATTAAATTCAGTCTTATTTTTAGACTTTAACCAACATGCATTTTGCTTAAAGGTAAGCATGTATCTTTGGTTTGTCTTTAGGAGCATGTTTGAAATGGCAAACTGCTATGTTAGTAATGTTACTGAAAGAAAGGAGCACGATAAAGTCACATATGCCTGAAAGTCAAACTATAAAGAGCTAAGGTAAGGCGGCCTTTACCTTTGGGTATTAAGTTAAGAAGAGATTTGGGTATGAAATTTAACATATCAGAACATTTTTGTGTTGACACTAGGAAGCACATGAGCATTAGGCTAGGATAGATTTGATCTTCCATCCTCTCTTCTCTTCAATTCTTTACCCAAAATTTTCTTAACAGCCTGCATGATTTTGTTATTGCAGTTTTGGTGCTGAATTTTCTGTGTTGTTTGTTATAATCTTGTTTTCCCCTTTCTTGACATTGAAATCCTAATAGTATTCATATACGACAGGGAATTCCCAGGAAGTTTGCACGCAATGCAAAGGCCCTTTTACCTCCAAATGTAACTCTGCGAGGTCCAAGTGGGGCTTCATGGTGTGTTATGATGAAGAAGAAGGGTGATGATCTGTTCCTCTCTGATGGATGGGAAGAGTTTGTGAAGGCTTACACTTTGAAAGAAAACAGTGTTCTGATTTTCAAGTATGATGGGACCTCTGTTTTTGATGTCCTGATTTTTGACGGGGAAAATCTTTGTGAGAAAGAGTCAGCCTATTTTGTCAAGAAATGTGGACACGCAGACCCTTTTAGCGAACGCCAGAGGAAAAGAGCTTCAAGTGAGGCTAACATAGAAGAGAAGGATGACAATCACATTCGTAAACCAACTAAGCAAGCCAAAAAGGATGTTGTTGAAAAAACTGTTGATGAATCTCCTAAATTGAATAACTCCAAATCCAATTTCAAGACTGGGAGGAAGAAAGCTGCTGCTCGTAGTAAAATGTCTTCTAAATCTAAGCCGAGAGAAAGAACTCCTGTCCATTCTCCAGAGAACTTGTGTGACTCTTTTGGTATGCTTTCTTGGCTAAATGATACACTGTTCAATTCAGCTTATATTTATTAGCTTTAAGAAGTCCTTACATGCTGCTGCTGGAATTGTGACTAAGAAGTTAATTTTGTTTTTGTCAGCGATGTTAGCTGAACTTGGTAAAACCATTGTCCAAAATGCAACATCCTACATGGAGCCAGAGAATACTACAGTTATCAATGGAACGAAATCTCCTAATCAAGATAATGCCCCAGAAATCAATGGAAGCTTTTCGCCTAAACTTCCTTCTCAAGGTGCCCCACAGTCAAATGGAAGCAGTTTAATTGATGGAACTAAAACATCTGATCGGGGTAAAAGGGCAGGTATTAAAAAAAGTCTTAATGAAGCCGCGCTTCAGAAAGCCGCTTCAGCTAAAAGTAAAAATACAAAGGCGGTAGGATCTCCTGCTTCAGCTAAAAGCAAAAATACGAAGACAGTAGGTTCTCCTGGAAAACCAAAATCCTCTAAAAAAAAAGTTGCTTCCACGGTAGACCCACGGGCAGAAGGTAAGTTTTCTTAAAACTATTGGACTAATATGACAGTCATTCCCTTCATGGTTTTAATGACATGCATCAGTCCTAGCATATTATAAATCTTTCATAATGTTCATATTTTCGTACATTTAATTGTTTTATCTTTTATCTTTGCAACTGTGTTTTTTGTAGCCTCAAAAAAGTCCTTTGTGTCTGAATCCGGTAAAGTGGCCATGGAAGCGGCTCGCAAGCAGATGACTGACAAAAGTTTCTTGCTAGTGCTGCGTCCTACAAATGTTTACAAACGATTTATGGTGGTAAATCATCATTCTTAATGGACATGAATAATAATTTAGGATTTACTCCTTCCAATCAACTTTAAATGTCGTTTTAGGTTAGAAAATTTGATCAATTTTGAATGTCATTTTAGGTTCTTTAGGCAACTAACTAGCATTAGATTAAGAGATTTTTATTGAAATTTGTTTTTATCAACTACTTTTGCCTCAAATTATTTATTGATTGGCTTAAAAGAGGATTGTACATTTAATGTGATAAGATATACATGTAATAATTACAAAAAGTAAGTGAATTGATACTTTTCTTAAAACTTGTGTTCAAACCTAAAATGTCACTTGTTGATTGGAGGGAGGACAATGTTTCTCAGCTGATGAAACTACAGAAGATGGCTACTCCTTCATGAATGCATCATGAACACAGAAAAGACAGTCATCCTTACTTTGAATTTCACTAATCATCTTTTCAATCAAGTGTGACTAAGTTCCATGTAATCCTACGAATGGCGTCTAAGTTTACGACTTTATGATGACAAATTGAGAATTAAATCTGATGAATTATTTGTGAACTTTCTATATTTTTCATGATGCATTTGTTTTAAAATTTCAGACTGTTCCGCCAAATTGGTTTAAAAGGCATCTTCCTCCGAACAGCCAGGAGGTTTTCCTGCGGATGGAAGAAAAAACATGGGTGACCAAGCTCGGTTACAGTCCTGCCAAAGGTACAGGACAGATCTGTGGAGGATGGAAGCAGTTTGCTCAAGACAATCATTTGGAAGAATTTGATGTTTGCTTGTTCACTTTGGTGAGCCAGAAGGAGAACACTACTATGCTGGATGTTAGCATATACCGAGCAGGTCCTACAATGGCCACCCCTATTAGCCAGGTGATGACTGATGCTACAATCATCATCCCCCGTGACCCGGTGACGAGTGATGCTACAATCATCACCCCTCTTAACCAGGTGGTAATGGATGACACTCCAATGTTTATCATTGAATAAGTTTAGGAACAACTTGTCAGTATCTATGGACAAGTAAGCGGCGTCTGTAGGTAAAATATTACTAGCAGGTGTGGAATTAGCATAGCAAGTATGTTTTGCCGTGGATATTGCTTGCTGTTAATGGGTTTCTTATTGTTCCGGATGGTGTAACTCTGATTAGGATATTATGCAAGGGCACTACTCTGCTAGAAGCAGGAGTTGAAACTTGCCTGCATATTTTAGTGTTGAAGCTAGCTTGCTTGCGTTTAAAATTCTACTTCTACTATGTCAATAAGAAAATTTCATGTTTTTATTTCCGTGCAACCAAATTAGGTCATTAGCAACTCAAGTGTAGCAGTTGGGTACGACACATCTCTAATGCTTAGCTTGCTCGATAGAAGCAAGCTCATGGGCTACTTTGTTTTCATCTCTAGGTTCACGTGGGCATTCACAAGTTGGTGGATGTCAAAAGAAGCTGATGGTTTATGGCAGCCTTCAACTGATGGGAGTTTACTGCACTTCAAATTATTCAGCGACACCCCTTGATGTTCTGAGAACAACTCTAGTGGCAGCACCTATGTTAACATAACAATAGTTGCATCTGTATGATCTTCAATGGTGAATGTGGGTTACCAAGGGAAATTGAAATTATTCTTTGGTTATGATAATGGCAAAATCTGGCATTGCTCAAGGAAGGCAACTGTGCGGTGGTCGTAAACACTAGCTAACATTGGTCATAACTTCTTGCTAGTTGATCCTGATGTTCCCATCTAAAATGATGTTGTGCGTTATTACACTTGGGCATGTTTGGGGCTGAGTGGGCGGGATGGGTGTTCTATTTTTGGGTTCCAGGCTTAGGGTGTTTTGGAGGGGCTTATGAGGGTGGCCAGGATAGGGATTAGCTGGGTGGGAAAACCTCATTTTTCCCACCTTGAGAAATGGGGTGGGCGGGATTGGGATTTTTGCACTCCCCAAGTCCTGTCCTTGTCCTTACAACTTCAAACAACGTTGCAAGGAGCTTCGACCGCCTCAAACCTGCAGATACTCGTCGGAGTCTTCTAAGGGCCTCCTCCCTTGCTCTCTGCTCAACAATACCTGGTTGTTGGAGGTCGATGGGGATCTCGGTGGAGATAGAGTAACTCGTCGCAAAAACCCCACGTTGTTGCCGAGATCAATTGGGCTAGGCAGAAGATCGATTGACTGGAGTGTGTGTTGGGTATAAACACTCTTGGTTAGAGTTTATGACGTTTTACTCAAGCGTTTGCCTATTTCTTAGCCCTTAGTGTCCCATTTCGAGGAATCGGTGTCTACCGCTACTGTATTGTGATTTCAGGTGTTTTGGAGCGGTTTTGGAGTTGATTCAAGAGCTTAAGGAGAAATGGGTGGTTCAATGATCTTTAGTACACTAAGGAGTCATCAAATACGAGCTAGGAGGCACGGGATCAAGGAAATGTGCCAAGAGATTCGAAGCAGAATCGAACAAAGAGGACAGGGCGAAGCAGCACGTAGAAACTTCCTATTTTCGCCCTAAAACACTTCTAATCAAGTCCTAATGTCTTCATGAGAGTTGTAGTCCTCGAAAAGAGATTTCCAACGCATATTCATATGCATTAATTGGACGAGCGAGGACTCCAGAAAATGCATTTCAAGGCGACCCTGCTGAAAGACACTCAACCGAGTGCTTTAAAACTCGACTATTTCTGACCTCGAGTGGCATCCATAAGTTGGAAAAGAACTCCACTCGGCCGGGTGCTCTTAACACTCAACCAGGTGTATGCTCGAGTGGACCTCAGAACTGGCCAAAGTTCAACACTCGGTCGAGTTCCCTATCTACTCGAGATGTGTTATTCCCGAGTGTCGATCCTGATTCCATTTTTTACCGTTTCGTTTTTGCCTTATTTTCGATTTAGCTAGTTGGGTCTTTTAAAAGACGTCTTGGAGGGATAGAAGGAGGGCAGGACCTGATAGTGTGGAGAGGAGTTTGAGAAGGTTTTGAGATCTGTAATCGAAGACAGGATCGGATCTATCGAATTTCGCTAACTCTTCCACTTTATCAATGGTTGTTTTGTTGAATTTGATTGATTCAACTATTCAAGCATGGTTCCTGTTATGGGTTGTTAGATTTCATTGTTCTAGGGTCGAGGTGATCCCGATGATGCAAAGATAGACTCGTGCTTCGTATTGTTTGAATGATATTTGATTATATTTGGTGATTTAATCCTATCGCGCCAGCCCTAGTTGACGAGAGTCGATTAGAACTGATTTTGGGGTTTGAAATCGAGAGACTAAGACCTCGAATTGGAACCTAGATGGTGAATTTAGGCTGAAAAGCTATTGGAACCATAGGATTAAGCCTGAAGTTTAGTTGATCGAAAGAGAAATTGAACTTCTTGTGGATCTCTATATCGTCATAGATATTTTAGGTGTTAATTGTATCGACTGTGACAGAGATAGTTATGTTTGCACGATTATTACCTAGAATTCTAAGCACGCAAAGGGTCTAAATTGGTTGGTTGAGACTGAGAGGCGATCATTAACCAATTTAGACACATTCGCTTTGATTCCGAGAGGAGCTTTGCGATTACCTTGGACGATCTACCTTCACATTTATATAAGATATCATTCAAGCAAGAAATTTTTTTTGGTCTATCGATGATGCATTGTTGGTAATCCCTTGTCCTAGAACGCTTTCCATATTGATATTTCTCTACACTTGATCTGTTTTCGTTGTTACTTTATACATAAACACTCTCAAATCTTCTTGTTTATTCTGAACTTGGTCGAACTAGCTTGAAATTACAATCGATACTCCTCCGGTCCTTATGAATACGAAAGTTGATTACTACAGCTGAACTCGTACACTTGTGGGTGTAGGTTTTTAGCCTATCAAGTTTTTGGCACCGTTGTCGGGGACCGGTGCTAGTATCGATCGTCCTTTTGACGACTAGTTCACTAAGTTCTTTTTGTTGCTTTTAATTTTTTCTTTTTGTTTGTGGTTTCAGATATGCTCTTTTGAAGATGAGTAATGTTCTCTTATGTGATGTTTGTGTGTCCTTTGATCATGCCACTCGTGATCATCAGTTCTCTGTTTATGGGACATATGCATGCCTATTGCGAGTTTTGTGGAGGTTTTGGACACACAATTACTGAATGCCCAGTTTTGCTAGCTCCCACCTCTCATGATGCGGATTTCATGTACCGCATTTGCAATCCTAATGGATATTACGAGTGGGAGCACACTTATGAAAGGGATTCTTTCGAGCTTCAGTGCCAACCTTCGCAGCCCCCTCCTGATCCAGAGCCTTATTCACATCTGTCCACTGATGAGCTAGTCGCTAGGATAGTAGAGCTGAAAGCTGAATTAGCGCAACACACATTGAATGCTCTAGCTATTCCGGAGAAGTTCGGAAGAGCATGTGCAATTGATGGAGCCAGAGATTGATTTTGAGGAGGATGAGCCCAAAGAAGAACCCCGATTGGTTGTTCACCAAGCATACATGGTGCCATTACTGTTTTATGAAGGGATAGTTCAAGAGAATGTTGATCAACAATTTGGGGCATTTGCTGGAATGCTTGCAAAATGGCACAAGGAGGAGATATCAATTAAAGTTCCTGTCGACATACCGCCTCCCATTAAGTCCCAAGAGGTGATCTTATTATTTGAAGATGGTGGTGACAATGAAGGCACAAAGAGACGGTGGGATAAGAAGAGGATGAGCACACGCCAATGGAGCTTGAGCGACAAGCAATCTAAATCATGTCGCTCCATGAAGACTCTAATGGATGGATGGGACGAGCTATGGACCATTCATTTGGGCCGATTTAAGCTTCTCGAAGGTAATAAGGTTCGGCTTGAGACCTTAAACTAGCGCTTCTCGGGAGGCAACCTGAGGTATGTTTTCTTTATTTTTAGTTTCCAGTTTTTTTTCTTTTGTCTTTTTTTAGCTGATTTGCAAAAGTGCAAGTATGGGGTGGAGAGTGCGCTATATTGAGAATATTGTTTGTGCTTTGAGTTGAATTGAAGGTGTTTGACACCTATCTACTAACCCCCATCTTGCCGAGTTTTGTTGTTTTGTTGGTGTTGTCTGCCTTGGTTCAGTTTTCGACACATATGGCTTTGGCTTGGCCACCTTCAAGACACCCGTTCTACATGTTAAAATTGTGAGTATTCACATCTCTTCCTTGATTGGTTTACACATTGAGGACAATGCTTTGTCTAAGTATGGGGTGGGGGTGAATACTTCACAATTTTTGCGGTTTTTGTGTCTATTTGGACAACACTTATTGGAATGTTTGATGATTGCTTGAGCATTGAGCCATTTCCTTGTTTGACTAGCTAGGTTGTATACCCTCTTGCTTGATCTTATGTGTATCTTGCCTCATACTTGGATACTCGAGCTTGATTTTATGGTTTAAGACCGCATTATTAGGTTTATGTGCACAATTGAAATATGATTGAGGCAGTTTTGTTAGCCCATTTATCCTTGCCTACCCCTGCATTTGACCATTTTCTTGAAGCCTTCTGAGCCTTAGAAACCTGTTTCTTTGATAGCTCCACAAGATTTTCATAACCGCTACTTACCTTTCCCCAATCTGGGATTTTGGGTCATGGTAGTGTATTTTGTTGTGTGGATGTGCTTAAAGTATGGGATGATTTCTCTTGATTGTGATTGAAAGAAGAAAAAGAAAAAAAAAAAAGAAAAAGTCTTGGGATAAGAGGAGGATAAAATTCACTCTTGTGCAAAAGTCAAGAAAAAAAATACGGTTAGTAACCAATCCTGCTTGTGGAGAATAAAATTCACACAAGGAGGAAGAAGTGCAAAGTGAGGAGGCCAAGACACTTAGTAACCGGATACATTCATCACAAATGTTTGTATTCGTGTAAAACACTGTCGAGGCTAGAGAGGTAAGAAAAAGAGTGGAAAAAAAATTTCATTGAAGTGGTTGACAAAAGTGAAGATGAAAAAGTTGTTACGATGAAGTTTGTTTGTTGGATTGGTATGAGTTTGATTATATTGATGTGGGTGTTTTTCTAGTTGTTCTCGCATGATCCTTTTTCCCGGATTCTAGCACCACATGGCCTAAAGTTATCCATACCTTACTCTTTCCACCTATGCCCCATCATAACCCTATAAAGTCCTCATGATTTTGTTCTGTGCATAATTCCAAGCGGTGGAGATTATCCAAGTTGTTCAAGCTTTGTGGATAACGAGTATTTAGATTGATATTTGAGGGAAGTGTATTAGAGGGTTTTTATATTTTGAAAAGCTAGTCAAGCTTGGTTGTTGGCTATGATATGCTAGGATGGCATTCGCCAAATATTTTGATTTAGTAGAAGCTATATTGTGGTTTATTGTCTTAGTCTTGCTTGGGGACAAGCAAGGTTAAGTATGGGGTATTTTGATAGGATCTATTTAGTCATGTTTATAGGACACTCTTGGTTAGAGTTTAGGGCGTTTTACTCAAGCATTTGCCTATTCCTTAGCCCTTAGTGTCCTATTTCGAGGAATCGGTGTCTACCACTACTTTATTGTGATTTCAGGTGTTTTGGAGCGGTTTTGGAGCTGATTCAAGAGCTTAAGAAGAAAGGGGTGGTTCAATGATCTTTAGTACACTAAGGAGTCATCAAATACGAGCTAGGAGGCACGGGATCAAGGAAATGTGCCAAGAGATTCGAAGCGGAATCGAACAAAGTGGACAAGGCAAAGCAGCACGTAGAAACTTCCTATTTTCGCCCTACAAAACTTCTAATCAAGTCCTAATGTCTTCATGAGAGTTGTAGTCCTCTAAAAGAGCTTTCCAACTCATATTTATATGCATTAATCGGACGTGCGAGGACTCCAAAAAATGCATTTCAAGGCGACCCTGCTGAAAGACACTCGACCGAGTGCTTTAAAACTCGACTATTTCTGAGGTCGAGTGGCATCTAGAAGTTGGAAAAGAACTCCACTCGGCTGAGTGCTCTCAACACTCGACCATGTTTATGCTCGAGTGGCCCTCAGAACTGGCCAAAGTTCAACACTCGGTCGAGTTCCCTATCCACTCGAGATGTGTTATTCCCGAGTGTCGATTCTGATTCCATTTTTTGTCTTTTCATTTTTGCATTATTTTCGATTTAGCTGGATGGGTCTTTTAAATGGCGTCTTGGAGGGATAGAAGGAGGGCAGAACCTGATAGTGTGGAGAGGATTTTGAGAAGGTTTTGAGATCTGTAATCGAAGACGGGATCGGATCTATCGAATTTCGGTAACTCTTCCACTTTATCAATGGTTGTTTTGTTGAATTTGATTGATTCAAGCATGGTTCCTGTTATGGGTTGCTAGATTTCATTGTTCTAGGGTCGGGGTGATCCCGACGATGCAAAGATAGACTTGTGCTTAGTATTGTTTGAATGATATTTGATTCTATTTGGTGATTTAATCCTATCGCGCCAGCCCTAGTTGACGAGAGTCGATTAGAATTCTGATTTTGGGGTTTGAAATCAAGAGACTAAGACCTCGAATTGGAACCTAGATGGTGAATTTAGGCTGAAAAGCTATTGGAACCATAGGATTAAGCCTGAAGTTTAGTTGATCGAAAGAGAAATTGAACTTCTTGTGGATCTCTAGATCGTCATAGATATTTTCGGTGATAATTGTATCGAATGAGACCGAGATAGTTATGTTTGCACGATTATTACCTAGAATTCTAAGCACGCAAAGGGTCTAAATTGGTTGGTTGAGACTGAGAGGCGATCATTAACCAATTTAGACACATTCGCTTTGATTTCGAGAGGAGCTTTGCGATTACCTTGGACGATCTACCTTCACATTTATATAAGATATCATTCAAGCAAGAAATTTTTTTTGGTCTATCGATGATGCATTTTTGGTAATCCCTTGTCCTAGAACGCTTTCCATATTGATATTTCTCTACAATTGATCTGTTTTCGTTGTTACTTTATACACAAACACTCTCAAATCTGCTTGTTTATTCTGAACTTGGTCGAACTAGCTTGAAATTACAATCGATACTCCTTCGGTCCTTGTGGATACGAAACTTGATTACTACAGTTGAACCCGTACACTTGTGGGTGTAAGTTTTTAGCCTATCAGTTGAAGAACCAGAAACGATCCAGGTAGATGCTCGATCAATGACATGCGAGAGGTTGGGGTGAGATTTTGCAGCCGTTGTTTAAGCTCATGAGCGTAGTGTTGAGGTATGAATCTTCTCCTCATCAGCGCCTTCATTTGCTCCCAAGTGGTGATGGGTGCATCTAAGGACCTTCTCATTTCTTTTACACGTTTATCTCACCAGATTAGTGCATAACCTTGAAATTCAAGAATAGAGAGTTGTACCTTTTTATGGTCGGTGAAGTTGTGGCAATTCCAAATTTTTTCCATCTTGGTCTTCCAATCCATGTATGCATCTAGATCGCATTTTCCTTCGAATGAAGGGATCAACACCTTCACTTTCCCCACACCATCTTGCTCAGGCTCCTTGGGAAATCGTTGGTTTCGGCCCCTGTCATTCCTCCTAGGACGTTGCTCCCAATGGTCCTCTTCTTGGAAGTCATAGTCGTCCTCTGAGGGGTAGAACTCATCTTGATTCCTTCGACCTAGTCGTCCATGCGCACCAAAAAACACATTATTCCCATCATGCATCTCTCTAGGAGAGGGAATTTCATCAAAAAGATGATTATTAACACGAGGCGGAATAAGTTGTTGAATATTATTACGAGGAGAAGTAGGGTGAGTATCTTCCCTATTATTTGACGGCACTTCACCCGTAGGTGGCACCTTTTGAACATGAACCATATTAGAGCCCGATGGATGAGATTCCAATGCTGACATCCTCTTCATCAACCTACCGATGTTCTCATTCATAGTGTTCAAGAGAGTGAACAACTCCGGAGGAATGGGTTCAGGAGTAGGATTCTTGTTTCATGTGTTAGATATCACAACTAAACAAACAATGAAATATGTTAAATGTTAGTAAAAATTCTAAAACAACCTCGCAAGTGTATCACTCGACACTCCCTCTCTTATTGGTAATGTTATGCTTGTTGTTTCAATCCGTCTTGGGTAAGACAATACTCAAGATATGCCCTAGCGAAAACAATATATCACAATGCCAATGAGTTAGAAAGTAACAATGGAGTAAACAAAGGCCGATTAGAACTCAAATCAAGCAAAGAAAGAACAATGAACTGATTTTTGTGGAATGAAAAGAAGGAATCAACCTTTGATCAATTACCTCTTTTTATTTGTAACCCAAGTAATGATGTTGTTGCTTGCAAAATTAGGGTTTCAAGGTGTGGTTTTGGGCAAAATAGGTTCGGCTAGGGAATGATTTTCATCACAACAAAGGTCGATCCCTTAATGTTTTCTTGCACTTGATCAAACAAACTCAACAAACAAGAACAACTATCTTTCACTTTATGCAATAACTAAGTGCAAGAAAACTGAAATAATGAAGGAAAAATCGGAAATAATGAAGAGAAGGTGAAAAATAAAAAATCAGCCCTAGAAGATAGAAATTGGTTAGGGTTTGGGCTATATAGTTGGCAAGTTGCTTTCTATCTATTCTATAGATAAAAGTGGTTCTATCTTCTCTTTTCCTTGCAATTTCATAAATTTATAATATATGGAGGAAGATAGAATAGATCAAGATAGATAGATAAAAGATAGATTGAAATTAAAATAGATAGAACTAGGGTTAGGGTTTTTGTTCTTACCGATTTGGGTGCAACAAGGGGGGTGCACAAAGGCTGGAATCGGCAGCAATGGTTGATGAAGGTCTCAGCTGGCTTTGTGTTTAGGGCTAGTAGCAACCAACAACAATCACAAACAATGGTTAGCACAATCAAATAAAGGACCAAAAAATTGAATGCAAGACTCTATGGGGACTCTTTATTTGCAATTTTTTTTTTGTGTGTTTTTGTATTTTTTGTGATGATGAATGAAGACTCAAATGCTTGATGTCGATAACCTATGCTCTGATACCAATTTGATACGAGGTCAGTCGTAGGATGTCCCGATCTTCGACAACAAGACTCAAGTTCAAGAAAAGACGCAAGAACGATGTAAGAACAATGCGGTTGAACCAAGATGTGGTGCGTTTGTAATGGAGGCTAAAAGACTCGAAATTATAAAGACTCGATAGGGGAGTGAGGTGATCTATATAGAACAAGATAAGGACCCTTGATTCAAATACCAAGAACCAATACCAATGACTATATAACCCAACTCTACAACCTTACACAACCAAGGTGACTACTTGGAGGCACAAGGAGGGGGATTGTGGATACCTAAGATCACCAAGCTTCGCGAGATTGACAAACACAAGGCAAACCAAGCGGAAACAATACCAAATGTGCAATCGACAAGATCGGGCTTGATCGATCGACTTCTCAATTGTGTTTGCTCACAATCTGATTTTCTTCAATGATGAATAACGTGAGTTCTATAAAGCGTTCAACCTATTCATATAACCCTATGAGGCTGAATTAAAAGAAATTAATAAATTAAAGAGTTTTAAAAATAAAACCCTAAAATACCTAAAATAGTATAAGTAACTTGCTCTCCAAGGAGCTTACTAAAAATAGTATAAAAATAGTCTATTACTAATAAAAAGAACTTGGCCACACTTAAGAGGAATCGTCCAAAACCATAGTAGAACACACATAGGCTCGTAATGACTCCTCTTGTAGTTGGGATGCGCTTGATAGTAAAACATGGCTCAAGAACATGAATGAATCTCTTTGTAGCTTCTTGGCACTAGCTCGAGTCATCAGTCCATCATCAAGTATGCTAGATGTGTCCGAATGTGTCTTGGATGGTCTCGCATCACATGCTCATTGATATATTGAATTGGTAGATGAGTAGAAACTTCGCCTAGATCTAGGGACGAAACAAACGATAGCACACTCGGGCTCTAGATCCAGGTCCGATTTGACTCATTAGCGCTAGAGTCTTCAGTAACTGGAAACCTCGCCTTCTATAGGTGGAATTTGCGGCCAGCCAGTGTTGAAGGGCCTTATCGGAGGTTGGTCGCCATAACCGATCCAAGAAATAGAAGTCAGAGGGGTGAGAAGTGAGGGAAATTGATTAATAGAAAGGGTAAAATTAATAGGAAGGGTAGGTATGGTATTATGATTTTTTTTTGGACAATTACTTAAAGCGGGATTAGGTGGACAATTACTGAAAGGGATTTATGGAAATGGATACTTGGCCAAATTATTTCTAATTTTTAGAAGGATTTCTCATATAATTGAGCCAACATTTATATTATCTATGATTTTTTAAAGTAATTAGATAAGTCTCATATACACCCCCCATAAACACATACAAAGGATGAGTTTGTAACAAGTATTATTTTAACATATATTTTTACCATTTTCTAGCTTAACCATTTTTTCAAAAAAAAATGGATGGTTTTGTGAGAATTTTGTCAAGTAATTAATATGCTATGCAGTTTTAAAAATATTAGGTGTTTTGTGTTTATTTTTTTTAAATAATAGGTATTTTTTTAATTTAAAAAATGAGTGTGCTTTTGTATTGCATTTTGGCAAAAATATAGATAATTATGTGCAATTTAAAAATAAAGGGTGATTTTGTGCAATATTAAAAAAATAAAGATACATTTGTATTTATGAAAAAGTGAAAATATTGAATATGGGGGCATCAGATGAACTTTTGTAAAACCTCAACGATACCATCCGAAAAATCACAAACTATGAAGCACTATCCCAAATAGCTAAAACCATAGGGATACCATCCGAAATTTCCCAAAAATTTATTACTCCACACAGTGACACAACACAATAACACCTCTGCCTACTCCTCTCGCTTTTTTTTATTTGGCTTTTGCTTTTTTTAATCCCCAAACCAACTTCCAGTTTGATTAGAAAAGCATAAAATAAAGAGGAAATTGCACTAAATAGACCAAAACTTGGGCCTATTTGCACAAATAGCCAAGAGGGTGAAAAATTGGCCCAAAATGGCCTGGCCATATTATGCAAATAAAACAACCGGTTTTTTTGCACTGTTCATCACCGGCTCTAACGGGTTGAGAGATGGGGAGGTTCAATCTCATCCCCCTTTGTCAGAAGAGCGTTCATCCATGGCGGCGGGGGAGTAGGAGAGATTTTGACCATCGCCGGTTTCAACGCGATCTCAGCCTCAATCTCCGATCCTCAAGACGGCCGTCGTCAGGGGTTATCCTTCAACGTCGGCGCCTCCAAACCCTCTTCTTCCTACATAAGGAAATATTGGAAGAGGGCGATGATTGTGAGAGCGCAGGGTATCAACCCTGAGATATGCAAGGTGAAAGTTGTTGATTCCATCGTCGTCGTCCACCATCATCGCCTCTGCCTCCACCAGATCTCTATCATATTCGCAGATCCATCGGTTCACGAGCTTGGGAAGTCAGTATGATGTTGGCTGCCAGTGATGATCGGAGCTCTTTTGGGGATTGGAATCCAGATGCACACCAATGTCGTTGACAAGCTGCCTTATATGGGTCGTATGCCCTCTCTCTTTCTAATCGCATGTTTTTTCGCAGCATAGGAACCCTAATTTTGGAGATTGGGGATGCGATTTTGATATTATTGAGAAAGGGAAAGTGAAAAAAACTGAATGAATTGTGAAAAAAACTGAATGAATTTTGTCAAAAAGAAGACATTAAGGCAGTTTTGAAATATGGATCGTAGACATAGGTCTATGTATATGATATTTGATCAGAACGATCACTTGTTCTAATTTTGCTTGCAGGTGTCCACTTTGGGTACAGATTCCTAAACTTTGAACTTTCCAGTTTTTCTTTTCACATACGAGAAGTGGGATTACACTAGGTTGATAAGTAAGTAAGAGGTTGAAAAACTGTGAAGGATTTTAATAAAGAAATCATTTAATACTCTCAATAAGCAAGTTTGCAATTTTTATCATTACGCACTTCAACATAGCTGCTTATATATGCTTGTTAAGTTTTTCATAATGTTGTGCTATGATTAGTGGTCTATATTGCATTTTGTTCATTGTAACTGCTAATGCCTAATTCTGCCCTCCAAATTTTGTTTCACTGTCAATATTGTAATATTAACCACCAGTGGATTCCAGTCATGTTTATGAACTGTACCAGTGTTTATTAAGAGGTCTCTATCCAAAATTTTATCATGAGAAGATAAACCTAAGTTAAAACAACACAAATGGCCCCTATTTGTCCTTGACTATCCACTGTAGAGTGCAGATCCCTTGCCATCACGTGCTCTCCCTCAATCCTTGGCATGAGGGCTATTGCCTCCACCCTGAATTTCCTCTTTTACCTAGCTTGTAGTCTTTTTTTGTCTGGGCGGCCCTTGCTCCAAGCCTGTGGAGTTATCTGTTTTGCAAATTTTGTACATGATTGTTGCTTCTGTTGCTGGTTCTGATGTATTTGAGGGTTCAACTGCTTCTGTTGCTGGTTGCTGGTTATTTTGACAGCAATGGTACACTGAACTTTCTTTGTTATTTTGACAGCAATTGCTTTTGTTGCTGGTTCTGATGTTCTATTTGCTAGCAAATCCGATTAATGTGTTTGATCATGAATTTCTTTTGTTTGAATTAATACAAATTCCATATGAATCCATATTTGCTTATTCATCAGATGTTGATACAATATACATATATATACTTATAGCTGAAAAAATAACAAAGAAAGTTCCCTATTTTTTGTATGCCAATTGAGTACTCTGGTTTCAGCTATTGGTTTTGAACTTGCATAGCTTGATTTGGTAGAAGATTGCAAAAAAAAAAATCAAAATCATCATGATTAGGTGAGACTTGATTGTGTGAACGTGAGCCAAGTTGTGCCACTCGACACTTTGTCATCTGCATGCTCTCTATATTACACAAAGCAGCTCTAGGTTTCTCCCTCTTTATCCTTTCAGAGTTATAAAGTTTGTGAAGGTAAAGAAACATGCCTGTTAATAACTTAATATGCATTCATAATGAAGATGGATGGAAAATAGCCTATTAGCTCAATTGGTAGAGCGTTGTGTTTGCACACAAAGATGTGAGTTCGACTCTCACATAGGCTAATACGAAGTATGCGTTCATATCTCTATGGACTTATACGATTTAACATGGTAGGAAATATATACACTAATGGCAGGACAATTTTATGAATCTGGTACGACAAATTTATGAATTATGAATATCTCTAAACTTATAAAATTATGAATTCGGTAGGATATATATAGACTAGTGATAAGACAAATTTGTGAATCTGGTAGGATAAATATACGATATTGGTATGATAAAAATGTAATCACCGAAATTACTAAGTGTATAACTTGACACTAATGGTAGGATAGATGTACACGAATGGTAAGATATATTTGTACTATTGGCAAAGAAGTAGAATTAATATTGATCAATCCACAAATCCCAGACTAGTAATTATTGAGGCGTGAATTGACCATAATCTCAATCTCAATTACCAATCCATAAATCCCAATCGCAGTCCAATTTCTACCAATCAAAATTCTTGAATCCAATCTAATTCAATGCTAGAACGACTGAATTAGAGTATCTACCCTTGGATATAATGTTACTTAGGTTTTCTTCATCTTCTGTTGTAGGTTGGAAACCCTCTACCCTTGGTTGTTTTTTTGAAAAATGTGGAACATAATTTGTTACGGTTTCTAGCTTGATTTTCCTTGAAAGCTATTTAAATTGGTATGATAGATGCACAAAAATGGTAGGATAGATGAAAACTAATGGTAGGATAAAACAATGATATCGGTAGGATCAGAATGGTAAGATTGATGGAAACTAATGGTAGGAGAAAACAACGATATTGGTAGGATCATAATGGAAACCCAGTAATTCCTGTATTTCTTGACACTAATGGTATGATAGATGCACACTGATGGTACGATATATTTAGAGCAAGCCCAACAACTTCTTTAAAATAGAGAAAATGGGAGATTTTAGAGAAAAAGACCATTTTTTTACCCCAACAGCTTCTCTAAACCCATCTCTAAAATAGAGAAATGGACGGAGAGAGGGAAAAAATCTCTAAATTTGTAGGAAGAGAAGTTGATCTCTATAATTTAATGTTCACTTGTCTCTATATAGAATTTAATGAAACAACTCCACATTTTCACCCATAATATAGAAAAAAAATATAATTTCATACTTACTAGTAATAAAAATATAATTATTTTTAAAAATTGATATGATTTGATATAATATATAAATTAATTATGTTAAATCAATATAGATAGATAGACAAAACATCATAATTCTATGTTAACTTTTATAAATAAAATAGCATAACTAATTTCATCCAATTTCATGCTATAATATTCTCATTAAACAATTAGTCTATAAAATTATCACTTCAAAAAATATTCACTTGAACTCATAAGTCATAACTCATATTGGAATGATTTTATTTTTATAAATTATAAAGTAACCCTTATTAGTTAATTAATTAATCATGTATGATCAATCACCAATCTAATTTATAATAAAATATATATTAACCAATTGAAAATAATAAGATTAAATTTGAATAATATTTTATCCAATTTTTTGATAACTTTTATAGTAACAATCTAAATTTAATATTAATACTAGGGGTGGGCACAAATCCCGCAAATCCCGATTCCATCTCGGTCCCGTCCCGATCCCGGTGGGATTTAGGACAAAATAGCGAATCCCGTCCCGCAAAAATTATGCGGGACGAAACGCGGGACGATCCCGGTGGGATCCCGCAAATCCCGTCCCGTCCCGCATATAATAATAATAATAATAATAATTTTTATAATAATAATAATATTATAATATTATAGAATAATAATAATATATTATTAGTATTATTATTTTGAGCAAATATTATTTATAACTATAATAATAATTTTCAATTTATAATAATAATAATATTATTATAATTTAATTTAATAATAATATTAATTTATAATAAAATTATTATTATTATTATTATATTATTATTATATCATATTATATTTTTTTCTTGTAAAGTATAATTATTTTATAATAATAACAATAAAAATAAGTAATATTATTTTATTTTATTTTTAATTATAATGTGGGATTATTATTATTTTTATTATTATTTATTATTTATTATTATTATAATAATAATAACAGATTACAAGAAATTAGTGGGCAACCAAGATACTATCTGGGCACCTACTCCTTTAGCGATAACAAAGCCAAGTTTAGTAAAAATATAACGTGCAGCACGAGCCCCAGCATCCTGAGATACCGAGAATTTCTGAATTCGCTTCAGCAATGCAACTGCATCTGTATCTAACTCCCCCAATGAAGAGAATGAGAAGGGTAGGAAACCATAACCAGCCGCCGTAAACAAATCTCGATACTTGACACACTTACGTCGAGCAGCATCAACAACAGCACGACCAGGCATAAAGTCGGAAATCCCAGACTGAGTCAATGGAGAGGATTCCGTCAGATCGACACACACATCCCGCCCATTTAGAGTTACAAGAGGCAAATAGCTAATTAAATACGGTATTCTTCCTAACTATCAATCGATAATTAGACAATATTGGTAAATCTCGTCTCAATTCCTTTCCGTCCTGATCTAGTAAGATAATGTAGCCAAATATGTTGAACATTATAATTAATTAGACAATCATTGTATGAATTAATAATAGTATTATAATATTAATATTAATATTAATATTATTATTATTATTGAATAATATAGTTGAGAATAATACCGTATTCAACATATTATACTAAATAATGAATTATGAAAGCATTTTTCACTTTGCAAATTTATATAATATTTTATTATTTTTATATGCGGGACAAGGCCCGTCCCGTCCCGATCCCGTCCCGTCCAGACACCATCCCGTCCCGAAAAAAAAATGTCAATCCCGTCCCGAAAAAATTTCGCGGGACGAGTCCCGTCCCATCCCAATCCCGTCCCGTCCCGTGCCCACCCCTAATTAATACCATTTAAAATAAATATCAAAATTTTCGCTAAAGTTTGTTTTTAAAAAATATCATGTGAGAATATAATAATAATAATAATAATAATAATAATAATAATAATAATAATATGTCATGCAAGAGGATGGGTAACATGTACTAGTTCACCAACAAATGTGAGGCTAAATGTTAGAATTAAGTTTAAATGAAGTTTTTAGAAATGTAAAATTAAATATCTTTAATAAATGCATTTATTTATTATAGTCTTTAATAAATGTAAAAATTTGTAAGATAGAGAAGCTGTTGGAGTTGGAGTGAATTTTTTTTAGAGATTTTGATATTTTAATCTCTATTTTAGAGATTTTTTACCAAAGCTGTTGGGCTTGCTCTTATACTATTGGAAAAGCAAAAGGAGAAGGCAGGCTTCACAGGCAGAGACTGAAGTTATATGAACCACAAATGCAAAAGCTATACATGGATATATCATGTGTGATGATGAATCTCAAGCTATGGTCCCTATTCTGAATAAAGTTAGTGCTGCACTGAAAGACAAGATCCAAGTAGTGAATATTGACACTCAGAAGTACCCAGTCATCGCTGACAAGTTCATGATCATCACGGATTTGTCCTATCACCAATGTATATATTTTCTGTCATGTTTATAATCGTATAAGTTCAGAGAGATTTATGAATTTGTCCTAACATGTTCGTAAATGTGTCATACCATTAGTATATATATTTTCTGCCAGGTTCATAATTGTATAAGTTTAGAGAGATTCATGAACACACATACTCCGTATTAGTCTATGTTAGAGTCGAACTCACATTTTTGTGTGCAAGCGCAACGCTCTACCAATTGAGCTAATAGACTATTTTCAATGGGTCCTTATGATCGTCTAGGCATCAAGAAGTGATAATTTCGCAGGAAGCAAAAACAGCGCTTGAATTTGTTATCTTAATTTGCAAGTCATGCAATTGATCAAAAAGAGAGTATAAATTACGAACTCTCTGCAACCGGTCTCGTGAAACCGTCACCTTGGGGTAGTTCTGTTATAAGAAAAAGGAATAACTACAAAGGATAGGTACAAGATCACTTACACATCGATGCCACTGTCATCGGACAAACTTCTTGCACTTTTTCAGGTATGAAAGGACAGTTGTACACTATTGGTAGGATGGAAATATTATATTGGTAGGATGGGGACTGTATCGTTTCCTAGAATGAACGGGTAACTTTTTTCTCGTCCTTTCCGCTTTTTGCAGAGCATGTTATGATGTTTCAGATCCTCCTCTCAAGCTTATATATGTTTTTGGGGGACACCCATCAATGCAATCATTGCATTTTTCCCTCATAAATGCTCCCCCCTTTTCTCAAAAGAGGAATCCTGTTTTGGCGCCAAAAGTACACTGACAGCCTGCCAAATCAGCTACAGTGAATTCCCTCCAGATTCTTTCCAAAATATCTCCAGGTATGAAAAGACAGGTTTAGACCAATTATTTCTATTGGTAGGACCAATTATTTCTATTGGTAAGATGGTCAGTCTACTGTTTTCTGAAATAAACGGAGGATGCCTTTTGGTGCCACATGTCACTGACACCTACTGACAGCTACAGTCCCCTTCACCTGCTACTTCCTCTCCCGGTTACAATTTTTATTTGCAAAAATTAACCACATTCTACCCCTAGCAAATAAACAAGGCACATGACTATTTGTGAAAAAAAAATAAAATTTGGTCTAGTTATGCAAAATGGCCAAAAATAATCACTACAAAAAAAAAGAAGCATAAAATCAACTCAACCCCACTTCCCTCTTGTTTCCCTTTTCACTCCTTTTCATGGCAGCGCCAAACATCGACCTGCATAAATAAATAAAGAAATAATAATAATAATGGTTTACCAAAAAATAATACTCCGTAATAATAATGCAAAAAGAAAAAAAGAAAGAAAGACTTAGAACCCTATGAATTATTT
This sequence comes from Persicaria tinctoria, assembly GCA_037127255.1. Classification (NCBI taxonomy): domain Eukaryota; kingdom Viridiplantae; phylum Streptophyta; class Magnoliopsida; order Caryophyllales; family Polygonaceae; genus Persicaria; species Persicaria tinctoria. The sequence goes on along the minus strand of JBANSL010000012.1, from coordinate 39,069,007 downwards.
TGAAGTTTATTTATGCTTCAGATTATACATTTAAAATAATTTTTACTAATTTAAAGATAAAACCCGCTAATCATAGTCATAATAATAAGACTTAGATTATTTTCAGATATATTGACCCAAAAAAAAAAAAAAAATTTCAGATATATTAGTGTTATGGAATAAATTTCAATTGATAAAACCCAACTTTTAACAGTTTGGTTTCTTGGTGCATTTGGAATAATATGAAAAGAAATGAATAAGAGGGATAACTTTCCAAGTCAGCAAATAGCCAAATATCTATGGTTTCTGAAAATTCTTTTTAATTCCTAGAAAGAAAAGCAAAATAAATAAAAAAAAAAACCAATCCAATATCCAACACATAACATTATATGCAAGCTCCATTTTCTTGGAAGCCCTTTGTTTGTTTCAACCTTTATGTACAATTTCTAATCAACCTATGTTGATCCCATTCTCTCCTCTCCAAACCAATTCATAATTTCCTACAATCTGCACTCTCTCTAGTTAGACAGTTCCTCAACAATCAGGCAAAATAAACTAAATGGGAAAAAACCTGAAAAAATATATAGCCATGAAGAAAGATCACGCAACGCGACATTCACGCGCTTGCTTCCCTACGATTTACCTAGTAAGCCCCCCTGTCCGATCCTTCTCTGGCAGCTCTCAGGCTGATCAAACTGAAAACCTTATCAGCCACTGACGACACAAATGTGATTCTCCGATAAGCTTTACAAGCCGATAGCTCAAGGGTGAAGGTGAAAGAACTCATTGTCTATTTGAACCCCAAGCACTACTAATAAGGCCCGGAAACACTTGTAAACACCTCTTGGTGCTCTTGATTCATCATTCACTGCTCTTCAGGTTTCCTTTACCCTTGAGCATTATATAGATGGGCAAACTTTCCTTCTTCTTTTTAACCCTCTCCTCTTTTCTTTTTGATTACTCATTCATCTTCCACAAAGATCTTGTGCAAGAAATCTCTGAACCTTTTTGAGTAGAGCTTAGGGTCCACGGCTGAAATGGAGGTGGGATCCACTTGCAACGACTTGTAAGCATGTTCAATCTTTTTGCTAATATCATAGTCCTGGAGGATGTCAATAATGCCAAAGTAAAGGATCACATCAAACACCTCACCATTGCCATTGCCATTTTGTCTCTGTGGGGTGCCAACATAGGGTGGAGTGGCACCTCCATTGCTTGGAGTCCCACTACTCCTCACACTGCTGTGCTGGTCAAATTCACTTTTCATCACTTGCTCTGCTCGGGCTGGCATGTTTGCTCCTAATCGGATGAATGGTATCCTGCAAAGTTTCAAAATAATATAATCAAGATGTGTGTTTATATATTCAAGGCAGCATTTTTGCTACAGCTATGTGGAATCAAAATACTGCAGGCAGTCATATGTCTAAGATCACTTCAATTGACTACAACATAATCAAATATTCTAGGTGGCCATAAATATCATTTTCTTCCCACTCTCTTGAACAATTCCATAGTATAAAACATGAGTCCCATGTAGAGGAGGATTTAGTTATAGTTCACAGATAACTAATATGGATATCATGTCAACAATGAACATGACTTGCTACGTGCTCGTAGTTGAATGAATATGTCAAACCAAATCATTGCAGAAATAGTCTTATGCTACTAGTCAGATTGAAATTGGACAAAACAATTATCTTTCCTTCTTTCTTTCTCTTTTTATCTCTACATAAAGGGTCAACTTTGTACATGAACAAGGACTTTTTTTTCTTTTTCTGGGAATAATTTATTCGGTAAGCATTGTATCTAGACAGCAGGTCTTATCCTAAAAGAATAACCCTATGTGGTTGCAGAAGACGAGTTCAAGTGACATTCATAACCTCAATGAGAACCAGCAAATAACCAAATAGTAAGGTCTTATCCAACCATATTTATCATCCACAATGTGCTTAATACTAGTAAAAGGATTAACAAGGTAGAAACTAATAACCATATAGCAGGATTTTAGTAGCAAACAAGATCCTTTTACAGCGATACGTGAATTCCAAGTTAGTCAGGGTTGAATGGTTAGCTTCCTCATTCATCAATCATGGCATGAGAAACAAAACAAGAATTATTTTTCAAAATTTTAGGCTAATGTAGGAAAGAAATTTGGCCTTTAATTTCTTAACAGGTACTTACTGTCCTATCATCCACTCTGTATCAGGAGGCTCCGCTTCATCTGCAGTTTTCCCTTGAGAAGAAACCTTATCATCTGTGTTGTATGATGAGTGGAAAAGTAAAAGACAAAATTAACTAGACTTTTTTAATGCAATAGAGTTTCTTGAAAGTTGCATAGAGGAGCAAGAAAAAAGCAAACAGCAGACCCGAACTCGGAAGAATTACCTTTAGGCGAAACTGCCATCTCGTCACCAGAACAATCATCTCGGAAATGCACACCAATCAACAGACTATAATCCATGATTCTCTCTCCTTCCAAGAACTCACAATCTCTATCGACTTGGCTGTGAGCATGAAACATACTGTAAATGCCTTTTTCTAGCTCACAATACGAAACTCATTAGGTGTAGCGATAGGACATGGGACTAAGCTAACCTGATTAGTTCTTGGAACCAAGACTTTTGTAAGCAAAAAGTAAAATTGAGATCAAGGTCCTTCAGTGTGGTAGTCTCATCAATCTCGCCTTCAGGTTTATCAATTGAACGACCATGGGAAGACCCCTTTAGATCAAATCTTTTGTGAATGCGGTAATCTGAATGGAATAAGTTGCCCATCACAATAAACCTTGTCTGTTTTCAAGTAAACCACAGGTTGAAAATCAGAAAATGGATTCAACAAGTAGTGCATAAACATTTGATGAACCTACAACTTTCATATACAAACCTTCTGCCCACCTACTGGTTTAACACAATGCACGCCAAAGAACTTTGTGACTAGAGTATTTTTATACTTGCAAACATGTCGGTAGTAATTTGGAAGCATTCTGATAAGAACCTGGCAAATTGACGAGAGTGTTATCAGCAGCACTTGGAATTTTAACTCTACACACTTTATTGCAAACTTAAGATCAAATAACTAACAACTCTACCAAAATAACCTAAAAAAACCATAGGATTGTAAAAGGAACTTTCATCTAACCTTAACTTCCGATTTCTTGACAGTTTTGATCATAAACCGATCATCTTGAGTAAGATAAAACGAACTTCCACTCTTCCCAGGCGAAGAGAACTCCCTTAGAGCATCACTTCCACATATAGCCAACATATATTCTGCTGGATCAATTCCAAACAATTGCCTCAAGTATCTGCAAAAATTGAATATCAATGACAAAGAAAGAAGTTAACAATAAGCAATCATTAAGCCATATACAAAAAACCTAAATGAGACAATCGAAGAATGGAGTTCACCTGAACACCATAGGGCAGTAATCTTTCCACTTGAAATCCACTGATTGATGTGGCGGTGTCGACTTGGATCCTTCCGGAGGAAACCTAGTCCAGTACTTCTCCCTTGGCTCAAAATCGGATGGCTTAAGGTCTCTTGCTTTATAGGCATGCTTCCCAACTGAATGCCTGTAAAAATTCGACTCCACAACTCAAAATCTATAACATAAATGTACTAAACAGATGGAAATCAAATCCACACTATAAATGTACTAAACAGATGAAATTCTCTTGCCTGACACCCAGCTGCAAATTAAGCATCAGCTCATAGTTCTTGTGCCCTTCGGAAATCGTCTGCCCCGGCTTCTTAACCCGATCACCAACACCACCACCAGACCAGTAAGGCCTAGGGCTCATGCTGTTGCAACTCCTAGGGCCGAATCTGGACACAGCGCCATTCCCATTGTAAGACGAATTCCTAGCATCTCTATACAGCTTTGAGACCTCCACATTGTCAATTATATCACAGGTGATATCCCCTCCTTCTTCATCATCCTCCCATATACATATCCTGGGGAAATTCACCCCTCTTTCTGAGACACTCAACCGCCCGCCGCCTCCGTCCACCGACGCCCTCCTCTTCGCCGCCGGCATCCCCTCATTCTCCGGCGTCTCGTTCCCCCAGTTGCCGGCGTAGGTACTCCCATCCGCCGCCCGAGTGAAAACCCCCTCCCCCTTGGGCACCCCGTTCTCCCAAAACCCTTCGTATTTGTTTCCGTTGGCCCAAATCAAAACCCCTCTCCCTGAAATCACGCCGTTTCTCCACTCTCCAACGTACACATTCCCGTTCCTCCACACGTATTTCCCCTCCCCTTCCTGCAAATTCTCCCTCCAATCGCCCTCGTAGAAGTCGCCGTTCGCGTAGAGCTTCTCGCCATTGCCGTGCTTCTTGTCGAGCTTCCAAAACCCCCTGTAGGTGTCGCCGCCGGTGCCGGTGAAGGTCCCGAACCCGTGCATCCGCCCAGATCGGAACGCCCCCTCGTAGGTAGCGCCCGACGGCCACGAGAACCTCCCCTTCCCGGTCGCGTTCCCCCTCCTCCACTCCCCCTCGTACATACAGCCGTCGGACCAGAGATACTTCCCCGCGCCGTGCGGCGCATTCCCCAAGAACGTCCCGATGTAGAGATCGCCGTTCGGTAGGGCCTTCTCGACGTGAGCCGGAGTCCTTTCGTCGACGGAGATGGTCGGCGCCACCCTCCGCAGGCCCGGCCTGGACCGCACCAGGCTAGGCAGGGGCTGGATCACTAGTACCTCCTCGGATTCATCGTCTTCCTCTTCCTCGTCTTCTTCCTCCTCGCTCCGATCGGAGGTATCCGGCTTCAAGATGTCGGAGAGCAAAACGGCGTCGTTTGGGCTGAAAGCAACCAGTAACTTGTCGTGCATTTTGATTATTTATGTTGTTGTTGTGGTTGCTGGAGCTAGCGAGGCAGCTTGGGTTAGGTCTGGATGGGATCTAGAGGCGACGGTGAGCTCAGTCGCCGGAGTGTTCACTTTGAGGTTGGGGAGTAGCTTTTGCTTTTTGAATTGTATATTTGTTGGTCAGTCCTCCCACCTTCCACCTCCACCCACCAAAGGATCTCTTTTTGATTTCTAGCCAGCCTCTGTCTTTCTCTCTCTCTACTCTGAATCTGATGGGGGGAGTGTTGGTTGTAAAAATAAAAGAAAAAGAAAAGAAGAAAGAAACAGTTAGGAGGAGAGAAGGGGGAGGACAGAGTGACAGACATGGAGGACACGCAGGAGAGAGAGAGGAACCCAAAAGAAAAAAGAAAAAAAAGAAGAAAGAGACAAGCCGGCCATGTGTTTGGAATAGGTAATGAATGCCATCGTTTAGACGGTTCTCCCGTCTATCGTCCACTCATCGAGTTTTAAATATGTCTAAATTGTTACCTAACTAGTGTAGTTCTAGCGTTATGCCGCGATTTTTTAAAAATAAAATTTAAATAATAAAAATAAATTAATATTATACAATTAAATTAAATATTAGTTTAATATTTTGAATTAAACTTATAAGAACAAACTCATAAGAGAAGAGTATAATAGATTCATTAAAGATGGATTCTATTGTGATAGTATATGAAGATTTACAAATAGATATAAGTTATAAATTAATTTACTATTTTGAATTAAACCCATTAGTTATTTCAAAAATAAAAATTAATTGCAAAAAGAAAATAAACCCATTAAAATTCTATTGTGATAGTATATAAAGATTTACAATAGATATAAGTTATATATTAATTTATTATTTTGAATTAAACCCATTAGTTATTTCAAAAATAAAAATTAATTGCAAAAATTAAATAAAAAGGAAAGAGAAAAATAATGATTGGTTAAAAAGGAGATGATTAAGGTGGACGTGTCACGTAGGTAAAAACTCTTCTGTTTTAAGAGTTTATATAGATATAGATATATAGATATATATTAGTTATTTCAAAAATAAAAATTAATTGCAAAAATGAAATAAAAAGGAAAGAGAAAAAAATGATTAGTTAAAAATGAGAGGATTAAGGTGGGCGTGCCACGTAGGCAAAAACTCTTCTGTTTTAAGAGTTTATATCGATTATATATATAAAAAAAAGTAATGTCATACCTCTGGCTCTATACATACACTCATACGAATATACGGTTTTTTAAAACTTATTGTTTGATATTCATATATGTTTTTTTTAAATGATAAAAATTATATAAAATATTAACATTTATTTACATTTTTTTATATAAATTAATACTTAATTGTAATAAGTACAAAATTATTTTAAAAAGTTAATATTTTATATAGTTTTTAACACCTAAAAAGGGTGTGTAAATAGTAAAACACCAAGTTTTAAAACGAAGGGAGTAAGAGCATCCGCATTCGTAAAACCCACTCGGGTTCCTTAACTCCACTTTTTATATTTCTCTCCTTAAAAACCCAATACAATTTTCCACTCACATCCCTAAAATCCTTTGAAACCTTTTTTTCATCGCGATCCACCTCTTTTTTTCCTCTCACCCTCTCTCCTCTTGATGGCCCACCTCCTCTCCTTTTTCTTTCTCTCTCTTGGTTTTTAAACCTTTCAAATCATTCCTAAAACCCTCCACCATCTTCTTCAATTTTTTTATTAATTGGTTCCTTATTTTTTTGTTAAGACACCCCCATTGTGGATGCTCTAAATTTATTTTAACTTTAGATCATGTTTATCAAGGGATACTATGAATATTAATATTTTATTCTTTTCTTTTCGTCACATCGTCTTAGCATCCCATTCTCGTTTTTCCCACTTTATCAATAACATCTCTAGTATTACAAAACTCATATTTTTATACCAATTTAGTTTACAAATATACGACTATTTAACAATTATTTTCATTCCCAATTCCATTATTATATTCAATTATTATTATTAAAATATTAATATTAAATTAATATACTCGATTATATTATTAAATTAATATTATTTATAAACTAAATAGTGCAAACATATATAACAAAAAAAAACTTGCATATCAACTTCCAAATATTATTCCTTATTAATTAATTATTTATTTCATTTCTTATATTATTAAAAAATATTCTGTATTACATATTTCATTTCTTATAGTATTATTTATTTTTTCAAATTCTTCCATAATTATAATTTAATTTTTCAGATAATATTTTGCATATTTATAATCAAAGAGAAATATTTAAAAAAAAATATAGTCAAACATATTCAAAATTGATGTCTACATATAGATAAAAAATGAATCTAGTATTGTGGTAATTTTTTTTATTTTTTATTATGAAAATATTGATTTTAATAGGTAAAACAACTTCCTTTCAGATTCAATCTATGCCGTCCATCAAGCTCCATGTTTCGCCCATGCGATATCTCTTCCTGCATGCCAATGCTGATGCGACACGTGTCCGACTATGCAGTGGAAGTTGCAGGCATGAACATTTGCTCCACTTTATGTTTTGCCCTCCATTTGTTAAAACCGATGTCGTTTTGTGTGGCCAGCTCCTAAAATTTGCAATGGGCTCAAGCTGGCTTGACACAGTATTAATTAAACAAGGGTTGATATCGATACTCCGCTAGCATCAGGCTAGTATCGATGAAGCCACTGTTCTAATTTTTTCACATTATAATTCCTAGTATCTTGCACATTATTACACCCAATAAAAATGCCTTTAATCTGATATATGTTTAACATTAAATCCATTTAATATAAGTAACGTATTATGAATCCGTTTAAATTTTTTTATAATGATTATTATATTTATTTGACATGTGTCGAATTGTGACGGATCTTTAATTGGGCCTATAGCATGTGATTCGTTTGTGATTGATCCGTTTGAGTGCATATAGCGTTTGATCTGGGTGCACATAGCAACAATCTTTAGAATTGAGCTTATGTTTAATTTCTTAGAGTTAAGGTGGCCCACTATTTATATGCACTGAGAATAAGTGTTATATACATTCACACAAACGGATTCATTTGAAATCAACCTGCCACCTGTGCAATATTAAATGTGTCTGCATTAAAAAAATAACGAACGGATATTTAATTCATTCAACATAAGTAATGGATCATAGATTCGTTCATATTTATTTTAAAAAAAAACAAGTTTAAAGTTTTTCAAAAAAGAAAAAAGAAAAACCTTAAACGGGAACCACCACCCATGGGAGCCTTCAAAATCAATTTTAACGGGTCGAAAATCTCATTCGGAAATGCCACAGTAGGGTTTGTGATCAAGGATCATCTTGATACACTTTTAGCGTCGGAAGCCTTTTTCTGCACGACAGAGTCCACATTGGAGGCGGAGAACCTGACACTTCATGCGGGATTTCTAGCTACTAAAGAGCTCGGTCTTCAACATGTGGTGTTGGAAGGGGATAATCTTGCCCTCGTCAATGTTATTTATGGCACTTGGCAGTGTCTTCGGGAGATTGAAATGCTCGTCTTTGACATCCTTATGTTGGCTTAGGCTTTTCAGACAGTGTCCTTCAAGCATATCTTCCGAGAAGTCGACTTTGTTGCGAATTGTATGGTTTATCTATGTCACATTGATACTTTTGGCTCACTGTCTCGTCATCTAGAGCTCCATGTTCTCGTCCTTAGGGGCGCTATTGGTTGCCGTATCAGTCGTATATAATGCTTTTCAAATTCTTGTATGTTGAAAAAAAAGTAGAAAAATGGGGTGGAGCTTAATTATTCTTTTTTTTTTTACAATTTCATTGTTTTATACCGGTTAAGGCTATATGCGCCGAGTGCAGGTGCTATATGCACTCAACAGGAATGGATCATAGATCTATTTGAACCACAGTATGGTACGTGTCCAACATTAAATGCGTCTGACATTAAAAAAGCTATGAATGGATCAAGGATCCATTTCATATGTGATGGATTCTTCATCCGTTCGTATTCAAAATTTGAAAAAAAAAAAATAAAGTTGAATATTTTAATAAAAAAATACTGCGAATCAAGGATCCGCAAAGCTAATTTTTTTTCCAAATAATTTTAACTTGTACCTTTTTTCCCAAAATTAACTTTACACTTGCAGATCCTTGATCTGCAAGGCTATTTTTTTAAAAAAAAAAATCTGAACTTGTTTTTTTTTCCCCAAAATTTTCACAGAAACGGATTAAGGATCTGTTCATGATATGAAACGGATCTTTGATCCATTCGTAGCTTTTTTAATGTCAGACACATTTAAAGTTGAATAGGTGTCAAACTGTGGTTTAAACACGGATTTATGATCTATTCATGTTGAGACACTGACTTGAAGAAATAAAGTAAGTTGTTTGCGTCTTTTCCCCTATTATAAGCGCATTTTTGCTCGATGCATATAGCAACGACCTTTTATACCATTTGACTACATATATAATGGGTGGTAAGTTTCACACCCGTAAACGCACGTAGGGTGCGTTTCACCCTTATGCGCACCTTGCGTGTGCTTATGGGTATGTGAAATTTTTAACCCCTTATGTTCGCCTTGGTTGCTCACAAAGTAGCCAGTAAGCGTACCTAGGATGCGTATAAACCAGAATAAATTCACATTTTTTGAAAGTTGAACTATTTACAAACGTAAATAAATATGTGATTTCTCTCAACTTGTAATGAGTAAAAATAAGTATTTTATAAAGAAAGCAAAATGATTCCACAAAGTAGCCGGGGTGTTATAATCACGACGAGTAACTCGGAAGAAAGGAAATAAATTATTGTACCATTTCATGTCAAGAGAACTTCTATCACAATGTTTGCGCCTAGGCTCCAAGGATCTTTGCGCCAAGGTGCGCCAATTGCATTATTTAATCTAAGGTATTGACTGAGGCCTCTTAAGACCTTGAGTCTTACACATCATATTAATGCCAACTCCGGGATTAGAGGTGCTCTCACGGTATGCTTTAAGTGGTGGAGATTGTAATATCCCATACCACATCGGCTAAATAGGATTGGCGCCTCTTAAGACCCCGAGTCTTACATGACTAGAGGGAGAACTATTTATTGGGCAACAATTATAAAACAATCAAATAAATGAAAACAACAAGATCAAAAGATTTATTGACAACAACCAAAGATGGAAAATAGAGGAGCTTTCAAACTTCCTTCCTACGAGATTAGTGTAAAAATAGCACCTACAAACCCAAGCACCTCATAGATGTCAGACTATAATATAAGACAAATAAGTCAGGATGGTTCTCCACTACCAATGCACTAGCACATATTATAAAACACAACATATATGAGCAAAATAACACGAAATGATATGGAAACTACATGTATCCCCAAAAATAAAAAATTTCTTATGAAAAATGTCACTAGACAACATACCGACCAAAAATAGACTAGCAAACAAATGAATCATTTTAACGACTAAATACACACTATATGTAACCAAACAAACAAGACTCCTTCACACTTCTTTATCAAATGCCACCACACATTAAAACTAGTTAGGAATACTGTCTTGACCATGGAGAAGATACTACAAGACATAGATATGAACAATAATTTTACTAAGAATGACACCTGTGAAATATTCAACAAACTAAAAAACGGCCAAAAAAAGAAGCCAGAACAGCCTGGTGGATCCTCTGGAGAAGTAGAAACTGAAAAATATTTAGACCGGTTTTCATGTAAAGCGTGCTTAAAAAAACTTAAAACGAACACGGTTTAATTTTCAAAGTGTGCTCCCAAAACCAGATTTGACTAAAACAAACACGCTTTGCTATAAAACCGTTCTCTTTTATTTGTAAAAAAATACTTAACCCGGTTTTCGTGTAAAGCATGCTTAAAAAAATTATAATGAACACGGTTTAATTCTCAAAGTGTGTTCCCAAAACCAAATTTAACTAAAACGAACACGCTTTTCTATAAAACCGTTCTCGTTTATTTCTATAAACTATTAAGCAAGGGTTTTTGTGTGAAGCGTGCTTAAAAATAAATTAAAAAAACACGGTTTCATTTTACAAGTGTGTTCTCAAAACCAACTTTAACTAAAATAAACACGCTTTTTATTTAAAGTGTGCTTATTATTAAGCACGGTTTGAAAAAAAGTGTGCTGAAACCTTTTTTTTAGCACACTTCAAATGAAGCGTTCTTATAATTCGAGCAGAACGGATATTGGTTGTATGACAATTTTAAGAACGCTTCAGCACAAAACCGTGCTTAAAATATGGGATCGCGGTTAAATAATAGGCGTGCTTGTTTGTGAGCGCACCCAATATAAGCACAGTACGAGAAGTGTGTTCTCATGCATAAAAAAAGCGTGCTCTGGTCCCCCCTTTTATAATAGTGCAGAGTCGTTAGTGCTTTAAGTGGTGGAGATTGTAATACCCCATCCCACATCGGCTAAATAGGATGGTCGCCTCTTAAGACACCAAGTCTTACATGACTAGATGGAGAACTATTTATTGGGCAACAATTATAAAACAATCAAATAAATGAAAACAACAAGATCAAAAGATTTATCGACAACAACCAAAGATGGAAATTAGGGGAGCTTTCAAACATTCTTCCTACGAGATTAGTATAAAAAGAGTAAACACCTACATACCCAAGCACCCGATAGACGTTAGACTATACTATAAGACAAATAAGTCAGGATGGTTCTCCGCTACCAATGCACTAGCACATACTGTATTATAAAACACAACATAAATGAGCAAAATAACATGAAATGATATGGAAACTACATGTATCCCCAAAGATAAAAAAGCTTCTTATGAAAAAATGTCATTAGACAACATACCAACCAAAAATAGACTAGCAAACAGAGGAATCATTTTAACGACTAGATGCACACTTTATGTAACCAAACAGACAAGACCCCTTCACACTTCTTCATCAAATGCCACCACACATTAAAACTAGTGAGGAATACTGTCCTAACCATGGAGAAGATACTACAAGACATAGATATGAATAATAATTTTACTAAGAATGACACTTGTGAAATATTCAACAAACTAAAAAACGGCCAAAAAAGAAGCCAGTAACAGCCTAATGGATCCTCTGGAGAAGTAGAAACTGGAAAATATTTGAACAAACTAACACATCGACTATACAAAACATTAAAAACCTCACAAAACAAACACTGAAGAATTGGAATGCAATGAAAAAACCCAAAGAGGAAAATCATAAACAACGAGCTTGAACCATTGCACCAAGGAAACAAAAGAACTTAAGATGGAGGGCAACAACCGAAACCCCGTGCTTGAGATCAGATCTGGGGAGGAAAAAAGGGTTTTCGTTGAGTGCGACGAGTTCCAGATCTAGTGGAGCACAGAGGTTTGCCGGAGTTTCAGATTTGGTGGAGGGTGAGATTTGGGAAGCAAAACGCACAAATCTGAGATTTGGGGAGATGGAAAGAAACATGGACATTTTCGTAATTTAAAGTTGCCAGTGGACAATTTATTAATTTGGGCGTTCAAAAAGTACATGTAGAGCAAATTTTGTCTTTGAAAACGTGTTGAAAAATAAAAAAAAAATCAAATAGTACCGATTGCAGGGAGTAACATACAATATCAAATAAATATAAATTTTGATTTGAAAAAGATAGATCGCGTATTTTTAATTATAAAACATAATAAATTGGAATCTTAATGAATCATTTTAATAATATATATTATTAATTAATTATTTTTAATAATATATTAATTATTGAACTTACTCTAACATGAGTTTGGGGTTTTCTTGGCGGGGGATGATATTTTCACCGCTAATTTTTACTATCTCCAATGCTAACCACCGCACCATAGTGTGGTGAGTTAATTTCGGATAACCGAACCCACCGTTGTATGGTGCGGGTGGGTTGGGGAGATTGAGACGAGCCACCGCTATACGGTGCGGTGAGTAAGGAGATTGAGACGAGCCATCGCAATAAGGTGCAGTGTTTGTGGGTTGTGATATAAAACGAGATAAATGAAATTTGCCTTCTTTTATAAATAAGTAATACACATTGGCTCAGCGGTACAGAGAAAGGTTGAGTTTTATGACATGGGGAGAATGCGGAAGTCTCGAGTTCAAAACCTAGCATCCCCATTTCACTTTTGTCTAAAGGGATATTTGCGTTTTATGAAATGGACCTGTGTTGTAAGTTTAGTTAGTAAAAAATATGATGAGTCGAGGATGCACTGGGACTCGAACTTTAGACTTCGCTACCACTTCACAACGCTACAATCATCAAGCTAGCATGCCTTTCTGAATTTTTTAGGCACCTTGTTTTATATAACATCCATTTCAGTCCACCGCATTCTTATGCAGTGGGTTTGAAATCAATTGACCTCACCGTACCGTATTGCAGTGGGGTTGAAACGGTTCACATACCGGATCAAAGCCACCGCGGTATGCTGCGGTGTACATGATTAGGGGCTATTTATCCCACCGCAACATGTTGCGGTGGTTAGCGATGTAGATAGTAAAAATTAGCGGTGAAGATATCCGCCCCGCTTTTAATTGGTCAAAGTTTTGTTTTAACAAACTAGGTAAGATGGGTCATCTGATCGAAACCCATTTGATCACCTAGAAAAATACCAATTTTTTGGGTTCAAGTATAAAAAAATCGCGGGTCACATTTAGTTTTATTATAAAATGATGATTATTTTTTGTTTATCTTAATTATTGACTAAAATATTAAACATCGTTTATTTAGCTATATTTTTAGGTCTCATTATATGTAATTCACAATATATGAATGCTTAAAAATAAGACAATCAAAGTAATTATATATAAGGATCGATCAAGTCTTGTTCGGGTCGGGTCAAGAACGGGTCAGGTATGGGTCGGGTTGAGTCGAGTTCGGGAATGAGTATCGGGTCAAAATGGGTCGAGTTCGGGTTGTGTATGAAACTAAATTTTCGGGTTTTAATCGGGTCTGGATTCAGATGAATCGGGCCGGGTCAGATTTTACCAGCTCTAGTATAGTTGATCGGTTTTCCGAGCTTTGTCCCAGACAAACCCACAACCCTCCCTCTTGTGCATTTGTTGTCTGCAAATACACATCTTTGACACCCCCACCACAATGAGAATCAGATTTTAAATGCGAAATGTCTCACCGAGCTTTCAACTTCTCTGCATTAATGGCGAAAGTCCTACTTGCACGTTCACGTCCTCCAAGATTCATATCTTTTGACCTGCCAACAGTTTCTTCATGTGGCTTTGCCAACTTCATTCATGATTTGGAGATTGCAAAAATGCCTCAACTCGGACCTCCATTGGATCATTTTTACGCAACTAAGCTTTCATGATTCCCACTCATATTGAGTTTTTTTTCCCCTAGCCGAGAACTAACCACAACCAATGCAATGGTGAAAATTGATTGTATGGACTAAATCCAAAATACAAGAACAGTGCTTTGTCTCCCCTGCCCCCACCTCCAAGGGAAAAGTCTCAAGACGAAACGACACCACGGAGAAACACACACAGACATAGAATACGCAAGTGCTTGGCAAATTCACAGCAACACCGGAAGCGACAGCATGTTTTGTAGTACACGGATTCAAACCGAGCCATGTGCAACATCTTATGTTCTTGCGTCGGTGACGACCATATTGTATTAGACTGCCTGGGCTGCGCTACTAGAGCTAGGTTCGGGATAAAATAGCGAAGCAAGGCCCCCTTGAGTTACAGTATTGCACTGGCTTATTCACTAACACTCCATATAGAACATATGAAAGTCTAGGGGTAAAAAAAGACTTGGAAGGCATTTACAAGGATATATATGAAGGACTTGATACCTGTTGGCTGTTGCTCACCCACACCTTTCCCGGTGTTGCAAAGTCAGTTTTCGGAACAAAGCAGCAGAAAACACCAGATTGTAACACACAATACCGTTCTTCTGAAGCTCTTCAATCAGCTTAGTTACAGATTGTACATGACCACTAAGTCATGCCACACGCCAAAGCCGCATAGCAAACACAAAAGAAAAGAAAACACTAGCGTTACATGACCTTTGGTTGACCAACCGAGACTAGAATTCCAGTTGGAGAGAAATGTCCTATGATGTTGGTCAAGATCAACTACTCGTTTGTGTTTCTGATATCCGCAACTTAGGCTCGTTTCACCGCTGTTGTAGTTCCCTTGCGCTCAATGTCCTTTGGAATGGTCTCCTCAACAATCTTGGGGACTGCGAAGCTGAAGTCACTTACATTCACACCTTGGATCTCCGGATTCTCGTTCAGAAACTTGGCCACTTGGATGCCTGACCTGAGTATCTTCCTGGTGGGTGTGACATAATGTGCATCTAATTTGGAGAAGTCTCTTCTCAGCACCAGCTTTCTCTTGAACCCAGTTGGGGTCTTTGGGATGTTTGGCTTATCGACCACCCACGTCCTAGAGGAATCATACTCTATGTCAGCGTCATCCTTGCAGGTCACATTAGGCTTCTTGATACACTCAAATGGTTCCTCAGAAGATCTACTCCTGATTTTCTCATACTCTTCTTCAGTCGATATTAACCTCCACTTGAAGCATTCTTCACACTGCACAGCAAAGAGCTGAGTACCGTTCTGCGGAGTCTGTGATTTCTGCAAGGATTAGATGAGACAGGATCTTCAAATGTAGTCAAAGTGGCAAGAATATCAATAAAATGTATGTAAGATTCCAGTTTAACAACACGGATTTATTTTTTTATATAAAAGAAAACTAAGATAAGATAACACTCCAGATCTCTCAGTGTACCAATGCAGCATAGGTTAAAAGAAAGCCCACGTTGCTGCCTCCAGGAGAAATTCTTGGGTGAAAGAGACACTAACAAGTGAACTAAAATTTAATCTAATTAGGTTTCCATTGAATACCCAGAGTTACAACAAATTAGTAAAATTCAGGTGAATTTTCAAAGGATACACACAACACTTTTAGGTTCTGTTTGGCACATGCTTATCAGCAATAAGCTCACTGCACCACACAAACTCTTAATGCTGAAAAAGCAAAAAGATCATTCTGCAAGTTTGTATATGAGAAGAACGATGAGTGTATGTAAACTCCTTTCTGTTCAGCTAAATGTTAATTGTTTGTTTGGCTACCATAAGTTCTTCCTAACGAAGATTCGCTGTAACCCTAAACAGGGCACTAAGGGGGTTGTTTGCTGACACCCCTCAACCCCAGGATTGGCTCATTCCGGTCTTCTTCTTGCGTCTGCGCTTCTCTAATATACCTTCTGCTCCTCGTTTGTTCCTAGCTTTCCTTCTTTCTTGTCTCTTGTTTGAATTTCTTTGTACTTCCTGGGAATTTGTTGCTTCATTTGATCTAGATCAAACTTCCAAAACCCTAATTTGATTCTTGAACTCTAACTAAACAAGAGCACTCAAGAAAGCAAGCAGATTTATAATTCAAACTCAATTCCTGATTTAAATCAGATTACTAGAAGAGTACCACATGAAGAGAAAAAGCTAACTAGCTAGAATAATCCTCAGGAATACAAAGAATTCTGCACCCAAAAACCATTTCAAAAAAACCAAAAAAGTTAGAAACACATCTAGCTTTAGACCACAACAAGCAAAAATCGGGAAAATTGCATCTTTAGTCCCTAACCTTTACAAGCCATTCTACAATGATCCTCACCCCTTGAGGACCATCTAACTGTAATCCTCAACCTTAGAGCATCGTCTCATAGTTACCCCTAACATTCCTATTTTCATATGTTATGGATTTTATTCGGACAATTTAAAGGCTAGGGTTTGTCATGAGACGAGAAGACTTGAAGATTGAAGGGTGCAATTTACCCAGCAAAATCAAACGTATATCAACTACCACCGTTCCGGAGCCAAATCAAAAGGCAACTCCACCAAGAACACAACACAAACTTGGTATTCCCAAACGACATCTGGCCTAAACTAAAGATGGCCCAACATAAAACCTCTACCTCCATTTTCATGATTCCATCAAACTATCTAATCTACCAATATCAGATGGTATCTAAACAGGACAACCCATTCTCAGCACCGGAGGAAACTAAAGAGGCCAAAAAGGGTTGCCCTAAAAATTGTCCTTGGGGTGAATAAATCCATAGCCAGAGATCAACAAGCAGAGGGATCAAAGGGGGAAAAGTGAACCTTAGCAGAAGCTGCAGAAATCTTGGGCGAGGAGAGGGCGGAATGAGACATTATTTATAAATGCAAGAACCACGGGGGATAGAGCAGGGTTCCACCGGGGCTCGAGCAGCCTTCGAGTTCTAGTAGAGTTGTAGACCCAATCGAACGTATAAAACTAGTTTTGGTTAGGGTTTTAGTCCCGTTTGGTACGAGTGTTGGAATCGAAATCGAAATGGAATCAGAAAATGGTAATAGCTTATTATTGGAGCTGGTTGTTTGGTATGCGGTCAGAATGAAGCATTCCTAAAATAATAAAAACTAGTTCTTTTCCCGAACCTTGTTCGGGTTTTTTCATGATATTTTCAGCCGAACTTGATGTATTAAATAAAATATTTGACATGTCAAGTTTTTACTAATATTGTCCATACTTCTTGTCACGTTGTTATTTAAATTTTATTTTCTTGAGATGGTCGATACTTCACATAACATGATATTCATTTTGACATATTAATGAGTTTTCCTTTTCGTATTAATGTGGTACTTCATCATAAGATTCATTTTGATAAGCATTTGACTGCGGTGTTCTTCAATCCTAGATCGGATAGTGAAATCGGCTTTGCCCTGAGTTTGCTGACTTCGGATGCATGAGCAAAGTTTACAGCAGTAAGCATGATTTGACTATTTCAAGGGTGCGGTTTTTATGGTTAACATTTAAGAGGTAAATCATACTTGGATAGTTGGATATGATGAGGGTCAATCACAAGTGATTCTTGATTTATGCATCAAAGGAATTGAATCTACAAAAACCCACCCAAGTTGGTATTCATCTTAGTGTTGGAAATTAATCCGATCAGTAACATATAGCTGCATATATATATATATATATAAAGTCTATTTTCATTGTGCTCTCCAAGACCAAGTGTGTAACTATCTGTTCACAAAAATTAACCTGAACAACTAAAACAAAGAACATTTACCGGTGTTATCCAACTCATGTTTCCAGTCTTTCCTCTCTTCCGTCTATTAGTTTTCCAATCTCCAAACCTCCATTGCTACCTTGAACTCCGACCATGATCCATGGCATCACACACCTTTCCATGGCATGTCCAATCTTCGGTTAATAATTTCTCCTGATTCAATAGTAATTTATACCAAGGGATACCTCTTGATTTTTGCAGAGACCTTCCATTGCAATATAATATTAATGTGAAAGTCATTCCCAAGATAAAGATTACAATATAAGATTCTAGAAGTAGCCAAGTTAAATTCTATGAAATTATAACAGAGTCCGTTTAGAAGAAATTGAATCCTTTATAATTTAAAATGAAAGATTTAAGTGAATGTAAAATGAAAGGTTAAACAACCAATGTTTAAAGAAGTCAGAGAATAGACTTAAATAAAAATGAAAGGTTAAGTTTTCAACTAAAAAGTAGAAAGCAAAAAATGGGTCATTTATCTTTCACTCATCTTACCTTCTTTGATGAATCATTTATCAATCTTCTCTTCCTAAAAAGTTGCATCAACACAAAATTAACTAAGACATACTGTACAAAAAGAACAAATAGGATTCCTACCAAAAGCATGGAAAGTGTAGTAATCAATAGAAAATAATTAGTGTTAAGGAACGCAATCCTACCTTAACCTTTATTTTAGAAGTGGTCAATAGTTGGGGAAAGAAAAATCAGCTCCACCTGTTGGCACTTGCAGTGCTGCTACAAAATATTTGTAGCAGGAAAAACAAAATGCTTGAGTATACCTGCTTGGTGAATTGTTAAGAAGGGTTGTCAAGAGTTGTAGAGTATAATAGCGGGTGTAGAAATTAATCACCTTCTGGCTGTCAAGACAAACCAATAAGTTTCTCAAATGAAGGGATGCATGCAGATTCTGTGATGTTGTATTGTATCTCAACAAACAAAGAATTCTCACCAGCAAACCCAATAAAAGAGAAATGATATCTGCTTCTCTTGATAGCAAATAAGCATTCATAGTGGCTCGCTGAACATCAATTTTTGGTGCTTTGGCATAACTCAAAGGTGTTAAGGCACCCAAAAGTGTTTCCAAAGCACCGCAAACCTGCAATCTAAGGGAAAAATATTATGGCCTACTGCGATTTCCAACAGTAAGAAATTAGGCCCCTGAAGTGATAAATACATGCGATGTGCATTATAGACGCTATGTTATATTCTATACTACCCTTTTCACTAATAAGTAGCAAGGAAGGGGAAGCATTGGCTGGAAGAATGATCTACATGAGCATGGTATAACATACTTGTCTTTATAGTATTCAATTTTGTAGTTTTATTGGTAAACACAAATGCAATAACACACTCATGATGATATTTGTGTTTCTTATTTGTGCCACAGAGGAATTAAATGACAATAGTCAGTAGCTATCTCTCTTTTCTGGAATCATTGTTCAGTTTAATTTTACCACCAACTGTAAAGAGCTTTCAGTATCCTAAAGTCTATAATGATCACCTTTGATCCATGTTAGGAAGCCTAAAACAACTATCTAGTACTCTAAAGGGCTAAAAGTGCACAGGAGCAGAATAAAGAAGATCATTAACCATTTGAGCATCATTGCAATCCTCTTTCAACACAGTGCATAACACTCAAGCCAACTAGTAAATAAAAAAGAAACCAACCCATTGCCC
Organism: Persicaria tinctoria; assembly: GCA_037127255.1. Classification (NCBI taxonomy): domain Eukaryota; kingdom Viridiplantae; phylum Streptophyta; class Magnoliopsida; order Caryophyllales; family Polygonaceae; genus Persicaria; species Persicaria tinctoria. Next base: position 39,049,435 of record JBANSL010000012.1, on the reverse strand, counting down.
CAAATGCTAGCCGAGCCCCATGACTTTCTGCAACAACAGACTGATCTGTCAAAGCGGTTCTCCTATCTTCAGCCTATGTTCCATTTTTAATCCAATCGAGCAAGCGCTCCACATAACTATAATTAAAGCCCAATGAGAGAAAAGAAACACATTATAAACACAGGAGTCATTCAACTGAGTAGATGCTCAAAGTTGTTCATGTATCATTATATCACAACTAATGTGACAAGCCAGAAGCTTTAGTGATCAAACATCCTAGCATTCACACTAAATACGGAAACTTCAGTGATCATGCTTCATCGTAGAAAAAATGAAAAGGCATTTTATTCTCAACACAAGATAATTTCTCTTGGAAGCATGAAGCCATATACCTTGCAACTTACAGTTTTAAGACGAAGCCCTTCAAGGGGGAAACTTGTATGCCATATCGCCTTCGTCACAAGCCTCTGTGTGCTTATCACTATAAAAACTGACCAGCAGTGATCATTTTCTTCTTAGCTTAGTCTTTCTAGATCTCCGGCCTGAATCAAAGTGAAAGGTCAATAACAGGCAACGAAAAAGATTACAGGGGCTAAGCATCCACAGTTTTTGATATGTGCTTGAAAAATAAGCTACTTATGAAGCCACCCGATACCGAATTGCTCGACCATACTGACATCGGCCTCTGCCTGACCATACTGACGATTTTTTCCATAAATCTTTCTATGAAAAGCAAACATGTTTCAATATCTCCATTATGGCTTATTCTAATCAAGAAAAGCAAACATCTCCAATCCCACGTAGCTATGAAAAATAACCTAAAACCACCACCGCAGCGCTGCCCACCTCTATCTCCAATTCCGCCCCCCGTCAACCTATTTCTTTGAATAACCCCTAAACCCTAATTTTAGCAAAATACATGGACTATTAAGGGAACAATCACAATTAGCACCAAAATTCCATAATGTAGATTCAATAAAACTGCAATTAAGAATAGCAGATCAATAAATTGAAAGATTCCAAGAACAGAAACACAATCAATCTCACTCGAAATCCTTACCGTTTCGAAGACCGGGCCCATACTTGATGGAAAAGAGATGCATCCCGATGTCATCGAGGGCTTTACACTGGGATAAATTGTTGTAATCGGCGGCAATGAGGAGGCCAAATATGTAACCCTAACAATAGATTTGGGGTATTCATAGATGTTGAAGGTGAGGGCCTCAAATAACATTGATGACTTATGAGAAGATGAGTTTGTTTGCGAAATCCTTAAAATCGGATTGGAGAGAGCCCAATTTAAACCAAGCAATTCGACAGCGCAACCGTCGATTGGAGGGTGGCCAGGCCATCGCCCCCGGTGTTCTCCGATCTGAAATCTCGCTCAATCTTGGCCATATCTGATCATCCCACCACCGATTCAACTCATTCAATTCGCTCCCTCTCTCTTGAACATTAGAAAGGCTTTGGTGGAACTGGTAAGAGATTTTGAGAGAGGAAGAAAACGTGGGTGGATAACTGTCTTTCAATAGTTGAATTCAGAGAACGTGGGGAGAAATGGCTAAAAATTTTGCTTTTTAATTTTGATCAAAGAAGGACACGTGGCTCATTTTTTTACAAAGACTTTGCTTCTAGTTTTATAAGTATATAAGGGGTGGATAATAATAAAAAATTAAAATATAATATATATTAAATAATAAAGTATTGATAATAATAATAATAGGAGGAGGTTCAAGTGGAAACACCTTTTCCCATAGAAACTCTATTATGGTGGAAACTTTTAATCCCGACCTTTCAATTTCAATCGATGGCTATTATTTAACTGGTGGAAATTTTGAAATATAAGAGAAATTTAAGCCTCATGTTATAGCTTCCTTGCCCTTTTCTCTCCCGTTCAATCCCCTACCAGCTCCATTTCATCAGGGACCGCTCTTTCATCCTTATTCCTCGCCGTCACGGAAAAAAGAGGGCTCTGGAGGGGCGTATGCTCTTTCATCCTTTTTTATATCTTGTTAAACGTTATTGTATGCTAAGAAAAAACAAATTACATATTGAATCATAAGGTTTCAAATGGTGTCTTTAGAGAAAAATAATGTTGTTCATCGTTTTATCCGTTTAAAGAGAAAATATATACAACAATTAATGACACGATGTTGAACTAAAATATTATCGTTTTGAACTAAACATTGTAGTTTTGAGCATAAATGTCATTGTTTTGAACTAAAAAAAATGTTGTTTTGAACTAAAATATCGTTGTTTAAACTAAAATATCGTAGCTTTGATATGCTAAACTTAGAAAAAATCTATTGAAGATGAATTGAACAATTTATACAAAATTACGCCCCCCTTTGATAAGTTTCTAGCTCCGTCCCTAACTGTCACCACTCTTATTATCGCTGTCACCACCCCTATCGCTGCCACCACCCTTATCGATGTCACCACCCTATCGCTGTCACCACCCATATCGCTATCACCACCTCTATCGCTGTCACCGCCCTATCGCTGTCACCACTCCTATCGCTGTCACCACCACCCCTATCACTGTCACCACCGCCCCTATCACTGTCACCACCCCTATCGCCGTCATCACCTCTATCGCCGTCACCACCCCTATCACTGTCACCACTATTACCACCCTTATCCCTACCACCCTTATCACTGTGGTGACACCTTTGTTTTTTTATGAGATGACTGCAGCGACACTGTCGGTGGTGACATATACAGTAGCAACTTTTTTTGGTGACAAATTTGCTGTTCAAGTTTTTTTTACGGAATCACTATCACCACCATTATCAATTTCACCACTGATGTCACTACCCCTATTAGAGGTGACACTCTTGGTGACACATGTAATTTCATGAAAAATTAAAAAAAAAATAGTGTAATCAAACACAATACGACAAAAAAAACATATAATTTCATGAAAAATCTAGTGTAATCAAACACAATATCACCATAAAAAAGTGTAATCAAACAAAGAAAGAAGCTGAAGATACTAGTAAAAATCAACCAAAACAATATAATCAACCAAAAGTTTAAGTTCATCTCCTAAGTTTTTGTAGTTGATGACAGGAAATAAAAAAACACTTAATTTACTTCCTTCCATGAAAAAAAATCTCCTTATTACATCCTCAATCCAATGATTCCATTTAACAGCACTGCCCCTTCGAGATTACAACAGAATTCGGAAGCAGTTCAAATCACCACCGAAAACAAATCGGCAACATATAGGCAGACGAAGAAAATCAAAGATTTCAGAGAGAGAGGGATATTGGAGAAATTGAATGAATCCAAACCAATTGAAGTTAATTAGCGTGAGAAATTGAGATGAAATTGAAGTGGAAAACGAAGAGGAATCATTGAGTCACCTCGTTATCGTCATCGATGCATAGACGATTGAAGAAATCGAAGCCATGGCAGACGAAGAAAATCAAAGATTTCAGAGAGAGAGGGATATTGGAGAAATTGAATGAATCCAAACCAATTGAAGTTAATTAGCGTGAGAAATTGAGATGAAATTGAAGTGGAAAACGAAGAGGAATCATTGAGTCACCTCGTTATCGTCATCGATGCATAGACGATTGAAGAAATCGAAGCCATGGCACACTGAGATCCACCATGGGAGAAACCGAAGAGAATGAAAGTGGAATCGGAGATGATTTGGTGCCAGACAATCCAGAGACCGTAGAAAAAGGGAGATTCAAAATCAGCACTCGTCCTCCGCCAGCGTACTCGTACTCGTCCTCCGCCAGCACTTGTTGACCGCAATCGTTTAGAAGCCCTAATTGAATCAAGAAATTAAAACATTTCTCGTCCGAAATCGAGGCACTGAGTAATCGTCGGTTGCAAACGCCAACTCATCGAACTCGAAATTTCTCCAGGAATGCTTCTTCATCCAAAGAAGGCCGCACTCAATTGCATCCTTGGCGGTTCGGATGCGTGCCAGCTTACGCCGAGCGGCCCGCTTGGAGAGGTCATAGCCGGTGATTAGGGCGAGCGTCGACGTTGACAGCTTCTTCACGGAGGAGTTCCTCACAACGTCAATGAATCATTTGAACGGCAAGACGTAGTTCTCCGGTGTTAGCGCCTTATGAACGCTCACCGATGTAATCCTCCACTATCAATCGACGCGATATGATTCTACTGAAATTTGTGAATTAATTTTCTTCGTTCAACCGTGTCAAGGTATGCCTTTGACTCCTTTCTTCTTTAATGGCTCGCTTAATCGCCGTTGTCGGAGATAAGAGGATTCTCCGACACAAGATCGACCTTCGCTAGTGGTTCATCGCTAGTGATATCTCAAATCCTTCGACGGCTCGTCGATTCCTCTCTCCTTCAACCTCTTATGTATGTCTTTGTAGATCGATGATACAACCGACTTTGGCTCCGGGAAGAAATCGATGAAACCGTACAATCCCTTCCGCGGCTGCTGCAGTTTAATCGGATGAGGAAAGGAAAGAGAGAGGGAGTTAGGCCAGGAGCAAAAATTTAGGACATTTAACAAAATGTTAGTTTAGGTGGACAATTAGCAAAAGGGAGATACAAAAGTGGACATTTAGCCAAATAACTTCTAATAATAATAATAATAATAATAATAATAATAATAATAATAATAATAATAATAATAATAATAATAATAATAATAATAATAATGAGCTACAAAATCGGGAATGAGCAATTGCATAGTATTTTGATGGGAATGAAATGGGCTACAAAATTAACTTAATTCACCTATTTGAGCCGCAACCCACAAAACCTTGTCGCCGCCTTCCTCCCAAAAATCCTATTTGCCGCCACCTCCATGTGAGCCGCCTCCACCTCCAGTTGGCTTCCCAGCCGTCCTCGACCCACTATCGCAACTCTCAACCCACAAAACCCAACCCCCTTAGATCCTCTTCCGCTGCCCTTGCTCCGGTCGTTGCCGCCGCCGCCGCCAATGGTGTATTATTGCTCTGATGGCGTATAGAGGCCCACATGCAACAATCTTTCGGTACCTCGTATCCATATGCCTCCGTCCCTTCTCGGCCTGCCTCTACGTTGTATGTCGGCGACATGTTGGTTGTCGGCTGCCCAGCTCCGCCTCCCCGACCAACCACCTTTCAGATCCGCCCGTGGTGGTCACCAGCAGCGCCGAAGGGTTGAGCCTTCTCGACCTCTTGGCCCCTGATGTCTCAACTTTCATTGGCTCTCCTCCTCAAAGCGTCCTCCACCAGCATCCTCTCCATCTGCTATGCCCCCGTTGGTTTCCACTTCTCGGCGCCTTCCTCCCGCACGATGCTGCTCTTCACCTCCCAATCCTTCCCCTCTTTCGCTTTGCTGAGGTCGTTGCCCCCTTGTCGGTGGTTCTTTCGACCTTCATCTAAGCGAAGATCAAACACCCCAAACCCAAAATTTAATTTCTAAATCTAATTCTCTTTTACCCAATTGGTGTTCCTTTATCCCAAACCTCTCAAATGAAATCCCCTCCCAAAACCTTCAAAGATCTAAACCATTTTTCATAAAATTAATCTCATTTGTCATCCAACTACAAAGTTGCTCTTCAACATGCTAGGATACCCCGTCACCGCATTTGGAATCAGATCTGCAGCCATCTAAGCTAAATTTAAATATTGCTTTAGCTTGCATGCAAGCCGTCTAAGCCGCCATCGAATCGGATCTATTTTTGAAGATGTTAGTATTAGCTTTAAATTTATGTAACTGTAATCTTAGATTTTTTTTTTCTTTCGACTGGCGACCCTTTGCGTAGGGTCTTCCAAGCCATCTTTTGATAGCTTCAAGATCGCTTTGTCGATCTACTTCTTGCCTACTGTAAAAAAAGGGCTACGAAATTGGGAATGGATGATTCCCGAGAATCATTACGATTCCAAGTTTTAATCATACCAAACACTTATATCGGAAATAATCCATTACGATTCCCAATTTTGATTCCCGGGAATGGATACCAAAGAAGGCCTAAATGAGTTTCTTGCTAAATATATAAAACATTCATTTTTTCATAATTTTTTAACAAGTTTGTACTTATTAATAATACCGAAATTGTTAAAAAAAATTATTTAAAAAATTAGATATTTTTATAGTTTTTATCTCCTAAAAAACGTGCGTGAATAGTAAAGTGATATGTTTGGCTGAATGGAGGGAGTACGGAGTAGGTAACTAGTATATTTCTCGCGCCATAGTGATAAAATATTTAAATTTTAAAACATCATAATAATCATGATTTATTATTTTATTATCTGGGTCGATCTGTGCGACTTTGACTAAGCAAGAAGTAGAAATAGTAATGATGAGTGGAAAACAGTAAATAAAGTAATCGTGAAATATAGATAATAATATGAAGAGAAATATAGATCTACTTATATTCGAAACATTGGTAAATCCATGATCATCAGGTTATTCGGTTATGCTTGGCTATCTTAGTGTCGATCTGTGCACAAAATTGTATAGCTTCCTAAGTCGATCACTATCAACTCCCTAAACTCTTACATGAGGTTCGAGAAGCAATAAGTTCCTAATCACATAGGCATTTAATTCATGTAATTCTCGCATATTCGACGTGTCACCTAGTTGTCAACCTAGCTATCTGATAAGGCATGATTTATATAGGCATTTTAGGTAGTTCTTAAGTCATTTAGGTTGCATATTTACATAATTTATGCATAAGTCGCATCTTGTGTCGTTTAGTCTTGAAAGTCGGAATCTACGTGTTTTCAGTATTTATTTACAAGAAATAGATCCGAGCTTCGAATGGTGGAGGAATCATGGATCAAATGGAGCTAAGGAGATCTAGAAAAGGCCATGAAATATCCAAGACAAGACGAGGAACAATGTAGCACGAAATCAAGATTTAAGAGCTAAAACGACAGAGAGTCGCGAAAGTTGTCCACACGACAAACTGAACTTAAAACGCAAATTCCCGTAGCCTCATATGTCAGATCGACTATTATGACCATGCGTTGAAAAGCTATTGACAAACTCTACGACATCACAAAGGTTGCACGAAGTCTCCCGCGGCATACAAGAAATCGGCGCCCGCCGATGGAGATTTTGGAAGATTTTCTTCGAAGCTGAATTTGGCCCATTGGCCTTTGCTTCTACCTTAAGTTGTCGACCCCTAGCACTATAAATACAACTCTCATCCAACAATTTCAACTCACAATTCACAACTCATCCCCCCCTCTCTCTCTCTCTTTTAGGGTTCTGCCTCCCTTGTGGAGTGAAAACCTTAGGATTTTCTTTTCTTTTATGTTTTGCATGAAGATAGCCATGCTAGGCTAATCTTCCACTAATCTACTTCTCAAGACATTGGTTTGGTTATCCAGGTTCTATCTATTAATATTATTTCCATTTCATTGGTTTTGTATATTGTTATTATGTTGTTTCTTTGTCTTGATTGGTCATCTAGACTGAGTTGCATCTAGCCATGGTTCCGACTATTTTTGCTCATGTGGGTCAAACCTGTAGTAGCAAACACGTCGTGAATAGCAGGTTGGGAAGTTGGATTGTGTAAGAAGATCGACACTTGAGGAATATTGCTCTCGGTGTGGGAGATGACTTGGGTGAGCCTAGATATATGTCGCTACAAACTTCCAGTGGTACGTATTGCTGAAGTGCTAGGAGACTGGGACCTAGATCCCCAAGCAACAATAAGACCCATTCTATGCATACTTACACCAGTCACTAGGGTAATAAGAAGAACCGATGAACGAGGTAACCAACCATGTCGAGATAAGTAGATGAGATCACTCCCATCATATTCAATCGTTATTACTTTGCTTTATTCACAACCATCAACCAATTGCTTTGCTACAGGAAATCGTACTAAATACATGCTCTCTGTGGGATTGACACCTATACTTGTTCGCTATACTAGTGTTGAGTATTGGTATTCATTTTTGCGAGAATCAACGACCGGTTCACCGCTCATAAAATTTTGGCGCTGTTGCTGAGAACGCTATTTAAATTTAGTGCATTTTCTTGTTAACTTGTGTCGGGCACATATCTTATGGGCTTTGGCACCTCGTTACCAATCTTTTACAATGATAAACTTATCACATGCCCCAGGAGAAAAGTTTCACCACTAACTTACGAAAGTGAAAGCTTTAGCAGATGACCAATATGAGTTGAATGATCCCAAAGGGATAAAAGAGATGGTGCTATGCGTATTTCAAGGTGTGAATCCCGAAACGAAGGAACATATCTCCTCCTTGTGTGACGATGGTTTTGGCGGATCAGAATCATCAGGATTGTGGGACCTTTTCTGCATAGTGGCCAACATAGAAGCGAAGAAGGAGGATTTTGCACCAATGTCTCAACCAGCAGAAAGCCCTAACCCACCTAAGGGCGATACAAGCAATGACGAGCAATGCGTGACAGTTCAAGGGGATGAGTATCAAGACGCAATCGATGAATTTTTTTCAAACTATGGAGAAGAGAGTCTAATATTAATGATGGATGACATATATAGAGTCTCAGGAGACGTCCAAGGAGATCGAGTGTGCATTGGTGCCCCCTCATCCATCTGACAAAGCCATCACCGTCTCACATATCAAAGAGCCGGGACCAAAATCGATTTCTGTGGCTCCTAAGCAAACAATGAAAGATGTCTACTTTGTCAAGGAATGTGGTGAACACAATGATCCATGTGATTTCTGCCTCAACCAACCACCAACGAAATTGTGGTGATGATCATACATATCCACGTGGAAAGGTCAAGCTCACAAGGGTAAGAGAGAGGTAAGTAACTCATATCATACATTTTTAAATATCTATTTCCCTAACACTAGCATGCAAATAGGGACAGAAGATGAAATCGCATAAATAGATCATACCTTTGACAAACTTACATGGCTATCGTCGGGCTCACCCCGACCTTAGAAGTATGGGACTACTCCCTCCTCATCGCAATAGACATCATCATCATTGGAATGATGTATTATTGAGTTGGTTTGTGTTATGTTGGGAGTTTTTGGAATCTTATTTTCCCGGAATTAATAGCACCATATAACCAAATACAATTCATTGTCCTTATCTTTCTTACCAAGCCCTATTACAACCCCGCCGAATAGAATCTTATATGAAGGTTTCCATTGAGTGAAAGTCCCCTTGATGTTCTTATTTTTGCTTTGATGTATCCGGTGGAGATTTTGTGATATAAATGTCAATATTTGATTTGATACTTGTATATGGAATTGCGGTGAGTGTATGCTTAAAGCCTAAACACATGAGAGCAAGAGATACACATTATCTTTGTCTTGAAAGGTATAGAAATATCTCGACCTGTAGTTCGAGTGTACAAAGAGAGATATGTTATAAAATGAAGACAAACAACCTTTTCATTTTTTATTAGATTATGAAAGGATATTAGGTCCAGAAGTACCTTGTCTTTATAAAATGGGTGGTTTATATGCTAAATTGAGGGAGAGAAAAGTTGTACAATTTTCCTTAACTTTTGTTTTTGTCCCATTTGGGTTTTTTCCAAAGCACAGTTTTTAATGAGGCAACACCTCTCATAAGGATACATTGTATATCCCAAATTCAAGGAAGAATTCATCAAAGGCGGTGTTGCGATGTCGATACTTTATAAATTCGATCAAATGAGGATCCAATGTTTACAAAGATACTACCTCCAATGAAGATTGAAGACATCCCAAGAAGCTTGAAGTGTCAGACGTCAAACACATTGAACTCAGGGCTAGGGGGAGCATTATACTCACTGCACTTTTTTCCCCTTCGATCAGGTTTTTATTCCAATGGGCTTTCCTGAAAAGGTTTTTAATGAGGCAATACAACAAGAGCGTACGTAGAAGGTTGTACTCTTTTTCTCTAAGCTATGGTTTTGTCTCATTGGGTTTTCCTAGCTCGGTTTTTAACGAGACAGTTGGAGGAACAATGAATGTACATCCAAGGGGGCAGTGTTAAATATTATTATTATGTGGATGTACAAGATATACACTTTACTTAGATAGAGTTTTTACTTTTAGATAGATTTATCTTATTCTTGGAGCCTAAGGATATTATTCCTATATATTGTAATTTGTAATGGTGGATACACCACAAGGTCATCGATTGAATACACTCCATAATTTATTATCTCTTCTCTTTGTCTCTCTTTTCTATTATCTTGTTATTCTCCATATTATAACAGAATTATCTAAATTTATCTTTTTTTAATCGGACTTTGACCAAAGAAAAGTTGGATTTAGTTCTTGATCTCGATGCTTTAGTTCAGATTTTCAGTCTTTGGAACTTTGGTCTTCTTCCTTTTCTGCTTCACTTCCAACGAGTCATATCTAGCCAAGGTCGTGGTTGTATGTTTAGACAATACCAATTTCAGGAAGAATTTAATTGGTGTCCTATCTTTACTTCCCACAGGAGGTCATGTTGTGTTGTACTTGTTGTCCGGTGTTGCTACCATAATTGTTCTTGGTTTTTCACAAACTTTTCGTTGATAGGAGAGCCTTTCTCACTTCAAAGCGTCATTGGTTGTCTACCACATTTGTTTGTCAACATCGAGTTCCTTTCCTTTCTTTCCTTTTCAAAAGTTCCTAGTCTGTTTTTTTTTATGATATCTCAATTTTCCAGACAACTGTTTATCTGATATTCTAAATTGTTGCCTTTATATATATATATATATAGAAAATTTAATTAAAAAGAATTAGAATTAGAATGTATGAATCATGACCAAATCCAAACTATCCAAATAATGGTACACTCCAAAAATCTACAATTTACTCCCCACATTGACGCCAAAAAAATCTACAATTTACTTGCGCAACAAATTATACTTAAATTAGGAAATCAAAGAATTGACGCAAAACCTCAACAACAAAAACAATCGCAAGTTTCAAGGCTTACCTCCAAATAATGTGTATCTTACCATCCACCCACCTCTCTCGATCTCCTCCTAGTCCATCAATCAACAAATTTTGGGATGATATAATCAAACTAAAGTAGTTTTAATAGTTTTCTTCTTCTTCTTCTTTTTTTCCTTTAATATTTAATTATCTACATAACTTTCGCCCTTGGATTGAATCGTGTAAGAAGTTATAACGATGGATATAACAATTGAACGATCTTCACGTCCAACATGGAGCAAAGGGCTCGTCGATCAAGGACGGTTGATATGCCAGTTTTCTTCTTCCCATGTCAAGTCCAATGGCATCTTTCATGGAGATAACCCTTTGGATTTCACAACACCAACTCTTCTTATTCAGATTATCGTCATCTCCTTGATGTCACAGCTCATTCGTTTCTTAATCTCTGGTCTTTACCAGAATTTGCTCACTGCACAAGTTATTGTAAGTTTTCTTAATTGTGTTTCTCTCTCTCTCTCTCTCTCTCTCTCTCTAATATATTGAATTGAATGTTATATACAAAATATTTAATTTAAGCTTCACATCAATATATGTGTTTTGAATTATATATAGGCTGGGATGATTCTTGGGCCATCCTTATTGTCACACGGGGAGTTACTATCTGATTCATTGTTTCCCCCAGCAGGCACATTGGTGCTAAGGACTCTTGCAAACGTCGGATTCATGTTCCATTTGTTTGGTTTAGGAATAAACATGGACGTAACAATGCTAAAAGGCACAGGGAAGAAGGCAATATTCATAGGACTAAGTGGTCAATTTTCTTCCGTCATATTCGGGTTCGTAGGCTTAGGCTCAGTACAACAAAGCCTTTCTGATAACGCATCAAAGAAGGATGACACCAAATTTGAGATTCCTTTGTTCATCATAGTCAACTCGGTTTCTTCCTTTCTTGTCACGGTCTCTAATCTAATGGATCTCAATCTGATTAACTCGGACCTAGGATCTCTTGCTACCTCGGCTGCTGTCATATCTGATGGCTTTGGATGGCTCTTCATTATATTGCTTGGAAACCTTGTTGTTGCAGGGGATCGTTACAAGAGGACGAACGCAATGTACGCTACGGTGAACATATTCGTCTACTATTGGGCCATCTTTTGTATTTTTCGACCAATTGTACTTATATTCATAAAGAGAACTCCAGATGGGAAGCAATTAAAAGAATCCCACTTCTTCATCATAATTATTTTTGTTATGTTCATAGGATGCATAGGCGAGTACATAGGACAACATGCATGGTTGGGGGTCTTCCTTTTTGGGTTAACGTTGCCTAGTGGCCCTCCACTAGGTTACATGTTCATCCAAAAATTTGACACCATTGCCTCTACCTTGTTACTTCCGGTGTTTTATGCAGTTGGTGGGCTAAGGGTAAATATATACAAGCTAAAGTCAGATTCATCTCCCTTACTAGCATATGTCATTTTAATGGGGTACTTAGGCAAGTTAGTAGGAGTTATGTTTTCATCTCTATGTCTTAGACTACCCTTTAGGTATTCATTGTCGCTCTCTCTTATCCTTACCAGCAAAGGATTAATGGAGGTTGTCACTTATGGAAGCTTGAAGGATAGCATGGTAAGAACTTACCTATATGACTAGCTTATTGTGTTGAATTAACTTTTGCTCGGATCTAGTAAGATCTAACTTTAGAAATCCCATTCAACTCGTCCAAAATTATATAATTGGCTTGCTAAAAAATACATACATCTAAAATTATCACTTTAAAGTCGACTTGACCCGACTTAAGTTAAACTTGATAACTGAAATAATCCAAGCATAATGTATGACTTAAAATTATAGTTTACAATATAAAAAGGCTAAACCCTAAACAAACTCAACTGATCCTCCCAATTAATCCTTGTGTTTATTTCATGTGCGCTTTGAACACTTATGGTGTGTGTTTGACTTGTTAAGTCCTTACTCAATGCAGATACTAACAGATGAATTATACACCATTGCAATGCTAATTTGGCTATTTGGAAACTTCATTATACTGCCATCTGTGAAGAAACTCTACGATCCTTCAAGAAGGTACACCTCCAACAAGCTACACTCGATACTCAACTCCGGCCAAAAAGGGATCTTTAGGATGATTGTTGGTGTTCACACTGAAGATAACGTACCAAGCATGGTTAAGATTCTAGAAGCCTCCAATCCCACAAGGGAAAGCCCTATTTGGGTGTCTGTTCTCCAACTCAACGAGCTCGTCGGCCACAGAAAAGCCATGGTCATGCCGCACTTCAAGAATCGAGGTAACAAGCAAGGGGGGCAACTAACTCGGACCTACTCAGAGCGGATAGTGAACACGTTTAACATCTTAGAGAAGCATCATGGCCATAACCACATCCAAGTACAACACTTCACAGTGGTTGCACCATATGCAACGATGCACAATGACATCTGCACAGTGGCCTATGATAAGGGCACAAGCATCGTCATCCTCCCATTCCATAAGTTGTGGACGGTGGATGGTACTGTTGATGACTCCTTCTCTAACATTAGGAAAGTGAACCGAAACGTGCTGAAGAAATCTCCTTGCTCTGTGGGGATCCTCGTAGACCGCGGTCAAATGAGAGGTAGCACCATAAACGATGTCTTACAAGAACAACAAACATTATATTCTATTGCATTACTCTTCTTGGGAGGCATGGATGATTATGAGGCACTTGTGTATGCAAGGCGCATGGCTGATCACCCAAGCGTTAACCTACTTGTTATATGGATCAAAGTTTGTTCTGACTCCTTAAAGTCAGAAGGAGAAAAAATGTTCGACGAGGAGATGATAAATGACTTCTTGTCTAGTGTTGAGAGCAAGAACAACATAAGGTATTACTTGCTATATATTGTGGATATAGTTAATGAGTTGCTTCTCTCATTGTTAATTGAATTTTAGATGAAACCATATTTAGAGCAATCTTTGACACTATGCAAACAACCATTACTTAATTTTTTACATAATAAGTTTGGATTTCACATTTTAACACAAAAGTTAAATCATTGTACTCTTGCTTATAAGTTACCGATGTTGCTCCCAACAGATGTGAAGAAAGGTATGTTGAAGATGGTACCGGAACAACTACAATAGCTCGGTCGTTGGAAGAACACATTGATCTAGTAATGGTGGGGAGGCACCATCATTATGATTGTCCTGCTCTACTAGGTCTAGCGGACTGGAGCGACTGCCCTGAATTGGGTGCAATAGGTGACATGCTAGCCACATGGGATTTCCAGTTTTCTGTTTTAATAGTGCAACAACAAAATCAAACAACCAAAAAGAATGATGATTTTGGTTATGAAGGGAAAGACAAAGAAAAGGATTCAATTCATTCCTTCGAATCCCAATCAAGTGTTGGTGGTGATCATGATTTCAATGCTAGGGATTGTGAACTATTTGCATATTCAAAATAACTTTTTAGCTAGTGTGTTTTTAGGTAAGGAAAATGTAAAGCCATGGAAAAGTATGGAAAATGTAGATTTTGTAACATCCATAATCCAAATGTTAGTTTGCATGTGCTATTTTGGTTTGTCTATTTTATGTTAAAGTTCTTTGTTCATTGCATGACTTTTTCATGATAGTCATGATACAAATGTTGATTAGGTAATACATAAGCATACAACTTGAATAATATGATATGTGAATTGTAGATTTTTAATTTGGAAATTAGAGTAAGATGGTAGGTAAGTTGAACTATGTACTAATTTTGTGAAAAATAGGGTATAAATGTCCATAATGAATCATGTGAGAAAAAAAACTTGGATTTTAAATGGTTATAGCTGTTCTTTCATGATTTCTAATTATGGTTTAGCAATACATCAGTTCTTATATGACAAATTATTCAAACCCTTCTTTTCCATTAGTTGTATGTTAGGTTGCAATGTTGAAACCTCTCAATTACCTTCAAAATTTATTATGTTGCGTTAATTTCCATCAAGATTGCATTTTCCACCTCTCCATTGGTTGGTAAAATCAAATTATTCAATTTTGATCAAACATAAAAAAGTCCTCACTTTGTGGCACAAATTAATATCTATATATTACTTATTCTTTTATTCATATGTTCTTTCATTTGTAATGCCGTCATGGTTGTAAATCTTTTGGTAGATAACTATCTTGGTCTTCTCCATTGATTAAACTAATGTTTATGATTCTAAGTTGTTCATTTAAGTTTTGATGTTGATGTTTATATAAATGATCCTAACACATTTTCTTAAAACATTGCGAATTTGTCGAATTTCAGTTCATATCCATGTTCTCGAGGACAACTTTGATTACTTAATTAAAAGGGGAAAAATGGTCCTAAATAATACAAACTATTGACTATTAACCAAAAATAATACGAACTTAAAAAATTACAGATTGGTATAC
The DNA here is from genome assembly GCA_037127255.1 of Persicaria tinctoria. NCBI lineage: Eukaryota > Viridiplantae > Streptophyta > Magnoliopsida > Caryophyllales > Polygonaceae > Persicaria > Persicaria tinctoria. Next base: position 39,034,222 of record JBANSL010000012.1, on the reverse strand, counting down.
AAATTATTGCGTAATATACCAATTTTAATACAGAACCATTTCTGACCAATTTTCCGACATGTTTGATGGCATGGAAACCAAAGATTTCAATTTTCAATGACATGGCATCCATGTCATTAAATCTCAAAATCAATATTATATCACTACTAGAATTCTTTCAACATCCGTAAAAAAACAGGTGATGTTCAATACTTTTTTACCTTCGACTTTTAAAATTGAGATGTCGAAAATAAATAAAAAGGCATTATCCTATTTTTTTTTTACTGATGCTCAAATATTTTTTTAAGAAATAATTTGGTAAGAATTGAATTGTATTCTTGAATGAATTTGAAAACCTGCCTAGTAAATCCAGCCAATTTGAAAACACAATCACTGTAACGAACATATTTTGGAGTTTCTAAAAAGGGAAAGTTTCGGAAAACTTTCCTCGAGCAAATTCTATTTTTAGAAGTTCTTGCATCATATCCCGACATATTTTGAGATTTAATTTGATGGATTTTAAATCTTAGTTACTTGATTTCGATTTTGGGAATTTCGGGTGTCTTTGGAAATGAATTTGGGATTTTGGCTCGGATTTTTGGAAACGTCGGATTTCGGGATGGGATGTCAAGATTCAAGGTCGGAAGAGCGGAATCACTCTCTCCTCTCTCTCTCTATCTCTCTATCTCTCTCTCTCCTCTTAATGAGTTTGTGCTCTTATGTATTAAAACCTAGGGAGCCACTATATAAGGCTCCAATCCCTAAAAGGATTCTTCATTCTCACAACACATCAACTCAGCCCCCAAATTTAGAATTCCAAACCCCAAGATGGATCTCACTCTCCTTCCAAAACCCTAGACCAAAAACCCTCACTTTTCCTCTCTTGAATCCAAATCTCCTAACTCTCTCTCCTTCTTTTGTGTTTCTCTGAGCCAAAATACCTCATTTCTATTCCAAGGAGTCTCAATCTCACAAAAACAACCACAAAATCGAGCTTGGAAGGCCAAAGCCGTTTGAATACCCGGATCTGGGGAGCAACTCGCGGCCGCGACTCACCTGTCTCGCCGTCGCGACCAAGAACCTAGCAACAGGTGTTTTTCCTCGCAACCGTGCTGTGAGCCTAATTCGCCACGTTTTATACTTACTTATATATCGATTTCTTTATACATTTCATACATTTGGGCTAGAATTGTACAAAACCTATGTAGTTTATGCATATTTGCCAAATTATGGAATCTACACTAGTTTCTGTTTAATTTTGCAGAAATCGAGGTGATTTACAGCAATTCAGAGAAAGGATAAAAAGCTCGAAAACAACTACATAAAGTCCAAGATCAAGTAGGAGCTGAACCAGGACAAATCGAGCAAGAGACAAGAAAGGATAAACTCGACAAGGCCTAGTCGATATCGAGTAACACTACTCGATATCGAGTACTCCCGAGCCCAATTTACACGAAGTCGAGCAGATCCACTCGAGGAGCCCAGAGCTACTCGACGTCGAGTAACTCTACTCGATGTCGAGTACTCATGTCGAGTCCACCGAGTGCTCGAGATCGAGTGCAACCCAGGAGAAGAAGACCCTAGTCGACGTCGAGTAACTCTACTCGATGTCGAGTACCCCAGTGACGAATCCGAGTCCAAGATCGAGTGTGCCGAGAAGATAGATTACTTGCAAGTGAAGATATGTGGAATTATATCCATCCACATGAAGATCTATCAAGTTCAAGTGGGATTTATCCACACAAGTCTTATTTCCTTATAGATTTATTTCCCTTATTCATAAAGTTTTTTCTTATGTTTTTAGATGGAAAGTTTTAGATATAGATAGATTGTTCTTTCGTTAAATAGAGGGGGATTGAACACTATAAATAAGGCTTTAGGGGATGGTTTATAGAATCATCCAAGCCACAAGCAATTGTGTTCCAATAGAGTTTTCGAGAGCTTTAGAGAGAGAGAGGTCGATTGGAGCAAGAGAGCGGAAGTGATCTGGCTTTGTTCGGTTTGTACTTTCTTCAGTTTTATTTAATGCAAGTAGTTATTTCATTTATGATATTGATTTTTATTATAATGAGAAGCGAGTTGTCACCCAACTTCTAGGGTCGGGGTGAGCCCGATGGTAGCCATGTAAGGTAATGCGATAAAGGTATAATCTTTTGATGCGATTTCCTCTTCTATCCCTATGAGCATGATTCTTTTGCGAAAGTTGAAGGTGATCCTTGTCTGTGTTGTTGAAGCGAAAGTGATCTTAATGTAACTTGGGTTATTTGTGTGAGAAAGGTTAGTAACAGTTAGGGTTTATGTGAAAGCTTCCATATTCCTATTTGTTAATAACGAAAGTTATTTGATGAAAAGGCATGATCTTATATACCTTATGCATTATTTTATATGGTTATCGTTGTGGTGTTGATACCCCGATTTTAAAAGTCTTTTAGTTTATTGATTTTATTCCCACCGATTTCGTGTTCTGTCATTGCAAAAGTTACGATTTTTGTTTCTGTAGTACTCGACATCAACTGACCTCTACTCGACATCGAGTAGTCTGGTCGACATCGAGTACGCTTTTACTTGACATTGCTTTTTTTTTTTTGCTTTGTTTTTGCGTTTCTTTGCTTCTTTTTTGGAGTTTCTACTCGACTGAGTGGTCGAAGTCGAGGACACTAGTCGACGTCGAGTACTTCCTGAGTAGAATTTGAGAGTTTTCTGCACTGAAAAGGTGGGCGCTGACACGCTTCCTCGTGGATCGATCCTAATTGCCTTATACTACAACGGGAGGAAGTCTTGTATTTATTTGCTTAGACAAAAGTTGGTTTGCTTTTATTAGTTTTATTTACTTTAATACTAGACATACAATCCTCCTGCAACAACAGGCCGCGACGTTCATACTTGCTGCCGCGACTCCGAGCCCAGGAACTTCGTCTTCGTGATAAATCAAGTCGTTTCCTTCGTTTCTCCTTCTTTTTCGAATACGTTTGTTTTCGTGTGTTCCTGACTTCTTTCTCTACCTTCCAAGGTCAAGAAATCCTAGATCCATCGTGGGTTAGTGTGGATTTGAGCCCTTTTTCTCTCATTTTTCAGTTTTGTGCAAAGGTAACTCCTCCCTTCCTTGGATCTTTTGATTTCGAGGTTGTTTCTCAGTAAAGATGCTCTTTTAACTCATATCTAACCTACCTAGGCTCTATCGTAGCAAGGAATCATCGGATATAAGCTTCCAAGGCCTCCTTCTCACAAGATTTTCGAAAGCCTCTAAGAGGCTAGGTAATCATATTTCCGCTCTCCCTTCTAGTCTTGTTTGGAGTTATTTTTGTGTTGGTTGCATAGTGTTTTGATTTATAAAGGTTTTAAAACAAGTTTGGACGAAAATGGGTTTGAAACGAGCGAGAACGAGCAAGAATGGACAAACCCAAGTTCGTACTCGCCGCATCGAAACCATGGTCGCCGCCGTGAATTAGAACCCAGGACAGAGGTTGAAGATGATCTCTCGCCGCCGCAACCACGGCTCTCGCGGCCGCGAGTCACAGCAGCGAAAGGTCTCTCGCAAGACAGCCTTTCGCGGCCGCGACCACAGCCCTCGCGGCCGCGAGTCACAGCCAGCGAGGGGATTCTCACGGTGGGGGACTGGGAGGATGCTACGGTCGCCCCTCTCGCGACAACAACATGCCCCTAGTGGCTTGGCCAAACCCCTCACCCTATACTTTGGACTTACCTTGTCGATTCTTGATTCGATTCTTATGGGGACATTTTGGATGGGGATGTTTTGGGAAACGAGCTTTTGAAATATTAGTTCATATTTAATGTTAAAGAAGGGGATTTTGACGGAACTTGAATTGTCGGATTTATGCTTGAAGTTATGTTAAAAAGTACCATTTCAAATGTCGGGATTCTTTGTCTTGGTTTAATGATGTTGGTTTTGAGAAGGAAGTTTGGGAAATACTGTTGGTAAGATTTATCGATGGGTTTGATTGGGAGTAAAATGGTTTTGGTTGATGTTTATCGTATCGGGAAGGTCTGGAAACGGTTTTACTATCAATTGGTTTTAAGAATGTTTGAGAGCTTGGGTCTATGTGTATGATTGTTAGTCAGAAGCTTATGGCATTGGGATGATTATAGGTGTTTACTGTTTTTGGGCATCGCTTGCGTTATCTTGTTGTTCGGCATCTCTAGGTAAGTATCTACGGGACTTACTCAGCAACCTGGACCTCCTGCCTGATGTGTCATGTGATGTGTAGGTATTGCATAATAAAGCATGCCATGTATTATCATGCTAGGACTGCATTGCAATGATCATTTGGTTACTGTGTGTGTTTGAATACAGAACAACCGTTATCTTTGAAGTCCTAGAGTCTTTGCTAGAGTCATAGGGTAGCCCAGCCCCATCGGGTTTGCCTTGAGTCAGTCACGTCAATATGAGCATGAGGAGATAGCCCAGCACCATCGGTCGAGTTGATTTCTTTACATGATTCTTGATGATGATGATGATGATGATGATGTTGTTTATGTGCGCGCGCGCACACACACACACATACACGAGGAAACGATGGGTACAGTACTGGTCAGGTCCACCCATGAAAAAAGGGGTGGAGTAGGAGAGGGAAATGTCACTTGGCATTGTCTGGGCCCTTTACAGTTTTCCTGTATATTACTACTGATAGAGTCTATTTTAGTCATTTTTTAGACTAGATTTGCATATTAATTTAGAGCATGTTTACCTATTTTATAGCTTAATTTATATTATTTGGTTTTCAGAGTCTACACTAGTGTTTTTATATATTTCAGGTATTTTTGGACTGGATCGATAATTTATGGGATTATTTTACAAATTGGAAGCAAGGTGGCCGGTCGGATCGATGTTTGCACTGACATATTCATACGCTCGGGAATCGGAAGGAAGCGGAAGGAGTGACGCCTGCGTACAAGTGCTCATTATTACTTTGCCGTTATTTCTAGAAATTAGATTGAATTATATAGATAAAATAATATAATATACTCCGTATTAGATTAATTAGATAGATTAGGAATTTAGATAGAACATTTGCTATATATACATTCGAACATACGAGGAGCCGGAGGCCGAACAGACATTCATACGGCCGTGACTTAGTTTACATTCAAACCCTAATTGTGTTTTGTTTTATTTTTATGGAGACCTAAATTCTCCCGTTTCGTCTACAATTTGAAGTTTTGTTTGGATTGATTTTGAGTTTCTAATTCTTGTTCCTTATTTCCTATATCTTAATGTTTCGACTTCTTTGTGCTTGATTGTCTATTGTTTTATTTTATCTAGCCCGCGCAACTAGTTAGAGTTAATTCAATTGCTAGGGTTTTGTAGATTCCTGGTTGTGAACCTTAACCCAAGTAGCAAACTTATTCCTTTAGGGCTGGTTGAACTAATTGAATGAGTAGGAAGTTGGATGTGTTGTTAAATCCCTTTTTAGGGACTGCAAACACCTTGGTTAATTTCTGAACTTAAAGCTATCAATTGGGTTAAATCCTTCTTTAGGGACTGTTCGATTGATAAGGGTTTCTAGGACTGGTTGGACTAGTAACTATATTAGGTTGGGACAAGGGCATTCATAGGAAACCTAAAAGGACAAGAATGAGTTACAAGGATCGTTTCAACCAACTAAAGTGGATAATTGTAAGTGAAACTATTTTATTAATTGCTATCTCCATTAATTTGTTTATACTTTATTTTAGTTTATTTCTTATTTTCACCACCCAAAAACCCCCGTTTGATACTAATTGGTAAATAAACTTAACTTAGGAATAACTTGATTCTCTGTGGGATCGACTCGTGCTTACCACGCTACATTAGTTAGGTAGGCTCGAAATTATTTTGATACGGTTAACACGACTAAAAACCGTCCATCAACTACATATGCGGAAGCATGCTTGTGTGATTTAAATCATGTACTGCATTAGTCATCGTTTATTTAGGTATAGGCATGTTATGTGGCCTCAACGCGGTCAGAGGACCCGCAGACGATTACCGGGCCTGACTTCGTGGATAGTGTTAGGTATCGTACCTTACTTGCTCCTTGCTTCTGTGACAGGAAGTCCCTTGACGAAATTGAAGAATCTGGCTAACTCTCTAACTTGGCTAACTGGTATTGTTCACTTATGATTTGGTTTTGACCCGGCTCTGCCGTGGCACCTTATATCTAAATTTCGTTTCCGCTATATGTTGTAGGAGGAAATCGAGTTCAATAAATATAAATATAAATCAAACCAGATTGTGCCCACGCAAATAATGTTCAAGACTTACTCCCGTTGTAGCAAAATGAAGTCAGGATCGATCCTCGAGGAAGTTGGTCAGTGGATCTCAGATAGCAGAGTAAAAACCAACTCAGAGTGCTCGACCTCGACTAGGGTGTAGTCGACCGGGGCCTTGTACAATCGATTTCGAGCAGAAACAGAAAATCCAGGCACTGGGAGTAGTCGACGTCGACAAGCTCTTCTCAACGTCGAGTAGGTTGGCTTCGTCGAGTACCTGCAGAGACAAAAACGAGCAACGATCTCTAACAGAAACCGTAGATCGAAAACTCAGTAGTCGACGTCGAGTACAATGCAGAGATCGTTTGTTTGAGTCGGCGAAAGATGGCCGAAGAGTTTAAGGGTGGAAACGAAGTATGGACAAAAAATAAACAGGTTGACATATTTTTTTATTGTAAACTATTAAACGAAAACTTCCAAGATCGGGGGTTTCAACGACAATAACCATGCAAGCGGAATTATAAATCATAAAAGTTGGCAACTTTATAACCGACAAAGGAAAAGGCTTTCACCAATTCCGACAAGTAGGAATATAAACATTTCGATTAATAACCCTAATTGTGTCTATTCCTTTTCATAACTAGAATTTATAGTCTTCCGAATAGAAACCCTAATTACTACCCAAGTTTCACAACATGAGTTCTTCAATTTCTCAATCAAAGGTGAAGCACGAGGAATTGAATAAGATAAACTAGATAAAGTACCTTCTTTTGCAATTCGACAATCCACCGACATGGCTATCGTCGGGCTCACCCCGACCCTAGAAGTAGGTGGACTACTCGAGCCTCATCGCAATCGCAGACATCATTGATTGAAAGAAAACTCGCATAAACTATATTCATAGTCTTTACAATCCCGGCACCTCAAGTTTCACTAAAGCGCCAAAACCCTAAGACCTTTGAACTCCTAAATTGAATGTGGAAAAGTAACTCTAGAATTGAATGAATGAAAAACTAGCCCCATGGGCTTTATTTATAAGGTTTAATTCTAGCTATTTTAGGAAAGCAAATCTCTATATATTTCTAAAGATAAAACTTAGATAAATAAAACATTAATCTAAAAAGGTAAATATCTAAGCTCTTCATGTGTTAAATAATCTTCTCTCATCTTGATAGATCTTGATAAAAATCAGAAATCCTCGTCTTTTCTTCGTGCCCAAGTAATCCATACAAGTTCGGATCGGCCCAACATGTCCTCGGCCCAAAAACAGTGTAGTCGACGTCGACCAAAGTAGTCGACGTCGAGTAGTCTTCTCGATCTCGGGTGTTCTTCAGTGCGTCTCGAGTAGTCTTCTTCTCGTCGAGCTCGGGTAAGGTTCCTGGTCTGGTCGACGCCGAGTAAAGTACTCGACGTCGAGTACTCTTCACGGCTTCTCGAGTGTTCTCTCCTCATCGAATCTGAGTTGGTTTTAGTAGTGGTCGACGTCGAGTAACGTACTTGACGTCAAGTAGTCATCGAACTCGAGTGACCTGCGTCTTCAGTCCTCGACTTGGTTTGCTTCCAGTTGTGGTCGACGTCGAGTAGAATCCTGCTTCCGTCTTCTCCTTTTGGTTTCGTATCGGAATGGCTCCAAATTCTGCAATATTAAACAAAAACTCATGTAGACCTCTATTTTTGACAAATAAGCTTATACTACACAAATTCAGCATATTCCCAGTCCAAAATATGCAAAATACTTAGAATACGGAGCAGAAATATGCGTAAAAACATGATTACTTTAGTGGACATCAAATCACCCCATACTTAACCTTGCTTGTTCCCAAGCAGTAACTTAGATGGTCATTCAGGGGAAACCTGCAAAGACTCTCAACATAGTGAATTCATTGTCATATTACCTAACACTCAATTGCCATCTTTGAAAAGGTACTTGGTCCCTTCAAGTCTGCGCCTGTGAATGAAAAGCAATTTCTCTGTACAAAAGAAGGTTATACAAAACAAATTTTATGTGACCAAGCAACAATAATCAAGAGGACTTTATTTAAGCTAAAAAAGGAGTAGATAGGTAAGAGGCTAAAGGTGGGTAATTTCTGGCCATGTGTTGTTAAATCCGGGAAAATGGAGTATTTCCAAACTTTCTTTAACACATTCCTTCTTTATAAGATTCCTCAGCTTTCACTCATTCGCTCGATGCTTTTTTCAATAATAATGCTTTTACCTCTCTAATCTCAACACTGTCTTCTCGCGAGTCGCAAACATGGGTGTCATTAATGACCCCGAATACTTAGTGCTTTTGACTCCTTACCTTGATGTCCCATCCCGCGAAACTATTATCTCAACGCAGACAGGGTCGATCTACCTTTATCTCCTAAGGTGAACGGATTTTCTTTCACTTATTAAATTTTCCATAAATTTGAAACTTTCCTGTCAAACTCCAATAATGATATAACAACACAACAAACCATATAATAGCTCCATAAACCGTTTTCCATTCTCAACATAATCTCCGAGCAGAGTATAAGGTAAAAATGGGCAATATGTAAGGCATATATAGAGCAATAATGATATAATGACATTGTAAGGATTATAATATGGCTTTTGTGATGCAATTAGGCATAGGTATGACTAGGATTATAAAATGAGCATATAGGGAAAATATAAAGTCTTCAATCCTCTTATTGTGCAATATGTCAAAAGCAAACATCAATTTACCTCACTTTTGTGGTTTTACCTACAAAATCGCAACTCATTGAGACTTCCCTTTTCTAGGCAATCTTGTGCAATATCTCTAATGAATCTTCTTTTGCATCGTCGAGTCTTGTTTTGGCTTCCATGAATCTTTTCTTTGAACTCTTGCAAGCTCTGGGCGACGTCCTCACAACTCTCTTAAATGCTTTGAATATCATAAGAAACATGCAATAACCATATCCAAAATAATGCAACTAAACTCACAAGCGAGTTGTGTAATGTCCTAAATCGAAAAAATAAAAACCATGCAATACTTGAAAAAAATACAATCCAAAAGAACAACAAAAAAGGAGTCAATGTCATAACAAAGTCTTACCCCACCCCATACTTAAAATAGACAGTGTCCTCACTGTCAAACAGATAAAACCAAGGGGAAGGGGAAGTTACTAAATAGAATCTCTACGGCCATCCGCTGGGAGGAGGTAGCTGATGGAGGTTGGATCATAGTAAGTGGAAGGTCCAACCCCATAATCTCCTCCGTGGTAGCCTCCAAAGATGTAGGCGGAGACGTTCTCTAGGGTGCCACGACACCCGGAGAGATCCTGCTGCACATGATCCACCTTAATCTCTATCCGTGATTCCCGTGCAGCCAAGTCATCCTGCTGCTGCTGATAAGAATGGTGTGAATGGTAAGAGTGGTGGGAGGCCTGAGGACCATCATTGCCATCGTCATCATCTTCGTCGTCATCGTTGTCCTGCTGCTCTGGCTGTGGATCCACCGCCATAGCGGTGGAATCTGGATGATCATACAGCTCTGGATGGTCGCGCAGAGTAGGTTCGGCCGTGGGGTTGATGCTGGGGTGGTAAGGAATCCCCGTCCAAGTCGTGTACCAATCGCGGATGTGCAGATCCATGAGATCCTGACAGATCTCTACTCGGGAAGTGTGATGCACCCATGTCCTCACATGGCGGGCTATGATGTTCCCTTTCCTAAGAGAATCAAGATCAATTCGTATAAGCTCAAAAGGGGTGTACCTATCGAGGCGAACCCGTAGATGTATGGCCAGGACAACCACCATGCTGCCCTCGTAGATGGCGACGCAGGGAGCGTCTCTGCGCTCTACACAGTGCTGGAGCCATGCGTAGGCAGTCCAGCTCGTGGTGGTTGGGCCGCCTCAGCTTAGGGTGGGCCCAAATGGTGCTCTCTAGAATCCGCAGGATGGTAGCGAAGAGAGGGCTAGTGATGTTGTAGCAGTATGTGGTGGAGGAGTTTGACGCCATCTCTCCTATCAAGTAACGCCACATGACGTTGGTGTCCTGGATGTGAAAAGCGTTGGTGGTGTGGATGAAGTTAAATGCAGCGCCGATCTCCTCCAGAGTAAGTCAGAATTGGCGGTTGGCGAGCTGGAAGGTGACTAGGCGGTGAGAGGTTGGTGAGTCAGGTACCTTAGTGTAGGGAAGTGATAGTCGAGAGGCTCAACGAGCCGCTCGGCATCAATCCAGCCGAATGCCTTTATCATCCAGCGGTGCATGCCAGACGCTGCATACTCGGCTGGTGGTACCAGCGGGCACACTCGGCCCGCTAAGCAAGCTCCACTGCAAGCTCTCGGGTAGCGGCGTCGGTGATCATGAGTTGGTCCATTTCTGGGTACTTGGTTTTGGGCATATACTGCAAGAAAAAACCATTTATAAGGCAACTTCTACACAATATATTTAAACTTAATAAATATAAGAACCCCATACTTATTTTTAAACTACCCTGAAAGTAATTAGGAAATAACCCTAAAGTAGTGCATATTGTTGAACATACATAAACTCACATTATGCGAAAAATAAAACAAATAAGTACAATATATATATATATATATGCGAATTATGTCATGAAGACCGAATTCAAGAAATTTCAAAATAAATCAAGTATAATTTAATGGATCCCAAATTTCTTGAATTTTGTTGATAACATGTATAAACTAAGTATAACAATGATATAGATAAATAAAATTCAGCACATGCACAAATTATCCCCAAATATAACCGTAAGAACAACCCTAAATAATCAATTTCAATTTCCCGCTCAAATTTCAAACCCTAAACTATCAAATCTCAACTCAAGATCCAATCTCTACCTAGGTTCTCAAAAATAATATTGAATCTGAAATTTAAAGAGAAGAGAGGGGAAAATCATACCTTAGAGCATCTTCCCCCGTAGGTTAGAATAGCTAAGGGAAATAGCCTATCAAAAGAGAATATTTTATAGAATATTCTCTAAAATATTCTCTTTTGGCCTATTAAATGGTTTTGTTGTTCCCACCGTAGGCCAAATTTGGCAGGCAAATTTTCTATAAATACTCATATAATTTAGAACTTTCACACTCATTTCCGCCACTCGATTCTATCGTTATCCTTTCGATTTGAATCAACAATGAATTCTCAAATATCATCCTCATTCAAATTTCAAATATGTTAAATATTATAATCAACATGATTCAATACTTGGTTGTTTCATTTTATATTTGATTTTTCTTCTTTAGTACTTTAAGCAACTTAATATTTATTTTTTATTATAATTTTGATAAATCTATAATAAAAAAATATTAATGTCATTTTCTAAAAAAATTATTTACGCAATAATAATTCAAATATGTCAAATATTATAGTCATATCGAAGAACTCTTGAATATATTAACAATACTACAAATTTTATTTTTAATTGGAAATCATAACTATATAATATATAGATTTATAATTGTATTATTTATAAATTTACTTCATATTATGGTTTTGATGTGTTTTGGGATTTATTATTATTATTTTCAAATATAGTAATTTATGCAACTCGATATTTATTTATGAGATATGATTTTGATGAAGATGTAATAATATAAAATGAATACGTTTTTCTAAAGATATTAATTATTTATGCAAATATAATCCAAACATATTAAATATTATAGTCATATCAAAGAACTCATCAATATCTTTACAAACTATAACTTTTATTTTTGATAAAAAAAAAAATTAGATAGTTTATATACAATTAATTGTGTGATTTATAAATTTATTTTAATAATGAACAATTAAAAATAAATAAATAAAATGGTGGAATTCACATTTGGCCTTCTAAAATTTCAAGCCAAATTCGGCCTTCATTTTAGAAATAGGCCAAATTTTTTTTGGCCAAAATGGGTTTTGGCCTATGATGAGAGAAAAAAAAAAGGCTAAAATCCATTTTATAGCCTATGGAAAGGCATCTCCCATGGTAAGCCAAAAAATGGGTTTTGGCCAAATTTTGCTCCCACCTTAGGCCAAAACCTATTTTAGTCTTTTTGTATTTGGCCTAATTTCAAAACAAAGGCCAAATTTGGCTTCCACTTTTTGAAGGCCAAAACCTATTTATTTATTTATTTATTTATTTTTAAGTGTTTAATATTTATGTAAATTTACAAAAATACAATTATAAATCTATATATTATATAGTTATGATTATCAAATAAAAATAAAATTTGTACTATTGTTAAGATATTAAAGAGTTATTCGATATGACTATAATATTTGATATATTTGAATTATTATTGCAAAAATAATATTTTTAGAAAATGACATTAATCTTTTCTATTATAGATTCATCAAAATTATAATAAAAAATAAATATTAAGTTGCCTAAAGTACTAAAGAAGAAAAAACAAATATAAAATGCAACAACCAACTATTGAATCATGGTCATATTTAATATTCTGGTAGATCCGCATTTCTCTCTTCAAATCGAAATGATAACGATAGAATTGAGTGACGGAAATGAGATGTGAAAGTTCTAAATTGTATGAGTATTTATAGAAAATTAGCCTGGTAAAATTGGCCTACGGTGGGAAAACCAAACTGCACAATAGGCCAAAAGAGAATATTTCAGAGAATATTCTCTTTTTGATGGCTATTTCCCCTAGCCATTGCGGCCTACGGGGGAAGATGCTCTTAGAGTTGCAAAAAGTAAGTTGAAATTGAAAATAAAGAAAATTAGGGGTGTGGTTCTCGGTTTTTCAAGAAAGCAACAGTCATCAAAGCAGTTAAAAGTTTCTTTCTAAGCGGAACGATCCTGAAGCAAACAAACCATACGTTCATAGCATTAATACCAAAAATAGACAACCCAACCACAACATCTCACTATAGGCCTATTAGTCTCTGCTCAACAACATATAAAATTATATCCAAAATTCTAGCTTCAAGACTCAAAAGGGTAATCCCTAAAGTAACTAATCCACTACAAAACGCCTTCTCTTCAGGCAGATCAATACAAGATAACATCTTAATTGCGAACGAAATCTTCCACTCCTTCTCAAAGAAAAATGGAAAATCAGGTTGGATGGCGTGAAACTTGATATGGAAAAAGCATTTGATATGGTCGACTGGAATTTCTTACTCACCATTATGTCTAAATTTGGGTTTTCACCCAAATTCACCCTTTGGATCAAAGAATGCATAACCACAGTAACTTACTCGGTACTAGTAAACAATGAACCCACTGAAATCTTCTTTCCCGAGAGGGGAATACGGCAAGGATGCCCACTTTCACCATATCTATTCTTAATAATATCGGAAATTTTGGCATGTGGGTTACAACATGAATCGGAAAAACCACAAAGCCATCTAGGAGTCAAACTGACACGAGGGGGAACAAAAATTCCTTTCTTAGCCTTCGCGGATGATATCGTCATCTTTGCATCAGCAACAAAAACCGGCTGCGACCAAATTAACAAAATTTTGACTGAATACTCAGCTATTTCAGGACAAAAGGTAAATAGGCACAAATCCCAATTCCAAACATCTAAAAACGTCACAACCTCCCAGAAAAATCTAATCAGAAACGAGCTAGAAATAGCGCACAACCCTAAGATGGGTACCTATTTGGGTTGCCCCCTAATAGAAGGAAGAATAACATAGGAAGAATTCACGGAACTTCTAACAAACACCAAATCACAACTTCACAGATGGAAGGCGAATTGCCTCTCACAAGCTGGCCGTTGCACTCTAATTAAAACAACGCTAGCAGCCAAACCTCTACACATAATGCAATGCTTTATGCTACCAAAATCAGTCCATACGGAACTTGATAAGATCAACCGGAACTTCTTCTGGAACAAAGGACCCAACCATAAGCCCCTCATCGGCTGGTATGAGGTTTGCAAAACCAAGGAAAATGGAGGGCTAGGGCTGCGTAGCTCGGAGGATATGAATACGGCGCTTCAGATGAAATTACTCTGGAAACTATTAGCGGAACCAACTAGCCCATGGGTTAAACTAATTAAAGAAAAATATCTCAAAAATAAAAATATACTCACATATCAGAAGCAGGGTACCTCTTCCTGGCAATGGACCCAGTTAATAAAACTAATCCCGCTGTTTAAACAAGGCCTTCATTGGTCTATTGGAGACGGCGCCTCTATCAAATTTTGGCAAGACCAGTGGTTAGGCCAAACACCTATAAATTCATCTATCTTAGGAACCCAACAAATAGACGATACAATCAATGTAAAACATTTTCTCAAAGACAACAAAACGTGGAACCAAGATAAACTACACGCAGAGTTACAAAGCATAATTCCAAACAGCCTAATTGAAACTATCAAGACAATACCAATACCACAGCACATCCAAGTTGACAGACTTTATTGGAAATGGAGCAAAAATGGATGGTTCAGCACTAAATCTGCTATTGACATGATATACAACCACAAGAAACATGAAACATCAGACGCAAATTGGATCTGGGGACTAGATATCCCCCCGAAAATAAAATCTTTCCTATGGAAAATCCTTAAGAACGGAGTGCCTACTTCTGTCAAACTAGCTTCTCGACACCTTGGGATTCCGACAAACTGCCCCCACTGCGACTCTTGCTATGAAGACCTAAACCATTTATTTTGGAACTGTCCTGTTACGAGGGAGACCCTAATTGCAAATAACCCGGGAACATTTCGGAAAATAAATGGTTGTTTCAGCAAAGACGAACACTTGAACACCACGCTATGGGAAATAAAAAATACAATAGGAACAAAATGCTTTGAAGATCTTGCCTTTGCTTGGTGGGGTATCTGGTACTCCAGAAACAAAACACTCTTTGAAAACATAAATCCGGACATAAGACGCATTTTATCCTTTATAAAGGAGCAAATATATGTCTGGAAAACATCAAATTTGAACTGCCCGGAGTACTGCGAAAACAACAAAAATACACCTACAAATGTGAACAAGCAAAGATCTATATCAAAGAGAAAGAGAACAAAATGGGAACCTCCGCCAATTGGAACTCATAAGCTAAATTTTGATGGTTCGTTCAACGCGGATGGTTTGGGCTCTTATGGATTCATCATTCGTGATTCTTTAGGAACCCCGATTTTCTCTGGTAATGGACCATCACCAATCAGTTCTGTCTGTGGCTGTGAAAGTTTGGGTCTCTGGATGGGACTTCAGGCTGCAACAGAACTGAAAATAACAAACCTTATTATTGAAGGAGACAACTCAACAATAATAAAAACTATGAAAGGTATGGGGAAGCCTACTGGAGACTCTGAAATGATTGTCTCGGACAGTCTAGTCTCGCTGGGCTTTTTTGGTTCTGTTGAGATTCGTCATGTCTTCCGTGAGGCAAATTTGGTAGCTGATCGCTTGTCCCGTATCACTCCAGCCTTCAACGGTATCTGGACTCCTGATGACTCTCTGTTGCATAGTCTCATCCGCAAGGATGCTCTTGGCTGATAGAGCTCAGCTCTATGGTCAAATTTTTTCCGTTTCAAAAAAAAAAAAAAAAAAAGCAACAGGGGGACCAGATTTGAACTGTCAGAGGCGCGGGACGAGTTCTGGTGGCGGCAGGGCAGGGATGGTGCTCAGAGTTGGTGGATTCGGGATGCAGGTGGCCGGATCTATGGTGTGGGTGACCGGATCTGCTCGGAACTGGTGAAGTGGGTGTCGGCGAGGGGAGTTTACGAGCGAGAGAAAAAGATTGCGAAGGAGATGGGGCTCGGATCTGGGCTGCAGGTGGCCGACTAGGTGGGCTATGGTGGTCAGCGTGGGGTGCAGTGGTGCAGGTGTGGTGGACGGAGGGCGAGAAGGAGAAGCGAGGAAGAGGAAGGAGGCGGCTTGGGTCTGGGTAGTCGAGGTCGAGGAAACAAAGAGGAGAGAGGAGGGTTTCCTTGGGGGAGGGGGGTTATATAAAAATAAAACTGAAATAAAAATTTAAAAACAAAACTGACCCGTGACACATAAACTGAAATAATAATTTATTTTTTTTGTAAAATGAGGAAAAAACTGACCAGATGATGTACTCGACGTCGAGGAAGATACTCGACGTCGATTAGTCCCCAATTTACCTATTGAGCGTGGTCGACGTTGAGTACTATACTCGGCGTAGAGTAGATGTTTCCTCCTCTGCTCGACTCTGAGTGAAATTCCATTAAATGTGGTCGACGTCGAGGAGTATAGTCGACGTCGAGTAGGCTGTCAGCTCCCCGAGTTTGCCTGTATCTATCAACGAGAAGAGATTATGTACGAAGATTAAGAAAATAAAAGAAAATTAAACTAAAGAAGACAGAATAGAAAATAGCGGGTTGCCTCTCATAAGTGCTAAGGTTTAAGTCGTTAGCTCGACCCACTTTCCTGTTTAAACTTTGATCAATGCCAGGGTGGCGCGAATCTCTTCCTCTAGGTCTTCTTTGTCGTAGTACTTCTTAACCCGGTTCCCATTGACCTTAAAGGTGGTTCCATCAGTGCCAAGTAACTCCACATCTCCATGGGGGTAAATATGGTGAACCACGAAAGGTCCACTCCGCTTTGTCCTTAGTTTCCCTGTGAACAAACGGAGTCTAGAATTATATAAAAGCACTTTGTCACCTACCTCATATGTCTTTGGCACCAATTTCTTGTCGTGCCATCTCTTCGTGCGCTCCTTGTAGATTTCGGCATTCTCGTATGCCTTCAGTCGCAACTCCTCTAGCTCCTACAAGTCAATAAAGCGTTTCTTACCTGACTCGTCGAGATCCATGTTGAGCTCCTTAAGAGCCCACATTGCCATATGCTCCAATTCGACGGGCAAATGGCATGACTTGCCATAAACCAGGTTGTAAAGAGTTGTTCGCAGTGGTTGTTGTAGGAGGAAATCAAGTTTAAAATATAGAAATATAAATCAAACCAGATTTGTGCCCACGCAAATAATTACAAGACTTCCTCCCGATGCAGCAGTGGGAAGTCAGGATCAATCCATGAGGAAGCGTGTCAGCGGATCCTAGGCAGCGGATGAATCTCACGACAGAAGTTGACCACAGTGCTCGATCTCGACTAGGTTTAGTCGACAGAAGATCAGGCAAGTCGAATAAAGCAGCAGCAGCTCTCGGTGGTTACTCGATATCGAGTAAATCTCCTCGATATCGAGGAAGCTTTTTGTCGATCTCGGGTACCTGCACACCAGAAGCTACAACGATCTTCGTCGATTGAATATCAGTACTCGATATCGACCAGATTTAGTCGATATCGAGGAGACAGAAACTTTAAAAAGCGAAATAAATAAAGAACAAAGCTTGTGGGATTTCGAAATAAACTATGTGAAGGACTTCCAAGATCGGGGTTTGCGAAAACAGTAACCAAACATGTATAAGGCAAGAATAAAACAGATAATCATGCAAATTGGATCGAAGGACTAAGCTTTCGCCTTTTCCAACAATTAGACGACTCTTTCAAGAAACCCTAGTTGTATCTACCGATTTTATGTTTACAATCCACGTTGTTGGCATGGATCTCCATTAGATGGGTAATAAACACATAACAAGTAGTAGATGCTTAAAACATGATAAAAGTCGGATCTTTACCTCAAACACGCAGGGCTATCGTTGGGCTCACCCCAACCCCAGAAGTAGGTGGACTACTCGCGCCTCATTGCAATCGCAGACATTGATTGAAAGGAAATAACTTGCATTAAACCAAACAGAGCTTTACAACCGATCGAAGCCAACTTGTTCTCGCTCTTTAACTCATCTCGGCCACTCACTCTCTCTCTCTACCTCTATGTAACTAATTGTGTCTTGAATTGAATGAATAGAAATCAGCCCCTAAGGCCTTATTTATAGGCTTCCATTCCTTGCTAATCAAGGAAAGAAATCTCTATCTAATATCTAAGGATAGAACTTTAATAAAAGGAATATTTATCATAAACGGAAAATATATCTAAAAAGTTAAATATCTTCATGTGTGGATAAATCCTCTGTCCATGGATGGATCTTGATAGACTTGATAGATCTCGGACTACTTCTCTCCCAAGAAAGCCCAAACCGCGTCGGACAGCCAAACCGCGTAACGCGGCCCAGGGAGATTTTACTCGATATCGAGTAAAAGTACTCGATATCGATGAAATGTGACGTCGACTTCTAATAGGCTAAAACCTACACCCACAAGTGTATGGGATTCAGTTGTAGTATATCGAGTGTCGTATCACAAGGACCAATGGAGTATCGATTGTAATTTCGAGCTAGTTCGACCAAGTTCGGAATAAACAAGCAGATTTGAGAGTGTTTGTGTGTAAAGTAACCAAGAAAAGCAATTAAGTATTATGAAATATATATGGGGAAAATGTTCTAGGATTAAGGATATACCAACAATGCATCGTCAATAGGCATAAAATATTTTCTTGCTCGAGTGATTTCAAAATCAAATTGTGGAGGTAGGTTATCTAAGGTAATCGCACATCCCCTTTCGGGTTTAGCGCGAATGTGTCTAAATCGGTTAGCAATTCTCCTTTCGGGTTCAAGCAACCGATTTAGGCCCTTTAAGTTCGTAGAGTTTTAGGCAATAGTCATACTAACTTCGCCTTTCGGCTCCGAATAATATCAAAATTGCCCAAAACATCCATGATAACCTAGGAATCCTCAAGAAGTTTAGTTTCACTTTTGATCAATAAACTTCGGGTTTAATCATGTAGTTCTGATGGATCCTAATCGCCTTTCGGTCTCAAATCACCATCTAAATTCCAATTTAGGTGTTTTAGTCTTTCAATTTCAAACCCTAAATCGGATCTAATCGACTCACATCAATTAGAATAAGCACAACATGATTAAACAACAACCTAATTCAGGAATCATTCGAGAGATACTAAGAACAAGCCTATTTTCGCATTGTCGGGACAATCCCAACCCTAGAACAAGAAGTCTAGCTACTCATGGAAAAGTACATGCTTGATTCAATCAAATTCGGCAAGACAAACATAGAACAATAGAGATGAAAATAAACTTTACCGAAATTTGATAGATCGAACGAGTTGTCTTCTCCAAAATCCTAGTCTCCAAAGTTCACACAAAAAGCTCCCCTACAATGTCCAATTTCGGCCTGAGCTTTCTTCTAAAAACCCAAAAAACGTAACTCCCTTGAAATCTGGCCATTACATTTGTTTTAACAAGGGAAATGTGAAAGGTTGGGCTGATCTGGCACTGTCACGACTCGTGAAGAGTCTGTCACGGGTCGTGACAGCCTGCAGACGCCCTTAAAGAGATGAGTTCACCTGTCACGACTCGTGAAGGCCTCCCACGAGTCGTGACAGCTTGCTGAAGCTGAAAATTGCACAAACGTCTAAGTCCCGCGAGTTGTGCTACACCACCTTGAGCTCCTATGAGTGTTTCGCTTGATACACTTGCTCTATCACCCGTCTCTTTTGCTTTTCTTTCAATCCCTTTCCATTAGATGCATGCAATTTAGTCCAAATCACCGACCCAAACCTACAAAACACAAACAAAGCTTGTATAGATCTCCGAATCATAAATAATACAGAAACCACACAATAAGACAATAAAAATACTCTCAAATGATGCATGAAACTAACCTAAATGCACATGAATAATATATAAAACTAGGTGCTATCAAAATACCCCATACTTGAACCTTGCTTGTCCCCAAGCAAAATTCGGTATTCAAAATCACAAGTGCAAGACATGTTCAACAATCTCAGCTCACTCGATACTCGGAAATACAAACTTTTGCTCAATTCACATAAACGCATGCCATCCTTGCTAAGTCATCATCATTGATCGAGTAAAATGAAATCATCAACCCCTAAACCTCACATGGAATATCTTTAGTGAATCACACTCACTCGAATGTATTTAGAGGGATCAATTTCGCTCGGTCTCGCGATGATGCTAATCAACCAAAAACTTGCACAACGTTCTAGATATCCACCACCCACACATGTATATGACTAAAATCAAGAGGTCTTTATACGGTTGTAATGGGGCCATGGTAAGACATAGAGGGAAAGGCAGTATTTTGGAATTGTGGTGCTAAAATTCGGGACTTAGACCATCTAAATTCATGCACCATTTTCATATGAAAACACTCCACCTCTTATCTTACATTGACACACCAAAACATAAACAATGAAGCTCACTCTTGGCTCTTCTCTCTTTATTGTTCTACACTTGCATTCTTTTGTTGCACATTAGTGATGAACTAGCCCTTTCATTTCAAACTTCTTCTTTCATTTTTTTCCTTTAGAACCATTTTCTTTTCTTTCTTTCTTTTTTCTTTTTTTTTTCTTCTTCTCTCCTCTTTTCCTTTCTTTCACTTTCACTAGTACACATCAATATCAAGACAACTCTTCCATTTCTTATCCATACTCAACATTCAATTTTTCAACAACCATCACACTCCACAAACCATCACTACTCATGGTCCTAACTCCTGGATGGGTAATAGGCTTAATAATAAGGCTCGGGATGTTTTGAGGAGCTACCAAAAACAGGCAATTAAAGGCTCAATGGGCTGTCAAGCAGAGGATTAGTATAGGACAAGGGAAAAAAAGAAGGCAAAATAGGCTCAGAAACAAATATCATCCCTCTATAACATCAAAGTCATGTATATGCACAGAATACCTTCAACCCAGATTCTAATGCAAGTTCAAGAGATTAAGCAATCATGTGAGTGACTCTCAATATGGTATAAGAGGACTCAAGTTATGTCCTTTTAGGCTCCTTCCATCAGGGTGGTTGTTTAGGAAGCTGAATTATGCATGATTCTCATCAATAACTCCTAAGCTAGGCAATTCATTCATCTAAACTGAGCTTAACACATAAATCAAGAGCAACTTTGAGCTTCCTAGATCATCAACATATCATTGTGAATTATTTAAAAACATGGGGATTTATCACACACACTAGCCAAACATAGATGGAAAAGAAAAAAAAACTGAGAATATAAAAATAAAAGTGCATAATGCAAGTGGAAATGCAATGAAGACTATATATACAATGCAAATGCAGGTGGGTGCTGGTGGCAGAGGCACTCCGGTGCGGCTGGGTCCGGGTGGTGGCGAGCGCTGGCGCTGGTGTGGCTGTGCACTGGTCGTGAGAAGGGAGGTTGGAGAAGAACGTTGTTGTTTCCCTTCTTTTATTTTATTTATTTATTTATTTATTTATTTATTTATTTTTTGATAATGAAAATATAGGAAGAAAGAAAAGAAAAAGAAAAAGAAAAGAAAATAAAATAAAATACAAGCTCATAAACAAGGGCCACGACTCGCGGGACCTCCCCGCGACTCGTGAGAGTCATTAGTAGGTTGAGTTGGGATCAAGGCCAGTCCCCACGACTCATGAGACTGCCCCGCGACTCGTGAGACTTCTCAACAAAATTGAGCTAAGGCCTAGACTTAACACCGCGACTCATGGGTCTTGTTTTAGACAAAAGAAACAAAATAAAGGAAAATTTACCTACTACTTACCTCGGGTTGCCTCCCGAGAAGCGCTGGTTTAAGGTCTGAAGCCGACCTTCCATCACCTTCAAGTGCTTGGATCAAGACGGTCGACGAAAATGACCATCTCAATCGGATGTCCGGCGAAATACTTCTTCAACCTTTGACCATTTACTTTGAACTCACCGGTCCTTTCACTCCAAACATCAACAACACCATGTGGATAAACCTTCTTTACCATAAAAGGGCCACTCCACCTCGACTTTAACTTGCCCGGAAACAATCTCAACCTCGAGTTGAAGAGTAAGACGAGGTCGCCTTCTTAAAGCTCCTTAGGTAGGATATGCTTGTCATGCCACTTTTTAGTTCTCTCCTTGTAAATCTTGGCATTCTCATAAGCCTCCAAATGCAGCTCCTCAAGCTCTTGCAACTGTAATTGCCGCCTTTCTCCCGCTAGCTTCATATCCAAATTTAGTGTCTTAATCGCCCAATAGGCTTTGTGCTCTAGCTCAACTGGGAGATGGCAAGATTTTCCGTACACCAGCTTGTATGGAGTAGTATCAATCGGAGTCTTAAACGCGGTTCTGTAAGCCCACAAGGCATCATCTAACTTTGTTGCCCAATCCTTTCGGGAGCGAGACACAATTTTCTCCAAGATGCTCTTTATCTCCCGGTTAGAGACCTCTACCTGCCCACTCGTTTGAGGATGGTATGGGGTTGCAATCCGGTGATGAACTCCATACTTCTTCAGCAAAGCCTCAAAATTCCTCTCAATGAAATGAGAACCTCCATCACTAATCAGAAATCGAGGAACCCTAAACCTCGAGAAGATCACATTCCTGATAAACTTTGTGACTACCTTAGCATCATTGGTGGGGGTTGCCACAGCTTCAACCCATTTCGACACATAATCCACCGCCACAAGTATATACTTGTATGGCCCAGAAGATGGAAAATGTCCCATGAAATCGATTCCCCACACATCAAACAACTCAACCTCTAAAATGCTATTCAACGGCATCTCATTTCTCCTCGAGATATTCCCTGTCCTTTGACACTCATCACAAGAAACAACAAATTCTCTAACATCTTTGAACATAGTAGGCCAATAGAAACCAGATTGAAATACCTTGGCCACCGTTTTGGAGGTACTAGCATGACCTCCAACTGGTAGAGAATGACAATGTTTGATGACGCTAAGGACTTCTTTCCTTGGGATGCATCTCCTGAAAAAGCCCATCGGAGCACCTTTTAAAGAGGTATGGCTCGCTCCAATAATAATGCATAACATCCTTCAAGAATTTCTTCCTTTGCTGAAATGACAGATCACCAGGCAACTCATTACATACAATGTAATTCACAAAATCAGCATACCATGGTACCTCAGCAGTGGTGCTCAATATCTCAGCGGCGAAATCAAGTAGATGCTCATCCGAAAAAGATTCATCGATGGGAGGTTCAGATGAAGTGTGCTCTAGTTGCTCCCGAGGTAACCTAGACAAGTGATCAGCAACCAGGTTCTCCACGCCTTTCTTGTCCTTAATCTCCAAATCGAACTCTTGGAGAAGAAGGATCCACCTAATCAGACGCGGCTTTGCATCTTTCTTTTGCAGCAAGTATCGGATCGCAGCATGATCCGTATACACAATTACCTTAGCACCCACTAGATAAGACCGAAACTTCTCAAAAGCAAAGGCTATAGCAAGCAATTCCTTCTCTGTCGTGGCATAATTTTTCTGAGCTTCATCCAAAGTCCTACTAGCATAGTAGATGACATGGAGCTTGTTATCCTTCTTTTGACCCAACACGGCCCCAACTGCGTAGTTGCTGGCATCACACATTATCTCGAATGGGAGATCCCAATCAGGAGACTGCATAATAGGAGCTGAGATCAATGCCTCCTTCAACCTGGAAAAGGAATCATGACACTCTGGAGAAAAATCAAAAGCAACATCTTTCATTAGCAAGTTAGAAAGTGGCTTAGCAATTTTAGAGAAATCCTTAATGAACCTCCTGTAGAAGCCGGCATGGCCTAGAAAACTCCTAACGCCCTTAACCGATGTAGGGGGTGGTAATTTCTCAATCAAATCTATCTTAGCTCGATCCACCTCAATACCACGGTTAGAAACTAAATGACCAAGGACAATACCTTCCCTTACCATAAAATGACATTTCTCCCAGTTCAAGACAAGGTTCACTTCTTCACAACGCTGCAAGACCCGAGACAAGTTAGACAAGCAAGCATCAAAAGAGGAACCATACACAGAAAAGTCATCCATGAACACTTCCATAATGTCTTCAATGAAATCAGAAAATACGGCCATCATGCAACGCTGAAAAGTAGCAGGGGCATTACACAAACCGAAAGGCATTCTCCTATATGCAAATGTGCCGTAAGGGCAAGTGAAAGTAGTCTTTTCCTGATCATCTGGATGGATAGGAATCTGAAAGAATCCGCTATATCCATCCAAATAACAGTAATAAGAATGCTTAGCTAACCTCTCAAGCATCTGATCTATGAAGGGAAGGGGGAAATGATCTTTTCGGGTGGAGGCATTCAACTTCCTATAATCTATACACATTCTCCAACCTGTAACAGTCCTAGTGGGGATCAATTCATTCCTATCATTCTTGACAACAGTCATCCCTCCTTTCTTAGGAACCACATGAACGGGACTAACCCATTTGCTATCAGAAATAGGAAAAATAATACCAGCATCTAACAATTTAAGCACTTCATTTTTCACAACTTCTTTCATGTTAGGGTTAAGCCTTCTTTGATGCTCTCGGGTGGGTTTATGATCATCCTCCATCAAAATCCTATGCATGCACATGGAGGGGCTAATCCCTTTCAAATCATCAATGGTGTAGCCTAAAGCCTTCTTATGCAATCTAAGCTCATGCAACAACTTTTCAGTTTCATTCAGACTTAAGCTAGCACTCACAACCACATGATAAGTGGAATTAGGACCCAAGAATTCATACCTCAAAGTAGAAGGAAGTGGCTTCAACTCCAGCTTAGGTGCACCTCCCAAGTCTTCATCACCTTTTTGCAAAACCTCAAAAACAGCTTCGGGGTCTTCTACATCAGCTTCCAAATCCTGAACTACTTCAGCAAGTAGCTCATCATCACCAGCATCAGTTACACTCTCCATAAGACATAGCTCTAGAGGGTCTCGCTCGATCACCTCCGTCATGACATCTTGAGCTCCTTCATCTATTATATCAATCTCGTGACATTCATCCTAAAAAACAGGGGCTTTCAAAGATTTGGGGAGGTTAAACACAATTTTCTCATCCCCTATTTCAAAGGAAAAAGTCCCTTTCCGGACATCAATCACGGCAGCTGCAGTGGCCAAAAAGGGCCTTCCAAAAATAACAGGACAACGAATGTCGGCGTCCATATCTAAAACAACAAAATCAACTGGTACAAAGAACTTACCCACCTTTATAGGAACATCCTCCAAGATACCAACGGGGTAGGCTACGGACCTGTTCGCCATAATAAGTTGCATCCTAGCAGACCTAAGCTCTCCTAAGTCTAAATTTTTACAAATAGAGAGAGGAAGCAAGCTTGTACTAGCTCCCAAATCACATAGAGCTTTATAATCAGGACCATGACCAAAAGAAATAGGGACAGCGAAACTACCTGGGTCCTCCAGCTTAGGTGGCAGCTTGTTTTGGATTAAGGCACTGCACTCCTCATTAAGGAATACCGTCTGACACTCATCTAGCTTCCTCTTGTTGGAGAGGATCTCCTTCAAAAACTTCACATAAGAAGGCATTTGGGACAAAGCATCGGTGAAGGGGATGTTGATATAGAGCTTCTTCAACACTTCCAAGAACTTCCCGTATTGCTTCTCGATCTGAGCTTGAGCCTTCCTTTGTAGGAATGGAAGCGGTGGCTTGTAAGGAGGAGGTGGGACATATGGTGGCTCTGTCATCGATTTAGCAGCTTTTTCCCCTTCCTTAGCATTCTCTTGAGCTCCAGTTGGCTCGGAGGACCTCGGATCTTCTAACTGCTTACCACTCCTTAAGGACACATCAGAAATATTTCCCTTGGGGTTATCTTCCGTTTTCCCTGGAAACTGAACAGTAGGCCTAGCGGTGTTGTTGGCCTGCTGAGCTACTTGAGTCTCAAGCATTTTCTGCCCCCTAGTGAGATTCTGCACTTCTCCAGCTAGACCCTTAACGGTTCTCATAAGCTGTTCCATCATTATCTCCATCTTGTCCTTCTGTGGTGGGGCTTTTGGTGGGAAACCAAGAGGCGGCCCTTCTGCAGCTTGCTTGTTGGCATAGGAGAAACCAGGGTGGTCCCTCGCTCGAGGGTTGTAGTTGTTAAAGTTTCGGTTATACCCTTGACCCCTATTGTAGTTGTTACCCATGTAGCCAACTTCCTCCTCTTGACTTTCATCACCTTGGGATGCGTAGATCTGGCAAGCCAAAATAGTGTGATCTTGAGATCCACAGAACTGGCATGGCACTGGTCTAGAGCCCGCAACACTCACCTCCTTGGTGGACAAGGACTTCTCCATTACTGAGGCTAGACATTTAATTTCAGTGGCCAATGAATCATATCTAGCATCCTTATAAGTTGTAGCATCCACCTCATAGATCCCTACAACCCTTTTTACAGTAGAGAGCTCCCTGGGTTGCGAGTATTTCCCACATCTCTTAGCCGTCTTCTCAATGAACGCCCAAGCATCTTCAGCTCCCATTTCCAAAAATTCTCCTCTAGATGAGGAGTCAATAAGCACTCTAGTGTTGTCACTGACAGCCTTGTAGAAAATCTCCAACAGATTCAGCTTAGATATCCCATGGTGAGGACACTTAAACAAAAGATCCTTGAATCTTTCCCACGATTCATGGATGTTCTCCCCATCTCCAACCACAAAAGCATTTATCCTCCACCTCATCTCAGCAGTCTTGGCTGGCGGGAAGAATTCATTCAGGAACTCAGATGACAGTTCCTCCGAGGTGGTGACTGTGCCAGAAGGGATGGAGTTGTACCAATGTCTAGCTTTCCCTGCAAGTGAGAAGGAGAATGATCGCAATAACAACTCTTCAGGAGCGACACCCTGAACTCTCACTGTATCCATTAATTCTTTGAAGGTGGATATGTGCTGATGAGGGCTCTCAGCAAGAAGCCCATTGAACATATTCTGCCTTATCATATTCAACAGTGCAGGCTTTAGCTCAAAATTAGCAGGTGTCATAGCAGGAAGAACAACACCTAGTCGTGGTAGGAACTGAGCAGGATCCATCCGTTCTCCTAAGGTTGTCGGACCTTGTGGTTGGCCAAGTTGTAGTTGTTGATTAGCTAGTTGTTGTCGAAGTTCAGCGTTTTCTTGATCTCTCTGAGCCATTTGTCGCTCTAGTTCTGCCAATCTGGCTATTGCGTCAGCCATCGTATCAGCTCTAGCAGCTTTCTGTTAAGCTCTTCTCTTGTGGAATGTGCGTTCAGGTTCAGGATCAATAGGCAATAGATTGGTAGAGTCTTTCTTTTTTCGCATTCAAATCACAACCTGAGGCCAAAAACAAAAACAAATCAAAGCAACAAAAAGAACTTAGAGAACTAGTCGTCAAAAGGACGATCAATACTAGCACCAGTCCCCAGCAACGGCGCCAAAAACTTGATAGGCTAGAACCTACACCCACAAGTGTATGGGGTTCAGTTGTAGTATATCGAGTGTCGTATCACAAGGACCAATGGAGTATCGATTGTAATTTCGAGCTAGTTCGACCAAGTTCGGAATAAACAAGCAGATTTGAGAGTGTTTGTGTGTAAAGTAACCAAGAAAAGCAATTAAGTATTATGAAATATATATGGGGAAAACGTTCCAGGATTAAGGATATACCAACAATGCATCGTCAATAGGCATAAAATATTTTCTTGCTCAAGTGATTTCAAAATCAAATTGTGGAGGTAGGTTATCTAAGGTAATCGCACATCACCTTTTGGGTTTAGCGCAAATGTGTCTAAATCGATTAGCAATTCTCCTTTCAGGCTCAAGCAACCGATTTAGGCCCTTTAAGTTCGTAGAGTTTTAGGCAATAGTCATACTAACTTCGCCTTTTGGCTCTGAATAATATCAAAATTGCCCAAAACATCCATGATAACCTAGGAATCCTCAAGAAGTTTAGTTTCACTTTCGATCAATAAACTTCGGGTTTAATCATGTAGTTCTGATGGATCCTAATTGCCTTTCGGTCTCAAACCACCATCTAAATTCCAATTTAGGTGTTTTAGTCTTTCAATTTCAAACCCTAAATCGGATCTAATCGACTCACATCAATTAGAATAAGCACAACAAGATTAAACCACAACCTAATTTAGGAATCATTCGAGAGATACTAAGAACAAGCCTATTTCCGCATTGTCGGGACAATCCCAACCCTAGAACAAGAAGTCTAGCTACTCATGGAAAAGTACATGCTTGATTCAATCAAATTTGGCAAGACAAACATAGAACAATAGAGATGAAAATAAACTTTACCAAAATTTGATAGATCGAACGAGTTGTCTTCTCCAAAATCCTAGTCTCCAAAGTTCACACAAAAAGCTCCCCTACAATGTCCAATTTCGGCCTGAGCTTTCTTCTAAAAACCCAAAAAACGTAACTCCCTTGAAATCTGGCCATTACATTTGTTTTAACAAGGGAAATGTGAAAGGTTGGGCTGATCTGGCACTGTCACGACTCGTGAAGAGTCTGTCACGGGTCGTGACAGCCTGCAGACGCCCTTAAAGAGATGAGTTCACCTGTCACGACTCGTGAAGGCCTCCCACGAGTCATGACAGCTTGCTGAAGCTGAAAATTGCACAAACGTCTAAGTCCCGCGAGTTGTGCTACACCACCTTGAGCTCCTATGAGTGTTTCGCTTGATACACTTGCTCTATCACCCGTCTCTTTTGCTTTTCTTTCAATCCTTTTCCATTAGATGCATGCAATTTAGTCCAAATCACCGACCCAAACCTACAAAACACAAACAAAGCTTGTGTAGATCTTCGAATCATAAATAATACAGAAACCACACAATAAGACAATAAAAATACTCTAAAATGATGCATGAAACTTACCTAAATGCACATGAATAATATATAAAACTAGGTGCTATCAACTTCGGCTGGCTGGCTTGCTCGAGTAACTGCTCCCCGACCTGGCTCGGACATGGGCTTCTGGTCTTGTCGATATCGAGCACTTTACTCGATATCGAGGAAATGCTGCTCGGCCTTGTCTAGGTCTTCGGCTTCTCGATCAGGTGGTCTTCCTCGACTCCGGGTATGACTTCAAGTTTTGTCGATATCAAGTAAAAGTACTCGATATCGAGTAGGGTCCTGGAGTCGGGTTGGCTTTGTCTTCAGTTCCTCGATCAGCTCCTCCTCGACCAGTGCTCTGCTTCACCATTTTTGTCGATATCGAGTTACTTTTCTCGATATCGAGGACATGTGTTCATCGACTTGGCTTTCTCGATCAGGCTTTTTCTTGATCTGGCCTTGCTTGGAGTTCTTTGTCGATATCGATGAAAAATACTCGATATCGAGTACAGTGTAGCCTCCGTTTATGCTTCTTGGTTTTGTCCCGGAATGGCTCCAAATTCTGTAATATTAAACCAAAACTTATGTAGACCTCTATTTCTTGTAAATAAGCATATATTATATAAATTCAACATATTCCCATCCCGAAATATGCAAAGTGTATAGAATATGGAGCTAAAATGTGCATTTCAACATGGCTATTTTAGTGGACATCAAATCACCCCATACTTAAGCTTGCTTGTCCCCAAGCAATAACTTGGATGGTCGTTCAGGGGAAGGATTTAAACTCTCAACATCATAGATTCATTCTCATATGTCCCTTCAATCAATTTCTATCCTCGAAAAGGTACTAGTGTCATAAATCCCTGCATGTGCAAAGTTAAAAGCAACATCTACTCACAAAAGAAGGGTTGTGCAAAACATTCATAAGTGACAAAGCATTAATAATCAAGAGGACTTTAATTTAAGCGCAATAAGGAGTAGATTGGTAAAAGGCTAAAGGTGGGCAATTTTTGGCAATGTGGTGCTAATAATCCGAGGAAATTGAGTATTTCCAAACTTTCTTAACCACATCCCTTCTTCCTTTGATTCATCACCTTCCATAATGTTTTTTTTCAAATAATAATGCTTTTTTTCAGTAATAATGCTTTTACCTCTCTAACCTCAGCACTGCCTTCTCGCGAGTCACAAACATGGGTGTCATGAATGGCCCCGGATACTTAGTTCTTTGGACTCCTCACATTGTGTCCCATCATGCGGAACTATTATCTCAACACAGGCAGGGTCGATCTACCTTTATCTCCTGAGGTGACCAGATTTTCTTTCACTCATTAAATTTTCCTTATTTTCAAACAATTTCCTACCAAACTCCATATATGACATACAACAATAACACAAACACCATATGATAATCTCCATAATGTAACTTCATTCTCAACATAATCCCCGGATAGGAAATAAGGTAAAGAATGGCAATATTTAAATCGTGTGGAGCAATGTATGAAAATAAGGCATAATATGGCTTTTGTGATGCATAAGCATAGGTAAGGCTAGGAATATAAACATATGAGCATTATATGGAAGTTTAAAGTCCTCCAGTCTCTTATTATGCAACATGTCAAAAGCAACTTCAAATTTACCTCCTTTCATGGTTTTCAAGAAATAATGCGCTTCATTGTGACTTTCCCTTTACTAGGCAATTTCATGCTATATCTCTAATGAATCCAATTTTGCATCGTTGAGTTCAATTAAGCTTCCATGACACTATTTCGTTGAACAATTTACAAGCAATGGGAGATGTCTCATAGAATTTTGGGTTTTAGCAATTAAGCACAAAATTTAAAATTCTACTCAAAATTCACCATGTAAAACCAAAAACAAGAATAAAACATATAATAATGAGAATGAGCTCTTCCCCCACCCCATACTTAAAATATACAGTGTCCCCACTGTATAAAATCAAATAAAAACAAGAGTAAAGGAAAGAACTCATCGAATAATGCGTCGAGGAAGGCAATACAAGGCATGTCGAGGAACTGGATTGGTCGATATCGAGTAAGCTGTCAGCGTCTAGTGGAATTCTGAAGTCAAGGAGCCTTCTGACTTGGTCGATATTGAGTTGGCCTACTCGATATCGAGTAAAACTGGCTGCTCCTCTTGGTCGTTCTCGACTGGCCTAGTCGATTTCGACTATCTTTCAAGGACTTCTTATTCCACTTTTCGCGATCCTTTCATGCTTTGCCGACCTAAAAGTGTTAGATTGCACAAAAAGACAAGACTTTCCACATGAAGTATTCTAAACTAAAGAACAAAAACCAAAACCAAAATTTAAAAGTTCCAAAGTCCCAAAAAATTCAAAAAGTTTTATATACATGCTCTAGATTTTAGAGTCGCTAGGTCGACTTCTCCGTTTGTGCTCAAGGACCGTCAATGTGGGGCCCGCTTGTGCTTGTCCCTTCTCCTGGATCATCTAGGTCCTGATTGTAGTATGCAAGCTCAGCTGATAGGTGATTGCTTGCAGAGTCTTCCTTTTCTCCCTTCTTTTTCTTTCCAGCTCTCATTCTCCGCAGATTCTCTCGCCACAGGGCCTTACCTCCCCTTAAATTATTTATAAATTTCTTAATGGACTGAGGAGGAGTAGAACTCATACCTGAACCTACCTTTTTGGGCCCAAAACATAAATCTTCGGGCTTAGGGTTAGTCGACATCGAGCAAGACTGGTCGATATCGAGTACAGGGACCCCATACTTAGGCTCTTGGCAAGTCTAGTGCTCAACAGGGAAAGTCGATATCGAGAAATTTTGGTCAATATCGAGTAAAAGCTTGGTCGACATCGAGAAGAGTTTGTCGATATCGAGTAGAGTTCTGGTGCCTTCCTCCGTTGTTTGCTTGATCTCGTGGTTGCTGATGCTTTTCACCTCCAGCCATGAAATTTCCTCTTTTCCAGGGCCAAAAGAGAAATCTAAGACCTCATCGCCTATAGTGAAAGTGAGCAATCGTTGTTTGACACTAATCTTGGCATCTGCAGTAGCTAAGAATTGTCTACCAAGAATAATAGGGCTAGTAGGATCTTCAGCACAGTCTATAATAAGGAAATCAACTGGAATAAAGAATTTACCAACCTGGACAGGGACATTCTCAACCATACCTGCAAGGATGACCACTGTATTGTTTGCCATGTATAGCTTGGCATCCACAGGTTCTATACATCCTACCTTCACATTCCGCCAGATTGATAAGGGCATAATGCTCACACTTGCTCCTAAATCACACAGGGACTCATATTTATATTGTCCAAATCCCACTGTAATAGAAAACTGACCAGGGTCAGGTCTCTTCTCAGGGAAGTGGAGCACTTTGCATTCGCTGGCGATTTCTGAGATGGATCGCTTGTTGCTCAGGATTTCCTTCAAGAATTTGACGTATGCAGGCATCTCTTGCAGAGATTCTGTAAAAGGAATAGAGACATTCAGTTCTTGCAACATATTAACAAAACGTTTGAACCTATCTGCAGTGGGATCTTTCAGCGCTTTGGAAGGGAAAGGCAGTGTCTTTTCTTGCTTCAGAGCCAGAACAGACGTCGGAGGTGTTGCAGAGTCGTAGTACTTCTTAACCCGGTTCCCATTGACCTTAAAGTTGGTTCCATCAGTGCCAAGTAACTCCACATCTCCATGGGGGTAAATATGGTGAACCACGAAAGGTCCACTCCGCCTTGTCCTTAGTTTCCCTGTGAACAAACGGAGTCTAGAATTATATAAAAGCACTTTGTCACCTACCTCATATGTTTTTGACACCAATTTCTTGTCGTGCCATCTCTTTGTGCGCTCCTTGTAGATTTCGGCATTCTCGTATGCCTTCAGTCGAAACTCCTCTAGCTCCTACAAGTCAATAAAGCGTTTCTTACCTGCCTCGTCGAGATCCATGTTGAGCTCCTTAAGAGCCCACATTGCCTTATTCTTCAATTCGACGGGCAAATGGCATGACTTGCCATAAACCA
Source organism: Persicaria tinctoria (assembly GCA_037127255.1). NCBI lineage: Eukaryota > Viridiplantae > Streptophyta > Magnoliopsida > Caryophyllales > Polygonaceae > Persicaria > Persicaria tinctoria. The sequence continues at coordinate 39,001,600 of JBANSL010000012.1, read as the reverse complement.
GGTTGTAAGGAGTTGTTCGCAGTGGTTGTTGTAGGAGGAAATCAAGTTTAAAATATAGAAATATAAATCAAACCAGATTTGTGCCCACACAAATAATTACAAGACTTCCTCCCGATGCAGCAGTGGGAAGTCAGGATCGATCCATGAGGAAGCGTGTCAGCGGATCCTAGGCAACGGACGAATCTCACAGCAGAAGTCGACCACAGTACTCGATCTCGACTAGGTTTAGTCGACAGAAGATCAGGCAAGTCGAACAAAGCAGCAGCAGCTCTCGGTGGTTACTCGATATCGAGTAAATCTCCTCGATATCGAGGAAGTTTTTTGTCGATCTCGGGTACCTGCACACCAGAAGCTACAACGATCTTCGTCGATCGAATATCAATACTCGATATCGACCAGATTTAGTCGATATCGAGGAGACAGAAACTTTAAAAAGCGAAATAAATAAAGAACAAAGCTTGTGGGATTTCGAAATAAACTATGTGAAGGACTTCCAAGATCGGGGTTTGCGAAAACAGTAACCAAACATGTATAGGGCAAGAATAAAACAGATAATCATGCAAATTGCATCGAAGGACTAAGCTTTCACCTTTTTCAACAATTAGACAACTCTTTCAAGAAACCCTACTAGTTGTATCTACCGGTTTTATGTTTACAATCCAAGTTGTTGGCATGGATCTTCATTAGATGGGTAATAAACACATAACAAGTAGTAGATGCTTAAAACATGATAAAAGTCGGATCTTTACCTCAAACACGCAGGGCTATCGTTGGGCTCACCCCAACCCCAGAAGTAGGTGGACTACTCGTGCCTCATCGCAATCGCAGACATTGATTGAAAGGAAATAACTTGCATTAAACCAAACAGAGCTTTACAACCGATCGAAGCCAACTTACTCTCGCTCCTTAACTCCTCTCGACCACTCACTCTCTCTCTCTCTACCTCTATGTAACTAATTGTGTCTTGAATTGAATGAATAAAAATCAGCCCCTAAGGCCTTATTTATATCTAAAAAGCTAAATATCTTCATGTGTGGATAAATCCTCTCTCCATGGATGGATCTTGATAGACTTGATAGATCTCGGACTACTTCGCTCCCAAGAAAGCCCAAACCGCACCGGACAGCCAAACCGCGTAACGCGGCCCATGGAGATTTTACTCGATATCGAGTAAAAGTACTCGATATCGACGAAATGTGACGTCGACTTCGGCTGGCTGGCTTGCTCGAGTAACTGCTCCCCGACCTGGCTCGGACATGGGCTTCTGGTCTTGTCGATATCGAGCACTTTACTCGATATCGAGGAAATGCTGCTCGGCCTTGTCTAGGTCTTCGGCTTCTCGATCAGGTGGTCTTCCTCGACTCCGGGTATGACTTCAAGTTTTGTTGATATCAAGTAAAAGTACTCGATATCGAGTAGGGTCCTGGAGTCGGGTTGGCTTTGTCTTCAGTTCCTCAATCAGCTCCTTCTCGACCAGTGCTCTGTTTCACCATTTTTTGTCGATATCAAGTTACTTTTCTCGATATCGAGGACATGTGTTCATCGACTTGGCTTTCTCGATCAGGCTTTTTCTTGATCTGGCCTTGCTTGGACTTCTTTGTCGATATCGACGAAAAATACTCGATATCGAGTACAGTGCAGCCTCCGTCTATGCTTCTTGGTTTTGTCCCGGAATGGCTCCAAATTCTGTAATATTAAACCAAAACTTATGTAGACCTCTATTTTGTGTAAATAAGCATATATTACATAAATTCAACATATTTCCATCCCGAAATATGCAAAGTGTATAGAATATGGAGAAAAAATGTGCATTTCAACATGGCTATTTTAGTGGAAATCAGTGGTGTCTTATATGCCGTTCAATAGGCCCAAAACGCGTCATAAAGCTTAGATGACCAATCCTTCCTCGAGTGGGAGACTGTCTTCTCAAAGATGGCTTTGATTTGTCAATTGGAGACTTCTACTTGGCCACTAGTTTGGGTGTGATAGGGTGTTGCCACCCTGTGCGTCACCCTATACTTAGCCAAAAGAGCCTCAAATCCTCTCTCGATGAAATGTGAGCCACCATCTGAAATAAAAACTCTAGGAACACAAAAGCGAGGAAATATGTTAGTTTTAACAAACTTTGAAACTGCCTTCGCATTGTTGCTCCTAGTTGCAACAACCTCAACTCATTTAGAGACATAGTCGACCACCACAAGGATGTATTTGTAAGGGCATGATGCAGGCAATGGTCCCATAAAGTCAATGCCCCAAACATAAAAAACCTCCAGGATCCCTATGAGCGGTGTCTCATTCTTCCATGTAAGGTTGCGCGCTCGTTGACACTCATCACATGAAGTGACATAAGCCTGCACATCCTTGAAAAGGTTAGGCCAATAAAAACTAAATTGATGTACCTTTGATACAGCTTTAAAGCCTTTTGCATGTCCGCCTGTAGGGAGAGTGTGACAATGGTGAATGACACTTTCTACTTCTTCATCCGGGATACAACGCCTGAAAATATGATCCTTCCTCTGCTTGAACAAGTAGGGTTCATCCCAATAGTATTGCTTGACGTCGTGGAGGAACTTCTTCTTTGCCGACGAAGATAGGCCTGATGGGATCTCGTTTCCTACAAGATAGTTATTGAAATCCACATACCAAGGTACCTTTGCTCCCTTTATAGCATACATATCATGAATATGACTAGAAGGAGGGGTAAAGAAGAAATCCTCACCAGAGTTCGTACGTCAAAATCTCACCAGAAAACTTACGAGTGGGTAGTCGACGTCGAGTAGATGTACTCGACGTCGAGTAGTCTTCAGCTTTTGCTTTTGTACTCGACTTCAAAAGAGTTGTCGAGTCTGTTGTAGCCGACGTCGAGTAAATAGTATAGGTAAAAGAGTATACTTACCAGCAGAAGCTGGTTTACTCGACATCGAGGAGTTCTGGTCGGCATCGAGTACTTCCGTGTCTGTCCTCATTAGATGCTCATCGGGGCGGGAGTCGTTGATAGGCGTGGTGTCTTGGGCTTCCTCCAACATGTCCTTGGGGAGCCTAGAAAGATGATCGGCTACCGAGTTCTCTGTGCCTTTTTTGTCCTTAAGTTCGACATCGAACTCTTGGAGTAGGAGCACCCACCGTAAGAGCCTAGGTTTAACATTCTTCTTTTCCATCAAATATCTAAGAGCATCATGTTCAGTATGCACAAGAACTTTAGATCCAACAACATAAGAACGAAAATTTTCAATTGCAAAAGACCACTGCCAAGAATTCTTTCTCCGTTGTGGTGTACTTAGCCTGAACCGCATCAAGAGTCTTGCTTGCATAATAGATGGCATGAAGCTTCTTGTCTTTCTGCTGTCCTAGAACTGTTCCTACTACATAATCGCTGGCATCACACATGATTTCAAAAGGTAATGACCAATCCGGCGATTGAATGATTGGAGCGAAGATAAGAGCTTCTTTCAACCTGTTGAAGGCTTCAAGACATTCGCTAGAAAATTCAAACTTAACATCTTTCATAAGAAGATTAGTCAATGGTTTGGCCATTTTAGAAAAATCTTAAATAAACCTCCTATAAAAACCCGCATGACCAAGGAAGCTCCTTATCTCTTTGATTGATGATGGTGGGGGCAATTTTTCCACTAGCTCTATCTTGGCCATTTCTACCTCAACACCTTTGTTGGACACCTTGTTCCCTAGCACGATCCTTTCTCTTACCATAAAGTGGCACTTTTTCTAGTTGAGAACCAAATTTGTCTCCTCACATCGCTCCAAAACCCTGCGAAGGTTAGCAAGACAAATATCAAAAGAAGTGCTATAAAAAGAGAAGTCATCCATGAATTCCTCCACAATGTCCTCAATCGTGTCAGAGAAGATGGGCATCATACACCTTCCAAAATCCAGAATAGCCATCCAGGTAGCAAAAATAATCATGTTCAGCTAACCTTTCAAGTACTTGGTCAATGAAGGGGAGCGGGAAATGATCCTTCCTAGTGGCGGTGTTGAGCATTCTGTAATCGATGCACATCCGTCAGCTAGAGGTGATTCGTTTAGGGACAAGCTATCCCTTCTCATTCTTCTCAACGGTCATTCCACCCTTTTTAGGAACAACATGAACTGGACTTACCCACTTGCTGTCGGAGATTGGATAGATGATTCATGCATCCAACATGCGCAGGATCTCCTTCTTTACCACCTCTTTCATGTTGGGGTTAAGCTTCCTTTAATGCTCAATTGTTGCCCTGTGATCATCTTCCATAAGAATTCTATGCATACAAGTAACGGGTGAAATACCTTTTATGTCATCCAAGGAATATCCAATGGTTTTCCTGTGAGTACGGAGGACTTCCAATAGCTTGTCTACCTCCTGTGTGGTTAGTGAAGCATTGATAATTACAAGAAAAGTAGAGTTAGGACCAAGGAATTAATACCTAAGGGTGTTAGGTAAGGGCTTCAGCACCGGAGAAGTACCCTGTAGAATGAAGATAAGCTCCTCTTCATCCGTCTTCATGATTTCCCCTAGGTAGTCCGTCTCGATCCTCATGACAGAAGCATCCAAATTAGCTACAGGAGTTGGCAATGACCAAGCATACATCAACGACAACGTTGAATTGGATGGGGTTGCAGAAGTGGTCGACGTCGAGTACTGGTAGTCAACATTGAGTACATCAACAGTGGTCGAGTTGCTGTTGTCAACCTCGGGTGCACTTGCGGGAGAAAAGGTAGTCGACGTCGAGTGTGACTCCTCGACGTCGAGTAGGTTTTGGGTACTAACGTGCTCTGGAGAAGTGGTCGACGTCGACTGGATCTACTCGACGTCGAGTAGACTAGTCGACATCGACTGGATCTGATGGACTTGGAGTGGATCATTTAGCTTTGTCGATAAAGCGTCGTCAAAAAATTCTTCCTCGCTCGAATATGCACCAACCAGTTCCTACTCTAGCTTAGATTCGACCTTTACTAAGGCTTCTTCTTGTGTCAAAACCCAACATGCAGGCTCAGTGCAAGAGATAACATTGAATTTAGAGTAAATAACTTTAATTTCCATTACCTCTTCCGTGTCAGGATTGAAAGAGTATTCAATGATTTCATATCCAATGGTGAAGGTGAGAAGTCCCCTTCTCATGATAATGTTGGCGTCTGCAGTTGCTAGAAAAGGTCTTCCCAGAATGATGGGGCAAGCTGGGTCCGTTGCCATCTCTATTACAAGAAAATCTGTAGGGACAGAGAATTTACCAACTTTGACAGATACATCATCTACAATACCTATGGGGATTACCATTGTGTTGTTTGCCATGTAGAGCTTGGCATCCATAGGTTCCAGGGCGCCTATCTTTCGCCTATCTCAATGCAAGGTTCATTAACAGATAAAAATTTAACTTGCTTAAGAAGCTTAGGGTTTTAATCTTTGTAGAACTGCTCCTTGAAATCAAGATCAATCTCCTTAGAAGGCTCATATAGAGGCATGGATGGGGCTGGCCTTGCATATGCGTTGTCGTCGTAAGTCGCAGGAGCCCCATAGGTGTTGTCGAAGTTGGTGAGTCTTTCGATCGATGCCCAAGCCTCTGTTGGTGTTTGTGTAAGATACTCATATTGAGTATATTGATTGATCCTTTCCTAGATGGGTAAATCAAGAGAATTGTAGAAAATCTCCTGAATTACATATGGTGGCTGCCCATGAGTAGGGTAGGATTGCATTAGATCCTTGTACCGATCCCATGCTCGTGCTAGCGGCTCCCTAGGCTTTTGCTGGAAAGCTGTAATCTTCTGGCGTAGGAGCGTTGTCTTGGAAGGAGGAAAGAATTTGTTAAGAAACGCTATCCTTACCTGAGCCCATGTTGTGAGGGATCGTGCAGGCAGTCCTTCAAGCCACTTTAGTGCTGGACCTGCAAGAGACCAATGAAAAGCTTTCATTATGACATATTCAAGAGTAGCACCTTCAGCAATAGTTTGACAAATGTCAGCAAAAGTGGTAATATGAACAAGAGGGCATTCATGCGGTCTTCCTTCAAAAAGAGCCTTTTTAATTTCAGAAAGAAAAGCAATGCGAATCTCAAAATCATTAGGAGGGATAAGAATATCCGATTCAGGCACTGTAAGAGTTGGGTGCATGTAATCCTTAGCAGTAGCAGTATATTGGGCGAGCTCAGCTTGAGTCTGCCTCCTTTGTGCCTCTTCCCGATCAGCGTGTGCTCTCTCAGCGGCGAGAGCAGCATTGTTGGCTAATAGCTCCCTTTGAAGCCTCTCGATCATCTGAGCTTGTGTTTTCGCAGTCGACATGGCTTTCTTTAGTTTATAGTGGATGCAAAGAAGGCATTCTGGATAGTCTAAAGCGTCAAACTCAGGTGGTTGACCAGAGCAGCGCATACACCTGAAAAGAAACTCAAAGCAAACATGAATTCTAGCTATCTAAGGGGCGAATGATTGCTTCCCCGGCAACGGCGCAAATTTGTTGTAGGAGGAAATCGAGTTCAATAAATATAAATATAAATCAAACCAGATTGTGCCCACACATATAACGTTCAAGACTCCCTCCCGTTGTAGCAAAAGAAAGTCAGGATCGATCCTCGAGGAAGCTGGTCAGCGGATCTCAGATAGCAGAGTAAATGATGTTCGGAAACCAACTCAGAGTACTCAACCTCGACTAGGGTGTAGTCGACATGGGCATTGTACAATCGATTTCGAGCAGAAACAGCAAATCCAAGCACTGGGCGTAGTCGACGTCGAGTGGGTTGGCTTCGTCGAGTACCTGCAGAGACAAAAATGAGCAACTATCTCGAGCAGAAACCCTAGATCGAAAAGTCAGTAGTCCACGTCGACTAGTCTAGTCGACGTCGAGTAGAATGCAGAAATCGTTTGTTTGAGTCGGGGAAAGATGGCCGAAGAGTTTAAGGGTGGAAACGAAGTATGGATAGAAAATAAACAGGTTGACAAATTTTTTATTGTAAACAATTAAACGAAAACTTCCAAGATCGGGGTTTGCAACGACAATAACCATGCAAGCGGAATCATAAATTACAAAAGTTGGCAACTTTATCGACAAAGGAAAAGACTTTCACCAAATCCGACATGTAGGAATATAAACCTTTCGACTAATAACCTTAATTGTGTCTATTTCTTTTCATAATTAGAATTTATAGTCTTTCGAATAGAAACCCTAATTACTACCCAAGTTTTACAACATGAGTTCTTCAATTTCTCAATCAAAGGTGAAGCACGAGGAATAGAATAAGATAAAGTACCTTCTTTTGCAATTCGCTAATCCACCGACATGGCTATCATCGGGCTCACCCCGACCCTAGAAGTAGGTGGACTAATCGAGACTCATTGCAATCACAGACTTCACTGATTGAAAGAAAACTCGCATAAACTATATTCAAAGTCTTTACAATCCCGGCACCTCAACTTTCGTTAAAGCGCCAAAACCCTAAGACCTTTGAACTCCTAAATTGAATGTGGAACAGTAGCTTTAGAATTGAATGAATGAAAAACTAGCCTCATTGGCTTTATTTATAAGGCTTAATCATAGCTATTCTAGGAAAGCAAATCTCTATATATTTCTAAAGATAAAACTCAGATAAATAAAACATTAATCTAAAAAGGTAAATATCTAAACTCTTCATGTGGTAAATAATCTTCTCCCATCTTGATAGATCTTGATAAAAATCGGATATCCTCATCTTTGCTTCGTGCCCAAGTAATCCACACAAGTTCGAATCGACCCAACACGTCCTCGTCCCAAAAACAGTGTAGTCGACATCGACCAAAGTAGTCGACATCGAGTAGTCTTCTCGATCTCGGGTCTTCTTCAGTGCGTCTCGAGTAGTCTTCTTCTTGTCGAGCTCATAAAAACATGGTTACTTTAGTGGACATCACTATACTTTCTTTTGAAATGAATTTTGCGACTTAGCCTTCAGGATAGGTTAAGGGTACACAACCACCCTTCGATGCTTTTAGGGTTTGAAATTCCTCTTTCTTACTGATCTTAAAAGGAGTTAAAAACCGTGACTCGTACCTGGATTGCAAGATCCGAACGAGGGGTATCATCCCTCGAAACGTAACCCGAGAATCATAATTTCGGACCGTTACAATTTCACGTCTTCTCATTCTCTCTCGCTTGTTCAGACCTAAAACCTTATCTCTCTCCTCCCACTCTCTTAGAGCATCTCCAACAGTTTCCCCATTTTGGGGATTTTGGAGTTTTTGGGGAATTTTAAGGGTATTTTTGGTCCAACAGATTCCCAATCACATTCTCCAAAATGGAGAAGCAGCAGAAAAAATGGAGACGATTCCCTAAATCTGCAGCATTCTCCAAACTAAATAATTATCCAAATCTTCGAAATGGGGAAGTTGTTGGATTTAAAACAAAAATAATTTAGAGAATATGTATTTTGTTTCCCCATTTTGAAAAAATTTTAGGGAAGCTGTTGGAGATGGTCTTACCTTTTTTTCTCTAAAATTCAGATCTAAAAACAAGAGAGATCATGTTCTAAAAAAAATAGATTTGAAAACACAACCCCGCACCTTTGTTCTAAAATAAAGATCCAACTTCTACTAGAAAACCAAATCTGAAAGAGTGAAAGCCCTATCCCTCTCCTCTCTTTCGATTGCCCCTTACAAATCCTTCTCTCTCCTATTGTTTGACAACTGAACAGTGGCACAATTTTCTTCAACAGAGATATACGTGAAAAGAAAATGTAAGGGATGATGATAGGTGAAAAGGAAAATCGTTTAGGAAAGAAAATCAGAAGAGGTCAAAGTCAGAAACTAAAAATCAGTGACGGAATAAAAATCTTAGTTATATGGTGAGATCAAATCCAGTTAGAAAAGAATATCATAATGGAATATATGAAAGTATATAGGAATGAATAAAAAGAATAACTAAAGATTAATTAGAGTAGGCAAGAATTGTAGATTTGATATTGATTGTACAAACATCCACTGAGTTACAAAAATCAATTAAAAAACAAAAATAGAAGTGTTGAATTTCAGAATAAAGATTAATTATGAAATGTACCTGCATATTAATAAGCCATGGAGGAGGAGCACCCGCTGGCATGCCTAAATCAGCTCCATCAGCTCCCATGAGACATTTTTCATCCCAAGACTCCTAAAACACGGAATCTATTAAGCAATTAGTAAGAGTAACTTATAAACAACAATTAAACAATGACAAATTTGCAAGTTATGAGATGATTTCAAATTCAGGTCACATGATTGCAGAAAAAAATAGAACAATTAGTTAGTAATTTCAAGCAAAAGCTTCCTATCATCATCACTACCAAAAATGTTTCCCTAACTCTAATTCTCAATACCAACACGATATGAGACAACTCAACAAAGATACACAAATCAGAAGGGAAAATTCAGAAATGCCTCGTGTAATGATTTGACATCTGAAAATTCTAAACCAAAAGAAACATACTGTATATAATAAGATGAATGAAGATATCCCAAAAATCTTAAACCCAAAGCATATGGACATGATCAATCTGGACAAATACCCTCCAGATACATTTGTCCCTCACACTTGTTTGTATGTAAGACCATTAGTCATCCCTGAATTTGAGTTTACTCTTTACTTTTTGAAAACAATCTCAGTCTTTGTTGATTCAAAAAAATTATGCACTTTATCCTAGATTGTTTTGAAAATTTAAAAACCCTACACATTCAGCTTAGTTTTAATGGACGCCGTTGTTCACCTATTATTAGGAAGGAGGCCACAGATTGCTGAGTTTGAGGACTGAACATGAATGATTCATTACCATTAAGTACGGTAATTGCTGAAAATATAAACCAAAAATATATAGTCCACACATCATTTGCAGAGGAAAAAGGGATTACAGGATATAGATGGTAATGCTAATTGAGAAAATTCAAGAGTGAAGTTTTATTTACTCAAGTGAAGAATATAAATTACCAATGCTTGTGTTGAACCTATAGAAAGACGGTAGAAAACTATGTTCCAGAATACTTGTGTTGAACCTAATCAGATATCAGTATACTCACCTTAGTTCCTTCCACTTGACCGATATGTTCAATGATGGTAAGCGCATCTGCCATTATTTGGCAAGGATGGTTGTAATCTGTCAGGCCATTAACAACAGGCACTGATGCATATTTAACTAGATCAAGAATATCCTGTATCAAATAAACAATGTCACTAATGTTTGAGTATATGAATGCAAATAAAAATTGTTTCATCTCAAAAGATAAATAATAAAAGGTAGTCATCATGGTCAAAGGCGAAGTGTAGCTCCTCAATTACAACCTCAAGGGCATGCTTAGGTGGCAGTTTAGTAAGAACAAAGAATATATAGGAGCTATATACATCACATACACCACTGTAGCTAATTCCTCCTTCAAAGTATTTGCATTTGAAAGATTTGACATATTAGAATGAGATTACTATGAAAAATCACAATCGAAAAAAAAAAAGAGATGGAAAATCAACCTCGAGCAAGATAAGATATGTAATCGACAACAGGTAAAGGATGAAGCCTTTTTTGAATCGACAAAACCTGTTTTGACTCCCCCATCAGATGCACCTAGGATGACCGGAAATTTGATGACAAATTAATCAAAAAAAATTACGGAATAATTCGATCCATAAAAAGAATGGAAATTTCGAAATTAGATAAAAAAAGAAGAGAAGGGATCGAATCAACCTTAAACAGGCAACGGAAATTTGAAATTGATCCCAGGCAGAGGCCGAAGATGAACCCCTTTGTGAATCGGCAAATCCACACTGGAATCCCCCATCAGATGAAACCTAGGATGATCGGAAAGTACAGCAAATTCATGCCATGTGCAACAGTAAGAAAAACATCACTGGAAGCAATAACTCAAAGAATCGATCAAATGCGAATTTCGCAAGCAAAAACTGAAATTTAAAACACAGATTTCGCAATACCCAAAAATCGCCATAGAAAAAGCCAAGAAGATCGAAATCGGGCTCGGTAGAGAGAACAAAAGGTAAAGAAAGAGGGAGAAGCGTAGGAGGTATACCTGGGCTACGCGGAGGCGGATGTCTCAAAATTCACAACCGTAGCGCGGAGGAATAGGGAGAGGCAGAGGAGGAAGACGCAAGTGGAACCGTCCCCTGATGATGAGCCGCACGGGAGAGGCAAGAAGGAAGGGGCCAATGGAGGAACCCTAGTAGGAGAAAGAACGGGAAAAGAAGAGAAAGGAGAGGCGTGGAAGATGGAAATTGAACCCTAAGCGTTTTTCTTTTCTTTTTTTTTTTTTTTTTTTGATTAGGTAAAAATTCGGATGGACGGATGAGATCAAGAAAACCTGTATTTAGATAGCTCAGGCCCCCTGGTAGAGTAGCTAAGGTGTGCAACCTTATCCGCTACCCGATTACCAATACGGGGGATATGTGATATACTAACATTCCTTATTCCTTTGAGAAGGCTTTGGATATCTGACATAATCATTTCTATTTCCCAAGGACATCCAACATTTGATCTTAGATAGTCCGTGATAATTTTAGAGTCTCCTTCTATTATTAGATTGGTTATGTTTAGTTCTCTTGCTTTTTCTATCCCTAGGCATAGAGCTAAGGCTTCCGCTATAAGGGGTGATTGTCCACCATTTGCTTTTCCGCCCATGTTGATTGGGTCTCCATGCCAGTCTCTGATAATGTATCCAATGGAACTGTTTGTGGTTGATTTAAATGATCCGTCAAAGTTTAATTTATATTTGCCCTCCGGAGGTTTCCTCCATCGGTAGGTTTTCCTAATGTTCCCAGATATCCCTTTTCCTTTACTTTGCTTCTGTGTGCCGTCATCCTCCATTTCATTCCATCTACTAGCTTTCCTCCAATTTTCAATATTGGTCGTGATCATTTTTTTGATAGCTTCTGCAGAGGGGATTGTTTCATTTCTAAAGATTGTTTGATTTCTTATGAACCAAATGGTCCACCATCTCATTGCTATATGTTGTTTCTTCTCCATCGGAAGGTTTGAGCCTAAGATTTGTAAAATTTGATTCATATCTCTGTTTTCTGTAATTAGGTTATTAATGTTTTGAGATACTTGTCCAGGGAATTGTTGTTGGAAATTGTTGATGGGACATTCTATGAATAGATGAATATCATCTTCCACGAACTGGTTACACAAACTACATGTGCTCGGTACCGCCACCCCTTTTAGGGCCAGTCGGGTAGCCGTTGCGAGTCCTTTTTGTTTTATTTTCCAGATAAAGTTCTTAACTTTAGGTGGGGCGTCCAGTTTCCAGATCCATGAGTACTCATCCGACGGTCTTTGTGGTGTGGATGAGATTAAGTTGTAGGCACTTGTCGTTGTGAACCATCTCTTTTTGGCAGGCCACCAATATAGTCTGTCTGTAAAGGTGGTGGTTGGCAAGGAGATTTGCATAATATCCTCTACTATGGGCTTAGGAAGTACCGATTCACGTTTTTCCTTCCACCATTGTCCTCCTATTATGAAGTTGCTTACGGAATCATGTGGATTAATGTTATGTTGAGAGTCTATTTTATCTTTTAGAGGTGTCGTAGCCACCCAATTATCTTCCCAAAACTTAATTGATTTCCCATCCCCAACCTGCCAAATGAGTCCCATTTTGAATTTCGGGATTAGATAACTCAGTTTCGACCATTGCCACGATGCATTGTCTTTTCTAGAGTAGGTAAGAATGTGGTTTTCTTTCAAGTACTTGTATTGTATGATTTTTACCCAGTTATTTTCCGGTTCAGCCAGAATTTTCCAAAGGAGTTTTATTTGAAGAGCTTCATTCATATCTTTGGTTTTTCTAATTCCCAATCCTCCATCCCTTTTTGATTTACATATTTTATCCCAACTGATTAATGGGTTGTATTGAGCATCTTTGTTCCAGAAAAAGGTTCTGTTGATTTGATCTAGTTGTTTGTGGACCGCTGCCGGAAGCATGAAGCTCTACATTGAGTATAAAGGTTTTGATGATAAGTTAGATACTATTAGGGTTGCTCTGCCTTGTTGGGAAAGGGCATTAGCACGCCATTTGCTCAATTGGTCTTTAGATTTGCAAATTATTTTGCCAAAGGTTTCCTTGGTAACCCTTCCATTTATGATGGGACAGCCTAAGTATTTTTCCAGGTTTCGTTCAAGGGGTATATTTAGAATCCCTTCTAGGTCTCGAGCCCTTGATCTAGGAATACCTGGTGTGGTTTGAAAGGACGATTTGTGGTAATTTACTTTTTGCCCTGAGAATTTACAATAGTCTTCAATTATCTCTTTAACTTTTGTACATGCATAATTACTTCCTTTCGAGAATATTATTATGTCGTCTGCAAAGGCCATAAACGGAACACAGGGACCCGAATGGCCAAATTTAAATCCGATGCTGTTGTGATTAGAATCTGCCTCCCTTGAGAGTTTACGAGCAAGAATTTCTGCCCCGAGTAGGAAGATAAACGGGGAGAGGGGGTCCCCTTGCCTCAAACCCCTTGAAGGTTTGAAAGGATCCGTAGGGCCGTTGTTTACTAAAACAGAGAAAGAGACTGTGGTCACACATTCCATAATAATATCCACAAATTTTTGGTTGAATCCAAATTTTTGAAGAACTGCTTTCGTGAAATGCCAATCTACTCTGTCGTATGCTTTCTCCATATCAAGTTTTATTGCAGCCCACCCCTTGGTACCTTTTCTAGTGCGAAAGGAGTGGAATATCTCGTGTGCTATTAGGATGTTGTCTTGGATTGCTCTATCGGAAACGAAAGCTCCTTGTAATGGGTGTATAAGTTTTCCTATTACCATTTTCAGTCGTTCTGTTATTATCTTTGAGATGATTTTATATAAGGTAGAGCACAGGCTAATCGGGCGATAGTGTGTAGTCATGGAGGGGTTATCAATTTTTGGTATGAGGGAGATAAAAGTGTGGTTAATTTGTTTTAACATTTTGCCAGAGTGAAAGAAAGCTTTTGTAGCCCGGATGATATCAGAGCCAACGATGTCCCAATAATTTTTGTAGAACTCAGCCGTCATTCCATCGGGGCCGGGGGATTTGTTGTTCCCCATTGAGAAGACTGCTTTTTTGATTTCACTGTTTGTTGGTTGTTGAATAAGTGATTTGTTTTCCTCTTCTGTAATGATTGGGATGATTTCTGAAAGGTATTCTTCTAATTGGGAGGTCCTATACATTTGTTCCCGATTAAATCTTTTTTCAAAGTCTCTTTGAATTTCCCTTTTAATGTTTTCATTGCCAATTATGTTTGTTCCTTCTGTCGAGTTGATTGTTCTAATTATCTTTCGATTTCTTCTCCCTGTGGCTACTCTATGGAAATAGGCAGAGTTAGTATCTGCTAACTTTAAGTGTTTTGATTTAGCTCTTTGGTTCCAGTAAGTTTTATGAAAAATGAGAAGCTTTTCTCGTTTAGATAATAGACTTTGTTCTTTTGTGTATGCTTCTGGGTCTTGGTTAGGTTGTTGGATAGATTGTATTTCAATTAGGGCCTCGTCAACTTCTTGTACTTGTCGGAAGATATTTCCAAATGTTTTTTTATTCCAATTTTTAGCCTTTTTTTTGAGGATTTTTGATTTGTATGTAATTCGGAACATAGCAGAGCCGGCACATGAAGCTCTCCATGCTTGTTTAACAATATTTCGGAAGTCTCTCCTTTGCAACCAAATGTTTTCAAATTTAAAAGGGGGTGGTTTAAAGCTAGTGTTTTTGGAAATGTTAATTGAAATCGGGCAGTGGTCCGAGTTAGAGAATGCTCCATTTTTAGTTGCCAAATCAGGGAACATGTCAATTATTTCATGTTGGACAAGCACCCTGTCAAGTTTTTCAAGAATGTTATCTGGGCCAAATTGTTTCTTTCTCCAAGTAAAGGGGTTGCCGTACGAGGGGATCTCCAGCAAGGAGCATGCATCCTTGAATTCCATTATTCTCAGAAATCTCCCAGGTAGGGTTCCTGCCCCTCCGCTCTTATCCGATGGTTGGCTTATTTCATTTAGATCTCCCATGATTAGGCATGGAATGTCGCTTTGGGTAATCAGATTGTATAGATTTCTCCAGAAGTCATCTTTCTCTGAGGGGTTTGGGGGGGGGGGGGGGGGGGGCGTATACAAACAGCATTAGACACTCAAAGTTCTCTTTTATGTTCTCGTATTTTACGCCAATAATTCTTGGGAGATGAATAATCACCGAGATGGATTCGTCTATGAAGGAGTTTTCATTCCAAAATAGGGCAATACCCCCGGCACGACCAGAAGCCGGGGACCAACACATGTTTGTGAATCCCGCATTTTTCCATAGAGATTCCTTTGGTTCTGTTTCAGTCTTTGTTTCTGCTAAGATTAGCATTTGTACATGATCTAGCGAGCGCCATTCGTTCATGTTTGTCCAGAAGGTTTGTTTTCCAATCCCCCTACAGTTCCAATATCGTATGATCATAACCACTTTGTTTTTGCATAGGAGAGCAAAATGTGAGCCCTCCCATACCCATAGCTTACTCTTTTTGCGGTGTTCCCCATTTTCCGCAGATTAGTTTTCCTTATGAGTTTCTTTTGAAAATTTTTAGTCTTTGAAAATATTTCTCTTATTAGTATATTTGGGCTATAGTTACAAGAAGTATACCAAATGAAATTGAGCTTTTTGTTTCTATAGAAATTAATCATCATTAATTTGGTTATGCTATAATAGTTGTTCAGGCAAGTTTTATGTTTTATGCAGCATAGGTAAGTGCTTGTTAGAGAAGACCGATTTGTTTTTGTAATATGATTTGTCCTTTTTTGGATAATAAATTTATAATCGTACTTATACAGAATAATCCCAAAGGATTTTTGTTTAGCTATGCTTTCCACTGGAATACATATCCAATTAGCTACGGATGCTATCGGTGTAAACATCGCCAAGAGACTAATGACGTTTACAAGTGGGGTGTTTATGCATAACTTTAACCAAAGTCCTATTTTACTCTTATTATTTGCTCCTTCCAGGGATTCGCCCTCAGACATGTCACAAAGAATTATAAAGATAAAATACCGAGACAAGGCATGGATCGGAGAGGTAATACATGATACAATCTTACACAATCTGTTTTTGTATACGGTACCATTCACATTCAATTGATCATACCCACTGCACCTTAAACATATCAGATAATAACTGTCGACCCTGTTGTCCATAGATATATGCAGCATTATATAATCAAAGTGGTTGGTATGTCCTTGAGAGCATTTCAATATAATCAAAGTGGTATAATCAAAGTGGTTGGTATAATCAAAGCATGGATCGGAGTAGAAGCTTGGCCAAGTTTCATTATAAGAGTGACTTAATGATTGGTATATCCTTGAAAAACGGCAAATTTCCCAGTAATGGCCAACAAATAGGCATTTCAGTATAGATTTTAAATATAAACAATACCATAGGCTAATAGAATAAAGTTTACTCACTCTTAGGCTATATTTAAGATGATAAGCAATTGTAAAAGTGAGTGGTGGGAGCCTTATATATTGAGATCTAGACATCAAAGTTTGTAACAGTGGCATCGTAAGCCAAGTATAGACAGGTACCTTGGAGGGAGGATTTGTAATTTTCAGCCCAGTAGAGACGGGTGATACACCATCAGTTGCCTTAGTTTTTTCTCTGTCCACCGATCTCCACTTAATCTTCTTTGTACCTTTGCGTTTCTGCTCAACAGGTCCTCCATCATTGAGGGTATGACTCCTCAAAGGGGAGTTATGTTCAGCAATTGTTTTTCTTCCCTTCTTATGAGGGCTGTTTTGGAAGGGGATCAACAAAGGCCTCAAGGGATGCAGAAGATCAGATCGGTATGCAGGGGCTACAGCTTTAGAGAGAGGCTTTGTGTTAGGAACATGATTCGCAATGATAGACTTTTGAATCCACTTGTATACACAAACTAATTTATTCAAAATGATATATTCTAAATAGATCCGTCTGTTTGCAATGTAGACAGACAAAGGATCGAAAACAGTCCATAAGAGCCTGGTAGGGACAAAGAAAGATATACACAATTCATACACGCACAAATCAAGATTTTGAGACACATTATTTCTATTGTTTATCCTAAATTTGGTGGAGGGATCTTCACTTATCCAAAAATCAAAATCTAAGATCATGAATCTTAAGAGACAGTTTGGACAAAGAAAGTAAGAAAGACACACAATCATACTCAACTTACAATGATACCTAGTGTTATTGCACGACCTAGATTGGCACCACCAAATACCCCAATATTTCCCATTTGATCTATGATAACTGAAAATGATTCGGAAGGGGTGTCTCACAAGTAAACAAGACTTAGGGATAATTTTTTCATGAACTAAGATTTTCCAAGATATTTGGGGATGAGTCAACACAAAGCTATTGTTTATCTTAGGAGTGGTGTTGGGAGTTTCTTTTTGCCAGAATTCATTTTCTATGATCAGATAGCTTAGGTACCAGATTAGACAACCAAAGTAATACAAGCAAGCTAGCATATATATTTCACATTCAAGCCAGGTGGGTTTCTTGTGAGTTCTGAAGCAAAGGATGATGAAGTACCACTTTTTACCCAATTGCCAATGCTTAGTTAGCTCAAACAAAGACCCTTTAGTAATCCACCTTCGTCCCCAAGGCAGACATAGAGAATCTAAGATACTCACCACAAGCCATTTAGATGTTGAACTTGTGTGAATAGCTAGTTGTGAATCAAGGCTAAGTTGTGTACAATACGTCATGAAAACAGTTTGGCAAGTGGGTATATTAAAATGAGCTTTCACAAGAACAGTTATCTTGTAGACATCCATACATACAACCGAGATCGACCATGAAACATCTAAAAAGCTCTTACTCACATTAGATGGCAGGTGGTGAAAACAATAAGCTCTCGAAACCGGCGTAGCCAACACCACAACCCAACTTTGCTTTTCTAAAACTAGTTTGTTCAACGAGATCTTTAGCCTACTACCATAGGGAGCTGAACGATGTTTACTAAAAAATGTGAACCACTGAAGGCAATTACGCAATTCAAATTGAGTGAGGAGACCACATTTTAAGCACTTAAGCTGCAAACAAATTGACAAGGCAAGGCAAAACTGTGTTTTATTCTTTCTTCTTGAATAATTGCTACCCAGTTCCACAAACTGAGATTTACCCACAGATCTCAGCAATAAAACTCCCAGTTTTACATCATAGGGGATAAAGCCCTGATTTAGAGATGATTGATTCGGAAAAGACTGAATAAAGAACCAATAGTAATTAGAAGAGATTTTTACCAGGGAGGCCGCAATCCTTCCACTGCTCAATAACACAGTTGAAGATGCCATGAGGGGCACCAAAAGCTTCACCATGACCGTCAGAATTTTGGTCTTCTTTTCTGCTTTCAATTTCCTTGCTTTTCTTTCACCATCATCGAGATCTAAAGATCCCTCCAGAATTTTTTCCTCATAGAGAGATTTTGGGCCCTTTCGGGAGGTATTCGATAGGAAATCGGCGGAATCGACCCCTATGGGTTTTTTGCCCTTTTGGGATGTTTTTAATAGGAGCTCGGCGAAGCCGAGCCCTGGGTGTTTTGTACCTTTATTCTTGGCGGATGAAACCAAGACAGGGAGAAGAGAAATCCACCAGTTAGCAATTTGAAACCAAAGGTAAGGGAGGAGAAGATAATAGAAGACCTGAGAGATGTGAGTTGAAGAAAGGGAGAGGGATCGGTCAACAACGGAGAGCAAACCATACCTTAAAGGAGATTTCTTACAGAAGGAGAGAAGAACAGCCGCAAATCTTCCACACGGCGAGAACCCACCTCCCGTCCTATAGTCCATGGCTATAAGAAGCCAAGATCCCTAGTCCGGCCAAGGGGGGGCCCTAATCTTCCCGGAGCACCCCCAACCCAACAAGACACCTCTACCGGAGTCAAAATCGCGTAGAACTCCCCATAGATCCACCAAAGGGAAGAAACAAGAAGCAAACCCCCAAATTGATTTAATATTTTGAAGAACAGATTTGTCACCATCGCAGGACCGGGGAAGGATCCCGATCGTGAGAGGAGTAGGAGAGAAGGGGAAAACATCATCTCCTCTGGTACAAGAGAGAGGGCGATGGAAGATTGCACACAGATTTGTTGTTGTGATGTGTGGATTTTTAGGGTTTACAGGAAGGGAATGGACGATGGGAGGTTTTCGGAGGAGGAGGGTAGTCGCCGCGCGTGGGGCGCGTTCTTCACAAGGCATGGGTTTTTATATGGGTACTTTTTCAAAAGCAGGAAGAGGGAGAAAAAATGAAAAAAAAAAAAAAAAAAAATTTTGATTGGGCAAGAGGGAGAAAATTATGGAGAGGATGCCACATAAGCCGAAAGTATTCGGTTTTAAGTTATTATATAGATAGATAGATATATAGATATATAGATAATAATAATAATAATAATAATAATAATAATAATAAGTATTACTTATGATTTTAAAACTCTTAGATTCATCCGCTAGGGCACAGGGCGATTGGCGATCGTGGGTTCCGATCGGTGATGGTGGCTTCTCCGGCTCAGCCTGGCGCCCGGCGTTGCCGTTTCGAGGGCCTCTGTTTTCTGGTTGTCTTCCTTCTTGACATCTGAAGTTGATCAGTGGGGTGTCGCTGCAGGTTTGTCGCCCTTCTCCTTCTTCATCTTTTTTCTGAATTTTCTACGGTGATCGGGTTGGTTGCTGTTCAACCGGTTCCGCGATTGCTCGATCTGTGGGTTGCTGTTCTGCGGTTTCTCTGTGGGTTGGTTCAGTCGGGTTGATTGCGCGCTGTTTAGTTGGTTCAGTCGGGTTCGATTTTGCGGGTCTGGTTTTGTTTGTTGTTCAGTCCGTGGGTCAGTCGGAGTGTGCCATTGCTGCATCTTCTCCGGCTACTGGTTGGTTGTTGCTTGCTTTGGAGTGGCTTCTCCGTTGTAGCGGCAGTGGTGTTGGTCTTGGAGTGGCATCATCGGTACCATTGGTCAATTCAATTTGATATGTTGTGTTGCTGGTAGGCATCATCGGTGTACGTGTTGTGTTGCTGATCGGAGGTGTGGCATTGGTCAACTCTATTTGATATCAATTATAGTGACTTGGTTCAAGTTATAAGTTTTGTTATTATATTTATTATTTAGTTTTGAGTGCTTTGTTGGAGACTTTGATCGTGTGTGGGATGTCCGATCTTGTTCGGTACCATTGCCCTTTTGTGGGTCTTTGTGGGTGCCTTGATGGTGGTGGTAGAGGCCTAATTAAAACCTCCATGCTCAGGCACCTCCGTGATCAACATTGTAGTGGTGATGCTCAGGTCCTTACTCGTCAAACTCTCTCTAATAGTTTGATTATTTATTCTAATGCTGAGTTGACTTTAAAGCGTATGGGGGTTTGGTTATGTGAGGTTTGTTTTTAAACCCATACCTTTCGTGCTCGTTGTCGGCATAGTCAAGATGATTCTGTGCCGCCTCCGGACTGTGGTGATGGCCTTGTTCGTTTTATTATTTATGA
This sequence comes from Persicaria tinctoria, assembly GCA_037127255.1. NCBI lineage: Eukaryota > Viridiplantae > Streptophyta > Magnoliopsida > Caryophyllales > Polygonaceae > Persicaria > Persicaria tinctoria. The sequence continues at coordinate 38,981,174 of JBANSL010000012.1, read as the reverse complement.
TATTTCCAGACCTCCAGCTCTGTCTCCGTCGGTTCCCTTAGCTGATGTTGTGGATGTGCCTGTTGGTTTGTCTATATCCTCGCTTGACCGTTTGTTTTCTATGGGGTTACGCACCGTGAGATTCATCCCTCCTAAGTGTCGCCTAGGTTTTTCTCGGGTTTTAAAAGGAGCTTTAGATGGTGTGGTTGACTCTCCTCGAGACCTCTCCTGCTGGATTCGCTTGCTTCTGATGCGTCTTTGTATACTTAAGACCTTTTCCCCGCGGAGTAATCTTGAGTGTAGGACTGCTGTCAAGCGTCAACGTCAGGAGGAGAGTATTGCTAGTGCTATTCGTGTTTGGGGTGTGCCTGGTTGCAGTTTACAGCTTATACAGGAGACCTTAGTTGAAGCCTCCCCCTCTTTTGATGTCAAGGATGAGCTTGATTTGAGTGAGCTTAACCTTCGACAATGTCGAAGGAAGATTTATGATGGTCATTACACTGCCGCTGTTTGGGTGCTTTCTTCATCAGGTATTGCTCCTTATTCTGGGATGTCATGTGGGAGGGATGGGTTCCGTGCTCAGCATCTTCTGGATTGTTTAGGTAGAGAAGTTGTCGCTGTTTCGGATGATTTGATCGCCTCTATTACTCGAGTTGTCAATCTTTTCCTTGAGGGTCGTTGTCCGCGGGCTCTGGGTGAGTATATTGCTAGTGCTCCACTCACCCCGCTTGTTAAGCCAGGTGGAGGTATACGTCCTATTGCCATTGGTACTATTTGGAGATGCCTTGTCTCTATGGTTGGTGCTTGTTTGGTCGGTCCTTCTTTGTCTGGTTATTTTTCAGGCCTTCAGTTTGGAGTCGGGGTATCCGGTGGAGGAGAGGCTATTCTGCATGCTTTGAATCGGTTCGTTGAGGCTCGTGGTGGTGAGGAGGGTCTCTCCATGTTGTTGGTTGACTTCCAGAATGCATTCAACTTAGTTGATCGTGTGGCCATGTTAGAGAAAGTTCGTCGTCATTGCCCTGTTCTTTCCCGATGGGTAGAGTTTTGTTACTCTAGTCCTGCCCGACTGTATTATGGGGAGCATAACTTATGGTCTTGTCAGGGGGTTCAGGAAGGAGATCCGTTGGACCCTCTGCTCTTTGCTTTGGTGTTGCATCCTTTAGTGTGCAAGATCATAGACTCTTTTGACCCGAGTCTGCAGGCTTGGTACTTAGATGACGACACTATTGTTGGGGATACTTTGGTTGTGGGAAGGTCTTGGATCTGATTATGGAAGATGGTTCCCACCTTGGTCTTCATCTTAATGTGGATAAGACCGAAGTTTTTTGGCCTACAGAAGACTCTAGGAGTCAGCTTCCTAGTGTTTCCCCCCCCCCCTCTATTGCTCGGCCATTGCGCGGTGTTAAGGTTTTGGGGGGACCTGTCAGTGTATTCTCTGTTTTCAGCAACGAACTTGTGGCAAGGAGATTGACTAGGACCATAGAGCTTATGGATTCTGTCGCGAGGATTGATGACCCTCAGTGTGAGTTGCTTCTGCTTCGGACTTGTACTGGTATTTCTAAGCTTTACTTTTCTTTGCATACTGGTTCTCCACGTGTATTTGGGCCGGCCCAAATTTCCTTTGACGAGGCACTCCGTTCTAGTTTGGAACGTATTGTCACTGTGTCTGGGCCTGGGTTTGGAGATTGGAAGTGGAGGCTTGCCACATTCCCTTTTCATTTTGGTGGGCTTGGAGTGTATGCTGCTGGTGATGTCATACATTATGCTTTTTTGGCGTCCCGTTTGCAGTCTGCTGAGTTGCAGGCTAAGATCTTAAGTTCTTCTGGTATCATTGTTGTTGGGCCTACTTTTGATAATGCTTGTCGCTCTTTTAATGAGGTCACATGTTCTTATCTTCTACAAGATCCTAGTGAAATCGCTGCCCCCAAACTTATGAAGAAACTGGCAGATATATATATTTCGCGAAGGTTGCTGCTACATCAGACTCTGTTTTCTCATTGACTCCGCGACAAGCGGCATGATGGAAGTCTCAGCAGAGTTCTCACTCATCTGATTGGTTGCGTGTAGTTTCTATTTCTGGGTTGGGGCAGACTATGAATGGAAGGACCTATCGTAGTGTGCTTAGCTATCATTTGGGAGTTCCATTGTTCGCGGTATCCAGACCATGTTCCGCTTGTTCTCGGGTCTTTAATGGTGATGTCTACGATGATCATGCTGTGTCTTGTGCTGGTTCCAAGGGCATTAAGCATCGACATAACCTCGTTCGCGACACCTTATTGGATATCTGCTACAGGTCTAGGATTTCTGCCGGTAAGGAGGTTGATATCGGTTTGATTGATAGACATGATAATCCTCTCCGTCCGGTGGATTTGCTACTTTATTCCTAGGACAGAGGGCTGTTGGGAGCTGAATCTGCCATGTTTTACAGTAACTTTTATATCGATTTCAGCATACATTGCATTCATTTGGGCTTAGATAGTACAGAACCTATGTAGTTTATGTTTATTTGCCAAATTATGGAATCTACACCAGTTTCTGTTTAATTTGCAGAAATCGAGGCATTTTACAGCAATTCTACAGAAGGTCGGAAAAGCTCGGAAAACCACTACAGAAGTCCAAGGTCAAAGCAGCGGGACCAAGCTGAAAGGCAAGGCTACTCGATCTCGAGTGGGCCCTACTCGACATAGCTAGCATGTCCGAGCACAGCCTTGTCGACAAAGCCTGATCGAGAGCCAGACCAACCCGAGCTCCGGAAGTCTACTCGATCTCGACAAGCCCTAGTCGAGATCGACGAAAGCCCAGACACCACACCCGGAGTCGAGGAGAGAAGCTGACCGAGAAGCCGAGGACGAGAAGCCGAGCACACCTTTACTCGATCTCGACGAACCCTTGTCGAGATCGACAAGCCACCCCTGGAGAGTCGACAAGCCGAGGCCGACATGGAGGCACTCGCTGCTAGCGACTCCACTCGCTGCGGCGGACGTCTCGCTGCCAGCGGGATGCACCAAGACGACGGAGCTCGCCAACTCGCTCCAGCGGAAATGGGTTCTCGGACCCGCGGATCAACGCTCCCGCTGCAGCGGAAGAAGCAACTCGCGGAAGCGGAAGGGAAGACCCTTGTCGAGGTCGACTAAGCTTTGTCGAGGTCGACGAGCACCAGGAGCCAAGACTGAGCCACATCGAGCAGAGCTAGCCAGGAAGTCCAGTCGACGATCCACCCTACTCGAGGTCGACGAGCCCTTGTCGAGGTCGAGTAGGCCAATGTCCAGAAACGCGTCGACGAAGACCTGTCCGAGTAGACTTGGGATTCCTTGGAGCCGAGGAGAAGCAAAGTCTATCCGATTTATCCACATCTATCATGAAGAAGAGAGTTTTTAAACAATTTAGATATATTTAGATTTAATTCCTTTATCGCTTTTATTTATCCTTAAGCATTTTAGATATAGATATAGATATTCTATCTTTGATTAGCAAGGATTAGAAGGCTATAAATAAAGCCCAGGGGGCTCAGTTTTAGGCATTCAGTTTCAGAGACAATTAGTTAGTTCCGCAGAGAGGTTTAGGAGTTCTAAGGTTTTTAGGGTTTTGGCTTTCTGGGAAAGTTGATTGCCAGGATTGTAAAAGGCTTTTGAATTTAGTTTTAATGCAATTTAGTTCTTTTCATCAATCAATGTCTGTTATTGCAATGAGGCGTGAGTAGTCCACCCACTTCTTGGGCTGGGGTGAGCCCGACGGTGGCCATGTGAGGCGATGCGATAAAGGTCAGATCTTTTTGTGCAATTCATCTTCTATCCCTATGAGCATGATTCTTTTGCGAGAGTTGAAGGTGATCCTTGTTTGTGTTATTGAAGCGAAAGTGATCTTAATGCAACTTGGATTAATTATGTGAAAAATGGTTAGTAACAATTAGGGTTTATGCGAGAGCCTCTATATGCCTATTTGTTAATGACGAAAGTTATTTGATGGAAAGCATGATCTTTTATGCCTTTATGTATTACTTTGCATGGTTATCGTTGTGGTGTTGATACCCTGGCTTTGGAAGTCTTTTATTATATTGATTTATTTCTGCAAGAAATCTGAGTTTTAGTTTCGAATTTGCAATTTTAAAGTTTCTGTTTCTTGTCGACATAGAGTAAGCCTTGTCGAGATCGAGTACAACCTTTGTCGATCTCGAGTAGGACTTGTCTAGGTCGAGTTGGTTTTCTTCTGTTTTCGTCGATTTTCACTTTCTGAGTTTCTGTTGTTCACTGCTGTGGTCGATCTCGAGTTGACTCTTGTCGAGATCGACGAGCCTCTGCCTTTGCGTTTAGTTTTTGCTTTGCTTTGTCTTTTCTGTTTTGCTTTGTTCTTTGCTTCTGCTTTTATTTCTGTTCCTTTCGTTGTTTCTGTGTTTCTGTCTTTTCTGCTGCTCTGTCTGTGAGAATTTACAGCTACCTGAGAACTGCTGACGTGCTTCCTCGTGGATTCGATCCTGACTATTCTCTTACTATAACGGGAGGAAGTCCTGTATTTATTTGCTGAGACAGGGAAGTCAGTCTGAACTTGATTTTATATTTATTTCATACTTGACCATCCTCCTGCAACAACAAATTGGCGCCGTTGCCGGGGAAGCAATCATTCGCGCCTTAGGTAGCCAGTTCTCACTATTTCTTTGAGTGAATTCGCAGGGTGTATGCGCCGTTCTGGTCTACCACTAGAGTTTGACAGCTTAGACGAACCAGAGCGTTACCTACACATCCACTCTAAACTCAAAAGGATCATGGCGCCCGCTGAAACACAAGAACAGCTGATTGCCAGGCTTACAAGGGAATTAGCCGCTAAGGATGCTGCTATCACCGCTGAGAAAGCAGCAAGGGAACAAGCACAGGCTGAGCTTGCCCAATATCCAACCACGGCAGAGGACTACATGCATCCAACCCTCGTCGTGCCTGAATCGGCGATTCTAATCCCTGAAAACTCTTTTGAAATTCGCACTCAATTTCTTATAGAGCTTAAAAATAATGCCTTTTATGGTAGATTTAATGAGTGTCCTCTTGAACATATTACAAACTTTTCTGACATGTGCCATACTATTGCTGAAGGTACAACCCTGGAATATGTCAAGATGAAATCTTTCCGCTGGTCGCTGGCTGGACCTGCACTGAAGTGGCTTGAAGGGCTGAAACCAAGATCACTGACAACATGGGCCCAAGTAGAGCAAGAGTTTCTGAACAAATTCTTCCCACCTGCCAAAACAGCACATCTCCGCCAGAGAATCACCGCCTTCAAACAGAAGCAAGGGGAACCGCTGGCAAAGGCATGGGAGCGCTACAAGGAACTTCTGCGATCTTGCCCTACTCATGGACAGCCACCCTACGTCATACAGGAGATCTTCTTCAATTCTCTTGATCAAGTCACTAAGGACAGAATCAACCACTATACTCGCTATGAGTATCTGACAATGCCGCCAAGTGACGCATGGGGTGTACTAGAGAAGCTCACTAACTACGACAACAAGTATGGGTCTACTGCAACCTATGAAGAGAACCCATACGCCAGGCCAGCACCATCCATGCCCCTCTATGAGCCACCTAAGGAGATTGATCCTGATGTTAGGGAGCAGTACTACAGAGACCAGAATAAGAAGCTCATCAAGCAAGTAAAGTATCTCTCTGTCAACCAGCCTTGCATAGAATGCGGATCGCAAAGGCACACCACTCCTGAGTGCCCACACGCAGAACAAGTCAGGATGGCAGAGCATCATGAGGATGTAGCTTACGCAGGGGGTCCCAGTCGCTACATGGGGGACCAAAGGTTTCAGCAACCACAATGGAACCAAGGTGTCCCTAGGAACCCCCCGCCCTACAGAGCTCCAGGACATCCGGAAAGGGAACAAAAAAAGGATGATATACAGACAGTCCTGGAGGAAATACGGAGAAACCACTCAGAAACTAGGCAATCCTTCAACTCTGTCTATACTCAGATGCAAGGTGTCAATTCTAGGCTTGGGGAGATTGATATATGGCAAAAATCAATTGGTACACAGATTGGTCAGCTAGCAGCAGGAATCCCCAGACAGTCAGGGTCACTTCCAGGATCTTCAGAACCAAATCCTAAGGGAAAGACTGGACACATCGCTGCTATAAAACTCAAAAGCGGCCATCAAATGCAAGAGCCAGAGGTCGGGAAGCAGTAGAACGACGAGGAACAGCAAGTCGACCTCGACAAACCTGTGGTCGATCTCAACGAAGGCCTTGTCGATCTCGAGGAGAATCTGCAAAAATCTTCGTCTGCACCACACAGCAACTCGACTATGCCCAACCTGGTCGATGTCGACAAGACCCTAGTCGATGTCGAGGAGCCCCTGGTCGACATAGAGCAGCCTGCAGTACCTCCGACGTCTGTTCTGGCTCCGAATCAGAAAAAGAAGCTGCCTTTCCCCACAAAATCTCTAAAGGACCCGGCAGAAAAAAAAATTCAGTGCTTCATCAAGATGCTTCAGAAACTCAACGTCACTATCCCCTTCACAGAAGCTCTCAATGAAATGCCATCTTATGTCAAGTTCCTGAAGGATATTTTGAGCAAAAAGCGATCGATGGCTGAAATCACAGAGGAGTGCAGCCATCTGGACATATTGGAGAAGAGGCCGGATCCAGGTAAGTTTGCTATAACTATTGGATTTGGTCCATACAAAATTAATGCCCTATGTGATCTTGGAGCTAGTGTGAGTATAATGCCTTTAACGATTTGGTCCAAGATTAAGATAGGTGCCCTAGAGCCTGTGGATGCTAGACTATACATGGCCAACAACACGGTTGTCATTCCAACAGGCATGGTGGATAATGTGCCAGTACAAGTAGGTAAATTCTTTGTCCCTGCTGATTTTCTAGTTGTTGATATGCAAGAAGATCCTGCTTGTCCAATTATTCTAGGAAGACCATTCTTGGCGACGGTGGATGCCAACATAAGCGTAAGGAAAGGAGTGCTCACCTTCAACATCAGCGATGAGGTAATTGAGTATTCTTTTAATAAAACTGAAAGGCATACAGGTCCAATGGAAGAGGTCAAATCTATCTCAGCTGGCTACATCACCTGCGGGGAACCCAAGGTCAGAAATATGACCCCTGAGGAGATAGAAAAGAGGGACATGGAGGCCCAGGTGGAGGAGATCATGGCAATCCTCAAGGAGAACAGAGAAAATCCAATCGACACAGAACAAGGTACGCCGTTGTGGATTAATTATTTTTCGGATGCCTTGACAGGAGCTAAGTATGGGGTCAAGATCGACCAGGGCTCCTCGACCTCGAGTAGAACCCTAGTCGATCTCGACCAGACCAAGGAGACTCCACCAGAGCCAGCTTCATCGAGCAGCAAACCAGAGGAGCCACCCTACTCGATCTCGAGTAGACTACTCGAGATCGACCAGCAGTGCCCTAACTCGACTCCATCCTCCTCGACACAGAAGCCGCCTGACGAACCAGCCTCGTCGATCTCGACTAAGCTTGTCGAGATCGACCACCACCCGGCGCCACCAGAGCCGCCTTCGTCGACGAGCAAACCACAAGGAGCGGAGTCCTTGTCGAGGTCGACCAGGCTTGTCGAGATCGACAAGCCATGCTCTTTGTCGACTTTTGGCTCTTCGACCAGACCACCACCAGAACCTGCAGTCTTGTCGAGATCGACTAACCCTAGTCGAGATCGACCAAATACAGTGGTCCCCGATTCCGTCTCTGCGAAGGTAAGCCAAGGTATGGATCTTTCTTCTCCTATTTCCATTAAAGATTTATCTATACATGGGAGAGGTCTGCCTTGATATGTGCGATTGTGCAGGATTTCCAATGATGAGCCTAAGGAGTATGAAGTTGGAGACAAGCTCTATGTCTCTAAATCAAAGGATCATTGGTTTCCCAACAAATTCAACAAGAAGCGGATGGGACCTTTCGTGGTGAACAAGATCCATTCTGGAGGATTACAGCTGATGGACAAGAATGGAGTCTTATTTGAGGCCCAAGCTACATGGGCCCTGCAGATGCCACCTTGAGCATAAATGGAAAGTCGGCCTAGCGACTATAAAATCTAGAGCTTGTACATAGACTTTTTAGGACTTTTTGAGACTTTGTTTTTGGTTTGAAACACTTTTAGTTTTGCTATTATGGGTATATGTCTTCTACTTTTCAGGTCCATGGATAGAACCAAGCTACATTAATACTCAGTCCAGGAGGTGCTCCAATCGGAAAATATAAGGCTCTACACACATGTCTTGTAAGTTTCTTTCTTTACCCTTACCTTGTTTTTTTTTACAGTGAGGACACTGTAATGTTTAAGTATGGGGTGGGGGAAGGGCTTACTTTGTGCATATTTGATCATATTTGACATTACTTGTGCATTATTTCTTAGAATTGCTACATGGCTATTTTGGAATGCATTATCTATTTATGTGCTTATATGCATGTTTTCCAAAATTTTGAGAAAAATAACCCCCATTGAAAATTTGAATTAATGTCATGGAAGCTTATATTGAACTCGACGATGCAAAATTAGATTCATTAGAGATATAGCATGAAATTGCCTAGTAAAGGGAAGTCATGATGAAATGCATTATTTTGTGAAAACCATAGAAGGAGGTAAAATTTGAAGTTGCTTTTGACATGTTGCATGATAAGATGATGGAGGACTTTATATTTCCATATAATGCTCATTACTTGAATCCTAGCCTTACCTATGCTTATGCATCACAAAAGCCATATTATGCCTTATTTCAATTATTGCTCCACATGTTCTAAAATATTACCATTCTTTATCTTATCCGGGGATTATGTTGAGAATGATGTTACATTATGGAGATTGTCATATGGTGTTTGTGTTGATATTATTATCATATTTGGAGTTTGGAAGGAAAATATTTGAAATATATGGAAAAGTTAATGAGTGAAAGAAAATCTAATCACCTTAGGAGATAAAGGTAGATTGACCCTGCTCTCTAAGATAATAGTTTGGAGAGATGGGACACATTGTGAGGAGTCCAAAGCACTAAGTATCCGGGGCCATTCATGACACCCATGTTTGCGACTCGTGAGAAGGCAGTGCTGAGGTTAGAGAGGTAAAAGCATTATTATTGAGAAAAGCATTATGAAAGGTAATGAATCAAATGGAAAAAGGAATGTGGAAATTCAAGTTTAGAAATACTCCATTTCCCCGGATCATTAGCACCACATTGCCAGAAATTGCCCACCTTTTAGCCTTTTACCAAATCTACTCCTTATTTGAGCTTAAATTGAAGTCCTCTTGATTGTCAATGCTTTGTCACTTATGAATGTTTTTGCTTAACCCTCCTTCTGTGAGTAGATGTTGCTTTTACATATTTGCACATGCATGAATTTGTGACACTAGTACCTTTTCGAGGATGGTAATTGATTGCAGGGTTATATAAGAATGAATCTGATATGTTGAGAGTTTTGAATTCTTCCCCTGAATGACAAATAAAAGTATTGCTTGAGGACAAGCAAGCTTAAGTATGGGGTGTTTGTTGTGAGCTGAATCTGCCATGTTTTACAGTAACTTTTATATCGATTTCAGCATACATTGCATTCATTTGGGCTTAGATAGTACAGAACCTATGTAGTTTATGTTTATTTGCCAAATTATGGAATCTACACCAGTTTCTGTTTAATTCGCAGAAATCGAGGCATTTTACAGCAATTCTACAGAAGGTCGGAAAAGCTCGGAAAACCACTACAGAAGTCCAAGGTCAAAGCAGCGGGACCAAGCTGAAAGGCAAGGCTACTCGATCTCGAGTGGGCCCTACTCGACATAGCTAGCATGTCCGAGCACAGCCTTGTCGACAAAGCCTGATCGAGAGCCAGACCAACCCGAGCTCCGGAAGTCTACTCGATCTCGACAAGCCCTAGTCGAGATCGACGAAAGCCCAGACACCACACCCGGAGTCGAGGAGAGAAGCTGACCGAGAAGCCGAGGACGAGAAGCCGAGCACACCTTTACTCGATCTCGACGAACCCTTGTCGAGATCGACAAGCCACCCCCGGAGAGTCGACAAGCCGAGGCCGACATGGAGGCACTCGCTGCTAGCGACTCCACTCGCTGCAGCGGACGTCTCGCTGCCAGCGGGATGCACCAAGACGACGGAGCTCGCCAACTCGCTCCAGCGGAAATGGGTTCTCGCACCCGCGGATCAACGCTCCCGCTGCAGCGGAAGAAGCAACTCGCGGAAGCGGAAGGGAAGACCCTTGTCGAGGTCGACTAAGCTTTGTCGAGGTCGACGAGCACCAGGAGCCAAGGCTGAGCCACATCGAGCCGAGCTAGCCAGGAAGTCCAGTCGACGATCCACCCTACTCGAGGTCGACGAGCCCTTGTCGAGGTCGAGTAGGCCAGTGTCCAGAAACGCGTCGACGAAGACCTGTCCGAGTAGACTTGGGATTCCTTGGAGCCGAGGAGAAGCAAAGTCTATCCGATTTATCCACATCTATCATGAAGAAGAGAGTTTTTAAACAATTTAGATATATTTAGATTTAATTCCTTTATCGCTTTTATTTATCCTTAAGCATTTTAGATATAGATATAGATATTCTATCTTTGATTAGCAAGGATTAGAAGGCTATAAATAAAGCCCAGGGGGCTCAGTTTTAGGCATTCAGTTTCAGAGACAATTAGTTAGTTCCGCAGAGAGGTTTAGGAGTTCTAAGGTTTTTAGGGTTTTGGCTTTCTGCGAAAGTTGATTGCCAGGATTGTAAAAGGCTTTTGAATTTAGTTTTAATGCAATTTAGTTCTTTTCATCAATCAATGTCTGTTATTGCAATGAGGCGTGAGTAGTCCACCCACTTCTGGGGCTGGGGTGAGCCCGACGGTGGCCATGTGAGGCGATGCGATAAAGGTCAGATCTTTTTGTGCAATTCATCTTCTATCCCTATGAGCATGATTCTTTTGCGAGAGTTGAAGGTGATCCTTGTTTGTGTTATTGAAGCGAAAGTGATCTTAATGCAACTTGGATTAATTATGTGAAAAATGGTTAGTAACAATTAGGGTTTATGCGAGAGCCTCTATATGCCTATTTGTTAATGACGAAAGTTATTTGATGGAAAGCATGATCTTTTATGCCTTTATGTATTACTTTGCATGGTTATCGTTGTGGTGTTGATACCCTGGCTTTGGAAGTCTTTTATTATATTGATTTATTTCTGCAAGAAATCTGAGTTTTAGTTTCGATTTTGCAATTTTAAAGTTTCTGTTTCTTGTCGACATAGAGTAAGCCTTGTCGAGATCGAGTACAACCTTTGTCGATCTCGAGTAGGACTTGTCTAGGTCGAGTTGGTTTTCTTCTGTTTTCGTCGATTTTCACTTTCTGAGTTTCTGTTGTTCACTGCTGTGGTCGATCTCGAGTTGACTCTTGTCGAGATCGACGAGCCTCTGCCTTTGCGTTTAGTTTTTGCTTTGCTTTGTCTTTTCTGTTTTGCTTTGTTCTTTGCTTCTGCTTTTATTTCTGTTCCTTTCGTTGTTTCTGTGTTTTTGTCTTTTCTGCTGCTCTGTCTGTGAGAATTTACAGCTACCTGAGAACTGCTGACGTGCTTCCTCGTGGATTCGATCCTGACTATTCTCTTACTACAACGGGAGGAAGTCCTGTATTTATTTGCTGAGACAGGGAAGTCAGTCTGAACTTGATTTTATATTTATTTCATACTTGACCATCCTCCTGCAACAACAAGGGCGGGATGTTTGTGTCGATCTGACGGGATCCTCCCCTTTGACTCAGTCTGGGATGTCTGACTTTGTGCCTGGTCGTGCTGTTGTTGAGCCTGCTCGGCGTAAGTGTGCCAAGTATCGAGATTTGTGCACAACGGCTGGTTATGGTTTCATACCCTTCTCATTCTCTTCATTGGGGGAGTTAAATACGGATGCGGTTGCCTTGCTGAAGCGGATTAAAAAATTCTCCGTATCTCAGGATGCCGGGGCTCGTGCTACCGCTTATATTTTTACTAGACTCAGTTTTATTATCGCTAAGGGAGTGGGTCTCCAGATAGTATCTCGACTACCCACTAACTTCTTGTAAATAGTAATTGGTTAATAGAAGCAAGTTTATAATAATAATAATAATAATAATAATAATAATAACAACAACAATAATAATAATAATAATAACAATAATAATAATAATAATAATAATAATAATAATAATGAGACCACGATGTTTTTTTGGCATCCCGTTTGCAGTCTGCTGAGTTGCAGGCTAAGCTCTTACGTCATTCTGGTGTCATGGTTGCTGGCCCTACTTTCGATGATGCTTTGAGCGTTTTTAATGAGACCAAGAGTTCTGATCTTCTACGCGACCCTAGTGGAATCGCTGCCCCTAAACTTATGAAGAAATTGGCAGATATATATTTCGCAAAGGTTGCTGCTGAATCGGATTCTGCTTTCTTCTTAACTCTGCGACAGACGGCATTATGGAAGTCTCAGCAGGGTGCCCACTCCTCTGATTGGTTGCGTGCAGTTCCTATTTCTGGGTTGGGGCAGACTATGAATGGAAGGACCTATCGCAGTGTGCTTAGCTATCGACTAGGTGTTCCATTGTTTGTAACACCCCTTTTTATAACCCAAAGGAATGTCACAGCGCCAGTGATTACGCGGACTTTAATGTCTTTGTAACCACCTTAGGCTTATAGGGACATGCAACCATGCTCCCATAAACAAGATGATAACATTAAATACATAAATAAAATACAATTAAATCGCGGAAGACTTTAAGTGAAACAAATAATTAAATATACAATAATGTCGTTACAATGTCTCGATAGCAAAACTAAGATAACGTTTATACACTAATGATAAAAGAGACTCTTGAATCAAAACAACGGTAAAATACTAAAAACATTTGAAGACGATTTCGACTCACATTTCCGACCTTCGACCTTGTAGTGCTTTATCTAAACCTGTGGAAACCAGCCATCCAAACAAAGGACGGTTAGTTCGCGAGAACTAGCAAGTGACGGCACGAAAGCAGAGACAACTTTGGATTCAAGTGACCATGAAACGGTAAGAATTAAATCGAAATGAGATTTGAATATTTGAAGTGGATTGGCTTATTTGTAACCCGACCCTCCTATGACACGGATAATCCAAAAGGATTGAGTAACAAAAGATGCATTAGGAATCATATCCCGATTACGGATGGAATATGACATAGCTTGAAACAAATTATGATTACTACCCATTACATTATTAATACACTGTTTATTATACTGTCTAAACTAAGTATTGGTTCAAAAGGTACTCGATGTGGCCCAAAATCGACCTAGAGGGCAGGACTCTTCCGGAGAGTTTTAAACCGCGGGCTGAGACAGTCGATTAAGGGTTGATCTTGTGTCCCCCAATACCTAGTTCAAACCATGTTTGTTACTTGTACATTATTCCTCACTCACTTACTCACATGATATGCATTTTACATCTTCTATCTTTTTATCAACTACTACCGGTCCCACTCTGTCTATAGTGGATAGCGACCTACAACCATTGGTTGTGTAACACCTCGCATGGAAGTGTAGTTTCATGAAACCTTAAGACCGAGGAGTAACGGCCCCGACCTACACTTTACTCACACTCACTTTACCATTTCACATTGCTTTTCGTTGATTGATTGACTACTTTACTTTACAATTCTTCACATTACTTTACGATTTTATGATTCACATTGCTTTTGATTGGTTTGGATTCGATTTAGTTTCACTCGCAACAACCGATCCTTACATTATTACTAATTATTTACAATATTGATCACAACGAAATAAACATAATGGATACGTAAAAGAAACATATCCCTTTCTTAACCAATTAGCATGAAGAACAAAATAATCATGCTTTAATAAAAAGGTGGGTATCTATGTCATTATTATACAGAGACGTCGAATAATAAGATTACCCATTTATACTTGCCAAATTCAAATTGACGGTTGAATAAATCACACAAAGCGGATGGATTGCAATTTATTTTAATTAATTTGGCAAGCATTCCAACGGAAAGAAACAACTATAGACACGAAAGGCACAAGTGAGCAGAAAGGCTCGGAAGGTCACTTGCCTCGATTTGGAGTTGCAAGCGTTAACGGTTGGCCGGACTCAAATTCCTTCGTATGAGCGCAAGGGTAGAATAGTCTCTGCGGAGTAACGAAATTGGAAGCAATTTATGCCCAAACAAAAACATGGGTTAGAATCTGGAATTTTTAAAAACTGAGCAAGGGCATATTTTAGAAAAAACCGAACTTAGGGAGGTTTGGTGTAATTAGATCACCTTCTTCCTTCTCCCGACACTTTCAACAGTAGCATAAACCGGCGAGGTCCCGGCTCTACTTCGGCGAGATCCTGGCGGTGGCACGGGTCACGGCGGCGCACGAGGCTGGCGGATACGGACTCGTGGTGACTGGGCGCTCCTCCGGGTGGAAGATGGTGGCTCCGGCAGCGTCGGACGACGGCTACCGAGTTGCTCCGACGAGGTTATTCGAAATTGGGGGTTTTGGATTCGGGACGATTTTCTGAAAACTTTGTGAAGGGAAACGTTGCTGAAGGCGTTTAGAATGCCATGGAATAGGTTGAGAGCTCGGAGAGGGAGAGGAGTGGTGATGGTGTGCTTCGAAAGTATCCCGAAAGGGGTATATATAGGAGGATGATTAGGGGACGAATTGAATTAAAATAATTCCACAAATCGAACAGATAATCACTCTTAATGCTATCCCGATCCTAAATTTGGTGAGATTCGGCCTGACTGGAGCGGATTGGGGTGATTTTCGAATTTGGGGATAAGTTCGTTCGGTTTCAATTCGATCCCGAATCTTCAAATTTGTTGCATAAATCTCATTAGCATCGGATTAAGAACGTTCTAGAAACAAAATCGTTGAGCTCCGGGCGATATTTGAGGGAGGTTAAAATTTCACATCCTCACCTGCGTTTTACAGTGAAACTGAGGAAGGAGAAGCGGTTCAAGGGTTCGGTTCAAGCATTTTCTTTTTCTCTTGGTCCGGTTCGGTTCACCCAGAAAAAACCCGGTTTAGCTCTTACTTATTTATAATATATACATATACATATATTTATCCGAAAATTTTATTTATTAAAAATCTACACAACTTAAATAATAAAGTAATAAAATAATAAGATATTTAATTTAAATACATTTTATTGTATGCAACAATGGTTTACTATTACCTTATATTACATATATATATTTTACGGAAATTAAAATAAGTTATAACGATAAATCTCTCTTTATTTGAATAAAAATGTGCAAACTTGTTTTAAAATAATGACTTAAAATAAATAACTTATTTATCAAGTTTCACTTAAATGAAAAAAAAATGAAATGTTTCAAAACAGTTACGAACTTTATATACATTTAATTTCCAAAAATCCTTATTGAGTTCAAAATAAAAGAACTTTTATATAGAAATATATTTTCTTAACACGAACTCCCCAAAAATACTTTGGGGTATTTCATTGTTCACGTTGTCTAGGCCTTGTCCCGCTTGCTCTCGGACCTTCGATGGTGATGTATATGGTGATCATGTTGTGTCCTGCGCTGGTACTGTGGGCATTAAACATCGCCACAAACTCGTTCGTGACACCTTATTGGATATTTGTTGCAGGTTCGGGATTTCTGTCGGTAAGGAGGTTGACATCGGTTTGATAGATGGGCATGATAAGCCCCTTCGGCCAGCAGATTTGCTCCTTTATTCGTGGGACAGGGGGCGAGACGTGTGTGTTGATCTAACAGGGTCCCCCCCCTTGACTCAGTCTGGGATGTCTGACTTTGTGCCCGTTCGTGTTGTGGTTGATGCTGCTCGGCGTAAGTGTGTTAAGTATCAAGATTTGTGCACGGCGGCTGGTTATGGTTTCTTACCCTTCTCCTTCTCTTCGCTGGGGGAGCTGGATACGGATGTTGTTGCTTTGCTGAAGCGGATTCAGAAATTCTCATTATCTCAGGATGCCAGAGCCCGTGCTGCAGTCTATATTTTTACTAGACTTAGTTTTGCTATTGCTAAGGGGGTGGGAGCCCAGATAGTATCTCGGTTACCCACTAATTTCTTGTAGTTTGAATTGAAAGTTAATAATAATAATAATAATAATAATAATAATAATATACCGATGGGGTATTACATTTCTCCCTCCCTTAACACAAACTTCGTCCTCGAAGTTTAAATACTTAGTAAACCTTATGAAAATTCGGTTGATAATATCCATTTTTAATATATTCTTATCATCCTTGTACTCTTTTCCAACTGCTCCTCCTTAATACGTATATTTTCTCACTACTATATATTTCCACATTATAATATACATATTACTTTTAATATCTTATCTTAGAACTTCATCCCACAACGCTTTTATTAATACATGCCATCATTTACAAAAGGGAGATATTAACAAGGAATTGCAGTTGGGGTATCACTGATAACTTAACTAAATTTAGTTCCGAACTTAAACTTTAAATAACTGTGGAAATTTATTCTTCATCTCGTCTTCAGTTTTCCAAGTCATTTCTTCCGTTCCGTGCTTAGACCAAAGGACCTTTACTAGTGGAATTATTTTTGCTCGAAGTTTCTTTTCCTTTCGTTCGAAAATACGAACGGGTTCCTCTTCATATGTCCTAGTAGAACGGACCTCAATGTCCTAATAACTCAGGATGTGAGATGGATCGGGAACATACTTCCGAAGCAATGAAATATGAAAAACATCATGTAGAGGATGAGCTGTTGGTGGCAGAGCTAGACGGTAAGAAACCATACCCACTCGTTCCAGTATCTCAAACGGACCCACAAAGCGAGGATTTGATTTTCCACGTTTCCCAAAACGAAATACACCTTTGGTCGGTGATACTTTTACAAACACCTTTTCACCCACCTGGAATTCTAAATCTCTTCTCTTACCATCAGCATATGCTTTTTGCCGGCTTTGAGTAGCCAACATGCGTTGCTTGATCATGTCTACTTCTGCTGCAGTCTTTTCCAATAATTCAGGACCTAAAATAATCGCATCAACATAATCATCCCAGCAAACAGGTGATCTCCACTTCCGTCCATATAATGCTTCAAAAGGGGCCATTCCAATCGATGACTGCCAACTGTTATTGTATGTTAACTCAATTAAACTCAAACTAGCTTTCCAATTAGTGGGTCTATCCATTACGCATGCTCTTAGCATATCCTCCAGAGTCTGTATAGTACGTTCAGATTGGCCATCTGTTTGGGGTGTTAGTGACCGTTGTGGGTACTTGCTAACTTGCTCTTGTTGAGGTTGTTCTCGTTGAAACGCTTGATTCACTGCCGCCTGGATCATATTGCAAATCGCTTCTATAGTTGCAGCATTTCCTAACGCAATCGGGGGTATTGGAGATATCTGTTGGGATGCTGCATTTCCAATGGATTCTTCCATTTGCTCTAAAGGAGTCTGGTGGTTAGTAGAGTTATTTGGTTGACCTTCCTCTAGGTTATTCATTTGATTATCCATCTACAGTATTATAACATTTGTAAATATCTTAATCCAAACCGCAAACATATATAGACATCAAGTAGAGATTCCTTGCAGTACATTGGGGTATCACTGATAACTTAACTAAATTTAGTTCCGAACTTAAACTTTAAATAACTGTGGAAATTTATTCTTCATCTCGTCTTCAGTTTCCCAAGTGATTTCTTTCATTCCGTGCTTAGACCAAAGGACCTTTACCAGTGGAATTATTTTTGCTCGAAGTTTCTTTTCCCTTCGTTCTAAAATACGAACGGGTTCCTCTTCATATGTCCCAGTAGAACGAACCTCAATGTCCTGATAACTCAGATGTGACATGGATTGGGAACATACTTCCGAAGCAATGAAATATGAAAAACATCATGTACCGGATGAGCTGTTGGTGGCAGAGCTAGACGGTAAGAAACCATACCCACTCATTCCAGTATCTCAAACAGACCCACAAAGCGAAGATTTAATTTTTCACGTTTCCCAAAACGAAATACACCTTTGGACGGTGATACTTTTACAAACATCTTTTCACCCACCTGGAATTCTAAATCTCTTCTCTTACCATCATCGTATGCTTTTTGCCGGCTTTGAGCAACCAACATACGTTGCTTGATCATGTCTACTTCTGCTGCAGTCTTTTCCAATAATTCAGGAGTTAAAATAATCGCATCAACAGAATCATTCCAACAAATAGGTAATCTATACTTCCGTCTATATAATGCTTCAAAAGGGGCAATTCCAATCGAGGACTGCCAACTGTTATTGTAAGTGAACTCAATTAAACTCAAACTAGCTTCCCAATTAGTGGGTCTATCCATTACGCATGCTCTTAGCATATCCTCCAGAGTCTGTATTGTACGTTCAGATTGGGCATCTGTTTGGGGGTGAAAAGCGGTACTAAATTTGAGCTTCGTCCCCAAACCGTTATGAAGTTTCTGCCAGAAGTTAGAGATGAATCTCCCATCCCGATATGAGACTATGTTTGTTGGAATCCCATGAAGGCGCACAATATGGTTGATATATAACTCCGCCAACTTCGACACTTTCCAGGTTGACTTAATTGGAACAAAATGTGCGCATTTTGTGAGTCTATCTACTATCACCCTATGCCATCTTTTCCTCCTTGGACCTTAGGTAAACCTATGACAAAGTCCATTGAGATATGATCCCACTTCCACTCTGGAACTGGAAGAGGTTGAAGTTTACTAGCAGGTTGACGATGCTCAACTTTAATTTGTTGGCAAACTAAACATTTGGAAACATACTCAGTCACTTCATTCTTCATGCCTGGCCGCTAGTAGTTACGTCTGAGATCCTTGTACATTTTACTTGAACCTGGATGAACATAATAAGCTGATGTATGAGCCTCTTGAAGTATTGTCTGACGAAGTTCTGAATCATTTGGTACACAAATAAATTTCCCAAACCACAAGGAACCATCATCTTGAATTATAAAACCTGGGGCTTTTCCTTCATAAAAATCTGCACATAACTTGACTAAAGTTGAATCTTGTACTTGAGATAACTTAATTTTATCTAAAAGATCCGACTCAATTCCCAAATAATATCCCCCTTTTGTAAATGATGGCATGTATTAATAAAAGCGTTGTGGGATGAAGTTCTAAGATAAGATAGTAAAAGTAAATATGTATATTATAATGTGAAAATATATAGCAGTGAGGAAATATACGTATTAGGGAAGAACAGTTGGAAAAGAGTACAAGGATGATAAGAATATATTAAAAATTGATATTATCAACCGAATTTTCATAAGGTTTACGTACTAAGGATTTAAACTTCGAGGACGAAGTTTGTGTGAAGGGAGGGAGAAATGTAATACCCCATCATCATCATCATCATCATTGGGCAAGAATTTGTATATATAAGGGAGGTGGATGGTCCCATATTCACATAGAATGATACGCAAATCAACCAACACCGTATTCGGAAGAATCATTCCTCGCTATTTGCCACTGTTCAGTTGTCAACGGGTAAGTTGTCAACGATGATTTTTTTTTTCCGATTATAATAAGATTTTAAATGTTAAAAGTCGTTATTATATTCATATATAATTTAGGGTATATTTTTGGGCAAATGAGTATTTTTGATGAGTTGAGATAATGGCCAATTATTTTGAATTATTTGATATTCTTAAGCCGTTGTGATGCCCAATTAAAGTTAGAAAAAGAAATTCTAAATTAATTTTTAAAATCTTAATATTGTCATAATACATTAGAAATGAGATTGGACGTGCGAAGGATTACGGGATACGGGTCGATATATGTTTATTAGATTAATACACAATTCATTACTGGATACAAGCTAATTGGATGATTATTACTCCGTATGTTTAGTGCCAGATACTTGAAGGTGAAAATATTGTAATCAAGGCAAGTAAGCTTTATTTGATGCTACTATCGAATTTAATTATCTTATATAAATGTGAAATATAGTAGATCATTGTAGACTAGTCGATGGTTCAAGATATGGAAAATATATGGACATGAGTCTGCGAGGTAGATAACCCTCATTTATTCCGGAATGCAAACGTGGGATGTCAAGGTTTTCTAGTGAGATCACTTTGGACCTGTCCTATGAGTTGATTGGTAGAGAGACAATCAATCCTTCAAATTTGTTTAGACCTACTGGCATCGTATGCGGTACGGTAATTAGTAAAACTTAGTGTGTGCGTGTGTGTGTATCTATATATATGTAAATTAGTCATATTATGTTTGACTTGCCAGTATATAAACTGACCAATCATAGTGATTGACTATGGTTCGCTAGTGTTTTTGATGCACTAGTCAACCCCATTTCAGGTTTCGCAGCAATTGGAATAGAGACTGATTCCGTTTGAAATCTTTAAAATCTGGTATATTGTTTTCTCTTCTTAAAAAAAATACATTCCCCAGTTTATTTCAATTTAAATAAACTATGAACCGTGGCTCTGATACCAAAACATTGAAACACCCCCTTTTCTTACGAATTTTAAAATAGATTTGAAATCATTATTTTCAAAGGGAGAAACTGTATACCAGCTTTTAAATATTTCAAACGGGCTCAGTCTCTACTCCAGCTACTGTCAAAACCTGAAATGTGGTTGACTGGTGTATCATAAGAACACCAGCCAACCATAGTCAAATACTATGATTGGTCAATTTAATTATATACTGACAAATTAAACATAATACAGCTAATAGTAACTTATATTCGTAGCACATATATACACATGTTCTACCAATTTCCGTACTAGGACTAGATTGAATATTACTAATTTTAAGGACTGATTGTCTCTCTACCAATCAACCCACGAGATAGGTCCAAGGAGATCTCACTAGAAAACCTTCATATCCCACGTTTGCATTCCGGAATAAATTGAGGGTAACATACCTCCGCGGACATGGGTGATACTGCCACTTCCAAGTATCACCTAGAGACTAACACTCATGGGTGATAGATACTGCCACTGCCAAGTATCATCTTGAATTACTGCCACAGCCAAGTATCACCTAGAGACAAATAAAGCTCACTTACCTTGATTAGAGATATGCGCTCTGGATAGGACTAATGTCACGACTGTTATGATATTCTATTTCTTGTCAGTCAAGACATATAATATTGTCACCTTCAGGTATCGACAATCAATAACGGAAACGGGTGATAGAGAAGCTATGGTAAATTTGTAAGATGAGATATGCAAGTACACTACCATCTCCTTATATAGCTTGATTAATCCAATAATAGATATCCATGTGTCATCCATTTGTCAACCAAATAAGGAAGGTAATGATGGCATTGCTTACTTAGCTAAATGGAGATAAATCCAATTCACTTCTACATGAAACCAATCCAATATACGTAATTAATTACAATTCTACCTTATTTACTACATATTTATAAAATATGGTCCATCTTTCAAAGTTTTACAAAACTCTTCCATAAAACCCGTTCCCCGGTGTACTGTAATACCATATCAAAACAATAAGTTTAGAATCATGCGTAAGATTTTACGAAGAGTACTTGACGTACTAAAACACACAATGTTTTTTTATTTTATTTTATTTTATTAATTTTTTATTTTAATATTATTAATACGGGGTATTACACTTCCCCTCCCTTATAACAAACTTCATCCCCGAAGTTTATTCCATAATTATTCCAAAATAATAGGTCTCAAACTATATATATATATATATAAACCTCAAAACTTCATCTTCAATACTTTTATTAATATATACAATCACTTAAGAAAATGAAAGGATATAGTAGACAATTTATAATAAGTTTTATTCCGAAACTTAAACTTTAGATAACTAAAGAAATTTATTCTTCATTTCCGCTTCAGTTTCCCAAGTCATTTATTCCGTTCCGTGCTTAAACTAGAGTACCTTTACGAGATGAATTATCTTTGTGCGAAGTTTCTTTTCCCTTTGTTCCAAAATGCGGACGAGTTCTTCTTCATATGACCCAGTAGAACGAGCTTCAATGTCCTGGTAATTCAGAATGTGAGACGGGTCGGGCACATATTTTCGAAGCAATAAGATACGAAAGACATCATGTACTGGATGAGCTGTTGGCGGTTAAACGGAAACCATACCCACCCATTCAAGTATCTCAAATGATCCCACAAAGCGAGGATTTAATTTCTCCCGCTTTCCAATACGAAACACACCTTTTGTCGATACTTTTACAAACACCTTTTCCCCAATGTGAAACTTTAAATCCCTTCTCTTGCCATCAGCATATGCCTTTTATCGACTTTGCGCAGCCAACATGCGTTGTTTGATCATATCCACTTCTACAACGGTCTTTTCACGTAATCCAGGACCCAAAATAATCGTATTTGCAGAATCATCCCAGCATACAGGTGATCTACACTTCCGTGCATATAATGCTTCAAAAGGGGACATTTCGATCGATGACTGTCAACTGTTGTTGTATGTGAATTCAATCAAACTCAAACTAGCTTCCCAATCAGTGGGTTTATCCATTACGCATGCTCTTAGCATGTCCTCCAAAGTTTGTATAGTACGTTCAGACTGACCATCTGTTTGGGGGTGAAAAGATGTACTAAATTTGAGCTTCGTTCCCAAAACCTTATGAAGTTTCTAGCAGAAGTCAGAGATGAATCATCCATCACGATCTGATACTATGGTTGTTGGAATCCCATGGAGTCGTACAATGTGTTTGATATATATAACTTTGCCAACTTTGACACTTTCCAAGCTAAATTAATTGCCACAAAATGTGCGTACTTTGTGAGTCTATCCACTATCACCCATATGACATGTTTTCCTCCTTGAACCTTATGTAAACCTATGAGAAAGTCCATTGAGATTTGATCCCTCTTCCACTGTGATACTGGAAGGGGTTGAAGTTTACCAGCAGGTTGACGATGCTCAACTTTAATTTTCTGGCAACCTAAGCATTTACAAACATGCTCTGCCACTTCGTTTATCATGCTTGGCCACCAGTAGTTACGTCTGAGATCCTTGTACATCATACTCAAACTCGGATGTACAGAATAAGCCGATGTATGAGCCTCTTGAAGTATTATCTGGCGAAGCTCTGAATCGTTTGGTACACAAGTCCGTTCCCCGTGCCATAAGGAACCATCATCTTGAATAAAAAAAACTAGGGCTTTTCCTTGATAAAAATCTGTACATAACCTAACTAAAGTTGAATCTTGCATTTGGGATGATTTAATCTTACCTAGAAGATCTGACTCAATTTCCAAAAACAAAGTTGACCTTGATGCTTTTCAAACCATACCTCAACTTCCAGTTTTTGTAAGTCTTGTTGTAGGGCGGGTTAAGCTGTCAAACATGCTATTAACCCTTCTTGTACCCCTTTTCGACTTAGTGCATCTACAATAACATTTGCTCTTCCGGGATGGTATAGGATCTCAATATCATAATCTTTAATGAGCTCTAGCCATCTTCGATACCTCATATTCAACTCTTTTTGATTAAACACAACTTCAAACTTTTTGAGATCTGTGAAAACTTGACAATGTACTATATAGAGGGAGTGATGCCATATTTTAAGAGCAAATACAATGGCAGCCAACTCCAGATCATGTATAGGATAACTTTCCTCATATGGCTTCAACTGACGAGATGCATAAGCTATTACTTTATTGTGTTGCATTAATTATTAATACACATCCCAACCCCTTATTTCACGCATCACTATACACTACGTACCCATCAGTTCCTTGTGGAAGAGTTAATACATGAGCATTAGTAAGAAATTTCTTCAATTCTTGGAAACTATCCTCACATTGCTGATTCCTATCAAACTTATAGCATTTCCGTAGAAGATATGTAAGAGGTTGGGAAATTTTAGAAAATCCTTTCACAAATCGCCTTTAATATCCAGCGAGTCCAAAGAAACTGCAAACTTCCTTCACATTCTGAGATTGTTTCAAACTTGCAATTGCTTCAATCTTTTGAGGATCAGTCATTACTCCTTCTTCAGAAATCACATGCCCCAGAAAAACTACCTTTTTTCATCCAGAACTCACACTTCAAAAGCTTATCATACAATTGATGTTGTCTTGACAAAGTCAGAACGGTTCTCATATGCTCAGTGTGTAACTCCAAACTTGGTGAATATATGAGGATATCATATAAAGGTATTACACCCACCTAGTTATTATTTGCTTACTCTATGGTCCTTGTTTCTTACAAAGAATGCAAAATTACAGGGAACCAATTTCTTCCTAAGGTATTGCACATACTTAGTTCTACTCCTATCATGTTATCCTCAGTATTCGTCGTGGGTTACCTTGAATCTGCGAAAGTTGCTAAAGACCTTCTTCCTAGTCGTCCTTCTGATCCGCGGTCCTGTACGAAGTGAAGATTCCACCGGGGTTTTCTCTAGCTCCTTTATAAGTTCTAAAATTGTATCTTCCACTGTAAGAAGTTCTTCCTTAAATTCTTAAACATCCTCATTGCATCTTCCAATTTCTGAGTTGAAGTCCTAGGTTGAGTGAATTCTGCTACTGATATACCACTATCCGATTGCTCCTCAAAATTGAGATTTCCTTCAATTTCTCCGGGAAGTTTGTACCCCGCAATTACATTTTCTATCTCCATTGGGTCAGGCATGGGTATTAAATCCTCAACTGCATGGTTTGCTAGGGAAACCTCATATACAACAGATGCACTCAAATTGGGTTCATAATTTCCACATTCTTCAGGATACATGTCATTAGCTGGTGGTACCCATCCTAATTCAAAATTTGGATGCCTTCTATTGCTAGGTCCTGGGTTATATTGATAAGCCTTCCTAGGGGTAGTGGCTCGAAATCTTGTAAAAACTCTAAGTAGTACATGTCTAACCAAGTAAGGGTTGGAGGACTAGGGAACTAGTCCAACTCATTGAACCTTGATGGTTCAAGGTGCGAAGGAGAGTCTGGTTCCACTTGAATAGTCTTCCCCTTAGCATTACGAGCTTCTTCCATCCGAAGCTTGACACTACTAGTTTTAGAATCAGTGTGCGCCATACTAATCATAAAAATAAATAAATAAAAACATCACTTCCTATAATAAAATAAAGCAAGCATGAGTAATTATAGGAAATTGGTAACAATACCTGGAGTAAGCCCGATCTGTTTGAAACCGTAATAAAAAATAGGATTTCGAAAACTATGAACCGTGGCTCTGATACCAAAACATTAAAACACCCCCTTTTCTTACGAATTTTAAAATAGATTTGGAATCATTATTTTCAAAGAGAGAAACTGTATACCAGCTTTTAAATATTTCAAACGGGCTCAGGCTCTACTCTAAATGCTGTCAAAACCTGAAATGTGGTTGACTTGATTAGAGATATACGCTCTGAATAGGACTAATGTCACGACTGCTATGATATTCTATTTCTTGTCAGTCAAGACATATAATATTGTCACATTCAGGTATCGGCAATCAATAACGGAAACGGGTGATAGAGAAGCTACGATAAATTTGAAGGATGAGATATCCAAGTACACTATCATCTCCTTATATAGCTTGATTAATCCAATAATAGAAATTCATGTGTCATCCATTTGTCAACCAAATAAGGAAGGTAATGATGGCATTGCTTACTTAGCTAAATGGAGATCAATCCAATTCACTTCTACCTGAAACCAATCGAATATATGTAAATTAATCACAATTCTACCTTATTTACTACATATTTATAAAATATGGTCCATCTTTCTAAGTTTTACAAAACTCTTCCTTAATACCCGTTCCCCGGTGTAATGTAATACCATATCAAAACAATAAGTTTAGAATCACGCGTAAGATTTTACCAAGAGTACTTAATGTACTAAAACACACAGTGTTCTTTTATTTTATTAATTGTTTATTTTAATATTATTAATACGGGGTATTACACTAAATCATTTAATGTCAACTCTCAGGTGCTCCAACGTTAGTTGAAGTTTATATCTTCTCAAGTACTTTGTTAAAGTAAATTGATTACTTTAAATCCCCTGCTTTATTTTTCATCATTAGCTTGGTGTGTATCTTATTTGCTTATGTATAAGATCCTAGAGTTAAGTTAGTTTTTTCATCACTAGCTTGGTGTGTATCTTATTTGCTTCTGTATAAGATCCTAGTGTTAAGTTAGTGAGAAAGTATTTCTAATAGTATCACCCACGAAAGGTGTGTTATGATTTGAAAAGCGCGGGAAGTTAAATCCTCGCTACGTGGGACCATTAGAGATACTCCAAAAGGTGGGCAAAGTTTCTTATCGTCTAGCTTTGCCACCTGCAACTCATCCAGTACATGACGTCTTTCATATCTCATTACTACGGAAGTATGTGCATGATCTCTCATATTTGAAGCTATTAAGATATTGAGGTTCATCCTCTCGGGACTTTTGAAGAAGAACCTGTTCGTATTCTGAAGTGATGGGAGAAACATTTTCACGACAAGGTTGTTCTTTTGATAAAGGTTCTTTGGTATATCCACGAAACTGAGGAGATGACATGAGAAACTGAAGCAGAAATATTTGAAGAGTAAATTTCCTCAGTTGTTCTTGTTCTAAGTTTCGGGACGAAACTTATTTTGAGGGTGGGAGGAATGAAATACCCCGACTGTATTTTCCTTTTATAATGTCACTTTGTAAGAAGTTATGACGTCGGTGATGAAGTTTTAAGGTAAAATTTTACGAAGTCTTATCAAGTTTTTAATATATATAGTGGGATCTAGGGAAGATCCACTAACATGTCAAAGGTTAAGTAAAGAGGCTATAAAATTTATTGGATATTTAAGACATACCTAAGAATAAGTCGGTAAAGTATTCCAAAGTGGTAGAGTGAAAGATTGTTGGAATATATATTTAAGGAGGACAAAATATGTAAATTTAGAAACTTTGGGTTGTTTTTCGTAATTATCATATAAAGTGGATCAAAGTGAAATTGTGCACCACGTCACAAAAAGATTGGCTTGAAATTAATAGATGCCTTTGTTGAGCTACATGTGCCCTCCCACTTGTTGCATGCTAAGTGGATACAAGTTAGTATAAAAAGGGAGTTGGAATTTGGAGCAACATATATTTATATATACTCCGGTGCATGAAGCATGCTCAAGATCCTTGCCATCGATCATCGATTTCGATTCGTAATCCGCCTATCATCAAATGTGGTGCGGACATTGTAAGATATCTTCCGCTTATTTTAAAGTTATGGATATTTTATATCGTTATAATTTCCGTATAGAATTCAAGGTATTTCCTTATTAACTTTCATAAGCCGTTAATGCTCGTTGTTATTAAGAAATTTGGATATTTCTTTAAACTGTATAATATTAGATACAACGAGTATTTCTGTTAAATCGAGATAATGCCCAATTATTTTGGATTATATGACATTTCTAAGTCGTTATAATGTCCAATTAAATTTAGGAAAGGAAATCCTAAATTAAGTTTGCAAGTCCTAATATTGCCTAAGCATTTAAAACTGGTGTTGGACAAGTAATTATCAGAAAGTGAAGGGTTAATTAAGGATTATTTTAATGGGAGACCCTGCTGAAATTGAAGGGTAAAATTATTGGACATAAACTAATTAAATTATTATTCGTCTGCTATGTACGAAGTGGCTGGATGCGCCTGGTTATATAGTTGGTGATATCAATTGAGATATATCCTACGTCCTCGGAAGGAATTAAATGTCTTGGTTGATCCTAATCTTTATTATCTGCAGACTTCGGGTTTATAACCAAGGCAAGTGACTTTGTCCCATTTACTTCCTAAAAGACCCAATGCCTTTCTTTTAATCCGTGTCAGTTGCTAATTATCAAGTATATCTGTTATATCTGTTTAAACTAAATTGCAAAGTCTATTTATTCTTGCAATCTCTGTTCGTTCTTTCTCTATTCAAGCCAGTTATATACTTTCCAAGTGTGGACTTTGGTTGATTTTTAGACCAGATCTTTATTTGTTATGTAAGTTGAACATACGTATAAATTAGTGCCTTGGCGACTAAACGAGATAAATTTATACAGTGGGAATGTACACGGGTTCATCTAATGAATCCTTATAATGTGACACGTGTGTTACTAATCTAGTAACAATAGGAGTGTTAAACGTGTGTGTGCGTGTGTGAATATGCGTGATCATAACAGGTCAAGACTCGTTACGTCTTGCTCTATAAGCTTTTCATGAAAAGTTCATTTTGAATATTATCAAAATGATACATTTTACCCAGAGGAGTAGTAAAATAGGCATGTGCCGGTATGACGTTGCTACTTTTACGTAAGTACAACGTGGTTCAATAAAGATATAAATGAGTGATAAATAAATGTTTCATAAAATAAGTATTAATGGGAATTAAGTAATCAGTGTGTGATATCATTCGAAGAATGATACGGGTTAAGTAAATATTTTATCCTTATGAATTATCCAAGTCATGTATGTCAGACGAAATATTGTGGAATCAATGTGTGCATTGTAAATATTATACTTTGTAAATTATATATCTCCTTAAACCCATACCGTATTACGGACGCTGGTTTTTAAGTGGTTATCATCTATTTTGTTTCGTCATTGCTAGTTCTTCACCGAACTAAACAACCGTGTTGTGAAATGGTTGGCTGGTGTGCCTCGTCTGCATACGATGTACATCAGTCAAATTTTGCAGGTTAGGAAAGGAGGCCTTGAAGAGTTGACATTGTACAAGTAAAGATTTTAAATATTTTGTTATATAATAAAGTCTTACAAATTTCTATACTTTATGTATGGAATTTCACTTTATCTTGCAAGATTCCAGAAAATATATGTAAAATCTTTGCACCATGTTTAATGATAAAAACCGTACTTCGTGTCTTCCGCTGTCATTCTTTTAAATTATTTAGTTATTTATCATCTTGTTTATGGGAGCATGGTTGCATGTCTCTATAAGCCTAAGGTTATTATGAGGACGGTAAAGTCTGAATAATTACTGGCGCTGTAACATCCCTTTTGGATTCGTCGGATTTGATGATTATGAGCAGTTTTGAAAATGATCAATTTGGATTTTAAAGGAATAAGAGACATCGAGAATTTCAACGATTTGAGACCAAATCCTTTTCAACTGCGGAATCCCTTTTGAAACTTTTCAAACCTCGTTTTATATTATAACGCATCACGAAGTGGATACAAGCATTTTAAAGGGGTGGATATAGAATGCTTGCTAAGACCTAGTAGAGACGCTATGATTGCTTTTCGAGTTATGATATAACCGAAAAGTCGGAGTAAGAATGTGGTAGGGCCCATATCGCATACTTGCTACGACCAATTGGAAATATTATGATCACGTCGAGGGTATTGTAAGGATCTCATATTGGCCCTATGAGATGCTTACTGGGTCAATGACATGATCATTGGACTCACCAATTTCAAACTTCATCCTCTTGTTTTAGAATGATTGCAGTCTCGGGGGCGAGACTTGTTTTTAGAGGTGGATGAATGTAAAGACCGGGAAATTTTATAATATTAAATAATTAAAACAATGAATTATAATCATCTCGATTTCTAAGATTCAGAATGTTTGGAATTTCCGTCCTCGAACTATTGGTTTACTCTAAAGCCTTCGAAACGAGTTCTGGCATTATTTAGTTAAAAATTCAAAATATGCTTTATCCCGCCTCCATATGCGAAAATTTAAAATAATGTTTGGAGTTCTTTATTAAATTCAAAATTGTAAATTTGAAAATCCTTTTGAGTTGGGTCTGATAAGGTCGAGAGAGCGAGTCTTAAGATATTTGTTTGGTATTCAAAATATCTCTCGGGACCACTTCCAAATTCCCTTTTCTTTACCTTTTCTTCTCCTCTCTCTCTCTCTCTCTGGTACACTTGTCTTCTTCCTCTTTAAGTTGAAAACAAACCCACGCCTGACCAAATCATACCAGACACACAGCTCACCATCCTTCCTCCATTTCTCCCTCTCTCTCTCTCTCCCTCCCCTGTTTCCTCTTCTGCAAGAATTCAGAAAACCCAGAATTTTTAAGGAACCCAAGCCTCCCGTCGCCATGGCTGATTCCTTCCACTGCCTTTATGATTTATTTGCATTGCTCAAACATCTTCCTCACTAAAGAAGGTGATATTCAACTAGGTGATTTTGGCCTTCCAAAGCTTCTCAACTATGATGAACTTGCGTTCTCGGTAACATATCATCTTTATTATGGAAACAAAATACATCCATAAGTTCATAACCATTCCTTTTTAACAGTGCTGGTGAAAAAAAATGGTAGGTTGTGGGAACTCCAAACTACATGTGTCCAGAACTCCTTATTTGATATACCCTATGGCTACAAGTCTGATATATGGTCTCTGGGTGAGAAATTTTAATATAGAATAATGTGCAGAAAACTTGTCCTATGTTGATGTTTCTTCGTTTCTCTAGGTTGTTGTATGTTTGAGATAGTTGCACATCAATCTGCATTTAGAGCTCCTGTAAGTACTAAGCTGCAAATCTGCAATCTGCATACCCTTTTCTTTCAAAATGAAGCTTATGCACAATTGCAGGACTTGTTTTGAGCAGGATATAGCAACGCTGGTAAACAAAATTAACCGAGGCTCAATTTCACCTCTCCCACCTGCCTACTCGAGCTTTTGCAATTCAATGAGTCTTACCTTGTCGTATAGTTTTATAAGTGATTTTTAACTTATAAAAAATGCTCTATTGTCAAGATTGTAAATGCTTTAAATTATGCGGACAAATAGCTTAAGAGTCTGATTTTCAAGCAAGGGAAGGTTTATATCCCTTGTTTTTTAACTTACATATGTCATACTATCCTATAAATGATTTCTGTAGTTTATCTGTTATTTTTAAAGATTTATGAGTAAGACAAAGTGACGAAACCCGATTTTGTGAATCCCGTGTCGGCGGATTCTGGGATCAAGTGGAGCGCAAGCGAGCTCAGACGATCGGGCTTACCTGAGACGCGCGACGAGATTACCGTCGGCGTACCCAAACCTATGCCGATCCGAGCTCAAGCCATACGCGGACCACCCTCCTCCCAAGGCTCCATCAAACGTCGTCTCCCGTTGATTGGGACAAATCTGGCGCGGGAAAGCTCATTCAGCCATAAAAAACCGACCCCTTTTCATGGGCCTTAACCTTTTATTTATAGTACTAAGACTTGTTCATGCAATCCCATTCGTCGCCAAGTGTCGCATGTCTCTCGACAAGTGGGAGGAAGGCACGGATGCCAAGTGTCACAGCATGCATGTTGGAGTTGCGGGCGGTTTATCGTCCGCGGACGTCTTAAGTCTGTACCTCGATTTGTATTCGCCTATTCTTCATGCTAGTAAGGTTTTATTTATATAGCGGGAAACCGATTAAGCATATGATATTATTTATTTTTTAGTGTTTCGTCACAGCTCCTCGAACCTTAGTTAAGATGTGACCTTAGCTAGGGTTCGATTTAACGAGACAACATATGCATTTGTATTTTGTCTTCCATATATCAGACCTTTGGTGAAATGTTTTAACTAAGTTGAATTGGTTTGGTCTGGGCTGTACCCAACTCATTAGTGGGTTGCCTATGTATCTATTGGGAAGAGAATCAAGCCTTTCGTAGTTCAATCATAAAGCCCTTGAGGGACTTTATTTTATACTCATTCAGAGTTTATCTCCGCGAGCTTACCAGCTACGATTGGAGGCCCTCCGCGAGCGATAGCTCTAGCGTCGAGGGACTTAGTTTATACTCGTTAGGAGTTTATCTCCGCGAGCTCACCAACTACGATCGGAGGCCCTCCGCGAGCGATAACTCCAGCGTCGAGGGACTTAGTTTATACTCATTAGAAGTTTATCTCCGCGAGCTTACCAGCTACGATCGGAGGCCCTCCGCGAGCGATAGCTCTAGCGTCGAGGGACTTAGTTTATACTCTTTAGGAGTTTATCTCCGCGAGCTCACCAGTTATGATCAGAGGCTCGACGCGGAGCAGAGCTCCAGCGTCCTGGGGACTTAATAAAATATCTGATCTGGGAGGCAAGCTCTACGACCGTATGCCCGAAGCGGAGCAAGATCACGCATTATGGGACTTAAAAAATATCATCTTTGAGAATGTAGCTTCGATCAGAGGCCCGATGCGGAGCAAGATGATGCGTTATGGGACTTAATAATATCATCTCTGAGAATGCAGCTTCGATCAGAGGCCCGACGCGGAGCCAGATCACGCGTTATGGGACTTAATAATATCATCTCTAAGAATGCAGCTTCGATCAGAGGCCCGACGCGGAGCCAAGATCCAGCGTCCTTGGGAATTTATAAAAAGTAATATTATCTCTGAGAATGCAGCTTCGATCAGAGGCCCGACGCGGAGCAAGATCACGCATTATGGGACTTAATAATATCATCTCTGAGATTGCAACTTCGATCAGAGGCCTGACGCGGAGCCAAGCTCCAGTGTCCTTGAGACTTTATAAAAAGTAATATTATCTCTGAGAATGCAGCTTCGATCAGCGGTCCGACGCGGAGCCCGATCACGCGTTATGGGACTTAATAATATCATCTTTGAGAATGCAGCTTCGATCAGAGGCCCGACGCGGAGCAAGATCACGCGTTTTGGGACTTAATAATATCATCTATGAGATTGCAGCTTCGATCAGAGGCCCGAAGCGGAGCCAAGCTCCAACGTCCTTGGGACTTTATAAAAAGTAATATTATCTCTGAGAATGCAGCTTCGATCAGAGGTCCGACGCGGAGCAAGATCACGCGTTATGGGACTTAATAATATCATCTCTGAGAATGCAGCTTCAATCAGAGGCCTGACGCTTGAGCCAAGCTCCAGCGTCCTTGGGACTTTATAAAAACTAATATCATCTCTGAGAATGCAGCTTCAATCAGAGGTCCGACGCGGAGCAAAGCTCCAGCGTCCTTGGGACTTTATAAAAAGTAATATCATCTATGAGAATGCAGCTTCGATCAGAGGCCCGACGCGGAGCCAAGCTCCAGCGTCCTTGGGACTTTATAAAAAGTAATATTATCTCTGAGAATGCAACTTCGATCAGAGGCCCGACGTGGAGCAAGATCACGCGTTATGGGACTTAATAATATCATCTCTGAGAATGCAGCTTCGATCAAAGGCCCGAAGCGGAGCTTAGCTCCAGCGTCCTTGGGACTTTATAAAAAGTAGTATCATCTCTCAAAATGCAGCTTCGATCAGAGGCCCGACGCAGAGCCAAGCTCCAGCGTCCTTGGGACTTAATAAAATCTACGATCCGGGAGGCCAGCTCTACGACCGGTTTTCCGATGCGGAGCAAGATCACGCGTAAGGAGACTAAATAAAATCTACGATCCGGGAGGCTAGCTCTACGACCGGATGCCCGACGCGGAGCAAGATCACGCGTAAGGAGACTAAATAAAATCTACGATCCGGGAGGCCAGCTCTACGACCGGATGCCCGACGCGGAGCAAGATCACGCGTAAGGAGACTAAATAAAATCTACGATCCGGGAGGCCATCTCTACAATCGGATGCCCGACGCGGAGCAAGATCTAGCGTAAGGAGACTAAATAAAAGCTACGATCCGGGAGGCAAGCTCTACGACCGGATGCCCGACGCTGAGCAAGATCACGCGTAATGGGACTAAATAAAAGCTACGATCCGGGAGGCCAGCTCTACGACCGGATGCTCGACGCGGAGCAAGATCACGCGTAAGGAGACTAAATAAAATCTACGATCCGGGAGGCCAGCTCTACGACCGGATGCCCGACGCGGAGCAAGATCACGTGTAAGGAGACTAAATAAAATCTACGATCCGAGAGGCCAGCTCTACGACCGGATGACCGACGCGGAGCAAGATCACGCGTAAGGAGACTAAATAAAAGCTACGATCCGGGAGGCCAACTCTACGACCGGATGCCCGACGCGGAACAAGATCACGCGTAATGGGACTAAATAAAAGTTATGATCCGGGAGGCCAGCTCTACGACCGGATGCCCGATGCGGAGCAAGATCACGCGTAAGGAGACTAAATAAAATCTACGATCCGGGAGGTCAGCTCTACGACCGGATGGCGCTAGAAGGAGGGCCTGAACCTCCGTGCCGCTGCCCATAGTTGCACCCTCAGCTTGTTTGTTTGCTTTAAAGTAAAAAATCTTGACAGAGCGATAGTAGCCTAGCACTTATGCATATATACATGGGCATCCTACATACATATACTCTTTGAACTTCAACTTGATTTTCTAAGGTGCTTTTACTCATGCCTACATGAATGAAAATAAGCAAAACTATTTCACTCTTCAATCAACCCCTTATCCGAAAATGATCAAGGACGGCAGGCATGCACCTATTCTATTTGCTAACACAGACCTTTAATCAAATAGACAACCCTTGTAGCATCAACTATTTTGAATAATAAAAGGATGGTAGTAACTAAACATGTGAGTTCATATGTAAATTTAGTACCCATAATCTCCCAAATGAATAATCTCTCAAAGCCGATTGTTGGAAACATCAGTAGCACACTACTTAGGCTAACATTTTGACCAATTGCCCCCTTTCTAGCGCCAATTAGCTCTCTGATATGCATGGCCGGTAGCTCATCCTCATACATTCTTAATTTGCTATATAACGGGGTACCCATGAAGATTCCAAATTTCCAAATCCTGGGTGTAAATTCACAAAAATCATTTTGGCTACCAACCTTCCGCGGATGAAAGCATACATATCCTCAGATGAATTGTACAACTATTTAAAATAGATTAACAAATTTAAATTGATTGGAGCAAAATCAGCCCGGTGTTTAGCTCTTCAAAATAATAAGTTATAACCAATTCCACCAAAAGATCAGTAGGCGCACTGCTTCCAACCTCAGTTGCTTGTTTCTTTATATCCGAATTTATCAATTTTGAAACCTTATAATTAAGATAAACCAAGCGGATGAGTTACCTTAACTAGATCACCTCTTAGGGTGAATGGTCCCCACGGATGGCGGCAATGACGAAACCCGATTTTCTGAATCCCGTGTCGGCGGGTTCTGGGATCAAGTGGAGCGCGAGCGAGCTCAGACGATCGGGCTTACCTGAGACGCGCGACGAGATTACCGTCGGCGTACCCAAACTTGTGTCGATCCGAGCTCAAGCAATATGCGGACCACCCTCCTCCCAAGGCTTCATCAAACGTCGGCTCCCGCTGATTGGGACAAATCTGGCGCGAGAAAGCTCCTTCAGCCATCAAAATCCCACCCCTTTTCATGAGGCCTTAACCTTTTATTTATAGTACTAAGACTTGTTCATGCAATCCCATTCGTCGCCAAGTGTCGCATGTCTCTCAACAAGTGGGAGGAAGGCATGGATGCCAAGTGTCACACATTGCATGTTGGAGTCGCGGGCGGTTTATCGTCTGCGGACGTCTTAAGTCTGTACCTCGATTTGTATTCGCCTATTCTTCATGCTGGCAAGGTTTTATTTATACAGCGGGAAACCGATTAAGCATATGATATTATTTATTTAGTAGTGTTTCGTCACAAATTCTACCACCACTCATTGTAATAATGTAATATACTAGTATATGTAAGAACATTTTGGATGCTTTAAGTTATTATCTTTATTAAGAGTGGGTTTATGGTGCTTTTGGTGTGTTAGTAGTTTCTGAGTTTTGTTAGTAGACATAAGGGTAGTTCAAAGCCGCACACGTGTATTTAATGTGTATTTTAATGTACTGCATTGAGGTTTTAGTAAGTTCATACATTAACAGATTCAATAAATGCCATCAAATATTCAAATGAAAACTGAGTGAAGAATAAGTTGGCATTGTGGGAGCCAGTAGGTGTATCTCCAAAGCCCAGTGTCAGCAGAATTAAGTTATAGATTCTAGAATACCTTGAGTTTCTATATAGGGCTACTGGTTGTGTCTCATCATTTGGGATTTTCTTTATAAACCATCTACACAACTGCTTTCATGGTGCTGACACCAGTTTCTGTTTTACCTTCCATAGACTCTTGATCTGCCCAGCTGCCAAAGTGTAAGCCATGTTGGTTTGAGTTCCTTAACAAGGGGAGCAGGATGTCTACAACGACTCATGTTAGCATATGGGTCGCCTGATCAAATTGCATTGGAGAAATCGAAGGATGAGGTTGGAAAACTCGAGCAGAGTTTGAAAGTTCAGCAGAGACAAGCAAAGGATGCCATTCAAATTCAAGTAGAGAAATACAGTTTAGCTGTGACGTATAGGGTTGTTCATCAGCAAGTGATGGGCAGTTTAGCCGAAGCGCATCAAGTGATTCATCAGCAAGTTGAGTCCTATACAGTCGGTTTAGCTAAGCAACATAGGGTTGTTCATCAGCAAGTGATGGGCGGTGTAGATGAAGCGCATCGGGTGAGCAAGTTAAGTCATGTGCAATCATGTGATGTTCATCGTCTACCGAAGCGCTGTTTATTTTGTATGTCAAATGACAGTGATACTAAAACTTAACATTAGCATTAACTATGTATGGCAATGGTATCTAAGTTACTTTTCTTCCGGTTTTGACTTTGTAAATGATTTTTACTTCTTGAATCAAGATATTACTATGCATTCATGATATGATGTCCATCTTATGTGAAGGGGAAAAATTTATTTCCATTCCTCGGGGAGTTGAAAACCCTAGCAGTCGAGTTTAGATTGCTCATTAAACCACCCAAATTACGTGACTAAGGAAGAATAATGTTGTTTATATTTGAGACATGCATCTGGCTTCATATGCTTATAATAAAAGCTTCTGAATCATTCTAATTATATTAAAATGCACATTTAAGTTCTAAATTGTTCTTTCAATCTAAAATTGCACCTTTTTTTTTTTCCATGTAAGCACTTTTTAAAAATAAGATCATGTTGAGCATAATTCCACCAATACCCCATGTTGTGCAATTATAGTCTATTGATAAGCAAAATTAAGACATGTTGTGCAATAATCTATTGAGCAACTATAAAATAATACTGAGAAAAAATAAAATCATGTTGAGCACAATTTCACAAGTCTCAATTGTTGTGCAAATATAATCTATTATTGAGCAAAAATAACAACATGTTGAGCACAATTTCATAAGTCTCAATAGTTGTGCAAAAATAATCTATTGTTGAGCAAAAATAAGATCACGTTAAACAAATTTCCACCAATCTCCCATGTTGTGCAAACATAGTCTATTGATGAGCAAAAATAAGACCATGTTGTGCAATAATCTATTGAGCAACTATAAAATAATATAGAGAAAAAATAAGATCATGTTGAACACAATTTCACAAGTCTCAACTGTTGTGCAAATATAATCTATTGTTGAGGAAAAATAAGATCATGTTGATCATGATTCAACCAATCCCCCATGTTGTGCAATCATAGTCTATTGATAAGCAAAAATAAGACCATGTTGTGCAATAATCGATTGAGCAAGTATAAAATTATATTGAGAAAAAATAAGATCATATTGAGCACAATTTCACAAGTCTCAATTGTTTGTGAAAATATAATCTATTGTTGAGATAAGATAAGATCATGTTGAGCAAATTTCCACCAATCCTCTATCTTGTGCAATCAAAGTCTATTGATGAGCAAAAATAAGACTATATTGTGCAATAATCTATTAAGCAAGTATAAAATAATATTGAGAAAACATAAGATCATGTTGGGCACAATTTTACAAGTCTCAATTGATGTGCAAATATAATCTATTGTTAAGCAAAAAAAAGATCATGTTGAGCAAATTTCCACAAATTCCCATGTTGTGCAATTATAGTCTATTGATGAGCAAAAATAAGACCATGTTGTGCAATAATATATTGAGCAACCATAAAATAATATTGAGAAAAAATAAAATCATGTTGAGCACAATTTTTTAAGTATCAATAGTTGTGCAAAAATAATCTATTGTTGAGCAAAAATAAGATCACGTTGAGCAAATTTCCACCAATCTCCCATGTTGTGCAATTATAGTCTATTGATGTGCAAAAATAAGATTATGTTGAGTACAATTTCACAAGTCTCAATTGTTCTGCCAATATAATCTATTATTGAGCAAAAATAAGACCATGTCGTGCAAATATAAGAATACGATGTGCAAATAT
The DNA here is from genome assembly GCA_037127255.1 of Persicaria tinctoria. NCBI lineage: Eukaryota > Viridiplantae > Streptophyta > Magnoliopsida > Caryophyllales > Polygonaceae > Persicaria > Persicaria tinctoria. The sequence goes on along the minus strand of JBANSL010000012.1, from coordinate 38,943,185 downwards.
AACCGTAAGTTGTACAAATATGCACCCATGTCTAGTTTTTTTTTTTTTTGTTTTCACTTTTTATCGTGCAAATTTAAGAGTACGATGTGCAAATATAACCGTAAGCTGTGCAAATATGACCCAAGTCTTTTTTTTTTTCATTTTGTCGTGCAAATATAAGAGTATGATGTGCAAATATAACCGTAAGTTGTGCAAATATATGATTCAAGTCTAGTTTTATTTATTTATTTATTTTAATTTATTATTTATTTTTTTTGACATATTTTCGTGCAAATATAAGAGTACGTTGTGCAAATATAACCGTAAGTTGCGCAAATATGACCCAAGTCTAGTTTTTTTTTTTAACATTTTGTCATGCAAATATAATAGTACGTTGTGCAAATTTAACCTTAAGTTGTGCAAATATGACCCAAGTCTAGTTTTTTTAAAAAAAGCTTTTGTCGTGCAAATATAATAATACGTTGTGCAAATATAACCGTAAGTTGTGCAAATATGACTCAAGTCTAGTTTTTTTTTGTCGTGCAAATATAAGAGTACGATGTGCAAATATAACCGTATGTTTAGCAAATATGAACCAAGTCTAGTTTTTTATTTTAACATTTTGTTGTGCAAATATAAGAGTACGTTGTGCAAATTAATATAACCGTAAGTTGTGCAAATATGACCCAAGTCTAGTTGTTTTGTTTTTTTTTTAACAAAAAATTTAACATTTTGTCGTGCAAATATAAGAGTACGTTGTACAAATATAACCGTAAGTTTTGCAAATATGACCCAAGTCTAGTTTTTTTTATTTATTTATTTTTTACATTTTGTCGTGCAAATATAAGGGTACAATGTACAAATATAATCGTATGTTGTGCAAATATAACATTTTTCTGTGCAAAAAATAAAAATAAAAATATAGATTATGGATCACATAATAAAATATAGATAGTTTTTGTTATTTCTCATATTTGTAGGGTGAGTTTTGTAATTTCATAAAAAGTCCTTCTTCTTCCTCCCGATTTATGTGAAGAGGAAAGGTCGGCCGGCCTGCGCCTCGCCGCCTTCGCCTCCGCCTCCGATCGCACTCGCTCCGGCCGCTCGACCTCGCTCTGCTCGCTCCACCTCGACCTCGCTCGATCGCTCGCTCGCCTCGCTCGCTCCGGCCATCTGGATCCATCCATCTTCCTCATATGGATCCGACCATCTAGATTGCTCGCCTCGCTTGCTTCCCAAATCGGATTTCGCCATAGATCGGAGTCGAATCCGATTGTAACTACTCCGCCTTCACCTTCAATGGCGGTTGAATCCAATTGCAACTACCGATCCGAGAGCACTGGATTCAGAGCGAATTTGACGGTGGTTGGATCCGAGCCAGGATTCAGAGCGAATTTGACGAATCCAATTTCCGCTGCATCGATCTCCCTCCTTATATCCCCTTCCTCACATCCAACCCGATCTCGATCTCCGTCCATCGCCGGAGATCTCGTCCAGATCCGTCAGTGTGTTCAGATCCGTCCAGATCCCGTCGATCTTCCTCGATCTGTCGATCCGTCCAACCCTTCCTCGATCTGTCGATCCATCTAGATCCGTCCAACCCGACCTCGATCTGTCGATCTTCCTCCGTGTGTCCAGATAGAGCGAGGCGGCGCGAGGCAGAGCGAGCGGGATCCCCTTCCTCGGATCCAATCCGACCTTCCTTCAGATCTGAGGAGGATAGGTGAGCGAGCGAGAGAAAGAAGGAGAGAAAGGAGAGGGACACAATTAATTAGGGTATATATGATAGACATTCTGCTAATTTGTCCAAAAAGTTAGACAATTCACCAATTTGTACAAAAAAGTGCCTGTTTGACAATTTTTTTTCATAAAAATAGGTATGTGCGCGCATACACATATTAAATATATACATACATTCAGCCCATTCATTCATCAGGCACAGCCCACTTCCAACCTAGCCACTGCTCACGGATGGCTGAAGCTTCACGGGATTAGGGTTTTTATAAACAAAATCAATTCTTATCTTTAAGGATAACTATCAATATTTAGCCAAATCTTTTCAACCTAAAATTCTTGTTATCAGGGATCCGATTAGAAAAATCAAAGAGGACCTTGCAAACTTCCCAAACCTATCAAACACACGCCATAACTCCCTCTCCAGCATTCTCTGAAAAGCTATAAACATCAACCAGAGATCACAAACCTCGACTATCTCCGATCACCTTCGACTGCGATTTCGGCGATACCAGGGCCGACGACCACCACCACAAGTCTCCTACAACACCCAGGAAGCCACCGTGAAACCCCCGATCGTTGCCGGAAGTCTCTGCAGAACTATGTTCGACAGCCCCTCTGTCGGGCCTTTCCATCGCCACCACAGTGCTCCGACGACCCCGATTTTGACGTGTACATGTACCCTGCATCACCCCCTATCGATCCCTGTTGTGAGGAGGAAATCGAGTATGAAATATAATAAAATAGATCAAACCAGATTTAGGCCCACACAAATAATTACAAGACTCCCTCCAATGTAGTAAGAGGAAGTCAGGATCGAATCCACGAGGAAGCGTATCAGTGGATCCTAGGTAGCTGTAATCTCACAGAAAAGAAAACAGAAGACAGAAACAAAGAAACAAACAAAGAAAGACAGAAATAACAAATGAAAGCAAGAAATAAAACAAAGGCAGAAACTTTACTCGATCTCGACAAGCACAGTACTCGAGATCGACAAACAACAGTGAAGACAGAAACTAAAAATCGACGACAGAAGCAACTCGATCCAGAAAAATCAGTACTCGATCTCGACTAACCCTAACTCGAGATCGACTAGAAGTAGCAGAAACAGAAACTCAGAAAACTCAGAATCTCAACTCGATATAGACAAACACCCAACTCGATCTCGACTAAAGCCTCCTCGAGATCGACAAGACTTTTCTCTAGATCGACAAAGAAACAGAAACTGTAAAGGCAAATTTCGAATGCAAAACTCAGAATTTCGACAGAAATAAATCAATATATAAAGAACTTCCAAAGCCAAGGTATCAACGCCACAACGATAACCATGCAAAGTAACACATAAAGGCATAAAAGATCATGCTTTCCATCACAATAACTTTCGTTACTAACAAATAGGCATATAGAGGCTTTCGCATAAATCCTAATTGTTACTAAGCCTTTTCACATAATTAACCCAAGTTGCATTAATATCACTTTCGCTTCAATAATACAAACAAGGATCACCTTCAATTCTCGCAAAAGAATCATGCTCATAGGGATAGAAGACGAATAGCATAACAAGATTGTACCTTTACCGCATCACTTTACATGGCCACCGTCGGGCTCACCCTAGCCCCAGAAGTGGGTGGACTACTCGCTCTTCATCGCAATAGCAGACATCTTTGATGAAAAAGAACTAACTTGCATTAAATAAACTCAAACTTACAACCTCTTCTCTCTGCGTGTAACTAACTGTCTCTGACTGAAATTGAATGATAAAAAAACCAGCCCCTAGGGCTTTGTTTATAGCCTCCTATTCCTTGCTATTCAAGGATAGAATATATCTATCTATATCTAAAAAGCTTAAAAGATAAATAAATGTAATTAAAGAATTAAATCTATAAAGGGGAAATAAATCTAAAATAGGTAAGATGTCTTCTTGTTGATAGATTTCTCTTCCATGGATAGTTGTTGATGTATCTCGGCAATCTCGGATTCCTTCGGCTCCAAGGACTCCCAAAGCGCGTAGGACAGCTCAAACTGCGTAACGCGGCTTCGGGACGCGGCTCCTCGATCTCAACCAAGACTCCTCGAGATCGAGTAGAATTGGTCGTCGACTTTTCTGGCTGGACGTCTCGGGTAGCAACTGCTCGATCAAGCTCAGACATGTGCTCCTGGCTCCTCGAAATCGAGTAAAAAACCCGAGATCGAGTTGGGTTGGCGTCGAGGATGTGTTGCTGGTGACATCGAGTAGCTCCTCCTCGGCATGGACTCGGACCGGCGCTATTGGGTCCTCGATCTCGACAAACTTCCTCGAGATTGAGTAATGGTGGTGCTCGGCTTCTCCGTCTTTGGTTCTCGACTTGGCACAGCTCGTCGACTCCAGACATGGTGTTAAGGTGTTGTCGATCTCGACAAGGTGTACTCGAGATCGAGTTGTCTTCCTGGAGTCGGGTTGTCTCTGACTCGGTTTCTCGATCGGTGCTTAGTCGACAAAGGCTTGTGCTCAGACACATTCGTCGAGATCGAGTAGAGTGTACTCTAGATCGAGTATACATGGGCTCCTAGCTTGATTCGACTGGTTCCGCTGCTTCTTGACCTTGGACTTCTGTAATTGATTTCCGAGCTTTTCCGACCTTTCTCAGAACTGCTGTAGTTTGCCTCGAATTCTACGAAATTAAACAAAAACTGGTGTAGATTCCATAATTTGGCAAATAAACATAAACTACATAGATTCTGTATTATCTTAGCCCAAATGCATGAAATGTCTGCAGAAGACGATATAAAAGTTACTGTAAAACATGGCAGATTCAGCTCACAACAAACACCCCATACTTAAGCTTGCTTGTCCTCAAGAAATACTTTTATTCGTCATTCAGGGGAAGAAATCAAAACTCTCAACATATTAGATTCATTGCCATATATCCCTACAATCAATTACCATCCTCGAAAAGGTACTAGTGTCACAAATCCATGCATGTGCAATTAAAAACAACATCTACTCACAAAAGGAGGGTTATGCAAAACAATTCATAAGTGACGAAGAAACGATAAATAAGAGGACTTTAATTTAGCTCAATAAGGAGTAGATTGGTAAAAGGATAAAGGCGGGCAATTTTTGGCAATGTGGTGCTAATGATCCGGGAAAATAGAGTATTTCCAAACTTTTTCAACCACATTCCTTTTCATAAGATTCATCACCTTCCATAATGCTTTTATCAACAATAATGCTTTTACCTCTCTAACCTCAGCACTGCCTTCTCGGGAGTCGCAAACATGGGTGTCATGAATGGCCCCGGATACTTAGTGCTTTGGACTCCTCACCTGTGTCCCATCTCGCCAAACTATTATCTTAGCGAGCAGGGTCAATCTACCTTCATCTCCTGAGGTGATTGGATTTTTTCTGACTCATTAAATTTTTCATATTTTTCAAACAATTTCCTTCCAAACTCCAATAATGATAATAACAACACAAACACCATATAACATCTCCATAGTGTAACATCATTCTCAACATAATCCTCGGATAGGAAATAAGGTAAAGAATGGGCAATATTTAGATCATGTGGAGCAATATATGAAATAAGGCATATTATGGCTTTTGTGCAATGCATAAGCATAGGTAAGGATATGATATAACAATATGAGCATTATATGGAAATCTAAAGTCCTCCATCCTCTTATCATGCAACATGTCAAAAGCGACTTCAAATTTTACATCCTTTCATGGTTTTCATCAAAATATGCACTTCATTGTGACTTCCCCTTACTAGGCAATTTCATGCTATATTTCTAATGAATCCAATTTTGCATCGTTGAGTTCAATATAAGCTTCCATGGCTTTATTTCAAAATTTTTCAATGGGGGTCATTTTTCTCAAATTTTGGAAAACATGCATATAAGCACATAAATCAATAATGCATTCCAAAATAGCCATGTAGCAATTCAAAGAAATAAAATCTAAATATGCACACATAATGTCAAATATGGAAAATATGCATAAAGTAAGCCCTTCCCCCACCCCATACTTAAACATTACAGTGTCCTCACTGTATAAAAACAAGGGTAAAGAAAGAAACTCACTAGACAGGTGTGCGGGGCCTCTCAATTTCGAGTGAAAGAATCGCCTCGGCCGAGTCTGAATATAGCTTGCTTCTATCCATGGACCTAAAAAGTGTAGAAGACATACACCCACAATAGAAAAACTAAAAGTTTCAAAACCAAAAAATAAACAAAACAATGTCCAAAAACTCCCAAAAATAAATGTCTATTTACAAGCTCTAGATTTTATAGTCGCTAGGCCGACTTCTACATTAAGCTCAAGGTGGCATCTGCAGGGCCCATGTAGCTTGGGCTTCAAATAGGACTCCATTCTTGTCCATCAGCTGTAATTCTCCAGAATGAATTTTGTTCACCACGAAAGGCCCCATCATCTACTTGTTGAATTTGTTAGGGAACCAATGATCCCTTGATTTGGAAACATAGAGCTTGTCTCCAACTTCATACTCCTTGGGCTCATCATTGGAAATCCTACATAAGCGCACATACCAAGGCAAACCTCTCCCATGTATAGATAAATCTTTAATGGAAATAGGAGAAGAAATATCCATACCTTGGCTTACCTTCGCAGAGACGGAATCGGGGACCACGGTGTTTGGTCGATCTCGAGTAGGGGTACTCGATCTCGATGACTTTTCAGGTTCCAGTGGTGAGCTGCTCGAGGATGTAGGAGCTGGGGAAGCTTGGTCGATCTCGACTAGCCTGGTCCATCTCGAGTAGTTCTGGCCGTCTGGTTGAGTCAGCGTCGAGGAAGGTGAAGTCGAGGCAGCGAAGTCTTGGTCGATCTCGAGTAAGGTACTCGATCTCGAGTAGTGCTCGGCCTCTGTTTGGCTGCTCGACGACGCTGGTGCTGGTGGAGGTTTCTGGTTTTTCTCGAGATCGACTAGAGTCCTCAATATCGAGGAATCTTGGTCGACTTTGACCCCATACTTGGTTCCTGTCAAGGCATCTGAAAAATAGTTAGTCCATAACGACGTACCTTGGTCTGTGTCGAGTGGATTCTCTGTGTCCTCCTTTAGGATTGCCATGATGTCCTCCACCTGGGCCTCCATGTCCCTCTTTTCCAGCTCCTCAGGGGTCATATTTCTTACCTTGGGTTCCCCGTAGGTGATGTAGCCAGCTGAGATAGAATTTACCTCTTCCATGGTACCTTTATGCCTTTCAATTTTATTAAAAGAATACTCAATTACCTCATCACTGATATTGAAAGTGAGCACTCTTTTCCTCACGCTTATGTTGGCATCCACCGTCGCCAAGAAGGGTCTTCCTAGAATAATTGGACAAGCATGGTCTTCTTGCATATCAACAACTAAGAAATCAGCAGGGACAAAGAATTTACCTACTTGTACTGGCACATTGTCCACCATGCCTGTTGGAATGACCACCGTGTTGTTGGCCATATAAAGTCTAGCATCCACAGGCTCTAGGGCACCTATCTTAATCTTGGACCAAAATTTTAAAGGCATTATACTCACACTAGCTCCAAGATCACATAAAGCATTAATTTTGTATGGACCAAATCCAATGGATATAACAAACTTACCTGGATCTGGCCTCTTCTCAAGTATGTCCAAATGGCTGCATTCCTCTCTAATCTCAGCCATTGACCTCTTTTTGCTCAGAATCTCCTTCAGGAACTTGACATAGGATGGCATTTCATTGAGATCTTCTGTGAAGGGGATGGTGACATTGAGCTTCTGAAGCATCTTGATGAAGCGCTGAAATTTCTTTTTTGTTGGGTCCTTTGGAGATTTTGTTGGGAAGAGCAGCTTCTTTTTCTGATTCGGAGCCAGAACAGACGTCGGAGGTGTAGCAGCTTTCTCGATCTCGACTAAATCGTCCTCAATCTTGACCAAATTTTCCTCGATCTCGACTATTGTAGTCGATTTCGAGTTGCTGTGTGGTGCAGACAAGGGGTTGCCTATTCTATCGTCGATATCGAGGAGACCTTCTTCGATATCGAGTTGCTTCTTGTCGACATCGACCACGGTCTGGTCGATATCGAGTTGTTGTTCTCTTTGCTGCTTTCCGACCTCTGAGTTTTACAGCAGCGATGTGTCCAGTCTTTCCCTTGGGATTTGGTTCTGAAGATCCTGGGAGTGAACCTGTCTGTCTGGGGACTCCTGCTGCTAGCTGGCCTATCTGCGTATCAATCGATTTCCGCCATATATCAATCTCCCTAAGCCTAGAGTTGACGCCCTGAATCTGAGTTTAGATTGAGTTGAAGGATTGCTTGGTTTCTGTACGATTTCTCCTTATTTCCTCTAAGACAGTCTGTAGATCATCCTTTTTTTGGTCTCTTTCCGGATGTCCTGGAGCTCTGTAGGGCGGGGGTTTCCTAGGGGCACCTTGGTTCCATTGTGGTTGCTGAAACCTTTGGTCCCCCATGTAGCGATTGGGACCCCCTGCGTAAGCTGCCTCTTCATGGTATTCTGCCAGCCTGACTTGCTCTGTGTGTGGGCACTCAGTAGTGGTATGCCTTTGTGATCCGCATTCAATACAAGGCTGGTTGATAGAAAGATACTTTACTTGTTTGAAGAGCTTCTTATTCTGATCTCTGTAGTACTGCTCCCTAACATCTGGATCAATCTCCTTAGGGGGCTCATATAAGGGCATGGATGGTGTTGGCCTGGCGTAGGGGTTCTCCTTGTAGTTGCCTGGAGTCCCATATTTATTATCATAGTTGGCCAACTTGTCTAGAGCAGCCCATGCGTCAGGAGGCGACATTGTCAGATACTCATAGTGAGTATATGTGTTGATTCTGTCCTTTGCAGCCAAGTCCAGAGAGTTGAAGAAGATCTCTTGAACTACGCAGGGTTGTTGTCCATGTGTAGGGCAGGATCGCAGTAGATCCTTATAGCGTTCCCATGCCTTTGCCAGCATCTCTCTAGGCTGCTGTTTGAAAGATGTGATCTTTTGGTGCAAGAGTGCTGTCTTGGCAGGAGGAAAGAACTTATTCAGAAATTCCTGCTTCACTTGAGCCCATGTCGTGAGAGATCGTGGTTTCAGCCCTTCCAACCATTTCAATGCAGGACCAGCCAGAGACCAACGGAAAGCTTTCATCAGGATGTACTCCAAGGTGGTACCTTCTGAAAGAGTACGACACATGTCAGTAAAGTTGGTAATATGGCGCATAGGGCATTCATTAAATCTACCATGAAAAGCATGATTTTTTAATTTCAATAAGGAATTGAGTGCGGATTTCATAGTTGTTTTCAGGGATTAGAATGGCCGATTCAGACACGATGAGAGTCGGGTGCATGTAATCCTCTGAAGTGGTTGGGTATAGGGCAAGCTCAGCTTCTGCTCGTTCCCTTCCTGCTTTCTCAGCGGCGATAGCAGCATCTTTAGCAGCCAGTTCCCTTGTAAGCCTCGCAATCAGCTGTTCATGTGTTTCTACAGCAGCCATGGCTCTTTGCAGTTTAGCTCGGATGTGTAGGAGGCGTTCTGGTTCGTCTAAGCCGTCAAACTGAGGTGGTTGACCAAAACGGAGCATACACTTGTAAAGTAACACAAAGAAAAAGTGAGATCTGACTACCTAAGGCGCGAATGATAGCTTCCCCGACAACGACGCCAATTTGTCGTGGGGAGGAAATCGAGTATGGAATATAATAAAATAGATCAAACCAGATTTAGGCCCACACAAATAATTACAAGACTTCCTCCAATGTAGTAAGAGAAAGTCAGGATCGAATCCACGAGGAAGCGTGTCAGCGGATCCTAGGTAGCTGTAATCTTACAGAAAAGGAAACAGAAGACAGAAACAAAGAAAAAAAGAAAGAAAGACAGAAATAACAAACGAAAGCAAGAAATAAAATAAGGCCAGAAACTTTACTCGATCTCGACAAGCACAGTACTCGAGATCGACAAACAATAGTGACGATAGAAACTAAAAATTGACGACAGAAGCAACTCGATCCAGACAAATCAGTACTCGATCTCGACTAACCCTAACTCGAGATCGACTAGAAGTAGCAGAAATAAAAACTCAGAAAACTCAGAATCTCAACTCGATATAGACAAGCACCCAACTCGATCTCGACTAAAGCCTCCTCGAGATCGACAAGACTTTCCTCTAGATCGACAAAGAAACAGAAACAGAAACTGTAAAGACAAATTTCGAATGCAAAACTCAGAATTTCGACAGAAATAAATCAATATATAATGAACTTCCAAAGCCAGGGTATCAACGCCACAACGATAACCATGCAAAGTAACACATAAAGGCATAAAAGATCATGCTTTCCATCAAAATAACTTTCGTTACTAACAAATATGCATATAGAGGCTTTCTCTCTACGTGTAACTAACTGTCTCTGACTGAAATTGAATGATAAAAAAACCAGCCCCTAGGGTTTTGTTTATAGCCTCCTATTCCTTGCTATTCAAGGATAGAATATATCTATCTATATCTAAAAAGCTTAAAAGATAAATAAATGTAATTAAAGAATTAAATCTATAAAGGGGAAATAAATCTAAAATAGGTAAGATGTCTTCTTGTTGATAGATTTCTCTTCCATGGATAGTTGTTGATGTATCTCAGCAATCTCGGATTCCTTCGGCTCCAAGGACTCCCAAAGCACGTAGGACAGCTCAAACCTCGTAACGCGGCTTCGGGACGCGGCTCCTCGATCTCGACCAAGACTCCTCGAGATCGAGTAGAAGGTCTTCGACTTTGCTGGCTGGACGTCTCGGGTAGCAGCTGCTTGATCAAGCTTGGACATGTGCTCCTGGCTTCTCGAGATCGAGTAAACAACTCGCGATCGAGTTGGGTTGGCGTCGAGGATGTGTTGCTGGTGATGTCGAGTAGCTCCTCCTCGGCATGGACTCGGACCGGCGATATTGGGTCCTCGATCTCGACAAACTTCCTCGAGATCGAGTAATGGTGGTGCTCGGCTTCTCCGTCTTTGGTTCTCGACTTGGCACAACTCGTCGACTCCGGACATGGTGTCAAGGTGTTGTCGATCTCGACAAGGTGTACTCGAGATCGAGTTGTCTTCCGGGAGTCGGGTTGTCTCTTACTCGGTTTCTCGATCGGTGCTTAGTCGACAAGGCATGTGCTCGGATACATTCGTCGAGATCGAGTAGAGTGTACTCTAGATCGAGTATACATGGGCTCCTAGCTTGATTCGACTGGTTCCGCTGCTTCTTGACCTTGGACTTCTTTAGTTGATTTCCGAGCTTTTCCGACCTTTCTCAGAACTGCTGTACTTTGCCTCGAATTCTGCGAAATTAAACAGAAACTAGTGTAGATTCCATAATTCTGCAAATAAACATAAACTACATAGATTCTGTATTATCATAGCCCAAATGCATGAAATGTCTACAGAAGACGATATAAAAGTTACTGTAAAACATGACAGATTCAGCTCACAACAATCCCAACTTCTTTCTAGCTCAGAAACACCTCGAGACGCTCACACCACAGCCCCGAAGTTGACTGGTGAGCCATTTATCTTCTGTGTAGGAAAACATAGTTTTAGTACGTTTTTCTTCATTCCTTCGATCTAAGGGCTGTTGACTCATAAAAATCCTTTCTTTTCAGATCCATATCATAATAAGGGATAATAGATTCGAAATTTGGTGGCTTTCGACTCTCGTTTGTGTAAGATCCGCTCCGTTTCTCGCACTCTCTCGAGTTTTGATTGGGTAGTCGGCCTTACCTAATCTATATGTCATCTTGAGTCAGTTGGAATTCATTTAGGCTCCTGAGATTACTTGGTTACAGATTTGAGTTTCTTTCGGAAGAAATCAAGGGTAAGTTTTCACTTTTTAAAATGTTACGGGGCCGTTTCCGTAATTTATGGAAAGTTACTAATACCCTTGTATTAATCTGTAAAATCTCAAGTAGCATATCAAATTATTATCCTCAGCCTCGTTGAACCATTTCGTCGAGTTAAGACAAGTGGTTTGGTACAATCAGTGCATTTCTGCAACCTTCGTACTTTTTTCGCAATTTTTGTGTTTTGAGTCTATTATAAATTTCATGCTATCCCGTTGAGATAAATATACAAGTTATCTTATTTTTTGCTATCTATCGATTCCTTAATCTCACATAGCATGAAAACTCGGGTAATTATAATTTCATCCCGTTATTTGAGAAAATTATATTAAATGCTCGAACTTCCTAAAAGCATGATCTACCCATTTTTGTTCCCTTCATGCTAGTTAAGTATGATATATTAATTGTCTTGGATATCCATGCTTGTCATTTATAATAATTTGTGCACCTTATAGTTTTAAAGTGCACAACCTGCCTTTTGTGGTAACCTAGGATGGAATTGTGAATTAGTAATATGAAAGTATGTCATTGTGAATTGTTATTGCAGTATTATTATTATTATTATTATTATTATTATTATTATTATTATTATTATTATTATTATTATTATTATTATTATAGGAGTTTACAAAGAATTAGTGGGGAGCCGAGAGACAATTTGGGCCCCCACTCCTTTAGCAATAGAAAACTACACCCTAGTGAAAATATGAGCTGCATTATGAGCCCATACATCGTGAGCTTGAGCAAATTTATGGATCCTCTTTAAAAGGGCTATGACGTCTTTCTCAAGTTCCCCTAATGCAGAAAAAGAGGATGACCCTATCAAGTCAACAAAAATCAACCCATAACCAATTGCTTTACACTTATCTTGATACTTGACCCGCTTACGACGAGCCGCCTCGACCACCACATGTCCTAAAACAAAATCAACCATCCCAGATTGCGTCAAAGAGGATGACCCTATCAAGTCAACAAAAACATCCAGCCCTTCATACCACGCATAAAGAAGCATGTCCGCATGACGGAGGGGTTTCCCGTCTGCCCCACACAGGGCAATAACAACCTCTTTACCAGCTGAGATCCCAGAACGATAACAAACACTCACAAAAATGTCACGAACAACATTATGGCGATGTTTAATCCCCACAATACCAGCACATGACACAACATGATCTCCAAAAATGTCTCCCTCAAATACCCTAGAGCAAGCAGAACAAGGCTCCGAACTAGAAAACAAAGGGATGCCCAATCGATAGCACAACACACATCGATATGTCTTACCAATCAGTAGCATGGTCTCGACGCTGAGAACTCCACAAATCCCTCTGACGCGGTGACAAGGAAAAGGTATTCTCTGCTTTTTTCGTAATCTATGTGAAATATATGTCTGTCAGTTTCTTCATGAGTTTGGGGGCAGCGATCTCAATTGGATTACTCAGAATATCAGTCCATACCTTTGTACTGAAGACACATACAACGTCATCGAAGGCATACCCAGGTGTTGTGACATTAGTATGCTGGAGAAGCTTAATCTGCATGCTAGTTGATTGCAACCGCGAAGCCAGAAAAGTATAAAAGAGAGCGTCATCTGCAGAATAAACACCTAGGCCCCCAAATTTGAAGGGCAACGCGGCGAGCCTCCATTGCCAAATGGCAAAACCCGGTCCAGAAGAAGTGATAATACGTTCTAATGAACGTCGAAGAGCTTGATCAAACTCAAGCTGAGCAGACTCACAGGCACGAGGCGGGCATGTTCGAAGAGCGAAATAAAGTGTTGAGACCCTAGTACAAGCACGCAGCAAAAATAACTCACATTGGAGGTCACCAATCTTAGCAACCACATCCATAAGTGCGATTGTTTTGTCCTCTCTCTTCATCACAGGCTCATTGCTGAACGAATGACTAACACTGACAGGTCCACCAAGGAGCTTAACCCCATGCATCGACTTAGAAATGTTAGGTGGAAAAACATCAGCCAACCTGCTCCTCGGGTCCTCTTTTGGCCAAAAGACTTCAGTTTTATCAACATTGAGGTACAGACCATAACAGGGTCCTTCCTCAATAATCATTTGCAGAACCTTCCCAATGACCAAGGTATCTCCAACAATAGTGTCGTCATCAAAATACCAAGCCTGAAAACACACCTGAAACGTGTCTCGGATTTTGCGCACCAATGGATGCAAAACTATAGCAAAAAGTAGAGGGCTGAGAGGATCCCCTTGTTGCACCCCCTGGCAAGACCGTAAGGTGTGATCCCCATAATACAACCTAGCTGGATTGGAGTAGTAAAATTCAACCCTGCGCGAGATTGCAGGACAATGAGTGCGGGCTTTACGTATCATAACTTCTCGCTCAAGCATACTGAAAGCGTTTTTAAAGTCTACTAACAACATAGTAAGCCCCTCATCATTGACGCGCTCCTCAACTAAGCGATTTATAGCATGGAGAATGACCTCACCACCACCCGACACTCCTACCCAAAACTGAAAATCACCGAAATAACCACTCAAGGAATGGACGATCAAGGAGGCACTAACTTTGGAAACCAAACACCTCCAAACCGTACCCACATGATCCACATCAATGGGGCGAATATCTCCGCCCGACTTGACAATCGGAGTGAGAGTCACACTAGCAATGTACTCGCCTAAAACCTTAGGGCATTTCCCCTCCAGAAAAAGATTCACCACCTGGGTGATAGCATCGAGTAACTCATCAGAAATAGCAACCGCAGCCCCACTCAAACAATCTATAAGACGCTGAGCACACAAACCATCTCTAACACACAAAGTACCATGCAGAAAACACTTAATTCTATCCAAAACAACCTCTTTAGACGAGAATAAGTTATGGTTACCGGCTGGAGGATTAGGTATGGACGAAGGCTGAGCGAAAGGATGTTTGGCTTACAACTCCTCAGGAGTGGCATTAGAATATGGAGCAATGCCAGAGGAGGAAAGGAACCTGGCAACACTGGTGTAGTGTCCATCGCCAATCTACCTCTTACACTACTTGATATTGCGCCCTGCCAAATCAAGGTCATCCTCATCATCGTCTAACAGGGGAGGAGAGGGTTCGGCAAGAGTATCTAAAACAAGCTGCATAATAGTGCTCGACTCACTCGAAGAACAAATAGCCTTGACAATACAATCCTCTTGCAACCGCCGCTTGTAAGCAGACCTGGACTCCTAGCTACTTCTCGGAGAAAAAGTTTTAAGGATTCACATAGGCAGCACCAACAATCTAACCCACCCACCGATGTCAACCGAATTGCTCATAACCTTATCAAGAGCTCCTATCAGCACCCGAGAAAACCCAAGGCGACATTTTGGGGGAATAGATTTCACAGTAAGCAAACTCTTGGAAAAGATATGGTCAAGTAGATCAACATCAAAAGCACATTGTTGCCCATCCACCATACCAGAATCACGAATAAGCTGCACCAGTGAAGATGTAACTTGTGGCCTGGCAAAGTCATACAACACAAATCTAACCACACCATCACCGCAATCAGGGGGTGTGCAAACTTAGAACCCTTCCTGTGGTGAGATTTAGAGAGAAGAGTATGTGTTTTGGAACATACTCCACATAACCAAATTCCCATCCTCTTAAAAGTAGTTTTCGCCTATATGAAAACAAACTCGTTAGAAGTAATAGCATCTCTTATTGTTACTTGAGCATTCACCGTACAATGACGATCCCTAAAGTGTGTGATCAACGACGCCTTGGTTACCCTTTGGCCACCACCATCTTACTACCCGTTGAGACCCACAAACGGACAATGGAACCGAACCGTTGCATTCGGCATTGGCAAACCAATAAGCACCAAAGCCAAGCGAACACCGAATTGAAATCCCAAGCAATCCAAACGAAAAACCTACACCCTACTGAAACTCCCAATTGACAAAACCACCCAACACAACAGCCAAACAAGAACAAGTAACAGGTACCGGTCGAACACGAACAATCAAGGCAAACTGAAAATCGACAGGGAGACGCCGGATGCCAGATGTCGGGAAGTGCGAACAGAATACGCTCTTCTACAGGTTGCCAAAACGGACCGGCCACCACTTCCGCCTTCACCAGTGCACCCCACAGCCACCACCGAATAGAGAGAGAGAGAGAGAGAGAGAGAGAGAGAGAGAGAGATAGAGAGAGAGAGAGAGAAGAGACACACCTGAGCCCCCACTCCTTTAGCAATAGAAAATCCCACCCTAGTGAAAATATGAACCGCATTATGAGCCTCTATATCGTGAGCATGCGCAAATTTCTGGATCCTCAGTAGAAGGGCTTTGGCGTCTGCCTCAAGTTCCCCCAATGCAGAAAAGAGAAGGGTAAGAACCCATAACCAATGGCTTTACACTTATCTTGATACTTGACCCGCTTACGACGAGCTACCTCGACTACCACATGTCCGGGAACAAAATCAACCATCCCAGATTGCGTCAAAGGGGATGACCCTGTCAAGTCAACACAAACATCCATCCCATCATCCCACGTATAACGAAGCATGTCCGCAAGACGGAGGGGTTTTCGTCTCCTCTACACGAGCCAATATCAACCTCTTTACCAGCTGGGATCCTAGAACGATAAAAGACATTCACCAAAGTGTCACGAACAACATTATGGCGATGTTTAATCCCCACAACACCAACACAAGAAGTTCTTGTGGAGTGGTAACCTCACAGGGAGAAAACACTTAGTTGCCTGGGATGAGGTTACACGTCCATACTCGGAGGGCGGGCTGGAGATCCGTGAGCTATTATCATGGAATAAGAGTGTGTTTGATAAGTTTTGGGGTGACATTGCTATACAAAACTCTAGTATATGAAAGCGGTGGTGTCTCCAAAACCACTTGCAAGGGGATCCACATAGAGAGGTGAGGGTCAAACGTGATGATACTTGGCTTTGGAAATCTATTCTTTTCGTTAGGGCCGAGCTGGATGAATACTTGGAAGCCGATGGAGGCTCTATACGGGAGCTGGACAGCTATCTAAATGACAGAGGTAGCCTATGTTGTGCTAAGTTGTATGAGTTATTCAGGAGCAAAGGTGAAGAGGTGGCTTGGGGCGAGCTGATATGGGGAAAAACTAAGAAAAAAAATGGGCGTTTATTACATGGCTAGCAGCTCGGCAAAGGCTCCAAACAGGTCGGATCACTAGGCATTGGTTGGGTGATGATGTTATAGCGTGTCCCCTGTGCCATGAAGCAGACGAATGCGAGGACTACCTCTGGTTCGGTTGTCCGGTCATCATAGGAGTGCAGCAAATAGTCTTCACATGGGCAGGTATTTTCTGTCGATTTCCTACCATCCGAGAATGGCTGAGCTGGTTTGTCGAATGAACCTCCAAGTGTACGAAAATCAAAGGTGTTCCAGACCAAGCTGCTTGCGCTGGAGGGGTTGGTTTATTTCTCTTGGATTGCTAGAAATAGGCAAGTTTTTTGTGATGAGAAGTTTGATGTAAATAATTGTGCTGTACAAATTATATCACTCGTCCGTTCCCGAGTATCTGCACTGTGCAAAGGCAAAGTGTGTGTGGGTACTCGTGGCCGTGAGAGATGATTATTGTCTATATATTTTTTGGGTGATCACCTAAGCGTGATGGTAGGTTGGGTTCGTTTGGAAGATGGATAGTGGTGCTTGTGGCATAGATGGTTAGAGGAGTAGAGTATTGCTCTCTTTTGGGAGGTAGAGTATTTCTTTTTGGGGTACTTAGAGGGGCATTTTGGTATAGGGGTATATCCCTTCTTACGTAAGACCCTTGTTTGGTCTTACTCTTTTGTATTCCTTTGGTTTCACCCCCACAACTATATATTTACCTATTCAGACAACACAAGCACAAGACACAACATGATCACCAAAAATGTCTCCCTCAAATACCCTGGAGCAAGCAAAACAAGGCTTCGAAATGTAAGACAAAGGGATGCCTAACCGATAGCCTAGCACACAACGATACCTCTTACCATTCATAGTCTAACCCAACCCTGAGATGGGGATAACCCTAAGCCAGTCTGTAGCATGGTCCCGACATTGAGAACTCCACAAAGCCATCTGACGCGGTGATAAGGAAAAGGTATTCTCTGCAACTTTCGTAATCCGTGTGAAATATATGTCTACCAGTTTCTTCATGAGTTTGGGGGCAGCGATCTCACTTGGATCACTCAGAATATCAGTCCCTACCTTTGAATTGAAGACACGCACGACGTCATCGAAGGCATACCCAGGTGATGCGACCTCAGTATGCTGGAGAAGCTTAATCTGCAGGCTAGCTGATTGCAAGCGTGAAGCCAAAAAAGCATAAAAGAGAGTGTCACCTGCAGAATAAACACTAAGCCCCCCAAACCTGAAGGGAAACATGGCGAGTGTCTATTGTCAATTGCCAAAACCCGGACCAGAAGCAGTAACGATAGGCTCTAGAGAACGTCGAAGGGCTAGATCAAACTTAACCTGAACAGAATCAAAAGCACGAGGTGGACATGTATGCAGAGCAAAATAAAGTTTTGAGACCCCAGTACAAGCACGCAGCTGCAACACCTCACATTGCGGGTCACCAATCTTAGCAACCGCATCCATAAGTGTGATCGTTTTGTCCACTCTCTTCATCACAAGCTCGTTACTGAACACAGAATTAACACTGACAGGTCCGCCAATGAGCTTAACCCCATGCAACGTTCTAGCAATGTTAGTTGGAAAAACACCAGCCAACCTACTCCTTGGGTCCTCTTTCGGCCAAAAGACTTCAGTTTTATCAACATTGAGGTGCAGACCATAATTGGGTCCTTCCTCAATAATCATCTATAGAACTTTCCCCATGAATAAGGTATCTCCAACAATAGTGCCGTCATCCAAATACCACGCCTGAAAACACACCTGAAACATGTCCCAGATTTTGCGCACCAACGGATGCAAAACTAAAGAAAAAAGAAGAGGACTGAGGTGATCCCTTTCCTACACCCCCTGACAAGATCCCAGAGTATGATGCCCATAGTACAATCTCGCTGGATTAGAGTAGAAAAATTCAACCCACCGAGAGATTGCAAGACAATGGGTCTGTACTTCACGGATCATAACTTCCCGCTAAACCATATTGAAAGCATTTTTAAAGTCCACTAACAACATAGTAAGACCCTCATCATCACCGCGCTCCTCAACTAAGCGATTCACAGCATGGAGAATGTCATCACCCCGTCCCGACACACCTACTCCAAACTGAAAATCACCAAAATAACCACTCAAGGAATGACCAATCAAGGAAGCATAAACCTTGGAAACCAAACGCCACCAGACCGTACCCACAACAATGGGGCAAATACCCCCGCCCGACTTGACAAGTGGTGTGAGAGGTGCACTAGAAATGTACTCGCCTAAAACCTTATGGCATTTTCCCTCCGAAAAAAGATTAACCACCTGGGTGATAGCATTAACTAACTCATCAGAAATAGCAACTACAGCCCCACTCAAAAAATCCATAAGATGTTGAGCACGCAAACCATCTCGTCCACAAGATGTACCACGTGGAAAACCCTTAATCCTGTCCAAAACAACCTCCTTAGACGAGAATAAGTTATGGTGACCAACTGGAGTAGTAGGTATGGGCGGAGGCGGAGAGAAAGGATGTTTTGCCTTTAACTTGTCAATAGTGGTACTAGAATATGGGGCAATGCCAGAGGAGGAATAGACGATCAAGGAGGCACTAACTTTGGAAACCAAACGCCTCCAAACCGTACCTACATGATCCACATCAATGGGGCGAATATCTCCGCCCAGCTTGACAATCGGAGTGAGAGTCACTCTAGCAATGTACTCGCCTAAAACCTCAGGGCATTTCCCCTCCAGAAAAAATTCACCACCTGGGTGATAGCATCGAGTAACTCATCAGAAATAGCAACTGCATCCCCACTCAAACAATCTATAAGACGCTGAGCACACAAACCATCTCTAACATACAAAGTACCATGCAGAAAACACTTAATTCTATCCAAAACAACCTCTTTAGACGTGAATAAGTTATGGTTACCGGCTGGAGGATTAGGTATGAACGAAGGCTGGGCGAAAGGATGTTTGGCCTACAACTCCTCAAGAGTGGCATTAGAATATGGAGCAATGCCAGAGGAGGAAAGGAACCTGACAACAGTGGTGTAGTGTCCATCGCCAATCTACCTCTTACACTACTTGATATTGCGCCCTGCCAAATCAAGGTCATCCTCACCATCATCTAACAGGGGAGGAGAGGGTTCGGAAAGAGTATCTAAAACAAGCTGTATAATAGTGCTCGACTCACTCCAAGAACAAATAGCCTTGACAATACAATCCTCTTGCAATCGCCGCTTGTAAGCAGACCTGGACTCCTGGCTACTTCTCGGAGAAAATGTTTTAAGGATACACATAGGCAGCACCAACAATCTAACCCACCCACCGATGTCAACCGGATTGCTCATAACCTTATCAAGAGCTCTTTTCAGCACCCGAGAAAACCCAAGGCGACATTTTGGGGGAAAAGATTTCACAGTAAGCAACCTTTTGGAAAAGATACGGTCAAGCAGATCAACATCGAAAGCACATTGTTGCCCATCCACCATACAAGAATCACGAATAAGCTGCACCAGTGAAGAGGTAACTTGTGGCCTAGCAAAGTCATACAACACAAATCTAACCACACCATCACCGCAATAAGGGGGTGTGCAAACTTAGAACCCCTCCCGTGGCGACATTTAGAGCGAAGAGTATGTGTTTTGGAAAATACTCCACATAACCAAATTCCCATCCTCTTAAAAGTAGTTTCCGCCTCCGTGAAAACAAACTCGTTAGAAGTAATAGCATCTCTTATGATTACTTGAGCATCCGCCGTACAATGATGATCCCTAAAGTGTGTGATCAAAGGCGCCTTGGTTAGCCTATGGCCACCACCATCTTAGTACCCGTTGAGACCCACAAACGGACAATGGAACCGAACCGTTGCATTCGTCATTGGCAAACCAATAACCACCAAAGCGAAGCGAACACCGAATTGAAATCCCAAGCAATCCAAACAAAAAACCTACACCCTACTGAAACAACTGATTGACAAAACCACCCAACACAACAGCCAAACAAGAACAAGTAACAGGTGCCGGTCGAACACGAACAATCAAAGCGAACAGAAAATCGACAGGGAGACACCGGATGCCAGAGGTCGGGAAGTGCGAACAGAATACGGTCTTCTACAGGTTGCCAAAACGGACCGGCCACCAGTTCCGCCTTTACCAGTGCACCCCACAGCTACCACCGAACAGAGAGAGAGAGAGAAAAAGAGAGAGAGAAGAGACACACCTGAGCCCCCACTCCTTTAGCAATAGAAAACCCCACCCTAGTGAAAATATGAACCGCATTATGAGCCTCTATATCGTGAGCATGCGCAAATTTCTGGATCCTCTGTAGAAGGGCTTTGGCGTCTGCCTCAAGTTCCCCCAATGCAGAAAAAGAGAAGGGTAAGAACCCATAACCAATGGCTTTACACTTATCCTGATACTTGACCCGCTTACGACGAGCTGCCTCGACCACCACATGTCCTGGAACAAAATCAACCATCCTAGATTGCGTCAAAGGGGATGACCCTGTCAAGTCAACACAAACATCCATCCCATCATCCCACGTATAAAGAAGCATGTCCGCAAGACGGAGGGGTTTTCGTCTCCTCCACACAAGCCAATATCAACCTTTTTACCAGCTGAGATCCCAGAACGATAAAAGACAATCACCAAAGTGTCACGAACAACATTATGGCGATGTTTAATCCCCACAACACCAGCACAAGAAGTTCTTGTGAAGTGGTAACTTCACAGGGAGAAAACACTTAGTTGCCTGGGATGAGGTTACACGTCCATACTCGGAGGGCGGGCTGGAGATCCGTGAGCTATTATCATGGAATAAGAGTGTGTTTGCTAAGTTGTGGGGCGACATTGCTATACAAAACTCTAGTATATGGAAGCGGTGGTGTCTCCAAAACCACTTGCAAGGGGATCCACATAGAGAGGTGAGGGTCAAACGTGATGATACTTGGCTTTGGAAATCTATTCTTTTCGTTAGGGCCGAGCTGGATGAATACTTGGAAGCCGATGGAGGCTCTATACGGGAGCTGGACAGCTATCTAAATGACAGAGGTAGCCTATCTTGTGCTAAGTTGTATGAGTTATTCAGGAGCAAAGGTAAAGAGGTGGCTTGGGGCGAGCTGATATGGGGAAAAACTCAGAAAAAAAATGGGCGTTTATTACATGGCTAGCAGCTCGGCGAAGGCTCCAAACAGGTCGGATCACTAGGCATTGGTTGGGTGATGATGTTATAGCGTGTCCCCTGTGCCATGAAGCAGACGAATGGGAGGACCACCTCTGGTTCAGCTGTCCGGTCATCATAGCAGTGCAGCAGATAGTCTTCACATGGGCAGGTATTTTCTGTCCATTTCCTATCATCCGAGAATGGGTGAGCTGGTTTGTCGAATGAACCTCCAAGTGTACGAAAATCAATAGTGTTCAAGACCAAGCTGCTTGCGCTGGAGGGGTTGATTTATTTCTCTTGGATTGCTAGAAATAATTGTGCTGTACAAATTATATCACTCGTCCGTTCCCGAGTATCTGCACTGTGCAAAGGCAAAGTGCGTGTGGGTACTCGTGGCCGTGAGAGATGATTATTGTCTATATATTTTTTGGGTGATCACCTAAGCGTGATGGTAGGTTGGGTTCGTTTGGAAGATGGATAGTGGTGCTTGTGGCATAGATGGTTAGAGGCATAGAGTATTGCTCTCTTTTGGGAGGTAGAGTATTTCTTTTTGGGGTACTTAGAGGGGCATTTTGGTATAGTGGTATATCCCTTCTTACGTAAGACCCTTGTTTGGTCTTACTCTTTTGTATTCCTTTGGTTTCACCACCACAGCTATATATTTACCTATTCAGACAACACCAACACAAGACACAACATGATCACCAAAAATGTCTCCCTTAAATACCTTGGAGCTCGCAGAACAAGGCTTCGAAATGGAAAACAAAGGGATGCCTAACCGATAGCCTAACACACAACGATACCTCTTACCGTTCATAGTCTGACCCATCCCTGAGATGGGGACAACCCTAAGCCAGTCAGTAGCATGGTCTCGACATTGAGAACTCCACAAAGCCATCTGATGCGGTGATAAGGAAAAGGTATTCTCTACATCTTTCGTAATCCATGTGAAATATATGTCTACCAGTTTCTTCATGAGTTTGGGGGCAGCGATCTCACTTGGATTACTCAGAATATCAGTCCCTACCTTTGAATTGAAGATACGCACATCGTCATCGAAGGCATACCCAGGTGATGCGACCTCAGTATGCTGGAGAAGCTTAATCTGCAGGCTAGCTGATTGCAAACGCGAAGCCAAAAAAGCATAAAAGAGAGCGTCACCTGCAGAATAAACACTAAGCCCCCCAAACCTGAAGGGAAACATGGCGAGTGTCTATTGCCAATTGCCAAAACCTGGACCAGAAGAAGTAACGATACGCTCTAGAGAACGTCGAAGGGCTAGATCAAACTTAACCCGAGCAGACTCAAAAGCACGAGGTGGACATGTACGCAGAGCAAAATAAAGTTTTGAGACCCTAGTACAAGCACGCAGCTGCAACAACTCACATTGCGGGTCACCAATCTTAGCAACCGCATCCATAAGTGTGATTGTTTTGTCCACTCTCTTCATCACAAGCTCATTACTGAACACAGAATTAATATTGACAGGTCCGCCAAGGAGCTTAACCCCATGCAACGTCCTAGCAATTTTAGTTGGAAAAACACCAGCCAACATACTCCTCGGATCCTCTTTTGGCCAAAAGACTTCAGTTTTATCAAAATTGAGGTGCAGACCATAATTGGGTCCTTCCTCAATAATCATCTATAGAACTTTCCCCATGACTAAGGTATCTCCAACGATAGTGCCATCATCCAAATACCACGCCTGAAAACACACCTGAAACATGTCCCACATTTACGAACCAACGGATGCAAAAAAAAAAGAAAAAAGAAGAGGACTGAGAGGATCCCCTTGCTAAACCCCCTGACAAGATCGTAGAGTATGATCCCCATAGTACAATCTCGCTGGATTAGAGTAGCAAAATTCAACCCAATGAGAGATTGCAAGACAATGGGTCTGTACTTCACGGATCATAACTTCTCGCTCAACCAACTAAGCGATTCATAGTAACATCATAGTAAGACCCTCATCATCACCGCGCTCCTCAACTAAGCGATTCACAGCATGGAGAATGGCCTCACCCCGTCCCGACACACCTACTCCAAACTGAAAATCACCCAAATAACCACTCAAGGAATGACCAATCAAGGAAGCACAAACCTTGGAAACTAAACGCCACCAGACCGTACCCACAATAATGGGGAAAATACCCCCGCCCGGCTTGACAAGTGGTGTGAGAGGTGCACTAGAAATGTACTCGCCTAAAACCTTAGGGCATTTTCCCTCCAGAAAAAGATTAACCACCTGGGTGATAGCATTAACTAACTCATCAGAAATAGCAACTACAGCCCCACTCAAACAATCCATAAGATGTTGAGCACGCAAACCATCTCGTCCACAAGATGTACCACGTGGAAAACCCTTAATCATGTCCAAAACAACCTCCTTAGACGAGAATAAGTTATGGTGACCAACTAGAGTAGTAGGTATGGGCGGAGGCAGAGAGAAAGGATGTTCTGCCTTTAACTCATCAATAGTGGTACTAGAATATGAGGCAATGCCAGAGGAGGAAAGGACCCTAACAGCGGCGGTGTAGTGCCCATCACAAATCTTCCTCTTACACTATTTGATATTGCCTTCTGCCAAATCAAGGTCCTCCTCACCAGCCTCCGACAAGGGACGAGAGGGCTCACTAAGAATATCTGAAACAAGCTGCATAATAGTGCTCGACTCACTCCATGAACAAATAGCCTTGACTATACAATCCTCCTGCAACCGCCGCTTATTAACAAACCTGGACTCTTAGCTACTCCTCGGGGAAAAGGTTTTAAGGATACACATAGGCAACACCAACAATCTAACCCACCCTCTGATGTCAACCGGGTTGCTGATCACCTTATCAAGAGCTCCTATCAGTACCCGAGAAAACCCAAGACGACACTTTGGGGGAATAGATTTCATAGTGTTCAGCCTCTTGGAAAAGGTACGGTCAAGTAGATCAATATTTAAAGCCAATTGTTTCCCATCCACCATACTAGAATCACGAACTGGTTGCACCGGTGAAGAGGTAACTTGTGGTCTAGCAAAATCATAAAGCACAAATCTAACAACACCATCCCCACAATCAGGGGGGTGTACAAACTCAAAACCCCTCCCATGGCGACATTTAGAGCGAAGAGTATGCGTTTTAAAACATACTCCACACAACCAAATCCTCATCCTCTTAAAAGTAGTTTCGGCCGCATTGAAAACAAGCATATTAGAAGAAATAGAATCCCTTGTTGTTTCCTGAGCATCCCCCGTACAGTGACGATCCTTAAGGTGTGTGATTAGGGACGCCTTGTTAATCCCTTGGCCACCACCATCTTGGCACCCATTGAGACCCACGAACGGACAATGAAACCGAACCGTAGTAGTCGGCATCGGCAAGCAACAACAAAGCACACCCAAACCAATATGCACCAAAGCAACTGATCGGCAAACAAACACAACAGTAGCAGGTACCACATCAACTGAACCACAACAATAGCAAGCACTACCACAATACCACGGACGACAAACACAACAACCGATCAAGAAAACCAAAGACGCTGGGAAGGAGCATAGACAATCGGAAGTTGCCCTAGAGGTCGCCGAAACTGACCAGACACCAGAGCCACCACCACCAGTGCACCCCACCACCAGCGAACAAAGAGAGAGAGAAGACACACCTGCGCTACCACCGGACTGAACTGATGCAACGAAGAAGACAATGAGTGCCGAGGCCGCTGGATGCCAGGGAACACCTGTTACTGAAAAAGAAGAGACACCGCCAACGCCGGGGAACACCACCGGACTGAACTGATGCCTTAGGGATAGCGAAAGCGACCGAGAGGATGACTCGTGAGCTGATCACCGAAGCCGCTGAACCTCGCAACCGCCGAACACTCACAGCCCCGCCACCGAGATTGGGATCCAGCCTCAGGAGCGCCTGCTCCAACCTCAGGAGCGCCTACCCCGGCCACCAAGAACCGCCGGAGGGACGGCCTGCCTGAACGCCGAGGCCGCCAATCGTTGAACGCCGATCGATCACTCAAATCTTTTGTGCCCTAGCAGACAATCTTTAAATAATGGAAAATGGAAAATGGTAAAGTTATTATTATTATTATTATTATTATTATTATTATTATTATTATTATTATTATTGATTTGTGTCTTAAATAATGGAAAATGGTAAAGTTAGGTCAATATTGTGTTATACCTTGCTTTATAAACGTCTCATGAGATGCCCTTTCGAAATTGCAAATCTCTCGAATGGGTACATCTACCTATGGGTAGGTAGTAGGTGATAAGGCACATTTAGGTAGTGTTAATATGAGCCTTTAGATAGGTTTAGGTATAATAAAGTGCAGGAATTATAGTGTTTTTGTATTTTATTTAATTATATAGAGAGTCGCAATCTACATATGTTTGCATATAATTTCAGGCATTGGTGGAGTCAATTGATGACATAAGAATGACCTAACATCGAGCAAGAGGCTAATAAACAAGAAGAATTGATTGGAGCTGTCCAAGCTAGCGACGCTGCACTAAAACGAGTTGTTCGAAGGCTGTATTTATCGGATTGAGGCGTACTTATACTTGCTGGTAATAGGATTCGAAGACCTACAACTTTAAGAGGGCTGTTGAAAAGAACTCGGGTGGAGCAATAAAAACTCGGCCGAGTTCTTTGGTTTCCGCCCGAGTTTTGTAGCGCGTAAAAGGATGTGGGTTTTTACTCATGTTTAATTGTTAAAAGATGTTATTTTTATTTATTGTTAATTTGGGAGGACATGAAACGGTGGTTTTGGGAAGAACAAAGAGAGTTCTTAGTTTTAGTTCCAATCGGACAGGATTGCTAGGGAGCATTTAGGATACCTTTTGTGATTTTCTCAGGTATGAACAACTAACCTTATTTGCTTGGGAAAATTAATCGAAGCGTCGGGTTTATCATTTCATTGTGAGATTTCTCTATCTTAATACTCCTCTGTCAATATTATCAATTCTCTGCGCCGAATGTTTAAGGTTTTCGTGAATTTTCATTAGCCTGGTCAACTGATGCTTGTTCATGATAATCTATATCTAAATATAGGTAATTACTGGTTGAGTTATCTATATTCCTGAGTAGCAAAGTATAAATCTCTGAAAGTGGTTGATTTAGGGATTTGTAGAGAGAATTGATTTGCAATTGATGCAGTAACTGGTTGCAATTGATAGTTTCCATATTGTTTGATAATTAGGGTTTTCAGGTTCTGGTGGTCCTGTTAACTAGGTTTGATAAAGAATTGGATTCAAAAGACCTAGTATTTCCAAAAAAAAGTATTCAAGAGGAAGTTATTTATTCGATTTCGATGATCAATGAACAAACCTGACTAATGAGATTGGTTTACCTAAGCTATCACTCAATCTGTTTTATCCTGCTAATTTTGTTTACTTTTGTTTCTTAGTTAGTCAGTTTAAACCATCAAACCCCCCCTCTTTGTTTCTTGTTCTTGTTGACACACTTGACTTGCATACAAATCGTTGACTCTCTGTGGGATCGACCCGTACTTGTCAAACTACAGTAGTTAGGTTAGTCGGATATATTTGATAGGATTAAAGCGACTAAAAATTCCTCCATCAAATTTTGCGCTGTTGTCGGGGACTCAAATTTTTATTTGTGTGCTTGTTTTTGTGTGTTAATTGGGTTGAGAACCTGGCTTATAGTTCGCACTCGTGCTACTAATACATCTGATTTGCATTTTGATCCAGAGATCGAGAGAACACTTTCCAGGCTTCGTAGAGAATCTCGTGGAAATCAGAATCGGTCAGAAACAGTTGAGATGGCTAATCCGAATCAGACTTTGAGGCAGTTCATTGCCCTGAATCTGTCACAATAACCTGTTGCTATAGAGTTTCCGGAGCTTGCTGACGTTGTAAGCTTTGAGTTGAAATCTGGATTGATACATTTGCGTGTTGAGTTTGATGGTTTGTGATAAGTTTGATGGTTTGTGATAAGTTTTGGTTGAGCATGCAATTGGTTACTAGGAGCTTATTTCCCGGATTATGAGCACCACAAGTGACGGGATGAAAATCGTTGATTCTCAATCAAGTAGTTCACACTCTCACAAATTAGTATAATTGGCAAGAAAGGGGTCGAATCCTCGGGAGATTTAAGATTTCACAATGCAATTTGATCACCAACAAGTAACAAAAGTGGGAAAAGATGCAACTCTTAAATAAGAACAAGTAAAGTCAAATAAAGACGGAATTTTGTTGTAAAATCAAGAGTAGAGAACGGTTCAACCTACGAATTCTTTGACATTGGTTGGCTTATCGATCATCGAATTCTTTTCAAGCTATTAACTTTCCTACAAATTCCTCTCGTCTTGGTTTATATAGATTAAAAGTCCTACGAGTCCAATTAATCCCTTACACCTCAATGCAATCATAACACGGTTAAGATTTAACAACGAGATAGCACGACATCCCAAGAACTTGAGCACAAAAATAACACCAATTAAACACGGTAAATCGATGTTAAAGATATATGTCAACTTTCTACATAATCATGCTTCAAACACGGAATCTACAATCTTATGCATGCTACTATAGAAATAACGCAAATACGAAAGCATTAAATCTTATCACGAAATCAATATTATCAAGTCGGCCAGCAAGATAACATTAATAACATAACAATAAGCACAAGTAAGTTGAAGGAATTAAAATAGAGGAAAGATAACTTGAATTAAAAACTCACAATTCACCAACCAAGTCTCCGAAAACGTAGGCGAATGGCCTTGATTGAGCTACTGTTGGATTTTCGCTACCACCTCGCTACCACACTCGCTGTCAGCGAACTCCAATGCCTTAGAATTTTTTCCATCCTCCTCGGATCCTTCCTTCCGCTTCCGCGAGTCACTGCTTTCGCTGCCGCGAGATGCTTCTTCTGCTGCAGCGAGTCCGTTCTTCCGCAGCTATGATTCACCGGGTCTCCATCGTCCTGGTGCACCCCGCTGGCAGCGACGATTTCCGCGGCAGCGAGTGCCTCGCTGCAGCGAGACAAGTCGCTAGCAGCGGACGCTGCTTGCTCGCATCTTCCTCTCTCGATGGCTCCTTCTCTCGCTGGCTCATCCTCTCCCTGGCTCTCTCTCGCTGGCTTGCCGGGCAGCTGGTCACCTTGGTTCCACTCGCTGGAAGCAAGCAGCATTCGCTAGCAGCGAAATCTGCCCAGAGACTTGTTTTCACTTTGTTCTTTTGTCGTTCTTTCTTTCCTCATTTCTTTCTCTTTTTAGCTTGATTTCTTGACTTTACTTGGACATGTTTAACAACTTTCCCTTGCTTTCCACCGTGTCAGATCTACGATTCTGCACATTTCAACCGAAATAGCGTAGATTCCGAACTTAGCCACAAAAAGAGTTTAATCTAAATTAACACTAAAACATGCATATTCTACAATGCAAATGCAACTAAACTATCCTATAATGCCTATTAGAAATGTGCATTATAAAACTCCCCCACACTTAACATTTTGCTTTTCCTCAAGCAATGCAAAATAAAGAAGATCAAAACCATTATCCCACACATATAATCTTCAAGCACTAACCTTGTCAAAAGCAACATCAAAGTGGAGGAGCCATGAACATGAAAGCTAACATCCTAGCAAGTATATGAACGATTCAAAATAAGGCACATCTCATCCAACCTCACCGGGATTATGTGTTTGTTCTCACTCTCATTGTGTTTAGGCTTAACAATATATCTCTCAACTCAATCCAAAATGCAAAAAGCTACATAGAAATTGACACATATATCACATATTCTCCACCGCGGATGTCATTACTCACAAGCAACATCAAGAGGTCTTTTATCAAGGTTGTAATGGGGCTTGGTAAGGAATTAAGGGCAAGGAGAATTTATGGTCATGTGGTGCTCAAAATCCGGGAATCAAGATCCTAGACAATCAAACATCAACCATCCACTCTCTCAAAAACGTCATCTTAAACTCAAGCTCTCACAACATCTTTACACAAAACATTCATTTCTTAACCAAAGATCATTTCCAACTCTCACATTTATAATGAAGATAAAAGGCTCAAACTCATGCTTTTTTCTTTCTTCTTCTTTTTTTTTCTCTTTTTTTTCATTCATTCATTTTTTTTAGAGCCAAAACAATAATGCACAATGTGAGGAATAAATCTAAAATTACATACTCATCCAAAC
This sequence comes from Persicaria tinctoria, assembly GCA_037127255.1. Taxonomy (NCBI): domain Eukaryota; kingdom Viridiplantae; phylum Streptophyta; class Magnoliopsida; order Caryophyllales; family Polygonaceae; genus Persicaria; species Persicaria tinctoria. The sequence continues at coordinate 38,913,233 of JBANSL010000012.1, read as the reverse complement.
TTGTAATTTTCTCAACAATAATCTCTTTTCCACTCAACCAAATCAATCATTCACCAATTCTAATCCTAATTCCCGAATAGGGTAAGACACATATGTAGGGTGGATATGGATAATAATATGGCTAAGAAAATCATGCCTCTATCATTTGAAACTCATAAGCAATAGACATATAAATTCGGCCTCAAATATAGATAACAATGTCAATCTCAAGAGGTAAGTGCATAAGAAGAGTATAATGTCACACAAGAAAGCAAAAGGGAATAAATATGATGAAAATCCCTATAAGGCCAAAATTTCTCACTAGGACAAGTTTCGTTAGATTTCAATAATGCCAATAAGAATCATACTTGCTCAATTAAACTAACAAGTCATGCTCCAATGAAAATCAACACAAGTAGGTGACAAGATTAGCCAATTCAAACATATCATGGGATTTATAGGTTAAGCTCAAAAACTCAAATAAAATAGAGGACAATTAAGGCAAGATGGGTATTTGAATAATACATGAATGCAATGCATGATATTTTTGGGTTTTTTCAATTTTTTTTCAATTTTTTTTCTTTTTCTAATGCAATATAAATGCTAGAAATAAACATGATGTGCATGTGAAAATTTTAAATATGACCTAACTAATGCAATATGTACACTAAACCCCTCCCCCACACTTGAATATTTCATTGTCCCTAATGAAATAAAGACAACAAAAATAAAACAATTGAAATAGGTGAGGGAGAAGGAAACTCACGAGCTCAATGTGGTGGTGGAAATTGGGTTTGCCACCCAATGGGTGCCCAAGCGTTGAATTGGGCCATGATCTCCTCATGATTCCTTCGTTGTTGCTCCATGAGAATGGTATGGTTCTCCTCAATTCATCGGTCCGTGGCATCTTGACGCTCGGTGATTTGACGGAAGACACTCTCCAAATAGCCATGAGAGGGAAATCCATCATAAGACTTGCCATGGTACCCTCCATGTGAAGAACTAGCTCCCCCGCCATAAGACTCTCATGGATGGAATGTCTCCACTTGCATTTCCGGCTCATATTCCATCTCCGTAGGTTCTTCAGAAGGCTCCTCATAAGCATCTCCTTCGTTAGCTTTCGGAGGTGGGCCTAATGGTAGGGCGTCGGGTGGAATATATAAATCGGCGGGGGAGGGACCGGTGGTTAGTGGGCAAGGGAGTACCAAAGTGTGGGACTTATTGACCCCGGTATACCAAATGAAGCTCCGCCTATCATCATTCTCCCTCACTATGCTAGCCTTCTTTAGAGAAACCAAATTAAGCCTATAGTTGTCCGCACAAGGGACATAGGCATTCAAATCGATGTCAAGCGCCAATGCAATCAAAGGGATTAAGCCTCCAAAACCAATCTTCACCTCTTCCTTCCTTGAATGCTTCTTAGTAACCTCGCCACAAGCGGAAAAGAAAAGCTCTACCCAATCCGGAGTCTCACGTGCTTGTGGTAACAAGCAAGTCATCCATGCCCAACTTCCCTTGGAGACCTTGTTGATCTTGGCATGCCCGAAAAAAGTGTTGTTCAAGACCTTGTGGCAAAGTCTAAGGGAAGGGTGGACGATGCTAGAGTTGTAGTCATTGTCGGAGGTCATGACCTTTTGTATGACTTGCAACCATCGTTGTTGAGGGATGGAGCTACGAGGCAATTCAGACCAATGGGCGGTGGGATTGCCCGTGATCCCAAACACATTCTTCAAAAGTCATAGCTTGATTTGACCCACCCAATCGAAAAGTAAAACCATCATCACTAGCTATTGCAAAGGTTTCCAAAAACTCCCTAACCAAATCCGGATAAGTGCGGACACACTTGTCTACCAAACCATCCATATCTCCAATGCCCATAAACGTCCGCACACTCTTCTCAAGTCCCAACAATCTCAATGTGGGGATATCAAAAAATTTTGTCGAAATATACCGACGAGCATCAAGATCGTCACACCTAATCCTTTGAGCTGTAGTCAATCCCCTAGGCCTAACCATTGGTGGAGAAGCCATAACAATTATAATCAAAAGATGAAGACCGAGGACTCACAAAGAAGGCGACTCACTACAGGAATTCCGCTGGCAGCGAGTAGAGTCCAGCTGGCAGTGAATCGAGTCAAGCCAAGGGTGCTGTGCGCGGAGGGGAGGTGACGGCACGACTCGCTGGTAGCGAAAATTTTCGTTGTTAGCGAACAGGATTACCTTTTCGGCTCGATAGCTGCTGCTTTGCTGGTGGCGGCTGTGGTGGCGGCTACTATTCCGCAGGAGCGAGTCGGAGCTTCCGAAACTCCGGCGTCGTTGTCCGGACGTCGGGATTCCAAAATTTCTTCACGAAAGTTTCCCAACTCGACCCAATCTACACAATGATGGGAAAAAAAAGGGATTTAGGTGATTTTGTGGTGATGAGGTGGTTGAAGGGTGGTCGGAATGTGGTGAATGTGGTGTGGTTGCGTAGATCGGTTCATTGGGAGTCGGAATTCGATGCCGAAATTTGGTTTCGGGGTGGCGGAGGTGATGATGTGGCTATGGAGGTGTGAAGCTTGGAGGTGCTCCAATGGAGGTTTGATGGGGGTTTTTGGAAGGAGGAAGAAGATGGTAAAAAAAAGGAAAGAGGGGGATGATGAAATATGAATAATGGGTAAAAAGGAATGTGGTTAAAAGGGTAAGTGGGTAAAAAGGGGTTAATGGAATCTCCACTATTTTATTCCTTTTTTTTTTAAACCGGGCGGGGTCCACGCATTGGCTCCGAAGGACGTTGGAACTCGATGCCAGCGGGTCGGGTTCGCTGGCAGCAAGTCGTGCTGCTATGCCCGGCTCCTTCTTGGTCACTGATGGCTTCTCTCGCTGGTAGCGAATTGGGTTCGCTGCCAGCGAAAACAGCCCAGTGCTTCCTTTTTCCGACTTCTTCTCTTAACTCTGCAAGGTTAGCTCCACACTTTTCCGAAAGAAAAAAAAATCTATTTAATACAATAAGGAAATTTCTAACCTAATTAGATAAATAAATAAACTAAAACTAATTAACTAATTATGAAAGTGAAATTGCAAGACGAAAAACACACCTTGGGTTGCCTCCCGAGAAGCGCCCTTGTTTTATATCGTAGGCTCGATGGTATGACCGCTCAATGGGTCTCCTTTGTAGGCTCTTGGAGGTTCATCTCCTCCATGATCTTGTCGGAGAAGCCATCATAGTAGCGTTTTAGCCGGTGGCCATTTACCTTGAATATGTGTGCATTCTCCATCCTTGATTTCTACCGCTCCATGTGGATATATGTGCATGATGGTGTAGAACCTCTTCATCTTGAGCGTAGCTTTCCCGGAAAAAGATTAAGGCGAGATTGATAGAGAAGTACCTTGTCACCTACCTTAAAGTCTTTTCTCAAGATGTGCTTGTCATGCCATGCTTTGTTCTTTTCTTTGTAAGTAATGGCATTGTCATATACATCTTAACGAATCTCCTCTAATTCTTGAACTTGGAGATTGCGGAACTCGCCAACCTCATCTACTCTCATGTTGCATTCTTTCACCGCCCAATAGGCCTTGTGTTTGAGTTCTACCGGAAGATGACATGATTTTTCATAAACTAAGCGGTAAGGAGACATACCTATTGGGGTTTCGTAGGCCGTGCGATAGGCCCAAAGAGCATCATCTAACCGTTGTCTCCAATCTTTTCGGTTTGAGGCAACCGTCTTCTCCAAGATTCTCTTGATCTCTCTATTTGACATTTCGGCTTGCCCATTGGTTTGAGGGAGATAGGCGGTGGATACCCTATGTGTGACATGATATTTCTTCAAGAGAGCGTGACGAGAGGGTTTCTCGACCAAATAAATTTGTAGTCAAGACCCCTGCTAAAGTATAGGGGAGTCAGGTTCGTCCTCATGAGAGAAGTCAGCGGTTCTAGGTTTACTGTGTTTTGGGGTTCATGTATAGCAGGAAAAGGTGGGAGGTTGTTGTTGACTTCGAGTAAGACTTGGTCGATGTCGATGCATGGAGGGAGAATGGTGGTTTGATATCGAGTAGAATATGTGCCGAATAAAAATAATAAAATAAAACAAATAAAGATGCAAACTTCCAAGGTTAGGAATCACCACAAGAATAAATATATGTGCAGATCATAAATCACATAAAGATGCATGCTTTATATCAAATAATCGACTTTTGCAAATTCCAAAAATTTAGGCGATAGAGGCTCTCGCATAAAAACCTAATTTGTTTCTACCTTTTCTTAATTAGGATTAGTCGGCTCTCGCAAATAAACCCTAATTACTATCCAATTCATAATAAGATCACTTTCGCTTCAATATCATGAATAAGGAATTTCCTCAACTCTCGGAAAGGATTAAGCACATAGGTAGATGATGATAAAGACATATAAATTCATGGATTTATAAATCAAACACACATATCTATGTTGGGATCACCCCAACCCTAGAAGAAGGAAATTAGAAACAAACCATAACAAAAGAAATTAACTTCAACATAAAATAAACTAAAACTTACAACCGTTCGTCTCCTTCCTTCTCCTTCTCTCTCGCCTCCTCCTCCTCCTCTCTCTCTCTCTCTCTCTCTCTCTCCTCCCTCTCTCCTCTCTCCTAGCGCCCTAAAACGACTTGACTTGAATGAATAAAAATCAGCCCTCTAGGGCTTTATTTATAGGCTTCATTCCAAGCTAATCTAGGAAAGAAACTCTATCTATATCTATATCTATCTATCTACTTACTTAAGATAAAAACATGGAAATAAATAATTATATCTAAAAGGAAATATATCTAATGTGGATAAATATCTTCTCCAACTTGATAGATCTTGATGGAATTCGATCTCGAAAATATCTCCATTGAATTCGGGATAGAAACTTAACAAGAGTCTCGGACTGCTCGACATCGGCTTCTGGGTTTCCTCGATATTGAGTAGGATTCCTCGATATCAAGTAGCATTTTCTCGTCTATGCTCAACAACTCGATTCCGGCTACTAGACGGCACATCGACTAAGTTTTTACTCGACATCGAGGAAATTTCCTCGACATCGACTAGAGTTTGGTCCGTCTTCAGCTTCTTCGTCGATCTCGGCTCCAGGATGTGAAAATCGACTAAGTCTTCCTCTATATCGAGTAGATTTCCTCGATATCGAGTTGCATGTTCAACTCCCAGCTTCCTTATCGACTTCTGGAACTCAGCTCGATTTCAGGTTTACTCGATATCGACTAAAACAACTCGATATCGACTAAGTCTCTCAACTTTCTACTCTGTTCTTGAAACGCACTTTCCCGAGTCTTCGTTCGTTGGATTGATGCATATGACCAAGCATTGGAAAGCTCTTTTCGAGGGATACAACTCTCATGAAGACATCAGAACTTGACTCAGAATGATGAATGGAGAAAAATGAGCTTTTCTTTAGCTGCACCATCCTTAGCTTCTTCATGAGTTTCCTTTAAGCTCCAAAGTGCATCCGATTTCTACGAAATATAAGAAAAACTTGTGTAGACCTCCATATATTGTAAATAAACATAAACTACACAAATTATGTATTATTCTAACCCCAAATGTATGAAATGTATGCAGAAATCGATATAAAAGTAACTATAAAACATGGCAAATCAGGCTCACAACAAACACCCCATACTTAAGCTTGCTTGTCCTCAAGCAATACTTTTAATTGTCATTCAGGGGTAGAAAACAAAACTCTCAACATATCAGATTCATTTACCATATGTCCCCGCAATCAGTTACCATCCTCGAAAAGGTACTAGTGTCATAAATCCATGCATGTGCAATAAAAAGCAACATCTACTCACAAAAGGAGGGTTATGTAAAAACAATTCATGTGACAAAGCATTAATAATCAAAAGGACTTTAATTTAAGCTCAATGAGGAGTAGATTAGTAAAAGGCTAAAGGTGGACAATTTTTTGGCAATGTGGTGCTAATAAACCGCGGAAATGGAGTATTTCTAAATTGAATTTCCACATTCCTTCTCATAAGATTCATCACCTTCCATAATGCTTTTTTCAATATTATGCTTTTACCTCTCCAACCTAAGCACTGCCTTCTCGCGAGTCGCAAACATGGGTGTCATGAATGGCCTTGGATACTTAGTGCTTTGGACTCCTCACATATGTCCCATCTCACTGAACTATTATCTCAGCGAGCAGGGTCGATCTACCTTTATCTCCTGAGGTGATCGGATTTTCTTTCACTCATTAAATTTTCCATATATTTTTCAAACAATTTCCCGCCAAACTCCAATAATGATAACAACAACAACAAAAACACCATATGATAATCTCCATAATGTAACATCATTCTCAACATAATCCCCGGATGGAAATAAGGTAAAGAATGGGAAATATTTAGATCATGTTGAGCAAATATGAAATAAGGCATAGTATGGCTTTTGTGATACATAAGCATAGGTATGGCTAGGGAATATAAACATATGAGCATTGTATGGAAATATAAAGTCCTCCATCCTTTTATCATGCAATATGTCAAAAGCAACATCAAATTTTACCTCCTTTCATGGTTTTCAAGAAATAATGCGCTTCATTGTGACTTCCCTTTACTAGGCAATTTCATGCTATATCTCTAATGAATCTAATTTTGCATCGTCGAGTTCAATATAAAGCTTCCATGACATTAATCAAAATTTTCAATGGGGGTCATTTTTTTAAAATTTTGGAAAACATGCATATTAGCACATAAATTTATAATGAATTCCAAAATAGCCATGTATAAACAATTCAAGAAATAAACTTTAAAATATGCACATATATGTCAAATATGCATGAAATAAGCCCTTCCCCCACCCCATACTTAAACATTACAGTGTCCTCACTGTATAAAAAAATAGGGGTAAAGAACGAAACTCACTAGACAGATGTGCAGGACTTCAAAATATCGAGTGAAAATGTTGCTGGGCCTAGTCTGATCTTAGCTTGCTTCTATCCCCATGGACCTGAAAAATGTAGAAGAGAAATACCCATAATAGAAAAACTAAAAGTTCAAAACCAAAAACAAAAGCAACAATGTCCAAAAATCCCAAAAATAAATGTCTATTTACAAGCTCTAGATTTTATAGTCGCTATGCTGACTTTCTCCATGAAGCATTAGCCTGGCTCATTTTTGTCCGGAGGTATAGGTGGGTCTGGTGGTTCCTCCGGTGGTGGGAAGCGTGGGATGTCATACGGGGGCATCATATGAAGAAGCTTAAACCTCCCCGAGTGGACGCTCCATGGCTCCACCCATTCATCTTCATGGGCTTCAGCTAGCATGCATAAAGGAAGATATAAAGAAAATATACATACCTCATCATCATACCTCTTCCGCTTCATATGTTGATTTGTTTGCGCGTCTCCACCACAGCAAAACGGTGGAGTGGGAAGAGATATTTCCACCTCATCATGCGGAGCTTCATGCCACTTTGCTAGGACCCCATACTTGAATATGAATATCGGTTGCTCAAAATCATCAGGGATAGCCTTCACTTTGTAAGGTAAAAGCGATCTTGGAATGCCCTGGGCAACAATGTCCAACTTCTTCTCTTCTAGTGCTTCTTCTTATTGGGGTCCTTCAAATGGTTTTTCAAAGATAGATTGCAAAGGTAGAATCGAGATAGGGGAAGGACATACCTGGGTTTCTGTAATGGGGTCGACGTCGACTATGGGGTAGTCGACATCAATTGGCGTTGTTGCTCTCATATACCGTGGGAGTACCCATTGTTCATTCCAATCTTCTTCTTCCTCATCACTTTCCATAGCTTCAATTTCCTCATAAGAAGGAGGCTCTAATCCTTTAGAACGATAGGAAGCCTCAAGTCTTCGGACTAAGTCCTACAGCTGGGCTATTTCCCTTAATCGTGCCTCCTCTACTACGATACTATTTCTCCGTCTCAAATCTTGAGACCATTCTTCCCATGCAGGATTCCCTTCGACAAAGTCTTCCATCTTTGTACCTAAGCTTTGATATCAAAATCAAGAACACAAATTAGTAGCAAAAGCTTGGCACCCAGTTGGTACCGATGAGGTAGGTGGTGGTAGGGTATGTGATATGGTATGAAAAAGGGATGGACTTTTCTGAACCTTAAACACAACTAAGCTAGGCGCGATTGATATCTCCCCGGCAACGACGCCAATTTGACGAGATTGTTTCTCGACCAAATAAATTTGTAGTCAAGACCCCCGCTATAGTATAGGGGAGTCAGGTTCGTCCTCATGAGAGAAGCCAGCGGTTCTAGGTTTACTGTGTTTTGGGGTTCGGGGATAGCAGGAAAAGGTGGGAGGTTGTTTTCGACTTCGAGTAAGACTTGGTCGATGTCGATGGATGGAGGGAGAATGGTGGTTTGATATCGAGTAGAATATGTGCCGAATAAAAATAATAAAATAAAACAAATAAAGATGCAAACTTCCAAGATTAGGGATCACCACAAGAATAAATATATGTGCAGATCATAAATCACATAAAGATGCATGCTTTATATCAAATAGTCGACTTTTGCAAATTCCAAAAATTTAGGTGATAGAGGCTCTAGAATAAAAACCTAATTTGTTTCTACCTTTTCTTAATTAGGATTAATCGGCTCTCGCAAATAAACCCTAATTACTATCCAATTCATAATAAGATCACTTTCGCTTCAATATCATGAATAAAGAATTTCCTCAAATCTCGCAAAGGATTAAGCACATAGGTAGATGATGATAAAGACATATAAATTCATTGATTTATAAATCAAACACACATATCTATGTTGGGATCACCCCAACCCTAGGAGAAGAAAATTAGACACAAACCATAATAAAATAAATTAACTTCAACATAAAATAAACTAAAACTTACAACCGTTCGTCTCTTTCCTTCTCCTTCTCTCTCACCTCCTCCTCCTCCTCCTCTCTCTCTCTCTCTCTCTCTCTCTCTCTCTCTCTCTCTCCCCTCTCACTCCTCCTCCCTCTCTCATCTCTCCTTGCGCCCTAAGACGACTTGACTTTAATGAATAAATATCAGCCCCCTAGGGCTTTATTTATAGGCTTTCTTCCAAGCTAATCTAGGAAAGAAACTCTATCTATATCTATATCTATATCTATCTATCTACTTAATTAAGATAAAAACATGGAAATAAATAATTATATCTAAAAGGAAATATATCTAATGTGGATAAATATCTTCTCCAACTTGATAGATCTTGATGGAATTCGATCTCGAAAATATCTCCATTGAATTCGAGATAGAAACTTAACAAGAGTCTCGGACTGCTCGACGTCGGTTTCTGGGTTTCCTCGATATCGAGTAGCATTTTCTCGTCTGTGCTCAACAACTCGATTCCGGCTTCTGGACGGCACATCAACTAAGTTTTTACACAACATCGAGGAAATTTCCTCGACATCGACTAGAGTTTGGTCCGTCTTCAGCTTCTTCGTCGATCTCGGCTCCCGGATGTGAAAATTGACTAAGTCTTCCTCTATATCAAGTAGATTTCCTCGATATCGAGTTGCATGTTCAACTCCCACCTTCCTTGTCGACTTCTAGAACTCATCTCGATTTCAGGTTTACTCGATATCGAGTAAAACAACTCGATATCGACTAAGTCTCTCAGCTTTCTGCTCTGTTCTTTAAACGCACTTTCCCGAGTCATCGTTCGTCGGATTGACGCATATGACCATGCGTTGGAAAGCACCTTTCGAGGGATACAACTCTCATGCAGACACTAAAACTTAACTCGGAATGATGAATGGAGAAAAATGGGATTTTCTCCAGCTGCACTATCCTTAGCTTCTTCATGAGTTTCCTTTAAGCTCCAAAGTGCGTCCGATTTCTGCGAAATATAATAAAAACTTCTGTAGACCTCCATATATTGCAAATAAACATAAATTACACAAATTATGTATTATTCTAACCCCAAATGTATGAAATGTATGCAGAAATCGATATAAAAGTAACTATAAAACATAGCAAATTTGGCTCACAACAAACACCCCATACTTAAGCTTGCTTGTCCTCAAGCAATACTTTTAATTGTCATTCAGGGGAAGAAAACAAAACTCTCAACATATCAGATTCATTTGTCATATGTCCCCGCAATCAGTTACCATCCTCGAAAAGGTACTAGTGTCATAAATCCATGCATGTGCAATAAAAAGCAACATCTACTCATAAAAGGAGGGTTATGTAAAAACAATTCATGTGACAAAGCATTAATAATCAAAAGGACTTTAATTTAAGCTCAATAAGGAGTATATTGGTAAAAGGCTAAAGATGGGCAATTTTTTGGCAATGTGGTGCTAATAAACCGCGGAAATTGAGTATTTCCAAATTAAATTTCCACATTCCTTCTCATAAGATTCATCACCTTTCATAATGTTTTTTTTCAATATTATGCTTTTACCTCTCTAACCTCAGCACTGCCTTCTCGCGAGTCGCAAACAAGGGTGTCATGAATGGCCTCGGATACTTAGTGCTTTAGACTCCTCACATATGTCCCAACTCACTGAACTATTATCTCAGCGAGCAGGGTCGATCTACCTTTATCTCCTGAGGTGATCGGATTTTCTTTCACTCATTAAATTTTCCATATATTTTTCAAACAATTTCCCGCCAAACTCCAATAATGATAACAACAACAAAACAAACACCATATGATAATCTCCATAATGTAACATCATTCTCAACATAATCCCCGGATGGAAATAAGGTAAAGAATGGGAAATATTTAGATCATGTTGAGCAAATATGAAATAAGGCATAGTATGGCTTTTGTGATACATAAGCATAGGTATGGCTAGGGAATATAAACATATGAGCATTGTATGGAAATATAAAGTCCTCCATCCTTTTATCATGCAATATGTCAAAAGCAACATCAAATTTTACCTCCTTTCGTGGTTTTCAAGAAATAATGCGCTTCGTTGTGACTTCCTTTTACTAGGCAATTTCATGCTATATCTCTAATGAATCTAATTTTGCATCGTCGAGTTCAATATAAAGCTTCCATGACATTAATCAAAATTTTCAATGGGGGTCATTTTTTCAAAATTTTGGAAAACATGCATATAAGCACATAAATTCATAATGAATTCCAAAATAGCCATGTATAAACAATTCAAGAAATAAACTTTAACATATGCACATATATGTCAAATATGCATGAAATAAGCCCTTCCCCCACCACATACTTAAACATTACAGTGTCCTCACTGTATAAAAAAATAGGGGTAAAGAACGAAACTCACTAGACAGATGTGCAGGACTTCAAAATATGGAGTGAAAATGTTGTTGGGCCTAGTCTGATCTTAGCTTGCTTCTATCCCCATGGACCTGGAAAATGTAGAAGAGAAATACCCACAATAGAAAAACTAAAAGTTCAAAACCAAAAACAAAAGCAACAATGTCTAAAAATCCCAAAAATAAATGTCTATTTACAAGGTCTAGATTTTATAGTCTCTAGGCCGACTTTCTCCATGAAGTATTAGCCTGGCTCATTTTTGTCGGGAGGTATAGGTGGATCTGGTGGTTCCTCCGGTTGTGGGAAGCGTGGGATGTCATCGGGGGGCATCATATGAAGAAGCTTAAACCTCCCTGAGTGGACGCTCCATGGCTCCACCCATTCATCTTCATGGGCTTCAGCTGGCATGCATAAAGGAAGATATAAAGAAAATATACATACCTCATCATCATACCTCTTCCGCTTCATATGTTGATTTGTTTGCGCGTCTCCACCACAGCAAAACGGTGGAGTGGGAAAAGATATTTCCACCTCATCATGCGGAGCTTCATGCCACTTTGCTAGGACCCCATACTTGAATATGAACATCGGTTGCACAAAATCATCGGGGATAGCCTTCACTTTGTAAGGTAAAAGCGATCTTGGAATGCCCTGGGCAACAATGTCCAACTTCTTCTCTTCTAGTGCTTCTTCTTATTGGGGTCCTTCAAATGGTTTTTCAAAGATAGATTGCAAAGGTGGAATCGAGATCGGGGAAGGACATACCTGGGTTTCTGTAATGGGGTCGACGTCGACTACGGGGTAGTCGACATCGATTGGCGTTGTTGCTCTCATGTATCGTGGGAGTACCCATTGTTCATTCCAATCTTCTTCTTCCTCATCACTTTCCATAGCTTCAATTTCCTCATAAGAAGGAGGCTCTAATCCTTTAGAACGATAGGGAGCCTCAAGTCTTCTCCAAGATTCTCTTGATCTCTCTATTTGACACTTCGGCTTGCCCATTGGTTTGAGGGAGATAGGCGGTGGATACCCTATGTGTGACATGATATTTCTTCAAGAGAGCGTGACGAGAGGGTTTCTCGGCCAAATAAATTTGTAGTCAAGACCCCTGCTAAAGTATAGGGGAGTCAGGTTCGTCCTCATGAGAGAAGTCAGCGGTTCTAGGTTTACTGTGTTTTGAGGTTCAGGTATAGCAGGAAAAGGTGGGAGGTTGCTGTTGACTTCGAGTAAGACTTGGTCGATGTCGATGCATGGAGGGAGAATGGTGGTTTGATATCGAGTAGAATATGTGCCGAATAAAAATAATAAAATAAAACAAATAAAGATGCAAACTTCTAAGGTTAGGGATCACCACAAGAATAAATATATGTGCAGATCATAAATCACATAAAGATGCATGCTTTATATCAAATAATCGACTTTCGCAAATTCCAAAATTTTAGGTGATAGAGGCTCTCGCATAAAAACCTAATTTGTTTCTACCTTTTTCTTAATTAGGATTAGTCGGCTCTTGCAAATAAACCCTAATTACTATCCAATTCATAATAAGATCACTTTCGCTTCAATATCATGAATAAGGAATTTCCTCAACTCTCGCAAAGGATTAAGCACATACGTAGATGATGATAAAGACATATAAATTCATGGATTTATAAATCAAACACACATATCTATGTTGGGATCACCCCAACCCTAGAACAAGGAAATTAGAAACAATCATAATAAAAGAAATTAACTTTAACATAAAATAAACTAAAACTTACAACCGTTCGTCTCCTTCCTTCTCCTTCTCTCTCGCCTCCTCCTCTCTCTCTCTCTCTCCTCTCTCTCTCTCTCTCTCCTTTCTCTCCTCCTCCCTCTCTCCTCTCTCCTTGCGCCCTAAAACGACTTGACTTGAATGAATAAAAATCAGCCCTATAGGGCTTTATTTATAGGCTTCATTCCAAGCTAATCTAGGAAAGAAACTCTATCTATATCTATATCTATCTATCTACTTACTTAAGATAAAACATGGAAATAAATAATTATATCTAAAAGGAAATATATCTAATGTGGATAAATATCTTCTCCAACTTGATAGATCTTGATGGAATTCGATCTCGAAAATATCTCCATTGAATTCGGGATAGAAACTTAACAAGAGTCTTTGACTACTCGACGTCGGCTTTTGGGTTTCTTCGATATGGAGTAGGATTCCTCGATATCGAGTAGCATTTTCTCATCTGTGCTCAACAATTCGATTCCGGCTTCTGGACGGCACATCGACTAAGTTTTTACTCGACATCGAGGAAATTTCCTCGACATCGACTAAAGTTTGGTCCGTCTTCAGCTTCTTCGTCGATCTCGGCTCCAGGATGTGAAAATCGACTAAGTCTTCCTCTATATCGAGTAGATTTCCTCGATATCGAGTTGCATGTTCAACTTCCACCTTCCTTGTCGACTTCTGGAACTCAGCTCGATTTCAGGTTTACTCGATATCGAGTAAAACAACTCGATATCGACTAAGTCTCTCATCTTTCTACTCTGTTCTTGAATCGCACTTTCCCGAGTCTTCATTCGTCGGATTGATGCATTTGACCATGCGTTGTAAAGACATTTTCGAGGGCTAAAACTCTCATGAAAACACTAGAACCTGACTTGGAATGATGAATGGCGAAAAATGGGCTTTCCTTCGGCTGCACCATCCTTAGCTTCTTCATGAGTTTCCTTTAAGCTTCAAAGTGCGTCCGATTTCTGCGAAATATAATAAAAACTTGTGTAGACCTCCATATATTGCAAATAAACATAAACTACACAAATTATGTATTATTATAACCCCAAATGCATGAAATGTATGCAGAAATCGATATAAAAGTAACTATAAAACATGGCAAATTAGGCTCACAACAAACACCCCATACTTAAGTTTACTTGTCCTCAAGCAATACTTTTAATTGTCATTCAGGGGTAGAAAACAAAACTCTCAACATATCAGATTCATTTGCCATATGTCCCCGCAATCAGTTACCATCCTCGAAAAGGTACTAGTGTCATAAATCCATGCATGTGCAATAAAAAGCAACATCTACTCACAAAAGGAGGGTTATGTAAAAACAATTCATGTGACAAAGCATTAATAATCAAAAGGACTTTAATTTAAGCTCAATAAGGAGTATATTGGTAAAAGACTAAAGGTGTGCAATTTTTTGGCAATGTGGTGCTAATAAACTGGAGAAATGGAGTATTTCCAAATTCAATTTCCACATTCCTTCTCATAAGATTCATCACCTTCCATAATGCTATTTTTCAATATTATGCTTTTACCTCTCTAACCTCAGCACTGCCTTCTCGCGAGTCGCAAACATGGGTGTCATGAATGGCCTCGGATACTTAATGCTTTGGACTCCTCACATATGTCCCATCTCACTAAACTATTATCTCAGCGAGCAGGGTCGATTTACCTTTATCTCCTGAGGTGATCGGATTTTCTTTCACTCATTAAATTTTCCATATATTTTTCAAACAATTTCCCGCCAAACTCCAATAATGATAACAACAACAACACAAACACCATATGATAATCTCCATAATGTAACATCATTCTCAACATAATCCACGGATGGAAATAAGGTAAAGAATAGGAAATATTTAGATCATGTTGAGCAAATATGAAATAAGGCATAGTATGGCTTTTGTGATACATAAGCATAGGTATGGCTAGGGAATATAAACATATGAGCATTATATGGAAATATAAAGTCCTCCATCCTTTTATCATGCAATATGTCAAAAGCAACATCAAATTTTATCTTCTTTCATGGTTTTTAAGAAATAATGCGTTTCATTGTGACTTCCCTTTACTAGGCAATTTCCTCCTATATCTCTAATGAATCTAGAAAAATGCGTTTCATTGCTTCTATCCCCATGGACCTGAAAAATGTAGAAGCGAAATACCCACAATAGAAAAAATAAAAGTTCAAAACCAAAAACAAAAGCAACAATGTCCAAAAATCCCAAAAATAAATGTCTATTTACAAGCTCTAGATTTTATAGTCGCTAGGCCGACTTTCTCCATGAAGCATTAGCCTGGCTCATTTTTGTCCGGAGGTATAGGTGGGTCTGGTGGTTCCTCCGGTGGTGGGAAGCGTGTGATGTCATCCGGGGGCATCATATAAAGAAGCTTAAACCTCCCCGAGTGGACGCTCCATGGCTCCACCCATTCATCTTCATGGGCTTCAGCTGGCATGCATAAAGGAAGATATAAAGAAAATATACATACCTCATCATCATACCTCTTCCGCTTCATATGTTGATTTGTTTGCGCGTCTCTACCACAGCAAAACGGTGGAGTGGGAAGAGATATTTCCACCTCATCATGCGGAGCTTCATGCCACTTTGCTAGGACCCCATACTTGAATATGAACATCGGTTGCTCAAAATCATCGGGGATAGCCTTCACTTTGTAAGGTAAAAGCGATCTTGGAATGCCCTGGGCAACAATGTCCAACTTCTTCTCTTCTAGTGCTTCTTCTTCTTGGGACATGTGAATGTTATTTTCTCTTGGTCTTCCGGTGCGATGGCAATTTGAAAGTAGCCCGAGTAGCCATCCAAGAAACAATAGTAAGCTCTTCCGGCGAGGTGCTCCACCATTTGGTCAATAAATGGGAGAGGGAAGTGGTCCTTGCGAGTCTCCGCGTTCAATTTGCGATAGTCGATGCAAACTCTCCATCCAGTTTGGACTCGCGTGGGCACTAGCTCTCCTTCCTTGTTCTCTACGATCGTGATGCCTCCTTTCTTTGGAACCACCTGCGTAGGACTAACCCATTTACTATCGGAGATATGATAGATCATACCGGCTTGTAGTACCTTTAGAACTTCCTTCTTGACCACCTCCATCATTGATGGGTTGAGTCTCCTTTGGGGTTGTCTTGATGGTTTGGCTCCTTCCTCCAAGAGTATGCGATGCATGCACATGGTTGGGCTAATTCTTTTGATGTCCGCAATTGTCCATCCAAGGGCCGTCTTGTGTTCCTTAAGCACCCCCTATCAACCTCTCCTCTTGGTAAAGAGTGAGCTTATTTGTTATGATGACCGGCAAGGTATCTCCATCACCCAAGAAGTCATACTTGAGGTGATCCGGCAATGGTTTAAGCTCTATCAAGGGTGCCTGAACAATAGAAGGTAAAAGCCTCTTGCTTGGGAGGGCTAGTGTTAAGGCATCTTTTCTTTGGTGACTATGTTGTGCCTCTAATGCTCCCGAAACTTCATGCAAGTAAGGTGAAATAGAATATTCCATTGAAAGCTCATCTAGAGGGGTTTCTAAAGCTACTTGCAATTCATATTTCCCATTAAGCTCAAAAACATCTTCTACACAAGGTTCAATAGTATCAATAGCAAATAGAGAGTGTTCATCATGAGGATACTCCATTGCATCAAATATGCAATACTCTACCTTTTCTCCATCGAACTCCATAGTGAGTGAATCGGTATAGACATCAATCTTTGTTCGGCGGTCCTTAGGAAGGGTCTACCCAAGAGGGATAGGCGCCTCCGCTACTCCATGCTCCATGTCCAAAATAAAGAAATATGCGGGAAAGATTAGCTTTTCCACCATAACTATAACATCTTCTACAAACCCCCTAGGATAGATTTGAGAATGATTTGCCAATTGGATCACAACTCTTGTTTCTTGCAAAGCACCAAGTCCAAGTGATTTATAGAGGGAGTATGAGATAACATTAATGGATGCTCCTAAATCTAGCGAAGCATGATTAAATTTAACATCTCTAATTGTGCAAGGGATAGTAAACATACCCGGATCGCTACATTTTTCGGGCATACGCCTTTCTAACATAGCGGCGACATGTTCACTTACTTAAACTTTTTGCTTCGCCTTCAATTTTTGATTCCTCTTGAGCGTGCATAATTCCTTCAAAAATTTTGCATAACGAGGAACAGATTTAACTAGGTTGAGTAGGGGGATGTTTACCTCACACTTGGAGAATGTTTCAAAGAGTTCGGTGTCGCTCTCTGGCCTCCTTGGATTCCTCAAAGCCTCCGAAAAGGGTGCCACTGGCTTAAAATCGTCAAGAGGAGGTTTGGAATCGACGGCGTCGAGTCCGGGCTCACCAACGTTAGCTTTCTGGGCAGAATCCATTGTCAGCGAATCATTTTTCGCTGGTGGCGAGTCAGGTTCGCTGGCAGCGAGTCGAGTTCCACTGTCAGCGACTAGGATCGTATCTGGTTCGGCAGATGCATTCACCTCATTCGCTGCCAGCAAGTCTGGTTTCGCTGTCAGCGGAATTTGCACAGAACTTGTCTCTTCTTTGTTTTCTCCATAGCATTCTTCCATGATCTCTTCTAAGGCTTCTTTCTCACCCCTAGGTGCGACAAACAGTTCCTTGTCGCTCCTTAGGGTGATGGCGCTCACGTTCTCCCGAGTCATTTGCTTGTAATTCTCTAATCGCTTGAGCCATTTGGCCCATCATCTTCTCTTGTGCATTCATCTTCTCCGTTTAAGCTTTGAGGGTTTCTAGAATGAGCTTGTACGGATCCTCACCTTGTTGATTAGCTTGAGGAGCCCCCCTTTGACGATTATCATAGGGTTCTCTATATTGGGGTCCTCCTTGTTGATAGGGAGGTTATTGTTGTTGATTGAACCAGCCACCATAACCTTGTTGTTGAAAATTAGAATTATAGAGATTATTACCATAGTTGCGGCATGTACCGTAGTCTCCCATAACATTGACCTCCATGGCTCCATCTTGCACGTCAGGACATTGATCCATAGGATGGGATGGGTCTCCACACAACCCACATGCTTTGAGTTGTTGTTGAACTCTTTGCAAAGTTAGATTCTTTAGGGCCTCTCTAATCTCCTTAAGCTCGTTTTGCATGCTTGATGTTGGGGAGTCCAAGTGTAAGACTCCTCCAGCTCTATGAGACCGTCGATATTATTGAGAAGTATTAGCAAGCTCCTCAAATATCTCCATAGCTTCCTCTAGTGTTTTGTTGAGAATGTTCCCTCCACTAGCCGAGTTAACCGTCGCACGATCATGATCGAGTAGCCCTTCATAAAGATATAGGACCAAATCGTCCTCCGAAAAGCCATGATATGGGCAACTTGCTTTTAGCTTCTTGAATCTCTCCACATATTCGTAGAGAGTCTCCGTGGCCGATTGCGCAATGCTTGATATCTCATTCTTCAAAATATTGTGTCTAATGGCAGGGAAGTATTTGCGCAAGAAGGCCTTTTTCATCTCCATCCATGTAGTAATGCTCTCCGTGGGTAAATAATAGAGCCAATCGTTGGCCGCATCCTTCAAGGTGAATGGGAAGGCCCTTAGCATCATTTGATCCTTCGTGATGCCTTGAGGTCTCAAACGATCGCATATTCCGTGAAACTCTGCAAGGTGCTTGTTTAGGTCTTCTCCACTCATGCCATGAAACATTGGCAAAAGATGGACCCATGGTGACTTAAATTCAAACTTGGTGCCATCCGGGAGTGGTAAGAGCCTAATAGCCAATGGCTGTGTTTGTAAATTTGGCTCCTTTAGCTCCTTCAAAGTGCGTCATTGTGGGACCACGAGCACATTGCCGCCGTTTGGCGGTGGATGATTGTTGTTTTGGTTGTTGTTTTGGTTGTTGTCGTCCATCTCTTCTTCGTTTTCCAGGTTGGATGAGTGCTCTCTTTGCAACCTAGAAGTCGTTCTTTCAATTTCTGGATCAAAAGGTAAGAGATTGGAATTAGTAGAATGGGTGTGGACCATGCGAGTGGTCCACAAAAAAGTTGATGATTAAACTACAAAAAGAAATCGAATTAAATCTCCCCGGGGGGCGCCAAAAACTTGACGGGATGAAAATCGTTGATTCCCAATCAAGTAGTTCCCACTCTCACAAATTAGTATAATTGGCAAGAAAGGGGTCGAATCCTCGGGAGATTTAAGATTTCACATTGCAATTTGATCACCAACAAGTAACAAAAGTGGGATAAGATGCAACTTTTAAATAAGAACAAGTAAAGTAAAGTAAAGACGGAATTTTGTTGTAAAATCAAGAGTAGAGAACGGTTCCACCTACGAATTCTTTGACATTGGTTGGCTTATCGATCATCGAATTCTTTTCAAGCTATTAACTTTCCTACAAATTCCTCTCGTCTTGGTTTATATAGATTAAAAGTCCTACGAGTCCAATTAATCTCTTACACCTCAATGCAATCATAACACAGTTAAGATTTAACAACGAGATAACACGACATCCCAAGAACATGAGCACATAAATAACACCAATTAAACACGGTAAATCGATGTTTAAGATATATGTCAACTTCCTACATAATCATGCTTCAAACACGGAATCCACAATCTTATGCATGCTACTATAGAAATAACGCAAATACGAAAGCGTTAAATCTTAGCACGAAATCAATATTTTCAAGTCGGCCAAGCAAGATAACATTAATAACATAACAATAAGCACAAGGAAGTTGAAGGAATTAAAATAGAGGAAAGATAGCTTGAATTAAAAACTCACAATTCACCAACCAAGTCTCCGAAAACGTAGGCGAAACACTAGGAAAATTAGCCACTCATGGCTTACCTAAGCTCTCTTCTCTTCTATGGTGATTGCTCCAATTGAAATTAATTAGAAACTAACCCTAGAATATCCTATTTATAAGCCTAATGTCTTCCATAAACAAGGTAAAATACAGATAAACTAGATAGAAACTTCCTAAAGAGACTAGATAAAAGATAGACTTTCCTAATTTAATTCAGCGTCACATTCCGCTGGCAGCGAGAATTTCCGCTGGCAGCGAATGGCCTTGATTGAGCTACTGTTGGATTTTCGCTACCACCTCGCTACCACACTCGCTGTCAGCGAACTCCCATCCTCCTCGGATCCTTCCTTCCGCTTGCGCGAGTCACTGCTTCTGCTACCGCGAGATGCTTCTTCCGCTGCAGCGAGTCCGTCCTTCTGCAGCAGCGATTCGCCGGGTCTCCGTCGTCCTGGTGCACCCTGCTGGCAGCGATGATTTCTGCGGCAGCGAGACAAGTCGCTAGCAGCGGACGCTTCTTGCTCGCATCTTCCTCTCTCGTTGGCTCCTCCTCTCACTGGCTCTCTCTCGATGGCTTGCCGGGCAGCTAGTCACCTTGGTTCCACTCGCTAGAAGCGAGCAGCACTCGCTAGCAGCGAAATCTGCCCAGATACTTGTTTTCACTTTGTTCTTTTCTCGTTGTTTCTTTCCTCCTTTCTTTCTCTTCTTAGCTTGATTTCTTGACTTTACTTGGACATGTTTAACAACTTTCCCTTGCTTTCCACCGTGTCGGATCTACGATTCTGCACATTTCAACCGAAATAGCATAGATTCCAAACTTTGCCACAAAAAGAGTTTAATCTAAATTAACACTAAAACATGCATATTCTACAATGCAAATGCAACTAAACTATCTAGTAATGCCCATTAGAAATGTGCATTATCAACAAGCCAAAAATATTCTCTACCTTAATTTTCTCAATGAGCCCCATTACAACCCTTACAAGACCTCATGATGATTATTGCTTGTAATGTCAACCACGGTGGAGATTTTGATGTGGATTTCAATTTTCATGGAGCTTAGTTGCATTGGATTGAGTTTGAGCGGAATTGATTTGCCTAAACACAAGAGCGATGAGTGAAACACTTTATATACCCGGTGAGGTTGGATTGAAATGTGCCTAAGCCTTTGAGTTGCTCAAATACATGTGAGGATGTTGATTAGTGTCTTGTGCTTCCTATTTGGTTTGGATTATGTTTTTACGAGGTCAATGCATGAAGAGTGTATTTGTGGGATGTTTAATTGGATTGGTTTTGTTTTCTTGAGGACAAGAAAGGTTCAAGTGTGGGGGAGTTTGATAACACACATTTAGGTAGTGTATAAGCATTTAGATAGGTTTAGGTATGATAAAGTGCATGAATTAGAGTAGTTTTCGTATTTTATTTAATTATATAGAGAGTCGGAATCTACATATGTTTGCATATACTTTCAGGTATTGGTGGAATCAGTTGATGACATAAAAATGGCCTAACATCGAGCAAGAGGATAATAAGCAAGAAGAATTGATTGGAGTTGTCTAAGCTGACGACACTGCACTAAAACGACTCGTTCGATGGCTGTATTTATCGGATTGGGGCGTATTTATACTTGTTGGAAAGACGATTCGAAGACCTACAACTGTCATGTTTACGACTTTTCCAAATTTACCCTTTAAAATAGCGAAATCTGGACGTCAAGAGGGCTGTTGAAAAGAACTCGGGTGGAGCAATAAAAACTCGGCCGAGTTCTTTGGTTTCCGCCTGAGTTTTGTAGTGCTTACAAGGATGTTGGTTGTTACTCATGTTTAATTGTTGAAAGATGTTATTTTTATTAATTGTTAACTAGGGAGGACATGAAACGGTGGTTTTGGGAAGAACAAAGAGAGTTCTTAGTTTTAGTTCCAATCGGACAGGATTGCTAGGGAGCAATTAGGATACCTTTTGTGATTTTCTCAAGTATGAACAACTAACCTTATTTGCTTGGGAAAATTAATCGAAGCGTCGGGTTTATCATTCCATTGTGAGATTTCTCTATCTTAATACTCCTCTGTCAACATTATCAATTATTTGCGCCGAATGTTTAGGGTTTTTGTGAATTTTCATTAGCCTGATCAACTGATGCTTGTTCATGATAATCTATATCTAGATATAGGTAATTACTGGTTGAGTTATCTATATTCTTTAGTAGCAAAGTATAAATCTCTGAAACTGGTTGATTTAGGGATTTGTATAGAGAATTGATTTGCAATTGATGCAGTAACTGGTTGTGCGCGTCAATTGTCTTTGTTGATTTTCTTTAAGCTTCATCGATTATTGAATTGAATCTTGATAGTTTCTAGATTGTTTGATAATTAGGGTTTTCAGGGTCTGGTTGTCCTGTTAACTAGGTTCGATAAGAAATTGGATTCAAAAGACCTAGTCTTTCCACAACAAAGTATTCAAGAGGAAGTTATCTAATCGATTTCGATGATCAATGAACAAACTTGATTGCTGAGATTGGTTGACCTAAGCTATTTCATCTCATATTCATTCCCTCAATCTGTTTTATCCTGCTACTTTTGTTTACTTTTGTTTCTTAGTTAGTCAGTTTAAACCATAAAAAAAACCTCTCTTTGTTTCTTGTTCTTGTTGACACACTTGACTTGCATACTAATCATTGACTCTCTGTGGGATCGACCCGCACTTGTCAAACTACATTAGTTAGGTTAGTCGGATATATTTGATAGGATTAAGGCGACTGAAAAATTCTCCATCGGTAGGTCATCCGCCCAGTATATGCCACCGAGACCGGTATCACTTGTCCTAAGTAAACGATAACATTGTGTGTAATTGTATTATTATTGTTGTTGTGTTGTACATTATTTACTCGTAAGTGACCCATTTTCAGTGACGTTATATCATATTCTTTCCGTACTCGGAATATGATTCCTTAGGGTCTTCGGATCCGCATCCCATTCAAACACTCGGTCCTTTTGGATTTTTTATTTTATTTAATCAAACGAGACAGGTTCCACATAAATATTTACTCTTAATGTTTATTTTTATTCTACAATCACCAATACCCTTTTATGGTCAATGGGTGGTAGACAGAGTCTTGAACATTTTACTTTCTACTACTCACTAGTTGTGAAAAAACTAACCGTCCTATTTTTCTTCCCTTGGATGGCTGGGGTCCTTGGTCTGCATACTATACCTCAGCCACTAACTCACAGGTTTAGGTGAACGGTCTTGAAGCGCTGAAGAATAAAGAAGTCTAAGATTTTTGTTCAAATTTTAGTATTGTGTTTTAAGGTACTAGTTCCTAAAATTTATTGTGTTAAAGTTTATTTATTTCCGCTTTAAATCTTTTAATTTTATTTCCGCTGGTATTATTCAAACTACTTACACACTAAAATTGGACCCGTTACTTTGGGTTACTTTATTTTAGATGATTGATTTTTATTTAAGTATTATGCTAATTTCATATCTATTATAATTTACTTTATATCATCTTGTTTATGGAAGCATGGTTGCATGTGCCTATAAGCCTTGATGAAAAGAAGGTTCCACATCAATGGAGGAATTCTCTGGGCAATGAAGGTTCTAGAGTTCCCGACTGCTCTGGAATTTCTACTTCACTGTCTTCAACCCTCGTCTCACTGATGGTTTCTGCAGCATCTAAATCTGCTGGAGGTTCAACTTTCTTTTTGCCCATAAAGGCCATGACAGGACCAAACAAAGGTTTCCTGTTAGTATTGGAAGACTGTGGTCCAGAAGCTGAAACAAACAAAATAAAAATCAGTTCAAAGCAATATGCTCACAAAAACATGCAAACACAAAAATCAAGATGCCAGCAAATTGTCCAAAACAGTTCAATGCAACAACCACAACCAGTAGCTTTCTCAAGGTTGTTGAATGAGAGCTAAACCTTTTTAGGTTCTATCACAATATCTTCAAAGATTTTGTTCTAGCTCCAGATGTTCTTTGAAGTTGCATCCAGACATCCACTAACCATCTTTTGAGAATGACATCCTTAAAATCGGCAGTCATAACCGTTCATAGTTTTCCAACCCAACAGAGCCTTTGCCTGTGAAATAAACGCCATTGTAACTCCTAGGATTTTCAGTTGTGTGTCTTGTGCACACAGGATAGTGTTGGACTAAATAATTTTAGGCATGTCACATTCCACCATTCCGACACAACTTAACAAAACAGCTACCAGAGATGACAGTCACATAATTGAAACTACTAAGCAATACAGAACAGCCGCAAGTATATCTTGCCCTAGAGACCATTTAGTAAAATACTAAACTATATGTAATAGTTATATAATCCACGAAAAGAAGCCCACCATAAAATCAAATTCTGGAAATCGAAGATCATGAAGTGAAGATTATGGACTGAAGATTATGGAAAAGAACAATGTAAGTGTATCACAAATTAGTGAGCATAAAACTAGCAGTTCTACAGATGCACTTAAAGACTATTTCTCAACTCACTCAATCACACAACAAAGGGAAGATAAAATCACAAATACTTCAAAATTCAAATTCCTAGTATAGGAAATATAACTGATAAGGGAGAGGGGAAATGACCTTCGCTGGTTGGCTCGGCATTGTCCCCATCAAATAGAGCAGTATCAAAATTGCGCTCTATATTCTTAACGCTCTCGCTGAGCTTATTCACTGCCCCCGCCAAATCCAAATTTCCCAACGAAACTCTCCCACCGAATGAATCCATATGCTACACGCTCTCCCAACTGAAAAACTTATCTGATCTGGAAAAATCCCTTCTAGATCAAACCGATAAGAGCCTGCAAAATTGGAACCAAATCAAAACGGGGAAAACGAACAAATTTTCTCCATAACTGGAACCAATTGAGCTTTAGCTTCATCCATGGATCAGCGTACAAACAAGAAAACCGTAATGTACAAAGAATACACAGGATCGAGTACAGATATCCGTCTAAAGGGACATGAGTTGTGATCGGTGGAAGCAATTAACATGCCTTGGGAGGAAGAGAAGATCTAAGTAGCACCTGAAAATCCACATTGATACAACTTGCGAACAAATGAGATGGAGTGGAGAGTGAAACGATACTGTGCTGAGTTACAGCTTTAACATATTCCAACATCATTATTCCTAAGGCAGCTCTTCCTTCATGGGGGGATGTCAAGAAATTAAACAAAAGCTCATCAATCACACCACTATCGAATTTGATTTCGTTGAGCCATGGGGAGTACTTCATATGTTGTCTTTGTCAAGAATCCGCAGAAATTAGCAGTAATATGGGTGATGCTTTGAAAGCCTATGCAAAGCCTATGAATGAAGCGAATGTGGACTTATCTTCTATGGAGTATTTCAGATTTGAGAATTCCATAAATAAAATACAGAATTTCACATTACATAGCTGAACACAGATGGACAGATTGCTGAACACAGATTTTAGATTGTTGAATACAGATTTTATATTTCAGAATTTAGTAATTAAACCATGAATTTTAGGAAACATAGCTGAGTACAGAGTACAGACTGCTGGAACATAAAACTGAATACAGATTTCAGAACTAAAACACAGAATTTTACCTTTTTTAATTGAACACAGATGGACAGAATGCTGAAACAAAGAGGCATACCTGCAACGCACTCAAAGACTTAATTGCCCTTTCCAACTTATCCTTCGCATAGTCAGTTATGCACTTATCCCATCAAGAGGTAAACTCCCTGCAACTTCAACATTATCAACCAACACAAGTGTATTATTATGAACCAAGTTCACATCATTAGAATCCAAATCGATGTGATGCATTAAAAGCCAAATCAACATTGGAAAGTTCAATGTTAGCTAAGACTGTGGTTTTTTTTTTGTGTGTTTAGGGTTTTCCTGGGGCAACGCTCTCT
The DNA here is from genome assembly GCA_037127255.1 of Persicaria tinctoria. NCBI lineage: Eukaryota > Viridiplantae > Streptophyta > Magnoliopsida > Caryophyllales > Polygonaceae > Persicaria > Persicaria tinctoria. The sequence continues at coordinate 38,887,597 of JBANSL010000012.1, read as the reverse complement.
TTGAGAGATATTAAGAGACCAAAAAGCCCCACATCAAAAAGCCGAGTGCAAAATTTACCATAAACTCATTTTTTACATATATTAACATGAAAGTATGAAAGTAGAATGTGCACAAATATCTTATAATTCCATAAACTGCATTAGTGGTATTTTCTTTAGTGGTATATAAATTAAATCATATCTTACATGCTCTTTTTTATTTGCACTGATTAAAGCACAATATGGAAAAGAAATTTCAGCAGCCAATGTCAAGGAGAGTAAACTATGCAAAATGTTCCAATATTATCCCAAGGTGGCCATATATTAGTATCTTTGTTAGCACATAAAAAATATGGAACTCAAATAGCAAAATCAAATGAAGGTATCTTTATTGAAATCACTTTCAACATGATAACACAAAAATAGGCTCATTAGCTAGCTAACACAGATTATAGCCACCATCAGTCCTCTATATATTTTGATTCTAGGAAATGAGAATTGAAAGATTTAGAGAAGAATTCAGATTCCAAGCCAAAATTTAAGAAATTGAAGGTAAAATTAAAAAAAAAATTAAGTATATCTCTGATCGATTTAGGGTAAAGCCGAAAATGATAGAAGACAGAAAAATGTGATGATGGTAACTCTTTAAAAAAATAAGTCGACAGGATGAGGGTAACAATACAAGCAATCAAGCGTCTTTAGTGAAGAATTTGACAAGAAAATATGTCTAGGGTTTGTTGAACAGCAAGTGTGGCATGCAATTTACTGGTTCAAATAGTCAAACGAAAACCAACCACCAATTTCGGAATTCAGATATACAAATCTGAGTTATATCTAACTTTGAGAATCCGAGTTGTTTCCGTCATGTCACCAATTTCAGAATTCGGATATTCAAGCACGAATTCAATTCGATGAAATTATCCAAAAACCTAAATTCGCCGGAAGGAAGGGCTTAAAATCCTAAACCAGGTACATCAGTCGAATTGAAAACGATAATAACAAAATCAAGTGAAATCGAAAGGCTCACCATTTTGGATGAATCCGCCCAAAGCTTTTGTAGTCGAATCCTCGAAAATAATCCAGGGGCGACTGGGCACCGGTGCTATTTGAGGCGAACCAAAAGATCCTCCATGAGGGAGAAGTGATGGGAGCAACCCAGCTTGAGGACCAGGGTGTGGTAATGTTGGATTTCTTCTTTCAGAAGTTCTAGTACTTTGGTGTCGTTTGGAAAGTCGACTTGTGAAAGTTAACAAGTTGACCCGAGATCGAGCAGTATTCATCAATAATTCTTTTAATTTTAATCGCAGATGAACTACTTACTTTCAGAAGTAGTCACCCTTGCAATGAAGCATCTAATGCCTTTAAATAGACTAAACAAAATTAAGAAAATAAAATAAATAATCCTAAATTATCATAAAATATGTTAAACTTTAGAAAACCTGTAACGGCCTGGGTTTAGAACACCCGAATTACGTTTTGAAGGATTTTAAGTTGTTATCAGATCCAGGTTTTGCAATCCGAGTACAAAAGAGTTGAAAAGGATTTTGGAAAATCGCCCAACGATTTCTAATGGTTTTGAAAATAATTTGAAAGGGGCCAAATGAATTTAATTGAACCTAACCCTAGAATAACAAATAGCATCAAACACGCGGGTAGAGACCAAGGCGATAAACCATCCCCTAAGGATGTAGACTCGGGGGACGGTAGGCGATAAACCATCCCCTAAGGATGTAGACTCGGGGGACGGTAGGCAAAATTACGGGGGACCTAGAATATATCCAAAGGAATTGCACCGTGGTGGTTGGAATAGCGGGGTTAGGCAGATGCTGAGAGGTAGTTGCCCCTCTGGTCAGTTGTCCCTCGAATGATAGCTTTTAGATAGATTGTTGTGATGTATAAATTGGGCCCGAGGATGATTCCCCTTTGAGGGGATCAGATTACTTATTGATGACTACTTCGGTGTTGAGTGTTGTTGTGCCTAAGCTAGAGATCTGACTGATATGTAACCCATGTAATGAATACCTACGCAAATGGAATAATAGGAGAGCCCTTATTCTTAGGTAGTCGGAGTTCCAGCTTTGGTGAGACAGTCACATCCATTGTTTAACCCTCTTCATGTCCTCTGAGTAACAGCAACACCCAGGAAAGCCGAAGAAGCCTGAGGAGCCACCGAAGACCACCTCTCAATGTTTTAGGTTTTAGGGGCGGTAAGCACTCATTTCTCCCTTATTTCACCTCCAACCCTTGTAAAGTTTCACCTTTAACACCCCCACACTCTTCCTAGGCACCCTCGCGCAAGAACTATCCCAAACAGAGCCCGGACGAGCCTCCACAAGCCATTTCCATCAAGAAGAACAAGACTTGGGTGAGGATTCTCTTTTCTCTCATTTTTTGTGTCATTCTTGTAATAATACATGTATTGAGGTCGGGGTAGGGTGTGAGGAGAGTGAGGAGTGAGAATACTAACAATGGCGGCCTCGAGGAGCTCAAAATCAGAGCTCAAACGTGAGTTTCTCCGCTACGAACATGAACTCTCCGCAGCGAACATGAACTAGTCGTGGGAGTAGGATCTCGACGCGGCAAACATGAACTAGTCATGGCGAGAGCCTTTTCGCGGCCGCGAGACACCCCAACTCACAAGGTGCCCGCTGAGTAGTTTTGCCGCTACGAGACTTACATTTGGTCGACTTGGGTGATTGACTATTGGACTTAGGTTTGGGTATTGCGATAGGATTTCAATGATGTTACAAATGGATTTTGAAACGTGTATTTTATTGGATGAACTTGGGTTTCAAGAAAATTTTGGGGAAAACTTTTTCGAAGGTTGGAAAGTCGTTTTACATATTTGGAAAGAGTTTTGGAAAATGGTTTGACTACATCAAATTTCCTCGATAAAATGAATCATGGATTTGACTAATGAGTTGGGACTTGGGTTTTTGAAAACAAGGTGCTTAAAAGGTTTTGAGCTAACTTAAGGATTGACTAACTTGGTGTGCCTTGCATAATATTATGATGTGTGAAACCTTATATGCAAGCATGATGTGTTTGATTAATAGCATGATTATGTGATGATATTGTTACAAGATTATATATAATGGATAGATGTGTTGATCCTAAGTCTGACCATGACTTGTTATATGATGATATAATATGCTAGTAGTGGTATATGCCTAAGTATGATTAATGTATACTAAGTATGAGTATAAAAACTTGACTATATATGTTGTAAGGATTGTTGATGAGATAATGATGTGTGACTTTAAATGATTAATATATGGTATAATAATTGTTTGGGATGATGTTTGATGAGTTATGCTGATGTTATACGGGACGGTATATGATGAACTATGAGATGGGTGAGAAATACAACGATGAGGCTTTCGATATATGAAATTCTATAAATTCATGTGTGCTTGTATGGTTGAATAGATAGATTTATGTTTTCATGGTGATTACTATGTGATCTTAAACTATGTAATTCTCACCTTGCTGTTCTGTACCGCCAAGTAAGTTTTCTTTTAGAGCTGACTCAGATTGGACAGAACCACTCCCCTACATGTATGTGCATGATATACTAGGCGTTGCATAAGCATAATAGCATGCCATGTAGTAACATGTTATGACTTGTACAAATGAATGAGCATACTTATTCTGTATGCGTTTGTAAATAGAATGATCGTTATATGTGAAGTCACTAGAGTCGTTGCTATGGTCATAGGACAACCCAATCCCATCAGGTCTTGTCTTGAGTCAAGTCGATTCATGGGTAACACTCATATGAGCATGATTATGAGTTGAGCTTGCGAGCTTGATTCATTTATATGAGCACGATGATGAATGATGGACATGAACAAATAATGGGCATAAATAAATGGAATGCATTCTATTTACAACTGTTAGCATGCTATACGGGTACCCTTTAATTATAGTACTGAATTATATATATATATATATAACTCTTAGCATGCTTGTGTGTCAAATTCCGCCTTGCTTTCGAAGCATGATATTAGGAACACGTATATGTGTGCTTATCTATGGGGACCAGCCAAGTGCGGACTTCAATCTAATCCTATGTCTGTCTAGATTTTTAGGTATGTGATTGATGTGCGTATATGATGCTTGTATGCCTCTATAACTTGGCGCGGTGTTTATATATGGCGAGAAAGAGAGAGCTTCTGAGACTCTGACTCCATCACCTCATCAACTACGACCATTTGAGGATTTTCGAATTTCGGTTTTGACCCGGCACTGTCGTAACACCATTGTTGTATTTGATTTAGACTTATGATGACTTGAATACTAAATGATTTCCACGACTTAGGCTCTAGGTAGGGGTGTTATTCGAGCCGAACGAGTCGAGCTTAACATGTTCAAGTTCGGGTAGAACGGTAGACGAGCTGAGCCGAGCTCGAGCCTAAAATTTGTACGAGCTTTTTTTGGCATTCAGGCTCGGCTCGCGAGCCCAAACACGTACTCGAGCTCGAGCTCGATAGGCTCGGTTAAGTCGAGTGAACGAGCCTATGCTCGTTCAAGCTCGGTTAGGCCAATTTTATTTATTTTTAAATAGAACTTGGTCAGGCCATTTCTAGACAATGGAGTAGTTGATTTCATTCTTCTTACAATCAATTTCAACAAGAAAGAAGGATGTATTATACAATTTTTAACAAAGGCAATATCACAGCAACAAAGGTTAACAAATGCCCAATTCCAAATAAGCAAAAGGAATCCACCGCCTTCAGTGAAGCTGCAGTCGAAGATATCGAAGGAAGATTTGGGGAAGCCGATGCCATGGAATTTCGAATATCCTGCCGGTGGAGTCGAAGGAAGATTTGGGGAAGCCGATGCCATGGAATTTCGAATATCCTGCCGGTGGAGTCGAAGGAAGATTTAGGGAAGCCGATGCAATGGAATCGAAGACGGATCTAAGAAGAAGATGCAGTGACATTGCAGTCCCGGTGCCGCCTTGGGTGGGGTAAGGAGGATGGCGCCATGGCTCGGCCGGTGTACATAGGAGTGGCGACAATAGTTCGGTGGAGCCTGGGAGTGTGGAGGCGTGGAAGACATGGAAGAGTGTGGACTGTGGAAGCATGGAGAGAGTAGAAAGAAAGCGGTTGTGAACCTAATTAGAAGGTAGGGTAGGTGATTTTACAGAGAGAAGGGTATAAGAGATTGGGTTGGATTGGGTTGGGCTTTATTTGCATAAGCTGTCCAACCCAATTAGAAGACTTTTATTTGGTTGGGTTCTATTTGCCCCTGGACATCTATATCTCTATATATAAAAAGAGCCACTTTCCTTATGAACAGTAAATTTATATACATATTTTATTATGTTTTGGACTAAAAGATTGGCCTACATTGTCTTTGGGCTAAAATTATATGTTAAAAAAAATGGCCCATATGCGTTTTGTTAAAAAGTGCCACTTACCATTTTGATCCATACTTTGCCACTGTTCTACCGAAATTACAAAATTACCACTTTACTCTACGACAATCCGTCACCTTCTCGCCTCTCACCTCCCCCTTCCCTTTCCCCCTCTCCGATTCTCCCTCTATACCCTTTTCCTTTGCTCCATCTCCGATCCCGTTAGTCTCACCTCACGTTGCTTCTCCTTCTTCTCGAAGGTAGATCTCCGCTGCTCCCGCTTAGCTTCAATTCGCCTTCATCCAAGCGAATCCGGATTTCCTTGACTTCGATTCCGACCAAGTAAGTGTAGTATAGGTATGTCATCCCTCTTCACCTTTTTTCTTGATATCCGATCCTTTGATTTAATTGAAGAGGGTCAGTGTTGAATTTACATGAGTTTAATTCCAATCCTTTCATTCTTCCATCTTCACCATCGGGACGCTTCAATTCTCATTCAATTGCAGACACTAATTTCTAGGGTTTTTCATTTCCCCTAAATTTATATTTGCAAATCTGTAGGGTCCTTTCCTTGTGGAATTGAGTTCAAATTTCTAATTCAACCGAGAGATTTACTCCCTCTGTTGCCAAGACAGGTCTCTTGGCCGATTCTAAGTACTCTACACAGGACCTCCTCCCCACCCTCGTCGGAGCCGCTTACTCCGCCAGCAACTCATTGGAATGGAAGGGTGCTTGCTTCTACAAAAGCTCCGCCTGGATGGAGTTCATAACAATAGCAAGGGCGAATTTAGCAGTGGCACTCTCCATTTTAAGGTAATTCGTGCTTTTTTATAGATCGATTATTGGTTTGATTCGTTGAATTGTTTGATTCTCGACAGCTATTGCTTCTTATGTTGTCTGCAAACTTGGAATTTGATGCTTAGCTTTGTGTTCAAGACCTAACAATGCCGTTCTGATTGATTTTTGAGTAATAAGCCTTGTGATGTTTTTGCCTCCAGAAATTCTAAAAGAAATTAAATCTAAGAGATAATACACTGATCATATGAGATCAGTAATAATCGCTTCAACAGATAATAGAACTTGAAAACATTCAACTCTAAGGATCATGTACACACTGAAATTTGTTAAATCAACTTCACTTTACACTACTAGAAATTATATGGTTAAATAGACCAACTAGACGAGTAACTTTACGATGTTTGGTTGATTAAGTGGACTTTAACCAAAGATAAATTATATGCCACAAAGATCGACTCAGTTATATGCATATTAAACACATCATTGTTGCATCTCACACCGCCCGATTATTGTAAACTATTAGAACTGACAGGGCCACATATTTTCTTTTTTTTTTTATTATTTCTTCCTGTACCATAGTTAATTTTGCTTTGAATATACGTGTAGCTAAATCTGGAATGTTGTATTTGAATGTACATGCTTATACTATTATACTATTCGGACTACAAATAGATCAAATATACACATCTAAGTACCCTACAGAAAAGAATTAGCTAAAGATATGAACAAATCAGATGCAGTGAGGTTTCTACTGTGCAGCTTGTTACCAAGGTCCGAGAGTCAGGTATAGAACAATAAAGAAGAAAAGCAACAACATGCTGAGCCAGTAAGCCAAGCAGTGGCAGTTACATACACAGCTGAACCCGCCTGCAACATGTATCTCTTTTATGAAAATGGTAATGCTTAGGGCAAGACAGATGACTCCCCCTGCAATGATATAACGCAATTCATCAACCAGCCAATCTGGTGCAATGATGAAGAAAAGGAACCGAGAAACTGCAAGGTACGTACAAAAATGGTTCGTAAGCAATTTTTACGAGAAGAAAACCACCGGAATATGTTGAAGAACACGGTAGGGAAACTGATTACGGAAATAGGACCAGGAGAAATGTTTGAAAGCCTGATCTTCACCCTATTTGGTTCAATATCAACACAAACCTACACCACAAAACAAATATTCAGGCAAATAACAGGTTTATAGGTTGAAACTACTACTATCTATATTCAATCCTTTTTTTTAAATAATTACCCTTGTGCTCTCTATATTCGATAAATTTCAAGATCATATGAACAGTCTTTACTTAAACTTGGGGTAAAAAAAAAGAAGAAATTCAATACATTTATGTTATGGGATATGGGTTATAGGCTTATAGCACTATAGTAGAACTTTGAAGTTCGGTGGGAACTAGGAATTAGATAGTTTCTATTTGTACATCAATTTTCCTTTCCATTTTGGGGTTCTCTTTTTCATTTTATTCTGTCAAGTTGTAAGAAATTTTTTCGGCATCAATTTATTTATCCCTCTATAATCATTGTAAAGCATTAGCTAAATATCCTGTAAGTATAAGGTTACTATTATTTGTTGATACTCCATTGTTCATTTTTTTTCCAAATGACTGATGAAGAGAGGAAGCGTGAGATGTGTAATGCATCTGAAATTTGTTACAACCATGCTAATAGTTTTCCAGATGTTAGCCAAGTGTAGAAAATGAAGTGTGACGCGGGTTATAACTAGTATATATAAAAAAGTCGAGTTCTCTTATGAACAGTTACAACGTTTTACCGATTTTGCCCTTTGATTTTATTATATTTACTGGCCCGATTTTACATTCAGCCCATTTTCAAGACCCAGCCCACATCGTTCTTTTGTCTTCGCCAAAGCATGTATACAGTATCACACAATCGGCTCCCACACAGCCTGACCTCCATCGTTTCTCAGGACGAACAGATTCCTTTTCACCGAAATCCATCTTTGCCTGGCTACCTGCTCACTGCCCTCCTCCACTTCTCTGCCTTCCCGTCTCTCCATCTCTCTCAACTCGCTTCTCTCTTTGTCGCCTTCCTCAGTTCTCTGCAGCTCTCCACCGCCGTTCGTATCTCTCTCCCTCTCTGCTACCGCCCATGTCTCCCTCTCCCTGTTTTCCCCTCGGATTCTCCGCTTTCGTCAGGCGTCAGTCCAAAGCCTCTCCTCCCTCTCAGTGAGTCGGTTTGGATCTCAATCTCTCCGCCTGAACCACTAAAGGACTCAAGGTTTGTTCTTGTGACCTTGTCAGTTGTCATTCTAATCTAACTCTAATTTTTCTTAATTATTTTATGCTGGTTTGAATTACTGAATTCAATTTATTCTTAAAAGGTAGTTAGGTTTAAGTTGTGATTTGGTCAATTGGGATTTTTGGGATGACAGGTTGATGCTTCATTTCGTTTTCCTCCCTGGTTCACCCTCAACGTTGTTTCACATGTGCGGCTGCTCTTGGTGGCTTCTTCTTCTCTCCTTTTAGTTTAGGATTCAAATTGTTGACTGAATTTTAAAATTTATGAAGTGAAAGATGTTAAAGTTATAGTTTCATGGATGCCATTTACCAAAAAAAAAAAATAGTTTCATGGATGCCTAATGATAATGCACATAAGGTTTTTGATAAAATGCCTAATTGAAATAACTCTTTATTTTGTTGATAGTGTTCCAAAGGAACTGAGAGATTGCTAGATTGTAATTGAAATTTTTGTTGCACTTTACCTAGAAATGTTAATAATTCAGTATCATACTGTCTACTCATTTTTTTAACTACGGCAGGAACTGAAAGTGAATATAACAGTTTAGGCTTCAAATGATGTTTGCATAAATAAGCTTCATTAATTGCTGGGAGGTCATTACTCCATTCAGGTGTCTACGACCTTAGGGTTATTTGTGAGTTAAAAGTTTCATCGCCTGATCAGTTGTTTAGGCTTGTTTGAAATTCACTTTCCCGAAAGGAAGAAAAGAAAAGAAAAGGAAATAAAAGTTTTATGATGTTTGTCAAAAACCATGGCCATCCTACTGTTGGACGGTGCTCCTGAAATGGAAACATCCAATGCTTCTTTGCTGCCATTTTTTTTTACCAATGGTGATGATAGAACTGATAGCTTGATTTTGTTCTTCATGACAGACAACCCTGTTGAACCATATTTTAACTTATCAACAAGGGAAGCGTACTGCTGTCATAGAGAACGAGGTATTAAAATATGTTGGCAAATTTGTCATTCACTCTTGCAATTTATATTTCGAAGTTCTTTTTTCAAGTTTCGTAATGTTCAGAATAGTCTCTAGGTATTGGCTGGTACTTGTTTGTCTATTTGGAAGCCATTCCATTGCCATTTTGCTTAAAATTCACGTTGTACTTCCTCCACTCTATAAGTGGTGCTCTGCCTACAAGTATTGGTCAAACTGATGAAGGATTTAGTAAAGAATAAGCGAGATAAATTTGATCACATTGTGATAGAAACAACAGATACTTGGTCTTCATTAATTAGGATTTAATCTTTCTTTCTTCTCCCTGGACATTTCACCTGGCTTATATTTTTGCTTTTATTTCCATACATTTAGAAAACAAGAAAATCTAGAAGGATTACCTTGTTCCTTTTTTCTGGCTCCTAGATTTTGTAGCTAACCTAGAAGGGAAAGATAAATGCAACATTGTGCTGGTTAATTGTCATTGCACATGATTATACATCTATCTATTTGTCCATATCCTAATTTGTCTCAATTTTATATATAAGGTCATTTTCTTCAATTAGATTGAATTTCTAATCAGGAAAATTTATTATTCATTTTGAAAAATTAAAGAAAATAAAAAATTATGTTCCTTCCAACAGTTAACCTAATAAGCTACAGATGGAATGTAGAAAGTTTATGTGTTGCCCGAGCTTCTAGATCTGGCAAAAGAGTACACTCAATTTCTTTATTTCTTTCAATTTTTTTAAGCAAGGTAACGGTTATTTGCCTTTGGCTTTTTACAATGATCAAAATTTAAACTATAATTATCAGCCAAAAGCAACTAAATATCTAGAGTATTGACAGTTCTGAATTATAAGTTAATTGAATCATTAGGTAGATAAGATTGCTTTGTTAAATATTTTTTTTGTTATCAGAACTTTTATATCAGGTACCCTTGAAATATATCAGTATTTATTAGTAGAATTTATTTTATATTAGGTACTTGTGTAGTTGTGCCTTGTCACTAATTTAGCGCTTGTGTCAAATTTCATTAATTGTCATAGTACAACTGTACAATAAAGTGTTACTTGTTGGTTTATGGTTTCAGTTATGTGTTAGTATAGATGATAAATAGATTTTGACTTTTATCCACATATTTAAGATGTTACTATAGGCATTTGATAGTTGATACCATTTCTTTGCAAAATATTGTTCTCACTTGAAATTATTTTAAGTGCAAATGTGCAATCATTTGGAATTCACAATCGAGCTCATTTGCATCCAATGATGGCTATCCAACACCTAGGCTCTTGTGCTACAAGTGTTCATCTCCTCCGTGATATAAGCATTCATCTCGAGAAATTCATGAAGCAGCTTTGAAAGTATAACATCTCCAGACTTGATACAAGATATCAAACAACTAGGCCAAGGAGGATATCCCACAAGTTTCCATAATTTCTCCTTTTATTGCCATTTCTTGCCACAGTCACAACGAGCTCATTTGTATCCAATGATAGCTACCCAACATCTCCGGTGATTCAAGTGTTCATCTCGAGAAACAATGTTCATAAAACAGTTTTGGATGTTTAATCTATTTTGTGATTTTTGCCAATTTTTACCAATCAATTTTAATTTTACCCCTACACAAACAAAGAAAGGTTGAATACCCACGTGCGAAGCACGTGGGAATACAACTAGTATCAGTAAAAGTGACAGTATAAAAAAAAAAGTAAGTGACGAGCTTCCGAGCTCGGCTCGAGCTCGGCTCGAGCTCGGCTCGGGCTCGGTTCGAGCCTAAAACCTTGTTCAAGCTTGGCTCGTTTTCCCTCTACGAACGAGATCGAACCGAGCTTTTTCGAGCCGAGCTCGAGCTATTCGGCTCAGATAACAACCCTAGCTCTAGGACAGGTACAGAGGTGCTAACTCCGAGTCTCCAACGGACCTCACGATGTTTTGGGTTCGAAATCCCACTTTCCGCTATTAATCCTTTTGTTTCAAAATTCAACCTGTACTACGCAAGATCTGAACGAGGGATTCTATCATTTGAAACGCAACCCGGGTTTTCTAAACCTTGGCCGTTACAAAACCACCCTCTAAATAGGCCATATTGTTCAAAACCACTCATTCTATACTTACTTACCGAAAAACACCCATAAAAGCATCTCCGTTAGCAATCACGATGTTTTGGGTTCGAAATCCCACTTTCCGCTATTAATCCTTTTGTTTCAAAATTCAACCTGTACTACGCAAGATCTGAACGAGGGATTCTATCATTTGAAACGCAACCCGGGTTTTCTAAACCTTGGCCGTTACAAAACCACCCTCTAAATAGGCCATATTGTTCAAAACCACTCATTCTATACTTACTTACCGAAAAACACCCATAAAAGCATCTCCGTTAGCAATCAACCACCCTCATTAGATTTCTTCGTCAATATTTTGTTAAAATTATAAAATTACCATTATTTGGAGTATCCTTCATTTTTTAATATACTTTATTTGAAATATATCCTTCAATTTTCCATCCTCGTCAATGTATTATTTACTCTTCGTTCCTTTTTAAGTGACTTTTTCAAGTTACACAAGTTATTTTTTAGGATAATAAAAATTATACTATAGAATATTTTTTATTAAAAATTTTAAAATAATATCACGTTTATAAATAATAAATATAAAACCAATTTAAAAAATTATTAAAAATATATTTTAGATGGAGTATTTTTTATTCCCTCCGATAAAAAATATAAGAAGTTTGGGTTTTTAGTACGTATTTTAAAGAGTTAAAAATTATATAAAATATTATTATTTTTTAAAACTAAATACTCTGTGCTTATTAGTAATAAATATTTAATTTATTTTTAAAAAATTAATATTTTATATAATTTTTAACTCTTTAAAAATAGTAAAAAAAATCTTACCTTTATATAGGAGGGAGTATTGATTAAAGGTTTTGTTAGATACACTGCAAATTGTACTTAAGGATTTGCACATCGTTATTAACGTGCAAATGTGGTGGGTGAAATCTAAGTTCACGTCGGTCTGCACGTTTAAAGCAATGTGCAACACTGCACGTGACTAAGGACGTGCAAGTTTGCACTTCATTAACGACGTGCAAGAATGCACGTAGTCAATGACGTGCAAATTGTCCGCTTAAGGTTGAAGGCTTAGGGTTAGGCACTAGTACAAAATTGAGATTTTATTATATAATTATTTATGCCGGAGGTAAAATTTGCGCAATAAAAGCCTTAAAATAGTTTAATTTTATTTTCTTAAATAATGAAAAATATATATATGTCGGATATTACTATTTATGTCCGGCATAAATGACAACAAAATATTAAAAGACCCTAGTAATTTATGCCGGGCGTGCCAAATTTTTTATCCGGCATATATAATATGGGAATCCGGCATAAAAAAGCGAACAAAATTACCTAGATATTGTTTATACCAAATATAAATATCCGCATAAATAAGCGTTTTATATCCGGCATAAAAAATTTAATTATTTTGGAAAGAAATAACGCTCGCTGTACGTTCTCTCCCAAACCTAACCCTCGAAACACAGTTCGCCTGTGGCGGCCCTTTGGTGACCCTCAGCGCGCCTCGCCTTCGCTCCTCTCCACTCAAGTCGGCGGCCCTCTGGCGACCCTCAGCGCGCCTCGCCTTCGCTCCTCTACACTCCAGTCGGCGGCCCTCAGCATCGCCTTCGCTCCTCTCCACTCCAGTCGGTGGCCCTCAGCCTCGCCTTCGCTCCTCTCCACTCTAGTCGCCGCCCCTCAGCCTCGCCTTCGCTCCTCTCCACGCCAGTTGTCGGCCTCCTCTTCACCAACCCTAATCGCTCCTCTCCATGCCAATTCGTCGGGGTCTGTGGCGGCCCTAATCGCCTTCGCTCCTCTTCGCTCAGCCTCCTCTTCACCGACCCTAATTGAAGCGCCGGCGACCCTCCTCTTCAGAAAAGGTAAGAAATTTCAGAAGCACTGCAATTTGGAATTTGAGAAGCTTGTATATTGATTGGGATGAGGTGCAATTTCAGAAGCACTGCAATTTTAGAAGCACTGCAAAGGTAAAACCCCAATTCAGAGAGAGCACTGCAATTTCAGAAGCTTTGAAAAGGTAAGAAATTTCTATTCAGTTTCTCAAATTGGTTATTATATATTGATTGGGATGAGCGAACTGGGTACGAAATTTAGACCCGTTCATGGTTGGAAGCTTGTAATTTGGAATTTTAGGGTTTAGGTTCCGAAAATTTGGGGGTTAAACTGATGACCAACTGAAGCTCCTTCTTTGCAAATAGAACAACATTTTTGTAGTTTCGACCTAGTTTCTGCAGCTTCAGCTTATTTATTAATTTTTCCATTTCTTTCTTGCCTATGCATTTATTCAAGTGCTGCAATATGTATAAATTACCTATTCATACTGTATTTTGAGGTAAAAAATTGGTGTGGGTATTACTCGTTTGCTATCATATTGAATTGTTGCAATTTTGCGGCTGATTTTATTCAAGTGCTGAATTTTTTACTCTTTGAGGTGAAAAATGTCGCATTTTGAGGTGAAAAATGGTAAATGTATTGCTGCAATATTGCTAGGTCTCTCTGTTTAGTTTTGCTGCTGAGTTCTTTTTACTAACTTTAGTTAAACAGATTTTTTACTCATTTGCTGTCATACTCCTCTCTCTTCAGGTTTGGCTGATTTTTTTACTCGTTTACTGTTATACTACTTCAGTTTGCTGAATTTTTTGCTCTTTCGTGCACATTTAGTTTCAAGATGATAAATTGCATGTAGCCTTAGGGAAAACTAAAACAACGATCAAGTATTTGAAAGTTATGAGGATTCAAGTTTTGATTTTTGCTTGCTTCTGCAATCACTTGATTTGTTGTCCTATAATTTAAAATAAGGTTGCTCTTTTATCATAAAGTTGATCAAGTGTCTGGCTTATCAATGTGTAGAGTACGGGCATTGGTTGGTGAAACCTATACCATAACAATAGTTGCACTCAAGCAATCATCTGCATACTTGGCCGGAAGATGTAATAAACTTTTAAAATGTATAGTTTTATTTACTTGGCTACTTTAGAGTAACTTTCATATATGGGTCCTTCCGTACATTAACTTCACCCTTGTTTGATTACTAAATTACATATTATAAGAATGGTTGAACTTAAAAAATTACCTATTACAAGAGTGGTTATATTGAAAAATGAATTTCATTTTTTTTCTAGAGGGATGGATAAATCATGGATGTTAGCAAATCGTACGTCTAAAGAATATCATAATGGCGTACGAGACTTCATTGCATTTTCTTTGGAGCATGGTGTTGATCCCAACCGTTGTATTTGCCCTTGCAAAAATTGTAAATTTTCAAGAGCATATAATGTTGATGTGATAAGGGAACATCTCATTAGTGATGGCATTAATCGTGATTACAAAGTATGGAAATGGCATGGAGAGCCGGTACATATTGCCACTTCTAGTTATGAAACATCACATTTTGAAACTTGTGATATCGCTGAAGGTGATCGAGGAGAAGAAGGCGATCGAGTAGATGATATGTTGAAGCTTTTCTTTGTGATCGTCCTGACATGTTTGACACGTTTTCAAACGATGCTCAAACTCCTTTGTATGCTGGTTGTACGAGGTTTACAAGACTTTCTATTGTGTTAAGGCTCTATAACTTGAAAGTGAGAAGTGGGTGGACCGATAAGAGCTTTAATGCGCTACTTGAGCTACTAAGAGATGTGCTTCCAGAGGGTAATTGTCTTCCTAGTAGTACATACGAGGCAAAGAAACTTTTAAAATCTGTTGGCATGGATTATCAAAGGATACATGATTGTCCGAATGATTGTATCTTGTACCGAAAAGAGCATGGATTTTTGGACAAGTGCCCGAAGCCTAACCGTAGCCATCCGAGATGCAAGAAGAACGGTGCTCCTTTTAAGGTGGTATGGTACTTTCCTATAAGGCCACGATTCCGATGTCTGTTTGGAAATGCTGAAGATGCTAAGCACTTGACATGGCATGCAACTGGAAGAACGAAAGATGGTAAACTGCGACATCCAGCTGATGCAACGCAATGGAAAAGAATTGATGACTTGTATCCTGAATTTAAGGCTGAAGATAGGAACCTACGTCTTGCACTGTCTACGGATGGGATGTGTCCTTATGGAACTTTAAGTAGCTCTCACAGTACATGACCCGTTGAATTAGTGATTTATAATCTTCCTCCGTGGTCGTGAAGGATAAGGTTGCGGAGAATACTTTGACAAATGAATCTGGGATTGGCCAAGAACTTGAGTCAGAAGCTAGTAATCTGGAGGTATATCAAATTGTATTGGAAGAATTTACGGACAATGTCATTAAGGTGATTGAGAGGCCAAGTAAAATTCTCCATTTCGAACATTCGGGTCCCAAATTTGGAAAAGAGCAGATTGAGATGTGGCTTCAAAAAAAAAGATTGAAGCTTGTCACATATCATTATATATGAGGTTAGTATTATGAAAATTCAATATAATTAAATCAATACTTATTTTAAGTTCTAAGATGGTTGATATTGTACATATGTGGTCACTTGTAGATATTTATTTGAAACCTATTGCCAATGTGATAAAGATATGTTTGAATTTCTTTGCCCATCCCAAATTTCACCACTTCATCGGACTTTAAACGAGAGGGCTACTTATATTGCCGATTGCATGAAAGGCAACATCCAGAAGAAGTTGTTTTTAGCACCTTATCATATCGGGTAATACTACTTATCATTTTAAAATTAGTTTCAAATATGTATGCATTCTCACACGAACTTAAATATAGGTATCATTGGGTACTTCTGGTATTGAATCCTCACTTGGATTATGCTTATTGGATTGATCCACTACATGGAAAAGTTGCAAAAGACGCTGAGGAATTGGTTGCAACGTAAGTATTCAATATGTTTTTTAGAAATCTGAAATGTGCTTTCTTTGTGATATCGTGTTTAAAACTTGTTACGGGAGCTATAGGCTAAAGTATGCCTCTTTGGGAAAGAAAAAGCCTCGGACGAATACTTTATGGCATATTGTAAAGGTTCAAATACTTTTTCTTATTTTACAATTAATATATACTATCTTTAAATATTGATGATATATGCTATGTGACATATGTTCTTACTATATGGATTTCAGTGTCCTCTTCAACCGAATCTAATCGAGTATGGATATTATGTTCTGAAGTTTATGAAACAGATAGTATCACAAGGCAAACTTGTTATCCCATCCAAAGTAGGTGTTTGATTTTTTATTTTACTTTTAACATTACTCTTTTTTTAATAACTTAATTAGTTTGGTTAACTTAATAAAAATGTTGCCTTTAATAGTGGTTTGATGCGAGTAGCAAGTACAGATGTGCCGGGATTGATGACTTGCGAAAGGAGTGGCTTGATTACTTATATACCTTTATTTTTAGGTATGAATCTACCTTGCACATCCTTAATTTTGAAAGTTGGTCTCTCGGTTGGAATGTAATAAGCTCAAGCTATTAGCTTTCATAACAATGTCTTTTTGATTTTTATTTTAGGTGAGCTACAAGTTGTCTCCAGTTCAGGTGCTCATCGAGAGATGACTTTGATTTGGTGAGCTCGAGCATCTATCAAGATATGTACCCGGATGTGGCCATGCACTTACTTTCGTTTTACTTTATCAGAGACAACTTTTGTTTTAGCATGTTTACATTTTAAATCTATCATATGATGTACCCCGAATGTGATGTTGGTGGGTCAAATTAAACAATGGATTTGTAGTGGTTGTTGCTATGGTTTGGATGATATTTATGTATGTTTTTTATGACATTTAACAAGGGGTTTATATTGATATTCGAAACATGCTCTTGCAAAATCACATTAAACTATATATCCCGGAAAACCATCCGTTATAATAGATCATATAATATACCGACCAGGTTTTTTTTTTAAAAATAGTATTTATGCCGGATCTGGAATTTTTAACACCCGACATAAATAGCCTGAGCTTTTTTTTTTCATAAAAAGAACAACATCATTTATGCCGGACTTGTGTTAGATATATCCGGCATAAATAACCCTATATATAAAAACACCCTATTATTTATGCCGGGCGTGTGGATTTTTATATCCGGCATAAATAAGTGCATGTTTAAAAAACACCAATATTATTTATGTCGGGCGTGTGGCATTAATATCCGGCATAAATAACTGCATGTAAAAAAAACACACAATTATTTATGCCAGGCGTGTCATATAATTATCCGGCATAAATAGCTCAAATATCCGGCATAAAATCTAGTTTTTGTACTAGTGAAGGTAGGGTTTAGCGTTTAGGGTTTATGGAATAAAAATGAAGGATTTAGGGTTTAAGGTTTAGGGTTTAGGGTTTAAGCCATTCCTAGCATTGGTGAGTTTTATTGGCAACTGAAAATTAAATGTTAAGCATTTATTTTTAACACTAACATCAATCAACATGGAATAAAAATCAATAATTGTTAAGGTTTTCATTCGGATAATATGCGAATAATGCTACAAGGCACGGAAAAAAAAGGTTTACATCCATAATTGTAATAGACTCGTGGAATAGAACCTAGACAGAGTGTAAAGGGTGACCGGAATCGACACGTAAAGCTCGGAATCTGTCAAATTGAGCTTGAAAGGAGCATCATATCCTTCGACGCTCGATTGATGATGTGAAACCCATTTTGGCGTAGGCGGCGGAATAAGAGTGTTAGGACGCAACCAGATCTATGAGAACGGAAAATTAGAGTTAGAGTATTGACATATAGATGA
Source organism: Persicaria tinctoria (assembly GCA_037127255.1). NCBI lineage: Eukaryota > Viridiplantae > Streptophyta > Magnoliopsida > Caryophyllales > Polygonaceae > Persicaria > Persicaria tinctoria. Next base: position 38,869,484 of record JBANSL010000012.1, on the reverse strand, counting down.
AAAGTAAGACTTGGTAATATAAGACGTTTGAAGTCGTACCGCGGCAAAATGGTCTTGGTTTCTGATGCAGAGTAAGCCAAAGGTTGCTGATTGAGGGTTGTTACGAGGTGTCGCCGAGGACATGGGGAGACATGTGAACGGATGATGCCAAGCTAGGCGACGAAAGGAATATGATATACCGTTGCAAATACTAAACCCATGATAGGTAGCTCTATCCAACGTCTTCTACCACCATGCACAAGTCCCACCCATCTCTGGTTTTCGACGAACTGCTGGAATGTGTACCCACCCATATAACAACCGGCGTAGAGGTGGGCATGATCCTCCAAGTGATTGCATCATAACGTTTTCAGTTATGGAAAAGCAGACTTGTCGATCGGTGATGTCAATGATGCCATAGCACGATAGCCACAATGACCATCTCTAATAGTGTCCCTGACACCCTGAATATGTCCGAGCATGAAGAGATAAACATTGTTTTGACCCCAGTTAAACCCTCCAAACACATCATCACGTCCACGTCGAGCTGTGGCCGCTTTTGGACGATGTCGAGCAGCATGTCGAGCACCACGTGCTTCTTCTCTCTCAAAATTTTCCATGAACTCCTCGTATGACAACGGGTTGGTTCTGCAGGCATTCCTCGACCCCCGAGGCCTCCCTTTCGATCGGACGCTTATAGATGAGTGTGGGTAGAGGTCTTCGTTGCACACATCATTGGAAGTCGTGTATGAAGATGACAGTTTATACGGGAGTGGGATGTCATCGATGTCAGTCCATGACAAATCCATCCACAACGGGTTGATGTCCTCAGCGGGTATCAGAGTACTGGAACTGATGTACGCCTGAACCTCATGGACACAAGAAATCCCGTAACAAACCCTCCAATATTGGTCCGTGCATTCCGGATGAATGTTTCGGTTTACGACATCTTCTCATAACTTGTACAGATAGTCGAAGTACTTTTTGGAGATTAAATTCTTTACCTGATCAAAAAGGTTGACTTTATGCGACCTTGTTGGCCATTTGAAGCGATCGATCTCTAAAGTAGTTTGCAACTCATGCAGTTGGCAATCATTGACTCTATGGATTGCATCTATGATGATGCCGAAGTCATTAGTCGATGAGTGAAGTGCCTCATTGAGAACCTTGTGTTGACCCTCAACTTTGTACATAGTTTCACGTAAACATTGAAGTGAGCATCGTCCCGGCTCACCCAGCTGGTAGAAGCGAGCGTCGTCCTGGCTCTCCCACCTGTTGTGCTCGGCGGCAAACGTGGCGACGTACCTCGTCCTCAAGCTGGCGTCGCGGGTGACCTGCCTCGGAGGGATGACGGGTTGCGGGACCCCCTGGGCTTTTCCAAACCGTCGAAGACACTGATCGGGCATATATGGCTCCTCCTCCCCGCAGTAGGTGATCGTGCCACGGTAGGTGGACTGTTGGTACTCGCCGTCGAAGTCAAGATCATGCCCATAGGGCATCCAACAAACCTATCAAGAAAACAATCGGACATAAGTCACATTTATGAAATATATTTACTATATTTATAGTCTGTGTCATACATCGTCGACGGTAAGCCGGTCGACTTCGTCCCACATCTCCTTCACACCCTCGATCTTGCCCACATTGTCCTTGTGGTTAAGAGCCTTCGGAGGGATGAACTTGGCATAACAGCGTCGATCCTCAACCCTCACCAGATCGCTAGACAGATCCCCACGGAAGCGATGGAAGTACGCCCAGATTCAAGTCTTGACACAAAACACAATTTGGTAAGAATGAGAATAAAATATTAATAAACTATAAAAATAGTTTTATGGTCCTTGCTTGGGTAGCCTCTCCAAGGCCCTTGCACAGAAAGGAAAGAGCACTTGCACCCCATGTAAGGGTGGCCGCTCGGAGGATCTCCCAAACAAGGCAGAAAATCCTGCACGGAACCCAGCTTTACGACTTGTCCACAAATAGAGTCGCGACGAGAGCGATGGCTAGGTACCCTAGGGCCATAAATCGCTCCCGGTCAGGGTAAGCTCCTGGCTGCCCACTCCCACAAAAAAGCCCAGCTGGCTGTTGACGGGCTCCAGATCGACGAGCGGCCCGTGTCTTGCAATCTACTGGTCTGTCAACAACCCAACGGGGTAGCCTCTAGCTCGTTTGGACTCCCTCAGCATCTGTGGGGCCACCACCTAGTAGTATTGGGTGATCGTGGGGATCATCTCGTCATCGGATAAGGCTGACAAATAGGCATCTCCGTTAATCCGCACCCCTAGCAAGCATGCAACGTCATGTAACGTGATGGCCATCTCGCCCCATGGAAAATGGAAGGAGCTGGTCTCGGGATGCCAACGCTCCAAGAACGTCGTGACCAATGGCCCGTCCACACCCTCCCAAATCCCAATGCAGGGACCGCATCTACGAGATGCTCTGGGAATGACCTCCTACCACCAGGTCCCCGGGCCCTCGTAGACATACGGGTCAAAAGCAGCCACGTGACTCGCCCGATGGTGGATCTTCAAAAGCGGAAGATCCGCAGTCTCATCCCGCCACACCCTATAGGCTTGGTGGTGCCTGTAAGACACCAGGAGAGTGCTCGGAGGGAAGTCATCTGCCTCCTGCGTAGCCGGTCTAGCAGGCTGCGCAGGGATGGGTGCACCACTCGAGCCCCTCTGCTCCTGTTGCCCAGCCTCTCCTGTTGCCCCTCCTGCCCCTTGCACCTCCTACCTCTCCTGTCCGTCCTCCACCTCCTCTACGACGTTAGGGATTTTGTCATCCACAGAAGCCAATGATATTGGCGCTGGTGTGCGGGAGGTCGAAGCCTCAACATCAAGGATGGCGGATGTAGAAGCCTCGTGGAAAGCAGAAGTCGAAGCCTTATAGATGGTGGGGGGCGGCTGCTCAGCCGGTCTATCCCCATGGGCCGGTCGACCTCCATGGAAATCAGTGACGCACTCGCCGAGTACATCCTGGGACAGCATCGATAGCTGTTGTCCAGCCAACGGATCTCCGGAGCTGTGAAAATCAGGCAGACCCTGCCAGAAGCTATCATCGACGTCGCACTAGGGGCTCTCCATGGTCTGTTGGATGCCCTCCGTAGACAACATTAGCTCATATGCTGTATGGGTCGACATCTCCTCCCTAACAACAGGTACCGTCACCCCCTCCGCTCCTCTCTCAACCATATCCTCCCCCCCCCCCCCCCCCCACCCTGTACCCTACACTGACTAACCGCTACCCGACCTCCGACCATAACAACCCGTAGGGTGCCATCAGTCCTCAAGAGTCTCGTCGTATTGTATTATGAAATGTTTAAGAGTATGTTACTTCATGTATTCATTCTTTTAGTTCGTAACTTGTTATTTTGTTTAGACTACATTAAAGGTCATCTAATACGTAACTTAATGTCTTTTAATATGCTCATATTAGATCTGTTCAGTCGGTTATGCTTTTAATATGCTGATATTAGACTTGTTCATTCGGTTATGCTTTTAATATGCTCATATTAGACTTGTTCATTCGTTTATTCTTTTTAATGTATTTTTAATATCTTTTAATGTCTTTTATTTATTGAAAAACTATATTATAAAAACTATGCACATAAAATAACATTAATGTATTTTTAATGTCTTTTAATGTCTTTTTGATATTGTAAAAACTATATTATAAAAACTATATTTTTAATGTCTTTTAATGTCTTTTAGATAGATAATGTCTTTTAGATACACATAAAATAACATAAAAACTATATACTATAAACAATAAACATATAATAAATATTTCAAGTAATAAAAACTATATTATAAGAACTATAAACATAAAATAACATAGAAACTATAAACTATAAACTATACAAATATATTATAAAAATTATATTATAAAATTGTAATATAAAAACTATAAAACTATAAACATATATAATAAATATTTCAATTTATTAAAACTATATTACAAAACTTAAAACTATAAAAACTAGGGTTTATTTGGTGATTGTCCATAATTTGGGCAAAAATTAAGCCCTAGGACAAAAGAGAGGTGAAATTAGGGGAGTGTCCATAATTGACACTTTTACCCTTCCTTCCCATTTTCCTCCTTCCAATTTTATTAGGGAAAATTTGCGCCGAAGGTGTAAATTTTTGACCATATTAATAGAGTGTCCCCCAAGTGTGGCAAATTAGGGTTTTGTCCACATAAAATTTTCTGGACAAAATTACCACCCTAATCTCATATCTCCATCGCCGTTTCAACACCACAAATCCATGGAAGAAATAAGAGATAGCTCCCTCTTCGCTGTTTCAGATCTCGCTCTCTTCGTCGACCCCTCCCTCGCTCTCTGCTCTGAGCGACCGCTCCTTCGCCGAATCTGACGGATGCCACTGCCATGGCCGAGCAGATCGAGGACGGAGATCTGAGATCTCAACCTCCGAGCAACCATCCATAGCACCTCTTCCTCCGATTCGCGCTCCGAGCCAACGATTTTCAACTGGCGGCCCAGATCTGCTCCCTCCGTTCTCGCTCCAGCTCCGGATCGCTTCCATGGCCGTTTCCGCATCTCTCTCCAGATCGTTCATGCTCCACTGCCATAGAAGCTTTCGATTCGATGGCGACAGGCAAGAGGCGGAGGCGGCGGAAGCGGAGGTGGACTCTGGTTTCTTCTCTCCTCGATCTCCCTATTGCTTCTGAGTTCCAGCATAATCGACGTCGGTGGAGCGGGAGGAGTCCACCACCCTCTCCGACCGGATCTAGACGGTTATTGTATCCCCAACCCGTACGAGTTTCTCCTTCTCAGTGCCGCCGCCGCCGCCGCCACCTCCTTCCCGCGCCGGCGCGCCCGCTCCTTTTCGCTTCGTTCGATCTGGAAAGAGATGGTAATTGTTTCAGCAGCTCTCAGTTTAGGAGCAACGACCTAGCCTACTCTGCGCGGCACTTTGTCGGCGTCGGTGTAGCAGCAGAGGCGATCTCCTGCAATCTCAACTCCGAATCTCTCCTCCATCCTGTTTACTCCTCCCACGGTCGATTCTGAGTGGTAAGTCCTTCGCTTTTGAACGATTGCTTTGTTAATTTTCCCTGTTTACTCCTCCTCCATCATGTTTGATTTTCCCTATTTACTCCTCCTCCATCATGTTTGAGTTTGCTTTGTTAAGTGTCTGCAATTGGAGTGGAAATTCCAAGTTGAAATTGTAACATTTCTGCTGATGAAGAAAGCTAAAGACATACTGCAAATCCTTTATCCGTGTAGGCTGTTCACTTTATGGTTCTTTGTATCTCATACAGCTAGTGGAAAGATCTTGCCCATGAGAGTCAGCCTCATTGGGGCTTCCTGTATGTAAAACTGCAAAGTTATTGACTTTTTGATGACCTTGGTTTTCTGTTCAATTCTAATGCGTTGTGTAGTGTGTACGATGCAATTGAGCACTAACATGTTTGTTGTAGGCTTGTTAATGTCGGCTCATTTCTAGCATTGGTATGTATGTGATTGAGCATATGTTGCATCTTTAATACTTACCACTCAAAAACCTTGGCATATCCACATATGGCATTCTTGCTTGGGTAAGTGATCTGATGCATATCGAGCTGTTTGTTCATTCTCTGATTTTGTTACAACTGAATCTGTTCATGCGAGTATTTTCACCCATGAAATTTTGAAGAGCTTATTACCTTCTTGTGTTTTTTTTTTGTGATCTTAAATGTAAAATTAATTCTCTTTAGCGAAATTCGTTAGGTTGAAATGCTGAAATTAATTCTTAAATATATGATTCGCATAGTTTTATCGATATGTAATAAAGAGTATGAGTGCTGAAACCGGGGTTTCACGGTCAACAATGTTCCTGAAACCGGGGTTTCAGCAGCAACAACAATGCTGAAATCGGGGTTTCAACAACAACGTTGTGGAAGGAAATTTAGAGTTATACTCGTGAGAGGAATATTTTTACTCTTTTGGTGAGGACTCTTAGTTTGGTCCTTCTTTTGCTGAAATTGTTGTTGTTGAAGTTGCTTTAAATCTCCTTTAAAAGCCTCTTAGATCAATGGTAGAGCGATGTGCTATGCGCAAATACGTGGGTTCGAATCCCGCATAGGCTAAATTTTATATCTCGTAACACGGTTTCAGCAACAATTTTCAGCATCAACAACGTTGCTGAAATCGTGGGTTTAACATCAACAACGTTGTTGAAACCGGGGTTTCAACAACGCGAAAAAAAAATTGTTGAAACATGAGTGCTATTGAATCGGCATGCTATGTTCTCAACATCACTCCTTCCACAACCATCCAGAATTGGTGCCCTATTAAGATCTTATTCCGAGTCACTCCAAAATATGACCACCTCCGTGTGTTTGGCTGCCGGTGTTACCCCAACCAAGCATCTGTTGCCCCTCATAAACTTGCTATGTGATCCACACCTTGTGTTTTCCTCGGCTACCCCTCCAATCATAGAGGATATATGTGTTTTGATCCCATTACCAAACGTGTCATCTTCTCTCACCACGTCACCTTTGATGAGACCACATTCCCTTTCTCTAGTTGATAATGCATATCTTAAATAGGCATTATAGGCATTTTTAGTTTTTTTAGGTTGCATTTCTTTCATACTTTGTCGCTAAATTGCATCTTGTGATTATTCTAGAAGAGTTCGGATTTTGCGCCAATTTATGTTTATCTTGCAGATTGAATCGGAACACAATTGAGAGATGCAATATCTTGAAGAGGAATACAAGAAATATTGGAAAGAAGCAAGGAAGGAAGAGAAGCAAGGACAATTGGAGATACCTGCGAAGCTAAACAAGAAGAGCCGACAACAAGCAATGCTGCGGCCGCACCATGCGTGTCGCGGCCGCAGCCAGGATCGATGAAGCAGGATAAGGAAGAGTTGCTGATGCCGCGGCCGCAGCATGGGTTGCTAGCGCGACGCCGTTTCGCTTAAAAAAACCCTAGTTTGTGTTTTGTGTTTTGTGGCCGACTTGGATCTATTATAAGGCCGAAATTATGTTATTTTGAGACGACTACTATTATTCTTACGTTCATCAGACACTTTAGAGATTTGAGCGATGTCTTCCATGAGGAACTAAACTCATCTATTCTGCCTGCAATTTGAAGCTTTATTTGGATTGATTGTGAGTTTCTAATTCTCGTTCCTTGGTTCCTATATTTGAATGCTTCAACTTCTTTATGCTTGATTATTTATTATTTTTTTTCTCTCTTGTCTGGCCAACTTGTTTGATCAATTCAATTGCTAAGGTTTTGTAGATTCCTGGTTGTGAACCTTAACCTAAGTGACAAACTTGTTTCTTTATGGATTGGTTGAACTAATTGAATCAGTAGGAAGTTGAATGTGCTGTTAAATCCTTCTTCAGAGACTGCAAATATACCTTGGCTAATCTCTGAACTTAAAGCTATCAATTGGGTTAAATCCTTCTTTAGGAACTGTTCGATTGATAAGGGTTGCTAGGACTGGTTTGACTAGTAACTATATTAGGTCGGGACAAGGGGATTCATAGGAAACTTAATAGTATGAGAAGAAGTTACAAGGATCGCTTCAATCAAATAAAGTGGAAAATTGTAGATAGAATTGCTTCTCCTAATTGTCTGAATTACAATCATTTACTCTTGATTTCTTTAATCCGCTTTGATAAAAGGCAGAACTTTCACATTTAAAAACCCTCAATTTGGTTACTTTGATTGACACTTGAATCAAACTTGAATTATAACTTTCCATGTGGATCGACCTCTTGCTTATTGCTATACTAGCTATAGGTTTGAGTTTACTTTGACAGATCAACGATTAGTTTTCCCTCCATCAAATTTGCCGCCGTTGCCGGGGAATTTTTATTATTTCTTGTGTGTTTTCAGTGTTGATCTTGGTGTGGACCGTCTTATATGGTCCATACTCGTGCTACTAATTCTTCTTTGTTGTCGTTGGATTCAGAGATTGAAAGGACCCTTGCCTCTTTAAGGCGAGAAACTCGTGATCGCTTTCGCGAACTCCCTTTTGATCAAGGAGAAACTACAACAAAGAGGGCTAACGAAGCAAACTGCACTCTTAAGGAGCTTTCTGCTCCGGATCTGGCACAGCAACCCCTGACAATCCAATTCCCTGCGCTAGTGGAAGGAGGCAACTTTGAGCTGAAATCTGGGGTAGTTCATCTTCTACCCAAATTCCATGGGTTGAGTGGGGAGGACCCCTACAAGCATCTGTCTGAGTTCCATACTGTGGTTGTTGGGATGAAACCAGAGAATGTAACTGAAGATCAAATCAAGCTGAGAGCTTTTCCCTTCTCTTTCAAGGATGAGGCGAATGAGTGGTTCTTTTATCTACCACCTGGATCTATTTCTACTTGGGCTTAGATGAAGAGAGTCTTCCTACAGATGTTCTTCCCTGCAACAAAGCTTAATGCCTTGAAAAGGTCAATCGGCAGCATTGAGCAGTATGCGACGGAGTCAATACATGAGTACTTTGAACGCTTCAAGAAAATCTGCGCCAGCTGCCCATGCCATGGGTACTCTCAAAAGGATCTGGTTCTGTTTCTATTCAATGGGATGACTGATATAAAGCGCAAAACAGTGAATTCTGCTTGTGGAGGAAACATGTTGAATAAGACGCATGCCGCATCTTGGGATGTGTTTAAGGACCTATCTAAGGGCTCTAGACAGTTCAACAAGAGCACTCGTGCTAGGGGTGTACTCTCTGTTGATGCTCCTGTAGCTGCACTTCAGACCGACATGGCAGAGATGAAGGAGATAATCAAATAATTTATAGCTGATAAAACTCCTCAACAATTGAAAGCATGTGGCCTTTGTAATCAATTAACTCATCTTATGGACATGTGCCCGCTTCTGCAAGATCCTAATGTAGATTTGAATGCCATTGGGAATTTCGCTCAACAAAGGCCTAGGCAAGGCAATTTTGGAAATCCTGGGTATTTCAACAACAACAATTATAACAGAGGCTATCAGCAGGGCTATGGGAACTACCAAGCCTCTTTCAATCAGCAAGGAGGGCAACATGCAAGGCCCCAACAACAATATGAACCTCGACATGGAGGTCAGCAGCAATCGAATGAGGATAATGAGGATGCACTACATAAACTGTCATGATTGGTCTTGAAGAATGAGAAACAATAGTCAGAGCGAATTGTAAATCTAGAGAAGCAGCAATCAGATCGGATGAAAAATCTTGAGAATCAAATGAGTCAGCTCATTCAAATCTTAAGTGCTAAGGAGGCAAACAACTCAGGAAAGCTTCCATCACAGACCATCGAGAACCCTACTAAGGAGAATGCCAGTGTTGTAACGCTTAGGAGTGGCAAGGAACTGGTTGTCACACCTCAAAAGGACGATGAGGAAATAATAGATGAGGACATAGAGGTAATAGAAGATGAGAACGGAACACACACTTTACGGCGGCCGCAACAACCATGCCGCGACCAATCAATCGTGCAGCGGTCGCATCACCATGCCGCGCCCGCAGCCAGTGAGCTCGCCGCCACTTCGGTGTCAGGTACTGCTTCTTCTTCTTTTTCCCCTCTTCCTCCTCCTTCTTCTCCTCCTCCTTCTTCCTCCTTACCTATGGAGACTCCAAAGCCGGTTCCGCCCTTTCTGGAAGCCTTGAAGGATACACGAAGGTATGAGAACGACACGGAGATCTTTGAAACATTCAGTAAGTGTGAGGTAAACATTCCTTTGCTTAATTTGATTAAAAGCATTCCTAGATATGCTAAGTTCTTGAAGGAACTTTGCACTATCAAGCGGAACCAGAAGCTGAAAGGTAAGAAAAAGGTGAAGGTAAGCGAACATGTCACTGCTGTATTTCAAAAGCGTATGTTCGAGAAGTGTAGTGATCCTGGTATGTTTGCTATTCCATGTGTGATAGGTGATACTAAATTTGACAAAGCCATGTTAGATCTAGAAGCATCTATCAATGTTTTGCCTTCTCAGGTTTATCATGCTTTGGGATGGGGACCTCTAAATGATACTCGGGTAGTAATTCAACTTGCTGATCGATCTACTATCTACCCGAAAGGGATTGTTGAAGATGTCTTGGTTATGGTTGATAACTTGATATTCCTTGCTAATTTCTTTGTAATTGACATGGGTCCTAGTAACAATGAAGGCCCTATTCTCTTGGGCAGACCTTTTCTGAAAACTGCTAGGACTAAGATAGATGTCTATTCAGGATCTCTTACTATGGAATTTGATGGTCAAACAGTTGAATATAATATTTATGATTCCATGAAATTTCCATCTGATGATCCTTCTCTGTGCTTTGTGGATATTATTGATACTATGGCACAAGATTGCTTTAATTTGGAGTGTGTTTATGAGATGGAAGTCGCCTTACAGGCCCCTATAGATGAAATTTCTAGAGATTATGTCTTGTCATCTAACTTGCAAGAGGCTATCTTGGCTTTAGACCATCGATCTCCCACCTATGTGCCACCAAGGGGAGACCACATTGAGCTGACCATGCCTACTGAAAAGCTTCTTCCATCCATTATCCAAGCACCTGTTGTTGAATTGAAACAACTTCCCAGTCACCTTAAATATGCTTTTCTTAGTGAAAATGATACTCTGTCTGTTATTATTTCTAACAAACTCACTTTTTGACAGGAGGAGCGATTGGTAACCGTTTTGAAGGAAAACAAGGAGGCGTTAGGATGGACGATCGCAAACATTAAGGGCATCAGTCCTACCCTCTGCATGCATAGAATACTATTGGAGGATGATGCCAAGCTATCTAGACAACCTCAGCAGAGACTCAACCCACTAATGATGGAAGTGGTAAAGAAGGAGGTGTTGAAGCTCCTTCAGGCAGATATGATCTTTCCCATATCTGACAACAAATGGGTGAGTCTTACTCAGGTTGTCCCTAAGAAGGAGGTTATCACTGTTTTTTAAAATCAGGATGGTGAGTTGGTCCCTAGTAGGGTCCAAACTGGTTGGAGGGTCTGTATTGATTATCGTAAATTGAATGCAGTTACTCGCAATGACCACTTCCCCCTACCCTTTATTGATCAAATGCTTGAGCGCCTTGCCGGCCGCTCCTTTTATTGCTTCTTAGATGGCTACTCAGGATATTTTTAGGTACCCATAGCTCCGGAGGATCAAGAGAAAATGACATTTACATGCCCCTTTGGCACTTTTGCATATCGCATAATGCCTTTTGGGTTATGTAACGCACCTGGGACCTTCCAACGGTGTATGGTAAGCATATTTTCTGAGTATGTAGAGCGCTTCATAGAGGTATTTATGGATGACTTTACTGTGCATGGAGATGACTTTGATACTTGTTTGCACCATTTGTCACATGTGCTTAGGTGGTGTGTAGACACCAACTTAGTTCTTAACTCTGAAAAGTGTCATTTTATGGTTGAGCAAGGCATTGTTTTGGGTCATATTGTGTCTAGCGGGGGTCTTGAGGTGGACAAGGCTAAGATTGATGTCATTCAGTCTCTACCTTATCCTACCAATGTGCGCGAAATTCGATCCTTTTTCGGCCATGCAGGGTTCTATCGCGGGTTTATTAAGGATTTTTCTAAGATTTCTACACCTCTTTGTGATTTACTAAAAAAGAAAGTAGCTTTTGAGTTTGATGACAAGTGTAGAGCATCCTTTGATGAGCTAAAAGATCGCCTGACTAGCGCTCCTATAATTCAAGCACTCATATGGTCTCAACCTTTTGAGATTATATATGTGTGATGCTAGTGATTTTGTTGTGGGTGATGTCTTGGGACAAAAGGAAGAAAGGAGCGCTCATGTCATCTACTATGCCTCCATGACTCTGAATGGAGCGCAAAGGAACTACTCAACCACTGAGAAAGAGCTCCTAGCTGTGGTCTTTGCAATGCAAAAGTTCCGCTCCTATCTCCTAGGAGCTAAGGTAACTGTCTTCACTGATCACGCTGCTCTTCGCTATTTATTGACCAAGAAAGAAGCGAAGCCTAGATTGATTCGTTGGATTTTACTCTTGAGCAAATTTGACATTGAAATTAAAGATAAGAAAGGTGCAGAGAAATTAGTAGCGGACCACCTCAGCAGACTTGTCCAAGGAGAGGAAAAGCCAGAAAATCAAAGACCCATTCACGGAAAAGCCGGAAGAAAGAAGCGAAACCTACATTTTATCTTTTCAGCTGCAGGGAGCTACGAAAACGGAGGGTGCCGCGGCCGCAGCAACCATGCCGCGGCCGCGGCCAATCAATCGTGTTGCGGCCGCAGCTTCCATGCCACGGCCGCCGCATGCTATTCAGACCCCCATTTCGTCTTTTTCCCTCCTATCTGATGAGGTAAGTTATGATATTCCTGAATTGTTGATGGGTGTCCATACTCCTCGACCTTGGTTTGCCAATATGGTGAATTTCTTGGTCACGGGAGGATTTCCACCGAGCTTCACGAAAGCTTAGAAGGACAAGATTCGACATGACTCTTGCTTCTATGTTTAGGATGACCCCTACCTTTGGAAACATTGTGCTGATCAGGTAATTAGGAGGTGTCTGCCGGACAATGAGGTACAATCTGTCCTTACTTTTTGTCATGCTCATGAATGTGGAGGCCACTTTGGTCCTCAAAAGACTGTTAGGAAAGTTTTAGAAGCAGGTTTCTTTTGGCCTCACTTATTTAGGGATGTTAATACCTTCTCTAAATCGTGCGATAGATGCCAATGGGTTGGGAACATATCTACTAGGAATGAAATGCGACAAACAACTATCATATTTTGTGAAATTTTTTATGTTTGGGGTATCGATTTTATGGGTCCCTTCCCTAGTTCTTTTGGGAATATGTATACTTTGCTTGCAGTGGACTATGTCTCCAAGTGGGTGGAGGCAAAGGCAACTAGAACTGATGACTCTAAAGTGGTTGCAGATTTCCTGAAAGACACCATTTTCGCAAGATTTGGGGTGCCTAAGGCTCTAATTAGCGACAGGGGGACACATTTCTACAACAGGACAATCATTGCCTTCTTAAAGAAAACTATGTCACACAGAGAGTGTCCACTGCTTATCATCATCTGACCAATGGTCAAGCGGAGATATCAAATCGAGAGATAAAGACCATTCTGGAGAAAACAGTGGCACCTAACAGGAAGGATTGGAGTCTAAGGTTGAATGACGCTCTATGGGCCTATCGGGCGGCCTATAAGACTCCCATTGGTATGTCCCCTTATCGAATTGTCTTTGGAAAGGCATGTCATCTCCCTGTGGAACTTCAGCACAGAGCATATTGGGCTGTAAAGAATTGCAATATGAGGTTTAATGAAGTAGAAGAGTTCAGGAAGCTTCAATTGCAAGAGCTGGAGGAATTGCGTCTGGATGCTTATGATAATGCAGTGATCTACAAGGAGAAGACAAAGGCTTGACATGACAAACACATCATGCGGAAAGAGCTAACAATATGAGACAAGGTCCTTCTATACAAATCACGCCTGAAACTTTTCCCTGGAAAGCTTAGATCAAGGTGGGAAGGACCCTACACCATCTCAAGGATATTCCCTCACGGAGCAATCGAACTCTATGATCCTAAGTCTAATGAGCTCTTTAAGGTCAATGGTCATAGAGTTAAGCCATACTTTCGCACAACGAAGAAGAGAAGTTGGTGCTTGCTTAACCAACCAATTAGGCCAATCAAGGGTCATTACGTCGAGCCAACGACTTGAAACAGAGGCGCTTCTCGGGAGGCAACCCGAGGTAAGTTTTCCTTTCTTTTTCATCTTTATCATGTTCTTAGGTAGTTTTCATTAGTTAGTTACTTTAGGATTAGTTGACATAGGGAGCTTAACGAAAAATTAAAAAATTACAAAAAAATAAAAATAAAAGAAGAAGAGAGCCACTACATTGGTGGCGGCCGCAGCATATGTCGCGGCCGCCGCATCTCAACCCGTGACCATGTCTTCTGTTTTTCAGATTAAAAAAAATTAAAGTTAAAATAAAATAGAATAAACACAAAGAAGATTCACGGGACTTCTCTAGCTAACCCTACCTCATCTTCCTCCTAACTCTGCCGCCATTCACCGCCCCCATTCCTTTTCATCTTCAACCTCCCTGTTGTAGGAGGAAATCGAGTTTAAAATATGATGAAATAAATCAAACTAGATTCGTGCCCACGCAAATGATTACAAGACTTCCTCTCGATGTAGCAACAGGAAGTCGGGATCGATCATCGAGGAAGCGGGTCAGCGGATCCCAGGTGGCGGATGAATCTCACAGGCAGAAAATCAAACAGACGGACATAAATAACAGAGGAAAGCATAAAAGAAAGCAAAGGCAACAGCTTTGGTCGATATCGACTACTGTAACTCGATATCGAGTAAAAATATCAACTAACAGTGCTCAATATCGACTGATAGAAAGCAAAACTCAGCAAAATAACTCGACTTCGACAAAACTCAACTCGACATCGACCAGATTCCTCAATGTCGACCAAATCTTCTCGAAATCGACTTACACAGAAACTAAAATTTGTAACTTTTTCGAACGAAAACGAATATAAACACGAAATTAACTCAATAAACTAAAGACTTCCAAGATAAGGGATTCAACACCACAACGATAACCATGCAAAATAACTCATAAAGGCATAAAAGATCATGTTTTTCATCAAATAACTTTCGTTATTATCAAATAGGAAGATAGAGGCTTTCGCATAAACCCTAATTGCTACTACCCCTTTTTCACATAATTAACCCAAGTTGTATTAATATCACATTCGCTTCAATAATACAAACAAGGATCACCTTCAACTTTCGCAAAAGAATCATGCTCATAAGGATAGAAGACGAATTTGCATTAAAAGCTTATACCTTTACCGCATCACCTCACATGGCTACCGTCGGGCTAACCCTGACCCTAGAAGTGGGTGGACTACTCGCTCTTCATCATGAATAAAGACATCAATAATAAAAGGAAATAACTTTGCATTAAATTAAACTAAAGAAAGCTTACAACCGAATAAGCCAAATCCGCTCTCGCCTTTCCACCTTGCTCTCGCCACAAGCTCTTTCTCTCTACTCTCTCTCTCTCTCTATGTAACTAATTGTGACTTGAATTGAAATCCTAGAAATCAGCCCCTAAGGCTCTATTTATAGCATTCATTCCCTCTCTAATTAGGAAAGAAAACTATATCTAAATCTATATCTATCCATCTTTTATCTAAAGATTAAATTTTAATCTTTAGATAAAAGGAATTATATCTAAAAGGAACTTAACAAGATCCAGATAGCTCGATTTTAATCATTAAAACATGGAAATAAATAAATAAATCTAAAAGGAATTATATCTAATTGTGGATAAATCCTTCTTCAAGTTGATAGAATTTGCCCTTGCGGATATCTCCATTGGATTCGGGATAGAAACTTAACAAGATCCAGATAGCTCGATTTTATCGTCCACATTTCTCCGTTTCTTCGGTAGCAACTCAATCTTGGCTCCAGAAGTGAAAATCGACTTGGTTGTTACTTGATATCGAGTGGAGTTACTCGATATCGACTTGCAGCTTTCCTTGCTCAACTTCTTGACTCGATTCCGGGGTGTTGGCTCGATATAGGTTACTTGATATCGATAGGTGGTAGTCGATATCGACCCACTGTGTTCTTCCTCTTCCTTAGCTTCCTCGATTCCGGTTATCTCTGGTGAATATCGAGTGACTTACTCGATATCGACTAATGGTACTCGATATCGACCAAGCTGTGTTGACTCGATTTTTTTGCTTCCAGCTTGATTTGTCCTGGTTCTGCTGCTCCTTGACCTCGGACTTCTGTAGTTGACTTCGAGCTTTACCTCCTTTCTCAGAACTGCTGTAAATTGCTTCGATTTCTGCGAAATTAAACAGAAGCTAGTGTAGATTCCATAATTTGGCAAATAAGCATAAACTACATAGATTATGTACTATTCTAGCCCCAAATGTATGAAATGCATGCAGTAAACGATATAAAAGTAACCATAAAATATGGTGAATTAGGCTCACAACAAACACCCCTTAATTAAGCTTGCTTGTCCTCAAGCAATACTTTTAATTGTCATTCAGTGGAAGGAATCAAAACTCTCAACATATCAGACTCATTGCCATATAACTCTGCAATCATTTACCATCCTCGAAAAGGTACTAGTGTCACAAATCCATGCATGTGCAATTAAAAAGCAATATCTACTCACAAAAGGAGGGTTATGCAAAAACATTCATAAGTGACAAAGCATTAATAATCAAGAGGACTTTAATTTAAGCTCAATAAGGAGTAGATTGGTAAAAGGCTTAAGGTGGGAAATTTTTGGCAATGTGGTGCTAATAATCCGGGGAAATTGAGTATTTCCAAATTGAATTCCCACATTCCTTCTTCCTTTGATTTCTCACCTTTCATAATGCTTTTATCAATAATAATGCTTTTACCTCTCTAACATCATCACTGCCTTCTCGCAAGTCGCAAACATGGGTGTCATGAATGGCCCCAGATACTTAGTGCTTCGGACTCCTCACCTGTGTGTCTCATCTCACTGAACTATTATCTCAACAAGCAGGGTCGATCTACCTTTATCTCCTGAGGTGATCAGATTTTTTCTCACTCATTAAATTTTCCATATATTTCAAACAATTTCCTACCAAACTCCAATAATGATAACAACAACATAAATACCAACTCAACGTCGGGTAGGGGTACCCGAGGTTGACAAACTCCAAGCCGACAAGGAAGCTTCTGCACGACAACAGAACTCGAAGTCGACTACCCCTGTGGTCGAAGTCGAGGAAGACCAAGTCGATGTCGAGGAGAAGCAACTCGAAGTCGAGGACCCAGCAACACCTCCAACATCTGTTCTGGCTCCGAAATAGAAAAAGACGTTGCCTTTCCCTTCCAAGGCGCTGAAAGATCCCACTGCAGGTAGGTTTAAACGCTTTGTTAAGATGCTTCAAGAACTGAATGTTTCAATTCCTTTTTCAGAAGCTCTTCAAGAGATGCCTGCTTATGTCAAATTTCTCAAGGAAATCCTTAGAAACAAGCGATCACTCTCAGAAATCGCCGGCGAATGCAAACGAATGGACTTCCTTGAGAAGAGACCTGACCTTGGTAAGTTTTCTATTACTGTGGGATTTGGACAACATAAATATGAGTCCTTGTGTGATTTAGGAGCAAGCTTGAGTATCATGCCCTTATCAATCTGGTGAAAGGTAAAGATAGGGTCCATAGAGCATGTGGATGCCAAGCTATACATGGCAAGCAATACAGTGGTCATCCCTACAGGTATGGTTGAGAATGTCCTTGTCCAGGTTGGTAAGTTCTACGTCCCTACTGATTTCCTTATTATAGATTGTGCTGAAGATCCTACTAGCCCTATTATTATTGGTAGACCATTCCTAGCTACTGCAAATGCTAAAATCAGCGTAAAGCAGCGATTGCTCACCTTCACAATAGGCGACGACATCTTAGATTTCTCTTTTGGCCCTGCAAAAGAGGAAATTTCATGGCTGGAGGTGATGAGCATCAGCAACCACGAGATCGAGCAAAAAACGGAGGAAAACACCAAAAATCTACTCGACGTCGACCAGGGCTACTCAACGTCGACCACCGTCCCCGACATCGACCAAAACTTTTCGAAGTCGACTTCCTCTGTTGAACACCTGACTTGCCAAGAGCCTAAGTATGGGGTCCCTGTACTCGATGTCGACCAGACCTACTCGATGTCGACCAACCCTGAGCCCGAAGATTTCTGTTTCGGGCACGAAAGGGTAAGTCCAGGTATGATTTCGACCCCTCATCTGTCCATTAATAAATTTAGTAAAAATTTAAGGGGAGGTATGGCCCCGTGGTGAGCTAATCTGCGAAGAATGAGAGCAAGAAAGAAGAAGAAGAAAGGAAAGGGATATTATGCAAGCGACCACTTATCAGCTAAGCTTGACTACTACAATCAGGACCTAGATAATCCAGGAGAAGGGCCAAGCACATGGGGCCCCACATTGATGGTCATTGAGCACAAGCGGAGAAGTCGGCATAGCGACTTTAAAATCTAGAGCATGTACATAAAACTTTTGAATTTTGGGACTTTGAAACTTTTGGTTTTGGTTTTGTTTGTTTTTGTTTTTTGTTTTAAATACTTCATGTGGAAGGTCTTGTCTTTGTGAAAATCTAACATTTTTAGGTCGAGAAGCATAAAAGGATCACAAAGAGAGAAAGAAGAAGTCTCTGCCAGTAGTTGAAATTGACTAGGCCAACACCGTACTCGACGTCGACCACCCAGGAGCCTCCTCGACTTCATCTTTCACTCGACACAGCAGATCTGTACTCGACGTCGACCACGCGTACTCGACGTCGACTACCACAGTTTACTCGACGACCCTGTTTTGCCTATACGACGCGTTATTCGGTGAGTTCCTTCCTTTACTTTTGTTTTATATTATTTTATACAGTGGGGACACTGTATATTTTAAGTATGGGGTGGGGGAAGAGCTCATTATCATTATTATATATTTTATTCTTTCTTTTGGTTTAACATGGTGAATTTTGAGTAAATTTTAAATTTTTGTGTATAATTGCTAAACTCAAAGTTCTATAAGACATCTCCCAAGGCTTGTAAATTGTTCAAAGAAATAGTGTCATGGAAGCTAATATTGAGAACTCGATGATGCAAATTTGGATTCATTAGAGATATAACATGAAATTGCCTAGTAAAGGGAAGTCACAATGAAGTGCATAATTTATTCAAAACCATGAAAGGAGCTAAAATTTGAAGTTGCTTTTGACATGTTGCATGATAAGAGCATGGAGGACTTTATACTTCCATATAATGCTCATGTTGTTATATCCTAGCCATACCTATTCTTATGCATCACAAAAGCCATATTATGCCTTATTTCAATTATTGCTCCACATGTTCTAAATATTTCCCATTATTTACCTTATTTCCTATCCGGGGATTATGTTGAGAATGATGTTACATTATGGAGATATTATATGGTGTTTGTGTTGTTATCATTATTGGAGTTTGGCAAGGAAAGATTCAAATATGTGGAAAATTTAATGAGTGAGAAAAAATCTGATCACCTAAGGAGATAAATGTAGATCGACCCTGCTCACTGAGATAATAATTCAGTGAGATAGGACACACATGTGAGGAGTCCAAAGCACTAAGTATCTGGGGCCATTCATGACACCCATGTTTGCGACTCGCGAGAAGGCAGTGCTGAGGTTAGAGAGGTAAAAGCAATATTATTGGAAAAAGCATTGAGCGATTGAGAGAAAGGTGATGAATCTTATGAAGAAAGAATGTGGAAATTCAGTTTGGAAAGTACTCCATTTCCCCGGATTATTAGCACCACATTGCCGAAAATTGCCCACATTTAGCCTTTTACCAATCTACTTCTTATTGAGCTTAATTAAAGTCCTCTTGATTATTAATACTTTGTCACATAAATTGTTTTTGCATTACCCTCCTTTTGTGAGTAGATGTTTTTTTTATTGCACATGCATGGATTTGTGGCACAAGTACCTTTTTGATGATGGTAATTGACTACAGGGATATATATATATGGGGGTCATTTTTATAAACTTTTGGAAAACATGCATAGAAGCACATAAATCAATAATGAATTCCAAAATAGCCATGTATAAGCAATTCGAGAAATAATGCACAAATAATATCAAATATGCACAAAGTAAGCTCTTCCCCCACCCCATACTTAAACATTACAGTGTCTTCACTGTATAAAAAATAAGGGTAAAGAAAGAAACTCACTAGACAGGTGTGCAGAACGTCAGAATCGAGTGTAATGTTGTTGGCCCCAATCGATATCGAGTTGCCATGGTCGATATTGAGCTGCTATTGCTCGATTTCGACTGCTTCTCTATCCTTCCTTGTACCTGAAAAATGGAGAAGAGAAATACCCACACTAGAAAAACTAAAGAAATAATATCCAAAACCAAAAACAAAAGCAACAATGTCCAAAAATCCCAAAAATAAATGTCTATTTACAAGCTCTAGATTTTATAGTCGCTAGGCCGACTTTCTCCATTAAGCTCAAGGTGGCATTTGCAGGGCCCATGAAGCTTGGGCTTCAAATAGGACTCCATTCTTGTCGATCGGCTGCAATCCTCCTGAATGGATTTTGTTCACCGTGAAGGGGCCCATCTTCTTCTTGTTGAATTTTTTGGGAAACCAATGATCCTCTGATTTGGCAACATAGACTTTGTCACCAACTTCATACTATTTGGGCTCATCATTGGAAATCCTACATAAGCGCACATACCAAGGCAAACCTCTCCCATGTATAGATAGATCTTTAGTGGAAATAGGAGAAGAAGGATACATACCTTGGCTTACCTTCGCAGAATCGGATATCGGAAGCTCCTAAGGGTCTGGTCGATATCGAGTAGGGTTAGTCGATATCGACTGTTGCTGCATTGGTGTAGACTTGGTCGATTCAGAAGAAGACAAGTCTGATGTCCATGTTTTGTGCCATGTTTTATATTGACTTTTATATCGATTTCTGTATACATTTCATGCATCTGGGTTAAAATAGTACATAATCTATGTAGTTTATGCTTATTTGCCAAATTATGGAGTCTACACTAGTTTTTGTTTAATTTTGCAGAAGTCGGACGCACTTTGAAGCTTAAAGGAAACTCATGGAGAAGCTAAGTATTGTGCAGCTGGGGAAAAGACCATATTTCGACATCCATCATTCTGAATCAAGCTTTGATGTCTTCATGAGAGTTGTAGCCCTCGAAAAGAGCTTTCCAACGCTTGCTCATATGTGTCTATCCGACGAACGAGGACTCGGGAAAGTGCGTTTCAAGAACAGAGCCGAATGCTAAGAGCTGGATTCTACTCGACTTCGACCATGCCTTACTCGAAGTCGAGTACAACTGAAGCAGACTTGATCGAGGACAGAAGAAGAAGACAATTCGAGCACGAGCTATACTCGACGTCGACCACACCTTACTCGAGGTCGACTAGAATTGGGCGGTTATCCAAGCTCGACGAAGAGAAGCACTCGACAAGCTAAAGATTACCAGAAATCGAGTACACCCTACTCGACGTCGACTAGACTTGGTCGAAGTCGACTACCACAGTTCCCGAAATCGAGCTAGTCCGAGTCTTGTTAAGGTTCTATCCCGAATCCGATGGAGATATTTTCGAGACGAGATTCCCAACACATGAAGATTTAGATATTTTTATCTTTTTATCTTTCTATTTATCCTAAGGGTGGAACATTTAATTACCCTAAGATTTATCTAGTTTTATCTTATTTAGATATATTTATTTCCAAGTAGAATTATATCTTCTATGATAGATAGAGATGTAGATAGAATCCATTCCTTGATTAGCAAGGATTTGAAGCCTATAAATAAAGCCCATGGGGCTAGTTTTTATTCATTCAATTCTAGAGAAGGAGAAGAGGTAGAGAGAGAGGGAGAGAGAGAGAGGGAGAGAGAGAGAGAAAGAGTGGAGGCCAAGAGGAGTTTGTGAAACGAGAGCGGAATTGGCTTCCTTTGGTTGTAAGCTCTGTTTGGTTTAATTTAATGCAAGTGGTTTCTTTTCCATCAATGATGTTTGCGATTGCAATGAAGAGCGAGTAGTCCACCCACTTCTGGGGTTGGGGCGAGCCCGACGATAGCCATGCGTGTTTGAGGTAAAGATCCGACCTTTATCATTTTTTGAGCATCTACTTCCTTTTATGTATTTATTCTTTATTTAATAGAAATCCATGTTAAACAACTTGGATTAATAAACATAAAATCGGTAGATACAATTAGGGTTTCTTGAAAGAGTTTCTTAATTGTTGGAAAAGGCGAAAACATGATCCTTCGATGCGATTTGCATGATTATCGTTATTTATCTTGCATGATGCATGTTTGGTTATCGTTGTTGCAAACCCCGATCTCGGAAGTTCTTTTACATATTTTTATTCCGAATTCCGAAAAGATTTGTCTTTTATTTTAGTTATTGTTCCTACTCGACTTCGACCACCCGTTGGTCGACGTCGACCACTGATTTCTCGATCGAGCAAGATCGATGTTGCTTCTGTCTCTGCAGGAACCCGAAGTCGACCAAACCGTACTCGACATCGAGTAAACCTAGTCGAGGTCGAGTACCCTTGTAGTCGACGACCACTTGTGAGATTTTCCGCTGCTTAGGATCCGCTGACACGCTTCCTCGAGGATTGATCCTGACTTCCCACTGCTACATCGGGAGGAAGTCTTGTAATCATTTGCGTGGACACGAACCTGGTTTGATCTATTTTATTATATTTTAAACTTGATTTCCTCCTTATAACAAAGTCGACCTGATCTGGTCGATATCGAGGTGCTTAGCTCGAAATTGGGTGGATTCTGCTCAACAGGAGGAATCGACTCGGCAGATGCAGATCGATATCGACCAAAGGTGGTCGATATCGAGTCGGTTTCCTCGATATTCCTCTGCTCGATTTCTGGTGGGGCTGTCTCGGCATGGGGAGGTCGATATCGACCTGTGGTAGTCAATATCGAGTTCTTTTGTGGCTCTGTCGACTTCTCCTGATCGATTTTGACCCCATACTTAAAACCTGGCAAAGTATCCGAAAAATAGTTAGTCCAAATCGACTTACCTGGGTCTATGTCGATTGGATTCTCTGTGTCGTCGTTCAGAATGGCCATGATCTCCTCCGCCTGGGCTTCCATATCCCTCTTTTCCAGCTCTTCAGGAGTCATATTTCTTACCTTAGGCTCCCCGCAAGTAATGTAACCAGCTAATATAGACTTTACCTCTTCCATGGGACCTGTATGCCTTTCAGCTTTATTGAAGGAATACTCAATTACCTCATCGCTGATGTTGAAAGTGAGTACTCCCTTCTTTACGCTTATGTTGGCATCCATTGTCGCCAAGAAGGGCCTTCCTAGAATAATTGGACAAGCAAGGTCCTCCGCCATATCAATTACTAGGAAATCAGCAAGGACGAAGAACTTAACTACTTGTACTGGCACATTGTCCACCATGCATGTCGGGATGACCACCGTGTTGTTTGCCATGTATAGCTTTGCATCCACAAGCTCTAAGGCACCTATCTTAATCTTGGACCATATTGATAGATGCATTATACTTACACTAGCTCCAAGATCACATAAAGCAATAAATTTGTATTGACCAAATCCAATGGTTATAGCAAACTTACCTGGATCTGGCCTTTTCTCAAGTCATTTTGGCTGCACTCTTCTGCGATCTCAGCCATTGACCGCTTTTTGCTTAGGATCTACTTGAGGAACTTGATATGATGGCATTTCATTAAGAGCTTTTGTGAAGGGTATGGTGATATTGAGCCTCTGAAGCATCTTGATGAAGCGCTGGAATTTCTTTTCTGCCGGGTCCTTTGGAGATTTTGTCGGGAAAGGCAACCTTTTCTTCGTCGAAGGGGCTGAAGGCTAGTCGACGTCGAGTACAGGTTGGTCGACATCGAGTTGATGCTGGTCGATATCGACTACAGTGGTCGACTTCGGCTTGGGTGCAGAGTTTTGGTCGACGTCGAGGAGGGACTGGTCGATGTCGAGTAAGTTTTGGTCGATGTCGACTGGCTTGCACGGTGTCGAATGGTCTGCTGCGTCCATCTTCTCCGTATTCTGATCGGCTGTTTCCATCTGTCGCCCACTCCTTAGATTTATTGCTACTACTTGCCCCGTAGATTTGCCCTTAGGATTGGGCTCAGAAGATCTAGGGAGCGTACCTGACTGTCTGGGGACGCCTGCAGCTAGCTAGCCAATCTGTGTGTCAATCGATTTCCTCTAGATATCGATTTCTCCAAGCCTAGCGTTCACACCATGTATCTGAGTGTAGACGGGATTGAAGGACTGCTCGGTGTGTGAATGGTTCCTCCGCATTTTCTCAAGGATGGTCTGTAGGTCATCCTTCTTCTGGTCCCTTTCAGGATGTCCTGGAGCTCGGTATGGCGGGGGGTTCCTAGGGGCACCTTGGTTCAATTGTGGTTGATAGAACCTTTGGTCCCCCATATAGCGATTGGGACCCCCTGCGTAAGCTACCTCTTCGTGGGTTTCTGCCATCCTGACTTGCTTTGTGTGTGGGCACTCAGTAATGGTCTGCCGCTGTGAGCCGCATTCGATGCAGGGCTGATTGAAAGAAAGATACTTGACTTGCTTGAGGAGCTTGCGAATCTAATCTCTGTAGTACTGCTCCTTGACATTTGGGTCAATCTCTTTAAAAGGCTCATAGAGGGGCATGGATGGGGCTGGCCTGGCATAGGCATTCTCATCATAGTTTGTCGGAGTCCCATACTTATTGTCGTAGTTGGTAAGCTTGTCGAGGGTTGCCCATGCGTCAGCTAGTGGCATTTTCAGATACACATAATGAGTATACTGTTTGATCATATCCTTAGCGGCCAGATCAAGAGAATTGAAGAAGATCTCCTGAACGACAAAGGGTGGTTGTCCATGTGTAGGGCAGGATCGCAGTAGATCCTTATATCGTTCCCATGCTTTTGCTAGCGGCTCCCTAGACTTCTGTTTGAAAGCTGTAATCTTCTGGCGGTAAAGCGCTGTCTTGGCAGGAGGAATAAATTTGTTGAGAAATTCCTGTCTTACTTCAGCCCATGTCGTGAGGGATCGTGGAGGGAGACCTTCAAGCCACTTCAATGATGGACCGGCCAGAGACCATCGAAAAGCTTTCATCTTGACATATTCCAGAGTAGTACCTTCAACAAGAGTATGGCACATGCCAGAAAAATTGGTAATATGTTCAAAAGGGCATTCATTAAATCTTCCATAGAAGGCATTATTTTTAATCTCATTCAGGAAAGGAGTGCGGATTTCAAAATTATTTTCAGGGATTAGAATGGCCGATTCAGGCACAACAAGAGTCGGGTGCATGTAATCCTCTGCAGTGGTAGGGTATTGGGCAAGCTCAGCTTCCGCTTGCCTCCTTCGCTCAGTTTCCTTCTCAGTGCGTGCTCTCTCAGTGGCAAGAGCAGCATTGTTGGCTTCTATTTATGCCCTAAGCCTTTGTATCAATTGTTCTTGTGTTTCTGCGGCTGCCATGGCTCTTTTCAATTTAGCGTGGACGTGTATAAGGCGTTCCGGGTCATCCAAGGCGTCAAACTCAGGCTATTGACCAGAACGGCGCATATACTGCAAAATCAAAACTTAAAGAAAAAGTGAGATCTAACTACTTAAGGCGCGAATGATTGCTTCCCCGGTAACGGAGCCAATTTATTGTAGGAGGAAATTGAGTTTAAAATATAATGAAATAGATCAAACCAGATTCGTGCCCACGCAAATGATTACAAGACTTCCTCCCGATGTAGCAACAAGAAGTCAGGATCGATCCTCGAGGAAGCGGGTCAGCGGATCATAGGTAGCGGATGAATCTCACAGGCAGAAAATCAAACAGACAGACAGAAACAACAGAGAAAAGCATAAATGAAAGCAAAGGCAGCAGCTTTGGTCGATATCGACTACTGTAACTCGATATCGAGTAAAAATATCAACTAACAGTGCTCAATATCGACTAACAGAAAGCAAAACTCAGCAAAATAACTTGACTTCGACAAAACTCAACTCGACATCGACCAGATTCCTCAATGTCGACCAAATCTTCTCGAAATCGACTTACACATAAACTAAAATTTGCAACTTTTTCGAACGAAAATGAATATAAACACGAAATTAAGTCAATAAACTAAAGACTTCCAAGATCAGGGTTTCAACACCACAACGATAACCATGCAAAATAGCAGATAAAGGCATAAAAGATCATGTTTTTCATCAAATAACTTTCGTTATTAACAAATAGGAAGATAGAGGCTTTCGCATAAACCCTAATTGTTACTACCCCTTTTTCACATAATTAACCCAAGTTGTATTAAGATCACTTTCGCTTCAATAACACAAACATGGATCACCTTCAACTTTCACAAAAGAATCCTGCTAATAGGGATAGAAGACGAATTTGCATTAAAAGCTTGTACATTTACCGCATCACCTCACATGGCTACCGTCGGGCTCACCCCGACCCTAGAAGTGGGTGGACTACTCGCTCTTCATCATGAATAAAGACATGAATAATAAAAAGAAATAAATTTATATTAAATTAAACTAAAGAAAGCTTACAACCGAACAAGCCAAATCCGCTCTCGCCTTTCCACCTTGCTCTTGCCACAAGCTCTCTCTCTACTCTCTCTCTATGTAACTAATTATGACTTGAATTGAAATCCTAGAAATCAGCCCCTAAGGCTCTATTTATAGCCTTCATTCCCTCTCTAATTAGGAAAGAAAACTATATCTAAATCTATATCTATCTATCTTTTATCTAAAGATTAAAACATAGAAATAAATAAATAAATCTAAAAGGAATTATATCTAATTGTGGATAAATCCTTCTTCAACTAGATAGATCTTGATAGAATTTGCCCTTGCGGATATCTCCATTGGATTCGGGATAGAAACTTAACAAGATCCGGATAGCTCATTTTCTGTCGCCTGGGATTAACTCGATATCGAGTAGTGTTACTCGATATCGACCACATTTCTCCGTTTCTTCAGTAGTAACTCGATCTTGGCTCCAGAAGTGAAAATCGACTTGGTTGTTACTCGATATCGAGTTGAGTTACTCGATATCGACTTGCAGCTTTCCTTGCTCAGCTTCTTGACTCGATTCTGGGGTGTTGGCTCGATATGGGTTACTCGATATCGATAGGTGGTAGTCGATATCGACCAACTGTGTTCTTTCTCTTCCTCAGCTTCCTCGATTCCGGCTATCTCTGGTGAATATCGAGTGACTTACTCGATATCGACTAATGGTACTCGATATCGACCAAGCTGTCTTGACTCGATTTTCTGTCTTCCAGCTCGATTTGTCCTGGTTCCTCTGCTCCTTAATCCCGGACTTCTGTAGTTGACTTCGAGCTTTTCCTCCTTTCTCAAAACTGCTGTAAATTGCTTCGATTTCTGCGAAATTAAATAGAAACTGGTGTAGATTCCATAATTTGGTAAATAAGCATAAACTACATAGATTTTGTACTATTCTAGCCCAAATGTATGAAATGCATGCAGAAAACGATATAAAAGTAAATATAAAACATGGTGAATTAGGCTCACAACAAACACCCTATACTTAAGCTTGCATGTCCTCAAGCAATACTTTTAATTGTCATTCAGGGGAAGGAATCAAAACTCTCAACATATCAGATTCATTTCCATATAACCCTGCAATCAATTACCATCCTCGAAAAGGTACTAGTGTCACAAATCCATGCATGTGCAATTAAAAAGCAATATCTACTCACAGAAGGAGGGTTATGCAAAAACATTCATAAGTGACAAAGCATTAATAATCAAGAGGACTTTAATTTAAGCTCAATAAGGAGTAGATTGGTAAAAGTCTTAAGGTGGGCAATTTTTGGCATTGTGGTGCTAATAATCCGGGGAAATGGAGTATTTCCAAATTGAATTTCCACATTCCTTCTTCCTTTGATTTCTCACCTTTCATAATGGTTTTATCAATAATAATGCTTTTACCTCTCTAACCTCAGCACTGCCTTCTCGCGAGTCGCAAACATGGGTGTCATGAATGGCCCCGGATACTTAGTGTTTCGGACTCCTCACTTGTGTGTCCCATCTCACTGAACTATTATCTCAGCAAGCAGGGTCGATCTACCTTTATCTCCTAAGGTGATCGGATTTTTTCTCACTCATTAAATTTTCCATATATTTCAAACAATATCCTACCAAACTCCAATAATGATAACAACAACACAAACACCATATGATTGAGAGCATTGATGCGCCGGGCTACATCTGGAAGTCGGGGAAGCATGAAGAGCACCGACTGAGGCTTCCTAGGGCCCTACCTTATGGCCCTTCCAACGTCTCCCTTTACATTGCGGCTAATCAGAATGTGGATGATGCTGAGGATATTGATGACGAGGACAAGGAGGATGCCCCCGCACAGACTGACTATCACATGGGGGATGCCCAGTATGCTGTTGGCTCTTCTGCAGGGCCTCGCTTTTCTTCTGCTGATGATGACGCCTGGCGGGACCACATGTTCACCGAGTTCCATCGTATGTCCATGCGCCAGGACTCCTTCGAGTTCACTCTCCACGACATCGATCGCAATGTGTGGGAGACGAACTACAACGTGGAGGAGATGCGGAGAGAGCAGTCCTACTACCTCAGCCAGCAGTATCCACACATTCCGCCGTACCAGTCTCCACCCTACCAACCGCCGCACTAGTGAGTGGTTAGTGTTGTCTCCTTCACCCTGAGTTTATGAGTTTATATGCTTTATTTTGATTGTCTGTACTGTTTCAGTGAGGACACTGAAAAATTTTAAGTGTGGGGGAGAAGGATTATATGTATATTATGTCATTTATGTCATTCCCTAGACCATGTTTAAATTTCTGCACACCATGTTTAATTCTATAATTATTATTTAGTTTATTTAATTTCTGTTGAGATTATTTAATTTTTGACTAATTTATTTAATTTCTGGAATTTAAAAAAAAAATCAAAAATCCAAAAATAAGTATGCATTGCATACATATGTGTTATTCAAATACCCATCTGGCTTAGTTTGTTCTCTAATTTAAATTTCAAGCATGTTCATATAAATCCCATGGAGTTCTGGATGTTTTGGCTTTGTCTTTATTTGATTTTTGTGGGACATGAGCTAGCAAATATAATTGAGCATGTATGATTGAGCTAAAGTATGATTGAAGTCCTCAAAACATGACCCTGTGAGAATGTTTAGCCTTATTTGAATTCTTTTGCTCAATTGTGTGAATTACTCCTCTTGTGTTGCTACCTCTTGGCATTGACTGCAGTATCTATTTTTCGAGACCGACTCACATGTTTGTTGCTTGCGGAGTTTATGTTTATATTTTGAGTCTTTTGTTTGAATTTGTGCATATTTAGTGAATAAGGTGGCAATGGTTCATGCACTTAGTAACCGGATCTATGCATGACACCCATGGGTATGATTCGCGTAAAAAGGTGTTGAAAACTATCCACTAGGAAAGAAAGCTTGATAATTGAGTAACCAGGTTCATTCCTGACACCCATGTTTGCAACTTGCGTCAAAAGATGTTCAAGTGGACTTCATATTAGTAGGTTGAGGTGTTGATAGACCGGGGTCATTCATGACACACATGTTTGCGCCTCGCATAAGGAAAACACCAAGACAAGAAAAAGAAAAAAAAAGAAAAAAAAAGAAAACAAAAGAAAAGAAAAAAAAAGTGTCACATTTTATTTTGTTGTCTTTATTGTGTCCCGCAAGTAATGACATTTCGGTAGATATTTGGTGATATGGTGGTCAATGTTTATGAGTTTAGTGCATGTTGGTTTGAGTTGAGAGTAGTACCTTAAAGCCTAAACAGATGAGTGAAACACATATTTCTGGTGAGGTTGAATGAGGTCTACTTCTAAGTTTGATCACTATAATACATGTTATGACGTTTGTTTGCTTGGTTTATGTTTTCACCTGCTATGATGTTGCTTTTTGATGAGGTTGAAACTTAAAGGGATTTCCTGTGGGATGCATTGATTCATGTTCATTCTATCATTTCTTGAGAACAAGCAAAGGTTAAGTGTGGGGGAATTTGATAATGCATATCTTAGATAGGCATTTTTAGTTTAGTTAGGTTGCCTTTCTTTCATACTTTGTCGGTAAATTGCATCTTGTGATTATTCTAGAAGAGTTCAGATCCTGCGCAAATTTGTATTTATCTTGCAGATTGAATCGGAACACAATTGGGAGATGCAATATCTTGAAGAGGAATACAAGAAATATTGGAAAGAAGCAAGGAAGGAAGAGAAGCAAGGACAAGTGGAGATACCCGCGAAGCTAAACAAGAAGAGCCGGCAACAAGCAATGCCGCGACCGCAGCATGCGTGCCATGGCCGGAGCCAGGATCGATGCAGGGGGATAAAGAAGAGTTGCTAATGCCGTGGCCGCAGCATATGTCGCGGCCGCAGCATGGGTCGCCAGCGTGATGCCGTTTCGCTTAAAAAACCCTAGTTTGTGTTTTGTGTTTTGTGTTTTGTGGTCGACTTGGATATATTATAAGGCCGAGATTATGTTATTTTGAGACGACTACTATTATTCTTACGTTCATCAGACACTTTAGAGATTTGAGCGATGTCTTTCATGAGGAACTAAAGTCATCTATTCAGCCTGCAATTTGAAGTTTTTTTTGGATTGATTGTGAGTTTCTAATTCTCGTTCCTTGTTTCCTATATTTGAATGCTTCAACTTCTTTGTGCTTGATTGTTTATGGTTTTGTTCTATCTTGTCTGGCTAACTTTTTAGATCAATTCAATTGCTAAGGTTTTGTAGATTCCTGGTTGTGAACATTAACCTAAGTGGCAAACTTGTTCTTTTAGGGCTGGTTGAACTAATTGAATGAGTAGGAAGTTGAATGTTTTGTTAAATCCCTCTTTAGGGACTGCAAATACCTTGGCTAATCTCTGAACTTAAAGCTATCAATTGGGTTAAATCCTTCTTTAGGGACTGTTCGATTGATAAGGGTTGCTAGGACTGGTTGGACTAGTAACTATATTAGGTCGGGACAACGGCATTCATAGGAAACTTAATAGGACGAGAAGAAGTTACAAGGATCGCTTCAATCAAATAAAGTGGAAAATTGTAGGTATAATTGCTTCTCCTAATTGTCTGAATTACAATCATTTACTGTTGCTTTCTTTAATCCGCTTTGATAAAAGGCGGAACTTTCACATTAAAAAACCCCCAATTTGATTACTTTGACTAACACTTGAATCAAACTTGAATTATAACTTTCCATGTGGATCGACCTCTTGCTTATTGCTATACTAGCTATAGGTTTGAGTTTACTTTGACGGATGAACGACAGGTTTTCCCTCCATCAGTACTCCCCCTACATCCCCAAACACCCCGCCCCCTTCTGATGACTACCCTACACCCCACCTTCTTCATCAACTATATCCCTCTTTCTCTCCGAATGCTATTACATCTCCGGCCCGGGCACCCTACCCTCCCCCACCACAACCTATCCTGCCACCTCCTGCCCCCGTCCAGCCCCTTGTGGCCCCCGTCTCATCACCTCAAGCCTCTGTCCCGTTAGCTGCAGCCCCTACCCTGCCACCTAATCCCACACAGTCGGTCAATCAGATCCAAACTCGGATCATGAGTGGCATCTCTCGCCCCAAACAGAATTTTGACCTCTCCGTTTCTCACATATCGCCCATCCCTACCTCCCACAAAACATCCGCCTTAGACCCAAATTTGAATGCTGGCATGCTCGATGAGTACAAGACTCTTATTAGCAACAACATTTGGGTCTTGGTTCCTCGGCCTCCTCGTGCCAACATTATGCGGTGCATGTGGCTCTTTCGGCACAAAATTCGCTCTGATGGATCTCTTGAGCGCTATGAGGCGCGCCTGGTCGCCAATGGGAACTCTCAGTAGGTGGGGGTCGATTGTGATGACACTTTTAGTCCGGTTGTCAAACCAGCTACCATCCGTACCGTCTTGCATCTCGCTGTCTCCAAGGATTGGCCTATTCATCAGCTTCATATCAAGAACGCATTTCTTCATGGACATCTGCAAGAGATAGTGTACATGTTCCAGCCGCATGATTTTGCTGACAGGACCAAACCAGGCCATGTTTGTCTCTTGCAAAAGTCTCTATATGGCCTTAAACATGCACCTCGAGCGTGGTATCTTCGCTTTGCTACTACCTGCACATGCTTGGCTTCGTCAATAGCAAGAGCGACTCCTCCTTGTTTGTCTTTCGCCGAGGTAATCAGATTGCTTATTTGTTGTTATATGTCAATGATATCATCCTTACTGCATCTTTAGAGACTCTTCGAGCTGCCATTATTACTCAACTCTGCAAGGAGTTTGCTATGTCTGATCTTGGGCCTCTCAGCTTCTTTTTGGGAGTCTCTGCATCTGGTTTGTTTCTCTCACAGGAGAAATATGCCAAGGAGATTATTGGCAAGGCTAACATGGCTAACTATAAGCTCGCTGCAATACCTATTGAGACCACTGCCAAACTGGCCCAAGCTGCGGGTCCGCCTGTGTCTGATCCGACTTTGTATCGTAGCCTTGCTGGTGCTTTACAGTACTTGACATTTACTCGTCCTAATTTTAGCTATGCTGTTCAGCAAGTCTGTCTATTCATGCATGACCCCAGAGAGTCTCACTTTGCTGCTCTTAAGCGCATTATCAGGTATGTTTAGGGTACTACTTCTCTTGGCATCACTATTACCCCATCAGCTTCACCTCTCTCCATGGTAGCTTACACGGATGCTGATTGGGCTGGTTGTCCGGACACCAGGCGGTCTACGTTAGGATATTGTGTGTTCCTCAACGACTCTCTCGTCTCTTGGTCTTCTAAGCGCCAACATGTGGTTTCTCGGTCTAGTGTTGAAGCGGAATATCGCGGTGTTCCCAATGTTGTCGTTGAGTGTGCCTAGCTTCGCAACCTATTGGTGGAGCTCCACTGTCCTCTCAGTCAAGCGTCTGTTGTGTATACAGACAATGTCAGCGCTACTTACCTTGCTCACAACCCGGTTCACCATCAGCGAACCAAGCATGTGGAGATTGACATCCACTTTGTTCGTGAGAAGGTCGCTATGGGACATGTGCGTGTCCTACATGTCCCCTCCCTGTACTAGTATACAAACATATTTACCAAGGGATTCACTCGCCATTTATTTCTTGATTTTAGATTCAGTGTCACTATTCGCTGCGCTCTTGTTTTGACTGAGGGGGTATGTTAGATAGAATATATGTATAGGCCTAATTACCCATTTGTAAATAGGGTTAACTATCTTGTACTTATATATATATATATTCTAATGATAGCGAAGACAACCCCAACGGGGATTATTCACTCTGACAGCTTATGGGGCATCGAATTGGCCTTCCAGAGAGTTTCGGGGGTCATGAAAACCGAAGTCGGTTACTTCCAAGGGCTGCTTCATAATCCTTCCTATGGTGGATCTGCAGGGAAACAACGTAGAGATCAAGGGAACGTCTAATTAGTAAGCTGGAGAACTTTGATGGCTATGGTGGATATGTAGAGATCGAAGTGAAAAAGCAATGGAGAGAAGGACCTTAGATTTCAGATCTAAATGAAAGAAAGGACGGGAACGTGGTGGGATAAATTAAAATAAGGGTAGTTTAGGTATTATGAAAGATTTTTGGACATTTACCGGTGGGGTCGGGACATGCGACACCTCCATACAATGCCGCTTCCACAACGGTAATAGGGTCTGCGTCGCCACCTCCGGGGCCAACTCCGGCACCACCATACCTCCGCCTCCGGCTGATCTCCGCCCGCCACCGCCGTCGCCATTGCCGTTGGCGCCTCCTCCACCACCTCTGCCACCGCCTGCTCGTCCTCCCCCACCACCGCCTGCACCTCCACGTACCGCCCCACCACCACCCTCTACTGCCTCCACCGGCGCCACACCCTCCCGACCCTCCACACCACTACCTCCATCCCCACCCTCCACCACAACATCTCCACCTCCATCCGCCTCCATCTCCGGCTCTCTCTCCATGGACTCCACCTTCGCCGTCGGAACTACCACCTCCGTCTCCATCTCCATCTCTTTCTCTCTGTCGAAATCTGGCTCTCTCTCTCTCTCTCGCTCTATTCCTCGTCGTTGGAATCTGGCTCAGATGCAATGGGAGACGAAGGGCCACATTTTTTTATTTTTTTTAAAAACTTGGTTGCACGTCGTTTTGGACGTGCAATTTTTACACGTCAATTTAGACATGCACCTTTGCACGTAAATTTAGACATGCACCTTTGCACATCATTGTGAACGTGCAACCACGTCTTTAAAAAAAATTGTGTCTGCACATTGGGTGGTCCATCCAACCTGCACGTTAATTAAGACGTGCAACCACGTCGTAATTAACGTGCTTACACTTTGTAATTAACGTGCAGATTTACAGTGTATATAACATTAAAAAGCGTACGTGATAGATGAGATATATGAGATCAATGAGAGAGGCGGAAAGGGACGACTTGAATTTGGGACAGTGTGCTCCACCGGTTTATTGCAATTTGCAACCGAAGCTGGTAATTTTACGTCAAATTATCGCCATTCATTTTCTCATTATATTCGCCTGAATATTCTCTTTCTTTTTCCCCCTTTTCCGTTTATTCCTCTTAAATTAAACTTTATCCACGTGTCACCATTTTATTTTCTGTTCGAACATCGCACACGGGAAAAAAAAAAGAAAAAAAAAACATTTCAAATCCCCCCCACAAAACGCTTCCTTTTTAAGGATCCCAGTTTGGCAATCCCACGATTCCCACCACTCCTTCCATCGCCATTTCCCATTTCCTAATTTTCTATCCCCGTCTCTCTGAATCTCAAACCTCCTAATTCGATCTCCAATGGCCTCCGCCGAAGCCGAGAACCTCTCCAAGCTCCAATCCTCCGTTGCCGGCCTTAGCCAAATCAGGTCCGTTCTTCATCTCCTCCTTTCTTTTGCTTTGTTTGGCTACGTTTAGGTCCGATTCAAATCACTTTTGTCTGCTGCTTTGTTCGGCTGGTGGATCTGAGATCTGCTTATTCGATTTGCAGTGAGAACGAGAAATCTGGTTTCATCAACCTCGTCGGCCGCTACCTCAGGTAAGCTGGCCTCTTTTTAAGAGTTTAAATTACGGATTTATAATTGATGTGGATTTTTTCTGGAAATTTGATTTGGTTTTCGAGTTTCTGGAGGTTTAGTTTGTGTTCTGAATCTTGTTTTGCGTTGATGTTTGAAGCGGGGAAGCACAGAACATTGAGTGGAGTAAGATCCAGACTCCTACCGATGAAGTGGTCGTGCCTTACGACAGCTTAGCACCACTTCCTGATGGTATATATATGCTGATCTGTTTCTGACATGTATCCAAATCTGTCAAGTTCTCCGCTCCATATATATTGATGTTATTGCTTTGTTAGTTCCACGAATTTTGCAAAATCATCCTATGTGTCTTCCCATGTGGATCTGAATTTGGATGATGTCAATGACTGCAGATTCCGCCAAGATAGGCGAACTTTTGAACAAGCTTGTTGTGTTGAAGCTTAATGGAGGCTTGGGAACAACAATGGGTTGTACAGGCCCCAAGTACGTTCACTGTTTGCATATCACTTGATTAATACTTGATTCCTTGCCTATGTTTCTTTTTGTTGAAAATTGAAGTTGTCAAAGACTGATTTAACTCATTACGTGGAACAGATCAAATTACTGATACATGAGACTTTACTTGATCCAGCTATAGTTTGACTTTTAATTGAATACCTTAAGATTTTTATTAGGAATTGAAAGAATGCTATTCATTTTCAGGATAGAATCCATACAAATGGCCCTTTAATTAATTGGAGAATCTTTAAATTATCTATGAAGAACACTTGTTTCTTTTCAAAGATGATTACTCGTACTTTTTAATAAGATTTCTAATTCCTCTTATTTGACACAGATCTGTGATTGAAGTACGTAATGGACTGACATTCTTGGACTTAATCGTCAAGCAAATTGAGGTTATTTTTTAACTTCCATCAGTTATGAATCCATCATCTATGGTGGTTTTGTGGTTTAGTTTCCGTATTTCTGATATTTGATCTTTTCTTGAGCAGAGCCTCAATTCCAAGTATGGGTGCAAGGTGCCCCTTGTCCTAATGAACTCATTCAACACACATGATGACACTCTAAAGGTGAGCATTATTGATAATCATGTGCATGATGTGAACTTCACTTTATAGATCATTGCCCTGATCTACCTGTGTGCAGATTGTAGAAAAGTACCAAAACTCAAACATTGAGATCCATACATTTAATCAGGTATTCAACTTTTGGATCAGTTATAGCTCCATTCCTCTGATTTATTTGACATTACGTTGACTTTCCCATTATTTTTTAACTCTTTGTTCTTTTCTGCTTCTATTGCAGAGCCAGTATCCCCGTTTGGTGGTGGAGGATTTTAGTCCCCTGCCATGCAAGGGTCAGACAGGAAAAGATGGATGGTATGTAATTGTAACATGTTTTACTTATTTTTTGCAATATGTGGGCTGGATACATCTTAAAAAACTATTTACTCTTGCTTTTCGGTTTTCTCATTTCATTTTTCATATGCTAAGTTACATATTTTCATAAAAGAAACTTCAAGGTTTTCTTAAATTTTGGAAGGTATCCTCCTGGACACGGTGATGTGTTCCCATCATTGAAGAACAGTGGTAAACTGGATCACTTCTTGTCTCAGGTCTGAATGTGGTATTAAATATTAGTAATGCTCATTTTTTCATGGGACGTTCTTAGAATTGTACTAACTATCCACTATAACATGCAGGGAAAGGAGTATGTCTTTGTTGCTAACTCTGATAACTTGGGGGCAATTGTTGATTTGAGTATCCTTTCTTTCTGATTGATACGCCTGTGATCTTTTTTTCTTACATGTTTAAAAACCTTTTACTTTGAGATGGGTATAATAACCACATTATTAATTTGTGACAATGCTCTAAAACGTTGTTCATATGAAGAATGG
The DNA here is from genome assembly GCA_037127255.1 of Persicaria tinctoria. Lineage (NCBI taxonomy): Eukaryota > Viridiplantae > Streptophyta > Magnoliopsida > Caryophyllales > Polygonaceae > Persicaria > Persicaria tinctoria. The sequence goes on along the minus strand of JBANSL010000012.1, from coordinate 38,833,018 downwards.
AATCCTTAATTGAGTTTTAAAGAGATCTTATATCATTTGATCCAGAACAAGAACGAGTACTGCATGGAGGTATTCCTTCTCTTGGTTTGATACCTCAACTGACCATTCTTCTGGAAAATGGCCTTATTGTTGTTTTTATTGCAGGTGACACCTAAAACATTAGCAGATGTGAAAGGTGGTACTTTGATCTCCTATGAAGGGAAGGTTCAGGTATGCTTTAATGACTAGCAAGCCAAGAATGATGAGTTTTATGTTGTTTTTATGCTATAAACATCTGGTCACTGTTTTTTGTTTTTCATCATCCATGTTGATGTTGGTATATCATTGTTTTTATTTTTTTCGTTATATATTAGGTATATTAGGGTAAATTCATTTGGTGGTCCCTAACCTTTAAGGGTTAGCCACTATCAGTCCCTAACCTTTTTAAGTGTTAATTTTAATCCCAAACCTTTTACATATTGCTACTATTTGGTCCTCCCATCTATTTTCTTGTTAAACTAAACGATAAAATTATTTAATTTTCTAAATAAATCCGAGAGAGATTAGAGAAGGGTTAGGGTTACAAGCAGGGCCCGTCCAATGAATTTTAGGGGCCCTGTTCAATAATACCCTAATCTTAAAATATTTGCTTTTTTTTTTCCGACTTGCTAATTATTAAAAAATATATTTTATGTGTAGTTTTTAACTTACTAAAAAATGTGTCAACAAGTTAAGCATCCACTATTTTGATACGATTAGAGTACTTATTACATTTACCAATCTGTCAAAAAAATGTAGCACGTAAAATATGTAAAATAAATATATTCCTTTAAATAAGATAATAAAAAAATGCCCAAATAAATTTAATATATGACTTCTTCCTATTAGATTTTAAGTCATATATTTTAACTCTTTAATTGTGTATCAATACATATAGATTTGTGTTATAGTATTTTCACATTAAAAACTCATTTACTGTGTTAAGTTATAATTTACAAATTAAAATTTGAAAATATATGTGGAAAATTTTAAAATATCCTAAATTATACTTTAATACAAGGGTTTGTATTAAATAACAAATAAAAATAGTTAATAAGGATGCCAAATAACTAAAATAGTTTTTCATTTAGAAAAGGCAATTGGAAAATGTACATTTAATAAAAGGTTGACATTTATTTGGATGGGAGGACCAAATAGTAGCAATATGTAAAAGGTTAGGAACTAAAATTAACACATAAAAAGGTTAAGGACTTATAGTGGCTAACCCTTAAAGGTTAGGGATCACCAAAGGAATTTACCCTATATATTACTACCATCTAAAGTGTAAATTACATGAATATTTGTTCCTCATCTAGGATTTTGTAGCTTCTTTTTATTTTGTTTGGAAAACTGTAGCAGGTTTTCAAATGCCTTGACCAGTTTATGGTTTGCTGGTATTTTTTTTTTTTAGCCTCTGTTTAATTTTATATTGTAAGTATCATGAACATTCCTGAATATTGATATTCATGCTTTTTATGCAGCTACTAGAAATCGCACAGGTTGCCGATGAGCATGTGAGTTCTGTAACATCTTTATGTTGATTTTCTCTTTTGTTCATAGCAAGAAATCTTATTTTATAATTCCTCCCTTTATGTGACCAGGTTAGTGAATTCAAGTCAATTGAAAAGTTCAAAATCTTCAACACCAACAACCTGTGAGTCCCATTCCTGTGTAGCTTCTTGAATAATACAAGTCAACAGATATTGTAGTGAAGTTTGGAGAATGCCTTCTCTTTTCAGGTGGGTGAACTTGAGTGCAATTAAAAGACTTGTGGAAGCTGATGCACTTAAGATGGAAATAATTCCAAACCCCAAGGTACCTACACTGTTACTAAGCTCCTATGCAGCATCAACTTTCAATTTTTGTGTTCCATGGCTTATTTGGTTTGTTAAATGTTTCCAGGAAGTCGAGGGGATTAAGGTTCTTCAGCTGGAAACAGCAGCTGGTGCTGCAATTAGGGTATTGTGTTTGCCTCCTTTTGTGATTAATAAGCATTTTTTTTTTCAGATTTTTATAGTGAAACCCTCTTTCAACTCCAATTCTGTGTACTACTTTCAGTTCTATGACAAAGCAATTGGTGCCAATATACCACGATCTCGTTTCCTTCCAGTGAAGGCAACCTCAGATTTGCTTCTTGTCCAGGTTACCAACTGTTCCAATGCTCATGGCATCTTGTTCAGAATCTTCTTGTCTTGACACTCTACACATGAACATGTTTGCAGTCCGATCTTTACACCGTGGAAGATGGCTTTGTTGTTAGAAATCCTGCTAGAACCAACCCTGCGAATCCATCCATTGAGTTGGGACCAGAATTCAAGAAGGTCTTGATTTATTTTCTTATCTTCAATAAATAAAAAGTGTGGATATAGCTGTTCTCATGTAATATTTGCCCAAACATTGTCTCAACAATCGTCATCATACACCAGGTTAGCAGCTTCTTGGGCCGTTTCAAGTCGATTCCCAGTATTATTGGGCTCGACAGCTTGAAGGTCTCTGGTGATGTATGGTTCGGAGCTGGAATTACTCTCAAGGTACATTCTTTAGAAACTGCAAACCTACTCTTAGATAATACGTGCTTGAGCAACACCAAGCAAAAATTGCATTCCATTTCATGCTAACTGTGGCTTGGTTGATTTCTAAAGGGGAAAGTGACCATCACTGCCAAGTCTGGAGAGAAGCTGGAAATTCCAGATGGAAAAGTGTTAGAAAACAAGGTAATGAATTATGGCATTTTAATCTATGCCATGAGTTAGGTATTCCTTCTTTCAACGTTGTCATCATTTCAAATCATCTTCAATAACTCTCTAATTTCCCTCTTCGTCTTTGAAGGAAATCAATGGGGCTGCCGACATCTGAGTGGCTGAAACCTTCAACTGATAACAAAACAAGATCTTTGTGTTTCTCTTTGGCTTATTAATACCTTCTGTATGCAGATGCCTACGAGGTTTTAACAGTTTTGTTTCGATAACCGGAGGGAGGCCTATAAGTCCTCCATGTATGTTGGATTCTGATGTTCGAGAGTGTATTCATCTTGTTCTCCAATAAACTATACTTGCTCTTTGCGGAAACTTTTGAAATTTAGGAAACGCTGCATATAATCATCCTGCGTTTGTTTATCTGAATCTGATGCTTAGATTATGTTGGATTTTCTAAATATATGTAAAATATAGGGATGTTATGAACACGAGTAGCTCGGATCGAGCTCATTCATTTTCTAAACAAGCAGAGTATGAGCACATTTTTAAGCTCGATCCAAAGCTCAACTCGTTCGAATTAAACTCGAATAGCTTGAATTTTATGAAATTTATAAAATTTCCTTTAAATTATTGTATAATGAATAAGTAGAACTGTTTAAAGCTTGAAAAAAACTCAGCTCGAGTTCGTTCATTTCCTAAATGGGTGGAGTATGAGCACATTTTTAAGCTCGAATCAAAATTTAGGCTCAGTCTGAGCTCGTTCATATCCTAAATGAATTAAATATGAACAAGCAATTCTCGGCTTGTTCGGGTGGAATAACCGCCCTAGTAAAATATACATTTTTAGTAATAAATCAAAGGGTAAACTGCAGAAAACCACCCCTAAAATAGGGCACATTGCTCAAAACCACCCCTTATATACATAATTACCCAAAACCACCCTTTATAAGCCCTCCGATAGCAATTGACCACCCATTTTGGGTTTTTGTCAATAACTCGGTTAAATAAACAAATTACGAAATTGCCCCTTATTATTTTAATGTACTTTTTCATTAAAAAAAAACTTCATCTTTGTTCTTCCTTCTTCTCCAGATCTACCCCGCTTCATTGTTTCACCTTTGTTCGAGATGTCGCTCAGCCCGTCCGCGCCCAGTTCCGCCCTCCTCTCCGACCTCATCCTCCCTCGCTTGCTCTCATCTCCTTCGCTCACGCTCTCGCTCGTTGCTCCCTCGTTCGAACCTCACTCTCGCATCTGTCACGCCCGCACTCTCCGATCGGGTTTGAAATCAAGCAATCAGATGAGGGAGATAGAGTGGGTCACTTGGGTTCCGCTAGCCAGATATCAGGTTCATCTTCAAAAGCATGACCAAGATCAAATCCCAACTCACAAATACCCAAAAAACCCGGCTCGGAGAACTGCGGAACCGTTTGCTTGAGCGAGAGGAAAATCAGCCACCTTACACCACCACCACCAAAAATCGGAGCCAAAGGAGAAAGATTACTCCTCTAATCACTCCTTAGATGGAACTGACGTTGCCTCCTTGGACCAATCTGCACCATATTGCCCCTCTTAAGTTTAATATACCTCTGATTTTGCAATTTTTTCCCCAAATTGAATACTCAGACACATATATGGATACCAAAGCACTCAAAACCCCATACCAATCAATGGAAGTGGGACTCTTATTAACCGATTCGGTGGATGAGGAGGCTGTACGAGGGCTGGATTTTTTAGATGAAAAAGGAGATGAAGAAAGGGTAAGGTGAATCTCTTTCCCTTTTCTAATTTCCCTTTTTATTGTTTTGTTTTATTTTAATCAATCCATTTACATTAAAAAAATAAAAAATAATTGTAATTACTCATATTTAACGGAAAAAGTAACGGAAACCTCACATAGGTGGTTGGTTGCTAACGGAGGGCTTATAAAGGGTGGTTTTGGGTAATTATGTATATAAGGGGTGGTTTTGAGCAATGTTCCCTATTTTAGGGGTGGTTTTCTGCAGTTTACCCTAGAAATCTCTTAAGATATCAATTTGGGCTTTGCGGAGGGTTGGCCGGCACCGGTGATTGGATTGTGTCTAGATTTGGTAAATATATAAATCTACAAATAAAAGGAGGAAGGAGAAAAGTGAAGAAAAGTTGAAAATTACATAACAAGAAACACAGAATGGAACAAAAAATAATTAGCATTCCTATTATAGTGATGCTTGACTTCATTCTTTGTTTGCATGTTTTGATTTAACGGTCTTCGTTTAGCATGGGTTCTACTTTCAAGTATATGTGCGTTCAGCATGTAGTTGCGTCTTTTCATTATATGTGTTGTGTGTGTGCGATGGTTGAAGAATTGGTTCGATAATACCACATCAACATAATTAGCAACCAATTTACTTTGTACCAATTTAAATTGGTTCGATTGGTAAACAATTGGTTGGTTTTCATGGCATGTGTTACCCCGTCTTACTGTGTTTGATGGAGTGCCGACCCATGAGCATGGGTAAGGGGTGCGACCGCCCATGACCCATTTTCGGTAAGGGCCCATTAAAAGGATATGTTTTATATATGTATTTTTTAAAAATATAACAAAATACGAGTTTAGCTCAATGGTATAACAAAATTTGGGTTTGGATTCCTAAACGTGTAGAATCCAAACCTCTCTATTTGCATTTTTTTATATTTTTATGGAGAGATCACATATCCAATAAATTTTGCATTTTTTATGTTTTTCTAGAGGAGCCTATATCAATTTAATTTAGATACGATTCTTTGTACTTTTTCCTTTTCAAGACAATATTAAACACTTTTTTATGTGACAAATAAAGCTATATTGTTTACATATATAACTCTTTCTATTTTATTTGAGAAAAATGTAATGTTTTTATTTCTTCATATATGCTCGATGTATCTAATTTACCCTTTTATTTTTATTTATAAAAAAAATCCTTTTTTTTTTTAATTTTTGTTTTTGTTCATATATAGATGATGTCATAGGAGGTCACATATATGATATCTTAGAACAAAAACTATATTTAGTGTTGTTAGACAATTTTTTAATATTCCTCTACACGACAACTTACGTACTTGTGGACATATTATAATGGATACCAAACAAAAACAACTAGTTTTCACTACAATTTTTTTAAAAAATTTTTTTAATACATATTATTTTTTTCATTAACCTACTTTTATTTTCTTAAACTTGAAAAATAATTCAAATATAAAAATAATATGAAATTTTTATGAAGTTTATACACAACTTTTTTTTTACGGAGTAACCGGGCCCTTTAAATTTTAGTTTGCACTAGGCCTATAAAATGTTAGGACCGACCTTGCACTTCCATCTATGCCCACCTACTTCAGCACAACATTCATCACACACTTCGTATAAGGGCATTCGAACCACATATGTTTCACATTCTCTTCCGGATCTCCACACATGCACACAAAATACACTCCTTTGATGTCACAACACTCACCCCTTTGGAAAAAACTTGCATGAGTATAGAGCTTATCATGAATTGCCACCGATCCAATAAAAGCTTCATATCCTTGATTGCAATATATTCCACATCATCTTACCCCACGATACTTCCTTTTTTTTTTTTTAATTGTGCAAGACATTATAGGCTTTCTTGGATAACCCTGCTCAGCTCAGCTCAGCTCTAACTACTCCTTCCATGTGATGCCATCTTCCCCTTCCCTCATATTGTCATAAGTTGCTCGATACTCAACCGATGTATTAAGAAAAAATTTCCATGCTCATGGATCATTTTCTTTTAGCTGGACTATTAGGATAGAATATCAAATATATCTTTCCTTATTTTATCTCACCATATCTTTGTAAAAAGTCTATTTTTACTTATTTCAATCCTTGGAGAGAAAGGCAATCATGTGTATAAGTATATCATTCAATCAATGGAAAAAGCAAGAAAAACATTCATCATATCTTTCAAAGTTTTACATGGTATCAGCCTAATTTCGACCCTCTCAATCCAAATCTCTCTTCCGCTCTTCGATGTCGACCGATCCCGTCCACGGTGCTCCTGTCGATCCACCTCCTGTCGACACACCTCCCGTCGATCACTCCGGCACCAAAAACGCCGGCAACCTCCTCTTTGCGGCTACAGGATCTGGCCCTATGCCCGCTCTGCAGTTCCCAAACCTCAACGTCCGTCTTGATCGGACCAATTACACTCTCTGGCGGCACACAATCAAGTCGGCTCTCGAAGCCTTTGGCATCGAGGACTTTCTGGCTGCTAGTTCCCAGCCTTCAGCAACCCTATCGGCGCCATCCGGATCCACCGACCCTCCCCCGCCGAACCCAGCCTTCGCTGAATGGAAGAAAAAGGATCGATTGATCCTTCTGTGGGTGCGCACCACCCTCACATCCTCTCTTATGGCTCATGTCGCTCGTGCTCAGACGACTCATGAAGCATGGGGCATCCTTAAACGGATGTTCTTTGCTCAAACAAGAGCACGCCTGATGCATCTCAAGAAGCAAATGCAGAATCTCAAGCAAGGAACTTTAAGTATCCTTGATTATGTCGAGAAGAAACAGGGTTTCTCGGATGCATTGGCCAAATGCTCCTACATCGTGCTTGACTCCGATTTCGTTGAATGCGTCCTCAACGGCCTGGATAACTCCTATGCGGCTTTTCTCACTGCTTACAATATGCAGACGGAGCCGATCACATCCGACCAGCTTCTCGGACTTCTTATGCGAGAGGAGGAGCGCATCACCGCTTCTCTTGCTCCTGCCACCGACGCTTCCCTCTCTGCCAATGTCGCCAGTCGAGGATCCAAGTCGTCATCATCGCAGCCCTCTCGCTCAGACACCACGTCTTCAGATTCATCCCGCCCTCGCCCTGTCTCTCAGATCTGTAATCGGCAAGGCCATGAAGTTGTTAACTGCTGGAATCTCCTCAACACCAGTGAATTCCCACGCATCAACACTGGTTCCGGCCGAAGGGGTGGCCGAACTGGCTCGGGCAGGGGTGAAGGTCGCGGCTGCGGCTTCTCGCAACAGTACCCGTAGCAGTACTCGCAGGAGCAGCAGATGGCTCCTCCGCAGCGTCAGGCATATCAAATAGGTCATCCTCCCTCCACTTTGGTTGATCCTAATTGGTATTTTAACTCCGGCGCAACCAACCATGTCACCTCTGACTTTGGCAACTTATCCGTTCACTCTGATTACACTGGCAATGAAGGTTTGCAAGTCGGCAATGATATGTCTCTTCCTATTACGCATTTGGGATCATCATCATTGCCTGCCTACCCCCGACCGGTTCAATTACATAATGTTCTGTTTGTTTCTGATATAAAGAAAGACCTTATTAGTGTTTCTCAAATAACTCGAGATAATGATGCTTACATGCTTTTCTTTCCCACTTGTTATTTTGTCAAGGACAAGCAGAGACGCACCCTCCTCAAAGGAATCGTTGAGAACGGCCTCTACCACCTACAACCATCATCGCCCACCATTCAACCACCTCGTGTTTACCTTGGAGAAAAGACCACTCTTCAAATATGGCATAAGCGCTTCGGTCATCCCCATGAGTCAGTTTTCAGGCGTCTTGTCTCTAGATTTCAATTACCAGTGTCCAAAAATAATCTTAAAAGTGTTTGTGAGTCCTGTCAGCTTGGGAAGAGTCATCCCCTCTCTCTCAGCAATCCGCATGAGTCTAGTTAGTTTCCGTTTGATTTGGTTTATTCAGATGTTTGGGGTCCTGCCCCTGTTCCCTCATTTAATGGCAATGCATATTTCTTAATTTTTGTTGATGATTGTACAAGGTTTGTCTGGATCTATTTCCTCACACAAAAGTCTCAAGTTTTTACCTACTTTCAACAATTTCATAAGATGATTGAGACACAATTTTCTGCCAAAATCAAACAATTTCAATCAGATTGGGGTGGTGAGTATAGAAATGTGTCTACCTTTCTTCAATCCCATGGCATCAGTCATCGTGTCTCTTGTCCTCATACACAATCCCAAAACGGTGCCGCTGAACGCCGTCATCGCACCATCGTTGAAAAGGGTCTTGCCATCCTCTCCCATGCCAACCTCCCTTCCCAATTCTGGGAACATGCATTTCATACCTCCGTATACCTACATAACCGCACCCTCACCCCCATTTTGCATCACAAATCTCCCTTTGAGGCTCTTTATGGTAAGATCCCAGATTATAAATTTCTCAAGACCTTTGGCTGCCTATGTTACCCCTTCCTCCGCCCATACAACTCCAACAAACTAGAATTCCGTTCATTACCATGCATATTCATTGGGTACAGTTCTCGCCACAAAGGTTACATATGTCTTCATGTTCCCACAAATCGAGTCTACATTGCTCGCCATGTCATATTTGATGAAACCATGTTCCCATATCCACATCATGCCAAAGCACCTCCTGACTCCCTGCCTGACACCCCCATGCCGACTCTATCCCTCCTACAGCAAGCGGCATCTCCTTGGCCGTCCTCGCTGCCCACATCCGCCGGTGACCAACCATCCCCAATGCCGACCCCAACCCCCACTGCCTCACCCATGGTGACACCAGCCCCCTCTGTGGCCTCCCCTGAACCCTCAACTCCCCTCACCACCCTTGGCTCCTCGGCCTTTTCCCCTTCCCCTGGCTCGGTCTCAGCACCTTTAGAGGCGGCTCCCTCGGCTTCGTCCACGTTAGACACAGGTATGTCTTCCCCTTCTCCTTCTCCACAGCCTATTATTCCCTCATATTTTCGTCCAGCTGATGATTCACGTCATCCTATGACAACTCGAGCTAGGACAAATGATCTCAAACCCAAGGCCTTGACCACCACAAAACATCCCTTGCCCTCCACAAATGACCTTTATGATGAACCCAAAACATATCTTCAGGCATCCAAATCACCCGAGTGGCAACATGCCATGCAAGTTGAATATGATGCCCTTTTGCGTAATGGGACTTGGACATTAGTACCTTGTCCTCATCAAGCTAACATTGTTGGTTGTAAGTGGGTTTATAGGATAAAGCGCAGGGCTGATGACTCCATTGAACGCTACAAGGCTCGCCTTGTGGCCAAGGGATTTCATCAAGAAGAGGGTGTTAACTACTTTGACACCTTCAGTCCGGTGGTCAAACCTGCCACCATCAAGATTGTTCTTTCCCTTTCTCTCACCAATGGTTGGTCTCTTTGTCAGGTCGACATCAACAACGCATTCTTGAATGGTGACCTCTCAGAACAGGTCTTCATGGCTCAACCACCAGGTTTTGTTGATGCTTCTCGCCCATCAGATGTATGTCTCTTGCGCAAGGCTCTGTATGGGCTAAAACAAGCCCCCTCGCGCTTGGTTCACCAAACTCCATCACTTTCTTCTTCAGAATGGTTTTTGTGCCTGCAAGTCCGACACTTCTCTGTTTGTCTGCCGACAGGGTCCCTCTGTTCTCTATATTCTGGTATATGTTGATGATCTTATTATCAATGGCTCCGTATCTGCTGAGATTGATCAGTTTGTGCTACTCCTCAATTGCGCATTCTCTCTCCGTGACCTTGGTGATCTTCACTACTTCCTTGGCATTGAGATGACACGCACTAAGGACACCATACTCCTGTCTCAGCAGAAGTATATTCGGGATCTTCTTCTGCGCAGCAAGATGCAAGATGCCCGTCCCATCTCCTCTCCGGCAGAACCGGCCTCTCGTCTCACCAAGGACGGTGATCCGTTCCCTGACCCGTTCTTATACAGAAGCATTGTGGGAGCTCTCCAGTATGTCACCATCACTCGCCCGGAGATCTCTTATGCCGTCAATAGAGTTATTCAGTTCATGCAGTCACCCACGGACACTCATTGGTCGGCTATCAAACGGATTCTCCGCTATCTAAAGGGCTCTTTGTCGTCCGGCTTGACTCTCCGTCCTGCTCTGGATCATCGACTTATCGCCTTCTGTGACGCTGGTTGGGCTTTTGATGGCGATGACTGTCGCTCACAGCATGGCTTCGCTGTCTATTACGGTGGCAACCTTGTCAGCTGGGCCTCCAAGAAGCAAAACGTCGTTGCCAAATCTAGCTCCGAGGCCGAGTATCGCGCCATTGCCTTCACCGCCACCGAGTTGATATGGCTTCAGCAGCCGTTGCTCGAGCTTCGTGCTCCTCTCATTCGGCCTCCCATCCTACTTTGCGACAACCTCATTGCTACCTACATGTCTGCTAACCCTGTCTTCCACCAACGTTCCAAGCACATCAAGATAGCTTACTACTTTGTTCGTGAGCAAGTTGAAGATGGTTCTCTCATTGTCAGACATGTTCGTTCCCAGGATCAGATTGCGGACATCTTCACCAAAGCAGTGGGAACTGCCAGGTTTCAGACACTTCGTTCCAAGCTTCATGTTCGGAACCCTCCATGAGCTTGCGGGGGGGTATTAGGATAGAATATCAAATATATCTTTCCTTATTTTATCTCACCATATCTTTGTAAAAAGTCTATCTTTGCTTATCTCAATCCTTAGAGAGCAAGGCAATCATGTGTATAAGTATATCATTCAATCAATGGAAAAAGCAAGAAAAACATTCATCATATCTTTCAAAGTTTTACATGGACCATATATCAATATCCCTCCCTTTCAATAAATTTAACTTGATTGATCTTGTCCATACGCATCGTCCATCTCTCATTAGACTAACCGTCAATTTAATGAAGATAGTCTTATTCCATGACAACACTTCCCTTATCCCAATTCCCAAGTCCTCCTTATTCTATAGATAGTGTAATAGTGGACCATCCGACCAAATATTTTCACCCCCTAGGTTTCCATTATAGAGGAACCGCCTACACATTCCCTCTTACCCTCTATATAACACTAGCTCGAAAAAGGAATACTTGACTCCATTATCCAAGTATCACCATGATGACAACTTTGATTAGTTGCATCCTCCTCACATATGATAGTGATCTAGCTGACTAGCAAGTAAACCGCTTCTCATTTGTGAAATCAGCGGTTCATATTCCTCCACAATAATCCTCCTTGAATGCAACAAGATCCAAAGTACCTCACATGGTTTAGCTCTCCATGTCCATCCCCTCTAGGATTCTCTCAATTGTCAAAAAGCATAAGATTGTTTGAAATAAACCCTAAAACATCCTTAAATACTCGGCAAAATCAAATCTTAAAATATATAGAATTAAATATGACTAGGATTTTCTCCTAATTAAAACACGATGTTTTGGTGGATGTTAGATTTGCATCCCCGACAAGGCCCCTGCGACCACGAAACTGTCTAGTTGTATAGGCCGTCTTCAGTCTTCAATCCAAGGTCGCATGATTTTGCAGTTTTTTAGCCAATTCACTTCCGAATTTAGGCTTGACGTGCAATAAATTAATTATAGCTCTCAAAAAGAGATTTCCAACATCTTATAATAGTCAATCGGAAAAGAGAGACCTTCAAAATTTTCGATACAATTTCGGCTTATTAGATAACAACTTCTGCAGACTTGTCCTTCGTTTAAGCTCTCGCGCTTCTTCTTGAGACCTCTTTAGATCTTTATTAAGCTCCTTAGATGAAATTGACTTTCTCGACCGATGCGTTATCAACCCAAGTCTTCTCATCTGATCCACTTTTATTTGAAATCATCAATAAAAATATGTATGAAGGTTCAATAATGTAAAACAAAGTCATATAAAGATACTCTAGAAGGGGGGTTGAATAGAGTATGCCGGTTTTTCGCAGATAGTCTCAAGACTTTTGAAGCTCTTGCCAAATCCTTTGGATTAGACTTAGTCTTTTCTCTGAAAACCTGAATCACAAAGTTAAACAATACGAACCAAGTGCGGAAATATGGTAAATCAATAAGTAAAGGACGCAACGAGTTGTTAACGAGGTTCGGCACGAACTTGGCCTACGTCCCCGCCTAGGGTTCTTCCACAACCCTAGGATTCAACATGCTTTATTGATTCACAAAGCTTAGGATCCTAATAGCTCACCGAGAAGCCTCTCTCCTATACAATTGCAATCTAGTCAACTCACGTTCTCTTCGAGTCCTAGACCAATCTAGAAGAGCCCCACCTCTCTCAGCTATCTAGTACAATCCTCTTACTCTCGAGAATAAATAGCCTAGTGCCCACTTCCTGAGTTATAAACTCTCGAGTATAACACTCTTAAGAACAAGCAGAGAGAACACGCTGAAGAGAGATTGTAAACTTGAGGGCTGATTGTGCAATGATCTTCGTGAATGTACGTCCCTCTCTCTCTTCTTCATCTCCTTTATATAGTGAAGATCATCGGCGCCACTTGAGGAAGGAATCTTCTCCAACGGCTATTAGAGATCATGACAATCTTCACAATCTTCTATTCTGGGAAACTCTGAAGCCATGATCCACCAGATTTGATCTTCACGTCTTTTAGCTTAAGGAAGGAGATATCTTCAAAAACCTTGCTGTATGGTTAGTATATAATGTATATAATAATATTCGGAAACCATACATAAATAATATAAGATAATAATAACATAAAATACAGGTTTTGTGTTTCATCAACACAACTGTAGCTTCAAGACCTTTGACACAAACTGTCTGTCAAAGCCTTTGAAACTAATTCCGATTTTCATCAAAGGGAGTGGAGTTATCAATCTCCCCCTTGATGAAAGACAAAACCTGTGAATCCCTGCAACTTAGTCAAACATATATATTATAAGCACAATCGGACTAAGTACCTGCATGGGTTAGACAAATGTTGGATCATAAGTTTTTAAAGCCAAATAGAAACATCCAACAAAGTAAATAAGACAAGGTCTTCCAAGATCCTTGGTTCACAGCAGTTTTAAAGTCTAAACCATCATCAAATCATCTCCCCCTTTTTGTCTTTCAACAAAGAGAGGAGGGTAAACCAGTAACCAAAAGTTCAAAATTTAAAAAGATCATTTCAATTCTTAAAGGCAAGAAAAGAAGATATTTATCCGATTTAAAATAATTTCCATAATAAAATATACTCGGATAAAATAAAAGGATTTTTCAAAAATAAGATCGGTAACAGATAAAGAAGGTTAAAATCCATTAAAACGATATTTGATCAAATATCTAAAAAGATATCAACCAAATATATGATCCGTTATATGTGCTCTACTGTGCAGTTCACAACCTTTGAAATGAGGTTCAAGGATCTTAACACTGAGTAGAATTTATCTTTCGTAAAGGGAAAGCTCCCCCTACGAAAGTGCATCCTTGTTAAGCATCCCAATCTCTCGTCTAATGAAGGTGAACATGTCCTCTACCAAAGGCTTAGTAAAAATGTCAGCCCATTGATAATCAGTTGAAATAAACGAAATAGACACATCACATTTTTCAACATGGTCTCTAATGAAATGATGCCTTACATCAATATGTTTGGTCTTTGAATGCTGAACATGATTCTTAGTGATGGAGATGGCACTTGTATTGTCACATTTAATAGGAATGCCTTTGAGGTTGATGCCAAGCTCTCGCATTTGTTGAGATATCCAAAGGATTTGGGAGCAACAGGCTCCAGCTGCAATGTATTCAGCTTCTGCAGTGGATAAAGCTACTGAGTTTTGTTTCTTTGAGTGTCAACTGATCAAGGATGCTCCTAAGAATTGGCAACATCCTGATGTGCTCTTCCTATCCACCTTATAGCCTGCAAAATCTGCATCAGAATATCCAATTAATGTGAAATCCTTTTGCTTTGGGTACCATAGTCCAAGCTCCTTAGTACCATTGAGATATCGAAAGATTCTCTTCACAGCCACGAGGTGAGATTCTTTAGGATCAGCTTGAAACCTAGCATACATGCAAACACTAAACATGATGTCAGGTCTACTAGCTGTGAGATATAATAAAGATCCAATCATTCCTCGATACTCCTTTTGATTGACACTCTTCCCAGTCTTGTCTTGATCTAGAGATAATGTTGAGCTCATGGGAGTTTTGGCTTCTTTGGATTGATCCATTTTAAACTTCTTCAAGAGATCCTTAGTGTATTTGCTTTGGTTGACGAAGATCCCTTTCTTGGATTGATGAACTTGTAATCCCAAAAAGAAGTTGAGTTCACCCATCAAGCTCATCTCAAATTCACTTCACATGATGTCAGAAAATTCCTTGCACAAAGATGTGTTAGTAGCACCAAATAATATATCATCAACATAAATTTGAATAACCAAAATGTCCTTTTCTTTGGTCTTGATAAAAAGAGTCTTGTTGATCAACCCCCTTTTAAAATTATTTTCTAAAAGATATTTTGACAAGCGCTCATACCAAGCTCTTGGGGCTTATTTCAAACCATAAAGCGCTTTGTCAAGTTTATAAACATGATTAGGAAATTCCAAACTTTCAAAACTTGGGGGTTGAGCCACATATACTTCTTCTTCTAAGAAACCATTAAGAAAAGCACACTTGACATCCATTTGATATAACTTTATGCTCATAAAAGATGCAAATGCTAATAAAATAGGAATAGCTTCAAGCCTGGCTACGGGAGCAAAGGTCTCCTCATAGTCAATACCTTCCTCTTGATTGTAGCCTTGAGCAACAAGCCTTGCCTTGTTTCTCACGATCTTACCATTCTCAACTAGCTTGTTTCGAAATACCCATCGTGTTCCAATGACTGATTGATGCTTTGGCCTAGGCTTCAAGGTCCAGACTTTGTTCCTTTCAAATTCGTTAAGCTCACTTTGCATAGCAATGATCCAGTCTGGCTCCTGAAGTGCCTCATCTACCTTCTTTGGCTCGATAAGAGAAACAAACGCGTGAAAGGCACAAAGATCTTTAAGTTTAGAACGAGTTTGAACACTAGAAGTAGGGTCAGAAATGATATCCTTTAATGAGTGTGATGAGGAGTATTTGAATTTCCTTTTGCTAGTCTCAGCTCCTTGATTCCTCATACCAGTAGGATTGATTTGTGATACATCTGACTCCGTGGTCCTGTTAGGTTCAGTTACAGCAGTTTCTGACGTTTCAACACTGTTGGATTGGACACCAAGGGCTTTGGACGAATCTTCAACACCTTGGGCCAATTCTTCAGTGTTGAGAATCTGTTCCTGCATGTTCCTCTTCTCTGTGTTCTTGATAGCAGCATCATCACCAACCTCGTTCTCTGTATGGATGTTAAGATCTAAATCTGCAACACTTTCACTCAAAGAACTGTCATTGCATTCATCAAATATGAAAACAAGCTTGTACTTTATATCATTGAGAGATTTGACTCGCATAAGACCACATAAATCCATATGTAAAAGTTCAAGGGGTCTAGAAGTACTTACAACCTTTTTGGGTTTGAAAGAGCTACGTGTTTGTTTACCTCGTGTGCATGCTTTGCACATCTCAATACCTTTGAAGTCCATCTCAGGTAGCCCTCTTACAAGCCCTTTGGACACAAGCTTCTGTAGTGTATGTGGACTCACATGACCGAGTCTCCTATGCCAGAGCTTTGGATCGTCCGTCAAAGCCTTTAGACAAGTTAAGCTTCCTTGTGCCACTTGCTCAACATTCACGGCATAGATGTTGTCATAACGATAGGAAATTAGAACTATTTCACCTGTATCTTCTCTGCGCACTAAACATCTTTTTTTGTTAAATCCAACATCATTACCATAATCACATAGTTGAGAAATACTAAGAAAATTATACTTCAAACCATCAACAAGATAAACATTTTTAATACAGTGGTTAGGATCACTCCCAACACTATCGATACCAACGATGTCACATTTTTCTTTGTCACCAAGAATGATTGTTCATGTGGATTGCTTCTTTAGATCATGAAAGAGAGAACTCTTCCCACTCATATGTCTCGAGCATCCACTATCAATAATCCATTTTTGCTCCTTCACCTTGGTGATCTCCTGCAAAACAAACATCAACCTTTGTGGCTAGACTAGTGAGCAAATTTAGATCCTTTATTGGGATAAACCATATTTGGTAAAATAGTACCGTTGGGGACCCAAACTTGCGTTATCCGTTCTTTTCTCAAATGAACAGGAAATGTATTGCGAATAATATATGGATCATTTCTTCTATATGGGCAGGTCTCTTTTACATGTCCCTTTCTAGCACAATGGTGACATATATGAGAGGTTCTACTTCCTTTTGCCTTTACAAAAGTGGTAATGTGTTGTTTCTTTAAAAACCTTGGATTGTAACCAATACCACTTTTGTTTAGAGAACTTTGTTGCTCACCCAACATCCTATTAAGAGTGCCTTTGGATTTGGTAAAACTGATGAGGGATGTCTGTTGATCTTGAATCTTATTATTACGGGAGATCTTCTCGTTCTCTAAGTCATGATGCTCATTTCTTAAAGAGGAGAGATCTTGCTTGAGTTCAGATTTCTCCGAGTCAAGCGTCTTAACTTTAATGTCAAGACCTGAATAAGAAGTTTCAAGACTTTTAACCCTCATAGACAGATCCTCAATAGTTCTTTCCTGGTCCACAATTCTCTTAATAAGAATGTTAGTTTGGGCAATAAGCTTCTCTTCATTGGCAATCATATTGGAAAGGAATTCCGATAATACCTCTTTTGGACTTGCCATAAGTTCTCTTACAGTAGCTTCAAGTTTTTCATCGTGGGATTCATCTTCTGAGGCCATAAGACAAATATTGGCCTTCTCATCATCGGAGTCAGAGTCGGAATCGCTCCAAGTTGCCACCATGGCTTTCTTCTTCCATTTGTCACCCTTCTTGGACTGGCTTTTTGTCTTTTGAGGGCAATCCTTCACAAGATGATCTGTTTCACCACATTCAAAACAAGACAACGGTTTAGTCTTCTTGTCATATTTGTTGTATTGAGACTTACCTCGAAATTTAGAAGACTCTGATCCATCTTTGTTGTTGAATTGCTTCTTCATCTTGAGGATTCAAGAAAGACCCCTTGTAATGAGATCAAAGGGATCATCCTCATCATCATCCTCATCTTTAGAATCAGACACATCTTTCAGCTAATCCTTCTTAGACTTGAGTGCCAAGTTCTTAGTGCTTGTTGGAAGTTCTCCATCGTCTTCATTGAGAATCATCTCATGTGTAATCAGCTTCCCAAGCAAGTCATCAAGGGGTAGCGTGGTGAGATTCTGGGCTTCTTCTATGGCTGTCACTTTCGGACCCCATTTGTCTTTTGGGAGGCACCTCAATATCTTCCTTACTTTCTCAAAGTTCGTAAAGCTCTTGCCGAGAGAGTCAAGGTTGTTGGTGATTTCCGTGAATCGTGTGAACATGGCCTTGATAGACTCATCAGGCTTCATTTTGAAAAGCTCATACTTTCGAAGGAAGATACTGATCTTGGTGTCCTTCACTTGGCTGGTTCCTTCATAGGTGACGACCAACTTGTCCCAAATCTCTTTAGCTGACCTACAAGATGAAATACGGTTAAACTCATCAGTGCTAAGACCACAATAAAGTAAGTTAATAGCCCTGTAGTTTTTGGAGACGAGTTCAAGATCCGTTTGGATGTATTCAGACTCCTTCTTCGCAATTTTGGTTCCATTTAGTCCGTCTTTCTTTGGAACCTTCGGACCATTCTCTATAATGTTCCAAAGTTCCAGATCTTGATCTATAATGAATATCTTCATCAATGATCTCCAGTGGACAAAGTTGTTTCCCACAAAGAGTGGTGGTCTAATGGTAGACCTTCCCTATGCAAGTCCTCCGCTTGCTTCACCAGACATGATCGAAAACTCACAAGATTGTTAGATCAAAAGCAGTGAGTAAAGCTCTAATATCAATTGAAGGTTCAATAATGTAAAACAAAGTAATATAAAGATACTCTAGAAGGGGGGTTGAATAGAGTATGCCGGTTTTTCGCAGATAGTCTCAGGACTTTTGAAGCTCTTGCGAAACCCTTTGAGATTAGACTTAGTCTTTTCTCTGAAAACCTGAATCACAAAGTTAAACAATACGAACCAAGTGCGGAAATATGGTAAAACAATAAGTAAAGGATGCATCGAGTTGTTAACAAGGTTCGGCACGAACTTGGCCTACGTCCCCACCTGGGGTTCTTCCACAACCCTAGGATTCAACATGCTTTATTGATTCACAAAGCTTAGGATCCTAATAGCTCACCGAGAAGCCTCTCTCCTATACAATTGCAATCTAGTCAACTCACGTTCCCTTGGAGTCCTCGACCAATCTAGAAGAGCCCCACCTCTCTCAACTATCTAGTACAATCCTCTTACTCTCGAGAATCAATAGCCTAGTGCCCACTTCCTGAGTTATAAACTCTCGAGTATAACACTCTCTCAGAATATATCCTATAAGCTCACTTTGTATCTCTCAAATGCTTTGAAACAAAATATAAGACTCTTAAGAACAAGTAGAGAGAACACGTTGAAGAGAGATCGTAAACTTGAGGGCTGATTGTGCAATGATCATCGTGAATGTACGTCCCTCTCTCTCTTCTTCGTCTCCTTTATATAGTGAAGATCATCGGCGCCACTTGAGGAAGGAATCTTCTCCAACGGCTATTAGAGATCATGACAATCTTCACAATCTTCTATTCTGGGAAACTCCGAAGCCATGATCCACCAGATTTGATCTTCACGTCTTTTAGCTTAAGGAAGGAGATATCTTCCAAAACCTTGTTGTATGGTTAGTATATAATGTATATAATAATATTCGGAAACCATACATAAATAATATAAGATAATAATAACATAAAATACAGGTTTTGTGTTTCATCAAAACAGTTGTAGCTTTAAGACCTTTGACACAAACTGTCTGTCAAAGCCTTTGAAACTAATTCCGATTTTCATCAAAGGGAGTGGAGTTATCAATGTAGATTTTCATTCTACCACCAAAGGAGTACATATGCGAATTCCAAATAAATTATGCATGTTATGCCCCTAAACTTAGCTAAATGTGACCTTGTCTAAATACATGTTATCACATGGTCATATGTAGTTCCTTTTTCTTCCTTACCTAGCTTCCAATCATAGTCCCCAGACCACCAAAACCTAGAATACAAGGGGTGTAATTAGTGAAAAGTGTTGTAAAAACAATGGAGGATCACACTCACACAACTCACAATGATCAACACACTTTGAAGGAAAAGATCTTGGTCTTCTGTAATGACAGAAAAGAACCAAGCAACACAGCACACACACACACACACACACACACACACACACACACACACACACACTTGCTAACTGCCTTCCTCTTTACTGAATTGAACCATACTTACATACTCCAAACACATGAGCAACTGCTCGACTTAACTGTTTTCCACTCTCCCACTAACACACTTCCTAAGGAGTGGACTAATTCAAACTAAAACTGACTCGAACTGCTACTAAAATAAACCAGCAACTTGTCCTGAATTCAACTAACATAACTAACTTTTAACTTAGACTTTAAACTTGAACATAAGCTTGATCACACTATACATTTAACACCTCCCCTTGATGCAAGCTTCCTCATACCAATCTTCTCCACAAAGAACTGGTGCTTTGCTCCAATTAATGCCTTAGTGAACATATCTGCATCTTGCTCATTAGTACCACAAAACTTCACCACCACTTCTTCTCTTGCCACAAGCTCTCAGATGAAATGATGTTGAACATCAATATGTTTTGTCCGAGCATGAAATGCAGGATTTTTACTCATTGCTATTGCAGACTTGTTATCACACCACACCTCTGTTGCCATCTCCTGAATGCACCCTAAGTCTCTCATCAACTTCTTCAACTAAAGAACCTACCTTGCAGCAGCCCTAACAACCACATATTCTGCTTCTGATGATGACAAGGCCACGGTTTCTTATTTCTTTGAGCTCCAAGTAATTGCTCATGAGCCAAGACTGAACACTGAACCTGATGTACTCCTCCTCTCATCCAAGCTTCCAGCCCAGTCACTATCTGTATGCCCCTGCAGCTTGAAATTCTCAACCTTGACATACCAGATTCCATGACTTAGAGTGCCTGCTACATACTTGAGTATCCTCTTGGCTGCTCCAAATTGTTGTTTGGATGGACTGTGCATGAACCTTGAGACTACACTCATACTAAATGCAATGTCAGGTCTTTTGTGAGCCAAGTAATTCAAACCACCAACTAAGCTTCTGTAAAGCTTCTCATCTGCCTGACAAGTACCATCCTCTCTATGCAATTTCTCATTTACATTCATAGGAGTATAGGCAATGTCACATCCTTCCATGTGAAATTTCTTGAGTAAGTCTTTGGCATACTTCCCCTGACTCACAAATATTCCATCTTCACTTTGATCTACATCCAAACCAAGAAAGTATCTCAACTGATGTAGATCAGTCATCTCAAATTCTTGCATCATTGCTCTCTTGAATTCATCTAGCATCTTCTGTGATGAACCAAAGTAGATGATGTCATCTACATACAAACATACAACAAGAAACTCCTTCTTTCCTCTTCCTTTGACATACAATGTAGGCTCATTCTCACTTCTTTCAAAACCTTTTCCTAGAAAGAATGAGTCTATTCTGTTGTACCAAGCTCGCGGAGCTTGCTTTAAACCATAGAGAGCTTTTCTTAACCTGTACACTTTTTGATCTTCATCTCTTCTCACAAAGCCTTGTGGTTGTTCAACATACACCTCCTCTTCTAACTCACCATTTAGAAAAGCTGATATCACATCAAGCTGATAGATCTTCAATTTCCATTGTGCAGCAAGAGTTAAGACCACTCTCACTGTTTCAAGCCTCAAGACAGGAGAGAATGTCTCTTCAAAATCAATTCCCTCTTCTTGAGCATATATAGCCCTTTGCCACAAGCCTTGCCTTGTGCTTCTGCACACTCCCATCTGTATTAAACTTTGTTCTGAACACCCACTTGAGACCTATTGCTTTCTTGTCTTGAGGAAGCTCAACTAGCTCCCATATGTTGTTCCTCTGAATAGCTCTCATCTCTTTCTTCATTGCTTCTTGCCATCTAATCTCATCTTTTGCCTCATCAAATCTCTATGGATCTGAAGCCACTAAAACAAACTCACAATTCTGATAAATCTCTGCAAGTGACCTGAACTTCCTTGGGGGAGTCTCACTTGATGAGCTTGATGGACTTGAAGAAGAGCTATCATGTGAACTGCTAGAGGAACTGTACTGAGGCACTAGTGTGGTTGGAGAGCCACCATTGTGATCATCATCATCAAGCATCTCATCATTTCCAGATTCCTCTCCTGAGCTATCAACTGGCACTCCTCCTCCTACTGTCTGATCATGCTCAAGCTTCTCCCATTCCCAGCATAATTCTTCATTGAAAACCACATTTCTGCTCATAATAGTCTTCTTGTTCACTGGGTTATACAGCTTGTAGGCCTTGGACTGAGCAGCATATCCAATGAACACACACTTCACAGCCTTGTCATCCAACTTTGATCTTATGTTCACCAATGAATAGGCAACACAACCAAATATCCTCAGGTGACACACTGAGGGTTTCTTCTCTCTCCATACTTCAAATGGAGTTTTGTTCAACACTGCTCGAGTTGGTGACAAATTTAACACATATACAGCTGTAGCCACAGCCTCACACCAAAACTGGTTGGGAACCTTTCTAGCCTTCAACATGTTTCTGGCCATTTCCACTACAATCCTATTCTTCCTCTCTGCTACACCATTTTGCTCAGGTGTATAAGGTGTTGTAAGTTTCCTTCTTATTCCATTTTCTTCACAAAAAGCCATGAAGTCATAGGACATAAACTCACCTCCTCTGTCAGTCCTTAAGGCTTTGATCACCTTCCCTGATTGCTTCTCTACAAGTGCCTTGAACTTCTTGAAGTTCTCAAATGCCTCAGATTTGAGCTTTAGGAAATAAACCCAGCTCATCCTGTTGTAGTCATCTGTAATGAGGAAGAAATATCTACTTCCTCCAAGGTTTCAGTCTGCATATGCCCACAATGATCAGCATGAAGCAACTCTAAACACTCCATTGCTCTCCATGCTTCCTTGTTTGCAAAAGAGCCCTTCATCTGTTTTCCAAAGATACATCCTTCACACAACTCCAGATCACCAATCTTAGGCACTCCCTGGACCATATCTTTTGAGTTTAGCATTCTTAAACTCTGGATATTTAAATGTCCATATCTTTTATGCCACAATCTGGTCTCACTATCACACTTTACAGACATAACTTTTCCTACACCTGAAGCTAGGTTCAAAGGAAACATTCTATTTCTTGTCATGTCTACCTTCACAATCACATGACTTGTTCTCTTCTCTCTTATCTCACACCTATCTTCATCAAAAAGAAGAGAATAACCTGTTCCTTGGAGTTGACCAACTAATAGCAGATTATGTGCCAGACCAGGCACCAATTCCACATCATACAAGAGCTTCCCTCCACCTTGTAAACTCTTGATAGGAATCACTCCTCTGCCATCCACCTTCAGTATCTTGTTGTCTCCAAGCCTGGCATTCCCTTTCTTGGATTCATCCAACTCCTTGAACATCTCCCTGTAACTGCACATGTGGTTTGAGCACCCACTGTCCAGATACCACAACTCATTTGCAGCTTCAGTACTTGTGGACAGAGCCATGAACAACCTTTCCTCATTTTCAACCTTCTCGGAATAATTCACTCCTTTTTGCTCATGTTCTTGTTTTTCCCAGCAGTAAGCTTCCTTGTGCCCAAGCTTCTTACATTAATAGCACTTGATTCCACTTCTCTGCTGTCTTGAATCATTTCCTTGATTCTCGTTGGAATCCTTTCACTGCTCTTTCCCTTGATCACCTCCATTACCTCTTCCTGAACCATTATACTGGCCTCTACCATAACCTCTTCCTCCACGACCTCTATGATCCCCTCTGTAGTTGCCTCTTCCTCTATAACCTCCTCTAGAACCACCTCTTCCTGATGAGCTTTCAGATTTATTCTTCTGATTCTCATCCTTCACCTAAAAAACTTTCTCTTCCTTTTGCTCACTTGTTCTACTCAACCTTTCCTCATGAGGTTGCAAGGAACTTGAAAGTTCTTCAAACCTGTACACAGCAAGATCCTTGGACTCCTCAATGGCTGCAACTACATGGTCATATTTTCTGGTAAGGCTCCTCAACACCTTACTCACAATGGATTCATTGCTCACTATTTCTCCATATGTTCTCATATGGTTTGCAATTCCTGATACAGGAAACAAAAACACCTGAACTGTCTCTTTTTCTTGCATCACCAAGGTCTCAAACTCCTTCCTCAAAGTCTGTAACTTTAGTGTGACGACTCTTCTATCTCCTATATATTCTTGCTTCAATACTTCCCATGCTTCGTGAGCAGTTATAGAGGTTGATATTCTCGGAAAGACCTCATCATCCAAAGCACTTTGTATCATAAACAATGCTTTAGAGTCTTTCTTTCTTTTCTCTCTCAATTGTTGAT
This sequence comes from Persicaria tinctoria, assembly GCA_037127255.1. NCBI lineage: Eukaryota > Viridiplantae > Streptophyta > Magnoliopsida > Caryophyllales > Polygonaceae > Persicaria > Persicaria tinctoria. Next base: position 38,808,997 of record JBANSL010000012.1, on the reverse strand, counting down.
CTGGTTCTGGAGGTGCTGCATCCTCAAACCCTTGATCTACAATGCTCCACACCTCCTGAGACTTGAACAATGTAGTCATCTTCAAGCTCTAGAAATGGTAGTTGATCCCTTTGAAGATACGCAACTGAGGATTGCCCAAATTCCTATTGTTGTTGTTCTGCATCTTGACAAAGACATAACTGATCTCTCATGTTTCCCTTTGTGTTTAATCTCAATTCTCTCAATCCCAAATTCGAACCCAGCAACACTAAATTGTGTTTGCTCTGATACCAATTGTTGTAAAAACAATGGAGGATCAGACTCACACAACTCACAATGATCAACACACTTTGAAGGCAAAGATCTTTGTCTTCTGTAATGACAGAAAAGAACCAAGCAACACAACACACACACACTTGCTAACTGCCTTCCCCTTTACTGAATTGAACCATACTTACATACTCCAAACACAAGAGCAATTACTCGACTTAACTGCTGTCCACTCTCCCACTAACACACTTCCTAAGGAGTGGACTAATTCAAACTAAAACTGACTCGAACTGCTACTAAAATAAACCAGCAACTTCTCCTGAATTCAACTAACATAACTAACTTTTAACTTAGACTTTAAACTTGAACATAAGCTTGATCACACTATACATTTAACAAAAAGATGTCCATGAAAGGACAAAGGAATGTAGTCTAAAGCTTTTTCCATGATGTAGGTGATGTTGGATAAGTAAATCAATTTTAAAAAATCATCAACAAATTCAAAGAAGTCAACACATTCAAAGGTGTACAACTCGACAAATATCTCTATCAATGGCATAAGTGTAGTAGGACGTTCACTAGAATCAATTTCAAGCAACCATCAATAAGTTCAAGAGAATTAGCAGAGGGACCAATGCTCAACATAGCAAAGGGACCAAACCTTTTCTTCAATATACATGATTCAACAACACACAAAATAATCATTCTAATCAAGCAAAGGTCATTAAAAGTCATTATCAAAAGAGATTCGGGTTAGTTATTGATGTTATTATTTGACCTTAATCGAGAAAAGGTTGTTAAAAGTCATTATCAAATAGATTCGACACTCAACTTTACCCTACGGGCCTTTCAATAGCTCCATCCAATGCCTAACTACAATTTTGTTGGAGATTGGATTTGGACGGGAGTTAATGGCTTCCAGGTCCCTGTGAAGTTGAGACGCGAAGGTTATGAATCAGGTGATTTACTGTCATGGAAACTCACTACTATGACACACTATATATAACTACTGTCACAGAAAACGTATTGAGTGACATGTAATATTAACAATATAGATCAGGACTCGTACCTTAACAAGAGGCTCTTCGTAAGCAGGCCAAAGGTGGCTTGTTGTTGATGGTTGTGGCTAACAATCACGTCGCACGTCCATACCTAACGCTCGACACATCCACGTATACTTGGGATCGATGATCACTACGATGTACATTGAAGATGATGACCTCTTCACATGATTATCGAACCACCCCTTCAATGTAGTCCACCTAATCTGATTCTACACCTACTCCTTTGACTTGAAGAAAAACCGCTTGCGAATGTTGGGGATATTGTGGTGAGGGTCTCCAAGATGGGAGCAGCCTTCTCCACCATCGCCTCGACGATCTCCATGGACATGAGATCAACCCTTGACATCGCACGTAACCATTCAACCTCCTGTATCTCATAGTCGGATACAAATTGACACTAACATGTGGATGAAGTTGCCTCCTTATTTTCCACTTTTGTAGAGTTATCCATTGGGGAAGATTGTAAAATGATCGACATGGGGCCAATTTGGGTTCCCCTTTCTGTGTAAGAAGCGTAGATAAAAAAAGGCCAAGCCTGTTCTCCAATCGTGGAGTTCAAGAAATTGAAAGTATGCCAGTCCGAGTCATTGGCCAGTTGAAAAGGGGCTGCATCCCTCTTTTTTTGTTTCGGGAAGATACGTCAACTCCAAGTCGTAGCGACTAGAGTTTACTGCCAACTTCTCCATGATCATGGTCCTCGATTGCTTTATGGGCATGTCGCTTCTTGAACAACTGTTTACCTCGTACAAGTTCTCACCGTCCGTCGAAGATGAAAGTGAGAAAAACCAATCTTTTTTCCCCTATGAAAGAAATAGAAGAAGTTGGTCTTATTACTTTCGATTGGGGGTGTTAAGGGGATGGGAAGTATTTAGGGGCCTAAAACTAAAATCGCAAGAAGATTTATCCATAGTCTTTACTATAGAATGTATGATGATGTCACAATCAAATCTCCGGTCATCGCGCAACCATGATCATCTCTTAGGATGATGTTACGAAGCTCTCAAATCCTCGAAAATGTGTGGAATTCTTCTATCGTTTTGAAGATCTCCCAATGAATACAAATACTTTTCTTAATGGTCGATATCATTCAGAATGTCACCTTCTATAATAAGATTAATGATGCCATTGCCAATAGTTGCCTTAATATCTATACAAAAGGCTACAACTTTCGTTTGTAAGTCAGATCCCTGGATCGCATGCTGAAAAATATCAATCTCCTTATCACTACAATCCTCAATTATACCATCGATACTACACTTGCCAGAGGGTTGAACAAAGTCATCTAAATTTAGTTTGTATATGTCTCTTGTTGGTTTCACCCATTTTGATGGTCTTATTTTTTTTCCTATTTGGTTTGTCTACTTTTACCCGTACTCGTTTCCGGTTGTTTATTACTGTGATAGTTTGGCGTACCCGTTCTTCAAGTTTTTTATTTCCTTGTTTGTTGAAAATAATACGAATTCTCAATTCCCAGATCATATGACATAGAAAGCATAGGTCTATAATAATACGATTTCTCAATTCCCAAATCATATGACATAGAAAACATAGGTCTATAGTGTTTATTTATCTTCATTGTGTCTTTTAGTCTAATATAGAAGTCTTGATTAGTTGGTGAGATCAGGATTTAATTTCATGTTTTTACCATGAATTGAGCTATTATTGATTGAATATAATCGTTGGGTATTTGAAAAAGACGTGGGAATAATCCTCCACTTCACGGTCACAAAAATGACAATAGAAGGGAACTCTCTAAAAGTATCTGTTGAACCTGTCTTTTATAGGTAGAGCATCAATTGCTGTTTTCCATATAAATTTTTTAGTCTAGGGGGAATGTTTCGTTTCCAAATTCAGCTATAATTTTAGTCGTTATATTGGTTTTGGTTACTCAGTTTATACGTTTGTAAACGATTCGTCCATCTTTGGTTTTCAGATTAGTTTGTTTGGAGTGTCCCATGTTGGGGTTTTGATGGCCAATATCCTTTGGATTATATATGTTGGAAAAAGTTGTTGTAGTAGGTCTTTATTCCACTTCTTATTGGTCATGGGTGCTTCCAAACATTGATGGATTTACCACTGCCTATTATCCACATAAGGCTTTTGTGGAATTAGTCTCTTAAGCTAGTAGCCTTTCAAATTGTCATGAGGTATTGTATCTAGTTTTTTCCATAATTGATTGTGTGCATATATTTTTCTTTTATTGTTTTGACCCAGATATTCTCGAGATTAGTATAAATTTTCTAGAGTAATTTCATTTATAGGCTTGTGTTCATATTTTCCTCTTTTTTTAAGCCCAGACCTCCAAGACTTTTAGGACGACATGGCATATCGTTCTAATTGGAGGAGCTTCTTCCAAAAGAAATTCTTGTTCATATGATCTATTTGTTGGAGAATCCCTTTTGGGAGTAGAAGGATTGCATCAGATAGTTTGTTTTTCTATTTAAATTGGCTTTTATGAGTACTGTTCTTGATGCTTGGAAGAACGAGGATGATTTCCACTTAGTTGTTTTTTAGGCTATTTATAGAATTATCGAAGATGTTGTTTATTACTCTGCCCTTAATATTTGGAATACCTAGGTACTTCTCCGCTACCTTTGAGACTGGGATATTAATTTGATTTGTCGGTACCCTTGTTAATATTATCTGAGACTTCAAGGGAGCTTTTTATGTAATTGATTGATGATCCCGAAAGATTGGAGAGTTTATTTAAAATATTCCGGATGGTATGCAGAATTTCATTTGATATATTTTTTCCATTTACAAATGGCATATGTTTAATAAAAAAAAAATTATAATTTTCTTTCCATTTACAAATGACATATTTTTTAAAAAAATTATAATTTTCTTTCAATATTTTTTCTATTTACAAATGATATATTTTTTTAAAAAGTATAGTTTTCTTTCAATATTTTTCAAAAACGTATTCATCATGTTATATATATATATATATATATATATATATATATATATATATATATATATATATATATATATTTTATTGTATAATTTTTTATAATAAAATGTTATATTTATACCACAATTTATGGTTTTCATTCAATATATTTTTTAAAAAAATTCTTCATTATATTTACCGAAAAAAAAAAATCAAAACAAAAATTTCGCCCCCTCTAGAAAATTTGCGGTTGCCATTAATTAGGCTAAACTTAATGACCCCAAAAAGATTTGCAAAGAATCTTAGTTAAGAAAATATAATCTAAGAAACGGTTATTGAATCCTTTTTTTTTTTTGAAATCTTATAAGGTCAATTTCATTTTAGGGAAATGTTGTATATAATAATATTGGCAGTTGGAATGAAAAGTTGATGTGTTGGGAAACAGAGGTGGAGCTAGGGGCATGAGGGAGCACGTGCCCCCTCCCTCATCCGAAAAATTACCTAGGTTTATTCTTCTCATCGATAGCTTCGTTTTCATATATAATACGACCTAATCCGACATCTGAGTAAAAAGTTATGAATGTTTGAAAGTTGTAAGTGTATTAATCACTTTAACTTAATTTCAATATATTATAATACTTTTATATTTTACATAAATTGATATTCACATATGATAATTCATCTCGAGAGCTTCGAAATCATAGGTTATATTACTTATTTTAAGAATTTGGTAAGAAGTTACACAAGTTTAAAATTTTTATATCTAGTTATACAATATTACATGCTAAGAATACAACAAGTGAAATATTGACTCAATGTTTATTTATTGTGTTTTATATCCTTATTTTGTTGTTTTATTTTCTTCGACTATTTTATTTATTTATTTATATTTCTTTATTTGTTTTAATGGGAAAAAATAACATAGTTTTATTTAGTAGTATAGACCTCTAAATAGAAATGATGAACTCTTTAGTTTGTAATATCGTTTGACACTAGTTTATAATATCGAACATGTCGTACGCTTTGCAAAAAATTTCTCATTATCATTGTGTAGTACTTTTGTACCCCTCCGCTTAAAACTTTCTGGCTTCGTCCTTGTTGGGAAACAACGAAGCAAGCCTCTCAAATCTCGACCACTTGAGCTCACAAGTGACAGTAGCCAATTAGCCATTGATTAAAGTATTCAGCTTAGCCGAAAATCACAAAACTTTATGTTGTTTGTTCTTTCTTGTTTTATGATATCAGGGAGTCAGATAGAAGGGCTACTGATAATAATGACCATTGGGTTGTAGAGGTAGTTTTGAAATGTAATGACTAGAAGGGCTACTGATAATAATGACCACCAGATAGGAATCATTACGGTAAGCACTAAGCAAAAGATTAGGGATTTCTCCAACTGAACTTGTAAACACATCATCTGGGTAAGAAGAGGTAAAGTTCATGAATGAGGGGTGTCATTTGAAACTGTGTTCAATTTAAGTAGGATTAATTCCCATGACAGTACTTTTATAAGTAAGATCAAAAAAAAAATCACCCAAAAAAAAGTAGAAAAAAAAGAAGAAGATCTCATTATGTAGAAGAGAAACAATGTAATGTTTATGGGAAACTCGTAATAAGAAATGGATAGCTAATGAACACTTGTTAGAGGCTGACTATTGCAAAAGAAAGCTCAAACTTTAATAAATATGCTAATCCTTTCAAAGCAAGATGAGATACCTCATCATGTTACCAGAAAGTCGCTCCGAGTAGAAATGATGGATCACTACAAATTTTCAATTTCTAGAAGGTGATGCGGATGCTATCTTTTTTGCACTTCTTGGAATATCTGGAATCATCCTACTTGAAGTTCAAAATAACATCCTTGTCCATCTGTAAGCAAAAGAGGGTGAAATTGTGAAAATGCAGTATGAATATATTGACCATAAAGTGTTTAACCATACAATAAATTCGGAAGATTTTGACTTATAGATTTAGCAATTTCCTTTGCCTTTTCTTCATTAAATCCAAGATTTTTTAATATCATGTGTCCAGCAAAATCTTCTTGTGCCCAAATCCCGAGGAGCAAATGGATAGTTGTCATCTCTCAATCTTCACCTGCAACTATGTTGAGAACATCAAAGTTGAACATACAATTTCATTGAATGTATTATAAAGTACTAATCAACACTCATGAGATATGAGGAAAGAAAGCATTTAAAATTTACATAAAACCATGGCTTTGTCATGTGAGTTTGACGTATGTAATTGCGGGGCAGCATCCAAATCGCATAAAGTAAGTGGATCAATCACCTGACTTCAATTTCTCTTGAATAGCCCAATCAAACGCTCTCTTGGCTTTTTTCTGTTAGTGGAGGGTGATCAGGGCTGAAAAAGTACATGTCAGACATTCCAAGAAACTCAATAGTTTCATCTCGCACTTTAAAAAGTGTGATCTCATTCTCACGCAAGAACTTTGCAGCTAGACTAGTTCCTGAAACCAAAAAATGAAATTGGCTCAAGTTTGAACAGTGAAGACTAATCTTAAACATACAATTCATTATCCACAAGATCAAGCAGTAACATGAGCAATACTCCAAGAGAGCAACGCAGTATACCACATAATTAGTAGTTAATGAAGACTGCAACAAACCTAGAAGTCCACAATAAAAATTGTTTGTAAAAAATTCAAGGTGCAACAATTAAAATCCAGATTTAACAATAAGAAATATCTATGCAACCGACATAACAATAATGTTCAATTATAAAGAAATTGGCTGCCCTCCTAAAAATAAGCATTCATTCCTTCCTTGCAAAGGCATGTAAAAAACTCTCCGACTTAGAGTGTGTTTTTTTTTCTCAAGCAAAATTCTTCTCTAGCTCTATCATACCATTTGTCCACCAATAACAATGGGTATAGTTTCTCTCTATCTCTTAAAGCATGTAACGGATAGATAGAGAACATTCACGACAGGTGGGGGCTGAGTTCAATAAGTCAGTTTTTTGTTTCCATCCCTTCTTATAGCACGTCGCATAATGCTCTCCTCTTTTTTTTTTCTATTGCCATTCATTAGCTTCAGAGGACCCCATACAAGAAGGAAAGTTTATGAAAAGCATGGAGTAAAAAGAAATGAAGGCTACTGGATGAAAGGAGAGGATGCAAATCTGAGGAAAAAATATAGCTAGTACCAGAAAGCTCTCTTTTCATGATTCTTGTGGGAGTGTATCATAAACAACGGCTCAAAGTCTAAATCATATACCATAATCTGTTCATTTTTTGTAGATAGCCCACTTGTATCTGTAACGAACTAACAATAAAACCCTAATTAGGGTTGGCCAACATCCCATACGAGCAGCCAGGACATGGGTTTTCTCCTTTTGTTCCTTATCTATATTTTTTTCTGAAAGAGTTACTAGGATATAAATGGAGAATACATGGAAAAGAATAAGAGATTATGCTTAAAAAATCTACCCAGAAAGCATAAAATAAAATTACAAATTCTCCCAACTAACTTCCAGTTGTATAAGAGGAATCATTTTGAAAAATATGAAGCCCATGAGCAGAAGAGATAACCTGGAGACTAGAGAGACAACAGGGTTCATATACAAACTCCAGTAGTAAAACTTATCAGAAAACAAAAAAAAGTAAATACAGATCCGGGTAAACATGAAGTTCAACGATGTTTTAAACCAATATTCTCCTATGAAGTTGTTTGAGGTAGGGCCTACAAAAACACATATTCGGGTCAGATCAAAAGTTTTTTGAACATGCTAGAGCCAAAAGATACAAAGAAAACTTCCACCACTATTCTTACATAAAGAAGATATCGAATAATCCCCCGGTCTGGAATTAAATTTTTTTTAACCAATACTATTTATTTTCTATTTGAACCTGAGTATGGGCTAGTGCTAGAGAATTGGTATCAAATTCAAGATAAATATACAACAAAATAGAATAATCAAATCACTACATGAGCCTAAATGCAAAAGATAAAGAAATAAAATGTACCCCAAGCATCTATAGTGATAAATCAAACATAACATCAAAATCCTCAAAAGGTAAAGACAAACCTTCAACTAAAATTCTCATTAGGATACTTTCGATTCCAGTATTTAGGTACTTGAGCTTTCTAGCCTCCGGCTCACCTATAGCAAATCCCCTTATAGCCCTAGCTAACCATCTGCGGGAAAGTCCAGCAAAATTTAAGAAACTAGCGATGAATCAATGAGGAATTGGAAATACCCACGTTATTACTATAAGAACAATTACTGCAAAGATGATCCGTTTAAATAAGCATTAGAATCAAATGCATGTTATAAAAAATAAGCATAAAGGGGTCCAAATAAGAATGCAAATTATTATATCCATCAATCATTGTTAAAATAAGCAGAACACGGAGAAGGATCATACAATCATAAAAGCAATTTTAAAAACCAAGAATATTGTCAATAATTAATATATTGGTTTTACATGAGAAGCTCTTTCTCATTGTTAAGTTATTGTGAAATGACGCAATAAAAAGAATTGATCAACCTAAAACAGACAACTTAATCTATGTTCATGTAGATATGTATGCACATCTGTACCTAGACAAAGGGCACATACATGCAACAGTATCCTAACACCATGTACAACCCCATCCCATGTAATGAGAAATTGAGAACAGAAGTTCTAAAGGCATAACTTCCAACCAAAACCTTGAGCATTTTATTAACTAGAGAAAGAGAATAACTTGCTTGTATTACAAAGGGAGAAAACCAGATTAAATACATGAAAGGGAAATAGTTGATAACATATTTTACAAGATAAATGCAGAAAACAACTTATTGTGGAAGAATATTAAAACCAATTTATCCAACAATCACCAATCATGAACTTCCTACATATATTCTAGACTAATAAGCAAATAGAGATTCTTCCTTTCTTCAGAAGAAATATGCATCCTCTGCCATAGAACTCAATAAAGCACTGTGTACTATTGTATACAATGCTTTATTGAGTTCTAAGACGGGGCATGCATATGGCTACTTGATTTACTAATGTGCCTTATTTATTCAGTATAAGCATATCACTACTCGTTGATGGTTTCCATGACACAATCATTCATTTTGAGCACATCTATCATTGTCTGTGCATTTCATAATATCCAGGAACATGCCTTTTTCTTTTAAAAAAAAAATCATTTTGTACAAATCCAACCTCATTCCACAATCTCATTGTAAATGTAATACCCATTTACAAAGTTTTTTTTCTTCAAACATATCCCAAGGGCCTATTTTGTAATGGTAATACAATGGAATTGAAAATAACATTTTATTGTATGGTTATAGTGCTTGTATAATAATCAACAATCAACATGATGTATTATGCTTATACGCTAATGCTTGATTTTATTTTCTTCACAATACTACTACTAACTACCATTGTCACACAAATCACGTCCATTCTCCTTCGGAATAATAAAAATGTCCACACTTCTATTAACATACAAGAACCATCATGCTCTTGAACAAAGTTAAATCATGACAAAAGAAAAACGCAGAATGCTCAACACATCAGGCGGCCTATCCTCTATAGAAACGAAAGAAAAATGTACAAACGTCCCAATTCAATTACAACTGAGAAAACTATGACTACTTCTGCTTTAACAAATACTCCAAAAGATGAAAAGCTAAAGAGCAATGAACAAAAGCTTCTGATTGGGGGTTGTCCTAAATCCAAATAAAAAACCTAGGAGAAATAATCAAAGATAACACCAAACACAACAACATGAGCTTTTCATTCATCCATTTCCCCATATCAGGCCTAAATGCAATACACTATAAAATCATCATTCAAATCAGCATAATAGCAGTAGAATCTCGAATCATTTGGTGCTAAGAAAATCAATTCATTATAATTCATGAACTAAGTAAAGTGGTAGATGAATTCCTCTAATCTATATTTTTGTTAGAAATCAAACATCATAGCGTTCCAAATGGAAGGGATATTCAAACTTACTTGACCAATTTCTCATCCGAACCTTCCACTGGTTTACTGTCAATCAAACAAACAAAAATTAATAAGAAGTAGAAAGGAAAAAAATCATGGGGAAAAAGTTAAAAAGCATCGAAACATATAATCTTGCCTATTTGGAAAGCTGAGTAAGACCATCATGACAGGCGAAGGGTGACGATTTAACAGAGAGATTCACTCCAGCGAATTAAGTAGCGGATGGAAGCATCAGAAAATTGGGATACGGAAGATGGAACAGCGAGATTGAATGTATTGGTTCCTCCTAGCTCGGAGGAGAAAGCGACGGCGGAGATGAACGGTAGGTTGATAATGTGAGCAGCCATTTTTTCTCTCTGGATTGAAGAAAACAAAAATCTTAATTTCAAATAATCAAGAAAGAAAATTATCTCTTATCATTCTGGGAATTACATTTATTTTAAAAGGGGCCAGTTGCACATAAAATGGTGCATCTTCGGCTCATCCTCAACCATGATCCTTTCATGTCACATCCGGAGATCTAGATTCTCGTCCAAAATGACACTTTTGGGTGGTGGGCCAGCTCTTGCTGTCACCATCCAAACTCTTAGGTTTAGTTACATACATGGAAACACACCCTGTAACTTACCACAATTATGAGAGATGTAACTATGGATGGAAATGGGGCAGATTATGGAGGGATGAAGTCATTCCATCACCTTTCCTATGAGTAAATAGTTTCATATGCTCCACCCTGATGGGCGAACCGTCACCCTTATCTAACTTGTGCGGGTGGAGCGAGTGCCCGATGGGTGAAATAAATGTGGTTATGATTTTTTTAATAAAATTTAAAGATGAATAAAAGCTTAACTTTTAATTTACAAATATATAAATATGAGTTCGTGGAAGTCGAACACATGTCATACATCACAATAACATGCCACTCAAGACTTAAGATTAGAGTTTATATTATAGAGGCTTTATATGGAAAGGGTAAAATAGTATAAACACATATATATAATATGAATTATATATACTCATCCCTTACGGTATATCATGTACACAAATATGAACCATATATTGATTTTTTGATAAGGTAAAAATTCGAAGGTCAGACAGGCTAGACTCAACGAGAGGCCGACAAAGTCGAAAGACGGCGAAATGAAACAAGCAGACATACAGACAACAAGTGAAATGAAATAAGCAGAAATAAACTCTACAACAAGATGAACCAAGAAGACCAACTCCCAAGAAAGCTGAGGAAGCCAACGAAGAATGAAGCCAAGCACCACCGAACAGTGGCACCGCATGCTAGCGGTATAGCAAGACTCTGACGCCTATGGGTAGTGCAGACGAACTCCAAGGAAACTCAATCCCGAATATGGAGCCGCTCTAAACGCACCATCTCGACCCCATCCTGTCTCGACTCTAGACTCCACCCCCCCCCCCCAAACCAAGCAGAAGACCTCTTAGAAACATCGGAAGTAGAGCCACAAGATGCTTGAACAAAACATCAACAAGATTATACTTTTGTTAAAAATTCATGCATGCACTCTCAAAGAGTTCGTGAAGTAGTGAATACACTCCCGGTTCTGGATAGAAGTGGCAACTCTATCATAAAAATATTAGGATTACATCTTAAGAAGGAGGAGAAGGAAGAAATGGCACTCAAATGGTGGATAACGTGGTTTTTGATGTCCACTAAAATAGCCATGTTGAAATGCACGGTTTAGCTCCATATTCTATACACTTTGCATATCTCGGGATGGGAATATGTTGAATTTATGTAGTATATGCTTATTTGCAAAAAATAGAGGTCTACATAAGTTTTGGTTTAATACTGCAGAATATGGAGCCATTTCGGGAGAAAACCAAGAAGCAAAGACGGAAGCTGAAAGCTACTCGATACCGACGAGTTTTACTCGATATCGATAAAAAATGTTCGGGCACAACACTGATCGAGGAGCAGCAGGTCGAGGAATTGAAGACGAGTCAACCCGACTCCAGAGAGTTACTCGATATCGAGTAAGCTACTCGATATCAACAAAAATTGCAAGCCAGCCCGGAGTCGAGGAAGAAGCCTGATTGAGGAGCTGAGGAGAGCTACTCGACCTGACTAGACAACCCGATGCTGAGCGACACCACTCCTCGATATCGACGAAGTTCCTCGATATCGACAAGACCCAGAATCACCTGACCGAGCCAAGTCGAGGACCAGCAGCTCGACAACACCAGGCCAGCCATGATCGACGACACTTACTCAATACCGAGTAAGTCTACTCGATATCGACAAGACCTGAGAGCCAGTGTCCGAGCAGATCGAAGACCGGTTACTCGAAAACACCAAGCCAAGCTGTAGTTTACTCGATATCGAGGAGCGCCATCCTAGACCGCGTTACGCGGTGAGCTGTCTGACGCGGTTTGGGCTTGTTTGGGGCTGAAGATGTCCGATTCTATCCAAGATCTATCAACATCTATCCATGGAGAAGAAGATTTATCCACATGAAGATATTTTAGCCTTTTAGATATATTTCCCTTTTAAGATAAAAGTTCCTTTTATTAATGTTTTATCCTTAGATATAGATATATTTCTATCCTTGAATAGAAAGGATTAGAAGCCTATAAATAAAGCCTTAGGGGGCTGAGTGTGATTCAATTCAATCACACAGACAATTAGTTACATAGAGGTAGAGAGAGAGTGAGTGGCCAAGAGGAGTTTGTGAAGCGAGAGCGGAATTGGCTTTTTTTGGTTGTAAGCTCTGTTTTATTTAATGCAAGTAGTTATTTCCTTTCAATCAATGTCTGCAATTGCGATGAAGCGCGAGTAGTCCACCCACTTCTAGGGTTGGGGCGACCCCAACGATAGCCCTTCTGGTCAAACACTTGATTTTGATGCCTTAGACGAACCGGAGCGCCTTATACACATCCAAGCTAAACTGAAAAGAGCCATGGCGGCCGCAGAAACACAAGAACAGCTGATTGAGAGGCTTACAAGGGAACTATCCGCCAAGGATACTGCTATCGCCGCTGAGAGAGCAGGAAGGGAACAAGAAGTTGAGCGCGCAAGGCAAGTAGAAGCTGAGCTTGCCCAATACCCAACCACTGCAGAGGATTATATGCACCCGACTCTCGTCGTGCCTGAATCGGCTATTCTAATCCCTGAAAATACTTTTGAAATTCGCACTCAATTCCTTATAGAACTTAAAAATAATGCTTTTTATGGAAAATTTAATGAATGTCATCTTGGACATATTACCAATTTTTCTGACATGTGTCGTACTCTTGCTGAAGGTACTACTCTAGAATATGTCAAGATGAAGGCCTTTCGTTGGTCCCTCGCCGGACCTGCATTGAAGTGGCGAGATGGACTAAAATCGCGATCCCTCACAACATGGGCCCAAGTAGAGCAAGATTTTCTCAATAAATTCTTCCCTCCTGCCAAGACAGCACTCCTCCGCCAGAAGATTACAGCTTTCAAACAGAAGTCTGGGGAGCCGCTAGCAAAAGCATGGGAACGATACAAAGAGCTACTGCGATCTTGCCCTACTCATGGACAGCCACCCTACGTCAGTCAAGAGATCTTCTTCAATTCTCTTGACCAAGTCACTAAGGACGGGATCAATCAGTACACTCGATATGAGTATCTGACGTTGCCACCAGTTTACGCATGGGGTGTACTCGATAAGCTCACAAATTATGACAACAAGTATGGGGCTACCACAAACTATGAGGAGAACTCCTATGCCAGGCCAGCACCATCTATGCCCCTCTATGAAGCTTCCAAGGAGATTGACCCATAAGTCAGGGAGCAATTCTACAGAGACCAGAATCGCAAGCTCCTCAAGCAAGTCAAGTATCTCTTTGTCAACCAGCCTTGCATGGAATGCGGATCACAGCGGCACACCATTACTGAGTACCCACACACAGAGCAAGTCAGGATGGCAGATACACACGAAGAGGTAACTTACGCAGGGGGTCATAATCGCTATATGGGGGATCAAAGGTTCTATCAACCACAATGGGACCAAGGTCCTCCTAGGAACCCCCCGCCATACAGAGATCCAGGACATCCAGAAAGGGATCAAAAGAATGATGACTTACAGCTCGTTCTTGAAGAGTTGCGTCGGAATCAAGACACCATCAACAACCAGTTCCAAAACATCAATAAAAAATTTAGAGAGCTACACATCTGGAAGAGAAGCATTGAGACTCAAATGGGTCAATTCGCGGCGCAGATTCCACGACCATCCGGACAACTCCCTGGGAAAACAGAACCAAACCCTAAGGGGAAGACCGGACACGTCGCAGCTATCAAACTCAGGAGCGGGCACCAATGACACGAGCCATAGGTCGGAAAGCACCAAGACAAAGCAGAGAAGCAACTCGACAACAAGCAGCAGCAACTCGATATCGAGGAGCCCTTAGTTGATATCGACAAAAACCTCCTCGACACAGACCAGAAGCCAAGCTCGGACTTCAGTGCACAGCCCAGCAACTCGAGATCGACAACCCTTGTCGATATGGAGGAACCTTTGGTCGATATCAAGGAAAAGTTGGCCGATGTCGACGACTCTGCAACACCTCCGACGATTGTTCTGGCTCCAAAGTAGAAAAAGACACTGCATTTCCCTTCCAAAGCACTGAAAGATCCCACTGCAGGTAAGTTCAAACGTTTTGTTAATATGCTGCAAGAACTGAATTTCTCTATTCCTTTTACAGAAGCTCTACAAGAGATGCCTGCATATGTCAAATTTCTGAAGGAAATCCTGAGCAAAAAGCGATCCATCTCAGAGATCGCCGGCGAATGCAAAGTACTCCACTTCCTTGAGAAGAGACATGACCCTGGTAAGTTTTCTGTTACTGTGGGATTTGGACAATATAAATATGAGTCCTTGTGTGATTTAGGAGCAAGTGTGAGCATCATGCCCTTATCAATCTTGCGGAAGGTGAAGATAGGATGTATAGAGCCTGTGGATGCCAAGCTATACATGGCAAACAATACAGTGGTCATCCCTACAGGTATGGTTGAGAATGTCCCCGTCCAGGTTGATAAATTATTTATTCCAGCTGATTTCCTTATAATAGATTGTGCTGAAGATCCTACTAGCCCTATTATTCTTGGTAGACCATTCTTAGCTACTACAAATGCCAAGATCAGTGTCAAACAGCGATTGCTCACCTTCACCATAGGTGACGAGGTCTTAGACTTCTCTTTTGGCCCTGCAAAAGAGGAAATTTCATGGCTGGAGGTGAAGAGTATCAGCAACCACGGGATCAAGCAAACAACGGAGGAAAGCACCAGAGGCCAACTCAATATCGACAAGCTGTCCTCGATATCGACCAAACCTGTACTCGATATCGACCAAGCTTCATCGACATCGACTTCCTCTGCTGAGCACCAGACTTGCCAAGAGCCTAAGTATGGGGTCCCTGTACTCGATATCGACCAGTCTTGCTCGACATCGACTAACCCTAAGCCCAAAGATTCCTGTTTTGGGCCCAAAAAGGTAAGTTCATGTATGAATCCTACTCCTCCTCAGTCCATTAAGAAATTTATAAATAATTCAAGGGGAGGTAAGGCCCCGTGGAGAGAAAATCTGCGGAAACTGAGAGCTGGGAAGAAAAAGAAGAAAGAAAATGAGAATTATGCGAGCAATCACCTGTCAGCTGAGCTTGCATACTACAATCAGGACCTAGATGATCCAGGAGAAGGGCCAAGCACAAGCGGGCCCCACATTAATGGTCCTTGAGCACAAAAGAAGAAGTCGGCCTAGCGACTCTAAATCTAGAGCATGTATATAAAACTTTTGAATTTTTGGACTTTGGAACTTTTGATTTTGGTTTTGGTTTTCGTTTTTTTGTTCTTTAGTTTAGAATACTTCATGTGGAAAGTCTTGTCTTTGTGTGCAATCTAACACTTTTAGGTCGGCAAGTATAAAAGGATCGCGAAAGGTGGAATAAGAAGTCCCTGAAAAACAGTCGAAATCGACTAGGCCAGTCAACAACGACCAAGAGGAGCAGCCCAAAAGTTCATCGATATCGAGTAGGCCAACTAGATATCGACCAAGCCAGAAGAAGTTCCTCGACTTCAGATTCCACTAGAACAGACAGCCTACTCGATATCGAGTACAGTACTCGATATCGACAAGACTAGTTTACTCGATATGCTTTGTTCTGCCCTCCTCGACGCATTATTCAGTGAGTTCCTTCCTTTACTTTTGTTTTTATTTGATTTTATACAGTGGGGACACTGTATACTTTAAGTATGGGGTGGGGGAAAAGCTCATTATCATTATTATATGTTTTGTTCTTATTCTTGGTTTTACATGGTGAAATTTTGAGTAAATTTTAAATTTTTATGCATAAAGCCAAACTCAAAATTCTATAAGACATCTCCCATTGCTTGTAAATTGTTCAAATAAATAGTGTCATGGAAGCTTTAATTGAACTCGACGATGCAAAATTAGATTCATTAGAGATATAGCATGAAATTGCCTAGTAAAGGGAAGTCACAATGAAGTGCATAATTTCTTGAAAACCATGAAAGGAGGTAAAATTTGATATTGCTTTTGACATGTTGCATGATAAGAGGATGGAGGACTTTATATTTCCATATAATGCTCATATTGTTATATCCTAGCCTTACCTATGCTTATGCATCACAAAAGCCATAATATGCCTTATTTCATATATGCTCCACATGATATAAATATTGACATTCTTTACCCTATCCGGGGATTATGTTGAGAATGATGTTACATTATGGAGATTGTTATATGGTTGTTGTGTTGTTGGTATCATATTTGGAGTTTGGAAGGAAAATGTTTAAAATATATGGAAAATTTAATGAGTGAAAGAAAATCCAATCACCTCAAGAGATAAAGGTAGATTGACCCTGCTCGCTAAGATAATAGTTTGGCGAGATGGGACACAAATGTGAAGAGTCCAAAGCACTAAGTATCTGGGTCCATTCATGACACCCATGTTTGCGACTCGTGAGAAGGCAGTGCTGAGGTTAGAGAGGTAAAAGCATTATTATTGATAAAAGCATTATGAAAGGTGATGAATCTTATGAAGAAGGAATGTGAAAGTTCAATTTATTCTTTTTTGAGCTTAAATTAAAGTCCTCTTGATTATTGTTGCTTTGTCACATGAATGTTTTTTGGCATAACCCTCCTTTTGTGAGTAGATGTTACTTTTTAATTGCACATGCATGAATTTGTGGCATAAGTACCTTTTCGATGATGGTAATTAACTACAGGAATATAAGAGAATGAATCTATGATGTTGAGAGTTTAAATTTCTTCCCCTGAATGATCAGTCAAGTTATTGCTTGGGGACAAGCAAGCTTAAGTATGGGGTGATTTGATGTCCACTAAAATAGCCATGTTGAAATGCACAGTTTAGCTCCATATTCTATACACTTTGCATATCTCGGGATGGAAATATGTTGAATTTATGTAGTATATGCTTATTTGCAAAAAATTGAGGTCTACATAAGTTTTGGTTTAATATTTTCCTTTCCTCTCTCATCTCTCTCTCCCTGTCAGCTTTTTGTCCAGTTGTCTCCCACAATCTCACCTGTTACCGGCTACACTTGTAAGCGGATATCCGCTTTTAGCAAAAATTTTCCAGATGGGGTTAGGTGTGCAAGGGTTTCACCCAAGAGGGTCATTTTAGCAAATTTGCCAAACCTAAATGTACAATTAATTTGATTTAATTATAGCACCGATCAATTGATTTAAATGTTTAAAAAAGGACGATGTTGCCGAATATCGAATTTTCGATTATGAATTTTTTGAAAATCGGTTGACAACCGATGAGTCAATAACAATGAGTGTATTCAACCGAGTCAAAATTACATAATCAAGTATTCAACCTAGTCAAAATCATTTATTTTAAGTAAATTACATATTTAAGTATTCAACCGAGTCAAAATCAACCTAATTATCCAAACAGGTCGAATATGATTCGACCGAAAACTCAAACCAACTATACTGCTATACCCACCTTGATTCGAAACTCAAATGAGACCGACCCGCCTCTTGACCCGAAACCCAAACGAGACCGACCCGCTTTGACCCGAACCCGAATGGGCATGACCCGACTTAACCCGAAACCCGACTAATCTAAAATTCATTATGACTGAACCCGACCCGAACCCGACCCAATCAATACCTGGCCATAAATTTTACCCGAATATACCCGACCCGAGCAAGCCTGACCCGAACCCGACCCGAATGACCGACTTGCCAGCTCTAATTGAATGCTTCCCAGTGCGTTATGTAAATCCAGAATGGCAATGAAGATCTTCTACTCTACTATATACTCCACTACCTATAACACAAAAATATTTCGAGATTTCTTTATTCTGAAAAAAAAAATATTTATATTACCAACATCTATTTTTATATATTCATAAAATTTTATTTTGAAGAATCATGTTTTGAAATTTTTAATAATTATAATTTGTTAAATATTGCCTTTTTAATTTTAAAAAATTGTAAAATATGATTTTTAAAAATATAATTTTAAAAATATATAAAATAGATATTAGTAATATAAATAGAATTTTTTAACAAAAATTAAGATTAAATAAATATTAAAATATTTTTCTGTTGTTTGTAGTGAAGTAGAAGATCTCAATTGGGAAAATGGGACTTTAGACGTGAGTTACTGAAAAAATGGCACCCAAAAACCCCAAAATCCAACATGAGAACGCGCATGCACATGCGATTCCTATCACCCATGAACCTTCCCCAAATCGAGAACCCATATCTGAAAAAACCCTAATCTCTACTGCAAATTTCTCTCTGATCGTCCTCTCTAGCCCTAATCGGTGTTGTCTCATAAATAAAAAACGACTCTGGTACTAGATCTGGCAAAAAATTTGGATCTCGAGTGGGGTTAGGAACTCTAAGTGCTTCCTGGGGGTTTGCTTTCTTTGTTCGTTCTCATCGCTTCTATGGCGATTTCATGGTGCATTCACTGCAATAATCAAGGGGCTTCTACCTGTATTCCCTTCCTTTGTAAGGGTTATACGCTTGGACACTTCCTCTTTTACCCGGAGTTGGCTTTCTGGGCTCAGAAAGCTTCTTCTTCGTCACTACACCAGTTCATCTCAGGTTTTATGGAGCTTAGATGCTTGCCTTGGCAGGTTTGATTTTCAACCCTTAATATCTATGTATCTAATCTCCAGATACCTTTTGGTTTCTGGATTAACTACATACCTTCGACTATTAATTGCTACTATATAAGCCTTTACACTGGAAACCTAAATGCTCACACTCTTCTTCTTCTTTCTTCTCTAACTGCTCTCAAACAAAAATATTATGTGCTCACTGTCTGTTTTGGATACACTTAACACTGCTTTGCTGTTATGGCAAGCAAACAACCTTTGAAAGGGAAGGGGGGTCTCAATGGGGCCTCACCGACACCCACAAACACCCAACCTAATGGGAAACCTTCGGGCGACACCCACAAATCCACTACCCCCTCCAAGTCACTTAAGTGTGACAAGGGCAAAGGGAAGCTAGACCTTGATTCCTTCTTTACCCAACTTCAACAATATCAACCAAAATATAGATTTGACACTGAAGCCATCTTCTATGGGAGAGTCTTTGGTGCTCCTATTTCTTGGCAAAACCTTGTATCAATATGGAACTACCTTATCGTTTGCCTCTATTGTATTGTTTTAAAATATGCACTGTCTAACCATGGACATCTTTGGTTTGATTTTGGCCCTTTTGAGCTTCTGTTCTTGGCCTATCAACCTACATGTAATCTGCACTTTATGAATTATGATATGCATTATCCTTTAGTTAAAGCTTGCTTAACTTCTAGCCATTATCACTGGAAAAATGAGATAAGTTTCTCATATTATAAAGCACTCACAAGCATACTGTTTTGTGATCTTAAGCATGGCTGCATAGCCTTCTACTGTCGATTCCTTAGCATCACACATACTGCTAAATACTGCTTGACTAACTTCTCTCTCGAGATGCTTTACTCTCCCACATGCTCACAGGTTCACAAAAGGAAACAAGGGCCTCGAGTTTATGGCCAAAACAAAGCTACCATGGATTATAGGACATGGCAATTTGAACCTTGGTTACATGTAACTAGGGAGCTGTTATTGACCACAAGGCAAGTTTTCTGTTGCTTTTTCCTTATACAATCCCATTATCTAACCTTTCTTTCTGTTCAATCATCCAAAAACAAAATGACCTATTTGGCTCGAAATATTCTAACCTATAACAGTGACCAATTGATAATATGTTCGATTACCTGTTCAAATATTGGTTGCTTAAACAAGCTCCATAAAAAAAATCCATCCAAAATGTAACTTGATCAACTGTCTGATCTACCTACCCCGAGCAATTTCTTCTTTGATTAAGCCACTGTGTTTTGCAGTTAACCCATCAATCTCACAGTACCTCTTAGACCATTGGCTATGCGACGGTATTGCTCTAAAATTCATTTGTCTTGGTTTTGATCTGATAATTTACTTTCTACCAATTACATTGCACTCAACCTACAAGGTATTTTAATAAACCCATGCTACTGCACCACAATGTGAATTGGCACTGCATAGCATATGTATTTCAACTTAAAGATAATTCCTAGAGCTACCTATATCCATATGTTCTCTCATCTTTTGATCATAAGTTCGTACTTATGATATACTCCACTCAATCACCACATACCCAACGAGTGCACATCAATTTGATAACCAACACTCACATTTCCGATCCCATCAAACTAGCTTACTCTACATTGGGTTTCTGTCATAAATTTGGCATGAACAATCACATTGTTCTATATTTCTATGTTACTAACCCGGTTTGCAATATATGCTTAATCTTATATCCTATAACCTCTGTACTATTGAGTTTACATCCTTTTAAAACTAACAAAAATGAAACAAGTATACTCCAACAGCTTAATTCCTTGTAATCTGTTATATATGTATTAACAACGCTATCACTGACTTTGCTCGAGAGAGGTGCTCTCTCGATCTCTTGAAATCCCTATATACTTTGCAGGATTATACCATGGAACAAAGCACCCAAGAAATTGCTCACAGCATCACAAAAACGATTGCAGCTTCTGCACATCTTGATCTTCCATCTAGCATGTCTACTTTCTGGATTTTGTTGTATGCAAACACTAAACCCTGTATTACTGGACACCAATCTGCCTTTGTTATATTAACATCATTGCATTCATATTCCATTGGCATCTCATCTATTTGTGTCTTGAATTTATCTTATGCAAATTCAAGGGTTATATTAAGTATTTAGATTTCATCCTAATCCCTAGCTCTCACTTTGCACCTACGGTTTACCTGGAGAAAACGCTCTAATGGGACGAACAATATTTATGAAAAATTGGACAAAGCTATGGTAAGTCATAACCTCCTCCGGATATTCCCAGATCTACACACAAAAAATCATGCCTTCATAAAATCTGATCATGCACAGATCACATTAGACCTAATGGATAATCAAAAACCGAAACTACAACCCTTCAAATTTGAAATGGCTTGGACTACAAGAGCCGACTATGAAACGGTTGTAAGAAATGCCTGGAGAATGGATACTCCAGGGTCGCATATGTATAAACTCACGAAGAAACTGCAAGAAGTCAAAAAAAAAAGAGCAAACTTTGGAGTAAGGTTACCTTCAGTAATATATTCCGTCAAATAAACCAACTAGAAACTGAATTACAAGAACTACAAACTAAAATATGCAATAATGCTACCTTAGACACCAAGATAAGAAGGTTATCTATCAAATATTCTTCACTTCTGAGGTTCTAGCATAAATACTGGGGGCAAAGAGATAAAAGAAACAATATAAAATTAATCGATGCCAACATAAAATATTTCCATAAAATAGCAACGGGGCGACGGAACAAGAACATAATAAAATCAATCCAAACAACAGCGGGTGTATCCATAACAAATGAAAAGAAAATTAGGGAGATAATTAAAAATGACTTTGGAAAGCGATACTCCAAACAACCCAGGCCACAAATTTCTAGTAATCTACTCAATAATATTGACAGAGAGATCACAAATGAGGATAACAATTGGTTAACGAGACCAGTCTCAAACTCAGAAATTAAAAGCGCCGTCTTCAGCATGGCAAATGATAAATCGCCTGGCCCTGACGGTTTCCCTGTCGGTTTTTTTTTTAAAATACTGGCCTATAGTGGAGTCTTCTGTCATTAAGGTTGTTAAAAGTTTTTTCCTAAGCGGAAGAATTCTCAAACAGACAAACCACACCTTTATAGCTTTAATACCAAAATGTGATAACCCGACTACAACATCCCACTATAGGCCTATAAGTCTATGCTCAACAACGTACAAGATCATCTCCAAAATTCTAGCCACTAGATTGAAGAAAATCATCCCTAAAATAATTAACCCACTCCAAAGTGCATTCATTACAGGAAGGTCAATACAAGATAATATACTAATAACAAATGAAATTTTTCACTCATTCTCTAAGAAAAAAGGAAAGTCTGGATGGATGGCAGTAAAACTAGACATGGAAAAAGTCTTTGACCTTGTGGACTGAGATTTCCTTTTTTCAGTCCTAGATAAATTTGGCTTCTCCTATCGATTCTCTAGATGGATTAAAGAGTGCATAATAATAGTAACTTACTCGGTCTTGGTAAACAACGAACCAACTGATCTATTTATCCTACAACAAGGTCTTCGCCAGGGGGACCCTCTAGCCCCCTACCTGTTTCTCCTCATATCTGAGATCCTCGCTAGGGGACTACATCAGGAATCAGCCAAACCTCAAAGTCACCTAGGAATCAAAATTTTGCGTGCTGGAACTAAAATCCCCTTCCTAGCTTTTGCTGATGATATAGTCATCTTTGCCTCCACCACAAACACAACATGTAACCAAATAAACAACATTCTAACAAAATACTCGGCAATTTCGGGACAACGAGTGAATAGACATAAATCGCATTTCCAAACATCTGCCAACATTGACACCAGTCAAAAGAACTTTATCCACAATGAATTACCAATTGCCTACACAGCAAGTTTGGGGAACTATCTTGGATGTCCTATTATAAATGGACTAACAACTAAAGAGAATTTCAAGCTAATGGTTTATCCCAAGCATGGAGATGCACACTCATTAAATCCACACTATCAGCAAAACCGCTTCAAATAATGCAGTGTTTCATGTTGCCTAAGGCTATCCACACAGAACTTGATAAAATAAACCAAAACTTCCTATGGAATAAGGGTCCAAAGCATAAACCGCTCATAAGTTGGTTTGATATCTGTAAGGCTATAGAGGATGAAGGACTTGGTCTCCGCAAATCAGAGGACATGAACAAGGCACTACAGCTAAAATTACTATGGAAAATCCTTGCAGAACCAAACAACCCATGGGTAACAATAACTAAAGAAAAATACCTAAAGCAACAAGACATCCTGCACTACGTCAGGAGAGGGGACTCTTCCTGGCAATGGACACAAATTACTAAATTAATACCATTACTTAAAGATGGTATACGTTGGTCGATTGGTAATTGGAATGACATAAAATTTTGGACTGGCCACTGGTTTGGGAATGGTCCTCTTATCGACAGGGCCTCTTCAATCCCGTCGATAAACATAAACATCAAAGTATCAGAACTCCTAAAACCAGACAAAACCTGGGATCAGGAAAAAAATATATGACACTACACATGATATACTACCTGATGAAGTAAAAGACTCCATAAGACTAACCCCTATACCTAAAAATATTCACCTTGACAGATTATATTGGAAATGGGGTAAGAATGGATGGTTCTCCACCAAGTCAACCATTGATATGATAAACTATAAGAAACACCGCCAGCGTTCCAATGTCAGATGGATATGGTATCTTGACGCATAGCCAAAAGTAAAAGCTTTTCTTTGGAGAGTCGCCAGAAACGGGGTACCCATCGCCGTTAAGCTTGCTTCTCGTAGTATGGGTATACCAATAAATTGCCCACACGGTGACAGTGCTTACGAATATTTACAAAACCTACTCTAGAGATGCCCAGTTACTCGTGAAACCATACTATCAATAGACCCAAAAATTTTCATCAAGTTAAACACCTACTTCATGGACGGAACATACCTAAACCAAATCATCGGCAAGGCAAAAGAAACACTAGGCCTCCTTCGCTTTGCCAAACTAGCCTTCATTTGGTGGGGCATCTGGTACTTTAGAAACAAAGTACTATTCGAGAACATAAAACCGGATTACAGAAATATTGTTGCATTCACCAAAGAACAAATGATCATGTGGAATGCCACTAAAACCAGTGAGGTTCACTATGAGCTTGAAACGTCAAAACCTACGAGGAAAGCAACGACAATACATAAAAGAAAACAAGCAAGATAGAAACCACCAAAGCTAGGAGCTCATAAGCTTAATTTTGATGGTGCTCTCTCAACTAGTAACTCTGGATCCTATGGCTTCATCATCCGCGATTATAGGGGATATCCGGTTTTCTATGGTTCGGGGCCTTGCCCTGCTTCTTCGGTTGCTTGTCCCGAATGCCTTGGACTATGGAAAGGGATTTCAGTAGCTCGAGAACTGAACTTAACAAACATTGAAATTGAAGGTGACAACCTCACCATAATAAATAGTCTAAAAGGTGTTGGGAAACCTACTGGAGACTCTGAAATGATTGTCTCGGACAGTCTAGTCTCGTTGGGTTTCTTTGTTTCCGTCGAGATTCGTCATGTCTATCGGGAGGCTAATCAGGTTGCGGACCGCTTATCGCATCTGACCTATGCTTTCCACAGCACAATCGCTCCTGACGATTCTCTGCTTTGTAATCTCATCCGTAAGGATACTCTTGGCTGCTAGGGTTGATCCTCTGAACCAAATTTTTTCCTTTTAAAAAAAAAAATAACAAAAATTGGCAAAATGGGATTTTGGCATATCTCCCAACATACATCATATCTACTTGAGTTGTTGGCTATTTCGCGTTTTTTTTTTTTTACTTTTGACCATTATGAAAAAAAAAACATATTTGGTGCATATCCGCTGTCCTTCCCAATATATATTTAAATAACAAGAAAGTAGAAAAAGGAAACGCAGCTACTCCGTATTAGCTCAAATCCTCCATTTGACCTCGTTTGTGCTCCAACTCCAATTTACTGAGAAATTCAACATCTCCCATGGCGGCTTCTTTGCTTCGCCGTTCGATTCGAAGCTTTCTCAGGCCATCTAATAGCATTTATAGCTCATCTAGATCGGCCGGTAGCGCTATCGGCGGCGTTGGTGGTGGTTCTGTCTCGTCGGCCGTCGGTATTTCTCCTGACGGCAATGAAAGGTCGTTTTCAAGTTCCGCTTCTTTTAATGTGGCTAGTGGATCGTCTTACATGAGAGGAGTTGTGTTCTCCGAGCCAAATTCTCCTCTGACCATTGAAGATCTCCACATGCCTCGCCCTAAAGCCAATGAGGTTCTCATCAAAACCAAGGGTATGGCTTTGTTTTTGGAGCATTTATCTTGGTTTGGCCTTCTGCGGGGGTTTCCCCCCAGAAAAACACTTGTTGATGCAAAAAACTGAGCTTGAGATGAGTGTGATCTTGTGTGATTGATGAACTGGATAATGGAATTAAATTCATAGTGTTTCAGTAGAACTTGAAAACTGAGCTTGATATGAGTGTGATGTTGTGTTATTGATGAACTGGATAATGGATTTAAATTACAATTTCAGTAGAACTTGAAAGTGCTGGGCACATGTCATACACTGAGGATAGCTCCGAATGTAAATTGTAGGGTTCAAAGCTTCGGACCACACTACATGGTTCATATGGCTTCATGTTCGCAAAATTAGAATGTTATAACAGTATTCATGTGTTGGATTACGGTCCTACAATAGTTTTTAGTAGTTACTGGCAGCTTATTGACGGTATCTTAAGGGTATCCTCTTGTTGATTGGCAACATGTGTTCAGACTTCTGATGTTTAGTGATAAATGAATCCCTTGATGCAGCTTGTGGTGTGTGTCACTCTGATCTACACGTGATTAAAGGCGAGATTCCTTTTACAAGTCCTTGTGTTATTGGCCATGAGATAACTGGGGAAGTGGTAGAACATGGCCCACTTACTGATCGAAGAACTGTTGAAAGGTTAGAAATTTGGTTATGCTATATCATATCTTCCGCTTATATTTGATGTTCAAAATCATATCATCAGGGGATATAACTTATGATGGTCTTTGACTTGCAGGCTTCCTACTGGATCTCATGTTGTTGGAGCTTTTATAATGCCTTGTGGTAGCTGTTCCTTTTGTTCAAAGGTTGATAAGTGTGTACTATCAGTCTCTTCTAGCATCATTTACATTGTCACTTGATGCTATTTGCTTTTAATTCAACATGAAACAGGGCCACGATGATCTGTGTGAGGATTTCTTTGCTTATAATCGAGCTAAAGGAACTCTTTATGATGGTGAAACACGGCTGTTCCTAAGACGCAATGGTATTTTTATGCTCATAGTCATTACAACAGCTTCTTTATGATTGTACTGAATAGTTGAATTATGGCAATTTCATTTTGTTTTGTTTCTTGTATCTGATTTTTTTTCATTGATTAAACATCTCAATTCCTTTCATACTAATTGCTTCAAAAAAGTAGCAATTGGTACTTAAAAAAATGGCGATTGGTGCATCCCTGGTTTATTTATGGAGTTTAATTTAAGGGTTAATCATTCGAAAGTGCACCTTTATTACTTGGAGGCAAAAGTGTAGCTTAATTATTGAATCAGTGAGTGTGTATCGATAACTTGTCATAGCATTAGTTGGTTCAGATTCTAAATTTTCTTTTAAGTGCTCTTTGGTTTACTTCCATAATTGCTATAAATTGTTCTACCAGTTACTTGAACACCATGCATTGTTCTGCAGACAAGCCAGTATACATGTACAGCATGGGAGGCCTAGCTGAATATTGTGTTGTTCCCGCCCATGGTTTAGCTGTTCTACCAGATTCATTGCCATATGCTGAGTCATCAATTCTGGGGTGTGCCGTTTTTACTGCATATGGTGCCATGGTTCATGCAGCTGAGGTGCGTGGCGGGGACTCTGTTGCTGTTATTGGTATTGGAGGTGTTGGCTCCAGGTATGAATCTAACCTTCGGTAACATCGTGCCTGTGATAATGATGAATGCTGCTTTGTTGGTAGGTCTACTTACTCTTGTGTGTATTGTTCCTATTGGTTATGCAAATCAAACTGTTTAACCATCTCAATTGATAGCTAATGAAAATGGACTGTTGTGTTTTCTTCATGTACTATTGGAAGATTGACCTTTAGTCCTTTTATTCACCAGCGAGTGAAAATTGTTTTCACACTAGAATAGAGATAAACTATGTAATTAAGAGTTTAAGCCGGAGTGTTGGAGAAAATAAAAACACGTTCATTTGGGAATCCACTTTGTCGGGCACAGATGGGATCTTGCATTTAAAATCATGTTATTGCTGCATGAACAATTGAACATCACGAGATACCTGCTCCAGTTGTTTGCAGATAGCAAAAGCTTTCGGTGCCTCTCCTGTTATTGCTGTGGATATTAGCGATGAAAAGCTGCAAAAGGCGAAAGCAGTTGGTGCAACTCATACTGTAAACTCACTGCAAGAAGATGCAGTAGAAAAGATTAAAGTAGCATAACTATTCATTCTCCGCAATGTTATTCCCATTCCTTTTTTACCATAAACATCACGCTTTTCTCATGGATTTTAACAGGAGATCACCGGAGGAACAGGTGTTGACATCGCTATTGAAGCACTAGGTAAACCAAGAACGTTTCTACAATGCACGCAAAGCGTACGCGATGGAGGGAAAGCTGTAATGATTGGACTTGCAGATGCAAGTGCCAGGGGAGAGGTGGATATAAACCGTCTAGTTCGTAGAAAGGTGCATCTTTGTTCATCTTAGTTCGTAGGAGGCTGGACATGGGTTTTCAAAAACCTAAATTCATATCGTGTTTGAACCAGCCTCATTTGATAGCTTGGTCTATGCTTGATGAATAGGTGAAAATCATTGGATCTTATGGAGCAAGGGCGAGGCAGGATCTTCCTAAGATAATCAAACTGGCAGAGTCTGGCACATTCGATCTGAGTGCTGCAGTTTCAAGGAAATACAAGTTCGAGGACGCAGGGAAAGCTTACCAGGATCTTAATGAAGGAAAAATCATCGGACGCGCTGTGGTTGACATAGCATAGGCTCAACTTAACTTTCACTGGGTTGGGAAGTAAAAATAAAAAGCTGTTTCGTCTTCAGAACCCAAGTGATTTAAAAATTATGCTTGTTTTTGTGATCGTAGATTTGGATTCCTCTGTTACAGTAATTGCAAAATGCTTGTTAATGGTATGCACAAGTACACATGCTGGCTTGATTAGTTGCATCATGATTGTCATATCAAATGCTTTAGCAAATCTTGATTACAGCCAACTTCGAATTTCATGTAACCGTCAAAAGAAGAAAAAACAAAGAAAACAGAACCCTCTTTCGATTCCAGGTATTCATTGAAAAAAATTGAAACAACCATTCTGATCTTGTAAATTAACCGAAAAGAAAATATATCTGAGCTGGGATTCACCGAAAAAAGAACACAGGACCTCATTTGAATTGCTTGCCCTCGAAAGTTTGTCCAAAATCCCAAGTTTTATGAGCAACATTATAGGATATGACAGATTCCCTGTCACTGGTCGTAATCTCGAACGAAAGAGGTTGGTTCTTCAGATCTGCACTTATAATCCAACTCTGACCCCAATTTCTTCCCATAGTAAGCCATCCAGTTTGTGATCCCTTAATCTTCACATCAACAATGTCTCCTGCCCCTGCAACATTACTGATTAGCACTGATAGGAAGAATCCTGAGCCATCAATGGCAAATCGGATTCCCCCTTCTCTTCTGCATTTGACCCTGCTCACATAAACAACATGAAGAAATCAATTATATAATTAAAGGTGACAGTTGAATGCAAGCATTCAGAACCTTGTTGTCTTAGAGATCACTAAAGAGTTGACAGGAGATAGGATTGAGTGGAGGACAGCAATAATTGTCAAAGAGAACTAGAAATAGGTGACTTGAAAAGTACCCTTCATCCTGCAACGTTTCTTCAACCCTTTCTTCCTAGCTCCCCTTTTCTCATTGCATTATCTAGGATTTTTCATATTGTCATCATTGCTTCAGTTGGGTGCTTATGTCTTGTCTTGTATATTTTTATAACATTCTTGGGTCACACAGAATCACCCTCTCAACTTGGTTGGAGAAAGGGTGCGTACTACTAGCCCCCGGACCCTGAGCAAAATATGCTGGGAAGATTGTTGTTATTTTATGCATTATATAATAATAAAAATGTCAATTCTACACCTTAATTTTCTTTGCAGAACGAGTTCCGAGTTCCTACTTAGCGTAGGTGTAATATAAAAGAAGGTCCAGCACCTAACAAGTAGCAAAACACATTCCTTAAGTATATACAGGAAATGGCACATAACCTCACACTAGCAATAAAGAGTTCAATGCATCATATGAGATCAGGAAACATCACAAGTCACAACTGCAAAAGCTGCCTGCCATTATAGATATTACAACGAAAGGCTCACAGAATATGTTGGAAATGGTCTCCCACATCAAAAAATAAGGAAGAATGTATGAGGAAGCATAAAACTCCTGCAAAGTGGCACAAGTTTTTGTACTATATAATCTGAGTAATAATACTAAACAATGAACCTCAAATGGTCCCTTTTGCTTGAAGATATGGCAGCATTACAGTCAAGAATAAAGTGCTGTTAGAGTGTTAGATTAAAACCAAGCTTCTACGTGATCCCTTCCCACTAAAACCAATTACCTGGACAACTGGACATATACATACTACAGTGCAAAAGATCTAATGGATAGAGTTCAGAACATCTAAGGCTAAGTTTGGCACAACCTTTTAAAGCGTTATAGAGCTTTTCAACAGTGAACCGATTCTAAATTCGGTGTTTGGCAGCACCGGCGTTTGAGGTAGCTGCAACGTTTTGATAACGTTTGGTGGTGGCCATGAAGCCCATTTTTTAGCGCTTCCAGAGGAAGCTTTTGAGAGTGGATATAGTTCCTAATACTGCATTGCCCTTTCCGGATCAAAAACTATCTTCTTCGTTCTTCTATTGGTTCAAAATTATTTGTTGTTATTTGTTGCTTCTTCCCAATCAATTTGGGCTGAATATGTGAAATTTGTTGTTACTCGTATCAAAATTTTGGGATTGATTCATGAAACCTTCGGTCACCACCAACCCCAAAATTAATTTCAAGAAATCTGACTATCTATTTTTTTTATAACAAATTTAGGGGTTTTTTTCGAACAAATTTAATTAGGGTCTACTTCAAATACATTCACTTGAATACTCATGCTACTGAAGTTCCAGATTCGATGGATAGAAAATCTCGAAATAGATCTGCAACCCGCTAAGTTTTGGTTAATAAATCAAATACGATAATTTTTGTTATCCTATTTTTAATATAATTTTTTTTGAAAATTAAAAACCAATTCTCCAAAATTGTACTTGAAACTTATATAAATTTATTTTTCATGCTATCTAAACCCCCGAACCAATAATAATCATATCTAATGTTAATTGATTATGAATTGAGTCGAAATTAAATAACTCAATAAGAAGAACGGGCTCAATTTGACAAACGTCATATCTAGCACAGTAGTCATGTCAACCATCACCACAAATTAGCCTAAAATTTTACTAAAGTTTCATAGTTTAACTTGCACTAAACAACTTCTAAATTCTAAATTCTAAATTCTAATACACACTCGTTTAAAATTTTGAAAATTAAAGTTATGAAAAATCTTGCTTCTCTTCATTGACATGCAAGTATGCAACAAATCCATAAATCTGAATTCTGAACCCATTTTGGTAATTTTCGACACAAACAGCTGCCCGAAAAGCTAACCCAACAGCTACATTGACACCCAATTAACTCTTGAAAAATCAAAACGCTCATTTCAACAACTACGTTAAAAAGCTAACCCAACAGCATCAACTACCTCAACCTCTTCAGCTATCCGAAGAGCTCCAAACAGCTACTATAGCCAAACGCACCCTAAAATGTTTGGCCCTAAAACACTCAAATCAAATTTAATGGATAAAACTTAAATACATTTTTGCCTTTTATTTACTTTTCTTTTTGGTAGGTGGGTGAGGGCAGGGCAGATCTGCTGCTACACCCTCCCTAGTTGGTCCGGATTTTCTACATCCTACCCTTCAACCCTCCCTACTCCACTATTTTTTTTATTTACATTTATTTAATTTTAAAAAAAATTATATTTATATTACTAACATCTATGTTTATATATTTATAAAATTTAATTTTGAAAAATGATGTCTTAAAATTTTTGATAATTGTATTTTGTAAAATATTGTCTTTTTAATTTTAAAATATTGTAAAACAAGATTTTTCAAAATTAAATTTTATAAATATATAAAAGTAGATATTAGTAATACAATTATAATTTTTTTGTTTTTTTTAAGATTAAATAAATATTAAAACGTTTTGTGAGGTAGGGAGGGTAATAGGCAATCCATATCCTCTGCCCCAAGATCCCGCGCCCAGAATTCCGTCCCACAAAAATATTTCACCCTTAAATTAATAATAAAAAAATTTAAAAAATATATATTTAACATCTACATAATTATTATAACACATTTGAAAAAAAAAAATCTCAAAAATCCAACTTACAAAAATTATAATAATAATTCAATAGAGATAGAAAGATTTTTAAAAGTTATAAAAAGATGATATTTTACTATATAATTTTTTAAATTTTTAATAAGTTGATTTTTTAGATTATTTTTTTTCAAATGTGTTAAAATAATCATGTAGAGGTTAAATATATATATATTTTTTAAGTTTTTTAATATTAATTTAAGAGTGAAATATTTATGTGGGACGGGGTTGTGGGGCGGGATCTTGGGCAGAAGATATGCACCGGTGTTAGGGAAGAGGTAGCATGTGATCTGTGGATCTCCCTAGTCCTCTCTATGCATCACACAAATATTTAATGGATCTTGATTGCTAGATCGGACATGAATAATCAAATCTCCGATCAATGTCACTACTACAATGAAGACTACAATAATTTAAAGCTGGTGAAACTTCAAATACTCAATTAGAATGTGCGACTCCATACCCTCAATTTGATGAACCTTAATATTTTTCAATCTCAAACAATGGTGAGACTGAAAATCACTGAAATTCCAGAAGCAACAAACGCATTGAAAACAAAAACAATAATGTACATTCCAATCATCAGCACAGATCATCCATTAGACAACGGTGAAGGACTAAATTCAAATTCAGAAAACTACAAAAATACGAGAGAGAGGAAGAGAAGCACGGACCTGCGGTACTGGACGGGCATGTTACCGGCTTTCCAGAGAGCGATCTTCTCAAAGGCCTCAATTGGGAGGACGAAGTGCTTATTGGGAGGGTTACAGCGGCCGCCGGCGTCGGCAGAGAAGCCGAAGTTGGGAGCGCAGAAGTTGGTGGAGGTGACGGTGATGGAGGTACCGGGGATGCAGTTGCGGAGGTCATCGACACATCGGAGCTCGAAACAGGCGCCGCAGATCTGGCCGCGGTCGAAGAGAGAGGTGCTGAGACCGACGGTGGCCTTGCCGTAGCCGGCCTTCTCGAGGTCGCCGTAGCCGCAGGCTCCGCCGACGGTGTCGCGGGGGTCGGTAGAGGCGTAGTAGGTAGCCCTGGCAGGTTGCCACTCGGAGACGAGGGAGGAGGAGGAGGAGGGGGGCGGGGGGATGTAGTGAGCGGCGGTGGAGAGGAGGAGAGAGAGGATCGCGGCGGAGTAGGAGAGAGCTGCTACTGCTGGTGGGAGCGTAGAGAGTCGCATCTCTCTCTGTCAAAGAGAAATTAGTGAAAGAGAGAGATCGGATATACTTTCGGCTGTGAGTGTTTTTTTTTTTTGAAAATTTTACATCACTGCACTTTGCTCTGTTCTTGAAACGCACTTTCTCGAGTAGCTCTGAGCTCCTCGAGTGGCTCTGCTCGACTTCGCGTGAAATTTTGGCTTGGGATTAGGGGTGTGCATCGGCCTCAAACCGAACCGAACCGAGCCAAACCGAACCGAACCGAAACCGAAAATCTCAAATTTCCAAACCGAAAGCCGAACTGAAAGTATTAGGTTCGATTCGGTTATTTACCGATTCGGTTTGTGTTCGTTTCGGCTTTAGCCTAATTGAACCGAATTCAAAGTTACATAACAAACAACTTGTCAAGTGTCAACCACAATCCATATCCATATGGGTGCAAAATATGCAAAACTTGCAAATAGTTGCTTAGTTGCATACTTGCTAAGTTGCAAATAATCAAATACAGTAATAACAAGTTTTATATGGATTTTAAACTACTGTTTGAACAAATGTTTGAACAAACATAATTTTATCAAAGGTTGTAAACATAATTTTATATTTTTATGTGACAAAACATTTAAAAAAAATTAAGTTTTATATGGATTATATATTTATAAGTTTTATGAAATTAATAAAATTATAAGCCTTCGATAAAAAAAAATACAAAATATAAAAAAAATCGGTTTAACACAAACCGAACACAAACCGAGCACAAACCGAACCGAAACCGAAAAATTGAGAATTCTCGAACCGAAAGCCGAACCGAAAAACATCGGTTCGGTTAGGTTAGGTTCGGTTTGTGTTGGTTCGGCCCAAAAATTCGGTTTGGGCCGAATCATGCACAGCCCTACTTGGGATGTACTCGACTTCGACTAGAAGTGGTCGACGTCGAGTAGAATTGTTAGCTCTCAGCATTCTGCTCTGTTCTTGAAACGCACTTTCCCAAGTCCTCGTTTGTCGGATTGACGCAAATGAATATGCGTTGGAAAGCTCTTTTCAAGGGCTACAACTCTCATGAAGACATCAGAACTTGATTCAGAATGATGAATGGTGAAAAGTGGGCTTTTCTCCGGCTGCACCATCCTTAGCTTCTTCATGACTTTCCTTTAAGCTCCAAGGTGCGCCCGATTTCTACGAAATATAATAAAAACTTGTGTAGACCTCCATATATTGCAAATAAACATAAACTACACAGAATTTGTACTATTTTAACCCAAATGTATGAAATGCATGCAGAAATCGATATAAAAGTTAAGGTAAAACATGGCAAATTAGGCTTACAACAAACACCTCATATACTTAAGCTTCCTTGTCCTCAAACAATACTTTTAATTGTCATACAGGGGAAGAAATCAAAACTCTCAACATCTTAAATTCATTGCCATATAACCCTGCACTCAACTACTATCCACGAAAAGGTACTAGTGTCACAAATCCATGCATGTGCAATAAAAAGCAACATCTACTCACAAAAGAAGGGTTATGCAAAACAATTCATAAGTGACAAAGCATTAATAATCAAGAGGACTTTAATTAAGCTCATGAAGAAGTAGACGGGTAAAAGGCTAAAGGTGAGCAATTTTTGGCCATGTTGTGCTAATAATCCGGGGAAATGGAGTACTTTCCAAATTTTCATACCATATTCCTTCTTTCTAAGAATCATCACATTTCTCTCATCGCTCATTGCTTTTTTCAATATTATGCTTTTACCTCTCTAACCTCAGCAGTGCCTTCTCGCGAGTCGCAAACATGGGTGTCATGAATGGCCCCGGATACTTAGTGCTTCGGACTCCTCACTTGTGTGTCCCATCTCGCCGAACTATTATCTCAGCGAGTAGGTCGATCTACCTTTATCTCCTGAAGTGATCGGATTTTCTTTCACTCATTAAATTTTCCATAATATATTTTTTTCAATTTCCTGTAAAACTCTAATAATGATATATAAAAACAACACAAACACCATATAATAATCTCCATAATGTAACATCATTCTCAACATAATCCCCGGATATGAAATAAGGTAAAGAATGGGCAATATTTAGATCATGTGGAGCAAAATATGAAATAAGGCTCAATATGGCTTTTGTGATGCATAAGCATAGGTAAGGCTAAGGAATATAAACATATGAGCATTATATGGAAATATAAAGTCCTCCATCCTCTTATCATGCAACATGTCAAAAGCAATTTCAAGTTTTACCTCCTTTCATGGTTTTCAAGAAAATATGCACTTCATTGTGACTTCTCTTTACTAGGCAATTTCATGCTATATCTCTAATGAATCCAATTTTGCATCGTCGAGTTCAATAAAGCTTCCATGACACTTATCAAAATTTTCAATGGGGGTCATTTTTTTCAAACTTTGGAAAACATGCATGTAAGCACATAAATATATAATGAATTCCAAAATAGCCATGTATAAGCAATTCAAGAATTAAGCTTTAAATATGCACACATAATGTCAAATAAAATCAAATAGGCACAAAGTAAGCCCTTCCCCCACCCCATACTTAAACATTACAGTGTCCTCACTGTATAAAAATAAGGGTAAAGAAAGAAACTCACTAGACAGGTGTGCTGATCGTCGGAAATCAAGTGACATTGATGTTGCAGAGGTAGTCGACACCGAGGAAGATCTGGTCGACTTTGAGTAGGTGTGGTTGACTTCAAGTACGCTTACTCGACTTCGAGTACAGTGAAACCTCCAGGGTGATCCTCTCGACCACATGCTCCTTTCTGCTCGAGATATGTGGTCGATGTCGAGTAACTTACTCGACGTCGAGTAAGTCTGTAGCTTCTCTTACCTGCAAGATCCGTTAGACGGAAAATATCCACAATAGAAAAACTTTAAAAAAAAAACCAAAAACAACAATGTCCAAAAATCTCAAAAATTCAAAGTCTTATTTACATACTCTAGACTTTATAGCCGCTAGGCCGACTTTCTCCGTTAAGATCAAGGAGGCATTTGCAGGGCCCATGTAGCCTGGGCTTCAAACAAGACTCCATTTTTTTCCATCAGTTGTAGTGCTCCTGAATGGATCTTGTTCACAGTGAAGGGTCCCATCTTCTTCTTGGTGAATTTGTTAGGAAACCAATGATCCTTTGATTTAGAGACATAGACCATGTCTCCTACCTCATAATCCTTTGGATCGTCATCGGAAACCTTGCACAATCGCACATACCAAGGCAAACCTCTCACATGTATAGATAAATCTTTAATTGAAATAGGGGAAGAGATGTCAGTACCTTGGCTTACCGTTGCGAAATCATCTTTCGGGACTTCAGGTTCTACTCCACGTCGAGTAGAAGTACTCGACGTCGAGTACATTCCTGCGTCTGGTGGACTGCTCCTAGAGGAGGAGGAAGGCGGTTGGTCGACGTCGAGTACTTCTCGGCCTCGGGTGGCTTACTCGATGCTGGCGTAGTCGATGAAGGGCTCGGGATCTGGTCGACGTCGACTAGAGTACTCGACGTCGAGTACTTCTGGTCGACATCGACCCCATACTTAGTACCTGCAACGATTCTGAATAAAAATTAGTCGACATCGACTTACCTTGGTCGACGTCGAGTAAATCGTTTGTCTCCTCGTTCAGAATTGCCATGATCTCCTCCACCTGGGCTTCTATAGCTCGCTTCTCTAGCTCCTCGGGGGTCATATATGTCTGAGATAGATTTGACCTCTTCCATGGGACATGTATGTCTTTCAGTTTTATTAAAGGAATACTCAATTACCTCATCGCTGATGTTGAAAGTGAGTACTCCCTTCCTTACGCTTATGTTGGCATCCACCGTCGCCAAGAAGGGCCTTCCTAGAATAACTGGACAAGCAGGGTCCTCTGCCATATCAATAACTAAGAAATCAGCAGGGACAAAGAACTTACTCACTTGTACTGGCACATTGTCCACCATGCCTGTTGGGATGACCACCGTGTTGTTTGCCATATAAAGCTTAGCATCTACGGGCTCTAGGGCCCCTATCTTAATCTTGGACCAGATTGATAAAGGCATTATACTCACACTGACTCCCAAGTCACATAAAGCATTAAATCTGTATTGACCAAATCCAATGGTTATAGCAAACTTGCCTGGATCTAGCCTTTTCTCTAATAGGTCCATCTGGCTGCATTGCTCTGCGATCTCTGCCATTGACCGTTTTACATAAGATGGTATCTCATTAAGAGCTTCTGTGAAGGGTATTGTGATATTGAGCCTTTGAAGCATCTTGATGAAACGCTGAAATTTCTTCTCTGTTGAATCCTTTAGAGATTTTGTCGCGAAAGGCAGCTTCTTCTTTGTCGGAGGTGCTGAGGTTATTTCGACGTCGAGCACAGGTTGGTCGACGTCGAGTATGGTCTGGTCGACGTCGAGTATGGTCTGGTCGACATCGACTACTGTAGTCGACTTCGGGTTGGGCGCAACGTTCTGGTCGACTTCGAGTAGGGGGTCCTCGACGTCGAGTAGATGCTGGTCGACATCGACTGGTATACTCGATGTCGAGTACTCCTCAGTAGCTTCTCCCTCCGTGCTTTGTTCGGGCGCTCGTGTTTGACGCCCACTCCTTAGATTCATGGTAGCTACTTGCCCCGCATATTTGCCCTTAGGGTTGGGTTCAGAAGATCCAGGGAG
This sequence comes from Persicaria tinctoria, assembly GCA_037127255.1. Lineage (NCBI taxonomy): Eukaryota > Viridiplantae > Streptophyta > Magnoliopsida > Caryophyllales > Polygonaceae > Persicaria > Persicaria tinctoria. The sequence continues at coordinate 38,771,281 of JBANSL010000012.1, read as the reverse complement.
CGTACCTGACTGTCTAGGGACGGATGCTGCCATTTGACCAATCTGTGTTTCCATTGATTTCCGCCATATATTAATTTCCCCAAGCCTAGAGTTGACACCATGCATGTGAGTGTAGATGGAATTGATGGACTGCTTGGTGTCTGAATGGTTCCTCCGCATTTTCTCAAGGATGGTCTGTAGGTCATCCTTCTTACCTTCTCTGTTAGGGTGACCAGGGGTTCTATAGGGAGGGGGATTCTGATGCTGGGGCTGGCGATAGTAACTCCAGTTTTGATTCTGGTGTGGCCCTGAGTAGTGTCCCTAGCATACCTTACCTCTTCGCGGGTCTCTCCTTGATGTACTTGATCGACGTGTGGGCACGCAGTAGTGTTGATCCACATTCCAAACAAGGTTTATCTTTAGAGATGAATTTAACTTGTTTGGTAAGGCGACGTACCCGATCGTTGTGAAACTGGTCCCTGACGCCTGGATCAACTTCTTTAGGTAGCACATACAACGGCATAGATGGGGCAGGCCTTTCATACCTTTCGCCAGAAGCGGCCACAGAAGTCCCATATGTGTTGTCGTAGTTAGCCAATGTCTCAAATACCTCTCATGCTCGGCGTGGAGTGTATCCAAGATACTCATAGTTGGTGTAGTTGTTGATCCTAACTTTAGTAGGCGCATCCAGGCAGTTGAAGATGATCTCCTGGATGACGTAGGGCGGCTGGCCATGAGTAGGAAAAGATTTCAGAAGCCTTTTGTAGCGCTCCCAGACTTGTGCTAGTGGTTCTCCTGGCTTTTGTCTGAAAGTCATGATTTGTTGTCTGAGGGCAGCTGTCTTTGCAAGAGGAAAGAACATGTTGAGGAACAGGTCCTGTAGCTCATTCCAAGTGCGAATTGATCATGCAGGCAATCCTTCCAGCCATTGTTGGGCTATTCCTGCAAGGGACCAATGAAAAGCCTTTAGTTTTAGATATTCAAGATTGACACCATCAGTTATAGCTTCGTATAAGTCTATAAAAGTAGTGACATGCTCTAAAGAACATTCATTTATTCTTCCCCTAAATTGACTCCTTCTAATATCAGTAATAAAAGAAGGACGAATTTCAAAGTTAATAGCGGGAAGAATGATCGCTGATTCTGGAACTTCCAAAGTAAGATGCGGATATTCCTTAGCGTTGGATGGGATGTGCCCAACCCGCTCCTCAAGTTCCCTTCTCACATTGATCTCGCGATCTACCCTTGCCTCCCACCGTTGTTGATTATGTGCATATTACGCCTCTCGTCGGGCGTGTTCAGCTTCTCTGGTTGGGAATGCCTCAATTTGTTGGCGGAGTTGCGCAAGCTCTTGTGCAGGTGTGAGCGGGCCCGCATTCTCGTTGTCGGATGTTGACATGAGTCTCCTCCTAAGCCTTTGCTGAAGATGGAAAAACCGCTCAGGCTCGAGAATTGAGTCTATAGGCGTGCGATCAGTTCTTTGCATGCACCTGAAAAGCAAAAAGAAAAAACAAGTAAAAAGGAATTAAAAATAAAAACAAATATAAAGAAAGGAAATAGAACTAAAAAGGGCGCGATTGATAGCTTCCCCGGCAACGACGCCAAATTTGTTAGGAGGAAAATCAAGTATGAAATATAAATCTCAAATTCGACTCCCTGATCTCCGCAAATTAATTACAAGACTTCCTCCCGCTATAGTAGAAGGTAGTCAGGATCGATCCACGAGGAAGCGTGTCAGCGCCCGCCTTTTCAGTTCCAAAATCCTCTCGAATTCGTCCAGAAGAGTCCTCGACGTCAACCAGTGTCCTCGACGCCGACCACACAGTCGATCAAAAACTGTAACAGAAGCAAACAGAAACGAAAACGAAGCAAAAATAAGCAAGTCGAGTAACACAGTGTACTCGACGTCGACTAGACCTACTCGACGTCGAGTAGAATTCAGGCAATGTCGAGTGATTTGCAGTGTAAAAACGTGACCTTTGCAATGACAGAAATAAAACAGAAGCAACACGAAAATTGTGGGAAATTCAATAAATTAAAAGACTTCCATAATCAGGGTTTGAACACCACAATGAAAACCATGCAAAATAACACATAAAGGCATAAAAGATCATGCTTTTCATCAAATAACTTTCGTTATTAACAAATAGGAATATAGAGGCTTTCGCATAAACCCTAATTGTTACTAACCCTTTTTCACATAATTAATCCGAGTTGCATTAAGATCACTTTTACTTCAATAACACAAACATGGATCACCTTCAACTTTCGCAAAAGAATCATGCTCATAGAGATAGAAGACGAATTGCATCAAAAGATTGTACCTTTATCGCATCACCTCACATGGCTACCGTCGGGCTCACCCCGACCCTATAAGTTGGGTGACTACTCGCTCTTTATCATCAATAGACTCATCAATAATAAAAGGAAATAACTTTGCATTAAATAAATATAAAAGAAAGCTTACAACCGATCGAAGACAACTCGTCTCTCAACTCCTTCTCTCCTCTTGCCACAAGCTCTCTCTCTCTCTCTCTCTCTCTCTCTCTGCTATGAATTGTGTATGAAATTGAATGAATAAAACCCTGAAAAAATTTGCAAAACAGGCACTTTATTTGGACGTATTTGCAAAATAGCCACGGGTTTGGACAATTTAGAAAAATAGCCGCTATATATACTTATTCTCGGATTGTACGGACATTTTTTTCTGTCTTCCAAATCCTCTTGCCCTCTCGATCTGTTCTCTCTCTCTCTCTCTCTCTCTCTCTCTCTCTCTCTCTCTCTCTCTCTCTCTCTCTCTCTCCACCGGATAAGGCTCCGATGGCGGCGAGTCTCCTCCTATTCGCTGCCGCCGCCGCCGCACGCTCCTCCTCTCCTGTGCTCGACGAGGACGATGTCATCGCTTATCTCTTCCCTCCCTGTCACCGCCTCTTCCTTGCCGTCCATCTTCCTCCGTCTCTAGAGGTCGTCCTCCTGTGCTCGACGAGGACGATGCAATCGATCCGGCTTTGTTCGTCGTGCGTTTTCCGGCTTGGTTCGGTCGATTGTTCTTCCTTGCTTTGCTAAAGTTCGGAGTTTTCGTCGTTTGCTTCAATGTCGTCATCCAGCAGCTCAGGTATCAATTTCGCTTCTTTTTGCTAACTTTCTCGTGCTAGGGTTTTGGATTAAGTTTGTTTATGTTGATTTTATTGTCCATTTCGCCCTAGGTTTTGTCCATTTCGTTCGATTTCATTCGCCCTAGGTTACAATTGGATTTCTGAATAGTCGATGGTGTAAAAAATTGAGCGATGTCGAGTTTCCTTCAATGCTTTCTATATTGAATTGTTTCTAATTGCTCACTGATATGCCTTTGTTGCTCACTGATATATTTGTTTAAAGCTTTCATTCTTGAATTTGTTTGCAGTTCTTTTTTATACATTTATGTTCTTACTCTTGTGAAGGATTTGAATTTGTGTTTAGCTGTGATGATTTATTGTGTGTGGATGTGTTTTCATTCACTGGATGTCATGCATTCTGTGTTGTATTCTACAATTTATTCATTAAGCTTCATTATCCTCCTAGTACATTTTGATGTTGCTAGTTTTACCTTCAAATGGACCAAGTGGTCTTTTTTTCCCCTAGTTCTGTTGAGACAAGTTCCAATTTGAATTACAGATTTTGGAAATCTGTTTTACAGAAAACATATTTTTGTTTTCTGATTTCTGTTTTACAGAAAACAGATTTCTCAAAATCTGTTAACAGATTTTACAGATTGATTGAGTTTCAAACTGATTTTACAGATTTATCAGATTGATTTCTGTTTTACAGAAATTTGTGTTAACGGATTTTACAGATTTCTGTTTTACAGAAAACAGATTTCTCAAAATATGTTTTACAGAATACAGATTTCTATTTTCTGTTTACTGTTTTACAGAGTAGATTGAATATGGTGATGTATGTGTTCATTAATGCTTAAATACTTTTTCATATACAGTACTTTGATCATTTGTATCTATGTATATTCTAAAGCTTGGATATTTTAGTTATAGCAGCTATTTTCTAATTTTCAAGATTGGATGTGTTGAAACACGGTATTATTGAGATTTTCTAGTGCTTATTGAGTTTTAAAAGCCTTTGAGCTCAATGGTAGAGGAAGAGTGGCACGATGTAATGCAATCTAAGAAATTATTTTTTTGTGCATTTTATAATATTATTTTTACAATTTATAAACATATCCTAGCACTAAGATCTATAAGCTCAAATAGAAAAGAGCATCTGGACAAATAATTGTTCAGAAGGTTGGTGGTTCGACTCCACCTAGATCTATTTATTCAATTTCAGATTGTTATTCAGGAAATTAATAGTTGCACAACTGCACTTTAGAGTTGCACAAGTGTAACTATTCATCTTGTCATCTTTAATACCATTAACGACGTCATAATTTTACAATTGCACAATTGTAGTTTACAGTTGCACAACTCTAGTGTCATCTTTAATACCATTAACTACGTCATATATGAATTTGCTCATATATCGTGGCTGGATTTGAAACAAAAATGGAACTTATTTTTAAAAAAATTCAGAGAAAAAATTCTACATTTTAGATATAATATTCCCCCTTAAACTGTATGAGAGCATGCGAAATTTCATACCTTATACGTAATCCCGCGCGTTTGTGCATCCCAAAGTAGTGTTGGCACTCATATACAAGTAGTGGTGACACTAGCCTTGTATTTTTTTATTTTGACACTGTTGGTTAGAGTAGTTTGAAGTATTGGTGACACTAGCCTTGTATTTTTTTATTTTGAAGTCTATGTTGTGACACTAGGTGGTTAAGGTTCAAAGTAGTGCTGACACTAATATTAGTTACAAGTAGTGGGGACACTAGCCTTGTATTTTTTGATTTTGAAATGTATGTGGTGGCAAGAGGTGGTTAATGCCCAAAGTATTGTTGACACTGTTGGTTAGAGTAGTTTGAAGCATTGGTGACACTAGCCTTGTATTTTTTGATTTTGAAGTCTATGTTGTGACACTAGCTGCTTAATTAAGGCTCAAAGTAGTGCTGACACTGATATTAGTTACAAGTAGTGGGGACAGTAGCCTTTGGATTTTTTGATTTTGAAGTGTATGTGGCGACACTAGGTGGTCAAAGCCCAAAGTAGTGCTGACACTGATATCAGTTACAAGTAGTGGTGACACTAGCCTTGTATTTTTTTTTATTTTGAAGTGTAAGTGGTGGCAAGAAGTGGTTAATGGCCAAAGTATTGTTGACACTGTTGGTTAGAGTGGTTTGAAGCATTGGTAACACTAGCCTTGTATTTTTTTTTATTTTGAAGTCTATGTTGTGACATTAGGTGGTTAAGGCTCAAAGTAGTGCTGACACTGATATTAGTTACAAGTAGTGGTGATATTAGTTACAAGTGTTACTGAAATTTCTATGTGCTGACACTGTTTAACTAAGGTTTTATGTTATTGGGAATTTGCTCAACATTATCTTATTTTTACTCAACAATAGATTATTTTTGCACAACAATCGAGACTTGTGAAATTATTCTCAACGTGATCTTATTTTCTCTCAATATAATTTCATACTTTCTCAATAAATTATTGCACAACATGCTCTTATTTTTGCTCATCAGTACTTTATTTTTGCAAAACATTCAAGATTTGTGAAATTGTGTCTCAACATGATCTTACTTTTTGTAAATATAATTTTATACTTTTTTAATAGATTATTGCACAACATGGTCTTATTTTTGCTCATCAATAGACAATAATTGCACAACATGGGGGATTGGTGAAATTTTGCTCAACATCATCTTATTTTTGCTCAACTATAGGTTATTTTTGCACAACATGGGGGATTGGTGAAATTTTGCTCAACATCATCTTATTTTTGCTCAACTATAGGTTATTTTTGCACAACATGATCTTATTTTCTCTCAATATAATTTCACACTTTCTCAATAAATTATTGCACAACATGCTCTTATTTTTGCTCATCAATACTTTATTTTTGTACAACATTTGAGACTTGTGAAATTGTGTCTCAACATGATCTTACTTTTTGTAAATATAATTTTATACTTTTTAAATAGATTATTGCACAACATGATTTTATTTTTGCTCATCAATAGACAATAATTGCACAACAATGGGGGATTGATGAAATTTTGCTCAACATTATCTTATTTTTGCTCAACTATAGGTTATTTTTGCACAACAATCGAGAATCTTATTTTCTCTCAATATAATTTCATACTTTCTTAATAATATATTGCACAACATGCTCTTATTTTTGGTTATCAATACTTTATTTTTGCACAACTAGTGGTGAAAACTAGTGCTGACACTGATATTAGTTACAATTAGTGCTGACACTGATATTAGTTAAATTAGTGGTGAAAATTTGCTCAACATGTTAAGAATATCATGTTGAGAAGCAATACCATGTTGTTTCTTAACATGGTATTGTTTTTTTAAGTAAACAATAATGATAAAATCTAAAATTTGATGAGTACCGATGACAAAATTGTGCTGACATATAAAAAAGAATACACAAACTTGTCTTATTACATGATAAAAATATAAATGTGCATAACACACAATGATGCGGGTTCAAATCCCGCACAATGATGGGGTGAAAAGGGGGATAAAGAACTTCGTAATCAAATATAGACAAAACCAAAATCTAGACCAAAAGAAAAGAAAAGATGATGCACACAATAATTCAAAGGAAGAAATAAACAAATATAGCACAAGCAATTAGTGCTGACACTGATATTTGTGCTGACACTGATGTTAGTTACAAATATAGCACTAACAATTAGCGCTGACACTGATATTAGTTACAAATTTTCAGGCTCCTTGAAGAATCCACAGGCAAAGTTCAAAATTGCTCAGTAGTGCCCCATCTCCTTGAAGTGTGCAAAGACGCTGCTTGAAGAATTGCTCAACAGAAAAAAGATCGAAACCTCGACTCATAAAAATTGATCGACGGTGATCCTGCAAGCAAAGAATTGTGCTTATAGCCTTATTTTGAATGCTTTATCCTTCTCTTGAACTCTCCTATTGAAATCTTTCTATTGAAGGGTGGTCTTCCTGCTCTCGAAAATCAGTAGGCGGTCCCTCTGTCGAGCAAAGAAGAAATCCAATTACACCATTGAAAATCAAGGCAAATGAAGAAAAGGAATGAACTAAAATAGGGATGTCAGACATACTAATAAGCTATCAAATATGAATTTTAGTTTCAAAGACCAAACAGAATTAACTTACGTCTGCACAGAGAAGGAAATAACAACGATGACAGCATCAACAGTTCAAATACAAGAATAGTGAATATGTAAATACAAGATGGAAGTGAGGGCAAATACAAGAAGAGAAAATTTGTGCCGAAGCAACAAACATGATCATTAAATTAACTAGATGAATAAAATACACCATTTATGAACACAATCCTACAAAATTTGCACATCCGGTGCCAATTTTCTATGGTTCAAGTGCAATGATGACATGAGCAATGAAAGTGTAATAAGGAATGAGTACTTCATTATATTGTCAAATGCAATAATGGATGCAACAGTGAGGAATGCATATCATTAAATCAACTAGATGAATAGAATACACCAGTTACGAACACAATCCTACAAAATTTGCACCTCCGGTGCAAATTTTCTATGACTCAAGTGCAGTGATGAGATGAGCAATCAACTATATGAATAAAATACACCAGTTATAAACAGAATCTATCAAAATTTGTATCTCCGGTGCAAATTTTCTATGATTCAAATGCAGTGCTGACATGGAGTAATCAAAGTGTAATAAGGAATGTGGAGTTCATTTTATTGTCAAATGCAATAATAGATGCAACAGTGAAGAATGCATATCATTAAAACAACTAGATCAATAGTGTAAGCACATTGCTCGGGATGTATTTGATCTAGATATATCAATGTTACATTTAAAGTGCAAGCACATTATTCGAATGAGCATAAAGAAGCATGGATTCAAAAGGAGACTTCAAAATCTCATCCAATACATCAAAAATGAAATAAAATTTACCAATGTAACATATTAACGAGCATACATAAGCATAAACAAGCACATATTCGATTGGAGACTTGAAAATCACACACATATAGCAAAAAACGATCATAATTAGTAATTGATGCTTAAAAAATCAATCAAAATTTGCGCCAAAGGCGCAAATTTTGAGGCATTCCATAATAGTAATCACTTGATTCGACTGTATTTCATAGAGATATAGAATAAATAAGCATAAACAAGCACATATTCAATTGCAAACTTGAAAATCACACACATATAGCAAAAAACGATCAAAATCAGTAATTGATGCTTATAATACAGGTTATGTGCAAAACATAAAACACCATATATCAATCACAAACATAAAACAACAAGGACAAGATTTCAGATTTCATTCAGCAATTGCAGCCATCACAAACAAAATCGAGTTCATCGATTGATAAGGAAAACAGTCGGAAGCAAAGATCGATCAGTCGGAAGCAAAAATCGAGTTCCTTATCAATCGATCTTCGATCGATTGATAAGGAAACCTCGGATCGTAAAAATACAGTCACTCGACCTATTGGAGCATTTCATCAAACAGGTTATGTGCAAAACATACAACAACATATCAATCACAATTACATAAAACAACAAGGACAAGATTTCATATTTCGTTCAGCAATTGCAGCCATCACAAACAAAATCGAGTTCCCTATCAATCGATCTTCGATCGATTGATAAGGAAACCTCGGCTCGTAAAAATACAGTCACTCAACCTATTGGAGCATTTCATCAAACATGTTATGTGCAAAACATAAAACAAAATATCAATCACAATTACATAAAACAACAAGGACAAGATTTCATATTTCGTTCAGCAATTGCAGCCATCACAAACAAAATCGAGTTCCCTATCAATCGATCTTCGATCGATTGATAAGAAAAACAGTCGGAAGCAAAAATCGAGTTACTTATCAATCGATCTTCGATCGATTGATAAGGCGCGGGATGAGGAACTGCAACAAATTCGGAGAGAGAAAGGGAGATGTACCTCAAGCCGGAGCCATCTCCATCAATCGTCATCGTCGCCTGGAGCTCGCAGAGATGGACGGGAGAGAGAGCGCGCATACTTCCTCGCTCGCAGAGATGGACGGGAGAGAGAGCGTGCGGAGAGGGAGAGGGCAGAGGAGAGAGAAAGGCACGTGAAACAAAGGGAAGGAGTTTATATTGCGGCTATTTCACTAATTTGTCCCAAAACGTGGCTATTTCGCAAATTATGTCCAATTTCGTGGCCATTTTGCAAAATGCCCTTAAAACCCAGCCCCTAAGGCTCTATTTATAGGCTTCATTCCCTAAATAATTAGGAAAGAAACTCTATCTATATCTATATCTATCTATCTATCTAAATACTTAAAGATTAAAATTGGAAATAAAGGAAATATATCTAAAAGGAAACTAGGACTATTATGGATAAATCCTTCTTGACTTGATAGATCTTGATGTGGATGGATAGAATTCCACATATCTTCTCTTGCAAGCAATTTTATCTTCTCGGCACAACTCGATCTCGGACTCGGACTCGTCTGGATTGTACTCAACTTCGACTAGAGTTAGTCGACGTCGACTGGAACATTTCCTCCTGGGTTGCACTCGAGCTCGGGCACCTTCTGGACTCGACATGTGTACTCGACTTCGAGTAGGTGTACTCGATGTCGAGTAGCTCTGGGCTCCTCGAGTGGCTCTGCTCGACTTCGCATGAAATTCTGGCTCGGGATGTACTCGACTTCGACTAGAAGTGGTCGACGTCGAGTAGAATTGTTAGCTTTCAGTATTATGCTCTGTTCTTGAAACGCACTTTCCCGAGTCCTCATTTGTCGGATTGATGGAAATGAGTATGCGTTGGAAAGCTCTTTTTGAGGGCTACAACTCTAATGAAGACATCAGAACTTGATTCAGAATGATTAATGGTGAAAAGTGGGCTTTTCTTCGGCTGCACCATCCTTAGCTTCTTCATGACTTTCCATTAAGCTCCAAGGTGCGCCCGATTTCTGCGAAATATAACAAAAACTTGTGTAGACCTCCATATATTGCAAATAAACATAAACTACACAAAATCTATACTATTTTAACCCAAATGTATGAAATGCATGCAGAAATCAATATAAAAGTTAAGGTAAAACATGGCAAATTAGGCTCACAACAATGTCGTTTTCCATATTTATATCAGTTTTTTCAAAATAAAATGATGTTGTTGCTGCAATGACACATCGTTTTATTTGGAAGATAACGATGTTACTTTGACAAATATATATCAGTTCATATGTCATTTTAAAGCTCAAACTGGTGTTGCACATTGATTTAAATGAATGAGCTGATGTGTATAATTATATTGACATCTGTTTCCATAGACTGATTTGATGTTAACGGTACTAACGCACTACTATTTTCATACATAATCTCATACACAATCCAATGTCTTATTTGGATACACAACACGCTTTTGCCAATACAACATCGCATTTTGTTTGTTTTTCGAAATGATAGGTCGTTAGTGAAAACATGTACAGAAATACTAGCATCATTTTGTATCATTTACAAAATACGACGTCGCGTCGCCGCTATTCATAGCCACAAAATTGGCTAGGCTATGCAACAATGCATTGATAAATAACATGAATGCAGAAATAGGATCTAAAAGTACCCATAAACCTCCTTCCAACTCAGCAGGAATGCAGCTCAAAAAACTCACATGAAGCCGCGCAACAATGTTAGCAAAACAGACAGCCCCCGGTGAGGCTTCGAAACAGCTCTGCAGTCCCACTGAAAACTCATTTATAGATCAGTCCAAGGGGGCATAAATCTGCAGAAATAGGATATGAAAGTACCCATAAATAAGTGTCAATCAGGCTTTCAACCTCAGCTGCAAAACCAGTACCAACTCAGCAAACTCATCAACACTTGAACACATCAAAACACCATAAACTTAGCCTCACAACATCCCTCGTCCGTGCACAAACAATTCAAGCAACTTGAGCTCCAACAATTTAAGCAACTTGAGCTCAGCTTCGAACAACTATGCAATTTTATAGGAGCTTAAAATGGGGATCTAATGAGTGTAAAGTAGGCAGTCTGTCCATATAGATTTGGAATTCAGCAATTAGGAATTCTAGACCAATCCAGAAATCTTAAGAAAAATAATACCTAAAGTCACACTGATTCTATTAGCTTCACGTTTTTTTTAATTAATCAGACTTTGCTTTTTGTATTTTGCATTTTTCTCAATTTTATTAGTAATGGAATCAAAGGGGAACATTAGAATCAACCTCAAATCTTGTGTTGTGGAAAATTAAATTGAGAATAGGAATGTTACCACGTAGCTGAAAGATATGGAGTACTAATTTAAACTAGCAGCTAGATAAAGAATACAATTTTAATACCTTACCCATGCATGGAATCATATCGAGAACACAAGATATAGAGCCCATGCATGCAACAGTGCGCGTCTGCTTGAGGACGTCATTGAAGTCAAATTTTACACTCATTATCTTCTATTGTAGATCTCCAGCCTCTTCTTGGAGTGTCTGTATAGTCAGAACACAGGTTAGGTCATTGTCTTTTATCTTAAATTGCCAACCAAACTGATTTCGTACACACAACTTTGATTTCGTACACACAACTGGGATCCTAGAAACCTTAATAAAAAGAGAAATAAAAGGCCTATTTAGTCAGGTGATAATATACAAAACAGAACATAATCGAGAAAGATAAAAAAAAACTAGAGACACTTAACATAATCGAGAAAGATACAAAATTGGGATACACTTGGTAGTTTCAAAGGCATAAATGATCATAATATCAGTGAGAATAAAGTTATGAAGGATAAAACTGGACATGGAATGAAGGATAAAAACTGAACACACTCTTAAGGGATAATACTAAACTTGCCACTTATGAGCATGGCCACAAAATCATATAATGTAGTCATGATTTGAGAATTATGTCCTAAAGTGACATGCGAGTAATACCTCTGTAACCATAAGAGCTTCTCTATATCTAGAATCTCCACCTAACATTGTCATGATAGCGCCAGTAATCCCAATCTCATCATTGAAGGTCGTCGTTGTTGTTTATTGCTCTTTTCCTGCTACTGCACGCAGGGAGGAGAGAGAGGTAAGCACGCAAATGAAATGATAAATTAGAAAGCAAATCATAATTCAAAGTATAGGGAATCAGCATATATATCAGATTATTAGCTGGCTGCTGATCCATATCACTTTGAGAAAAGCATGTATATAGCCCGAGGAAAATTAAACTCGGTTTGAGCAGCACAACAAGTGATTAAACAAGCTAAGCATAAAAATTCATAAATAAGACTTATGATATGATTAGTTGTTTCGTTTTGTATAAATGTGACACCTAAAGATAAGACAACACCAAATCTAGGATAAGATTAGTTGTTTAAGCACATACTAACGCTTTGCAAATTATTTCACACCAACAATTTTTTAATAGAAAAAATATCATAAAATCAGTGCAACCAACTTTTTCTGCCTCTTTGATATAAGGAAATACATCAGAAACAACCCTCAAATAATTTATCCAGCTTTTATTAACTATTTAATAAGATCTATAAGTATTCAGGATTCCCCAAACTTCTTCTAACATAAGATCCTTTTTGAGATTATATAGCTAGGAAACTATCAACAACCAAAACTCTAAAAATTACCCACCTTGAGTCCAACATGAAATAGATTCATACATTTTCAGTGAAGATAATGTTGTTAACTAGATACTTTCAGAAGAGAGATTTTGTACGAATAGCCAAAAAGGAACAAGAAAATTTAGATAATGTCAACAAAAAGGCAAGGAAAATCATGCAAGTGAAAGAACTACACTGACTGATATATATGCCTGGAGCATAGTGAATGCTCCAAATTAATTAAACACAAAAGATGAGAATCTCATCCACCACATAATAAAAACTAGTTGGCTAACACACCAATTATATGTAGAAACAAATACACTACTTAACTAGACAAGAAGATTGTCTTCTTGTCAGAATCATAACTCTATAGAGATGAAATTACAAGAAATACACAGCTATATGATATCACTAACACTAATAAAGTAACAACTAGTCATACCTCACCCTCTTAATGGGGTCATCAATTGCTACCACATATTTAAAAGCCAAAAAAAATTGCATAAAATAGTATATACTTTTGCTACGGTCATAACCCAAAAAGTTAGAGAAACAGAACGGTCGATCATCTCAGCTTTCTAGAATTTTTAGAGTAGAGGTTACAAGCCAAATCCCGAATATCATGGAAACAAGAGTGGCAAACTCTGCAGCTAGAGGATGGAGAAACATCAAACATCAGCCAGCATCAAAGAGGAAATATCAAACACAAAAAAGGAACCGCCAATCAACAAAAATCACATTCTCATTGCCATTTATAGCTACCAACTTGGATACTTCGTTAAGAACAAATTTAACCAATACTAAATGGAAAGTAAAAACAACTACAATAGCTAAAGGTAAGAAAACAAATAAAGACCGAACCTTTTTGTCCTCGGAGATGGGCAACAATGAAGGCTTCCTAGCAGGAACAGATGAAGGGGAAATAAAAGTCTGATTAAGTACTAACCATCATTGAACCTAGATCCAAACAATGACATGCATATAAGTTGGTTAGTTATAAACAAAAGCATATGTGCCAACAATTATATATTCACGCTTTTTTAGAATGAGAAATGCAAGATTAATCAATTCCGAGAAAACATAGTCAAACGAGTAAAAAGAAAAGTGAGATTCTTACCCCATCAAGAAGGATATTTGAGGTATTGAAATCCCTGGACATGACTTGATTATCCAACGTATACAGAACGGGTAAGCGCACAATGAGCTGCTACGAGAGCTATATTGATCCGCAAGTCTCGTGGAAGTGACTCAATGGAGTCTGCAAATCCAATGAGAAAAGTAAATGAAGCTTGATCCATGAATCTAAGCTTGCAAACATTCCTTGATCGTTAATTCAGAAACTAGCTTAGCCGCTAATAAGCAATCTGCAATTAGTTACAGCAAAAGCTAGCAAAATCTTAATAGTCTACTCATATATTAATTATGTATACTATATCGTAAATTAGAATTGCAAGAAAACAACACTAGTATGAGTCATACAAAAGCACAACTGCTCAGAAGTTTTTCTATCAGAAACATGGGAAAACAGGTTTTTAAGTTATTTGACATATCGTTAATAATATGTAGTTGTGAATTTGGCTTTAGCTACGATTTCATGTTATCAGACCATACATCACAAGACCAAAACAACATTGTAACATTTTTTTTAGAGTTGATAAGGCTACAATTGTTGTATAAACCACAAATTACATGATTAAAATAATACCAACCTAAAACTCTCCAAGGCATTGATTAAAAGAGAGAGTCCATTGATTAAAAGAGAGAGTTATGATGTCAATCCAACCGTCCTCTCTTTAGTTCCATCATTCCTAAAGATTAACACATGTATGTGGCATATATTCTTAAAACCAAAAAGAAATAAAGATGAAAAAAACTAACTTATGCCATTCAAAATTTCAAAAGGACACGGCAAAATTTACCCCAAAAAATCAGCAATGCAATCCATTGGAAAATTTCTCAAAATGACTCTTTATTATCATAGTGATGATGAATTAAACATAAGCATAGAAAGCATCATCATGTACTCACAAATTTTCAGATAATAATGTTGCTTTTTGAACCTAAAAAAATCTCACCTTCTTTTTCGAATCTTTATGTACTGTTTTTCTCAATGGGAGGAACAATGAAGCGTATAAGGCAATTCACTTTTGATCATCCTAGCATATTGAAAAAAACACGATTGGTTTCAGAATCGAGGCCAGAAACATATAAATGAAACCCTAAAAATTTTAATCTAGATCTAGAGGGAACGAGAGAGAAGTAGTTGTCTTCTTCGTCGAATCAAGATCTAGAAGGATTTTCTGAGAGTGAGAGGAGGGAGATGATTACCGAAGGATACCTTGTCGGCGATTTAGGGTTTCAACTTTCACCCATTTTGGCGATTCTTTTTAGAGGTGATGACCGGAGGAGGAAGGCAGCACGGAACAACGGTCGTCGGAGCTAGATATCGGAAGATTAGATCTGGAAAGAGAGAGAGAGAGAGAGAGAGAGAGAGAGAGAGAGAGAGAGAGAGAGAGAGAGAGAGAGAGAGAGAGAGAGAGGAGAAGATGATTTGGGGGGTTTGGTACGAGGTTCGGAGTTGGATCTGGAAAGAGGCAGACCGAGGGTTAGAGGCTTAGAGTTGATTGAATGTCAAAATTAACAAGAAATCAAAGCAGAATGAAGGTGGAAAACAAATGAAACCAAACAAATAGGTCGGAATGTAGGATACCTTGACGGCGATTTAGGGTTTCAACTCCCGTCCATTTTCGCGATTCTTTTGAGAGATGATGGCCAGAGGAGGAAGGCAGCACTGAATAACGGTCGTCGGAGCTAGCTTGCGGAAGTTTGGATCTGGAGAGAGGAGAAGAAGAGTTGGGGGTTTGGTACGTTCTGGAGAGAGGTAGACCGAGGGTTGCTGGGTTAACGTGGTAGAGATGATTGAATGTGAGGGGAGAGAGAAGAAGATAGAAATATTTTTTTTCCTAAATTTTAGGAAAATGAAAAATATGGTCAGATTTTTTCTTAAGTGTTAAAACTTATTGGAAAAAAGGAAACAAGAAAATCAAAATTTTGTAAAGTACCTCCAAAATTTGGAAGCCCTGGCTCCATTTTTTTTTTCTAAGTGTTTGGATCCCGCCTTTTTCCCTTATAGTGCGCATTTTGATTTTTTCTGAACTAACAGTTTCACATCTGTCCACATATTTGACCATTTTGTAAACTATTTTAGACATCACAAAAAAAAATTGACGATGTAATAGATAAATTTAACATCTGTTGATTTCTTGACAGACTTAAATGACATGATGTCTAATTGCAGTATTCTAGTAGTGCAAGAGGAAAAATCAACAAGGGGAAACTACCTTTTCAACATCGCGACTAAGCAAATTTGGCGCCAAAAACCCTTTTGGGACCCATATTGGCGCCTCACGCGCGCCCCGAAGGAACGTTGAAAAGACATCTCCCCCCCCCCCCGGCAGGATGACGGTTAAAAGACGTCTTTTCGTCTCCTCCATAAAGGTTCCTCGATTTTCGAGAAATCACCTTTGAGAAAGGCAAAAGGGGAGACAAAAGGTTATTTCCGCCCCTTGTCATCGGAGGTTTTCCACAAAATCCGAAAAAGCCGCCGAAGGTTTTCCGAAATACCCAAAAAAGCCATACCACCCCGACACGCTCTCCCTCCTCTGAGTAAATCTCCGACTCACCCCGTCAATCATAAACTGAGGAAACCAAAGAGGAAGGAGGGGATGGGACATCGGGAAAGGGAGGATAAAATGTTAGGGCAAAACCCCAAGCTTCCACCCAGGAACCACCATACTCCTCGTCGAAGGAAGGCAATTCCACCACCGAAGCCCGTACCCCTTTGCCCTAAAAATCTTAAAAAAACAAGTACATGACCTGGAAATTGAAAGGATCAGAAGAAAGGTCAAGAGAAACTCACTTGAAAGATATGGATAAAGGACGTCGGCAAAATAAGAGAACTGGAAAATGAATCGCCACCTAACTCTGATCTCGTCTCTACAAATGAATAAAACCCTTAGACCCTCTCTCTCCTCCTCGTGTTTTCAGAAATGTGGAATGAGGAAGTTGTGAGGCAAAAAACCTCACTTATAGGTCTCTGTGGGGCCATTCTGTCCAGTGGGCCAAAAAACAAGTTGGGCCCAATCAAGGCTCATCCCATGAACTAATTTTTGGCGGGAAGCATCGTGTTTGTCGAATCCCAATCGCGAACGACATATCACTCGCGATCCGGTTACGAGGAGATATGACGATACCATGGAAAATAGGTCTATTAAATAATACAAGTATAACGTCATAAATAGGTCACTCAACGCAAAAAGACACTTAGTCCCACTACAGGGTTCGTCGCGAAGAAAGACACTCAACCAAACCCCTGCGCGACCTAAATAGGGATGTCAACTCGCGTAAGAAACCAGAGTGGGTCCTCCACAGGACCTCGTGGCTCTTAAGAGCCCTAGCAAGTAGCTCGCTGGCTCAAGCACCTCATTTCTCATAACTCCACGTGTACGGCCTATTCCCCTAAGCACGAGGGCATGCCTTACACATGTCTTATGTAAAACCACGAGGTCGCCAGCCAGCTACTCGCTTAGGTTTCCCTATAAATACCCCCCTCTGACCTCAAAGGGAGAGATCCGATTTTCAAGATAGAAAAGCATAAGAGCTCTGATTATCTCCCGGACTTAAAGCCCCCGGAGTTGAGTTATAAAAATCTTTGATCGGAGAAGAACATTATTTGGGATAACAATCCCGCCTAGCTTCCTCTACAAAACGACGACCGAACATTAACTTAATTCATCGCGAGCCAAACTCATAATCCCCATCGCTTGGACTAATAAGTATATAATCTGATTATCACTCCATACCGCCAGGGCCCGCAGGTATTTTAAGACATTTTGTCGTCATAATGAGGTAATAAGTGTATGTGAAATCTCATAAACCCGTCAATACCTAACTTGATAATATATGTATATAGTGGTGAAAAAATGATTTTATAGTTTTCATGTACCCTACAAACTGTATAAAATATTATATATCTATACTCAAGCCAACCGATTGTATATTTTAGTTTTGAAGTGAAAACAACACCGATGGTTTAATCCAACATAAAACAATTAAATTTTACAATTTCAAAAAAATATGGATAATCAATAGAAAAAATATGAACAAATAAAATTATGATATAAATTTCATGTAAGATGGACATTAACTACATAATAATATGTGATGTCATTAACAATTACATAACAATATTTATTAAAATTTAATACTAGACATACAAAAAAACATTTTATAAATAATTTAAATCAAATTGTTATGAAGCATATAAAATCAAGATTTACCGTTTGTACGCATATATAGTTTAGAATATTAGGGAACAATATGACATAAAATAACCTCTTAAATAATCTTAAAAAATGCCAAAACTTATATATCCCGTGCGTAGTACGGACATGACTTACCTAGTATTACCAAAAACTAAGAAATAAAGGATAAAATTTATGATTTAGTATAAAGTACGTGTGTCTGTTAAAAAGTTACTCCCTCCGATCGGAAATATTGATGTTTTAGAGATAGAGTGAGGCTATAGACAATACATCGGAATGACTACTGACAAGACAAATTCCTTTAAATTGCACAATAAGTCCTTTGCCTTTCTCCCCAAAATGTCCCTCTCTCCTCCTTTGCCTCAGTCGGACGACCTCTCAATTATTTATCATCTCCAATCGCATATGCTTAAACTTGTCGCCGGAATAGAGAAGCGCCACCCTGCGCATCCAAGGTGAACTCAATTTTGGATTAATTCGAATCTGTAATTTGATCGATTAATTTCAAGCTCTTGTACTCCCCTAAAATTTGTCAAAACCCTAGAATTTCCACTAGAGAGAGGTAGAAACACACAAAAATTGATGGTTGTCCCGATGGTAATTTTGTTGCCAAGGAGATGAGCATCTCCAAGTCCTCCAATGGTACTAGTAGATGACAAAGTGCGGTGAAATGAACGGTCGAGAGGTGGAGGGCCGTCAAGATGGCGGTGTTGCGACGACGGAATGGGCGGTGGCTAGAGCTGAGATCTCCGGCGTAATTTGAGGTTGTGTCTGGCGACGAGGGCTAAGATCTCTGGCATAAGAGGGTTGTGGTGGTGCGGCACCGGAGATGGGAATGGGCAGTGGGTCTGGTGGTGGTGGTGGAATAAAAGGGGTAAGAGAGTAGGAGGGCATACGATGACCGAGAGTTGGTAGCCTGCGAAATTGTGGAGGGACTTGTTATGCAATTGGTTAAATTTGCCTTGTCAATAGCCTTTTTAATATCTTGACAATAGCCCGAGGTATGCACAAAGATTAAGAAGTATCACTTCCACCTTTAAATACCCCATCAAATAATTTTACTCCCCCATCACATTTATTATGCACAAATGTGATTGGTTAAACAAAAAAAAACAAATATATTATTATTAGTGCAAAAGTAAAAACGAGTGTGTAATTATTACTTCTAAAGAGTAAAGCATCAAATATTGTTGATCAAATTTTACCTCCTAAAACATCAAATATTTCCGATCGGAAGGAGTAATATTTAAGTGGGATCTTGGTGCATACAATGGGTTTATCTATCATCACCAGTAAAAAAGATCCAAATCTGAAAACTCAGTATCACAAGTTCCTCTGCACATCCATTCACACTCCTATTCCCAATTCATAGAAGAAATCACACAAACCCTAATTTCGTCAGTTTCTAGATGAGAGTAAGCACAGGGCAAAACAACACGTTATTTATACAAGCACACATACACATAGCTCAGAAGATCTGCAGAGAGTCAAAAGACACTGACGCTGCAAAAAAAAAGCCTAGAGAGCTAAAGATGTGGGGCACATTACATGGTTGCCAATCAAGGAATTGGCCGTTAGCTGGAACAGTTACCGAGGGAGGGCTGAACCTTCTAAACCGATTTCTTAGTAGCTATGCCCAGTTGCATTCCAACACGTACTAGTGTCTCCAGTGATCTCCCGCTGTTTTCCTGGAGATCTTCGTCCAGCTTGATTGCATCCTACAACAGATTTTTTTTTATAGTTAACCCACGTCCGCAATCATCCCTCACTCAAATCAGTTAAGGCATGCAGGCAGAAAGTAACAAGTCAATGTGACCATACCTTCTCAAAGACACAAATTACAGTGCTTCCACCAAATGAGAAGTACCCGAACTGCAAAAAATATCAAGAGTAGCAACTAATTTTGAAGCCACATAAATGAAGATGGAAATGTGGAACCATTGGTGCGTTTGGCCAGAAGTGGTTTGATAATGGGAATCAAATATTGCTCGAGAGATGGTTCAGAAAGCTCAATGCTGTGATGAAATTGTGTATGTTGCCAAATGTCTATTATCATGGCAGCGAAGGGATATGAGTTTGTGAAGTTGGGATCACATAGGTTAAGAGAATCACAGGGAATGATGCATGATTTCAAGTTCTCGAGTCACAACCCAGGTCTCCTAGCTTCTTGAGGCAACCGCAACTATTTTAATATCACCCTCACTCTCTCTTTGTGACTGTGTCCAAATACCAGGCTGCTAGTTAGATTCTCTAGATGTAGTGGTTCTTTTGTTTTAACCAAGTGTTAAGCAAAAACCTACATAAAATTGCAAAACTAATGTATTTAAGTGGAGTGTGCCAAGTAAAAACTGATCTTTTTAACGACTGGATGGCTTGTCTAGTTAACAGAGCGTAACTCATTGCAGTTTCACCCCAAGTTGAATAAAAATAAGCTAAATGCTCATGTGGTGATCCATGAATACCATCTAACTTGTCAAAACTTGATCTATGGTAACTTGGAGGAAACAGCACTGAGTAATAATGTACCTGGTACACTCAACTCAAATAAATAAAATGTGTTTTGCAATTTTATTTACATTTTGTTCAACACTCAGTTGATTGACTTGTTAGTTTCTATAAATGACACTAAATCCACCTTGCTTTTCAAGGTAAGTGATTAAAGTTTCCCATGAAACCAAATCCAGAAAAATGGAACTTAATATACTTGGGACAGATGCAAATTGCACATTCTTACCTCATCTCCTTTCTGAACATGATCTCCCTCCTTCTTGGTGAAAGTAATGCTGCCTACCATGGTTGCTCCAATAGCAACAAAAGCAACCTGCATTCCAGCATAATTAGCGGACTTCCTCTAAATGCAAGTTACAAGAATAGGCAATTTCAAAGAAAGGTCAATAGTAAACAGGAAAAAAACCTTTCCAAAGTGCTCAGTAGAAATTAGAGATACAACTCGCTTATTCTCAGTAAAAACATCACAATACTTGCTATTGATAGCAATTGGGTTAACCTGCAAAGAAAACAAAAAAAGGTGGATTCGCATGACTTCCTGGCTGAATTTAAGTATCCCTTCATAACAAGTTTACAAATGGATTTTTCTCTTTCCATACCGTGTACAAGCACCCAGGTACATGAACAAATTTATCCACCGTTCCCGAAACTGGAAAATGAAACCGATGATAATCCTATGATAAATTCATAATTAGAACTTAGTAGATGAGCATTAAAAACTGTTGAAAGATAACATGCAATAAAAGATGCAAAACATTGTCACCTGAGGCGCCAATCGGAATATGACCAAGCTTCCATCAATAAAAGCATCAGAGGAAACTCCATTGGTCAAGAGTCCTTGAATGGAAAACTTTCTACCCTACATAGTCCCAGGAATAAGTTTATTACCTTGACCAGCAAAAGAATTGCTCTATATTCTTTGATTGTTAGATGCCAAATATTGATATTTATAGTTCATGAGTCATGATTGATGCGCCCAAGTTTGGTGAAATTTTATGATATCCGATTTACTCTAAAAGATTGTTCTATCCATGTATCAAGACTAACTGGTAGAGCGGTCGAGTGGTCCAACTGGTTCAACTTCTGAGGCCAGCTCATGTTGTGGGGCTCAACAAAAACTTATCCCCAGTGAAGATATCTCAGGCAATCAATGTCAGTGCAAAATAAAGAGAAAAAGTGTTTTTTTTCATGTCATATGTGCAAATAACAGGCAAAATATTTTTTGATGGACATTTATCACAAGTAAATAGGGGAATGTAACATGATTATATCAAAACCAAAAAAACATATGCTAGTGATGATACCTTGATCCAGAACCTGAGACTTTCATCAATTGTCCTAAAAGCCATTAAACGGCTGTCAGCAGCACACACTGCGACTTCATCACCTTCCGCAGAGGCAATGGGTCTGACACCTGGCTTCAATTCTCTAATAAAGAAATCATTAAAAGTCTGCAAGTGAAGGCATAAAGATCCTCAATCAGATGTGTTCTATTTGTAACTTTGTACATTATCAGAATTTGCCCCTATAAAAATTGTAAAGGAGTGAGTCTCAAGTCCTAACGACTCTTTTTATACCTCTATCAACAAAAAAGTTTAATTATCAACAGTAGGCTTGTATCCCAAATTTGCCAAGCATATCAAAGAAGGAGAAGACATATAAATTAATTAGCTTTTATCCTTTACCATCCTTTTCCTATCAACCAGCAAATGCATAGATAGTAGATATCCAATATTTTTCTGTCATTTTAAGTTAAGACTTAAGACCTTTTAGCTTTCATCTCTTGAACATTTTCCAAAACAATGATATATATTGTGCAAAGACCAAGTTTTTGCTGACAGATATGTCTATAGGACCAACAAAACACACCTTGAAATGGTCCAATGGGTATTTTACTTCAGATAAGTTGATTTGGTCCTGTAAATCATGTAGAAGTAGAATATGAATACAACAATAACAACAACATGGATGCTAACACATTGTCTTACATTTGTCCCTTCTGTTAAATGAATCTACTACATGGATGCAAATGACAATCGGCAGCAAAAAATTCTGCTTTTTTATCAGCCTGAACAAGTGGCAGATCACTTTGCAGGGGGGTAATTTCAATATCAATGTAAAACACTGAGAGTTGAGGAAGGATTATTTAGTAGGTACAACTGTCCAAGCATGGCCAGAATTATCTGGAAGGACAAGACAGTGTTCAGGAAGGATCTGGAATTCAGTTAGTTATGTCTGAGGGAAGTGACTAAAACTACAATGGGTGACTTGAGGGATATAAAGTAGTACACACAAGGAATAAGACATTCTTGAAATGTATCCAGAAATCCAGAAACATTACTTTAAAGGGTGTGGCCAGATAGAGAGTTCTTCTCTTCTGGAGGCTTAGTAGATTCCATGGGTTTCCCTAAGATTGTGTGCTCTTGTGTGCGTTCCTTGTTGGTGGTATGTGATTTTCAACTTACACTATCGGAGAAAGAGGGAGTTGGCCTAAAACCCACTAACTCAAAGACGATTCATCCTAGGACTTATGCATGCAATCTATGACATATTAAGTTCTATACATTCTACAACATTAAGTATGCAGGTTAAAGGGAATAGGATTTCGTAGCGATGACAATAAACTCTATGGGTAGAGTTTAATAGATCTCAACCACTCAAACTAGTTTTAAGAGCTGAGAATAATTATATATTTAGCGTTTAAAAAACCTTTTTCTAGAGTTAGTAATTACTACAGTATTAGGTTACCAATTTAACTCGAACTCCAAAGGATCTCAACCTAGGTTAAAGATGCTAAGTTTCGAATTCAACATCATGATTCATTAAACGCTTAATAGATAATAATTCTCAGCTATTAAAACTAGTTTGAGTGGTTAAGATCTATTAAACTCTACCCATAGAGTTTATTGTCAAGGCTACCAAATCCTATTCCCTTTAACCTGCATACTTAATGTTGTAGAATGTATATAACTTAATATGTCTCACTTAGATATTATAGCATACCTTGAAAAATTCAATGAACTTCGGTATATCTTTTGCAGATTCAAATGAGCTCATTTTCTTCCCCTGCTTTTCAGATAAATCCTGCAAAAGTTCTTTTACCCCTGCAGCACGAAAAACAACAAACATCCCTCGGGGGGGTGGGGTTCAAATTGCATTTTGATGATTAGAAAATGTGAAACAAGCAACCCTAATCAGCAAGTCAATCTGATAAACTGAAAGATACAAATAACAACACGGCATTCTTATGGAAGTAGCAACAACAACAACAACAACCCAGTTAATCCCGCAATTAAGTGAGGTCTGGGGGGTGAGGATGTACGCACTCTTACCCCGACCATGTCGAGAGAGTGTTTCCGAAAGACCCATAACAACACGGTACAAGGACCACAAGGGGACAGAAGATAAAAGGACAGCAAAGAAGCTAAAAAGGAGACACAGGCAATAAGACACAACAACAAAGCCTAAAATACTAAACGTAGGCCGCTCGTATACACCTCCTCCACCGGTCCCTATCCAAAGCCACATCTTCCGAAAGGTTCAGAAGATTTGATCCATGGCGGATGACCTCCATCCAGCTCTTCTTAGGTCTACCTCTCTCCCTGTGGCTAACTCCAAGCTTATGCTCTGTGAATGTGACCTAAGAAATATTTGCAGTTGAGGTTCTTTACAAAGCAAAGCTTATGCTCTGTGAATGTGAATGTTGTTGTTCTTCACAAAGTTTATGTTTCATACTTATTTGAGCTTGCTTAGTCATTGATGCTTTAGCTTCAGGCAACAAGGTTTTCAAGATAACAAAAAGCTCTTTTAATGAAGAATTTGTGCGCTGTTTAGGCGGACACGTTTTAGGAGAGATAAGCAAAAAAAATACAGGTATACATGCTACAAATATGTCAATGTGCAGAATGTTGATGAATATTGCAATTTTAGTGACATAGAATGAAATCCCCTCAGAATTATTTAACCCTACCTCTTCCAACAAGGTTGTATCCAATCTTAGACTGGTAAATAGCTCTCATTGACAAAACAATCTTCCCATCGATTATTTCTTCCACTAGCCTCTTTGTCCTCCGATCAAAAACCTACATGCCACAATGAAAGTTGAAGAGAAACACTATCACTACTTCTCAATATTGACATATGTTGTTGTTTTTCACACAAAAGTAGGGTATTAAGACATTGTACACATAAATCTACTCACTGTCACCTGAAATTGGATACGCAGACACAACGTTTCATAATTAAAAATCACAAATTTGGGTGATAGGACATAAATTTTCCCCATGAGGTTCTAGTTTGTTTCAAACATTCAATGTATGTGTAAACTATAATGTTTCTGAAATCAAATTAAAAATTGTTGCATTCAATCAACAGTGATATTTATAACTCTTCCAATCCAACGCTGCCTTATCATTTTAAACCAATTTCAGAATAGTTAACTAACATTAAGTATATAGACTTGGCCAAAAAAAGAAACAAGGGATGACTTCCTCCTCGAGAAGTTTGTTCCATTTTCCATTGTTAATAATAAGCAAGACAGCTCAAAGAAAAATAAGTCTGATTGTACACTCTGGGGCAATGTCATTTGGGGAGCTAATTAACACTTCAAAGCTCAAGACTCTAATATTCTTATATAAATTGCAAGGAAAGAGCTTATTGAGAGTTAATGAGACTCATTTGTACCAAAATGTGTGATGCACTTGATCCAGATCGTGGACCAACTTCATAAGATGAGAAATGAGCCCATTCACTAAGCTTAAACATCCATCTGCAGAACATGTAGATTTTGATCTTTATATTCATGATTTCATGTAGAAATGCAGGAACTCAATATAAGCATACAACCTACTAGGAGTACTAGCTCATAGGCGTCACATAGGTTATTATTAAATGCGCGCTTGAAAGTAGAAAATGTAGCTCACCCATATGAAGCCTCTTGATCAGTCAAGAACCCACCAGTCATAACACGGTGTCCAGTACCTTCATTAAAGCACATATTCATGTGAATCATACTGCTGAGCTTATCCTTAGCTATAAGATTCTCACCACATACAGGACAGCAAGTTATGAGTGAATCCCTGCAGCAGACAGATTTACAAACATACAGTGAGACATAAACAGGCTTAATCCTGTAAAAAAATTGAGTATTATAAACTTCTGTAAAGATAAAAACTGCTAGAACTCTGAGAGAACTCTTATGATATATACTGCAGAAACTAAATTCTTCTTTTTGTGAACAATGATAGAAATATACCATTTGCATGCTTCATGAGGAAAATACAATGAAGAAAATAGTGCAAGTAAGAAATCTATGGAGGTGGAATGAAGGAGAACGGTGACTAAGGTGATCTTTTCTTAACAAGATCTCAATATTACTTGTCCTGTTGAAGAGCAAGAAGAACAGCCAACTCATCCAGGCTGACAACACCATCGCCATTTTTGTCTGATTCTTTAAAAAGCTCTTCTTTCTGGAGAAAACCAAATAATGAGCTGCAGATGTCTTAGATAAGCCCATAAGCAATAAAAAGCAGCATAAGAAAGAACATTATGACAAAATAGCGATCAAACCTTGTGTTCTGCCAACTGGTTGCCAAAGGCATTGACTAGTTCAGAGAACTCGGAGAATGAAAGGTTGCCATCTTGGTCATAGTCCTATATAGGGGGGAAATTATAAGCAAATGTGGAAGCTCCATGCAGGAAGGAGAAGACAGAAAATTAGGTATAAACAGTTCACTACTGACAATAAGAGCCACTAATATTATACACTTGTTTACTTTATACAAACCCATTACTAATTAGAAAGATAATCAGTACACGTGCTTCAGAGAATGACAGCGACAATTATTTGGAAAAATAAAGACCCCCTTAAAGATGATAGGAATTTAGGGAGTACCACTATCGACAGTAATTTCTTGACAAAATCTTTTTCTGTTTCGACAGGATCCTGCATATGAAGCCAATGAAGTATTGTCAGGTTCATGAGAAGCATCCTAAGCCATCCAAACTTTATATAGCATGAAGCATACCTCAACATAGCATGAGAAATATAGTTTGCCAATGGACATGTTAGGAGACGAAGGATCTAAAAGATCAACGACTTCTGAATCAGAATCCTGCAAAAGGTTGGGTCATCAACTTTGCTAGGGAATGGTGAACATTTGGATTAGCAATTTAGCATTATCAATATAAATACAATTACAGACTTTTTGATAAGTATCATGTCATATGACACATGACTCACCAGAGTGAGATAGCTTAATAGATCAATATCACAAAAGCCTATGAGATTGTTCTTGGACAGTCTATTAGTCTGCATCAGATAAACCATGCTCATGGAATTAGTCATAATAAAAAGCAAAATATATAAAGCCTCAAGTAGAGTAAAATTAGCTAACTGCAAGAAATATTGACCACAGAAACACATATCATGTGTTTAATCATCCATTACAGCACTTGGCATGAGGTCACTAGAAAGATCAGAAAAGAAGGCGAAAAAAAACTGTCCTTAGACATTCAGGTAAAAAAAAAAAAGCTGAATGTTTAAAATTAACTTTCATAAAAGTTACAATCAACCTTTTTCTTACTAAATTTCACTAAAAGCATCCTGTAGCATTGAGCATAGCTTTCAGACAGCAAGTATTAATATATTATATGATGGAATCTGTCAATCAGTTCAAGAGTTATTTCACAACTATATTGCATTCTTCACTGGTGGTTGTGCTAGAGGTGCTGCATATGGGAAGTAATATCCTTGGAACATAACCATGCACAAACCACAAGAACATAACTAAAAGTTCATGAATTGAATCTATGCACGCAAAGAGTAAGGAATATGCACACCTCATACACTGAGACCCTTACAACATGTGCTCCATTACTCTCTAGAAGGAGCTTCTTTTCCTGATTCCAAGAACAAGGGTCAAATTAGTAGAAGGAACCTTACAACATGTGCTACCAGCAGTTACTCAACAAGCTTTATAAAGCCAGACTATTTTAGCTTCATTGTTAAGAATAGGTAGCCGTCTAAGAATAAAGAAAAGGGTAACT
Organism: Persicaria tinctoria; assembly: GCA_037127255.1. Taxonomy (NCBI): domain Eukaryota; kingdom Viridiplantae; phylum Streptophyta; class Magnoliopsida; order Caryophyllales; family Polygonaceae; genus Persicaria; species Persicaria tinctoria. The sequence continues at coordinate 38,743,714 of JBANSL010000012.1, read as the reverse complement.
TTCAATGCAAAAGACGGAGCAGCAGACATCAATGCACTTCATGTAAAGGTCAGTTTGTGATGCTTCAATTCATCAAACACAAGGGGAAAGCAAAGGATTAATGTATTCACTTTTAACAAACACAAGGGGAAAGCAAAGGATTAATGTATTCACTTTTAACAAAGTTAGATGAAAGTATAATACAGATGAAAGTAATTTTTAAAGTGGTAGAATAAATTTAGGATACAAGAAACTTCGACGTTGGCATCTTTATATTTCATATGTATAAGCAAGTTTTGAATCGGTATGTATAAGCAAGTTGTCTAATACATGGAGTTCTTAAAAATAATATCATAGATCCAGTCTCCTGCAAAAGATTTAAGAAATATGACATCTACTTTATCCCAACTTGGTGATCTTGAAATGGCATCTACTTTTTCCCAAGGGTGAAGCAACCGCATCATCAGGTAAATATGGACAGGAAGAAGCATAACGAAATTGTTCAATGCCACTTACAGAGTTCCATACTGGTTTGTTTGTTCTGCAGCAGTCACAGACAAACAAAAAAAAGAATTATTTCACCAGACGGCAAAATTAGAAATTAAGACAGCAGCATGCAGAAAGAGATCATCAAAAACAAAATGACAAACAAATAACCTAGATCATCATGGCTCAATCGCCTCAAGAACCTGGGGGGAAGCAAAGACTTAGGGAGTCCCCAAGGTTGACTACTAGGGGAGTTATCTAGGGCCTATGTGATACATCATGTGCTACTATCTCCGTTAAAAAATATAAGTCCTTTTAGACATTTGCACACAATTAAGAAAATCATAAATTTATTAAACTTATACCCTCATTAATTATCCACAATCCTCATCAACCAATAAAATTTGAGAAAAAAAAATCAAAAAGTAACAATTCTCATATCCCAATACTTATGAAATCAATCAAACCAGACAAATCAAAGAGAAGGCTAAGGGGCGAGAAGTCGATTCACGGTTTCGCTACGAAGACGCTAATGGACCAAGGTTAGTCTTCGGTATAGATCCAGGGTTTGAATTGTTTGAAATCTAGATCCTGGTTTGATTGATTTCATGATCGAAATCGAATAGAAATCTTACAATTGGACAGGGATATGAGAATTGTTACTTAAAATCAAAAAGTAACAATTTGAGAAAACTTAAAATGACTTCTATTTTCAAAAAAAAATGTAAGCCTAAAAAGACTTATATTTCTTAGAGGAGGGAGTATTTGCTAAGTAGAGAGGAACTTTCAAAAGGGAAAGTCCCCACGAACACTGGTTATTTCTCTTACTGGAAACGTGTAAGTGGAAATATACTGCGGATAAAGCATATTCCAAAATCTCTTCTCAAACAGTATGATGCACCATGTCAAAGCTCATTACGATTGAGAGAAAACTTAGAAACCAGGCCAAATTGAGATCCACGTATCCAAAAACTTCATGTCCTTAATTCCCGCATCTATCAAAATGTGGCAATTTCAAGAGACCTCCCACTCGCAATCATCCAAAAATTTTGGGGGAATAATCTTATCTACTAAAAACCAGCGCACAAAGAATCGCGTCGATGAGAAACACATGCCAGAAAAATGTCGATTTCTAGCTTTCTTTTCCGAGAACCTTATGATCCAGAAGAACGAATAAAGATAACATCATCTCATCATTTGTGCTTCTACGGAAAAGAGAAACGAAGAGAGCGGGACTAACTGTTCAGAGATGTCGGTTCGAAAGGTCTGCTCACCCAGCGATACACACGCTAACCACTTATCCTTGAATTTCATCTCAGCCTATAAAACAGGAACTAAAGTTCATTCGAGCGTTCCCATAAACCGGAAATTTAGGGATAAAGCACAGGGAGAAAGATAAGTAGGGAACAATACAGAGAGAAGAGTCAACAAAGCGATCCCGGCGAAATCCTCGGCGGAGACGAGCTTAAAGCAGCCACGATCATCCTTGCAACTCCGGCGGCGACCGACTCGGCGTAGGCGATGACGGAGCCTTGACATCCTAGAGGAACCAGAGGAGCCTTCGGCGGCGGCGGCGGACGCCGACGATCTGGAGCTTCCATGCCCCATTCTCTCTCTCTCTTTGATGTGCGCGGTGCGCCACAGAGCTGAAAAGGTAGAAGATGATCGAAAATATCAGAAAGTAAAATCTCTTTTTCAGTTTTTTTTTAATCAATTTACTTTATTGTCACTTGTCAGGAGGATTTTCAAAGAATGGCTGTGTTCTGTAAGAGCAAGTTTATTGGTGACCTGTTCTCTTGTTATTCCAGTTATGATTTCTTAGACAATGTGTAAGGGTGTGTATGGGTGTTGAAATAAGGGGTGTTTATCTCGATATCCAAAATTTTGAATCCGGATCGTCTCTTTATATTACGAGTCTTAATGAATCAATCTTCACCCTCTAAATAATTCAATGGCCAGGATCGCTTTAATTTTTATTTTTTGTTTTTGAAAAAAAAGAAACCCTTCTTTTTCTGCCAGTAAACCCCCAATTCCCCCCACCACCGCTGGCCGCCGCGAATCCCTGGACATCGAGCAAGGAGTTCCTCCTCCGCACCATGGGAGGCGAACATGACGCGATGGTAGAGGCGGGGCTGATGAGGATCCACAACAGGTTTTTGTTCACAATCAAAGACGAAACGAAGGAGGATCTGGAGTCCGAAGATGGGAGATCCAATTCCAGTAGGAAAGGCTCAAGAACTCGGAGCTTGAGCGACCTGTTCGTAAGCCCGATGCCGTCTCCGCCGTTGACGACCACTCCAAAGCACTCGACTAAGCAATTTGGATTGCTACAACCCCACACGGGTTCAAGTTCAACCCTCTGTTTGAGTCGTCCGACTTGGAGGCGGAAATCAAGAGGCTAAGAACTTTCTCGCCGCCGTCGTTTAAGTTCTTGCGAGACGCGGAGGAGAAGTTGTACCAGAGATTGCTCGAGGAGGTCGAGAAGGTGAACAAGGGCGGCGGCGGTGGGTGGGGAATTGGGGGTTTATTTCAGAATCTAGCAGAAGAGAAAAGGAGGGTTTTTTTTTTTTTAAATCAAAGCAATCCTAGCCATTGAATTATTTAGAGGGTGGAGATTGATTCATTAGGACTCCTGATATAAGGAGAGGATCCGGATTCCAAAATTTTGGGGCTTTATTAGGAAAATGTTCACCACCCTCTCCATATTAGCAAGATGTCCACCCCTAAAATAAAGTTGCTGAAATTGAGTTTTTTTTTCGCGAAATTGAGTTTTTTTTCCGCGTTGTTGAAACTGCTGAAACCCCTGTGCCAGCCTCTGTTTCAGCAGTTTTTTTTTTTTTTGCTTTTTTTTCGCGTTTCCAGAGTTGCTGAAACCCCTCTGCCACCCTCTGTTTCAGCAGTTTTTTTTCGCGTTACTGTTTTTTTCACGTTGTCGAAACCAGAGTTGTTGAAACCTCGATTTCAGCACTGTTGTTGATGCCAAAACCCCCCTCATGTTTCAACGTTTTTTTTTCGCATTGTTGAAACTGTTTTTTTTTTCCGCGTTGCTGAAACCCCGATTTCAGCAACGTTGTTGATGCTGAAATTGTTGCTGAAACATTGTTACGAGATATAAAATGTAGCCTATGCGGGATTCAAACCCACGTATTTGCGCATAGCACATCGCTCTACCATTGAGCTAAGAGGCTTTTAAAGGAGATTTAAAGCAAGTTCAACAACAACAATTTCAGCAAATTCTAGTTTTAAAGCAAGTTCAACAACAACAATTTCAGCAAAAGAAGGACCAAACTAAGAGTCCTCACCAAAAGAGTAAAAATATTCCTCTCACGAGTCTAACTCCAAATTTCCTTCCACAATGTTGTTGTTGAAACCCCGATTTCAGCATTGTTGTTGCTGCTGAAATCGGGGTTTCAGCAACGTTGTTTATGGTTTCAACAACGTTGTTGATGCTGAAACCCCGGTTTCATCAACTTTTTTGGTATTGAAACTCCGGTTTCAGCAACGTGTTGTTAACATAATAAACAAACTCACTACGTCCATTGTTTGCAGCAAATTGCCAAGCAGGTGAACATGCTCCTCTTCATCATTCACACCATCAAGCATTATGTACTCAATGAAGCAGTCCATGACAGTTGGTATCCTGTGAGCCACTGTGATCACAGTGCAATCTGCAAATTCCACAAAATTGATTTCAGCATAACGAATTTTGCTAATAAAAAATAATTTCAGCATTTCAGATCCCACAAAAAATTTTGCTGAAATTGCCAATATCCAGACTCTAACAAAGCAAACTCAATCACATAGCAAACTAACCACAAATTCACTTTTCATTACAAATAAAAATGCTTAAAACAATTTGTATTTTTAATATAATTTGTAATATTAATTTGCTAACAACGAAAATGATGAAAACGGTGATCTAACCTTGCAAAATCGTCATATGGATCGATTAATTTGATGATTAATTAACCAAATTGTCCATAACAATGAATCTTCAACACCAGCACTTGCTATTAATTAACCAAATTGCTATTATTAACCAAATTGTCCATAATAGTGAATCTTCAATCATCGTTCAATTTTAACAGGATTGAATCCCCAAACATCATTGATAACTAATTTAATACAAATATTTAATCATCATTCAATTTCAGCAGGATCGAATCCAACAGCGGAATGAGAGAGTGAAGGAGAAGAAGAACATGGAGAACAAGGGCGCATGCTTCTCAGACCTGCAACAGGAGATTGCTCGAATTCAATTTCAGCATCGATCTGCTATGGAACCAGTTGAAGAACAGGAGAAGCAGTGAGATAGGGTGGAGAGGACGGTTCTTCCAAAACGTCACCGTTCCACTGGCTGAGAGGTGACATTCATCTATGGCGTTCTACGCGGACGAAGATGACGTCTGGAGGTGCGCCGATCACCCTTCCAGATGGCGCAACATCGGCGTTTGCCTTGCCTGCCTCCGCGAGAAGCTCGCCGCACTCTGTCCTGAATGCGCTAGCCTCCGCCCCTGCAATTGCTGCTCCACCAACTCCGCATCGTCTTCCTCCTCCTCGTCCTTGTCCTTCATCTCCTTTCCGGGTGACGCGACCTACAGTAATTCCGCCTGCGGCGGAAGCCTCGGATCCGTTAGGAGAGTCACTACTAAAAAAACAGGAAATAGCTACAGATGGTTAGCCACGGATTATAGGCGACTCTGTATTCGTGGCCATTAGCGATGACATTGGCCACGACTGTTCTTGACCGTGGCTATATTCGTGGCTAATACTCATCCTGATATGACATGCCAAAACATTCGTGGCTATTAGCAACGACCCAGATGTGCGTAGCTGATTTCGTGGCTCGATATGTGTCGGTGTCAGTAAATAGCCACAAACGTAGCCACGAATAGAATTGTCGTGGCTGTTTTCGACGCTGATATAGCCACAACACAATATACGTCGCTAAATTCGTGTCTATTAATCATCGGAAATCAAATGAACATATGTGGTGAGTGGGCCTTGGGTCACTAATTGTAGGTGGGCCGGATATATATCATGAATGGGCTATCCAATGATACTCAATCCGTGGCTAAATCCGAGTACAGACTCACCCAAAATTTTTGGGCTCGACCCATTAAGCTTGTGAAAGCCCAGTTATCTTATCTCAGCCCATTGAATGAAGTGGTGATTTAGCAACGATTGAATCCGTGGCTAAATCCGTGGCTAAATCAGCCCAAATATGACTATGGTTTTTCCGATTGGCCCATTGACGGGCCCAAATATGCCTGTGAATTTTTTTTTATATAAATTAACAAATTTTGAAAAACATATATATTAACTAATTAATAAATTCTTATGAGAATATTATAAGGGTATGTTTTGAGAAAAACTCATATAAGTGACTAATAAATGTTTAATAAAACCTTATATTAAGTAATAAATTCTTATTAGAACACTATAAGAGTATGATTTGAGGAAAATTGATATAAATTACTAATAAATGTTTAATAAAACCTTATATTGACTAATAAATTCTTATTAGAATATTATAAGAGTGTTTTGAGGAAAACTCATGTAAGTGTCTAATAAATGTTTAATAAAACATTATAGTAAGTAATAAATTCTTATTAGAATACTATAAAGGTATGTTTTGAGTAAAACTCATATAAGTAGCTAATAAACCCTTATATTAAATAACAAATTCTTATTATAATACTATAAGGTTATGTTTTGAAGAAAACTCATATAAGTAACTAATAAAACCTTATATTAACTAATAAATTCTTATTAGAATACTCTAAGAGTATGTTTTGAGTAAAACTCATATAAGTAGCTAATAAAACCTTATATTAAGTAATAAATTCTTATTATAATACTATAAGAGTATGTTTTGAGTAAAACTCATATAAGTAGCTAATAAAACCTTATATTAAGTAACAAATTCTTATTATAATACTATAAGGTTATGTTTTGAAGAAAACTCATATAAGTAACTAATAAAATCTTATATTAACTAATAAATTCTTATTAGAATACTCTAAAAGTATGTTTTGAGTAAAACTCATATAAGTAGCTAATAAAACCTTATATTAAGTAATAAATTCTTATTATAATACTATAAGAGTATGTTTTGAGTAAAACTCATATAAGTAGCTAATAAAACCTTATATTAAGTAACAAATTCTTGTTATAATATTATAAGGTTATGTTTTGAAGAAAACTCATATAAGTAACTAATAAAACCTTATATTAACTAATAAATTCTTATTAGAATACTCTAAAAGTATGTTTTGAGTAAAACTCATATAAGTAGCTAATAAAACCTTATATTAAGTAATAAATTCTTATTATAATACTATAAGAGTATGTTTTGAGTAAAACTCATATAAGTAGCTAATAAAACCTTATATTAAGTAACAAATTCTTATTATAATACTATAAGGTTATGTTTTGAAGAAAACTCATATAAGTAACTAATAAAACCTTATATTAACTAATAAATTCTTATTAGAATACTCTAAAAGTATGTTTTGAGTAGAACTCATATAAGTAGCTAATAAAACCTTATATTAAGTAATAAATTCTTATTATAATACTATAAGAGTATGTTTTGAGTAAAACTCATATAAGTAGCTAATAAAACCTTATATTAAGTAACAAATTCTTATTATAATACTATAAGGTTATGTTTTGAGCAAAACTCATATAAGTAGCTAATAAAACCTTATATTAACTAATAAATTCTTATTAGAATACTCTAAAAGTATGTTTTGAGTAGAACTCATATAAGTAGCTAATAAAACCTTATATTAAGTAATAAATTCTTATTATAATACTATAAGAGTATGTTTTGAGTAAAACTCATATAAGTAGCTAATAAAACCTTATATTAAGTAACAAATTCTTATTATAATACTATAAGGTCATGTTTTGAAGAAAACTCATATAAGTAGCTAATAAAACCTTATATTAAGTAATAAATTCTTATTATAATACTATAAGAGTATGTTTTGAGTAAAACTCATATAAGTAGCTAATAAAACCTTATATTAAGTAACAAATTCTTATTATAATACTATAAATATTTAATAAAACATGACATTGGCTAATAACTTTTATTAGAACTCTAAGAGAATATTTTCAAGAAAACTTATATAAGTAACGAATACATGTTTAATAAAATCTTATATTAGCTAATAAATTTTTATGAGAATAATATAAGACTCGTACTTGTTTTGAAGAAAACTTATATAAGTAACTAATAAGTGTTGAATAAAATTTTATGTTAATTAATAAATTCTTATGAGAATAATATACAAGTAATTTTATTTTTACAATTGTCATTAAAATTTGAAAGAATATTTGACTTTTTAGTTATTTTAAAAGATAGCTTAACTTTTATTAGTATGTATGTATGTATATAGAAAAAGTGAATATATGTTGAAAAATTTTCTATCGAAATTTTGGCGGAATTGGCGCTGAGTACGAAATTTTGGGCGCTGAGTATAAAATTTTGGCGGAGTATTTTTATTTTTGAGGGAAACTTTCTGGACTTTGAAATTTTAGATGGGTGGCCCAAGGTGGGTATAAAGGGGAACTTTATACTTTTTAACCCTAAAGCCCTCTTCCGTCCAACGCCTCTCCTTCAGATTCATCTTTGCCTCTCCATGGCCGTCCTCTCTTTCCCGTCCTTGTACAGTTGTACTCCGCCTCTCCATGGCAGACCCTCCATGGCTGTCCTCTCTCTCAGCGCCTCTCTTTCCCGTCCTTGTACTCCGCCTCTCCATGGTTGTCCTCTACCTCTCCCTCTCGTGTCTTCTGTCGCGCGCCCACCATCGAAGACGCCCACCCTTGTTCGTCCTCCTTCCCTCTCGATTTGACCTGTTGAAAGGGCTCCGGTGACGGCCTTTTGCAGATGAAGAACCTCGCTCGAAGAACCTCCTGATCGAAGAAGTTGCAGAACTTCAGCAGATGAAGAACCTCCGATGATGGCTGGTTTGTAAGTTTTTTCTTTCTCCCCTTCTTTTGCCTGAGATGAAGAACCTCCGATGAAGAACCTTCGGACCCAATTTTTTGTGTCTGATTCTCCCCTTCTTCAGTAGATGTTGGGATGATTTTTTCTGATTGTTTCTCCCCTCTGGATTGTTTCTCCCTTCTGGATCTGATTCTTTTTTTTATCTGATTGTTTCTCCCCTCTGGATCTGTTGGGATGATTTTTTCTCCCCTCTGTATTCTCCCCATTTTTTGCTTCTTTTTGATATTTCAATTTCCTAGTCTTTTTTTTTGGGTCTGAAAGTGGGTATTGCGCTTCTTTATTAATTACAAAGATGAAGGTCTCGGAAAAAAAGTCCAGAAAATTACAAAGAAAACTAGGTGCAGAGGTAAATTTAGTAAAAGGGGAGATGCATGAAAGGGCTGAATTTCCCTGACTTTGATTTCGTTTTTCTGTTTCACACAAATTTCGTTTAAATTTTGTTTCACAAATTTCGTTTCTAGGTGATATAAACTTAGATTGTCTAGATTTTTTAATACCTAATTTTAATATTTTATTTCATCTTACAATGTTGTATTTCATCTTGCAGGCTGCTTCAGGTTATTGGGGTGGGGTGTCAATTGATTCAAGGAATGCTATAAACATGAGTTTGTGTCAACAAGAAATTGGATGTTTTGATTTGTTCATTTGTAGTTTGGGTTTTTTTGTATCTAGAATATGTTTTTTATTTTTGTACCCTACTTATGTATATTTAGATTTGTTATTGCTTTGGATGTATTCATAAAAGTTTTGTACATTTTTAAGTATATAAAACATTACTAATGAAATGAGCAACAACAATAGCAATGACAAATACCGGCGTTACCAACAATTCTAGAAACAACCTTAGCAACAACATTACCAATGAAACGAGCAACGACTCAGCCACGAAATCAGCAAGGCCCATGACCTATTTGTAGAAACGAATCTAGCTACGAACATAGCCATGAATTCAGCAATGGCCTAATTCCGAAGCTGAATTCGTGGCCTCAACCACGACAGTCAAATGTCCATCACTAGCAACGACATTAGCCACGACCTGACAATTCGTTGCTAAATCCATTGCTAAACAGCCGTCGCTATTAGTCACGAGGCATATGGCGATGGAAGGCCCATCCGTGGCTATTTCCGTGGCTAAACCGGTTAGCCACGGTCATTCATGGCCAATGCCGTTGCTATTTTCCGTAGCTATTTCCTGCGTTTTTAGTAGTGAGTGTCGAACTTAATCGAGAGCGAGCAATCGTACCGGAGATCCAGATCTGTTGTCGTTCCGTTCTTTAAGTCGGCGAGGTTTTCCTCCGCCAGAGAATTCGATGATCTGAGGGAGATATCGGCGGCGCTAATGCGGCGGCAGGGGAGGACGAGGAAGGAGATAGAGGAGTCGGCTGAGGATTTGGGGGGGTTTTACTTTTGTGCTGAAACGGCGAGAGATCGATGAAGAGATTGATGGAGATCTGAGATAAGGTTTAGATAAGAAGGGTAATTTTGTCCAGAAAATTTTAGGTTGACAAAACCCCAATTTGCCACACTTGGGGGACACTCCCTCAATATGGTCAAAAATTTGCGCCTTCGGCACAAATTTTCTCTTGAAATAAATACTTAAAAATTAAGTAGAAATACTTAATTATTTTATAAATAGGTAAAAAGGTTGTATATGGGGTACAAAAAACAGTTTAAAAAAGGAGTTAAAAAATAAGCTCATTTTCGGTGCTTTTTTTAGGTGTTTATTTTTCAAAAGATGTTTTTTACCTCTTTCCTTTTATCTTATTTGATTTGAAAGTACCACAATACCCCTAATAACAACCAAATAAACCTCACTTTTTACAAATAAACTATTTTTTCCCCATACGGAGATTGTAAACTCATTGTTGCAAGGCAAACTGACGAAACACCAAAAAATAAATAAATATGTATTTTATCATAAACAAATAATCGGATTCCCACTATATAAATAAACCCGCTTTTAGGATAATTATAATGTATCAACCAAATGATGGATTATTCCACCTAAGGTTTATTATATATAAGTGTCCACATTAAGGACACATGTCCCGAACAACATGACATTTGTCATGTACCTTAGGACACTTGTCAATAAGAGGTCATGATCTTGCTCTATAAATATGGGTCAAGACCTTGAGACTCGGGGTCGGTTTTTAGATGGCTCGAAGAGCCTTCCCGAGAGGGATTGGTCTCACTTAGCGGGAGTCGACGTTTGATGGAGCCCTGGGAGGACGGTGGTCCGCGGATGGCTTGAGCTCGGATCGGCACAGGTTTGGGTACGCCGACGGTAGCCTCGTCGCGCATCTCAGGTAAGCCCGATCGTCTAAGCTCGCCCGCACCCCACTTGATCCCGGAACCTGCCAACACGGGATTCTTAAAAATGGGTTTTGTCATTGACGCCGTCTGTGGGAACCATCTCATCCTGAGAAGCCAAGAAGGTTCCGGGCAATCGAATAGAGGTAAGAAATACATATATGTTTTTACTTCAAATCGGTTGTGTTTATTAATTTGACTTAAAATGTCAAAATGCAATATATATGTGTATGCTCATTACGATCAGAAATCCACCATGAAATTAAATAATTTGGGACAGAGGCCTAAAATGATTAAGATTGTTAAATTGCATTCTTGGCATAACCGATCGGGCGGATTTCAAACAATATACAATTTCAGTTTTGGAGACATGCACGAAAAGGGACCTTTATCAAGGCTCCAGTTGGTGAAGTCCGTTTGAATCCCTACGCGTTTTCATGCCGCAACCAGATGGAGGATGCTTGATTAGGTTCAAAGGCTACTGGAGTGAGTTTAGTATCAATAATTTTACGGGAACCAGGGAGTGAGTATATAAGTGTAAGAATTTAGATCTCCTATTTTAGGGACAGAATTGAAATCAATGATCCTCGAACCATCCGCGGGCGGCGGATGCGCTGCCTGGGCAAGCATAACCGCGAGAAACCGCAGATTCACCAACCTACGAGGGTCGAAAGAAGTGTCGCCATCAGCGGAGTGCGATAGGGGCATCGTCGACGATCTTTAGGCAATAATAAATCAAAATAAGAAAGAATTATGGGTAAATAAAGAGTTGAATAGGTAATTCGCTCGCGCAGCGAGGAATGAACTTGAAATTTCTGGCCGCGATAGGTCCTCGAGGCCCTGACCGCGTCTTCACCCGCACACGACAATTCACCCCCAACCAATGTCCATACCACAAATCCCACGGTTCCAGAAGGACGAAAATCCACCATGGATGGAGCGACGAACGCAAATTTGTCGTAGACGGGGCCAATGAAGTCCGACTTACATAACGACTGACGCGGAAGTGATCTTTCTATCATGGCACTAAGTGGAGAACTCGACCTCCAGTACAAGCGGCAAAAGAAAAAAGAAAGAGGGTTTTTGGAGCCTCGCTCGCGTCATAAACAAAGGGGGAGAGCGACCAGAAAAGGATGCTAGGAGATGAAGCATCAATCGCTTAAGTGGACGCGGTCGGATTGGCGAATGGGCCCATTTATTCACAAAAGGCCCAATAGCCATGCAATTGCGATTTGCGAGCGACGATGCATCTTCTAAACAAACCGCTCGACACGTGAAGATGAGGTGGGTCCTTGCCTTGTGAGCAGGTTGCTTGTGTGACGGCAATGATTAATCATGTCTTTTGAATATTCGTAATTTATTGAGAAAAAACTAACTCATTAACTTGTCTTAGTAAATCGATCCCGCCATCCGAGTCTTCCTCGTTTGTTAAATAAAAGCTAACTTAATAACTGCGGGTCGTGGCCCATTCTATTATAAATTAAGGAATGAAGACAACTTCCAAGGCAGCAAGTTGTTGCATAAAGCCCCGATTCATGGGTTAACTAAATTATTTGGGTTGAAAACAACGGTAGATTTTGTTAAGTCCAAGGACGTTGGAGCTTGGCTCCGCGTCGGGCCTCTGATCGAAGCTACATTCTCAGAGATGATACTTTCTATAAAGTTCCAAGGACGCTGGAGCTTGGCTCCGCGTCGGGCCTCTGATCGAAGCTACATTTCTCAGAGATGATACTTTTTATTAAGTCCCATAACGCGTGATCTTGCTCCGCGTCGGGCCTCTGATCGAAGCTACATTATCAGAGATGATACTTTTTATTAAGTCCCATAACGCGTGATCTTGATCCGCGTCGGGCCTCTGATCGAAGCTACATTCTCAGAGATGATACTTTTTATTAAGTCCCATAACGCGTGATCTTGCTCCGCATCGGGCCTCTGATCGAAGCTACATTCTTAGAGATGATACTTTCTATAAAGTCCCACGGACGTTGGAGTTTGGCTCCGCGTCGGACCTCTGATCGAAGCTACATTCTCAGAGATGATACTTTTTATTAAGTCCCATAACGCGTGATCTTGCTCCGCGTCGGGCCTCTGATCGAAGCTACATTCTCAAAGATGATACTTTTTATTAAGTCCCATAACGCGTGATCTTGCTCCGCGTCAGGCCTCTGATCGAAGCTACATTCTCAGAGATGATACTTTTTATTAAGTCCCATAACGCGTGATCTTGCTCCGCATCGGACCTCTAATCGAAGCTACATTCTCAGAGATGATACTTTCTATAAAGTCCCACGGACGCTGGAGCTTGGCTCCGCGTCGGGCCTCTGATCGAAGCTACATTCTCAGAGATGATACTTTTTATTAAGTCCCATAATGCGTGATCTTGCTCCGCGTCGGGCCTCTGATCGAAGCTACATTCTCAGAGATGATACTTTTTATTAAGTCCCATAACGTGTGATCTTGCTCTGCGTCGGGCCTCTGATCGAAGTTACATTTTCAGAGATGATACTTTTTATTAAGTCCCATAACGCGTGATCTTGCTCCGCGTAGGGCCTCTGATCGAAGTCGCATTTTTAGAGATGATATTTTTTAAGTCCCATAACGCGTGATCTTGCTCCGCGTCGGGCCTCTGATCGAAGTCACATTCTCATAGATAATACTTTTTATTAAGTCCCATGACGCTGGAGCTTGCTCTGCGTCGTGCATCCGGTCGTAGAGTTAGTCTCTCGAAGGAAAAATACTAAGCCCCTCGACGCTGGAGCTATCGCTCATGGAGGGCCTCAGATCGTAGACTGAGCCTCTCGGAGCACATTTGATAAGTCACTCGACACTGGAGCTATTCAAGGTAAGTAATCCGTTTATCTTACTTTGATGAAGGTCCCAAAGTTACAAATTTTGACTTCTAGATAAAACAAGAAGCTTGAAGAGGAATTCAATTCCTTGAAAAATAAACATTCGCTATTATGGGCACATAGAGTATGGGTGTCTAGCGGCGACATTTCTGAAGATATGTAGAGATGTGCAAGAATACTTGGTTGACACCTCAACATGATTTGATTAAAAAAGTTACCCTCAAGGGGATCTATTGTGTCGAATATGTTTCAAGTACAAAGGACCCAACAGCTACGACCAAATTAATTGAGTAGAATTACATGAAAGCACTTCAAATTGCTTTGATTAGGAGAAGGTATTCTTTCGCCTGGTAGCGATCAGAGGCTTCACGGGTGCCTTTTCAGAGGAACACTTTATACCCACCCTTGCCTATCGTCCTCGTTGGAGTGATGGTCTTTTGGTCTTGAGATCACTGAGTTGTTCCGTCCGCGGACGTGTGGACCTACAGACATCGATCGATTGAACTGGAGTGTGATGGCACTCGAAATCACGCCTATTCCGCGACTACGATCACATCAATACCGCCTCTTCGATCAAGGCCAATTTCCGCATCTTTAGTTGCGTGAATCTGTCTTCGGTTGCGTCAGCTTATGGAGGATTTTTCATTACGAAATATCAGCCTCTGAGGACGCCATAATTTTCCAGATACCTCATCCAACGGGGTGATTACTCAAGATCATACATACCAAAGTACATTGGTGCGGCTATGGGAAAGACTTTTTGGAATCAAACACATGGAAGGATGAGCAAACTAGCAGCTCTTAGCTGAAACCCATTGAATCGCAAGAAAAAACAAATTCCCCGGTTCTGCAAGACATAATTTTACGGTGTTTCAACCACTACGGGCCTTAAAGAACGACTCGACCCGCTTTGCCGCTGTGGATAACCCTCATGGGCTACAGGTTCCACTAGAACGTCGTTCGATATTTCATTTATAAATCCCAAGACACTGGAGCTTGCTCCGTGTCGAGCATCCGGTCGTAGAGCTTACCTCCCGGATCGAGTACTAAGTCCTAGGACGCTGGAGCTTGATCCACGTCGGGTATCCGGTCGTAGAGCTTGCCTCTCGGATCGAATACTAAGTCCCAAGGAAATATAGTTGTTCGATCAATTAAGACATTGATCAACCGGTAGACGTACATATAACAATCAATCATCATCAAATTAAGTAGAAAATCAAAATCTGCGGATCCGGATTTTGAAAGAGGGCAACAGTTGCAGCTATATATACTTTTGCTTTGGTGAAGTTGATCGTTCACGGCCAAAAGATACCGGGGACAAGTATGCAAGGTTCCATGTAAAGCGTAAACCGGACGTGGGGTGTCTTTCCTCAACTGGATGGAATTAATCTTTGATAAGTGATTTATGATGTCCCATGCCTGGATGGAATTAACCTTTGGGCTAATAGAGTGCATCAACAGAAGCAATGGTAGAAAGTGATGCCCATGCCTGGGTAAAAATGCAAAGCTACCATTGAAAATATATAGCATGCCAAACGAATTAAAAAGCTCATTTATGCACTTGATCAACCAAAATGTAGCCCGTTCATTTGAATTTTGTTGAAAGTTCAGCAAAGGGGCGCACACGATTGAACTTTTTCTCTGAAAAATCGAGGGACGGTTTCTCGCCTTCCCTTTTCATGGGTGCCAGCCGTGGTCAGAGCCAGAGCGCGAAGAGTTCGACGACCTAATAACTCCGTGGATTCAACACGGATGATCAAAACAAATTCTGTGTGGAATCTTCAATCTGCGGGCAGCCCCACTGACCCGCTCGTGCTCACTCGCTCTTGCGAAATTCGGGCAAATTTTAGAGGTTTTGGCTCCATTTCTCCGCGGAGCTGGATCCCTTTAATTAGCTAGTGTGGCCGGTGGCTCGCGGATGACAAGTCTGAGAAATAATAATTAGCCATATGGATCCCATATGCCTGGACTCCTCCCGTTGATGGTTAGAGTCCGCTACGCCTGTATGCCTCAACCTTCCCAGTTCCCACCATCAAGAAAATGAGCCCGGATGCTTTTCATTTTTACCAGCGCCATCACCAAGTTCATTCTCCTACTATCGCTTTCAAGATTTCTAACTGCAACTTTGAGCAGTCGCTTTTCAAGTATTCAAAAGTCTACCGAATACATAACAACTGCGTTGGAAGTGTCAGTTAAGGCAAGCAGACGAGGTACATCTGTTAGCAACAGGGAAGTGGGTTCAAGTACAATTTTCAAAAAACTTGGTGTTCTAACCTGGGATTCGGGTTTCCAATCACTTGGGAATCTCCTAAATTACAATGCTTGGTAAGCAAGACTTTGTAAGATAGTTATACTCACTCAGTGGGTTGTGTCTGACTTCTCCACGTGCGAAGCATTGCATAATTGCGCCGCAAGGACTCGCCGCCTCGTATATGAGATAAGAGACGAATGAATTTCAAAGTGATTCATTAAAGAGAAATATATATAAGCTCACAAAGAAGCGAAGCACTGAATGATCTATTCGATCGAGGGACGCGACTTAACTTGAGCGAAATACAAAGGTCCTAGCGTGGCTTAACCTCACCACCACAATGGTCGTTCGTGGGACCGCTGAGGCACGATTCTACGGCGTGCATTTGGCATACCGTTGGACCTGAACTCAACACGCAGTTCGTAGCTTATCCATGGGCGGATATTGATGGGACTTTGCGAAGGAGAAGGGAGCATGTTCTGCCTCACCTTACATATCAAGGTTGATCTCTTCCATGGAACGACTCCACAGAGCTTGAGTATGTTGCGGTGACAATTAGGCTCGATCCGACCGCGTACGATTCTGACCTGTGATGACTAAGGTCGGGCGCAGAAAAGACCAGGACGAGATGAAATCAAAGAAGAAAATCAGATACGCGGGCATCCTTCTGATCAAACCTGACTACCATATATGGCCTCTTGTTCGCACTCGAGGAGGTACTCGGAGTCGTGATGGTAGAAACTCATAAAAATAAACCATCGTTATTGCACCTTTGAGTCTCCTTTAAGTCTCAGGGGTAGGTTTGTGCAACATGATTCAACCACGGTCGAGATCGCCGGGGTAGGTCTACTTGTCCTGATGATGTCCGCGGCCAAAGAGTACATGCTATTAAAAATGTGTCAGGTTGACATTTGCATGTTATCTTGAGCAAAGACTTTTTTCTCCCCGTCTACGACCAGTTACTGCTCTAGCCGATTGCACAAGTGCATGATTTGTAGAAGATTTGGTATGCTTCGTAGACTTCTTGATATACATATGAGGCTACGGTATAATAAAATCAAATCCAATTGGCAATATTTTGGGGCTGTTTATCTTAATCTAACATGTACAACTACTTTTGTTCTCGTACACAAGGAAACTCCCCCGTCGCATCTGATAAGCCCAGGACGCTGGAGCTTACTCCGCGTCGGGCATTCCGCTGGTAGCTTCATAAGCTCGTGGAAATTCTCTTAAGTGAGTATATATACTAAGTCCCTCTCGAGCGATAGAGGGCCTCCGCTAGTAGCTTTATAAGCTCACGAAGATAACTCTTAAAACGAGTATAAACCAAGTCTCTCTCAAGTTACAGAGGGCCTCCACTGGCAGCTTTAAAAGCCCGCGGAGATAACTCTTAAATGAGTATAAATTAAAAACCTTCAACGCGGGAACTCTTATCCGCGGAGGGCTTTCTGATTGAACTATGAAAGGCTTGATTCTTGTTGATAGGAGGAAATCGAGAATGCAAATATAAAATAGAAATAAATCACAGCAAACCAGATTGTGTCCCTTTCAAATAATTACAAGACCTCCTCCTGATGCAGCAGCGGGAAGTCAGGATCGATCCACGAGGAAGCGTGTCAGCGGATCCTATGCAGCGGTGAAATCTCACGGTCAGAAGTCGACAACAGGGTCCTCGATCTCGACTAGAGTTAGTCGACAGAAGATCAGACAGTCGAACACAGCAGCAGCAACTCGGCAACGGTGGTCGATCTCGACGAGGGCTACTCGATATCGAGTAGGGCCTTTGTCAACTTCGGCTTGTCTTGGTCGAGCACCTGCACAGGAGAAGCTACAGCGACTTGGTCGAGGATCAGTTTACTCGATATCGAGTAGTGCAATTCGAGATCGAGTAGAAGGACAGAAAATAAAACGAAAGAAAATAAAGAACAAATGCTTTGGGGTTTCGACTAAACTTAATGTAAAAGGACTTCCAAGATTGGGGTTTGCAACAACGATAACCAAGCATGCATAAGGCAGAGATAAACAGATAATCATGTGAATTGCATCAAGGACAAGCTTTCGCCTTTTCCAACAATTAGACAACTCTTTTAAGAAACCCTAATTGTCTCTACCGATTTTATGTTTATAATCCAAGTTGTTAGCATGGATCTCCATTAGATGGGCAATAAACACATAAACAAGTAGTAGATGCTCAGAACATGATAAAGGTCGGATCTTTACCTCAGGCACGCAGGGCTATCGTCGGGCTCGCCCCAACCCTAGAAGTGGGTGGACTACTCGCGCTTCATCGCGAACTCAGACATTGATTGATGAAAAGAAACTTGCATTAAACTAAATTCAAAGACTTTACAATCCCGGCGATCCAACTCTCGTTGAACGCCAAAACCCTAAAACCTTCGAACTCCCTAAACTGTCTCTATGAACTACTTCTCTACTTCTGAAATTGAATTGAATCAATAAAACTCAGCCCCATGGGCTTTATTTATAGCCTTCTAACCCTTGCTAATCAAGGATAGAAGATATCTATCTATATCTACTTCTATATCTAAAACTTAAAGATAAATAAAAGCAACAAAGGAATTAAATCCAAAATAGGGAAATATATCTAAAGGTCTTCAATGGATAAATCTTCTCCTTCCTTGACGTATCTTGATAGATCGGATAGAATTTGGTCTCGAAAATATCACCATTGGCTTCGGGATAGAACCTTAACAAGACTCGGATTAGCTCGACGTCGGCTCCTGGGATTTACTCGATATCGACTAGGACTCCTCGATATCGAGTAGCACTTTCTCGTCTTGTGCTCAGCAACTCGATTCCGGCTTCTGGACGCAAAGTCGACTTGGGGTTTACTCGATATCGACCAAATCTTGTCGATATCGACTAACCTTCTCCAGTTCCATGCTTCCTTTGTCGATTTCTGGTGCTCCTTCTCGATATGGGTTACTCGATATCGAGTAGTTTTACTCGATATCGAGTAAGTCTATCAGCTTTCTGCTCTGTTCTTGAAACGCACTTTCCCGAGTCCTCGTTCGTCGGATTGACGCATATGACCATGCGTTGGCAAGCTCTTTCTGAGGGCTACAACTCTCATGAAGGCATCAAAGCTTGATTCAGAACGAAGAATGGTGAAAAATGGCGTTTACTCCAGCTGCACCATTTTTAGCTTCTTCATGACTTTCCTTTAAGCTCCAAAGTGCGTCCGATTTCTGCGAATTATAACAAAAACTTGTGTAGACCTCCATATATTGCCAAATAAGTGTAAACTACAAATATTCTGTATTATTCTAACCCAAATGTATGAAATGTATGCAGAAATCGATATAAAAGTAAGTGTAAAACATGGCAAATTAGGCTCACAACAAACACCCCATACTTAAGCTTGCTTGTCCTCAAGCAATACTTTTAATTGTCATTCAGGGGAAGAATTCAAAACTCTCAACATATCAGATTCATTGTCATATAACCCTGCAATCAATTACCATCCTCGAAAAGGTACTAGTGTCACAGATCCATGTATGTGCAAATAAAAAGCAACATCTACTCACAAAAGGAGGGTTATGTAAAAACATTTATGTGACAAAGCAACAATAATCAAGAGGACTTTAATTTAAGCTCCAATAAGGAGTAGATTGGTAAAAGGCTAAAGGTGGGCAATTTTTGGCAATGTGGTGCTAATGATCCGGGGAAATGGAGTATTTCCAAATTGAATTTCATACCACATTCTTTCTCATAAGATTCATCACCTTTTATAATGCTTTTTCTTAATAATAATGCTTTTACCTCTCTAACCTCAGCACTGCCTTCTCGCGAGTCGCAAACATGGGTGTCATGAATGGCCCCGGATACTTAGTACTTTGGACTCCTCACAATGTGTCCCATCTCTCCAAACTATTATCTCAGAGAGCATGGTCAATCTACCTTTATCTCCTGAGGTGATTGGATTTTCTTTCACTCATTAAATTTTCCATATATTTCAAACAATTTCCTTCCAAACTCCAATAATGATAATAATCACAACACAAACACCATATGATAATCTCCATAATGTAACATCATTCTCAACATAATCCCCGAATAAGGTAAAGAATGGCAAATATTTAGATCATGTGGAGCAATAATTGAAATAAGGCATATTATGGCTTTTGTGATGCATAAGCATAGGTAAGGGCTTGGAATATAACAATGAGCATTATATGGAAATATAAAGTCCTCCATCATCTTATCATGCAACATGCCAAAAGCGGCTTCAAATTTTACCTCCTTTCATGGTTTTCACAAAATATGCACTTCATTGTGACTTCCCTTTACTAGGCAATTTCATGCTATATGTCTAATGAATCCAATTTTGCATCGTCGAGTTCAATATAAGTTTCCATGACATTATTCAAAAAAATTCAATCGGGGTCATTTTTCTCAAATTTTGGAAAACATGCATATATAAGCACATAAATCAATAATGAATTCCAAAATAGCCATGTAGCAATCTCAAAGAACTAAACTTTAAACATGCACACGTAATGTCAAATAAAGTAAATATGCATAATGTAAGCCCTTCCCCCACCCCATACTTAAAATTCAATGGGGGTCATTTTTCTCAAATTTTGGAAAACATGCATATATAAGCACATAAATCAATAATGAATTCCAAAATAGCCATGTAGCAATCTCAAAGAACTAAACTTTAAACATGCACACGTAATGTCAAATAAAGTAAATATGCATAATGTAAGCCCTTCCCCCACCCCATACTTAAAATTTACAGTGTCCCCACTGTATAAAATCAAATAAAAACAAGAGTAAAGGAAGGAACTCACAAGACAACACATCGAGGAGGCAACTCAGTCTAGGTCGAGTAGATTCCTTGTCGATCTCGAGTAGAGTGTACTCGATCTCGAGGAGCTTCGCTTTGCGTCCAGTGGTTTTCTAAAGTCGAGGAGCGTCTGGGCTTGTCGATGTCGAGTTGGCCTACTCGAGATCGAGTAGTGTCTGGGCTGCTCCTCTTTGTAGCCGTCGACTTGGCCTTCGTCGATTTTGACTGTTTTTCAGGGACTTCTTATTCCACTTTTCGCGATCCTTTTATTCTTGCCCACCTAAAAGTGTTAGATTGCACACAAAAACAAGACTATCCACATAAAGTATTTTAAAAGACATAAAACCAAAACCAAAAACCAAAAAAAAAGTTCAAGAGTCCCAAAATTCATAAAGTTTTATATACATGCTCTAGATTTTAGAGTCGCTAGGCCGACTTCTCCGTTTGCGCTCAAGGACCATTATTGTGGGGCCCGCTCATGCTTGGCCCTTCTCCTGGATCATCTAGGTCCCGATGGTAGTATGCAAGCTCAGCTGACAGGTTGTTGCTTGCATCATCTCCCTTCTCTTTCTTCTTTTTCCTTCCAGCTCTCAGTTTTCGCAGATTTTCTTGCCACGGTGTCTTATCTCCCCTTAAATCATTGATAATTTTCGTTATGGACTGAGGAGGAGTAGGATTCATACCTGAACTTACCTTTTCGGACCCAAAACAGGAATCTTTGGGCTTAGGCCTAGTCGACATCGAGTACAGCTGGTCGACCTCGAGTACAGGGACCCCATACTTAGGCTCTTGGCAAGTTTCTGGCTCTGCAGTGGTTGTAGAGATCGACAAAGTCTTGTCGACATCGAGTAGGTCCCTTGTCGAGATCGAGTTGGTCTTGTCGATCTCGAGTACAGCGTCAGCACCTTCCCTTGCTGTTTGCTTGGTCCCGTGGTTGCTGATGCTTTTCACTTCCAGCCATGAAATTTCCTCTTTTGCAGGGCCAAAAGAGAAATCCAAAACCTCATCGCCTATGGTGAAGGTGAGCGATCTATTCTTGACACTTATTTTGGCATCTGCAGTAGCTAAGAATGGTCTACCAAGAATAATAGGGCTAGTAGGATCTTCAGCACAGTCAATGATAAGGAAATCAGTTGGAACAAAGAATTTACCAACCTGGACCGGGACGTTCTCAACTATACCTGTAGGGATGACTACTGTATTGTTTGCCATGTATAGCTTGGCATCCACAGGTTCTATGCATCCTATCTTTACTTTCCGCCAGATTGATAAAGGCATGATGCTCACACTTGCTCCTAAATCGCATAGAGAATCATATTTACATTGTCCAAAACCCACATTAACGGAAAACTTACCAGGGTCAGGTCTCTTTTCAGGGAAGTGGAGTACTTTGCATTCGCCTGCGATCTCTGAGATGGATCGCTTCTTGCTTAGGATTTCCTTGAGAAATTTGACATATCCAGGCATCTCTTGCAGGTCTTTTGTAAAAGGAATAGAAACGTTCAGTTCTTGCAGCATATTAACAAATCTGGTAAACCTACCTACAGTGGGATCTTTCTGTGCTTTTGAAGGGAAAGGCAGTGACTTTTTCAGTTTCAGAGCCTGATCAGCTGTTGGAGATGCTGCAGAGTCGTCGACGTCGTCCCGATGCTGCTCCTCGATCTCGACCACGGGCTCCTCGACGTCGAGTAGGGTGGTCGACCTGGAGTTGCTGGTCTGCGCAGCGGAGTCCGAGCTCAGCTTCTGGTCTGCGTCGAGTAGCTGGTCGTCGATGTCGAGTACACCCTCCTCGAGATCGAGTTGGCTGTGCTCTGTTTCGAGTTGCTGCTCTGCCTTGCTTTGCTGATTTCCGACCTCTGGCTCGTGTAATTGATGTCCACTCCTGAGTTTGATAGCTGTGACGTGTCCGGTTTTCCCCTTAGGATTTGGTTCAGTTTGCCCAGGGAGTTGTCCGGACGGTCGTGGGATCTGTGCAGCGATTTGACCCATCTGCGTCTCTATTCCCCTTTTACAGATGTCCAATTCTCCAAATTTTGTAGTGATGTGCTGGAATTGGTTGTTGATGGTGCCCTGATTCCGACGCATCTCCTCAAGGATAAGCTGCAGATCATTCTTCTTTTGATCCCTTTCTGGATGTCCTGGAGCTCTGTAGGGTGGGGGGTTCCTACGAGGACCTTGGTTCCACTGTGGTTGGTAGGACCGTTGGTCTCCCATGTAGCGATTTGGACCCTCAGCGTAGGCTGCCTCTTCATGTGTTTCTGCCATCCTGAGTTGCTCAGTGTGTGGGCACTCAGTAGTGGTGTGCCGCTGTGATCCGCATTCGATGCAAGACTGATTGACAGATAGATATTTGACTTGCTTGAGGAGCTTGCGATTTTGGTCTCTGTAGAACTGCTCCCTGACATCTGGGTCAATCTCCTTTGTTGGCTCATATAGTGGCATTGATGGTGCTGGCCTGGCGTAGGAGTTCTCCTCATAGTTTGTAGGAGCCCCATATTTGTTGTCGTAGTTAGTGAGCTTTTCTAGCACACCCCATGCGTCGCTTGGTGGCATCGTCAGATACTCATAGCGAGTATAATGGTTGATCATATCCTTAGTGATTTGATCAAGATTGTTGAAGAAGATCTCCTGAATGACGTAGGGTGGCTGTCCATGAGTAGGGCAAGATCGCAGCAGTTCTTTGTGGCGTTCCCATGCCTTTGCCAGCGGTTCCCCTTGCTTCTGTTTGAAGGCGGTGATTTTCTGACGGAGAAGTGCTGTTTTGGCGGGTGGGAAGTATTTGTTCAGGAACTCTTGCTCTACTTGGGCCCAGGTGGTGAGAGATCTCGGCTTCAGCCCTTCAAGCCACTTCAGTGCAGGTCCAGCGAGCGACCAGCGAAAAGATTTCATTTTGACATATTCCAGAGTTGTACCTTCAGCAAGAGTATGACACATATCATGAAAGTTAGTAATATGTTCAAGAGGACACTCATTAAATTTGCCATAAAAAGCATTATTTTTAAGCTCTATCAAAAATTGAGTGCGAATTTCAAAAGAGTTATCAGGGATTAGAATCGCCGATTCAGGCACGACGAGAGCTGGATGCATATAATCCTCAGCAGTAGTTGGATATTGGGCAAGCTCAGCTTCTGCTTGCCTTGTGCGCTCAGCTTCTTGTTCCCTCGCTGCCCTTTCATTGGCGATAGTGGTATCCTTTGCGGCTAGTTCCCTTGTAAGCCTTTCGATCAGTTGCTCTTGTGTTTCAGCGGCCGCCATGATCCTTTTGAGTTTAGAGTGGATGTGTAGGTAACGCTCTGGTTCGTCTAAGGCGTCAAACTCAGGTGGTAGACCAGAACGGCGCATACACCTGTATAATAACTCAAAGCAAATGTGAGATTTAACTACCTAAGGCGCGAATGATAGCTTCCCCGGCAATGGCGCCAATTTGTTATTAGGAGGAAATCGAGATTGCAAATAATAAGTTGGGTACAGCCTAGACCAAACAAGCTTAGTTAAAACATTACACCAAAAGTCTTATATATCAAGTACTCTTCCAAAGGAAGATAAAGTACAAATACATATGTTGTCTCGTTTGAATCGAACCCTAGCTAAGACTCATCTTAACTAAGGTCCGAGGAGCTGTGACGAAATACCAAAAAATAAATAAATATGTATTTTATCATAAATAAATGATCGGGTTCCCGCTATATAAATAAACCCGCTTTTAGGATAATTATAATGTATCAACCAAATGATGGATTATTCCACCGAAGGTTTATTATATATAAGTGTCCACATTAAGGACACATGTCCCGAACAACATGACATTTGTCATATACCTTAGGACACTTGTCAATAAGAGGTCATGAGCTTGCTCTATAAATATGGGTCAAGACCTCACTACTAAAAACGCAGGAAATAGCTACGGAAAATAGCAACGACAATGGCCACAAAGGACCGTGGCTAACCGGTTTAGCCACGAAAATAGCCACGGGTGGGCCGTCCGTAGCCATATGCCTCGTGACTAATAGCGACGGCTGTTTAGCAATGGATTTAGCAACGAATCACAAAGTCGTGGCTAAGCCCGTGGCTAGTGATGGACATTTGAATGTCGTGGCTGAGACAACGAATTCAACTTCAGAATGACTCCATTGCTGAATTTGTGGCTAAAGTCGTTGCCAATTTCGTTGATGCTTTCGTTGCTACAAATGCGTGATCAGTGCCAATTGAAATCTCTCCGTGGTTGCGCTAAATCCATTTCTAAAACCACTTTTAAATCCATTGCTAAGTAAGAATTATACAACAACCATGTTTATTGCTTGACAAAAACATCCAATACAAAGGAAAGCATAAGTTATGTTTGACTATACCATAACCAGATGCAAACAAAAACGGAGACATATCACTGGTGTTTCAAGACAACATAAAGAGACCAAATAATACAAATCCCCCCTTCCAACTTTCCAAGATGTTCCTATATCACTATTGTTTCAAGACAATGGAAAAGCAGCTCTCAATCCAAACAAACTTTGTTTCAACACTCTCATCACAAATCCAACACTCAATCTGAACCAGTTGGAGGTTCTTTGCAAACATGCCCCGCCAGCCAAATTGGTGGTGGTTCTGGATCTGTAGCACAAGCAAGAGAGAGAGAGAGAGCGCAACCACAGAGAGAAATCAGAAGGGCGTTTTCTGCGGGAGAAAGGGGGAAAGACGATTAACATTCGGCGCCAAGGTGCAGCGTCGGTTGCTCCGGCGTGGACGACGGCGGTTGCTCAGGCGTGGACGTTGGCGATTTTGATAATTATTCAGCCAAATCAAAAGCACAAAAAATTAGAGAAACGGTAGCAAAAGAATGGGAGAAAAAAGACATGTGAACATCAACAAACCTATGGAGCTTCTTCTGCTTCGATTGGGAGGAGGAAGTGGGGAGTTCTTCAACTGATTCAAGCGGCAGAGGAGGAGTTCTTCACCTGCTTCGATTGGGTGGAAGAAGAGGGTTGCAGCGGTGAAGAAGAGGCAAACGGTGATGAGCGGTGATGGAGTTAAGGACCCGGCGGTGAAGTCAGCAGATCCAGTATTGGGGACAAATCTGCAGAAGAGGAGAAGGAGAGGGAAGTGAAGGGTTTTGATTGGATTGTTATTCAGAGGGAAATAAAGAGTAAAGGGAGAGAGAGACTTAAAGTCTCCAAAAAAAATTCAGTCCCGCGCTTCTATGAATCCTGGCGCTTAATTTGATTTTTGGGGTCAATTAATATGGCACTTCAATTTCAATTCTGGCGCTTCAATTTTTTTTGTGGAATCTGGCGCTTCAATTTCTATCTTTTTTTCCACATTCTTTTTCAATGAAGGAGGCAAATTAATAACTTTGTAAATCAAGAAGAATAGGGAGTACAGTACATAGTTGGGATTTGGGATGATTAATTGTTTATTTGGTCACTAACTTTCAGTTCTAAAAAAATCAAGATTTAATTGTTTTCTTTTCACAACTTCAATATATGCTACGTAGAAATTAAGATACCAATTAAAATAACAAAAAAGTCTAATACTCTTTAAAATTTTATCGGAAATTGAAAAAATAAATTAGTATTCTCATAAAAATTTATTAGTTAACATTTTGTCCAACATTTATTAGTTACTTATATATATGAGTTGTTCTCAAAACTTACTTTTATAGTATTCTCATAAGAATTTATTAGTTAATATAAGACTTTTTTAAACACTCCTTAGTTACTTATACAATTTTTCCTCAAAACTTACTCTTATTAGTATTTTCATAAGAATTTATTATACCATATAAGGTTTTATTAAACATTTATTTTGTTTCTTGTATGAGTTTTCCTCAAAACTTAATATTATAGTATTCTAATACGAATTTATTAGTTAATATAATGTTTTATTAAACATTTAATCTTTCCATGTATGAGTTTTCCTCAAAACATACTCTTATGATATTCTAATAAGAATTTATTAGCCAATATAAGGTTATATTAAAGATTTATTCGTTACTTATATGAGTTTTGCCACAAAACATACTCTTATGATATTCTAATAAGAATTTAATAGTCAATATAAGGTTTTATTAAATATTTATTCGTTACTTATATGACTTTTTCTCAAAACATTTTCTTATGGTATTCCAATAAGAATTTATTAGTCAATATAAGGTTTTATTAAACATTTATTCGTTACTTATACGAGTTTTCCTCAAAACATACTCTTATGGTATTATAATATAAATTTATTAGTAAATATAAGGTTTTATTAAACATTTATTCGTTACTTATATGAGTTTTCCTCAAAACATTTTCTTATGGTATTCCAATAAGAATTTATTAGTCAATATAAAGGTTTTATTAAAGATTTATTCGTTACTTATATGATTTTTTCCTCAAAACATACTCTTATGATATTCTAATAAGAATTTATTAGTCAGTATAAGGTCTTATTAAAAATTTATTCGTTACTTATATAAGTTCTCCTCAAAACATACTCTTATGATATTCTAATAAGAATTTATTAGTCAGTATAAGGTTTTATTAAACATTTATTCGTTACTTATATTAGTTTCCCTCAAAACATACTCTTATGATATTCTAATAAGAATTTATTAGTCAATATAAGGTTTTAATAAACATTTATTCGTTACTTATATGAGTTTTCCTCAAAACATTTTCTTATGGTATTCCAATAAGAATTTATTAGTCAATATAAGGTTTTATTAAACATTTATTCGTTACTTATATGAGTTTTCCTCAAAACATACTCTTATAGTATTCTAATAAGAATTTATTAGTCAATATAAGGTTTTATTAAACATTTATTCGTTACTTATATAATTTTCCTAAAACACACTCTTATGGTGTTCTAATAATAATTTATTAGTTAATTTAAGGTTTTATTAAACATTTATTCGTTACTTATAAGAGTTTTTATTAAAACATACCCTTATAGTATTCTAATAAGAATTTATTACTTAATATAATGTTTTATTAAACATTTAATCTTTTCTTATATGAGTTTTCCTCAAAACATACTCTTATGATATTATAATAAGAATTTATTAGCCAATATAACGTTTTATTAAAGATTTATTCGTTACTTATATGAGTTTTGCCTCAAAACATACTCTTATGATATTCTAATAAGAATTTATTAGTCAATATAAGGTTTTATTAAATATTTATTCGTTACTTATATGAGTTTTTTCTCAAAACATTTTCTTATGGTATTCCAATAAGAATTTATTAATCAATACAAGGTTTTATTAGCATTTATTCGTTACTTATATGAGTTTTCTCATAACATACTCTTTTGGTATTCTAATAAGAATTTATTAGTCAATATAAGGTTTTATTAAACATTTATTAGTAACTTATATCAATTTTCCTCAAAACATACCCTTATATTATTCTAATAAGAATTTGTTACTTAATATAAGGTTTTATTAAACATTTATTAGTCACTTATATGAGTTTTACTCAAAACATACTCTTAGAGTATTTTAATAAGAATTTATTACTTTATATAAGGTTTTATTAGTTACTTATATGAGTTTTACTCAAAACATACTCTTAGAGTATTCAAATAAGAATTTATTAGTTAATATAAGGTTTTATTAGTTACTTATATGAGTTTTCCTCAAAACATAACATTATAGTATTATAATTCGAATTTATTAGTTAATATAAGATTTTATTAGTTACTTATATGAGTTTTCCTCAAAACATAACCTTATAGTAATATAATAAGAATTTATTAATTAATATAAGGTTTTATTAGTTATTTATATGAGTTTTCCTCAAAACATAACCTTATAGTATTTTAACAAGTACTTATTACTTAATATAAGGTTTTACTAGCTACGTATATGAGTTTCCTCAAAATATATCCTTATAGTATTCTAATAAGAATTTATTACTTAATATTAGGTTTTATTCAACACTTATTAGTTACTTTTCTTAATATTAGGTTCCACTCTCGACCTTCTCTCTCCCTAACCACCAATTTGTCAGATCTGATTAGCAACCCTTTTCTTAACCCCTCTGACTCACCCACCCTTAAATTTTCAGATCTGACATTTCTTCAGATTTGATTAGCAACCCCTCCCCAACCCCTCTTATCCAACATGCAACCTTCCTCAATTACCCACAATATCAAATCCAAAATCCCCAACCTTAAATTTTGTCACAAATTACATACAATCTTACCCCTAATTCTTCCACTAAAATTTAACCTCAAATCTTCCCAAATTTTTTTTCCCACGCCCAACAATCCTCAAATCAACGGGCTTCTTCCGGGGTCAAGGCGTTCCCGCTCGACCGTCCAGGTGCTTTGCTGGGCAACGTACCCGGATTCAGACCTGCAACCATCACCACTCCAACTATGTCCTTTTCATCGATCTGCATGCAACTAGTGATCAATAATTTTAATGTTTTTCTTAATTTTAAAGTTATCTTATTGTAATCTTAGGATTAAGCAAATTTTTTTTTACTGGCGATCCTCTGCGTAGGGTTCATCAAGCCATCTTTCGATGGCTTCAAGATCGCTTAGTCGATCTACTTCTTGCCTACTGTAAAAAAAAAAACTTATTAGTTACTTGTATGAGTTTTCCTCATAACATACCCTTATAATATTCAAAACATACTCTTATAATATTCTAATAAGAACTTATTACTTAATATAAGGTTTTATTAAACATTTATTAGTCACTTATATGAGTTTTTATCAAAAAAATACCCGTATAATATTCTCATAAGAATTTATTAATTAGTTAATATAAATATTTTTCAACACTTGTTAATTTATATAAAAAAAATTCATAGGTGTATTTGGGCCCGTCAATGGGCCAATCGGGGAAAACATGGTCATATTTGGGCTGATTTAGCCACGAATTTAGCAACGGATTCTATCGTCGCTAAATCACCACTTCATTCAATTGGGTGAGATAAGATAATTGGGCTTTCACTATCTTCTAATGGGTCGAGCCCAAAATTTTTAGGAGAGTTTGTACCCGGATTTAGCCACGGATCGAGTGTAATCGGATAGCCCATTCATAATATATATCCGGCCCACCTACAATTAGTGACCCAAGGCCCACTCACCACATATGTTCATTTGATTTCCGATGATTAATTGCCACGTATTTAGCGACGGATACTGAGTCGTGGCCATATTAACGTCGAAAACAGTCACGACTATTCTATTCGTAGCTAAGTTTGTGGCTATTTACTGACACTGACACATATCGAGCCACGAAATCATCTACGGACATCTGGGTCATTGCTAATAGCCACGAATGTTTTGGCATGTCATACCAGGATGAGTATTAGCCACAAATATAGCCACGGTCAGGAACAATCGTTGCCAATGTCATCGCTAATGACCACGAATACAGGGTCGTCTATAATCCGTGGCTAACCATATGTAGCTATTTCTTGTTTTTGTAGTAGTGCCTTGAGACTCGGGGTCGGTTTTTGGATGGCTCGAAGAGCCTTCCCGAGCGGGATTGGTCTCGCCCAGCGGGAGCCGACGTTTGATGGAGCCCTGGGAGGACGGTGGTCCGCGGATGGCTTGAGCTCGGATCGGCACAGGTTTGGGTACGCCGACGGTTGCCTCGTTGCGCGTCTCAGGTAAGCCTGATCGTCTGAGCTCGCCCGCGCCCCACTTGATCCCGGAACCCGCCAACACGGGATTCTTAAAAATGGGTTTCGTCACAAACCTTAGAGCATCCGCATTCATGAAATCAATTTCGGTTTCTTAACTCTCCTTTTTATTTTTCTCTCTCTTTAAAAAACCCTACTTAATTTTTTACTCACATCCCTACAACCCATTTTTTTTATAAATGAAATAGTACTACATTCGTTCAAAAATATAAGTCATTTTAGACATTTGCACACAAATTAAGGAAATCATAAATTTATTTCATTTATACCCCTAATTAATTATCTACAACATCATCAACCAATAAAATTTAAACAAAAAGTCAAAAAGTAACAATTCTCGTATCCCAGTACCTAGAAAACTTAAAATGACTTATATTTTCAAACCAAAATCTAAGTCTAAAAGGACTTATACTTTTTAGCGGAGGGAGTATAAAATTAAACATAGTTTCACCACCTACCCTAAACTAGGGTTGTTCATTACCGGGTATCCGACACGACACGGATATTCGTGTAGGATACCCGAAACCATTAACCTCCAAATCATAGATCCGAACACGGACCATTAACTTGCGGGTACCCGACACGAATATACGAAACGGTTTCGTGTATTCGTGTCGGATATCCGTCACGACCCGTTAACCCTTCCAAAAAAAATTCACAAAATTTCAACAAAAATTACGAGATCAAGAGGACTGAGGACATGAAGGGCGAAGACTGCAATAAGGTGGTCGACGACTCGGCGACAAGCAATAAGCCAGGGCGGTGCTGTAAGGAGACCGGCGACTCGACGAGTTGGAGAAACACTGAAAGATATCGACCGGATCTGAGGAGCTCTTGTCAGATTTGAAGAATACATACTTAAGTTTGAGAAAGAGAAAGAGAAATAGGAGAAGTGAAGATGGAGGACCCTTACAGCCGGATCTAAAGATCTGTTCGGATTTGTGTTAGAGAGAGATGTGAAGATGAAGGGTCGCTCAGATCTGCGTTTGAGAGAGAAAAAGTTGAAGGAAGATGATGACCCGACGGCTAGGGTTTGCGGCGACTCGGGGAGATGGAGAAACACCGGAAGATATCGACCGGATCTGAGGAGCTCTTGTCAGATTTGAAGAATACAGACTTGAGTTTGAGAAAGAGAAAGAGGAGAAGTGAAGATGGAGGACCCTTACAGCCGGATCTGAAGATCTGTTCGAATCTGTTTTAGAGAGAGATGTGAAGATGGAGGGTCACTCAGATCTGCGTATGAGAGAGAAAAAGTTAAAGGAAGATAATGACTCGGCGGCTAGGGTTTGGACTTTAAATGGTTTACATTAAGTTTTTTTTATATATAAAAAAGAAAATAAAAAAAAACTGAGGAAAAGTGAGTTATAGCGGGGATTCGAACCTAGGAGCATGGGTGAGTGTGAAAGCAAAGTCATGCGCCTTTACCATATACACCAGTGGAGCATCATGTGTCTTTAGGAAACTTTTTTTATATCTTTCATATTATTAACATACCTTTAAATAAATAAAAAAATTAAAAGGTTCATGTCGGGTATCCAACAAGGGGATATGCCCGACCCGAACACGAACCGTTTAATGTCGTGTTTTATCGGTTCGTGTCATATTCATGTCATGTGTTTTCAGTTTCGTGTTTTTTCGTGTCGTATCATCGTGTTTTCGTGTCGTGTCGGGTTTTTTTGCACACCCCTACCCCAAACCCTTCTCTTTCTCTTTCCTACCCTCTCACTCATGTCCCCCACCTTCTATTTTATTGAGTTTTTAAGGATTCCTTACTAATAAACTCATCACATCTTTCCTTAACGGTTGACTCCACCTTGATGAATATATGTGATATATTTTTGTAGGGATGATGGAAGACAAATAGCGTAGTAGTTTATGCAAATATCAATTATATTATGTGGTTCTTTTATTTGATTTATTATTCTCGGAATATATTTATTTGACTTACAAAATTATATATGCTACATATTATAATACCATTATATATTATAAGTCTTGTTTAAATCTAATTTATCCAATCAAACTATATGTTTTATTATTAAATTTGTCGGATATAATGCTTAGTCAAATAGATTTGGTTGTTATTAAGATTTGTTTTAAAGGCTAACGCGTGCAGGTTATTAATGACTTCAAATATTTGTTCCACAAATGAAGCTTCAATTTGAATTCAAATTAAGTCTCAAGCCGGCACCAAATATCAAGGAGCAAAGCTAAGTGGTTACTTTTGCAGGGAGCAAATAATTTATTTGTTATTTGAATATATGCTTATTTATTTACTTTATAACAAATATCTGAAAAAAGGTGGCTAAGATTTTGTGTGGGATTTTGTGGGTTGATTTTGTGGAAGAAAAGAATTAAAAATTTGAATTCAAACGACTGGATGATTTAAAGATTTGTTGGGCTGATTTTTTGCAACCAAAAATCAGATTTTGGTGGATTTATTTAAACCTCAAATGGCTTCAAAAACAGCCCTTGCAACCTATAAAAGGAAAGAGCAAGTGGTGAAGAAAAAGAACAACACAAGCATGGTTCTGCAATGCAAAGTCTTCACCATTGTCATCGGCTTCTCGCTAATGTATTTTCTTTCTCTCCCTCGTTGTAATTGCTTTTATTTCTTTCTCTCCATCATTCTTGTTATACTAAGAATATCCCTATACTCAAATGTATACACATGCTGGTGTGGTTAGGGCTATCATTTCACGAGCGTTTTGGGTTGACTAGATAGTAGCGGGTGAGGCTACGAGAAGGCTACGAGCGTTTTGGGTTGACTAGATAGAAGTGGGTGAGACTTCAACTGTTTAGAAGAAAGAAAGATCTGCTCGGTTTTATCTAGGATCAATAGGAAGTGAAATAATAGTTTTTTGAATCCTACGGGTTGGATAACCCTAGGCGGAGACGTAGGCTGGTTTAGAGCCGAACTTCGTTAACAATTCACGTGCTCTTTATATTTTATTTCTAAACTTATAATTAACATTTGATTTTTGTAGCAAAACAGGTTACTGGCTTATCTCAAGACCCTTGGCGTCCAGTTCAAGACCTTGAGATGAGTTTCAAGACCCTTGAAGTCAAGCCTGCAGAAAGTTTACTAAAATTACCCATACTCTATTCAACCCCCCCCCCACCCCTTCTAGAGTATTTATACTATTCTTATTTACATTACCTACCACGTTCTTTAATTGGTATCAGAGCTTAACTCACATTTATTTGATTTAACAATCTATGAGATTGATCATGAGTACTATAGGTAATGGAGGTTTCGTTCAATGATGATCCGCTAATCGAACACCTCTCTTCTGTGGCGCGATAACTTTGTGCTCGTATTGGAGGTCACTAATGAAAATATTCATAATTGATCAAGATATAGAGCTTTGGGAACTTTTCAAGAAAGGCCCTCATGTTCCAAATAAGTTTAATGTCGCAAGAGTCATGGTGCCTAAAGAGGAGAGCGAATTCAATCAAAGAGACTTGGAGAATATGGCCAAGAGCTACAAGGCCATGAATTTACTCTAATGTGGTTTAGACGCTAATGAGTTTAATCGTGTTTCTTCTTGCATAAGTGCTAAGGAGATATGGGATAACCTAGTGGTAACCTATGAAGGGACGAGCCAAGTCAAGGAGACCAAAATCAGCATCTTTCTTCGTCATTATGAGTTATTCAAAATGCTGCCTATGGAAACGGTGAAAGAAATGTTTACAAGATTTACACAAATCGTGAACAACCTGAATTCTCTCGGCAAAACATTCACCAATGAAGAGAAGGTCAGGAAGATTTTGAGGAGCTTGCCCAAGTCCAAATGGGGACCAAAGGTGACGGAAATTGAAGAAGCACAAGATTTAAGGACTCTTCCCTTGGATGACTTACTAGGAAAGCTCATCACTCACAAAATGGTCATCAATGAAGAAGATGGTGAACTACCCTCTAGTATAAAGAATCAGGCTCTCAAAACGAAGGAGGATAGTCCATCAGGAGATGAAGAAAGTGAGGATGATGAAGAAGACCCATTTGATTTGATCACAAGAGGGCTAGCACGGATACTTAAGATGAAAAAGCAATTCTCAAATCAAGAATATAATCCGGATCTTCAAAGTACCGAGGTAAGTCTTCTAACCCTAGTAAGAAATCAAAGATTCTAACTTGCTTTGAATGTGGTGAAATAGATCACTTGGTAAAAGGAGTGTCCCAAAAAGAAGAAGGACAAACATTGGAAGAATGATCAAAAGAAGAGCGATTCATATTCCTCCAGTGAATCAGACTCGGAAAATGATCTAGCAAATCTTTGCTTAATGGCAGACCATGAACAAAACCCTAGAAGACACCTTGAGGTTATTGTAATTAAGTAACCATATCTCTAGTCCTACTTATATTCTTTTTTGAGTTTTTGCAAAATATGATTATCAATGAAGAGAATTATATTCTGGAAACTAACTCTTTGAAAGATAAGCTTATAGAACAGGAGAAGAGCATGAGTGATTTGTCGCTGGAAATAAAAAAATATCAAAGCTTCGCATTCAGCCCTTGACATTAAAGTCAAGGCCTTGGAATCAGAAAATTTTGATCTCAAGCGTAATCTTTCTTCTCTAAGTCATTGCAATGGTGAATTAGAGAAAGAGAAGATTAAGTTGACTGAGAAGTGTAGAGACCAGCAGACTGCACTCATTCGCTTCACTTATTCTAAAGCCAATATCGATAAGATGTTAGGTGAACACCAATCTTCACTTAAAAAGAGTGGTCTTGGTTATAACAATAATTTTCCAAAGAAATATCCGACCACTTTTGTTAAAGCTAAAAGAAATTGGCACATACCCACATGTTTTTTTTGTTGTAAGAAGGGTCATGTCAAGATTACTTGTCCTTATAGTAGAAATGATCCTTATATAATTCATCATACTTTTTCTTTGTGCTTAAGAGAACAGGTGAAACAAATTTGGGTTCCTAAAGGAATAGACAACCAAACATGGTCTTTCCCCATTATGAATCTAAGTTTGTAACTTGGTCTAGCGGGAAAGGTTGAAGTTTGGTTGTTTTGCAGGATGTCACCAAGATCAAAGAACGTTAATGGACTAGAACAATCTCTCTTGGTGATTTTTTTTTATGTATAGATGATATTTATTATATGCTACTAATGATTCTCTTTGCTTAGTATTTATCTTTGAAGTTTCTTATTTTGAACAAGGAAGCATTATCATAGGGGGAGTAATTTTTGCTGAATTGCATATTATATTTCTCTGTTGCAATACTGTTTGTTAACATCTCAAGACCCTTGAGATGAGTTTCAAAGGTCTTGACTGCAACAGATTATCTGGGTGTTATTTTTTTAAATTCGATTTCTCCCCTTACTTGTTGGAAGACAAAAAGGGGGAGAAATGTTATATGGTAATTATGCATATGCTTGTTATATGATGCTTCGGATATGCTATATTTGTTTGTGTAATTGATATTTGTTTTGTCTTCCATCAAGGGGGAGATTGTTGACTCCATCTTGATGAATATATGTGATATATTTTTGTAGGGATGATGGAAGACAAATAAGGTATTAATTTAAGCAAATATCAATTATATTATGTGGTTCTTTTATTTGATTTATTATTCTCAGAATATATTTATTTGGCTCACAAAATTATATATGTTATATATTTTAATACCATTATATATTGTAAGTCTTGTTTAAATCTAATTTATCCGATCAAACTATATGTTGTATTATTAAATTTGTTCAATATAATGCTTAGCCAAATAGATTTGGTCGTTATTAAGATTTGCTTTAAAGGCTAACATGTGCAGGTTATTAATGGCTTCAAATATTTGTTCCACAAATGAAGCTTCAATTTGAATTCAAATTAAGTCTCAAGCCGGCACAAAATATTAGGGAGTAAATCTAACTGGTTACGTGTACAGATAGCAAATCAATTATTTATTATTTGAATATATGCTTATTTATTTACTTTATAACAAATACTTGAAAAAAGGTGGCTGCCATTTTGTGCAGGATTTTTTGGGCTGATTTTGTGGAAGTAAAGAATTCAAAATTTGAATTCAAATGGTTGGATGATTTGAAGATTTGTTGGACTGACTTTTTGCAACCCAAAATCAGATTTTTGTGGATTTATTTAAACCTCAAACGACTTCAAAAACCGCCCTTGCAGCCTATAAAAGGAAGGAGCAAGTGGTGAAGAAAAAGAACAACATAAGCACGGTTATACAACGCAACTAATTTATTTCTTTCTCTCCCTCGTTGTAATTGCTTTTATTTTTAGTGGAGAGAGAAGAAAAATCATGAGCGTTATAGGATAAATCATTCTTGTTATACTAAGAGTATCCCTATACTCAAACGTATACACACTTTGGTGTGGTTATGACTATTATTTCACGAGCGTTTTGGGTTGACTAGATAGTAGCGAGTGAGGCTACGAGAAGGGTTGTTCTTCTAAATTGTATCTAGGACTCGAAGGGATCTGAGTTGACTTGATAGAAGTGGGTGAGGATTCGAGTTTTTAGAAGAAGGAAAGATCTTCTCGATTGTATCTAGGATCCATAGGAAGTAAAATAATAGTGTTTTGAATCCTACGGGTTGGATAACCCTAGGCGGAAACATAGGCTGGTTTAGAGCCGAACTTCGTTAACAATTCTCGTGTTCTTTAGATTTTATTTCCATACTTATAATTAACATTTGATTTTCGTAGGAAAATAGGTTACTGGCTTATCTCAACACCGTTGACGTCCAATTTAAGACCTTGAGATCAGTTTCAAGACCCTTGAAGTCAGGCCCGTAGAAAGTTTATGAAAATTACCCATATTTTATTTAACCCCCCCTCTAGAGTATTTATACTATTCTTATTGACATTACCTACTACTTTCGTCATTAACAAAATATATTCTAACTTCCTCTATTTTTTTATTGTTAAGTTCCTTGTTTTTCTCCTTTAAACACCCCAATGTGGGTGGTAGCAAGGGGTTACCTCTCTCTACCAAGGTAACCTCTTCCCTTTTTTTTTTTACTTTAAAAAAAAAAAAATATACACAAGTGGCCACTACATCTTATTCATGTTTATTTAGTATGTTAATAACTTAAATGTATTAATAATATATAAACTTTTATTATTATTTTAATATATAAATTATACCATTAATTTTATTTTTCTTCATAATTTGAATATATTTTTTTTCCTATATATACCCTATCTTGACCTATTGTATTTTGCACTTCTTTTTCCATCTTCTATTTTCATAAACTATGGATCACAATCATCCAAATACCTCACCCATCCCAAATATCCATTTTGATCCAAATCTTGTCAATAATCCTCAATTTCAATTGATGCTAAAAATGTTTAACAATCATCCAAGACCCGAATACCCAAACTATAATCCAAATATACATCAAATTTCTAGGGAAAATATTACAAATATGTATAATCCTCTTTTTCTCCCAAATCAAAGGCAAAGACAATCCTAGGAAGTGTTAAGCTACTACACCCTTGAACAAGGCAAAGACAAACCTAAAAAGGCAAAGGAAAAAAAGGTGTATTTACCTCTATTCCAATGGTGAGGTTGTGCAACAGTTAAATTATCAAAACCACAAGTTTTAGGAACCATGATTTATTTTGGGGAGAATTACGAATCAAGTGTGAGCAAAAAGAATGGCAATGAACAAGTCTCTCTTTTTTCTTTCTTTATAAATCTTCTTTAATTAAGAAAACTAAGGAAAGTAAAGACAAGTGGATGTTATTACAATATGAAAACTGATGTTCAGATCGTAATAAAGAGGATCCCTTGAAGACCCTGGGTTAAATATATGGTTTACCAGTGATAGAACATGACTTTCCCCACTGAATTTCATAATATATAATCAAAATTTTGATTAAAATTATTTCAAAGAAGAACATAAACTCAGCCAGACAGAGGGAGACTAACAAATAACCATGGTGGAATCGATCTTCCTATTTAAGGATCAGTCAGATCTAGACCCGTAGCCATCATAACAATGATATACGTCTAGATAATTGTCAATTCGGTTGCGTCTTCAAACCCTAGAGTGGATCTTTGGATCTTGAATTCAAACCCTAGAAATGGCATATTTAATATACATGCATAACTATGACCAAAAAACATATAGATCCAAGAAGAAAAAGAAGGGGAAAAGGAAAAGAAGAAGAAAAACGTATAGAATAGTTTTATATATGGACTTCAAAGAGAAAACTGAGAAATTGAAAGAGAAATTAAAGGAGAAAGAGGATATGACATTCACATACCAATGCACTCTCCGCCTTCTCGCACGATCGCACCTCCATGGCTTTGCTCTTCTCCTCCCATTGAATTAGTTCTAGAAGCTTCTCGGTTGGCAGCAATAGAAGCCTCAATGGCGAAATGGCTCAAATCAACAGGAAAGGGAGGTCGTCGGAGCTCAAACCTCCCACCATCGCTCGATTCGCCACCTTCGTTGAATGGAAATTGAGAAGTCTTCACGTCCTTCGAGCGAGCTTCATCCACCAGCAAGAAAGTAGAGAGGAGAGTGCATAGAGGAGAGGTGATCGGCTGAAAGGAATGCGATTGTTAGGTTCTAGGGTTGGAGTTAGACCTTACGGAGTATGTTATTTTTTTCCCCAATATTTATTTTTATTTTTATTAGCGATTAGTGATGGCTACAACTTGCCGACGCAAAAAAAAAACCCAATTGCGACCCTAAAAATCATCCCGTTGCTAATTTGTGTTGAAAATTGAATTTTTTTTTGTAGTGGCCGGGTGGCATGTTGTGATGAGCTGCCAGCGAGGTGCTACCTTGCCAGCGTGCTGGTTGTGCTGGCGAAGCAGGTGAATGTAGCTTTGATCAGGATGTGCGTTGTTTTAAATGAACCAATGGGAGTGGTCGAGGGAGAACCGTCGTGTGTAAACCTCGCCAAAGAAATTCCCACACAAATAACTAAGTATAGCGATAAGTGCAGGGTCGATCCCACAGGGAAATCTAAGATTCAATCTAAAAGCTACTTTACCAAAAAGTAGGAAATAAACAAGTAAATATGGGAAATAGAACTAAAGATCAAGATTGCAAATGAAGTAACAAAGCATAAAGATGATGGTTTTGATAGCAAATCAATACAGAAAATGATGTGATCCTAATGGTCAGTGAGCTCGACTTATTTCTCTTACAAAGCTTTGTCATTGGAGCCGAATATCAACTCTTGTATGAGAAAACAGCATGGCGACACCATGGTATTTTTGCTCTTTCGGGCTGTATTAAATTCCGATCGAAGCCGTTGAGCACTTGTTGGAAAGCTATTTTAAGTGGCTACAACTTCTATGAAGAACGTTCATTCCGAATCAGCCCCGAAGATGCTCGAATTTGAAGTTCATTTCAGAAGATCAAATATGGACGAATTTTCGTTAAGTTTTTCTATTCTAATATTCCCATATCGCTTAGAGATGTTTGGGGCTTCTATCTTCATCGTATATATATCTTGTAAAACCTTCATTTTAAATCAAGTCAAGTTTATTTGAGTTAAAGTTTGAGTCACTAATAGCTTCCTATGATTTCGGGTTAAGGATCGAGTTCTTGGTGAGTGGCTAAGAGCGAACCCTTTGGTGAGAGGCCGAGGGTGACACCCTAGTGAGAGGCGAAGGTGTCAAAGGGTCGAGATCCTCGGAGTGTGATTCCGAGAGGATTGAGATCGAGTGTAGGGGGTTCAAGGGTGAGAGGCCTGCGAATCTTGCTTCACATATCCCTTCTTTTCAGTTTTCATAAACCACAAAAATTAGTCCCACAAAAAGAGTGTTCGAAAGCTCGAGCTTTGGTCGATCCCGGTCCTCTGGTCTTATCAGAAAATAGTTCCACCTGCACTTTCATCGACATTGGTTGGCTTAATTGGTCCTAGATATAAACTCAAGTTGTATGATTCATTTAACTTACATTCCTCTCATCTTAGTTTGGATAGATTAAAACACAAAGAGCACAATTATTCCCTTACACCTTTATGCAATCTATGCACGGACAAAGATTTAACATAAAGGTAACACAAGTTCCTAAGAATCTAG
This sequence comes from Persicaria tinctoria, assembly GCA_037127255.1. Classification (NCBI taxonomy): domain Eukaryota; kingdom Viridiplantae; phylum Streptophyta; class Magnoliopsida; order Caryophyllales; family Polygonaceae; genus Persicaria; species Persicaria tinctoria. The sequence goes on along the minus strand of JBANSL010000012.1, from coordinate 38,703,332 downwards.
GCATATGAATAACACAAAGTATGCAAGTTAACTAATGTTTAAGACATATGTTGAAATCCCTACTTAGTCATGATCAAACGAAGGTTCTCATAATCCTAAGCATGCTACTAAGGAATTCATTCAACGACGAAAGAACAAATAGCCAGCAAGATACTATTATGGCGGCCAATCACAATAATATCATCAAATTGCAAGGGAAATCAAAAGAACAGTAGGAAACAACTAAGTTTAAGCCTCACAAACCACCAACCAAGTCTCCGAAACACATGCGAAACAAATAACAAACTTAGCCACTCATAGCGTACCTAAATCTCATTTGAATTGATGGAAAAATAAGCAAACTTGAATTGCTGAAAGAACTACTGTAAAATATAATTCAAGGTCTGAGAAAAGTTGCTCTCCTAGTCTAATTTCGTGCCTCCCCTTGATAGGAAAGAAGAGACACCGAAAACCTAGATACTTTCCTTAAAGATAATGCGAAAATAATCCTAAAATAATATAAAATTTCCTAAAAATATTAAAACTGAAAATAATAATAAATAAGTCTCAAAATATCTTCCTTAAACCCTAAGGAGTAAGTCTTAAAAAAAATTGGATTGAATCTCCCTCCAAAAAGATAGAATTTCTCTATCGAATTGATGTTCTCTGCACGAACTCGCCGCCGCGAGGCAGGCATCTCGCAGTCGCGACTTGTGGACTTCAGCAAACCCTCTCGTATGAATCTCTCCACGGTGAACTGGGATGACTCGCGACCGCAACATGGGACTCGCGGCCGTGACAGGTAGACTTCATCTCACTTTCTCGCGGGAAGCCTTCCAGTGGAATAGGGGGACTCGCGACGGCGACTAGTGACTCGTGGTCGTGACTTATGAAAGAACCGTGTGTTCTTGTGCTTCTCTTCTTGGTCTTTGCTTTCCAATGCTTCTTTTCTCTTCTTCTTCTTCTTCTTCACTCCACTAAGAATTTTCCCAAGCTAATCACAAGTCGGATCTACGAACCTACATAAAACAATCAAAATAGCATAGTTTCCGAACTTTCCAACCAAAAGAGAAAAATATGAAATTAACTCTAAAACATAACCAAACAACCATGAAATTCAACTAAAACTACCCTATAATGCCTATCTAAATATGCATTATCATGGAGCCTTGGGTAATAATCTTTAATTGGACATTGGTTCAAGGATCGCGATGTTTCTAGGATTAAGTCATGAGAAAACCAATCGTTATATAAGTTAATAAACGATTCTTTTGTGGTAAAAAGGCATCCTTGATTTGTTCGCGATCATGTATGATCGCGGTCTCCGTTATAAGTGAGTTGCTTTCATAACTTTGTGTTGGGTGACCTATTTATGATGCTTAATCCATGATTTCTAAGAAGGCTATTTTCCGGGGCATCGTCACACTCGGGGCCTTTTTATTTTTACAAAATAATTACGGATTGAGCCAAGAAACGACAAAAAAAAGAAATACTAAAGTCTTGAAAATTTCGTCAATCTCGTTGAACGTAATGAAAAGCAGTATTTTGGATTTGTTTTGGGTTTTTTTACATTGAGTTTGGTGAGCTTCTACCCTTTTTTTTTTTGGCATGATGACTATCTTAGCATAGATCTTCGAGCTTTGATATAACCTCGATAAACTTTAGTGAGCAAAATACGTCAACTCAGCAACTTTCCACATGCCTATTTTATAACCTTGGCTATAATCACCGAGTTTAGACTCCTTCATCGGCCCAAGTTGCCGTGTTTTTTTCGGCCTGTAATTCATGCTTAATCGACCTTGTATTACCTACATTGGCATCCATTCTTGCAAATCCAACCTCCTATCACGACAATATCAATAAAACACATAAAAAAACTCCTCTAAAAACACAAAATCGATAGCAAATGCCAGATTCACTATTTCGCCCAAAATTCAAAACCCCCAATTTTTATGTAGAATCAACCGAAATCAATGAATTTTTTACATTATATGGGATTACATACCTTTGTAGTTTTAGATCGGTGTAGATTTTAGCAAAAAAACGCTCTAAAATACCTAGGTATAAAGATGATGTATGAGTTTGAAGGAAGATGGACGAGGTTGAAGAGCCTTTATGTCGAAGGAGGTGTTGAGGGAGGAGGGAGGGCGGTAAACATTGAGGTTAAAAGTACTTTAATTTTCTTTTATCTCGAACCAATCTGTAATTATTTTCTAACAAATGAAAAGGACCCGAGTGTAATTGCATAAACTTCGTCTTGCCAATATACAAAACTTATCTAGTTATCTATGAGGTAAGGAGTATTTCGCACGGTGTTGGAATATAAGGTTGTCCCATTGACGGAGGGAAAACCTGTCGTTGATCCGCTAAAGAAAACTCAAACCTATAGCTAGTATAGCAATAAGCAAGAGGTCGATCCACACGGAAAGTTATAATTCAAGTTTGATTCAAGTGTCAACCAAAGTAACCAAATTGGGGGGTTTTAAATGTGAAAGTTCCGCCTTTTATCAAAGCGGATTAAAGAAAAAAAAAGTAAATAATTGTAATTCAGACAATTAGGAGAAGCAATTTTACCTACAATTTTCCACTTTATTTGGTTTGAAGCGATCCTTGTAACTTCTTTTCGTCTTTTTAAGGTTTCTTATGAATGCCCTTGTCCCGACCTAATATAGTTACTAGTCCAACCAGTCCTAGCAACCTTTATCAATCGAATAGTCCCTAAAGAAGGATTTAACCCAATTGATAGCTTTCAGTCCAGAGATTAGCCAAGGTATTTGCAGTCCCTAAAGAGGGATTTAACAACACATTCAACTTCCTACTCATTCAATTAGTTCAACCAGCCCTAAAGGAACAAGTTTGCCACTTAGGTTAAGGTTCACAACCAAGAATCTACAAAACCTTAGCAATTGAATTGATCTAACAAGTTGGCCAGACAAGATAGAACAAAACAATAAACAATCAAGCACAAAGAAGTTGAAGCATTCAAATATAGGAAATAAGGAACGAGAATTAGAAACTCACAATCAATCCAAATAAAGCTTCAAATTGCAGGCAGAATAGATGAGTTTAGTTCCTCATGGAAGACATCGCTCAAATCTCTAAATTGTCCGATGAACGTAAGAATAGAATAGAAGTGCTAGAAAAATAACTAAAATCGGCCTTATAAACAATCCAAGTCGGCCCTCAAACCAAAAACATAAAACTAGGGTTTTTTAAAACAAAACAGCGTCGCTGACGACCCATGCTGCGACCACGGCATATGCTGCGGCCGCGGCATCAACAACTTTCTCCAACCCGCACCGTCGGTCCTGGCTGCGGCCGCAGCTTCCTGTTGCCGGCTCTTCTTGCTTTAGCTTCGTAGGGGACTCCACTTGTCTTGCTTCTCTTCCTTCTTTGCTTCTTTCCAATGTTTCTTGTATTCCTCTTCAAGATATTGCATCTCCCAATTGTGTTCCGATTCAATCGGCAAGATAAACACAAATTTACGCAGAATCCGTACTTTTCTAGAATAATCACAAGATGCAAATTAGCGACAAATTATGAAAGAAATGCAACCTAACTAAACTAAAAATGCCTATAATGTCTATCTAAGATATGCATTATCAAATTCCTCCACACTTAACCTTTGCTTGTCCTCAAGAAATGATAGAATGAACATGAATCAATGCATCCCACGGGAAATCCCTTCAAGTTTCAACCTCATCAAAAGCAACATCATAGCAGGAAAACATAAACCAAGCAAACAAACGTCATAGTATGTATTCCAGTGATGAAAGCTTAGAAGTAGACATCATCCAACCTCACCAGAAATATGTGTTTCACTCATGTGTTTAGGCTTTAAGGTACAACTCTCAACTCAAACCAATCATGCACTAAACTCATAGACATTGACCACCATATCACCATATATCTACCGAAATGTCATTACTTGCGGGACACAATAAAGACAACAAAATAAAATGTGACACTTTTTTTCCTTTTGTTTTTTTTTCCTTTTTCTTGTCTTGGTGCTTTCCATACGCGAGGCGGAAACATGGGTGTCATGAATGACCCCGGTCTATCAACACCTCAACCTACTAATATGAAGTCCACTTGAACATCTTTTGACGCAAGTTGCAAACATGGGTGTCATGAATGAACCTGGTTACTCAATGATCAAGCTTTCTTTTCTAGTGGATAGTTTTGAACACCTTTTTGCGTGAATCATACCCATGTGTGTCATGCATAGATCCGATTACTAAGTGAATCAACCATTGCCACCTTATTCACTAAATATGCACAAATTCAAACAAAAGACTCAAAATATAAACATAAACTCCGCATGCAACAAACATGTGAGTCGGTCTTTAAAAATAGATAATGCAGTCAATGCGAAGAGGTAGCAACACGAGGAGAGTAATTCACACAATTGAGCAAAAGAATTCAAATAAGGACAAACATCCTCACATGGTCATGTTTTGAGGACTTCAATCATACTTCAACTCAATCATACATGCTTAATTATATTTGCTAGCTCATGCCCCATAAAAATCAAATAAAGACAAAGCCAAAACATCCAGAACTCCATGAGATTTATATGAACATGATTGAAATTTAAATTAGAGGACAAACTAAGCCAAATGGGTAATTGGATAACACATATGTATGCAATGCATGCTTATTTTTTGATTTTCGATTTTTTTTCTTTCGAAAATTGCAGGTATTTTTTTTCAAAAATTGCAGAAATTAAATAAATTAGACAAAAATTAAATAAACTCAATAGAAATTAAATAAACTAAATAAAAATTACAGAAACTTAAACATGGTGTGCGGAAATTTAAACATGGTCTAGGGAATGACATAAATGACATAATATACATATAATCCTTCTCCCCCACACTTAAAGTTTTCAGTGTCCTCATTGAAACAATACAGACAACCAAAATAAAGCATAAAAATTCAGGGTGAAGGAGACAGAACTAACCACTCACTGGTGCGGCGGCTGATATGGTGGAGACTGGTACGACGGAATGTGTGGATACTGCTGGCGGAGGTAGTAGGACTGCTCTCTCCACATCTCCTCCATGTTGTAGTTCGTCTCCCACACATTGCGATCGATGTCGTGGAGAGTGAACTCGAAGGAGTCCTGGTGCATCGACAAACGATGGAACTCAGTGAACATGTGGTCCCGCTAGACGTCATCATTCAGCAGAAGAAGAGTGAGGCCCCGCAGACGAGCCAGCAACGTACTAGGCATCCCCCATGTGAAAGTCTGTGCAAGGGCATCCTCCTCGTCCTCGTCATCAGTATCCTAATCATCATCCTCATTCTCATCAGCCCCGATGTAGAGGGAGGCGTTGGAAGGGCCATAAGATCGGGCTCTAGGAAGCTTCAGTTGGTGCTCTCCATGCTTCCCCGACTTCCAAATGTAGCCCGACGCATCAGAGCTCTCAATCAAATAAGCTCTAATGAGCTGCTCCTCTGTATAGGTGTACCCACCAGACATGGGTGCACCGTAGTGTGTAGGCTCCAGAAAGCGGTGGGTTATGAGGCTAATCATGCCTCCCAAACCAATCCTCCCTTTTTTCTTTCCCTGGATCTTCAGACATCTGTCAACAAAGATCTCAACCCAGTCCGGCGTACCATGGGACTGGGGAGTAAGACTCCAGAACCAAGATAGATCACCAGCGAGCACTTTATTCACATCGCCTTGGTCGCTGAAAGACATGGCCAAGACCTTGTGAACCAGACGAAGGCATGGGTGGACGAACTTGTAGTTGTACTCGCCCTTGTCTCCGTCAAATCTAGATCCAATCGCGGCATACCAGAAATCATACCGTTGCTGCTCTGACGCCATGAGATACCAGTCCGGGGTGGGCGCCCAAGTGATCCCAAAGACCTGTCTCAGCTGGGCATACGTGCAAGTGTGGGTTTGGTCTATCAAGTTGAACCTAATCCTCGAATCTTCCACACGCTCAAACGTGACCAGAAACTCACACGCCAGCTCAGGATATGTGAGGGCACTGCAGTCTATGAATGCCCCCAACCCGCCATGAGTCAGCATCTAACGTGTGATGCCCAACATTCCTAGTGTCTGTAAGGTAGGGACATCAAAGAACTTGGTCTGCACAAATCTCTTATGGTCGAAGCTCTCAAATGCCTTTCTCTGTTCTTTAGACACAAATCTCAATCGGCGCACCATTCTTACCAGATTTCAGTAGTAAATTATCAACCCCAAAAGATTCAAAATTCAGCAACAAACCTCCAACACAACTCAAGCTAATCAACCAAATCCAAATCAAACAACCAACTCAATTATTCCTTCAAGTAAACTACCAAATCCCAATCCTTCAATCAACCACCCAAATTCAAGAATACCCAATAATTATCAAACAATCACACCCAAATCTTTCAAATCACCACCTCTCAATCCAAAATTCCAACTTCAATCTCACAACTCCACACAATAATAATCAATCAAAACAAACCATAAACTCCAAACTTTTTGGCAGCGGAACTTGCGGCGGGCGCAGCGGGGGAGCGGCGGGCGCAGCCTGGTGCGGTGGCGGCGCAGATCCGGCATCGCTGAGGGTGCTGCTGAGCGAAGCTTCAGATCCGGGGTGGCCGGTGCAGGGGGGCTCGAGGTTGCGGCTTCCAGCGAGAGGGAGGGGTAGTGATGGCAATGGTGGGCTCGAGGATGTGGGTTGAAGAGATTGAAGAGGAAGGATGAAAATGGTGATGGTAGCAAGAAAGAGATCTATGGATGGCGACAGGAAGATGAGAGGAAGGTGAGGTAGGGTTTGATAGAGTTAAAAGATCCCGTGACATCTAAATGTATTTATGTAATTATTATTATTTTTATTTATTTATTTGGGAAACAAGGGTCACGAGTTTGATGTGCGGCAGCCGCGGCATATGCTGCGACCGCTGCATCTGCTCCTTGCCGTGGGTTTGATGTGCGGCGTTCGCCGCATGGATGATGCGGCCGCCGCCAGTGCAGTGGTGGCCTGATCTCGCTTTTTTTTTAATTTGTTTTTTTCGTTATGTACCCCTAAGAAACTACCTAAAGAAAACTAGTGACAGGAACTACCTAAGAAAATGATAGAGATGAAAAAGAAAAGAGAACTTGCCTCGGGTTGCCTCCTGAGAAGCGCCTTTATTTCAAGTGGTTGGCTCGACGTAATGGCCCTTGAGTGGCCTAATGGGTTGGTTCAGCAAGCACCAACTCCTCTTCTTCGTTATGCGAGATGTTCTCAAAGTATGGCTTAACTCTATGACCATTGACCTTAAAGAGCTCATTAGACTTAGGATCATAGAGTTCAATTGCTCCGTGAGGGAATATCCTTGAGATAGTGTAGGGTGCTTCCCACCTTGATCTAAGATTTCCAAGAAAGAGTTGCAGGCGTGATTTGTATAGAAGGACCTTGTCTCCTATTGTTAGCTCTTTCCGCAGGATGTGTTTTTCATGCCAAGCCTTTGTCTTCTTCTTGTAGATCACTGCATTATCATAAGCATCCAGACGCAATTCCTCTAGCTCTTGCAATTGAAGCTTTATGAACTCACCTACTTAATCCAACCTCATATTGCAATTCTTTACAGCCCAATACGCTCTATGTTGAAGTTCCATAGGGAGATGACATGCCTTTCCAAAGACAATTCGATAAGGGGACATACCAATGAGAGTCTTATAGGCCGTCCGATAGGCCCATAGAGTGTCATTCAGCCTTAGACTCCAATTCTTCCTGTTAGGTGCCACTGTTTTCTCTAGAATGGTCTTTATTTCTCGATTTGATATCTTCGCTTGACCATTGGTCTGAGGATGATAAGCAGTGGACACTCTCTATATGACATGGTATTTCTTTAACAAGGCAATGATTGTCCTGTTGCAGAAATGTGTCCCTCTACCGCTAATTAAAGCCTTAGGCACCCCAAATCTTGCGAAAATGGTGTCTTTCAAGAAATCTGCAACCACTTTAGAATCATTAGTTCTGGTGGCCTTTGCCTCCACCCACTTGGAGACATAGTCCACCGCAAGAAAAATATACATATTCCCAAAAGAACTAGGGAAGGGACCCATAAAATCGATACCCCAAACATAAAAAAATTCACAAAATATGACAGTTGTTTGTGGCATTTCATTCCTAGCAGATATGTTCCCAACCCTTTGGCATCTATCGCACGATTTACAAAAGGCATTAGCATCCCTAAATAAGTGAGGCCAAAAGAAACCTGCTTCTAAAACTTTCCTAGCAGTCTTTTGAGGACCAAAGTGACCTCCACATTCATGAGCATGACAAAAAGTAAGGACAGATTGTACCTCATTGTCTGACAGACACCTCCTAATTACCTGATCAGCACAATGTTTCCAAAGGTAGGGGTCATCCCAAACATAGAAGCGAGAGTCTTGTCGAATCTTGTCCTTCTGAGCTTTTGTGAAGTTCAGTGGAAATTCTCCCGTGACCAAGAAATTCACCATATTGGCAAACCAAGGTCGAGTAGTATGGACACCCATCAACAATTCAGGAACATCAGAACTTACCTCGTCAAATAGGAGGGAAAAAGACGACTTGGGGGTCTGAACAACATGTGGCGACCGCGACATGAAAGTTGCGGCCGGTGCATGATTGATCTGCTGCGACCGCGGTATGGTTGCTGCGGCCACGGCACCCTCCGTTTCCGTAGCTCCCTGCAGCTGCCAAGATAAGGTGTGAGTTAAATAAAATAATGTATCATCAGGGAACTCACCATGAATGGGTCTTTGATCTTCTGGCTTGTCCTCTCCTTGGACAAGTCTGCTGAGGTGGTCTGCTACTAAGTTCTCTGCACCTTTCTTATCTTTGATTTCAATGTCAAATTCACTTAAAAGTAAAATCCAACGAATCAATCTTGGTTTCGCTTCTTTCTTAATCAATAAATAGCGAAGAGCTGCGTGATCAGGGAAAACAATTACCTTAGCTCATATGAGATAGGAGTGGAACTTCTCTAGTGCAAAGACCACCGCCAGGAGCTCTTTCTCAGTGATTGAGTAGTTCCTTTGCGCTCCATTCAGAGTCATGGAGGCATAGTAGATGACATGAGATCTCCTTCCTTCCTTTTTTCCCAAGACAGCACCCACAACATAGTCGCTAGCATCACACATAATCTCAAAAGGTTGAGACCATATGGGTGCTTGAATTATAGGAGCGCTAGTCAGGCGACCTTTAAGCTCATCAAAGGCTGCTCTACACCTTTCATCAAACTCAAAAGCTACTTCCTTTTTTAGTAAATCACAAAGGGATGCAGAAATCTTAGAAAAAAACTTAATAAACCTGCGACAGAACCCTGCATGGCCTAAAAAGGAACGAATTTCGCGCACATTGGTGGGTAAGGCAGAGACTGAATGAAATCATTCTTAGCCTTGTCCACCTCAAGACCCCTGCTAGACACAATATGACCCAAAACAATGCCTTGCTCAACCAAAAAATGACACTTTTAAGAGTTAAGAACTAAGTTGGTGTCTACATACCGCCTAAGCACAAGTGACAAATGGTGCAAACAAATATCAAAGTCATCTCCATACACAGGGAAGTCATCCATAAATACCTCTATGAAGCACTCTACATACTCAAAAAATATGCTTACTATACACCGTTGGAAGGTCCCAGGTGCGTTACATAACCCAAAAGGCATTCTGCGATATGCAAAAGTGCCAAAGGGGCATGTAAATGCCGTTTTCTCTTGATCCTCCGGTGCTATAGGTACCTGAAAATTTCCTGAGTAGCCATCTAAGAAGCAATAAAAGGAGCGGCCGACAAGGCGCTCAAGCATTTGATCAATAAAGGGTAGGGGGAAGTGGTCCTTGCGAGTAACTGCATTCAATTTACGATAATCAATACAGACCCTCCAACCAGTTTGGACCCTGCTAGGGACCAACTCACCATCCTGATTCTCAACTACAGTGATACCCTCCTTCTTAGGGACAACCTGAGTAGGACTCATCCATTTGCTGTCAAATATGGGAAAGATCATACCTGCTTGAAGGAGCTTCATCACCTCCTTCTTTACCACTTCCATCATTGGTGGGTTGAGTCTCTGCTGAGGTTGTCTAGATGGCTTGGCATCATCCTCCAATAGTATTCTATGTATGCAAAGGGTAGGACTAATGCCCTTAATGTCTGCAATCGTCCATCCTAATGCCTCCTTGTTTTCCTTCAGAACGGTCACCAATCGCTCCTCCATCCCAAAAGTGAGTTTGTTAGAAATAATGACAGGCAGAGTATCATTTTCACCAAGAAAAGCATATTTAAGGTGATTAGGAAGTTGTTTCAATTCAACATCAGGGGCTTGGATAATGGATGGAAGAAGCTTTTCATTAGGCATGGTCAGCTCGATGCGGTCTCCCCTTGGTGGCACATAGGTGGGAGATCGATGGTTTAAAGCCACTATAGCCTCCTGCAAGTTAGATGACAAGACATAATCTCTAGCAATTTCATCTATAGGGGCATGTAAAGCGACTTCCATCTTATCAACACACTCCAAATCAAAGCAATCTTGTGTCATAGTATCAATAATATCCACAAAGCACAGAGAATGATCATTAGATGGAAATTTCATGGAATCATAAATATTATATTCAACTCTTTGACCATCAAATTACATAGTAAGAGATCCTAAATAGACATCTATCTTGGTCCTAGCAGTTTTCCGAAAAGGTCTGCTCAATAGAATAGGGCCTTCATTGTTACCAGGACCCATGTCAATCACAAAGAAATCAGCAGGGAATATCAAGTTATCAACCATAAAGAAGACATCTTCAATAATCCCTTTCGGGTAGATAGTAGATCGATCAGCAAGTTGAATTACTACCAGAGTATCATTCAGAGGTCTCAACCCCAAAGCATGATAAACATGAGAAGGCAAAACATTAATAGATGCTCCTAGATCTAACATGGCTTTGTCAAATTTAGTATCATCTATCACACATGGAATAGCAAACATACCAGGATCACTACACTTCTCGGGCATACGCTTTTGAAATACAGCAATGACATGTTCGCTTACCTTCACCTTTTGCTTACCTTTTAGCTTCTGGTTCCGCTTGATAGTGCAAAGTTCCTTCAAGAATTTAGCATATCTAGGAATGCTTTTAATCAAATTAAGCAAAGGAATGTTTACCTCACACTTACTAAATGTTTCGAAGATCTCCTTGTCGTTCTCATACCTCCGTGTGTCCTTCAAGGCTTCCGGGAAGGGTGGAACCGGCTTTGGAGTCTCCATAGGTAAGGAGGAAGAAGAAGGAGAAGAGGAAGAAGAAGGAAGAGGGGAAGAAGAAGAAAGTTGAGTACCTGCCACCGAAGTGGAGACAGGCTCACTGGTGGCGGGCGCGGCATGGTGCTGCGGCCGCTGCACGATTGATTGGCCGTGGCCGCGGCATGGTTGTTGCGGCCGCCGCACAGTAACTTGTCCGTCTTCTTCTTTTATCACCTCTATCTCCTTGTCCATTATTTCCTCGTCGTCCTTTTGAGGAGTGACAATCAGTTCCTTGCCACTCCTAAGCGTTACAGCACTAACGTTCTCCTTATTAGGATTCTCGATGGTCTGTGATGGAAGCTTCCTTGAATTGTTTGCCTCCTTAGCACTTAAGATTTGAATGAGCTGACTCATTTGATTATCAAGATTTGTCATCCGATCCGATTGCTGCTTCTCTAAATTTGCAATCCGCTCTGACTGTTGTTTCTCATTCTTCAAGACCAATGATGATAGTTTCTGTAGTGGATCCTCATTATCCTCATTCGATTGTTGCTGACCTCCCTGTCGAGGTTCATATTGTTGTTGGGGCCTTGCCTATTGCGCCCCCCCCCCTTGTTGATTGAAAGAGGCTTGGTAGTTCCCATAGCCCTGTCGATAGCCTCTGTTATAGTTGTTGTTGTTGAAATACCCAGGATTTCCAAAGTTGCCTTGCCTAGGCCTTTGTTGAGCGAAATTCCCAATGGCATTCACAACTACGTTAGGATTTTGCAGAAGCGGACACATATCCATAGGATGAGTGAATTGATTGCAAAGGCCACACGCTTTCAACTGTTGAGGAGTTCTATCGGCTACCAATTGTTTGATCATCTCCTTCACCTCTGCCATGTCTGTCAGAAGTGCAGCCACAGGGGCATCAACAGAGAGTACACCCTTAGCACGAGTGCTCTTGTTGAACTGTCTAGAGCCCTCAGATAGCTCCTTAAACACATCCCAAGCTGCGACAGGCGTCTTATTCAGCATGTTTCCTCCACAAGCATAATTCACTGTTTTGCGCTCTATATCAGTCAGCCCATTGAATAGAAAGAGAACCAGATCCTTTTGAGAGTACCCATGGCATGGGTAGCTGGCGCAGAGTTTCTTGAAGCGCTCAAAGTACTCATATATCGATTCCTTCGCGTACTGCTCAATGCTGCTGATTGACCTTTTCAAGGCATTAAGCTTTGTTGTAGGGAAGTACATCTCTAGGAAGACTCTCTTCATCTCATCCCAAGTAGAAATAGATCCAGATGGTAGATAGAAGAATCCCTCATTCGCCCCATCCTTCAAAGAGAAGGGAAAAGATCTCAACTTGATTTGATCTTCAGTTACGTTCTCATGTATCATCCCAACAACCACAGTATGGAACTCAAACAGATGCTTGTGCGGGTCCTCCCCACTCAACCCATGGAACTTGGGTAGAAGATGAACTACCCCAGATTTTAGCTCAAAGTTGACTCCTTCCGCTAGCGCAGGGAATTGGATTGCCAGGGGTTGCTGTGCCACATCAGGAGCAGAAAGCTCCTTAAGAGTGCGGTTTGCTTCGTTAGCCATCTCTGTTGTAGTTTCTCCTTAATCAAAAGGGAGCTCGCGAAAGCGATTACGAGTTTCTTGCCTTAAAGAGGCAAGGGTCCTTTGAATCTCTGAATCAAACGGCAACAAAGAAGAATTAGTAGCACGAGTATGAACCATATAAGACGGTCCACACCAAGATCAACACTAAAAACACACAAGAATTAATAAAAATTCCCCGGCAACGGCGCCAAATTTGACGGAGGAAAAACCTGTCGTTGATCCGCCAAAGAAACTCAAACAACCACAGTATGGAACTCAAACAGATGCTTGTGCGGGTCCTCCCCACTCAACCCATGGAACTTGGGTAGAAGATGAACTACCCCAGATTTCAGCTCAAAGTTGACTCCTTCCGCTAGCGCAGGGAATTGGATTGCCAGGGGTTGCTGTGCCACATCAGGAGCAGAAAGCTCCTTAAGAGTGCGGTTTGCTTCGTTAGCCATCTCTGTTGTAGTTTCTCCTTGATCAAAAGGGAGCTCGCGAAAGCGATTACGAGTTTCTTGCCTTAAAGAGGCAAGGGTCCTTTGAATCTCTGAATCAAACGGCAACAAAGAAGAATTAGTAGCACGAGTATGAACCATATAAGACGGTCCACACCAAGATCAACACTAAAAACACACAAGAATTAATAAAAATTCCCCGGCAACGGCGCCAAATTTGACGGAGGAAAAACTTGTCGTTGATCCGCCAAAGAAAATTCAAACCTATAGCTAGTATAGCAATAAGCAAGAGGTCGATCCAAAGGGAAAGTTATAATTCAAGTTTGATTCAAGTGTCAACCAAAGTAACCAAATTGGGGGTTTTTAAATGTGAAAGTTCCGCCTTTTATCAAAGCAGATTAAAGCAAATAAAAGTAAATAATTGTAATTCAGACAATTAGGAGAAGCAATTCTACCTACAATTTTCCACTTTATTTGATTTGAAGCGATCCTTGTAACTTCTTTTCGTCATTTTAATGTTTCCTATGAATGCCCTTGTCCCGGCCTAATATAGTTACTAGTCCAAACAATCCTAGCAACCCTTATCAATCGAACAGTCCCTAAAGAAGGATTTAACCCAATTGATAGCTTTTAGTCCAGAGATTAGCCAAGGTATTTGCAGTCCCTAAAGAGGGATTTAACAACACATTCAACTTCCTACTCATTCAATTAGTTCAACCAGCCCTAAAGGAAGTTGCCACTTAGATTAAGGTTCACAACCAGGAATCTACAAAACCTTAGCAATTGAATTGATCTAACAAGTTGGCTAGACAAGATAGAACAAAACAATAAACAATCAAGCACAAAGAAGTTGAAACATTCAAATATAGGAAACGAGGAACGAGTATTAGAAACTCACAATCAGTCCAAATAAAGCTTGAAATTACAGGCAGAATAGATGAGTTTAGTTCCTCATGGAAGACATCGCTCAAATCTCTAAATTGTCTGATGAACGTAAGAATAGAATAGAAGTGCTAGAAAAATAACTAAAACCGGCCTTATAAACAATCCAAGTCGGCCCTCAAACCAAAAACATAAAACTAGGGGTTTTAAAAACAAAACGATGTCACTGACGACCCATGCTGCGGCCGCGGCATATGCGGCGACCGCGGCATCAACAACTTTCTCCAACCCGCAGTGTCGGTCCTGGCTGCGACCGCGACATCCTGTTGCCGGCTCTTCTTGCTTTAGCTTCGCAAGTGTCTCCACTTGTCTTGCTTTTCTTCATTCCTTGCTTTTTTCCAATGTTTCTTGTATTCCTCTTCAAGATATTGCATCTCCCAATTGTGTTCCAATTCAATCTGCAAGATAAACACAAATTTACGCAGAATCCGAACTTTTCTAGAATAATCACAAGATGTAAATTAGTGACAAAGTATGAAAGAAATGCAATCTAACTAAACTAAAAATGCCTATAATGTCTATCTAAGATATGCATTATCACCCATGTTTATAAGATTAAAATATCATGAACAATATGTAAACTTGACCAACTTCTCATTTCATTGTCAATTGATCTTGAGATGACCCTTATTGAGTTTAAGTGTTTTTCGTATCTCTTATACGTGAGTCCGCAAACATCTCATATCCTATTAGAGCCAGCTTCGAATTGGTATATTTTGCGTTACTATTTTTTTTAATTAAAAAAAAAACAAATTATGCTTCCAAGAAAATGAGAAAAATGTGGAAATTGATAAAACTTGAATTTGGAGAAGACATTTTTTCCCATATCCAATTGTTCTTCGTGGAGAGCAATACGCGTTGATGTTTTCAGTGACAAAGAGAACAGAGAGAAAGCGCGATCGAGCTCTTACCGAATTGGCTGGCGAGGCCTCCGAGGGGGGTCTTTGCCCTATGTTTTCTTCTCCACGAGGAATTTGGTAAAGCCTTGTTTCTTCCATTTGCTTCTTCCTGGTTTACTTCCGATTGCTGTCGTGTTTTAGGGTTGCTTAATTTTTATAATGAATACGGACAAATAGACAAAAAAGAGAGACGGATTAAAGAATTTTATTTTGTTTTGTGTTTTAATTTGATTTTTCCTCATATGAACTCACAAATCCTCCCCGCGCCTTTGCTCAAGTTGATTTTTTCATGATTTTATTACCTTTGTGGGCTCGGAGGGTAATTGACGTATTCCAATCATTCCCTTGAACCGGTCAAGGAGCTCTCAACTGAGTTGTTTAGGGTCTTGAATTCCATCTAGATTCTCTTGAAAACATATAGTATTGACTTTATCTAAGGATTTAGTTTTTCTTCATTCATTCCCATGCAATGAAAGGGTTTCTTTTCTTTTTTTGATTGGATGGGTTGATTTATTTTCTTTATTAATTTTGAGATAAAAAAGACCTTTCGTGTTCGAACTGTTTTGGGAGGTAGACGTAATCGGATGAGGAATAGTTTAATTTCAATCCGGATCATTTAGTGGCGGCCATATTCCATCGGATCTTTTAAAAAGAATATGTATAATTCTGTTAGGGTTTATTTATGAATAGAGGAGATGATGCTAAAACAAAGAAGAGAGGAGATAGATTTTCTTCATATTTTTTAGGGGACTCCTTTATTTTTCCGGAGAGATCAAGTAACAGGCATCGGATTTTGCTTTAGTTTCAGAATTTAAGGGAAAATGAAATTATTAGATATTTATGCGAAAAAGGATGGTGTTCAGGTGGAGTTTCTTATTTTGCACGACAGTCTTCCTTTAATAAAATATTAAGTATTTGGTGGGGTTTAAGCAAAGGAGGAAAAAGAAAACTTGGTTATGTTTGGGCCGAGTTATGTTATACTTGCAATTGGGTTAGTGTTGATGTAATGCCAAGAAAGAATCAGTGTTAATCCGTAGGTAGTTCTTCCTGAATGCATCAGTATCCTTCGGTGTACTTATGAGGTGCGATGATAGCAACATTGAAAAGTTTGTGTTGACTAGGCTCTGCAAAATATTGGATGTATCGTAGCTAAGATAATTTTGAGTTCAATACATCCATAAAATGAGAGCTTTTACTTGAACTTTGGTCACATATTATTTCTTATTAAGTTTCTGCAATTATTTGCAGGAACATTTCGATTTTGAGGTGAAAAATGCATGACACCTAGGTGATAACAGAGAGAAGAATCTTCTACTGCACGGATTTCCTGGGATCGACAATTCTCTTCCTTTCTATTAGATCCACTCCTTCAATTGATTGCATAGTACCGTAAATTCTATCACCTTTTTATCTCATCCTCTATAACTTACAGAGATCCTTAGCTCCTCTGCTTTTACTATCTGTTCTCCACTCGCAAATAATTTATAGTCTAGAAATTCCTTATGCTGGTACTTTTGGTGGCTTAATAAAAGACTTATGCAGTTATTTTTTTAATTTGTTTCATCATAATTGTTGCTTCTAAGTTTATGCTGCTACTGTGTCATTTTTCAGCTTTTGAGAACTTGTAGAGATGCCTGAATCTCTTGGGGATTACGCGAAGCATGATTTAGATCTTGCTTCTTCTCTCAGAGAAAACAGTGAATATGTGGGGCTTGTCACGCTAAATTTGACCAAGTTATCTCAAGCTGATGGTGTGCAACCTCGGGATGTAGGAAGATTAAGATCTCTCCTCTGGTGGATAAAAGCTTTATTAGTTTGCTGTATTGTTGGGCTAATTCTTCTAATATTTCTAAAATGGGGACTGCCGTTACTTTTTGAAAAGGTATGCTTTTATTAGTTCTCGTCCTTTTTGTAAGGTGGATCAGTCTAAATCAAGAACATGATTCTTTCCTTAACTAAGTAGTTCTAGCGGAAATAATTGGGAGTGTAATCTTCTTGGAGGTTCATATATAGGTTGTTCAATGCATCAGATGCATTGAACAAGCTATTATCTGCCTTTCTTTATGTGAATACAATAAATATGTAAAGTTACGAAAATATGCACCAGAATCTATGCTTCTAATGCTGGCAAAGTAAAGTGGCTGTCTGATTGGAAATGATATAAGTTGTTAATGATTTATCCTTTTGAAGATCATTGATGTGCTTTTTTTACATAACCATTTGTGTTGGAATGCAAAAATGCTTGTAAATAGAACTGCTGTATTGCTACTATTTCTAGAAACTTTTCTATATCAACATTGGAAATCTAAAGAGGTCTAATAATGCTTGTAAATAGAACTGCTGTATTGCTACTATTTCTAGAAACTTTTCTATATCAACATTGGAAATCTAAAGAGGTTTAATAATAAAAGATTCAGTAATTCTTAACTCGGATGAAAATTTTTGGAAGTAAAAAAAGATTTTAATGATAATGATTATGATTAACATGTTCCTGCTGATGCTTTTGTAGTTTTGTGGCATATATCTTACCTGTAACATATTTTTTTGACCTGTTGCGACAGTATCGTATCTAGTCTTTATCAAACAGGATCCTATTTGTGCTTCAGATTTATCCACCCAAAGTCTTGTGTAGGGGCAATAATATTCACATTTAAAAAACATATTGTGATATCCTTTAAAGACTCTTTCGAATGAGAGTGAATGGTTTGTTGGTGAAATCCTTCAATAATGTAGCTTTATAACATCATAATAAAAAATTAGATAGCATTTGCATTATTTGTGGCAGATTCTCCTACCAATGATGCAATGGGAAGCCACTGCATTTGGGCGTCCTGTTCTGGCCATTGTTCTTGTTGCATCTCTGGCATTATTCCCTGTACTTTTCATTCCTTCTGGTCCTGCCATGTGGCTCGCAGGGATGATTTTTGGTTATGGGCTTGGTTTTATTATGATAATGGTTGGAACAACTATAGGAATGGTGCTGCCCTTCTCAATTGGGTTGCTATTTCGTGATCGAATTCACGTAAGATTGCTTACTTATCTCAAGGCAGTTTTAGTTGTTTTCCTTTTTAGCATTCAAACATCTCTTTAACTTCTTCTCAACTATGTTTTTGTGTTTACTTTTTTCCGCTATTCTATTCTTGCAGAAATGGCTGATGAAATGGCCCCAGAAAGCTGCTATGCTTAGACTGGCTGCAGAAGGGACTTGGTTTCATCAGTTTCGGGTGGTTGTGCTGTTCAGGATTTCACCTTTTCCTTATGCAGTTTTTAACTATGCAATAGTGGTCACCAACATGAGATTTTGGCCTTACTTATGGGGATCAATTGCTGGAATGGTACCTGAAGCTTTCCTTTACATTTACAGGTCAGTTATTTGAATTTGTCGTGTAATATTAGTTGCATTCAAGATCAAGTCCATTGGCCTTGCACCAGGTTCTGATTGATACTTTGCGTTCTTCATTTGCAGTGGTCGGTTGATAAGGACATACGCAGATGTCAAGTACAACAACCACCATCTCACTTGGGTAGAAATTGTATATAACATCATCTCTTTCATTGTTGCCATAGTAACCATAGTTGCTTTCACCATATACACCAAGAGAACCTTGGACGAGCTCAAGATGGTAGAAACCAAAGGGGATCTAGAATCTAGTTGCATGACACGTGATCTCCGGTTAGAGATGGAAGCGCTTCCTGGGACGCTTGTTTCTTGTACATAATCATGGTAAGTGGTTTTAGATAGTTGATCGGTTTTTTTTTTCTGACTTTTGTAATAGGAAAAGAAAGTGTGTTTACCAACCTCCAGACACTTTATTATCGGGAACAGCAACAAATATAAACATGATGTTGTGCTGTAAGCATGAATGTACATCTGCAACCAATACCTTGTTGTAGTTGCCAAAAAAAAAAAAAAAAAAATTGTTTGCTGGTTCCGGTGCCATGCTATACAACAAATGATGGTTATTTTAGTAAAGAGTTCTAGCTATATGGGGGTGAACTTGTATCTCCAAGAGAATTTCGGTTATGCCGAATCTTGGACTTCTGTTATGTAAAGATCCAAGTAAGGTGAGGATTAATGATAGGTAGAATTTATTTGTCGCGCACATGGTTATCTGCTTTTCTTTGCATCTCTTCCACTCTTCCCATGAACTTTACCTTATCTGCAGGGGCGGAGGCAGAAAAAATCCGAGGGGGCCTCAACTAAATTTTCGGGATTTTTTTTTTGAAAATATATATAAGATACAATTTTTGTTATAAGAAATATAGTATGAAACACACTAAATGTATGATTTAAATAGCTATTTTGAGTTTAAAATGCTAAAAGGAGAAAAAAATCTCTAAAATGAAGCTATAAGGATTCAAACTAAAGACCTTATCATTGTATTCCTCAACCCATACTAACTAAGCTAAGCATACTTAATGATTCTATACTCTTTTTAACTATTTTTAACCTTTAAATTATCAAAAATTACAAAAAAAAATACACACACACACACATATATATATATATATATATATTTATTTATTTATTTATTTACGTTTTCCCCCGACCCAGGGGGACTCGATTAGCCCATATTTGTACTCCCAAAGGAAAAATGAAGAGAAAATTTTATGGCTCAATTAGCCCATATTTTATGGCTCAATTAGCCCATTTTTTACCATATTAAGAGTGTCCCTCAAGTGTGGAAAATTAGGGTTTTGTCCACATAAAATTTTCTGGACAAAATTACCCATCTAATCTCATATCCCCATCGTCGTTTCAGCACCAAAAGTAAATAACCCCAATCGTGCTCAATCTTCATCGATCTCTCGCCATGATCGGCTTCGCAGAAGATGTCTCCATCTTTGCTATTTCAGATCTGGCTCTCTTCGTCGGCCCCTCCCTCACTCTCTGCTCTGAGCGACCGCCCCTTCGCCGGATCTGACAGATGCCACTGCCTTGGCCGAGCAGATCGAGGACGGAGATCTGAGATCTCAACCTCCGAGCGACCATCCATGGCGTCTCCTCCTCCGATTCGCGCTCCGAGCCAGCGATTTGCAACTGGCGGCCCAGATCCGCTCCCTCTGTTCTCGCTCCGGCTCGAGATCGTTTCAGAAGCGTTCAATTCGATGGCGACAGGCAAGAGGCGGAGGCGGCGGAGATTCGGCGGAAGCGGAGGTGGAGGCTGCGGAGGTGGACTCTGGTGGCTTCTCTCCTCGATCTCCCTATTGCTTCCTTCGTTCTCACTCCTGCTCTGGTCTCTCAGATCGACACCTCTCTCCAGATCGCTTCCATGGCGGCTCCAAATCCAGGCTTCCATGGAACCTCTCTTCGATTTCCGCATCTTTCCCATGTCAATTTCTCTTTGTACAAGGTCTGTTCTCTCCAGATCGGAGGCGGTGGTGGTGGAGCCCTGCTGGCCGAGGTCGGAGGCGGTGCTGGTGTTGCCGAGGCAGCGGAGGAAGGGGAGACTAGGGGTGGCCACGGGTTACGGGTCGACCCGTGACCCGACGGGTCGTACGGGTCAATGACCCGGCGGGTCCGGGTCAACGGGTCGGGGCGGGTTGCGGGTTAGGGTCAGGGGTTTTGAACCCGATGACCCGGCAGGTCATGACCCGACGGGTCAACCCGCCATCCCAATTTTTTTTTTTGAAAAAATATTTTTTTTTATGTTTATAATAATTATTATGTATATTATTTTTAAAATAATTCATAATATATAAACATAAACTAGTTTGCAATGTGCAATGTGGGTCAAAGACACTATCACCCTTCTGTTTTTATAGATTTGGAAGACATCCCCTATTTTCTCAACTTTCAATGTGGGACAAGAGTATTGTCCCACATTGAAAGTTGAGAGTTAGAATGATAAGGGATGGATGTATATATATGTGTACTCAATCCTCCCTTAACCCTCACTCTTCACTTTAAGCTTTAGTTCTTATATTTCTTATAATGAAATGAAGTAAAGTTTGAGAAGTTTTATATCCTTATATTTATATTGTAGTGGATGAAAGAAGTTTTATAAAAATATAAAATTTCTCATGTTTTTTTCCACTTCATATTAAAATAAAATGGATATAAAAAGTGATATGTAGAAAAAGTCTTTACCTATCATTTTTTTAAAAAAATTTTAGTCAAAAATATTAAAAAAAATAATTTTTTTTAATTTGGGAATCCGGCCCTTGATCCGGCGGGTCGAACCCGTCGGGTCAAGGGTTCGGGTTGCCCTTCCCCGACCCTTGACCCGGCGGGTCGAACTCGTCGACCCGCCGGGTCCGACCCGTGGCCACGCCTAGGGGAGACGATAGAGCGGAGGCGGAGGCTGGAAACGTTCTTCTGCTTCAACTGGTGACCAGCACATTCTACTCCATCAACGCTCTTCTCCCGCAAGTACCCCTTTCATCTTGTCTCTCTTCTCCCTTCTTCAATTGTTGCATTTGAATGTTTGATTTCTGTGGGTTAGTGATGTAATTCCATTACAAGTGATGTCACCTTTTATTCTAGAAGTTCTGGCTTGTGCCACAAGTGATTTCTAGCTTAGTATAAATACCTGATGTAATAAAGTGGAATTCAGTTTTTGACAAATAATAAAATACACAGGTTCCTCTTTCTCCCTCTTTCTCACAAACATCTCGTTTACTCAAAATGGTATCAGAGCAGTGATCGATTTGTTCGATCTGCTGCAATCTACTCTGAGATCAGATCTAGCTCTATGCCTCTCTCTGCACACGAGCTCGCTCTTGTCATTCCTGTGTAGGTATGACGACTGTATCTCCACCAGGTTCACCAAGGCCGTCTGGAACTGGAGGACGCCGAGGAGGAGGATCTCAAATCACTATGACTGACCTTTAGAATCTGCTATTCATCCATCCATCGGATAACTCTGGTATGAATCTATGCTCTATTCAGCTTGTTGGTGAGAATTATAGACGCTGGAGTCGTTCCTTTACCAAAGCATTGTCGGTTAAGAACAAGTTGTGGCTAATTGATGGATCCATAGCTAGATCTGCTGAGACTGCACTGCAGTGGGACAGATGTAACGATATGGTGTGCTCTTGGTTGCTGAACACGGTGTCTAAAGACATCTATAACACCATAGACGAATATGATACAGCTCGAGAGATGTGGCTTGACCTCGAAGAGAGCTATGGCCAGAAAAATGGCCCTCTGATTTTTGAAATCCAGCGAGAAATTCATGATTGTCAGCAAGACAAATCTGAATTGACTGAGTATTTCACCAAACTAAAAGGATTGTGGAGGCGTCAGTCAGTGGTGATCCCCTCAATCAAGTGTCGTTGTGGCAAATGTGAGTGTAATCTGCAAAAGCAAGCGGAAGAAGCTGATCTAGAGAACAAACTTATGAAGTTCCTTATGGGACTACATGAGAAGTATGATGGGGCTCGAAGGCAGATCCTGATGACTACACCACTGCCATCTCCTAGTACTGCTCATTCTCTTCTGATGCAAGGAGATCAGAGTCAGAAGTACTCAGAAAAGAGGCTCAGCAAGTCTGATCTTGCCTCCACTGCTCTCATGACAAAGCAAAAGGAAGAGGAATCCAAGAGATCTGCTCTCACCTCTCGCCATGAGGAGGAGAAACCAAGACGTTTGAAGTGTGGCCATTGTTCTGGGAACCACAAGATGGAAAGGTGCTGGGAGCTAATCGGATACCCTAGCTGGCATTCAAAGAGCAAGTTTAAGCCTCAGACGTCGAGATCCAACAATCCTGATCTGAACAGGAAATCAAGTGGCTCAACTGGTGGATCTAAAGCAAATGCTGTCATGAATGCCTCACAGGAGTTACTCAATGGTGGATCTGGTGTGTCATCTTCAGGCCTCTCCGCAGATCATCAGAAACTTCTTGGATCCATCATTTCTCTCCTCAGGCAAGCTGATAATTCCACACATGAGTCACATCTAGCAGGTGAGCTTTGTTTCAATGCAGTTCATTCAAACAGTTTGTGGATCCTTGATAGTGCAGCTACCGATCATATGACCTCAAATTGGTCCTTGCTTGTTGATCCTATCTCGCTTTCTTCTCCATCTACTATCAACTTTGCTGATGGTAGCTCCTGTGCCATTACACACACTGGTTCTGTCAGATTCCCAAATCTTACTTTACACAATGTGTTATTTGTCCCTACATTCCACTTTAACCTCTTATCTCTTCCTAAACTTGTCCGTGAATTCAAATTTCATGTAAATCTTGATTATGATTTCTGTGTAATTCAGGACCAAACAAAGACGAAGATGATGGCATATGGTAGATATCGGGATGGCATGTACTACATGTATCCTGCAACTAATGGAGTGGTGCCTAGTGATCTCAAGCTGCTTTACCCTCACAGTCTTGCCTCAATCTCTTCTTTCCCTACTTTTCTTCCTAAAAACACTGTTTCCAGTTTAACTCAGAGTACTGCCTTGTGGCATTTAAGACTTGGACATGCTCCAATTGTGAAATTAAAGCATATTTCTGCTATCAATGATAATATTGAATCAACTTTCTCTCATGAATGTACTGTTTGTCCTCTAGCTAAGCAAACTCACTTGCCTTTTGCTTCTAGTTCTGCTTCTGCTGATCATGTGTTTGAACTGTTGCATTGTGATGTATGGGGGCCCTATGATACTCCTACCAAGGAGGGATTTCGCTTCTTTCTAACCATTGTTGATGATAAATCTAGAGGTGTGTGGGCATTTCTTCTCAAACACAAAAGTGAGGTTGCTTCTGCTTTACAAACCTTCATTCTCAGATCTCAAAATCAGTTTGATGCCCATGTTAAAACAATTCGTACAGATCAAGGGACTGAGTTCCTTAACTCTACCCTTACTGCTTTTCTTCAGTCCCTGGGAATTGTTCATCAAAGGTCATGTGTTTACACACCTCAGCAGAACGGAAGGGTGGAGAGGCGTCACAGATATCTTCTTGAGATGGCCAGATCTTTCATGATTCAAGCCAATCTACCAGTTCACTTTTGGGGGGATAGCATCTTGACAGCTACATATATCATAAATCGCCTTCCAAACCCCTTATTACACCACAAAACACCTCATGAAATCTTGTTCAAAGCGCCTCCCACCTATGATCACTTGCGTGTGTTTGGCTGCCTGGGATATGTTACCATGACTGCCTATCCAAGCATTAAGAAGTTTCATGCTCGTTCTGACCCTTGTATATTTTTGGGATATCCTTTTGGCATTAAAGGGTACAAAGTTTTCAATCTCAAAACTCGTTCAACCATGGTCAGCAGAGATATCAAGTTTCTTGAGTCAATTTTCCCCTACAAGCGCTATTCTGATGCTCCTCGGTCTACCACATCTACATCTTTCATTGATTTTGTTGATCAACATTTTCCCATGGATTATGTCTCCCCAGACATTGCATCTTCTCCTGAGCATGTATTCTCTACACCTGCTGCAACCCCACACAATGAAATCACAACCACAAGCTCTCATGCTGACTATGAACCTACTCCCATCTCTGTCAACTTTGATGACACCCCACCTATTGAGCCTCAACCAAGACATGCAACCCGAGATCACAGGCCCCCTGCTTGGTTGAGGGATTATGTATACATGGCATCTGCAGGTATGACCAATGCTTCTTCTTCTTCTACCTCTAATCATCCTCATGCTATTTCTTCTCACCTGTCTTATTCTACCTGTTCTCCACATTATAGAGCCTTTATTGCTAACTCTACTGCACTATCAGAACCCACGTCTGTGAGTGATGCATTAACAAGTTCCTCTTGGTGTGATGCAATGCTTGTGGAGTTAGAAGCTCTTGAGAGAAATGGCACTTGGGTTATCCAACCTCTTCATGCAGACAAGTCTGTCGTTTCGTGCAAATGGTTGTTTAAACTCAAGTATCACAGTGATGGAACTCTTGATCGTCATAAAGCCCGTTTGGTGGCTAGGGGATTCACACAGGTGGAAGGCATCGATTACTCTGAGACCTTTGCACCTGTTGCTCGGATGATTACCGTACGCACTCTCCTTGCTCTTGCTGCTGCTCAAGACTGGCCTCTCTTCCAGATGGACGTCACCAATGCTTTTCTTCATGGTGATTTAGACGAGGAGGTATTCATGACTCTACCCCCTGCCTACTCTCATCTAAAGAGGCTGCAAGCACATAAGCAGGGGGAGCCTACTAAGCATTGCCCTCAGGGGGAGATCTTCAGTGAGGCCAATGGATCACCAATGGTATGCAAATTGCAAAAGTCCTTGTATGGACTGAAGCAAGCACCACACCAATGGTTTGCAAAGTTTTCTAGTGCTGTGCAGGAAGCAGGTTTCCTTCAAAGCAAAGCAGATTATTCTCTATTCACTAGAAAGAGTGGTAAGGCATTTACAACACTGCTTGTGTATGTAGATGATATGGTTATCACTGGAAACGATCTTACTGAGATACAAAGGCTCAAACTTTTCCTGAAAAGCAATTTTCAGATTAAAGATTTGGGTGACATGAGGTATTTCTTGGGTATAGAGGTTGACAGAACAGCTGCAGGAGTATTCTTGAACCAATGGAAATACACTATGGAGCTGCTTGAAGAAACTGGAATGACCAATGCTAAGCCATTGCACACTCCCTTAGACATTCATGTGAAGCTCACTGGTGAGGGGGAGCACATGAGGAACCCTCATCTGTATCGAAGATTAGTTGGAAAACTGATCTATTTGACTGTCACTAGGCCAGATATTACTTATAGTGTGCAGGTGCTCAGTCAGTTTATGCAAACTCCATGTGTGGAGCACTAGAAAGCTTCCAAACACTTGCTTCGTTACTTGAAAGAAGCACCAGGACAGGGACTTTTGCTTGCAAAAGAAACAGACCTTAAGCTTAGAGCCTATTATGACGCTGATTGGCAGTCATGTCCTATGACAAGGAGATCACTCACAGGCTTTTGCATATTTCTAGGATCATCTTTGATATCCTGGAGAACAAAGAAACAGTCATTCGTAGCAATGTCTACAGCAGAATCTGAGTATAGAGCCATGGCAGCAACATGTTGTGAAGTTACATGGCTTGTGAACTTCTTAAAGGATCTGAATTTGAGCTCAGTCAATCCAGTTGAGCTCTATTGTGACAATCAAGCTGCGCTACACATTGCCAGGAATCCAGTGTTCCATGAGCGCACTAAGCACATTGAGGCCGATTGCCATCTAGTTCAAGACAAGGTGATCAAGAAAGAAATTGAAGCCAAGTACATTAATACCAAAGAGCAGCCAGCCGATTTGTTCACTAAAATTCTGAGTCAAGAGCAACATAAGAAGCTTATGTGCAAGCTTGGAGTTGTGAATCAGTTCCTCCCATCTCCAGCTTGAGGGGGAGTGATGTAATTCCATTACAAGTGATGTCACCTTTTATTCTAGAAGTTCTGGCTTGTGCCACAAGTTGTTTCTAGCTTAGTATAAATACCTGATGTAATAAAGTGGAATTCAGTTTTTGACAAATAATAAAATACACAGCTTCCTCTTTCTCCCTCTTTCTCACAAACATCTCCTTTACTCAAAAGTTAGGGATTCGGGTGGTAGGCTGATTTTTGGTGTGCGGGTGTTGGTCGATTAGGGTGTAGGTTGCCTATTCATCTGCAGGTGTACATTGATTATGGTCTGCGTGTCTAAGGCCTGATTTTTAAGGGTCAAAGGTCTTATTTTTGAAGGTTTGCGGGTGTAGGTCAATTATGGTCTGTAGGTCGATTTTTGAAGGTTTGGATGAATTATACTGTATATATGTTGAATGTGATTCAACTTTCCAAGCTGAGTAGTATCTTATCACATCACTGGCAGTTTCTGTTTCACCTTGTATTTCTTAAGGGTAGTGCAATAGCTAACGACAAGAATTAGAACGACTAAAGGCAATTTGTATATCTGTAATCAATATTAGGTGTATAAGGTCTGATTTTGTAAGGTTTGATTTTTAGACTACCTGTGTGGAGGATATTAGCAAGTTTGTAACATGTATATCTATATCTATATCTCATAAGTCATACTAGAGCTGGTAATTCGGGCCATCCGGTCGGGTTCGGGTCGATCGCATTCGGGTCAGGTCACTGATGAGTCAGGTCAACTCGGTCAAAATTTCTATGTCAGGCTTGGTCGGGTCGGATTCAGTCAAAATGAAATTCAGATTGGTCGGGTTTCGGTCAGAATCGGGTCGGACCCATTCGGGTTTTCGGTCAGAATCGGGTCGGTCTCGTTCGGGCTTCGGGTCGGTACCCGATATATCGGCCGATATGTCAGAGATATTTAGAATCCGTTATCAATTTACCATATAGCCATATATCATATAGGTATATCGGATCAAAATTTAAACGTATATGAATTTGAATGTAAACCTTTTGTTTTACCAAGTTTATGGGTGATTTTACAATTTAAATATTAAATTTTCATGTTTATTTTTAAAATTTGAAGTATAAATATAATACGACCCCGATAAGCTATATTTGGAAGTTAGAACCTTGCTTTTGGGTAATCAATTTTATTAAATTGAATATGTAATTCATGTTATTTATGGATTTCAAAAAGCATTTTAGTAAAATTAAATATGATTCAATAAATAATCTACTCATTGGCTCGTAAACTCAATGTTGTTAAACTCTCGATTGGATCCTACGATTTAAAAATGTAAAAAATGATCCCGACCCTTTATTGCGATTATAACGATCCTATAAAATGTCTATTATAAGAAATTTCTAATATTTACCCTTTATATTTAAGAAATTTATAATATATTTAGTTAATCTATATTATATTTAGTTTGTTTTTAAAATTTTACATCTTTATGGGTATTTTTTATAATTTAACATAATATTTATCTAATATTAAACATAGTAACTTCATTTAAAAGAAAGTTCATCCATAAGGTGGGATTTTATTATCCTACTATTCAATTATACGATCCGATCCTTATACCTTTTACCGATCCAATTTAGAATCCCAATTTTAATAACATTGGTAAGCTAATTCTATTTATCATTAATTTCATTGAAATTTGGTAATATATTGTTATCAAAATCATACTTGATTCCCTAGTTGCTCGGGTCAGTTGGGAGTCGGGTCGGGTTGGGACTCGGGTCAGTTGGGAGTTGGGTCGGGTTGGGCGTCGGGTCGAGTCTTATTTGAGTCGGATCCGGGTTGAGTTGGGTTTGTCTGTATTCGGGTCACTTTGGGTTTCGGGTCAAAGTCGGGCGGGCTCGATTTTGGGTTCGGGTTATGCATAACGCTAAATTTTCGGGTTCGGTCGGGTTTTGGTTCGGGTCGGTCGGTCGGGTTTCTCGGGTCGGGTCAGATTTTGCCAGCTCTACGTCATACCAATATCCTATATCTATATACCGTATCCAAACGGGCAATCGTCTGTCAGGTGCATTTTAGTAGTTTGATGAATTTCAGCAATTGCTGAAATGCTTTACCATTTCAATTTCTTTCTCTTTCATTAATTAATTTATGTATATATAAATTATTGTGAATACAATTGTCTGGTGTATATTGAGTCTTTTTTATCAAACTGAGCCTTTTTCTAGACTTTTTTTGTGCAATTTCAGCAAATTATTGTGAATACAAATGTCTGGTGTATATTGACTAGTGTACTGGTGTATTCGGTGAGAATGCAAGCGAGCAAGGAAGTTAGGAAGGACAAAGAGAGCACGGAGAGCTCCGGATTCAGTATTTCAGCAACGTTGGTAGAGCGAGGAAGAACAAAGAGAGCACGGAGAACCTCGGTTTCAGCATTTCAGCAACGTTGGTAGAGCGAGGAAGAACAAAGAGAGCACGGAGAACCCCGGTTTCAGCAGGTAGAGCAAATGTTCTTAATTAGCTAATGTAAAAGGCCGGTAGAGCTAATGTTTTTAATTAGCTAATGAGAGTTTGGATATTGGCAGTTTTAGCAAAAAACATTTGCCTTGTTGAAATTGATTCTTATAAAATTGTATGAGCTACTATATCTTACAAGCATATATGACAACATTTCAGCTTTTTTGTTTTCAGTATTTTAGCATTTCAGTAGCTTGTATGTATAACATTTTCAGCATTGTCAACAATAATCACTTCAACATCAACAACGTTGTTGAAACCAGAGTTTTAGCATCAACAACGTTGCTGAAACCGGGATTTCAGCATCAATAACAGTGCTAAAACCGGGGTTTTAGCAACTTCGGTTTGAGCAACGCGGAAAAAAAAAACAAAAGAAAAACTGCTGAAACAGAGGGTGGCACAGGGGTTTCAGCAACTCTGGAAACGCGAAAAAAGAGCGAAAAAAGCGGAAAAAAAATTGCTGAAACAGAGGGTGGCACAGGGGTTTCAGCAACTCTGGAAATGCGAAAAAAAAACGAAAAAAAGCGAAAAAAAAACTGCTGAAACAGAGGTTAGCACAGGAGTTTCAACAACTTTATTTTAGAGGTGGACATTTTGCTAATATGGAGAGAGTGGTGGACATTTTCCTAATAAAGCCCAAAATTATGGACATCGAGGTAATCACCCAAAAAATGAATGCTTTTTCCATTTACCTATACAATGCATTTAATCTTAGTGTAATAACTCTTCACCATTTACCTCTACAATGTATTTAATCTTAGTGTAAAAATGGAAAGATTATTCACTAAAAGGGACAATTAATTTGTTACAAAAAAAATGACCCAAAAGGACAATTATTTCGTTACGGAGGGAGTATCAAAATAGATGTCATTTTAGGTTTTTTACGTATGAGGTAGTAATGATTTGTATTGATTTGTGTGTTGTTAATTTTTTTAAAGGTTTTGATTGGTTAAAAAATGTAGTGGGTAATAAAATTTATGAAAAAGTTAGTTGAATGATGATGTTGATTGATGGGTGAGTGTTTTATGAAAACTTGTGCAAAATTCTAAAACGACTTAAATTTTGAGACATAAATAGTATAAATCAACCAACTATCAAGCTAATTATCAATAACAATAACAAAAGTTTTTTTTGGAAGTTATCTCATCCCTCTAGATTTCTAGAAAGAGGGAGCCCAACCTTGGCTCTGACCACACCAAACCGTCTTCGATCGCCTTAACTCGGTCACGTCTGCTTTTGAACTGGGATTCGTCCTCTTTCTATCCATGAGCGGTGTCTTTTTTGGCTCGTACGCCTCTGATCTGGGTTTGCCTTGGCTCAATCAAGTTTTCTACGCTTAGTCTCTCCTACTCTCCTCCTCTACTTCATTTTTCAATTGGGTTTTTTTTATCAGCCTCCTCATGGTTCGACCCTCTAACCCTAAGCCCCAATTTTGTTTGTCCTCACTGTGTTCTTCCTCCTCCTGGTGGTTTTGTTCCGTTAGCCTATCCTCGTCTACAGCCCCCATTTCCAGCAGCCTTGGTTCCGTCGTGTGCCTCCTCCCCGTTCACCTTTCGCTGCCAAATTTCGCCTCCCACATATAGCCTTCTAGTAGACCCTTGGATCGTATCCGCCTCCTGTCCTAGTGGGGCCATGTTCCAACGATCTTGTTCAATGCCTGTTTTCGGCGTCTTGTCGACGATCTCGGTCGTTTGCCACGACCGGTGTCCTTTTACCTTCTTGTTATATATTCCGGGGCATCGTGCTATCAGATGTACTTGACGTGCAAGCTGCTTCTTTATCCTTGCACGCCAAGCATTAAGTTTCCAAAAAAAAGACCGAAATCAGTTTTCAATTATATTTTATATATAAATAATAATCCCAATGGGCTTAATCAAAATCCCGTAAGGGCCTCGATAAAATTCGAAAAGGGCTTTCAGGTGCATTTTACTAGGGTGGTTTTCGGCTGCGTCTCTAGGTGTTCTTGGCATTCATATTCTTAGTTGGGGCTCAAGCGTTCGGTGTCGGGTATGGTTGGGGTCGAGGCGACTCCGTGATCTGGAAATTTCCTTGGAGGATCGTCTTCACTGCCCTTATGGACTTCTGATGTACCGAAAGCTAGCAGTGTCATTGATTGGTGGCGCTTGGCATCCGATCGTAGTCTATGTTTCCCCCATCATATTAGGGATATGTTCGTTTATTCGCTTGGATTTATTAGCTTGCCATTGTTTGTATTGCACCTTTCTATTTTAGATTGTATGTTTGACGGTTCACCTGTCGACTTTGTCGGCCACTCGAGGTGTCAGACCTATCTAGCTATCTGGCCCTCGAATTCTTACCTTATCAAAAAAAAATAACAAAAGTCTTTTGATGAAAAATCCAATGAAAAAATGAATCTTCTTCCCCATTGCAATGAATAGTATCACCTCCACCATCTTCTACAATCGATCTCAACATCTGCACTAAAAAAACGCCTCATCTAACTCTCATACTCTAACTCCAATGTTGACAATGGGCCCATCCAGTCCCAATTCCACTTCCTCTCAACCGAGGCCATGATGACTCTATTCTCTTCCCGCTTCTATTTCATAGACAACATGATGAAGAAGTTTAAATCCGACTACACGACAGGTATTCGGGCAAAATCTACTATCCTGTGTTCCCTTAGAGCATATGAGGTTATACAATCAAAACTCATGTTGAGGGCTACCTTAAATGGACCATATGAGGTACGATGAATTTCGAGACCTTGTATAATGTAGGCTAAATAATGGAGGAATCAAGCTTGGGATGAGTTTGAAGTTGATTTTTGCCTAGTGCAAGAAGAAAACTTAAACATCTCATTGAGAGCAATCCATGCTTGACATGAGGTTTTGGGTTCGATGACGTCACTGAACAAAGCAGTATAAATAATAGTGATGATCCAAATTATAGGATAAATTTATCCTTCTTTTCATATACCTCATATGTAGAGTTTAGAGTTGTGGATGTCGACATTGTATTGGTACTAGAAACCGGTAGAGTTTTAGGTGGAAAGATCTTTAAGAGAACAAAATCCTTCTAGTAATAGGCATCAAGGGTGTTGAGAACATTTGCATGCCAATCAACAAAATTGGAAGGATCAAATTTGAAATAGAATTGAGAAATTAGAGGATGATCGATTGGCAGCAGGAATCAAATAAGCATAATTGTTACTCGTGGGAACTATAGGGGTAATTTCGCTTCCAGTACCAGGGATCAGAATGGTATTGGGGATTCAGATGGTGTTCGAGGTGGATATTTCAACAGACATGGTGATTGCAAATATAAAAATAGGTTCACTGATGGAAATTTAGAGTTTATAAGGCGCTAATATCCGTAGACCTCACAAAAAATAACACGATTCAAGACCAAAAGTACCGAGACCCTTCCTTTTTTCAAACCAACCCGAGCCCTTCTCAGCCGCGTACATGGATAAAATAACAACAACAACAACAACAACAATAACAACAACAACAACAACAACAACAACAACAACAACAACTACTACTACTACTACTACTACTACTTTATGCTAGCTATTATTGAAAATCGGGGCAACCCCACAATTTTATTGCATTTTATGGTGATATCACGATTTATAATTGAAGGGGAAATCCAAATTGTATGGGCATATATATAAAACAAGGGTAATCCACTTTTAGTGGTAAACCTCGGGTACATGACCCAGCTGGCAAGAGCCACGCACCACGTAAACCGACTTGCGCTGAACGACTAGACCCAATGGTAAGAAAAAAGGTGAACCTTGATTTTTTTTCCCACCTAAATAAAGGGTAGAGATAGGGATCAAAACCATGTATGGGCATACCTTGACATGACATGGGATGGACTAGGGCTACCGACATTATATAAATTTATGATGTGCTTCGATGTTGATTATTTAAACTCGAATGACGACATCGTCAAGAGCATAATGACTTTGAGTGATAAACTCATACAAGTCGCAAGAAGCCTAAAAACAGTGCATGACTCGTGTTTCAAGTACTTATGGGTCAAGAAAGCTCAACAAATAGAAGAAAAGTCAAACAGTGCATGGCTCGTGTTTCAAGTACTTAAGGCATTGGTGAAAGATGACTCTTCGAAAAATGAGTCCTTGAAAGATGAAGAAATCGATCAGTGTGGTATGGTCTCATGGGTCGACGACATATGGAAAGAAAATGAAAGTGAAAAGATTACCCTTCACTCCAATAGTCAAATTCTCTGCTCAAAGTTGAAAGAGGAATTAAAGGAAAATAAGTCATGCTTCGATGAAGCTTCAAAACTGCAAAAGATAAAAAAGTTCATGTGCAAAAGCTAAATCCCTCTTTAAAGGGTTAAACTTCACAAAAACTTGTTAATCTAATGATGCGGTAAACCAAAAAGAATATAAAAAAGTTCATGTGCAAAAGCTAAATCCCTCTTTAAAGCTAAATCCTTCATTAAAGAAGGGACCAAGTGATCTAATGATGCGGTAAACCAAAAAGAATATAAAAGAAAGAAGAAGAAAAAATCTCGGTTTGCAAATGTTAGTTAAGTTATTTAGAAAACCACTCATAGAAGGTGTGATCAAATAATTCAAGTGATACATATATTAATAAAAAATGAACTTGAAATTAGTCCAAAATTCAAATGATCCAAAAGCATATATGAAAAATGGCTTCACAAAAATTACAAACGGCTTGTTCCCTTACAAATGGGGTACTTACGTAGTTTAACTAATCAAAATGCTAGGTGCAACCACAAAAAAAAAACAACACAACTTTTTTTTTTTCAGCAAAGAAGAATAAGAAAATCAAATACTCTTCTTTTTGTGGTCCTATGATCATTATCTCATAAGGAAAAATAAAGGGAAAAATAAAGGGAAAAACAAGAGTAAAAGAATAAGAGACGGCATATCTGATTTAAAGTCAATTCGAGGCCATAGCATCTAGATCCGGTACTACAACAAAGGTGATCGATGAATCTGTAAAAATGGTGTCCACATACAATCCTCCATCCAGACTCTTGTCGGATTGGAGAACTTCCATCAAAGTGGAAAGAGCGTTCTTCAACAATAAAAATACAATATTACAACCCTCAACATCGAAGATCTGGGAAATTCCAAGGAGAATCCGAAAGTCAAAAGCCCGAGTATTCAGTCTCTCAAGGCATGTCGATGTACAAGAAAAGGCCACTTGAATCGTAGAAATTGGAAGCTCAAATCATGTCTCCCGATGGTTGTGGGTTCGAGTTGGACCGAGAACAACTAGTGGTGGTAGGTGGGGTTAGTGCGGGATGGTTGGCGCTCGATTCTTCCTATTCAGAAGGTTTTGATCTCGGTACTAGGCTCCTCCTCCGAAGTCTTGGCACAACCCTCCTCTCCTACTTCTTTCGGTCGACTAGCTCTGATGTCCATAAATTATTCCATGTTTTTATACTTATTTCAGCTCCTTATTTTATCATTTCATGCATTCTGGGATGGAAATATAGCAAATTTGTGTAGTTTATGTTTATTTACAAGAAATAGAGGTCTACACGAGTTTCTGTTTAATATTGCAGAATTTGGAGCTGAATCGAAGCAAAACCAAGAAAGACTGGAAGGGCACTTGATGTCCACTGAAGGAGCGCGAAAATCGACGAAAGAGCACCTGACATCAAGCGAAGCTGAAAACAGAACGAGAGGCTGAGCAATGGTCAATTTCGACCCATCCTGGTCGATATCGACCTAATCTGGTCGAAAATCCAAAGTCAAATCGATATGGATCAGAAGCAGGAAGAGGAGAAAAAGCCAGGTCGATATCGACCTCAGTAACTCGATATCGACCACAAATCAGCTTGATATTTTCCCCAGGAGCTGAAATCAAGCCGAGTCGGAGAGAAGCTAAAGAGTCAACTCGATATCGACCTAACGTGGTCGATATCGACCAAGGATGACTCGACATTTGCCCTAGGAGCCAAAATCGAGTAGCAGAGTTGAAGCCGAGATAACTCACTCGATATCGACCAGGCGAGGTCGATATCGACCTACATCCAGTGACCTCATCAACTCGATCTCGGGCTCTACTTAAAGTTCTATCCTAAATCCGATGGAGATATTTTCGAGAGAAGATTCCTAACACATGAAGAGTTGAGAGATTTTTTTTTTATCTTTTTATTTATCCTAAGGGTGGAACAATTAATTACCCTATAGGATTTATCTTGTTTTATCTAGTTAGATTTATTTATTTCCTAAGTAGATTTATATCTTTAGATAGAAGATATATATTCCTTACCTTGATTGGCAAGGATTAGAAGCCTATAAATAAAGCTCATGAGACTAGTTTTTAATTCATTCAATTCTAGAGAAGTAGTTCCACACATAGTTTAGGAGTTCAAAGGTTTTAGGGTTTTGGCATTCAACGAAAGTGTGAGTGCCGGGATTGTAAATACTTTGAATATAGTTAATGCAAGTTTCTTTTACATCAATGATGTCGATTTCTATGATGAAGAGTGAGTAGTCCACCTACTTCTGGGGTTGGGGTGAGCCCGATGATAGCCATGTTGATGGATTAGCGAATTGCAAAAGAATGTACTTTATCTTATCTATTCTATTCCTTGTGCTTCATCTTTGATTGAGAAATTGAAGAACTCATGTTGTGAAACTTGGGTAGTAATTAGGATTTTTATTCGGAAGATTATAAATTCTAATTATAAAAAGGAATAGATACAATTAGGGTTATTTATTGCGAGATTTATTCTCCAACTTGTCGGATTGGGTGAAAACCTTCTCCTTTATCGATAAAGTTGCTATTTTTTGTGATTTATGATTCCGCTTTCATGGTTATTGTTGTCGCAAAACCCCGATCTTGGATGTTTTCTTTTACATAAAGTTTATTCCAAAATCTCAAGCTTTGTTCTTTTATTTTTCTACTGTCCCCTACTCGATATTGACCAACCCTTGGTCGATATCAACTTCTAATTTTCGATCCAGAAAGATCACTGCTCGTTTGTGTTTCTGCAGAAAATAGGTCGATTTTGAGTAGACAGGTCGATATCGAGTACCCCAAGTTGATATCGAGTCAGCCTAGTCGATATTTGCTTGACGACTGTAGAATCCCAGAAATCGACTGGAACAGGTCGATATCGGCTCACCTAGGTCGTTCTTCGATGCCTAAGATCTACTGACCAACTTCCTCGAGGATCGAACCTGACTTCCTTTTGCTACATCGGGAGGGAGTCTTGAACATTATTTGTTGAGAACTGAATCAGTTTGCTTATTTTATTTACACTCTATTTGCAATCTTGATTTCCTCTGTCAACAAATTAGCGCCGTTGCCGGGGAGGCAATCATTCGTGCCTTAGGTAGTTAGATGTCACGTTTTCCTTGAGTTTTGTTCTTGTAGTATATGCGTCGTTCTGGTCAACCACGTGAGTTTGACGCCTTAGATGACCCGAAATGTCTTATACACATGCATTCTAGGATGAAAAGGATCATGGCGAACGCTGAAACACAAGCCCAGACGATTAAGAGGCTTCAAAGGGAGCTGGAAGCCAACAATGCTGCTCTCACCGCTGAGAGAGCACGCACGGAGCAGGAAGCTGAACGTAGGAGGCAGGCAGAAGCTGAGCTTGCCCAATACCCTATCACTGCTGAGGATTACATGCACCCGACTCTAGTCGTGCCTGAATCGACGATTCTAATCCCTTAAAAAAACTTTGAAATTCGCAATCCCTTCCTTATTGAGATTAAAAATAATACTTTTTAGGGAAAATTTAATGAATGTCCTCTCAAACATATCACTACTTTTTCTGACATGTGCCATACTCTTGCCGAAGGTACTACTCTGGAATATGTCAAGATGAAAGCTTTTCGTTGGTCTCTTGCCGGTCCAGCATTGAAGTGGCTTGAAGGTCTCCCTGCGCGATCCCTCACAACATGGGCAGAGGTTAGGAATGCGTTCCTCAACAAATTCTTTCCTCCCGCCAAGACAGCACTCCTCAGATAGAAGATCACAGGTTTCAAACAAAAGTCTGGGGAGCCGCTATCACAAGCATGGGATCGATACAAAGACCTGCTGAGATCTTGCCCTATTCATGGGCATCCACCCTATGTCGTTCAGGAGATTTTCTAAAAATCTCTTGATCTGGCCGCCAAGGATAGGATCAACCAATTCACGCAATATGAGTACCTTACACAGACACCAGCAGAGGCATGGGATACAATCGAGAGGCTGACCAACTTCGACAACACTTATGGGGGTTTTCTGCAAATTACGATGAAGACAACAACAATTATGCAAGGCCAGCCCCGTCCATGCCCCTCTATGAGCCTCCTAAGGAGATTGATCCAGATGTCAGGGAGCAATATTACAAGGATCAAAATCGCAAGCTACTCAAGCAAGTCAATTACCTCTTTGTCAACCAACCTTGCATCGAATGTGGCTCACAACGGAACACCACAACAGAGTGCCCAAATATAGAGCAAGTCAGGATGGCAGAAACTTACGAGGAAGTAGCTTACGTAGGGGGTTCCAATCGCTGTATGGGGGACGAAAGGTTCTATCAACCACAACGGAACCAAGGTGCCCCTAGGAACCCCCTGCCATATCGTGCTCCAGGACATCCGGAAAGGGACCAGCGAAATGATGATCTACAGCTCATCTTTGATGAGACCAAAGGTTCTATCAACCACAACGGAATCAAGCAGAGAGCAAGCAAGTCAATGGCTCCATCAACAATCAGCTCCAAAACATCAATACAAGATTTGGAGGGCTGGACATTTCGAAGAGGAACATTGAGACCAAGATGGGTCAATTCGCGGCACAAATTCCATGACTGACCGGGCAGCTCCCTGGGCATACAGAACCAAATCCCAAGGGGCAGCACGGACATGTCGCTGCTGTAAAGCTGCGGAGCGGTCACAAATTGCACGAACCAGAGATCGGAGAAGCAGACAGAACCACTGGACAACAGGTCGATTTCGACCACACCTAGGTCGATATCGACCAAACAGTAGTTGATATTGAGCACATGCAGGTCGATATTGACTCTACAGCACCAGCCACCTCAACTTCGACCACACCAGTCGATATCGAGTAGTCTCAGGTCGATATCGAGACCCCTCTAGTCGATATTGACTCCTGTGCATCACCTCTGACAGCTGTTTTGGTTCCGAAACCAAAGAAGACACTCCCATTCCCTTCCAAGGCGCTGAAAGACCCAATTGACGGTATGTTTAAACGTTTTGTGAAGTTGCTCCAAAGTCTAAATGTTAATATTTCTTTCACAGAAGCACTTCACGAGATGCCAGCCTGCGTCAAATTCCTCAAGGAAATCCTCAGCAACAAGCGGTCAATGACAGAGATCGCCAGTGAATGCAAGAAGATGGATTTCCATGAAAAGCGCCCTGATCCAGGTAAGTTCACCATCATTGTTGGACTTGGCCAGTACTGCTTCAAGGCACTATGGGATCTAGGAGAAAGAGTAAGCATCACGCCCCTATCAATATGGTCAAAGGTGAAGATAGGCGCTTTGGAACCTGTGGATGCCAAGCTCTACATGGCAAACAACACAGTGGTAATCCCCACAGGTATAGTAGATGATGTCCCTGTTAAGGTAGGTAAATTCGTTGTCCCTACAGATTTCCTTGTAATAGAGATGGCGGAAGATCCAGCCTGCCCTATCATTATTGGGAGACCATTCCTAGCAACTGCAGATGCCAACATTAGTGTGAAAAAGGGACTTCTCACCTTCACCATTAGGGATGAGATTATTGAATACTTCTTCAACCCTGACACGGAAGAGGTAATGGAAATAAAAGCTATTTATTCTAAATTTAATGTTATCCCTTGCACTGATCCTCCAAGAAAGACATTGACTCAAGAGGAAGCCCCAGTGAAGGTTGGAGTTGAGCTGGAGAAGGAAGTACATGTTGTACACCCAAGTGATGAGGAAGTTTTCGACGATGCCCTATC
Source organism: Persicaria tinctoria (assembly GCA_037127255.1). Taxonomy (NCBI): domain Eukaryota; kingdom Viridiplantae; phylum Streptophyta; class Magnoliopsida; order Caryophyllales; family Polygonaceae; genus Persicaria; species Persicaria tinctoria. The sequence continues at coordinate 38,664,535 of JBANSL010000012.1, read as the reverse complement.
GACAAAGCTCAATGATCCAGTCAATTTCGACCAAACACTGGTCGATATCGACCATTCGTCCTCGATTTCGACCCCTCCAGAGCAGGTAAGTTTTCTGAACTTAGTCGATATCGACCAATCTAACCCGATATCGAGTTCCCTTCTCTTAGCAGGTACAACAGAAGAAAGGAAAGCCAATATCGACCAGAAAGTGGTCGATATCGACCAGAAAGTGGTCGATATCGACCAGAAAGTGGTCGATATCGACCAGAAAGTGGTCGATATCGACCAACCTCCCTCGATATCGACCTGTCCTCCACCAGTTGATATTGAGCCAGTCACCCAATATCTCGAGGCCCGAGGTCGATATCGACTACCCATGTCGATTTCGACCAGTCCCTCGGCTTAATTTTGACTCCTTCCCCAGTTCAAGTATGTACTGATTTTTCGTTTGAAGTTTCTGACTCAACTGGTTTTCTGCAGCAGTACAACCTTGTGTCTAACTCAGCGTTGTCATTGATGTATGCTTGGTCGACGCCAACTCTTATAGCCGATTTAGATGCTTCTATCATGAGGATTGAGACGGATTACCTAGGGGAGATTATGAAGATGGAGGAAGTAGAGCCCATCTTGATCCTACAAGGCCCTTCTCCGGATTTGAAACCCTTACCTGACACCCTTAGGTATGAATTCCTTGGTCCTAACTCTACTTTTCATGTGATTATCAGCACTTCATTAACTACACAGGAGGTAGACAAGCTATTGGAAGTCCTTCGCACTCATAGGAAGGCCATTGGATACTCTCTGGAGGATATAAAAGGTATTTCACCCATTACTTGTATGCATAAAATTCCTTTGGAGGATGATCACGGGGCAACAATTGAGCATCAAAGGAAGCTTAACCCCAACATGAAGGAGGTGGTGAAGAAAGCGATCATGCGCATGCTAGATGCAGGAATCATCTATCCAATCTCCGACAGCAAGTGGGTAAGTCCAGTTCATGTTGTCCCTAAGAAGGGTGGAATGACCGTTGAGGAAAATGAGAAGGGAGAGCTTGTGCCTAAACGAATCACTACCAGCTGACGGATGTGTATAGACTACATAAAGCTCAACACCGCCACCAGGAATGATCATTTTCCGCTCCCCTTCATTGATCAGGTACTTGAAAGGTTAGCTGAACATGATTACTTTTGTTACCTGGATGGATATTCTGGTTTTTGGCAGGTTCCTATTCATCCTGAGGATCAAGAAAAGACCACCTTCACCTGTCCCTATGGAACTTTTGCATATAGGTAATAGGAGGATGCCTTTTGGACTTTGCAATGCCCCTGCCACCTTTCAAAGGTGTATGATGGCCATCTTCTCCGACATGATAGAGGACATAGTGGAGGTATTTATGGACGATTTATCTGTTTATGGCACTTCTTTCGATATTTGTCTTTCTAACCTGTGCAGATTACTCAAGCGTTGTGAGGAGACAAATTTGGTTCTCAACTGGGAAAACTGCCACTTTATGGTAAGGGAATGGATCGTGCTAGGACACAAGGTGTCTAAGAAAGGTATAGAGGTGGACAGGGCCAAGATAGAGCCAGTGGAGAAATTGCCCCCACCATCATCCATCAAAGAGATAAGGAGTTTCCTTGGTCATGCAGGATTTTATAGGAGATTTATTCAAGATTTTTCTGAAATTGCCAAACCATTAACTAATCTTCTTATGAAAGATGTTAAGTTTGAATTTTCTAACGAATGCCTTGAAGTCTTCAACAGATTAAAGGAAGCCCTTATCTCCGCTCCAATCATTAAATCGCCAGATTGGTCATTACCTTTTGAAATCATGTGTGATGCCAGTGATTACGCCGTTGGAGCAGTTCTAGGACAACGTAAGGACAAGAAGCTTCATGCGATCTACTAAGCAAGCAAGACTCTTGAAGTGGTTCAGGCTAAGTACACCACAACAGAGAAGGAATTCTTGGTTGTGGTCTTTCCTTTTGAAAAATTTCATTCTTATCTTGTTGGATATAAAGTTATTGTCCATACTGACCATGCTGCTCTTAGATATTTGATGGAAAAGAAGGATGCTAAACCCAGGCTCTTACGATGGGTGCTTCTACTTCAAGAGTTTGACGTGGAACTCAAGGACAAGAAGGGCACGGAGAACTCGGTAGCGGATCATCTCTCTAGGCTCCCTAAAGACATACTAGAAGAATCCCAGGATGCCACGCCTATCGATGATTCCCGCCCCGACGAACATCTAATGAAGGCCGATGCTCAAACCCCTGTAGGTAAGTATACGCTAATCCCTATTGTTTCTCTGCAGGAGGACTCGATATCGACCAAGCCTAGGTCGATATCGACCAACACTGACTCGATATTCCACCAGAAATCGAGTGAAGATCAGACAGAAAATGACAAGTCGATTTCGACCTCTACCAACTCGATATCGACCACTATGCACTCAAAATTGACTTGCTCTCCTCGATTTCGACCAACCTCCAGCCACATTATAGGTCAGTTGGTTCGAACAGATTCCGGTGAGGATTTCTTCTTTACCCCTCCCTCCAGTCCTATTCATGATTTTTATGCTCTAAAGGGAGCACATGTTCCTTGGTATGCGGATTTCGCTAACTATCTTGTAGGAAACGAGATCCCGTCAGGACTAACCTCACAGGCAAAGAAGAAATTCCTCCACGACGTCAAGCAACACTATTGAGATGAGCCTTACTTATTCAAGCAAGGGAAGGACCATATTTTCAGATGTTGCATTCCGGAGGAGGAAGTAGAAAGTGTCATTAGCCATTGCCATACTCTCCCTACGGGCGGACATGCAAAAGGCTTTAAAACTGCATCTAAGGTACTTCAATGTGGTTTTTATTGGCCTAACCTTTTTAGGGATGTGCAGGCTTATGTCACTGCGTGCGATGAATGCCAATGATCGGGCAACATTACTTGGAGGAATGAGACACCACTCACGGGGATTTTGGAGGTTGAGCTTTTCGACGTTTGGGGCATTGACTTTATGGGACCATTCCCTGCATCAGGCCCCTACAAGTACATCCTTGTGGCAGTTGACTATGTCTTTAAATGGGTTGAGGTTGTTGCAACTAGGACCAACGATGCGAAGGTAGTTTGAAAGTTCATTAAAACTAACATTTTTCCTCGCTTTGGTGTTCCTAGAGTTCTTATTTCAGATGGTGGCTCACACTTCATCGAGAGAGGATTTGAGGCTTTTTTGGCTAAGTATGGGGTGACGCATAGGGTGGCAACACCCTGTCATCCCCAAACTAGTGGCCAAGTGGAGGTCTCTAATCGCCAAATCAAAGTCATCTTGGAGAAGATAGTCTCCCGCTCAAGGAAGGACTGGTCATCTAAGCTTGATGATGTGCTATGGGCCTATCGGACAACCTATAAAACACCACTGCAAACAACTCCTTACAACCTGGTTTATGGCAAATCATGCCATTTGCCTGTCGAACTGGAGCGTAAGCCAATGTGGGCCCTCAAGGAGCTCAACATGGATCTCGATGAGGCAGGTAAGAAACGCTTTATTGATTTGCAGGAGTTAGAGGAGATAAGATTGAAGGCATATGAGAATGCCAAAATCTACAAGGAGCGTACCAAGAGATGGCACGACAAGAAATTGGTGCCAAAAACTTATGAGGTAGGTGACAAAGTGCTTTTATATAATTCTAGACTCCGTTTGTTCCCAGGAAAGCTCAGGACAAGATGGAGTGGACCTTTCATGGTTCACCACATATACCCTCATTGAGCAGTGGAGTTACTTGGCACTGATGGAACCACATTTAAGTAAATGGGCACAGGGTCAAGAAATACTATGAAAAAGAAGACCCGGAGGAAGAGATTCGCGCCACCCTAGCGTTGATCAAAGTTTAAAAAGTGAAGTAGGTCGAGCTAACGACTTAAACCTTAGCGCTCACGGGAGGCAACCCGTTATTTTGAGTTTTATTTCCTTTTTCTTTAATTTTTATTTTTCTTCCTTTATCTCTCTCTCACTTCGTGCAAGTTCTCTTCGCTCTTTGATAGACATAGGCAATCTAGGAGACGCTCAACTAAAAAGGCGAAGGCTGATCCAACACACGCAATCAGGTCGATATTGGGGAGAGCTGGCAATTTCTGATCAGACCCGAGAAACTCGACCGACTCACCCGAACTGAAACCTGACCGAACCCAAAAATTTGGCGGTATGCATAACCCGAACCCGAAACCGAGCCCGACCGATGTTGACCCAAAACCCGAAGTGACCCGAGTACAGACAAACCTGACTCAACCCGGATCCGACTCGAATTCCAACCCGACCCGAATTTCAACCCAACCCGACTCGACTCCCAATTGACCCGACTCCCAACCCGACCCAAATATCCTTGAATAACTACTCTCATTTTTTAATTAAAAGATATATGTTAAATAACTCCATATAATTTCAATGTACGTTACCATATTTACCCTCATTGTTACAATTAATTAGTTTCTTTACCTTAAAAAATGTATTTTTTATATTTAAAAAAAATAACTATTTCTAATTATAAATTAATTGTCTATTATACATATATACTATATCTATTATACATATATACTATACAAAAAAAAACAATTAGTAAACAATTACTATTATCTAATAGTTAATGTTATTTCTAAACAAAAGAAAAGTCTATTAATCAAGTAAAATTAAAAAAAAAAAGTGATTGATCAAATAATGAATTATGAATGATCGACTTGAATTCAAAATTCTCATTTCTCACTAACAAAAGATGAGTACAATTCAACGAAGATACTATAACTTGAATCATATATAAATAGTATATTTTTTAAACTACTTTTTGAAAGTCACAAATAACGTGAATTATCTTTTAGATAGGGAATCAAGTATGATTTTGATAATAATATATTGCCAAATTTCAATGAAATTAATGATGAATAGAACGAGCTTAAATGTTTAATAGCTTACGAGTCAATGAGTAGATTATATATTGAATCATATTTAATTTTACGAAAAATACTTTTTGAAATACAGAAATAACATGGATTACATATTCAATTTAATAAAATTGATTACCCGAATGTCGCAAACGAACATGATTCAACAAATTCAACCCAAATAATTAAAAGTTTGAAACAAACGTAAAACCGCTTCTACTTGAAACTTGAATGAAACCGACCTAAATACCGACCCGCAACCCGAATGAGACCGACCCGATTCTGACCGAAAACCCGAATGGGTCCAACTCGATTCTGATCGAAAACCCGAATGGGTCCAACTAGGGGTGTGCATATCCGGGTACCCGACACGAACCGGTTAATCGTGTCGGGTACCCGAAACCGTTTAGCCCAAAATGCCCGAACCGTATACGAACCATCTAAACCCGGGTACCCGACACGGTTAAGTTATTCGGTTCCGTGTCGGATATCGGGTTATCCGACACGAACCGAATGCTCTTCCTTTCTGTTTTTTTTTGTACAGTAAAGAATTTCAGAGATGGCCATGGCAGAGAAGAATATCAAGCCCTCAAAACGATTGAAAGGAACACAACTACTTTGCACAAATCACAAATTTGCACTACAACATCTCGGAAATTCGCATAGGCCCTAAAGGAGGAGGAAAACAACACCAACAACGCTACAGATTCGAACAAATTGGCTCAATGTCGAGATTTAGGGTTGTTTACTTTGAACAAATTCGCACAAATTGGAGAAGAGAAGAAGAGATTCGAACTGGAGAAGGGTTGGAGAAGAAGAAGAAGTGATTGAGAGGCTTGGAACCGGAGAAGAAGAAAAAGAAACGATTCAGAAAGGCGCCAAGATCTGTACTCGAAACTGGAGAAGAAGAAGCGCCTGAGAGGCTCGGAACTGTACGTAGAAGAAGAAGAAGCGATTGAGAAGGGCGGGGCGGCACCTTCTTCCATGGCGGAGACTCGGAGAGCAAGTGAGAAGGTGAGAGAGTGCACTGCCGCACTGGAGGAAGGGGCGAACTGGCGTCTGGCGAAGGACGGCTAGGGTTTGGAGAAGAGAACATAGAAATATTTATATATAAAATAAAAGGCCGAACACAGTTTCAAAAAAGAAATAAAACTGGGGGTGTGAGGAATCGAACCCGGGTGAGTTACGTGATTGCCCTTACATGGAACCAGTTGGGCTAGCGGACTTTACTAATACATATAGGATTTTATTTATACTAGTATTATACTTCCCAACCTAAAATTAAAAAAAAAAATTAAAATTAAACGGTTCGTGTCGGGTACCCGACAAGGTGATTTGCCCGACCCGAACACGAACCGTTTACAACCGTGTTTTCTCGGTTCGTGTCATTATCGTGTCGTGTTTTTTCGGTTTTGGGTTTTTTCGTGTCGTGTTGTCGTGTCGTGTTTTCGGTTTCGGGTTTTTCTGCACACCCCTAGGTCCAACCCTATTCTGACCGAAACCCGACCAATCTGAATTTCATTTTGACCGAATCCGACTCGATCCGACCCGACTCATCAGTGACTCGACCCGAACCCGACCGGACAACCCGAATTGCCAGCTCTAATATTGGGCATCCTAGGTCGATATCGAGTTGGTCAACTCGAAATCGACCCTTGCGGGGAGCCACCATAATCGAGCAAAAACGGTAGGTTTTATTTAGTTGATATCGACCAGATATCCAGGTAAAAAAAAAAACTCTGTCGTTTTTTTTACTCAGTTTATATTTAGTTTATATTTATTTTACTCTGTTTTTTTTTTACCCTTGATTTAAAAAAACTTCCACCTGGAACCCACCTTTCTCCCTCTCTCACCCGATTTCGACCCAGAAATCCCTCTTTTAACAGCCGCCATAACCATCTTCTTCCTCTCGCTCCCCCTGCTCTCGCCCTTGCTGAACCCCTGCCGGCCATCAAGACGGGCTCCCAGCACCAGTTCAGACCTCTGCCTCGCTAGCCTTCGCTCTTGCTCCCTCGCATTCCTTCCCTCCCCGCTCCCAAATCCCCCGTCGCCGGCTCACCTCCTGTCCAAACCCAGATCCACTGTCGACCGGCGCTTACTCCACAGATCCGGCACCCCTCTCCTAATTCCGGCCTCCTGCGCACCAGATCCACAAGCTCCGAGCACCACCGAACCATTCGCAAAGGCCTAGTCCCACTTCTTCGCTCCCTCTCCCTCGCTGTCACACGCACAACCCGGAACCGGCGCTCCGACCACCTCATCCTCACAGATCCACCCACCCAAATCCCGGATCTACTACTTCCGAGTCTCTGCACCCCCATCCCGAGTGCAGATCTCCCTCCCCACACCCTGATAAATTCGAAACCCAATTCCCCCCCCCCCCCCCCCCCCTCCTGTCGGATTTTCTTGCAAACCACCGAGAGCCTCTCTAAATTTCTCTCTTTTTGCATTTTCTTTTCCATCTTACGACTCTCCTGGTCTGATTTCTACCTTATTCTCTCTAAATTTCAGATTTATTATGCTTGAGAACTAGGTAGAGATTTGATATTGAGTTGTCTATTCATTACTTACACTCCGTTTGGAAGATGTGATTTGATGGGATTTTTAGGGAGGAAATAGAAGAGAAAATGAATTGAGTGTTTGGGTGGACAATTGGGAGTGTTTGGGTGGACAATTGGGAGGAATGGTTGAGATTTTAAACTTTAGTAACCACCCTATTTCATCCATCAAAGTGAAAAATTTTCCCTCCCTTCTCTTTCTTAAATTTCCAATCCCTCCCCTCCCCTAAAATACCCACCTGCCAAACAGACTGTAAAGGGTTTGAAATTTGCGCGGGGAATTTATGTTGATATTTAAGGGATTATTATTACCCTTATACATGGGGCTATTTTTGATATCTACTGATTTATATTTATTTTGGTGTATTTTACACGCTTAATTTCTACATATTGTTAATGGATTCAAAAACTTGATATTTATGGGTTTATGATTTCATATATATTCTTGAATCGCTCCTAATTAATTATTTGAATATATTGTTCTTCAATAGATTTAACTCTTTCTGTTGAGCAGTATATTTCATATCTTTACATCGTTAACAATATGAACTAGCTTCAGATTTCTTTTCAAAATTATTTTAAGCTAGTTTCAGAAATTAAGTATGGGGTTTCTTTTATGCATTAATGGCTATTCTCAGGAACCTACCTTAGCATGTTGCTTCTTTACAGATTACTATGGATCATGAGGTCCAGATTGCTGATCCTGTTCTTTATCAGCGGGCGGTGTTCTTTGCCGATCGGGCCAGAGGGGCCCGCTGGTATTGCCGTTCTGATATGATACAACTGGGGGATACACCGTGCCATTAAGGAGGCATTTGATATTCTTGGTGCTCCCCGACTATTACGTGTCATAAATAGACACTTCCCTGGTCTGACTGGGGAATTCTTCGCTACTCTGGATGTCCAACCCGACTCAGTACATTTTCAGCTTGGCAACAGGCCACATCGCCTCTCCTATGCCCAGCTGAGTCGTCTCCTCCAATTCACCCACTCTGACGAGCCGTTCCATATCACCAACCCCGTCCTCATCCGACGGTACTTGACAGGGGTAGCGGACCCTCTTTCCTCCAGCCCCGAGATCGCCAGTTCCTTATTCAGGACGATCCATCGCATTTTGGCTGGCGTCTTCTGGGCTAGACCCGAGCTGCGCATTCCGACCCAGAAGGAGACAGAATGTCTCCGCCGTATTTTGTTCCGGGCAGTACCTATACCCCTGGCCCGGAGTGGATACAACATTGTCTCCTCCGCCAGCGGAGCCGCGCTGGCCCCATCTTGGACGGCGGGACTGTGTCTCTTCACGCCAGACGGCTCCATATCCCCCTCGACAGGTACGTCTCTGCCGAGGTTTCATATATAGATTGTCAAAGCCTCAAGATAGGGAAGATTATTCGGCCATCAGATGATAGAGAGTATTGGGTCCATCACACTACTTGGGTGGCCATCTGAGAGGACTACATGGATCTTCTGTATATCCCCGACTGGTACAGGAGATGGACAGGGCACCCTTACCCTGTAGGCATTTCCCCTCAGCATGAGCCTACACTGAGGGTGAGGGACCCCTTGTACCCACACGAGGAGGAGGATGTTGAGTATATGGAGGAGGAGCATCCAGAGCATGACGAGCAGGAGGAGGAGCAGCAGCAGCAGCAGAACCAGGGTGAGGCATCTCACCATTCTTATCATCAGCAGAAGGGATTCCATCAGCAGCATCCTGCAGATATGGTCACATTACTAGTACACATCCAGCTGGATGTCACTTATTGTCGCTAGCGCATTGACGCAATCGAGGCTTGCCAGGATGCATATTTTACAGCTTAGGGATACCCTCCACACGATCACCAGCAGGGAGGATCCCACCATGATCCATGACCATCTATGATTGAACACTAGCTTCTGTTGCTTCTAACAATGAAAACTAAGTATAAAATACTCTTACCAGAATCCCCCTTACATGTGAACTCATTATCCTTCTCACTTCTCAATCACTCATTGTATATATTTGGGCTTTCTACCTCATTTCTTTGAACTTTGACGTAGATAAAAACGTACAAGACTTGGTAGAAATTATATGCTCCAAAGGAAATTAGACTTTTGAACCTGAATCTCATTTGATCGAAATTTTCGAACCGGCCTTGGGAAGCCTCAAATGGCGTAGAAGGTAAGAAAATGTATGAAATAATTACTATAGCTGAAACTATATATTCATATGTTTGCTCAATTATCAGTGTATTTGATCTATTTTGGTGTTACCAACAGACTACTTTAGTATCTTAGGATCAGCTGGAATAAATTTGACCTTTTGTCTATCAAGTGTCCTTAGCATTTGAAATGGATGCGTGCTATTGTTAGGACGAAACTCAATTATGAAATAAATACGAAATATAAATCTCAAATCGACTTCCTAAACCATGCAAATAAAATTACAAGACTTCCTCCCGCTGTAGTGAAAGGGAATCAGGATCGTGTCCATGAGGAAGCGTGTCAGTGCTCGCCTTTCAAGCTTCTAAATCCTCTCGAAATCAACCAGAAGGCTCCTCGACGTCGAGTAGGGTACTCGATATCGACAAGACCTGTCGACTGGATCTGCAGCTGCACAACCGAAAACAAGCTACCCGACGTCGACCAGAGGGCTCGAGATCGACTAGTCAGTAGTCAAGATCGAGTGTATTCGTAGTGTAAAAACGTAAATAAAAACAAAACAGAAACGGAAATAAACACAAAATCGGTGGATGTAATTCAATAAGATAAAAAGCTTCCAGAATCGGGGTTTCAACACCACAACGATAACCACATAAGAATAATACTAAATGTATAAAAGATCATGCCTTTCATCAAATAACTTTCGTCATTAACAAATAGGAAAATAGAGGCTTTCGCATAAACCCTAATTATTACTAACCCTTTTCACTTCTTCGCTTTGCTACTCCCCGAGGTCATAGAAAAGACTTCTAGAATTAATCCAAGTTTGCATTAAGATCACTTTTGCTTCAATAACACAAATAAGGATCACCATGAACTGTCGCAAAGAATCATGCTCATAGGGATAGAAGATGAAATCGCATTAAAAGTTGTACCTTTTTCGCATTACCTTGGCTACCATCGGGCTCTCCCTGACCCTAGAAGTTGGGAGAATACTCGCTCTTCATCATAAAAAACATCAATAACATAAAAAAGAACTAAATTGCATTGAATCAAAACAAAGCTTACAACCGATCGAAGCCAAATCCGCTCTCGCCTCTTACAACTCTACTCGGCCAAAGCTCTCTAAACTCTCTCTCTATCTAGCTTTTGTGTTGTGTGTAAATTGGAATTTAAATTGAACTGCCTAAGAACCAGCCCCTATGGCCTTATTTATAGTATTCAATCCTCGTTATCCAAGGAAAGAATAATCTATCTATATCTAAAACTATCCATCTAAAGCTTAATGATAAAACTTGGTAAATAACGGAAATAAATCTAATAATTTAGACGAGGGAAATATCTAATGTGGATAAATCTTCCTTGAACTTGATATATCTTCACACGTCTTGATAGAATTCCATGTGACTTCAATTGCAAGTAACCACACACTCGGACCTTCACTTGATCTGGACTCGGAATAGCGCTGGGAATTACTCGACATCGACAAGAGTCCTCAACTTCGAGTAGAATTGCGTTCTCTGCTCGCTCTCCTCAGACTGTGCTCGAGCTCGCGTGATGAAGCTGAAGTCGACCAAAATACTCGACATCGATCAGAGTGGTCGACGTCGATAAATGTTGTCGAGTGCTTCTCTTCCTTGTTTTCTACTCGACATGCTCTAGTTCAGCTGCTACTCGTCCTTTAGTTTGGTGTAGTCAACCTCGAGCTTTTCTATGGTTTTCTCCTTTCTCTGAATTGCTGTAAATTTTCTCGATTTCTTCGAAATTAAACAGAAACTATTGTAGACTCTATAATTTGGAAAATAAGCATAAACTACATATATTATGTATAATTCTAACCCAATGACAAGAAATGCAGGCGCACAACAATCACCCCATACTTAAGCTTGTTTGTCCTCAAGCAATACTTTTAATGGTCACACATGGGAAGAATTCAAACTCTCAACATATTGGATCCATTCTCATATGTCCCTGCAATCAATTACCGACCTTGAAAAGGTACTTATGCCAGAAAATCCATACCTGTGAATAAAAGCAACTTCTTTTCACAAAAGGAGGGTTATGCAAAATTATTTGATATGTGACAAAAAAACAATAATCAAGAGGACTTTATTAAGCTCAATAAGGAGTAGATTGGTAAAAAGCTATAGGTGAGATATTTTTGGCCATGTGGTGCTAATGATCCGGGGAAATGGAGTAATTTCCAAATTTTCATACCACATTCATTCTTCATTCGATTTCTCACCTTTCGCTCATCGCTCATTGCTTTTTTCAATATTATGCTTTTACCTCTCTAACCTCAGCACTGCATTCTCGCGAGTCACAAACATGGGTGTCATTAATGGCCCCGGATACTTAGTGCTTCGGACTCCTCAACTTGGTGTCCCATCATGCGTAACTATTATCTCAATGCATGCAGGGTCGATCTACTTTTATCTCTTGAGGTGACCGAATTTTCTTTCACTCATTAAATTTTCCATAATATGAATCATTCTCCTGCCAAACTCCAAAAATGATAATAACAACACAAACACCATATAATAGTCTCCATAAGTGACATCCATTCTCAACAAAATCCCCGGATAAGGAAACAAGGTAAATAATGGGCAATATTTAGATCATGTGGAGCAATATATGAAATAAGGCATAATATAACTTTTGTGATGCATAAGTATAGGTATGGCTAGGGATCTAAACAATGAGCATTTTATGGAAAATATAAAGTCCTCCGTCCTCTTATCATGCATATGTCAAAAGCAACTTCAAATTTACCTCCCTTCATGGTTTTCAAGAAATATGCATTTCATTGTGACTTCCCTTTATTAGGCAATTTCATGCTATATCTCTAATGAATCCAATTTCGCATCGTCGAGTTCAATAAAACTTCCATGACACGAATCAAAAAATTTAATGGGGGTGATGTTTATGAACTTTGGAAAACAACTTAAAGCATATAGATTAATAATAAGTCCAAAGATAGCCATGTGTGAACAATTCGAAAAATATGCACAAATAATATCAAATATAGTCAAATATGCATAAAGTAAGCCCTTCCCCCACCCCATACTTAAACATTACAGTCTCCCCACTCCATAAGGGTAAAGAAAGAAACTCACTAGAAAAATATGCAGAACGTCGGAATCGAGTGTTGTAATTGTTGTAGAAGTGGTCAATTTCGAAGAGCGTAGTCGATGTCGACTAGATATTCTCGATATCGAGTAAACTTGAAGCCTCAGGGTGATCCTTCCTTGACCACAAGCTCCGTTTCTCATTGTGGGTGGTCGACATCGAGTAGGTTACTCGACGTCGAGTACGTCTGCAACTTTTTCGTACCTGGAAGATTCGCTAGACAGATAATATCCACAATAGCAAACCCCAAAAATAACGTTTCAAAACAAAAACCAAAAGTAAATGTGTCCAAAAATCCTAAAAACTAATTGTTTTGTTACAAGCTCTAGACTTTATAGTCGCTAGGCCGACGTCTTCCGTTTAAGCTCAAGGTGGCATCTGCAGCGCCCATGTGGCTTGGGCTTCGAACAAGACCCCATTCTTATCCATCAGTTGTAGTCCTCCGGAATGGATCTTGTGCACCGTGAAATGTCCCAACATTTTGCGATTGAACTTGTTCAGGAACCAATGGTTCTTGGATTTGGAGACAAATATCTTGTCTCCTACTTCGTATTCCTTAGGATCGTCATTCGAAACCCTGCATAATCGCACATACCAAGGCAAACCTCTCTCATGTAAAGATAAATCTTTGATGGAAATAGGGGAAGAGATGTCTTTACCTCAACTTACCTTCGCATAATCGTTATTGGGAACCTCTTAATCTACTTGACATCGAGTAAAAGTACTCGACGTCGAGTACATTTGTGCGTCTGGTGGCTTGCTTGTCGAGGGAGGAGAAGTCGAGTGCCCCTGGGTCTGGTCGACGTCGAGTACTCCTCTGACTCCGGTGGATTAATCGATGATGGTGTAGTAGATGTAGGCTTTTGATTCTGGTCAACATCGACTAGAGAACTCGACGTCGAGTACTTCTGGTCGACATCGACCCCATACTTAAACCTTGGAAAAAATTCTGAATAAAAGTTAGTCGATGTCGACTTACCTTGGTTGATGTCGAGCAGCTATCCAGAATCCTCGTTCAGAATCACCATTATCCCCTCCACCTGGGCTTCCATTGCCATTTCTCCAGTTCATCGGGAGTCAAATTTCTTACCTTTGGTTCCCCGCAAGTGATGTACTTGGCTGAGATTGATTTGACCTCTTCCATAGGACCTGTATGTCTTTCAGTTTGATTAAAAGAATACTCAATTACCTCATCGCTAATGTTGAAAGTGAGCACTCCCTTCCTTATGCTTATCTTGGCATCCACCGTCGCTAAGAAGAGCCTTCCTAGAATGATTGGACAAGTAGGCTCCTCTGCCATATCGATAACTAAGAAATCAGCAAGGACAAAGAACTTACCTACATGTACCGACATATCGTCCACCATGTATGTTGAGATGACAACTGTATTGTTTTATCCATATAGAGTCGGGCATCCACATGCTCTAAAACAGCTATCTTGACTTTGGACCAGATTGATAAAGGCATGATACTAACACTAGCTCCTAAGTCGCATAAAGCATTAAATTTGTATTGACCAAATTCAATAGTTAGAGAAAACTTATATGGATCCGGTCTTTTATCTGGTAGGTCCATTTTGCTGCACTCCTCTGCGATATCAGCCATCGATTGCTTTTTGCTTAGGATCTTCTTGAGAAACTTTATGTATGACGACATCTCGTGAAGAGCTTCTGTGAAAGAAATGGTGATGTTGAGCCTTTGAAGCATCTTCACAAACCGCTGAAACTTCTTCTCAGCTAGAGAAAACTTATATGGATCTGGCCTTTTATCTGGTAGGTCCATTTTGCTGCACTCCTCTGCGATATCAGCCATCGATTGCTTTTTGCTTAGGATCTTCTTGAGAAACTTTATGTATGACGACATCTCGTGAAGAGCTTCTGTGAAAGAAATGGTGATGTTGAGCCTTTGAAGCATCTTCACAAACCGCTGAAACTTCTTCTCAGCTAGGTCATTAAAAATTTTTGGTTGGAATGACAACGTTTTCTTCTTCGGAGTTGCAGGAGTGTGGCAGACATTGACAGAAGATTGGTCGACATCGGGTTGAGGCTGGTCGACGTCGACTACAGTAGTCGACTTCGTGGTGGGCTCCGTGTTCTGGTCGACATCGACAACAAGGTCTTCGACATCGACCATATTCTGGTCGACGTCGATTAGGCTAGTCGATATCGAGTAGTCTCTTACATCTTTCTGCTCGGTGTTCTTCTCGGGCGTTTACATTTGACACCCACTCCTTAGATTTATATCAGCCACCTGTCCTGCAGATTTAGATTTAGGCTTCGGTTCAGAAGAGCTAGGGAGCGTACCTACTTGCTTTGGGACGGATGTAGCCAGTTGACCAATCTGGGTCTCTATGGTTTTCCGCCAGATGTCTATCTCCCCAAGTCTAGAGTTGATGTCGTGCAGTTGAGTATGGATGAAATTGATTGAATATTTTCTTTCTGTATGATTCCTCCACATCTCCTCAAGAATGGTTCGCATGTCATCTTTCTTACCTTCCTTGTTAGGGTGACCATGAGCTATGTAGGGCGGGGGGTCTCTTTGATACTGGGGCTGGCGATAGTGGCTCCAGTTTTGTTGCTGATGCTTCCTTGAGTAGTGCCCCCCCACCCCGCATAACGTGCCTCTTCGTGGGTTTCAGCTACAAGTATTTGGTCGGCATGTGGGCACGCAATAGTGTTGTGCCTCATAGACCGACATTCCAAACAAGGTTTATCTTTAGATAGGAATTTAACTTACTTGGTAAGATGATGTACCTGATCATTGTGGAATTGTTCCCTCACGTCCGGATCAATTTTCTTTGGTGGCTCCTATAAGGGCATAGATGAGGCAGGCCTTTGATACCTTTCAGTTGAGGCCGTAGAAGTCCCATATGTGTTGTCATAATTAGCCAGCGTCTCAAAGGTTTCCCACGCACGCCGTGGTGTGTACTCGAGATACCTATAAGCGGTGTAGTTGTTGATCCGGTCCTTTGTTAGTGCATCCAGGCAGTTGAAGATGATCTCCTGGATGAAATATGGTGGATGTGTATGCGTAGGACAAGATTTCAGCAGCCTTTTGTAGCGCTCCCAGACTTGTGCTAATGTCTCCCCTGACTTTTGTCTGAAAGCCATGATTTGTTGTCTGAGCGTAACTGTTTTGGCAGGAGGAAAGAACTTATTAGGAAACAAGTCTTGTAGTTCATTCCACGTGTGAATTGATTGTGAAGGCAAGCCCTCGAGCCGTTGTGAAGCTATCCCTGAAAGAGACCAACGGAATGCCTTTAGTTTTAGATATTCTAGATTAGCACCATCTGCAATAACTTCACATAAATCTAGAAAAGTAGTAATGTTCTCTAAAGGACACTCATTGGGTTTCCCCTGAAATTGATTCCTCCTAATTTCAGTAATAAAAGAAGGACGAATTGCAAAGTTAATGCGCGGGAGGACGATTGGCGATTCTGGAGCTTCCAGAGTAGGGTGCAGGTACTGCTTTGTGTTTGAAGGGACATGTTGAAATTGTTCCTCGAGCTCCCTTCGAGCATTCACTTTGCGATCCACCCTAGCTTCCCACCTTTCTTGATTCTATTGATATTCCGCGTCTCGTCGGGCATATTCTGCTTCTCTGGTGGTGAATTTCAGTAATAAAAGAAGGACGAATTTCAAAGTTAATGCGCGGGAGGATGATTGGCGATTCTGGAGCTTCCAGAGTAGGGTGCATGTACTCCTTTGCGTTTGCAGGGACATGCTGAAATTGTTCCTCGAGCTCCCTTTGGGCATTCACTTTGCGATCAACCTTAGCTTCCCACCTTTCCCGATTCTATTGATATTCCGCGTCTCGTCGGGCATATTCTGCTTCTCTGGTGGTGAATTCCTCAATTCGTAGGCGGAGTTGCTCAAGCTCCTGTGCTGTCGTGAGTTGGACCACGTTCTCGTTGTTATTTGTCGACATTAGTCTCCTCTTTAGCCTTTCCTGAAGGTGGAAAAAACGTTCTGGCTCGAGAATTGGGTCAATAGGTGTGCGATCAGTTCTTCGCATGCACTTGTAAAACAAAAACAAAAAAGAAAGAGTAAAAAAGAACTAAAAGGGCGCGATTGATTGCTTCCTCGACAACGGCGCCAAAATTTGTTAGGAGTAAAATCAAGTATGAAATAAATACGAAATATAAATCTCAAATCGATTTCCTGAACCACCCAAACAAAATTACAAGACTTCCTCCAGTTATAGTGGAAGGGAATCAGGATCGTATCCACGAGGAAACGTGTCAGCGCTCGCCTTTCAAGCTCCTAAATCCTCTCGAAATCGACCAAAAGGCTCCTCGATGTTGAGTAGAGTACTCGATATCGACAAGACCTGTCGACTGGATCTGCAGCTGCACAATCAAAAACAAAGAAAACAAGCTATGTCAAGTACAGGGGTACTCGACGTCGATCAGAGTGCTCTAGATCGACTAGTCAGTAGTCGAGATCGAGTGTATTCGCATTGTCAAACCGTAAATAAAAACAGAACATAAAAGGAAATAAACACAAAATTGGTGGGATGTAATTCAATAAGATAAAAAGCTTCCAGAATCGGGGTTTCAACACTACAACAATAACCACATAAGAATAATGATAAAGGTATAAAAGATCATGCCTTTCATCAAATAACTTTCGTCATTAACAAATAGAAAAATAGAGGCTTTTGCATAAACTCTAATTGTTACTAATCCTTTTCACGTAATTAATTTAAGTTTGCATTAAGATCACTTTCGCTTCAATAACACAAATAAGGATCACCTTCGAATGTCGCAAAAGAATCATGCTCATAGGGATAGAAGATGAAATCGTATTAAAAGTTGTACATTTGTCGCATTACCTTACATGGCTACCGTCGAGCTCGCCCCGACCCTAGAAGTTGGGTAACTACTCGCTGTTCATCATAACAAACATCAATAACATAAAAAAGAACTAAATTGCATTGAATCAAAACAAAGATTACAACCGATTGAAGCCAAATCCGCTCTCGCCTCTTACAACTCCACTCGGCCAAAGCTCTCTAAACTCTCTCTCTATCTAGCTATTGTGTTGTGTGTAAATTGGAATGGAAATTGAATTGCCTAAGAACCAGCCCCTAGGGCCTTATTTATAGTATTCAGTCCTCGCTATCCAAGGAAAGTATAATATATCTATGTCTAAAACTATCCATCTAAAGATTAATGATAAAACTTGGTAAATAAAGGAAATAAATCTAATAATTTAGACAAGGGAAATATCTAATGTTGATAAATCTTCCTTGAACTTGATATATCTTCACATGTCTTGATATAATTCCATGTGACTTCACTTGCAAGTAACCACACACTCGGATCTTCACTCGATCTTGACTCGGAATGGCGTTGGGAAATACTCGGCCTCGACAAGAGTACTCGACATTGAGTGAAGTTGCGTTCTCTGCTCGCTCTCCTCGGATTGTGCTCGAGCTCGCGTGATGAAGCCGAAGTCGACCAAAGTACTCGACATCGACCAGAGTGGTCGACGTCGACAAATGTTGTCGAGTGCTTCTCTTTCTTGTTTTCTGCTCGACATTCTCTGGTTCAACTACTACTCGTCTCTTAGTTTGGTGTAGTCGACCTCGAGCTTTTCTATGGTTATCTCTTTTATATGAATTGCTGTAAATTGTCTCAATTTCTGCAAAATTAAATAGAAACTAGTGTAGACTCCATAATTTGGAAAATAAAGATAAACTACATATATTCTGTATAATTCTAACCCAATGACATGAAATGAATGCAAAAATTGATATCAAAGTTAATGTAAAGCATGCCTATTTAGGCACACAACAGCTACGCATCTTTATGACCTCATGAAACCCAACTTGAAGGGTTAGATATCTCATATGAACCCATGTGTTGGTTTATCAATCCGAAAAGTTGAAATGATAAAAAAGAAAAAACAAAGTGAACAAAGGAAAACTTCTAAGTGCCCTTCTGTTTGTAAGTTGAGATCTCGTTCTTTGTGTGTTAAATGAAAATGTGAAAAGGAAATGATTAACTTTATTCTAAGTTTAACACCTATTCACTTTAGATTGCTAAGTTGTGCCTTTGAGAATGGCTTGCTTGATTCAATCTTTGTGCAACCCCTTCATGATATTCTAAATAGGGGTCGATTCACTCCGAGAATAGGTATATGGGTTGCTTGAACATTATGATAGGAAAGAGTAAACTGATTGAAAAAATGAAAAGTGAATTGATATTTTCTGGATATGTTTTGATGAACTCTTAACCCGTGAAATTCTCCAACTATACATCTTCCAATCTCCTTTGGTTGAGTTTTGAATATTGTACGCATATTACGATTTGTTTGGGTATATGTAAATATATTGAAAAAGATGTGATAGAAATGATAAGAAATTTGATTTCATCACTTGGATTTTTTTTTGAAATTTGGTGGTTGGTTTTGCTATCTATCTCCTAGTTGGTTTCTTTGTAGAACTTGCCTTTCAATTTCTTACGTCTTTGAACTCATGACTTATCAGTGAAACTTTTACATTGGTAGAAATGATGATCTTATGAAACCATGCATCTTTATGCTACTTTTTTTTTCCGTTCATTTCGTGATGGAATCTAAATTGTACAGTATTGGTTCAATGGTTTATTTTCAGGATAATTTAAGGTATGACTTTCAATGGTGGAGAAGAAATGACCATCTTCAGCCACATCTTAGAAGAAAAGACACGAAGACACCCAAGACCAATGTAATTAGAACCATGCAATGAAATACTTCAAATTTAAACCCATCTTAAGGCTGCCTATGCCTCGCCTTTATTTGTTTTCTGTGATGTAAGGTTTATTGTTTTTAGCCTATTTTAGAATTACAACGCATGTCTAAATGAGTTGGATGAGCTTTCGACCCCATAAATATCAATAATTGAACCCCATATACACAACATGCTACTTTTGATCGCATGAAAATGACTCCATAAAGATGACACCACCCTTGCTTCCCACCTTTTACTTCAAGCATGGTTGGAAGGTAATGAGACAAAATTATACTAGCAAACATTATCCTAGTAACAACAAAAAGAATCCAAAATGAAAAATGGTAGAGTGTATATCCTTGGACCTTTTACTGCTCGAATGATTACGTATAAAATAAGCAACATTGAAAGTTTCTTATGTTGCTATGCACCAATAATAACATCATGTGATAAATATATCGCACTACGACAATCCAATAAAACTCCACCAACGATTACCAAGTGGGAAAAGGAACAACAACCCAATGGATTACCCTCGTGTCACATAAGCCAAATAATTATAAAGACAAATAGTGCACTCTATAAAGTGAAACTATAGAAATTAAAACACCTGAAAAATACCCAAAATGTTTTAATAATCAATGTTTTAAAATAAAGATAAGCTCTTGGAACATTCGCGGAATATCGAGAAAAAAAACTTACGGATAGGAATTATTTTTTTCTGTAAAATTGAAAACATTACACTATTAGCACTCCTTGGGCTAATGCATGAAGGAGGAAAACGTAGGTATATGTTGCTTTGATATTGTTCGCTCGAGGACTAGCGAAGCTTAAGTGAGGGGAGTTTGATAGCACGCATTTAGAGGGTCATAATATGTTGCATTTAGCTTAGTTATGATGCATATCATGCATGGTTTAAATATAATTTGCATATTTGTTCTCTGTGTGGTTAGAGTCGGATTCTACATGCTTTTATTGATTATTTCAGATAACTGTAGATCCAAGGAGGAGACATGGGTTGATAACGCATTAGATGAGAATGTCTAGTTGATCGAAGAAGCTTAAATGAAGATCTCAAGAGGTCCTGAGAAGAAGAAGCGAACCTAAACGAAAAACAAGTCGGCAGAAGTTGTCGGCAAAAGTTGTCGCCAGACATGCTGAGCTTGTTTTGCACTTTCTTGAGGCCTCGGTTGTCCGATTGACTATTATGACCATGTGTAGTGATCCTGGTATGTTTGCTATTCCATGTGTGATAGGTGATACTAAATTTGACAAAGCCATGTTAGATCTAGGAGTGTCTATCAATGTTTTTCCTTCTCATGTTTATCATGCATGCTTTGGGATTGGGACCTCTAAGTGACACTCGGGTAGTAATTCAACTTGCTGATCGATCTACTATCTACCCGAAAGAGATTGTTGAAGATGTCTTGGTTATGGTTGATAACTTGATATTCCCAGTTGATTTCTTTGTGATTGACATGGGTCCTGGTAACAATGAAGGCCCTATCCTGTTGGGCAGACCTTTTCTAAAAACTGCTAGGAGTAAGATAGATGTCTATTCAGAATCTCTTACTATGGAATTTGATGGTCAAAGAGTTGAATATAATATTTATGATTCCATGAAATTCCCATCTGATGATCCTTCTCTGTGCTTTATGGATGTTATTGATACTATGGCACAAGATTGCTTTGATTTGGAATGTGTTGATGAGATGGAAGTCGCCCTACCGGCCCCTATAGATGAAATTTCTAGAGATTATGTCTTGCCATCTAACTTGAAGGAGGCTATCTTGGCTTTAGACCATCGATCTCCCACCTATGTGCCACCAAGGGGAGACCGCATTGAGCTGACCCTGCCTACTTAAAAGCTTCTTCCATCCATTATCCAAGCGCCTGATGTTGAATTGAAACAACTTTCTAATCACCTTAAATATGCTTTTCTTGGTGAAAATGATACTCTGTCTGACATTATTTCAAACAAACTCACTTTTGGGCAGAAGGAGCGATTGGTGATTGTTCTAAAGGAGAATAAGGAAGCGTTAGGATGGACGATAACAGACATGAAGGGCATCAGTCCTACCCTCTGCATGCATAGGATCCTATTGGAGGATGATGCCAAGCCATCTAGACAACCTCAGTGGAGACTCAACCCACCAATGATGAAAGTGGTAAAGAAGGAGGTGTTGAAGCTCCTTCAAGCAGGTATGATCTTTCCAATATCTGACAGCAAATGGGTGAGTCCTACTCAGGTTGTCCCTAAGAAGGGGGGTATCACTGTAGTTGAAAATCAGGATGGTGAGTTGGTCCCTAGCAGGTTACAAACTGGATGGAGAGTCTGTATTGATTATCGTAAATTGAATGCAGTTACTCGCAAGGACCACTTCCCCCTCCCCTTTATTGATCAAATGCTTAAGCGCCTTGTCGGCCGCTCCTTTTATTGCTTTTTAGATGGCTACTCAGGATATTTTTAGGTACCAATAGCACCGGCGGATCAAGAGAAAACGACATTTACATGCCCCTTTGGCACTTTTGCATATCTCAGAATGCCTTTTGGGTTATGTAACGCACTTGGGACCTTCCAACGGTGTATGGTGAGCATATTTCCTGAGTATGTAGAGCACTTCATAGAGGTATTTATGGATGACTTCACTGTGCATGGAGATGACTTTGATATTTGTTTACACCATCTGTCACTTGTGCTTAAGCGGTGTGTAGACACCAACTTAGTTCTTAACTCTAAAAAGTGTCATTTTATGGTTGAGCAAGGCGTTGTTTTGGGTCATATTGTGTTTAGAAGTGGTCTTGAGATGGACAAGGCTAAGATTGATGTTATTCAGTCTCTGCCTTACCCCACCAATGTGCGCGAAATTCGTTCATTTTTAGGCCATGCAGGGTTCTATCGCATGTTTGTTAAGGATTTTTCTAAGATTTCTGCACCTCTTTGTGATTTACTAAAAAAGGAAGTAGCTTTTGAGTTTGATGACAGGTGCAGATCATCCTTTGATGAGCTAAAAGGTCGCCTGACTAGCGCTTCTATAATTCTAGCACCCATATGGTCTCAACCTTTTGAGATTATGTGTGATGCTAGCGACTATGCTGTGGGTGTTGTCTTGGGACAAAAGGAAGGAAGGAGTTTTCATGTCATCTACTATGCCTCCATGACTCTGCATGGAGCGCAAAGGAACTACTCAACCATTGAGAAAGAGCTCCTAGCTGTGGTCTTTGCACTAGAGAAGTTCCGCTCCTATCTCCTAGGAGCTAAGGTAATTGTCTTCACTGATCACGCTGCTCTTCGCTATTTATTGGCTAAGAAAGAAGCAAAACCAAGATTGATTCTTTGGATTTCACTTTTAAGTGAATTTGACATTGAAATCAAAGATAAGAAAGGCGCAGAGAACTTAGTAGCGGACCACCTCAACAAACTTATCCAAGGAGAGGACAAGCCGGAAGATCAAAGACCCATTCACGGTAAGTTCCCCGATGATACATTATTTTATCTAACTCACATTTTATCTTTGCAGCTGCAGAGAGCTACAGAAACGGAGGGTGCCGCGGCCACAGCAACCATGCCGCGACCGCAACAGATCAATCAGGCAGCGGCCGCAACTTCCATGCCGCGACCGCCGCATGCTGTTCAGGGGCCCCTTTCACCCTTTTTGCTTTGTTTCGACAAGGTAAGTCCCTCTGCTCCTGAATTATTGATGGGTGTCCATACCCCTCGCCCTTGGTTTGCCAATATGGTGAATTTCTTGGTCACGGGAGAATTTCCACCGAACTTCACGAAAGCCCAGAAGAACAAGATTCGACATGACTCTCGGTTCTATATTTGGGATCACCCCTACCTTTGGAAACATTGTGTTGATCAGGTAATTAGGAGGTGTCTGCCGGACAATAAGGTACAATCTGTCCTTACTTTTTGTCATGCTCATGAATGTGGAGGCCACTTTGGTCCTCAAAAGACTGCTATGAAAGTTTTAGAAGCAGGTTTCTTTTGACCTCACTTGTTTAGGGATGCTAATGCTTTCTGTAAATCTTCCGATAGATGCCAAAGGATTGGGAACATATCATCTCGAAATGAAATGCCACAAACTATGATCATATTTTGTGAAATTTTTTATGTTTGGGGTATTGATTTTATGGGTCCCTTTCCTAGTTCTTTTGGGAATGTCTATATTTTGCTTGCGGTGGACTATGTCTCCAAGTGGGTGGAGGCAAAGGCAACCAGAACTTATGATTCCAAAGTGGTTGCAGAATTCCTAAAAGACACAATTTTCGCAAGATTTGGGGTGCCTAAAGCTCTAGTCAGTTATAGGGGGACACATTTCTGCAATAGGACAATCACTGCCCTGCTAAAGAGGTATCATGTCCCGCAAAGAGTCTCCACTTCTTATCATCCTCATACCAATGGTCAAGCAGATGTATCAAATAGGGAGATTAAGAGCATTCTGGAGAAAATAGTGGCTCCTAATAGGAAGGATTGGAGTCTAAGGCTGAATGATGCTCTGTGGGCCTACCGGACGGCCTATAAGACTCCCATTGGTATGTCCCCTTATCGAATTGTTTTTGGAAAGGCATGTCATCTTCATGTGGGACTTCAGCACAAGGCATAGTGGGAGAGTTCATAAAGCTTCAGTTGCAAGAGCTGGAGGAACTTCGCTGGGATGCCTATGACAATGCGCTAATCTACAAGGAGAAGACAAGAGCTTGGCATGACAAACATATCCTGCGGAAGGAACTCTATGTAGGAGACAAGGTTCTCCTATAACAATTAAGCCTGAAACTCTTTCCAGGGAAGCTTAGATCAAGGTGGGAAGAACCCTACACCATCTCAAAGATTTTCCCCCATGGAGCAATTGAACTCTATGTCCCTAAGTCTAATGAGCTCTTTAAGGTCAATGGTCATAGAGTTAAGCCGTACCTTGAGAACATCGCACATAATGAAGAAGAGGAGTTGGTGCTTGCTGAACCAATCAACTAGGCTACTCAAGGGCCGTTACGTCGAGCCAACGACTTGAAACAGAGGCGCTTCTCGGGAGGCAACCCGAGGTAAGTTCTTCTTTCTTTTTCATCTTTATCATTTTCTTAGACAGTTTTATCACTAGTTTATTTTAGGGGAACATAAACAAAAAGACGAGGAAAGACCACTGCACTGGCGGCGGCCGCAGCATCCATGCGACGGCCGCCGCACATCAACCCGTGATAGGGAGCCAATACAGCGGCCGCAGCATATGCCGTGGCCGCCACATATCAAACCCGTGACCCTTTCAATTAAAAAAATTAAAAAAAAAACAAAATAATTAAACAAAAGGGGCAACCTGATCCTTTTCTTCAACCCTACCTCTTTCTTCTTCTAATCTCTTGTCGTCACTTTCCAAACCCCACCATTGTTTTCTTCTTCTTCAACCTTCAAAATCACCATAGCCACCCCCCAACCTCTCTCCTTCATCTCCCTTCATAGCCATTCACCATCCCCCTCAGCCCAAGCAACCTCCTTTTCGTCGGATCTACACTCGGAACGAAGAAACTTGGCCAACCCCGGATATGGAGCTTCGCACCAGCGCACGCATCCGCCTCACTCGCTGCTGCGGTCGCCGCCGACCTTGCTGCGCCCGCCGCCAGTCCACTCGCCGAGAGGTTTGCCCGTTTGGTAATTTCAAAATTGGTTGGTGATTTTGGATGATCGATTATCATTTTTAGGGTGTGATTGCTTGTTTGAGGGTGTGGGATTTGTGTTCTTGGTGTTTTGTTGAAAATTGTTTGGTGGTTGTGAATTTGGATTAGTGTGGACGTTTGGGATTTGTTGGTTTACTTGAGGTAGATCTGCGGTTGTGGTTGGATTTTAGATCTGTTTGGGGTTGTTAATTTACTGCTGAAACTTGGTAAGAATGGTGTGCCGATTGAGATATGTGTCTAAAGAACAGAGGAAGGCATTTGAGAGCTTCGACGATAAGAGATTTGTGCAGACGAAGTTTTTTGATGTTCCTACCTTACAGACACTAGGAACGATGGGCGTCACACGTCAGATGCTCACTCATGGCGGGTTGGGGGCATTTATTGACTACAGTGCCCCCACATATCCTGAACTGGCGTGGGAATTTTTAGTCACGTTTGAGCGTGTGGACGATTCGAGGATGAGGTTTAACTTGATGGACCAGCCTCACACTTGCACGTATGCCCAACTGAGACAGGTCTTTGGGATCACTCGGGCACCCACCCAAGATTGGTATCTGATGGCGTCAGAATAGCAACGCCATGATGTCTAGTACGCAACGACTGGATCTAGATTTGACGGACACAGGGGCGAGTACAACTACAAGTTCGTCCACCTATGCCTTCGTCTGGTTCACAAGGTCTTGGCCATGTCTTTCAGCGGTCAAGGCGATGTGAACAAAGTGCCCGCTGGTGATCTGTCCTGGTTATGGAGTCTGGCTCCCCAGTTCCATGGTACGCCGGACTGGGTTGAGATCTTTGTTGACAGCTGCCTGAAAAGCCAAGGAAAGAAAAAAGGGAGGATTGGTCTGGGAGGAATGATTAGCCTCATAGCCCACTGCACCCATGACTGGTGGGTACACCTATACAGAGGGGCAGCTCAGGAGGGCTTATTTGATTGAGAGTTCTGATGCACCGGGCTGCATCTGGAAGTCGGGGAAGCATGGAGAGCACCGACTGAGGGTTCCTAGGGCCTTACCTTATGGCCCTTCCAACGCCACCCTCTACATCACGGCTGATCAGAATGTGGATGATGATGAGGATACTGATGACGAGGACGAGGAGGATGCCCCTGCACAGACTAACTATTACACGAGGGATGCCCAGTACACTGCTGGCTCTTTTGTGGGGCCTCGCTTTTCTTCTGCTAAGGATGACGCATGGCGGGACCACATGTTCACCGAGTTCCATCGTATGTCTATGCGCCAGGACTCCTTCGAGTTCACTCTCTACTACATCGATCGCAATGTGCGGGAGACGAACTACTACATGGAGGAGATGCGGAGAGAGCAGTCCTACTACCTCCGCCAGAAGTATCCACATATTCCGTCGTACCAGTCTCCACCGTACCAGCCGCCGCACCAGTGAGTGTTTAGTTCTGTCTCCTTCACCCTGAATTTTTATGCTTTATTTTGGTTGTCTGTACTGTTTCAGTGAGGACACTGAAAACTTGAAGTGTGGGGGAGAAGGATTATATGTATATTATGTCATTTCTGTCATTTCCTAGACCATGTTTAAATTTCCGCACACCATGTTTAAGTTTCTGTAATTGCTATTTTGTTTCTTTAATTTCTGTTGAGTTTATTTAATTTTGTTGAATTTATTTAATTTATGCAATTTTCGAAAGAAAAAAAATCGAAAATCCAAAAATAAGCATGCATTGCATACATACGTGTTATCCAATTACCCATTTGGCTTAGTTTGTCCTCTAATTTAAATTTCAAGCATGTTCATATAAATCCCATGGAGTTCTGGATGTTTTGGCTTTGTCTTTATTTGATTTTTGTGGGGCATGAGCTAGCAAATATAATTAAGCATGTATGATTGAGGTGAAGTATGATTGAAGTCCTCAAAACATGACCATGTGAGGATGTTTGTCCTTATTTGAATTCTTTTGCTCAATTGTGTGAATTACTCTCCTCGTGTTGCTACCTCTTCGCATTGATTGCATTATCTATTTTTAAAGACCGACTCACATGTTTGTTGCTTGCGGAGTTTATGTTTATATTTTGAGTCTTTTGTTTGAATTTGTGCATATTTAGTGAATAAGGTGGCAATGGTTGATTCACTTAGTAATCGGATCTATGCATGACACACATGGGTATGATTCGCGCAAAAAGGTGTTCAAAACTATCCACTAGAAAAGAAAGCTTGATCATTGAGTAACCAAGTTCATTCATGACACCCATGTTTGTAACTTGCGTCAAAAGATGTTCAAGTGGACTTCATATTAGTAGGTTGAGGTGTTGATAGACCGGGGTCATTCATGACACCCATGTTTGTGCCTCGCGTAAGGAAAGCACCAAGACAAGAAAAAGAAAAAAAAAAGAAAAAGAAAGAAACGAAAAAAAAATGTCACATTTTATTTTGTTGTCTTTATTGTGTCCCGCAAGTAATGACATTTCGGTAGATATTTGGTGATATGGTGGTCAATGTCTATGAGTTTAGTGCATGATTGGTTTGAGTTGAGAGCTGTACCTTAAAGCCTAAACACATGAGTGAAACACATATTTCTGGTGAGGTTGGATAATGTCTACTTCTAAGCTTTGATCACTAGAATACATGTTATGACGTTTGTTTGCTTGGTTTATGTTTTCACCTGCTATGATGTTGCTTTTTGATGAGGTTGAAATTTGAAGGTATTTCCTGTGGGATGCATTGATTCATGTTCATTCTATCATTGCTCGAGGATAAGCAAAGGTTAAGTGTGGGGGAATTTCATAATTCATATCTTAGATAGGCATTTTTAGTTTAGTTAGGCTGCATTTCTTTCATACTTTGTGGTTAATTTGCATCTTTTGATTATTCTAGAAGTGTTCGGATTCTGCGCAAATTTGTATTTATATTGCAGATTGAATTGGAACACAATTGGGAGATGCAATATCTCGAAGAGGAATACAAGAAATATTGGAAAGAAGCAAGGAAGGAACAGAAGCAAGGACAAGTAGAGATACCCGCGAAGCTGAACAAGAAGAGCCGGCAACAAGCAATGTCGCGGCCGCAGCATGTATGCCGCGGCCGCAGCCAGGATCGATGTAGTGGGATAAGGAGAAGTTTCTGATGACGCGGCCGCAGCACGGGTCGTCAGCGACGCCGTTTTGATTTTAAAAACCCTAGTTTATTATTTGTGTTTTGTGGCCGACTTGGATCTATTATAAGGCCGAAATTATGTTATTTTGAGACTAATTCTATTCTATTCCACGTTCTATCAAACACTTTAGAGATTTGAGCGATGTCTTCCATGAGGAACTAAACTTATCTATTCTGCCTGCAATTTGAAGCTTTATTTGGATTGATTATGAGTTTCTAATTCTCGTTTCTTGTTCCCTATATTTGAATGCTTCGACTTCCTTGTGCTTGATTGTTTATTGTTTTGTTCTATCTTGTTTAGCCAACTAGTTAGATCAATTCAATTGCTAAGGTTTTATAGATTCCTGATTGTGAACCTTAACCTAAGTAGCAAACTTGTCCTTTTAGAGCTGATTAAACTAATTGGATAAGTAGGAAGTTGGATGTGTTGTTAAATCCCTTTTTAGGGACTGCAAATACCTTGGCTAATCTCTGAACTTAAAGCTATCAATTGGGTTAAATCCTTCTATAGGGACTGTTCGATTGATAAGGGTTTCTAGGACTAATTGGACTAGTAACTATATTAGGTCGGGACAAGGGCATTCATAGGAAACTTAATAGGACGAGAAGAAGTTACAACGATCGCTTCAACCAAATAACGTGGAAAATTGTAGGTAGAATTGCTTCTTCTAATTGTCTGAATTAAAATCATTTACTTTTGTTTGCTTCAATCTGCTTTGATAAAAGGCGGAACTTTCACACATAAAAACCCCCCAATTGGGTTACTTTGATTGGCACTTGAATCAAACTTGAATTATAACTTTCCCTGTGGATCGACCTCTTGCTTATTGCTATACTAGCTATAGGTTTGAGTTTTCTTTGACGGATCAACGACAGGGTTTCCCTCCGTCAATTACCCTCGTGTCACATAAGCCAAATAATTATAAAGACAAATAGTGCACTCTATAAAGTAAAACAATAGAAATTAAAACGCCTAAAAAATACCAAAAATGTTTTAATAATCAATGTTTTAAAATAAAGATACGCTCTTGGAACATTCGCGGAATATCGAGAAAAAACACTTATGGATAGGAATTAATTTTTTTTGTAAAATTGTAAACATTACACTATTTTTTTTTTTTGATTAGAAAAAGATTCGGGTGGGCAAGCCCTACCCGGCAGCATCCTTGCGGATGAGGTCAATAAGACCTGGATTGTTGTGAATATCATTACCTCGGGCGGAGTGGCTAAGGTGTGCAACCTTATCAGCCACTCTATTGCCCATACGAGGTACATGAAAGTAACCTACTTCTTTTACAGTCGACAACATGACTTGAATATCGGAGAGGATTAGTTCAATCTCCCAAGGACATTTAGCCGTCTTGTTTAGATAGTCTATGATTATTTTGCAGTCACCTTCAACCTGGATTCTTTCAATGTGCAGTTGTAGTACCTTCTGGATTCCCAGTTTGAGGGCGAGAGCTTCTGCCATGATGGCTTGCTGTTTTCCTAGTAATTTGTGCTCGATGGTGACAGGTCGGCCATTCTAGTCCCTGATAATGATACCTGCCGTACTGTCACCGTTGGCTAAAGACGAACCACCAAAATTAAGTTTTAACCACCTTAGCGGAGGCTTGCGCCATTTAATTGGACGTTGTTTGTCGATCTTCCTTGGATAGACTCTTGAGGAGGGATGCATATCGTCATCACCATCACCGTCGATCGCGGATGTTCTCTTCCAGTTATCTATGTGTGATCGGACCAGATGGACGACAGTTTGGTACTGGGGGATTGGTGCTTGTTGAAACAAGTTTTGGTTCCTGATGTACCAGTTAGTCCACCAAGCGAAGGATAGATCAGTCAGAGCGGCAGTCGTTAAGCTGGTTCCAAGGCTAGATAGAATGGGTCTGAAATCCCGGGACTGGATGATCATTCTTGTAATTGTTGTTTGTTCTTGACTCGGAAGTCGGTATATTTTCCGTATGAAAGGGCATTCCAGGAACAGGTGAGCCTCGTCTTCGGGAGCCGTATTGCATAGTGAACAAGTAGTTGGGACAGCCGATCCCCTGCACGATAGGCGCACAGCAGTGGGCAGTCCATTTTGTGCAATCTTCCATAGGAAATTCTTCACCTTAGGGGGAACATCAGTTTTCCAGATCCAAGCGTTCGTATCGGTCGGAGCTGAGGATTGTGCTGTTATTAGTTTGTAGGCGCTGGCTTTAGTAAACCATCCTTCCCTATCTGGCCACCAGTATAGGCGGTCCTGTAGATTTGATTCCGGAATAGGAATGTCTAAAATTTCTTTTACAATGTTGTTTGGTAGTACCTTCTGCAACTTTTCACACCACCATTCCCCCCCCATAATATAGTCACTAATGGTCTCATTCTGATCGTATCCCTGAATATTACCCACCTGAGACACTAAAGTGTAGGTAGAGATCCAATTATCGGTCCAGAATTTTATTGAGCGTCCGTTTCCTACCGACCAAATAAGGCCAGTTTTAAAAGTGTCAATTAAGTTAGCAAGCTTAGCCCATTGCCAAGAGCTGGCTCCCGATCGTTTGTACTCGAAAATACTAGCAGAACGTAGGTATTTATGTCTGATTAATGTTACCCAGATATTGTTCGGTTCAGCCAGTATTTTCCACAAAAGTTTCATCTGAAGAGTGACATTCATATTGCCCGATTTGCGAATTCCCAACCCGCCATGCTGCTTCGGTTTGCAAATCCTATCCCAACTAATTAACGGCCGATATTGTAAATCCTTGTTCCAGAAAAAAGAACGGTTTATTTGGTCCAGTTCTTTATGTATAGATACGGGGAGCATGAAATTCTGCATTACATGCAGAGGTTTAGCCGATAGGTTAGAATTGATAAGGGTTGCACGACCCTGTTGGGAAAGCGCATTGGCCTTCCACTTTGATAGTTGTTGTTTCGATTTGTAGACGATATCTTCAAATCTACTGCTGGTGACTCTACCATTAATAATAGGACAACCCAGATACTTTTCTATAGAGTTTTCGTTTGTAATGTTGAGGCAGTTACATAATTCAAGGATTCTATGGTTTGGAATCCCTGACGACGCTTGGAAACTAGATTTTTGGTAATTGACCTTCTGGCCCGACACCCGGCAATACGAGTCAATTATCGATCTTACTCTGGACCCCGCGTCCACGCTTCCTTTGGAGAAGATAATGATGTCGTATGCGAAGGACAGGAACGGAATACGCGGCCCGTGTTGTCCAATCGGAAAGCCAATTTGTGGTCTATCCAGGGCGGCTTCAGCTGCAAGTTTACGGCTAGTACCTCAGCACCCAACAGGAATAGAAAAGGGGACAGAGGGTCCCCCCGGCGAATTCCTCGGGATGGAAAGAATAGTTCTGTAGGGCCGTTGTTAACTAGTACAGAGAAAGAGACGGTTGTTATACACTCCATAATCCATGAAGTAAAAGTGTCGTGAAATCCAAATCTGAGGAGCACATTCTGTAAGAAGTGCCAGTCTACCCTATCGTATGCTTTTTCCATGTCTAATTTTATTGCCAGCCATCCTTCACGCCCCATACGGTTTTTGTATGAGTGGAAAATTTCATGGGCAATTAGGACATTGTCCTGAATCGCCCTGTCCGACACAAACGCTCCTTGTAAAGGATGTACGAGTTTCCCGATTACTTTTTTTAATCTTTCAGTTAATATTTTGGAGATTACTTTGTATATATTAGAACATAGGCTGATAGGCCTGTAGTGATAGGTGGAGGTTGGGTTGTCCCTCTTTGGGAGCAGGGAGATAAAAGTGTGGTTTATTTGACAGAGTATTCTCCCTGAGCGGAAAAAACCCTTGACCGCACAGATCACTGATTTCCCGACTATGTCCCAGTATTTTGTATAAAATTCAGCAGTAAAGCCATCCGGGCCTGGGGACTTGTTTTTTCCGAGACTGAACACCGCCGTCTTAATCTCTAGGTTTGATGGTAGTGCAATAAGGAAACTATTTTCATCTGTCGAGATGGAAGGATGAATTAGGTCTAGGAAGTTAGACATAAGCCCATCATCAATAGACTCTTTTTTAAATCTGTTTTCAAATTCCTTTTTTATCTCATTTCTAACGTTCTCCTCGCCCAAAATCAGTGTTCCGCTTGAAGAGGTTATGTTTCGAATTTGTTTCCTGTGTCTCCGTCCCGAAGCCACTCGGTGGAAGTAGGCCGTGTTCAAATCTGAGAGTTTGAGGTGTTTTGTTTTTGCCCTTTGGCTCCAATATGATTTCTGGAATAGAATTAGCTTTTCTCGCTTCGCAATTAGGCGTTTCTCCTTTGTTTGATATATTTGGGAGTTTGTCGATGATCCCGAGGATTGGATGAGTAAGAGTTCAGACTCTAACTCCTTTAGTTGGCGGAAGATATTACCGAAATTGGTTTTATTCCATTCTTTTGCCCTTTTTTCAATAGTTTATGTTTAAACAGTAGTTGAAACATAGCCGAGCCAGGGCAGGACGCCCGCCAGGATTGCTTTACAATATTGCGAAAGTCTTTCCTCAGAAGCCAAACGTTCTCAAATTTAAAAGGCGGGGCTTTGAAGGAAGACCCGTCGTCGATTGATATAGAAATTGGACAATGATCTGAGGAAGAGAATGCACCGTTATGGGTTATCGTATTTGGGAAAGACGTAAGAATCTGTTGGTGAACTAATACCCGATCGATTTTTTCGTGGGTGTTGAAGTTATCCTCCACAATCTTTCTCCAGGTGAACTGGTTTCCAAACGTGGGTAGATCAAACAAGTTGCAATCGTTTTTGAAGGAGAATAGCCGAGAAAATCTTGATGGTCGGGTAGTGGCTCCGCCTACTTTGTCAGCACTACATAGTATCTCGTTCAGGTCCCCTAAGACCATGCACGGAATAGGGGAGTTGTTTACAATTGTTAATAATGTTTCCCAGAAGGCATTTTTATCATTTAGATTTGGTGGAGCATAAACGAAGAGCGCCAAAATCGGAAAACCCCACTGCACACTTTCTAGTCTAAGTCCAATAATACGGGGGGTGTGCACTGACACTGATATTGACACATTAATCATCTGGTGAGTCTTCCAAATGACCCCAATGCCGGCCGATCTCCCAATGGACGGCGACCAAACCCCTTCATCAGACCCAATATTTTTCCATAATTTATCGTCCGGAATATTTTCCGCTTTTGTTTCTGCTAGCGACAAGATTTGGATGTGTTCGTTTTTACATAGTGAATCTATTTCCGTCCAGAATGTACGTTTTCCTATTCCACGGCAGTTCCAGAAGCATATCTTCATAAAATATCATTGGTGATGAAAGGATAGGGAGGCGGAGTCCTTTCATCGACACATTTTTGATAATCTAGTTTGTAAATACTCCTAATGAGCCTTATGTTGAGGACACAGAAACTGCCCGTTACCCAGTCCATGCTAGACCAGGAAACCCAACTCTTGTGACGAGACCCAGCCGAGGCAGAGAACCACCTGGCCCAACAGATCCCTACTGGCCATTTAATGTGAAGCAGACAAGAAGTTAATCTCATATTATTATATATTGTTTTAGTTAACAACAAGTTATTAACTACATGGTTTAACCGTATTAACATTAATGTAGCAAGATGGAGAAACCCCATAGTAACAACAATAGTAACAATAATACAGACCGCAACCGAAGTTGATTTGGCAAGCTACTCAAGCACAAAAAATGGAATAAATATTGCAAGAGCAACGAAGTCGATTTTTTCTTTTTCTTATCCTTGGCTTGGTGGCTGTTGCCCTCATCCGGAAGCAAGCTCCCATCCGAGTGTTTTGCCTCGTAAAGAGGATTTGGGCCCTTACGGGATTTTTTTTGGGCCAATATAAATCACAATGTTATTAATTTGGGACAAGCCCGGATTGAGGAACAAGACCCAAGTTAGAAAATTAGAAGACAGTGAACCTTCCCAAACCGAGAGCTCACATATAACACACAAGTTTGCATAGAACAAAAGTAATTGGGAGCATATCAGCAAAGTAGTATACGAAATCGATGAGGAGAAGAGCCTCCCGACCAAGTAAGACCACGCCAAAGCAAGATAGTACACTAAGAAAATTCTGAACCTAGCAGTTGTGAATACAAAAACCATATAATTTTTTTCCATTACTGAACACAAGCACTTTGTAATGTATGTTAGGAAAACAGCAGGAGAAGATCTCCTGAGACAAGAATAGCTTACATGAGGAATAAGAGCAAGCAACGGAAACAAATTATGTTGTAGTAAGCAAAAACAAAATAGGGTGCTTCCAAATGTGTCATTTATACTTATGTGTTGTGGTTGGCAAAGCACAGTCGGCCAAACATTCCCCATTAGAAATGGTCTTATACCAAAAGAATGGGAATAAGGGGCAACACTTGCAAAACTAAGAGCACCATCAGTACAAAACCAACGCCAAAGGGATAGCTTGGAAGGACTTAGTAGTTGTTGGGCGGCACGACATGCCGATTTGTACCTATCGAGACACAGCGTCTTCGATTTTTTCATTTTCGTTTCCTGATGTTGGTGGTTGCAGCCCTCATCAGGGAGCGTGCTCCCTTCAGAATGATTTGCCTCGTTGAGAGGATTTGTGCCCTTGCGGGATTTGTGTTGGGGGGAAACCGAATTCCTAACCCCCATTGGTTTCTTACCTTTGCTTTGCAGAGATGATTCCAAGCCAAACTTCACAGGCAGGTATATAGAAGAAGTCAAGGAGGTGGCATTTTGTGAGTAACTCATATCAAAATAAAGATTTAGGAATTGCTTGACAATTCTAAACCAAATAGGTAGAATAAGATGCGAGATTTTGTATCTCCGACAAGGCGAGGCCTTATCGCAGCATAACCACTTACTATAGCAATTTGAAGCCGATCCCATCAGTACGAATGGTGCCGGGACGAATTTGTAAGAGCAATCAACAAGGGAACCCTGAAACGAGCAGGAGAAATTCGCTAGAGCACGCCCTTGGATTATTTTTAAGTCTGCCAGCTTCACCAAGAGGAGCAAGGAGCCCCTACCAACAATATTTTTGCGACTCTTGTCTACATCATAGCAGAACTCCGAGGAACCTGCTACACGTATTGCCTCAAAAGAGGATTTAGGGCCCGAGATTCGGGGGGTGTTTGAAAAGGGCTCGTGTAAGGAGACCCCTAACGGTTTCTTTTCTTCGGACTTGTCCGATGTATCAAAAGCAATCAAAGATGAGAACCACCAGTTAGTATAATAAAGTAAGTTAAGCATCACATATGAAAGTGAGAAGGGAGGATTGAGATGATTCACTCGGAACCACAAATACCGATTTATATTGAAATTAGGGAAGAAAAAGCCTTTGAAAGCAAGACAAATGAATCCAACACTAAACGCTCCCAAACAACCCGTACCTATTATCCAGCCAGCAGTCCCGCCACCGCCAGGCCACCTCGAAGCACTCGACCTTGAAGCAAAATACCATCTCCCCTTCCGACGATCCACTTTTTTCCTTTTTCTGAAGTTTTTCCCCACCTTCTCCACTCCTCGGCTTTCGATTTCAAGGTTTTCTGCACTTCGACCCCCATTCTCACAATCCAGGAAAATCTCCCAGCGCACACCACAGAATGGCGGTATATGCGATTTCAGATGCCTGGAGACGACCAAATTGGGGCTCGATTTAGCATCGAGATGTGTTTTGTGGCTTGAATCCGGAGGAGACTCGCAGGTTTTCAGGATTGATTTGGGGGATTTGGGTTGAGCAGCCTGGAATTGGGGGCGCGTGAGCCGAAGGCCGGGCGCGTTCTCTTCTCTCATTAGAGAGCGTTTTTTTTTAGGGAGTATGTTTTTGCTTGTAAACATTACACTATTAGCACTCCTTGAAACAAGAATAGGTAAATAGCCACAAGAAAGAATATGGAAAAGGCCAGGATTTGACACATTGGTCTGGTGTCCGGTAGCGGGGTGCTCAAGTGGACTTTGTGTGCTTTGAAAAGAGCATCAACTCCAACAAGAAAAGATACAACTCCTAGAGTTTAAGGAAATATTCAACTTGCTAAAAGATACCAACATGTTAACAAGATCAACCCTGATCATATATCTAGTTTATGCCCCTCTCTGTTTGAATGACAAACCGAGTTTTTGGAAGGAACTTGCTACCTACATTCTCAATTCCCAACACCTGTGTGTCATCATGGGAGATCTAAATGATATTTTCTAAAATTCGTGCTCGGGCACCAGGCGGGATGGCACCTAGGAACTTTTAAGCCTTGGCGGGTCTCTAGGCAGAAATCTGCCTAGGCACCGCTTAGTACCGCCTAGGAACTGCCTAGACCCCGCCTAGGCCAGTCTAATCCCACCTAGACACTGCCTAGGCTCGTCTATTCCAACGATTATATAGTTTTAGCATCTAGACAGGTGATTAATTGACTTGAGGTTATTTTTTACCCCTTGAATTGGGATGTATTAGCTTTTGAGTTGAACTTATAGTTTTGACTTTTATGTGGTCTAGAGTCACCATTTAGACGTGTACTTTTGCGTTTATTTGTTTTAGTGTTAGTTAAGCATTATAAATTTGGGTTTATGAGTGATATTATGGATTATTATTACATTATAATAATTCATGATATGTGTTATATGTTTAAATATAAAGCAATAATCAAGTCTAACCCACATTCTAATAGACATGCCCGATTAAATGAACAAAAAACTAATGCAATATGATGGATATCCCAACCTTAGAAAATGAATTTACTTGGAAAAGGAAGAGAACGGATATTGATAACACATATGAAAAACTAGACGGAACTCTTGTACGGCTTCAAATCATTGAATGGAATCCCGCAATAGCAACAAGGAATCATTTCCTAAGGTTGGGATTGCCAAGAAAGACTACCAATACATCGTAAGACAAGCGTGGAGAGCAAATGTGCCTAGATCACACATGTACAAAGTAGTGGAGAAGGTATGTTTACTTTTACGACACTAACTTGATACGCTATCCTAATTCAGCTGAGAAGGTACGCTTGCGAATAAAGACTATCAATAAAGTGGCTTAAATTGGTGGATACGCTATCCTAATTCAGCTGAGAAGGTACGCTTGCGAATAAAGACTATCAATAAAGTGGCTTAAATTGGTGGGATTAGGAATGTTTTCTTATTTTACATATCTTTCAGTTGGTTGTTTGGATTTCATCTGGATGAAGGTACGTACGTTTACTTACGACACTAACTTGATACACTATCTTGTATAATTGATTAAAGTATTGATTAAATATTTATTACAATATAGATAACAATGAACACCAAGATATTTGAGGAATTGAGTATCAAATGAAAGAGATGAGGATCTGACGATTGAATGAGTACGTCATTTGTGTTTTATGGCTCATCTAATCTCATATTTCTTGTATTGGGTTCTATTTTTGTTGTAAAATGTGTCATCCTAACTAGTTTTTATTCAACCTTATTAGTTGTGTTTGAATTTGCGGATTTTTAGACTTGTATTTAGTATCTTCAAATGATCAAATAGTCTGGATATTTTGTATTTGGTCATCTTAACTTGTTGGTTATTGTAATATTTGGTTATGTTTGTCTTTTTTTTTTTTTTTAATCATTTTCGGTAAGTTGGGCCCTTCCATATTAGCATTTTGGACGTATTATGGGGCGTCGAAGTGTCAATTTTGATTAACGCATTAAAAAAATTGACAATCTCGAACTCGACCCGAATTGACCGAAAACCCAGTTCAACCCATGTTAGGATAGACTCGAGTTTACCCGAGACCCGTTTATCCGAAACCTGTTTTATCCGAAACCCGAAACGACCCGACCTGACCTGAACCTGACCCGATTGATCCGATTGACAGGTCTAACTTATATTGAAATCTTATGTAAAATTGAGAATATACAATTTTTAGCTATAATGGAAACCAAATCGGAAATCCAACCTCATGATGCCGTTTGGAAAAAAATCGGGATTGATTCTATTTCTTTTGCACTGGTGATTGGTCGGGTGGGGGGAATTTGTGTGCTCTGGAAAAACTACCATATGACTGACTCTTCAATCACTGTTATGACCAAAGAAGAACGCTTATTCACCTTATAAAAATAGAAAATAGAGATATAGGAATAACCTTCACAGTGTGCTTTATCTATGCACCTCCCCACGAGCAAGCTAAAGTCTCTTTCTGGCCTTTCTTGACATCCTACATCCAGAATCTGGAGATCCATGTCATTGTGATGGGTGATCTCAATGAGATCCAATGTTCTAGTGAAAAGGCTTGCAGAATTGAACCACACCAGACCCGCTTTGATAGTCTGGTCGCTGTCAAAGATCAATGTAACTTGCTATTCGAGTTTCTTGCATATACTTATTCTTGAAGAGAAATAGAGTGGCTCAGGAACATATTGGTAGAAGTACCGATATGGAGCAATTGTTGCCGGCCTAGACAATTGTGACAAACTAGAAGGCTGCCATGCTGAGATAGTACAGCTAGTCTTACAATAGGTAATCCAGACGTCTGTGTCTGATGTATGTGAGAGGGATCTTGACTGATGGAATATTTCCAGTCAGTATGTGGAGTCCAGATGAGATCTGGCTGATCCCGTGTCAAAAGGCCTTGGCAAGGACTTAGTGTCCGGAACATCGAGAGGGGTGGGAAAAGCCCATAGTGAGTTGTGTTGTACTTTACGGCAACCCAACCAGGTGATATTCTCCTAGGTTCAATGGGAAAAAGAAGTCAATGTTACAACTGGTGAGAAGCACATGAATTCATTTTCATTCTTCCCCCCCTATGGTCTATTTATTCCTGCATGTGTTTCAGTTCTCTTAATGAATCTATAGACCTGGTTGGATTTGGGCTTCATCCTTAGAGCGCTCAGAATATTGGGATCCTAGGCACATGGCCGTAAGGTGCCGAGCTTATCTGTAAATAGTTTATCTGAAAAGAGTGTGTGTGTGGCATTTCCGGTTTGTCAACATGGTTCTTAGAAAAAGACTTTGTTCACCGCCTAGATAAACTTTGAAATGCTTACCTTTTTTAAAAATGAGAGAAAGGGAAAAGAAACCTTTGCTGATGCTTCTTACAGGCTTGTCATAGATAAGGTGAAGAGTGGGACGAGACCAGGGTTGGAGGGTGGTCGTAGATCACCTGAAAGCGAAATCTTGGAGTAGATAAGAAAGCGAAGAGTTGGAGTAGATAAGAGACCTTGCACCCTCCCCAGGCCGGGACCATAGGTATAGGAATCAATCCACTGTCTCGTTGCCCGAGGAATCAGTTACAGTAGAGCCAAAGGCAGTGAATTGTTACGATGTGTGCCTCCGGAAGCGCGCATGCGGGTGCAGGTCTGTGCAGCAGAAGCACAGCAGACAATGAATCTATGCTATGGGTCGCATGCCTTGTTAGACGACCCGTGCTTCAAAAAAAGAGGTGCCAGCCCTAGGCGGAGGGGAGAGCGTAGATCGCCTTTACCAGGGGGATGAGGCTCGAATTTGAGTTGACTCCCGCGGCCTCTCGGTAGAAGAGGGAGAAAGCCCAGTCCTCTATCTCAGTCTCAACAGAAGGTAAGAGGAAGGGCCATTCCCGAAAGAGGGAATGGCTAAAAAGGAAAAGCGCCTTCATCATGTCAAGCTTCAGGCAACCGCTTTCTTGGATGATCTGCGGTCCATAGAATGGATCGTTCTCATGGGCGATGATAAGACCTTCGCCGATGTGCCTGCTTTTCACTATAGCTTCCTGATTAGGCCGGCTCTGGGAGGATCGGCGCCTGCGTCTTTCAGAACGAATTCACATGGAGAAAAAGCAGAACATATGTAAGCAATATCTATGAGAAGTTGGATAAAACTTTGGTTCACGACCAAATACTCTAATGACACCCAAATTTAGCAACAAGAAATCATGCTTTTTCGACCTCTGGCCATTGCCAAATTTCTGTAAAACTCCAAACAAATAATAGAACAAAAGCTAGTCCTTTTAAGTTTGAGAAAATGTGGCTGTCCATAAAAGATTATAAGAACCTAGCTGCTCAAGCATGGACAACAAATTTCGAATGATCATATATGTTTAACATTATGGAAAAACACAACTTCTGAAACGACTAATTTAAGAATGGAATAAGAAGACTTTTGGAAATATCTTTAGACAACTAAGGGAGATATAAGAAAGATTACTTGAATTACA
This sequence comes from Persicaria tinctoria, assembly GCA_037127255.1. NCBI lineage: Eukaryota > Viridiplantae > Streptophyta > Magnoliopsida > Caryophyllales > Polygonaceae > Persicaria > Persicaria tinctoria. The sequence goes on along the minus strand of JBANSL010000012.1, from coordinate 38,624,153 downwards.
AAAGAATGATAGCCAAAGTTGACAAACAGAATACATTAGAAAACAACAACAATTGATAAAGAAAAAGGACCAACTACTTAACATCATAAATTGTACTAGAGACAAAGAGCTAAAACAAAACATTTAAAACTCTCGAATTCAAACACTAAATACCATCATAGAGTTGCGTTGGTTAGACAAAATAGGGAAATCATTAGGGAAATTAGAACACTAGAAGGTACAGAAATATTGGGCGAAGAAAACATTAGGCAAGAGTTCAAAAATGACTTTGAAAAAAGATTTGAAAGATAAAATATCAATGATAGATTGCTTCAAGAGTATTTGCTCATAATAAATAATGAGATAAAGACATATGACAATAAGGAACAAACGAGAGCGGTTTTCAATCTAGAAATAAAATCAACTTTCTTTTTTATTGGAAAAGATAAATCCCCGGGTCCGGACGAAATGACAACAAAATTCTACATAAAATATTGGGACATTGTTGGACAATCAATCACAAAGGCTATTAAATAATTTTTTTAGATCAGGAAAAATGTTGCATCAAATAAACCAGACCTTTATCACCCTAATTCCAAAATACGACAACCCAACAACAATAAACAACATCAGACCGATCAGCTTGTACTTCACTATGTACAAAGTGATTGCAAAAATTCTCGTGGATGGAATAAAAATGGTACTCGGAAAAATCGTTCACCCTCTTCAATGAGCGTTTTTTACGGATGGTGCAATCCAATATAATGTTCCTATAGCTAATGAAATCTTTCACTCCTTCAGAACCAGGACGGGGAGGAAAGGATGCATAACGGTAAAACTTGACATGGAAAAGCCATATGACAGAGTGGATTGGCTTTTTATTTTAACGGTCATGGAAAAACTTGGCTTTTCCACTAAATTCCTGGGGTGGATTAAGGAATGCATCCAAACCGTTTCCTTCTCAGTGTTAGTTAACGACAAACCAACTGAGTCTTTTCAATCACAAAGAGGATTGATATAAGGTGACCCGATCTCCCCCAACCTCTTCATTATTGGGGCAGAAATACTTGCCAGAAAACTTCAACAACAATGCAACGACACAACAGACTCGATTGGCTTCAAGATGACCCCTAATGGATCTCGAATCCCTTTCCTATGATTCGCAGATGACATCAATATTTTTTCCAAAGCATTTCAGGAATCGTGTATTAAAGTTAAAAAAAAATATTGACGAATATTGCCAGATATTTTGACAGAAGGTGAACGTTCACAAGTAAGCATTCCAAGCAACTAAAGGACTCTTCTAGCCAAAAACACCAGATCCAAAGTACTCTTTTTATAATGAACCAAGTTTCTCTGGATAAATACCTCGGTTGTCCGATCCATAATGGTAGAGTCAACAAAGAAACCTTTGAAGATGTTATAGGGAAAACGAAAAAGCAACTAACAAAATGAAAAAAAAACACGTTGTCACAACAAGGAAGGACGATTCTCAATAAAGCAAACATTTTGGATAAACCGAACTATGTCATGCAAAGCTTCATACTCCCGAAAAATATACACAATGAACTAGATAAACTAAACAGATGTTTTTTCTGGAATAATGATAAAAAAATACAAACCACTGGTAAGATGGGACAAAATATGTAAACCAAAAAACCATGGATGCTTGGGAATCTATAAAACAAAAGACATGAACAAAGCCCTGCAAATGAAACTTCTTTGGAAAATTGTTGTGAGCTAAATCTGTCACATTTTACAGCAACTTTTATATCGTTTTCTGCATACATTACATGCATTTGGGTTAGATAGTACGGAATCTATGTAGTTTATGTTTATTTGCCAAATTATGGAATCTACACCAGTTTTTGTTTAAATTCGCAGAATTCGAGACGTTTTACAGCAACTCTAAGGAAGGTCAGAAAAGCTCGGAAAACCACTACAGAAGTCCAAGGTCAAAGAAGCAGCGGAACCAGTCGAATCAAGTTGAGAGCCCAGGCTACTCGATCTCGAGTAAGCCTTACTCGATCTAGACGAGCATGTCCGAGCACATGCCTTGTCGACTAGGAGCAGTGTCGAGAGTCAGACCAACCCAGCTCCGGAGCCCTACTCGATCTCGAGGACGACCTAGTCGAGATCGACGACACCTCAGCGCCACGCCCGGAGTCGACAAGAAGAGAAGCTGATTGAGAAGCCGAGGACGAAGACGCCGAGCACAACCCTTGTCGATGTCGATGAGACCTTGTCGAGATCGACGAGCCACTATGCCCTAGTCCGAGTCCACGCCGAGGAGGAGTCCTCGACATCACCAGAGAACCATCTTCGAGTACAACTCTACTCGATCTCGAGGAACCCTAGTCGAGGTCGACGACGCCCAGAGCCCAGATCCGAGCCATGTCGAGCAGAGTCAACCGAGAACACCAGTCGACAACGAATCCTAGTCGATGTCGACGAGCCCTTGTCGATGTCGAGTAGACCAAGTCCTGGAAACGCGTCGCCGTGAGCAGTCCGAGTAGAGTTGGGAATCCATGGGGCCGAAGAAATCCGAGATTGCCGAGATACATCATCATCTATCTATGGAAGGAAGATTTATCAACATGAATAGATATTCCCTAGTTTAGATTTATCTTTTCCATTTTAGATTTAATTTCTTTATCGCTTTTATTTATCATTAAAGTTTTAGATATAGTTTTAGATATAGATAGAAGATTCTATCCTTGATTAGCAAGGAATAGAAGGCTATAAATAAAGCCCTAGGGGCTGGTTTTTTATTCATTCCAATTCAGAGATTCAATTTCAGAGGTAGAGAAATAGTTCCACAGAGACAGTTTAGGAGTTCTAAGGTTTTTAAGGTTTTAGCATTCTGCGAAAGTTGATTGCCGGGATTGTAAAGGCTTTTGAATATAGTTTAATGCAAGTTTCTTTTTATACATCCATGTCTGCGATTGCGATGAGGCGTGAGTAGTCCACCCACTTCTGGGGCTGGGGTGAGCCCGACGGTGGCCATGTGAGGAGATGCAGTAAAGGTCAGATCTTTTTGTGCAATTCGTCTTCTATCCTTATAAGCATGATTCTTTTGCGAGAGTTGAAGGTGATCCTTGTTTGTATTATTGAAGCGAAAGTGATCTTAATGCAAATTGGATTAATTATGTGAAAAGGGTTAGTAACAATTAGGGTTTATGCGAAAGCCTCTATATGCCTCTTTGTTAGTAACGAAATTTGTTTGATGGAAAGCATGATCTTTTATGCCTTTATGTGTTACTTTGCATGGTTATCGTTGTGGTGTTGATACCCTGGCCTTGGAAGTCTTTTATTATATTGATTTATTTCTGTCAAAAATCTGAGTTTTGGTTCGAAATTTGCGATTTAATTTTTCTGAGTTTTCTAGTCGATACCGAGGAGAAGTCTCGTCGATGTCGAGTAGGACCCTAGTCGATATCGAGTACGGTTTTGGTCTATGTTGAGTTGATTTTCTGCTTCTGTCGTCGCTTTGCAGTTTCTGTCTTTTACTGTTCCTTGTCGATCTCGAGTTACTGCTTATCGAGATCGAGTAAAGTTGCTGCCTTGCTTTGTTCTTTACTTTCGCTTGCTTTTGTTCTTTACTTTCTTTCGTTATCTTCTGTTTTGCTTTTATTTCTTTGTTTCTGTTTTTTCTGCTGCTTGTCTGTGAGAATCTGTTGCTACCTAAGAACTGCTGACGTGCTTCCTCGTGGATTCGATCCTGACAACCTTCTACTACAACGGGAGGAAGTCTTGTATTTATTTGCTGAGACAGGGAAGTCAGTCTGAACTTTATTCTATATTTATTTCATACTTGACCATCCTCCTGCAAACAAACAAATTGGCGCCGTTGCCGGGGAAGCTATCATTCGCGCCTTAGGTAGTTAGATCTCACTTTTACTTTGAGTTACTTTTCAGGTGTATGCGCCGTTCTGGTCTACCACCCGAGTTTGACAGCTTAGACGAACCAGAGCGTTACCTACACATCCACTCTAAAGTCAAAAGGATCATGGCGGCCGTTGAAACACAAGAGCAGCTGATTGCCAGGCTTACAAGGGAGCTAGCCGCAAAGGATACCACTATAGACAATGAAAGGGCAGCGAGGGAACAAGAAGCTGAGCGCGCAAGGCAAGCAGAAGCTGAGCTTGCCCAATATCCAACTACTGCTGAGGATTATATGCATCCAACCCTCGTCGTGCCTGAATCGGCGATTCTTATCCCTGAAAACTCTTTTGAAATTCGCACTCAATTTCTTATAGAGCTTAAAAATAATGCCTTTTTTGGTAGATTTAATGAGTGTCCTCTTGAACATATTACGAACTTTTCTGACATGTGCCGTACTCTTGCTGAAGGTACAACTTTGGAATATGTCAAGATGAAGTCTTTCCGCTGGACGCTGGCAGGACCTGCACTGAAGTGGCTTGAAGGGCTGAAACCAAGATCACTGACAACATGGGCCCAAGTAGAGCAAGAGTTTCTGAACAAATTCTTCCCACCCGCCAAAACAGCATATCTCCGCCAGAAAATCACCGCCTTTAAACAGACGCAAGGGGAACCGCTGGCAAAGGCATGGGAACGCTACAAGGAACTTCTGCGATCTTGCCCTACTCATGGACAGCCACCCTACGTCATTCAGGAGATCTTCTTCAACTCTCTTGATCAAATCACTAAGGACAGAATCAACCATTATACTCGCCTTGCATTGAATGCGGATCACAGCGGCATACCACTCCTGAGTGCCCACACACAGAGCAAGTCAGGCTGGCAGAGCACCACGAGGAGGTAGCTTACGCAGGGGGTCCCAATCGCTACATAGGGGACCAAAGGTTTCAGCAACCACAATGGAATCAAGGTGTCCCTAGGAACCCCCTGCCCTATAGAGCTCCAGGACATCCGGAAAGGGACCAAAAAAAGGATGATATACAGACAGTCCTGGAGGAAATACGGAGGAATGACTCAGAGACTAGGCATTCTTTCAACTCCGTCTACACTCAGATGCAAGGGGTCAACTCTAGGCTTGGGGAGATTGATATATGGCGAAAATCAGTTGATACACAGATTGGTCAGCTGGCAGCAGGAATCACCAGACAGTCAGGTGCGCTCCCTGGGTCTTCAGAACCAAATCCTAAAGGAAAGACTGGGCACATCGCTGCTGTAAAACTCAGAAGCGGACATCAACTACAAGAGCCAGAGGTCGGAAAACAGCAGAACAACGAGGAATCGCAACTCGACATCGACAACACTGTAGTCGACATCGAGGAGAGCCTAGTCGACGTAGACGAGAAACTTCAGAAACCTTCGTCTGCATTGTACAGCAACTCGACTGCACCCAATTTGGTCGAGATCGACAAGGGGCTACTCGACATCGACGACGGTCAACCCGAGATCGAGAACGCTGCAGCACCTCCGACATCTGTTCTGGCTCCGAATCCGAAAAAGAAGCTGCCTTTTCCCACAAAATCTCCAAAGGACCCGACAGAAAAGAAATTTCAGCGCTTCATCAAGATGCTTCAGAAACTCAACGTCACCATCCCCTTCACAGAAGCTCTTAATGAAATGCCCTCATATGTCAAGTTCCTGAAGGAGATACTGAGCAAAAAGCGATCGATGGCTGAAATTACAAAGGAATGCAGCCATTTGGACATACTGGAGAAGAGGCCAGATCCACGTAAGTTTGCTATAACCATTGGATTTGGTCCATATAAAATTAATGCTTTATGTGATTTTGGAGCAAGTGTGAGTATAATGCCTTTAACAATTTGGTCCAAGATTAAGATAGGTGCCCTGGAGCCTGTGGATGCTAGACTATATATGGCCAACAATACTGTGGTCATCCCAACATGCATGGTGGACAATGTGCCAGTATAAGTAGGTAAATTCTTTGTCCCTGCTGATTTCCTAGTTATTGATATGCAAGAAGATCCTCCTGCTTGTCCAATTATTCTAGGGAGACCCTTCTTGGCGACGGTGGATGCCAACATAAGCGTAAGGAAAGGAGTGCTCACCTTCAACATCAGCGATGAGGTAATTGAGTATTCCTTTAATAAAACTGAAAGGCATACAGGTCCAATGGAAGAGGTGAAATCTATCTCAGCTGGCTACATCACCTGCGGAGAACCCAAGGTCAGAAATATGACCCCTGAGGAGCTGGAAAAAAGGGACATGGAGGCCCAGGTGGAGGAGATCATGTCAATCCTGAAGGAGGACGCAGAAAATCCAATCGACACAAATGAAGGTACGTCGTTATGGATTAATTATTTTTCGGATGCCTTGATAGGAACTAAGTATGGGGTCAAGATCGACCAAAACTCCTCGATATCGAGGACCCTAGTCGACCTCGACAAGACACAGAAGCCTCCACCAGCACCAGCGTCATCGAGCATCAACACAGAAGCTGAGGGCTACTCGACATCGAGTAAGCTACTCGACGTCGACCACCACTCGGTTTCCTCGACTTCGCCTTCTTCGACGCTGACTCCACCAGACGAACCAGGCTCATCGATCTCGACTAGGCTTGTCGAGATCGACCACCACCAGGCTCCACCAGCTCCTGCTTCCTCGACGCTGCAGCCACCAGGTGCAGAACCCTACTCGACATCGAGTAGTCTACTCGACGTCGACAAGCCCTCGACTTCACCAGCTTCTGCATCCTCGAGCAGCCCACCACCAGAACTTGCAGACTCGTCGAAATCGACTAGCCCTAGTCGTGATCGACCAAACACAGTGGTCCCCGATTCCGTCGCTGCAAAGGTAAGCCAAGGTATGGATCCCTCTTCGCCTATTTCCATTAAAGATCTATCTATACATGGAAGAGGTTTGCCTTGGTATGTGCGCTTATGTAGGATATCCAATGATGAGCCCAAGGAGTATAAAGTTGGAGACAAGCTATATGTCTCTAAATCAAAGGATCATTGGTTCCCTAACAAATTCAACAAGAAGCGGATGGGACCTTTTGTGGTGAACAAGATCCATTCTGGAGGATTACAGCTGATGGACAAGAATGGACTCTTATTTGAGGCCCAAGCTACATGGGCCCTGCAAATGCCACCTTGAGCTAAATGGAAGGTCGGCCTAGCGACTATAAAATCTAGAGCTTGTACATAGACTTTTTAGGACTTTTGAGACTTTGTTTTATGGTTTTGAACACTTTTAGTTTTTCTATTATGGGTATATGTCTTCTACACTTTTCAGGTCCATGGATAGAAGCAGGCTACATTCAGACTCGGCCCAGGAGGTTCTTCCATTCGAAATTTAGAGGCCCTGCACACCTGTCTAGTGAGTTTCTTTCTTTACCCTTGTTTTTATACAGTGAGGGCACTGTAATGTTTAAGTATGGGGTGGGGGAAGGGCTTACTTTGTGCATATTTGCCATATTTTGACATCATGTGTGCATTATTTCTTTGAGTTGCTACATGGCTATTTTGGAAATGCATTATTGAATCATGTGCTTATATGCATGTTTTCCAAAAGTTTGAAAAATGACCCCCATTGAAAATTTTGAATAAATGTCATGGAAGCTTATATTGGACTCGACGATGCAAAATTGGATTCATTAGAGATATAGCATGAAATTGCCAAGTAAAGGGAAGTCATAATGAAGTGCATATTTTTATGAAAACCATAGAAGGAGGTAAAATTTGAAGTTGCTTTTGACATATTGCATGATAAGATGATGGAGGACTTTATATTTCCATATAATGCTCATTGTTTGAAATCCTAGCCTTACCTATGCTTATGCATCACAAAAGCCATATTATGCCTTATTTCAATTATTGCTCCACATGATCCAAATATTTTCCATTCTTTACCTTATCGAGGGATTATGTTGAGAATGATGTTACATTATGGAGATGTTATATGGTGTTTGTGATTGTTATCATATTTGGAGTTTGGAAGGAAATTGTTTGAAATATATGGAAAATTTAATGAGTGAAAGAAAATCCAATCACCTCAGGAGATAAAGGTAGATTGATCCTGCTCTCTGAGATAATAGTTTGGAGAGATGGGACACATTGTGAGGAGTCCAAAGCACTAAGTATCTGGGGCCATTCATGACACCCATGTTTGCGACTCGCGAGAAGGCAGTGCTGAGGTCAGAGAGGTAAAAGCATTATTATTGATAAAAGCATTATGAAAGGTGATGAATATTATGGAGAAGGAATGTGGAAATTCAATTTGGAAATACTCCGTTTCCCCGGATCATTAGCACCACATTGCCAAAAATTGCCCACCTTTAGCCTTTTACTAATCTACTCCTTATTTGAGCTTAAATTAAAGTCCTCTTGATTATCAATGCTTTGTCACTTATGAATGTTTTTGCATAACCCTCCTTTTGTGAGTAGATGTTGCTCTTTAAATTGCACATGCATGGATTTGTGACACTAGTACCTTTTCGAGGATGGTAATTGACTGCTGGGTTATATAAGAATGAATCTGATATGTTGAGAGTTTTGATTTCTTCCCCTGAATGACAATTAAAGGTATTGCTTGAGGACAAGCAAGCTTAAGTATGGGGTGTTTGTTGTGAGCTAAATCTGTCACGTTTTACAGCAACTTTTATATCGTTTTCTGCATACATTACATGCATTTGGGTTAGATAGTACGGAATCTATGTAGTTTATGTTTATTTGCCAAATTATGGAATCTACACCAGTTTCTGTTTAAATTCGCAGAATTCGAGACGTTTTACAGCAACTCTAAGGAAGGTCAGAAAAGCTCGGAAAACCACTACAGAAGTCCAAGGTCAAAGAAGCAGCGGAACCAGTCGAATCAAGTTGAGAGCCCAGGCTACTCGATCTCGAGTAAGCCTTACTCGATCTAGACGAGCATGTCCGAACACATGCCTTGTCGACTAGGAGCAGTGTCGAGAGTCAGACCAACCCAGCTCCGGAGCCCTACTCGATCTCGAGGACGACCTAGTCGAGATCGACGACACCTCAGCGCCACGCCCGGAGTCGACAAGAAGAGAAGCTGATTGAGAAGCCGAGGACGAAGACGCCGAGCACAACCCTTGTCGATGTCGATGAGACCTTGTCGAGATCGACGAGCCACTATGCCCTAGTCCGAGTCCACGCCGAGGAGGAGTCCTCGACATCACCAGAGAACCATCTTCGAGTACAACTCTACTCGATCTCGAGGAACCCTAGTCGAGGTCGACGACGCCCAGAGCCCAGATCCGAGCCATGTCGAGCAGAGTCAACCGAGAACACCAGTCGACAACGAATCCTAGTCGATGTCGACGAGCCCTTGTCGATGTCGAGTAGACCAAGTCCTGGAAACGCGTCGCCGTGAGCAGTCCGAGTAGAGTTGGGAATCCATGGGGCCGAAGAAATCCGAGATTGCCGAGATACATCATCATCTATCTATGGAAGGAAGATTTATCAACATGAATAGATATTCCCTAGTTTAGATTTATCTTTTCCATTTTAGATTTAATTTCTTTATCGCTTTTATTTATCATTAAAGTTTTAGATATAGTTTTAGATATAGATAGAAGATTCTATCCTTGATTAGCAAGGAATAGAAGGCTATAAATAAAGCCCTAGGGGCTGGTTTTTTATTCATTCCAATTCAGAGATTCAATTTCAGAGGTAGAGAAATAGTTCCACAGAGACAGTTTAGGAGTTCTAAGGTTTTTAAGGTTTTAGCATTCTGCGAAAGTTGATTGCCGGGATTGTAAAGGCTTTTGAATATAGTTTAATGCAAGTTTCTTTTTATACATCCATGTCTGCGATTGCGATGAGGCGTGAGTAGTCCACCCACTTCTGGGGCTGGGGTGAGCCCGACGGTGGCCATGTGAGGAGATGCAGTAAAGGTCAGATCTTTTTGTGCAATTCGTCTTCTATCCTTATAAGCATGATTCTTTTGCGAGAGTTGAAGGTGATCCTTGTTTGTATTATTGAAGCGAAAGTGATCTTAATGCAAATTGGATTAATTATGTGAAAAGGGTTAGTAACAATTAGGGTTTATGCGAAAGCCTCTATATGCCTATTTGTTAGTAACGAAAGTTGTTTGATGGAAAGCATGATCTTTTATGCCTTTATGTGTTACTTTGCATGGTTATCGTTGTGGTGTTGATACCCTGGCCTTGGATGTCTTTTATTATATTGATTTATTTCTGTCAAAAATCTGAGTTTTGGTTCTAAATTTGCGATTTAAGTTTTTTGAGTTTTCTAGTCGATACCGAGGAGAAGTCTCGTCGATGTCGAGTAGGACCCTAGTCGATATCGAGTACGGTTTTGGTCTATGTCGAGTTGATTTTCTGCTTCTGTCATCGCTTTGCAGTTTCTGTCGTTTACTGTTCCTTGTCGATCTCGAGTTACTGCTTGTCGAGATCGAGTAAAGTTGCTGCCTTGCTTTGTTCTTTACTTTCGCTTGCTTTTGTTCTTTACATTCTTTCGTTATCTTCTGTTTTGCTTTTATTTCTTTCTTTCTGTCTTTTCTGCTGCTTGTCTGTGAGAATCTGTTGCTACCTAAGAACTGCTGACGTGCTTCCTCGTGGATTCGATCCTGACAACCTTCTACTACAACGGGAGGAAGTCTTGTATTTATTTGCTGAGACAGGGAAGTCAGTCTGAACTTTATTCTATATTTATTTCATACTTGACCATCCTCCTGCAAACAAACAAAAATCCTCGCAGATCTCCACAACCAATGGGTTATAATTTTTTAAGAAAAATACTTGAAGGACGAAGACCAAATATGGGAATAGAGGAAAAAAGAAAATCACGTCGCGGAAATTGGCCAAACGAACTAAATAATGGATGAGTTCTATGCTTGATTCATTTGGCAAATTGTAAATGGAAACGCGATAAGAAGGAAGGACAAGTGACTAAATGATTAAAAAAATTGAGAAACACCGGCTAGCTCACCTGATTGATGACCAAGAAAAGGTTGCTAACTATATCTTACCAAACAGAACACGGAAGATGGACAAGCTCCGAGAAGTACTGCCTTTAGATGTTGTCGAAAAAATTACAAATACCCGCTCCTTTCTTCGCAAGATTTTGAGGATATACTTTTTGAGGATAGACTTTACTGAAAACGAAGCTATGATGGTTGGTTTTCCACATCGAGCGCTTTGAAATTTATCACAAACTCCAATAACGACAATATCAACCTATTCAGTGGGATCTGGAAAATCGAATGCCCTCCTGTTGTGATTTTGCACGAGTGAATATCGTGAAAGGGAAAGAGACTGAACAATAGGACACAAAGGATTTCCGTATTCTGGTAAGAACCACACAAAACACCCTAAAGAGTAAAATCACTCTGAAGCTAAGGTTTCTTATTATTGTGTTGCTTTGATTGATACACAGACACACTACCATTCAACCCTACACCCTCTATTTATAATAGAGAACCTTATATAGATAAACCTAGATATAGATAAAACCTATCTTATCTAGAATTGATAGAACATGTTTAGTATTGCATAATAGATTACCTTTAGCATAGTTTAGTTGTGAATATTGTATATTTTAGTTACAATTACACGTTTACTTGTGGTACATTGGAAGAGTCGGAATCTACACGTGTTTATGGTTAATTTCAGGTAAATGTGGATCCGACGAGGAATGAGGAGACTATTAGATGAAGAAAGAATCAAGAGGAGGAAGAAAAGTGAAGAGCACAGGAGCGTAGTCGAATTTCGAGAGCCTAAGTGAATAACAAGTCAGCAAAAGTTGTCCCCAGACACGCTGAACTTGTTTTGCACTTTCTGAAGGCCTCGGTGGTCTGATTGACTATTATAACTATGCGCTGGAAAGATTTCTTCGAGATCTAAAACTTTCGTGTTGACATCGAGACCAAATTCGAGACAGAAAAATCGTTGTGAATAGTAAAAGCCGCACCGCAGCCTGGGTTGGCTGCCCCGTGGACCTCGCAGAAACGCGCCGTTCAGTGTTAGATTTTCATTAGGGTTTTAGTTTATTTATTTGGCCGACTTTCTATAGCCTTTGAAGAGACTTTTTAGTTTATTTCTTTCAAGAACCTTATGCACTTTATTCCATTTTTGAGAGCGTCGTTGAGCATGAGCAACTAAACTCTCAAGGTTTCGCCTACAGTTTGGATCTTTGATTGTTGAATTGTGAGTTTCTTAATCTAGTTCTTATTCATATTCCAATGTTTTGACTTCTTTGTGCTTAATTGCTTGAATGTGTTTTATTCTCCCTGGCCTGATCAACTAGTTAGAGTAGATTTATTCAATTGCCAGGGTTTTGCAGATTCCTCGTAGCGAACCTTAACCCAAGTGGCAATCATATCCCTTTAGGACTCGTAGGACTAATTGGATGTGTAGGAAGTTGAATACATGTTGAATATCGACTCGTAGCTTGATATTATGTGTACCTTGGTTAATTCATACTCTTAATGCTATTTCTAGGTTGAATCTTAATCGTGTTAGGGTTATTTAGAGATAAGGGTTACTGAGACTCGTAGGACTAGTAATCTACCTAAGATATGGACAAGGACATTGATAGGAAAAGACAAGAACTAGAGGCTGAAATAAGAATCGAATTCATCAATCGAAGTGATAAATTGTAGGTGAACCTATTTCTCTCCACTGCATTCTAAAACCAATTTACTTTGTTTGCTTGCTTCCGCTTTGATAAAAGGCGGATCTTTTTCACACCAAAACCCCCTATATTATTACTAGCGATTAGAATTGACACTCGAATTGAATAGATTTCCTTGTGGATCGACCTCTTGCTTACACACTATACTAGTTGTGAGTTTGAGTATTCTTTGGCAAGAACAACGACAGGTTTTCCTCTTGTCAAATTTGGCGCCGTTGCCGGGGAATTCTTATCAATTTCATTTGTTTTTTTTTGTCGCTAACTTTTGTATATATTTACATTTAACCTCGTCGTGGACCTATCTTACGGTTCACGACACCTTATTACTAATATTTCTAGATGTTGAAGTTATGGCACTTTCAGGGAGATTATTTTCACAATTACCTCACAAGAGTGCAAAATTTATTTGACATCCATTATTCACGGGGTTTCCGAGATAGTTTGCGAGATGTGGTGCTTTGCGTTTTTGAGGGCATGGCTCCTGAGACCCGAGAACTTGCCATGTCCATGAACAATGGAAGCTTTGCTGGTTTAGGAGTGTCGGGATTATAGGATCTTCTCTGCTACATGGGTGACCAATCGGCGGAGGAAGAATCCTACACTTCGACGTTTCAACCAATGGAGTACTCCGACCCGTCCATGGAGGATTCAACCATTGTCTTGATGGACCAAATTGAGCAATTACGCGAGATAGTGAATCAAAATGGGGAAGCAATTATCCGACTCTCTCAAACATTGAAGGAGTTGGTAGCTCAGCAATGTTCTATTCCTCAAATTGATGAAAGCCAAGATGCAAGCAATGATGAATTCTCCGATAATGAAGAAGAGCATCTAGTGGTTAGTGACATGAAATCTCAGGAGACGTCCTTAGAGATTGAGTATGTTCCGATGCTCCCTCCATTCGTAGAGATCATCCCCAACTCGCCTATCAAGAAGCCAAGTCTGGAACTAATTTCTGTGGTTCCCGAACAAGAAACTGGTACTTTTTGCAAATTGGGAGATTTTGGTGAATATATATGTCGATCCATGGAGCCACTACTTCAACAAGCCACCAGCAGAACCGTGTTGGTGGTTCTACATACCCTCGAGGGAGAATCAAGCTCGAATGAAGGGTAAGTTGGTAATGGTTCTCATTGCTATATTTTTAACTACCAATTATTTCATCTTTAGTGTGCATTCGAATATTGGTTGGGCACGAGAGTTTGATTTGCTTTTGAGGGCACTGACGATGTCCGCTTGAGTCTTGAATGAGTAGACGAATAAATTATCGAGCCAATGACAGTAAACAAAGGCGCTAATTGGGAGGCAACCCAAGGTAAGTTTTTTGTTTTCCTCTGTGTCTTTTGTTTTATCAGACTAGTTTTGGTTCTGTTAGGTTGTAGGAAGCTAACACCGCAGGGAGAAAAGGCGTTGAAGAGCTGAATTTCGTTGGCCACCTCACGGCCTCTGACAGTACTGAAATGTTCCCTTTCCTCACTTTCCACCACCGCAGTGAACAAGTCTGTTTTTCCTTATTTCCTTCATATTTTTATCTTTTGTTGTCTTTTATGTCATTGAGGACAATGCCTTATTTAAATGTGGGGGGAAGAATCGCATGGTATGATAGGATTGCATGTCGATTTTTAGTTTGCACTTTTATTTTTGTTTTTTAGTTTATATTGCATATCAGCATGTTAGTCGTTAAAAAAATCCCAAAAAATAAAGAAAATAATTTAGTTATTGCATTGTTAGGATTATGTCTTATTTCCTCTATTCTATCTATTTGAGATTTATACCCCATGATGTGATTCGATTGTTGAAACTTTTAATATATGTTTTCTATACCATTTGGTGAACATGATTGGTTAATGATTGAGCACATAAGATCTTGGAATTTTTGGGTGATCTTGAAGTTCTAGACATGGCCTAGTGAGCTTATTTTGGCATATTCAGGACAGCACTTTATTTAGTCTTCTTGCTTGTTGAGTGTACTCTCTTTAATTGCTTCCTTTTTGGCTTGCATTTAGATATCTTTTTCAAGGCTGCATATTATGATTTCTGCGCATGACTTAAACATGATTGAGGCACCTTTATTAGCCCTATTTGACTCTATTCCCATCTTCCATATTATACTCTGCTTGAAGCCAGTTTGAGCCTAATTACCTATTCTTTTTTAGCTCCACAAGATTTTTCCATAGCCAATGATAGTCTGACCCCATCCGAGAATTTAGGAATTGTTGGTGAATATCTACAGTGTGGATGATGGTTTTTAGTGGTGGATTGTATGATTGAGGTGCATTTATGAGATGTTTGATTCCTGCTAGCATATTCATTACTTGGGACCTAAGGAGGATAAAATTCACTTAGGGGCAAAAGTCAAGGAAAATCATTTGATATAGCATGGATGAAAAGAAAATAAAAAGAGAAAAAGTGAAAAAAAAAATAAAGGGATGAGTTGAGTATGGTTTGTAAAGTTTTATGCTTGAGATTGGTGTTGTTTGGCATTATAGAGATATGGTATGAGAAGTTTATGAGTGGTTTTATGATTTGGTTGCTTCCTTAGTTCCCGGATTATGAGCACCACATGACATAAATTATTCCATACCTTATATGTTCTACCTTGGCCCCATTACAACCCAATTGAAAGACCTCATGATTTTTGGTTGTGTGAAGAGTTATCAACGGTGGAAGGCTAGAACACTGGCGTATGACTTTTGTAGCTAAGTTTTTGAAGATGGAGTTTTGAGCGTAAACATTTAACCTTAAACACTTGATCGAGAGTGAAACACATATTCCCTATGAGGTCTAGAATGGATATGGTTGTCTGCTTTCATTGATTATTGCAATTATGCGATATGATGTTGTTAATCTATTGTGTTTTCTAGTTTTTCATGCACTTAAAAGAGTAATGAGGTGTGGATACATGAATTGCTATTCTGTGGGGCTGCAGAGTTGAGTTTTCTATTGCTTGAGAACAAGCAAAAGTTCAAGTGTGGGGGAATTTGATAGAGCATGTTTAGTATTGCATAATAGATTACATTTAGCATAGTTTAGTTGTGAATATATATTTTAGTTACAATTACACGTTTACGTGTGGTACGTTGGAAGAGTCGGAATCTACACGTGTTTATGGTTAATTTCATGTAAATGTGGATCCGACGAGGAATGAGGAGACTATTAGATGAAGAAAGAATCAAGAGGAGGAAGAAAAGTGAAGAGCACGGGAGTGTAGTCGAATTTCGAGAGCCTAAGTGAATAACAAGTCGGCAAAAGTTGTCGTCAGACATGCTGAACTTGTTTCGCACTTTCTGGAGGCCTCGGTGGTCTGATTGACTATTATAACTATGCACTGAAAAGCTCTCTTCGAGATCTAAAACTTTCGTGTTGACATCAAGACCAAATTCGAGAAAGAAAAATTGTTGTGAACAGTAAAAGCCGCCCCGCGGCCTGAACCTATGACGAGCGACTTGGCTGATCGCCAGCCGCCCCGCGGCCTGGGTTGGCTGCCCCGCGGCCCTCGCAGAAACGCGCCGTTCAGTGTTGGATTTTCATTAGGGTTTTAGTTTATTTATTTGGCCAACTTTCTAAAGCCTTTGAAGAGACTTTTTAGTTTATTTCTTTCATGAACCTTATGCACTTTATTCCATTGTTGAGAGCGTCGTTGAGCATGAGCAACTAAACTCTCAAGGTTTCGCCTACAGTTTGGATCTTTGATTTTTGAATTGTGAGTTTCTTAATGTAGTTCTTATTCCTATTCCAATGTTTTGACTTCTTTGTGCTTAATTGCTTGAATGTGTTTTATTCTCTCTGGCTTGATCAACTAGTTAGAGTAGATTCATTCAATTGCTAGGGTTTTGCAGATTCCTCGTAGTGAACCTTAACCCAAGTGGCAATCATATCTCCTTAGGACTCGTAGGACTAATTGGATGTGTAGGAAGTTGAATACATGTTGAATATCGACTCGTAGCTTGATATTATATGTACATTGGCTAATTCATACTTTTAATGCTATCTCTAGGTTGATTCTTAACTGTGTTAGGGTTATTTAGAGATAAGGGTTGCTAGGACTCGTAGGACTAGTAATCTACCTAAGATCTGGACAAGGACATTGATAGGAAAAGACAAGAACTAGAGGCTGAAACAAGGATCGAATTCATCAATCGAAGTGATAAATTGTAGGTGAACTTATTTCTCTCCACTGCATTCTAAAACCAATTTACTTTGTTTGCTTGCTTCCGCTTTGATAAAAGGCGGATCTTTTTCACACCAAAACCCCTCATATTCTAACTAGCGATTAGAATTGACACTCGAATTGAATAGATTTCCCTGTGGATCGACCTCTTGCTTACACACTATACTAGTTGTGAGTTTGAGTATTCTTTGGCAAGAACAACGACAGGTTTTCCTCTTGTCAAGAACCTATTATAGATAAAACCATCTATAATAAACCTTACATATGGTTATATATATATAGATAAAACTTGCTATATATAAATTGACTTGAACCCCAATCCAATTTATATGTCTACCTAGGATGATTAATTATCTTCTACAACAATCTCCACCTAGACAAATAATCTATCTACAACAACGACCAAAATCAAATCCAACACCTTGCTTGCTCCAGGTCCTCTTGTGCTTTTCTTTCTGTGCCTCCTCAGTCGAATATCATCAAGTGATGTTGATCAAGTCCAAGTAGCGCTCCTTGAAATTCCTCTTGGTTGCATGGCTCACCAGTCCGGTAACCTGCACCATCTTCCATATTCACAATCTTTGCAGTAGATACAACTTGTTAAACAAAGACTTTGACATATACCTTTTCTCTTATTGAAGCCAAATCTTCTTCAAAGACTTCGTATCAATTTATCCGCCATACAAAGTCGAATATCCGACGATGTCTTCTCTTGTATCTTCTCCCATTCATCATCTTTCAACGAATCAACTTTTGACTCTTTCGATCTCTTTATCATCTCCTGCCACGCTAGGAGACCCTTCACTCGCCATTGTCAAAGACTGAAATCTCTAGTGCCATCAAATAGGGGGCCTCAAATTCCGCACTGAATTCCATCGTCTAACCTTGCTTTGATACCAATTGTTGTGAATTTTCATGAGTGAATATCGTAGAGACCGCTGGAGGAGGTGCATTCGGGCTTCTGATGTTTAGAAGCTTCAGAAGTTTGAGGATGGGTGTTAGGTCCTGCCGTTTATGCTTCTTTTCTGCTTTGCTCTTTGCTCCCTTTTCCTCACTCTCTATTATTTGGCATGTTTCATGTTTTGTTTATGCCCTATCGTTTTGGGTCTATCGGAAACACTCTCCCCACTAGTTCGGGGTAAGAGTGCGTACATCCTGACCCCCCCAGACCTTGCCTTAACGCGGGATATACTTGGTTGTTGTTTGTTGTTGCAGGAGGATGGTCAAGTATGAAATAAATATAAAATCAAGTTCAGACTGACTTCCCTGTCTCAGCAAATAAATACAAGACTTCCTCCCGTTGTAGTAAGAGCATAGTCAGGATCGAATCCATGAGGAAGCACGTTAGCAGTTCTCAGGTAGCTGTAAATTCTCACAGACAGAGCAGCAGAAAAGACAGAAACACAGAAACAACGAAACAAATAAACCCGGCAAGGGCAACTAAAACAAAAGCAAAGAAATAAAGCAAAGACAAAGCAAAAACGAAAAGCAAAGCAAAGGCGTACTCGATCTCGACAACAGCTTCCTCGAGATCGACAAGACAGTGAACAACAGAAAGTGAAAATCGACGAAAACAGAAGAAAACCAACTCGACCTAGACCAGCTCCTACTCGAGATCGACCACAGCTTCCTCGAGATCGACAAAACACTACTCTAGATCGACAAGAAACAGAAATATAAAATTGCAGATTTTCGACAGAACTCAGAAATTCGACAGAAATAAACTTCAATATATTAAAAGACTTCCAAAGCCAGGGTTTCAACACCACAACGATAACCATGCGAAGTAACACACAAAGGCATAAAAGATCATGCTTTCCATCAAATAACTTTCGTCATTAACAAATAGGCATATAGAGGCTTTCGCATAAACCCTAATTGTTACTAACCCTTTTTCACATAATTAATCCAAGTTGCATTAAGATCACTTTCGCTTCAATGACATAAACAAGGATCACCTTCAACTCTCGCAAAAGAATCATGCTCATAGGGATAGAAGATGAATCGCACAAAAAGATCTGACCTTTATCGCATCACCTCACATGGCCACCGTCGGGCTCACCCCAGCCCCAGAAGTGGGTGGACTACTCACGCCTCATTGCAATAACGGACATTGATTGATGAAAAGAACTAAATTGCATTAAAACTACATTCAAAAGCCTTTACAATCCCGGCAATCAACTTTCGCAGAAAGCCAAAACCCTAAAAACCTTAGAACTCCTAAACCTCTCTGCGGAACTAACTAATTGTCTCCGAAACTGAATTTTGAATGCCTAAAACTGAGCCCCCTAGGCTTTATTTATAGCCTTCTAATCCTTGCTAATCAAAGATAGAATATCTATATCTATATCTAAAATGCTTAAGGATAAATAAAAGCGATAAAGGAATTACATCTAAATATATCTAAATTGTTTTAAGTGGATAAAACTCTCTTCTTCATGATAGATGTGGATAAATCGGATAGACTTTGCTTCTCCTCGGCTCCAAGGAATCCCAAGTCTACTCGGACAGGTCTTCGTCGACGCATTTCTGGACACTGGCCTACTCGACCTCGACAAGGGCTCGTCGACCTCGAGTAGGGTGGATCGTCGACTGGACTTCCTGGCTAGCTCTGCTCGATGTGGCTCAGTCTTGGCTCCTGGTGCTCGTTGACCTCGACAAGGCTTAGTCGACGTCGACAAGGGTCTTCCCTCCCGCTTCCGCGAGTTGCTTCTTCCGCTGCAGCGGGAGCGTTGATCCGCGGCAGCGAGACGTCCGCTGCAGCGAGTGGAGTCGCTGGCAGCGAGTGCCTCCATGTCGGCCTCGGCTTGTCGACTCTCCGGGGGTGGCTTGTCGATCTCGACAAGGGTTCGTCGAGATCGAGTAAAGGTGTGCTCGGCTTCTCGTCCTCGGCTTCTCGGTCAGCTTCTCTCCTCGACTCCGGGTGTGGTGTCTGGGCTTTCGTCGATCTCGACTAGGGCTTGTCGAGATCGAGTAGACTTCCGGAGCTCAGGTTGGTCTGGCTCTCGATCAGGCTTTGTCGACAAGGCTGTGCTCGGACATGCTTGTCTATGTCGAGTAGGGCCTACTCGAGATCGAGTAGCCTTGCCTTTCTGCTTGGTCCCGCTGCTTTGACCTTGAACTTCTGTAGTGGTTTTCCGAGCTTTTCTGACCTTCTGTAGAATTGTTGTAAAATGCCTCGATTTCTGCGAATTAAACAGAAACTGGTGTAGATTTCATAATTTGGCAAATAAACATAAACTACATAGGTTCTGTACTATCTAAGCCCAAATGAATGCAATGTATGCTGAAATCGATATAAAAGTTACTGTAAAACATGGCAGATTCAGTTCACAACAAACACCCCATACTTAAGCTTGCTTGTCCTCAAGCAATACTTTTATTTGTCATTCAGGGGAAGAATTCAAAACTCTCAATATATCAGATTCATTCTTATATAACCTTGCAATCAATTACCATCCTCGAAAAGGTACTAGTGTCACAAATTCATGCATGTGCAAATATGTAAAAGCAACATCTACTCACAGAAGGAGGGTTAAGCAAAAAACATTCATAAGTGACAAAGCATTGACAATCAAGAGGACTTCAATTTAAGCTCAAATAAGGAGTAGATTTGGTAAGAGGCTAAAAGGTGGGCAATTTCTGGCAATGTGGTGCTAATGATTCGGGGAAATGGAGTATTTCCAAACTTGAATTTCCACATTCCTTTTTCCATTTGATTCATTACCTTTCATAATGCTTTTCTCAATAATAATGCTTTTACCTCTCTAACCTCAGCACTGCCTTCTCGCGAGTCGCAAACATGGGTGTCATGAATGGCCCCGGATACTTAGTGCTTTGGACTCCTCACAATGTGTCCCATCTCTCCAAACTATTATCTTAGAGAGCAGGGTCAATCTACCTTTATCTCCTGAGGTGATTGGATTTTCTTTCACTCATTAACTTTTCCATACATTTCAAATATTTTCCTTCCAAACTCCAAATATGATAATAATCACAACACAAACACCATATGACAATCTCCATAATGTAACATCATTCTCAACATAATCCCCGGATAAGGTAAAGAATGGTAATATTTTAGAACATGTGGAGCAATAATTGAAATAAGGCATAATATGGCTTTTGTGATGCATAAGCATAGGTAAGGCTAGGATTCAAGTAATAAGCATTCTATGGAAATATAAAGTCCTCTATCATCTTATCATGCAACATGTCAAAAGCAACTTCAAATTTTACCTCCTTCTATGGTTTTCACAAAATAATGCATTTCATCATGACTTCCCTTTACTAGGCAATTTCATGCTATATCTCTAATGAATCTAATTTTGCATCATCGAGTTCAATATAAGCTTCCATGACATTAATTCAAATTTTCAATGGGGGTTATTTTTCTCAAAATTTTGGAAAACATGCATATAAGCGCATAAATAGATAATGCATTCCAAAATAGCCATGTAGCAATTCTAAGAAATAATGCATAAGTAATGTCAAATATGCACAAAGTAAGCCCTTCCCCCACCCCATACTTAAACATTACAGTTTCCTCACTGTATATATAAAAAAAACAAGGTAAGGGTAAAGAAAGAAACTCACAAGACAGATGTGCAGAGCCTCAAAATTTCGACTGGAGCACCTCTTAGGCTGAGTATGAATGTTGATATAGCTTGCCTCTATCCATGAACCTGAAAAGTGTAGAAGACATTTACCCCTAATAGCAAAACTAAAAGTGTTTCAAACCAAAAACAAAGTCTCAAAAAGTCCTAAAAAGTCTATGTACATGCTCTAGATTTTATAGTCGCTAGGCCGACTTTCCATTAATGCTCAAGGTGGCATCTGCAGGGCCCATGTAGCTTGGGCCTCAAATAAGACTCCATTCTTGTCCCTCAGCTGTAATCCTCCAGAATGGATCTTGTTCACCACGAAAGGTCCAATTCGCTTTTTGTTGAATTTGTTGGGAAACCAATGATCCTTTGATTTAGAGACATAGAGCTTGTCTCCAACTCCATATTCTTTAGGCTCATCGTTGGATATCCTGCACAATCGCACATACCAAGGCAGACCTCTCCCATGTATAGATAAATCATTAATGGAAATAGGAGAAGAAAGATCCATACCTTGGCTTACCTTCGCAGAGACGGAATCGGGAACCACTGTATTTGGCCGATCTCGACTAAGGCTAGTCGAGCTCGACGAGTCTGCAGTTTCTGGTGGTGTCCTGTTCGCAGATGCAGAAGTCGACGAAGGACAGGTCTTGTCGACCTCGAGTAGCCTACTCGACATCGAGTAGGGCTTCGCTCCTGGTGGCTTCAGCGTAGAGGAAGCAGGGTCTGGTGGCGCCGGGTGGTGGTTGACCTCGACAAGGCTTGTCGAGATCGACGAGGCTGGTCCGTCTGGTGGTCTCAGCGTCGAGGAAGCCGGTGCCCGAGGATCTTGGTCGATCTCGACTAGGGTAGTCGATTTTGACGAGGGCTCTGGCTCCGGTAACGTCGAGGAGGGCGAAGTCGGATTGGCCGAGTGGTGGTCGACCTCGACAAGGGTGGTCGAGATCGACGAGCCTGGTTTGTCTGGTTCGCTGCTCGACGATGCTGGTGCTGGTGGAGTCTCCTTGGTCTGGTCGAGATCGACTAGGGTTCTACTCGATGTCGAGGAGCCTTGGTCGATCTTGACCCCATACTTAGTCCCTGTCAAGGCATCCGAAAAATAATTAATCCACAACGACTTACCTTGGTCTGTGTCGATTGGATTCTCTGTGTTCTCCTTGAGGATTGCCATGATCTCCTCCACCTGGGCCTCCATGTCCCTCTTTTCTAGCTCCTCAGGGGTCATATTTCTGACCTTGGGTTCCCCGCAGGTGATGTAGCCAGCTGAGATAGATTTGACCTCTTCCATTGGACCTGTATGCCTTTCAGTTTTATTAAAGGAGTACTCAATTACCTCATCGCTGATGTTGAAGGTGAGCACTCCTTTCCTAACGCTTATGTTGGCATCCACCGTCGCCAAGAATGGTCTTCCTAAAATAATTGGACAAGTAGGATCTTCTTGCATATCAACAACTAGAAAATCAGCAGGGACAAAGAATTTACCTACTTGTACTGGCACATTATCCACCATGCCTGTTGGAATGACCACCGTGTTGTTGGCCATGTATAGTCTAGCATCCACAGGCTCTAGGGCACCTATCTTAATCTTGGACCAAATTGTTAAAGGCATTATACTCACACTAGCTCCAAGATCACATAGGGCATTAATTTTGTATGGACCAAATCCAATAGTTATAGCAAACTTACCTGGATCCGGCCTCTTCTCCAATATGTCCAGATGGTTGCACTCCTATGTGATTTCAGCCATCGATCGCTTTTTGCTTAGAATCTCCTTCAGGAACTTGACATAAGATGGCATTTCATTGAGAGCTTCTGTGAAGGGGATGGTGACGTTGAGTTTCTGAAGCATCTTAATGAAGCGCTGAAATTTCTTTTCTGCTGGGTCTTTTAGAGATTTTGTGGGGAAAGGCAGCTTCTTTTTTTTATTCGGAGCCAGAACAGACGTCGGAAGTGCTGCAGGCTGCTCTATGTCGACCAGGGGCTCCTCGACATCGACTAGGGTCTTGTCGACATCGACCAAATTGGGCGTAGTCGAGTTGCTGTGTGGTGCAGACGAAGATTTTTGCAGATTCTTCTCAAGATCGACGGGGCCTTCGTCGAGATCGACCACAGGTTTGTTGAGGTCGACTTGCTGTTCCTCGTCGTTCTGCTGCTTTCCGACCTCTGACTCTTGCAGTTGGTGGCCGCTTCTGAGTTTTATAGCAGTGATGTGTCCAGTCTTTCCCTTAGGATTTGGTTCTGAAGATCCTGGAAGTGACCCTGACTGTCTGGGGATTCCTGCTGCTAGCTGACCAATCTGTGTATCAATTGATTTTCGCCATATATCAATCTCCCCAAGCCTAGAGTTGACCCCTTGCATCTGAGTGTAGACGGAGTTGAAGGAATGCCTAGTTTCTGAGTGATTCCTCCGTATTTCCTCCAGGACTGTCTGTATATCATCCTTTTTCTGTTCCCTTTCCGGATGTCCTGGAGCTCTGTAGGGCGGGGGGTTCCTAGGAACACCTTGGTTCCATTGTGGTTGCTGAAACCTTTGGTCCCCCATGTAGCGACTGGGACCCCCTGCGTAAGCTACATCCTCATGATGTTCTGCCATCCTGACTTGTTCTGCGTGTGGGCACTTAGGAGTGGTGTGCCTTTGCGATCCGCATTCTATGCAAGGCTGGTTGACAGAGAGATACTTTACTTGCTTGATGAGCTTCTTATTCTGGTCTCTGTAGTACTGCTCCCTAACATCAGGATCAATCTCCTTGGGTGGCTCATATAGGGGCATGGATGGTGCTGGCCTGGCGTATGGGTTCTCTTCATAGGTTGCAGTAGACCCATACTTGTTGTCATAGTTAGTGAGCTTCTCTAGTACACCCCATGCGTCACTTGGCGGCATTGTCAGATACTCATAGCGAGTATAGTGGTTGATTCTGTCCTTAGTGACTTGATCAAGAGAATTGAAGAAGATCTCCTGAATAACGTAGGGTGGTTGTCCATGAGTAGGGCAAGATCGCAGAAGTTCCTTGTAGAGCTCCCATGCCTTTGCCAGCGGTTCTCCTTGCTTCTGTTTGAAGGCGGTGATTCTCTGGCGGAGATGTGCTGTTTTGGCAGGTGAGAAGAATTTGTTCAGAAACTCTATCTCTACTTGGGCCCATGTTGTCAGTGATCTTGGTTTCAGCTCTTCAAGCCACTTCAGTGCAGGTCCAGCAATCGCCCAGCGGAAAGATTTCATCTTGACATATTCTAGGGTTGTACCTTCAACAATAGTACGGCACATGTCAGAAAAGTTTGTAATATGTTCAAGAGGACACTCATTAAATCTACCATAAAAGGCATTATTTTTAAGCTCTATAAGAAATTGAGTGCGAATTTCAAAAGAGTTTTCAGGGATTAGAATCGCCGATTCAGGCACGACGAGGGTTGGGTGCATGTAGTCCTCTGCCGTGGTTGGATATTGGGCAAACTCAGCCTGTGCTTGTTCCCTTGCTGCTTTCTCAGCGGTGATAGCAACATCCTTAGTGGCTAATTCCCTTGTAAGCCTGGCAATCAGCTGTTCTTGTGTTTCAGCGGCCGCCATGATCCTTTTGAGTTTAGAGTGGATGTGTAGGTAACGCTCTGGTTCGTCTAAGCTGTCAAACTCTGGTGGTAGTAGACCAGAACGGCGCATACACTCTGCGAATTCACTCAAAGAAATAGTGAGAACTGACTACCTAAGGCGCGAATGATTGCTTCCCCGGCAACGGTGCCAATTTGTTGTTGCAGGAGGATGGTCAAGTATGAAATAAATATAAAATCAAGTTCAGACTGACTTCCCTGTCTCAGCAAATAAATACAAGACTTCCTCCCGTTGTAGTAAGAGCATAGTCAGGATCGAATCCACGAGGAAGCACGTCAGCAGTTCTCAGGTAGCTGTAAATTCTCACAGACAGAGCAGCAGAAAAGACAGAAACACAGAAACAACGAAACAAATAAACCCGGCAAGGGCAACTAAAACAAAAGCAAAGAAATAAAGCAAAGACAAAGCAAAAACGAAAAGCAAAGCAAAGGCGTACTCGATCTCGACAACAGCTTCCTCGAGATCGACAAGACAGTGAACAACAGAAATTGAAAATCGACGAAAACAGAAGAAAACCAACTCGACCTAGACCAGCTCCTACTCGAGATCGACCACAGCTTCCTCGAGATCGACAAAACACTACTCTAGATCGACAAGAAACAGAAATATAAAATTGCAGATTTTCGACAGAACTCAGAAATTCGACAGAAATAAACTTCAATATATTAAAAGACTTCCAAAGCCAGGGTTTCAACACCACAACGATAACCATGCGAAGTAACACACAAAGGCATGAAAGATCATGCTTTCCATCAAATAACTTTCGTCATTAACAAATAGGCATATAGAGGCTGTCGCATAAACCCTAATTGTTACTAGCCCTTTTTCACATAATTAATCCAAGTTGCATTAAGATCACTTTCGCTTCAATGACACAAACAAGGATCACCTTCAACTCTCGCAAAAGAATCATGCTCATAGGGATAGAAGATGAATCGCACAAAAAGATCTGACCTTTATCGCATCGCCTCACATGGCCACCGTCGGGCTCACCCCAGCCCCAGAAGTGGGTGGACTACTCACGCCTCATTGCAATAACGGACATTGATTGATGAAAAGAACTAAATTGCATTAAAACTAAATTCAAAAGCCTTTACAATCCCGGCAATCAACTTTCGCAGAAAGCCAAAACCCTAAAAACCTTAGAACTCCTAAACCTCTCTGCGGAACTAACTAATTGTCTCCAAAATTGAATTTTGAATGCCTAAAACTGAGCCCCCTGGGCTTTATTTATAGCCTTCTAATCCTTGCTAATCAAAGATAGAATATCTATATCTATATCTAAAATGCTTAAGGATAAATAAAAGCGATAAAGGAATTACATCTAAATATATCTAAATTGTTTTAAGTGGATAAAACTCTCTTCTTCATGATAGATGTGGATAAATCGGATAGACTTTGCTTCTCCTCGGCTCCAAGGAATCCCAAGTCTACTCGGACAGGTCTTCGTCGATGCGTTTCTGGACACTGGCCTACTCGACCTCGACAAGGGCTCGTCGACCTCGAGTAGGGTGGATCGTCGACTGGACTTCCTGGCTAGCTCTGCTCGATGTGGCTCAGTCTTGGCTCCTGGTGCTCGTCGACCTCGACAAGGCTTAGTCGACGTCGACAAGGGTCTTCCCTCCCGCTTCCGCGAGTTGCTTCTTCCGCTGCAGCGGGAGCGTTGATCCGCGGCAGCGAGACGTCCGCTGCAGCGAGTGGAGTCGCTGGCAGCGAGTGCCTCCATGTCGGCCTCGGCTTGTCGACTCTCCGGGGGTGGCTTGTCGATCTCGACAAGGGTTCGTCGAGATCGAGTAAAGGTGTGCTCGGCTTCTCGTCCTCGGCTTCTCGGTCAGCTTCTCTCCTCGACTCCGGGTGTGGTGTCTGGGCTTTCGTCGATCTCGACTAGGGCTTGTCGAGATCGAGTAGACTTCCGGAGCTCAGGTTGGTCTGGCTCTCGATCAGGCTTTGTCGACAAGGCTGTGCTCGGACATGCTTGTCTATGTCGAGTAGGGCCCACTCGAGATCGAGTAGCCTTGCCTTTCAGCTTGGTCCCGCTGCTTTGACCTTGAACTTCTGTAGTGGTTTTCCGAGCTTTTCTGACCTTCTGTAGAATTGTTGTAAAATGCCTCGATTTCTGCGAATTAAACAGAAACTGGTGTAGATTCCATAATTTGGCAAATAAACATAAACTACATAGGTTCTGTACTATCTAAGCCCAAATGAATGCAATGTATGCTGAAATCGATATAAAAGTTACTGTAAAACATGGAAGATTCAGTTCACAACAAACTTGTTGTTGTTGTTGGGTTTTCTAGGCGAGGTTTTAATATGACAGTTTTGTAATATTTAGGGATGTTTATCCAAGGTGGAGTGTTATAATATTATCTTGTATTATTATATTAGGGATGGATAAACACTAGTAAAGCCTAGTTCCCTATGTAAACTCCTATATAAAGGGTCCTGAAGACTCCCAATAACACATCAGTTCATTCTCTTCTTCTCCTCTTTACTCTCTTTATCTTCTCCTCTCTACTCTCTCTATTATCACATTCTTAAATTTGATAGATAAGTTATTGATATTTCAATACCCTATTATAAAATTTATGTCATGTTAATTTTTGGCGTTATTCACAAAGTATAAAACCAGTCATGTAATTGATATAAAATTATGTCACGGGCGTAGCACGGGTCTGTCACCCTAGTGTTTATAATTATAAAACTAAAAAAAGTTGTGTTCAGCCTAATAAATGTGTATCAAATTATTTCTCCAATTATATAATTTTAAATTTAAATTGTATAATCAAACTTAACAAAGTTAAGTCTGTCACCCTAGTAAATTTAAAAGCTTCAAAAGATCCTTTAATCTCCCACCAAACACAATCCAAGTCCCGCACGCGCGCGCGCGCACACACACACACACACACACACACATAGGGTTGGTTCCGGTGTACTCAGCCCTTAACGTGTATCATGTACATAAATCTGAGCCGTTGATTCCCATAGATGATTATGCAGTTGAGTATGAATGATTATGCACTAGTATATGAAGGATTATTCAGTCGTATGAGTCTGTTTTGTAGGTTAGTCATTTTGATTATTCGATGGTATCACTATATTATTCGATCGTATTGACGGATTATGCGATGTTATTGCTTTATTATTCAATGGTATAGCTTAATTATTCGATGGTGTTACAATATTATTCGATGGTAATATATACTATTGAATAATAAAGCTATACCATTGAATAAAGCTATATCCATGGTAATATATACTATTAATTATTCGGTAGCATATTCAAAGAAATTGTTAAAAAAAACACACATTCCATTGAGTAAATATTCATAATTCAAATAATAATATCAAAAAAATCACCAATTCTACTGAATGATCAATATGGGTATGAATAATACAAAAACCCTTAAGCTCAATGTGGCTCCAAATGATTTCGAACTACAAAAAAAAACACTACATTCCACTTAATAAACATATATAATTCAATGAATAATATAAAAAAACCTACCAATTCCACCGAATAATAAAACTGGGCACAAACAAAACGAAAACTTTTAAGCTCAATTGTTATCGTAATTTTTTTTTTCCGCAAAACATATGCAAAGTGGGTGTCTATAGGTAGATAAAAATAAATTACATCAAATTTTTTATTTTTTTTTAAAATGGCCGAAAATAACAAAAAAAGCCAAAAAATTACTTCACTCGTCACTATTCACAGCCCCCCCCCTTTCTTTTCTTTTCTTTTCTCTTTTCTTTATTTTGATTATTGTGAGCCTTTGATTTGGTTAGATCCAAAGGCCAGATTTATGTACATGATACACAATAAGACTTGTGTACACATGATCCATATTATATATATATATATATATATATATATATATATATATATATATATATATATATATATATATATATATATATATATATATATATATATATATAATATTTCTACAATTGTTTCTCTGCTGTATTTTTATAGAATTGTTGAAATGGCCTCGGAGGCTTTAATAGCTTTTAATTTTACATTATATAGCCTAAAAACATAACTGAATTAGTTAATTGATGATTGATATAAATACTTAGATTGAGGTTTTCTACAACAGGTTCATATACCATTTATTTACTTATTAGATTTGTAAATTAATTTCACTGTCGATCTCTTATGTGGATTTCTCCGCATTCAGCAATTTGATCCTTTTGATTACCACAACAGTATGATTAATTGAACTGTATTGTACTCCATGGTACATAGTTCCATAAAACACTGAAAAAACAGGGGAAGATCATGTATGTATGATTCGAACAACACGTACATTTTAATATTATCTCTTACTGCAAAAATGTAAATAGGCCAATACACATTTGTCAATTCACCATCGATCTATTGTTCCAAAAAAAGGTATTAAAAAAATGTATCAATTTTTTTAATTAAAAATTGATAATGTAGCTATAGAAACAAATGGAATTGAGGAATCAATGCAACTCAAGACAACTGAAGCGAGATCTTATAAGAGCCTAATTAAGAATAGTGTTCTGGATGGTAGAGCAGCATCTTTTCCCAGATAAGATCTCTCAGCAACCTGTCATCGACCGTCTCAGGGTATTTATCGACAGCCAACTTCACCTTCTTCACCGGTATCTCCTCTGTAGCAGGATCGAAAATCTCTGAAAAGTAGGGGTGTTTGAGTGCCTCCAAGGCGGAAATCCGCCTTTTGGGATTCAAAAGCAGCATCCTCGTCAACAAGTCGACAGCCAACGGATCTGCTGCTGGGAACAATCTCCCCAAGCCCAATCTAGGAGAGAATGACAGCCCCATTAGAAACTTCTTCGATCTCTCACAATTGATGAATGTCAGTTCTGAAGCCGGCTGCGTTCCAACAACTCTCTGGATTCTTCTGATCTGGTCTAAAGAGTTGCTTCCTTTGAAAATTGGGGTTCCATTGAGCATCTCGGCGAAGATGCAGCCAACTGACCACATGTCGACCTCGCTTCCATACCGGTCGGAGTTGAGTAGGATCTCCGAGGCACGGTACCACCGAGTAGTCATGTACTCCATCATCGATTGGGCAGAAGAGGATTTGGTGTGCGCGAGGCCGAAATCGCAGATCTTCAATTCCATCCTCGAGTTCATAAGCAGGTTTTGGGGCTTCAAATCTCTGTGAATCACGCGTGCTGAATGGAGGTATTCGAGTCCGTTGAGGATCTGGTAGAGAAAGTATTTGCATTGGTCTCTGTTGAGCGAGTTGATTACGCGACCGAGATCCGCTTCCATCAGATCGTGAACCAGGTAGACGTCACGGAAATCGGCCTTTCCGGCGGGAGACGAAGACACCATCACGTCTTTGAGGGAGATGACATTTTCGTGGCTGATTTGGCGAAGGATTTGCATCTTCCGGAGGGTGCTGAGGGCGGTGGGGGTATCACTGAGGGCGTGGCTGATCTTCTTCACAGCCACCGACTCTCTTGTGTCGCGGTTGATGCAGGAGCAAACGACGCCGTACGAGCCCTTTCCGAGAACCTGTGTTATGTCTTCTTAATCTTAAGCATATTTGATCTAGGAGTATAGGATGGTAGATTAACTAATATCGGTATAAGACGTAGGAAAGATTAACTAATAAGATACTAATATATATTATACACATATATTATATGCTATGACTATATGTTAGAAGTGTAGTTAATAAACTATGCTCACATATATGTTAAAGTATATGTTATGTGTAGTATAATATGTATGTTGGAACATTTAGCTTATCTGGTTGGGCCTGTTCTCACGAGCCCATTCTGGAGAAGCCCATAGCTAGCTCCACTTGAACCCCAGGTTCCTTGAGCTCGGTCTAGTTCTTCGACGCTATATTTTGGTTATTAGCCTCGCCTATATAGCTGAAGCGGCTCTAGGGTTTTCTCTAACCTAATTCCAGTTCCGCCAAAGCAGAGAGAGAAAGAAGAGAGAAAGGCTCTGGAGGCTAGGGTTTCTGGTGCTCCTCGGCGGCGTTTGTGAAGATCCGGCGACTTCTAAGGCGAATCTCCTAGCGAGACCTTAGATCTCGTCCACAGCAAGGAAGAACAAGGCGTCTACACCTCCATCGGCGAAGACCTTCTTCTCCGACGAGCTCCTTCGCACATATCTGACCTGTTCTTCAGATCTGGGGAGTGTTCTACCTTTCCTTGCTTTATTTCTTCACTTTCCTCTTGTATCTTGCTCTATTCTTGCTTGCCTTGACTGATATTGGTTCATCTGCAACCATACTCTGTAATACCGATTAGTACTTAGTTGATTTGACTCGGTGCCTCCCTGCTGAGGCCCCGTGGAGTAGATCTTCGGATCGAACCACGTAAATTTGCTGTGTCGTTTTTCTTTACAGTTTATCTCGGTTGTTTACTCTCAAACCCTAACTTCTTACCTCCGATCTGAGAGGTAGGAAGTCGATCTTGAATCTACAGTGGTATTAAAGCTTTGATAGCACTCAGATCCGATCCTAGGGTTTACTGGTTTTCAAGATCCGTCTTGAAAACCTTTAGTTCTTGCTTCCGCTTCGTAGATCTGGTACTTACTGTTTATTTTTTGTGCTCTCAGGTACTTTAAGATGGACAGTGCTCTACGTATAAAACCCTTCGATGGCATCATTGATTTCTCCATGTGGAAAATCAAGATGAAGGCCGTACTGATCAAGGAGGGGTGCTGGAAGGTCGTAAAGGCAACCGCACCAGCGGCAACTCTGGCTCCGGGGATCAAGCTTGGTGACGGTGTCGAATCTTCATCCATTGAGGTCCCCAAAAAAGGGGACTCAAAGCTCAAAGGGATTGAAGGCGTGCTGAAGGATCCACCTGTGATCGATCCGGAGCTCGATGAGAAGGCCCACGCCGAGATCATGTTACGGTGTGGTAAAATACTCATCCGCTTCCTCTCTATGGCATGCTCTGGAGGAGCTTTTTCTATCTAACTCTTTGCTCTCCAGAATCTCTTTGCTCTGTCGTTTGTTTACCTTTAAAATGAACACTGCACTTACTTTGGATGATAATCTTGACAAATTTTTAAAAATGACTCAAGAACTTGAAAGATGTAAGGACGAGATCAAAGACTCTCATCAGGCTATCTTGCTTCTTAATTCTTTGCCAACTCAATTTGACAACTTTAAGATGTGATCCAGTTCAGTCGAGATGAACTAACTAAAGATAAACTAATTGAATCTATTATTGAGAAAAATGAGATCATGAAAGTTTTCAAAGTTAAAGGTCTTAAATCTGACAAAGTTGAAAAACCTGAGGTACTGTTTTCTAAAACAAATGAAAATAACCAAAAAGGACCTAAGGAAAAGAATAAAAAGAACAAGAATAATAAGTCCAAGCATGAAAAGTCCGAGAAATCTGATCCTAATGCTAAGTGCAATTACTGTGGCAATCTTGGACACTGGGTTAATGAATGTAGAAAGAAAAAAAGAGCTGAAGAACTTGCTAAAAAGAATCATACTCATTTATCTGCTGTTGTGCTTGAAAACATGAATGATTGCCCATCTGAATTGTTCATGTGTGCTGATGTGTCTTTACAATTTGACCCTGATGTGTGGATACTTGATTCTGGTGCCACTATGCATGCTACCTCCAACCAAAATTTGTTTAAACATTTAGATAAATCTGTTGGTGGTGATGTTATGCTTGGTGATCACACTACTCTACATGTTGCTGGTACTGGTGATATTTTTATGTATATGCATGATAATGTTATTAGAACTTTCACTAATGTCAAATATGTTCTCAGTCTTAGAAGGAACCTGATTTCATAGCCTCTTTGGAAGAACTTGGTTGTACCATAGCTTCATCCAATGGGATTAGGACAGTAACCTTTAACAACAAGGTTATCCTAAGAGCCCATAGGATAAAGAAGCTTTACTACATCCAATCTTCCAAAGTGGAACTGAATACAATTTCCTCCAAAGATGTCATGACCCTCTCTGAAACACTTGATTTGCATAACAAACTTGGTCACATAGGAAACAAAGGCCTTATTAAATTGCATGAAACTGGTCTAATACCTAAGAAACCTGTGAGTATTGATTTTTGTGAAAACTGTGTGTTAGGAAAAGCATCTAAACTGAGTTTTCCTACTTCTTCTTATACTGGTAAACATCCATTAGAATATGTGCATTCTGATTTATGGGGACCTTCACCAGTCCCTACTGTTGGTGGCATGAGATATTTCATCAGCTTCATTGATCATTACTCTAGAAAGGTTTGGATTACTTTACTCAAAACCAAAGATCAAGCTTTTGAGGCATTTAAAGTCTGGAAGGTGATGGTAGAAAGCCAGTCCTCTCACAAACTTAAATGCCTTAAAACTGACAATGGTTTGGAGTTCTGCAATCTTAATTTTGACAACTATTGCAAATCTAATGGGATAAAAAGACACTTAACTGTACCTGGTACACCACAGTAAAATGGCACAGTTGAACGTATGAATAGAACCCTGTTAGAAAATTTTAGATGTTTACTTGTTAGTTCTGGATTAAAACCTTCTCTTTGGGGTGAAGTTGTTCATACAGCATCCCACCTTATTAACAGATCTCCTTCTAGTGTTATTGAATTTGTTACTCCTAAACAAAAATGGACAGGAAAGCCTCCAAATCTATCCTATCTAAAGCCTTTTGGCTGTGCAGCTTACCCTTATGTAAATGAGGGTAAGCTCCAGCCAAGTGCTTTAAAGGGTATTTTTCTAGGGTATCCTGAAGGAGTAAAAGGCTTCAGGGTGTTACTTTTAAAGCCTGGAGCCTACAAAGTCATAACAACTAGGAGTTGCAGATTTAATGAGAAGGAATTTCCCCTAAAAAGTTCTCTAACTTCCTTTTCCGAGTTAACAGGTACCCTAAAGCAGATTGAAGAAATCAGCAGCTCCATTCCACCAGAAGAAGATGACTTCATAGACGAGTACGACACTGGAAGGCTCTACAGGGTTCCAGCTTCAACAAATCAAGGGGGGAACAACCAAGAAGAAGAAAATGGAGAGAAAGAAGATCCTTCAACAGACAAGGATGCTGCTTTAAACAACTCAGGAGTTGTCACCACTGAAGATGACACTCAAGCAGCTCTAGCAGCTACTGCTGGAGCCTCCTCTTCTTCTTCTCCTTCTAATTCTTCTTCTTCTCCCTCTATTTCTGGTGATGTAACCGACCTCTCTAATGATCCCTTAACGGGATCCTCTGTTTTCTCCTCAACCCCCACTTCTGATATGCCTGCTAATGATAATGTTGTGACTAACATTCCTAACCTGCATGATTACCAGTTAGTTAGGGATAGAGAACCCAGAGTTAGTATACCTAATAGGAAATACACCAGTTACATTATTGAATATGCTTTGTTGACTGCTGACACACTTAGGAACCCTACCACTCCTAACTCCTACTCTGAAGCCATTAGAGATCCAAATGCTATACATTGGAAAAATGCCATGAAAGAAGAAATGGACGCAATGAAGGTCAATCAGACCTGGATATTGATTCCAAGACCTCCGAGAACCCGTCTTATAGATTCCAAGTGGATCTATAAGATTAAGGATGGTCAAAACCCTAGAGATCCTCCTAGGTATAAAGCCCGTTTAGTAGCCAAAGGGTTCTCACAGAAAGAAGGTATAGACTACAATGATATCTTTGCTCCCGTAGTTAAGTACAAGACTTTACGTTTAATGCTTGCTATGTGTGCTGTCTTTGACTGGGAATTGGAACAAATGGATGTGAAAACTGCTTTCCTGCATGGGTCTCTGGATGAAACCATCCATATGAGACAGCCTAAAGGGTTTGAACACCCTAAGTATCCTGATCATGTGTGCTTACTTAAGAGATCCATCTATGGACTTAAACAGTCCCCTAGGCAATGGAATCTCAAGTTTGATGTTGTGATTCATAAGTTAGGCTATACTAGAAGCAGTTATGATACTTGTCTTTATTTTCAAAGCATTTCTCCTACTTCCATGCTTTATGTGCTTTTATATGTTGATGATATCCTGATTATCTGTGATAGCATGCCTCCTATTAGCACTACTAAAAGCAATTTGAAGAAATACTTTGAGATGAAAGATTTAGGAAGTGCCAAGAAAATCCTTGGCATAAATATCATTAGAAACCGACATAGAAAATCTATATGGTTATCTCAAGATGACTATACCCAAAAGGTCCTAGACCGTTTTCATATGTCCACATCCAAACCCACCACCATTCCCTTAGGAGGGCATTTAGAACTCACCAAAAAAAGTTGTCCTTCCAAACCCGAAAGTGTCAAAGAAATGAGTAAGGTGCCCTACAACGCAGTTGTAGGCTCATTGATGTATGCTATGCTTTGTACGAGGCCCGACCTTGCTTTTGCCATCAGTGTTTTGAGTCGTTTTATGTCTAATCCTGGTTTAGATCACTGGAATGCTATGAAGTACTTACTCCGTTATATTGTTGGTACAAAGAATCTCTGTTTACACTATAGTTTGCATGAATATGCTACTAAGTTACAGGGATACGTCGATTCTGACTACGCCAGTAATAAAGACAATCGAAAGTCTACTTCAGCATTTTACTTCACCTGGGCAGGCAACTGCATAACGTGGAAATCTCATCAACAATCGGTTGTTGCATTATCATCCACAGAAGCAGAGTACATTGCCGCCACTGAAGCTGCAAAAGAAGCAATATGGCTCAAAGGGGTTCTTCAAGAGGTTCTAAGAAAGCCGTTCAAGCCTGTTATAAACATGAATAGCCAGAGCGCACTGTATTTGTGCAAAGACCCGATGTACAACGAAAAAACCAAACACATCGATGTTCAGTTTCACTTTATACGAAAAAGGGTATCATCAGGTGAGCTCGATGTCAGAAAGATCAAAGGTGACGTCAACCCAGCTGACTTCAGAACAAAGATCGTCCCAGCAAACAAGTTTCTCTTCTGCATAGACTTTCTCAACCTCGGAGATCTTCCTTAGACGCACATGTACTGGGCCAATGATGAATTAGAATGTGGTACTGACTCAAATCCACTAGGGTACTAATAGTATTTTAATAGGTTAAATATGTTCCAGATTAGGAGGGCAAATTGTTATGTCTTCTTAATCTTAAGCATATTTGATCTAGGAGTATAGGATGGTAGATTAACTAATATCGGTATAAGACGTAGGCAAGATTAACTAACAAGATACTAATATATATTATACACATATATTATATGCTATGACTATATGTTAGAAGTGTAGTTAATAAACTATGCTCACATATATGTTAAAGTATATGTTATGTGTAGTATAATATGTATGTTGGAACATTTAGCTTATCTGGTTGGGCCTGTTCTCACGAGCCGGCCATTCTGGAGAAGCCCATGGCTAGCTCCACTTGAAGCCCAGGTTTCTTGAGCTCGCTCCAGTTCTTTGACGCTGCGTTTTGGTTATCAGCCTCGCCTATATAGCTGAAGCGGCTCTAGGGTTTTCTCTAACCTATTTCCAGTTCCGCCAAAGAAAATAGAGAAAGAAGAGAGAGAGGCTCTGGAGGCTAGGGTTTCTAGTGCTCCTCGGCGGCGTTTGTGAAGATCCAGCGACTTCTAAGGAGAATCTCCTAGCGAGACCTTAGATCTCGTCCACAGCAAGGAAGAACAAAGCGTCTACACCTCCATCGGCGAAGACCTTCTTCTCCGACGAGCTCCTTCGCACAGATCTGACATGTTCTTCAGATCTTGGGAGTGTTCTACCTTTCCTTGCTTTATTTCTTCACTTTCCTCTTGTATATTGCTCTATTCTTTCTTGCCTTGACTGATATTGGTTCATCTGCAACCATACTTTGTAATACCGATTAGTACTTAGTGGATTTGACTCGGTGCCTCCCTGCTAAGGCCCCGTGGAGTAGATCTTCGGATCGAACCACGTAAATCTGCTGTGTCGTTTTTCTTTACAGTTTATCTCGGTTGTTTACTCTCAAACCCTAACTTCTTACCTCCGATCTGAGAGGTAGGAAGTCGATCTTGAATCTACAATTGGGGCATACTTGATGTCTAACTCGAAGGGGACGCCTGAAAGTAGGAAAGTTTGCCTCTTCGCTGGAGGCTTACGGAAGCGTCGATCGCCGATGACGCCCAACTTTGGAGCACCACGGCGAGTAATTGGGAGTTGATTGCCGACCGCTGCCACCATTGATGCTCTAAGTGCTTGAGAGGGTTATAGAATTTGATGGTGATTGTGAATCCCTCGGTTGAATTTATAGTTTCCAACTTTGCGTCCAATGCAAGAGATTTTGTTATCTAGATAGATTTTGTAATAGATATTGTATGACATTAAAAAAAATGATAGATATATTATTGTTTTTTACATAGATATCTTTTACTTTTATGTTCGTACGTAGTTCACTTTCCCTTAATTTTAATTTTCAAAAGTAATTATTAATTTAAAATAATGTTGTTACTATGATTGATTATAAATATCCATGATAATAACAGAATATTTGTGTTCTTTAAAGCCTAGAAAATATTTATCTTTTTTTTTTTTAACCTGAAAGAATTTGGCACAAGGGAGACCCTAGATACCAAGAGCATCCATACGGATGAGATTAAGAAGCACAGGATCGTCAGGGGCTTGATTGCTGGCGAAAACAAAGTCGAGGTGCGATAAATGATCAGCAACTCTATTTGCTTCCCTATATGCATGACGAATCACAATAGATTTAAAGAAACTTAGGGTAACTAGACTATCGGAGACAATCATTTCCGAGTCGCCCGTGGGTTTCCCAGTACCCTTAAGGCTGTTTATAATTGTGAGATTATCGCCCTCAATTATTAAGTTTGGTAAACGTAGGTCCACTGCCGCTGTAAGACCTTTCCATAATGCAAAGGCTTCAGAGCCAGAAACCGAATGAAAGGGTGATAGCCCTGCACTTAAAAGGAGTGGAGAGCCTTGATGGTCACGTAAGATGAATCCGAATGTTCCCTTGCCTGAGGAGGAGAGGGCACCATCAAAGTTTAGTTTATACATGCCAGGTTTTGGTGGTTGCCATTTTATGTTCTTTCTATTGTTCGATCGTAGTTGCCTTCTCATTTTCTGCTGTGTAGGTTTTTGTTGTTTGTCATCCTGGTTCGCAGATGTTTTCCACCTATGTTGTTGGTCTTTTACGAATGTTACTATGGTTGTGGTGTTGAGGTTTGTGTTATCAAATAAGGCTTTGTTGCGAAAGTACCACAAGCTCCACCAAATGAGCCCCAAATTACAGAATCGTGTAAGGCCTAACTTCTCTCTGAGTTCTTGGATTATATTGTTTAGATCATTTTCTAGGTCAAAACTATGATTTAGGATCGGTAGTAGCTGAGGGTCTATTGAGGTCACTACCGATTTTGCTATTGGGCAGTGCCAGAGAAGGTGGTGGAGATCTTCATAATTAGAGTCACATTGCGGGCACGTGGTAGGTATTCCAACCCCACGCGAGGCAAGTCTAACGAAAGTTGGAATACCATTTTTGGTGATTTTCTAGAGAAATGTTTTGACCTTTGGTGGGATATCAAGGTCCCAGATCCATTTGAAGTATGATTTACAGTGCTGTTTCTTTGAAGTGATCATTTCTACTGCAGAGCTGGTAGTGAACCAGCCATTCCTGCTCCTTTTCCAGTATAATCTATCAACATGTATGTTCTGCGGTATGGGTGTAGTTAGTATTGCGTCTATTTTATCACTTGGTAGCAAGCCCCGTAGTGTGTTGTGTACCTTTAGGGTGTTCCATGTTTTGTCATCCTTCAGAAATTCAGAAACTTTTATTTGTGCATCCAATGGCAGGTCATTCTGAAGCTTGTTGATAAGGGGTGTGTTACCAAACCATTGGTCGAGCCAAAAATGGATACTATCACCATTTCCAATAGACCATTGAAGGCCTTCCTTGAAAAGAGGGATGAGCTTAGTAAGTTGAGCCCATTGCCATGAAGTTGTACCCTTTTTTTTTGTAATTAAGTATGTTTTGATCTTTTAGATATTTTTCTGTGATCATAGTTACACAGGGGTTACGTGGTTCAGCAAGTATTTTCCAAATTAGCTTCAGTTGAAGAGCTTTGTTCATGTCCTCAGAGTTGCGAATCCCAAGGTCCCCATTTGATTTGGATTTGCAGACTTCAAACCAGCTGATGAGAGGTCTATGTCTTGGGCCTTTATTCCATAAGAAGTTACGGTTGATTCGGTCCAATTCCTCATGTATTGATTTTGGTAAGTAAAAACATTGCATTATATGCAGTGGTTTACTTGAGAGTGTAGATTTTATTAAGGTAGATCTTCCTGCCTGAGAAAAACAGTTAGCTTTCCATTTGTGCAATTGTGATTTGGTGCTATCAAGTAGATCAGTGAAATTATTCTTAGTTGTGCGACCTGTTATTATGGGGCATCCTAGATAGTTTCCTAGATTGCTTGTTATGGGAATTCGCAATTCCCTCTGGAGGTTTTGCTTTTGGTTTATGGATACATTATTCGTTGTTTGGAAACACGATTTGTGTCTGTTGACTCTCTGTCTGGATATAGACGAGAATTCATTTATAAGGTTATTTATCCGGTCACAGGCAGTCTTGGTTGCCGAAGCAAAAATTAATATGTCATCAGCAAAAGCTAGGAATGGTAATCTAGTACCATTCCGAACAACGGTCAGACCTATTTGACTATGTGCAGAGGCTGATTCCTTGGAAATTCCCCTAGCCATGACTTCAGAAAGTATTAGGAAAAGGTACGGGGATAAAGGGTCGCCCTGTCTAAGCCCACGTTCGGGAGAGAACATCTCAGTGGGTTCGTTATTAACCAGTACTGAGTAAGTTACCGTGGTTATGCATTCTTTAATCCAGTCACTGAAGCGATCAGAGAAACCAAATCTGTTTAATACAGTCAAAAGGAAATTCCAGTCCACTAGGTCAAAAGCTTTTTCCATATCGATCTTTATTGCCATCCATCCTGTTTTCCCTTTCTTTTTTGAGAATGAGTGAAAGATTTCATTTGCAATTAGGATATTATCATGTATGGATCTTCCACTAATAAACGCACTTTGCAGGGGATTAAAAATTTTGGGTATAATTTTCTTGATTCTAGTAGCTAGCACTTTGGATATTATTTTGTATGTGTGATAGCATGCATTTAGGTAGGCATAATAGGTTGCATTTAGCTTATTTAAGATGCATTTCATCCATGATTTGATTACAATTTGCATATTTGCTCTCTATGTTGGTGGAATCGGAATCTACACGCTTTTATTGATTATTTCAGGTAATCGTGGATCCGAGGAGGAGACATGGGTTCATAACGCATTGGATGAGAATGTCTAGTTGATCGAAGAAGCTTACATGAAGATCTCAAGAGGTCCTGAGAAGAAGAAGCGAACCTAAACGAAGAACAAGTCTGCAGAAGTTGTCGCCAGACATGCTGAACTTGTTTTGCACTTTCTGGAGGCCTCGGTTGTCCGATCGACTATTATGACCATGCGTTGGAAAGCTCTTTCAGAGAGCTACAACTTTCATGTTGACGTCGAGAGCTAATTCGAGACGGAATTTTCGGGAAAACCCAATGCAGCGCCCGCCGCAAAAGTTGCCGCGCCCGCCGCTGTCACCTGCGGTGCCCGCCGCCAGAGGGCCGATTTCAGCTGCGCCCGCCGCTGCTCCTGTGCCGCGCCCGCCGCACCTCTTGCCGCGGCCGCCGCACCTCTGCCGCGCGCCGTTTTAGTTTAAGAAAACCCTAGTTTTTAGTTGTTTCCTTTTGGGCCGACTTTGGATGTTTGTTTTAGGCTTTTTATGTTATTTTTCTTTATCATTCATTCTATTCATTGAACACTTAGACAATTAGAGAGAGAGCGATGTTCGCCATGGGCGACTAAAACTCTCTTCGTTCTCCTTACAATTTGAAGCTTTATTTGGATTGATTGTGAGTTTCTAAATCTTGTTCCTTGTTTCCTATATTGAATGTTTCGACTTCTTTGTGCTTGAATGTTTGATTGTTTTATTCTATCTCGACTGATCAACTTGGTAGAATCAATTCAATTGCTAGGGTTTTGTAGATTCCTGATTGCGAACCTTAACCCAAGTGGCAAACTTGTTCCTTTAGGGCTGATTGAACTAATTGAATGAGTAGGAAGTTGAATGTGTTGTTAAATCCTTCTTTAGGGACTGCAAATACCTTGGTCAATCTCTGAACTTAAAGCTATCAATTGGGTTAAATCCTTCTTTAGGGACTGTTCGATTGATAAGGGTTTCTAGGACTGATTGGACTAGTAACTATATTAGGTCGGGACAAGGGCATTCATAGGAAACCTAAAAGGACAAGAGGAAGTTACAATATCAATTCAACCAAATAAAGTGGATAGTTGTAGGTAGAGCGATCTTCTCTAATTTGTTTTGCATTATTTGTTTATATTTTATTTTGTTTTCTTTTCAATCTCAATCAACCAAAACCCCCCTTTCTACTAATTGGTAAATACACTTTGCAAAGGAATACTTGATTCTCTGTGGGATCGACCTCTTACTTGCTTGCTATACTAGTTTGTAGGTTTGAGTTTTATTTTGATACGGTTTACAGACGACTAAAAACCGCTCATCAAATTGGCGCCGTTGCCGGGGAATCAAGTTTATTTCTTTGTTGTGTGTATTTATTAATTTTTGTTTATATATCTAACTTTGTTGTGAACCTATCTTACGGTTCACAACCCCCTTGCTACTAACTTTTTAAGATGTTGAGATTGTTGCAGTTTGAAGGTGAGAACTTTCACCAATATTTCACTAGATTGCATGAGTATGTTAATGACCTTGGTTCATGGGGTTATCAATATGGTGTACGGGAGATGTGTGTTTGCATATTTGATGGGATGAATGCTGAAACACGGAATCTTGCTGAGTCCATGAGTAATGGAGGCCTATTGGATATGGGACTCTTTGAGATTTGGGATTTTTTCTACAACATGAGTCGACAGGTTGAGCAGGAAGTATCAATCCGAACTCTCACACAAGTGTTGCAGCAGTTAGAGGAAAGAAACATGAGCCGAATCGGAAAATTGGAGGAACAAATGAACCAACTCATTCAAATTCTAAGTGCAAAAGGTGAGAAAGAAAGGAGCTTCGAAGAAGAAGATGAGGAATTGGTTGCAGACAACGATAGTTTCTTAGATGATGGAGGAGAGGGTCTAGTGCTTCCTGACTTGGAATCTCATGAGTCGACGCATGAGGTTACATGTGATGTGTCTCCTACTCCATCTGCACCATCCATTCTAATCTCGCCCATTGATGAACCAGGTCTAGAGCCATCAGCTGAGGCTAAAGAGGTAATAAAGGTAAACTTTTGCAATTTTGAAGTTAATGGTGTATATGTTGATCCTTTTGATTGCTATTTTGAAAAGCCACCAGCGGAACTGTGTTGGTGGTATCATATTCCTTCTGCAGAGAGTCATGCTAGACTCTTTGATAGATTGAAAGGGTTCGTGAGTTCCACATTTTATGCTTTCAATTTATTGTGCTATGATGTGCCTTGTAAGATGTGTGCACAGGAATATGATAGGCTACTGAGGGCTTTGACAATGTCTGAGAAATAAGGTCTTGAGATTGAGAATAAGTCAAGCCAATGACATTAAAGAGAGGCGCTTCTCGGGAGGCAACCCGAGGTAAGCTTTAGTTATTTCAATTCCTAGTTAGCTAGTTTTCTTTAACCCGACGCGCGCAATGCTCAGATCCGACCTATATCGCCCCTTCCACCACATTGTGAGTATTTCATTCATCTCTTTCTCTATGTTTTTATTTTTTGTTGTCTTTTATGTTTCATTGAGGACAATGAAAGGTTTAAGTGTGGGGGAGGGATTGCATTGCATATAGATAGAATTTGCATATCATGTTTACTTATGTTATCATGTTTATTTATGTTGTCATGTTTATTTTTATTCATATACTGCATTTAAAAAAAAAAAAATTTATTATTATTATTTAATTTCGAAAATTAGTAGAATTAGAGCATCATTGCATTTAAGTGTTATTAAATACCCATCTGACTTAGTTTGTCCTCTATTTTAAATTTCAAGCATGATTCATAAAAATCCCATGGAGTTCTGGATGTTTTGATTTTTGTCTGTATTTGATTTTTGTGGAACATGAGCTAGCAAATATAATTGAGCATGTATGATTGAGCTAAAGTATGATTGAAGTCCTAAAAACATGACCCTGTGAGGATGTTTGGCCTTATTTGAATTCTTTTGCTCAATTGTGTGAATTACTCGCCTAGTGTTGCTACCTCTTGATATTGACTGCAGTATCTATTTTTGAAGACCGATGCACATGTTTGTTGCTTGCGGAGTTTATGTTTATATTTTGAGTCTTTTTATTTCATTTTATGCATACTTAGTGAATAAGGTGGCAATGGTTGATGCACTGAGTAACCGGGTCTACGCATGACACCCATGGGTATGATTCGCGCAAAAAGGTGTTGAAAACTATCCACTAGGAAAGAAAGCTTGATCATTGAGTAACCAGGTTCATTCATGACACCCATGTTTGCAACTCGCGTCAAAAGGTGTTCAAGTGGACTTCATATTAATAGTTGAGGTGTTGATAGACCGGGGCCATTCATGACACCCATGTTTGCGCTTCGCGTAAGGAAAGCACCAAGACAAGAAAAAGAAAAAAAAAAGAGAAAGAAAGACAAAGAAAAGAAAAAAAAAAAGTGTTGAATTTTATTTTCTTTATTGTGTCCCGCAAGTAATGACATTTCGGTAGTTAATTGGTGATATGGGGGTCAATGTCTATGAGCTTAGTGCATTATTGGTTTGAGTTGAGAGTTGTATTTAAAAGCCTAAACACATGAGTGAAACACATATTTCGGGTGAGGTTGGATGATGTCTACTTCTAAGCTTTGATCACTGGAATACATGCTATGACGTTTGTTTGCTTGGTTTATGTTTTCACCTGCTATGATGTTGCTTTTTGATGAGGTTGAAACTTGAAGGGATTTCCTGTGGGATGCGTTGATTCATGTTCATTCTATCATTGCTTGAGGACAAGCAAAGGTTAAGTGTGGAGGAGTTTGATAGCATGCATTTAGGTAGGCATAATAGGTTGCATTTAGCTTATTTAAGATGCATTTCATCCATG
This sequence comes from Persicaria tinctoria, assembly GCA_037127255.1. Lineage (NCBI taxonomy): Eukaryota > Viridiplantae > Streptophyta > Magnoliopsida > Caryophyllales > Polygonaceae > Persicaria > Persicaria tinctoria. The sequence goes on along the minus strand of JBANSL010000012.1, from coordinate 38,580,140 downwards.
ATTTGATTACAATTTGCATATTTGCTCTCTATGTTGGTGGAATCGGAATCTACACGCTTTTATTGATTATTTCAGGTAATCGTGGATCCGAGGAGGAGACATGGGTTCATAACGCATTGGATGAGAATGTCTAGTTGATCGAAGAAGCTTACATGAAGATCTCAAGAGGTCCTGAGAAGAAGAAGCGAACCTAAACGAAGAACAAGTCTGCAGAAGTTGTCGCCAGACATGCTGAACTTGTTTTGCACTTTCTGGAGGCCTCGGTTGTCCGATCGACTATTATGACCATGCGTTGGAAAGCTCTTTCAGAGAGCTACAACTTTCATGTTGACGTCGAGAGCTAATTCGAGACGGAATTTTCGGGAAAACCCAATGCAGCGCCCGCCGCAAAAGTTGCCGCGCCCGCCGCTGTCACCTGCGGTGCCCGCCGCCAGAGGGCCGATTTCAGCTGCGCCCGCCGCTGCTCCTGTGCCGCGCCCGCCGCACCTCTTGCCGCGGCCGCCGCACCTCTGCCGCGCGCCGTTTTAGTTTAAGAAAACCCTAGTTTTTAGTTGTTTCCTTTTGGGCCGACTTTGGATGTTTGTTTTAGGCTTTTTATGTTATTTTTCTTTATCATTCATTCTATTCATTGAACACTTAGACAATTAGAGAGAGAGCGATGTTCGCCATGGGCGACTAAAACTCTCTTCGTTCTCCTTACAATTTGAAGCTTTATTTGGATTGATTGTGAGTTTCTAAATCTTGTTCCTTGTTTCCTATATTGAATGTTTCGACTTCTTTGTGCTTGAATGTTTGATTGTTTTATTCTATCTCGACTGATCAACTTGGTAGAATCAATTCAATTGCTAGGGTTTTGTAGATTCCTGATTGCGAACCTTAACCCAAGTGGCAAACTTGTTCCTTTAGGGCTGATTGAACTAATTGAATGAGTAGGAAGTTGAATGTGTTGTTAAATCCTTCTTTAGGGACTGCAAATACCTTGGTCAATCTCTGAACTTAAAGCTATCAATTGGGTTAAATCCTTCTTTAGGGACTGTTCGATTGATAAGGGTTTCTAGGACTGATTGGACTAGTAACTATATTAGGTCGGGACAAGGGCATTCATAGGAAACCTAAAAGGACAAGAGGAAGTTACAATATCAATTCAACCAAATAAAGTGGATAGTTGTAGGTAGAGCGATCTTCTCTAATTTGTTTTGCATTATTTGTTTATATTTTATTTTGTTTTCTTTTCAATCTCAATCAACCAAAACCCCCCTTTCTACTAATTGGTAAATACACTTTGCAAAGGAATACTTGATTCTCTGTGGGATCGACCTCTTACTTGCTTGCTATACTAGTTTGTAGGTTTGAGTTTTATTTTGATACGGTTTACAGACGACTAAAAACCGCTCATCAATGTGGTAGAGCATAAGCTGATCGGTCTATAGTTAGATGTTTATTTTGGATCTTCACATTTAGGTATTAACGTGATGAAAGTATGATTTATTTGTTTCAGAATTCTTCCACTAAGGAAGAATCCCTTAACCGCTTTGGTTATTGTGGGTCCCATAATGTGCCAGTATTTTTTAAAAAAATCGGCAGGGAATCCATCAGGTCCTGGTGATTTGTCATCAGCTAAGGCGAAGACCGCCTTTTTAATTTCTGCATTCGTGACTTGTTTTTTGAGCCATTTATTATCCTCTTGAGTTAATTCATGGTTAATGTTGTCGAGTAGGTTAGATGGGATTCTTTATCGATGTTGGTTGGTGTATCTCTTGATAAAGTCTGATTTGATGATTTCCCTTATTTCTTTTTCAGTTGATACGTTTATCCCTGCAGTTGTTTGTATTGATTTTATGATATTCCTATTTCTCCTACCAGTAGCAATTCTGTGAAAATATCTGGTGTTAGTATCTACTGATTTGATGTGGTTTTTTTTAGCACGCTGGTCCTAGTATTTGTGTTGATAGTTTAGTAGTGAGGTATACTGTGTGGTCAGCCTCTTGATTTTGTTTTCAAGAGAGTTACTATGGGAATGGCATAGTTTGAGTTGTAGACGTTGTAATTCATTTTCAACAAGGGTTATCTGTAGGAAGATATTCCCAATTGTCACCCTACACCAGGCTTTGCTTTGTTTTTTAACTTCCTGAAGTTTTTTTGTTAACTTATAAAGTTGTGAGCCAGACGGGTCATTCCTCCATGCCCTTGTGACTATAGCTTCAAAATCTGGCCTGGTAGTCCAGCCCATTTCAAATTTGAATGGTTGTAGTTTAGGCCTGTGATTGTCCATTAGATCAAGGGTGATTTGTGTGTGGTCCAATCGGATAAAAGCATGATTCTTAGTGTATAAGTTAGGGAATTGTTGTTTTATAGTATGACTAATGAGACATCTGTCAAGTTTTTCATAAATGTTATCATGTCCATGGGATCGTTTTCGCCAAGTGAAGTTGTTTCCCGTAGTTGGCGAATCACATAAGTTATGATTGTCAATAATTGAGGTGATTTTGGAGAACCTGCTAGGGTTAGGGTCAGCCCCTCCAACCTTATCAGAAGGGGCCAGAATCTCATTCAAATCGCCGATTATGATTACCGGTTCATTTATTGCGTCAATGGTAGATGATAGTGCACTCCAGAAAGGTTCTTTGTCTTGTTCATGGGGAGGTGCATATACGAAGAGAATTGCGAATGTTTTATTTAGAGTATGATTTGTGTAAACAGTTTGTATGATTCTGTCATTGGAGTTGGTCACATAAAATTCCTCGTTTGAGAAGTGGGATTCCTTCCAGAGGAGGCAGAGGCCTCCAGAGAGGCCGTTGGAGGGGCAGAAATGCAGGTGGTCAAACCCAGGTTTGCGCCAATAGTTTTCAGGAGGTGGTTGTTGTAATTTTGTTTCAGCTAGCGCTAAAATTTGGATGTGGTCCGATCTACAAGTGGATTCAATTTGCGTCCATACATGTTTCTTTCCTAAACCCCTAACATTCCAGAAACTAAATTTCATGATTAACCATTTGTTTCGAGCATAGGTTGGATTCGGTTATCATTATATTTATAATGATGTGAGGGTAATTCAATTTCAGGATTGTGTGGTAGCTATGCATTTATTCAGCTGGGTGAACCAAAAACAAAACTATAGATGCCTTTAGAGAACCCGAGTTTAGAGTCATAGGTGATTGCGCTAGATACCGAGGATAAAAGTAATGGTGTACTTTATATATTGTGCGCCGATCATTTGTTAGTGTGGCATGGAAATAAAGCAAGATCTTTGTATGCAGAACATGTAGGCAAGGATAAATTGGATAACCCCTGTCACCGAGTTTGTGTCGTATGAGCCTTACATTTTTATGGCGATCAAAAAACCCACAAAGGTAAAGGATACATATGCAGAAAACTAATGGTTTAGTACATATAGCGTTTGTCTTAGTACCTATAACATTTGTTTGTAGTGTTGGAGCTTCTATAAACCGACACAAAAGAGTGTACAAGATAGAAACATAAGGGGATGCATTGAACATGCGGGTAATAGTTCTTGTCTTCACTGTGGTAGAGTACATCAGCCCAGCTTCAGCTATGATCATGGGTACAATGCACTTATTTCCCAGTTTGAAATGTCTTTGACCGCACATTGTGGTGTGTTGGGAGCTGTTTAGGGTGTTAATGTTTGCATGTGCATCATTATAAGATAAATTATAGGGATGAATATGGCTACTTAAAGAGGAATTAGACCAAGATAAGTACCTATGTGTTGTATCAGATTTGGTGATATTTATGTTTGCCAAGGTATCTTCATCTATGTTGATGCTGGGGGATGTCAATGTTGAGTATCCAGTTTTCCATGGGTACCAGTTGGTAAAAGAGAGTAACACAATACTCAGGAGCTCCTGCAATTTTAAAAAAAAAGTATAGTTGCTCGAGAGGAAGAGCCTCTCGAAAATTGTTAGCATGTGGATAATATATCTTGCTTGTGATAGGTAATGGATATTGCACTTGACAGTCTAAAGTGTTCATAATTAGCAGTTGAGAAGGGCAGAAAAAATTGAAGTTTAGCCCCAAATAAACACTAATATTAAAGAATTGCAACATAATACAAAGTAGCAGGAGAGTACAATCACAGGAGGTGGCAAGTATCATACAACAAAAGGTGCCACTACCTAAGTTCAGAACAATAAACATGATAGAAATTTTTTGACTTAGAATCCCTAAGGTGCAATAGATCTTATAACAATAACATTCAACAAGATTTTTCCAAGAATTGGGGTAGACAAAAGGTGAACAAAAGTATAGGCTGTAGCTGATCAGATCACTAGAGGCCAGGGGCAATGGCCAATTAGCCCCAATGCTTGAGAAAAAACTTGTGATTCATAGATCCTAGTTGTTTGTCTTGCTCCTCTTCAGGTTAGAGCTGGTTGTGTCCTCATCCCCACCATGAACCCTTCTCTTGAAGGAACCAGAGGTGGACATCTCCTTGGTAGGATCATCAGATGCTGAGATCATTTTCACAAAAGTGGAGTTGGAGTGAATGGAGTGGAAGGAAGGCTCAGAGAGCTCCTCATAATGGGGGTTATCAGCTTTGGAGTCCACCATATGGTCATCAACCAAGTAATCTTCATCAGCATAATCATCACCCAAGAGATCATCCTCATCCAGCTCATACTGCAGACAAGGGAGGATCTCAGAATCCACATCAACTCCAATCACTGAGAAGAGGTTTGGATCGGGGAGAGGAAAGCCATTCTCCATTGTTTCATCATTAGAGGCTGCTGGTGCTGGGAGCTCTTCATGGTAGGGCAGGTCTGTGGAGAGAGTGGGGTTTGGTTGTGGTGGTATGAGCTCAGCCAGGCACCCCGAGCTCATCATGAAGCCAGCAGCTGCAGTAGCTGGGCTACCATAGAGAGCATCAAAGGGTACCTAGAGAGCTGCATTGTCCATGGCACTAAGGAGGGGGAGGTTAACAGTATCCTCACAGATGCTAGCAGTGGGCAAGATATGACTGGGGATTATGGGATCTTGAGCTACAGGGGGTGGTGGTTCCTGGACAACAGATACATGGGTTACAGGGGTAGAAGCACTATCAGATGGGGATTGAGATCCTTTGGAGGAGGAGGATGAGTTGGATAAGGCTTCAAAGTTGATTGACACACCACCCTTACCAGTAACATATGGTTTGTTACTAAAAGCCTGAATGGGGTTGGGAAGTTTGAGTGGCTTCCCTTTTATCCCCACCTTGGTCCAGCCAGACTGTGCACTGGAGCTCTCAGGAAGAAAGGGAAGGTTGTTGGGTTTTTTGAAAGTAACTTGGACTCTTTTTTGTTTGGGAATGTGAAATGAACATTGGGTGAAAAGATGATCCTAACCACCACAATTCCCACACCCAGCAGGGAATTCTTCAAACCAGATCACATGTGCAGACACTTCATTTTTATTGACAGGAATCAGGATAGTGTTGGGGGTGATAGGAGCCATATCAATGTTGATACACACCCTGGCATATCTAGCATTTGGATCAACTGAAGTATCAGCTTTGATGAAGGTGCCAAACTTGTTGTGTTTGATGATTGTGGCCAAAGCAGCAGGTTTTTTGTAGGCTTCAGGTATAGAGGTAATTCTCACCCACATATCAAGAGAGGTGGTATTCTCTTGATGGGGATCGAAAGTTTTCTTCCATGGCCTAAGGACAATGAGTTGCCCAAACACATGGTAGGGTCTGGCATCCCAAACTGCCTGAAGATCAGAAGGATCAGAGAATCTGATCTCAAACCATTGGTTTGGGAGCTCAAGAATTTGAAGGTCTCCAGAAAGAGTACACTTCCAGTCACTAGAAAGTTTTGGTTCAAGCTTTTTGAATTCGATAGGGGCACCAAAAGCCCTACCATAGAGAATGGAGTTGGTGACAAACCTATACTTGGGCTGGTATTTTTGGAGTTGGTCAAAGAAAGAGGTAAGGTCAATTTTCCCTTTACCTTTGTCAGTTTTACGTGACTTGGAAGGGGTGTTTGGTTTGCGAGGTTTGGTGGGGTTCAGAGAAGCCTCAGAGAGGCTTTCCTTCCCATTGGTTTGTGTGGTAGTAATGGGGTTTGGTGGAGCTTCAGAGAAGCCCCCCTTCCCAGTAGGAGGTGTTAGTTGGTTTGCCATTACGGCACTTTCAGAGGTAAACCAGAGTAACCAGACAAATCTAGCAAGAGGAGATAGTTGGAGAGCAGTAGAAAGAAAAAGCAGAGAAAGGATAAGTGCATTTAATTTGGGTATGCATAGGTTTTTATAGTGTTGATTGTTTTCCCCTCTATGTTGAATTAGCAGATGTCCAGAAGGCAAGTAAAGACGTAGTTTAAGGATTTGAGAGAGAGTATCATACCTGGCAAATTGCAGAAGATACTGAAGATAACTGCAGTTGCAATGATGGAGCCAAAGCTTTCTTCCGCCGGAACTTTTTGTCAGTCTCGCACAAGAGGATAAGCACACCAATCCTCTAAGACAGTTCACACCAGAGGAAGAGGGAGAAGCCTCTGAGACGAGAACAAACCCAAAAAGAAAGTCGCAGTCTCTGAGACAGAACCCACTTGAAACTGATTGAAGATAGCAGTGGTTGGAATGATGAAGCCGAAGCTTCCTTTCGTCGGAGTTTTGTGTCAGTCTCACACGAGTGAAGAAACTGTCCAATCGCCTGAGACAGGTCACCCCAGAAGAAGAGGGAGATACCACAGGGAAGAGAACGAACCCAGAGAGGAAGTCGTAGGCTCTGTAGCAGAACCCCCATTGAGATGATTTGATGTTGCAGAAAAAGCCTAACCCTAGAGTCGAAGATCCACTTTTAACTTTGATCGAGTTGAACTTTGTGTGCCAGATCCAGAAATAAAGCTCCTTTAATCCGATTTGATGGTTCCAATTTTTGCTTTTGTGTGGGATTTGGTTCGGATTAGTATAGAAATCAAGGAAATATTCGGATCTGGATTTGGGTTTAGAGATTGGGGATCTAGGGTTTGGGAGATTTTGGGGATGAGTATAGTCAGCGCGTGGAGGCGCGTTCTCGTTGGGGAAGAAAGGGTTTCTGGGTTCCATCATAAATGATGGTTTGTTCTTAATAATAAGAAAAACATCACATTTACCCCATTTTCATAAATGATGGTTTGTTCTTAATAATAGTATTTTTAACCAATTGAAATTTGTTTATTTTAATCAATATATGTTGAAGATAAGATTTAACCAATTTTTTATCCAACTTTACTTAATCAATACTGTATAACAATATATGTAGCCAATTGATAGATAAGATTTTATAAGATTAATAAATATGGAAATATATTATATTCTATCTCTTTTATTTGTAGCCAATTGATAGATATTAATCAATATAATCTTTTCATATTATTATACATAAATAAATAAAATAATCAATTAATATGTGATAGGATTCTATCAAAAACCAATATTTTAATTAGATTATTATTTATTAACTATTATATCAAGAAAAATTTTGTAAAATAGGCAAATTTTTTGGATAAATTTGCAAAATGCCCACGTTTTTGGACAATTTTGCAAAATGTCCACTATATAACCCGTTCTCGTTCCCTCCTATCCCTATTCTCTTTCTCCTTCCGACGGATCTCTGTCACGCGCAAATTCAGGTCGCTCCTCCTCCTCCTCTCCTCCTACGCCGCCGGTCTTCGTCCCCCGCTCCACCTCCCGGCTTCTCCCGGCTCCTATGCCGCCGGTCTAGCAAGCGGCACCGGCTCCTCCGTCCTGAATTGATCTCGCTGATTCCGATTCTGATTTCGATGATTTTGTGTCCAATCGCTTTCTTCAATTGATCTCTCTTTCTCTTGCTCTCTCCCTCTCCGACGAGATCTAGCGAGCGGCGGTTGTCCGAATCCGGCTCCTTCATCCATCAGATCCACGACGAGCGAGCCAGCGGCCGGTTGTGCTCAGATCTGTGGGAGGTTCTGCTCAGCGAGCGGGGCGGTGGTATGGTGGAGATCTGAGGAGCGGAGCAGCCAGATCTGTGGAGCGGTTGTTCTCAGATATGTGGAGCGGAGCAGCTCCTCCGTCAAGGAGGTCTGTGCGATTCCAGATCTGTGGGAGCGAATATGTGGAGCGGTCGTCAAGGAGCTCTGTGCGGCGAGATTGAGCAAGATCGAAGGCGGCCGGAGCGAAGGAGGCTAGAGCAAGGGAGGCGGGAGCGAAGAGTGACGCCGGAGGCGGAGTCGGAGGCGGATCCAATTCCAGATCGGGAGGATTCCGGAGGAAGGAGAAGAAGATTTTTGTTAAATTACAAAAATAACCCAATAAATATGGGAATTACAAAAATATCTATATTTTATTACAAAAATCACCCTATGAATATGAGAAATTAAGAAATTATTTATATTTTATTAAAAAATAACCCAATCTATATTTTTTTTATTTTTGCACAACAAAATGTTATATTTGTAAAACACATGATTAAATTTGCACGATAAAATGTAAAATAAAATAAATAAAAACTAGACTTCAGTCATATTTGCACAACTTACGATCATATTTGCACAACGTCCTCCTACATTTGCACGATAAAATAGAGTTGTGCAACTCTAAACTGAAGTTGTGCAAATAAAAAATACAGTTGTGCAACTCTAAATTACAATTGTGCAACTCTAAACTACAGTTGTGCAACTCTAAAAAAAGTTATGACATTGGGGATTGGTGAAATTTTGCTCAACATCATGTTATTTTTGCTCAAAAATAGGTTATTTTTGCACAACAATCGAGACTTGTGAAATTGTTCTCAACATGATTTTATTTTCTCTCAATATAATTTCATACTTTCTCAATAAATTATTGCACAACGTCATCTTATTTTTGCTCAACAATAGGTTATTTTTGCACAACAATCGATACTTGTGAATTTGTTCTCACCATGATTTTATTTTCTCTCAATATAATTTCATACTTTCTCAATAAGTTATTGCACAACATGCTCTTATGTTTGCTCAACAATAGGTTATTTTTGCACAACAATCGAGACTTGTGAATTTATTCTCACCATGATTTTATTTTCTCTCAATATAATTTCATACTTTCTCAATAAATTATTGCACAACATGCTCTTATTTTTGCTCATCAATACTTTATTTTTGCACAACATTCGAGACTTATGAAATTGTGTCTCAACATGATCTTACTTTTTGTAAATATAATTTTATATTTTTTTAATAGATTATTGCACAACATGATCTTATTTTTGCTCATCAATAAACAATAATTGCACAACATGGGGGATTGGTGAAATTTTGCTCAATATCATCTTATTTTTGCTCAACTATATGTTATTTTTGCACAACAATCGAGACTTGTGAATTTATTCTCAACATGATCTTATTTTATCTCAATATAATTTCATATTTTCTCAATAAATTATTGCTCAACATGCTCTTATTTTTACACAACATGGTCTTATTTTTGCTCATCAATAGACAATAATTGCACAACATGGGGGATTGGTGAAATTTTGCTCAGCGTCATCTTATTTTTGCTCAACTATAGGTTATTTTTGCACAAACAATCGAGACTTGTAAATTTATACTCAACATGATCTTATTTCATCTAAATATAATTTCATACTTTCTCAATAAACTGTAAGCGATTTAGAATAAATTGAAGCAAGTCTAGTTTTATTTTTTTATTTTTTTTAACATTTTGTCGTGCAAATATAATCGTAAATTGTGTAAATATAATCGTATGTTGTGCAAATATAACATTTTGTTGTGCAAAAATAAAAACAAAAATATAGATTATGGATCACATAATAACATATAGATAGTTTTTTTAATTTCTCATATTTGTAGGGTGATTTTTGTAATTTCATCAAAAGTTCTTCTTCTTCCTCCCGATATCTGCGAAGAGGAGATCCGTGGACGCCGGCACCGCCGCAGGCTCGCTCCGGCCTGGCTCGCTCCGGCCTCTTTGCTCCGGCGCCGCTCGCTCCGTCGCTCGCTCACCACCGCCTCCCTCCCTCGCTTGCTCGCTCCGCCTCGCTCGACCTCGGCTCAGATTTGAAATCCGCCCTCGCTCGACCTTCCTCGATCGCCATGGATCCGGCGAGCCAGAGCAATCAATCTCCGAGCTCGACCTCTTCTCCTCGACGCCGACGATTTGAGTGCAGATCTCACTGGAGGAGATCTCGGATCCGGCTCGCTCACCACCTCTGCAACCGCCTCCGAAGATGTCGATCAGATCCGGCCTCGATTTTGCAATTGAGATCAATTGCAATCGTTCCAAGCACACACAAATCCAATTAATTGATGGATGCGTCGATTGCAATCGTTCCAAGCTCTTCCTGTTTGTCCAAAATCAGGAGAGAGGTTCCGGGGAGAGAATTAGGTTAGGAGAGAGAAAGCGTGTGTTTATATTGTGGCTATTTCGCTAATTTGTCCTAAAGCATGGCTATTTTGTAAATTAGGTCCAATTTCGTGGCCATTTTGCAAATTGGCCCTTGTATCAATTTATCTTTAAATATTTGTTTAGGCTAAATAATTAATCCAATCATATGAAATAGTTAATATACACAGATAATAGAATTGGTTTTAAAAAAGGGACAATTTCCATACAGGCCACGAAATTAGGCCATATTAGGAATCCGTCTCCCACCCTCTCCATATTTGTGATTTGTCCACCGAAATTTTCCTCATGCTGAAACCGAAACACACGGAAAACCTTGCCACACACGCATTCTCCTCTTCATCCTAGCTGCAATAAATTCATCGATCGACAAAGTAACGTTGAATTGCTGCTGTAAATTGCTGAATTGCTTCTACTACGTAAGCATATCGACAAAGTAAGCGATCACAACAGAAGGTAAGCGTTGTCGCTCGTTTTTTCCTGTAATTTTGGACTATTCTTCAGCAATGTTCTTCGAAGTTTTGATTATGCTAATAATTGATTACAGATCTGGTCTGATGTGATCGAAACTAACATATTTTCGGTTTGCTGAAACACGGATTTTTGATTTTTCTGCTACAAGTAACGTTCCAACAGATCTGTTATGATCGTTTATATTGTTTCTGTTGTGATCTCTTATAGATCAATACTTTCTATCAATTTATTATAGTTCAATACTTTCTGCTATGATCTGTTGTGAGGGCGCAAAGTTTCTACAAGATCTGCTGAAACTAACAGATTTCCTGTTTTTTTAATTGCTACTAAAAGTGTTTTTGCAAGTATATGTTTCGATTTTCTATATAACATCACCATGTGGAATGAACCTATCATTTTCGATTGGTGAAACTGTGGAATATTGATCTCATGTGGATTGCAGTTATCTGTTTTTTAGTTGTTTCCAACAGCTCTGTTCTTTAGTGTTTCTGCAGGTATATGTTCGTTTTTGCGGAAATGCATTCCAATTATATTTCAAGTACTTTAATACTGTCAAACAATCAATTGCAGGGGTAGAAAATGTCATCAAACATTGTAACTGTTGTGTATGGGGGAAAGTGGAGAGTTGCTGAAACAGGATTACTGTTCGATGGAAACACTACTTCAAAGGCTTTTATGCTAGAGGATACAATCACTTTATTAACCTTGAGGGACAAGGTTTGCAGCAGATTCAATGTTCATGAATCAGTTGAATTGGAATTCAGCCATTTGCACCCCTTCAAGACATTAAGAGCACCACTTAAGGTAGATTCTGATGCTGATTTAAAAGAATTCTTGTTGTTGAGTAAGCTGGATGGAGTGAACTTTTCTGTAGAGTTGTGTGTCACAAACACCTTGCCATTGGATATTGTTGGCCATGAGTTTCAATTTACTGCTGAAACTGTTGAGCTTCCTGAAACTGATGAGAGATATAGCACCAATTTGGATGTAATAGAAAATGTCTCTATTTTTTATGAGAATCAGGATGTGCCACAAGACGATATGGATGCTGACAGATTTTCATATTCCTCTAATGCTGAAAACAGTGAATCATTTTCAGATAACTCCAATGATGGGTATTGGAATGAGCGCTATGAAATGATGAATAGAAAAGGGAACACAGTTGATGAAAGGGGTGCTGGAAGCTCTATCACGGACATTATTGTCAACCATGTCACTCAATGCCCAAGGGTTATGTATGTTGGAAAAACATTTGAATCTAGACAGGAAGTAAAGGATGCTCTATACATTATGTCTATGAAAGACATATTTGGATTTGAGGTTAAAAAATCAACACCAAAATATTATAGAGCAGCATGTATAAACAGAAATTGTGGTTGGAAATTGCATACAAAGAGAATTTCAGCTATTTGTCACGAGGTGATAATGTATAGAGATATACACACATGCACATGGGATACAAGAACAAGACACTCCAGGCATGCACCATCCAATGTTATTGCAGGCCTCATACAGTCAAGGTGTATACTGTTTCAGCAGTTAGTTTCAGCATTTTAGTTTCAGCTTTCATTTCAGCACTATCTTTATTGTTACTGATTTCTGTGTTTTCAACAGTGGATACGCCCCAAAACAAATTATTGATAAGATGAGAACAGACCACAAGATCTCAATTATTTATTGGAAGGCATGGAAGTCAGCATGAATAGCTCAAGTGAGGGAAAAAGGGTCGCCGGAATCAAATTTTGCTGCCTTGCCGTCATATTGTCACATTCTTATGGAGAAAAATCCAGGAACAGTAGCTCTCATTAAAACAGACAGTGATGAAAGGTTCAAATACTTATTCCTGTCTTATGGACAATCCATTAGAGCATTTCCCATCTTAAAAAAGGTATGTATATGTACATAATCATTTATAATTTAGCAAAATTATAGTGATTTCAGTATTTAAATTGTTCCTATCTTATTTGTAGGTTGTTGTAGTAGATGGCACATTCTTAATAGGGGAATATAAGGGTACATTGCTTGGAGCAGTTACCCAAGATGCAAATATGAAATTATACTCGCTTGCTATTGGGATTGTTGACACAGAAAATAATGCATCTTGGGAGTGGTTTTTCCAGCAACTCAGTAAAGTTATACAACCTACAGATGATTTGGTGTTTGTTTCTGATAGGCATTCCAGCATTTCTAAGGCCATCAAAAAGGTATACCCTAATGCTACCCATTGCGTATGCATGTGGCATTTGAAGCGAAACATCCAAGCAACTTTCAAGAAAAGGCATCTTGCAGACATGTTCCAGCAGGCTGCTGAAACCTACACTGTTGGTGATTTTGCACACCAATTTGACCGTATAAAAGAAGAATGCCCAAGCCTAGCAACATATTTGATATCCGCGGGGCTGGAGAGGTGGGCAAGAGCGCATGCAAAGGGTAATAGGTATAACATGATGACATCCAACAACGCTGAAAGCTTAAACTCTGTTTTGAGTGGTAAAAAAAATTTGCCCATTGTTGCACTGTTGGAGTTTTTTAGAGATAAGTTCACAGAGTGGTCTCAAGATAGAAGGAAGTCTGCAGCACTGAATACACAGAGAGTCGCCCCTGCAATAATGAAAATGATCCAGGAATTGCAAAAGGATGTCGGTGCATACACTGTAAAGCACTTGGGTGAGTCTGTATTTGAGGTTACTGGAGAAGGTACGCTGACTGTTGTTGATCTTTCAGCAAAACAATGCACCTGTAGGGTGTTTGACATTCAAAAAATCCCATGCATACATGCTCTGTCGGCGATTGTGTCTAAAAGGCTTGATGTTGCAGATTTTGTTGCTGGTTTCTACACAAATGAAGCTTGGATTTTAGCACATGCTGAAACCATATATCTAGTCCTCCCTGATGATGAAATAAACCTTCCTGAGTATATTAAACAGATTAAGTGTTACCCCCCCAATGTAAAGAAGAGATGTGGTCGACCTCCTCAGAAAAAGAAACTTTCCAAGGGAGAGTTTGTGAGAAGAGCAAAATACAGTAAGGAGTGGCTTCAAAGGGAGCACGGGAAGAATTCAAAAGATCAACACCAATGAAGCTGGCTATAGAAAAAATATGCTGATTTTAATTTTTAGTTCAGTTTTACACTGTTTCAGCAATTTGATATGAATATTACGAGATGCTTTGTGTTTTTTTTAATCAGTTGTACTCTGTGTCATTGCTTTGCTATATCATATTGTTTTTAGTTAATTATGTTTACCATTTATTGCTATGCTTAAGCTTTGTTCTAGGCAATCATCTCTGTTTCAGCATGAAAAATGTGCTGAAAACAAATGTCCTGGCGCAATAAGTACCCTCTTTGGAGATTATATTTCTGTGTTTCTCTAACATATGGCAACTTAACATTGTATGTTGGTGTCGACTTGAAAACATAACTTGTTGAAAGAACATGCTGAAAAAGGAAAACTAAAAAATTTGCATTATACCATTAACTAAATGTCTATTTAATAAGCTCAACACCGGATAGATACAGAAAAATAATGATGATTTTGATTTTTGGTTGACTTATAAACTGTTTCAGCAACACAGATATGGTGAAGTATTTTGCTGAAATCCTTGCTGGAACAAACTAGCAGAAAACAATGCTACGTTAAAACATTAGATAAAATGTCAATTCCAGTGGCTTCAAAGAGTGCCACTGAAAACGCATCCAAAATGATACAAAATACCAACAGTTGTCCAGAATATCCCACGGAAATACATCTAAACCACAGCTACGTTAGAATGTCTTGAAATCCCTAAATCTGATAGACAGTGTTACACACAACATGCTTTAAAAACATTGTAAATGTAGGTTTCCATACCCCGTTGTAAAACATTGTAAATGTAGGTTTCCATACCCCGTTGTATCATGCTTTAAAAACATTGTAAACCACAGCTAACTAGAATTTAAAGCTCCATTTCTCTTGAATCAAGTCTGAGACCATAAGTTCTCGGTATCGAAAGATTCTTTCATTGGTAAAATTCCTGACATCTCCCCCAAACACCAGTGCCTCGATTGCTTTCAGTACAAAGACCCCACAGGATGCGCTGCAAAAAATGAAACAAAACATATTTATAACAAGCACAACAACATAATGCTTCTAAAAGGCTTTAAAAACATTGTAAATGTAGGTTTCCATACCCCGTTGTATCGTGCACTAGATCGGGGACCTTGTTAATGTGGAATGTAGACGGTTGAAAATTTGGGATCACACCAGCCTTATCCAAGTGAATTGGCAACCACTCAGCCATACCGCGCAGATGATCAACAAGCTTTTCAGCAGACACAAGGTAGTGGTTGAAGTCATATGCATTTATAACCTTTTCAGCAAGATTTATCTCCAATGCAATCCAGTGCTCGTTGTTTATGTTGAAAGGGTTGTAGACCATTTTTGCAGACTCCCATCTCTTGGGATAATCACTAGGATATAAGCCCAGGAAGTAGCTAGCAGTGAATTGTTCAACAGGTGTTGTTTCTTCGTAAGATGACGTGCATTCTGGAAGATATTTCTGATGAAAAATAGGATCCATCACGACAATGCCTTCAAATCTGCTAGGATCTTCACTGACTCTCTTCCTCATGTGAACCAGTCCAGCTTCAAGGTGCTGAAACAGTAAACAGTGTAAGGTGCTGAAATTCATATAAACAGAAATACATACATAGTTACATTTACTCGAAAAGATGCTGAAAAGAAAAACAGTTTCAGCATACTTACATCTATATCAAGCCAACCATCCTTCCTAACAATGTTCTTAAAAAATGACTTCTCTTTTCTGGATCCCATTAAAAGTACTGAAAAATCCCTGCACATGTTATTACAAGATTTAAAAATCGGGTCCGAGCACTCGAAATATATATATATATATATATATATATATATATATATATATATATATTGCTAGAGCACTCGAAAACACACATGAAAATTTAAGATGGACATACCTTGAGCTTTTAACACATTGATACATGAAGTCATGTTCAACCTTGTTGAGCAATGATTTTTTTTCAACATGCTTCGGGATCCTTAACTTTTCAGCAACAAACGGGCTCACCAGAAAACTACTTGCTTTTGGAAGACGCTTTGAACGCCTGAAGTTTTCAATTTCTTCAACACATCTAGGATCTTTGGAAATTGTATCCCACTGATTGCATGGCTTCTTCAACAAGTCTTCATCGTCACTTTCACCATCACTTAAATGTATTGTTTTTCCAGGGGGTGGGGTCATTAAGTCACCAGCAGCATCTTTGCTTGCAGCATCTTTTGTTGCTTCATCATCACCCATTTCAGCATCTTTGTCTAGTTGCCTATGAGGTGATGCAACTTCAGCATCAACCATTTCAGCATCTTCTATTCCATCAGCTTTGGGTTCAGCATTTTCTGTTGCATTAACCTTGGTTTCAGCAACCATACTTTCAGCAACCTTTGTTTCAGCAACTTTAATTCCAGCAGCCTTGACTTCAGGACCACCAACAACCTTCCTCGACCCAACAAAAACTCCATCGTCTAAGCACTGTTCCCCACCCTTCAACTCAAAATCAGAGTCACGCCATAAGTCAACAGCATATACATGCCCTGAAGATGAGTCTAATGACTTCTGCCCTTCAACAAGGGTAACAGGTATGATCTCATTCACAGATGCTGAAACATTTGTACCAATTGGTTGACCTAGAATCTCAGTAGGTACCTCTTCCCGAATTTCATCCAACACCTCATTCACAGCCTTTGAAATTGTTGGATCACAAGTTGCAATATTGGATGACTGGGTCTTAAACTGCATTGACTCTTGCATTGTTAACTTATTTTCTAAGGAATATACCTTCTTCAGCAGATTATCAACAACATTCACCAACTTTAAACATCCTGACAAACGTTCCTCAAGCATCTTCACCCTCGCAGATAAATCACAGACTCTTTGAGGCAACTCTTCAAGCTTATCTAACCTCATCTGTATTTCTTCCAACCAGCCAGGATGTCCCCCTTGTTTGCTGAAATCATCAGTCTGAGCATCACCCACATTCTTCCCCGCTCCTTCCAAGTGATCATCTCTGGCAACGTTCTCAGTGCCTTCATTGTTTATGTAGTCATCAGTTTCAACATTCATTGCATCGTCCCCTCCTTGAGCCACACCCCCCTGGGGACCCTTTGCTACTCTATCATTAGCATCATCGTTCCCATCCTTTAATAATAAAGATTCCTTTGCAGGTGCAGCTTCGATGGCCGGCCTCAATGCAGTTTCAGCAACTCGATGAAAGGATGGACATGCAACTTCAATTGGCATGAACAAATCACTGGAATCTTCAGAAACAGATTTACCTCTCTTACGAAATACAAACCTAGGTTTCGCAATTGCATCTTCAACAGTTGGTGGTTTCTTTGCAGCTGACATTTTCTTACCCCTTGTCTTCTTTTTTCTAGTAGAACCAATTTCATCAACTTGTTTTGTTGAAACTAAACCAGAAGACCGACCTCTCCATGTTGGCGTAGGTTTGCTTGTTTCAATCTTCTGTTTCTTCACCAATGGCGGCGCTTTACTCGCAGCCTTTTGCTTCTTCGAACCTACATCACCTCCACTTTCATTGCCACCTGACTCTTCATTTACTTCTTGTTGTTCTTCGCCTTGGGTTTCAGCAGAAGGTATATCCAATGATAAATCACCATCTGCATAGCAGTTGAACCATCTCCAGTATGCTCTTGTCCTAAGTCTCCAACAATCATACAACTTATCTGCCTCGGGTTGGGAAAATACAGGTTCAGTCATGTGATCAAGAATGGGGTGAGCAACTTCATCTTCAAATACCATTCCTGGGGACCTTGCAAACTCCCCAAAGGTTGGGAACATGGGTGCCTAAACAACCAACAATATTAACACATAATAAGACAACTGAAATTATAAAAATGAAATTAATAAAAAAAAAAAGATTGTATGAAGATAGATCCGAGACAAGAATAATACCACATCGCCATCAAACAACTCTTGCGCTTCAATGTAAGTATGTCGTAACTTACACTCCCACCGAAGAGAATATGAAAGAAACTTATCAGAAATCACCGGGAAAGCCTCCAGTATCCAAGCCTACAAATATAACCAAACAAGCAGATGCTGAAACATACAAATGCTGAAACACAAATATTGTTGAACACATAAATGCTGAAACAAACAGATGCTGAAACATATATGCATGAAGTTAAATTACCTGAAAAGCATAAATATATCCAAACAATTCATATGATGGTCTCGGATCAGAACGATCACAAACCAGAACCTTCTTTAAATACTTCACAACCAAAGAATAAGACAACCTCCCCCATGGATACAGTTCACATTTCGCTGGATTGCATACAAGAGCAGCATGATCTTTCTTAACACTTTTAGACCGCTTGAACAATAACATCTTCTCGATAATTAACAACTTTGCCATCTGAAGCTTCTTTGTATACGATTTTCTACATGTTTTAAATGCCTCCAACAACTCATCATAGGTACACTTTGACTGCTTCCCCCCCCCCCCAGAAAATGAGACCATGCAAATTTCGCAGGCGGTTTAACTTTAGTATCAATGACAGGAAGCCCTGTAATTGCATGAAACTCTACCAGAGAGAAACGAGCAACTAGACCATCAACCTTGAACCACAATTCATGCAGCTTATCACTCTTAATCAAACGTAGCATCATTTGATGAATCAACTGAAAATTTAGTTTCATCTTATCTCTTTGAACAAAAACCCATCCAAAGCAGCTTCTCTTCAGCAACTCAAAATCAGATTTGGACAGATGTTCCTCTATAACATTACAGACATCTGGGGCGCAGTAAACATTGGATTTTGCACAAAATCTATCCTTTACAGGAATGCAATACTGCAATCTCTGTTAAAAACACACATTCATACGCATGAATAAACATAAAAACACACACAAAGGGGGGTAAGGTATGGAAAACAAAAATATACTCACATCGAATTGACATTTATATTCTTGAAGATCACTTGCAGAGGCATTAACATCTAAAAAACACAGACAAAGAATACATAACAACCGTTTCAGCATGAATAGAGACAACTGCTGAAATAGGTCTTTTACATATTATGCTGAAATATGCATTTATGCTAAAATCAAGGACAAAGTACCACGTGCATGTATACATTTCATACCAAAACACAACAAAGCATAAATACAAAACTTTAGAACAAAAACGACACACCTCTGCTTGAAGGATCGGATGAACTGCTACCTTCAACAGAAGGGACCTTCTCAGAAGAGGTTTTCTTCACTGCAAATCAGATACATTCGATATCAAACACAGTAATAAGGGGGGAAAAACGACAAACATGCATAAACGACATAAACACATAATACAAACCGTCATATGCGGAATCACTTCCAGTTTTGCTGTCAACCGCGGCAACATCAACTCCTTCCCTCTCATCGGAGTCCTTGTTCTCTAAAAATCGACAAAAATTGAAAAGAAATGTCAGTTTCAACTTCAAAACAAGTACAAAATTAAAAACACAGATAACACACCACCATTTGAAGGATCGCTTGAATGTTTATGCTCGATTGCACCAACAGCAGGTCCCTCGAGGTCGCCGGCGACTTTGTTCTCTGACATTGGAGCAGAATCGAAGAAGAATCGCCGGTTTCAACCGCAAAATTCGCTTGGGAGAGGATGGAGAAAAGAGAGCGAATCGTACGACAGGAGCCAAGAGACAAAAAGAGTGAGGAGAGAGAGAGCGGTTTCCAGCAAAAATCCTTATATATGGGAGGGCAATTTTGTCCAAAAAAATTTACGTGGACAAAAGCCCAATATGACGGAGTTGGGGGACAACATCTAAATTGGGGAGAAAATTAATAAATTCAATGGTCGGAGAGTTTGAAAAATCTTTTTCAATTCTATTTCAAGAGTGTATAATATAAAAATTAAAAAATATTGAAAATAAATTAATCGATCAATAGAACGTTGTTATTACCAAATTTATTTAAATTCAAAATTCAAAAAAATGAAATAATATGCATCTATCTATTATCTATCTATTATTTTATAAATCATGAATGATATATAATAAAGGTGAAGTCGCTTGAGACACGTGACAGCTTCTCCTTAATCGTAGTCATATGAACCAATCACAAATTTTTGAAATAATGAATATACGCATAAGATAAATTTTTATCTAACTCTATTTAATCAATATATCTATATATGCATAAGATAAAATTATAAGATACTATTTTATTCTAGTTCTATTTAATCAATATATCTATATATGCATAAGATGAAATTTAACCCAATTTGGTTAGAAAAGGATATATTTTTAGAAGATATTAGCTATTTTTAAAATATATGCATAAGATAAATTTTTATGCTAACTCTATTTAATCAATATATCTATATATGCATAAGATAAAATTTGACCCAATTTGATTAGATATGGATATATTTTTAGAAGATATTAACTAATTTTCAAATATATTTTTTAGAAGACATTAACTAATTTTAAAGACTATTATATATGATGAGATTTTCCCTATTTTCGCTATATATAAACATATTTTTAGAAGATAATAACTTTATCAATATCTTACATGATCATACTAATTAAATAAATTTATCAATAACTTCATCAATATGAACATATTTTTAGATGATAAAAAGTTTTGGATAATGAAAATAATACTTAGCCGTGTAAAAATTATCAACTCATGGAATTCAATTTTTGTTACTATATTTTCCCTAATTATTTTATAGGATGATTTGCACCAATATACCAAATCAAACCAACTTTACAAAAATAACCATGGGAATGACAAAATGTCATTTTTGCAAAATTTGTGGACACCTTCCCAACAGGTTGAAGGTAACCAAGGGGGAGAGAGAAGATGAGAGAGTGACATCCACTTTAATTGTTTTAAACTATTTTTTGGCCATTTTTATTTGTTAAAATTAAAAAATAAATTTATTTTTGAACTTAATTTAATTTTATCTATCTATAGACACTCACTTTATATATGTTTATGGAAAAAAAATCGAAGTAAGTTGGGTCTACATCGTATCTTGATCTCAATTTACGATTTACGTTTACTAGTCAATAACTACTGTTGCCTAGCCACTAACTACGATCTCTTAGCCAATATAAGACTAACCTCTGTTCAACCCTCCAATGTTCAACCATTCGCTTCACCTTGGTGTCCGACGAGGCAAAGAGCCGCCGTGGCCGGAATGAACCCCCTCCATCCATCTCTACTACCATTCCTCCACAAATCTCCCTCCATCTCAACAAATCCGACCGACCAACCTCAACACATTTCCATTTCCCCTTTCACAAAATCCAAAAAAAAAAAAAGAGAAAGAGCCACCATGACTGTCGCCCTCCACCCTGCCGCCATCAGCCTCAAGCCTCCACTTCCTCTTCTTCCTTCTCCCGTTCGGCTGTTGTGAACTCTCTCTCTCCCTCCCTCTCCCTCATTTGCTTTTCCTTAAATCCCGCCCAAACACACCTCCAAAAGTTTAAACTCCCACCCAAAAAAAATAAAAGTTACGATTTACGCTTACTAGTTAGTAACTACTGTTGTCTAGCCACTGACTACGATCTCTTAGGCAATATAAGACTAACCCCTGCTCAACCCTCCACCGTTCAACCCTTCGCTTCACCTTGCCGTCCGACGAGGCAAAGATTCGCCGTGGCCGGAGTGAACCCCCTCCATCCATCTCTACCACCCTTCCTCCACAAATCTCCCTCCATCTCCACAAATCCAGTCGACCTCCACTCATTCCCATTTTCTCTTTCACAAAATCCAAAAAAAAAGAAAGAGAAGAGGAAGCCAAATCCAACCGACCGACCTCCGCACCAATCGCCTGCTGCCACCACAACCGCCGCCCTCAGCCTCAGGCCTCCACTTCCCCCTTCTTCCTTCTCCTGTTCGGTTGTTGTGAAGCTCTCTTTCTCTCTCTCTCCCTCCTTTGCTTTGCCTTAAATCCTGCCCAAACACACCTCCAAAATTTCAAACTCCCGCCCAAAATTTTAACTTATTATTAAGGGTAAAGGTAACCTGTTAGTTGCACATTTCTGCAAGTGGTGAGTTATTTTGGTATATTGAATACAATTTTCTCCAGTTTGAACACCATTAACCACACATAACCAACAAAGAAAAATCTCTTAGCTATACAAAAAAGCAACAATCATCTACAAAATTTGCTAGCAACTAGAATCAAATCCGGAAAATCACTCGACACCCCGACCAAAAAACGCACTGAAAAATGAAAAATCACTCGGTCACTCATCCTTGTTGCTGAGCTCCTGAGTTGAGCTACTCCCCAGTGCTTTCTACTAAGGTCCTCGTCAAAGTTTGTGTCGGCCCGCCACCAAGAAATCCACAAAATTGCCGCCCCTCAGCTGAATTAGGATTCGTGTTATTGCTTAGGGTTTCCACGTTTAGCTTCAATTGCTTCTGCCTTCTACTAAGCTATGAGTATATGATCCTAGCATAATGCTATAATGTGATATTTGTGTGTTTTTTTGTTGGACTTTGGGCATATTTCGAACAGTAAAGCCCATATGGCCTTTAATTTTTATTTTATTGAGGCCTAACTCCCAAAATTGTGAAGTGCTTAGAGCATATTTATCAGTGAGCCCTGCTTACTTTTTAACTGCCACGTCAGTTTATGAGCTCCAACTCAGCTTTTTACTTTTTCAACAAATTATTAGTGAGCTCCGTCCTGTACTCATAACTTACCTTTTTTTTTATCTATTTCTTTTTTCCTTCAAATAAACAAAGCTATTATTATTATTATTATTATTATTATTATTATTATTATTATTATAGGGAAAAATGAGATAAAAATAAATTTTTTAATAGGTAAGAAGTGAAAAATGGGTGTTGATATATTTGAATTTAAAAAAAAATCAAGGTGGGTGTCTATGGGTAGATAAAAAAAATTTATATTCATCATCTTCAAAAAAAATTATATTGAAAAATAATTTTTTTATTATTTTTAAGTTAGCTTTTTTTTAAATGGAAAAATTTGGATGTAAGACACTGCCTTACAAGCCAAGAGCATCCTTGCGGATGAGACTGCGAAGCAACTGAAGGGTTTGCCAAGACCAAAGCGAAGAAGCCCAGCGAGACTAAACTGTCAGAGACAATCATTTCAGAGTCTCCAGTATGCTTCCTAAGACCTTTAATACTGTTAATTATGGTGAGGTTATCACCTTCGATTACAAGATTTGTTATGTTGAGTTGTGTTGCCATTATGATCCCTTTCCAAAGCCCCAAGCCCTCAAAACAAGAAACTGAAGGGTAAGGGCAAGGTCGATCTGGAACCACAAAATATTGGGGCACCTCTGTTATCCCTAATAATAAATCCGTAGGAACCAAGAGCAGAAGGAGAGAAAGTGCACCATCAAAATTTAGTTTATAAGTTCTCGGCTCTGGAGGTTTCTATTTTGCACATTTTCTTTTTTGCTCCTTTACTTCGGTGTTATGGCCTTTATCTTTTGAGGTATTAATTGGGTCATCCATATTTTTGGAGGAATTCCACGAAGAAGCTTCATCTCTTGTGAAAGATACAATGCATCTTATGTCTGCCTTTTTGTTATCGAAAATCGTTTTGTTACGGAAATACCATATTCCCCACCATGCGAAGGCTAGTTTAGCAAACCTTTGTGTTTCTATGTTTTCTTTAATATTCTGAAGGGTTTGATTTATATCATTTCCATCCAAGAAGCATCCATTAATCTTAATAAAGGAAGTTGGGTCAATTGATATAAGTTTTTCTCGCGTCATTGGACAACTCCATAGGAGATGGTGTAGCTCCTCATAATTAGAGTCACAATGTGGGCAGTTTGTGGGTATGCCCAATGATGAGAGGGTTTCTCGACCAAATAAATTTATAGTCAAGACTCCACTATAAGATAGTGGAGTCAGGTTCGTCCTCAGGAGAGAAGTCAGCGGTTCTAGGTTTAGTTGGTTTAGGGGTTTGGGAATAGCGGGAAAAGGTGATGAGGGTTGCTGTCGACGTCGGCTAAGAATGGTTCGATGTCGAGGGATGGATAGGGAATGGAGGTTGGTGTCGGGTAAAATTTGTGCAGAATGTAAATAAAGAAATAAAGTAATAAAGGTGCAAACTTCCAAGGTAAGGGATCACCGCAACGATAATCAAACACACAAAAGATAAGATAGAATAGTTATGTAATCACATCAAAGGAGTAAGTTTTCACCTTTTTCAACAATTAGATAACCCTTTCAAGTAACCCTAATTGTATCTATCAATTTTATGTTTATAATTCAAGTTGTTAACATGAATCTCTATTCTTTCGAGTATGCAATAAACATATAAAAGGCAGTGGATGATCAAAACATAATAAATATAAAAACTTTACCTCAAGTGTGCATGACTATCGTCGGGCTCACCCCGATCATAGAAGAAGGAAACTAGAAAGCAAACATAATAAAAGAAAATAACTTTAACATTAAAAATAAAACTTAAACTTACAAAACCTTTCAAACGTTCATCCTCACTCTCTCTCTCTCTCCTTCTCCATGCGTCTGAAGACGACTTGGCTTGAATGAATGAAAATCAGCCCCCTAGGGCTTTATTTATAGTGCTCCATCTAGCTATTTTAGTAAGGAACAACTATATCTATATCTAAAACTTTCTATCTAAAAGCATAAGATAAAATATTAATGATAAAGGAAATAAATCTATAAGGAAACTATATCTAAAGTGGATAAATCATCTTTCTCTTGATAGATCTTGATGTGGATGGATAGAATTCCAGATCTCTTGGCTTGCAAGTAACTTTATCTTCTTGGACACAACTCGATCTCGGACTCGACATGCTTCTGGATTGTCCTCGACGTCGAGTGTACTCGACGTGGATGGATAGAATTTTTCCTCCACTCAAGCTCGGGCATAATTCGGACTCGTCGGGTGTACTCGACGTCGACCAAAACTCCTCGACATCGACTAGAATTGTGCTCTCGAGTGGTCTGGTGCTCGTTCTCGACTTCTAGGAGGCAAGTCGACCAAAACCTTACTCGACGTCGACTAGTTTGGTCGACGTCGACTAGTTCTGTGCGCTTTCAACATTCTGCTCTGTTCTTGAAATGCACGTTCCCGAGTCCTCGTTCGTCCGATTGACGCATATGAGCATGCGTTGGAAAGCTCTTTTCGAGGGCTACAACTTTCATGAAGACATCAAAACTTGATTCATAACAATGAATGGTGAAAAATGGAGTTTTCTTCAGATGCACTATCCTTAGCTTCTTCATGACTTTCCTTTAAGCTCTAAAGTGCGTCCGATTTCTGCGAAATTAAACAAAAACTAGTGTAGACTCCATAATTTGGCAAATAAACATAAACTACACATGTTCTGTACTATTCTAACCCAAGTGTATGAAATGCAAGCAGAAATCGATATAAAAGTAAGTATAAAACATCACAAATTAGGCTCACAACAAACACTCCATACTTAAGCTTGCTTGTCCTCAAGCAATACTTTTAATGGTCATACAGGGAAGAAAACAAACTATCAATATCTTAGATTCATTCTCATATGTCCCTGCAATCAATTACCATCCTCGAAAAGTTACTAGTGCCACAAATCCGTGCCTGTGAATAAAAGCAACTTTTACTCACAAAAGGAGGGTTATGCAAAACATTAATTCGTGACAAAGCATTAATAATCAAAAGAATTTTAATTTAAGCTCATGGTGAAGAAAAGGTAAAAGGTAAAATGGTGGACTATTTTTGGGCAATGTGATGCTAAACCCGGGGAGAATTTCTTCAAACTAGCTTTCTTGCTTTGATGCACTTTCTGCTTCATAATTTCCACATCACTCATCCTCTCATAAATTACTCTTTGCTTTTTTCACTTATATGTTTTTATCTCTCTAACCTCAGCACTGCCTTCTCGCGAGTCGCAAACATGGGTGTCATGAATGGCCCCGGATACTTAGTGCTTTGGACTCCTCACCTGTGTGTCCCATCTCGCTGAACTATTATCTCAACGAGCAGGGTCGATCTACCTTTATCTCATGAGGTGACCGGATTTTCTTTCACTCATTGAATTTTCCATATAATTTTCAATTTCCTGCCAAATTCCATAATGATAATAACAACACAACAACCATATAACAATCTCCATAATGTAACTTCATTCTCAACATAATCCCCGGATAGGTAAAGAATGGGCAATATTTGGATCATGTGGAGCAAAATATGAAATAAGGCTCAATATGGCTTTTGTGATGCATAAGCATAGGTATGGCTAAGGAATATAAACATAGAGAATATATGGAAATATAAATTTCTCCATCCTCTTATCATGCAACATGTCAAAAATAATTTCAAATTTTACCTCCTTTTATGGTTTTCAAGAAAATATGCACTTTATTGTGGTTTCCCTTTACTAGGCAATTTCATGCTATATCTCTTAACGAATCCAATTTTGCATCGTCGAGTTCAATTTAAGCTTCCAAGACACTTATCAAAATTTTAATGGGGGTCATTTTTCTTTAAACTTTGGAAAACATGCATATAAGCACATAAATAGAATATGAAATCCAAAGTAGCCATGTATAAGGAATTCAAGAAAATAAACTTCAAATATGCACACATAATGTCAAATAAAGTCAAATATGCATCAAGTAAGCCCTTCCCCCACCCCTATACTTAAACATTACAGTGTCCTCACTGTATAAAAACAAGGGTAAAGAAAGACACTCACTAGACAAGTTTGCAGATCGTCGGAATCGAGTGCTGAAGAAGCTGCAGAAGTGGCCGACCTCGAGGAGAGTAGTCGATGTCGACTACAAATACTCGACATCGAGTACAATGAAAGCCTCCAGGGTGGTCCTTCCTCGACCACAGGTGTTTCGACGTCGACCAGTTTGGTCGACGTCGACTAGTTCTGTGCGCTTTCCGCATTCTGCTCCGTTCTTGAAACACACTTTCCTGAGTCCTCGTTCGTTCGATTGACGCATATGAGCATGCGTTGGAAAGCTATTTTCGAGGGCTACAACTTTCATGAATACATCAAAGCTTGATTCAGAACGATGAATGGTGAAAAATGGCTTTTTCTCCAGATGCACCATCCTTAGCTTTTTCATGACTTTCCTTTAAACTTCCAAGTGCATCCGATTTCTGCGAAATTAAACAAAAACTAGTGTAGACTCCATAATTTGGCAAATAAACATAAACTACATAGATTCTGTACTATTCTAACCCAAGTGTATGAAATGCATGCAGAAACCGATATAAAAGTAAGTATAAAACATCACAAATTAGGCTCACAACACCCAAAAATCGAGAGTCCAGTTTGACAGTAGTGGGTAGGCCATTCCGCGTGATTTTCCAAAGAAAGGTCATGACCTTAGGTGAAATGTCAAGGTTCCAGATCCATTGCATATCTGACTTTCAGTGGTGTTTTGTGTTGTTAATCATCTCTATAGTTGACTTAGTGGAAAACCAACCATTTGTGCTCCATTCCCAGTAAAGTATATCCATGCGTATGTTCTTGGGTATTGGTGTAGCTTTTATGGACGATATTGTTTCCTTGGGTAGGGTGTGCTGCAACGAGGTATTTAATTTCTCATAATCCCACATACGCTTTGTCTGCTTTAATAAAATGGTTAACCTTGATGCTTACGTCAGGTTGATGTTGGCTAGATATCTTGGTAATGAGAGGTTCATTTCCCATCCAAAGATCGGTCTAGAAATTAATATTTTTACCATCCCCAATAGACCTCCGGATACCGTCCTTGAACAGAGGGATTAATTTGGTTAGTTGGGCCCATTGCCAGGATGACCCCCCCTCTTTTTTGATATTGCAGAATGTCTTTTTGTTTGAGGTATTTTTCTCTTATTATGGTTACCCAGGGGTTATGGGGTTCTCCTAGTATTTTCCAAATTAGTTTAAGCTGCAGAGCTTTGTTCATGTCATCCGAGTATCGAATCCCCATCCCCCCGTTTTCTTTAGTCTTACAGACATCAAACCAGCTAATAAGAGGTTTGTATCTTGGTCTCTTGTTCCATAAAAAAATCCTATTTATTCTGTCAAGTTCGACGTGTATTGATTTTGGTAGCAGAAAGAATTGCATCAAATGTAATGGTTTGCAAATAAAGTTGACTTGATAAGAGTACAACGACCAGCTTGAGAGAGACAGTTAGCCTTCCAATGATGAAGATGTGATTTTGTGGTTAATAATAAATCTCTAAAGTCATCTTTAGTTGTTCGGCCGCATATGATTGGACAACCCAAATAGTTTCCCAAGTTCGTCGTGTATCCAATCTCTAGTTCATTCTGTATTAGACTCCTTTGTCTTGTTGTTACATTTAAGGAAGTTTGAAAGTGCGATTAATGCCTATTTACTCTTTGTCCTGACAGAGATGTGTATTCCTTTAGTATTTTATTGATTTGGTTGCATGCCGTCTGTGTGGCCGAGGCAAATATGAAAATATCATCTGTGAAGGCTAAGAACAGAATCCTGGTTCTGTTTCGAGTTATCTTTAAACCTAGGTGACTTTGTGGTTTAGTAGCTGCATTCTGAAGTCCTCTGGCAAGGACCTCAGAGAGAATGAGAAATAGGTATGGTGATAAACGATATCCCTGTCGTAGTCCACATTGTGGGAAAAACAAATCTATCGGTTCATTGTTTACTAGCACTGAGTATGAGACTATTGTTATACATTCTTTGATCCAACCCGAAAAACGGGTAGAGAAGCCAAATTTGTTAGGTATTGTTAGCAGAAATTCCCAGTCAACCAGATCAAAAGCCTTTTCCATGTCGAGTTTTACAGCCATCCATCCTAGATTTCCCTTTTTCTTTGTAAATGAATGAAAGATTTCATTGGATATTAATATATTGTCCGGTATGGATCTGCCAGATGAGAAAGCACTTTGTAAAGGGTTAATGATCTTAGGAATGATTTTTTTAAGTCGTGCAGCTAGAATCTTCGAGATGATCATGTAGGTTGTAGAGCATAGGGTTATTGGTCTGTAGTGGGATGTCGTAGTCGGATCGTCACGTTTTGGGATTAGAGCTATGAAAGTGTGGTTTGTTTGTTTTAGAATTCACCCGCTTAGAAAGAAGCTTTTGACAACCTTTACAACCGAAGGCTCAATAATGTACCAGTATTTTTTGAAAAAGCCAACTGGAAAGCCGTCGGGTCCGGGCGACTTGTCATTTGCTAGGCTGAAAACTGCATTCTTGATTTCTGAGTTGGAGACTTGTCTTGTTAGCCAGTCATTGTCTTCATTTATGACTTTAGTATTTATGTTGTTTAATAAGTTACTTGGTATGTGTTTTCTCGGTTGTAGGGCTAATCGCTTTGCAAAGTCCACCTTAATGTGTTATCGTATGTCCTTTTCATTTTGTAAAGTTACCCCATAAGTTGTTTGTATCATTTTTGTGATATTTTTATTGCGATGTCCCGTCGCTATTTTGTGGAAGTACTTTGTGTTAGTATCGTTTAGGTTTATGTGTGTTTTTTTTTGCTCGTTGACCCCAGTATTTTTGTTGATAATTTAGAAGTGAGGCATGCTTGGTGGTCAGTCTTCTTATTTTGCTTTCTGTATTACGATCATATGTGTTACATAGTTTTGTTTGTAGGTTCTTTAGTTCAGTTTCTACTTGGGTAATTTGGCGGAAAATATTACCAAAGGTAACCTTACTCCATAATTTACTCATCTTTTTAACCTCCTGTAATTTTTTGGTTAGCTTGTACATTTGCGACCCATGCGGGTTGACACGCCAAGCACTTCGTATAAGTGCTTCGTAGTCTGTTCTAGTAGTCCAAGCCATTTCAAACTTAAATGGCTGTAATTTTGGTTTTTGATTTTCCATTAGGTCTAGAGTAATTTGTGCATGGTCAGATTTTATAAAAGCATGTGTTTTTGTATAAAGGTTAGGGAATCTCTGCATGAGATTATAGCTAACCAAGGCTCTATCTAATTTTTCGAAGATATTATCGGGTCCATTTTCCTTTTTCCTCCAAGTGAATTTGTTCCCGCAAGTCCGGGTGTCTGCTAGGTTATATGTTATAATGATGTCATTGATGTGCCTAAATCTGTTCATAGTGTGGGGGTTTCCTCCTAATTTATCATTTGGTTCAAGAATCTCATTTAAGTCTCCCATTATTATTAATGGTTCACTAATGTTTCTGATAGTAGATGAGAGGGAGGACCAGAAATACTCCTTATCGGCCTCATGAGGGGTAGCATAAACAAAAAGAATATCAATTACTATATTTAAGGTGTTGTTACTATATGTTGCATGTATTGTTCTATTATCCGAGTTCCTTATTGTAAAGGTTTCATTTTGGAATTGGGACTCTTTCCATAGGAGGAAAAGTCCACCCGATAGACCTATAGAGGGACAGAAGTGCATTTTGTCAAAACCTCGATTTCTCCAACAGTTGTCTGGTGGCGGGTTTTGCAAATTTGTTTCTGTCAGCATGAGAATTTTAATTTGATCCGCCCTAGTGGTTGATTCAATTTGAGTCCATAAGCTCTTCCTATTAAGGCCTCTAATGTTCCAGAAGATAAATTTCATTATCACGAATATTCTTGAGAGAGGGTATCTCTTGGTTTGTAAGCCTTGGGGCTTTATTTTTTGATTTTGGGATCCTAAGTACCAGAGTGTTTTTGAGAGCATGTTTCTTGTGTCGAGGAAGTGTGTTTTGAAAACAGAGTTCAAGCTTATTCATGTTAGAGGAAGGTAAAGTCGATCTTCCAGGTGCAATTATACGAGTCATAGGACTCGTCTTAGTATATTGTTCTTGGATGGGTAGATTCCTTCTAAGGTGTTGGTATATGTGTTGTTGATATCTACTTCGTTTGGTGCCAGATGACAAAGATGTCATGAACATAATTTCGTTTTCCTTTATGCTCTTTTTGTTATGATGAATACTGAAATACAGTTGAAGAATTCCATTCAAATTGTAAGTGTGGACTAGGAGTACAAGTAAGTAGGCCCAAATCGTCCACCATAGGTGAACTGGCATACTTAGGAGCTTAGAAAAACTAATAGAAGAGTGTAGTAGTTTATGAAAAGTAAAAGGTCCTAACAGAATAAGGCAATTATCCAAATTTATGTGATTGAGGTCATACAGTCCGAGTGTAGCCAGAAAAGAAGTAAGACAAAAAAGGTAAAGTGTAGTTCTTTCAGCAGAATAACAAAAGAGAGCAAAGATCCGCTTACATGTGCTTATTTTTGTGAAAGTTTGATAGTGGCTAGTATATTCTATATGTATCTGCTCTTCAGTGTTGTTGGCCATATATAGTCTAGCATCCACAGGCTCTAGGGCACCTATCTTAATCTTGGACCAAATTGTTAAAGGCATTATACTCACACTAGCCCCAAGATCACATAAAGCATTAATTTTGTATGGACCAAATCCAATGGTTATAACAAACTTACCTGGATCTGGCCTCTTCTCCAGTATGTCCAAATGGCTGCATTCCTCTGTAATTTCAGCCATCGATCGCTTTTTGCTCAGTATCTCCTTTAGGAACTTGACATAGGATGACATTTCATTGAGAGCTTCTGTGAAGGGGATGGTGACGTTGAGTTTCTGAAGCATCTTGATGAAGCGCTGGAATTTCTTTTCTGCTGGGTCCTTTGGAGATTTTGTGGGGAAAGGCAGCTTCTTTTTCGGATTCGGAGCCAGAACAGATGTCGGAGGTGCTGCAGTCTTCTCGATCTCGGGTTGATCGTCGTAGATGTCGAGCAGCCCCTTGTCGATCTCGACCAAATTGGGTGCAGTCGAGTTGATGTGCAGTGCAGACAAAGGTTTCTGAAGTTTCTCCTCGAGATCGACTAGGCCCTCCTCGAGATCGACTACAGTGTTGTCGATGTCGACTTGCTGTTCTTCGTTGTTCTGCTGCTTTCCGACCTCTGGCTCTTGCAATTGATGTCCGCTTCTGAATTTTACAGCAGCGATGTGCCCAGTCTTTCCCTTAGGATTTGGTTCTGAAGACCCAGGGAGCGCACTTGACTGTCTGGGAATTCCCGCTGCCAGCTGACCAATCTGTGTATCAACTGATTTTCGCCATATATTAATCTCCCCAAGCCTAGAGTTGACACCTTGCATCTGAGTGTAGACGGAGTTAAAGGAATGCCTAGTTTCTGAGTGATTCCTCTGTATTTCCTCCAGGACTGTCTGTATATCATCCTTTTTCTGGTCTCTTTCCGGAAGTCCTGGAGCTTTGTAGGGTGGGGGGTTCCTAGGGACACCTTGGTTACATTGTGGTTGCTGAAACCTTTGGTCCCCCATGTAGCGATTGGGACCCCCTGCGTAAGCTACCTCCTCGTGGTGTTCTGCCACCCTGACTTGCTCTGTGTGTGGGCACTCAGGAGTGGTGTGCCATTGCGATCCGCATTCAATGCAAGGCTGGTTGACAGAAAGATACTTCACTTGCTTAAGGAGCTTCTTGTTCTGATCTCTGTAGTGATGTTCCCTTACATCCGGATCAATTTCCTTAGGAGGCTCATAGAGGGGCATGGAAGGTGCTGACCTGGCGTATGGGTTCTCTTCATAAGTTGCAGTAGACCCATACTTGTTGTCGTAGTTGGTGAGCTTCTCTAGCACACCCCATGCGTCACTTGGCGGCATTGTCAGATACTCATAGCGAGTATAATGGTTGATTCTGTCCTTAGTGACTTGATCAAGAGAGTTGAAGAAGATATCTTGAATGACGTAGGGTGGCTGTCCATGAGTAGGGCAAGATCGCAGAAGTTCCTTGTAGCGCTCCCATGCCTTTGCCAGCGGTTCCCCTTGCTTCTGTTTGAAGGCGGTGATTTTCTGGCGGAGATGTGCTGTTTTGGCGGGTGGGAGGAATTTGTTCAGAAATTCTTGCTCTACTTGGGCCCATGTTGTCAGTGATCTTGGTTTCAGCCCTTCAAGCCACTTCAGTGGAGATCCAGCCAGCGACCAGCGGAAAGACTTCATCTTGACATATTCCAAAGTTGTACCTTCAGCAAGAGTACGTCACATGTCAGAAAAGTTTGTAATATGTTCAAGAGGACACTCATTAAATCTACCAAAAAAGGCATTATTTTTAAGCTCTATAAGAAATTTAGTGCGAATTTCAAAAGAGTTTTCAGGGATAAGAATCGCCGATTCAGGCACAATGAGGGTTGGATGCATATAATCCTCAGCAGTAGTTGGATATTGGGCAAGCGCAGCTTCTGCTTGCCTTGCGCGCTCAACTTCATGTTCCCTCGCTGCCCTTTCATTGGCTATAGTGGTATCCTTTGCGGCTAGCTCCCTTGTAAGCCTGGCAATCAGCTGTTTTTGTGTTTCAGCGGCCGCCATGATCCTTTTGAGTTTAGAGTGGTTGTGTAGGTAACGTTCTGGTTCGTCTAAGCTGTCAAACTCGGGTGGTAGACCAGAACGGCGCATACACCTGAAAAGTAACTCAAAGTAGATGTGAGATTCAACTACCTAAGGCGCGAATGATAGCCTCCCCGGCAACGGCGCCAATTTGTTGTTGTAGGAGGATGGTCAAGTATGAAATAAATATAAAGTAAAGATCAGACTGACTTCCCTGTCTCAGCAAATAAATACAAGACTTCAAGAAAATATTAGGTTTACAGACACCAGCAAGAATCTGGATTTTGGATCTAAAGAAGGGGATTGAGAAGTCATACCTCTCAAAGAGGAGAGGCAAACCCAGATACTCCGAGAGACAGGAGAAGCAATGATGAGCACTAGGTTGACGAAGCCCAGGAACCCGAAGCACTGTTGTTGCAGGAGGATGGTCAAGTATGAAATAAATATAAAGTAAAGATCAGACTGACTTCCCTGTCTCAGCAAATAAATACAAGACTTCCTCCCGTTGTAGTAGAAGGTTGTCAGGATCGAATCCACGAGGAAGCACGTCAGCAGTTCTTAGGTAGCAACAGACTCTCACAGACAAGCAAACAGAAGACAGAAACAAAGGAACAAAGAAAGAAAGACAGAAATAACAAACGAAAGCAAGAAATAAAACAAAGACAGCAACTAACTCGATCTCGACAAGCTGTACTCGAGATCGACAAACAACAGTAAAAGACAGAAACTTCAAATCGACGACAGAAACTCGACTCAGATAACACAGTACTCGATCTCGACAAGATGCTACTCGAGATCGACAAGAGAAAGTAAAAACAGAAATTTCATAATCGAAAACAGAAACAGAAACTCAACTCGACATAGACCAAAACCGTACTCGAGATCGACTACATCCTACTCGATCTCGACGAGACTCTCTTCTATATCGACTAGAAAGACAGAAACTTAAATTGCAAATTTTGAACCAAAACTCAACTTTTTGACAGAAATAAATCAATATAATAAAAGACTTCCAAGGCTAGGGTATCAACACCACAACGATAACCATGTAAAGTAACACATAAAGGCATAAAATATCATGCTTTCCATCAAAATAACTTTCGTTACTAACAAATAGGCATATAGAGGCTTTCGCATAAACCCTAATTGTTACTAACCCTTTTCACATAATTAACCCAAGTTGCATTAACATCACTTTCGCTTCAATAACACAAACAAGGATCACCTTCAACTCTCGCAAAAGAATCATGCTCATAGGGATAGAAGACGAATTGCATAAAAAGATCTGACCTTTACTGCATCATCTCACATGGCCACCGTCGGGCTCACCCCAGCCCCAGAAGTGGGTGGACTACTCGCTCTTCATCATCAAGAAAGACATTAAATAACAAAAGAAACTAACTTGCATTGAATTATATAAAGAAAGCTTACAACCCATAAGACAAATCCGCTTTCGCCTTTCCACCTTGCTTGCTACAAACTCTCTCTCTCTACTCCTACTTACTTGAATGGAATTGATTGTGTTTCTGAATATATTGAAAAACCAGCCCCTAGGGCTTTATTTATAGCCTTCTATTCCTTGCTAATCAAGGATAGAATCTTCTATCTATATCTAAAATTATATCTAAAAGGCTTAATGATAAATAAAAGCTATAATGAAATTAAATCTAAAATAGGGAAAGATAAATCTAAACTAGGTAAGTCTCTTCATGTTGATAGATCTCCCTTCCATGGATAGTACTTGATAGATTTTGGCTTACTCGACTTCCTTCGTGCCCAAGGAATCCCAGCTCGACTCGGACTGCTTACGGCGACGCGTTTCCAGAAGTTGGTCTACTCGACATCGACAAGGGCTCGTCGACATCGACTAGGATTCGTCGTCGACTAATCTTCTCGGGTGACTCCGCTCGACAAGCTCGGATCTGGGCTCCTGGGTGTCGTCGATCTCGACTAATCCTACTCGAGATCGAGTAGGGTGTACTCGAAGACGGCTCTCTGGTGATGTCGAGGACTCCTCCTCGGCATGGACTCGGACTAGGGTAGGGTGGCTCCTCGATCTCGACAAGGCCTCCTCGAGATCGAGTAGGGTTGCTCAGCGCCTTCGTCCTCGGCTTCTCGATCAGCTTCTCTTCTTGTCGACTCTGGGTGTGGCGTCTAGGCTTCGTCGATCTCGACTAGTGGTACTCGAGATCGAGTAGGGTTCCGGAGCTGGGTTGGTCTGGCTCTCGACACTGCTCCTAGTCGACAAGGCCTGTGCTCGGACATGTTCGTCGAGATCGAGTAAGGTTCACTCGAGATCGAGTAACCTGGGCTCTCAACTTGATTCGACTGGTTCCGCTGCTTCTTTGACCTTGGACTTCTGTAGTGGTTTTCCGAGCTTTTCTGACCTTCCTTAGAGTTGCTGTAAAACGTCTCGAATTCTGCGAATTTAAACAGAAACTGGTGTAGATTCCATAATTTGGCAAATAAACATAAACTACATAGATTCTGTACTATTCTAACCCAAATGCATGCAATGTATGCAGAAATTGACATAAAAGTTACTGTAAAGCATCGCAGATTCAGCTCACAACAAGCATCAACCCAGAAGTCAGAAGCGCCAAGCCATAGGGCTTGGACTCATCTAATCGAGTCGGGCGGCCGAGGAGGGGAGTAGGAGAGAAGAACCCTTTGATTGGGGTGGTGATTGCATCTAAGTTCCTCCATTGCAGAGATTTGAGAGAGCTTGGGAGATTTAACCCCAGACAGAGATAGAGAGCACCAAACGCATTTTGGATCCAGATTTTATGCCGAATCCGGAATAGAAAGCACTTAAGAGTGAAATGACAACACTTCTTTTTTCCATTTTGAAGGGATTAGGGTGAGATTTTCAGGGAGATCGATCCCTTTTTCTGATCAGATTTTCAATTTAGGGTTAGAGTTGGGTGATTTCGGGGGAAAAGGGGGCGCGTACTCCCTGGGGTTATTTGGGTTTTCGGGTTCCATTTCCCAAAAGTTTCTTTGATTTGGTTATTATTTTTAAGTTACCTAAAATAGCCAAAAATGGGTTTTAAAAAAACGTTTGCATGTAATTTTTGTCCAACTATTTGCACATTACCGAAGTGTGAAAATGGAGCTACTTCTTTCACATGCGAAATGGCGCATATCAACATTTTTAGGCCCAGAACGACATCATTTCATTCAGCAATTTTGACCTAAAAAAAACGTGGGACGGGGCCCACTTCTGCCATGACGAGTTGGCTCATCTGCGAGATCAGATTTTCTAGGCTCATTGCCATTTCATCAAACTTCCTTCTTGTTTATTTATTTTTTATGTTGAGCTGGTTTATTGGTGAGCCCTTGTCCGATCCTAGCTCGCTTCCAACCGATCCTAGTCCGATCTAGCACTAACAAGTATATGTACTATATCCGGATCAGAAGTAAGTCTAAGATCGTAAGATCCTACAATTCGGATCGAGATCCCAATAACCATTAAGAGTTACTAAACTCAATTATTAATTGATTAATGACACTTATGAGGTTTCTATAGACAATCTGAAGTATGAGAATTAATGAGCTTGATTATTTAAGAGTTACTAAACTCAATTAATGAGCTTTGATTTCCATTGTATATATAGACTTCTAAACCCCTAATGAAAAGCCTTAATAAATTCGGTTATGTTCTTGTTATGATTTGAAATAATGTTGGGTTGATGACTGCAAAGAGGATAAAATTCACTTACACAACTTGAGGACGATAAAATTCACTCGAGGGAAAAGAATCATCAATAAACCAAGCAAAAGCTTAAATAGTGTCACATTTAAGTAGAACGAAATTCACTCGGGAAAAAAATATAGTTAGTAACCGATCCTGTTTGTGGAGGATAAAATTCACACAAGGAGGAAGAAAATGTAATAGAAGAAAGTAAAAAAAAAAGACCAATTGAAACTCCGAAGTTGAAAGGGCTTAGTAATAAATGGGTGTTTATGACTATTTTTAAATGGTAACTATTTTTTGGATTGGTCAATACATTTTGAATGAAAGCATCCCCTAAACATTTAAGTAGCCGGACTTGTATGCGATGAGTATAAAAGTTTTGATGTGGGTCTTATAGTGTCATATGTACTTTGAACTTAATTGATAAATACTATAGAAACCTATAGTAACTACATTGACGAGTGATCATTGATAGGAATATCTTTGTGCTCTTTGTTTTTTTTTTTAGGGTTTGATACCAAAAGGAGATAACTCTAAATAGGAATTTAGATTGGAATATGATATCGAAAGGAGATTGTTTGCATTGGCAATCTTGGATCAAACTTGATGTTCATGAGACCGAAAGGAGACAGTTAATCATATTAGACACAGTTACTATGAGACCATAAGGAGATTAGTAATATATTGCCTTAGATAACCTACCTTCATACGTATCTAAGTATCCGTTTGAGTTTGCCAAAACATTGTTGTGTGTTAATTAACTTTAGACATCTTTCTCCACATTATCTCTGTGTCTTCGTTTATGTTTTATTTATTAGGTTTAACTTGTCTATCTTTATCATTAGTTACACTACTAGAATTTTGTCCATAGACATCGGTTAAAAACCGATGTTAAACAAAAAAAAAATCGACGTGTTAGTGGGTGGTGTTGAAGATCCCAACTTTACCACATCGGTTTTTAACCGATGTCTATAACAATTTATAACATCGTTTTTATGTTTGATAATGATTTAAATACATTGATATAGTTACATTTTGGTTGATGAACCTAATGTGCAACCATTGTTACTATGCATTTCTAGGCGATTGAAACAATGTAGGGCAATACAAAAATTGACATTAACATCGCTATATTTTTAATAAAAGATGTTTTAAATTGAAATATACATCGGTTATACATTATTTATTGTGTCCACTCTTTATTCCTTTGTTAGTTTATAATATTAATTTTATATAGATATAATGTATCATATTAAATATTTTAAAGTCGATGTCATTAGTATATTTTCAAATCATTTTTCAATTAAAAAACGATGTTTTTCTATTGTAAAACATCGATTTATACTGATTTAATGATGTAAGTGATTTCTATTGACATCGGGTAACATTGCAATTTAATATATTCGAGGCTTTATAAATCATTTTGTGTCTTCGCGATTGACATATGTACAAAAATAGACATCGCTTTTTAGCTCGAATGTCCGATGCTTTTCTGTTATTAGACGTATATTTACATAGCTATACCATACACATTGATACACACGTTGCAGCTAAATGATCATCCACCAACATATATTCACCATATTCAATCTATCATCCAACATACATTCACCACATCTAGTACGCTACAAAAGGCAACACACATCCAACAAACACTTATGTTAACTGCTAGTGGTATGCCTCTTTCATTGGAGAGCTCAAAGTCCTTGCACCCTTTTATTCAGGAATGAACGCAGCACTGGGAACAATGAATATTTTACACCAACCTAAAAGGAACAAATCAAATTAAAGTTCAAGATAAATGAATTGCCAAAAATTAAATATAAAGATAACCATGACAACATATTAAAAATAGTTGCTTCGCACACACACTAGTAAAATTGATTTGTTCAACCATTCCTAAACCCTCTCTTTTTAACATATGCAACTGAAAAAACAAGAATCAGAAACTTCAAAATAAAAAAAAAACACACACACACAATAACACTAAAAAGTATTAAAAAAAATTGAGTACTCCATAGAATAGAACAAAACAATGAGGAATAAAAAGACTGAATAGGAACATGATGACACTTTTGTGACCAAATAAAAAACATACACAAGTTTAGAAGTGAAAAAGCTCTTCTATTGCTTTCTAATACTTACATTTAGGACGAGAAAAGATGGGTCGTACCCGGCTGAAATTAAAACGTCCCTTCTTAGATACCTTAGCTTCCTTGGCAATTGTTACTTTGTGTTGCTGCATAGTTAGGTTAACTATAAGCCACTGGTTTGGTAATGAGTGCCTAAACCAAAACTGCCATGTCCTAGGTTAATCATTTATATCATCTATTATGAATAATATTTAGATATACTTTGACTTTCCCGTGATAAGAAAAATGGGCATGCAACTATAATAGACAGCTTCATATTAATGCCATCGAAGAAAACGTATGATAAAGAATTATTTTCTCATTTTCAGTTTCATGTATGGGCATTATAGGTAGGACAAGCATACAATACCAATAAGTTAATAGCAATATAGAGATTAAATTCATCCCAAAACATAAAAGATTAAATTGTTGAAAAAAAAATAAACAACAACCTCATCTTTTGTAGCAACAAATTCAGCTCCTAGCAGTAGAAAAAAGTACCCAAAAACAACCTCAAATGCAACAGATCAACACCAGCTCCTTTGTACAAAAATATCAGCAAACCACATTAAGGAATGCCTCCAAACAACATTAACAAAGTCAGCTAATATGCAGCCCCAATCCTGAATCCTAATGACAGTAAACACCAATTCCATCCAGGGTAATAAATCTTGAATTCTAATGAAGACGGAGATGAAACTTTACCTCTATCTTTCTAGTTTTCATCTTTTCAGTAACGGACTCACTCCGGCGAAAATGAACAATTCCATCTAGAGTAACCTTAAATCCTTCATTGTTTCTTGAGCAACATGGAATTTATCAAGAAGTGTTGTATCCTAGAAAGAAAGAATTCAACAAGAGACAAGGAAAGGATTCACCAATAAGAATTATCTATTATTCATAACCAAAAGTCTGAAAATTGGAAGATGCAAACGGACCTGAACAGCGTGGCATACATACCAGAGAGTACGTATGCAATAGCCTCACCTACAACTATCAGAATACCTCGCAGCTTCTATACACCGTTCCTAGAAAAAAAAATGATGGCAAAACTCATTATAAATGTCCTCGTTTTTATTTTCATTTCCAAACTAGAACATTGATCATTTTGCAAAGTTCCCACTACAAGACAGATCGACAATGGAGTCGGAGTTGTAGAATTTCATTCTTGTCTATCTAGTCGCGAAAGATCTAAGATCAAGCTGTTAAAGCTCACAATCAAGCTCATAGATAAACTAGTTATTCAGCAGATCTCAAAGCAACGAATTCTCTTGATTCAAAAG
The DNA here is from genome assembly GCA_037127255.1 of Persicaria tinctoria. Taxonomy (NCBI): domain Eukaryota; kingdom Viridiplantae; phylum Streptophyta; class Magnoliopsida; order Caryophyllales; family Polygonaceae; genus Persicaria; species Persicaria tinctoria. The sequence goes on along the minus strand of JBANSL010000012.1, from coordinate 38,539,847 downwards.
CTAAATAACCAGCAATAGAGCCAGACTTACAGAAGTTCATGATCCTCTTGGATATTGTTGCCGACTACAATGATCTCTGACCCAGCCTCAGCTGAATCACCACCCCAAATGCCATAATGAGGGTGATACCAAGCTCAATCACAGTTCCATGGCTTGAGGAAAGGATCACACACATCTAGTAGAATGGATCAACACGGGTTAATGAATGAATTCCATAGAGAGCTGAGGGAGCTAATGCAAACCAAAAATATGAACAGAGAGATGACCTTGTAAATGACTTTGTCCCTGAAAGGTATCTTACTGTTGGTACTTTAGACTTCTTGTAGAAATGCAAGGAAAGGTCTAACCAAATGCAGCACTTTGAATCCTCCTCCTATTATGAACTAGTATGATTAAGTTATTGCCTGTTCAAGACAATTACAGAAAACATCAGCATTACTGACATTCAGTAATTCTTCTACGAAAGTTATACACTCTCGACCCTTACCTTTTCTAGATTACAGTATACTTCACATTCATACCCATATATTTTTATGCTCAAGAATTGTAAACAATTGGGTACTCTAAGTCAATTCAAGTTAACCAGAGATTATATTGACCAAGAATCTGATTGGAACAACAAGCAATGCAACTAGCAACATCTATCATATTATATTAAATCAACGTTTTCATACAAATTCATGCTTCTAATTTTCGATTCCAAGATAACAGTACGTAATAAACAACCATAAGTGTGAAATCTAAAGGATAGAGATATCGCTCCAAAGAAATTGAAAACATAAAACCTTCAACAATGAACACCGGTATGAATCATTACCAAATTGCGGTCAACAACCGCAAAATCAAACGATGGATGAGTCGTCTTCAATCTTCTCCCTTCTCGATCTATCTATTAGAAGAAAAAAAAACCCTAGAATTAGAGGCTCTCCGCTCTCATGTGTACAAGAAACAGATCTAGGGTTCAGAGAGGGCAAGATGAAACAGATCTAGAGAGAGATGGGGGAGATTGATGTTTAGGGTTATTCAATATACCTAGAGAGAAAGGAAGGGCTGGAGGAAGAAGAAACCCTACGACCCACGGCGGAGGAGCCACCAGGGAAGCCGGTGAGAGGGCTAAGCTAGTAGGTGAGCAGCCTTAGAATCGCCGGAATCGTCAAGTGACCGAAATCGCCAGAATCGCCAAGAGGGCTAATCTTGCTCACTTTCCCCTACAAACGTACTGAGTTGGAAAATATAATCTAAAATTCCCCCTTTTTTAAGTGAGAATTTGTGTTTTTTTTTTAGGTTGAAAATCCAAATTTCAAAATTTTTGGCTAAGTGTTAGAGAACTGGCGGTATCTTTACCGCTTTTATTTTGGTATAATTCCAACTAAGTGTATTCCGCGCCTTGTGTGTATTTTAAAAAAATAATTTTTAACATTGTTCAAAAAGTTAAACCGATGTATATTATGTCGATGACATCAAATTTTTTTTAAATTGATGTGATAAATTTATTTAACATCATGCGTTTATCTGACCGATGTAAATAATGTGATGTCTATGAACATAATTCTAGTAGTGTTATTTGCCCGAAATTACCGATTTTAAGGTTAGATTGACATTTAAAATTAGTCTATGTGGGATCGATACTTGATTACTACAATATACTTGATTTTAGACACATCACTGGCTCTCTCTCTTTTGTCTAGGATTTTCTAAAGATCGCGATTTCACTTTAAACACATTATGTGATTTAGGCTCCATTTAGCTAAAAAAAAAAATATCTGCTAGCTTATTGGACCTTTTGATTTTGATATCATATAATTGTAAATGAAATAAATATAAGATATTAGTTTAATTACTTTTCGGAAGGAGTGTATTTCAACAGCTACTCCCCAAAGCTTTTCAGAGCTTATGATTTTCTTTTAACAAGTTTCCATCAGCTACTCCAACCGTTAGGTTTACCAAACATCATAATAGCTTATTAATATATATTTAACACAAATAAGCCACCAGCTTCAGCTAGCCTATCAGCTAGTATTTTTCCAGATGGAGCCTTAGATTGGGGGGCTAGTCATACTACAAGAAGATCCATTAGTGGCTATTTTGTTATTTTGGTTCAAGTCCTATACTTTGGAAATCAAAGAAGCAACACATTGTAAGTTTGACCTCTACAGAAGTTGAGTATGTATCTATGCAGTGAGGATTTTCTACTCGTCTCCCTACTCCCCTTCCTATACCACCAAGTTAATTTAACATTTTTTTAAATATATATTTATATTCCGAACACCTTTTTATATATTTATAAAATTTTATTTTGAAAAATCATGTTTTAATATTTTTAATAATTATCTTTTATAAAATATTTCCTTTTTAATTTATAAAAATTTTAAAATATGATTTTTCAAAATAAAATTTTATATAAATATATAAAAATATATGTTAGGAATACAAATATAATTTTTAAATTTTTTTTAAGATTAAATAAATGTTAAAATAAATTAATGTTGTAAGGAAGGGAGTGTATGTGCCGCCGTTGACCCGATTGCTTGTTATACTGCCATGAGTCTGGCCGGACGTTCAGAACCGGTCGAACATGGAGAAAGACTCGATGAGAATGGAAGTACAAGTGGCGTCACCGGATAGAAGGGAGGAAAGCATGGAAATGGATGCGACAATGGTGGAAGGAAGCGAAGGAAAGAAGTCGTTGCCTGTTGGAACCCCTTGTACTTTCGCCATCGGCAAAAGCGACGAGGGTGAGAAAGTCGAGATGCAGAAAGGAAAGATGAATTCGATGGACGCACATAAGGGGGAGAAAACTTGGAAGGATGTCATGTGTGGATTGGGTAGTAGTGCTGATCAACATGACAAATTGGACAAGGAGAGCATGAGGAGTAAGATCATAACTACTTTTCTGGATGGACCTGAGGGCGACCCGGTGATCACCTCGAATCAAAGTGGACAAATGTCATGGTTTTCAAGGTTCTGGGATACCCGGTGGCCTTTCCGGTGATGGAACGGAAGGTCAGGGCAATGTGGAAAATGGGACAAAATATGCAGATTATAGATATGGAAAACGGGTACTTCCTTGTTAGATTCGACAATGAAAGAGAACTTAACCAGGTGATGACCGGTGGCACCTGGTTAGTGGTTGGGAGATGCCTAATAATGAAGCGATGGACACCGAACCTTTCTACGTCGGATGCCATCTCTACTGCCCCAACTTGGCTGCATATAACCGACGTGCCGATGCAATGGCACGACGAAACTATTATATGGAGCATGGTTGAAGGAATCGGATGACCAATTATGGTGGATCCGAAGACCAATTATGGTGGATTCGAAGACCCTCTTTACTAATAGAGGGAGGTTTGTTCGAGTGTGTGTGGAGTTAGACTTGAGCAGACCTCTTAAAAAGATGGTTATGATCAATGGTAAAGGGTGCCTGATTGAATATGAGGGTTTGCAATTTATATGTTATAAATGCGGGAGGTACGGGCATTATGCGTCTCATTGTCAATATGTGCAGAATACGAACAATACTCAAGCCCAAGACAAAGATGTGGAGGTTGGTAAGGAGACAATGACCGGAACTGGTGCAGGGAAGATTGAGGGGCATACTAGTAAGACAGGGGATGATTAGCACAAGAGTATGAATGGAAAAAGGCAGGATGGGGGGTTTAGATTCGGTCCTTCAATGCACCCAACCAAGAGGACGTCGGCTGTCAGGGGAATGGTGCAAGGGAAACCTCAGTATGTTGAAGGGTAGGGGAGAAGGGGGATGGGGGAAAAGCAAAGTAAAAATAGTAGAGGAAATGAGGCTTACCGTAGCGATGCCAAATGAGATATGAAAGTGCAAAAGGGAAATATGTTTTAAGTCCTTGGAGAGGAGATGGAGGAGACAGAAAATAGAGATGAGAGAAATAGTGAGGGGAGTCTAGTGATGAAGGAGAAATGAGAGATGAGTGGGGGAATGAATGAGACAGAAAAGGAAGAAGTAAATATGGACGACAGATCAACTAAGAGGTGGTGGCACAAGCGAATGAAGAAGAGAATAAGATTGCGAAAAAAGAAAAAGAACAAGCACATGAGCTTGGCCAAGAAAAAAGCTTGGAGGAAAATGGATTAGTCGAAGGGGACGAGTGGAATTGCGAGTAGAAAAAGGCACAGATATGAAACCAATGAACATGGTATGAACCCAGGGATACAAGAAGAGGATATGAATGACATCCATGACAGGTATACAGACTGGAGTAAGCTTACGAAGCCTTTTAACCGAGAGAGGAACAACATCACCCCTACCTTGAAGGTTAATCTGTCTAATAACACCATTGAGATCACGCATGGGAACAGTTGGAAGGAACATTATTTGTTCAAGGGTGCTGATGTTGAGAGGAGTATTTCAAAAGAGGAAGAGAAGAGGCAGTAGTTGAACAAACTGGAAATCCATTCGGAGGATAGGCTGGGGGTATTTATGTGAGCTGGTTGCTTAGGTTGCACCTTGTGTCTCCATGAATTCCATCTTTTCGAATCGTTTCAGAGCCGACAAGGACGGTTTCTGGAGGGCGATGACATACATGTGTAGGCATCATCAGATTGGTCTAGTGGCCATATTTTTAGACCAAGATTTCGGGGAATAGAGCGGATGAAGTGTATGCATGTCTGGACTTCACCAAGTGTCTTCGTGTCGAGTCCATTGGGAAGGCCAGGGGGATTTGGTTGTTATGGAAAGATGACAAAGTGTTGTAGGAGGAAATCGAGTTCAAAATATGAAATATAAATCAAACTACATTAGTGCCCATGCAAATGATTACAAGACCTCCTCCTGATGTAGCAGTGGGAAGTCATTATCGATCCTCGACAAAGCGTGTCAGCGGATCTCAGGTAGCGACAAATCTCCCAGACAGAAAATTAAACACACAGATAGAAATAACGAAGAAAAGCATAAAAGAAAGCAAAGCACAGAAATCTGGTCGATATCGACCACTATTACTCGATATCGACTAAGCAAATTGACCAACAGTGCACAAAATCGACTAACATAAACCAAAACTCAGCAAACTCAACTCGACCTCGACAAACTTTCCTCGATGTCGACAAAAAAGTCCTAGATGTCGACAAAACTTCTCGAGATCGAGTAACAACATAAACTAAAATTGCAATCTTTTCGAACACATAACATGAATTTCGATGAAATAAATCAATAAACTAAAAACTTCCAAGATCAGGGTTTCAACACCACAACGATAACCATATAAAATAACACATAAAGGCATAAAAGATCATGATTTTCATCAAATAACTTTCGTTATTAACAAATAGGAATATAGAGGCTTTCGCATAAACCCTAATTGTTACTAACCCTTTTCACATAATTAATCCAAGTTGTATTAAGATCACTTTCGCTTCAATAACACAAACAAGGATCACCTTCAACTTTCGTAAAAGAATCATGCTTTCAGGGATAGAAGATGCATTGCATAAAAAGATCAAACCTTTACCGCATGACTTCATAGGCTACCGTCGGGCTCACCCCGACCCTAGAAGTGGGTGGACTACTCGCTCTTCATCATGAATAAACTCATCAAAGATTTCAGGAAAATAAATTGCATTAAATAAACTAAATAAAATTTACAACCGATCGAAGCCAAATTCGCTCTCGCAAAACTCCTCTCCAATCGGCTACAAGCTCTCTCTCTCTCTCTCTCTCTCTCTCTCTCTCTCTCTATGTAACTACTTACTTCTGAAATTGAATGCTTAGAAATCAGCTCCTAAGGCTTTATTTATAGCCTTCATTCCAAGCTAATCTAGGAAAGAAAACTATATCTATATCTAATTCTATCTATCTTATATCTAAAGATTTAAAACATGGAAATAAATAAATAAATCTCTAAAAGGAACTTGAATTAATTGTGGATAAATCGTCCTTTGACCTGATAGATCTTGATGGAACTTGGTAGAATTTGATCTCGAAAATATCTCCATAAGCTTCGGGATAGAACCTTAACAAGACCCGGATACCCTCGGAATCAGCTTCTGGAATCAACTCGATATCGAGTAGGATTTCTCGATATCGACTAGCATTTTTTTCCGTCTTCTGCTCAACAACTTGATTTCGGCCTCTAGGAGCAAAGTCGACTTGATTTTTACTCGATATCGAGTAGATTTCCTCGATATCGAGCAACGCCTTCCAGCTCCAGCTTTACTTGTCGACTCCGGGGTCTTTGACTCGATATGGCTTACTCGATATCGAGTAAAACAACTCGATATCAACTAACTTCCTCAATTCTGCTCAATTCTTGGTCAACTCACTGGAAATCGACTTGACCTTACTCGATATCGACTTGCAGTACTCGATATCGAGCTGTGTGTTTTGACTCAGTTTTCTTCTTTCCAGCTCGATTTGTCCTGGTTCCGCTACTCCTTGACCTCGGACTTCTGTAGTTGACATCAAGCTTTTCTTCCTTTCTCAGAACTGTTGTAAATTGCTTCGATTTCTGAGAAATTAAACAGAAACTGGTGTAGATTCCACAATTTGGCAAATAAGCATAAACTACATAGATTCTGTAGTATTCTATCCCAAATGTACGAAATGCATGCAGAAAACGATATAAAAGTAAGTGTAAAACATGGCAAATTTAGCTCACCACAAACACCATATACTTAAGCTTGCTTGTCCTCAAGCAATACTTTTAATTGTCATACATGGGAAGAAATCAAAACTCTCAACATATTAGATTCATTCTTTATATAACCCTGCAATCCGTTACCATCCTCGAAAAGGTACTAGTGTTACAAATCCATTCATGTGCAATTAAAAAGTAACATCTACTCACAAAAGGAGGGTTATACAAAACAATTCATGTGACAAAGCATTAATAATCAAGAGGACTTTAATTTAAGCTCAAATAAGGAGTAGATTGGTAAAAGGCTAAAAGTGGGCAATTTTTGGCAATGTGGTGCTAATGATCCAGGGAAATGGAGTACTTTTCAAACATTTATACCACATTCCTTGTTCTTTTGATTTCTCACCTTTCTCTCATTGCTCATTGCTTCTTTTCAATACCATTCTTTTACCTCTGTGACCTCGGCACTGCCTTCTCGCGAGTCGCAAACATGGGTGTCATGAATGGCCCCGGATACTTAGTGCTTTGGACTCCTCACAATGTGTCCCATCTCACTGAACTATTATCTCAGCAAGCAAGGTCGATCTACCTTTATCTCCTGAGGTGATCGGATTTTCTTTCACTCATTAAATTTTCCATATACTTTCAATTTCCTGCCAAACTCCAATAATGATATATAACAACACAAACACCATATAACAATCTCCATAATGTACTTTCATTCTCAACATAATCCCCGGATGGAAATAAGGTAAAGAATGGCAATATTTAGATCATGTGGAGCAATAATATCAAATAAGGCATAATATGGCTTTTGTGATGCATAAGCATAGGTAACGCTAGGAATATAAACATATGAGCATTATATGGAAATATAAAGTCCTCCATCATTTTATCATGCAACATGTCAAAAGCAACATCAAATTTACCTCCTTTCATGGTTTTCATAAAATATGCATTTCATTGTGACTTCCCTTTACTAGGCAATTTCATGTTATATATCTAATGAATCTAATTTTGCATCGTCGAGTTCAATAAAACTTCCATGACATTAATCAAAAATTAAATTTTCAATGGGGGTCATTTTTCAAACTTTTGAAAACATGCATGTGAGCACATTAATCAATAATGAATTCCAAAATAGCCATGTATAAGCAATTCAAGAAATAATCTTTAAACATGCACACAAAATGTCAAAATAAATCAAATATGCATAAAGTAAGCCCTTCCCCCACCCCATACATAAACATGCACACAAAAAGTCAGGTTCGTCCTCAGGAGAGAAGTCAGCGGTTCTAGGTTTAATGTGTTTTGGGGTTCAGAGATAGCGGGAAAAGGTGATGAGGGTGGCTGTCGACAAAGAATAGAGGGGTCGATGTCGAGGGATGGAGAGAGAATGGTGGTTTGATATCGAGTAGAATATGTGCCGAATAAAAATAATAAAATAAAACAAATAAAGATGCAAACTTCTAAGGTTAGGGATCACCACAACAATAAACATATGTGCAGATCATAAATCACATAAAGATGCATGCTTTATATCAAATAATCGACTTTCGCAAATTCCAACAATTTAGGTGATAGAGGCTCTCGCATAAAAACCTAATTTGTTTCTACCCTTTTCTTAATTAAGATTAGCCGGCTCTCGCAAATAAACCCTAATTACTATCCAATTCATAATAAGATCACTTTCGCTTCAATATCATGAATAAGGAATTTCCTCAACTCTCGCAAAGGATTAAGCACATAGGTAGATGATGATAAAGACATATAAATTCATGGATTTATAAATCAAACACACATATCTATGCTGGGATCACCCCAACCCTAGAAAAAGAAAATTAGAAACAAACCATAATAAAAGAAATTAACTTTAACATAAAATAAACTAAAACTTACAAAACCTTCCAAACGTTCCTCCTCTCTCGCCTCCTCTCTCTCTCCTCTCTCGCCTCCTCTCTCGCCTCCTCTCTTTCTCTCTCTCTCTCCTCTCTCCTTCTCCTTGCGTCCTAAGATGACTTGACTTGAATTGATGAAAATCAGCCCCCTAGGGCTTTATTTATAGGCTTCCTTCCCTCTCTAATTAGGAAAGAATATCCTATCTATATCTATATCTATCTATCTAATAACATTAAGATAAAACATGGAAATAAATAATTATATCTAAAAGGAAATATATCTAAAATAGGTAAATCTTCTAAGTGTTGATAGGTCTTCTCTCCATAGATAGATGTTGATAGTTGTGGATAGATCTCGGCATTCTTCGGCTCCAAGCAATCCCAATCCAAGTAGGACAGCAAAACCGCGTAACGCGCTCCCGGACACGGTTTCCTCGATCTCGACTAAGCCTCCTCGAGATCGAGTAAAAGTGGTGTCGAGTATGGCTCGGCTGGTCTTGGTCGAGGACTCTTCCCCGACACTGGCTCGGACCGGCGTTGTGGATCTTGTCGAGATCGAGTTGTTTACTCGAGATCGAGTAAGATGGTGCTCGGCGTCTCCGTCCTCGGCTTCTTAACTTGGCACATCTCCTCGACTCCGGACATGGCATCAGGGTTTGTCGATCTCGACTAGTGTTCCTCGAGATCGAGTAAGACTTCCGGAGTCGGGTTGTCTCTGAATCTCAGTTTCTCAATCAGCTCTGCTCGACCAGGTGTGCTCGGACATTCTTTGTCTAGATCGAGTAAGTTTACTCGAGATCGAGTAAATCTCTCAGCTTTCTGCTCTGTTCTTAAAATGCACTTTCTCGAGTCCTCGTTCGTCGGATTGATGCATATGACCATGCGTTGGAAAGCTCTTTCCGAGGTCTACAACTTTGATGAAGACAGCAAAGCTTGATTCAGAATGATGAATATAGAAAAATGGCTTTTTCTCCAGCTGAACCATTCTTAGCTTCTCCATGACTTTCCTTTAAGCTCCAAAATGCGTCCGATTTCTGCGAAATATAACAAAAACTTGTGTAGACCTCCATATATTGCAAATAAACATAAAATACACAAATTATGTATTATTCTAACCCAAATGTATGAAATGCATGCAGAAATCGATATAAAAGTAAGTGTAAAACATGGCAAATTAGGCTCACAACATGTCCTCACTGTATAAAAACAAGGGTAAAGAACGAAACTCACTAGACAGGTTTGCAGGATGTTGAAAATGGAGTGTAATGTTGCTGCAGAGCTAGTCGAAATCGAAAAGGCTTGTCGACTTCGAGAAGATTGGTCGATGTCGACCAAGTCTACTCGAGATCGAGTAACTTGTTGCCTCCAGGGTGATCTTTCTCGACCACAGGCTCCTTTTTGCTCGATATGTGGTCGATTTCGAGTAGCTTACTCGATGTCGAGTAAGGCTGCAACTTTTTCTTCCCTGGAAGATTCGTTAGAAAAGAAATACCCACAATAGAAAAACTAAAAGTTCAAAACCGAAAACAAACAAAAGCAACAATGTCCAAAAGTCCCAAAAATAAATGTCTATTTACAAGCTCTAGATTTTATAGTCGCTAGACCGACTTTCTCCATGAAGCTCAATGTGGCATTTGCAGGACCCATGTAGCTTGGGCTTCAAACATGACTCCATTCTTTTGCATCAGCTGCAGTCCGCCTGAATGGATCTTGTTCACCATGAAGGGCCCCATCTTCTTCTTGTTGAATTTGTTAGGAAACCAATAATCCTTTGATTTGGCGACATAGACTTTGTCTTCAACTTCATACTTATCAGGCTCATCATTGGAAATCCTGCATAATCGCACATACCAAGGCAAACATCTCTCATGTATAGATAAATCTTTAATTGAAATAGGATAAGAAAGATCCATACCTTGGCTTACCTTCGCAGAATTGGATTCGGGGACCTCAGTGTTTGGTCGATTTTGAGTAATAGTACTCGATATCGAGGAGTTTGGCTCTTCTGGTGGACTGCTGGTCGAGGAAAGGGGAAGTCGAGGAATAAAGATGTTGGTCGATATCGAACAATTTGGTCGATATCGAGTCGTCCTCTGCTTCTAGTGGATTTCTCGTCGAGGAAGGAGAAGTCGAGGAAGACAATTTTTGGTCGATGTCGACCAACTTGGTCGATGTCGAGTTCTGCTTGGCTTCGGGTTGGTTGCTCGATGAAGCTGCTGCTTGTGGAGGGCTCTGATTTTGGTCGACGTCGACCAAGTTACTCGATGTCGAGTAACTCTGGTCGACTACGACCCCATACTTGAATCCTGTCAAGGCATCCAAAAAGAAGTTAGTCGACGTCCACTTACCTTGGTCGATGTCGAGCAGATCTTCTGTGTCGTCGTTCAGAATGGCCATGATCTCCTCCACCTGGGCTTCCATATCCCTCTTTTCTAGCTCTTTAGGAGTCATATTTCTTACCATAGGCTCCCCGTAAGTGATGTAACTAGTTGATATAGATTTCACCTCTTCCATGGGACCTGTATGCCTTCCAGTTTTATTAAAGGAATACTCAATTACCTCATCACTGATGTTGAAAGTGAGCACTCCCTTCCTTACGCTTATGTTGTCATCCACCGTCGCCAAGAAGGGCCTTCCTAGAATAATTGGACAAGCAGGGTCCTCTGTCATATCAATAACTAGAAAATCAGAAGGGACAAAGAACTTACCTACTTGCACTGGTACATTGTCCACCATGCCTGTTGGGATGACCACCGTGTTATTTTCCACATAAATCTTAGCATCCACAGGCTCTAGGACACCTATCTTAATCTTGGACCATATTGTTAAAGGCATTATACTCACACTGGCTCCAAGATCACATAAAGCATTAAATTTATATTGACCAAATTCAATGGTTATAGCAAACTTACCTAGATCTGGCCTTTTCTCAAGTATGTCCATATGGCTGCACTCTTCTGCGATCTCAGCCATTGATTGCTTTTTGCTTAGGATCTCCTTGAGGAACTTGACATATGATGGCATTTCATTAAGAGGTTCTGTCAAGGGTATGGTGACATTGAGCCTCTGAAACATCTTGATGAAGCGCTGAAACTTCTTCTCTGTTGGGTCCTTTGGAGATTTTGTCGGGAAAGGCAGCTTCTTTTTCTGGTTCGGAGCCAGAATAGATGTCGGAGGTGTTGCAGCATCCTCGATATCGACTTGAGTTTGCTCGACATCGACTTGATTCTCCTCGATATCAAGCAGTTTCCTCGATGTCGAGTTGGAGTGCTGTGCATACGAATCTTGGCCAAGCTGTTACTCGATTTCAACTTGATGTTGCTCGACATCGACCAAAATTTGGTCGACATCGACTTGCTGCTGGTCGACATCGAGTTGTTTCTCATCTTCTTAGTCCTGCTGCTTTTCGACCTCTGGCTCGCGTAGTTGATGCCCGCTCCTGAGTTTTACGGCTGCGACGTGTCCGGTCTTCCCCTTAGGATTTGGTTCTGTTTGCCCAGGGAGTTTCCCGGTCTATCGTGGAATTTGTGCCGCGAATTGACTCATCTGAGTCTCTATGTTCCTCTTCCAGATGTCCATTTCTCCAAATCTTGTATTGAGGTTCTGGAGTTGATTGTTGATGGCGCTTGTAGACTGCTGTTGTTGTGCCTGGTTCGGGCGCATCTCATCGAGGACCATCTGTAGATCATCCTTCCGTTGATCCCTTTCTAGATGTCCCGGAGCTTTGTATGGTGGGGGGTTCCTAGGGGCACCTTGGATCCATTGTGGTTGCTGAAACCTTTGGTCCCCCATATAGCGATTGGGACCCCCTGCATAAGCTACCTATTCATGGGTTTCTGCCATCCTGACTTGCTCTGTGTGTGGGCACTCAGTAGTGGTGTGCCGCTGTGATCCACATTCGATGCAGGGTTGGTTGACAGAAAGATACTTGACTTGCTTAAGGAGCTTGCTATTCTAATCTCAGTAGTATTGCTCCTTGACATCTGGGTTAATCTCCTTAGAAGGCTCATAGAAGGGCATAGATGGGGTTGGCCTGGCATATGAATTCTCATCATAATTTGTCGGAGTCCCATACTTATTATCGTAGTTGGTAAGTTTATCGAGGGTAACCCATGCGTCAGTTGGCAGCATTGTCAGATACTCATAATGAGTATACTGGTTGATTCTATCCTTAGCGGCCAGCTCAAGAGAATTGAAGAAGATCTCCTAAACGACATAGGGTGGTTGTCCATGTATAGGGTAGGATCACAGTAGATCCGTATATCGTTCCCATGCTTTTGCTAGCGGCTCACCATGATTCTGTTAGAAAGCTGTAATATTTTGGCGGAGGAGTGCTGTCTTGGTAGGAGGAAAAAATTTGTTGAGAAATTACTGCCTTACTGCAGCCCATGTTGTCACGGATCGTGGAGGGAGACCTTCAAGCCACTTCAATGCTGGGCCGGCCAGAGACCAACGAAAAGCCTTCATCATGACATATTCCAAAGTGGTACCTTCAGCAAGAGTACGACACATATCAGAAAAATTGGTAATATGTTGAAGAGAGCATTCATTAAATCTACCATAGAAAGCATTATTTTTAATCTCAATCAGGAAAAGAGTGCGAATTTCAAAGTTATTTTGAGGGATTAGAATGGCCGATTCAGGCACGACGAGAGTCGGGTGCAAGTAATCCTCTGCAGTGGTAGGGTATTGGGCAAGCTCAGCTTCCACCTGCCTCCTTCGCTCTATTTCCTGCGCAGTGCGTGCTCTCTCAGCGGTGAGAGCAGTATTCTTGGTGGCTAGTTCCCTCTGAAGCCTCTCAATCATCTCAGCTTGTGTTTCGGCAGTCGCCATGATCCTTTTCAGTTTAGAATGGATGTGTAATAGGCGTTCCGGATCGTCTAAGGCGTCAAACTCAAGTGGTTGACTGGAACGGCGCATACACCTGCAAAATCAAAACTTTAAAGGAAAACGTGAGATCTAACTACCTAAGGCGCGAATGATTGCTTCTCCGGCAACGACGCCAATTTGTTGTAGGAGGAAATCGAGTTCAAAATATGAAATATAAATCTTTTCGAACACAGAACACGAATTTCGATGAAATAAATCAATAAACTAAATACTTCCAAGATCAGGGTTTCAACACCACAACGATAATCATATAAAATAACACATAAAGGCATAAAAGATCATGCTTTTCATCAAATAACTTTCGTTATTGACAAATAGGAATATAGAGGCTTTCGCATAAACCCTAATTGTTACTAACCGTTTTCACATAATTAATCCAAGTTGTATTAAGACCACTTTCGCTTCAATAACACAAACAAGGATCACCTTCAACTTTTGCAAAAGAATCATGCTTTCAGAGATAGAAGATGCATTGCATAAAAAGATCAAACCTTTACCGCATCACTTCACATTGCTACCGTCAGGCTCACCCCGACCCTAGAAGTGGGTGGACTACTCGCTCTTCATCATGAATAAAGTCATCAAAGATTTCAAGAAAATAAATTGCATTAAATAAACTAAATAAAACTTACAACCGATCGAAGCCAAATCCGCTCTCGCAAAACTCCTCTCCAATTGGCTACAAGTGCTCTCTCTCTCTCTCTCTCTCTCTCTCTCTCTCTCTACGTAACTACTTACTTCTGAAATTGAATGCTTAGAAATCAGCCCCTAAGGCTTTATTAATAGCTTTCATTCCAAGCTAATCTAGGAAAGAAAACTATATATATATATATATATATATATCTAATTCTATCTATCTTATATCTAAAGATTTAAAACATGGAAATAAATAAATAAATCTCTAAAAGCAACTAGAATTAATTGTGGATAAATCCTCCTTTGACTTGATAGATCTTGATGGAACTTGATAGTATTTGATCTCGAAAATATCTCCATCGGCTTCGGGATAGAACCTTAACAAGACTCAGATACCCTCGGAATCAGCTTCTGGAATCAACTCGATATCGAGTAGGATTGCTCGATATCGACTAGCTTTTTTTTCCGTCTTCTGCTCAACAACTCGATTCCGGCCTCCAGGAGCAAAGTCGACTTTTTTTTTACTCGATATCGAGTAGATTTCCTCGATATCGAGCAACGTCTTCCCGCTCTAGCTTTACTCGTCGACTCCGGGGTCTTTAACTCGATATGGCTTACTCGATATCGAGTAAAACAACTCGATATCGACTAACTTCCTCAGCTCAGCTCGATTCTTGGTCAACTCAGTGGAAATCGACTTGACCTTACTCGATATCAACTTGCGGTACTCGATATCGAGCTGTGTGTTTTGACTCGGTTTTCTTCTTTCCAGCTCGATTTGTCCTGGTTCCGCTACTCCAGGACCTCGGACTACTGTAGTGGACATCGAGCTTTTCTTCATTTCTCAGAACTGCTATAAATTGCTTCGATTTCTGCAAAATTAAACAGAAACCGGTGTAGATTCCACAATTTGGCAAATAAACGTAAACTACATAGATTCTGTATTATTCTATCCCAAATGTATGAAATGCATGCAGAAAACGATATAAAAGTAAGTGTAAAACATGGAAAATTTAGCTCACAATACAAAGCTAAGGTGAATATGGTAAAGATGCACAAGAATTTCATTCATGCCAAAGTGAGATTAAAAGAAGGGAAAATGAGTATCGTTGTTGTTTATGATCCTGCCAAGTATGTGGAAATGAGAGACTTTTGGGGGCTGGTGGAGGAGGAAATAGCTAAAGTCTAGGGGCCTTTGTTGATAGGGGGATTTTAATTGCATCATGACCTTATATGAGAGGGAGGGGAGCTCCGAAAGTCTCCATAAGGACACTGATAAATTCATCCACATGACTAATAATAACAATATGATTGATATGGGTTTTACAGGTCCGAAATGTACATGGGCTAGAGGAAATGAAGCTAGCTCTCATGTTGCTAAAAGACTAGACTGTATGTTCATGAATGAGGGAGCTAGGCTCAAGTAGCCGGAAGCCTTCATTAGGCACTTGGTGAAATTCTCTTCGAATCTTGCGCCTCTGCTAATCAGAATGGAACTGATGCAGGAGTGCAATAAAAGTATGGAGCCTTTCATATTTGAGGTAGCCTGGATAACACACCCGGAGTTCATGTCAACGGTAAAGGTTGGATGGGACACGAATGCCAAGGTCAGTACTGTTATATCTAAACTTAAAAATGTTCTTACTACCTGGAATCGCGATGTGTTTGAAAATATCCATAGTAGGAAAAAGGATTTGCTTATTAAGATCGATGAGATATAGAGGGACCCCCAGGTGAATAGATCGGCTCTGCTCATGAACATGGAGCTAAGTCTTCAAACTGAGCTCGAACAAGTGCTTCAACAGGAGGAGTTGTTGTGGTTTCAGAAGTCGAGAGAAAATTGGCTCAGCTGCGGGGATCGGATTATGGCTTTCTTACATCTATCTACTATGATACTAAGGAAATGGAATAGAATCAAGGGGTTATTTGATGAGGAGAATAGATGGATTGAGGATGAACGAAAAAATGGAGGAGACTGCTCTAAGGTACTTCAGGAAACTTTACAGATGTGAGGATATGCACCCGCTCCCAAGTTTCACACTCAACACAAAGGACTTTCCTAGTTTGGATGATTCATCTTGGCAAAGCCTGGATGAACCATTTGGCAGGGAAGAAATCTGGTGTGCGACGAAGATATGGGGACATATAAAGCCCAGGGGATTGATGGATTCCAACCCTTGTTCTACCAAAAATGTTGGGGGGTCGTCGGCAGTAATGTGGAGGAAGACGTGTTGAGATTTCTCAAGGACAAGAGACTGGCGAGAGGAATGAGTGATACGCTTATTGTGCTCCTGGCTAAAGTTGGCAAGATGGAATACATTAAACAGTTTCGTCCGATTGCCCTGTGTAATGTGGTCTACAAAATTATTTCGAAAACTCTTGTTAGGAGATTGTAAGGTGTGATGGGTGACTTGGTTGGGCCGACCCAAGGAAGATTCATCCCGGATAGATGGATTCATGACAATATTGTACTTGTCCAAGAGATCGTTCACTTCATGCGGAAGAAGAGAGCGGGTAAGAAATGGATGATTCTAAAACTCGATCTTGAGAAGGCTTATTACCGCATTAAGTGGGACTTCGTAGAGGAGACTCTGAGAGTGATTGGTTTCATGAAGGATTTGGTGGACTAGATAGGAGAGTGTGTGAGCTCCACTAGGATGCAGGTGCTTTGGAATGGCGAGATATCGATGAGATTTAAACCGAAAAGGGGGATTAGACAAGGATACCCTCTGTCCCCGTATATCTTTGTGCTTTGCATGGATCGTCTCAGCCATCTCATTAACCAATATGTGGAGGAGGGTGATTAGAAACTGATTAGGCTTTCGAGGGGTGAACCGGTCATATCTCACATGTTCTTTGCTGATGATATTATATTATGCGCGGAGGCTTCAACCAAATAGATGAAAGTTATCATGGTGGTTGTGGAAAGGTTTTGCAAGGCGTCGGGGCACAAAATCAGCAACGAAAAATCGAAGATCTTCATGTCTACAAATGTGGCCAGTGACTTGAAGAGGAATTTAAATAACATCAACAAGAATAGGGTGACGGAGAACCTATGCAACTATCTGGGGGGTCCCAGTACTTCACCAACGCATCTCGAAAGATCTGTTTATTCCTCTATTGGAAAAGATCCAAGGTAAGTTGTCCAGATGGAGAAGTAGAAAACTCAGCCTTGCTGGAAGGATAACTTTAACTAAATTGGTCCTCACGTTGATGCCGGTTTACTCGATGGGTTCAATGATGCTACCTAATACCGTGTGTAGAAAGGTGGATAAATGTGCAAGAGGTTCATCTGGGGAGAGAGTGAAGGAGAGCAGAAAATTCACCTCATAGCGTGGAAGGATCTATGCCTTCCAAAAGATTTGGGAGGTCTGGGGCTGCGTGTTATGGAGGATTTGAACACAACCCTGATTGGAAAGCTTGTCTAGCGCTTTATAACGGACGATGAAGCCCTGTGGGTTAAAGTTATGAGGAGTAAATATGTTCGGGAGACAGGAGCTACTGTCCGGGAGAAATCTCATGTTTGAAGAGGCCTACAACTTGGTGCTAGTAGAGTGGTTAAATAGGGATCCAAATGGGTGATTGGTAATGGTGAATATGTGAGATTCTGGCTGGATGTGTGGGTTATGGACAAGCCTCTTCTCCATATGGCTTCGAGGGACATATCAAAGGAGGAGCAAGAGCTCACGATGGCGGAGTTTTTGTCGAAAGCTGGTCATTGGGATTGGGAGAAACTTGATGGGAAACTGCCCCTGGAAGAACTTATCCGAATTTTAGAACTGGATATAAGTGAGGATGGGAGGTTTGATGAGATGAGTTGGGATGCGTCCGAGAACGGTGAGTACACGGTCTCGTCTACGTATGATCTGATCCGCGCAAACAATTCGCATCACTCTGTTGACAGGCCGGTTTACAATAGGGTGTGGAGGTTGAGAGTGCAAGAGAGAGCCAGGGTGTTTGCCTGGAGGTGTGTGAAAGGAGCGGTCCTCACCAATGCTAAGAGGGTGCGATGTCATTTGGCTTCTTCGGCCACCTGTAATGCTTGCCAGGAGGAAGATGAATCTCCAATTCACTTATTTAGGGACTGCAAGGAAGCGACACAACTATGGACGTAGCTTCACGCCACCAGATTTGAAAAGGATTTGTTTGACACTCCGTTCGTTGCCTGGATACGAGGTAACATTCTTAATAATATGGCTTTCAATAAAAATATATAGTGGAGAGATGTTTTTGCAAAGGCGATACGGTGGATTTGGAAATGGAGGAATGAGAGGGTCTTCAACAAGAAAGTGTGGAAGGGTTGCAAACAAAAGTTCATCATCAAGTAGACAAAAAATTACATCAATAGATGGAACAAGATTTCAAGAAATAAATGCAGGGTATCGCGAAGAGAGATGCGTGTTGCGTGGGAGAAGCCGGTTGAAGGATGGGTGAAAGTCAACACGATTGGAGCGGTCCGATGAGATGGACATGCCACGGCTGCGGGGATCATTAGAAATAGTGTCGGCGAGTAGGATTGTAGATTTGTCATGAACAAAACAATTGTA
Source organism: Persicaria tinctoria (assembly GCA_037127255.1). NCBI lineage: Eukaryota > Viridiplantae > Streptophyta > Magnoliopsida > Caryophyllales > Polygonaceae > Persicaria > Persicaria tinctoria. The sequence continues at coordinate 38,521,271 of JBANSL010000012.1, read as the reverse complement.
CAGTCCTGAAAGCTAAGCTTTGGGGAGTGATACAGGGGCTTAGTATTGCCTGGGATAGGGGTAATAAGCATGTAATTCTAGAAACAGACTCGCAACTTCTAGCACATATCCTAGACAAAGAAATGCCAAGGTGCCACCCACTGGCTAGCCTAGTTAGCAAATGCCAAGGCTTCTTACGTAGAGACTAGACTATCTAGTTTCGACATGTGTTCCATGAAGCGAATCGTGCAGCGGATCACTTGGCTAGTTTAGCGTTTGACTATAACATTGGCTTAACTATATTGTTTGACTCGCCTGAGGGTACATTTCTTTTGCTGCAGGATGATGTAGGGGGTTGGACTATCTCTTGTATACTAACTACTTAGCCTTTTGTAATATTAATAAAACCGCGGTTAGATACACGGAGACCGGAGAGCACCTACTCTCCTTTCGACCAAAAAAAAGGAAAGTGGAGTAAAAGATCGCCCCTCGTATCTATGAGGAGGCATGGCTTTCTCAATTGTCGTCTGAATTAAAGTACCAAATATCACTCAAATTCCACTTTTGTGTGACAATCAAGCAGCAATATCACGAGAGGACAATGCAGGTTGAGTTGGACTACCACTTTGTGAAAGTTCAGTGATGGGTTGATTGCCTCACATACAACAACTCTCTCACAGCTCACTACAGCAGAGTGTTCGATCATATATTTGAAATATGTTAGTAATAAGAAGTCTAGATCATGCAGTATAAATAGGCAATGAGAGCAAGCTTGGAAGACGAGAGAGACATGAGTCACCACAAACAAGAGAAAACCCCACTTGGGGCTCCTTTTCCCGCCCTTTTTCTCCTCTATGTTGAATCTTGAGTGATTTTCATCGAATTTCGTTCCTTTTCTAGCTTGATTATGTGAATTGATCAAGAATTACATGAAGACACCACATGAATATAAATAGGAAGAAGAAGATGACTCAATTGTACACTCATTTGAATTTAAACAAATAAACAGCTCATGGGACATTTACTAACCTGCAAACAGTAGTAATAACACCTAAGCTTTCAAACTATTGTTGATAAAACAGTGATCTTTTGTTAGCACTTATGTGATCAACTAATTGACATATATCAAATAGAAATTTATAATAGTTCAAACCAGCTAAAGTTATAACCACAAGGGTTCCTTTTCAAATGCAAAATTAAACTAGGAGAAATCTATGAACTACGCAACAATCTTCATCTAACGCAAAGCAATTAACCTAAACTGGTAACTCCAAAACTCTCTTCAAAATAATGAGAGAATAAAACATGACAGCGGGTAGTGAAACTTCTAATTCAACAAACATAATAATCATTAGAAAGGGTGACACGGAAGCAAAGGAGACGAAGAAATAAGATCAAAATGCCATCAAGCATAATATTCTCAATTATCATTATTTTTTAGTCAATTTAAGTTCCAGCCAGCTTATATCCATCTGAAAGAGTAAACATCTCAAAAGCGGATGCCCAAATCAAGAAAAAGCATCCTTGAACAACTCACAATGAGAAATATCATGGACAGAAGAATTCTTCATTCTTCAAAACAAACAGTTTGTCAATAACGGTGTTCTAACTTCTCCTTCTCCTGGTAGTACTGAACATAGCTGTACACACCAACAAGAGGACAAAGAAGGAGAGTTGCATTGAGCCAGTTCTCGGTGACCTTGTGACTGATCTTGCCGGGTAGATCCTTCCACAGCCCTGGCATCACCTTCTGCTGGAAAGGTGATAAGGCAAACACCACCGCCTTCATCCTCACTGGTGTTTTACCCATCTTTCAGTCCAATGTTCACACAAACCCACTTTAAAACCGCTGCCAATTTTTGTGGGAAAAACCAGTCATATTCATGGGCAAACACAGAGCATAAAGGCAATTTAATTGCAAAGCTTATCAATCTTTCAATTGGTAACTGAAAAATTCATATGTATTGTTACTCAGGCTTTATATATACATTAAAAACAAGGTCTAATATCCATCATTTAACACTATTTGCAGGCAAAAAAAAAAAAAAGTGTTGGGAAGTGTTTTATTTTGGTGTGTTTTTCACTCCACCACCGATGTGGGAAGTGTTTTATCCCAACAAAAAGGTGTATGGCGAGATTTTAAAAACATATTGCTCCTGGATGACAGAGCAGATTGGTAAAAAAAAAAAAAAAAAGGAGGAAATGGATGACGCTAATGATACTCGAGATTGAGATTGAAACTGGGCAAAGCACATTTGGGATACCAAAATCCAACAAAAATTAGGGAATAGTTCTGAGCTAAAATGCACAAAATCACAATGTCCATACAAACTAGATTTACTAACATCAGATATGGAACAACAATAAATATGCATCAATGGAAAAAAAGACACTTCCGGAAATGCAATAACCGCTAATCATCGATGTGAGATCGGTCGATTGTTTTAATTAACCGCGTAACCCCGCAAAAACCGACAGAAATAGATGTGAAAGCTCTAAGATTTCACCACAGAAACCACGACAATCAACACTAACGCGAAATCTAATCTAAAAACATCACGGAGAAGAAAAATCAAAAACCGTGGAGACAGATGAAATCACATTATATACAAATCGAAAAATCAAAATGAAAAAGTCAAAAGATCACCATAAGGCTTCGTCATTAATTCCAGAAAGAGAGGGACGGGGTGACAGAGAAATTTACCTGACGACGACGAAGATGGGGAGAGAGAGAGCGCAAAGAAGAGAGAGCGAGGAGTCAGAACACGAGATCTTGAAGAACGAAAGACCACATTCATTTCGCTCCCACCCCGATTGGAGCAAAATGAGCCGATATTGGGCTGTTATGTTATGAATGGGCCATACGATTCAAATTATGGGCTTGATTTGGCAACACTCATCGGAATTAACTAGTTCACCACCCCTTAAATACACTATTTTGCACAAAACAACTCTTTAAATTGAAACTTTTAGGAGACCAACTCTTAAAAGCTAGATGTTTACTATTTTACCCCTTCATCACCAATATCTTTTTTTTTTTAACAGTAGGCAAAGAGTTGGATGTACTACTGACATCCATAATCATCTAACAAGATGATGTTCTGGAACTCACAACAAGAACTCAAAATAAAATTACAACTCAACTGAGATTTCGCAAGAAAATCAGCAGCACAATTCGCCTCTCTATAGCAATGCTGGAATGTGATCATCTCAAAATCTTCACTTAATGAACGGATTTCTTGAACTAATTGCACCACCTCTCATGGTATATTGTTCACCTGATTAATGGCATTGATAACGATTGAGCAATCACTTTCAACTATAGCTTTCCGTATCCCAAGCTCCGCTGCCAGTCTTATACCTGCATATACTGCAAACGCTTCTGCTAGGATGACAGAACTCATCCTAACATTACATTTATGTATCCGAATAATTTTACCATAATTATTCCTCAAAATGCACCCAATTTGAGGTTGACAACCAATTTTAACCGAAGCATCTACATTAATCTTAACAACATTAATTGGGGGACATTTCCAAATCATTTTATCAGGAGCCCTACTACGTTTTGGTAATTTGGTTTTCACCTGTTCTTTACTCCAACATGAAATCTTATCAATAGTTTGAGTTAAAACATTGATAATACTCTTATCAGAACCGTTGCGGAAAATAATTCTATTTCGCTGCTCCCAAATAGAATGCCATAAATGGCACAGGTCTGTAAAATCTATATTAATAGCCCTAGTATTTAGAATATTTTCCGAGACATCACTTGTTAAATTTGGTATAGTAAAACATTTTTTCAATTTAATACCCAGATTTTGAATAAGGGATCTGGTAATCTGACAATTAAACAATAAATGATTAGTATCTTCTATATCAGAATTACAAAGAGAACAAGTACTCGGAACTCTATTTAAATATCTATTAAGACGAACAGTAGTAGGTAAGATGTCTAAAATAATCTTCCAGATGAAATTTTTCATATTCGGAGAAATATTAAGTTTCCAAATCCAGTCTACTGAGATTTTATTTGTATTCCTTGTATTAAAGAGTGATGATGTGGCTTTAACCGAAAAGTTCCCATTATTACTATAAATCCAAATTAACTTGTTAGGAATATCAGTTACTTAACTTGTCAGGAATATCAGTTACTGGAATATGGATATTAGTAATCATATGAACAATATGAGATAGAAATATATTGTTTAATTTATCAATATCCCAAGAATTCGTATTTGTAAATAAATCACACACTTTTAAATTAGGGTCATAATCATTCCTAAAGCTCTCTAGGTATTGTGCATTTACCCAAATGTCAGACCATACATTTATAGTTTTTCCATTACCAACTAGCCATAGCAAGCCTTTAGAGAATAGATCTCTGATATTAAGAAGTCGTCCAAATTGCCAAGAAGTTTTGAATCTTCCTCTTTCCATTAAAGATTCCTTTGAGAGATATTTATCTTTGATTACCTTTGACCAAATATTATCAGGATTTTCCATAATTCTCCAAAGTAACTTCATTTGCATACCAATATTAATTTGCTCAGCTGATTTAAATCCTACCCCCCATCTTTTTTAGGAATACACAGATGTTCCCAGCTGATTAAAGGATGATAATTATCAGATTGAAGTTTATTACAAAAGAAATTTTTGTTTATTTGATCAATTTTTTGAAGAATTCCTTTTGGAAGAAGAAATGATTGCATTAGGTAATTTGTTTTAGAATTGAGGTTTGCCTGAATGAGAACCGATCTACCAGCTTGAGAGAGAGAATTGGATTTCCACTTTGAAAGCTGCTTTTTAAGGCTTATGGTCGCCTCATCAAACAAGACATTACAAACTCTACCACTAATAAGTGGTATACCAAGGTATTTTTCCATTGTTTTGGTAACTGGAATATTTAACTGTTGAGCAAGAGACTGAGCTTTACTAAAAGGAATATTTTTAGAAACTTGTAACGAACTTTTATTGTAGTTTATAGATAGTCCAGACATATTGGAAAAGGTACTCAAGAGGTTTTTAATCGTATGAAGACTTAACTCATCAGCACGTCCAAAAATGAGCGTATCATCTGCAAAGGAGAGGAATGGAATAAGACTGCTATTGTTTGTAAGTTTGATTCCAACAAAGGGTTCACATTCCAATGATTCATGTTGCAACATTCTTCCTAATAGCTCCATAACCAATACAAAAATATATGGTGCAAGAGGATCTCCCTGTCGAATTCCCCTAGAAGTTTGAAATGTACGTCCAGGCAAGTTATTTACTAAAACTGAGAAACTAGTTTTAGTCAAACAGGTCATAACCCAATTAATCCATTTAGAGTCAAAACCAATTTTTTTTAGAATAATGCGCATAAAATTCCAACTGATTTTGTCATATACTTTCTCCATATCTAGTTTTAATGTCATCCATCCAAATTTGCCCTTTTTGTTATGAAAAGAGTGGAAAACTTCATGAGCAATTAATATGTTATCTTGAATATTTCTTCCTTGTACAAAAGTTCCTTGAAAAGGATTGATAATACGTGGTAAAATAGGTTTTAAACGATTAGCCAATAATTTCGAAATAACCTTGTAAATAGTATTACAGAGACTAATCGGACGATAATGATTAATGTTAATAGGTATATCAATTTTTGGAATAAGCGCAATGAAAGTTGTATTTACTTCATTGAGAAGAACACCAGAATAAAAAATGATTTAACTGTTGAGATACAAAACTCCTAGATCTAGACATGCATGAGATCAGAAAGCAAGAGAGAAAGAGAATCCTTGATTTAGTTGTTTCGAAGTTGGCCATTCTTAATTGCATTTATTCGAAGCTATCCCCAAGTGTTCATCATTTACCTCCCATTCCCCCTTCTCAAATGAAAAATGAAAGTTGTGGAACATCGATCCTTCTTTTACCTTTAAATATATTAAAAGTAAAAGAGCAAAATAGTATTTTTCACACATTTAACAACCATCTTAATTGAAAAGGTGGGATAGGTTGTCTTTTGAAAACATCTAGCTTTTTATGGATAGTTTCCTAAAACTTTCAATTTAAGGGGCGGTATTGTGCAAATGGTATATTTAAGGAGTGTTTTTTTTTGGATTTTGAAAAAAAATTATAATTAACTAAAGTTAAGCCCAAGTCTAAAGCACAATACTTAATTAATTAAATAAGATACATTTATGAGAAATTATTTGAATATAATGTTTAATCTAATCATATTTTTATAAAAATTAGTATAGTTTCCGCGCCATACCCGATGTTTTAAAAAAAATCTTAACATTATAGCAAATTACTTATTATAAAAGTAAATTAATTTATTAACAAACATTAACATAAAATAAGAAGGATTTAGTTGAAAAAATAATAAATGTATAAAAAAAATCTTAAATAAAGATGGTTATGACACCTAAGCAAAATCTTTCTCATTTAACAATTAGATATAGATAGATAGATAGATAGATAGATAAATGGTTGAAATGTGTGAAATTTCAATAGTTTATGTGAATTAAGTTGACTAGATCCTAAAATTAAGGTAGTTTTGACACCTAAGCAAGCTTCTTATTTAAAAGTTATATATATATATATATATATATATATATATATATATATATATATATATATATATATATATATATATATATATATATATATATAACTTTTAAATAAGATGAAAAATTTGAAAATAGGGCTTAAGATGAAAAATTTGCTTAAAGTGAAAATGGTCCAATTTGAAGGTAAATGAGCCTACTTTAAAGGTAAATGGGCCTAATTAAATGAGTAATAGATAAATGGACCTAATTTTATGGGGTAAATGTATAAATGGGTAATTGGCCCTAAATATGAGATAAATGTCACCACCTCTCCCATACTTTCTATTTCTACCAATATTGCCCTTATTTCAATTATAAAAATTACAGATTTTAGCCCGTAATTTTTATTTGAAATAATATTATAAGGTGCATCTATAAGATTACAAAATGCAACAAAATATGCTACATCACATTTCTTGTCTTTATTTTAAAAAGTGAAAAATATGAGATTACAAAATATAAAGTGAACAAATAATACAATAAGTGTCCTACCAAATATTTTCTTTATGGGTTGCTATTTTTATGGCGGTTTTGTACTTTAATGCGACATGTGTCATTAAAAGCCTATTAGCTCAAAATGATATAACGATGTGCCCATGCACAAAGGTTCGACTTCAAAATCTCGCACATGCTATTTATGATTGTCTTCTTTTTGTTCCCGTTCATGAATAAGATTATAAAATGCAATAATAAAATGATAATGTGCACAAATAAGATGATATAATGCATATATAACATTATGGTGTGCAAATATAATATTATATTATGAAAATATAATATTGTGTTGTGCAAATATAATATTATGTTGTGCAAATAAAATGATAAGTGCAAAAATAAGATTATAAAATGCAATAATAAAATGATAATGTGAACAAATAAGATGATATAATGCATATATAACATTATGGTGTGCAAATACAATATTATGTTGTGCAAATATAAAATTATGTTGTGCAAATATAATATTATGTTGTACAAATAAAATGATTAAGTGCAAGAATAAAATGACAAAGTGCAAGACTAAAATGACAAAGTACATGAATAAGATTATGAAGTGCAAGAATAAAAGCCTATTAGCTCAATTAAAAATGGTATAGCGATGTGCCAATGCACATATGTTCGAGTTAAAAATTCCGCATAAGCTATTTATGATTGTCTTCTTTTTGTTCCCGTTCATGAATAAGATTATAAAGTACAATAATAAAATGATAATGTGCATATATATCATTATGGTGTGCAAATATAATATTATCATGTGTAAATATAATATTATGTTGTGCAAATAAAATGATAATTAAGTGCAAAAATAAAATGATGGTGTATAAATAATAATATGAAGTGCGTGAATAAGATTATGATGTGCACAATTAAGATTATAAAGTGCATAAATAAAATGATAAAGTGCAAGAATAAAATGATAAATGGCATAAATAAGATTATGAAGTGCACACTTAAGATTATAAAGTTTACAAATAAAATGATAAATTGCAAGAACAAAATGATAAAGTGTATGAATTAGATTATATATGAAGTGCACACTTAATATTATAAAGTGTATAAATAAAATGATAAAGTGCAATTTGATTTATTATTTATGCACTTAATGTTGAAGATGCACCTTATAGCATTTAAACCCTAATAAAAATTAGGGGTTAAAATCTGTAATTTTTACAATTAAAATAGGGCAATATTTATAAAAATAGAAAATATGGGGAGATTGTTTTGTAATCTTAGCATCTCTTTCCTCCTCCCGTACCAACCACGCAGTTCCTCTCCCGGCGGCCGGCGACATCTCTAATCGCTGACGACATCGACATGGAGACCCACGTCTGCCCGATCCCCCTGTAGGCGGCTGTAGCAGGCCCGGACCCCTCCTTCCCTCACCAACCCCGCCACCGTCCTCATCTCCCCCTCCGCCACCTGCATCCTCGTCTTCGCTGTGTCCAGCGGCGTCATCACCAGCGCCGACAACCCACTCGTTACCCCTCCGCACTCGCCCCCTGCACACCCACCGCCACCGCCACCTTCGCCCCGGGGAAGTCCCATTCCTTGAGCCCGGATCTGGTCCATGAGCCGCTGGCTGAGGGCTTTTTGCAGCATTCAAAATCGACACCCCGAAGCCTCGGTAGGGCCCCTGGATTCCGTCCCGGAGGAGGATCTTCTTGCAGCATTCGGCGCCGGTGAGGGATACGCCGGAGACCATGAGCCGCTGGCTGATGACGTCGACCAGGGTCCAGACCAGCTGGGCGACGACGGAAGCGGTGCCGCCTAACGTACTAGCAGAGAGGAAAGTAGTTGAATCTAGTAGACAGGAAAGCCGAAAGCGAATGGGCCGGACCCTTTTTTTCTTTTAAAATCAAGCCCATTTTACAATTAAGATTATGGATTGCACTTTTTATCAGAAAATAATATAAACTATTAAAATTAAGCAATTTAGCCTATATAGAAGTCGAACCCACCTCTCTGCGCATTAGCACATTGCTTTACCATTGAGCTAATAGGCTTATAAAGCTTATTAAGTACGATAATAGAGATAAATAAAACGATGAAGTGCATGAATAAGATTATGAAGTGCACAATTAAAACTATAGTGCATAAATTCTATTTCTTGATATAATCTGGATCGATTTCGACTTCTTCATCAGCATCATAATTCAAGTCGAATGTATGTCCCAGCTTGCCAACTGTTTTTTTGGGGGTCACATTGCCTTCGAGACTTGTGGGATAGTTGAGATCAAAATCGTTTACAACATTTTGATCTCTATTTGACGAGGTTGTACATCTTCCGAGATTGACTGGATTGTTTCCCTCATCCATTAGCTCCAAATATATGCAAAATCAATTATGTTCCACTTGTGAATTTTGTATCTGCAAAAACATTAATCCAACTACCACATTAATACATATAACATAAAATACAGTGGTAAACTTGATACAACAAAACTATAAATAGACTTTAAAAAATAATATAAAACACAAAAAGTTACCTAATGTTTTAGTCTTTACACCTTCACATCCAGAGTTGTGTATATATATAGTCGAGTGTGAGATGGTAAGTAACAAGATTACTAAGATGAATGCTAGGTTATGCCGCCTTAACCGGTCAAACACATAATTCATATATATATATATATATATATATATATATATATATATATATATATATATATATATATATATATATATATATATATATAATTGACCCATTCAGTTTTAACCGGCTGAGCCTAAAATTAAAGAAGGAATTAATTTTTATTTATTTTTTAAATATAGTTTCCATCGAAAGTTATTGATGGAAGCTAATTTTTCTAAATTTCCAACAATCAAGTTATTGGAATAATTTTAGAAAACTATTTCCAACGAGTCATAGCAGTGGAAAATACGGAATACTTCTTTTCAACAAAGTATACCGTTGGATTTTTTTTTTCCCATTGTATTTCAGTGTTGCAATTTCATCCATTGAATAACAACGTTGGAACCCTGGGGTTGGAATTCAATGTGTTTCCCGTAGTGATTGGTCAACATCAAAATAAATCTTCAACATATTGAGTCTCCTAATCGATACGTCAAGGAAATATATAGTATCATAATTGATAAACTTGAGAAGGTGGTAGTAAATTTAGGGACCGGTGAGCTTTAGAAAGATTATTAAAAAGTTAGTTCTACTTTCCAATCATTGAAACAGGACTAGTAACAAATCAAAAATCCAAGTTGATCAAATTAAGCAACCACAATTAATCAATAGCAAATGCAATTTACACCCACAGTTCCATTGGTGTTTTTTTTTCAACTGATGGGGTCAACAACTGACCTCTTAAATATTGAAATGGTTTCTTAACGAACCCAATAAATAAACAAATAACCAACTTCGAAAAATTGATTCCTCTTCCGAAATTCAACAACCTGAATAGTTAACTGCTAGATTAGCATGGCCTGCAGATAGCAAATACACAAAAAAAAAAAGTTTTGATGCAAGCTCATCAAGCAACAAATGTTTAAAGAGAGCAACATAAATAACCTCAATTAGCTTTGATGCAAGCTCATCAAGCAAGTGCGTGCGGCTCTTCGATTTCTCCATAGCTTGCAGGATCTTTTTCTTTTGCAAAAGTAGATCACTAGCATCATTCTCATTTCCCAGCTGAATAGACTTAGTTGCCTGTTGTTGAAGTTTCTCCGCCGCTTCTGACAATCTTAAAAGCCTCAATCTTGCGTTGTTAATTAGCTGAATCGATTGGAAGGTTTGTGGTCAATAAATTAAACCAACGATTTCCCAATTGAATTTCTTGTTCAGAAACGATTGGAGAAGGTTTAACATAGAGAATTAGTTAGACGAAATCATGATAACAACAACATCGAATCCTACATAAGGACAATAGATTTCACAAAAGCACCTACCAAGATGTTCAATTTCGTATCCTATGGAATCGTCGAACAGTTGAATTGGAGGAATCAGAAAACATATTCAACATACAAATGATCACCGCAACTAATTCCCCTACTTCACACCTAGCCTTAGAAAGTCGCTGATGGACCTCAACACTCAATGCCGGGAAAGTACAAATCATAACTGCATAATGATTCTTTTTATCTGCCATCCACATAGCCAATAAATCCTCCAATGGCCTACACAACCGATGCGAGTATCCATTATCAGCACTCAGAGAAATGCTTAATTAATTAAATAAGATGCATTGGAATCAAAATCCAAATAAGGGTTGTACGCATAGACAAATAAGCAAGAAATCCACCGACAATCGGGCGCCAACAGTGCAACACTCTTCGAAAAGCCGCAAGAGACGACCCTATAGAAAAAGCCCCTGAATTGATTCCTCACCAATTCGATACAACCCCCAGAGTCAAGATACACACCCACTGAAAAAATGGCCCTATCTTTTATCTTCTTCGCCAAGTGACTAAGGCCATACTTCCGGGCTCATACCATCGAAGTACTCTCCGATCTACCCCTACATCTGGTTCTTCACTCACCATCAATTTCAGGCCAAATTTGTCAGAATTTGACATCCACTTCAAACCTTGAAAGGCCCACCTCGCTCAACACACACGACTGAAATAGAATAATAAAACCCTAAATATATAGGATGTGCAAAACCCTAGAAAATATAATAATAATATAATAGAAAATAAGATCTCAGAATCCAAATCCCATTTGCTGAACACGGGGTAGTGGCGGGCGTCGCCTGAGAAACGGTGAGCGTCGTCCTATGCAATGAACGACTTTCTTCTTCTCTTCGTTGTTGTGCTTCCTTGTTCATTTGTATCCTCTTACCCGGCCTTCATATACTCTAAAACCTGTCTCCTAAGCTCTTCCAAGATCCCATCTAAGGCCGAAATGTAAAATTACATAATAAACACTAAAAAGGCGTAGATTTCGAACTCGAATACTTCACAAGCAAGATATGAAACTAGACTAAAACACATGCAAAACTCCTATCTAAATGCAATAAGACATGCCTATAATGCCTATATGAAATATGCATTATATCCATCCACACTTAACTCTTGCTTGTCCCCAAGCAACCATAAAATAAAGACATAATATATACATCTCACAAGAGATTCTTTCACAATTTTACGTACTCATCAAAAGAAACATCAATAAAAGTGCAAATATAGACAATGCATATAAACCTCATAACATGTATATATGGGATCAAGTTGCTTGCATGCTCGAAAATCCAACCTCACCCAGGATAATATGTATATCTCTCACTCTCATGCGTTTAGGCTTTAAACATACACTCACCTCAATTCCATATATAAGCATCAAATCAAATATTGACATTTATATCACCAAATATCCACCGGATACATCAAAGCAAAAATAAGAACATTAGTAGGACTTTTGTTCAATGGAAACCTTCATACCAGATTCCATTCGGCGGGGTTGTAATGGGGCTTGGTAAGAAACATAAGGGCAAGGAATTGTATTTGGTTATCTGGTGCTATTAATTCTGGAAAAATAAGATCCAAAAACTCCCAACATAACACAAACCAACTCAACAATACATCAAGCTCTCAATAACACAACATCTCAAGAATATATGAATAAAGCCTAAAAATCCTTCATAATCTCAACTCTCAAATTATATTAATAAACTCATCACTCATAACCTCAAATTCATAATCATCAAATCTCATACTCAAAATCATCAAATCTCATCATCATCTCACACTTATGCACACATATGCATCAACAACACCCAACCAATATTTCTTTCAACTAACATAAATCCAATTCTTTCTCATTATGCATAAAATGAATAATCTTAGCTCTTTTAATCTCTTTTTTTTGTTCTATCATATTTTGCTTTAATCTCCTTTCTTCTTATACGAGCATGGTCGTTAACTCTTTAATGTTCCATTTTTCCTTAATGGTGTTGTAATTTACTTGGAACTAATCAAACTCGTGAGGTAGGGAGTTGATGAAAAACTGGACAAGAAATGTATCATTTACGTTCATCCCCATGGCTGCCAACTTTGCTGCTAAATTGGACATATGCATAACATGATCATGGATAGGCTGAGACCAGTCAAATCTCTTCGTAGTCAGCTCAGACATAAGGCTTCCTACAATTGACTTGTCAGCCAAATCCGACTTTGAATACTCTTTCATTGCAAATAAGATTTCCCTTGCACTCCCTGCCTCAGGAAGAAGTGGCTTAAGATTTTCTACCACCTTCATCCTCATAATGCTCATACCCAGCCGGTTAGACCGCTCTTACGACTCATAAAAGGACTTTTCTGCGTCAAACCTAGCCTCTGTAATGGCAGTGGGCGATACTTTTGTAATGATTGCAAGGTCCAAGACCATGATACCTAATGTGAATCGGATCTGTTCGGACCAATCATCATAGTTTAGCCCATTGAACTTCACGATAGAGTTTGTAGATGCAAAAAGATTGGATGAAGCTACAAACATTTCTACACATTTACCTATTAGTGCTTTGAAACTTTAATACAGATTCAGAAAATAAACTTTAAACGGGTATTCAAGCAACATTTGAGCAATACTCAAACACACATACAATCATCGATGCTAAAATATATAAACTTTAATAGACAATCACTACACACTTTAGACAAATAAGTATGTTATCTTTAGATATACATACTACCTATCATAATTGTTGAAAATTAACCCTTTAATATTATCAACTATATTCAATGACCCACCTTTGGGTGATCTCCAAGAATTATAGTCAATAAAATCAATTGTTCAATCAACCTTTTATTTCATTTAGCATCCTTTAATCATGAACAATTGAGAAACATAAATCAAAGTCTAAATTTCCTTTCAACCAGACCACTTTAGTGACTAAGAAGTTCCTTACGTAATTTAGACGATGAACTAACATACCTTAATGCATAGATAAATATATTTTATAATGCGATTAAACCATGTAACACATATAACCTTTATATTATGCGAATTTTAGGTTAAACCTAAAACACTACGCCGATTCATTGATAATGCACATTTTAGATAGGCATTATAGGTAGGTCTTATGTGCATTAAGTATTCATATTGCATGTTTAATAAGCTTATTCGTATTCTTGATCATTTGTTATTCGAATTTCAGAATCTACGGTTTTTAGTGCTTATTTTATAGGTCTTATGATTTGGACTCGAAATGAGGAGAAAACTTAGAGCGAATGGACAAAAGAAGAGCTAAGGAATAAGAGCGGAAATGGAGAACGTGGAGGAATCCTATCTTTGAGGTTCTGAGAAGTTGGAACTAGCTTCTGATTTATTCATGAGAATCATACTGCATGGAAAGAGATTTCCAACGCATATTCATATTTGTCAATCGGATGAACGATGACTCTAGAAAGTGTGTTATAAGTTCAGTCTATCGATGTTGTCAAGCTGTAAGGACGACGCCCGCCACTCTTTCCACGGCGCCCGCCGTCCTCTCAGATCCAGATTTACGATATGCGGCCCAAGTTTATTTTTATGGGAACTTTTATCTATCTTTTCCTAGGGTTTTGAAGGGCCGGTTTTGAGCCTAATTAGACTATTCTCTTTAGTATTCATTCATTAGACAACTATGGAGAAAAGAATGGAGGTTTTCTACGTTGGTATAATTCACTAAATCTCTTTAGTTTCACCTACAATTCAAAGACATGGTTGGTTGACTTGTGAGACCTGAATTCTATGTTATTCCAATGATTGATTCATTACCTTTACGCTGATTTTGTATTGTTGATTCTACTTTGATTGGCATCCTTGATAGAATTGCATTGCACTAGGGTTTCAATTATTTCGAGAGAGTAATTGTGCCTTTTGTAGCAACCACATGCAAGTGATTCCGCGAGGATGATCTTGATTGTGTAGGGTAATGACAGTTTGGGAGACCATTCTGCCTAGAACTTTGGGAATTTGTGCTATTTGTATGTTAAATCCTGCAGTGTTAGGGTTTTGCCTATGGATATAAGGGATTATCATCTCTACAAAGAGTGTCAATCCATATAAACCAAAGTCAGATTAATCGAAATAATTAGAATAACTAGAAAGGGGCCAAGGATCAATAAACCAACCATTGTTGAGAATTTGTAGGTGAAGCCACTTCATCCCTATTGTTATCAATCGACCACCATTCCTACTTTTACTTTATTTGGTTACTTTGATCATCTCAATTACCTTTAATTTCATTACTTTGATAGCAATTTGAGTACACAGGAAAGGTATTCTCTCTGTGGGTTCAACCCCTTACTTATCCGCTATACTAGTTTACTAGTTGGTTTATTAGTTTAGGAATCATTATCTTTGGCGACGTGAAACACACGACATTTCACCAGACCAAATTTTGGCGCCGTTGTCGGGGAGAATTACTTTATTTTCTTTGTTTACTTTTATTGCTATCTATAGTGTGATTCACTTCGGTGGATTACACTTTGGTTACTAATCAATCTTTGTTGAAGTTGTTGATAGGCTAGGCAGGGATGTCTGAAATAGTTAATCACTCTCTGAAGAGGACATTGAGAGAGTTAAAGGAACCTGATTTAAATTCACAAAGTCTTGCAATCAAACTTCCTGAACTCCCCGAGGGCTCCAAATTTGGATACAAATTTGATTGGCATTCAATTTTTCCAATCTTCCGTGGATTGTTTGGAGATGAACCCAATAAGCATCTTATGGAGTTTATCAGTGTATGTGACAGAATCAGACCTCAAGGATTTACAAATGATCAACTTATGCTGAGACTGTTTCCTGTTCACCCTCAAGGACACAACAAGCGATTGGCTTCACTATATGCCGGCAGGAAGCATCATTACATGGTTAGGCCTGAAGAAGGGTTTTCTCCAAAAATACTTCCCTGCTACGCATTTGAGCAAATTGAAAAAGAGATTGTCAAGCATAGAGCAATCCTCTAAGGAGAGTCTGTATGACTACATTGTGAGATTTAGGAAACTCAAGGCAAGTTGTCCTCAACATGGTATACTAGAGGAGGATTTGATTCTCTATCTTTATGAAGGACTACTTGATCATGAACGCACCCTCATCAATGCTACTAGTGGAGGGAATATTCTAGACAAGATACCTGAAGATGCTATGCAAATATTTGATGGGTTAGCCAATGCTTCTCAACAATACAAAAAATCTCAAGGAACCGAGGAAATTCACAGTTGGATAACTCTGGAAGGGGCTGCAAGGAAGAAGTTATTAAGTTGACTGAGATTGTAAAGAACATGGCTACTCAGATATCACAGTTGCAATCACCGCTCAGTGATAGAAAGGATGGAATTGAAGAAGTCAATGCTATATGAAGCTCTATCTCCGAGTCACCTCAAGAGTTCTCTCAAGAAAATTCACATAGAAATGACATTCTAAGAAGCCTGATGGACATGATGAAAGATCAAGGGAAGATAATAAACCAAATAGCTCAAGAGTTACAAGAACTCAAGTTGAGAAATTGGAGAAAGGATTTGTCCGGAGAAGACTCTACGACTATGGTTCTTGGAGGTAATGATCTGAATTTTTCCAATAAAAGTTTAGAAGAGAGGCCTAAGGAGATGATTGATGTGGGAAAAGAAGAAGATAACGAGACGACACCACACTGTAAAGACAGCACCCACCGCCCCTCACCATGGCGCCCGCCACCCCCTCCAGTGACGGAACCGGTTTTTGATGATTTGGAATTCACGAGGAAATAGTTGGAGGAGTGGTCTTCTGAGGTTTTGATATCATCATATTCTAAGTGTTTTAGAAAATAGTCTATATAAACTCTTAATTTAGAAGAGTTTATGCTGAGGTGTCAACATTAGAGAGATTTTAGGGGTTTTGACCAATTATAATTTTCTTTTTTCTCTTTAATCCTTTTTTTTAATTCTCCTTTTTTCTTCTTTTTCTTTAATTTTCATTTACTAACTATCTATATCTATATAGTATATTAATTTATGTCACATGTCCTCTCCATGTTCAAAGTTATTTGTGAAAATATTATTTACATAATATCATTTTATTATGGTAACTATATTTTCTATTATTATTAATTTTAAAAAATATTCTAATATTAATTACCCAATATTATTTGATGTTACATTTTTTAACCAATGGGATTAATTCAAAACTTTTATCTTTCACTATTTATTATTTATTTTTCTCTTTATCTCTTTAACCCAAGTGTATTTTTTTCTATTATTTTTAACACAATTACTAATCAATGGGTTTAATTAAAAATATTGAATTAAATATAATGTCTATGATTTATCTATATCTAAATATTATTTATAAAAAAATCGCGGCATGGCGCGGGGATCGTACTAGTTTATAGTCCTTTTGAAGTCATTTTTATATGGTTTGCATGTCTTTTATATAAGTTTTGGTTTAGTTTCTAGAATCGATGTCTAGACTTGTCTTTCATATGTTTTCAGGTGATTTGGAGCTTGTTCGATGTTAATTTGGAATCAAGATGGAATAAGATTAATTGAATCCAAGTTTTAGATGTTCACGGACACCGAAAGAGCCTTGCATACCGGTCTCAAGTGCTAGAAATCAAGCTAAGAACAACCCATTGTCGAACCGACATATTTCGGACAAATCCTGTATGGCGACATATCAGTAAAATGAGTCGTTTGCACTCCACAAAATTCGGATCGATAGGTTATATAGCTTGTTGGAAAGCTGATTCAGAGACCTACAACTTTCATGAAAAACACTTTTGCAAATTCGGACTACAAAATGGAGAAATCGAGCCAAGAAGCTGATGCTGAGTCAAAGTATCGACCCGGAACTTTCATATATCGACCCGGTATCCATAGGTTCCGACCCGGAATCCCAGAAATTTCAAAAAACACGACATATCGACTCGATACTATGAGGTATCGACTCGATATCTTCACATTCCGAGCCAAATTGCTTTACAGTAGCCAGGTACCGACTCGATACTTTCCTTTTCGCATTACCACTTTGGGATTTTTATCCGTTTTTATCTTTTATTGGACGACTTTTTGGTATATTTTATAATTATTTTAGGACTATTTTCAGATCTCTTGAGGAATATAGATAGAGAATTAGGGCTAGATGAGAGGAGATCCACTTTTCACGTCAGAAACGCTAGTTGCAGACATTGAGAGTTTTAGGCTCTTTCAGAGATTTCTTCTTGAAGGTTCGTTTTGCTGGATTCAAGAAGACGATTTGTTAATCTAATCTTATATTCTTTTATCATGAATTCTTTCATTGTGTCTGAATCCATGTCTGGCTAGTTTTCTTGTTCTGGGGTTGGGGTGATCCCAACGATGCTGAGATAGACCTGTGCGTGAAGATTGCCTGAATGAATTCTATTGTTTGTTTGATTTGATCCATGAGCACTTAATCCGATTAATTCCATGATTGATTGGAATCCTTTTGATGTTCAACATGCGTCAGCTGCAAATTGAGATTGGATATATAGATAAAGTTGTTAATTTTATTGGAAAACATGGATTGAACTTGAGAATTATGTATGAGCAATCTATTTAATTCTCTTGAGGATAATAAACTATCGTAGACAACCTAGGTTTGAATTGATTATGCCGATCGCGCCTGCGATTGTTTGATCGATTTGCTCACTCGGGTCTAAATGCTTAATGAGTCCAATTGGATTGATTAATCTGCAACATGCGCAAGCTGAGTGGTAATTGATTGAATCAGACATATTTATTGCGAGATGCGTAGGCTGAGCGATAATGAATTTAGATAGTTTACCTTTAAATATCTCTTTTTAATTTATTCAGGCATGAAAATTATATAGTCTATCGAAGATGCATCATTGTGGTAAACCCTGATTCTGGAATGTTTCTCATCATATATTCAAACACTTCCAATTTGTTATTTTTCCTCTTCTTATTTTCTCATTGCGTCAAAAATCACTTCTCTTATTTGGCTTAGTAAACTAGTTGAGGTTCTGCAATTGATATTCACACAGTCCCTGAGATTCGACACTCGATTACTACAATTGACATCGTACGCTTGTGGGGTGTTGGTTTTAGACCGATCAAGTTTTTGGCGCCGTTGCCGGGGACTGTCGATAATACCAGTTGTGCAACGATAATTGGTTTTTCTAAGTCTTTTTGTTATTTTTGATCTATTTTCTTTTGTCTGTGGTTTCAGGTTTGTACTGTGACTTTTATGCGAAGATCTATAAGGTCAGGAAATCTCTTACCGTTTGATCCTGAGATTGAATGGACTTTTCGCACAAGACTTGCTGCACAAAGAGCTAGGGATCACGAGATAGGAGACAACGTGCACAACCAGCAGCTGGTTAACAATGCTGTTGCGCCGCAGACTCTGGGGCAACGGATGAACCCCACACAATTTGTTCATACTCCTGGGGTTGTGTTTCTGGCAATTAACATAAACAACTTTGAGCTGAAGCCCGCCCTCATCAACATGATTGCTCAGAATCAATTTGGAGGTGGTCCTGATGAGAATCCTCATCAACATTTGACCACTTTTAATGAACTGATGAACATTGTGAAGATGCACAATGTTACGACGGAAGAGCTTATGCTTCGAGGTTTCTCATTCTCTTTGCGGGGACGAGCAAAGAATTGGTACAATTCAATCTCCCCCAACACTATCACAACATGGGAGATGCTTACTTCTGAGTTCCTGGAAAAATTCTTTCCGCCGAGCAAGATTGCTGAGCTGAGGAACAAAATTCACTCTTTTGAGATGCAAGCTGGAGAGAATCTTTATGAAACATGGGAAAGGTTCAAGGACTTTTTGCTTGATTGTCCTCAACATGGAGAGCCGAAAATCAACCTCTTGGAGATCTTTTATAAGGGTCTTAATGACGCTACCAGGGCACTCATTGATTCCTCATCTGGAGGGACCTTTGTGGATAAGACTGCAGACGAAGCTTGGAATTTTCTTGAAAAGACCGCTAAGCACTATGGAAGATACTCATTATCTAGAGGTTCTTTGAATTTGAAAAGGCAAGCTGGTCTGTTTGAGGTAAACACGGAGACATATAGGGATGCCAAGTTTGATGCTCTCTCCTCTGAAGTAAAGAGCATAAAGAAGATGCTTGAAAATGTAATCCCTACAAGATCAGCATCGTCTTCAGTTTCAAAATTTGCAGTACCTTGTCAATGTTGTGGCGCTACCACTCACACCATCTCGACCTGCGAATTGTTTGCTTCCCAGAATGGTGACCTGATAGA
This sequence comes from Persicaria tinctoria, assembly GCA_037127255.1. NCBI lineage: Eukaryota > Viridiplantae > Streptophyta > Magnoliopsida > Caryophyllales > Polygonaceae > Persicaria > Persicaria tinctoria. The sequence continues at coordinate 38,501,031 of JBANSL010000012.1, read as the reverse complement.
GGAAAAAGCAAACTATGCTGGAAATTTCAATAGGGGTCAAGGCTACAACAACAACTACAACTATAACCCCCGTGCTAGAGATCATTTAGGCTTCTCCTATGCTAACAATCAGGGCGCTCAGAATCCACCCCCTGGGTTCCAACAGAGGCAACAGGGAAACCAGTACCAAGAATCAACTAGAGAGACATCATCACTCAATGTAGAAGAGATGTTAAAGCAAGTACTGGCCAATCAAAATGCAACAGAAGCCAGGAATCGTGAAGTAGAAGCCAAGACTGAAGCGCGATTCAAGATGCTTGAAACCCAAATGGCTCAACTGGCCATTAACACTCCTAGACCATCCGGTCACCTTCCGGGAAAAAGCGATGAAAATCCAAAGGGGCACATTGCTGCTGTGACCTTGAGAAGTGAAGCGCAACCAGAGGAAGTAATGAGGCTTAAGCCTTTTGAAGCTAGTGAGTATATTGCGCAATTACAGGAAGAAGTTAAGGAGAAAGAGGGTGAAGAAAAAGAGGCATCCTATGTGCCACCACCACCATATAAGCCCCCTCTTCCATTCCCACAAAAGAAGAGAAAGTTTGAGTTAGAACAAAAGCTTAAGAATTTCATGGAAATTTTAAAGAAGCGGCAAATTGAGATTCCGTTTGTTGATGCCTTGAAGGAGATGCCTACCTACATGAAGTTTTTAAAGGAGATACTCTCTAACAAGAGGAAAATTGATGAATGTCAAGCGGTGTCTCTTGGACAAGAAACTAGTGCAATAATTCAAAACAAGATCCCACCAAAGCTCAACGATCCAGGTAAATTCTCTATCCCTATCTCTATTGGTGATCATTATTATGCTGCTTTATGTGATTTAGGTGCCAGTGTAAGTGTTCTTCCTTTAGATATTTATAATAAGCTTGGTCTTGGTGAGCTAAAGCCTGTGGAAATGCAATTATTTATGGGTGATAGGTCTATTGTTCATCCCATGGGTATCCTTGAGAATATTCCCGTTCGGCTTGATAAATTTTTTGTGCCCACTGATTTTATTATCATTGATATGGATGTTGATTCTCAAGTACCTATAATTTTTGGTAGACCTTTCTTAGCTACTACAGGTGCTAATATTGATGTCAAGGAAGGGATTCTCTCTTTTACCATTGGAGAAGAGAAAATTGAATTGAATTTTTCTAGAGCTATTATAATCCCTTCTTTGGAGAAATATGTGTGCAGGGAAGACTTGTTGGGAAAAGCAGTTGAAGAGCACTTGATGTCCATTATTTCTAACGATTCCCTTAAACTTGGTGATGGATTGGTGCACTCCTTGTGTCGGGTTGATGCTTCACCTCATGATTTGAATTCACTTACATTGGAGGCTCATACTACAAAGAAGAGAGAAGAGAAAAAGAAAGCTCCAGTTGTTGATTTTAAGGTAGGTGATCAGGTAAAGCTTTTTCATTGGAAGTCAAATATGTTCCCAGGGCCAAAAAGCACAAGATGGTCAAGACCTTATAGAGTTACAAATATCTTATTGGATTGACGAGCTGAACTATGGCACAAGAATTCAAGGAAATTCAGAGTGCTAAGACAGAGGTTAACACCAGTTGTTGATCCTGATCTTGGTTCGGTTGGGAGGCGTACCACTAACCTTCTCAATCTGAATACTTAAAGATGGTGGAGGTCTAGCTAATGACCAATAAAGAAGCGCTACTTGGGAGGTAACCCAATGTTAGTTTTCTATATTTCTTTTCTTTTATTTATTTTATTTTGTTTTATTTTATTCATTTGCATATAGTTAGGGGAGTACCTCTTGGTTGAGTTCTACATTGGGGACAATGTAGGATTTAAGTATGGGGTATAGTCATATTCATTCCTTTTATTTTTATGTTTTGCATATGAAAAATTAGAAGAAAAAAAATGTCATAAAATAAAAAAATGGCATCTTCGTCTCCTGTCTGTTTTAGTTTGAGTCTTTCATTTTGAGTCTATGGAAATGTTTTATTGATTAATTATATCCCAAAATTTCATAAATACCACAATGATGGGATATTTGCCTATGATGCTAACATTTGCCTTATTTTTATATGTCATTGTCTTTTGATAATTTGTCTAGCATGGAGTTATTTGTTAAGATAAGCACGATTTAGTCCCTAAACAAAAACCTTGTGAGATTTGAGCCTAAAGGACTAACGTTTATATGGGTTCTCTTATTCTTTTTCATGTGTGACACTCACTTTTGTTGCTATCTTCAGAACTTACTTTAGACTCTTATTTGAGGTTGCATTATATGATTTGTGTACATGACATTAAAATGATTGAGGCATTGATTTCATTAGCCATTTTGTTTCTCTCTTTACCTACCTCTTACATGATCCCTTTGCTTGAAACCCCTTTTGAGTCTATAACCTATTCTTTGGAAGCTCCACAAAATTATCCAAGCCATATTATTTTAGCCTTTTTACCTATCCGGGGAGATTGGTATGATTTATTGAATGATTGTGATGATGAAGTGGCAAAAAGCCAAGTATGGGGTGGAGATCATTGGTGTCATGTGTTTAATTTATTCTGCTTTGAATGATTTATGCGATGTTGCAAAAATTCATTGGGACAGGAGGAGGATAAAATTCACTCATGGGTAAAAGTCAAGAAGAAAAAAAATACCGTTAGTAACCGATCCTGCTTGTGGAGGATAAAATTCACACAAGGAGGAAAATATGCAGGTGACGCAGCTGAGACACTTAGTAACCGGGTGCATTCATCACAAATATTTGTATTCGCGTAAAACGGTGTTGAAGATAGAGAGGTAAGAAAAGAGGGAAAAACAAAGAAAAAGAAAGAAAGTGGTTGATTGAATTCGAAGTGCTCAATGGAGAAATTAAATCAATTGTAATGGAGTCGAGTATTACTTTTGTTTGGTTTGTGAAGTGTTTGGTATTGGTGTTTTGCCGGTTGTTGACTAACCATTTTTACCGGATTTTTGCACCATATTGCCTAAATATTTCCATACCTTATTTTCCTTTACTTTAGCCCCATTACATTCCTTGTAAAAGTCCTCATGATTTTTGTTGTGTGCATAATCTCAAGCGATTGAGATGTAGAACACTGAGCAAGCCTATAGTATAGATAAGCGCAATTGTTGAGATCGAGCGTAAATTTCACTCCTTAAACACGTGTGAGTTAGAGTGATTCACATAAAATATCCTTGTGAGGTTTGGGGACTTTTGATTGTTTTGTCTTCGGTAATGAGGAAACATGCTATGATGACACTTGTCTTAAGATTTTGATTGCATTATTATTATCGAAAGGGCTTGAATAAGTTGAGGCAAACATTCTTTCTTGCACTTGTGGTTGCATTTAACTAGTCTTGCTTGGGGACAAGCAATGTCTAAGTATGGGGTATTTTGATGTCAACATATTCTAAGTATTTTAGAAAATAGTTTATAGTCATTTTGAAGTCATTTTTATATGGTTTGCATGTCATTTATATAAGTTTTGGTTTAGTTTCTAGAATCGATGTCTAGACTTGTCTTTCATATGTTTTCAGGTGATTTGGAGCTTGTTCAATGTTAATTTGGAATCACGATGGAATAAGATTCATTGAATCCAAGTTTTAGATGTTCATGGACACCGAAAGAGCCTTGCATAGCGGTCTCAAGTGCTAGAAATCAAGCTAAGAAGAGCCCATTGTCGAATCGACATATTTCGGACAAATCCCATTTGGCGACATATCAGTAAAATGAGTTGTTCGCACTCCACAAAATCCGGATCGATACGTTCTATAGCTTGTTGGAAAGATGATTCAGAGACCTACAACTGTTAAGCACTTTTGCAAATTCGGACCATAAAATGGAGAAATCGAGCCAAGAAGCTGATGCTGAGTCAAAGTATCGACCCGAAACTTTTATATATTGACTCGATATCCATAGGTTCCGACCCGGAATCCCGGAAATTTCAGAAAACACGACATATCGACTCGATACTATGAGGTATCGACTTGATACTATGAGGTATCAACTCGATACCTTCACATTCTGAGCCAAATTGCTTTACAGTAACCAAGTACCGACTCGATACTCTGAAGTATCGACTCGATACTTTCCTTTTCACATTACGACTTTGGGATTTTTATCCGCTTTTATCTTTTATTGGACGACTTTTTGGTATATTTTATTATTATTTTAGGACTATTTTCATATCTCTTTTAGGAATATCGATAGAGAATTAAGGCTAGATGAGAGGAGATCCACTTTTCACGCCAGTAATGCTAGTTGCAGACATTGAGAGCTTTAGGCTCTTTCAGAGATTTCTTCTTCAAGGTTTGTTTTGCTGGATTCAAGAATATGTTTTGTTAATCTAGTCTTATATTCTTTCATCATGAATTCTTTGATTGTGTCTGAATCCATGTCTGGCTAGTTTTCTTGTTCTGGGGTTGGGGTGATCCCAACGATGCTGAGATAGACTTGTGCATGAAGATTGCCTGAATGAATTATATTGTTTGTTTGATTTGATCCATGAGTGCTTAATCCGATTAATTCCATGATTGATTGGAATCCTTTTGATGTTCAACATGCGTCAGCTGCGTTTTGAGATTGGATATATAGATAAAGTTGTTAATTTTATTGGAAAACATGGATTGAACTTGAGAATTGTGTATGAGCAATCTATTTAATTCTCTTGAGGATAATAAACTATCGTAGACAACCTAGGTTTGAATTGATTATGCCGATTGCGCCTGCGATTGTTTGATCGATTTTCTCACTAGGGTCTAAATGCTTAATGATTCCAATTTGATTGATTAATCTGCAACATGCGCAAGCTTAGTGGTAATTGATTGAATCAGACATATTTATTGCGAGATGCGTAGGCTGAACGATAATGAATTTAGATAGTTTACCTTCAAATATATTCAAACACTTGCAAATTATATAGTCTATCGAAGATGCATTGTTGTGGTAAACCCCGACTCTGGAATGTTTCTCATCATATATTCAAACACTTGCAATTTGTTATTTTTCCTCTTGTTATTTTCTCATTCCGTCAAAAATCACTTCTCTTATTTGGCTTAGTAAACTAGTTGAGGTTCTGCGATTGATATTCACACAGTCCCTGAGATTTGACACTCAATTACTACAATTGACATCGTACGCTTGTGGAATGTTGGTTTTAGACCGATCAGGTTTCAAGACATGTACCACCTCTTCCTCATGCCTTGAATCTGGACCGTAAGTGGGAAAATGATAACGATTTATTCGACACGTTCACCAAACGCCAAGTAAATATTCCTCTCCTTAATCTAGTTGAATACATTCCTCGTTATGCAAAATTCCTTCGGGAAGTTTGCACAACCAAAAGAACACAATGGGAGAAAGAAAAAGAAGGTAAGAAAAAGAAGGTAAGTAACAAGAAGAAAATTTGTGATTGGTTTTTCAAAAGCGATTGCCTGAAAAGCGTGGAGACCCAGGTATGTTTACTCTTCCTTGTACGATTGGTCAAGTTAAATCGACATTGCCATGGTTGATCTTGGTGCATCTATTAATTTGATATCGTACAAGTTATATGAGGAGTTAGGACTGGGGCCTCTGAATGAAACTAGGGTTATTGTACAACTTGTTGATCGCTCTCAACTCCACCCTATCTAGGGGGGTAGTTGAAGATGTGTTGATTATGGTTGATGATTTGATTTTCCATGCTGATTTTGATGTGATTGATACGGGCCTTGGTATACATGAGACACCCATCATTCTAGGTAGACCTTTCTTGTGAACAACTAAAGAAAAAATTGACTGGTTTGCTGGGTCTTAAACTGTGGAAGTTGATGGAAAAAAGGCCAAATATTTGATCCCTGATGGGAAATCTGCTGGATATTCTCTGAATTTGGTTGATGTGGTTGATATTTTCACTAAGGATATAATGAGTATTGATCGTTCTGATCAAATACAGGTTGTGATGGATTCCCTTTTGGGGGATTTGTCTCATGATTATGTTTTTCCTAACAACCCGCATGAATTGTCTGTTGCTATGGATGCAAATTCAGGGAATTTATCCCCTTGCTATAAAACTGAACCATTGAATCCTTCTTGTGAGAAACTTCTTTCGGCTTTCATTCAGGCACCTAAAGTTGAATTGAAACCCCTCCCTGATCAATTGAAGTATGCATTTTTGGGAGAGGGTGACACAATTCCTGTGATTATTTCTAACAAGCTTAGTTTTGACGAGGAACAAAGGTTAGTGGATGTCCTTAGAGAACATCACACTGCCTTGGGATGGACCATTGCTGATATCAAATGAATCAGTTTGACGTTGTGTATGCATCGCATACTCATGGAGGACAGTTCGAAGCCGACAAGACAACCTCAACGACGGCTGAATCCCCCGATGATGAAGGTCGTAAAAAAGGAAGTCTTAAAGCTCCTTCAAGCAGGTATAATTTATCCTATTTCTGATAGTCAATGGGTAAGTCCGACACAAGTAGTCTCTAAGAAGGGAGGTATCACAGTCTCTGAGAACCATGAAGGTGAGATGGTGCTGATGAGGGTACAAACTGGTTTGAGAGTTTGCATTGACTATATCGCAAACTCAATGCTACGACACGTAAGGACCACTTTCTTTTGCCTTTCATTGATCAAATGCTTGAGCGCCTTGCCGACCGGTCCTATTATTTCTTTTTGGATGGTTATTCTGGATACTTTCACATTCCTCTTGCACCTAAGGACCAGGATAAAACCACTTTTACATGTCCCTTTGGTACTTTTGCTTATAGTAGAATGTCTTTTGGATTATGCAATGCGCCTGGTACATTTTAAAGATGCATGATGAGTATATTTTCTGAATATGTTGAGCATTTCATTGAAGTGTTTATGGATGATTTCACTGTGCATGGGAAGGATTTTGATTCGTGTTTGCATCATTTGTCATTAGTGCTTAAGAGATTTGTTGAAACCAATATGGTCTTAAACTACGAAAAGTATAATTTTATGCTTGAATAAGGGATTGTTCTTTGTCGCATTGTGTCCAAGAAAGGCATTGAGGTAGATAAAGCTAAGATAGATTTGATTAAGCCTTTACCGTATCCTACTAATGTGCGTGAGATTCGTTCTTTCTTAGGCCATGTAGGATTTTATAGGAGGTTTATTAAAGATTTTTCTAAAATAACATCCCCATTATGTGAATTGCTTAAGAAAGATGTGTCTTTTGTGTTTGATGAAAATTTTCAGAAAGCTTTTCATGAGTTGAGGAATCAGTTGACTTCAGCACCTATTATTCAGGCTCCTATTTGGACTTTGCCTTTTGAATTGATGTGTGATGCTAGTGATTATGCTATTGGGGCTATTTTGGGACAAAAAGTTGAGAAAGCATCTCATGTGATTTACTATGCTTCTATGATGTTAAATACGGCTCTGCGGAATCACACTACTACCGAGAAAGAGTTGCTAGCTATGGTTTTTTCTTTGGAGAAGTTTCGTCCTTATTTATTGGGTGCCAAGGTAGGGGTTTATAGTGATCATGCGACACTTCGTTATTTGATGACAAAGAAGGACATGAAGTCTAGGTTGATTCGATGGATTCTACTTCTGACGGAATTTAATTTGGAAATCAGAGATAAGAAGGGAGCAGTGAACCTGGTAGCTGACCACTTGAGCAGAATTTATAGAAGTAATGGTGGAGGAGAGCAACCAGAGATACTGTGAGAGTTTCTTGATGAAGGATTCCTGAAAATTTTGACCTGTCGCCACTGCATAGATGGTGCCCGTCACCCTTTGCACGACGCCAGCCGCCCTGATGGTGTTTTCATCTCCGAGTTGCTTGATGATGATGGGAATGAGTCGTCTGCTTTGCTTATGAGTATTCGGACTAAGCAACCTTGGTTCGCTGATATTGTTAATTACTTAGTGGCTGGAATCCTTCTTTCCAATTGTCTGAAAGCTAAGAAGGACAAAATTCGGCACAATGCTCGCTACTATGTTTGGGATGATCCTTTCCTATGGAAGCACTACGTTAATAGAATTGTTCGTCGATGTCTTCCAGAGAATGAGATAACTTCTGTTTTGAGATTCTATCATTCACATCCAAGCGGTGGACATTTTGGACCACAAAGGACGGCTAGGAAAGTTCTGGAAGCAGGATTCTAGTGGCCTCACATCTTTCGCGACGCTCATGCTTTTTGCAAAACTTGTGATCGATGTCAACGAGCTGGAAATATTTTAGGCAGGAATGAGATGCCATTATCTTCGATCATGGTGTGTGAGATCTTTGATGTTAGGGGTATTGATTTCATGGGACCCTTTCCTAGTTCATTTGGAAATGTCTACATCTTGCTTGCAGTGATTATGTGTCTAAGTGGGTTGAGGCAAAGTTGACAAGGATTGATGATGCTCGCACAGTTGCTAGTTTCTTGAAGAGTTTATTTGCTAGATTTGGGATTCCCAGAGTTGTTTTCAGTGACAAGGGAACTCATTTTTGCAACAAGAACGTTAGCGCTCTTTTGAGGAAGTACAACGTGACTCAGAAAGTCTCAACCGTATATCATCCTCAAACCAACGAACAGGCAGAATTGTCCAACATGGAAGTGAGTTATGAGGATTCTAGAGAAGACTGTTGCACCGAATCCGAAGGATTGGAGTCTTAGACTGGAACAAGCACTGTGGGCTTACCGTACTTCTTACAAGACAACTATAAGGATGTCTCCATTTCTCTTGGCTTATGGAAAGCATGGTCATTTACTAGTTGAGCTTGAGCACAAAGCATATTGGGCAGTCAAACAGGCCAACATGGACGCATCTGCAGTAAGAGAATTGAGGAAGCTTCAACTTCAGGAGTTGGAAGAGATCCGTTGAGATGCTTATGGGAATGCCATGAGAGTGTTTCTAGGCAAGTCTTGGAAGAGATGCGCCTAGAGGACCCAACTTAGGAGACCGAGAAACTTATTGTGTCGAGCCAAAGACATAAAACAAAGGCGCTTCTTGGGAGGCAACCCAAGGTAAGTTATCTAGTTTTCATGTTTTTCAAACTCTAGTTAGGTCTTTATTCTTTCAAATTCAACAAAATGATGGAGTCCCATATAGATATGTATCTTTGGAGGAGTCGTGAACTAACCAATACAGGAAAGTATCTCGGATTCATGGTTCTGCACAAGCGGCACCTACTGCCTAACCCACGGCGCCCGCCGCCACCCTCAGTGATCCGAAGCTTGTTTTGTCTGACGATTGTCACCACCACCGCCACGATCAAGTAGGTTTCCTTTTCCCTTGGTTGATTTTATCTTAAAATTTGTTGTCTTTATTTGATTTTCATTGAGGAAAATGAAAGATTTAAGTGTTGGGGAGGGGATAGTGAGTTAGGTGATATAGTGCGTTAGATCACGTTTAAATTCAGTTTCATGTGTATTTTTCCGCTATTTTATTGCATTAGAAAAAGAAAAGAAAAGAAAAGTTGAAAAATGTCAAAAATCTAAAAATTTCATGCATTGCATATATGTTGTTATCCAAACATCCAAAAATCTAAAAATGTCAAAAATCTAAAAATCCTACGATAAGTTTGAAGTGTTTAGCCTTATTGCCTTAAAATGTTTTTCTTATGAAGCATGATTTGGTGATGTAATTGAGCATGTATGATTAAGCTTGAGTATGATTGAAATCCTACAAAACATGACCCTTGTGAGATTGTTTTTAGCCTTGTTGGAATCATTTATAATTCCTCTTGCTTTGATGTGTGATTTACTCTCCATATGTTTCTACCTCTTGATATTGACTTCATTAGCTATTGTCAAAGCCGACTCACATGTTTGCTGCTTGTGGAATTTATGCTTTTATGTTCTACATTTGGCTTTAGTTGCTTATTGAGAGTTTAGTGTGAAATAAAGTGGCAATGGTTGAGACACTTAGTAACCGGATCTACGCATGACACCCATGGGTATGATTCGCGCAAAATAGTGTCAAAAGCTACCCACTAAGAAAAGAAGCTTAATCATTGAGTAACCGGGTTCATTCATGACACCCATGTTTGCAACTTGCGTCAAAAGATGTTGAAGTGGACTTTATTCAAGTAAGTTGAGGTGTTGAAAAATACCAAAGTTGAAAGAAACCATAGCAAGAAAAGAAAAAAAATAAAAAAAACAGAAAAAGAAAAAATAATAAGAAAGCTTAGACCTAGGGAGGATAAAATTTACCTAGCAGCAAAAGTAAGCTATGAAAAGAAAAAAAGAAGAGTGAAATTCTAGAGCCAAATTGTCTATTTCTATTGTTTTCCGCAAGTGATGACATTTCAGTGGAGATTTGATTATATTGTTGGCTATGTAGCACGGAAACGCCTATGTAGGGCACAGTGTCGTGTCGGAAACACGGACACGACACGAAACACCTCGGAAACGCCTGGACACGGTCAAGAAACGGTCAAACTTCGGACACGTATGGAAACGCGATGGAAACGCCTTGGACACGGTTCACAAATAACGGACATGGTTTGGAATTAAAAAAAACCCGGTTCATAATTAAAATAAAAAAGAAAAAGCAAACCCGGCTATCAACCTTTGCCCTTTTCTTCTTGAGCGTCCTTTTGCACTAGCCACCGCCGAGCGTTGTTCTACACTATCCACTGTCGTTCTTCGATCTACACCAGCCACTGTCGATCGCCGGGCTTTCTGAACACAAACGAGTGTCGTTCCTATCAATCTTCCTTCAACTCTTCTCTCCCTATCTCATTCTCTCTCTATACCTTGATTTATTTTCAGATTTAGGGTTACTTTGATTGAGTGATGTTTGATTTCAATTTATATGAGATTTAGGTATAGGATCTTGAAATTGATGATGGTTCAGGCTCACAAACTAATGAAGGTAGTAGAGGGGGTGTTTCTTTGAAACAGAACGTGGAGGTGGAGTGGACCAATTTGGGATTATGTTGATAACTTGATATAGTTAGCAGAATAGCGGGAGGGGGGAACAAGACATGATGGTGGACCACCTCCTCTCAATACTTTGATTTATTTTTAGACTTAGCAATGTTTATTTGTATATATTTTGATTTGAAATGTTATATAATTATTTATTTATATCTCATTGGTCTTAACATCTAGGTGACTCTTATTAGTATAAATGTATATATCTTTGCAAGACCTTTAAAATGATATATATATCATATATCTTTGCCGTGTCCGTATCCTATGTTTTTTGAAATTGCCGTTTCCCCGTGTCTTCCCGTGTCCGTGTTCGTTTCCGTGCTACATAGATTGTTGGCAATGACTGTGAGCTTAGTGCATTTTGGATTGAGTTGAGAGTTGAACTTAATTGCCTAAACACATGAGAGCATGAGTGAAACACATATTCCTTGTGAGGTTGGATGATTTCTACTTCTATTCTTTGATCGCTAAATACATGCTATGCTGTTTATTCGCTTGATCATTTGTTCATTTCAATTGATGTTGCTTTTGGTGAAGGCTATTGCATTAATGATGAACTCCTAGGTATATGTTGCTTTTTCATTATTCGCTCGAGGACTAGCGAAGCTTAAGTGTGAGGGAGTTCGAGAATGCATATTTTAGATAGGCATAGGTGCATTAAGTATTCATATTGCATGTTTAATAAGCTTATTTATATTCTTGATCATTTGGTATTTCAAGTTCGAAATCTACGGTTTTTAGTGCTTATTTGTAGATCTTATGATTCGGACTCGAAAGGTGGAGAAAACTTTGAGTGAATGGACAAAAGAAAAGCTAAGGAACAAGAGCGGAAATGAAGAGAACGTGGAGAAATCCTATCTTTGAGGTTCTCAGAAGTTGGAACTAGCTTATAAGTTTTTCATGAGAATCATAGTGCTTGGAAAGAGCTTTCCAACGCATATTTATATGCGTCAATCGGACAAACGATGGCTCCAGAAAGTGCATTACAAGTTTAGTTTGTCAATGCTGGCAAGCTGTACGGATGGCGCCGGCCACCCTTTCCACGGCGCCCGCCGTCCTCTCAGATCCGGATTTGCAATACGTTGCCCGGGTTTATTTTTATGGGAACTTTTATCTATCTTTTCCTAGTGTTTTGAAGGGCCGGTTTTGATCGAGCCTAAATAGACTATTCTCTTTAGTATTCATTCATTAGACAACTATGGAGAGAAGAATGGAGGTTTTCTACTTTGGTATGATTCACTAAATCTCTTTAGTTTTGCCTACAATTGAAAGACATGGTTGGTTGACTTGTGAGACTTGAATTCTATGTTATTCCAAATATTGATTCATTACCTTTGCGCTGATTTTGTGTTGTTGATTCTACTTTGATTCGCATCCTTGATAGAATTGCATCGTGATAGGGTTTCAATTGTTTCGCGAGAGTAATTGTGCCTTTTGTAGCAATCACAAGCAAGTGATTCCGCGAGGATGATCTTGATTACGTAGGGTAATGGCAGTTTGGGCCACCATTCTGCCAAGAACTTTGGGAATTTGTGTTATTTGTATGTTAAATCCTACAGGGATAAGATTTTGCCTATAGATGTAAGAGATTATTATCTCTGCGAAGAGTGTCAATCCATATAAACCAAAGTCGAATTAATCGAAATAATTAGAATAACTAGAAAGAGGGCCAATGATCAATAAATCAACAATTGTTGAGAATTTGTAGGTGAAACTACTTCATCCCTATTATTATCAATCAATCATCATTCCTACTTTTACTTTATTTGGTTACTTTGATCATCTCAATTACATTCAATTTCATTACTTTGATAGCAATTTGAGTAGGCAAGAAAGGTATTCTTTCTGTGGGTTCGACCCCTCACTTATCCACTATACTAGTTTACTAGTTGGTTTATTAATTTGGAAATCATTATCTTTGGCGACGTGAAACACATGACATTTCACCCTACCATTCATTACTTGCAATTTGACGTATATAAAAACTGCCATTCAATATTTCTTGAATGGGGAATAAGGACGACAAACTAATTCCACAAATAATCGGCAAATTACTTTAATGAATTGAAATAGTAGTAATATATTGTACAGGGCCCTAAGAGACCATGTTCAACTTAGCCCATAATGCTTTTATATTAGGCCCAATTACATGTACTCCATCCTAATATGTATGCAGGAAGTGAATGGGGACAAATACACCTTAGCTGGTTTCCCGTAGCTGAATCCATATATGTACTGGTGTTGCTCACCCTTCTGAAATCAAGAAACAGAAAGCAGCACAACTGCAATTTCCTTCAGGTCTTCCACCATCTTCTACTATGGTATCTGAGCTACAATAGGACAAAATCTCCAGACAAAATGACAGATCCTTTTACTCCTTCTTCATCCAATTCCCTATAAACAACGCCATTGTTGGCTGGGGCTTCATCCCTTCCTGCATTTACAGTTTTATTCCCATCAAATTGAAACAAAACAACTTCCCAACATGGAAAGCTCAAGTCTGCCCCTACCTCGGTTCTCAGGGGCTTCTTCGTTTTGTGGATTGAAGTCATCCTCGACCTCCCTCTCTCAACCTGAACGGAGTCATCGACTGCGAGACGTCTGCAGAGATATGGTCGCTACTTCATGAACATCATGTTGCGCGTTCAACAGCTCAAATCGTCCAAGCCCGACTACAGTTTGCCTCGCTTCGGGAAGGGTCAGGGAGCGTCACCGACTCCTATAATCGGGCAAGAGGACTGGTAAGCACACTTGCTGGGGTTGGACACGTTGTTTCTGATATTGAGTTTATTACTTACTTACTTGATAGCCTGGGAGCGGACTATGAGTCCCTTGTCACCTCTCTTTCTACCCAACCAAATTTGTCCGAACCCATATTGGTTCTTTCCCATCTCCTCAATCACGAGTCCCGACTTGCCACTCCATCACAAGGCCTTCTCCCCACTCTCCCATCCACAAATCTTCCAAAACCACCACCACAAACCCAAACACCAGAAGCCAACTATACATACAACTCTCGAGGTCGAGGCTTCTATCGCGGAGGTCACGACGGTGGACGTGGAGGTCGCGGTCGGGAAGAGAGAATGATCATAGCACTCCCTTCACTCCAAATCAAAATCACCAAAATCGCCCTTCAACTTTCAATGGTCTCCAAGATACGAGACCCATCTTTCAGCTTTGCTCAAAGAGGGGACACACAACCCCTTCCCGTTGGCATCGATTCGATCATGCCTTCCAGTCACCACTCCCATCCAGCTTCCAGGCAACCTACACCAATACTTGGTACCCCGATACTGCTGCAAATCGTCACTACACAACGGATATCTCGAACTTGCGATTAGACTCGCTTCTGTATAGTGGAACTGAACAAGTACTTCTTGGTAATGGATCCTCCGTTCCAATTATCAATCATGGTTCAGCCCAATTCTCAACACCAAACCGTATCTTCTTTCTCTCTCACCTCCTTCATACTCCTCAAATTTCAAAAAATCTTCTCTCTGTCTATCAATTTTGTCTTGATAACAAAGTGTTTTTTGAGTTTCATGCTCGCTGTTTATTTGTTAAGGATGTGCAAACATGCCAGGTTATTCTTCAAGGAACTGTTGAGGGCGGCCCTTATCAGTTGCCGGTCACCGTCTCACCTTCGTCACCGTCTCAAGCTCATGTCACCACCACATCATCTTCATCTTTTTCTCATTGGCACTACATATTAGGGCATCCCTCACAAACCCTAACCCACTCAATTCTTTCTTCCATCAACCGACCCTTTTCATCAGGCCCAATAAAGCCCTGTCAAAGTTGTTCATGGGCCAAGGCCCATGCATTACCACATACGGCTTCACCTAGTAGATCCACTCGTATTCTAGAACTTCTTTTTGTTGATATTTGGGGTCCGTCTTATTATCTTTCCGATAAGGGTTGTCGTTTTTATTTATCTATTGTGGATGATTATTCGAAATTTATTTGGATTTTTCCTATTGCTACAAAGTCTATTGTTTCATCCACTTTCATCAATTTTTCCAAATTAGTTACAAATTTATTCTCTACAACCATTAAAAGTGTCCAAACGGACAATGGAGCAGAGTTGAAACCCCTCCATGCATTTTTCCAACACAATGGCATTGCCCATAGACTTACATGTCCGTATTCTTACCCTCAAAATGGCACCGTTGAGTCTTGACATCGTCGCATTGTGGACATGTGACTCACTCTCTTAAAGCATGCATCTCTCCCTCTCTCCTATTGGGACTTTGCTTTTAAAACATCGGTTTATCTTCTCAATCGTCTTCCCACCCCGGTTTTACAAAATTGCTCACCCTCTGAGCTCTTGTTTCACAAACTCCCCGACTATGAGTTCTTACGAGTCTTTGGTTGTCTTGCTTTTCCCAACCTTTAGCCTTACAATTCACATAAGCTCTCTTTCTGCTCAACCCTAACGGTTTTTCTCGGGTATAGTTCCCAACACCGGGTTTACATTTGTTTTGATTGGATCAATTCTCGCTATTATGTATCTCGGGATGTACTGTTTCACGAGGATACTTACCCATTCTCTAATACAAGTGGATCTACAACTCAATCTGATCTAGAGGCCCAATCTTTTCCCCTGCTACGATTCCCTCATATTGGACCTGAGCCCAATTCCCCATTCCCCACTGTCAGCCCAAACAGAATACCCCACAATTCACCCCAACAATCAACACCACTTATCCCTTCCCCATCTTCCAGGAACTCTGTTCCAGATTGTACCCCTCGGCATGCGTCTCCAACACCTCCCTCCCCGTCGGCACCTTCAAGCCAAAATTGCCATCCCATGATAACCAGATCCAAAGCCAACATTACCAAACCTCTCATTCGACAAGATGGAACCATTCCTTGGTCATCTCAATGCTCCAACGCCCAATTATCCCCGATCATACCCGATGAACCCACTTCTTATACGGAGGCCTCCAAATACCTAGGCTGGAAACAAGCAATGAATGCTGAATTCACTACCCTCCTTGCCACAAACACATGGACTCTTGTCCCTCCCTCCCCTTCCATCAATGTTCTAGGAACCAAATGGGTTTTCAAAACCAAAAGGCTTGCTACAAGGGAAATTGAACCTCGGAAAGTTCATTTAGTGGCTCAGGGATTCAATCAGATTCAAGGCATTCATTTCTCTGAGACGTTTAGTCTAGTGGAAAAATCCACAACCATCCGATTGCTCCTCTCTTTGGCGGAAACACACAGGTGGACGGTTCGACAACTCGATATTCAAAAATCCTTCCTACATGGTGACTTGACGGAGGATGTGTACATCCAACAACCAAAAGGTTTCATTTATTCCCTTTATCTTAAGTAGGCCTCTCGGGCTTGGTTTGCCAAACTCAGTGAGGCTCTCATCACTCTCGTTTTTTCCCCTTCTCGATCTGATTCATCACTTTTTATCTATCACCAAGCAGGCTACTTAGTTATGTTCTAGTGTACGTAGACGATCATCTCGTAATTTTATCCGATGAGCATCAATCCACTCTGTTTATTGATGCACTTGCCAAACAATTTCCAGTGAAGAATTTGGGTGATCTTCATTTTTTTTTTCTAGGAATTGAAGTCTCTAGGGATGCGTCTGGCTTCAATTTGTCTCAATCTAGGTATATTCATGATCTTGTAGTGAAGACCAATATGTAGAAAGCTAGCTTGGTAACCACACCGATGGCTCTTTTGCTGAGAGTCCCCCATTCTCTGAACCTTTACTATATCAAAGCACCGTGGGTAGTCTGCAGTACCTCCAATTCATTCGGCCAGACATTTCAATTGTGGTTAACAAAGTTTGCCAATCAATGCATCATCCATGTGTACACCACTGGCAAGTAGTCAAACGGATACTCCGTTACCTCCGTGCTACATCCTCTCTTCGCTTCCATATCTCTGCACACATCAAACTTCGTCTTCAGGCCTTCCCTGATTCTGACTGGGCAGGAGACCCTCTTGATCGCCGATCCATTTGTGCATATTGCATCTTCCTTAGTGATAATTTAATTTCTTGGAGTTCCAAGAAGAAAGACACTGTCGCTCGTTCATCAACGGAAGCTGAATACCGAAGCTTGGCTATTGCAACTTGTGAATTCTTGTGGATACAGTCCCTGCTCTCTGAACTCCTGATAAAGCATAATCCAATAGGCATTATAGGTTAGTTTAGGTGCATTTCATTGTCATATATTCATGTTTTAGTGTTAATTAGATTAGCACTCGTTTTGTGGAAAAGTTCGGAATCTACACTATTTCAATGGTTTTATGTAGATTCATAGGTCCGAGGCAAAAAACACGAGGAACGTAGCTAAGAGAGGCTAAGGAAAGACTTGGGAGAGCATAAGGAAGAAGTCCCGAAAAGCATGGATCAACCTAAGGAGCAACGGAGAACAAAATCGAGGTCTAAGAGCAAAATTGAGGGCAGGTCGCGAAAGGTGTCCGCCCAGGGAGCTGAACTTGTAACGCACTTTCCGGCGGCCTCGAATGTCCGATCGATGCATATGAGCATGCATTGTAAATCTCTTTTGAAGATCTATGTGATGGTAGTCTTCTGGATATTCTTTGACAACGAATGGATTTCCGTTGCTGCGGATCAAGTCATCGATGTCATGTCTAGTAAGTGCCTGAGCAGAACTCGCTGCCAGCGAATTGGATCTCACTTCCAGCGAGTGAAGTCAGTGGGCGCATGTCTAGGAGCTAGCACATCTCACTGCCAGCGAATAGAGCTCGCTGTCAGCGAGTTGAGTCAGCCCAAGAGTCAGTGAGGAAGCAACATGAGTCGCTGCCAGCGAATGGTTACTCGTTGCTAGCGAATGGAGTCGCTTCAGCGAAAGACCGGACTCGCTGCAGCGGATGGACACTCTCGCGACAACAAATGGAGGATGTCGCGGCCGCGGAAGGGTGGACTCGTGGAAGCGAAAACGATGGAATCGAAGAGTATTGGAAAATTTCTAAGGCATGGACATTCGCTAGCAACAAATGTGGTAGGGAGGTGGTAGCGAAAATCCAACAATAGCTTGTTTAAGGCCATTCGCTGCTAGCGGAAATTTTCGCTGCCAGCGGAATTTGACGCTGAACTATACATGGAAAGTCTATCTTCTATCTTGTTTGTTTACGAAGTTTCTATTTTATTTGTCTATCTTTTACCTTGTTTATGCAACACTTTAGGCTTATAAATAGGATGTTATAGGATTAGTTTTCTATGGATTCAAAGAGAGAAATCACCATTAAAGAGAAGAAAGCTTAGATAAGCCATGCTTGGCTAATTTTGTAGTTTTCGCATTCACTTTCGAGACTTGGTTGGTGGTTTGTGAGTTTCTAATATAATTTATTTTTCCTCTATAATTCTTTCAACTTTGTGTGATATTGATTATGTTATTGGCGATATCTTGATTAGCTACCTTGATAATATTGATTTCATGCTAGGATTTAATACTTTCGTATTTTTGTTATTTCCATAGTAGCGCGCATAAGATTGTGGATTCCGTGTTTGAAGCATGATTTTGTAGGGAGTTGACATATATCTTAAACATCGATTTACCGTGTTTAATTGGTGTTATTTATATGCTCAAGTTCTTGGGACGTTTTGCTATCTATTTGTTAAATCTTGACCGTGTTAAGGTTGCATTGGGGTGTCACGGATTAATTGAACTCGTATAACTTTTAATCTACTTAAACCAAGACGAGAGGAACTCGTAGGAAAAGATAATAACTTGAAAATGATTCGATGATCAATAAAACCAACCAAAGTCGAGAAATTGTAGGTGGAAACTCTTTTCTTCTATCCATTATTTGCTTTTGTCAATATTATTTTGTTTTATTTTCATTCATAACAATATTATCTTTTATATTGATAAATATACAATATTTAGAAATACTTGATTCTCTAGGGTTCGACCCCTTACTTGCATACTATACTAGTTTGTTTGTTTGAGAATTATCTTTGGCGAGGTAAATCAACGACTTTACCTCCGTCAAAATTGGCGTTGTTGCCGGGGAATCAAGTTTATTTTTTTTGTTTTGTGTATTTATTAATTTTTGTATATATATCTAACCCCGTCATGGACCTATCTTATGGTTCACGATACCTCATTACTAATTGTTTGCAATGGAGTTGAAGTTATGGCAATAACAGGGAGAATACTTTCACCATTACCTCGCAAAAGTGCAAGATTTAGTGGACAACCTTGCTTCACGGGGTATCCAAGATGATTTAAAAGAACGAGTACATTGTATTCAAGATGGCATGCTTTCCGAGATACGAGAATTCGCTCAATCATTGAAAGATGAAGGCTTTTACGGTTTGGATTGGCCGGAATTATGAGATCTTTTCCTTTGCGTGGGTGATATGAAAAAGGTGGAAGAAGACTATAAGTTTGCATCCATAGCCTTAGTTGTAAGAGGAAATTGAGAGTGCAAACAGAATGTAATTAAAGTAAAGCAAACTGATTGAATCCCATCAAATAATGTTCAAGACTTCCTCCCGATGTAGTAAGAGAAAGTCAGGTTTGAATCATCGAGTAAGCTGGTCAGCGGATCCTAGGCAGCGGAGAAATCTCACGGACAGATGTCGATTTACAGGTTGCTCGATCTCGGCTAGGGTTTAGTCGACAAAAGATCGGACAAGTTGATTAACGCAGCAGCAGTCACAAGATTGTTGTCGATATCGAGCAGTTCTACTCGATATCGAGTAAAGATGTCGATGTCGAGGAAAGCTTTGTCGAGTTCCAGCAGTTCATAAGCTACGACAATCTGGGATCGAAGGTCAGTAGTCGATATCGACAGAGTTGGTCGAGATCGAGGAGTAACAGAAAGTAAAAACAAGTGGTATTCGAATTGTAACTTGATGAATGAAAGAGAACTTCCAAGATTAGGGTTTGCGACAACGATTACCGTGAAAGCGGAATATAAATCATAAAAGGCGGTGACTTTATCGACAAAGGAGAAGGCTTTCACCTAATCCGACAAGTAGGAATATAAATCTCGCGATAAATAACCCTAATTGCATCTATTTCTTTTCATAATCAGAATTTATAATCTTTCGAATAGAAATCCTAATTACTACCCAAGTTTCACAACATGAGTTCTTCAATTTCTCAATCAAAGATGAAGCACATAGGGAATAGAATATAATAACGACAAAATACCTTCTTTTGCAATCGCCAATCCACCAACATGGCTCTCGTTGGGCTCACCCCAACCCTAGAAGTAGGTGGACTACTCGCGCTTCATCGCAATCACAGACATTGATGTAAAAGAAATAACTTGCAATAAACTATATTCAAAGTCTTTATAATCCCGGCACTCAATCTTTCGCAGAATGCCAAAACCCTAAAACCTTTGAACTCCTAAAACTCTATGTGTAATTGTATCTCTGAAATTGAATGAATAAAAACTCAGCCCCATGGGCTTTATTTATAGGGCTTAATCCTTGCTAATCAAGGAAAGCAATCTATATCTATATCTAATGATAAAACTTAAATAAAGATAAAACATTAATTCTAAAAGGAATATCTAAATATCTTTTTATCTCTTGACATAAGTGGATAAACTTCTCTCCATGGATATATCCTTGATAGACTTGGTAAAACTTGATAGAACTCGGACATCTCGCAACCCAACAGCCCAACTCGTGATCGGACAAGCCCAACAGCGTCGCAACCTAGGAAGATTCTACTCGATATCGAGTAATTTCCTCGATATCGAGGAACTTGGTTTGTCGACTGGGCTTCACTGGCTTGCTCGAGTAACTGGTCCTCGATGTGGCTCGGACAAGTGCTTCTGGGCTTACTCAACATCGAGGAATTTCCTCGATATCGAGGAGAAATGTCTCGTCGACTTGGCTGTCTGGCTTGCTCGAGCAACTTCTCCCCTACCTGGCTCGGACAGGTGATCTTGGTCTTGTCGATATCGAGCAAAGTACTCGATATCGAGGAAAGGTTGCTCGGCATGTCTAGGTCTTCGGCTTCTCAATCAGGTGCTGCTTCCTCGACTCCGGGCATGACTTTGGGTTTTGTCTATATCGAGTAACTTACTCGATATCGAGTAAGGTTCTGGAGTCGGGTTGGCTCCGTCTTCAGTTCCTCGATCAGCTCCTCCTCGACCAGGCTTGTGCGCACATTTGTTTTCGATATCGAGTAGAGGTTGTCAATATCGAGTAACACTGGGTTTCAGCCTTCCGTCTTTGCTTCTTGGTTTTATCCCGGAATGGCTCCAAATGTTGTAATATTAAATCAAAACTTATCTAGAACTCTATTTCTTGCAAATAAGCATATACTACATAAATTCAACATATTCCCAGCCCGAAATATGCAAAGTGTATAGAATAAGGAGCTAAAATGTGCATTAAAAACATAACTATTTTAGTGACATCAAATCACCCCATACTTAGACTTCCTTGTCCTCAAGCAATAACCAAACAATAACCAATACCTACAATACATCCTTCAAGTCTTCGCCTTTGTCAAAAGCAACATCTCAAGTAGTAGCAATGTAAGACAAGTGAATTTAACGTAATCACACATATATGAGCGATCCATAGGCATAGGCAATATAAATCCAACCTCACCGGGGTAAAGTGTTTTACACTCAACTCTCAATGTGTTTAGGCTATGAAGATCAACCCTCAACTCAATTCCATATACAATCTCATAAATATTGCAATTTAAATATAAATCAATTTCGCAACCAATTATGTTAATGCAACGAGAATCATCAGGAGGACTTCGCTCAATAGAAGTCTTCAAAGAAGATTCCATTCGACGGGGTTGTAATGGGGCTTGGTAAGAAATAAAAGGGTATGGAATTATTTGGCCATGTGGTGCTTAATAGAATTCGGGATTCAAGACTCCTAAATCTTCAACACAACTCAACCAATCCATAATTCTCGGTCATATGAATCATCCAAACTCTCCAACTCATCTCAATGAAGTACACAACCTTTCAAACTTAATTAACCTCTCCAAAGTATGAATCTTGCGAAAATGAAAGAAATAAGGTAAATTTGGCTCATGCACTTTATTCATAATCACAAACTTTTTTTTTTTTGGTAAAACGAAAATAAAATAAGAATAGTACATTTATAAGGTGAGCCAAAAATCCTCTTACAAAATGTGCATAGCAATATCAAACCAACCTACAACTTAATAAACTCAGAAATTCTTTTCACTTGAAATAAAACACAAGCTCATTCCTTCCACAAACCATTACTCCAACCAACTCTAAGTCTTAATTCCCAAATAGGGGTCAGGCTCAATTTGGCTAAGGATAATTTTGTGGAGTTTATAATAAAAGTCTCAGCTAATGTTCTGGCTTCAAGCAGAGATAATGCAGGGTAGGTAAAGAGAGGATAAAATTGGCTTTAAAAGGTACCTCCATCATTTAATTCTCATTCACATAAACATATAAATGCATTGACTTTGAATAACTATCACATCATTTAGAGATGCATAGGAAGAGTAAATACACTCAAGAAAGCAGAGGGATTTTTAATGTTCTCCCTATAAGGCCAAAATTCTCACTAGGACAACTTTTGTTGGATTTCAACCTTTAACTTAGGATCATATGTGCTCAATTTCATCACAACTTCACAATCCACATAAAAACAATTTCGAGGACTTAGGCTAAACCTTCCAAACATGCCATAGGATTTACATGATCAAGTCAGTCATTATTTATCATCATAGGACATCTAAGTTAGGGTATAAAAAAAACAAGACAAAATAAAATTGAAACATGCATATTTTTTTTCTTTTTCGACATTTTTTTATGCAACTAAAAGCAAAATTAAAGTATGACAAAAGACTCAAATGCATGAATGCATAACATAATCAAAACATGCAACACATAAATCGCATAAGAAGCTAGACCAAAAATAAGATTTCTGTATCCCCACCCCATACTTAAAATCGACAGTGTCCTCACTGTCAAAGAAATGTAACCAAAGGGCGGGAAAAGAAAACTTACAGAGCCGCTGACCATCGAGTCTCTCAATCCTTTAGTGATTCATCTTCCGGCAAGTTGTCCCAACCATAATACCGCAAAAATAAACCATATAAAATAACCCCATACTTAGTTCATAACTATCCTATAAGTATAAGGAAGATTATATTAAAAGGTAACAACCCATATATATGATATTAAATAAAGGAACAAATTCAAGAATTTTCCAAATATATCATATAACCCTAAATTCATGAATTTCCTTAATAATATAAATGAACTAAGTATGACATTATTTAGATAAATAAAAATTAGCCCACCAAATATAGCAATTTCCATAAATAACCAACCCCTAATAATAAAGAGGGAATTTGTTGAAAGGGATCTTTTACCATATTTGATTAGATAGTTAGCCCCTTTAATTTGTTTATTAGTCACAACCACCCCTCTAATTATTTTTTTAGCCGTATGAGTGATTCCTTCCTTCCTCCCATCTTCTTCCTCGGAGCTCACCGGATCTGGAGCCGACGAAGTCGGAGCCGCCCTCGGAGCTCACCGGGTCTGGAGCTGACGAAGCCGGAGCCGCCCTCGGAGCTCACGGGATCTGGATTTTTCGACTCCCCTCCCATGGCGGCTGGGTTTGTAGCGAGGCTCGGTGGCGGCGGATCCGGGCTTTCGGTGGCCAGATCTGTGGTGTGGGTGGTCGGAGGGACTCGGATCTGGGGTGGCGGCGGTCGACGAGGGCTGCTATGGGACTCGGGATCTGCCGGGGAAGAAGAAGGGTTTGTGTTGTAATTGCTAATAAATCACGAAACCGGCCCGAAATTTTTAAAAATTATAGATTGGCCCTATATTTTATATAAATACAGAAAGTGGCCTAAAACTTCCAGGGATGTATATTTTGCCCATGTGAAGTATTCACATATCCTGAAGATGATATGTAACCCCCGAAGTGGTTGACCCTATATTTTATTGATTCCACATTATATTACTTACATTGATGCATTTTTTTTAGTTGATGACATGTTATAATAGGTGTTTTTACGTATACAACCAATATTAATGTCGTAGTAGTTCAAAGACGTATTTTTATATGTGCAATAAGGTGACAATATTTTGATTCCACGTTTTAAGCTCTTATGTCATCAATTATATAAAATTGTCACCATAAATAATTATGATTAATGAAGCGCAATAACAAATGTCATCCATGAATAAAAATTTAATGAATATGTCACCACAAGTGATTGTATCAATGAAGTGTAATCACAAACGTGTCATCAGTTAATGAAAGTATAATCGATGAAAATAAATCGATATACAATTGATTAAATTAAAAACATGTGGCATCAATCGATTTAATTAAAAAAAATGGCATCAAATAATTACATTATAAAAATGACATCAAATACCATTTTGAAAAATTTGTATCACATTAAAGAAAAAAAATGTCATCAAAATACTACTTTGAAAAAATATCATAAAAAATATGGCATCACGGTAAAAAAAATATCATCAAAAAATTGACATAAAAAAAGTGGCATCTGTCGTTAACAATAAAAAAAATGGCATCAATGATCAACGTGACATTACTGTAAACAAAAAATGTCATCAATGTTTAAAAAAAGTGACATTAAAAAAGTGTCATCCAATCATTTCATTAGAAAAGTGGCATCAAAGTGAAAATAAAATATAGTAAAATTTTGGCATCAAAACGGTAAAATATGACATCACTAAAAAAAAATTAAAATTGACATCAAAACGGTAAAATATAGTAAAATTGGCATCAAACGGTTGACCATTGACCAACCCACCTTATTGGGAAGAGGTTTAGGGCAAAACTAATTAAATTGATTTAGGGACTAAGTGATTAATTGAATATTCAAAAAAGGCCTTCTACCAAAATCACCCAATAATAAATAGCAATTTCCCCAACAAATTTCAAACCCTAGACAATCAAATATCAAGTGCATAGAGAGAGAAATCATAAGAGTTGCAAAAAGATATGGGGAAATCTGTAATTTAGAGAAATTAAGGGGTGGGTTCTCGGAATATCAAGAAAAATACACTGGTGGCCGTGGTTTTTAGAACTGGGCAGTGCGAGAGACTGATCTGGGCTCGGCAATGCCTGGGGGTGGTGGATCCGGGGTTCAGAGGGCCGGAATGGAAGGAAGGTAGCCGGAACCCGGGTGGGGAGGTGATCGGCGAAACGGATTTTGGCAGTAGCAAGAACAGGGAGGGCGAAGTGGTCTTCGGCGAGGGCTGTGGGTGGCTGGAGCAGATGAACTGGGGCTCGGGTGGCCGGATTCAAGGAAGAGCGGCTGGATCTGGGGTGAGAAGGCCGAAAACTGGGAGGGGAGGTGTTCGGCTACGGGGATTCTGAGCAGAAGCAGAGAGCTGGGCGTCGGCGGCGCTGCTTGGCTCGGCGATGCTGCTGGTGGGCTTGGTAGGGCTCGGAACTCAGCCTTTGTAGCTGGCAGTGGGCAGGGGAACTCGAGGAAGGAGGTGAAGATGGTGGCTGGCAGGGAGAGCGAGAGCAAGAGGCGGCTAGGTTCTTGTCGAGATCGGGGAAGCAGGATGAAGAGAGGGCTCCAACAGGTAAAAAATCTGAAATTAAAATTAAAAATAAAACTGGAAAGAAATTACCTGTTTTTTTTTTGTTTTTTTTGTATTATTTGTTTTTTTAGAGAAAGAAAACTTACCTGGAACCTCGTACTTACCTGATAAGCTTAGCCGATTAAGATGAACCTGACTGATGTAGAACCACTTTGAATGCCTGAATTTTAACAATGAGAAGAGATTATGCACGAATTTCAAGAAAATAAAATAAAATAAAATTTAAAGAAAAAGAAAGAGTAAGAAAAACGGGTTGCCTCCCGTAAGCGCTAAGGTTTAAGTCGTTAGCTCGACCCACTTTCCTGTTTTAGGCTTTGACCAACGCCAGGGTGGCGCGAATCTCCTCTTCTGGGTCTTATTGGTCATAGTATTTCTTGACCCGTGCCCATTTACCTTAAAGGTGGTTCCATCAGTGTCAATTAACTCTACTGCTCTATGAGGGTATATGTGGTGAACCAAGAAGGGTCCTACTACTCGATGAAATGTGAACCACCGTCTGAAATAAGAACTCTAGGAACACCAAAGCGAGAAAATATGTTACTTTTAACAAACTTTGAAACTACCTTCGCGTCGTTGGTCCTAGTTGCAACAACCTCAACCCATTTAGAGACATAGTCGACCGCCACAAGGATGTATTTGCAAGGTCCTGAAGCAGGGAATGGTCCCATAAAGTCAATTCCCCACACATCAAATAGCTCAACCTCCAAAATCCCTGTGAGTGGTGTCTCATTCTTCCAAGTAATGTTGCTCGATCTTTGACACTCATCACATGAAGTGACATAAGCATGGACATCCCTGAAAAGATTAGGCCAGTAAAAACCACATTGAAGTACCGTAGATGCAGTTTTGAAGCCTTTTGCATGTCCGCTTGTAGGGAGAGTATGGCAATGGTGAATGACACTTTCCACCTCCTCCTCCGGAATACAACGTCTGAACATATGGTCCTTTCCTTGTTTGAACAAGTAAGGATCATCCCAATAATATTGCTTGATGTCGTGGAGGAACTTCTTCTTTGCCTGTGAGGATAGCCTTAACGGAATCTCATTTCCTGCAAAATAGTTAGCGAAATCCGCATACCAGGGTACCTTTGATCCTTTTATAGCATATATATCATGTATAGGACTAGTAGGATGGGTAAAGAAGAAATCCTCACCGGAATCCATACGGAAAACCTCACCTGAAAACTCACCAGGGGTTAGTCGATATCGAGTAAAATTACTCGATATCGAGCAGACTGCAGTGTCGCCTGGTTGTGTACTCGGCCTCTGGTGGTGAGCTTTACTCGACGTCGAGGAGTTTTCCTCGATATCGAGTAAAACCGTACTGTCTGTTGGTGCTGTGCTTGGCCTCAGGTGTTCTATCGAGTTGGCGTTTGTCGATATCGATGAAGTTTTGCTCGATGTCGAGTACCCCTGCAGCTCAAATCCATGCAAAGAAGAATACTCACCTGTTTTACTCGATGTTGAGGAAGCTTGCTCGATATCGAGGAAAACCGTGTCAGTCCGCATCAGGTGCTCATCTGGGCGAGAGTCGTCGATGGGTGTGGTGTCCTGGGCTTCCTCTAGCATGTCCTTGGGGAGCCTGAATAGGTGATCAACGACTGAATTCTCTATGCCATTCTTGTCCTTTAGCTCAACATCAAACTTTTGAAGTAGGAGCACCCATCTTAACAATCTTGGTTTAGCATCCTTCTTTGTCATTAAATATATAAGAGCATCATGGTCAGTATGGACAACAACTTTAGAGCCAATAAGATAAGAACGAAATTTTTCAAAAGCAAAAACCACAACAAAAAATTCTTTCTCTGTTGTGGTGTATTTAGCCTGAACCACCTCAATAGTCTTGCTTGCATAGTAGATGGTATGTAGTTTCTTGTCCTTCTGCTGTCCTAGAACTGCTCCCACGGCGTAATCGATGACATCACACATGATTTCAAAAGGTAGTGAACAATCCGACGATTGAATGATTGGAGCGGAGATAAGAGCTTCTTTTAACCTGTTGAAGGCTTCAAGACATTCGCTAGAAAACACAAACTTAACATCTTTCATGAGAAGGTTAGTTAATGGCTTGGCAATCTTAGAAAAATCTCGAATAAACCTTCTATAAAAACCAACATGACCAAGAAAACTCCTTATCTCTTTAATGGATGATGGTGGGGGCAATTTCTCCACTAGCTCTATTTCGGCCCTGTCCACCTCAATACCCTTCTTAGACACCTTGTGGCCCAGTACGATTCCTTCCTTGACCATAAAGTGGCATTTTTCCCAGCTGAGAACCAAATTTGTCTCTTCACAACGCTTGAGTACTCTGCGTAGGTTAGAGAGACAAATATCGAAAGTAGTACCATAAACTGAGAAATCATCCATAAATACCTCAATTATGTCCTCTATCATGTCGGAGAAGATGGTCATCATACACCTTTGAAAAGTAGCAGGGGCATTGCAAAGGCCAAAGGGCATCCTCCTATATGCAAAAGTTCCATAGGGGCAAGTGAAGGTGGTCTTTTCTTGATCGTCGGGATGAATAAGAACCTGCCAAAAACCAGAATATCCATCCAGGTAACAAAAGTAATCATGTTCTGCTAACCTTTCGAGTACTTGATCAATGAAGGGGAGTGGAAAATGATCCTTCCTGGTGGCGGTGTTGAGTTTTCTGTAATCAATGCACATCTGCCAGCTGGTAGTGATTCTTTTCGGAACAAGCTCTGCCTTCTCATTCTCCTCAACGGTCATTCCACCCTTCTTAAGAACAACATGAACAGGACTTACACACTTGCTGTCGGAGATTGGATAAATGATTCCTGCATCCAGCATGCGGTGGATCTCTTTCTTTTCAACCTCCTTCATGTTGGGGTTAAGCTTCCTTTGATGCTCAATTGTTGCTCTGTGATCATCTTCCAAAAGAATTCTATGCATACAAGTAATGGGTGAAATACCTTTTATGTCCTCTAGAGAATAGCCTATGGCTTTCCTATGAGTGCGGAGGACTTCTACTAGCTTGTCTACTTCTTGTGTGTTTAATGAAGCATTGATAATCACAGGAAAAGTAGAGTTAGGACAAATAAATTCATACCTAAGGGTGTCAGGTAAGGGTTTCAGCTCCGGAGAAGGCCCTTGTGGAATCAAGATGGGCTCTACTTCCTCCGTCTTCATGATCTTCCCTAGGTAATCCGTCTCAATCCTCATGGAAGAAGCATCCATATCAGCTACATGAGTTGACTTCGACCAAGCATACATCGATGACAACGCTGAATTGGACATAGGACTACACTGCTGCAAGAAGCTACTCGACATCGAGTTAGAAAGATCAGAATCGACCAAAAAATCAGAACTTACCTTGAATGCAGAGTTGGTCGATGTCGAGTTATTTTCCTCGATATCGAGGAAAATGGTGCTCGTCGAGTTGGCTTCTTTGGCTTCTGGTGTGCCTGTAGGGAAGAAAGTAGTCGATATCGAGGATAACTACTTGATTTCGAGTAGAATCAGAGGACTTACCGTTTCTGGAGAATTGGTGCTGGTCGATATCGGGCAAGGTTCCTCGATATCGAGGAGTTTAGTCGATGTCGACTTGATCTGCTCGATTTCGGGTGAGTCGTTCAGCTCTGCCGATAATGCGTTGTCGAAGAACTCTTCCTCGCTCGATTCTGCTGCAACTAGTTCCTCCTCTGCTAGTATAGATTTTGCCTTACCTTCATCTTGTATCAAAAGTTGTCATGCAGGCTCATCGCAAGAGATAAAATTGAATTTTGAATATATAGCTTTAATTTCCATTACCTCTTATGTGTCTGGATTGAAAAAGTATTCAATAATCTCATCTCCAATGGTGAAAGTGAGAATTCCCCTCTTTACTCCAATGTTGGCATCAGCTGTTGCTAGGAAAGGTCGCCCTAGGATGATGGGGCAAGCTGGATCCTCTGCCATTTCTACTACAAGAAAATCTGTAGGGAAAAAGAATCTACCAACTTTAACAGGAACATTATCAACAATACCTGTAGGAATTACCACGGTGTTGTTTGCCATGTAGAGCTTGGCATCATTTGGTTCCAGGGTGCCTATCTTTACCTTCGACCAGATGGATAGGGGCATGATGCCTACACTTGCTCCTAAGTCACACAGTGCCTTAAATCTATGATGACTAAGTCCAACAGTGATAGTAAACTTACCAGGGTCAGGTCGCTTCTCAGGGAAATCCATCTTCTTGCATTCCTTGACAATCTTAGTCATTGATCGCTTGTTGCTAAGAATCTCTTTGAGGAACTTGACGTAGGCAGACATCTCGTGAAGTGCTTCTGTAAAAGGAATAAGAACGTTTAGACTCTGAAGCAATTTCACAAAACGCTGAAACTTACCGTCAGTTGGATCTCCTTGGTTCTTGGAAGGGAATGGGAGCGTCTGCTTATTTTTCTGAGCCAGAATAGCTTCCGGAGGTGGTGAAGACTCCTCGACATCGGCCTGCTTCTTCTCGATATCGACAACAGATTCCCCGATATCGACCAAAGTGGTCGACTTCGAGTTGCTGGGCTGTGCAAACGAGTCCGAGCTTGGCTTCTCCTCCGCGTCGAGTAGATTTTTGTCGATATCGACCAAACTTTGGTCGACATCGAGTTGATGTTGCTCGTTGTCGAGGACAGTTTTGTCCTTTTCTTCTCCGTTCTCTAGCTCGTGCAATTTGTGACCGCTGCGTAGCTTTACATCAGCGACATGTCCATTCTGCCCTTTAGGATTTGGTTCTGTATGCCCTAGGAGCTGTCCGGATGGTCGTGGAATCTGCGCCGCGAATTGACCCATTTGAGTCTCAATGTTTTTCTTCCAGATGTCTAGCTCTCCAAATTTGTATTGATGTTCTGGAACTGATTGTTGATGGTGCCTTAATTCCGGCGCATCTCATCAAGGATGAGCTGTAAATCATCCTTCTTTTGATCCCTTTCTTGATGTCTTGGAGCTCTGTATGGCGGGGGGTTCCTAGGAGGACCTTGGGTCCATTGTGGTTGATAGAACCTTTGATCCCCCATATAGCAATTAGGACCCCTTGTGTAGGCTACCTCCCCGTGAGTTTCTGCCATCCTGACTTGCTCCGTGTACGGGCCCTCAGTAGTGGTGTGCCGTTGTGAACCACATTCGATGCAAGGTTGGTTGACAGAGAGATATTTGACTTGCTTGAGGAGCTTGCGATTCTGATCTCTGTAGTATTGCTCCTTGACATCAGGGTCTAGCTCCTTAGACGGCTCATAGAGAGGCATGGATAGGGCTGACCTGACGTAGGCATTCTCATCATAGTTTGTAGAAGCCCCATACTTGTTATCGTAATTCGTGAGCTTGTCAAGTACACCCCATGCGTCAGCTGGTGGCATCGTCAGATACTCATATCGAGTATACTGATTGATCCTGTCCTTAGTGACTTGGTCAAGAGAATTGAAGAAAATCTCCTGAATGACATAGGGTGGTTGTCCATGAGTAGGGCAAGATCGCAGTAGTTCCTTGTATCGTTCCCATGCTTTTGCCAGGCTTCTGTTTGAAAGCTGTAATCTTTTGGCGGAG
This sequence comes from Persicaria tinctoria, assembly GCA_037127255.1. Classification (NCBI taxonomy): domain Eukaryota; kingdom Viridiplantae; phylum Streptophyta; class Magnoliopsida; order Caryophyllales; family Polygonaceae; genus Persicaria; species Persicaria tinctoria. The sequence continues at coordinate 38,470,056 of JBANSL010000012.1, read as the reverse complement.
GAGTGCTGTCTTGGCAGGAGGGAAGAATTTGTTGAGAAATTCCTGCTCTACTCGAGCCCATGTTGTGAGGGATCGTGGTTTTAGTCCTTCTAGCCACTTCAATGCAGGACCGGCGAGAGACCAACGAAAGGCCTTCATCTTGACATATTCCAGAGTAGTACCTTCAGCAAGAGTACGACACATGTCAGAAAAATTGGTAATATGTTCAAGAGGGCATTCATTAAATCTTTCATGAAAAGCATTATTTTTAAGTTCAATAAAGAAGTGAGTACGAATTTCAAAATTATTTTGAGGGATTAAAATAGTCGATTCAGGCACGACGAGAGTTGGGTGCATATAATCCTCTGCAGTGGTAGGGTATTGGGCAAGCTCAGCTTCTGCTTGCCTCGCACGCTCTGCTTCCTGTTCCCTTCCTGCTCTCTCAGTGGCGAGAGTAGTATCTTTGGTGGCTAGTTCCCTCCGAAGCCTCTCAATTAGTTGTTCTTGTGTTTCTGCGGCCGCCAAGGCTCTTTTTAGTTTAGCGTGGACGTGTAAAAGGCGATCCAGTTCGTCTAAGCCGTCAAACTCATGTGGTTGACCAGAGGAAATCGAGAGTGCAAACAGAATGTAATTAAAGAAAAGTAAACCGGTTGAATCCCAGCAAATAATGTTCAAGACTCCCTCCCGATGTAGTAAGAGAAAGTCAGGTTCGAATCCTCGAGGAAGCTGGTCAGCGGATCTTAGGCAGCGGAGAAATCTCACGGTCAGATGTCGATTTACAGGTTGCTCGATCTCGACTAGGGTTTAGTCGATAGAAGATCGTACAAGTCGATTAACGCAGCAGCAGTCACATGATTGTTGTCAATATCGAGCAGTTCTACTCGATATCGAGTAAAGATGTCGATGTCGAGGAAAGCTTTGTCGAGTTCATGCAATTCAGAAGCTACGGCGATCTGGGATCGAAGGTCAGTAGTCGATATCGACCAGAGTTGGTCGAGATCGAGGAGTAATAGAAAGTAAAAACAAGCGGTATTCGAATCGTAACTTGTTGAATGAAAGAGAACTTCCAAGATTAGGGTTTGCGACAACGATTACCATGAAAGCAGAATATAAATCATAAAAGGCGGTGACTTTATCGATAAAGGAGAAGGCTTTCATCTAATCCGACAAGTAGGAATATAAATCTCGCGATAAATAACCCTAATTGCATCTATTCCTTTTCATAATCAGAAATTATAATCTTTCGAATAGAAATCCTAATTACTACACAAGTTTCACAACATGAGTTCTTCAATTTCTCAATCAAAGATGAAGCACATAGGGAATAGAATATAATAACGACAAAATACCTCCTTTTGCAATCGCTAATCCACCAACATGGCTCTCGTTGGGCTCACCCCAACCCTAGAAGTAGGTGGACTACTCGCGCTTCATCGCAATCACAGACATTGATGTAAAAGAAATAACTTGCAATAAACTATATTCAACTTAAATAAAGACATGGACTACTCGGGCTTTATTTATAGGGCTTAATCCTTGCTAATCATGGAAAACAATCTATATCTATATCTAATGATAAAACTTAAATAAAGATAAAACATTAATTCTAAAAGGAATATCTAAATATCTCTTTATCTCTTGGCATAAGTGGATAAGCTTCTCTCCATGGATAGATCCTTGATAGACTTGATAAAAATTGATAGAACTCGGACATCTCGCAACCCAACAGCCCAACTCGTGATCAGACAGGCCCAACAGCGTCGCGGTCCAGGAAGATTCTACTCGATATCGAGTAATTTCCTCGATATCGAAGAACTTGGTTCGCTGACTGGGCTTCACTGGCTTGCTCGATATCGAGGAGAAATATCTCGTCGACTTGGATGTCTGGCTTGCTCGAGCAGCTTCTCCCCGACCTGGCTCGGACAGGTGATCTTGGTCTTGTGGATATCGAGCAAAGTACTCGACATCGAGGAAAGGTTGCTCGACATGTCTAGGTCTTCGGCTTCTCAATCAGGTGCTGCTTCCTCGACTCCGGGTATGACTTTGGGTTTTGTTGATATCGAGTAACTTACTCGATATCGAGTAAGGTTCTGGAGTCGGGTTGGCTTCGTCTTCAGTTCCTCCTCGACCACGCTTGTGCGCACATTTGTTGTCGATATCGAGTAGAGGTTGCCGATATCGAGTAACACTGGGTTCAGCCTTCCGTCTTTGCTTCTTGGTTTTGCCCCGGAATGGCTCCAAATTCTGTAATATTAAATCAAAACTTATGTAGACCTCTATTTCTTGCAAATAAGCATATACTACATAAAATCAACATATTCCCAGCCCGAAATATGCAAAGTGTATAGAATAAGGAGCTAAAATGTGCATTAAAAACATAACTATTTTAGTGACATCACCCCTTACCTTTCAAACCAATGGTGGGTTAAATACATGAGGGAAGCCAAGACACAAGCATCAATGGTTCAATTGAAGTTGGATAGGGGAGCCCGATGCCCCTTGACATGGAGTATCATGAGTGCACGCGTAAGGAACCATGTATTTTGGCTCCTACTCCACCCATAGAAGTCATCCCCAACTCACCTATTGAGGAACGTAGTCCGAAGCCGATTTTTGTGGCTCCCGAGCAAGGTAATGATATTTCTTACACTTTTGTGGATTATGGTGAATATGTAGATCCTTGGGAGCATTACTTCAACAAACCACCAGTGGAGCTGTGTTGGTGGTACTACATACTCTCGTCGGGAAGTCACGCTCGAGCATATGAAGAGTTTGAGACCTTCTTCAACATCACATCATTTGACTTTGGCTTCTTCATATGTGGTGCTCGCCTACCTAGATGGTGTGCACCAGAGTTTGATTTGCTAAAGTGGGCGTTGGCGATGTCCGAGTAAGTCTTGAACACATGGACGAATAAACCGTCGAGTTTATGACGATAAACAAGGACGCTTCTTGGGAGGCAACTCGAGGTAAGTTTTCCTAAATTAGTTATTTCAATTCCTAGTTAGTTAATTTTTTTTTTTCATTTGATAAATGAGATTTCCTTTATATGTTAGATAGATGCTTTTGGAATATTTTTAGAGCTAACCATGCAGGAAAAAAGAAAAAGAAAAAAGAAAAGACCGAAGAATAGAGAGTATGTGCTAAATTCACTGCCAGCAAATCCTTATTCGATGCCAGCGAGTTCAACCACACAGATGACATTGGAGCTGATTTCATCCGCTACCAGCGAACCAAAACTCGCTGCCAGCGAATTCAGAAGCGATGCCCAGTGTCCGAAGCTAGTAGTAGCCACACCCGTGGCCTGATCAATCGCGCCCGCGGCTCCTGCCTAGTCTTCGTTTATTGTCGTTGCAACCCATCTTATTCATTCTTCATCATCTTCATTCATCCGTGCTCGTGGTTCGTCCATCGTCATCATTCTTCTTCCATGCTCCTTCATATTCTCCGTCGAAATTTTTCCACAATGTGAGTTATTCTTTACTCTCTTTCTCTCATATTTTTATGATTTGTTGACTTTGATTTTCATTGAGGACAATGAATAGTTTAAGTGTGGGCGAGGGTTGCCTTCATAGATTCATGCATTCATGTTTATTTTGTCGTTATTTTATTCATCGATTCATGTTTATTTTTCGTTAATTTATTGAATTGGAAAATGAAAAAATATTTAGATAAATAAAAAAAATTCAAAAAGATTATGCATTGCATATATGTGTTATTCAAATACTCATCTTGCCTTAGTTTGTCCTCTATTTTATTTTTATGAGTTTTACTATATATGTTCCATAATATGATTGAATTGTCTAGCCTTGTCACATACTTGTATTGATGTTTATTGGAGCATGACTTATTAGTTCAATTGAGCAAGTATGATTCTTATAGGCATTATTGAAATCCAACAAAAAAAATTGTCCTAGTAAGGAATTTTTGGCCTTATAGGGATTTTTATCATATTTATTCCCTTTTGCTTTCTTGTGTGACATTATACTCTCCTTACGCAATTACCTCTTGAGATTGACATTGTTATCTATATTTGAGGCCGAATTTATATGTCTATTGCTTGTGAGATTCAAATGATAGAGGCATGATTTTCGCCATGTTATTATCCATATCCACTCTACATATGTGTCGTTTGCTTGTAGCCAATTTGAGCCTTAGCCTTTTCTTTAAAGCTCCACAAAATTTATCCTTAGCCGATGATAATCCTTACCCTATCCGGGAATTGGGATTAAAATCGGTGAATGATTGATCTAGTACATTGAGTGGAAGAGAAAATATTGTTAAGATAGTTACAAGTTTTGGATGATTATGTAGTTTTGGTTTTATTCTTCACATTGTGCATTATTGTATTTTTGGATCTAAAAAATTCAAAAAAAAAAGAAGAAAAAAGTCAAAAGAAAGAAAAGAAAAGAAAAGAAAAGAAAAAATAAAAGATGAATAAAGAGCCTTTTATTTTATTATGTATGTGAGAGTTGGAAAAAAATGTGTGGTTAAGAGAAAGTTATTTTGTTGAGTGTTTTGAAAGTCAAAGTTTGAGTTATTTTGGTTCTGGAAGTATTTGGGTTTTATTGTTTTTCCGGTTGTTCTTAAGGATCCCTTTTTCCCGGATTTTTAGCACCACAAGCCTAAATATTTTCCTACCTTAATTCCTTAACAAGCCTCATTACAACCTTGATAAAAGACCTCTTGATCTTTCTTCTAAGTGATGACATTATCGGTGGAAAATATGTGATAAATGTGTTAATTTTTATGTAGTTTTTTGCATTATGGATTAAGTTAATAGATGCATTATTAAGCCTAAACACATGACGGTGAGAGCAAACACATGATTCCGGTGAGGTTGGATTAGATGTGCCTTTGACTTTGAATCACTCATATACTTGCTAGGGGTTGGCTTTCATGTTCATGTCTCCTACACTTTGATGCTGCTTTAGACAAGGTTAGTGCTTAAAGATCATATTTTTGGTATGATGGCTTTGCTCTTGTTTTTGCATTGCTTGAGGACAATCAAAAGGTTAAGTATGGGGAAGTTTGATAAAGCATAATCCAAGGCATTATAGGTTAGTTTAGGTGCATTTCATTTCCATATATTCATGTTTTAGTGTTAATTAGGTTAGCACTCGTTTTGTGGAAAAGTTCGGAATCTACACTATTTTGATGGTTTTATGTAGATTCGTAGGTCCGAGGCAAAAACACGAGGAACGTAGCTAAGAGAGGCTAAGGCAAGACTTGGGACAGCATAAGGAAGAAGTCCCGACAAGCATGGAACAACCTAAGGAGCAATGGAGAACAAAATCGAGGTCTAAGAGCAAAAACGAGAGCGAGTCGTGAAAGCTGTCCGCCCGGCGAGCTGAACTTGTAACGCACTTTCCGGAGGCCTCGAATGTCCGATCGATGCATACGAGCATGCGTTGGAAAACTCTTTTGAAGATCTACATGATGGTTGTCTTCTAGAAATTCGTTGACAACGAATGGATTTCCGCTGCTGCGGATCAAGTCATTGACGTCATGTCTAGCAAGTGCCTGAGCAGAACTCGCTGCCAGCAAATTCGATCTCGCTGCCAGCGAGTGAACACTACAAAAAAAAATGAAATTTGCATCGGCAAATAACCGTGGCAAAAGGGAAGAATGGGGTGGCAAATGGCATTTAGCTTCGGCATATGGGGGCGTGGCGATTTTTGGGGTGGCAAAATTTTGTAGCTTCGGCAATGAGCCGTAGCTAGAAATTTAGCAACGGCAACGCTACGGCTAGCAACCCCTGATGAAAAAACAACCCATTTGCCACGGCAAGGTGCCGTAGCTAAAGTGTGGGTGGAAAATTAAAAAAAAAACTGCTTTCTAGCCCGGATTCTTCATACCCGGGCTAAAAAGTCCAATATTTTTTAAAAAATAAAAATAAAATCATACACATAATTGAACTATATAATAAAATTTCATTAATTATACAAAATTTACATATACAATAAAATGGCAAAAACTATATAATTTATATACAATAAATATACATAATTACAAAATTTACATATACAATAAAATGTCCAAAACTAAAACTAATTACAAGATGACTTTCTTTTTTATCTTCTAAGATCAGCATCAAATATGGCTGCTAAATTTGACATTCAAGTGAAATTAACTACAAAACTATATAATTTAAAATGACTTTATGATAAAAGATGGTTGATATATATCCATGCTACTATGGATTGATTTTTACCATCAAAGGTGCAAGCTTACAAGGTACCTTCTGAAATTCCTCTGGGGTTTGAGGTCTTCTAAAACCCCAAGGGAGCTCTGGAAGGAATGCATCAATGTGAATAGGGATGACCACTATACAACCTTGTGTGTCACATGAGCAAGACTTCCAGCAAGTCTTCCATCCACCAGTGCTTCTTTTTCTGACGACGATGTCCCTATGTTTGGAGAACTGAACCAATGCCTGCAAAAGAAAGATGGATAATAACTGGAATTCAGAACATCATTCACATTATGAAGATTGGAAACAACATAGCCATGAATTAAATGCTTATTTATCTAACCTAGAATCCTACTGTTTTCTCAAAGGTAGTTATTTTATGTACTGCTCAAGGTGCTGAAAAAACCTTCAGCACAAACAAATTCCATATAAAATAAATACATAGTAAATCACTGAAAATACCTGCTTTATATCAGAGCTCACATTGAAGAGCACCAACTGATCGAATGAGGTTCCATGTTCCATCAATATAATTTATGTACTATGAAAGAAAAGTCAATCAGTAAAATAAAATAAAGGCTTTTGAAGTGGTTATGACAGAAAAAAGGTGTAAACTTCTAACTTCAAGCTAGCAACAAAACTTACAGATCCATAAATGGAATTCGCAGCAGCCACCAGCCTTAGCAATAGTCACTGTCTGCTGCTCTGATAGAAGCACCATGCTTTGATTGAGATTATACTACACTTGGAAGAGATTGTGTTTACCAATCAGCTGATCAACCTGTCATTTGGCTTCCAGGGCCTAGGTACGTGGGAACTCATCATCAGTTTGTTAATTTAAAAGAGATGATGCACCAAACCACAACATTTTAAAGGGTACCCATGGTAATTAAGTTTAATCGGATGCATCATCAACAAGCATTTGAATGACCTAGCTAGGTGAAAACTACTACTGTATATGGTAGATGAGTGAAAAATTGTGCCAAAATTTAGGAGTTGATCTTTTTGAAGAACAAATGTCTTCTTCCTTTCATAATCTAGTCTAGAATTGTAATCTTAGTTGGAATGCTCAGATATATTTTGTCCACCAGTTGGACAGAGTAATCAACAACAAACATTAAGGTTAAATGAAGAGATGTTAAGGCCTTTTTTTTTAAATCTAGGAGATGTTAAGGCTAAAAAGAAATGAAACACCTCACTTCTGAATCAAATTTAATTGCATTTACTTGTTCAACAAATCTCTCCATAATTATTAAGCACTTCAACAGCTTAATTGATCAAACGAATTCGGGTAGACAAAGGACACATCAACCTGAAGAGAAGTTCCTAACATTGAAGCAAAACTGTACATAGCTCATCGAAATGGTAAACATATGATCGGATTACATGTACACTAACAAATACTGCACAAATCCAAGTATTATTTGCAGAGCAAAACAATGATCCACTCTGCAATGAAATTAAAGCAATCGATTAATCTGCTAATAGTTCCACATGTGAATCTTCAACAAACGCACCATTTTCACCCATCTCAACGAATACATGAACACAAAGTTTTCAAGTCTCGAGCACCAAGACCTGTAAATTGAAGCAATTCATTAATATGCTAATAGTATCAGTTTCAGCTAAATAGAAGTACAAAATCATCAAGGCATTAACCATTTATCCTTCTTATGTATCTTTGTTATTTGACCATAAACAACATGCATTAATCAATAACCACCTAACCTGACTAAAATATTTTAATTTAAAGCTATCTTGACTTCAACAACAAGTGAGCAAGGGGATGAAACATTTATGCAGAAGTTAACTGTATCCATACTGACATAAAAATGAAATGAGACCAGAATATAGCAATTAGCAAGATGGGATTGAGAATCATTTAGCTCAACCAATAAAAGAGGTGTGAAATCAAGAAGACTCGGGGATCATTAACTTGATAAATAAGGACAGCATAAATGCTACTTTGGTAAAGAAGGTTTTCCATTTCTATTCAACCTACATGGTTGAGAACAAACACAGTTTTTATACCGGAGAAAGACTGTAAATCACCAAAGAAAGAAAAGTTTCTAGCCAAAATTTCCCAGTTCATGATAATCCAATCAAATTCACTTGTTTTAGTCACTCTAGCAAAGATCCAGGCAAAAACTCAGATCATTTGTCACCTGCCTCTTCAACGGGAAAAAGGGACAGTGTTATGCACATAGGGAGAGGTTCTAAAAGGAGATCAAAAAGGATAAATTCATAACCCATTCAAGTGTTCAAGATCATATCGATAGTTCAGGTAAGGTTTCGGTGCATAATAATTTAGAGAAAGAGATTCATACAACCGGGGATGATGGAGACCACGGCCGCAATTTCTTGTCGAGGCATCTCGGTCGGAGAAGGCAAGAAGAACAACAAGAAACTGATGGACACAACAACCTAGCACCCACAAGCGAATAGTCCCTGCATCACACAAATTTAGGCTGAAATTGAATAAACTATTGATAACTATCAAAACCAAGGCAAAATCATAAAGAATCAAAGCATATACAAGTCTGATTATGCTTAAATTAGACGTAATTGGCAACAAATGAGCAGCAAAATCTTCTATGCATTTCATCAAGATCATCTTATTATTCCTTGCACGAGTTTCACTGAGCTTAAGTAAGCCGTAACTTAAAATCTATAAGACCCAATTAAGATGAGTACATGGAAAAACTGAGATTCAAACTTACAAAAGTTGTTGATGCCATAGGTTTGCTTGGTTAGCATGAAAGAAATATTTTCCTCAAAAGCTCAAACACGCTAACAAATGCAAGCAACTTGAACATTATTTCATTCTAAAGGAATGTCTAGGACTGAAATCAACATATTTTAGAACCAATTTAGAGCATGTGTCAGTTTTTAGGTTCATAGATTTTCAAAGCTTTAAAAACATCACACATCTTGTTCAAGAAGCATGTGATTATTAATTCACCCTCAATCACATCAAAATTACAGAGATTATAAATGTACCATTAAGGCAATAAATCAAAAGACATCAGCAAAAGCATGGTCGCATACTCCACTGCCTTATCAGAAAAATAAAAGGATATGAAGCTTATTTAAACTAAGTACAACTTTCTTATACTACCATGTGACTCAGTCAACTGTGCAGGTTTATTCGTGTTCCTACTACCATGTCATCTCATAAACTGCATAATGAAAACAGGTAGGAAAATTACCAAACTTCTAATCCATCATATCTTATACTACATTGACTTTAGCCTCGTCCCTTGTTAATCCAATTCACCTAGAGAAAACATGTCCGTTTATTTCCACCTGCAACACATAAACAGAAGCAAAAAATAAGAACTCTTTAAACACATAGTTTGATAATCCACCAGAATAATAAAAGTAATTAATTTCAACTGTATATAACAAGGACTTTCCATTCTCCTTAGTCTAGTAAGTAATTGATAATCCACCAGAAAAACAAGAAACAAAAGCATAGGTACTCCTGGCCATCCAAAATGACTTTCAAGCTATTGTGATAATCCATAAGATTAATTTAAAGATCAAAGATCCTTGCCTGTATCAACACAAGCTACAATCATATGCATCTTTCTGCAAACTGTTAACAAGTGAGAACTAATTAACAGGTAGAACAAACTGATTCTCTGATTCATGAGAAATCGATAACAAGCTACAGATGCAACTACACTTTAATTGCTAGAAAATCAGCACAAGCAAAATCTGGAAGTTAAGGGAAAACAATTGAAACCCTAAATTAGCTAATCGACATCGGATCCGAATCACAGGGGCAATTCATATCAGGCCAGGAACCAGATCAATGGAAGCAATAAAAAACGATCTTGTACACACGAACTGAACTGTAGCAAAACAACAGAGCATTACGAACCTAATTCGTTGGTTAGAACAACAGCTTGAAGAATCGAAAGTAGATGATAGGTGCGCTCCACATCTTCGTCTCCAATTGACTGCCAGAAAAGGAAGAAAGAGAAAGACAGTGCAGACCGATGAAAAGTTCGGCTAGGGCAACTAGGCTGGAGTCGCATCCCGATCTAGATATGGTTATACAGGGAGAACTCCGTCACCTTCATCACTCGTCGACGCCATCTTTTGTCCCCATTGCCAGTTGGGATGGGAAAGGTCGAACTCCGGCGCCAACGTCGACCGCAATGGGTCATTGAAGAGTGACCAGACAGCGAGAGGGGGTAAATTGAGGGGGCGAAAGCAGCGAAGGAGAGGTAACTGAGTTCGTAGATCTGGAGGGAGCGATCCCGGGGGAGGATGAGCGGGACTGCGGGAACTCCGGGGAGGCGCGAAACACGCGAGGGGAAGAGAAGGAGGTCTGAGATTCGGAGCTCGATTTTGGGCTCTTCAATGGCAGAAAAAGAGAGGGAGCGAACAACAGAGGGAGAACAAGTGAGTTGAAGGGGAGGACGCCATGAGAGCTTCCGGATTTCAGATCTAAGTTTGAGGGGTGTGTGAACGGGAGAGAGGGAAGGGAGGTCTGAGGTGTGTGAGGGAAGCGACGATGGATCCAAATTCCAATCTAGGTTTTGCTTACTTTGTAAATTATAATATATTTCTATTAAATTATGAAAATCATAAATGTAAATAAATAAGGTTAGCTTCGGGCTCTACAACTATTAGCTACGATAAAAATCAAATCAATGCACGGCAAGCCTTGTCGTTGCTACCAGGGGTGGCAAAATCAACTCAATAGCTATGGCAACCTTTGTTGTTGCTACCAAGGGTGGCAAAAAGTATCAATTGCCACGCCAAGGCCCTGCTGAAGCTAGAGAGTGTGGCAAATTTCATTTTTTTTGTAGTGGAAGTCAGTGGGCGCATGTCCAGGAGCCAGCACGTCTCGCTGCCAGCGAATGGAGCTCACTGTCAGTGAGTTGAGTCAGCCTGGGAGTTAGTGAGGAAGCAACATGAGTCGCTGCCAGGGAATGGTTACTCGCTTCCAGTAAATGGAGTCGCTTCAGCGAAAGACCGGACACGCTGCAGCGGATGGACACTCTCGCGGCAGCGAATGGAGGCTCTTGCGGCAGCGGAAGGGTGAACTCGTTGTAGCGAAAATGATGGAATCGAAGAGTATTGGAAAATTTCTAAGGCATGGACATTCGCTAGCAACAAGTGTGGTAGCGAGGTAGTAGCGAAAATTCAACAGTAGCTTGTTTAAGGCCATTCGCTGCTAGCGGAATTTGACGCTAAACTATACATGGAAAGTGTATCTTCTATCTAGTTTGTTTAGGAAGTTTCTATCTTATTAGTCTATCTTTTACCTTTTTTATGCAAAACTTTAGGCTTATAAATAAGATATTTTAGGATTAGTTTTCTATGGATTAAAAGAGAGAAATCACCATTAAAGAGAAGAAAGCTTAGATAAGCCAAGCTTGGCTAATTTTGTAGTTTTCGCCTACACTTTCGAGACTTGGTTGGTGGTTTGTGAGTTTCTAATATAATTTATTTTTCCTCTATAATTTTTTCAACTTCTTTGTGTGATATTGATTATGTTAATTGTGATATCTTGATTAGCTACTTTGATAATATTGATTTCATGCTAGGATTTAATACTTTCGTATTTGTGTTATTTCCATAGTAGAACGCATAAGATTGTGGATCCCGTGTTAGAATCATGATTTTGTAGGGAGTTGACATTTACCATTCTCGAAAAGGTACTAATGTCAAAAATCCATGCATGTGCAATAAAAAAGCAACATCTACTCACAAAAAGGATGGTTATGCAAAACATTCATTCGTGACAAAGCATTAATAATCAAGAGGACTTTAATTTAAGCTCATGGTGAAGAAAAGGTAAAAGGTAAAGTGGTGGGCTATTTTTGGGAAATGGGGTGCTCAATCCGGGGAGAATTTCTTCAAACTAGCTTTCTTGCTTTGATGCACTTTCTTCTTCATAATTTCCACATCAATTATCCTTTCATAAATCACTCTTTGCTTTTTTCACTTATATGATTTTACCTCTCTAACCTCAACACTGCCTTCTTGTGAGTCACAAACATAGGTGTCATGAATGACCCCGGATACTTAGTGCTTTTGACTCCTTATCTATGTGTCCAATCTTGTCGAACTATTATCTCAGCGAGCAGGTTCGATCTACGTTTATCTCCTGAGGTGACCGAATTTTCTTTCACTCATTAAATTTTCCATATATTTTTCAATTTCCTGCCAAACTCCATAATGATAATAACAACACAAAAACCATATAACAATCTCCATAATGTAACTTCATTCTCAACATAATCCCCGGATAGGTAAAGAATGGGCAATCTTTGGATCATGTGGAGCAAAATATGAAATAAGGCTCAATATGGCTTTTGTGCTGCATAAGCATAAGTATGGCTAAGGGATATAAACATAGAGCATATATGGAAATATAAAGTCCTCCATCCTCTTATCATGCAACATGTCAAAAGCAATTTCAAATTTTACCTCATTTCATGGTTTTCAAGAAAATATGCACTTCATTGTTGCTTCCCTTTACTAAGCAATTTCATGCTATATCTCTTAACGAATCCAATTTTGCATCGTCGAGTTCAATTTAAGCTTCCATGACACTTATCAAAATTTTAACGGGGGTCATTTTTATTTAAACTTTGGAAAAAAATGCATATAAACACATAAATATAATATGAAATCCAAAGTAGCCATGTATAAGGAATTCAAGAAAATAAACTTCAAATATGCACACATAATGTCAAATAAAGTCAAATATGCATCAAGTAAGCCCTTCCCCCACCCCATACTTAAACATTACAACGCCCTCACTGTATAAAAACAAGGGTAAAGAAAAGACACTCACTAGACAGGTGTACAGATCGTCGGAATCCAGTGCTGAAGAAGCTGCATAAGTGGTCGACCTCTAGGAGAGTAGTCGACGTCGACTACAACTACTCGACATCGAGTACAATGAAAGCCTCTAGGGTGATCCTTCCTCGACCACAGGCGTTTCTGCTCGTTCTGGGTAGTCGAAGTCGAGTACTTCTGCAACTCTTCTGTACTTGCAAGATTTGTTAGAAATAATATTTAAAACAAAAACCAACAATATCTAAACCCTAAGAAATAAAAAATAGAAGGTTGCCTCCCGTAACAGCTAAGTTTTAAGTCTTTAGCTTGACCTATTTCCCTTTAAGTCTTAGCCTGGCTCATCTTTGTCCGGAGGTATAGGTGGATCTGGTAGTTCCTCCGGTGGTGGGAAGCGTGGAACGTCATCCGGGGGCATCATGTGAAGAAGCTTGAATCTCCCCGAGTGAACGCTCCATGACTTCACCCATTCATCTTCCCTGGCTTCTGCTAACATGTATAAAGGAAGACGTAAAGAAAAGATACATACCTCGTTATCATACCTCTTCCGCTTCATAGGTTGACTTGGTTGTGTATCTCCACCAAAGTAGAACGGTGGAGCGGGAAGAGATATTTCCACCTCATCATGCGGAGCTTCATGCCACTTTGCTAGGACCCCATACCTGAATATGAACATCGGTTGCTCAAAATGATCGGGGATAACCTTCACTTTGTAAGGTAAAAGCGACCTTGGAACGCCCTGGGAAACAATATCCAACTTCTTTTCTTCTAGCGTGTGGGATCCTTCAAAAGATTCATCAACTATAGGTAAAAAAGTAGGAATGAAATTCGATGAAGGACATACCTGGCTGTTGACATCGAGTGGGTCAATTGGCTCGTCGGGAGGAGGGCATGGTCCTTTAGACTGAATAGAAGCCTCAAGCCTTCGAATTTCGTCTTCTAGCCGGGCTATTTCCTTTAATCGTGCCTCCTCCATTGCAAGCCTATTTCTCCATCTCAAATCTTGGAACCATTCTTCCCATTCGGGATTCCCTTCGATAACGTCTTCCATCTTTGTACCTAAGCTTTGAAATCAAAATCAATAAAGCACAAATTAGTAGCAAAAGCTTGGCACCTAGTTGGTATCGGTGAGGCGGGTGGTTGTAGGGTATGTGATAGTAAGAAAAAGGGATGGGCTATTCCTAAACTTAAAAAAAAAAACTAAGCTATGCGCGATTGATATCTCCCCGGCAACGGCCCGCCAATTTGATGATAGGGTTTCTCGACCAAATAAATTTATAGTCAAGACCCCGCTATAGGATAGTGGATTCAGGTTCGTCCTCAGGAGAGAAGTCAGGAGTTCTAGGTTTAGTTGGTTTAGGGGTTCTGGAATAGCAGGAAAAGGTGATGAGGGTTGCTGTCAACGTCGGCTAAGAATGGGTCGATGTCGAGGGATGGATAGGGAATGGTGGTTGGTGTCGGGTAAAATCTGTGCAGAATGTAAATAAACAAATAAAGTAATAAAGGTGCAAACTTCAAAGGTAAGGGATCATCGGAACGATAATCAAACACACAAAAGATAAGATAGAATAGTTATGTAATCACATCAAAGGAACAAGCTTTCGCCTTTTCCAACAATTAGATAACCCTTTCAAGTAACCCTAATTGTATATACCAATTTTATGTTTATAATTCAAGTTGTTAACATGAATCTCTATTCTTTCGAGTAGGCAATAAATATCAAAACTTTACCTCAAGTGTGCATGACTATCGTCGGGCTCACCCCGACCCTAGAAGAAGGAAATTAGAAAGCAAACATGATGAAAGAAAATAACTTTAACATTAAACTAAATATAAAACTTACAAAACCTTCCAAACGTTCCTCCTCCTCTCTCTTTCCTCCTCCTTGCATCCTCTCTCTCTCTCTCTCTCTCTCTCTCTCTCTCCTCTTTCCTTGCGCCCGAAGACGACTTGGCTTGAATGTATGAAAATCAACCCCCTAGGGCCTTATTTATGGTGTTCCATCTAGCTAATCTTGGATGGAACATCTATCTATATCTAAAAAATTCCTATCTAAAAGCATAAGATAAAACAGAATTGATAAAGGAAATAGATCTATAAGAAAACTATATCTAAAGTGGATAAATCCCTTCCATCTTGATAGATCTTCTCTTGAATGGATAAAATTCCACATCTTTTGGCTCGCAAGTAACTCTATCTTCTCGGACCCAACTCGATATCGGACTCGGACTCGACTGGATTGTCCTCGACGTCGACCAAACTCCTCGACGTCGAGTAGAATGTTTCCTCCGGGGTTGCACTCGAGCTCGGGCAGAATTCGGACTCATCGGGTGTACTCGACATCGACCAAAACTCCTCGACGTCGACTAGAATTGTGCTCTCGAGTGGTCTGGTGCTCGTTCTCGAGTTCTGGGAGGCAAGTCGACCAAAAAGCTACTCGACGCCGACCAATTTGGTCGACGTCGGCTAGTTCTGTGCGCTTTCAGCATTCTGCTCTATTCTTAAAATGCACTTTCTTGAGTCCTCGTTCGTCCGATTGACGCATATGAGAATGCGTTGGAAAGATCTTTTCGAGGGCTACAACTTTTATGAAGACATCAAAGCTTGATTCAGAACAATGAGTGGTGAAAAATGCCGTTTTCTCCAGCTGCACCATCCTTAGCTTCTTCATGACTTTCCTTTAAACTCCAAAGTGCGTCCGATTTCTGCGAAATTAAACAGAAATTAGTGTAGACTCCATAATTTGGCAAATAAGTGTGAACTACATAGATTATGTACTATTCTAACCCAAATGTATGAAATGCATGCAAAAATCAGTATAAAAGTAATTGTAAAATATGGCAAATTAGGCTCGTAACACAACCTATGTGGACTGGTGGCCCTCGATGGTCCCCGTTGCCTGGCTTCAACCCTCATTGGATGCAATCTGATCTTCCCGCCCCTCAACATGCCGGTCCTCAGGCCTATCTGACATCGTCTGATCAAGGCTATGTTCTGCTTGATGGGCATCATACCTTCTCCTCTATGCAGTCGACATCTCCCGAATCTTCTTGGTACATGGACACTGGTGCCACCTCCCACATGACGAACTCCTCAGGTAACCTCTCTTCTATTTCCTTTAAAGGTCCTACACACTCTATTATCGTCGGCTATGGTGGTCGTCTTGCTACTTCGGGAATTGGCCACGCCAAATTACAGACCCCAACCCACCCACTACATACATCTTAACAATGTCCTCATTGCCCCAAAGATTGTCAAAAACCTTATCTCTGTCCGTCGGTTCACTACTGACAATAACGTTTCTCTTGCGTTTGATCCCTTTGATTTCTCTGTGAACGATCTTACTACGAGGTTTACTCGGATGAGATGTAACAGCACCGTGGAGCTCTACCCTGTCACACCACCTCCCGCGTCCAGTCAGTCGTGTCCGGTTGCCCTCTCGGCATTGTCGTCCAGCATGTGGCATGCACGCCTGGGTCATCCCAGTGCTACCGTTCTAGATGTCCTTCATTCTCAGAGTGTTGTCACTTGTCATAAAGACCTACGCTCTAGTTTATGCTCTTCCTGTCAGCTAGGCAAACATGCAAGACTGCCGTTCCAACGGTCTTTGAACTCCACCCTTGCTCCTTTTGATATCATTCATAGTGACATTTGGACCTCTCCAGTGCCCTGCAAGGAGGGTCACAAGTACTATTTCTTGTTTCATGATGATTACACTCATTGATTATGGGTTTTCTCATTGCATTTCAAGTCCCAAGTGTTACCTATCTTTGTCAAGTTCCATGTCTACATCAAAATACAGTTTCAAACATCCATCAAATGCTTCCAATGCGACAATGGCCGTGAATTTGACAACAAAGACTTTCACTATTTCTTCTCCACAAATGGGATCTCCTATCGCTTGTCTTGCCCCTATACTTCCGAGCAGAATGGCAAGGCCGAACGAATCATTTGAACCATAACTAACATGATGTGCTCTCTGCTCTTTCACGCATCTATTCCCCTTACCTATTGGCCTCACGCCTTATCAACCACATGTTATCTCCTCAACATTCTATCTACTACCCTACAAAATCGCTCGCCAACTCAGGCACTCTATTGCCTCTTGCCTAGCTATGATCACCTTCGTACCTTCAGGTGCTTGTGCTTCCCAAACCAATCCTCCACCGCCCCACAGAAGCTTCACCCTTCTCTAGGCTATCCGTTTGATCATCGCGGTTACCTTTGCCTCGATGTTCGGAGACATAAGCTTATTGTGTCACGTCATGTCACTTTGATGAGTCTCGCTTTCCCTTCTCTTCTCCTCCTCTCCCATCTTCGACACCTCCTATGTTCCAGTCTATGTCAGAGTCTTCCTTCTCCCACTTTCTGCTTCTCCAGAGCTCTACCGGTGCTCCTGCCTCTCCTCCTACACCGACCCTACCGCCACCTCCTCCTCCTACCACCAGATCGCACACCCGTAGCATCTCCGGTGACTTCAGACCTCGTCAGATCGTCTCTATGAATGCCACCCATCACCCCGCCCCACCCCCTTCTGCATACTCCGGTCCTCCTCCTCCGTCAAACCAGATGACGCGGCCGCAGCATCGTGCTGCGCCCGCGGCATAACAACCCGCCGCGGCCCTCTTGCCGTGCCCGCCGCAACCTTTCTTCCCGCCCCCACCACATCCCAACTCCTACTTGCCTCAATCCCGACCTCCCTTTCCCCCAACCCAACCTCTCACAAAACAGCCCTCCTCGACCCAAATTGGCAGACGGCTATGCTCGACGAATACATGGCCCTTACAATGAATGGTACATGGATTCTAGTTCCTCGCCCTCCTGAGGTGAACGTCATTCTTTGCATGTGGCTCTTCCGCCACAACTTCCGCTCTGATCGGTCGTTTTCCTATAAAGCTCGTCTTTGGGCTTCGTTGGCAGCCGCTCGAAAACGTCTCTGTTTATCTATCGCAAAGACACAGACATGGCCTTTCTGTTACTATATATCAACGACATCATCCTCACCGCCTCTTCTGATGCTCTTCGAACGTCTATTATTTCCCAGTTGAGTGCCGAGTTTGCCATCTCAGATCTTGGTCAGTTGTCTTACTTCTTGGGGGTTGTCGTGCAACGTCATGCATCTGGGCTGTTTCTCTCTCAAAGTAAGTATGCTGCGCTGATTGTTGCTCAGACCAAGATTAGTAACTGCAAGCCAGTTGTCACCCATGTGGATACTTCCAACAAGCTTAGTGCTTACTCTGGTCCTCTGTTTGATGATCGGACGTTGTACCGGAGCCTTGCCAGTGCATTGCAATATCTTACATTCACTAGGCCAGACATCAGTTACACCGTTCAGCAGATATGCATGTTCATGCATGCGCCCAGTAAACCACACTTTCAGGCCTTGAAGCGGATCATCCGGTACATCAGCGGTAGCCTCGAGCTGGGCACCACAATCACCCCTTCCTCTCAGCATGACCTCGTCTCTTACACTGATGCGGATTGGGTTGGTTGTCCTAACACACGTCGATCAACGTCTGGCTACAATGTCTTCCTCAATGACACCCTTGTGTCGTGGTCCGCGAAGTGACAGTCTGTGGTGTCTCGCTCTAGCGTCGAGACAGAGTACAGAGGTGTCGCCAACGTTGTCTTCGAGTGCTCTTGTCTCCGAGTGCTCCTGGCTTATGTGCTAGGTTATTAGCGCAAGGGTGAACATGTGCACACGACCTCGATCCCGAGTCCCAAAGGACTTCATTAATCAACATACATGTATATATAAATATTCCGCAGTCGGTTCCATCCAAATGGATAAATACTATACTCCGATCATCCGAATACATCAATTTAATGGTGAATTGGAGAAATGTAAACCTTCTCTGACACCAATTGTAAGATTTCCATTCGATTTTGATCATGAAAACAATCAAACTAGGATCTAGATTTCATACAATTCAAACCATAGTTCTATACCGAAGACTAACCTTGATCCATGAGCGTCTTCGCAGCAGAATGATCGAACCGTTCATGATTTCTCGCCCCTTATCCTTCTCCTTTCTTTGTATCTGATGAACGAGACTCATTACTGGCTTCTCACGTTAATTTCAGAGACACTTAGAAAAATTAGTGAACGTGCATATATATAAAGAAGAGATCAGCCTTTCAGATTCCGTAGCCACTCTCTTATTTATTTTTCGTAATCTTTCACCCATTTATTTTCCCTATTAATAGCCCTTTATGAGATAGTCATCCATTAGTGTATTATAGGCAAGGGATGAGGTAATACATATATAATTACCCCCAGCCTTAGATTTAATTCTTTAATTGAGGCCGATCCATCACGTTTTCGACTTCTATAATAAATCGGACACCATAATATATATGAACTAAATACTCAATTAAACCAGGATACATGAGCGACATAAAATATTTATAAACATTCTAACAGTTGCCTTTTCACCTTTTACCTCCTGAAAGGGTTTTGAAAGAAATATGGTTAAAGTGCCTCCTAATGCTATTAA
The DNA here is from genome assembly GCA_037127255.1 of Persicaria tinctoria. Classification (NCBI taxonomy): domain Eukaryota; kingdom Viridiplantae; phylum Streptophyta; class Magnoliopsida; order Caryophyllales; family Polygonaceae; genus Persicaria; species Persicaria tinctoria. The sequence goes on along the minus strand of JBANSL010000012.1, from coordinate 38,450,565 downwards.
AAAGGTTGTTGATGAGAAAATGTCTTCCATGGCATATCCATAGAGGAATTTTATTGATGAACCCATGGTCTTGAACTATAATCAACTTCCCACTAAGGGCGTAAAAAAGGTTGTGGAATTCTTCACACTCTATACACATATGGTCCTCACTCGAACAAACATATACATAGTGGGGAGAAATTACCATTGGAAACACATGTTTGCTGGTTTTAAAGATGAGATCAAATACTCTTCTAGCATATTCACATATTTGAAATGAACACAAAAAGTACAATATACGGTACGAGCCACCCTCCCGTTGACCATCAGATACATATGTATGTGTGTGTAATCAAATGATTCAAAAATTAGTAAGGTTTGTAGAGACTCGAGTTATAAAATTCAGGTTACGTTTCGAAGGAATGGATACCTTCATTTGGATCTTGCAATCCTGGTACGGGTTGAATATAAACCGAAGGGTTAGGTTTTGAAAGTACGGATTTTGAACCCTAAAACCGTGTTAGGTCCATTGGGGATTGATGTCTCTAAAATAGCCATGTTAAAATGCACATTTTAGATCCATATTCTATACACTTTGTATATTTCGGGTTGGGAATATGTCGAATTTATGTAGTATGTGCTTATTTGCAAAAAATGGAGATCTACATAAGTTTTGGTTTAATATTACCGAATTTGGAGCCATTCCGGGACAAAACCAAGAAGTAAAGACGGAAGCTGAAAGCTACTCGATATCGATGAGTTTTACTCGATATCGACAAAGATGAGGCACCAGAGCACGGATCGAGGAGGAGCTGATCGAGGAACTGAAGACTGAAGCTATCCGACTCCAGGACACTACTCGATATCAAGTAAAGTTACTCGATATCGACAAATCTGAAGGTCATACCCGGAGTCGAGGAAGAGCACTTGATCGAGGAGTCGAGGAGAGCTACTCGACCTGACCAGAAAACCGGATACTGAGCGATGCTCTCCTCGATATCGAGGAAACTCCTCGATATCGACAAACCCAGAGCACATGTCCGAGCAACATCGAGAAGAAGCTGCTCGATAAGGACGGGCCAGCAAGTCGATGAAACCACTCTCCTCGATATCAAGTTATTTACTCGATATCGACAACACCAGAAGCGCGCACCCGAGCCATGTCGAGGACCAGCTAGTCGAGCATGCCGCTGAAGCTGAAGTCGACGCCAACTTTACTCGATATCGAGGAGCGCCATCCTAGACCGCGTTATGCGGTGAGCTGTCTGATGTGGTTTGGGCTTGCTTGGGGCCGAAGATGTCCGATTCTATCCAAGATCTATCAATATCTATCCATGGAGAAGAAGCTTTATCCACATGAAGATAATTTAGCCTTTTAGATATAATTTCCTTTTTGGATTTATTTATGTTATTCCATTTATTTATCTTTAAGCTTTTAGATATAGAGATTTAGATATAGATAGAGATTTCTACCCTTGATTAGCAAGGATTAGAAGCCTATAAATAAAGCCCATGGGGCTGATTTCTAAGCATTCAATTTCAGTAGGAGAAGTAGTAGTAGAGAGAGAAAGAGAGGTCGAGTGGAGCAAAGGAGCAAAAGTGATCTGGCTTTGTTCGGTTTGTACTTTATTCAGTTTGATTCAATGCAAGTAGTTATTTCCTTTCAATCAATGTCTGCAATTGCAATGAAGAGCGAGTAGTCCACCCACTTCAAGGGTTGGGGTAAGCCCGACGATAGCCCTGCATGTTTGAGGTAAAGATCCGACTTTTATCACGTTTTTGAGCACCTATTACTTGTTATGTGTTTATTACCCATCTAATGGAGGTCCATGCTAACAACTTGGATTGTAAACATAAAATCGGTAGACACAATTAGGGTTTCTTGAAAGAATTGTCTAATTGTTGGAAAAGGCGAAAGCTTGGTCCTGTGATGCAATTTACATGATTATCTGTTTTATTCTTGCCCTTTTGCATGCTTGGTTATCGTTGTCGCAAACCCAAATCTTGGAAGTTTTCCACAAGTAGTTGATTTCGAGAATCCCACAAGCTTTTGTCTTTATTTTGTTTCGTTTTACTTTCTGCCTTCCTCGATATCGACTAACTCTTGTCGATATCGAGTTACTGATCCTCGATCAAAGATCGCCGTAGCTTCTCATGTGCAGGTAATCGACAAGACTATCCTCGACATCGATGAGTTTACTCGATATAGACAACCGCCTGTGACTGCTGCTGCGCTGTTCGACTTGTCCGATCTTCTGTCGACTAACCCTAGTCGAGATCGAGCACTGTGGTTGACTTCTGCCGTGAGATTCCACCGCTGCCTAGGATCCGCTGACACGCTTCCTCGTGGATCGATCCTGACTTCCCACTACTGCATCGAGAGGAAGTCTTGTAATCATTTGCAAGGGACGAAATCTGGTTTGCTTTACTTATTTCATATTTTGAATTGCAAGTCTCGATTTCCTCCTACAACAAATTGGCGCCGTTGCCGGGGAAGCTATCATTCGCGCCTTCGGTATTTAAATCTCACATATACTTTGAGTTAATTTACAGGTATATGTGCCGTTCTGGTCAAACACCTGAGTTTGACGCCTTAGATAAACCAGAGCGCCTTATACACATCCAAGCTATACTGAAAAGAGCCATGGTGGCCGCAGAAACACAAGAACAGCTGATTGAGAGGCTTACAAGGGAACTAGCCACTAAGGATGTTGCTCTCGCCGCTGATAGAAGAGGAAGGGAATAGGAAGCTGAGCACGCAAAACAAGTAGAAGCTGAGCTTGCCCAATACCTGTTGTAGGAGGAAATAGAGTATGCAAAATAGAATGTAAATAAACTAAGGCAAACCAGATTCCGTCCCTTGCAAATGATTACAAGACTTCCTCCCGATGCAGTAGTGGGAAGTCAGGATCGATCCATGAGGAAGCGTGTCAGCGGATCCTAGGCAGCGGTGGAATCTCACGGTCAGAAGTCGACAACAGGTGCTAGATCTCGACTAGGGTAAGTCGACAGGAGATCAGGCAAGTCGAACAGCGCAGCAGTCACAGGTACTGGGTGTAGTGGATCTTGACCACAGGCTACTCGAGATCGAGTAAGGCCCTTGTCGACGCCGGGTTGGCTTGTCGAGTACCTGCACACAGAAGCTACAACGATGCTAGATCGAATATCAGTAACTCGAGATCGACCAGACTTGGTCGAGATCGAGTAAAGGCGGAAAACAAAACAAAAGAAATAAAGTAAAGGCAAAGGCTTTGGGGATTCGAACTAAACTGTATGTAAAAGGACTTCCAAGATTGGGATTTGCATCAACGATAACCAAGCATGCATAAGGCAGAGATAAAACAGATAATTATGTGAATCGCATCAAAGGACTAAGCTTTCGCCTTTTCCAACAATTAGACAACTCTTTCAAGAAACCCTAATTGTCTCTATTGATTTTATGTTTACAATCCAAGTTGTTAGCATGGACCTCCATTAGATGGGTAATAAACACATAACAAGTAGTAGATGCTTAAAACATGATAAAAGTCGGATCTTTACCTCAAACGTGCATGGCTATCGTCGGGCTCACCCCTACCCTAGAAGTGGGTGGACTACTCGCGCTTCATCGCAACCTCATACATCATTGATTGAAAGAAACTTGCATTAAATCAAACTCAAGAAAGTACAACCGAACAAAGCTAACTTGCTCTCGCTCCTTTGCTCCACTTGGCCTCACTTTCTCTCTCTACTACTACTTCTCCTCCTGAAATTGAATGATTAAATCTCAGTCCCATGGGCTTTATTTTTAGGCTTCTAAACATTGCTATTCAAGGATAGGAATATCTATCTCTATCTAAAACTATATCTAAAAGCATTAAAGATAAATAAAAGCAACAACATAATTAAATCTAAATAAGGGAATTATATCTAAAAGTCTTAAGTGGATAAATCTTCTTCTTCCATGATGTATCTTGATAGATCGGGTAGAACTATGCAACCTTCGGCCCTAAGGAATCCCAATCCGAGTAGGATAGATCAAAACGTGTTACGCGATTTCTGGAGGCTTCCTCGATCTCGAGTAAGGCTACTCGATCTCGAGTAGAATTGTCGTCGACTGGGCTTGGCTCGGCGTCTCGGGTTGCTGGTCCTCGACAGGCTCGGACTTGGCTCACAGGCTTGGTCGATCTCGAGTGCCCTTGTCGACATCGAGTAAGGATGGCTCGTCGACTAGTGTGGCTTGGGCTGGTCGGACAAGTCTTCTCGATGTGCTCGGTCATGGCTCCTCGGCTTTGTCGATCTCGAGGACCTCTCCTCGATCTCGAGTTGGGTGTCCGAGCATGGTCATGTAGTCTCTCCTCGGCATCCTCGGGTGGCCTTCTCGACTCCTGGTTGTTTGTGAAGCTTTGTCGACATCGAGTAATGGCACTCGATCTCGAGTAGGTTGCTGGAGCCGGGTTGTTCGTCTTCGGCTTCTCGACATGATCCTCCTCGATCCTGGGAGGTGTCTAGACATGGCTTGTCGAGATCGACTAAGGCTTGTCGAGATCGGCTAAGGCTTATCGATGTCGAGTAGCTTTGACCTCCGGTTCTTGCTTCTTGATTTTCTCCCGAAATGGTTCCATATTCTGCAATATTAAACAGAAACTTATGTAGATCTCCATTTTTGACAAAGAAGCATATACTACATAAATCCGACACATTCCCAACCCGAAATATGCAAAATGAAAAGAATATGGAACTAAAATATGCATAAAGATATGGCTACTTTGGAGACATCAAATCACACCATACTTAGACTTGCCTGTCCTCAAGCAATAACCAAACAATAACCAAGACCTACAACACATCCTTCAAGTCTTCGCCTTTGTCAAAAGCAACTTCTTAGTTTATAGCAATGTAAGATAAGTGAATTTAACGTCATCACACATATATGAGCGATCCATAGGCATAGGCAATATAAATCCAACCTCACAAGGATAATGTGTTTACACTCAGCTCTCAATGTGTTTTGGCTATGAAGATCAACTCTTAACTCGATTCCATATACAATCTCATAAACATTGCAATTTAAATATAATCCACTTCGCAACCAATTATGAAAATGCAACAAGAATTATCAGGAGGACTTCGCTCAATAGAAGTCTTCAAAGAAGATTCCATTCGGCGGGGTTGTAATGGGGCTTGGTAAGAAATATGAGGGTATGGAATTATTTGGCCATGTGGTGTTTAATAAATTTCGGAAATCAAGACTCCTAAATTTCCAACACAACTCAACCAAACCATAACTCTCAATCATATGCATCAACCAAACTCTCCAACTTATCTAAATGAAGTATGTCACCTTTCAAACTTTCTCAACCTCTCCAAAGTATGTATCTTGCGAATAATGAAAGAAATAAGGTAAATTTGGCTCATGCACTTTATATATACTTTTTTTTCTTTCTTCTTTCGGATTTTTTTTTTCGACATTTTCTATTTTTTTTTTTTTTCCTTTTTTCCTTATGCAAAAAAAAAAAACTAAAGTATGACAAAAGACTAAAATGCATAAAATTTAAACATGAATGCATAACATAAAAATCAAAATTTCACCATGTAAAACCAAAAGTAAGACTAAAACATATAATAATGATAATGAGCTCTTCCCCCACCCCATACTTAAAATTTACAGTGTCCCCACTGTATAAAATCAAATAAAATCAAGAGTAAAGGAAGGAACTCACAGGATAACATATCGAGGAGGACGAATCAGTGCATGTCGAGGAAAATTTCTTGTCGATCTCGAGTACAGGGTACTCGATCTCGAGGAGCTTCGTCTGCGTCTAGTGGTTTCTAAAGTCGAGGAGCTTCTGGTGGCTTAGTCGATATCGAGTTGGGTGTCCGAGCATGGTCGGGTAGTCTCTCCTCGGCATCATCGGGTGGCCTTCTTGACTCCTGGTTGTTTGTGAAGCTTTGTCAACATCGAGTAATGGCACTCGATCTCGAGTAGGTTGCTGGAGCCGGGTTGTTCGTCTTCGGCTTCTAGACATGATCCTCCTCGATCCTGGCAGGTGTCTAGACATGGCTTGTCGAGATCGACTAAGGCTTGTCGATGTTGAGTAGCTTTGAGCTCCGGCTCTTGCTTCTTGATTTTCTCCCGAAATGGTTCCATATTCTGCAATATTAAACAGAAACTTATGTAGATCTCCATTTCTGACAAATAAGCATATACTACATAAATCCGACACATTCCCAACCCGAAATATGCAAAATGTAAAGAATATGGAACTAAAATATGCATAAAGACATGGCTACTTTGGAGACATCAATACCCAACCACTGTAGAGGATTATATGCACCCGACTCTCGTCGTGCCTTAATCGGCTATTCTAATCCCTGAAAATTCTTTTGAAATTCGCATTCAATTCCTTATAGAACTTAAAAATAATGCTTTTTATGGAAAATTTAATGAATGCCCTCTTGAACATATTACCAACTTTTTTGACATGTGTCGTACTCTTGCTAAAGGTACTACTCTGGAATATGTCAAGATAAAGGCCTTCCATTGGTCTCTCGCTGGACTTGCACTGAAGTGGCTTGTAGGGCTGAAACCACGATCCCTCACGACATGGGCTCAAGTGGAGCAAGAGTTTCTCAACAAATTCTTCCCTCCTGCCAAGACAGCACTCATCCGCGAGAAGATTACAACTTTCAACCAGAAGTCTGGGGAGCCGCTGGCAAAAGCATGGGAACGATACAAAGAGCTATTGTGATCTTGGCCTACCCATTGACAACCACCCTATATCATTCAGGAGATCTTCTTCAACTCTCTTGACCAAGTCACTAAGGACAGGATCAACCAGTATACTCGATATGGGTATCTGACGATGCCACCAGCCGACGCTTGGGGTGTACTTGACAAGCTCACCAACTATGACAACAAGTATGGGGCTACCACAAACTATGAGGAGAACTCCTATGCTAGGCCAGCACCATCTCTGCCCCTCTATGAAGCTTCCAAGGAGATTGACCCAGATGTCAGGGAGCAATTCTACAGAGACCAGAATCGCAAACTCCTCAAGCAAGTCAAGTATCTCTCTGTCAACCAGCCTTGCATCGAATGCGGATCACAGCGGTACACCACTACTGAGTGCCCACACATAGCAAGTCAGGATGACAGAAACACACGAAGAGGTAGCTTACGCAGGGGGTCCCAATCGTTATATGGGGGATCAAAGGTTCTATCAACCACAATGTAACCAGGGTCCTCCTAGGAACCCCTCGCCATACAGAGCTCCATGACATCCAGAAAGGGATCAAAAGAAGGATATCTTACAGCTCGTCTTGAAGATATGCGCCGGAATCAAGGCACCATCAACAACCAGTTACAGAACATTAATACAAAATTTGGAGAGCTAGACATCTAGAAGAGAACCAAATAGAACCAAATCATAAGGGGATTACCGGACACGTCGCAGCTATCAAACTCAGGAGTGGGCACCAATTATACGAGCCAGAGGTCGGAAAGCACCAAGACAAAGCAGAGCAGCAACTCGACAACGAGCAGCAGCAACTTGATATCGAGGAGCCCTTGGTCGATATCGACAAAAACCTCCTCGACAGATACCAGAAGCCAGGCTCGGACTCCACTACACAACCCAGCAACTCGAGATCGACAACCCTTGTCGATATCGAGGAACCCATGGTCGATATCGAGGAGAAGTTGGCAAATGTCGACGACTCTGCAACACCTCCGACGTCTGTTCTGGCTCCAAAGCAGAAAAAGACTCTGCCTTTCCCTTCCAAAGCGCTGAAAGATCCCACTACAGGTAAGTTCAAACGTTTTGTTAATATGCTGCAAGAACTGAATTTCTCTATTCCTTTTACAGAAGCTTTGCAAGAGATGCCTGCATATGTCAAATTCCTGAAGGAAATCCAGAACAAAAAGCGATCCATCTCAGAGATCGCCGACGAATGCAAAGTACTCCACTTTCCCGAGAAGAGACCTGACCCTGGTAAGTTTTCTGTTACCGTGGGATTTGGACAATATAAATATGAGTCCTTGTGTGATTTAGAAGCAAGTGTGAGCATCATGCCCTTATCAATCTAGCGGAAGGTAAAGATAGGATGTATAGAGCTTGTGGATGCCAAGCTATACACGGCAAACAATACAGTAGTCATCCCTATAGGTATGGTTGAGAATGTCCCTGTTCAGGTTGGTAAATTCTTTATCCCAGCTGATTTCCTTATTATAGATTGTGATGAAGATCCTACTAGCCCTATTATTCTTGGTAGACCATTCTTAGCTACTGCAAATGCCAAAATCAGTGTCAAACAACGATTGCCCACCTTCACCATAGGCGACGAGGTCTTAGACTTCTCTTTTGGCCCTGCAAAAGAGGAAATTTCATGGCTGGAGGTGAAGAGCATCAGCAACCGTGGGATCAAGCAAACAACAGAGGAAAGCACCAGAAGTCAACTCCATATCGACAAAGGCTCCTCGATATCGACTAAGGCATTACTCGATATCGACCAAGCTTCATCGACATCGACTTTCTCTGCTGAGCACCAGACTTGCCAAGAGCCCAAGCCTTGCTCGATATCGACCAGTCTTGCTCGATACCGACTAACCCCAAGCCCGAAGATTTCTGTTTTGGGCCTGAAAAGGTAAGTTCAGGTATGAGTTCCACTCCTCCTCAGTCCATTAAGAAATTTATCAATAATTTAAGGGGAGGTAAGGCCCCGTGGTGAGAGAATCTGCGGAAACTAAGAGCTTGGAAGAGAAAGAAGAAAGAAAAAGAAGATTATGCAAGCAACCGCCTGTCAGCTGAGCTTGCATACTACAATCAGGACCTAAATGATCCAGGAGAAGGGCCAAGTATAAGCGGGCCCCACATCAAAGGTCCTTGAGCATAAAAGAAGAAGTCGGCCTACCGACTCTAAAATCTAGAGCATGTATATAAAACTTTATGAATTTTTGGACTTTGGAACTTTTGGTTTTGTTTTTTGGTTTTTTTTTTAGAATACTTCATGTGGAAAATCTTGTCTTAATCTAACACTTTTAGGTGCACGAAAGGTGGAATATGAAGTCTCTGAAAAACAGTCGGAATCGGCTAGGCCAGTCGAGAACGACTAAGAGGAGCAGCCCAGAGTTCATCGATATCGAGTAGGCCAACTCGATATCGACCAAGCCAGAAGAATCTCCTCGACTTCAGATTCCACTTGACGCAGACAACCTACTCGATATCGACAAGACCAGTTTACTCGATATGCTATGTTTTGCCTTCCTCGATGCGTTATTCGGTGAGTTCCTTCCTTTACTCTTGTTTTTATTTGATTTTATACAGTGGGGACACTGTATATTTTAAATATGGGGTGGGGGAAGGGCTCATTATCATATGTTTTAGTCTTGCTTTTGGTTTTACATGGTGAAATTTTATTAGTATGTTTAAGTTTTATGCATTTAAGTCTTTTGTCATACTTCAGTCTAGTTTTTTTTAGTTACATAAAAAAAATATAAAAAAATAAAAAAATAAAAAAAATGTTGAAAAAGAAAAAAAAATGCATGTTTAATTTTTGCATTGTCTTAGTTTTTATACCCTAACTTAGATGTCCTATGATGATAAATAATGACTGACTTGATCATGTAAATCCTATGACATGTTTGGAAGGTTTAGCCTAAGTCCTCAAAATTGTTTTTATGTGGATTGTGAACTTGTGATGAAATTTAGCACATATGATCCTAAGCTAAAGGTTAAAATCCAACAAAAATTGTCCTAGTGAGAATTTTGGCCTTATAGGGAGAACATTAAAAATCCCTCTGCATTCTTGAGTGTATTTACTCTTCCTATGCATCTTTAAATGTTGTGATAGTTATTCAAAGCCAATGCATTTATATGTTTATGTAAATGAGAATTAAATGATGGAGGTGCCTTTTAAGCCAATTTTATCATCTCTTTACCTACCCTGCATTATCCCTGCTTGATGCCAGAACATTAGCTTGAGACTTTTATCATAAACTCTACAAAATTACACTTAGCCAAATTGAGCCTGACCCCCATTTGAGAATTAAGACTTAGAGTTGGTTGGAATGATGATTTATGGAAGAAATGAGCTTGTGTTTCATTTCAAGTGAGGAGGATTTTTTAATTTATTGAGATATGAGTTGGTTTTATATTTTTATCTTGCTATGCATACTATGTAAAAGGATTTTTGGCTCACCCTATAAATGCACTAGTCTTATTTTATTTTATTTCCTTTAAAAAAAATCGGAAAAAAAAGAGAAAAAAAAGAAGAAGAAAAGTTGTGATTATGAATAAAGTGCATGAGCCAAATTTACCTTATTTCTTTCATTTTTGCAAGATTCATACTTTGGAATGGTTAATTAAGTTTGAAAGGTTACATACCTCATTGAGATAAGTTGTAGGGTTTGGTTGATGCATATGATTGAGAGTTATGGTTTGGTTGTGTTGGAGATTTAGGAGTCTTGATTCCCGAATTCTATTAAGCACCACATGGCCAAATAATTCCATACCCTTTTATTTCTTACCAAGCCCCATTACAACCCCGCCGAATGGAATCTTCTTTGAAGACTTCTATTGAGCGAAGTCCTCCTGATAATTCTTGTTGCATTTACATAATTGGCTGCGAAGTGGATTTATATTTAAATTGCAATCTTTATGAGATTGTACATGGAATTGAGTTGAGAGTTGATCTGCATAGCCTAAACACATTGAGAGTTGAGTGTAAACACTTTACCCTAGTGAGGTTGGATTTATATTGCCTATGTCTATGGATCGCTCATATATGTGTAATGACGTTAAATTCACTTGTCTTACATTGCTACTACCTGAGATGTTGCTTTTGACAAAGGCGAAGACTTGAAGGATGTGTTGTAGGTATTGGTTATTGTTTGGTTATTGCTTGAGGAAAAGCAAGTCTAAGTATGGGGTGATTTGATGTCTCTAAAATAGCCATGTTAAAATGCACATTTAAGATCCATATTCTATACACTTTGCATATTTCGGGTTGGAAATATGTCGAATTTATGTAGTATGTGCTTATTTGCAAAAAATGGAGATCTACATAAGTTTTGGTTTAATATTACATAATTTGGAGCCATTCCGGGACAAAACCAAGAAGTAAAGACGGAAGCTGAAAGCTACTCGATATCGACGAAGATGAGGCACCAGAGCACATATCGAGGAGGAGTTGATCGAGGAACTGAAGACTGAAGCTACCCGACTCCAGGACACTACTCGATATCGAGTAAAGTTACTCGATATCGACAAAGCTGAAGGTCATACCCGGAGTCGAGGAGGAGCACTTGATCGAGGAGCCGAGGAGAGCTACTCGACCTGACCAGACAACCGGAGAAGAAGATTTATCCGATTCTATCCAAGATCTATCAACATCTATCCACGGAGAAGAAGATTTATCCACATGAAGATATTTTAGCCTTTTAGATATAATTTCCTTTTTGGATTTATTTATGTTATTCCATTTATTTATCTTTAAGCTTTTAGATATAGAGATTTAGATAGAGATAGAGATTTCTACCCTTTATTAGCAAGGATTAGAAGCGTATAAATAAAGCCCATGGGGCTGATTTCTAAGCATTCAATTTCAGTAGGAGAAGTAGTAGTAGAGAGAGAAAGAGAGGTCGAGTGGAGCAAAGGAGGAAAAGTGATCTGGCTTTGTTCGGTCTGTACTTTCTTCAGTATGATTCAATCCAAGTAGTTATTTCCTTTCAATCAATGTCTGCAATTGCGATGAAAAGCGAGTAGTCCACCCCCTTCTGGGGTTGGGGTAAGCCCGACGATAGCCCTGCATGTTTGAGGTAAAGATCCGACTTTTATCATGTTTTTGAGCACCTACTACTGGTTATGTGTTTATTACCCATCTAATGGAGGTCCATGCTAACAACTTGCATTGGAAACATAAAATCGGTAGACACAATTAGGGTTTCTTGAAAGAGTTGTCTAATTGTTGGAAAAGGCGAAAGCTTGGTCCTGTGATGCAATTTACATGATTATCTGTTTTATTCTTGCCCTTTTGCATGCTTGGTTATCGTTGTCGCAAACCCCAATCTTGGAAGTTTTCCACAAATAGTTGATTTCGAGAATCCCACAAGCTTTTGTCTTTATTTTGTTTCGTTTTACTTTCTGCCTTCCTCGATATCGACTAACTCTTGTCGATATCGAGTTACTGATCCTCGATCAAAGATCGCCGTATCTTCTCCTGTGCAGGTTATCGACAAGACTGTCCTCGACATCGACGTGTTTACTCAATATCGAGTAAGTTTTACTCGATATCGACAACCTCCTATGACTGCTGCTGCGCTGTTCGACTTGTCCGATCTTCTATCGACTAACCATAGTCGAGATCGAGCACTGTGGTCGACTTCTGCCGTGAGATTCCACTGCTGCCTAGGATCCGCTGACACGCTTCCTCGTGGATCGATCCTGACTTCCCACTACTGCATCGGGAGGAAGTGTTGTAATCATTTGCAAGGGACGGAATCTGGTTTGCTTTACTTATTTCATATTTTGAATTGCAAGTCTCTATTTCCTCCTACAATAGGGATCCCTTTTTCCAGGATTCGATAATCAATTTGACGGAGGGAAAGTCGTTGATTCACCTTTTAAAAAAAAATAAATCTCAAACAAACAAACTAGTATAGTATGCAAGTAAGGGGTGGAACCCTAGAGAATCAAGTATTTCTAAATATTGTGTATTTATTAATATAAAAGAAAAGACTTTTATGAATGAAAATAAAAGAAAATAATATTGACAAAAGCAAATAAAGGATAGAAGAAAAGCGTTTCCACCTACAAGTTCTCGACTTTGGTTGGTTTTATTGATCATCGAATCCTGTTCAAGTTATTATCTTTTCCTACTAATTCCTCTCGTCTTGGTTTAAGTAGATTAAAAGTCCTACGAGTCCAATTAATCCCTTACACCTCAATGCAACCTTAACACGGTCAAGTTTTAACAAAGAGATAGCAAATAGTCCCAAGAACTTGAGCATATAAATAACACCAATTAAACACGGTAAATCAATGTTTAAGATATATGTCAACTCCCTACATAATCATGCTTCAAACACGGAATCCACATTCTTATGCGTGCTACTACGGAAATAACACAAATACGAAAGTATTAAATCCTAGCATGAAATCAATATTATCAAGGTAGCTAATCAAGATAACATCAATAACATAATCAATATCAAACAAAGAAGTTCAAAGAATTATAGAGGAAAAATAACTTAAATTAGAAACTCACAAACCACCAACCAAGTCTTGAAAGTGTAGGCGGAAACTACAAAATTAGCCAAACATGGCTTACCTAAGCTTTCTTCTCTTCAAAGGTGATTTCTCTACTTGGAATTAATTAAAATAACCCTAGAACATCCTATTTATAAGCCTAATATCTTCCATAAAAGATAGATAAAAGATAAAAGCTTCCTAAACAAACTAGATAAAAGATAGAACTTTCCTAATTTAACTCAGCGTCGGATTCCGCTGGCAGCGAAAATTTCCGCTGGCAGCGAATGGCCTCAATCAAGATCCTGTTGGATTTTCACTAACACACTCGCTGGCAGCGAATGCCCATGCCTTAGAAACTTTTCCAAGCCTCCACAGGTCCTTCCTTTTCGCTGCCGCGAGTCTCTATTATCGCTGTCGCGAGAGCTCCAACTCGCTGGAGCGAGTCCGACCATCCGCTGGCAGCGACTCCATTCACTGGCAGCGAGTTTCCTTTTGCTGGCAGTGAGTCATGCTGCTCCTGGATATGCTGCCGCTAACTCCACTCGCTGGCAGCGAGATCCCATTCGCTGGCAGCGACTCATGCTCAAACACTTGCTCAGACTTGATTCGATGACTTGATCCGCTGCAGCGGAAATCCATTCGCTGTCAGAGAAAATCCAGCAGAACAACATCACGTAAATCTTCGAAAGAGATTTCCAATGCATGCTCATATGCGTCGATCGGACATCCGAGGCCTCCGGAAAGTGCGTTACAAGTTCAGCTCGCCGAGCGGACAGCTTTCGCGACTCGCCCTCGTTTTCGCTCTTAGACCTCGATTTCGTGCTCCGTTGCTCCTTAGGTTGTTCCATTCTCCTCGAGACATCTTTCTTAAGCTCTCCCAAGTCTCTCCTTAGCCTTACTTAGCTCCGTTCCTCATGTTCTTTGTCTCGGATCTTCCAATCTACATAAAACCATCGAAATAGCGTAGATTCCGAACTTTCCCACAAAATGAATGTTAATCTAATTAACACTAAAACATGATTATATAAAAATGAAATGCAACTAAACTAACCTATAATGCCTATTGGAACCATGCCTTATCACTAACCATAGTCGAGATCGAGCACTGTGGTCGACTTCTGCCGTGAGATTCCACCGCTGCCTAGGATCCGCTGACACACTTCCTCGTGGATCGATCCTGACTTCCCACTACTGCATCGGGAGGAAGTCTTGTAATCATTTGCAAGGGACGGAATCTGGTTTGCTTTACTTATTTCATATTTTGAATTGCAAGTCTCGATTTCCTCCTACAACCGGGATCCCGTGTTTATATACCAAAACTTGTCCTAAAATAAAAGGTTGTCAACGGTAGGGCCGGGTCAAAAAATAAATACGGGAAAAGGAGTTGATAATGAATATTTTAGATATGTATTATATATAGTTTTAGGCGCATTTAGATAGGTTTCTTGCATGTTTTATGTTGAATTCGCATTATTATCCATTGGGGTATTTGAGTTCGGAATCTATGTTATTTTGTATTTATTCTGCAGTTTTATAATCCGATCTTGAAGGGAGGCTTAAGATGTCTAGATAAGGCTGGATTTGAGGATAAAGGAGGCAAATGAAAGATCGCCAATGGAGGTATAGAGGAGAATGTCGAAGACGAAGAAGTATCGTGAAGTTGTAATGCCTATTTCATATAGGAATTACAGGTGTTTCTTATTGCATTTAGATAGTGGTTTTGCTATTGTTTGAGTCTAGTTCCGTTTATTACTTGTGAAGTATTTGAGTTCAGAATCTATGCGTTTTTAGCGTTTATTCTGCAGAATTACATTCCGACCTTGGATGGACTTTGGGAAGAGCTTAAGAATCACGCTTTGGTAGCATATGGAGGCTAACGAGAAGCTAAGGAGGAGCAAGGAGGCACGACATTGGAATCTATTAAAGACAATTGAGGAACGTCGGACACTGTAGAGACGGCGCCCGCCGCCCCTTGCACGATGCCCGTCGTGGCCCAGTTTTCCGAATACACAATTTTGAATCAGAAGATATTATTTTATATTATTTTATTATATTTCATACTAGGGTTTTGCCGACCCTTGAGAGACTTATTTAGTTTGTTTTCAGTTTGTTCTAGAGATAGGTGTATTATTGTGAGACTATGAACACAATTAGAGAAAGAGAGAGAGAGAGAGAGAGAGAGAGAGAGAGAGAGAGAGAGAGAGAGAGAGAGAGAATTGGCCTATGAGTTGCTAAACTCATAGTTTCGCATGTGATTCGAAGAGATGGTTGTTTGGATTGCGATGATTTGATTCTATTTGATTATTCATGTTCTTAGTTATCATCTTGTGCTTAATTTATATTTGTGTTCTTTTCTATGTCTGATCAACATGTTAGGAATTACATCTTAGCTATGAATTCGTTGTTGTTTTCTCAATAGCAAACAAAGGTATTGATGATAGTGATGTCTCTTTGTCTTTGTAGTGGATGATTTCAATTTATCTATGTTAAGGATATTTGATTAGGATTGAGTTCGGTATGCGCCTATTAGTCTTAATTGTGTTGAGTCAATGTGCCAATTGATCTTGATTACTCGAGCTCTTAATGCTATTCTTTAGTGATATTTATTAAAATGAGTGAATCTATGCGTATCTCTCAGCTTTATTCAAGTAGACCTAGGAATATGAATAATTAATAGATCAATCTGAGGACCATGAATTCCAACCATTGTCAGATGATTGGAGGTGAAATTTTCTTTCTACTTTGATGTCGAATTACTTTGCGATAATAAATCTGGTTACTTTTACATCTTTGCTACTTGTTAGGAATCATTGCATGGCTATAAGAGTCTTTACTTAAAGTTATTGAATAGGAAATCGCTTCTCCTTGTGGGTTCGACACCGGACTTCATCGCTATACTAGTTGTTATTTGGTTAATCAAGTTGGTTGCCTAATCTATTGGTTGTGTGTTTAAGTTTGGATATTGTTACTAACTTGGCAAATGTCGAAAGTGCCAATGGGATTCGTCCTACACCAAGTTTCTTGGCGCCCTTGCCGGGGAGAAGAAAGGAGTTTGCTTTTCTATATCTCTTTCAATTACTCTTTACTTTGAGTCTTTTGTGTCCTTATATGGTTCAAACTAGATCTTCCAATTCATTGCCTTTGTCTTTTGATCCTGGGATTGAAAGATCTCTTAGGTTGAAGAGGAAGCTTGTGTTTGAGACAGACGAGGAGATGGCAGATGACGATGTTTTTGATTTGCCAAGAAGGACCGTGAGAAACCTAAGGGAACCTGATTTGAGTGCTCAACCATTTGCAATTAATCTTCTTGATTTTCCTAAGGGTTCAAGATTTGAGTATAAGTCGAATTGGTCCTCTATTTTGCCCTACTTTCATGGATTGCCTGGGGAGGAACCGAACAAGCACCTTGCTACCTTTGTGAGCAGGTGTGATAGACTGAGACCCCAAGGCTTGACTAATGACCAATCGATATTGCGAGTGTTCCCCTTTACCTTGAAAGAATTTCCAAGCAATTGGCTTTACTACTTACCCTAAGAAAGCATTACTACTTGGGTGTGATTGAAAAAAACTTTCCTGCAAAAGTACTTTCTTATGACTCGCTTCAACAAACATAAGAAGGAGATGTCCAGTATTGAGCAATCAAGAATGAAGAGTCTTTATGAGTATGTTGAGCAGTTCAAGAAGCTTAAGGGTAGTTGTCCGCAACATGGTATACCTGAGGATGATCTAGTGATATATCTTTATGAAAGCTTGGTTGACATCGATAGGATTTTCATCAATACTACTAGCGGAGGAGATATTTTGGATAAAACAACTCAGGAAGCAATGCAGATTATTGAAGGGTCGACTAATGCATCGCAACAATATGGGAGACACTAACGAGTTAGAGGAGTTCATATGTTGGATAGTTCGAGAGATAGACACAAGGATAATATCGATAGGCCTATGGAGATTGTGAACAAGATGGCTATGCAAACGAATTAACCCCATCAGCTTAGACCTTGTGGTGTTTGTGGAGATCCAACTCATTCGAATGATAAGCGTCCCTTGATTCAAGAGGGCACAGCTGAAGTGAATGCTATGGAATATGGACCTCGCCGCAACGTTGGTAACAATTATAATCAGGGCTACAATTCAAACTACCAAAGTAGATTTAACGGAAGAGGCCTGGAGCAACAAGTTCCTTTTCAGAGAGGCCAATTCGATAATCGTCCTAGAAACACTAATCAAGAAGATAGAGATGATACCTTGATTTTGTAATTGGACAAGATGAGTGTTCAAGAAAAGTTGTTGAGTCAAATGTCTAAGGAGATTGGTGAATTGAAAGCGAAAGATGCGGGTAAGTTGTCATCACAAGTGGTAGTGAATCCGAAGGACAATGTTAGCGCCATGACCCTTAGAAGAGGTAAACAAGTGAGTGTGCCCACTAGGAATGCTGAAGAGAGGCCTAGGGAAGAAGTTGATTTGGGAAATAAGGAGGAAGAGACGGAATTGGAGACGCACTGCATAGACAGCGCCCGACGCCCCTCACCACGGCGCCCGCCACCTCCTCCCGTGACGGATCCGACTTCTGACGTTGTTCAATCCCCGAAAAAAGCCATTAAAGAGTGGTCTTTTGAGGTTTCAAGACATGCACCACCCTTTCCTCATGCCTTAAGTTATGATCGTAAATGGGAAGAGGAACAAATTCTTTATGACACCTTTGCTCATTGTGAGTTAAATGTTCCACTCTTCAATTTGATTAAAATTGTGCCACGCTATGCGAAATTCTTGAAAGAACTATGCACGTTGAAGCACAAGCAAAGGATGCGAAAGAAAGAAGAGGTAAGTTTAAGTGAGAATGTTTCTGCTTTGCTTCATAAACGATTGCCTAAAAAGTGCGGAGATCCAGGTATGTTTACTATACCATGTGCAATAGGTAACGCTTGCTTCACCAAAGCTATGTTAGACCTAGGTGCTTCAATCAATGTTATGTCTTATAACTTGTACATGTTTTTGTGTCTCAATTCATTGTCTGAAATTGGTGTTATTATACAACTCGTTGATCGTTCTAGTATTAAGCCTATAGGAGTTATTGAATATGTTTTGGTAAAGGTAAATGATTTGATATTTCCAACTAATTTCTTCATTCTAGACATGGAACAAGGTACGCCTGAAACCCCGATTATCTTGGGAAGGCCATTCTTGCAAACGGCTAAGACTAAGATTGATTGTTTTGAAGGTTTACTAACTATGGAATTTGATGGTAGAAAGATTGAGTTTTCTATATTTGAGCCTATTGTTTCCTCTGCCAATAATTTTGTAGATGTTCTTGACTCTAATGAAAGTAATCACAAGAATAAATCAAATGGTTTGTTAGATGCTTCTGTTTAAGTCGCATGAAAATGTGTCTCATTCAAATGATTCTATTGCTATTCCCCGTGAGACATTGATTCCTAACAATGTCGAGGTTTTTTGCAATTGCATGACAACCTCCCGGAGTAAATCATTTCAAGAAGGAATCGATAGATGCAATTGATGGATATGTCGGAGAAGTTCCTAAAGTTCCACCTCTTGTTTTGAAAAGGACAAGTGTGGGGAATCTTGGTGGAATAACTTGATCAAGCAATGCATCACGTCGAACCAAAGACGTGAAACAAAGGCGCTTCTTGGGAGGAAATCCAAGGTAGTTAGGTAAGTAGTTCTATCTTTTGCATTAGTTATCAATTCAATAAAGTAGGATCAATCGTATCGCCAGATTTCGGATGTTACGGTAAGTGAAACCTATGTTGGGATTGAGTTTTGATTGATTTGGAAGAACGGAGCCACATTCTGTGGACGTGGCGCCCACCTCCCCAGTCACGGCGCCCGCCGCCTGTCTGTCGAACAAACGAGTCCGAAGTTTGGTAAAATTGGAAAGGGAAGTTTCTATCTTTTTATTTTTGATCATTTTTCGTTTTAGGATTAGATTGTTTTCTATTTTTCTATACAAGGTTGTCAACGACAGGGCCGGGTCAAAAAATATATACGGGAAAAGGAGTTGATAATTCATATTTTAGATAGGTATTATAGATAGTTTTAGGTGCATTTAGATAGGTTTCTTGCATGTTTTATGTTGAATTCGCATTATTATCCATTTGGGTATTCGAGTTCGGAATCTATGTTATTTTGTATTTATTATGCAGTTTTATAATCCGATCTTGAAGGGAGGGTGAAGATGTCTAGAAGAGGCTGGTTGTGAGGATAAAGGAGGCAAAGGAAAGATCGACAATGGAGGTATAGAGAAGAACGTCGAAGAGGAAGAAGAATCGTGAAATGGTAATGCGTATTTCATATAGGCATTATAGTTTTTTCTTATTGCATTTAGATAGTGATTTGGCTATTGTTTGAGTCCAGTTCTGTTTTTTACTTGTGAAGTATTCTAGTTCGGAATATATGTGTTTTTAGTGTTTATTTTGCAGAATTACATTCCGACCTTGGATGGAATTTAGGAAGAGCTTAAGAAGCATTTTCTGGGAGCATACGGAGGCTAAAGAGGAGCAAGGAGGAACGACATTGGAATCTATTGAAGACAATTGAGGAATGTTGGACACCGCAGAGACGACGCCCGCCGCCCCTTGCACGGTGCCCGCCGTGGCCCAGTTTTTCGAATACACGATTTTGGATCCGAAGACATTATTTTATTATATTTCCTACTAGGGTTTTCCCTAACCTTGAGAGACTTATTTAGGTTGTTTTCAATTTGCTCTAGAGAGAGGTGGATTATTGTGAGACTGTGAACACAATTAGAGAGAGAGAGAGAGAGAGAGAGAGAGAGAGAGAGAGAGAGAGAGAATTGGCCTATGAGTTGCTAAACTCATAGTTTCGCTTGTGATTTGAAGACATGGTTGTTTGGATTATGAGGATTTGATTCTATTTGATTATTCGTGTTCTTAGTTATCATCTTTTGCTTAATTTATATTTGTGTTCCTTTCTATGCCTGATCAACATGTTAGGAATTGCAACTTAGCTATGAATTCGTTGTTGTTTTCTCGATAACAAAGAATGGTATTGATGATAGGGACGTCTCTTTGTCTTTGTAGTGGATGATTTCAATTGATCTATGTTGAGGATATTCTATTAGGGTTGAGTTCGGTATGCGCCTATTAGTCTTAATTGTTTTGAATCAATGTGCCAATTGGTCTTGATTACTTGAATTCGTAATGCTATTATTTAGTGATATTAAATAAGATGAGTGAATCTCTCAACTTTAGTCAAGTAGACCTAGGATTATAAATAATTAATAGATCAATCCGAGGACCATGAATTCTAACCATTGTCGGAGAATTGCAGGTGAAATGTTTTTTCTACTTTGATATCGAATTACTTTGCGATCATAAATCTGGTTACTTTTACATCTTTGCTACTTGTTAAGAGTCATTACTTTATTATAAGAGTCTTTTCTTAGAGTTATTGAATAGGAAATCGCTTCTCCCTATGGGTTCGACACCGGACTTCATCGCTATACTAGTAGTTATTTGGTTTATCAAGTGATTGGTTGCCTAATCTATTGGTTGTGTGTTTAAGTTTGGATATTATTACTAACTTGACAAAGGGCGAAAGTGCCAACGACGTTCGTCCCGCACCACGAAGCCAGAGTAGTGGCGCCCGCCGCTATTCCCAGTATCAGCAAATCCGATTTCGTCCAATTCTATCTTAATTAGTTTATTATTATTTTACATTCTAGGGTTTTTAGCCGACGGTTTTAGGCTATATTAGACTATTTTATAGTCGATTTGGGAGTTGGGTCATGCTAGGATTTGGGTCGGATCTGGGTTAAGTCGGGTTCGTCTGTATTCGGGTCACTTCGGATTTCGGGTCCATATCCGTCGGGCTCGATTTTGGGTTCGGGTTATGCACAACGCTAAATTTTTGGGTTCTGTGGGGTTTTTAGTTCGGGTGAGTCAGTCGGGTTTCTCGGGTCGGAAGTTGATAATTAAATGGGGGGAAAGTAAATAAATTTTGTATGTAAAATGAGGGAATGAGGGTAATGATTAAAATAATGATCAATTAATCTTAAACTAAAAATGGACTAGATTCGGAAGAGTAACCATTACATTTCCTTACCTAAAAACAAACTTGGGTTAAATCTTACTAAAAGTGGCAAAATTTAAACCTATATGTGTCTCTATGGCTAAATTAATTTAAATCTAAACCACTTATTTAGAATTGAGTGGTTAAGATTTAACCAATTTTACCTAGAGTTATTTTAACAACTACGTGGGATCTCAAGTGCCTAATAAGATACTAGAATTGAAGCCAAAATGGGAATTGTGAAACCAATTTATGATTTGAACTCTAGATCGAGCTTTTAAAATAGAAGGATAAAAAAATAGAAGAACACAAAACTTGTTGATGCAATTCGACGTTATTACTTTGTGGAGTCTAAAGAGGGAAAAACCCAAACCTAAAAATCTAGTATAAAAAGACAAATATAGATCACGGACACAACTAACAGATATGGTGTTGGGGAAAAACCGGGCAACTAACACTCGATCACGTGTGACTCAGATGGATCAGGCTCCACTTACAAATGATAACTTGTATTATATATTATGTACACAAGTACACTTCTCACAAATACAAGACTCACGTACACCACTCGACTCAAAAGACTAACCTCACTCTTTGATGGACCCCACACTCGTGTGACCGAGACGCCCTCATCCTCAATCGACCACACCTACTGACCAACCCATACACTATAGTGTATGATCGAGACGTCCTCATTCTCAATCGATCACACACTAGGACTCACACTCTCTAGTATGTGATCGAGACGCCCTCGTGCTCGATCGATCACATACTAGGCTACTCAACACCTCACATGCTCACACTCTTTTGGAGGAGCACTCACCTTGCCCACTCACTTACAACATGTGCTCCTTATGCATATTTATAGGTCATGCCATCTTTTACGAGGAGTATTCTAGGATATCTCTAGAGTACTCCAAGACTAGAGCCATCCCTATGCTTCTCGTCTTCTCCATACATTTTCTAAGGTTCTCCAAGCTTCCGGAACTCTACACAAGTCTAGGCATATCTGGACTCTTCACCATTTTGGGACCTTCCATAAGGTTCCACACGCTTTCGGAGTCTTCCACACACCTCCGGATGCTTCCAGGAAATTCCGCCATGTTCCGGAGACTACTGTAGCATTCCATATTCTTCCAGAATGTTCCTCAATTTAGCCCAAAGCACATTTTCATATATCTGAAATATGAATTATTGTCTAACAATTCTTCCCTTAATTCATATTTTCACATTGATGTCACTAAAGTAGCCATGTCTTTATGCATATTTTAGTTCCATATTCTATACATTTTGCATATTTCGGGTTGGGAATATATCGAATTTATGTAGTTTATGCTAATTTGTCAGAAATGGAGATCTACATAAGTTTCTGTTTAATATTGCAGAATATGGAACCATTTCAGGAGAAAACCAAGAAGCAAGGACGGAGGCCCAAGTCTACTCGATGTCGACTAACTCTAGTCGATCTCGACAACCCATGTCCGGACACTGCACTGATCGAGGAGCCTATGTCGAGAAGCTGAAGACGAAGAACCCGACTCCACACCTTCCTCGAGATCGAGTACCCAACTCGAGATCGACAAAGCCTCGGAGACAACCCGGAGTCGAGGAGAGCATGTCCGAGGATGCCGAGGAGAGACTACCCGACCTAGCGCCCGGACACAGAACAACACACAACTCGATGTCGACGAAACTCCTCGAGGTCGACAAGCCAGGAGCCATGTCCGAGCAGGTTGAGAAGATCTACCCGACATTGCCGAGCACACAAGTCGATGAGCCCAAGTTACTCGAGATCGAGAAACATTCCTCGAGATCGAGGACACCTGTGAGCCATGTCCGAGCCACATCGAGGACCAACAACCCGAGACGCCGAGCCAGCCAAGTCAACGTCAGTTCAACTCGAGATCGAGGAGACTTACTCGAGATCGAGGAACTTTCCAGAAGTCGTGTTACACGTTGTGAGCTGTCCTACTCGGATTTGGATTCATTGGGGCCGAAGATTGCCGAGTTCTATCCGATTCTATCAAGTTACATCATGAAGGAGAAGCTTTATCCACTTGAAGACTTTAGGTATAATTCCCTTATTTAGATTTAATTATGTTATGAAATTTATTTATCTTTAAAGCTTTTAGATATAGTTTTCGATATAGATAGATGTTTCTATCCTTGAATAGCAAGGTTTAGAAGCCTATAAAAAAAGCCCATGGGGCTGATTTCTAGTCATTCAATCAGACATCAATTTGTAGGAGTAGTAGAGAGAAAGAGAGAGTGAGTGGCCAAGAGGAGTTGGTGAAGCGAGAGCGGAATTGGCTTTCTTTGGTTGTAAGCTCTATTTAGTTTAATGCAAGTTGTTATTTCCTTTCAATCAATGTCTGAGGTTGCGATGAAGCGCGAGTAGTCCACCCACTTCTAGGGTTGGGGCGAGCCTGACGATAGCCATGCGCGTTTGAGGTAAAGATCCGACCTTTATCATGTTTTGAGCATCTACTACTTGTTATGTGTTTATTACCCATCTAATGGAGGTCCATGCTAACAACTTGGATTGTAAACATAAAATCGGTAGAGATAATTAGGGTTTCTTGAATGAGTTGTCTAATTGTTGGAAAAGGCGAAAGCTTAGTCCTTTGATGCAATTCACATGATTATCTGTTTTATTTCTGCCTTATGCATGCTTGGTTATCGTTGATGCAAACCCCAATTTTGGAAGTCTTTTTCATACAGTTTAGTTCGAAATCCCAAAGCAATTTCCTTTACTTTATTTTCTTTCGTTTTAGTTTCTGTTTTCCTCGAGATCGACTAGCACTCCTCGATCTCGAGTTACTGATCTTCGACCCAGGTCGTTGTAGCTTTTGTGTGCAGGAAATCGACAAAGCCAACCCGACGTCGACGAAGACCTTACTCGATCTCGAGTAGGCTCTTGTCGAGATCGACTAACCCTGTGCTTGCTGCTGCGCTGTGTTCGACTGTCCGATCTTCTGTCGAGTAACTGTACTCGAGATCTAGGACACCTGTGGTCGACTTCTGTGAGATTTCTCCGCTGCCTAGGATCCACTGACACGCTTCCTCGTGGATCGATCCTGACTTCCCGCTGCTGCATCAAGAGGAGGTCTTGTAATTATTTGCGTGGGCAGAATCTCGTTTGATTTATATTTTATATTTTAAACTCGATTTCCTCCTACAACACACATACCTCCATAGCGTTCTCGATTTTCTCTTTCCTTTGCTCCTTGATTCCAATGACGTGGCATCTCCCCATCACGACGTGTTCTTCAAAGAAGCAAACATTCCTCTCGATTAGTGTCGTTGTCTGCTCTTGATCAAGCTCCTTCTCATGATCACCTTGCATCATCTCATCATGAAGAGCTTCTCACCATCCAATAATCTAAGGGACCAAACTCTCCACCAATCTTCAAGGTCTAAAAGAATGCTTGATCCCGACACGCCATATGTAAGACGACACCATCCACCTCGATGACTTAGTAACCTCTCCATCTGTTAAGAAGTAGATATCGTCATCATCAACATCATCAATCACATTAATTGTAGGAGCCAACAACACTCTTCCGCAAGGACGTCTCACTCATCACTTCCTCCCTCAATAGCAAACATCACACATACACGTGATCCTTCTATCCACAACGATAGCACACACGTATCTTTTATCTCCACATAGACGTGCTTATTCTTTGAGTCATTGATCGTCGTGCCTACATCTAGTTGGCTACTCCCTCGCTCTTAGAGACATGCTCCTCCTCCACTAGAGCCTGAAACATACTCTTCATCCTTATATAAAGTTGGCATTCCCACCAAAGAGTGGATTATCGAACACCTCCGACAAGCCTGATGCCATCACGCCAAAACAGAATCCTTCCACCAACAAATATTACTCGGATTTTCGACTCCGACGACCTTCGCAACCTTCGGCTATGATACCAATGTTGGAGAAAAACCGGACAACTAACACTCTATCACGTGTGACTCAGATGGATCAGGCTCCACTTACAAATGAGAACTTGTATTATATATTATATATACAAGTACACCTCACACAAATACAAGACTCACATACACCACTCGACTCAAAAGAATACCCTCACTCTTTGATGGACCCCACACTCGTGTGATCGAGACACCCTAATGCTCCACTTACAAATGAGAACTTGTATTATATATTATATATACAAGTACACCTCAAACAAATACAAGACTCACATACACCACTCGACTCAAAAGAATACCCTCACTCTTTGATGGACCCTACACTCGTGTGATCGAGACACCCTAATGCTCAATCGATCACACCTACTGACCAACCCACACACTATAGTGTATGATCGAGACATCCTCATTCTCAATCGATCATACACTAGGACTCACACTCTCGAGTATGTGATCGAGACGCCCTCGTGCTTGATCGATCACATACTAGGCTACTCAACACCTCACATGCTCACACTCTTTTGGAGGAGCACTCACCTTGCCCCCTCACTTACAACATGTGCTCCTTATGCCTATTTATAGGTCATCCCATCTTTTACAAGGAGTATTCTAGGATATCTATAAACTACTCCAAGACTAGAGACAACCCTATGCTTCTAGTCTTCTCCATACAGTTCCTAAGGTTCTCCCAGCTTCCGGAGAACTCTACACAAGTCTAGATATATCTAGACTCTTCACCATTTCGGAACCTTCCATAAGGTTTCACACACTTTCGGAGTCTTCCACACACTTCCGTATGCTTCTATAACATAATGCCATGATCCGGAGACTACCGTAGCATTCCCTTTCTCTCTATTCTGCAAGGATTTGATGTAAACTTTGTAGTAGAGAGATGTTAGAAGATCGTAGTACCGGTGGCCATCATTGACTTTATCCTCTTCGAGCTTGGATCTCCTTGTTTCCCCATTGGAGAAGTTTGATATGAGCTTTGGCTATGACAAGAAGTGAAATTAATAACCTTTGAATCGCGAGCAAAGTCAAGCGGGTGGTTAGAGAGAGAAACTCTCAAAGAAGGTTTACCTTCTTGCCTTCCCCCTTGTTCCGACAAGCATCTTTCCGGCCACCTTCTCGGCTTTTCGGTCTCCCCTAACGTCGGAAAAGTTGCGTTGCCTCTCTCCCCCTCTCTCCCTCCTCCTTACTGACCCTCTTCTCCGACATCACTTTATTCTGAGCTGCCATTGAAGACATTCAATGCGAGCTACCAACCGGTAGGTGGTGTCATTTACCCTTGGCCACCAAACTGTTCTTTATCGCCCCCACCTCCTCCATTTCTTGATCTCCCCACCTTTATCTGGTTTTTGGAAAGTACTCACAGATCTCCGCCTCCGACGGAAGTACTGCCGTCGGCTAATCGCTGGTACCCTTGGTCGTGCCCAGCCGGCGTCGGCTTTGTTACCCGCTCCAAAGCTGTCCAAGTTTTTTGAAAAACTAGCCGTTACTTCCAAAATTAACCGTTACCTCCTATGTCCCTACTAGCCGTTACCTCACAACGGTCAACTACTCTCTTTTGAATCTTTGTTTGACTTTAGTTGACCGTCTTCTTCCTCCACAACCACCACTGATCTGACGCTGCTCCTACACCGGAGATAGATTCTCCGTTTTCTCTCTTACCTTCTTCTGATCTTCTCTTCTATACTCCCCTCCCTTGCTCCCAGTTTTCGAGGAACCCCCCCCTCCCCCCACGTTCCCCGCTCTGTGCCTCCGACCAAGTTCATAACCGGGGGACGGCCTCACGCACTCCTTCGTGAAATTGACATTCCCTTATCACTTCCCGTCCCCTTCTACTCTTCTAGACTTACCAATTTCAAGCCTAACCCCCTGTGGAAGAAATCCCCAAATCGAACTAGGGCTCGGATTTTCGACTTTGGGGAAAGTTTGAGAAGGGTAGGGTTTTCACACCATTGAAAGAAATTGGTCACATTAACGACTCCCCACCTCTTTCCGATCCAGTACCTTTAATAATTCGGCCTTAGAGCACCAAAGGAATTTTGCCCCAATTGTGCTAGTTTCACACCTTGACGCAACCTAATTAGGTTGAAGTGTGTTACCAGGGATCGCCTTCTGAAGAAATCGGCCCCAGCATACACTTCCACAGCTATACACGACCCTGGAGCCTTACGAATTTTACATTCCAAGCCGGTTTCTAGAAAACCCCAAATTTCTAGGGTTCCTGACATCGAAGAAATCTGACAAGTGACGACGAAGCACGGATGAGTCAAGATAAGTCCCCGGGGGTGGGAAGACGCGGTGTATGCCTCACTCTTACCCCGATCTCAGCCGCTAAGGATGGAGCTCTGAGTTTCAAGCTTACTGTTCTTGGGACGTTGCCCAAGAGCCCAGCCCTCACTCAGGCAAGGGCGATCTCTCTTGGCCAGAACAGTGAGTCCCCGGCGCCAGGTTCTTTGACAGCCTCTGTATTCATCCCTTTCGATTCTACAAAGGTAACACCCTCCTCCCCCCTTCCCCCGAATCTAGCCAGGTCCCCTAAGATAGACCTTGAAATGCAAAGGATCCCTATGGAGGGACAAACTATGTGTGATATGGTAGAGAAGATCCCTATGGAGGGACAACCACATGCTGTAAATTCTAGTTCTCAGAAGACCCCAAAGGAGGGACAACTTTCATCTTCTTCTATATGTTCATCAGATTCTTCTGTTTGTCTTAATATTTCTCAAAAGATCCCTAAGGAGGGACTTCCTATGCATGCATCCTCAATGACAAATACTGAAATGCATAACAAACTGCCTGAACATGTCCTTAATAACAATAACCCTCAAAGCCCTATTCTCCCTAACCCTGTGACTAAGGAATCCTCAAAGATCTGCAGCAAACCTGTCAATGAGTCTACTACTAATGGTTTAGCAGCTGGCAAAGAAAAGACAAATACTGAGAACAGCTCTGCTAGTGTGAATGTTAAAACTGTGAACACACAACACTGCAATGCCACCCTTTCTTCTTCTTACCCTCCTCCATGCAACCCCCCTCCCAACTTGTCTAACCCCACCCCTCCCCCTCAAGAATTGAGAGTGGATCCAACACCTGCAGAAGCTTTCAAATCACCCAATACCAACAATGCCTCAACTTCTGCAAGCCCTCCCTCACCCACCAATCCCACAAACTTACAAGGTGCTTGGGCCCTAAACCATAACCTCACAGGTGCTCACAGGAGAGCTAGGGGTTTTAAACTGGAGTTTGAAGCTTCTGGTACATGTGATACAGTTATAGCCTCTAAGAGTGACTGCCTATCTTTGGATGAAGCTTGGGGCTTCTCCCTTGTGGGTTATGTGGTTGGCCGGTTTCCAGGACTTCAAACCATTGGGAAAATAAAAGATAACTGGCCAAAGCACACCTTCAACAACCAGGGAGGTTGGCTCATGTTCAAGTTCTATAAGGAAGAGGATAGAGATCTAGTACTAATGAAGGGGCCAGTGATAGGACCTGGATATACTCTTCTCCTCAAGTGTGTACCAGAAAGATTTACCTTCGACAAGGCTCTCTTCTCAAAATTACACATATGGATTAGAATATACAAGCTCCCAACAGAGTTCTGGACAACAACAATGTTGCAAAGAATTGCTTCAAAAATAGGGGACCATTTGATGACAGACTCCTATACTGAGCAGAGGTCCAAACAACTATTTGCAAGAGTACTGGTGGAGATGGATTGTTCAAAAGAACTCAAGAGAGCTATTCATATAGAGTTTGATGACGCCCCAGATCATACATGTTTCATTGAGTATGAAAATCTACCCCCTAGATGTAACAATTGCAATACATATGGTCATGAAACTGTCAAGTGCCCTGCAACAAAGAACACCTCTCAAGGGAGAGCAAAACAGGTCTACATGGAAAAAAGGAACACTGGACAGAGAGCTCAGGCCTCTCAGGCTACGTCTTCTGTTGACCCCCCTCCCCCCCCCCCCCCCCACCCCAACCCAAATGGCCCTCCAACCCCTAACCCAAATGGAACTCCCCCTCTTCCACCCCCTACCTCTAATCCACCTGACCAAATCCTCTTTCCTAACAACCAACAAACTAGCACCCATGTTACAACCACAGACACCTCCTCACCTGACTGCCACCCCTTCTTAAGGGTACAACCCCCCTGCTCCCTACACCCCCTGAAGGCCTTCCCCTTGTCCTCACTCTTCCCCTCCCCTCACCCACTCAACCTCCTTTTCAAAGTTCTCAAAGAACTTCACCACCAGTCTCCCATTCAACAAGAGCAAATGTGAAGTCATCTCTTTTCTCTTCCATTGATAGGATCAATAAGGTCTACCAAAGAAAGAAAGCTCCTTCCCCTCCTCCTGCTAGAGTTGTAGACATGAAGTATGCACAAGATGTTGCAAGGTATGCTTCTTCAAGATTGGAGAAAGAATTAGAAGAGATTGAAAGACAGAAAAAGTTGAAGAATGTTACAAGAAAGTCTCCTTTGTAGATCAGAACACATTCCATGTGCTAGAAAGGTTGGATCCAACCCAAAACCTCCCAGACAACCTTCTTACCTTTGAGGAGCAGATCCCTAATACAGGTGCAACCACTTCTACCAACACCATAGGAAAAGGAAAAGAAAAGCAAAAAGGACAGCTTAAACTAGGATGGCACCCTACAGACAAAGTTAGAAGAAGTAGTAGACTCAACAAAGTGAATACATCTGAGCTTCAGACAGAACGAAATCTACAGGAGAATGAGACCAGCTACCTGAGCATAGAAGATGATACTGAGGTTAATAGATCCAGTCATTTGGCTTCAGATGAGAGAGTTTCAGAAATAAAAGAGCTTACAGATTTCATGGCTAGAAGAGAGTTGGTTCAAGGCCTAAATTACTGGCCTGTGCATGACTGTCATCAGGAAACCCACAAAGAACAAGGGCCTAGCACCCTGTTTATGACCCCTAAATGATAATTGCAACATGGAATGTTAGGGGTCTAGGCAGTACCCCAAAACAGAAAGTTGACAAGCAATTCTTAAGAGAGAAGAATATTGTGTTTTTAGGTATTGTTGAGACAAAGATGAATGTAAGTAAATTGCAGAATATGATGGAGAAAGATTTTGGGCAATGGAGTTTTACACATAATTTTGATCAGAGTACTGCAGGTAGAATTGTGATTCTTTGGGATGCTCAGAAGGTTAACTTTAGCATGAGTAAAATTACAGATCAGTTGATAAGTGGAGAACTTACCTGCAAGATTTCAGGAAAATCCTTTTTTATTGCTCAGGTATATGGACTGCATACCATTGTTAAGAGAAGACACCTGTGGAATGATCTGAGACTAGAGATAAACTCAAAACCAGGTGCCTGGATTGTGTAAGGTGATTTTAATGCTATTATGAGGTCATGTGAAAGAAGAAATGGAAACACAGTAACAACTTATGAAATTGCAGACTTATGGGATATGTGTACTGAACTGGACTTGCATGATGCTCAGAGTCAAGGTCTAGATCATACTTGGTTTAAAGGCCAGAAATCAACTAAGATTGATAGAGTTATGATAAATGGCATTTGGGATTCACAAAGCCTACACTGCACTGCTACATTTCTACTCCCCAAACCCACATATTTGACCATGTACAAGTTGTGGTAGAAGTTCTGGAGCAACAAGTACACAAACAGAGGCCTTTCAAATATTTCAATAAGTGGGGTTTGGCTAAAAATTTCAAACAGATAGTTAGTGATGGCTGGAAATTTAATAGGAGAGGCTCAGATCAATATATTTTATGTAAGCTCCTACAGGGTTTGAAAAGACCTTTGAAATGGCTAAATAAATCCCAGTTCTCCCACATCAAGGAAAGAACCAAAGCTGCTGAGATGGAATATGAGGATGCTTTCAATGCAGTTAGAAATAATCCAAACTCAGATACACTAATAGCAGCATTGGAAATTAGTAAAAAGAAAGCTATAAGACTCCAAGAGGCCGAGTTTAAATTTAACTCCCAACTAGCTAAAGCCAAACATTCCTTTGAAGGAGATAAATGTTTTGCATACTTTTATGGGTTGATGAAAAAGAATATGAAAAGGAATCATGTTTGTGCTTTGACTACGGAGGATGGAAGTACAACAAACTCTCTTGAGGAGGTTGCATTACAATTTGAAGATTTCTACAAGGACCTCCTGGGATCAGAAAGAGAGACTGATGATGTTGTGGGAAGATATATTTGTGATGGGGGTAGTGTGCTCAGTGATGACAGACATGAAGATCTCATTAGACAGGTTACTCCTAAGGAAATCAAGACTACACTATGGTCTATTGGAGAGGATAAGTCGCCTGGTCCGGATGGATTTACTTCAAAAAATTTTAAAGACACTTGGGACACTACTGGGATTCAATTTACTAAGGCTGTGCTGGAGTTTATCAGATCAGGGAATTTACTTAAGCAAACTAACCACACATCTATTGCCCTTATAGCAAAAACTGATAACCCAAAATGTGTGAATGATTTTCGTCCAATTTCTTGTTGTAATGTGTTTTATAAGGTCATCACCAAACTTTTAGCCAGTAGATTAGCTCCTATCCTCAAAGATATCATATCTCCCTCTCAAATTGGTTTTATTGAAGGAAGAGCTATGTGTGAAAATATCATGCTTTTGCAAGAGCTTATTAGAAAATATACTAGAAAAAGGATTAGTCCTAGATGCATTCTTAATTTGGACCTCAAAAAAGCTTATGATTCCATTTCATGAAAATTTATTAAACAAATGCTTGCCCATCTAAACTTTCCTGAAATTTTTATCTCATGGGTGCTTGAATGTATCTGTTCTCCCACTTACTCTATTAATGTGAATGGTAATCTAAAAGGTTTCTTTCCAGGAAAGAGGGGTTTAAGACAAGGTGATCATATCTCACCCCTTATCTTTATTCTCTCTGTAGATTACTTGTCTAGAGTACTTAAATGCAAAACAAGGCTTCTTGATTTCAGATTCCATCCTAAGTGTGATGCTCTTCAGATTTCTCATTTGGCTTATGCTGATGATATTATTTTGCTTTCTAGAGGAGACAGAGCTTCTATGAGTATATTGCTTGATGTTTTAGATCACTTTTCTGCTGTGTCTGGTTTACAGTTTAACCCTGCAAAATCTTCTTATTACGTAGCTTGAGTTCAAGATGTTGACAGACTTTACTTGGCAAACAGAACTGGTTTCTCACGTGGGGCCTTTCCTTTTAGATACTTAGGGATACCTGTTTCTTCTGGGAAACTCACTGTGTCCCAATTCTCCCCTTTACTGGATAAAATACTAACAAACTTCAGCTACTGGAATTCTAAGACTCTATCATATGCTGGAAAGGTGGAACTTATTAGATCTGTGATACAAGGAATACAAGCTTTCTGGTTTTCTATTGTACCTTCTCCCTCTACTCTTATAGACAATATTAATAGACTGTGTGCAAAGTTTTTGTGGAAATCTCACAGGATAAAATGGAAGGATGTCTGTTTACCTAAGGAAGAGGGAGGACAGGGCTTAAAGGACTTGAAAACTTGGAATGATGCCTTCCTCTCAAGGCTGTTATGGGACATCATCAGAAAAAAAAAGACAGTCTCTGGATTAGATGGATACACCATCAATACTTACATCAAGGGAGTTTCTGGATTTGGCAAATGATTCTCCTCTTATAAAGAAAATTCTCTCTATCAGAGATGTGCTACTAACCTCCACAGATACCATTGAAGAAGCTTCAAGAATACTCCAAGGTTGGAGTCATGGAGACCATTTAAAGATCGAGGAAGCCTACAATTTCCTGAGAAGGAAGATGCCTAAGCCACCATGGTCTATTGTTGTATGGGATAGGCACATACTTCCTAAACATTCATTCATCCTCTGGTTGGCTGCTAAGAGAAGACTGGCAACAAAAGATCTTATAAAAACAAGGGAAGTACCACTAAACTGCCCCTTGTGCAACCTAACTTCTGAATCCCATGAGCATCTGTTTTTTGCTTGTAACTTTTCCCTGCAAATTTGGACACAGATTAAAGATTGGATGGGAATCTGGCGTGGAATGAATACATTCAAAAGTGGGCTCAAATGGATGAAGAAAGAAGCAAGAGGGAAGAGCTGGATATCCAAAGCCAAGAGAGCAGCCTTTGCAGCTACAATATATCAAATCTGGAGGGCAAGAAATGAGAAGATTTTTGAAAACAAGTGCAAGAGTGCTGTTGAAATCACTCATATTATCAAGTCTCATGTCTACAAGATGCTGCACTATGATTTTTCCATACACTTCTCCTCGTCAAGAAGCTTACAAATGGGTGCCATACTAGGAAATGGAGCTCCTAATGACATAGAAATCCTTCAAGGAAGGCTGCCTGGATGAAGATTAGAAGCAAAGATCTCATAAATCAGTGGCCACCTCTTTTTGTCTTGTCACTGGTTTTTCATCATCAAGCTACAGATTGGCATAAGCAACCACTCCTTTCTTTGTAATGATTTTGATATAATGGGATTAGTGTAGTGTATAGCCTCGGCTATTCTTGTAATAGCTACATTAGAACTTGATTTTGGGTCCTTGGTGTGCTAAAGTTGCGTGAGTGTAATTCTCTTGATGGCCGAGCCGAAGGGAGAATTATATTCACACAACTTTAAGGTGTGGGTCCGACCTCTGATAGCTTTCGCTTGAAGAAACAAGAGTTTCACCGAACCTAGTGTTCAACACACCACATAGATTGGAACAACTTATGTTGATTCCATGATTTTGGTTAGAGGCCTTTATAGCCTACCACTACAACAGAAATGCCTATTAGCGGGGAAATTTTTTGTCGCTGAAAATTGATTTTTTATCGCTAAAGAGATTTGGCGAGGAAATACATTTCGTCGTCGGTTTGTCACCAAAAGCTAGTCAAGGAAAGGTTAGTCGATGGAAAAAAATTCGTCGTTGAAATTTTTTTAGCGATGAAATCATTTTCTCTCGCAATAAGTATTAGCGACTAATATTTTCCTCGTAAAAAGTCAATTTTTTTTGTCACCAAACAGGTGGAAGGATTCGATAATAGTCGTTGAAGGTGTTTGGCAACAAATATAATTTCGTCGATAATATGTTTTTTCCTCGTTAATGATGACATCAATTTGTGTCTATATTTATTGGCGACTAAAAATTTCATCGCAAAAAGACATTTTCCTTGACAAAATGTTTATTTCCTCGCCAATGGTAAATAGTAATTATAAATTTGTAATTATGAAAATAGATCTTTTACGACAAATTTATATTTGTCGATGTAGATAATTTTGGCGAAGAAATTATTTCATCGCAATCAATGTTTTTTAGCGAGGAAAAAGTATTCGTCATGTAATTTATGGTTTTAGTGACAAAATTTTGGCTCAAGAAAGGGGTTCATTAACGACCTTTTTTTCATCGTAAAAAAGGCTTAAAGTGAGGATTTTATTCCTCGTTGTAAACCAGAATATGGCGAGAGAATTTGATTTTATCGTAATATGTATCCGTTTATCGAGAAAATAGTTTTTCTTCACTATATTGTAATGTTATTAGCGAGGAAATTGTACACGTTTTATAATTTAAATAATAAAATACTAAAGAAAGAAATATAAAATTAATAGCTAATAAAATATAGAATGAATGTTATATTGCATATCCCTAAACTAGTAATTCAAATTGAATTCCAACTAAAATTAGAAATCGATCTACTAAAATATGTAGAGAAAAATATACTATAATCAATAAGCATCTAAGCAGCTCCATCATCTAGATTGAACTTTGCCATAAAATCTTCAAACTTCTTTGTACTCTCCTTCAATGCAATGATCTCTTGAGCCTGAGCTTGGACAACAGTTTGAGTTTCATCAAGCTTTTCTTGCAGTGCCTTGTTCTTCTCATTCATTTCTTGAGTTGATGATACGGAGGCATATTTGGAGGGAGGTCGAGGTCCAAAACCAGAACCTTTGATGTAGCCGGATTTCGCTCCTAATACCTTTAAACATATCTCTTTATCAGTCATTGTTCGGACCCCATCTTCTTGTGTTGTTTCGGAGCGCATTTGCACCATTTTTTCCTACATAAACATCAAGAGTTAGTAATGAAATAAATCTAGAAAAATCTTTGTTCCTTTCCAAATCCAATATTCCTACGAAGCTCCAATTGATTCTATTCAAGATTTTGTGTACATACCCATAGTTCTTTGGCTCCAACATCCCATCCTTTGGTCGAGCTCTTGTGGTGTACTTCAAAAGAGTCAATTGCATCAAGCGGTACACCCGTTTTTGCAACCTACGTAAGGACCCAAGTGTATAAGACTTTAATGGTACATAAGGAGACTATTGTCCTCAAAATTAATCCACATTGGGCAATTAAAATTAGACAAATAAAATGACATTTATATCAACTTACCTCGTGTTTCTGTTGCGACTGAAACGACCTGGAGCCTGTTTTATGGTGATATTTCAGTTTTGCCCTATTAGCAGATTTTTTCTCAGACACGCTCTGCAAAATAAATTACATTTAATCTATTTAGAACTGTGTGGAAGATGAATATCACATTATTGATATTAACACTAAACTTCATACCTTGAATCCCTCACTTGAAAAATAGCTACACAAGAATTTCCAATCCTCATCTGTTTTGACGTCCTTGTGTCTGTTTTTTAAAGCTTCTTCCATAGTTGGGTAGTTTTTAAAATGATTTTTAAGCTTGAACCGAAAGTTAGCAAAAGAGGTGCCTAAAACTTTATTAACATATCGGTCCATCAGGGGAAGCTTCATGTCAAAGTCAAAACTATTCTGTAGAAAGTACAAATGGTAAAATAATCACTCAAGTCATATTCATTTTAATAGGAATTAATAAATTTAAGGCAAAAATTACTTATTTGAAAAAGTAAAACTTACTTGGATTCTTTTGATCAAACTTTCCTTCACTTCGCTAGAAACATGGTTCCACTTCTTGATATTGAGTGGTGCGTGGTTCCTAATCACAAAGCCAATCTCACTTGCAAACATCTCTGCATAAGGACCAGTTGGTCGACCCTCGTCTTCTCCTACGATGGTGATTGGTAGTTTCCCACCAAGCTGATTGCGCACCTTATCAGCATTGGCACCTCTAGTTCTTCCTCGGACTTTTTTATTCGACAATTCTGGAAAAGAAAATTTAGTTTATTATGAAAAAATATAGAAGTAAATAAAAACATATGAAAGGGAAGGATGATGTTCTATATACCTGCTATACCAGATGGTTGCACTATGATTGATGCGGAAGCATCAGTTATCGTATCAACAGTTACCGTATCAGTACTAAAATTATCAACATGTTCATTTGTGGACCGGTCAGCTGCATTAGAAAAGACATGTTAGAATAATATGGTTGTAAACTTGTAATCATCTCCATAAAAATATGTTATCAGACACAATATTTACCATTTGCTGGGGTGGGTGTGAGGGTTGAAGAATGCTCAGTTGAATTAATTCTAGTAGAGTTGCCCACAAAAGACATGGGAGCTTCGTCAGGTTGTGAAGCAGGTGAAGTAGCGTGCACACGTGTCCTTTTCAAAACAGTCACATCTATATATTTCGTATGATAATTAATTAATATGAATTTATATGTTCAAAGAAATTATTCTATATTGGATTTTTTGCACATACCGGCAATGGTTCGGGCACTATTATTGACCACGTATGATCGTAGAGGGCGCTTCTCGGCTCCTTTTTGTTTGATGTTGGTTTTGTTCATTGCAATCGATGAACCAATTTTTGTTACTCCTTCCATGTAGCCCTACTTCTTGTTCACTGCAATAAATAACACAAAATGGAGGGCAAAAAACAGTAGCCAAACAACACCAATTTCTTGTTTCATGAACAAAAAAAAAAGGCTGAATAAAATTTGGAAGATTATTTAGCTGTTGATACAAATGTGCATTTGATAGCATCCTCAATTGACATTAAAAAAAGGCTGAATAAAATTTGACTGGACAAATTGGAAATTCACCAAAATCACCATAATTATATCACACTTGCAAACATAGACTTAGAATTCAGAATTCAAACAAACAGAGAGATTGAAAAAAAAAATTACGAACAAACACACCCATTCATTGAGAATTTAAAATTTATAATTCAAAATTCAAACAAACTGAGAGCTCAGAATTCAAACTAAATGAGAGAACTGGAAATTCAGAATTCACCAGAGTTAAGATCGAAATCCAAAGTCGGAAATCCAAATTCAGAATTCAAATTAAGATCGAAATCCAAATTCAGAAATTCACCAGAATTAAGATCGAAATCCAAATTCAGAAATTCAGAATTCAGAATTCACCAGAATTAAGAACGAAATCCAAATTCAGAAATTCAGAATTTAGAATTCACCAGAATTAAGATCGAAATCCAAATTCAGAATTCAGATTTCACCAGAATTAAGATCGAAATTCAAATTCAGAAATTCAGAATTCAGAATTCACCAGAATTAAGTTCGAAATCCAAATTCACAATCTTGATGCAGAACATACACAACCATGAAATGAACCACCGCATACAAGCAGAAGAAACACATTAAAGAAGCAAGTTGTCGCAATTAAGGATGGACAGAAACAAGTAATTCGAGAACGGGGTGGACAGAAACAAGTAAGCCAATCTCTGAATGGACAGAAACAAGTAAGCCAATCTGTACGCAGAACATACACAGCCATGAAATGAACCACCGCATACAAGCAGAAGAAACACATTAAAGAAGCAAGTTGTCGCAATTAAGGATGGACAGAAACAAGTAATTCGAGAACGGGGTGGACAGAAACAAGTAAGCCAATCTCTGAATGGACAGAAACAAGTAAGCCAATCTGTACCTGATTGGGGCTTCGGGGTGTCGTTCCGCGATATAGTCTCCACGAGGGGAGAGGTTGATCTTCAGTAATCGACCGGATGCAAACAGACGGGCAGAAATTCGAGAACGGGGTGAGGAAAGCTGGGTTAGGGTTTGAGTGTGCAAGCTTTCGAGCAAAGGTTTATAAGGGTAAATGTGCGCGCTTGTTGAAAGTTTTGGAGGGACTTCAAAATTGAGGGATTTTTTCCTAGATATTGGGTTGAAAATAGGATCAGCCGATCAGATATCGAGATTATTTTTCTATTTTCTTTTGGTACTAATGTAAGGGATATTCATACAAATAATGTTATAACAATATATAATTATCATTTGTAAATTTTAAAATACTACGCCCTGAAAATGACATTTAAAATACATAAATTATAACTAAAAATAAGATTGAAACAATTTGTAATTATTATTAATTTTCATAAAAATAATGGTCCATTTATTTTTTATGAAATAAGAAATTATCATACAATTTATTTATAGAGAAAACATATCTTATAAATTAAGAAAAAAATATTGTACAGATAGACTGAAACAATTTGTAATTATTATTAGTTTTCATAAAAATAACGGTCCATTTATTTTTTATAAAATAAGAAATTATGATACAGTGTATTAATTATAGAGAAAACATATCTTATAAATTAAGAAAAAAATATTGTACAACTAGACGATATGCTCGTTCACAATAAACATTTTATATCGTAAAAGCGGAGTGGCGCTGCCCCCTACCCCCGCCAGGGGTGCGTCGCCCCTTTGACCCTCGACTCGTTGACCGGTCAGCGAGACTACCACCAGGGGTCGTCGGAGTCTCCGGACCTCCGATGTGTCGGCGGTCAACATGTTAATTTAAGCTTTGAAATGATCTAGAATAGTCGAAAGAGCCTATAGATTATGACAAAGTTGCGAGTTTAACCTGTGAGCCGATTTTTTTTCGGAAAGATATATACTCAATCAGACACTGGACAACCGAAATACTTCTTATGCGATTTTCAACTTCATCGTGTGATGGCTCGTCGATGGTATAAAAGTGTTATGGAACTAAATCATATGTTCACCTCTTGACAGGGGACTTATATGCTTTGACTCTACTTTTAATTAGTATTGCGGGTTATGTATGTGGCCTTGACTCTATTTTCTTTCTATCCCTCATATGTTTTTTTAAGAAGTATATATATTTCTCAAGTTGTTATCTTATTTATAAGATGTTAATATATTATGACCTTAATTTTAAAGATACTATCTATTTAATATTCAAACTAGGAATTTA
This sequence comes from Persicaria tinctoria, assembly GCA_037127255.1. Classification (NCBI taxonomy): domain Eukaryota; kingdom Viridiplantae; phylum Streptophyta; class Magnoliopsida; order Caryophyllales; family Polygonaceae; genus Persicaria; species Persicaria tinctoria. The sequence goes on along the minus strand of JBANSL010000012.1, from coordinate 38,411,238 downwards.
GTTCCATGCATCTATATGTTATATTATATTATCTATATCTAACTATTAAAATAGGAACATTTTTTATGAGGTGTCACTCTTTTCTTAAAAATAGATTATTCAATCATTTTTTTCAAAAAATCAATAATCCATGATCTTAGCTTAAATGATAATTTTAGTAGTTTTTTAAAAAAAAAACAATCTATATCTATATCTAACTGTTAAAAGGGAAGCATTTTTTAGTTTTTACGAGGTGTCATTTTTTAATTTTAGCCTAAAAGTATAATTCAATCAATTTTTTCAAAAATTCAATAATCCATGATCTTAGCTTAAATTATAACTTTAGCAGTATTTTTTTTAAAAAACAATGGGATTAATTCAAAATATAAATATATTTTTACAATATTTAACGGTATAATTACAAAACTACTAAATCAAACAAATCCTTGGCTTCGATTCTTTCGGCTATGGGACATGTCTCCACTTAATCAACTTTATTAAATAATCTATTCGTTTCTACCTATAAAAATTAAACAATCAATTTTATTATCTAATATTTAACCTTTGGTTTGTTTTAGAATCATATATAGAATTAGAAGAATGGGTAATAATAATAATTTTTTAATTAAAAAATTAAAGAATATATATGTATATGTTATACTAATTTCTTTTAATTGTATCTTAATTATGTAACAATTAAGAAGTATTGAAGAAAATTAATTAGCACATGATGCAGGTATTGAACTAGTACATACAATGTGCCAAGGCAAGAATATGTATACATACTAGTGTATGTCGTGCACGAGAATATACATATACAGTATAATAATATACTGATTGTCTGAAACTAGATAAAGATTTAGTAAAATCTTATCTTTAGTATAAATATTTTAAAAAATTGATCAAAATCTTTTTTAAATATAGGGATTGATAACTAATAAATTTGGGCAAAATATTATCTTAAATATATAATAACATATCGATATTATAAAATATTTTCATTCAAAAAATTTACACTAATAAAATTTATATACATAAACTCTAATGTCACGTTATCTAATTTATCTATATATACTAAAGTTGTTAAATGGAATGCTACAATATAGTTATCTATTGACCTATGTGGCTATATATATATTTTTTTTTTGATTAGAAAATAATTCGAGACCGAATAGGCCCGGACCTCGAGAGGCCGACGACAGACGGCAAGCCGTCAAAACATACAACCTATGTGCTATATGCGTATGCACCCATTAAATAAATACTTTTACCAAAGTAAAATAAAATAAAATACATTTTCAACCATTGACTTCCTTTACACAATGTACAAACAAACAGAGGCACTAACTTGACTGGTGGTGATCGACCTCTTTCACTTGCTGCGTGTTTCCCATCTTAGCAGCGCTGCCTCTCCATTTTTATCGACTTTGACCCTCTTGCCTTTCGGGCTGCTCATCATTCTTGCTAGTTTCACATCTTCTGGAAAGCGGATCAACAACCACTCAGCATGTCCAACTCTCACATGGTCTAGACAGAGGTGAGTTCATCATTCTATAGTTTTCCCCCTTCTCTGATTGGGTATATGTAGGTGTATTAACTTTGAGATTTATGGCATTAAGAGGTATAATCACCCGTTTTTTATTATATTTGATGATTATTGGACTGAAGGCACTTCAAATTTAAGGTGAACACATGTAAATTTGGTATGCACTCTATGTGTTTGATGAAATGTTCATTAGTCTAGAGAGAGTTGTTAACATATTTTCTGCGAAACACCCCCTATTTATTGACATTTTAATTACAGAAGCAAAACAACCCTTATTTCTTGTTTCATGACAGCACCAAAACAACCCCTATTTCTTGACATTTTAGTGATAGCACCAAAACAACCCCTGTCATTGAGATAAGATTACTATTTTAATGACAGCAAATATAGAGGGGTTGATGAGTTTTTGTGATCTTAATGTTCACAAGGAGCCTTTGTGTGTGCTGCTCAGATTATCTAATATGTCTCCTAATCATATATCAAGAATTTAGGATTGCAGAAACTTGCAAATGTTAGCCCCTCCCTCTCTCTAATAGCATATTTTCCAGTAGTCTGAAATGGAGGATGGTATGGAGTAACATGAAGCCTTGGAACATAAGAGAATCAGATAAACTAACTACCTAGAACATCAATGGCTGAAGCCTGGTATTTCCTGAACTCTTCTTTACCCTTTGCTGTCCTATTACCAATTGTGACACTGAAGTTGGAACAATGTGGATAGCCGAAGGTTTATTTGGTGATGCTAAGAGTTTTTTTATGGCTAAATTCATTACTTGTTGTGCTGTCATGAAACAAAAAATAGGGCCTGCATTGGTGCGTTTTTGCTGAATTTTTCTGCTGTTATGAAACAAGAAACAGGGGGTTGTTTCGTGAGCTATGTCAGCTGTTTTTTATTTTTAATAATAAAAAAATGGCTATGCATAATTGGAAACACTGTATGGCTTCCAGTTTCAGTATCCATCCTTGTGAATTCAGTGGATCTTGTTTCTGTTGCAGGTTAATCATTTGCTACAAGTACCGCAAATGTGCCAAAGCATGACTAATGGAAGTGGATCTGAAGGAGCATCAAGGCTGGATTCAGAGTCAAACTGAGAACATCTAAGATCTTTTCTTTTGGTCAATTACTACTTTTTTTCAATTATTTGTTTATTACTTTTCCCAATTTCCTGGGCAACAACAATGTTATTTGTTAGGAGAATTAGTCAATTAGTGAGTGTTTTTTATATTTCGAGAGCATTACATGCCACATATTGCAGAATTATTAAATAGAGCTTTCTCATGTTAGTGTCCAACAATTGTTCTAGGTATAAAGGCAGTTAAAGTCTCAATTTTCCCTATCCATTTTAAAACCTCAACATCAAAACAAATATGTGTGAAAATAAATACGAACTTTAGAAACACATAAAAATAAATTTCAGTGAAACCCCAAATACCAACATTTTAAAAGACTACCCAAACCACCCACTTATTAATCGTTATAGTCCTCATCAGTTGAAATGTTTTCTTCACTATCCTCATAAGCATTATCAGTATCTTCATCGATGTCACTTGGGGCATAGTTGTCAGTATTATCCCTTGTGATGCTATCCAAATTTGTATGAACTGCTTCAGGCTCAACATCTTCTTGATTCAGTCGAGAATTTTCCAAATCTTCTTCTTCAACCACCCATTGGACTTCGTTCAAATCATCTTGTTGAGTGACCCCAACGCTACACATAGGCTCAACATCATCCTCTCCCTCATCCTCTACCTCTGGGACATCCCATAGATGTCGCATTTGAACTTTTTGGACAACTTTCCATCCACGCTGTAATTTTGGGTCATCGACATAAAACACCGATTGCGCTTCATTTGCTAGAATAAAAGGTTCATCCCCATACCATTCTGAATCTGTATTAATGCTCATCAAATTATAATCTCGTTGAACTCTTTTATTGGCGTTTCTCCCTGTCTCATTTGTGTTGAACCACTTGCACTTGAATAGAAAAACGTTATGCGCACCTAAATAGCTCAATTTGATAATACTCATGAGAACACCATAATAATCGTGTGTTCCCCCGGTATAAACTCCACTCACATAAACACCACTATTTTGAGTAGTTCGTCGATCATCAACCTCTTTTGTGTGATATCTACATCCATCGACAACACAACCGGTGTATGTATGAACGCGTGGATCCGGTTTACATGCCAAACAATAAAGTGCATCATTTGATGAAACCTCTCCCCTCTGTACTAAATTAGTCATCTACAAATATTAAAAATCAAATCAGCACATTACCATATGTTAAACACAGGGTGATAAAACAACGATAAAATAAAACTAATAGATTAGGTCATACTTTGTTTTCAAACCAAGTAGAAAATTCTTTTTCCTGTCTTTTATGTATACCCTCAGTGGATAAGTTTTGCATCTCATCCGCGTGCTCTCTGCATGCATTGTAGAACTAGTCAAATAAAACAATATTTTAACATACAAATATTCTAAAATAATAAACTAGCGTTTATAACTCACTTCATATATGGTTGAACTTCATCACAACTGTTGAGCACGTACCAGTGAGCCTTGTTTAATTCATCCTGATCAAGCGTGATAAATTTCCGCCCACTAAATGGACGAACCTTTTGGGTATAAACTGAAAACCCACCTTCCTCTTCGTTTTCAATATCCTCATTACGTTCCACTGGGTTGAAACGTGTCTCAGATCCACGAAAGTACATCGAGCAAAATGTAATTGCCTCATTCACAATATAGGTTTCAGCAATCGAACCTTTGGGACGGGCTCTATTTGACACATATTTTTTATAAGTTCCAAGATTTCGTTCAATGGGATACATCCACCTATAGGATACATGCCCTCCTAGAATAGCTTCTCGTGGTAGATGTACTGTCAGGTGCACCATAATTACGAAAAATGCAGGTGGGAAAATTCTTTCTAGCTTACATAGTATCAAAACTATCTCCCTCTCCATTCTTTTCAATTCTGAAACTTTTAGAGTCTTTGAACAAATTTGTTGAAAAAAGATGCACAACTCAATGACAGCGGTTCACACATCTTTCTCCAAGAAAGGCCTTGTACCCACAGGGATAAGGCGTTGCAGTAGAACATGCCAGTCATGACTTTTTAGCCCATGTATCTTCCCATCAGCAATGTTCACATTTTTTGAAATATTTGCAGCATACCCATCAGGATATTTAACGGTCTTTAAAAATTTAACTAGAAGTCTACGAGATTCGACCTTGAGTGTGTACCTGGCATGAGGCTTCTTGAGTTGATTCCCTTGTCGTATTAGATGTAGCTCTTTTCGTATTTTCATATCTTCTAGGTCCAAACGAGCATTGTGTGTATCTTTTGTCTTTCCCACAATATCCAACAAAGTTCCCACAAGACTTTCACCAACATTCTTTTCGCAATGCATCACATCAATATTATTATGTAAATCTAGCCTTGACCAGTACGGTAACTCCCAAAAAATACTCTTTCTACTCCAGTTCAATTCATATTCCTGTCTCTTTCGTTTCAAATCCGGGTTAGATGGAGATTTACCGGGTCTCCTCGTATAAACCCGGTCCAATTGCTTCAACTTATCCTCCCCAGAGAATATTCTTGGAGCTGCCTGATTTTCAACCTTGCCATTATATTCTTTACTCCTTCGCCACGCATGATTATTAGGCAAAAATCTTCTATGCCCCATATAACAAATTTTCCCTCTCAACCCATTCGAAGTTATGTCTTCATTACACACTGGACAAGCCAAATATCCTTTTGTGCTCCATCCTGATAAATTTCCATAAGCCGGAAAGTCATTTATAGTCCAAATGACACATGCTCGCAATGTAAACCATTCGTTGGTAGAAACATCAAAAGCATCAACACCAACTTCCCATAATTCTTTAAGTTCATCTATTAAAGGACGAAGATACACATCAATGTCCTTTCCAGGTGCCCGTGGACCAGGAATAAGCAGTGACAACATTGAAAACATTCCTTTCATGCATTTCCATGGAGGAAGGTTGTAAGGCACCAAAATAACAGGCCACATACTATAACTAGTACTCATGTTCCCAAATGGATTAAACCCATCTGTAGCAAGTCCCAACCTCACATTTCTACATTCTGCAGCAAAATCAGGATACTCTAAATCAAACTTCTTCCATTGTACAACATCTGCAGGGTGTCTGAGATAATCATCTTCGGTTTTACGTTTTAGTTGATGCCATTTCATATCTGTAGCCGTATGTCTAGACATATATAGTCTCTTTAGTCTGTGCTTTAATGGAAAATAACGCAATACCTTTTGTGGAACTTTTTTACCTTTTCCTTCTTTGGATTTGTATCTAGGCTCGTGACACTCGGGACATTCTTCAAGGTTAGCATTCTCTTTCCAAAACAACACGCAATCATTTGTACACGCATGTAGACATTCATACCCCATCTCTAATTCTCGCAACTTTTTCTTTGCTTCGTAAAACGATGAGGGGATAGCTGCCCCGGCTGGGTGAGAATCTTTCAATATTTTCAGTAACATATCGAAACTTTTATTGCTCCATCGGCCGAGTACCTTTGTGTGCATGAGTTTTACTATAAAACTCAATGCAGAGAACTTTTTACAACCTGGATACAACTCCCTCAAGGCTTCTCTAAACATATCATCATAGTTATTACCATGTGTACTATCTGCAGGATCATTTATATCCTCTTCATCTAATTCCATTCCTCCCTGCACATCATCAAACATGTCCCTCATTGACACATCATCATCATAGCCTTCGTCATCACCCTGGTCACTATCATCTTCATCTTCTGGTTCATTACCTAGTCCATCCTCATGATCCTTCCTATCTTCCCCGTGATCGGTCCATACTGTATAGTTGAATTGAAATCCATTTTGCAATATATGATGACGAGCCACTTCCAGTGTTTTAAAATTCCCATTTTTACAAATACGGCAAGGGCAACGAGTTTCCCCTTTTTCATTAACATGCTTTTTTGCAGCCTCTATGAATATATCTAGGCCCTTGTAAAATTCATCTTGAAATCGATGAGGCAAATACATCCATGTTCGGTCCATCCTAAAAAAAATCTCCATATTGAACAAAAACAAATAAATACACATACCACAAATTAAACAAATAAGCACTTTCCCCACCCCAAAAAAAACAAATAGGTACTTTTATTTTCTTATGACACTAATGTTTAAGTAGTTTTTATGTCTCAACAATTTGATCAATGTTAATGTGTTCGAATAAAATATTTTCATAGTTGGTGATTTTTTGTTTATGATTTTTGTTAATGATCTTACAACATCTAATGAATACTTTTTTTTAATAATATTCAAAATTAAGTCTTTGTAATTTGTGTATTTGATAGGAAGGAGTTGATGCTTTGTATGAATGTGGATCTGCCTAGTTGGTATTTCTCATGGAAGTAGCAGCACAGATGAATGGCTCCCGTTGAGGTGTTCTGACTGCCGACAGTTTGGCCATGATTTGAGTTGTTGTCCTAAGTCTAGAGGTGCTGCTGTGAAACAGGATGTCCGTATTAATCGCCATCAGGGCCGGCTACCACAAAATAATAGAGAAAGGTGGATTTGGAGGCTGCTGCTGTTTCTGGTCAGGTTTTGGTTGATGCTGGTTTGGACGGTAATCAGATTGTCCCGTCTCCTGTGTCTGGGGAAGGTATTTTGATAGTAATTTTGACAGATCAGTCCGTGGCTGGTGTTCCCAACAGTACTGGTGCGCTTGTCACAAAAGGCACGGGGCTTGTGAATGCTGGCGTCCTGCAGTCGGGGGCTGCTGGCTGCGAGTCTCCACTTCAGATCCAGCAGCTGGGCTCTCCTCCTGGAGGAGTTAATGTCAGCAACAGTTCTAGTGAGGCGGGTTGGTCAGATGTGAATAAGAAGAAATGTGCTAAGGTGAATTCTCAGCTGGACTATAACCAAAGTGAGATGGGTAACATTACTTTGAGCTCCAGTTTTGCTGTTCTATCCGAATCGAGTATTCCCACTGCTTCAAGGGTTGCTGATAGTGTTGGTTATGATTCTGTTCAGTCGAACTGTGAGAGTAGCACTCACACAAAGCCAAATATTTGGTATCGATGGAGCAGACAGAATCATATTGGTGATGGAGACATTTGGGGTTTGACTCCAAGGACTCATGATACATTTGTGTGGCGAAATCTTATTGCTGTAAAGGATGAAATCAAGGAAGCCATGCGCACTGAAGGGTTGTCTGACTTCAGTTTGCAGGGGTTTTGTTTACTGAATGGAAGAATGTCCTGTGCCAGATTCTATCAACTCCTCCGAATCAGATCGGATGAGGTGGATTTGGGGAGGAATTTTATGGGGAAGGCTACAATGTAACAAGTGGAGCTTTATCGTCTGGCTAGCTGCTCAGAAGAGATTGCGCACGGGGCAAAAAATGAAACATTGGATAGGATTAGATGCAGCAGATTGCTATCTATGCAGAAGTGAGGAGGAAACAGAGAACCATCTCTGGTTTGGCTGTCCTGAAATTCGTAAAGTACAGGACTTGGTATTTAATTGGATTGGCATCAGCTGTAGGTTTGCCACGATGGATGATTGGCTTTCTTGGTTTGCTCGTGAGCCGTGTGGTGTCCAGAAAACTCAGCTTTACCAAGCAAAACTACTAGTGTTCCAAGCACTCATCTACTTCACGTGGAAAGCAAGAAATGGAGTGGTCTATCGAGATGAAAGGTTTGATGAAGGTAGGTGTGCTGCTGAAATTATTGGGCATTGCCGGAGCAGAATTTCGGCTATATGGAAGTGCAAAAGGATTGTAGATACCTGGGGAAATAGGGGGACTTAACATTTCCTTTGTTAGCTTGTGTGGGTAGGATGGATGTATATAGTGGCTGGGATGGTGTGGATGAGTTTGGTTGGGGTTGCCTTGCCGTGAGTGTTTAGGTGGTTTGGTGGTGTTTTCACACACTTGTTGGAGAGATTGATGGGTAGGAATACTTTTGGTATAGAATTGGGTATATTGGGTCTGCTTGTTGGGATCCCATTTTGTGCTTGGGTTCCCATGTTTACCCCATTTCGATTTTATTTTTACGAGTAATACCCTCTGTTTGGTGTTATTCTTTTCTGTATTTCCTTTTGGTTTAATCACCACATCTATATATTTACCACTTCAGAGCAGCACAGATGAAAACAGAACCGCTTTTTGCAAGGCTACAGGGACAAGGATGAAGAAAAGCTGGGTTTTTTTTTTGGTTGCTGCTGCGTAAGAGCACAATGATCAGTTTGGTGTTGGTTTTGATGTGCTACTAGGCTAAGGTTTTTTTGGTTGAATTAGTGGGGATTTTCTTATGATTCTTTTTGAAATACTAATTACGATAAACAATTGTGAAGGGCGCCTTTGATTTATTTGAGTAATTAAAGAAGTGTTGTTGATCGCTTTTTTGCAACTAGATGAGAACAATAATACATACTACGTATTCTATCCACAATAAACAACACCAACAAAATATATATAAGTTAGATCAAAATAAACAATTACCTATATTGGCAAAATAATAGCTTGTGTAACCCCTGAATCCTTTTGCTAGGTTGAATGTGATAATCTATGGTGATACTTTAATTGTGAAAGTATATATAACAATTAGAAGGTTCACGTTTTATCTATAGATCTATCTAAATGATAGAAGATAGATAGATAGATTTATCTTTATCTATTCATAAGTAATATCAATTCATGTCAAAAAGCATCTATCTAAATGATAGGAGATAGATAGATAGATTTAGATAGATTTATCTTTATCTATTTATAAGTAATATCAATTTATGTCAAAAAGCAAATTACCCACTTCTAATAATCGGTGTATAAGGCACACTTTCTTAAATTATACCATTTTATTAAATAATACACAAAGTATATTTATATTTTATTTAATTAGATTTAATAGATATACTTCTAATTAATAATAGATGTCATAATTTAGCAACATGACAATTATGGAAGTATCAAATTGCAGATACACATTTATATGAAGCTAGTGTAGATATCGTCCCGTGCACAGAAAATACATTAATATAAATAATCTAGATAGATTCTAATAAATAAAAAATAATAATCTAAATATAAATAATTTTTTCTACCAAAAAATAATATATATATATATATAAATAAAATTAGTTCTACATATTATATATAAATATTTTTTTTTCAAATCTATCATTAATTAAATCTCATGTAATATAATATATAGTTGATTTTGAAAAATATTTTAATATTCTTCTTTTATTAAATATGTAGTACATATTTATTACGTTAGTTTGCTAAAATATTTATGCACAGATAGATTGTGGCTACATATATGACTACATAATATTTTAATAATTTATTTCGGCCTCACAAACAATATAGATATAAATAAAATAAAAATGATTAAATAATTAATTTTGATATAAATAATTCTATCCACCAAAAAATAATCTAGATATAAATAAAATAGCACCTATCAAATACTACATATTTATCTATTAATATTTTTGGTAAGTATGACTATGAAATATTTTTATTTATATTTTTGTCAATTAACTAAAATATATAGATAGATAGATTGTGGCTTATATAACTTTCTATAATAACATATTATTTTATTAATTTTTATCATAGAATCAATTACAACGTGTCATATAAAGTTTTTTTATCCTAGAATCAACCACAATGCGCCATATATGACGATATGCATCGGTTTTAGTATATGAATATAAATGTCTATATCTATACATATATACTACAATAACCAAATAAATTATTAAAAATTAATATTTTATTATAATTTATAGAAAGTCATCTCGAGCTATAATCTATCTTAACATATTTTAGTAAATTAACATAAAAGATATCATATAGCGAGGAATTGAAACTTTTGTCGTTAATAAATCCAAGTCATTTTCTATTTTCACCCAATCCAACAATGACCAAATGATATTTCCTCGTTGATTAATTTATTTAGTAACAAATTTTTTCCTTGGTAAAAACTTTTAGCAATGAATTAGAATCTCATTCACTAATAAATTTGGCAAGGAATTTAAATTTTCTCGTTAGTGAATTTGCGTACTTTTATCTATTTTCATCCAAGCTAATAGCGGTGAAAATGGAATTTCCTCGTTCATTAATTTGTTTAGCGAGAAATTTATTCCTCAAGAAATACATACTTTTAGCGAGAAATTATAATATTTATCGCCAATAAATTTGTCGACCTTTAAAAATATAAACCAAACATATATCGACAAAATATGAAATTCCTCGATAATTGTAGTTTTTTGCCGATAAAAATATTCCTCAATAAAAGTTCCAAATTCGTCACTAATTTTGTTATGCTTTAGGCGACCACATTCTAATAACAATTAGCGATGAATCAAAAAATTTGTCGCTAAATGTCACCTTTATCGAGGAATATTGGTTCCTCACTAAATTTCACATGTCCTTGTGCGAGGACCGATTATGTTCGTCGCCAAAGGCCACATTTACTGAGGAAAAACAATTCGTCGCTAATATTTTGGTCGCTAATAGGGATTTCTGTTGTAGTGTACGGGCAAGGCCAACCTCTCTATGTACATATTCTCATCGTTTTCTTAATACAATTAACCTTTAAAATAAAATAAAAAATAACCCTTGAATTGCATTTAGGGTTTCTTTTTCTCTCTTTGGTTTCTTGTGAGTGAAAGAGTAAAGTGAGTTGAGGTGCTTCTTAGGGTTACAAAAGTAGGCTTAGATAGTCTCTCTCTCGAAGTAGAGAGAGAGAGAGAGATGTTTGATCGTGCTTCAAGATAAAAGTTCAGCAAGAGACGCTGAGGCGCGCAGTTTCGCTTTATTTTTTAGCCGGTCCATATCATCTACCACTACAAAAAAAAAAATTAAATTAGCTTCGGCAAAAAGTCGTGACAAAAGCCCCTTCTGCGGTGACAAAAGACATCTAGCTTCGGCTCTGCGACGGCTAATGGGGGCGTGGCGAGTTGTGCGGTGGCAAAATTTGGTAGCTTCGGCAAATAGCCGTCGCAAACAAATTAGCCACGGCAAACTGCCGTAGCTAATGGGTGGGTGGAAAATTAAAAAAAAAGTTGTTTTTTAGCATGGATTTTTCAGACCCGGGCTAAAAAGTATAATTTTTTCCAAAAAAAAAATTAAAGAATACACAATTTACATATATAATAAAATTTCATTAATTATATAAAATTTACATATTTACATACATAATAAAATGTCAAAAATTACATGAGTTATATACAATAAATATACATAATTATAAAATTTATATACATAATAAAATGACCAAAACAACCTTTTAACCTAAAAAAAGTCCAAAACTAAATCATTTGCATCAAGTTGGACAACACCAGCTGAAAAATTGAGTTACAAAAGAACTGATAGTATTAATTTGGCAAGGTCAACACATAAGAGCCTTATGAGGTGCTGTCAGTGCTGAAAAATTGAATGGGCAGCCATAAGAGTAATGATACAGTTCATTCTTTATGAAATTTATATCACAACCGAACAAGCAAGCATTTAAGTTAAATCTATGAGCATAGATGAACCTTCTAAAGCTTTGCAGCTATAGTTCTCCAATAATAAAGATCACTTGACACAATCAAGTGTTTCAATTAAGAAATCTATACCATGGAAACTAAAAACTAATATTTGTTCAAGGTTACTCACAAAAGAGAGAAAACTTTCAAGAAATTAAGTCCAAGAAATATAATCATCTTCCTGCTATTATGGAGAGAAGCTCTACATAAAAATAACACAGCTCCTAATAAGTACAACTATATCCTGCATTATTGAAACTGAACACGGCTATGAAATATCGAATTGACGAACTTTGGATCGTTCGATCAGATCGGCGCAGCTTTAGAAGGGAGAGAGAGAGAGAGAGAGAGAGAGAAGAAACCCTAACCTGTGGAAATTAGAGGCGGAGTGCACTGTGCACCTAAGATGAGAAACCAAGGAGAAAATTAGAACGGAGTGTAGAGTCCGAAGAGAGACAACGATCTAGGAATCGCCTAAACTTGAGAGAATCGGAGGGTAGGCAGGGCGGCGAGCGTCGTTTGTGGAGAGAGGCCGAGTGAGAGAGGAGATCGGGAAGGCCAGCCATGGATGGACGTGAGAGTCGAGAAGGAGATGGGTGAACAAATGAGAGAGCCGAGGGAGAGAGGAGAGATCGGAAAGGCTAGCCATGAATGGATCCAAGAGATGTCAGATGAAACTTGAGAAGGACATGGGGGAACGAGAGAGGATCTGCAGATCTGAAATGAAGTGGGCGGAAAGGGTCTAGGGTTTCGTGGGCGGAAGGGTTTCTCTTTATTACAAAAAATAAGCGTTTTTTTTGTTTGCCACGGTAACCCTGCCGAAGCTACCATCTGCTTGTTTTTTTCGAGATTGAATGCATGATGTGGCTATTGGCTAGTGGCGTGGCAAAACAGTATCAATTGCCACGAAAAGCACCAGCCGAAGCTACCTTGCGTGGTCAATTTAATTATTTTTTGTAGTGTACGTTTGGATTAGGCCAAATCTTTATCTAACATCTTCAATGAGAGTGGGACTTACGTCGAGACCTAATCAAGCTCAACTGCTATCAAATGAGCATATCTAACTTGTCTTGGTGCCTAATTCCCATTAATACCTTAGTTTTATAATATCTTTTGATCTAAAAGTTACATGCATATGGATTATTTGTGCATTACACTATTTGAAGTGGCAACAAAAGAAAAAACCGCTCCTCATGATAAGTTGATAATGAGATATAAGTTAAACGTACTGGTAACAAAGCTTTCATTAAAGATAACTCTCTCATAAATAGGGCCCTAGCATAGAATGTCATGCTTCTAATGCAGGACATGAATATCTGATCCCCACATATATCATGCTTCTAATGCAGGACATGAATATCAACACACAATAGCTCGAGGTTTATATATGTGCAAAATATAAATAGGGCCCTAGCACAGAATGTCAAGTGGTATATCCCTCTTTCTATCACCGCCCCCCTTACCGATAGGGCGGAGACTGACCAGCTTATAAACACATTCCATTTCATTAATATATAGGATCAAACTCGTATTGGTGCCCAGCCCAACACTACTAGAAATTTGCTATTTAACATCGGGTAACAACCGATGTGTTTAAAAAAAAATATCGAAGTCTATGTGGGGGATGTAAAAAGTCAAAAGTTTTTCACATCGGCCAGAACCCGAAGTCTTTGTATGTTATAACATCGTTTATATTTTTAAATCCGATGTCTTTGTTATCTTATAACATCGATTATAAAATATAACCGATGTTATAACATATAAAGACATCGGCTATTACCTGATGTTAAAATGTTTTGACTTTTTACATCCCCCACATAGGCATCGATTTTTTTTTAAAGACATCGGCTATTACCCGATGTGAAATGACATATTTGCAGTTTTTTTTATTATCGTAGCCTATGCGGGATTTGAACCCGCATCTTTGTGTTTGAACGCAATGCTCTACCATTTGAGCTGATAGGCTTCAAATTAGATAGAATGTTCTTACATAATAACATAGGCTTTAAATTAGATAGAATGTTCTTACATAATAGCAAAAAGAGCATTTGAAACTGAAGAATCAAAGAAACAAGGAAAATAAACTAATAGCAATGATTCTTGTACATCTTGTTCATGTCAAACACTTCTTTTAGCTACTAGTGGTGTACCATGATAAAACTTTACAATTAAGCTGAGCTGCAATCATTTAATCTCAGATGCAATCAACACAAGCCAACATGCACATGACAAAAGTGGGAAACAAACTAACCTTGGCAGGTTGGCATGGTTACCATGTTCTGGAACAAAAAGGGCTAGTATGGGATCTATAGGAGACCAGCTGAAATCTATAACATTTTCAACTTTAATAGACTTTTTATCAATAAGAGAGAAAGTCTCTGAATCATAAACAGAACTGACATTCTTGCCAATTCTAGCAAAATATTTGTCACCCCTTCCACCAGCCCATTTGCAAAGAGAATTATATTGATCACAACAAGGCTACAAAATAACCGAATAACAGATAGAAAAATCTGAAAAGGTTATATAAGAAGATAGAATGATTACTTGAGCACGGGCCAAGAACCTCCAGTAACACCACTAGTGCCACCAACTGCAAAATTATCAGCACTTCCTTTGAAATCCCTCATTACTTTTCCAGTCCTCACGTCAAAGATATTGAGCACGACCCTCTAATAAACAAAAATCATATCAAAGATACTTATTAATCAAAAATGAAAAGGCTTGGCCTCTAGGGATTAACTCTTCTTTTATCGAATTAACATGAATATAATACTTACATGGGCATCCCTAGGGTTGCTGGGTTCATGGCTGTTGTAGGTAACCAAATATTTTTCTTCAGGAGAGAAATCAATCATTTTAACCTACAAGACATTAAAACAAAATCCATTTTCTCAACACATAAATTATTAAAGCAATGAAACTTAACAATATAAAAAACGTTGGTATATACACGAACCTGAGGATGAGCATACCACATTATGCGGTCAAATGCAGAGGCACCTCCCCATACAGCAGCACCCTGTCGGTGAACAGTGGCCAAATATGTCCCTAGAGGTGACCACTGGACATAACTCTCCGTCCAGAACTGCTCACAGACAAAAAAAAGACAAGAGAAAGAGCAAGTTAAAGAGAATCAGCATCTAAGAGTATACTCGAGAATGTGATTCTGCACAACAAGTGCCTACAAATTAAATCTGTGTTGAAACAAAGTTATAGGAAGTGTTCGGAAGAGAGAACCCATACATGTCTTTTGTAAACAAGACCAGGCATCACATTCCATAGAACATCAGTGTTAGTTTCTGCACGAAAAACAGGGATCATGCACTACATAGGGAAACTGAAGCGAGAGCACTAGTAGAAAAAATCCACATATAAAATCCTAAATGGAATGAAGAGTTTAACGTACTAAATGCACACTTACTCTACCATAAGAAAATATTGCTTCTATTGCAAGTGCATACAACTAGAGGTCATCTGTCCAAATTCCGTGCAACATACACAATAAGCTATTCAACTTGTATAAATCAAACAGAAAAACTACCCATCAATTTCCGCTTAAATTTCACTGAGTAGTGTTTTGGACGGGGATTAACTTACCTTACATTTGAACTACAATCACACACATCAAAATCAAACATACAAACTAATGCGGGTAGTGTTTTGATTAAGCATCTTTGCAAAGATGCTTAATCAAATCATCATATATCTGATCTTGCGAAGAGAAAAGAATAATAATGCGGGTAATAGTAAAGGTGTTGTTATAAGGATGTTACCATGACTTGAATGACTCAGAACGAAACCGGATGGGACTGTGCCGTTCTCTGACCCTAGCAAAGACTCTAATTACTTCAAAGATAATGATCGTTCTGTTTACATACACATACAGAATAAGAATGCTCATTCGTTAATGCAACTTAACATGATACTACATAGCATGCTTAATAAGATATGCAAGCACCTAGTACATCATGCGCATATAAGCAGGGAAGGGTCTGATCAAATCTGAGTAAGCTCTGAAGAGACTTAGCTGGTTAGTAGAACAACAAAAGAGAACCCGACAAGCAGCACACACAATCAAACAATATCACCTAGAAGCATAGTGGAACACATATAAGTCTACATCTAACTATTCAAACACTCAAAGCATACATCATTCAATAGGATAAGTAAACACATCGCAATTACTATTCCACCATACTCAACCATTCATCATATCACAACATTCCATAAGGCCTCATCATTCTCCATATTTCACTTAGCCACATCCGCATTCTCATAATATCATATCCGCATATACATCTCAACAGTTCATTATAATCCTAAGGTATAAATCATGCAAAAACATAACTCTACTATCTCATCATATCATTAGTCATTCATACAGGCCATTAGTTCACACAATCATGCCATTAGTCAACCAATCACATCAACATGCTACTTAGTCACCGGCCATTTCAAGTTCCCGAGTTAGTCTCGAAAAACGTTTCGAAAATCGTGTTAATCATTTTAGGATCTCCGACCTTGAAACACTTGCGAAGTTCATTTTCCAAAATCCCAAGAAGTTGTTAGATAAGTCATTTCAATCCTCAAAATTGTTAAATACGAGTCGCGAAATCATTTGTCAAAACATCAAAAAACATGTCCGAAACATTCAGCCAGGGGACATCTCGCCGCGGCGAAAAGGGCTCTCGCTACGCAAGATGTCCCAGCGAGCACCCCGTGAGAGGAGGGGTATTGCGGACGCGGAAGTCTCTCTTGCGCATACGAGGGCTTCGCGCCCGCGAGGGTCTCACAATCGCGAGAAGCCTCGCGCCCGCAAAACAAATGTCGCGGCCGCGAGTCTGGGGTTCCCCTTAGGGCATCCTAGAAGGGCTCTCTCACCACTGAGAGACTCATCCTCGTGGCCGTGAGTCAGAACCCTTAAGGCATGTTCCCAAATTTTCCCTAGGCTTCTAAAAACATGTTAGCACCATGATTGAATGTAAAATTTGAGGATTTGCAGGATTTCTCACCCAACTCTTCTCTTCTTCACTTTTCTTCTCCGGGGTGGCTTGAAGTGCGATTTTTGAGTCCGTTTCTTCTAGATCCTCTTGTTTGGTGAGCTGGGGAAGTTAGTAAAGGGTTAAAGGAACAAAATTTGGGGGCTTGGAGGTCAAATGAGAAAGGAATGAGCTTCTTACCCTCCTAGATTCGAAAATGAGCAAAGAATGCTCCGGGGCTTCAATCTTCCTTCTTCGGGCTGATGGAAGTCTTCAAATGGCTCCTTAGTCTTCAAATAGAGGTGGAAAGGTTGTTGTATGTTCTTGGTTATAAAAAGAATGGAAGAGTATGGGGTGTGTGTGCGTGGGGTGGGGGGGGGGGGGCTAGGATTTTCGGCCGAGAGGTGAGAGGGAGGAGAAGGGTGGAGTTTTTGTGGTTTTTGTTGTGGTTGGAGGTGGTGGTAATGGATGGCTGAAGTGGTGGTGGGTGGTGGTTGGAGGTGGCGGTAATGGATGGCTGAAGTGCCCCCATGAGGTCCTCAGAATATCCTTGTCATGATCATAATATTCCCAAATGGGTCGTAGAAAGGATGCAATATGGCCCCCTACCACATCCTAACTCCAGCTCCTTGGTCATATCATAACTTGAAAACGTCGTAACGTCACCACTAGGTCTTAGCAAGCAACTATAGGTGCCCCCATAGATGCATGTATCCACTTCGCATGGCGACATAACGAAAACTCAAGTTTGGTTAGTTGCTTTAAAAATTCCAAGTTAGCACTTTTGAAAACGTCGTTCCAACCTTATGCAAGCACATCTTTTGAGAAGTCATAACTAAAATGCATGTAAGAGGTGTGTGGAAGTGTCCCTGGGAGATGGAGATTTTCATTTATGACATTCTTTTGTTGCTTTGGGATTTTGTTTCAACCTCATACGAGCACATCTTTTGATAAGTCAATCTGGTTGCTGAAAAGGCGGTCCATCTGCGACATTCAATGGACGCGGTTAGATTAGTGTCTCATCCATAACTTCGTGTTCTCGTCTGAACGGACGCTCTTGAGTGGTGGTTCAGCAGGGCATAAGCTCATCCAAATTATCGCTATGTATAAAACAAAAGATATGAGAATAAAACTAAAGGCTATATAGCAGAAAAAGGAAGAAGCTCAAGGAGAAGAACAAATGACACTCTTCGATCTTTTTATCGTGATCATACGATTGGTGGCTATTGTCATCTTCATCCTCTTCGATCCTTGATCTCCCTGTTTCCTTATCGAAGAAGCTTTATACGAGCTTTAGCTACAGTGAGAAGTGAAATCGCCTCTCAATCACCCATTCACCCATACCATTTCCGTCTCTCTATATGGTTTCTTGTTAGGAGAAGCTTATAATGAGTTTGAGGTGCTTGTTATAGTTCCAGAAGTGAGCATAATAGTATCTCTTTTATTAAGCAAAATTCATCATTTCATCTCATCGGAGAGAACCTTTTGAGAAGCTTCATCTTGATTCTGGAAGCTCATCAAGCTAGAGACATTGAGGGAGATGGGGGCTTCATCACTGGACCTTCCCATATCAACTTCGTTTGGATTAGGCCCAATCTTAAGCTGTGATATTCGATGAGACTGGATTGAGGCCCAATCGAGCTCAACCACTATCCATTATTTGGGCATTACACAATTTGAAGTACGTGGGAACAAAATAGAAACCACTTCTCATGATAAATTGACAACGAGATGCAAGTTAAACCGATAACGAAGCTTTAATTTGAAAACAACAAAAATAAAGCAGTACAAAATACTGTTAAAAAATTAAGATCCTAAAAAAATGGCTTAATTAAAAAAAAAATTGCTCACATCTTATGATAATCATCACACACATATATGACGTACGGTAGTGAGTTATTGATAATAGGAAAGAAATAAGAAAAATACAAGTCTTAATTTAGGACTACAACTAGAGCTCTGCCAAAGTGAGGATCCTTAATTAATCCTAGTGCTTTCCGAGATCAGCCTTAAGTACGACAGGAGGGAGGAGCCACTCGGCACCATCAATGAAGTCGAGGTTAAGGAAGGGCTTGACGTCGGCGTCGGTAACCTTCTTGGTGCAAGGTAGGTCAATCCTCTTGTCAAGGATGGATCCTATCCCCTTGTTCTTATACTCTCCAAAGAATGCAGTCCTGCAAATACATGTATACATATAGTAAGTAGAGTAGTTTGTTTGAATTGGAGCGGACGAGCGGTGCAAGGTTAAGTTTATATACTTCTCGTAGTCTGTGTCGAATGCATCAAACCATCCTTGAGGCTGGACTATGCCAGACAACTCGGAGTAAGCGAAGATGACTCTTGATCCAGCGTTGAATGTCCGGCCTAGCAAGGCTTTTACTGATGTTTCTCCCATCACCGTGCAATAAACAAAGACGAACCCCCCTCCGTTTGGGTCAGTGTTCTTCCTTGCTTGGGCAGTAATAATGGAGGCTGGCAGGTTGGGAAGGAGATTGATCGTCGTGTTCTACATTTACATATACATTAATTAATGTTATATTAGTTGGGGTGTTTCGATTATATATATTTTATGATCCAAAGGGCCGGCCGGGGTACGTACCAGATAGATGGATCTTCCGTCACCAAAGATGACATCGTTACCGCCTTCGATCAAGCAATCCTTGAAGAAATGCTTGCCGGTGTCATCAAGAAGGGTGTTTACTTTGGAGCTCATAATCACATTGTAGAATGTCGCATAGTTGCCTGTTACCCTTACAGCAACGGGGTGTTGGCCTTCCTTTTTGGGGGCATTATTCTGCGTACGTGCAGTAGACATATATATATATATGGAATTGATGTATACTAAATAAATAAAAACAAGGCTCAGCTCAGCTTAGCTCATCTAGTAATAGTAATAGTTGCAACGTGTTGTAGTATATAGTACGTAGATCGAGTAGGGTTTGATGGTTATAGCACATACGATGATTACGACGTTAATGGCATTGAAGTAGTCACCCTCAACGCTAAGAACAGGGGTATCGGTCATTTCGTACTTGGGTACGTCAGCGTCAAAAGTAATGGTTGCCCTCTGCTTAGGGCACGCATACAAGGTAATGTAAGGCCTGTATTTATCAATCTTCACCTGCTCCTTGTACACCCCTGGACCAATGTCTATGATCACTCGGTTGTCGTTTCCTTTTTCCTCAACAGCGTTCACTGCCTCCATCACCGTCTTGAACTTTCCAGTTCCGTCCTTCCTCACCCTGATAATCTCCATTTTGTCCTCCGCAGTAACTAGGTCGGGCTCAACATCAGGGCGATCCCTACACAATTCAAGGAATTAATCATATCCAATCCAATCAAAGATATATATATTTTCTAGCTAGGTTTATATAATTAAACAAAAAAAAAAAGTATAGGCCGGTATCATCATATATATATATATATATATATATATATATATATATATATATCGAATTAGGATCGAGCACTAACCTAACGGGCAAAGCAACCTTGTGAAACCAAAGGTCAACTTCAGATGGATTTGTAGGAATCTCGTGTTTCACAGGATTAGCTCCAGGACCGGCTTTGCCTGCTGAGACGTCCTCAGCTGAGGTTACCATTTGGGACTTCACTGCTGCGCTCCATACCGTAGGCAGGACGACCAGGGCAACTGTGAACACAATGCCATAAAGGCTACGGGGATCATGGTTTTCCCTTCCCATTACTATTTCTTCTTATGTTTTCTTTTTACTCTTTTTTTTTCCTTTTTTTTTTATAAAAAATTTTATGGGGTTTTGATTTTGTGTGTTTTAGGATGAAAACTTTCATGCTATTATTTATATAAGGGAGATTGGACAAATGTAGAATGAAAAATTGTGGTTTGGAGTTCATTTCGCCATGCCTTGAATGTTTCACAACAATATATTACCTGGTTGGTTTTGCTTAAAACTTTCTCAAACAAACGCGAGTTAATAGGAATTTCAAATGCAGGGTTTTACTTCAGGACCAATTTTTTGGAAACATTCGTTTTCCTTCCTTTTATCAGAAAATGTCAATTGCTTGAATATATAGGAAACAATAAAAAAGAAAATGTCAATTGTCCATCTCAAATTAATCAATGCTACTAATGTCGATTTGGTATTTTTCTCCTAAAAAATTTCAATAAAATTATTACAATTACTGTGTATAATTTATTCCTAACGGTCCGAAGGTTCCAGTGAAAGACGGACCAAATGGAACCAAAGTCACGAAGACCGAGGCTGAATTCATCCAAGCGGATCTTGAACTCATCTCCAAGAACTACAAGGCCATTAACTTACTATATTGTGGTCTAAAGAGATTTGGGATGGACAAGCTGGTTGTCATCTACGAAGAAACCAGTCAAGTGAAGGATACCAAGATCAGCATTTTCCTTTGAAAGTATGAACTCTTCAAAATGAAGCCAAATGAGTTTATCAAGGCTATGTTCACACGGTTCACGGAAATCACAAACAACCTTGACTCTCTCGGCAAGACCTTTGAGAATGTTGAGAAAGTGAGGAAGATATTGAGGTGCCTCCCAGAAGACAAATGGGGTCCGAAAGTGACAACCATAGAAGAAGCCCAGAATCTCACCACTCAACCCCTTGATGACTTGCTTGGGAAGCTGATTACACATGAGATGATTCTCAATGAAGACGATGGAGAACTTCCAACAAGCACTAAGAACTTGGCACTTGAGTCTAAGAAGGATGAGCCCAAAGATGCGTCTGATTCTGAAGACGAGGATGATCCCTTTGCTCTCATTAAAAGGGGTCTCTCTCGAATCCTCAAAATGAAGAAGCAATTCAACAACAAGGATGGATCAGAGTCTTCTAAAATTCGAGGTAAGTCTCAATACAACAAATATGACAAGAAGACTAAACCTTTGTCTTGTTTTGAATGTGGCGAAACAGATCATCTTGTGAAAGACCGCCCTCAAAAGACGAAGAGCCAGTTCAAGAAAGGTGATAGATGGAAAAAGAAAGCCATGATAGCAACTTGGAGCGATTTTGACACAGACTCCGATGATGAGAAGGCCAATGTCTGTCTCATGGCCTCAGGAGATGAATCCCACGATGAGCAACTTGAGGTAACTGTAAGAGAGCTTATGGCAAGTCCAGAAGAGGCACTATCGGAATTCCTTTATAATATGATCGCCAATGAAGAGAAACTTATTGCCCAAACGAACACTCTTATTAAGAAAACTGTGGACCAGGAGGAAAGAACTATATGGAGGATTTGTCTATGAGGGTCAAAAGTCTTGACACTTCTTACTCAGGTCTTGACATTAAAGTCAAGACTCTTGACTCAGAGAAATCTGAACTCAAGCAAGATCTCTCTTCTCTAAGAAATGAACATCATGACTTAGAGAACGAGAAGATCTCCCTGAATAAGAAGATTCAATACCAACAGACAACCCTCATAAGTTTTACCAAGTCCAAAGGCACTATTGATAGGATGTTGGGTGAGCAACAAAGTTCTCTAAACAAAAGTGGTATTGGTTACAATCCAAGGTTTTTAAAGAAGCAGCACATTACCACTTTTGTAAAGGCAAAAGGAAGTAGAACCTCTCCTATATGTCACCGTTGTGCGAGAAAGGGACATGTAAAAGAGACCTGCCCCTATAGAAGAAATGATCCACATATCATTCGCAATACATTTCCTGTTCACTTGAGAAAAGAACGGATAACGCAAGTTTGGGTCCCCGAAGGCACTATTTTACCAAATATGTTTTATCCCAATAATGGAACTAAATTTGCTTATTGGTCTAGCCACAAAGGTTGATTTTTGTCTTGCAGGAGATCACTAAGGTGAAAGAGCAAAAATGCATTATTGATAGTGGATGCTCGAGACATATGAGTGGGAAGAGGTCTCTCTTCTATGATCTAAAGAAGTAATCTACTGGAACAATCACTCTTGGTGACAAAAGGAAAGTGTGACATTGTTGGTATTGGTAGTGTTGGGAGTGATCCTAACCATAGCATTAAAAATGTCTATCTTGTTAATGGTTTGAAATATAATTTGCTTAGTGTTTCTCAACTATGTGATAGTGGTAATAATGTTGGATTTAACAAGAAAAGATGTCTAGTGCGCAGAGAAGATACAGATGAATTAGTTCTAACTGCCTATCGCTATAACAACATCTATGTTGTGAATGCTGAGCAAGTAGCACAAGGAAGCTTATCCTATCTAAATGCTTTGACAGACGATCCAAAGCTTTGGCACAGGAGACTCGGTCATGTAAGCCCACATACACTACAGAAGCTTGTGTCCAATGGGCTTGTAAGAGGACTACCTGAGATGGACTTCAAAGGTATTGATATGTGCAAAGCATGCACACGAGGTAAACAAATACGTATCTCTTTTAAACCCAAAAAGGTTGTAAGTACTTCTAAACCCCTTGAACTTTTACATATGGATTTATGTGGTCCTATGCGAGTCAAATCCTCCAATGGTAAAAAGTATATGCTTGTTGTTGTTGATGATTTTTCGAGATATACTTGGGTTGCATTTTTAAAAGAAAAATCAGAGGCCTTGTTTGAGTTTTCAAAACTTTGTAAGGAGTTGCAAACTTTAAGAAAGGAGCCCATAGTGTCAATTCGAAGTGATCATGGCAGGGAGTTTGATCAACTTCAGTTTGATTTGTTTTGTGCTAAATATGGCATCTCCCATAATTTTTTTGCTCCTAGGACACCTCAACAAAATGGGGTTGTGGAACGAAAGAACCGCACCCTAGAGGACATGGCCGAGACTATGCTTTTAGAAAATGCATTACCTAAAACCTATTGGGCTGAATCTGTTAACACATCTAACTATATTTTGAATCATTGTCTTATTCGTTCCATCTTGAAGAAAACTCCTTATGAACTTTTCAAAGGCCGTAAACCCCTTATATCTTATTTTAAACCCTTTGGCTGTACTTGTTTTGTTCATAACAATGGAAAAGATAACCTTGGGAAATTTGATGCGCGTAGTGATGAAGGTATGTTTCTTGGCTACTCCACAAGTAGCAAAGCATATAGAATCTTCAACAAAAGGACCAAGTTGGTTGAGGAAAGTATACATGTTATATTTGATGAATGCTATGACGGTTCTTTAAGTGAAAGTGTTGCAGATCTAGATCTTACCAGCCATACACAAAATGAGGATGGTGATGATATTGCTACTAAGAACACAGAGAAAAGGAAGATGCGGGATCAGATTCTTAACACTAAAGAATTGACCCAAGATGTTGAAGCTCCGTCCAAAGCCCTTGGCGACCAATCCAAAAGTGTTGAGACTTTAGAAACTGCTGTAACTGAGCCTAATAGATCCACGGAGTCGGATGTACCACAAATCAATCGTGTTGATGTGACGAACCAAGGAGCTGATACTAGCAAGAGAAAGTTCAAATACTCCTCATCACACTCATTAAAGGATATCATCTCTGACTCTACATCTAGTGTTCAAACTCGTTCTAAACTTAAAGATCTCTTTGCTTTTCACGCGTTTGTTTCTCTTATAGAACCAAAGAAGGAAGATGAGGCCCTTCAAGAGCCAGACTGGATCATTGCTATGCAAAGTGAGCTTAACGAATTTGAAAGGAACAAAGTCTGGACCTTGAAGCCTAGGCCAAAACATCAATCAGTCATTGACACACGTTGAGTATTTCGGAACAAGCTAGATGAGAATGGTATGATCGTGAGGAGCAAAGCAAGGCTTGTTGCTTAAGGCTACAATCAAGAGGAAGGTATTGACTATGAGGAGACTTTTGCTCCCGTAGCCAGGCTTGAAGCCATTCGCATATTATTAGCATTTGCATCTTTTATGGGTATAAAATTATATCAAATGGATGTCAAGTGTGCTTTTCTTAATTGTTTCTTAGAGGAAGAAGTCTATGTGGCTCAACCCCCAGGTTTTGAAAGTTCGGAATTTCCTAATCATGTTTACAAACTAAACAAAGCGCTATATGGTTTGAAACAAGCCCCAAGAGCTTGGTATGAGCGCCTGTCAAAATATCTTTTAGAAAATAATTTTAAAAGGGGGTTGATCGATAAGACTCTTTTTATCAAGACCAAGGGAAAGGACGTTTTGGTTATTCAAATATATGTTGATGATATATTGTTTGGGGCTACTAATACATCTTTGTGAAAGGAATTTTCTGACATTATGTGCAGTGAATTTGAGATGAGCTTGATGGGTGAACTCAACTTCTTTTTGGGATTACAAGTTCATCAATCTAAGAAAGGGATCTTTGTCAAGCAAAGCAAGTACACTAAGGATATCTTGAAGAAGTTCAAGATGGATCAATCCAAAGCAGCCAAGACACCCATGAGCTCAACCTTATCTCCAGATCAAGAGAAGACCGGGAAGAATGTCAATCAAAAGGAGTATCGAGGGATGATTGGATCTTTATTATATCTTACTGCTAGTAGACCTGACATCATGTTTAGTGTTTGCATGTGTGGTAGGTTTCAAGAAGACCCTAAAAAAGAAAATGTCAATTGTCCATCTCAAATTAATCAATGCTACTAATGTCGATTTGGTATTTTTCTCCTAAAAAATTTCAATAAAATTATTACAATTACTGTGTATAATTTCTTCCTAACAATTATTACATTCTACTTTACAACGATGAAATATTTTCATATTCTTAAAAATTAACTTTATTTCGTATAAAGAATTTCAATTTGTGTTTGAATTTAATATTTAAGTGTTTGTTACTAGATGTCATTTATTGTCAAAAAAAAGAAGCTTCTTCTACGAAAGAGGAATCAATTATCTTATTAGCCTATTAAATAATTACGAAAATATTCACTATTTTAAACATTTTATAAAAATATTCATTTTTTGTAGGGTCGTCAAAAGAAGGCGGCTTCAAACCGCGTGTTATGTGTAAGATGTGAAATTCGATTGGTGTCCGGGAGGAGGTTTGAAAATTGCCAAAGAAACGCGGTCTCAAACCGCGTTTCTCTATGTGATTTCATAGCAAAATTAGAGATTCCCCTCATTGATTTGATGACACCACTAAAACGCGGCCTGAGGACACGTTTTATGACCAATTTTAATTTGAAACTGATTCTCCCCTAATGGTACGGGGAATCTCCGTAACCCTAAGTAAAAACACGGTTCGATCTCGCATATTTAGGTTGATCAAATTATTGAAGCTTCGTGGCCCCTTGTTCATCTTCTTCCTTTACTGGTTTCCATCTCAAAACGCTCTCCAATATCCACGTTATCTCATATTTAGTTAAGTTAAGTTATTGTTTTTATTATAATTTCTCGCAGTCATTTCGATGATATATGTATTTACTATCGTCATTGAGAAATTTGAGGATTGATTATATAAATTTTTTTTATTGTTGATGACATATACAAGTTTGGATTACGTAGTTTTTAGCATGAATGAGTTTATGAAAATATAGTTTTTAGCATGAATGAGTTGATGCCATATACAAGAATGATTATGTAATTTCTTGCAGTTAGTTTATTGTTGATGGCATATACAAGTTTTGATTAAGTAATTTCATTTGAAATATGAATGAGTTGATGAAATTTGGTAGTTACTATCGAAAGTAATTGAAATTTTGATGTTATGTTGATAAGATTAGCGAGAGAATTTAACATTTGTAATAAACTAACTTTTTTCATTGATAACGTAGAATGGATGGACTTAACAACATATCTGAGCTAAATGAGATATATGTTGATGCTCTTCAGGTTGATCACGAAGATGACTTGGACGAGTTTGAGGAGGACGATAAAGCAACTAAGGAGGCGGCGATGGCGGCAATTGAGGATGAGTCCATTAATCCTAATTGGAATATTTTGGAATCTGATCAAATGATAATAAATTCTTGGCAAGAATTAAATTCGCACGCACAAGAAGATGATGGAAGATAGATTTTTCGCGGGCAACTATTTAAATTTGACTTGGCGGAGTATTCTGTTAAAATGATGAAGTCATATATATCGTACAAAAAAGGCAAGTCCAGATTGGTACACATTCGTCTGTGATAGGAAGGACAGTTGAGGGTGCCCGTGGAGATTGTCTGCTCGTCGTTTAGACATAACTGTTGAAATGTGGACAGTTGTCAATTACAGCTAGATAATCGCAATGTCACCTCAAATTTCATTAGGGGTGAGATTCTCGGGTTCCGACCTCCACAAAGATCAAGACACGAAACCAAGCACCATACGCGAGCATCTACATAAAAGGTATGGGATTTGTGTGTCCTACATGAGAGCATGGGGGGGAAAACACAAAGCTATAGCTGAGCTTTTTTGTGATTGGGAGGAGTCGTACACGGAGTTGCCTAGGTTCATGGCTGCACTCCAAGCTACAAACCCGGGAACAGTGATTGAATGGCGTCATATGGATTCTCCAAACCCACAAGAGAAGATATTCGGTCGTGTGTTCTGGGCTTTCGCACCGTCTATTACTGGGTTCGCATATTGTCGTCCTAGATGACACCCATTTGTATGGGAAGTACAATTACTGTGTATAATTTATTCCTAACAATTATTACATTCTAATTTTTTAATGTAATTTTTTCATTTTCCTAATAACCTGTTATAATATATTGTTTTATTTTTAAAACACGTTTATATCATCAAAATTATTTATATAAATATTCTACTTTATAAGGATGAAATATTTTCATATTCTTAAAAATTCACTTTATTTTGTATAGAATTTTTTTTAAATGTGGTTTGGAGTTCATTTCGGCATGTCTTGAATGCTTCCCAATTAATTACTTGGTTGATTTTGCATCGAAGTATCCTAAACAATTGCAAGTTAATCGGAATTTCAAATACGTGCAAACTAAATATACCCCAAATTCTGTAGGTCGGAATTGACATAAATAGTTGAAGTGGATTAATTATTTTTTTAGAGTACTAATTAATTGAAAAGACTTGCCCGTTAATTCCGACGTGTATTCTTAATGGGTGATTTCGATGTATCTAACCACACCCTTTCAAATATGGGTGTCACATCCCTGCCAATTTTTGGGAACCACTCGTTTTCCTTCTTTTTATCCGAAAAATCTCAATCGGCCATCTCAAACTAATCGATACTGCTAATGTGGATGTTGTATTTTCTCTTAAAAAATTTCACTAAAATTATTCCAACTTATAAAATTTATGACCTGTCGTAATATATTATTTTACGGGACAGATATTTTCATCGCTAATCATCGCATTTATTGGCAGTGACCTTAATCCACTTTTTTCAGGCCCACCGCATATACGGGCATTGACCGTATACGAACCCACCGTCAGGTACAACGTTGGGGTTGAGTAGAACGGGGTCTGTTATGCTAAAACTCACTGCATGAGTAAACAGTGGCATCCACCGCGTGTGTAGACGGTGTGTTTTGGATAATTCGAAACGGTTTTTCGAAATTATCCAACACCCACTGCAGACCCAAGCGGTGGGGTTTGAAAATTTAAAAAACCCCACCACATGTGTATACGATGGATTTTGGACCGTTATGGCGACGGTTCAAACCCACCGTATCCCCATGTGGTAGGTTCTGGGGCCCATAAATAGGCATGCGAGCCCCATTTCCCCGCACGCTTTCTGACTCTTCTCTGGTTTCAATCCCTCCCTCGCCTTTCGATCCTCACCTTTTTTCCGTCGTTTCTCTCCTCGACTCTCCTCGCCCTTCCAATCCCTCGCATTTCGAACCTCCTCACCCATTTTTCCTCGTTTCTATCCTTCTTTCCCCTTGTTTTCCCGAGTGTTGTTTTTTCTATTCCCACTTTTACCGGAGTGTTGATATGGTGAGAGATAGTGGCCGTGAGGGAGATCAGGCTGGTGGTGCCAGTCGTGGTCAGAGACATCCTTTACAGGTAAAAATTAAACTATATTAAATTCCAATCAAATTATTTGTAATCAGAAGGAGATAGCGTTAACGTATTATTGTTATATGAATTGTAGCCGGCTCCGACGATTCAGAGACGTGTTAGTGGTCGTATGGCAACATACATGTGGGGGACATCCGGCTCGCCACAACCACAGGTATGTTGAAATCAATTAAATAGAGTTTTTTTTTTTGTTATGAAACGAAAGTATTAGGATGAAATCAGTAATTAGTTATGGGGAAATCGTTTAGAATTTGAGAATTAAAACGATATAGAAGTGTGTGTGACAATTAGAGAGTAACATCTAGAATCGATAGGATTTAGAAAAAAAAATTATGATATACAGACCACATTATCGCGAAGGTTAGCAAATAGGGTGGTTTTGCAATGCGCCCGGAGGGCTGTCGAAAGGGAGAGACAGGCGTTGCGTGAGTCACGTGCAGAGATTGAGTCAATTCATTTACATTTGTAGGCTGTAGAGGATCCTCTGTATAGGGATAGTGAGCCGATAGGTGTAGATAGTGGGGTTGGGTCATCTAGTCAGTCAGTTGTCGACCCAAGCATTGGAGTTGTCGACCCCAATGACGTATGTGGCCAGACGTCGCAGGCGTCTATGGAGACATACCAGAGTTTGGCGCAGATAGAGATGGAGATGATGACGGACCACACAGATGACAAAGTGGTGCAGTCGGCGGATGAGTCTTCCCGAGTGGAGGCTGAGGAGATGGTGCAGGAGTTGATAGGGATGACGTAGTGGTTGTTGAGTTGTGCCTGCATGCAGATCGGTACCATTACTATCATGCCTTAGATGAGCTCATCATGAGGGTCAACTATTTCGGCACGTGTCATGATGCTACTTATTGGATGGAGATTCCGATCATGGGCGAGGTGTTTGTCACGCTGCACCACCGTCCTTTGGTGATATTATCGCAAATGATGCCTATGTTGTGCCTACCTCTGTACACCACTTGGGGCCCGTCAGTACCGGCCTACGAAGAGTTAGATGTGATAGCTTTAGTCTGCAACAGCAACCACTTCGTTCTGATACATTTCGTATTTTGTAGTCATTCATTTCTTAAAGTTTCGCCGTTCTCTTCTAATGTGAACGGTCACATGTTATCAGCAGATTTGGTTGTTGCCTGGCTCGCCTCTGCCGCCAGTATACACTACCTGGACACAACATCACAATCCCACAATCAACGGGTGGAACGAGCAGTTTGCGACGAGGATTACACGATACAAAGCCTACCGTCGTCGAGATGGTGGTCACTCGCTACGCTATTAGCACTTTTCAGTTTCCCTTGTTATTTTTCGAACTAGTTATTTTGACTTCTCCGGCTACTGGATATTTGTCTGTGTCATTTTCTGAAATGCGTTCTATGACATATGACATTTTTCGACCCACGTTTTTTATGATGCTTGACATTTTCCACACCCCGGTTTTTTGTTATTACTATTCAGGCTCCGTTTATTTTGAAATATAGCAGCCATATTTGGAATCGATTCGGGGACCGTCAGGTGCTACCCCGATAAGTTACTAAGGGTTGCTTATTACATTATATACTCTTTCTTCTAACCAAAACATAGCATTTACACTTTATGAAATTTACGTGCATTTTTTATGATAATGGCAATTTACATAAAGCATTAGTTTTTTCAAGTCCAATTTACAATAATATATATTCCCACACTTAATATTTTATGAACTGCCCTACGCACCGCATATGTTGGCGGTGGGTGACGTGTCTGGTCCGGGCCGGTCCAATCAATACACCCCACATAACCCTAATTATGAGTAACCCAAAGCCCACCGCACACTTATGCGGAGGGGTTGGAACGGAACGAAAAAGAATGGGGGAAAATTTGCAAAAATAGACCCATTCCCATTTCTTTGCACAAATGTGCCCGTAACCTCACCCTTTGTAGCCGGGTTTGGGCGGGAAAAGAAAAAAAATTATACAAAAAAAAATTGGGTGACTTGACATGCCATTTAATCGCGTCCCGGATATCACCACACTCTCTCTCTCTCTCTCTCTCTCTCTCTCTCCATCAGGACTCCATCTCTAAATTTCCAAAACTCAAAACTGTTTGAAAGCGGGAGAAAGAAGAGACGACGGCGAAGACAAACAACCGTTCGAAGAAGAGACGGTCGGGAACTATCGGATAAGGGAAGAACGCCGGGAGGAAAGTGACAAGGTACGCCCCCTTTCTCCGTTGTTCGTTTTCTTCGAATCTGGGCTTTGGGGTGGGTGGTTGAATGAACTTGCTATGGTGGTAAGGGATTGAACGTCAAAGGTGGGTTCATGAATGGGTTGACAATGGTGGTTGCGATTGAAGGAAAACGAGGGCGGTTTTGGGGAATGGATAGGGAAAACCGGCGGTTAGGGTTTAGGAAGGCCGAAGAGGATGGCTATGGTGGGAGTCGAAATTGAGAATGGGGAAGATTAGGGGTTTGATTGAAGAAGAAGGATCGAGGTTTTACATGTGTTTAATTTCGAAATCTGGTATGGTAAAGAGAAAGGATGTGACATGGGTGGGGAATCTGGGTGACAGGGGCTTACAATCTGAAACTGGAATTGGGTGTCTGACATTGGGTGTGGAGTTCGATGGGTAATAGGTATGGTAAACACATTTCCATTAATTGAAAATTGAGATTTGGGGAGTTGATGTGGAATGTATGGCGTCATTGGTTTAGAAACTGTCTGACATTGGTGACATGGGTTTAGAAATTGAGTGGCATGGGTTTACAAAGTGAGTGACATGGAATATCAAATTTCTGGAAAACTTATTGTTGCTCTTAAACTGCAGGAAACAAATGGTTCGGACAAAAAAAAGCAAAGAGTGACAAACAGCGGGAGCCCCGTTACTGTGTCCCGAAAGAAAAGCACTTCCGGGAACGGGTAAACCAAGGGTCGAGATTGGCGATGCTTGCCAACATCGACAACTACGTCGAGCCGTACGATTGGGATAATTAGCTGGACAACCAATTTTGTGGGATAATCCAGCTGGCAAACCGGTGCCAATTCTCGTTCCAATTAGTGCATTACGCACTACAACGACAAGTCGTGACCAAGAAGAGGTGGGAGACATGGTATATGATTCAGAGGAAGCTGCGGCGTTTCTAGATGAAGGAGTTTGCCAATGTCACAGGGCTCCAGTGTGGCCGAGTGAAGCATACAGTAATGGAGGAGGACAACAACGCTGTGAAGGACTTCTTTGAAACGGAGAGCGTGAAGGTGGGCGAGCTTGAGTTCGCCTTGAAGAGCTGTATGCTGAAGGAGCCGAGTGCAAGGAAGAGATTCAAGGTCGTTCTCCTCTTTATCGTGGAGGCAGTGCTGTTGGAGGGGGGGGGGGGGGGGGAAGAGGAAGCCTTTGTGGGGGTGGATAGTCAGACTTGTGAAGAATGTCGAACGCTTCCTGGCATATTCATGGGGAAGGCTTGTTTACGAGACCACACACAACTCGCTCTCCGGTGGCGTTGAGCGGCGGATGGCCGACATGAAGCCCGATGCTAAGAGCAACGACCGCGTTGGATACATGCTGATGGGCTATCTGATGGCCTTCTAAGTAACCTTATTCACCATCCTCATGCTACTTTACTCCGTTATGCGGTGTAGGTTTGTAAATGGATTGCGGTTGGCTTGCATATTTGGCTATATGAATCCATTCCGGACTTCGGCACCGTGTTTGCCAACGAAGACAGCCTTTCCTATGACAACATTGTCAAACGCATGGACCCGGACGAGGAGCAAGTCATTACGGTTACTGAGAACCCATTGCTACTGCTGGAGAAGTGCGAGCTGGCAATGTTGGGTGGGTGCAACCATCTGGATGAGGAGCTTGACAGCCTTTTGATGACATTCTGCGGTCGTTGGCGCACCATTAAGATGCTCCTATGGACACCCCCCCTCCCCCGTGCAACAACAAGTGCATGAGGTGAGGAGACGGACGGTGCTAAGGATAGCGTGGTGAAGACACTCGAGAAGATTATGGATACCTTGGAGAAGATGGACGATAAGATACTTCATTCTTTCGCATTATTTTCGGCATAATCTTATTAAGTTCAGTGACTGGGTAAATAGAGTAATGGCATGGGACATACAGTAGGTGACACGGGAAATAAAAGTGTTGGAGGAGATGGTGGTTTTGTGATCTGGTTTGTTCAACTTAGTATGTAGGATTTATTGTAACAACTTATTGTGTGCAGCTAAAAGTGTTGGAGGAGATGGTCCATGAATTGCGAGATGGAAAATTGATTGGAAGAGGCAATGAAAAAAGAGTAAGGGATAGTGAAAACGAGGTTGTAGATGTTGATAAAGAGAAAGATGGATCTGGAGACGGGCTTTTGGGTGGGACGTAAGCCGAG
Organism: Persicaria tinctoria; assembly: GCA_037127255.1. NCBI lineage: Eukaryota > Viridiplantae > Streptophyta > Magnoliopsida > Caryophyllales > Polygonaceae > Persicaria > Persicaria tinctoria. The sequence goes on along the minus strand of JBANSL010000012.1, from coordinate 38,377,958 downwards.
GACATTGTTGGTGAGAAAGCTGGAAAAAGCGATGCCGAGGACAAAGTATCGGGGGCACGAAAGGAGGAGGAGGTAAGTTTAGTTTTGGATGACATGTTGTTCTCTGTTGTGTGACACGGGATTTAGGGGGTTCACTTGCAAGAATGATTATGTTTTCCACGTTCAGGTGCATGATGTTACCCAGACTGAAACAGAAGATGATGGGAAGGCTGATAAAGAACAAGTTGCTAAGGTCAGGTCCAGTGACCTGCGTCACTTCATAGAAAGAAGCTAGTCATATTGGAATCCATTTAACTCGTAAATCGGTTTTGCAGGTTGTTGATGTTGATGCTGATGTACCAAAGGGGACTGGTACTGAGCTCCAGAAAGAGTCGAGCCAGCAAGAAGGTGAGCCTGAACAAGCAGACGGGGAACCTAGTGATGTTGTACCAAAGGGGACTCGTACTGAAGCTGTGGACAAGCCCCGACAAGTTGCTAAGGTACGCTCCCTGTGGCCTGTGCCATTCATCCTTTATGTTTTCAATTGTGGCATGGGGATGTTAGCAAGGCGATAGGGGTTGTTATGTTTGGTGACATGGGAATTTTTTTTGGGAATTCAGAGGTTGTTCGTCGACCAAGAATTTCAGAGAAAGGCGTCGAAGAAGACGAAGAATGATGAAACAGTGGATGTGGGCCCACTGGCGAAGAAACCGCGGGCCTCTAAAGGGAAGGACGCCGTCGTTTCTAGTGACGCCGTTGCCATGAGACTAGTTTCTACGACCGACTATGAGGCCATACAGGAGTGGCTCGCAAGGTAACCCATCGTCTAATTTCAGTCTTCATTATACGACACAGTTACCCATTGATTAATTCCACTCCATTGTACGGTCCAATGCGGACGCTGAGAACCGGTCAACGGGTTGCGGCAAGGGCCTGTCAAAGGAGTTCGTTACCACCCTCGAGACGCCCCGCTATTGTATCCACTCAGAGGTACGAAGCTGGTATAATTTAGTTATCACATTTGATTATGATTCGGCTTGCATACGCATTTGGGTTGCACTTGGGCTATGTTGTGGGTTGTAATGGGGGTTAACTTGTCGCAGCACTTCAACCAGTCATGCTTCCTGCTACGTAAAGCGGTCGCGGAGAGGGGTTACGACATTAGGCGTCGAGTCATCGTCTTGGACTGCTACTTCTCCACCTATTCGGAGAGGGATTGGAAGGAGTACAACTTAGACGTCGGGGCGTATGAGGCGAGTAGCAGAGTCCTCTCATACTTCAATGGCCGGTCCCCGGCGCCCATGGCCCGTCCGTCGGCAGGCGTCGACCTCGTCCTCCTACCCCTCAACCTGAGGGGCAGACATTGGGTTGCTGTCGCACTTGATCTGAAGGAGTGGCAGGTGAAGTTGTATGTCTGCGATGTGCACTGTGTGATAGACCGCCAGCTCCCACCCCTATTGATGCATGTTACCCACCTCCTCCCTATCATCATGGATGCACACGCTGAGTTGAAGGCGATGTATGCATGGAAGCTGCTAGGCCCGTTTGGCATACACCGCGACAAGCGCCTTCCACATAACAAGCTCAAGTATGTTAGGTGCGACGCATGTATTTCATTTCACTGGATGATATCTCCTCCTCTGTTTTGACAAAATCTCCGTCAGTGCAGTGGTGACTGTGGCCCTTACATGATCAGATTCATGGAGCTCCTCATGGAGACCGATCCCACCTTCAATGGGCTGGACAACACGTTTATTAGGGCGTACAGACAGATGCTAGCGGCTGCCATCTTCCAGGGTCAACTCGGTGGACGCATAATCTGATTGTCGTTGGGGTGTAGTTATGGAAGTGAATTGTTGTCAATTTTTGTGAACAACATTGCTCTTAAACTTGTCATTTGGTTGTTTCGATACAATTACCTTCAATAGTTGAATAGGGGCTGACAATTATGTTGTGGTTGGACATGAATGCTGGAAGTAGGACTTCGTACTTATTGTACTTGCACCTACCATTACAAAATAGATGCCAAACGCATAACCCTTGCTTCACAAACACTAAGTAGGCTGCTTTACTTTTGGGAACGGGTTACATACTACCGATAAGTGGTAAAGAAGTTCGTAGTACTTTTGGGGATGGATTCAGGAAATAATCCTTGCCACCGTCTTCGTATTACCGTGTCATGTTGAAGGGGGTTATCATGTCACTGCTTTGAATTTGATGTTTGACAATGTGATTGTCACTTTGATAATGAAATCACCCATGCATTGGCACTTGTTTTAGCTCATGTTTACATTCCTGAGTGTTTGTGCTAGTCGTGTTAGGAAATCACCCTACTCACCATATTGACATCAGTGACACGATAATTATGTAAGTTGACACGGGATTCCAACTTTGGTGACACGGGTGATTTCCTTACAACTTATAACCAAAGTTTCGAGCATGACAACATAGTCAACCACTGCCTAAAAAATATAATAAAAATATATTAACATTCTACAACACATAACCACCGACTGAAGATAAAGAAAGCGACATAGTTCGTAGCAACGTACGAAAATACCAACCTAGTGAACTACCGTCCACAACTAAATGTTCTGAGCAACAACCATGTTCATAAATAGTTCTAAGCAACAACTAAATGATCTAATTGCAAAGAAGGCACCGACTGCACGAAAGTGGTGACTGGATCGCATGCGACGATGTTGAGAGGAAGAGCTGATTGATATCCAATGGATAGTTCAGAGATCTACCTTATTTAAGTTGTCGCTATCCAAGAGCTAATTGATTTCGTGTTCGTTTTTTGGTAGGTCACGAGTCTGTTCTTTTATTGCAGTTCTATTGCTCCGTTCCTTTTGAAATTGGATGAAAATCGCTTCTAAAGGTGATATGATTTCGGTTAGATCCTTCAAATTTGGTCGATGTTGAGAATATTGTTCGAACTCTCTGTTAAATGGAATTCGGTGTGTTTCAAAATAGATTTCTATTCAGGCATCAAGTCAGTTCAGCAGAGGAGTGTGGGTGCATATTGTAGAAATAGCTTCAGATGGTTAGTTTGATATACATTCATTTAGTGATTTAATATAGAAATTCAAATGTTCTGATGTATTCCTCTTTTGGCTTCAATTCAACAATTTTAGTGCAATTTAGTTAAAGGTCTAGATGAGTCGACACCTGGGAAAATGAATTTCTAATTCCTTTGCTTGGATATTTATGGTGTTTGTAACACAGGTTAAACGTTCATAAGCGAATTTTTTTTGAAATTGGCCAAAAAAGCAAAAGAAATCTGCAGATTAACCAACGACTTACATATTACATGTATTTTAAAAAAAATACATGTAATATGTAAGTCGCTGTTTGAAACAACTACTTACTAATTTTTTTATTTTTTTAATGCCATTTTAAAATTTAAATTGAAACAACGATTCTCCCTTTTTTATTTTCTTTTTTCAAAACCGGTTGAAATAGCAAAACCATGGACACCGGCAGTGGCGAATCCAGGATTTTTATAGAGGGGGCTGAAAACTACAAAGGATGATCGATGCTCCTCGTTAAACTGAATTTTCGTCCCTATGAACCAAATAAGTCATTATAACTAATGTTATTTCCCAAATCCAACAAATCATTCAAACCAAACTCTATCAATACATAAAATTCGACTTAAAACTCTCTACTCCGAATCCACAAATCGATTATCAAATCAACAAATTTACTCCAAATTGCTACTTAAAATTCAAGTCCTTGAATTGGTAAATAGAGAGCGGCCATTCCGGGGTTCGAACTAGGGACCTATGGGTACTACCCACAAGTCTTTTCCGGTGAGCCATTCCGGAATGATTATATATATATATATATATATATATATATATATATATATATATATATATATATATATATATATATATATATATATATATATATATATATATATATATATATATATATATATATATATATAATCATTCCCTGTCTCAGCAAATAAATACAAGACTTCCTCTCGTTGTAGTAGAAGGCAGTCAGGATCGATCCACGAGGAAGTGTGTCAGCGCCCACCTTTTCAGTTCCAGATCTCAGCAGAAAATCAAACAGACAGATAGAAATAACAGAGAAAAGAAGAAACAAAACGAAAGCGAAAAACTTTGGTCGATATCGACCACAGGTACTCAATATCGACTAGAAAAATCGACAACTGTGACTCAATGTCGAGTAAAAAGCAGAAACCAAGCAAAGGTAGAAACTTTGGTCGATATCGACTAGTGCTACTCGATATCGACTAAAAAAACCGACTGGATCAACTCGAAATCGACTCAACAGTAACTTTAAAAATCAAAACTTTATGAAATAAATCAGTAGAATAAAAGACTTCCAAGATCGGGGATTCAACACCACAACGAAAACCATGCAAAATAACACATAAAGGCATAAAAGATCATGTTTTTCATCAAATAACTTTCGTTATTAACAAATAGGAATATAGAGGCTTTCGCATAAACCCTAATTGTTACTAACCTTTTTTCACATAATTAATCCAAGTTGTATTAAGATCACTTTCTCTTCAATAACACAAACAAGGATCACCTTCAACTTTCGCAAAAGAATCATGCTCATAGGGATAGAAGACGAAATCACATCAAAGATCCTACCTTTACCGCATCACCTCACATGGCTACCGTCGGGCTCACCCCGACCCTAGAAGTTGGGTGACTACTAGCTCTTCATCATCAATAGACTCATCAATAATAAAACGAAATAACTTTGCATTAAATAAACTAAAGAGAGCTTACAACCAATCGAAGCCAAATCCCGCTCTTGCCTTCTCCAACCTCAATCGCCACAAACTCTCTCTCTCTCTCTTTCGCTATGTAACTAATTGTAACTTGAATTGAATGCTTGAATTTCAGCCCCTAAGGCTTTATTTATAGGCTTACAATCCTTGCTAATCAAGGAAGGAAATTCTATCTATATATATATATATATATATATATCTATCTACTTACTTAAAGATTAAATATTGGAATAAAAGAAATAAATCAACAAGGAATTATATCTAATTGTGGATAAATCCTTCTCCAACTTCATAGATCTTGATAGAATTTGATCGTGCGGATATTTCCATTGGATTCGGGATAGAACCTTAACAAGACCCGGATACCCTCGGAATCGGCTACTGGGCACCACTCGATATCGAGTTGGCTAACCCGATATCAACCATCATTTCCTCAGCTTCAGCTCAACTCCTCGATATTGGCTTCCAGAAGTGAAAATCGACAAGATGTTACTCGATATCGACCTACGTTTTTCCTTGTCCAGCTCCTTGGGTCGATTCTTGGTCTTCAGCTTGATATGTGGTTACTCGATATCGAGTTGAGTTCCTCGATATCGACTTCTTCTCTTCAGCCTTCTCGATTTTGGCCAACTCTGGGGGGGAAATCGAGTTGTGTACTCGATATCGACATGCCTAGGTCGATATCGACCAGTGTGTTGTCGAGTAGATTTCCTTCTTTCCAGCTTGATTTGTCCTGGTTCTACTTCTCATTGACCTCAGACTTTCTGTAGTTTACTTCGAGCTTTTCCTCCTTTCTCTGAACTGCTGTAAATTGCTTCGATTTCTGCGAAATTAAACAGAAACTGGTGTAGATTCCATAATTTTGCAAATAAGCATAAACTACATAGATTCTGAACTATTCTACCGCAAATGCATGAAATGTATGGAGAAAACGATATAAAAGATAGTATAAGACATGACGAATTAGGCTCACAACAAACACCCCATACTTAAGCTTGCTTGTCCCCAAGCAATACTTTTAATTGTCATTCAGAGGAAGAACTCAAAACTCTCAATATATTAGATTCATTCTCAAATTTCCCTGCAATCAATTATCATCCTGGAAAAGGTACTTCTGTCACAAATCCATGCATGTGCAATTAAAAAGCAACATTTACTCACAAAAGGAGGGTTATGCAAAAACAATTCATAAGTGACAAAGCAACAATAATCAAGAGGACTTTAATTTAAGCTCATGAGTAGATTGGTAAAAGGCTAAAGGTGGGCAATTTTTGGCAATGTGGTGCTAATGATCCGGGGAAATAGAGTACTTTCCAAAATTTCATACCATATTCCTTTGATTTCTCACCTTTCGCTTATTCACTCAATGCTTTTTTCAATATAATGCTTTTACCTCTCTAACCTTAACACTGTCTTCTCGCGAGTCGCAAACATGGGTGTCGTGAATGGCCCCGGATACTTAGTGCTTTAGACTCCTCACATGTGTGTCCCATCTCGCCCAACTATTATCTCAGGGAGCAGGGTCGATCTACCTTTATCTTCTGAGGTGATCGGATTTTCTTTCACTCATTAAATTTTCCATATTTTTTTTCAATTTCCTGCCAAACTCCAATAATAATAATAACAACACAACAACCATATAATAATCTCCATAATGTGACATCATTCTCAACATAGTCCCAGATAGGGTAAAGAATGGCAATATTTAGATCATGTGGAGCAAAAATTGAAATAAGGCTCAATATGACTTATGTGATGCATAAGCATAGGTAAGGCTAGGAATATAACAATATGAGCATTATATGGAAATATAAAGTCCTCCATCCTTTTATCATGCAACATGTTAAAAGCAACATCAAATTTTACCTCCTTTCATGGTTTTCAAGAAAATATGCAATTCATTTTGACTTCCCTTTACTAGGCAATTTCATGATATATCTCTAATGAATCCAATTTTGCATCGTCGAGTTCAATATTAAACTTCCATGACATTAATCAAAAAAATTTCAATGGGGGTCATTTTTATAAACTTTGGAAAATATGCATATAAGCACATAAATCAAATATGAAATCCAAAGTAGCCATGTATAAGCAATTTTGAGAACTAATGCACAAAAAATGTCAAATATGCACAAAGTAAGCCCTTCCCCCACCCCATACTTAAACATTACAGTGCCCTCACTGTATAAAAACAAGGGTAAAGAAAGAAACTCACTAGACAGGCGTGCTGAACGTCGGAAATGGAGTGCAATATTGCTGCAGAGATGGTCGACATCGACAAAAGTTGGTCGATTTCGAGGAAGCTGGTTGATGTCGACCAAGGCTACTCGAGATCGAGTAAGTTGATGCCTCCAGGGTGGTTTTCCTCGACCATAGGCTCCTTTTTGCTCGATGTTTTTGGTCGATGTCGAGTAACCTACTTGACGTCGAGTAAGTATGCAGCTTCTTCTTTCTGCAAGATCTGTTACACGGAAACTATCCACAATAGAAAAACTTAAAAATAATGTCCAAAACCAAAAACCAAAAGCAAAAATGTCCAAAAAATCTCAAAAACTAAATGTCTATTTATAAGCTCTAGACTTTATAGTCGCTAGGCCGACTTTCTCTTTTAAGCTCAAGGTGGCATTTGCAGGGCCCATGTAGCCTGGGCTTCAAACATGACTCCATTCTTTTCCATCAGCTGCAGTTTGCCTGAATGGATCTTATTCACCGTGAAGGGCCCCATCTTCTTCTTGTTGAATTTGTTGGGAAACCAATTATCATTAGATTTGGCGACATAGACTTTGTCTCCAACTTCATATTCCTTAGGCTAATCATTGAAAATCCTGCATAATCGCACATACCAAGGCAAACCTCTCCCATGTATAGATAAATCATTGATATAAATAGGAGAAGAGATATCCATACCTTGGCTTACCTTCCCAGAATTGGATTCGGAAACCTCCTGTTCTGGTCGATTTTGAGTAAGGGTACTCGACATCGAGGAATTCGGTTCGCCTGGTGGACTACTGATCGAGGAAGAGAAAGTCGAGGAAGTAGGGTTTTGGTCGACGTCGACCAACTTGGTCGATGTCGAGGAGTCCTCGACTTTGAGTTGTTTGCTCGACGCTGCTGCTGTAGGTGGAGGGCTCTGAGTCTGGTCAACGTCGACCAAGTTACTTGACGTCGAGTAACTCTGGTCGACTTCGACCCCATACTTGAATCCTGTCAAGGCATCCGAAAAGAAGTTAGTCGACGTCGACTTTTCTTGGTCGATGTCGAGTAGATCCTCTGTGTTTTCATTCAGAATGGCCATGATCTCCTCCACCTGGGCTTCCATATCCTTCTTTTCCAACTCCTTGGGGGTCATATTTCTTACCTTAGACTCCCCGCAGGTGATGTACCCAACTGATATAGACTTGACCTCTTCCAATGGACAAGCAGGGTCCTTTTTGCAAATAAGCATAAACCTGCCATCATCGAAAGGTGATGTACCCAGCTGATATAAGTGATGTACCTAGAAACTGGTGTAGATTCCATAATTTGGCAAATAAGCATAAACTACATAGATTCTGAACTATTCTACCCCAAATGCATGAAATGTATGCAGAAAACGATAAAAAAGATAGTATAAAACATGGAGAATTAGGCTCACAACAACACACATGTGCGTTAGCGAAAAAACGAATCAACAACAGCAACATCAAAAGAAGAGAATTTAAGAAAAAGGTGCACAATATCTCCGTTCTTATTATAGATTCAAATTCGAATTCGTTATGATATTAATCTGGCAAAAATTCGCATAATGTAATAATATATCATTGTAATTTACGTAAACGATTCACAGATTTTTAGTAAAAATAAAATTAGATGCAAAAACGAACCTAGGGTTTGAACTTTGAAAAACACAAAAGGTCTGTCAATTAAAATACATTTGCACTTCAAAAATGCAAAAATTGAATAGAAAACACTGATATTATACAATACAATCCTCAATTGCATGAAATTGATATGAATATAACCTGAAAGAATTGATATTTGAGAATTTGCTGTCTGAACTTAATATTCAGTATAAAATGTTGGTTTAGCACTTATTTAATTATAAATTGCATTGTTGATTGATTGATGACATTGGTTAAAAAAATTCAATTTATCTGATAAGTTTTACAATGTTGGTTTAGCAGAAGATATGGAGTGTGTAATAGAGTCACCTAATGAAAACATAGAATCCTCAGCTGCTTCGACTACTGCAATCGTTTGTGCAACACCAATCAGTGTTGATGCAGGCCCTGGAATAAATATCAATAATCTGATAGTGCAACATCTGCTACCATACAGAATGTTTGTGACACCAAACAACACAAAGTATCGGATACCCATTTGCAGTGAAGAATTAGAGCTAAAAGAAGGAAAAGTGTTTCAGACATTAAATGAAGCTGTGAAGGCATATAAAGATTATGCATATAAAGCGGGATTTGATGTACGACATGGTACAACAGTCAATGTTAAAGGTGTACAGCAACTGAAGTACTTATAATGCAACAGATCAGGATACAAGAATGATACACAGACAAAGAAATTAAGAAAAAGATTATCTACACGAGTTGGGAGTACTGCTAAGATAATATACAAATATGTACCTCAGCAAGGATATGTGGTGAAAAAATTTGAGGAGAAGCACACACATCCTTTTGTTGATGAGATCTGCAGGGTGTACATGAAGAATAATAGGAAGATGTGAAGCTACCATAAAAAATTTGTACTTGACTGTGCAAAGTATCAAGTTGGACCAGCAAAAGCATACAAATTATATCAAGAAATGGTCGGAGGATATAGCAATGTGGGTCCAGCAGCTATTGATTTCAAAAATCACAGAAGAGATCTTTTAGCTTATTTCAAAGGATCTGATGCACAAGTTTTCATTGATAGGTTCTTCCATAAGCAAGAATATGCATTGCATTCTATTTTGCTTTTGATGTGGATGAAGACAATCAGTTGAACAAATTGTTCTGGTGTGATGCAACAAGCAGGAAAAACTTCTCATTGTTTGGGGATGTTATTTCATTTGATTCAACGTACAACACAAATAGTTATTACAAAGGATTCATATTGAACATTTACATACCTCATATGTGTAAGCACTATCATAGATTTTAGTTATAAAACAGGCAAATATACTGAATTGCTGCTTTAGTCACAAATATAATAACCAGACTGCACATATATCATGTATAGATGCACAAAATCATATATATTATGCACTGCTAGATTGAAAAAGTGGACAACCACACAGGCTCGTGATCTTTTATTTATATGCATCTGTAATAAAAACTTTGCACATGTTTCTTTTAAAATTAATCTAATGTTAACAAATTTCTTATATTAAAGGTACAAAATGGTGTCCAGTCCCTTCACAGCATATGCCCACCATAAATCATTGGTGCTTCTAGCATCAGGGCTTTTGTTGAATAAGAATGTTGACTCACATGTGTGGTTGTTTGAGCACTTCAAAAAAGAAATGGGTGGAAGTCCTAGAATTTTCACAACAGACCAAGATCATCAATAAAGATTGATGTTCAAACTGTATTCCCAGATGTTAGACACGGATTATGCATCTGGCATATCATGGACAATCTATCTCAGAAAATAGATAACTCAATGAATGGATACTTCAAATTCAGTAACAAGTTGAGGAGTATTGTATGGAACAGGGAGAGTATGCCAGAAGAATTTGAAAAGGAGTGGAATGCCTTAATGGAAGAGTATGGAATGACAAGTCACTCGTGGTTGAGTGAATTGTTTAGAATCAGAGACAAGTGGATCCCTGCATATTTTCAGAATGTGAAGCTTAGTGGATTAATTAAAACAACATCCATTTCAGAGAGCATGAATAGCTTCTTCCGTAAGTTCTCCAACTGCACTACAAATTTAATTGAGTTTATGTTGTATTATGAAAGTGGAATTTAAAATCAAAGGCATCTTCAAGGGAAGAAGAACTATGACTCTGAAATCCTAGAACCAATTCTGATTTCGCCACTTCCTTTAGAAAAGCAAGCATCCACATTATACACAATAAAATTGTGGGGGAAATTTCAGGAAGAATTGTAGGGGGCATTGTACAACTACAGAGTGACAAATGTGACAGAGCTTGAGGAGTTGGAGATATATACTCTCAAGGAAAACACCAAGATATACACTGTTGAGCACAAACTTAAAGATCATGATTGCTGCTGCTCTTGTAACTTGTTCAACAAGTTAGGATATCCATGCCGACATATATTAACTGTTTTGAAGGATATACAACTTGAGAAGTTGCCAGAAACACTATTGCTGACTCGTTGGACCAAGGCAGCAACTTTGAGCAATGTTTTCACATTGGATGATGTTGTCGTGAGAAAGTCTGGTATGTATGATTAGTTTGATGGGGCAACCCCAGATTACTAATTGCTTATTTACACCGTTTTATAAAAAAAATAGTGCACAAATATATATTCAAAGTATACTAATTTTAATAAGTTTGTTAACTTGAAGGTATGTTTGATGAGTTTGCTGGAGTAAGCCTCCCGAAGAATGTGGAAATAAGAGACCCTAAACAAGCAAAGACAAAGGACAGTGGGAAGAGACTTAAAGGCGGGAAGGAATCATCAATTCAAACACAAAAAAGGGAAAACGAATATGCTCAATCTGCCATGAATATGCACCTCACAACAGCAAGACATGCCCATTAAGGGAAACCTAATATGAATAATAATCACAATTTGTGATTGACTTTTATAAATGCACTTTATTATTAGAAAAATATTATACTTTGAGTTTTTTTATTCAGATATGTTCTGTAACAACTTTTATATTCTGTTTATTACTCTCTCCATTTTGTATTAAAGGTTGTTTTGAGGTTTGACACTTTTGTTAAAATTAAATAATATTTTCTTGTGCAGTCCCATCACTTATTATAATTTGCTTAATACTGTAAACAATAACTATTTTAAAGAAAAATAGGAAAACATCCCGAATTACCAATTGATACACAGTATAACCTCCTACACCTATCTTACTTAGGTTCATCATTTGTGACTTGCAATATTGTGAAATTCTTGGACAATGTGTAATTCAGATAATTATTGAAGTTCCATAGACTCTACTGCACCCATCTTATCAAATAATAAGTACTTCTTAATTAATGTGTAAAATCTGTAAACATCAATAAAAGAAGAACAACAACAGTAAGAAAAGAGATTGTTTGAAAACATACCTATATACAAAACACATTTACTATATAATAAATATTTAAAAAAAAAATATATAACAAGAACAAATAAAAGAAATGTCTTTTTTAAAAAATGTGAAGAATCAGGGAAAAAATAAAAGAGAATAAAGAAGTCTCCAACTAAGAAGAAGTATACAAACGGTAACTTATGCATGAAAATAAAAAATCTGAAATAATGATTGCAATTATGGGAAGTTGGGAAATATTAAAAATTTAAAAAGGTAATGATTACAGTTATAGGAAGTTGAAAGGGGTAATTGGCTTTGGAAAACCGCCAATTGGATAAAGCCAATCAGATGATGGGAGTTGAAGAGCCAAAACCGCCTATATATACACGGACTCCTCCATCATAACACATCACACAAAACGCCTGAAAAGAAATCTTCCTCCCTTACCCATCAAAAACAAAGAAATACCAACTCCAAAAGAAAAAAATGGAAGGATTCAACCCATATGTTTTCTACGAGGAGTACTACAAAATCAATGAGCAAATAGACAAGTATCTGTACCCAGGATACCATATGTCTCTTCTGGAAGAAGCTGCTGAGACAAACACAGAGACCATAAGGAAGGACTTGCTGGATGCCGCTGAGAAGCATCAACTTTTCCTGTCTTCCGTCAACTAGGAGAAAAATGCTAACGCCTACAACCTCTTGGAGGCAACTACAAATGGGGAGCAGGAACTGCTGGAAATGGTAAGTTATCAAAACTTTAAATAGTATGATTTAAAATAAGATTCCAAAATTATTTAACTTTTGAGTATAAAAATTGATGTAGTTGCAAAAGAAACAGGAGCAAGTGGAGGAAGAACTGGCACAATACAGACCCTACGTGACTGAATGCATCGAGGAGGTCTTTGAAGAAGAAGACAAGTGGAGGAGGAAGATTGCAAACTTCCTTGGAAGATAAGCAGTCAAGGGCAGGAAGAAGAAGAAGTTGAAGAATACAGACTTACTTTTGCAATATTAATTATATATTTTATTTAAAATGTCTGTATTTTTTCTTAATCTGAAGTTTAAGTTTGATACAATGGTATTTTGGATTTAAAACAATTATGAAGTTGTAACTATTAAGTTTAAAATATAATAAACGTATTGCAGTATATGTGGCTATGTGATTGAATGCAACATGTAGGTCTTTGAAGATGAAGACAAGAGAAGGAGGAAGACTGCAAACATTCTTGGAAGATAGGCAATCAAGAGCAGGGAGGAAGGAGAAGAATATGAAGAAATCATAATTTACTTTGAATTTAAGATTATTATGAATATTAACTGTAATTTTGAATTATGTAACTGTAAAATTAACTGTAATCTCAGTTAATATTAAAAATATAAATTGTGATTTATTTGCACAATATATTGTTGTAGATGCACAATAAGATGTTACAATTGCAATGAACAAGGTTACAATTGCACAACACAAGGTTACAAGTGCACAATAACAAAAGAATAGAAATTGGAATTAAACTGTGATTTATTTATATTGTTGTCGATGCACAATAAGATGTTACAATTTCACAGAATAAGGTTACAATTGCACAACACAAGGTTACAAGTGCACAATAACAGAGGAATAGAAATTGGAATTAAATGAGATTTTTAAACTATATAAAACGCACGCAAAGTCAAATACATTGACAAAACCCACAAAAAATATAAATAATAATAGATTTAAAGTCAATAAATGAGTAAAAAACATTATATTTTAAATATGCACAATAAGATGTTATATTTGCACAAAACGATAATGCGATTGCACATTATCATACTGAGCATTTAATAACTGCACATAATAAATTTGTAATTGCACAAAACGGGGATATTTGTGCACTACAATAGGAGTAAAAAGAAATTGGACTTAAATGTGAGTTTTACACTATATAAATTGCACACAAAGTAAAAGCCACCCACTCCAACTAGAAAAAAAAAAAGATTTAAAGATAATTAGATAATTAAAAACATGATGTTACATAAATAAAAAACACTTTAGTACATATGCACAATAAGGTGGTAGAAGTGCACAATACGACAATGTGATTGCACATATCATACTGGGCCTTTATAACTGCACATAATACAGTTATAATTGCACAAAACAGGGGTACTTTTGCACTATTACATGAGAAAAATTAAATTAGACTGAAATGTCAGTTTTAACCTATATAAAACGCACACAAAGTCAAAGAAATTCACAAAAAGCAAAAATAAAAAATAAATTAAAATAAAAAAGAAAATAGGAATCCAGACCGATATAAGACAGCAAACAGGGAAAAGGACACCAACATAAAAGCATGAATAGATAGACATCTCAATTATAAAAAATAAAGAGCATTATATTACATATGCACAATAGGGTGTTAAGGTTGCACAACATCACAGTATAATTACACATATTAATATTAGGCCTGCACATGACTATATAATAATGTCACAACATAAAGACATATAGGTACACATTTAAATGTGAATTTTAAAATAAAATAAAAAAAACGCACAAAGATTCAAATTCATACAAAAAACCCACAACAATATATATAATGCCAAAAGGCCCAAATGCACAAACATAGAGTAAACTAGACAAAGGCAACCCAAAAAGGGCATCGCAAAGGGTTATACATTACAAGACATGTAGGACACAAAATTTGTATACCCTCAAAAGTAATAACTGTCCACGAAATACTAATGTTTGTTAACTACTAGTTCCTATCATATCAATCCAACCGTAATTTCAGAGCATGAACACCTTTTAAGGTCAAGGATGCATGTGCCTTAGCTTGAGCTGAAATTTCAGATCGCAATTCATTGACATCAGAACAGATTATGCCAATCATGTACTTCACACGCAGCTTTGAGATGTTCTTATCACTCCCTTGGTCAAAACCACACTTGAATCCCTTCTCCAATCCCACAAATGCCTCCATATGGCGCATCATACAAATACAAGAATGGGGATGCTTTTCTTCACCAGCCCAGGGGAGATAAATGTGTGATTGACTACAAAGAGAAACTAAGTCTGCTTTCTTCGAACATCCTTTAGACCTCAAATAATTAATCAAATAATCATGCTACAAAAAAAGATAAATAAAAGAAGAAATTACTATAAATGACAAACTGAAAATAAAATTAACAAAAAAAAAATAATAATAATAAGGGAGTTTTTGATGATTCTTTGAGACTTTCACTTGAACATATAGTTACACTGGGAGGTTTGGGCTTTGGTCCTATACAATGGCGCCTTTCTACTATGCCTATCGATTGTGGTGGGCTTGGAGTTTACACCGCGGCCGACATTCTTCATTACGCCTTTCTCGCTTCGAGGCTTCAGTCCCGTGGTTTGCAAGATTGTATTTTGAGAGGTTCTGGAGTAGTTGGTGATGGGGTTGCTTTTGGATTAGCGACTTCTAGTTGGAGTAATGTCATTGATAAGGATGAGTTGGACATAAGTACGTTACAGCCGGCCCCCTGTCTGATGAAGAAATTGGCTAATTGTTACTACAATCATGTTGACAAACACCTCAAGATGCAATTTTCTCTTACTAGTAGGCAAGAAGCTCTAATCGCAAACCTGAAGCTCCCTATGGCCCAACAATAGTTAAAAGCTGCGCTTATACCCGGCCTTGGTAAGGTTATGAACCCCTCTACTTTTCGGTCCATTATTAAGTATCGTCTTGGGATTAAGTTGTTTCAGGCCGGAGCCAAATGCCCTGCTTGTGAGAAAGGCATTTTGGATCCGTGGGGGGATCACGCCCTTGCTTGTGCTGCTGATGTTGGTGTAAAGCACCGATATAATATGGTACATGATGTTTTATATGATGAGTGCTTGAAGGCTGGGATTTCTGTTCCTAAAGAGGCATCTACTGGTATGGTTGATGGCAAGGGAGGTGAGCTATGTCCAGCCGATATCCTGTTCTATAACTGGTTCCAGGACAAGGACACTTGCGTTGACATTACGGGTACTTCTATCTTTAGCTCTTCTGGTCTTTCAGGTTTCATTCCAGGTAGGGCGGCTATAGCAGCTGCTGAGAACAAAAGGAAAAAATATGAGGATGTTTGTGGAGAAAAAGGATATCACTTTCTACCGTTTTTCTTTTCTACTATTGGTGACTTAGGAGATGATGCCACATGACTTCTAAAATGGTTGTGTGGGGTCACTAGAGGGATACCTGGATATAGTAGGGATACTTGTCACACTTTGACTAGAGTTGCTTTTAGTATTTAGAAGGGTTGCGGAGCTCAGCTTGTTAGCCGACTCCCATCCAATTTCATGTAAAAACTTTGGTTATAATAACAACAACAACAACAACAATAATAATAATAATAATAATGACACAGCCGCTGAGCTTCTTGCTAAACATTCTATCTCCCCCCCTCCAGTTGTTCCATCTGATCCTCCCTTGGTGCCTGCATTTTCGGTTAGTAAAGAGTTAGTCCTCAATCGGATCAGGAGTTTTCCCAAAGGTACTTCTTGCGGGAAAGATGGGCTTCGAGCGCAACATCTCGTTGAGATTCTAGGTGGGGCATGTGACGGCATTGCTAGTGATCTTCTTGGAGCCATCCCGGGGGTGGTTAACCTTTTCATGTCGGGTGCGTGCCCTCGAGTGCTTGCGGAATTTGTAGCAAGTGCTCCCCTGACGCCGTTGCTGAAACCAGGCGACGGTATTCGCCCTATTGCAGTAGGTTCTATTTGGAGGAGGTTGGTTTCCAAATCGGCGGCTTCTATCGTCACCAAGGAGCTCAACAGATATTTGGGCACACAGCAGTTTGGTGTGGGTGTGTCGGGGGGTGGTGAAGCTATCCTTCAGTCTGTTAATAGGCTTCTGTTAGATACGAGTATGGATAGTTACATGTCCTTGCTTATCGTGGACATTTCTAACGCCTTTAATCTCGTTGATAGAGGTGCTTTGATTCGGGAAGTTTGCATCAGTTGCCCTTCCATTGCTCTGTGGGTTGAATTCTGTTATGCCCAACCCGCTCGTCTATATTGGTAGGGTGTTCCTTTGCGCTCTTGTCAAGGTGTGCAGCATGGTGATCCGTTAGGCCCCCTTTTGTTTGCTTTAGTGATGCATCCGCTTGTCACCAAAATTAATACCGCATGTGCTCTTGACATTAACGCCTGGTAGTTAGATGATGGTACCCTATCAGGTGACATTAGAAAGGTTGCTAAGGCGCTAGAGATGGTGGTTAGAGAGGGTCCGAACTTGGGGTTATTCATTAATATTCAGAAAACTGAATTATTTTGGCCAACTGAATATCCGAGAAGCTTTGAAGTTGGTATGTTCCCCTCTAACATATCTAGACCCAAATTGGGGGTGAAATTGTTAGGCGGCCTGGCCAGCAACAATGCCACATTTTTCAATAGCTTGATTATGAAGATGGTTGACAAATCAATAGAGGCTCTTAAGGCTGTTAGGAGGCTAGAAGATCCCCAATGCGAAATGTTTCTTCTACGGAACTGTATGGAGGTCTCCAGATTGATGTTTGCTCTTCGAACGTGCCCCCCACATGCCCTCCTTGACACTATAAGATGCTTTGATGATGAGCTTCGGACCTCTCTAGAACAGGCTATTACTGCAGGAGGCCTAGGGTTTGATCAATGGCAGTGGCGTCAGACGACTCTTCCTTTAAAACTTGGTGGGTTTGGGGTGCTTTTGGCGAAGGATGTTAGTCATTTTGCTTTCATCGCATCTTGTCTCCAAACAGCTGATCTCCAAACATCGATTTTGAGTAATTCAGTGTCTTCACCTTCTGGACGTCCGGACAGTTGCCCTGACAGTGCTCTCACCCAATCTATCTCGAGGTTTGTCACCTGTGTTGGTTCGGATATTGATGACTTGTTTGTATCCCCCGCCCCCAAAAAAATCATGTCAGTATTGGCGGATCGATACTTTAAGTTCATCGATGACAACTTAGTGTCCACATTCAATCCGACTCCAAGGCAGCTGCATGTTTTGCAAGGGGCGAGAGGAGACAGAGCACATGATTTTTTGTTGGCTACTCCCATTGAGGGTCTAGATCAGACCATGCCGTCTCGCCAGTTTCGTTTTGTCATCCAATACCATCTTTCGATCCCAATGTTCAGTGGCTATCCGACCTGTCCTAGTTGTGAGCTTGATAGGATGGACCCATTTGGAGATCACGCTCTGCATTGCAGTCGAGGCATTAGGACGAAGCACCGACACAACATGGTCCGAGATGTTTTGGCAGACATTTGTTACAAAGCGGGCATCGCAGTTCAGAAGGAACGCATACGGGTATGAGCAATGAGAATGGTGTTAAGTTGAGGCCAGGAGATTTGTTGGTTTATGGGCGGGACAAGGGTAGAGACACTTGTGTGGATGTGGTTCGGGCTTCACCGTTCACAACTAAAGTCAATGATTCCTTTGTACCCGGCAAGACAGTCTCTCAAGCCACAGAACGAAAGGAGAAGAAGTACGCAGATATTTGTGCGGCTAAGGGGTATTGTTTCCTGACATTTGCGTTCTCTACTTTTTGAGAACTAGGGGATGGGGATATTGGTTTTATGAAGCGGGTTCAACTGGTTACGAAAAGTCATGGGGCAGAGTCTGATAATGGTGATTTCATATTTCATAGAGTTGGTTTCACTATTCAAAAAGGGGCTGGAGCTCAATTTGTTACGAGGCTTCCAACTAACGTTATGTAAATTCTTTTCATCAATAATAATAATAATAATAATATTAAAATAATAATAATAATAATAATAAAACGAAAAAAATGAAAAAAGGGACAGATAAGTATGAAAACTAACCAAAGTACCGACTGTATATTGAAAGATGGAAGTAGAATTTGGAGTATCCCTTGACACATCCAGTAATTGAACAGCTTTCATCTTCAGATTAAAGACTACCATGCAATAGATTGTCGCATGATAAACACCAAACACAAACTATAAAAAAATATAAAAAGAACAATTCAGCAGAAAACAAATAAAGGAAGAAAAAGAGTAAGGTAGAGTAAACAAAAAGAATTAAAAAGCATAAAATAAAATTTAAACTCAAATACCATATCAACATCTTTCAACCGAATGTGAGAAGCAACAACCAGTTCAAAATCAAGACATATACTAAATTTTGCAAAACGGTCATTAAAGTCATCTCGAGGGGGATTTGGGGAAAATTGCTGGAAAAAAAATACAAAATAAAGAACAAGGAAATAAACACAGGCAGAATGGTAAAAAAACAGAAAAAATGATAGGGAAAATAAAAAAGAAAAATACAACTTACAGAAGCCAGAATAGATATAAAAAGCCTTGATGGGGAAGCAACACTTTTGTATTGTTCTTTATGATTAAGAACAGAAGCCCATGCGCTCACAATAGAGAAGGCCACTTCAAAATCTTCTTCAAGGGATTTAAAATCAGCTCTAATAACTTCAACAGATGAATTCTTAAAAAGAACTTCACTGCAATAGGCAAACAACAAATTATAAAAAATAAATATAACTCAAAGAAACTTAAATATAAAAAGATAAGTAAAGTAAAAAAAAGACTTACACATCAGAAGCTGATTTCTTAGATAAATATGCACAAATACAACGCTCAATGTTAGACACACGCTCATTCACATCAACAACCCTAGAATAGTAAGGAGTCTTCAAGGAATAAGCAGGTTTTGGTACCCTCTTACACCCAACATCTTTCTCAATTTGATCTTGCATAGAAACATCTGAAACAACAGGGCAACCCCCTACATAAAGGCAAGACAACAGGAGACTTTTGCTTCCTCTTAAACACTTTAGGAGTCGCACAATGAATGCCACTTGATGTTGATATACCTAAAGAAGAAGCATCATCTCCACCAGAATATGCTTTGGCAATATCGACAACAGAGGCAGGAACACCATCGACAACATTCGGTGCATCTCTAATATCTTTTTGTGCATCAGTATTGGAGTTGGGTGCAAGGACAAAACCCTTTTGTGCAGACTGATCAGACTTGGCAAAATCTGTAGCAATTTCCTCTTCAGTATTTTTTTTTGAGATTGGAAGGCAGGATCAGAACCAAAAAGATCAAACGATGGCTCAGCAGGAAGATTCATATGCATAGTCCCCTTACCCTTAGCTACTGCAGAATCACCCTTCTTCCCATAATCACATTCATTCTCAGAACAAACACCACCACTACTAAAAAACAGGAAATAGCTACAGATGGTTAGCCACGGATTATAGGCGACCCTGTATTCGTGGCCATTAGCGATGACATTGGCCACGACAGTTTCTGACCGTGGCTATATTCGTGGCTAATACTCATCCCAGCCTGACATGCCAAAACATTCGTGGCTATTAGCAACGACCCAGATGTCCGTAGCTGATTTCGTGGCTCGATATGTGTCAGTGTTAGTAAATAGCCACGAACGTAGCCACGAATATGATTGTTGTTGCTGTTTTCGACGCCGATATGGCCACAACACAATATCCGATACTAAATCTGTGGCTATTAATCATTGGAAATCAAATGATTATATGTGGTGAGTGCGCTTTGGGTCACTAATTGTAGGCGGGCCGGATATAAATCATGAATGGGCTATCCGATTGCACTCGATCCGTGGCTGAATCCGGGTACAAACTCTCCCAAAATTTATGAGCTCGGCCCATTAGAAACTAGTGAAACCCCAATTATCTTATCTCAGCCCATTGAATAAAGTGGTGATTTAGCGACGATTGAATCCGTGGCTAAATCTGTGGCTAAATTAGCCCAAATATGATTATGTTTTCCCCGATTGGCCCATTAACGGGCCCAAATGCGCCTATGATTTTTTTTATATAAATTAACAAGAGTTGAAAAAAAAATATATTAACTAATTAATAAATTCTTATGAGAATATTATAAGGGTATATTTAGAGGAAAACTCATATAAATAACTAATAAAACCTTATATTAAATAATAAATTCTTATTATAATACTAAAAGCTGGTTATATTTTGAGGAAAAACTCATAAAATTAACTAAAAAAACCTTATATTAACTAATAAATTCTTATTAGAATACACTAAGACTATGTTTTGAGTAAAACTCATATAAGTAGCTAATAAAACCTTATGTTAAGTAATAAATTCTTATTATAATACTATATGGTTATATTTTGAGGAAAAATCATATAAGTAACTAAAAAAAACCTTATATTAACTAATAAGTTCTTATTAGAATACTCTTAAGAGTATGTTTAGAGGAAAACTCATATAAGTAACTAATAAAACATTATACTAAGTAATAAATTCTTATTATAATACTATAAGGTTATGTTTTGAGCAAAACTCATATAAGTAACTATTAAAACCTTATACTAAGTAATAAATTCTTATTATAATACTATAAGGTTATGCTTTGAGGAAAACACATATAAACAACTAATAAAACCTTATATTAAGTAATAAATTCTTATTAGAATACTCTAAGAGTATGTTTTGAGTAAAACTCATATAAGTAACTAATAAAACCTTATATTAAGTAAAAAATTCTTATTATAATACTATAAGGTTATGGTTTGAGTAAAACTCATATAAGTAACTAATAAAACCTTATATTAACTAATAAATTCTTATTAGAATTCTCTAAAAGTATGTTTTGAGTAAAACTCATATAAGTAGATAATAACCCTTATATTAAGCAATAAATTCTTATTATAATACTATAAGAGTATATGTTGAGTAAAACTCATATAAGTAGCTAATAAAACCTTATATTAAGTAACAAATTCTTATTATAATACTATAAGGTTATGTTTTGAAGAAAACTCATATAAGTAACTAATAAAACCTTATATTAACTAATAAATTCTTATTAGAATACTCTAAAAGTATGTTTTGAGTAAAACTCATATAAGTGACTAATAAATGTTTAATAAGACCTTATATTTAGTAATAAATTCTTATTAGAATAATATAAGAATATGTTTTGAGGAAAAATCATATAAGTAATGAATAAATGTTTAATAAAACCTTATATTAACTAATAAATTCTTATTAGAATACTATAAGTGTATGTTTTGAGGAAAACTCATATGAGTAACTAATAAGTGTTGAATAACACTTTATATTAAGTAATAAATTCTTATTAGAATACTATACAGTATGTTTTTAGGAAAACTCATATAAGTGTCTAATAAATGTTTAATAAAACATTATAATAAGCAATAAATTCTTATTGGAATAATATAAGGGTATGTTTTGAGGAAAACTAATATAAGTAACAAATAAAGGTTTAATAAAACCTTAAATTAACTAATAAATTTTATGAGAATATTATAAGAGTAAGTTTTGATGAAAATTCATATAAATTTTTTATGTTAATTAATAAATTTTTATGAGAATAATATACAAGTAGTTTTATTTTTACTATTTCCGATAAAATTTTAAAGAGTATTTGACTTTGTTGTTATTTTAAAGGATATCTAAACTTTTATTAGTATTTTATAATATTAAAATTTTATATTGTACTATTATGTTTCAAAATAGAAAAATCCAATATATATAGAAAAAGATAATATAAGTTGAAAAATTTTCTATTGATATTTTGGCGGAATTGGGGCTAAATAGAAATTCTTGGGTGGGAGAATATATTTTTGAGGGTAAACTTAGCGGGCTTTTAAAATTTAGATGAGTGGCCCAAAGTGGATATAAAAGAGAACTTTTACACTTTTTAACCCTAATCCGTCTTCCGCCTTCACCGCCTCTCATTCTTCATTGCTTCAATCTTCACCGCCTCTCCTCCATTTCTCAAATCTGAAAAACGTACCGGCTGTGAACCCGAACGTCTCTTTACCATCGCTCTGGCTCCGGAGCAGCATATCTCGGAACCTCCGGAGCTTCGAGAATCCACTGGAGTAGCTTCTCTTGCAAGATCGCGGCACCGGCGTCTCTGGAGCCGTCTCCGACTGCGCACAATCCGACGCCTCTGGCGGATTGCTCCGCTTAACGAAATCCGCGCTCCCCTGGATGGTATCGTTCCCGAACAAAGGGGAAATCGACCTGATTTGGCCGTTGTGGAAGAGGTCGTCAGCTGAGATCGGGGAAGTGGCGGCCTCTGCGCAGGCAAAGGAGAACTCGTAACCGTCTTCGTCTTCATTGTACCGCTGGGAACTCGTGAGGTTCAATTTGTGGTCTATGTAGTCGATTGGCATGGCAGAGCAACCATCAATGGCCAAAACCTTAACTGCTTTTTCTGGGAGAGCGGATACCAACCGACGACCTTATCAATTTCGCTATGTCCTTCTCCTCGTTCAAGCCACACTTGCTCGTCTTGAACAAGCTTCCTCCAAAGGTACAAATCTCTCGACCATTTCTCTCCCCTCGCCCCTCTCGACTTTTAAAGTAGATTCGCCACCTTGTTCTAAATTTTCACCTTTGATTCGCCACAGTTGCTCGACTTTCATAATTGTTCTGATTTTTAAAACTATGATTCACCACCTTGTTCTGATTTTTCACCTTTTCTGATTTTTTCACCTATTTATGTTTTTGTCTGCTCGTGTCACATATGTATGTTCTCCAAAAGATGTTTCTCTTTCGATGGCAGGGGATAGCCTATTTGTTGGTTTATATGTCCATCGATAGCAACTGGTTGGGACTTGGGGGTGATTAGTTTGTGTTAATTTTACTTCATGGTTCTTTGTAGTTTGTTGTAACCTTTAATAATTAAAAGAGAAAAACTGTTGCTTATAAAAAAAAATCGAAACAAGAAAATAATTGGTTTTCAAAGCCATACTGATTGTAGGGGTTTGATTTAATGCAGGGAGGTTACTGAGAAATTTGGGAGCTTGAACCAAGCCCCTTCGTATGAGATGAGCCGGTTGGATGGAGAAGCATACTATCGTTTATTTTGTATCTAGAATATGTGCTTTATCTTCTTGGTGTTTTAGAAGTGTCAGATCCAAATTTCTTCTAAATATGTTTCGACATGGCCCCCCTTCTAAACAGGTTTCTTCTAAACATGTTTTGAAACTAATTTCAATTTCGTTTAATTTCTTGGTGTTTTATATGTCAGATCCAAATTCCCTAATTAAACTAAATTTCGGAATACTTTATTTCTTCTTAGCAGTTTAGAAATCAGATATTTTGGGTTTATTGGTTTAATAAAATTTTATTTCATCTTACAGGATATGAAGATCATTAGGGGTGTCAATTGGCTTCTAGAGTGTGTTCCTACTACCCATCATCTTACTGCTGCAGATCATTAGCGGTGTCAATGGGTTCAAGGAATGATATGAAGATGATGTGTCAATAAAAAAAAATGGGATGTTTTGATTTCTTCTTTTGTAGTTTTTTTTAATCTAGAGTATGTTCTTTATTTTTGTACTTTATTTATGTATGTTTGGATTTGCTATTTCTTTGGATGTATCTATTAAATTTTTGCTACAAAATCACGAAACAAATGAAAATTAGCATCAATTATGACTTTAGCATCAAAAATGGCAATGACATAAATACTGGCGTTATCATAGCAACAACATTACCCCTAAAACGAGCAACAGCCATACCCACGGAATCAGACCGATGGCCCATTTGCAGTAACGAAACCAGCCATGAATTCCGCAACGACTTTAGCCACAAATGCAGCAATGGCCTCATTCCGAAGCTAAATTCGTTGCCTCAGCCACGACATTCAAATGTCCATCGCCAGCCACGGAATTAGCCACGACCTGACAATTCGTTGCTAAATCCATTGCTAAACAGCCGTCGCTATTAGTCACGAGGCAATAGGCTACGGAAGGCCCACCCGTGGCTATTTTCGTGGCTAAACCGGTTAGCCACGGCCAATCGTGGCCAATGCCGTTGCTATTTTCCGTAGCTATTTCCTGCGTTTTTAGTAGTGCACCAAGCCCACCTCCAGCTACATTCCCAACTGAACCAAAAGGATGATCAGCCTGACCAGACGATTTCATCTTACATTTATTCATGTAAGCTAACTCAATTTGAGCAAGAGGGTCCAAAAACACAGGATCTGACCATAAAGGATCCTGGTAGGAAATCCAGACAGAAGTAGGAGATTCACCCAAATCAGAATGATCTGCAGGGGCAGAACCACCCTTGTCACCCTCAAACTCAAACCCATCAGCTTCTTCGCAACATTACTAAGTGTTTTAACCATTTCATTCTCTTTAAACCCAGGAGGAATTTTATCAGCCAAATCAACAAACTCAGATATTGAAGTAGCACGGGCAGCAGTTTTTTTAGCAAAGGATTGAATAAAATTCTACAAGGGAAAAAAACACACAAACACACAGGCAAAAAGAACCAAAATCAAATAAAACACCAAATAATATTATTAAAAAATTACCTATATATAAGGAACAACAAAAACCTCAATAGGAGATGATTTTTTTCAGAAGCAGATGGATTGTTAGTAGAAGCAGCTAAAGGAGCAACACATGGAGAAATAAGTTCATATGCAGGAACAGATTGATGTTCCTCAATTCTGCCACGTCCAAAGCCTCCACTGGAAAGATCATCATCCTCACGCTGACGAAGAATAGGTGATGTCAAACCCATAAAAACAGGGAAAGACTGAGTTACTCTCCTCAACAAAGTACTTGAGAATAACTTCACCCTATCAATATAGAACAGCTAACCAACACGAACAAATAAAAAAACAGGAAAACATATCAGAAACAAATTATTATAAATACAAGAGATGATGCTATAATAGCACAACATAATAGTATAAAATGCAAAAGATAGGGTCAAAAAAAAATACTCACAATGAGGAAGAGAATAGGACCTCTAAACTGACTGGTCTTGTTCTTTTCCCAAATTTTCTTTGAATTCACTAAGCTTTCAAGAACAAAAGCACACCAATTCAATTCTTTGAAGTCCTCATTTCCACACAAAACATTAACCAAGATGTGATTAACATTGCCATTTTGGATACTCTCCACAAGCAATGAATGAAATAACACAACAAAGTTGAGAATAAATTGATTGCTAGCATCAACATCAGCAACCATTTGATCAGTAAAAACAGATGGAATAATGGAATCTCCAACAGAAAACGAACTATTCCACTTCGTAAGAATATCCGACTTCTCTTTAGAAGTTTTCCTACATATCAAATTCTTGCCCATAGGCAAGCCTAATGTAATATGAACGTCAAGTTCAGTAATATCTAACTTACTTCCATCAGCCAACACCAAGCAACATCTATTGGCATCAAACTGCTCAACCAACCAATGACAAAGATACAGAGGAAGATAATGAATATCCAAATTTAATAAACAACCAAAAACCTATCCTCTTGACACAATCCTTCTGTTTATCATTAAATCTAGCCAAAGCACACACAAACACACGAGGATTTGACCTTGTTTTCAAAGAGGGGTATTGATTAGCCCTTCTAACCCTCGACTTCTTAACAAAAACAGCACCAGACCCAACATCTTGGGGGGTAGTTGTGGATTGGAGTAGCACATCAAAGGCTACAGACTACACATTAGTCCTTTCAGATTGCAAATTTTCTCCAACAGTTGGTTGCCCTTCCTTCTCAACAGGAACATCAACTCCAAAAGGGACATCATTAGTCACATTAGGTGGGAAATTAGTAGACAAAGTTTCAGGACTAGGAGCTGAGGAAATACCATGGGACACATCTTTGGATAAACCACCTATACTATTACCATCTTCCCTTGATTTACGCAGGAGAGGAACATTATCTTCTGATTCGATATCAATTGACACCCCTTCCCCATCCGATACAGAAAACCCAGGGGAATCACATGCCAAATCAATAGCTTTAGGAGCAGAGCGAGGGGGCCGAGATTTCTTAATACGTTTTGAACGATAAGACACAACAGCTAGAGCTTCACCACCAACCTTATACCTTGTCCGTTTACCTATAAGGAATAACATATCAAAAATATAAACAAACATAAAAACCCTAACAACCAATAAACTGAACATAAATAGCAATAAATATATAAAATTGACAAAGGACAATAAATGAACACCAAAAATTAACATAAACTGAACACCAAACAGAGTATAAACACAATTAAACAAAGAACATTACTAATATCAAACACCTAAGATCATAAACGACTATAAAACAAAAAATAGAGAAACAAACAACGGATAAATCACAGAAAAAGAAAACGAAACAACTTGAATAAGCAAAGGAACACAACATTTGCACAACTACAAGCACCAAGACATAAAATTGTTGAAGAAAAGGGGAAAACAAAAAAACGCACAAAATCGAAGTAAAAAAGAAACCCTAATAACCAGAAAAAAATTAAATAGGAGGGAGTAACAGGAAATCAATGGCGTACCTACTGAAGAGCTCGACATTATGAAACGACGACAACAAAGACAACGAAAAAAGATTGTCGGAGATCAAGGACACAGAGGAACGAGAAATCGAACGAGATAAAGAGAAACGAAGATAAGAGTTGAAGAGGATCTAAACGAAAACATACGAAACGGAAAAAAAAGGGACAACCCAACGCAAAACAGGCCCATCTCAATTCGGGAAACAATAATCCAAGTCCCATGGTGTTAATTAGGGAAATTTTACACCTTAAGCAAATTTTACACCCTTATAAAGAGAGAGAGAGAGAGAGAGAGAGAGATACAAAAAGGTGGGGTTAATTAAAAAAAGAGGGTTGGGTTAATTAAAACTGCTATAAGTGCACTATAGGGGGGGTGAGGTACTCGAAAAAATCGAAAATTTTGGAATGAGCTTGGGAGCCTATGGGAAGCTTTTGGGGCATCTTTCGACACACCACGGGAACTTTTTGCCCGAGCACCCCCCTCGATGCCTCAAGAGAACGCCCGATGTTTGATGTCCGTTGTCGCTATGTCCCGAGCACCTTGGCACCCCGGTGCCTTGGTGATCGAGCACCTCGGCGCCCAGTGGCCTAGGTGATCGATGTCCGATATCCGATGCCCCCACAAAACCCCACCCGAGCACCCCGGAAGCCTGACGCCCGAGAACCTCGGCACCCGGCCCTTTGGCGCCCGAGCAAGAGAGAGAGAGAGAGAGAGAGAGAGAGAGAGAGAGAGATACAAAAAGGTGGGGTTGATTAAAAAAAGAGGGTTGGGTTAATTAAAAGCCCAAGGAAGAGGGCTGAGTTAATTACGAAATTTCCGCTGCATCTCAGTACTTTCAGATACAAAAAAAAGTGAGGTTAATAAGAATTGAACCTGAGTTCATTCTTTCCGGATTAAAAAGAGCCTCCCGTGTCCTACCACTGAGCCAACTAGTCTTTATGATACCCTTCCACTTTACTTTTATATATTACCAAAATAACAGATGTATAAAAAAAATATACACTTTTTTTTCGGATTTTGGGGGCTTCAGCCACCCCGAGCCCCCTGTAGATCCGCCACTGGACACCGGCGATATGTTTGGAGGAGTAGGAGGAAGCCGAAGTCGGAATCGGAGAGGAGGCAGAGACTGGAGAGATTGAACAGAAGGAGGAAGCCATAGCGCAGAACCACAAGCACCGCCAACGACTTCGCCAATTTGCAGTCGAGGAAGCCGAATTCTGATCTGGCGGAGCCGTTGCCCTCCATGTTTGGATGGTTCTATGAACAAGAACATGCTGGAAAAAGATGGGGATTTGCAAAATGATTGTTCCAAGAAATAAAGGCAGTAGATGAGTAGAGACCGATCTTCCACCAAATTAATAATTAAAACCACCAAAGCAGTGGAAACTGCAAAACTCATTAGGGCTTGTTTGGGATGGGTATATAGATATAGGCTATGGGTATAGAAGACCCAATATCTATATCCCCTATTTGGTAAATTTATCTAAATTGGTATATGGATATCAATCCTATATCTCTATATACTAATTCTATGGCTTTTTCACTTTTGGATATCTGTGAAAATTGGGGGATATAGAGACAGATGTACAACTACTGAGCAGTGCTGCTTCTTCTTCTCCTCCTTCTTCTCTGTAGCATCTGTTCAATTGCATCTCTGTTCAAAAATTTCTTTTTACTGCTAAACAACTGAGCGATGCTTCTCCTTCTTCTCCTCCTCCTTCTCTGTAGTATCGGTTCAATTGCATCTCTGTTCAAAAATTTCTTGTTGCCGTTGAACAGAAATTGGGTATATCCTTTTCATTTTGTGGCTACGATCTTTCAATTGAATTTGACCAAATTGATCGAATACAATGAAAAGCGAAATCGGAATGATTACTAACTTTTAGAGTAAAGGCCTTCGATTGAGTTAGAGGTTAGTCCTCAATAGAAACCTTATTCACCCGCTACTCTTGAAATTAGGGTTTTATTCAAACAAGTCTGTTCGATTATTTGGTTGATTTTTTTTGTAATTCTAATATCTATATATACCCTTTGCAAATGGCAGATATAAGATATAGATATCAATCCTATACCCATACCCAATACCCATAGCTTAATATCTATATCTCATACCCATAGCATATACCCTATATCTATATACCCTTTCCAAAGGGGCCCTTAATTGTGCCACACTAGTTAATTGTGCTCGTTGGTGGCAGCATCAAAGGTAGAGGCGCCGGAGTAACCAGCAGGGACAGTGCCGCACTTCATCCTCTTCCCCTTGACAACGACGCCGCCGGGGGCCGGGGCTGTTGGTGCCCCTTCCTCTTCCGCTCACTTAAAAAATTTTAAAAATAATTTTTTTTCCTTTCTTTTCAATTTAAAATGACATTTAAAAAAAGAATTAGTAAGTCGTTGTTTGAAACAACGACTTACATATTATATGTATTTTTTTTAAAACACGAACCCTACATACTAAATCGCAAAATACTTTACGATTTTTGGCTAATCTCCAAATTTCTTTTGCTTTTTTGACCAATTTTAAAAAATATATTCTTCATAAGCCTATGCGATACACTTCCTGGATGGATTTAAAATCAACTCAAAAATGAGATATGACCTACTGAGTACTGAATCAAATCCTATCCATAATAATATTTGCCCAAATAAAATAAAATGACATTATGACACCATGCCAATATTTGGTCCATCTGTAATTGTAGAGTTTATAACTCTAGTTTACTCATATATATACATCATATATTATATGTGTGTTTTGTATAATGGGCTGGTAACCCATCAGGTGGCTAAGGCCCAGATCCCGACAGCTCCACACAGCCCATCTACAACCCTGAAGCTCCTCCTCTAGCCCCACAGCTTCTCCGACATATATGTGCAGAGTGTGTTTTGGTTACTTTACATGATGCTATATAAAAGGCCTCCTTTTATGCTCCTGGACACTGTAGCACACAAAGAGAGAACTCATAGTCGGCAAAAGAGAGAGCGAGGGTTAGGGTTCACACCGAGGAGCCCGAAGCGCCGCCGAGAGAGCTTGAGAGCTTCTCCCATGGCGTCTCCGGTGATAAACAGGCGCTGGGCACTCCGGTGAGAGAACAACCGAGAGAAGAAGAGAGTGGCGGCGATACTGGAAGCGCCTGTGTACTGAGAGGTGAGAGAGATCCAGCGAGAGCGAGAGAGCTCGAGGCCGAGTGATCTCCGGAGCCATTCTTGAGCGCAATTCCGGGAAGAAAGGTCGAGTACAGCAACACAAGTTCGAGCAGCCTTCAGAGGCTTATACAAGGACTGAATCGAGACCTAAGAGAAATAAACAACATCGAGAAAGATCCGAGGGATCTTGAACTCGATCTGCAACCAAAGGGCGTCGAAGCTCCGCAACCGAAGGACGACTTCAACGGTGGATGACGACTCGGCTGTAGTCCGATTAGTCCATAGAAACGCTGGAATTCAAGGAGTTCAATCTTCTCTCCACTCATTCTTACATTACTCGTTGCTTGTTAATTTAGCCTTCGGTTATTGGTTGTCATGTTGTTCTTGTTTAGATTGTTCTTGTTTAGATGACTCTCTTAGGACTTGTTTGTATGATTTCTGATCCGCCTTAGAGCACAGTGGAACGCTCTCTTGAGCCGGTGACGTAGGGATCTTTTCCCGAACCTCGTAAACAAATCTTCGTGTCCATTTTCGTTTATGTTCGATAGGGATTCGGTTCAATCTAGATCCGAGCCTTTGCTATTTGAATGATTGACCTTTCCGGTACCTCGAACCAGAATTACAGTAATGAATAATGAATTAAGACTACCATGTAATATGTTAATGTAATGAAATCGTTGTGGCATGTAGCCGGTCTTTTGCTGTACCAAAAAGGAGCGAGAGATGGATGAAAGATGGGCTTTTATCATGTTTCTTGAACATAACAAGTTAAGGGGTTTGTGCTTTCTTTATGACAACAATGATAAGGACGGTGACAGTGACCCCGTAAAAAAAAACTAAAAACGAAGTTGTCATAAAAAAATTTTCATGTCACCACAAATGTGTCACCACTGATGAGCGTAGTGACAGTGACCCCGTAAAAAAAAAACTAAACGTCATAATATTTATATATTTGTGTTATCAAAAGATACCCATCTAATTTGAGTTTGTCTTATTTAACTTTATACGGGTATGATCTTATAAATCCCATGGAATTATGGAATGATTTGACCTTGTCTTTAAAATTGGTTTTTATCTGAAGTATGATTAGGCATATGTAATTGAATTGAGCATATATGATCTAATTTTGTAAGCATGCTTGATATTCATAAAAAATTTGTCCTTGTGAGATATTTTTGGCCTTATAAGGGATACTTCTATATTCCTTTTGCTTTTCTGGTGTGATTTACTCTTCCTATGCATTTATCTTTGAGTACTGACACGATTATGTATTTTCAAGGCCGATTATATACATGTTTATTGCTTGATAAGTTCAAATGACAGGGGCAACGTTGTAGCCACATTTTATCCATGTCAACCTTATGTTATATCTTGCTTTGAAGACAATTTGAGCCTTTAGCCTATTTTATATGTAGCTCCACCAAATAATATTATTCCTAGCCTAGCTATGATGAGCCTTACCCTTTTTTTTCGGGGGAAGTTGAGATTTTGAGTGGGTTATGGAATCTATTTTGGATTTGAGGAGGAAAGAAGCTAAAGTGTGAGTTTTATATGGTTTATGATTTTGAGAAGATGTAATGTTATGTGCTTATTTGTTCCCTCTTTTTTATGCATTTTATTCCTTAGGTATTTCGGCTCAATTTAAACAGAAAGTTGAAAAAAAAAGAAAGAAAAGAAAAGAAAAAAAAGTGAATAAGAGCCAAGTTTATTTATTTTTGTATAGTAATACGTTTGGAATCCCCGATTATTCGCCTGTGGGCTCGGAATCAAGAACACCAACTTGTTGATGGCCCGATCTTGCAATTTCTTTGCTATTCTCGATGTTTACAATCAATTACAATTAAAGGTTTCAAATTATTGTGAAAGAAACGAAAAACAAACAAATAAAACTAACTAACAACCAAGTAAAACAGCGACGGATAAACACTTGGAAAAATTCAGCAAAGCAAACAACAACAACGACAGAAGGAAGCAGTAACAACGACGGATGTTGCGGGTGTGTTGTGGCCTGTGGCCAGCGCTCGGATGTGCCGCGGGCGCAGCAAGCCTGTTGCGGCCGCTGCCAGCGACTGGCGCGAGCAACAAGGACGGAATCCTTCTTCTCTGTGACGGATCTGACTTCCTAAAATGCGACAGTTTCTGCATCCTTGGTTGTTTGTTGTTTGACATGTGAATTGGTGATGGTTGTGTTTGGATCTTTGTTTGGATGATTGATCGAATGATCACTTTAATGCGAAAGCCTTAAGATGGGGGAATTGAAGAACCTTTTTAGCCAAAAAGGTTTCCTCAATATAAATTTCCCACCTAATTTTATTGAATGATGAAAAGGATTTAAATAACAAACATACCAATTCTATCTTTGCAAAAGATAGAGTTTTGACTTAGATAAATAAATATTTAATCCTAATAATAATCCTAGATAAATATTCCTACTTAGTGGTTAAGGAAAATATCTAGAAGAGATAAACTTTCATTTTCCATAAATAGCTTTAGGATGACAGAACTAAATATGGAAATAACTGAATAATAATAATAATAATAATAATAATAATAATAATATAGAAGAGATAAACTTGGTGGCCGGAGCCGGTGATCCCGAGGCCGGAGAGGCTTGTGCGAGGAGAGGCCTGGGCGACGGTGCGGGCGCGAGCGCGGGGGCTTCTTCCTCGGTGTTATGTGTGCAGCGAATTCGGTGTTCAGCGACTCCGTAGTTCCGCAAGTTTGTGCGACGCCGGTCATCAGCAGGTTTGTGCACCTTCGATCTCGCGGTCTTGTTTAGGGGGCCTCTTCAATCTCCACGGTGTTCGTTCTTCTTCATATTAATTTGTCGTTGCTAATTGCCGGGTTGCTGCGAATTGCCAAGGTGCTACTAATTGGGTATTAATTGCATGATTAGTTTCATTTGCTTGGGTGGCTGTTTGCGGGTGTTTGGTGTGGAGGCAATGTTAGCTTACTTTCTTTATTGTTGGTTTGTTGTTTCACTTGTTTAATTTCGTTTCTCATTCCGTTATGCCCGATTTGGTTCGGTACCATTGCCCTTTTGTGGGTCTTTCTGGGTGCCTTGATGGTGGTAGTAGAGGGCTTGTTAAAACATCCATGCTTAGGCACCTTCGGGATCGACATTGTAGTGTTGATGCGCAAGAAGTTACTCGTCAAACTTTTTATGATAGTTTAGCTATTTACTCTGAGGCTGAGATAACTTTAAAGCGCATGGGGGTTTGGTTATGTGGGGTTTGTCTTAAAACTCACACCTTTCGTGCCCGGTGTCGGCATAGTCAGGATAATTCTGTGGTGGCTCCAGACTGTGGTGATGGTCTTGTTCGCTTTATTATTTACGATATTCCCAGACCTCTAGCTCCGTCTGTGTCGGTTCCCTGGGCTGATGTTGAGGTAGTGCATGTTGGTTTATCTATATATTCACTTGATCGTTTGTTCTCTATAGGGTTACGCACCGTGAGATCCATCCCTCCTAAGTGTCGCCTAGGTTTTTCACGGGTTTTAAAAGCGGCATTAGATGGTGTGGCTGACTCTCCTGGAGACCTCTCCTGTTGGATTCGCTTGCTTGTGATGCCTCTTTGTATACTTAAGACATTTTCCCCACGGAGTAATCTTGAGTGTAGGACTGCTGTCAAGCGTCAGCGTCAAGAGGAGAGTATTTCTAGTGCTATTCATACTTGCGGTGTGCCTGGCGGCAGTCTGCAGCTTATACAGGAGACCTTAGCTTTCCCCCTTCTTTTGATGTCGATGAAGACCTTGATTTGTGTGAGCTTAACCTCCGACAATGTCGAAGGAAGATTTCTGATGGTCACTACACTGCTGCTGTTCGGGTGCTTTCTTCATCAGGTATTGCTCCTTATTCTGACGCCACTCTGGCGGCTTTGCAGGATAAGCACCCCACTGCCCCATCTCCCAACTTACCGCCTTTGCCTGTTGATCACCATCCTCTTCTTGCCTCTTCCGCTATTGTTTTGGATATGATTCGGAGTTTTCCGCGTGGCACATCATGTGGAAGGGATGGATTTTGTGCTCAGCATCTGTTGGATTGTTTAGGCGGAGCTGCTATTGCTATTTCAGATGATTTGATCGCCTCTATTACTAGGGTGGTTAATCTTTTCCTTGAAGGTCGATGTCCGCGTGATCTGGGTGAGTACGTTGCTAGTGCTCCTCTCACACCGCTTGTTAAACCGGGTGGTGGTATACGTCCTATTGCTGTTGGCACTATTTGGAGACGCCTTGTCTCTAAGGTTGGTGCTTCTTTGGTCGGTCCTTCTTTGTCTGGTTATTTTGCAGGACTTCAGTTTGGAGTCGGGGTATCCGGTGGAGGAGAGGCCATTCTGCATGCTTTGAATCGATTTGTTGAGGCTCGTGGTGGTGAGGAGGGTCATTCTATGTTGTTGGTCGACTTTCAGAATTCTTTCAACTTAGTTGATCGTGTGACCATGTTACAGGAAGTTCGACATCACTGCCCGATTCTATTATGGGGAGCATAGTTTATGGTTTTGTCGAGGGGTTCAACAAGGAGATCCTTTAGGCCCTCTGTTTTTTGCCTTGGTGTTGCATCCGTTGGCATGCAAGATCAGAGACTCTTTTGACCTGAGTCTGCAGGCTTGGTATTTGGATGATGGCACTGTTGTTGGGACACTTTAGTTGTGGGAAAGGTCTTAGATCTGATTATGGAGGATGGTCCCCGCTTTGGTCTTCATCTTAATGTAGATAAGACCGAAGTTTTTTGGCCTACAAAAGACCCTAGAAGTCGGCTTCTTGGTGTTTCCCCCCCCCTCGATTGCTCGGCCATCACGTGGTGTCAAAGTTCTAGGTGGGCCTGTCAGCGTATGCCCTGTTTTCAGCAGCGACCTTGTGGCAAAGAGAGTGACTAGGACCATACAGCTTATGGAATCTGTCGCAAGGATTGATGACCCCCCAGTGTGAGTTACTTCTACTTCGGGCTTGTATGGGTATTTCTAAACTCTACTTTGCCTTGCGTACTTGTTCTTCACGTGTCTTTCGGGAGGCCCACCTTTCCTTTGATGTGGCACTCCGTTCTAGCTTGGAGCGTATAGTCAATGCGTCTGGGCCTGGATTTGGAGATTGGAAGTGGCGACGTGCCACCTTCCCTTTCCATTTTGGTAGGCTCGGGGTGTATGCTGCTGGTGATGTTATACATTATGCTTTTCTGGCATCCCGTTTGCAGTCTGCTGAGTTGCAGGCTAAGATCTTACGTCCTTCTGGCATCATTGCTGCTGGCCCTACTTTTGATGATGCTTGTCGTTCTTTTAATGAGGTCACGAGTTCTGATATTCTACGCGATCCTAGTGAAATCGCTGCCCCTAAACTTATGAAGAAACTGGCAGATATATATTTTGCGAAGTTTGCTGCTGCATCAGATTCTGTTTTCTCTTTGACTCCACGACAAGTGGCATTATGGAAGTCTCAGCAGGGTGCTCACTCATCTGATTGGCTGCATGCGTGTATTTCCTATTTCTGGGTTGGGGCAGACTATGAATGGAAGGACCTATCGCAACATGCTTAGCTATCGATTGGGAGTTCCATTGTTTACCGTGTTCAGGCCATGTCCCGCTTGTTCTCGGGTCTTTGAGGGTGATGTCTATGGTGACCATGCTCTGTCTTGTGCTGGTTCCGTGGCCATTAAACATCGTCATAACCTCGTTCGTGACACCTTATTGGATATTTGCTATAGGTTTGGGATTTCTGCCGGTAAGGAGGTTGATATCGGTTTGGCTGATGGGCGTAATAAGTCCATTCGTCCAGTGGACTTGCTTCTTTATTCCTGGGACAGAGGGCGAGATGTGTGTGTCGATCTGACGGGATCCTCCCCTTTGACTCAGTCTGGATTGTCTAACTTTGCACCCGGGCGTGTTGTCGCTGATGCTGCTCAGCGTAAGTGTGCCAAGTATCGGGATTCGTGCATGACGGTTGGTTATGGTTTCTTACCCTTCTCATTCTCTTCATTGGGGGAGTTAGATACGGATGTTGTTGCCCTGCTGAAGCGGATTCAGAAATTCTCGGTATCTCAGGATGCTGAGGCTCGTGCTGCAGCTTACATTTTTACTAGAGCTAGCTTTGTTATCGCTAAGGGAGTGGGCGTCCAGATAGTATCTCGGTTGCCCACTAATTTCTTGTAAATCTATTTTTTATTACAAAAATAAAAATAAAATATAATAATAATAATAATAATAATAATAATAATAATAATAATAATAATAATAATAATAATAATAATAATAATAATTAAATAAGACATTCTATAAATAGCTTCAACTACATAAGAGTTACTAAATATGGAAATAACTGGATAATAATAAGGTGAAACTAATTAAAATAACCCGACCATTAAGGGTGTGTTAAAAATATATCCCAACCTTTCAAAGTGTAAGATAAATATCCCGACCTTTAAAGGGGTGTTAAAAATATATCTCAACCTTTCAAATGTAATATAAATATCCCGAACATTATAGGTAATGTTAAAACAATATCTCAAAAAAATTTGTACAAAAAAAAAGCTAACAGGACATGCATATATGACAAAAAAAATTAATAAAAAAAACTTTAAAAAATCTATATAAAAAAATTATAGATTTACATATCTTTTCTCTTTTATATTTTATACACTATTTTCTTATAACACAATATTAAAAACCTTGTTTTATTAAACCACTTTTTTTTTCTTTTTTTTTATCAAGGGAAAGAAATAAATTAATAAAATATAAATATATAAAAAAATGATATATTTACAAGTGTTTAATATTTTATTTAGATTATTTTTATATTTGAGGGATAACACCCATATTCTTATAATGGACCATTTAACTAATTTCGCATTTTTGATAAAAATTTAAAATATAAAGAAGAATAGTTAGAATTTTAGTAAATAAATTATGTAAAAAAAATGGAACAATTGAACAAAGAAGAATCATATGGAAAATTGAAATATTAATAAAGTGTCTTGAATTTTTTTTTAAATAATAAATGAAAAAACTTGTTTTCTTAAACCCTTCTATTAATTTTTTATATGTTTTTTTAAAATTTTATTTTTTTTATTAATTTAGTTTGCCACATACGTATGCCATGTTAGTTTTTTTTGGTAGAGAATTATTTTATATATTATTTGAACATCACTTATAAAGGTTGATATATTTATCTTACATTTGAAAGGTAGGGATATATTTTTAATATATCCTTAAAGGTCGGGATATTTATCTTACATTTGAAAGGTTGAGATATATTTTTAACATACCCTTAAATGATGGGTTATTTTAATTAGTTTCGCCTAATAATAATAATAATAATTAAATAATATCTTTTCTTCAATCCATGGCGGTGCCTTCTTCTTCCTCTTGAGGAAGACACTCTTTGCCATCAATAGCCCTCGAATCGGTCTTGAGATCTCGCCTGGATCAAGATTATTGGTTGACCCACAGAATGTCATCTTGATCCGTATCATTCTCCCCTTCTTAGCATCGATTCATCCTCGAATCGAGTAATTGATAATCGACGGGGAAGGAACATCAACCTTCAGACATGATGACGATAGAGGTATGGGCAAAATATGTGCAAGAAGATTTCGAGGTATTGGAAACCCAAAATGAACACCTTTAAGTAGGATTGTTGAATGGACTTGATCTTCAATGGGAATAAGCTCAATAATCACTTCATCTTCAGCATTGACAACTTCATGAATGTTCTCAAGAGGTACAATAGCTAACCCAAGAAAAATTTCAGTGCACCACCTCATAAATTACCGCATCAACTTCATAAAATACCTCATCTTCGTCAACAATGAAGACATGCACCACCTCCTGCGCAGCACTGCAGTCGAATTTCAGTGCCGATTCGGAGGACTTCTTTGGGGATTCTTGCAGCGTATGACCCATCGTTGAAAAGCTCGTCGAGTTAGCTTCGCAACAAGACAAAGTTGACTCAATTCCGAGGTCAGAGTCAACGGGAATATGCGAAACAAGTTCAGAGCGCTGTGCTGTTTCCGGGGCAACCGAAACCAACAGAAAGCTCCTTCACGCCCTTCATGAACTTGGACATCAATTCCTCCAAGGCCTTTTTGCATATAGCCATCAATTTGGCATTTTGGTCGGCTTGAAGTTGTGCCTCTTCCTCTCGTCGTCGTTCCTCCTCCTCTCATCGTCGTGCCTCCTCAGCCTCTCTTCGTTGGAGAAGCTAAATATGACGTTGTTGTCGACATCTCTTATCTTCGATTTCCGCTTTCCGTTGAAGCCAAAGGCGGCGCATTTGATCCTCTCGTTGTCCCTCAATGGCTTGTTTCTGTTGCAAAGCTCGTTTCTGAAACTCTCGTCGGCGTCGTTGTTGTGCAGCCCATGGATCGAGATCATCATCCCTATCGCCCCCCCCCCACAGATAGCGATAAACATTGAATCAAATCATTAATAACATCAAGAAAAAGATAAGGACTTGCGAATCCTATGGCTCTGGTACCACTTGATACGTTTGGAATCCCTGATTCTTCGCCCGTGGGCTCGGAATCAAGAACATCAACTTGGCATGACCCGATCTTGCAATTTCCTTGATATTCTCGATGTTTACAATCAATTACAATTAAAGGTTTCAAACTATTGCGAAAGAAATGAAAAATAAGCAAATAAAACTAACTAACAACCAAGTAAAACAACGACGGAAAAACAATTGGAAACATTCAGCAAAGCAAACTGCAACAACGACGGAAGGAAGCAGCAACAGTGTTGGATGCTGCGGGTGTACTGCGACTAGCGCTCGGATGTGC
Source organism: Persicaria tinctoria (assembly GCA_037127255.1). Taxonomy (NCBI): domain Eukaryota; kingdom Viridiplantae; phylum Streptophyta; class Magnoliopsida; order Caryophyllales; family Polygonaceae; genus Persicaria; species Persicaria tinctoria. The sequence continues at coordinate 38,338,760 of JBANSL010000012.1, read as the reverse complement.
CGCGGGCGCAGCAAGCCAGCTACAGCCGCTGCCAGCGGCTAGCATGAGCTACAGGGACAAAATCCTTTTTCTGTGCGACGAATCAGGCTTGTTGAATTGCGACGGTTTCTACAACCTTGGTTGTTTGATGTTTGACGTGTGAATTGGTGATAGTTGTGTTTGGATCTTTGTTTGGATGATTGATCGAACGATAACTTGAATGCGAAAGCTTTAGGATGGGGGAATTGAAGAACCTTTTTAGCGAAAAAGGTTTCCTCAATATAAATTTCCCATCTAATTTTATTGAATGATGAAAAGAGTTTAAATAACAAACATATCAATTCTATCTTTCCAAAAGATAGAGTTTTGACTTAGATAAATAAATATTAAATCCTAATAATAATCCTAGATAAATATTCCTACTTAGTGGCTAAGTAAAATATCTAGAAGAGATAAACTTTCTTTTTTCCTTTTATTCACCTAACTAAGTATTACTAAAAAGAAGAAATTCCATAAATAGCTTTTGTTGTTAGGCGGAAATCGAGTTCAAAATATAAATATATAGATCAAACCAGATTCGTGCCCACGCAAATGATTACAAGACCTCCTCCTGATCTAGCAGTGGGAAGTCAGGATCGATCCTCGAGGAAGAACGTCAGCGGATCTCAAGTAGCAGCAACTCTCACAGGCAGAAAATCAAACAGAAAGACAGAAGTAACAGATAAAAGCGAAAAATAAAGCAAAGCAGCAAAATTTGGTCGATATCGACTACCAGTACTCGATATCGAGTAAGGAAATCGACCAACAGTAGCTCAATATCGACTAACATAAAGCAAAACCAGCAAAAGCAACTCGATTTCGACAAAAGTCCTCGATGTCGACCAATTGCCTCGACATCGACCAAAATTCCTCGAGATCGTGTAACAACAGAAACTAAAATTGCAACCTTTCGTAACACAGAGCACGCTTTTTTATGAAATAGATCAATAAACTAAAGACTTCCAAGATCAAGGTATCAACATCACAACAATAACCATGTAAAACAACACATAAAGGCATCAAAAATCATGCTTTTCATCAAATAACTTTCGTTATTAACAAATAGGAAGATAGAGGCTTTCACATAAACCCTAATTGTTACTAACCCTTTTCACATAATTAACCCAAGTTGCATTATGATCACTTTCGCCTCAATAACACAAACAAGGATCACCTTTAACTTTTGCAAAAGAATCATGCTTGGAGGGATAGAAGACGAATTGCATAAAAAGATCAAACATTTACCGCATCACCTCACATGGCTACCATCGAGCTCACCCCGACCCTAGAAGTGGGTGGACTACTCGCTCTTCATCATAAATAAACTCATTAAAGATTTCAGGAAAATAAAACTAAAAAGAAAGCTTACAACCTAACAAGCAAAATCCGCTCTCGCCTTTCCACCTTGCTCTTGCCACAAACTCTCTCTCTCTCTATCTCTATGTGACAAATTGTAACTGAAATTGAATGAATGGAAATCAACCCCTAACGCTTTATTTATAGCCTTCATTTCAAGCTAATCTAGGAAAGAAAACTATATTTATATCTAATTCTATCTATCTTTTAACATAAAGATAAAACATGGAAATAAATAATTATTTCTAAAGAGGAAATATATCTAATGTAGGTAAATATCTTCTCCTCTTGATAGCACTTGATAGATATTGAAGGAATTTGATCTCGAAAATATCTCAAATGGATTCGGGTCAGAATCTTAACAAGAATTCGGACTAGCTCGATTTCGGCTTCTGTGTGTTACTCGATATCGAGTAGTTCCCTCGATATTGACCAAGGTTTGGTCCGTCTTTAACTTCTTCATCGATCTCAGCTCTTGGACGGTACATCGACTTGGGTTTTTCCTCGATATCGAGTAGATTTCCTCGATATCGAGCAACGTCTTTCAGCTCCTAGCTTCTCGAGTCGACTTCTGGATAACTCGATATGTCCGACTCGATATCGACCAAAGGAAGTCGATATCGACCAACTTTCTCAGCTCAGCTCGATTTTTGTCAACTTTGGTGGGAATCGACTAGATGACTCGATATCGACTAAGATTGCTCGATATCGACCAGATTGTGTCGAGTCGATTTTCTTGCTTCCAGCATGATTTGTCATGGTTCCGCTGCTCCTTGACCTCGGACTTCTGTAGTTGACTTCGAGCTTTTCTTGCTGCAAATTGCTTCAATTTCTAAGAAATTAAACAGAAACTGGTGTAGATTCCATAATTTGGCAAATAACCATAAACTACATAGATTATGTACTATTCTAGCCCAAATGTATGAAATACATGTAGAAATCGATATAAAAGTCAATATAAAACATGGTGAATTAGGCTCACAACAAACACCCCATACTTAAGCTTGCTTGTCCCCAATCAATACCTTTAATCGTCATACGGGGGAAGAAATTAAAACTCTCAACATTTTAGATTCATTGTCATATGTCCCTGCAATCAATTGTCATCCTCGAAAAGGTACTAGTGTCACAAATCCATGCATGCGCAATTAAAAAGCAACATCTACTCAGAAAAGGAGGGTTATGCAAAACATTCATTCATGACAAAGCAACAATAATCAAGAGGACTTTAATTTAAGCTCAAATAAGGAGTAGATTGGTAAAAGGTTAAAAAGTGGGAATTTTTTTGGCAATGTGGTGCTAATGATCCGGGGAAATGCATTATTTCCAAATTTTCATACCACACTTCTCTTTCATAAGATTCATCACCTTTCTCTCTTTTGCTCAATGCTTTTTTAAATATAATTCTTTTACCTCTCTAACCTCAGCACTGCCTTCTCGCGAGTCGGAAACATGGGTTTCATGAATGACCCAGGATACTTAGTGATTTGGACTTCCTCACCTGTTTGTCCCATCTCACTGAACTATTATCTCAGTAAGCAGGATCGATCTACCTTTATCTCCTGAGGTGATCGGATTTTTTTTCACTCATTAAATTTTCCATATATTTCAAACATTCCTACCAAACTTCAATAATGATAATAACCATTCTAACACCATATAATAATCTCCATAATGTACTTTCATTCTCAACATAATCCCCGGATATGAAATAAGGTAAAGAATGGGCAATATTTAGATCATGTGGAGCAATAATTGAAATAAGGAATATTATGGCTTTTGTGATGCATAAGCATAGGTAAGGCTATGAATATAAACATATGAGCATATATGGAAATATAAAGTCCTCCATCCTTTTATCATGCAACATGTCAAAAGCACTTTCAAATTTTACCTCCTTTCATGGTTTTCATAAAATAATGCACTTCATTGTGACTTCCCTTTACTAGGGAATTTCACGCTATATCTCTAATGAATCCAATTTTGCATCGTCGAGTTCAATATAAGCTTCCATGACACTAATCAAAGTTTTCAATGGGGTCATTTTTCAAAACTTTGGAAAACATGCATATAAGCCCATAAATCAATAATGAAATCCAAATTAGCCATATATAAGTAATTCAAGAGTTAAGCTTTAAATATGCACACATAATGTCAAATAAAATCTAATATGCATAAAGTAAGCCCTTCCCCAACCCCATACTTAAACATTACAGTGTCCTCACTGTATAAAAACAAGGGTAAAGAAAGAACCTCACTAGACAGGTGTGCAGGATGCCAAAAATCGAGTGATATGCTGTAGTCCTGGTCGATTTTAGCTTGCTTCTATCCCCATGGACCTGAAAAATGTAGAAGAGAAATACCCACAATAGAAAAACTAAAAGTTCAAAACCAAAAAACAATCAAAAAGCAACAATGTTCAAAAGTCCCAAAAATAAATGTTTATTTACAAGCTCTAGATTTTATAGTCACTAGGCCGACTTCTCCATTAAGCTCAAGGTGGCATTTGCAGGGCCCATGTAGCTTGGGCTTCAAACATGGCTCCATTTTTGTCCATCAGCTGCAGTCCGCCTGAATGGATCTTGTTTACCATGAAGGGACCAATCTTTTTCTTGTTGAATTTATTGGGAAACCAATGATCCTTTGATTTGGCGACATAGACCTTGTCTCCAACATCATACTTATTAGGATCATCATTTGAAATCCTGCATAATCGCACATACCAAGGCAAACCTCTCCCATGTATAGATAAATCTTTAATTGAAAAAGGTGAAGAAAGATCCATACCTTGGCTTACCTTTGCAGAATCAGATTCGGGGACCTCAGTGTTTGGTCGATTTCGAGTAATATTACTCGATATCGAGTTGTTTTCTTGAGGTGGGATCTCAGTCGAATTCGAGGGAGACTTGTCGATTTGGGTTGGTCGATATCGAGCAAGATTACTCGATATCGAGTTGCCTGGCTTGACTTCTAGTGGCTTCTGCTCGACAGGTGGAGTCGACTCGGTGAGATTTGGTCGATATCGAGTAACCTTACTCGATATCGAGTAACCTTACTCGATATCAAGTTAGGCTGCTCGATATTCCTCTGCTCGACTATTGGTGGGGTCAGCTCGACATGGGTAGGTCGATATCGACTTGTGGTGGTCGATATCGAGTTGGTTTCTAGGCTTGTCGATTTCTCTTGGTCGATATCAACCCCATACTTAAGACCTGGCAAGGCATTCGAAAAATAGTTAGTCCAAATCGACGTACCGTGGTCTATGTCGAGTGGATTCTCAGCTTCTTCGTTAAGGATGGTCATGATCTCTTCCACCTGGGCTTCCATATCCCTTTTTTCTAGCTCTTCAGGAGTCATATTTCTTACCTTATGCTCCTCGCAATTAATTTAACCAGTTGATATAGATTTTACCTCTTCCATGGGACCTGTATGCATTTCAGTTTTATTAAAGGAATACTTAATTACCTCATCGCTGATGTTGAAAGTAAGCACTCCCTTCCTTACGCTTATGTTGGCATCCACCGTTGCCAAGAAGGGTCTTCCTAGAATAATTGGACAAGCAGGGTCCTCTGCCATATCAATAACTAAGAAATTAGCAGTGACAAAGAACTTACCTACTTGTACTGACACATTGTCCACCATGCCTATTGGGATGACCACCGTGTTGTTTGCCATATAAAGCTTAGCATCCACGGGCTCTAAGGCAACTATCTTAATCTTGGACCATATTGTTAGAGACATTATACTCACACTAGCTCCAAGATCACATAATGCATTAAATTTGTATTGACCAAATCAAATGGCTATAGCAAACTTACCTGGATCTGGCTTTTTCTCAGGTATGTCCATATGGCTGCACTCCTCTACGATCTCAGCCATTGATCGCTTTTTGCTCAGAAGCTCCTTGAAGAAATTGACATATGATGGCATTTTATTAAGAGCTTATGTGAAGGGTATGGTGACATTGAGCCTCTGAAGCATCTTGATGAAGCGCTGGAATTTCTTTTCTGTTGGATCCTTTGGAGATTTCGTCGGGAAATGCAGCTTCTTTTTCTGCTTCGGAGCCAGAATAAATGTCGGAGGTGTTGCAACGTCCTCGATGTCGACTTGATTCTCCTCGACAAGATTTTCCTCGATATCGACCAGTTTTCTCGATGTCAAGTTGGAGTGTTGTGCAGACGAATCTTGGCCTAGCTTTTCCTCGACTTTGAGTTGATTTCGCGCGACATCGAGTTGTTGTTGGTCGATGTCGAGTTGTTTCTCAGCTTCATCCCGCTGCTTTCCGACCTCTAGCTCCTGTAGTTGGTGCCCGCTCCTGAGCTTTACAGCTGCGATGTGTCCGGTCTTCCCCTTGGGATTGGGCTCAGAAGATCCATGGAGCGTACCTGACTATCTGGGGACGCCTAATGCCAGCTGGCCAATTTGTGTATCAATCGATTTCCTCCAGACATCGATTTCTCCAAGCCTAGCGTTGACACCATGTATCTGAGTGTAGACAGAAGTGAAGGACTGCTTGGTGTCTGAATGGTTCCTCCGCATTTCCTCAAGGATGGTCTGTAGGTCATCCCTCTTCTAGTCCCTTTCTGGATTTCCTAGAGCTCTACATGGCAAGGGGGGGGGGGGGGTTCCTAGGGGCACCTTGGTTCCATTGTGGTTGCTGAAACCTTTGGTCCCCCATATAGTGATTGGGACCCCCTGCGTAAGCTACCTCTTTGTGGTTTTCTTCCATCCTGACTTGCTGTGTGTGTGGGCACTCAGTAGTGGTGCGCCGTTGTGATTCGCATTCGATGCAGGGTTGGTTGACAGAAAGATACTTGACTTGCTTGAGGAGCTTGCGATTCTGATATCTGTAGTATTACTCCTTGACATCTGGGTCAATCTCCTTAGAAGGCTCATAGAGGGGCATGGATGGGGCTGGCCTGGCATAGGCATTCTCATCATAGCTTGTCGGAGTCCCAAACTTATTATCGTAGTTGGTAAGCTTGTCGAGGGTAGCCGATGCGTCAGCTGGTGGCATTGTCAGATACTCATAATGAGTATACTGGTTGATCCTATCATTAGCGGCCAACTCAAGAGAATTGAAGAAGATCTCCTGAACGACATAGGGTGGCTGTCCATGTGTAGGGCAGGATCGCAGTAGATCCTTATATCGTTCCCACGCTTTTGCTAAAGGCTCCCTACGCTTCTGTTTGAAAGCTGTAATCTTTTGGCGGATTAGTGCTGTCTTGGCAGGAGGAACGAATTTGTTGAGAAATTCCTGGCTTACTGCAGCCCATGTTGTCAAGGATCCTGGAGGGAGACTTTCAAGCCACTTCAATGCTGGACCGGCCAAAGACCAAAGAAAAGCCTTCAACATGACATATTCCAAAGTGGTACCTTCAACAAGAGTACGACACATGTCAGAAAAATTGGTAATATGTTGAAGAGGACATTCATTAAATCTTTCATAGAAAGCATTGTTTTTAATCTCAATCAGGAAAGGTGTGCGAATTTCAGGCACGCCGAGAGTCGGGTGCATGTAATCCTCTGCAGTGGTAGGTGATACGTTTGGAATCCCCGATCCTTCGCCTGTGGGCTCAAGATCAAGAACCCCAAACTGTTGATGGCCCGATCTTGCAATTATTCTTTCTATATTCTCGATGTTGAACAAGTGTCTTGAAGGTAAGAAAGGTGTGGGAATGGCGGAAGAAAAACAAGAACACAAGCAATAACACAAAGAAAAAAATTGCAACACTGCTGGAAAAACCACGAGCGCGGCCCTGACGCTGGCGACGGCTGTGGCAGATTCAGCGACAGGAACACTGGTTCATCGACGGTTTCTCAAGATGGGTTTCTCCTTTGTGTTTGATTTTGTGAGCATGAATGAGGAAGAATAACAATTTGAATCCAAAGTTTTTGGATTGGAGGATTGAAGAACCTCTTTAATCCTAAAAAGGGTCCACAATATATTTTTCCAATCTAATTTTACTGAATGTAGAAAAGTGTTTAGATAACAAAGCATGCCAATTCTATCTTTGCAGAAGATAGAGTTTTGGCTTAGATAAATAAATATTAAATCCTAATAATACTAACAAATAAATTCTAGATAAATATTCCTACTTAGTGGACAAGGAAAATATTTAGAAGAGATAAACTTCCCTTTTCCCTTTTATTCACCTAACTAAGTATTACTAAAATTAAGACATTCTAAAAATAGCTCCAACTAACATAGAAGTTACTAAATATGGAAAGAATATAAAAACTAATAATAATAATTAAATAAATAAAGTATCTTTTCATCAATCCATGGTGGCGCCTTCTTCTTCCTCTTGAGGACGACACTCTTTGCTATTTTCGAGCACGGGTGATCGAATCGACTTATACATCAATTGGTATTCAGAGACAGGTTATGCTACGCTCTTTGTTTCTTTGATGTTACTGATATTTTGATTTGATATGGCTTGGGAAGTTTGGGGCGACTGGGAGGATGATCCCGATCCATTGGATGGATTTTTTTGCTTTGGAACGTGCTAAACAACAACGACGCCAACAAGAGTTACGTCGGAGAGCTTGACTACAACAACAAACCCTAGAGCGTCAACGCGAAGTCAAAAGACGCCAACTTTGGCTTCAACGTCAAGAGGAAGAATAACATCAATTGGAGATCGAAGATAAAAGGTGTCGACAATGCTATCAGATTCGGCTTCTCCAACAAAGAGAGGATGAGGAGGCACGATAACAAGAGGAGGAGGAACGACGCCGAGAGGAGGAACGACGCCGAGAGTTGAAAGCTTTAATCGCGGATATGGTGGACACATTCTTTGCCCAGCTGAAAACAGCACAGCGCGCTGAACTTGTTTCGCAGATTCCCATTGACTCCGACATCGGAATTGAGTCAACTCAGTCTTGTTGCGAAGCTGACTCGACGAATTTTCCAACGGTGGATCACACACTGCAAGATTCCTCCAGGAAAGCATCCGAATCTAATCTGCAAACTGGCTGTAATTTTCTGCAAGATGATGTGGTTGCTTCTGACGACAACGATGAGGACGTTGGGGACACTTCTCTTGAGTTAGCTATTGTACCTCTTGAGAATGTTCCTAATGTTGAGAATTCAGAAGTTCATAGGGTTATTGAGCCTATTGATATTGTTCCTCTTGATTGCTCAATGTTCCCTATGACAGGTTTTGTTTTTGAGGCTCCTTTGCCTCAAATTCTACTGGGGGCATCTCAAGTTGATTGTCAAGGAAGTTACTTTTTGGTGGTTGCTCCTTCCCCTTTGATCATCAACGACTCGATTCAAGGACGAATCGAAGCTAAGAAGGGGAGAATGATTCGGATCAAGATGGCCTTTTGCGGGTCAAACAATGATCTTGATCCAGGCGAGCTCTCAAGACCGATTCGAGGGTCATTGATATCAAAGAGTGTCGTCCTCAAGAGGAAGAAGAAGGTGCCACCATGGATTGAAGAAAAGATATTTTATTTATTTAATTATTATTATTATTATAAGTTTTTATATTCTTTCCATATTTAGTAACTCTTATGTTAGTTGGAGCTATTTATGGAATGTCTTAATTTTAGTAATACTTAGTTAGGTGAATAAAAGGGAAAATGAAAGTTTATCTCTTCTAGATATTTTCCTTGTCCACTAAGTAGGAATATTTATCTAGGATTTATTTATTAGTATTATTAGGATTTAATATTTATTTATCTAAGCCAAAACTCTATCTTTTGCAAAGATAGAATTGACATTCTTTGTTATTTAAACACTTTTCTACATTCCATAAAATTAGATTGGAAAATTATATTGTGGAACCTTAATAGGATTTGAAGGTTTCTACAATTCCTCCAATCCAAAGCCTTTGCATTCAAGTGATTGTTCTTACTTTCATCCAAACAAAGATCCCAACACAACCATCACCAATTCACACGTCAAACACCAAACACTCAAGGCTGCAGAAACCATCGCAATTCAGCAACCCAGAACCGTCGCAGCAGAGAGAGAGGCTCCGTCCCTGTTCGCTCGCACCAGTTGCTGGCGGCGACCGCTGCAATATATGTTGCGGGCGCATCATCCGTCGCCACCACTGTTTCCGTCGCTGCTACTGATGTGTTTGTCTGCTGGATTTTGGTTAAGTGTTAGACGTGGCTGTTCATTGTTTTTACCTTTGTCTTTTATTTTGTTTTTCTTACTTGCTTCCGCCGTGATAAATTCAAAGTCTTTATTGGAATTAATTGTAAACATCGAGAATATCAAGAATAATTGCAAGATCGGGCCATCAATAGTTTGGGGTTCTTGATTCTGAGCCCACAGGCGAAGGATCGGGTATCCCAAACGCATCAGTAGGGTATTGGGCAAGCTCAGCTTCCACCTGCCTCATTCGCTCAGCTTCTTGTGTAGTGCGTGCTCTCTCAGTAGTGAGAGCAGTATCCTTGGCGGCTAGAGTGGATGTGTAATAGGCGTTCTGGATCGTCTAAGGCGTCAAACTCAGGTGGTTGACCAGAACGGTGCACACACCTACAAAATCAAAACTTTAAAGGAAAACGTGAGATCTAACTACCTAAGGCGCGAATGATTGCTTCCCCGGCAACGGCGCCAATTTGTTGTTAGGAGGAAATCGAGTTCAAAATATAAAAATATAGATCAAACCAGATTCGTGCCCACGCAAATGATTACAAGACCTCCTCCTAATGTAGCAGTGGGAAGTCAGGATCAATCCTCGAGCAAGCATGTCAGCGGATCTCAGGTAGCAGCAAATCTCACAGGTAGAAAATCAAATAGAAAGATAGATATAACAGATAAAAGTGGATAATAAAGCAAAGCAGCAAAATTTGGTCGATATCGACTACTAGTACTCGATATCGAGTAAGGAAATCGACCAACAGTAGCTCAATATCGACTAACAAAAAGCAAAACCAGCAAAACCAACTCGATTTCGACAAAAGTCCTCGATGTCGACCAATTACCTCGACGTCGACCAAAATTCCTCGAGATCGAGTAACAACAGAAACTAAAATTGCAACCTTTCGTCACACAGCGCACGTTTTTCGATGAAATAGATCAATAAACTAAAGACTTCCAAGATCAGGGTATCAACACCACAACGATAACCATGTAAAATAAGACATAAAGGCATAACAGATCATGCTTTTCATCAAATAACTTTCGTTATTAACAAATAGGAAAATAGAGGCTTTCGCATAAACCCTAATTGTTACTAACCCTTTTCACATAATTAACCCAAGTTGCATTAAAATCACTTTCGCCTCAATGACACAAACAAGGATCACCTTCAACTTTCGCAAAAGAATCATGCTTGGAGGGATAGAAGACGAACTGCATAAAAAGATCAAGCCTTTGCCGCATCACCTCACATGGCTATCGTCGGGCTCACCCCACCCCTAGAAGTGGGTGGACTACTCGCTCTTCATCATAAATAAACTCATCAAAGATTTCAGGAAAATAAATTGCATTAAAATAAAACTACAAAGAAAGCTTACAACCGAACAAGCAAAATCCGCTCTCGCCTTTCCACCTTGCTCTTTCCATAATCCCCGGCAACGGCGCCAATTGGTATTTAGGAGGAAATCGAGTTCAAAATATAAAAATATAGATCAAACCAGATTCGTGCCCACACAAATGATTACAAGGCCTCCTCCTGATGTAGCAGTGGGAAGTCAGGATCAATCCTTGAGGAAGCACGTCAGCGGATCTCAGGTAGTAGCAAATCTAACAGGCAGAAAATCAAACAGAAAGACAGAACTAACAGATAAAAGCGGAAAATAAAGCAAAGCGGTAAAATTTGGTCGATATCGACTATCAGTACTCGATATCGAGTAAGGAAATCGACCAACAGTAGCTCAATATCGACTAACAGAAAGCAAAACTAGCAAAAGCAACTCGATTTCGACAAAAGTCCTCGATGTCGACCAATTACCTCTAGTACAGAAATGCCCATTAATACCGGTTATTTAGTGAATCGGATACCGGTTATTGGGCCGGTATTAACGACGGCGATATTAACTTGGTTAATACCTCTTTTTATGTAACCGGTATTAATTTTCTCGGATACCGGTTATTTCAGAAAAAACCGGTATTAATTTGTGGTCAAAATTTTAATACCGGTTATTTTTTAAAATCTGGTAATAATATGGGATTTTTTTTTAAAAATGTGTTGTTTATTGACACCAGTTACATATAAATAACCGGTATTAATTTTTATTTTTTTTATATTCTAGACGTTCTCCATTTCTCCAGTCATTCCTGTCCTGATTGTCTCACCCAAACAACAGTCCTCTTTCACCAAATTAACCAAAATATGCACATCCAATAAACACAAACTCTCCATATAAACCACTTTGATTGCATCACTAAAAATACAAACATTAAGTATGCATCGTCGTGTCTGATTGTTAAAAATGGTAGCACAAAAGACAAGTGCAATACCTATAAATTCCACAGAATCACTTCCGAGTGAGCTCCAAGAGGCCCATATTGAATTTCCGGGAGCAACCAAGTTTGGCTTCAATATCTCCGCGACTTTGAAAGAATTGTCTTCTGGATCAGGTCCCCGAGCAGAATAGTACGTCACCTTTGAGGCATTAGCACTATAGTTTGCCTTCAGGCCACCCGAAATACAAGCTGAAGCCCCAAACTTAACTATTTTATTCATGATGCTGTCTCTTTCTAATGAAGAATTGGAGTATTGAAGTAAATCTGCTAGAATTTTAGAGCATGTCAGCAAGCATGATCGAAAAAAAATTGGAATCGAATCTGAAAATGACTGCTCGCATACCTTGGAATCATTTGTCGATGGAATTATGATCCTGGGCATATCCATAGGTGTCGAATTCAACTGAAAACCAATCATGAAAGTATCCATGTAGAAAACCACACCAACAGCACTAGCGTTATGATACTGTCAACACCATCTTGAGCTGCCTGGAAAAAATTAACTATAGTAAAACACATCTTCTGATATTCATTCGACATAAAAAATGCATAATAGAAACGCGGGATTTTCACATTCAATTTGAAGGTTTGTCCTCATATCCTAAATAACAAAGAGAAAAAGGTATCAATAGAAAGAAGACCAACCAAAATGAAACTGATCTATCGCTGCAACCATATCAGCAACAATGCCTCCGAAACTCTTATACAACGCCTTCTAGACAGCAACACTGTAAAATTCTAACTTCACTAATTCTATGCAACAATATAGAACAAAATTGTATTTTTCACATGCTATAGATCTATTAAGGTCACGAATAATGTTTGGGTGCATCAGCAGACAATTAATTTGGGGATTGAATAAGAAATGGGGTGAAGACAATGCAGATGGAAAAGGGTCATAACATAAGCAAAATTACTTCGAACCATATGAGTAGGAACATCATCATGTGTTATTTGCTGGGTGAGTATTAAATGAGCTATTTTCATTTGAAACTTCTCCACACAACCACTTTTGAAGACCAGGGATTTCATCAGGACCCCCCTTAAAGTTCAAACGCCTAAGAACAAAGAAAATTTGTCACCTCCCTACAGCTTCTCTACCTCAATAAGACTAAGACCTATTCTCATCAATGCAATTACTAAGTGTCACATAGCCCACATCTTACTTCATTTACATCTCATACTTTAGTATGGAACAACCATCAAAATGTAAATTATTAAAGTATCTCCTCTAGTACTCTGTAATAACTAGTCTCGGTTCACATCTTAATCACAACACTTTGATAAGACATATTTAAGTAGTGTTAATATAGGCATTTAGATGTGTTTAGGTAGGGTAAAATGCATGAGTTTAAAGTAGTTTTCATGTTTTCATTATTTTTCAATTAGAGTCGGAATCTACAAGTTTTGTGCATGATTTCAGGTGATTGCAAAGAGGTGAAGCTAAGCTCGAGCCAATGCTCAAAGATTGGACGAAAATAGAAGAGAACAAGAGCCGAAGAGAGGAGCTAAAGATACAATTGATTGGATCTGTCCAGGTTGGTGACGCTGCACTAAAACGAGTCGTTTGAAGGCTGTAGTTATCGGATCGGGGCGTACTTATACTTGTTGGAAAGAGGATTCGAGGACCTACAACTTTCGTGTTTACGACTTTTCCAAATTCAGCCTTGAAAACAGAGAAAACGGGACGTCAATATGGCTGCTGTAAGAAACTCGGGTGGAGCAAGTAGAACTCGGCCGAGTTATGTGGTGGCGAGCCCGAGTTTTGTGTCGATTGCAAGAGAGAGCCGTTACACAGAAGGATGTTAATTTTCTTTTAATTATTAATTTAATTTGGAACAAAAGTGGGAAGATGAAACGTTGTTTTTCGGAAAAGAAGAAGGAAAGCTTTTGTTTTGAGTTAGGAGGAGGGAACGAACAGGTTTTGTACGAAGAACCATGGGAGACTTTTGTTTTTATTTCTTTTCAATAATAAACAACTAAATTCCTTTGCTTGGGGAGATTAATCGAAGCTTCAGGTTTGCAATTTCATTGTGAGATTTCTAATTCTTTGTACTCCTCTGTGAATATTATTGATTCTCTGCGCTGATTGTTTAGGGTTTTCGTGAATTTCCGTTAGTCTGATCAACTGATGCCTTTTCATGATAATCTATAACTAGATATAGGTAATTTCTGGTTGAATTATCTATATTCTTGAGCAGCAAAATATAAATCTCTGAAACTGGTTGATTTAGGGATTTGTATAAAGAATTGATTTGCAATTGATGCAATAACTGGTTGTGCGCGTCGATTGTCTTTGTTGATTTCCTTTAAGCTTAATCGATTATTGAATTGAATCTTGATAGTTTCAGGGTTGTTTGATAATTATGGTTTTCAGGGTCTGGTTGTCCTGTTAACTAGATTCGATAAGGAATTGGATTCAAAAGACCTAGTCTTTCCACAACAAAGTATTCCAGAGGAAGTTATCTATTCGATTTCGATGATCAATGAACAAACTTGATTGCTGAGATTGGTTGACCTAAGCTATTTATCTCATATTTGTTCAAGTAATTTGTTTAGTTTGTTTCCTTTTGCTTTTTACTTAGTTAGTCTAAACCATCAAAATCCCCCTTCTTTGTTTCTTGTTCTTGTTGACACACTTGACTTGCATACAAATTGCTGACTCTCTGTGGGATCGACCCGTACTTGCCAAACTACATTAGTTAGGTTAGTCGGATTTATTTGATAGGATTTAAGGCGACTGAAAATCCTCTGTCAAATTTGGTGTCGTTGCCGGGGATGAAATGTTTGACAATCCGAGTCTGCTCCGCCTCCTCCCCTACCCTTGCGCTATGAGCATGATAATGTTTTGGCGGAGGATGAAATGTTCGCAGATGATGACAGTTTCTTCAGCGATGAAGAGGAGAATACAGTGCTTCTTGACATGGAGTGTCATGAGTCGACACATGAGATTCCATTTGATTTGTTGTCTCCTTCATTCGAAGAGATTGTCTCGAGCTCGTCTATCAAGGAACCAAGTCCGGAGCTGATTTCTGTAGCTCCTGAACAAAGAATTGATATCCTCTGCAATGGTGAGAAGTTCAGTGATTATGTCGACCCTTGGGCTCATTACTTCGACATACCGCCAATGGAACTGAGTTGGTGGTTCTACATACCTGCGGCGGAGAGTCACACTCAAACATATGAGGAGTTGAGAACATACTTTGACTTCAACTTATTTGTATGTAGTGCCCGCTTACCTAGACGGTGTGCGCAAGAGTTTGATTTGCTGCTGAGGGCGCTGACGATGTCCGAGTGAGTCTTAAATGGACAACCAAAAAGTCGAGCTAACGACCATAACGAAGCGCTTCTTGGGAGGCAACCCAAGGTGAGTAATTTAGATTTGCATTTTTTTTCATTTTTTTCGTTCAAGTTTTCAATTTCAAGTTTAAAAAAAAAAAAAAAAAAAAAAAAAAGATGTTCGTCAAAAGGGCCAAAAAAGCAGGAGAATTACAGTAGGTTACTCGGGTGTAGGGCTCGGTCGAGTTCTTGGCCAACCCGAGTAGGAAACAGGTCTTCAAGAAGAACTCGGGTGGGAACGAAACAAACTCGGTCGAGTAGATACACCCCACCCGAGTTATTTACCGTTTCCAGGAAAAAAAAAAAAAGAGAGAGAGAACGGAGACGCGTCTCCCTCCCCTAGAACAGCGATGCTCCTCTCTCCCTAGCAGCGAGCGAGCGCTTCAGTCCCAACCACCATGCCGGCGCCGACCACTGACCCTCCCGAGCGGTGCAGCGATTCCGTCCTCGTCCCGAGTTCCAGCACACGAATGCCTCTTCCCTTCTCTCCCAGCCACCAGTCCATCTGAGTCAGCACTGCGCCGCCTCCCCGAATTCTCCAGCCACTGCCGCTATCCCCAAGTCGCCACCGACGCTTTCTGTCTGCCACCAAAGGCCGCGTCCTTCTCCGGCAGCCAGCAGATCCGACAACATCCCTATCCTCTCTTCTCATCCATTGAAACGTTCAAGTAAGTTTCTAATAAACCCTACAATTCTAACTTTTGTTAGATTTATTAAATTTATGAATTGGTGAATTGATAGGGTGAATTAGTAACTTGTTGATAGGAATTTGTGGATGAATTGGATTGATTGAGGTTTGTGATTTGGATTTGAGATTTGTGTGCCTAATTGTTACATTGCAATTGCAAATTTGAGATTTATCGAGTCTTGAGCATTTGAATTGATCTTGCTTTTTGATATTAAACTTGATAAGAGTTTCTTGTTGAGTTTATTGATTTTAGTTTTGATCAATTATGCTTAATTGTTATCAATTTGCAAATTGTTGAGGTTTGTGGCTTTAGTTGATTGTTGTTGTGAGTGGATTGTCACCATTGATTATTATTGTGAGTTGTCCTTGCCGGGACAACAAATGTTTCTTTGTTGGTGTTGTCTTGTCTCTTGTTTATAGAGATTCGGTTGTGGTGTCTCCTTGAGGTCGAAACGAGAAAGAACAATGGCTCATCACCCTCTAGTGCTTGAATTCATCACCTCCGCTTAATATGTAGATGACTCCGTAAGTATTCTTCTCCTTCTATTTTATTTTTCACATTGAGGACAATGTGTGAATTAAGTGTGGGGGAGGGAACACTTACATGTTTGCATTTAGGTTGCATTGTATATATTGCTTTCTTGTTTTTTGCATTTCATGGTTATTATTCTTAGTCTTGCATATTATAAAAAAAAAATTGAAAAAAAAAAACAGAAAATCATATAAAAAGAAAATAAAAATCAGCATGCATGACATTCTAGATTTAGGATCGTTCACATAACCCCATCTGTACCACTTGTCTTCTTAATCTGATTATAAGTTCCATGATACGCTTGAATTGTTGATCCTCGTCTAGTTTGTTTGATCTATTGGAGCATGAGATAATGGATTGATTGAGCATGTATAACTCTTACATTTTAGGTGACATTGAAATCCAACAAAAATTTACCTTGTGAGTTTTTGTTAGCCTTTTTGGGACTATGCTTTATGGTTGTCCTCTTTGCTTCTTGTGTGTGATACTCTCCAATGTGACTACCTCTGAGAATTGAGATTGATATCCATGTCAAGGCCGTATATTTTGATTATTACTTGTGATTTTCATATGATTGAGGCAATACTTTGTTAGCCATATCTTACTTTGTATCTACCCTTACATACTATCCTCTGGTTGAAGCCAAATTTGAGCCTTTTAGCCCATTTTTGTTAGCCCCACAAAATGTCTTTTAGCCGATTTTAGCCTTACCCTATCAGGGAATTAGGGAGAAGATTGGTGAAAATGTGTATTAGTGGAGTGTTTTGATCATTTGAAAGTTATGTATGGGTGATTTATTCTTTTTGAGCTTCATATGGATGATTATTGTGCTTAACACTTGGGGCCTAAGGAGGATAAAGTTCACTTAGGAGTAAAAGTCGAGGAAAAATCATAAAAGAAAAAAAAAATCAAGAAAAAAGAAGAAGAAAAATCATTGAAAAATCAAGAGAGAAAAGAATTAACAAAGAGTGAGTTGGTTAACAAGAGGTGTGCTTAAGTTTTTATTTGTGGATGGAGTTAAAGTTTGAATTCTTTTGGTTGAAGAAATGTTTGGTTGTGAGTGTTTTTCCGGTTGTAGTTGAGATCTCTTTTTCCCAGATTTTTAGCACCACAAAGCCTAAATCTTTCCCTACCTTGATTTTCTTACCGAGCCCCACTACAATCCTTGCAAGACCTCATGATGATTATTGCTTGTAATGTCACTCACAGTGGACATTTTGATGTGGATTTCAATTTTCATTGAGCTTAGTTGCATTGGATTGAGTTTGAGCGGAATTGACTTAGCCTAAACACAAGAGTGAGAGTGAAATACTTTATATACCCGGTGAGGTTGGATTGAAATGCGCCTAAGCTTTTGAGTTGTCCAAATACATGTGATGATGTTGATTATTGTCTTGTGTCTCCTACTTGATTTTGGATTTAATCGTTGACAAGGTGAATGCATGAAGAGTGTGTCTGTGGGATGTTTGATTGGATTGGTTTTGTTTTCTTGAAGACAAGAAAAGGTTTAAGTGTGGGGGAGTTTGATAAGACATATTTAAGTAGTGTTAATATAGGCATTTAGATGTGTTTAGGTAGGGTAAAATGCATGAGTTTAAAGTAGTTTTCATGTTTTCATTATTTTTCAATTAGAGTCGGAATCTACAAGTTTTGTGCATGATTTCAGGTGATTGCAAAGAGGTGAAGCTAAGCTCGAGCCAATGCTCAAAGATTGGACGAAAATAGAAGAGAACGAGAGCCGAAGAGAGGAGCTAAACATACAATTGATTGGAGCTATCCACGTTGGCGACGCTGCACTAAAACGAGTCGTTTGAAGGCTGTAGTTATCGGATCGGGGCGTACTTATACTTGTTGGAAAGAGGATTCGAGGACCTACAACTTTTGTGTTTACGACTTTTCCAAATTCAGCCTTGAAAACAGAGAAAACGGGACGTCAATATGGCTGCTGTAAGAAACTCGGGTGGAGCAAGTAGAACTCGGCCGAGTTATGTGGTGGCGAGCCCGAGTTTTGTGTCGATTGCAAGAGAGAGCCGTTACACAGAAGGATGTTAATTTTCTTTTAATTATTAATTTATTTTGGAACAAAAGTGGGAAGATGAAACGTTGTTTTTCGGAAAAGAAGAAGGAAAGCTTTTGTTTTGAGTTAGGAGGAGGGAACGAACAGGTTTTGTACGAAGAACCATGGGAGACTTTTGTTTTTATTTCTTTTCAACAATAAACAACTAAATTCCTTTGCTTGGGGAGATTAATCGAAGCTTCAGGTTTGCAATTTCATTGTGAGATTTCCGTTAGTCTGATCAACTGATGCCTTTTCATGATAATCTATAGCTAGATATAGGTAATTTCTGGTTGAATTATCTATATTCTTGAGTAGCAAAATATAAATCTCTGAAACTGGTTGATTTAGGGATTTGTATAAAGAATTGATTTGCAATTGATGCAATAACTGGTTGTGCGCGTCGATTGTCTTTGTTGATTTCCTTTAAGCTTAATCGATTATTGAATTGAATCTTGATAGTTTCAGGGTTGTTTGATAGTTAAGGTTTTCAGGGTCTGGTTGTCCTGTTAACTAGATTCGATAAGGAATTGGATTCAAAAGACCTAGTCTTTCCACAACAAAGTATTCCAGAGGAAGTTATCTATTCGATTTCGATGATCAATGAACAAACTTGATTGCTGAGATTGGTTGACCTAAGCTATTTATCTCATATTTGTTCAAGTAATTTGTTTAGTTTGTTTCCTTTTGCTTTTTACTTAGTTAGTCTAAACCATCAAAATCCCCCTTCTTTGTTTCTTGTTCTTGTTGACACACTTGACTTGCATACAAATTGCTGACTCTTTGTGGGATCGACCTGTACTTGCCAAACTACATTAGTTAGGTTAGTCGGATTTATTTGATAGGATTTAAGGCGACTGAAAATCCTCTGTCACACTTCAAAAGGAAACAAGCTTAATTAATACCATTTCAGAAATGCATCTCATATCTCTAGTTTCAAATTCAAGTATATTGAAATAGCTGATGAAATGTGTTTTCATCACATTGTTACAAGGTAAAGATATATGTGCAAATCCATAGAGTGCAAGACAATAGGGCTAGGAGATCAAACCCACAAACAATAGTTACCTAAATTTGGTTCAAATTCCATTTTAATTTGGCACTAAAAAATTAAATGTCAAAAATAGGAAGGTGACAAGAGGTTAAATATGATTCACCTAACAAGAAAAGGAAGGAGATATTGGTTCTGGCTTACTGTGAACGAGGAGCCATTCCACTCGCAAAGCCAAAGTTGTGTCGCTATAATAACTGGAACCCTATGGTTTCCAGATGCAATTGATGCAGTGTGCCTGTATAGAAGTACCCGGTCAAATTACTGCAGTATATTTCGAAAGAATCCAAGTAAAGATGGAAACGAAGACCCCTAATTATTAAACAATTTTCAATAAGTTAGGTTCTTGACTGAATTTCTTGAATATTTATATTTTTCAATCATTTGGAAGTAATATGGAGGGGATGTAAGGCACTGAATCAATGGACTCCTAATTACTAAACAATTTTAAATAATTTGGAAGTAATTCAGAGGGGAAGTAAATCACTAAATCCTAAGCTACATCAATCATGTAAAGACTAAATAATGGAATCTAAATAATGAATATACCACCACATAGCTTCGAAATATTCACATACAAATCATGCAAGGATTATAAATGTGTAGATGAATGACATAACATGACCAAATCAGGCAAAAGGGAAATAAACCAGTGAATGTATTTCATTTCATAAAACATGCAAGTATGTAAGCCTCTACTTTCCCGATACCATGTAATCTCTATATATGCTTTGATAATTAACTTGTTTTAGATAAATTGTGAACCATATATGGTTTATACAATTAAATGGTGTTAAGTTTCACAAAAAAAAAAGAACACAGAGATATGGTTCCTTTTGGCAAAACTATAGTGGCCATATATATTTCTTTTGAAACACAATAAAAGCATGTCCCACACCAAATGGAATGTGTCCCAGATAGCTTAAATTACAGTCAATTTCACCTTGAAGGACAACTTAAAATGTTAGAAAAATCAGTAAATCCTTAGACTCCAATTAGTGAGACCTTCAATCAGTAAAGCCTTAGAAACATCGAACAATTGGAATGACTTAAGCCTTAGAAAAGGCATAAACAACCCCAAATTTTCGATTTCTATCAAATCCCCAATCTCAAAATTACATAAACAAATCCTAATTTCTCATCTCAATAAATAAAACATAAGCCAATATATGCGCAATAGATGTACTAGTGTACAAGCCAAACCACCACATGACAGACAGATAGTGAATTGAAAAACATGTCAAAACCCTAGAAAACTAAAAACAAATTTGACACAGATTGAAGATAGCTTCATATTCCACAATCTTCTTCAATCAACACAGAATGGCATATGAAATATATTCCCAACCTAAAATTGCAAAAAAATGTCAAAAAGAAACCCTAAAATTGGTGCAGAATAAAAGCCAAATTGAAACCAAATTGAACGACAAGAAAATTACCAACGTTGCAGGAGAGACGCTGGCGGTGAAATAGATGGACGAAGGAGGGAGCTTCGACAACAGTGAGTCAGTGACTCGGGCGAGGGGTCACCGAGAGAGGGATTCGCTCGTAGAGAACCAGAAACCAAGTTGATGAGGCAGAGGATTCCATTGAAGGAACGGAGGGAGGGAGACGCCGGCGCGGAGGAGGTGAAGAGATGGCGCGACTCACCGGCGAGGAGGAGGTGGAGTGAGTTGCCGGCGGCTTCAATAGCTCGAGCGAGGGTTTCGAAAGCTTGATCTGGTTGAGAAATCGTGATACATCAGATTTGTTAGCCCTCACTCCGTATTTAAAAAAGAAAGAAAAAAGCTGACACCGGTTTCATAGGTTAACTGATATTCTCATCAAAAAAAAAAAAAAGGTTACCCGGTAATAACAGTGCGCGGATATTTTAAAACCGGTAATTTATGAAAAAATTGGTCTTAACTTCTTTAAAATCAATTTAATACCGGTTATATTAGATAATCGGTAACCGAGAATTAATATATTACCGGTTTAAAACAACCGGTATTAAGTTACCGGTATTAAGTAAGACTTTTGTACTAGTACCTCGACGTCAACCAAAATTCCTCGAGATCGAGTAACAACAGAAACAAAAATTGCAACCTTTCGTTACACAGAGCACGTTTTTCGATGAAATAGATCAATAAACTAAAGACTTCCAAGATCAGGGTATCAACACCACAACGATAACCATGTAAAATAACACATAAAGGCATAAAAGATCATGCTTTTCATCAAATAACTTTCGTTATTAACAAATAGGAAGATAGAGGCTTTTGCATAAACCCTAATTGTTACTAACCATTTTCACATAATTAACCCAAGTTGCATTAAGATCACTTTTGCCTCAATAACACAAACAAGGATCACCTTCAACTTTCGCAAAAGAATCATGCTTTGAGGGATAGAATACGAATTGCATAAAAAGATCAAACCTTTACCGTATGACCTCACATGGCTACCGTCGGGCTCACCCCAACCCTAGAAGTGGGTGGACTACTCGCTCTTCATCATAAATAACCACATCAAAGATTTCATGAAAATAAATTGCATTAAATTAAACTAAAAAGAAAGCTTACAGCCGAACAAGCCAAATCCGCTCTCGCCTTTCCACCTTGCTCTTGCCACAAACTCTCTCTCTCTCTCTCTCTCTCTCTATCTATCTATCTCTCTCTCTCTCTATGTGACAAATTGTAATTGAAATTGAATGAATGGAAATCATCCTCTAAGGCTTTATTTATAGCCTTCATTCCAAGCTAATCTAGGAAAGAAAACTATATCTATATCTAATTCTATCTATCTTTTAACATAAAGAGAAAACATGGAAATAAATAATTATATCTAAAAAGGAAATATATCTAATGTAGGTAAATATCTTCTCCTCTTGATAGCACTTGATAGATCTTGATGGAATTTGATCTCGAAAATATCTCCATTGGATTCGGGATAGAATCTTAACAAGAATTCGGACTAGCTCGATTTCGGCTTTTGGGTGTTACTCGATATTGAGTAGTTTCCTCGATATCGACCAAGGTTTGGTCCATCTTCAGCTTCTTCGTCGATCTCGGCTCCTGCACGGTACATCGACTTGGGTTTTTCCTCGATATAGAGTAGATTTCCTCGATATCGAGAAACGTCTTTAAGCTCCTAGCTTCTTGAGTCGACTTCTGGATATTGAATCGATATGGCCAACTCGATATCGACTAAAGGAAGTCGATATCGACCAACTTTCTCAGCTCAACTCGATTTTTGTCAACTTTGGTGGGAATCGACTAGATGACTCGATATCGACTAAGCTTGCTCGATATCGAACAGATTGTGTCGAGTCGATTTTCTTGCTTCCAGCTTGATTTGTCCTGGTTCCGCTGCTCCTTGAACTCGGACTTCTGCGAATTGCTTCGATTTCTGCGAAATTAAACAGAAACTGGTGTAAATTCCATAATTTGGAAAATAACCATAAATTACATAGATTCTGTACTATTCTAGCCCAAATGTATGAAATGCATGCAGATATCGATATAAAAGTCAATATAAAACATGGTGAATTAGGCTCACAACAGCTTTAACTACGTAGGAGTTACTCAATATGGAAATAAATGAATAATAATAATATTATTATTAATTAAATAGTATCTTTTCTTCAATTCATGGTGGTGCCTTCTTCTTCCTCTTGAGGAAGACACTCTTTGCCATCAATAACCCTCGAATCGGTCTTGAGAGCTCACCTGGATCAAGATTATTGTTTGACCCACAGAATGCCATCTTGATCCGCATCATTCTCCCTTTCTTATATTTGATTCGTCCTCGAATCGATTCATTGATAATAGACGGGGAAGGAACATCAACCTTCAGACATGATGACAATGGAGGTATGGGCAAAATAGGTGCCAGAAGATTTCGAGGTGTAGAAAACCCAAAATCAACACCTTTAGGTATGATTGTTGAATGGACTTGATCTTCAATGGGAATAAGCTCAACAATCACTTCAACTTCAGCATTGACAACTTTATGAATGTTCTCAAGAGGTACAATAGCTAACCCAATAGAAATTTCATCAATTACCTCATCTTCGTCAACATTGAAGACATGCACCATCTCCTGTGCAGCACTACAGTCGACGTTCAATGCAGATTCGGAGGTCCTCTTGGGGTATTCTTGCAGCGTATGACCCATCGTTGGAAAGCTCGTTGAGTCAGCTTCGCAACAAGACAGAGTTGACTCAATTCCGAGGTCGGAGTCAACGGGAATATGCGAAACAAGTTTAGAGCGCTGTGCTGTTTCCGGGGCAACGAAACCAACAGAAGGCTCCTTCACGCCCTTCATGAACTTGGACATCAATTCCTCCAAGGCCTTGTTGCGTATAGCCATCAAATTGGCATCTAGGTCGGCTTGAAGTTGTGCCTCTTCCTCTCGTCTTCGTTCACTACTAAAAACGCAGGAAATAGCTACGGACAATAGCAATGGATTTAGCCACGGGCGGGCCATCCCTTGCTATATGCCTCGCAGCTAAATAGCGACGGGCGTCAGCCACGGATTTTAGCAACAAATATTTTATTGTCGTGGCTACGTCCGTGGCTAATATTGGATGACATATGCCGTGGCTGTAGCTACGAACTCGGTTTGTAAACAGCCTCGAAAATTGAAGTCGTTGCTAAGTTCATTGCTAGGTTCGTGGCTACAAACTGGTGATAAACCTGGCTTGGTTCGTTGCTGATCCGTTGCTGAGGCCGTTGCTAAAGTTGTTACTCATTTCATTGGTAATGTTGTTGCTAGGGTTGTTGGTAACGATAGTATTTTTGTCATTGCTATTTTTGAGGCTAAAGTCCTGACTGGTGCTAATTTTTATTTGTTTTGTGATTTTGTAGCAAAATTTGATAGATACATCCAAAGCAATAACAAATCCAAACATACATAAATGGAGTACCAAAATAAAGAACATATTATAGATACAAAAGAAACCAGATCTAGCCAAGGGAGTGGGAGTTCTTGGATGACATTGTAGAGGCGTCTCTACTTCCACTTCCACACAAATGAGTCAATGAGTGCCCAAACTTGCTCTGAGACAAATCCATTAAACCTGAAACAAGAACAAGTGATGTGCTTTGACATTCAAACAAACAAAGAAATCAACATTTAAAACAATTATGACTTGATTTGTAGATGATATCAGCTTTGTGAGAAATTGAGAATGCATATCCAATATTGTAGTTTAATACAGATTCTTATCTGCTATTCAAATGTGGATCACTGTATGCAACACAACAGTAAATAAAAAGCATTGGCGTTGGGTAAAATCACTTCTTGACAAGTTTCTAACCTATTTAGAAGAAATAAATTTCAAGATTTTGTTTAATTAGGGGTGGAGCAAGAAATTTGGATCTGCCAATTCTAAATACTAAGAAATTAAACAAAATCGAAATTAGGAATTAAAAATCAAATCTTTTTGAAGAATATATGAAACAGAAGTTAGACAACCAAGAAATTGCAAAATTGAGTGGAAAAGAAGCGAAGAAAAGGGGCAAACCTTGGAGGAGTGTCTCGACAACCGGAGGCTAGAAGATGAAGGGATGGGAGTCAAGGCAAGGAAAGACAGGGAGCGTCAGAAGGTGAGACATCGGAGGTGGAGGAGGCAGGGGAGACGGCGTAAGAGAATCTGCGGCGGGAGGCGAAGGCGGTGGTGGAGCCCACGGAGGGGAGAGGAGCCGAATCATCCAGCGTGTTAGGGATGGTGATGCAACCAAAGGCGAGCCTCGCCTTTCTCCATTTATTCCAATTTTGAAAGCTCTGAGTGAGAGAGAGAGAGAGAGAGAGAGAGAGAGAGAGAGAGAGAGAGATTGAGATTTAGGCAAGGGGATGGGGAATATGAAGGGGGAGAGAGGATTGAAGTATACATGGAAATCACACCCTAGTCGAGCCAAACCAGCGCCTCTGAGAGTGGAGTCCAGATCCACAACCGCAACCATATCAGGAGTCATAATCTCTGGCCTGAACCTCAAACTCCAGATCAGAATGGTTGAACAGAATCACCCCAACGGAGCCCCTGTAGTCGGCGTCTATCACACCAGCACCCACGTTGAGAGAATGCTTCCATAACAACACAGATCTCGGCGCTGCACCACAAAAACACAACCCAATCAAAATCAGCAAACCTGAAAACTGAAACCCTAAGAAATCAAATTCAATAGAGGCATAGTAAACGAACACAGACCGATACGAGCATAGGTCCCTTTGGGAATGAGTTGAAGAGTGTAAAGCTAAGAGAAGGTATGGGTTTCTCCGCCCCTTTCTTCGTCTACTGAAGGCGGCGCTCCCTTCGGGCTCTGCCATATTGTATACAACATAGGCTTCGTTCTCTATTGTGTTTGTTGGGGAGGATGAGAGATTTGAAAGTCGGAGAGGATGAGAGATTTGAAATCGTTGGGGAGAGAGAGCGAGATCTGGAATGAAGAGGACAAGAGGTGAAGAGAGGATGAAGAGAAAACGTGAAAGGAGGCGGCGGCCAAAATGAATTAGGTTATAACGCTTTCTCAATTTCAAAGCCCAAAATATTTGCCGCCTAAGAAATGAATTGGGCGCTAAATTAAATTTTGACAGTGGGCATAATTTTTTTTTTTCCTTCACATCTTACCGCTATTTTAATTTTCAAGCCAAAAATTTACCGCCCATATAACAATTGGGCGCTAAAAACTTTTTTTCACAATTGGCATGAATTGTTTATTTTTTTTCATTCAAACTTTACATCTAGAAAATACTTATAACAAAACATTTAAAAAATAAAGCTATCAAAACATAACCTTATAGTATTATAATAAGAATTTATTACTTAGAATAAGGTTTTATTAGCTAGCTACTTATATGAGTTTTTCGAAAAATATAACCTTATAATATTATAATAAGAATTTATTACTTACTATAAGGTTTTATTATATACTTATATGAGTTTTCCTCAAAACATAACCTTATTTTATTATAAAAAAATTTATTACTTAGTATAAGGTTTTATTAGTTACTTATATGAGTTTTCCTCAAAACATAACCTTATATTATTATAATAAGAATTTATTACTTAGTATAAGGTTTTATTAGGTAATTATATGAGATTTCCACAAAACATAACCTTATAGTATTATAATAAGAATTTATTACTTAGCATAAGGTTTTATTAGGTAATTATATGAGTTTTCCTCAAAACATAACCTTATAGTATTATAATAAGAATTTATTACTTAGTATAAGGTTTTATTAGGTAATTATATGAGTTTTCCTCAAAACATAACATTATAGTATTATAATACGAATTTATTACTTAGCATAATGTTTTATTAGTTAATTATATGAGTTTTTTCTCAAAACATAACCTTATAGTATTATAATAAGAATTTATTACTTACTATAAGGTTTTATTAGCTACTTATATGAGTTTTACTCAAAACATAACCATATAGTATTATAATAAGAATTTATTGCTTAGTATAAGGTTTTATTAGCTACTTATATGATTTTTACTCAAAACCTAACCTTATAGTATTATAATAAGAATTTATTACTTAGTATAAGCCTTTATTAGCTACTTATATGAGTTTTGCTCAAAACATAAACTTATAGTATTATAATAAGAATTTATTGCTTAGTATAAGGTTTTATTAGTTACTTGTATGCAATTTCCGCAAAACATAACCTTATAGTATTATAATAAGAATTTATTACTTATTATAAGGTTTTATTAGTTAATTATATGAGTTTTCCTCAAAACATAACATTACAGTATTATAATAAGAATTTATTACTTAGCATAAGGTTTTATTAGTTAATTATATGATTTTTCCTCAAAACATAACCATATAGTATTATAATAAGAATTTATTACTTAGTATAAGGTTTTATTAGCTACTTATATGAGTTTTACTCAAAACATAACCATATAGTATTATAATAAGAATTTATTACTTGTAATAAGGTTTTATTAGCAACTTATATGAGTTTTGCTCAAAACATAAACTTATAGTATTATAATAAGAATTTATTACTTAATATAAGGTTTTATTAACTATTTATATGAGTTTTCCTCAAAACATAACCTTATAATATTATAATAAGAAATTTTTTTTTGGTGGGCTATAATAAGAATTTATTACTTAGTATAGCTACTTATATGAGTTTTGCTCAAAACATAAACTTATAGTATTATAATAAGAATTTATTACTTAGTATAAGGTTTTATTAGTTAATTATATTAGTTTTCCTCAAAACATAACCTTATAGTATTATAATAAGAATTTGTTACTTAGTATAAGGTTTTAATAGTTACATGTATGAGTTTTCCTAAAAACATATCCTTATAGCATTATAATAAGAATTTGTTATTTAGTATAAGGTTTTATTAGCTACTTATATGAGTTTTCCTCAAAACATAAACTTATAGTATTATAATAAGAATTTATTACTTAGTATAAGGTTTTATGAACTATTTATATGAGTTTTCCTCAAAACATAACCTTATAGTATTATAATAAGAATTTATTACTTAGTATAAGGTTTTATTAGCTACTTATATGAGTTTTGCTCAAAACATAAACTTATAGTATTATAATAAGAATTTATTGCTTAGTATAAGGTTTTATTAGTTACTTGTATGCAATTTCCGCAAAACATAACCTTATAGTATTATAATAAGAATTTATTACTTATTATAAGGTTTTATTAGTTAATTATATGAGTTTTCCTCAAAACATAACATTATAGTATTATAATAAGAATTTATTACTTAGCATAAGGTTTTATTAGTTAATTATATGATTTTTCCTCAAAACATAACCATATAGTATTATAATAAGAATTTATTACTTAGTATAAGGTTTTATTAGCTACTTATATGAGTTTTACTCAAAACATAACCATATAGTATTATAATAAGAATTTATTACTTGGTATAAGGTTTTATTAGCAACTTATATGAGTTTTGCTCAAAACATAAACTTATAGTATTATAATAAGAATTTATTACTCAATATAAGGTTTTATTAACTATTTATATGAGTTTTCCTCAAAACATAACCTTATAGTATTATAATAAGAAATTTTTTTTTTGGTGGGCTATAATAAGAATTTATTATTTAGTATAGCTACTTATATGAGTTTTGCTCAAAACATAAACTTATAGTATTATAATAAGAATTTATTACTTAGTATAAGGTTTTATTAGTTAATTATATGAGTTTTCCTCAAAACATAACCTTATAGTATTATAATAAGAATTTGTTACTTAGTATAAGGTTTTAATAGTTACATGTATGAGTTTTCCTAAAAACATATCCTTATAGCATTATAATAAGAATTTGTTATTTAGTATAAGGTTTTATTAGCTACTTATATGAGTTTTCCTCAAAACATAAACTTATAGTATTATAATAAGAATTTATTACTTAGTATAAGGTTTTATTAACTATTTATATGAGTTTTTGTCAAAACATAACCTTATAGTATTATAATAAGAATTTATTACTTAGTATAAGGTTTTATTAGCTACTTATATGAGTTTGGCTCATAACATAAACTTATAGTATTTAAATAAGAATTTATTACTTAATATAAGGTTTTATTAACTATTTATATGAGTTTTTCGCAAAACATAACCTTATAGTATTATAATAAGAATTTATTACTTATTATAAGGTTTTATTAGTTAATTATTTGAGTTTTCCTCAAAACATAACCTTATAGTATTATAATAAGAATTTGTTACTTAGTCTAAGGTTTTATTAGTTACTTGTATGAGTTTTCCTAAAAACATATTCTTATAGCATTATAATAAGAATTTGTTACTTAGTATAAGGTTTTATTAGCTACTTGTATGAGTTTTCCTAAAAACATATCCTTATAGCATTATAATAAGAAATTGTTACTTAGTATTAGGTTTTATTAGCTACTTATATGAATTTTCCTCAAAACATAACCTTATAGTATTATATTAAGAATTTGTTACTTAGTATAAGTTTTTATTGGTTAATTATATGAGTTTTCCTCAAAACATAACCTTATAGTATTATAATAATAGTTTATTACTTAGTATAAGGTTTTATTAGCTACTTATGTGAGTTTTCCTCAAAACATAACCTTATAGTATTATAATTAGAATTCATTACTTATCATAAGGTTTTATTAGTTACTTATATGAGTTTTCCTCAAAACATAACTTTATAATATTATAATAAGAATTCATCACTTAGTATAAGGTTTTATTAGATACTTATATGAGTTTTCCTCAAAACATAACCTTATAGTATTATAATAAGAATTTATTACTTAGTATATGGTTTTATTATTTACTTATATGGGTTTTCTTCAAAACATAAACTTATAGTATTTTAATAAGAATTTATTAGTTAATATAAGGTTTTATTAAACATTTATTTGTTACTTATATCAGTTTTCCTCAAAACATGCTATTATAATATTCTCATAAGAATTTATTAATTAGTTTTTTTTTGGTATAAATTTATTAATTAGTTAATATATGTTTTTTTCAACACTTATAATTTTTATAAAAAAAAAAATTCATAGTCATATTTGGGCCCGTCAATGGGCAAATCGGGGAAAGTATAGTCATATTTGGGCCCATAATAAATTAAAGAACATTTGAGCTCTACCGTAATAGCAACGGATTTAGCCACGGAATAACTCGTTGCTAAATACACATTTCATTCTACGGGCTAATAAGGTCATTAGGCCGATCATTTCTAATGGGCTGTTGATCCATGCCTAGCCCATAACATTTGTTCTTCTTTTGTTGGCCACGGATTCAGCTACAATTCAAGCCCACTCACCCCATGTCCGACCCGCCTACAATAACCGATCCAAGCCCACTCACCTTGTGTCCATTCCATCGTCGGATTTTTTATCCTGAATAGCCACGGATTTAGCCACGAGGTTGATGTTGTTGCCAAATCAGCATCAAATACAGCAACGAAATAAGCATTCGTAGCTAATGTCATGGCTAATCACTACTATCATCCACTTCTTCAACCATAAAATCAGCCACGGACATTGTGTTCGTTGCTATTAGCAACGAATATGATGACGTCGCATTCTTGGGTGACCATCAGTCACGAAAATAGCCACGGTCAAGAACACTCGTGGCCAATGTCATTTTTATTGGCAACAAAAACAGCGTCGGCTGACATTCGTGGCTAAAAATCCGTAGCTATTTCCTGTTTTTTTAGTAGTGGTTCCTCTTCCTCTCGTCTTCGTTCCTCCTCCTCTCGTCGCCGTGCCTCCTCAACCCCTCTTTGTTGGAGAAGCCAAATCTGACGGTGTTGTCGACATCTCTTATCTTCGATTTCCGCTTGCCGTTGAAGCCAAAGGCGGCGCAGCCTCTCGTTGTCGCTCGACAGCTTGTTGTTGTTGCAAAACTCGTTTCTGTAACTCTCGTCGGTGTTGTTGAATTGTTGTGCAACCCATGGATCGAGATCATCATCCCAATCGCCCCTCGGATAGTGATAACCATTGAATCAAATCGTTAATAACATCAAGAAAAAGATAAGAACTTGTGAAACCTACGGCTCTGGTATCACTTGATACGTTTGGAATCCCCGATCCTTCGCATGTGGGCTCGGAATCAAGAACACCAACTTGTGCATGGTCCGATCTTGCAATTTCCTTTCTATTCTCGATGTTTACAATCAATTACAATTAAAGGTTTCAAACTATGGCAAAAGAAACGAAAAATAAACAAATAAAACTAACTAAAAACCAAGTAAAACAGCGATGGAAAAATACTTGGAAAAATTCAGCAAAGCAAACTGCAACAGTGACAGAAGGAAGCAACAGCAGCGATGGATGATGCGGGTGTACTACGGTCATTGATTGGATGTGCCGCGGGTGCAGCAAGCCTGCTACGGCCGCTGCCAGCGACTGGCGCGAGCAACAGGGACGGAATCCTTTTTCTCTGCGACGAATCTGGCTTCCTGAATTGTGACGGTTTCTACAACCTTTGTTGTTTGCTGTTTGAAGTGTGAATTGATGATGGTTGTGTTTGGATATTTTTTTGGATGATTGATCGAACGACAACTTGAAAGTGAATGTTTTAGGATGGGGGAATTGAAGAACCTTTTTACCCAAAAAGGATTCCTCAATATAAATTTCCTATCTAATTTTATTGAATGATGAAAATGGTTGAAATAACAAACATACCAATTCTATCTTTGCAAAAGATAGAGTTTTGGCTTAGATAAATAAATATTAAAACCTAATAATAATCCTAGATAAATATTCCTACTTAGTGGCCAGGGAAAATATCTAGAAGAGATAAACTTTTATTTTCCCTTTTATTCATCTAACTAAGTATTACTAAAAATAAGACATTCCATATGGAAATAACTGAAAAATAATAATTAAATAATATCTTTTCTTCAATCCGTGGTGGCACCTTCTTCTTCCTCTTGAGGAAGACATTGTTTGCCATCAATAGCCCTCGAATCGGTTTTGAGAGCTGGCCTGGATCAAGATCATCGTTTGACCAATAGAAGGCCATCTTGACCCGCATCACATAGTGAGAAAGAGTTGGATTTTTGTTGGTTGAAAGTTAGATTGATGGGGTGTTGTAGATACATGAGTATGAGTATGAGATGATGAGATGGTGATGAGATTAATGATTTTTGAAGAGTTATGAGTTTATTGATATATTTTGAGAGTTTTGATTTATGAGGAATTTGGAGTTATTGTTATATTTTGAGATGTTGTGTTTATGTGAGCTTGAGTACTATTGAGTTGGTTTGTGTTATGTTGGAAGTTGTTGGAATCTTATTTTCCCGAAATTTATAGCACCACATGACCAAATACAATTCATTGCCCTTATGTTTCTTAACAAGCCCCATTACAACCCCGTCGGATGGAATCTTCTATGAAGGTTTCCATTGAGCGAAAGTTCTCTTAATGTTCTTATTTTTGCATTGGCGTATCCAATTAAGATTTTGTGATATAAATGTCAATATTTGATTTGATGCTTGTATATGGAATTGAGATGAGTGTTATGATTAAAGCCTAAACACATGAGAGTGAGAGATACACATTATCCTTGGTGAGGTTGGATTTTTGAGCATGCAAGCAACTTGATCCCATATATACATGTTATGATGTTTATATGCCTTGATTATATTTTCACTATTGATGATGTTGCTTTTGATGAGTAAAATTGTGAAAGAATCTCCCGTGGGATGCATAGATGATATTTTTGTCCTATGGTTGCTTAAGGACAAACAAGAGTTAAGTGTGGGGGGGGGGGGGATTTGATAATACGTATTTCATATAGGCATTATAGGTATTTCTTATTGCATTTAGATAGGAATTTCCATATATTTTATTCTAGTTTCATATACTGCTTGTGAAGTATTCGAGCTCGGAATCTACGCCATTTTAGTGTTTATTCTACAGAGTTACATTCCGACCTTAGAAGGGATCTTGCAAGAGTTTAAGAGACATGTTTTGGAGCATATGAAGGCCGAGGAAGAGGCTAGAGAGGAGCAAGGGAGCACAACATCAAAGGGAAGAAGGAATCTGTCATTGCAAAGGGGGCGCGCGCCGTGCTTTAGGTGGCGCCCGTCGTGATGCTGTTTCCAGCGAGTGCGAAGACATGGTTGTTTGGATTATGAGGATTTGATTCTATTTAATTATTCATATTCATATTTATCATCTTATGCTTATTGATTATATTTTTGTTCCTTTCTATGATTGATCACCATGTTATGAACTACATCTTAGCTATGAATTCGTTGTTGTTTTCTTGATAGCAAATGAAGGTATTGATGTAGTGATATTTCTTTGTCTTTGTAGTAAGATGATTTTGATTCATCTATATTGATACATGTCGATTAGGACTGATGTTGGTTTGTGCCTATTTGTCTCTAATTACATTGAATCGATATGCCAATTGGTCTAATTATATGAGTCCTTAATGCTATTCTTTAGTGATATTGAATAAGGTGATTGTATCTCTACGAATCCTTCATCATGACTTTGTCCAAATTAATTGTTTTTTTTATAAGAGTCTTTGTTAGGGATATTGATAGTAATCTGCTTCTCTCTATGGGTTCGATTCCGGACTTCATCGCTATACTAGTAGTTGTTTGGTTTATCAATTCATTGATAAACCAACACACTTGACCTGGGACCCCTACATCCATCTCATTCCTAATTCTACGTGAGGGAGTACGCCTAACATCACGCAAACGTGTTTGATCAGCAACCAAGCGACGGCCTCCCACTTCTGTCCAATTGAAAGGCTCACCAACACGTAGAAAAGTCGAGCTGCCTAGTATGCCTGTGCTTTCAAGTACTCGTCCACAAGTGGAACATATGAGATGCTCTGGTCTCTACAAACAGCCAATACGTGAGCACAAGGAATCTTCAACAATTTCCAACTGGCACATGTACATGTTTTACGTCGCAAGTTCATTGTGTATGACCTCCCACTTCGCCTACCTTGCGACCCCCTTGGGTTCAAAATCACCTTAAAGATTCCATTATGCAAATCTAATGAAACAACATGTGCATTCAACCCAGCAGTGAGAAGTAACCCAATCTTCTTATCGGTAGCTTATATCAGTGGGAAACCTAGAGAAATGTGTTGAGCGGCTTCGCCTCGCCTCCTCACGAAATAACTGTTGACTTTGTAAAAAGTATGATGCACGAGTAATGTGAGCGGAAGGCTCCTTCCACCCTTTAGCACACCATTGAAAGACTCAGATAAGTTCGTCGTCAGGACATCATACCTCGCCCCCATTCCTTAGCCATTGACCACTTCTCTGGCTCTATCTGAGCTAGGTACTCCCAAGCCTCGACATTCATCTGTTGGATGGCGTAACATCCCTTCTCGAACCCAATTGTCGTCAACTGGTGAGTAGTCCAGCCTACCATGTATTTGACCTTATGGTCACGGAACATGGAATTCATGTTTGATTTCAAGTGTCGGATGCATATCCTATGATGTGCATTCGGCGCACTCCATCTAGGCAACTCCTCCATGGTCTTCAAGATGCCTGCGTTTGGAGAATCCAGATGATACCAATATGCGATCCCGGCAATAGACGGTGCAAAAGCCCAGAACACACGACCGAATATCTTCCCTTGTGGGTTTGGAGAATATAGATGACACTATTCAATTACTGTTCCCGAGTTTGTAGCTTGGAGTGCAGCCATGAACCTAGGAAACTCCGTGTACGACTCCTCCTAATCACCAAAAAGCTCTACTATAGCTTTTTATTTTTCCCTCCAGGATCTCATGTAGGACACACAAATCCCATACCTTTTTCTGTAGATGCTCGATTATGGTGCTTGACTTCGTCTCTTGATCTTTGCGGAGGAACCCGAGAATCTCACCCCTAATGAAATTTGAGGTGACATTGAGATTATCTAGCTGTAAAACGTCGGATGCACAGTTAGGCGCATGAGGCCCACTATAATTGACAACTGTCCACAATTCAACAGTTCTGTATAAACGACGAGCAAACAATCTCCACGGGCACCCACAACTGTCTTTCCTATCACAGACGACCGTGTACGAAGCTGGACTCGCCTTTTTTTTTTTTTACGATATGGCTTCCTCATTTTAACAGAATACTCCGACAACTCACATTTCAACTCGCCAAGTGAGTTGAATAGTTGCCCGCGAAAAAACTGTCTTCCATCATCTTCTTATGCGTGCGAATTTAATTCTTGCCAAGAATTTATTATCATTGGATCAGATTCCACAATATTCCAATTAGAATTAATGGACTCATCCTCAATCGCCACCTCCCTAGTTGCTTCATCGTCCTTCTTAGACTCGTCGAAGTCGTCTTCGTGATCAACCCCAAGAGCATCAACGTATATCTCATTTAGCTCAGAAATGTTGTTAAGCTCATCCATCCTACGTTATTAATGAAAAAAGTTAGTTTATTACAAATGTTAAATGCTCTCACTAATCTTGTCAACATAACATCAAATTTCCAATTACTTTCGATAGTAACTACAAAATTTCATAAACTCATTCATATTTCAATGAAATTACGTAATCCAAACTTGTATATGTAATCCAAACTTGTATATGCCATCAACAATAAACTAACTTCGAGAAATTATATAATCAATCTTGTATATGCAATCAACTCATTCATGCTAAAAACTATATTTCCATAAATTCATTCATGCTAAAAACTTCGTAATCCAAACATGTATATGCCATCAACAAAAAAAAATTATATAATCAATCCTCAAATTTCTCAATGACGATAGCAAATACATATATCATCGAAATAACTGCGAGAAATTATAATAAAAACAATAACTTACCTTAACTAAATATGAGATAACGTGGATATTGGATAACATTTTGAGAGCGTTTGGAGATGGAAACTAGTAAAGGAAGAAGATGAACAAGGGGCAACGAAGCTTCAATAATTTGATCAACCTAAAAATGCAAGATCAAACCGCATTTTTACTTAGGGTTACAGAGATTCCACCTAACATTAGGGGAGAATCAGTTTCAGAATAAAATTGGTCATAAAACGCGGCCTCAGGCCGCGTTTTAGTGGTGTCATCAAATCAACTAGGGGAATCTTTGCTTTTGCTCTGAAATCAGATAGAGAAACGCAGTTTGAAACTGCGTTTCTCTGTGCCACATCAGCTCTCACCGTCGACTGTGTGGCCAGGTGGAAAGCTGAGCAAGAAACGCGGTTTCAGGCCGCGTTTCTTTGGCAGTTTTCAAACCTCCTCCCGGACACCAATCAAATTTCACATCTTACACATAACACGCAGTTTGAAGCCGCGTTCTTCTAACGACCCTGCAAAAATTGAATATTTTTGTAAAATGTTTAAAACAGTGAATATTTTCGTAACTATTTATTTTTTTGTGAATATTTTGAAAAAAAATTCTATAAAAACAGCTCATCATTAAGTTGCAAATTAGAATATTTATTTAAATAATTTTGATGATATAAGCGTATTGTGAAAATAAAATTATATATATTGTAATAGGCTAATAAGATAATTGATTCCTCTTTAGTAGAAGAAGCTTTTTTTTTGACAATAAATGACATCTAGTAACAAAAACTTAAATCTTGAAATCAAAGACAAATTGAAATTCTTTGTACGAAATAATGTTAATTTTTAAGAATATGAAAATGTTTCATCGTTGTAAAGTAGAATATTTATTTAAATAATTTTGTTGATATAAACGTGTTTTAAAAATAAAATAATATATTATAATAGTTTATTAGGAAAAGAAAATAATCACCCCATAAGAATGCAATTAACGTGCAAGACTTTTCAATTAATTAACACTTTAAAAAAATTAGGGCGTTGATAGATACACCGCAAATAACGATTAAGGATCATGCACGTCCTACAAGTCTGGGACTGTGCACTTCCACTAGCAAACACTTGCACGTCCACAACGTGCAAATATTGCACGTCCTTCCGGACGTGCATGCACGTTGTTAAGGACGTGCAAACCCTAGTTAGGGTTTCGCGTTTAGGGTTTAGGGTTTAGGATATAGGGTTTATGGTTTTCGAGGGTTTTGTAATGTTAAATGAAAAAATTGAAGTGTTTAGGTTGTGGAGTTGAAGGATTTAGGGTCTAGGGTTTAGGCTTTAGGCTTTAGGGTTTAAGGTATAGGGTTTATGGTTTCCGAGGGTTATGTAATGTTAACTGAAAAAATTGAAGTGTTAAGGTTGTGGAGTTGAATGATTTAGGGTCTAATTAAATGAAAAGTAATAATTGTTAAGGTTTTCATTCGGATAATACCCGCCTCCCTGGCCGCCACCGCCTCCACCGCCGCCTTGATCTCTCTTTCTGTCTCCATCTCTCTCACTGCGTTTCTCTCTCTCTCTCTCTCTCGGTCTCTCTCTCTCTCTCTCTCTCTCTCTCTCTCTCTCGGTGGATCTCTCTCCGGCAAGCTCTCGCTCTCTCATCCGCCGCTCTCTCTTTCTCTCTTTCTCTAGTAGATTTGGAAGTGGGAACGACGAAGCACGTCTGCTTCGTCCTTAAGGACGTGCAACACATGCTTAAGCACGTGCACTTTTGCATGTCCTTAAGGACGTGCAAGCACATTTTTTAAAAAAAAAATAAAAACGTGCTTGCACGCCCGGGCTCGGGTGGCTGTAAACCCACTTGCACGTCCTTAAGGACGTGCAAGCACGTCTTTAAGGATGTGTGGATTTGCGGTGTATATAGCCGAAACGAAAAATTAATTAACCACTTCAACCATATACGTCAATTCCGACGTGTAGGATTTGGAGTGTATTTAGTTTGCACGTATTTGAAATTCCGATTAACTTGCAGTTGTTTGGGATACTTTGAAGCAAAATCAACCAAGTAATTAATTGTGAAGCATTCAAGACATGCCGAAATGAACTATAAACCATATTTTAAAAAATTTCTATACAAAATAAAGTGTGAAGGTTTGATAATGTATAACAAAGTAATATAAAGATACTCTAGAAGAGGGGGTTGAATAGAGTATGCCAACTTTTCGCTGATAATCTCAATACTTTTGAAACGCTTGCAAAACCCTTTAAGATTAGACTTAATTCTTTCCTCTGGAAAACCTGAATCACAAAAGAGTTATACAACTCGAAACAAGTGCGGAAATAAGGCAAAGCAATAAGTAAAGGACACAACGAATTGTTAACGAGGTTCGGCACGAACTTGGCCTACGTCCCCGCCTAGGGTTCTTCCACAACCCTAGGATTCAACCGGCTTTATTGAATCACAAGACTTAGGATCCTAATAGCTCACCGAGAAGCCTCTCTCCTATACAATTGCAATCTAGTCAACTCACGTTCCCTTGGAGTCCTAGACCAATCGAGAAGAGCCCCACCTCTCTCAGCTATCTAGTACAATCCTCTTACACTTCGTGAATCCATCGCCTAGTGCCCACTTCCTGAGTTACAAACTCTCGAGTATAACAATCTCTCAAAATATATCCTATAAGCTCACTATGTAACTCTCAAATGCTTTGAAACAAAAGATACGACTCTTAGCAACTAGTAGAGAGCACACGAAGAAGACATATTGACTTGAAGGCTTGAGTCCGAATAAATGCTTTTGTCAACAATTGTATGTGTCTTCTTCTCTTCATCTCCTTTTTATATTAAATCAGATCAGCGCCTCTTTCAAAGAAGGATCTTCTCTTCAACGGCTAGAACAGATCATGACAATCTTCACAATCTTCTATTTGGGGAAACTCTAAAGCCATGACCCGCCAGATTCGATCTTCTCGACTTCAAGCTTAAGGAAGGAGATTTCATTCGAAAATCTTGCTGGATTTGTTAGTGCATAATATATAATAATATCTAGAAATATATTTAATAATAATAACATATAATAACAACCGGAAATAATATGCACATAATACAGGTTTTTTGTTTCATCAATACAACTGTAGCTTCAAGACCTTTGACACAAGCTATGTGTGAAAGCCTTTGAAACCATTTCCTATTTTCATCAAGGGAGTGGAGTTATCAATCTCCCCCTTGATGAAAGACAAAACCTGTGCATCCCTGTAACTTAGTCAAGCAAATATATCATAAGCAAAATCGGACTAAGTACCTGCATGGGTTAGACAAATGTTGGATCATAAGTTTTTAAAGCCAAAGAAAAACAACCAACAAAGTAAAACAAAATAAGGTCTTCCAAGACCCTTGGTTCACAGCAGTTTCAAAGTCTAAACCATCAAACCATCTCCCCCTTTTTGTCTTTCAACAAAGGGAGGAGGATAAAATAGTAACCAAAAGTTTTAAAACAGTAACAAAAACCAGTAGTGTTTAGATTAAGGGTTAGGGTAGAATAGGGGTTTAGGATTCATCATCAAGAGCACCATCCGTGAACAACAACTTCAGCTGATGCAGCAACTTAGCCACCCCGCCCATCTCCAGCAAAAACTCTCGATGCAGCTCTTTGACGTCTAGGCGAACTTCCTCCAAACCCAATTCCAGATTTTCCATGCGCTCATCGATGGCAGAGGCAGTGGGAAGAGTTTTTGAAGGAGAGGCAAGACTCCAAGTCCCTAGGGGGGACTGAGTGATGCCAATCTTCTCAAAGCTCTTGGAGTTGAATTCACCCATATGATGTTGTTGTTCTTCATTTTTGAAATCAATTTCAGAAGCTTTGAAGACATGGGTCAAAAGGTTTGCAAAGAGGAGGGGAGTTTTTTTTTCTGGATTTGTGGGTGTGAGCCATGGATCATAGAATGGTATTGGCCAGATCAAGATCATTGTCATTCAAAATTCGGTATAGAAGGAACATAGCGTTGTGAGTGAGGAGGGAGTCAGAGTTGTGTCAGGGTAAGAGGCATCTCACAATGATGTTGAAGATAATTTTTGCCTCGAGTGTGAGGGAAGAGTGGGTAAGCTGTTTGGTGGTGCTGTTTGATGATTCGGGGAGAAAGTATTTGGATCGGGCAAGAGCAACGCACTGATCTTTTGTGGGGGTTTCAGGAGAGGATGGACAAGGTTTAGGAAGGCCAAGGAGATCAGCGAAGTCAATGGAGTTGAAAGTGATTCTAACTCCCTTGACGACTGATTCCAAAGACCAACCATCAGCAGTGTGTTTGGTTTTGAGGTTTATGTAAAATATATGGGTGAGTTGGGGGTAGTGTACGGATTCAAGGTTCAGAAGGGTTCAGGCAGAAGTTTGTTTTAGGAGAGAGATGAAGGGTAGGTTCAAAGCTTCTAAAAAATCAAGATCAATAAAATCTGAACAACAAATCTTACGAGTTCTAAACTCGTTTACCCACTTTCCAGCCATCTTCGTATTCTCAAACCAGGAGGAGGGTAAGGATTGGTTTACGTGGATAAGTGCAGGCGGATCGGCGTTCTTCCTTCGAGCTCTTATGGGAGCAGTCGTCTTGACATGCGCGTCAAAGGTTCGGAGAGTGGCTTTCCTTGAGCGCTTGGGAAATGGAGGCTTTGCTTTAGTTGCTTTGCGCTTCTTCGGAGACAGGGGAGGAGGAGGAGGATTAGGAGAGGGAATAAGTTCCGGCTTCTCTTCCTCTTCTTCCTCAGACCCCGAGTCCTCAAGAGACACTTGAGCATCGTCTCCCTCGACCTCCTCGTCGTCCTCCTCTTCCCTTGGTTCCTCTTCAGCGGGAACCTCCTTCTCTGCTGCTCTTTGGGCCTCTTCCTCGGCCTCTTTCCTTGCTATCTCAGCCTCTTCCTCAGCCTTTTTCCTTGCTTTCTCAGCCTCTTCCTCGGCCTTTTTCTTTTTCAGGGCCTCTTCCTGGGCAATGATCTTTCTCTTCCCTTTTAGCTTAGCACTGAGAGGCTTCTTCGCCGGGCGCTTCAGGGACCGCATGATTTCGGCAATGGTGCTCTCAGGGACGGTGCTCGGGACAATGCTTGGGACAATAGCTTCATGAGTAGGTTCGGGTTGAGGGGAGATCCCAAGAGAGGCCTGGCGTCCTTTAGGGGTAGCGCCAAGGCATTTAGGTGTGGAGATCTTCTTGGATTTGGGTGCCATGGATGGGATTCGATGAAGCTTTTAGCGAAAGGTTGAAGGAGAGGTTTAAGAAACAGAGGGTTTAGGCAGTTCTGGAGAGGTGAGGAATAGTTAGGGTAAGAATGTGTGGTTTACAAAGGGGCAAGAGGGTAAGTCGATGGGACGGGTTTAGGGTTCCAATGGAGATAACCATGACACTGCTGCCCAAAATTAAAAGATTTGATTTGCCAAAAATTCAAAATTCAAACCATCTTTTCACATTTCAAATGCAAGAGGGAATATTTCTGAAAAATATTTTCCATAAATAAAATATACTCGGATACAAGGTTTTTTTTTTTGAAAAATAAGATGTGTGATGTCCACTAAAGTCACCATGTCTTTATATACATTTTAGCCCCTTATTCTTAGTACTTTGCATATTTCGGGCTGGGAATATGTTGAATTTATGTAATATATGCTTATTTGCAAGAAATAGAGGTCTACATAAGTTTTGGTTTAATATTTCAGAATTTGGAGCCATTCCGAGACGAAACCAAAAGATGGGATCTACTCGAAGTCGACTACAGCAGGAGAGCAGACTTGATCGAGGAAGGAAGAAGAAGTCGACACGAGTTCAAGACTTTACTCGATGTCGAGTAAGTGACTCGATGTCGACCAAACCCAGAAGCACACCCGAGATCGAGGAAGGAGAGGCTGCTCGAGAAGACAAGGACAAGCCAACTTTACTCGACGTCGACCAAAACTGGTCGAAGTCGACCAAGCCAAAAATCGAGTGAAGACCCAGAATCGACTTGAGAAGCTGAAGAAGGAAGGAAGAAGTCGATATCGAGTAAGTCAAGTCGATATCGAGTTGAAGCTGGTCGATGTTCATCCCTGGAGGCCGGAATCGAGTTGCTGAGCTGAAGCGAAGAAATGTTGGTCGATATCGAGTAAGGCTACTCGATATCGAGTTGACCTAGTGGCCGATTTTGAGCTAGTCCGGGTCTTATTAAGGTTCTATCCCGAATCCAATGGAGATATTTCCGAGAGAAGATTCCCAACACATGAAGATTTAGATATTTTTATCTTTTTATCTATCCTAAGGGTTGAACAATTAATTACCCTAGGATTTATATAGTTTTACTTATTTAGATAGATTTATTTCCAAGTAGAATTTTATCTTTAGATATTACATAGATATTCCTTACCTTGATTAGAAAGGATTGGAAGCCTATAAATAGAGCCTATAGGGCTGATTTTTATTCATTCAATCATACAATTCAATTCTAGAAGTAGAGTAGAGAGAGAGTGGAAGCCGAGATGAGTGAAGGAGCGAGAGCAAGTTGGCTTCGATCGGTTGTAAGCTCTGTTTAGTTTATTAATGGAAGTTTCTTTTCCATCAATGATGGAAAAGAAACTTCAATCGAGCAAAGATCGCTGCTGTTTGTGTCTCTGCAGGAACTCGATTTCGACAAGCTTACTCGACTACGACCAAGTTTTCCTTGACGTCGAGTTGACTACTCGAGATCGACCAATCCAGTGACTGCTGCTCGCTCGGATTCGACTTACCCGACCCCTGTCGACTAACCCTAGTCGAGGTCGAGTACACTGAAGTCGATTTCTTCCCGTGAGATTCTTCCGCTGACCACCTTCCTCGAGGATCGATCCTGAATTCCCACTGCTACATCGGGAGGAAGTCTTGTAATCATTTGTGTGGGCACGAATCCGGTTTGATCTATTTTATTATATTTTAAACTCGATTTCCTCCTACAACAAATTGGCGCCGTTGCCGGGGAAGTAATCATTCGCGCCTTAGGTAGTAAGATCTCACGTTTTCTTTACGTTTTGTTCTTGTAGTGTATGCGCCGTTCTATTCAACAACCTGAGTTTGAGGCCTTAGACGATCCAGAATGCCTTATACACGTCCATACTAGATTGAAAAGAGCCATGGCGGCCGCAGAAACACAAGCACAGCTGATAGAAAGGCTTCGAGCGGAGTTAGAAGCCAAAATTATTGCTCTCACCACTGAGAAAGCACGCACAGCGCAGAAAGCCGAACTAAGGAGGCAAGCAGAGACTGAGCTTGCCTAATTCCCTACCACTTCAGAGGATTACATGCTCCAGACTCTTGTCGTGCCTGAATCGGCTATTCTAATCCCTGAAAATAACTTTGAAATTCGCACTGTCTTCCTTATTGAAATAAAAAATAATGCTTTTTATGGAAGGTTAAATGAATGTCCTCTTGAACATATTACCAATTTTTCTGGTATGTTCCTGACGGATGTAAAACCTGTCGTTGATCCGTCAAAGTAAATCTCAAACCTATAACTAGTATAGCAATAAGTAAGAGGTCGATCCCACAGGGAAATTCGCTATTCAATTGTGATTTAGATGCCAATCAAAGTAACCAGATTGTGGGGTTTTATGTGGGAAAGTTTCGTCTTTTATCAAAGCAGATTGAAGCAAACAAGAGTAAATGATTTTAATTCAGATAATTAGAAGAAGCAATTCTACCTACAATTTTCCACTTTATTTGGTTGAAGCGATCCTTGTAACTTCTTCTCGTCCTATTAAGTTTCCTATGAATGCCCTTGTCCCGACATAATATAGTTACTAGTCCAACCAGTCCTAGCAACCCTTATCAATCGAACAGTCCCTAAAGAAGGATTTAACCTAATTGATAACTTTAAGTTCAGAGATTACCCAAGGTATTTGTAGTCCCTAAAAAAGGATTTAACAACACATTCAACTTCCTACTCATTCAATTAGTTCAACCAGCCCTAAAGGAACAAGTTTGCCACTTAGGTTATGGTTCACAACCAGGAATCTACAAAACCTTAGCAATTGAATTGATCTAACAAGTTGGCCAGACAAGATAGAACAAAGCAATAAACAATCAAGCACAAAGAAGTTGAATTATTCAAATATAGGAAACAAGGAACGAGAATTAGAAACTCACAATCAATCCGAATAAAGCTTCAAATTGCAGGCAGAATAGATGAGTTTAGTTCCTCATGGAAGACATCGCTCAAAATCTCTAAAGTGTCTAATGAATAGAATAGAATAGAAGTTCTAAAAATAACATAAAACTTGGCCTTTTTAAAACATCAAAGTCGGCCATGAAAGAAATAAATAAGTTTTAGGGTTTTCATTAATCAAAACGCTGCGAATTAACGCTGACGACCAATGCTGCGGGCGCAGCATAGATGCTGCGCCCGCCGCACACTGTTTCCTCCTACCCCTTGCAAATTGATTGGCCGCGAGCGCCACAAGGTTGCTGCGGCCGCAGTCAGGGGCTTTTCACGGAAAATCTATCATGAATTCGCTCTTCTTGTCAACAGGAAAGTTGTAGTTCTCTAAAATAGCTTTCCAACGCATGGTCATAATAGTCAATCGGACAACCGAGGCCTCCAGAAAGTGCAAAACAAGTTCAGCATGTCTGGCGACAACTTCTGCAGACTTATTCTTCGTTTAGGTTTGCTTCTTCTTCTCAGGACCTTTTGAGATCTTCATGTAAGCTTCTCCAATCAACTAGACATTCTCTTATAATGCTTCATCAACCCATGCCTCATCCTTGGATCCACAGTTACCTGAAATAATCAATAAAAGCATGTAGATTCCGACTCCGACAACATAGAGAACT
Organism: Persicaria tinctoria; assembly: GCA_037127255.1. NCBI lineage: Eukaryota > Viridiplantae > Streptophyta > Magnoliopsida > Caryophyllales > Polygonaceae > Persicaria > Persicaria tinctoria. The sequence goes on along the minus strand of JBANSL010000012.1, from coordinate 38,294,215 downwards.
ACTATGTAAATCGTGCTTAATCCATCAATGAAATGCATCTTAACTAAGCTAAATGCAACCTATTATGCCTACCTAAATGCATGATATCAGTGCCATACTCTTGCTGAAGGTACTACTCTGGAATATGTCAAGATGAAAGCTTTTCGATGGTCTCTTGCCGGTCTAGCATTGAAGTGGCTAGAAGGACTGACTCCAAGATCCCTCACAACATGAGCTGATGTAAGGTAGGTGTTTCTTAATAAAATTTTCCCTCCTGCCAAGACAGCGCTCCTCCGCCAGAAGATTACAACTTTCAAGCAAAAGCCTGGGGAGCCGCTAGCAAAAGCATAGGAACGATACAAGGATCTACTGTGATCCTGCCCTACACATGGGTAGCAACCATACATCATTCAGGAGATCTTCTACAATTCTCTTGATCTGGCTGCTAAGGATAGGATCAACCAATATACTCAATATGATTATCTAACGATGCCACCAGCTGACGCATGGGCTACCCTCAAAAAGCTCACCAAATTCGACAATAAGTATGGGGCTCCGACAAACTATGACAAGAATGCCTATGCAAGGCCAGCCCCATCCATGCCCCTCTATGAGCCTTCTAAGGAGATTGATCCAGATGTGAAGGAGCAGTACTACAGAGATCAGAATAGCAAGCTCCTCAAGAAAGTCAAGTATCTTTCTGTCAACCAGCCCTGCATTGAATGTGGCTCATAGCGGCACACCACTCGAGAGTGCCCACATACAGAGCAAGTCAGGATGGCAAAAACTCACGAAGAGGTAGCTTACGCCGGGGGTCCCAATCGCTTTATGGGGGACCAAAGTGATAACTCCCTCCCTTGATGAAAATCGGAATAAGTTTCAAAGGCCTTGACAATATGTTTATGTCAAAGGTCTTGGAGCTTTAACAGTGTTGATGAAATACAAAACCTGTTCTATATGTTATATTGTTCGAATATTATTTAATATTATTATATACTTCCATTATATTATTATATACTTAACTAACCTTTCAGGAAGTATTTTCGAATTATTTCCTTCCTTGTGATGCGTGTTGAGAAGATTCAAATCGGAAAGATTGTGGCCTCGAAGTTTCCAAATATAGAAGATCCAGCTTATGCCATGATCTTGTCTAGCCGTTGGAGAAGATCCTTGGTGCCGATTTGTCTCAATATAAAGAGAAGAAAGATGAAGACAGAGTATATACATTCATTGAACACGAGCTTTCATACACTCCAAGCCTTCAAGAGAAATCTGTTTTTGTGTGATCTCTGCTTGTCCTAAGAGTCTGTTATTTCATTTCAAAGCATTTGAGAGTTACACAGTGAGCTTATAGGATATATTCAGTTATAGTGTTATACTCGAGAGTTTGTAACTCGGGAAGTGAACACTAGGCGATTGATTCACTAAGTGTAAGAGGATTGTACTAGATAGCATAGAGAGGTGAGGCTCTTCTAGATTTGTCTAGGACTCCAAGGGAACGAGAGTTGACTAGATTGCAATTGTATAGGAGAGAGGCTTCTCGGGGAGCTACTAGGATCCTAAGTCTTGTGAATCAATAAAAGCCGATTGAATCCTAGGGTTGTGCAAGAACCCTAGGCGGGGACGTAGGCCAAGTTCGTGCCGAACCTCGTAAACAACTCATCGAGTCCTTTACTTTATTGCTTTACCTTATTTCCGCACTTGGTTCGAATTGTTTAACTTTTTTATTCAGGTTTTCAGAGAAAAGACTAAGTCCAATCTCAAAAGGTTTTGCACGAGCTTCAAAAGTCTTGAGACTATCTGCGAAAAACCGGCATACTCTCTATTCAACCCCCCTTCTAGAGTATTTCTATATTACTTAGTTTTATATTATCGAACATTCAATTGGTATCAGAGCTTTACTAACTGCTTTTGATCTAACAATCTTGTGAGTTTTCGATCATGTCTGGTGAAGCAAGCGGAGGATTTGCACAGGGAAGGTCCACGAGCAGACCACCACTCTTTGTAGGAAACAACTTTGTCCACTGGAGATCCTTGATGAAGATGTTCATTATAGATCAAGATTTGGAACTTTGGAACATTATAGAGAATGGTCCAAAGATTCCAGAGAAAGACGGACCAAATGGAACCAAAGTCGCAAAGAAGGAGTCTGAATACATCCAAGCGGATCTTGGACTTGTCTCCAAAAACTACAGGGCTATTAACTTACTTTATTGTGGTCTTAGCACTGATGAGTTTAACCATATTTCGTCTTGTAGGTCAGCTAAAGAGATTTGGGATAAACTGGTCGTCACCTATGAAGGAACGAGCCAAGTGAAAGACACCAAGATCAGCATCTACCTTCGAAAGTATGAGCTTTTCAAAATGAAGTCTGATGAGTCAAACAAGGCCATGTTCACACGATTCACAGAAATCACCAACAATCTTGACTCTCTAGGCAAGAACTTTACAAACTTTGAGAAAGTGAGGAAGATACTGAGGTGCCTCCCAAAAGAAAAATGGGGTCCAAAAGTAACAGCTATAGAGGAAGCACAGGACCTCACCACTCTACCCCTTGATGACCTGCTTGGGAAGTGATCACGCATGAGATGATCCTTAATGAAGACGATGGAGAACTTCCAGCTAGCACTAAGAACTTGGCACTCAAGTCTAAGAAGGATGAGCCTAAAGATGGATCTGATTCCGAAGATGAGGATGACGATGAGGATGATCCTTTTGCTCTTATCACAAGAGGCCTTGCTCGAATTCTCAAAATGAAGAAACAATTCAACAACAAGGATGGATCAGAGTCTTCTAAATTTCGAGGTAAGCCTCAATACAACAAGTATGATAAGAAGACTAAACCTTTGTCTTGTTTTGAATGTGGTGAAACATATCATCTTGTGAAGGATTGCCCTCAAAAGATGAATCCCACGATGGCCTCAGAAGGTTGATGTTAAGAAAGCCATGGTGGCAACTTGGATCGATTCTGACTCTGACTCTGACTCCGGTGATGAGAAGGCCAATATTTGTCTTATGGCCTCAGAAGATGAATCCCACGATGAGAAGCTTGAAGCTACTGTAAGAGAACTTATGGCAAGTCCAAAAGAGGTATTATCGGAATTTCTTTCTAATATGATTGCCAATGAAGAGAAACTTATTGTCCAGACTAACATTCTTATTAAGAGGATTGTGGACCAGGAAAGAACTATTGAGGATCTGTCTATGAGGGTTAAAAGTCTTGAAGCTTTTTATTCAGGTCTTGACATTAATGTCAAGACGCTTGACTCAGAGAAATCTGAACTCAAGCAAGATCTCTCCTCTCTAAGAAATGAGCATCATGACTTAGAGAACGAGAAGATATCCCTGAATAATAAGATTCAAGATCAACAGACAGCACTCATAAGTTTTACCAAATCCAAAGGCACTCTTAATAGGATGTTGGGTGAGCAACAAAGTTCTCTAAACAAAAGTGGTATTGGTTACAATCCAAGGTTTTTAAAGAAGCAACACATTACCACCTTTGAAAAGGCAAAAGGAAGCAGAACCTCTCATATATGTCACCACTGTGCTAGAAAGGGACATGTAAAAGAGACCTACCCCTATAGAAGAAATGATCCATATATCATTCGCAATACATTTCCTGTTCATTTGAGAAAAGAACGGATAACACAAGTTTGGGTCCCAAAAGGAACGATTTTACCAAATATAGTTTATCCCAATAATGGATCCAAATTTGCTTATTGGTGTAGCCACAAAGGTTGATGTTTGTTTTGCAGGAGATCATTAAGGTGAAGGAGTACAAATGGATTATTGATAGTGGATGCTCGAGGCATATGAGTGGGAAGAGTTCTCTCTTTCATGATCTAAAGGAGCAATCCACATGAACAATCACTCTTGGTGACAAAAGAAAATGTGACATTATTGGTATTGGTAGTGTTGGAAGTGATTCCAACCATAGTATTAAAAATGTCTATCTTGTTAATGGTTTAAAGTATAATTTACTTAGTGTCTCTCAATTATGTGATAGTGGCAAATATGTCAGATTTAACAAGAAAAGATGTCTAGTGTGCAGAGAAGATACAGGTGAAGTTATATTAACTGTATATCGTTACAACAATATATACGCTGTAAATGCTGACCAAATGGCACAAGGAAGCTTAACCTGTCTAAAGGCTTTGACGGACGATCCAAAGATTTGGCATATGAGACTCGGTCATGTGAGCCCACATACACTACAGAAGCTTGTGTACATAGGGCTTGTAAAAGGGCTACCTGAGATGGACTTCAAAGGTATTGATATGTGCAATGCATGCACACGAGGTAAACAAACACGTAGCTCTTTCAAACCTAAAAAGGTTGTAAGTTCTTCTAGACCTCTTGAACTTTTACATATGGATTTATGTGGTCCTATGCGAGTCAAATCTCCCAATGGTAAAAAGTACATGCTAGTTGTTGTTGATGATTTTTCTAGATATACTTGGTTGCTTTTTTATAAGAAAAATCAGAGGCCTTATTTGAGTTTTCAAAACTTTGTAAGGAGTTGCAAACTTTAAGAAACGAGCCCATAGTGTCAATTCGGAGTGATCATGGTAGGGAGTTTGATCAACTTTAGTTTGATTTGTTTTGTGCTAAATATGGCATCTCACATAACGTTTCTGCTCCTAGGACACCTCAACAAAACGGGGTTGTGGAACGAAAGAACCGCACCTTAGAGGATATGGCCAGGACTATGCTTTTAGAAAATACATTACCTAAAACCTATTGGGCTGAAGTTGTTAACACAACTAACTATATTTTGAATCGTTGTCTTATTCGTTCCATCTTAAAGAAAACTCCTTATGAACTTTTCAAAGGCCGCAAACCACTTATATCTTATTTTAAACCCTTTGGTTGTACTTGTTTTGTTCATAACAATGGAAAAGATAACCTTGGCAAATTTGATGCTCGTAGTGATGAAGGTATATTTCTTGGCTACTCCACAAGTAGCAAAGCTTATAGAATCTTCAATAAAAGGACCCAGTTAGTTGAAGAAAGTATACATGTTATATTTGATGAATGCAATGACGGTTCTTTGAGTGAAAGTGTTTCAGATATAGATCTTAACATCCATGCAGAAAACGAGGAAGGTGATGATGCTGCCACCAAGAACACAGAGAAGAGGAACATGCAGGAACAGATTCTCAACACTAAAGAATTGGCCCAAGGTGTTGAAGATTCGTCCAAAGCCCTTGTTGTCCAATCCAACAGTGTTGAAGCGTCAGAAACTACTGTAACTGAACTTAACAGGACCACGGAGTCAGATGTATCACAAGTCAATCCTACCGGTGTGACGAATCAAGGAGCTGAGACTAGCAAAAGGAAATTCAAATACTCCTCATCACACTCATTAAAGGATATCATTTCTTACCCTACTTCTAGTGTTCAAACTCGTTCTAAACTTAAAGATCTTTGTGCTTTTCACGCGTTTGTTTCTCTTATTGAGCCAAAGAAGGTAGATGAGGCACTTCAAGAGCCAGACTGGATCATTGCTATGCAAAGTGAGCTTAACGAATTTGAAAGAAACAAAGTCTGGACCTTGAAGCCTAGGCCAAAGCATCAATCAGTCATTGGAACACGATGGGTATTTCGAAACAAGCTAGATGAGAATGGTAAGATTGTGAGGAACAAGGCAAGGCTTGTTGCTCAAGGCTACAATCAAGAGGAAGGTATTGACTACGATGAGACCTTTGCTCCCGTATCCAGGCTTGAAGCCATTCGCATTTTATTAGCATTTGCATCTTTTATGAGTATAAAGTTATATCAAATGGATGTCAAGTGTGCTTTTCTTAACGGTTTCTTAGAGGAAAAAGTATATGTGGCTCAACCCCCAGGATTTGAAAGTTTGGAATTTCCCAATCATGTTTATAAACTTGACAAAGCGCTTTATGGTTTGAAACAAGCCCCAAGAGCTTGGTATGAGCGCTTGTCAAAATATCTTTAAGAAAATGATTTTAAAAGGGGGTTGATCGACAAGACTCTTTTTATCAAGACCAAAGGAAAGGACATTTTGGTTATTCAAATTTATGTCGATGATATATTATTTGGTGCTACTAACACATCTTTGTGCAAGGAATTTTCTGATATCATGTGCAGTGAATTCGAGATGAGCTTGATGGGTGAACTCAACTTCTTTTTGGGATTACAAGTTCACCAATCCAAGAAAGGGATCTTTGTCAACCAAAGCAAATACACTAAGGATCTCTTGAAGAAGTTCAAAATGGATCAATCCAAAGCAGCCAAGACTCCCATGAGCTCAACATTATCTCTAGATCAAGACAAGACTGGGAAAAGTGTCAATCAAAAGGAGCATCGAGGAATGATTGGATCTTTATTATATCTCACGGCTAGTATACCTGACATCATGTATAGTGTTTGCATGTGTGCTAGGTTTCAAGCTGTCCTAAAGAATCTCACCTCGTGGCTGTGAAGAGGATCTTTCGATATCTCAATGGCACTAAGGAGCTTGGACTATGGTACCCAAAGCAAAAGGATTTCACATTAATTGGATATTTTGATGCAGATTTTGCAGGCTATAAGGTGGATAGGAAGAGCACATCAGGATGTTGCCAATTCTTAAGAGCATCTTTGATCAGTTGGCACTCAAAGAAACAAAACTCAGTTGCTCTATCCACTGCAGAAGTCGAATACATTGCAGGTGGAGCCTGTTGCTCCCAAATCCTTTGGATAGCTCAACAAATGCGAGATCTTGGCATCAACCTCAAAGGCATTCCTATTAAATGTGACAATACAAGTGTCATCTCCATTACAAAGAATCTTGTTCAGCATTCAAGGACCAAACATATTGTTGTAAGGCATCATTTCATTAGAGACCATGTTGAAAAATGTGATGTGTCCATTTCATTTATTTCAACTGATTATCAATGGGCTGACATTTTTACTAAGCCTTTGGCAGAAGACATGTTCACCTTCATTAGACGAGAGATTGGGATGCTTAACAAGGATGCACTTTCGTAGGGGTAGCTTTCCCTTTACGAAAGATAAAATCTACTTAGTGTCAAGACCTTTGAGAATTATGTCAAGGTTTGTGAACTAAATGGTAGATCACATATATCGGATCACATATATTTGGTTAATATCTTTCAAGATATTTAATCAATTATGTTTTTATCGGATTTCAAAATTTTCCATTTATGTTATATTTTTACCCGTTGAGATATTTTTGGACCAAAATATTTTTCGGATATTCTCCCTCTTATTTTTGGTTAAGAAAAGGATTTGAATTTTGAATTGGAAATTTTCAAAATAGCAATGTTATGATTACTCCCCTTGGAACTCTAAACCCATCCCATCAACTCCATCATCTCTCTCTACTTAAACCCCAAATCCTGTACACGATCCCATCACAACTCAGAACTCATCTAAACCCTTTCAACTTCTCCTTCTTCAACCTCTCAACCTGTTCTAAGAAAACCCTAGCCGATTTCCTCCATGGCACCCAAATCAAAGAAAGCTTCCACACCCAAAAGACTAGGCGCCACTCCCAAGGGACGTCAGGTCACTGCCACCTCTCCCACACCTGAACCCACTCCTCAAGCCATTGTCCCAACTGTTGTCCAGAGCACCATCGCTGAGAGCACGGCCACTGTTACCAAGGGCTCTCAAAAATGCTCTGCTAAGAAGCCCCTCAATGCGAAACAGAAAGGGAAAAAGAAGATCTTAGCTGAGGAGGTGGACGAGGAAGAGGAGGAAGATGATCTCGACGCCATTCTGGAAAGAGATGCTGCCAAGGAAGCCGAAGAGGAAGCCTTGAAGAAGAAGGCCGAGGAGGAGGCCGAGCTTGCAAGGAAACGTGTCGAAGAGGAAGCTGAGAGGATTCGGAAGGAAGCCGAGGCCGAGGAGGTTCCATCTAAAGAGGAGCCTGAGGAAGAAGACGAAGAGCAAGACGGATCTAGAGAAGACGAGGAAGCTGAAGGAGATGAAGCGGGGTCCGGTGAGGACTCGAGTCTGAGGAAGAGGAGGAAGAGTCTCCTTCTCCTTCTCCTCCTCCCCCGTCTCCAAAGAAGCGGAAAGCCCCAATTGTTGTCAAGCCTCCATCTCCCAAGCGCACCAGGAAGGGCACCCTCAGAGGTCTTGAGGCGTCTGCCAAGAGAGCTGCTCCAACGATTGCTCGCAGGAAGAATGTCGATCCACCCGCCTACATCCAAGTAAACCAATCCTTACCCTCTTCATGGTTTGAAAATGCTGAGACTGCTGGTAAGTGGGTAGATGAGTTTCGAACTCGTAGGATAAGTTGTTCTGATTTTTTGGATATCGAGTTCTTTGAGGCTTTGAAGCTACCCTGCATTGATCTTCTCAAAAAATCCCCAGCCTGGACCCTTCTTAATCTTGAAACCGTCTACTATCCCCAGCTAACCCGCTTGTTCTACATAAACCTAAAAGCCAAACATGATGCAAATGGTTGGTCTTTGGAATCTGTTGTCAAAGGGGTTAGAATTTCTTTCAACTCCAATGACTTTGCAGATTTCCTTGGCCTACCTAGCCCTTGTCCACCCGCTGATGTACACCCCTCTAAAGAAAACTGCATCATCCTTGCCCGATCCAAGTACCTCTTACCCGAAGCATCTAACAGCACCTCAAAGCAGCTCACCCACTCATCCCTTACCCTAGAGGCAAAAATTATATTCAACATCATTGTTCGATGCCTCTTACCCCATCTTAACTCTGGCTCGCTCCTTACTGACAATGCCATCGTCCTCCTTTACCGAATCCTCAATGGCCTTGGTCTTGATCTGGCCAACACCATTTTAGGATCCATGGCTCATACAAGAAAAGCCAGGAAAGGAACTCCCCTCCCCTTTGCTGCCCTTTTGAGCCAAATCTTCAAAGCTTCTGGAATTGATTTCAAAAATGAAGAACAACAACGTCATATGGGTAAGTTCGACTCCAAGAGCCTTGAAAAGATAGGCATCACTCGGTCTCCCCAAGGGACCTTGAGTCTTGCCCCTCCTTCAAAAGCTCTTCCCACTGCCTCAGCTGTTGATGAGCGCATAGACAACCTGGAGTTGGGTTTGGAGGAAGTTCGCCTGGATATCAAGGAGCTGCACAAGGAGTTCATTACTGGTTTTTGAAAACAATTTCAAAACTTTTGGTGACTGTTGGTTTTACCTCCTCCCTTTGTTGAAAGACAAAAAGGGGGAGATGATCTGTGGTTGTTTTAGACTTGAAAACCTTTTTGCTGTGAAGGTCTTGGAAGACCTTGGTTTTTGATTTTTTGGTTTTCGGTTGGATGACTTTTCATGCTTTAAAATTTTGATCCAACATTTGTCTAACCCTTGAAGGTACTTAGTCCGATTTCACTTGTATTATTTATGCTTGACTAAGTTGCAGAGATGCACAGGTTTTGTCTTTCATCAAGGGGTAGATTTAATATTATTATATACTTCCATTATATTATTATATACTTAACTAACCTTTCAGGAAGTATTTTTGAATTATTTCCTTCCTTGTGATGCGTGTTGAGAAGATTCAAATCGGAAAGATTGTGGCCTCGAAGTTTCCAAAAATAGAAGATCCAGCTTATGCCATGATCTTGTCTAGCCGTTGGAGAAGATCCTTGGCGCCGATTTGTCTCAATATAAAGAGAAGGAAGATGAAGACAGAGTATATACATTCATTGAACACGAGCTTTCATACACTCCAAGCCTTCAAGAGAAATCTGTTTTTGTGTGATCTCTGCTTGTCCTAAGAGTCTGTTATTTCATTTCAAAGCATTTGAGAGTTATACAGTGAGCTTATAGGATATATTCAGTTATAGTGTTACACTCGAGAGTTTGTAACTCGGGAAGTGAACACTAGGCGATTGATTCACTAAGTGTAAGAGGATTGTAATAGATAGCATAGAGAGGTGGGGCTCTTCTAGATTGGTCTAGGACTCCAAAGGAACGAGAGTTGACTAGATTGCAATTGTATAGGAGAGAGGCTTCTCGGGGAGCTACTAGGATCCTAAGTCTTGTGAATCAATAAAACTCGGTTGAATCCTAGGGTTGTGGAAGAACCCTAGGCGGGGACGTAGGCCAAGCTTGTGCCGAACCTCGTAAACAACTCATCGAGTCCTTTACTTTATTGCTTTACCTTATTTCCGCACTTGTTTTGAATTGTTTAACTTTGTGATTCAGGTTTTCAGAGAAAAGACTAAGTCCAATCTCAAAGGGTTTTGCACGAGCTTCAAAAGTCTTGAGACTATCTGCGAAAAACCGACATACTCTATTCAACCCCCCTTATAGAGTATTTCTATATTACTTAGTTTTATATTATCGAACCTTCACAAAGGTTCTAAGAACCACAATGGAACCAAGGTGCCCCTAGGAACCCCCCTCCATACAGAGCTCCTGGACATCCAGAGAGGGATCAGCGGAAGGATGATCTACAGATGATCCTCGATGAGATGCGCCGGAATCAGGGAGAAAGAAAGCAAGCCAGTAGCGCCATCAATAATCAGCTTCAAAACATCAATACAAGATTTGGAGAATTGGACATCTGAAAGAGGAACATTGAGACCCAGATGGGCCAATTCGTAGCACAAATTCCACAACCGACCGGGCCACTCCACGAGCAGACAGAACCAAATCCCAAGGGGAAGACCGGACACATCGCGGCTGTAAAGCTCAAGAGCGGGCATCAACTACGCGAGTCAGATGTCGGAAAGTAGCAGGACGAAGCTGAGATGTTAATTGACATCGAGCAGAGTGTAGTCGACGTCGACTAGTCTACTCGACGTCGAGTAGAAGTACCCGAAGTCGACCAGCCACATAACATCGAGGGAACTTCTGCACGACAACACAACTCGAAGTCGACTACTCCTGTGGTCGAAGTCGAGGAGGATCTAGTCGATGTCGAGGAGAAGCAACTCGAAGTCGAGGACTCTACAATTCCTCCGACATCTGTTCTGGCTCCGAAACAGAAAAAGACGATACCTTTCCCTTCCAATGCGCTGAAAGATCCCAATGCAGGTAGGTTTAAACGCTTTGTTAAGATGCTTCAAGAACTGAATGCTTCAATTTCTTTTACAGAAGCTCTTGAAGAGATGCCTGCATATGTCAAGTTCCTCAAGGAAATCCTTAGCAACAAGCGATCAATCTCAAAAATCGCTAGTGAATGCAAATGGATGAACTTCTTTGAGAAGAGACCTGACCCTAGTAAGTTTTCTATTACTGTGGGATTTGGAAAATTTAACTATGAAGCCTTGTGCGATTTAGGAGCAAGCATGAGCATCATGCCCTTATCGATCTGGCAAAAGGTAAAGATAGGATCCATAGAACCTTTGGATACCAAACTATACATGGCAAACAATACAGTGGTCATCCCTACAGGTATTGTTGATAATGTCCCTGTCCAGGTTGGTAAGTTCTATATTCCCGCTGAATTCCTCATTATAGGTTGTGTTGAAGATCCTACTAGCCCTATTATTCTTGGTAGACCATTCTTAGCTACTGCAGATGCTAAAATTAGCGTAAAGCAGCGATTGCTCACCTTTACAATAGGCGACGAGGTCTTAGATTTCTCTTTTGGCCCTACAAAGGAGGAAATTTCATGGCTGGAGGTAAAAAGCATAAGCAACCACGAGGGTAAGCAAACAACAACGGAGGAAGGCGCCAAGAAGCTGCTCGACATCGACCAACATTGCTCGACGTCGACCACCGCTCTCATCTTCGACCAAGCCTACTCGAGGTCGACTTCCCCTTCTGAACACCCGACTTTCTAAGAGCCTAAGTATGGGATCCCTGTACTCAAAGTCGACCAGACCTACTCGACGTCAACCAACCCTAAGCCTGAAGATTTCTGTTTTGGGCACGAAAAGGTAAGTCCAGGTATGATTTCAACCCCTCCTCTGTCCATTAATAAATTTAATAAAAATTTAAGGGGAGCTAAGGCCCCATGGTGAGCTAATATGCGAAGGATGAGAGCTGGAAAGAAGAAGAAGGAAGGTACGAGATACTATGCAACCAACAACTTATCAGCTGAGCTTGCATACTACAATCAGGACCTAGATGATCCAGAAGAAGGGCCAAGCACAAGAGGGCCCCACATTGACGGTCCTTGAGCACAAGCGGAGAAGTCGACCTAGCGACTCTAAAATCTAGAGCATGTACATAAAACTTTTGAATTTTGGGACTTTGAAACTTTTGGTTTTGGTTTTGTTTGTTTTTGTTTTTTGGTTTTGAACGCTTCATGTGGAAGGTCTTGTCTTCGTGCGAAAATCTTAAATTTTTTTAGGTCGAGAAGCATAAAGGATCGCAAAGAGAGGAAGAATAAGTCCCTGACAGTCAGTCGAAATCGACTAGGCCAAGTCGAGATCGACTACGAAGAGGATCGAGTATAGCACTGTACTCGACGTCGAGTAGGCCACTCGATGTCAACCACCCAGAAGCATCCTTGACTTCATCTTTCACTCGACGCAGCAGATCTGTATTCGACGTCGACCACGCCTACTCGACGTCGACCACGCCTACTCGACGTCGACTACCTCAGTTACTCGACTCCCCGATGTTGACTTTACGACACGTTATTCAGTGAGTTCCTTCCTTTATCCTTGTTTTATATTAATTTTATACAGTGGGGACACTATATACTTTAAGTATGGGGTGGGGGAAGAGCTCATTATCATTATTTTATTCTTGATTTTTATTACATGGTGAATTTTGAGTAAATTTTTAATTTTGTGCATAATTGCTAAACTCAAAGTTCTATGAGACATCTCTCAATGCTTGTAAATTGTTCAAAGATTAGTTTCATGGAAGTTATATAGAACTCGACGATGCAAAATTGGATTCATTAGAGATATAGCATGAAATTGCCTAGTAAAGGGAAGTCACAATGAAGTGTATAATTTTATTGAAAACCATGAAAGGAGATAAAATTTGAAATTGCTTTTGACATGTTGCATAATAAGAGGATGGAGGACTTTATATTTCCATATATGCTCTATGTTTATATTCCTTAGCCATACCTATGCTTATGCATCACAAAAGCCATATTAAGCCTTATTTCATATATTGCTCCACATGATCTAAATATTGCCCATTCTTTACCTTATCCGGGGATTGTGTTGAGAATTAAAGCTACATTATGGATATTATTATATGGTGTTTGTGTTGTTGTTGTATATCATATATGGAGTTTTGCAGGAAATTGAAAAATATATGGAAAATTTAATGAGTGGAAAAAAAAATTCTGATCACCTTAGGAGATAAAGGTAGATCGACCCTGCATGCTGAAATAATAGTTCAGTGAGATGGGACACACAAGTGAGAAGTCCAAATCACTAAGTATCCAGGGTCATTCATGACACCCATGCTTGCGACTCGCGAGAAAGCAGTGCTTAGGTTAGAGAGGTAAAAGCATAATATTGGGGAAAAAAAAAGCATTGATCGAATGAGTGAAAGGTGATGCTTCTTATGAAGAATGAATGTGGTATGAAAGTTTGGAAATACTCCATTTCCCCGGATCATTAACACCACATTGCAAAAAATTGCCCACATTTAGCCTTTTACCAATCTACTCCTTATTGAGCTTAAATTAAAGTCCTCTTGATTATTAATGCTTTGTCACATGAATTGTTTTTGCATAACCCTCCTTTAGTGAGTAGATGTTGCTTTTATTGCACATGTATGGATTTGTTGCATAAGTACCTTTTTGATGATGGTAATTGATTGCAGGGTTATATAAAGATGAATCTATGATGTTGAGAGTTTTAAATTCTTCCCCTGAATGACCATCCAAGTTATTGCTTGGGGACAAGCAAGCTTAAGTATGGGGTGATTTGATGTCCACTAAAGTGACCATGTCTTTATATACATTTTAGCTCCTTATTCTTAGTACTTTGCATATTTCGGGCTGGGAATATGTTCAATTTATGTAATATATGCTTATTTGCAAGAAATAGAGGTCTACATAAGTTTTGGTTTAATATTACATAATTTGGAGCCATTCCGGGAGGAAACCAAAAGATAGGATCCACTCGAAGTCGACTAAGGCTACTCGAAGTCGACTACAGCAGGAGAGCAAACTTGATCGAGGAAGGAAGAAGAAGTCGACTCCAGTTCAAGACTTTACTCGATGTCGAGTAAGTTACTCGGTGTCGACCAAACCCAGAAGCAAACCCGAGCTCGAGGAAGGAGAGACATCTCGAGAAAACAAGGACAAGCTAACTTTACTCGACGTCGACCAAAACTGGTCGAAGTCGACCAAGCCAAAAATCGAGTGAAGACCCAGAATCGACCCGAAAAGCTGAAGAAGGAAGGAAGAAGTCGATATCGAGTTGAAGTTGGTCGATGTTCATCCCTGGAGGCCGGAATCGAGTTGCTGAGCTGAAGCGAAGAAATGTTGGTCGATATCGAGTAAGGCTACTCGATATCGAGTTGACCCCAGTGGCCGATTTCGAGCTAGTCCGAGTCTTGTTATGGTTCTATCCCGAATCCAATGGAGATATTTCCGAGAGAAGATTCTCAACACATGAAGATTTAGATATTTATAGCTTTTTATCTTTTTATCTATCCTAAGGGGTGAACAATTAATTACCCTATGATTTATCTAGTTTTACTTATTTAGATAGATTTATTTCCAAGTAGAGTTTTATCTTTAGATATTAGATAAATATTCCTTACCTTGATTAATAAGGATTGGATGCCTATAAATAGAGCCTATATGGCTGATTTTTATTCATTCAATCATACAATTCAATTCTAGAAGTAGAGTAGAGAGAGAGAGAGTGGAAGCCGAGAGGAGTGAAGGAGCGAGAGCAAGTTGGCTTCGATCGGTTGTAAGCTTTGTTTAGTTTATTAATGCAAGTTTCTTTTCCATCAATGATGTCTGCAATTGCGATGAAAAGCGAGTAGTCCACCTACTTCTAGGGTTGGTGAGAGCCCGACGATAGCCATGCGTGCTTGAGGTAAAGATCCGACCTTTGTTATGTTTTGAGCATCTACTGCCTTTTATATGTTTATTACCTATTCAATAGAGATCCATACTAACAACTTGGATTATAAACATAAAATCGGTAGATACAATTAGGCTTTCTTGAAAGAGTTGTCTAATTGTTGGAAAAGGCGAAAGCTTGTTCCTTCGATGAAATTTGCATAATTATCGTTATTTATCTTGCCTTATGCATGTTTGGTTATCGTTTTTGCAAACCCCGATATTGGAAGTTTTCTTTTACATATTTTATTTCGAATTCTGAAAAGCTTTGTTCTTTATTTTATTTTACTGTTTCTGCTCGACTTCGACCACCCCTTGGTCGACGTCGACTACTCACCTTCGATCGAGCAAAAATCGTCGGTGTTTGTGTCTTTGCAGGAACTCGATTTCGACAAGCTTACTCGACTACGACCAAGTTTTCCTCGATGTTGAGTTGACTGCTCGAGATCGACCAATCCAGTGATTGCTGCTCGCTCGGATTCGACTTACCCGGCTTCTGTCGACTAACCCTAGTCGAGGTCGAGTACACTGAAGTCGATTTCTGCCCGTGAGATTCTTCCACTGCCTGAGATCCGCTGACCAGCTTCCTCGATGATCGATCCTGACTTCCCACAGCTACATTGGGAGGAAGTCTTGTAATCATTTGGGTGGGCACGAATCCGATTTGATTTATTTTATTATATTTTAAACTCGATTTCCTCCTACAACAATTTGTAATTCATAAAGAAGGTTAAAAGTCATAAAAACTATATTTGATCAAATATGTAATAAGGTATTAACCTTATATATGATCCGATATATGTGCTCTACCATTCAGTTCACAAACTTTAACATGAATCTCAAAGGTCTTGACATTGAGTAGAAGCTTTCTTTCGTAAAGGGAAAAAACCCCCTACGAAAGTGCATCCCTGTTAAGCATTCCGATCTCACGTCTAATGAAGGTGAACCTGTCCTCTTCCAAAGGCATAGTAAAAAAGTCAGCCCATTGATAATCAGTTGAAATAAAAGAAATGGACACATCACCTTTTTCGACATGGTCTCTAATGAAATGATGTCTTACATCAATATGTTTGGTCCTTGAATGCTGAACAGGATTCTTTGTAATGGAGATAGCACTTGTATTGTCACACTTAATGGGAATGCCTTTGAGATTGATGCCAAGATCTCTCATTTGTTGAATTATCCAAAGGATGTGGGAGCAACATGCTTCAGCTGCTATGTATTCGGCTTCGGCAGTGGATAAAGCAACTGAGTTTTGTTTCTTTGAGTGCCAACTAATGAAGGATGTTCCTAAGAATTGGCAACATCATGACGTGCTCTTCCTATGTACATTATAGCCTGCAAAGTCTGCATCAGAATACCCAATTAGTGTAAAATCTCTTTGTTTTGGATACCACAAGCCAAGCTCCTTAGTGCCATTTAGATATCGAAAGATCCTCTTCACAACCACGAGGTGAGATTCTTTAGGGTCTTCTTGAAACCTACCACACATGCAAACACTAAACATGATGTCAAGTCTACTAGCAGTAAGATATAATAAAGATCCAATCATCCCTCGATACTCCTTTTGATTGACATTCTTCCCGGTCTTCTCTTGATCTGGAGATAAGGTTGAGCTCATGGGTGTCTTGGTTGCTTTGGATTGATCCATCTTGAACTTCTTCAAGATATCCTTAGTGTACTTGCTTTGCTTGACAAAGATCCCTTTCTTAGATTGATGAACTTGTAATCCCAAAAAGAAGTTGAGTTCACCCATCAAGCTCATCTCAAATTCACTGCACATAATGTCAGAAAATTCCTTTCACAAAGATGTGTTAGTAGCCCCAAACAATATATCATCAACATATATTTGAATAACCAAAACGTCCTTTCCCTTGGTCTTGATAAAAAGAGTCTTATCGATCAACCCCCGTTTAAAATTATTTTCTAAAAGATATTTTGACGGGCGCTCATACCAAGCTCTTGGGGCTTGTTTCAAACCATATAACGCTTTGTTTAGTTTGTAAACATTATTAGGAAATTCCGAACTTTCAAAACCTGGGGGTTGAGCCACATAGACTTCTTCCTCTAAGAAACAATTAAGAAAAGCACACTTGACATCCATTTGATATAATTTTATACCCATAAAAGATGCAAATGCTAATAATATGCGAATGGCTTCAAGCCTGGCTACGGGAGCAAAAGTCTCCTCATAGTCAATACCTTCCTCTTGATTGTAGCCTTAAGCAACAAGCCTTGCTTTGCTCCTCACGATCATACCATTCTCATCTAGCTTGTTCCGAAATACTCAACGTGTGTCAATGACTGATTGATGTTTTGGCCTAGGCTTCAAGGTCCAGACTTTGTTCCTTTCAAATTCGTTAAGCTCACTTTGCATAGCAATGATCCAGTCTGGCTCTTGAAGGGCCTCATCTTCCTTCTTTGGTTCTATAAGAGAAACAAACGCGTGAAAAGCAAAGAGATCTTTAAGTTTAGAACGAGTTTGAACACTAGATGTAGGGTCAGAGATGATATCCTTTAATGAGTGTGATGAGGAGTATTTGAACTTTCTCTTGCTAGTATCAGCTCCTTGGTTCGTCACATCAACACGATTGATTTGTGGTACATCCGACTCCGTGGATCTGTTAGGCTCAGTTACAGCAGTTTCTAAAGTCTCAACACTTTTGGATTGGTCGCCAAGGGCTTTGGACGGAGCTTCAACATCTTGGGTCAATTCTTCAGTGTTAAGAATCTGATCCCGCATCTTCCTTTTCTCTGTGTTCTTAGTAGCAATATCATCACCATCCTCATTTTGTGTATGGCTGGTAAGATCTAGATCTGCAACACTTTCACTTAAAGAACCGTCATTGCATTCATCAAATATAACATGTATACTTTCCTCAACCAACTTGGTCCTTTTGTTGAAGATTCTATATGCTTTGCTACTTGTGGAGTAGCCAAGAAACATACCTTCATCACTACGCGCATCAAATTTCCCAAGGTTATCTTTTCCATTGTTATGAACAAAACAAGTACAGCCAAAGGGTTTAAAATAAGATATAAGGGGTTTACGGCCTTTGAAAAGTTCATAAGGAGTTTTCTTCAAGATGGAACGAATAAGACAACGATTCAAAATATAGTTAGATGTGTTAACAGATTCAGCCCAATAGGTTTTAGGTAATGCATTTTCTAAAAGCATAGTCTCGGCCATGTCCTCTAGGGTGCGGTTCTTTCGTTCCACAACCCCATTTTGTTGAGGTGTCCTAGGAGCAAAAAAATTATGGGAGATGCCATATTTAGCACAAAACAAATCAAACTGAAGTTGATCAAACTCCCTGCCATGATCACTTCGAATTGACACTATGGGCTCCTTTCTTAAAGTTTGCAACTCCTTACAAAGTTTTGAAAACTCAAACAAGGCCTCTGATTTTTCTTTTAAAAATGCAACCCAAGTATATCTCGAAAAATCATCAACAACAACAAGCATATACTTTTTACCATTGGAGGATTTGACTCGCATAGGACCACATAAATCCATATGTAAAAGTTCAAGGGGTTTAGAAGTACTTACAACCTTTTTGGGTTTAAAAGAGATACGTATTTGTTTACCTCGTGTGCATGCTTTGCACATATCAATACCTTTGAAGTCCATCTCAGGTAGTCCTCTTACAAGCCCATTGGACACAAGCTTCTGTAGTGTATGTGGGCTTACATGACCGAGTCTCCTGTGCCAAAGCTTTGGATCGTCTATCAAAGCATTTAGATAGGATAAGCTTCCTTGTGCTACTTGCTCAGCATTCACAACATAGATGTTGTTATAGCGATAGGCAGTTAGAACTAATTCATCTGTATCTTCTCTGCGCACTAGACATCTTTTCTTGTTAAATCCAACATTATTACCACTATCACATAGTTGAGAAACACTAAGCAAATTATATTTCAAACCATTAACAAGATAGACATTTTTAATGCTATGGTTAGGATCACTCCCAACACTACCAATACCAACAATGTCACACTTTCCTTTTGTCACCAAGAGTGATTGTTCCAGTAGATTACTTCTTTAGATCATAGAAGAGAGACCTCTTCCCACTCATATGTCTCGAGCATCCACTATCAATAATGCATTTTTGCTCTTTCACCTTGGTGATCTCCTGCAAGACAAAAATCAACCTTTGTGGCTAGACCAATAAGCAAATTTAGTTCCATTATTGGGATAAAACATATTTGGTAAAATAGTGCCTTCGGGGACCCAAACTTGCGTTATCCGTTCTTTTCTCAAGTGAACAGGAAATGTATTGCGAATGATATGTGGATCATTTCTTCTATAGGGGCAGGTCTCTTTTACATGTCCCTTTCTCGCACAACAGTGACATATAGGAGAGGTTCTACTTCCTTTTGCCTTTACAAAAGTGGTAATGTGCTGCTTCTTTAAAAACCTTGTATTGTAACCAATACCACTTTTGTTTAGAGAACTTTGTTGCTCACCCAACATCCTATCAATAGTGCCTTTGGACTTGGTAAAACTTATGAGGGTTGTCTGTTGGTATTGAATCTTCTTATTCAGGGAGATCTTCTCGTTCTCTAAGTCATGATGTTCATTTCTTAGAGAAGAGAGATCTTGCTTGAGTTCAGATTTCTCTGAGTCAAGAGTCTTGACTTTAATGTCAAGACCTGAGTAAGAAGTGTCAAGACTTTTGACCCTCATAGACAAATCCTCCATATAGTTCTTTCCTCCTAGTCCACAGTTTTCTTAATAAGAGTGTTCGTTTGGGCAATAAGTTTCTCTTCATTGGCGATCATATTATAAAGGAATTCCGATAGTGCCTCTTCTGGACTTGCCATAAGCTCTCTTACAGTTACCTCAAGTTGCTCATCGTGGGATTCATCTCCTGAGGCCATGAGACAGACATTGGCCTTCTCATCATCGGAGTCTGTGTCAAAATCGCTCCAAGTTGCTATCATGGCTTTCTTTTTCCATCTATCACCTTTCTTGAACTGGCTCTTCGTCTTTTGAGGGCGGTCTTTCACAAGATGATCTGTTTCGCCACATTCAAAACAAGACAAAGGTTTAGTCTTCTTGTCATATTTGTTGTATTGAGACTTACCTCGAATTTTAGAAGACTCTGATCCATCCTTGTTGTTGAATTGCTTCTTCATTTTGAGGATTCGAGAGAGACCCCTTTTAATGAGAGCAAAGGGATCATCCTCGTCTTCAGAATCAGACGCATCTTTGGGCTCATCCTTCTTAGACTCAAGTGCCAAGTTCTTAGTGCTTGTTGGAAGTTCTCCATCGTCTTCATTGAGAATCATCTCATGTGTAATCAGCTTCCCAAGCAAGTCATCAAGGGGTTGAGTGGTGAGATTCTGGGCTTCTTCTATGGTTGTCACTTTCGGACCCCATTTGTCTTCTGGGAGGCACCTCAATATCTTCCTCACTTTCTCAACATTCTCAAAGGTCTTGCCGAGAGAGTCAAGGTTGTTTGTGATTTCCGTGAACCGTGTGAACATAGCCTTGATAAACTCATTTGGCTTCATTTTGAAGAGTTCATACTTTCAAAGGAAAATGCTGATCTTGGTATCCTTCACTTGACTGGTTTCTTCGTAGATGACAACCAGCTTGTCCATCCCAAATCTCTTTAGACCACAATATAGTAAGTTAATGGCCTTGTAGTTCTTGGAGATGAGTTCAAGATCCGCTTGGATGAATTCAGCCTCGGTCTTCGTGACTTTGGTTCCATTTGGTCCGTCTTTCACTGGAACCTTCGGACCGTTAGGAATAAATTATACACAGTAATTGTAATAATTTTATTGAAATTTTTTAGGAGAAAAATACCAAATCGACATTAGTAGCATTGATTAATTTGAGATGGACAATTGACATTTTCTTTTTTATTGTTTCCTATATATTCAAGCAATTGACATTTTCTGATAAAAGGAAGGAAAACGAATGTTTCCAAAAAATTGGTCCTGAAGTAAAACCCTGCATTTGAAATTCCTATTAACTCGCGTTTGTTTGAGAAAGTTTTAAGCAAAACCAACCAGGTAATATATTGTTGTGAAACATTCAAGGCATGGCGAAATGAACTCCAAACCACAATTTTTCATTCTACATTTGTCCAATCTCCCTTATATAAATAATAGCATGAAAGTTTTCATCCTAAAACACACAAAATCAAAACCCCATAAAATTTTTTATAAAAAAAAAAGGAAAAAAAAAGAGTAAAAAGAAAACATAAGAAGAAATAGTAATGGGAAGGGAAAACCATGATCCCCGTAGCCTTTATGGCATTGTGTTCACAGTTGCCCTGGTCGTCCTGCCTACGGTATGGAGCGCAGCAGTGAAGTCCCAAATGGTAACCTCAGCTGAGGACGTCTCAGCAGGCAAAGCCGGTCCTGGAGCTAATCCTGTGAAACACGAGATTCCTACAAATCCATCTGAAGTTGACCTTTGGTTTCACAAGGTTGCTTTGCCCGTTAGGTTAGTGCTCGATCCTAATTCGATATATATATATATATATATATATATATATATATATATATATGATGATACCGGCCTATACTTTTTTTTTTTGTTTAATTATATAAACCTAGCTAGAAAATATATATATCTTTGATTGGATTGGATATGATTAATTCCTTGAATTGTGTAGGGATCGCCCTGATGTTGAGCCCGACCTAGTTACTGCGGAGGACAAAATGGAGATTATCAGGGTGAGGAAGGACGGAACTGGAAAGTTCAAGACGGTGATGGAGGCAGTGAACGCTGTTGAGGAAAAAGGAAACGACAACCGAGTGATCATAGACATTGGTCCAGGGGTGTACAAGGAGCAGGTGAAGATTGATAAATACAGGCCTTACATTACCTTGTATGCGTGCCCTAAGCAGAGGGCAACCATTACTTTTGACGCTGACGTACCCAAGTACGAAATGACCGATACCCCTGTTCTTAGCGTTGAGGGTGACTACTTCAATGCCATTAACGTCGTAATCATCGTATGTGCTATAACCATCAAACCCTACTCGATCTACGTACTATATACTACAACACGTTGCAACTATTACTATTACTAGATGAGCTAAGCTGAGCTGAGCCTTGTTTTTATTTATTTAGTATACATCAATTCCATATATATATATATGTCTACTGCACGTACGCAGAATAATGCCCCCAAAAAGGAAGGCCAACACCCCGTTGCTGTAAGGGTAACAGGCAACTATGCGACATTCTACAATGTGATTATGAGCTCCAAAGTAAACACCCTTCTTGATGACACCGGCAAGCATTTCTTCAAGGATTGCTTGATCGAAGGCGGTAACGATGTCATCTTTGGTGACGGAAGATCCATCTATCTGGTACGTACCCCGGCCGGCCCTTTGGATCATAAAATATATATAATCGAAACACCCCAACTAATATAACATTAATTAATGTATATGTAAATGTAGAACACGACGATCAATCTCCTTCCCAACCTGCCAGCCTCCATTATTACTGCCCAAGCAAGGAAGAACACTGACCCAAACGGAGGGGGGTTCGTCTTTGTTTATTGCACGGTGATGGGAGAAACATCAGTAAAAGCCTTGCTAGGCCGGACATTCAACGCTGGATCAAGAGTCATCTTCGCTTACTCCGAGTTGTCTGGCATAGTCCAGCCTCAAGGATGGTTTGATGCATTCGACACAGACTACGAGAAGTATATAAACTTAACCTTGCACCGCTCGTCCGCTCCAATTCAAACAAACTACTCTACTTACTATATGTATACATGTATTTGCAGGACTGCATTCTTTGGAGAGTATAAGAACAAGGGGATAGGATCCATCCTTGACAAGAGGATTGACCTACCTTGCACCAAGAAGGTTACCGACGCCGACGTCAAGCCCTTCCTTAACCTCGACTTCATTGATGGTGCCGAGTGGCTCCTCCCTCCTGTCGTACTTAAGGCTGATCTCGGAAAGCACTAGGATTAATTAAGGATCCTCACTTTGGCAGAGCTCTAGTTGTAGTCCTAAATTAAGACTTGTATTTTTCTTATTTCTTTCCTATTATCAATAACTCACTACCGTACGTCATATATGTGTGTGATGATTATCATAAGATGTGAGCAATTTTTTTTTTAATTAAGCCATTTTTTTAGGATCTTAATTTTTTAACAGTATTTTGTACTGCTTTATTTTTGTTGTTTTCAAATTAAAGCTTCGTTATCGGTTTAACTTGCATCTCGTTGTCAATTTATCATGAGAAGTGGTTTCTATTTTGTTCCCACGTACTTCAAATTGTGTAATGCCCAAATAATGGATAGTGGTTGAGCTCGATTGGGCCTCAATCCAGTCTCATCGAATATCACAGCTTAAGATTGGGCCTAATCCAAACGAAGTTGATATGGGAAGGTCCAGTGATGAAGCCCCCATCTCCCTCAATGTCTCTAGCTTGATGAGCTTCCAGAATCAAGATGAAGCTTCTCAAAAGGTTCTCTCCGATGAGATGAAATGATGAATTTTGCTTAATAAAAGAGATACTATTATGCTCACTTCTGGAACTATAACAAGCACCTCAAACTCATTATAAGCTTCTCCTAACAAGAAACCATATAGAGAGACGGAAATGGTATGGGTGAATGGGTGATTGAGAGGCGATTTCACTTCTCACTGTAGCTAAAGCTCGTATAAAGCTTCTTCGATAAGGAAACAGGGAGATCAAGGATCGAAGAGGATGAAGATGACAATAGCCACCAATCGTATGATCACGATAAAAAGATCGAAGAGTGTCATTTGTTCTTCTCCTTGAGCTTCTTCCTTTTTCTGCTATATAGCCTTTAGTTTTATTCTCATATCTTTTGTTTTATACATAGCGATAATTTGGATGAGCTTATGCCCTGCTGAACCACCACTCAAGAGCGTCCGTTCAGACGAGAACACGAAGTTATGGATGAGACACTAATCTAACCGCGTCCATTGAATGTCGCAGATGGACCGCCTTTTCAGCAACCAGATTGACTTATCAAAAGATGTGCTCGTATGAGGTTGAAACAAAATCCCAAAGCAACAAAAGAATGTCATAAATGAAAATCTCCATCTCCCAGGGACACTTCCACACACCTCTTACATGCATTTTAGTTATGACTTCTCAAAAGATGTGCTTGCATAAGGTTGGAACGACGTTTTCAAAAGTGCTAACTTGGAATTTTTAAAGCAACTAACCAAACTTGAGTTTTCGTTATGTCGCCATGCGAAGTGGATACATGCATCTATGGGGGCACCTATAGTTGCTTGCTAAGACCTAGTGGTGACGTTACGACGTTTTCAAGTTATGATATGACCAAGGAGCTGGAGTTAGGATGTGGTAGGGGGCCATATTGCATCCTTTCTACGACCCATTTGGGAATATTATGATCATGACAAGGATATTCTGAGGACCTCATGGGGGCACTTCAGCCATCCATTACCGCCACCTCCAACCACCACCCACCACCACTTCAGCCATCCATTACCACCACCTCCAACCACAACAAAAACCACAAAAACTCCACCCTTCTCCTCCCTCTCACCTCTCGGCCGAAAACCCTAGCCCCCCCCCCCCCCCACCCCACGCACACACACCCCATACTCTTCCATTCTTTTTATAACCAAGAACATACAACAACCTTTCCACCTCTATTTGAAGACTAAGGAGCCATTTGAAGACTTCCATCAGCCCGAAGAAGGAAGATTGAAGCCCCGGAGCATTCTTTGCTCATTTTCGAATCTAGGAGGGTAAGAAGCTCATTCCTTTCTCATTTGACCTCCAAGCCCCCAAATTTTGTTCCTTTAACCCTTTACTAACTTCCCCAGCTCACCAAACAAGAGGATCTAGAAGAAACGGACTCAAAAATCGCACTTCAAGCCACCCCGGAGAAGAAAAGTGAAGAAGAGAAGAGTTGGGTGAGAAATCCTGCAAATCCTCAAATTTTACATTCAATCATGGTGCTAACATGTTTTTAGAAGCCTAGGGAAAATTTGGGAACATGCCTTAAGGGTTCTGACTCACGGCCACGAGGATGAGTCTCTCAGTGGTGAGAGAGCCCTTCTAGGATGCCCTAAGGGGAACCCCAGACTCGCGGCCGCGACATTTGTTTTGCGGGCGCGAGGCTTCTCGCGATTGTGAGACCCTCGCGGGCGCGAAGCCCTCGTATGCGCAAGAGAGACTTCCGCGTCCGCAATACCCCTCCTCTCACGGGGTGCTCGCTGGGACATCTTGCGTAGCGAGAGCCCTTTTCGCCGCGGCGAGATGTCCCCTGGCTGAATGTTTCGGACATGTTTTTTGATGTTTTGACAAATGATTTCGCGACTCGTATTTAACAATTTTGAGGATTGAAATGACTTATCTAACAACTTCTTGGGATTTTGGAAAATGAACTTCGCAAGTGTTTCAAGGTCGGAGATCCTAAAATGATTAACACGATTTTCGAAACGTTTTTCGAGACTAACTCGGGAACTTGAAATGGCCGGTGACTAAGTAGCATGTTGATGTGATTGGTTGACTAATGGCATGATTGTGTGAACTAATGGCCTGTATGAATGACTAATGATATGATGAGATAGTAGAGTTATGTTTTTGCATGATTTATACCTTAGGATTATAATGAACTGTTGAGATGTATATGCGGATATGATATTATGAGAATGCGGATGTGGCTAAGTGAAATATGGAGAATGATGAGGCCTTATGGAATGTTGTGATATGATGAATGGTTGAGTATGGTGGAATAGTAATTGCGATGTGTTTACTTATCCTATTGAATGATGTATGCTTTGAGTGTTTGAATAGTTAGATGTAGACTTATATGTGTTCCACTATGCTTCTAGGTGATATTGTTTGATTGTGTGTGCTGCTTGTCGGGTTCTCTTTTGTTGTTCTACTAACCAGCTAAGTCTCTTCAGAGCTTACTCAGATTTGATCAGACCCTTCCCTGCTTATATGCGCATGATGTACTAGGTGCTTGCATATCTTATTAAGCATGCTATGTAGTATCATGTTAAGTTGCATTAACGAATGAGCATTCTTATTCTGTATGTGTATGTAAACAGAACGATCATTATCTTTGAAGTAATTAGAGTCTTTGCTAGGGTCAGAGAACGGCACAGTCCCATCCGGTTTCGTTCTGAGTCATTCAAGTCATGGTAACATCCTTATAACAACACCTTTACTATTACCCGCATTATTATTCTTTTCTCTTCGCAAGATCAGATATATGATGATTTGATTAAGCATCTTTGCAAAGATGCTTAATCAAAACACTACCCGCATTAGTTTGTATATTTGATTTTGATGTGTGTGATTGTAGTTCAAATGTAAGGTAAGTTAATCCCCGTCCAAAACACTACTCAGTGAAATTTAAGCGGAAATTGATGGGTAGTTTTTCTGTTTGATTTATACAAGTTGAATAGCTTATTGTGTATGTTGCACGGAATTTGTACAGATGACCTCTAGTTGTATGCACTTGCAATAGAAGCAATATTTTCTTATGGTAGAGTATGTGTGCATTTAGTACGTTAAACTCTTCATTCCATTTAGGATTTTATATGTGGATTTTTTCTACTAGTGCTCTCTCTTCCGTTTCCCTATGTAATGCATGATCCCTGTTTTTCGTGCAGAAACTAACACTGATGTTCTATGGAATGTGATGCCTGATCTTGTTTACAAAAGACCTGTATGGGTTCTCTCTTCCGAACACTTCCTATAACTTTGTTTCGACACAGATTTAATTTGTAGGCACTTGCTGTGCAGAATCACATTCTCGAGTATACTCTTAGATGCTGATTCTCTTTAACTTGCTCTTTCTCTTGTCTTTTTTTTGTCTGTGAGCAGTTCTGGACGGAGAGTTATGTCCAGTGGTCACCTCTAGGGACATATTTGGCCACTGTTCACCGACAGGGTGCTGCTGTATGGGGAGGTGCCTCTGCATTTGACCGCATAATGTGGTATGCTCATCCTCAGGTTCGTGTATATACCAACGTTTTTTATATTGTTAAGTTTCATTGCTTTAATAATTTATGTGTTGAGAAAATGGATTTTGTTTTAATGTCTTGTAGGTTAAAATGATTGATTTCTCTCCTGAAGAAAATATTTGGTTACCTACAACAGCCATGAACCCAGCAACCCTAGGGATGCCCATGTAAGTATTATATTCATGTTAATTCGATAAAAGAAGAGTTAATCCCTAGAGGCCAAGCCTTTTCATTTTTGATTAATAAGCATCTTTGATATGATTTTTGTTTGTTAGAGGGTCGTGCTCAATATCTTTGACGTGAGGATTGGAAAAGTAATGAGGGATTTCAAAGGAAGTGCTGATAATTTTGCAGTTGGTGGCACTAGTGGTGTTACTGGAGGTTCTTGGCCCGTGCTCAAGTAATCATTCTATCTTCTTATATAACCTTTTCAGATTTTTCTATCTGTTATTCGGTTATTTTGTAGCCTTGTTGTGATCAATATAATTCTCTTTGCAAATGGGCTGGTGGAAGGGGTGACAAATATTTTGCTAGAATTGGCAAGAATGTTAGTTCTGTTTATGATTCAGAGACTTTCTCTCTTATTGATAAAAAGTCTATTAAAGTTAAAAATGTTATAGATTTCAGCTGGTCTCCTATAGATCCCATACTAGCCCTTTTTGTTCCAGAACATGGTAACCATGCCAACCTGCCAAGGTTAGTTTGTTTCCCACTTTTGTCATGTGCATGTTGGCTTGTGTTGATTGCATCTGAGATTAAATGATTGCAGCTCAGCTTAATTGTAAAGTTTTATCATGGTACACCACTAGTAGCTAAAAGAAGTGTTTGACATGAACAAGATGTACAAGAACCATTGCTATTAGTTTATTTTCCTTGTTTCTTTGATTCTTCAGTTTTAAATGCTCTTTTTGCTATTATGTAAGAACATTCTATCTAATTTAAAGCCTATGTTATTATGTAAGAACATTCTATCTAATTTGAAGCCTATCAGCTCAAATGGTAGAGCATTGCGTTCAAACACAAAGATGCGGGTTCAAATCCCGCATAGGCTACGATAATAAAAAAAACTGCAAATATGTCATTTCACATCGGGTAATAGCCGATGTCTTTAAAAAAAATCGATGCCTATGTGGGGGATGTAAAAAGTCAAAACATTTTAACATCAGGTAATAGCCGATGTCTTTATATGTTATAACATCGGTTATATTTTATAATCGATGTTATAAGATAACAAAGACATCGGATTTAAAAATATAAACGATGTTATAACATACAAAGACTTCGGGTTCTGGCCGATGTGAAAAACTTTTGACTTTTTACATCCCCCACATAGACTTCGATATTTTTTTTTAAACACATCGGTTGTTACCCGATGTTAAATAGCAAATTTCTAGTAGTGTTGGGTTGGGCACCAATACGAGTTTGATCCTATATATTAATGAAATGGAATGTGTTCATAAGCTGGTCAGTCTCCGCCCTATCGGTAAGGGGGGCGGTGATAGAAAGAGGGATATACCACTTGACATTCTGTGCTAGGGCCCTATTTATATTTTGCACATATATAAACCTCGAGCTATTGTGTGTTGATATTCATGTCCTGCATTAGAAGCATGATATATGTGGGGATCAGATATTCATGTCCTGCATTAGAAGCATGACATTCTATGCTAGGGCCCTATTTATATTCTGCACATATATAAACCTCGAGCTATTGATGTTATATGTCTTCATAAGCGGGGCCCCTTTTGCATGGCAGAGAGTGAGTGTTGGAAACTCTGACTTCTTCAGACTTATACTTTTTGGGATTTCATACTACTTAAACTCCGTTTTAACCTGGCTTTAGCGCGGCACCCTATGTACTACTTAGATTTATGTTGTTTGCATGACAAATGTATTTCCCTGTGAATTGGACTTAAGACAGGTACACAAAATTTACCCCTGGGATTCCAACGATCCTTTTCGGTTTTGGATACGAAATACCACTTTAAACCCACTAATGTTCGATTTCAAACCTTCGACCTGTACTCGGAGCGCAAGATCCTAACAAAGGATCCTTCCTTCAAAACGTAACTCGGGATTCCTAATCCCGAGCCGTTTCAGACAAATACTAAATAGATTTATATAAATGGCATTTGGAACAAATATTTTGATTTAATTACTATTAGATTTTTACAAAATAATCGTTTGTTAAATTTTGTGTTTTAATAAGTTGGCCCATCTCATTTTTATTTTTGACCCATTTCATTTTCAACTTTGGCCCGTTTTTCATTATTATTATTATTATTATTATTATTATTATTAGTTTTTAACAAATCTATATATGAATAATTCATTCAATCAAAACATAATAATATATATACATATAAATAAAATAACAACTATAAAATTGTTGATTTGGATATAAATAATTCTTTCCAGCAAAAAATCTATTATATATAATAAAGGAGAAGTCGCATGAGACACATGACAACTTCTTCTTGATCGTAGTCGTATGAACCATCACAAAATTTTTAAATAATCAATATATGCATAAGATAAAATTTTATCTAACTCTGGTTAATCAATATATCTATATATGCATAATATAAAAGGCAATTTGCAAAACTAACCCAAAAACTCGGACCCCTTTGCACCCCCTATCCACTATAAAAAAAAATTGCAACACTTACCCTCCCCCCCCCCCCCCCCTCAAAATCTCTGGTTTCCTTACCTGCTGCAACCAGTGGAAAGAGAAAGAAAAGCAACAGTGCATTTATTGTCCATCACTTTCACTCATCTAAAACCCATTCTCTCTATGCCTCTCTCCACCTCTCTCAATTGAAGAGCTCTATTGAAGAGCTTTTTTATTCTTTGATTTATGTCTTCTATCTCTCTACCTTCGAGGGTGACGGGATCTCCATGGGAGCTCAAACTCGGCCTGCGCCGTTGGTGTGAATCGTCGTCGGAGCACCGCTTTGGTGCCTTTGTCCTCCACCTTCGTTGTGATGGCTTTTCCATGTCAATTTGAGGCGAGTGGAGGCCGGATTTGGAGTAGAGGAGGTGGAATCGAAGTGGAGAAGCCCTCGTAGAGGCTTGGTGAGCCGCTTCTTTTTATTGATGAATGAACAATATATCAACTTTCCACTCTATGGTTTCTTAATGGACATCCTCTAGTACTCTACTGGACACCCAACGATTTCCTACTGGATGTTGATAGGAGGAAATCAAGACTTGCAATAATAAAATATAAATAATGCAAAGCAAACCAGATTTCGTCCCTTGCAAATAATTATAAGACCTCCTCCTGATGCAGCAGCGGGAAGTCAGGATCGATCCACGAGGAAGCGTGTCAGCGGATCCTAGGCAGCGATGAAATCTCACGAACGTCGACAACAGGGGTACTCGACCTCGACTAAGGGTTAGTCGACAGGGGTCAGGCACAGTCGAACACAGCGCAGCAGCGGTCACAGGGGCTCGTCGATATCGACAAGGCCTACTCGATGTCGAGTAGAGTCTTCGTCGACTTCGCTTCGTCTCGTCGAGTACCTGCACAAGTAAGCTACAGCGACTTTGGGTCGAAAATCAGTAGTCGAGATCGAGTAGTGCTATTTGATCTCGAGTAAGACAGGGACTAAAACGAAATAAAATAAATGCAAAGGCTTTTGTGATTTCGAACTAAACTTAATTTAAAAGGGCTTCCAAGATTGGGGTTTGCAACAACGATAACCAAGCATGCATAAGGCAGAACCAAACAAATTATCATGTAAATCGCATCAAAGGACTAAGCTTTCGCCTTTTCCAACAATTAGACAACCCTTTCAAGAAACCCTAATTGTCTCTACCGATTTTATGTTTATAATCCAAGTTGTTAGCATGGATCTCCATTAGACGGGTAATAAACACATAAACAAGTAGGAAAATGCTCAAAACATGATAAAGGTCGGATCTTTACCTCAAACACGCATGGCTATCATTGGGCTCGCCCCATCCCTAGAAGTGGGTGGACTACTCACGCTTCATCGCAAACTCATACATTGATTGAAAGGAAATAACTTGCATTAACTAAATTCAAAGCCTTTACAATCCCGGCGATCCAACTCTCGTTGAACGCCAAAACCCTAAAACCTCTGAACTCCCTAAACCGTCTCTGTGGAACTACTTCTCTAACTGAAATTGAATTGTGTGATGGAATTCATGAAAAACCAGCCCCTAGGGCTTTATTTATAGCCTTCTAACCCTTGCTAATCAAGGATAGAATATCTATATCTATATCTAAAACTATATCTAAAATGCTTAATGATAAATAAAAGCGATAAAGGAATTAAATCTAAAATACGGAAAGATAAATCTAAACTAGGTAAGTCTCTTCATGTTGATAGATTCCCCTTCCATGGATAGATGATGATAGATTTGGATAGAATCTCGGCAATCTCGGATTTCTTCGGCCTCAAGGGTTCCCAACTCTACTCGGACTGCTCACGGCGACGCGTTTCCAGAAGCTGGTCTACTCGACATCGACTAGGATTCATCGTCGACTGGTGTTCTCGGGTGACTGGTGCTCGACAAGGCTCGGAGGTCTAGTCGATCACGAGTAGCCCTACTCTGTATCGAGTAGGATTCGTCGTCTGGCTGGCTTGGTCGGGTGGATCTACTCGACATGCTCGGACCTTGGCTCCGGGCTCCTCGATCTCGACTAAGCCTCCTCGATGTCGAGTAGAGGTGGTCTGCGTCTTCGTCCTCGACTTCTCGATCAGCTCTTTCTCGACCAGGCTCTCCTCGATCTCGAGTAAAGATTTCTCAGCTTTCTACTCTGTTCTTAAAACGCACTTTTCTGAGTCCTCGTTCATCGGATTGACGCATATGACCATGCGTTGGAAAGCTCTTTTCGATGGATAAAACTCTCATGAAGACATCAAAGCTTGATTCAGAACGAAGAATGGTGAAAATGGCATTTTCTCCAGCTGCACCATTCTTAGCTTCTCCATGAGTTTCCTTTAAGCTCCAAAGTGCGTCCGATTTCTGCCAAATATAACAAAAACTTGTGTAGACATCCATATATTTCAAATAAACATAACTTACACAGATTCTGTATTATTTTAGCCCAAATGCATGAAATGTATGCAGAAATCGATATAAAAGTTACTGTTAAACATGGCAAATTAGGCTCACAACACTGGACACCCTATGGTTGTTTCATGTCTTGTGTGTTGTTCAATGTTTCCATGGTTCTAGTGTCGCCCTTCCCCCTAAGCCCGGCCATTCGGTAAAAAAAAAAGAAAGGGGAACTGGCGCATTAAATGAGGAGAGGGAAAGAGAGAGAGAGAGAGAGAGAGTGTGTGTGTGTGTGTGTGTGTGTGTGTGTGTGTGTTTGTTTGTGTGTGTGATGTGAGGGTTGGGGGAGAGAGAGAGAGAGAGAGAGTCTGCAGAGGTTAGAGAAAGTCTGATGCAGTGCAATTGTCGATGACTCCTGGTGACATTGAGGACAATATGAAGGTTCCATTCGATGGTCCCATCACTCGTGCAAGGGCCAAGAGAATTCAAGATGCAACCAAAGCCGTTCTTGTCCATTACCTAGGAACGATGGAGCAAGGGTTCAGGCCACCGTGGATCACTTTGCTCAAGACTACACCACCGGCACAGGACGTGAGCTTGCGTCCACAAACGGAGCTCTTGAAGACTCATCAGCATCCTCCATGACACAACAAGGCTCGGCATCAACATGGGCCACTCGAGACCACATCATGTCGAGTGGGCCAAGGAAGTGTCGAGTGGATGGGGGCCCATGTCGAGTACACCCTTGGGCTTCGACCGGTTTTAATTTAATTAATTAGTTTATTATTTTATGCAATTTATTAATAAGATGGAATTAATTATATCTTCTTTAGATGTAATTCTTGTCCACTAAGTGTTAGAATTATATCTTCATTAGGTTTACTCTATCTTTAGGAATTTAATTATATCTTTTATCAACCTAAATTCTATATATCTTGCATGATGAGAATTGGTTGATAGCATTCTGTTTAAACATTGTACCTTTCATTGAATTACTCAGATTGAATAGAATTGAGAAACCCCTTTATGGATTAAAGGGTTTTTCGATACCACCATCATCAACCCTTTCGTTCCCCAGAATAACCGAAACCAAACACAACCTAAACCCTAGAAAGAATCGTCGCAACAAGGGAAGTAGAAGACATGCGCTTTGGTCCTCGGCATCGGCTTCCTGGGCTTCGGCGCCTCGCGCCCAGGAGCGCCCTCGCTCTCGCGCTCGCTTGCATCTTGCTTCCCTTGCTCTCAGCGAGCACCATCGGACACCCGCATGTGCATGCTCTCGGCATCCCAAGCACCCTCGTGCTCGCTCTCGCTCTCGCTTCCTACGAGCGCGCCTGGCCTCCTCGATCTCGCCCTCGTCTTCGACTACTCCCGCACGCGTCTCAGCACCCTGAGAAGCCAAGCTCTTGCGCTCCCGTCCTCGCACCCAGCGAACTCGGACCCGTGCTCGCGAGATCTTGCTCCTTCGTTCCCTCGCTTTCCGTTTATGTCGCTATTTAATTCGTTTAAATTGTTTAAGTTATTTCCGTCGCTTTAATTAGTTTAGTTAATTTGTTAATCAGGATATTATTGGAAGAGCATTGCAAAATCGGGCAAATATACGGCGTGATCTTGAGCCCACAGGCGAAGGGTCTGGTATCCCAAACATATCAAGTGGTATCGGATTCTCGGGTTTATGTAAGTTCTCTACTCTCTTGATTCTTTAATTGAGTGATTTATTTTTGTGCCATGTTTTTCACCATTTCCGCTGCATAAATTTTAGATCTTTATTATTCACCCTAAAAATTGGCACTTTATTTTAGTTATTTTCTTATTTGGATCTTTAATTTGGAAGATATTGAGTTCATGATTGCAAGTTTTGATCTTTTATTCCTTTTTGCTACATATCATGCCTATGAATGTGATTCTTGGATTAAAGCATTATATGAACTTGCACCACTAAAGAAACCTACTTCTTCCAGTTTCTAGCCTATTTCCCTTATTTTCTTTATTTTCGCTTACTTTTGGATCATCGTAGCTTAGTTTGTTTTATTTATTTTATTTTTCTTTTTGTTGTTCTGTCGCCTTTACAGTCCACATACAACAACGTTTTTAGTATAAAAAAAAACAGAAAAAGGCGAGAGCTTCAAAAAAAAAAAAGCATTCATCTTACCTTACATTGTTGAGTTAGTAACTCTTAATATTGTTCCTTCTTTATTTGCTACTTGTTAGATGATCTGATTGGTTTTAAGTTTTACAAAAGAACCCATTTGTGTGATTTTGTGTTGTGCCGACACAGGAGCCTTGGTCACACCCCTCTCTTTCTGAACCGTGTTGCAACCGTTAGATAATAGTTGACGGAGTGTGTGCACTTGCTTACCGTTTGTGATTTCATCGTGTCTTTTGCTACATATTCATATATTTTCGAGCATCACATTGTAAATTTTCTTCTATAGACATTAGCCGCTTGTTTATACTTGCTATCCGACTTGTGGCTTATTTCTTTTGCAATTTTATCTTTACTTGCTATCTTCGATATTGCAAAATTCTGTGTCCAGGCAAGATTACTGAATATTGTGCCTTGTTTTCTCGCCTCTTTGATTTGTAAAACTGAATCACTCATAGGATCAAAATGGCTTGCCTTACTTGGTTTCTAGTCTTTGCTTCGCTTACTTGTTGCTCTTCTGATATTGTAGGAACGTGTCTAATGACAATGACCCCAACTCTTCCCCTACCCCTTCAGCTCCTATTACCACACCTAATGTGGAGGCCATTGTTGCAAATGCAATCACCCAGTTGACCAATTGCTTGGCCATTGATAGGGCTATATAAGGATCATGCTGATTTCTCTGCCCAGATCAACCAGGCCATTGCTCGACAACTTGATGAGAGGCAGAATTAGGCTTCTGGATCTACACCTCCCTTAGGTGGTAAGCCGCCTCTTTCGAGTAATATACCCCCTATAGGTAATACCCCTCCCTCAGGTAATACCCCACCTTCAGGTAATCCACCCCCGTTTGGTCAAATGCACTTTAAACTACGATCTGCTACGAATAACCCTTTTGCAGGAAAAAATGACAATGATCCGTTATCCGACTTTAACGGTAATGATGCCCGCCGAGAACATACCCCCCCCCCCCCCCCTTGCATCAGCATATTGGAAGGCAACAGCAGCCCCCAACCACCTCTCCAGACTCACGCTAATCCTCTGTTCATCAGAGCCAACTGGGACGACAGTCGTAGCAATGCTGATTTAAACGACATGCCCCACTTGGAGGACGCATACCAAGAGGTAGATCCTATCTTTGATGATTTACCTAATCCTAATTTTGGTCGTCCTAGATTTGATAATGCATAAGCTATTCAGAGGCGCGATGTTAAAATTAAGTTAGAAACTTGTGATGGTAATAATAATCCTGAATATTATCTTGTTTAGGAAGATTATACTAATTATGTTTTGGAGCATCTGCGCTATGAGGAAACAGATAAGTTGGAGGTTGTTATACTGCATTTAACAGGTATAGCTCGCACTTGATGGTTCCGCACTCGTGAGATCCGTTGTCGTCAAGGTAAGCAACCTGTTGAAACTTGGGCCCAACTTCGCTATCTCTTGAAAAAGAGACACGTGCCTGAGGAATGCACAAAAATAATGAGGATGCGCCTAGCTTCTTTCCCTCAAGGAGCTCGCTCACCCATGGAATATAGAGACGAGCTTGAACGACTCGCTCATCAGGCAAATGTTTATCTTACTGAACATTCTTTATGTACTTAATTTCTTGCTAGTCTTAATATCTCTATTAAAAATCCGTTGTCTATTTATTCTATTTGGGATAATAACACTTTATCTCATAAGGTACAACTTCTGTATGAGCAGCAACAGCAACAACAACAATAGAGGACCAGATTCGATCAAGCCTCCCAAGGTCGCAGGTTTGTTCCCTTTGCTTCTTCTAGTCTATCCAGACCTTCTACTAACCCTTCTATGTAGCAAAAGGGAGTTTCCAACTCACCTTAACAGGGTTATCAGGTTGAAACTATAAGAGTTGTTGCACCATCTAAGGAACGCACGAAAGGCATCCGCTGCTTCACTTGTGGTGGTTCTGGGTATGTCTCTCGCGAATACCCTCAGAAAAGGAAGGTCCTTCTCCATGATTTGGGAGACCATTACAATAAGGAGGAGACTGTCGAGGACCATGTAATTTCGAGTGAAGTGGAGGAGGACCAGCCGATTGAGCCTAACGACGAGATCGGCATCAGCGACTTGATGTCCATGTTTTGTGCCATGTTTTATATCTACTTTTATATCGATTTCTGTATGCATTTCATGCATTTGGGTTAGATTAATACAGAATCTATGTAGTTTACACTTATTTTCCAAATTATGGAGTCTACACTAGTTTCTGTTTAATTTCGCAGAAATCGAACGCACTTTGGAGCTTAAAGGAAAGTCATGGAGAAGCTAAGAATGGTGCATCTGGAGAAAAGGCCATATTTCGACATTCATCATCCTGACTTCCCGTTGCTTCATCAGGAGGAGGTCTTGGAATTATTTGCGTGGGCACGAATCTGGTTTGATCTATTTTATTATATTTTAAACTCGATTTCCTCCTACAACAAATTGGCGCCGTTGCCGGGGAAGCAATCATTCGCGCCTTAGGTAGTTAGATCTCACGTTTTCCTTGAGTTTTTTTCTACAGGTGGATGCAAGACACCGTCGAGTGTTTAGGAACATGGGCCGAAAGGGAAAGAGAGAGACGGTATGCAAAAGAATTGGAATATTTGAGATGGCAATACATCGCTGATGAGGAGACATGGCTTGAGGGTGTACGCGCATTTAGGAAGCTACAAGAATCGTCAAAATCACCACCAGAAGCCTCAATCTAGCTAGAAGAAGGATCCAAA
Organism: Persicaria tinctoria; assembly: GCA_037127255.1. Taxonomy (NCBI): domain Eukaryota; kingdom Viridiplantae; phylum Streptophyta; class Magnoliopsida; order Caryophyllales; family Polygonaceae; genus Persicaria; species Persicaria tinctoria. The sequence continues at coordinate 38,257,399 of JBANSL010000012.1, read as the reverse complement.
CCTGAGGTTGACCTCGACCAACGCCTAGTCGATATCGATCTATCTCTAGTCGATACCCAGGTATGTCCTTCCGCGATCTCAATTCCAACTTTTCCATTTGTCTTTGAAAAACCATTTGAAGAACCCCAAGAAGAAGAAGAGCTAGAAAAGAAGAAGTCGGACATCGTTGCCCATGTTGTTTCAAAGTCACTTTTGCCTTATAAGGTGAAGGCTATCCCCGACGATTTTGAGCAACCGATGTTTGTGTTCAAGTATGGGGTCCTCGCAAAGTGGCACAAAGCTCCGCAGGATAAGGCAGAAGTATCTCTTCCCACTCCACCGGTTAGCTATGGTGGAGACACCCAACCAAATCCAACTATTAAGCAGAAGGGATACAATGATGAGGTATGCAAATTTCCTCTATATATTCCTTTATGTAGGACATCTGAAGCCCAGGAAGATAAATGGGTGAAGCCATGGAGTGTTCACTCGGGGAGGTTTAAGCTTCTTCAAATGATGCCCCCGAATGAGATCCCACGCTTCCCACCACCGAAGGAACCACCAGATCCACCTATACCTCCGGACAAATATGAGCCAGGCTAATGCTTAATGGAGAAGTCGGCCTAGCGACTCTAAAATCTAGAGCATGTACATAAAACTTTTGAATTTTGGGACTTTGAAACTTTTGGTTTTAGTTTTGTTTATTTTTGTTTTTGAATACTTCATGTGGAAGGTATTGTCTTTGTGAAAACTAACATTTTTAGGTCAAGAAGCATAAAAGGATCGCAAAGAGAGGAAGAAGAAGTCCCTCACAGTTAGTCGAAATCGACTAGGCCAGTCGAGATCAAACAAGAGGAGCAGCACAAAACTACTCGACGTCGACCTAGCTACTCGACGTCGACCAAGCCAGAAGCTTCCTCGACTTCACCATTCCAATCGACGCTGCCAGTTTACTCGACGTCCACCAGGTTCCTCGACGTCGACCAGCACAGTTACTCGACAGCCCCTGTTTTGCTTTCTCGCCGCGTTATTCGGTGAGTTCCTTCCTCTAGCCTTGTTTTATATAGTAGGGACACTGTATATTTTAAGTATGGGGTAAGGGAAGAGCTTAATATTATTTATTTACGTTTTATTATTACTTTTGGTTAAACATGGTGAATTTTGGGTGAATTTTTAATTTTCATGCATAATTGCTAAACCCAAAGTATGTTTTATGAGACATCTCCCAAAGCTTGTAAATTGTCTAAAGAATTAGTGTCATCGAAGTTATATAGAACTCGACGATGCAAAATTGGATTCAGTAAAGGGAAGTCACAATGAAGTGCATATTTTGATGAAAACCATGAAAGGAGGTAAAATTTGAAGTTGCTTTTGACATGTTGCATGATAAGAGGATGGAGGGCTTTATATTTCCATATAATGATCATATTGTTATATCTTAGCCCTACCTATTCTTATGCATCACAAAAGCCATATGATGCCTTATTTTCATACATTGTTCCACATGATCTAAATATTGCCATTCTTTACCTTATTTCCTATCCGGGGATTATGTTGAGAATGATGTTACATTATGGAGATATTATATGGTGTTTATGTTGTTGTTATCATTATTGGAGTTTGGAAGGAATGTTTGAAATATATGGAAAATTTAATGAGTGAGAAAAAATCCGATCACCTCAGGAGATAAAGGTAGATCGACCCTGCTTAATGAGATAATAGTTCAGTGAGATGGGACACACAAGTGAGGAGTCCAAAGGAGTATCCGGGGTCATTCATGACACCATGTTTGCGACTCGCGAGAAGGCAGTGCTGAGGTTAGAGAGGTAAAAACATTATTATTGATAAAAGCATTATGAAAGGTGAGAAATAAAAGGAAGAAGGGATGTGGTTAAGAAAGTTTGGAAATAATGCATTTCCCCGGATTTAGCACCACATTGCCAAAAATTGCCCACATTTAGCCTTTTACCAATCTACTCCTTCATGAGCTTAAATTAAAGTCCTCTTGATTATTAATGCTTTGTCACATGAATTGTTTTTGCATAACCTTCCTTTTATGAGTAGATGTTGCTTTTTATTTGAACATGCATGGATTTGTGGCAAAAGTACCTTTTTGAGGATGATAATTGATTGCAGGGTTATATGAGAATGAATCTATGATGTTGAGAGTTTTGAATTCTTCCCCTGAATGACCATCCAAGTTATTGCTTGGGGACAAGCAAACTTAAGTATAGGGTGATTTGATGTCCATGTTTTGTGCCATGTTTTATATCTACATTTATATCGATTTATGTATGCATTTCATGCATTTGAGTTAGATTAATACAGAATCTATGTAGTTTACACTTATTTTCCAAATTATGAAGTCTACACTAGTTTCTGTTTAATTTCGCAGAAATCGGACGCACTTTGGAGCTTAAAGGAAACTCATGGAGAAGCTAAGAATGGTGGAGCTGGATAAAAGGCCATATTTCGACATCCATCATTCTGAATCAAGATTTGATGTCTTCATGAGAGTTGTAGCCCTCAAAAAGAGCTTTTCAACGCATACTCATATGCCTCAATCCGATGAACGAGGGCTCGGGAATGCTGAGAACTAACACGTTTACTCGACGTCGACCAAGTTGGTCGAAGTCGACCAAACCAGAAACTCAGCCCGAGCTCGACGAGGAGAGGAGAACTCGAGAATTGCGAAGACCACCCGTGATCGACGAGATTTTACTCGACGTCGACCAAGTTGGTCGAAGTCGACCAAAACCGAATCTGGGCCGCGAGTCCATTGGGCCAATCCAAGGTCGAGTTGAAGACTTGGGCATGCAGAAAGACCGATTTCATCATATTCTATCAAGATCTATCTATGGAGAGAAGGATTTATCTACCACATGAGGATATTTGGATATTTAGTTAATTTCATTTTAAGATAAATGTTCCTTTTATTAAAGTTTTATCTTTAGATATTAGATAGAATTTCTTTCCTTGATTAACAAGGATTGGAAACCTATAAATAAAGCCTATAGGGCTGGTTTTTTATTCATTCAATCTTAGGAAGAGAAGAAGAAGAAGAAGAAGAAGAAGAAGAAGAAGAGAGAGAGAGAGAGAGAGAGAGAGTGGAGGCCGAGAGGAGTTAAGGAGCGAGAGCAAGTTGGCTTCGATTGGTTGTAAGCTTTGGTTGAGTTTATTAATGCAAGTTATTTCTTTTTCATCAATGATGTCTGCAATTGCGATGAAGAGCGAGTAGTCCACCCACTTCTAAGGTTGGGGCGAGCCCGACGATACCCATGCGTGTTTGAGGTAAAGATCCGACCTTTATCATGTTTTGAGCATCTACTACATGTTATGTGTTTATTACCTATTTAATAGAGATCCATGCTAACAACTTGGATAATAAACATAAAATCGGTAGATACAATTAGGGTCACTTGAAAGAGTTGTCTAATTGTTGGAAAAGGCGAAAGCTTGATCCTTCGATGCGATTTGCATGATTATCGTTATTTATCTTGCCTTATGCATGTTTGGTTATCGTTGTTGCAAACCCCGATCTTGGAAGTTTTCTTTTACATAAAGTTTATTTCAAATCCGAAAGCTTTGTTCTTTATTTCCGTTACTGTTTCTGCTCGACTTCGACCACCCCTTGGTCGACGTCGACTACTGATCCTCGATCTAGCAAAGATCGTTGTTGCTTCTGTCTCTGCAGGAACTCGAAGTCGACCAGCCTTACTCGACTATGACCAGAGTCTACTCGACGTCGAGTTGCTTACTCGAAGTCGACCAACACCAGTTACTGCAACTTGCTCGGATTCGACTGTGCTTGACCCCTGTCGACTACCACCTAGTCGAGGTCGAGTACACTGAAGTCGACGACCACCCGTGAGATACCTCCGCTACCTAGGATCCGCTGACTCGATTCCTCGAGGATCGATCCTGACTTCCCGCTGCTTCACCAGGAGGAGGTCTTGTAATTATTTACGTGGGCACGAATCTGGTTTGATCTATTTTATTATATTTTAAACTCGATTTCCTCCTATAACACGACTTTTAGGACGTTCTCTGCCTTGTCAATCGTTGGGTCCTACACATTCAGGAGTCTCCCATGGCTGATCAAAGGGAGAACATCTTCCACACTAAGTGTATGGTTCGCGAGGCTACCTTGAGCATCATCATCGATGGTGGAAGTTGCTACAATCTCATCAATGAAAAGGCAGTGGATTTCTTACATTTGACTACTACTCATAAAGCTACTCACTATGGATTAAATGGCATAACTGATGATGGATCTGATATTATGGTTACCAAACAATGCTTAGTTTCATTTTCTATTGGATCATATCATGATAAGGTTCTATGTGATGTTGGTAGGATGGATTGTAGTCATATTTTGCTTGGTCGTCCTTGGTTATATGATCATTCTATTATACATGATGGTCGTACGAATACATATTCCTTCACTTTTGATGGGAGGAGAGTTACTCTCCTACCGCTTTCGCCTCAAGATGTTTTAAAGGAACAGGTTCGCAAGAAACAACAACATGACGCTCAAAAGAAGGCCCAACGGAAGGGGAAACTACATGAGGGCTCGACAACCCACACCGCCCTCGTGGCCAACCCCACCGCGTCCGCGGCTTCTAAGCCCGCACTCGCGGCCTCTCCGACGTCTCACCACCCTCCTTCTACATCAACACAGCCTTCTCATACTTCGCTTGAGGGCTCTATTGAACTGCGTTCTTTGGTTTCTCAACCTCAGAAAGAGACCATCACCTAGAATGCTCATCGACCTCACATCCTATTGGTAATGAAAGAGGTATTGTTAAATGTTGTGGATTTGAGTCATATTCCTGCACCTATTGCTGCTCTTTTGCAGGATTATTTGGATGTCCTTCCCACTGATCTACCACAAGGATTTCTGCCTATTTGAGGGATTGAGCATCAGATTGACTTCGTCCCTGGCGCATCCTTGCCTAATCGCGCCGCCTATAGAGCTCGTCATGAGGAGACAAAGGAGCTGCAACGCCAAGTCACGGAGCTTATGGATAGGGGCTTTGTGCGAGAAAGCCTCTCCCCCTGTGTCGTGCCTGTCATCTTGGTTCCAAAAAAGGATGGCTCTTGGCGCATGTGTGTTGATTGTCATGTAATCAACCAAATAACGGTTAAGTATCGTCACCTTATTCCTCGTTTAGATGATATGCTTGATGAATTATATGGTGCATGCATTTTCTCTAAAAATGATTTTAGAAGTGGATATCATCAAATTAGGATGAAACAGGGAGATGAATGGAAAATGGCTTTTAAAACTAAGTATGGTTTATATGAATGGTTAGTAATGCCTTTTAGTTTAACAAATGCTCCTTCTACTTTTATGAGGCTTATGAACCATGTCCTTAGACGTTACTTAGGAAAATTTATCGTTGCATATTTTGACGATATCTTAATTTATAGCAAGAACATGCATGGTCACCTTAGTCACTTAAAATTGGTATTTGATTGTCTTAGAAAGGAGAAATTGTATGCCAATTTAAAGAAGTATTCTTTTGCATCCGAGTCTACCATTTTTCCTAGTTTTATAGTGTCTGCATCTGGACTAAAGATAGATGAGGAGAAGGTTCGTGCTATACAAAAGTGGGCTCAACCACATACCCCCACTCACGTCCGCTCATTTCTGGGCCTTGCTGGCTTCTATCGACGCTTTGTCAAGGACATCAGCACTATTGCCGCCCCCTACATGAGCTAACTAAGAAGGATGTGACGTTTCGCTGGACAGACTCACATCAGAGGGCATTCGATGCTCTCAAGGATCGCCTCACTCATGCCCATGTGATGCAATTCCTTGACTTCGCACAACCGTTCGAGCTCGAGTGTGATGCTTCTGGCACTGGCATTGGTGGAGTTCTGCTTCAAAATAGGCGCCCCATTGCCTATTTCAGCAAGAAGTTGGGCCCCGTAGAGCTCAACTATTTTACCTACGACAAGGAGTTGTTTGCACTGGTTCTTTGCTTACAAACATGGCAGCACTATCTATGGCCGAAGGAGTTTGTGATTCACTCGGATCATGAAGCTTTGAAGTGCCTCAAAGGACAGGTAGTGCTCAGCAGGCAACTTGCTCGATGGGTGGAGTTTCTGGAGACCTTTTCCTATGTGGTTCACCACAAGAAGGGAAAGGATAATGTGGTAGCTAACGTGCTATCACGCAGGTATGTCCTCCTAAACCATATGGATGCACATGTTTTGGGTTTTGCTTTGATAAAGGAAATGTATGCTTCAGAAGGTTTCTTTAAAACTATATATGCTCAATGTCTGTCCAAAGGTGAAGCTGATTCATATTTTCTTGATAATGGTTATTTGTTTAAGATGGGCAAGCTTTGTATCCCATCTTCTTCTATTCGACGACTGTTAACTCAAGAAATTCATGAGTCTAGAGGGCATGAAGGTTTCAAAAAACACTAGCTGGATTAAAGGAACATTACTTTTGGCCTAAAATGTCTAATTATGTGCTTAGATTTGTTAAAAGTTGTGTCACATGTGCTAAGGCTAAATCGAAATCTAATGCAAATGGTCTATATCAACCTTTACCTATTTCAAATGCACCCTGGGAAGATGTATCTATGGATTTCATTGTTGGCTTGCCTAGAACTTCTAAGGGTCATGACAAATTTTACAAAATGGCTCATTTCATACCATGTCACAAAACTGATGATGCTATTCATATTGCTCATTTATTCTTTAAGGATGTTGTCCGCTTACATGTATTGCCATTATCTAGTGTTTCTAATCGTTACTCTAAATTTTTAAGCTGTTTTTGGAAAACTTTATGGTCTAAGTTGGGTAAAAAACTATTATTTTGTCCTTGTTGTCACCCCCAAACTAATGGCCAAACCGAGGTTACAAATAGAACTCTTGGGGCTCTCCTTAGAGTCATGCTGCGAACTAACCTCCGTAGGTGGGAAGAATGCCTACCATTTGTTGAGTTTGCTTATAACAGGTGTAGACACTTAGCAACCAAGCAAACTCCATTCGAGGTTGTATATGTTCGAAACCCACTCACCCTAGTGGACATGATGCTACGGCCTCTCAAGGAGATGGAGAGCATGGATGCAGCTAAGCAAGTGGACTTTATCAAGCGCTTGCATGAGCGTATCAAGGCGCGGCTGGAAAGGAAAACTGCGCAATACAAGGCAGCGAAGGACAAGCATCGCAAGGATGTGCAGTTCAACGTTGGTGATCTGGTATGGCTGCATCTCAGGAAGAAAAGGTTTCCGCAACAACGGAAATCTAAGCTGGACCCCAGGGGAGATGGACAATTTCGAGTGGTTCAGAAGATGGGTCCTAATGCATACAAGTTGGGTCTCCCTACCAACAAATACAATGTTCATTCTACCTTCAACGTCGCCGATCTATCTTTTTTCGTGCCTGGCGATGACTCTGACGACGGTTTGAGGACAAATCAAAATCAAGTGTAGGAGAATGATGCAGTGCAATTGTCGATGACTTCTGGTGACATTGAGGACAATATGAAGGTTCCATTCGATGGTCCTATCACTCGTATAAGGGCCAAGAGAATTCAAGATGCAACCAAAGTCGTTCTTGTCTGTTACCAAGGAACGATGGAGCAAGGGTTCAGGCCATCATGGATCACTTTGCTCAGGACTACACCACCGGCACAGGATGTGAGCTTGCATCCACAAACGGAGCTCATGAAGACTCGTCAGCACCCGCCATGACACAACAAGGCTCGACATCAACATGGGCCACTCGAGACCACATCATGTCGAGTGGGCCAAGGAAGTGTTGAGTGGATGGGGGCCCATGTCGAGTACACCCTTGTGCTTGGACCGGTTTTAATTTAATTAATTAGTTTATTATTTTATGCAATTTACTAATAAGGTGGAGTTAATTATATCTTCTTTAGATGTAATTCTTGTCCACTAAATTTTAGAATTATATCTTCATTATGTTTACTTTATCTTTAGGAATTTAATTATATCTTTTATCAACCTAAATTCTATCTTGCATGATTAGAATCGATTGTTAGCTTTCTATTCAAACATTGTACCTTTCATTGAATTACTCAGATTGAATAGAATTGAGGAACCCCTTTATGGATTAAAGGGTTCTTCAATTTCAATCCCAAAAGGTCTTTGCTCTTGTGTTCTATGTTCATTGGCACTACCACCATCATCAACCCTTTCGTTCACCATAATAACCGAAACCAAACACAATCTAAACCCTAGCAAGAATCGTCGCAACAAGGGAAGAAGAAGACCGACGCTTTGGTCCTCGGCATTGGCTTCCTGGCCTTGGGAGCCTGGCGCCCAGGAGTGCTCTCGCGATCGCGATCGCTTGCATATGGCTTTTCTCGCTCCTAGAGAGCACCATCAGACACCTGCGTGCGTGCGCTCGGCATCCCCGACACCCTCGTGCTCGCTCTCGCTCTAGCTTCTTGCGAGTTCCCCTGGCTTCCTCGATCTCGCCCTTGTCTTCGACTACTCCCGCACGCGTCTCAGCGCCCTGAGGAGCCAATCTCGTGCGCTTCCTTCCTCTCACCCAACGAACCCGGACCCGTGCGCGCGAGCTCTCGCTCCTTCGTTCCCTCGCTTTCCGTTTTCACCACTATTTAATAAGTTTAAATTGTTTAAGTTATTTTCGTCGCTTTAAATAGTTTCTTAATTAGTTTAGTTAATTTGTTAATCAGGAGATATTGGAAGAGCATTGCAAGATCGGGCAAATATACGACGTGGTTCTTGATCTTGAGCTTACAGGCGAAGGATCGGGTATCCCAAACGTATCAAAGTCTACAGAGGAAAGAGATGACAGGAGAGAGAGAGAGAGAGGAGTGAAAAAAGAAAAGTAAAGTTGCAGAGGAGAGAGAGATTGGTGATGATAGGACGGAGAGAGATGGATGAATGACAATGGGGGCATTAATATAATTTGAATTCAATCTTACGTTTCAGATAAAAACCATCGAAGAAGAAGAAATTGGGTGGGGATTTATTTGCAGGTTGACGTGTAAGCAGTTAGTTTTAACTGGACACCTAAAGCAAAACGACATGACACATATTGGAATCGATTGGACAAGAGTTATCGGAGAAATAGATTCACCATCGACTTTAGATAGAAAATGGGTAAATTTGCTTTAGATTTGAGGGAGACACCTCTCGCATAACCTTTATCGAAAGCAAACTTGCCCATTTTCTATTCGAAATCGGTGGTGAATCTGTTTCTCCGATAACTCTTTTCTATTCGATTCCAATATGTGCCATGTCGTTTTGCTTTGGTTGTCCAGTGTTGTGAGCTGAATTTGCCATATTTTACAGTAACTTTAATATCGTTTTCTGCATACTTTGCATACATTTGGGTTAGCTAGTACAGAATCTATGTAGTTTATGTTTATTTGCCAAATTATGGAATCTACACCAGTTTCTGTTTAAATTCGCAGAATTCGAGACGTTTTACAGCAACTCTAAGGAAGGTCAGAAAAGCTCGGAAAACCACTACAGAAGTCCAAGGTCAAAGAAACAGCGGAACCAGTCGAATCAAGCTGAGAGCCCAGGCTACTCGATCTCGAGTAGGCCTTACTCGATCTAGACGAGCATGTCCGAGCACAGGCCTTGTCGACTAGGAGCAATGTCGAGAGCCAGACCAACCCAGCTCCGGAGCCCTACTCGATCTCGACAAGCCCTAGTCGAGATCGACGACGCCTCAGCGCCACACCCAGAGTCGACGAGAAGAGGAGGCAAGCCGAGGACGAAGACGACCAGGCAGCATTCGCTGCCAGCGACTCAACTCGCTGCAGCGGGCCGCTCGCTGCCGCGGAAAACCTCGCTGCTAGCGGGATGCACCAAGATGACGGAGCTCACCATCTCGCTCCAGCGGAAATGGGTTCTCGCACCCGCGGATCAACGCTCTCGCTGCAGCGGGCGAAGCGACTCGCTCCAGCGGAAGGGAAGTACGTAGTCGATGTAGACGAAGCCTTGTCGAAGTCGACGACGCCCAGGAGCCTTGTCCGAGCCTTGTCAAGCAGAGTCACCCGAGGAGTCCAGTCGACGACGAATCCTAGTCGATGTCGACGAGCCCTTGTCGATGTCGAGTAGACCCGTATCTGGAATCGCGTCGACGTGAGCAGTCCGAGTAGAGTTGGGATTCCTTGGAAGCCGAGAAGACCGAAGTCTATCCAATCTATCAAGATACATCATGGAAGAAAGTTTTATCCACTTGAGACAATTTAGATATATTTAGATTTAATTTCTTTATTGCTTTTATTTATCCTTAAGCATTTTAGATATAGTTTTAGATATAGATATAGATATTCTATCCTTGATTAGCAAGGGTTAAAAGGCTATAAATAAAGCCCATGGGGCTCAGTTTTATTCATTCAATTCTAGAGAGGGAAGTAAGTAGGAGAAGTAGAGGGAGAGAGTGAGCGGCCGATTGGAGTTGTGAAGCGAGAGCGGAATTGGCTTCAGGCGGTTGTAAACTTTGGTTTATTTCAATGCAAGTAGTTTTCTTTCAATCAATGATGTCTGAGTTTGCGATGAGGCGTGAGTAGTCCACCCACTTCTAGGGTTGGGGCGAGCCCGACGATAGCCATGCGTGTTTGAGGTAAAGATCTGACCTTTATCATGTTTTGAGCATCTCCTACTTGTTTATGTGTTTATTACCCATCTAATGGAGATCCATGCTAACAACTTGGATTATAAACATAAAATCGGTAGAGACAATTAGGGTTTCTTGAAAGAGTTGTCTAATTGTTGGAAAAGGCGAAAGCTTGTCCTTTGATGCGATTTACATGATAATTTGTTTGGTTCTGCCTTATGCATGCTTGGTTATCGTTGTTGCAAACCCCAATCTTGGAAGTCCTTTTTACATTAAGTTTAGTCAAGATCCCAAAGCCTTTGCATTTATTTTATTTCGTTTTAGTTTCTGTTCTACTCGATCTCGACCAAGCCTGGTCGAGCTCGACTACTGATATTCGACCAAGGTCGCTGTAGCTGACTTGTGCAGGAACTCGACGAGCCAAACCCGAAGTCGACAAGGACTATACTCGACATCGAGTAGCCCTTGTCGATATCGATGAGCCTCTGCCTGCGACTGCTGCGCTGTTCGACTGTGCCTGATCTCCTGTCGACTAACCCTAGTCAAGATCGAGTACCACTGTTGTCGACGTTCGTGAGATTTTTCCGCTGCCTAGGATCCGCCGACACGCTTCCTCGTGGATCGATCCTGACTTCCCGCTGCTGCATCAGGAGGAGGTCTTGTAATTATTTGCAAGGGACGGAATCTGGTTTGCTGTGATTTATTTCTATTTTATTATTGCAAGTCTCGATTTCCTCCTATACAACAAATTGGCGCCGTTGCCAGGGAAGCTATCATTCGCGCCTTAGGTAGTTAAGTCTCACGTTTATTTTAACTTACTTCGCAGGTGTATGCGTCGTTCTGGTCTACAACCTGAGTTTGACGCCTTAGACGAACTGGAGCGCTACCTACACATCCACTCTAAACTCAAAAGGATAATGGCGGCCGTTGAAACACAAGAGCAAATGATCGAAAGGCTTACAAGGGAACTAGCCGCAAAGGATACCACTATCGCCAATGAAAGGGCAGCGAGGGAACAAGAAGCTGAGCGCACAAGGCAAGCAGAAGCTGAGCTTGCCCAATATCCAACTACCGCTGAGGATTATATGCATCCAGCTCTCGTCGTGCCTGAATCGGCGATTCTAATCCTTGATAACTCCTTTGAAATTCGCACTCAATTTTTTATAGAGCTTAAAAATAATGCTTTTTATGGCAAATTTAATGAGTGCCCTCTTGAACATATTACTAACTTTCATGATATGTGTCGTACTCTTGCTGAAGGTACAACTCTGGAATATGTCAAGATGAAATCTTTTCCCTGGTCGCTCGCTGGACCTGCACTGAAGTGGCTTGAAGGACTGAAGCCAAGATCTCTCACCACCTGGGCCCAAGTAGAGCAAGAGTTCCTGAACAAATACTTCCCACCCGCCAAAACAGCACTTCTCCGTCAGAAAATCACCGCCTTCAAACAAAAGCAAGGGGAACCGCTGGCAAAGGCATGGGAACGCTACAAAGAACTGCTGCGATCTTGCCCTACTCATGGACAGCCACCCTACGTCATTCAGGAGATCTTCTTCAACTCTCTTAATCAAATCACTAAGGATAGGATCAACCATTATACTCGCTATGAGTATCTAACAATGCCACCAAGCGACGCATGGGGTGTGCTAGAAAAGCTCACTAACTACGACAACAAATATGGGGCTCCTACAAACTATGAGGAGAACTCCTACGCCAGGCCAGCACCATCAATGCCACTTTATGAGCCATCAAAGGAGATTGACCCAGATGTCAGGGAGCAGTTCTACAGAGACCAGAATCGCAAGCTCCTCAAGAAAGTCAAATATCTATCTGTCAACCAGCCTTGCATCGAATGCGGATCACAGAGGCACAACACTACTGAGTGCCCACACACCGACCAAGTCAGGATGGCAGAAACACATGAGGAAGCAGCCTACGCTGGGGGTCCAAATCGACACATGGGAGATCAAAGGTTCTATCAACCATAATGGAACCAAGGTCCTCATAGGAATCCCCCACCCTACAGAGCTCCAGGACATCCAGAAAGGGATCAAAAGAAGGATGATCTGCAGCTGATCCTTAAGGAGATGCGTCGGAATCAGGGCACCATCAACAACCAATTCCAGAACATCACTACAAAATTTGGAGAATTAAGCATCTGGAAAAGGGGAATAGAGACGCAGATGGGTCAGATCGCTGCACAGATCCCACGACAGTCCGGACAACTCCCTGGGCAAACAGAACCAAATCCTAAGGGGAAAACCGGACACATCGCAGCTATCAAACTTAGGAGTGGACATCAATTACACGAGCCAGAGGTCGAAAAACAGCAAAGCAAGGCAGAGCAGCAACTCGACATAGAGCACAGCCAACTCGATCTCGAGGAAGGTGTACTCGACATCGACGAGCCGCTACTCGACAAAGACCAGAAGCTGAGCTCGAACTCCACTACGCAGACCAGCAACTCCAGGTCGACCACCCTACTCGATGTCGAGGAGCCCGTGGTCGAGATCGACGAGCAGCACCTGGCCGACGTCGACGACTCTGCAGCACCTCCGACGGCTAGTCAGGCTCCGAAACTGAAAAAGCCACTGCCTTTCTCTTCAAAAGCACAGAAGGATCCCACTGCAGGTAGGTTTACCAGATTTGTTAATATGCTGCAAGAACTGAATGTTTCTATTCCTTTTTACAGAAGCCCTGCAAGAGATGCCTGGATATGTCAAATTTCTCAAGGAAATCCTAAGCAAGAAGCGATCCATCTCAGAGATCGCAGGCGAATGCAAAGTACTCCACTTCCCTGAAAATAAACCTGACCCTGGTAAGTTTTCTGTTACTGTGGGTTTTGGTCAATATAAATATGATTCTCTATGCGATTTAGGAGCAAGTGTGAGCATCATGCCTTTATCAATCTGGCGGAAAGTAAAGATAGGATGCATAGAACCTGTGGATGCCAAGCTATACATGGTAAACAATACAGTAGTTATCCCTACAGGTATAGTTGAGAACGTCCCTGTCCAGGTTGGTAAATTCTTTGTTCTAGCTGATTTCCTTATCATTGATTGTGTTGAAGATCCTACTAGCCCTATTATTCTTGGTAGACCATTCTTAGCTACTGCAGATGCCAGAATTAGTGTCAAGAATAGATTGCTCACCTTCACCATAGGCGATGAGGTTTTGGATTTCTCTTTTGGCCCTACAAAAGAGGAAATTTCATGGCTGAAGGTGAAAAGCATCAGCAACCATGGGACCAAGCAACCAGCGGAGGAAGGTGCTGACGCTGTACTCGAGATCGACAAGACCAACTCGATTTCGACAAGGAACGTACTCGATTTCGACAAGCCTTCGTCGATGTCGACAACCACTGCAGAGCCAGAAACTTGCCAAGAGCCTAAGTATGGGGTCCCTGTACTCGAAGTCGACCAGCTGTACTCGATGTCGACTAGCCCCAAGCCCAAAGATTCCTGTTTTGGGTCCAAAAAGGCAAGTTCAGGTATGAATCCTACTCCCCCTCAGTCCATAAAGAAAATTACCAATGATTTAAGGGGAGATAAGACGCCGTGGCAAGAGAATCTGCGAAAAATGAGAGCTGGAAGGAAAAGGGAGAAAGAAAAGGGAAATGATGCAAGCAACAACCTGTCAGCTGAGCTTTCATACTACCAGCAGGACCTAGATGATCCAGGAGAAGGGCCAAGCATGAGCCGGCCCCACAATAAGGGTCCAGTGTTGTGAGCTGAATTTGCCATATTTTACAGTAACTTTAATATCGTTTTCTGCATACTTTGCATACATTTGGGTTAGCTAGTACAGAATCTATGTAGTTTATGTTTATTTGCCAAATTATGGAATCTACACCAGTTTCTGTTTAAATTCGCAGAATTCGAGACGTTTTACAGCAACTCTAAGGAAGGTCAGAAAAGCTCGGAAAACCACTACAGAAGTCCAAGGTCAAAGAAACAGCGAAACCAGTCGAATCAAGCTGAGAGCCCAGGCTACTCGATCTCGAGTAGGCCTTACTCGATCTAGACGAGCATGTCCGAGCACAGGCCTTGTCGACTAGGAGCAATGTCGAGAGCCAGACCAACCCAGCTCCGGAGCCCTACTCGATCTCGACAAGCCCTAGTCGAGATCGACGACGCCTCAGCGCCACACCCAGAGTCGACGAGAAGAGGAGGCAAGCCGAGGACGAAGACGACCAGGCAGCATTCGCTGCCAGCGACTCAACTCGCTGCCGCGGAAAACCTCGCTGCTAGCGGGATGCACCAAGACGACGGAGCTCGCCATCTCGCTCCAGCGGAAATGGGTTCTCGCACCCGCGGATCAACGCTCTCGCTGCAGCGGAAGAAGCGACTCGCTCCAGCGGAAGGGAAGTACGTAGTCGATGTAGACGAAGCCTTGTCGAAGTCGACGACGCCCAGGAGCCTTGTCTGAGCCTTGTCGAGCAGAGTCGCCCGAGGAGTCAAGTCGACGAAGAATCATAGTCGATGTCGATGAGCCCTTGTCGATGTCGAGTAGACCCGTATCTGGAATCGCGTCGACGTGAGCAGTCCGAGTAGAGTTGGGATTCCTTGGAAGCCGAGAAGACCGAAGTCTATCCAATCTATCAAGATACATCATGGAAGAGAGTTTTATCCACTTGAGACAATTTAGATATATTTAGATTTAATTTCTTTATTGCTTTTATTTATCCTTAAACATTTTAGATATAGTTTTAGATATAGATATAGATATTCTATCCTTGATTAGCAAGGGTTAAAAGGCTATAAATAAAGCCCATGGGGCTCAGTTTTATTCATTCAATTCTAGAGAGGGAAGTAAGTAGGAGAAGTAGAGGGAGAGAGTGAGCGGCCGATTGGAGTTGTGAAGCGAGAGCGGAATTGGCTTCAGGCGGTTGTAAACTTTGGTTTATTTCAATGCAAGTAGTTTTCTTTCAATCAATGATGTCTGAGTTTGCGATGAGGCGTGAGTAGTCCACCCACTTCTAGGGTTGGGGCGAGCCCGACGATAGCCATGCGTGTTTGAGGTAAAGATCTAACCTTTATCATGTTTTGAGCATCTCCTACTTATTTATGTGTTTATTACCCGTCTAATGGAGATCCATGCTAAAAACTTGGATTATAAACATAAAATCGATAGAGACAATTAGGGTTTCTTGAAAGAGTTGTCTAATTGTTGGAAAAGGCGATAGCTTGTCCTTTGATGCGATTTACATGATAATTTGTTTGGTTCTGCCTTATGCATGCTTGGTTATCGTTGTTGCAAACCCCAATCTTGGAAGTCCTTTTTACATTAAGTTTCGAGATCTTGCTATGAATCTCCTATGGAAAAGTATGTGTTCTCTTCTTGCAATTCCTTGATTTCTATCTTGCCTCTCACCATCTCTGCCTGCATTTGATTCGATTCTATCGATCCACACCAAATCGAGTATCAGCTTAGCTAATTGATTGATCGATTCATGATTGAGTTAGGTTTTTTCACTGGATTTGGATTGGGAAAAGGTTCTGTCAATCGATTTGGTTGATCTTAATGTTCTTAAACCTAACCTTTTCTTCTTCTTTGTTCTTTGATTCATTCGTCCTGTTCGACATCAACTTATCGATTCTTTGTGCTTCTTTTTGCTTGTTGATGAAAGTGATAATCCAGCCAATTTCTGTTTCTCTGAACAAATTTCTTCAGCAGTCTTAATACATTATCTGAATTCTAAATATATTGAGTATCATCGATGGATATGTAGAAGCAACGGAATCAGCCATAATTATGGTCAAGCATATCGCTTACCATCCTATAGAGTTTTGCCACTACTACATATATGGTCATTAACGACATTTAGAAGATGACGTTTTTAGTAAAATGTCATTAAAGATATCTTTTATGACGTTTATATAAAAAAACGCCATTAATTTATAGAATGCTGTTTATTTATAGCGTTTTACAAACGCCATGAAATTCATAGCGTTTTATAAATGCCATGCTATTAGATGGTAATATTTTGTACTAAGTTTTATGGCGTTTCTGAAATGCCATAGAATTAAGGGCGTTTTTAAAGGGTGTCACTATATACACCGCAAATTTAGATTACGGATTTGCACGTCCTTAAGGACGTGCAAGTCTAGGACGGTGTACGTCCGCTAAAAACGTCTTGCACGTCCTTAACAATGTGCAAGCACGTCCTTAACAATGTGAAAGCACGTCCTTAAGGACGTGCAATGCTTGCACGTTGTTAAGGACGTGCAAACCCTAGTTAGGGTTTTGCAGGGTTTAGGGTTTAGGGTTAGGGTTTAGGTTTTCCGACGGTTTTGTAATGTTAATTGATAAAATTGTGTTTAGCGAGTGGATTTGATGGATTTAGGGTCAAATTAAACAGAACACAAGAATTGTTAAGGTTTTCATTCGGATAATATGCGAATAACGTTACAAGGAACGGAAAAAAAGGTTTATATTCATGATTTTAATAAAGTTGTGGAATACAATCTAGGGAAATAGTAAAGGACGGCCGGACTCGGCACGCAAGGCTCTAAATCTCTCAATCTGAGCTTGAAACGGAGCATCCCATCCTTCGACGCTCGGATGATGATGTTCGACCCATTCTAGTGGAGGCGGCGGAAGAGGAGCGTTAGGACGCAACCAGATCTATGAGAACAAAAATTTTGAATTAGAGTATTGACATATGTATGAAAAGCATGAATAGGTAATAAAAAAGACGTTTGAAGTCGTACCGCGGCAAAATGGTCTTGGTTTCCGATGCAGGCTACACCAAGAGTTGCTGATTGGCGAGGGTTGTTAGCAGATGTTGGCGAGATCATGGGGAGACATGTGAACGGATGATGCCAAGCTAGGACAACGAGAGGAATCTGATATACCGTCGCAAATACTAAACCCATGATGGGTAGCTCTATCCACTGTCTCCTATCACCATGTGTGGCTCCGGCCCATCTCTGGTAGTCGACGAACTGCTGGAATGGGTACTCTCCCGTATAACAACCGGCGTACAGAACGGCGTGATCCTCCAAGTGATTGCATAGTAACGTTTTGAGTTCCGGGAAAGCAGTCTCGCCGATCGGTAATGTCAAAGCCGCCAAAGCACGTTAGCCACAATGACCATCTCCAACAGTGTCCCTCACCGTCTCAATATGACCGAGCATGAAGGGATCAACGTTGTTTCGACCCTAGTTGAACCCTCCGAACACATCATCACGTCCACGTCAAGCTGAGATCACTTGTGGACGAGGCCGAGCAGCATTTCAAGCAGCACGCGCTTCTTCTCTCTCAAACCTTTCCCTTACCTCCTCGTATGGCAACGGGTTGGTTCTGCAGGCATTCCTCGACCCCCGAGGCCTCCCCTTCCTTCGGACGCTTGCTGATGAGGGTGGGTGCAGCTCATCCTCGCATACATCGTTGGAAGCCGTGTATGAAGATGACAGCTCATACGACAGTGGGGTGTCGTTGAAGTCAGTCCATGTCAAATCCATCCAGAACGGGTGGATGTCCTTGGCGGGTATCGGAGTACCGGAGTTGAGGTATGCCTGAATCTCATGGACACAAGGGATCCCGTAACAAACCCTCCAATATCGGTCCGTGCATACCGGAGGAACCTTTTGGTTCACGACGTCCTGCCACATCTTGTACAGATAATCGAAGCACTTTTTGGAGATTAAAGTCTTTACCTCATTGAAAAGGTTGACTTTATACGCCGCTATTGGCCATTTGAAGTGGTCGATCTCCAAAGCAGTTTGCAGCTCATGCAGTTGACAATCGTTGACTCTATGGATTGCATCGATCACGATGCGGAAGTCACCAGTCGATGAGTGAAGTGCCTCCTTTAGAACCTTGTGTTGACCCTCAACTCTATACACATTGAAGTGCATACCGCTAAATATTCGATATTATATCATATTGTAATGGGAGATATGAAGTAAGGTTGTACCTGTTTGTCGTACGGGTGCCGAGATGGAAGACATTATCTACGTAGCACCGTATTATGTTCCTGCTGTATGGAAGCCAAACCGACTCCAAATACGCCACCACACTTGGGAATGGGTGCCATGCAGCTCGTAGCGCCCGACGACGTCGGTTGAATGATTCCTCCGACCTCGATTCGAACAGCCCCCAACAGTTGCCCTTAAAGATGCCAGTGTGGTTTAAATTCTTCGTGATCTTCAGAGCTGCTTCCTCGCATCTTCTCATCATGTGTAACCAACAAAGGAGATGTTGGACGTCAGGGAAGACAACATTCAGCGCCTCCAAGAGACCTAGCTCTCGATCAGTCATGATAGCTTGAGGCTGAACCGTCCCAAGCAAGATCTGAAGTTGTCGCAACACCCAGGCGTATGTGTCTTCGTTCTCTTGCGACATGAAGGCATAGGCGATGCAGTAAGTATTGCCTGAGGGTGTGAACCCGACCACCTCGCACAAAGGAATCCCATATCTGCAAGTGTAAATATGTTACATATAAAATACTTTATAATTGGCTATATGTGCAATAATGTAATCGTAATTAAGTAACTTACGAATTTGTTTTGTATGTGTTGTCCATTATGATGACGTAATGGAACCTTCGGAGAAGGCGTATCCCATCGGGATGCGCCAGGAAGAGGTCGCTCAAGACGTTGTCATCATCCGGATGTCGTCTGAAGTCGTAGTAGTACCTTCTTTCCCGCAGATGGTGCAAGGTATCCTGGGTCATCGTTCGACTACCTCTTTCTTCGGCGACCATCATGGCGAGCGTGTTGGTAAGACTCTTCCTTGATGTGAGGCTGGTCTCATCCAACTGCCTCAATCCGTACCCAATGGATTTTGGAGGAGTGCCAACTTCCTTCATCCACCTCGCCATCTTCTTTTCCCCCTCTGTCATCTGTCCGGCGATGGCGTGACCCTTCAAGCTCGTGGAAAGCCCGTGGTTATGAACATCATGGGTTACCGTCATGCGCCACTGACCCGGCGGAGCTTCGTGTCCGTGTAGAGAGAATGGACAACCACTTATCTTCGACTGTGTGCTCCGGAGCTTCCTCCCGCGTGGTCGGTACTCCCCAAACTGCTCGCAAACAAGGAGAACCCCGCCTGGACAATTCGACGCCCCCGTCCAAGACCGCTTGATTACTAAAATCATGCAGTGTCTCCGACCCAAGTCCTTGAAATGCGTAACCATTTCGTCACGGTCATTCCAAACCCTTGGGTCCGAGAACTCGGATGTAAAGTCTCGAAACTGTATTCACATAATTGGAAATATGAACAAAACGGAAGGAATACGAAATATGTTGACTCTACGAAACCTATCCGTACCTGGGATACTTGGAGACGATGATTGCTTTGCGGCTCGGCCATAACGATTCTAACGGCGAAAGAATATATCTAAAGAAGTCGGACTTTGTTTTGGAGTGCAGAATGAAGCTGTCCTTCATCGCTTCAAATAGGCACTGTTGCGTTAATTGTAAGTAGAACCCTAGCACGTCCTTAAGGACGTGCTAGGGTTTAGGGTTTGGCTAGGGTTTTAGGGTTTGGGTAGGCTAGGGTTTTAGGGTAAGAAAACTGCACGTCCTTAGCCTACCTATGCAGGAAAACATTATAAACAACATTATAATGTTTTCCTTACCCTAAAACCCCAGCTAAAATCCTCGACCTTATCATATTAACGTTTTCGTTTTCGTTATCGGGCAACCTTATCATATTAACGTTTTCGTTTTTGATGTTTACGTTTAATATGACTCTGAAGAAATGAGAAGAGTCTAATAGAAATATAGAGATATATACAAAATCTGTAATATAAAAGTATAATATCAAGCTACAAACTGCAAAAGTACATCACTGGTCTACAAGATGGCGTACAGCATGATCCAAAATACCCGTCACCTCGTCTAATAGCTCCTCAAGGCGAGGGTCGGTAGACAGGGCCCTCCAATAGCCCTCCATCTCGTGCAAGCGGGCCGCCAACGCCGGAGGGATGACGGGAGGCTGAGGGAGGTCCACCCATGGGTCCATGCCGATTAGGTGGACAGGCGCCGGCGGGTCGGGATGGGGTGGCGTGGTCGGCAGCACGTACGGCCGGCTCTACGACGCGTACCAAGGCAAGTAATCTGCAATGACACCGGCCTCGCAATCCTCGCTGGTGTGCCTGTGCTCGGCCAACCTATAGAAGCGACCCTCGTCCTGCAGGTCCCGCCACCTGTTGTGGCCCGGGGCAAACACGGCGATGTACCGCGCGTTCTTCAGGGTCGTGTCGCGGCAGACCTGATCCGGTGCGATGACAGCCTGCGGGATCCCCTGGACCCGTCCGAACTGACGGAGGCACCTATCGGGCATGTACGGCTCCTCCTCCCCGCAAAAAGTGATGGTGCCCCGGTAGGTGGACTGACGGTACTGGCCGTCGAAATCCAAATCACGCCCAAAAGGCATCCACCGGACTTACAATTAAACAAATCAGATGTAATTCACAGCTAAGAATTATAAGTGATATAGATAGAGTTTCGAATACATACATCATCGACGGTAAGACGGTCCACCTCGTCCCGCAGCTCCCGCATCTTCTTCAGCTTTGCGTCGTCCTTCATGCGCGTTGGCTGCTTCAGACCGATGAACTTCGCGTAGAAGCGAGGGTCATCCTTCCTAGCCGGGTCGCTGGAGAAATCACCTCGAGAGCGAGGGAAGTACGCCCATATCCAAGCCTGTACACAAAAAAAATATGTTGTTAGCATATAATTTAAATAATTGTGAACTAAAACTCTAATTCAACAGTCTCGTACCTGTAGGATCGGCGTGCAGCTGTCTATGCCCTTCGCACCTGAGCGGGTAGCCTCGCCTAGGCCCCTGTAGAGACATGCGAGGGCACCTGCAGCCCATGCAAGGGTGGCCGTCCGTGGGATGTCCCAAATGAGGCCGAATATCCTCCATGGGATCCGGCTCTGCGACTTGTCCACAAACAAAGTCGCGGCGAGAGCGATGGCCATGTAGGTCATGTGCAGAAACAGACGTTATGCAGGGTCATCATCGGGCTGCCCCCCTCCCACATGCGTGCGCAGCCGAATCTGCTCAGGATCAGCCGCGGCCTCTGGGTCATCCTCGGGGGCGGGGTCGATGAGCGGCCCGTGTCTCTGCTGCCACAGGGTAGTAAACCCAGTCACCGGAGGGCCGCCGGCGTGTCTGTACGACTTGAGAGCCGCACGGGTGAGCTGGTAGTACTCCGCGATGGCGGGGACCAAACCGCCTGTGGGCAGATGTGACGTGCAGGGCTGGCCATCAATCGGAAGTCCCATCAAACACGCAACATTGTGGAGCGTGATGGTCATCTCGCCCCATGGAAAGTGGAAGGAGTTCCTCTCCGGGTGCCAATGCTCCAAGAAGCCCGTGCAGGTGAACTCGTCCACACACTGCCAGTGGAGGGACCGCAGCTGTGGGATGCCGGATGGGAGCAAATCCTGCACCCAGGTCCCCGGGCCCTCAAATATGTACGGCTCGAAAGGCTGCAGGTGAGTCGCCCGGTGGTGGAACTTCAGTAGCGGCAGCTCCACCGTAGGATCTCTCCACACCTGGTACGCACGGTGATGCCTGTAAGACACAAGCAGCTCTCCCGGCGGCAACAAAGGGTCGACCTGCACAGCCGGTGCGGCAGCCTGCGCAGGGATGGGCTCGGGCTCTACATGTGGGCCCCCCTGGCCCTGAGCCTGCCCCTCCTGACCGTCGTCAGCCTCCTCAACGATGTCAGGGATCACATCATCTGCAGAGCCCAAGGAGATTGCCGCTGGTGTGGCGGATGTCGAAGGCTCAGGCTCGTGTGTGCCGGATGTAGAAGCCTCTAGGACGGCTGAAGCAGAAGTCTTCGGAACGGCTGAAGAAGATGCCTCCAGGATGGTGGGTGGAACACGAGTAGGAGGTCTACCCATGTCGGCCCGTCGCCCAGCGACTACGTAGGTGATGCAGCTACTCAATACCTCAGAGGGCTCTAAAGAAGGCTGCAACCCCATCATCGCATCGCCAGAAGGATCCCAACCTGGCATACCTGACCAGAAGGTGTCGTGCTCGTCGGCCGGGGGGGTCCCCATCGACTGCTGGTACCGCTCTGCAGACGCGAGCAGATCGTCAACTGTGGCTGTAGAACTGTCGGGTACCGTCCTCTCTGCAATCTGGCTGACCGCTGCCCGGTCGGCGAACGTAACAGGCCAGAGGGTACCGTCCCCCCTCATGAGCCTCCCTGCCTGTTATTATGAAATGTATTTTATTATAATTTATTATATTATAATTTAATATAATTTAATATATTTTAATGTTTTTATTTTCTTTCAATTTAAATTTATTTCTATGTATTTTATTATAATTTATTATATTTTAATGTTTTTATTTTCTTTCAATTTCAATTTATTTTTATGTATTTTATTATAATTTATTATATTTTAATGTATTTATTTTCTTTCAATTTAAATTTATTTCTATGTAGTTTATTATAATTTATTTTATTTTTTAATGTTTTTTATTATCTTTCAATATAAATTTATTTTTATGTATTTGAATATATTTAAATATATTTTAATGTAAATGAAATAATTTTGAAGTATTTTAATATTTTTTAATGTTTTTTATTATCTTTCAATATAAATTTATTTTTATGTATTTGAATATATTTGAATATATTCAAATATATTTTAATGTTAATTAAATAGTTTTGAAGTATTATAATACTCTGTATATTTTAATGTTTTTTATTGTCTTTCAATTGTAATTTTTTCTATGTATTATATTCTATCAAATTACAATTATATTCTTTTCTATCAAACTATATACTATAAAAAAACATTATAATATATAAATAAATCAAAAAATATATTTTCAATTATATTCTATCAAACAATATATATTATCAATCATATATTCTATAAACTTCTATTATAAAACTATATTATCTATCAAATTATATTTTAAAACTCTAAAAATAAATCAAACAAAAAGTAATTCAAATAACATACCGGTGGAGTCGAGATCGGGGACACCTCAATGGTCCGACGCTTCCGCGGCGGTTCCGCCTCCTCCTCGGCCACTGCTCGGCCTCCGTCGCCGGCGCCAGACGCCGCCCCACCACCACTACCCTCCTCCTCGGCCACTGTTCGGGCTCCATCGCCGCCGCCACACGCCGCCCCACCACCACCACCCTCCTCCGCCGCCACAGTCGCCAGCACCACCAGGCCCTCAGCCACTGGCTCCACCGCCGCCGCCACCGCCTCCCCCGATGCTCCACCCCTACCACCACCCTCCACCTCAATCGCTGTCGCCTCCGCCTCCAAGACCGCTACCGCCGTCTCGAGCTCTCTCTCTCTTTCTGTCTCCATCTCTCGCTCTCTCTCTCTCTGGGTCTCTCTCTCTCTTTCTGGGTCTCTCTCTCTCTCTCTCGGTCTCGGTCTCTCTCTCTCTCAGGTGCTCCGGCGCTCTCTCTCTCTCTGACGATGAAGACGAAGACGAAGACGAAGAGGCACGTCCTCTTCGTGTTTAAGGGACAGGCTTGCACGCCCTTAAGGACGTGCAGTACATCCTTAAGCACGTGCAAGCACGTTATTAAAAAAAAACGTGCTTGCACGTCCGGGTTTGGGTGGCTCTCACTCAACTTGCACGTCCTTCGGATTTGCGGTGTATATAGCCGAAACGTTTTTAAACATCGTGAAATTTGGGGTAATTTGTAACCTAATCCGCTTACATCTTTTATAGAGTGCGCAGTCTTTGTTTTTGAAAGTAAACAGATCGAGGCCAGAGAGAGGCGATTGAAGAGTTAGGGTTTCGTCTAAAATCACACAGATCTCCACCTTATGCTTAAGGCGATTGCAAAAGGTTTGGGTCTCGCCATTTCTCCCTTTGTCTCCTATTGCAACTTCGAAACACGGTCTGAACGATCTATTCTTCACCTCTTTTCTAGTTATATTTCGTCTAGAATGTTAGACATCGAGATGGCGGCGACAAAAGCCGCTTCTCCGCCAAGTTCTTCGAAGACGTGGAGAGGGAGAGGTTGCATCTCAAGGAGATCGACTAACTCTTCAGGAAGCTTAGGTTATCAAGAACCTCTGCTCCAAGAAGGGTCGACGCTACGTACGCTGACAGCAAGTAAGGAATTTTGGATTTTAACTTGAATGTTTGAAGGAAGGTTCATCATATTTCTTAGGGTTTGCTGTTCCCGTTCATGGTTGGTTTGATTGTTAGATGAATAAGACTGAAATTTCTGCCGTGTTTGTTGCTTTCAGATTGATTGTGAAGAAGTGTATAAAGGTGATGATTTGTGAAGGGTCTGAACAAGCCAATTCAAACTGGCCTCCCAGGGTTTTTTTTCTGTTTGATTATATGTGTTCTACTTTTCTATATGAATAATCTGATTAAATTCTACCAATCTTACTTCGAATGCATTTGAATGTCAACTTGTAGTCTTTTTTTTGTTAATTATAGGTTTCTCATGGTTTTGAAAGTTAATTTCCAATTTATTCCAACTACAGGGACGAATTTCATAACCAATTGAAGTTAATTTGCTCTATCGGTGCCATTCTACTGAATTTGTAAGGTAATTTTTAAATTAATAGAATGTGGTTTTGAATTATAGGTTTTAGGTTGGGTGTGCTTTTGAGAATTAACTTGATGTCCATTCATACAACATGAAGGTCGGGATGAATTCAGGAAGCAATTCATTGAGATGAATCCTAACAACAAATCTGTTGCTACTGTATGTATTGTTAAAGTCACTTATTGCATTCTTTTTTGGTCAATCTCCTTTTTCTATCCACTATAAATTAAATTGTACATCCTTCTATAGCTATAATGATTTTTAAATGGGTGATTCAGGTTGCTAGAGCTGCTAGTGAAAAGTGAAAATCCAGGAGTTATAATGTGAGTGGAAACTTCTCTTCTTTAGTTTTTATTCAATGTATATATCCCTTATATTGAGCAAAGTTTAGATGATTGATGATGGTAAATTACTTGACTTAGAAAGGAGCAAGAAGGTGTCTTTTTCAGCAAACTGTTTTTTTATAGCTTTTTGTTTTTTTTACAGCTTCATAGTAGCAAAAGTTTACTTCATACCAGCAGAAAAAAAAAATTTGCTTGTATCTGTTTGATAAAGGGAAAATCTCTCTGTTCAGCTTGAGTGAAAATAAAATAAAATTCTCCCCCC
Source organism: Persicaria tinctoria (assembly GCA_037127255.1). Taxonomy (NCBI): domain Eukaryota; kingdom Viridiplantae; phylum Streptophyta; class Magnoliopsida; order Caryophyllales; family Polygonaceae; genus Persicaria; species Persicaria tinctoria. The sequence goes on along the minus strand of JBANSL010000012.1, from coordinate 38,231,712 downwards.
TCTGTTGAGAGTATAATGCAAGTTGAGTTTTAAATCAAAATTTAAATTCTCCCTCTGTTAACCGTAGTAGCAAAAGAGTATAATGCAAAGTTAGGGTTTTAAAAAGCATCACTGATTTCATTGTTTCAAAAAAAAAAGGATGTAGAAATCCATAATTCCATTTAATTAGTTGACATTTGCAAAGTAGAAGAAAGCCTCTAGGTTAAGAAAAAAGCTTATGCAATAATGCCAATATCAAAGGTCAAATAAACAAATATGGACACCAACTAAAAAAATAAATTAAATCCAAGCTTGACAATTCAAGATATATATATTAAACCTAAACTCTACCTAATTTCTTGGCTTGGGCCTGAGCATAATGAACAATAAATTAAATTCAAAATATAAAGTATTGATGATTCCATCAGTAGCTAAAATAAGGCATGAGTTACTCTTGTAGTGCTCATACTTTTTAGTATGGCTATTACATTTCCCCTTTTGGCTTTTTTTTTATGTACAAAAATACTAGAATAAAACTTGGCTATTGTAATGAGTAATATAAATTTGTTTCTCTTTTGTGTTGGTATTTCCGAGTCATGAAATCTCCTTGGGCTATTAAGTGTTACAAGACAATTTAGTATAGATGAGAATTTACTTGTAAACATTATAACTAACTATATATGATTGAGTTTCATCTACTTGATTTAATGCATTTATTGGAAGATTTATTTGTTATCTATATGTTAATTTTGACTCATTCACATATTTGTATACTTTGTGCAGATGCAATTTCATATTTTTACTTTATAAATGCTAATAAATAATATTTTGTTTATCTCAAAGACTTTCGAGGGAAATTTAACAATTTTCAATGGACCAATTCGCTCAAGTTTAAGGTATGATGATATAACATTATTATTACTTTCTACTCTATAACTCAGGTATTTATTTACTTTTGAATATCTATTTTCATGTTGCGAAGAATACTAGTAGGAGAAAGAGATGTAGAAAGACTGAATAGTAGCTGAGATGGGGCAAAGTTCGATTGATCGATAAGGTAACCCTCACTTCAATTAGTTTGAGTACGTTGTTTTCCTGGCTATCTTTTCTTCACGTATGTAAATTTATTTGCCTTGAATACTTAGATGCCTCTTACTCTACTTGATTAGATGTCCTTTGAAGTCCTTGAATAAAATTGAATTGTTTGAAGACAATCAGCAATCAAGTTATTGAAGATGATTTTTTCTCCTTGAAGTTGAGCTGGTTAATCGATTCCATGGGTTTCTTCTGTTGGCTTAATGGCGTCTTTTGTTGTCTCCAATTGGTTTTGCATTGACGGATCGATCTCTACCCCTATGGTGTAAATTAACCAAGCTTAGGCATATGTGTATTGAATAGACAATTTCTATGTAATTAGGTAGATTCCTTAATGATTGGGGATCATTGTATATGATGTTTCTACTAAATTTTGGCAATTTTGAAAGGGGCTACAGGCTGGAGAGCCTAGTGGCATGTTGGTATATTTTTTTTTTTAAATCCATAAACTTTTATGGCGTTTATAAAACGCCGTAGAAGCGTATTTTCATGGCGTTTTTCAAATGCCGTGGAAAACTGTACTTGTAATTCATATTGTTATTTATGGCGTTTTACAAACGCCATGGAAAGTGATTTTTATGGCGTTTTTCAAACGTCATAAAATAGAACCCAAAAAGACGGCGTCACCTTAGACGGCGTTTAGGGATGGCGTTTAAAAACGCCATGAAATGGTTTTTATGGCGTTTTTCAAACGTCATTGATGACTGTGTTTGTACTAGTGTGCATCCCCAAGTGATGTTCTAGTCTCTCTATCCCTTGCAATTGGTAATGTGTGTTACTTAAACTTGGAATTTTAGACTGTTTATTGTAGGTTTACATTGTTCAGTTTGCTCCGAGTATCTTTTAATGGAATCATTCCTAACCAGGGACCGTGTTTATGCCCCCAAAGTCTCACTGAGATCAAATAAGCATACTGCATGAATGGTGCAGTGGGTTCTGATTACTACACTAGTACCATTGTGATGTACAAAATTGTGCAAGGAAATGTCTTCCAAAAATATTTCAAAGCTGCTTGAATAAATATGAGTTCCAGTTGGGTTCTCCTGCGCTCTGGGAACATGGGAGTCGCAACTACTGCAGAATGGCTGAATGATGTGCTAACTCCTGGCTGCAGGTTTGGCATTGACCCTCTAAGTAAATGTTGTTGGTCTCATCGCTTTTCCACCTTTCTTTGACTTTAATTATGTGAATGTACTGCCTTAAGGTTTCTTCTTTTACTTGTGAGTCTTTGTTTGAATCAGTTATCTTGATGGTAACTGATGATGCTTCCCTTTGATTTTGTGAAGGGAACAGTTCCTTTTCTCTTATGATGCTGAACAAGAACTGAAAAATAATTTGTGGAGAAAAAGGCACCTTTTGGTTCTTCTTTCCAGTATGAATCTGATTGATGAGATTTGGAAACAAAGGCCAAAACCCCCAAACAAATTAACTGGTGAGAGTGCATGACCTGGAGCTTGCCAAAATAGTGCTTTTCATATCCTTGTTGGAGCTTGAAATCTCTCAACTGAGTTAATTTATGGATCTTATGGTTTGCAGGATTGCAAGGTGGATTGATGACGAGGAAGACAAGTTGAAGTCTTCAGGGGAAGCCACATTGCAGTTTCTAATACTAAATATGGGAGGTAATCTAAGCTAAGCTAAGCTAATTCTAACCCAAAAATTCATCTAATTATTAATACATCATATCATATATGGATCTAAATGGTCTAAGATCGAGCACCTGAAACTGAAACAATATACTATATATTTTGGGTTGGCTCTTACGAACGTACAGTTGTTGGTTGCATTGACACAAGTGGAATAAGCATGCTTGAAGAAGTGAAGAAGATTATTGACAGGAGAGGGATTAAGGTGCGTGCCCAACATATATAATTTAACTAAAGTATTAGGATAGTTCTGTTATGGTTTCTGGATCAAATTAAAATAGCTAGATAGTCTGATTCAGTACGTACGTTGAATTGATGATGGGATTCATGTATGCACGCAGCTGGTGTTGGCTAACCCAGGCGGTGAGGTGATGAAGAAGCTGGATAGGTCAAGATTCATCGACTCGCTGGGACAAGAGTGGATTTACCTGACGGTAGGAGAAGCCGTGGGAGCATGCTGCAACTTCATCATCTACAACACGCCCAAAACCATGCCACCTGCAGTTGATAATTCGGTTTAGCTAGCTAAGATTCCTTCCATTCGATCAGGTTGAGACCTTAATGCAAACATAAATGGATCGGAGGCTTGTTCACTCTCCATCCATCTCTCAGTGTAATGCTAGCTTGTAGCAATGGAAAGCCAAAAATGAAAAAATAGCACTACTGTACGTTTCAACTTTCAAGAGGTGAAGTCCATTGGTTTTGTTATCCTTGTAATGCAACCTATATATATATATATGCCTCCTACACTCCTACTCTAGTAAACTGTAAAAGTAAGTAGCTCGTTCCTCCATTTTGCTATCTAAATGTGAAATGTTATCGCCCCCTATCAATATATCCACCGTCTCATCTGTAACATACAAACATCCATTTTTCGGAAGCTGATCAGTGTGTGAAGAATGTTGCCAAGCTATTTTTGTTGTATTAGGAAGAATTTTATTTTCTGTACCTTTTGGATTGGATGATTTCCATTTTTTTCAACTTGTTTTTCTGTTTGTTGAATCCGGTTTGGCCTTGCCTCAATCAGAGTATTCAAACCTTTGATTCAGATGGTAAAAAGGATAACGCCCCATCTAGATTTTAACAGCAGCAAATGTAAGTTGTGCTGTCGTGCAACTTTAAGGTGCTGTTGTGCAACTGTAATTAAGGGTTGTGTCAGCAGCTTTTTAGAAATTAAAGGGTGTGTCAGCGGTGTTTGTAATTGTAGTGCTGAAAGAGTTATAAAGAAATAAAATTGAACAATACATTTTCATCACTAAAATTGCAAACATCGTTGACACTAGTTGTTTTCTTTGATTAACAAAATAGAAAAAGATGCTGACACTACAATTGTGCAACTCTAAACTACGGTTGTGCAACTTTAAAATACAGTTTAAGAACCAAATTAGATTAAAAAGTGCAAGAATAATATTATAATGTGCCCAAATTAGATTTTTAGTTTAAGAAGAATCAAATTAGATTTTAGTTTGTATGAATAAAACTATAAATTTCATGAATAACACTATAAAAATTTAGAGTTGCACGACGCTGTTGTAAAAGTTGCACGACTCTTTTTTAAGAGTTGCACGACTCTGTTTTAAGAGTTGCACGACTCTGTTGTAAGGGTTGCACGACTCTTGTTTTAAGAGTTGCACGACTCTCTTGTAAGAGTTGCGCGACTCTGTTTTAAGAGTTGCACGACTCTGTTTTAAGAGTTGCACGACTCTGTTGTAAGAGTTGTACGACTCTTGTTTTAAGAGTTGCACAACTCTCTTGTAAGAGTTGCACGACTCTGTTTTAAGAGTTGCACGACTCTGTTTTAAGAGTTGCATTATTCTGTCTTAAGAGTTACACGACTCTGTTTTAAGAGTTCATTTGTCTCTCTACCTTTATAGGTTAATTTGCATGAACCAAAGTAAATAGAGGATACAATTCATAAACGAAAGTGAATAGAGCATCTTTTTAGAAATTAAAGGTTGTGTCAGCGGTGTTTGTAATTTTAGTGCTGACAGAGTTATAAAGAAATAAAATTGATCAATACATTTTCATCACTAAAATTGCAAACACCGTTGACACTAGTTGTTTTCTCTGATTAACAAAATAGAAAAAGGTGCTGACACTACAGTTGTGCAACTCTAAACTACGGTTGTGCAACTTTAAAATACAGTTTAAGAACCAAATTAGATTAAAAAGTGCAAGAATAATATTGTAATGTGACCAAATTAGATTTTTAGTTTAAGAAGAATCAAATTAGATATTAGTTTATATGAATAAACTATAAATTTCATGAATAACACTATGAAATTTTAGAGTTGCACGACGCTGGTGTAAGAGTTGCACGACTCTGTTGTAAGAGTTGCACGACTCTGTTTTAAGAGTTGCACGACTCTTGTTTTAAGAGTTGTACGACTCTCTTGTAAGAGTTGCACGACTATTGTTTTAAGAGTTGCACGACTCTCTTGTAAGAGTTGCACGACTCTGTTTTAAGAGTTGCACGACTCTGTTGTAAGAGTTGCACGACTCTGTTGTAAGAGTTGCACGACTCTGTATTAAGATTTGCACGACTCTGATGTAAGAGTTGCACGACTCTCAACATGATTTTGTCGTGCAAATATAAGAGTATGATAAGCAAATATAACCGTATGTTGAGCAAATATGACCCAAGTCTAGTTTTTTTATTTTTTATTTTTTATTTTTTTAACATTTTGTCATGTAAAATATAAGAGTACATTGTGCAAATATAACCGTAAGTTGTGCAAATATGTCCAAAGTCTAGTTTTATTTTTAATTTTTAATTTAATTTAATTTAATTTTACTTAACATTTTGTCGTGCAAATATAAGACTACGTTGTGCAAATTAAACCGTAAGTTGTGCAAATGTGACCCAAGTCTAGTTTTTTTTTTTCTTTTTTCGCATCGTTATATTTTGGCGTGCAAATATAACCGTATGTTATGCTTGTGCAAATATAACATTTTGTTGTGCAAAAATAAAATTAAAAATATAGTAGATTATGGATCACATAATAAAATATAGATAATTTTTTTAATTTCTAATATTCATAGGGTGATTTTTGTAATTTAACATAAAACTTCATCTCCTTCCTTCGGACCACGCCGCTCGCTGGATATCTCCAGAACGCCGATCTCCCTCGCACCCTCTTGCTCGCTCGCGCCGCCTCGCTCGCTCGACCTTCAGTCCGGATCTGCACGTCGTCGTCGCTCCTTCGCTCGCTCGCGCTCCCTCGCCCTCTGCTTCGCATCGATAGCCGACGCCAACGGTTCACCTTCGCGCCGCTCGTCGGATCTGAAAGTCCAAAACGCCGATCTCCAGCCGCTCGACCTCGCTCCAGGCCGGATCTGAGCAATCGCTCCCTCGCGCCGCCTCGCTCGACCTCCAGTCCGGATCTGAGCAATCGCTCCCTCGCGACGCCATCGATAGCCAGGATCATCGGGAATCTTCAATTGAAAGGAAATTGGTGAAATTCGCACATCGAGCGACGGCGAGGACGAGAGAGCGTGAGGGCGAGAGAGCGAGAGAGGTCTGGGGAGAGAGGGGAGAGAATCAGGACGGGAGAGAGAAAAATTAGGACAGGAGAGAGAAAAATGTTTATATAGCAGCTATTTTATTAAATTATTCCAAAACGCGGGTATTTCACAAAATATGACGGATTTCGTGGCCATTTCGCAAAATGCCCCAAATTTTTATGCTAGCTCTATTTAATCAATATATATATATTTATAAATAAGATAAAATAAATTGACCCAATTTGATTAGATATGGATATATTTTTGAGAAAATATTAAATCATTTTAAAGACTATTATATAAGATAAGATTTTACCTATTTTCGCTATATATGAATATATTTTTAGAAGATAATAACTTTCTTCAATATATTACATGGTCATACTAATTAAATATATTGACAAATTGTTATCAACTCGTGGAATTATTAGATATAATTGATTAGATGTGTATTGGATAAAGACACTATGTATTTTTTTGATATAATTTTAGAAGTGGTTAATCAGAATTTTTATTATTAAAGATCTATCGTGTTTGCGAATAAAGATGTAAATTTTCCTATCTTGAAGGTATTGATATATTTAGGAGATATATTTTTGGATTTTACACATATATAACTATGGAGAGATTTTTAGATTTTGACCTATATATAATTTAGATTGTTTATGTTATTTCATAAACGTTGACTTCTTCTCCCTTCTTTTTGGTGTTGTTATTGCAGTTTTTTTTACGACTTTGTTTATGATTTTCTTGGTAAGCTTTTCGAAATAACGTGCTAATTGTTTAAAAGGTATGATATTTTATTGTTTCCACTAATATATACTAGCTTTTCGTATGTTGTTTTATTTCTTGATAAAGTAAATTCATTCAGATTTGAGAATTTAGGTTTTCATATGTTGTTTCCACTTTCCACTAATATATACGAGTAAAGAGTAAAAAAAAATTAGTTTTATACTACTGTAATAAAGTATAAATTCGTTCAGATTTGAGAATTCAGAAGTGTTGGACAAAAATGCGCGATATAATTGTACAACACATTTTATTTAATTTGTAATATTTGAGTTCGACCCCTTTTGGTTATCCTCTTGATTCGAAGTCGTACCGATACCAAGATTTTGGTGTTTTGGTGATTTGGGCTGCACCCGAAGTTTATTGGGTTGCCTACGTATCTCTTAGAAGAGAATCAAACCTTACGTAGTTCAGAGTGTTTCGGGTTTTGATTTTGTGTTTGATTTGATTTGGGTTTGGTTTCGTTTTCTTGTATGCATCAGAGGATGAAGTTCAAACCCACCTTCTACGAAGGGTAGCTCGAACAACACTCCACCCGAGTAACCTGAGCCCACCTTCTCGGAAGGGTAACTCAAGTAACCCGCCTATCATTTGCATAGAAAACGATTTTAGGTGGAGTTAGAGTTTGATTTGACTTGTTTTGACTTAAATGTCAATTTGGGGTTGTGATTGAACTCGTTTGTGAGTTTCCTACGTACCCTTTTGGAAGGGATCAAATCGCACGTAGTTCTTGACAATGACAAATTTGAATTTGGTATTTGGTTTTTGAGGTTTTGGTCCTGACCGAACTCGACGAGCGGAAGCTTTGTATCGAGTCGAAAGAGACACTTTGGATTTGATGAAACTTTTTGTATTTGAGACGACTTAGAGTCGATAGATAAATTTGAGAAGATTCGATTGAAAGTTTGGGTGTGACTGGACTCGGTGGGGATTTGATTTACACCGAGTTTCCTACGTATCCACTTGTTTGGTGGAATCAAGTCACCGTAGTTCGGAACAAAAATAAATTTTGTATTTGGATGTGATCATGAGATCATTTGAGAGTGGTGATCGAACTCGACGAGCAGAAGCTTTATATCGAGTCGGAATGGACAATTTGAATTTGTTTTGGCGATTGAACTCGATGAGCCTTGGCTTTGTATCGAGTGTCCTACGTATCTCTTAGAAGAGAATCAAATCACCCGTAGTTCTTAAAACAAACCAATTTAATTTGTTTGGTTTTGACCTCATATTCATTTAAAGAGAATTTAGAGGCGGACGACTGTACCCGATATATTTTTAGAATTTAATATCGGGCTACCTACGTAGCCGTTTTTACGGCGTCAAGTCTTTACGTAGTTCTGTCTAAACCGAGTTAATATTTGTTGAAACTCGATTTGAGATTTTGACTCCGTTTTTATTAAAGCCGGTTTGAGATCGACTCACTAGAATTAATTGACAAAAAATATTTAACGAGTTTAATTTTAAATTTTGATCAAACTCGAATTCTTAATTTGTACCAATTAAAATTCTTATACTCTAGTGGGTAAGTTTGTGTAATTAAACACTTTTTTCGCCATGCCCATTTTTCAAGCCATGACATCTACGTTTTTTTTTTAGCTTCAAGGCACACATATATTCATTAAGTACAGTTTGCAAATATTTAATGAGAATGTATGACCTTGGCAATTTGATTTAATTTTGGAATAAGATTTGGGCTTGCTTCCATTGCCTAAACCCACTTCTAACTGAGCCCAAATTCGTTGGCTCAATGCCGAGATTCTCTTTGTTTGGTGAAAATTGACCCTATGTATTCACTCGCTTCTCCTTCCTTGTTTATTTTTGTTTATTTTTTGTTCTGTCTACTCAGAGACTTCGCCAAGAGAGTCTCTCCGCCATAGCCGACAGTAACATGGACCGTGGTGCGAGCTCCATTCTCGGAGCAACCAAAAGCAAGAAAAAAATCAAGGTTTCTAATACTCGAGAAAGATCGGAGTCTCAATTTCAGAGTATCCCGGGTAATTATTCACGAATCTTCAATCGTTTGCATCGATTTGATTTAGGGTTTTGATGATTTACGCCCGAATTTCTAAAGCTGAATTTTGTGTGGACTTTAGGAGCACACAAGTGCCCTACGACTCCGGGGTTTGCTCAGATCCGGGTAAGCCGGTCGACAGTCGGGGGCGACTCAGGATCGGTGTGGCGGCACAACACCGGGCTGATTCGTGCTTTTTCCCTCTCCAAGCATAGGTTGATTTGGGTTTGACAAGCCACTGTTGGCCCTCTCTCGGAAACCCCATGAGCTCTTGCAAGGAGAAAAACGAACAGGTTTGTCTGCCCACTTTTCCCTGCAATTTACCCTTAATTTGGATGTTTTGGGTTTTGAGGTTCAATTTCGATTTGGGTTTGATGAATCTACTGATTTTTGGCCTGTAAAATTCATCGTTTCACTTTGTGTGAATTAATTGGGCTCATTTGTTAGAATTTCGTTTAGGGAAATCTTAACAGAACCTGGCCCTTGATTAGGATGGTTTTTGATTCCAAAACCCCACATTCAGTTTATTTGTATGGAACTCGACTTTTCTTGTTTATGAATTCCAAGTAAAATCCGGCAGCACTTCGACATGGCTTGTGTGATTTAGTGATTCCGGAACCCAGGCCACGAGAAAAGCTCGTAAAGTTTTCAAGGGCGGGATTCCGAGAACCGAACATGAATTTGATAAACGACCTAATTTCGGCAGCACTTCGACTAGATTTAGGGGAATTGATGATTCCGGAACCCAGGTCACATGAAAAGCTCTCGAGGTTTTCAAGGGCGGGGTTCCGAAATCAAGCAAGGATCAAACAAAACTACTACCTGCTGGGAATTTTTTTTCTGCTTTGTGTGTTTTGTTTGCAGATAACTGCAGAGCCGGGGAAGGAGGAAGTAGATTATGTTTTCTGCCTTTCTGATGTTGGGGAAGCACCGGACCCCCTGGAAACTGACTGCCTTTTATAGGAGAAGATGAGAGCAGTTACTAAATACCCTCCTGCACCACGAACTGCTCCACCTCCTTTTACAGTTTTTTCTTTTCATCTTGTTAACTGTATGAATAAGGGAAACAATTTCAACTGTCTATATGTTGGGCTCATCAGGCCTTCCTTTTGAAGCAGTTATTGGGCTTATATTTTAATTTGCAAGCCCAGTTGTATATCGTCCAACTTTGTATTTGGATGGACAAAATTGGCAAAATTTGAGTATACGTGAATGGGATTACATCATTTATGAAATCACCAAATTTTACCCTCCAACAAGAAGTATGAAATTAATTAATTAATTAATTGAATAAACGAGTTTTATCATCAAATTTATTTAATTTAAAAAATCGCACACAATGCGGGTAGTCAACTAGTAATCATATATAATAATTCATATAGATTATGAAATATGGACAAATAGAATAACCTTAATTATGAAAACTAATGGAATTATTATATTTATATCTATATAAAGAAATCCATTAATAAACAATAAAAAACTAATAGGATTAAATGATTAATAGAATTATTAACATTAATAGTCTAATAGTAGAATTTAGTAATGGAAGAGTCCAATTGTGAAAAAGGTACACAATTTACAATATCGATAAAGTATATCATATTCGTATGAACTTATTGATGTTAAACAACAATTTCAAGTCGGGTTGGGTCAGATCGAGTTCAAAGTCAAATCGGATTGAGAGTCGGGTCAAATTTATCTGTGTTCGAGTCTATTTTGAATCAGGTCCGGTTCGGTCTCGAGTTCGAATTACGGATGACTCTAAATTTTTGAATTTCGATCGGGTTTAGGGTGTGTTCGGCAACAGATTGTGGGTGGATTGTGGAGATTATGAGAGAATACAAATTAGCTTTGAGGGTGGGCGACAGTGTTCGGCAGGCAGATTGTGCACAATCTGGGTTGGGGATTATGGGGATTTTGGGAGATTTCTTCACAATCTACTCCCCCCAAGATTGTGAAGATTGTTGTGGGATTTCCATAAATGAGATCCAAAATTGCCCCTCCTCTACGCCTCACATTTCAGATCTGAGACTGCGGAAGTAGAGAGAGAGGAGAGAAATCGCCACAGGAATCGCAACTTCGCCACCTCCGCCACCAAGGTCAGGTACAATCCCTCCCTCTCCTCTCTTTCGTTGTCGATCGGAGTGGGCGTGGTGGGCTTTGGGGTCCGGCGGCGGAGATCTCCTCCAGGGGAGGCTGTTCTCCATTGTCGAGGGGGGATTCGGGGAAGGGAAACCGAGGACCGCCCTCTTCTCCTGTCGGCGGCCTCGTTTGGGTCGTGTCCAAGGCGTAGAAGCTCTTGGCGGCCACCTCCCACCGGCGGCGGAGATCTCCTCCACTGGAGGAGATTATCGACGGGCAAGGGGGCTTTGGGTTTGGGTCGTATACACGGCTCAAAACCCTAATCTCCTACCGACGGCCTAGTGTGGGCCCTCTCAAAGGCGAAGATTAACCGCGGGTGCACCTCCTACCGACGGCGGTGGAGATCTCCTCCACTGGAGGAGATTATCGACGGTCAAGGGGGATTCTACTGTTTTTTTGTGGATGCCATAGTTGATTGCTTCGAGCACCAGGGGAATGTAAAAAAAAATAACATATCATGTAGCACTGAAATTTTCTTTTGAAACTGTTATAATATATGTTGTGGGATGAACCTTGACATGATAGTTAAATTTCATGTGATAATCTCTCACAACCCTTGTCCCTTTGTAAGAAATTGAGATCCTAGAACCTGGCCAGACAACAAAAAGAACCATTAATGTTCACTTTCTTCATCATCTTCTACCAATGACGATGGTATTGTGCTGAAACAGTAGAAGTTTTCCAATCAAGTTGAGGCCTGACATTGGGTACTTTGTGAAACCACTGCCAATGGTGTGCTATCTTCAGTTTCTGTAGTTAAATTGAAGGGTGTGTTATCTGTAGTTGCTGTTGTTTCTCTTTGACATTGTGAAGAGGTTAGAAACTTCATGTGATATCAGGTTATTTCTGTTAGTGTGTGTGTTATCTGTTGCAGGGTGTGTTAAATACCCACTTGCTACAATTGAGATATCATTTATACACATGTATATAATATCATTTATACAATTGAGATATCATTTATACATTTGAGATATCTTTAGTTAAACTGATGCTTGTTTGCATATGTACAATGGAGATATCATTTATCTGTTGCAGGGTGTGCTAAATACACATTGGCTACAATTGTTTGCAAGGTGTGTTAAATTCATTTTGAAAGGTTAAACTTTTTCAGACCATGTCTTTAGTTACATTGCAGAGTGTCTTTAGTTTCTGTTCCATTTTATTATGTTCAGACCATGTGTTCAGTTAAATTCCTATGTGTGTTATCTCCACTTTCTGTTCTTTGTCTTTTACATTTTGGAGAGGTTAGAAACTTGCAGGAAAATCATGTTATTACTGTTAGTTTTTGTTAGTCTCTTTTACAATTTGTGAATGGCTTTGACATTACCACTTTTGTATGTATGTCACCAACTGTCAGGTGCAATGTTCCACTTTTGTATTGTAACTTGATGTAAACTCATGCTATTTGTATTAGTTTCTCTTTACATTGTGAAGAGGTTAGAAACTTGATAGAAAACCAAGGGTTTTCTGTTAGTTTCTTATCTGAAGTTTCTGTTAGTTGCTGTTATTTCTGTTATGTGTCTATAGTTTCTTTTATATCTCTGGATGGGTGTTGACTGGCGCAGTTTACAAGCTGTGCATATGTGAAGTACTAATCACTGCACCTGCTGCCCCCGCAGATACATCATGTCTTCTTCCGGCAGCTGGGCAAGCGGATGTCCTGAGAAATACCCATGGATTGGTGGGGAGGAGAGGATTCCCCCATGGTTCGAGCAGGTTTGTACATCCATTTTTTACTCTCGTCAAACTGTTTCATTTTGTTATCATGCGGCAAACCTTATGCATTGTGTTATCATGAGGCAAACCTTATGCATTGTGGTGACTGTAATGTGCAGGAGAGGGACTTGTGGGTTGAGCGCAGCTCCAGTAATGTTCCGTATGGCGACGAGAACAGGGCCCCACTTGAGGAGATTCCTCAGGCTATCCCCCCCGCTCCCAAGGACCCCAGGATTCAGCAGCTTGAGGACATCGCGATGGACCTCACAACCAGGGTCTTCGTCGCTGAGGCAACGGCTCAGAGGACTGCTGAGGAGCTGGATAGGGCGAATGCACTCAACGACCAGCTGATAGAACAACTCGCTACCCTCTTCAACCAATCCGTGCAAGTATGGGGGGAGCTGCTTGGCGCAAGGTCCTAGTTGGAAACCCGGAAATGGATGTTCATCGCCATGACAGCTGTGGCCTTAGCGGCCCTGGCAAGGAACTGAAGCTTTCCGATTTGTGAAGAAGTCTTTTGTGTATATTTGGATGTTGTAGGAAATGGGAGTCGAATCCCTCCCTGTAAGGTCCCTCCCTAGTCCCTTTTTGTATCGGAATTGTCGCCCCCTCCCTAGTCCCTTTTTGTTGCTTCGTCGGGGCGCACTAGTATCATGCTATGTCGTCAAACAACGATGGGTTTTTAGCAGGTTTGCAATGGTAGGTCTTGTTGTGTAAAATACATTGTAACTTAGCAGTTAAACTCCGTTTTCATCCATTTGCTCAATGTTCAATTAGCAGTTAAACACCAACCATTAAAATATGGCCAAAATTGGTGCCTGTCTTGCAGGCTCAACTGGAAGGGCTTTTATGATGTATGATGCTGAAAGTGAAGACTCGTGGAAAATTCGGTTATATTGATGCGATTGTGTTCACTACTAGCCTCTAGAAGATGCATATATGAAATTCCCATTATTCCTCTAATGAAAGGAGAAAAACTACATTTGTTGTGTAATGTTTGATATGTTTAAGCAGAAATGAGAGGATGAAGCTTGAGGAAGAGATCAAGGAATGGACTGCCAAGGTAGATGAGATGAGCTCAGAGACTGGGGAAGCTGCAACACAGACACTCCAAGACGAAATATAGGATTGCAAGGCTGTTGTCAAGTGTGGTGTGTGTTTTGATCGGTCGAAGGAGGTAACCCTTGATCTTCCTGGACCACACTTGATGAGATATGCTCCCAAATAGACATCATATATATATGCCCCAACTAACCATACATGTTAACACCATACATCTTCTAAGCGTACAAAACATTACAATGCACATGATGAAGTTGCACCATTCATGTTACAATAGTCATTAACAAAATGCAACCTTAGAAGAGGTCGAGTGTCTCTTGACAGCATTCCCTCCTTGATCTCCGTAACCCCACTACCGATGTCGTCTCCTGTCGGCCCAAATTTGTCGTGTAATCTCGTCACGTAGTTCCTGCATCCCCTCGGGCTCAATGTCATCCGCATCGCTGTCAGCGAGGACGACCTCCTCTTCGCTCTCGTCGTCGAATGCGACGACTGCTTCCTCGACACCTTCAACACCGGGCTCGACGTACCTGTCATCCACTAATCCGGTGACGGATTCCCCTTCTCCACCCGATCGCCGGATGAAATTATGCAACGCCACACACGCGATGATGATGTCTACCTGTTTGCCTACGGGATACTTGTGCATTGGCTTGGTCATCTTCCACTGACTCTTGAAGATACCGAACGTCCGTTCGATAGCCCCGCGCAAGGACGAGTGTCTCTGGTTGAAAGCTTCTTTCTCGTTGTCCGCTGGCTCCTGCACGAACGCAGCTCGGTGGTACTTTGTCTTCGAGTACGGGATCATGTATCCCGGTCGCTCAGGGTACCCCTTGTCATACAAGTAATAACGTCCTGCGGGCGGGTGGGGGAAATGCATCCTCGGTGTGCTGAGGGAGTGCTACAATACACGGGAATCGTGGGCGCTGCCCTCCCACCCGGCGGAAACGAATGTGAAATTGAGGTCGAAGTCGCAAACCGCTAGGACGTTGAACGTGGTGATGCCCTTGCGTCCCCTGTAAGGCAGCTGCTCGTCACGTGGAATAACAGCTTCGATGTGTGTGCCGTCTAGGGCCCCGATGCATCCCTGTAGGGAGCAACCGCATGTTGACTTCCTTTAAAGACTAGCAAAGGGACATGAGTAACATGGGTGTAGGAATGACCTTGAAGTATCTGCTATATCTGTTGCCTTCGCTTATTTGCTTAGGGACCTCGGAGAATGTTGGGTCCACCGGTCTGATGACGTCGTGAGCGAGGCCATTCCAACCTCTGCTACGCCCGACAAGTGCTTCGAGGACGTCGGTTATGGCTTCGCTGAGCGAGGATGTCGATCTTTGAAAGCGCTCGCAGGAGTCCCGAAGCGATGCACCCCAAGCCATGGTGTTGACAAAGATCCCCACCTTCTCCATGACGGTCATGTGCTTCGATCCTCGCAATCCATATCTATCGTGAAGAGTGGAACACAGGGAGGTGAAGACGTGCTTCGGCATTCTAAACACTTGGACACAACAGAGGTCGGTCTCATGGGCGAGAATGTCATGAATCCACTGCTCTCCGGTGTACGCAGAGGTGTAGCACGGCACCTTGTGTATGTGTTTGTAGTAGTGACATGAGAGGCGCACTGCCTCTAGTACAAGATAGCAGTGAGCTAGGATAGCGCGCTTGTGCCTCCGCTTCTTCCGCCGTCGAACTGCCAGAGCATCCATTCCACCTACAAGTTACAGGAGCAGGTACGATGCTGATCACATTTACAAATATAAGCAAGTGTGCAATCTGGTAGAAATAATGAAACAAGCATGATAATAGGGTATGAAAAACAATGAGGTATGAGACATGCATTCACACATGAAATTACACACAAATACCCAATCTCAACTCCTACAACAAGAGCCGAAAATGATGTCTGCAACCACAATTGTCAAAGAACACCTCACTATCCTGAAAATCAAGTGTTCAAACTTAAGTTCCAAACAACCCACCTCACGCAACTTAAAACACAAGTAAAGGGAACTCCTGTTGTGCAACATTAACCTCAGCCTGACCTACGCGTCACCGCCGCCGCTCTGGCGGAAACGCGACTTCAGCCACGCTAGCCTCACAGCGTTGCTCCTGCTAAGCGCAAGGAACATCCTTTGTTTCTCGGGGGCGGTGAGGAATTCAATTGCGAAGCACAACAATGGGCCCTCATCTTCTATCATTCCATCTGCCACAAGCTGGTCCAGTACCTTCACCACCTCCACCTCCCGGTTTGCTTCAGTTCGGGACAAATCGTCTTCAGAACGCACGAACTGGAGAATAGCCTCACCTATTTCCTCAACATAATCCATTCGCCTATCGAACGCAACTGACCTAGATGACCTTCACGCACTTCGCTTCCTACCCGACGGTGTCGCAGAGGAGCTAGCCGGACGCTTCCCAGACCGGGTGGGGAAGGTGCTACATCCAGGGGTAACAGTGGGGGGTACCTCCACGGGACTGACAGGAGATGACTGCGTGGCACCTCAGACTAGTTCCGGAAAGCTACGGAGGTCGAATTGATCAACATCTTCCACATCATCCCCCAGGTTAACATCCGCAGCAGTCGGCTGGGGGCGGTGATTGTCACCTCCGTTGTCAGGCGTATAGGACATCGGCACAGGGCTGTCGACGGGGTCCATACTAGGAGACACGCAGTACTTGCCGGTGGCCACGGTGCCTCCGTAAATCTGGTCCCAGGCATCTATAATGTCCGGAGGAATGCACTTGTTCTTCAGTTTGCCAAAATCTGCCTTCTCCTGCAAAATCAGTCCAAGCGAAGAAGCGTTAGAGTATGCAAAAAGCTTCTTTAACTTCTAAACATGTAGCTCAAGTGTAGATCAAGTGTATCAGGTATTAATTCAACCACTATGTGTGTACAATCTGCCAGAAATAAGGGGAAAAGTGTGTGTTTTGAATATTATTTAACCAACATAGATTGAATCCACATCTGTGTTTGAACACATAAAAGTACATATCCAACTTTCTATAATCATGTTTCTATAATCATGTTTATTATGAACAAGCACCTCAAAACATAAGCTCAACCAACTATGTTTCTATAATCATGTTAATTATGAACAAGCACCTCAAAACATAAGCACCTCAAAACACTATGTTTCTATAATCATGTTTATTATGAACAAGCACCTCAAAACATAAGCTCAACCAACTATGTTTCTATAATCATGTTTATTATGAACAAGCACCTCAAAACATAAGCTCAAACAAGATTAATACAGATTTCACAACAACAAATCAAATACATATCCCACTTTCTATTCTTAATAACTTCAACAAAGAGTCATCTACAACACCCAAATGATACAGTTGATAGCGTACCTGACATTTCCGCTCCCACCACTCATCGGTGGCCTTTATGCACCCTTTTTCGTAGTCCAACCCCAATCCGGTCTCGCCGTGCATCAACTCTTTCCAAGCCTTCCACCTCTCCTTCATGGTCGCGTGCTTGTTCTTAAGGGTGTTGCTTCCACACTTCTGGCCTGTCTGCTCCTCGAACTGTGTCGTTAAAACCACCCAACTGAACCCCTGACCGCGGCCATATTTACGCTGATATCCAATAAGCAGTTCCAAGTACTGTTTTATTAGCATCGGAGTCCACTGAAAAGGTGTTTCTTTCGAGCCCTTTGGTTTTTTTCCCTTGTCAGGAACAGGGGGCTTGCTACCGGATGACATGTTAGCTAATCGTCCTCCACTGATCTCCCCCAACGACAACAACACATGAAAACATATGCAAGCATCAGCAGTAGACAACGAAAGGGATGTCCGATTGTTGGGGGTTCCTCCACTTTCGACCTTTTCTCACCGTCACAAGCTAACTTGAAAGGGTTCAATCGGGTCGGGAGCCAACTAATCGAACTACCGAACCGCTATGGTGCCCTATTAGGTGGCTGTGGGGAAATCCCCAATTCAACATACTATTGTAAACCTAAAATCCCAAAAATGGCGACTACACCTCCCTAGTTCCATTTTGATTTTTCGTGTTTCAGGGGAACAATCAAACTGAACAATATGCCCATTTCAACTTCTAATTTCAAGAACACACTCAAATTTCAGAGAATCACGTACCTGGGAAACTCCGACGAACGGTACGGGTGTCTTCGAAGAGGGTTCTTCCGCCTACAGGGGACGTACATCACGGTGCGCGGATGACTGAGGGGGCTTCGTCAATCCTCGTCACGGAGCGCCGGCAGCTGTCGATCCTCGTCTCCGGATATCGCCAGCCAGTGTCGGGGTGTCGTGTGGGAGCAGACGAATGTGAACTCGGATTATTCGCAGTGTGGTTTTGGGAGGAAGGAGGAGGGGTATGAGTGTTTTTTTCCAGGGGCATTTCCGATCTTTTGTTACTTTATAATACACCACAATCCCATATCAACCAAACACCTCTTACGAGATTTCCGACCTCCATAATCTGAATCCCCACAATTCCATTAATCTACCAAAATAATCTCCATCTCCTAACATCTACTGAAATCCCCAAAATCTCCATCTAGTGCCAAACACACCTCAGGTTAGGGTGAGTCTTGGGATTTCTAGGGCCGGGTCAGATTTTGTCCGCTGGACTCCCGCTGGCCAATAGGCACAATACCACAAACCCATGAAAGCAACCCCACGCAAAAATATAATCTTTTATTGCCTTAACTTGTCTAATCCCCAGACGAGGAATTCGGAAAGACAACAATGGAGGGTCTTATTAAGCGATCACTGCCCTTTTTAGTAATGATGGTGGTGGAGTGTGTGGAAGTAGGGCTCATCACACTAAGCAAAGCGGCCATGTCAAGAGGGATGAGTAACTTCGTCTTTGTTGTCTACTACAACGCCCTTGGAACCCTCTTCCTCCTCCCTTCTTTCTCTTTCCATTTCTTCAGGTACCCGGATTTCTACACTATATTAATTTTGCCTTTTCAGATTTGAGTTTTTTCATATCTATCCATTTTCAATTTGCAGTCGAAAGAGGCCTCCTATTACCTTTGCTCTCCTCTGTAGGTTTTTCCTTCTGGGTTCAATTGGGTATGTTATAATGATTTCAATGTTTAACATTATGGATTTGGTGATGGAATTTGGATACTAATTTTGCTCTCTCCTATTTTTTTTTTTCTTTTTTTTTTTGTGTGTTTGTGAAGGATTTGCTTGCTGCAAATATTTGCATATGCCGGAATCAATTACAGCTCTTCTACCTTAGGAGCTGCCATTGGCAATCTGATTCCTGCCTTCACTTTTCTTCTTGCAGTTTGCCTTGGGTATGTTTGAATGTTTCAAGTTTTGATCTTTGGATGCATTTCAAGTGTTGAAATCGATGCTTTAAGCCTTGTATTTGGTAGTTGGTGATAGGTGATTTGGGTCATGTCTTAATGTGATTGATTAGGATGGAGAAGCTTGATCTAAGGAAATATACCAGTCAGGCAAAATCTTTGGGTACAATTGTTGCAATTTGTGGGGCATCGGTGATGACTTTGTACAAAGGTCCACCTCTTTTGATGGCTACCGAGTCCTTACCCTCGAAACGTGATCTTCCTTTGCTTGCACAGAAGTCGAACTGGGCACTTGGTGGTCTTCTTTTAATTGCTACTTCCTTGTTCTCATCCACATGGAACGTCTTGCAGGTAGTGGGATTATGATTTTCACTACTAGCCCTGTGTAATGAATGCCAGTCTTGTTTTGATGTGTTTTTTGTTTAGGGGAAAAACTAACGTGGATCTATGTGATTGTCAGACTGCAACGGCTAATGAATACCCAGATCAAGTGATCATTGTGTTCTTCTTCACCTTTTTTGGCACAATCCAATCTGGGATTGGGTGCTTTTTCCTTGAGAGGAATCCCAAAGCATGGAAGATCCATAACAACCTTGAGATAGTCGCTATTGTCTACGGAGTAAGGAATTATACTTGGTGCATGGATTTTCCCAAAACTGTGCTGATAATACGCGGAGCTTTTGTTTTGGTTGGCAGGCGCTGGCAGTGACTGTTTTCCGCAACACTATCGTGACATGGTGCCTCCAACAAAAAGGGCCAGTCTATGTGGCCATGTACAAGCCCCTCAGTATTGTTATAGCAGCATTCATGGCATACATGTTTCTTGGGGACTCAATCTATCTTGGCAGGTAAACAATCAAGAACATATTCTTCCATTGATCTATGAGTGAGACTGATTGATTTATGTCAGTGCTGAGGCGTTCAAAGCCATTCCGTCGGTTGCTAATTACTATATTACGATGCAGCGTGATGGGAGCAACTGCCATAGCTGCTGGATTCTATGCAGTGATATGGGGCCAGGCCAAAGAGAAGGATACCGCTCTGGTGAATGATGTTACTAGTGTTGAGTCAATTTGTAACCCGAAGGCTCCTCTCTTGCAAACCAGCTCTGCTTGAAACTTAGAACACTAAGAACATGTTGTTAGAGCGACTCATTGGATTAACTTCTCTATGTGTTGGAAACCTCAAGACGCTGGAAATTTCACAACTGTATCAGGGTAATGAAGTGCTTCAATTTCAATATTGGCCCCATCTCAAATCATCCAAGTCTTTGTACAAAAACTTCAAACCTTACATATTTCCAAAAACTACATACACTGACACCGAGATCTAATATGTAATAAAAAACAGGGGAATTTTAAATGACCAAACATTTGTTGGCCACTGTTCTTTCCAAAACATTCTTAATCCTGCAGGTTGTATGTGTAATTTTATTTGTAATTAACCAATTCAGATGTAAACATTGGAGGTAGTAAAATGCTCAAATTCAGCCATAAAGGGAAGGGGAGAACTGAGAAGAGTGTAAACGTCAAAAGAGTAGGCATTGAAGCTGGTAATTACCCTTCCATGTTACTCTGCGCTTTGGGTCAGTTTTTAGAATCCATTGTATCCAGCCATCCTTCTTGGTAAGCTTGTTCAGTTTACAAGGTATTCTTTCTCATTCTCCATCTACTACTTGTTCTGTTCTTCAGTTTACCCTTCAAATTATTTTCTGTTTCAAAAAGAAGAAGATAAAGCATCTTTGCTTCAAATCACTCGAACAAAAATTGATGAAAACATGGCATTGTTTTTATCTCTTATATCTGAATTCATGAATCTTCTTTTCTGTAAAAGTTTATCCACAGGAAGGGCATGTTACAAGTATTGATACAGAGAATCAACTTTGATAAGGATGAAACTAGTTTGTGATATAGTCAATAAAGGATTGAATCCCTTTTGGGTTACTCATATATGCTTCAATGGTGACTATGAATCATTTTCTTTCAACCATATAAGATTTAAGCTAGTGTGTAGGAGAGAATATCTTTTAAACAACAAACATTGTTGGAAACATCACTGTTTTTATGTAAAGAGAGAGCGCCACTTCAATAATGGATTGGAAGAACCCGAGATACTGATGATTAGCGGTGTGAAAAAGAGCTCTTCCTCTAATAAAGAACATATGAAAAGTGAGTCACTGTGCTGAGCACTGAGGCTGCTGATGATAAATATAGTTTGAAAGCACAATGGAAGTATCTAAATCTAAACAATGGTATAATATCACAAAACAATGATGGGAATCAGATTAGGGAAATAATATTTTAACAGTGGCAAAATCTATGACAAAATCAGCCAACCAGACCTCTAAAGCACTAGGTTCACCACCTGTCAAACGCATAAGAACAGATCTTAGAAACTAGGTTATAGTTGATGAAGACACGCATACACTTTAACAACCTCAAATGGTTTGAACTATTACAAAAATTAGTACCAAATAATATGATCACCTGTACTGTTTGAGCTGTGATTAGTTTACTCGCTAGGTTATATAGATGTATATTCATTGATATATCAAGCGTTGAAATTCACTCATATTGTAGCTGTTTGAAGGTCGTAGCTAGGGATCAACAGAGACAATATCATGTAACAAGGATTTGATGCCGTTTGTGGCCACGGTGATGGTAGAATTCAGTAACGGGGTTCTTAGATCGTCAAAGCAGCCACAACAAAAGGCATGAGCATCTACTTCTTCATCGTATACACTTAGTAACTACTCTCCTCCTTCCTTGCCTTTTCATCTTCAACAGCTCTCCTTCTCTTTCTCCAATCTCTTTTGATCGATATCTGTACGCTTATTATCTGAACATGGGCAGGAGTCTTGAGCTTCCACCAAATAATTTATTTCTACTGGAATCTGCCTTGTTGGGCTGATTGGGTAAGTGAGTTTTTATCTAATCATCTCGGTTCATAAAGTTGTTATACTTTTTAATTTCTTGTATAGATCAAGCTACAAGATTCCATCTGAACGAGTACATGCTAAAGCCAAGGGTCCTCTTAAGTCTTTACTAATCACCTTTTAACTCTCTTTTATACTTTACAGCTCCCCAACCCTTGCATCAACCATGAGTAATTAATCTA
Source organism: Persicaria tinctoria (assembly GCA_037127255.1). Taxonomy (NCBI): domain Eukaryota; kingdom Viridiplantae; phylum Streptophyta; class Magnoliopsida; order Caryophyllales; family Polygonaceae; genus Persicaria; species Persicaria tinctoria. Next base: position 38,209,357 of record JBANSL010000012.1, on the reverse strand, counting down.
GTGCCTGGCTTCACCTTTTTGCCTGCCAATGTCTTCAGGCTTCCTTCAATCTTTTCTCTCCACAGCATCATAATTCCATCTTCCAATATCTCCCATTCTTTCTACTTTAAAGATTTAACTGTTGCATTCTTTTACACCTTCTAGTGAAATGCTACATTTGCCTGTACTTGTTTAAATATGCACCATACACATAAGCCATAACTAGGATTCATATGGATAAGTTTGCTAGTGTAAAGAGCAACAATTAAGATCCCTTTATTTGTTGGTCATGTGTTTTGTGCATACTTTGAAAGCAATGAGAATCTTATTTGAGTAATTTTGCTTTTAATGTGGATGGGCCAACTTCATGACAAGTGGGCAGACATTATTTCAACCTTTATTAATAGTTTTTTGTTTTCCTGTTTGTCGAATCTACTCCAACTTTAGTCCAATGGGCATCATTTTCATTTTTTTTTTGCTCTTATCCATACAGATTCCTTCTCCTACTTTACCTGTACTCTTTACATATGAATGTCTAAAGCAAGCGATCGTTCACAGAATACCTGATTTTTCCATTCTTATATTGATAATTTGATGGATCATCTATTGTAAGTTTTGGGCAGGAGATGGTCAAACTAATGTTGTTGTAACATCAATGTCTGAAGAGCTACTAAGAAAAGATCAACTGAATTGGTCTGATCATAAGGCATGCTGGTTGAGTCTGCTATCTCTCTAAATGAGCGCATTTGTGGACAAATTACGATTCAAACTTGACATATCTTTGCCTTCAAGGATGGAAAAGCTAGCTTGGAGAAGCAAGAGCACGAAAGCTAAGATAATAGGCACTGCTTTATCAATAACAGGCGTTTGTGTTGTTACCATGTACAATGGCCTGCCTGTTATGCTACAACACCTACATGGTTCATTTACAATTCAGATAATCCGAACGCACTCAAGTTAAGAGTATTTTCAAAATGGTGGCTTTTTCCTAGCAGCTAAGTATCTTCTACTTCCTATCATGTAATTTTTGATGTCATTCCTGTAGTTTACCGATTCTGAAAGAGTATCCAGCTGAACTGCCAGTAGTTTTTTTGTACAATGCATCTGTGGATGATTGTATCATGTATTGCTGCTGTACTGTTAGAGACAAATTCATTTGCTCGGAAATTGAGAGTTGATGTAGACTTTGCTGCTATTCTGTATTCCGTAAGAATCCATGTAATTACATGCTCTTAAATTACATTTGAGAGATCCAGGCTAAAGAGCCATTCCTTGGTAGGAATGTTGTGTGCACGAAGTTGAGATGTTTGGTGTTTTCAGGGATTCTTCGGGTCTTCTCATCCACACATGACATGGGGTCTGCGTATCAAGGGTCCCTCCCGTCTAAATAGCAATGTTTAGGCCATTCTCTATTTGCAATTGCAACCGTCACGACTTTGATATTCTTGGATGAAACTCTCCACCCCCCATGGGATAACTACGAGGACAAGGTAGAAGAAATTGGCTAACAACAGAGTTGTATATTGCTAATTGCTATGTAGATGATTCCTAAGTGGTACTTAATGCCAAACGGCTATTGAGCTTTATCTTATCCTGCTACCTTTCTTGCCTTGTTTTATAAACTTGTCTTGGGTTAGATATGTCTGGAAGGTTACTTTGGTGCTGGATCAGCATGAGAAATATCAATAAGAGGAACACTGCAAAATTGAGACCCAGTGTAAAAGGTACAGGAGAGGAGATATTACATATATATATATATATATATATATATATATATATATATCATGTGGTCCTCTACGTTTTCTCAGTGTCTTTCATCCACACTCAAGTTATTGTCGTTTATAATTCAATTTGGCATTTCATAATAATGTTCAACTAGCACTACAACTAGGCTTGCATTGCAGTTGCTTTTGCAATACAAATTGACGTCTGAAAACTGATTGAAAACGGCTTTTTTGTTCATTATAAGATTTGAGTGATTCCTAAAAGAAGCAATTCTTAAATCTTCATCATCATCTCCATCTGCATGATAATCGCATCTCTCTCATTCTGATGCCTGATATTTTGGATCATTAAACTGGCATCTTTTTTAATTTTCTAATTCCACATCCAACTAAACCATGCTCAACTAAAAACATCACTAATGTGAGTGGAGATTTTTTCTTTTTCTTTTCAAATATAGAATAATGGATGTGATAATTTGTGATGGATGATGATGAAATAAGACCACCTTATAAGGGAATCCTATGAGAGTATATACTCCATCCGTCCAAAAATACATGGTCTTTTAAACCCTTGCACATTAATTAAGGAAACCTATTTATATTTAAATCTCATTATTATTATAGAGAGAGCTCTTAAATTTTACCTACTATTGTACTTTTTTAAGAGTAATAATTACCCTACAAACCTAAAAGTCCATGTATTTTTGACAAAAGTTTAAAGCCTAAAAGACCATGTATTTTAGGACGGAGGGAGTACTTTCTTTGAGGCAAGCAATACACTTCACACAACATAATATAATCAACAACTATTTCTATTGGGGTATATAATCAGTGTCACTTAAAAATTAACATCAAATGTATTTGACTTGTGTGAAAAAAATAATAAGATGATAAAATGCCATGGAAATTAAGGTAGACTTGGACAGTAGATTAAAAAAAATGTTGACACTCGTGAAGTGTTCCTATGTACATTTTCACAAAATTATTTGAGGTATAATTAAGATTTTTTTTTTAAATTTAAAAAATATATTTGTATATAATTATATTTACATGTTTACAAATTTCTATCATAAAAATTTTTGTTTCTTAAAAATATAAACTAATATAATCATTCTTTTAATTATATATATTTTTAAAAAATATTTTTTTTATAATAAAATTTAATAGACATAAATTATATGTTTATGAATTAAGTAAATACTCCATAGTCGTAGTACAGTGTGATGATTAGAGGTTCATATTGGGGGAGGGTACATGTAATATTCATCCCAGCTTGCAAGATTTAGTGATGATTTGCAAATTAAGTGGTAAGTGACAAAGGCACACAGGCTGGCCCCCTCTCAAACAAATGTCCAAATTCTTTACAATTTTTCTAATTTAATTAAATAATGATTGGACAAAGGATCCTATTTTAATAATATGGAGTATATTTTGCTATTATTATTATCCCATTAAATATTACAACCAGGTATTTTGATGATCACATACACTTGGACTACTCCTATTAAACTTAAATATAATTTAAAATGACCAAGCCTATATTTCTTGTACGGAGGAGTATGTGTGCTTGTCTTTAAATATAATAATAGTTCGGATCCATAAATAGAGAGTTTGTTCAAGATCAAATTCATATATAGAAGGAAAAAAAGGGCGGAGAGAGAGAGAGAGAGAGAGATGGAAGTAGGAATAAGGGGTTCATGTGAGAGAGATGTGGTACCATTTGTAGGGATGGTGGTGGTGGAGTGCACCAACGTGGGTCTAAATGTGCTCTACAAAGCAGCTTCTTTGAAGGGCATGAAATTCAATGTCTTCATTGTCTACTCTTATGTTGTTGCCACTCTCTTCCTTCTCCCTTGCCTCTTCATCTTCAACAGGTGTGTTCTCTCTCTCTCACTCTCACTCGACCTAGCGTCTAATTGATTTATATGTTCCTTTTAATTTTAATAATTGGCTGCTCCTTATATCAAACTAAACTTGGCAGGCATGTTGAGCTTCCATCAAATAAATTTTCCCTTGTCCATAGAATATTTCTTCTGGGTCTAACTGGGTAAGTCTGTATATTGATTTTTCCATTCTTTCTTTCTTTCTTTCTTTCTTTCATTCATCATATATACACACATACATGGTTGATGGTTCTAGCTAATTAACTAAATAAATGTTTGTTTGTAGGTTTGTAGCACAAGTTTGTGCAAATTTAGGAATAATGTATGGATCTCCTACTCTTGCATCTGCTATGAGCAATCTGGTTCCTGCTTTCACCTTCATACTTGCCATCATTTTCAGGTTTCCTTTTTCTCTCTATTGGAATTGGTTTCTTCTTCTTCAATTCTTGTTGATTAAGTGATGGTGTTTTGTCTTTGCTCCCCACTCATATGGGTTAATTGGTTGATTTTTATTGGGTTAAGCATAAAGCCAAGCACCATAAACCACAACTGGGCTTCCATCATAAGTGGACAAATTTTGCTGACAATGAAGCACAGCCATAATTAGAGACCACAAATTACTACATTTTATTATGGCTAATTTATTTTTTATTTTAATATTTGGATCCCCCTCCCCAATAGCACTGCAAGCATCCAAAAACTACTCAATTTGTTCAATCTATTATAGATGGGCCAATATATATATATATATATATGAAAGGAAGTGTGTGGAATGAAATCCCAGTCCCAGAGATCAATTCAGTCATTTTCTTGCTCAAAATATGTATCCCCACCTTATCAACTTCCCTCCAATAAATACTCCCTGTAATCTGTATTCCTATCCATCTAAAATTTATTCCTGGTGTTACCAATTAATTAATTAATTTAAAGTGCTTGAACTAGCCAGCTTAATTGCTAACAAGTGTGTATACATATGCATGTAACATCTGTCCTTTTGTGAAATTCTCTAATTATATTATCCTATATATATACTACTCTACTGTTTTAGGGGCTGCCTCAAATAATTAATATATATATTTCAGATTCTTAGTGACAGCTATACATAGTAACATGAAACAGAATTTTGCAAAAGGCTAATTCACTTTTCCTCCAGCAAAGATGTTTTATCCCAAACTTGACTAGCTTGCTCTTCATATATATATACATATATATGAAATTAGTAAATGTAAAATAAATATATTCAGATCCCAATTTTAGAACGTGTATGTTCTCATTTTACAAGTTTGGTAATTCAAGGATGGAAAAGGTAACATGGAGAAGCATAAGCACACAAGCAAAGATCATAGGGACGACTTTGTCAATAGCAGGAGCATGTGTTGTAACTCTGTATAAAACCACAACAACTATGAACTCCTCATCTATGCCTCAGGCTGCAGCTTCAAACTCCCATTTGCTGCATTATTGGGCGAATGTATTCAACTTGGATGACTTCCCTGATGTATCAAACTGGGTAATTGGCGGATTTCTCCTGGCTGCTGCTTACCTTCTGCTTTCAGTCACCTACATTATTCAGGGGCAGATTTTGAAAGAGTACCCAGCAGAACTGCATGTGGTCTTCTACTACAACGCGTGCGTGATGCTCCTGTCTTTCATGGCTGGACTCTTGTTGGATAATGATTTGAACGCTTGGAAGCTGAAACTAGATGTGGAGTTGGCTTCTATTTTGTACTCGGTAAGAACCTACTTACTTGCCATTGAACATATATATATGTATTTATAATTAACTGCTTCCAAACTCCAAAGTCCAAAACTAAGACTTGTAGTTATAATTTGAATTTGTGTACGTGTTTCAAGGGAATCCTAGTGTCCTCAACATGCACCGTGATCCACACATGGGGTTTACGTCTTAAAGGACCCGTTTACATCGCGTTGTTCAGGCCTATGTCTATTGCAATTGCTGCTGTATTGAGTGCAGTGTTCTTACATGAAAAACTTGAGCTCAGAAGGTATATATATTCCATTAATGAATCAAGCTGCAAATTACTAGTTCTAATCCCAATATATATATATATATATATATATATATATATATATATATATATATATATATATATATATATATATATATATATATATTGTATTCTTAATTATCAATCTTTCCTTTGAATAATACCGCGCGCGGGGCTTAATTTTTGTGCATATATATATATATATATATTGCAGTTTCATAGGAGCAGTGATTATATCAGTTGGTTTCTACATAGTGTTATGGGGAAAAGCCAAAGAACAGATTAATGTAGAGGTTGTGGACACCACCTGCAGCTTGAGATACACATCAAAGGAGACTACAGCTTTGCTTTCAAACAAAGGTATGGTATAGACTATAGACTATAGTCTATATATATAGAGGAACCTAATCAAAGTATAGGTTTTTCGCCCGTTTGATGATCCAAAGGAAGTTTAACTCCTGCTTATATGTACGTAGTGTTGAGTACGGTGGTGTTGTACATAATAGATTACTCAAATGATGGATGGAAACAGATCCTAATTAAAATAATATAAAAAACCTACATGCGCTTACTCTGGCCATCTCCACAGCCTCTCTTGTCTCACGCTCCTCTGATGTGTTTCAGCCAGTTCGATCATCTTGCATCGCAAAACTTTTCCGCTTTTGGATTGATCTATTCTTACTCCTATGTGGCGAATCATAGCTTCTACATTGTCGTTTACTCCACTTCGCTGCCAATGTAGAGCCTATACGAAAATATATTAACATAATATTTTAAAATTATAATGTGAGAATTGAAATAATAACGATCAAATAAATCTATCAAATTGCAGAAAACCACACTTTAAATATGGTGTTTTGCGTGAAACCACCCCTTAAAACGAAAATTGCAGAAAACCAACCTTTAAAACTGTTTTCTTTGCAAAGTCACACCCATCACCGAATTTTCATTAATTGATTACTAAAGTGCGTGAAACCGTTTTTTTTATATATAATTTCACACTTATTAGTCAAAACCTTCTATAAAAAGTAGATATAATTAATGTTTTATATATTTGAAAAAGTTTATATTACTAAAGGGCTACTTGAAGAAAATAAATCTTTAAGAAATGATGTTTCATATAGTTTTTTATTATTTTAAAAATATGTTCACTATTCCACATACATTTTTAGAATAATAAAAACTATATGAAATATTATTTTTTTAAAAAAATTATTTTCTTCAAGTAGCCCTAGTATTACACATTTTTTTTTATTTATAAAACATAAATTACACATCAATTTTTTATAGTTTTTTTATATGTATGAATTTAAAAAAAAAATTATTTTTTGATATTTTATAGTGTTTTTTGCTTTTGAAAACATGTCAAAAAAAAAAATCAACTAATACCAATTAAATTGAGTAAATTGATAATCAAAATAAGGGGTATAATTGAATTTCCACACACTTCAACATTTAATTAACAAAAATTGGGTGATGGGTGTGACTTTGCAAAAGAAAACGGGTTTAAAGGGTGGTTTTCTGCAATTTTCGTTTTAAATGGTGCTTTTTCGCAAAATGCCCTATTTAAAGGGCGATTTTCTGAAATTTTGCCTTTTATTTCTCATATTGCTATCTATATATATACTTATACTAAAACCGATACATTGGTGCCTACGTGGCGGCACGTGAGTGCATCTGCCTACGTGGCGGCGCGTGAATGCACCATCACAAAACTTTCTCCCGTCAAAAAGGAAATCTAATAAAAAATAATTAGATAGTTCTGATCTATATAATTAAAAAAGATTAAATAATTATTTTATTATACCATTAACTCATATAATTGGATAGATGCAATATCTTTTAAAAAAGTAAATATTATATAAGGAAAAAACTCTATCCAACTAAAATGATTTACAATACCGTCTTTAATTACTACTTATATTACTACTTATTTTAAATTTTGGTGGGATTTACTTATTTTAATTTTAATGTTAATGTTCATCCGTAATATTTAATATATTAAATAAAAAATAATTATTTAAATTACTTCTATCTAATCTACAGTTAATTATAATATGTGGCATAAACTATGTTAACCTATGACAATAACTTGACAAAATAATTATTCAAATTATTTCTATCTAACTAAAAGGATTTACTATATCACCTTTAATTAATGCTTATTCCAAATTGGATATCGATGACTACTGCTAATCCAGGTGGGATTAAATAATGATTTCATTTTACCATTAACTCATATAATTAGATAGATGGAATATCTTATAATAATGGCCTACGAAGATTATTATTATTATTATTATTATTATTATTATTATTATTATTATACACTAAAACTGATGCATTATTTGTCTACGTAGCGACTTGTGAGTGAATCTATTTACGTGGCGGCACGTGAGTGCATCTCGCAAAACCTTCTCCCGTCAAAAAGGAAATCTAATAAAAATAATAAGATTGTTCTAATCTATATAATTAAAAATAATTATTTTATTTTACCATTAACTCATATAATTGAATAGATGGAATATCTTATAAAAGAGTAAATATTATATAAGGAAATAACTATATCAATATAATTAAACGCAATAATAGCAATAAATTTGGCATATACCGATATACAAATTGTCATATAAGTGTATCTCCATCTGGATTATAAATAATCTATCCAATGGACGGGGCCTTAAAAAGACATTAGGTTCACCCAATTTCCATATAGACGAATTTTATGGCGGGTCTTTGGGGTTTAGGCGGGTCTTGATGACCTTGAAGGCCTTGGTGGAGGGATGAGGTAAGGGGTTTAGGCGGGAGTCTAGACGGGCCTTGAAGAGTTTTTTTAGAACAGTGATCATAATTACCAAAAATATGAATAGATACATAGTAGTAAATATTTGATAGGTGTTATCGATTATTTTGGTGGAAAGAATTAAGTATTTCATAGTTATTTTATTTATATATATATACTATTTTTCAAGAGAATGAGTTATTTAGATCTAGATTAATTTTAATCTTACAATTTCAATTATTAGTTTATTTATCATAATGTAATTCATATTTATAATAGGATTTTTTTTATAGATAATAAATGTAATTTTATAATATTGTGTTAAAATATTCCCGTACAACTATGAACCATTGATGAAGAAGAATTGGAAGGCCAAGATTAAAAGAGATTTTCTTTTTTTTTTTTACAATTTAAATTGTGGGGCCCATGCTAAAAACACAACTCTCTCTTCCCTTTTCATTTGGTGCGTGTATCACCCCACCCCATTCTCTCTCTCTCTTATGAACGCTTCTTCTTCTTCCTCTTTTTTTTTTTTAAATTTTTTTTCGTTTGTTTTTAAACCAATTATTATTTCTTCTTCTTTTTCCTTTTTTGTTTTTGCTGTTGTAAGTTTAGTTTGTTTTTTAAATTTATCAATTTAACCGAATAATGTTTGACATCCTACCGAATAATATTATGTTATTTTTTTCCATCCCGTTAATATAAAAATTTACCAATTCAATTAAATAATTTCTTACATCCTACCGAATAATGGTATTTTTTTGTTACATGCTACCAAATAATGTGTTATATTTCATCGAAAATGTTTCACATTGACATCTCATCGTTGATAGGTTGCGATTAAAAAAAATGTTTCTATAAACGAATAATCATTAGAAATTCACCGAATAATCCTTGTATTTCAACGAATAATCCTTAGAAATTCACCGAATAATGTTCGATTTGTAATGAATAATGTTCGATTTGTGACGAATAAAATTAAGCATCTCATATTTCCCCAAAAAAAATAAAAAAATTTAATGAATAATCTTTATAAATTCACCGAATAATACTTGTATACCACCGAATAATCTTTTCTGGATGTGAATTCCAAATAAAATTTATACTGTATGCCTCGATCATTTAAATAAATATAAATAAATATAGTATACACTATAAACAACAACTAATTTGATCAGTAAGGCCGAATTGAACTAATTTGATCAGTATGACTGAATTAAAGAAAGAGAATTCAACTAATTTGATCAGTAAGGCCGAATTGAGTATACAGAATTACAGACCAAGTGAAGAAGAAGATCTGAGACGAAACCAACCTTCTTGAGAAGCTAGCGCCACCGGTGGATCGGAGGCCAAAGTCGTGGTCGCCGGCACGAGGGAGAACAAGGCTTTGGATGTGAGAAGGGGACGTCGGAGATCTGGTGGCGAGGACGAAGTGATGATTACGAATCGCCACCGCCGCACGCCGCACAGAAGCACCACCGCCTTGGTCGTCGCCGCTTGACGATCCGTCACCGCTCAGAAACACCACCGCCTTGGCCGCCGAGCCCGGTCGGGGCTCTCTTCAGATTCACCGTCGTCTGGGCTCTGCCTTCGACCACGCCTCAATGACGAACCCCCAGCGGCCTCGCAACCCTACTCTGCCCTCATCGCTTACAAGATCTGCCGCCTCGCCTCAACGACGAACCCCCAGCGGCCCTCGCAACCACCACAACCGCACCTCGCAACCACCACAACCGCACTCCCTCGCCGTCGCTTCCTCCTGCAACTGACGTCGCGCTTCCGAACTCGATTCCTCCTGCAACCGCCGCCGCTCTCCTCGTCGCCGGGCACCCCCTATCGCCATCTTCCTCGTCGTTCCGTCGATTGAAGAAGCCCCATCCATGGATTCCGATTTGGATCTCTCTGGCCGCTCAAACGAAAGAAGAAATTAAATAGGGATTTAGGATTTGTTTCCACACAACACACGCGCTTCCATGAGGAGGGTATGGGCTGATTTCCATCAATTGTGTGCGGGGCCCACTTGCTTTTAATTAAAAAAATATAAAAAATTCCTTTTAATCTCAGCCATCCACTTACCCCAAATCAATGGCCAGAAATCATGCACAAAGTACACCCTAAGGGGTGTGCACTTTATACCCATTCTATATATATATATATATATATATATATATATAACTAATATATAATATTAATATTAATATTCATGCAAGCTTTTTTTAGAATGCTAAAAAACTATATAAAATATTAATATTTTTTTACATTTGTTTTTATAAATTCATACTCAATAGTAACAAGTATGAAATTATTTTAAAAAACTATTAAAATATTTAATATTTTAATAGAGTTTTTAACATCTAAAAAAGCGTGCATAAATGGTAAAACGTCAAATTTTAATTAACAGATAGAGATAGAGTATAGTATATAGTTTTCTTAAAATTATTATGATTACTTTTTCTTAAAAAAATCTTTTGCCAAATTTGGGTTTTTTTTCACAAAGTATACCGCAACCTTTTTAACAAATTGAGTTAAAAGAAAAGCATACCACTAATAAATCTACAAAATATTTGGTCCAATATCTATTTTCATAAATCATTAAAGTATTTATCCACCCTAAATCCATTTTTTATTAAATGTCCAAAAAAAAATTTATAACACAAAGTTTACCCTCTCTTTTAATTTTTAGATCTATCCGCTTTTTTTTTTCAGATCTGAGAACCGCAGAGTTGCCATGGCGCCTCTTTTCTCGATGCCTCTCAAGCTCTTGGAATCCTCTCCCATGGCGCCTCCTTCATCGACGCCGATGCCAACCCGGGTCTCCCTCCTTCCCGCTTGTTGTCGGGGACCCCAAACTAACGTTCTCCTTTTATGTCACCCGTCGAGCCTCACTCCTGTAGACTGATGCCGCCGACGAGGAGACCTCGACATGCGCACAAAAAGAGATCGGTCAGGGTTAGGGTTTTTCAGTTCCCATAATCCGGAGGTGGATGGGGACGTGGATCCACCGGATTCGGATACAAGAGCTCGGAATCGGTTTCCGGACGAGGAGGTGATAACTTGGTCGACGGAGCTATTCAGAAGGATCAACATCGTTGGCTTCATGAGGAAATTTTTCGGAATCGGTTTTCACGTCAATTTAGATGTGCACCTTAGCATGTCATTTTGGACGTTCAACCACATCTTTAAAAAAAATAAAAACGTGACTGCACGTCTGCACGTTGGGTAGACCATCCAATTCAACCTGCATGTTAACTATGACGTGCAGCTACGTTGTAATTAATGTGCTTGCACGTCGTACTTAACGTGCAGATTCGCGGTATATATATCCGAAACGCCTTTGGGCATATCGCTGTCATAAAGAACTCTCGACTCTCCTTCACGGATTTGAGAGCGTCTCGTAAGCCCTGGACCTGAATAAACCGATGCGTGTACTCTGCGACCATCTCCGACAGTGACACGTCGGGGTGGTACTTCCGAACCAACTGCTTGGACGCGGTACGCCTTCTTGATCTCCGATAAAGTCCCGGTCTCAGGCACGCCCAAAAGCTCTTAGAACGTCATACCGGATCTGACCGATCCATTGTTAATGACTCTTATGTAACCGAATCGGGTCCGATTGGAGACGTTCCTGATGAAGGAGACCCGGGAGGATGGGCAGATTGAGGCAGTGCCGCATGATAACATCTATTTTAGTCATATTTTAGGGTTGCATTTGCATATTAGTTTAGGGCATTTTCATGCATATTTTCCATATTTTATACTTTATTTATTTTATTTTGCATTTTTGGAGTTTACACCGAGTGTTTATTTATTTTGGCATTTTGAGGCTATTATTGTGGAAATTCAAGAGTTGATACAAAGGAGCGGACATGATTGAATTGGACCCGAGAAGCTGAATGACCAAGTGTGGCAATTGCTCAAAGTGGAATTTAGGGTCTTGCTATATACACCGCAAATGATGATTAATGATTTGCACGTCCTTATTAACGTGCATGCACGTCCTTATTAACGTGCAAGTGTGGAAATGTGCACGTCGTTAGCAAACTATGGTTTGCACGTCCTTAACAACGTGCAAATATTGCACGTCATTAAGGACGTAGGCACGCTTTAGGGTCTATCCACCTTGCACGTTAATTACGACGTGCATGCACGTCGTTAAGGACGTGCGGATTTGCGGTGTATATAGCCGAAACGGGAATTTATCTTATCGGCTGAAATTTGAATTAATTATTGGGCTAATTTTTAATTCTTTAAATTATTGGGTCAAAATTGTAATTTTAATAAATTTACTCTATATACACTCCGTACAATTTACAATTGAGGGGGTGGTGAGTTGGGACGCCGCAAAAGGCTTCGGCCAATTGATTAGCTTAGGTTTCAATTGGGTTTAGTTTCGAGTCTAATTTTCAATCGTTTCACAAGATAACGGAGATTTAGTTTGGTGTGATCGAAGATTTGAGCTTTAATGCAGTTTCAACTTTTGAATTATCTGTAAGATTGGGATAAGTCTTCTTACTACCACAATAAAGAGCAAATAGGGCGGTTGTTGGCAGCGGTTTTTCTATTGACGCGGTCCATGGCAGCGGTCCAACCTATAGGCGCGGTTCTAGCAGCGGTTTTTCAGCTCCACATATAAGGAGGCGGTTGACTATATCTAAGGCGGCGGTTTGGTAGTCCCGAATGAATTATAGCTAAGGGGGCAGTTGACGGGAATAAAAAGTAAAAGGGATGTAGCCACTTTATTTCTCGGTAAATAAAATAGGGTTTCGAAGAGAGAGAAGCGATAGGGTTAAGACGAGGAAGAGAGAGTGATGTATGGAGGAATTCAAAGGGGGCTGGTGCTGAGAGACGATTGTCTCACCAAATTGAAGCCTGGAAGCCTTAGAAATTCGAAATTTGGAGTTCAAAATTTCAAAGAAACCACTAGCCCTCAAACTGAAAGGAAGGATTTGAAGGTTATTCGATCGGGTTTCTCCTTTCACTCTCAAATCCTCAACAGCCATAGACGACCATCGATAACGGTGACGCCGACGACAGTAGGAGCGAACGAAGTTGCCGGAGAGCGTGGGTAGCGCGAGGATTGCAGCTCCGAAGACTAATGGTTCACGCGAGAGACGAACAAGAGGTATTTGTTCTCTTTTTGTTTTTAAATTCCCGAATTCAAGGTTTAAGAGATTGGATTTTGGGGTTTTAACTCCTTTCTAGTACAATATGAGGATTTGTGTTTATTTCTAGTGCAATTTGAATTTGAGATGTCTGTAATTGAATTTTTAGGGTTTGGTGTTTTGATTTGGATATTTCATCACATATTAGCTTGCCTTAGAACTTGTTAATTTCATCCATTCCAAGTTCCAAAAAGTTAGTATATGTGATTGTCGATTGAAGTTTTAGGCTTTAGGGGTTTGGATTTTAGGGTTTAAATTCCTTTCATAAGCACTATAAGGCCTTAGTTATAGATGGAAATGGAAGGCAAGGGAACATGATTGAATTTTTTTTATATTGCTTTTAGTGATTGAAACTGTTCTTGAGGATGCACTCCATGTGTTCACTTAAATGCCTAATTGACAACCATGAAAAAAGAATCTGATGGAGCAATCAATAAGGGAGCAAATAGTAAAATGTTTTCTAAATAGATTAGTCGAGAACATTTTAGGTTGTAGTTATTTTATTATTATCTTTTGATATGTATTCATTAGGGGCTTGATTATTGCTTCTCTAGTTTTCTAGGTTCATGGTAAATATTGGAAATAGTAAAATCAAAAGTCAGTGCTTATAGTACAAAGATTTATTCTGACTTATGAAGTATGTTGGGCAAGAAGAACTGAAGTCAATATTAGCAGCCCATACCATGTTCAAACTTGTAAGCAGGCATATGCAGTCGAATGCTTTCTGGAATAACACCAAAATTTCTAGCATATGGGTTTGCATTTGGTGCTTCTATTTTATAATAACTCAAAATATATTTCTAGGATTTTGCTTTTCTTTAGAGTCTGGAAGGATGAAACCGTACTTAACTCGTGATTTTCTACATCTTTGATGCTACCCTATAGGCTACGTTTTCTATGTTTGACTGATTTTTAATTTTGCCTGTATAAATGCTTCTTGTTGTTAGGTTAGCTATTTGATTTTAGCCCTTTATTTCAATTTAAGCCCTCTTCCCGTGTGCTAGAGGCATTGAATTCGCCAAGAGCGAATGCTACCAATTCAAGCTTTCCGACTGTGGTGTCTCAGAGCTTGCTGTTTGTTTGGCTAGATGAGAATGGTTGGGAGGGAGCTAAGACTACTAAGCCTCCTTTGTAAGTAACAACTATTCTTGGTAATCCTTTTAGTTGATGCAATCTTTTTTTTTTTAAATAATGAATTTAAAATAATATAAACATGCGTAGGAATCTTGACTTGAATAGATTATAGGAAAAGCTTATCTTGATGTATTTAGTGATAGATAATGGTTTCCATATGTTCAAGGTGTTGTACATGTGCTTAATTCTTGAGTTCTAGCTTATGTTTCATTTTAGCTACAGAGTACAGCACATACTTATTCCAAAAGAAGGATGGTGTTGATTAATTGTATGCAAATAAAGATTGTAAGTCTAATCTTGCTTAGCTTGTCAACTATAGAATCATGCTTTTATATATACATGCATAGAAAACCCACGTCATAGACTTATGTTTTTTTTTTTTTGTTTCTTTTCTTCGAAAAAAGAAAAGATATTCCATGTTGCTGATGCTACTACCATTTTCACTTATCTGCATCACATTATTCGGGTTATAGAGGCTGGGAATATTATAACTCTATGTCATCACTAATATGCAAATTCATATTATTAAGTTGTACATATAGGTTTCAATTCAGAGTAACAATATACGGCGCCTGGTGTAGGCTAAGAATATTTTATGTTGTAAGTTAGTTTTAAATTCTGTTTTATTTCCTTAAAATATTTTGAATCGTTGGTTTCCGTTTCTAGTTGTTGGTGGTTGTTGGTTTCTGCTGATTATTGTTGTTGTTGGTTTCTTAGGAAAAGAGCATGGTTGCTCGATGATTATACTCCTAGCTGCTCCTAGAAATTAAAAATCAACTCTCTTTAATATTAGTTATAAAGCAAACTTTCTGAATCCATATCAAACCACGTGTTTTGTTGGTTTTGTTAGAATTTATATATATGTTGGTTACTTTGTTTTGATTTGGTGTTCAATTTTCAGCAATGTTTAGGCCTGCATGATCTTTATCTTAAACACCAATATTATTTTCAGAGAATTCTAGAGACACTCTTATTGATATGTGGATCATTTGCCTTTAGATTTGTTTCTCTAGCATCTTTATCACTATATTCTAGGGATTTAGTTTTTGTGACCTTGAATGTCCAATGAGTTTTCTCAGCCTTTGTATATTTTGGTCTAATGACTTTTCTCATCCTTTGTATAATTTGGTATTCATATACCATATGTCTAGGTGTCGAATCTCTTGATTGTCACTAGAGACCATTATTATTAGAATCCTAGTTGAAATAATGGGTTAATACTAAAATATTGTCTCAAGCCTTAGATCGATCCTGTTTAGTGGTTTGTGTGAATCAGATTCGGTCTGCATTAAAATGACCTTCTAGTTACATTCATTCAACTTCTGAAACTACTAGAGATGTGAAGATTAGATATTCTAAAATATAGATATATTCTTTGTGCATAAGATGATTAGCTCTGTGAGAGAATTGTTGTCAAATCCCTTCTGTTTGTCATAGATGTTTTTTTTCCCAACTTTTTTTATGTTGCTTATTATTCAATGATAGTACATGATATATATATGTGTCTTAAATCGACTAAAATTGTTTGCCGATGACCATTGCAGATCTCTATGGCGATTTTGCAGATCAATCAGTGTCAAAAGTAGCATATGACTACTTTTTCTGAATTCCAATTTTTGTATAGGTTACAAAGTAGCATGTGAATAATTTGTAGATCGATCTTATGACAATTTTGGAGGTCCAGCTTTGATCACATTTGATTCCCTACTTATTTTTGTAGATCGACTGGTTCATATCTTTTAATGTAATGAATGTTATTTTATGAGTCAATGAAAGTATATTATTTTAAATCTGTGTTGATATTATAATGAATATTTAAAAGTTTTTTATGAATTCAAATAAATATAAACTGGAAGCTATAAAATTGGTAAATTATTGCCATATTTTTCAATTTAAAACCGCTGCCACAACATAGAAAAACCGCTTCACATAACGGGGGAGACAAACTGTCTCCTTAGAGTAATAGGCAGCGGGTACTTTCAACTTTTGGCAGCGGTTGTGACTTTTTTGTGAAACTGCTGCCTTAGGTCATAAAACCGCTGCCATAGAGCTAGGGCGACGGTAGCAGAAGGGGCGGTTGAAAACCGCTGCCTTAGAGATTAGGTGGCGGTTATGTTATATAAGGGGACGGTTTTTGACCGCTGCCAAAACCTCTAATTGTAGTATCTTTCTCTTCTAATTTAGTTCATGATTGTTGTGATTGATTTAATTGCTTTTATCATGTATTCGATTGTACTTGGCTAATTCTCCGGTCTAAGATGATGGGTTGTTAGGTTTAATATGTAGTCAAGTATCGATTTGTTCAATGTCCTGATTTGATGTGAATAGCATGACAAGCTAAATAGCTTCGAATCAAGGTGAATAACATATTATGTTTAATAGTTCCGAATCAAAGTGAATCTAATAGCTTTCTATTTGAGGGGAACTCATTAGCTTTTGATCTAAGTGAATAGCTTTGACACGCTTAATAGCTTTTCATCGAAAGTGAACACAATAGCCTTAGATTGAGAGTGAATTTACTAGCTTTGATTTGAGAGTGAATAACACCGGTTTACTAGTTAATAGTCTAAAGTGAATAACGAGAGTCTAATAGCAATTAGATGAATATGAACAACCGGATTAATTCGATACTTGACATGATGTTAACCTAGATCCCTAGATGTCTTTTATCTCTATTTCATATATTTTATATTTGTTTGCGTCGTTGGTTAGTTTTCATTATATATTTTTATCAACCTCTTATTGGTTCTTAATTGCTGGTTTAGCTTAATTAGTTTAATTGATATTGAGCCTTAGTCATTTGGGAAGAACGATA
This sequence comes from Persicaria tinctoria, assembly GCA_037127255.1. Lineage (NCBI taxonomy): Eukaryota > Viridiplantae > Streptophyta > Magnoliopsida > Caryophyllales > Polygonaceae > Persicaria > Persicaria tinctoria. Next base: position 38,191,869 of record JBANSL010000012.1, on the reverse strand, counting down.
ATTTTATTACTTGATACTACAATCGATCTCGTATACTTGCGGGTAGGTTTTTAGTCTATCACCGCCTCCGCCATCGGTGAGAGGTGGGAGGAGTGGATCCAAATTCAATCGATGATTTCTAACTGCCTTCAATTGTATCTTTGTCTTCTTCAACTCCTTGGAAGATTAGATCTAAATTCAAGTAAATTTACCCATATATTCAAAATCAACAAGACGATAACTTAATTGGAACAGAAACAGGAGTGGATGGTGGAGAAAGAACACCAGGACGACCTCGCCGGAGTTGCAGTTGCACAGAGGCTTCAATTAGAAGAACAACGCGTTAGAGAAAAAAGAAAGGGATTAGAGGAGCGGGGTAAAAATGTCATTTTGGAACATTAACCTAAATTTTCTAAGAAAATTGATAAGGAGCTAAATTTTGTATATCAAATGGACATATACCAAAATTTTCCAAAAATCTAGTACTTTCTTAAATATGATTTTTTTCCACCGTAAATTTATTTTAATATTACTTAAAGTTTTTTTCAAATACAAATTTTAGTGTTTCCTTATCATCTAAATTAATACTCCATCCGTTAATTAAAACTTGACGTTTTACTATCCACGCACGCTTTTTTAGGTATTAAAAACTATATAAAATATTAACTTTTTAAATAATTTTTTAAAATAATTTCATAAGTAATACAATCAATTATGAATTTATAAAAACAAATGTGAAAAAACATTAATATTTTAGCTAGTTTTTATCATTCTAAAAAAACATGCTTTAATAGTAAACGACAAGTTTTGTGAAAGGTCAAAACAAGCAGATTGAAGAGTTGAATAAGACCATCAAGACTTTGGGTACACGGATTGATACTTTGGACATACACGTGAGGAAATTGAAGGATAGTAACTCTACACTGGAGGAGCGTGTGTGTCATTTGTCTTATATGGTGGAATTCGTTCAAAAGAATTTTGCGAAGAAACCCAAAGTCAAATCAGTCGAGCGGTGCTACACTAATGAAAAATGTGAGGAACTACTATTAATGAGGTGTGATCCTATCTCACACATGAGCGAGGACCCTATGAAGGATGAGTCCCAGATGTTCCTAAAGCCAGTCTCAACTCCAAATTCAATGAAGGAGTCTAAGGCCATAGGGGCTCAAGATGTTGCTATTGCGTTGGACATCAAGGATGCGACGGTACGAGGGGTTAAGAATGGTAATGCAAATAAGAATGTTCGTAAAGAAAGGGGATCAAGTGATGTTCTTCAATCATAGGTCTCCTAAGTATCCAGGCCCGAAAGGAACAAGATGGTCAGGCCCTTACACTGTGGTTCGTGATCTCGATTCAAGATTGGTTGAGCTCTATGACCAAAAATTAGGATCAATACAAGCAATTAGGAGTCGATTGAAATTTTACAAGAAGCCAGATCCAACCCAAGAGAGAGACACCGATCCCCATGATCGGATATCTTGAAGGAGAGGAAGGTCAACCCAAGTAAGTAGCTAGAGGCAAATTTTCTTTTATGTTGTTTCTTTTGTCTAAAATAAGTCACACGACTTGTGGGATGGGTCCCACGAGTCGTAGTGTCGAGCCTAAATCTCAGCTCAATTTTCTGAGAAGTCTCACGAGTCGTGACCATGAGTTTTGAGCCTAGCTCGACCTTCTGACGAGTCTCACGACTCGTGGGAAAGTCTCACGAGTCGTGACCACCTATTTATATGTTTTTATTCTTATTTCTTAAAAAAAAAAAAAGATGCGTTCCCCTCTCCCAAACCTCTCTCTCTGCCGCCTACCTCTCAACCTGGCGGAAGCACGGACCACCACCGTTCTCTCCTCTACTGCTGTCCGCATTCGCCCCTGCACCGCTAGCAGTACCTCGCACGCACTCCGTCCTGAAGCCCAGCCCACGCCGAAACGGCTGCCTCCCACCACCGCACCTGCTTTGCCTCACTGCCCTCCAACCATGGATCTCTCCATCGTCTCCCCTCGAAACCGGAGCCGCTGCTGCTTCTGCTTCACACATACTCCTGGCTGCGACTCAACTTTGGAGTCGATAAGGTATGGCTTCTTTTTACCTCAATCCGGTATGTGCAGATTTGAAATCGATTTCCCCTCACTTGTAATCAAATTGTAAGCTGGATTGGATGAATTTTTGTTTTGAACTGGTTTAAGGGCTCTTATTTGTCTTGCCTGATTGTTACTCCCTACTGGTTCTTGGGTTTGGATTACGGGATTGTTGATGCTCTGATATGATATTGCATAATTAATCTAGTGTTTTGTTTGTTTTGTGTTTTCCCTGATGATTGATGGTTGAATTGGGCTAAACTGATGGATTTGATCTTGTCCGAAAGAGAGATGAGCTTGATTTTTGGAGGGTTAGTTTCAAATTGTACTAAGGTGTTGATCATTTCTCTGGACTCGAATCTTGCTATTTGCGATGCTCCCATTGAGTCTGTTTGATCATTAGTCCCTTTGTGAAGTTGTATTGACCCCATTGTTGGTTGTTTGAGATTCTCTGTATTGATTTTTTATTGACTGGTCAATATGCCAAAGCCATTCGCTACCTGTCTACTGCTGTTGCGTGTTGTGTTTGCTATTCTGTACAACGCTGATAAAAAGAGCTACCATTGCACGTTCGGCTGAGAATTGTCGTGGAATTTTTGAGGACATTGGCGCTTTTCAATTCATTTCTTGGGTTGATGGAATTGATCTGATGGGCTGCTTGATTACAAGGAAATATTTATGAAATTTCTAATGGCTTCACCATTGCTCCCTCCTAAGCTAATTTGAAGAATTGCTCAAAGTGCCTCATTTGTTTGGTAAGTTTCCTCTACCTCTTACTCTTTCTTTCACTACTTTGGGGACAAAGTAGATTCTAAGCATGGGGTGGGGAACTTCTTGTGTAACTCCGTTTTTGCATACATTTTTTTTTTCATTTTTCATGTGCATTCATGCATTGCATTTGCATATAGATGTCTTGAGATGAACCCTTGCTATAAAAATTCCTTGCTCTTCTTGAAGAACATGTCACTTCCTTGATTGAAATTGGTTGATGATATCCTCTAAGGCATGTTAAAAAGCTTGTGATGATTAGGATATTTGGGTTTGTGCTATAATTTTTGTCAAAAACTAATCATTGCTTGAGACTTGTTGAGATTGAGATTCTGACACAAAAGCCTGTGAGCTTCTGAGCCTAGGACTGACATTCATGAGTCCTCTTTCTTTTGTGTGTCAATTGCTCATCTTGATTGCTCTATCTTCAGAACCTGTGTTAGAACCTCTCGATGTCACATATATGACTTGTGTTCATTGCATAAACATGATTGAGGCAACTTTTGTTAGCCTATTATTCCCTTCCTACCCTATTATGATATCCTTTGCTTGAAGCCTCATGAGCCTCATAGCCTATTCATTTGTAGCTCTACAAGATTATCCTTAAGCCTATTTTAGCCTCATTTACCCATTTGGAAAGTAGGATGAAATAGATTTATCTATAGTTTTGTGGACAAGAAGGAATATGTCCTTTGAGTGATTATGTATTGAGTGAGAGGCAGTGAGCTTAAGTTGGAAGATCCTTGTGACGAAGAAATCTAAAAAATGAATGAAGAAAAAGGAAAAAAAGAAAAGAAAAAAAAAGAGCATAAATTCTTCTTCATCGCTAGGAAATGTTTGTGAAAAGGGAATGAGTTATCAAAAGTTGAGAGTTTTGAGCTTATTTGATTATGTGATGTGGTTGTTGTGAGAAATTTGGTATATGTGTTGAGAAAAGAAGTTGAAATTGTGGTTGAAGGTTAGGAAGTAGTTCTATTTCCCGGACTTAGGACCACATGGCCAAAGAATCCATACCTTATGTTTCTTACCTTGACCCCATTACAACCCATGAAAAGGCCTCATGATTTATGTTTATGTGCATAGTCCAAGTGGTGGACAGTTAGGACGCTAATGCAAGCGTATGGTAGATGAGTTTTCAAGATCTGAGCTCGAGCGAAACTTTTATACCTTAGATACATGAGTGAGAGTGTTCCACAAAATATGTCCTATGTGACGTCTTGAAATTGATGTCTTGACTTGTCTCTTGGATGATTTGCTTATTCATGTTTTTGAACCCAATGTCTAGATCTAAATGAGCAAATGCATAGCTTGGATAGAAATCGAAATCCTTCTTGTGAAATCTTTACACTTGTTCTTGCTTGAGGACAAGCAAGGTTCAAGCATGGAGTGATTTGATAACATCTATTTTATTCATATTTTAGGGTTGCATTTGCATATTAGTTTAGGGTATTTTCATGCATATTTGTCATATTTTATACTTTATTTATTTTATTTTGCATTTTTGGAGTCTACACCGAGTGTTTATTTATTTCAGGCATTTTGAGGCTATTATTGTGGAAATTTAAGAGTTGATACAAAGGAGCGGACATGATTGAATTGGACCCGAGAAGCTGAATGACCAAGTATGGCAATTGCTCAAAGTGGAAGTTATCTTATCGGCTGAAATTAGAATTAATTGTTGGGCTAATTTTTAATTAGAAAATGGATAAGGAGCTAAATTTTGTATATCAAATGGACATATACCAAAATTTTCCAAAAATCTAGTACTTTCTTAAATATGATTTTTTTCCACCGTAAATTTATTTTAATATTACTTAAAGTTTTTTTCAAATACAAATTTTAGTGTTTCCTTATCATCTAAATTAATACTCCATCCGTTAATTAAAACTTTATGTTTTACTATTCACGCACGCTTTTTTAGGTATTAAAAACTATATAAAATATTAACTTTTTAAATAATTTTTTTAAATAATTTCATAAGTAATACAATCAATTATGAAATTATAAAAACAAATGTGAAAAAATATTAATATTTTAGCTAGTTTTTATCATTCTAAAAAAACATGCATTAATAGTAAACGACAAGTTTTAATTAACAGAGGGAGTATTTACTATATTATAATCAAAAAAATTTATGGGTAGATAGATTTTGATTAAAAAAGTAACCAAAATATAAATAGATATTTCTTCCAAAACATAATGTAGTTATAAATAAAATTACAGCTATCAAGTATAAATAATCTAATATTTGAGTGTTTCCTTCAAAAAGTGCTAATTACTCCATCAAGTATTTAATTTGTGAACGGTTTATCAATAGTTATATTATAAGTTTTAAGAGTTAAAACAATAATCATCAACCCAAAAAATTATGTCGTGATGAAAGAACGCGCTCTACGCGCCTATGAAAACCTTAGGTTCGATGGAACCCTAGGCCCAAACAATCTTGTTGAAACCCCATTCATGAATAGGTTTTGCATCCTAGTAGTATCTCCCCTTAAGTGTCTCACTGACCGCCTAGGCATCCGGGGGTAAATCTTGGCTAGTCGATCATCGACAAATTCCCTTCTGTTCGGAGGTAATCTATCATCAACGGTGTTGACTAGACCTGTCAAAACACAACCCGACCCGATTGACCCGACCCGACCGCCCGGAAAATTTTCGATCCGAACCCGGAAATTTTGACCCGGAAATTTTTTTCGACCCGAACCCGAAAAACCGGAAATTTTCCGGGTCATCTGGGTTTCGACCCGGTGACCCGGTAATTTTGACCCGATTGACCCGGTAACCCAGTTGACCCGGTTAATTTTTAATTAAATATAATTAATTTTATTTATATATAATTAAAATTTATTGAAAAATTATCAAATCATGATTTTTTTAATTTAAAAAGGAAAAAATTGACAAACCCGAAATCGACCCGAAATGACCCGAAACCCGGTCAAACCCGGTTTGTAGTCAACCCGGAAATACCCGGGACCCGTTTTACCCGGAACCCGTTTTACCCGAGACCCGAAGTGACCCGACCCGAACCCGACCCGAATGACCCGTTTGACAGGTCTAGTGTTGACGCTATCTCAATCTTTTCTTGCTACGTTGTAAAGACTCAAAATTTGAAAATATTATTTTCTAAATTAAGATTTAATTTTTGATTTAATATTGATTTAGTTTCGATTTAATTCCAAAGGATTTGAAAGTTTTGAAAATCACCGTCCTCGAGCAATAATTTTATTTTTATTCCTTCGAGACGAATTCCGGCATGAACTTGTTGTTCGATTTGGAAATGAAATTTCTTTCGCTTTATTATTTCGGGGTTTGAAAATATTTTCGGGTTTTTCTATTTAATTCAGATTCGAATGTTTAGTTTAAATTTATTTTAATTGCGTCAAGTTAAGGTCGGAAGGCAGGTTTCAGGGTTTATATAGTGATATAGGGTGATTTTTGGTGTTGACTAATCCTAGAATTATGATCTATGCTTGACGCATGTAGAAGTAAAGGTATTGATATATGACATTAGGATAAAAAAAAACTTGTAGATACAAAAAAGGGGCATTTCAACGGTTGTCTCAGCCAACAATCTCTTGACCAAGAATTGAAAACACATTTTCATATGTTTTCCAAGCAAGTTCTATATTTTATACATTATTTAAAACATATTAATTAATATGATAATATCTGAAAAATAAGATTTTTTGGGTGGAAAATCTAAACATTAAGATGAGTATACTTAGGTTAATTTTAAAAATCTCGTGCGTTGCACACGGGGTCTAATGATTCATAAAAAGTGATTCAGATTAAAAAGACGGCAACCACAAGTTTAACTACAATCAATCCCTATGAATAAAAAATAAATAAATTGCAAGACATAATCAACAAATTTAATAAGGGAATCGAAATCATTGATTATTTTTTTTTATTAGGAAAGAATTCGGGCAAGCGAGCTCTACCCGGCAGCATCCTTTCGGATAAGGTCTAAAAGACCTAAATCGTTGTGAATATCCACTCCCCAGGCTGAGTGGCAAATGTGTGCAACCTTATTAGCCACTTTGTTGCCTATGCAAGGAACATGAAAGATAGAAACTTATTTTAAAGTCGATAAAAGGAGTTTAACATCTGACATTATCAGTTCAATTTCTCAATGACATTTAGATTTTTGGTTAAGATGGTTTATAGTTATACAAGAGTCACCTTCAATGTGGATTTTGTCGATATGGAGTCGAATAACATGTTGGATTCCGAGTTTTAGAGCAAGAGCTTCAACTTTTAAGAAACTTTATTTACCAAGTTTTTGATAGCATATTTGTAATGGACGTCCTTGTCAATCCCGGGTTATGGCTTTAGATGAGCTATCATTATTTGTGATTGTGGAACCATCAAAATTGAGCTTCAGAGTTCCCCACGGGGGTTTACGCCACGTAACCTTATCACACTTTTTTCTTCTTCTTTGGATAGTTTGGGCGTTGTGTGTGTAAGAGGAACTCCTCATTTAGACTACACTCCAATTGAGATGTTTTACTCCAATTCACCTTGTGAGTTTTAATAATACGTAATGAAGTATCTCTAGGCGGGATAGGAGACTGCTTGAACATGTGTTGGTTTCGAATGTACCAAGTAGACCACTAAGTAAAGGCAAGTTCCACTTTATCCGCAGAGGCAAGATTGATCCTTATAGATGAAATGATAGGACTAATATCACGAGAATGAGTTATCATACTGGATATTGTTGAGTTTATGCGAGAAGGAATACTAAGTAAAGAACGCACATAATGGCATTCTAACAAGAGGTGAACATCATCTCCGGTCGCACAATTGCACAAGCTACAGGTGGAAGGAACAAAGATCCCACGATCAGCCAGCCTAGAAGAAGTAGGAAGACCACCCTCGCAAACCTTCCATAGAAATTTTTTAATTTTTAGGTGGACTATCCAACTTCCATATCCAAGCGTTATTGTCTAAGTTCATAGCAGACTGAGATGTGAGGAGTTTGTATGCACTCGAAGTGGTGAACCATCCCTCTCCATCCGGCCACCAATATAGTCTATCCTCAAAGGAAGAGATGGGAAGAGAAATATCCGAGATATCTTTGACTATGTGAACAGGTAGCCTATTGTTAAGTTTTCCCAACCACCATCTGCCGCCCATAATGTATTCATTAACGGTTTCCTCCATGTTCCCAATTTGGGGGCAGTCTTCCTTAGACTGCAGAGATGAGGTTGTAATCCAATTATCTGTCCAAAATTTGGTAGATTTTCCATTTCCAACTGACCAGATAAGCCCCAATTTGAATTTATCGATGGGAGTTGTCAGTTTGGCCCATTGCCAAGAGGAGTCATCTCTTTTCTTATATTCAAGAATGTTAGCGGAACGTAAATACTTGTGTTTAATCAGTTTAACCCAGACATTGTCTGGTTCAGCCATAATTTTCCATAGTAGTTTCATTTGAAATGCTTCATTTATCTCTTTGGAATTCCTAAGCCCAAAACCCCCACATTTCTTTGGTTTGCAAATCCTATCCCAACTAATAAGTAGACGGTGATGAAGATCTTTATTCCAGAAGAACCTCCTATTAATCTGGTCTAGCTCTTTATGTATCGAAGCGGGTAAAAGAAAGTTTTGCATCATATACAACAGTTTAGCAGATAAATATGTATTGATTAGGATTGCACGTCCTTGTTGAGATAAGGCATCGACACGCCATTTACTTAGTTGTTCTTTAGATTTACAGATGATGTCTTCAAAAGTATGTTTGTTTACTCTACCATTAATAATTGGGCAGCCGAGATATTTTTCCAATGAATTTGCGTTTGTAATATTCAAGCAACTACTCAGATTTGAGATCCTAGAGTTCGAAATGCCTTTTGTAGTTTGAAAGCTTGATTTATTATAATTGACTTTTTGTCCCGAGACTCTATAGTATGAATCAATTATTGTCTTGATTCTCTATCTTGCATCAACACAACCCCCTGCGAAGATGATGATGTCATCAACAAAGGATAGGAAAGGAACCAGAGGGCCATTCCTACCGAAGGAAAAAACAATAGGATTGTTATCCAAATTAGTTTCCGTCGAGAGTTTCTGTGCGATTATTTCGGCACCCAGGATAAACAAGAAAGGGGATAAAGGATCTCCTTGGCGGAGACCACGAGAGGGGAGGAACATTTATGTGGGGCCATTCGTTATTAACACTGAGAAGGAAACCGTCGTTAGGCATTCCATTACCCAAGCGATGAAAGTATGATGGAAACCAAATTTTTCTAAAATCTTTTTTGTAAAATTTCAGTCTACTCTATCATATGCTTTCTCCATATCTAGTTTTATCGTCAGCCATCCCTCACGACCCGAACGTGACCTACAGGAATGGAAGATTTCGTGAGCTATCAGAACATTATCTTGAATGGCCCTGTCCGAAATAAATGCACCCTGTAAAGGGTGAATTAGTTTGCCGATAATCGTCTTGATTCTTTCTGTCAAAATTTTTGATATGATTTTATATATTGTTGAACATAAACTGATTGGGTGGTAGTGGTTTGTTGTAGAAGGGTTGTCTCGCTTTGGTAGTAGTGAAATAAACGTGTGTTTTATTTGTTTTAGATTTTTTCCGGAGTAAAAAAAACCTTTAACAGCTCTAATAATCGACACTCAAATAATGTCCCAATACTTCTTATAGAATTCGATCGAAATCATTGAATGTTTTGCGGATTTAAAGATGTAGTTTTATCGGATCTAATTTGAGTAAACTCCTACTATTGTGGTCTATCGTGGCCCATAAAAAATGGGCCACCTTAGTTGGGGTAATGTACTAATGTGATTGTGCTACTAAATCCTTGAGGGGTCCAATATATTGCAAACAACAAGTCAACAAGCATACTTATGTGTTGTGGTATAAAATAGATGGGATATATATGAGAGAAATAAAGTCCTCAACAAATGGTCATTGATGAGAAAGATAGTGAAACATGAGTACAAATATATGATAAAAGCATTCAGATTGCCATCCCGACCTGGGATGCTAGAGACAAACTAGTCTGGAAATTTAACAAGGAAGGGATATATACAACTAAAACAAGTACCGATAAATCAATACACATAACCTCAACTAATGATGATAATGCATGGATCTGGAAACTACATGTCCCACCAAGAACACATAACTTCATATGGAAGATAACTTCAGATGGCTTGGCAACAACTGACCGTAAAACAGATATTTTAACAGAGTGCCTAGTCTTTGCTGTCTCTGCAATGCAGAAAGTGAGGACAACGATCACTTACTCCTCAAATGCTCTATCACAAAAATGATAATTGCGAAATATGAACAGCTGAGCGGTGATAGGTTCTTTGGCCTTAATGACACTAGGGTATCAATGACAGATTTGCCTAACATAAGAAGGACCAATCCACAATTTGAACACCTATGTATTTTATGGCAGCACATATGGGAATTTCGTAATTCTGTCATCTTTAAAGGAAGCAAACCAGATAATTTGGAAGCAACAGTAAGGAAAGCTAATCACAGCATAAGGGAATGGATTAATCTTACAAAAGATGGTGAATCTAAGAAACTTAGGCCCAAAAGGAGGATAAATATAAAATGGGCAAAGCCCCCAATGCCTATCTACAAAATCAATGTAGATAGGTCGGTTAAACCGTCGGGCGATTGCCGTATTGGGGGGATTGTCAGAGATTGGAATGGAAAGGTAATTGATATATTCTATGAAGATATTCCTAAGGGATCTGTAATCCTAACAGAATCCCTTGCTTTCTGCAAAGGGTTAGAAATAGCCCGCATAAGAGGATGGAGTTAGGTCATTATCGAAGGAGATAGCTTGGGAGTTGTCAAGGCAATTGAAGATCAGACTTCAAGTTCATGGGAGATTCTAAGAGTGATTGAAAAGATCAGATTACTTCAGAAGGAATTTGCATCAGCTAAAGTTCAGCACTGCTACCGAGAGGCCAACCAAGCTGCTGATTTCATAGCTAAGAATAGTGTTAGTTGTAATCCTAGTTTCCCTTTTTATAGGGAGCTTTGTAACATCATCCTTCGGGATGATCAAGAATGATCTTTTTTCAAAGACATTCTACTGGTTGCCTACTGTAAAAAATAAATAAATAAATAAATAAATAAATAATAAAAGCATTGTAGTTGACTTGATCACATTTGAGTGTACGTGTGTGGGGGCGTCTAGGCGTGGCCACGGGTCAGACCCGTCGAGTCGACGGGTCAAGGGTCAGGGTTGGCCGACCCGAACCCTAACCCGTAAATCTCACGGGTTGACAGGTTTGGGTCAACCCGTTGACCCGGCGGGTTACATTATTTTAAAAAAAAAATCATTTTTTTTTAAAAAAAATGACTATTAAAAAAAAAATATGTAAAGATTTTATCTTCACAACACATTTTATCACTTTGATATGAAGTGTTAAAAATGTAGGAAGATTATATCTCCATATTAATTCTTTCATCCACAATAATTTCATTGTGTGATGTAAGAGAAAAATATGAGAATATATTTCTCAAACTTCATTTCCAACTTAATTTCCAATGTAGGAAATGTAGGAAACAAGTGAAGTGGAAGAAATGTGGTAGTGGGATACATATATATAGCCCCATGCCTTCTCATTCTAACTTCATATTTTCGATGTGGGACAAAGCCTTTGTCCCACATTGGAAATGAGGGGAAGGAAGGAAGACTTCCAACTCTATAAAAGGAGAAGGATGGGGTTTATTTGTCTCACAATGCACTTTGCATATTAGTTTATGTATTATTTTGAGTTATTTTAAGAATAATTTACATAATATTATAAATTTATTTTAATAAAAATAAAATTTTCCAAAAAAAATATTTTGAAAAAGCGGGTTGACCCGCCGGGTCACGGGTTGCAAAACCCCCGACCCTAACCCGCTATCCGTCCCCACCTGACTACCCGTCAACCTGGACCCGCCGGGTCATTGACCCGTAACCCGTGGCCACGCCTAGGGGCGTCCGCATCTTATATCAACATATCTAACAACACCGCAAATCCCCCATCAAAAGTGCACGCCAGAATTAACGTGTATGCCTTTTCAATTAATTGACACGCTAAAAAAATTAATCAACTCACTTCAACTCTGCAAGTCAATTCCGACGTGCATGATTTGTGGTGTATTTAGTTTACATGATTCATATATATATAGGAGCGGCATCCATCCCCACAATTATTATATTATTATAATTAAGGTGATGTACGGAAGTGGCATATATATTATCAAAAGTACATAATATATTAATTTGTAAGATTACAAAACATGGTAAGGTAATAAAGATCCCGGCCGGCCTAATGAGAAAACAAGGTTTTGATCGAGATTAATGGCCTCCGGCGGCAATGCCTGTGATCTTGACATCAGGTGGAGGTGATGGGAGAACAGTGAACGCTAGCAAAGAGCTGACAGCGGCTGCTACTGCGGCCACGATGAACGCCGGCAGATTTCCTCCTCCGAACATCTTATCCCACGGTCCGCTTGTGGTGGACACGAACATCTGTTTTCAATTTTCATATAGGGATATTAGATAACAAAACTGGCTGCTGTCTATCACTCTCTCTAGTGTTGTTTCTACCTTTTTTTTGGTTCATTAATTGTGATGGATATAACTTTTTTATATAGGGTCCGGAGTTTTTGTGTATTTTTGGGCCACTAATAAAGGCCCAACCGCATTCCTTCTGTTTTGGGTCTAGACAAGTCCAATTGTAATAATAATATCCCCCCTCCCCAGAATAAAACAGACGTTTTGCTATTCGATACTCTCTCCGTTCTTTTGAGAGCGTCATCCAATCCAACGGGGACACGGACACGGACACCCCTCTTCATTTCTTTTTCTTTTTATTCCTATTTGGAGAAATCCACTACGGAGTATTGTATACGGAGTATTTTGTATTTGTAGGTTACCTTTTCATTTTGAGGCTTTCCAATAATTAGGAAATCTCACCATGATTGCGCCCTATCAAACAAGTGTATAATATTTTTTTATTTATCAAATTAATTTATTATAATGATTTTACTAGTTTTAATTATTAGTAACACATAATATAATGCATACAATTAAAAATTTAGTTACAATATTTTAAATTATTAAAATTAATTATCATATACTCCGTATAACTATAAAATTAAGTTAATACGCATTTCGTTTAAAAATATAGGATGTTTCACTTCTTCTTTTTCGAGTTTTCATAAAGATTAAAACTTTATAAAATATCGACTTTTTTTTAATGAATTTTTAAAAACAATTGCATTCTTTAATTTATAGAATTTTTAACTTCTTAAAGCTTAAAGCGTACCAAAAAGTCAAATAAGCTATATTTTGAGATAGATGGAGTCATTTTTAATATATAAATCAATCTAATTGTTTTAATATTTGAAACTGTATGAAAAATAAGGTGGGATGATAAAAAAAAAAAAGAGGATGAGATGAATTATTTGAGAACCCAACTATATTTGGATGTGAATAATGAATTGGTGAGAATTGAGAAAAAAAATGAGTGAAAAGTGAAGTGAACGAATATGAAAAGATAGACAAATTTTAGAGAACCTTACCAATAAAGATGCACTAACAACATCTTTATTCATGAGGTTTCAACACCCCATCCCACTCTTTCTCTTCTTAAGAGATAAACCGATGAATGTGGGATTCACCCTATCCATCAAGAGGGGAGGGGTTATTTTTCTTTTTTGTTTTTTTTTGTTTATTGAATTAATTAAATTTTGATTGGTAGAGAATTGTGGTAGGGTATAGAGAAGGTTAAAAAATAAGCAATGTGGTAAACTTATGGGTGTGGGAAAAATCCTAAAGGAAGAGGTAGAAGTATTGAAAAATGAGGTGTCGAAATATTACGAGGAGAGATAAAAAAATTTGGGAGTGGGTTTACCCCATGAATGCGGATGCTCTAAGAAATTTTTACTATTCATTTTTTTTAACCTGAAATTTTTACTATTCAAATTAAAATAATAAAACTATATAAACATTATCATTTTAAAAAATGTGGTGAAATAGTAAAAGTCATTGAGGGAGTATTTTAATTTCCAATACACAAAATATATTTTTAATTTTGTTAAAAAAACATAACGAGTACCTGAGTAGTACTTTTCACAATAATAGATATGAGATTTAAAAAATACTAAAGATAAATTGATATTCCGTGTTAAATAACCAAATATTTTACGGAGAACAATTTGTTTATGACAAAGGGATTCTGTTATAAACACGCTAAATATTCGTTTATTCACCGACTTTTAATATCGATAAATGTTTTTGGTCTTTCAAAAGACATTAAAAATTGGTGAACCGAATAACGGTAAAGTAAGTATCCACCCCTTTCATTCGTTGTTTTATTCCAATACCTGGTCCTGCTGGCCGGTGGTGATACGATAACATGGGAGTGGCAAATGATCTCTTTGCTAATATTCATTTTTTTTTTTGGTTGTTGAAATCTTACTTAATACTCCCTCTCTCGGGTAACATATATCGTTTATAAAACCTATCTAAAGTATTTATTAATGTTTATAATTTTTTAAAACAAATTTACATGTATTATTAATAACTACGAAATTATTAAAAAAATTATAGAACTGTATATTTTATATAATTTTTATTAGTTAAAAAACGTATATATATATATTAAATAATATTTTTGGATTATTCTTTAAAGAATGAAGACTTGTCTTTTTTTTTTAATCCTCTCAAGTCTCAAGGACAAACTGTTCTGTATTTTAATAACAAATCGATATTTAACATTGTTAATTTATTTATTTTTCCTAATTTGGTTATGTCTCTAATGTATTTGATCCGGCACATATATATATTTTAAGCAAATGAGAAAAAGGTAATAACTATAAAGAAATGCAACATAAAATGTGTACTTAATTAGAGCTTGTTTGCTTAATAACTAAAAAGTCAAGAAAGTTTAAAACCCAGAAAATTAAATAAATATAGATATTTGGTTATTTTTTAATTCTAAAAAAGGCTAGGAATTTGAATGCCCGATAATTCTTATAAAATGGAGAATTCTACTTATGAAAAACTAGGTAAGTTGGAATTTCATTTTTTCATATAAAAAAATTCAATTTCTCCCATTTAAATTCCTTATAACTTTACCAATCAACTTTTTTAAATCAATAGGAATTTCTGTTTATTGAAATTGAATTTATTATAAGTAAATTTTAGAAGTTATACTTTTTATGTTCAACCAAATAAGGTCTTTTGATTGAGAAACTTGATAGCTAAAATAATCGCGATCATCTGTTACATTAATTTTTTGACCAATCTAATTCGTTCAAGTCTTTTGATTTCACCTTGATTTTCTATTAAAAGATTTGGTAATGGAGTGTAATTGCTTTTTTTTTGGTTACTCCTAGTGCATTAGTAATACAGGGCATTAACCCTCACCAACAAAAAAATAAAAAGAAAAAGAAAAATTGAAGCTTTACCTGGGGTACCACTATAGCAAGGTTGAGAACTCCCAAAGATAATCCTGCATTTCCGAATCAAAGCATATTTAAAATAGAGTGAATTTGCAGTTTTCTGAAATTGGGTATGATAAAAATTAAAACGGTCATTCGGGTCGGATCCAGATTCAGATTTTGAGTAAATCGGGTTTTGGATCAATTAGGATACTAATCGTTCATACGTGTCGAGCCAAACCAGATTTGTTCGGGTTTGGACTAATCTAATTGGTCAAAATCTCATACTTTTTAAAATATTATCAAAATTATATTGTCATTATATAAATATGTAAAATTAAATTAAATAATAATATTATAATTAAATTTATTAATATTAATATAATAATAAATTATATAAATAATTTAAGCATAAAAAATCATATTTCTATAAGTGTTCTAAACATACTATAATTATAAAATATATACGATATTTAACTCTTAAGTGATCTTAACGAACACAATTGCATGACGAATTTATGTGGCACCTATGTGGCGTCTACATGGTGCTAAATCACAAAATGACTCGGCATACATGACCCAGTTTATCAGGTCTCAACCCTAAAAGTCCCGGGTCATTCGAGTCGATTTCGAATCTCATGTCTAAAACACCGAGTTCAAACCCACAAAATGACTCGGCATACATGTCGGACTTTTGGGCCGGATCATATTTTGAGAAGTCTAATAAACATACACATGTTTAAAAAAAAAATATTGAGAATAAAATCCTTCCTTAGTTTAATACGGAGTAATGAGTTTTTAGTTTATTACATAATATTTGAAATTGAAATTATTCCTTTCAACTAATTAAAACATTATTGTTATACTAACTTTTTAAAAATAAATTTCATTATTTTTTTAATAAACGTAAATGTACGTCTATCCATTTATTTTTGATTTTTTTATGAATAAACTAAAAACCGTGTATTGGGCAATAAATAACGTAGAGTTTGGGGTAAAATTGTAGACGTGTAGCTAGTTTTTTTTTTTCTTTCAATAAATTACCTTGGCCAGCGCCACTGGATGCTGAAAATATGGATGCAAGAGCAAAGGGAACACTGTAGGTAATCTGCGGATATACAAAATCATATATACCAACTGCTTAATTACTACTATAAATAAACGTAAAATTGAATCAAATGAGATAGACATGTATAAGTATACAAAATTTGATATACAAAAACGACAGAAAAAAGGGTGATGATTGTGGGACATGCATACCGCGAGAGGAATGCCCAAGAGCGCATACATGGCGAGCGCGGTGGCCTTGACATCCCCGGGAGGGGGCGGAACGGTGTTGGAGCCGGCAATAATGGCGTGGTGGCGGGACTCAGCGGCCATCTTGGAGACGACGACCATCATGGCGAAGCAGATGGCAAGCACGAGGTTGACGATCCCCCAGAGGCGCTTCACCCCTCGGACGAAGCGGGCGAGGGGCTCGACAGCAAGAGACATGCCCCCCTGGACAACCGAGTTGACCATGAGGCCAAGGGCGCCTACGCGGACACCAACCGCGTAGGCTGGGTCGCTGACGTCCCTGGCCCCGTACACTTCCTTCCCCATCCAGTCGGTGTTGAAGAGGAAGTAGGGGAACCAGGCTACCCAGTTGAGGGCGGTCACCATCATAAGTATCCACATCGGTCTCTTAAGGTCCTTGAGGGCCCCAACCATCTCCCCAAGGAACGGCATCCTGGCGCACCCGCCGTCTCCATCCGCCTGATCCATTTTGCTGCTGCTGCTGTTGTTTTGGAAGGGCTTCTCTTCCACGCAGAAGAGGGCCAGGGCCGCGATGCTGAGGAGGAGGGTGATGGAGATGAACACGTACGACTTCACGTTGGCGCAGTTGACGTCACACGCCGGGGTGCGTGTGAACGGGAACAGCCGGTAAAGGTTGCCGTAGCTACTGGTGGCGAAGCCGAGGACGCTGCCCACGGCCATGAAGAAGGAGAAGGCAGCGAACGAGGCGCGGGTCTTGGACTGGTCCTGGGCGGAGAGGTCGGCCAGGAGGGCACGGCAGGGGCCCTGAAGCATGTTGTTGGCCACGTCCAGGATCCAGAACCCGACCACGTAGACGATGATGGCGCGGGGCTTTGGGGTGGTGTTTAGGATGTCGCCGGCGAGGTGGCCGATGTCGGCGGAGAATCCGATGAAGAAGAAGGCGAGGGCAACGAGGGCTGTGCCGCCGGCGATGAAGGGTCGGCGGCGGCCGAAGCGGGAGGTGCATCGGTCGGAGTAGTAGCCGACAGTGGGCTGGACGAGGAGGCCGGAGATGGGCCCACATAGCCAGATGAAGGAGGCCCATTGGTGGGAGACGCCCAGCTGCTGGACGTAGGGGGTGAGGAGGGACAGCTGTAAGGCCCAACCGAACTGGATGCCGACGGCGATGGCGGCGACCAGGAGCATCTTCCAGAAGGGGCTGGGTTGAGGAGGAAGAGGGTGGTTAATGTGGAGGCTGCCGGTGGACGGCGGTGCCTTGGGCGCTTCCATAGCCATAAGTGGGCTTAAATGATCAAGCTGATCGGTGGGGTTTTGGGTTAGTTGGCTATAGTGGCAGGGAGAGGGGTATTAATTCACAAACATATATAGAGTGAGAGAAAAGGGATAAGTTCTCTTTGCATGGTGTATACGTGTAGTTCTATATATGGGAAATCTATCTACTTGCAAAAGCCACTTTGAATTATATTACCATAATATACACTTTTTTTTTTTTTAATTCAATTTTTTATTTATTGAAATAGCCAATATTGGAAACTTATTTAGAAAATAGTTAAAATGAAAAACAACGGGTTTACCAACAAATTTATTCAAATATATATATATATATATATATATATATATATATATATATATATATATATATATATATATATATATATATATATATATATATAATAAAGTTGTTAAAACTTATATGTTTTTTTATACATTTACATCATTTTTAACATTTTTTAAGTTATGTTTAAAAAATTATATATTATAAAAAAACATATAAGAAAACAAACACTTATTAAGAAAACAAATCCCTGTGTACAATTCAAAAATGACAATTTTTCCCTACTTGTAATCATTTTTTAACACCTGTGTACCTGTATAATACTCCATCGTTAATTAAAATTTATCATTTTAGAAATCCACACACTTATTAAGAAAACAAACAAATATACACTTATATTCCTAATTATAAGAAAAAATTTGGGAAGTGTCTATAGTATAGGCTAAAATTAGCACCAAGGACATTTTTGAAGTGAAATGAGGGGAGTGTACAAAAATGATAATTTTGCCCTTGCCTCCCTAATCCTGTTTCTTTCTTCATTTTCATGCAAAGGAGAAAACACAAAGCAACGACAGAGCAGAGGCGATTGCGATTTGGATCTGGATCTCAATCTCGAGCACAGTTGTTGATTTTAGCACCATTTATCGACGATTTCAAGCCTGAAGAGAAATCTGTTCGAACACAGCATTGTCATCCAAAAATCGATTTTCAAAAGAGGTAATTTTCTTATAATTTGTAATCTGGTTTAATACGAATGTTTTGATTATAGTATTGTAATTGGGAGCACAATTGGTGTCTGAATTGCAGATTTGGAGCACAATTTGGAGAACAATTGATTACATTAACAGAATCTGAAATTTGGTATAATATGAATACCTATCATCGATTTTGATCTCAGATGACGATTTTGATCTACGTTGCTGATTTTGTGATTATAGAATTGTAATCTAGATTGCATGGTTGATGTAGTTTGATATAAGATGCTAGTTTCGTGATATAAGGAGTTGCTGATTTTGTGACTATACTGTTGTAACCAAAATTGCATTGTAACCTAAATGTTGATGGCTGAGTTTGAGTACACCTGTGTACCTATAATCATTGTATTTCTTAGATTTAATCAAAAGTAATGCAATTCAATACTGTACTATAGATATATAAGAATAGTTATATGAGATACCAAAAAATAGTTTCTGTCATGAAAGTAAATTTATGAAATTTAATAGGTGTCACCAATGATCAGGTACAATGGAGGCCAATCTGTTAACAGTAAAATTTGGTGGAGAATGGAAATTAGAAGATGGTGATTTAGTTTTTGCTTGGGATGTGTCATCACAGGTAATTGTCATCAGGCATACCGTAACTTTGTATGAGATGAAGAGTGAGATACTGAACAGATTCCCAACCAGTAACAATTTGTCTCCTACTCTTCAATTCAGTCACTTGCATCCATTCAAGGAAACTACTGAGCCATTTTTATTTATTGAGAATGACACTTAATTTGAGGAGTTTTTTTTTTTTTTTGCAAATTAATAAATTGAAGGTAGTGAATTTGACATTGCCTTTATATTTTACAGTTGCGAAGGAAATCACCGAAGAATAGGTTACAAAATCTATAAATGATGAAAATCAATTGGCATTACAGGCTTACAGCTCTACCAAGGATAAAAATGTCATGGAAGAGTAGGGGTGTTATCCGAGTCGAACGAGCCGAGTACCTAGGTGCTCATGTTCAGCTCGTTTTTTATCGAGCCGAGCTCGAGCCGAGCCTGATTTTTTGACGAGCTTAAAATCTTGATCGTATGTGGCTCGCGAGCTATATAAGGAGCTCGAGCTCGAGCTCGTTTTTTTCGTTTTTGGTCGAGCCGAGCTCGAGCTCAAGCTCGCGAGCTCGTCTGAACTCGTTTTGCTCATTTTGTTCGTTTTGAAGTTTCCACCCTGTTTGAAGCTTGTTTTCTTAAAAACTCGTTTTGAGCTCGTGAAACTGAAAGATTATAAATTACATTTTGACATTCAATAACAACAATCTCAATATCAACAATCAACCGCAATTAATTTGGATTCAACAATATAAAACATACTGTAAAACTAAACAATAAAATTTTGGGGTTTATCATTCATTGTTGATTGAGTAGGTATTGAACAATTACAAATTAACACATCCAGCCATATAATAGCACCATAACCATTATAAATCAAATTTTGGGGGTTAATTGAACTCACTAGGATGTAGGCGGCAATTCCGACTTCCGACGACGAGTTAGGAGATCAGGAGGTGTTGCCGACTGTCGGGGTGTGAGACTATAATATGGGTGCGAGGAGGCATTCGGTAGTCGGAATTGCGGAGCTTCGAAGGAAATGCAAGACAAGGATTGAAGAAGGGTGAGAAAGATTCAAAAATCAAAACGAAGAAGCGCTAGAAATCGAAGCAAACCTGGCCTGGAGACAAATACTTCGGCGAGGCACCAAGGTTGGAGGAAGACTCGCCGACGAGACGAGGTCGTGAGGCTTGAGGACGAATGAAAAAGGACGATTGGACGAGATCTGATAGGAACGAACTTTCGAACGCCTTGGAGCTGGATGGAGCGGACTTAAAATGGTCGCTACTAGCTAGATGAATGGAGGCAGCGACATAGAGAAACCAGAAAACCTAAAGGGGGTGATATAACCTAAGGGCAATTATGTAATTATACATTTAATACGAGCAAGCTTGTATAAAGCTAGAGCTCAGCTCGAGCTCATGACGAGCCGGAAAATTTGTTCATACTTACTCATATTTGAATATGATCGATCCCGAGCCGAGTTTTATACGAGCCGAACCCGAGCCGATCACGAGTAGCTTGTCTCGCATAACACCCCTATGGAAGAGGACTTTGATGTGTAGGATGAAGATGCAGAATGCATAAATGATGTTTGTGATATGGATGGTAATGGAGATGACATATGGATTGAAAGTCGCATCAGCGGCAGTATACAATGTCCAAAAAATATACAACATCACCTATAAGTGAAAGAAAGGGAGACATTCTTATATTTTGGGGATAACTATTCCGATGAAAGGAAGATCTTAAAAATACTGTTGAATTGTTGGATGCACAAGAGGCGTTTGCTTACAAAGTGAAGAAGTCAACACCATGTTATTACAGAATAGTTTGTGTCGATGGGAGCTGCACTTGGAAAATTCATGGCGTCATAGTGGGTGGTTCAACCGTATTTATAATTAATAAATACTTTAATGAGCATACATGTAGCATGGAAGTACAAATAGGAAAGCAACGCCCTCTAACTTACAGACTCATAACTGAAAGGATTAAACACATGTGACATATACTACAATGATCATTGCATATTTTATATTTTTATTCACTGTAATCATGCTTCATTTCATATTTTATTCACTGTTTTACATAATATGTACAATTTTGAAGATGAGAAAAAGGGTCCAACTCCAAGACAAATTAGAAACATGATGAGGATTGATTTCAAACAGAATGTTAGCTATTGTAAATATTGGATGACTCGTGATTTAGCAATGGAGATGACAATGAGGACAACAAAAGAAAACTATAAATTAGTGCCAATATATTGTTGGGCCCTGAAGCAAGCAAATCCTAGAACTGTCACCTTCATTGACAGCAAATCAAAGTTCAAGTATGTGTTCATTGCCTTTGGACCATATATCCGATCATTTCCAATCCTACGAAAGGTACATATTGATTTCATAAGAAAAAAATTACTGTCACCAAATAATTACTGAATACAATTCAATTATACAGATGCTTGTGGTAGATGGTACATTGCTAAAAGGACAATACAGAGGAACTCTTCTCACAGCTTCTGCACAAGATGCAAATCATCACATATACCCTATTGCCGTTGTAGTGGTTGAATAAGAAAACAATGCCTCTTGGGAGTGGTTCTTCAACAAGCTAGCAACAGTTATCTCATCAAGTGAAGAGCTAGCCGGTTTTTGTTTATGACCGTCATCAAAGCATTGCAAGAGCTTTAGAGTTGATTTACCCAAATGCTAAGCATTATTACTGCAGATGGCAAAGAATAGAAGTAGAAATATATCATATAACCTCACAGGGGATAAATGTGTATCACTCATGCTCTCACGTGTTTATATCACAAAATCTCCACCGGATACACATCAAAGCAAAAATAAGAACATCAAGAGGACTTTCGCTCAATGGAAACCTTCATAGAAGATTCCATTCGGCGGGGTTGTAATGGGGCTTGGTACGAAACATAAAGGCAAGGAATTGTATTTGGTCATATGGTGCTATTAATTCCGAGAAAATAAGATTCTAAAACTCCCAACATAACACAAACCAACTCAATAATACATCAAGCTCTCAATACCACAACATCTCATAAATATATCAAAGAAGCCCAAAAATCCTCCATAATCTCAACTCTCGATACATATATCAATAAACTCCATAAATCTCATAAATCTCAAATATCTCAAATCTCATACTCATCTCATAATGTCATACTCATGCACACATAGCATATACAATACCCAACCAATCTTTCTCTCAACCAACATAAATCCAATCTTCCTCATTATGCAAAAATGCATAAACTTGACTCTTTATTCTCTTTTTTCTTTCTTTTTCTTCTTTTTTTTCGAACTGATTTTTTTTCTTTTTTTTTTTAAATATGAGCCAAAAATAACATAAATAAATATATGCATAACATGAGGGAACTATAAGCACATAACATTACATATTCTCAAAACCATAAACCATAAAACTCACACTTTAGCTTCTTTCCTCCATCAACTCCAAATAGATATCCATAACCCACTCAAAATCTTAATTTCCCCAGAAAAGGGTAAGGCTTATCATAGGCTAGAAATAATGCAATTTTGTGGAGCTAACAAATAAAACAGGTTGAAGGCTCAAATTGGCTTCAAAGCAAGATATAACATAAGGTGAACATGGATAAAATGTGGTTAAAAGATGCCTCTATCATTTGAACTTATCAAGCAATGATCATGTATATAATCGGTCTTGAAAATAGATAACCATGTCAATACTCAAAGATAAATACATAGGAAGAGTCAATCACACAACAAAAGCAAAAGGAATATAGATGTAATCCCTTATAAGGCTAAAAACAATCTCACTAGGGTCATATTGTGTAGGATTTCAATCATACTCAATCTAGATCATACATACTCAATTATATCACTAATCATGCTACTCAAGAAAACATTTTAAAGCAATAAGGCTAAACATTTCAAATAAGTCGTAGGGTTTACAAGTTCATGCCATTATAAAGCTTAGAGTTTCGCTTAACCAAGGTGGTTGTTTCAATAATAACATACTCCCTCCATCCTACAACAGTTGTCTTTAGACTATTCATGCACGCTTTTTAATGAGCTAAAAACTATATAAAATATCCATTTTTTAGTTAAAATTTTTAAATAATTCTATACTTATTAGTAATATGTATGATATTATTTAAAAATATTTAATAAAATGTTGATATTTTATATAGTTTTTAGCTTCTTAAGAAAACGTGCATGAATAATAAAAGACATCTATTGTGGGACGGAGGGA
Source organism: Persicaria tinctoria (assembly GCA_037127255.1). Classification (NCBI taxonomy): domain Eukaryota; kingdom Viridiplantae; phylum Streptophyta; class Magnoliopsida; order Caryophyllales; family Polygonaceae; genus Persicaria; species Persicaria tinctoria. The sequence goes on along the minus strand of JBANSL010000012.1, from coordinate 38,168,237 downwards.
GTATTATGTAATGTATGATATTTTTGTGATTTTTGACATTTTCAAAGTTTTTTTTCTTGAAATAAACAATAACAAACACAATGACTAAAAGCAATAACCATAAACATAATCCAAACAAAGCAACAAAAATATCCGAACATAAGAAATATGCAAGTATAGGCCAAGCATAAAAACACACAGAAATATGAGAATGTCTCAACAAACTCCATAAAACCATAAAACTCCTCCCCCACACTTAAAGATGGCATTGTCCTCAATGCCTAAACACAATGATAAAACAGCAAATAAAAAGAACAAAGTGTGAGGAGGTTAAAATACAACTCACTGGGGCGGTGGGAACGGGTAGTACTATTGGAACTGCTGAACGAATGAGTCAAAGCTGCTCTAAAGTCTAAAGAGTGCGCGAGTATCCTCTTCTTCCCTCTGGTTGAGCTCACCTTCCGCTGACAGAGATCCTCATGGTACTGTTTGAACTCCGTACTCCGCATGAACCGCAGCTGATGAATCTCGTCCAGTGGGTAGTCATACCGACCAGAGCGTCCGGAGGAAGAAGAGGGCACATAACTCATACTAGTGTCAGAATTTCCAGCCCCAACCCGACTGGACTCTCCTCTCATGTAAGTAGACAGTGGAACGTTCCACCCAGCAGCATCAGCAGCGTTCTGGCCATCGTCATCATCGTCGTTACCATCATTAGAAGAAAGCTCTACAGCCTTCGACGGAATGTTGAAGTCAACAATCGTCGGACCCATAGGAAGTTGAGTAGACAAACAAATGATGTGGTCGTTCCTACGACCAGAGTGCCAAATATAAGAAGCCTGACTACCCTCCAGGTGCCTCATCTGAATCAACATCTCCATCGAGACGCGCGAGTCCCCATCCATCGGAACCAAATCAGTAACACTCACATGGCAACACATAGCAATCAAAGTGATCAACCCACCAAAACCAATCGTACGAGTATCGCTCTTAGCCCCCCTCAATCATCATGTCAGCACAAGCGTCTAAGAAAAGCTTGGTCTAATCTGGAGTAACCTCTGCCTCGGGTGTCAAACAATACATCGCCGCCCAAGCCTTCTGAGAAACCTTGTTCAGCTCTTTTTGCCAGAAGAAGGTGTTGTTCAGCACCTTGTGGTAGAGACGCAAAGCAGGGTGGGTGGTCGAGTAGTTATAGTTGCCATTGGTTGCTAATCATGTGCTCGAAGGTGTTGCAAAACACAAAACAACACAAAAATGAAAGTCTCAGCAACTCTAGCAAAACCGCCAGTAAAAAAAAAGGGCTAATTATCCCAAAATTGCAATCATCAAGTCCTCATGGTTGTAAAGATTCAAACAAACAACCAAGTCTCCAAATAAAAAGTATTCAGGGAGTTGATGAGGGGCTTGCAAACCACGTACTGCACAAATCTAAACAAACTAAATTCCAGGAGAAAAAAAAAATCCAAGCACCAAATGTGCCATCACTCTGTCAACTGTCTCAAACAGAGGGCAGAATGTGCAGCCTTAAAAGTTTATCAAATAGACAGACATGGAAAGGAAAAGCTTGATGGGGAAAAATCAAGTGCTCAGTTAAAAAAAAAAAGAGTTAAGTGTACCTCTCATTTGACTTGTTCAAAGCTAAAACACCCCAGGCTTCTTTCAAAGCTCCCGTGTCTCAGTCTTGTTTCCCATTTTATTCCCCTAAATCAAGATTGCCCAAAGTTCTCAACCTCCTGAAGAAAAAAAAATCAAATAGGAGTTTCCAGTTAAAATCAAAATTGACATTTAACGCAAAGGGAATCCGAAATCTGGGACACTAATCATCTAGAAACTAAATAAAACAAACCCTAAAATTGGTTGCTACTAAATTGCAACCAGCCTTGATTGCCAACCCAAATTAAAATGCCTAAATAAAAATAAGTTGATCCCTAATACAAATCAATGTTGCAGTTCGGTAGGAAAAAAAGAAAAGAAAAGGGGGAGATTAAAATACCTAATCCGAGAAGCCGGGGTAATGGCTGTCGGCAATCATGATAATGCATATTTCATATAGGCATTATATGTGTTTCTTATCGCTATTTGTTAACGGTTTTGTTATGGTTTGAGTCTAGTTCCGTATATTACTTGTGGAGTATTTGAGTTTGGAAGAGCTTAAGAAGCATGTTTTGGAGCATATGGAGGCTAAGGAGGAGCTATGGAAGAGCAAGGAGGCACACCATTGGAATCCGTTGAAGGAATTTGAGGAACGTCGTGCACTGCAGAGAGGCCGCCCGCCACCCCTTGCACGACACCCGCCGTGGCCCAGATCCTGGAAATGCGTTTTGGATCCGAAGACTATTATTTTATATTATTTTCTAGTATTTCCTACTAGGGTTTTGCCGATCCTTGTGAGACTTATTTAGGTTATTTTCAGTTTATTTCACCGTAGAGGTGTGGCGAGACGATGAACACCATTAGAGAGAGAGAGAGAGAATTGGCCTATGAGTTGCTAATCTCATAGTTTCGTCTGTGATTCGAAGACATGGTTGTTTGGATTGTGAGGATTTGATTCTATTTGATTATTCATGTTCTTAGTTATCATCTTGTGCTTCAATTATATTTGTGTTCCTTTCTATTTCTGATCAACATGTTAGGGATTACATCTTTAGCTATGAATTCGTTGTTGTTTTCTCGATAGCAAACAAAGGTATTGATGATAGTGATGTCTCTTTGTCTTTGTAGTGGATGATTTCAATTGATCAATGTTGAGGATGTGTGTTTAGGGTTGAGTTCGGTATGTGCCTATTAATCTTAATTGTGTGGAGTCAATGTGCCAATTGGTCTTGATTACTTGAGTTCTTAATGCTATTCTTTAGTTATATTGAATAAGATGAATGAATCTATGCGGATCTCTCAACTTTAGTCAAGTAGACCTAGGAATATGAATAATGGATAGATCAATCTGAGGACCATGAATTCCAACCATTGTCAGAGAATTATATGTGAAATGTTCTTTCTACTTTGATATCTATTTGCTTTGAGATTTGCAATCTAGTTACTTTTACATATTTGCTACTTGTTAAGAATCATTGCTTTGCTATAACAGTGCTTGTTTAGAGTTATTGAATAGGAAATCGCTTCTCCCAGTGGGTTCGACATCGGGCTTCATTGCTATACTAGTAGTTATTTGGTTTACAAAGTGATTGATTGCCTAACGCCCTAACCTATTGGTTGTGTGTTTATGTTTGGATATTATTACTATTTGGTAAATGGAGAAAGTGCCAACGACGTTCGTCCCCCACCAAATTCTTGGCGTCGTTGCCGGGGAGAAGAAAGGAGTTTGCTTTTCTTTAACTTTTTCAATTACTCTTTACTTTGGTTCTTTTGTGTCTTGGTATGGTTCAAACTAGATCTTCTAATTCATCGCCTTTGTCTTTTGATCCCGATATTGAAAGATCTCTTAGGTTGAAGAGGAAGCATGTGTTTGAGGCAGACGAAGAGATGGAAAACGTTGTTGTGAATCCGCCAAGAAGGACCCTGAGAAACCTGATTTGAGTGCTCAACCACTTGCAATTAGTCTTTTGGATCTCCCTAAGGGTTCAAGATTTGAGTACAAGTCGAATTGGTCATCTATTTTGCCTTACTTTCATGGATTGTCTGGGGAGGAACTAAACAAGCACCTTGCTACTTTTGTGAGTGTGTGTGATAGACTGAGACCCCAAGGCTTGTCTGACGACCAATTGATGTTAAGAGTGTTCTCTTTTACTTGGAAAGATGCTGCAAGCGATTGCCTTTACTACCTACCTCTAGAAAGCATTACTACTTGGGTACAATTAAAGAAAGCTTTCCTGCAAAAGTACTTTCCTGCGACTCGCCTCAACAAACTTAAGAAGTAGCTATCCAGTATTGAGCAATCACCTACAGAGAGTCTTTATGAGTATGTTGAGCAGTTCAAGAAGTTTAAGGGTAGTTGTCCGTAACACGGTATACCCGAGGATGATCTAGTGCTGTATCTTTATGAAGGCTACCTTGACACCAATAGGAGTTTCATCAATGCTACTAGTGGAGGAGATATTTTGGATAAAACACATCAGGAAGGAATGCAGATTTTTGAAGGGTTGGCTAATACATCGCAACAATATGGGAGACACCAAGGAGTTAGAGGAGTTCATAAGTTGGATAGTTCAAGAGATGGACACAAGGATGAAATCGATAGGCTTATGGAGATAGTGAACAAGATGGCTACACAAATGAATCAACCCCATCAGCCTAGACCTTGTGGTGTTTGTGGAGATCCAACTCATCCGAAAGATAAGTGTCCCTTGATTCAGGAGGGCACCACTGAAGTGAATGCTATGGATTAGGGACCTCTCCGCAACTTTAGTAACAATTACAATCAGGGTTACAATTAAAACTACGAAAGTGGATTCTACGGAAGAGGCCAGCAACAACAAGTTCCTTTTCAGAGAAGACAATTCGACAATCGTCCTAGAAACACTCAACAAGAAGATAGAGATGAGACATTGAGGTTCTTATTGGACAAGATGAGTGTTCAAGAGAAGTTACCGAGTCAAATGGCTAAGGAGATTGGTGAATTGAAAGCGAAAGATTCGGATAAGTTGCCATTGCAGGTGGTAGTGAATTCGAAGGAGAATGTTAGCACCATGACCCATAGAGGAAGTAAACAAGTGAATATACCCCCAAGGAATGTGGAAGAGAGGCCTAGAGAGGAATTTGATTTGGGAAATAAGGGGGAAGAGAAGGAATTGGAGACGCACTGCATAGACGGCGCCCGCCGCCCCTCACCACGGCGCCCGCCACCACCTCCATCGACGGATCCGACTTCTGACGCTGTTCAATCCTAGAAGAAAGCTTCTAAAGAGTGGTCTTCTGAGTTTTCAAGACCTGCACCACCTTTTTCTCATGCCTCAAGATCCGATCGTAAGTGGGAAGATGAACAAATTCTTTATGACACCTTTGCACATTGTGAGGTAAATATTCCACTTTTCAATTTGATTAAAAATGTGCCTCGCTATGCGAAATTCTTGAAAGAGCCATGCGTAATGAAGCAGAAGCAAAGGATGAGAAAGAAAGAAAAGGTAAGTTTAAGTGAGAATGTTTCTGCCTTGCTTCACAAACGATTGCCTGAAAAGTGCGGAGATCCAGGTATGTTTACTATACCATGTGCAATAGGTAATGTGTTGTGAGCCTAATTCGCCATGTTTTATAGTTACTTTTATATCGATTTCTGCATGCATTTCATGCATTTGGGTTAGAATAATACAAAATATGTGTAGTATATGTTTATTTTCAATATATGGAGGTCTACACAACTTTTTGTTATATTTCGTAGAAATCGGACGCACTTTGGAGCTTAAAGGAAACTCATGGAGAAACTAAGAATGGTGCAGCTGGAGAAAATGCCATTTTTCGGTATTCATCATTCTGAATCAAGCTTTGATGTCGTCATAAGAGTTGTAGCCCTCGGAAAGAGCTTTCCAACGCATGGTCATATGCATCAATCCGACGAACGAGGACTCGGGAAATTGCGTTTCAAGAACAGGGCAGAAAGCCGAGAGACTTAATCGATATCGAGTTGTTTTACTCAATATCGAGTAACCTAGATCGAGTAAAGACCCCAGAAATCGACAAGAGAAGCTGGGAGCTGGAGCAGTGTTGTGAGCTAAATCTGCCATATTTTACAGTAACTTTAATATCGTTTTCTGCATACATTACATGCATTTGAGCTAAGATAGTACATAATCTATGTAGTTTATGTTTATTTGCCAAATTATGGAATCTACACCAGTTTCTGTTTAAATTCGCAGAATTCGAGACGCTTTACAGAAAGGTCAGAAAAGCTCGGAAAACAACTACAGAAGTCCAGAATCCGAAAGTACAGAACCAGAACAAACCGAGCTGAAGCCAGGGCTACTCTATGTTGAGTACACCTTACTCGATGTCGAGTAGAGAGCCCGGGCGGACTTGGTCGACAAAGCCTGGTCGAGGAAGCTGAGCTAGACCAACCCGACTCCCGGAACACAACTCGATCTCGATAAGACCTAGTCGAGATCGACGACACCTCAGCGTCACACCCAGAGTCGATGAGAAGAGGAGCTGATCGAGAAGCCGAGGACGAAGACGCCGAGCACATCTCTACTCGATCTGGACAAGACCTAGTCGAGATCGACGAGCTACGTAGCGCCTGTCCGAGGAGGAGTCCTCGACATCACCAGAGAGCCATCCTCGACCACGGCCCTAGTCGAGATCGACGAAGCCCAGGAGCCCAGATCCGAGCTTGTCGAGCAGAGTCACCCGAGAAGACCTAGACGATGAACATGCCTACTTGATGTCGACGAACCCTTGTCGAGATCGACTAGACCCGTGAGCCAAGTCCGAGCCACATCGAACACCAGCTAGCCGAGATGACGAAGCCGGCCCAGTCGACAACACTCCTACTCGATATCGACAAGACCCTTGTCGACATCGACGACGATTCCAGAAGCTGTGTGACGTGGCTTGACGAATCCTACTCGGTGTGGGATTCCTTGGGCACGAAGGAAGTCGAGAAGGCCGAAAATCTATCCAAAACCATCAAGACACATCATGGAAAAGGAGATCTATCCACTTTAAGACATTTAGATATATTTAGATTTAATTTCTTTATTGCTTTTATTTATCCTTAAGCATTTTAGATATAGTTTTAGATATAGATATAGATATTCTATCCTTGATTAGCAAGGATTAGAAGGCTATAAATAAAGCCCATGGGGCTCAGTTTTATTCATTCAATGCTAGAGAGGGAAGTAAGTAGGAGAAGTAGAGAGAGAGAGTGAGCGGCTGATTGGAGTTGTGAAGCGAGAGCGGAATTGGCTTCAGGCGGTTGTAAACTTTCGTTTATTTCAATGCAAGTAGTTTTCTTTCAATCAATGTCTGAGGTTGCGATGAAGCGCGAGTAGTCCACCCACTTCTAGGGTTGGGGCGAGCCCGACGATAGCCATGCGTGTTTGAGGTAAAGATCTGACCTTTATCATGTTTTGAGCATCTCCTACTTGTTTATGTGTTTATTACCCGTCTAATGGAGATCCATGCTAACAACTTGGATTATAAACATAAAATTAGTAGAGACAATTAGGGTTTCTTGAAAGAGTTGTCTAATTGTTGGAAAAGGCAAAAGCTTAGTCCTTTGATGCGATTTACATGATTATTTGTTTGGTTCTGCCTTATGCATGCTTGGTTATCGTTGTTGCAAACCCCAATCTTGGAAGCCTTTTATATTAAGTTTAGTTCGAAATCCCAAAGCAATTGTTTTTACTTTCTTTTACTTTCGTTTTATTCTCTGTCTCCTCGATATCGAATAGCACTCGTCGATATCGAGTACTGATTCTCGATCTAGCATCGCTGTAGCTTCTGTGTGCAGGTACTCGACGAGACAAAGCGAAGTCGACGAGGACTCTACTCGACATCGAGTAGCCCTTTGTCGATATCGACTACACCCTGTGCTTGCTGCTGCGCTGTGTTCGACTGTCCGATCTTCTGTCGACTACCCTAGTCGAGATCGAGGACCCTGTTGTCGACGTTCGTGAGATTTCACCGCTGCCTAGGATCCGCTGACACGCTTCCTCGTGGATCGATCCTGACTTCCCACTGCTGCATCAGGAGGAGGTCTTGTAATTATTTGCAATCTCGATTTCCTCCTAACAACAAGCAGGTTAGTCGATATCGACAAGAATTAGTCGATATCGAGGAAACACTTGGTCGATTTCCATGTCCAGAACCGAGATCGACGAAGCTGACCACTGGGGAGCCGAGCACAAGTTAGTCGATATCTAGTAACTTTACTCGATATCGAGGACAACCCAAGTCGACTTTGCTCCTGTTGGCCGGAATCGAGTTGCTGAGCGGAAGACAAGAAAATGCTGGTCGATATCGAGCGATTCTACTCGATATTGAGTTGATTCCAAGCGGCGGATTCCGAGCTATCCGGGTCTTGTTAAGTTTCTATCCCGAAGCCGATGGAGATATTTTCGAGATCAAATTCTATCAACTTCTATCAAGAGCTATCAACTCCATGGAGGATTTATCCACATTAGATATATTTCCTTTTAGATATAATTCTTTTATTTCATTATTTAATCTTGATGTTATTAGATAGATAGATATAGGTATAGATATAGATATGGATATAGATATAATTTCTTTCCTAGAATAGCTAAGGAATGAAGCCTATAAATAAGGCCCTAGGGGGCTGATTTTTATTCATTCAAGCAAAGTCGTCTTAGGACGCAAGGAGAGAGGCGAGAGAGAGAGAGAGAGAGAGAGAGAGAGAGAGAGAGAGAGAGAGAGAGGAGGAGGAGGAGGAAGTAGACGAACGGTTGTAAGTTTTAGTTTATTTTATGTTAAAGTTAATTTCTTTTATTATGGTTTGTTTCTAATTTCCTTCTTCTAGGGTTGGGGTGATCCCAACATAGATATGTGTGTTTGATTTAAAAATCCATGAATTTGTATGTCTTTATTATCATCTACCTATGTGCTTAATCCTTTGCGACAGTCGAGGACAATTCCTTATTTGCAATTATGAAGCGAAAGTGAATTAATTATGAATTTGGATAGTAATTAGGCTTTGCTTGCGAAAGTTGGTTGATCATAATTAAGAAAAGGGTAGTAACAATTAGGGTTTATGCGAAAGCCTCTATATTCCTATTTGTTAATAGCGAAAGTTATTTGATATAAAGCATGCATCTTTATGTGATTTATAATCTACGCATATGTTTATTGTTGTGGTGATCCCTAGCCTTGGAAGTTTGCATCTTTATTTGTTTTATTTTATTATTTTTATTTGGCACATATTCTACTCGATATCAAACCACCATTCTCTCTCCATCCCTCGACATCGGCCAAGTCTTAGCTGACGTCGACAGCAACCTCGCCACCTTTTCCCGCTATCCCTGAACCCCAAAACACACTAAACATAGAACCACCGACTTCTCTCCTGAGGACGAACCTGACTCCCCTATACTATAGCGGGGGTCTTGACTATAAATTTATTTGGTCGAGAAACCCTCTCGTCATAATGCTAGCTTCACCAAATCTATGCTAGACCTAGGTGTTTCAATCAATGTTATGTCTTATAACTTGTACATGTTTTTGGGTCTCAATTCATTGTCTGAAACTGGTGTTACTATACAACTCACTGATTGTTCTAGTATTAAGCCTAGATGAGTTGTTGAAGATGTTTTGGTTAAGGTAAATGATTTGATATTTCCAGCTGATTTCTTCATTCTAGACATGAAACAAGGTACGGTTGAAACCCCGATTATCTTGGGAAGGCCATTCTTGCGAACAGCTAAGACTAAGATTGATTGTTTTGAAGGTTCACTAACTATGGAGTTTGATGGTAGAAAGATTGATTTTTCTATATTTAAGCCTATTGTGTCTTCTGTCAATGATTCCGTAGATGTTCTTGACTCTAATGAAACTAATCACATGAATGAATCAAATGGATTGTAAGATGCTTCTGTTGAAAATGAATCTATGAATCTTGAGTTCTCTAACAAAGATGAAATTGGTTTAGGAAAAGATGACATTGAAAGGAAAATTGAGAATTTGTTTAAGTCGCATGAAAATGTGTCTCATTCAAATGATTCTATTGTTATTCCCTATGAGAAATTGATTCCTAGCAATGCTTAGGTTTTTTCAATTGCAGGACAACCTCTAGGAGTAATTCATTTTAAGAAGGAATCGATGGATGCAATTAATGGATATGTCGGAAAAGTTCCTAAAGTTCCACCTCTTGTTTTGTAAAGTACAAGTGTGGGGGGAACTTGGTGGAATAACTTGATCAAAAGTGCATCACGTCGAGCCAAAGACGTGAAACAAAGGCGCTTATTGGGAGGCAACCCAAGGTAGTTAGGTAGTATTTCTATTTTTGCATTTATTTTTCAATTTTAATAAAGTAGGATCAATCGTGTCATCAGATTTAAGAAGTTACGGTAAGTGAAACCTATGTTGGGATTGAGTTTTGATTGGAAAAAAACGGAGTAGCTCTCTGTGGACACGACGCCTGCCGCCCCAGCCACGACGCCCTCCGCTTGTCTGTCCACCTTACGAATCCGAATGTTGGTATAATTGGAAGGGAAGGTTTTATCTTTTTATTTTTGGTTATTTTCTTTCTAGGATTAGTTTATTTTTATCTTTCTAGGATTATATTGTTTTTCCTTTTTTCTCTAGGATTAGATTATTCCTATCTATTTTAGGTTAGTATTTTATCTTTTACTTATTTTCTATTTTATTTTAGGACTAGATTTTTCTTTTTAGGACTAGTTTCCTGATTTTCCTAGGATTAGAGTTCTATCTTTATTTTATCTAGTCTAACATTTTTCTTTTGTCTTTTTAATAGATATTTCCCTCCAACTCACCATATATTGTTCTCCCTATTTTTGGATCAATCAAACTTGTTCAAGAGGAATCTCAAGAAATACCAAAAGCCTACTGGAATCCAATCCAACTGCCTAAAGCATTGCGTTTCAATCGATTCTATCCACCGAACACTTTCTGGCATTACCCTAAATCCACAAAATTCAATCTTTACCCATTACATTCCCTTACCTATCACAAAAAGAACCCTTTGAAACCAAGTTGTTCGAGAAAGTTTGAAGTTTGGAGGAGTGGGCGTCGGTTTTCCAACGTCTTCGCTCGGATTCGTGGTTTTCCAACGTCCGTCGTTGCTAAAGCAAGCCCATCTTTTGGTCGTTTTTTTATTTTTCGTTGGTTTTTCTTCGAGTTATATCATGTCTTCTGCTCCTATGAGGAAAGATGTGCGAACTTATTTCGATAGTATTGATGTGCTATTTTGGAATTAACTTGGAAAGTGCACCTACATGTCCACGATGTTCTTTGACGATATCACATTGAGACGATTGCGTCAGTTTGACTCGGTGCTCGCTTTGATGGAACACGGAGGGTTGCGTGATTTTATTGGCAGAAGGGCTCCTACCTATCCTTGTTTGGTAAAGGAATTCCTTACGACTTTGGAAGTGATATCACCCAAGGATGTTCAATTTCGATTGCAGGGAAGAGCATGTCATTCTTCATATGCGGCGATGGGAGTTGCCTTTGGTGTTACGAAGAAATGCTCTAAGAAGTGGAATAACGCCATGCATGTTCTTGATTCAGCGAAGATCTGGAGAACTCTGACGGGGACACTTGAGAAATTCAAGGATTTCAGACTTGATGACATGGTTACCTTTCCTGCTCTTCATCTATGTCTGCGAGTTTTGGGTTCTACTTTCTATGATTCTGAGAGCACTACTACTGTTGATCATGGTGTGATTGATTTCTTATATTGCTCGATTCTTGAGTCTACCATAATACCGAACTGAGTACTCTTATTTTTGAAGATGTGTGAGACGATTCGTGGCCAGCACAGCGAGAATTATCTTCTTGTCACCACTTTTGGAGGAATGATCACACTTCTGGCAATATTTTATGATGTTGATGTTAGTTCACTACAGCATGTGAGTCACTCTTATACGTACGTGGGAGATCGATGCTCTTTTCTCTGCATGAATGTTGGATAAGATGCAGTTGCCATATGCTATTGAGAGATTTCGGTGGCTATCTAGACTTCTGCAGTCTCATCATTAGTATTTGCCTACTATTTTACGAATGGGGTTGAAGTTAGTTGATTACCGCCAAAGCCATGTTCCTGTTAATACTCATTTGCAGAAGCTTGATGACCTGTGGCCCCCGCGAGCGATGTGGAAGATATACAGATCGAGATGACACCGCCTACGGTTCAAGATGCCTCTCGCATTGCCTGTCTGGAGAAGAAATTGACTGAGTTTGAGAAGCGGAAGGCAGATGAGTTGATGAAGCTGGCAAAGTCCCATGCGATTCTGGTTGGGAAAATTGATCAATTACATGAGACTTGTCTCGTGTTGATGGATTTGATCAATCAGCGGTCTGGACCTCAGACCCCACCTTCACAGTAATTGATCGGTCATTTGCTTCTTTCAAACCCTTTATTTTTATATTTTCATTGTTCCTTTTTGTGTTTCTATGCATTGAGGACAATGCAACATATAAGTGTTGTGGGGGGGGGGGGGGGGGGACATTGAAGTGAATTAGTTAGATTAGTCCATGTTTGAATTTTCTGTTTGTTTTTGAGTTTTTGTTTCATTGTTATTTCCTTTATGTTATTTCTTTTATGTTATAGAAAATGTCAAAAAATGAAAAAACAATTGAGAAACTGTCGAAAAAAAAAGAAAAAAAGTCTTGTTTTTGTTGTTTTGTATATTGTGTTATCAAAGATACCCATCTAATTTGAGTTTATCCTGACATGATCTTATAAATCCAATGGAATTCTGGAATGATTTGATCTTATCCTAAAAAATTGGTTTTCATGTGAAATATGATTGAGCATATATAATTGAGCATGTATGATCTATTTTAGGGAGTATGCTTGAAAGTCAACAAAAATTTGTCCCAGTGAGATTTTTTTGGCCTTATAAAGGATACATCTTTATTCCTTTTGCTTATCTTGTGTGATTTACTCTTCCTATGCATTTATCATTGAGTATTGCCATGATTATCTATTTTCAAGGCCGAATATATACATGTTCAATGCTTGATAAGTTCAAATGATAGAGGTAAACTTTTAGCCACCTATTTATCCATATCTACCTTATGTTATATCTTGCTTTGAAGCCAATTTGAGCCTTTAGCCTTTTTATTTTTAGCTCCACAAAATTATTATTTCTATCCTATGATGAGCCTTACCCTTATTCCGGGGGAATTGAGATTTTGAGTGGGTTGTGGAATCTATTTTGGAGATTGAGGAGAATGAAGCTAAAGTGTGTTTTTATGGTTTATGGTTTGGAGAAGATGTAATGTTATGTGCTTATTTAGTCCCTCATTCTTATGCATTTGATTTTCATGTATTTTGGCTCAAGTTAAAAAAAATCCGAAAAAAAAAGAAAAGAAAAAGAAATAAAGAGCCATTTATCTTATGTTTGCATAATGAGGAAGAATTGGGATTTATGTTGGTTATGAGATACATTGGTTGGGTATTGAGAGTGCATGATATGTGAGATGATGAGATTTGATGATTTTTGAGGTTATTTCGATGAGATTTGAGAGACGTTGTGCATTTGTGAGCTTGATTTATTGAGTTGGTTTGTGTTATGTTGGGAGTTTTGGAATCTTGTTTTCCTTGCCCTTATGTTTCTACCAAGGCCCATTACAACCCAGCCGAATTGAATCTTTTATGAAGATTTTCATTGAGCGAAAGTCTTCTTGATGTCCTTATTTTTGCATTGATGTATCCGATGGAGATTTTGTGATATAAATGTCAATATTTGAGTTGATGCTTGTATATGGAATCGAGGTGAGTATGTTCTTAAAGCCAAAACAAATGAGAGTGAGAGATACACATTTTATCCTTTGTAAGGTTGATTTTTGAGCATGCAAGCAACTTGATCTCATATATACATGTTATGACGTTTATATGTTTGGTTATATTTCCATTTATGATGATGTTGCTTTTGCTGAGTAAAGTTATGAAGGATTTCATGTGGGATGCGTAGATGAAATTTTTCCTTATCGTTGCTTGAGGACAAGCAAGAGTTAAGTGTGGGGGATTTGATAATGCATATTTCATATAGGCATTTTAGGTGTTTCTTATTGCTATTAGGTAATGGTTTTGTTATGTTTTTAGTCTAGTTCCGTATATTACTTGTGAAGTATTCAAGTTCGAAATCTATGCATTTTTTATGTTTATTCTACAGATTTACATTCCGACCTTGAATGGACTTTGGGAAGAGCTCAAGTTTTGGAGCATCTGGAGGCTAAAGAGGAGCTAAAGAAGAGCAAGGAAGCACAACATTGGAATCCATTGCAGGAATTTGAGGAACGTCGCGCACTGCAGAGACGGCGCCTGCCACCCCTTGCACGGCGCCCGCCGTGGCCCAGATCTCGGAAACGCGTTTTGGATCCGAAGACTATTATTTTGAATTATTTTCTAGTATTTCCTACTAGGGTTTTGCCGACCCTTGTGAGACTTATTGATGTTATTTTCAGTTTATTTCACCGTATAGGTGTGGCTATTGTGTGAGACGATGACACCATTAGAGAGAGAGAGAGAGAGAGAGAGAGAGAGAGAGAGAGAGAGAGAGAGAATTGGCCTATGAGTTGCTAATCTCATAGTTTCGTCTGTGATTCGAAGACATGGTTGTTTGGATTGTGAGGATTTGATTCTATTTGATTATTCATGTTCTTAGTTATCATCTTGTGCTTCAATTATATTTGTGTTCCTTTCTATTTCTGATCAACATGTTAGGGATTACATCTTTAGCTATGAATTCGTTGTTGTTTTCTCGATAGCAAACAAAGGTATTGATGATAGTGATGTCTCTTTGTCTTTGTAGTGGATGATTTCAATTGATCAATGTTGAGGATGTGTGTTTAGGGTTGAGTTCGGTATGTGCCTATTAATCTTAATTGTGTGGAGTCAATGTGCCAATTGGTCTTGATTACTTGAGTTCTTAATGCTATTCTTTAGTTATATTGAATAAGATGAATGAATCTATGCGGATCTCTCAACTTTAGTCAAGTAGACCTAGGAATATGAATAATGGATAGATCAATCTGAGGACCATGAATTCCAACCATTGTCAGAGAATTACATGTGAAATGTTCTTTCTACTTTGATATCTATTTGCTTTGAGATTTGCAATCTGGTTACTTTTACATATTTGGTACTTGTCAAGAATCATTGCTTTGCTATAACAATGCTTGCTTAGAATTATTGAATAGGAAATCGCTTCTCCCTTTGGGTTCAACACCGGACTTCATCACTATACTAGTAGTTATTTGGTTTATCAAGTGATTGATTGCCTAACTCCCTAACCTATTGGTTGTGTGTTTATGTTTGGATATTATTACTGTTTGGTAAAGGGAAAAAGTGTCAATGACGTTCGTCCCCCACTAGACCACGTTGTGATGTTTGCCCTCGAAGGCTCAAACGGGACTTCGTTGCATTACTCTCCCTCCAAGACGTTCAAATTCGGACGATCCCAAGCCCATGCTTCCGTTGTTCTTCCTGTCGATTACCTTGAGCTCTAATTCCTTTTGTCCTCTCCTACGAGTACCCAAACCGGAACAGCCCCAAATTTCACAAATTACGACCCTGGAAATTTACAAACAAAAATCGGCCAGTCTCATAAATTGAGCACACGAGTAAAGGGAAGGGAGAAAGAAGTTCCTAATTGGAGCTTTAATCGTTCAAAGATGGATGAAAATTCAGAATTAAAAAAAAAACTAGAACGTAACCGAGGTCGGAAAGTCTTCGGTTCGTATCAAAGAATCGCGATTCATTTTGTCTGTGTTCCGCCCTCATTCCGCCTTCCTCCGTTTCAGTCGCCCACATATAAAACACCCCTACAGTACAACCGGCGTCGAAGAGCCTAGAGAAGCTCATTGCCAAGAAAAGGAGGAACAACGGATATAAAAAAAATGTGTTTCAGTTAAAAATAAAATAGCTGAGTTGGGTTTCAGTTTGCTAATCAAGTGGCCATACTGTTTGTTAAACTTAAAAAAAAGGGCTCAATGAAAGTAAAACAAATCGATTGGCCATACTGTTTGATTGCCTTAGAGTCTCAAGTGGAGGAAAGGCTCCGTAAAAATGTTTCCAGGCATATCAGATTGGTCACACAGCGGGCCTAACTCCATTGCATTTCGATGGGAGACAAACCTCATCTATGTTTTATAGAAGCATGAAGGAAAGGAGGGTAAGGAACGCTATCCATGTGATGTAGAATGCTTCGGGTAGAATGATGGAGGATGGAGAAGAAATTAGGGCCCATATCATGGCTTTGTTTTAGAGTTTACTTGCAACTGACTCAGATGACGTCCCAATGTCGAATATCATAGAAGGGGCTGTGGTGAGAAATACAGATACAAAAGGAATGTGCAGAATGCCAACCAATGAGAAGATCCGAAAATCATCTTGGGCAATCGAAGAAAATAAGTCTCCCGGCCCTGACGGTTTTGGAAGCCAGTTTTTCAAGAGCAGTTGGGGGAGACGTCTGTGCTGCTATAAAGGAGATCTTTCGTAATAAGAAGATTCTCAAGCAAATAAATGCTACGTTTGTTTCTCTCCTTCCAAAGGTTAACAACCCAACTTTGGTGAAAGACTTACACCCTATCTCATGTTGTAATACAGTTATGAAAATGGTAAGTAAACTTTTGGTTGTTAGAATCAAGAACTCTTTGAGCTATCTGGTGTCTGATTGTCAGGGTGCGTTTGTTCCTGGGAGAACATTAGCACATAATAATGTAGTTTCTTTGGAAGTGGTAAGAGGATATGAAACTAAGAGAGTTTCACCAAGATGCACGATCAAGGTTGATGTTCAAAAGGCATACGATTACGTTAGCTGGAAATTTATTCGCTTCACCCTACAATAGCTACACTTTCCTGCGAAGATGGTGGACTTGGTGATGGAATGTGTGACTACCACTGCCTTCTCAATCATCATAAACGGAGCACCAGAGGAGTATTTAAGAGGGAGGAGAGGACTACGACAAGGCGATCCTCTATCGCCATACTTATTTGTACTTTGCATGGATATGTTGAATTGTATTCTAATAGAGGAGACGACATGCTCTGAGTTCCAGTTCCATCCGAAATGCAAGAGATTGAGGTTGGTGCATATGGCCTTTGCAGATGATTTACTTATTTTTTTCCGTGCTAATTTGCAATCAGTGCAAGTGATAAAGAGGGCTCTTGACAAGTTCTTTGATGCATCCGGGCTCCGAGAAAATGAAGAAAAGACATCTACTTTGCTGGAGCCAATCCTTTGTAGAAGAGGAAATATCCCGAGTGCTTGGCTTCCAAGAGGGGCAACTTCCGGTTCGCTATCTTGGCATGCCGCTGCATTCTAAGAGGATATCTCTACATGAATATAGTGATCTGACGGAGAAGTGTGGTCGATATATGTACAGAACTGGGCAACAAGAAAACTCTCTTATGCTAGTAGAATGCAATTGCTGAAAGCTGTCTTCGGAGGAATCATATCTTGATGCCGAGAGGGGTGATTGATAAGCTAAATAAGATACAACACAATTTCCTTTGGAAAGGCACAACAGAAGGAGGCAGAAACCTTGTTGCTTGGAAGGATGTTACAAAATGGTTTGAGGACGGTGGTTTGGACATCAAAGAGATACTCGGGTGGAACAAGAGTGTCTTTTCCAAACTTTTATGTGACATCGAAGCTCAGAAAGAGTGTGTATGGGTGAGATGGGCGAATTAGAATCTGCTAAGAGGGAATTCTATTTGGGATGTTAGCCCTAAGGCTGGCGACTCGTGGGCTTGGAAAGAGCGACTTGGAGTGAGAGATGAATTACAAATGCTTCTGCAGCCCCATGGTACGCTTGTCTGGAGCTCCCTTCTTCATCCTAGTAGAGGGCTATCCAGCGGGAAAGTGTAGGAGATGGTTAGAGACCATGGAGACACTACTAGAATTCTGTTCATAGACATCACATTATTTACATCGGTCAGAAATACGCATGATGTTAAATATATTTATAACATCAGTTTAAAATATTTAGATGTCATTGATATTATATACATCAGTTCAACTTCTTGGACAATGTTAAAACTTCTATTTAAAAAAATTTCTAAAGGCGCGGAACACACTTAATTGAAATTTTACCAAAATAAAAGCGGTAAAGAATAAAGATGCCGCTGAACCCAAACCCTTAACCAAAAAAATTGAAATTTGGAATTTGGCTAAAAAAAAAATAAAACCCAAGTCCCAACACTTAACCAAAAATTCCCAAATACCCCAAATCACCCATTCATTCAGATTAATCCATGGCAATAGACTCACTCAACCCCCTTTCTCTGAAATTTCTATGGCAATTGGCTCTAACCTTTCAATCGCTCTCTCATTGTCGATCCACGGAACCTCTCTATCAACCTTCTTATTTCTTGCCCTCTCTATTCACGCTTTCTCGAAGAATAACGATAGTCGACCAGATCTGAGCCCACTGCTTCTTGTTTCCTCGATCCATATCTCGATTTCCTTTCATTCGCTCCATCTCGAGCGCTTGTGCTGCAGTTGGGGAATTCACGGATACTACATACTCTCATATGCTCCATATCTTGTCCTTTTCCTCCTTTGAGTGCAACATGTGAAGGAGTACTCTTCTTATGCTCTCCGTCCAAGCTAATCAGTGCGCTCAACATGTATGCTCTGTTCGCTCTCCCTAACAGCCAGCGCTCATTAGGTATGCTCTGCTTCATCTATGGCATGTTGGAATCCATGGCTAGTTCCGATTTGGAAATCTAGGGTTTTGGACTGTGCGATTTTAATTTGATCTAGGGTTTGTTGTTGTGCACTGCGATTTTGGGGTGGGATTTGCATCTGATATTGTGCGTTTTTATTGTTGTTTGTTACGTGATTGTTGCTGAGATTTTAGATCTCTTTACAGGTCCCAAATGAAAGCTCTATACTCATCTCTTTGCTGAAAGTTTAGCATCTGACAAGTTTTACCTCATTTCTTACTCCTCTAATTGTGTTTTTGGCAGCTTAATTTGAGTCCTATTCCTACTGGTTATTATACATTCATATACATATGCTAGAATATTTTATATCAGACTGTCAAGATATGATCTTTGTTCTTCTTGTTAGAGTATGTTTGGATAAAGTTCTTGTTAGAGTACTAGATCATAATTTGAATAGAAGTTTAAATCTTACTTTTTGTTAGAGTACTAGAAATACTGCAAATTAAATTTCTTGTTATAGCAGCAAATTAAATTAAATTAAAGTTGGGGATACATATATAAGAAAAGGGGATCCTGATCGGAGGGGACGATGGACACAAAGTAATTAAAACTACTTCTTCTTCAACAATAAAGGACCAACATTGTCCCCTGTGGCTTTATTATGCTTCACATGGCTTCCATCACATAACGAAAATGTACCCGACCTCCAACACCTATACACCCACCATTTTCAAGTCCATTATCAAAATATAAACAACTACAATTAGTACATCAGTATATCCGTGTATGTATGTATGCATCTATCTCTAACACGTTTCTTAGTCCTACCTAATTGGTTGATTTGGGACTCCTAGTGGCTAGTCCTAGCTTAATTATGGTATATACATATCTAGCACCAGTACGTCCCGCAACAATTAGTCAATAAATTGATTTTAAGTAGACTATATATGTGGAATATGGTCCTTGAAACCCGAATTAAAATGTTATTTACATCAAGTTTCCTAGACTATTTTTCATGATCCCATATCATCTCAAAATGATAAACATGACATGAAATTATGATCTAGTACTTGAACAGAAGTTTGAATCTTACTTTTTGTTTTGCATTATGTTGTGTATATATATATGCTTATGGAGGTTATACAATTGCAACTGGCCTATCTAATTGAATTAACTTTCTACTGTGAATAGGAATGGAATCAAGCAAAGGAAAAACTCATGGCAAGACTGAGTATTGGGAACTAACTGTGCGATACCACCAAACTCAAACTACACTTACACTTTCCAAGCTAAAGATCAGGTTGGAACATTAGGGCGCTGGTAGGGATTTTTCTATGTGAACCCTAATTGTTCAAGCATTGGAACCATTCATCTCCTATTGCCTTCTCTTTTAGAATATAGTTATTCTTATTCACTTGTTGCTTGTTGTTGCTTGTTGCTGATGTTTTTAATGCAGAAATAGGCGGTTTCTAGAGGCAAAACTGTTATGGCAATGAGAGTTCTATAAGGTACATGATTCGCCTTTTTGCTAGTTAGTGTGCCATATGGACTAATTTTTCTGCCCGTTAGTGTAATGTAGGCCTATCATCTGCTCTAAAATCAACTTCATTTTCTCAATATTATAGGATTAATCTGATTCTTACAATGATGTTTGCTTTTCTTTTCTTATATCTTCAAGCTTGCCGAAGGAAGAATTATCTAAGCAACCACTTCAATATAAGAGGATCTGCCATAAATTTAGGTAAGAAATCCTGAGCTTAGAGATTCAATTGAAGTTCTAGGAACACCGGTGCACTGTTTTGAAACTCAAGCTCGGAGAGAAAACAAAGCAACTGGATTTTTAAAAGTATGTGTCCATATTTAATAGGAATGAAGAAGATACATGAGTTTGTACATATATATAAAAATAGGAAAATAGTTCGTAGAAGTAAAAAATCCTTAACTGCATGATGTGTGTTATAATATATGAAGATGTTTAAATGCTATCTGTTTTGGTGCAACTTTGAGGTCCTATAGGGGCTGTTTTCTTAGGTATTTTGCTGTTATAGTTTTGTTCATTTCTCTTATGAGATTTATAGGGCCTTGGATTTTGATCATGCAAATAGAGATTCACTATGTCATATGAATTAACAGAAATATGATTCCATTTTATTATTATTTTTAACTACTTGAACTTCAGTCGTCTGATTATTTTATTTAATGAAAAATATCAAAATTATCTCGGCACATACTTGCTGCGAGGAAACACGATAAATGCATAATATTCTTGCCGATAGCATTATTCAGTCTATTAGATCACAAATTCTATAACAACTCAAACACGAGTCATGGTAGCTGTTTAGAATCCTAAGTAGCACTGTCTCAAAACTTTTCTGAGATAGAACAGGAAAAGAACCTAAATAGTACCACATTCATGGTAGTGGATTCAACAACTACTGTAAGTTACACAATATTCAATGCCCAATTGGGAAAATATTGGAGTTTTAAGTAGGAATTAAAAGACATCAATAACATATGCAACTGATTATCCCAATAAACTTCTCTTATGAGTAGAAAAACATTTCTATTAACGATACAAGACTTTTTATTATTCAGAAGAACCTAAGAAATCACCATTAATGATGTTTTTTAAAAGCTACTTTTCCTTTATCTTGTGCAGAAAGCATGTAATGATGTTTTTCTATCGTGGTTTTATTTGTTACTAGTTTATAATGCATGATAAAGTAACAAGGCTTGTTATCTTCTTCCAGGGAATTGCAACAAGGCAAATTATTCTACTCTCAGCTCTTACCATGATTTAATCCATCCAGTATTGACGTCCCCTGCCTTTGCGAGCTTCCCAGCAGAAACTACTGTGATTGGAAGAAGGATAGAAAGAGGTCTACTCTTCACGGAAGTACTCACCAGTGCATGGGCTGGCTTTTTTGCAGGTTGCTTACACATGCTTTCTGAGCCTGACCACCTGGATGCCTAAGGGATGTGGGTATGTTACTCTGAATATCTTTGAGTGCTATCTTGCTTTACTGATTATATTTTTTGTTGTGTGATTGATTGGTGTGAACATCCTAATTTCCTTTTGATTGATTCTTCAAATATAATTCAATGTTGGTGTGAACATCCTTAACTGATTGATGTTTTCTCTCCTCTTTGCTTCAATTTGACCTCCTTTTCTCTTTCCTATATACTTGTGCTCGGTCTAATATTTCTATCTATAAGATGATCGGTATGTTGTGAATGGTGAGGAGGACCTGGATGAATTAATATATTTAAATGGTCAACTGAGGTTTCTTCGAGTTATTTTATATCACGAGATAAAGTCTGCATCTGTCACTTTTTTTTTTAACTTTGCTAGATAGTGATGGTATAAAAACAAGACATGGAAGAGGAGACAAAAGGCACCTTCCTGGAGTTCTGCATTTCTAATTACATTCTTGATGGTGATTTTGAGCCGGAAGCATCTGTCTCACCTCTTGAGTCTCCCGTTGTTGTATTTGTGAATTCTAAAAGTGGTGGTCGATCGGCTGGGTGGTGATCTTCTTGCAACATGTTGTTCCCTTCCTAATGAAAAACAGTATACCCTTTGCATTTGAATTGGTTGGGTAAGCTGTTTCTTTCTTTGTGCATGTGATTTCATTTTTTATGAAGAATATCAACCCATTTCACTCTTAAAAGTTTTGTGTGAAATTTTAGGATTGCTAGGGCTCTAACTGAGGTTGATGGATACCAGCCACATCTTATTGCTCCTGAACATGGATATAGGCATCTAATTGAATATGTGTAAAGATAATGTTACATGTATGTATCAGGACGTCATGAGAATATCTGTTTTGTAGTATTATGTAATAGATTAGAAACTTATAATTAGACTATTAATGTATTTCACCTGATTATATTGAGCATTTGATTTGAATCATTTTCGGTATTTCATCATGTGTTTGACTATTTTGGATAATGTATCATGGATTTGATCCCATTTTGATGTTTGAGAAGTAATCGATTAATGGATACTAATATAAAATGATATGTCATTTAATAGAATAAAAAACGATTTAAAATTGCATTGAAACAGAACAAAAAAAAAACTGATGTCTTTTTGGAAGTTATACATTGGTATAGATAAAGAAAATGATGTTATAATTTTTTTAGACATCGTTTATTTTAAATATACTGATTTAAGTATATACATATAACATTGTCTTTATATTATTGAATGTTGTATACTATTTTTTAAATGAAATAAAAAGACAAAATACAAAGGGAAAGTTAATAAATATGAAATGAACCACACATAACCGATGTAAATAAATATTACAACATTGTTTTTGGAAAAAAATATCGATGTTAATGTGAACTTTTGTATTGGTCTACATATCTTCAGATAACTAGAAATGCAAAATAATAAGAGATTAACATTAGGTAAATCAATCAAAATAAAATTATATTCATGCATTTAAATCGATATTATAAATAGAAACGATTTTATAGATAATTATAGACATAGGTTATAAACCGATGTAGTAAAGTTGGGATCCTTAACACCACCCACTAACACGTCGAATTTTTTTTTTGTTTTACATCGGTTTTTAACCGACGTCTATGAAGACAATTCTAGTAGTGAGAGCAGTGCGCTTAGGGCAGTTTTATTTGGAAACGTGTCCAGTGCAGACATTGGTCCTGTATTACATGGCTAGCTATGAGGAAACGGCTCCAAACTGGAAGTGTTATTAAGCATTGGTTAGGACTTGAAGCAGCCTGGTGCCCATTCTGCAAGGAGGAGGAAGAAACTGAGGACCATCTCTAGTTCGATTGCAGAGTGGTCAGAGATATACAGAACATGATATGTGATTGGCTTGGCGTGGGTGTGAGATTTGGCACCCTCTACGAGTGGATGCAATGCTTCGAGAGAGGGAGCCAGAAGGGAAGAGGAAGGGAGCTATGTTTCAAGGCAAGCTGCTAGTGTTGTGCTCTTTCGTGTACACGACTTGGAGGAACATGAACTAGATGATCTTCATGGGGGCACAATGCAACCCGACAGAGTGTGTCATGGAGATCATAAAAGCTTGCATAAACAGAATCTCTATCAATTGTAAGTGCAAGAGTAGGGTAGAAAAAGCTTGGGTGAAAAGATTGATGAGTTAGAGGGGTTGGGTACATACGGTTTAGAGAATTGGGTGTAAAGGGTGGTGATGTCGATAGATAGTCTTGAGAGAGGAGTTTTTTAGGGACACGTTTGCGTAGTCTAGTACTTTGTATTTTTCCACAAGACCCTTGGTATGGTCTCCGTGCTTTTGTAACTTGGTTACACCCATCTTATATATATTTACCAGATTAAAAAAAAATTGGGCTAAAACCCGTTGGCTTGTGGCAAACGAAAAAAAAAAACAAAAAAAGAAAAGAAAGCAAAGCTTTTGTTTTTTTCAAAGAATAAGTTGCATATCACACGTATATGTTTGAGACTAGGTTTGTTTAATTATGAAACTGACCCAATAAAATATAAGAATTATAATTGACACAAATGAGAAGTTGGGTTTAACAAAGTTATAAAGTTAAACTCGTAAAATTTCATAGCCAGTTTATTCTAGTGGGTCGATCTGAAAGTTGACTTCTAAGCAAAAACAGAGTCCAAATCTCAAATTAAAATTCTCCAAATTCAAATCGTTCTAAGAAAGACATACACCCGATTTGATTCCGAGTTGTCGAATACGTAGGTCACCTGACATAAAGCTAAACCTCGTCTGGTTCAATGGTCAAACCCAAAATAAAATAAAATTAGCTCTAAAAAGAACTACGTAAAGACTTGATATTCTTTTATGAACGTAGGAAGTCCGATATTAAAATATAACATATATCAAATCCAGTAGCCCATCTCAAATTAAATTTGTTCTCAAAGGAACTGTATAAGATTCAATTCCCGACACAAAGCTAAATCTCATCAGGTTCAATCACCAAATTCAAAATAAATTGTTTCGTTTAGAACTACGAGTGATTTGATTATCTTTCTAAAGATAAGTAGGACACTCGGTGCCAAGCCAAAGCCCATCAAGTTCAATCACCACCCTCAAATGATCTCATAATCAAACCCAAATACAATATCCATTTTTATCCCAAACTACAATGGCTTCATTCCATCATATAAGTGGATACGTAGGAAACTCATTGTAAATCAAATTATCACTGAGTCAAGTCACACCCAAACTTTCAGTCAAATCTCATTAAATTCATTTGTCGACTCTAGTCGTCCCTGTAGAATGATAGAATTAATGTAAAGTCCTCCTTGAGGGTTTCATTCATTAGACAATCATATATAGAGGTTACAAGAGATTGGGCCTTTTGGCCCACTATACAATATGTCATATTTGTAATCTATCAAACCCCCGCAGTCGAAAGTGGAGGGTCCCGTATAGTGAGACTGGACCAAAAATCGAGGAACAACTGACAAGATAAACTCTTTGTGAAGATATCAACGTACCGATAGGAGGACGGGACATGCAAAACACGAACATGTCCAAGAGCAGCCTTGTCCCGAACGAAGTGGAGATCGAGCTCAATGTGCTTCGTTCGCTGATGTTGGACTGGGTTGCTGGCTAGATAGACGGCATAGACGTTGTCAGTGTAGACCAGGGTGGCCTTCAAGAGAGGGCAGCGGAGCTCGAGAAGGAGATTGCGCAGCCATGAGTACTTAGAAACAACGTTGGCAACGCCCTTGTATTCAACCTGGGCGCTAGAGCGAGACATCACAGACTGACGCTTCGCTGACCACGACACAAGAGTGTCGTTGTGGAAGACACGGTAGCCAGACGTGGAGCGACGTGTGTCAGGACAACCACCCCAATCCGCATCAATGTAAGCGACTATGTCAAGCCGACAGGAAGGGGAGATCGTGGTGCCCAACTCGAGGGCACCGCTGATGTACCGGATGATCCGCTTCAAGGCCTGAAAGTGCGGCTCCCTGGGCACATGCATAAACAGGCAGATCTGCTGAACGACGTAACTGATGTCTGGCCGAGTAACATAAGATTCTGCAACGCACCGGCGAGACTTTGGTACAACGGCGGATCATCAAACATAGGACCAGAGTGAGCATTGAGCTTGTTGGAGGTATCCACAGGGGTGACGACTGGCTTGCAGTTGCTCATTTGGCCCGAGCATAAATTTCGGCAGCATACTTACTCTGAGAGAGAAACAACCCAGACGCATGACGCTGCACAACGACTCCCAAGAAGTAAGACAACGGACCCAAATCTAACATGGTGAACTCGGCGCTCAACTAGGCCGTAATAGACGTCCGAAGAGCATCAGAAGAGGCGGTGAGGATGATGTCGTCAACATATAGTAACAGAAAGGCCATGTCTGTGCCTCTGCGATAGATATATAGAGACGTATCCGAGCGGCTGCCAATGAAACCCAAGCGGAGCAGATGAGATGCAAAGCGCTGAAACCATGCTCGCGGAGCCTGTTTCAGACCATACAGAGAGCGCTTTAGAAGACACACGTGCTTGGGACGATCAGCATCAACGAACCCCGGTGGCTGAAACATGTAAACTGTCTCATTAAGATGGCCATCTAGAAATGCGTTCTTGACATCCAGCTGATGAATAGCCTAATGTCGCGATAACGCTAAGCTCAGCACCACTCAGATAGTGGCAGGCTTGACCACGAGGCTGAATGTCTCATCACAATCAATACCTTCTTGCTGAGATCGACCATTAACCACAAGACGAGCTTTGTAGCATTCCAACGACCCATGAGAGCAGAACTTGTAGCGGAATAGCCACATGCAGAGAATGACGTTCGCCTCAGGAGGGCGAGGAACTAGAACCCAGGTACCATTCCTTCTAAGGGCCATGTATTCGTCGAGCGTAGCTGCCTGCCAATTCGGGTCGAGGAGAGCTGTTTTGTGGGAGGCGGGGATGGGGGAAAGGGAGGCCGGAGGAGAGGTAGGAGGAGCCACGGGGACGGTGGGGGGCAGGTGGGGGCTGTGCGGCGCGCGCAACATGTGGCTGCGGCCGCGGCAATGGAGGGGAGGCAGGCGCCGCGACAGGGGGTTGTGCCGCGGGCGCAGCACCATGATGCGGCCGCGGCATCTGGCGATGCGGGTGATGAGGGGTGTGAGTCTGAGGGTGGGGGTGTTGGAGTAGTCGGAGGTGGACATAGAGACAATTTGTTTCGGCCTGAACACACCGGAGATGCTATGGGTGTGCGGTCTGGTGGTAGGGGGAGGCGGTGTAGGGGGAGAAGCAAAAGCACCAGTAAAGCTCTAGGGATAGAGGAAATGTGGGAAGGGAGAATCTGACTCAGACTGAGAGATAGTGGATTTGGGAGAGGAGGGAGAAGGGGAAGAGAAGGGAAAGTGAGACTCATCAAAAGTGACATGACATGACAGAATAATCTTATGGCTCTGAACATTGAGGAAAACGTAACCGCGATGATCAGACGGATAGCCTAGGAAGAGACATGGAGTGGAGCGCGGGTGGAGCTTGTGTGGGGCGGTGGAGGACTGGTTGGGGAAGCACAAACAGCCGAAGATACGAAGGTGATCATATAGGGCCTGAGTGGGTGAGCGATGGTGTAGGGTAGTAGATGGGAGAATGTTAAGGAGGTGACATGTGGTTGATAATGCGTGAGGCCAATAGGTAATGAGAATAGATGCGTGAAAGAGGAGAGAGCGCATCGTGTTGGTTATGGTTCTAATGATTCGTTCAGCTTTGCCATTCTGTTGGGAAGTATAGGGGCAAGACAATCGATAGGAGATCCCATTTGTGACGAAGAAAGTGTAAAAGTCTTTGTTATCAAATTCACGACCATTGTCACATTGGAAGCATTTGATGGATGTGTGAAATTGTGTTTTGATGTAAGCATGAAATTCGACAAAGGTAAGAAACACTTGAGACTTGAAATGTAATGGGAAAACCCATGAGAAATTACTGTAATCATCAAGAAACAAGATGTAGTACTTGTGACCCTAGTTGCAAGGCACATGAGAGGTCCAAATGTTACTATGAATTATATCAAAAGGTGCAAGGGTAGAGTTCAAAGACCATTGGAACGACAGTCTTGCATGTTTGCCTAACTGACAAGAAGAGCATAAACTAGAGCATAGCTCTTTATTACAGTTGAAAAGACTTTGAGAACGGAGGACATCTAGAATGGCAGCACTGGGATGACCTAGGCGTGCATGCCACAGGCTGGACAACGATGTCGAGAGGGCGACCGGGAACGACTGACCGGACGCAAGAGGTGGTGTGATAGGGTAGAGCTTCCCGGTGCTGTTACATCTCATGCGAGTAACCCCCGTAGTAAGATCGTTCACAGAGAAACCAAAGGGATCAAACGCAAGAGAAACGTTATTGTCAGTAGTGAACCGACGGACAGAGATAAGGTTTTTGACTAGGGGTGGGCATGGGACGGGACGGGACGGGATTGGGGTAATCCCGCGTCCCGTCCCTCGTACTTTTTGCGGGACGGGATCGGGACGGGATTGATATTTTTTTTTTCAAATCCCACAGGGTTTTATCCCTCACGGGACGGGACGGGATCGGGACGGGACGGGATTTGTCCCTCGTAAAAAATGATTAAAAAACTATCCAATTAATTCCAAATTAAAATACATAATCCCATTATAAAATATTATTACAGTAGTGAGTAGCAAATTAATGTACATAAAATCCCATTACAGTAGCTAGCCAGTAGCAAATTGCATTAAAAATCTCAGTTGAA
Source organism: Persicaria tinctoria (assembly GCA_037127255.1). Classification (NCBI taxonomy): domain Eukaryota; kingdom Viridiplantae; phylum Streptophyta; class Magnoliopsida; order Caryophyllales; family Polygonaceae; genus Persicaria; species Persicaria tinctoria. The sequence goes on along the minus strand of JBANSL010000012.1, from coordinate 38,140,276 downwards.
GTGCATGAACAAATCTAATTTAACAAATCAAGACACTAATGTGAACATCTGGACGTAGTGCATGAACAATTAGGCAAAATCTCAGTTGAGCATCCCATTAGCTACTGGGCCATCCCGTTAATGTTATCAGCATATTGCATATTAAGGCCACTCTTCAATCTTCATATATCTATTCGAAATTAAGACCACTCTTAATTCTGGTAAATTATACAGAATATATATATATATATATATTTTTTTTGGCGGGACGGGACGGGATTTGCGGGATGCGAACCCTCCGTCCCGCGTCCCGTCCCGCGTAATTTTTGCGGGACGGGATCGGGACGGGATTGAAATTTTTTTGACCACATTCCACCAGGATCGGGACGGGATCGGGACGGGATGCGGGACGGGACGGGATTTGCGGGATTTATGCCCACCCCTATTTTTGACAATCTTTGTCCGCACTCCCAAATATCAAATTTTTATCAAAGCCAAAGTGTCTACTCTATCTCGATATAAAGCTTTCACTCGTTGAGTTTAGTCATACCCAAAAAAAAATCAAATTCCATAATCCTCAAATTGACCTCTAAGCCAAAGCTCAAGAAAAAAAAAAGTCAAATTTCAAATTAAACTCTACATCCAAGTCAAACCGTTTTCCATGCAAATGATAGGCGGCTTACTTGAGTTACCCTTCCGAGAAGGTAGGCTATGGAGGGATGGCAACGGGGCGGGGAGTACCCTCCCCGTCCCCGTCCCCGTTTGTAAAAAGTCCCCCCGTCCCCGTCCCTATCCCCACTCGGGGATAAAAAAATGTCCCCCGTCCCCATCCCCGTCGGGTCCCCATCCCCATCGGGGAATTCCCGTCCCCGCTTAATTTTTCCCGTTTGCATTCCTCGCGGGTTTCCCCATCGGGTTCCCCATTTACAACTCACGGTTTTTCTCCATTTACTAGAAAACTATAAGATATTATTAAAGATATGTAAAAAAATATTATATATAATATCTCATAAATATAAATTATAAGGTAAAAGTTTAAAAATAAAAGAAAATTCATTTAAACTTAGGTAAGATCTAAACCAAAATGAGGATTTCATACTCCTCATCGGGGATCCCCGCGGGGCGGGGCGGGGATCGGGGTGGGGACTACTATCTCCGTCCCCGTGCGGGGAATCCTTTTGGCCCCCATCCCCGTCTCCGTCCCCATTTAATTTTCCCATCCCCGTCCCTACGACAGGGATTCCTCGCGGGGATCGGGGAATCCCCGCCCCATTGCCATCCCTAGCTATGGTTACCCGGGTGAAGTGTTGTTCGAGCTACCCTTCCGAGAAGATGGGTTTGAACTTCATCCTCTGATGCATACAAGAAAACAAAACAAAAGCCAACCCCAAATTTATCCAAACGAAGCCAAATCTAAACTAAACCAAACACAAATTCCATAACACTCTGAACTACGTAAGACTTGATTCTCTTCCAAGAGATACATAGGCAACCCACTAAAATTCGGGTGCAGCCAAAATCACCAAAACCACTCAGGTCATGGTGTATATACGACTTCGAATCAAGAGGGCAACTAAAAAGGGCCGAACTCAAATTCTAAAAAATTAAAAAAAAAAAATGTTTTACAATTACACGTGCATTTTTGTTCAACATGATTATTTTGCATTGATATATTCGGTGGAGATATTTCCTATACAAGTGTCAATGCTTAAGATTGATGTTTTCATATAGAATTGAGTTGAGTGTTATCCTTAAAGTCTAAACACATGAGAGCAAGAGAAACACATAGTCTTCCATATGAGGTTGGATGGATAGGCATGCATGCTACTTGATCGTTCATGTATATGCTATGGTGTTTGTTTGTCTTATCTATGTTTGCATTTTCTTTGATGTTGCTTTTGATGGGGTTCGGATTTGAAGAATTCTCATATGAGATACATTGATTTATGTTTTGTTCTTTATTGCTTGAGGACAAGCAAGAGCTTAAGTGTGGGGGAGTTTGATAATGCATATTTTAGATAGACATTATAGGTAGTTTGAGATGTATTAGAATGTCCATATTGCATGTTTTATAGTTAATTTGCATTATTATCCATTTGGGCATTAGAGTTCGAAATCTACACAACTTTGTGCTTATTCTGCAGAAGATTGATCCGAGCTTGAAGAGGAGCTAAGGTTGGACTAAAGAAGGATGAAAGAGGTTGATTTAGAGCTTAAAAGAGGAAAGGAAGGAGCATAAGAGGATCCAAGAGGAAGAGATTTGAAGACAAAGAAGGAAATGGACATATAGGAAAAGCAGCGCCCGCCATTTTTACAGTGGCGCCCACCGGTTTTAAAGCGGTGTCCTCCGATTTTCCTGGTTTCATAATCAACGAGATCTTTCGAAACCTTATATTTATAGAAAGTCTATCTAAGCTTTCTAGGGTTTTTTGGCTAACTCTTCAGCCTTATATTGTGCATATTTTCAGTAGGTTTTATTCATTGAATAACACATTAACTTAGAGAGATTAGAGGATTGAAGACGAGAGATCCAAGATACGTCATTAATACTTAGGATTTTCGTGGTTTTGCCTACGGTTCAAGACTTGGTTGGTTGGATCATGAGACATAATGTCTATATTATTCCTATATTTATTTCATTATCCTTGCGCTAGTTTATGTTGTTAGTTTTACTTTGATTTGCCATCTTTTTAGAATTGCATCATGGTAGGGTTTCAATTAATTCGCGAGAATAATTATACCTTTTGTAGCAAGCATAAATGGGTGATTCCGTGAGATCTTGATCATGTAGGGTAATGACAATTTGGTTAAGCATCGATTCTTATGCTCTAGGGTTGAATAGGGTGAAAACTCTAAAGTCATTTTCGTGAGGAATGACAATCCATATAAACCAAAGTCGGAATAACTAATTGAGATTGAATAACTAGGAAATGAGTCAAGGATCAAGTAAAACAACCAATGTTGCGAATTAGTAGGTGAACCTACACTCTTCTTCTATCTTTTATTCGCTCTTGTTAATATTACTTATTGTTTCTCTTCATTTATATTCCACATTTACTTTCATATTGATAAATATACATTGCATCTGAAATACTTGGTTCTCTATGCGTTCGACTCCTTACCTACTATACTAGTTTGTTTGTTTGGGTTATTATTTCTTTGGCAATGTGAAACCCAAGACAATTTCCCCTCCACCACTCCTCTTTATAAGGCTACCTATTACTTATATTTTCAACAAATTATGAATTCTTTTGAACACATATGGTTATATTATCAGAAAACTGAGTTTTCTACACTAATCTTGCGTTATTTAACAAGTTTACACTTGTGTTGAGGCAAGTGAACCCTTTATCCTTGGATCGGTTGATTGTCCTTTATGTTCTTGGTGGTGAACTCCATATATCCCTTCTTTTCGTCTACAAATTATCTTAATTTGAGTTTAATTACTTTCGTTATGCATTAAGATGTGCGTTCCAAGGTCTTTGAAAGAGTTGAATCTACTAGCAGACCACCAAAATCGCCGAAGCAACGAGACGAGAAGATAAGTGAATAATAGAAGACAAAGGAAGCAAAGAAATATGACAAGAGGAGAAGTGGAGGAATGAGCACTACTAGGCTTTAACCCTTGGAACACGGGAAAAATGTTATAATCAAAACCGGAGAGACCCCCTAAGTAGTTAATCCCTAATGAAGCAGAAGCATTAAGAACCCGTCTCGAAGAACATGACAATGACCAACATGAACCCTCCTCAAGAATAGGGAAGTGTTGTACTCCAAAATCCGAAAGTCGTGGGTGCTCGCTAAGAGGGTGACCTCGCAAACATGTTATAAGTTGGGGATAGCTCGCCAAGACACCAACCCTCTCCCTAGACCATGATAGTTCCCAAAGAATCACACCATGGAAGGCACGAATTCTTGCCCTCCCTTATCCAATCTTCATCTCTCAACCTTTGGTTACTTATGCATCTTATTATTACATGAAGATCCCTTTATCCTCCCATAATCCATTAAGTTGAGAGTTGGAGAGAAGACAACCCCTGGGGTCCCCGATCGAGGTCTTAGTGCATATATATTACAATAAAAGATCCAAAGGTGAAAAAGCTAGTTTTAAAGCACTCCCCACCTATAGGGTAGATAATTCCACCTCCAAAAGAGGGATAGTAGTTATCATCTCAATCGTTGGCCAGGGCATCGGAGATTACAGAGTTCATATGCTAATAGGGAGAGCACGAGGTGTTGGATTTGTTTGAAGAAACCATCAACTCGTTAACACTAAAATTGAAGTAGTACACAAGAACTAGTTATTTATTATTTTAAAATACACTAACTTATAAAATGATTAGATATGTTCCCTCTTGTTTGTTTATGCCCGACCTCCAAATGATTATGATAAAAAATAATCAATTTGGAAACTTCTTGAATAATTTATTGTAAATTGTTACATGCTGTTGAGAGATGTGAATGAGACCATAATCTGTCCCACATCGAAAGTTGAACATAACGAGCTTTAAGTATATGAGTCAGTGGGCTACTCCTTCTATTACCAATTGGTTTTAGAATGGAACCTCACTCGGCTTGTGTGCTAGGCTACTAGCGCATGTGCGTCCTGTGCACACAACCCCCAGTCATCGGTCCGAGTCGGACTTTGATATGGTATGAGAGCGGTTAGCCTAATGGCCCGTGTCGATCCTGGTCTGGGTTACGTAGTTTTCCAAGTCTCAACTAGATGGTCATTCCTAGTTGGACTTGCGGGGTGTTAGGAGGAAAATCAAGTATGAAATATAAATCTCAAATTCGACTCCATGATCTCCGCAAATTAATTACAAGACTTCCTCCCGCTGTAGTAGAAGGTAGTCAGGATCGATCCACGAGGAAGCGTGTCAGCGCCCGCCTTTTCAGTTCCAAAATCCTCTCGAATTTGACCAGAAGAGTCCTCGATGTTGACCAGTGTCCTCGATGTCGACCACACAGTCGACCAGAAACTGTAACAGAAGCAAACAGAAGCGCAAACAAAGCAAAAACAAGCAAGTCGAGTAACACAGTGTACTCGACGTCGACTAGACCTACTCGATGTCGAGTAGAATTCAGGCAATGTCGAGTGATTTGTAGTGTAAAACGTGACCTTTGCAATGACAGAAATAAAACAGAAGCAACACAAAAATTGTGGGAAATTCAATAAACTAAAAGACTTCCAGAATCAGGGTTTCAACACCACAACGATAACCATTTAAAATAACACATAAAAGCATAAAATATCATGCTTTCATCAAATAACTTTCGTTATTAACAAATAGGAATATAGAGGCTTTTGCATAAACCCTAATTGTTACTAACCCTTTTTCACATAATTAATCCGAGTTGCATTAAGATCACTTTCTCTTTAATAACACAAACAAGGATCACCTTCAACTTTCGCAAAAGAATCATGCTCATAGAGATAGAAGACGAACTGCATCAAAAGATTGTACCTTTATCGCATCACCTCGCATGGCTACCGTCGGGCTCACCCCGACCCTAGAAGTTGGGTGACTACTCGCTTTTCATCATCATCAAGAAAGACATCAATAATAAAAGGGAGCTAAATTGCAATAAATAAAATAAAATAAAGCTTACAACCGATCGAAGACAACTCGTCTCTCAACTCCTTCTCTCCTCTCGCCACAAGCTCTGTCTCTCTCTATGGTATGAATTGTGTATGAAATTGAATTGGAATTGAATGAATAAAAATCATCCCCTAAGGCTCTATTTATAGGCTTCATTCCCTAAATAATTAGGAAATAAACTCTATCTATATCTATATCTATCTATCTAAATACTTAAAGATTAAAATTGGAAATAAAGAAAATATATCTAAAAGGAAACTAGGACTAGTTGTGGATAAATCCTTCTTGGGATTGATAGATCTTGATATAGATGGATAGAATATCACAAATCTTCTCTTTGCAAGCAATTCTATCTTCTCGGTACAACTCGATCTCGGAGTCGGACTCGTCTGGATTGTACTCGACTTCGACTAGAGTTAGCCGACGTCGACTGGAACTTTTCCTCCTGGGCTGCACTCGAGCTCGTCACCTTCTGGACTCGACATGTGTACTCGACTTCGAGTAGGTGTACTCGACGTCGAGTAGCTCTGGGCTCCTCGAGTGGCTCTGCTCGACTTCGTGTGGAATTCTGGCTCAGGATGTACTCGACTTCGACTAGAATTTGTCGACGTCGAGTAGAATTGTTAGCTCTCAGCATTCTGCTCTGTTCTTCAAACGCACTTTCCCCAATCCTCGTTTATCGGATTGACGCAAATGAGTCTGCGTTAGAAATCTCTTTTCGAGGGCTACAACTCTCATGAAGACATCAGAACATGATTTAGAATGATGAATGGTGAAAAGTGGGCTTTTCTCCGGCTGAACCATCCTTAACTTCTTCATGACTTTCCTTTAAGCTCCAAAGTGCGCCTGATTTCTGCGAAATATAACAAAAACTTGTATAGACCTCCATATATTTCAAATAAACATAAACTACACAGAATCTGTACTATTTTAACCCAAATGTATGAAATGCATGTAGAAATCGATATAAAAGTTAAGGTAAAACATGGCAAATTAGCCTCACAACAAACACCCCATACTTAAGCTAACTTGTCCTCAAGCAATACTTTTAATTGTAATACAGGGGAAGAAATCAAAACTCTCAACATCATAGATGCATTTCCATATAACCCTGCAATCAATTACCATCCTCGAAAAGGTACTTGTGTCACAAATCCATGCATATGCAAATAAAAAGCAACATCTACTCACAAAAGGAGGGTTATGCAAAAACATTTCATATGACTAAGCATTAATAATCAAGAGGACTTTAATTTAAGCTCAATAAGGAGTAGATTGGTAAAAAGGCAAAAGGTGGGCAATTTTCGGCCATGTGGTGCTAATGATCCGGGGAAATGGAGCATTTCCAAACTTTTAATACCACATTCCTTCTTCCCTTGATTTCTCACCTTTCTCTCATCGCTCATTGCTTTTTTCAATATTATGCTTTTACCTCTCTAACCTCAGCACTGCCTTCTCGCGAGTCGCAAAAATGGGTGTCATGAATGGCCCCGGATACTTAGTGCTTCGGACTCCTCACATGTGTGTCCCATCTCGCCGAACTATTATCTCAGCGAGCAGGGTCGATCTACCTTTATCTCATGAGGTGATCGAATTTTCTTTTACTCATTAAATTTTCCATAATATATTTTTTTCAATTTCCTGCCAAACTCCAATAATGATATATAACAACAACACAAACACCATATAATAATCTCCATAATGTAACATCATTCTCAACATAATCCCCGGATAGGAAATAAGGTAAAGAATGGGCAATATTTATATTATGTGGAGCAAAATATGAAATAAGGCTCAATATGGTTTTTGTGATGCATAAGCATATGTATAGGCTAGGTTATAACAATATGAGCATTATATGGAAATATAAAGTCCTCCATCCTTTTATCATGCAACATGTCAAAAGCAAGATCAAATTTTACATCCTTTCATGGTTTTCAAGAAAATAATGCACTTTATTGTGACTTCTCTTTACTAGGCAATTTCATGCTATATCTCTAATGAATCCAATTTTGCATCGTTGAGTTCAATATTAAACTTCCATGACACTTATTCAAAAAAATTGATGGGGGTGATTTTTTGAACTTTGGAAAACATGCATGTAAACACATAAATATATAATGTATTCCAAAATAGTCATGTATAAGCGCGCAATTCAAGAATTAAGCTTTAAATATGCACACATAATGTCAAATAAAATCAAATATGCACAAAGTAAGCCCTTCCCCCACCTCATACTTAAACATTACAGTGTCCTCACTGTATAAAAAATAAGATGGATAAAGAAAGAAACTCACTAGACAAATGTGCAGAGCTTCAAAATCGAGTGTAAATGCCCTTCCTTGTCCCTGAAAAAATTAGAAGAGAAATACTCACAATAGAAAATAATGTCCAAAACCAAAAACAAAAGCAACAATGTCAAAAAATCCCAAAAAGGTAATTCTCTATTTATAAGCTCTACACTTTATAGTCGCTAGGCCGACTTCTCCATTAAGCTCAAGGAGGCATTTGTAGGGCCCATGTTAGGGTTGGTATGGTAATAAAAAAATTACCATATCAACCGTACCAACATGTCGTTGGTACCAAGAAGTCGGTAACCGAAGTCTCGGTACCAAGGATAGTCGGTACGGTAACGGTATGGACAACTCAAATACCGTGGTACTGTTGGTACCGAATATATATATTTTTTTTAAAATAAATTAAATATATATTTTATTTTTAAAAAAATAAAATATATATTTTATTTTAAAAATAAAATAAAATACTGTGGTACCATTGGTACCAAGGATAGTCGGTTCGTTTTCAAGCATAATCTGTCATTGGTACCATCGGTACCGATGGTACCATAGTGTATAAAACGAAAATCGAAGAATGAAAATAGTGGCTTCGGTTACCACGGTACCGACATTCGGTAACCGATACTTTCGGTACCAAGAGTTTCGGTACCGAAACTATTCGGTTAGTACGTGGTACATAAAATCTCATACCGAGGGGTATCGGTACGGTACGTGGTAATGAAAAATTTACCATGGTACCGTACCGTGCCAGCCCTAGCCCATGTAGCATGGGCTTCAAACAAGACTCCATTTTTGTCCATCAGTTGTAGTCCTCCTGAATGGATCTTGTTCACAGTTAAGGGTCCCATCTTCTTCTTGGTGAATTTGTTGGGAAACTAATGATCATTTGATTTAGAGACATAGACTATGTCTCCTACCTCATAATCCTTTGGATCGTCATCGGAAACCCTGCACAATCACACTTACCAAGGCAAACATCTCCCATGTATAGATAAATCTTTAATTGAAATAGAAGAAGAGATGTCCATACCTTGGCTTACCGTTGCAAAATCAAGTTTTAGGACTTCAGGTTCTACTCGACGTCGAGTAGAAGTACTCGACGTCGAGTACATTTCTGCATCTGGTGGACTGCTCGTCGAGGAGGAGGGAGTCGAGGAGGAAGGCGGTTGGTCGACATCGAGTACTTCTCGGCCTCGGGTGGCTTACTCGATGTTGGCATAGTCGATGGAGGGCTCGGGATCTGGTCGACGTCGACTAGAGTACTCGACGTTGAGTACTTCTGGTCGACATCGACCCCATACTCAATACCTGGCAACGATTCTAAATAAAAATTAGTCGACATCGACTTACCTTGGTCGACGTTGAGTAGATCGTCTGTCTCCTCGTTCAGAATTGCCATGATCTCCTCCACCTGGGCTTCTATAGCTCAGTTTTCTAGCTCCTCGGGGGTCATATTTCTTACCTTAGGTTCCCCACAAGTTATGTAGCTAGTTGAGATAGATTTGACCTCTTCCATGGGACCTGTATGCCTTTCAGTTTTATTAAAGGAATACTCAAGCAGGGTCCTCTGCCATATCAATAACTAAGAAATCAGCAGGGACAAAGAACTTACCTACTTGTACTGGCACATTGTACACCATGCCTGTTGGGATGACCACCGTATTGTTTGCCATATAAAGCTTAGCATCCATGGGCTCTAGGGCACCTATCTTAATCTTGGACTAAATTGATAAAGGCATTATACTCACACTGGCTCCCAAGTCACATAAAGCATTAAATCTGTATTGACCAAATCCAATGGTTATAGCAAACTTACTTGGATCTGGCCTTTTCTCTAATACGTCCTTCTGGCTGCATTCCTCTGCGATCTCCGCCATTGACCGCTTTTTGCTCAAGATCTTCTTAAGGAACTTTACATAAGATGGCATCTTATTAAGAGCTTCTGGGTATTGTAACATTGAGCCTTTGAAGCATCTTGATAAAACGCTGAAACTTCTTCTCTGCTGGATCCTTTGGAGATTTTGTCGGGAAAGGCAGCTTCTTCTTTGTCGGAGGTGCTGAGGTTTTTTCGACGTCGAGCACAGGTTGGTCAACGTCGAGTATGGTCTAGTCGACATCGACTACTGTAGCCGACTTCGGGTTGGACGCAACATTCTGGTCTCGACTTCGAGTAGGGGGTCCTCGACGTCAAGTAGATGCTGGTCGACATCGACTAGTTTACTCGATATCGAGTACTCCTCAGTAGCTTCTCCCTCCATGCTTTGTTCGGGCGTTTGTGTCTGACGCCCACTCTTTAGATTTATTGCAGCTACCTGCCAAGCAGATATGCCCTTAGGGTTAGGTTCAAAAGATCCAGGGAGCGTACCTGACTGTCTGGGGACGGATGCTGCCATTTGACCAATTTGTGTTTCCATTGATTTCCTCCATATATCAATTTCCCCAAGCCTAGAGTTGACACCGTGCATCTGAGTGTAGATGGAATTGATGAATTGCTTGGTGTCTGAATGGTTCCTCCGCATTTTCTCAAGGATGGTCTGTAGGTCATCCTTCTTACCTTCTCTGTCAAGGTGACCTGGGGCTCTGTAGGGAGGGGGATTCTAATGCTGTGGCTGGCGATAGTAGCTCCAGTTTTGATTCTGGTGTGGCCCTGAGTAGTGTCCCCCCGCATACCTTACCTCTTCGTGGGTCTCTCCTTGATGTACTTGATCGACGTATGGGCACGCAGTAGTGTTGTGCCTCACAGACCCACATTCCAAACAAGGTTTATCTTTAGAGAGGAATTTAACTTGTTTGGTAAGGTGACGGGATGAAAATCGTTGGTTTCCAATCAAGTAGTTCCCACTCTCACAAATTAGTATAATTGGCAAGAACGGGGTCGAATCCTCGGGAGATTTAAGATTTCACAATGTAATCTGATCACCAACAAGTAACAAAAGTGGGAAAAGATGCAACTTTTGAATAAGAACAATTAAAACGAAGTAAAGACGGAATTTTGTTATAAAATCAAGAGTAGAGAACGGTTCCACCTACGAATTCTTTGACATTGGTTGGCTTATCGATCATTGAATTCTTTTCAAGCTATTAACTTTCCTACAAAATCCTCTCGTCTTGGTTTATATGGATTAAAAGTCCTACGAGTCCAATTAATCCCTTACACCTCAATGCAATCATAACACGGTTAAGATTTAACAATGAGATAGCACAACATCCCAAGAACTTGAGCACATAAATAACACCAATTAAACACGGTAAATCGATGTTTAAGATATATGTCAACTTCCTACATAATCATGCTTCAAACACGGAATCCACAATCTTATGCATGCTACTACGGAATTAACACAAATGCGAAAGCATTAAATCCTAGCACGAAATCAATATTATCGAGTTGGCCAAGCAAGATAACATTAATAACATAACAATAAGCACAAGGAAGTTGAAGGAATTATAATAGAGGAAACATAACTTGAATTAAAAACTCATAATTCACCAACCAAGTCTCCGAAAACGTAGGCGAAACACTAGGAAAATTAGCCGTTCATGGCTTACCTAAGCTCTCTTCTCTTCTATGGTGATTGCTCCAATTGAAAACTTAATTGAAACTTAATTAAACTAACCCTAGAACATCCTATTTATAAGCCTAATGTCTTTCATAAAAGGTAGATAAAAGATAGATAAAAGATAGAAACTTCCTAAACAAACTAGATAAAAGATAGAACTTTCCTAAAATAATTCAGCGTCGGATTCCGCTGGCAGCGAGAAATTTCCGCTGGCAGTGAATGGCCTTGATTGAGCTTCTGTTGGATTTCCGCTACCACCTCGCTAGCACACTCGCTGGCAGCGACTTTCATGCCTTAGAATTTTCTCGAGCTTCTCCGAGGACCCTTCTTTCCGCTTCCGCGAAACACTGAACCCGCTGCCGCGAGCTGGGCCTTCCGCTGCCGCGAGATCTCAAACTCGCTGGGGCGAGTTCCTTCTTCCGCTAGAGCGAGTAGCCGAAGCTTCGGGTCCTGGTGATTCTCGCTGGCAGCGGAATTTTCCGCGGCAGCGGACGTCTCGCTGCAGCGAGATTAGTCGCTAGCAGCGGACGTTGCTTGCCCTTCCTCTCTCGCTGGCTCCTCCTCTCGCGGACTCTCTCTCGCTGGTTCTCCTCTCGCTGGCTCTCTCTTCCCGCGGGCTTGCCGGGCTCCAGGCTTCTGGTTCCACTCGCTGGCAGCAACTGTATCATTCGCTGGCAGCGACTGATGCCCAGAGACTTGATTCTTCATTGTTCTTCCCTCGTTCTTTCTTTCCTCCTTTCTTTCTCTTCTTAGCTTGATTTCTTGACTTCACTTGGCCATGTTTAACAGCTTTCCCTTGCTTTCCACCATGTCGGATCTATGATCTGCACAATTTAACCGAAATAGCGTAGATTCCGAACTTTTCCACAAAAAGAGTTTTATCTAAATTAACACTAAAACATGCATATTTTACAATGTAAATGCAACTAAATTATCCTATAATGCCAATTAGAAATGTGCATTATCAAACTCCCCCACACTTAACCTTTTGCTTGTCCTCAAGCAATGCAAAACAAAGAAGAGCAAAACCATCATCCCACACATATAATCTTTAAGCACTAACGTTGTCAAAAGCAACATCAAAGTGGAGGAGCCATGAACATGAAAGCTAATATCCTAGCAAGTATATGAACGATTCAAAATAAGGCACATATCATCCAACCTCTCCGGGATTATGTGTTTGCTCTCACTCTCATTGTGTTTAGGCTTAACAATATATCTCTCGACTCAATCCAAAATGCAAAAAGCTACATAGAGATTTACACATATATCACATATTCTCCACCGCGGATGCCATTACTCACAAGCAACATCAAGAGGTCTTTTATCAAGGTTGTAATGGGGCTTGGTAAGGAATTAAGGGCAAGGAGAATTTATGTTCATGTGGTGCTCAAAATCCGGGAATCAATATCCTAGATAATCAAACATCAAACATCCACTCTCTCAAAAACATCATCTTAAACTCAAGCTCTCACAACATCTTTACAAACAACATTCATTTCTCAACTAAAGATAATTTCCAACTCTCTCATTCATAATGAAAATAAAAGGCTCAAACTCATGCTCTTTTTTTTTTCTTTTTTTTTTTCATTTCATTCATTCATTTTTTTTTCTTTAGAGCCAAAACAATAATGCACAATGTGAGGAATAAAACTAGAATTACATACTCATCCAAACTTGTAACTTTCTCAACAAAATCTCTTTTCCACTCAACCAAATCAATCATTCACCAACTCTAATCCTAATTCCCGGATAGGGTAAGGCTCATCATCGGCTAGGATAAATTTTTGTGGAGCTTCAAAGAATAGGCTAAGGCTCAAATTTGCTACAAGCAAAGGACACATATGTAGGGTGGATATGGATAATAATATGGCTAAGAAAATCATGCCTCTATCATTTGAAACTCATAAGCAATAGACATATAAATTCGGCCTCAAATATAGATAACAATGTCAATCTCAAGAGGTAAGTGCATAAGGAGAGCGTAATGTCACACAAGAAAGCAAAAGGGAATAAATATGATGAAAATCCCTATAAGGCCAAAATTTCTTACTAGGACAAGTTCTGTTGGATTTCAATGATGCCAATAAGAATCATACTTGCTCAATTAAACTAACAAGTCATGCTCCAATGAAAATCAACACAAGTAGGTGACAAGATTAGCCAATTCAATCATATCATGGGATTTATAGGTTAAGCTCAAAAACTCAAATAAAATAGAGGACAATTAAGGCAAGATGGGTATTTGAATAATACATGAATGCAATGCAAGATATTTTTGGGTTTTTGAATTTTTTTTTTCTCATGCAATATAAATGCTAGAAATAAACATGATATGCATGTGAAAATTTTAAATATGACCTAACTAATGCAATATGTACACTAAACCCCTCCCCCACACTTGAATATTTCATTGTCCCTAATGAAATAAAGAGAACAAAAATTAAACAATTGAAATAGGTGAGGGAGAAGGAAACTCACGAGCTCAATGTGGTGGTGGAAATTGGGTTTGCCACCCAAAGGGTGCCCAAGCGTTGAATTGGGCCATGATCTCCTCATGATTCTTTCGTTGTTGCTCCATGAGAATGTTATGGTTCTCCGCAATTTGTCGGTCCGTGGCATCTTGACGCTCGGTGATTTGACGGAAGGCGCTCTCAAAATAGCCATGAGAGGGAAAGCCATCATAAGACTCGCCATGGTACCCTCCATGTGAAGAACTAGCTCCCCCGCCATAAGACACTCGTGGATGGGATGTCTCCATTTGCATTACCGGCTCATACTCCATCTCCGTGGGTTCTTCATAAGGCTCCTCATAAGCATCTCCTTCGTTAGCGTTCGGAGGTGGGCCCAATGGTAAGGCGTCGGATGGAATATATAAATCGGCGGGGGACGGACCGGTGGGAAGTGGGCGAGGGAGTACCAAAGTGTGGGACTTATTGACCCCGGCATACCAAATGAAGCTCCCCGCATAATCACTTTCCCTCACGATGTTAGCCTTCTTTAGCGAAGCCAAATTGAGCCTATAGTTGTCCGAACAAGGGACATAGGCATTCAAATCAATGTCGAGCTCCAATGCAAGCAAAGTAATTAAGCCCCCAAAGCCAATCTTCACCTCTTCCTTCCTTGAATGCTTTTTAGTAGCCTCACCACAAGTGGTAAAGAAAAGGTCTACCCAATCCGGGGTCTCATGTGCTTCGGGCAATAAGCAAGTCATCCATGCCCAACTTCCTTTGGAAACTTTGTTGATCTCGGCATGCCCGAAAAAGGTGTTGTTCAAGACCTTGTGGCAAAGTCGAAGGGAAGGGTGAACGATGCTATAATTGTAGTCATTGCCGGAGGTCATGACCTTTTGTGTGACTTCAAACCATCGTTGTTGAGGGGTGAAGCGACGAGGCAATTCAGACCAACGGGCGGAAGGATTGCCCGTGATTCCAAACACATTCTTCAATTCTTCAAAAGTCATAGTTTGATTTGCGCCACCTAATCGAAAAGTAAAACTATCCTCACTAGCCATTGCAAAGGTAGCCAAAAATTCCCTAACCAAATCCGGATAAGTGCGGACACACTTGTCTACCAAACCATCAATATCTCCAATGCCCATAAATGTCCGCACACTCTCCTTAAGTCCCAATAATCTCAATGTGGGGATATCAAAAAATTTCGTCGAAATATACCGACGAGCATCAAGATCATCCCACCTAGTCCTTTGAGCTCTAGTCAATCCTCTAGGCCTAACCATTGGTGGAGAAGCCATAATAATTAATCAAAAGATGAAGACCGAAGACTCACAAATAAGGCGACTCACTGGAGGATTTTCGCTGGCAGCGAGTGGTGTCCCGCTGGCAGCGAATTGAGTCAGGCCGGAGGAGCAGCGTTATGGGTGCGATTCACTGGCAGCGAAGGCTACTCGCTGGCAGCGAACAGGGTGACACCGACGGGCCTTCGGAACTGCTGCGTAAGTGGTGAGACTCGCTGGCAGCGAGTGGTTTTCGCGGCAGCGAATGGAACCACCTGTTGGGCTCGGAGGTTCTGCTGTGTCGCTGGTGGCGGCTCCTATTCCGCGGGAGCGAGTCGGAGCTTCCGAAATTCCGGCATCGTTGTCCGGACGTCGGATTCCCAAAATTTCTTCACGAAAGTTTCCCAACTCGACCCGATCTACTCAATGGCGGAAGAATAAAAGGGATTTGGGTGATTTTGTGGTTATGTGGTGGTTGATAGGTGGTCGGAATGTGGAAAGCGTGGTGTGGTTGCGTAGATCGGCTCGTCGGGAGTCGGAATCCGGCGCCGGAATTGGTTTTCGGGGTGGTGTAGATGACTATGTGGCTATGGAGGTGTGAAGCTTGGAGGTACTCCAATGGAGGTTTAATGGGGTTTTGTAGAGAGGAGGAAGAAGATGGAGGAGGAAGAAGATGGTAAAAATGGAAGGTGGGGGATGATGAAAATTAAAAAAAATGGGTAAAAAGGAAAGTGGTTAAAAGGTAAGTGGGTAAAAAGGGGTAAAAGGGGATTCTCAAATATTTTATTCTTTTTTTTTTTTTTTGAAAATCCGGATGAATCCCAGGTTGTCTTCGAAGGACGGCAGAACTCGCTGTCAGCGGGTTGTGTTCGCTAGCAGCGAGTCGGGCTGCTTGGCTCGGCTCCTCCTTGTTTGCTGCTGGTTTCTCTCGCTGGTAGCGAATTGGGTTCGCTGCCAGCGAAAATTGCCCAGTGTTACCTTTTTCCGACTTATTCTCTTAACCCTGCAAGGTTAGCTCCACACTTTTCCGAAAAGAAATCTATCTAATAAAATAAGGAAATTTCTAGCCTAATTAGATAAATTAACTAATTATGAAATTGAAATTGCAAGACAAAAACATACCTCGGGTTGCCTCCCGAGAAGCGCCCTTGTTTTATGTCGTAGGCTCGACGGTATGACCCCTCAATGGGTCTCCTTTGTAGGCTCTTGGAGGTTCATCTCCTCCATGATTTTGTCGGAGAAGCCATCATAGTAGCGTTTTAGCCGGTGGCCATTTACTTTGAACACGTGTGCATTCTCCTCATCCTTGATTTCTACCGCTCCATGTGGATATATGTGCATGATGGTGTAGGGACCTCTCCATTTTGAGCGTAGTTTTCCCGGAAAAAGATTGAGTCGAGATTGGTAGAGAAGTACCTTGTCGCCTACCTTAAAGTCGTTTCTCAAGATGTGCTTGTCATGCCATGCCTTGGTCTTTTCTTTGTAAGTGATGGCATTGTCATATGCATCCCAACGAATCTCCTCTAATTCTTGAACTTGGAGCTTGCGGAATTCGCCAACCTCATCTATTCTCATGTTGCACTCTTTTACCGCTCAATAGGCCTTATGTTGGAGCTCCACCGGAAGATGACATGATTTTCCATAAACTAAGCGATAAGGAGACATACCTATTGGTGTTTTGTAGGCCGTGCGATAGGCCCAAAGAGCATCATCTAGCCGTTGGCTCCAATCTTTTCGGTTTGGTGCAACCGTCTTCTCCAAGATTCTTTTGATCTCTCTATTTGACACTTCGGCTTGCCCATTGGTTTGAGGGTGATAAGCGGTGGATACCCTATGTGTGACATGATATTTCTTCAAGAGAGCGGCCACCGTCTTGTTGTAAAAGTGGGTACCTCGATCACTAATTAATGCACGTGGAATACCAAATCTAGTGAACAAGTCCTTAAGGAATCCTGAAACCACTTTAGAATCGTCAGTTTTGGTGGCCTTCGCCTCCACCCATTTGAAGACGTAGTCCACCGCAAGTAAGATATAGAGATTCCCAAAGGAACTAGGAAAAGGTCCCATGAAATCAATCCCCCAAACATCAAAAATTTCACAAAACATCATCCTAGTTTGAGGCATCTCATTCCTAGTTGCAATATTCCCCATGCGTTGGCACCAATCACAAGATTTACAAAAAGCATATGCATCACGAAAAATCGTGGGCCAATAGAATCCCGAATCAAGTACCTTCTTAGCCGTTTTGTTTGGTCCAAAGTATCCTCCACATGCGTAGGAATGACAAAAGCTAAAAACGGACATTACCTCATTATCGGGTAGGCATCGCCTAATGATTTGATCCGCACAATGCTTCCAAAGAAACGGATCGTCCCAAACATAGAATCGAGCGTTGTGGCGAATCTTGTCTTTCTTGTACTTGGGAAAGTTTGGCGGAAACTCCTTCGTGACAAGAAAATTGACTATGTCCGCGAACCATGGCCGAGGAACGTTGGCTGCCATCAAAGACAAGGGAGTAAGGGATAACGGACATACCTTCTGGGCAGAATTCGCTGGCAGCGAGTCAGGTTCGCTGTCAGCGAATGGAGTCAGAATGTGAGCTGGTGCCGGCGACAGGAGCGGCTTGCTGGTGACTTGACTCGCTAGCAGCGAACTCGGTTCGCTGGCAGCGAGTGGAGCTCGCTGGGTTACAGGAGGATTCGCTGTCAGCGACTCGTCAACAGAACTTGAGACGAAGTGTAGAGTTTCGTCCGGGAATTCTCCAAGCGCTTGTAGCTTCTCCCCCTCACTATTCGGGTGCACAATGCGGCTAAGGTGGTCGGCCACATAGTTTTCCGCGCCCTTCTTGTCTTTGATTTCGATGTCGAACTCGCTCAAGAGCAAGATCCACCGAATAAGCCTAGGTTTGGCGTCATTCTTCTTCATGAGGTACCTAAGGGCTGCATGATCGGAGTATATTATTACCTTTGCGCCTAGCAAGTATGAGCGGAACTTGTCTAAGGCGAACACCACGGCCAATAGCTCCTTCTCCGTGGTTGTGTAGTTTCGTTGGGCTCCGTTTAGCATCATTGAAGCATAGTAGATGACATGTGAGGCTTTGTCAATCCTTTGTCC
The DNA here is from genome assembly GCA_037127255.1 of Persicaria tinctoria. Taxonomy (NCBI): domain Eukaryota; kingdom Viridiplantae; phylum Streptophyta; class Magnoliopsida; order Caryophyllales; family Polygonaceae; genus Persicaria; species Persicaria tinctoria. The sequence continues at coordinate 38,121,987 of JBANSL010000012.1, read as the reverse complement.
AAGAACCGCTCCGACGGCGTAGTCGCTAGCATCACACATCAACTCGAATGGGAGGGTCCACACCGGGGCTTGAATGATTGGTGCGGTGACAAGACGACTTCTCAACTCGTGGAAAGCCTCCTTACACTTCTCATCAAACTCAAAGATGGTGTCCTTCTTGAGGAGTTCACAAAGATGAACTTTTCAATATACTCGGAGAAAATACTTACCATACACCTTTGGAATGTGCCCGGAGCATTGCATAGTCCAAAAGGCATTCGGCGATATGCAAAAGTGCCAAAAGGACATGTGAATGTTGTTTTCTCTTGGTCCTCCGGTGCGATGGCAATTTGAAAGTAGCCCGAGTAGCCATCCAAGAAACAATAGTAAGCTCTTCCGGCGAGGCGCTCCACCATTTGGTCAATAAATGGGAGAGGAAAGTGGTCCTTGCGAGTCTCCGCGTTCAATTTGCGATAGTCGATGCAAACTCTCCATCCGGTTTGGACTCGCGTGGGCACTAGCTCTCCTTCTTTGTTCTCTACGACCGTGATGCCTCCTTTCTTTGGAACCACCTGCGTAGGACTAACCCATTTACTATCGGAGATAGGATAGATCATACCAGCTTGTAGTAGCTTTAGAACTTCTTTCTTGACCACCTCCATCATTGGTGGGTTGAGTCTCCTTTGGGGTTGTCTTGATGGTTTGGCTCCTTCCTCCAAAAGTATGCGATGCATGCACATGGTTGGTCTTATTCCTTTGATGTCCGCAATTGTCCATCCAAGGGCCGTCTTGTGTTCCTTAAGCACCGCTATCAACCTCTCCTCTTGCTCAAGAGTGAGCTTGTTTGATATGATGACCGACAAGGTATCTCCATCACCCAAGAAGGCATACTTGAGGTGATCCGGCAATGGTTTAAGTTCTATCACGGGTGCTTGAACAATAGAAGGTAAAAGCCTCTCGCTTGGGAGGGTTAGTGTTAAGGCATCATTTCTTTGGTGAGTATGTTGTGCCTCTAATGCTCCCAAAACTTCATGCAAGTAAGGTGAAATAGAATATTCAAGTTTAAGCTCATCTAGAGGGGTTTCTAAAGCTACTTGCAATTCATCTTTTCCATTAAGCTCAAAAACATCTTCCACACAAGGTTCAATAGTATCAATAGCAAATAAAGAGTGTTCATCATGAGGATACTTCATTGCATCAAATATGCAATACTCTACCTTTTCGCCATCGAACTCCATAGTGAGTGAACCGGCATAAACATCAATCTTTGTTCGGGCGGTCCTTAGGAAGGGTCTACCCAAGAGGATAGGCGCCTCCGCTACTCCATGCTCCATGTCCAAAACAAAGAAATCTGCGGGAAAGATTAGCTTGTCCACCATAACTAAAACATCTTCTACAAACCCTTTAGGATAGATTTGAGAACGATTTGCCAATTGGATCACAACTCTTGTTTCTTGCAAAGCACCAAGACCAAGCGATTTATAGAGGGAGTATGAGATAACATTGATGGATGCTCCTAAATCTAGCAAAGCATGATTAAATTTAGCATCTCCAATTGTGCAAGGAATAGTAAACATACCCGGATCGCTACACTTTTCGGGCATACGCCTTTCTAACATAGCGGAGACATGTTCACTTACTTGAACTTTTTGCTTTCCCTTCAACTTTTGATTCCTCTTGACCGTGCATAATTCCTTCAAAAATTTTGCATAACGAGGAATAGCTTTAACTAGGTTGAGTAGGGGGATGTTTACCTCACACTTGGCGAATGTTTCGAAGAGTTCGGTGTCGCTCTCCGGCCTCCTTGGATTCCTCAAAGCTTCCGGAAAGGGTGCCACCGGCTTAAAATCGTCAAGGGGAGGTTTGGAATCGGCAACGGCGTGTCCGGAGGTGGGGACGTCAGTTTTCTGGGCTGAATCCGCTGGCAGCGAATCGTGTTTCGCTGGTAGCGAGTCAGATTCGCTGGCAGCGAGTGGGATCCCGCTGGCAGCGACTGGGATCGTTCCTGGTTCAGCAGATGCATTCACCCCATTCGCTGCCGGCGAGTCTAGTTTCGCTGTTAGCGGAATTTGCACAGAACTTGTCTCCTCCTTGTTTTCTTCGTAGCCTTCTTCCATGATCTCTTCTAAGGCTTCTTTCTCACCCCTAGGTGCGACAAACAGTTCCTTGCCGCTTCTTAGGGTGATGGCGCTCACGTTCTCTCTTGGGTTGACCACCACTTGTGGTGGTAGCTTGCCCGAATCCTTTGCTTGTAGTTCTCCAATTGCTTGAGCCATTTGGCCCATCATCTTCTCTTGTGCATTCATCTTCTCCGTTTGAGCTTTGAGGGTTTCTAGAATGAGCTTGTATGGATTCTCACCTTGTTGATTAGCTTGAGGAGCCCCCCTTTGACGATTATCATAGGGTGCTCTATATTGGGGCCCTCCTTGTTGATAGGGAGGTTGTTGTTGTTGATTGAACCGGCCACCATAACCTTGTTGTTGAAAATTAGAATTATAGAGATTGTTACCATAGTTGCGACGTGGACCGTAGTCTCCCGTAGCATTGACCTCCATGGCTTCATCTTGCACGTCGGGACATTGATCCATAGGATGGGATGGGTCTCCACACAATCCACATGCTTTCAGTTGTTGTTGTTGACCTCTTTGCAAAGTTAGATTCTTTAGAGCCTCTCTAATCTCCTTAAGCTCGTTTTGCATGCTTGATGTTGGGGAGTCCAAGTGTAAGACTCCTTTAGCTCTATGAGACCGTCTATATTGTTGAAAAGCATTAGCGAGCTCCTCAAATATCTCCATAGCTTCCTCCGGTGTTTTGTTGAGGATGTTTCCTCCACTGGCCGAGTTAATCGTCCCACGATCATTATCGAGTAGCCCCTCATAAAGATATAGGACCAAATCGTCATCCGAAAAGCCATGATAGGGGCAACTCGCTTTTAGCTTCTTGAATCTCTCCACATATTCGTAGAGAGTCTCCGTGGCCGATTGCTCAATGCTTGATATTTCCTTCTTCAAAATATTGTGTCTAGTGGCGGGGAAGTATTTGCGCAAGAAGGCCTTTTTCATCTCCATCCATGTAGTAATGCTCTCCGTGGGTAAATAATAGAGCCAATCGTTGGCCGCATCCTTCAAGGTGAATGGGAAGGCCCTTAGCATCATTTGATCCTCCGTGATGCCGTGAGGTCTCAAACGATCGCATATTCCATGAAATTCCGCAAGGTGCTTGTTTGGGTCCTCCCCACTCATGCCATGAAACATTGGAAAAAGATGGACCCATGGTGACTTGAATTCAAACTTGGTGCCCTCCGGGAGTGGTGGGAGCCTAATAGCCAATGGTTGTGTTTGTAAATTTGGCTCCTTTAGCTCCTTCAAACTGCGTCGTTGTGGAATCACGAGCACATTGCCGTCGTTTGGCGGTGGTTGATTGTTGTTTCCGTTGTTGTCGCCCATCTCTTCTTCGTTTTCCGGGTTGGATGAGTGCTCTCTTCGCAACCTAGAAGTCGTTCTTTCAATTTCTGGATCAAAAAGTAAGAGATTGGAATTAGTAGAACGGGTGTGGACCATGCGAGTGGTCCACACAAAAAGTTGATGATTAAACTACACAAAGAAATCGAATTAAATCTCCCCGGCAACGGCGCCAAAAACTTGACGGGATGAAAATCGTTGGTTTCCAATCAAGTAGTTCCCACTCTCACAAATTAGTATAATTGGCAAGAACGGGGTCGAATCCTCGGGAGATTTAAGATTTCACAATGTAATCTGATCACCAACAAGTAACAAAAGTGGGAAAAGATGCAACTTTTGAATAAGAACAATTAAAACGAAGTAAAGACGGAATTTTGTTATAAAATCAAGAGTAGAGAACGGTTCCACCTACGAATTCTTTGACATTGGTTGGCTTATCGATCATTGAATTCTTTTCAAGCTATTAACTTTCCTACAAAATCCTCTCGTCTTGGTTTATATGGATTAAAAGTCCTACGAGTCCAATTAATCCCTTACACCTCAATGCAATCATAACACGGTTAAGATTTAACAATGAGATAGCACAACATCCCAAGAACTTGAGCACATAAATAACACCAATTAAACACGGTAAATCGATGTTTAAGATATATGTCAACTTCCTACATAATCATGCTTCAAACACGGAATCCACAATCTTATGCATGCTACTACGGAATTAACACAAATGCGAAAGCATTAAATCCTAGCACGAAATCAATATTATCGAGTTGGCCAAGCAAGATAACATTAATAACATAACAATAAGCACAAGGAAGTTGAAGGAATTATAATAGAGGAAACATAACTTGAATTAAAAACTCATAATTCACCAACCAAGTCTCCGAAAACGTAGGCGAAACACTAGGAAAATTAGCCGTTCATGGCTTACCTAAGCTCTCTTCTCTTCTATGGTGATTGCTCCAATTGAAAACTTAATTGAAACTTAATTAAACTAACCCTAGAACATCCTATTTATAAGCCTAATGTCTTTCATAAAAGGTAGATAAAAGATAGATAAAAGATAGAAACTTCCTAAACAAACTAGATAAAAGATAGAACTTTCCTAAAATAATTCAGCGTCGGATTCCGCTGGCAGCGAGAAATTTCCGCTGGCAGTGAATGGCCTTGATTGAGCTTCTGTTGGATTTCCGCTACCACCTCGCTAGCACACTCGCTGGCAGCGACTTTCATGCCTTAGAATTTTCTCGAGCTTCTCCGAGGACCCTTCTTTCCGCTTCCGCGAAACACTGAACCCGCTGCCGCGAGCTGGGCCTTCCGCTGCCGCGAGATCTCAAACTCGCTGGGGCGAGTTCCTTCTTCCACTGGAGCGAGTAGCCGAAGCTTCGGGTCCTGGTGATTCTCGCTGGCAGCGGAATTTTCCGCGGCAGCGGACGTCTCGCTGCAGCGAGATTAGTCGCTAGCAGCGGACGTTGCTTGCCCTTCCTCTCTCGCTGGCTCCTCCTCTCGCGGACTCTCTCTCGCTGGTTCTCCTCTCGCTGGCTCTCTCTTCCCGCGGGCTTGCCAGGCTCTAGGCTTCTGGTTCCACTCGCTGGCAGCGACTGTATCATTCGCTGGCAGTGACTGATGCCCAGAGACTTGATTCTTCATTGTTCTTCCCTCGTTCTTTCTTTCCTCCTTTCTTTCTCTTCTTAGCTTGATTTCTTGACTTCACTTGGCCATGTTTAACAGCTTTCCCTTGCTTTCCACCATGTCGGATCTATGATTCTGCACAATTCAACCGAAATAGCGTAGATTCCGAACTTTTCCACAAAAAGAGTTTTATCTAAATTAACACTAAAACATGCATATTTTACAATGTAAATGCAACTAAATTATCCTATAATGCCAATTAGAAATGTGCATTATCATAAGGCGACATACCTGATCATTGTGGAACTGGTCCCTGACGTCTGCATCAACCTCTTTAGGTGGCACATACAACGGCATAGATGGGGCGGGCCTTTCATACCTTTTGTCAGAAGCGGCCGCAAAAGTCCCATAGGTGTTGTCGTAGTTTGCCAACGTCTCAAATACCTCCCATGCTCTGCGTGAAGTGTATCCAAGATACTCATAGTTGGTGTAGTTGTTGATCCGATCCTTAGTAGGCGCATCCAGGCAGTAGAAGATGATCTCCTGGATAACGTAGGGCGGCTGGCCATGAGTAGGACAGGATTTCAGAAGCCTCTTGTAGCGCTCCCAGACTTGTGCTAGTGGTTCCCCTGGCTTTTGTCTGAAAGCCGTGATTTGTTATCTGAGGGCAGCTCTCTTTGCAGGAGGAAAGAACTTGTTGAGGAAAAGGTCTTGTAGCTCGTTCCATGTGCGAATTGATCGCGCAGGCAATCCTTCCGGCCATTGTTGGGTTATTCCTACAAGGGACCAACGAAAAGCCTTTAGTTTTAGATATTCAAGATTAGCACCATCAGCTATAGCTTCGCATAAGTCTATAAAAGTGGTGACATGCTCTAAAGGACATTCATTTATTCTTCCCCTAAATTGACTCCTTCTAATTTCAGTAATAAAAGAAGGACGAATTTCAAAGTTAATAGCGGGAAGAATGATCGCTGATTATGGAACTTCCAGAGTAGGATGCAGATTCTTCTTTGCAATGGTTGGGATGTGCCCAACCCGCTCCTCAAGTTCCCTTCTCGCATTGATCTCGCGATCTACCCTTGCCTCCCACCGTTGCTGGTTCTGTGCATATTTCGCCTCTCGTCGGGCGTGTTCAGCTTCTCTGGTGGTGAATGCCTCAATTTGTTGGCGGAGTTGCTCAAGCTCCTGTGCAGGTGTGAGCGGGCCCACATTCTCATTGTCGGATGTTGACATGAGTCTCCTCCTAAACCTTTGCTGAAGATGGAAAAAACGCTCAGGCTCGAGAATTGGGTCTATAGGCGTGCGATCAGTTCTTCGCATGCACCTGAAAAGCAAAAAGAAAAAGCAAGTAAAAAGGAACTAAAAATAAAAAAAATATAAAGAAAAGAAATAAAACTAAAAAGGGCGCGATTGATGGGTTCCCCGGCAACGGCGCCAAATTTGTTAGGAGGAAAATGAAGTATGAAATATAAATCTCAAATTCGACTCCATGATCTCCGCAAATTAATTACAAGACTTCCTCCCGCTGTAGTAGAAGGTAGTCAGGATCGATCCACGAGGAAGCGTGTCAGCGCCCACCTTTTCAGTTCCAAAATCCTCTCGAATTCGACCAGAAGAGTCCTCGACGTCGACCGATGTCCTCAACGTCGACCACACAGTTGACCAGAAACTGTAACAGAAGCAAACAGAAGCGCAAACAAAGCAAAAACAAGCAAGTCGAGTAACACATTGTACTCGATGTCGACTACACCTACTCGACGTCGAGTAGAATTCAGGCAATGTCGAGTGATTTGTAGTGTAAAAACGTGACCTTTGCAATGACAGAAATAAAACAGAAGCAACACGAAAATTGTGGGAAATTCAATAAACTAAAAGACTTCTAGAATCAGGGTTTCAACACCACAACGATAACTATTTAAAATAACACATAAAGGCATAAAAGATCATGTTTTTCATCAAATAACTTTCGTTATTAACCAATAGGAATATAGAGGCTTTCGCATAAACCCTAATTCTTACTAACCCTTTTTCACATAATTAATCCGAGTTGCATTAAGATCACTTTCGCTTTAATAACACACACAAGGATCACCTTCAACTTTCGCAAAAGAATCAGGCTCATAGAGATAGAAGACGAATTGCATCAAAAGATTGTACCTTTATCGCATCACCTCACATGGCTACCGTCGGGCTCACCCCGACCCTAGAAGTTGGGTGACTACTCGCTCTTCATCATCATCAAGAAAGGCATCAATAATAAAAGTGAACTAAATTGCATTAAATAAAATAAAATAAAGTTTACAACCGATCGAAGACAACTCGTCTCTCAACTCCTTCCCTCCTCTCGCCACAAGCTCTCTCTCTATCTCTCTATGCTATGAAGTGTGTATGAAATTGAATTGGAATTGAATGAATAAAAATCAGCCCCTAAGGCTCTATTTATAGGCTTCATTCCCTAAATAATTAGGATAGAAACTCTATCTATATCTATATCTATCTATCTAAATACTTAAAGATTAAAATTGGAAATAAAGAAAATATATCTAAAAGGAAACTAGGACTAGTTGTGGATAAATCGTTCTTGGGCTTGATAGATCTTGATATAGATGGATAGAATATCACAAATCTTCTCTTTGCAAGAAATTCTATCTTCTCGGTACAACTCGATCTCGGAGTCGGACTCGTCTGGATTGTACTCGACTTCGACTAGAGTTAGTCGACGTCGACTGGAACTTTTCCTTCTGGGCTGCACTCGAGCTCGTCACCTTCTGGACTCGACATGTGTACTCGACTTCGAGTAGGTGTACTCGACGTCGAGTAGCTCTGGGCTCCTCGAGTGGCTCTTCTCGACTTCGTGTGGAATTCTGGCTCAGGATGTACTCGACTTCGACTAGAAGTGGTCGACGTCAAGTGGGCTCTTCTCGACTTCGTGTGGAATGCGTTAGAAATCTCTTTTCGATGGCTACAACTCTCATGAAGACATCAGAACTTGATTCAGAATGATGAATGGTGAAAAGTGGGCTTTTCTCCAGCTGCACCATCCTTAACATGACTTTCCTTTAAGCTCCAAAGTGCGCCCGATTTCTGCGAAATATAACAAAAACTTGTGTAGACCTCCATATATTTCAAATAAACATAAACTACACAGAATCTGTACTATTTTAACCCAAATGTATGAAATGCATGCAGAAATCGATATAAAAGTTAAGGTAAAACATGACAAATTAGGCTCACAACACGGAGGCGTGTTGAGAGATGTGAATGAGACCATAAAGTGTCCCACATCGAAAGTTGAATATAACAAGCTTTAGGTATATGAGTCAGTGAGCTACTCCTTCTATTGCTAATTGGTTTTAGAATGGAACATAATTCGACTTGTGTGCTAGGCTACTAGCGCATGTGCGCCCTGTGCACACGACCTCCAGTCATCGGTCCGACTTAAGGGCTTGAACGAAATCCAAATTAAAATAATAATGAAAAACTGGATGGGATTCCACCAAACTTGAACCAGTTCAATATATTTCTTGAGTTTAAGAGAAAATATTGTCAAATGCTATAGATACTATTTTACACACCAGAAAGGACTTCTAAACAAAGGCAAACTTGGTGCAGAGAGGTGTGGTTAATCCCTTCTTCGAATGCAAATACACTCACCAAGTTGTGGACATGTTAAGACTAAACATAACCCACATGGGGGAGTTGGGCACTGGACTACCAAAAGAAGGAAAGACGACTCTTACAATTGCATGTTGGAGTATCGATATGGTATTTCATATATAAAAATTATCTTTGAACAAGAATATAAAATCTACTCATCTAGAATATTAAACGTTTCGTACATACATAATATCAACATTGTGAAGAATGTAAGGGGTTTTAGGAAGATGAAGAAGAGAAACCCAACAGACATGTCACAATCCAAAAACAAAAGTGAGAAACATAACAAAATGGAAAAGACTAAAGCTCCGGCCGTTTGACAAAATACTAGCTGAAACTGACGAAGTAGCTGAAGATGATGGATTATTTGTGTTAAATATATGTTAATAAGCTAGTGTGGTATTCGGTAAACCTAGAGGTTGGAGTAGCCGATTGAAACTTGTGAATAGAAAATCATAAATTTCAAAAAGCTTCGGGAGTAACTGTTGAAATACTCGATCTCCTTCCAAAAACTAATTAAACCAAAATCTTATATTTATTTCATTTACACCTATATAATATCAAAATCAAAACGTCGAATAAGCTAGCTAGCTGATGGATTTTTTTTTTTTTTTTTTTTTTGCCAAACGGAGCCTACGAGAGGGATTTGTTAAATATACTTCGATGGACCGATTCTCCAAATATGGAAAAGTACAATTAGTTTCATCATTAAAAATGAATTAAGAGAAAGCATCCTCATAGGCAGGAAAAATGTGGTATGAAATGACACTAAGAGTCAAAGCACTAACTTTGCTAAAGTTGTTGGTGCAACAAAAGAATTCGGATACAACAAGATTGAAATCAAATGGGCTAACATCACTTTCATCAACTATCTAAAAGAAGTTTAAAAGTGTCTTTGGAGATCGAGAGGAGAGGACAGAATCATTCTTCTAGTTATTCTTGTTTTGAATCATTTTCATTAATAATGTATTCCGCGAAAGCAAGATAAATAAGGTTGAACACCTTATATAATCACCACGCTAATCGACGTACTACAGATCAAGCTTTAGAGGTAAAAACACTAATTCATAATTGCTCATATGAAATCTTTCCTTATAAAAAATAAATAAATAAATTCATATATAAATTCATATAGATAAAATTTTGTTTCTTTCTTTTCCATGTCTTATCGGGTCATTAGGTCTGATAGAGTCCACTCACCTGGAAATTTACCTAAAAAAAAAAGTCATTAGAGCATATTTATCGGCATGAATACTAGTAGAGATACTAGAGATTTTAATGTTAAAATATTTAAATAGTGGTATATGTAATACTAGAGGGATGCCATTAAAGGATCGATACTTGGGCATCTCAAATTTAATTGTGTCAGGGTTGCAGCATATGATAGCATGCCCTCTTGCAATTTCATAAATAAAGTGGGACACATGTCTCCTCATGATTGGGTTGTAGGCAAGGCTGTCGGATGGAAGACATGGATGGCAACGATTGGAGCTGAAATGAATATGTTTTTGTCTATTAAAATCAATATTTTGGTAATAAAAATATAAAATTAAAAATTAAAAAATTATCACAATACTAGATTCATTTTTATCTACATATAGACATCAATTTCGAATATGTTTGATGATATTTTAAAAAAAATATTTCTCTTCGATTATAAATATGCAAAAAAGGATCTGAAATATTAGCTTATAATTATGGAACATTTTAGAAGAATAATTAATGTAAGAACATGTAATATTTTAATAATAAGAAATAAATATAATAATATAATATAGAATGGAAATAATTATTAGAGAGGGGTATATTTGTAAATTGAGTTGGTATGAAATGATGAGTTTTGGGATACTAGGGATGCTATTGATAAAGTGAGAAAAATGAGAAAGTGATGCTAAGATGATGTAGCGGAAAGAGAAGAATAAAATATTAGTATTTCTAGTATCCCTATTACCCATGGATAAACATGACCTTAGAGTTTACATATTGGAAGAGAGAATATTCATAAACAATATACTATCATGATTCATATATAACACAACTTGCCAGCTATCTAGCTAAGCTTTTAGGCCAATAACATCAATGTCCAGACGTATAAAACTTTCTCCTCCAACAGATTCCATTTTTCTAGATTTTAAATTCTTATATCATTTATCTCTATTGAAGAGTGCAAATTGAAATCAAATACTGAATTGGTCTGTTTGACTGGATTGAACATTCCGTCCGTAAAATACGATTATTGTCATCTCCTCTCAATTTTTTTTAGGCTGATTTACATCAATACACCAAATCGGTGTTCGATTTACAAAAATAAATTCGTTTTGTGAGAATAGCAAAAATAGGATAGGTGGGTCATTTGTGCTAAAAAATAGGTCATTTGTATTAAAAAACAATGACTGATTTTATCTTTAAATTTAAATGTAAATATTTTTAAAAGGGGATTTATAAATTAAAATAAAAGTAAAAAAATATTTCAGAGATGAAATATATATTAAAATAATGGTTTTAATATTGTCTTCCAAAAATTTAAAAATAATAAAACTAACCGGATGAAAATATTGCCTTAGTAAGAGAATTAATACTAAAAGGAATAAAAAAAAATTGACAGGATATAAGTTCTTTATGACAAAGCTCATAATTAATACTGACGGGATGGAGTCTATAATAGGGAAAAGAATAAAGATACAATTTTATCCATACCAGAACTAGAAATTAAAGACATTTCCAAGATGACAAAGTTCCTTATTCACAACGACATGAGTAATGTTCATAGTCAGTGGCGGTCGCAAGAGTTCCTGAAAGGTGGGGCGGAATTCCAACCTACGAAAGTGTTGCATCGTCAATTAATTAACAAAATAGCATTCAAATGTTACAAGTCTACAAATAAATTCAAATGTTCAATACCAACTATAAGTTTGAACAATATACTATATTGCGAGGAGTGGATAATCCAACACTTGGTACTTTGTTGATTCAAGCAAAATATATATCCATACCGGAATCCCTATTCAAAATTCATAAGCAATAAAAATGAAGAAAAAAAACCACAATTTTCACACTTCAAATCAATTCTCCAAATCCCTAATCCTAATTCATTCATAAACAATAAAATAAACAAGTTATGATTATCAAAATCCCCAATTTTTCAGATTTCAAATCTCAAACCCTAAAACCTAAAACCTGACAAAATTTCAATTCTCCAATTCTCCAAATCAATTCACATTTCAAACCTTTCAATGTTAAACAAATCAATAACACTAATTCATATCAAGATTAAAGTAACTAAGGATAACAAAATTCACATTTCAAAGTTCAAACTTACCGATTTCGGAGCCCTGTGCAGGCGGATGTGAGAGCCGAGAGATGAGCCCTGGAGCAAGCGGCCGGCCGGTGGAGTGGTGGTCACTGGTCGGCGGCAGGTGGCCGAGCCGGACGGTCAGGTGACTCAGGTTGGGACGGCCAGCCCATCGCTCTTGGCTTCGCTCACGCGACTCGCGTCTCGCTCTTCGCTTCTCCCAATCTCTCGTCTGTCCTTGCGCTCTCTCAGTTGGGAAATATATCCCAGTCAAAACGACGTCATTTTGACCTTTTTTTTTAGACCCAGGGTACCTGCGGCTCGAAAGGTGGGGCGGGCGCGTACACCCGCCCCACCGAGGGCCGCCCCTGTTCATAGTGACAAGGTTGTAGGTTTTTTTCGATGGGATTGAAGCTACAATCGGGGAGAGAATCACTGAAGATACGGTAAATCAAATCTTCAGGATTATTAACCATATTTACACAAGGATTGTCAATATATATCTTGAAACCATAATATTATCACATTGACAGATGAATATCGTTCTTGACAATCCCAAATATGAACATTGACAAGATTTGATCAATAATCGATGGGAGATTGAGTAAAGATACGGTTTTGGCCTAAATCATAATAACTAGATTATTAAGTAATGTTCATAGTGACAATGCTGTAGGTTTTTTTCGACAGGATTGAAGCTATAATCGGGGAGAGAATCACTAAAGATACGGTAAATAATATCTTCAGGATTATTAACCATATTTACAAAAGGATTGTCAATATATATCTTCAAATCATAATATTATTACATTGACATGATGACTATCGTTCTTGACAATTTCAAATATGAACATTGATAGGATTTGATCAGTAATCAGCGGGAGAGTTTGTAAAGATACGACTTTGACCTAAATAATGGGATTGTTATTTTTTTTAACTCCATATATATTTTTTATTATTTAATATAATTTAAAATTTTAAGAAAAATGATAAATACCAAAAATATTTAATCTTTTTTTTCCTGATTTTTTGGGGTGGTGGGTAGTTTTGATAATTAAATAAGATATTTTTGAAAATTTTCATATATTGATGCAATTGTTTTCAAACCTATGTATTTTTTCAAACCAATTATCAAAGTAGGGTATTTACTAATAATTTCCCCTTTTTTATTAGGAAATAATTCGAGTGTCGAGTAGACCGAGAGACTGGCAAAATCGACAGACGGTGAACCGTCTAAACATACAACAAAAATAAACATAAAAACGTTACAGTACAAATAGTAGAAAAGCATATTCAGGATATGACCGCTCTTCATTTACAAATTCAAGGAAAAGCATATTCAAAAGATACACATACTTTGTAGTCAAATAGAAGCTAAACTCCCCAACTTTTCCTTAGTGAAAAAATGGCCTATCATGTTCTACACTCGGTTAAGAAAAACATATCATTTATTATTTACGTAAATATTTTAAAGGTAATAAAAACAATATAAAATATTATTTATTTGAATTAAGTGTTAATAGTTTACTACATATTACTAATTAATATGAAATTATAAAATAATTAAAATTGATAATTTATATAGTTTTTAACTTTTAAAAAGTAGATGTGAATATTAAAATGACATTTTTTTCATCTATCGAATATTAATTATTTAGTACATATTGTAATTAGTACATCTTTATTGAACAAAATTCAATATTTTTTCTGACATAAAAATAGTTTGAAAATGTATTTGTGATAATCATCTGATGTATTTTACTAAAGAAGAAATGAATATATGTAAACGTTATTTTGAACATGTTTGGGCCGTTTGGCATGTTTGCTATTTGTAAATTTCTGTTTTTGGTTTATAGGTAGGCACTTAGGCCATTACAATATAGGGGAAGGAGATTCAAACTCGTGACTTATTGATCACTACATGTCATCCTTACCAGCTAACCTAGCAAGGCTTGACTGCCATTTGTAAATTTCTAGTTTTTTACTCAGATAAAAATTGAAAGCGTACTCTTTCACTTACAGGCAAGTCTTAAACTGAAAATAAAAATAATTTTAATAATATAATTTAGTTAATTATTTTAGGATTATAATTAAAGTGAAAAAATTAGGGGTGGGCACAAATCCCATCCCTGATACAAATTGAAAGGTACTCTTTCAATCCCGCGCGAGCCTTGTCCCTCACGGGACGGGACGGGCCCTGTCCCTCAAATAAAAAACATTGTAAAAAATTAATCTAAAATTCCTATATATTTTACGGTTTTCAAAGGCGTAACATATATTAGACTTATAATATTTTTTATATTTTTGATAATTTTACTTTTATATGTACACATTAGACATATTATAAATATAATTACACACAATATTATATACTATATATATAAACACTATTACACATATAATACAATGCGTATATATTGGTACACACTGTAGAAAGTATACTGCACCGATGAAAAAAACAAAGGATATTGCACTGCATATAGTATACATATATAGTAATATACAATATGTATATATCTATACAAAGTATAATATATGTATATGCTTTAACTCAAGCTATTGATAATATCTCATGTTGGAAGAAAGGGCAGGTAAAAATGACATTACCTAAACGTGTTAAGCCTCCTGATAAATTGATGTTGAAATGCCCTCCAATTAATGTAATTAAGATAAATGTCGATGCTTCGGTGAAAATTGATACTCAACCACAAGTTGGTTGTATTGTGAAGAATAATAAAGGTCAAATTATTCAAATACATAAATGTAATGCTAGGAGGGGTTCGGTCGTTCTAGCAGAAGCTTTTGTTGTATATACATGTATCAGAATGGCAGCAGAGATGAGAATTCGAAGAGTTATAGTTGAAAGTGATTGTGCTATCATTATCGACGCCATCAATCATGCGAACAACATACCATGAGCGGTCGCTCAAATAGTGCAAGAGATCCAGTCTTTAAAGAGAGATTTTGATAGCGTCATATTTCAGCATTGCTATAGAGAGGCCAATGGTATAGCTGATTTTATTGCTAAATCTCAGTTAAATTGTGATTTTATTTTGAGTACATGTTGTAGTGAGTTCCAGAACATCATCTTGCGAGATGATCATGGATGTCGGTAATACATCCAATTTTTGCTTATTGTAAAAAAAGTATGATATATGTATAGGTAAATATATAATATTTAATTACGAAAAGTGTAAATCACTGGTGGCTTCGGTGGCAGGAAGGCGGCAGTCAAAGGTGGCAAAGCGACTCTTTGGTGTTGCTGGGCAGAGAGGAGGGGTCTGGCGATTCCGACGATTCCGAGGAGGATTCCGGCGATTGCGAGGAGGAGAAGTCGGATCCACGTCCGCCTTGTCGAATTGACCAATGCTCGATGCTTGATTCCGACGATTGCGAGGCTTCCGACGATTGCAAGGACTTCGACGATTGCGAGGATTCTGACGATTGCAAGGAGGAGGATTCTGGCGATTGAGACTTTGCGCCGGTCCGATGGTCGATGCCCCGCCTCCTGCCATGGTCGATGCCACCGCCTCCTGCCATTTCCGTTCTGAATCCGAGCGCAAAGGGAATTTAGAAGAAGACGGTCCAATTTTAAAACAAAACAGTTCGATTTAAAAAAAAAAAATTAGGGCAAGGGTCCGGTTTTCCAAAATTTTACACTTTAAGCATTTTACACTTGCTTTATAGTCCGGTGAAAACAAAAATTGCGGTAAAAACCTGTACGGACCGGCTTTTTAGCCCGGTTCACTTGCTTTATAGTCCGGTTATAAATAGAACCGATCTATAAAGTCACAAAGTAATTTTAAAACATGAGTTTTTTTAGCACGATTTTTAGGCTTGACCGAACTATAAAGTCATGTGTTATTTTTAAACTGGAGTTTTTAGCGGTTTTTAGGTTGAACTGAGTTGTAAAGTTACCGTGTGATTGGGGTTTTTAGCACATGTTTCAAATAAACCGAGCTATAAAGTAGTCCTCACGGTTTTTACCACAATTTGAGATTTTCACCGGAGTCAACCCCTATATATATACAGGGGTGGAGCTGAGGGGGGCCTAGGGGTTCATGTGCCCCCTCTCACATTTGACGAACTACCTTTGTGTATTCTCCTCGTCGATGGCTTCGTTTTGATATATAATATGCCTTAATCCGACATCTGAGTAAAAAGTTATGAATGTTCAAAAGTTAAAGGTATATTAATCACTTTAATTTTGTTTCAATAGATTATAATGCTTTTATATTTTACTTCAGTTAACATCTATAATTCATCTCGAGAGCTTCGAAATGAGTGGTTATACTAATCATTTTGACAATTAGATAGGAAGTTACGCACATTGAAAAAATTTATATGTGGAGATACATTATTATGTTATAAGTGCAACAAGTTATACTCTATATTAATTAGGGTTGTTATTCGAGTCAAACAAGTCTAGTATTGTTTGATTATATTTAGTTCATTTAAAAACAAGTCAAGCTCGAGTTGAACCTATATTTGAACCTGAGGTCATACTCGACTTGTTTAGTAAATGAACGAGATTAAACTGATTTTTTTATGCAACTTTACTTGTTCATAACATAGTAACTTAAAAGAAAATTTGTAAATTTCACAGAATTCGTGCTATTTGAGTTTCAATCAAGCCGAGACGAGATATGAATCGAGCATAAAAATGTGCTCATAATTAACTCATTTTGTAAATGATGGTCGAGCAACTTTTATTGAGCAAAACTCGAGTCAAGCTCTAGCTACTTATCTCATATAACAATCATAATCTTAACTTAATATTTATTATATGGCTTTTCCTATACTTATTAGTTCTTTTTTTTTTTCCGAATATCTCATTTATATATTTATATTTCTTTTCTTATATGCGAAAAAAATGACAGCGTTTTATCATAAACCGATGACATTTTATCTTTAAATAACATCATTTATTATTATTATCGTATTATATATAATTCTTTATGTCAATTTAATGTCAAACTATGTCTTATATTTGTAATTGTGCCCCCTTCGAAATTTTTCTGGCTCCGCCATATATATATATATATATATAAAACAAGAAGAAAAAATGCCTTAGATATTTTAATTCTCCTTTTCAAGTCCCTCCAAGGTGAGTTGACATGACAGTAGAATTTGGTATAACGAAGATCAAAGAATTTGGTATAATGTGTCACTATTGAGAGTGACTAGTTGTGTATTGGAATAATAATATTCTATACGAAATGGGCCGGACTTGTATTGATTCGAATAATTCGACGATTGAGGCCATAACGGAATTCCCAAACTTTATAAAAAGCTCAAGTAGAGGCCGGCCAATTTGTGTTCCATCGAATAATTCGATCTACACGAAATGGGACTTGTGGTTACACTCTCTTGCTATGTGTATGATCAAGTTTTCTCCTAATGTTTTGTTTCCTTTGAGTCTAAGTTATAGATACTCTTCATATTAAATAAATTGTCCTATTGAAAAAGCTTCCTATATTTACCATATTCTTCTATCTCTTCTTAAAAGAAAGGAAAAGTCTATGTTTACACTATCAATTAAATTACAAGATTCCCGCTTTAAAAAAAAAAAAAAAAAACTAGATTTGTAGACTACATACTTTTTACATAGTTTTTTGTGAAATGTCATGTTAGTACTTACTAGTGTAATACCCATGCCTTGAATGCACGGGAGCTTGATCCATTTTAATTTGAACATCATTTTATATATCTATATAATACTATATTAATATATATACGTGTTTACAACAAAAATATGTATAAAGTATTTTTTTATAATTTATAAATTAGTTGGAAAGAGATACGATACAAATTTTGAAAATGATTTAATAAGGTAAAGTAGTAATAATACTCAAACACACCACCTAATATAATTTGAAATAAATATATAATTATTATCATTAGCATGGATCTAAAAAGTAAAATATAAGCTCCCGTACGAATATTAAAAAATCATAAGCACATGATTGTGTGAATAATTTTGAAGTTATGTAGATGTACATAACTTATTCATTATTTTCATGAGAAAGATGGTTAGAAAGAGAGAAATAAATAGTGAAAATAAAGGTAAGATGGTAAAAAAAAAGATCCTTAAAGATAGAAAAGTGATCTAAGAAGCCTCATCCAAGATGCAAAATAAGCATTAGTAATGCTTGTGAGTCTTAAAATATTATTTATTTTTCGATAGTCATTTAAGATGTCTAAAATAATTTAATAATAAAAAAACACTTTTTTGGACTCTAATTGATTTTTATAATTAATTTTTGAAATCGAATATTTACAAATTGATTATTACATGTTCGTTGTATGTAGACATTGTGGGGAATATTGCAATAGGTTAAATATGATAAATCAACAATTTCAATATCCAAGAATAAAATCAGCCATGACTTGACAAATGTTCAATGTACGTAGACGATTAAAATAGATCACAAATTGACATACAACATATCAAATTAAATAATATTTTAATATGAAAATAGGAAACAAATATGTTTAAAATAGGAAACATATATTTTAAAATTTCAGTAATAATATTGACCAATAAGAAAATACCATTTGAATAAAAAATTCAAGTTTAATTGTGAGCATGACACATTAGCAAAATGATAGTAGAATTAATATTATTAATAGATTACCTATTATCGAAATTAATTTATAAAAATTTTGAAAAAATAATATTTTATATAATTTTTACCATCCTAACAAAGCGTGAATGAATATTAAACAAAATATTTAGCTAAACGAATAGAGAGTAGAAAATTTTAACATGATTGGGATAAATGTGATATAATAAAAAAATATTTAAATGAATTCAATCCGTTAAGATAATGAATGCAGTCAATCCAAGTACATCTTTGATTAATTTATTTGAAAATGAAATACTTGCATGGTTGGTGAGAAAATATGAACATATGTGAAAGTTAATTTATGCTCCGTAGCATTTTATAATTGACAATTGGATATGGGTCTATGTAGAGTATAAATTTCCAAAAATAAAATATACCAAGATTCAAATTTAAGTTCATTGTAAGTAGACGAATTATGAGAATATTGCGATCGGAAAAAAAAATGGAAACATGTCTCAATATTTACGGCAATATAACCGAAAATAAAAAAAGGGAATGGATTCAAATCATATTTAAAATAGGAAACAAATATTTTAAAGTTTCCAGAATAATATTGACCAATAAGAAAATCTCATTTGAATAAAAAAATTCAACTTTAATTGTGGACGTGACACGTCAGCAAAATGCCAACAGAATTAGTAATAGATATATTGCAATCGGGAAAAAAAATGAAAACATGTCTCAATATTTACGGCAATATAACCGAAAATAAAAAAAAATAAAAAAAAAGGAATGGATTCAAATCATATTTAAATTAGAAAACAAATATTTTAAAGTTTCCATAATAATATTGACCAATAAGAAAATCTCATTTGAATTAAAAAATTCAACATTAATTGTGGGCGTGACATGTCAGCAAAATGCTAGCAGAATTAGTAATATTAATAGATTCAACTTTAATTATGGGTGTGACACGTCAGCAAAATGCTAACAGAATTAGTAATAGATATATTGCAATCGGGAAAAAAAATTAAAACATGTCTCAATATTTACGGCAATATAATCGAAAATAAAAAAAAGGGAATGGATTCAAATCATATTTAAATTAGGAAACAAATATTTTAAAGTTTCTATAATAATATTGACCAATAAGAAAACCTCATTTGAATAAAAAATTCAACTTTAATTGTGGGCGTGACACGTCAGCAAAATGATAGCAGAATTAATAATATTAATAGATAGATAGATAGTGTAAAATTGTTAGTACTTCTAGTGTAAAATTAAAAATTTTAGTAAATGTATCATGGATCTAGAAGAAAACCCATTTAATTTTTATCCAAGCCCACTTTTTGTTAGCTAGAAAAGTCCACATGATGAAGCAATGGTATTGGGATTGCTGCTTACATTTTCATTGACTACATTATACTAGTATGAATACAGATATGGGATATCTTCTTGGGCCTCCTTCGGGTCTTCGGCTTGAATAGTTGTCTTCATATGGGCTTATTTCGCTGAGGCTGTTCCTAGAGGAAAGGACCAATATGTAAACGTCTTCCAATGAATGAGTTTGGGCTCAAAGGGGATGCTGACATCGAAATCAAATGTCATGGGAGTAGGTACGGGCTTTGAGGTAGACGGCTAGCACGTTGTGATGCATAAAATCTGCATCATAATTGATTGATCTTGATTATGCTCTCAAGCCGAATCCTAGCCTGCAAACAAGAACGAACGAGATCGGGACGAGGCTTGTCTCCCCCGTAGGACCCTCTGACGCTCAAGTCAGTCCTCTTATCTAAAAACTTCCGTCTCGTATTTATACTAGTTTATAAAAGAAACGGTCAAGACATTAATTAAAGGAATTGAAACGGTTATCTCATTAATGTTGGTCAAGGTGTGATTAATGTTTGAATTGATTTGGATACCACAAAATAATTGATGTCGTTTCTATTCGTTATTTGGGATAAGCTCGGAATTTCCCTTGCCCCTCGGGTTTCTTCATTATGTATCAATGATGAAGGAAGCCGACAAGAGTTATGATTCATTGGCATTAGGTGACGATTGACCTTGAGTGACTATCATCGACCGTAATTGGCTGCTGGCCATAAGCGGTTATAGTTGGTCGTAAATGGCGATAGTTGGTCATAAGTGGCGATTCTTTGCCCGTAAGTGGCGATTTCCGTTGGCCGTAAGTGGCGATTTTCTGTGGCCGTTATTGGCGATTTTCGGTGGCCGTAAGCGGCGATTTCCGGTGGCCGTCATTGGCGATTTTCGGTGGCCTTAATTGGCGATTTTCGGTGGCCGTAATTGGCGATTTTCGATGGCCGTAAGTGACGACTCTTCTACCTTTCCTGAATAAATTTTGTAGCTTTGATTCCGCTCTTGAAATTTGTATTTAGTTTCTATGCCATCCTGCATATATACTCAAACACAGCTAGCAACAAAATGACAATTTGTATCTATCTCAAAGCAAATAATCCTTATCACTTCAAATCTAGCACTCACTTCCCCGGTGAGGATGAACAGTCGGACTAATTTGTTATTTATTTTCATTTTTCGTCTTGAGAAGGTAATACGTAATTAATGACATGATGACGGTGTGATGGAAAATGGTTACATGGACCTTGTGATTTTTGGGAACTTTGGGATCAACTACAAAAGTATACCACGTCTGAGATCAACAACCACCTTTTTCATTTCGGTTTAAAGGGAGCAGCACTGCAGGACTTCCATACCCCATGCTCGATCGACAAATTTGAGCTCAAGAGGACATGCGAGAACAATCATGGTGTATGGCATGCTAACGGTGTTGGCTAGTGAGTGCGTGAAATAGTGTCACGAGCAGCTCTCCCTCGCCTCTCTTGCACACGAGACCTTGAGAGAGCCCGTGATGCACGGTTGCCCCGACCCGCTTTCCAATCAAGAACAATGTCAATTTGTTAAACAATTCTAGCTAGAGACATAGCCAAATTCTCCTCAATCGTATGTAAATAAGAGCTGTGAGAGATCACGAAACTATGATACACTTCATTATTAAGCTTTAAACTAGGTTGAGGAGCATGCAATAAGAATTATTTTTATGAATATAGTGCAAGATGGACAATGAACACACTTTTCATCGTATGAATCAAAAGAAGGGGGTAGAAAGCTTAGCTGATAGACTCGTCTCGAATTGTTGTTAAATAAAAATGAGGCCGACCACATTCACCCGGGACTGTTGTAGTTCATTTTACTATTGCGCAAAGATTGTCGATCCACCCTACTTTAAGATGAATATAAAGTCTCTCCTTGGACTAATTACTTGGTTGATCGGGGTGGGGATAAGGAGATTTGTTGCCAGCTCGGTCTCCGTAAATAATGACGTCGTGGTGATTCTACGACACGCACGTGCCCCTTACTCGCAACCTGCTCCACCCTCTTCTTCATAGACGAGACCACTTGAGGCTAGAGATGACATTAATTATACCATCGACGCTTATAGACTGTAGGTGGATGGGTATCAAAGGATTAAAAGTTGTTGACAAAATGAAATTGGAACCATAAGACATCCTTCAACACAAAAGGGATATCAAAGCTTTCACAAAGTCACACAAAGCATTCAAGATTATACAACTCTTGCCCATTCATCCAAGTCAAGACCAATTAGATGCATACATAACAATTAATCAATTTGAAATTGAGATGATTGAGGTAGATAAATAAAATCATCAATGTGGATTTCCATTAATCAAAATCAAACTGGAATCTATCATCTTGTGTGAATTAAATCTAGCGACAAAGAGAAATGCCACCCAATTAACCTTTGCTCATCATGTTAATTATGTTCCATCTCCCAGATCTCGTACATGAAATATATATATCAATCATTAAGAACTACATTTATGCGCAGAAATTTAGGATTGACTGTTACAGTCAAGAAAATCTTATAAGTGTGAACGCCCATGAGTGATTGAAAATTAACCCAGCACACCAACGTAACGCTCACCGTACCGCACATAGGTAAGAATTGTAGAACTGAATGACAAATTAAATGAGATTAAAAAGAAGGAGAACTTATCTGTTTATGAATCCAATGAGATCTTCTCGGTGTGGATATTGTGAACACAACCCTTGTTGTCTTGATGCCCTTAGACTCGGTGGTCAGCGTAAGCAGCATCTCCACGCCGCTTGACATTCGCTCCCCCAGCCATTCGGGCTTTTGCTCGATGAGAGTGGCACTTTTGATGCTCCAATCAAAGGTTTCTCTTATAGATAGACATGAGCGGATTTGTTGAGGTTGATCGACATCGATATTCGAAAGCGACGAATCCCGTGATTTGGAAGAGACGATATGTAAAGCTTCATCAAGTCACCTAATCCAAAGGCACTAAACCCGGCCTCGCACGGGTGAAATTGATCAGAGGCAAGATCCGAATGAATTAGGTGGAGATATTAGATTGGATCTCGATGGTTGATGGGAAGAGACCGTAACACTCCACCGAAGAGAAGGCCCTTGTGCTCCTCATCACCCTTCTTGACCCTCCGACACACCTTTTAACGAAACCTAGCATGGCTTTTTCATCGAATCCCCACGGACGGCGCCAATTGTAATGCATAAAATCTGCATCATAGTTGATCGATCTTGATCATGCTCTCAACCCGAACCCTGGCCTGCAAACAAGAACGAATGAGGTCGAGGCGGGGCTTGTCTCCCCCGTAGGACCCTCCGACGCTCAAGTCAGTCCTCCCATCTAAGAACCGTATTTATACTAGTTTATAAAAGAAATGGTCAAGACATTAATTAAAGGAATTGAAACGGTTACCTCATTAATGCTGGTCAAGGTGTGATTAATGTTTGAATTGATTTGGATACCACAAAATAATTGATGTCGTTTCTATTCGTTATTTGGGATAAGCTCGGAATTTCCCTATTACACACGCTATATCAAATGTTGTATATATGTGTTTAGTTTTAAGCAAAATAGAACCCTACAAATGTCATTTGACCTTTATGACAAAGTAGAAATGAGTCGGGCCTAGGTTCTTTACCGGAAACTGGGTTCATAAGCATCAATCAATTTTTTCGATAATGCGAGGGAGTTGCTAAAAGGTCATCAACATCAGTAATATCGGGGCCGTCCCGATGATTTTGGAGGTCTGATGCAACATTAGATTTAAGTCCTATTATTTTATTCACATTTTTATATTGTCATAAATTCATATTTATATTCATAAAATACCATACAATAGGGATAAAAAATGAACTACTTAGTATTTACATGAAAATATTATATTATACTAGTATTTTTTTTGTATTTCTAGATGGAGTTTTTTTTATATATCCGACATTAAGAGTAAATAAAGTTTAGAAAGAATATGGAAAAAAAATTTAAGGTGAATGTAGAAAAGAGAGAGTGCTTGGAAAAAAATAGAATGAAAGGAAAGCGTTGGCCTTCTGAAAAAATTGGAATGGGAGAGAACCTGAAACCAATAGTCCAATTCATACAAATTATTAGAACACCAACCACTACGCTACCATGTGTTCCTCATAAATCTGGTACGTAATGCAAGCCCATGTGTTCCTAAAAAATCTGTATCCGTGAGGTGGAGTGGACCCAACTCTCGCCATCCTCTGCCTGCTCGATGATGTAGCCTAAACGGAGAGAAGCAACATTGACATACATGCAATCATAAGCAGTATACCTGTCTAAAGGAACTCCCAGTCGTCTGGCGAGGAAGGCCACCATCCCGTCGTCTATAATGTCGCAACTGTTGGTCTGGAGGCGAGCGATACAGTGCTGGAGCCATGCGTACACTAGGGGAAACATCCCCGACTCGAACAAAATGCGCTGAAGGCATTCTATCTCCTGGTGGGTGGGGCGCCGCAACTTAGGTCGCACCCAGATGGTGCTCCCCAGGACGCGGAGGATTGTCCTGAATAGGGGGCTCGTTATGTTGCGGCTATAAGGTGTGTTGGAGGTGGGCGCTGCTATCTCCGTCATATACCTCCATATGATGTTGGGGTCCTCAGCGTCGAAGCCGGCGGTGGTGTGTGTAAAGCCAAACACCTCACTCATCTGTTGAATAGTGAGGCGATATTCCTGGTTGCCTAGCTGAAAGATGACCTCCTCTGCAGATGCTGTATGTCCAGGGACCTCCAAGGTAGCCAAGAACTCCCATGTGAGGCTGGGTTAGTGTCGATGCATGGTCCGCAAGAGGTGTCCAGTGCCGAGCCTGCTGAAAGCCTCGACGATGCCGCGATGCATCCCAAGCTGCTCCATATCTGGTCGGCAATAGCAACGAGCTATCATGGCTCGCTTAGTAAGAGTCTCGGCGAGGTGGCGGTCATTTGGATCGGCGATCTCCACTCGGTCAATGCTAGGGTTCTTTGTTCGAACCATGATCCACAAATAACCAATCAACTAAGGTAAGTTCTATACAAATAATATAAAAGCATAAAAGAACCCCATACTTAGTTTCTGAAACTTTGACACTTCCTTTTTTACCCGATTTCAATTATCTCTAGAGAGAATTTAAGACCACCAACACAGTTCTGCTGGTGTCGTAAAGAAGTAATGCTCCAAGGGATCCAAATATTCATCATAATCCACAAAAGTGTTAGAAATTTCATTACCTTGCTCAAGAGCCACAGAAATCGGCTCTGGGATTGGTTCTATGACTTGCGCGATTGCAATGAGTTCTTCAGATGAACCAAGAGCCAAAACATATAGATCCTCATGCGTGCACTCATGAGATTCCATTTCAATTGTTGTCGGGCTTCCTTCTTCCTTTCCACTTTTGCTTAGGCTATCAGCAGAAGTAACAGCGGGCACCGGTTGTGGGGCGGCGGGCGCCGGTTGTGGGTCGGCGGGCGCCGCTTTATACATTGGCGATTCATCTTTGTTTGGCTCGGTCATTGCCTCGCATTCTTCCTCCAATGTTTCGTCAGCCATGTCGTAGAAAATACCCCACGTGCCAAACAGTCCTGGGTTGTAAAAGATATCGACAACCATGGCATATATACGCTCTCTCATTTCAATACTTACCCCTTTATAAACACAATGCACCATATCTCGCGGGCTATCATCGAAACCAATTGATTTACGTTCGTCCACTAATTCTTGCACGCTTTTGAAGTAATGGTGAAAATATTCTCCCAGGTTTTGATCTAGCCTCAACATTTTTTTTTATTTTTCGAAAGAAACTAATGAACAAAAATAAAGAAATATAAACACAAAAGAAAAGAAATATACAAAAAATCAATAAACACACAAAACAAAGAAATAAACTTGCTTTCCCAGCTACGGCGCCACTTTTGACGGAGGAGAAATGTCATTAGGTTTCACCTCGCCAAAGAAACAACCCAAACTAACAAACTAACTAGCAAACTAGTATAGCAGATAAGTAAGGGGTCGAACCCACAGAGAAACAAGTAAGATCATAAGATCTACAAATAAACACTAAAAGCCATAGATTCCGCACTTCGAATACCAAATGACCTACAATGCAAATAAACTTATTAAACATAGAATATGAATACTTAATGCACCTAAGACCACCTATAAACGACCATATAAAATATGCATTATCAATCAGGACAATGATGGGTAGGTCGCGGGGATCCTTGTGTAAAGGTTCGGATTTTTAATCCTAAATTAATAAAAAGGAAAATAAAAATGAATTTAAAACATATTTAATTCGGATATTTCAAATAAAACTCGTTCTAAATTTAATAACTCGAACTTAAAATTCTTAAAACAAATTCCGGCCCAATTTTTAACTTAAAAAAAAAATCCATTCCGTCTTTCACCTTAGCATTCAAAAATTTCTTCGGATAATGATATCCTATTCGGGTTCTAAAAATCCAATTGATCGAGAGAGCAGAATTTAGAAGACCAATCGTCGGAAATTTAAATTTCTGACTCTAGACCACAGTTTCATCATCTTTCTTCCAATCTTATCCAATTCTAACCTTCAACTCATCTTTTCTTCTTCGGGCAAATTCTATCCTCTCCTTTCCTCCCTATGTTCTATATTCCACTTCTTTTGGAAAACAAACAACCCATTTCAATCTTTAAAAATCAGATTCTTTGACCACTTTCACACCCACACAAACACAAGGAGCCAAACAACCCACACCCCCTTTCTCCCATTTGTTTTACCAAGAGTAGAGGAAGCCCCTTTTTCCTCCTCCTTGCTCGGTTGCCACCGTCTCCCTCCCTTCTCTTTCCTCCCGATTCCGACCAGTAAGGCCCTTCCTCCTTTCCACTTGAAAATGAAGCAAAGATCCACCTTTATGATTATCCTCTTCAATCCAGGGCCTGGCAAGTTTCCTTGAGCTTCCGACTAGCCGATTCGAGCTTCCGAAGACCCGATTCAAACATTCTAGCGAGACAAAACCGCGCCTCGGTGAGCCTATTTCTTCCCTCCTTCTTCCTTTCATTCCTGTATGTGTGTAGGTATGGGTGTGGTGTTATGGCTAGAGCCGGAGTCTGGGTCTCTGTCGGTGGCCTTCCTCCTCACCCTCCATCATCTCCTTTCCGAATGCAGGAGGCTTCCTGACGATGGATTTTCAGTCGCCTTAAATCCTATCGAATATAACCGACTAACCTAACTAATGTAGTTTGGCAAGTACGGGTCGATCCCACAGAGAGTCAATGATTTGTATGCAAGTCAAGTGTGCTAAATAAGAACTAAAAAAACAAAGAGGGGGAATTATGATGATTCAGACTAACTAAGTAAAAAGCAAAAGGAAGCAAACTAAACAAATTGATTTAACAAATATGAGACAAATAGCTTAGGTCAACCAATCTCAGCAATCAGGTTTGTTCATTGATCATCGAAATCAAATAGATAACTTCCTCTTGAACACTTTGTTGTGGAAAGACTAGGTCTTTTGAATCCAATTCCTTATCGAATCTAGTTAACAGGACAACCAGACCCTGAAAACCCTAATTATCAAACAATCTTGAAACTATCAAGATTCAATTCAATAATTGATTAAGCTTAAAGGAAATCAACAAAGACAATCGATACGCACAACCAGTTAATGCATCAATTGCAAATCAATTCTCTATACGAATCCCTAAATCAACCAGTTTCAGAGATTTATACTTTGCTACTCAAGGATATAGATAACTCAACCAGAAATTACCTACATCTAGCTATAGATTATCATGAAAAAGCATCAGTTGATCAGGCTAATGGAAATTCACGAAAACCCTAAACATTCAGCGCAGAGAATCAATAATGTTCAAAGAGGAGTATTACGAACAGAAATCTCATAATAAAATAGAAAACCTGAAGCTTCGATTAGTCTCCCTAAGCAAAGGAGTTAGTTGTTCATCCTTGAGAAATCACAAGAGGTCTCCAACTTTCTATGTACAAAACCTCTTCCATGGAATAAAAATCCCAAAACTCCCCCCTTTCAAAAGAAACAAAAACCCCTCCTACTTGTTCCACCTCCCACCGTTTCCTGTTCCTTTCCTTTAATTTCATAATAAAACTTAAAACAACACATTTCCAAATTAAATCCAAGTAACAGCTGGCCACATCTTGCAAGCCGGTACATAACTCGGTCTGAAATCAAACAACTCGGTCGAGTTCCTTCGTGACACACCCGAGTTCTTTCCAGCAGCCACCTTGACGTCCAGATTTCACTGTCTTTAAGGCCGAATTTGGAAAAGTGGTAAACATGAAAGTTGTAGGATTTCGAATCCTCTTTCCAACAAGTATAAGTACACTCCGATCCGATAAATACAGCCTTCAAACGACTCGTTTTAGTGCAGCGTCGCCAACCTGGACAACTCCAATCCTTTACATGCTTTAGCTCATCTCCTCGGCTCTTGTGTTCTTCTATTCTTGTCCAATCTTCCAACATTGGCTCGAGCTTAGCTTCACCTCCTTACAATCACCTGAAATCATGAACATAATTAAAACATGAAAACTACTCTAACTCATGCATATTACCCTACCTAAACACCTCTAAATGGTTATATTAACACTACCTAAATGTGTCTTATCAAACTCCCCCACACTTAAACCTTTCTTGTCCTCAAGAAAACAAAATCAATCCAATCAAACATCCCACAAATATGCTCTTCATGCATTGACCTCGTCAAAACACAATTCAAAACCAAGTAAGAAGCACAAGACAATAATCAACATCCTCACATGTATTCGAGCAACTTAAAGGCTTAGGCACATTTCAATCCAACCTCACCGGGTATATAAAGTGTTTCACTCATTGCTCTTGTGTTTAGGCTAATTCAATTCCGCTCAAACTCAATCCAATGTAACCAAGCTACATAAAAATTGAAATCCACATCACGATCTCCACCTTGAGTGACATTACAAACAATAATCATCATGAGGTCTTGTAAGGGTTGTAATGGGGCTCGGGTAAGAACATTAAGGTATGGAAATATTTAGGCTTTGTGGTGCTAAAAAAAACCCGGGAAAAAGAGATCTCAACTATAACCGGAAAAACACTCAAAACCAAACATTTCTTCAACCGAAAGAATTCAAACTTTAACTCCATACACAAATGAAAACTTAAGCACAACTCTTGTTAACCAACTCACTCTTTGTTAATTCTTTTCTCTCTTAATTTTTCAATGATTTTTCTTCTTCTCTTTTCTTGATTTTTTTTCTTTTTATGATTTTTCCTCGACTTCTTCTCCTAAGTGAATTTTATCCTCCTTAGGCCCCGAGTGTTAAGCACAATAATCATCCATATGAAGCTCAAAAAGAATAAACCACCCATACATAACTTTCAAATGCTCAAAACACTACACTAATACACATTTTCACCAATCTTCTCCCTAATTCCCGGATAGGGTAAGGCTAAAATCGGCTAAAGGACATTTCGTGGGGCTAGCAAAAATGGGCTAAAAGGCTCAAATTTGGCTTCAAGCAGAGGATGGTATATACAGGTAGATACAGAGTAAGATATGGCTAACAAAATATTGTCTCAATCATATGAAGATCACAAGTAATAATCAAAATATACGGCCTTGACATTGATATCAATCTCAATTCTCAGAGGTAGTCACATTGGAGAGTATCACACACAAGAAGCAAAAAGGACATCAATAAAGCACAGTCCCAATAAGGCCAAAATAACTCACAAGATAAATTTTTGTTGGATTTCAATGACACCTAAAACCTAAGAGTTATACATGCTCAATTAATCAATTATCTCATGCTCCAATAGATCAAACAAACTCGACGAGGATCAACAATGCAAGCATATCATGGGACTTATAGTTAGATTAAGAAGACAAGTGGTGCAGATGGGGTTATCTGAGAGATCCTAAATCTAAAATGCAATGCATGATATTTTTGTGGTTTTCTATTTTTTTTCAGATTTTTTTTTATATATAATGTGCAAAACTAAGAATAATAAACATGAAATGCCAAAATATGAAAGAAATATATACAATGCAACCTAAATGCAAACATGTAAATGTTCACTCCTCCACACTTAATTCACACATTGTCCTCAATGTGAAAAATAAAAGAGAAAAGAAGAAAACACTTACAGAGTCATCTACATGTCAGGCGGAGGCGGAGATGGAAAATTGAAGCGCAAGAGGAAGGCGAGCCAACATTCCTTCTCGTCTTGACCTCAAGGAGACACTACAACCTAATCTCTACAAACAAGAGACAAGGCAACACCAACAAGAAAATATTTGTTGTCCCGGCAAGGACAATTCACAATAACAATCGATGGTGTTAAACCACTTACAATAACACACAACACCACAAACCTCAACAATTTGCAAATTGATAACAATTAAGCATAATTGATCAAAACTAAAATCAATAAACTCAACAAGAAACTCTTATTAAATTTATATCAAAAAGTAAGATCAATTCAAATGCTCAAGACTCCATGATTTCCAAATTTGCAATTTCACAATTAAGCACAAGAATCCCAATCCAAACCAAAACCTCTCAATCAATCTAAATCCACCCCCTAATTTCTCTATCAACAAGTTCCTAATTCACCCAATTTGGCATCCCAAACTACAAATTCAAGCCAAGTCCAAATTCAATCACTCTCCAATAACAAATCTTGCATAAATAAGGTGTAATCTCACCCAAACAACCCCTAAATTACACAAATTTATTCAATTTGATAAAACCTAGAAATTGGGGGTTTTTGAAAACTTACCTCAACACTTCAATGGAGGAGAGAAAGAGGAGGGAGGCTGACCGGCTGGTGGTCGGTGTTGGGGCCGGAGATGGCTGAACGAGGGCAGGTGAGGGCGGCACTAGCGTGGTCGGTTGAGAGCGCTGGCGGCTGTGGGAGACGGGAGACAGGAACTCGGGAGAGAGACCGGCTGGTGATCGTTGTTGGGGAGCGGCTTGAGGGCTCCGGGACTCACCGGGAGGGCCACTGGTCGGAGGTTCTCGGCGCCGGCGTTGCTGGTGGTGGCCGGCGATGTAACCTCAGGATCGGGAGGCAGGGGCGCTGGGCTTGCTGTTCGCTCTTCTTGCTAAGCGAGAATCGATTTCTCGCTTTTTTTTTTTTTTTGAAGACTAATATAACTCGGGTGGGGTTTCACAAACTCGACCGAGTTTAATTTTTTCCACCCGAGCTCTTCTTGAAGACCTGTTCGTCACTCGGGTTGGCCACGTGACTCGGCCGAGCTTCCTACCCGAGTACCCTACTGTAATTTTCTTGCTTTTTGACCAAATTTTTGACAATCTTTTTTTTTTTTTTGAAATTGAAATTGAAATTGAAAACTCAAATGAAAAAAAATTGAAAAAATGTAAATCTAAATTACTCACCTTGGGTTGCCTCCCAAGAAGCGCTTGGTTATGGTCGGTAGCTCGACATTTTAGTTGTCCATTTAAGACTCACTCGGACATTGTCAGTGCTCTCAGCAGCAAATCAAACTCTTGCACACACCATCTAGGTAGACTAGCACTACATATGAATAAGTTGAAGTCAAAGTATCTCCTCAATTCTTCATATGCCCGAGCATAACTCCCCGCCGCGGGTATGTAGAACCACCAATTCAGTTCCATTGGTGGTATGTCAAAATAATGAGCCCAAGGATCGACATAATCACCGACCTTCTCACCATTGCAGAGGATATCAATTCTTTTCTTAGGAGCCACAAAAATTAGCTCCGGACTTGGTTCCTTGATAGGCGAGCTCGAGACAATCTCATCGAATGAAGGAGACAATAAATCACATGGGATCTCATGCGTCGACTCATGACACTCCATGTCAGGAAGTAGTGTACTCTCCTCTTCATCACTGAAGAAACTGTCATCATCTTTATCTTCATGACTTTCTAAGCTTCCCTCGGGTGTGACAAACAGGTCCTTGCCACTCCCTAGGGTGTTCGTGGTGAGGCTCTCTATCGGGTTAACCACTAGTTGAGCCGGTAGTTCACCCGCTTCACAAGTTGGTATCTCATTCCCCACTTGGACCATTTGATGCACTCGTTCATCTAGTTCAGCGATCTGCTGACACAATTGCTCATTCTCCTCGTAGGAGGCATTTGATAGATCCTCCAAAGGTGCATCGAAGTAATCCATTGGTTGAGGTTCTTGGGCAAAGGACACTTCCTGCAAGGCCTGGTGACCCATGTAGCAGATAAGATCCCAAATTCCCACCAAACCTAACCGTGCTAGATTTCCACCGCACATATATATAGCACGCGCCTTCGTCTCAGCAGTCATCCCCTCTATAACGCAGACAACCATATCTCGCAAACTATCGTGGAAACCCCGCACATTGCGGATGTCCACACACCTCTGCAACCTAGTGAGATATAGGTGAAATTTTTCACCTTCGAACTGCGATAATCTCAACATGTGAAACTGTTAGTAGCATATGTGTTGTGAACCGTAAGACAGGTTCACAACAAAAGTTAGTAGCTAAATTAACACACAAAAACAAGCACACAAATAGCAACTTGACTCCCCGGCAACGGCGCCAAATTTGACGATGGATTTTCAGTCGCCTTAAATCCTATCGAATATAACCGACTAACCTAACTAATGTAGTTTGGCAAGTACGGGTCGATCCCACAGAGAGTCAATGATTTGTATGCAAGTCAAGTGTGCTAAATAAGAACTAAAAAAACAAAGAGGGGGGATTATGATGATTCAGACTAACTAAGTAAAAAGCAAAAGGAAGCAAACTAAACAAATTGATTTAACAAATATGAGACAAATAGCTTAGGTCAACCAATCTCAGCAATCAGGTTTGTTCATTGATCATCGAAATCAAATAGATAACTTCCTCTTGAACACTTTGTTGTGGAAAGACTAGGTCTTTTGAATCCAATTCCTTATCGAATCTAGTTAACAGGACAACCAGACCCTGAAAACCCTAATTATCAAACAATCTTGAAACTATCAAGATTCAATTCAATAATTGATTAAGCTTAAAGGAAATCAACAAAGACAATCGATACGCACAACCAGTTAATGCATCAATTGCAAATCAATTCTCTATACGAATCCCTAAATCAACCAGTTTCAGAGATTTATACTTTGCTACTCAAGGATATAGATAACTCAACCAGAAATTACCTACATCTAGCTATAGATTATCATGAAAAAGCATCAGTTGATCAGGCTAATGGAAATTCACGAAAACCCTAAACATTCAGCGCAGAGAATCAATAATATTCAAAGAGGAGTATTACGAACAGAAATCTCATAATAAAATAGAAAACCTGAAGCTTCGATTAGTCTCCCTAAGCAAAGGAGTTAGTTGTTCATCCTTGAGAAATCACAAGAGGTCTCCAACTTTCTATGTACAAAACCTCTTCCATGGAATAAAAATCCCAAAACTCCCCCCTTTCAAAAGAAACAAAAACCCCTCCTACTTGTTCCACCTCCCACCGTTTCCTGTTCCTTTCCTTTAATTTCATAATAAAACTTAAAACAACACATTTCCAAATTAAATCCAAGTAACAGCTGGCCACATCTTGCAAGCCGGTACATAACTCGGTCTGAAATCAAACAACTCGGTCGAGTTCCTTCGTGACACACCCGAGTTCTTTCCAGCAGCCACCTTGACATCCAGATTTCACTGTCTTTAAGGCCTAATTTGGAAAAGTGGTAAACATGAAAGTTGTAGGTCTTCGAATCCTCTTTCTAACAAGTATAAGTACGCTCCGATCCGATAAATACAGCCTTCAAACGACTCGTTTTAGTGCAGCGTCGCCAACCTGGACAGCTCCAATCCTTTACATGCTTTAGCTCATCTCCTCGGCTCTTGTGTTCTTCTATTCTTGTCCAATCTTCCAACATTGGCTCGAGCTTAGCTTCACCTCTTTACAATCACCTGAAATCATGCACAAATCTTGTAGATTCCGACTCTAATTGAAACATAATTAAAACATGAAAACTACTCTAACTCATGCATATTACCCTACCTAAACACCTCTAAATGGTTATATTAACACTACCTAAATGTGTCTTATCACTTCCTGGTGTCTCTGCTTTCTTTCTTTCAATTAGAAAGTTGAAGAAGGCTCGGTGTGGGTCCCGCCTCCACATCATCCGGCCTAATCAGACGAGGCCCACTCCTTCTTTTCTTTCTTATGGCTTCAGAATTCTAAGGGGAAAGGAGAGGCCGAATTCTTTTAATAAATATTGATGTG
This sequence comes from Persicaria tinctoria, assembly GCA_037127255.1. NCBI lineage: Eukaryota > Viridiplantae > Streptophyta > Magnoliopsida > Caryophyllales > Polygonaceae > Persicaria > Persicaria tinctoria. The sequence goes on along the minus strand of JBANSL010000012.1, from coordinate 38,087,783 downwards.
TGTCGGATATTCTGTTATGCGGTTCTGCATAAGCCAGGTAAGTTCCTAGATCTTACTCAGATTGATTCCCATTTGCATGTAATCATAGGATATAATAGGTGTTGCATGTGCATAAGAGCATGTCATGTAGTATCATGTTTAGGATTTGTACTTATGAATGATCATCTGTCTTCTTTATGCGTTTGAAAAGAGAACGATCGTTATCTGTGAAGTATCTAGAGTCCTTGTTAGGGTCATAGGATAGCTCAGCCTCATCGGGTCTTGTCTTGAGTCATCGAGTCATATGAAACTTCCTTTACATATATTATGAGCATGATTGTGAAATCTGCATTCGAGCTTTTTTTTTATTGTGGTCACGGGTTGGGCATGCGGGCCGCCCGATTATAATGGAATGCATTCACGAGCTGGCCAGTCTCCGCCCTATCGGAACGGGGTGGAGGTAGGAGAGGAATATACCACTTGGTATTCTGTGTTAAGGCCTTGTTATATTTATGCACTTGACCTTTGGAACATGTTAGTGTGTTAATATTCCGCCTTGTATCTAGAAGCATCTTTATTAGGAATAACGTATATGGTATGGTTACTGTAGGACCTAGTCTTGTGAGTGGGCCTCAGTATGATCCCACGCCCTATATTATTTTTTAGGTACGTCTTATATGTGTAATGATGCTGATTTGGTTCCATGACCGCGATGTTTTGACATGGCGGAAAGAGAGAGTTGAGACTCTGACTTCACCAAATTATTAATGGTAGATTTGAATATTTGGATTGCGTTTTGACCCGGCTTCGTCGTGGCAACCTATTGTATGTTTTAAAATTTCGCCGGTTTACATGATAAACGAATTTCACGGCTTATGTCATAGGGAAGGTACAGGGTACTTACCCCGGGGATTCCAACGATCCCTCTCAGCTTTTGGGTGTGAAATCCCACTTTCAAAGTGAATTTGTTGATTTCCAACCTTCAATCTGTATTCGGGGCGCAATATCCTAACGAGGGGTTTCATCCCTCGAAACGTAACCCATGAATCATAACCCCGGGCCTTTACACCTTGAACACAGATTTTAGACACTCCGAAGTGTTCGTGGTCATTATGTTGTAGCGATTCGCCAAGAAATATGTCCAGGCCCTGTTGTCGTAACCATCCTTTTTCCTATATTGTCCGATAGGGGCCGAGTTATTCGAGACCGTCCCACTACAAATCATCCCATTCTTCTTCGATCTTCAATCCGACACCTTCGTCCTGGTCTGTGCCCCAATGTGGATTGTTGGGTACTACCCGTCCTCCTGGCTGCTGATGGATATCACCTCTAACCCCTGATCCATGTCACCCGAAGAGTTTTTCATTTCATCCAACTGGATCACATCTAGACCCATTCCATTGTCACTTGAAAACATACCCGTGTCACCCAAACATATACCCATGTCACCAACGTCTATCACATCTAGCCCATCTTCACTGTCGTCCATGGTCATCCCTATGGCCTCACTGACCTCCCCCTCACCATATAACATACTTAGCATCTACAGAAACCGGGGTTGGGTTTGCCTAACCGTCTACCTCGTGTATCACAATGTCAGCTAACTGATCCAGTTTGTGGAGGTAGATGGCCCACTCAAGCGTACTTCCTCGGCACAAGCACCGTCCCAGATGGGGTGCTTTACATCAAATCATTCCTTCTGCAACGGACCTACATAAATTGCCATGGGCCAGGGATGTTCTCCGCACTTTGAGCTGAGGAAATTAAACGCATCAAGGTCGTCATCATTAGCCATCACGATCGGATGACCCCCCCCCCCCCCCCCCTTTCGAGTTTGCCACGTAAGACAACATAACTTCTTCTTCATATACTGCACCGTCGACGACATTGAGCATGATCTGGTTTTTCATAAATGTGAAGTCAACACTCTCCTGTACCACTACATTCTTGTGTGCGATCCCGCTCCCAAACACCCATCAGCCTCCCTCGAACACCCAAAAACCATCGAAAATGAGAGTGACACAGACCAAGACTTTTCCACCTTAAAATTAAACGACAGATGAAAACAAAGGTTCCTAGGGTTTTACACTCATCCATAGACGATGAGTACTATGGGAAATAGACTTACCTATTGCATCCAAGAACAAAGGTTTATGGGAAACCTAAGTGACACAAGGGATTCTAATCGCTGACAACACCAAATAAGGGCGACAAGTGGTATGCAATTGAAACTTCAGGACGAAAACTTCTCTTCCATGGTAGTAGTTCTCTTTATCTCTTTTATCTTAGATTATGAAAACGGAGGAAGAAACTGAGTGGCTTCTCCCCTCCTCTCCTTTTATAAGTTGTAAAAGGGAGGGAAACCCCACTATCATATCTCCAAATCCCTTTGTTAATGATTGTTGTCTTGTCACTCATTTTAGCGCCAAAATTTTGCCTCCCTTTTGTCCTTCTCTCACCTACAACCCGCCTTCCCTGTGACAAATTCTTTTTTGCACAAATAACCCACACCTACAAACTTGCCATTTTCCCAAAAATGAACATTTTTACAAACCTGCAAAAAATGTAGGCTACTTTTGCAAAACAATCTAAAAAATAGAAAGACGTTAATTAATTAAGGTGACTTCACTTTAATTATATATAGGACATTTTTAATCAGTTGATTTTTTTTATTAATCAAGGCAATATAACAATATATGATAAAGATAAAATTTTACCCAATTTATTTGTATCGATATATTTTTACAAGATCCATATAATAACATATTGTTAATATAATATTTCACCAAATTTTATTAGATATCAATACATTTTTTTAAGATCAATAAAGCAATATATGCTTAAGATAAAATTATAACCAATTTTCTTAGATATCGATATATTTTTGTAAGTTTTAACCCAATTTATTAAACAACGATATATTATATCATATCTCTTTACTTTTTTTTTATATCAAATTTAATATTGAAAAAATTAAAGAATTGGATTACTTTTGATTTATTTTATAATTTTATAATTATTAGAAAACATGTTAATACAAAATTTATTTAAATGAAAAAAAGTTGAAAGAATATACATAAATTGATTACTTATTTTCAGTGGTGATCGCAGGATTTTCTAGTGGGGGTGAATTTTTTTGTTTTGGAAGTTTTTTCTCGGAGTATATAATGAAGAAAGTTATAAAATATTTAAAGAAAATCATTAATTGTGGTATAAATATGATATTATAATACAAAAATTCATACAATAAAATTTAATAATTATATTTTTTTTTTGAATGATGAATAATTTTTTTAAAAATATTGAAAGAAAATTATAATTTTTTTTAAAAATATGTCATTTTAAATATGACATTGATAGTAAAAAACCTATAAATAGTGGTTTAAATATGACATTGATAGTAAAAAAAATTCATAGGAATAAAATCTAAAATATTTTTTAAAAATATGTGTGTAGGATAATGGATACTCATGAAAATATTAAAAGAAAACAATAAAATGATATTTCAATACGACAATTATAATAGGAATTAAAAAAATTGCAAAAAAAAAAACAAAAAAAAAACAATGAGGTTTGAACTCATGACCTCTTGTATTACTTACGTTTCTTTTTCTTTCAATTCTTTACTAACTAAGCTAGACAACATTAATATTCTTTTCTAAATTTTTTATTTTTTACTTTAAAAGTTTTTTTTGTAAATCCTAAATTTTTCGGTCGCCGGTGGGAGAGGCGGCCATCACTGTTATTTTGATATAACAATTAAAAATAGGGTCACCCTATATACACCGCAAATCCACGATTAACGCTGTTAATGAAACGTCGAATGCAACGTTGTAGAAACGTTGGATTTCACTTTGCAGCAACGTTGGTTTCGACGTTGTCATATGTCCTACACAACGTTGTGAATTGAAGGAAGTTGGGCGGGTCGGACACTTTAGCAACGTCTAATCCGACGTTGCTAAAGTGGGCCTCGTCGGGCCAGACAACGTTAAGTCTGACGTTTGTACCAGCAACACTTGGATCAACTTTGAAGTTCTATTATCTTTGTTTTTGTTGGGTAGGATGTTGGCGAAAACTTAGTGCGATGTCTGCATCTTTTATTTTGTTGGGGCGTTTTGCCCATCGCGGAGGGTTTTCAAATATGATTTGTGGTTATTTCAGGGAAAAACACGTTACATGAAAACGTTTAGACTGCCTCATTTTTCATATTAATGATAGAAGATTACAGCAAAAATAACTTAGTTAAGAAGTTTTTCCGGGTCTCTGTCATGTCACACCTCAGAGGAAATCATTGTTGTTCTCTTCCTCTGATGGTGAAACATTCTCCGGCGGCACTACGACGACCCGGAAGCGAGCGTTGCCTAAGTAGCTAAACATCAAACCCGCGCCTACCCGCACGCCACGCGATCTCGCGAACGTATTCCATCTTTGTGCGAGCCAGAGTGCCCCGGAGCTGTTGCGCTCTACCCGGATGATGATGCCTCTCCTCCCTGGCCCATTAGTCAGCGTTATTCTTTCGACGCCCCCAGCCCGTATTCTTCCTCGAAGTTGGAAGGTAGAGGCTGCAGATGTCAAGATCTACTTAATGAGTTGGGAACGTTGTAAATCGGATGTGAGACCGAAGGGGGCTTACCAGTATTTGTGTGAGCGAGACGTCTTCTACCCACTGAAAAAATCCCTAGGGCCGCTCCCTGTGACCGAGAAGAAAGGTCTTGGTGTGTTACCGGCCGCCATCTCTTCTTCCGTCAAATGAGATGTTGTAATTTCGACCCTCGCATGGCGTAATTTATAGTGGGAAATCCTTTCTCGTTTTTTGTGAGGCTTCCTTACTACAACGCCAAATATGACGTTGTTAAAACGTTACATTAAACGTTGAAGCAACGTTTAATTGGACGTTGTTACACCGTCATATTAAACGTTGTGTTATGTGAACTCCCATGACAACGTTTAATTGGACATTGCTAATTACGCCATCTATAAATACATCAACACGTAATGGCATCAAGCCCAAATTCCTTTGTCAAATATGCCAAGTTCAACGATGGAACCCGTTTTGTTGTTGAAGTGGGGAGACACCCTCGTCCGCCTAAGGAGGATGCTTGCAACTGCAAGCATATGAACTATACACATGATTTCCGATGCAATCTACTTTCTGTGCAGGTTTACCGTATCCTGGAGACGTCAACACAGTTGCAGTTCGGGTGTCAGGAGTGTGACGACAACCCTGCATCGTACTATACACGGATGATTGAGCAGATAACGGATATCATGGTCGTTTTGTACGACGACATGTCTCCGTCGCTTTGTCGCAGAGCAGCAGAGTATGCAGTTGATACAGTAGTGCGCCCTACCCAAGATCTGATGACGACATATGCGTTCCAGCAGGTGCAGATTAGTATATACCCAAACATTCCTGAAGAGTCCGTCGGTAGTTGTTCCGTTTAATACAACAACCCTTGTTGAAATGTAACATTGAAACCCGTTTGTAATTTTAGATATGGGGCCAACTGATGTTTGTTTTGGTTGAATGATTGCTTTTTTATATTGTTTCTAGGTCTTCATAACAACAAACATTCAACTTTCAACTCTGAACTTCATAGACAACAAAACAAACAAATACGACAAGGATAATTCCAACTTTCATGACTCCTAAACATGGTGTAGAGGGCGACCTTCCTGAATCCGCAATGCTCTAAATCTATTAAATTGGTCTTGGAAGGGAGTATCCCATCCGTTGACGCTCGGGTGATGGTATGCCGTCCATTCATGTGTTGGAGGAGGTAAAGGGGCGTTGGGATGTAACCATATCTGCAAAAAGGGCAAAAAGTATAGTATAATGTTAAGTGGGGTAATTAATGATAGTTAATTTATGGTTGGAGTGAGATCATACTCACCGCTGCGAAATGATCTTGGTTCTCAATGCATGCCATGCCCAGTATGGCCTCGTGAGGTGCGCCATTTGGTTGTTCGGTATACATAGGGAGGCATGTGAAGGGCATGTGCCAAGATAAGACGACAAGGGGCACTTGGTAGACGGTTGCGAACACAAGACCCATGATAGGCAACTCGATCCAGTATCTCTGGTCACCTCCCACTCTGCCGGAGTAACTCTGTAGGTCGACAATCTCTCGGACCGAATACCCTCCCATGTAACAACCAGTGTAAAGGTGATTGTTATGCTCCAGATGGTTACACAATAACCCTTTCATATCTACGAATCGTGCCTCCCCTGGCCGTAACATCAGCTGCGCCAAAGCTCGATATCCGCAGTGACCATCTCCCACGGTGTTGACGTCCGCTGCAATGTGCCTGAACATGAAAGGGTCCACATTGTTGTCTCCCCAGCTAAATCCCCAATATTGTGCGTCAGACGGATGTTCGGACTGTCGGTCCCTACCGTGGCGACCTGATCTGGCTTCCGCCCTTTCAAAATTCGCCCGATTTTGCTCAGATCGCAAGGGATTCGTTCTGCACGGGTTCCTCCTCCCTCTAGGTCTGCCCTTTGACCGTATGCTACCCCGCTCCGGTGGGTGCAAATCAGGGTCACAAGCTTCATTAGACGCAGTGTACGAAGCCGACCTGGCATAGGGTAAGATCGCATTGTCCGATTCATCCCACGTCAGATCCATCCAAAATGGGTGGATGTCGTCAGGTGTTATTTGAACTCCTTCATCAAAAAAATGCTGAACGTCGTGCACACAAGGTATCCCATGGCATATTCTCCAATGACGGTCGACGCACTCTGAAGCTATTGTTCTGTCGACAACTTTCCTCCAATGACCGTAGAGAAGTTCGAAACACTTCTTTAAAACCACGTGCTTAATCTGATCGAATAAGGGGACTTCCTGTGCGTTAGTTGGCCACTTGAAACGATCTATCTCCAACGCAGTCTGGATCTCGTGCACCTGACATTCATTCACCCGATGAATGGCATCCACCACGACACAGAAATCACCAGTGGACGAGTGTAATGCTTCCTTCAAAACTTTATATTGGCCTTCAACCCTACACGATGGATCATGTGCTTGAGGTGAACGACTGTCGAAATGTAGTAAAAGAGCGACAAGGGTAACGACGAAAACGATATGCGTACCTATTGGTTGTCCTCGTTCCAAAGTGTAGGACGTGGTCGGTGTAACATCTGACAAGGCTCATCCGGTGGATGAGCCACACTATTTCCAGATACCCCATGACCCCGGGAAAGGGCTGCCATTGGGCGTGAAGATATCTACGCCGCCTCTCGAACGACTCCTCCGTCAAAGACGAGAATAAACCCCACACCTGGTTCTTGAATAGAGTTGAAATTTCCAGATTCTTTGTAATTTTCAAAGCGTTGTCTTCACAGTTGCGAGTTACATGTAACCAGCACAGTAGATGTTGCACCTCGGGGAAGACGGCCCTAAGTGCAGCCATAAGGCCCAGCTCTCGATCTGTCATGATCGAATCGGGCACCTTACCCTGAAAAATAACACGTAGGTTGTTGAGCACCCAAGTGTACGTGTCCGTGTCCTCGTGAGCCATAAAGGCATATGCGATGCAAAAGTTTTTTCCCATTGGCATTAAGCCGACTATCTCGCACAGCGCGACGTTGTACCTGTGGATGTGGTGCCGCAACGTACGCACATTAGCATATCACTATTTATGGAAGAAATGTACGAAGACATAGGATATAGTACTTACGCGTTTGTCTTGTACGTACTATCCATGACGACAACGTAAGGGTATTTGTTCAAGAGACGAATCCCATCCGGGTGTGCGAGAAAAAGGTCATTCAATACATTGTCATCGTCTGGGCTCCTCCTGAATTCGTAGTAGTAGCCCCTTTCTCGGAGACGATGGAGGGTGTCTTGGGTCATCGTTCCATTTCCTCTCTCTTCAACGGCGAGCTTGTTGAGGGTGTTCTCCAGTGATCGCGATGAGGTGACGCTATTCGCATCTGCTTATCGTAGCCCGTACGAGATGGCCTTCGGCGGAGTTCCTATGTCTTTCATCCACTTGCACATTTTCTTCTCCCCTGGTGTCATTCTTCCCGCGTAAGCATGACCCTTCAATCGTTGAGGGAGCCCATGGTTGTGCGTTCCATTTTGCACGGTCATCGTCCACATATTCGGCCCCCCCTCATGACCGAGTAAGGAGAACGGGCAGTTGCTTAGTTTGCTCTGCGTGCTGCGAATCTGCTTCCCCCTTCTGCGAAACACTCCATATTGCTCGCACGCTAACAACACGCCACCCGATCGGTTTGAAGCGGTCGACCACGATTGCTTGATTACTAAGACCATGTTGTTCTTCAAGCCGAGTTGCTTGAAATGGTCGACCATTTCATTCCGGGATTTCCAAGTACGGGTGTCGGTAAACGTACATGTAAAGTGTCGAAACTAGATAAAGGCATAACAACGTACATGCACTTGATATTACTTAAAGGGTATATATTAACTTCGGGTTAAATAATGGAAAAATACATAGAGACAGATAATTCAGCCATAGGATTTTACCTGTGGGACGAAATTGTTTCGTCGTGGGGGGGGGGGGGGGGGGGCTACTCGTACCACCTCCATCGCTTCTTCACTTTCTGAGGATGACATTTTCAGATCTACGAATGAAATAGTAACTATTGTCTTGAATTGTGAGGTAAAGGGATGCATTCAATCGGTCTGATGGTGGAGGTATATAAGGGTATAAGAGGGGGACCATACATGACGTCAATTACGCGTTCTATGTGTCAGTCGTAACAACGTCACATCAGACGTCGTAATTGGGAGCATTCCCCAATTACAATGTACATTGTAATTGGGAACATCCCTCAATTACAGCGTCTGAACAGACGTTGTAATTGGGAACGTTCCCTAATTACAACGTCCATTCCAACGTTGTAATTGGGGGATGTTCCCAATTACCATATAAGGCCCCGTTGGTCCCCCCTCCACTTTATCACACCAAACACCTAACACCCATGCTACTATGCCTTCAACTCCGTATAGTTTCGTGAAGACAATTGAGTTCTCGGATGGAAACCGTTACACTATTAGAGTGACGAGGCACAGTGTGCCGGCTGAACGTCACATTTGGAACTGTAAGCACATGAAATATCACATTTTATTTCCATGCTGTTTATTTTCTGTGCAGTGTCATCACCGGTCTGAGATGTCAAGGGAGGTGTATTTCTGTTGTATGGAGTCCGACCGAGACCCCGAGTCGTACTATACTCGCGTGCTGGCCCATACAAAGGATAACATCAAAAGTCTTTATTGCGATGTGAGTCGGGCGCGTATTCACAGCATTGCCGAGTACGTGGTTGACTTAGTAGCGCGGCCCGCCCAACAAACTAAGGAGACTTACGCGTTGTGAGCCTCGAGAGATAATGGTTGATCGATCTGTTGTGAGCCTAATTCTCCATGTTTTATACTTACTTTTATATCGTTTTTTGCGTACATTTCATACATTTGGGCTAGAATAGTAAATAATCTATGTAGTTTATGTTTATTTGCCAAATTATGGAATCTACACCAGTTTTTGTTTAATTTCGCAGAAATCGAGGCAATTTACAGCAGTTCGGGGAAAGGAGGAAAAGCTCGAAGTCAACTGCATAAAGTCTGAGGTCAAGGAGTAGCGAAACCAGGACAAACCGAGCTGGAAGCAAGAAAACCGAGTCGACACAGACTGGTCGATATCGAGTACCCTATGTCGATATCGAGTGGCCAGTCGATATTCACCAGAAAGCCCAGAATTGACTAAGGAAGAATAGATCAGGTCAATATCGACTTAAGCTAGTCGATATCGAGTTGGCCCATATCGAGTGAAGACTAGGAATCGACCCAAGAAATCTGAAGAAGAAGACATTGGTCGATATCGAGTTAGCCTCTATGTACTCTCTTTGATATTAAAATTCGAAACATTAACATATGAATCGTTTTCATAATCGCTTGAATGGAACCTACTAAGAAGATCAAAATATTAACCTATCAATCATTTTCATATTCGCTTGAATGGAACCTACTAAGAAGATCGAAACATTAACATATGAATCATTTTCATTTTCGCTTGAATGAAACCTACTAAGAACATCGAAACATTAACATATGAATCATTTTCATTTTCGCTTGAATGGAACCTACTAAGAAGATCGAAATATTAATTCTATATGTTCATATTCACTTTCAAAATCACTGGATATCGGTTTAATTAACTCGGCATCGAGAAAATAATAAGGTCAACCTGCAACGTCGGAAACAACGTTGCTATACCCTAGCAACGTTTAAAGCAGCGTTGCTATCAACCCTTCCAACCCTAGCATATACCCTACGCGTAGGGTTGGAATAGGGCAGCCCTATGCAACGTTCAATCAAACGTTGCTAACCCCATATAACGTTTAATCGAACGTTTATAACCCTATACAACGTTTAATTCAACGTTGCTAAACCCCACCCCTAGGGTTCCCCGATGCAACGTTTCTTCCAACGTTGCCAAACCTTATGCAACGTTAGATTAAACGTTGTATGCTAAAGTGCCTATAAAAGCCACCCACACCCACACCCACACTCCATCCACCACAAACCCTTCCACACTATTACTACCTAATGTCGGCCCCCAATCATAGACTTCCCACTTACTTCACAAAAGACGCAGAAACGTCTGAGGGGATCAGCTATCAGATTAGAGGGACGAAATACCGTTAGCCACCCGATGCTAGCGACTGCAACTGCCAACACCGGATGTACAAGGGGGCATTCCCATGCTGCCTTTTCTGCATCTCATGTCAGAGTGGCTCAAGGAGATCGGTTGCGGGGGAGTTCGGATGCCACAACGACGCGGAGATTTATAGAAACGACTGAGAGGCCTACCTATCCGACATGGGCACAGTCATTATGGAAATGCTGGACGCGTTCTACACCGATGTATGTCGGGATTGTATCCGTGAAGTTACAGCATACGTAATTGAAAGGGTGGTGGGTCCGGGAAACGATAGGTTGCGATCGTACGCGTTCATCGACGTACAGATCGACATCTCTACCAGTCTAGATGAGTCCGTTGGTAGTTGTACACCCAGTACCGTTAGCACCACGTAGTTGTAGACTTATCGTATGTAATGTATGTAATATATGTATTTTCAAAGGGGGGGGGGGTGACCGGAGATCGGGGTATGTAATATATGTATTATCGTTTTCATATTTGATTATGTCGGAAGGGTTTTTGGGAGATAGAGATGCCCGGAGACCGGCGTATGTACAATATGTATTATAATTTTCATAAGTAATTATATATTATCGTTTTATTTATGTATTTTATGTTACTGTACCTACATTAATACGACGGAATTTATTTTATTTCTTTATTAAATATGGAAGAAATTTTCAATTTCAACGAACTAAACTGTGCAAATAATGTATTTTATTTATTTATTAAATATGCCAAGTTAATTTCAATGATCTAAAATCTCCAAATAATGTATATTATTTATAATATGCCAAGTTGAATTAAAAAAAAAAAGATAACTACAACATCAATTTAGACGTTGTAATTTGAATTACAACGTCAAAATAGACGTTGTAAGTTGAAGGGGTTCAACGTCGGTTTCGAGGTTGAAGGGGCCCAGCTGTGCACAACGTCGAATTCGATGTTGTAAGTTGAAGGGGTCCCGCTGTGCACAACGTCGAATCCGACGTTGTTGAGCTTATTATATAAAGCACAACATCGAAACCGACGTTGTACTTCTTCTTCCTCCACACGAAAGCGATTCGGGAGAGAGATCGATTCCTCTGAGAGAGCGAGAGAGCGGCCGAGGGTGCGAGCGAGCGACCGATCCAGGCGAGATCGATGGTGAGATCTCGGGGACGAATCCAAGGATTCGCCGGCGAGGGCGGATCTGGGCGAGGTGCGGGAGAGGAGGTGGTGTCCGTGGGTGGAGGTGGCCGAGGAGGCGGCGGTGATGGGGGCAGAGGGCCAGGAGGCCGTGGTCGAGGTGAGGGGCGCGGCGGCATTGGCGGCTCAGGGGCTGCTGGTGGCCGAGGGGTGGAAGGGGTAGGAGGTCGTGGCCGAGGTGAGGGGCGCGGCGGCGATGGGGGCTTAGGGGCTGTTGGTGGCCGAGGGGTGGGTGGATATCGCACCGGGGCTGGTGGTGCTGGTGGCCGTGGCCGTGGTGGTGGCGGCGCCGGGAGGACCGCCGGTGATGGCGGTGGTGGCCGGAAGAGGCGGACGCAGGAGGTATCTCCCCTAACGAGTACGCCATCGGTTAGTTTGACTTTATTTAATTTATTTTTCATTTTATTTTATTGTTTAATTGTTGAATTTTATAACGAATAAGTTTATCATATGAATCGGATAAGTTAACCTTATTTAATTTGAATGTACAATATATTTAAGACAAATTGTTACAAAATAACTACTTTAATGTCTAAAGCGAAATTTATTTTTCATTTTATTTTATTGTTTAATTGTTGAATTTTATAACGAATAAGTTTATCATATGAATCAGATAAGTTAACCTTATTTAATTTGAATGCACAATATATTTAAGACAAATTGTTACAAAATAACTACTTTAATGTCTAAAGCGAAATTATAGAAAAAAAATTGTTAAAAAATAATATTTATTAGAACAAATTGTTCTAAAATAACATGTATTAGAAGAAATTGTTACAAAATAACATGTTCAAAAAGAAATTAGAGAAACGAATTGGCGAAACATACAAAAAGAAATTATAGAAACAAATTATTACAAATGAAGTTGTTTACAGTGAACTACTGTAAGCGGATCGAAAATTAAATTCTTGAATGTAATAACACGTTTTAATAAAGGTTGAATATGAAATTCAACGTAAATGAAAAAATATATTTACATAGTAGTTCAAAATTTTAATAGGATTCTCGGATGAGACGGAATGACGGGACCATTCGCATCGTTCTCGGGCGAGACCGCAATGCGCCTTCAGATGCAGTAGAGAGCGCCGATTCAGAGGAGGTCATCATCACTGACTCGTCTTCGCAGACGGTGTCAGATCTTATGGCTCTTACGGAGCAGGAGACTTTGACCGTGAGAGATTCAGCGGTTCTACCTGATACAACCCCACCACCATTGAGGCCGGAGGACGATACTGACACTGACTGTACGTTCTTCCACTTGAGTAACTCTGTGGAGCCCACATCACATGGTCTGTTGGACGTAGAACCGCCAGCGCAGACGGCGTCAGATCCTAGGGCTGCTGTTGCCAGTACCTCCGGACACGCTCATGGAGACGCTGCTTGGGCTGCGGTCATCGCAGCAGCAGCTGACTGCCTCACACCTGCTGTGGGGGCGGATGACACACAGGAGAAGCAGGCGGATATAGCGGAGGATCTTTAGTTCGAGCAGGAGGACCTCGATGACGAGAGTGACGAGGAGGATGAGGAGGACCATGAGGTGGCTAGTGAGGACGAGGAGGCCCCTCAGGTGGATGGTGAGGGGCTGCTCGAGGCGCCACAGGATGCGGCGCCTGGGGATGTGGTGGAGGCTCAGGAGCAAGAGGAGGGGGGCGAGGAGGAGGAGGGGGACGATGAGCACCCTGATGATGACTTGCCTCCAGGAGATCTTTTGGTCTCGTTTAGGAACCATAGGGCTCAACGGTTGTGGACGGACCCGACCTATCGGCATAAATTGCTGAAGGTTCATCATCGGGCTTCACACCTCCGTCCGTTCAGGTACTACATGTACGAGGGTCCTGGGACATGGGTGCAGGCGGCAGCTCAGTCTGGTCTACTGGGGATGCTTGATTTGAACTGGGACGGAGTGAATGACCAGTTGTTGATTGTGTTCATAGAGAACTGGCAACCGGAGACGAACTCTTTCCACTTTTCATGGGGCGAGATGACCATCACCCTCCACGACGTCGCCTGTCTGATGGGGCTGCCGATTGAGGGACTGCCTTGCGAGCCTCTCCCTGACTATCTTCCACTACAGCTAGAGCCTCTACTGCAGGATTTATTTGGATGGACCCCGGCCCTGCTGAAGAAGCATAGGACGGCTTGCGGTTTTGCCATCCCGTTGTTGACGAATTGGTGGGAGGCGAGGCACGGCTACCGTCGGGATCAGTGGCCCGACCGTACCCCAGATGGCGTAGTGCCACAGAGCGTAGAGTGGCAGCACGACCTCGCTTTTTCTTTCTTGGCTACGCTGCTGGGTGCGACGCTCTTCATTGACAAGTCTCAAAGCCGCGTACACTTCTCGTTGTTCGGGCTAGTTTGGGATTTGCCGCACACTGGGAGACTAGCTTGGGGAGCAGGAGTGCTTGCCTTCCTTTACCGGGGATTAGGGGAGGCCACGAGAGTCGATGCCAGAGGCCTACGTGGGTGTGCTACACTGTTGCAGGTAACACATTTCTTTAATACTGTAAATACGTTCCTCTGCTTGCGATTTACATTTAATAAGTGCTCTAATGGTTTATAATTTTCAGGCATGGATCTGGTCGTACTTCCCTTGTTTTGCGGGTCGTCTACGCTCGGACAGGGATGCATTTGCTGATGATCCTCGATACATGGCACAGTTCGACCCGTCGACGGCCGAGATGAGGGGGAATGACAAGACGAGGCGCAAGAAGGAGAAGAAGCTTCGAGCACAGCTTGAGCGCATGACCATCCATCAGGTAACCTGTTTATCACTTTTTTTTATTTTAACTACATATGTCGAGTAAGATTGTTTCCCTTATATCATTTTCTGAACATAGGTCGAGTGGATGCCTTTCGGCAGAGACTTGGATTTCGCTGGTCAGTTTTGCTCCTCCACCTATCGAGGCACCCTCAGATTATGTGGCATCTTTGAGCCGTACATGCCAGACAGGGTGCTCCGACAGTTCGGCCGCGTGCAGGAGTAGCCATTGGTCATCATCCCTCCGTCCTTCATGCAACGCCCGTTTCGCCTGCAGAGGCGTTACATCTTGACGTTCGACATGCAGCACCACCGTTGGGCAGATCAGGACGATGAGAGATTCTACCCTGTCACTGGTCACAGGAGGACGATCGAGAGCTGTCAGGGAGGCACCCCAACTGACTACTTCGCTTGGTTCCAGTCGCAGAGTCGAGGTCATGTGTTGCCCACGACAGTGGTACTACCTGGTGCTCCTCCGGCTGCGCCTACCCACCCAGACGACGACATCGGACCAGATGGGGAAGGGGGTGAGGTTGATGCTGAGACTGCTGCTCGCCAGGCCCGGGTCGACGAGATGACCCATGCCATTCAGGCATTGGTCGAGCATCCCCAGCTAGACCAGATGTATGAGCATTTCATGGGCTACATTCGATCTCTGCAGTAGATACATTATCGTCCCTTTGTTTATGACATACATTTCGTATTTTGTCGGTATGCTGTATTTGTGTATTTCGTATTGTTTGCGTTATTATTTTCGATGGTTTCTACCCGATCACAACAACAAACAATCACATGCAAACGCTTCACTTCATAGATAACGATCAGATTTCACATCGAGGCATTACTAAAACTAACAAATTACATACATCGAGGCATTACCAAAACTAACAAATTACATACTTCGAGGCATTACCACAACTAACAAATACAACATTGATAACAACATAATTTTTTCTTCATATCGACCATGCTATTCTTAGTTCGTCTTCGGAATTATTTTAATCTTTAACTCATTGAATGGAAAGGTTGCGACCTCTTTATTTGCTCCCCTCACAATTATCCCTGCCGTTTGAGCCACGTCAACGTGGTCACATCTGTTTACATCGGCGAAGAATGACCGGATATGTTGAAGTAGAAGATCACCAACCTTCCACTCGTAGGCTCCACGAATGCCCGGATGAAAATCATTGCACTCCAGACACCCGACCCGCAAGGGTGCAGAAATAGGATTCTCTTTTTCACAAACGACCTGAAACAGTGCGCATGGATGCATGCCTCTGTATTCTGGACTGCTGCAAGCACATTTGGACTCCTCCGGGGGCATTGGGTACCGAACCCTTTCGATTGCATAATCAATTCTGCCCGTGGAGCCTACTACTCCAGATGTAACCGGCTCCATGGAAGGATTGAAAATGTGGAAGGAATGAGAATGTGGAATTGTTGTGTTGAGTTATTCAAGGTCCTCATTCCCTTTTATAGGAGTGGTTGGTTACCTGGAAGTAGTCACAACGTTAAATCTAACGTTGTGACAACGCCGAATCCGACGTTTCTAAGCCCGCCCCTAGTTTGCCTCTGAGGATTTGGAGGTAGCAGCAACGTTAAATTTAACGTTGTAGCAACGTCCAAATAAACGTTGTTAAGCCCGACGGAGCCCGTTGGTATCCAGGGTGCAACGTCCGATCCGACGTTGCAACAACGTCCGATCCAACGTTGTTACAACGTCGGATCCCCTTCACTTAGGCAATTTCCCCCAACAAATGAAACGTCAAATTGAACGTTTTGGCAACGTCTAATCAAACGTTGCTGCAACGTCCAATTCGACGTGTTATTTGCGGTGTATATAGGGAACGCGTGAAAAATATATTGAAAGAAAGTAATTGGATTAATGGGTATTAATATAAAGTTTATTTAAATTTTAAATTTTTGAAAGATTGAATATAATATAGCGATAGTTAGGAGCTAAATGTGGGGAAAGCATCTTTTTGTATATGTGTGACGTTACTCGTGATTTTGTTTTCATATATGTTCTCACTATTTTCTGCTTTTTTCTGCTTTTGCACTCCATCATTTTCCTTTCTATATTCGATTATTGCTTTTGACCTAGAATGTAAGAATTTGATGTCCAAATAAAGGCCATTATAAAATAATTTTTTTTTTTCAAATTGATTAAAAATAAAAAAAAAAGGAGAAAAGTCACAATCTGAAAGTAATTTGACAATTAGTAAAATGTAAGCTTATAACAGCGAGTTACAATTATTTTTCAGATTTGTTATTTGCGCGGTGAGTTTCTCGCAGAATGCACGGAGGGTCCCACAGTTGTGGAGTGCGAGTGCGGAGTGGGAGTGGTGTTCGCGCATCACGAGTGTGCGGATTCGTCGTGGTGGCTCGCGGGAGTCTCAGGATTCGTAGCTGCGCATTACGGAGCTGCGGATTGCTGTTCGTGGACTGCGAGTGCGCCATTGTCCCGTCATTACATCAAGGGCGCACCGATCTCCTCGGCTATAAAAGCCCCTTCCGCCTTCCTCCTTATTTGCTTCTTTCTGCTGCACTTTGTTTTCTTCCTTCTGCCCAGGATTACATACATACATCTGACTTTCATGGTAAACATACACAACCCAAAAAATTATAATAAGAACAAGAAAAGAAAATATGAAAGAAATATTGGTTATAAAATGAATTTAATGATGGTAAAAATTCTGAAATTCACATGCCCTCCAACTTCAAGTAAGCGAATCACCAACGGTAACAATGAATAGCTTGATCCAAAGGCACAATCCAGACTCAGGTGGGCTGAACTAGCAATATCAACGCCTCTTCGGATTCATTATTTGCGAGAACACATCACTCGGCGTCAGGCCATCTGAGTTTTCACTGGCGCGGCTGCGACCTCCAATTCTTACACCGAGTTCTTTAAAAAAAAAAGCGCAACCGCGCATTACGAAGGCGAGGATCCGCGCACTCGTAATACGAGGTTGTAAACCGTGCAAAACGGGAGTATTCGCCATGTAAATAGTAGCGCCCTCATTATTTTTTTGTTTTTAAAATCACTTAAAATGAGAAAAGAGAAAAAGGCTAAAAAAATAAATAAAAAAACATATAAGGAACAACAACTTTCCCCTTTTTTTTATTTTTTTAATTAATTTTTTTTTCTTTAATTAGGGAGATGAGGAGGGGAATATAGGGGGGGCTGTCCTTTTGGGGACAGGTGATCCCACCCGATTAAATCTCAGGAGTAACAGATGAGAGAGGTGAGCCACGTGGGGTCACCTCAAATCCCACCCAATTAAGGGTTCGTTTGGTTTAATGTGGGAATTGAATTTCCTGGAAAGTTACTTTATGCGAATTGAATTCCCGAGAAATCCAATTGACGGGAATTCTAAAAATATGTTTGGTTGATTTTTTATCCTTGGAGATTAAATGAAGAAAAAGAAAATTTCCAAATTAAAAATGGGGTAAGTTGAACTTACCTAGGGTGACTAGGTAAGTGAACTTCCTCCATTTTGGGGGAATTCAACTTCCTGGAAAGTTGAATTCATGCGTTTTTTTTTTCAAAAATATCAACCAAACACATGAATTTCTCCTATGTAGCTCAAGTGGTAAGGAAAGAATGATGGAAGGAGAATTAAAGTCTAAAGGTCTTTGGTTCAATTCTCAATACCTTCACTTTTTCTTTGTTTTACTATAGCATTAATTCTTCTTCATTTCTCTCTATATTTTTTGTTTATATAAACTATTTCATTAAAAAATGTCATATTTATGTTTAAATTATACATTTAACATTTTCTTTCAATATTGTTTGTTTCTCTTCTATTTTTTGGTTAGTCTCTACTATTTAAATACAAAAAAACATTTCCAAAAATCACAATTTTAGTGTTTTTTCAATATATTTTTTAAAAAATTTCTTAGTAAGTATACACAAAAAAACAATATTTCATGAAGTTTTTTTAGCACCCCCTGACCGAGAATCCTAGCTCCGCCACTGGTTCCAACCGCCTCAATCGAGAAGCAAATATTTGTGAGAGAAAGTCGATGAAGGTACCAAGATCTCCTTGGTGATCGGCGTCAGATCGGTGACCTCGGTGCTTCTCCTCCCTCTTCTGTTGCTAGTGGCGACCGAAGACGGCAGTGGCAAGGCCCGACCGCCTATCCACCTAGCTTCTCCCGACCACATACGGCAGTGGCGACCACAGATGGACGAAGCTTGCGCCCCCCTCCCTCCCGACCACAGACGGCAGTGGCGCCCACAGATGATCCTGTTTTAATAGTGGTGACAATGTGTATAACCATGTTTTTATTTTGATTATAGTGTGTATGACCCTGTTTTAATTGTGGTGACAGAGTCTATGACCCAGTTTTTATTTTGATTAAACGTCTATTACCCTTTTATCCATTCATATATTAGAGGAGAACTGTCACCACATCTATTTTGGCTTCTCATTAGCCCCTTTTGGGTTTGTACTTCCCTTGTTCTAGGGTTTTTCTTTAGTTAAAGTGTTTATGACCCTATTTTTATAGTGGTGACAGTGTCTATGACCATGTTTTTTTATTTTGGTTACAGTGTCTATGACCATGTTTTTATAGTGGTTACAATGTCTATGACCTTGTTTTTATATTGGTGAAAGTGTCTATGACCCTGTTTTTTTATTTTGGTTACAACGTCTATAACACTCTTACCCGTTCATATATTAGATGAGAACTGTCTCCACATGTATTTTGGCTTCTCATTACCCCCTATAGGGTTTGTGCCTCCCTTGTCGTAGGATTTTCCTTTGATTACAGTGTCTTTGACCATTTTTTCATAGTGGTGACAGTGTCTACGACCCTGTTTTCATTTTGATTACAACGTGTATAGGATTTTCCTTCCATTACAGAGTCTATGACCTTTTTTTCCATAGTGGTGACAGTGTCTATAACCCGATTTTTATACTGGTGACAGTGTCTAAGACTCTCTTACCTGTTCATATATTGAAGGAGAACTGCCCACCTAATGTCTTTTGGCTTCTCATTAGCCCCTTTAGGGTTTGTGCTTACCTTGTCCTAGAGTTTTCCATTTGGTGACAACAATCATCTCTTAATGACGTACTGTACTTAACATTTTAGGGTTTAGGGTTTACGATTTAGGGTTTAGGCCTTGGCCCTAAACCCGAAAGACTTAACCCTAAACCCTAAACCATATTGTACATCACATGTTCTCTTGGCTTCTCATTAGCCCTTTTAGGGTTTGTGCCCCTAATCATAGGGTTTTCTTTTTGATTACAAGTGTTTGTGACCTTATTTTAATAATGGTTATAATGTTTTTCCCCTTTTTTTTCATATAGTGATTACAAGGTCTATGACCCTGTTTTAATAGTGGTTACAATGTCTATGTCCATCTTACCCATTCATATATTAGAGAAGAACTGTCACCACATGAATATCGGCTTCTCATTACCCCCTATAGGGTTTGTGCTTCCCTTTTCCTAGGGTTTTCCTGAGATTACAGTGCCTATGACCCTTTTTCCATAGTGTTGACAGTGTTTATATGGCTATTTTTATTTTGGTTACAACATCTATATGGTTTTCCTTTTGATTATAGTGTTTATGACCCTTTTTTTTATAGTGGTGGTGTCTATGACCTTGTTTTTATTTTCGTTATAGTGTCTATGACCCTCTTATCCATTCATATATTAAAGGAGAATTGTCACCACATGTACGTATTTTGTGTTTTCCTTGTCTTAGTGTGTTTCTTTGGTGACAACAATCACTGCTTTTACGGTGATGACACTACTAATAATACTTTAAAAGTGACTAAATCTGGTTTTATAGTGGTGACACCACTAATAATTTATTTAGATATATAAAAATATTTAATTGGTTGATATTTAATTGTCCTAAAGTTGCAAAGACCATCCGCATTCATGAATCCCTTCTCGGGCTCAACTTACTTTTTCACTGTCACATCAACTTATGAATCCCACTTTAGATTATTATTTTTTCACCCCCCATTCATGAACCCGACCTCGCACTAATAACTTACTTTTCTTTGTTTATGTTTTTTATTAAATCAAATCTCTATATATTAAACTCATTATAATCCACTCTCATTAAATTTACTTTTTCAATTACTGAAAAAAATATGATTATTATTATTAGTTTATTACTATTATTATTATTATAGGCAAAATAGGTGAAAATGTGAGTCACTTTGTTTTATTATTATTAATGTTACACTATCTCCGTCTCAAAATACATGTCTTTTTATGCCCTAAAATTTTGTCAAAAATACATGTCATTTCAGATTTAATCATTACACCAATTTTTTTTCAAAATATTCATAATTAATCAAATAATTACGAAATTATTCAACGTTTGAAAATAATTACAGAAATATTCATTTTTTGTAGGTGGGCAAGAAAAACGCGGTATGGCTCCGCGTTTTATTCATACAACATGAGAGAGAATTGGCGCCTGGGAGATTGTTTGAAAATTACGAAAGAAACGCGGTCCCAGACCGCATTTCTAGTTTAAAATAAAAGAAAAATGGAGAATATAATACAGAAGCCTACCTGGCACTAGAAATGCGGTATGAGACCGCGTTTCTTGTGTTGACTGGGGACCCACTCGTCAGCTGTTGTTGTCGGGGATGGGACAAATAGAGAAACGCGGTCCCATACCGCGTTTCTCTTTTCGGTTTCAGAAAAAAAAAATTGGTCAAAGAATCTTTTAGGGTAATTCCAAATAAAACGCGGGGCCAGACCGCGTTTTTAAGGTCTATAGCCCTCTGCTACGATTTCCCCTACTAGGTTAGGGGAATCAGGCATAAAAACGCGGACTTAGACCGCGTTTTTAGGTATATACATCACGAACACTAAACTTCCTCCCTTCCTATTCATCATCTCTTCATCTCTTTGGTCTTGCTTCTCTCGCATGAAACTCTCAAAATAGTGCCGGTTGAAACTATCAATTATTCAATCTGTAATACTCTCACACTGTTGTCTGAAGATTTTATTAAGGTTAGTTTCACTCTCTTATTAGACTTTTTTCGCTCTTATTTGAATGATTAATATGTTTGAAATCTTTAATATTCATTCTCTCATGCTTGTGCTTAGGATCGATTATGTGTTTTGAATCATTAATTAAAAATCGCAGGATTACGTAGTTATTATTGCGAGTAAGATGTAAGATTATGTGTTTTGAATCTTTATCGTGAGTAAGATGTAAGATTATATGCTAAAGAATATAATGGTTTTATTGTTGTTGGAGGATTATATTGATTTATATGAACTTGTCATTATTATTATGAATAAGTTGTTGAACTTGTAGGATTTTGTAGTTAATATTTGTTGATGAACTAACTTAATGTTAATGAAAATATAGGATGAATGAGCATAGCAACATACCTCAGCAAGGGTTTGAACAACTGAGTGAGATCTATGTGGATGATCTTGTTGTTGATCAAGAAGACGACTTGGATAATTCTGAAGAGGACAATGATGCTACTAGGGAGGCTGTGATTAGGGGCGAAGCCTCTAATCCCAACTGGAATATAGTTGAAGCTGATCCAATGACATCAACTTCATGGAAAGGGTTAAATTCACACTTCCAATTATATGATAAAAGATAATTTTTTCGCGGAAAAATGTTTAACTCGCTAGAAGAGCTGAAATGTGATTTGACCGAGTATTCTGTGCATATGAGTAAGCCATACAGGACAAAGAAGGCGAGTTCATAATGGTACACAACTGTTTGTGATAGGAAGGATAGTTGTGGATGCACATGGCTACTATCTGCTCGTCGTGTTGATTGAACTGTTGATATGTGGATGGTTGTCAATTACAATGGGCCTCATGCAGCCAATTGTGTTGGAGAGGTATTGCAGTTGGATAATCGTAACGTCATCTCCAGTTTCATTAGAGGTGAGATTCTTGGGTTTCTTCGCAAGGATCAAGACACGAAGCCAAGTACTATACTCGAGCATCTGACTACAAGGTATGGGATTTATGTCTCATACATGAAAGCCTGGAGGGCAAAGCAGAAAACTATTGCAGAGATCTATGGTGATTGGGAGGAGTCGTACACGGAGTTGCCAAAGTTCATGGCTGCGCTACAAACTACAAATCCGTGAACAGTGGTTGAATGGTGCCATCTGGATTCCCCAAATCCACGGGAGAAGATTTTTGGTCTTGTATTCTGGGCTTTTGCACCATCCATTGCTTGGTTTGCACACTGTCGTCCTTTGATATCGATCGAGGGCACCCATCTGTATGGAAAGTACAAACATGTTGTGTTAATAGCAATGGGTATGGATGCAAATGATCATATTTTCCCTATGGCATTTGCATTTGTGGAGAGTGAAAAGGGAGATAGTTGGGCTTGGTTCATGGATTGTATAGGGAGACACGTCACTTAGACACTCGGAATATGTGTTATTTCAGACAGACATGCAGGTATCCTTAAAACTATGAAGGAGATGCCTAGATGGAAGGCGCTGAGTTCACATCATAGGATATGCATCCGACACTTGAAGTCCAATGTGAACTCCATGTTCCATGATCACAAGGTGAAAGAAATGGTTGGCTCGACTGATTACCAGCTCACCACTACCGGGTTCGAGAAGGGACGTCGCGCCCTCCAGTAGATGAATAGTGAGGCTTGGGAGTACTTAGTTGCGATTGAGCCAGAGAAGTGGACCATCTGTAAGGATGGGGGGGGGGGGCGAGGTATGGTGTGATGACAACAAACTTATCTAACATTTTTAACGGTGTCCTGAAGGGTGGGAGGAGTCTTCTGATCACAACTCTTGTTCGACAGACCTTTTATAAGGTGAACAGTTACTTCGTGCAGATGAGAGGGGACGCTGGCGCTCGCATCTCTAGCGGTTTTCCACTGACGAAGGCAACCGAAGACAAGATAGCAGTAATTGTGGAAGCTGGAAGAAATGCACACGTCATATCATTTGATTTGCAGAATGGAATATTTGAGGTGATTTTGAATCCGTGGGGGTCACAAGGTAGGCGAAGTGGGCGGTTGTACACAGTGAACTTACGTCGTAGGACATGTACATGTGCTAGTTGGAAGTTGCTGAGGATACCATGCGCACATGCCTTGGCGGTTTGCAGATCTCAGAGCCTTTCCTTCGTGCCATTAGTAGAGAGGTACTTTACTACGAAGTTATACTGGTTGACATAACAAGCGACATTTATGCCAGTGGGTGAGCCATTTAACTGGCCAGAAGTGGGAGGTCCCAGGTTGGTCGCCGATCATTCGCGTCTGCGAAATGTTGGGCGAACCCCATCACGAAGGATTCGGAATAAGATTGATTTAGAGTCCCAGGTCAAGTCCATTGTGGCAACTGTCGAGGTTATGGGCACAACAGAAGAAGTTGCCCGAGTCGTGTTGGTCCATCTGGCTCGTGAGCTTTATGCTCCTTCTACATCTCCTATGCATCTGGCGGTATGTGTTGTTTGTCCGTTTGTTGGGTTTGTCTTCCTTTTAAGAACTCTTTAACTGCTTTGTTATCCATTTGCACGATGGTGGTATGTTTTATGTATGTTTTCAGAATTATTAAGTGGAGTTGAACTACGTTTTATGTAGGGTGGGTTGATGACTAATCTGTATGTATGTTTTATGTTTGATGTTTGAAAGGTATCAACCTTGCTCATACTCATACTGATATAGAAACTAAAATGTATGAAACTAAAACAAAGTCAAGGACACATGTCATGGAAACTAAAACAGATGAAACTAAAAAAGCGTCTATAGCAACATCCCCAAATAAAAAACAAACCCAAGCTAGTGCGCGGCTCAATTTGTTGTTGCAGGAGGATGGTCAAGTATGAAAATAAATATAAAATATCAAATCAAACTGACTCCCTATCTCAGCAAATAAATACAAGACTTCCTCCCGTTGTAGTAGAAGTTAGTCAGGATCGATCCACGATGAAGTGTGTCAGCGCCCGCCTTTTCAGTTCTAGAAACAATGCGAATTCGACCAGAAGAGTCCTCGACTTTGAGTAATGTACTTGACTTCGACTACCCTGTCGACTAAAACAGAAAGCAGAAACGAGCAGAAAACGAAAACAAAAGCGAAGTCGTTGATCTCGACCAAACCAACTCGACGTCGACCAACTTACGTCGACGTCGACCAAAACTTGTCGATTTCGAGTAACACAGAAACAAAATTCGCAACTTTTCGCAAGACAGAACATGAAATTAATGAAATAAAATGAATAAACTAAAGACTTCCAAGATCAGGGTTTCAACACCACAACGACAACCATGCAAAATAACACACAAAGGCATAAAAGATCATGCTTTTCATCAAATAACTCTCGTTATTAACAAATAGGAAAATAGAGGCTTTCGCATAAATCATAATTGTTACTAACCCTTTTTCACATAATTAACCCAAGTTCTATTAAGATCACTTTCGCTTCAATAACACAAACAAGGATCACCTTCAAATTTTGCAAGAGAATCATGCTTCGTAGGGATAGAAGACGAATTCGCATCGAAAGATTGTACCTTTACCGCATCACCTTACATGGATACCGTCGGGCTCACCCCGACCCTAGAAGTTGGGTGACTACTCGCTCTTCATCATGAATAAACTCATTAATAATTTCAAGAAACTAAATTGCATTAAAAATAACCAAAACTTACAACTGATCGAAGCCAAATCCACGCTCGCAAAACTCCACTCCAACCGGCCACAACTCTCTCTCTCTCTACTCGATATCTCTTGAATTGGAATTAATTGTAACTGAAATTGAATGCCTAGAAAACAGCCCCTAAGACTTTATTTATAGTGTTCATTCCCTAGTTATTCTAGGAAAAAAATATCTATTTATATCTAAAAACTTTCTATCTAAAATATTAAGATAAAACTTGGAAATAAAATAATTATATCTAAAAGGAAATAAAGCTAATGTGGATAAATCTTCCTTCTCTTGATAGATCTTGACACCATGTTGATAGATTTGTTGTGCCTTGGCTTGCAAGTAACTTCTCATGCTAGGATTTCTCCTCGATCTCGGACTTGGACTGCTTCTGGAATGTCCTCGACGTCGACCAAACTCCTCGACGTCGAGTATAATTCTTCTCCCCTTGGATTGTACTCGAGCTTGGCTATCTTCTGGGCTCGTCGACTTTCCTCAACATCGAGTAAGTTACTCGACGTCGACCAAGCTTGGTTCCTCGAGTGGCTCTGCTCGATTTCGCTGGAATTCGACTGGGCTCGGGTTACTCGATGTCTACCAAAGTGGTCGATATCGACCAGACTTGTCGAGTTGCTTCTTCCTTGTCCTTTGCTCGACTTGTCCTGGTTCCGCTGCTCCTTGACCTTGGACTTTCTGTAGTTGACTTCGAGCTTTCCATCCTTTCTCTGAATTGCTGTAAAATGATTCAATTTCTGCAAAATTAAACAGAAACTAGCTTAGACCTCCATATATTGCAAATAAACATAAACTACATAGACTTTGTACTATTCTATCCCAAATGTATGAAATGTATATAAAAATCGATATAAAAGAATGTGTAAAACATGGCAAATTAGGCTCACAACAACGGCTTAATCATGTTCCTCAGCCTCGGGTTGGGAGAACAAGATCGGGTCTGGAGCAGGTCGAGCTGGACGAGTGGCCCCGCACAGGCTACTGGGGTCGGCATATAAAATCCGACCCTGATGACAAGGCGGGGTGGTCAAGAATGTAGGAGCATAACCGAACTGGGTCGAAGTGGGAGCAGGACCGAACTGAGTCGAAGCAGATCCGTCGCCTGCGACAAAGGTGTATTGGGGGAAGATAAATCATGGCTGGTCGTATGGGTCCATCATGAAAGGGGGTGTGCCACCTGGAGTATCGTATGATGGATAGGAAGGAAAAACCATGGATGATGGTGTCTGCATCTCTGGTTGGGAGGACACTTTATAACCCGTGGGTGGCATTTCTGGTTGAGGAGGTCGCTGCACTCTGGGTCCAGTCGGAATTTGTGGTTGAGTGGGGTTGTAGGACACATGACTGAGAAGCTGTGATCCATGCGCTGGAATGTAGTTGCAGTATTCATCCACATTTCCCATCATCGAGTTGTATTGATGTGCAGCGTAGAAATTATGCGAATCTTCTGTAGTTTGGGTAGCTCGAGCACTGACATCCATAACGAAGTTCCCCTGGAAAACAAGTCGAATTAATTTAACAAGTCGAATATGTAAAGATATGTCGTCTAAATTAATTCAACAAGTCAAATATGTAAAGATATGTTGTCTGGCTCATCATCATGTGGTAGTCAGGAGCAATTGCTTGATAAACCCCCATCGACGCACTCGTAGGAGGGCTAATGAGGCGTCTAGTGATACGTGTGTACCAAGCCATATATTGTGCAATAGCCTCATCCTCATCGTCCACCTCAGGTACGACCTGAACAGAGTTTTCCCGATCATTCTACAACTGGATCCACTTTGCATGAACCTGGGTCCAGTTGTGATGGGGTTTTCCCCTTCGATCCATCTTGTCCAACGCCTCATCATATCCACACACTTGGGGGACCACCTGCACATCCCCAAACTGGCGGGAAACACGCTTTGGGTGGTGCTCCTTTACAATCTCGAAACATATGAGAGGTGTGGTAGATCGCCATAAATTCTCACCTTCCTTACATAAAGGTGCAAGGTGAGCTAGCACGTCGCTGGTGTAGGGTTCCCACACAAACTGGAGTGGAAAATAATGCAATTGACTATTTAAGATTGTTGGTCATTCTAACATAAACGATAATAGAAAGTAGTGAAAAAACTGACTAACCTGATCAGAAATCTGGCGATCAAATGCGAAGCCATCTCATAGCTAAAGAATCCTCCCCATCTACAAATCGGGATCTAAATGTAGGAGGCTCGGAACCATAGCCTGCCTTCTTCCTAGCTTCTCGTATTATCAAGGTGTACTTTTCATACCCCTGGGTTATTATGAACTTTGTTGGGGTTGTATTTTCTGAACTTTGTTGCTCAAAACTAGTAGGATATTATGATCTCCGTTAGTTAGTAGGTGTAGTATTTTATGACATTGGTTGGTCAGTACATGTTACTATGTTAGCCTTTTATTAACATCTTATGCACTTGGG
This sequence comes from Persicaria tinctoria, assembly GCA_037127255.1. Taxonomy (NCBI): domain Eukaryota; kingdom Viridiplantae; phylum Streptophyta; class Magnoliopsida; order Caryophyllales; family Polygonaceae; genus Persicaria; species Persicaria tinctoria. The sequence goes on along the minus strand of JBANSL010000012.1, from coordinate 38,060,101 downwards.
GGTTTTCTTTACGAACGTACTTGGTTTTGAAATGTTTGGGTGGAAAAACAGACACGTTAAATCCTTCAAGTGACACGACCATACAAACAGGCGACATGGTTCATTTTGAAAACAAATTTAAAGTGAAACCCCAAAATGTGACACGTTAATTCCTTCAGGTGACATGACCATACAAACCGGTGATAGGGGTTGTTTTTTTAACAAGTGACACGTTAAATCCATCACCTCGTCCTCGACTTCCTCCCTTGATGTCCATGATTTGTGCCATGTTTTCATATTTATTTCAGCTCCTTATTCTATCATTTTATATATTATGGGTTGGGAATATAGTGAATTTGTGTAGTTTATGCTTATTTGAAAGAAATAGAGGTCTACACAAGTTTCTGTTTGATATTGCAGAATTTGGAGCCAATTCGGAGCAAAGCCAGGAAGCACGAGAAATACACTTGATGTCTACTGAAGGAGCTGAGTACAAAATGAGACACTGAAGAGTTGTCGATATCGACCAGACTTGGTCGATATCGACCTGATTCCAGTCGAAATTCCCAGGACGACTCGACATGACAAGAAGGCACAAAGTCTGGTCGATTTCGACCAGGGTTGGTCGATATCCCTGTCAGAAGTCGACATTGAGTGATCAAAAGTGAAGCCGAGCAGACTACTCGATATCGACCAATGTTGGTCGATATCGACCAACTCCTAGATCAAGTACGAGGTCGATTCCGAGTCCTTTGAAGATTCCGAGTGGAGATTACTTACACATGAAGTCTTGAGAGATATTTTCTATCTTTTTATCTTTCTATCTATCCTAAGGGTGAAACATTTAATTACCCTATATGATTTATCTTGTTTACCAAATTAGATTTATTTATTTCCAAGTAGAATTATATCTTTAGATTAGATAGAATTTGCTTATCTTGGATAGCAAGGATTAAAGCCTATAAATAAAGCCCATGGGGCTAGTTTTTGATTCATTCCAATTCAGAGAGAACACAAGAGTAAGAGAGTTAGGAGAGTGATGTGATCCTAATGGTCAGTGAGCTCGATTCGTTTATCTTACAAAGCTTTGTTGTTGGAGCCGAATATCAACTATTGTCTGAGAAAACAGCATGGCGACCCCATGGTATTTTGGCTCTTTCGGGGTCTATAAAATTCCAATCGAAGCCGTTGAGCACTTGTTGGAAAGATATTTTAAGTGGATACAACTTCTATGAAGAACGTTCATTCCGAATCAGCCCCGAAGATGCTCGAATTTGACGTTCACTTCAGAAGATCAAATCTGGACGAATTTTCCTTAAGTTTTTCTATTCTAATAATCCCACATCGCTTAGAGATGTTTGGGGCTTCTATCCTCATCCTATATATTTCTAGTAAAACCTTCATTTTAAATGAAGTCAAGTTTAGTTGAGTTAAAGGTTAAGCCACTAAATAGCTTTCTATGAATCTGGGTTAAGGATCGAGTTCTTGGTGAGAGGCTAAGAGCGAACCCTTTGGTGAGAGGCCGAGGGTGACACCCTAGTGAGAGGCGAAGGTGTCAAAGGGTTGAGATCCTTGGAGTGCGATTCCGAGAGGATTGAGATCGAGTGTAGGGGATTCAAGGGTGAGAGGCCTGCGAATTTTGCTCCACATATCCTTTTTTTCCAGTTTTCATAAACCCCAAAAATTAGACCCACAAAAAGAGTGTTTGAAAGCTCGAGCCTTGGTCGATCCCGGTCCTCTGGTCTCATCAAGTGGTATCAGAGCTAATCGACTCGAGTCCAACGAGCTTTCGATAATTGAGTTGTTTCTTCCTAGTCAAAATGTTCAAGAAGACATGCTTCAAGCCTTTGTCCAAGGAGTACATCCGATGGGCCATTTGAGCCTATGATGATGGGTATCATCATTGGAGCAACATGGATGGGGCTACATATGATGTAGTTGATCAAGAGCTTTGGAGGAGATATCAAAAGAGAAGGGCTCGAGAAGATGATAATCGGCGTAAGAAGAAGGTTGAACCACTTTGGCATGAGATCCGTAAGCTCGCGGAAGACTCAATGCAACAAGTACAAGAAATGCGAAAAGTCGTCATCTCATTGGGGTCGAAGCTATCAAATCCCACAACAGCCCCACCTCCCTCTTCAAAGACAACATCCTCTACGATCATGGGCGAGACAATTGAGATTAAAGAAGGCAAGTCCAAGGATGTTTCGATTGAGACTGCAAAGGTCATGCCTGAGCTTAAGAAAGATGAGGAGATCATCCGACTTCCTAATGTTGTGCTTTCCATGAAGGAGAAACGGATGCCAACCGAGGTACCTATCTTTCTGAATTCCATGTCAACTAAGTGGTTGGATGCCACCCCATTCTTTCCGTCTTGCTTGTCTTTCACGATTCAAGAAGAAGTGGGGATTCAAGATCCGTTCAAGGAAGAAGAAGGAGGTTCGAAGAAGTCACTCGTTTCCATCATGGATTCGAGGTCGAATCCTTTTCATGGGGAGGAGGATGATGTGATCCTAATGGTCAGTGAGCTCGATTTATTTATCTTACAAAGCTTTGTCGTTGGAGCCGAATATCAACTATTGTCTGAGAAAACAGAATGGCGACCCCATGGTATTTTGGCTCTTTCGGGCTGTATAAAATTCCGAAAAAAGCCGTTGAGCACTTGTTGGAAAGCTATTTTAAGTGGCTACAACTTCTATGAAGAACGTTCATTCCGAATCAGCCCCAAAGATGCTCGAATTTGACGTTCACTTCAGAAGATCAAATCTGGACGAATTTTCCTTAAGTTTTTCTATTCTAATAATCCCACATCGCTTAGAGATGTTTTGGGCTTCTATCTTCATCCTATATATTTATTGTAAAACCTTCATTTTAAATGAAGTCAAGTTTAGTTGAGTTGAAGGTTAAGCCACTAAATAGCTTCCTATGATTCCGGGTTAAGGATCGAGTTCTTGGTGAGAGTCTAAGAGCGAACCTTTTGCTGAGAGGCCGAGGGTGACACCCTAGTGATAGGCGAATGTGTCAAAGGGTCGAGATCCTCAGAGTACGATTCCGAGAGGATTGAGATCGTGTGTAGGGGATTCAAGGAGGAGAAGGCATGCGAATTTTGCTCCACATATCCTTTTTTTCCAGTTTTCATAAACAACAAAAATTAGTCCCACAAAAAGAGTGTTCGAAAGCTCGAATCTTGGTCGATCCCGGTCCTCGGGTCTCATCAAAGAGAGAGCTTGAAGTCGAGAAAAGTTGTATTTGGCGAGAGCGGAATTGGCTTCGATCGGTTGTAATCTTTGTTTTATTTTATTAATTCAATTTAGTTTTCTTTTATTATTGATGAGTTTCCCTATGATGAAGAGCGAGTAATCCACCTCATTCTGGGGTCGGGGTGAGCCCGACGATAGCCATGCATGTTTAAGGTAAAGATTCAACCTTTATTGTGGTTTGATCATCCACTGCCTTTTATATGTTTATTACCTAATTAATAGAGATTCAGGTTGACCACTTGGATTATAAACATAAAATTGGTAGATACAATTAGGGTTTTTTGAAAGAGTTGTCTAATTGTTAGAAAAGGCGAAAACTTGATTCTTTGATGTGATTGCATGATTATATCTGTGTTGGAGGGTGAAATTTCATGAATTTTTTTTTAAAAAAAATAATTATTGCATAAATAGTATCGCCACATTTGTGATTTGTCATACAAAAAATGTGTGATAATTTTTCACAAAATGAACACAATTAAGCACAAAGCTTAGTGCTCTAAGATTGGGCTTTTAAAAAAAAATTCCAAGCCCGTATCCAACCAGCCCAATACATGTGGAAATTGAAAGAACTGGTGCAATGACAGTTACAAGATGTAGGCTTCCATGACAGTTACAAAAATGAAAGAAATACAAAAAGGGGAAATGTTAAACAAAGGTAGTGGGTCAGTTCGTGATGGGGGAAGTTATCTAGGTAACTACTCCTATCTCTACCCTACTATAAAAAGCTATGCTCCTAAGGGCTGCTTTTCCTTCCTCTGCTTCCCACCATCAACAAAGCAGTAAGCACAACTTTCCCCGGCTCTTTCCTGTTGGTTGCTTCAGACGGTTTCTTCTGGCTTTCTTATTATTCCAAACATTCTCCCTGTTGGTTCCTCCTCCTCCCATACGGATACCTGCAGCCACCTAAACAAAGAGAGAGTGGAAAGAGAGAGTTCAGAAAGGGAGTGCAAAGAGAGAATACACAGAGAGAGCGAGGGAGAGAGAGAGAGGGGGGGCAGGGAAAAAAAACAGAGATCAAGAGAGAGTGCAGAAAGGGAGTGCAGACAGAGAGATATATACCTCTACTGCAAGAGGTAGAAGATCCATCTCCTAACATTTGTTGTTTCTTCTTTATCTGCAAGTACAAAAAAAGATAATAATAAACAAAACTGGAAATCAAACGGATCTAGCGGCTCGAGAGTTTAGTCTCTCGTCGCGACCTTCGATCCTGGCGCAGCGGCTCGAGAGTTTAGTCTCTCGTCGCTACCCCGATCCCACCATTGATCGACCCATAGCACCGAAATGCTGCAAAAATTTCACCGGGAAGCATTAGCGGCTCGAGAGTTTAGTCTCTCGTCGCTAACCCCAATCCCGGCGTGGATCGATTCATAGCGCCGAAAGGCTGCCGGATTTTGCCCAGAATTCACAAGCAAATGAATTGCCGAATTCCATCAACTATAAGTAAAATAAACATTGAGTCAAAGTGCTGCTGAAATTCCTAGAGACCTGATTAGCAGATGATGAAATCTGTTTCCCTGGCGTTTCTTGAATCGAGCAGCCAAACAAAAATACAAAAGACCCAGTGACTAAAGCTAACTCCTTGGTTGCTACCAAATTGCAACTAAATGTAAATTCTAAGCAAGAGAACAAGTAGAAAAACTACATAATCCTAAATAGGATAATTTCAGTTGAGCAAACAACCATGAAATTGAGCACCTGAGATTATCTAATAGGAATTATGTGTCAAGGGAAATTCGACGTTTGGACATAAAACATACCTAATTCGAGAGGCTAATGTTGTCATCTTTCCTGAGGTTGTAGCGGCTTTCTTCGATCCGGAGCCGGGTTGAATAAGAATGCCTCTTTTTAACAGCCTTGGCTAGCGGCAACCGCAGATCTCCGCATCCCTCTCTGTCGATTGTTGGGATCAAAAATTCCAGATTAGCAATTCTCAAACACACAGCCTAGATGATTTCTCAAAACCCAAATCATCCAAATTAGGGACAAATTAAAGGGAAAGGTTAAACCAACCTACTTAAACTCCTTGTCCCAAAGCGCCGAATTCGCTTGCCCGCTTCCTCAGTTGCCCTAATCCAAAAACGCCCCGAATCACAATCTCTAGAAAAAAAAATCAACCAAATCAGAAATTGAACGTTTGATTAGAGAGAGATGTAAGAGGGGATTCAAATTTTGGAGCACAAACCATCCAAATATTGAATCAAATGGCATATTGGGGTGGAAGTTGACCAAAGGAAAAACCCTAGAGCGTACCTCTTTGGAAGCACTTGGGGTCGAAATCCCTAATTCGTTTCCTGTCGTCGAAGCCGGAACCGTTCCGCTCTTCCTTTTCAACTGAAAAATCCAGACCCTGAACTCGTGTGTGCGGAGGTCTCCGTTGTTGAGGGAGGCAGGCGTTGTGTTTGTTCTGTCGTTTGAGGAGAAGAGACGAGCTTCGAAACATTAAAAAAGAAACCCCAACAGCCGCAACAGCTATATAGCATACACGCATAGGCTTTGGAGGTTTAAAAGAAATTTTATTTAATTACAAAACTCGCCCACAAAAATATAAGAATTATAATTGACATAAATTAAGAATTCGAGTTTGATCAAAACATAAAATTAAACTCGTCAAATATTATTTGGTAATTAATTCGAGTGGGTCAATCTCAAGTCGGCTCCTAAACAAAAACGAAGTCAAAATCTCAAATCAAGTTTCACCCAAATATAAACTTGGTTCTTAAAAGGAATTATGCATGATTTGATTCCGAGTTATCGGATACGTAGGCCACCGAACATAGAGCTAAAGCTCGTCTGGTTCAATCGTTAAACCAAAAAATCAAATTTGTTCTAAAAAAGAACTACAGATGATTTGATCCCGTCCTAACGGGTACATAGGTAGCTCGACATAAAGCTTATGCTCGTCGAGTACAATTGTCAATCAAAAAATATCAAATCGGTTCGTGTAGAACTACGTAAAGACTTGATGCCTCATATCGGCTACGTAGGTAACCCGATATTAAATTCTAAAATATATCGGGTATAGTCGTCAACCTCTGAATTCCCCTTAAATGAATATGAGGTCAAAACCAAATAAATTAAATTTCTCTCGTTTAGAACTACGGGTGATTTGATTATCTTCTAAGAGATACGTAGGACACTCGATACAAAGCCAAGACTTGTCGAGTTCAATCACCAAAAACAAATTCAAGTTGTCCATTCTGACTCGATACAAAGCTTCTGCTCGTCGAGTTCAATTATTCCCCTCAAATAATCTCATGATCAAATCCAAATACAAAACTTCTCTTTGTCCCGAACTATGGTGACTTGATTCCACCAAACAAGTGGATACGTAGGAAACTCGGTGTAAATCAAATCATCACCGAGTCCAGTCACGCCTAAACATTCAACCAAATCTCCTCAAATTCACTCTTCGACTCTAAGTCGTCCAAAATATCAAATTTCTATCAAATCCAAAGTGTCTCATCCGACTCGATACAAAGTTTACGCTCGTCGAGTTCGGTCACGACCAATACTTCAAAAACCCAAATATCAAATTCAAATTTGTCGTTTTCAAGAACTACGTGTGATTTGATCCCTTCCCAAAGGATACGTAGGAAACTCACCAACGAGATCAATCACAATTCCCAAATTGGCTGTTAAGTCAAAACAAGTGAAATCAAATCAAACTCCACCTAAAACCGCTTTATATGAAAATGATAGGCGGGTTACTTGAGTTACCCTTCAGAGAAGGCGGGCTCAGGCTACTCGGGTGGAGTGTTGTTCGAGCTACTCTTCCTAGAAGGTGGGTTTGAACTTCATCCTCTGATGCATATAAGAAAACGAAATTAAATCCAAATCCAAACACAAAATTCAAAACACTCTGAACTATGTGGGGCTTGATTCTCTTCCAAGAGATACGTAGGCAACCCGCTAAAACTCGGGTGCAGCCCAAATCACCAAAACCACTCAAATCTTGGTATCGATACGGCGTCGAATCAAGAGGATAACCAAAAGGGGCCGAACTCAAATATTAAAAAATAAAATAAAATGTGTTGTACGATTATTGCCCATTTTTGTCCAACACTCTGTTTATCTTGCCTTATGCATGTTTGGTTATCGTTGTTACAAACCCCGATCTTTGAAGTTTTCTTTTGTATTGTTTATTTTGAAATCTGCAATTCGTTACGTTTTTACAGTTCTACTCAACTTCGACTAAACCTAGTGGACGTCGACCACTAATCTCTCGATCAAGCAAGATCGCTGCCGTTTGTATTTCTGTAGGTACAAGTGAAGTCGACGGGAACTGGCCGATATCGAGCTTACTGGTTGATATCGAGTACCTAGGTCGAAATCGACTGACCTTCTGCAGAACCCAGAAATCGACTGAAGATGTCGATATCGACTACCTTTGTTCGATATCGAGTGCTTCCCTGGAGTCGAAATCCAACGTGAATCACCTGCTACCTGAGATTCGCTGACCTGCTTCCTCGATGATCGAACCTGACTTCCTTTTGCTACATCGGGAGGAAATTTTGTAATTATTTGCGTGGGTACAGTCTGGTTTGATTTGTATTTATATTTATATAAGTGAAAAAAGCAAAGAGTGAATTATGAGAGGATGAGTGATGTGGAAATTATGAAGGGAGAAAGTGCATCAAAACAAAGAAAGCAAGTTTGAAGAATTCTCCCCGGATTTAGCACCGTACATTGCCAAAAATAGCCCCCCACTTTAGCATTTTACCATTCTACTCCTTATTGAGCTTAATTAAAGTCGACCTCTTGATTATTAATGCTTTTTCACTCATGAATTATTTTTGCATAACTCTCCTTTTGTGTGCGAAATTGCTTTTATTCACAGGCATGAATCTATGACATTAGTAACTTTACGAGGATGGTAATTGATTGCAGGGACATATGAGAATAAATCTTTGATGTTGAGAGTTTAATTTCTTCCCCTGTATGACCATTAAAAGTATTGCTTGGGGACAAGCAAGTTTAAGTATGGGGTGTTGATGTGCACCTATTTCACCATGTTTTATACTATTTTTTATGTCGATTTCTGTCCATATGTTATACTTTTATATTGGGAAAGCTTGAGATTTGTGTAGTTTATGTTTATTTACAATATATGGAGGTCTACACAAGTTTCTATTTAATTTTGCAGAAATCGGACGCACTTTGGAGCTTAAAGGAAAGTTATGAAGACATTGGAGAAGCAAAGGAAGAGCACATGATGGTGCAACTGGAGAAAACGCCACTTTTCACACCATTTATTATTCTGAATCAAGTTCTGATGTCATCATGACAAATTTAGCCCTCAAAAAGAGCTTTCTAACGCATATTCATATGCGTCAATCGGACGAACGAGGACTCAGGAAAGTGCATTTCAAAACGAAATAGAATGCTGAGAACTGTCAATGAGGTCGATATCAACCTAACTTGGTCGATATCAAGTTGAGCGAATCAACCAGAAATGCCAGAAATCGATCGGAGCAACTCAACTTGCACAGCAGAGGTCGATATCGACCTAAGGTGGTCGATATCAAGTACAAGCATGGTCGAAATCTACTCTTGAGGTCGAGATCGAGCGAACCTGAGAAGACAGGTCGATATGGACCTAATTTGGTCGATATCGAGTGGACCATCAGAGCCAATCCGAGTCGATTTTGAGTCCAGATTCCGAGTGGGCTTTCTTCCACATAAAGCAAAGGATATTCTATGAACATGGAAGATATTTATCTACTTTAGTAATTTCCTAATTTACCTAGGGGGCTGATTTTCATACATTCAAGTCAAGTCGTCCTAGGACGCAGGAGAGAGAGAGAGAGAGAGAGGGCCGAGTGGCAGAGGATGATGAACGTTTGAAAGATTTTGTAAGTTTTAGTTTATTTTATGATAAAGTTAGTTTATTTATTATGTTTTGTTTCTAAATTCCTTCTTCTAGGGTTGGGGTGATCCCAACATAGATATATGTGTTTGATTTATAAATCCTTGAATTTTTATGTCTTTATCATCATCTACCTATGTGCTTAATCATTTGCGAGAGTTGAAGAAATTCCTTATTTGTGATATTGAAGCGAAAGCGATCTTATTATGAATTTGGATAGTAATTAATGTTTATTTGCGAGAGCCGACTAATCCTAGTTAAGAAAAGGTAGTAACACTTAGGGTTTATGCGAAAGCCTTTATATTCCGATTTGTTAATGACGAAAGTTATTTGATATAAAACATGCATCTTGATGTGATTTATAATCTACACATATGTTTATTGTTGCGGTGATGCCTAACCTTGGAAGTTTGCTATTTTATTATTCTATTTTCGTTATTTTGAAGTTTCTGCACAGATTTCACTCGACACCAACCACCATTCCCCCTCCAACCCTCGACGTCGACCAACTCTTAGCCGACGTGGACAGCAACCCTCGCCACCTTTGCCCGCTATTCCCGAACCCTAAAACACACTAAACCTAGAACCGTTGACTTCTCTTATGAGGACGAACCTGACTCCACTATCCTATAGCGGGGTCTTGACTATAAATTTATTTGGTCGAGAAACCCTCTCGTTACCCCCCTCAACCGAGACCCTCATATTCGTGTTCTCTTTGACACTGTACAACTCCAAATCATCTAAGTCTTCTTCGAGCTTCAGTACAAAACCTTCGTTCTCACCCGAGACCCCAAAGTCGATTGTGGGGGTTGGCCCATCATCCTCCTCCTCCTCATTGGTAATGGATATCACCTCCAGCCCCTAACCCATGTCACCCATGTCACCTGAAGAGCTATTCGTGTCACTCAATTAAATCGCATTCAGACCTTGTACCCTGTTCCCTAAACATATACCCGTTCCACCTGATTGTTTACCCGTGTCAGTAATGTTCATCACATCCAGCTCCTTCCTCTTTCCTAAGGCATCGATCACCTCTCCCCCAACATATAACATAACATCTAGACACATGGAGTTTTGTTGTGCCTCATCGTATGCCTCGTCTATCACAATCTCAGCCAAATCGTCCACGTTTTGGGAGGAAGGTGGCTCACTCGGACGTTCTTCCCCCACAGGTTGCTTTAGTTCAAAGTTCTCCTTTTGCAATGGACCAACATATATCGCAAAGGACCACATATCTTCTCCACACTTCGAGTTCATAGATTTAAACGCCCCGAACACCCAAGAGCCATCGAAGATGATAGTGACGCATACCAAGGCGTTTCCACTTCGATATGATTTCGATGATGGCATCTGTTGTGAGCCTAATTTTCCATGTTTTACACTTACTTTTATATCGATTTGGGTTAGAGAGTGCATTTGGGTTAGATAGTGACGCATAGTGACGCCTCGATCATGCATTTGGGTTAGAATAATGCAGGAACTATGTAGTTTATGTTTATTTGCCAAATTATGGAGTCTACACTAGTTTCTGTTTAATTTCGCAGAAATCGAGGCAATTTACAGCAATTTGGAAAAAGGATGAAAAGCTCGAGGTCAACTACAAAAAGTCCAAGATCAAGTAGGAGCTGAACCAGAACAAATCGAGGATAAAACAAGAAAAAGCACTCGGCACAGTTCTAGTCGACGTCGACTACACCTAGTCGATGATGAAGAGCGAGTAGTCACCCAACTTCTAGGGTCGGGGTGAGCCCGACGGTAGCCATGTAAGGTAATGCGATAAAGGTACAATATTTTGATGCGATTTTGTCTTTTATCTGTGGATGATTCTTTTACGAAAGTTGAAGGTGATCCTGGTTTGTGTTATTGAAGCGAAAGTGATCTTAATGCAACTTGGATTAATTATGTGAAAAGGGTTAGTAACAATTAGGGTTTATGCGAAAGCCTCTATTTTCCTATTTGTTAAGAACGACAGTTATTTGATGAAAAGGCATGATCTTTTATACCTTATGCATTATTTTATATGATTATCGTTGTGGCATTGTAACCTCGATTCTGGAAGTCGTTAGTTTATTGATTTATTTCCCACCAATTTCGTATTTCTATCTCTCGTTCGTTGCAAGAAAGGTAAGATTTTTGGTTCTGTAGTACTCGAGATCGACATCAGGTAGTCAACGTCGAGTAGGTTTTAGTCAACGTCGAGTAACATTCACTCGATATGGACTGGTTTTGTTTCGTTTTTGCTTCTGTTGCTTTCTGTTTTATAGTTTTACCCGACTTAGTAGTCGACGTCGAGGACTCTAATTGACGTCGAGTACTTCCTGAGTCGGTTTCGAGAGTTTCTTGGACTGAAAAGGCAAGCGCTGACACACTTCCTCGTGGATCGATCCTGACTGCCTTCTACCCCAACGGGGGGAAGTCTTGTATTTATTTGCTTGGACATGAGTTGGTTTGCTTTTATTAGTTTTATTTACTTTAATAGTAGACATATAATCCTCCTGCAACAAACAAATTGGCGTCGTATGTCGTGTAAATATAACCCAAGTCTAGTTTTTTTTTTCGTGTCAATACATTTTGGCGTGCAAATATAACCATATGTTGTGCTTGTGCAAATATAGCCATATGTTGTGTAAATATAACATTTTGTTGTGCAAAAATAAAAATATAGATTGAGGATCACATAATAAAATATAGATAGTTTTTTCAATTTCTCATATTCCCAGGGTGATTTTTGTAATTTAATAAAATAGTTCTTCGTCTTCCGTCCGTTCGGGCTCATCTGTTCAATTTGCTGGGGAGAAAAGCTGCCATCGTCGGAAACTACAACAAAAGAGGGAGAACGTCGCTTGTCGGTTCTCCGGCCACTCGACCTTGCTCCAGCCGGATCTAAAACCCTTAGTCCCTCGCTCCCTCGCTCGCACCGCCTCGCTCGACCTTTGCAACTCCATCACAACCAGAGGAGACCTAAGATGGGTTCATGTCGGTTTCAGATCCACCAGATCTCTGCCATTTCCATCAGCGTCGAATTAATATATTTGAAATCAATTTATTTATCGAATCAATTAGTCGAATTGAATTCAGATCTTGACGGAGGAGATCTGGTGGATTCGATTGAATTCAGATCTGGACGGAGGTGGAGCTGCGGCGGCGGATGAAGAGCGCCGAATCACTATCTACGGTGACGACCAACGACGAGGGAAGCCAGACGGCGATGACCAGAGACGATGGAAGCCAGAGACGAGGGAAGCCAGAGGTAACTCGAGCAAGATAGATTAATATGGGTGGATAGTTTCACAATTTGTTCCAAAAGTAGGACATTTCACCAATTGAGCCAAAAAAAGTGCCTAATACACAAACTCTCCCTTTGGTTATTTAGAGAAGTTAGTGGGTTCATTAGAGAGCTAAATTAGTGGGCTTGTAACTACATGTCAGTTTAAGGGGTAGTTTCTTTTAGGTTTTAATTGTATTGAGGAGATGATGATGCTCGGATCAAGAAGAATGCCCGACAAGAAGGCAATTGAAGAAGATGGCTCCGATGAAGAGTCCGGTCGAAGAAGGGCTCCGCGATGTGAGTCCGGTCGGAGAATTTGAAGACGACGACGAGAATTGTGTCTAACGTCGGGAAGATTGAAGATAGTGAGAAAGTGAATCATAATTCGAATATGGTGAGAAGTGCATCAAGATCGATCAGGATTTGAAGAAGACGATGAAGTGCGTCTAGAAGAAGTGAATCGAATAAGATGAGGATGCATCTGGCGATATTTGAAGGAAATTAAAAAAAATTGTGTAATTTTTTTTATATATAAGGAAACAAATTCGATTCTCTACACAAGCCTAGAGAAACTGAGAGCCCAGACAAGCCGGGAGATGGACTAACCATCGTGTACAAACTAAATCAAATAACATAAGCAAATGACTAAAAGTAAATAACAAGAAGCAAATGATGGAAAAGAAAATGCAAAAATAAAGTACAAGCCATTTACACCGAAACCTACAAGCTAGCAGAACCAATGAACCGAACAGCCAAACGGAAGACGCACACAGAGAAATATAGGGATCACTAGCGGACATCTCAACATGGATTCCAAAGAATCAACAAGTATCGATCGCATTTCTACGACGTCTACAAGCTTGACAAACCATTCATCGTTCACATGAAACATATAACACAACAAGAAAAGAAAAGTACACCAACCCGCAGACCAAACCAGAAGTCATACCATTGCCAAAATAAATCCCAAAACACATCTCACACCCTCAAGGACGATAACAAGATTGTATAGGCTACCACAAGGGGAACCAAAATAGAGGAAATGTATAAGACGGAACAGGAATACATAAACAACAACAATAAACAGGCTAAGAGGCCAGAAAGCGGTTAGAAAACGAACCGATAGGCTGACAAACCCTGTTCTTTTTTTTTTCTTTTCTTTTCAACTTGTTCAATTTTTATTATTGATACAAGCAACAAAAGCGTTGGAACAACGCTTAACACCGGCGGAGGGCACATACATTGAAGGTCGGCGGTGCCAGAGGGCGGAGCCAAGGCTGACGGGGAGAGGATCCCGAAGGCAGGCAGTAGCATGAGACGAAGGCTACGGAGAGGCGGCAAGGCGGTGGGCGTTAGGTAGAGAAGCACCAGGCATGGGATGGAGGCAAGCCACGGTGGGAGACGACAACCCATGGAGGATGGTATCGGGAGTAGGGGGAAGGCCAGTGCGGTGGTGGCCAAAGCAGCGGTAACCCTGCAGGAGCGACCAAGACGGTGGTAAACCGGCACAAATAAACTATGAAGATAGGGAGGAGCACAACGGAGCATCGAGGCGGCGGAGCGGAAGGCGGTGCAAAACGCCTCCAGAACCAAGGGCGGAGTAGAGGATAGTGGCCGAATATAAGAGGCGGTCGATACGTTCAGATAAGTTGATACGGAGTATGTTATAATGGGTGGTTTACTTAGTGTCATAAAACCTTGAAACATTTGTCTAAGATCAAGATTGGACATGTAGTACTAAATTACACAATTAAAAAATTGTGTAATTTTGAATTAAGGGAAGATGTTAGATTAGTGATTTAAAATTAGTCAATTAGATCAATTAGTGACCGGATGAAATTGTAGGGCTTGGTTAATTAGAAAAGATAGTGGGTTAATTAGTGGGATAAATTAGCGGGCTTGTACATGCTGATCAATTAGGAGTAGTTTCTTTTAGGTTTTAAATGTAGCCAATAAATGGCAATTAGGGTCTATCAGATCAATTGAATTTAGGAGAAATTGCGAAACTCCTCTCTTCTAATTAGTGTTCTAAAAATCGCGCCTGGGCGCTAGGCTAGAGGGCACCTAGGAATTTTTAAGTCTAGGCGGCCCTCTAGGCGGAAATCCTCCTATGCACCGCCTAGCCCCACTTAGGCGCCGCCTAGGCCCGCCTAGTCCCGTCTAAGTGCCGCCTAGGCCCGCCTAGCCCAACGATTATTCAATTTTAGGTTATAGGCATATGATTAGTCAACTTAGGGATTTTTTATCCTCCAAGTCGGGGTGGATTTGCCATTAAGTCGAACCTATTGTTTTATATTTTAGGAGGTTTAGTCACCCGTCGGATGCGTACTTTTTGCGTTTAATTAATTTAGTGTTAGTTAAACACCAAAAATTTGGGTTTATGAGTGATATTATGAATTATTATTACATTATATGAGTTATTGACATATGGTATGCATTAAAATACAAGGAAATAATCAAGTCTGTTCTAAATCCTTCTAGAGGCCGCCTAGGCACCCACCTCACCGCCTAGGCGCTAGACGACCACCTACCGCCTAGCGGTCGCCTAGCGCCTTTTTGAACATTGCTTCCAATAAAAATTATCGATCACATGAGCTTTGGTGTAAGTAGAGGATATCATGACATCTTCCATGGTAATTTTAGTAATATAGATATAAATTGATGGTCTTTTGATTATTTATTTATCGAAAATTTCATGAGGCAGTAAAGGTTAATTCACGAGGTGTACAACTATTTAACGTATTTCACGTGATACCCTTAAGTTATTTTCTTTTTCGCTTTGTGCCTTGTTCGTTAAAGTTAACAGATCCCGTTAGTTTCCCCGAAAAAATCATTTTAATTAACAGAAAAGAAAATCTGTAGTTCACCCAAAAAAACAAATTCTGCAAATCCATGATTTTGTAAAAGAAAGAGGCGCCGATGATTAGAAGAAGAAGGTCACCGTCGATGCACGAGCTGGCGTCGCATTAAATTCTGATCTGTCTCCTCCAGCGACATGGTCGGTGTCAACAGGGGGCGAGCCCTTTAAATGAGATCCGATCCCGCGCCTTCAGTAAGCGTAGCCCCGTGGCCGGAGAGGCCACGACGAGGGAACCTTGATAGATAGTGCGACACTGGAGGTTCGATCCTTTTGATGATGCTGCCGGAGTCTCCAAGATCGGTGTAAGATCACGAGATTGATTATAATGTCCTCCTTGAGGGTTTCCATTTATTGATAAACATATATATAGGTTACAAAGGTATTGGGCCTTTGGGCCCACTATACATGAGGAGACCTATGTAATATATCAAACCCCCGCAGTCGAAACTAGAGGGGCCCGTATAGTGAGACTGGAACGAAAATCAATGAATAACTGTCTAGGTAAACCCTTGGTGAATATATCAGCGTACTGATAAGAGGACGGGACATGTAGAACGCGGACATGTCCAATGGCAACCTTGTCCCTGACAAAGTGGAGATCAAGCTCAATGTGCTTCGTGCGTTGATGCTGGACTGGGTTGCTAGCCATATAGATGGCGGAGACGTTGTCCCTGTAGACCAGAGTGGCCTTCTAAAGAGGGCAACGGAGCTCAAGCAGGAGATTGCGGAGCCAAGAGCACTCGGAGACAACGTTGGCAACACCTCTGTATTCTGCATCAGCGCTAGAGCGAGACACGACAGACTGACGCCTGGCTGACCACGACACAAGGGTTTCGTTGAGGAAGACACAATAACTAGAGGTGGAGTGATGCGTGTCAAGACAACCACCCCAATCCGCATCAGTGTAAGCAACAAGATCAAGTTTAGAGGAAGGAGTGATCGTGGTGCCGAGCTCGAGGGTGTTGTTGATGTACCAAATGATCCGCTTCAAGGCCTGAAAGTGGGGTTCCCTGGGTGCATGCATGAACAAGCAGACCTGCTGAACGGCGTAACTGATATCAGGCCTGGTGAAAGTGAGATACTGAAGTGCATCAGCGAGGCTCCTGTACAATGTCGGATCATCAACCAAAGGACCAGAATTAGCACTGAGCTTGTTAGATGTATCGACAAGGGTGGCGACTAGATTACAGTTGACCATCTTAGCCCGAGCAACAATCTCTGCAGCATACTTAGTCTGTGAGAGAAACAGACCAGACGCATGACGCTGAACAGCAACTCCCAAGGAGTAAGACAACTGACCCAGATCACACATGGCGAATTCCGCACTCAATTGCGAAATAATGGATGTCCGAAGAGCATCAGAAGAGGCGGTGAGAATGATGCCGTCGACATATAATAACAGGAAGGCCATGTCACAGCCTTTGCGATAGATGAACAGAGACTCATCCGAACGGCTGCCAACGAAACCCAAGCGGAGGAGATGGGAAGAAAATCGCTGGAACCAAGCCCGCGAGCCTATTTCAGAACATAGAGAGAGCGCTGGAGGAGACAAACGTGCCCTGGACGATCATCATCAGCAAACCCCGACGGCTGAAACATGTAGACGGTCTCATTTAGATGTCCATGCAGAAAGGCGTTCTTGACATCTAATTGACAGATGACCCAAGTGTGCGACAAAGCTAGACTCAGTACCACTCGGATAGTGGTAGGCTTGACCACAGGGCTGAACGTCTCATCACAATCAATACCTGCCTACTGAGATCGATCGTTGACCACAAGACGGGCTTTGTAGTGTTCCAACGTCCCATCAGAGCGGAACTTGTGATGGAAGAGTGATAGAGCATGATTAGTGTTGCATTACAGAATGCATTTAACATAATTTAGTTGTGAATAGTGCATATTTTAGTTACAATTACATGTTTATCTGTGGTGTTGGAAGAGTTGGAATCTATGCAATTTTATGGTTAATTTCAGGTAAATGTGGATCTGACGAGGAATTAGGAGACTCTTGGATGAAGAAAGATTCAAGTTGAGGAAGAAAAGTGAAGAGAACGGGAGCGGAGTCGAATTTCGAGAGCCTAAGTGAATAACAAGTTATCAAAAGTTGTCGACAGACATGCTGAACTTTTTTCGCACTTTCTGGAGGCCTTGGTTGTCCGATTGACTATTATAACCATGCGTTGGAAAGCTCTCTTCGAGATCTACAACTTTTGTGTTGACATCGATCGAGACCAAATTCGAAACGGAAAAATCGTTGTGAACAGTAAAAGCCGCCCCGCGGCCCGAACCTCTAACGAGCAATTTTGCTGATCGCCGGCCGCCCCACGGCTTGGGTTGGCTGCCCCGCGGCCCTCGCAGAAACACGTCGTTCAGAAATGGACTTTAATTAGGGTTTTTGTTTTATTCCTTAGCCGGCTTGTTAGAGGCTTTATAAGACTTTTCTAGTTTATTATTTCATTAACCTTATGCACATTATTCCATTGTTGAGAGCGCCGTTGAGCATTAGGAACTAAACTCTCAAGGTTTCGCCTACGATTTGGATCTTTAATTGTTGAATTGTGAGTTTCTTAATCTAGTTCTTATTTCTATTGTAATGTTTTGACTTCTTTGTGCTTAATTGCTTGAATGTGTTTTATTCTCTCTGGCCTGGCCGACTAGTTAGAGTAGATTCATTCAATTGCTAGGGTTTTGTAGATTCCCCGTAGCGAACCTTAACCCAAGTGGCAATCATATCCCTTTAGGACTCGTAGGACTAATTGGATGTGTAGGAAGTTGAATATATGTTAAATATCGACTCGTAGCTTGATATTGCATGTACCTTGGGTAATTCATATTCTTAATGCTATCTCTAGGTTAAATCTTAACCGTGTTAGGATTATTTAGAGATAAGGGTTGCTAGGACTCGTAGGACTAGTTATTTACCTAAGATCTGGACAAGGACATTGATAAGTAAAGACAAGAACTAGAGGCTGAAACAAGGATCGAATTCATCAATCGAAGTGATAAATTGTAGGTGAACCTATTTCTCTCCACTGCATTCTAAAACCAATTTACTTGTTTGTTTGCTTCCGCTTTGATAAAAGGCGGATCTTTTTCACACAAAAAACCCCCATATTCTCTATTAGCGATTAGAATTATACTTGAATTGAATAGATTTCCCTATGGATCGACCTCTTGCTTACACATTATACTAGTTATGAGTTTGAGTATTCTTTGGCAAGAACAACGACAGGTTTTCCTCTTGTCAAATTTGGCGCCGTTGCCGGGGAATTCTTATCAATTTCTTGTGTTTTTTTTATCGCTAACTTTTGTACATATTTACATCTAACCCCTTCGTGGACCTATCTTACGGTTCACGACACCTTATTACTAATATTTCTAGATGTTGAAGTTATGGCAGTTTCAGGGAGAGTATTTTCACAATTACCTCACAAGAGTGCAAACTTTATTTGACATCCGTTATTCATGGGGTTTCCGAGATAGTTTGCGAGATGTGGTGGTTTGCATTTTTCAGGGCATGGCTCCTGAGACCCGAGAACTTGCCAGGTCCATAAACAATAGAAGCTTTGCTGGTTTAGGAGTGTCGGGATAATGAGATCTTCTATCCTACATGGGTGACCAATCGACGGAGGAAGAATCCTACACTTCGACGTTTCAACCAATGGAGTACTCCCACCCGTCCATGGAGGAATCAACCATTGTCTTGATGGAGCAAATAGGGCAATTACATGAGATAGTGAATCAAAATGGGGAAGCAATGAATCAAAATGGGGATGCAATTATCCGACTTTCTAAAACATTGAAGGAGTTGATAGTTCAGCAATGTTCTATTCCTCAACTTGATTAAAGCCAAGATGCAAGTAACGATGAATTCTCTGATAATGAAGAAGAGCGTCTAGTGGTTATCGACACAAAATCTCAGGAGACGTCCCTTGAGATTGAGTGTGTTTCGATGCTCCCTCCATTCGTAGAAATCATCCCCAACTCGCCTATCAAGGAGCCAAGTCCGGAACCAATTTCTGTGGTTCCTGAACAAGAAACTGGTACTTTTTGCAAATTGGGAGATTTTGGTGAATATGTCGATCCATGGAGCCACTACTTCAACAAACCACTAGCAGAACTGTGTTAGTGGTCCTACATACCCTCGAGGGAGAATCAAGCTCGAATGAAGGGTAAGTTGGTAATGGTTCTCATTGCTATATTTTTAATTACCAATTGTTTCATCTTTAGTGTGCATTCGAATATCGGTTGGGCACGAGAGTTTGATTTGCTTTTGAGGGCACTGACGATGTCTTCTTGAGTCTTGAATGAGTGGATGAATAAACTGTCGAGCCAATGATAGTAAACAAAGGCGCTACTTGGGAGGCAACCCAAGGTGTTGAAGAGCTAAATTTCTCAGGCCACCCCGCGGCTAGGTTGTGTCGTGGCCTCTGACAGGACTGAAATGTTCCCTTTCCTCACTTTCCACCACCGCAATGAACAAGTTAGTTTTTCTTTCTTTCCTTCATATTTTTATCTTTTGTTGTCTTTTATGTCATTGAGGACAATGCCTGATTTAAGTGGGGGGGGGGGGGGGGGGGGAATCGCATGGTATGATAGGATTGCATGTTTATTTTTAGTTTGCACTTTTATTTTTGTTTTTAGATTATATTGCATATCAGCATGTTAGTCTTTAAAAAGAAAATCCCAAAAAAAATCAGTTATTTATAAATTGCATTGTTAGGATTAGGTCTTATTTCCCCATATGGATACCGTTTGTCCTCTATTCTATCTAATGAGATTTATGCCCCATGATGTGCTTGGATTGTGGAAGCTTTCGATATATGTTTTCTATACTATTTGGTGAGCATGATTGATTAATGATTGAGCACATAAGATCTTGGAATTTTGGGTGATCTTGAAGTTCTAGACATGATCCGGTGAGCTTATTTTGGCCTATTCAGAACTGCACCTTATTTAGTCCTCTTGCTTGTTGAGTGTACTCTCTTCAATTGCTTCCTCTTTGACTTGCATTTAGATATCTTTTTCAAGGCTGCATATTATGATTTCTGCACATGACTTAAACATGATTGAGGTACCTTTATTAGCCCTATTTGACTCTTTTCCCACCTTGCATATTATCCTCTGCTTGAAGCTAATTTGAGCCTAATTGCCTATTCTTTTGTAGCTCCACAAGATTTTTCCATAGTCAATGATAGCCTGACCCCATCCGAGAATTTAGGAATAGTTGGTGAATATCTATATTGTGGATGATGGTTTTGAGTGGTGGATTGTGTATGTTTGAGGTGCATTTATGAGATTTGATTCTTGCTAGTACATTCATTACTTGGGACCTAAGGAGGATAAAATTCACTTATGGGCAAAAGTCAAGGAAAATTATTTGATATAGCATGAAAAGAAAAAAAAAGAAAAAAAGAAAAAAAAGAATAAAGGAATGAGTTGAGTATGGTTTGTAAAGTTTTATGCTTGGGATTGGTGTTGTTTGATATTATAGAGATATGGTCTGAGGAGTTTATGGGTGGTTTTATGATTTGGTTGCTTCCTTAGTTCCCGGATTATGAGCATCACATGGCCTAAATTGTTCCATACCTTATATGTTCTACCTTGGCCCCATTACAACCCAATTGAAAGACCTCATGATTTTTGTTGTGTGTAGAGTCACCAGCGGTGGAGAATTAGAACACTAGTGCAAGACTATTGTAGCTAAGTTTTTGAAGATTGAGTTTTGAGTGTAAACATTTAACCTTAAACACTTGAGTGAGAGTGAAACACATATTCGCTGTGAGGTCTAGAATGGATATGGTTGCCTAGTTTCATTGATTATTGCAATTATGTGCTATGATGTTGTTAATCTATAATGTTTGCTAGTTTTCATGCACTTAAAAGAGTATTGAGGTGTGGATACATGAATTGCTATTCTGTGAGGCTGTAAAATTGAGTTTTCTATTGCTTGAGGACAAGCAAAGGTTCAAGTGTGGGGGAATTTGTTAGAGCATGATTAGTGTTGCATTATAGAATGCATTTAGCATAATTTAGTTGTGAATAGTGCATATTTTAGTTACAATTACATGTTTATCTGTGGTGTTGAAAGAGTCGGAATCTATGCAATTTTATGGTTAATTTCAGGTAAATGTGGATCCGACGACGAATTAGGAGACTCTTGGATGAAGGAAGATTCAAGTTGAGGAAGAAAAGTGAAGAGCACGGGAGCGGAGTCGAATTTCGAGAGCCTAAGTGAATAACAAGTCATCAAAAGTTGTCGCCAGACATGCTGAACTTGTCTCGCACTTTCTAGAGGCCTCGGGGGTCCGATTGACTATTATAACCATGCGTTGGAAAGCTCTCTTTGAGATCTAAGACTTTCGTGTTGACGTCGAGACCAAATTCAAAAGGGAAAAATCGCTGTGAATAGTAAAAGCCGCCCCGCTGCCAAGCTAGCCGCCCCGCGGCCCAAACCTCTGACGAGCGATTTCGCTGATCGTCGGCCGCCCCGCGGCCTGGGGTGGCTGCCCTGCGGCCCTCGCAGAAACCCGCCGTTCATAGTTGGACTGTTTTATTCCTTGACCGACTTGTTAGAGGCTTTATAAGACTTTTCTAGTTTATTATTTCATTAACCTTATGCACATTATTCCATTGTTGAGAGCGTCGTTGAGCATGAGGAACTAAACTCTCAAGGTTTCGCCTACGATTTGGATCTTTGATTGTTGAATTGTGAGTTTCTTAATCTAGTTCTTATTCCTATTGCAATGTTTTGACTTCTTTGTGCTTAATTGCTTGAATGTGTTTTATTTTCTCTGGCCTGGCCGACTAGTTAGAGTAGATTCATTCAATTGCTAGGGTTTTGTAGATTCCTCGTAGCGAACCTTAACCCAAGTGGCAATCATATTCCTTTAGGACTCGTAGGACTAATTGGATGTGTAGGAAGTTGAATATATGTTAAATATCGACTCGTAGCTTGATATTGCATGTACCTTGGTTAATTCATATTCTTAATGCTATCTCTAGGTTAAATCTTAACCGTGTTAGGATTATTTAGAGATAAGGGTTGCTAGGACTCGTAGGACTAGTAATTTACCTAAGATCTGGACAAGGACATTGATAGGAAAAAACAAGAACTAGAGGCTGAAACAAGGATCGAATTCATCAATCGAAGTGATAAATTGTAGCTGAACCTATTTCTCTCCATTGCATTCTAAAACCAATTTACTTGTTTGCTTGCTTCCGCTTTGATAAAAGGCGGATCTTTTTCACACCAAAACCCCCCATATTCTCTATTAGCGATTAGAATTATACTTGAATTGAATAGATTTCCCTGTGGATCAACCTCTTGCTTACAGACTATACTAGTGGTGAGTTTGAGTATTCTTTGGGAAGAACAACGACAGGTTTTCCTCTTGTCAAAGAGCCACATACAGCGAATGACGTTCGCCTCAGGAGGGCGAAGGAAAAGAACCCAAGTACCATTCTTTGTAAGGGTCATGTATTCGTCGAGCATAGCCGCCTGCCAATTCGGGCCGAGGAGGGCTGTTTTATGGGAGGTGGGTATAGGGGAAAAGGAGGTCGGAGAGGAGGCAGGGGGGATAGGGGGTCAGAAGGGATGGACGAACGGGGGGGGGGGGGGGGGCTGTGAGGCGGAGGAGAAAGCTGCGGGCACTGCAAGCCCGCAGCGTTTTGATTGGCGGCGGCCGCAGCAAGATGCTGCGGCCGCCGCTAGTAGCTGGTGTAAGGGTGGGAGTTCTGGGTTTTGATTGGATGCGGCCGCAACAGTCCTGGCAGGGGCGATGGCGAGGAGGTTGTGGGGAGATAGGAGGCGAGGTGATGTGCGGTGGTCATGGAGACAATCTGACGGGGTCGGAAGACACCGGAGACGCTGTGGGTGTGTGGTCTGGTGGTAAGGGGTGGTGGTGGTGGTGGGGGAGGGGGAGAGGCAAGATCACCGGAAGAGCTCTGGGGAAAAAGAAAATGTGGGAACGACGACTCGAACTCTGACTCTCACTGAGACACAGGGGGTGTAGGAGATGCAAAGGGAAAGCGAGATTCATCAAAAGTGACATGACGGGACAGAAGGATCTTGTGGGTCTTGATATCGAGGCAGAGGTAACTGCAATGATCAGACGGGTAGCCAAGAAAGACACAAGGGGTGTAGCGTGAGTGAAGCTTGTGAGGGGAGGTGGATGACTGATTTGGAAAGAACAAGCACCCAAAGGTACGAAGGTGATCATACCTAGGCAAAGTACAATAAAGTGCCTGAGTTGGTGAGCGTTGGTGGAGGGTAGTAGAAGGGAGAATGTTTAGGAGGTAGCATGTGGTGGCTAAGGCGTAATGCAGTAGAGAAGGGGAATGGATGCGTGGATGAGGAGATAGCGCATCATATTGGTAATGGTTCGGATGATTCGTTCGGCCTTTCCATTTTGTTGGGAGGTATAGGGGCAAGACAAGCGATAGAAGATCCCATTGGTATTGAAGAAAGTGTGAAATTCTTTGTTGTCAAATTCGTGACCATTGTCACATTGGAAACACTTGATAGATGTGTGAAATTGTGTTTTGATGTAAGCATTGAATTTGGCAAAGATAAGAAACACTTGAGATTTAATGTGCAAAGGGAAAACCCATAAGAAATGTGTATAATCATCCAGGAACAAAAGGAAATACTTATGACTCTCCTTTCTAGGCACATGAGATGTCCAAATATCACTATGAATAATATCAAAAGGGGCAAACGTAGTGTTTAAGGACCGCTGAAAAGGAAGTATGGCATGCTTGCCTAACTGACAAGAAGAACATAAACTAGAGCGAGGCTCTTTATTACATTGGACAAGACTCTTAGAACGAAGTAAATCTAAAATTGCAGGACGGGGATGACCAAGGCGTGCATGCCAACGACTGGATGATGATGCCGAGAGGGCGACTGGACTTGACGGGCTGGATGGTGAGGGCGACGACAAAGGATAGAGCTCCCCGGTGCTATTACGTCTCAGACGAGTAACTTCCGTAGTAAGATCCTTGACAGAGAAACCGAACGGATCAAACACAAGAGAAACATTATTGTCAGTGGTGAACCGACGGACAGAGATAAGGTTTTTGACAAGTTTGGGGGCAACAAGGACGTTGTTAAGGTGTAATGGGTTAGTTGGGGTTGGTAATGTGGCGTGGACAATGCCCGAAGTAGCAAGGCGACCATCGTTGCCGACGATAATAGAATGGGCATGACCCTTAAAAGAAATAGAAGAGAGAGTACCTGAGGAGTTCGTCATATGAGTAGTGGCGCAGTGTCCATGTACCAAGCAGAGTCAGGAGGTGCCAGCTGCATCGAAGAGAAGGCGTGATGCACATCATTTGGAGTGTATTCCGGATCAGACGACGACGGGTAGGCCTGATGCCTGGCGGGTCAAGGAGCAGGACCCAACAAGCCCGCTCCCTGCTGACGGTTGGGATACGGGGCTGGTGGGCGATACGATGGTAGAGGGTAGCCGAAGGGCATCCACGGCGGATACCCGGGGTTGGGGTACCAAGAGGGGCGAGAGGACTCGTGCTGCTCCGGCCGCGGCCGCGACCGCCGCCTCTTGCAGCGGGTTCTCTCGCAGCGGGTTGGTCGTTGTGGCGGTTGTTCTGAGGGGCATAGTACTCGTCGTTGTCGCTTGACGAGACCAATGTCGTCTTCTCCTTGGCGGCTTCGGTGGTCTGATGGTGAAGGCGAGTCTTTTCCAGGATCAATTGAGACCGGGTCTTTTCAAATGTAGGGAGAGGTTCCGTCTGCTGGATATGAGTTGCAGCAGCATTGTATTCAGAGGGATGACACAAAAGTACCTGGAGGACAAGGCGGGTGGCGCTGAGTTTGGAGTCGATGATGTCTAGTTGATCAGACTGGGTCTTGATGTGCTGACAATAGACGGAGATCGACGGAAAAGAGGAAAGCTTGCAACTTGAAAATTCGTGCTCAAGATAGACAGCACGGGTGGACTTGTTGTCTTGAAAGAGATTCTTTAGTTTCGTCCAAGCATCCAAGGCGGTGTCTTTGGGGTTGAGGATGGTGGTCAATATATCTTTTGAGATGGTGTTGAAGATCCATTGAAGGACAATGGTGTCGAGTTGAGCGAAGAGATCGTTGTCTTCACTTTCAGGGCGAGTGACGGAGGAGTCAATGTGGTGAAGGACTTTATGAGCCTTAACATGGGTCGTGAAGAGGTGCGACCACATGGTGCAGGAACTCGATTCGTGAAAAAGGGTGATGGGGATGCAGTTTTTGATGTTGGAGATCGTGAGGGCGGAGTGGAAGGGCGGTTTGTTGGTAGGTGTTGGATCGGCCATTGCGACGAGAGGGAGAAAGAGAGGGCGTTGGCGGCAAAGGGAGGCCAAGAGGGGGAGTTGGGGGCGCCGGTAGGGTGGCGACAAGGGGGAGGGGCGACGGCAAGGGGGGTGGCGGCTAGGATAAAGTGTGAGGAGAAAAAGAAGAATTAGGCTGTGAGGATTTTAGACTGTGACACCATGTAAGATCACGAGATTGATTGTAATGTCCTCTTTGAGAGTTTCCATTCATTGATAAACATATATATATGTTACAAAGGTATTAGGCCTTAGGGCCCACTATAAAAGAGGAGACCTATATAATCTATCAATCGGGGTCATTGAGCGATTGGCCAAGTCAGGGGATTAGGCCATTAGTGGCTAGGGGTTGCTTGAGGTTGCTTGAGGGTAGTGACCGGGAGAAGATGGTTGATCTAAAAGAGAGAAAGAAGATAGAGCTCTTGAACACCATTGTTGATGTATTATTAAGAGATTGAGAGAAAGGAGATAGAGCGTCTTCCTCAGTTCCTGGGTCACCAAAACAATTAGCTTTTTTTAAAAAACAGCTAACAGGGGATAGTTAACTTTAACAACAATGGCATAGGACAGGAAAAAAAAATAACTTTAAGGGTATCAGGTAAAATATGTCAAACAATTTTACATCGGGGCTTGCTATTTACACGGTGAAATTTTCGCTAATTGCACGGTTCAAACTCTGCGCACGCGCATAATACGCGATTGCAATTTTTTAAAAAAAAAAAATTCACGTACGGACTTCATGTACGCGGATATATATATTATTTTTTTATGTGAAGTTGAATTCCACACTCATCTTCAGCAAAGTTGCAGTGGCAAAAGCTGCAAAACGAAAAAGCAAGCAAATGTCTAACTTTATACCTCTAATTAAAAACTTGCAGTGTAAAATCAAAAGGGAGCATTTCGTCTTCTACCCAGATTTTAATTTATTTCGTTATCAATGGAGTTTTTAATTTCAACTCCATCTCCCCCCACGCATACCCAACCCCCTGCAATTTGAAATAAAGATAGATCGAATAAAAACACAACCGTCATCACAACACTGTTGGCGTTGTCGGCGAGTGGAGGCGGCGAGGAGATATTGAGGTCCTTGACTTTCTGGCGGATGCAGATCTGGTGCCGGTGACGCTCCTCGTCGCGGCCTGCCTTGGTTGGAGGATTCGCGGGCGGAGTATCGGGTCGGCGGGAGAAACGACGGTGCTGGCAGTGCGGCCGAGGAGCATGAGTAGGGTTTTGTGGCGGCGGAGGTGGACGAGGGGTTGGTGGTAGGGCTGCGGGTAGGGCTGGTGACGGTCGGGCACTGACAACAGCAGATCACCGGGCAGGCGAGAGTCGCGCGTGCCTCCGACTTCCCATCCGCGCATCTAGGCTCCGCGTGCGCGTCTGTTGGGGACTCAATTCCGCGCATCCGCTGTCAGCATCCGCGGTCAGATGCGCCCCACCAATCTGCGTATTCGGACTACGCCATTGCGATGTCTTTCCATGCAATCGGCGAGAATTTCACCGTGTATATAGCAAAACCGTTTTACATCTCGTGAATTAACCCTTACCTACAGGAGGGTAACTTGTGAAATTTCCATTTATTTATTTATTTATGAACAAAACTAAATTTTGTTTAATTTAACTATATATACATTCACAGTTTCAAACATATTATATGACATGTGTTATAAAAACGGTAGGTGAACCTGTCCATGCTCTAGAAAGTATAAACTATATAACTAACAATGTAAACAAAAGAAAGAATTGAAATTTAACCTACCCACTTAGAAAAAGAAGTCTATGTTTCAATTTGACTAATTTTACTCGGTCTACATACTAATTCATTTTTAACCCTATAAATAATTTCATTGTTTGGACCTTATAACCCCATGTATTCCACCACAACACAAATCACCAGAACGAAGCCATGGCATTAATAAACGATTTCGCCCAACTGTTAACCCTCTTCATCGTGCTATCATGCGCCACCATCCCCGCTTACTGCGCTGCCGCCGAGAACACCACCCAGGAGTTCCTCGACGTGCACAACGCGGCCCGCGCTGCGGTGGGCGTGCCACCGCTTGTATGGAACCATACGCTGGCGGCCTTCGCGTCGGGATTCGCCGCCAAGGTGAAGGTCCACTGCGACAACACGCTCCGGTCCCACGGGCCCTACGGCGAGAACACGGCATCCGGGTACGACGCTTTCACAGTTAACGAGGCGGTGAACGAGTGGGTGGGCCAGCGGGCTGACTACGACCACCGGAGGAACACGTGCGGGCTCGGGCCTGGCGGGTGCAATGGGTACACGCAGGTCGTATGGAGGAGCACGGCACGTGTGGGGTGCGCTAGTATCGTGTGCGGCGCAGGCTGGCCTTTTGTGGTGTGTGAGTATGACCCACCAGGGAACGTGCCCGGCGAGAAGCCTTATTAAGACAAGTCCATCCGCGATTGTTATTCCAGTTTTTATTAATTATGAATGAACCGGATCGAATAATAGTAATAATAATAATAATATATACTGATCCACGATTTCATTCTTGATATAAATATAGCCATATAGGGCGTTCGATCTCTCCGATCCTAAATCTTTTGGGTTTTCATCTATTTAATTCATGTGTGTTGACTGATTGAAATCTGTAAAACCAAAGATCCGAGAAAAGAAAATTGGTTTTGAGCGGAAATAAAGTCGATCGAAAAACGAAAACGAAGGATCGAAACAGAAATCACAACCAAGATTACGAATCCAGAGATTTTACGTGGTTCGATCAGTAAAATGCCTATATACACGGGGCCTCAAGATTTATCCGAATTCACTATAGAGAGTTTGTACAAGGGATGAATCAAACAATGAAGATAAACAACCCTAGATCTAACATGTATGTGATCAGAAGTACAAGGAAGAAAGAGGAATCCCCCTGTATGGGAAAACCGAAGGTAAAAGTCGGATTCGATCTTCAAAACCCTGTGTCTGAGAAGGCAAAGAAGTACGGCCACCAAGGAGGACATCGGAGCTCAGACCACCTTCACAAAGACACCAACAACCACCATCTTCTCCAAGCACTCTCAAATCGAAGGCAGAAAGTCGGAAAAACCAAACCCTAGAAAACCCTAATAGATTGTTTGTGAGGAGAGAGAATGGAGAAAGCTGAAGTGAGTTGAATAGACGGAGAATGAGAGCTTATATAACTAGGTCAAGCCCGAGCCGCCGGAATGCAACACTTCAAAAGAGGCAAGTCTCAAGCTTCAAGCTCCATGGGCTACCAGCTGCTCCATCCGAGCTCCTGAGGCATGGGCCAAAGTTTGGGCTTGAAGCCCAAACACCAATCTTCCCTCCTTTCATACTTTATACATATATCATATACTCCCTCCATCCAAAAATACATAGGTTTTTACTATTCACGCACATTGTTTTAGGAGTTAAAAACTATATAAAATATTAACTTATTTTTATTGATTTTTTTAACAATTACAAAAAAAAAATTTCGGACGTAGGTAGTGTTATATATTATGCAAATATGTGTTAACCCCCTATTACAAGATTAATTTCGTTAGAGGATCAAGCTTAATAAGTTCAATTCGACTCAGTCGAGATCAATCAAAATAGTGCATCATATATGCTTAATATACACTATTTAATACCTGTATAATCATCATACACACATACATGTACATACACACATAAAACAATATTAATGCCAACAAAAGACTAGAAAAGTAACACAAAACATTATAAAATCCTATTTACTAGCTCTTTTGCTTCTAATAGTACAATTTGCCAATATATATATTTTGAAAAATAATCTGGTGAGAACTGTCCCTCCAGGCTCCAGTGAGAGAAGCAAACAATGCACCTTTTGTATAAATTTGCTTAAATTTTTGGTTTAGTGGCTCATTTATGCCAGACTAAAAAAGGGTTATGTTATTTACACGATCATTTTTTTTGCCATTTGCACGGTATCGATGCCAAGTTCCAGAGTTGACAGCATTGCACTGGTCGCAATCCCTTCATTGAGTGGGAGATCACCGTTGGATTAAGTTGGCTCCTCTGTCAATGCCGACTTCCCAGGTAGCCAGACCACCCATGCCGGTTTTCGAGATCGGTACCGTGCAAATTGTGAAATTTCGTCATGCGAACAGCAAGACCGTTAAAAAATCGAACTTGATCCGATTTAGAAAAACCGGGTTTGGAGTAGATCTATATCATGTTCAGGCCGGGTCATAAAAATTCCGAATCTATATTTTTATCTAGTCAAATTCGATGGATTTTCAAATCCAAATTTCAATGTTGGAAAAATCCTTTACTAATTATGAGATATCATCTTTTCTAATAACTTTCTAATAAATGGATTTTAACCAATGAATTAAATCAATCGCTAAAATTAAACTCTCTAATTTAATTAAAAATTAAAATAATTAATCTCCGAACCATCTTCCTCTCTCAATACTTCCATTTGACAATTCAAAGTGCAATTTCACAACGGCCTGGGGAAGGTAGAGATTCAGAAATATTATGAAAGGAATTTTAAGACCTGTTATAAATAACTGGTGTTATTTATAAATTATAACCGGTCTTATAAATAACTGGTGTTATCATATATTCAAAGTCTAATGGACAAACAGTTCTAGTGTACAACGGCCCACCAATACCGGAATTTTAAGACCAGTTATAAATAACTGGTGTTAAGCAATTTTTGGAAACATGTTAGTTGAAATAATCGGTGTTAAATGTGTTTTTTATTAAGAAGTAATTTGAGGTTGTACATGCCCAAAATTTCGAGAGTTTGATAAAATCGGAAAACGGCGAACCGTCTAAACATACAATATAAGAAACATTAAAATGGTGCAGTATAAACAGAGAGAGGCACACAAATGCAGTCGAACAAGCGAACAAAACCCAACCATATTGGAGACAACATAGACTAAGAGCCGAAGCCAAGAACCACCAAGCAGCGACAACATTGGCCAGCGGTATAGTAGGAGTCCCTGTGAACAATGAAGGTGACCCTCTAAGGAAATTTCTGCAATGCGGAGTCGCATCGATACTCACTCCCTCGACCCCAGCCAAACCCGACTCCGGACGTCAGAACTCCAACTCAGACGAGGAAAGCCACCAACAACTAGACTCGCTGCCGAGAATCACCCTTATACGACACACCAAGAGGCCCTTTTTGGATTTAATCAACCCTTTGCAAGATTTATGCCCTTTCAGGGTTTTTGACAATCCCTCACGGGAGTTTGATACATCCTTTTAGGAGTTAGTTTCGACCCTTTCGGACGGATTAATTAGTCTTTCCTATGTTTTTCCTACCTTGTTCTGTTTGGGTAGTCCATCATTCCCCACAACACCAACACATACGCCAAACTAGAAAGCCCAACCAACGACGCCGACGAACACAACAGGGGATAAGGGACAACAGGCTGAACAGGAGGCTAGAGGAAGGATGCCAGTAGAGAGTGGGATACGACACGATGACATGCCCTAAAATGAACGGGAAGAGGCGCAATGGGAGGGAGACATCGAGTCCGAGAGCAGGTCGCCGGAAAGCGACTAACCATGCCTAAAACTAGTGAGCCCCAAGAGGAAACCCCATGGGATTAGGCCGAGGGAGCATGACTAGAGTTGGCAACGCCCAACCAAAAGCAACACAGCCTCTGGGATGCTAGAAGCTTTGAATTGAAAGCCAAAACGGGGATATCGGACGACGAGAACCCTAGATTGACACAAACAAAGGTGGATCATTGCTCGGAGAAGGAAGATTGGTGATGAAGGGTTCGATAATTAGGGTTCTATGCTTTGGGGAGTGATTCTCGAAAGGGGCAAACGCATTAACGCATACCCCTTGGGCTTCAGGCCCAAACACCAATCTTCCCTCCTTTCATACTTTATACATATATCATATACTCCCTCCATCAAAAAATACATAGGTTTTTACTATTCACGCACGTTGTTTTAGGAGTTAAAAACTATATAAAATATTAACTTATTTTTATTAATTTTTTTAACAATTACAAACTTATTTTTTCGGACGTATGTAGTGTTATATATTATGCAAATATGTGTTAACCCCCTATTACAAGATTAATCTCGTTAGTGGATCAAGCTTAATAAGTTCAATTCGACTCAGTCGAGATCAATCAAAATAGTGCATCACATATGCTTAATATACACTATTTAATACCTGTATAATCATCATACACACATACATGTACATACACACATAAAACAATATTAATGCCAACAGAAGACTAGAAAAGTAACACAGAACATTATAAAATCATATTTACTAGCTCTTTTGCTTCTAATAGTACAATTTGCCAATATATATATATATTTTGGAAAAGAATCTGGTGAGAACTGTCCCTCCAGGCTCCAGTGAGAGAAGCAAACAGTGCACCTTTTGTATAAATTTGATTAATTTTTTGGTTTAGTGGCTCATTTATGCCTGACTAAAAAAGGGTTATGTTATTTACACGATCATTTTTTTTGCCATTTGCACGGTATCGATGCCAAGTTCCAGAGTCGACAGCATTGCACTGGTCGGCAGCCCTTCATTGAGTGGGAAATCACCGTTGGATTAAGTTGGCTCCTCTGTCGATGCCGACTTCCCAGGTTGCCAGACCACCAATGCCGGTTTTCGAGATCGGTACCATGCAGATTGTGAAATTCCGTCGTGCGAACAGCAAGACCGTTAAAAAATCGAACTTGATCCAATTGAGAAAAACCGGGTTTGGAGTAGATCTATATCATGTTCAGGCCGGGTCATAAAAATTCCGAATCTATATATTTATCTAGTCAAATTCGATGGATTTTCAAATCCAAATTTCAATTTTGGAAAAATCCTTTACTAATGATGAGATATCATCTTTTTTAATAACTTTTTAATAAATGGATTCTAAACAATGAATTAAATCAATTGCTAAAATTAAACTCTCTAATTTAATTAAAAATTAAAATAATTAATCTCCAAACCATCTTCCTCTCTCAATACTTCCATTTGACAATTCAAAGTGCAATTTCAAAACGGCCCGGGGAAGGTAGAGATTCAGAAACATTATGAAAGGAATTTTAAGACATGTTATAAATAACTGGTGTTATTTATAAATTATAATCGGTCTTATAAATAACCGGTGTTATCATATATTCAAAGTCTAATGGACAAACAGTTCTAGTGCACAACGGCCCACTTATACCGGAATTTTAAGACCAGTTATAAATAACTGGTGTTAAGCAATTTTTGGAAACATGTTAGTTGAAATAATCAGTGTTAAATGTTTTTTTATTAAGAAGTAATTTGAGGTTGTACAGGCCCGAAATTTCGAGAGTCTGATAAAGTCGGAAAACGGCGAACCGTCTAAACATACAATATAAGAAACAGAAAAATGGTGTAGTATAAACGGAGAGAGGCACACAAATGCAGTCGAACAAGCGAACAAAACCCAACCATATTGGAGACAACATAGACTAAGAGCCGAAGCCAAGCACCACCAAGCAGCGACACCATCTGCCAGCGGTACAGTAGGAGTCCCTGTGAAGAATGAAGATGATCCTCCAAGGAAATTTCTGTAATGCGGAGTCGCATCGATACTCACTCCCTCGACCCCAGCCAGACCTGACTCCGGACGTCAGAACTCCAACTCAGACGAGGAAAGCCACCAACAACTAGACTCGCTGCCGAGAATCACCCTTATACGACACACCAAGAGGCCCTTTTTGGATTTAATCAACCCTTTGCAGGATTTATGCCCTTTCGGGGTTTTTGTCAATCCCTCACGGGAGTTTGATACATCCTTTCAGGAGTTAGTTTCGCGCTTTCGGACGGATTAATCAGTCTTTCCTATTTTTTTCCTACCTTCTTCTGTTTGGGTAGTCCATCATTCCCCACAAAACCAACACATACGCCAAATTAGAAAGCCCAACTAACGACGCCGACGAACACAACAGGGGATAAGGGACAACAGGCTGAACAGGAGGCTAGAGGAAGGATGCAAGTAGAGAGAGGGATATGGCACGATGACATGCCCTAAAATGAACGGGAAGAGGCGCAATGGGAGGGAGACATCGAGTCCGAGAGCAGGTCGTCGGAAAGCGACTAACCATGCCTAAAACTAGTTAGCCCCAAGAGGAAACCCCATGGGATCAGGCCGAGGGAGCATGACTAGAGTTGGCAACGCCCAACCAAAAGCAACACAACCGCAAGGGATGCTAGATGCTTTGAATTGAAAGTCAAAACGGGGATATCGGATGACGGGAACCCTAGATTGACCCTAACCAAGGTGGATCATTGCTCGGAGAAGGAAGATTGGTGATGAAGGGTTCGATAATTAAGGTTATAAGCTTTGGGGAGTGATTCTCGAAAGGGGCACACGTGTTAACGTATACCTCTTGGGCTTCAGGCCCAAACACCAATCTTCTCTCCTTTCATACTTTATACATATATCATATACTCCCTCCATCAAAAAATACATAGGTTTTTACTATTCACGCACGTTGTTTTAGGAGTTAAAAACTATATAAAATATTAACTTATTTTTATTAATTTTTTTAACAATTACAAACTTTTTTTTTCGGACGTAGGTAGTGTTATATATTATGCAAATATGTGTTAACCCCCTATTACAAGATTATTCTTGTTAGAGGATCAAGCTTAATAAGTTCAATTCGACTCAGTCGAGATCAATCAAAATAGTGCATCACATATGCTTAATATACACTATTTAATACCTGTATAATCATCATACACACATACATGTACATACACACATAAAACAATATTAATGCCAACAAAAGACTAGAAAAGTAACACAAAACATTATAAAATCCTATTTACTAGCTCTTTTGCTTCTAATAGTACAATTTGCCAATATATATATTTTGGAAAAGAATCTGGTGAGAACTGTCCCTACAGGCTCCAGTGAGAGAAGCAAACAATGCACCTTTTGTATAAATTTGATTAATTTTTTGGTTTAGTGGCTCATTTATGCCTGACTAAAAAAGGGTTATGTTATTTACACGATCATTTTTTTTGTCATTTGCACGGTATCGATGCCAAGTTCCAGAGTCGACAGCATTGCACTAGTCGGCAGCCCTTCATTGAGTGGGAGATCACCGTTGGATTAAGTTGGCTCCTCTGTCGATGCCGACTTCCCAGGTAGCCAGACCAGCAATTCCGATTTTCGAGATCGGTACCGTGCAGATTGTGAAATTTCGTCGTGCGAACAGCAAGACCGTTAAAAAATCGAACTTGATCCGATTTAGAAAAACCGGGTTTGGAGTAGATCTATATCATGTTCAGGCCGGGTCATAAAAATTCCGAATCTATATTTTTATCTAGTCAAATTCGATGGATTTTCAAATCCAAATTTCAATGTTGGAAAAATCCTTTACTAATTATGAGATATCATCTTTTCTAATAACTTTCTAATAAATAGATTCAGAAACATTATGAATGGAATTTTAAGACCTGTTATAAATAACTGGTGTTATTTATAAATTATAACCGGTCTCATAAATATCTGGTGTTATCATATATTCAAAGTCTAATGGACAAGCAGTTCTAGTGCACAACGGCCCACTAATACCGGAATTTTAAGACCAGTTATAAATAACTGGTGTTAAGCAATTTTTGGAAACATGTTAGTTGAAATAATCGGTGTTAAATGTTTTTTTATTAAGAATTAATTTGAGGTTGTACATGCCCGAAATTTCGAGAGTCTGATAAAGTCGGAAAACGGCGAACCGTCTAAACATACAATATAAGAAACAGAAAAATGGTGCAGTATAAACGGAGAGAGGCACACAAATGCAGTCGAACAAGCGAACAAAACCCAACCATATTGGAGACAACATAGACTAAGAGCCGAAGCCAAGCAGCGACACCATTGGCCAGCGGTACAGTAGGAGTCCCTGTGAAAAATGAAGATGATCCTCCAAGGAAATTTCTGTAATGCGGAGTCGCATCGATACTCACTCCCTCGACCCTAAGAACTAGACTCGCTGTCGAGAATCACCCTTATACGACACACCAAGAGGCCCTTTTTGGATTTAATCAACCCTTTGCAGGATTTATGCCCTTTCGGGGTTTTTGACAATCCCTCACGGGAGTTTGATACATCCTTTCAGGAGTTAGTTTCGACCATTTCGGACGGATTAATCAGTCTTTTCTATTTTTTTCCTACCTTCTTCTATTTGGGTAGTCCATCATTCCCCACAACACCAACACATACGCCAAACTAGGAAGCCCGACCAACGACGCCGACGGACACAATAGGGGATAAGGGACAATAGGCTGAACATGAGGCTAGATGAAGGATGCCAGTAGAGAGAGGGATACGGCACGATGACATGCCCTTAAATGAACGGGAAGAGGCGCAATGGGAGGGAGACATCATGTCCGAAAGCAGGTCGCCGGAAAGCGACTAACCATGCCTAAAACTAGTGAGCCCCAAGAGGAAACCCCATGGGATCAGGCCGAGGGAGCATGACTAGAGTTGGCAACGCCGAACCAAAAGCAACACAGCCTCAGGGATGCTAGAAGCTTTTAATTGAAAGCCAAAACGGGGATATCGGATGACGGGAACCCTAGATTGACCCAAACCAAGGTGGATCATTGCTCAGAGAATGAAGATTGGTGATGAAGGGTTCGATAATTAGGTTTCTAAGCTTTGGGGAGTGATTCTCGAAAGGGGCACACTCGTTAACGCATACCCCTTGGGTCCGGATTTTTTTCAATATCCAAATGATAGTCAATGTTAACTGTTATTAAATGTTAAATAAGTAAATTAACACCGGTCATTTTATTAATTATCGATTTTGATATACCCGTTAAATTTAGGGTGAATTTGCTAAATTTACCTTTTAGAAAATCTAATTAGATAATTTGGCCTCTCCAAAATAAAATTAGGTGGTGATGTACCCCATCCAACTAGTGTAGTGTCGCCGGTCAAAAAGTTAATGATTGACCGATCAACGTTCACTATTGCTGCTTTTTTGTGATGTCATTTTTTAACCGTTAAATACTAATGCCACTTTTTTATGATATTTTTTTATTACGGTCATGTCATATTTTTAAAAATTAGTGTTTATTTGACATTTTTCTAATATAATTATTTGATGTCACTTTTTGAATGAAATCGTTTGATGCCACTTTTTTAATTTAGTCAATTGTATATCGATATGTTTTCATCGATTCTACTTTTATTCACTTTTGACACGTTTGTAATTACATTTCATTGATGCAATCACTTGTGTTGACATATTTTTACATTTTTATTCATTGATGACAGTTGTGATTATACTTCATCGATCTCAATCATTTGTGATGACAATGTTTGTTGATGATATTTTTATTGATGACATTTTTATACAATTGATAACATATCAATATAAAATGTGATTAGACTTCATTGATGACATTGTTTGTTAATTTTTTTAAAGGATCAAATTGGGGAAATTTCCTCTTTTTTTAAAACACCTTATTTTTACTTTGATGCCACTTTTATAACGAAATAGTTTTATTAGTTTAATACAGGGTGAATGTTGTTATCTTAATAGATTGATATAATATCATAACACAATGGCAATATTGTGCCTTCACAACATAACTATAAATGTACATAACTGTTTTGAACTCTAAATCCCCACTACAGGAAAAGAGGGTAATTTCTGACGCTTTTTATTGCCAATCTCGACATCTGAAATCATCAAAAATGTCAATTTCAACGCTTTTAAAAAGCGTTAGAATTTCTTCCGTCACGAATGGCAACAACCATTCTCGATGCTTAAATCCGTTGATGACATTCTCGACACTCTATGGTGTCGAAAATGGCTTGCTTTTTCTGACACAATTAGCTGTTAAAATTTTCAATTACAAGGCCCCACCACTGCTCTCTTCTTGACATTCTTGGGTGTCAAAAATGACTTTCTTTTTCTAAATATTTTTTCCAGTCCCTGTTTAAATTTTTGTGATAAGGTTTTAACTTTTACTCGTAATACACAAACTGATTGTTTCTCTAAAAAAATATACACAAACTGATTAATATAAAATCAATAGAGAGCTTAATGTTGTACATTTTTGACAATAAATTACATTATACTAATTGATTGTCTAACAACTTGAGAGAAGTTCAACAATCACATAAATTAATCAAGCATTTCATTACACTAATACTCCCTCCGTTTTAAAATAAAAGTCGTTTGACTTTTTTCACGTTGTTTAAGAAGTTAAAAACTCCATGAAATATTTTTTTTAATCAATTTTTTTTCATAAATAGATACTTATTACTAATAAGTATCTATTTATGAAAAAAATTTGATTAAAAAAAAATATTTCATAGAGTTTTTACCTCCTTAAAAAACGTGAAAAAAGTCAAGCGACTTTTATTTTAAAACAGAGGGAGTAATAAAATAAAATCGATCTGAATGTTGTATATTTATAACACTTCCCGACTGGGTCCTCCATCCTTCTGCCGAACCATCAATTGCTAATCATTCGAGAATAAGAAGTGGGCAGAACAAAGGATTTGGAAAAGGAATAGAGGACAACCTAAAAATTAAAACACGAGAAGACAAATTCATCATATAAGAAGACATATCAAAATACAAGAAAAACTCTATAACAAGCCTAAAAAAAGAAGGCAGAGTTGAAAAAGTGTACTATAAAGATGGATCAATTACATGCATCGAATTGGCTTTTGTTATTCTTAGCACAAATAGAGAACTCCAATATTTGCATTCGTTTGGTGTACCTTCGAGCCTTTACTTTCGAAAAGCAAATGCATTTCAAATCAGCCATTTCCATTCTTACCCTGGCAACTCTTTTGTATTGGGAAAAAAGTGGAAGAAAAGAGCACAACGAAAATGATAAATAGCAAAAAATAAATTTATGTGTTATAGAACTAACCAATGACGATGCATTCTCTTTGTATGTTCCGGCTTAAACACACAAAAGAATAGTAGCTTCAAAGTATTGGATTATCTGGCCTCTAATGGCTCCTCGATCTCATGCTGGAGAAAGAATTAAAAAGTGATAAGTAAATGATAAATAAATACGAAAACCAGCCCTGTATTGTAATAGTTAAATTCAAATGACACAGTTAAAGAATGAAAATGGACGAGAAACATAAGCAGAGTAAAAGGCAAGCTAATGAGGCTTTTAAGTTAAATTCACATGACACAGTTAAAGAATGAAAATGGATGAGTTAACTTACAGTATCCTCCTTAGGAAAATTTAGTGCAATTGCATGTCAAAGATCAGAATATTCATCCAAATTATCTATCAGACACAATTAGAAAAGAAAGTTGAAGTATAAGTTTACAGAAGATCTATTGGAAAATTGTTGAACCCACTCCAAAATCAAGAAATCAAATGAAAGTGAAGGGGCTACAATTTCATGCCACCATCCATTATAAAAAAAAAAAGTAGCTTCAATCTAATGAATTTCATGCCACCATCCATTACCACCCACCAAATTCGGATATCATTTCACATTTATTAAAAGTTAATGTCCCCACCAATATCAACTACCCCTGGATTCATGTTATTATCGTACAATCTAGCGATTAAAAAGAAAACATGAGTTGGATTATTGTTTGGTAAAAGCAATGTTGATAAAAAAAATATGCAACATTTACATTAGAGGCATACATAACTAAGGAGAGAAGGGAAATGGCAACCTAAAGGAAACATGTTAGGAGAAGATCCAGTTTTCCAACACAGATTATGTAGATGAGTACTACCTTAAAATAGTGTCATCGAGCTCATTAAAAATTAGTTCAAAATCTTCTCTTGGTATCTTTGGAAGAGTACTTTTATATACAACAACAAAATGAAAAGAATATCTTGGTTACTAGATGCTTCAAAAAGATCATAATACGTATAGAGGAAGACATATTACTCTTCAATGAAAGTTTCAACTTCTGAGGACACCAGTTCTTGTACATTCTACTTCCTGAATTCACACCATTCAGCAACATCTGCGATCGTCTATGTAGCACGGAAACGGAAACGGACATAGGACACGAACACGGAAAGACACGGGGAAACGACAATTTCAAAAAACATAGGACACGGACACGACAAAGATAATATGATATATATATCGTTTTAAAGGTCTTGCAAAGTTGTATACATTTATACTAATAAGAGCCACCTAGATGTTAAGACCAATAAGATATAAATAAATAATTATATAACATTTCAAATCAAAATATATACAAATAAACATTGCTAAGTCTAAAAATAAATCAAAGTATAGAGAGGAGGTGGTCCACCATCATATCTTGTTACCCCCCTCCCGCTGTTCTACTAACTATATCAAGTTATCAACATAATCCCAAAGTTGTCCACTCCACCTCCACGTTCTGTTTCAAAGAAACACCCCATCTGCTACCTTCATTAGTTTGTGAGCCTGAACCATCATCAATTACTAGATCCTACACCTAAATCTCATATAAATTGAAATCAAACATCACTAAATCAAAGTAACCCTAAATCTGAAAATAAATCAAGGTATAGAGAGGGAATGAGATAGGGAGAGAACAGTTGAAGGAAGATTGACAGGAACGACACTCGTTTGTGTTCAGAAAGCCCGGCAATCGACGGTGGCTGGTGCAGATCGAAGAACGACAGTGGCTAGTGCAGAACAACGCTCGGCGGTGGCTAGTGCAAAAGGACGCTCAAGAAGAAAATGGGCAAAGGTTGATAGCCGGGTTTGCTTTTTTCTTTTTTATTTTAATTATGAACCGGGTTTTTTTTTAATTCCAAACCGTGTCCATTATTTGTGAACCGTGTCCAAGGCGTTTCCATCGCGTTTCCATACGTGTCCGAATTTTGACCATTTCTTGACCGTTTCTTAACCGTCTCTTGACCGTGTCCAAGCGTTTCTGAGGTGTTTCGTGTCGTGTCCGTGTTTCCGACATGACACTGTGCCCTACATAGGCTTTTCCGTGCTACATAGGCGGTCGTGCGACACCGAATACTTAAATCAACAAGCGGTTCTTCTACACTCTAGTTCATGAACAAAAATGGAATGACTTTGAGCAATAAGAAGCGATGATTGTGGTTATTAAGCTTATTAAATCAACAAGCAAAAGCAGGCATTCATTCAAAAGAGAGGATGGATGCGTAACTCATCCAGAATCTTCTTCATTCATGGCAACATTTTGTTCAGACTTCGGATAGATGCATTCAGTGAGATTTTTAGGTCGGAAACAGCTATAATTAGATACACACACATAATCAACATAATCAACTTACAGGATGACAGATGACAACTATAGTAGCGGAGGCAGTAAATAAGATCAACGAGATCCACCTAGTTCTTATTGTTAACCTAGTTGCAGTGGCCGCGAGCAGCTCCTCGAACAAGACGGTGTCGAAAGACATCACCTCGAGGAGGTTGAGCTCGCCGGAGAGAGACGAAACACGGCAGTTAAGGGATTGCATAAAGGTCGCAAAGGCGGAATCTGAGACGGAAACACAAAATTCATCAGCGAAATTCGGGAGACGCTTGAGAGGATTTATGAGAGATGCAGGAGTGAACCGATAGGAATTGAACGACAATTCAGGGATTGGTTGAGGGCATGGCAGCTAGATTCAATGCCATTGAAGAAGAAAGTAAGGGTTTGCCCTAATGTGATTATCGAATCCTCCATTGAGAGGAAATGAAGAGAGAGAATCAAAGAGAGGAAATGAAAAGATTTTAAAGACAAAGGGGAAATCCAGAAACCACAATCCAAAGATTTCAAAGCAAATCTTAGATCTTAGATTTTCTAGGTGGAAGGAGAGGCCCTAGCGACATCTAGATCGGTAGATGTCGAGATTTCGGATGGCTATTTAGAGAATCAAAGATAGAGAGAGATGTGGAAAAAGGGTAAATTATGCATGGTTTTAATTTATGTTTTTTTATTTGAAGAAATCGATGCATTCAAACGTCAGAAAGGGTGCCAATTTCGACGCCCAAAGATGTCAAAAATTTCTGACGTTGTACAATGTCGAAAATTTTCGACAGAGATTAAAATCGTCGAGGCAATAACGTCAGTAATTCACGTTTTCCCCGTAGTGCCTGCATATGTTCAATAAACAGCAACGTGCCCATGACTCAGGATGTGTTGGCTAAACCGAAAAAGGCACATCTGGGTAAATCTCATTTCTCAAGTACATCAAATTTGTAAATCAAAACAAAAATCTGAATACATTGAACGATTTGTTTAATCCAATATTAAAGGACAACATGAATCATTTCATTCAACTATGATAGTTCTTCTAGAGTTCTAGGTCATCTTGTCTCATGCAGTCGATATGGAAATAAGAACATGGCTTGTAATTTGTATCATTGTCATCGACGGATATCCTCCATTTCAAACAGACCCAAGTAAACAACCCTCCAAATACTATAAGAAATATGGTGAGCATTCACTCTTGAAAAGGATAAGAATACATCATATGACTTTCATCTTATAGTTATATACTTGTGCCTTCAGAGCAGCTGCAGTTTCTGTCCCAACGCCTATTACATTGTGAACAACCTGTTGTGGACAATGAGAGTAACTTTTTTTTTTGAACAGAAAGAAGTGAGTAAAAGGGAAATATTGATTTTATTCTAGTAAAACTGGGATAAACCTTAACATAGTTGAAAAGAGCTTCAGTAAACTAAGAGGCTGATCTGCTTAGCTTGTGCAAATAGATAAGGTTCTGAGCTTTGAAGGCTATTTTCATTGTTTTAGGTGGCTTTGGGAAACCAACTTTCTATTTTCTTTAAAGAATATAGTAGGATCACCGTCTATGAAATCCATTGCAGAAAAATTTTCATAAGTAAGAAAACATTTACCATAAAAAAAATTGTAAAAATGTGGCAGCAACAAGTAAAACACTAGCCCTATTATGATGTACGACGAGGCTAGTTAGTGTTAGGAGAGAAATCAAGTATGAAATAAATATAAAATATAAATCTCAAACTGAATCTCTAGTCCACACAAATAAAATACAAGAAATCATCCCGCTGTAGTGGTAGGAAATTAGGATCGATCCACGAGAAAGCGTGTCAGCGCTCGCCTATATAGTCTCTCGAAGTCGAGTGGAAGGGCATTCGATATCGATCAGCTCACTCGATATTGACTCAAAGGGTTGATGTCGAGTCCTTATGCAGTGAAAACAGATCGTGCAGAAACGTAAAATTAATGTCGGAAAAGTGCGTCCGAAGAGTATAAGGATGGAATAAAGAAATAGATGAATAGAAATACGCAGATTGTTGTTGTTGATTTCAATAAACTAAACTAAGTATTATGCAAAATTCATAAAAGATTTATGCTTTTCATTAAAAAAACCTTCGTTATTAACAATTAGGAATATAGAGACTCTCGCATAAACCCTAAGTGTTACTATCCCAATTTTATAACTAATCCAAATTCATAATAAGATCACTTTTGCTTCAATATTACAAATAAGGATCACCTACTACCCTCGTAGAAGAATCATGCAAATAGGGATAGAAGATGAAAATCACATAAGAATCATGCAAATAGTTTTGTGGCATGCAATAAAGTGAGCCATTTTAGAGAAACCATCCACTACCACAAATATAGAATCCCTCCCCTTTTAGTTCTAGGCAACCCAACTATAAAATCCATGGATATATCTTCCCAAGGGGCTGAGGGGGTCGGCAGTGGTGTATAAAGGCCATGGGGCATAAGCTTAGCTTTAGCTTTTATGCAATCTATGCATCTTTTAAGGCAATGTTCTACATCCCTAAGCATATGTGGCCAATAAAAATGTAATTTCAATGTTTGATATGTTTTATCTCTACCAAAATGTCCCATTAATCCACCACTATGGGCTTCACTAACAAGTAATAATCGCAGAGAACATCTAGGAGTGCACACTTGATCTTTCCGAAATAAGAATCCATCATGTATATAAAAGCTGTCATTTGGACCCTTCTCTAAGCATTTTTGAAAAATATCACCAAAATCAGCATCTTGTTCATACAATTCCTTGATGTAAACGAAGCCTAAGACTCTAAAATCCAAAGTGGTTAAAAGCACATGTCTTTTAGCTAAAGCATTAGAATCGAAATCAGCCTCTAGAACATGTCTCCTAGATTATGCATCAGCAACCACATTGTCCTTGCCTTTCTTATACTTAATCACATAAGGAAATATTTCAATGAACTCCATCCATCTACCATGTCTCCTATCAAGTTTATCTTGGGTTTTAAAATGTTTCAAGGATTCATGATCAGACCTAAGAATAAACTCGCTAGGCCATAGATAGTGAGACCATGTCTTAAGTACTCTAAACAAAGCATATAATTCCTGATCATAGGTAGAGTAGTTAAGACAAACACCTTTCAACTTTTCAGAAAAGAAAGCAATAGGCTTACCTCCCTGCATGAGAACTCCACCAATTCCAAGTCCGCTAGCATCACACTCTACCTCAAATGGTCGAGAGAAGTCGGGTAGTGCTAGTAATGAGGCGTGTGTGAGCTTGTCTTTAAGCATATTGAACGCCTCCTCCTGAGCTGCTTCCCATTTGAACTTACTTCTCTTCTTTGTAAGCTCGGTTAGTGGGGCTGAAATAGTGCTTAAGTCATGAACGAACCTCCTATA
Organism: Persicaria tinctoria; assembly: GCA_037127255.1. Classification (NCBI taxonomy): domain Eukaryota; kingdom Viridiplantae; phylum Streptophyta; class Magnoliopsida; order Caryophyllales; family Polygonaceae; genus Persicaria; species Persicaria tinctoria. The sequence continues at coordinate 38,015,959 of JBANSL010000012.1, read as the reverse complement.
GAAGCTCGCCAATCCTTGGAAGCTGCGCACATGGTCGATGTTCATGGGTGTAGGCAAATCTTGGATCGCCTTGATCTTAGCCTCATCGACACGCAATCCGCTTGAGCTCACTACAAATCCAAGAAAAGACACTTGTTCATTACATAGCTCACATTTCTTTAAATTAGCATACAAGCGTTCAATTCTTAGCGTTTTAAGTACTTCTCTAAGATGTGATTCATGTTCATTAGAAGACTTGCTATAAATCAGAATATCATCAAAGTAAACAACAACAAATTTTCCAATGAAATCTGGAAGCACATGATTCATTAAGCGCATAAAAGTACTAGGAGCATTAGTTAAACCAAAAGGCATAACCAACCACTCATATAAGCCTAGCTTAGTCTTAAAGGCTGTTTTCCATTCATCACCCTCTTTCATTCGAATTTGATGATAGCCACTCCTAAGATCTATTTTAGAGAATATAGAAGCTCCATGCAATTCATCTAGCATATCATCTAATCTAGGAATAGGATGACGATATTTAATAGTAATGTTGTTAATAGCCCTACAATCTACACACATTCTCCATGAACCATCTTTCTTAGGGACTAATAACACAGGTACATCACTAGGACTTAAGCTAACTCGAATATAACCCTTATCCAACAGTTCCTGGACTTGGGTTTGGACCTCTTGGGTCTCAGTGGGATTCATACGATAAGCGGGTCTATTAGGTAATGCAGCCCCCGGAATAAGATCAATTTTATGCTCAATTCCACGAATAGGGGGTAGACCTGCTGGTATGTCATCGGGAAACACATCTTTATACTCCTGAAGTAAGGCGAGTATGTTCGATGGAAGAGAAGCTTTAAGCTCTTCGCTCAACATATTCAAGCTCTTACAAAGACGCATAAGGATAGTTTCTCCATCCGCATAATCGTCTATGAATGTGCTTTTGGAAGCCAAAAACACACCCTTAGGCCGATTCTGAGGACCCACTTGGCTCGTCTGATCCTCCTTATCTAACTCACCTTTACTTACTTTGCGCTTCTCAATCTCATCAGCCACTTGTGTAGGCGTCATGGGCTTGAGAATGACATTCTTTCCATGAAAAGTAAAGGAGTATCTATTAGTAAACCCATCATGGATAACCTTACGATCAGATTGCCAAGGACGACCTAATAGAATATGACAAGCTTGCATGAGCACAATATCACATAAAACATCATCTTCATAATGTCCTCGTTTAATATGCACTTTAACATGCCTATTTACTTTCAAGTTTCTACAATCATTCATCCAATGCAATTTGTAAGGTCTAGGGTGTTGGACAGTAGATAGATGTAATTTCTCAACCATTTCTTGACTAGCTAAATTACAAAAACTACCTCCATCAATGATCACATTAAAAACCTTTCCTTTAACTATGCAGCGAGTATGAAACAAGTTCTCTATTTGATTATCATCACAAGGTGCAGGAACAACACTTAAGACTCTCCTAACTATCAAAGATTCTCCATGTTCATATTCGACCTCATCATCATCATTATCATAACATACAAGGTTGAGATTCTGATCATTATCATTATTAGTATGCTCATCATGTTCATCACAAGAATTTTTAGATTCATATTCCCCTAGGTGATTAACCATGAGAGTTTTCTTACTGGGGCAATCCTTCATATAATGACCTCTACCTTGGCATTTAAAGCATACAATATCTCTAGAACGAAGGGTAGAAGGGTTAGGATTACTCCCTTTGGGACCAGTAGATGCTCCAGACGATTCACGTCCATTCCATGGATGTTTTTCCTTGTCGAGGGGCTGCTGGGGCTGTCGGCCTTTACTCCTCCATTGGGGCTGCTGAGCTCGCTCTCTAGAACCCACATCCGAGCGCCCTTGGGGCTGTTGAGGCCGAGATTGGCGCCATTGGGGCTGCTGGCCACTCGACATTCTATTACCTTGGCTCTTGTAGCGTTGTCCCTTCTCTACTTTCATAGCTAGATGTAATAAATCAGTAGGAGTAGTATAGGGAAAATAATAAATTTCATGAGCTAAAGCTATCTAACATTAGTTTTCTCATGAGATTCTACTACATTAGCTCGAGCCATGGCTTCTTGCATGAGATTAAATGTTTCCTCAATAGTTTTGCTACCTTGTTTTAGATTTTCTAATCTGTGCAAAAGCTCTCTATCATAATGTTGAGGTACAAATCTATTTCTCATTAATAGTTTTAATTGTTCCCAAGAAGAAATAGGTGGATCAAGGTTTCTTCTTCTTTCCTTAACTAGATTATCCCACCAGATTAATGCAAAACCTTGAAATTCTAGGGAAGCTAGTTATACTTTCTTAGTATCTGAGAAATTATGACAGTTCCAGATCTATTCCATTTTAATCTCCCAATCAATAAAAGCATCTGGATCAGTCTTACCATCAAAGGGAGGAATCTTGACCTTAACCTTACCTATGCCGTCGTCATCATTGTACCTAGGTGGTCGGTTCTGATTTCCTCTTTGATTCCGTCTCAAGCGTCGCTCCCAATACTCCTCTTCTTGGAAGTCATTATCTTGCTCCGAGTAAAAGAATTGCTCTTGGTAGCCACGTCCTCTTCCCCTTCCTTGTCCTTGTCCCTGCACATGAAGAAACTCGTTATTCCTTTCATTTCTCCCACCTCGTTGAGAGTTGTTTTCTTCAAAAATAGGATTATTGACATTAAGATTAGGATTAGGGTTAGGATTAATGACTTCCCTTTCATTGCGAGGCGGCTCATCACGTCTTTGATCTTGCTATCCTCCCATGGTGTTCGAACAACTAGGTCTAGAACTCTCCAAAGCCATCATCTTGGCTTGTAGTGCAGCCAAGGTTTCAGGGACGGTAGCCATGCCAGCCAAGGTGTTCATCATGTTGTTTACATTGTTCATCAAGGTGGCAAATTGTTCGGGAGTCACTGTTGTGCTCGTGGCAGTGGCGTTATTGCCATCATTGTTAACCTGATTATTAGACATTGCAACAAAGAAAAGAAACAAAGAACTATGTAAAAGTTAGAAAATATAAACAACTCACAATTGTCTTTCTCTCACACTCCCTCTCTGATTGATATGTCACGCTTTCTAGGGCAATCCGCTTTGGGCAAATCAACAATCAAGCAAAGAACTTAACAATCAAAGTATAGAATTCAAGAGGATGAATGAAACAGCAATCAACAAGTACTTGACAAAGGTTGTAGAGAACTCGACAGAAACACACAACTCGATATGGACAAAAGAACTCCTCAACAATTGCAGAAAAGTACTCGACACAAGGTTGTAGGAAAAGTGCTCGACAGTAGCAAAAAGACACATAAGGTACTCGATCAAGTGAGAAGAGTACTCGACCACATACAACAGCACTCGAACAAGAAGATCAGTGCTCGACAAAACTGAAAATAGAAGAAAAATAAAAGAAAGACTAGGAAAGTATGGAAATTTACCTCTTTTGATTGAAAACCTTTAAGTTAGGATGTTGTAGTTGCAGGGTAGGGTTTCAATTTTGTGGAGGTATGTGTTTGGGGATATGGGTGTATCGACTAGGGCTGAGAAATCACCAAAAAGTGTGGTCCTTGGAGCTTTCTTGCACTAGATCAAACAAACTCTTTCCTCTTTTTTTTTGACTTACTTTTGCCCCTAGTGAATTTTATCCTCCTATGTCCAAGTTCAATCTTTTTTTTTTTTTTAATTTTCGAAACTGATTTTTTTTTTATAACTAATGCAAGAAAGACTCAGCAATAATGAAAAGGACTCGAAAATTGATGGAAATAGGTGAAAAGATAACAAATTCAGCCCTAAGATAAATATATACAGACACCCTTTTGATAAAATAGGAAAGTGTGCCTATCTTATGCCTTAATAGATATTTGATAGATATAATGAATTAAATCCACCAAATAATCAGAATTTAAAATAGGCAATAGATAAATGCAATAGATAAAAGGTAAAATAAAAGTTCCAAGGATAGAACAAAGCAACAACTAGGGTTTGTGTGGCTTGGTGGATTCGGCCAAAGCAACCAAACTATGGGGACAGATTCTGCCGCCTGCTTTAGGTGTTCACAAGGGGTTGTTTGCACCTTTGGTCGACTCCACAGTCTCGGCTAGGCTTTGTGTTTAGGCTATGCAACCACAAACAATCACAAACTCAAGATTAGTGCAAGAATCAATAAAGAATGCAAGAAGTAAATAACCAATATAAGGAACTGACTCTATTTTTGTGTTTTTGTGTTTAGGAAAAGAAAAAGACTCAATCTTGATGACGAAAATCAAAGCTCTGATGCCAATTTGATATGGGGTTAGCCGTGAGGTGGCCTGATCTTCGACAACAAGCAAGAAACTAAGGAAAACGGAAACAAGAACAACAAGAAACAAACTGACGCAACAAGAAAGAAACAAGAACAATCAAGATATCGACCAAGAAAGACAAGATCGACCAAGAACAGAACAAGAACGCAGCAAGTACAAAAGACATGATAAAGAAATATGCAAGACTCGATCAAAACAATAAAGACACGAACTGATAAGGACTGAAACGATCTATATAGAACAAGATAAAGACCCCAGGCCTCCTAAGAGGGTAGGAACCAATACCAATGACTATATAACCCGCCTCTACAACCCTACACAACCAAGCGGACAACTTGGAGGCACAAGGAGGGGGCTCGTGGATACTAGGATCACCAAGTCTTGCGAAGTTGATGAACACAAAGCAAACCAAGCTGAAACGATATCAATTATATGATCAACGAGCACTGCTCTAGTTAGATCACCAACACTCACGTGTAAAACACTCAAAGATGAGAGATTTCTATTCAATAGGTTCCAACTGAAAAACATTGAAGGGTTCGAAATAAATAGGCCACGCAGGGCTGTTCATGGGCCTATTTAGGCTTCTAACAAGATAAAAGAAGATAAACAATGATTTAAAGGAATTAATAAAATAACCTCTAAAGTTTCCGAAAATAACTTAAGTATAAAAGTTACTAAAAATGGAAATAAGATGGAGCCCCAACACTTAGTTAATTCGACAGCCTCTTAACTAAGGTGGCTCGAGTTCTTCTTGGATCACTATGCACATATAGGTCTTCAATGTAGGCTCGGGGAGTTGAACCTTGCTCGAGAACAAAGCATGACTCACAAAGTTGAATGAGTCTCTCTGAAGCTTCTTAGCTCTAGCTCGAGTCATTGGTCCTTTTCCAAGAATGATGGGTGTGTCTGGAGCTGTAGAAGATGGTCCCGCATCAGGTTGCATGTGAGACTTGACGTCGAGTCAGTCAGGAGAGGTCGAGTGATTTTCCAGCTTGTTTCTTTCTTCTCCGAATTGCTCCGAAAATGTCTCAATTTCTTCGAAATTAAACGGAAACTTGTGCAGACCTCCATATATTGCAAATAAATATAAACTACATAATTCTCATACTTTTCTAACCCCAAAAGTAAAAAAGTATAGACATAAATTGAAGTAAAAGTTAGCATAAAACATGGTGAAATAAGCGCACATTAACACCCCATACTTAAGTCTGCTGGTCCTCAGCCAATACTTTTAATGGTCATACAGGGGAAGAAACAAAACTATCAACATATAGATTCATTCTTATATAACCCTGCAATTAATTACTGATGTGAGCCTAATTCGCCATGTTTTATAGTTATATTTTTATCATTTTCTGCATGCATTTCATACATTTGGGCTAGAATAATACAGAATCTATGTAGTTTATGCTTATTTGCCAAATTATGGAATCTACACCAGTTTTTATTTAATTTCGCAGAAATCGAAGCAATTTACAACAGTTTTGAGAAAGGGAGAAAAGCTCGAAGTCAACTACAAAAGTCCAAGGTCAAGGAGCAGCGGAACCGAGACAAATCGAGTTGAAAGCAAGGAAATCTACTCGACAGCACATTAGTCGATATCGAGCAACCATATCGAGTCAAGACCCCGGAGTCGACAAGAAAAGCTGGAGCTGGAAGACGTTACTCGATGTCGAGGAATTTACTTGATATTGAGGAAAAATTAAGTCGACAAGCATCCTGTTGGCTGATATTGAGTTGCTGAGCAGAAGACGAAGAAAATGCTAGTCAATATCGAGCAATCCTACTCGATATCGAGTTGATTCCAGAAGATAATTCCGAGGGTAACCGACTTCTTGTTAAGTTTCTATCCCGAAGCCGATGGAGATATTTTCGAGATCAAATTCTATCAAATTCCATCAAGACCTATCAAGATCTATCAACTCCATGGAGGATTTATCCACAATTAGTCCTAGTTTTATTTAGAGATTTATGTCCAATATTTCCATGTTTTATCTTAATAATTTAGATAGATAACTAGATATAGATAGATCAATCTTTCCTAGATTAGCTAGGGAATAAATACTATAAATAAGGCATTATAGGGTTGGATTTTATTCATTCAATCATCCAAGTTACAAGCCAATAGAGAGAGATATCGAGTTAGGAGAGAGAGAGGCCGAGAGGAGCAAGGTGTTGAGGGACGTTTTGGCTTCAATCGGTTGTAAGTTTTATTTAGTTTATTTAATGCAAGTTAATTCCTTTTGTTATTTGATGAGTTTCTTGATGATGAAGAGCGAGTAGTCCACCCACTTCTAGGGTCGGGATGAGCCCGACGGTAGCCATGTGAGGTGATGCGGTAAAGGTTTGATCTTTTTATGCAATTCGTCTTCTATCCCTATGAGCATGATTCTTTTGTGAAAGTTGAAGGTGATCCTTGTTGGTGTTATTGAAGCGAAAGCGATCTTAATACAACTTGGGTTAATTATGTGAAAAAGGGTTAGTAACAATTAGGGTTTATGCGAAAGCCTCTATATTCCTATTTGTTAATAACGAAAGTTATTTGATGAAAAGCATGATCTTTTATGCCTTTATGTGTTACTTTGCATGGTTATCGTTGTGGTGTTGAAACCCTGATCTTGGAAGTCCTTAGTTTATTGAATTAATTTCGTGTTTACATTCGTTTCAATTCGAAAAGTTGCAATTTTAAGTTTCTGTGCAAGTCGATCTCGAGGAATTTTTTGTCGACATCGAGGTATTTTGTCGATGTCGAGGAAAGTTTGTCGGAATCGAGTTGTTTCTGTTGGTTTTCGTTTTCTGCTTCATTTTTGCTTTCTGTTTTTACTCGACCAGTTAGTCGATTTTGAGTACTTTACTCGATATCGAGGAATCTTCTGGTCGATTTCGCTGAGATCTTTTCGCTACCTGAGATCCGCTGACACGCTTCCTCGTGGATCGATCATGACAACCTTCTACTACCACGGGAGAAAGTCTTGTATTTATTTACTGAGACAGGGAAGTCAGTCTAATATATATTTTATATTTATTTCATACTTGACCATCCTCCTGCAACAACAATTACCATCTTCGAAAAGGTATTAATGTCACCAAATTCATGCTTGTGAATAAAAAGCAACATCGCACATGAAAGAAGGGTTATGCAAAAATAATTTCATATGTAACAAAACATTAATAATCAAGAGGACCTTTTATGCACGTGGTGAAGAAAAAGGTAAAAGGTATAGTGGTGGGCTATATTTGGGCAATGTGGTGCTAAATCCGGGGAGAACTCTTCAAACTTTTGCTTTCTTGTGATGCACTTTCTCCCTTCATAAGATATTTCCACGTCCCTCATCCACTCATAATTCACTCTTTTCTTTTTTTCACTATTAATGTTTTTACCTCTCTAACCTCAGCACTACATTCTCGTGAGTCGCAAACATGGGTGTCATGAATGACCCCGGATTCTTAGTGTTTCGAACTCCTCACCTTGGTGTCCCATCTCGCCGAACTAACATCTCAATGAGCAGGGTCGATCTACCTTTATCTCTTGAAGTGATCAGATTTTCTTTATCTCATTAAAATTTTCCATAATATGAATCATTCTCCTGCAAAACTCCAAATATAATGATAACAACACAACAACCATATAATAATCTCCAAAATATGACATCAATTTCTCAACATACTCCCCGAATATGAAATAAGGTAAAGAAATAGGCAATTTATATAACATGTGGAGCAAATATGAAATAAGGTTCAATATGGCTTGTGGTGCATATAAGCGTAGGTAAGGCTAGGAATAAGGTAATAATGTATGAAACATAAAGTCCTTTGTCCTCTTATCATGCATATGTCAAAAGAAACTTCAAATTTTACCTTTTTTCATGGTTTTCAAGAAAATAATGCACTTCATTGTGACTTCTCTTTACTAGGCAATTTCATGCTATATCTCTAATGAATCCATTTTTGCATCGTCGAGTTCTATTAAAACCTTCATGAAACTAATAAAAAAAAAATTCAATATGGGTGATAAAAATAAACTTTGAATGAAATATGTAAGCATATAGATAATCATATCCAAAGTACCATGTATAGAGCAATTGAAGAAATATGCATGAAATATATAAAAGTACCACACCCCATACTTAAACATTACAATGTCCTCACTGTATAAAAATAAGGGTAAAGGAAGAAACTTACTAGATAGTAGTGTAGAAACTCGAAAATAGGTGTTGTAAGTAGCCACCAGGAGTAGACGTCGAGTAAACAAGAGTCGAAATCGACTGTGGCTTCAAATCCAAGGGCATCAAGTGGGAGTTGTGTGGATAGACTCGATATGCTCACTCGATATCGACTGGATGAGTCAATATCAAGTCACTCTTCAGGAGCTTTGGTTTTGTCGTGTGTTGTCTAAGCACCTACAAGTGTTAGAACCACAAAAAGAAAAAAAAACAAAACAAAAATATCCAAATCCCTAAAATAAATTGTCTTGATACAAGCTCTAGATTTTATAGTCGCTAGGCCGACTTCTTCTTATGATGGTCAAGGTGGAATCTATAGGGCCCATGTGGCTCGGGCCTTGAATAGGACTTCGTTCTTGTCTTTGAGCTGCATCCCTCCGGAGTGGATCTTATGGACTTCAAATGGACCCATCTTCTTTTCTTTCAACTTCATAGGGAACCAATGACCTTTTGACTTGGAGACATACACCTTGTCTCCGACTTCATACTCCTTGGGATCATCATTGGAAACCCTATATAATCTAACATACCAAGTCAAACCTCTTACGTGTATAGATAAATCATTTACTAAAATGGGGGAAGAGAGATCCGTACCTTGGCTTACCTTTTCTACGTCAATTTCCTTCTGAGATGTCAGTCGATTTCGAGTGCAACCACCTGATATCGAGTCAAATTGTACTTTTGGTGATGGATCAGTCGATGGATGAGGAGAGTCGACATGGATGACTCAATGTCGAGTCATAGGACTCGATGTCGAGTGGTTGTTGTATGATGATGACTCAGTCGATGGAGGTGTTGTAGAAGATGAGTCGATGTCGAATGAACCACTCAATATCGAGTGTGTTGGCTCGATGTCGACCCCATACTTAGGCTCTGGCACAGGTTCTGGCTTCTCAGTTTCAGTCGATGTCGAGTCAGATGAGTCGATGTCGACTGGATTTGTAGCGTGGTCATTCCAGATTGCCACGATCTCTTTCATTTGGGCTTCCATAGCCCTCTTCTTTAGCTCCTCGGGGGTCATAGTTCTTACCTTTGGTTCCCCGCAAGGGATGTAGCTTCTTTTGATAGACCTGACCTCAGTTTTGTCGAGCTTATCCATAGTTTTTTTTGAAGGAGTACTCAATTACCTCATTGCTGATAGTGACTGTGAGCATCCTCTTTTTTACACTGATATTGGCGTCGACGGTTACTAAGAAAGGCCTAACAAGGATGATATGGCAAGTAGGGTCCTCCGTCATCTCGATCAAGGAAATCTGTAGGGATAAAGAATTTTCCAACCTGGACGGGTAAATCATCAACAATGTTAGTAGGTATTACCACAATGTTTTTTGCCATGTATAGCCTAACATCCACATGCCCTAATGCGTCGATCTTTACCTTGGACCAAATAGATAACGGCATGATGCTCACGCTTGCCCTCAAATCATGACAAAGCGTTGTGTAGCGGTGTTGACCAAGTCCTATGGTGATGGCGAATTTCCTAGGGTTAGGACTCTTCTCAGGGAGTTCCATCTTACTGCACTCCTCTGCGATCTTAGCGATCAACCACTTCTTGCTTAGGATGTCCTTAAGGAATCTTTCATAGGATGGCATCTCATGAAGAGCTTTGATGAAGGGTATTGTGACGTTGAGCCCTTGAAGCATCTTCACGAAACGCTGTAACTTCTTTTGGGCAAGGTCCTTCAAAGATTTGATGGGGAATGACAGCGTCTTCTTCTTCTTAGCAGTTGGTATCGAGTGAATAGTGTAGAGTCAATGTCAACTGGAGTAGGAGACTTCTCGTGTTGCTGATGAGATGACTCGACATCGAGTATAGGGGACTCAGCATTGACTGAATTTGGGTCGATATCGAGTGGTGACTCGACGTTGACTAGTGCTCCAACAACTTCCTCTTCCGATGTTTGATCGGGCGTTTGTAGTTAATGCTCACTCCTTAAGTTCATAGGAGCCACGTGTCCAGCAGATTTGCCCATGGGATTGGGCTCAGATGATCCAGAGAACGATCCTGACGGTTTGGGGATTGATGAAGCCAATTGACCCACTTGGGTCTCAATGTTTTTCTTCAAATGTCGATCTCTCCCGATTGCGAATTGGTGTCGTGCAGTTGATTATGGACGGAGTTGTTGGCTTGTTTGAATTCAGCGTGGTTCCATGTTGTGCGCCTAATTTGCCATGTTTTACACTTACTTTTATATCGATTTCTGCATGCATTTCGTGTATTTGGGTTAGAATAGTACAGAATCTATGTAGTTTATGCTTATTTTCCAAATTATGGAGTCTACACTAGTTTCTGTTTAATTTCACATAAATCGGACGCACATTGGAGCTTAAAAGAAAGTCATAAAGAAGCTAAGGATGGTGCAGCTGGAGAAAAGCCCGCTTTTCGCCATTCATCATTTTGAATCATGCTCTGATGTCTTCATGAGAGTTGTAGTCCTCGAATAGAGCTTTCCAACACCTGCTTATATGCGTCAATCCGACGAACGAGGACTCGGGAAAGTGTGTTTTAAGAACATAGCAGAATGCTGGAAGCTGACGATTCTACTCGACGTCGAGTAACCCAGGTCGACGTCGAGTAACTTTGGACGACAAAACTACACGGAGTCGAGCAGCAATCACTCGAGACGAAGAACCCTACTCGATGTCGAGTAGTCTGGTCGACGTCAAGTATACACGACGAGTCCAGATGGTGCCCAAGCTCGAGTGCAACCCCGGGAGAAAAATCCTACTCGACGTCGAGGAGTTTGGTCGACGTCGAGGACAATCCAGTCGAGTCCGAGTCCGAAATCGATTTGGATACAAGAAGATAGAATAGTTTGCAAGAGAAGATATGTGGAATTCTATCCATCCACATCAAGATCTATTAAGAGAAAGAGGATTTATCCACTTTAGATATAGTTTCCTTATAGATTTATTTCCTTTTATCAATTAAACTTTATCTTATGTTATTAGATAAATAGATTTAGATATAGATATAGTTGTTCCTTCCTAGAATAGCTAGATGGAGCACTATAAATAAGGCCCTACGGGGCTGATTTTCATACATTCAAGCCAAGTCGTCTACGGGCGCAAGGAGAGAGGAGAGAGAGAAGACGCAAGGAGGAGGCGAGAGAGAGAGAGAAGGATGAAGAACGTTTGGAAGATTTTGTAAGTTTAACTTTTATTTTTAATGTTAAAGTTAGTTTCTTTTATGACGTTTGCTTTCTAATTTCCTTCTTCTAGGGTCGGGGTGAGTCCGACGATAGTCATGCACACTTGAGGTAAAGTTTTGATATTTATTATGTTTTGATCATCTACTGCCTTTTATATGTTTATTGCCTACTCGAAAGAATAGAGATTCATGTTAACAACTTGAATTATAAACATAAAATTGGTAGATACAATTAGGGTTACTTGAAAGGGTTATCTAATTGAGGGAAAAGGCGAAAGCTTACTCCTTTGATGTGATTACATAACTATTCTATCTTATCTTTTGTGTGTTTGATTATCATTGCGGTGATCCCTTACCTTGGAAGTTTGCTCATTTATTACTTTATTTCTTTATTTACATTCTGCACAGATTTTACCCGACACCATACCATTCCCTATCCATCCCTCGACATCGACCCATTCTTAGCCGACGTCAACAGCAACCCTCATCACCTTTTCCCGCTATTCCCGAACCCCTAAACCAACTAATCCTAGAACCGTTGACTTCTCTCCTGAGGACAAACCTGACTTCACTATCCTATAGCGGGGTCTTGACTTTAAATTTATTTGGTCGAGAAACCCTCTCGTCATTCCACCTCATCTCGTCAAGTATGATGTGCATGCCATCTTTCTTTGCATCTCTTTTAGGATGCTTAGGAGCTCTGTAGGGTGGGGGGTCTCTTTGGTATTGGAGTTGATGGTATCCTCAATTCTACTATTGACGTTGTCTTGAGTAGTTAGGACCCCCTGCATATCGTGACTCATCATGAGTCTCCGCAAGCTGCACTTGCTTGGAAGGTGGGCAGGCGGTGGTGTTGCGCCTGACAGACCCACCAAACGAGGTTGATTGTTGGTGAGGAATATGACTTGCTTTTGTAGCCGCCACACTTGATCCTTATTGAATTGTTCCCTTACGTCGGGATCAATCTTCTTCGACGGTTCGTAGAGTGGTATAGATGGGGCAGGTCTCGCGTTGGAAACCTCAAGAGTCCCATAGGTGTTGTTGAAGTTGACTAACCTCTCAAGGGTATCCCAAGCACGTTGTAGTGTGTACCCAAGATACCTATAAGAGGTATAGGTGTTGATCTACTCCTTAGTTGGCACATCCAGGGAGTTGTAGATGATTTTCTGGATCACATATGGCGGTTGCCATGAGTAGGGCAGGATTTGAGGAGGCGTTTGTACCGTTCCCAGACTTAAGCAAGTGTTTTCCCTGACTTTTGCTTGAAAGCCATGATCTTTTGCCTAAGCTACACCATCTTTGTTGGTGGAAAGAACTTATTGAGAAATAAGTCCTGGAGTACGACCCATGTGCGGATGTATTGTGGGGCCAAACCCTTCAGCCATTGTAAAGCTTTTCCTGCAAGAGACCAACGAAAAGCCTTTAGTTTAATATATTCTAGATTAGGACCATCAACAATAGTTTCACAAAGATCTAGATATATGATGATATGTTCTAAGGGGCATTTTTTGGGATTTCCCTCATATTGAGTCCTCCTAATTTCAGAAATAAAAGAAGGCTTAATTTCAAAAGAGATGTAGGGAGAATAATAGGAGATTCTGGCACTAACAGAGTAGGATGCAAATATTCTTTAGCATTTTGAGGGATGTTTTGAAGTTGTTCCTCGAGCTCTCCTCGGGCTTGGGCGTCGCCATCTGCCATCGCCTCCCTCCTTTGCTGATTGCGTGTGAATTTAGCTTCCTTGCGAGCGTATTTCTTTTGTTTGGTGGTGAGCTCCTCTATTTGCTTGCGAAGCTTCTCAAGCTTTTATTGCGGCATGAGTTCCACCTCGTTCTCGCTGTCAGACATGAGTCTTCTCCTTAGCCTTTGTGTAAGATGAAGGAAGTGTTCTGGTTCGAGAAGAGGATCGAATTTCGGTAAGCGATCAGCGCGTCGCATACACCTGTAAATCAGACATTAGAAATAAAAGGGGCTAAAACGAAACTAAAAAGGGCACATTTAATAGCTTCCTTGACAACGGCGCCAAAATTTGTTAGGAGGGAAATCATGTATGAAATAAATATTAAACATAAATCTCATACCGCATCTCTAGTCCACGCAAATAAAATACAAGAAACTCTCCCGCTGTAGTGGTAGGGAATCAGGATCCATCCATGAGAAAGTGTTTCAACACTCGCCTAGAGAGTTGACGGAGGGGAAACGTCGTTAGATTTCACTTCGCCAAAAAAATAACCCAAACAAATAAACTAATTAGCAATCTAGTATAGCGGATAATTAAGTTAGGTTGTGCATGATTCGGCCCAAACCGAATTTTTGGGCCGAACCAACACAAACCGAACCGAACCTAACCGAACCGATATTTTTCGGTTCGGCTTTCGGTTCGAGAATTCTCAATTTTCGGTTTCGGTTCGGTTTGTGTTAAACCGATTTTTTAAATTTTTTTTATATTTTTTATTAAAGGCTTATATTTTTATTAATTTATAAAACTTATAAATTTATAATCCATATAAAATTTATTATTTTTTTAATGTTTTATCACATAAAAATATAAAATTATGTATACAGCCCTTTGAAAATATAGTTTGTTCAACAATAGTTCATCTGGGCACCCAATTTCAATTTTCCAATTCCCCCAAATCGAAAGTTCGAAACGGTGACCTTGCTCCTGGGCATCCAATTTGCCAATTTCAACAATAGTTCACCTGGGCATCCAATTTGACAATTTCAATTTCAATTTGCTCCTGCAGTCCTCGCCTCCCCTCCGGCTGTCCGGTGACCTTGCTCGACTAATCCAGGGAGGTCCTTCTAGGAGTAGGTGGGGGTGAAGGCGCCAGGAGCGACGAAGAGGATGACTTTCTTGGTGAGGTCGGAGACGGCGGTGGTCTGGAGTTCGCCGGCGAAGTCGAAGTAGGAGAGGGTGGCGTTCGGGAGCTTGGATCCGACGGTGAGGGAGGCGGAGATTGGGGCGGATGCGGCGGTGGAGTGATGCAAAGGGGCTTTACCATCAGGGGCCGGATGAACGAAAGAGAAGGAGGAATTGGATTCGGTTCAATTAGGCTAAAACCGAACCGAACACAAATCAAACCGGTAAATAACCAAACCGAACCTAATACTTTCGGTTCGGCTTTCGGTTTGGAATTTTGAGATTTTCGGTTTCGGTTCGGTTCGGTTTGGCCCGGTTCGGTTCGGTTTTGGGCCGATGCACATCCCTAATTAAGGGGTCGAACCCACAGAGAAACAAGTACTTCAATGTCATGTGTATTTATCAATTATGACACTAAAGATGGAATAGGAATATGAATTAAGATAGATAATGCAAATAAACTAAGATAAAGATATGAATGGAAACAAAGAGAAGACAAAAGATAAGAGTGTCGTTTGCCTACAATTCGCAACATTGGTTAGGTCATCGATCCTTGACTCTATCCTATCTTTGCTTCTTTGATTCATCCAAACTAGGATCACTCCAAAGCTTTAGCAATTAAACAATATCAATAACATAAGCAACTAAAGATAAAGGCGTAACTCCCTAACCCCAATCGATGCAATTGATAGAGTGTAATTGTCAATATCCCCTACACACCCAATCGATGCTTTCACGAGATCGATTGATTATGTTTGCTACTTATTCAATAAAATCGCAAGAAGTAATCAAACCTAGAAAGAGAGCAAATTCCGTCAAGGTGGCTAATCAAGAGGGAATATATGTAATCAATCAATCGAATAACAAAGATATTGAATCAATCAAACATAGAATAGATAGAAATCAAGTCTCACAATTAACAAACCAAGTCTTGATTCATAGCAAAACCACGAGAATTCTAAGAAAGCATAATGTGCCTTAAATCCCTAAACTTAAATGCTCTCATTGTAATGAGTTTATGAGGAATAGAATGAATGATTGAATGAATAAAACCTACTGAAAATGACCTAATATAGCCACCTTTCATCGGCAAAAAACCCTAGGAAGGATAGACAAATGTTCCCATAAAGATAGACTTAGGCTGCATATCGCAAATCCGGATATGACGAGAACGGCGAGCGCCGTGGAAAAGGCGGCGGACGCCATCCGTACGGATTGATAACTTTAATAGACTGAACTTGTGACACACTTTTTAGAGTCATCCTTCGTTCGATTGACGCATATGAATATGCATTGGAAAGCTCTTTCCAAGCACTACGATTCTCATGCAGACCTCATAAGCTAATTCCAACTTCTCATAACCTTAAAGATGGGATTTCGATCTCCATGTTCTCCATTTCCACTCTTGTTTCTTAGCTCTTCTTTGTCCATTTGCTTCATGCTTTCTCCACCTTTCGAGGTTGGATCTTATAACCTACAAATAAACACTAGAAACTGTAGATTTCGCACTTCGAATACCAAATGACCAAGAATATGAATAAGCTTATTAAACATGCAATATGAATACTTAATGCACCTGAGACCTACCTATAATGCCTCTATAAAATATGCATTATCAAACACCCCCACACTTAAGCTTCGCTAGTCCTCTAGCGAACATAGAGGAGAGCATAGAGATGGAGACTTCTTCTTGTATAAACAAAATTTTTTATATAACATCACAAATGCAAATTAAACATGAAAGAAGCAAACAAATTTTCATAAGTACTCCAACTCCCCCATACTTAAGTCTTTGCTTGTCCTCAAGCAATGAAAAACATAGCAATAACCAAACATCCCACAAACATATTCATCATGTATTTGCCTTATCAAAAGAAACATCAAATTTAAATGAACACAAGATCAAGTGAATAAACATCATAGCATGTATGTAACGATCAAAGTGTAGGAGTGGAAATCATCCAACCTCACTAGGAATATGTGTTTCACTCATGCTCTCATGTGTTGAGGCTTTAAAGTTCAACTTTCAACTCAATCCAAGATGCAACTAAGCTCATAGAAATTGACAACAATAGCACCAAATCTCTACCGAAATGCCATTACTTGCATAAAAATAATAAAAATAAGCAATTTGACTCTAGATTTGACTCTTTTTTTGTTCTTTTTTCTCCGGCTTTATTTTTCTTTTTCTGTTTTTTTTTCTTGATTTGCTTTCTTTCGGCCTTGGTGTATTCCTTACGCGAGTCGCAACCATGGGTCTCATGAATGGCCCCGATCAACCAACACCTCAACTTACTTGAATAAAGTCCACTTGAACATCTTTTAACGCGAGTTGCAAATATGGGTGTCATGAATGAACCCGGTTACTCAATGTTCGAGCTTCCTTCCTTAGTGGGTACATTTTGACACCGTTTTACGTGAATCATACCCAGGGGTGTCATGCATAGATCCGGTTACTAAGTGTCTCAACTATTGCCACTTTATTTCACACTAAACTCTCAATAAGCAACTAAAGCCAAATATAAACAAAAAAGTATAAACATCCGCAAGAAACAAACATGTGAGTCAGTCTTGACAATAGATAATGAAGTCAATATCAAGAGGTAGAAACATAAGGAGAGTAAATCACACAAACAAGCAAAAGGAATTATATGATTCCAATAAGGCTAAAAAAAATCTCACAAGGATCATATTGTGTAGGATTTCAATCATACTCAAGCTCAATCATACATGCTTAATTACATCACCAAATCATGCTTCATAAGAACAACATTTTAGGGTGATAAGGTTAAACAATCCAAACATGCTAAGGAATTTATATGATCAAGCTAAAATATATAATCGAGGACAAACACTGCAAGATGGGACTCTATCCAAATAGTGCAGAATGTCATTCTGTCATTCAATCAAGCAAATTTCATGGTTAACTCAAGACTCCTCCAAAAACACATATCTAAATGGAACTCTATCATTTTATTTAATTTGAAAGACTAAATACCTAACTAGGAATTGAAAAACTTGCAAACTAGAAAACTTACCTTAGGTTGCCTCCCAAGAAGCGTCATTGGTTAACGTCATAGACTCGACGGTTTATTATGTCCTTCCCTTAACACTAATTCAGACATTGTTGACGCCCTTAAAAGCAAATCAAATTCTTGTGCCCAACCATAATTTGAATGAACACTAAACATGAAAAAATTGGCAAATAAGGATACCTTGTAGAGAATGTCATTCTGTCATTCAATCAAGCAAATTTCATGGTTAACTCAAGACTCCTGCAAAAACATATATCTAAATGGAACTCTATCATTTTATTTAATTTGAAAGACTAAATACCTAACTATGAATTGAAAAACTTGCAAACTAGAAAACTTACCTTAGGTTGCCTCCCAAGAAGCGTCATTGGTTAACGTCATAGACTCGACGGTTTATTATGTCCTTCCCTTAACACTAATTCAGACATTATTGACGCCCTTAAAAGCAAATCAAATTCTTGTGCCCAACCATAATTTGAATGAACACTAAACATGAAAAAATTGGCAAATAAGGATACCTTGTATAGAAGTTTTGGCACTTCCTTATTTACATGAGTTTGGTGTTCTCTAGGGGGAAAGTAGAACCACCAACACAGTTATGTTGGTGTCTTAAAGAAGTAATGCTCCCATGGATCTAAATATTCACCATAATCCACAAAAATGTTCAAAATTTCATTACGTTGCTCGGGAGACACAAAAATCAGCTCTGGAATTGGTTCTGTGATTGTCGTTATTGAGATGAGTTCTTTGGATGAATCAGGAACCAGAACATGTAGATCCTCATGTGTGCACTCATGAGATTCCATTTCAATAGGCATAGGGCTTTCTACTTCACCGGATGATGGATAAGAAGACATGATGGATGATGAAACATAAGATATGATAGATGATGGAGAAGAAGGCACAATAGGTGATGGGGAGGAAGACATAATGGATGATGAAGGAGATGGCATAAAAGAAAATGGAGAAGAAGGCATAATAGATGAAACCTCACGCGTCGACTCATGAGACTCCGTTTCAAGAAGTACTAAATTCTCTTCTTCATTGCAATCATCGTCAGCGAATAGATGCATCTCCCATGATTCCTTAAATCTTTTGCATTTTTCCTCCCATTCTTGCGTAGTTAGCCTTTCATATGGCGGAGGTTTTGAGGGGGACAATGTTGTGAGCTAATTCTGCCATATTTTACAGTAACTTTAATATTGTCTTCTGCATACTTCGCATACATTTGGGTTAGATAGTACAGAATCTATGTAATTTATGTTTATTTGCCAAATTATGGAATCTACACCAATTTCTGTTTAAATTCGCAGAATTCGAGGCGTTTTACAGCAATTCTAAGGTATATCAGAAAAGCTCGAAAAACAACTATAGAAGTCCAGAATCCGACAGTACAGAACCAGGACAAATCGAGCTAAAGCCAGGGCTACTCTATGTCGGGTACACCTTACTCGATGTCGAGTAGAGAGCCCGGGCGGACTTGGTCGACAAAGCCTGGTCGAGAAAGCTGAGCCAGACCAACCCGACTCCCGGAACACAACTCGATCTCGACAAGACCTAGTCGAGATCGATGACACCTCAGCACCACACCCGGAGTCGACGAGAAGAGGAGCTGATCGACAAGCCGAAGACGAGGACGCCGAGCACATCTCTACTCGATCTCGACAAGACCTAGTCGAGATCGACGAGCCACCATGCCCTAGTCCGAGTCCATGCCGAGGAGGAGTCCTCGACATCACCCGAGAAGATCTAGTCGATGATCATGCCTACTCGATGTCGACGAGCCCTTGTCGAGATCGACTAGACCCGTGAGCCAAGTTCGAGCCACATCGAGAACCAGCTAGCCGAGACGACGAAGCCGAGCCAGTCGACAACACTCCTACTCGATATCGACAAGACCCTTGTCGACATCGACGACGATTCCAGAAGCTGTGTGACGTGGCTTGACGAATCCTACTCGGTGTGGGATTACTTGGGCTCGAAGATTGCCGATTCTATCCAAAATCATCAAGACACATCATGGAAGAGGAGATCTATCCACTTTAAGACATTTAGATATATTTAGATTTAATTTCCTTATTGCTTTTATTTATCATTAAGCATTTTAGATATAGTTTTAGATATAGATATAGATATTCTATCCTTGACTAGCAAGGATTAGAAGGCTATAAATAAAGCCCATGGGGCTCAGTTTTATTCATTCAATTCTAGAGAGGGAAGTAAGTAGGAGAAGTAGAGGGAGAAAGTGAGGCCGAGTGGAGCAAAGGAGCGAGAGCGAGTTGGCTTTGTTCGGTTGTACTTTCTTTGGTTTAGTTTAATGCAAGTTGTTATTTTCTTTCAATCAATGTCTGAGTTTGCGATGAGGCGTGAGTAGTCCACCCACTTCTAGGGTTGGGGCAAGCCCAACGATAGCCATGCGCGTTTGAGGTAAAGATCCAACCTTTATCATGTTTTGAGCATTTTCCTACTTGTTTATGTGTTTATTACCCGTCTAATGGAGATCCATGCTAACAACTTGGATTATAAACATAAAATCGGTAGAGACAATTAGGGTTTCTTGAAAGAGTTGTCTAATTTTTGGAAAAGGCGAAAGCTTGTCCTTTGATGCAATTTACATGATTATCAGTTTGGTTCTGCCTTATGCATGCTTGGTTATCGTTGTTGCAAACCCCAATCTTAGAAGCCCTTTTATATTAAGTTTAGTCGAAATCCCAAAGCCTTTGCATTTATTTTCTTTCGTTTTAATCTCTGTCTTACTCGAGATCGAATAGCACTCGTCGATCTCGACAACTGATCTTCGACCCAAAGTCGCTGTAGCTTACTTGTGCAGGTACTCGACGAGATGAAGCGAAGTCGACTAAGACTCTACTCGACATCGAGTAGGCCTTGTCGATATCGACGAGCCCCTGTAATTGCTGCTGCGCTGTGTTCGACTGTGCCTGACCCCTGTCGACTAACCCTTAGTCGAGGTCGAGTACCACTTTTGTCGACGTTCGTGAGATTCCATCGCTGCCTAGGATCCGCTGACACGCTTCCTCGTGGATCGATCCTGACTTCCCACTGCTGCATCAGGAGGAGGTCTTGTAATTATTTGCAAGGGACGGAATCTGGTTTGCTGTGATTTATTTATATTTTATTATTGCAAGTCTCGATTTCCTCCTAACAACAAATTGGCGCCGTTGCCGGGGAAGCTATCATTCGCGCCTTAGGTAGTTAAATCTCACATCTGCTTTGAGTTATTATACAGGTGTATGCGCCGTTCTGGTGTACCACCTGAGTTTGACGCCTTAGACGAACCAGAGCGTTACCTACACATCCACTCTAAACTCAAAAGGATCATGGCGGCCGCTGAAACACAAAAGCAACTGATCGAAAGGCTTACAAGGGAACTAGCCGCTAAAGATGCTGCTATCGCCACTGAGAAAGCAGCAAGGGAGCAAGCAGAAGCTGAGCTTGCCCAGTTCCCAACCACTGCAGAGGATTATATGCATCCCACTCTCGTCGTGCCTGAATCGGCGATTCTAATCCCTGAAAACTCTTTTAAAATTCGCACTCAGTTTTTAATAGAGCTTAAAAATAATGCTTTTTATGGCAAATTTAATGAGTGCCCTCTTGAACATATTACGAACTTTCATGATATGTGTCGTACTCTTGCTGAAGGTACAACTCTGGAATATGTCAAGATGAAATCTTTTCGCTGGTCTCTCGCTGGACCTGCACTGAAGTGGCTTGAAGGGCTGAAGCCGAGATCTCTCACCACCTGGGCCCAAGTAGAGCAAGAGTTCCTGAACAAATACTTCCCACCCGCCAAAACAGCACTTCTCCATCAGAAAATCACCGCCTTCAAACAGAAGCAAGGGGAACCGCTGGCAAAGGCATGTGAACGCTACAAAGAACTGCTGCGATCTTGCCCTACTCATGGACAGCCACCCTACGTCATTCAGGAGATCTTCTTCAACTCTCTTGATCAAATCAATAAGGACAGAATCAACCATTATACTCGCTATGAGTATTTGACGAGGCCATCAAGCGACGCATGGGGTGTGCTAGAAAAGCTCACTAACTACGACAACAAATATGGGGCTCCTATAAACTATGAGGAGAACTCCTACGCCAGGCCAACACCATCAATGTCACTCTATGAGCTAGCAAAGGAGATTGACCCAGATGTCAGGGAGCAGTTCTACAGAGACCAAAATCGCAAGCTCCTCAAGCAAGTCAAATACCTATCTGTCAATTAGCCTTGCATCGAATGTGGATCACAGCGGCACACCACTACTGAGTGCCCACACACCGAGCAAGTCAGGATGGCAGAAACACATGAAGAGGCAGCCTACGCTGGGGGTCCAAATCGCTACATGGGAGACCAACAGTCCTACCAACCACAGTGGAACCAAGGTCCTCCTAGGAATCCCCCACCCTATAGAGCTCCAGGACATCCAGAAAGGGATCAAAAGAAGGATGATCTGCAGCTGATCCTTGAGGAGATGCGTCGGAATCAGGGCACCATCAACAACCAGTTCCAGAGCATCACTACAAAATTTGGAGAACTGGACATCTGGAAAAGGGGAATAGAGACGCATATGGGCCAAATTGCTGCACAGATCCCACGACCGTCCGGACAACTCCCTGGGCAAACAGAACCAAATCCTAAGGGGAAAACCGAACACGTCGTAGCTATCAAACTCAGGAGTGGACATCAATTGCACGAGCCAAAGGTCGGAAAGCAGCAAAGCAAGGCAGAGCATCAACTCGACACAGAGCACAACCAACTCGATCTCGAGGAGGGTGTACTCGACATCGACAAGTCGCTACTCGAAAGAGACCAGAAGCTGAGCTCGGACTCCGCTGCGCAGACCAGCAACTCCAGGTCGACCATCCTACTCGATGTCGAGGAGCCCGTGATCGAGATCGAGGAGCAGCATCTGGCCGACGTCGACGACTCTGCAGCACCTCCGACGGCTGATCAGGCTCCGAAACTGAAAAAGCCATTGCCTTTCCCTTCAAAAGCATAGAAAGATCCCACTGCAGGTAGGTTTACTAGATTTGTTAATATGCTGCAAGAACTGAATGTTTCTATTCCTTTTACAGAAGCCCTGCAAGAGATGCCTGGATATGTCAAATTTCTCAAGGAAATCCTAAGCAAGAAGCGATCCATATCAGAGATCGCAGGCGAATGCAAAGTACTCCACTTCCCTGAAAAGAGACCTGACCCTGGTAAGTTTTCTATTACTGTGGGTTTTGGACAATATAAATATGATTCTCTATGTGATTTAGGAGCAAGTGTGAGCATCATGCCTTTATCAATCTGACGGAAAGTAAAGATAGGATGCATAGAACATGTGGATGCCAAGCTATACATGGCAAACAATACAGTAGTCATCCCTACAAGTATAGTTGAGAACGTCCCTGTCCAGGTTGGTAAATTCTTTTTTCCAGCTTATTTCCTTATCATTGACTGTGCTGAAGATCCTATTAGCCCTATTATTCTTGGTAGACCATTCTTAGCTACTGCAGATGCCAAAATAAGTGTCAAGAATAGATCGTTCACCTTCACCATAGGCGATGAGGTTTTGGATTTCTCTTTTGGCCCTTCAAAAGAGGAAATTTCATGGCTGGAGGTGAAAAGCATCAGCAACCACGGGACCAAGCAAACAGCGGAGGAAGGAGCCAACACTGTACTCGAGATCGACAAAGGCTACTCGATCTCGACAAAGGACGTACTCGATGTCGACAAGACTTTGTCTATCTCGACAACTACTTAAAAGCCAGAAACCTGCCAAGAGCCTAAGTATGGGGTCCCTGTACTCGAGATCGACCAACTGTACTCGATGTCGACTAGCCCCAAGCCCAAAGATTCCTGTTTTGGGTCCGAAAAGGTAAGTTCAGGCATGAATCCTACTCCCCCTCAATCCATAAAGAAAATTATCAATGATTTAAGGGGAGATAAGACACCGTGGCAAGAAAATCTGCGAAAACTGAGAGCTGGAAGGAAAAAGAAGAAAGAGAAGGGTGATGATGCAAGCAACACCCTGTCAGCTGAGCTTGCATACTACCATCAGGACCTAGATGATCCAGGAGAAGGGACAAGCATGAGCGGGCCCCACAATAATGGTCCTTGAGCGCAAACGGAGAAGTCGGTCTAGCGACTCTAAAATCTAGAGCATGTATATAAAACTTTATGATTTTTGGGACTTTTGAACTTTTTGTTTTTGGTTTTTGTTTTTGGTTTTGGGGTGTTATGTCTTTTAGAATATTTCATGTGGATAGTCTTGTTTCTTGTGCAATCTAACACTTTTAGGTCGGCTAGCATAAAAGGATCGCGAAAAGTGGAATAAGAAGTCCCTGAAAAACAGTCAAAATCAACGAAAGCCAAGTCGACGGCGACAAGGAGGAGCAGCCCAGACACTACTCGATCTCGAGTAGGCCAACTCGACATCGACAAGCCCAGACGCTCCTCGACTTCTGAAAACCACTAGACGTAAACGAGGCTCCTCAAGATCGACTACCCTATACTCGAGATCGACAAGCCTACCTCTACTCGACATGCACTAATCTGCCTTCCTCGATGTTTTATCATGTGAGTTCCTTCCTTTACTCTTGTTTCTATTTGATTTTATACAGTGGGGACACTGTAAATTTTAAGTATGGGGTGGGGGAAGGGCTTACTTCATGCATATTTGACATATTCGACATTATTTGTGCATATTTAGAATTTATTTCTTTGAATTATTGCTATATGGCTATTTTGGAATGCATTATTGATTTATGTGCTTATATGCATGTTTTCCAAAAAGTTTGAGAAAAATGACCCCCATTTAAAATTTTGGTTAATGTCATGGAAGTTTTATATTGAACTCGACGATGCAAAATTGGATTCATTAGAGATATAGCATGAAATTGCCTAGTAAAGGGAAGTCATAATGAAGTGCATTATTTTTATGAAAACCATGAAAGGAGGTAAAATTTGAAGCTGCTTTTGACATGTTGCATGATAAGATGATGGAGGACTTTATATTTCCATATAATGCTCATTGTTTGAAATCCTAGCCATACCTATGCTTATGCATCACAAAAGCCATAATATGCCTTATGTCAATTATTGCTCCACATGATCTAAATATTTGCCATTCTTTACCTTATCCGGGGATTATGATGAGAATGATGTTACATTATGGAGATTATCATATGGTGTTTGTGTTGTTGTTATTGTTATTGGAGTTTGGAAGGAAATTGTTTGAAATATATGGAAAATTTAATGAGTGAAAGAAAATCCAATCACCTCAAGAGATAAAGGTAGATTGGCCCTGCTCTCTGAGATAATAGTTTGGAGAGATGGGACACATTGTAAGGAGTCCAAAGCACTAAGTATCCGGGGCCATTCATGACACCCATGTTTGCGACTCGTGAGAAGGCAATGCTGAGGTCAGAGAGGCAAAAGCATTATTGTTGATAAAAGCATTATGAAAGGTGATAAAACTTATGAAAAGGAATGTGGAAATTCAAGTTTGGAAATACTCCATTTCCCCGGATCATTAGCACCACATTGCCAGAAACTGCCCACCTTTTAGCCTTTTACCAAATCTACTCCTTATTTGAGCTTAAATTGAAGTCCTCTTGATTATCAATGCTTTGTCACTTATAAATGTTTTTGCATAACCCTCCTTTTGTGAGTAGATGTTGCTTTGATATAATTGCACATGCATGGATTTGTGACACTAGTACCATTTCGAGGATGGTAATTGACTGCTGGGTTATATAAGAATGAATCTGATATGTTGAGAGTTTTGATTTCTTCCCCTGAATGACAAATAAAAGTATTGCTTGAGGACAAGCAAGCTTAAGTATGGGGTGTTTGTTGTGAGCTAATTCTGCCATATTTTACAGTAACTTTAATATCGTCTTCTGCATACTTCGCATACATTTGGGTTAGATAGTACAGAATCTATGTAGTTTATGTTTATTTGCCAAATTATGGAATCTACACCAGTTTCTGTTTAAATTCGCAGAATTCGAGGCGTTTTACAGCAATTCTAAGGAATATCATAAAAGCTTGGAAAACAACTACAAAAGTCCAGAATCCGAGAGTACAGAACCAGGACAAATCGAGCTAAAGCCAGGGCTACACTATGTCGGATACACCTTACTCGATGTCAAGTAGAGAGCCCGGGCGGACTTGGTCGACAAAGCCTGGTCGAGAAAGCTGAGCCAGACCAACCCGACTCCCGGAACACAACTCGATCTCGACAAGACCTAGTCGAGATCGACGACACCTCAGCACCACACCCGGAGTCGACGAGAAGAGGAGCTGATCGACAAGCCGAAGACGAGGACGCCGAGCACATCTCTACTCGATCTCGACAAGACCTAGTCGAGATCGACGAGCCACCATGCCCTAGTCCGAGTCCATGCCGAGGAGGAGTCCTCGACATCACCCGAGAAGACCTATTCGATGATCATGCCTACTCGATGTCGACGAGCCCTTGTCGAGATCGACTAGACCCGTGAGCCAAGTCCGAGCCACATCGAGCACCGGTTAGCCGAGATGACGAAGCCGAGCCAGTCGACAGCACTCCTACTCGATATCGACAAGACCCATGTCGACATCGACGACGATTCCAGAAGCTGTGTGACGTGGCTTGACGAATCCTACTCGGTGTGGGATTACTTGGGCTCGAAGATTGCCGATTCTATCCAAAATCATCAAGACACATCATGGAAGAGGAGATCTATCCACTTTAAGACATTTAGATATATTTAGATTTAATTTCCTTATTGCTTTTATTTATCATTAAGCATTTTAGATATAGTTTTAGATATAGATATAGATATTCTATCCTTGACTAGCAAGGATTAGAAGGCTATAAATAAAGCCCATGGGGCTCAGTTTTATTCATTCAATTCTAGAGAGGGAAGTAAGTAGGAGAAGTAGAGGGAGAAAGTGAGGCCGAGTGGAGCAAAGGAGCGAGAGCGAGTTGGCTTTGTTCGGTTGTACTTTCTTTGGTTTAGTTGAATGCAAGTTGTTATTTTCTTTCAATCAATGTCTGAGTTTGTGATGAGGCGTGAGTAGTCCACCCACTTCTAGGGTTGGGGCAAGCCCAACGATAGCCATGCGCGTTTGAGGTAAAGATCCGACCTTTATCATGTTTTGAGCATTTTTCTACTTGTTTATGTGTTTATTACCCGTCTAATGGAGATCCATGCTAACAACTTGGATTATAAACATAAAATCGGTAGAGACAATTAGGGTTTCTTGAAAGAGTTGTCTAATTGTTGGAAAAGGCGAAAGTTTGTCCTTTGATGCAATTTACATGATTATCAGTTTGGTTCTGCCTTATGCATGCTTGGTTATCGTTGTTGCAAACCCCAATCTTGGAAGCCCTTTTATATTAAGTTTAGTCGAAATCCCAAAGCTTTTGCATTTATTTTCTTTCGTTTTAATCTCTGTCTTACTCGAGATCGAATAGCATTCGTCGATCTCGACAACTGATCTTCGACCCAAAGTCGTTGTAGCTTACTTGTGCATGTACTCGACGAGACGAAGCGAAGTCGACTAAGACTCTACTCGACATCGAGTAGGCCTTGTCGATATCGATGAGCCCCTGTAACTGCTGCTGCGCTGTGTTCGACTGTGCCTGACCCCTGTCGACTAACCCTTAGTCGAGGTCGAGTACCACTGTTGTCGACGTTCGTGAGATTCCATCGCTGCCTAGGATCAAATGACACGCTTCCTCGTGGATCGATCCTGACTTCCCACTGCTGCATCAGGAGGAGGTCTTGTAATTATTTGCAAGGGACGGAATCTGGTTTGCTGTGATTTATTTATATTTTATTATTGCAAGTCTCGATTTCCTCCTAACAACAGACAACGACAGCTGGTCCCTAGCGACGGCGGACACTGTGTGTAGTGGTGGGTGTCGTGCTATGTAGTGCGTCCTCCTCCTAATTTTGCTCGACTACTTCCTTGCATTCTTCCTCGAATGCTTCGTCAGCTAGGTCATGGAAAAGATCCCATATTCCTGATAGTCCAGGATTGCACAAACCCTCGTCACCCATGTCATCGATAAGTTCTCTCATTTCAGGACTCACGCCTTCATAAACACAAAGAACCATATCTTGCTCACTATCATAGATACCCCGTGATTTACGCTAGCTCACCAATTCTTGCACTCTTTTGAACTAAACCTAGAACCGCTAACTTCACTCCTGAAGACGAACATGACTCCACTATCCTATAGAGGGGTCTTGACTACAAATTTATTTGCTCGAGAAACCCTCTTGTCAAATTGGCGTCATTGCCGGGGAGATATCAATCTAGCTTAGTTGTGTTTAAGGTTTAGGATAGCCCATCCCTTTTTCTTACTATCATATACCCTACCACCACCCGCCTCACCGGTACCGACTAGGTGCCAATCTTTGCTACTAACTCATGCATTCTTGATTTTGTTTTCAAAGCTTAGGTACAAAGATGGAAGGAGCATATGACTTTTATGAATGGAAACCCGAATGGGAAAGTTGGGTCGAAGATTTGAGACGACAACATAGGCTCGCACAGGAGAAGACATAATTGAGGGAAATAGCCCAGCTGGAGGACTTAGTTCGAAGGCTTGAGGCTTCCTATCATTCTAAAGGATTAGAGTCTCCTTCTTATGAGAAAATTGCAACTATGGAAATTGATGAGGATGAACAAGATTGGTACGAGCAATGGGCACTCCAACGATACCCGAGAGCTACAACGACAGTCAATGTCAACCTATCTTTAGTCGATGCAACCTTGAAGAGCCATGTGAAGAACCCCAAGAAAAAGAGCTAGAAAAGAAGAGGCCAGACGTCATTGCCCATGGTGTTTCAAGGTCGCTTTTACCTTACAAGATGAAAGCTATCCCCAATCATTTTGAGCAACCAATATTCGTATTCAAGTATGGGGTCTTCGTAAAATGGCATGAAGCTCCGCAGGATGAGGTGGAAGTATCTCCCCCCACTCCACCGTTTTGCTGTGGTAAGGATGCGCGACCAAACCAACCAATAAAGCGGAAGGGATACGATGATAAGGTATGCGAAGTTTTTTTATGTCTTCCCTTATGCAGGCCAACTGGAGCTCGGGAAGATGAATGGGTGAAGCCATGGAGCGTTCACTCGGGGAGGTTTAAGCGTCTTCATACAATGTCCCCGGATGACATCCCACGCTTCCCACCAATGGAGGAACCACCAGATCCACCTATACCTTCGGACAAGGATGAGCCATGCTAATGCTTAAAGGGAAGTAGGTCGAGCTAGCGACTTAAACCCTAGCGCTTACGGGAGGCAACCCGCTATTATTTTTTTCCTTTAATAAATTTGTTTTTCTTTTATTTTCTTTACTTCGTGCAAGGTTTTCTTTTTATTTGATGACTTTAGGCAACTCGAAGAACTGCAAGCAGACAGAGGTGCCAAGGAGCTGCAAAAGGACTCGATATCGACTCATCCTGCAGAAATCTTTAGCACCTATTTCGAGCATCTGCACGGTTGTCTAGTAAGTTTCTTTCTTTACCCATGTATATAATGAGGACACTGTAATGTTCAAGTATGGAATGGAGGAAAGGCTTACTTCTATCGTATTTATGCATATTTCTCGAATTGTTCATGCATGGTTACTTTGGATTTATTATTCATCTATATGCTTCATGTTTTTTTTATCCAAAGTTTATTTTTTATCACCCCCATTGAAATTTTTTTATTAGTGTCATGGAAGCTTTAAATAAACTCGACGATCCAAAATTAGATTCATTAGAAATATAACACGAAATTGGCTAGTAAAGGGAAGTCACAATGAAGTGCATATTTTCATGAAAACCATGGAAGAAGGTAAAAATTGAAGTTGGTTTAGGCCTATGCATAATAAGAGGACGATGGACTTTATTTTACATATATTTTTACCTTATTCCTAGCCTTACCTATGCATATGCATCACGAGCCATATTATGAGCCTTATTTCATATTTTGCTCCACATGTTCTATAAATTGCCTATTTCTTTACCTTATGACCCATTCGGCAAGTATGTTGAGAAATTGATGTCATATTATGGAGATTATTATATGATGTTGTGTTGTATCATTATTTTGGAGTTTGGCAGGAGAATAATCATATTATTGAAAATTTAACGAGAGAAAGAAAATCTGGTCACCTAAAGAGATAAAGGTAGATCGACCCTGCTCGTTCAGATGTTAGTTCGGCGAGATGGGACACCAAGGTGAGGAGTCCGAAGCACTAAGTATCCGGGGCAATTCATGACACCCATGTTTGTGACTTGCGAGAATGCAGTGCTGAAGTTAGAGGGGTAAAAGCATAATAGTGAAAAAAGCAAAGAGTGATTTATGAGAGGATGATTGATATGGAAGTACAATATGAAGGGAGAAAGTGCATCAAAACAAAGAAAGCAAAATTTGAAGTTCTCCCCGGATTTAGCACCACATTGCCCAAATATAGCCCGCCACTATACCTTTTACCTTTTCTTCACCATGTGCATAAAATTCCTCTTGATTATTAATGCTATGTTACATATGAAATTATTTTTGCATAACCCTCTTTTTATGTGCGATGTTGCTTTTATTCACATGAATGAATTTGTGGCACTAGTATCTTTGCGAGGATGGTAATTGATTGCAGGGTTATATGAGAATGAATTTATGATGTTGAGAGTTTAATTTCTTCCCCTGTATGACCATTAAAAGTATTACTTGAGGAAAAGCAAGCTTAAGTATGGGGTGTTGATGTGTGAATAATTTGCCGTGTTTTTTGCTTACATTTATTTCGATTTCTATTCATATTTTATATTTCTGGATCAAAAAAGCATGATATTTGTGTAGTTTATGTTTATTTGACAATTACGGAGGTCTACACAAGTTTCCGTTTAATTTCGCAAAAATCGGAGTGTTTTTGGAGCAATTCGGAGAAAAGGAAAGAAGTTGTCAAGTCACTCAATTTCGACTTAATCACTCAATTTTGACTGAGTCACTCAATATCGACTGAAGATCAGCAGAAATCAAGTGAAGCAACAGAAATCGACCAAGTCAGTCGATATCGAGTCCCATCACTCGATATCGATTGGAGCCTCACCAGGAATCGAGTCCTTTGAAGATGACCAAATTTCGACTGAAGAAGGATTCGATATCGAGTCAATTGACTCGATATCGAGTGATGTCCACTCGAAATGCACCCCAGAGCCAAGATCGAGTGAGATGTTGAAGACGAGTCGATATCGACCCATCTGATCGATATCGAGTGATGCCTAGAAACCGACCCGACGTGGATTCGGAGTCCTCATTCAAGGAGGAGGAAACTTGCACATGAAGGAGAAGATATTTTATCACTTTATCTATTTTTTATCATTATGGGTTGAACAATTAATTACCCTAATGATTTATCTATTTTACCTATTTAGATTTATTTCATTTTATCTAGAATTATATCTTTAGATAGATGATAGATAGATTTCTTTCCTAGATTAGCTAGGATTGAAGCCTATAAATAATGCCTTAGGGGTTGTTTTTCATTAATTCAAGTCAATTCGTCTTCGGACGCAATAAGGAATGTAGAGAGAGAGAGGAGCTGAGAGAAGAGAGAAGTGCAGATTGAGGAGGAACGTTAATTTGGAACGGTTGTAAGTTTAGGTTTTATTTTATAATAAAGTTAATTTCTTTTATTATGTTTTGTTTCTAATTTCCTTCTTCTAGGGTTGGAGTGATCCCAACATAGATATGTGTGTTTAATTTATGAATTTATGAATTCGTATGTCTTTATCATCTTCTATCCTATATGCATAATTCTTCTACGAGAGTAGTAGGTGATCCTTATTTATGATATTGAAATGAAAGTGATCTTATTATGAATTTGGATTAATTATGAAATTGGGATAGTAACACTTAGGGTTTATGCGAGAGCCTCTATATTCCTATTTGTTAATAACGAAAGTTATTTGATATAAAGCATGCATCTTTATGTGATTTATAATCTACACATATGTTTATTGTTGCGATGATCCCTAAGCTTGGAAGTTTGCATCTTTATTTATTTAATTTCATTATTTTTATTCTGCATAGATTCTACTCGACACAAACCACTTCCCTCTACATCCCTCGACATCGACCAACTCTTAGCTGACGTCGACAACAATCTTACACCTCTTTCCCGCTATTCCCGAACCCCGAAACCAACTAAAACTAAAACCACTGACTTCTCTCATGAGGACGAACCTGACTCCACTATCCTATAGCGAGGTCTTGACTACAAATTTATTTGGTCGAGAAACCCTCTCGTCAAGAAGCGTACCCAAGCATATTGTTGGAGCACCTCCAAGCTCGGAATTAGCTCTATATCATATGTAAGACCTGAGGTCTTAAAAAGCGCCAGTCCATTACACATAGCCCTCTCAGGTCCGTTGTTCTCGCTTGGAGCCTGAAAAGGAAGAGCTCTTGTGACATAGGTAGGGCTTGAATCACTTATAAATCACTTTGTACATCCTTATTATATTCGATGTGGGACGGTGGTGTTACAAAGATATAGTGACTTACTTCGCGAAGTTGTATAGATGTAGGTGGGTATACTATGTTTAGTGGGGATCACGAAATTACTTTAATGTGTATGTTTTGTACTGTGAATCTATTTTGTAGCGTATTAATATTCTTATTTGAGGGTATTTTATTCTGACATCGTCATAACAATATTATAAATACTATAGCCATTGGGTTTTGACCGATGTTGATTTTTTTTTACTTTTCACATCATCCACATAGACATTGAATTTTTTTTTTTGAAAGACATCGGGTAATAATGTTAACCGATGTTAAATGAAAATTTTCTAGTAGTGGTCAAAATCGACCCGGTGAGTCAATACCATGTAGACGCCACAAAGACACCAGAAAGAACCCACACAGATTTGTTATCCAAGTGCGTTTGTTAAGGTCACTCATAAGTTAAATGATTTATATATTTTATAATCATAGTATATTTAAAACACTTATTTGTATAAATATAATATTTTATGCTTAAAATATTTATATAATAATAATAATATTTATAAATTTAATTAATTCTTTCGTCTAATTTGCCATATTTATATTATAATTTCATTTTGATAATATTTTAATATTCATAAAAACTCTTTAAAAAGTTTGAGTTTTTTAACCCGTTAAGTAGAACCAAATCAGAGGCAAATCCGATTTGACATGACCCAGAAAAACCAGTAACCCAATTGACCAGGATCTAAACGATCAGAACCCGAATCCGACGCGATTGACGAATCTATATACCAACAATGACCAATCTAGTGAAATATTGAGACGAAAGAGACCAAAAATGGAGTGAGAGCAGAAATGAGATGAGATGTGGGTGCCATGCGCACGCCACACGCCACTTACCCCCTCTTTCACCAGTGGGATTAAAAAGGGTTAAGTTTGAATGCTCGATTGCTCCGTTAGTTTGGCCTTACTCTCCCTTTCACCATCAGTTGTCACTACCAACAGTTGCTTCCCCCTCTCACCCTTCTCACTCTTCTTTTATTATATTATCTTAATTCTTGATTGAGTTTTTCAGAGTGCCAAACATAACAATTTCTCCCCTATATTGGTCTATTTTTCTTGGTTTGTCTGAGCGTGTGGTGTGAGGAAGGTGATGACAGGGGCAAGAAGAAGGTACTGCTACAGGGATGTGATGCCTTTCACAGTGATGGTGGCATTGGAGTGCTCAAACGTTGGGCTTAACACCCTCTTCAAAGCTGGAACCATGAAGGGTTTGAGCTTCTATGTGTTTGTTACCTACTCTTACTCCATTGCTGCCCTTATTCTCCTCCCTTCCCATCTCCTCTACAGGTTAATTTCTCACCTGTGCTGTTTTCCCTCTTTTTTATCTTCAGAACCCTAACTTTTTCCCTTGCTGTTTCTGCAGGAAAACAGCTCTTCCTCCACTGAATTTCTGGATTCTGGGCAAGCTCTTCTTTTTGAGCCTGATCGGGTATTTATAGGAGCTTTGACTTTTGATTGGATCAAGAATTGCTGTATCTGGTTGATTTCTCGTTGAATTGACATGGGTTTGTTCTATTTCAGGAGTTCATCTCAGATGTTGGGTTACAGAGGAATCAATTATGCCTCTCCTACCCTTGCTTCAGCTTTGAGCAACCTTATTCCTGCTTTCACTTTCATTCTTGCCATCATTTTTAGGTATTATTTCTGTATCTTTTAGTGTTTACTTTTTCTGATTGAGATAAACATGAGGCTTGATTCCTAATGCAGGTTCACTTTCGCATCATATCTGTAAATGATTTGGAGGGGCTGAGCTTTTACATATAGATTTCTTATCCTGTTCAATCTTTTTGGAAGTACTTGTGCGGATCAATTTGTCTACTCGTGCAATTGGATACTTTCTTCTTGTAAATTTGTTCCATGGACTCTGAATTGTGATGCATCCAACTATTATTTAGCAGTTACCAGTTACTACAGAGTCAACGCCAGTTATATTATACATGAAGTTGCCTCTTTTACTCTGCCCTTCAATTAGTACCAATAATACTTTTCTGGGAGGCTAACTTGGTTGGATTTCCTGGATTCTCTACTCCATACTGTTCGTTCATTCGCAACAAAATTCCATGGATAATCTCAGTATTATGATTTTGGTGTTTGTAGGATGGAAACACTTGTTTGGAGAAGCTCAAGCAGCCAGGCGAAGATCTTGGGCACCATAGTGTCGATTTTGGGTGCGTTAGTAGTGATTTTCTACAAGGGCCCTGCCATCATGCTTCTCCCTCAAAAGTCACCCCCTACATTGTGGATCTCAAACAGTTCATCACAATCCAATTGGGTTCTTGGTGGCCTCCTACTATCTTCTGAATATATACTAACTCCTATATGGTACATTGTACAGGTATTTCTCCTTAATCAGCCCCCTGATATATGTCATTTTGTGTGAAAGAATGAGCACTTGTCACTGAAACTATCTTGTCCTGTGCCTTGTCATTGCAGGCACATATCATCAAGGAGTACCCGGCAGAACTGGTTGTAGTCTTCTTTTATAGCCTTTTTGCAGGCATGATCTCCGGTGTTGTTGGATTCGTGTCTGAGACAAACCCAGATGCTTGGACTTTGAAGCTCGACATATCATTGGCTGCTATTTTATACTCTGTACGGACACCAAGAGATCGAGATTGTTCTAAATGTGATCCGATGCTTTCCTTCTCTTGGTGTGTGCTTTTTACCTTATGAAGAAAATTCTTTTGCGCAGGGATTGATGGGATCATTCTTGGGGAACTCCATTCATGCTTGGGTCCTGCATCGAAAAGGACCAGTTTACATTGCAATGTTCAAGCCAATGTCAATTGCAATTGCTGCAGCCATGGGTATCATGTTTCTTGGCGACAACCTTCATCTCGGAAGGTAAAATATTCTTTCCCACTGTCGGGTACAACTGTTGAACCTAATGGCATGCTATCTGATTAAGAATTGGTCTCATGATGCAGTGTGATAGGAGCAACTGTAATCTCCCTTGGGTTCTATGCTGTAATGTGGGGGAAATCAACAGAAGAGATGTCCAAAGATTTCGAAACTGGAGACCTGGAATCCTCTTCTGATCAGAAGACTCCGTTGCTACATAGCATAAAAGAAGAGCGCAGTTTGAGGAATGGGGACAGTTAGGATCAATAATTAGTGAACAAGCTCGGGGTTTCGGATGGGAGAAACAAGTGTACTTCTTCATCCCATTTCTTAAGGACTTGTATTATCATGTATATAAAAACAAGTTTATGACTTTTCAGAGTTGAACTTGTATTGGGATGCTTGTGCATTTTGTTAATTGTGGTAAAGCTAAACTGGTTTGATCTGCCCAATGGAAGCTTAGAAGCTGGACCTTTGATTCTACAATCATTTCATCTGCAAAACCAGCCAGCAAGCAAAAATGAGCTGATCGACATCTCATAATGGTTCATCCATTCATGTACACATTCCATTAAACAGAAACCAATGAAACAGGTTATTGATAGTGGTTAATTCCCATATGGAGACTGTTGAGCCGGGAAGCAAGGGGACGTCAGACACACCCCTTTAACACACACGAATCGGGATGGACAAGAACTGTAAACCAGAGAGCCAAACTCAAGCAACCCAAACCAACAATCAGACACAAACAGAAGATAAAATAACCAAGCACAAAGAACACCAGATTTACGTGGAAACCCCAAAACGGGGAAAAAACCACGGGAGACAGAAACTTCCACTATCAACAATAACAAGTGGGTACAATCTTCCCTAGACAAAGCTAGAGGCATACAACATCATCAAGCATCAACAAGCTTGGACAAATCTCCAATTTCATCACCCAATTGGTGGAAATCAACAACAACCCAAGAAAGAACACAAGCAAAGGGGATCTGAGATTGGAGGCTCAAAACGACGATCCAACCGTACAAAATGAAGCCTATGATGAGGTGAACAACATACCAGAAAATCGTCCCAATCGGAGGTCGTTTGGTCGTCGATCGGGGCACTTCAAAATGGGCTGAACAAGGGCATACGGGATTCCTCTCCAAGCTCTCTCTTTTCTCCCTTTCTCACTCTTTGTTTTCTCTCTCTTACTTTCCCAAATGGAAAAGGCATCCCCTTTTATAAAGGAGGTAGGGTAAAACTTCACATGGTAAAAAACCATATGGTAAATAGTCCATTGGACTCTTCCCCATATAGGAGGAAAACACAACTGAGACGAAATTCAGTTTCCTCCAGCATATGGAATTGTGATCAAAGGAATCATGTCTATTGATATAATTAGTTGAAGATCAGTCAGTGTTAGTTGCGTTGTTTTTATTATGTAATGTACGTTGTGCTCTCTCAAAACGCTCATTAAGAGCAAGTGCTCTCTTAAGGTAAGTTACTTGGCTTCCCGGCCTATTTGCAACTTGCTTCACCTTCTGATCGATCCACTGCTCTCGAGATAGAACCAAGGTGATCATTCAAATCCTCTATATCTTTTTGGTTGTCAAGTGCCAAGTGCCTAGTCAAGTATAGCAACAAAAATAAGGAAAACGTGTCTACAGAGAACATTGTTTAATGGTTGTGATTTTAATATCACAATTTTTTAGTATCTATACCATATATCCTATGTTTTTTTTTAAAATACACTATGTTCCTCTTCAAAAAGCGCAGGTGTGGTGCGTATAGTAAATTTTAGGGATGCGGATATTATCACCTTGTTTAATGAAGAAAAGCGCGTCCTTGTAGCTTAGTAGCCTATGAAGAAGATATTGCTTGAATAGGAAGAAGATCTTCGATAAAAAAAATTATCTAATGAAAGTACTCCTTTATTATTTCCTTTTTCATTATTACCTTAGAGAATGTATTAGAGGTATAGATTGCTACATAAAACAGGCGGGATAGTGACAGTATAGTGAGTGCATTGTTTGAGAGAGCTTGTGTGTTTTGTGTGAGTTGCTTGGTTTCTCATGTGTTCATGTGATTCGTTTCCATCATTGGTGGTATACATGTAAATATAAGTGATATGACAGAAGACTTTCTTTTGTTAATTGTATTCAACAATACCGATTACAATATATAGGACTAGTATAGCTTAGGAGTTAGGGTCCAAGTTAATCTACAAGATATTATAAACAGAATATAAGATACTCTATCTTGAGTAACTGGTCTATCTACTTCCTTATCTAATACCCCCGGTAAGCTGATGAGCGGGGAACGACAAGAACATGACCAGTAATTGACTTGGTAAATATATCGGCAAGCTGACCTTGTGCAGATATGTGGTGAACAACCAGTTCACCAGCATTAACCTTCTCACAGACAAAATAATAGTCAAGACGGATATGCTTCGTATGGGAGGTAACAACGAGATTAGCAGCAAGAAAGGTAGCTGACAGTTTATCACATAACAAAAGTGGAACAACGCGCACGAACCGGCTAACGAAGTTCAAACAAAAGTTGTCGAAGCCATACCAACTCTGTAGTTGCAAAAGCAATCGCTCTATATTCGGCTTCAATGCTAGAACGAGCAACCACTGTATGTTTCTTAGAAGCCCAACTAATCAAGTTTCCAATATAGAATATTTTAAACCCATGCTGGGAGCCAAGGTTATTAGGATCGGGATTCTAGGATCGAATCACAACAGGGTATGTGGATCGGATCGTAAGATCCCATTAGAGGGTCGTAAGATCCTCGAAATATAATAAAATAATAAAATATAAAAAATATATATCAAAGTTGCTTAATTTAAAGTTCTAAAATGAGGAAACAATGTTAGTTACACAATATATTTTGATTTCAAAAGATAAAAAGCTACATTTGCGACCCTAAACATTTTCATATTGATTAAAAAACTCGAAAACAATTGTCTCTAAGCCATTTTTTGTGTTTTATACATGAATGTATATATATATATATATTTAAACTCCCTAAATTCAACCAAGGAAACAAATTAATAACAATGTTGGGATCCTGAGTAGGATCGTAGGATCTTAGGATTCTAAAGATCCGGATCGTAGGAAACAAATTAATAACAATGTTGGGATCCTGTATATATATATATCGGGCTCCTGAGTAGGATCGTAGGATCTTAGGATTCTAAAGATCCGGATCGGGATTCTAATAACAATGTTGGGAGCGGACGTGATGTGATCCTTGACGATGGTAGCTTGGTCGATGAACCTGGAGGAGAATATGACACCGTTGATGGATCTTGGAGGGACGAACATGTGATCTTAGCCTTGGCAAGGCAGCCTTGGAAGCTCTTACCTTGGACGACATCATATTTCCGAAAGAAGAAGGCATCAAAGTCTTATAATTTTATGAACCGAAATCTGCTTGCTATTTTGGCTCTAACTGGAGTTGTGTTCATCCGAAGATGACGCAAGAGGACTCGTTGGAAAGCTGATTTCGAAGGCTACGACATTGTTGAAGATGTCCTCCACCAGTTCTACTACGAAAATGGTCAAATATCACGTTCTTTGCAGCAGCTCTAAGCTGAACAAAAATTTGAAGTCTTTTTTTTATCCCACATCAATTAAAACACATGGACATGCCAATAAACTCATATATATATCTGTAAACACTTTTCATTTAAAATTAAGTAGAATTTGAGAAAAAATAAGTCTTTTAGCTTCCTGTGATTCGGGTTAAGAATCTCGTTCTTAGGTGAGAGGCCGGGAACAAAACCTTCGGTGAGAGGCTGAAGGAGATTCCTTAGTGAGAGACGACGGAATCAAAGGGTCGGAAACACTCGGAGTGCGAGGCCGAGAGTGTGGAAGATCGAGTGTTGGAGAGAGCTCGGAGTGCGAAGCCGAGAGCGTTCTTGCATCATATATCCCTCAATCCCCATCCGCTACTTTACCACCATTCTAAGGCCTTCCACAGCCCCATCATCACCCTCAAACCACCCCAAAACGTCACTCCAAAGCAGTCCCTCAACCCCTCTCAAATAAGCCCCGTTTGGAATCGTCTGTGCACATGCGACGTTTCGGTAAAACGCGATTTCCCGCTTCGTCTGACATCCGATTGACGAGATCTTCCCCAATCCGCGACCACGACTTCAAGATCTACAAAAGTAGTACTTGCACGGCCCCAGAAGCGAAGCCAATCGATGGGAAATCGGAAATCTTTGAAGACTGATCTGTTGCCTCTGAAGCTGTCCACAATTTCCCAACTTCTCGGAACTCTCGTCGCCGGTTCTTTTGCTCGATCCCGGGTCCGAGCACGTCAAGTGGTATCAGAGCAACGACAAGGGTTCCTCAAGCTTTCGGGGTACGAATTACTATCTCTTTGCTTAATCTTTAGTTTTTGCAAAACTTGTTTGATTAGGCCCGAGAGATTGCAATTTGTTGGTCCATTTCTACCATCCTCCACCATAGAAAACTTGTCATTTCCTTCTATCCATCGTTCTACCCTTTGTGTGTTCTTGGTGCATGTACTCGTCATTACCGAGTTGTCCTTGTGTTACTAAGTGTTCTGGCTGTCCTGATTCATCGAAAGTACTACGTCATTATCAGTGAAGTTATTGAATGGCCTATTTGGATACTCCCATTTACTTATAAAAGGGGTTGTTGCCTTTCAATTTCCATGAGTTGTAAAGTTGTCTGGTTAATTTCTTAAGGGGTGCCATTAAATTTTTGTTCATTAGGTTTTTAAAGAAACCCAAAAAAAAAAAAGGCCGAGCTAAAAAAAAAAAAGTGGGGAAATTCTTTTATAATCGCATGGAAGGAATTGTGCATGAGTGGTTATCTACTTGTTGTTTAAGACTCTATAGTTTGTTGGGTGCTCAATAACTGGGAGTTGAGAATTGGTAAAATTAGTGGGCATTTCATTGAGTACCTTCAGTGTTTGGTTGGGTAGTACGTGATTCATTACTTTCCAAAGTATTGTCTTTCGACTGAGCCTAGCCATTACTTACCTCCCGTTTTGAGCTCATACAAACCTTGTGTCTCTAACATGGCAATCTCATTCCTTCATTCGGACTAAATCACTTGTTTTGCATTACCTAAGGACGATAGCGGGTTTTTGTAAATACTCGTCGAAAGGCCCTTGTTGAGTGCTCGAAGATTGCTCATTCAGCTTATTTGTGCTTGGTATTGTGTACTGGTGTTTCGTTGGGTGCTATTGATCATTTTGGCACGAGTACTACTCGTGGCTTGATATTTCTCTTGGTGGATTTCAGGTGTTGGTTACTA
Source organism: Persicaria tinctoria (assembly GCA_037127255.1). Classification (NCBI taxonomy): domain Eukaryota; kingdom Viridiplantae; phylum Streptophyta; class Magnoliopsida; order Caryophyllales; family Polygonaceae; genus Persicaria; species Persicaria tinctoria. Next base: position 37,975,683 of record JBANSL010000012.1, on the reverse strand, counting down.
CTGCTGGTGCTAGTTGCCGCTAGCGATTATTCAAGTTCTTGAGCGTCGTGTCCCTGCACTGAGAAAAGAGAGTTGAGAGTGGTGCCTATTGCAACAGAAAAAGGAGAGGTGAGAGCAGCACTGAGTGGTGTTGGAAAAGTTGAGTGAGAGGAGGGTACCATCTAGAGTAAGGAGCGCAGAGCCAAACACCGAGGAGATCTATTACTACTAACTGCTATCATATCTGTTGTTTGCTCATTTTGCAGGTTCTCGAGTCTCTTTCTTTTCTGGAGTACATTACAGTGAGACAAAAACTTTAAACACAGGAACGGAGTGTGTGAGAGAGTGTGAGTGTCTACCAAAGTGAGAGAGAGAGATTTACATTTTCTCTAACTTAACTTGTTTGCTTGTTTTGTATGATGTCACATCATTTAGGCCAACCTAGTATGGTGCATGGTGGAGGAGGTACCACTACGATCAAGGCGCTAGCAACCCAGATTGGACGGATGGAGGATGATGTGGCTGAGATCCTACGACGCCTGCCTCCTACACCAAAGAACATGGTTAGTGACGTCAACATAAATAATGATATCCTCATTAATTGGGACGAGACCGAAAAGGACATAGTGGAAGTCATCATGTCCACCATAAGCCTCAACGTAAGTCATCTACATGCTTTGAGAGGACTCCTTCTAGAGAGCACCACCGAGCTAGGCGTGGAAAAGAGTTTGACGTTCAGACATCATTGCTACGGATTGAGACGCTAAGACAGGGTCCTCGCTCTCCTGATGATTACTACAAAAATCATCATGCTCTCATGCAATGTTCTGGGACAAGGTATGATAAGGCTTATATACTTGCTAAGTTTCTTGCTGGGCTTAATTTGGATGTGGCAGAATTTGTCTTGCGCTCTCGTCATACCCATGTTGTTGATGCTTTGAACCATGCTACTCATGTCTATGAGAAAGTTCTTAAGAAGACTATCGTTGCTCCTCCTTCTCGACATTTCTCTAGTCGAGATAGCACCACCAAGTATCCTTCTAGCCTTAATTCACAATGAACAAAGACATTGTTGGCCACCTCTATGAATTTTCTCCCTATGGCCACACCGATCCCTACAACACATGTTGTTAGACCCAAGTCTAGTGGTGTTTATGAGGACCACTCACCTAGCTCCAAACTGGAGGTCATCGAACCCCTTGTAAAGGAGAAGGAACTAGGGATCGCACCGGAACTTGCTGGAGAGTTATATGAAGCTATAAGGAAGAGGAAGATGGACACTTATTCCCCTGTAGGGAGACAATTCTTACCTAAGGTTGACGATTCTTACGACAGACGAGATGTTATACAGGGGAGTCGAGTTTGGGTACTTATTATGCTTCCTAGTGATTTATTTTTTTTGTCCTCATCTTATATGGCTAATTTGATTGCTAGGGAATACTGCAAGCGAGACAAGGAAAATGCTTGGAAGGTTGTAGAGCCCTTGAAGCTAGGGCCCTCCAAGGACCCTAGGAATCAACTAGTAGTGCGTTTGCAGGATGTTAGCCGAGTTACCCAGCGGAGTGGTGCTTCTTACTCTTTTAGTAATGTTTTGATTTTTCAAGTGTTCGTTGTGGCTTCTTCTATGAGTTTTCTTGGGATTCGTGCAGGTACATGTTTGCTAGGCGACCCACCGGATTCGAGGTCGAATCCTTTTAAAGGGAGGGAGGATGATGTGATCCTCGACGATGGTAGCTTGGTCGATGAACCTGGAGGAGAATATGACACCGTTGATGGATCTTGGAGGGACGAACATGTGATCTTAGCCTTGGCAAGGCAGCCTTGGAAGCTCTTACCTTGGACGACATCATATTTCCGAAAGAAGAAGGCATCAAAGTCTTATAACTTGATGAACCGACATATGCTTGCTATTTTGGCTCTAACTGGAGTTGTGTTCATCCGACGAAGACGCAAGAGGACTTGTTGGAAATCTGATTTCGAAGGCTACGACATTGTTGAAGATGTCCTCCACCAGTTCTACTACGAAAATGGTCAAATATCACGTTCTTTGCAGCAGCTCTAAGCTGAACAAAAATTTGAAGTCTTTTTTTATCCCACATCAATTAAAACACATGGAGATGCCAATAAACTCCTATATATATGTGTAAACACTTTTCATTCAAAATTAAGTTGAATTTGAGAAAAAGTAAGCCTTTTAGCTTCATGTGATTCGGGTTAAGAATCTCGTTCTTAGGTTAGAGGCCGGGAACAAAACCTTCGGTGAGAGGCTGAAGGAGATTCCTTAGTGAGAGACGACAGAATCAAAGGGTCGGAAACACTTGGAGTGCGAGGCCGAGAGTGTGGAAGATCGAGTGTTGGAGAGAGCTCGGTGTGCGAGGCCGAGAGCGTTCTTGCATCACATATCCCTCAATCCCCATCCCCTACTTTACCACCATTCTAAGGCCTTCCATAGCCCCATCATCACCCTCAAACCACCCCCAAAACGTCACTCAAAAGCAGCCCCTCAATCCCTCTCAAATAGGCCCCGTTTGGAATCGTCTGTGCACAGGCGACGTTTCGGTAAAACGCGATTTCCCGCTTCGTCTGACATCCGATTGACGAGATCTTCCCCAATCCGCTACCACGACTTCAAGATCTACAAAAGTAGTACTTTCACGTCCACAGAAGCCAAGCCAATCGACAGAAAATCGGAAATATTTGAAGACTGATATGTTGCCTCAGAAGCTGTCCACAATTTCCCAACTTCTCGGAACCCTCGTCGCTGGTCCTTTTGCACGATCCCGGGTCCGAGCACATCAGGACGGGACGGAGATGGCGATGTGACAGGATAGAGCTCCCCGGTGCTATTACATCTCAAGCGAGTAACCCCCGTAGTAAGATCCTTCACAGAGAAACCAAACGGATCAAATACAAGAGAAACGTTATTGTCAGTAGTTAACCGACGGATAGAGATAAGGTTTTTGACAAGCTTTGGGGCAATGAGGACATTATTCAGGTGTAGAGGGTTGGTTGGGATTTGTAATGTGGCGTAGCCAATCTCCGAAGTAGCAAGGCGGCCACCATTGCTGACGATAATAGAGTGTGCAAGACCCTTAAAGGAAATATAAGAGAGAGTACCTGATGAGTTCGACATATGGGAGGTTGCACCAGTGGCCATGTACCAGCAAGAGTCGGGAGGTGTCAGTTGCATAGAGGAGAAGGCGTGATGCACATCAGTCGGAGCGTAGCCCTGATCAGCCGGAGACGAATAGGCCTGATGACCGATGTGCCGAGGAGGCGGACCCAGCAAGCCCGCTCCCTGCTGGCTGTTGGGATACGGGCATGGGGGGCGGTACGTCGGGGGCAGACAACCGTAGGGCATCCACTGCGGGTTGAAGCCGGGGACCAGAGGGTTTTGAGTTGCTAACAGTAGTCGGCAATGGACGGGAAAGAAGCAAGCTTGCAACTTGAGAACTCATGCTCTAGGTATACGACACAGGTTGACTTGTTGTCCTGAAAGAGGTTCTGAAGCTTATTCCAGGCACTAATGACGTTGTCACCGGTGTCGAGGATAATAGATCTTTGGAGATGGTGTTGTAGATCTATTGGAGAACAATGGTGTCGAGTTGAGCGAAGAGATCATCGTCTTCAGAGGCGGGACGATTGACTGTAGAATCGATATGATGGAGGATCTTACGAACTTTCACATGAGTCTTGAAGATGTGAGACCAAGTGGTGTAGGAACTAGAGTCTTGATCAAGGATGATCGGGATGCAATTTTTGATATTGGAGATTTTGAGGGGGGAGTGGAATGGAGGCTTGGGGTTGTCGGTCATGGTGCCGAGAGGAAGTGGGGCGGCGATAGGGGAAGAGGGAGGTGTCGGGGGCGGCGGTCGGGAGGGCCGAAGAGAGAGAGAGGTTGTGGAAGGAGGGGTGGGGCGGCGGTAGGGGTGGTAGAGGCGGCGGATCGAATTAGGGTTCCGGCTAGGAAGAGAAAGCTCGATACCATGTAGAATCATATCATTGATATAAAATTCTCTTTAGGGTTTCATTCCTTATAACGTCAATATATATAGATTACAAGTGAGTAAGACTGGGCTTGAGCCAATAGGCCCATACACTATACAATACGTAACTATATAATCTATCACTTCCAACATAGAGTTGCGTTCTAACAAGTCCCCAATATACTTATATTGGGACAAAAACAAAGCGTCAGGTGAGTATGATACCTCAATGCCCAGAAAGAATGAGAGTTGACCAAGATCTTTCAAGGCAAAACCTGAGTGAAGATGACTGATAATATGAGAAATACTACTGGAATCTAATCCCGTGATTATGATGCCGTCCATGTAGACTAGAAGGATCACAATGGCAGAGGCTGTTTTCCCAACAAACAAAGACGTGTCCGAATAGCACGCACGAAACCCAAGAGACACTAGATGGTCCGTGAGCTTGTTAAACCAAGCTCGAGGTGCTTGCCTTAGACCATAGAGAATTTTATGATTCGAAAAGTTGGATTCAACAAACCCCTTAATTAGGTTGCTCCATATAAACAATTTCATGAAGATCTCACCATTCAAGAAGGCATTATTAACATCTAATTATCGGATCGGCCATCCTCTTAACAAAGCAATAGACAGTACCAAGCGAATAGTAGACAAAGCAATAGACAGTACCAAGCGAGTAGTAGTAGGTTTAACAACGGGAGTAAAAGTATCAAAGAAATCGATACCTTCTTCTTGATGAAAGCCCTTGGCAACCAACCGTGCTTTGTAGCGTTCAATGCTAGGTACAAGAGACCCATTTATTACCAACAACATTGGCCCGTGCAGGGCAAGGTACGAGAGACCAAGTCTTGGATAGTTGCAAGGCATTAAACTCTGCTTGAATTGCTAACTACCAAGAAGCTGACTTGCTAGCAGAGGCAAAGGTAGCAGGCTCAACAACAGAATCAACAACAGGAGGAGTTGGATGTGGACTCACATTAAACGACTTTGGTTTGAGATTACCAGTGGCAGCACGTGTGGTCATCGAGTCAGTCGATAGCTCCGCAGGCCGAAAATATGAGGCCGCTGGTGGACTATCTGAAGTAGCATGAGCAGAACCCTCATTGGGCAACGTGAGAGACGGACTGTCGGTCGTGGATGATTGGGAGGTAGATGTGGAAGGAGGAATGGATGAAGGGGGTAAAGGCAATGAGTCACAGCTTGATGAGGAAGGATCCGCGCTCGACCGAGATGGTGAGGTTACTGGAGATGGGACCGAAAAATTAGAGGAAGCGTGTTCGTTTGGTGAGTTAGATTCAAAGGAGGGGGGTTGACCCATTTGTAATGGTGAATTATGATGTGAGCGATTGCAGGATATAAGTAGAAAGATGTGGAGGATGGGTGGACTTTAACATGGGGGCTTTAAATAGGGAACTAGACTTGTACGGATATACACTTTCATCAAAAATTACATGTGTGGCAATATATATTCTTGGTGAATGTGAATAAAGGCACAAGTAGCCTGTGTTTAGTGTTGTAACCAATGAAAGTGCATGGAGTAGAGCGGAAGGCTAGTTTTGTTGTGTTGTAAGCCTTAAGAAAAGGAAAGCAAAGACATCCAAATGACCTTAGTACATCCAAATATACAGGCTACTTGTGCCTTTATTCCCATATGCAGGACGGAACCAGGAATTACGGGATTTATGCCCACCCCTACATTTTAATGTGGTATTAAATTGGGTTTGAATCATCATTTTGTGAAATTGAGTGAAGATTGGTAATACTTCATATTTATATTTATGAGATAAGAAATAAACCAAAATATATTTTGAAAACTCCTCCACAAAAGAATCCAAATATAAATCCAAATATATTTTGAAAAATCATCCACAAAAGAACCCAAATATAAACCCGAATCCGAGGTCAAACTTGGGTTCGGCCTCGGGTTTGTGTTTTAGATTACTCTAGATTTTTGGGTTCAGTCAAGTTTGGACTCGGGTGAGTCGGTCGGATTTCTCGAGTCGGGTCAGATTTTACCAGCTCTAATTGTAATATGAGATATATTTTTATTCTATTTTGTTAGGAAATATGTTGATTAGAGCATGTTCAATGGTGAGACTGAAGGCCCTTACCAGGACCCTTAACTTACTTTTCCTCTGCCACATCGGCTTAAGGGCCTCATTCCAGCTTTTAATTATTTGCACCTCCATTCGTGAGCCCGGACCCGAGCCTTTAACTTACTTTTTACTATTTACCCTTTTTAATTATTTAATTATTATTATTATTATTATTATTATTATTATTATTATTTAGTTCTTTATCCTTATTATTTATTATTATTATTGGTATTATTATTATATTATTATTCTTCTTTATTATTATTATTATTATTATTATTATTATTATTATTATTATTATTATTATTATTATTATTATTATTATTACTATTACTATTATTACAATGTGAAATGGAGAAAAAATAAGCAAAGCACAACATTGATTTTGAAACAAGGGTTACACGATACAACGATAATAAAAATAAAACCGAAAATGCAATAAAACAAAAATTACAATACAACGATAGATGCAAATGAAACGAAAATGCAATTGTTGAAAGGATAACTTGAACACTTACACCTAATTCTCATCTCCATGTGGTCCAAATCTATGCCAAATATGTTCAACCAAGTCTTCCTTGAGTTGATGGTGTGAATCCCTATCTCGAATACGAGCTCGGTTTTTAATGAGGTCGGTCATCGCACGCGGTAATTCCATTTGGGTGATCCCATCATCTGCAACTTGATCAAATTCTGCTGTGTGGAATTGTAGTTGGTAGTCGTGACATACATCTTCAACAATCATGTTATGAATAATGATGCACGCCTTCATTATTTTCCCAATCAATGCAATATCCCATGAACGTGTTGGACGACGAATAATAGCAAAACGAGCTTGTAGCACTCCAAATGCTCGTTCGACAACTTTGCGAGTCGACTCTTGGAATTGGGAAAACAACAAATCCTTTCACCAAAGGGATGCCTGATTGTTGGGATAAAGGTTGCCCATTCAGGGTAAATACCATCCGCCAAGTAGTAAGCCATGTTGTATTGATGTCTGTTTACAACTAATGTTGCCTTTGGAGCTATACCATATAATACATCATCAAAAACAGGAGAACGATCTAAAACTTTGATATCATTACATGTACCTGGTGTTCCTAAATAAGCATGTCATATCCAAAGATCATACTAGGCAACTACTTCGAGGACAACTGTCGGTTTCCTCTTGTGGCCACTACCATATTTACCTTGTCATGCGACCGGGCAATTTTTCCATTCCCAATGCATGCAATCAATACTCCCAATCATTCCCGGCCACCCACGTTGCTCGCCCACGTACAAAAGCCGTTACATATCCGTAGCGGTGGGCTTACGTAAGTACTCGACACCAAATAACGATATGACCCCATCAACGAAGTTGGACATACATTCTATTGATGTTGATGCACCAATGCGAACGTAGTCGTCCACTGCATCGGCCGCCTCTCCATAAGCAAGCATTCTCATCACCGCGGTGCATTTTTGTAAGGGTGAAAAACCTAGCATCCCAGCCGCATCTCGACGTTGTCGAAAGTATTCAAACGCATTACATAGTGAATTTGTAATACGAAGGAATACATGTCGCCTCATTCGAAAACGACGTCGGAAGAGAGCGTCATTGTATGTCAGGATCTCGGCAAAGTAGTTATTAAACAAACGTTCATGACCACCCTCGCGATCTCTTTCTATGTATGATCGTGGCGCTCGGGGTCTTGAGCTAGACCCTCTCATCGGTCTTGATAGCCAGATGATGTAATCATCCATAATCTCGGCGACCTTATCTTCTGCTTCGGTGTCTACAACTTCGGGAGGTGGGAACATGAGTTCATCAAGCAATGAACTCGAAGATGAAGAAGAGTTCGAAGATGACATTTTGTTTGTGGTTTAAGTGGTGTTTTTTTTGTAGTGAGATATTTTGAGAAAATAATGTGATGAATTGTGGTGGGAGTATAGATTATATATACTAGTGGGTTGATGGAAGTTGTTTAGAAGGGGAGTATGGTTAGAAAGAGGGAAAGGTGATGGGAAGAGAGAGTATGGTTGGGAAGAGGGAAAGGTGATGGGAAGAGATATAGTATGGTTGGGAAGAGGGAAAGGTGATGGGAAGAGATAGTATGGTTGGTGATGCCGTGCAATTATCGATGACTCCTAGTGACATTGAGGACAACATGAAGGTTCCATTCGATGGTCCTGTCACTCGTGCAAGGGCCAAGAAGATTCAAATAGAAACTAAAGCCTTTCTTGTCCGTCACCATGGAACTTTAGAGCAAGGGTTCAGGCCACCCTAGATCACTTGGCTCAAGGTTACACCACCAGCACAGGAAGTGAGCTTGCGTCCACACACAGAGATCATGAAGAATCGCCAGCATCCCCCATGATTCACCATTACTCGGCATCTCCATGGATCACTCGGCCGAGTGGGCCCAAGACATGTCGAGTGGATTATTGGGCTTGGCCGAGTTCCCTCTTGTGGGCCGAGTTCTCTTAGATTATCTACTTATGTTATTATTTTATGCAAATTAGATTAATAAAGTGGAATTAATTATATCTCTTCTAGATATAATCCTTGGCCACCAAGTTATTAAAATTCTATCTTTAGTAGGAAATATTTATCTTAGATTTATCTTTAGATATAATAAATCTATCCAAACCCCTTTCTTTGCAAGGAAGGATTGGTTAGATCTCCCATAGTTTTTCTATATATTCATGTTATGCACTTTTGAATTAATCAGATTGAATAGAATTGAGAAACCCCTTTATGGATTAAAGGGTTCTCGATTATCAATCCCAAAAGCTCTTGTGTTCTTAAGATTTTCGGCACCACAATCACCCTCTCCCTCTTGATCATACTCGGAATCAAGAAACCAAACACAGCCCTAACCCTCGAATCTGTCGCAAAGAAGAAGGCCTGCGCTTGACGAAGTCCGCACGCAGATCCGCTCCTAGTGAGCGCGGCGCTCCCAACATCGCAAGCGCCTCGCTCCAGCCTCCTCGATCTCGCCCTCGCTCCGCGTCCACCAGCGCCCAGGCATCCCCAGCGCACTCTCCCTTGCGCGCCGGCTCTCGCTCGCCATCACTCTCGCTCCCAGCGAGAGACGCCTCCACACTCCAGTACCCGCACACCCTGAGGACCCCGTCCTGTGTGCCCAACACTCGCGCGCCTCCCCTCCGCTTCTCTCTTGCTGACCTTGCTTCGTTTGTGTCGCTATTTCTTAATTCTCAATTGCTGGAATTTTACTAAGTCTGAAACTATCGCTATTCCAGAATTTTAATCACTTGTTAATTGTTCCAAATTCTGGAGATATCAAAGAGCATTCCAAGATCAGGCAAATATACGGCGTGGTTCTTGATCTTGAGCCCACAGACAAAGGATCGGGTATCCCAAACGTATCAAGTGGTATCAGATTTCGGGTTAATGCAAGTTCTTTACTCTCTTGATTTCTTATTTGAGTGATTTATTTTTCGTGCCTATTTTTTTTCACCATAGCCGCTGCATCAAAGTTAAATCTTTATTATTCATCCATAAAAATTGGCACTTTATTTTTGTTATTATTTGTTTGGATCTTTAATTTCGAAGATATTGAGTTCTTGACTGCAAGTTGTGATCTTTTATTCCTAGTTGCTACATATCATGCCTATGATTGTGATTCTTGGATTAAAAGCATTAGATGAACTTGCACCACTAAAGAACCCTAATTTCTCCAGTTTCTAGCCTATTTCCCTTATTTTCTTTATTTTTGCTTACTTTTAGATCATCGTAGCTTGTTATTTTTTTTTTCTCTTGCTCTTATTTTCGGTTACTGCATATATTCCAGCAGCTATTTCATAGCCAAAAAAAAAAAACTGAAAAGCCGAGAGCTTCAAAAAAAAAAAAAAGTTTAGCATACCTTACATTGTTGAGTTAGTAACTCTTCCCTTGTTACTTCTTTTATTGCTACATGTTAGATGATCTGATCGGTTTTAAGCATTACAAAAGAACCCTACTTCGTGTGATTTTGTGCTGTGCCGACACTGGAGCCTTGGTCACACCCCTCTTTTTATGAACCGTGTTGCAACCGTCAGATAATAGTTGACGGAGTGTGTGCACTTGATTGCCCTTGTGATTGCTATTGTCAATTATTACACATTCATATTATTCAAGCATCACATTGTAGTTCTTATTTTATACACATTAAGCCGCTTGTTTATACTTGCTATCCTTGATATCCGACTTGTGGCTGATTTAATTTGCAATTTTGATTATTACTTGTTGTCTTCAATATTGCGAAATTCTGTGTCCAAGGGAATTGCTTGAATATAGTGCCTTGTTTTCTCGCTTTTTGATTTCTAAAACTTGAATCACTTTTAGGAATCACTAGAGCTTGCATTACTTGGTTTCTGGTCTTTGTTTCGGTTACTTGTTGCTCTTCTGATATTGTAGGAACATGGCAGCCGAAAGTACCCCCCCTACTACCCCTAGCCCTATTTCTGATGAGACCTTGGAGCGTATTATTCAGGCCACTACGAAAGCTTCTATGGCCGAACATAGAGAACTCCTCGAAGTTGCTGAGGAGCGTTGGAACAAGCGCTTCCACGATCAATTGGCCCAACAAGCTAGCCTGGTTACTACTTAGGCTATTAGTGGTGTTCTGCGACATCTTGGGGAGTTGAAACAACAAGAGGCTTCTGGTTCTACACCCCCGGGTGTTATGCCGCCTCCTATAGACACTACACCTCTGACAGATTCTACTCCACCTACAGGTAATGCGCCACCTCCAGGTCAGACTTCTTATTCTGTTAAACCTCCCCCTTCTGGTCAATTACATTTTAAGCTTAAGTCTTCTACTCCTAACCCTTTCAATTGAGAGAATGACAACGATCATCTGGCGGGCTTTAATGGTAACCAAGATCGCCGTGAGGCCACACCCCCACATCATCAACAGAAAGGGAGGACAAATCAGCGTCATCAGCAGCCGCTGCACACCCGTTCTAACTGGGATGACAGCCGCAGCAATAATGATCTTTATGAGACGCCGCATTTGGAGGATGCTTACCATGAGGTAAATCCTAACTTTGATGATTTACCCCCTCCTAATTTTGGTCATCCTAGATTTGATAATGCTCAAGCTATTCAGAGACGTGATGTTAAGCTTAAATTAGAAACCTTTGATGGTAACACTGATCCTGAAGCTTATCTTGTTTGGGAAAATCATACTGACTATCTGCTTGAACATTTACGCTATGAGGAAACGGAGAAGTTGGAAGTTGTTATATTGCATTTAGTAGGTAAAGCTCGCACCTGGTGGTTCCGCACTCGTGAGATGCGCCGTCGTCAGGACAAGCAACCTGTTGAAACCTGGCCACAACTTCGCTATCTATTGAAGAAGAGACATGTGCCTGAGGAATACACGGAGTCAATGAGGATGCAGCTCGCATCCTGCCGCCAAGGAGCTCGCTCTCCTAATGACTACAAGGATGAGCTTGAACGGCTCTCCCATCAGGCTATTGTTTATATTACTGAACTTGCTTTGTGTACTCAATTTCTTGTTGGTCTTAATATTTCTATTAAAAATCCTTTATCTATCCATTCCATTAGAGATATTAACACTTTGTCTCATAAAGCACAGCTTCTGTATGAACAACAACAACAACAGCTACGACAACAGAGGACTAGATTCGACCAGACCTCTCAAGGTCGCAGGTTTGTTCCCTTTAACCCTTCTAGTCAATCTAAACCTTCTACTTCTAACCCTTCTATGCAGCAAAAGGTAGTTTCCAACTCACCTCAAAAGGGTTATCAGGTTGAAACTAGAAGAGTTGCCCTCAGAAAAAGAAGGTTCTTCTCAATGACTAGGGAGACCATTACTATGAGGAGGAGACTGTTGAAGACCATGTAATCTCGAGTGAAGTGGAGGAGGACCAGCCATCTGAGTCTATTGAGGAGATCGATACTTCAGAGTACGACAACTTGCTTTGCATTATCAATCGGCGAGTCCTACATATTCAGGAATCTCCCAAGGCTGATCAAAGGGAGAACATCTTCCACACTAGGTGTGTGGTTCGCGAGGCTACCTTAAGCGTCATCATCGACGGTGGGAGTTGCTGCAATCTCATCAGTGAAAAGGTAGTGGATTTCCTCCATTTAACTACTACTCCTAGAGCTACTCACTATGGATTAAATGGCATTACTGATGATGGATCTGATATAATGGTCACCAAACAATGTTTAGTTTCCCTCTCTATTGGATCATATCATGATAAAATATTATGTGATGTTGCTCGCATGGATTGTAGTCATATATTGTTAGGTCGTCCTTGGTTATATGATCGTTCTGTTCTTCATGATGGTCGTGCGAATACATATGCTTTCACTTTTGATGGGAGAAGAGTTACTCTCCTACCCCTTTCGCCTCAAACTATTCTGAAGGACCAGGTTCGTAACCGGTAGCCCAGACTGCCGCGCCCGCGGCCCCACCAGCCGCGCCTGTAGCCCCCTCGACAACACCTCCTTCCCACTCGGCGTCCACTCAGCCCTCTTCTGCATCACTTAAGGGCTCTGTAGAACGTCGATCACTTGTCTCTCAACCTCAGAAAGGGACCATCACATGGAATGCTCATCGACCTCATATTCTCCTAGCAATGAAACAGGTATTACTTAATGTTGTATTGAGTCATATTCCTGCACCTATTGCTGCTCTTCTGCAGGATTATTTAGATGTGCTTCCAGCTGAACGACCTCAAGGCTTGCCTCCTATTAGAGGTATTGAGCACCAGATTGACTTTGTGCCTGGGGCAGCCTTGCCCAATCGCGCCGCTTATAGAGCTAGTCTTGAGGAGACAAAGGAGCTTCAACGCCAAGTCACATAATTGATGGATAATGGCTTTGTGCGAGAAAGCCTATCTCTCTGTGTCGTGCCTGTCATTTTGGTTCCAAAGAAGGATGGATCCTAGCGCATGTGTGTTGATTGTCGCGCAATCAACCAAATAACGGTTAAGTATCGCCACCCTATTCCTCGTTTAGATGATATGCTTGATGAACTTCATGGTGCTTGTATTTTTTTCTAAATTTGACCTTAGAAGTGGATATCATCAAATTAGAATGAAACAAGGTGATGAATGGAAAATGGCTTTTAAAACTAAGTATGGCTTATATGAATGGTTAGTAATGCCTTTTGGTTTAACAAATGCACCTTCTACTTTTATGAGACTTATGAACCATGTGCTTAGAAGACACTTAGGAAAGTTTGTCGTTGTCTATTTTGACGATATCTTAATCTATAGCAAGAATATGCATGATCACTTAAGTCACTTAAAATTGGTTTTTGATTGTCTTAGGAAAGAAAAATTATATGCCAATTTAAAGAAGTGTTCTTTTACATCCGAGTCTACCATTTTTCTTGGTTTTGTAGTGACTGCATCTGGATTGAAGATGGATGAGGAGAAGATTCGTGCTATTCAAGAGTGGGCCCAGCCGCATACACCCACTCATGTCCGCTCATTCTTGGGCCTTGCTGGTTTCTATCGACGTTTTGTCAAGGATTTCAGCCTGATTGCCGCCCCTCTACATGAGCTGACAAAGAAAGATGTGACATTTTGCTGGACAGACTCAAATCAAAAGGCTTTCGACGCCCTCAAGGATCGCCTGACACATGCCCCAGTGCTGCAATTACCTAACTTTTCTCAACCTTTTGAGCTCGAGTGTGACGCTTCTGGCACTGGCATTGAAGGGGTCTTGCTGCAGAACAAGCGTCCCATCGCCTAATTCAGCGAAAAGTTGGGCTCCGCTGAGCTCAATTATTCTACCTACGACAAGGAGCTATTTGCACTGGTTCGCTGCTTACAGACTTGGCAACATTATCTCTGGCCTAAGGAGTTTGTGATTCATTCGGATCATGAAGCTCTAAAGTACCTCAAGGGACAAGCAGTGCTCAGCAGGCGACTTGCTCGATGGGTGGAGTTTATAGAGACCTTTTCCTATGTGGTTCACCACAAGAAGGGAAAGGATAATGTGGTAGCTGACGCGCTATCACGCAGGTATGTCCTCCTAAACCATATGGATGCACATGTTTTAGGTTTTGCTTTGATAAAGGAACTGTATGCTTCTGATAGTTTCTTTAAAACTATATATGCTCAATGTGTGTATAAAGGTGAAGTTGATTCATTTTTTCTTGATAATGGTTATTTATTTAAGATGGGCAAGCTTTGTATCCCATCTTCTTCTATTCGCCGATTGTTAACTCAAGAAATTCATGAATCTAGAGGACATGGTGGTTTCGAAAAAACCTTAGCAGGACTTAAAGAACATTACTTTTGGCCTAAAATGTCTAATTAGGTGCTGAGATTTGTCAAAAGTTGTGTTACATGCGCTAAAGCCAAATCGAAATCTAATGCTAATGGTCTATATCAGCCTTTGTTGTTGTAGACAGATTTTCCAAAATGGCTCATTTTATTCCATATCACAAAACTGATGATGCTATTCATGTTGCTAATTTGTTCTTCAAAGATGTTGTTCGCTTACATGGATTGCCATTATCTATAGTTTCTGACCGTGATCCTAAATTTTTAAGCTCTTTTTGGAAAACTCTATGGTCTAAACTGGGTACAAAATTGCTATTTTCTACTTCTTGTCACCCACAAACTGATGGCCAAACTGAGGTCACAAATAGAACTCTTGGGGCTCTCCTTAGAGTCATGCTGCGAACTAACCTCCGGAGGTGGGAAGAATGCCTACCATTTGTAGAATTTGCATAAAACATGTCTACACACACTGCAACAAAGCTTTCCCCCTTCGAAGTGGTATATGGCCGAAATCCACTTACTCCTGTGGACATGATGCCTTGGCCATATAAGGAAAAGGAGAGCGTGGATGTAGCTAAGCAAGTGGACTTCATCAAGCGCTTGCATGAGCGAACCAAGGTGCAGCTGGAGAGGAAGACTGCGCAATACAAGGCCGCGAAGGACAAGCGTCGCAAGGATGTGCAGTTCAACGTTGGTGATCTGGTCTGGCTGCATCTCAGGAAGGAAAGGTTTCCGCAACAACGGAAGTCTAAGCTGGACCCCAGGGGAGATGGACCATTCCGAGTGGTTCAGAAGATGGGTCCTAATGCATACAAGCTGGATCTCCCTGCCGATAAGTACAACGTCCATTCTACATTCAACGTCGCCGATCTATCCTTGTTCGTGCCTGGCGTTGACTCTGACGACGATTTGAGGACAAATCGAAGTCAAGTGGAGGAGAATGATGCCGTGCAATTATCGATGACTCCTGGTGACATTGAGGACAACATGAAGGTTCCATTCGATGGTCCTGTCACTCATGCAAGGGCCAAGAAGATTCAAATGGCAACTAAAGCCTTTCTTGTCCGTCACCATGGAACTTTAGAGCAAGGGTTCAAGCCACCCTGGATCACTTGGCTCAAGGGTACACCACCAGCACAGGAAGTGAGCTTGCGTCCACACACATAGCTCATGAAGACTCGTCAGCATCCCCCATGATTCACCATTACTCGGCATCTCCATGGATCACTCGGCCGAGTGGGCCCAAGACATGTCGAGTGGATTATTGGGCTTGGCCGAGTTCCCTCTTGTGGGCCGAGTTCTCTTACATTATCTACTTATGTTATTATTTTATGCAAATTAGATTAATAAAGTGGAATTAATTATATCTCTTCTAGATATAATCCTTGGTCACCAAGTTATTAAAATTCTATCTTTAGTAGGAAATATTTATCTTAGATTTATCTTTAGATATAATAAATCTATCCAAACCCCTTTCCTTTGCAAGGAAGGATTGGTTAGATTTCCCATAGTTTTTCTATATATTCATGTTATGCACTTTTGAATTAATCAGATTGAATAGAATTGAGAAACCCCTTTATAGATTAAAGGGTTCTCGATTATCAATCCCAAAAGCTCTTGTGTTCTTAAGATTTTCGGCACCACAATCACCCTCTCTCTCTTGATCATACTCGGAATCAAGAAACCAAACATAGCCCTAACCCTCGAATCTGTTGCAAAGAAGAAGGCCTGCGCTTGGCGACGTCCGCACGCAGATCCGCTCCCAGCGAGCGCGGCGCTCCCAGCATCGCAAGCGCCTCGCTCCAGCCTCCTCGATCTCGCCCTCACTCCGCGTCCACCAGCGCCCAGGCATTCCCAGCGCGCTCTCCCTTGCGTGCCCGCTCTCGCTCGCCATCACTCTCGCTCCCAGCGAGAGACACCTCCGCACTCCAGTACCCGCACACCCTGAGGACCCCGTCCTGTGTGCCTAGCACTCGTGCGCCTCCCCTCCGCTTCTCTCTCGCTGACCTTGCTTCGTTTCTGTCGCTATTTCTTAATTCTCAATTGCTGGAATTTTACCAAGTCTGAAACTATCGCTATTCCAGAATTTTAATCACTTGTTAATTGTTCCAAATTCAGGAGATATGAAAGAGCATTGCAATATCAGGCAAATATACGGCGTGGTTCTTGATCTTGAGCCCACAGGCAAAGGATCGGGTATCCCGAACGTATTAGTTGGGAAGAGGGAGTATGGTTGGGAAGAGGGAAAGGTGATGGGAAGAGATAGTATGGTTGGGAAGAGGGATTGATAGAAAGGTGTTGGGAAGAGGGAGTATGGTTGGGAAGAGGGAAAGGTGATGAGAAAAGATAGTATGGTTGGGAAGAGGGATTGATGGAAAGGTGTTGGGAAGAGGGAAACGTGTTGGGAAGAGAGAAACAAATATATTAATTGAAAATAACTAGACATCATTATCATTCATAATACACAAATGGTACATTACGTTCGGAAAACATGAATGAAAACGACCTACTGAACTAGAATGCTACTAAGACAAAATACAAAAACAAGAATGAAAATGAGCTACTGAACGGGAATGGGAGATTAATAACAAACGAAAATACGAATGAAAATGAGCTACTTACGGAGCCATCTAGTTCTCGAATAATTCCATCGAGAGCTGGTCAAACTGAACCTCCTCTTCAAAAGATAATGTACCGAATCGAGCCTTCAAGTCTTTCCAAATGGTAAACTTACGAACCCTCTCTTCCTTTTGGATTTTCTAGTCCTCCACCCTTGATTTTCTAGCCTCAATCGATGCAGCTTTCATCTGAAGGAAAGTCTGCCTTTGCTCCCACTCAAGTTTTTTCATAGATAATTCCTCCTTCTTCAGCTCCCGATCCAGGTTCCTTGACTCAATGAGCTCAGCAATAATCTTCTAATGGCCATCGAAGTTGATGTCATGCTCGTCGTCAAGAGACTTTTGTGTCGAAACACGCTTCCCGACCTTCTTGGAGGCCCTAGCACCGGGAGGGATGACATTTAGGTTCGGAACAACATTCGGGGTCAGATGAACAATTTGATTTGGATCGATAACCCCGTATGGATTGAAAGAGAAATAAGATTGAGGAGGGTAGTAGAAATTCTGGTTGGGATCCATCTTAGAACAAGAGAGAAGATGGTAGAAGTGAATGTGTGAAGAGTGGTAGAGAGGGTGGGCTTATTTATAGGCGAAATAAGTGGGAAAATTGATTTTTTCTATGCTAAAATAATAGTATATGGGTATTATTGATATTAATTTTTTTTTTAAAAAACCATATGCAAAATTGGTGTCTATGGATAGAGAAAATTATTTCACACTAAATGATGTATAGCAATTGGCTAGGTCGGCCAATTGCTAAAATAAAAGTCCAATCTTGCGTATTGCTCTTGTATTTCTAATAAACGAATCGAATTCACCCCGTATAGAATGAATTTAGATCAAATTAACCTTAGCTTGTGCGAGTCAACACTGGCAGCCGGCACGTGAGTTGGCCGATTGAATTTCGAGAGCACTCACTGCATTCTCTCACGTAACAAATTGCAAAGTGATCAAAAGCACTCACTAAATTCACTAACTAAATAATTAATTGGAGGAATGATCGAATTCTAAGGTTGACTCGAACACACAATTGAACGACGTGTAGATGGAATTAGAATTTGCAAAGGGGTTGGATTGAGATCGAAAACCCTTAGTCCAAGGTTTCTCCAATATTTTCAATCTGCCTAATTCTAAAGCAAATTACAACTTAAATAGAAAAGGGGCTAAGTGAGATTGGTTCCTATGCAAAGAAACCCTAATTATCTCACAATTATCTAAAATAGTTAAATAAAATCCTAAGATAAATATTATTTATTTTATCTATTTAAAAATGACTAAAAATAGATAAAAAAAATATTATTTTCTTCATAAGTAAGGAAATAGATAATTCCCTCACTTTTATTTGTCTAACTAATAAATAAAAATATATAAATATATATAATAAATTCTTCACTAGAGAGCCCTCGGCGCCGTCCCAAGGACCATCGACGTCGACCCTTCAATAAGTTTGAATTCAGGGTGGCGCCTTCTTCTTTCTCGGGATGATCGGGTCCTCGGACCGCCTTGGCCCACATATGGACAATCTTGATGGCATCACTAGAAAATAATTTTTTTTATTTACAAAAAATAGATTAAAAACGTTTTAAATAATTGTTATGTACCTAAATTAAAAATAGATTAAAAACGTTTTATTTACAATAAATATATGAAAAAAAGCTGCAAGTGGGTTTGGGCATTTAATGCTTTCTTTGAAATGTGACTTTTTTACCATGGAAGACCTGGTTTTTTTGTTTGGAGGCAAGGAAAAGAAGTCTCACCCACTTACTACATTTTTCAGTACTACATTTTTTAGACCCTTGTTATTGCTGCTATGGGACTGCCTTTTTCAGACCCTTGCAGGCGGGCTTCTTCCCCAGTCCCTTAACCTTTTCCTTTTTTTTTTTCTTTTTTTTTTGGCTTATGTTGCAGCCCTTAAGGGCCTTCAGTCTCACCATTGAACATGCTCTTAGCTTGTATTATAAATATTGAAACATGCATACTAAATCTCGCCTCCATCTTCCGTTTATTATCTTCCTCTTCACCTCCCTTTAAAAACCCATCCTTCTTCCATGACAATTTTTATACCACTTTGCTCATGGACATTTTTTAATAGATATTGTACCCAAAGTTACAACATCAACATGCTCGATCAACAATGCACACAAAAAAGGATCTTATTAGAGGTTCTCTAGTTGAAGTTGCACAGTTCCGCGAGATGTACTTGCACACAATTGTTGCTGAGATGGAGGTGAATGAGAACCGGGGGCAAATGCTTTAACAAGCAGACCTAGCAATTGCTGGGTCAAATTTAATTTCCACAACTAATTTTTTTAATTTTTTACTAGGGTTAAAATAAAATAGCATAGGCTTGTTTTGGTCAACATGGGCCCAAAATCTACAAGCCCAAAACACTCACATTGTTTTATACGGAGTACTTCGTAGGTAAACAAGTTACCTACTTTTTTTTATGTTTAATTGTTTACTGATAAAAAAAATTAAAATAAAACCCTTTTTTTTGAGAAAAAAATAAAAACACTCTAGTTCTTCACAAACCCACCCTGCCACCTATAATGAAGTGGAGCAATCTAGATCTTCTACTACCCTTCCTACAACTCTCCATATTCCACTATTTTATTTTACATTTATTTAATTATAAAAAAAATTATATTTACATTACTAACATCTATTTTTATATATTTATAAAATTTTATTTTGAAAATTCATGTTTTATTGTTTTTTATAATTGTATTTTGTAAAATATTATCTTGTTAATTTTAAAATATTTTAAAACATGATTTTTCAAAATTAAAAATTTCAAATATATAAATATAGATATTAGTAATATAATTATAATTTTTTTAATATTAGATAAATGTTGAAATATTTTTGTGATGTAAGGTAGGGGGTAGGGAAGAGGTTGCAGACTTGCAGTAGATCTCCACTGGGAGTAGAGGCTGGGAACTTGGCAAATTTGCTCTCTTTTAACTTCAATATTTTTTCGTTCACCTAACTTTTATTTACTAGATCCGCCACTGATGAGAACAAGACGAGGGATGTTGTATGGAGCAAACCCGTGCCTAAACATGTTGAAGTGGATCAACGGAACATAAATCCCAAATTTTTAGGGCCCAATATTAGACGGAACAACATTAAATTATACTCCGTAATAATTATCTTTCTAAAGTTGAACATGGAGCCGACGGTGTAGCACTCACCCTAAATGTGTTTGATTGATCCAGCGTGTCTAAAGTTCGATTCTCACCACCCCCTCCCTAATTTAATGTACGGTACATCTGTCTTGCACCTTTTTTTCTTTTTCTACCCGTTGTGTTTTTTTTAAGAGCAACCTATATGTATTTTATACTACTACTTGTTACACGAAATTAATTAAAATTTAAAAATGTAAAAAAAATGAATTAAAAAAATTTGTGTATGTATTTTTTAGAACAACCCAAATCCTCTTTAAGTAAAAAAAAAGTGTTTAAAAATATCAGCAAGGATTCCCCTATCCCATATTATTTCTTAATAAAAATAAAGTTTTTAAAAACAAATAATCACTATCTTTTTTTGAATATTTTGATAAACTTAACCAAGATAGCAATATTTTAATTTAATAGGTATAATTATAAATTTAGCAAATTAAAAGTATATAATTGTTTTTTTTGGTCAGAAAAGTAAATAATTATTTATCGATACAATTTCGCACAGAGCCTCGAACAAGTATCGAGATAGTTGTGGTTGTAAGAAATTTTTTTAGTTAATTATTTTACATCATAAACGTAAAATCCCTCAAATATTTTTTTTATTAGAAAATAATTCGAGATCAGATATACCTGAATCTCGATGGTCGACAAGTCGGCAGACGGTAACCCGTCAATACATACAAACGAAAGTGAAAATAAAAGGCGGGGCAATACAACAAGTGAAATGCACCCTACAGGAAAACGAGCCAAGGAAAACTAAATCTAACACGAAGGGGACGTAGACTACGGACGAAAGCCAAGCACCTCCCTAAAACAGCACCGCTGGCCAACGATACATCAGGAATCCCTGTAGGTAGTGAAGACGAACCTCCAGGAAGCTCCTTCCCGTACACGGAGTCGCCCCGTACACACTACCTCGATCTTAGGCAGACCCGACTCCGACTACCAGAACCCCATCATAGAAGAAGAACCCCCAGCCGCACCATAGCAGAGACCCACGCCACCCGAGCAAAGCACACCGCAAAGGACCGGTCACAATGGACCAATCATGCCTAAATAAGATTTAATCTAAGCTCTTTCAAGCTGTGTTTGGCCCCATACAACCGAGATTTGATACTCTTATGAAAATCCTTCAATTTTTTTTTCCTAATCTATGTATTTTGGTTGTTTTTTATTTTATCGGAAATTTCGCGAATTGCTCTTGGGGTATTGCAATTTTCGACAGGTATACAACTCTTTTACATATTTTATGTGGTGCCCTTGAGGTTTTACTAAATTTCGCGTCGTACAAAGTGTTAAAGTTAACTGCTCCGTTACTTTGAATTAAAAAAAAGAAAGACAGACAGCCAAAGAAGGCTGAGCGAAGAAGGTCGAGAGAAGACGCTGAGAGAGAGAGAGAGAGGACGGAGGTCGAGTAAAGAAGAAAGCTCGAGAGAAAGGAAGACGAAGGTCGAAGATCGAGAGGACGAAGGTTGAAGAACGAAGCAGTTCGCGCGCGAGAGAGTACGAAGGTCAAGAACAAAGCTCCTGCTAGAGGCGTCGGGACTTGTGAAGCCGGATGCGGTAGAGGTGGAGAAGAAGCTGCGGAGGTTAGAAAATTTTGCCCCTTTACTGAGGTTTAGGTTGAAATTGACGAATTTAGGGTTTTCTTGTGATGTGAAATCGGTGAAATCAATTCGAAATTGGGGGTTTCTTGTAAATATCAGATTGAAATTGATGCATTTAGGTTGGAATTGCACTGTCATAGTTTTTTCTATAATTTTAGTAACTCTACTTAAGTACGATTCTTGCATATTATATGATTCTTGTAATCTTGTTCAGGTTATGAGGATTGTACAAAATCCGGATGAATTTGTTGATTCATTTTTTGCTGCACAAAGGGAAGCTGCACAAAGGGATTTTAATTTTATTTTTCTCTGAGTTTGGAACTGGGTTCTTTCCAGAGCTGATTGAATAGAAAGATCATGCCTTGTCCTAGGTGTTCATGCTATCACTTGCAATATCGAGTGATATAGTTTATGATTCATGCTATCACTTTGAATTTACAATAAACCCTACAAGCACCTAATATAGCAGCAATAGGTTCACAAATAGATAAATTTAGCATAGCATGTATATCAAGTTCTAGATTTGGAGATGAGTCGTCTTTGTGAAATTCAGCAATGGCAGGCAACAACTGCATTATCTAAGGTACCCGGGTTGTATGTTTCCTCATTTCTTGTTTCTTATTAAGTTTAGATTGACAAATAGCCTATTAGCTCAATTGGTAGAGCGATGTGTTTGCGCACAAAGACGTGGGTTCGACTCCCATATAGGCTGATATGTTCTCTTAAACAATGTACAAAGGCATTCATTTCAAATGAAGTTATATGCATCAATTCTAGGTTTCAAAACTATGATAGCAAGGTTTAATTTCATTTTGAGGCTCTTGTAACTGAATCTACAAACTGAAAGACATGGTTTAGACTTTTAGTGGATATGTGTAGATTTTGGCTGGTAAAACACGTTTCACAATTATTGTTAATTGTTAATTTTGCCTAGCAAGAACGAAGCAAGTGATTTAACAAGTCAGCCTATGTGGGGTTCGAACCCACACCATTGTATAACACAATGCTCTGCCATTTGAGCTAATAGGCTATAACAGGAGCTAGATGATGATATTACAAAATACGCAAAAAATTCAATTGTCCCAAGTTCCCCATAAACCATTAAGAGAATTGTAAGACAGATCCCAGGCCTGCACCACCAAAAAATGTGATTAGAGATGCACAGGAAGCAGTTGGTAAACTTAAAATCAGGTAATACAAATGCATATAAAAAGAAAGAAAAAACAAGAACTTAAAGACCTATTGTGGCTTTGGTTCTTTCCAAATCAGCTTCTTATACTCTCAGTTTGGATGACTGACCAAACTGAGAGAGAAGAGAAATAACTAATGATTGACTAGATTAGACATAAATAGTCACACGCAAATGCATATCAGTTCTTATTGCTTAGTTGCTCTTGTCGAACTATGGCTCTATTTGTGAATAAGCCTCAACTCCCCACTCATGCAAGATGCAACTGCAACTTTCAGAGTTGGTTGTATCCTTAAAAAAATTAACTAACTACAGTTGAGCTACAAGTCCAATATTCACTAAAATAGTAATGAGCTAAAATAGCAAAAATGACACAATTTTCCTCATCACGTGGTCATTAGCTAAAAAAAAGGGAAGGAAGAGGCCAGCTTAAAGAGGCCTGGTCAAATGAGAGTGTCACCCTTAACAAAAATTGACTAAATAGTGTCACTTATGATTGATGATCGATTTGCATATTGTGTTTGAATTTCCCTATATCATCCATTATGTTTTCCATGGTCAAATGTGAGTGTCACCCTTAACAATACATACCGCCATTGAATGGCCTTAGTTTGCTCGTATCAACAGCTCTCCATCCTCTTCTAATAGACCAAATATCTGCTTATTATCCCTCCGCACAGGCTATACAAATACACCACACAGAAACCAAGCACTTGCCGGATCCAGACCTCCGAAGAACAACCCCCAGACAAGAAATTCAGGACTGTCACATGTACTTGCCAGATCCACCAAGTACTTGCCGGTGGATTTTCGATCATCTTCGGCGAAGTTCCTACAAATAAAGAATTGTAAAGAAAGGTTTGAGAACTTGGAATTTGAGGAAACCTGGTTTCAATTGGCAGAACAATTTGAATTATTCTAAAATAATTCAACATGCTGGAGATTTGAAAAACCTAAGCAATCGCACTAAGAATTTGAAATTTAAACAAGATCGTATAGATTTGAACCACACAAATAGGAAAAAGCAAGAGAACCAAATCTAAAACTAGATATGAAATTTGAA
The DNA here is from genome assembly GCA_037127255.1 of Persicaria tinctoria. Lineage (NCBI taxonomy): Eukaryota > Viridiplantae > Streptophyta > Magnoliopsida > Caryophyllales > Polygonaceae > Persicaria > Persicaria tinctoria. Next base: position 37,951,701 of record JBANSL010000012.1, on the reverse strand, counting down.
ATCATAAGAAAAAACTAGCGAGAATCGCACTACAGAGTTTGCAACAGCAGCGCAAATTGGAAGATCTCAAAGTGCTTTAGTGCATAGAAAGTGAAATCAAACTCGTACCAGAGTTTACTACTCAGTATTTCACAATGCACAATAAAAAATAGAGTAATTCACACCCAATTACACACTAAACCCTAATTTTCGAAAAGGGGTTTGAAATCTCAGAGACATACCTGGCACCACCCTCCGGTGGATTCCGACACCTCCGGTGGATACGGTGAGACCGGCCTGTGTTGCCTCTCCCGTTCTTCCTTCCTCTGTCGGCATGTAAAGCCTCTCCCCTCCTTCCTTCCTATGTCGCTAATCCCTTTTTTTTTTTTTTAGCAAACTAAAGGGATTTGAGAAAAAACAGTTAAAGTTAACCGACAAGGGCACGAGCCGAAATTGATTAAAACCTCAGGGTTATCACGCGAAATATGTAAAAAAGTTGTATACCCCGCGGGTACCTGGCGAAATTTCCGTTATTTTATTTTATTGGTTGGGTGGGTGGGAATTGAAAATAGTTGGTGGCTGAACACAAATATCCAACACAAGATATTTGCCAACATTTTATAGATAAAACGGAAGAAAACCCGAGCGTACAATAGATCAATTCTTAGACTAATTCTAGTGTTATGGTGCAAATATTTAAATATGCATATTTTGATATAAATTGTACACCATAGTTAGTTTTGAGTGTTTAAAATGTACATATTTGTACACAAAGTGCTCAAATATAAGCACATCACCTCCTCATGTGTATTTTTTTTTATCACTTTTCAACAAAGTATGGGTAATTTTGGTGTTTTTCTATTGCTTTTCGATTGATTGACAAAAAAAAAAAGTATGAATCATTTCTATTGGTTGTTTTTATACTTTTCTTTTTCCTTCCAATGAACTCAGATGTATAACTTCAAAAAGAAAACACACCTACTGAAAATATTAACAAAAGAATGGAACAAAAAGACATTTTAGAACATTTTCAGGCAACTGAAGGAAATCGATAACCAACTAATAGATATTCAACAGAAAATAAGATAGCCAAGCACAAATTAATCAAAGAATAAGAAAGGAAGGACTAATAAGTAAAAAATAACAATTACTAGAATTTCAAAATATGTATTGGAACCAGAGGGTAAAAGCTAAGCATCTGAAATTAAATGATACAAATTTAGGATACTTCCACATAGGGTTGGGCAAAAGTTAGATTGGACGGGATTCAGACCTGGATCAGACCGGAAATTACGGTCGATCATTGGATCGGACCGAGAAATTACGGTCTGGTCAACGGTCCAAGAAATTATTTATTATGGGTTCCGACCCAAACTCGGGACAAGACCGTAATTTCCGGGTCAGACCGGAATTGAACCGGGTTTTGATTATTTTTTTTTAAAAAAAAAAGAAGGAAATGAAGGAAGGAGAAGAAACGCGCGTGCCTCGCTGTCCTTTCCCCTTTCAAGTTTTTTTATCCCCTCTTTATCTTGTCTATTATCCCCTTCATATGTGTTGTCATATGTTATTGTGATGATTAATATATCATGCCTTGTTTTGTTGATTGATCATGTTGTCCCTTTTTTCCATATGGGTTTGACTTGATTCGGCTTTATATGACCACATAATCGAAGAAATCAACACTAAATCTTGTGGTTCATTGAATTCTTGTTTTAGCTATCTCAAATATTTGGTATTTAGGCTTTTAGCTATCTTGTGGTTCGATCTTGTGGTTCAATTGAGTACTTGAACTTACATTTGTATGGAGTAAAGATCTTGACGAGAAGGTAATAAACTTTAATTACTTTACATTTGTGCTCATTTTTTATCATAATTTATTTAATGTTTGTTTGATTTATCTACTAGGTGCTTTCACACAAGAACTCAAGGCAAGTTGGCAAGATAATGTATGAATAGTTGATTACAACTTTCAACATTTGTTCTTAATTATTTTTAAGTGTAAACTTATATTTTATGGATTGTGTTTGCTTTAAGTTTAAACTTTGTATATTGCATGTTGGGTTGGATTTTTTGTTTTAACTTTTAAACACTGTGCTTTTTGTGGAATTAAGTTATGAATGAATTTATTTTCAATTTACAATACTTTTCTTTAAAATACAGATTATAGAAATAGTTGTTGTGTAGTGTGTACAGATTTGGGAATTGGGGGTTGTTGTATTGCTTTAAAATGGTTGTGCTGTAATGTAATTTTACTGCAGATTTGTTGTAACAATGATAGTGTAACCCTCCAAAAAAAAATGGGTTGCACGAATAATCCAATACAAACAGTCTTTTCGATCCGAGGACCGAAAAACCCGGAACCATATTAATCGGTCCGATCCGTGGTCCATGTTTCTGAAAATTCCGGTCCGGTCCAAACTGGAAGCCCATTCCTACTTCCACGTACAAAATTGCTAGCGGAAGAGGAAATTATGATTCCCGAGTTATGTTTTGAGGGATGAAACCCCTCGTTGGGATCTTGCGCCCCGAGTACAGGTTGAAGGTTTCAAACCGAAGATGTATAGTTTAAAGTGGGATTTCGCACCCAAATCCGGAAGGTCCGTTGGAGACCCTGGGGTAAACCCCTGTACCTGTCCTAAGTCTACAACGCGGGAAATCCTTTATCATGCAAAGGGCATAAGTTCTGAAAATGATACAACCAGTGGCACGACAGAGCCGGGTCAAAACAAAGTATAAGTAGGGAGAAATCCCAAAAGCATGAATCTGGTGAAGTCAGGTTTCAAACACTCACTCTCCGCCATATGAATAGACCCCGTCATAACAGCACAAAATCAAGCAGTGTATCGGGTACCTTAAACTATACCACCAAGTCAGGCCAAGAGTCCGCCCGCGGGTCCTCTGACCGCACTGAGGACATATAATACGCCTATACCTAGAATAAAGGATGCCTTCATGCAGTACTGGAATATTAACCACACTATTATGTTCTTAATTCATATGTGCAGAATATTAAGTAAGGCCTTAACAAAGAATACCAAATGGTATATCCCTCTTCTACCACCACCCTCCTTCCAAGTAGGGTGGAGACTGGCCAGTTCGATTCTATAGCATCTCAAATCTTATCATCATATCGTGGATCTTGAGAGAAAAAAATAATAATGCTGATAATAGTAAAGGTGTTCCAACGACTCGAATGACTCAAAACGAACCCGATGGGACTAGGCTGTCCTATGACCATAGCAAGGACTCTAGGACTAAAAAATAACGGTTGTTCTGTATTCAAACGCATACAGAATAAGAATGCGCATTCGTAAGTGCAATTCCTAAGCATGATACTACATGACATGCTTTTATGCATATGCAACACCTACATACTATATGACACATCAGGCAGGAGGTACTGGTTACTGAGTAAGCCCCGGAGGACTTACTCAGTAGGGTGGAGATTGGCCAGTTCGATTCTATAGCATCTCAAATCTCATCATCATATTGTGGATCTTGCGAGAAGAAAATAATAATGTTGATAATAGTAAAGGTGTTCCAACGACTCGAATGACTCAAGACAAACCCGATGGGACTAGGTTGTCCTATGACCATAGCAAGGACTCTAGGACTCACAAATAACGGCTGTTCTGTATTCAAACGCATACAGAATAAGAATGCTCATTCGTAAGTGCAATTCCTAAGCATGATACTACATGACATGCTTTTATGCATATGCAACACCTACATACTATATGACACATCAGGCAGGAGGTACTGGTTACTGAGTAAGCCCTGGAGGACTTACCTGGAGAAGCGCAGAATCCAAACAATAATCAACATTGGAAAGCAATCCAACAGATCAAAGATCACCTAGTAAACCCAAAAATAACGTAATAAGTCTAAGTCTAATTCACACAAAGCACACAAGTCACATATGGCACATATAAGATACAAACACATATTATAGCTCAACCATCTTGTCAATATTAACATTTTCATCTCATCTTCAATTCTCATCTTGTCTCATTTCGATCATAACATCATCCTCATCAGCTAATGACAACCTCCATACCATACTTAGCCAATTTCACATATTACCGTTTCATACTCGCACTTGGCATACAGATATATATCATCAACATCATAATATCTAACATTTAATCTCTTATAGTAAATCACCGCAAGTTATGCTCTTAGTCACCCATATCATGTCGTTAGTCAAACGCTCATATTATCATGCTAGTTAGTCATCGAATAAGTCTTATTCCCAAGTTTAGATTCAAATCTTTTTCAAATCCGAGTTAGAATCCCGACCCTGGAAAAATGTTCGTCAAATTCCTTTTTCTAAAATCCAAGTCTCATAATATTATATTTTCTCAAGCTCATAATATATGCTTTAAAATACCCTTAATATATATTTTTATCAAAATTAGCCTTACTATTTCTATTAATTAAAACCGGCTCTTATTTTATAAAACTCCAAAATTCACCCTTTTTTTGTTAAAACACCTCTCAGATTTGAAGTGAAAAGAAATAGGCCCAATACCCCTTTATAAAACTCAGATCCAGTTTTGAATGAACAAGGCCCAATACCCCTTTTAAATGAACCAGGCCAGTTTTATTAATTAATTTACTGAACCGGACCAAATTAAAGAATAAACCAAACCCTTTTAGAAATTACTGTTCATCATCTCCCCAAACCTCACTTCGCTCGACAATTGAGGGAAGAGAGGGAAGGGATCGCCGGCAGGGATGGCGGCTCCGACCACCTAACAGCATGAATCGAAGAAGAAAGGGAAGAAGGAGGGAAGACGCTCACCGAGGGGTTATTTCGCCGGAAAAGCTCGAAGATGCCTCGTCGTCAGAGGTCGTTCGGGGCCCCGGAGGTGGAATCGAAGCGGGGTCGGCCTCAAACGAAAGAGAGAGTTAAAGGCTGATCTTTTCAAGTATTTAATAGAGAAGGAGAGGGAGGAATCCTCAGCAGTGGTCTTCGATCGGAAAACGGGGAAGGAATGGAGGAAGAGGGCGGAGCGGCGGCTCGGTCTCTCTTGGCGGGTCTGGGTTCTGGCCGACGTCGAGGGAGGCGGAAATGGTGCCTCTTCTCGGACGAGAAAGGAGAAAGAGGCAGCTGTTGAATCCCGCAATTAGTTCTCAAATGTTAGTTTTTCCGACTCTTGCTTTCTCGATCAATTAGATTTTTAAAATTGAAAAGGATATCGTCGTCCGATAATTATTTTAAATTTTTAAGGTCAAAGAAAGGAAATTGTTCGTTAAATTTTTCATTCCGATCAAAATCCGCTAAACGAGTTTTAAATTCATTTTTAATTCTCTTTTTACGAAAAATTTGGATTTGAAAATCCGAGCCTTTACATCATCCACCTCTAACAAGAAGTCTCATCCCCGAGACTAAAATAATCTTAAAACAGGGGATGAATTTTGAAATTGGTGAGTCAAAGGATCATGCCATTTATCCCGTAAGCACCTCATAAGTGCCCATATGAGATCCTCACAGTACCTTTGTCATAATCATAATATCCCCAATAGATCGTAGCGAGAATGTAATATGGGCCCCTACCGCATCCTTACTCCGACTTCTCGAGTATATTATAACTCGAAAAGCATTACAACATCTCCACTAGGTCTTAGCAAGCAGTCTATAAGGACCCCTATAAAATGCCTGTATCCACTCTGTGGGGCGTCATAATGTAAGCTCGGTTAGAAAATTTCAATAGGGTAGTTTGAAAAGGTTTGGTTTCAAAATCATTGAGGTTATCGATCACGTTCGATTTCTCTAGATCCAACTCAGTCCCTTTTTTTTTTTGAAACACCATTCAAAATTCCCTAATTTAATCAAGCAATTTTCAAATCTCAAGAGGTGGAATCATCCACCTCTAAGGGATAATCCCATATTTCCTTTCTAGGTTCAAAGTCAGAATAAAATCTTATCAATTTGATTCTATAACCCTAGCATTTCCAATTCAAGGCATTATATATTATAGCAATTGTTCAACATAGCAATCGTATCGTTCATGGTAGAATTTATCACATCATCTCACATAAGTTACCCACCATATCAATTAGATAAGCACATCATATCAAACAGATAAGCACATCATATCAATAAGGTAAGCACATCATACTCATGCTACTGCCAAGTGTCATCGCATTAGGGGCAAACAAGTACTTCCATACACTAGCATTCCATCGAGTTCAGGGGATAACTATGTTAGTACTAACAGTTCCCTATTGTCAACGACAATACATCATAGAATCAACATAGTCTATAGCATAAAATTCGCCCCACATTCGGCCCCAAGTAAAGCATACGCTATATCACACCCTCAAGAGAACCTGCCTATAACTACCTATCAACTCTTGCGTTAAGATCAGATTCACCGAGGTCTACAAACTCAAACCACTACTAGTTCTAGACACCATTGCATCCCGCTCAAATACAACCTTTGTATCCTCATAACTACCCGCAATCAAGGCCAAATACCCAAACCAACTACTAGGTATCCCAACTCCTATGCCATCAAGCCATCTAAGGGCCAATCCACTTCGATATCCCGATCTAAAGTCCTACCTTCCACTCGACTATTTAAAACTATCTCTCGGAGTTTCCAAATCACAAAATTCCCTCATTTAGACAAGCTGAACAACTCCATTTACTACCAAGACTCCATATAGAACACGTCCTTGCCCTAGGGGTCCTCTATCAGTCCCATCTTTACCCTCTAATAGAAACTTCCGAGTCCTCAACTAAACCGCTCTCACCATTGATCTAGACACTTCTTAACAATCTCGCTTACTCTTCCTAGGCTCTCAAGACTCCGCCCAACCATCATCTCCTAAAGAGACATCTCGAATCACCTTGCTAACCTAATCATACTTCCCACGCCACTAACCACTCTCACTAACCATCCACTTTTAAGGACCCAACTCATACTAATCATCTCACACATGTCACTCTCTACCAACTCTAATGCAAAAATCCATCTCGTGCTACTCCCAACCACGAATTACCAAGACCCTTATCATCAACGCCTATCCTCAAAGACCAACCACTGATTTTACCTACTCATCCCATTCCAGAACTCACGAAACCTAAACCACTCATGACTCCTCAAGCAGACCTACCCTAGATCTTTTTCCCAGCATTATCCGAATTTACCTCAAGTTACCACTCCTTAACCACAACCATTATCCCTAACGAAACCTTATGTCACCCTAGCTCGAATTACCCATAACATCGCAAATTGACCAATTCTCCCATGATTTTCCAACCGATAGAATTCCCACTGAACTCCTATGACATCCTTGTCCGAATTTCCTAAGTACCGTAACTTCACCAACCTTCTAAAATCTCTTATCCTCTAGCGTCCTCAATACCTTCTGCTTTGCCTAGTTCCCAAATCCCTACTCATAATCTCCTTATCTCAACCTTAAGCCCACAATCTTACCAGTAATCTCAACAACATTCATGCCTAGCTACCAGCTCTTCCTTGAAGATTCTTCTCATATCCTCAATTACTTCGATGGCCACAACAATTTCCACACATCATCCCGATTCATTCCCTATACTAAAATCCTCTAACAAGCATCTAGAAATTCTTCACTCACGAATTCTCAAGCACTACCAAGTCTATCTAAACAATCCCCAATTGCTCATTACACGTACATCTCTGATATGAACAATCTAATATCCAAGATCGATAATTTCCCAAGCAACCTCACACTACTCTTCCTTAGCATTTCCTCAACCTTGTCCTTTACCAAAACCGCTCCCAATCATCGCACATACAACCTAGTCCTAAACTCTACGGTTCTTAGACATTCCTCAACTGATCATCCTCAATGTCGCCCATGATTTGATCTTAAACTATCTAGACACTCTACCCTGGGCATACTAACCCGCCTCACAAAACTTCCCCCTAAAATCCTCCCTATCCACTCCTAGCTCTCTCATCCACCTCTAGAACTACGCCAACTACCTATACTCACACTCACTCTCAAGGTCACCTTCATGGAACTAGCCTAGACCTCAGCCGCTACCCTCCTATCATAAACGCTCACACCGCGCACCCACTACCTACCGACACTTCTAGCTAGAACATCTCCCTCAAAATCTCGCCATATTAACCCCACTCCCCACGTAAGACCTACTTGGAAGCTCATCTATACTCACGGACCACAATCTTCGACACATCCCAACTCACTCAACTCTACTCAAGCTACCGCATCCTTTTTGTACCCTATCTCATACAACCAATGACCCAAATCTGAAGTCCTCAATCCGCCTACCACTTTCTGACCCGTCTCACCAAAGAATCTCACGACTCAAGCTCACGAAGAAAGCACTGCCATATATATAACCCATAATCTATTTACCAAGAAATCATTATACGAAGCATCGAGGTACACCATCATAGAAACAAGTTAGTCAAATATCACTCACCACCAGTTTAGCATATCAATCATCGCACGCCCATTTATGTCAGCTCCATGCCTATTGCACTATGCCAATTCCAACTGATATAGAAGAATTCACGATTTGAATGAAGAAAGCCCTTCATTGAGTCATCTAAGAGAATCACGTACGCAGCTACCATCTTTCAAATGTGTTCGTCCTTTGTATACTTTTGGTGACGTCTGTCTTGTGGTCTATGGGTCATGGACCCATCACACTTCCGTTGCGCCGCTCCGGTGCCACTTGGTCGTCGGTCCCTTCTTGCATATCGGCGCTCATTAAAGGATCGCAAGGGTTAGAAGTTATGGAGATAGCGAAGAGACAAGGACGGACAACACAACTTCCTTAAGGGTTCAGACATGGACCAAGACTAGGCACGATGAGACCAAGGATAAGATCCCAACCTGAGAGTTACAACGATGCGCTTAGAATCGTGGCACGCAAACACATAAAAATCAAGAGATATCATCACATTAATTCACAATAGTATGCACCTATCTCAAGGAATACCGATTTATGCATTGATAGCATGTTTATATAATCATCTTTATATGTGCGCAAAACAAGCTAGCAACCTATCATTTCATTCACCATTCATGCTTGACTGACTAAGAACATGTATGCACAGACTGACATGGGACATATATGACATAAGTTATGCAAGACCCAGCAAACATCACATGATATCATATGCATGACTTATCACTCAATTAAAATACACACATAAACAAGTCATAATATTGCGGGATTGAGGCAAGCATGCTAAGATGTACCCTAAAAATCATGCTAAGGGTATGGTCAGTTCATGCAGGGTTGGTATAGCAACTATCTCATCACATACATCCATATTCGCATATAAAAACTAGGACGTCACACATCATATGAGTGCCTATAACTGGGAGGTATATGTCCTACATGGTACTAGCAATACTCATTAAACATGTACACAGTCATGAGGTCAAATTAGGTTAATCTGGCATGCTAAGTCATCCAAATTCACGTTTTAAACAAACAACGGGCATTGACCACACTATCATGGACCTAGTTCATAGGGAGACAGTAATAATGAGAATTCAATACATACAGCACATGCATCCACACATAAGTGCAACCATGCAAGGTACCAAGCAAGTCATACTGAATTATATCAATATAGCATTTCATGAAATCACAAGGAGGTTATCGTTATAACTTCACAGAATTCTCTAAGGACAATCATAGACTCACCACCCCGTTTCCCCGTGGGACGCTAGTATGATTCCCTGGACACAAGGACATTCATGCCGTTTCCGAGAGGTGAGGGTAGAAGTCTTGTTTAGACTCTTGTGGCAAGAAGACGTGGTTGGCCATTACGTGGATCGAAAGGGCTAACTCCATAAGACAACTCACTTCTATCTCGAAACGATTTAAATCCTCACTCCCACTAACATACTCAGGTAACCCTCACATCCGACACGATTTCCGAAGGTATTTAGTTGACCGACCCAAATTTCCTGTGAAAGACCCCAACCACAAGTACGAGACTCGATAGAAGCATCGATGGTGGGATACGAAATAAGACTCGAAACAGGGAGAGCGGATGCTTATCGACCCGTGCTAACATACCTAGATGTTTTAGTGGGGGCAGAAGACGGAGTCAGATCCGTCAGGGTGTTTGAATTATTGCAAGGCTATTCCGACAAGACAGGAATTCCGATTACATAAGAACAAAGTTTTCTCCCACTATCCCGTTTGCATAGTTATTCAACACATGATTCAAGTCAAGGCATACTGATTAGTTTGCTATCCTAAGCACAATAGAGCACTCATCACGGAAGCAATCAACACGATTAATATGATCCTCTTCAAGGAGGATCGCCCTCGGGCCCAATTACATATATATATATATATATATATATATATACGTAAGCATAGAGACGATCTATAGCGTTCTTCGAGGGACGGCTGACTGGAGGGGCAAAAACCTCACGACCTTCTAACTCAACACTCCAACCTCCGTGGTGTTCCTTAGAATCTTCTAGACCCATTTGTAAATAAAAGCTAGTATTTTGCCTATCGTTCCCCGAGTTCTACATCCATAAGGGATATCTATCGCTTTGGTCTCTACCCCCAATATTGTTTCCCTTTATTCATTTATGTTTAATTATAATTAAATTCAGTTTGCCCTTTGTAAAATATTTTCCAAAACCATTTGAAAACACTAGGCAATTTTCAAAACCTCTTCAACCTATTGTACTCGAATTGCAAACCCTCAGCTCTGATACCACCTTTGTAACGGCCCGGGATTATGATTCCAGAGTTACGTTTCGAGGGATGAAACCCCTCGTTGGGATCTTGCGCCCCGAGTACAGGTTGAAGGTATGAAACCGAAGATGTGTAGTTTAAAGTGGGATTTCGCACCCACATCTGGAAGGTCCGTTGGAGACCCTGGGGTAAACCCCTGTACCTGTCCTAAGTCTACAACATGAGAAATCCTATATCATGCAAAGGGCATAAGTTCTGAAAATGATACAACCAGTGCCACGACAGAGCCAGGTCAAAACAAAGTATAAGTAGGGAGAAATCCCAAAAGCATGAATCTAGTGAAGTCAGGTTTCAAACACTCACTCTCCGCCATATGAATAGACCCCATCATAACAGCACAAAATCAAGTAGTGTATCGGGTACCTGAAACTATACCACCAAGTCAAGCCAAGAGTCCGCCCGCGGGTACTCTGACTGCGCTGAGGACATATAATACGCCTATACCTAGAATAAAGGATGCCTTCATGCAGAATTGGAATATTAACCACACTATCATGTTCCTAATTCATATGTGCAGAATATTAAGTAAGGCCTTAACAAAGAATACCAAGTGGTATATCCCTCTTCTACCACCACCCTCCTTCCAAGTAGGGTGGAGATTGGCCAGTTCGATTCTATAGCATCTCAAATCTCATCATCATATTGTGGATCTTGCGAGAAGAAAATAATAATGTTGATAATAGTAAAGGTGTTCCAACGACTCGAATGACTCAAGACAAACCCGATGGGACTAGGTTGTCCTATGACCATAGCAAGGACTCTAGGACTCACAAATAACGGCTGTTCTGTATTCAAACGCATACAAAATAAGAATGCTCATTCGTAAGTGCAATTCCTAAGCATGATACTACATGACATGCTTTTATACATATGCAACACCTACATACTATATGACACATCAGGCAGGAGGTACTGGTTACTGAGTAAGCCCTGGAGGACTTACCTGGAGAAGCACAGAATCCAAACAATAATCAACATTGGAAAGCAATCCAACAGATCAAAGATCACCTAGTAAACCCAAAAATAACGTAATAAGTCTAAGTCTAATTCACACAAAGCACACAAGTCACATATGGCACATATAAGATACAAACACATATTATAGCTCAACCATCTTGTCAATATTAACATTTTCATCTCATCTTCAATTCTCATCTTGTCTCATTTCGATCATAACATCATCCTCATCAGCTAATGACAACCTCCATACCATACTTAGCCAATTTCACATATTACCGTTTCATACTCGCACTTGGCATACAGATATATATCATCAACATCATAATATCTAACATTTAATCTCTTATAGTAAATCACCGCAAGTTATGCTATTAGTCACACATATCATGTCGTTAGTCAAACGCTCATATTATCATGCTAGTTAGTCATCTAATAAGTCTTATTCCCAAGTTTAGATTCAAATCTGTTTCAAATCCGAGTTAGAATCCCGACCTTGGAAAAATGTTCGTCAAATTCCTTTTTCTAAAATCCAAGTCTCATAATATTATATTTTCTCAAGCTCATAATATATGCTTTAAAATACCCTTAATATATATTTTTATCAAAATTAGCCTTACTATTTCTATTAATTAAAACCGGCTCTTATTTTGTAAAATTCCAAAATTCACCCCTTTTTGTTAAAACACCTCTCAAATTTGAAGTTAAAAGAAATAGGCCAAATACCCCTTTATAAAACTCAGATCCGGTTTTAAATGAACCAGGCCCAATACCCCTTTTAAATGAACTAGACCGGTTTTATTAATTAAATTACTAAACCGGACCAAATTAAAGAATAAACCAAACCCTTTCAGAAATTAATGTTCATCATCTCCCCAAACCTCACTGCGCTCGACAATTGAGGGAAGAGAGGGAGGGCTCGCCGGAAGGGGTGGCGGCTCCGACCACCTAACAGCATGAATCGAACAGGAAAGGGAAGAATGAGGGAAGGCGCTCACCGAGGGGTTATTTTTCCAAAAAAGCTCGAAGATGCCTCGTCGTCGGAGCTCGTTCAAGGCGCCGGAGGTGGAATCGAAGCGGGGTCGGCCTCAAACGAAAGAGAGAGTTAAAGGTGGATCTTTTCAAGTATTTAATAGAGAATGAGAGGGAGGAATCCTCACCGGTGGTCTTCGATCAGAAAACGGGGAAGGAATGGAGGAAGAGGGCGGAGCGGCGGCTCAGTCTCTCCTGACGGGTCTGAGTTCTTGCCGACGTTGAGGGAGGCGGAAATGGTGCCTCTTCTCAGACGAGAAAGGAGGAGGAGGCAGTTGTTAGAGGTGCTGCACTCCGGACTCAAAGAAGCAGGAGATGGGAGTTGGTGAAAGTGATGGTGATGATGCTGATGTGAATGAAGAATGACGGGGAGAGGGAGTAGATTTGAAGGGGTATGGTGAGGTGAGGGAGTGGGTGAGGATAAGTGTTGAATTGGATAACCAATACCCGAAAATAAATCCCGAATACACGAATTTTAAATCCCGCAATTAGTTCTCAAATGTTAGTTTTTCCGACTCTCGCTTTCTCGATCAATTAGATTTTTAAAATTGAAAAGGATATCGTCATCCGATAACTATTTTAAATTTTCCAGGTCAAAGGAAGAAAATTATTCGTTAAATTTTTCATTCCGATCATAATCCGCTAAACGAGTTTTAAATTCATTTTTAATTCTCTTTTTACGAAAAATTAGGATTTGAAAATCCGAGCCTTTACACAGGAAAGGTATTCTCTCTGTGGGTTCGACCCCTTGCTTATCCGCTATACTAGTTTACTAGTTAGTTTGTTAGTTTGGGAATCATTATCTTTGGTGAGGTGAAACACACGACATTTCATCCCACCAAATTTTGGCACCGTTGCCGGGGAGAATTACTTTATTTTCTTTGTTTACTTTTATTGCTATCTATAGTGTGATTCAGTTCGGTGGATCACACTTTGGTTACTAATCAATCTTTGTTGAAGTTCTTGATAGACAGAGATTACTGAAACAAGTAATCCCCCTCTCAAGAGGACAATGAGAGAATTAAAGGAATCTGATTTGAATTCGCAAAGTCTTGCAATCAAACTTCCTGAACTCCCCGAGGGCTCCAAATTTGGATACAAATCTGATTGGTCTTTAGTTTTTCCAATCATTTGTGGATTGTCTGGAGATGAACCAAATAAGCATCTAATGGAGTTTATTAGTGTCTGTGACATAATCAAACCTCAAGGATTTACTGATGATCAACTTATGCTGAGACTGTTTTCGTTCACCCTAAAAGACACAACAAGCAATTGGCTCCACTACTTGCCGGCAGGAAGTATCACTACATGTTTAGGCTTGAAGAAGGCTTTTCTGCAAAAATACTTCCCTGCTACGCGTTTGAGCAAACCGAAGAAGCAATTCTCAACAACAGATCAAGACCCCTGAAGAGGCTATGCAAATCTTTGATGGGTTAACTACTGCTTCTCCGCAATATAGAAAATCTCAAGGAATCGAGGAAATTCACAGTTTGTATAACTCTGAAATGGGATGCAGAGAAGAAGTTATTAAGTTGACAGAGATTGTGAAGAACATGGCTACTCAGATATCTCAGTTGCAACCACCACTCAGAGACAGAAGGATAGAATTGAAGAGGTCAACGTTATAGGGAGCTCCGTCCCTGAATTACCACAAGTGTCATCTCAAGAAAATTCACCTAGAGATGACATTATAAGAAGCCTGATGGACATGATGAAAGATCAACGGAAGCTAATAAACCAAATGGCTAGAGAGCTACAAGAACTCAAATTAAGAAATTGGAGGAATGATTTGTCCGGAGGAGACTCTATGGCTATAGTTCTTGGAGCTAATGATCTGAATTTTTCCAATAAAAGTTCAGAAGAGAAGCCTAAGGAGATGATTGATGTGGGAAAAGAAGAAAATAATGAGACGGGACCACACTGTGAAGACGGCGCCCTCCGCCCCTCACCACGGCGTCTACCGCCCCCTCCAGTGACGGAACCGATTTTTGACGATTTGGAATTCCCGAGGAAATCATTGAAGGAGTGGTGTTCTGAGGTTTCAAGATCTGTACTACCCCTTCCTCATCCCTTGAATCTCGATCGTAAGTGGGAAAACGACAAAGACTTACTCGATACTTCCACCAAACGCTAGGTAAATATTCCTCTCTTTAATCTAGTTGAATATGTTCCTCGTTATGCCAAATTTTTTCGGGAAGTTTGCACAACTGAAAGATCACAACGGGAGAAGGGAAAAGAAGGTAAGGAATTACAAGAAAATTTATCATTGGTTTTTCAAAAGCGATTGCCTGAAAAGTGCGGAGACCCATGTATGTTTACTCTTTCTTGTACGATTGGTGAAGTTAAATTCGAAACTGCCATGCTTGATCTTGGTGCATCTATTAATGTGATATCGTACAAGTTATATGATGAGTTGGGACCAGGGCCTCTGAATGAGACTAGGGTTGTTATACATCTGGTTAATCGCTCTCAACTCCACCCTAGGGGGGTAGTTGAAGATGTGTTGATTATGGTTGATGATCTAATTTTCCCTGCTGATTTTTATGTGATTGATATGGGCCTTGGTATACCTGAGACACCCATCATACTAGGTAGACCCTTCTTGTGAACCGCTAAAGCAAAAATTGATTGTTTTGCTGGGTCTGTAACTGTGGAAGTTTATGGGAAAAAGCTGAATATTTGATCCCTGATGGGAAATCTGCTGCATATTCTCTGAATCTGGTTGATGTTGTTGATATTTGCATTAAAGATATCATGAGTATTGATCATTTTAACCGGCTACAAGTTGTTTTGGAATCCCCTTTGGGGGAGTTATCTCTTGATTATTCTTTGCCTAACAACCTGCATGACTTGTCTGTGGCTATGGATGTAAATTCAGGGAATTGGTCCCCTTGTTATAAAACTGAACCATTGAATCCTTCTTGTGAGAAACTTCTTCCGTCTGTCATTCAGGTGCCTAAAGTTGAGTTGAAATCCCTCCCTGATCATTTGAAGTATGCATTTTTGGGAGAGGGTAATACACTTCCTGTGATTATTTCTGACAAGCTTACTTTTGACCAGAAACAAAGGTTAGTGGATGTCCTTAGGGAACATCGCACTGCCTTGGGATGGACCATTGCTGATATCAAAGGAATCAGTCCGACATTGTTCATGGAGGATGGTTCGAAGCCGACAAGACAACCTCAACGACGGCTGAATCCCCCAATGATGGAGGTCGTCAAACAAGAAGTCTTAAAGCTCCTTTAGGCATGTATAATTTATCCTATTTCCAATAGTAAATAGGTAAGTCCGACACAAGTAGTCCCTAAGAAGGGAGGTATCACAGTTTCTAAGAACCATGAAGGTGAGATGGTACCTATGAGGGTACAAACTGGTTGGAGAGTTTGCATTGACTATCGCAAACTGAATGCTGCAATACGTAAGGACCACTTTCCCTTACCTTTTATTGATCAAATGCTTGAGCGCATTGCCGGTCAGTCCTATTATTGCTTTTTGGATGGCCATTCTGGATACTTTCAAATTCCTATTGCAGATGAGGACCAGGAGAAACCCATTTTTACATGTCCTTTTGGTACTTTTGCTTAAGTAGAATGCCTTTTGGATTATGCAATGCGCCTCGTACATTTCAAAGATGCATGATGAGTATATTTTCCGAATATGTTGAGCATTTTATTGAAGTGTTTATGGATGATTTCACTGTGCATGGGAATGATTTTGACTCTTGCTTGCATCATTTGTCATTAGTGCTTAAGAGATGTGTTGAAACTAACTTGGTCTTGAACTCTGAAAAAGTGCAATTTTATGGTTGAACAAGGGATTGTTCTTGGTCACATTGTGTCCAAGAAAGGCATTGAGGTAGATAAAGCTAAGATAGATTTGATTCAGTCTTTACCTTATCCTACTAATGTGCGTGAGATTCGTTCTTTCTTAGGCCATGCAGGATTTTATAGGAAGTTTATTAAGGATTTTTCTAAGATAACCTCCCCATTATGTGAACTCCTTAAGAAAGATGTGTCATTTGTGTTTGATGATAATTGTAAGAAAGCTTTTCATGAGTTGAGAGTTGACTTCAGCACCTATTATTCAGGCTCCTATTTGGACTTTGCCGTTTGAGTTGATGTGTGATGCTAGTGATTATGCTGTTGGGGCTATTTCAGGACAAAAAGTTGAGAAAGCATCTCATATGATTTTCTATGCTTCTATGATGTTGAATACGGCTCAACGAAATAGCACTACTATTAAGAAATAGTTGCTAGTTGTGGTTTTTGCTTTGGAGAAGTTTCGGCCTTACTTATTGGGTGCCAAGGTAGTACTTTATAGTGATCATGCGACATTCAGCTTTTTGATGAAAAATAAGGATGCAAAGCCTCGATTGATTCGATGGATTCTACTTCTTATGGAATTCAATTTGGAAATCAAAGATAAAAATGGAGCAGAGAATTTGGTAGCTGACCACCTGAGCATAATTTATAGAACTGATGGTGAGGGAGAGCAACCAGAGAGGCTAGAAGAGTTCCCTAATGAAGGATTCATGCGAATTTTGATATGTCACCACTGCATAGACGGCGCCCGCCGCCTTTGCCACGGCGCCCACTGCCGTGACGGTGTTTTGAGATCCGATTTCTTTGATGATGATGATGAGGAGCCGCCTGCTTCGCTTATGGGTATTCAAACTAAGAAGCCTTGGTTTGCTAATATTGTTAATTACTTGGTGGCTGGAATCTCTCCCTCCAATTGTTCAAAAGCTAAGAAGGACAAAATTCGGCACGATGCTCGCTACTATGTTTGGGATGATCCTTTCCTGTAGAAGCACTGCGCTCATATAATTGTTCGTTAATGTCTTCCGGATAACGAGGTAACTTCTGTTTTGAGATTATGTCATTCACATCCAAGCGGTGGACATTTTGGACCACAAAGGACGACTAGGAAAGTCCTAGAAGCGGGATTCTGGTGGCCGCATATCTTTTGCGATACTCATGCTTTCTACAAAACTTGTGATAGATGTCAGCGCACAGGAATCTCAGGAAACATCTTAGGCAGAAATGAGATGTCATTATCTTCGATAATGGTATGTGAGATCTTTAATGTCTGGGGTATCGATTTCATGGGACCCTTTCCTAGTTCATTGGGGAATGTCTACATCTTGCTTGTAGTTGATTATGTGTCTAAGTGGGTTGAGGTAAAGGCGACAAAAACTTATGATGCTCGCACAGTTGCTAGTTTCTTGAAGAGTTTGTTTGTTAGATTTGGGATGCCTAGAGTTGTTATCAGCGGCCGGGGAACTCATTTCTACAATAGGATTGTCAGCGCTCTTTTAAGGAAGTACAACATGACTCAAAAGGTCTCCACCGCCTATCATTCTCAAACCAATGGACAAGCAGAATTGTCTAACAGGGAGGTGAAGAGGATTCTGGAGAAGATTGTTGCACCGAATAGGAAAGACTGAAGTCTTGGATTGGAAAATGCATTGTGGGCTTACCGTACTACATATAAGACACCTATTAGGATGTCTCCGTTTCGCTTGGTTTATGGAAAGCCTTGTCATTTACCAGTTGAGCTCGAGCACAAAGCATTTTGGGTAGTCAAACAGGCCAACATGGATGCATTTGAAGCAGGAGAATTGAGGAAGCTTCAACTTCAAGAGTTGGAAGAGATCCATTGGGACGCTTATGAGAATGACATGGTCTACAAGGACAAAACTAAGGCTTGGCATGATAAGCACGTCCTGCGAAAAGAGTTTCGTCCAGGGGATAAGGTCTTATTGTATACATCACGCCTTGCACTATTTCTAGGAAAGCTACGCTCATGCTGGACAGGACCATACACGGTGGTCCATGTCTATGTTCATGGAGCAGTGGATGTTCGCAATGACAAGGAGGATAGAGTATTCAAGGTAAATGGTAATCGTCTCAAGAAGTACTACGAGAGTGTTTCTAGGCAAGTCTTGGAAGAAATGCGCCTAGAGAACCCAACTTAGGAGGCCTAAAAGCTTATTGTGTCGAACCAAAGACATAAAACAAAGGCGCTTCTTGGGAGGTAACCCAAGGTAAGTTCTTTAGTTTTCATGTTTTTCAAATTCTAGTTAGGTCTTTAGTCTTTCAAATTAAATAAAAGCATAGAGCCTCATATCAATAAGTGTTCTTGGAGGAGTCGTGAAATAACCAATGCAGGAAAGTATCTTGGATTCACGGTTCTGCACAAGCGGCGCCCACCGCCTAACCCACGGTGCCCGCCGCTAGCCTTAGTGCTCCGAAGCTTGTTTTGTTTGACAATTGTCGCCACCACTGCCACAATCAAGTAAGTTTCCTTTTGCCTCAGTTGATTTTATCTTAAATTTTGTTGTCTTTATTTGATTTTTATTGAGGACAATGAAAGATTTAAGTGTGGGGGAGAGGATAGTGCGTTAGGTCATGTTTAAATTCAGTTTCATGTTTATTTTTCCTCTATTTTATTGCATTAGAAAAAGAAAAAAATGCTGAAAAATGTCAAAAATCCAAAAATATCATGCATTGCATATATGTTGTTATTTGAATACCCACCTTAGTTAGCGAAACTCTTCAATTTCTTATGGCATGAACTTGTAAATCCTACGATAAGTTTGAAGTGCTTACCCTTATCGCCTTAAAATGTTTTTCTTATGAAGCATGATTGATGATGTAATTGAGCATGTATGATTAAGCTTGAGTATGAATGAAATCCTACAAAACAAGACCCTTGTGAGATTGTTTTTAGCCTTGTTGGAATCATTTATAATTCCTTTTGCTTTGATGTGTGATTTACTCTCCATATGTTTCTACCTCTTGAAATTGACTTCATTAGCTATTGTCAAAGCTGACTCACATGGTTGTTGCTTGCGGAATTTTATGTTTTTATATTATACATTTGGCTTTAGTTGCTTGTGAGTTTTGAGTGAAATAAGATGGCAATGGTTGAGACACTTAGTAACCGGATCTACGCATGACACCCGTGAGTATGATTCGCGTAAAACGGTGTTGAAAACTATCCAATGAGGAAGGAAGCTTGATTGTTGAGTAACCAGGTTCATTCATGACACCCATGTTTGCAACTCGCGTCAAAAGATGTTCAAGTGGACTTTATTCAAGTAAGTTGAGGTGTTGATAGACCGGGGCCGTTCATGACACCCATGTTTGCGACTTGCGTAAGGAATACACCAAAGCCGAAAGAAAGAAAAGAAAGAAAAAAGAAAAGAAAAAAAAAAGTAGAAAAAAAAAAACAAAAAAGGGTGAAATTCTAGAGCCAAATTGTCTATTTTTATTATTCTTCGCAAGTAATGGCATTTCAGTGGGGATTTGACTATATTGTTGTCAATGTCTGTGAGCTTAGTGCATTTTGGATTGAGTTGAGAGTTGAACTTAATTGCCTAAACACATGAGAGCATGAGTGAAACACATATTCCTTGTGAGGTTGGATGATTTCTACTTCTATGCTTTGATCGCTAAATACATGCTATGATGTTCATTCGCTTGATCATGTGTTCATTTCAATTGATGTTGCTTTTGATTAAGGCTATTGCATGAATGATAAACTCATAGGTATAGATAGGTTGCTTATTATTTTTCTTGAGGACAAGCAAGAGCTTAAGTGTGGGGCATTATAGGTAGGCCTTAGGTGCATTAAATATTCATACTGCGTGTTTAATAAGCTTATTCATATTCTTGATTATTTGGTATTCGAAGTTCGAAATCTACGGTTTTTAGTGTTTATTTGTAGGTCTTATGATTCGGACTCGAAAGGTGGAGAAAACTTGGAGCGAATGGACAAAAGAAGAACTAAGGAACAAGAGAGGAAATGGAGAACATGGAGAAACCCCATCTTTGAGGTTCTGAAAAGTTGGAATTAGCTTTTGAGGTCATCATGAGAATTGTAGTGCTTGAAAAGATCTTTCCAACGCATATTCATATGCGTCAATCGGACAAAGGATGACTCTAGAAAGTTTGTTACAAGTTCAGTCTGTCGATGTTGTCAAGCTGTACGGACGGCGCATGCCGCCCTTTCCACGGCGCCCGCCGTCCTCTCAGATCCGGATTCTCCGATGCGCGGCCCAAGTTTATTTTTATGAGAAATTTTATCTATCTTTTCCTAGAGTTTTCAAGGGTCGGATTTGAGCCTTTATAGACTATTCTTTTCATTATTCATTCATTAGACAACTATGGAAAGAAAAATGGAGGTTTTCTACTTTGGTTTGATTCACTAAATCTCTTTAGTTTCGCCTACAATTCAAAGACATGGTTGGTTTACTTGTGAGACTTGAATTCTATGTTTTTCCAATGATTAATTCATTACCTTTGCGTTGATTTTGTGTTGTTGATTCTACTTTGATTCGCATCCTTGATAGAATTTCATCGTGCTAGGGTTTCAATTGTTTCGCGAGATTAATTATGCCTTTCGTAGCAACCACAAGCAAGTGATTCCGCGATTATGATCTTGATTGTGTAGGGTAATGACAGTTTGGGCGACCATTCTGCCTAGAACTTTGGGAATTTGTGCTATTTGTTTGTTAAATCCTGCAAGGTTAGGGTTTTGCCTATAGATGTAAGGGATTGTCATCTCTGCGAAGAGTGTCAATCCATATAAACCAAATTCGGATTAATCCAATTAATTAGAATAGCTAGAAAGAGAGCCAAGGATCAATAAACCAACCATTGTTGAGAATTTGTAGGTGAAACTATTTCATCCCTATTGTTATCAATCAATCACCATTCCTGTTTTTACTTTATTTGGTTACTTTGATCATCTCAATTACCTTCCATTTCATTACTTTGATAGCAATTTGAGTAGACAGGAAAGGTATTCTCTCTGTGAGTTTGACCCCTTACTTATCCGCCATACTAGTTTACTAGTTAGTTTGTTAGTTTGGGAATCATTAGCTTTGGCGAGGTGAAACACACGACATTTCATCCCACCAGTATATAAATACCATTCAAAGAATCTTTCCACATAATAAAAGTTAGGAAATCATATAAATATATATATATATATATATATATATATATATATATATATATATATAGGGTTTACTTCAAATGTAAAAACTCCTTAATGTGTAAAATCCACTTAACGTGTAAAATTTCCTTAACTAGTGTTTTTTGGGTGGATTAGTAATTTACGTGCTAATTTTAGTATCTCTCGTTCGTCCCTCTTCGTCTCCGTCTCAACTTGCCTTGGCTGTACTCACTGAATCTCTTATCTCTCATCTCTCTGCCCTCTCCTCTCTTAGATCTCAAGATTTCTTCCATGGCGAACATAGATCTATGGCGGCGGCGCTGGTGGGGATGCGACGAGGATTCAGAACCCTATCCGAATTCCATCGTAGCACTTCTTCCACTCTCCCCCAACCCTCTCATCGATTAAGAAATTCAATTATTAAATCATTTCTCTAGTGTTTAAATTGTGCAGATTAAGGACGAGATTTCGACCTCTAAAGCTGAGCTTCAACAGCTTAACGATTGAATTTCTGTTTCTCTTCGGTAATTTCCCTCCCCCTCCCATTACTTAGGGTTTTGGATTTTGAGGCTTTAATCATGTTCGGAATCGATTCGTCAACTAGTATTGTTCCTAATTGGATTTTCGGATTCAGAATTTGTGGAGGAACTTGTTCTACTTATTGATTTCATAATCAAGTCCATTGCTTTATAGATGCCTATGGATGAATCAAATGTCACTGTTTTCTTCTTGTTGTTAACATGAAAGCGTAAACTATAAATATTGTTGATGTTGCTGCTAAGCCTGCCTTTGATCAGACAGACATATGAATCTCAAGTACGCACACAATCTGTTTGTAGAAATGACTAAGTGAAGTATGGCTCCAAAAACAACAATTGAGATGACCTCTCTTTACCTTTGTTTGTATTGTCTACTAAGTATACAAAGATGCAAATTGATGTGATCCAAGGATATATCAAATTACTAAATGAATCTCTTTCATTACAGGCTTTATATGCGTTGAATTTCTAGAAATTTTGTTCTGTCTGAGAGGCTCATATGTTTATGACATTGAAATTTGAATGGGCCTTGAGCTGGTAGAATATTTTTTACACATTAGTTGCTGAAAAGGTATGTTTTGCTCCTATAGATTATTAATTGAAGTTAAACAAAGCTGGCCCAAATGTAGGTATTTGCACAAATTCATTCTTTTTAAGAAGAAAATGGTATCTAACCATGTCCAATATAAGCAATTGAAGACCCACAACTACTTTCGTCTTGTAAATATCTTAAGGAAAATATGTCCAAAATATCCATCCTTCTTGTTAAAAAAATTTGTATATTAAAAAATGTAAATATCATTCAGAATGGTTAGTGGTTTAATGCAAATTTTCTTATGAAAGGTGGTTTTGTTCTATCCTATTAATTACAGAGTATTTGCTATGTGATGTTTTGGTATATGTCTTTCACTGATGGGTTTGGTTTTTTGTGATGTTTAGGTTTTGGGATGGGAAAAGTTGGGAGGGGTTCTTTCCAGATTTTCTTCACATGTATACTTTTTTCAAGTAGTAGACAAGAGGTGAGGTGAGGAGGAGAATAGCCTAGAAGTTTATTGGTTCATTGTACTGCTGTCGAAATTTTTATGGGGGAAAGGCACATTAACTGACTTAATATAGCTAATTTTCAGGATTGTTTTAATTTGTATTTTTACTTTTGTCGTTTTCTTTGTTTGTTGCGTGTGTATGCTAAGGATCACTTGAAGCTGTGGTTAATTGAGTTTTTTATGCAGGCTACTTACAACAACGGTTGCTTGGCCAGTTCTAGCAGTAATTTATGTTGGGATTATTCTCTCAACACTGGGGGCTGCACTTCAGAGTCTAACTGGAGCTCCTCGCCTTCTAGCTGCTATAGCAAACGAGAATATTCTGCCTGTTCTCAACTACTTTAAAGCAGCAGATGGTGACGAACCACATCTTGCCACTCTCTTTACCGCATTCATCTGTATTGGATGTGTGGTGATTGGGAACCTGGATCTGATTTCACCAACAACCACCATGTTTTTCCTTCTTTGTTACGCTGGAGTGAACTTGTCTTGTTTCCTTCTAGATCTTCTAGATGCCCCCAGCTGGCGTCCTCGATGGAAATTCCATCACTGGAGCCTTTCACTACTCGGAGCATCTACTTGTATTGGTATTGTTTCTTTACAGTACATTGCTAGAGTAAAAAGAAATCAAGACTTAGATGCGAAACTTGCATAGATTAATATTTGTTTGCCTATAGCTGATGCATCTCTATTCAATCTGATAATTTCTGTTGCTTTTTTTTTATTGCACTAATTATGTTCTTGATATCTTAGTCTTTCACAATAGTCTCTCTAGCTCTTGCAGGCCTCATTTACCAATACGTTATCATCAAAGGCAAGGTTGGTGACTGGGGCGATGGTTTCAAGAGTGCTTATTTCCAGCTGGCGCTTCGCAGCCTGCGTTCTTTGGGAGGTACTTTCCCTTTCTGATATTACATTATGCTGATGAATTTTTTGCATAGACATTTATACGATTACTTGATGCATTTCTGTACTTTGAACATTAAGCTTGTATGGCGTCACTTGCAAAAACATGTGTTTGCTCATATTAATATCTTTGATGTTTGAGTCGGTTGTGGCATGATGCTTTGTTGATAACTAGTTGTAAAAAGTTAAGAGTTCATTGTTTATTCTCTTTTGGGTTGAGTTTATTGGTTGGTTGAGCAAGAAATACTAAATAAGATTGAAAGTTAAGAGTTAATCGTTTATTCTCTTTAAACAAAACACTTTCTCTTTAATTAAAAATGCCCATTTTGGGCATTCTTATCATGTCTAAATTCACAAAATAAGAGAATATATCACCAAATTACTTGTTCTTTGTTTAAAAATTCCTGCAATTATGAATTTTAGCTTATTTTTGCATTTAAAATTGCATTAATATGCGTGATGTCTAGTTATTTTTGCATTTCTTTCTCGACTTGATGGCGTCTTCTCACTTGGCTTTGGCAATGAGACACTAACATAGGCAGGCTTAACTGATGCAATAGCTGGAGAGGTATCCTTATCGGACTTTGCTAAACCAGGTGCTATATTTGAAGCAATTCTTGGATTTGTTGGAATCTGCAGCTTGCTTACCATGCGTGTATATGTAGATTGTAGAGGTTGCAAGGGCTGACGAGTAATTGCAATTACCTGATTAGCACCATTGAAAGGTGGAAGAGGGCCCTGCGGTCCTGCACTCTACTGCCACTCCTGAACACCAATAAATGAAGAGTTTGCACTATGAGGCTGCTGATAGTCCTGCACTTTAATATTTGGCTTCTACTACTTATTGATTTCAGATTGCACAATTGTTATCTACAATTGCACTAATATATCTTATTTTTGCACTTAATATATTTCAGATTGCACAATTGTATTCTAAAATTGCATTAATATGCGTGATGCCCGATTATAAGCCTATTATCTCAAAATGGAAGAGCAATGTGCCTACGTACAAAGATGCGGGTTCAAATCCCGTATAGGCTATCTATGTGTATCGCTTACAAGTACTATGTTTCTCTTCATGAATAAGAGTGTAAAGTGCAAAAATAAAATTGTAATGTGCAAATATAAGAACATAAAGTGCAAAAATAAAATTGAAATGTGCACATTTAGAATACAAGTGTGCAAAATTAAGATACACTTGTGCAACTGTGAAGTGCATTTGTGCAAGTGTGAATTGCAGTTGTGTAACTATGAAGTGCAGTTGTGCAACTGTGCCATTTATGTCCACAAGTATCTCAAGAGATGTTTAGACAAACTTAATTCTGTATGCATCTATATATTATATACTAAATAATTTACAAAAATCCAAAAAGATAACCAGATCCTACAAGATTGATCGAGTACATTTTCATGACCAAATCTAGCAACTGTGAAGTGCATTTGTGCAACTGTGAAGTCTATTTGTGCAACTGTGAAGTGCATTTGTGCAACTTTAAAGTGCAAATATAAGAACATAAAGTGAAAAAATAAAATTGTAATGTGCACATTTAGAATACAAGTGTGCAAAAGTAGGATACAATTGTGCAAATTTAAACTACAATTGTGAAAAAGTAAGATACAATTGTGCAAATTTAGAATACAATTGTGCAAAAGTAAGATCATAATGTGCATGAATAAGACAAAAGATGTGCTTTTGAAATCGATGTTTTAATTTTGTTTTTTTTAGTACTTTTGAGAGTTTGGATTCACCTCTCGCATAATTTAGGTTGATAGATGTGAGTTTGAAATAGATTTTTTTACGTATAACAATTTCAAATTAAAGTGCATACTTAAGGTTAAAAAGTGCATAATTAAGGTTAAAAAGTGCATAACTAAGATTATAATGTGCATTATTAACAATTTGGGATTGATGTGTTCTTGTTTATAATATAACCTATGTGGGATTCGAATCCACATCTTTGTGCATACGCACATCGCTCTACCAATTGAGCTAATAGGTCAAAAATATTTTATGAATCAAGCATTATCATTTTATTTTGGATATCATTTTATTCTGGATACACAACACAACTAATTCCTTACCAAAATCTCTCACTATATCATGAGAGTACAACAAGTTAACAACTTCCCTACCACAAACTACTCCAAATTCTTCACCCAACAGTTACACTTGTCTACTTGACGGATGATAGTATCATCCATGACAGAGAGAACGCTGCCCAAAACCAGGAGGTCACAGAGAGCACGAACAGCAGAACGCTGCCCAAAACTAGGAGGCCGATCAAGCAGTGCCTATAGGGGGCTACAACTCCTCCCTTGCACAAGCTGCATGCGTAGCACAGCTGCTCCTGGTCATTGCTCCAGATGTTGCAGTCATGGTTGGCTGTCATGACTCTGCCTACTGCATTCCATGTTGTCTCGTTACGTATGTGAAGCCGCATTCTATCGGAGGCTTGCAACATTCTGACTAAAAGGCAACCAAGATCAAAATAAGAACAATGATCACTATGTACAATTCTGAGGCTAACATGAGGATTGAGCAATGCATATGCTATAGAATTACTAATCAAAAGGAAAGAGATATCTTTTGCTTCATCCGTCTCCATATAATCACACTTATCTCGCTATGGCTAACATGCGGATTGAGCAACTGCATCTTATAATCAGATATTAATCAGATAGCAACCCTGAAATCAAATGGCCAATCCACATCTTATCAAGATCCAACCATATCGTGGATGAAAAAAAAATGCACATCCAGGCTACCAATTTAAAGCCAATATAAGTAAGGCGGAGAATCATGCACACTGATTGCCAATCACAATTGCACTCCAGAAAATTTCTACCAATTTGAGTAGAGGCAATGGCAAAACAAGTGTGGAGCAAATGAGGATGTCAAGATTCTCTCCTCCCTTCAAGTCCAACTACATAAATCACCAAACATAAGGGCATTGATGTATACATTTTGCTTAAGAAGAATATATTGCATTTTTGATAATGTTAATTTCCTTGTAGTGACATGTCAATGTAGTATTCTTGAAACTGAATCACAATGTACTGGATTGTAAAAAAAAATGCATACTACGAACAATTATTCATCATCACTGCAGAACTCTAAAGCTCCTATATTACTGTAATATAGAAGTAGAATATCACTCAGACCTCATATAGCAGCTTGAGAACATTAAACAACAACTTCTCAACCTTTACTACATCAACTTTGATTGCAAATTCAACTAATCTGGTATCTATTACTCGTATTTTTGCTAGGGGTTTAGAATGATTAACCTTAAAGTCAAATTGATGGATGCCTTCATAGCTTCAATTAAATCTAAACAGAGTTACAGATCCATATTCTGATGGTCCCAAAAGACAAAATAACTGATCCTTTGCAAAATTGACCCATATGCCCTGAATTGAAGATGAATTACAGTTGAAAACGAGGATAATGTTATTGTTTAACTGAATTGGAGATGAATTAAGGGTAGTCGTACAATTGGAAGCGATTGACAAAACAGGAGAAGGAGGAGGTCATCTTACCAGATAATCAACTGAAATCAATGGAGGAACGGGAGAGTAAGACCTGGTAGCGGCGGCGATGGCGGGAGATGCTCAACGGCGTGGATGCCAAAGATGGAGGCGTGGATCAGAAACTTCGACTCGCCGGAGATGCTCAACTGTGACTTCTCAAATCGTAAACATAAAAATTGAGTCGAAGAGCAAAAGCAAAAGCATACATCACATGCAGAATCATCCCGCTTCCATGAAATTCTGGTGGAATCGACGGAGAGGAAGCCAGGCCGACACCGAAGAATTTAAAATCCTAGAAATTGGGGATTTTAATTTTCATTACAATCCAAGCAATTCGAGGAAGAACAAATTGAGGATTCGGGTGGAATAAACGGAGAGGAAGATCACCGGCGTCCACCTTCTTCTTCCCCTGCCGACGACGAGCCACCTCCTCTCCCGTTACTTCCATGCCCGATGCTCTGAGCGCAGAGGAGAGAGATGGCGATGAAGACGCGTGAGCGAAGGTGATGGAGACGCTCAGACGCGTGCCGGTTCAGTTTTTTTTTTAACAAACCGGTTCGCTTTTTTTTAAATGGGGCACGCGCCCCCTAAACCCAAATTTTACACGTTAAGGAGTTTTTACATTTTAAAGCTTCCCTATATATATATATATATTTGAATATGGTCCGATCCAAGATGATTTCTTTATGGCCCAATGAAAGGCCCATAAATAATCTTGGCCCATAGGATCGGCCTTGAATCAATTCCTGCACTTAAACAAATCAACACATAGACAGAACAATATTCGATCGAACATTTTAGTCATGGTTTCAAGACCTTTAAACCAGGACTTCTGTTTTGTCTTTCATCACCCTTAAAAACAACCTTCAAGTTAGTGTTCAAGATTGTACAATTAAGGTGGAGTCTTCACCACCGATAATAATTATCAATAAAACCTTTTCGATCAAGATGAAGACATACCTTTTCAACATCTTGAAATTTTCCATTCTTACACTTCAAACAACGACACGTGATCTTCTCCTTGTTCATAAATTAGACTTGTGATTTTGCAAAATTGATGAATTCTTCAAATCCATCGAGAAATAACTCATCCCAATTCAACAACCTCCATGTGGCAAATGTCTTATGTACATCCAATCACGATTATCCATTAATAAGGAGAACTAAAAAATAAAAGTATGATAAGTAGAATGGGACAAAAGATTGGCAGATGGTTAAAAAAAAGTTCTACATTTACCCAGGAACATGCTTTTGATGGTGCCCTCAAAAGGATAATTGGAGGCTATATGTAGCATCAAATTTGCCCTCAAAATCATAATATTGTTGCTATTAGGGAAGGGATCATGGACTCACTTACCCTCGAAAATAATAAGTCAAGAGTATTGATGAGGGTAATCATAATAGTATACCCTCAAAATTATGAACTCGAGGGCATGTCCGAGGTTAATATTTACATATGATTACATTTTTAAGATATCTCTCTAACGGTTTCTAAATCATATAGATTTTTTTGTTTTTCTATGTAACTTGTATGAAAATAATAAAATAATTATCAAAATGATGATACTTACACTTACTCGATCGAAATGAAGTTCAAATACCACAAAACTCTTGATCGAATCTAAGAAAGCACACAAAATGGAAGGTAGGCAGGTATATTTGAAAGTTGTGGGAGAAAGAAAAGTGTATGAGAGTGAAAATTGATTAACCTCGTATGTTTTAGTTGATAAAGCAAAATAGGTAGTTGGAGTATTTAATGCATTAAGGATGACAAACAGTTTTGCTCTCAATCTTGCCCTGGACGAAAATTCAATTTTTTCTAGGTTATACACCTACAAATACACCCCCGAATAAATAATTTGAGGTTATTTAGCCACATTGTTACCCCCCAAAAAAATTATAACCATTTAGGATCAAACTTACCCTAGAAATTAGCCTCGTAATATATATTGAGTTATAAAACCCTCAACTATACCCTCCAAAAATTATTCGATCCTATATGCCCTCGAAATTAGCCTCGAGTGTACCCTCTAACAACTTCATTGCTAACGTCGTTTGACAATAGCTTTAAAAAATGCCCTCGGATTCTTTTTTGAGGATAAATTACACCCAACGACGCCCTCAAAATATACAATTGTGGTTATATAGCCTGGAAAAATAGCACCGATTTTATTTCAATGGTACTTACGCTCCAAATATATTTTTTGAGTCTAAATTCGAGGATAGTAGCTACGATGGTACCCTCGAAATAATTGGTAGTCAAAAACTTCGAGGCTATATAGCGTTTTTCTAGTAGTGCATGCAATTAATGATATTTTTAGGGTTTTCGACATTTTTCAATTTTTTTTTTCTTTTTCTAATGCAATAAGATAATGAAAAAGTAAACATGAATATATGAATATATGACAATGCAATAACAAAACATTAACATGAATGCAAACAATAGAACATAAACATGAATGCATGAATCTATGAATGCAACTTTCCCCCATACTTAAACTTTTCATTATCCATAAATGAAAATCAAATAAAGACAACAAAATTTAAAATAAAATCACAAGTGAGAGAAAAGGGAACTTGATCATGGTAGTGGTGGTTATCATCGCCGGACAACAAGCATTGGAACACTGAGGAAGGAAGCGGGCGCCGATTATCAAGCGGCGGGCGCCGTGTGTTGCAGAACAGTGAATCCGGGTTTAAACGTCATGTTTCGACGTCCAAACTCTTTCCAAATTGCTCTTTGAAGTGGGAGGTTACGTAAGTAGTAGGAGGTTATTAGGAATTTACGTAAGTAGTAGGAGGTTATTAGGAAGTTACGTAAGTAGTAGGATGTTATTAGGAAGTTACTTAATATGAGAGGTTATGTACGTAGTGGGAAGTTATGTAAGTAATGAGAAGTTATCGAAAGTTACTTAAGTGGGAGGTTACATAAGTAGTGGGAAATTATGAGTGTTGAAAATAGTGAGAACTTATATTAAGTAGTGGGAGGTTATGTAAGGAATCGAAGGTTATTAGGAAGTTGCTTAATGTTAGAGGTTACATAAGTAGTGGGAAGTTACATATAAACTCTTCAAAATATAAAGGAGGATGACTAGCTTATATGTGTGTGTGTGTGTGTGTGTGTGTGTGTGTGTGTGTCTTGTCATCTTTTCTGTTAAGTGAAAACATGACTTCTATCAAATATGCGTTCATATAAATACAAAGTCTTTTTCATTGCAAAGACCACCGTTTCTGAAAGACAAGAGTTGAGTTTTCCTATCAACGGCTTTAAATACGTCAACTTTGATGCTATCAAGCAATATTATAGACCCTGAATGTGTTATTGGTATTTATGTATGTTTGTTCCGGTTCATATAATTTTTTTGCTCTTTCTGTGGAGGAGTCTATTATCTTTGTTTCAGTTTATATGTGAAATAGTTTGTTCCGATTCATTTTGTATGACATGTTATTTACGTATCTTTTTTATGTTATTATAATATAAAAATATAAATGAGAAAATTTGCGCCTTCGGCGCAAATTTTCGGCCAAATTAGGCAAGTATACACATTTTTGTTAAAATTGCAAAAGTATACACGGATTTTTAAAACTGAAAAAAACCTCCTCTCCCCCCGTTCTCAACTGTGTAAACTCTCTCTCTCTCTCCCGTTTCTCTCTCCCCATTGCGATTTTCAACTTCTCTTCTCTCTGTAGTGTTTCTTCTACTGATTCGTTCGAAAAGCGGTGTTTTCCGGACGTTTTCGTGCTTGTTTTCGTGTGTGATTGAAGATTACTGAGTATGGATAGCAGCGCAAGTAAGCATTTTGTTGTTTTTGTATGGTTTGTTTGTGTTAGGGTTTTGTTTATGTCAGATTATGCGATGGTGCGATGTTTGTCGTTAGGGTTTTTTTGGATGAATGTGTGTTATTCGTTCTCAATCGTACTAGTATGTGTGCGTGATTTTGCAGTTACTACTTCTATTTTTAATGCTGACCTCGATTTTGGCATCTCTTTCTGTCCTTTTGGAATCCATCTCCATCCTTTTACATGTCCACTCTTTGTTTTCTTTGATTTTTGGCGTGTTCTATTTGTGGGGTGTGTGTATGTTTGTGTTTGATTTCATATTTATGTGGGCTGACATCCATTTGTATTTGTTTATCTTGTTTTTGTTATGTTCACAGGGCCCTCAAGTGATCTTGATACATATAAATGCAAGTTTGATGTGAGTCTATGAAATTTATATAGCAGTTTTTGTCATTGTGTTTGCTTCATATGCTGACATGTGCTTTTTTATTCAAAGTGTATACTTTGTTTACAATGTGTATACTTTGTTTGCAGAAATTTATATAGCACTAGGTATATTGTTTCTTCATATGACAATTTACAAGCATTAGTTGTGTAAAATCTGGCAACAAAGTCTGATACGTTTGCCTTAATTTTCATGATGGCTGAAAGAGCATGAACATAACAAGTGCATGTAACAAAGTCTGATACGTTTGCCTTAATTTTCATCATGGGATCTTCTCTATATCAAAAAACTTGCAAGTGCATGTATTTGCTGACAGGTCCACCATTGCATGAGACCCTTGCCCTTTTACTTCAAATTTATATTCATCCAGCCTTTGAACCTTGTATGCTCTAGCTTCATCTTGTAGGTTCCTAATCAGATCGAATATTGCTGGTGGCAATCTGTCCTCATGTTTGGATGCCTTTTCTCTACGCTCTTGGAACCATGTTGCTAGTTTTCTCTAGCAAAATTCAACAGTGCAACAATAGGATAATTCTTCTTCCCCTTGAAAATGGCATTTATGCTTTCTGCATTATTAGATGTCATCATGTTGTATCTGGTGATTGGTGAATGTGTTCTAGCCCACCTATCTACTTCTGCTGACAGTAAATATTTTGACATCTTGGGGTAGCTTTCCTTTATGCGGTCAAAATATTTGTTGAAATCCCAGTAGTATAACTATCTGCTGCTTTCTTGAACCAATTTGCCAAGTATCTTTTCTTTAAGGTGCTTCTAATGTTTTGTTCCATGTGCCATCTACATATGCAGTGATGTGCACTGGGGTAAACCAAGCCAATTGCTCTTGAAATGCGGACATGTCTATCAGACACAAACACTAAATCATTCGATGAAGGAACAACCTTCAGCAACTGGCAAAGAAACCACTCCCAATAGCTGTTATTTTCTGTGTCAGCAATGCCAAATGCAAGTGGGAAAATATTTCTGTTTGCATCTTGCACTACTGCTCCAAGCAAAGTCCCTTTGTATTTCCCAGTTAAAAATGTTCCATCAATAACAACAATCTGTAAAATAATGATTATAAGTTGTGTGATGACAATGAAACATTCAAAAGTGAGTAAGTAGACTCTGTGCTGACACTGATAATTTCATACCTTTTTCAACACAGGGAAGGTCCGAATGCATTGTCCAAATGATAAAAACAAGTATTTAAACCTGTCATTATTATCTGTTGACATCAATGCCACAGTTCCATCATTTTTCTCCATAATCATGTGGCAAAATAATGGCAAGTCAGCAAAATTTGATTCCTCTATCCCTCTGTCCTTTACTTGTGCAATTCTTCCTGACCGCCACGCTGTCCAATAACTAATGGGCATTTTTTTTTCTGTCCACATTTTATCCATTCTCTGCTTTGGATTGTACCCGTTGTTGACACTGTAATTAGGTATACATTAGAATGAATAATGTGATACTTGAATTGAGAGTTATTTTGATGACATACACACACTTACATTGGCTGGATGATGCTTGCTATCACTGAGGAAGGTGCTTTCCTGCAATTTTTTGTTCCCACATCCCATGTGCATGTGTGCACATTATTGTACGCTAACACCTCATAGCAAGTCTGAGAAATAGTATTTACGTGTAACTTTCATCTGCAGCTATTATATATCCATGCAGTGCGGCCTAAAATACTTGGGTTCTCAACTTTTTACTCGATACCCAAATATTTCTGTCTTTGATAATATACATAAAGCATCCTTTATTTCTTGCTTTGAATCAAAGATTCTCCCAATGTACATTATATTGGATGAGGTATTATTGAAACTACTCATACTAGAGCTGTCATCCTTGTAATCTTCTAGTGTTTTATCTCTACTGCGTATTGAAGAATGCAGGCTTCTCCAGGTGTCAGCATCATAATCAATGTCATTATCATCATCCATATCATCATACATATCATCTAACGCCACGGTCTGCATTTGAGTGTCAACAATCATATGATTTTGGTCCATGACATACTCAGTCAATCCAACTGATTTTCTACTCTCCCTGTCATCTGTGTCAACAATTATAAGTGGTTGTGCATGTATGCTGACACACAACTCAACAGCATAGTTTACACCATCTAGTGTTGATATATCGAGGAATTCTTTCAAATCAGCGTCACTATCAACTATAAGTGGGGCTTTCGGCATTTTGTATGGGTGCAAATGACTAAATTGCAATTCAAGCACATTGTCTACATTGAATCTAGTGCACACCTTTCTCTTCAAGTCGTGTAGCGTGGTTGAATCATATAGTATAAACACTGAAGGTTCGATAATGTATAACAAAGTAATATAAAGACACTCTAGAAGGGGGGTTGAATAGAGTATGTCGGATTTTCGCAGATAATCTCAAGACTTTTGAAGCACTTGCAAAACCCTTTGAGATTAGACGTAATTCTTTCTTCTGGCAAACCTGAATCACAACAGAGTTATACAATTCGAATTAAGTGCGGAAATATGGTAAAGCAATAAGTAAAGGACGCAATGAATTGTTTACGAGGTTTGGCACGAACTTGGCCTACGTCCCTGCCTAAGGTTCTTCTACAACCCTAGGATTCAACCGACTTTTATTGATTCACAAAACTTAGGATCCTAATAGCTCACCGAGAAGCCTCTCTCCTATACAATTGCAATCTAGTCAACTCACGTTCCCTTGGAGTCCTAGACCAATCTAGAAGAGCCCCACCTCTCTCAGCTATCTAAAACAATCCTCTTACACTTAGTGAATCAATCGCCTGGTGTCCACTTCCTGAGTTACAAACTCTCGAGTATAACACTCACTCGAAATATATCCTATAAGCTCACTGTGTAACTCTCAAATGCTTTGAAACAAAATAAACGACTCTTAATAACTTAGCAGAGAGCACACGAAGAAGACAGATTTGACTTGAAGGCTTGAGTGCAAATAAGAGCTTGTGTTCAACGAATGTATCTGTCCTCTTTTCTTCAACTCCTTCTTATACTGATCAAATCGGCGCCTAAGGATCTTCTTCAATGGCTAGAACTGATTGTGGCTTGGGAAGAAATCTCCATGATCTTCTATTTGTGGAAACTTGGAAGCCATGATCTTCCAATTTGAATCTTCTCGATTTCAAGCTTAAGGAAGGAGATAATGTTTGAAAACTTGCTGCATATGTTAGTGTATAAAATACACAATAATATCTGGAAATATATAATAATATCAAACAATAATGTTCGGACATAATATGCCCATACTACAGGTTTTGTGTTTCATCAACACAGTTGTAGCTTCAAGACATTTGACACAAGCTGTGTGTCAAAGCCTTTGAAACTATTTCCGATTTTCATCAAGGGAGTGGAGTTATCAATATCCCCCTTGATGAAAGACAAAACATGTGCATCCCTGCAACTTAGTCGAGCAGATATATCATAAGCAAAATCGGACTAAGTACCTGCATGGGTTACACAAATGTTGGATCATAATTTTAAAAGTCAACGAAAAACATCCAACAAGGTAAAACAAAACAAGGTCTTCCAATACCCTTGGTTCACAACAGTTGTAAAGTTTAAAGTCTAAACCATTAGCAGATTATCTCCCCCTTTTTGTCTTTCAACAAAGGGATGAGGGTAAAATAGTAACCAAAAGTTTTAAAGCAGTATCCAAAACCAGCAGTGTTCAGATTAAGGGTTAGTGTAGGGTAGGGTAGGGTTTAAGATTCATCATCGGGAGCACCATCCGTGAACAACAACCTCAGCTCGTGCAACAGCTTAGACACCCCGCTCATCTCCATCGAAAACTCTCTATGCAGCTCCTTGATGTCCAGGCGAACTTCCTTCAAGCCCAACTCCAGGTTGTCCATGCGCTCATCAATGTCAGAGGCAGTGGGAAGAGTTTTTGAGGGAGAGGCAAGACTCCAAGTCCCTTGGGGGACTGAATGATGCCAATCTTCTAAAAGCTCTTGGAATCGAATTTATCCATATGATGTTGTTGTTCTTCATTTTGTAAGTCGATTTCAGAAGCTTTGAAGATATGGGTCAAAAGGTTGGCAAAGGGGAGGGAAGTTCCTTTTCTGGCTTTGCGTGTGTCAGCCATGGATTCTAGGATGGTATTGGCCAGATCAAGATCATGGCCATTCAAAATTCGGTATAAAAGGACCATAGCGTTATCAATTAGGAGGGAGCCAGAGTTGATTCGGGGTAAGAGGCATCTCACAATGATGTTGAAGATGATTTTTGCCTCGAGAGTAAGGGACGAGTGGGTAAGGTGTTTTGTGGTGTTGTTGGATGCTTCGGGGAGCAAGTATTTGGATCTGGCAAGAGCAACGCACTGTTCTTTTGTGGGGGTTTCAGGAGAGGGTGGACAAGGTCTAGGAAGGCCAAGGAGATCAGCAAAGTCAATGGAGTTGAAGGTGATTCTAACTCCATTGGCGATTTATTCCAAAGACCAACCATTAGCATTGTGTTTGGCTTTTAGGTTTATGTAAAATAGACGGGTGAGCTGGGGATAGTAAACGGATTCAAGGTTTAGAAGGGTCCAGGCACAGGTTTTTTGAGGAGAGAGATGTAGGGTAGGTTCAAAGCTTCCAAAAACTCAAGATCAATGAAATCAGAACAACATATCTTACGAGTTCTAAACTCATCTACTCACTTTCCAGCCATCTCAGCATTCTCAAACCAGGAGGAGGGCAATGATTGGTTTACCTGGATAAGTGCAGGTGGATCGGCGTTCTTCCTACGAGCCTTTGTGGGAGCAGTCCTCTTGACAGGCGCGTCAAGGCTTCTAAGAGTGCCTTTCCTTGTGCGCTTGGGAGATGGAGGCTTTGCTGCAGGGGCTTTGCGCTTCTTTGGAAACGGGGGAGGAGGAGGAGAAGGAGAGGGAACAGGTTCTGGCTCCTCTTCCTCTTCATCCTCAGACCCCGAGTCCTCAGCAAACCCTTCAGCATCGTCTCCCTCATCATCCTCTTCGTCGTCTGCAGTCTCGTCGTCCTTCTCTTCCTCTTCCTCTGGTTCCTCTTCAGTGAGAACCTCCTTCTCTGCAGCTCTTCGGGCCTCTTCCTCGGCCTCTTTTCTAGCTTTCTCAGCCTCTTCCTCTGCTCTTTTCCTTGCTTGCTCAGCCTCTTCCTCATCCTTTTTCTTTCTCTGGGCCTCTTCCTCGACCTTCTTTGCAGCATCTCGCTCTAGAATCTCATCAAGATCCTCCTCTTCCTCATCAATGATTTTCCTTTTCCCTTTTTGCTTGACAATGAGAGATTTCTTCGTCGGGCGCTTCAGAGACCGCTTGATTTCAGCAATGGTGCTCTCAGGGATGGTGCTCTCAGGGATGGTGCTCGGGACAGTAGCTGGGACAATGGCTTGAGGAGTAGGTTCGGGTTGAGGGGAAGTAACAATGGCCTGGCGTCTCTTGGGGGTAGCGCCAAGGCGTTTGGGTGTGGAGGTCTTCTTAGACTTGGGAGGCATGGATGAAATTCGGCTAAGCTTCCTGAAAAAGTTGAAGAAGGAGTTTAAGAGAGGGTTTAGGTAATTCTGGAGAGGTGAGGAATAGTTAGGGTAAAGTGTGTGGTTTAAAAAGGGTGAGAGGGGTAAGTTGATGGGACGGGTTTAGGGTTCCAAGGATAGTAATCATCACACTGCCATTTTGAAAAATATTTGATTTCCAAAACAATTCAAAATTCAAATCATCTTGTCACACTTCAATTTCAAAAAGGAGTATATCCGAAAATATATTTTCCATAAATAAGTGAACTCGGATATAGGAATTTTTGGAAAATAAAATGTGTACTGTATAAAGAAGGTTAAAAATCATAAAAACTATGTTTGATCAAATATCTAATAAGATATTAACCAAATATATGATCCGTTATATGTGCTCTACCATTCAGCTCGCAATCTTTGACATAATTCTCAAAGGTCTTAACACTGAGCAGAATTTATCTTTCGTAAAGGGAAAGCTCCTCCTACGAAAGTGCATCCCTGTTAAGCATTCCGATCTCACGTCTAATGAAGGTGAACATGTCCTCTGCCAAAGGCTTAGTAAAGATGTCAGCCCATTGATAATCAGTTGAAATAAAGGATATGGACATATCACCTTTTTCGACAAGGTCTATAATCAAATGATGCCTCACATCAATATGTTTGGTCCTTGAATGCTGAACAGGATTCTTTGTGATTGATATGGCACTTGTATTGTCACACTTAATGGGAATACTTTTGAGGTTGATGCCAAGATCTCTCATTTGTTGATCTATCCAAAGGATTTGGGAGCAACATGCTCCAGCTGCTATGTATTCGGCTTCGGCAGTGGATAGAGCAACTGAGTTTTTTTTCTTTGAGTGCCAACTGATCAAAGATGCTCCTAAGAATTGGCAACATCCTGACGTACTCTTCCTATCCACCTTATAGCCTGCAAAATCTGCATCAGAATATCCAATTAATGTAAAATCATTTTGCTTTGGGTACCATAAGCCAAGCTCCTTAGTGCCATTGAGATATCGAAATATCCTCTTCACAGCTATGAGGTGAGATTCTTTAGGGTCTGCTTGAAACCTAGCACACATGCAAACACTAAACATGATGTCAGGTCTACTAGCAATAAGATATAATAAAGATCCAATCATCCCTCGATACTCCTTTTGATTGACACTCTTCCCAGTCTTTTCTTGATCTAGAGATAAGGTTGAGCTCATGGGTGTCTTGGCTGCTTTGGATTGATCCATCTTGAACTTCTTCAAGAGATCCTTAGTGTACTTGCTTTAATTGACAAAGATCCCTTTCTTAGATTGATGAACTTGTAATCCCAAAAAGAAGTTGAGTTCACCCATCAAGCTCATCTCAAATTCACTGCACATGATGTCAGAAAATTCCTTGCACAAAGATGTGTTAGTAGCACCAAACAATATATCATCAACATATATTTGAATAACCAAAATGTCCTTTCCTTTGATCTTGATAAAAAGAGTCTTGTCGATCAACCCCCTTTTAAAATCATTTTCTAAAAGATATTTTGACAAGCGCTCATACCAAGCTCTTGGGGCTTGTTTCAAACCATATAGCGTTTTGTCTAGTTTGTAAACATGATTAGGAAATTCCGAACTTTCAAAACCTGGGATTTGAGCCACATAGACTTCTTCCTCTAAAAAACCATTAAGAAAAGCACACTTGACATCCATGGCACCCATGTCTAAGAAGACCTCCACATCCAAACGCCTTGGCGCTACCCCCAAGGGACGCCAAGCCATTGTTACTTCCCCTCAACCCGAACCTACTCCTCAAGCCATTGTCCCAGCTACTGTCCCGAGCACCGTCCCTGAGAGCACGATTGCTAAAATCAAGCGGTCTCTGAAGTGCCGACAAAGAAATCTCTCAGTGTCGAGAAAAAAGGGAAAAGGAAAAGCATTGCTGAGGAAGAGGAAGATCTTGATGAGATTCTAGAGCGAGATGCTGCAAAGGAGGCTGAGGAAGAGGCCAAGAGAAAGAAAAAGGTCGAGGAAGAGGCTGAGCAAGCAAGGAAAAGAGGAGAGGAAGAGGCTGAGAAAGCTAGAAAAGAGGTCGAGGAAGAGGCCCGAAGAGCTGCAGAGAAGGAGGTTCCCACTAAAGAGGAACCAGAGGAAGAGAAAGAAGAGGACGACGAGACTGTAGACGACGAAGAGGATGTTGAGGGAGACGATGATGAAGGGTCCGCTGAGGACTCGGGGTCTGAGGAAGAAGAGGAATAGAAGCCAGAACCTGTTCTCTCTCCTTCTCCTCCTCCTCCTCCCCCGTCTCCAAAGAAGCGCAAAGCCCCTGCAGCAAAGCCTCCATCTCCCAAGCGCACAAGGAAAGGCACTCTCATAAGTCTTGACGCGCCTGTCAAGAGGACTGCTCCCACAAAGCCTCGCAGGAAGAACGCCGATCTGCCTGCACTTATCCAGGTAAACCAATCCTTGCCCTCCTCCTGGTTTGAGAATGCTAAGATGGCTGGAAAGTGGGTAGATGAGTTTAGAACTCGTAAGATATGTTGTTCTGATTTCATTTGATAGAACTTTATGCTCATAAAAGATGCAAATGCTAATAATATGCGAATGGATTCAAGCCTGGCTACGGGAGCAGAAGTCTCCTCGTAGTCAATACCTTCCTCTTGATTATAGCCTTGAGCAACAAGCCTTGCTTTGTTCCTCATGATCTTACCATTCTCATCTAGCTTGTTCCGAAATACCCAACGTGTACCAATGACTGATTGATGCTTTGGCCTAGGCTTCAAGGTCCAAACTTTGTTCCTTTCAAATTCATTAAGCTCACTTTGCACAACAATGATCCAGTCTGGCTCTAGAAGGGCCTCATCTACCTTCTTTGGTTCTATAAGAGAAACAAATCCGTGAAAAGCACAAAGATCTTTAAGTTTAGAACGAGTTTGAACACAAGATGTAGGGTCAGAGATGATATCCTTTAATGAGTGTGATGAGGAGTATTTGAATTTTCTTTTGCTAGTGTCAGCTCCTTGATTCGTCACACCAGTAGGATTGATTTGTGGTACATCTGACTCCATGGATCTGTTAGGTTCAGTTAC
Organism: Persicaria tinctoria; assembly: GCA_037127255.1. Lineage (NCBI taxonomy): Eukaryota > Viridiplantae > Streptophyta > Magnoliopsida > Caryophyllales > Polygonaceae > Persicaria > Persicaria tinctoria. The sequence continues at coordinate 37,911,213 of JBANSL010000012.1, read as the reverse complement.
AACACTTTCTAACGTTTCAACACTGTTGGATTGGTCACCAAGGGCTTTGGATGAATCTTCAACTCCTTGGGCCAATTCTTCAGTGTTGAGAATCCGATCCTGCATGTTCCTCTTCTCTGTGTTCTGGGTAGCAGCATCATCACCATCCTCGTTCTCTGTATGGACATTAAGATCTAGATCTACAATACTTTCACTCAAAGAACTGTCATTGCATTCATCAAATATAACATGTATACTTTCCTCAACTAACTTAGTCCTTTTGTTGAAGATTCTATATGTTTTGCTACTTGTGGAGTAGCCAAGAAATATACATTCATCACTACGCGCATCAAATTTCCCAAGGTTATCTTTTCCATTGTTATGAACAAAACAAGTACAGCCAAAGGGTTTAAAATATGATATAAGTGGTTTGCGGCCTTTGAAAAGTTCATAAGGAGTTTTCTTTAAGATAGAACGAATAAGACAACGATTCAAAATATAGTTAGCTGTGTTAACGGCTTCAGCCCAATAGGTTTTAGGTAATGCATTTTCTAAAAGCATAGTCCTGGCCATGTCCTCTAGGGTGCGGTTCTTTCGTTCCACACCCCCATTTTGTTGAGGTGTCCTAGGAGCAGAAAAATTATGGGAGATGCCATATTTAGCACAAAACAAATCAAACTGAAGTTGATCAAACTTCCTACCATGATCACTTCGAATTGACACTATGGGCTCGTTTCTTAAAGTTTGCAACTCCTTACAAATTTTGAAAACTCAAATAAGGCCTTTGATTTTTCTTTTAAAAAAGCAACCGAAGTATATCTAGAAAAATCATCAACAACAACAAGCATGTACTTTTTACCATTAGGAGATTTGACTCGCATAGGACCACATAAATCCATATGTAAAAGTTCAATGGGTCTAGAAGAACTTACAACCTTTTTTGGGTTTGAAAGAGCTACGTGTTTGTTTACCTCATGTGCATGCTTTGCACATATCAATACCTTTCAAGTCCATCTCAGGTAGTCCTCTTACAAGCCCTTTGGACACAAGCTTCTGTAGTGTATGTGGGCTCACATGACCGAGTCTCCTGTGCCAGAGCTTTGGATCGTCCGTCAAAGCCTTTAGACAAGTTAGAACTACTTCACATGTATCTTCTCTGCGCACTAGACACCTTTTCTTGTTAAATCCAACATCATTACCACTATCACATAGTTGAGAAACACTAAGCAAATTATACTTCAAACCATTACCAAGATAAACATTTTAATACTATGGTTAGGATCACTCCCAACACTACCAATACCAACGATGTCACACTTTCCTTTGTCACCAAGAGTGATTGTTCCAGTGGATTGCTTCTTTGGATCATGAAAGAGAGAACTCTTCCCACTCATATGTCTCGAGCATCCACTATCAATAATCCATTTTTGCTCTTTCACCTTGGTGATCTCCTGCAAGACAAACATCAACCTTTGTGGCTAGACCAATAAGCAAATTTAGATCCATTATTGGGATTAACCATATTTGGTAAAATAATGCCTTTAGGGACCCAAACTTGCGTTATCCGCTCTTTTCTCAAATGAACAGGAAATGTATTGCGAATGATATGTGGATCCTTTCTTCTATAGGGGCAGGTCTCTTTTACATGTCCTTTTCTCGCACAGTGGTGACATATAGGAAAGGTTCCGCTTCCTTTTGCCTTTACAAAAGTGGTAATGTGCTGCTTCTTTAAAAACCTTGGATTGTAACCAATACCACTTTTGTTTAGAGAACTTTGCTGCTCACCCAACATCCTATCAAGAGTGCCTTTGGATTTCGTAAAACTTATGAGGGTTGTCTGTTGGTCTTGAATCTTATTATTCAGGGAGATCTTCTCTTTCTCTAAGTCATGATGTTCACTTCTTAGAGAGGAGAGATCTTGCTTGAGTTTAGATTTCTCTGAGTCAAGAGTCTTGACTTTAATGTCAAGATCTGAATAAGAAGTTTTAAGACTTTTGACCCTCATAGACAGATCCTCAATAGTTCTTTCCTGGTCCACAATTTTCTTAATAAGAGTGTTAGTTTGGGCAATAAGTTTCTCTTCATTGGCAATCATATTAGAAAGGAATTCGGATAATACCTCTTTTGGACTTGCCATAAGTTCTCTTACAGTTACCTCAAGCTTCTCATCATGGGATTCATCTCCTAAGGCCATAAGACAGACATTGGCCTTCTCATCATCGGAGTCTGTGTCAGAATCGCTCCAAGTTTCCACCATGGCTTTCTTTTTCCATCTATCACCTTTCTTGGACCGACTCTTCGTCTTTTGAGGGCAGTCTTTCACAAGATGGTCTGTTTCATCACATTCGAAACAAGACAAAGATTTAGTCTTCTTGTCATATTTGTTGTATTGAGACTTACCTCGAAATTTAGAAGACTCTGATCCATCCATGTTGTTGAATTGTTTCTTCATTTTGAGGATTCGAGAAAGGCCTCTTGTGATAAGAGCAAAAGGATCATCCTCATCGTCATCCTCATCTTCAGAATCAGACACATCTTTGGGCTCATCCTTCTTAGACTTGAGCGCCAAGTTCTTAGTGCTTGTTGGGAGTTCTCCATCATTTTCATTGAGAATCATCTCATGTGTGATCAGCTTCCCAAGCAAGTCATCAAGGAGCAGAGTGGTGAGATCTTGGGCTTCCTCTATGGCTGTCAATATCTTCCTTACTTTCACAACGTTCTTAAAGGTCTTGCCGAGAGAGTCAAGGTTGTTGGTGATTTCCGTGAACCGTGTGAACATGGCCTTGATAGACTCATCAGACTTCATTTTGAAAAGTTCATACTTTCGAAGGAAGATACTGATCTTGTTGTCCTTCACTTGGCTAGTTCCTTCGTAGGTGACAACCAGCTTGTCCCAAATCTCTTTAGCTGACCTACAAGATGAAATACGGTTAAACTAATCAGTGCTAAGACCACAATATAGTAAGTTAATAGCCCTGTATTTTTTGGAGACGAGTTCAAGATCCGCTTGGATGTATTCAGCCTCGGTCTTTGCAACTTTGGTTCCATTTGGACCGTCTTTCTTTGGAACCTTCAGACCATTCTCTATAATGTTCCAAAGTTTCAGATCTTGATCTATAATGAACATTTTCATCAAGGATATCCAGTGGACAAAGTTGTTTCCTACAAAGAGTGGTGGTCTACTTGTAGACCTTCCTTGTGCAAATCCTCCGCTTGCTTCACCAAACATGATCAAAACTGACAAGATTGTTAGATCAAAAGCAGTGAGTAAAGCTCTGATACCAATTGAAGGTTCGATAATGTATAACAAAGTAATATAAAGATACTCTAGAAGGAGGGTGAATAGAGTATGTCGGATTTTTGCAGATAATCTCAAGACTTTTGAAGCACTTGCAAAACCCTTTGAGATTAGACCTAATTCTTTCTTCTGGCAAACCTGAATCACAACAGAGTTATACAATTTGAAACAAGTGCGGAAATATGGTAAAGCAATAAGTAAAGAACACAATGAATTGTTTACGAGGTTCGGCACGAACTTGGCCTACGTCCCCGCCTAGGGTTCTTCCACAACCCTATGATTCAACCAGCTTTTATTGATTCACAAGACTTAGGATCCTAATAGCTCACCGATAAGCCTCTCTCCTATACAATTGCAATCTAGTCAACTCACGTTCTCTTGGAGTCCTTGACCAATCTAGAAGAGCTCCACCTCTCTCGGCTATCTAGTACAATCCTCTTACACTTAGTGAATCAATCGCCTAGTGTCCACTTCTGAGTTACAAACTCTCGAGTATAACACTCACTCGAAATATATCCTATAAGCTCACTGTGTAACTCTCAAATGCTTTGAAACAAAATAAACGGCTCTTAAGAACTTAGCAGAGAGCACACGAAGAAGACAAATTTGACTTGTAGGCTTGAGTGCGAATGAGAGCTTGTGTTCAACGAATGTATCTGTCCTCTTTTCTTCAACTCCTTCTTATACAGATCAAATCGGTGCCTAAGGATCTTCTTCAACGGCTAGAATTGATTGTGGCTTGGGAAGAAATCTCCATGATCGTCTATTTGTGGAAACTCGGAAGCCGTGATCTTCCAATTTGAATCTTCTCGATTTCAAGCTTAAGGAAGGAGATAATGTTTGAAAACTTGCTGCATATGTTAGTGTATAAAATACACAATAATATCTGGAAATATATAATAATATCAAACAATAATATTCGGACATAATATGCACATACTACAGGTTTTGTGTTTCATCAACACATTTGTAGCTTCAACACCTTTGACACAAGCTGTGTGTCAAAGCCTTTGAAACTATTTCCGATTTTCATTAAGGGAGTGGAGTTATCAAACACTTTTGATGTTGTATTTCCAACGAATTTCAAGCCTGTGTCAGCAAATACCCATGATCCACCAAATACTACTGTAATCACATGAGGTTCCATGCATTTATGTTTGACCTATCAATTAATTACAGACAATATGCAAACAAGTACAATGAGTTACTTTTGATTTCGTGTCAGCATGATAGATCTAAGTTAGATACATGTTATTTATTTAAGAAATCTCATACAGTGTCAGCATTATACAACGAATCCAGAAGTTAAACAGATCTATGTAGAACAAATCATACAATGATTTCCTTTCAATTCATTCAAGCACAACAGTTCGAATTCATTGAACAGACAGATTTATAACAATGCATAGGCTAATTAAGATTGAACTTTCGTTATATTGACAGATCGAGTATCTATTAACGAAGCATATCGATGAAGAACTTGAAATTCTATATATTGTTGACGATTTACTCTGATTTATATTCAAACAACAACAAACGAAGTCGTAATTACACGATCTACACTAAACGAGTTCAACAATTAGATATAAAACGATATTTACACATGAATTCGGGTTTTTTTCACAGATCTATGAACGACAGTCAATCAACTATACGAAAGCTGACATAAAAACTACAATTCAGTAATGTTTAGATGTTAGAAGAGTATAGTACAGAGATTCAAGAGGAGATCGGCGATCGATACCTACAACGATCAAAAACAGATCTGTGATTTCGTGTCAGCGCTAGCGAAGAAGGAGAGATCGGGTGCGCGCGTGTTGAGTGTGTTGTATAGTTTGCTAAATTTTCTCCAACTTTGTATAGTTTCCTAATTTGGCCTTCTTATTTGTATACTTTGCAAACCATCCCAATATAAATTTATATATAATGGTAAATATCGTTATAAAAATAGTTTACTTTTTTTTTTTATCCAAATAAAAATAGTTTACTAATCTAGTACGTTACGTACGGGTACTGTACTAGTTTAAATTTAAAGGTAAATCTTCCCTTATTTTCATATTTTTGCACAAATGAAATAACCCGCATATCCTATTTTTGTTATTCTCACAAAACGGGAGTATCGATTTAGTGTATTTTCATAAATCGACCTAAAAAAAAGGCAAGGTAATTAAGCCGAAAAAAAATAAAAATGAATGTGAGGAAGAAGCTGGCAATTCAAACATAAATTGGAAATGTCAGAGAAATATAATCAAATGTTTCACCAACTTACAACGCACAACACCACTGAGGAATGAGCAAGTGTGTAGTTGGCTTTATTAACACATACTCAGTATATTGAATAAGACCCTCTCTCTCCTCTCCTCTACTCTTCTCTCTATATAACACATGCCTTACTGACTAGTAATTACTCACCCATCTCCTAAACCTCCACCTGCACCCCCATCCAGATTCAACCACCATCTCAAATCTAACATCATCTCTTGCAGCTTCTCAAGCTAAGCATATAGCTTGGATCCAACATTATACCACACCGCTAATGGCTTCTTCGGTCCATTTCCTGCTGATTCCCTTTCTCTCCCTAACTGTCCTCCTCACTACCACTACTGTACAGTCCGTGCAGGTCTCATCTCAGAACCAACACCCTCAACTATTGCAGGTAGTGTTTCATTTTCCTCACTCTCAGTCTCACTACGTACTCAGCTCCTGTTTTCAAGTTTTTCATTTATTTATCTATGTTTTGTTTTTATTGTATTTCACTGCAACTTCTTGGATAGATTTTGTGTGCGCTGGTAGATGTTTGTTTTTTATTTATCTATTGTTCTGTTTATATATATACAAAATTAATTTATAATAATTATATGGTTTTTTTTAACGTTTCTTAGCATGTGCATTTATATCTACAAAGATTTCTTGAATTTTTTGTTTCAGTTTAGAGTTTATTTTCTATAATCATTAAATATATATACTCATTCTGTTCGCGAAAACAGGTCGTTTTTAGATTTTTTATTTGTTCGAAAAAACATGTCGTTTTAAACATTATACCAATTTATTTTCCAATTTACCCTCCAATATAATTGGCGTTTAACATTAACATAATTTTTGCATGTATTTTGTTTTGGGATAATAAAGAATGTAAAAAGTCTAATATGTAATATGGAGTAGGGACAAATTAAGTAGTTTAAATATTCCTTAAAAATTGTATACAGGGCAAACGACATATTTTCATGAATGGATGGAGTATATATATACACACACATTACTAGTGTCTATTCTTATACAGGGGAATACGTGAACACAAAAGTCAATCACAATACGTTGTATAACATGTTATGTACTGCCTTGTCTCAAAACAGTTGTTATTTTACTTTTGACACGTTTTTTTAATAATGGTAAAAATTATAATATAAAATATTAATGATTTTATTAATTAAAAATAATAATTTTATACTTAATACAATTATCTATATCTATGAAATTATTAAAAAAATTATTTAAAATTTTGATATTTAATTTATAGAGTTTCTTACTTTAAGGTTTTTGACACAGATCATGAGTACCAATTTTAGTACATTATGTATATACATAGATACATATGGAAATTAACACTTTTGATTGTTGTGGTTGTACAAATGTAAATTATGTAATTGACCCCCAGACCCTATTAATTAAGTATTAGCACTTTAGCAGGATATTGAGATTGTTGTTTTTGTTATACTTGGGAGTTGGGATGAGGAATCCATACATAATAAATAATGGGATTTCAAAATATCATATATGAGCTGTATCTGAGCTTTCAAAAGTACTGGTCCCATTTATATACCCATGGAAACCTTTTAAAAAGTATAATCTTGTGCCGTCAATTTCCAATGAATCAAAAAAGGGATTTCTTGCGATTTAGACCTGATTTTTGGCTACAGCAATGGTCAATCGAATGATCCAAAAATGTTACTACCAAGTTACAAAAATATAAAATTTTACCTCACATTTCAAATGAAAATCATATTCTGCAATTAATGTCAAATTTGTATGTTAACTTGGCGCAGGATGGTACCTACCCACCGCCCCAAGCACCGTCGGGTTACAAGCCCCCGGCGTCACCCGCCGCTGAACCATTAACCCCTCCGGCGAAACCCTACACGTCCCCTCCGACTCCTACGCCGTACACGCTGCCACCAAAGGCTCCTACTGCGCCCATTGCAACTCCTCCGGCACCTTACCGTCCACCGGTTAAGAAAGAAGGTATGCAGATTTAGCAAATGAATCAGAAATACATTACAATTTTAAGTTCCTTTTTTACTTCAGGTTGCTTGTTCATCATAGTATTATGATATGAGGCATTAAATTATACTACCTCCGATCCAAAATGTAAGTCGTTTGACTTTTTAACACGTATTTTAAGGAGCTAAAAACTATATAATATATTAACTTTTTTATTATTATTTTTTTACAATTCAATACTTATTATCAACAAATATTAAGTTGTAAAAAAATAATTTTAAAAAAGTTGATATTTTATATAGTTTTGGCCTTCTTGAAATACGTGTTGAAAAGTCAAACGACTTATATTTTGGATCGGAGGGAGTATTATCTAACCTCACTGCGCATTGAATTGACTCGTTAGGCCGCCATGCTTATTTACGGTTGAGATTCAACATGATTTGAATTTGGGAGTACGTTGGGACTATGAATTCATTAATTAATTAATGATGACAACTTGAAACTGTCTTAAACCTAACCCACAACTAAAACATTTGTTTAGTTTCCTACTCCGTACTTGATAAAATATACTACATATTTGTTAAATGGATCCATTTTAAACCGAACACGTTCAACAATACACATTAAAACGGCAATGTGAGAAAATATATACTATGTATGTACGTACATTTGAATTCGTATTTATGAACAATACGTACGTCAATAAGATTGTGGTTTGATTGGAATGCAGAATGTGGGCCGCTGTGCGATGCAAGGTGCAGCCTGCACTCGAGGAAGCAGGTGTGCGTGAGGGCGTGCTCCACCTGCTGCCTCCGCTGCAAGTGTGTGCCCCCAGGCACCTACGGCAACAGGGAACTCTGCGGCAAGTGCTACACCGACATGCTCACCCATGGCGACCGCTTCAAGTGCCCTTAATTGAAACAACGTATTTGCTTCCTAGCTCTTAATTTCCTAAACAATGTTATCGTCTTTTGGCTTTTGTTGTGTAGCAGTGTCGGATAATTCTATATATGATCTATGTTTATGTATTTGTGTTATGTACGTACGTTGTAGCATTTGTGTGCAACTACTTGAGTGACCAATGTTTCAAGTTATCATTTTCACTGTCGAGCTTCATTCCTAGACTTCGCCCCTCTTAAGCACAAGGAAAAGGTGTAGACCACCTTTCAAATGACTTCGGCAGTGTTAGGCTTGTTTGGTGTTGTAGATGCCTGATTGACGCGAATTAGACTTACTGGATGTTAGAGATGTGAATGAGACCAAAGTGTCTCACATCGGAAAGTTGAACATATCAAGCTCTAGTATATGAGTCGGTGGGCTACTCCTTCTATTGCCAATTGGTTTTAGAATGGAACCTCACTCGACTTGTGTGCTAGCTACTAGCGCATGTGCGCCCGTGCACACGACCCCCAGTCATCGGTCCGAGTCGGACTTTGATACTGGAAAGCTATTTCTAATGAAGAGTCTAGTCTAGACAAGCAGATGAGGCGATAAATGAGTTTACGTTTTCATCAAGTCGAAGGGAAACAAACGCTTGCTACATTGCGCAAACTCATTGATTTATTATGGATTGCTGCTACATCCAGGTTCTCCAAGGTTGGATTGACTTGTTAAAAGAAATGGGTTTTGTTTGATAAAATGCAGCAGACAGGTTTTGCACAATGCAATGACCAATGCTACTATGCTAGACATTCCAAAGGGATTTCTCAGCCACAAATCGGTGTTTCTAATCAGAAATGTGGTAATCAACTCTTCTTCCACATCGAATTACAAATCACCTCTAAACTGGCCAAATCCTTTTCATCAAGTCAAGGAGGAAAAAGTGTTTCAATCCACCCAAAGTGTTTTTGGTTTTTTGGGGAAAAGATTAGCGCGAGCTAGTACAGAACCTGTTAAGAACAAACAGAAGCCATGTAGAACTATGGTAGAAAAGAATGTATTGACCAAATAGATTTTAGCTCCCTGTTACAATAGAAAATGTACAGACAAGTGTTATTATTTCCAAGGCAACTTTGATACTGCGCAAAATCACATATTTGCCGTTGATTCCTTGATTTCATCCAACGTGATAGTCTGCAGAGAAAACTTAACCCTGATTAACTGGGAGATAATAAACTGCATACAACGAAGAAGTGAAAGCACTCGTGCATTTCTGTTTTCATTGAGCTTCTAACTTGCACCTACCAGTTCCTTTATCTGAGGATTATTTCCTTATTTTGTCTCAATGAATTTATTCTCACAGGAAACCAAAAAACAATGGAAATAAGATCCCACGTAGTTGAAAATTAACTTCATGGAAGAGTTCAGAAAATCTAAATCACTCAATCTAATTTTAATGGTTGAGATTTTAATTATTTTTGCCTTTTCTGAAACCTTTTCTATTCAGATATATTCTTATTGGGATATGAGTATCAACTTTAAGAAGTTGCTTCTTTAAATAAATAAATAAACTTTATGAAGTTGAACTTCATAAGATCTTGACCCAAAACAATGCATGAATAAAGATGAGTTCATAAAATCTAAACTTTTTCTATAAAGTTGAAGTCTAAACCTGTCTTTATATGCAGCTCTTGAGTAAAATGAACAAGTTCAACCATCCATGATAGCATAACAGTAAACGGGTACATATTGACAACTACCAAGATTGATAGCATTACGTTCCCATGGAACGTCTGTGGTGAAAGATTATTTATCAAGCAAATTGCTCAAATGTGTTAAATAATCACCTGATCCTTCCCAGCAAAATCATTTTCAGGGGTGAGGAAAAGCATACAGTGACACTCTTTCCTGTCAAAATTACAATCAGCACTCTCATCATTAACCAACAACAACAACAACCAATTATGTATCCCGCTCTCATCATTAACCAAACAAGCAAAATTATAAATTAAAATAATATCAATTTTTTTATCAGAGCAAAGCAAACTTTGGTTAATTTGTCTAGGATTTGAAGCAAATAAAAGAGGGTGTGGAAAATAGCGATTTCCTAACTCCTATTGTTGAACAAAAAACAGGATCAAATAATCGATACTTGTAAAGGTGCTCCTATAACCAAATGAGATTATCTAGTTGTTGATGACAATTAGACCCAACACTACTATTACTTAGCTATTCCAATTCATAACCCCCTTTCCACCGAAATCAAGTCCTGAAGAATGCCATTTTTAAACTTAAAAACAACACAGACACACATTAATACATCCACATAAAATTTAAGACAGGAAATGCTCTTCCACGATCAATTCATCTATAACATTGGCCATATTTGAATTGGTAAAATTAGCCATATCCCTGTCCCATATGTTAACCAACCACAACTACACCAACTAAGAGGGACTGAAGGGTAGACGCTTAGTACTAGAGAGTTTAGTATTTATGATGCTTTGTGCTTCCAAAAAGAGAACCAATCATCTTTCTTAGGATTTCAAATGCTATTTCAGAAGATGGAGCACCTATTGTCTTTTGAGATGGAGTTCCTCACACACAAGCAGCAAATTTACAAAGACCACAGGTCCACATGATCACATGCTCTTTTACTTGCGTGTATTTTGTAAGCTTTTGTCCTCTACCGAGAATTTCCAGCAGTTCATAATGCCCAAGCTTGCTCCCATACAACAAAGACCCAAATGTCTTATCATTTGGGACCTGATCTTGGAGGTCCCAGGGGGATATTGATTGTTCTTTGAAGATGCAGCTCTAATATTTGGGTCTGTTTGGCACATCACCTTATACATCATCAGCGCCTTATCATTACATATTATTCATTATCAGCACCTAATAAGCAATCAACACACTAAGGCGAGCAAATTGCGCCGACCAAGCCCAGGTCTCATTTCTGCTTAGCTGCCAGTTACCTATTTCTACAATCAAATAATCCAGTGCAAAAATACTTCAATTACTACTTGCACCATAATAATATGACCTCTTATCCTCATTTTGATACCAAGATAGAATAAGTTGCTTCTTGAAGCCACTCCTCATTCTACAACGATTATCTACATCAACTAAACTTCTATTCATCAATGAATATTGAATAGCTCCTTATTCAACAGTCAGTCAATGTTCTCTAAATGAAATTCAATGCTGCCGCAAGTAAGCAGTTTTATTGATATTGGCAGTTAGAATTCTAAGCTATTTGTGAAATTATTCAGTAAACTGTAATTATATGAAACAAGCTACAAAGTAAACATGTTCCTTGGTATGATAAACCTCCTTTGAGATTAATGAATAGCAAACATTGTACCACGAAAAAAAAAAAAAAAAAAAAAGCAAAGTGCTACAAAAAGAACACAAGCATCTTCAAAATATCCAGATATAATGATGATAGTTCAAAAATAAAAGTCCGAAAAACTGCAAAACAATCAGTAGTCAGTCCAGTGACCTTTTACACAATCAATTAAATATTTCAGTTTAGCCTCATTCTCTACACCATTTTACTATTTATAAATGGGAGCTTAAGGATTCTAAAAGGAATGGCTTCTTATAGGAGGAGCTCAAGTTTCCTATTAAGTAATTCTACTGAACTCATTAACATGTCTTTTAGGCAACACTATTATTTTCTGTACATCCTGTTATAGACTTGAACATTATAGAAACTCTGCTTGGCACAGAGGGAGAAGGCAGAGAATAGATAGAGGTATATCAGTTCACCTCTCTCTCATTGGCACACATGGGCAGTTCCAAAAGCCTTGGCTGGCCTCAGCTGCTTTATCATCATAATGCCTGAAGGACATTATGTATCAATTAGATAACTAATATTTAAAATAAGAAGGGTAGTGTGCTTAAATGATGCCAAATCAACACATACCTGCAAGGACAAAGTGGAGCTCCTAAAGTGTCCTTATGTTCTGCCAAACCCTGCATAGATGGGCATGATAGAATTCAGTTTGCCACTCAGACATCACAGTTCACGTGCGAAATGAGAAGTATACTGATATTAACAGCAGGCCCATGCAAAAGCATGTTGAGGTGGACCAATGGAACAAAGCCTCCAAATTTTCAGGGCCCAATATTTTACGAAGTACCATAGTATTGAAATATAAAAAAGTTCCTACTCTAGTTAATCATTAAATTGACAATAGCTTAGTGGTTCTCAGACGCATGAGTTTGCTTATCCGCCCCATGTGCGATCCCCAAATAAGATGAAGTAGGATTATTTTTTTTCTTTTATAGAAATTTTCTATAAAAGAAAACAAAAAAAATATTTCATTTCCTAACATTTGTAACTGCTATGGATGGAGTATTTTTATAATTCCAACACTTAACGAAATTAATTAAATTTTAAATATGTAAAAACAAAACGAAGAAAAATTCACAAAACTATATATATGTATGTTTTTTTTCAGAAACATTCAAATCCTCCGTAGGTACAATTTTTTTTTTAAATCAGTTAATGGCCATTTTATTCTTAAATATTTTGATATATTTAATCTAAACTTTGATAAATATAGTAGTACTTTAATGTAATAGATATAAGTATAAATTTAGCAAACAAAAATTTTTAAAACAAAACAAATAAAAATACACAAAACTATGTATATGTTTTTTAAGAACCAGCCAAATCCGGTTTAGGTAAAAAAAAAAAAAGTGTTTAAAACCAGTTAATGGTCATTTTATTCTTAAATATTTTGATAAATTAATCTAAAATTTGATAAATATAGTAGTGTTTTAATGTAAGAGATAAGATTATAAATTTAGCAAACAAAAAATGTATAGTAATTAATCGAATTTTAATTTTTGGCCCACGGAATGATTGGCACGGCATTAATTACCTGCCAACTACCAATCAAGAGACCGTCAAGAGATTAAAATTCTATAAGGCGATATGTTAAAAATGCAAGGAATTTGACAAACAAGCCACCGTGAGAGAGTTGTCAAAAAGTAGCTACATTCATCACAATTTTTACTAAGCAACTCACAAGGTAGTGTAAAAATTTTAATGCAGTGCTGGGCAATTCACCTTAAGAATAAAGTGCCATTTGATTAATGTTTGTAGGGAAGAATCCATGGAGCAAACTACAATCACCACCTAAACCGCATAGTCCATTTTTTAAAACTGTGGCCCATGGATGATAAGGAGACTTGAGAAAAACAAAACAAAAAAACAAGCAGCAAATCCAGAGAAAAGGCACACATTATTTCTTCAAAGGAGGTGCACATTTAAGATGAAGGGTACCTTTATAACAACAGAGGTGACTCCTTTGTCAACACAAAAGTATGTGCCTGACTTACGAGCATACTGCTCAGAGAATTTCCGCATGATTTCAACAGATTTATCTGATGGCTCCACTGGAATAGGCACCACAGAAAGATTAGGATAGAACTACAAAATAAATAGTGCAGCTAACAACAAGCAGATCTAAACCCCGAGCAGTCAATGACAGGTATGGTTTACTTTTGATGCACTTCAAATTGGACCAAAGCATCCTTAGTACATCAGTTAGTCCCACAGTTGGGTTAAAACTTTCCAATTTCCGTTATAATATAACATTAGATGTTGGAGATGGAAGAAAACTCCCCCGTGAGAACAAGTAAAACCATCTTAACAATCATAAACTTCATTCTAAAATCAATCATACGAACAGCAATACAGACTATACAGTTTCAACAAATGAACAGTGATGTCTATTTCAGTATCGAACACATAATTTGGAGCTGAAATACAACGGTAGCTGATCTAGAACAAGACCTAGGGTTTGCGAATCTAAATTGATCCACTCGAGAAGTATCCAGTATCCAGAGGATTTAAAGAGCACGCGAAGTAGAAAATAAAAACCTAGGGAAACGATAGCTATAGGCGTGTACCTTTGGCACGGACGACGAAGAGAAGGCGACGGGATCGTGTTGGGGGAGAAGGGGATAAGGAAGGAACGCCGAGGCTGTAAGAGGTGGAAGCTTGAAGAGTTCCCATGGCGATGAAGGAAAAATGAAAATATCCAGATTGACGAGAATACCTGGCTGTTTTAATAAATGGGGGATTTTTCCCTTTTCCTTTTCTCCATTCAATTTAAATTAAAATTTGGAATAAACTGCACACCACTCGTTCTATTAAAAAAGATCAATATGGGCATCATTTTATCAACCACAAAACTTACGACAAAGGCTAGACCCCGACACAAGACGGCTCGGTTTGAAAAATTGACACATATATATCTTAAACAACATCTTTTTATTAATAAGACTTCTTCGGAGTTGTTATTTTGACTGTAAATTTTTACTAGAGCTGGCAAAACCCGACCCGAACCCGAAAATTCGACCCGGTCGACTCGAAACCGATTATTCTGAACACCGACACAACCCGTCCATTTTGGACCCGAAATCCGAATGAACCGAACCCGATTAACCCGAAACCCATTAAGACCCGAACCCGTTATAACCGAAACCCGAAATAACCCGAACTTTAAGCTACAATCTAGTAAATTTTTTAAAATGAATATTGAAATAATGAAAAACCGAGACAACCGAAACCCGAATAACCGAAACCCGATACAACCGAAACCCGAACCCGACCCAACCGATTGACCAAATTATTAAGACATTACCCGAAACCCGAATGACCCGAAACCCGACTAACCGAACCCAAACCCGACCCGACCCGCCCGATTGTCACCTCTAATTTTTACTATATAAATCGTTAATTACACCAGACTAAGACTCTGCTTGGTTGAATTATAAGTTTTATATTCTTGTTCTTATTTCTATCATATGTTTTATCTTCTTTGTGCTTGAATGTTTTATGGTGTTTGATGCTATCTTGATTGATCAACTTGCTAGGATCTCATCATCGCTAGGGTTTTGAATTGTTCATTATGATTCTTAATCTTTCGTAGCAAAAATGTTCTAGTGAACTTCGTTAGAAAGCTTGAATATGTAGGAAGTTGACTATAGGTTAAATATTAGTTCTTTAGGAGATTCATATTGCTTATAAGTTTTATATATCTTGAGACTTATTGCTATTCCTAGGATTAAACCTTAATATGTGTTAAGATTGTCTAGGAGTAAAGGATTATTAGAACTCATAGGACTAATAATCTATTTAAATCAAAATAAGAACATTTGATTGGAAAAGGAAAAGAACTTAAGTAGGAAACAGGGATCGAACTCACCAAATAGGGTTAAGAAATGTAGGTGAAACTATCTCTTCACTATTGATTCTCCTAATTTGTTAATATTTCTCATTCTCAGTAGCTCAAAACCCTTCTTTTCTACAAATTGGTAAATACATACTACATTGAAATACTTGATTCTATGTGGGATCGACCTCTTACTTGCTCACTATACTAGTTTGTAAGGTTTGAGTTTTCTTTTGATAGAAAACACAACGATTTTGTCTTGTCATGTACCAAAGCTAGGGGTGTTATGTGAACACGAGCTGCTCGGATTCAGCTCGGATTCGACTTGAAAAACTCGGCTCGAGCTCGTTCATATTTGAAAAACGAGCCGAGTTCGAGTGGGTTCCCGAGATCGAATCGAGCTCGAGCCGAGTACGAGCTCGAGTAGCTCGTATAGCACGAGCTCAACCGAGCTACAACAATAACACGAGCTCACGAGCTTGAGCTCGGCTCGACAAAAACGAGCAAAACGAGCTCGAGCTTGTTCAAATATCTGCGAGCCGAGTTTGAGCTCACTTCTAAGCTCGACAAAAATTTGAGTCGTGCTCGAGCTCGAACAAAAACGAGCCGAATATGAGCAGCCCCCTACTCGGCTCGTTCGACTCGAATAACACCCCTAACCAAAGCTTAATATAGTTCGCATGATGCCCTTGAAATTTATAACAATTTCGCCCCGTTCCTTACTCTGTCAAAACAAACGGCCCTATTAAGTTTTGAGGGAAAAACGTCTTACCAACCATTCCGGAATGGCTCACTGGAAAGGACTTGTGGGTAGTACCCATAGGTCTCCAGTTCGAACCCCGGAATGACTGCTCTTTATTTACCAATTCAAGGAAAAACCTCTTACCTCAGTTCTATTCACACACTTGCTGAGCGAAGAAGGGAGAAGATGACCTCGTAGAAGAACTCGATGCCAAAGATGAAAGGATTGGATGAAGATGGTAGTGTCTTCGGCTAGGACTAGATGAAAAGCATTGGAGCCCTGATAGAAAGGGAAGTCAAATATGTGATGTCAACGACGACTCTGCAATAGGTATGTGAAGTTATAATTTTTGTCGATGTCGATTTTATTTACAGCGACGCAAGATTCGAATTTGGGGCTAAATGAGGGTTCAAATTAGGTAATTTGTTGATTTAGGATTTAGGGTTTATGGTTCAAGCTTTGAAATTAGGGCTTTTTCTGATTTAGATGTTGAGGTTAGGGTTCGAATTTACGGCTAAATGGGGCTTTTTGCATCATGAAGAACAATTCCAATAAGCAGCCTAAGTGGACTGTGCACCAGTTTTAATCTGCAACTTGTAATTTAGATCAGTTTTAAAATCTCAGCTAGTTCGAAAATTAGGGTTTACAAGTGTGATTGGGTTCCATTAATAGTTGATCTAATTGATCATTGATCATTGATGTGTTGAAATTTCCTTCCGGAGAAATTCTGCAAATGGTATTAGGATAAATAAATTTAACTTCATGAATGTGAATAAGTGCTCAATTGAACAATTGGTCAAATCACATTTTATCTAGATTTATGCCTAAGTGAACTTGTTTTATGGATTCGTCTTCTTCTTGACAATGAGTAAAAAATTGGGTGATGAAATCAACTTTAGAACTCCAAGATAATGAGATGAAGTGTGTGAAAATATTGTCATTAAAACTTACCAAGATTCTGCAACCACTAAAATTTCCCTTAAATAGATTTTTTATTTTATCCTTTGAAGTTGAACCAATAGCTGCTACTTCACGGGAATCGAATGAAGGAGAGAGCCTTGCATATTGATCAGAGCTCAAATGTTGATCTTCTGAAATAGAATTTAATAGACCAGTGTGTTGAGATTCGACTTAAATGGTAGTTGGTTTAATTTAAGTCATTTATGTGGGATTCGAACCCATGTCTTTGTGTCTAGCACATTGTTCTCCCAATAGAGCTAATAGACGAAAAATAAACAAGAGACAGTCAACTAAGGGATTTATTATCCTATCCTGAGAAAATGCCAATTCAATGACCAAACTCTCACCCTTTCTTTGAAGCCTTTAACTAGGAACAATCCAATAACATGATAGGTTTTTATTATTTGAACATGTACATAATTATGTAAATATTGAATTGAATCTTTGATTATAAAAGTTATTTTCCATTTTTTATGACAGCAACTCTAATCCATAATCAATTAATTAGAAATTATACAATCTCTGGTGTTCCTATGACATTCTATATTCCCCAACTTATCAAGGATTGAAGATTCATTCCTAACTTAGGGAATTCAGTAGCAATATTTGAAGTAGCGGAATTGCCTAATGCTCAACCTGCTATGGAAACAAAGAATGAAAATTCAATAGCAAAGTTCTTCTAACAAATTCAATATCGAATTGTTCATTATATAATCCCCTAATTGAAACACAAAATCAAAATCATCAAATTCAATCCCTAAATCCCCAAATCATCAACTCCAATCCCTAAATCCTAGATCATCAACTCGATCCAATCCCTAATTCAGATGAGACCATATATGTGATGTTGTGAGCTGAATCTGTTGTGTTTTACAGTTACTTTTATGTCGTTTTCTGCATACATTTCATGTATTTGGGCTAGAATGGTGCATAATCTATGTAGTTTATGCTTATTTTCCAAATTATGGAATCTACACCAGTTTCTGTTTAAATTCGCAGAATTCAAGGAAATTTACAGCAGTTCTAAGAAAAGACGAAAAAGCTCGGAAGTTAACTACTAAAGTCCAAAGTCAAAGAACGACGGAACCAGGACGAGTCAAGCTGAAGTCAGCTGTTACTCGATATCGACAACCTTTACTCGATATCGACAAAAAGTGTGCACCCAATCCTGGTCGAGTAGGAGCTGATCGAGGAGCTGAAGACGAAGCCAACCCGACTCCAGAGCCCTACTCGATATCGAGTACTTTTACTCGATATCGACAAAACTTGAAAGCCATGCCCGGAGTCGAGGAAGCCACACCTAGTCGAGAAGCCGAAGACTGGACATACCGAGCACCATGTACTCGATATCGACAAACCCAGTACCACATGACCGAGCCAGTGTCGGGGAGAGGTTGCTCGACAACACCAGGCCAGCAAGTCATTGAACACCCTTCCTCGATATCGAGTAGTTTACTCGATATCGACAAGACCTGAGACACCTGTCCGAGCTAGACCGAGAACCAGTTACTCGAGAAGACCAGTGAAGCCAAAGTCGACGACGATGTTACTCGATATCGAGTAAATTACTCGATATCGAGGAGAGCTCTCCTGGGCCGCGTTACGCGGTGAGCTGTCCGAGTCAAGTTGGGCTTGCTTGGATCCGAAGTTGTCCGATTCTATCCACATCTATCAAGATCTATCAACTCCATGGAAGATTTACCTACTTTAGATATATTTCCTTTTTGGATTTAATTCTTTTATTCCATTTATTTATCTTTAAGTAAGTAGATAAAGAGATATAGATATAGATAGATATTTCCTTCCTTGATTAGCAAGGGTTGGAAGCCTATAAAAAAAGCCTTAGGGGCTGGATTTTATCAATTCAATTTCACACACAATTAGTTACATAAAGAGAGTAGAGGAGAGAGCTTGTGGCAAGAGAAGTTGGAAAGGCGAAAGCGGATTTGGCTTCGATTGGTTGTAAGCTTTCTTTAGTTTATTTAATGCAAGTTATTTCCTTTTGTTTATTGATGAGTTTTTTTATAATGAAGAGCGAGTAGTCCACCCACTTCTAGGGTTGGGGTGAGCCCGACGGTGGCCATGTAAGGTGATGCGGTAAGGGTACAATCTTTTTATGCAATTCGTCTTCTATCCCAATGAGCATGATTCTTTTGCGAGAGTTGAAGGTGATCCTTGTTTGTGTTATTGAAGCGAAAGTGATCTTAATACAACTTGGGCTAATTATCTGAAAAGGGTTAGTAACAATTAGGGTTTATGCGAAAGTCTCTATATTCCTATTTGTTAATAACGAAAGTTATTTGATGGAAAGCATGATCTTTTATGCCTTTATGTGTTATTGTGCATGGTTATCGTTGTGGTGTTGATACCCTGGCCTTAGAAGTCTTTATTTTATTGAATATATTTCGTTGAAAATCTGCATTCTGTGTTCGAAAAGTTGCATTTTAAAGTTTCTGTCTTTTATCGACTTCGAGCAAGTTCTTGTCGATATTGAGTTGATTTACTCGATATCGAGGAGAGTTCTACTCGGCATTGGTCTCTTCTGTTGGTCTTCGTTTCTGTTGTCAATATTGAGTCTCTATTGTCTATTTCTGTAGTCGATATCGAGTACTTGTTGTCGATATCGAATAGGTTATGTGCTTTGCTTTCGTTTTTGCTTTTGTTTATTATTTCTGTCTTTCTTTCTGTCTTTCTGTCCGTGAGATTTACAGCTACCCGAGATCCGCTGACACCCTTCCTCGTGGATCGATCCTGACTTCCCATTAATGCATCGGGAAGAAGTCTTGTAGTCATTTGCGTGGGCATAATCCGATTTGATTTATTTTATTATATTTTGAACTCGATTTCCTCCTTGCAACAAAATTGGCGCCGTTGCCGGGGAAGCAATCATTCGCGCCTTAGGTAGTCAGATCTCACTTTTCCTTTGAGTTACTTCGCAGTTGTATGCGCCGTTCTGGTCAACCACCTGAGTTTGACGGCTTAGACAAACCGTAACGCCTCTTACACGTCCATGCTAAACTAAAAAGAGCCATGGCGGCTGCAGAAACACAAGAACAGCTAATTGAGAGGCTTCGGAGAGAACTAGCCGCTAAGGATGCTGCTCTCGCCACTGAGAGAGTAGGAAGGGAACAGGAAGTTGAGCGTGCAAGGCAAGCAGAAGATGAGCTCGCCCAATATCCTACCACTGCAGAGGATTACATGCACCCGACTCTCGTCGTGCCTGAATCGGCTATTCTAATCCCTCAGAATAACTATGAAATTCGCACTACTTTCTCAATAGAAATTAAACATAATGCTTTTCATGGTAGATTTAATGAATGCCCTCTTCAACATATTACAAACTTTACTGATATGTGTCATACTCTTGTTGAAGGTACCACCCTGGAGTACATCTTGATGAAGGCTTTCCGCTGGTCTCTCGCTGGTCCCGCATTGAAGTGGTTGGAAGGACTGAAACCACGATCCCTCACGACATGGGCTCAAGTAAAGCAGGAATTTCTCAATAAATTCTTTCCTCCTTCCAAGACAGCGCTCCTTCGCCAAAAGATTACATCTTTCAAACAGCAGTCTGGAGAACCGCTAGCAAAGGCATGGGAACGTTATGAGGATCTATTGCGATCCTGCCCTACACATGGACAACAACCTTGCATCGTTCAGGAGATCTTCTTCAATTCTCTTGACCTGGCTGCTAAAGATAGGATCAACACCTCCACCCATTATGAGTATCTGAAAATGCCGCCAGCTGACGCATGGGCTGCCCTCGACAAGCTGACCAACTATGATAACAAGTATGGGACTTCAATCAACTATGATGAGAATACCTATGCTAGGTCAGCCCCATCCATGCCCCTCTATGAGCCTTCTAAAGAAATTGACCAAGATGTCAAGGAGTAATACTACAGAGATCAGAATAGGAAGCTCCTCAAGCAAGTAAATTATCTTTCTGTCAACCAGCCCTGCATCGAATGCGGATCACATAGGCACACCACTACTGAGTGCCCACACACATAACAAGTCAGGCTGGCAGAATACCACGAAGAGGAAGCTTACGTAGGGGGTCGCAATCGCTACATGGGGGACCAAAGGTTTCATCAACCACAATGGAACCAAGGTGCCCCTAGGAATCCCCCGTCGTACAGAGCTCCAAGACATCCGGAAAGGGATCAGAAGAGGGATGATCTACAGACCATCCTAGAGGAAATGCGGAGGAACCATTCAGACACCAAGCAGTCCTTCAACTCAGTCTACACTCAGATACAAGGTGTCAACTCTAGGCTTGGGGAGATTGATATATGGCGGAAATCAATGGAGACACAGATTGGCCAGCTAGCAGCAGGCGTCCCTAGATAGTCAGGTTCGCTCCCTAGATCTTCATAACCAAATCCCAAGGGGAAGACTGGACACATCGCTGCTGTGAAACTCAAAAGAGACCACCAACTACGTGAGCCAGATGTCGAAAAGCAGCAGGACGGAGGAGCTGAACAGCAAGTCGATATCGACCAGACCGTGGTCGATGTTGAGGAGAGGCAACTCGATATCGACGAAAAACTACTCGATATAGACGACAAACTGAACCACCCTTCATCAGCACAACACATCAACTCGACATCGAGGAATCTGGTCGATATCGAGGAGAACCTTGTCGATGTGGAGTAAGATCAAGTCGAGATCGAGAAAGCTGCAACACCTCCGACATCTGTTCTGGCTCCGAACCAGAAAAAGAAGCTGCCTTTCCCAACAAAATCTCCAAAAAACCCAGCAGAGAAGAAATTTCAGCGCTTCATCAAGATGCTTCAGAAGCTAAATGTCACCATACTCTTCACAGAATCTCTCATTGAAATGCCATCCTCCATCAAATTCCTCAAGGAGATTCTAAGCAAGAAGCGGTCAATGGCTGATATTACAGAGGAATGCAACCATATGGACATACTTGAGAAAAGGCCAGATCCAGGTAAGTTTGCTATAACCATTGGATTTGGTCAATATAAATTTAATGCATTATGTGATCTTGGAGCTAGTGTGAGTATAATGCCTTTAACAATATGGTCAGAGATTAAGATAGGTGCCCTAGAGCCTGTAGATGCCAAGCTCTATATAGCCAACAACACGGTGGTCATTCCAACAGGCATGGTGGACAATGTGCCAGTGCAAGTAGGTAAGCTCTTTGTCCCTGCTGATTTCTTAGTTATTGATATGGCGGAGGACCCTGCTTGTCCAATTATTCTAGGAAGGCTCTTCTTGGCGATGGTGGATGCCAACATAAGCGTAAGGAAGGGAGTACTCACTTTCAACATCAGTGATGATGTAATTGAGTATTCTTTTAATAAAACTGAAAGGCATACAGGTCCAATGGAAGAGGTAAAATCTATATCAACTGGTTACATTACTTGCGGGGAGCCTAAGGTAAGAAATATGACTCCTGAAGAGCTAAAAAAGAGGGATATGGAAGCCCAGGTGGAGAAGATCATGGTCATCCTAAACAAAGACACAGAGTATTTGCTCGACATCGACCAAGGTAAGTCGACGTCGACTAACTATTTTTCGGATGCCTTGAGAGGATGCAAGTATTTGGTCGAAGTCAACTAGAATTCCTTGACATCGAGGAATTGGGTCGATATCGACTAAACCCAGAACCCTCCACCAGCAGCAGCGTCGTCGAGCAGCCAAACAGAAGCTAGGAACTCCTCGATATCGACAACCTTAGTCGATATCGACCAACCATCTCCGTCCTTGACTTCACCTTCAGTGACGAGCACTCTACTAGCAGCGAAGGACAACTCGATATCGACAACCTTAGTCGATATCGACCAAACCTTGCCTTCCTTGACTCCAGCATCCTCGAGCAGCAGGGCACTAGAAGCTGAAAACAACTCTATGTCGAGTACACTTACTCGAGATCGACCAAATACAGTGGTCCCCGAATCCATTTCTGCAAAGGTAAGCCAAGGTATGGATCTTTCTTCCCCTATTTCCATTAAAGATTTATCTATACATGGGAGAGGTTTGCCTTGGTATGTGCGCTTGTGTAGGATTTCCAATGATGGGCCTAAGGAGTATAAAATTGGAGACAAGCTCTACGTTTCCAAATCAAAAGATCATTGGTTTCCCAACAAATTCAACAAGAAGAGGCTGGGGCCCTTCGTGGTAAATAAGATCCATTCTGGAGGACTACAGCTGATGGACAAGAATGGAGTCCTATTTGAAGCCTAAGCTACATGGGCCCTGCAAATGCCACCTTGAGCTTAAAAGAGAAGTCGGCCTAGCGACTATAAAATCTAGAGCTTGTAAATAGGCATTTATTTTTTGGGATTTTTGGACATTATTGCTTTTTGTTTGTTTTTGGTTTTGAACTTTTAGTTTTTCTATTGTGGGTATATGTCTTCTACATTTTTCAGATCCATGGGGATAGAAGCAAGCTAAATCGGACTCAGCCCAAGCATTTTCACTCGATATTTTGAAGCCCTGCACACCTGTCTAGTAAGTTTCTTTCTTTACCCTTGTTTTTATACAGTGAGGACACTGTAATGTTTAAGTACGGGGTAGGGGAAGGGCTTACTTTGTGCATATTTGATTTATTTGACATTATGTGTGCATATTTGAAGTTTATTTCTTAAATTGCTTATACATGGCTATTTTGGAATTCATTATTGATTTATGTGCTTATATGCATGTTTTCCAAAGTTTTGAAAAATGACCCCCATTTAAATTTTTTGATTAATGTCATGGAAGCTTTAATTGCACTCGACGATGCAAAATTGGATTCATTAGAGATATAGCATGAAATTGCCTAGTAAAGGGAAGTCACAATGAAGTGCATTATTTTCTTGAAAACCATGAAAGGAGGTAAAATTTTAAGTTGCTTTTGACATGTTGCATGATAAGAGGATGGAAGACTTTATATTTCCATATATGCTCATATTGTTATATTCCTAGCCATACCTATGCATATGCATCACAATAGCCATATTATGCCTTATTTCATATATTGCTCCACATTATCTAAATATTGTCATTCTATACCTTATTTCCTATCCGGGGATTATGTTGAGAATGATGTTACATTATGGAGATTGTTATATGGAATTTGTGTTGTTATACATTATTATTGGAGTTTGGTAGGAAAATGTTTGAAACTTATGGAAAATTTAATGAGTGAAAGAAAATCCGATCACCTCAAGAGATAAAGGTAGATCGACCCTGCCTGCGTTGAGATAAGAGTTCCGCAGGATGGGACACCAATGTGAGGAGTCCGAAGCACTAAGTATCCGGGGTCATTCATGACACCCATGTTTTCGACTCGCGAGAATGCAGTGCTAATGTTAGAGAGGTAAAATCATTATTATTGAGAAAAAGCATTGCGAAAGGTGATGAATGTGATGAAGAAAGAATGTGGAAAAAAGTTTGGAAATACTCCATTTCCCCAGATCATTAGCACCACATTGCCAAAAATTGCCCACCTTTAGCCTTTTACCAATCTACTCCTTATTGAGCTTAAATTAAAGTCCTCTTGATTATTAATGCTTTGTCACTTATGAATGTTTGGCATAACCCTCCTTTTATGAGTAGATGTTGCTTTTATTTGCACATGCATGGATTTGTGACACTAGTACCTTTTCGATGATGATAATTGACTGCAGGGATATATGAGAATGAATCTAAGATGTTGAGAGTTTCGTTTTCTTCCCTTGAATGATAATTAAAAGTATTGTTTGAGGACAAGCAAGTTTAAGTATGGGGTGTTTGTTGTGAGCTGAATCTGCCGTGTTTCACAGTTACTTTTATGTCGTTTTCTGCATACATTTCATGCATTTGGGCTAGAATGGTACAGAATCTATGTAGTTTATGCTTATTTGCCAAATTATGGAATCTACACCAGTTTCTGTTTAAATTCGAATAATTCAAGGAAATTTACAGCAGTTCTAAGAAAGGACGAAAAAGTTCGGAAGTCAACTACAAAAGTCCAAAGTCAAAGAACGACGGAACCAGGAAGAATCAAGCTGAAGCCAGGTGTTACTCGATATCGACAACCTTTACTCGATATCGACAAAAAGTGTGCACCCAATCCTGGTCGAGTAGGAGCTGATCGAGAAGCTGAAGACAAAGCCAACCCGACTCCAGAGCCCTACTCGATATCGAGTACTTTTACTCGATATCGACAAAACTTGAAAGCCATGCCCGGAGTCGAGGAAGCCACACCTAGTCGAGAAGCTGAAGACTGGACATACCGAGCACCATGTACTCGATATCGACAAACCCACCACCACATGACCGAGCCAGTGTCGGGGAGCGGTTGCTCGACAACACCAGGGCAGCAAGTCGATGAACACCCTTCCTCGATATCGAGTAGTTTACTCGATATCGACAAGACCTGAGACACCTGTCCGAGCTAGATCAAGAACCAGTTACTCGAGAAGACCAGTGAAGCCAAAGTCGACGACGATGTTACTCGATATCGAGTAAATTACTCGATATCGAGGAGAGCTCTCCTGGGCCGCGTTACGCGGTGAGCTGTCCGAGTCAAGTTGGGCTTGCTTGGATCCGAAGTTGTCCGATTCTATCCACATCTATCAAGATCTATCAACTCCATGGAAGATTTACCTACTTTAGATATATTTCCTTTTTGGATTTAATTCTTTTATTCCATTTATTTATCTTTAAGTCAATAGATAAAGAGATATAGATATAGATAGATATTTTCTTCCTTGATTAGCAATGGTTGGAAGCCTATAAATAAAGCCTTAGGGGCTGGATTTTATCAATTCAATTTCACACACAATTAGTTACATAGAGATAGTAGAGGAGAGAACTTGTGGCAAGAGAAGTTGGAAAGGCGAAAGCGGATTTGGCTTCGATTGGTTGTAAGCTTTCTTTAGTTTATTTAATGCAAGTTATTTCCTTTTGTTTATTGATGAGTTTCTTGATAATGAAGAGCGAGTAGTCCACCCACTTCTTGGGTCGGGGTGAGCCCGACGGTGGCCATGTAAGGTGATGCGGTAAAGGTACAATCTTTTTATGCAATTCGTCTTCTATCCCAATGAGCATGATTCTTTTGCGAGAGTTGAAGGTGATCCTTGTTTGTGTTATTGAAGCGAAAGTGATCTTAATACAACTTTGGTTAATTATGTGAAAAGGGTTAGTAACAATTAGGGTTTATGCGAAAGCCTCTATATTCCTATTTGTTAATAACGAAAGTTATTTGATGGAAAGCATGATCTTTTATGCTTGTATGTGTTATTTTGCATGGTTAATTATCGTTGTGGTGTTGATACCCTGGCCTTGGAAGTCTTTATTTTATTGAATTTATTTCGTTGAAAATCTGCATTCTGTGTTCGAAAAGTTGCATTTTAAAGTTTTTGTCTTTTATCGACTTCGAGCAAGTTCTTGTCGATATCGAGTTGATTTACTCGATATCGATGAGAGTTCTACTCGACATTGGTCTCTTCTGCTGGTCTTCGTTTCTGTTGTCGATATTGAGTCTCTATTGTCGATTTCTGTAGTCGATATTGAGTACTTGTTGTCGATATCGAGTAGGTTCTGTGCTTTGCTTTCGTTTTTGCTTTTGTTTGTTATTTCTGTCTTTCTTTCTGTCTTTCGGTCTGTGAGATTTACAGCTACGTGAGATCCGCTAACACGCTTCCTTGTGTATCAATCCTGACTTCTCATTACTGCATCGGGAGGAAGTCTTTTAATCATTTGCGTGGGCATAATCCGGTTTGATTTATTTTATTATATTTTGAACTCGATTTCCTCCTTACAACATGTGACCAGTTTGGTAATTCGGAATCCTAAGTACCTAAATCAAAATTCCAAATCCAATCCCTAAACCCTAAAATTTGAAAAGACGCGAAATAGAAAATATCTTTGCGCCAAATCCATTCGGGCCGACTTTGCTGACATCTCCACACCTCCCACACCGTTATTGAATTCAGTGGCCACCTCATGTCAACTAGACTCATCTTCGTCGAGTTTTTTTGTTGTCCTCTTCGTGATTCGATCCCCTCGTATCTGCATTAAGCCCTGAAATCTCTTAATGCCCCCGAAATTGAGAAGAGAGAACTTTCATTCTGAATTCATTTGTTAATTTGCAAAGTAAAGCCTAAGGGCTTTTATACAAAGATGGCCTAAATGGCTTAGCTAATTGGGAATCCACCCAAAGACCGAAACAAACCGGTTTACTGCTAAATTGAAAGAGAACCGGGACAAATTGAAAGTGAACCGAGAGCACAGCTCCGGTGTTCATACTATGACAGTAAATTGAAAGTGCTAGGATGAGATTCTTGTAACATTACTCCCTCATTCAGCAGAGACTTGTCCTCAAGGCTCTAAATTAGGAAGAAGTGTGGTCTGAAGCACATCGTGGTTGGTAGTAATAGAGGATGAGCTTGGCTTCAGCAAGGGAGTAACATCCTCCTTGGATGACCCATTAACATCAACTTCCCTTTCCAGTAGTGCATCAGCCACACCAGCTCCATCTACACCCTTCTTTTTCATGAAGATCTGATAGCCCTTGTTGTTGATTCCTCGGAGCACTCGAGGTTTCCCATCAACTTGGAACTCCATAATCATGTTGGTGAAATCCCATATGATACGACCCATACTTATCAACCATGGGATGCCAAGAACTAGATCTCATCCCTCCAAAGGTAGAGTCCTCACCTCATCACGATATACATTGCCCTACATAGACCAAAATAAGTTCCTGCAAACAGATTTGGATGTTAACTTGCTACCACTGGCCACCGAACCACCAAAGGTAATGGGGGCTCTAAAGTGAAGTCCAAAAGCTTCGCCTGTTTCTCATCGATGAAATTCAACGTACTACCCAGATCAATTAGAATGCATATGCTCCGCTTGCCACAATATCCTTGGACTTTCATACAATTGGGACCTATATCTCCACTAAGGGCATTTAAGGAGACCTGAGGTCCCTTAGATTAAATATCAAAGTTGTACCCATTCAACCATGGGGATTTCTGCTCATTTACTTCATCCAAATTTGCACCATCACAATCAATGATATACAATTGAGCCTTTCAATGCTTTAAATGATGCTCCGGAGTGTACTTCTCATCACAGTACATATACAACCCCTTTTTTCTTTCGATCTTTCATCTCCTTGATAGAGTATGTCCTTGCCGTCTTCCCCTTACCTGTACTCGGAATACTAGTGTTCAGATCATTTTGTGCAGGGGTAGGTAATAGTGGATCATAGCTTTGATTTGGTTTAGAGAAGGTATTGTGCTTTTGGTAGGAGTGGAAGGTCTTTTGAGGAGTGAGTTGCAGGTTGTTGGACTCATAGAGACTAGCTAATTTGGCAGCCTCAAAAAGGGATTGAGGAATAAATTGTCTAACATGTGTATGTAAATGGGGGTAGAGGTTGGCTAAGAAGATGCTTAGGGCATGGTCATTAGGCAGATTCAATCGAGTCTCAAATTTGTCCAAGAACTCAGTGACAGACTCAGATTGTTTCAGATTCACCAACTCAGACAGCGGGTCATCATATAAGTGACCAAATCTCGCAGAAATATCAGCAACATATTCAGGCCAAGTCAGAAATTGGTCATACTTGCTCCTCATATAGTTGTGGTCCCATAGGAGGGCTTTCCCTTCTAGATGTAAAGAAGTCAGACACACCTTCATCTTTGGGGTGGTGATATCCAGTAGGAAGAATTGCTCGCAATTGTAGAGCCACTCCCAGACCATCAACCCGTCAAATTTAGGAAAGGTCATCTTGGACAGACGCGTAGCAAGGCCTCCGGGTAAGAACTAACCTATCTGGCCAAATTGAGCACCTGGCGCCCCTGGCGTTAGAGATCGATTGGCTCCACCGAAGTTCACTCTCGCAGATCCTGTCAAATTAGGCACAGATCGAGCGAATCCCATCGGATCGGCTCCGATTGAACCCATTCGTGCGGATCCAGACGGATTGGGCACAGATCGAGTAAACCCAGCGGAACGAAGCCCATCGAAGATTGATGATGAAGCACATGTGTTGAAGCTTCACTGGTTGATGACGATGTTGCTGTATTGAGACTGATGACCAGCGACGCCATGATCCTCTTCAGATGTGAGAGATCGTGCTCGAGATTTGAACTCGATTGCTCCATCCTAATGCTTGTCTGCCTTAATTCATGTTGCAACTCAAGCCTCATCGCCTCGAATTGCTTCGTCATTTCTTCGACTTGCCGCACTTGAGAAACCCGCATCTCCTCCATGTGCCGATTGAGGTCTTGGAGCGAGTGGCTTTGAGTCTCAGTCATGGCGTTGGATCGAATGGAGCTCTGGTACCACTGTGACATAAATTCTGAATTTGAGTTGGGAAGGAGAAGAAATAAGGTGACGAAGAAGAGAATTTAGTAGAAGATGGGAGAAACTTTCATTTTGAATTCATTTGTTAATTTGAAAAGTAAAGCCTAAGGGCTTTTTATACAAAGATGGCCTAAACGGCTTAGCTAATTGGGAATCCACCCAAAGACCGGAACAAACCGGTTTACTGCTAAATTGAAAGAGAACTGGGACAAATTGAAAGTGAACCAAGAGCACAACTCCGGTGTTTATGCAATGACAGTAAATTGAAAGTGCTAGGATGAGATTCCTATAACACCCCCGAAATTGAGAAGAGAGAACTTACCTCTAGTACAGTCATCGGCGGCGACCGACTCCATGTTCAGGCATGTCCCACCACCGACTTTGAGATCCTCAGGAAACCGTTCTCCTCCTTCCTTGCCTCCTCTCTCTATAGAGTCAATCGCCTCTCGTAAGAAGACTGAATGCTTGATTCTTTTCTTTGTTTTGAAATTTTTTATTTAATAGAAAAGGAAACGTTTTTTGTTAAAATATAACGGAGGGATACGAGGCAAAAAAAATCAAAACTTCAGGGGCACCATGCGAATTATATTAAACTTTGGTACACCTTGCGAATTAGGCCTTACCTCAGAGGTACCATGCGAAATTTCTAGAAAAAAAATAGCCTTCTACTTTTCTAAAAAAATACCGGAACAAGCACACGAAATCTAAACACATCAAGATGACAGATGCAAATACAAGGTATTCCATCGAGTAGCTACGAGTTGATGGAATAGAAAAATCCTCCACACAATTAATAACAACGACAGAAGGAACACATATTGTGGGAGGAGATAAAGTCGTCAAGAAATAAAAAATGATTTTGCTAAGAGATTTAAAAAGGAACCAATCCATGAAGGCCTGCTTCCTGAGTATTTGGAACTCATAAAACTCGAAATTATAGATGAGGAAAACAAATTTTTAATCAAAATGCCATCAAACATGGAAGTCAAGTGAGCTACTTTTAGTTTGGGAAACAATAAATCTCCAAGACTTGATGGGATTACGATAGAATTTTATAAAACATATTGGGAAATTGTCGGACCCTCGGTTATAAAAGTCGTTAAAGCTCCATTTACATCAGGTAACTTTTTGAAACAAATAAATCATATTGTCATTACTCTATTGCCAAAATGTGATAACCCAAACCATTCCGGAATGGCTTACCGGAAAGAACTTGTGAGTAGTATCTATAGGTCCCCCGGTTTGAACCTCGGATGACCGCTCTTTATTTACCAAATTCAAAATGTGATAACCCAGCTACAACAGTCTATTATAGACCAATTAGTTTATGTTCAACTATTTATAAGATAATATCGATAATACTAATGGAACGGCTAAAACGGGTAATGGGCAAACTTATTCACCCACTTCAAGGGGCTTTTGTGTCGGATAGAGCAATCCAAGATAATATATTACACATGAAATGTTCCATTCCTTAAAAAGTCGTAATGTTTTGAAGGGATGGGTGACAATAAAACTTGATGGAAAAAGCCTACGATAGAGATTGGGGATTCACATAAGCCGTAATAAGGAAATTAGGTTTTCATCCAGAATTTATCAGACGGATTAAAGAGTGTATGTGAGTATTGTTTCCTTTTTAGTTCTAGTAAATAATGGTCCAATAGATCTATTATGGCCATCTATAGGACTTAGACAACATGACCCACTATCCCCTTTCCTACATATACTTAGTGCAGAAATCTTGGTAAGAAAATTGAATAAAGAAGCAAATGTAAGTGACAGCTTGACTTTAGATTTAGCAGGCACACGCCTCGATTTCCATTACTTATAACTTTTATTGATGACATCATTATTTTCACCAAAGGAAGCAAGTCAGCATGTGTGAAAGCAAATAGTATCAGAAATGATTAGATTTTAGGACAAAAAGCCAACTTCCACAAGTCTACCTTTCGGACAACATCATGAGCAACATGAACCAAAATACATGAACTGGAAAGATGTTTAGATATATCCAATGTAAAAGCACTAGAAAAGTATCTTGGTTGTTCTATCATCAATGGTAAAGCCAACAAGACTACTTTCGAGGAAATAGTATGTAAATCAAAAGACCAACTAATAAAGTGGAGGGCAAACACAATCTCACAACAAGGACGAGCTGTCCTAATTCGTGCAAATCTCGTTGCAAAACCCCTTTATACAATGCAAAGCTTCATGTTATCAACCACTATACATAAAGAACTAGACGAAATAAATAGGAAATTTCTTTTGGAACAAGGATCTACAATATAGACCCCTGATTAGCTGGGAAAAAGTGTGCAAAGCAAAAAATCACGGAGGATTGGGCTTATGCAAGTCAGGCGACATGAATAAAGCACTACAAATGAAACTCATATGGAAAATTCTAGCAAAATCGGAGAATCCATTGACAAAACTTAACCAATTTAAGTATTTAAAATCCTCACACATTCCTAGACTATAACAAAATAGTTAGATCATCTTGGCATTGGAGGAAGCAACACCCATTAATAGAAAACTTTAAAAACTGGGTTGATATGGTCAATAAAATTGGTTATCAACACAATCAATATGTAAAAGAAACAATTGCCCAGTCATTGAGAACATTGATGAAAAAGTAAGTGACTATATCAATGGTGGAAAATGGTGGGTGGAAAAGCTCCAAAACCAACTACCACAAAATATTGTGGAAGATATCTTGGATATCCCTCTCACGACCATTCGTTTGGAGGACAAACTATATTGGTAACCTGACAGGAAATGATGGTTTATTACAACTAGTTCATATAGACTAATACCGGGTTATAATAAACGAGAAACAGATAAAAATGCATGGATTTGGAAACTCAAATCCCACCACAAATTAAAAACTTCTTATGTAAAATTGGACAATATGGAAGTGCTACCTAAAAAAACCCGACTAGTCCAAAGGGGTATTCAATACCCTCAACTTGTGCACTATGTAACCACATGACGGAAGATTACACGCATTTTTCTAGAATGCTCTAGTGGGAGTTGACTAACATGGTTACATCCATGCATTCGTCGAGAGATAGAATATATCTAAAAAAGCACAAGAGACATTAGAGTAATCATTGTTTTCTTGGGAAATAAACTAAGTCAATTTGACAAACAAAAACTAGCATTTATGTGGTGGACAATTTGGCTCATCGAAAACCAACTAACCTTCAACTCGGATACCGTCCCGATCAGCAGGGATATAGATAAGCTAGCTAACAGTCATATGAAAAAATGGATCAGAGCATGTAATGAGGAAAATGACTCCGAACAAAACATCACAAAATCACCATATTCTAAACCAACACCCAATCAGAAAGGCCCAAGGAGTAGGAAAAAAAAAAGAAAGAAACCACCACATGGAATATCTAAACTAAAATTTGATGGCCCAACACTATTTGATGAGAACAGTACCAATGTATACATTATTAGAGACTGGGAAGTCCGATCAATCCACCTAGGATACAATAGAGTTGAAACACAAACAATGAATTTACGCCGAGGTATTCAAAAAGCAGCGGAACTAGGGATAAACAAACTACAAATAGAAGGAGACTCACTCATCATCATCAACCATCTTAATGACCGATACCCCTAGAAGATAGAACTTATTATATATGTCTGACATTGTAACACTTTTGTCAAGAGTGAGAGAAATATACTTCTCTTACGTGCTCTGGTTGAACAATAGAGTGACGGATAAGATTGCACATCTTAGTCCCTCTACCGAGAGCCTCGACATTTACAATTTTACGCCGATCTTGATCTCTGGACGACTGGACCTCATCCGTATGGATGTTCTCGGTAGGTAGGGATGGCAACGGGGCGGGGAGTACCCTCCCCGTCCCCGTCCCCGTTTACGAACCCCCCGTCCCCGTCCCCATCCCCGTTCAGGGATAGAAAAATGTCCCCCGTCCCCATCCCCGTTGGGTCCCCGTCCCTGTCGGGGAATCCCCGTCTCCGCTAAATTTTTCCCGTTTGCATTCCCCGCGGGTTTTCCCGTCGGGTTCCCCATTTAAAACTTATGGTTTCCCCCAATTTTATAGAAAACTATAAGTTATTATTAATGTTATGTAAAAAATATGACATAAATATTACATATAATATCTCATAAATGTAAATTATAATGTAAATGTCTAAAAATAAAAAAAAACATTTAAACTTAGATAAGACATAAACCACAATGAGGATTTCATACTCTCCATCGAGGGCGTGTTTGGCTGGGGATGGGAGTGGGTGGAAGGGGATGGAGGTGGGTTTTGGAAACCGTGCCCGCGTGTTTGGCAACGGGATGGAGGGAGATGGAAGGGGATGGAGATGGAACTTCCACACCGAAAAATGGGATGGGAAAGGTATCCCCTAAAAGGAGGATTTAGGGGATGGGGATGAAAATCTCCCAAATTTGCCCCCATCTTCAACCTTCT
This sequence comes from Persicaria tinctoria, assembly GCA_037127255.1. Lineage (NCBI taxonomy): Eukaryota > Viridiplantae > Streptophyta > Magnoliopsida > Caryophyllales > Polygonaceae > Persicaria > Persicaria tinctoria. The sequence goes on along the minus strand of JBANSL010000012.1, from coordinate 37,877,178 downwards.
TCCTCCCTCTCTCCTACCCCTACCGCCACCGCCCACCGCCGACACCGCCGCCGCCACCGCCCACCACCGCCGATGCCGCCGCCCACCATCGACGCCGTCACCCACCACCGCCGCATATAAATCCCCTTTCCTCCTCCGATCAATCTCCCTCGCCGGCAATTCCTTCTCCGGCGCCCTCCTGCCCTCGACCGCGTAGAAGTGGAGGAGCTTGAATTCGCCGGTAATGGCAGAGTATCCGAGCGCGACGCTCGAGATCGACTTGAAATTGGGAGCCACGTAGAAGTTGAGGAGCTTAAAGTCGTGGTTATGAATCAATACAGAGCTCCATCTGGAGCAGACGCACCGGAGCCGGCATAGGGATTTTGCAAGAAAGCGAGAGAAGATGTCGAAGAGGAGCTCGTTGGGGAGGCGGTGGAAGATCGGGGGATCTTCGCCTTCCTCGTCTGCCATTGGAGGGGCGGAGCGGCGCGCCGGTGGCCGTCGAAGGCGGCCAAAGTCGTCGAGAGGGGTTGCTGGCTGTTGGGCTTCAACTGAGAGATGATGGAAGAAGAAGTTGAGCTTTTAGGGTATTTGGGAGGGTATTTTCGTCATCTCATGTGGTTAGTAGGGGTAATTTGGACTTTTTTCGTTTCTCCATCTTCCCAACCATCAAAATACAACCAAACACGAACGGGATTAAACTTGCTTTAAAATTTCACCCGGTCCCACCCGGGTTTCCATCCCCATCCCGTCCACCCCACAAAATCCATCCCATTCCACCTACCCCCATCCCGTTGCCAAACACGCCACGAGATCCCCGCGGGATTCCCCAACGGGGGTGGGGCGGGGCGGGGATCGGGTGAAGACTACTATCCCCGTCCCCGCACGGGGAACCACTTTTCCCCAATCCCCATCCCCATCCCCGTTTAAAGTCCCCGTCCCCGTCCCTATTACCGGGATTCCCCGCCCGATTGCCCCCTATTGGTAGGTTACCTCCCGGAAAAGCCCCCAATCAAAAAAAAAAAAAAAAGGAAAAGGAAAGAAATGAAGAGGAGTTTTATTCGGCGAATGAAACAACACGAACACCGTAGAATTGTCCCGTTTTATTCCCTTCCTCTTCGCCAGTACTTTTCGCGTATCGCCGCGCTGTACGTCTCTCCGCCGAATTGTGTAGGCCGCCGTAGATCTCCGAACGCCGCCCTCAACGTTCAGGCGCAACTGCCCAGATCTGACTTCCCACAGATGACGTTGTACCGTAGTGATCTCCGTTGACGTTTCTTCTGCCTCTCCAAAAGGTCGTTTTTCCTCTTTGATTCCCTATCACTCTAATGGATTTATCTCTACAACGTCGAATTGACTGAATTTAAATTCCTTGTAAAAAGTACATGAGCGCAGTTTCTCCTTTCGGTTATTGCGTACTTTTTTCTCCAGTTAAAATCTAGGTTAGAAGATAGGGGTTGTTTTCCCCTCTTTTGTTTCTGTGTGTAGATTTTGGTTCAATTGTATATTCCGAAGGATAGGATTTTGTACAGTTGTTGGGGGAAAACAAGAATTGAACTCAATAATCGAAAGGAGAAACTGTGCAGAGCAAGGATCAAGATTGAAGGGAAACGAAAGATGAAGGGGACCATAGAAATGATACAAGCAATCCTAATCCCTTCAAATATTATTGCATAATTACGAATGCACGCACTAATAATAAGAATGAGAAATAGCTGTTTTTGGGGACATAGTGATTAAAATTACCAACATGAATTGGAGTCTCATCTATGCGCCATCCTTTTAATATCTTACATGTAGTTTTTTGTGCTATAATACGTTTTTTGAGATATATCCCTTGCTATTCAAACTCAAATTTGTTTCGTGTTCCCATTTTTTTTATAATCCTTTTTTGGTTCTCATTCTAGAATTACAATTTAGCTAAGGAGGCCCTTGTGGTGATCACAGTTATCTTAATGATATTTTTTGCCTTTGTATTAGAGTGAGTCTTGCTCTTGGTCCTTTCTCTTTTCCTTGAAATTTAATTAACAATAACTTCTCCTGGGTATGTAGAAAGTCTGAAATTTTACAAATAAATCTTTGGTAAGAATCTCGTGCCCCCCTTTTCTATTTTGCTTGTCATTGGTTTTTTGGAATAAAAACTGGATGTATGCTCACATTTAACTAGGTGGTTGGAGCTTTGAGGGTGTTGTTTACATGACTCGCTGTAGATAGTGGTTTGTCCTATTCTGTAGCTAGACTATAGGTGAAGTGTAGGTATTTTAAACGGTTTTACCGGGAAAGGGAATTTGAGATGCGTTTTGGGAAGTACGAAGAAATGAAAAACATGGATGAAACACACTCACCTGCCCACTGCTTTTGCCCAGTCAACTGATCACCACCACCTTCCGGTTGCTCCACATTCTCTTCCAAGAGATCAGTTCACAAAAATGACATTGATGACCAGCAAGGAAAAGCCAAGATCAGGGCCCGTTGACCATGAGTGAACCATGGTGAGGCTTCCTAGCCACCACTGTATTCTGCATTGTAGTTGTTCTATTGTTCTTTTGGTGCACTGTTGCTCAACAATTAGAAGCAATTAGTTTTCCTTTTCTTTTGCCAAGCAAATAGCTTTCCGTTAGCATTAGAATGCGGGGTTGGTATTTTGACAGGCAATAAATGTTTGTCAAATATCATCATCTTAGGTATTATGAGATATGTTTAATGAATATGGCGAAAGATGGTGTAATTGTCAAAACAAATTTGATGTCATCCCTAGTGATTCTTTGATAGGATTCAAAAGCTGATTTCTAACATAACTGAGGATTTTCTAAGCCCTTTTTTCAAGTTTCAATTCCTCTGGATCAGACACTCTTGAAAGTACCATTGCTTCAAAAAAATGAGTTTAGCTTTGTTTTTTTTATACATTATAAAAACAAAAATCTTTTACTGTAGTTCACTGATGAATTCTTATTTTTCAATATATCTGCAGGAGAGGAAGTTAAGATGGGCAGGCAAAAGGACATATTTTGGAACTATGTTGAAATTCAAGATAATGGTGGCTTGTCATGTAAATTCTGTAAAAAGGATTTTTCTGGTGGAAGCTCAAGGATCAAATCACACTTATCAGGTATAAAGGGAAGAGATGTCACCACGTGCCCTGAAGTACCCAGAGATGTTCAAGAAGCTGCATTTCATGCAATTAGTACTCCACAAAAAAGGTCTAGGGAAGAGACAGTTCCTACCCCTTCTACTATGCTTTCAGGGTTACATCAGTCTGCATCGTCTGATTTATTTAGGAGGATGGATATGATTGAAGTTAATGAAAAGCTTATAAAACATCTAATTTTGAACAATATTCCTTTAGATATCATCAAAGAACCATCTCTCCTTAATTTACTACAGGATGTGGCTAAGCTTGGGCCTCGATATGAACCTCCCAGTTATTCAACTCTTGTGACTGAGTCCCTCCCAAGTTTTGAGAAGGAAGTCAAGCGCTATGCACGAACTGTCCAGAAGTCATGGGGCATGACAGGTTGTAGTTTGATAATGGACTCAGAAGGTATGCAATCAACCGCACCTGGCAAATGTAACTTTGTTTTCACTGCATATTCACCCAAAGGGATGATTTTTCTAGAAGTTCCTGTCGCACATGGGCAAATGATTAATGTGAGGAATCTTGTCATGGAGATCCTCGATCATGATAGTTTGTACAATAGCGATGTTGTACAAATTATCATTTGTGATTTGCCTGTTCTTGGTGAAGAACTTTTGCATGTGGATGTGGACAACATTACACACCTCCTGGTTGAGAAATGCCCCTGGATATCAAAGACCAAGTGTGTACAGTGTGAAATTCAGAAGCTTTTGCGCGAACTTTGCCATGCATCTGAATGGTTGTCAGACTTGCTTGAAGGAGCCAATTCTCTATATGCGTATGTTAGTAGATCACATTTTAGTGAGGCCTGGTGCAAGTTGTTGGACAAGGGGAGGCTGGAACAGCATTCTACGGGGATTCATGCTAATTCCTTTTCACAACTTCAGTCAATTCTTGAACTTGAACCTGAACTGCGGAGTCAACTGAAAAGGCATGGTCTTTCGGATGAAAGCATATTGAATACAGTTGAAAGAAATGAGTTCTGGACTCAAGGGAAGGAGGTGCTACATGCTTTAAGTCCCCTCCTTCAGATCCCTTATTTGCTTGAAAGTTTAGTTCCAACTTTGGGATACTTTTACCCAGCTATGGAGAAGGCAGGAGTTAGAATTAAGTCACATTGTGATAGCAACCCAAAATTTGAGGAGATCCATAGATTATTTGAAGACAGTAGGACGAGTTCTATATTATATCCGATTCATGCAGCAGCTGCATACTTGAATCCAGCGTTCATGATGAGCGAACACTTCATGGAGAATCACGAGATACAGCAAGGGAAAACTTATATGGTGGAGAAGTTAGTTAGGGAAGAAGACAAACAAGCATTTCAAGAACAACTGCATCTCTACAGCAATAAAGATCCACTGCTCTTTGATGGGACGTCAACATCAATGTTGAGACAATATCATCCTGGTAAATACAAGTTCATTTGATTTTACTGTCATTTTGAGTTAATAATCTTTGTTTAATCTCTCCAATGGTATGATCTTCTTACTAGATTAGATTGTAATTGCAGTTGTATGGTGGGACATGTTCGGTAACAATGTTCCCATTCTGCGTAAATATGCTACCTATCTCCTCAGCCAACCATGTACTTCATTATCAAGTTACCGTCGTAATAATCAGTTACAAAGGCCAGATAACTACTTGCTGAGAAAGAATACAATGATGATGGAGGAATTCAACCGTTTAGGTGAACATGTTTTCCAGTTCATTGATCTTGATGAACTTGATTAATCCTGTAAGTTGTAGTGTTTGTTTATTGGACTTGATACACTAGTGTAGGTATTTACCAGATTTGAATACAATGTGATTGTATAATGTGTTGTTTTGATACATAGAACAATGATTTGAACCATAGTTTATCACGCTCCTTCGATGTTATCTGATTGTCATGTAGGCATAGTTTGCTTCATCTGGTCAATTTAGATGACACTAGTAAATGTCAACTTGGGAGGATTGTCATGTGAATTTCCTGCTTCTGTAACATTTAAGGGTTAGTCTTCCTTCAGCTACACATTTTTGCTAATCTTTTTCTTTTGTACTGTTTTAGAGGATACAATTATCCATATTGTGAAGTGCATTTTGCAGCATTGCAGGAGTCAGTGTAGATGTGAAATGAGGAACGAAAACATCACTTTCTTTTTGCGAATGTTTAACGTTTACAACACAATGAATGCTATTACAAGTATGAATACACACTGCAGTAAGAAACCAGGAAAATAATACGGAGTGTCTGACAACTTCAGTGTGAAAATCAGACCCAGAAAAGAAAACCAAAGCCAGTTGGGGAAAAGGAAAACAGTGTATAATTTGAGGAATAGACAGTTGGGGAAAAGGAAAACAGTGTATAATTTGAAGAATAGAAGAAATACAAAATCTATATTCGGTGAAGGTGTGTGTTAATTGCAGCTGCTGCATTTGGGGAGACCTAAAGAAGAGATGATGGAAGATCCAATGCTGAAGAGGGAAGCCATGAAGACCAGACTGGTAGCTGCGTTTCCTTTGTTGAAGAAATCATCGACGCCTATTAGCGTTCTTTTCATGTCAATCGCAGCTCCGAATCCTGCAGCCGCCCCCGACAACATAAGGTATGACAGGACCTGCATTTTTCCCATCATATCAATATACTGATGTACATGAATTTGTGTGCTAGTAATATCTTCTAGTGTGGTTCTATGTTTGTTGTGTACGTTGTAGTTGAATAATCTTATGAGACTAAAATCAGCCAGTTAGTAGAATAGTAATTCCACAGTCACAGGTTCGATATGGAAGTGGTTGTAGTTGAATAATCTTCTGAGACTAAAATCAGTCAGTTAGTAGAATAGTAATTCCACAGTCAGAGGTTCGATATGGAAGTGATTTGTGGTCTATATCTAACCTTGTCACCAAAGAAATCGACGATGAGCATGACTTTCCCGCTGTGTGCACCCGTGATAAGTCGATAGATTCCAAACCCGATTTGCACCAATGTGTACAGGAACCCAATCACGACAACCGAAAATGTGTATCTGATACAATGGATTTATACTTATTACATGATGTTGATACAGAACCATAGGAAAATTGCAGTGTACTTTAGAAGTAGTTTAATGAAGTGACTATCTTACCTGTAACTTATGACAGATCCAAAACCAGCTGTGCTACCATCGTCTAAGGTGATGGTGTCAACAGCGAGGACAACGAGCCCAATGAGCAGGAAGATGGCGGTGAGGATCCTCGAGATGAGGTTTCCAATCCCGAAAAGCATAGATGAGGTAGGTTTTGAAGGCGGCGGGTGTGGAGGAGCCAGAGGCTGAGGGCTGGCTGTTGGATAGTGGTAAGACTGAGGAGTTGTTGGCAGAGGGCTTGCCGTTTCCATGTTCATCTGCTTGTGCATTCCAAAACTAAAACTTGCTAGGTTTTCCTGGGAAGAGAGTGGTTTTTATGGAAACTGGATGTATGTATGAGCCAAGGCAAACTCCAAAGGTATATATAATGACAAGATCATACAATTGTTTTTTTTTTTTTTTTTTTTTATAAATAATAATAAAATTGCAAGGATAAAAAATGAAACAATTCACTGTTGCTTTTGGTGTTTTTGAAGGTTGACTTTTTTGAAGTTCCGTGTTGATAACTAAGCCAATTACACAATTAACACTAGTACTACGGAGCAATGTTTTCATTCCATTTTATGGCGGATAGTTTGTTCTTATTGATGACATATTGTGTAAATATAAGGATTTTGAGAAATTGGTGAGATTTAGCTTGAGATTTCAGTTCTAAACAAGATTAAATTCAAATTTTAGTGTAAGTTGTAACCCAAAAGCTAACCTAACTTTTGTATTTCTACAATCTGGTTAACGGTGACTTGAATAACTCGATTGAGATTTGTTTGTTATCTCAGTTGGTCAACGTTGACTTCGCAAAACAAGGACATGAATCACATGATCAATTTCGTACCTTGATGATGCCTGCAAATTGCAAAGTCAGCTGTCAAAGTCCATGAACTGCAGCTAATTAGGACGACTTTGTTTAATTAGTAGACTAAATCATTCTAACAGTTTCACGTCCAATTATATAGATAATATCTTTTTTTTTAGATATGATGATTTAGACGTAGCTATACTTACTGAACCACCATCCAGTGGTATCCTTATGGATGCAAATACAAATGTTTCTATCCTCAAGAGGCGACATCGAGACGTCTGACTGGAAGAGATGAGTAACGCGATCTACACACCCATTGATCTCTCAGAATATGTGAGAGATTCCAATAATCTCGAACTGCTGGAGAATAAGGAGGATATCCGTGATAAGGATTTCGATTTCCCATTGACACACCCAACAACTTTTGAGTGCGCTGATCACAGTCAAATTGTCTCATTCAATCATAATTCATGAGAGACCCAACTCCTCCGCCTTCCATAGTCCAAGCTTGAGAGTGAGAACTCCCAATGAAAGTTCATTCTTCGAACCCATCTGAGCTCCTCCGGTCGCTATAGGATCACCCAATTGGTCACGGATGATGAAACCTGCAGAGGATATGCCCGAGTTCTTCTGGCAACCATCAAAATTAAATTTGTACGTTCCTGATGTTTTTTCCCATCTAAGATTTCTTTTCTTCCTACGTGGTGTTGTACCACCTATGCCTATCTGGCTCATCTTCTCCATGCTTTTAGGGCCCGTTTGGTACTGATATACGTATATCAGATATGGGACTGGGTATCACTCATACCCATACTTATTGTTTGGTAAATTGGTATATGGATATCAAAGTGATAAACCCATATTTTCTTCCTTTGTATTTTCCCCCAATCCCATGTACCCTTTTAATTAGAGGTATCAAAATACATGTTTCTTTTCTTTCCATCTCATCGCTTCTCTTCCTCCCTCCTCTTGCTCCTCTTTCAATATTGCTGCCACAAGTTGCATTTCGGTCCCGACCTTCGATTTTGCTGCATCCCTCCACTCGCAAACCGATCCATAACTTGTGCACACCTTCGATTTCGCTGTTGTATTACAGTGAGGTCGATTGAGTCTGGGTAGGCAATCGCAGGAGGGTGTGGGGGTGGGTGGGGGGGTGAGAGGGGTAATTGGGGTCACCGGGGTAGGTAATTGCACGATGGGGGTTTGGGGTCACACAGTATGACGTCACGCCATCAGTTTCAACACTTTTCCTGCACTTGATGCAACCGTTATAGAACCATTTTCTTGGATTCAGAAATTCAACAATTGTAGCCACGAAAGCAAATAAACCACTCTGCACGGTTGGATGAAAAGAAGTTATGACATAAAAATCACACTACAAAAAAAAAATGAAATTTGCATCGGCAAATAACCGTGGCAAAAGGGAAGAATGGGGTGGCAAAATGCATTTAGCTTTGGCTTAGCGACGGCATATGGGGGCGTGGCCATTTTTGGGGTGGCAAAATTTTGTAGCTTCGGCAATGAGCCGTAGCTAGGAATTTAGCCACGGCAACGCTACGGCTAGCGACCCCTAATGGAAAAACAACCCATTTGCCACGACAAGCTGCCCTAGCTAAAGTGTGGGTGAAAAATTAAAAAAAAAAACTGCTTTCTAACCTGGATTCTTCAGACCCGGGCTAAAAAGTCCAATATTAAAAAAAAATCATACACATAATTTACATATATAATAAAATTTCATTAATTATACAAAACTTACATATATAATAAAATGTCAAAAACTATATAATTTATATACATAATTATAAAATTTACATATACAATAAAATGTCTAAAACTACAACTAATTACAAGATGACTTTCTTTTTTATCTGCTAAGATCAACATCAAATATGGCAAAATATCTTTGCTGCATGAAGCTAGCTGCTAAGTTTGACATTCAAGTGAAATTAACTACAAAGCAAGTTTTTGGCTTATCAATCGCGTTAAAATGACTTTATGATAAAAGATGGTTGATATATATCCATGCTTCTATGGATTGATTTTTACCATCAAAGGTGCAAGATTACAAGGTACCTTCTGAAATTCCTCTGGGGTTTGAGGTCTTCTAAAACCCCAATGGAGCTCTGGAAGGAATGCATCAACGTGAATAGGGAGGACAACTATATAACCTTGTGTGTGAGTTGAGCAAGGCTTCCATCCACCAGTGCTTCTTTTGCTGACGACGATGTCCCTGTGTTGGAGAACTGAACCAATGCCTGCAAAAGAAAGATGGATAATAACTGGAATTCAGAACATCATTCACATCATGAAGATTGGAAACAACATAGCCATGCAGTAAATGCTTATTTATCTAACCTAATCCTACTGTTTTCTCAAAGGTAGTTATTTTATGTACTGCTCAAAGTGCTGAAAAAACCTTCAACACAAACAAATTCCAGATAAAATAAATACATAGTAAATCAATGAAAAGACATGCTTTATATCAGAACTCACATTGAAGAGCACCAACTGATTGAATGAGGTTCCATGTTCCATCAATATAATTTATGTACTATGAAAGAAAAGTCAATAAATAAAATAAAATAAAGGCTTTTGAAGTGGTTATGACAGAAAGGTGTAAACTTCTAACTTCAGGCTAGCAACAAAACTTACAGATCCATAAATGGGATTCGCAGTAGCCACCAGCCTTAGCAATAGTCACTATTTGCCGCTCTGATAGAAGCACCATGCTTTGATTAAGATTATAATACACTTGAAGAGATTGTGTTTCCCAATCAGCTGATCAACCTGTCAAAGTCAATACATATACAAGTTTCAGCCTTGAAAAGAGTGAGAAATGGCCTAAATAAAATGATGCATGATTATAAAATGTTAGGAAGAAGAAGAAAAGACATTCAATACAATTCAACAAGGGAAATGAAGCATAAATTTGGTTTCAAATTTAAAAAAAAAAGTTCTGCAGAAAAATAAAAGGAACTATAAGTCTAGAAGGCTCTTTTTTTTGAAATCCAAGTTAGGGCCACACCTTGTCAAGACTGTTGTAATGAATGTGTTCTACTAGTCCACTTTTCTTGTTCAAGTTTTGAGTACTCACATTCTGGAAAGTAAAACAAAGTTTGATACACTTACACTTTAAATTGAAGGGAAGGTAATAAAAAAAGGATAACTTAAATAAAGGTTGAAAATTGCCATTAATTGCCAAAAATACCACCAAATAGGCTTGGATCATATCTGGGCTTATTTTTGTGAATATCAATACCTTAAATTATTCTTTTATAATACACTGATTTAGTTGTTTAGGTTAAATTTACAACTCCCTACCCCCCCTCCCTTTCCGTGACATAGCAATCCACTTATAAAAGGGAAATTAGCTTCTCTCATCCACTCCAAGTTTCCCTTGTATAAAGATTTTAGATTATCAGTGCTAAGATTCTATTAATAAAAGATAAAGATTATAGTTATCTACAAATTATAAAATATACCTCATACAAATTCATATATCAGAAAAAGGGGAAACAAAAGCAGTTGATAAAACATACATAATAAGAAAACACGATTCAAACAAAAATTAATTGCACACAATTGAATAATGGAAGAGAATCATTAATATAGAAGAGGCTTAAAAAAAGTACAACATATCATCTCTGATCATTATAAACAGTTAAAAAGAGAAAGATCGTAGTTAGTACTAGTGTCTTGCAAAGATAATGCATCAAGATCATCTTATTATTCCTTGCACGAGTTTCACCGAGCTTAAGTAAGCTGTAAATGAAAACCTATAAGACCCAATTAAGATGAGTGTCTGGGAAAACTATAGTTGACCAACATATCAACGGTGTAATGCAAAATACCCTAGATTGGCATGGCCTAGAATAAAGCAACTTACAACGATTCGAGAGGTTTTGGAAACGAGGACTAAATGGATTAAAACTATAGCTGACAAGCATATCAACAGCAAACCCGTACATATCCCAGCAGATAAAGAGAATTGCTTTTGATATTTTACAATGTTCAGTGGAGTTTCTGGAATTGCGTAGAGCTACCACTTAGGAAGCTGATTCTACATCCCTCTTTAGTAGCTCCTGGCGAAGACAACAATTTCAGCAGTTCAGTGGAGTTGTTCAGTGGAGTTTCAGCAGCCATGCAGATGAGAAACGTGATATTTTCATTCACCACAAACGTAACAAAAAGGAAAAAAAGGGTCAAAACAATCGTTACTATTTAACAAAATCAATAAATAAAAAAAAGCAACAAAATAAAAACAAAATTACCTCTGATTGTGTCTCTGTATTAACATGTTTATCGCATCGAACGCCACGAAAAAACAATTCACCACCAGAAAACTCTTTCCCTAAGCAAACATTTAAAGTTACCTCCACATCATCCACATGAAAACCTGCCGATTGAACATAAATCAAAGTTACTAAACCATCTGACAGAAGAAAACAATAGAAAAAACTGTCAGCGAAAAACAGCAGCCAAAGGCAAGCATTATGGATACAAACAAGGCAAAATTCATTTCGACAGAAATTGAAACTAAAGTAAGAATTGCAACTTTAAGTTGAATTTTCTGCAGAAAGACAGTCCTCACACATATTTGTCAAAAATGGACAATACTATGACCAACAGATACTTTCGAATTAATGTAAACAACAAAAACCTTAATATTCGAATTAATGTAAACAACAAAAACCTTAATATTGATATTTGGATTCCAAAATCAAAGCAGGAATATTTTTAACGAAGAAAAGCGAGGTACTACAACATATTACAGATCCACAAGTCACCAAGTGAATATACTAATTAAAACATAATAAAATTATAACGGGGGTTCGTATCAGATTGTAAACAATCATGTCAAAAACTTGTCAATAATTGAGCATTCTAGTCCCAACAAAATAAGAATCACTACAAAAAACACAGGAAATAGCCACGGTCAAATAGCCATGAATTTAGCCACGGACATAGCTACGAATTTCACGTTCGTCGCCATTCGTGGCTATATGCCTCGTCGCTAATAGCCAGCTCCCCAACATTCGTGGCTAATAGCCACGATCTGACAAGTCGTGGCTATGTCCTTGGCCGGTTCGGAATTGTGTCACCTGTGGCTGTAGCGACGAAGTTAGCCACGTTGTATGTCGAGGCTGATTTCACGGCTTGACACGTGCGTGATGTCTAGAGTCTTTCATGGCTGATTTCATGGCAACGACCATGGCCAATTAGGTGGTATTATTGGCTATGCCCGTGGCTATTCTCGTGGCGGTATTTGTGGCTAAGTTCGTGACTTTACTACTGGCTATGTTCGTGGCCTTATTCGTTATGTGAGCTAGAAAATAAATTTAATATAATTTATAAATCTGTCACACAAACACATCCAAAATAACCATAAATTACACCATTCAAAACACTTACAACATACAGAAATACTACACCTAAGAAAAGACACCAACACATCTTAAGAATCTAGACACTGGTTTGGGTAAAAACACCAACACATCTTAAGAATCTAGACACTAGTTTGAGAGCTTCCGCCTTGTTCATGCACCCAATGCTTTACACTGGACCAGCTAGCGATTGAACTTCAGTGAGGGCAAGGTTCTATTTTTTCTGCCAAGGTATGAAATTACATGTCCCTGTTCAATTACAAAAACATAACACAAATCAAATACTAAATTTCATGAATAGCAGATTGAATAAGTAAATTAAAACAATTTTAAAAATAACAAGTTCATAAACAAACCATCAAGGATAAACAATGCATTGCCTACAAAACCAGAAAGAAATTAGTCTCAATTTTGTTTTTAATTTTTCTTTTTCCCTTTAACAGTTCCTCTCATTTTCTTGTATTAAGGGGCAATCAGATATTCAATTTACGATATGCAACTCTCTTGCTGTTACATACACACAGATTTCTTTGATGCTTTCGTCCAAGTATTTGCTGTAATCTCCTCAACCATCCCAAATCAGGTTGACTGTTCACAGAACAACAAACAGAAGGTTAGCTCAACTCTAAGGATAACAGATACCAAGTTTCTAATATTCAAAATAAACGAGATCCAATTCATACACAAAAAACCGAATTCAACACATACACCAAAAAAAAGAAGCTTTACAACAGTTGAACCTTAAATTCCAAATCAGTATAAAAATCTCAAATTTTTTGCATAAATTTGTACTCTCTGATTTAATATTGTATATCATCCCAACAAGAGAAAGACAAGCTGGATAAAGAGAGCATAAAACATCATCTCCCATGGCTGCTCACCTACAGATTCGAAGGAAGGAGGAAGCAGAAATCTTCAATCCCTCCCGCCCTCGTTCTCCTTGATGTTGCATCCTCCAATCTGACACTGACGCCGACGCGCTCTTCCTAGGATACCTGTGGATCTGGAGTTCGTTCGCCATGGCTTCGGTGGTGTGAGTTCGAAAGCTATGGCGGTATGTGGATCTGTGAGTCCAAATAGGTTAGAAAAGGAGATTCAAGAACTAATAACTGAACAAGGAGCTACGGTTGTAGGTAATATGGGATTTGCTCAGGTTTTTTGCGATTCTGAAACTAAAATAAAGGCTGAAGTAGAAAAGGTTGGATCTATTGAGCATTTGACTCGAGGGTCGGGTTCGATTTGAGTGGAGGAAAGAAAAATTCGCAAGTTTATTGAAGAACAGGAGACCATGAGAGTAGGAGGAGGAGAAGAGGAAGAAAACATACTTGAAAAGAAGAGGAGGGAGATTGTTGGAAGCGATTTTCAACCATGGAAAAGGAAGCTGGCAAGAGAGGTGCACAATCGGTCTCTAGGAAATGAAAGCTTTCGATTAAAACCATGAATTTTGGGGCAAATGGGAAGGAGATGGGAGAGGAAGAGACGACAATGGAGGTAGAGGGAAGAGGCAATACGATCAGTTGAGTGTGCAATTGGAAGGGAGAGGCGACATGGATCCCCTTCAGAATGCATCCATTAACAGTGAAAAGGGAGAGGCAAGTTGAAGCGTTAAAGGCAGAGAGGCGGTGAAGAGGATGAAATAGGGTTAGAATGTAAAAAGTTCATTTTTATACCCACCCTGGGCCAACTATCCGAAATTTCAAAGCCCAGTAGGTTACCGCTCATAAGTACATTACCGCTCAAAAAAATATCTATTCACCGCCTAAAATGTGGATAGAAAATTTTCCAACATATATTGACTTTTTCTATATATATATATATGATTTTTCTATTGTGAAACATACTAGTAATATATATAAAATTAATATTATAAAATATTAATAAAAGTTAAGATATCTTTTAAAATAAAAACAAAGTTAAGTACTTTTATAGTATTCTCATAGGAATTTATTAATTAGTTAATATAAGATTTTGTTCAACACTCATTGGTTACTTATATAAGAATTTTGTAGGTAACATATGGTTTTATTTAATAGTCATTAGTTACTTCTATAAGTTTTCCTCAAAACTTAATTTTATATTCTCATAGGAATTTATTAGTTAATATAAAGTTTTATTCAACATTTGTTAGTTATTTATGTGTGTTTCCTCAAAAAAATACCATTATATGATTCTAGTAAGAATTTATTAGTCAATCTAAGGTTTTATTAAACATTTATTCATTAAGTATGTGAATTTTCCTCAAAAAATATTCTTATAGTATTCTAATAATAATTTATTGGTCAATATAAGGTTTATTAAACATTTGTTTTTTTTTGGTGAAATTTATTAAACATTTATTGGTTACTTATAAGATTTTTTCTCAAAACTTACTCTTATAGTATTCTAATAAGAATTTATTTGGCCATATAAGGTTTTATTAAATATTTGTTAGTTACTTATATGAGGTTTCCTCAAAACATACTCTTATGGTATTCTAATAAGAAGTTAGTAGTCGATATAAGGTTTTATTAAACATATATTCGTTACTTATATGAGTTTTCCTCAAACATACTTTTATAGTATTGTAATAAAAATTTAGTAGCCAATATAAGGTTTTATTAAACATTTATTCGTTACTTAACAATGAGTTTTCCTCAAAACATACTCCTATAGTATTCTAATAAGAATTTAGTAGTCAATATAATGTTTCATGAAACATTTATTCTTTACTTATATGAGTTTTCCTCAAAACATACTCTTATAGTATTCTAATAAGAATTTATTAGTCAATATAAGGTTTTATTAGATATTTGTCAGTTACTTATATGAGGTTTCCTCAAAACATACTCTTATAGTATTGAGTATTCTAATAAGAATTTAGTAGTCAATATAAGGTTTTATTAAACATCTATTCGTTACTGATACGAGTTTTGCTCAAAACATACTTTTATAGTATTGTAATAAAAATTTAGTAGCCAATATAAGGTTTTATTAAACATTTATTCGTTACTTAACAATGAATTTTCCTCAAAACACACTCTCATAGTATTCTAATAAGAATTTAATAGTCAATATAATGTTTCATGAAACATACTCCTATAATGTTTCATGGAACA
This sequence comes from Persicaria tinctoria, assembly GCA_037127255.1. Classification (NCBI taxonomy): domain Eukaryota; kingdom Viridiplantae; phylum Streptophyta; class Magnoliopsida; order Caryophyllales; family Polygonaceae; genus Persicaria; species Persicaria tinctoria. The sequence continues at coordinate 37,861,678 of JBANSL010000012.1, read as the reverse complement.
TTTATTCTTCACAATACTATAATGTTTTATCCAACACTTATAGTATTCTACAACTTTATTACTTAATATAAAGTTTTATTCAACACTTATTAGCTACTTATATGAGTTTTCCTCAAAACATATTTTTATAGTATTCTAATAAGAATCTATTAGTATTATAAGGTGTTATTAAACATTTATTCGTTACTTATATGAGATTTCCGAAAAACATACTCTAATAGTATTATAATAAAAATTTATTAGTCAATATAATGTTTTATTAAACATTTATTCGTTACTTATATGAGTTTTCCTGAAAACATACTTCTATAGTATTCTAGTAAGAATTTATTTTTGGTAGAAACTAATAAGAATTTATTAGTTATTTTAAGATGTTATTCAACATTTATTAGTTACTTATATGAGTTTTCCTCAAAACATACCCTTATAATATTCTAATAAAAAATTTGTTACTTAATATAAAGTTTTATTCAGCAATTATTAGTTACTTATATGATTTTCCCTCAAAACACACACTTATAGTATTCTTATAACATTTTATTAGATAATATAAGGTTTTATTCCACAATTACTAGGTAAATATATGATTCTCCCTCAAAACACACACTTATAGTATTCTAATAAGAATTTATTACATAATATAAAGCTTTATTCCACAATCTGTAGCAACTTATATGATTTTTCCTCAAAATAAGCTCTCATAATATTCTCATATGAATTTATTAGTTAATATAAGATTTTATTCAACGATTATTAGTTACTTATAGGAATTTTTTCCCTCAAAACACATTTTATTCAACAATTATTAATTTTGTTTATTTTTGAGTATTTATTTGCATATAAAGACATACATCATTAATGGGCCAATTGGCGAAAAATATAGCCATATTTGAGCCTATAATAAATTAAAGCCCATTAGAAATTAAAGTGTGTGATATGAGGTTAAATGTAAATAGCCACGGCATTAGCCACGGATATGACCGTGGCTATTAATTAGGCTCTTTAATATGTCAAGAGCTATTAATTGAGCTTCCATATTCATTGGGCTTTGACTACTACTAACGGGTTGACCGTCTTTGGGCTTTTACTATCTTTGATATTGGGCTTGACCGCCTTTGGGCTGTAATATTTTTTTAGGTGATATTTTGAACTTTAAAATTATTATTTGCTTTAATTTGTGTGAATAATTACCCAAATTCGGATATAGCAATGGACAATGGGCATGATCATATTAGCGTCGAATTCAGCCGCAGTCTTTCCAACAATGGCTAAATTCGTGGCTATTGACCATGAAATATTGTCATGATTGCCAACTGTCACTTCTTCTTAGCCACTAGTACAACCACAATATTTTTTTTTGCGGGCTTATTGGCATCGAAATCAGCCACGAATATTCACGATCGTGGCTAACAGTCATGACAGGTCGTGGCTAACAACCATGAATTTAGCTACGACATTCATGATCGTGGCTAATAGTCATGACATTTTGGACGCGAATTTATGTCATCACCCTCAGCCACAGATTTAGCCACGAAAAATTTCACTCGACGCTTATTTAGCGAAGACATGTCAAGTCGTGGCTACGTTCGTAGCTATTAGCCACGGATTCAGCCACAACCCTATGTCGTTGCTAAAAAATCCGTGGCTATTTCCTGTTTTTTTGGTAGTGATGGCCATATGGGTATTTGAATAATACATATATGCATTACATGATATTTTTGCATTTTTGATATTTTTATTTTTTTCTTTTGATTTTATTGGGTTTTTACATGCTAGAAAGTAAAAATTGTGAATGATAACTGAAGTTTCAACTAGACTGCAAAACCAACTAAAAACATCAATAAAACATGAATCAGAAGGATAAGCATGTTGATAACTAACTACTAAACTAACCCCCCCCCCCCCCAAACACTTGAAGATTGCATTTTCCTCAACGCATAAAAAAAGAACAATGATAAGGAACAAGTGTAGGAAGGGTGGTGCGGGACGAACGCCGTTGGCACTTTCGCCCTTTGCCAAATAGTAATAAAATCCAAACTCAAAGCACAAAACCAATAGATTAGTAAATTAATGAATTAATAAACCAAAGAACTACTAGTATAGCAATGAAGTCCGGAGTCGAACACACATGGAGAAGAGATTCACTACTCAATAACTCTTCCTAAAGACTCTTATGACAAAACAATGATTTATGACCAAGTAACAAGGAAATAAAGTAACCAACTTTACGATTGCAAAGCGAATTGATAATAAGGTTGAGAAAATATTTCACCTGTAATTCTTTGACAATGGTTGAGATTCATGGTCCTACGATGATTAATTAATTATTCATAAACATATGTCTACTTGACTAAAGTTGAAGGATCCGCAGAGATAAATCACCTTATTCAATATCACTAAAGAATAGTATTAAGGACTCAAGTTATTAGACCAATTGGAATATTGATTCAATACAATTAAGACAAACCGGAACAACCCTGGATCAGCCCTAATCGACACTTCTCAACATAGATCAATTGAAATCATCCATTACAAAGACAAAGAAATATCACTACTTCAATACCTTCGTTTGATATCAAGAACACAACAATGAATTCATAGCTAAGATGAATTCCTGACATGGTGATCAATTATAGAAAGAAACAAAAATATAAAATAGGAACAAGATGATAAATATAAATATGAATAACTAAATATAATAAAATCCTCACAATCTAAACAACCATATCTTCGAATCACAAGCGAAACTATGAATTTAGCAACGCATAGGCCAAAAACCTCTCTTCTCTCTAAAGGTGTTCGGTATCTCTCTCTAATGCCTCACACAGCTGGAATAATAACCTAACAACTAATAAAGAGTCATACAAACCCTAATAATATAATAGGAAATAGAATCTTCGGATCCAAATCGCAATCGCTGGAAACGGCGACACAACAGGCACCGCCATACGCACTGACAGATTCTCCTCTTCTCTTCGATGTTGTGCTTCCTTGCTCCTCTCTAGCCTCTTCCTCAGCCTTCATGTGCTACAAAACATGTCTCTTAAGCTCTTCCAAGATCCTTTCCAATGTCGGAATATAATTCTGCAGAATAAACAATAAAAAGGCATAGATTATGAACTCGAATACTTCACAAGCAATATATGAAACAAGACTAAAGCACATGCAAAACTCCTATCTAAATGCAATAAGAAAAACCTATAATGCCTATATGAAATATGCATTATCAAAGGGAGGGGCATACCTACTCACTGGGACACTGGTTGGAATGGTAAAAGTGCTCAAACTAGTTGAAGAAGGTGTTCATGCTCTTCTACACATTAGCCAAGGTGTGGGCGTGATCCAACTTTGTTTGCAAAGCTTAGCCCGGGACTGATGGAACTCCTCAGCATGGTCATCCTAACGTCTAAGAAGCGCATCATGAGACAAGCAAAACTCCTCAGCCTGGTCTAACTGCAGCTGATTGATATTGGACAAGAGTTGGTCGAAGGTGGCCATATAATAAAGCGAGGGCTGATACTCTATGTCCTCGTCAAAATCATCTATGGAGGCACTGGGCTCCCCCTGAATCATGTATCTTGGCACCGCCTGCTCCTCCTCATCCTTTGGAAGCTACTTCTTGTCCTCATAGTCCGACAATTCTCAGGGGGGGGGGGGGGGGGCACCCTCTATCGTCACAAGATGGCTCAACACTATATCGTCGGGCAATCAGCGTAATGAGCCCACCAAAAGCAATGGTGCGAGTGGAGCGATGTGCATCCTCCCGGAACATATTCAAGCACGCATCCAAGAATAGCTACACCCAGTCGGGTACAATATTGGCCTCGGGGGTCAGGTAATACAACCATGCCCAACTCTTCAGGGACACCTTATTGATCTCCACCTAACCGAAGAAGGTATTGTTCAACACCTTGTGGTAAAGACGCATCGTAGAGTGGGTGATAGATTAATTGTTGTTATTTCCATCCTTCTTCCATTGCTGGCCATTTGCTAGTTCTCAAGTCCTCACTGGAAAAAGATGATGCAGAGCTTTCTGCCAGTTGGTCGTCACATGCCTTATAACTCCGAGGGCCTACGACAAGCGGGTCTTGGAAGACTCAACCTGTTTCCCTCTCAAACGGAACTCGATGGAGCCTTCATTATAAACCTCTAGCGTCGCCAAAAATTCTCAAACCAAGTCTGGGTAAGTAATAGCATTGAGGATAGCCAACTGACAGATCCCACCATGGTGGAGGAGTGCCTGAATGGGCTCAACTAGCCCCAACTCTATCAACATCGGTCGATCGAAAAACTTTATTGTGGTGTACTTCTAGCTCTCCAATTTGTTACATTTCACAATCTCCTCAGTCGTCAATCCTTAGGGTATAACCATGTCGTGTACAGTAGTCATGGTGGAAGTAAATATGCGGATGACGAGTTAAACTTACAAAATGAGCCGAAAAGCAGCTTCTACTGTCGGCGGTGGGCACCGGTTAAGTAACGGTGGGCGCTGCTTTTTTTGGCAAAGTGGGGGTGTGCTATAGCAGACGATGGGTGCTGTTTAGGGGTGGTAGGTTGATAATGCATATTTTATATAGGCATTATAGGTAGGTCTCAGGAGCATTACAAAGTCGTATTGCATGATTAATAAGCTTATTCATATTCTTGGTCATTTGGTATTCGAAGTGCAAAATATACGGTTTCTAGCTTTTATTTGTAGGCTATAAGATTCGACCTCGAAAGGTGGAGAAAGAATGGACCAAAATGGACAAAGAAGAGCTAAAGAACAAGAGCGGAAATGGAGAGCGTTGAGAAATCCCATCTTTAAGGTTATGAGAAGTTGGAATTAGCTTCTGAGGTCTTAATGAGAATCGTAGTGCTTGGAAAGAGCTTTCCAACGCATACTCATATGCATCAATCGAACAAAGAATGACTCCAGAAAGTGTGTTACAAGTAGACCTGAGCATGGGCTGGGCCGGACGGGCTTGGGTCGGGCCTCCGACAATTTAGCGGCCCAGTATACCGGGCCAGACCCGGTTTTTTGACCTACTACGTTGCCCAAGCCCGCCCTTGTTGACCGGCCGGGCTACCCACCGGGCTTGACGGGCTTTTTCATCCAAAACAATAAGTCCATAATATTAAAATTCAATACAATAAAGTTCACAATATCAATTCTTTATAGTAGTTAGTTATAATTTCTAAGGCCCTTTCGGTGTTCACTAGACATTGGAGACAAGGAAGAACAATTGAAAGTGTAAAGAGGAGAGAAAGAGATTGCACCACCAAATTGCCTTTTTTATTAAATTGTCCCGCTAGCCTTCTCCCTAAGTCGACAAAAAAAAAAGTATTTTAAATTGCCCATGATTTCACAGTCAAATTATTCATATATTGGCTTTATACGGAGTATATATATACTATATAGTATTATATAAATATCCATATAACAACAACAACAACAAATCCAGTACCTCCCGCATAGAGTAGGGTTTGGAGGGTCGAGATGTACGCACCCTTGCCCCGACTAGATCGAGAGAGTGTTTTCGAGTGACCCATGACCGGAAATCAAAGAAAAGAGGAAAACCACCCCACAAACAACTAGAAATTAAGAAAGGGGCAAAGATGAGAAGTTGGAAAGGATGCACACAAGGGAAGTTGAGATAGAAGGGAAGCATAAGCGAGAAACGTTGCCCCTGACTAGAGTTCTTCAACTCGGATAGGACTCCTCCACTGAATCCCGTCGTGTGTCATCTCCTCTGAGAGTCCCAGAGCGGTCAGATTATACCTAATCACTTCACCCCAACTCTTCTTTGGACGCCCTCTTCCTCACCGAACTCTTTCGATAGCCAAGTTATTACACCTACGCACCGGCGCATTTGGATCTCTCATCTGAACATGCCCATACCATCGGAGTCTTGATTCCCGCAACTTAGCCTGAATACTAGCCACTCCTACCTTTTCTCGAATAGCCTCGTTTCTGATTCTGTCGCGCAAGGTAAATCCACACATCCACCTGAGCATCCTCATCTCAGCTACCATGAGTTTCTGTTCATGAGCCTTATTTCTCGCCCAACACTCTGCGCCATATAAAGAGATGGTCTCACCACCACATTGTAGAACTTACCCTTGAGCTTGAGTGGAACCCTTCTGTCACATAAGACTCCTGACGCGGCTCTCCATTTTCGCCAACCCACTTGGATCCGATGCTTGACATACCTGTCCACACCTCCATCGCTTTGCATTACAGACCCCAGATACTTGAAATTGTCTTTCGTCGGAACTGGGTCCCCAACCATGCTGACACTCTCGTCTCCCTCTTCCTCTTTGCCAAGTCTGAAAACCACGTACTCCGTCTTCGTCCTACTCAATCGGAAGCCCTTCTCCTCAAGCTTATCCCTCCATAACTCTAGTTTGTTGTTAACCCCTGCTCTAGTCTCGTCAATTAGGACAACATCATCTGCAAAAAGCATGCACCACGGGATCCCACCCTGGATACTACTTGACACCACATCCATAACTACTGTAAAGAGAAACGGGCTCAAAGCCGAGCCTTGGTGCAAGCCTACTTGAACCAAAAAGTATTCAGGGTCCCCACTGTGTGAATATATGTTGTGAGCTGAATCTGCCATGTTTTACAGTAACTTTTATGACGTTTTCTGCATACATTTCATACATTTGGGCTAGAATAGTGCAGAATCTATGTAGTTTATGTTTATTTGCCAAATTATGGAATCTACACCAGTTTCTGTTTAAATTCGCAGAATTCGAGGCAATTTACAGCAGTTCTATGAAAGGTTGGAAAAGCTCGAAAATCAGCTACAGAAGTCCAAGGTCAAAGAACGACAAAACCAGGACGAATCAAGCTGGAGCCCAGAGTTACTCGATATCGAGTTCTTTTACTCGATATCGACAAAGTATGTCCGAGCAGTGCTGGTCGAATAGAGCTGATCGAGGAAGCTGAAGACGAAGGCAACCCGACTCCGGAGCTCTACTCGATATCGAGTAAGCTACTCGATATCGACAAACACCCAGATGCCATACCTGGAGTCGAGGAGCTGTGCCAAGTCGAGAAGCCGAAGACCTGGAGACGCCGAGCAACATCTACTCGATATCGAGGATCTTACTCGATATCGACAAAGACCAGCACCACACTTACAAGCCAGATCGGGGAGCAGTTCCTCGACCAAGACCAGCAACGCAGAAGTCGACACAGGTTACTCGATATCGAGGACCTTAGTCGATATGGAGGACCCCAGCAGCGCCTGCTCTCACCGCTGCTAAAGATACTGCTCTCACCGCTGAGAGAGCACACACTACAAGGGAAGCTAAGCGTGCGATGCTATTGGAAGATGAGCTTGCCCAATACCCAACAACTGCAGAGGATTACATGCACCCGACTCTCATAGTGCTTGAATCGGCCATTCTAATCCCTGAAAATAACTATGAAATTCGCACTCCTTTCCTTATTGAAATTAAGAATAATGCTTTCTTTGGTAGATTTAATGAATGCCCTCTTCAGCATATTACAAATTTTACTGACATGTGTCGTACTCTTGCTGAAGGTACCACCTTGGAGTACATCTTGATGAAGGCCTTTCGTTGGTCCTTATCTGGTCCAGCATTGAAATGGCTTGAAGGGCTGAAACCGCGATCTCTCACAATATGGGCTGAAGTAAAGCAAGAGTTTCTCAACAAATTCTTCCCTCCTGCCAAGACAGCACTCATTCGCCAAAAGATCACAACTTTCAAACATAAGCCTGGGGAGCCGCTGGCAAAGGCCTGGGAAAGATATAAAGATCTGCTGTGATCATACCCTACACATGGACAGCAAACCTGCGTAGTTCAAGAAATCTTCTTCAATTCTCTGGATTTGGCTGCAAAGGATAGAATCAACACATATACTCATTATGAGTATCTGACGATGCCGCCTGCTAACGCATGGGCTGCTCTCGACAAGCTGACCAACTATGATAACAAGCATGGGGCTCCAACCAACTATGAGGAGAATGCCTATGCTAGGCCAGCCCCATCCATGCCCCTCTATGAGCCCTCTAAAGAGATTGATCCAAATGTCAAGGAGCTATTACAGAGATCAGAACCTCAAGCTCCTCAAGCATGTCAAATACCTTTCTGTCAACCAGGCCTGCATCGAATGCGGATCACAAAGGCACACTACTCCTGAGTGCCCACACATAGAGCAAGTCAGGCTGGCAGAGTACCATGAAGAGGCAGCTTACGCAGGGGGTCCCAATCGCTACATGGGGGACCAAAGGTTTCAGCAACCACAATGGAACCAAGGTGCCCCTAGGAACCCCCACCCTACAGAGCTCCAGGACATCCGGAAAGGGACCAGAAAAGGGATGATCTACAGACTGTCCTAGAGGAAATACGAAGAAATCATTCAGACACCAAGCAATCCTTCAACTCAGTCTACACTCAGATTAAAGGTGTCAACTCTAGGCTTGGAGAGATTGATATATGACGGAAATCAGTTGATACACATATTGTAAAGGCTCGGATTTTTAAATCCTAATTTTTTTGGAAAAAGAAACTTTAAAATGAATTTAAAATCAAAATTTAATAGAAAACTCGTTAAATTGAATCTGAAATTTAAGGAATGGATTTTCGACCTAAAATAAAAATTTTGAAAACTAACTTGGCATGGCACTATTGATTCTCAGATCACTTGAAACCTCTAAAAATTTGTTTCTTTTCGGGTCTTTTGAAATATCCTTTGAGCACCACTTAATTGTCTAATTGTCTTCTTCCCGTTGTCCTTATTCTAGATTGAGAACAAGTCATACTCTCCTCCAATGTGGTCTTTTCCCCCTCTGACTTTGACCAACTCAAATAAAATGCAGATCTCACCCTTGTCTTCTTCCCCTTTTCCCCATTTCGAGTGAGTAGTTGCGGGAGCCCATTTCTCCTTGCCCTGTTCATTTTAAGCAGCAGATGGTCCCTTCCCCTATTGCTCACCTGATTCCCTACACATCCCTCATCTCTCTCGTTGATTCATCCAGGCCTCCATCTCCTCTCCTTATCTGATTTCACACACTGTAAAATACCAACACCCCTCTCTCCCTTTGTTTTCAAAACCCAAAAGACAATCTCCCCTTTCACCTCTTGTTCAAGCCACCCACAATCACCGTCGCCGACGACCACCACCACCTCCCGACGAAACCGACACCTCCAACAACTTCTTCCTTGTCTTCGGTTCAGCATCCCTGAGCGCCTCTGCCCTCCCGAGGACCCCAAGCTCCACAGCCCTGCTTCGACAAACCCGAGCATCACTGAGCCTCCTCCAAGTCACCTCCTAGGTCCGACGAAGCCAGGTACGAGATCGAAGCCACCCAGGAGGCCGGTACCGACACCGATGCCATCTCCGAGGACCCGAGCGCCATCCGAGCACCTCCAGGCACCCACAACAGCTTCCTCCTTCCTCCACCGCAGTCCGACGGGGCCAAGCTGAACCCGACGCCTCCCAGGAGCCCCAGCTGGCGGTCGCTGACAGCTGAGCCCTTCTTCCTCTCCTTCTTTCCCATTTTCCCTTCCACGCATCCGGTAAGGGTTGTTCCACTTCTTTTCGCTCTGAATCAATTGTAAAGGCGCATCTTTAAGCCTTTTATCCCCACCATAGGACAAGCAAAATCAGTTCAGGTCTCCGGCGAGATCGAACGACCTCCGACGAAACCCAATCGAATCGCCGACGAGTCGAATCGAGTCCGACGCACCTCCGGCGAGAACTCGAGCCCCTTGGTGAGCTATTCCTTCTCCTTCTTCCCTCCCTTTCTTTCCTGTGTGTGTGTCGAGGGGTCGGAGCTCAGCGCCTCCGCCGGCGGCTCTCCCTCCTCTCTCTCCATCGTTTTTCTCCTTCTCGAGCAGAAGGTCTGCCTTCCTCTCTGTTCTTTCAATCAGAATGGGAAGAAGAAGACCAGAGGGCCCACGCTTCCATGTCATCAGCTGGGGCCCTCTTTTTTTTTTTTTAAAATGAGGTTTTGGCTTTACAAAAAAGTGGAATGGGAGATTCACAAATGGCTTGGGCCTAATTTTTGTATGGGCCGGGTCTTCTTTCAGCCTCTTTTTAAAAATGATTTTGGGCCTGTTTTCAAAGTGAGGCTCGGTTTGGTATTTTATGAAATAAAAGGGGTTGGGTTATTTTGATAAGATGATATATATTAGGAGTAATTAAAAATAAATAAATAATGGCATGGTAAAATATGGGGATTTAAATTATGTTATCGGAATTAAATGGAGAAAGCAATTTGATGAGCATTTTCAAGGATCGGAATTTCTAACTAGTTGATTAGTATTTTAGAGCGGTTTCGGGACTAACTCGGGCATTATGTGATCGGTGACTAACTAGCATGATTAATGTGAATGCTTGACTAATATCATGATTGATGTGTACTAATGGCATGATTGATTGAATAAAGGCATGATGAAGTGTTAGACTTGTTTATCATTAATTTATGCGTTGAGATATGATGAATATGATGCACTTGAGCTATGTGATATGCGAATATATGGTTATGAATATATGAATGTGGCTGAATGGAATGATGAGAACGATATCGTATTGAGGAATGTGGCAATGTGATGAATGGTTGAACTTGAAGAAATGATGATTGCGATATGGGTGTTATTCTCGTTGAATGATGATGCTTTGAGTGCTTGAATGATTAGACGTAGACTTATATATGTGTTCTGATATGTATCTAGGTGATACCTTGTGCCATGATTGATGTGTGCCAGACTTTCTATTATGCTGTTCTGCATAGCCAGGTGAGTTCCTATATGAGCTCACTCAGATTCGAAAAGAGATCTCCCTGCTTGTAGCCATGTGCATACTAGGTGCTTGCACTCATAATAAAACATGCCATGTAGTATCCTGCTAGGATTGCACTCATGATTGAGCATTCATTTACTCATTACTTTTGTAAACAGAACGGCCGTTATCTGTGAAGTAACTAGAGTCATTGCTAGGGTTATAGGACGACCTAGTCCCATCGGGTCCCGTCCTGAGTCAATCAAGTCATGAAACTTCCTTATATTATGAGATGCTTGCGGGCTTTATTGTGGAGCGGGTTGGACATGCGTGCTGCCCGATTATTATGGAATGCATTCACGGGCTGGCCAGTCTCCGCCCTATCGGAAGGGGGTGGAGGTAAGAGAGGGATTTACCACTCGGTATTCGGTGCTAAGGCCTTATTATATTTATGCACTTGATCTTAGGACCATGCTAGTGTGTTAATATTCCGCCTTGCATATAGAAACATCTTTATTAGGACTAGCGTGTGTATGTGTCTGCTTGTTTGGGATTACATTGCGTAGGGCTTCGATCTGACACCGCCCCGCATACATTTTTTTTAGGTTTGCTTTGCAGCATGGATTGTTCCTTGATTTTGTATAGTGGGGACTCTCTTGGGCGATTACAAAGAAATGGTCTAACCTTAGATTTCGATAAATACGCTTATTGATTTGGTTTTGACGCGACTCAGCCGTGGCACCCTCCTGTATTACACCTTGATTCTACTATTCGCATGACTGTTGGTTTTCCACGCTTAGACTTATGACATGCACAGGGGACTTCCCCAGGGATTCCAACGATCCCTTCGAATTTTGGGTACGAAATCTCACTTGAAAACGTTATAGTAGAATTTCAAACCTTCAACCTGTACTCGGGGCGCAAGATCCTAATGAGGGGTTTCATCCCTCGAAACGTAACCCGAGAATCATAATCCCGGGCCGTTACAAATTTGGTATCAGAGCGAGGTTTTGCAAACCGAGTATGATAGATTGAAATGGTTTTGAAAATGACCCATGGTTTTCGAATGGTTTTTCAAGATGTTTTAAAAAGGGCAAAATAAATTTAATATGGCTAACTCAAATGGACTAAATATGAACTTGAGTCAATAAATCCGGTAATTAAACAAGGGAAACGAAGGGGTAGTAAAGGCGTTAGACCATCCCTATTGGATGTAGTTGGGAACGTTTAGGCAAAATATAGCTTGTTCTTTTACAGGTGGACTTGAAGACTCCAAGGAACCCGAAGGTTGGAGTGACATGGGTTAGGGGGCCGTGAGGTATTTGCCCCTCCGGTCAGCCGTCTCTCGAAGGACGGCATAGAGTGTCTCTGTGATTATATGCATTATATCCAACTAGGCCTAAGGGCGATCCTTCTCGAAGAGGATCATATCAATTTCGTTGATTGCTTTCGTGTTGAGTGTTACTGTTCTTATGGTAGAAAACTAATTGGTATGCCTTAACTTGATCATGTAAATAACTGAATGTGGGAACGGGATAGCGTGAGGAAACCCTGTCCTTGTGTAATCGGAATTTCCGTCTTGTTGGAATAACCCTTCCCTAATTCAAACCTTTTGATGATTCTGACTCCGTCACCCATCCCACCAAAACATTTAGGCATGCTAGCGAGGGTCGAGGAGCGTATGCTCTCCCCGTTTTGAGTCCTGCTTGATATCCCACCATCTATGCTTCTATCGAGTCTCGTACTTGAGGTTGGTATCTTCCAAGGGAAAATTTGGGTCCGTCCAGTAGCTACTTTCGAGGGTGTGTTAGATATGGGAAATTCATGAGCATTTTAAGGAGGGTGAACAATGAAATAATTCCAAGTTAGAATTGATTTGTCTTATGGAGTTATCCTTCTCGATTCTTATACTAGTCAACCGTGTCTTCTTACCACGAGTGTCTAAACACAAATTATACCCTCATCTTGAAAACAGTGTGAATGTCCTTGTGTCATACCGAGCGAGTCATACTAGCGTCCCACGGGGAAACAGGGTGATGAGTCGGTGATTGCCCTTAGAGAATTCTATCTGGTTATAATAGTGGGCCCCCTCTTTTGATTATATGGCATGATGTGTTGGTATATTTCAGCATGACTTGTCTGATAACTTGCATGATTGCACTTATGAACAAATATATATGTGTCGAATCTATGAATTCCCATCATTGTTACTCTCCCTTGAATTAGGTCCATGATAGTGTGGCCAACCCTCTTTGTATGAGTGCCATGAGAAATGAATTTCTGAGCATGTTAAGTTAATCAAATTGAACCTCACTGACTATGTATTTTCTTAATGAGTGTTGGTAGTATCATGTAGGATATACATCTCCTAATTATGGACCATCATGCATCTATGTGCCATACTTGTCATACTACACGTACATGGTTGTATTGGATGTGATAGTTGTTATTCCCAAATGACTTAACCATACCCCTTGACACAATTATTAGAGTGCATCTTAACATGCTTACCTGGAACCCACATTATTTTGACCTACTTATGTGTATACTAAGTGAGTAATGAATCATAGATGTGATATCCTATAATGCTTGCTATGTCATATATAACTTATGCTGCATATGTCTATTATCGGTTTGTGCATACATGATATTAATATATCAAGCATGATTAGTGCATGAGATGATAAGTTTTAGCCTGCCTCGTGTGCATGTAAAGTTGATTATGTGAAATGTTATGGATGCATATGACACTATTTCTTTTAATAGGTACATGATAGTGTGGAATGATATGATTGAGATATTTTGTGATTGCCATGTGCACCTGTAGCCTTATAGAATACCCTAAGGGCATTGTTGTAACTCTCGAGTTTGTGTCTTGTCTTGAGTCTCGTCATCTCTAGTCCTGGTTTGTGTCTGAATTCTTAAGAAAGTCGTTTTTTCCTCCCTTGCCCTCCCTTATCTCCGTGACTTCTAACCCCTCGCGATCCCCTTGATGGACGTTGACATAGAAGAGAAAACGAGCGATCGAATGGCACCAGAGTGGCGCAACGAAAGTGTGGTGGGGCCATGGCCCATGGACCCTAGGATCGATGTCACCAAAGGAAGGACGCCTTTCGAAGATGGCGGTTGCAGAGGTAATCCTCCTAGATGACTCAAGGAATGACATTCTTCATCCGAATTGTAATCTCTCCTATGCGAATTGGAATCGGTGTCGTGCGATAGGCTTGGAACTAACTAAATTGATGTGTGATGACTGATAAGCTGAACTGGTAGTGAATGATTGCCTGACTAACTTGTGTATGTGATGATGTGCCTATATGCTTAAGTGTACTGACCTGCTAGTAAATCGATTATGGGTTATATAGGTGGTGGTGTTTTCCTCTTGAGCTTGAGTCATGAGATTCTTCGGTGAGACATGTCAGAAAGTAGGAAATAGATTGAGGTCTTTGGATTGGGTCAGTGGTTGTGTGAGGTGGGGTGCAGGAAAGATGTGCCAGCAAGAGTAGAGCCGAGTGAGTTGGGATTTGTCTGGAATAGTAGTCAGCGAGTATAGTTGAGCTTCCAAGTAGGTCTTAGGTGAGGAGTGGAGTTAGTATGGGAGATTCAGAGGGAGAGGTCTTTGTTAGAGGTAGAGTAAGGCGATAGTGTGTGCGGTAGTGTAGTTCTAGAGGTGGATAGGTGAGCTAGGAGTTGATCGGGGGATTCTTGAGGGAAAGTGTGGTGTCCAGGTAGTTTAGGAGCGGATCGTGGGCGGTTTTGAGGATGATTAGTTAAGGGATGTCTAAGGAATCGTAGGAATTGGGACTAGGTCGTATGTGCGGTGATTGGGAGTGGTCTTGGTAAGGGATTGAGGTTGAGGAATCGCTAAGGAAGAGTAGTATGAGGTTTCTTGGGAAATTATCAATCTTGGATATTAGGTTGTTCATGTCAGGACTGTACGTGTGATGAGTATTGGGGGATTGTTGGATAGAATTGGTAGTGCTTCGAGAATTCATGAGTGAAGGATTCTAGATGCGTTGTTGGAAGATTTTAGCATAGGGAAGGAATTTAAGATTGAAGTGTGAAAATTATTATGGCTATTGAGGTATTTGAGGATGTGATGTGAGTCTTCGAGGAAAGTTTAGAAGCTAGGTAAGGATGTCGTTGAGATTTCTAGTAAGACTGTGGGCTTGAGGTTGAGATAGGGAGAATCTGAGCTTGGAATTGGAAACTAGGCAAGGCGGAAGGCATTGACAGCGCTAGAGGATGAAGGATCTTAGAAGGTTGGCGAAGTTGCGGTACTTGGAGAATTTGAGTGAGGATGATATGGAGACTCTGTGGAATCGATGATCAGTACATAAGAGAGATTAGGACGGTAATATGTCAAGGTTCGAGGAAACATGATTTAAGCCGATTGGGAACGTGCGTTAAGTAGGAAGCTAGTCCAGGTAGAGGATGTTGGGAATTCGACATATTGGAGAATTGTGAGAAAGTTGGTCAGGTTGTGATATTATGGGAAATTCGAGCTAGGGTGGCATAAGGTTTCTTTGGGAAGAATGGCCGATGGATAGAGGCTTTAGGCGCAAGACATCGTGATTAAGGGATGGTAGCTTGAGGTAGTTTCGGAAAATGCCAGGAAGAGGGTCTAGAGTAGGTCGGCTTAAGAAGTCGTGATTGGTTCCGTTCTTGTGAGATTCAGAATGGGATGAGTAGATAGAATCAATGGCTGATCTTTGAGGATAGGTGTTGGGATGAGGGTCTTGGTGATTCGTGGTTGGGAGTAACACTAGATGGGTTTCGGTGTTAGAGTTGGTCGGGAGTGACAGGTGTGAGATGGTTAGTATGAGTTGGTCTCTTAGAGGTGGATGGTCAGTGAGAGTGGTTAGCGGTGCGGGAAGTATGATCAGGTTAGTAAGGTGATTCGAGATGTCTCTTTGGGAGATGATGATCAGACAGATTATTGAGAGCCTAGGAAGAGTAAACGAGATTGTTAAGGAGCACCTAGATCGATCGAGAGAGCAGTTAAGTTGCGGACTTGGGGTTTCTCTTAGAAGGTGAAGATGAGACTAGTAGAGGACCTCTATGATGAGGGTATGCTTTATAGAGAGTCTTGGTAGTCGGTCGAGTTGTTAAGATTGTCGGAATAAGGGAATTGTGTGATTGGGAACTCCGAGATATGGTTTTAGGTGGTCGAGTAGGATTTGAGGTCGGGATGCCGAAGTAGGCTGGTTCTTAGATGGCTTGATGGCATGGGAGTTGGGATACCCAGTAGCTGAACTGGGTATTTGGCTTTGATTGTAGATAGTTATGAGGCTGGAGAGTTTGTATATGAGCGGGATGCAATGATCATTGGAACTAGTATCGGATTGAGTTGGTAGACCTAGGTGAGGTTAATCTATATGCGGGAGATGAGGAGTAGTAGTCGTGTTTTGTTATATATGGTTGTTAGTACTAACAATAGTTATCCCCTAAACTTGATGAAATGCTAGTGTACAGAAGTACTTGTTTGCCTCTAATGTGATGATGCTTGATAGTTAGCGTAAGTATGATGAAGGTTCGATAATATAAAACAATGTAATAGAAATACTCTAGAAGGGGGGTTGAATAGAGTATGCCCGTTTTTCGCAGAAAGTCTCAAGACTTTTGGAGCTCGTATAAAACCCTTTGAGATTAAACCTGAATCACAAAGTTAGACAATCGAACCAAGTGCGGAAATAAGGTAAAGCAATAGATAAAGGACACGATTAATTGTTTACGAGGTTCAGCACGAACTTGGCCTACGTCCCCGCCTAGGGTTCTTCCACAACCTTAGGATTCAAAAGGCTTTATTGATTCGCTTAGCTTAGGATCCTAATAGCTCACCGAGAAGCCTCTCTCCTATACAATTGCAATCTAGTCAACTCACGTTCCCTTGGAGTCCTAGACCAATCTAGAAGAGCCCCACCTCTCTCAGCTATCTAGTACAATCCTCTTACTCTCACAAATCAATACCCTAGTGCAACTTCCCGAGTTACAAACTCTCGAGTAACACTTTAAGTGAATATATCCTATAAGCTCACAATGACTTTCAAAGGCTTTGAAATAAACAACAAACTCTTGAGCGCTAGCAGAGAGACACTTTGGAAGACAGGTCTTGCTTGAATGAATTGAAGCTCGTGTAGCACTTGTATACCCTGTCTTCATCTTCCTTCTCTATTTATTGAGACAAATCGGCGCCGAGAATCTTCTCCAACGGCTATTCCCGATCATGGCTATCTTCAAGATCTTCTAAACTTGGAAACAAATGAAGCCACAATCTTTCCGATTTGAACCTTCTCAGCACTTGTCGTAAGGAAGGAAATAATTCGAAAAACTTCCTGAAAAATTAGTCAAGAATATATATATAATATAAAAGAAGTATATAATAAGATTAAATAATATTCAGACTTATAAAACAGGTTTTGGATTTCATCAACTGTTAATGTTCCAAGACCTTTGACACAAACATTCTGTCAAGGCCTTTGAAACATTTATTCCGATTTTCATCAAGGGAGGGAGTTATCAATCTCCCCCTTGATGAAAGACAAAACTTGTGCATCCCTGCAACTTAGTCAAGCATAAATAATATAAGAGAAATCGGACTAAGTACCTGCATGGATTAGACAAATCTTGGATCAAGATTTTAAAGCATGCAAAAGCCATCCAACCGAAAACCAAAAAATCAAAAATCAAGGTCTTCCAAGACCTTCAAGCAGATAGGTTTTCAAAGTCTAAACAACACAGATCATCTCCCCCTTTTTGTCTTTCAACAAAGGGAGGAGGTAAAACAGTCACCAAAAGTTTTGAAAAAGTTTCCAAAAATTAAAAATATCTTAACGGTTAAGAATATCACATAAAAGGGAAATTTTGAAATCCGATAAAAAAATATAATTGATTAAATATCTAAAAAGATATTAACCAAAAATATATGATCCGATAAATGTAATCCACCATTTAGTTCACACACCTTGACATAGTTCTCAAGGGTCTTGACACTAAGTAGAATTTATCTTTCGTAAAGGGAATGCTCTTCCTACGAAAGTGCATCCTTGTTAAGCATCCCAATCTCTCGTCTTATGAAGGTGAATCTGTCCTCTGCCAAAGGCTTAGTAAAAATGTCAGCCCATTGATAATCAGTTGAAATAAACGAAATGGACACATCACCTTTTTCGACATGATCTCTAATGAAATGATGCCTTACATCAATATGTTTGGTCATTGAATGCTGAACATGAATCTTAGTGATGGAGATGGCACTTGTATTGTCACACTTAATTGGAATACCTTTGAGGTTGATGCCAAGATCTCGCATTTGTTGAGCTATCTAAAGGATTTGGGAGCAACAGGCTCTAGCTGCAATGTATTCGGCTTCTGCAGTGGATAGAGCAACTGAGTTTTTCTTCTTTGAGTGCCAACTGATCAAAGATGCTCCTAAGAATTGGCAACATCCTGATGTGCATCTGACACCGTGTGATGAGGAGTATTTGAATTTCTATTTGCTAGTCTCAGCTCCTTGATTCGTCACACTGGTAGGATTGACTTGTGGTACATCTGACACCGTGGTCCTGTTAGGTTCAGTTACACCAGTTTCTGACATCTCAACACTGTTAGATTGGACACCAAGGGCTTTGGACGAATCTTCAACACCTTGGGCCAATTCTTCAGTGTTAAGAATCTGTTCCTGCATGTTCCTCTTCTCTGTGTTCTTGATAGCAGCATCATCACCTTCCTCGTTCTCTTCATGGATGTTAAGATCTATATCTGCAACACTTTCACTCAAAGCACCGTCATTGCATTCATAAAAAATAACATGTATACTTTCTTCAACTACCTGGGTCCTTTTACTGAAGATTCTATAAGCTTTGCTACTTGTGGAGTAGCCAAGAAATATACCTTCATCACTACGCGCATCAAATTTCCCAAGGTTATCTTTTCCATTGTTATGAACAAAACAAGTACAACCAAAGGGTTTAAAATAAGATATAAGTGGTTTGCGGCCTTTGAAAAGTTCATAAGGAGTTTTCCTTAAGATGGAACGAATAAGACAACGATTCAAAATGTAGTTAGCTGTGTTAACAACTTCAGCCCAATAGGTTTTAGGTAATGCATTTTCTAAAACCCCATTTTGTTGAGGTGTCCTAGGAGCAGAAAAGTTATGGGATATGTCATATTTAGCACAAAACAAATCAAACTGAAGTTGATCAAACTCCCTACCATGATCACTCCGAATTGACACTATGGGCTCGTTTCTTAAAGTTTGCAGCTCCTTACAAAGTTTTGAAAAATCAAATAAGGGTTCTGATTTTTCTTTTAAAAATACAACCCAAGTATATCTAGAAAAATCATCAACAACAACTAGCATGTACTTTTTACCATTGGGAGATTTGACTCGCATAGGACCACATAAATCCATATGTAAAAGTTCAAGGGGTCTAGAAGAACTTACAACCTTTTTGGGTTTGAAAGAGCTACGTGTTTGTTTACCTCGTGTGCATGCATTGCACATATCAATACCTTTGAAGTCCATTTCAGGTAGCCCTCTTACAAGCCCTTTGGACACAAGCTTCTGTAGTGTATGTGGACTCACATGACCGAGTCTCCTATGCCAAAGCTTTGGATCGTCCGTCAAAGCCTTTAGACAGGTTAAGCTTCCTTGTGCCACTTGATCAACGTTTACGGCGTATATGTTGTTGTAACGATATGCAATCAATATAACTTCACCTGTATCTTCTCTGCACACTATACATCTTTTCTTGTTAAATCTGACATTGTTACCACTATCACATAATTGAGAGACACTAAGCAGATTATACTTCAAACAATTAACAAGATAGACATCTTTAATACTATGGATGAAATCGCTTCCAACACTACTAATACCAACGATGTCGCATTTTCCTTTGTCACCAAGAGTGATTGTTCCCGTGGATTGCTCCTTTAGATCATGAAAGAGAGAACTCTTCCCACTCATATGCCTCGAGCATCCACTATCAATAATCCATTTGTGTTCTTTCACCTTGGTGATCTCCTGCAAGACAAACATCAACCTTTGTGGCTAGACCAATAAGAAAATTTGGATCCATTGTTGGGGTAGACCATATTTGGTAAAATAGTGCCTTTTGGAACCCCAACTTGTGTTATCCGTTCTTTTCTCAAATGAACAGAAAATGTATTGCGAATAATATATGGATCCTTTCTTCTATAGGGGCAAGTCTCCTTTACATGTCCCTTTCTAGCACAATGGTGACATATAGGAAAGGTTCTGCTTCTTTAAAAACTTTGGATTGTAACCAATACCACTTTTGTTTAGAGAGCTTTGTTGCTCACCCAACATCCTATCGAGAGTACCTTTGGACTTGGTAAAACTTATGAGGGCTGTCTGTTGGTCTTGAATCTTATTATTCAGGGAGATCTTCTCGTTCTCTAAGTCATGATGCTCATTTCTTAGAGAGGAGAGATCTTGCTTGAGTTCAGATTTCTCCGAGTCAAGCGTCTTGACTTTAATGTCAAGACATGAATAAGAAGCTCCAAGACATTTGACCCTCATAGACAGATCCTCAATAGTTCTTTCCTGGTCCACAGTTCTCTTAATAAGAGTGTTAGTTTGGGCAATAAGCTTCTCTTCATTGGCAATCATATTTGAAAGGAATTCCGATAATACATCTTTTGGACTTGCCATAAGTTCTCTTACAGTAGCTTCAAGCTTTTCATCATGGGATTTATCTTCTGAGGCCATAAGACAAATATTGGCCTTCTCATCATTGGAGTCAGAGTCGGAATCACTCCAAGTTGCCACCATGGCTTTCTTCTTCCATTTGTCACCTTTCTTGGACTGGCTCTTTGTCTTTTGAGGGCAGTCCTTCACAAGATGATCTGTTTCACCACATTCAAAACAAGACAAAGGTTTAGTCTTCTTTTTATACTTGTTGTATTGAGGCTTACCTCGAAATTTTGAAGACTCTGATCCATCCTTGTTGTTGAATTGCTTCTTCATTTTGAGAATTCGAGCAAGGCCTCTTGTGATAAGAGCAAAAGGATCATCCTCATCGTCATCCTCATCTTTAGAATCAGATCCATCTTTAGGCTCATACTTCTTAGACTTGAGTGCCAAGTTCTTAGTGCTAGCTGAAAGTTCTCCATCGTCTTCATTAAGGATCATCTCATGCGTGATCAGCTTCCCAAGAAGGTTATCATGGGGTAGAGTGGTGAGGTTTTGGGCTTCCTCTATAGCTGTTACTTTTGGACCCCATTTCTCCTTTGGAAGGCACCTTAGTATCTTCCTCACTTTCTCAACGTTGGTAAAGCTCTTGCCGAGAGAGTCCAGGTTGTTGGTGATTTATGTGAATCGTGTGAACATGGCCTTGATTGACTCATCAGACTTCATCTTGAAGAGCTCAAACTTTCGAAGGAAGATGCTGATCTTGGTGTCTTTTACTTGGCTCGTTCCTTCATAGGTGACGACCAGTTTGTCCCAAATCTCTTTGGCTGACCTACAAGATGAAATACGATTAAACTCATCAGTGCTAAGACCACAATAAAGTAAGTTAATAGCCCTGTAGTTTTTGGAGACGATTTCAAGATCTGCTTGGTTGTATTCGGACTCCTTCTTTGCAACTTTGGTATCATTTGGTCCATCTTTCTCTGGAATCTTCGGACCATTCTCTAGAATGTTCCAAAGCTCCAGATCTTGCTCTATGATGAACATTTTCATCAAGGATCTCCAGTGGACAAAGTTGTTTCCTACAAAGAGTGGCGGTCTGCTTGTGGACCTTCCCTGTGCAAATCCTCCGCTTGCTTCACCAGACATGATCGAAAACTCACAAGATTGTTAGATAAAAAACAGTGAGTAAAGCTTTGATACCAATTGAAGGTTCGATAATATAAAACAATGTAATAGAAATACTCTAGAAGGGGGGTTGAATAGAGTATGCCCGTTTTTAGCAGAAAGTCTCAAGACTTTTGGAGCTCGTATAAAACCCTTTGAGATTAAACCAGAATCACAAAGTTAGACAATCGAACCAAGTGTGAAAATAAGGTAAAGTAATCGATAAAGGACACGATTAATTGTTTACGAGGTTCAACACGAACTTGGCCTACGTCCCCGCCTAGGGTTCTTCCACAACCCTAGGATTCAAAAGGCTTTATTGATTCGCTTAGCTTAGGATCCTAATAGCTCACCGAGAAGCCTCTCTCCTATACAATTGCAATCTAGTCAATTCACGTTCCTTTGGAGTCCTAGACCAATCTAGAAGAGCCCCACCTCTCTCAGCTATCTAGTACAATCCTCTAACTCTCACAAATAAATAGCTTAGTGCAACTTCCCGAGTTACAAACTCTCGAGTAACACTTTATATGAATATATCCTATAAGCTCACAGTGACTCTCAAAGGCTTTGAAATAAACAACAAACTCTTGAGCGCTAGTAGAGAGACACTTTGAAAGACAGATCTTGCTTGAATGAATTGAAGCTCGTGTAGCACTTGTATACCCTGTCTTCATCTTCCTTCTCTATTTATTGAGACAAATCGGCATCGAGAATCTTCTCCAACGGCTATTCCCGATCATGGCTATCTTCAAGATCTTCTAAACTTGGAAACAAATGAAGCCATATTCTTTCCGATTTGAACCTTCTCAGCACTTGTCGTAAGGAAGGAAATAATTCGAAAAACTTTCTGAAAGATTAGTCAAGCATATATATATAATATAAAGGAAGTATATAATAAGATTAAATAATATTCGGACTTATAAAACAGGTTTTGGATTTCATCAACTGTTAATGTTCCAAGACCTTTGACACAAACATCCTGTCAAGGCCTTTGAAACATGTATTCCGATTTTCATCAAGGGAGGGAGTTATCATAAGATGTGCTTATCTGACTCATATGATGTGCAACTTCTATTGTATGATAAGATGAATTCCACTATGTATGATGCTATGCTAGATCTGTTATGACATGTGACTACCCTGACATGAGTATGATCTGGTTATGAATGCATGATACGATTGTTATGTTATACGATTGTTATATGTTATATGATGTCGTGAACTGGAATTGCTATGATGCTAGAACTGAATTGATGAAATGTGACTCTAACTTGGAACCTAGGAAGGAGATATGTGATTAGCCCTTAGAGGTGGATGATTTCACCTCCTGAAATTTGAAACTTGCTTGACTAACGCCGGGTTTAATGGATTTGAACCGTGAAAAAAAAAACTAACTTTGATTTGAGTGAGCGAAGGCGATCAAGAATTTCAATGATTTTGAGACCAATCCTTTTCAAATTGAGAAACTTTTTTTTTAAAAAAAACTTTTTCGACCCGAGCTTGTATTGTAACGCCCCACGAAGTGGATACAAGCATTTTATAGGGGCCCTTATAGATTCCTTGCTAAGACCTAGTGTAGATGCTACGATGCTTTTGAGTATGATATAACTGAAAAGTCGGGGTAAGGATGTGGTAAGGGCCCATATCACATTCTCGCTACGAACTAAGGATATTATGATCATGACGACGATACTGTGAGAACCTCATAGGGGCACTTATGAGGGACTTACGAGATCAATGGAATGGTCCTTAGGCTCACCTACTTCCAACTTCATCCCCTACCTTGTTTTGGTTTTAGTCTCGGGGACGAGACTTGTTTTTAGAGGTGGATGATGTAAAGGCTCGGATTTTTAAATCCTAATTTTTTTGGAAAAAGGAACTTAAAAATGAATTTAAAATCAAAATTTAATAGAAAACTCGTTAAATTGAATCTGAAATTTAAGGAATGGATTTTCGACCTATAATAAAAATTTTGAAAACTAACTTGGCATGGCACTATTGATTCTCAGATCACTTGAAACCTCTAAAAATTTGTTTCTTTTCGGGTATTTTGAAATATCCTTTGAGCACCACTTAATTGTGTAATTGTCTTCTTCCCGTTGTCCTTATTCTAGATTGAGAACAAGTCATACTCTCCTCCAATGTGGTCTTTTCCCCCTCTGACTTTGACCAGCTCAAATAAAATGCAGAGCTCACCCTTGTCTTCTTCCCCTTTTCCCCATTTCGAGTGAGTAGTTGTAGGAGCCCATTTCTCCTTGCCCTGTCCATTTTAAGCAGCAGATGGTCCCCTCCCCTATTGCTCACCTGATTCCCTACACATCCCTCATCTCTCTCGTTGATTCATCCAGGCCTCCATCTCCTCTCCTTATCTGATTTCACACACTGTAAAATACCCACACCCCTCTCTCCCTTTGTTTTCAAAACCCAAAAGACAATCTCCCCTTTCACCTCTTGTTCAAGCCACCCACAACCACTGTCGCCGACGACCACCACCACCTCCAGACGAAACCGACACCTCCAACAACTTCTTCCTTGTCTTCGGTTCAGCATCCCTGAGCGCCTCTGCCCTTCCGAGGACCCCAAGCTCCACAACCTTGCTTCGACAAACCCGAGCATCACTGAGCCTCCTCCGAGTCACCTCCTAGGTCCGACGAAGCCAGGTACGAGATCGAAGCCACCCAGGAGGCCGGTACCGACACCGATGCCATCTCCGAGGACCCGAGCGCCATCCGAGCACCTCCAGGCACCCACAACAGCTTCCTCCTTCCTCCACCGCAGTCCGACGCGGCCAAGCTGAACCCAACGCCTCCCAGGAGCCCCAGCTGCCGGTCGCCGACCGCTGAGCCCTTCTTCCTCTCCTTCTTTCCCGTTTTCCCTTCCACGCATCCGGTAAGGGTTGTTCCACTCCTTTTCGCACTGAATCAATTGTAAAGGCACATCTTTAAGCCTTTTATCCCCACCACAGGACAAGCAAAATCAGTTCAGGTCTCCGGCGAGATCGAACGACCTCCGACGAAACCCAATCGAATCGCCGACGAGTCAAATCGAGTCCGACACACCTCCGGCGAGAACTGGAGCCCCTCGGTGAGCTATTCCTTCTCCTTCTTCCCTCCCTTTCTGTCTTGTGTGTGTGTCGAGGGGTCGGAGCTCAGTGCCACCGCCGACGACTCTCCCTCCTCTCTCTCCATCGTTTTTCTCCTTCTCGAGCAGAAGGTCTGCCTTCCTCTTTGTTCTTTCAATCAGAATGGGAAGAAGAAGGCCAGAGGGCCCACGCTTCCGTGTAATCAGCTGGGGCCCTCTTCTTTTTTTAAAATGAGGTTTTGGCTTTACAGAAAAGTGGAATGGGAGATTCACAAATGGCTTGGGCCTAATTTTTGTATGGGCCTGGTCTTCTTCCAGCCTCTTTTTAAAAATGATTTCGGGCTTGTTTTCAAAGTGAGGCTCGGTTTGGTATTTTATGAAATAAAAGGGATTGGGTTATTATGATAAGATGATATATATTAAGAGTAATTGAAAATAAATAAATAATGGCATGGTAAAATATGGGGATTTAAATTATGTTATCGGAATTCAATGGAGAAAGCAATTTGATGAGCATTTTCAAGGATCGGAATTTCTAACTAGTTGATTCGTATTTTAAGGCGGTTTCGGGACTAACTCGGGAATTATGTGATCGGTGACTAACTAGCATGATTAATGTGAATGCTTGAATAATATCATGATTTATGTGTACTAATGGCATGATTGATTGAATAAAGGCATGATGAAGTGTTAGACTTGTTTATCATTAATTTATGCGTTGAGATATGATGAATATGATGCACTTGAGCTATGTGATATGCGAATATATGGTTATGAATATATGAATGTGGCTGAATGAAATGATGAGAACGATATGGTATTGAGGAATGTGGCAATGTGATGAATGGTTGAACTTGAAGAAATGACGATTGCGATATGGGTGTTATGGAATGCATTCACGGGCTGGCCAGTCTCCGCCCTATCGGAAGGGGGTGGAGGTAGGAGAGGGATTTACCACTTGGTATTCGGTGCTAAGGCCTTATTATATTTATGCACTTGATCTTAGGACCATGCTAGTGTGTTAATATTCCGCCTTGCATCTAGAAACATCTTTATTAGGACTAGCGTGTGTATGTGTCTGCTTGTTTGGGATTACATTGCGTAGGGCTTCGATCTGACACCGCCCCGCATACATTTTTTTAGGTTTGCTTTGCAGCATGATTATTCCTTGCTTTTGTATAGTGGGGACTCTCTTGGGCGATTGCAAAGAAATGGTCTAACCTTAGATTTCGATAAATACGCTTATTGATTTGGTTTTGACCCGGCTCTGCTGTGGCACCCTCCTGTATTACACCTTGATTCTACTATTCGCATGACTGTTGGTTTTCCACGCTTAGACTTATGACATGCACAGGGGACTTCCCCAGGGATTCCAACGATCCCTTCGAATTTTGGGTACGAAATCTCACTTGAAAACGTTATAGTAGAATTTCAAACCTTCAACCTGTACTCGGGGCTCAAGATCCTAACGAGAGGTTTCATCCCTCGAAACGTAACTCGAGAATCATAATCCCGGGCCATTACACAGATTGGCCAGCTAGCAGCAGGAATCCCTAGACAGTCAGGTTGTCTCCCTGGATCTTCATAACCAAATCCTAAGGGGAAGACTGGACACATCGCTGCTGTAAAACTCAGAAGCGGCCATCAACTACAAGAGCCAGAGGTCGAAAAGCAGCAAGACGGAGGAGAACAATAACTCAATATCGAGGAAGGTTTACTCGATATCGACGACAGAGTGGACCAACCTTCGTCTGCACAGCACAACAACTCGACACCGAAGAAGCTAGTCGATATCAAGGATGAACTGGTCGATATCGAGGAGACCCAAGCCGAGATCGAGAAAGCTGCAGTACCTCCGACATCTGTTCTGGCTCCAAATCAGAAAAAGAAGCTGCCATTCCCAACAAAATCTCTAAAGGACCCAGCGAAGAAGAAGTTTCAACGCTTCATCAAGATGCTTCAGAAGCTCAATGTCACCATTCCCTTCACATAAAATCTCAATGAAATGCCATCCTATGTCAAGTTCCTTAAAGAAATTATAAGCAAGAAGGGATCAATGGCTCAAATTACAGAGGAGTGCAACCATATGGACATCCTTGAGAAGAGGCCAGATCCAGGTAAGTTTGCTATAACCATTGGATTTGGTCAATATAAATTTAATGCTTTATGTGATCTTGGAGCTAGTGTGAGTATAATGACTTTACCAATTTGGTCCAAGATTAAGATAGGTGCCCTAGAGCCTGTGGATGCTAAGCTGTATATGGCCAACAACACGGTGGTCATTCCAATAGGCATGGTGGACAATGTGCCAGTACAAGTAGGTAAATTCTTTGTCCTTGCTGATTTCTTAGTTATTGATATGCCAGAGGACCCTGCTTGTCCAATTATTCTAGGAAGACCTTTCTTGGCGACAGTGGATGCCAACATAAGCGTGAGGAAAGGAGTGCTCACTTTCAACATCAGCGATGAGGTAATTGAGTATTCCTTTAATAAAACTGAAAGACATTCAGGTCCCATGGAAGAAGTAAAGTCTATATCAGTTGGCTACATTACTTGTGGGGAGCCTAAGGTAAGAAATATGACTCCTGAAGAGCTAGAAAAGAGGGATATGGAAGCCTAGGTGGAGAAAATCATGGCCATCCTGAATGAAGAAACAGAGAATCCACTCGACACAAACCAAGGTACGTCAATTTGGACTAACTATTTTTCGGATGCCTTGACAGGATGCAAGTATGGGGTCGAAGTTGGACAAAATTCCTCAACATCGAGTAATTTAGTCGACATCGACCAAAATCAGAAGCCTCCACCAGCACCAGCATCGTCGAGCAGCCAAACTGAAGCCGAGCACTCCTCGATATCGAGTAAGCTACTCGATATCGACCAACACTCTGCTGCATCGACTTCACCTTCCTCGACGCTGATTCCACCAGACGAGCAAAGGTCCTCGATATCGACAAAACTGGTCAATATCGACCAACACCCACCTTCCTCGATTCCAGCATCCTTGAGCAGCAGGCCACCAGAAGCCGAATCCTCGTCGATATCGAGTAATGTTCCTCGAGATCGACCAAACACAGTGGCCCCCGAATCCGTTTCTGCGAAGGTAAGCCAAGGTATCGATCTTTCTTCTCCTATTTCCATTAAAGATCTATCTATACATGGGAGAGGTTTGACTTGGTATGTGCGCTTATGTAGGATTTCCAATGATGAGCCCAAGGAGTATGAAGTTGGAGACAAACTCTATGTTTCCAAATCGAAAGATCATTGGTTTCCTAAAAAATTCAACAAGAAGAGGATGGGACCTTTCGTGGGGAACAAGATCCATTCTGGAGGATTGCAGCTGATGGACAAGAATGGAGTCCTATTTGAAGCCCAGGCTACATGGGCCCTGCAGATGCCACCTTGAGCTTAATGGAGAAAGTCGGCCTAGCGACTATGAAATCTAGAGCTTGTACATAGACATTTACTTTTTGGGACTTTTGGACATTGTTGCTTTTTGTTTTATTTTTTTGGTTTTTGAACTGTTAGTTTTTCTATTGTGGCTATATGTCTTCTATATTTTTCAGGTCCATGGGGATAGAAGCAAGGTAAATCGGACCCGGCCTAGGCATTAGCACTCGACATTTTTAAGCCTTGCACACTTGTCTTGTGAGTTTCTTTCTTTACCCTTGTTTTTATACAGTGAGAACACTGTAATGTTTAAGTATGGGGTGGGGGAAGAACTTACTTTGTGATGTGATCATATTACCATATGAGCATGTGGCACACGAAATCTCAATTGAGATTACACCTTGGCGATACATTGGGGTTTTGGATCCACCGGACTGTAAAAAATTCCAATTGAAGCGTATGAGACCTTGTTGGAAAGCTATTTTAAGTGGCTACAACTTCCATGAAGACTACATTTGCTCAATCAGCCTCGAAGATGACCGAAATTGTTGTTCTCTACGACAGTATGAAATCTGACAGCTAGTCGGAAATGCAATAAATGAAGACGGAATGCATTCAATTAAGTCGGATTAAATGACGGGGCTTTAGGGATTTCCGACCTTCCATCTCTTTGATAGCCACAATCAAGCAAGACCATTCCTTTCCCCTTCCCTAGGAGCCGGTCACCCTTTGCACTTCACTCTTTATATTTTCCTTGTGTTTTTCCTATATATATTGTAAGAACAAGGCTATTGAGAACAAGTTGAATTTGAATGAACAAAACCCCCTTTGTGTTTTCACAAATCAGATTTAGTGTGATTCTAAATCGATCTCTCTTAGGCGCGATACCTACGAGAAAGTTGTCCTAGGTGCGATACCGACGACAACAAGGATCAACAACACCCGAAGTGCGATTCGGAGGGTGTCTTTGGTCGAGTGTTGGAGATTCTAAGGGCGCGATACCCTCGGGATCTTGCATCACATATCCTTCAACCCTCATCCCCTACTTTACCACCATTCTAAGGCTTTCCACATCCCCATCATCACCCACAAACCACCCCCCAAAACGTCACTGAAGGCAGCCCCTCAATCCCTCTAAAAAACAGCCCCGTTTGGAATCGTTCAGCACAGGCGACGTCTCGGTAAAACGCGATTTTCTGCTTTGTCTGACCTCCGATTGCCAAGATCTGCCCCAATCCGTGACTGAGACTTCAAGAGCTACAAATCTAGTACTCGCACGTCCCCAGAAGCCAAGCGAAACGACGGGAAATTGATATTCTTTGCTGACTGATCTGCTGCTCCAGAAACTGATCAAGGCTCCCCGGCCTCTCGGAACTCTTGTCGCCGATCCTCTTTCTCGAGCCCGGGCCCGAGCACACCAAGTGGTATCAGAGCTAATCGACTCGAGTCCTTCGAGATTTTCTTATGTGTATTGGTTTTTATTTCCTAAAATGTCCAGGAGATCAAGATCAGAGCTGTTGTCTGACAACTACATTCGGTGGGCTATTCGGGCCTATGATGATGGGTATCTTCATTGGGAAGACATGAATGGCGCTACCTATGATATCGTTGATCAAGAACTTCGTAGGAGATATCAAAAGAAAAAAGCTCGGGAGATCGCTGAAGTCGAATGGTGGGCTGCATTAGAAGATGTTCGTGTCAAACTAGAAAATCTCATCACCAAGATGAAAACGAGGTCACCTCTTAAGAACAGCACCCACCCTACACCCCCATCAGTGGCTCCTTCCTCGGCATGTGATTCCTTGGTTCCCATAGCTCCATTGCCCCCTCCTTCAATGATTGTAGAGATCGTGGTTCCTACCTCCGATGTGCCTATACCTATTGTCGATTCCAAGGCTCCTGGAATCTCAACACCCATATCCAAAACATCGCCGAACACCCCAAAATTTCCTATACCTATTGTCGATTCCAAGGCTCCTGGAATCTCAACACCCATATCCAAAACATCGCCGATCTCCCCAAAATTTCTCAAAATCATGGACACCCCATGGATGGATGCCACACCAAAAATCTTGTCATGCTTGCCATTTGTGTTTCTATCACCGACATTCATGGGCAAAGAGGAGAATGTGTCGGATTCGAGGTCGAATCCTCTTCAAGGGGGAGAGGATGATGTGATCATATTACCATATGAGCATGAGTCACACGAAATCTCAATTGAGATTACACCTTGGCGATACATTGGGGTTTTGGATCCACCAGACTGTAGAAAATTCCAATTGAAGCGTATGAGACCTTGTTGGAAAGCTATTTTAAGTGGCTACAACTTCCATGAAGACTACATTTGCTCAATCAGCCTCGAAGATGACCGAAATTGTTGTTCTCTACGACAGTATGAAATCTGACAGCTAGTCGGAAATGCAATAAATGAAGACGGAATGCATTCAATTAAGTCGGATTAAATGACGGGGCTTTAGGGATTTCCGACCTTCCATCTCTTTGATGGCCACAATCAAGCAAGACCATTCCTTTCCCCTTCCCTAGGAGCCGGTCACCCTTTGCACTTCACTCTTTACATTTTCCTTGTGTTTTTCCTATATATATTGTAAGAACAAGGCTATTGAGAACAAGTTGAATTTGAATGAACAAAACCCCCTTTGTGTTTTCACAAATCAGATTTAGTGCGATTCTAAATCGATCTCTCTTAGGCGCGATACCTTCGAGAAAGTTGTCCTAGGCGCGATACCGACGACAACAAGGATCAACAACACCCGAAGTGCGATTCGGAGGGTGTCTTTGGTCGAGTGTTGGAGATTCTAAGGGCGCGATACCCTCGGGATCTTGCATCACATATCCTTCAACCCTCATCCCCTACTTTACCACCATTCTAAGGCTTTCCACAGCCCCATCATCACCCACAAACCACCCCCCAAAACGTCACTGAAGGCAGCCCCTCAATCCCTCTAAAAAACAGCCCCGTTTGGAATCGTTCAACACAGGCGACGTCTCGGTAAAACGCGATTTCACGCTTTGTCTGACCTCCGATTGCCAAGATCTGCCCCAATCCGTGACCGAGACTTCAAGAGCTACAAATCTAGTACTCGCACGTCTCCAGAAGCCAAGCGAAACAACGGGAAATTGATATTCTTTGCTGACTGATCTGCTGCTCCAGAAACTGATCAAGGCTTCCCGGCCTCTCGGAACTCTTGTCGCCGATCCTCTTGCTCGAGCCTGGGCCCGAGAACACCACTTTGTGCATATTTGCCATATTTGAGATTATTAGTGCATTATTTCTTGAATTGCTTATACATGGCTATTTTGGAATTCATTATTGATTTATGGGCTTATACGCATGTTTTCCAAAAGTTTGAAAAAAATGACCCCCATTGAAATTTTTTATAAGTGTCATGGAAGCTTATATTGAACTCGACGATGCAAAATTAGATTCATTAGAGATATAGCATGAAATTGCCTAGTAAAGGGAAGTCACAATAAAGTGCATTATTTTATTGAAAACCATGAAAGGAGGTAAAATTTGAAGTTGCTTTTGACATGTTGCATGATAAGAGGATGGAGGACTTTATATTTCCATATATGCTCATATTGTTGTAATCCTAGCCTTACCTATGTTTATGCATCACAAAAAGCCATAATATGCCTTATTTCATATATTGCTCCACATGATCTAAATATTGCCATTCTTTACCATATATCCATCCGGGGATTATGTTGAGAATGATGTTACATTATAGAGATTATTATATGATTGTTGTGTTATATATCATATGTAGAGTTTGGTAGGAAATTGTTTGAAAAATATGGAAAATTTAATGAGTAAAAGAAAATCCGATCACCTCAGGAGATAAAAGTAGATTGACCCTGCTCGCTGAGATAATAGTTCAGTGAGATGGGACACACAGGTGAGGAGTCCAAAGCACTAAGTATCCGAGGCCACTCATGACACCCATGTTTGCGACTCGCGAGAAGGCAGTGCTGAAGTCAGAGAGGTAAAAGCATAATATTTGAGAAAAAGCATTATGAAAGGTGATGATTCTTATGAAAAAAGAATGTGGTTGAGAAAGTTTGGAAATACTCCATTTCCCCGGATCATCTTGATTAAATTAAAGTCATCTTGATTATTAATTCTTTGTAATGAATGAATGTTTTTGCATAACCCTCCTTTTGTGAGTAGATGTTGCTCTTAAAATTGCACATGCATGGATTTGTGACACTAGTACCTTTTCGAGGATGGTAATTGAATGCAGGGACATATGGCAATGAATCTAAGATGTTGAGAGTTTTGATTCCTTCCCATGAATGACAAATAAAAGTATTGCTGGAGGACAAGCAAGCTTAAGTATGGGGTGTTTGTTGTGAGCTAAATCTACCATGTTTTACAGTAACGTTTATGACGTTTTCTTCATACATTTCATACATTTGGGCTAGAATAGTATAGAATCTATGTAGTTTATGTTTATTTGCCAAATTATGGAATCTACACTAGTTTCTGTTTAAATTCGCAGAATTCGAGGCAATTTACAACAGTTCTAAGAAAGGTTGGAAAAGCTCGAAAATCAGCTACAGAAGTCCAAGGTCAAAGAACGACAGAACCAGGACGAATCAAGCTAGAGCCCAGAGTTACTCGATATCGAGTTCTTTTACTCAATATCGACAACGTATATCCGAGCAGTGCTGGTCGAATAGAGCTGATCTAGGAAGCTGAAGACGAAGGCAACCCGACTTCGGAGCTCTACTGGATATCGAGTAAGCTACTCGATATCGACAAACACCCAGATGCCATACCCGGAGTCGAGGAGCTGTGCCAAGTCGAGAAGCCGAAGACCTGGAGACGCCGAGCAACATCTACTCGATATCGAGGATCTTACTCGATATCGACAAAGACCAGCACCACACTTCCAAGCCAGATCGGGGAGCAGTTCCTCGACCAAGACCAGCAAAGCAGAAGTCGACACAGGTTACTCGATATTGAGGACCTTAGTCGATATCGAGGACCCCAACAGCGCCTGTCCGAGCTAGATCGAGCACCTTCTACCCGACATCACCGGATGTCATTTTTACTCGATATCGAGTAGTTTACTCAATATCGAGGAGCACCATCCGGAGCCTCGTTTATGCGGTGTGCTGTTCGTGTCGAGCTGGCTTTGCTTGGAGCCGAAGGAGTCCGATTCTATCCACACCTATCCACATCTATCAATTTCTATCTATGGAGAGAAGATCTACCCACACAAGAAGATATTTTACTACTTTAGATATAATTTCTTTTATGGATTTAATTCCTTAATTCCATTTATTTATCTTTAAGCCTTTAGATATTTAGATATAGATATGGATAAGATGTTGTAAGTTTGAGTTTATTTAATGCAAGTTAGTTCTTTTTCATCAAAGATGTCTGCTATTGCGATGAAGAGCGAGTAGTCCACCACTTCTAGGGTCGGGGTGAGCCCAACGGTAGCCATAAAAGATGATGCGGTAAAGGTACAATCTTTTTATGCAATTCGTCTTCTATCCCTATGAGCATGATTCTTTTGTGAGAGTTGAATGTGATCCTTGTTTGTGTTATTGAAGCGAAAGTGAACTTAATGCAACTTGGGTTAATTATGTGAAAAAGGGTTAGTAACAATTAGGGTTTATGCGAAAGCCTCTATATTCCTATTTGTTAATAACGAAAGTTATTTGATGGAAAGCATGATCTTTTATGCCTTTACGTGTTATTTTGCATGGTTATCATTGTGGTGTTGATACCCTGACTTTGGAAGTATTTTAGTTTATTGATTCTATTCACCGAAATCTAAGTTCTGTGTTCGAGAATTTGCAATTTAAAGTTTATGTCTTTGTCGATCTCGGGAAAGTTCTTGTCGATATCGAGTTTATTCTGTTACTTGCTTTATTTTCCGATTTTGCTTTGTTATTTCTATCTTTCTGTTTGCCTTTCTACCTGTGAGATTTACAACTACCTGAGATCCGCTGACAAGCTTCCTCGTGGATCGTTCCTGACTTTCCACTACTGCATAGGGAGTGAGTCTTGTAATTATTTGCAAGGGACAAAATCTGGTTTGCTTTGATTTATTTATATTTTATTGCAAGTCTCAATTTCCTTCTACAACAGTATACACTTGTTTGTAAACCATGATACATATCTTTGACAACCCTTATGTATGTTTCTGGAACCCTTTTAGCTCCCAAACATTCCCATATAAGGTCTCTTGGCACTCTATCATACGCTTTCTCCAAATCAATGAAAACCATATGCATATTTTTCTTCCGTTCCCTGTACTTCTCCACCAAGCGCCGCATCAAGTGGATAGCTTCTGTAGTTGACCTTCCCGGCATAAAACCAAACTGGTTCTCAGATACACTAACCAACCTCCTAAACCGCCATTCAATAACTCTCTCCCATATTTTCATTGTATGGCTAATGTTGTTGCAAGAGGATGGTCAAGTATGAAATAAATATAAAATAAAGTTCAGACTGACTTCCCTGTCTCAGCAAATAAATACAAGACTTCCTCCCGTTGTAGTAGAAGGTTGTCAGGATCGAATCCACGAGGAAGCATGTCAGCAGTTCTTAGGTAGCAACAGATTCTCACAGACAAGCAGCAGAAGACAGAAATAAAAGCAGAAAAGACAAAGCAAAACAGAAAATAAAAGCAAAAGAAAGTAAAGAACAAAGCAAGGTAGAAGCTTACTCGATCTCGACAAGCAGTAACTCAAGATCGACAAGGGACAGTAAAAATAGAAACTTTCAAATCGACGACAGAAACTCGACTCAGACAACACAGTACTCAATCTCGACAAGCTACTACTCGAGATCGACAAGAGAAAACAGAAATTGCAGAATCGAAAACAGAAGCAGAAACTCAACTCGACATAGACCAAAACCGTACTCGGTATCGACTACAGCCTACTCGATATCGACGAGACTCTCCTCTGTATCGACTAGAAAGACAGAAAATGTAAATTGCAAATTTCTAACCCAAAACTCAGATTTTCGATGAAATAAATTCAATATATAAAAGACTTCCAAAGCCAGGGTATCAACACCACAACAATAACCATGCAAAGTAACACACAAAGGCATAAGAGATCATGCTTTCCATCAAAATAACTTTCGTTACTAACAAATAGGCATATAGAGGCTTTCGCATAAACCCTAATTGTTACTAACCCTTTTCACATAATTAATCCAAGTTGCATTAAGATCACTTTCGCTTCAATAATACAAACAAGGATCACCTTCAACTCTCGCAAAAGAATCATGCTTATAAGGATAGAAGACAAATTGCATAAAAAGATCTGACCTTTACTACATCATCTCACATGGCCATCGTCGGGCTCACCCCAGCCCCAGAAGTGGGTGGACTACTCGCTCTTCATCATCAAGAAAGACATTAAATAACAAAAGAAACTAACTTGCATTGAATTAAATAGAGAAAACTTACAACCCACAAGACAAATCCGCTTTCGCCTTTCCACCTTGCTTGCTACAAACTCTCTCTCTCTCTCTCTACTCCTACTTACTGAATGGAATTGATTGTGTTTCTGAATTGTGTGTAAAACCAGCCCCTAGGGCTTTATTTATAGCCTTCCATTCCTTGCTAATCAAGGATAGAATCTTGTATCTATATATAAAATTATATCTAAAAGCTTAATGATAAATAAAAGCAATAATGGAATTAAATCAAAAATGGAAAAGATAAATCTAAACTAGGTAAGTCTCTTCATGTTGATAGAATCCCCCTTCCATGGATAGAACTTGATAGATTTGGATAGAATCTCGGCCTACTCGACTTCCTTCATGCCCAAGGAATCCCAACTCTACTCGGACTGCTCACGTCGATGCGTTTCCAGAAGCTGGTCTACTCGACATCGACAAGGGCTCACCGACATCGACTAGGATTCGTCGTCGACTGGTGTTCTCGGGTGACTCTGCTCGACAAGCTCGGATCTGGGCTCCTGGGCGTCGTCGATCTCGACCAGGGTTCCTCGAGATCGAGTAGGGTTGTACTCGAAGATGGCTCTCTGGTGATGTCGAGGACTCCTCCTCGGCATGGACTCGGACTAGGGCATGGTGGCTCCTCGATCTCGACAAGGTCTCCTCGAGATCGAGTAGGGTTGCTTAGTGCCTTCATCCTCGGCTTCTCAATCAGCTCCTCTTCTCGTCGACTCCGGGTGTGGCGTCTAGGCTTCGTCGATCTCGACTAGGTGGTCCTCGAGATCGAGTAGTTATGGCTTTTGTGTAATGCATAAGCATAGGTATGGCTAGGATTTCAAACAATGAGCATTATATGGAAATATAAAGTCCTCTATCATCTTATCATGCAACATGTCAAAAGCAACTTCAAATTTTACCTCCTTCTATGGTTTTCAAGAAATAATGCACTTCATTATGACTTCCCTTTACTAGGCAATTTCATGCTATATCTCTAATGAATCCAATTTTGCATCGTCGAGTCCAATTAAAGCTTCCATGACATTAACCAAAATTTTAAATGGGGGTCATTTTTTCTATTTTTCTCAAACTTTTGGAAATCATGCATATAAGCACATAAATCAATAATGAATTCTAAAATAGCCATGTATAAGAAATTCAAAGAAATAAATTCTAAATATGCACAAATAATGTCAAATATGGCAAATATGCACAAAGTAAGCCCTTCCCCCACCCCATACTTAAACAGTACAGTGTCCTCACTGTATAAAAACAAGGGTAAAGAAAGAAACTCACTAGACTGGTGTGCAGATCGTCTTAATATTGAATGGAAGCATCTCCTGGGCCGAGTATGAATGATGATATAGCTTGCCTCTATCCATGGACCTGAAAAGTGTAGAAGACATATACCCACAATAGAAAAACTAAAAGTGTTTCAAACCAAAAATAAAGTCTCAAAAGTCCTAAAAAGTCTATGTACAAGCTCTAGATTTTATAGTCGCTAGGCCGACTTTCCATTTAGCTCAAGGTGGCATTTGCAGGGCCCATGTAGCTTGGGCCTCAAATAAGACTCCATTCTTGTCCATCAGTTGCAATCCTCCAGAATGGATCTTGTTCACCACGAAAGGTCCCATCCGCTTCTTGTTGAATTTGTTAGGGAACCAATGATCCTTTGATTTAGAGACATAGAGCTTGTCTCCAACTTCTTACTCCTTGGGCTCATCATTGGATATCCTACATAAGCGCACATACCAAGGCAAACCTCTCCCATGTATAGATAGATCTTTAATGGAAATAGGAGAAGAAAGATCCATACCTTGGCTTACCTTCGCAGCGACGGAATCGGGGACCATAGTGTTTGGTCGATCTCGACTAGGGCTAGTCGATCTCGACGAGTCTGCAGGTTCTGGTGGTGGGCTGCTCGCAGATGCAGGAGTCGACGAAGAAGATGGCTTGTCGACATCGAGTAGACTACTCGATGTTGAGTAGGGTTCTGCTCCTGGTGGCTCCAGTGTCGAGGAGGGATAAGTCGAGGAAGCAAGGTGGTGGTCGATGTCGAGTAGCTTACTCGATGTCGAGTAGGCCTCAGCTTCTGTATTGCTGCTCGATGACGCTGGTGCTGGTGGAGGCTTCTGTGTCTTGTCGAGATCGACTAAGGTCCTCGATGTCGAGGAGTCTTGGTCGATCTTGACCCCATACTTAGTTCCTGTCAAGGCATCCAAAAAATAATTAATCCATAACGACGTACCTTCATTTGTATCGATTGGATTTTCTGCATCATCCTTTAGGATTGCCATGATCTCCTCCACTTGGGCCTCCATGTCCCTTTTTTCCAGCTCCTCAGGGGTCATATTTCTGACCTTGGGTTCCCCGCAGGTGATGTAGCCAGCTGAGATAGATTTCACCTCTTCCATTGGACCTCTATGCCTTTCAGTTTTATTAAAGGAATACTCAATTACCTCATCGCTGATGTTGAAGGTGAGCACTCCTTTCCTTACGCTTATGTTGGCATCCACCGTCGCCAAGAAGGGTCTCCCTAGAATAATTGGACAAGCAGGATCTTCTTGCATATCAATAACTAGGAAATCAGCAGGGACAAAGAATTTACCTACTTGTACTGGCAGGTTGTCCACCATGCCCGTTGGGATGACCACAGTGTTGTTGGCCATATATAGTCTAGCATCCACAGGCTCTAGGGCACCTATCTTAATCTTGGACCAAATTGTTAAAGGCATTATACTCACACTAGCTCCAAGATCACATAAGGCATTAATTTTATATGGACCAAATCCAATGGTTATAGCAAACTTACCTGGATCTGGCCTCTTCTCCAGTATGTCCAAATGGCTGCATTCCTCTGTAATTTCAGCCATCGATCGCTTTTTGCTCAGTATCTCCTTCAGGAACTTGACATAGGATGGCATTTCATTCAGAGCTTCTGTGAAGGGGATGGTGACGTTGACTTTCTGAAGCATCTTGATGAAACGCTGGAATTTCTTTTCTACCGGGTCCTTTGGAGATTTTGTGGGGAAAGGCAGCTTCTTTTTCGGATTTGGAGCCAGAAGGCCCAGAACAGATGTCGGAGGTGCTGCAGTCTTCTCGACCTCGGGTTGGGTGTCGTCGATGTCGAGTAGCCCCTTGTCGATCTCGACCAGGTTGGGTGCAGTCGAATTGATGTGCAGTGCAGACGAAGGTTTCTGAAGTGTCTCCTCTACGTCGACTAGGCCCTCCTCGATGTCGACTACAGTGTTGTCGATGTCGAGTTGCTGTTCTTCGTTGTTCTGCTGCTTTCCGACCTCTGGCTCTTTTAATTGATGTCCGCTTCTGAGTTTTACAAAAGCGATGTGCCCAGTCTTTCCCTTAGGATTTGGTTCTGAAGACCTAGGGAGCGCACCTGACTGTTTGGGGATTCCTGCTGCCAGCTGACCAATCTGTGTATTAACTGATTTTCGCCATATATCAATCTCCCCAAGCCTAGAGTTGACACCTTGCATCTGAGTGTAGACGGAGTTGAAGGAATGCCTAGTTTCTGAGTGATTCCTCCGTATTTCCTCTAGGACTATTTGTATATCATTCTTTTTCTGGTCCCTCTCCAGATGTCCTGGAGCTCTATAGGGCGGGGGGTTCCCAGGGACACCTTGGTTCCATTGTGGTTGCTGAAACCTTTGGTCCCCCATATAGCGATTGGGACCCCCTGCGTAAGCTACCTCCTCGTGGTGTTCTGCCATCCTGACTTGCTCTGTGTGTGGGCACTCGGGAGTGGTGTGCCTTTGCGATCCGCATTCAATGTAAGGCTGGTTGACAGAAAGATACTTCACTTGCTTAAGGAGCTTCTTGTTCTGATCTCTGTAGTACTGTTCCCTTACATCTGGATCAATTTCCTTAGGAGGCTCATAGAGGGGCATGGAAGGTGGTGGCCTGGCGTATGGGTTCTCTTCATAAGTTGCAGTAGACCCATACTTGTTGTCGTAGTTGGTGAGCTTCTCTAGCACACCCCATGCGTCACTTGCCGGCATTATCAGATACTCATAGCGAGTATAATGGTTGATTCTGTCCTTAGTGACTTGATCAAGAGAGTTGAAGAAGATCTCTTGAATGACGTAGAGTGGCTGTCCATGAGTAGGGCAAGATCGCAAGAAGTTCCTTGTAGCGCTCCTATGCCTTTGCCAGCGGTTCCCCTTGCTTCTGTTTGAAGGCAGTGATTTTCTGGCGGAGATGTGCTGTTTTGGCGGGTGGGAAGAATTTGTTCAGAAACTCTTGCTCTACTTGGGCCCATGTTGTCAGTGATCTTGGTTTCAGCCCTTCAAGCCACTTCAGTGCAGGTCCAGCCAACGACCAGCGGAAAGACTTCATCTTGACATATTCTAAAGTTGTACCTTCAGCAAGAGTACGGCACATGTCAGAAAAGTTCGTAATATGTTCAAGAGGACACTCATTAAATCTACCAAAAAAGGCATTATTTTTAAGCTCTATAAGAAATTGAGTGCGAATTTCAAAAGAGTTTTCAGGGATAAGAATCGCCGATTCAGGCACGACGAGGGTTGGATGCATATAATCCTCAGCAGTGGTTGGATATTGGGCAAGCTCAGCTTCTGCTTGCCTTGCGCGCTCAGCTTCTTGTTCCCTCGCTGCCCTTTCATTGGCGATAGTGGTATCTTTTGCGGCTAGCTCCCTTGTAAGCCTGGCAATCAGCTGTTCTTGTGTTTCAGCGGCCGCCATGATCCTTTTGAGTTTAGAGTGAATGTGTAGGTAACGCTCTGGTTCTTCTAAGCTGTCAAACTCGGGTGGTAGACCAGAACGGCGCATACACCTGAAAAGTAACTCAAAGTAGACGTGAGATTCAACTACCTAAGGCGCGAATGATTGCTTCCCCGGCAACGGCGCCAATTTGTTGTTGCAAGAGGATGGTCAAATATGAAATAAATATAAAATAAAGTTCAGACTGACTTCCCTGTCTCAGCAAATAAATACAAGACTTCCTCCCGTTGTAGTAAAAGGTTGTCAGGATCGAATCCATGAGGAAGCACGTCAGCAGTTCTTAGGTAGCAACTGATTCTCATAGACAAGCAGCAGAAGGCAGAAATAAAAGCAGAAAAGACAAAGCAAAATAGAAAATAAAAGCAAACGAAAGTAAAGAACAAAGCAAGGCAGAAGCTTACTCGATCTCGAAAAGCAGTAACTCGAGATCGACAAGGGACAGTAAAAACAGAAACTTTCAAATCGACGACAGAAACTCGACTCAGACAACACAGTACTCGATCTCGACAAGCTGCTACTCGAGATCGACAAGAGAAAACTGAAATTCCAGAATCGAAAACAGAAGCAGAAACTCAACTTGACATAGACCAAAACCGTACTCGATATCGACTACAGCCTACTCGATATCGACGAGACTCTCCTCTGTATCGACTAGAAAGACAGAAAATGTAAATTGCAAATTTCGAACCCAAAACTCAGATTTTCGATGAAATAAATTCAATATATAAAAGACTTCCAAAGCCAGGGTATCAACACCACAACGATAACCATGCAAAGTAACACACAAAGGCATAAAAGATCACGCTTTCCATCAAAATAACTTTCGTTACTAACAAATAGGCATATAGAGGCTTTCGCATAAACCCTAATTGTTACTAACCCTTTTCACATAATTAATCCAAGTTGCATTAAGATCACTTTCGCTTCAATAATAAAAACAAGGATCACCTTCAACTCTCGCAAAAGAATCATGCTTATAAGGATAGAAGACAAATTGCATAAGAAGATCTTACCTTTACTGCATCATCTCACATGGCCACCGTCGGGCTCACCCCAGCCCCAGAAGTGGGTGGACTACTCGCTCTTCATCATCAAGAAAGACATTAAATAACAAAAGAAACTAACTTGCATTGAATTAAATAGAGAAAGCTTACAACCCACAAGACAAATCCGCTTTCGCCTTTCCACCTTGCTTGCTACAAACTCTCTCTCTCTCTACTCCTACTTACTGAATGGAATTGATTGTGTTTCTGAATTGTGTGTAAAACCAGCCCCTAGGGCTTTATTTATAGCCTTCTATTCCTTGCTAATCAAGGATAGAATCTTGTATCTATATCTAAAATTATATCTAAAAGCTTAATGATAAATAAAAGCAATAATGGAATTAAATCAAAAATGGAAAAGATAAATCTAAACTAGGTAAGTCTCTTCATGTTGATAGAATCCCTCTTCCATGGATAGAACTTGATAGATTTGGATAGAATCTTGGCCTACTCGATTTCCTTCGTGCCCAAGGAATCCCAACTCTACTCGGACTGCTCACGTCGATGCGTTTCCAGAAGCTGGTCTACTCGACATCGACAAGGGCTCGTCGACAGCGACTAGGATTCGTCGTCGACTGGTGTTCTCGGGTTACTCTGCTCGACAAGCTTGGATCTGGGCTCCTGGGCGTCGTCGATCTCGACTAGGGTTCCTCGAGATCGAGTAGGGTTGTACTCGAAGATGGCTCTCTGGTGATGTCGAGGACTCCTCCTCGGCATGGACTCGGACTAGGGCATAGTGGCTCCTCGATCTCGACAAGGTCTCATCAAGATCGAGTAGGGTTGCTCAGCGCCTTCGTCCTCGGCTTCTCGATCAGCTCCTCTTCTCGTCGACTCCGGGTGTGGCGTCTAGGCTTCGTCGATCTCGACTAGGTGGTCCTGGAGATCGAGTAAGGTCCCGGAGCTGGGTTGGTCTGGCTCTCGACACTGCTCCTAGTCGACAAGGCCTGCTCGGACATGTTCGTCTAGATCGAGTAAGGTTCACTCGAGATCGAGTAACCTGGGCTCTCAACTTGATTCGACTGGTTCCGCTGCTTCTTTGAACTTGGACTTCTGTAGTGGTTTTCCGAGCTTTTTTTTACCTTCCTTAGAGTTGTTGTAAAACGCCTCGAATTCTGCGATTTAAACAGAAACTGGTGTAGATTCCATAATTTGGCAAATAAACATAATCTACATAGATTCTGTACTATCTAACCCAAATGCATGTAATGTATGCAGAAAACGATATAAAAGTTACTGTAAAACATGACAGATTTAACTCACAACAGCTAAGATGTTTAATTTCCCTATAGTTGCTG
This sequence comes from Persicaria tinctoria, assembly GCA_037127255.1. Classification (NCBI taxonomy): domain Eukaryota; kingdom Viridiplantae; phylum Streptophyta; class Magnoliopsida; order Caryophyllales; family Polygonaceae; genus Persicaria; species Persicaria tinctoria. The sequence continues at coordinate 37,819,098 of JBANSL010000012.1, read as the reverse complement.
CATTTTTGTACATCTCCTTTGTTCTTATATATTGGGATTAACTTGTTGAGTCTCCATTCCTCTGGCATCCTTGCAGTTATGAGAATGACGTTGAAAAGCTGGGTGAACCACTCCACTCCCTTTACGCTCAAACACTTCCACACTTCAACCGGGATCTCATCCGGCCCCACTACTCTCCGACTCTTCATTCTACTCACAACCCCCTTCACTTCCTCATATGACAGACGTCTATAGTAAGTGAACTATTCATGGCAACTGATGCTCAAAGTAGTCTCTGCTGTTCTAAAACCCTCATTAAGCAAATCGGAGAAGTACCTCTTCCATCTTTGCTGAATTTGGGAGTCATCCACCAGCACTCTACCCCACTCGTCTTTAATACATCTTGGTCTGCCCAAATCTTTACATATGTACATATGTTCGAAGGCCTTTTCCTTTGCTTTCGCTATAACAACTTTGGCTACTTGCTTTTCTCGTTTGTACTCGGCTAGTCGACCCTCTTTTTTTGCCTCGCTGGTACTACTCACCACTCTTCTGAAAGCCATTTGTTTCTCCTTAACCGCTTCTCACACTTCTTCATTCCACCATGTCTCGTTGCCTTTATGCTTGTTGCTCCCCCGAGAAACACCCAAGACTTCCGAAGCTGCCCTTCGAATGCAATCAGCCACAGCTCCCCACATCAAGTCTGCATTGTCTCTATCTAACCATGCACCTCCCCTCTCTGCCTCAGCTAAGACTTTCTCTCTCAAGAGCTCCCCATTCTCCTCATTCAGGTGCCACCATTTGATTTTCGGACTGTGCTTGCTGATCAACCTTTTTCTGCAACCCTTGAACTCGAGTTGTAACACTAGTATATGGTGCGGGGTAGTCAAACCTCCAAAAGGGATAGTTTTGCAGTCTCTGCATGCATTCCTATCTCCCCTCCTTACAAGGAAGTACCCACTACGACTTTCATATGTAATCAGGTGACTGTCTCTCTTAACGAAGAACGAATTCACAATGATGCAATCAAAAGCTACTGCAAACTCCAAAAGAGTGAGCCCACTGTCGTTCTGAACTCTGTACCCAAAACCTCTATGAGCTCAACTGTAGCCGTCACTGCTCTGCCCTATGTGGCCATTTAAGTCTCCACCCACAATTAGACGCTCCGACTCTGGGATGCTTCTGAGCAAGTCATCCAACTCCTCCCAAAAGATCCTCTTTTCCTCATCACTGCGGTTCACCTGAGGGGCATACACACTCGCAATGTTAAGTATGCCACCCTCCAAGACAAGCTTGATTACCATCATCCTGTCATTTCTGCGATCCACCATAACGACAAGATCTCTCCATTTCTCACTCAGAAGGATGCCAAATCCATTCGATCTCTTGCTATTACTAGAATACTACAATTTCCAGCCATCGATAATTCTTGCTTTGACGCCAACCCACCTTGTCTCTTGAACACACACAATTTCAATTCCGCGCTCCTTGAGGATTTTAACCAACTCGATAGACTTACCCATCAGAGTCCCAATATTCCGAGAACCCACCTTCAAATCCCAAGTCTCCTTCTTGGACTTAGCATGCACCTTATTCATTGTTAAAAAATAAAAACTGCACACGAAACTCACCACGAGGCACCGACAAGGCTCAAATCAAAATGCAAACAAAAACTAGAGTAAACTGAGAAGCATTCTAGTCGAAATATATAATATTAAATATCCATATAAATATATAATATTATATATACCGGGCGGGCTTCATACTCTGCCCAAGCCCAGCCCGATGGGCCTACCGGCTCGCTTGGGCCGATTGCTCTACCGAAACCCGCCTTTTTTTCCAGGCGGGTCAGGCGGGTTAGACCACGTCTCCTCAGGTCTAGTTACAAGTTCAGTCTTCCGAAGCTGTCAGCATTGTAGGGACAGCATTCACCACCATTTCCACGGCGCCGACCGCCTTGTCAGATCCCGGATTTGCGATACGCGAGCCAATCTATCTTTATGGGAACTTTAATCTTCACTTATTCTAGGGTTTGGCCGACAAAAAGAGGCATATATTATATCATTTTTAGTTCTATTCAGGAAGTTCTATTCCCCATAAACTCATTATAATGAGAGGGTTTAAATTTAGGGATTGAAGGTTTGTTATGCTTGCCTAGAATTCTAGTGGTTTTGCTATGATTCAAGACTTGGTTGATTGATTGTGAGACTTGCTTTCTATATTATTCATGAGTTTATTTATCATCTTGTTCTTCATTGTTTATATTTTTGTTCCTTTACATGACTGGTCATCTAGTTAGGAATTGCATCTATGGTTATGAATTCGTTTATGGTTTCTCGATAGCAAACGAAGTCATTGATTTAGTGATATTTCTATGTCTTTGTAGTGGATGATAATAATTGATCTATGTTGTGTAGATTCGATTAGGGCTGAGTTCAGTATGCGCCTATCTGTCATAATTGCATTGAATCAATGTGCCAATTGGTTTTAAGTACTCGAATCGTTAATGTTATTCCTTAGTAATATTGAATAAGAGATTGTGTCTCTGCGGATAAATTGATTAAAGAAAGTCGACACAGGCTTAGGAATAATATTGCAATCATCTCAAGGATCAATGTAAATCAACCAGTGTTGCGAATTGTAGGCAAACGACACTGTTATCTTTTGTCTTGTCTTTGCTTCCCATTCACATCTTTATCTTAAGTCATTTGCATTGTCTTTCTTCATTTGTATTCCTATTCTATCATCTGTGTCATACTTGATAAACACATATTGCATTGAAGTACTTGTTTCTCTGTGGGTTCGACTCCTTACTTATCCGCTATACTTGGTTGCTAGTTTAGTTTGTTAGTTTGGATTATTTCTTTGGTGAGGTGAAATCTAACGACGTTTCTCTTCCGCCACATGTGTTGGTTTTCCTGACAAAAAGCACTGACGTATTGCGTGATGAGAGTTTCTTTCGATATGTTTCAAGGGTGTTAGCCTCTATGGAAAACATGCCATCAAAAAGTATCGAAGACGCTACTATTGAGATGATACATTGTGTTCTATGCTATAATCTAGTTCGCTAGAGGACTAGCAAAGCTTAAGTACGAGGGAGTTTGATAATGCATATTTTATATAGGCATTATAGGTAGGTCTTAGGTGCATTAAAGAGTCGTATTGCGTGTTTAATAAGCTTATTCATATTCTTGGTCATTTGGTATTCGAAGTGCGGAATCTACGGTTTCTAGTGTTTATTTGTAGATTATAAGATCCGGCCTCGAAAGGTGGAGAAAGAATGGAGCAAAATGGACAAAGAAGAGCTAAAGAACAAGAGCGGACATGGAGAATGTTCAGAAATCCCATCATTAAGGTTATTAGAAGTTGCAATTAGCTTCTTAGGTCTTCATGAGAATCGTAGTGATTGGAAAGAGCTTTCCAACACATATTCATATGCGTCCATCGGACAAAGGATGAGTCTAGAAAGTGCGTTACAGGTTCAGTCTGCCGAAGCTTTCAGCTCTGTAGGGACGGCGCCCGCCGCCATTTCCATGGTGCCCGCCGCCTCGTCAGATCTCGGATTTGCGATACGCGGCCCAATCTATCTTTATGAGAACTTTCATCTTCACTTATTCTAGGGTTTGGCTAACGAAAGGAGGCATATATTAGGTCGTTTTCAGTTCTATTCAGGAAGTTCTATTCCCCATAAACTCATTACAATGAGAAGATTTATGTTTAGGGATTCAAGGTTTGTAATGCTTGCCTAGAGTTCTTGTGGTTTTGCTATGATTCAAAACTTGGTTGATTGATTTTGAGACTTGATTTCTATATTATTCATGAGTTTATTTATCATCTTATTCTTCATTGTTTATATTTATGTTCTTTTCCATGACTGGCCATCTAGTTAGAAATTGCATCTATGCTATGAATCCGTTGTTGGTTTCTCGATAGCAAACGAAGTCCTTGATTGAGTGATATTTCTATGTCTTTGTAGTGGATGATAACAATTGATCTATGTTGTGTAGATTCGATTAGGGCTGATTTCGGTATGCGCTTATCTGTTTTAATTGCATTGAATCAATGTGTCAATTGGTCTTAAGTACTCAAATCGTTAATGCTATTATTTAGTAACATTGAATAAGACATTGTGTCTCTGCGGATAAATCAATTAAAGGAAGTCGACATAGGCTTAGGAATAATAGTGCAATCATCTCAAAGATCAATGTAAATCAACCAATGTTACGAATTTTAGGCAAACCACACTCTTATCTCTTGTCTTCTCTTTGTTTCCCATTCACATCTTTATCTTAATTCATTTGGATTGTCTTTCTTAATTAATATTCCTATTCTATCGTCAGTGTCATAATTGATAAACACATATTGCATTGAAGTAATTGTTTCTCTGTGGGTTCGACCCCTTACTTATCCGCTATACTAGGTTCCTAGTTTAGTTTGTTAGTTTGGATTATTTCTTTGGCGAGGTGAAATCTAACGACGTTTCCCTTCCGCCACATGTGTTGGTTTTCCTGGTTTGAGATGGGCGACTGTGAAAAACCCTTAAAATTTTGACTTCATTTATCGGACATCGAAGCAACTCCCTTTGGCTTCCTCCCTTAATGAAAAATGCCAAGCACGACCGCGGAAGTGAAAATAAAGTGGTTGGGGATGGTTTGGCGTGGTTGTGATGGTGGTTGTGGAATGTGGAATCGATAATGCATACTTTGTATAGGCATTCTAAGTAGTTTTAATGTAGTTTTAGTGTGCATTAGATATGTTTTATAGCTAATTCGCATTCATGATCATTTGGTGATGTAGTGCAAATGTCGATGACTCCTGGTGACATTGAGGACAACCTGAAGGTGCCATTCGATGGTCCTATCACTCGTGCAAAGGCCAAGAAGATTCAGGATGCAACGAAATCACTTCTTGTCCGTTACCAAGGAACAATGGAGCAAGGGTTCAGGCCACCCTGGATCACTTTGCTCAAGAGTACACCACCAGCACATGATTTGAGCTTCCATCCACAAACGGAGATCATGAAGACTCGTCAACATCCGCCTTCAAGACACCACTCGACACACACATGGAACACTCGGTTACCACACATGTCAAGTGCAAGCAAAGGCATGCCGAGTGGGCCTTTTGTGCATGGGCCGAATTAGTTTATTTAGTTAATTAGTTCTATTATTTCATGTACCTTAGAATTAATAAGGTGGAAGATTATATCTACTCTAGATAGAAGTCTTGTCCCCTAAGCTTTGAATTCTCTCTTTAAGCAAACCAAACCTCTACTCTTGCAAGTTGGTTCATAGTTTTCTATTTAAACAAACTTATGTACTTTGAATTACTTAGATTGAATATAGAATTGAGGAACCCCTTTTAGGATTAAAAGGGTTCATTGATTATCAATCCCAAAAGCTTCAAGTGCTCTTCTGATCTATTGACCTTCGGCACCCACACATCCCACACCACCAACCATCACAACCGAAAATTAAACACAACCCTTAACCCTAAACCGTTGCAAGAAGAAGAACCAGAACCCTTGGTGCCTCTCACAACCGGCCTCGCTAGCAGTGAGCGCGGCTTCCGGGCTTCGCGCGGGAAAGCGCTCACGCGTCCCTGGCGTCTTCGGTGTTTCGCTCTCGCGCTCGACCTCTCTCTCTCGCATGCGGCCCCGCGACCTGAGGAGCCCTCGCTCCTGTGCTTCCATGTCCGCTCCTAATGAGCGTCCCCAGTTCCCGCGCATCTAGTGCCGCGTACCCGGATCCCTCTCGCTTCTCTTTTTCCGTCGCTTTAGTTGTCTAAATTGATGAAGTCTTTTCCGTCGCATTAATTAGTTTATTAATTAGTTAATTAATTTTTTACAATCAAGAGATATCAAAGAGCATTGCAAGACCGGGGCAAATATATGGCGTGGTTCTTGATCCTGCACCCACAGTCATAGGATCGGGTATCCTAAACGTATCATTTGGTATTCGAAGTTCGAAATCTACTGTTTTTAGTGTTTATTTATAGCTGATTCGCATTCATGATCATCTGGTATTTGAGTTCACTAGTGTCTGTGACAGATTGAGATCTCAAGGCCTGACTGACAATCAAATTATATTCAAGTATTTTCTTTCACTCTAAAGGATGCAGCACGTGATTGGCTCCATTACCTACTGATAGAAAGCATTACTACTTGGGTAGGAATGAAGAAAGCTTTCGTCCAGAAATACTTCCATACCACTCACCTCAGAAAACTCAAGAATGAGTTATCAAGCATAGAACAATCTCCTATAAAAAAGCATTACTACTTGGGTAGGAATGAAGAAAGCTTTCGTCCCGAAATACTTCCATACCACTTGCCTCAGAAAACTCAAGAATGAGTTATCAAGCATAGATCAATCTCCTATAAAAAGCCTTTATGAGTATGTTGAGAGGTTCAAGAACCTCAAAGGAAGTTGCCCGCATCATGGCATACTAAAGGATGATCTAGTCATCTATCACTATGAAGGTTTAGTTGATCGTGAGCGCAGTGCGATTAATGCTACAAGTGGAGGGGATGTCTTAGACAAGACACATGAGGAGGCAAAATGCAAATCTTGGACGACTTAGCCAATGCTTCACAGTAATATGGAAAACATCAAGGCGTCAGGGGAGTCTACAGATTAGATAATCTTGGAGGGGGCCGCAACAATGAAATTGACAAGCTCGCTAACATTGCCAAGAATATGGCTCTACAGATGAATCAGATAGAATAGCCTAGACTCTGTGGAGTTTGTGAAGACTCAACTCATCCCAATGATTGTTGCTCGGTCATTCAAGAAGGAGTTGCTGATGTCAATGCTATGGACTATGGACCTCGCTGAAACTTTGGTAACAACTTTTATAATTTGAATTAGAATTTAAATTATCAAAATGGTTTCAATGGCAGGATGAATCAACAGCAGAAACAACAGTGCATTATCAAGGAAGGGGCTAGTATGAGAATCGCCAAAGGAATCCTCCACATGATGATTCAAACAAGGATGAGATGATGAGATTATTGTTGGACAGGATGAATGTCCAAGAAAAGTTGATGACTCAAATGGCTTAAGAGATAGGAGAACTAAAGGCTAAGGATTCATTCAAACTACCCTCATACGTTGTAGTCAATCCAAAAGAGAATGTGAGTGTCATGATCCTTAGAGGAGGAAAAGAAGTTAAGGTTCAAATGAGAAGCATTGAAGAAGAGCCTAAAGCCATTACAGAGTTGGAAGAGAAATGTGAAGAACAAGAAGAAACCTAGCCATACCAACATGCACCTGCCCATTTCCAAAACCGACACCCAACGTTGGCTCGGCTAGAAGATCCGGCGCCCGTTGTTTTCCAAAATCGGCGCTCATGGCCTTCGGCTGCAACAGAGATCGACGTCCCTCCTGTATCCAATTCAAGGGAATTACCGAATGAGTGATCATTTTATTACTATAAGCTACATCCACCCTTTCCAGAGTCTCTAAAGGAACATAGAAAGTGGGAAAGTGAGAAAGATTTATTTGATACATTTGTAAGGAGTGAGGTAAACATTCCAAAAATTTAATTAAATATGTACCTCGCTATGCTAAGTTTTTGAAGGAAATATGCACTATTAAGAGAAAACAACGAATGAAAACTAAAGAACTGTAAAATTGAGTGGACACATCTCCGCTGTTCATCAACAGTTACTGCCTGAGAAATGTAGAGGTCCAAGTATGTTTACAATCCCATGTAAAATCAGAAATACTAGATTCAAACAACCTATGTTAGATCTAAGAGCTTCAATTAATGTGATGTCATACAATTGGAGCAAGTTTTTGGGTCTGGATGTTGTAATAGAAACATGAGTAATAGTACAGCTCGCTAATCGTTTACAAATTAAGCCAAAATGCTTTGAAAGAGATGTAATGTTACATGGTTTATTTCTTCACATTGTATTGCATTTAGTGGCTCTAAAGAAAGGAAAAAAAACAGAAAAAAAAAAGAAGAAAAAATATATAAACAGAAAAAAAAAACGAAAAGAAAAAATATTATACATGTTTTGCGAGAAGCATAGCCAAAATAAGGTAACCTTCTTGCCAATAAAGAGCCTAGTTCGTATTTTATATTTGTGAGAGTTGGATAGATTGCATCATATGGAAGCTTGTTTTTATTTTTTATTTTTTTTATTTTATGGTTAAAATATATTGCAAGAAATAAAATATTTACAATGAGGGTTTCGAAACCCATGGTCAAAGTGAACCGAAGGTCACTCGGTAATCCTACCAAAATCATGGAAGCCATTATGCATGGTTCCAATCCTATGGGGTGTGTTGAACGTAAGGTTCTGTTGTAGATCCTATCTCATCAAGCCATGACTATCCGAAGTCGGACACACACACCCTAATGATGGGTAAGGGTAAATCCCCCTTCAGCTCGGCCATCAAGGGACTTAACCTCGCACATTAAAGTATTCAAAGTCTTAGACGATACATAAAAGTGGGTGCATGCAACACCCACAAGCCGGCACATACATGATCATGCACGTAAGGCTGAAATAGCAAAATGGTCACTGAGGAGAACGCTGAGTTTGAGCTACTACAAGGAAACAATTGACCTCAAGAGGCCCGACCGTTGCTTTCCACTTGAGCCCCAAAAGCCGCTCCAACAACCATCATTTCTAGTTGCGATTGTAGGGGGGGCTGATGCCTTCTTGCAACAGATTTGCTGCTTGGCCATAAGCCATTAGGAAGTATGCATACATCAACTTATATATGTATGTCTTGATGATATGGATGATCTCATCCCTTTTTGGAAGCTTATTCTCAAAGATCATTATGTTCTGGGCCTTGCAAATGTAGTAGATAGTGGCATTGAGAGCCATCTTGTTTGATTATTCTTCCATCCATTGCTGTTACTTTCCTTCTTTGTCCATTTTAAAGCACTAGCCATTATAGACATGCCTTTTCTTAGGTTAGCCCATCTTCGAACCTGCAAACAAATCGTGCATGTGTAAGTGCACAAGAAAATAAAGATGGTCATGCGATTCAGGAAGTAGGTGACAGAGTGGGCATAAAAGGTTCAATCTCCCTGCACGTTATTCGATCTTTGGTTGCTAATATCCCTCTTGCCGCCAGCCAGGTAGTGAAAGAGTGCTTGGGAGTTACCCGAGCATCCCAAACTGGAGAGCACCATGGTTTCTTCATTCCGTTGAATCTTATCCCGTCATAAATATTACTCAGGGTGAGCTTGTCATTCACACACCAATGCTGAAACATGCAATAGACTTCATGTGGGGAATATGCAAGCTCAAGAAGCATATTTCGACAGTCCAAAAATTCTTTTTATAAAGGGGGAATCATTAGTTTTATGAACAGACCAACTCCACACATTTTCAATTCTAAGGTATTCATGATGAACCCATCGAATCCAAAGGGAATCCTTCTGCCTAACGATATCCCAAAGGATTTTACACATAAAAGCCATATTCCATTCCTTGAGGTTTTTGAGACCTAACCCTTCTTCACATTTAGGTTAACAAACCTCCTTTCATTTCATCTTATGCAATTTACACGAAAAGTTAGCACAAAGAGAGTCCTGACTTTTAATAACTGAGGCGGGGGTGGGGACAATGGCAAACTAGAAAGCCTCAATGCCTTGAAGGGATAAGGTTTTGGCATTCCAAACATTTAAGTTAACAGTAAACTTATCTAGGAGGGGAGAGAACTGCGAAACCTGCAACTTCCCTGAGTAGATGGGAATACCAAGGTAGGTGAACGGGAAGCTTCCTTGGTGGAAATGAGTCTACTGCACTAGGATTTCTTCATTCGGTACAGTCATACCAACCACATAACAGGTAGATTTGTTTGCCCTGATATGAAGGCATGAGCAAGAGCTTAACTTCTAAAGGCATTTGATTATGATTTGGAGAGAGGATGCATCTCCCCTTGACATAAGTATCAAGTCCTTAACAAATGCTATGTGGGAAATCTTTAGGTCCTTACACATGGGGTGGAACTTGAAAGAGGGATCTTTAGTCCTGCACTTTAACAATCTCGAAAGGTAGCTACTTGCAATTACAAAGAGGAGGGGCGATAGAGGGTCTCCTTGTCTAACCCCTCTCTTCCCTTGGAAGAACCCATGAAGTTGGCCATTTATATTCAAAGAAAAGGAGGTACTAGTAACACATTTTCGCACCCAAGTAATGAAAGTGGCTGGGAAATCCAATTCTGAGAGCATTTGTTGAAGAAAGGACCAGAAGAGTGTTGAAAACTTTTCTATGATCAATCTTCAAGATGCACCTCAGACTTATCCTTTTTCTCACATACTTTCTCAACAATTCCTGAAGCAAGAAGATATTTTCTCCCATAATCCGTCCACTTACAAAACCATCTTGGCATGGGGATACAAGGAAGTTTAAGATAGGAGCTAATATATTGGTCAATGTTTTTGAGATTATTTTGTAAATAACATTGCATCATGAGATTGACCTGAAGTCCCCCGCTGTATTAACATCCTTTTTCTTGCCAATAAGGGAGATGGATGCGTGGTTGAGTTGTTTGAGGAGTGTTCCATTTGAAAAGAATTCCTTAACAACCATACATATCTCAAGTCGGTGGTTTCCCATGTTGTTTTGAAGAATTTAGATGAGAAACCATCGGGGCCGAGAGACTTCTCATCACCAATACTCCAAAGACTTAGCTTAATCTTTTCATCTGTGCAGGGCTGGGTGATAAAATCTTTTGAAGCCTGATCAAGACGAGCACCTCCATTCCTAATGACACCACTGTCCACAACAAAAACAACCACTGATTACCCAAGTAAATTCTTATAGCACTTCAGAAACTCTTCAGCCACTTGAGATTCTACATCGGTCCTTGTTCCATCTTCCTTGACCAAGAAGCAAATATGATTCCTTTTCAAGTTCTTCTTCATTATATTATGGAAGTAGGCAGTGCATCTATCTCCCCCATGTGTGAATTTTGTCTTTTCGAGTTGTGAGGTAAACTTCAGTTTGACTTCTTTAAGTCTTGGAGCACGATTTTTTGCTAACTCCATCACTTCAAGAAGTTTTGAAGATTCAGTGTTGGATCTAAAAGCAGTGAAGGCAGCGTTAAACTTTTCTTTAGCTTTAGAGGCTCTTGAGAAAAATACGAGAGTAGTGTTTCTGGTTCAGCTGTTTCAAGGGGCACTTAAGTGCTTGAAATCTCTTACAAAGCCGATACTGAGTCGTACCCCAACTTGTTAATTGCCAAGTTGAAAGAACCATTTGCTGAAGCTCCGGATGATCAATCCACATGTTGAATAATTTGAAGGGCTTATGGAAGCTTGCTTATTTTTGAGTTGTTTGGTTTATGTTTGAATTATAGAGATCTTAGTTCCCGGATTTGAAAGCACCACATACCCAAATATATTCCTTGCCCTTATTTTTCATACCAAGCCCCATCACAATCCTGCTGAATGGAGTCTTCTTTGAAGTCTTCCATTGAGCAAAAGTCATGTTGATGTTAATTTTGAAATATTGGATGGAGATAATGCGATATAAATGTCAATGCTTAACATGATTTTTGTGTAAATGATAATTCATATTTCAATAGGTATTATAGGATAGTTTTAGTTCTATTTCATGGTAATATAATCATGTTTTATAGTTAATTGCACATTTTGCTCTTTTAGTGGTGAAGTTCGAAAACTACGCTATTTTATAGGATTTGTGCTGATTTGTAGTTCTGACGCGGTGAAGAGCTCAAGAGAGATCAAAATGGAGTAAAGAAGCTAGAGGAATCAAGAACCAAGAAGGAAGAATGAGCCCAAGAGAAGGAACCAAAGGAAGAGAAAAAGAAGCTGAAGATGCAGCATTTTGTGGTCGTGAGCCATTATATCGCCACGGCGAATGGCCAGGTTCGCCATGGTGAGAGGCAGTGAAGCACAAGTCAAGACATCACATTTTGCCATGGCAAAATACCCAAGACACCGCAACAAAACCTTCTTTTCGCCATGGTGAATCCATCGAGCTGGCAACGAGCAATGCAATGAGTCGCCACGGCGAAAGAGTTTTGCCCGCGGCGAAAATGTCTACAGATGATCAGAATCAAGGCCAAATCTTATTTTTTTAGAAGGAAACTCTATCCAGTCTAAATGTTTATCCATTTCTTATGGTTTAATTTATTCAGATTGTTGGTTATTTTGGATTTTTTTTTGGATTTAATATTTTTAGGATAATTATTTATATTTTAGGATATTTTCAGACTTTATTAAAAACATATAGTAGCTTTTTCAGACTTTTATCAAAAAATACAATAGCTTTTTCATCATTCATGTTTGCTTATTTTCCAATCAATTTGAAGAAGATGTAGGTAAGCCATGAGTGGCTAATTCTGCTATTTGTTTCACCTATGTTTCAGAGACTTGGTTGGTGATTTGTGAGGTATAAATTTAGTTGTTTTTATACTATTCATTCAAATTTCCTTGTGCTTATTGTCGATATTTTTATGATTCGTGACCATGATAGTATCTTGCTAGGTATTTGTTCTATCATACTAGAATGAATTCCATAGTAGCATGCTTAGGATTGTGAAAACCTTGTTTGATCATGACTAAGTAGGGAATTTGACATCTCTTAAACATCAGTTTACCATGCTTAACTTGGTGTTATTCATATGCCTAGATTTTAAGAAACTGATGTTATCTTTATGTTAAATATTTGTCGTGCTTAGGACCAATAAAGCCAACCAATGTCGAATAATGCATAGGTGGAACATTTTTCTCCATTGATGTGATCTCAAAACCACCACTTTATGCTTTACTATGTCATTTCCAATCTACTTTAGTTTGCTTTCTCATCTTAATTTGTTTATTTCCCACTTTTTATTTATTAGCATTTAAATTACATTTGAATCTTATATTTTCTTATGGTTTCGACCTTGCTCTTATCGCTATACTAGCCTTTTATGTGGGAATTTCTTTGGCGAGCTTTACACACGATAGTTTACCTCATGTCAAATTTTGGCGCCGGTGCCGGGGAATTCTATTTGATTTTCTTGATGTAGTTTAAACATTGCATGGTTCACACTCGTGCTTCTGACGCATCTCTTTTGTCTTTGTATCAAAAATTGAGCGAACTCTTTCTAAGTTGAGAAGAGAACACTCCTCCAACCCAGGAAGCATAGAAGAGATGAGTGACAACGTTGCTAATGAGGGTGCAATCCTAAATCAACCACAAGATCCACCATCTAATGACAACATCAATCAAGTTCATAATCATAATGCTAACGTAGAAGCTGATCCCCCTATGAGGACTCTGCAATAGATCTGGGAGCTAAATCTGAACACTAAACCATTGGCTATCAGGCTCCCTGATCTCCCGACTGGTTCCAAGTTCAAGTATGAGTCAGGATAGACTAGCATCTTACCTTATTTCCATGGTTAGGAGGAGAAGATCCCAACAAGCATCTCGTGGTATTCTAGGACATTTGTTATTGCATTAAGCCTGGTTGATAGTCTTCCCATTCACGCTCAAAGATGCAACCAATGATTGGTTGTACTACTTTCATGTTGAGAGCACCCACACTTGGATTGAGCTAAAGAGAACTTTTTTGAGGAATCACTATTCTAGCAAGATGAAGAGAGATATCACTAGCATTGAACAACTAGATACATAATCACTCTCTGAGTAATATGAGTTCTTCAAGAGACTCACTGCCGCATGCCCCTATCACGGACTCACTGAAGAGGATCTTTTCCTTACACTCTATTAAGGACTGACTGATAGAGATAGAGGGGTAATCGACTATGCTCGCGGAGGAGACATTCTTCTCAAGACACTAGAAGAAGCTATGGAGATATTTGAAGGAGGGGTAAGGAAAAAAATCAAGCTCGTTATCAATAAGAGAGGCCCCAATTTCAACAAAGGCCTCCTTCTCAAGCCAATCCAGACCAAGCTAAGACTCTCAGGCTGATCTTAATCTCATCAAGGTCGTTCCTTGATATGTTAAATTCTTAAAGGAGTTGTGCACCATCAAAAGTTGAAGGGGAAGTAGAAGGTTCATGTAACTGAGCATGTCCCCACCATGTTGGAAAGGCGAATGCCCAAAAAATGTGGCGATCCAGGTATGTTCATTATCCCATATACTATAGGACAGTGGGGGAGGAGTTAAAGGTGCAAGATTATGAAGATTGGAAGAGAGAGAAAGCAATACAAGTACTCACCATCCAAGAATCGAGAACAGAGGAGGTGCTGCTTGGCAATCTCATCACGACGGCCTCACGGTGAACAAGATCATGAGCTGATGCTGCTTGCCGAACGATGATGATGGAGAAGCTGGTGGCTTCTTTTTGTAAATGGACACGAGGATGAAGGAGCTAGGATGGATTGGTGATCATTGGCTTTGACAAAGCTCAAGAATAAGGTGGGGGTTGGAGGTGGTGTCTTGGCTCGGAAATAGGGTTGGGCAAAATTTTGGTCGGACCGGAAATTACGATCTTGGATCGGATCGGAAATATTACGGTCTGGTCCATGGTCCAAGAAATTTTAGATTCCGGGTTTCGGTCCAAACCCGAAACTAGACCGGAATTGGACCGGTTTCCATATTGATTTAAAAAAAGAAAAAGAAAGAAGAGGCGTGCCCTTCTTCTTCAATTCTTTACGCAGCTGGCCCTAGTGCCTTACTCTCTCAGCCCTCTTTCTATTCGACGACACTCTCTCTGTTTAGTGTCTTCAACGCGCCTCTCAACCCTCGTCCTGACGCCGACCACCACTCCCACCAGCCACCGCCGGCGCCAGCAGGCCACTATTCCTCTCTCTGTTCGGTGCGCCTCTCAGTCCGCGTGCTCGCGTGTTTATCCCTTCTCCGGTGTGTCCTGGTGTGGTGGGTGTGGCGCGCCGGCCTTGGCCGCCTGCTGATTCCGCCGCCGACCTTGGGGTATCCTTCCTCCCGCGTCCCCGCTTTTTCTTTCAATTGGGGATGTGAACCTCCTCGGCGGCTCCTCCTCTTCCCCATTGTTTAGTTCCAATCTCCCATTGTCCGGTCCAAATGGTCCTATCGGTTTGTGGACCGGAAAACCCGAGACCATAAGTGCCGGTCCCGGTCCGATCCGCAGTCCAAGTTTTTGGAGATTCCGGTCCACCGGTCTTGGACCGGACCGGAATTTTTGGTCCGGTCCCATATGGTGGAGACCGGAAGCCTAGCACTACTCGGAAATGGTGAAGAAAAGTTGGGATTTTTGGGCTATTTGGATTCAAAATGGGAGTGAGGAGTGTCGTTTAAGGGTTTTCATATTGGATAAGGGTTTAGAGAGTTGGTAAGGGGTGCCATTTATAGGGGAGCAAGAGTGAGGTTGAGGGTGTGGTGTGTTGGTGTTGTTTGGGCTAGAACGGAGAAGAATACAAGAAGAGAGAGAGAGAGAGAGAGAGAGAGAGAGAGATAAGGAAAAGAACAGAAGTTGGAGGTGGTCCTAGTTTTAAATTCAAAATTGGAATTCGAAATCCTACATCCGTTCACTCAACCTAATCCCGACTCTACCAAAATTTGAATCTAATCTTCAAAATTGTGATAAAATCTTACCTATCTTTCAAAATCTTAAATCGTGATAGCGGGAATGAAATCCGTCTGAAAATACATTCAAAAATAATGTCAGAACTTGTTTAATAAGATTATAAATAATCTGATAGGTCGAGGACCGAAATTCTTAAAATTTTCTGAAATCTACATTTTAAATGCCTTTATAAATCATTATCCAATAAAATATTATTTTAAAATCTTTCGGTCTTTTACATCATCCACCTCTAAAAACTCGTCTTGTCCTCGAGACTAAAATCCTTTTCAAAACTGATCAAGCCTTTCAAACATAGAACCGTCAAAGCCTTTCAAAAGCCTAGCCAATTCTTCCCATGTCAGTCAACGAAGTTTTTGGAACTCAAGAGGTGGCAATATCCACCTTTAAGGGCCAATCCCATATTCTCTTCGTAGGTTCATCTTTAAAAAATCAGTTTCATGCTATCAATCTCGAGATATCATCGTGCTCAAAGAAAATCATCTCAAGTCATCATGTCAAGATGCTATCATGGTCAACAAAATCTCAAAGCATTATATATATCTATATAGGATAGATCATATGTACTCAAGCCTTATCGTGTATCATGTGAACACATCCTATCCATTGATTTTGATGAATCCGATGGCTGTGATTTTTCCGCAATATTAATTAATTAAAAATTAAAGTGAAAAAATACACCCCATAATCACAAATCCCGCGCGTGTATATACCCACTCCAAATCCTTACCACACCACCGGGTTGTTCCATATAGAGGAAAGAGAAAAGGAGGAGCGGCGGCACCAAATTCAACCGGCGCGATTTGGAGATGGCGATGGCGATGGTTGGCAAAGGTAAGGTCATCGGTCTTCCTCTTCTAGTTTCCTGTATCCGGGCGATGGGGCGAGCGAAGATTTCGGGCGATAGGGCAAGCGAAGGCAGAAGAGAGGCACTTCGTCCCACCATCACATCTTTAGATGGAGGCAGAAGTCGAAGGAGAAGGCTATGGTGGTCGGCGAAGGCGGCGACGAGACAAGCAAAGGCAGAAGAGGGGCACTTTGTCCTACCATTGCATCTTCAGATGGAGGCGGAAGTCGAAGGAGATGGCTATGGTGGCTGGCGAAGGCAGCGACGAGGATGAGCAGCAAATCAACGACGAGGAGAGGCAAAGGATGTCGCGATGTCGGCGGCAACTCCGCGGTCTAACAGGTATCTCTGGCTACGGTGGCTCTTTGGTATTTGGTGGTTAGGGCTTGTGGACAATCTCAAATTAGGTTTTGGTATTGATTTTAAAGATTTGGTTTGTTGGATTTAGGATTTTTAGATGTGATTCCTCGGTTGCTCGGTTCTTGATTTTGATTTTACAGATTAGGTTTTGCTCTATTTGATTATTCCTCAGTCAAGTCCTAAACAAAATGGGTTTTTTTGTGCTTAATTAAATTGGATTGTTTGAGCACCAGGGATGTACCAATTTTGTTGATATCTTGTTTTTGCATTCCAGTTTGTTTAGGACATATTGAATGTATCGATATCATCGAATAGTCATGTGATATAATCGAATAATCTAGTGATATCATTGAATAAATTTTAGTTATTTGTTAAAAAGACATAAGTAACGGAACCATTGAATAATCAAGTAATACAATTGAATAATCAAGCGATACCATCGAATAATCAAACGATACCATCAAATAATTTTTGGTGAATAGTTTATGGCATTTTCTGGGTGCTAGCCAATTTGAATAATCCATCGATACTATTGCATAATCCATTGATACGGTCGAATAATTCAGTGATACTATCGAATAATTCGAAGAAAAAAAATAACCGCCCCATCATTTGGCAAGTGGATATCATCGAATAATCCATCGATACGATCACATAATCCATCGATACGATCGAACAATCCAGATATACCATCGAATAATACCAAGAGAGTGCATCACACACGCTCCCAATTCAGCAAGTGTGCATAAAAAAACATGGGTCCCACTGATTTTGAATTTAAAAAAAAGCTTAAATTGCCTTTTAATCTCATCCATCTGTTTCATCTAATCAATGACCTAGATTTGTTCACATGATACACGATAAGGCTTGAGTACACCAGAACCAACCTCTCTCTATGATTATATATATATATATATATATATATATAAACCAAGCTATTAAATTTCATCGTGCTAGTAAGCGTATCAAGGGTAATATCATACCAACATCCTAATCGCAAGTCATCACATCTCAACAAGCCCATAACCAATCACATCACATCATCATAGAATCTGTACATACCTAGCAATCATATAAGCACAACGGCATAGAGGTAAAACACCAAGGCACACATATTAAAACAAGGCACTACGACATACTCACCACTAGGTCAAGCGATCAAGGTATTGTCCACGCTAGGCTCCAAGTAAGACGTGAGTAGCTCATCTATAGTGTTCCCATAACTAGACTGAACATTATCCTCAGTCTCTCATGTAGAATCCTCAGGACCTCTCCTAGCCCAATCAACCAAAAGTAGAGGAACCTCCCTGTTCCTCATCTTCTTAACACGCCGGTCAAGGATCCTAATAGGATGCTCTACAAAGGTATGATTTGGCTCTATAAAGAAGTCAAAATGGTTAAGAATGTGGCTAGGATTGGGACCATACCGACGGAGCTGAGACACATGAAAAACATTGTGCACTACAGCTAAGGACAGGGGTAAGGCTAAATGATAAGCCACATCTTCTACTCTCTCTATAATCTCAAATGGATTCGCAAACCTAGGGGTCAACTTGCTCTTGATGCCAAACTGTCGGACCCCTCGGGTAGGCGATACTCTCAGCCACACATATGCTCTCGTATGCGTCCTAGCTTCTCAATTTTCTATCTAACCAACTATGGCAAAGATGTTGCTGTGTCGGCGAGCTTATCCCAATAGACCGGTGACTTGCAGTGCCTCTCATATAGTTCCTTGTACAGAGCCATCTCTATCGATGAATGGTAACTGTTTTTATATGAGAAATCCACCAACGGTAGGAATCTGACCCATCAATCTCCCCATTCTAAGACACAAGACCTCATAAGGTCCTCCAATGTTTGTATCATCCTCTCACTCAGGCCATCTGTCTGCGGATGGAATGTTGTGCTGAACTGTAGCCTGGTCCCCAAGGCTTCATGTACATGATGCTAGAATCTCGAGCTGAATCATTTGTCTCTGTCAGAAACTATCCTCTCAGAAACCCCGTGAATCCTCACAATCTGTCTGGTGAACTCCTCTGCTAGCCTTTAAATAGGCCAAGTCGCTTGAATGGCGATTGTTATGAGGGAATCAAGTCTAAACAAGTATAAATATAAATTCAAGCCGATTTCCGAGTCCACACAAAAATAAATACAAGAAACCCTCCCGCTGTAGTGGTAGGGTATTTCGGATCGAATCCATGAGGAAGCGTGTCAACGCTCGCCTAATAAGTTCCTTGAAATCAACCATTAACGTCGACCAAAAGATCACTCAATATCGACTCAGATGGGTCGATATCAACTCTAACAGTCGATTCCTAGTACTTAGATCTACAAAACAAAGACAGACAAACTCGACGTGCAGAAAGTTAATATAAATGTCGAAAAAGAAAGTTTGAAGAATATAAGGATAACAGAAGATGCATGTGGACTCAACATGTTTGCTTATGGACTCGACATCGAGTCAGTAAGTAGACGTCAAGTGAAAGTTCAACTTCTTTTCTTCTTCTCCGAATCGCTCCAAAATGCTTTCGATTTCTGTGAAATTAAACAAGAACTTGTGCAGATATCCATATATTGCGAATAAACATAAACCACACAAATCTCATAGTTTCCCAATATAAAAGTATAAAATATGAATAGAAAACGGAATGAAATTCAATGAAAAACATGGAAAATTGAGTGCACATCAACACCCCATACTTAAGCTTGCTTGTCCTTAATCAATAATTTTAATGGTCATACAGGAGAAGAAATCAAAACTCTCAACATTATAGATCCATTCTCATATAACCATGCAATCAGTTACCATCCTTCAAAATGTACTAATGTCACCAAATCGATGCATGTGAATAAAAGCAACATCCGCACACAAAAGGAGGGTTATGCAAAAAAAATTCATACGACAAAGCATTAATAATCAAGAGGAACTTTGAGCGCATATGGTGAAGAAAAGGTAAAAGGTATAGTGGTGGGCTATATTTGGGCAATGTGGTGCTAAATCCGGGGAGAACTTCTTCAAAATTTGCTTTTGCTTTGATGCACTTTCTCCCATAATATGATATTTTCACATCCTTCATCCTCTCATAAATTACTCTTTGCTTTTTTCACTATTGATGCTTTTACCTCTCTAACTTCTACATTGCCTTCTCGTGAGTCGCAAACATGGATGTCATCAATGGCCCCAAATACTTAGTGCTTCGGTCTCCTCACCTTGGTGTCCCATCCCGTCGAACTAACATCTCAACGAGCAGGGTCGATCTACCTTTATCTCCTGAGGTGACCATATTTTCTTTCTCTCATTAAATTTTCCATAATATGAATCATTCCCCTGCCAAACTCCAAATACTGATAACAACACAACAACCATATAATAATATCCATAATACGACATCAATTTCTCAACATACTACCAGAATGGGTAATAAGGTAAAGAAATAGGTGTCGTGCGCCTAATTTTCCATGTTTTACATTGACTTTTATATCGATTTATGTATGCATTTCATACATTTGGGTTAGAATAGTACATAATTTATGTAGTTTATGCTTATTTTTCAATTATGGAGATTTACACTAGTTCTTGTTTAATTTCGCAGAAATCGGACGCACTTTAGAGCTTAAAGGAAGTCATGAAGAAGCTAAGAACGGTGCAGCTGGAGAAAAGCCCACTTTTTGCCATTAATAATTCTGAATTAAGATTTGATGTCTTCATGAGAGTTGTAGCCCTCAAAAATAGATTTCCAGCGCATACTCATATGCATTAATCCGATAAATGAGGACTCGGGACAGTGCATTTCAAGACTGATGCAGAATGCTGAAAGCTGACAGGACTAGTCAACGTCGACCACTTTGGTCGATGTCGAGTACATGTGGTCGACTTCAGCTTCATCAGACGAGATCGAGTAGCAAACCACTCAAGAAGGCAAAGACTACTCGACGTCGAGTAAACTACTCGAAGTCGAGTACCTATGTCGAGTCAAAAATGTAGCTGAGCTCGAGTTCTATCCGGGGAGAAGAAAAGTACTCGACGTCGAGTACTTTACTCGATGTCGATTACTATTTAGAATCAATCCGAGCCAAGATCGAGTGGAGTCCGAGCACATGTGATTCCTTGCAAGCCAAGACCCGTGGGATTCTATCAAGAGGAGGAAGATTTATCCACTTTAGTTTTATTTTATTTAGAGATTTATTTGTTTTATTTCCAAATTTAATCATTACGCTTTAGATAGATAGGAATAGATATAGATAGAGTATTCTTTCCTTGGATAGCGAGGATTGACTACTATAAATAAGACCCTAGGGGATGGTTTTTATTCATTATATTCCACACACAATTTACATTCAAAAGGTAAGAGTTAGAGAGCTTAGGCCGAGAGGAGTGAAGTATTGCGAGAGCGGATTTGACTTCGATCGGTTGTAAGTTTTTATTTGATTTAATGCAATTAAGTTTCCTTTTATCATTGATGTGGTTCTTTATGATGAAGAGCGAGTAGTCACCCAACTTCTAGGGTCGGGGTGAGCCCGATGATAGTCATGCATGCTTGAGGTAAAGATTTGATATTTATTATGTTTTGATCATCCACTATCTTTATTATGTTTAATACCTAATTAATAGATATTCGGGTTAACCACTTGGATTACAAACATAAAATTGGTAGATACAATTAGGGTTACTTGAAAGAGTTGTCCAATTGTTGGGGAAGGCGAAAGATTGATCCTTTGATGTGATTTGAATGATTATCTATATTTATCTTGCCTTATGCAATGTTTGGTTATTGTTTTTGCAAACCTCGGTCTTGGAAGTTTTCATTTAATTGTTTAAAATCCAAATTCTACAAACAGGTTATTTTCTATTCACGCTTCGTTTCCATCCTCAAACTCTTCGGCCATCTTTGCCGACGCACAAAGGTTTCTGCGGGACTACTCGACGTCGAGTACTTTACTCGACGTCGACTACTAATTACTCGATCAAGAGATCGATTGCACATTTTTGTCTCTACATGTACTCGAGACGAATAGGTTTACTAATCGTCGAGGAAACTGGTCGACGTCGACTACTCCCAGTACCTGGTTTTGCTAATTTTCGATCGAATTCGACTGTAATGACACCTGTCAGCTGTTGTGAGCCTATTTTTCCACGTTGTATACTTACTTTTATATCGATTTCTCCATGCTTTTCATACATTTAGGCTAGAATAGTTCATAATCTGTGTAGTTTATATTTATTTGCAATATATGGAGGTCTACACAAGTTTTTGTTATATTTCGCAGAAATCGGACGCACTTTGGAGCTTAAAGGAAAGTCATGAAGAAGCTAATTGGTGCAGCTAGAGGAAAGCCCACTTTTCGCCATTCATCATTTCAAATCAAGCTTTGAAGTCTTCATGAGAGTTGTAGCCCTCGGAAAGAGCTTTCCAACACATGCTCATATGCGTCAAGCCGACAAACGAGGACTCGGGAAACTGCGTTTCAAGAACAGAGCAGCATGTTGGAAACTACTGCATAGGTCGATATCGACCACCTTTTGTCGATATCGAGTGGATCAAATCGGCCAAAAAGCCCAGAAATCGACCAGAGAATGCTGAAAAATGAAGAGGGGATCGATATCGACCAGACTTGGTCGATATTGACCTGACTTTCGTCGATTTTCACCCTGGAGGCCAATATCGAGTGTCTGAAGTGATGTTGAGGAGACGAGGTCGATATCGACTTAGGCTGGTCGATATAGAGTGACAACCTGGGCCGATTTCGAGCATATCCGAGCTCTAATCCAATTTCTATCCAAAGTTCAATGGAGATATCCACAAGAGGAGATTTTATCAAGTTCTATCAAGATGGAAGAGATATTTATCTACTTTAGATATAGTTCTTTGTTGATTTATTTCTTTTATTTCCATATTTTTATCTTCAAGTATTAGATAGATAGATTTAGATATAGTAGAGTTTCTTTTCTAGATTAGCTTGGAAGGAATGAGCTTGTGTTTCATTTCAAGTAGGAAGGATGTTTGAATCTATTGAGATATGGGTTGGTTTTATATTTTTATCTTGCTATGCATAATATGTAAAAGGATTTTTGGCTCACCCTATAAATGCACTAGTTTTATTTTATTTTTGTTTAAAAAAAATAATAATAAAAAATAATAATAAAAAAAAAAGAAGGAAAAGTTTGTGTATATGTTTGTGAATAAAGTGCATGAGCCAAATTTACCTTATTTCTTTCATTTTCGCAAGATTAATACTTTGGAGAGGTTAATTAATTTTGGAAGGTTACATACTTCATTAAGATAAATTGGAGAGTTTGGGTTATGCATATGATTGAGAGTTATGGTTTGGTTGAGTTGTGTTGGAAATTTAGGAGTCTTGATTCCCGAATTTTATTAAGCACCACATGGCCAAATAATTCCATACCCTTTTATTTCTTACCAAGCCCCATTTACAACCCCGCCGAATGGAATCTTCGTTGAAGACTTCTATTGAGCGAAGTCCTCCTGATAATTCTTGTTGCATTTAAATAATTGGTTGCGAAGTGGATTTATATTTAAATTACAATGTTTATGAGATGGTATATGGATTTGAGTTGAGAGTTGATCTTCATACCCTAAACACATTGAGAGTTGAGTGTAAATACATTATCCTTGTGAGGTTGGATTTATATTGCCTATGCCTATGGATCGCTCATATATGTGTGATGACGTTAAATTCACTTGTCTTACATTGCTACTACTTGAGATGTTGCTTTTGACAAAGGCGAAGACTTGAAGGATGTGTTGTAGGTCTTGGTTATTGTTTGGTTATTTCTTGAGGACAAGCAAGTCTAAGTATGAGGTGATTTGATGTCTCTAAAGTAACCATGTTGAAATGCACAGTTTAGTTCCATATTCTATACACTTTGCATATTTCGGGATGGGAATATGTCGAATTTATGTAATATATGCTTATTTGCCAGAAATAGAGATCTACATAAGTTTCTGTTTAATATTGCAGAATATGGAGCCATTTCGGGAGATAACCAAGAAGCAAAGACCGGAGCTCAAAGCTACTCGATATCGACAAACTTTAGTCGATATCGACAAACCATGCCCGGACACACCCTGATCGAGGACAAGCTGATCGAGAAGCTGAAGATGAGCCAACCCGACTCTAGAGAATTACTCGATATCGAGTACGTTACTCGAGATCCACAAGAGTTGAGAGTCAGCCCTAAGTCGAGGAGAAGAACCTCATCGGGGAACCGAGGAGCACTGATCGACCCGACGAGCACTACTACATATGGGGTTATTAATGACATTTAAAAGATGACGTTTATTCATAAAATGTCATTAAAAATATTTTTCATGGCGTTTTAGTATAAAAACGTCATTAATCTTTAGAATACAAATTATACATGGCGTTTTGAAACGCCGTAGAATTTATGACGTTTGTAAAACGCCATGTTATCAAACTTTAAATATTACTCCATTTCTACATATAATTTGATGGCGTTTTTTAAACGCCGTTAAATTAATGGCATTTGTGAAATGCCATAGTATTGGGGGGAATATTTTCGGTGAAACATTTTGACCCAAATACTAAAGCGTCAATTTAAAAAAAGAACAGATAGTATTGGGGATAATTTTTTAATTCTTCACTGCATTATGAGAGAAATAGAAAAGATGCAGCGGCACGCTAGGGTTTCCTTGAACGACGAAGAGCAGGACGACGAAGAGGAAGATTGAGAAGGACGGTCGGTGCGACTCGGTGGCAGTGCCACACTAGGGGTTATGGTGGTGGCAGGGTGGAGGTAAGAGTCCCTACCCAGTTTCTTGAAAAACTAACTAAAGCCCCAATTTCATTCATCGAATTCTAATATAATTCCTGAATAGTTGTTCTCATTTCTTCTCATTTGTCTAACAAACGCTCCCATATAATCAATTTCACAAACCCCAACAATTAATATTTCCCAATATTGCAATACCTAGCAGTAGAAGACGAAGATCAAATAGAACCCACGACTCTGGCAAGTAAGGTTAATATCTCAATTTTCTTTTCTTTGGTTTGATTTTGATGATTTGAGGGCAAAAGAAGTTTGTTTTGTTATAAGAAAATGGGTGCAATCGAAAGTATGTAGTTAACCTAGGTGTGTGTGGTAACTACTAACTATCCACAATTTGTTTTAATAGATAAATTACGTTATTTAGTTGATGCTGAATTTGGTATTTTAGATTATTAAAGTGAGCTAATTCCCTTGAAGGGCTGAAAGAAGATTGATAATAATCTTTGTAGTTATTTTATTAAGTAGAAAAGGGAAAATTGTATTGTTGTTTATCTATTTTGTTCACCATGTGGATGAAAAGGCATTGATCACCGAGATCAGAAGAAAATAAGAAGATAAATGTAGAGTCACTTTGATGCATTTTATTGACCGGTAAGTCACCTATTTTCTTTTTCACTTTCTTTGATGTTGGATTCTTTTATTGGGGTTTGTTTGTCTCAAGGTCAGTTTCTTATCTGATCTTTCTTAATCTGTGTTTCTATAGATGAGCATATTTTAGATGATGGGGAAGGCATTGAAATTGAGGTGACTGATAATTTAGGTATGATTGAACAACACCCACTTTAGAACACTCATCTAACATTTTGTCACCTTTTATGCAGAATAATAACAAGAGCTTTTTGAATGGTAGCAAAAACATATTCTTTTCTAGGTTGTTGATCACATGTGTACACCTTCTGCTCACCTTTGCTGCTTTAGTAAATGACAGGTTGTTTTCTTTAATCCATTTGAGTGTCTATGCCTACCAATTCATGATTGATTCTTTACATGAATTCAATTTCCATGCTCTCCTTTTCGTGAAAACTTCAACCATCTCACTTCTTGATTATCATCTGTTCTTCCTCAGTGTATTTTAAATCCTTAATTTAATGCGAATGTGCAACTAGTTATAACTCCATACCTTTATTTTTCTAGTAAAAAAGTGAATACATTAAATTTCACCATGTTATTCTAGACACGGTGATATAAGAAATGTTGTTAAGAAGATTTTTCTTTTTATACCTTCAATTTTACTGATATATTGGTGTTGTATGTCTATTGAAATCTATCAGCAGATATTCCTGTTCCTTCAGAACTTGAAGAAAAATCCATCTATGTTGATGAACCCAATGGAGCTTTGGATTAGGCTGGGCTGGAGTCTATAGGTATATGCAAGATCCATTTGTCAAAGGTACAAGTATGCTAGATATTGTAAGGATCAGACAACCATATCTTTTAATCTCGTGATTAATAACCTCTTAGAAGTAATCACACTGTGCTGGTAATATCGTTCTTTAAACTGGAATCAATTTAGAGTTTCATTTACTAGGAAAATATGTTGTGATTATCAAGCTCATATAAGCATCTTTTTCAGATTCATTGGTTTTCCTCAACTTCCACGATACTGGTTTTTAGATTCTAGCTTCATCTCAAGTAAGCCCGTGTTTTAAGATTTTTCGATTTCCCTCATTTTCCTCTACATATGTACTTTTCAATGGTTGTTTTTGTCATGTGCTAAAACTTCATGATCTCGTGAAGCATTTAGTTATGTTTTGAAGCCAGCTTATTTATTGTATATTTGGTATTTACACAATAGAATACATTAATTGACTAGAATGAACACCTTGTTCCGAGCCAGATAGTGGATTGTACATAATGTAGCATTATTTTGAAGTTGGGATGAGAGTCATGTACCAAGTACGAGTTGAAGGTTGGGAATAACTGTTTTCATGTTACTTATTCTCCAGCTAATTTCATCTATATACTTACATCTAAGTTTGCATTTATGTGTTCTCATGTGTTTTCTCACTGTAAAGCCTTCCTCCGGGGGAGTTGCTGATTTTTCCTGCTCACTGTCCTTTTTTTGAGATTTTTTCTTCCAAGTTGTGCAATTTGTGTCTATGTTTTCATATTACTTGTTATAGCATCATCCTTGTGTGTTATCTTTCTACCTTAATAGGAAGGAAATATTCCTTATTGGCACTGATTTGTGATAATGCCTTTGTTTTCATGACTTATCTTGATTTGTGATATAAAAAAAAGTGTCATTTATTTATTCTTTTTCCCTTTATGTCATCAATTATTGAAAGAAAACAAACTGAATTCGGCCTTTTTTTTACAGTATGCTCGTAGAAACTCTGTTCAACCTTGGTGTAATCAGAAAAGGATTTAACTTGTGAGATATGTCATTAGGTATGCCATGCTTATTTCTTTCTCATGCTCATTATTTCTATCTGTCATGCTTCTTGGGTTGGTTTGTCGTTCCATGTTGATTGCTTATACAAGACCTTTTTATGTTCTTATACATATTTCTGTTAATAAATAACTTTCTATATTGTTAAGATACTTTTAATATATAAGCTCCAAATGAAACCTTAGTGTTTTATGCATTACAAGAATTTTTATATGATATATTGTGATACTTTTGTGATGCAAAAGAATTCTCGACCTTTGAATACATATCGTGTTTATTTAACAACTTGCTGTTATGTTTGATGTATCTTAAGTTCCCCACTTTGTGTTTTTGAAAACTAGAAACGCTTAAGCGTCCTTGAAATTTTGGTGCTTAAACATATTGTGCTTAAACTATAAAGCAGGGTTGTACACTCCTGCTAGTTTGAAACTAAGACCTCATTCTTACAGAAAGCACTAAAACAAATATGATTTAACATTCAGACCATTCCTTATTTATAGACAAAAATAATTGCTTCAGATAAGTTCCTTTACGTCAGTGAGCTAGATATTGACTTGCCAATATACAAAAAATTACTGTATCTGAATCAATTAACCATAAAGAGATATAAATATTACTTGGTGACTCCTAGAGCTAATCAATTACTAATTTGTAGCATTTTTCATCTATCTTAGGCTTCCTCATGTAGTGTTTTGTATGTGTGGATGATGTGATTACCAATGTTCTGCCTAATTGATTCATGTTGAGTGCTTCTATCTATTTTTCTGTTTTACTTCAGTTTTCACATTCTATAGTGTAAAAGTCTCAGCTTGGATAAAATTCTCAGCTCAAGCATATTTCCTAACCGGAGGTGGTTGCAATTCCTTTATATTTGGTTTATCTAATACCTTGGTGCTATTTCAAACGAATCTGTCATTTGTTGTTCTCTTCTGATTGTAATTTCATGTTCACAAGCAGACATATGACGGTTAGGGATGGATAAGCGGAATGCAGATGTTCTCACAATAGAATATTGTGATGACATCGATCGATTGGTTTATTTTTCCTGCATGTTTCTTGAAGTTTCTTGTATTTGATTGATTTGGTTTTTGTTCGTTGTGGAAACCAGTACATTGTTGCTTAAGGTGAATTTTGGATTAAATGAACTTATGAAAACGTTGATATGTAAATTTATCATTTGTGGCCTGACCGTGAATTTATTTTGATTAATTGGTTTATATAAGTTTCTGAATGGGTAGTATGGACCATGGATAATTGGAATTAATGGCTTGGAGTTTCTATTACTAAGCAGGTCATACTTCTGGAGAACCAAGGGACCTCATTTTTTTTTTTAAATAAATGAAATTCCATGGCGTTTGTAAAACGCCATGGGTTGAGTAGCTTTTTACAAAAAAAAAATAAGAAAAATAATTCATGGCGTTTTAAAAACGCCATGGATTCTATGTCTTTCCAGTATTATTAAAAAAACCATGGCGTTTATAAAACGTCATGGATGTCTTTTTCTATGGCGTTTGGCAAACGCTATGAAAATATGGGTAAAAGCACGGCGTCACCTTCAAGTCTTCAACGGCGTTCAGGCATGGCGTTTAAAAACGTCATCTTAATGCTTTTATGGCGTTTTTCAAACGTCGTAAAAGGGTATGTTTCTACTAGTGGAGACACCCAGACGCTGAGCAACACTTTCCTCGATATCGAGGAGTTTCCTCGATATCAACAAAGCTGAGAACACATGTCCGAGCAGTGTCGAAGAGAAGCTACTCGACAAGCCAAGCCGCCTAGTCGACGAACCCAGTCTACTCGATATCGAGTTATTTACTCGATATTGAGGACCCAGCGCCACACTTCCGAGCCATGTCGAGGACCTGCTACCCGAGACGCCGAGCCAAGCGGAAGTCGACGTCCATGTTACTCGAGATCGAGGAAAGCTTTCCTGGAGCGCGTAACACAGTTTGAGCTATCCTACTCGGATTGGGATTCCTTGAGGCCGAAGATTGCCGAGTTCTATCCGATTCTATCAAGATCCATCATGGAAGAGAAGATTTATCCACTTGAAGATATTTTAGGCTTTTAGTTATAATTTCCCTTTTTAGATTTAATTATGTTATTCCACTTATTTATCTTTAAAGCTTTTAGATATAGATTTAGATATAGATAGAGATTTCTATCCTTGAATAGCAAGGAGTAGAAGGCTATAAATAAAGCCCATGGGCCTGATTTTAGGAATAATTCAATTTACAAGCTAGAGAAGTAGTTCACAGAGAAGTTTTAGGAGTTCGAAGGTTTTAGGGTTTTGGCATTCAATGATAGTTGGATTGTCGGGATTGTAAAGGCTTTGAATTTAGTTTAATGCAAGTTTCTTTTCATACATCAATGTCTGAGGTTGCAATGAAGCGCCAGTAGTCCACTTACTTCTAGGGTTGGGGCGAGCCCGACGATAGCCATGCGCGTTTGAGGTAAAGGTCCGACTTTTATCATGTTTTGAGCATCTCCTACTTGTTATGTGTTTATTACCCATCTACTGGAGGTCCATGCTAACAACTTGGATTGTAAACATAAAATCGGTAGAGACAATTAGAGTTTCTTGAAAGAGTTGTCTAATTGTTGGAAAAGGCGAAAGCTTAATCCTTCGATGCAAGTTATATGATTATCTGTTTTATTCTTGCCTTATGCATGCTTGGTTATCGTTGTTGCAAACCCCAATCTTGTAAGTCTTTTACATACAGTTATTTCGAATCCAAAAGCATTTGTCTTTATTTTATTTCATTTTACTTTCTGTCTTACTCGATCTCGACCAACTTTGGTCGATCTCGAGTTACTGATCTACGATCCCAGAATCGCCGTAGCTTTTGTGTGCAGGTGATCGACAAGAGCATCATCGACATCGTCGAGTCTACTCGATCTCGACCAAAACCGCATGTGCCTGCTGCTGCGCTGCTCGACTTGTCCGATCTTCTGTCGACTAACCCTAGTCGAGATCGACAACCTGCGGTCGACTTCTGTCCGTGAGATTTCTCCGTTGCCTAGGATCCGCTGACACGCTTCCTCGTGGATCAATCCTGACTTCCCACTGCTGCATCGGGAGGAAGTCTTGTAATCATTTACAAGGGACGGAATCTGGTTTTCTTTACTTTAGTCATATTTTATATTTGCATTCTCGATTTCCTCCTACAACAGCATGATAAGCCCCTTCTTCCGGCGGATTTGCTCCTTTATTCCTGGGATAGGGGGCGGGATATGTGTGTTGACTTGACAGGATCCTCCCCCTTGACTCAGTTTGGGATGTCTGAATTTGTGCCCGGTCGTGCTGTTGTTGATGCTGCTCAATGTAAGTGTGTCAAGTATCGGGATTTTTGCATGGCGGCTGGTCATGGTTTCTTACCCTTCTCCTTCTCTTCATTGGGGGAGTTAGATACAAATGCGGTTGCCTTGCTGAAGCGGATTAAGAAATTCTTCGTACATGAAGATGCGGGGGCTCGTGCTGCAACTTATATTTTTACTAGACTCAATTTTATTATCGCTAAGGGAGTGGGTGCACAGATAGTATCTCGTCTACCCACTAATTTCTTGTAAATAGTAATTGGATAATAATAATAATAATAATAATAATAATAATTAAAATATCTTTCTTCTCTTCAACCATGATGGTGCCTTCTTCTTTATTTTGAGGAAGACACTCTTTGCCATCAATAGCCCTTGAATTGATCTTAATAGCTCGCCTGGATCAAGATCATTGTTTGACTCACAGAAGGCCATTTTGATCTTCATTATATCCCCAGGACCAGGGTAGAGGCGATTCTTCTGGTAGAGGCCGAGGCGGAGGCAGAGGATGCAGAGGCTATGGTCGTGGAGGCAGGGGGTCGTCAGGGTTAGGTCAGGGTAGGGTCATCTCCTGGAGGACCGTCAGGGTCCGAGTATGATCATGGCCAAAGCTCGAGAGGTCGAGGACTAGGATTACCCCCACCGCCCCGCGTATTTCAGATGGACACCGATGATCGCTTAGCCCTGGCTTCCGCATATACTAAATTCTTCCATGATGAGTGCCAATCTGTTTTTTTTTTACACTGGTGCGACACACTGCTTCATAGAAGAGGTGTGCGTTGCCAGGCTGAGCCTAAGCTGCAAGAGTGGTTCACCTCTTACGAATGGTCTGGCGGATGGGGCTAAGTTTAGGACGAGTTGAAAAATTTTAGGGTGCCCCATCAGGATAGGTGATCGAGAGTGGCTAACTGACCTTATTGTTATGCCATTGAGGATGGACAATCCCATCTTGGTTATGGACTTCATGGACCACTGTGGGTCTATCATCAACTTGCGAATGAGGACAATGTCGATTTTGGTTTCCGACGGGACCGAGCATTAGGTTTAGGGGAGCGACCCCAAGAGGAACGGGACACTCATCAGTGCAGTAAGACCAACCAGACTTCTCGACCAGGGTTGTGTTGGATATTGGTGTTACTCTTTAGTGGTGGATCACGTACACCCCAACTTATCAGATGCTCTCATCGTTAGAGACTTCGCAGATGTGTTTCCAGAGAAGCTGCCAGGACTTCCCCCACCGAGAGAGGTTGAATTCGCGATTGAGTTGGATCCGGGTACCAAGCCCATCTCGTGAGTCCCTTACGGCATGGCACCGATGGAGATGGGCGAGCTGAAGGCTCAACTAGATGAGCTAGCTAAGAAGGGATACATTCGACCTAGTGCATCGCCTTGGGCAGCGCAAGGATTGGTTGACGAGACTGTGCATCGATTATCGAGAGCTGAACCGGGCAACAGTGAAGAACCGTTATCCTTTTCCCCTAATTGATGATCTACTGGATCAACTATAGGGCATCGCTGTCTTCTTGAAGATTGATCTGAGGTTGGGTTATCACCTGAGTGAAGCTAGAGGATGTTCAGAAGACCCTTTTCTGGACTCGCTATGGATAGTACAAGTTCGTGGTCATGCCGTTCGGGCTGACCAACGCACTGACTGCATCCATGGAGCTTATGAACCGAGTGTTCATCGATTTCTTAGACAGATTCGGCTTCGTCTTCATCAATGGCATCTTAGCCTACTCAAGAAGTAGAGAGGAGCATGAGAAGCACTTGAGGATTGTGCAGGAGATGCTGAGGAAGCATCAGTTGTACGGGAAGTACAACAAGTGTGAGTTCTGGCTCACAGAGGTGGCTTTCTTAGGCCACATGATTTCAGCCGAGGGAGTCGCCTTGGATCTGGCGAAGATTGATGATACCGTTGCTTGGGAGGTTCCTAAGAATGTCAGGGATATCCGCTCGTTATCGGGATTGGAAAGTTATTACAGGAGGGTTGTCGAGTATTGCGCGACCGATGACGCATCTGTTGAAGAAGGACGTTACGTTTGAGTGGAGTTCAGAGTGTCAGGTCAGTTTTAATCTTCTGAAGAAGATGTTGAAAACCGCTCTGGTATTATCATTGCCAAATGGGACAAAGGACTTTGTCAGCTACACAGATGTTTTGCATTTCGGCTTGAGTTGTGTCCTGCATCAAAGGGACAGAGTCATCGCTTATGCTTCGCGTTAGTTGAAGCTTTTTAGGAGGAAAATCAAGTATAAAATATATATTCCAAATTCGACTCCCTGATCTCCGCAAATTAATTACAAGACCTCCTCCCGCTGTAGTAGAAGGTAGACAGGATTGATCCACGAGGAAGTGTGTCAGCGCCCGCCTTTTCAGTTCCAGATCTCAACAAATTTTCAACCAGATGAGCACTCAATATTGACCTTACCAGTCGATATCAACCACTACGTCGACAAAAAACAAAAAGTTGAAACAAGCAAAACAAAACAGAAACTGCAAGCCAGTCGATTTCGACCCAAGTGACTCGATTTCGACCTTAAAATTCGACCACAGTAACTCAATTTCAACCAAAACAGAACCAAAGATCGCAAATTTTCGCAAACAGAACTCAAAAATTGATGAAATAAATCAATAAAATAAAGACTTCCTAGATCAGGGTTTCAACACCACAACGATAAACATGTAAAATAACATATAAAGGCATAAAAGATCATGTTTTTCATCAAATAACTTTCGTTATTAACAAGTAGGAATATAGAGGCTTTCGCATAAACCCTAATTGTTACTAACTCTTTTTCACATAATTAATCCAAGTTGTATTAAGATCACTTTCGCTTCAATAACACAAAAAATGATCACCTTCACCTTTCGCAAAAGAATCATGCTCATAGGAATAGAAGATGAATTTGTATCAAAAGATTGTACCTTTATCGCATCACCTTATATGGCTATCGTCGGGCTCACCCCGGCCCTATAAGTTAGGTGACTACTCGCTCTTCATCATCAAGAAAGACATTAATAATAAAAAGGGAACTAAATTGCATTAAATAAACTAGAAGAAAGCTTACAACCAATCGAAGCCAAATCGGCTCTCGCCTCACTTGCTCTACCCGCCACAAGCCTTCGCTCTCTCTCTCTCTCTCTCTCTCTCTCTCTCTCTCTCTCTCTCTCTCTCTCTCTCTCTATGTAACTAATTGGACCTAGAACTGAATGAATAAAACTCGGCCCCTAAGACCTTATTTATAGTGTTCATTCCCTAGGAAATTAGAAAAGAACAACTATATCTCTATCTATTACTTGATAAATTAACAAGGAAACTATATCTAAAGTAGATAAATCCCTTCCATCTTCATAGAACTTGATAATTCTCCTCTTGAGTTGATAGAATATCTCTTGCTTCATGGGGAAGAAATCTCGCTCAACAACTCGTACTCGGACTGGCTCGATTTCGGCCTCTGTATGTTGGTCGATATCGACCAACATAGGTCGATATTGACCTCGTCATCTCAGTTCCGTCTTTTGACACTCTATATTGGCTCCAAGAGGATTTTTTACCAGAATTTGACTCGATATTGACCACTTTGGTTGATATCGACCTCTCGGTTTCCTTGCTCCAACTTCTGGTTGATTTCTGCATCTCGGCTCGGGTTTGATCACTCGATATCGACCAAGTGTGGTCGATATCGACTAGTTCTCTTCTTCATCACTCGATCCTGGGCTCTAGGTGAAAATCGATTGTCTTGACTCGATTTCGACCAAGATTGGTCGATATCGACCAGGTCGTGTTGAGTCGATTTTCCTTGTTCTTTGCTCAATTTATCCTGGTTCCGCTACTCCTTGACCCTGGACTTTCTATAGTTGGCTTTGAGCTTTTCCTCCTTCCTCTGAACTGTTGTAAAATGCCTTGATTTCTGCGAAATTAAACAGAAACTAGTGTAAATTCCATAATTTGGTAAATAAGCATAAACTACAAAGATTATGTATTCATCTAGCCCAAATTCATACAAAAATCGATATAAAAAATAGTATATAACATGGCAAATTAGGCTCACAACAAACACCCCGTAGTTAAGCTTGCTTGTCCTCAAGCAATACTTTTAATTGTCATATAGGGGACGAAATCAACACTCTCAACACATTAGATTCATTCTTATATAGCCTTGAGGTGATCGGATTTTCTTTCACTCATTAAATTTTCCATATATTTTTTTCAATTTCCTGCCAAACTCTAATAATGATAATAACAACAACACAACAACCATATAGTAATCTCCATAATGTAACTTCCATTCTCAACATAATCCCCGGATGGAATAAGGTAAAGAATGGGCAATATTTAAATCATGTGGAGCGTAATATGAAATAGGGCTGAATATGGCTTTTGTGATGCATATGCATATGTAAAGGCTAGGAATATAAACAATATGAGCATTATATGGAAATATAAAGTCCTCCATCCTCTTATCATGCAACATGTCAAAAGCAATATCAAATTTTACCCCCTTTCATGGTTTTCAAGAAATATGCATTTCATTGTGACTTCCCTTTACTAAGCAATTTCATGCTATATCTCTAATGGATCCAATTTTGCATCGTCGAGTTCAATATTAAACTTCCATGACACTAATCAAAATTTTCAATGGGGGAGATTTTTATAAACTTTAGAAAACATGCACATGTAAGCACATAGATATCAATAATGAATTTCCAAAATAGCCATGTATAAGAAATTCAAGAAATAAACTTTAAACATGCACGCAAAATGTCAAATATGTCAAATATGCACAAAGTAAGTCCTTCCCCCACCCCATACTTAAACATTACAGTGTCCTCACTGTATATAAAAATTAAGGGTAAAGAAAGGAACTCACTAGACATGCGTGCTAATTGTCAGAACTCGAGTGCAACTGCTGCTGTAGGGCTGGGTCGATTTCGAGTGACCTGGTCGATATCGACCTGATGTACTCGATTTCGACTGGCTGCTTCCTTCTTTGTGCATGCAAAAAGTGTTAGAAGAGAAAAATCCACAATAGAAAAACTTAAAAATAAAGTCCAAAAACAAAAGCAACAATGTCCAAAAATCCCAAAAACTAATTGTCTATTTACAAGCTCTAGACTTTATAGTCGCTAGGCTGACTTTCTCCATTGAGCTCAAGGTGACATTTGCAGGGCCCATGTAGCTTGGGCTTTAAACAGGACTCCATTCTTGTCCATTAGCTGTATTACCCCGGAATGGATCTTGTTCATCGTGAAAGGGGCCATCTTCTTCTTCTTGAACTTGTTGGGGAACCAATGATCATTTGACTTGGAAACATAGACCTTGTCTCAAACTTCGTATTCCGTGGGCTCATCATTGGAAACCCCGCATAAGCGCACATACCAAGGCAAACCTCTCCCATGTATATATAGATCTTTAATTGAAATAGGAGAGGAAAGATCCATATACATTGGCTTACCTTTGCAGATTCGGATATCGGGACCTCCCGAGGATCTGGTCAACATCGTGTGGTAGTGATCGATATCGACTACTGCTGTTCTAGTGGAGGTTCAGTCGATGCAGAAGAAGACATGTCAATGTTGGTTGGTGGATATCGACCAAGGTTGGTCGATATCGAGTCATCTTGCTCGAAATCGGCTAGCTTTGGCTTGACAGGTGGAATCGACTCCATATGTGGGGGTCGATATTGACCAAGGTTAGTCGATATCGAGTTTTCGTGGTCATTATTCTCTGGATCGATTTCTGGTGTAGGCGGCTCGAGATGATTTTGTCGATTTTGACCTGTAGTGGTCCATATCGACTGCTTTTGTGCTCCAGTCGATTTTTCTTGGTCGAATTTGACCTCATACTTAAGACCTGGCAAAACATCCGAAACATAGTTTGTCCATATGGACTTACCTTGGTCTATGTCGAGTGGATTCTTTGCTTCTTCGTTCAGGATGGCAATTATCTCCTCCACCTGGGCTTCCATATCCCTCTTTTCTAGCTCCTCGGGGGTCATGTTTCTTACCTTAGGCTCCCCGCAAGTAATGTACCCAACTGATATGGACTTTACCTTTTCCATGGGACCTGTATGCCTTTTAGCTTTATTAAAGGAATACTCAATTACCTTATCGCTGATGTTGAAAGTGAGCACTCCCTTCCTTACGCTTATTTTGGCATCCACCGTCGCCAAGAAGGGCCTTCCTAGAATAATTGGACAAGTAGGGTCCTCCGCCATATCAATACCTAAGAAATCAGCAGGGACGAAGAACTTACCTACCTTCACTGGTACATTGTCCAACATGCATGTTGGGATGACCACTGTGTTGTTCGCCATGTATAGCTTTGCATCCACATGCTCTAGGGCACCTATCTTAATCTTGGACCAAATCCAATGGTTATATTGACCAAATCCAATTGTTATATCAAACTTACCTAGATTTGGCCTTTTCTCGAGAACGTCCATCTGGCTGCACTCCTCTGCGATCTCAGCCATTGACCGCTTTTTGCTCAGAATCTCCTTGAGGAACTTGATTCAGGATGGCTTCTCATTAAGAGCTTCTGTGAAGGGTATTGTGACATTGAGCCTCTGAAACAATACATCTGAGTGTAGATGGAATTGATAGACTGTTTGGTGTCTGAATGATTCCTCCGCATCTCCTCGAGAATGGTCTGCAGGTCATTCTTCTTACCTTCTCTGTCAAGGTGACTAGGGGCTCTGTAGGGAGGGGGGGGGGTTCTAATGCTTGGGTTGGCGATAGTAGCTCCAGTTCTGGTTCTGATGTGGCCCTGTGTAGTGTCCCCCTGCATACCTTACCTCTTCGTGGGTTTCTCCATGTTGTACTTGATCGACGTGTGGGCACGCAATAATGTTGTGCCTCACAGACCCACATTCCAAACAAGGTTTATCTTTAGAGAGGAATTTAACTTGTTTGGTAAGACGGCGTACCTGATCGTTGTGGAATTGGTCCCTGACATCTGGATCAACTTCCTTGGGTGGCATATACAATGGCATTGATGGGGCAGACCTTTCATACCTTTCATCAGAAGCGGCCACAGAAGTCCCATATGTGTTGTCGAAGTTGGCTAGTGTCTCAAACACATCCCATGCACGGCGTGGATTGTATCCGAGATACCCATAGGCGGTGTAGTTGTTGATCCGGTCATTAGTAGGTACATCCAGGAAGTTGAAGATGATCTCCTAGATGAC
This sequence comes from Persicaria tinctoria, assembly GCA_037127255.1. Classification (NCBI taxonomy): domain Eukaryota; kingdom Viridiplantae; phylum Streptophyta; class Magnoliopsida; order Caryophyllales; family Polygonaceae; genus Persicaria; species Persicaria tinctoria. The sequence continues at coordinate 37,781,694 of JBANSL010000012.1, read as the reverse complement.
GTAGGGTGGCTGTTCATGTGTAGGAAAGAATTTCAGAAGCGTCTTGTAGCGCTCCCAGACTTGTGCTAATGGTTCCCCTGGCTTTTGTCTGAAAGCCGTGATTTTTGTCTGAGGGCAGCTGTCTTTGCAGGAGGAAAGAACTTGTTGGGGAACAGGTCTTGTAGTTCGTTCCAAGTTTGATCCTTCAAGGGACTAACAAAAAGCCTTTAGTTTTAAGTATTCAAGATTAGAACCATCACCTATAACTTTACGTAAGCCTATAAAAGTGGTGATATGCTCTAAAGGACATTTATTGATTCTTCCCCTAAATTGACTCCTTCTAATTTCAGTAATAAAACAAGGACGAATTTCAAAATTAATAGCAGGAAGAACGATCGGCGATTCTGGAAGTTCCAAAGTAGGATGCAGATACTCCTTTTCGTTGGCTAGGATATGCCTTATTTGCTCCTCAAGTTCCCTTCTCGCGTTGACCTCGCGATCTACCCTTGCCTCCCACCGTTGCAGATTTTGTGTATGTTATGCCTCTCGTCGGGCGTATTCAGCTTCTCTGGTGTTGAATGCCTCAATTTGTTGGTGGAGTTGCTCAAGCTCTTGTGCAGGTGTGAGCGGGACCGCATTCTCATCGTTGATTTTCCGCATCCTCCTGAACCTTTGTCGAATGTGGAAGTATCGCTCTGGTTCTACAAGCGGATCGATACGCGTGCGATCAGTTCTTCGCATGCACCTGAAAAACAAAAACAAAAAGAAACAAGTAAAAAGAAACTAAAAAGCAAAAACAAATATAAAGAAAAGAAAAAGAACTAAAAAGCAAAAAAATATAAAGAAAAGAAAAAGAACTAAAAAGGGCGCGATTGATGGCTTCCTCGGCAGCGGCGCCAAGTTTGTTAGGAGGAAAATCAAGTATGAAATATGGATTCCAAATTCGACTCCCTGATCTCCGCAAATTAATTACAAGACCTCCTCCCACTGTAGTAGAAGGTAGTCAGGATCGATCCACGAGGAAGTGTGTCAGCGCCAGCCTTCTCAGTTCCAGATCTCAAAAGATTTTCGACCAGATGAGCACTCAATATCGACCTTACCAGTTGATATCGACCACTACGTCGATAGAAAACAGAAAGTAGAAACAAAACAAAAACTGCAAACCGGTCGATTTCGACCTAAGTGACTCGATTTCAACCTTTAAAAATGGACTACAGTAAATCAATTTCGACCAAAACAAAACCAAAGTTCGTAACTTTTCGCAAACAGAACTCAAAACTCGATTAAATAAATCAATAAATTAAAGACTTCCAAGATCAGGGTTTAAACACCACAACGACAACCATGTAAAATAACACATAAAGGCATAAAATATCATGTTTTTCATCAAATAAATTTCGTTATTAACATGTTGGAATATAGAGGCTTTCGCATAAACCCTAATTATTACTAACCCTTTTTCACATAATTAATCCAATTTGTATTAAGATCACTTTCGCTTCAATAACATAAACAAGGATCACCTTCAACTTTCGCAAAAGAATCATGCTCATAGGGATAGAAGGCGAATTTGCATCAAAAGATTGTACCTTTATCGCATCACCTTACATGGCTACAGTTGGGCTCACCCCTATCCTAGAAGTTGGGCGAGTACTCGCTCTTCATCACCAAGAAAGACATTAATAATAAAAGGGAACTAAATTGCATTAAATAAACTAAAAGAAAGCTTACAACCAATCGAAGCCAAATCGGCTCTCGCCTCTCTTGCTCCACCCACAAGCCTTCTCTCTCTCTCTCTATGTAACTAATTGGACCGAGAACTGAATGAATAAAACTCAGCCCCTATTGTCTTATTTATAGTGTTCATTCCCTAGGAAATTAGGAAAGAACAACTATGTCTCTATCTAAATCTATCTATCTAATACTTATAGATTAAAATATGGAAATAAAAGAAATAAATCAACAAGGAAAGTATATCTAAAGTAGATAAATCCCTTCCATCTTGATAGAACTTGATAAATCTCCTCTTGAGTTGATAGAATATCTCTTGCTTCATGTGGAAGTAATCCCGCTCAGCAATTCAGACTCAGACTGGCTCGATTTCGGCCTCATTATGCTGGTCGATATCGACCAACATAGGTTGATATTGACCTCGTCTTCTCATTTTCGTCTTCTGACACTCGATGTTGCCTCCAGGAGGATTTTTGACCAGAATTTGACTCGATATCGACCTGTTTGTTTCCTTGCTCCAGCTTCTGTTCGGTTTTTGCTTCTCGGCTTGGTTTTGATCACTCGATATTAGACCTGTCAATCGGGTCATTCGGGTTGGGTTTGAGTCGGGTCGTTTCGGGTTTCGGGTCAAAAAGGTCTCGGGTCAAACGGGTCTCGGGTAAATCGGGTCGATCCAAAGTCGGGTTAAACCCGATTTCGGGTTATTTCGGGTCGGTTTTGACTTTTGAGATTGTAAAATTTTTAATTGACACTTGCCTAATTTGCCAAAAATGACAAAAAAAAAAACTATATGGATTTGTAATGTTTTTCTAGTTTGATATGGATATAATATGTAGCCCTTGCTCAATATAACTAGTTTCATTGTTGTACCTTGTTGTTGGGTTACTTGCTTGTTGCTTCTATTCTTGTCAATTGTCTTTTGTTGCCTATATCCAAAGAAGTACTAAACAACAAGATAAGATGAATAAAACGCTAACATCATCAAATATTACAATAGTCAGCCGTACAAAAAATAACAAGATGAGATAACTAATTTCTAAAAACTTCCAAAATATCCAATCATTTGAAGATTCTGAATACAAGTTTAAAAATCCTCTAATTCAAACACACGATAGGGTTCAATAGAAACTTGTTAGAATGACACCTTTTACATCAGAAATACGACCCAATACAACCACAAAACACAAGCGGCATACTCATTCAAGTGTTAGATCCCCGTGTCTTTCATTTGATACTCAATTCCTCGAACATCCCGGTGTTCATTGTTATTTGTATTGTGATAAATATTGAATTAAAACTCTAATCAATTATTGAATTGAAAGTATCAAGTTAGAACACACAAAGTAAGCGTACCTTCATCGACATGAAATCCAAACAACCAAGTGCGAGTAGTCAATAGCGCGTCTGCTGTATACGGATGAAGAGAGGATCTCCATTTCGTAAGAACTTGAGCTCCTATACTAAAGGAAGATTCAGATGCCACGGTTGTAATGGGAATCGCTAAGATATCTCTTGCCAAAAGAGAGAGTATAGGATATTTGGAAGAATTTTCTTTCAACCACATGAGAATATCTAAATCTTTAGTGTGACTTAACCTCGACTAATCTAGGTATGATTCTATCTCAGTTTTTTTCTTCAGAAAAATCACCATAATTAGGAAACGCCTAAAGAAGAAACAGAAAAAATGTATATGTTAATGAGAGGTGCCAAAATCATGCATATGTTAATAACTAGAGAAGTAACAAATGTAGATTAACAACAACTAAAGAAGTAATAAATACAAAAATGAAAACAACTAAACAAAGAATTTTCAAATAGTAATTTAGATTAGTTTACCGCCATCTCATTCTCATCATGATTTTGGTTTTCTGGTATGCTTCCTCCACTTGTTTGAGTATCATTGCGGTTTGCATACTCATCAAACAACCTACAGAACTCTTTCATCACAAGATCACCCTTTGATGCAGTAGTTGTAGTATTCAAGACTTTATCCAATTCTTGGAAACATAAATCTACAAACTGAAACTTATAGCGAGGATCCTATATAGTAGCAAAGGAGAAAACAATACTATATGTTTCACAATACTTATCAAACTTCTCCTTTATCTTCATTGCCGTGTCTTTCAAGATTGGTTCTTCACACGAAGCGTACCTGAGCAATAGAAGCTCAATCTTTCACACTTTTTTCAAATAAAGATTGGATGTTGGATATTTCTTTCCCGACATAAGAGTTGTAAGTTCATCAAAAGGCTTTAGAAGTGCACAAATCTTTTCTATTCTGCATCATTCCTCCTCACTTAGAATTTCAAGATAGTCCCGATCAGATCTTCTTGACAGAGGGACACGATATGCCCATGCTCTTTCAATTATTTTATATGTAGAATTCCATCTAGTAGGGCAATCCAAGCTCAAAGTCCTAGAACGATCAACATGAGCAGCAGAAGCAACTTCCATAAACTTCAACACTCTACGCTCTGAAGCAACATTATAGGTCACCAACTTCCTAACCTTCTTCACCTCATCGACAATTACTTTCAAACCATCTTGAACAATTAAATTCAAAACATGGGCACTACAACACACATGGAAATAGTCACCCCCACAAGGCAAAAGACAATGCAACAAGAGACTTTCAGATAATAAGTCTTGCATATTGTCATTGCATCAAGCATTATATAGTGTCACATAAAAAACTTTCTTATGAATTCCCCATTCTAATAAGAGAGCAAACACAGTATCATGCAACACAACTGCAGTGTGAGGTGGCTCAACATGACAGAAATTCAGAAGTTTAGCATGCAAATTCCATTCATCATCAATATAATGTGCAGTCAATGAGAGGTAGCCTTAACCAACAACAGAAGTCCACATATCAGAAGTCAAGCAAATATTTCCAGAAATATTCATCATGGAAGTTCTAAGCTTATTTTTCTCTCTAATATGAATTTTCATGACATGACTTTTGGCGGTATTTCTAGATATGGGTTTGCATTCTGCATTTAGAAACTCATGAAGATCCCTATTTGCCTTATGCTCCGCATAGGTAAAAGGGTATCCATGTCTAATAATAGCAAGCGAAACCATTTCCTTATAAATAGATTGATCAAATTTTGCAGTTACCTTCCCATCCTTAACTCTTAGGCCTTCCTTATCAAGCAAAACTAACCGTGCTTCGCAATTGTTTCTGTGATGTTCAAAATTTGAGGTGCCAAATACAGACCCTACAAGGATCGGTCCTTTTTGGCAATACTTGCAAAGAGCCCTGGCTATGCCATCTTCAAACATATCTCCATCATATAAGTCATATTCAGACCAAGCCTTGGCTCTCCATTCAGAATGCTCAGAAGTTTTAGAAATCCCAATCCTACTTCCCGTATCTTCCATTGGAGTTGGTAAAAGTGTAGGAGTAGTAGGAGAGACGCAATCTTCCAAACTTGCAGTAGTAGGAGTAAGAGAATGACTCGAAGATGATAAAGACGCTCCTACAAAATAAAATAAGCACAAAAAATGCATAAATTAATAATATTAATAATACATTTTCAAATTTGTAATAAATTAATTATGAGACAATTAACTACCTTGATTCGGAATCTGGAGTGATGGTGAGGATGGATATGGCATGACAGTAGAATGGAGTCCAAATCCAGCTCGAAATGGCATTGGCAACAAAAGTCCACTTGGTGTTTTTGTTGAACATTTTTTGATGGAACTCGTGTACGTGGGGGCATGTTTCCTACACGAGGAATGTAAGATAATTGTCAGTTTCCATTTCTTGGTCCAAAGACAGTCTCAGACAAAGACAAATGAGATATCTCAAAGGGGATTAAACATAAAGAGGGGATTAAACTAAGAGAATGAACTTGGAGGGGATTTAACATAAAGAGGGGATTAAACATAAGCAACTCAAAAGAAATAAAAATATGTGTAATATATGTGCTCTTCTACATAAGGCTGCACTTGCTGAAATGGTGGTTGTGTGAACCGTGAAGAATTATAAGTTCTGCTTGTAATAAGTGAACAACAAATAAAGGGTTGTTTGCCTGTTACCATGCCATTTTTCATCATGTTTGTAAATTGTAATTTGCTGCCTTGATGGTTACAGCAACAGAGATTGATATATGAAATTGTGTTGAGCACTTGAACTTATAGATCTATGGTAATATTAATAGAATTGTCGTGTTACTATCTAAATCTTATGTAAATGATGTTTGCACATCTTTTCATATATGGAACTAGATTTTCATCAAGCATCTTCATAGAAGTAGAATCAAACCTCATGTTTGGAGTTAACCTTGCATTATTCTACTGTTAAACAAACCAACTGTTAGTTTACTTTTAGGTTTAGCTAATACACTTATGTAGAAGAGCACATATATTACACATATACCACTTTTGCACCAGGAAATTATTCAGTCAATTAGGAGCAAACTTTCCTCCAAAATCAGCAATAAATATAAGCAACTCAAAAGGCACTCTTGCTGCCTAAAAGCCAGTACATCATAAAGATGATACAAATTTTCATATCACTAGATCAATTGATTCATTTATTTATGAAAGTTGTTTATATTGAGTTACCAACTTGCATTTGCTGTCATAACAAAACAATCATGTGATTGATACCTTATTACAAATAAAACAATCACATATGAAACATCATGTGATTGATACCTTATTGCATTGCACGAAAATTGAAATGAAACAACACAAAAACACAAACATGATTGTTGTGAGCTGAATCTGTCATGTTTTACAACAACTTTTATGTCGTTTTCTGCATACATTTCATGCATTTGGGCTAGAATAGTACAGAATCTATGTAGTTTATGTTTATTTGCCAAATTATGGAATCTACACCAGTTTCTGTTTAAATTCGCAGGATTCGAGGCAATTTACAGAAGTTCTGAGAAAGGTTGGAAAAGCTTGGAAATCAACTACAGAAGTCCAAAGTCAAAGAACGACAGAACCAGGACGAATCAAGCTGGAATACAGAATTACTCGATATCGATGAAATGTAGTCGATATCGACAAAGTATGTCCGAGCAGTGCTGGTCGAGTAAAGCATGATCGAGGAGCTGAGAGCCAGAGCCAACCCGACTCCACAAGCCTACTCGATATTGAGTAGTTTACTCGATATCGACAACACCATGAAGCTATGCCCGTAGTCGAAGAAGCCACACCAAGTCGAGAAGCTGAGGACTGGACATGTCAAGTACCAAGTTACTCAATATCGAGGATCTTACTCGATGTCGACAACCTAGAAGCACATGTCCGAGTTAGTGCCGAGGAGAAACTACTCGACAACACTAGGCCAGCCAAAGTCAATACAACGTTACTCGATATCGAGTAGATTACTCGATATCGATAAGACCTGAGGAGCCTGTCCGAGCCAAATCGACTACATCTACTCGATATCAAGGCATATCAAGATCTATCAACACATGGAAGATTTACCTACTTTAGATATAATTTCCCTTTTGGATTTAATTCTTTTATTCTGTTTATTTAACTTTAAGCCTTTAGATAATTAGATTGAGATATAGATAGACTTTCTTACCTAGAATAGCTAGGGGATTAAGGCTATAAATAAAGCCTTAGGGGCTGGTTTTTATTCAATTCAATTTCAGAAACAAGTAGTTACACATAGAGAGAAAAAGAGAAGAGGTTGTAAGTTTGAGTTTATTTAATGCAAGTTAGTTCTTTTTCATCAAAGATGTCTGCTATTGCGATGAAGAGCGAGTAGTCCACCCACTTCTGGGGCTGGGGTGAGCCCGACGGTAGCCATGTAAGGTGATGCGGTAAAGGTATAATCTTTTTATGCAATTCGTCTTCTATCCCTATGAGCATGATTCTTTTGCGAGAGTTGAAGGTGATCCTTGTTTGTATTATTGAAGCAAAAGTGATCTTAATGCAACTTGGGTTAATTATGTGAAAAAGGTTAGTAACAATTAGGGTTTATGCGAAAGTCTCTATATTCCTATTTGCTAATAACGAAAGTTATTTGATGGAAAGCATGATCTTTTATGCCTTTATGTGTTATTTTGCATGGTTATCGTTGTGCTGTTGATACCCTGGCTATGGAAGTCTTTTAATATATTGATTTATTTCGTTGGAAATCTGAGTTCTATGTTCGAGAAGTTTGCAATTTAAGTTTTTGCTCTTTGTCGATCTCAGGGAGTTTTATCGAGTTATGCTTAGTCGATATCGAGTAGGGTTGTCGAGATTGAGTTTTTGTGTTTGATTCTGAGTTTCTATCATCGTTGTGTTTACTCGATATCGAGTTCTACTTTGTCGATATCGAGCAGTTTTGTATTTTACTTTACTTTTCTGCTTTTGCCTTGTTGTTTCTGTCTTTCTGCTATTCTGTCTGTGAGATTTACAGCTACCTGAGATCCGCTGACACACTTCCTCGTGGATCGATCCTGACTTCCTACTTCTGCATAGGGCGGGAGTCTTGTAATCATTTGCGTGGGCATAATCTGGTTTGATTTATATTTTATATTTTGAACTCGATTTCCTCTTACAACAAACTGGCGTCGTTGCCAGGGAAGCAATAATTCGCGCCTTAGGTAGTCAGATCTCACTTTTCTCTTGAGTTACTTTGCAGGTATATGCGCTGTTCTGGTCGAACACCTGAGTTTGACGCCTTAGACAAACCGGAGCGCCTTATACACATCCAAGCTAAACTAAAAAGAGCCATGGCGGCTGTAGAGACACAAGAACAGCTAATTGAGAGGCTTACGAGGGAACTAGCTGCTAAAGATACTGCTCTCACCGCTGAGAGAGCACGCACTACAAGGGAAGCTGAGTGTGCGAGGCTATTGGAAGATGAGCTTGCCTAATACCCAACGACTGCAGATGACTACATGCACCCGACTCTCATAGTGCCTGAATCGGTCATTCTAATCCCTGAAAATAAATATGAAATTCGCACTCCTTTCCTTATTTAAATCCAGAATAATGCTTTCTTTGGTAGATTTAATGAATGCCCTCTTCAGCATATTACAAACTTTACTGACATGTGTCGCACTCTTGCTGAAGGTACCACCTTGGAGTACATCTTGATGAAGGCCTTTCGTTGGTCCCTATCTGGTCTAGCATTGAAGTGGCTTGAAGGGCTGAAACCGCGATCCCTCACGACATGGGCTAAAGGAAAGCAGGAATTCCTCAACAAGTTCTTTCCTCCTACCAAGACAACACTCCTCCGCCAGAAGATCACAGCTTTCAAACAGAAGCCTGGGGAACCTCTGGCAAAGGCTTGGGAAAGATATAAAGATCTGTTGTGATCATGCCCTACATATGGACAGCAACCCTGCGTAGTTCAAGAGATCTTTTTCAATTCTTTGGACTTGGTTGCAAAGGATAGAATCAACACATATACTCACTATGAGTATCTGACAATGCCGCCTGTTGACGCATGGGCTGCTCTCGACAAGCTGACCAACTATGATAACAAGTATAGGAGTCCAACCAACTATAAGGAGAATCCATATGCCAGGCCAGCACCATCCATGCCCCTCTATGAGCCCTCTAAGGAGATTGACCCAGATGTCAAGGAGTAGTATTACAAAGATCAAAATCGCAAGCTCCTCAAGCAAGTCAAATACCTTTCTGTCAACCAGCCCTGCATCGAATGCGGATCACAGAGGCACACCACTACTGAGTGCCCCCACACATAGCAAGTTAGGCTGACAGAATACCATGAAGAGGCAGCTTACGCAGGGGGTCCCAATCGCTACATGGGGGACCAAAGGTTCCAACAAACCACAATGGAATCAAGGTGCCCCTAGGAACCCCCCGCCCTACAGAGCTCCAGGACATCCGGAGAGGGACCAAAAAATGGATGATCTACAGATAGTCCTAGAGGAAATCCGGAGGAATCACTCAGACACCAAGCAATCCTTCAACTTAGTCTACACTCAGATTCAAGGTGTCAACTCTAGGATTGGGGAGATTGATATATGGAGGAAATCAGTTGATACACAGATTATGCAGCTAGCAGCAGGAGTCCCCAGACAGACAGGTTCTCTCCCTGGATCTTCAGAACCAAATCCTAAAGGGGAAGACTGGACATATCGCTGCTGTAAAACTCAGAAGCGTCCAATAACTACAAGAGACATAGGTCGGAAAGTAGCAAAACGGAGGAGAACAACAACTCGATATCGACGACAATCTGGGCCAACCTTCGTCTGCACAGCACAACAACTCGACACCAAGGAAATTAGTCGATATCGAGGACCAGCTAGTCGATATCGAGGACACCCAAGTAAACGTCGAGAAAGCTGCAGCACCTCCGACATCTATTCTGGCTCTGAATAAGAAAAAAAAGCTACCCTTCCCAATAAAATCTCCAAAGGACCTAGTAGAGAAGAAATTTCAGCGCTTCATCAAGATGCTTCAGAAGCTCAATGTCACCATACCCTTCACAGAAGCTCTCAATAAAATGCCATCTTATGTCAAGTTCTTGAAGGAGATTCTGGGCAAGAAGGGATTAATGGCTGAGAATACAGAGGAGTGCAGTCATATGGACATCCTTAAGAAGAGGCCAGATCCAGGTAAGTTTGCTATAACCATTGGATTTGGTCAATACAAATTTAATGCTTTATGTGATCTTCGAGCTAGTGTGAGTATAATGGCTTTAACAATTTGGTCCAGGATTAAGATAGGTGCCCTAGAGCCTGTGGATGCTAAGTTGTATATGGCCAACAACATGGTGGTCATTCCAACGGGCATGGTAGACAATGTGCCAGTACAAGTAGGTAAATTCTTTGTCCATATTGATTTTCTAGTTATTGATATGCCAGAGGACCCTGCTTGTCCAATTATTCTAGGAAGACCCTTCTTGGCGACGGTTGATGCCAACATAAGCGTACGGAAAGGAGTACTCACTTTCAACATCAGCGATGAGGTAATTGAGTATTCCTTTAATAAAACTGAAAGGCATACATGTCCAATGGAAGAGGTAAAATCTATCTCATCTGGTTACATCACTTATGGGGAGCCTAAAGTAAGAAATATGACTCCTAAAAAGCTGGAAAAGAGGGATATAGAGGCCCAGGTGGAGAAGATCATGGCCATCCTTAACGAAGAAACAGATAATCCACTCGACACAAACCAAGGTACGTCGATTTGGACCAACTGTTTTTCGGATGCCTTGACAGGATGCAAGTATGGCGTCGTAGTTGACCAGAATTGCTCGATATCGAGGGCTTTGGTCGATATCGACCAAGCTCAGAAACCACCACCAGCAGCAGCGTCGTCGAGCAACCAAACGGAAGCCACGGACTCCTCGATATCGACTAAATTAGTCGATATCGACCAAATGCTGTCTGCATCGACTTCACCTTCCTCGACGCTGACTCCACCAGAAGAGATGAACTCCTCGATATCGACCAACTTGGTCGATATCGACCAAGCATCACCAGCTCCAGCAACAGTGAGCAGCAACCCACCAGGAGGAGATACTTCCTCGATATCAAATACTGTTACTCGAGATCAACCAAATACAGTGGCTCCCGAATCCGTTTCTGCGAAGGTAAGCCAAGGTATGGATCTTTCTTCTTCTATTTCCATTAAAGATCTATCTATACATGGGAGAGGTTTGCCTTGGTATATGCACTTATGTAGGATTTCCAATGATGAGCCTAAGGAGTATGAAGTTGGAGACAAGCTCTATGTTTCCAAATCTAATGATCATTGGTTTCCTAACAAATTCAACAAGAAGAGGATGAGACCTTTCGTGGTGAACAAGATCCATTCTAGAGGACTGCAGCTGATGGAAAAGAATGGAGTCCTATTTGAAGCCCAAGCTACATGGGCCCTGCAAATGCCACCTTGAGCTTAATGGAGAAAGTCGGCCTAGCGACTATAAAATCTAGAGCTTGTACATAGACATTTACTTTTTGGGACTTTTTGGACATTGTTTCTTTTTTGTTTGTTTTTGGTTTTTGAACTGTTAGTTTTTCTATTGTGGGTATATGTCTTTTATATTTTTCAGGCCTATGGGATAGAAGTAAGCTATATCAGACTCGGCCCAAGCATGTTCAATCGAGATTTTGAAGCCCTGCACACCTGTCTAGTGAGTTTCTTTCTTTTCCCTTGTTTTTATACAGTGAGGACATTGTAATGCTTACTTTGTGCATATTTGCCATATTTGACATTATGTGTGCATTTTTAAAGGGTTATTTCATGAATTGCTTATACATGGCTATTTTGGAAATCATTATTGAATTATGTGCTTATATGCATGTTTTCCAAAGTTTGAAAAAATGACCCCCATTGAAATTTTTTGAATAATGTCATGGAAGCTTATATTGAACTCAACGATGCAAAATTGGATTCATTAGAGATATATCATGAAATTGCCTAGTAAAGGGAAGTCACAATGAAGTGCATTACTTCTTGAAAACCATGAAAGGAGGTAAAATTTGAAGTTGCTTTTGACATGTTGCATGATAAGAGGATGGAGGACTTTATATTTTCCATATAATGCTCATATTGTTATTCCTAGCCATACCTATGCTTATACATCACAAAAGCCATATATATGCCTTATTTCAGTCATTGCTCCACATGTTCTAAATATTGCCATTCTTTACCTTATTCCTATCCGGGGATTATGTTGAGAATGATGTCACATTATGGAGTTATTATATGGTTGTTGTGTTGTTATTATCATTATTGGAGTTTGGTAGGAAAATGTTTGAAAAATATGGAAAATTTAATGAGTGAGAAAAAAATCCAATCACCTCAGGAGATAAAGGTAGATTGACCCTGCTTGTTAAGATAATAGTTTGGCAAGATGGGACACATTATGAGGAGTCCAAAGCACTAAGTATCTGGGGCCATTCATGACACCCATGTTTGCGACTCTCGAGAAGGCAGTGCTGAGGTCAGAGAGGCAAAAGCATAATACTGAGAAAAAGCATTATGAAAGGTGATGAATCTTATGAAAAAGGAATGTGGTTGAGAAAGTTTGGAAATACTCCATTTCCCCGGATTATTAGCACCACATTGCCAAAAATTTGCCCACCTTTAGCCTTTTACCAATCTACTTCTTATTGAGCTTAAATTAAAGTTCTCTTGATTATTAATGCTTTGTCACGAATGAATTGTTTTTGCATAACCCTCCTTTTGTGAGTAGATGTTGCTCTTAAAATTGCACATGCATGGATTTGTGACACTAGTACGTTTTCGAGGATGGTAATTGATTGCAGGGACATATGGCAATGAATCTAAGATGTTGAGAGTTTTGATTCCTTCCCCTGAATGACAAATAAAAGTATTGCTTGAGGACAAGCAAGCTTAAGTATGGGGTGTTTGTTGTGAGCTGAATCTGCCATGTTTTACAGTAACTTTTATGTCGTTTTCTGGATACATTTCATGCATCTGGGCTAGAATAGTACATAATCTATGTAGTTTATGTTTATTTGCCAAATTATGGAATCTACCCCGGTTTGTGTTTAAATTCGCAGAATTCGAGGCAATTTACAGCAGTTCTGAGAAAAGTTGGAAAAGCTCGGAAATCAGCTACAGAACTCCAAAGTCAAAGAATGACAGAACCAGAACGAATCAAGATGGAATAAAAAATTACTCGATATCGATGGAATGTAGTTGATATCGAAAAAGTATGTCCGAGCAGTGCTGGTCGAGTAAAGCATGATCGAGGAGCTGAGAGCCAGAGCCAACCCGACTCTACAAGCCTACTCGATATCGAGTAGTTTACTCGATATCGACAACACCATGAAGCTATGCCCGGAGTCGAGGAAGCCACACCAAGTCGAGAAGCCAAGGACTGGACATGCCGAGTACCAAATTACTCGATATCGATAACCTAGAAGCACATGTCCGAGTTAGTGCCAAGGAGAAGCTACTCGACAACACTAGGCCAACCAAAGTCGATACAACGTTACACGATATCGAGTAGATTACTCGATATCAACAATACCTAAGGAGCATATCCTAGCCAGATCGACTACAACTACTCGACAATGCCCAGCCAGACGAAGTCGACGCCAACTTTACTCGATATCGAGTAGAATTAGTCGATATCGAGGAGCGCTTTCTAGAGGCGCGTTACGCGGTGATCTGTCCGACGCGGTTTGGCTTTGCTTGGAGCCGAAGGAGTCCGAGTTTGCCGAGATCTATCCACATCTATCAAGGCATATCAAGATGTATCAACACATGGAAGATTTACCTACTTTAGATATAATTTCCCTTTTGGATTTAATTCTTTTATTCTATTTATTTATCTTTAAGCCTTTAGATAATTAGATTGAGATATAGATAGACTTTCTTACCTAGAATAGCTAGGGAATGAAGGCTATAAATAAAGCCTTAGGGGCTGGTTTTTATTCAATTCAATTTCAGAGACAAGTAGTTACACATAGAGAGAGAAAGAGAAGAGGTTGTAAGTTTGATTTTATTTAATGCAAGTTAGTTTTTTTTCATCAAAGATGTCTGCTATTGCGATGAAGAGCGAGTAGTCCACCCACTTCTGGGGCTGGGGTGAGCCCGACGGTAGCCATGTACGATGATGCGGTAAAGGTACAATCTTTTTATGCAATTCGTCTTCTATCCCTATGAGCATGATTCTTTTGCGAGAGTTGAAGGTGATCCTTGTTTGTATTATTGAAGCAAAAGTGATCTTAATGCAACTTGGGTTAATTATGTGAAAATGGTTAGTAATAATTAGGGTTTATGCGAAAGCCTCTATATTCCTATTTGTTAATAACGAAAGTTATTTGATGGAAAGCATGATCTTTTATGCCTTTATGTGTTATTTTGCATGGTTATCGTTGTGCTGTTGATACCCTGGCTTTGGAAGTCTTTTAATATATTGATTTATTTCGTTGGAAATCTGAGTTCTGTGTTCGAGAAGTTTGCAATTTAAGTTTCTGCTATTTGTCGATCTCGGGGAGTTTTTTGTCGATATCAAGTTCTGCTTAGTCGATATCGAGTAGGGTTGTCGAGTTCGAGTTTCTGTGTTTGATTTTAAGTTTCGGTCGTCGTTGTGTTTACTTGATATCGAGTTCTACTTTGTCGATATCGAGCAGTTTTGTGTTTTACTTTACATTTCTGCTTTTGCCTTGTTATTTCTGTCTTTCTGCTATTCTGTCTGTGAGATTTATAGCTACCTGAGATCCGCTGAAATGCTTCCTCATGGATCGATCCTTACTTTCCACTGTTGCATAGGGATGGAGTCTTGTAATGATTTGCGTGGGCATAATTTGGTTTGATTTATATTTTATATTTTGAACTCGATTTCCTCTTACAACAATGATCATCTTATTACCTTATTACATTGCAAGAAAATTGAAATGGATGAGGTGCAAGGTAGCAACCACAGAGAAAGAAAATAACTCGAAATTGAAGAACAATTTGGAATAAGATCAGGATAAGAGACGAGTACCTGAAGGCTGCAGTGGATGACACTAAACGGGTCGCGAACAACAAGATTGAAGGAGGAGGCTTCTGGTTACGGCATCTGAAAGATGAATAGCAAGCAGCAGGATAAGAGACGAGTACCTGAAGCTAAAGTTCCCAATTGAAGAACAATTTGGAATAAGATCAGAATAAGAGACGAGTACCTGAAGGCTGCAATGGAAGAGGACTGAACGGGTCACGAACAGCGAGATTGAAGGAGGAGGCGTCTGGTTAAACGCAAGCAGCGAACAGCAGGAGCGAGACGAGCGAGGTGTCTGGTTAGGGTATGGTGGAGCGAAGTTGAAGTGGCAGAGGTCGCGAACAGCAGAAGCGAGACGAGCGAGGAGCGATTGCTAACTGGTGATTGGGTGAAGTGGCGGAACGAAGGTGATGAGGTGAACACTGGAGGCGGTCGCGAGCAGCGGGGCGAAGAAGCGATCGAGGGTTCTGATTAGGGCAAGCTACAGTGATGCGTTTTGCCTGTTACAGTGTCCCTTTTCTTAATAACCACCGACCCGATCGGGTCGACCCGGACCCGGTTGATCTGAAAATTTATCGGGTTTTCGGGTTCGAGTCGAAATAAAAACTCGGGTCTGATTTTTCGGGTCTTGACCCAAAAAAACTTCGGGTCTTCGGGTCGGGTTACGTTTTGACAGGTCTACTCGATTTCAACCAACTGTGCTCGATATCGACAAGTTCTCTTCTTCATCACTCGATCCTTGGCTTTGGGTGAAAATCGACTGTCTTGACTCGATTTCGACTGAGATTGGTTGATATCGACCTCGTCGTGTTGAGTCGATTTTCCTTTTTCTTTGCTCGATTTTTCCTGGTTCCGCTACTCCTTGACCTTGGACTTTCTGTAGTTGGCTTTGAACTTTTCCTCCTTCCTCTGAACTGCTGTAAAATGCTTTGATTTCTGCAAAATTAAACAGAAACTAGTGTAGACTCCATAATTTGGGAAATAATCCTAAACTACATAGATTCTGCATTAATCTAGCCCAAATGCATGCATAAATCGATATAAAAGATAGTATAAAACATGGCAAATTAGGCTCACAACAAAGCTTGCAAAGGTATTTTACCTCGTCCATGATTTGGTGTTGGCAGCTGTGGTTCACGCTATAATGATCTGGAGGCATTACTTGTACGGTACTTCATGCAAGGTTATGACGGATCATAAGAGCTTGAAGTAAATTTTCACATAGAATGAGCTCAACATGCGTCACCGGCGATGGCTAGAGCTTCTGAAGGACTATGCTTTGGACATAGTTTACCACCTAGGGAAAGCCAATTTGGTGGCATATACGCTGAGTGGGAAGACCCACTAGGAGGCGTCGATTGAGAGTCTTACAACACAGTGGGATTTGTAGAGGGATCTAATAAGATGCTGCTTTAAGGTGTGGATTCAGCGAGAGCATGGACAATTGTCATTCTTTGAAGTGCTGGTAGATTTGTAAGAAGAGATTCATCGGGGTTAGGCAGATTTTCCGAAAATTGCCGTTTTGAGGGAGCGGATGGCTCATGCTAGATTCAGAGAGCTTGCTGAGAGAGAAGATGGGATGCTGACATCCATGGCAGAATCGCGGTTTCGTTGATGTTAGATCTGAAGCAGAGGATCATGCGGGAGGCTCACTCCACCCCAATTCTGTAAATCCGGGGGCAAATAAGATGTATCAGGATTTGAGGAGGAGCTATTAGTGCTAGAGGATGAGAGTAGACATCATAGACTTTGTAGCCCGATGTTAGGTTTGCCAGCCGGTCCGGATTGAGCACCAAAGGCGGGGAGGACTCGTCAGATCGCTTCCAGTTCCCGATGGAAGTAAACGGACATCTCTAAGGACTTCATCACTGGGTTGAGGCGAGACGTCAGAGGGTTCGATGCCATTTTGGTCATGGTCGACCGATTTACCAAGTTAGCCCACTTCATAGCGATCAAGGAGACGTGGCCAACATAGAAGCTAGCGGATATGTTCATTTTCCAGATCGTGAGGCTTCATGGAGTACCAGAGAGGATCGTATCCGACCGGGATGGACGCTTCACCTCGAGGTTTTGGCATCAGGTTCATGAGGGTCTTGGCACCAGATTGCACTTCAGCACAACTTATCATTCTCAGACAGACGACTAGAGCGAGAGGACGATTCAGACCATGGAGGATATATTGCGATCGTGCGTCTTGAAGTGGGGTGATCATTGGGTCAAGTACCTGCTGCTGGTGGAATTTTTTTACAACAACAACTACCATGCGTCGATCGGGATGGCTCCATATGAGGCTTTATACGGGAAACGATGCAAGTCATCAGTTTGCTAGGATGAGCCTGCGGATACAGTTCTGTCATTGCCCGAGGTAGTAATAGAGACAGTCAATTAGGTGGGTCGTATCTGGGAGCATATGAGAGTCGTCCAAGATCGTCAGAAAAAGTACGCAGACAGACGGATGACAGAGCTTGAGTTCGGGGTAGGGTCGCATGTATGGCTTCGAGTTTCTTCCACCAGAAGAGTTCGATGGTTCGGCATCAAAGAATAGTTGAGTCCGAGGTTCATTGGCCCATTTGAGATCCTAGAGAGATTGGCGAGGTAGCTTACCGCTTAGCCTTACCTCCATCTTTGGCCAGTGTCCATGACTGTTGTGAACCTATTTCGCCATGTTTTATACTTACTTTTATATTAATTTATGCATGCATTTCATACATTTGGGGCAGAATAGTACATAATCTATCTAGTTTATGCTTATTTGTCAAATTATAGAGTGTACACTAGTTTCTGTTTAATTTTGCAGAAATCGAGGCATTTTACAGCAATTCAGAGGAAGGAGGAAAAGATCGAAGTCAACTACAAAAAGTCCAAGGTCAAGGAGAAGCGGAACCAGGACAACTCGAGGAAAAAACAAGCAAAATCGACTTGATACAGACTGGTCGATATCGACCACACTTGGTCGATATCGAGTAAACCAGGTTGATTTCCACCTGAAGGTCAAGAATCGAGTGACGAAGAAGAGAACTGGTCGATATCGACCACACTTGGTCGATATCGAGTGAAGCAAACCGAGCCGGGAAGCCAGAAATCGACCAGAAAATGGAGCAAGGAAAAGACAGGTCGATATCGACCACTCTGGTCAATATCAAGTGGAAGTTGGTCGAAAATTCTCCTGGAGGCCGAGATCGAGTGTCAGGGACGAAATCCGAGAAGACAGTCAATGTCGACCATATTGACTGCCTTGGAAGTCTTATGTTTATTTGATTTTATTTCATAAATTTCGAGTTCTGTTTGCGAAAAGTTACGAATTTTAGGTTTCTGTGTTGGTTGATTTCGAGGTACTGTTGGTCGAAATTTTAGGTCGATATCGTGTAGGTAGGTCGATATCGACCAGTTTGAGTTTTCTGTTATGTTTTACGTGATTCTGCATTTTACAGTTTCTATCGACAGTGTGGTCGATATCGAGTGGTAAGGTCGATATCGAGCGCTCTTCTTGTCGAAATCGTGCTGAGATCTGGAACTGAAAAGGCTGGCGCTGACACGCTTCCTCGTGTATCGATCCTGACTCCCTTCTACTACAATGGGAGGAGGTCTTGTATTTATTTGATGAGACATGGAGTCAGTTTGCTTTATATTTTATTTATATTTCATACTTGACCATCCTCATGCAATAACAAATTGGCACCATTGCCGGGGAAGCAATCAATCGCGCCCTTTTTAAGTTCTTTTTCTCTTCTTTAGATTTGTTTTTACCTTTTAGTTTATCCTTACTTGTTTCTTTTTGTTTTTGCTTTTCAGGTGCATGCGAAGATATGATCGCACGCCTATAGACCCTATTCTCGAGCCTGAGCGATTTTTCCATCTTTAGCAAAGGCTTAAGAGGAGACTTGTTGTGAGCCTAATTTGCCATGTTTTATAGTTACTTTTATATCGTTTTCTGCATGCATTTCATGCATTTGGGTTAGAATAATACAGAATCTATGTAGTATATGTTTATTTGCAATATATGGAGGTATACACAAGTTTTTGTTATATTTCGCAGAAATCGGACGCACTTTGGAGCTTAAAGAAAACTCATGGAGAAGCTAAGAATGGTGCAGCTGGAGAAAAGACCATTTTTCGGAATTCAACAGTCTGAGTCAAGCTTTGATGTCTTCATGAGAGTTGTAGCCCTCGGAAAGAGCTTTTCAACGCATGGTCATACGCGTCAATCCGATGAACTAAGACTCGGGAAAGTGCGTTTTATGATCAGAGCAGAAAGCTGAGAGATTTACTCGATATCGACCAAAAGTGTCCGAGCAGTGCCTGGTCGAGGACGGGCCAGATCGAGGAACTGAAGGCAGAGCTACCCGACTCCAGAGAGTTACTCGATATCGAGTACTTTACTCGATATCGATTACTTTACTCGATATCGACAGGATCTGAAGACCAGCCCGGAGTCGAGGAAGACCACCTGATCGAGAAGCCGAGGACGAGAACATGTCGGGTTACACTCTACTCGAGACCGAGGACACTCTTCGATATCGAGGACATTAGAAGCAGCACCCGAGCAGGTCGAGAACCAGCCACCCGAGACGCCGAGCCAAGCTGAAGTCGACGTCCGAGTTACTCGAGATCGAGTAAATCTACTCGAGATCGAGGAAAGTTGTCCGGAAGCGCGTAACGCGGTTTGAGAAGTCCGACACGGTTTTGGATTACTTGGGGCCGAAGATTGCCGAGTTCTATCCGATTCTATCAACATCCATCATGGAAGAGAAGATTTATCCACAAGAAGATATTTTAGGCTTTTAGATATAATTTCCTTTTTAGATTTAATTATGTTATTCCATTTATTTATCTTTAAAGCTTTTGGATATAGATTTAGATATAGATAGAGATATTCTATCCTTGAATAGAAAGGAGTAGCAGAATATAAATAAAGCCCATGGGGCTGATTTTAGGAATCATCCAATTCAGAAGTAGAGAAGTAGTTCACAAAGACGGTTTTGGAGTTCAGAGGTTTTACGGTTTTGGCATTCAACGAGAGTTGGATTGCTGGGATTGTAAAGGCTTTGAATTTAGTTTAATGCAAGTTATTTCTTTTCAATCAATGATGTCTGAGGTTGCAATGAAGCGCGAGTAGTCCACCCACTTCTAGGGTTGGGGCGAGCCCGATGATAGCCCTGCGTGTTTAAGGTAAAGATCCAACTTTTATCATGTTTTGAGCATCTACTGCTTGTTATGTGTTTATTACCCATCTAATGGAGGTCCATGCTAACAACTTGGATTGTAAACATAAAATCGGTAGAGACAATTAGGGTTTCTTGAAAGAGTTGTCTAATTGTTGGAAAAGACGAAAGCTTAGTCCTTTGATTCAAGTTACAAGATTATCTGTTTTATCTCTGCCTTATGCATGCTTGGTTATCGTTGTTGCAAACCTCAATCTTAGAAGTCTTTTACATACAGTTTAGTTCGAAATCCCAAATCACTTGTCTTTATTTTCTTTCGTTTTTATTCTCTGTTTTTACTCGATCTCGAATTGCACTACTCGACCTCGAATTACTGATCTTCGATCCAGCATCGCTATAGCTTCTGTGTGCAGGTGATCGACCAAGCCAACCCGACGTCGACGAAGACTTTACTCGATCTCGAGTAGCCTTTTGTCGAGATCGACCAGAATTTCCGAGAGTTGTTGCGCTGTGTTCGACTGTCCGATCTTCTCTCGAGTAATTGTACTCGAGATCTAGGACCCTTGTTGTCGACTTCTGTCCGTGAGATTTCTCCACTGCCTACGATCCGCTGACACGCTTCCTCGTGGATCGATCCTGACTTCCCGCTGCTACATCAGTAGGAGGTCTTGTAATTATTTGCGTGGGCGGAATCTGGTTTGATTTATATTTTATATTTTAAACTCGATTTCCTCTCTTACAACAAATTGGCGTTCTTTCCGGGGAAGCAATCATTCGCGCCTTAGGTAGTTAGATCTCACGTTTTCTTTATGTTTTTCTTCTACAGGTATATGCAGGACACCTTCGAGAATTTTGAAAGGCTAAGAGCGAGACAGTATGCAAAAGAAGTGGAATATTTAAGATGGTTATACATCGTTGATGAGGAGGCATGGCTTGAGGGTGTATGCGCATTTAGGAAGCTCCGGGATTCGTCAAAATCACCGCCAGAAGCCCTAATCCTGCTAGAAGGAGAATCTGAACCTGAGGTCGACCTTGACCAACACCTAGTCGATGTCGACCCATCTCCAATCGATATCGATCTATCTCTAGTCGATACCCAGGTATGTCCTTCAGCTATCTCAATTCCAACTTTGTCCTCTGTCTTTGAAAATCCATTTGAAGAACCTCTAGAGGAAGAAGAGCCAGAAAAGAAGAAGTTGGACGTCGTTGCCCATGTTGTTTCAAAGTCACTTTTGCCTTATAAGGTGAAGGCTATCCCCGACGATTTTGAGCAACCGATGTTCATATTCAAGTATGGGGTCCTCGCAAAGTGGCATGAAGCTCCGCACGATGAGTTGGAAATATCTCTTCCCACTCCACCGTTTTGTTGTGGTGGAGACGCGCAAACAAATCAACCAATGGAGCGAAAGAGGTATGATTATGAGGTATGCAAATTTCCTTTATATATTCCTTTATGCATGCCAGCTGGAGCCTAGGAAGATGGATGGGTGGAGCCATGGAGCATCCACTCGGGGAGGTTTAAGCTTCTTCACATGATGCCGGCGGATGACACATCCCACGCTTCCCACCACCAAAGGAATCACCAGATCAACCTATACCTCCGGAAAAAGATGAGCCCGGCAAAAGCTATATGGAGAAAGTCGGCCTAGCGACTATAAAATCTAGAGCTTGTAAATAGACATTTATATTTTGGGACCTTTTGGACATTATTGCTTTTGTTTGTTTTTTTGGTTTTGAACTTTTAGTTTTTCTATTGTGGGTATTTCTCTTCTATATTTTTCAGGTCCATAGGGATAGAAGCAAGCTAAATCAGACTCGGCCTAGGCATTTACACTCGATATTATGAAGCCTTGCACACCTGTCTAGTGAGTTTCTTTGTTTACCCTTGTTTTTATACAGTGAGGACACTGTAATGTTTAAGTATGGGGTGGGGGAAGGGCTTACTTTGTGAATATTTGACATATTTGACATTATGTGTGCATATTTTTTTATTGCTTATACATGGCTATTTTGGAATTCATTATTGATTTATGGGCTTACATGCATGTTTTCCAAAATTAAAAAAAATGACCCCCATTTAAAAATTTGATTAGTGTCATGGAAGCTTATATTGAACTCGACGATTCAAAATTGGATTAATTAGAGATATACCATGAAATTGCCTAGTAAAGGGAAGTCACAATGAAGTGCATATTTTCTTGAAAACCATGAAAAGAGGTAAAATTTGATGTTGCTTTTGACATATTGCTTGATAAGAGGATTGAGGACTTTATATTTCCATATTATGTGCTCATTGTTATATCGTAGCCTTACCTATGCTTATGCATCACAAAAGTCATATATATGCCTTATTTCATATT
The DNA here is from genome assembly GCA_037127255.1 of Persicaria tinctoria. NCBI lineage: Eukaryota > Viridiplantae > Streptophyta > Magnoliopsida > Caryophyllales > Polygonaceae > Persicaria > Persicaria tinctoria. The sequence continues at coordinate 37,759,060 of JBANSL010000012.1, read as the reverse complement.
AGGCTCCACATGTTCTAAATATTTTCCATTCTTTACCTTATTTCCTATCCGGGGATTATGCTGAGAATGATGTCACATTATGGAGATTATTATATGGTTGTTGTGTTGTTATTATCATTATTTGGAGTTGGGTTGGAAATTGTTTGAAATATATGGAAAATTTAATGAGTGAAAGAAAATCCGATCACCTCAGGAGATAAAGGTAGATCGACCCTGCTTACTGAGATAATAGTTCAGTGAGATGGGACACACAGGTGAGGAGTCAAAAGCACTAAGTATCCGGGACCATTCATGACACCCATGTTTGCGACTCGCGAGAAGGCAGTGCTGAGGTTAGAGAGGTAAAAGCATTATTATTGAAAAAAGCATTATGGAATGTGATGAATCAAAGGAAGAAGGGATGTGGTTAAGAAAGTTTGGAAATATTCCATTTCCCCGGATCGTTAGCACCACATGGCCAAAACTTCCCACCTTTAGCCTTTTACCAATCTACTCCTTATTGAGCTTAAATTAAAGTCCTCTTGATTATTAATGCTTTGTCACTTATAAATGATTTTGCATAACCCTCCTTTTGTGAGTATATGTTGCTTTTTATTGCACATGCATGAATTTGTGACACTAGTACCTTTTGGAGGATAGAAATTGATTGCAGGGTTATATGACAATGAATCTAAGATTTTGAGAGTTTGAATTCTTCCCCTGAATGACAATTAAAAGTATTGCTTGAGGACAAGCAAGCTTAAGTATGGGGTGTTTGTTGTGAGCCTAATTTGCCATGTTTTATAGTTATTTTTATATCGTTTTCTGCATGCATTTCATGCATTTGGGTTAGAATAATACAGAATCTGTTTAGTATATGTTTATTTGCAATATATGGAGGTCTACACAAGTTTTTGTTATATTTCGCAGAAATCGGACGCACTTTGGAGCTTAAAGAAAACTCATGGAGAAGCTAAGAATGGTGCAGCTGGAGAAAAGACCATTTTTTGGCATTCATCATTTTGAATCGAGCTTTGATGTCTTCATGAGAGTTGTAGCCCTCGGAAAGAGATTTCCAACGCATGATCATATGCGTCAATCCGACGAACGAGGACTCGGGAAAGTGCGTTTTAAGAACAGAGCAGAAAGTTGAGAGATTTACTCGATATCGAGTACATTTACTCGATATCGACCAAAAGTGTCCGAGCAGTGCCTGGTCGAGGACGGGCCAGATTGAGGAATTGAAGGCAGAGCTACCCGACTCCAGAGAGTTACTCGATATCGAGTTTTTTACTCGATATCGAAAAGATCTGAAGACCAGCCCGGAGTCGTGGAAGACCACCTGATCGAGAAGCCGAGGACGAGAACATGTCGGGTTACACTCTACTTGAGATCGAGGACACTCTTCGATATCGAGGACATTAGAAGCAGCACCCGAGCATGTCGAGAACCAGCTACCCGAGACGCTGTTGTGAGGAGGAAATCAAGTATGAAATATAATGAAATAAATCAAACCGGATTATTCCCACGCAAATAATTACAAGACTCCCTCCAATGCAGTAGTGGGAAGTCAGGATCGATCCACGAGGAAGCGTGTCAGCGGATCCTAGGCAGCTGTAAATCTCAAAGAAAAGCAAGAAGAAAAGACAGAAACAAAGAAACAAAGAAACAAAGACAGAAATAACAAACAAAGACAAGAAATAAAGCAAAGACAACAACTTTACTCGATCTTGACAAGGGGTACTCGAGATCGACAAACAACAGTGACGACAGAAACTAAAAATCGACGACAGAAGGAACTCGATCCAGACAAATCAGTACTCGATCTCGACTAACCCTAACTCGAGATCGACTAGAAGTAGCAGAAACAGAAACTCAGAAAACTCAAAATCTCAACTCGATATAGATAAATACCCAACTCGATCTCGACTAAAGCCAGGGTATCAACACCACAACGATAACCATGCAAAGTAACACATAATGGAATAAAAGATCATGCTTTCCATCAAAATAACTTTCGTTACTAACAAATAGGCATATAGAGGCTTTCGCGTAAACCCTAATTGTTACTAACCCTTTTCACATAATTAACCCAAGTTGCATTAAGATCACTTTCGCTTCAATAACACAAACAAGGATCACCTTCAACTCTCGCAAAAGAATCATCCTCATAGGGATAGAAGAATAATCGCATAACAAGATTGTACCTTTTCCGCATCACCTCACATGGCCACCGTCGGGCTCACCCTAGCCCCAGAAGTGGGTGGACTACTCGCTCTTCATCGCAATAGCAGATATCTTTGATAAAAAAGAACTAACTTGCATTAAATAAACTCAAACTTACAACCTCTTCTCTCAATGTGTAACTAACTGTCTCTGACTGAAATTGAATGATGAAAAACCAGCCCCTAGGGCTTTATTTATAGCCTTCTATTCCTTGCTATTCAAGGATAGAATATATCTATCTATATCTAAAAAGCTTAAAAGATAAATAAATGTAATTAAAGAATTAAATCTATAAAGGGGAAATAAATCTAAAATAGGTAAGATGTCTTCTTGTTGATAGATTTCTCTTCCATGGATAGTTGTTGATAGATGCAGGATAGATCTTGGCCATCTCGGACTCCTTCGGCTCCAAGGACTCCCAAAGCGCTAAGGACAGCAAACCGCGTAACGCCGCTTCGGACACGGCGTTCCTCGATCTCGACCAAGACTCCTCGAGATCGAGTAGAGTTGGTCATCGACTTTGCTGGCTCGACGTCTCGGGTAGCAGTTGCTCGATCAAGCTCGGATCTTGGCTCCTGGCTCCTCGAGATCGAGTAAACAACTCGAGATCGAGTTGGGTGTGCATCGAGGATGACTGGCCTGGTGTAATCGAGGAGTTGGTGCTCGTCATGGCTCGGACTTTGGCTCTCTAAGTCCTCGATCTCGACAAACTTCCTCGAGATCGAGTAAAGGTGTTGCTCGACTTCTCTGTCTTCGACTTCTCGACTTGGCACGGCTCGTCGACTCCGGACATGGTATCGAAGTTTTATCGATCTCGACAAGATGTACTCGAGATCGAGTTGGATTCCGGAGTCGGGTTGTCTCTGACTCAGTTTCTCAATCAGTGCTTAGTCGACAAGGCCTGTGCTCGGACACACTCATCGAGATCGAGTAACAGTACTCTAGATCGAGTAACTCTGGGCTCCTAGCTTGATTCGACCGGTTCCGCTGCTTTTTGGCCTTGGACTTCTGTAGTTGATTTCCGAGGTTTTCCGACCTTTCTCAGAACTACTGTAATTTGCCTCGAATTCTGCGAGATTAAACAGAAACTGGTGTAGATTCCATAATTTGGGAAATAAACACACACTACATAGATTCTGTATTATACTAGCCCAAATGCATGAATTGTATGCAGAAAACGATATAAAAGTTACTGTAGAACATGGCAGATTCAGCTCACAACAAACACCCCATACTTAAGCTTGCTTGTCCTCAAGCAATACTTTTATTTGTCATTCAGGGGAAGAAATCAAAACTCTCAACATATCAGATTCATTCTCATATGTCCCTGCAATCAATTACCGTCCTCGAAAAGGTACTAGTGTCACAGATCCATGCATGTGCAATTATACAAAAGCAACATCTACTCACAAAAGGAGGGTTATGCAAAAACAATTCATGTGACAAAGCATTAATAATCAAGAGGACTTTAATTTAAGCTCAAATAAGGAGTACATTGGTAAAAGGCTAAAGTTGGGCAATTTTTGGCAATGTGTCGCTAATGATCCGGGGAAATTGAGTATTTCCAAACTTTTTTCAACCACATTCCTTCTTTTTAAGAATCATCACCTTTCATAATGCTTTTATCAATAATAATGCTTTTACCTCTCTAACCTCAGCACTGCCTTCTCGCGAGTCGCAAACATGGGTGTCATGAATGGCCCCGGATACTTAGTGCTTTGGACTCCTCACAATGTGTCCCATCTCGCCAAACTATTATCTTAGCAAGCAGGGTCAATCTACCTTTATCTCTTGAGGTGATTGGATTTGCTTTCACTCATTTAATTTTCCATATTTTTCAAACATTTCCTGCCAAACTCCAATAATGATAACAACAACACAACAGCCATACAATAATCTCCATAATGTAACATCATTCTCAACATAATCCCCGGATAGGAAATAAGGTAAAGAATGGGCAATATTTAGATCATGTGGAGCAATAATATGAAATAAGGCATAATATGGCTTTTTGTGATGCATAAGCATAGGTAAGGCTAGGATATAAAAATATGATCATTATATGGAAATATAAAGTCCTCCATCCTCATATCATGCAACATGTCAAAAGCAATATCAAATTTTACCTCCTTTCATGATTTTCAAGAAAATAATGTACTTCATTGTGACTTCCCTTTACTATGTAATTTCATGCTATATCTCTAATGAATCCAATTTTTCATCATCGAGTTCAATATAAGCTTCCATGACATTTATCAAAAAAATTCAATGGGGGTCATTTTTCAAAATTTTGGAAAACATGCATATAAGCACATAGATCAATAATGCATTCCAAAATAACCATGTATAAGCAATTCAAGAATTAAACTCTAAAAATTCACAAATATGGTCAAATAAAACCAAATATGCATAAAGTAAGCCCTTCCCCCACCCCATACTTAAACATTATAGTGTCCTCACTAGATAAAAACAAGGGTAAAGAAAGAAACTCACAAGACAAGTGTGCAGAGCTTCAAAATCTTGATTGAACATGCCTGGGCTGAATCCTGAATATAGCTTGCTTCTATCCATGGACCTGAAAAGTGTAAAAGACATATACCCACAATAGAAAAACTAAAAAGTTAAAAAAAAACAAAAAAAAAAAAACAAACAAACAAACAAAGTCTCAAAAGTCCCAAAAAATAAATGTCTATTTACAAGCTCTAGATTTTATAGTCGCTAGGCCGACTTTCTCCATTAAGCTCAAGGTGGCATTTGCAGGGCCCATGTAGCTTGGGCTTCAAATAGGACTCCATTCTTGTCCATCAGCTGTAATCCTCTAGAATGGATCTTGTTCACCACAAAAGGTTCCATCCTCTTCTTGTTGAATTTGTTAGGGAACCAATGATCTTTTGATTTAGAGACATAGAGCTTGTCTCCAACTTCATACTCCTTGGGCTCATCATTGGAAATCCTACATAAGCGCACATACCAAGGCAAACCTCTCCCATGTATAGATAAATCTTTAATGGAAATAGGAGAAGAAAGATCCATACCTTGGCTTACCTTCACAGAGACAGAATTAGGAACCACGGTGTTTGGTCGATCCCGAGTAGGGGTACTCGATCTCGACGACTTTTCAGGTTCTGGTGGTGACTTGCTCGAGGATGCAGGAGCTAGGGAAGCTTGGTCGATCTCGACTAGCCTGGTCGATCTCGAGTAGTTCCGGCCATCTGGTGGAGTCAGCGTCGAGGAAGGTGAAGTCGAGCCATCAAGGTTTTGGTCGATCTCGAGTAAGTTACTCGATCTCGAGGAGCCTGGTGCTTCAGTCTGGCTGCTCGATGACGCTGGTGCTGGTGGAGGCTCCTGGTTTTGGTCGAGATCGACTAAAGTCATCGATGTCGAGGAATCTTGGTCGACTGTTACCCCATACTTGGTTTCTGTCAAGGCATCCAAAAAATAGTTAGTCCATAGCGATGTACCTTGGTCTGTGTCGAGTGGATTCTCTGTGTCCTCATTTAGGATTGCCATGATCTCCTCCACCTGGGCTTCCATGTCCCTCTTTTCCAGCTCCTCAGGGGTCATATATCTTACCTTGGGTTCCCCGCAGGTGATGTAGCCAGCTGAGATAGATTTTACTTCTTCCATGGGACCTGACTGCCTTTCAGTTTTATTAAAAGAATACTCAACTACCTCATCGCTGATGTTGAAAGTGAGCATTCCTTTCCTCACGCTTATGTTGGCATCCACCGTCGCCAAGAAGGGTCTTCCTAGAATAATTGGACAAGCAGGGTCTTCTTGCATATCAACAACTAAGAAATCAGTAGGGACAAAGAATTTACCTACTTGTACTGGCACATTGTCTACCATGCCTGTTGGAATGACCATCGTGTTGTTGGCCATATAAAGTCTAGCATCCACAGGCTCTAGGGCACCTATCTTAATCTTGGACCAAATTGTTTAAGGCATTATACTCACACTAGCTCCAAGATCACATAACGCATTAATTTTGTATGGACCAAATCCAATGGATATAGCAAACTTACCTGGATCTGGCTTCTTCTCAAGTATGTCCAAATGGCTGCATTCCGCTGTAATTTCAGCCATTGACCGCTTTTTGCTCAGATTCTCCTTCAGGAACTTGACATAGGATGGCATTTCATTGAGAGCTTCTGTGAAGGGGGTGGTGACATTGAGCTTCTGAAGCATCTTGATGAAGCGCTGAAATTTCTTCTCTGCTGGGTCCTTTGGAGATTTTGTTGGGAAAGACGACTTCTTTTTCTGATTTGGAGCCAGAACAGATGTCGGAGGTGCTGCAGCTGGATCAATATCGACGGGGCTTTTCTCGATATCGACTTCCTTTTCCTCGATCTCGAGTTGACTCTGCTCGAGATCGAACAGATCCTTGTCGAGATCGACTTGTTTCTCAGCTTCCCCACTCTGCGGCTTTTTGACCTCTGGCTCTTGTAGTTGATGGCCGCTTCTGAGTTTTACAGCAGCGATGTGTCCAGTCTTCCCCTTGGGATTTGGTTATGAATATCCTGGGAGTGACCCTATCTATCGGGCGGGGGATTCCTAGGGGCACCTTGGTTCCATTGTGGTTGCTGAAACATTTGGTCCCCCATGTAGCGATTGGGACCCCCTGCGTAAGCCACCTCTTCATGGTATTCTGCAGCTTGACTTGCTCTGTGTGTGAGCACTTAGTAGTGGTGTGTCTCTGTAATCCGCATTCAATACAAGGCTGGTTGACAGAAAGATACTTTACTTGTTTGAGGAGCTTCTTATTCTGATCTCTGTAGTATTACTCCCTAACATGTGGATCAATCTCCTTAGGGGGCTCATAAAAAGGCATGGATGGTGCTGGCATGGCGTAGGGATTCTCCTCGTAGTTGACTGGAGTCCCATATTTGTTATCATAGTTGGTCAGCTTGTCTAGAGCAGTCCATGCGCCAGGAGGCGGCATTGTCAGATACTCATAGTGAGTATATGTGTTGATTCTGTCCTTTGCAGCCAAGTCCGGAGAGTTGAAGAAGATCTCTTGAACTACGCAGGGTTGCTGTCCATGAATAGGGCAGGATCGCAGTAGATCCTTATAGTGTTCCCATGCTTTTGCTAGCGTCTCTCCGGGCTGCTGTTTGAAAGATGTGATCTTTTGGCGTAGGAGTGCTGTCTTGGCAGAGAAAAGAACTTGTTCAGAAATTCCTGCTTCACTTGAGCCCATGTCGTGAGAGAACGTGGTTTCAGCCCTTCCTACCATTTCAATGCAGGACTAGCCAGAAACCAACGGAAAGCTTTCATCAGGATGTACTCCAAGGTGGTACCTTCAGAAAGAGTACGACATATGTCAGTAATGTTAGTAATATGGCGCAGAGGGCATTCATTAAATCTACCATGAAAAGCATGATTTTTAATTTGAATAAGGAATTGAGTGCGGATTTCATAGTTGTTTTCAGGGATTAGAATGGCCGATTCACGCATAACGAGAGTCGGGTGCATATAATCCTCTGCAGTCGTTGGGTATAGGGAAAGCTCAGCTTCTGCTTGTTCCCTTCCTGCTTTCTCAACGGCGATAGCAGCATCTTTAGCGGCCAATTCCCTTGTAAGCCTCGCAATCAGCTATTCCTGTGTTTCAGCGACAGCCATGGCTCTTTGTAGTTTAGCTCGGATGTGTAGGAGGCGTTCCGGTTCGTCTAAGCCGTCAAACTCAGGTGGTTGACCAAAACGGCGCATACACCTATAAAGTAACTCAAAGAAAAAGTGAGATCTGACTACCTAAGGCGCGAATGATAGCTTCCCCGGCAACGGCGCTAATTTGTTGTGAGGAGGAAATCAAGTATGAAATATAATGAAATAAATCAAACCGGATTATGCCCACGCAAATAATTACAAGACTCCCTCCAATCCAGTAGTGGGAAGTCATGATCGATCCACGAGGAAGCGTGTCAGCGGATCCTAGGCAGCTGTAAATCTCATAGAAAAGCAAGCAGAAAAGACAAAAGCAAAGAAACAAAGAAAGAAAGACAGAAATAACAAACAAAGACAAGAAATAAAGCAAAGACAACAACTTTACTCGATCTCGACAAGGGGTACTCGAGATCGACAAACAACAGTGACGATAGAAACTAAAAATCGACGACAGGAGAAACTCGATCCAGACAAATCAGTACTCGATCTCAACTAACCCTAACTCGAGATCGACTAGAAGTAGTAGAAACAGAAACTCAGAAAACTCAGAATCTCAACTCGATATAGACAAACACCTAACTCGATCTCGACTAAAGCCTCCTCGAGATCGACAACAGAAACAGAAACTTTAAATCGCAACTTCGAACACAGATTCTCAGATTTCCACAGAAATAAATCAATATACTAAGAACTTCCAAAGCTAGGGTATCAACACCACAACGATAACCATGCAAAGTAACACATAAAGGCATAAAAGATCATGCTTTCCATCAAAATAACTTTCGTTACTAACAAATAGGCATATAGAGGCTTTCGCATAAACCCTAATTGTTACTAACCCTTTTCACATAATTAACCCAAGTTGCATTAAGATCACTTTCGCTTCAATAACACAAACAAGGATCACCTTCAACTCTCGCAAAAGAATCATGCTCATAGGGATAGAAGAAGAATCGCATAAGAAGATTGTACCTTTACCGCATCACCTCACACGGCAACCGTCGGGCTCACCCCAGCCCCAGAAGTGGGTGGAATACTCGCTCTTCATCGCAATAGCAGACATCTTTGATAAAAAAGAACTAACTTGCATTAAATAAACTCAAACTTACAACCTTTTCTCTCTATGTGTAACTAACTGTCTCTGACTGAAATTGAATGATGAAAAACCATCCCCTAGGGCTTTATTTATAGCCTTCTATTCCTTTGCTATTCAAGGATAGAATATATCAATCTATATATAAAAAGCTTAAAAGATAAATAAATGTAATTAAAGAATTAAATCTATAAAGGGAAAATAAATCTAAAATAGGTAAGATGTCTTCTTGTTGATAGATTTCTCTTCCATGGATAGTTGTCGATAGATGTAGGATAGATCTCGGCCATCTCGGACTCCTTCAGCTCCAAGGACTCCCAAAGCGCGTAGGACAACAAACCGCATAACGCGGCTTCGGACACGGCGTTCCTCGATCTCGACCAAGACTCCTCGAGATCGAGTAGAATTGGTCTTTGACTTTGCTAGCTCGACGTCTCGGGTAGCAGTTGCTCGATCAATCTCGGATCTTGGCTCCTGGCTGCTCGAGATCGAGTAAACAACTCGAGATCGAGTTGGGTGTGCATCGAGGATGGCTGGCCTGGTGTAATCCATGAGTTGGTGCTCGTCATGGCTCGGACTTTGGCTTTTCGAGTCCTCGATCTCGACAAACTTCCTCGAGATCGAGTAAAGGTGTTGCTCGGCTTCTCTGTCTTCGGCTTCTCATCTTGGCACAACTCGTCGACTCCGGACATGGCGTCGAAGTTTTTTCGATCTCGACAAGATGTACTCAAGATCGAGTTGGATTCCGGAGTCGGGTTGTCTCTGAATCAGTTTCTCAATCAGTGCTTGTTCGACAAGGCCTGTGCTCGGACACATTCGTCGAGATCGAGTAACAGTACTCTAGATCAAGTAACTCTGGGCTCCTAGCTTGATTCGACTGATTCCGCTGCTTTTTGGCCTTGGACTTCTGTAGTTGATTTTTGAGCTTTTTCGACCTTTCTCAGAACTGCTGTAATTTGCCTCGAATTATGCGAAATTAAACAGAAAATGACATCCTAGTTACTCGAGATCGAGTAAATCTACTCGAGATCGAGGAAAGTTGTCCGGAAGTGCGTAACGCGGTTTTAGAAGTCCGACACGATTTTGGATTACTTGGGGCCGAAGATTGCCGAGTTCTATCCGATTCTATCAACATCCATCATGGAAGATAAAATTTATCCACAAGAAGATATTTTAGGCTTTTAGATATAATTTCCTTTTTAGATTTAATTATGTATTCCATTTATTTATCTTTAAAGCTTTTAGATATAGATTTAGATAGAGATAGAGATATTCTATCCTTAATAGCAAGGAGTAGAAGGCTATAAATAAAGCCCATGGGGCTGATTTTAAGAATCATCCAATTCAGAAGTAGAGAAGTAGTTCACAGAAACGGTTTAGGAGCTTAGAGGTTTTAGGGTTTTGGCATTCAACGAGAGTTGGATTGCCGGGATTGTAAGTTATTTCTTTTCAATCAATGATGTCTGAGATTGCAATGAAGCGCGAGTAGTCCACCCACTTCTAGGGTTGGGGCGAGCCCGACGATAGCCCTGCGTGTTTGAGGTAAAGATCCAACTTTTATCATGTTTTGAGCATCTACTACTTGTTATGTGTTTATTACCCATCTAATGGAGGTCCATGCTAACAACATGGATTGTAAACATAAAATCGGTAGAGACAATTCGGGTTTCTTGAAAGAGTTGTCTAATTGTTGGAAAAGGCGAAAGCTTAGTCCTTTGATGCCAGTTACATGATTATCTGTTTTATCTCTGCCTTATGCATGCTTGGTTATCGTTGTTGCAAACCCCAATCTTGGAAGTCTTTTACATACAATTTAGTTCGAAATCCCAAAGCACTTGTCTTTATTTTCTTTCGTTTTTATTCTCTGTTTTTACTCGATCTCGAATTGCACTACTCGACCTTGAGTTACCGATCTTCGATCCAGCATCGCCGTAGCTTCTGTGTGCAGGTGATCGACCAAGCCAACCCGACGTCGACGAAGACTTTACTCCATCTCGAGTAGCCCTTTGTCGAGATCGACCAGAATTGCCGAGAGCTGTTGCGCTGTGTTCGACTGTCCGATCTTCTGTCGAGTAACTGCACTCGAGATCTAGGACCCCTGTTGTCGACTTCTGTCCGTGAGATTTCTCTGCTTCCTAGGATCCGCTGACACGCTTCCTCGTGGATCGATCCTGACATCCCGCTGCTACATCAGGAGGAGGTCTTGTAATTATTTTCGTGGGCAGAATCTGGTTTGATTTATATTTTATATTTTAAACTCCATTTCCTCTCTTACAACAAGACTCATGTCAACACCCAACGACGAGAATGTTGTCCCGCTCACACCTGCACAGGAGCTTGAGTAACTCCTCATGCGGATAAAGGAGTTCACCACCAAAGAAGCAGAACACGCCCGACGAGAGGCGGAATATGCTCAGAATCAGCAACGGTGGGAGGCAAGGGTAGATCGCGAGAAGGGAACTTGAGGAGCAGATTGGGCATATCCCAGCCAACGCAAAGGAGTATCTGCATCCTACTCTGGAAGTTCCAGAATCGCCGATCGTTCTTCCCCCTATTAATTTTGAAATTCGTCTTTATTTTATTACTGAAATTAGAAGGAGTCAATTTAGGGGAAGAATCAATGAATGTCCTTTAGAGCATATCACCACTTTCATAGACTTATGTGAAGCTATTGTAGATGGTGCTAATTTGGAATATTTAAAACTAAAGGCTTTTCGTTGGTCCCTTGCAGGAATAGCAAAAAAGTGGCTGGAAGAATTGCCTACACGTTCAATTCGCACCTGGAACGAACTATAGGACCTGTTCCACAACAAGTTTTTTCCTTTTGCATAGACAGTTGCCCTCAGACAACAAATCACGGCTTTCAGACACAATCCAGGAGAACCATTATCACGGGTCTGAGAGCGGTACAATAGGCTTCTGAAATCGTGTCCTACGCATGGACAATCACCCTACATCATCCAGAAGATCATCTTCAAATGCCTGGATGCACCTACTAAGGACCGGATCAACAACTACACTGCTTATGTGTATCTCGAATACACTCCACGCCGTGCATGGGAGGTATTTGAGACACTGGCCAACTACGACAACACATACGGGACTTCTGCGGCCGCTTCTGACGAAAGGTATGAAAGGTCTGCCCCATCTATGTCATTGTATGTGCCACCCAAAGAAGTTGATCCAGACGTCAGGGACCAGTTCCACAACGATCAGGTACGCTGCCTTACCAAACAGGTAAAATTCCTCTCTAAAGATAAACCCTGTTTGGATTGTGGGTCTGGGAGGCACAACACTATTGCGTGCCCACACGTCGATCAAGTACAACAAGGAGAAACCCACGAAGAGGTAAGGTACGCAGGGGGACACTACTCAGGGCCACATCAGAACCAGAACTGGAGCTATTATCGCCAGCCCCAGCATCAGAATCCCCCTACAAAGCCCCTGGTCACCCTGACAGAGAAGGTAAGAAGGATGACCTCCAGACCATTCTTGAGGAGATGCGGAGGAATCATTCAGACACCAAGCAGTCTATCAATTCCATCTACACTCAGATGCATGGTGTCAACTCTAGGCTTGGGAAAATCGATTGACACAAATATTGGCCAGCTGGCAACATCCGTCCCCAAACAGTCAGGTACGCTCCTTGTAACCTCTGAACCTAACCTTAAAGGTAAATCTACTGGACATGTGGCTGATATGAACCTAAGGAGTGGGCGACAAATACAAACACCCGAGCAAACGACGGAGTAGGAAGACACTGGAGATGACTCGATTTCGACCAAAACGGTCGATATCGACTAGACCCAGATCAAAATCGACCAAAGTGCCCGGTCAACCCAGAATTCGACCAGTCCAATCAATATCGACCAGATACCACTCGATATCGACCAGACACAGGTCGATATCGACATTCTCCGCTCGACATCAGCACCTCCGTGTAGTAAGAAGGAAATCGAGTTTAAAATATAAAATATAGATCAAACCAGATTCTGCCCACACAAATAATTACAAGACTTCCTCCCGATGTAGCAGCGGAAAGTCAGGATTGATTTACGAGGAAGCGTGTCAGCGGATCCTAGGCAGCGGAGAAATCTCACAGAAGTCGACCACAGGTGTCCTCGATCTCGACTTAGGGTTAGTCGACAGAAGATCGGACAGTCGAACACAGCGCAGCAACAAGCACAGGGGTTGTCGATCTCGACAACCCAATGTCGACTGTCGATCTCGACAGTCGACATTGGGTTGTTTGGTTGTCGATCACCTGCACACAGAAGCTATGGCGATGCTGGATCGAAGATCAGTAACTCGAGATCGAGGAGTGCTAGTCGATCTCGAGGAAGACAGAAACTAAAATGAAAGAAAATAAAGTAAAGGCAATTGCTTTGGGATTTCGAACTAAACTGTATGAAAAGGACTTCCAAGATTGGGGTTTGCAATAACGATAACCAAGCATGCATAAGTCAGAAATAAACAAATAATCATGTGAATCGCATCAAAGGACTAAGCTTTCGCCTTTTCCAACAATTAGACAACTCTTTCAAGAAACCCTAATTGTCTCTACCGATTTTATGTTTACAATCCAAGTTGATAGCATGGACCTTCATTAGATGGGTAATAAACACATAACAAGTAGTAGATGCTCAAAACATGATAAAAGTCGGATCTTTACCTCAAACGCGCATGGCTATCGTCGGGCTCGCCCCAACCCTAGAAGTGGGTGGACTACTCGCTCTTCATCGCAACCTCAGACATTGATTGATGAAAAGAAACTAATTGCATTAAACCAAAACAGAGCTTACAACCAAAGGAAGCCAATTCCGCTCTCGCTTCACCAACTCCTCTTGGCCACTCACTCTCTCTTTCTCTCTATTACGTACTCCTACTAATTGCTGTGTGATATAATAATGACTAGAAATCAGCCACATGGGCTTTATTTATAGGCTTCTAAACCTTGCTATTCAAGGATAGAAACATATATCTATATCTAAAACTATATCTAAAAGCTTAATGATAAATAAATGTCTTAACATAATTAAATCTAATAAGGGGAAATTATATCTAAACACTAAAGTATCTTCATGTGGATAGATGTTGATAGATTCGGATAGAGCTCGGCAATCTTCGTCTCCAAGGATTCCCACACTGAGTAGGACTGCCCAACGCGTTACGCGACTTTTGGAAGCTTCCTCGATCTCGAGTAATGTTTCTCGATCTCGAGTAGAGGTGACGTTGACTTCAGTGGCTCGGCGTCTCGGCTTGGTCTTCCTCGAACTGGCTTGGACTCTGGCTCTAGGGTTTAGTCGATCTTGAGGACCTTACTCGATCTCGAGTAAAGGTGGCTCGTCGACTAGGTTGCTCGGCAATGTCGGGTAGCTCTTCTCGACATGCTCGGACATGGTCTCCCGGCTTATCAACCTCGAAGAGTTTCCTCGACATCAAGGAGTGTGTTGCTCTGTGTCCGGTATGTCCTGCCAGGTCGGGTAGTCTCTCATCTGCATCCTCGGACATGCTCTCCTCGACTCCGGGTTGTCTCCGAGGCTTTGTCGATCTTGAGTTGGGTACTCGATCTCGAGGAAGGTTCGGGAGTCGGGTTCTTCGTCTTCAGCTTCTCGACACATGCTCCTCGATCACTGCAGGTGCCTAGACATGGGTTGTCGAGATCAACTAGGGTTAGTCGACATCGAGTAGACTTGGGCCTCCATCCTTGCTTCTTGGTTTTCTCTCGATATGGTTCCATATTCTGCAATATTAAACAGAAACTTATGTAGATCTCCATTTCTGACAAATTAGCATAAACTACATAAATTCGTCATATTCCCTACCCGAAATATGCAAAATGTATAGAATATGGAACTAAAATATGCATAAAGACATGACTACTTTAATGACATCAAATCACCCCATACTTAGACTTGCTTGTCCTCAAGCAATAACCAAACAATAACCAAGACCTACAACACATCCTTCAAGTCTTCGCCTTTTGTTAAAAGCAACATCTCAAGTAGTAGCAATGTAAGACAAGTGAATTTAACGTCATCACACATATATGAGCGATCCATAAGCATAGGTAATATAAATCCAACCTCACAGGGATAATGTGTTTACTCTCAACTCTCAATTGTGTTTAGGCAATGAAGATCAACTCTCAACTCAATTCCATATACAATCTCATAAACATTGTAATTTAAATATGAATCCACTTCGCAACCAATTATGAAAATGCAACAAGAATTATCAGGAGGACTTCGCTCAATAGAAGTCTTCAAAGAAGATTCCATTCGGCGGGGTTGTAATGGGGCTTGGTAAGAAATATAAGGGTATGGAATTATTTGGCCATGTGGGGCTTAATAAAATTCGGGAATCAAGACTCCTTATTCTCCAACACAACTCAACCGAACCATAACTCTCAATCATATGCATCAACCAAACTCTCCAATTTATCTAAATGAAGTATGTAACCTTTCAAACTTCTTCAACCTCTCCAAAGTATGTATCTTGCGAATAATGAAAGAAATAAGGTAAATTTGGCTCATGCACTTTATTCACAAACATATATACCTTTTCTCTTCTTTTTTTTTCCCGATTTTTTTCTTATTTTTTTTTTATGAACGAAAATAAAACTAATGGTGCATTTATAAGGTTAGCCAAAAATCCTTTTACATAGTATGTATAGCAAGATAAAAAATAAAACCAACCCATATCTTAATAAATTTAAAAAAATCCTTCTTGCTTGGAATGCAACATAAGCTCATTTCTTCCACAAATCATTATTTCAACCATTCTAAGTCTTAATTCCCAAATGGGGGTCAGGCTCAATTTGGCTAAGGATAATTTTGAGGAGTTTACAATAAAAGTCTCAGGCTAATGTTCTGGATTCAAGCAGAGATAATGCAGGGTAGGTAAAAAGAGGATAAAATTGGCTTAAAAGGTGCCTCCATCATTTAATTCTCATTCACATAAACATATAAATGCTTTGGCTTTGAATAACTATTACAACATTTAAAGATGCATAGGAAGAGTAAATACACTCAAGAAAGCAGAGGGATTTTTATTGTTCTCCCTATAAGGCCAAAATTCTCACTAGGACAATTTTTGTTGGATCTTAACCTTTAGCTTAGTATCATATGTGCTCAATTTCATCACAAGTTCACAATCCACATAAAAACAATTTCGAGGACTTAGGCTAAACCTTCCAAACATGCCCTAGGATTTACATGATCAAGTCAATCATTATTTATCATCGTAGGACATCTAAGTTAGGGTATAAAAACTAAAACAATGCAAAAATTTAATATGCATATTTTTTTTTCTTTTATACATATAGATATATTTTTCTATAAAACTAAAAACAAGACTAAAGTATGAAAACGACTTAAATGCATAAAACTTAAACATGAATGCATAACATAAAAATTACCATTTCACCATGTAAAACCAAAAGCAAGACTAAAACATATAATAATGATAATGAGCTTTTCCCCCACCCCATACTTAAAATTTACAGTGTCCCCACTGTATAAAATCAAATAAAAACAAGAGTAAAGGAAGGAACTCACAGGATAACACATCGAGGAGGGCAGAACAGGCATGTTGAGTAAAAAATCTTTGTCGATCTCGAGGAGTGCAACTCGATCTCGAGGAGGTTTCTGCGTCCAGTGGCTTCTGAAGTCGAGGAGCTTCTGGTGGCTTAGTCGATATCGAGTTGGCCTACTCGAGATCGACAAATTTCTGGGCTACTCCTCCTTGTCGTTGTCGACTTGGCCTTCGGCGATTCTGACTGTTTTTCAGGGACTTCTTTTTCCACTTTTCGTGATCCTTATATGCTTACCGACCTAAAAGTGTTAGATTGCACACAAAAACAAGACTATCCACATGAAGTTTCTAAAAGACATAAAACCAAAACCAAAAACCAAAAACCAAAAAGTTTAAAAGTCCCAAAATTCATAAAGTTTTATATACATGCTCAAGATTTTAGAATCGCTAGGCCGACTTCTCCGTTTGCGCTCAAGGACCATTAGTGTGGGGCCCTGATTGTAGTATGCAAGCTCAAGGACCATTCTCTTGGATCATGTAGGTCCTGATTGTAGTATGCAAGCTCAGCTGACAGGTGGTTGCTTGCAAAATCTTCCTTCTCCTTCTTCTTCTTCCTTCCAGCTCTTAGTTTTCGCATATTCTCTCGCCACGGGGCCTTACCTCCCCTTAAATTATTGATGAATTTCTTAATGGACTGAGGGGGAGTAGAATTTATACCTGAACTTACCTTTTCGGAACCAAAACATAAATCTTCGGGTTTGAAGCTAGTCGATGTCGAGTACTGTTGGTCGACCTCGAGTACAGGGACCCCATACTTAGGCTCTGGGAAAGTCTGTAGCTCAGTAGAGGAAGTCGAGGTTGACAAAGGCTTGTCGAGATCGAGCATAAGGGTTGTCGAGATCGAGGAAGGTTGGTTGATCTCGAGTATGGTACTGGTGCCTTCCTCCGCTATTTGCTTGGTTCCGTAGTTGCTGATGCTTTTTACCTCTAGCCATGAAATTCCCTCCTTTGCAGGGCCCAAAGAGAAATCTAAAACTTCATCGCCTATGGTGAAGGTGAGCGATCGATTTTTGACACTAACTCTGGCATCTGCAGTAGCTAAGAATGGTCTACCAAGAATAATAGGGCTAGTAGGATCTTCAGCGCTGTCTATAATAAGGAAATCTGCTGGAACAAAGAATTTACCAACCTGGACGGGGACATTCTCAACTATACCTGTAGGGATGACCACTGTATTGTTTGCCATGTATAATTTGGCATCCACATGCTCTATGCATCCTATCTTGACCTTCCGCCAAATTGATAAAGGCATGATGCTCACACTTGCTCCTAAATCACACAGAGACACATATTTATATTGTCCAAAACCCACAGTAACAGAAAACTTACCAGGGTCAGGTCTCTTTTCAAGGAAGTGGAGTACTTTGCATTTGCCTGCGATCTCTGTGATCGATCGCTTCTTGCTCAGAATTTCCTTCAGAAATTTGACATATCCAGGCATCTCTTGTAGGGCTTCTGTAAAAGGAATAGAAACATTCAGTTCTTGCAGCATATTAACAAATCTGTTAAACCTACCTGCAGTGGGATCTTTTTGTGTTTTAGAAGGGAAAGGCAGAGGCTTTTTCTGTTTTAGAGCCAAATCAGATGTCGGAGGTGTTGCAGATTCATCGACCTCGGCTCGCTTTTCCTCGATCTCGACCAGGGGGTCCTTGAGATCGACTTATGTTGTCGACTTCGAATTGCCTGGTTGAGCAGTGGAGTCCGAGCTCAGCTTCTGGTATGTGTCGAGTAAGTGCTTGTCGAGATCGAGCATAGGGTCCTCGAGATCGAGTTGAACGTGCTCTGTCTCGAGTTGCTGCTCTTCCTTGCCTTGCTGTTTCCCGACCTCTGGCTCGTGTAATTGATGCCCACTTCTGAGTTTGATAGTTGCGACGTGTCCGGTCTTCCCCTTTAGGATTTGGTTATGTTTGCCCAGGGAGCTGTCCGGATGGTCGTGGGATATGTGCAGCGATTTGAGACCCATCTGGGTCTCTATTCCCCTTTTCCAGATGTCTAGTTCTCCAAATTTTGTAGTGATGTTCTGGAACTAGTTGTTGATGGTGCCTTGATTCCGATGCATCTCCTCAAGGATGAGCTGCAGATCGTCCTTCTTTTGATCCCTTTCTGGATTTCTTGGAGCTCTTTAGGGTGGGGGGTTTGTAGGGGGACCTTGGTTCCACTATGGTTGATAGAACATTTGATCTCCCATGTAGCGATTTGGACCCCCAGCGTAAGCTGCCTCTTCACGTGTCTTTGCCATTCTGACTTGCTCAGTATGTGGGCACTCAGTAGTGGTGTCCCTCTGTGATCCGTATTCGATGCAAGGCTGATTAACAGACAGATATTTGACTTGCTTGAAGAGCTTGCGATTCTGGTCTCTGTAGAACTGCTCCCTGACATCTGGGTCAATCTCCTTTGTTGGCTCATAGAGTGGCATAGATGGTGCTGGCCTGGCATAGGAGTTCTCTTCATAGTTTGCAGTAGACCCATATTTGTTGTCACAATTGGTGAGCTTGTCTAGCACACCCCAAGCGTCAATTGGTGGCATCGTCAGATACTCATAGCGAGTATACTGGTTCATTATGTCCTTAGTGACTTGATCAAGAGAGTTGAAGAAGATCTCCTGAATGACGTAGGGTGGTTGTCCATGAGTAGGGCAAGCTCGCAACAGTTCTTTGTAGCGTTCCCATGCCTTTGCTAGCGGCTCCCCAGGCTTCTATTTCAGCCCTTCAAGCCACTTTAGTTGGGCTCATGTTGTGAGGGATCTTGGTTTCAGCCCTTCAAGCCACTTTAGTGCAGGCCCAGCGAGAGACCAGGGAAAAGCCTTCATCTTGACATATTGTTGTGAGCTGAAGCTGCCATATTTTACAGTAACTTTTATATCAATTTCTGCATACATTGCATTCATTTGGGCTTAGATAGTACAGAACCTATGTAGTTTATGTTTATTTGCCAAATTATGGAATCTACACCAGTTTTTGTTTAATTCGCAGAAATCGACGCATTTTACAGAAATTCTACAGAAGGTCAGAAAAGCTCAGAAAACCACTACAGAAGTCCAAGGTCAAATAAGCAGCTGAACCAGTCGAATCGAACCGAGAACCCAGGCTACTCGATCTCGAGTAGCTCTTACTCGACCTAGACGAGCATGTCCGAGCAGCCTTGGTCGATAGAGCCTGATCGAGAAAGCCAGACAACCCAGCTCCGGAAGTCTACTCGATCTCGACAAGCCCTAGTCGAGATCGACGAAGCCCAGCGCCACACCCGGAGTCGGCAAGCCACCCCCGGAAAGGAGACAAGCCGAGGACGAGGATGACCGGACGACACTCGCTGCCGGCGATTCCACTCGCTGCAGCGGACGGCTCGCTGCAGCGGAAGAGGCAACTCGCGGAAGCGGAAGGGAAGACTCTACTCGACCTCGACGAACCCTTGTCGAGATCGGCAAGCCCCACAACGCCAGTCCGAGTCCGTGCCGAGGAGAAGTTGCTCGACCAGAGAAGGCCACACCTTACTCGATCTCGACGAAACCTTGTCGAGATCGACGAGCGCCTGAGTCCAGATCCGAGCCAGTCGAGTAAACCTACTCGAGGAGACCTAGTCGGCAACACTTTTCTACTCGAGGTCGACTACGCCTTGTCGAGGTCGACGAGCACCAGGAGCCAAGACTGAGCCACATCGAGCAGAGCTAGCCAGGAAGTCCAGTCGACAAGCCACCCTACTCGAGGTCGACGAGCCCTTGTCGAGGTCGAGTAGGCCAGTGTCCAGAAACGCGTCGACGAAGACCTGTCCGAGTAGACTTGGGATTCCTTGGAGCCGAGGAGAAGCAAAGTCTATCCGATTTATCCACATCTATCATGAAGAAGAGAGTTTTATCCACTTGAAACAATTTAGATATATTTAGATTTAATTCCTTTATCGCTTTTATTTATCCTTAAGCATTTTAGATATAGCTTTAGATATAGATAGAAGATTCTATCCTTGAATAGCAAGGGTTAGAAGCCTATAAATAAAGCCCATGGGGCTCAGTTTTATTCATTCAATTTTTCAGAGACAATTAGTTAGTTCCACAGAGAAGTTTAGGAGTTCTAAGTTTTTTAGGGTTTTGGCTTTCTGCGAAAGTTGACTGCCAGGATTGTAAAGGCTTTTGAATTTAGTTTTAATGCAATTTAGTTCTTTTCATCAATCAATGTCTGCGATTGCAATGAGGCGTGAGTAGTCCACCCACTTCTGGGGCTGGGGTGAGCCCGACGGTGGCCATGTGAGGCGATGCGATAAAGGTCAGATCTTTTTGTGCAATTCATCTTCTATCCCTATGAGCATGGTTCTTTTGCGAGAGTTGAAGGTGATCCTTGTTTGTGTTATTGAAGCGAAAGTGATCTTAATGCAACTTGGATTAATTATGTGAAAAAGGGTTAGTAACAATTAGGGTTTAAGCGAAAGCCTCTATATGCCTATTTGTTAATGACGAAAGTTATTTGATGGAAAGCATGATCTTTTATGCCTTTGTGTGTTACTTTGCATGGTTATCGTTGTGGTGTTGAAACCCTGGCTTTGGAAGTCTTTTAGCATATTGAGTTTATTTCTGTCGAAATTCTGAGTTTTGTTCGAGATTCTGCAAATTTAAGTTTCTGTTTCCAGTCGACATAGAGTAGACCTTTGTCGAGATCGAGTTCTGCTTTGTCGATCTCGAGTAGGAGCTGGTCTAGGTCGAGTTGGTTTTTCTCTGTTTTCGTCGATTTTCACTTTCTGAGTTTCTGTTGTTCACTGCTGTGGTCGATCTCGAGTTGACTCTTGTCGAGATCGACGAGCCTCTTCCTTTTCTTTTAGTTTTTTTTGCTTTGCTTTGTCTTTTCTGTTTTGCTTTGTTCTTTGCTTCTGCTTTTATTTCTGTTTCTTTCGTTGTTTCTGTGTTTTTGTCTTTTCTGCTGCTCTGTCTGTGAGAATTTACAGCTACCTGAGAACTGCTGATGTGCTTCCTCGTGGATTCGATCCTGACTATTCTCTTACTACAACGGGAGGAAGTCTTGTATTTATTTGCTGAGACAGGGAAGTCAGTCTGAACTTTATTTCATATTTATTTCATACTTGACCATCCTCCTGCAACAACAAATTGGCGCCGTTGCCGGGGAAGCAATCATCCGCGCCTTAGGTAGTCAGTTCTCACTATTTCTTTGAGTGAATTCGCAGGGTGTATGCGCCGTTCTTGTCTACCACCAGAGTTTAACAGCTTAGACGAACCAGAGCGTTACCTACACATCCACTCTAAACTCAAAAGGATCATGGCGGCCGCTGAAACACAAGAACAGCTGATTGCCAGGCTTACAAGGGAATTAGCCGCTAAGGATGCTGCTATCACCGCTGAGAAAGCAGCAAGGGAACAAGCACAGGCTGAGCTTGCCCAATATCCAACCACGGCAGAGGACTACATGCACCCAACCCTCGTCGTGCCTGAATCGGCGATTCTAATCCCTGAAAACTCTTTTGAAATTCGCACTCAATTTCTTATAGAGCTTAAAAATAATGACTTTTATGGTAGATTTAATGAGTGTCCTCTTGAACATATTACAAACTTTTCTGACATGTGCCGTACTATTGCTGAAGGTACAACCCTGGAATATGTCAAGATGAAATATTTTCGCTGGTCTCTCGCTGGACCTGCACTGAAGTGGCTTGAAGGGCTGAAACCAAGATCACTGACAACATGGGCTCAAGTAGAGCAAGAGTTTCTGAACAAATTCTTCCCACCTGCCAAAACTGCACATCTCCGCCAGAGAATCACCGCCTTCAAACAGAAGCAAGGGGAACCGCTGGCAAAGGCATGGGAGCGCTACAAGGAACTTCTGCGATCTTGCTCTACTCATGGACAGCCACCCTACGTCATTCAGGAGATCTTCTTCAATTCTCTTGATCAAGTCACTAAGGACAGAATCAACCATTCTACTCGCTATGAGTATCTGACAATGTCGCCAAGTGACGCATGGGGTGTGCTAGAGAAGCTCACTAACTACGACAACAAGTATGGGTCTACTGCAACCTATGAAGAGAACCCATACGCCAGGCCAGCACCATCCATGCCCCTATATGAGCCACCTAAGGAGATTGATCCTGATGTTAGGGAGCAGTACTACAGAGACCAGAATAAGAAGCTCATCAAGCAAGTAAAGTATCTCTCTGTCAACCACCCTTGCATAGAATGCGGATCGCAAAGGCACACCACTCCTGAGCGTCCACACGCAGAACAAGTCAGGATGGCAGAGCATCATGAGGATATAGCTTACGCCGGGGGTCCCAGTCGCTACATGGGGGACCAAAGGTTTCAGCAACCACAATGGAACCAAGGTGTCCCTAGGAACCCCCCGCCCTATAGAGCTCCAGGACATCCGGAAAGAGACCAGAAAAAGGATGATATACAGACAGTCCTGGAGGAAATACGGAGGAATCACTCAGAAACTAGGCATTCCTTCAACTCCGTCTACACTCAGATGCAAGGGGTCAACTCTAGGCTTGGGGAGATTGATATATGGCAAAAATCAATTGATACACAGATTGGTCAGCTAGCAGCAGGAATCCCCAGACAGTCAGGGTCACTTCCAGGATCTTCAGAACCAAATCCTAAGGGAAAGACTGGACACATCGCTGCTATAAAACTCAAAAGCGGCCACCAACTACAAGAGTCAGAGGTCGGAAAGCAGCAGAACCACGAGGAACAGCAAGTCGACCTCGACAAACCTGTGGTCGATCTCGACGAAGGCCTCGTCGATCTCGAGAAGAATCTGCAAAAATCTTCGTCTGCACCACACAGCAACTCGACTACGCCCAATTTGGTCGATGTCGACAAGACCCTAGTCGATGTCGAGGAGCCCCTGGTCGACATAGAGAAGCCTGCAGCACTTTCGACGTCTGTTCTGGCTCCGAATCAGAAAAAGAAGCTGCCTTTCCCCACAAAATCTCTAAAGGACCCGGCAGAAAAGAAATTTCAGCGCTTCATCAAGATGCTTCAGAAACTCAACGTCACTATCCCCTTCACAGAAGCTCTCAATGAAATGCCATCTTATGTCAAGTTCCTGAAGGAGATTCTAAGCAAAAAGCGATCGATGGCTGAAATCACAGAGGAGTGCAGCCATCTGGACATATTGGAAAAGAGGCCGGATCCAGGTAAGTTTGCTATAACTATTGGATTTGGTCCATACAAAATTAATGCCCTATGTGATCTTGGAGCTAGTGTGAGTATAATGCCTTTAACAATTTGGTCCAAGATTAAGATAGGTGCCCTGGAGCCTGTGGATGCTAGACTATACATGGCCAACAACACAGTGGTCATTCCAACAGGCATGGTGGATAATGTGCCAGTACAAGTAGGTAAATTCTTTGTCCCTGCTGATTTTCTAGTTGTTGATATGCAAGATGATCCTGCTTGTCCAATTATTTTAGGAAGACCATTCTTGGCGACGGTGGATGCCAACATAAGCGTTAGGAAAGGAGTGCTCACCTTCAACATCAGCGATGAGGTAATTGAGTATTCCTTTAATAAAACTGAAAGGCATACAGGTCCAATGGAAGAGGTCAGATCTATCTCAGCTGGCTATATTACCTGCGGGGAACCCAAGGTCAGAAATATGACCCCTGAGGAGCTGGAAAAGAGGGACATGGAGGCCCAGGTGGAGGAGATCATGGCAATCCTCAAGGAGAACACAGAGAATCCAATCGACACGGACCAAGGTAAGTCGTTGTGGATTAATTATTTTTCGGATGCCTTGACAGGGACTAAGTATGGGGTCAAGATCGACCAAGGCTCCTCGACATCGCGTAGAACCCTAGTCGATCTCGACCAGACCAAGGAGACTCCACCAGCATCGTCGAGTAGCGAACCAGACAAACCAGGCTCGTCGATCTCGACCACCCTTGTCGAGGTCGACCACCACTCGGCCAATCCGACTTCGCTCTCCTCGACGTTACCGGAGCCAGAGCCCTCGTCGAGATCGACTATCCTAGTCGAGATCGACCAAGATCCTCGGGCACCGGCTTCCTCGACGCTGAGACCACCATACGGACCAACCTCGCCGATCTCGACAAGCCTTGTCGAGGTCGACCACCACCCGGCGCCACCAGACCCTGCTTCCTCGACGCTGGAGCCACCAGGAGCGAAGCCCTACTCGATGTCGAGTAGGCTACTCGAGGTCGACAAGACCTGTCTTTCGTCGAATTCTGCATCTGCGAGCAGGACACCACCAGAAACTGCAGACTCGTCGAGATCGACTAGCCCTAGTCGAGATCGGCCAAACACCGTGGTCTCCGATTCCGTCTCTGCGAAGGTAAGTCAAGGTATGGATCTTTCTTCTCCTATTTCCATTAAAGATTTATCTATACATGGGAGAGGTCTGCCTTGGTATGTGCGATTGTGCAAGATTTCCAATGATGAGCCTAAGGAGTATGAAGTTGGAGACAAGCTCTATGTCTCCAAATCAAAGGATCATTGGTTTCCCAACAAATTCAACAAGAGGCGGATGGGACCTTTCGTGGTGAATAAGATCCATTCTGGAGGATTACAGCTAATGGACAAGAATGGAGTCTTATTTGAGGCCCAAGCTACATGGGCCCTGCAGATGCCACCTTGAGCATTAATGGAAAGTCGGCCTAGCGACTATAAAATCTAGAGCATGTACATAGACTTTTTAGGACATTTTAAGACTTTGTTTTTGTTTTTGGATTTGAACATTTCTTTGGTTTTTTCTATTATGGGTATATGTCTTCTACTTTTCAGGACAATGGATAGAACCAAGCTACATTCTTACTCGGCCTAGGAGGTGCTCCAGTCGAAATATTGAGGCTATGCACATCTGTCTTGTGAATTTCTTTCTTTACCCTTACCTTGTTTTTTTTTATATAGTGAGGACACTGTAATGTTTAAGTATGGGGTGGGGGAAGGGCTTACTTTGTGCATATTTGATCATATTTGACATTACTTGTGCATTATTTCTTAGAATTGCTACATGGCTATTTTGGAATGCATTATCTATTTATGTGCTTATATGCATGTTTTCCAAAATTTTGAGAAAAATGACCCCCATTGAAATTTTGAAATATTGTCATGGAAGCTTTATTGAACTCGACGATGCAAAATTAGATTCATTAGAAATATAGCATGAAATTGCCTAGTAAAGGGAAGTCACAATGAAGTGCATTATTTCTTGAAAACCATGAAAGGAGGTAAAATTTGAAATTGCTTTTGACATGTTGCATGATAAGATGATGGAGGACTTTATATTTCCATATAAATGCTCATTGTTAATTCCTAGCCTTACCCATGCTTATGTATCACAAAAGCCATATTATGCCTTATTTCAATTATTGCTCCACATGTTCTAAAATATTACCATTCTTTACCTTATTCGGGGATTATGTTGAGAATAATGTTACATTATGAAGAATATCATATGGTGTTTGTGTTGTGATTATTATCATATTTGGAGTTTGGAAGGAAAATATTTGAAATATATGGAAAATTTAATGAGTGAAAGAAAATCCAATCACCTCAGGAGATAAAGGTAGATTGAC
The DNA here is from genome assembly GCA_037127255.1 of Persicaria tinctoria. NCBI lineage: Eukaryota > Viridiplantae > Streptophyta > Magnoliopsida > Caryophyllales > Polygonaceae > Persicaria > Persicaria tinctoria. The sequence continues at coordinate 37,732,968 of JBANSL010000012.1, read as the reverse complement.
CCTGCTCTCTAAGATAATAGTTTGGAGAGATGGGACACATTGTGAGGAGTCCAAAGCACTAAGTATCCGGGGCCATTCATGACACCCATGTTTGCGACTCGCGAGAAGGCAGTGCTGAGGTTAGAGAGGTAAAAGCATTAATATTGAGAAAAGCATTATGAAAGGTGATGAATCAAATGGAGAAGGAATGTGGAAATTCAGTTTGGAAAGTACTCCATTTCCCCGGATCATTAGCACCACATTGCCAAAAAATTGCCCACCTTTTGCCTTTTACCAATCTACTCCTTCATGAGCTTAAATTAAAGTCTTCTTGATTATCAATGTTTTGTCACGAATGAATTATGTTTTGCATAACCCTTCTTTTTATGAGTAGATGTTGCTTTTACATATTTGCACATGCATGAATTTGTGACACTAGTACCTTTTCGAGGATGGTAATTGATTGCAGAGTTATATAAGAATGAATCTAAGATGTTGAGAGTTTTGATTTCTTCCCCTGGATGACAAATAAAAGTATTGCTTGAGGACAAACAAGCTTAAGTATGGGGTGTTTGTTGTGAGCTGAAGCTGCCATATTTTACAGTAACTTTTATATCAATTTCTGCATACATTGCATTCATTTGGGCTTAGATAGTACAGAACCTATGTAGTTTATGTTTATTTTCCAAATTATGGAATCTACACCAGTTTCTATTTAATTCGCAGAAATCGAGGCATTTTACAACAATTCTACAGAAGGTCAGAAAAGCTCGGAAAACCACTACAGAAGTCCAAGGTCAAATAAGCAGCTGAACCAGTCGAATCGAACCGAGAACCCAGGCTACTCGATCTCGAGTAGCTCTTACTCGACCTAGACGAGCATGTCCGAGCAGCCTTGGTCGATAGAGCCTGATCGAGAAAGCCAGACAACCCAGCTCCGGAAGTCTACTCGATCTCGACAAGCCCTAGTCGAGATCGACGAAGCCCAGCGCCACACCCGGAGTCGGCAAGCCACCCCCGGAAAGGAGACAAGCCGAGGACGAGGATGACCGGACGACACTCGCTGCCGGCGATTCCACTCGCTGCAGCGGACGGCTCGCTGCAGCGGAAGAGGCAACTCGCGGAAGCGGAAGGGAAGACTCTACTCGACCTCGACGAACCCTTGTCGAGATCGGCAAGCCCCACAACGCCAGTCCGAGTCCGTGCCGAGGAGAAGTTGCTCGACCAGAGAAGGCCACACCTTACTCGATCTCGACGAAACCTTGTCGAGATCGACGAGCGCCTGAGTCCAGATCCGAGCCAGTCGAGTAAACCTACTCGAGGAGACCTAGTCGGCAACACTTTTCTACTCGAGGTCGACTACGCCTTGTCGAGGTCGACGAGCACCAGGAGCCAAGACTGAGCCACATCGAGCAGAGCTAGCCAGAAAGTCCAGTCGACAAGCCACCCTACTCGAGGTCGACGAGCCCTTGTCGAGGTCGAGTAGGCCAGTGTCCAGAAACGCGTCGACGAAGACCTGTCCGAGTAGACTTGGGATTCCTTGGAGCCGAGGAGAAGCAAAGTCTATCCGATTTATCCACATCTATCATGAAGAAGAGAGTTTTATCCACTTGAAACAATTTAGATATATTTAGATTTAATTCCTTTATCGCTTTTATTTATCCTTAAGTATTTTAGATATAGTTTTAGATATAGATAGAAGATTCTATCCTTGAATAGAAAGGGTTAGAAGCCTATAAATAAAGCCCATGGGGCTCAGTTTTATTCATTCAATTTTTCAGAGACAATTAGTTAGTTCCATAGAGAAGTTTAGGAGTTCTATGGTTTTTAGGGTTTTGGCTTTCTGCGAAAGTTGACTGTCAGGATTGTAAAGGCTTTTGAATTTAGTTTTAATGCAATTTAGTTCTTTTCATCAATCAATGTCTGCGATTGCAATGAGGCGTGAGTAGTCCACCCACTTCTGGGGCTGGGGTGAGCCTGACGGTGGCCATGTAAGGGGATGCGATAAAGGTCAGATCTTTTTGTGCAATTCGTCTTCTATCCCTATGAGCATGGTTCTTTTGCGAGAGTTGAAGGTGATCCTTGTTTGTGTTATTGAAGCGAAAGTGATCTTAATGCAACTTGGATTAATTATGTGAAAAAGGGTTAGTAACAATTAGGGTTTATGCGAAAGCCTCTATATGCCTATTTGTTAATGACGAAAGTTATTTGATGGAAAGCATGATCTTTTATGCCTTTGTGTGTTACTTTGCATGGTTATCGTTGTGGTGTTGAAACCCTGGCTTTGGAAGTCTTTTAGCATATTGAGTTTATTTCTGTCGAAATTCTGAGTTTTGTTCGAGATTCTGCAAATTTAAGTTTCTGTTTCCAGTCGACATAGAGTAGACCTTTGTCGAGATCGAGTTCTGCTTTGTCGATCTCGAGTAGGAGCTGGTCTAGGTCGAGTTGGTTTTTCTCTGTTTTCGTCGATTTTCACTTTCTGAGTTTCTGTTGTTCACTGCTGTGGTCGATCTCGAGTTGACTCTTGTCGAGATCGACGAGCCTCTTCCTTTTCTTTTAGTTTTTTTTTGCTTTGCTTTGTCTTTTCTGTTTTGCTTTGTTCTTTGCTTCTGCTTTTATTTCTGTTTCTTTCGTTGTTTCTGTGTTTTTGTCTTTTCTGCTGCTCTGTCTGTGAGAATTTACAGCTACCTGAGAACTGCTGACGTGCTTCCTCGTGGATTCGATCCTGACTATTCTCTTACTACAACGGGAGGAAGTCTTGTATTTATTTGCTGAGACAGGGAAGTCAGTCTGAACTTTATTTCATATTTATTTCATACTTGACCATCCTCCTGCAACAACACATATTCCAGAGTTGTACCTTCAGCAAGAGTACGACACATGTCAGAAAAATTGATAATATGTTCAAGAGGACACTCATTAAATTTGACATAAAAAACATTATTTTTAAGCTCGATAATAAATTGAGTGCGAATTTCAAAAGAGTTTTCAGGGATTAGAATCGCCGATTCAGGCACGACGAGAGTTGGGTGCATGTAATCCTCAACAGTGGTTGGGTATTGGGCAAGCTCAGCTTCCACTTGTTCCCTTGCTGCTTTCTCAGCGGCGATAGCAGCATCTTTAGTGGCCAGTTCCCTTGTAAGCCTCTGTATCAGCTGTTCTTGGGTTTCTGCGGTCGCCATGATCTTTTTAAGTTTAGAGTGGATGTGTAGGAAATACTCTGATTCTTCTAAGGCGTCAAACTCAGGTGTTTGACCAGAACAACGCATACACCTGAAAAGTAACTCAAAGTAGACGTGAGATTCAACTACCTAAGGCGCGAATGATAGCTTCCCCGGCAACGGCGCCAATTTGTTGTAAGGAGGAAATCGAGTTTAAAATATAAAATATAGATCAAACCAGATTCTGCCCACGCAAATAATTACAAGACTTCCTCCCGATGCAGCAGCGTGAAGTCAGGATCGATCCACGAGGAAGCGTGTCAGCGGATCCTAGGAAGCGGAGAAATCTCATAGAAGTCGACCACAGGTGACCTTGATCTCGACTTAGGGTTAGTCGATAGAAGATCGGACAGTCGAACACAGCGCAACAGCAAGCACAGGGTTTGTCGATCTCGACAAAGGCGTACTCGAGATCGAGTATGGTCATCGACATCGGGTTGTCTGGTTGTCGATCACCTGCACACAGAAGCTACGGCGATGCTGGATCGAAGATCAGTAACTCGAGATCGAGGAGTGCTAGTCGATCTCTAGGAAGACAGAAACTAAAACGAAGTAAAATGAAGTAAAGGCAATTGCTTTGGGATTTCGAACTAAACTGTATGAAAAGGACTTCCAAGATTAGGGTTTGCAACAACGATAACCAAGCATGCATAAGTCAGAAATAAACAAATAATTATGTGAATCGCATCAAAGGACTAAGCTTTCGCCTTTTCCAACAATTAGACAACTCTTTCAAGAAAGCCTAATTGTCTCTACCGATTTTATGTTTACAATCCAAGTTGTTAGCATGGACCTCTATTAGGTGGGTGGACTACTCGCTCTTCATCGCAACCTCAAACATTGATTGATGAAAAGAAACTAATTGCATTAAACCAAAACAGAGCTTACAACCAAAGGAAGCCAATTCCGCTCTCGCTTCACCAACTCCTCTTGGCTACTCACTCTCTCTTTCTCTCTACTACTCTTACTAATTGCTGTGTGATTTAATAATGACTAGAAATCAGCCCCATGGGCTTTATTTATAGGCTTCTAAACCTTGCTATTCAATGAAAGAAACATCTATCTATATCTAAAACTATATCTAAAAGCTTAATGATAAATAAATGCCTTAACATAATTAAATCTAATAAAGGGAAATTATATCTAAAGACTAAAGTATCTTCATGTGTATAGATGTTGATAGATTCGGATAGAACTCGGCAATCTTCGGCTCTAAGGATTCCCACACCGAGTAGGACTGCCCAACGCGTTACGCGGCTTCTGGAAGCTTCCTCGATCTCGAGTAATGTTCCTCGATCTCGAGTAGAAGTGACGTCGACTTCAGTGGCTCGGCGTCTCGGCTTGGTCTTCATCGAACTGGCTTGGACTCTGGCTCCAGGGTTTAGTCGATCTCGAGGACCTTACTCGATCTCGAGTAAAGGTGGCTCGTCGACTAGGTTGCTCGGCAGTGTCGGGTAGCTCTTCTCGAAATGCTCGGACATGGTCTCCCGGCTTGTCGACCTCGAGGAGTGTGTTGCTCTGTGTTCGGCATGTCCGGCCAGGTCGGGTAGTCTCTCCTCTGCATCCTCGGACATGCTCTCCTCGACTCCGGGTTGTCTCCGAGGCTTTGTCCATCTCGAGTTGGGTACTCGATCTCGAGGAAGGTTCGGGAGTCGGGTTCTTCGTCTTCAGATTCTCGACACAGGCTCCTCGATCAGTGCAGGTGCCTAGACATGGGTTGTCGAGATCGACTAGGGTTAGTCGACATCGAGTAGACTTGGGCCTCCGTCCTTGCTTCTTGGTTTTCTCCCGAAATGGTTCCATATTCTGCAATATTAAACAGAAACTTATGTAGATCTCCATTTCTGACAAATTAGCATAAACTACATAAATTCGTCATATTCCCTACCCGAAATATGCAAAATGTATAGAATATGGAACTAAAATATGCATAAAGACATGACTACTTTAATGACATCATTCCGGCAGAGAAAAACCTGTCTTTCCCGACAAAATCTCTAAATGATCCGGCAGAGAAGAAGTTCCAGCATTTCATTAAGATACTTCAAAGGCTCAATGTCATGATACCCTTCACAGAAGCTCTTAATGAGATGCCATCATATGTCAAGTTCCTCAAGGAGATTCTGAGCAAAAAGCGGTCAATGGCTGAGATCGCAGAGGAGTGCAGCCAAATAGACGTTCTAGAGAAAAGGCAAGATCCATGTAAGTTTGTTATAACCATTGGATTTGGTCAATACAAATTTAATGCTTTATGTGACTTGGGAGTAAGTTTGAGTATAATGCCTATATCAATCTGGTCCAAGATTAAGATAGGTGTCTTAGAGCATGTGGATGCAAAACTATACATGGCGAACAACACGGTGGTCATCCCAAAATGCATGGTGGACAATGTGCCAGTACAAGTACATAAGTTCTTTGTCCCTGCTGATTTCTTAGTTATTGATACGGCGGAGGACCCTGCTTGTCTAATTATTCTAGGAAGGCTCTTCTTGGCGACGGTGGATGCCAACATAAGCGTAAGGAAAGGAGTGCTCACTTTCAACATCAGCGATGAGGTAATTGAGTATTCCTTTAATAAAATTGAAAGGCATACAGGTCCCTTGGAAGGGGTAAAATCTATACCAGGTAGGTACATCACCTGTGGGGAGCCTAAGTTAAGAAATATGACTCCCGATGAGCTAGAAAAGAGGGATATGGAGGCCCAGGTGGAGGAGATCATGGTCATCCTGAACGAAGAAGCAGAGAATCCACTCGACATAGACCAAGGTAAGAAGATATGGACTAACTATTTTTTGGATGGTTTGCCAAGTCTTAAGTGTGGGGTCAAAATCGACCAAGGAAAATCGACTGAGCCACAAAAGCAGTCGATATCGACCCATACTGGTCGAAATTGACCTCCCCATATTGAGTCATCTCCACAAGAAGTCGAGCCATAAAAAATCGAGCAAGATAACACGATATCGACCAAGTTTGGTCGATATCGACCTGGGCATATCGACTCGATTGTTCCACCTGAGACGAAGCCAGACGATTTCGAGCAAAACGACTCGATATCGACCAACCATGGTCGAAATCGACTGGTCCAAATCGACCCTTCTTCGTCAAAATTGACTGAAATTCCACCAGAGCTGCAGCATTCGATATCGACTGATATTGGTCAAAATCGATCAGATCATCAAGAGGTCCCGGTATCCGAATCTGCAAAGGTATGCCAAGGTATGGATCTTTCTTCTCTTATTTCAATCAAAGATCTATCTATACATGGGAGAGATTTGCCTTGGTATGTGCGCTTATCCAGGGTTTCCAATCATGAGCCTAAGGAATACGAAGTTGGAGACAAGGTCTATGTTTCTGTTGTGAAAGAGGAAATCAAGTATGAAATATAACAAAATAGATCAAACTAGATTTAGGCCCATGCAAATAATTACAAGACTCCTACAATGCAGTAAGAGAAAGTCAGGATCGAATCCACGAGTAAGCGTGTCAGCAGATCCTAGGCAGCTGTAAATCTCACAGAAAAGAAAACAGAAGACAGAAACAAAGGAACAAAGAAAGAAAGACAGAAATAACAAACGAAAGCAAGAAATAAATGAAAAGATGGAAGCTACTCGATCTCGACAAGCACAGTACTCGATATCGACTAACAACAGCAGAGACAGATACTGAAAATCGATGACAGAAGCACAACAGCAGCTCGATCTAGACAAGGCCTTACTCGAGATCGACAAACCCCTACTCGATCTTGACTAGCTTTTCCTCTAGATCGACAAAAACACAGAAAACTTCAAATTCCAACTTCGAACACAGAATCTCAGATTTCGACAGAAATAAATTAATATATGAAAGAACTTCCAAAGCCAGGGTATCAACACCACAACGATAACCATGCAAAGTAACAGATGAAGGCATAAAAGATCATGCTTTCCATCAAAATAACTTTCGTTACTAACAAATAGGCATATAGAGGCTTTCGCATAAACCCTAATTGTTACTAACCCTTTTCACATAATTAATCCAAGTTGCATTAAGATCACTTTCGCTTCAATAACACAAACAAGGATCACCTTCAACTCTCGCAAAAGAATCATGCTCATAGGGATAGAAGTAGAATTGCATAACAAGATCTGACCTTTACCGCATCACCTCACATGGCCACCGTCGGGCTCATCCCAGCCCCAGAAGTGGGTGGAATACTCGCTCTTCATCGCAATCGCAGACATTGATGTATGAAAAGAAACTTGCATTAAACTAAATTCAAAGCCTTTATAATCCTGGCACTCCAACTTTCGCAGAATGCCAAAACCCTAAAACCTTTGAACTCCTAAAACCTCAATGTGTAACTGTGTCTCTGAAAATTGAATTGAATCCTAAAAAACCAGCCCCAAAGGCTTTATTTATAGCCTTCTATTCTTTTCTATTTAAGGCTAGAATATATCTATCTATATCTAAAAAGCTTAAAAGATAAATAAATTAAATAAAGGAATTAAATCTAAAAGAGGGAAATAATATCTGAATAGGTAAGTCTTCTCATGTTTATAGATCTTGTCTTCCATAGATAGAACTTGATGGATTTCGGATAGACTTGGCTTCCTTCGACCCTAAGGATTCCCAAACCGAGTAGGATAGTCAAACCGCGTAACGCGCTCCCGGACACGGCTCGTCGATCTCGACCAGGGCTCGTCGATCTCGAGTAGACAATTGCATCGATTGGGGCTGGCTGGGTTTCTCGGGTGGCTCTGCTCGATCAAGCTTCGGATCTTGGCTCCTGGCTCCTCGATCTCGACAAAGCAACTTGAGATCGAGTTGGGAAGTCGTCAAGGATGTGTGGCTGGTGATGTCGGGCAACTTCTTCCTCGATAGGCTCGGACAGACGCGGTGCTGGTTCTCGATCTCGACAAGGCCTCCTCGAGATCGAATAGGGTTGGCTGGGCTTCTCCGTCTTTGGCTTCTCGACTTGTCTCAACTTCATCGACTTCGGACATGGTGTCTAGGCGTTGTCGATCTCGACTAGCTGTACTCGAGATCGAGTAGGGTTTCCAGAGTCGGGTTGATCGGGCTCTCGACCATGCTCTTAGTCGACAAGGCCTGTGCTCGGACACCTTCGTCGAGGTCGAGTAGGTTTACTCTAGATCGAGTAACCTTGGCTCCTAGCTTGATTCGACTAGTTCCGCTGCATCTTGACCTTGGACTTCTGTAGTTGATTTCAGAGCTTTTCTGACCTTTCTCAGAACTGCTGTAATTTGCCTCAAATTCTGCGAAATTAAACAGAAACTGGTGTAGATTCCATAATTTGGCAAATAAACATTAACTACATAGATTCTGTATTATACTAGCCCAGATGCATGAAATGTATACAGAAAACGATATAAAAGTTATTGTAAAACATGGTAGATTCAGCTCACAACAGTTTCCAAATCGAATGATCATTGGTTCCTTAACAAATACAAGAAGAAGAAGATGGGCCCTTTCCCGGTGAACAAGATCCGTTTCGGAGGACTACAACTAATGGACAAGAATGGAGTCATGTTTGAAGCCCATGCTACATGGGCCCTGCAGATGCCACCTTGAGCCCAATGGAGAAAGTCGGCCTAGCGCCTATAAAGTCTAGAGTTGTAAATAGACATTTAGTTTTGGGGATTTTTGGACATTGTCGCTTTTGTTTTTGGTTTTGGACTTTATTTTAAGGATTTTCTATTTTGGGTATTTCTCTTCTAACATTTTTTGCAGAAAAGGAAAGAAGAGAGCAGTGTTGTTGTAGGAGGATGGTCAAGTATGAAACTCAGCACCTCTCGACTAGAAGCGTACTCGAATTCGAGTAAGGTACTCGACTTCGACTAGGCTGTTGACCAAAACAGAAATAGAAACAAAACAGCAAACGAAAACCAACACAAAGTACTCGACCTCGACTGATACTACTCGACGTCGACCAAGTCGTAATCGACGTCGACCACGCTTTGTCAATTTCGAGTGAAAACATAAACGAAAACCGAAACTTTAAATTGCATAAAACTGAAAGTAAACACGGAATTTGTAATAAAAAATCAATAAACTAAAGCACTTCCAAGATCAGGTTTTCAACACCACAACGATAACCATGTAAAATAGCACATAAAGGCATAAAAGATCATGCTTTCATCAAACAACTTTCGTTATTAACAAATAGGAAAATACAGGCTTTCGCATAAACCCTAATTGTTACTAACCCTTTTCACATAATTAATCCAAGTTGTGCATTAAGATCACTTTTCCTTCAATAATACAAACAAGGATCACCTTCAACTTTCGCAAAAGAATCATGCTCATAGAGATAGAAGACGAATTCGCATAAAAACATTGTACCTTTACCGCATCACCTTACATGGCTACCGTCAGGCTCACCCCGACCCTAGAAGTTGGGTGGCTACTCGCTCTTCATCATCAAGAAACTCATCAAATAACAAAAGAAACTAACTTGCATTAAATAAACTAAAAAGAACTTACAACCGATCGAAGACAAACCGTCTCTCAACACCTTCTCTCCTCTCGCCACAAGCTCTCTCTTTCTCTTCAACTTGTTGTCTCTAGAATTGAATTGGAATAAGATACCTAAAACTCAGCCCCTAAGGCTTTATTTATAGGCTTCCAGTCCTTGCTAATCAAGATAGGAAACTATATCTATATCTAAACTTTCTATCTAATAACATAAAGATAAAACATTATGATAAAGGAAATAATATCTAAAAGGAAATAAAGCTAATGTGGATAAATCCCTTCCATCTTGATATATCTTCTCTTGATTAGATAAAATATCTTGTTCCTTTCCTTGCAAGTAATCTATCTTCTCCATACTCCACTCGATCTGGGACTCGGATTCGGCCACTGGATCGTACTCGATCGACTTCGACTAGAGTTAGTCGACGTCGACTCGAACTTCTCCTCTTGGGTTGGACTCGAACTCGGACACCTTCTGGACTCGACATGTGTACTCGACTTTAGGTAGGTGTACTCGACGTCGAGTAGCTCGGGGCTCTCCGAGTGTCTCTGCTCAACTCCGGGTGAACTTCTGGCTCTTGGTGTACTCGACTTCGACTAGACGTGGTCGACGTCGAGTAGAGCTGTTAGCTTTCAACATTCTGCTCTGTTCTGGAAACGCACTTTCCTGAGTCCTCGTTCGTCGTACTGATGCATATGAGCATGCGTTGGAAAGCTCTCTCCGAGGGCTACAACTTTCATGAAAACATCAAAGCTTGATTCAGAATGATGAATGGGGAAAAGTGGGCTTTCCTCTAGTTGCACCATCCTTAGCTTCTTCATGACTTTCCTTGAAGCTCCAAAGTGCGTCCGATTTCTGCGAAATATAACAAAAACTTGTGTAGACCTACATATATTGCAAATAAATGTAAACTACACAGATTCAGTATTATTCTAACCCAAATGTATGAAATGCATGCAGAAATCGATATAAAAATAGATGTAAAACATGGCGAATTAGGCTCACAACAAACACCACACACTTAAGTTTGCTTGTCCTCAAGCAATATTTTTAATTTTCATACAGGAGAAGAAATAAAAACTCTCAACATATCAGATTACCATCCTCGAAAAGGTACCAGTGTCATAAATCCATGCATGTGTAATTAAAAAGCAACATCTACTCACAAAATGAGGGTTATGCAAAACAATTCATAAGTGACAAAGCATTAATAATCAAGAGGACTTTAATTTAAGCTTATGAAGGAGTAGATTGGTAAAAGGCTTAAGATGGGCAAATTTTTGGGCATTGTGGTGCTAATGATCCGTGGAAATGGAGTACTTTCCAATTTTCATACCACATTTCTTCTTAATAAGATTTCTCACTTTTCACTCATTGCTCATTGCTTTTTTCAATATTATGCTTTTACCTCTCTAACCTCAGCACTGCCTTCTCGCGAGTCGCAAACATGGGTGTCATGAATGGCCTCGAATACTTAGTGCGTCGGACTCCTCACCTGTGTGTCCCAATTGAAGCTCATGAAGGAGTAGATTGGTAAAAGGCTAAAGATGGGCAAATTTTTTGACATTTTGGTGCTAATGATCTGGGGAAATGGAGTACTTTCCAATTTTTATACCACGTTTCTTCTTAATAAGATTTCTCACTTTTCAGTCATTGCTCATTGCTTTTTTTAATATTATGCTTTTACCTCCCTACCCTCAGCACTGCCTTCTCGCGAGTCGCAAACATAGGTGTCATGAATGGCCATGGATACTTAGTGCGTCGGACTCCTCACCTGTGTGTCCCATCTCGCCGAACTATTATCTCAGCGAGTAGGGTCGATCTAACAACACAAAAAACATATAATAATATCCATAATGTAACATCATTCTCAACCTAATCCCCGGATGGAAATAACGTAAAGAAAATGGCAATATTTGGAACATATGGAGCAATAATTAAAATAAGGCATAATATGGCTTTTGTGATGCATAAGCATAGGTAAGGCTAAGGAATATAAACATATGCGCATTATATGGAAATATAAAGTCCTCCATCCTTTTATCATGCAACATGTCAAAAGTAATATCAAATATGCACTTCATTGTGACTTCCCTTTACTAGGCAATTTCATGATATATCTCTAATGAATCCAATTTTGCATCGTCGAGTTCAATATAAGCTTCCATGACATTTATCAAAATTTTCGATCGGGATCATTTTTCCAAACTTTGGAAAACATGCATGTAAGCTCATAAATCAATAATGAATTCCAAAATAGCCATTTATAAGCAATTCAAGATATAAACTTCAAATATGCACGCAAAATGTCAAATATGGTCAAATATGCAAAAAGTAAGCCCTTCCCCCACCCCATACTTAAACATTACAATGTCTCCACTGTATAAAAACAAGGGTAAAGAAAGAAACTCACTAGACGGGTGTGCTGATCGTCGGAAATCGAGTGCAATGTGGCTACAAAGGTGATCGACGTCGAGGAAGATCTGGTCGATTTCGAGTACGCTTACTTGACTTCGAGTACAGTGAAACCTCCAGGGTGATCCTCTCGACCACATGCTCCTTTATGCTCGAGATGTGTGGTCGACGTCGAGTACGCTTACTCCACTTCGAGCATATCTTCAGCTTCTCTCACTTTCAAGATTCGTTAGACGGAAAATATCCACAATAGAAAAACTTTAAAAACAGTGTCCAAAACCAAAAAACAAAAAACAGCAATGTCCAAAAATCACAAAAAGTAACTGTCTATTTACAAGCTCTAGACTTTATAGTCGCTAGGCCGACTTCTCCGTTAAGCTCAAGGTGGCATCTGTAGAGCCCATGTAGCTTGGGCTTCAAACATGATTCCATTCTTGTCCATCAGCTGCAATCCTCCTGAATGGATCTTGTTCACAGTGAATGGTCCCATCTTCTTCTTGGTAAATTTGTAGGGAAACCAATGATCCTTTGATTTAGAGACATAAACCATGTCTCCCACTTCATATTCCTTTGGATCGTCATCGGAAACCCTGCACAATTGTTGTTGCAGGTGGATGGTCAAGTATGAAATTAATATAAAATATAGATCAGACTGACTTCCCTATCTCAGGAAATAAATACAAGACTTCCTCCCGTTGTAGTAGAAGGTTGTCAGGATCGAATCCACGAGGAAGCACGTTAGCAGTTCTTAGGCAGTGATGGAATCTCAAGGTCAGAAGTCGACAACAGGGTCCTCGATCTCGACTAGGGTAGTCGACAGAAGATCGGACAGTCGAGCAGAGTAGCAAACACAGACACTGGGCTAGTCGATCTCGACGAGGCGTACTCGATATCGAGTAGGGCCCTTATCGACTTCGAGTTGGCTTGTCGAGTACCTGCACAGGAGAAGCTACAGCGACCTTGGTCGAATATCAGTAGTCGAGCTCGACCAGGCTTAGTCGAGATCGAGTAGAACAGAAACTTAAAAACGAAAGAAAATAAAGAACAAATGCTTTAGGGTTTCGACTAAAATTAATGTAAAAGGCTTCCAAGATTGGGGTTTGCAACAACGATAACCAAGCATGCATAAGGCAGAACTAAACAAATAATCATGTAAATCGCATCAAAGGACTAAGCTTTCGCCTTTTCCAACAATTAGACAACTCTTTCAAGAAACCCTAATTGTCTCTACCGATTTTATGTTTACAATCCAAGTTGTTAGCATGGATCTCCATTAGACGGGCAATAAACACATAAACAAGTAGGAGATGCTCAAAACATGATAAAGGTCGGATCTTTACCTCAAACACGCATGGCTATCGTCGGTCTCGCCCCAACCCTAGAAGTGGGTGGACTACTCGCGCTTCATCGCCATCTCAGACATTGATTGAAAGAAAAATAACAACTTGCATTTAAACCAAACTTAAGAAAGTACAACCGAACAAAGCCAACTTGCTCTCGCTCCTTTGCTCCACTCGGCCTCCCTTTCTCCCTCTACTTCTCCTACTTTCTTCTCTTTGAATTTGAATTCTTTGGAAATCAGCCCCATGGGATTTATTTATAGGCTTCTCTTTGAATTTGAATTCTCTATTCCCCTTTTCCAGATGTCTAGTTCTCAAAATTTTGTAGTTATGTTCTAAAATTGGTTGTTGATGGTGCCCTGATTCCGACGCATCTCCTCAAGGATAAGCTGCAGATCATCCTTCTTTTGATCCCTTTCTGGATGTCCTGGAGCTCTGTAGGGGGGGGGGGATTCCTAGGAGGACCTTGGTTCCACTTTGGTTGATAGGACCGTTGGTCTCCCATGTAGCGATTTGGACCTCTAGCGTAGGCTGCCTCCTCATGTGTTTCCGCCATCCTGACTTGATCGGTGTGTGGGCACTCAGTAGTGGTGTGCCGCTGTGATCCGCATTCGATGCAAGGCTGATTGACAGATAGATATTTGGCTTGCTTGAGAAGCTTGCGATTCTGGTCTCTGTAGAACTGCTCCCTGACATCTGGATCAATCTCCTTTACTGGCTCATAGAGTGGCATAGATGGTGCTGGCCTGGCGTAGGAGTTCTCCTCATAATTTGTAGGAGCCCCATATTTATTGTCGTAGTTAGTGAGCTTTTCTAGCACACCCCATGCGTCACTTGGTGGCATCGTCAGATACTCATAGTGAGTATAATGGTTGATTCTGTCCTTAGTGGTTTGATCAAGAGAGTTGAAGAAGATCTCCTGAATGACGTAGGGTGGCTATCCATGAGTAGGGCAAGATCGCAGCAGTTCTTTGTAGCGTTCCCATGCCTTCGCCAGCGGTTCCTCTTGCTTCTGTTTGAAGGCGGTGATTTTCTGGCGGAGAAGTGCTGTTTTGGCGGGTGGGAAGTATTTGTTCAGAAACTCTTGCTCTACTTGGGCCCATGTGGTGAGAGATCTCGGCTTCAGCCCTTCGAGCCACTTCAGTGCAGGTCCAGCGAGAGACCATCGAAAAGCTTTCATCTTGACATATTCCAGAGTTGTACCTTCAGCAAGAGTACAGCACATGTCATGAAAATTAGTAATATGTTCAAGAGGACACTCATTAAATCTTCCATGAAAAGCATTGTTTTTATGTTCTATAAGAAATTGAGTGCGAATTTGAAAAGAGTTATCAGGGATTAGAATCGCCGATTCAGGCACGACGAGAGTGGGATGCATATAATCCTCTGCAGTGGTTGGGAACTGGGCAAGCTCAGCTTCTGCTTGCTCCCTTGCTGCTTTCTCAGTGGCGATAGCAGCATCTTTAGCGGCTAGTTCCCTTGTAAGCCTTTGGACCAGTTGCTCTTGTGTTTCAGCGGCCGCCATGATCCTTTTGAGTTTAGAGTGGATGTGTAGGTAACGCTCCGGTTCGTCTAAGCTGTCAAACTCAGGTGGTAGACCAGAACGACGCATACACCTGTATAATAACTCAAAGCAGATGTGAGATTTAACGACGCATACACCTGTATAAAATAAAGATCAGACTGACTTCCCTGTCTTAGCAAATAAATACAAGACTTCCTCCCGTTGTAGTAGAAGGTTGTCAGGATCGAATCCACGAGGAAGCACGTCAGCAGTTCTTAGGCAGCGATGGAATCTCACGGTGAGAAGTCGACAACAGGGTCCTCGATCTCGACTAAGGTAATCGACAGAAGATCGGACAGTCGAGCAGAGTAGCAAACACATGCACTGGGCTAGTCGATCTCGACGAGGCGTACTCGATATCGAGTAGGGCCCTTGTCGACTTCGAGTTGGCTTGTCGAGTACCTGCACAGGAGAAGCTACAGCGACCTTGGTCGAATATCAGCAGTCGAGCTCGACCAAGCTTGGTCGAGATCGAGTAGAACAGAAACTTAAAAACGAAAGAAAATAAAGAACAAATGCTTTAGGGTTTCGACTAATCTTAATGTAAAAGGCTTCCAAGATTGGGGTTTGCAACAACGATAACCAAGCATGCATAAGGCAGAACCAAACAAATAATCATGTAAATCGCATCAAAGGACTAAGCTTTCGCCTTTTCCAACAATTTGACAACTCTTTCAAGAAACCCTAATTGTCTCTACCGATTTTATGTTTACAATCCAAGTTGTTAGCATGGATCTCCATTAGACGGGCAATAAACACATAAACAAGTAGGAGATGCTCAAAACATGATAAAGGTCGGATCTTTACCTCAAACACGCATTGCTATCGTCGGTCTCGCCCCAACCCTAGAAGTGGGTGGACTACTCGCGCTTCATCGCCATCTCAGACATTGATTGAAAGAAAAATATCAACTTGCATTTAAACCAAACTTAAGAAAGTACAACCGAACAAAGCCAACTTCCTCTCGCTCCTTAGCTCCACTCGACCTCCCTTTCTCCCTCTACTTCTCCTACTTTCTTCTCTCTGAATTTGAATTCTTTGGAAATCAGCCCCATGGGCTTTATTTATAGGCTTCTAAAGCTTGCTACTCAAGGATAGAATATCTATACCTACATCTAAAACTATATCTAAAATGCTTAAGGATAAATAAAAGCAATAAGGAAATTAAATCTAAATATATCTAAATGTTTTTAATGGATAGATCTTCTCTTCCACGATGTGTTTTGATGATTTTGGATAGACTTTGGCAAACTTCGAGCCCAAGGAATCCCAATCCGAGTAGAGTTGATCCAACTGAGTAACGCCGCTTCTGGAAGTCTACTCGATCTCGACAAAGATCTAGTCGATCTCGAGTAGGAAAGTTGGTCGACTGGCTCGGCTTCGTCGTCTCGGCTAGCTGGTCCTCAACAGACTCGGACATGGCTCCTGGTGCTCGTCGATCTCGACAAGGTCTCCTCGAGATCGACTAGAGATGTACTCGGCGTCTTCGTCCTCGGCTTCTCGAGCAGCTCCTCTTCTCGTCGACTCCGGGTGTGGCGCTGAGGTGTAGTCGATCTCGACTAGTTCTTGTCGAGATCGAGTTATCTTCCGGAGTCAGGTTGCCTCGGACTTGGTTTCCTCGATCAGGCTTTGTCGACTAAGTCTGCTCGGGCTCTCTACTCGAGATCGAGTAAGGTGTACTCGACATAGAGTAGCTCTGGCTTCAGCTTGGTTTGTCCTGGTTCTGTACTCTCGGATTCTGGACTTCTGTAGTTGTTTTCCGAGCTTTTCTGACCTTCCTTAGAATTCCTGTAAAACGCCTTGAATTCTGTGAAATTAAACAGAAACTGGTGTAGATTCCGTAATTTGGCAAATAAACATAAACCACATAGATTCTGTACTATCTTAGCCCAAATGAATAAAATGTATGCAGAAATTGATATAAACTTAAATGTAAAACATGGCAGATTCAGCTCACAACAACAATTGCACATACCAAGGCAAACCTCTCTCATGTATAGATAGATCTTTAATTGAAATAGGAGAAGAGATGTCCATACTATGGCTTACCTTCGCAGAATCGGAATTCGGGACCTTGGGTTCTACTCGACATCGAGTAGAAGTGGTCGATGTCGAGTACGTTGCTACGTCTAGTGGACTGCTCGTCGAGGAAGGAGAAGTCGAGGACCCATGTCTTTGGTCGACGTCTAGTAAGGTACTTGACGTCGAGTAGATTGTCTGTCTCCTCGTTCAGAATTGCCATGATCTCCTCCACCTGGGCTTCCATAGCTCGCTTCTCTAGCTCCTCAGGGGTCATATTTCTTACTTTAGGCTCCCCGCAAGTGATGTACCTGAATGATATAGACTTGACCTCTTCCATGGGGCCTGTGTGCCTTTCAGTTTTAATGAAAGAGTACTCAATTACCTCATCGTTGATGTTGAAAGTGAGCACTCCCTACCTTACGCTTATGTTGGCATCCACCGTCGCCAAAAGGGGCCTTCCCAATATAATTGGACATGCAGGATCCTCTGCTATATCAATAACTAAGAAATCAGCAGGGACGAAGAACTTACCTACTTGTACTGGCACATTATCCACCATGCTTGTTGGGATGACCACCGTGTTATTCGCCATATAAGCTTAGGATCCATAGGCTCTAGGACACCTATCTTAATCTTGGACCATATTGATAGAGGCATTATACTGACACTGGCTCCAAAATCACATAAAGCATTAAATTAATATTGACCGAATCCAATGGTTATAGCAAACTTACTTGGATCTGGCATTTTCTCAAGTACGTCCATCTGGCTGCACTCCTCTGCGATCTCAGCCATTGACCGCTTCTTGCTTAGAATCTCCTTGAGGAACTTGACGTAGGATGGCATTTCATTGAGAGCTTCTGTGAAGGGTAAGGTGACAATGAGCCTCTGAAGCATCTTAATGAAGCGCTGGAATTTCTTCTCTATTGGATCCTTTGGAGCTTCTGTCGGGAAAGGCATCATCTTCTCTATTGGATTCTTTGGTCAACGTCGAGTACAGGCTGGTCAACGTCGATTACGTCGACTACTGTAGTTGACTTTGTGTTGCGCGTAGAATTCTGGTCGACGTCGATTTGGTGCTGGTCGATGTCGAGCAGATTGTGGTCGACATCGAGTGGCTTGGTCGGCGTCGAG
This sequence comes from Persicaria tinctoria, assembly GCA_037127255.1. Taxonomy (NCBI): domain Eukaryota; kingdom Viridiplantae; phylum Streptophyta; class Magnoliopsida; order Caryophyllales; family Polygonaceae; genus Persicaria; species Persicaria tinctoria. Next base: position 37,714,821 of record JBANSL010000012.1, on the reverse strand, counting down.
GAGTCTTCTGCAACTTCTCCTTCTATGTTAGGCTCGGGCGTTTGCATCTATCGACCACTCTCCTACGGTTCATTGCAGCTACCTGTTCTGTAGCTCATTTCATGTGCGAATTGATCATGCAGGCAATCCTTCCAGCCATTGTTGGGCTATTCCTGCAAGGGACAAACGAATAGCCTTTAGTTTCAAGTATTCAAGATTAGCACCATCAGCTATAGCTTCGCATAAGTCTATAAAAGTGGTGACATGCTCTAAAGGAAATTCATTAATTCTTCCCCTAAATTGACTCCTTCTAATTTCAGTAATAAAAGAAGGACGAATTTCATAGTTAAAAGCGAGAAGAGTGATTGCTGATTCTTGAACTTCCAGAGTAGGATGTAGATATTCTTTTGCGTTGGCTGGTATATGCCCCATCCGCTCCTCAAGTTCCCTTCTCGCGTTGACCTCGCGATCTACCCTTGCTTCCCACCGCTGCTGGTTCTGTGCATATTCTGCCTCTCGTCGGGTGTGTTCCGCTTCTCTGGTGGTGAATGCCTCAATTTGTCGGCGGAGTTGCTCAAGCTCCTTTGCAGGTGTAAGCTGGAACATGTTCTCGTCGGATGTCAACATGAGTTTCTTCCTAAGCCTTTGCTGACGATTGAAAAATCGCCCCGGCTCGAGAATAGGGTATATAGGCGTGCGATCAGTTCTTCGCATGCACCTGAAAAGGAAAAAGAAAAAGCAAGTAAAAAGGAACTAGAAATAATAAAAAATATAAAGAAAAGAAATAGAACTAAAAGGGGCGCGATTGATGGCCTCCCCAGCAACGGCGCCAATCTGTTGTTACCGGAGGATGGTCAAGTATGAAATATAAATAAAATATAAACCAAACTGACTCCTTGTCTCAGCAAATAAATACAGGACTTCCTCCCGTTGTAGTAGAAGGTAGTCAGGATCGATCCACGAGGAAGCGTGTCAGCGCCCGCCTTTTTAGTTCCGAAACTCAGCAGATCGCGACCAGAAGCGTATTCGACTTCGAGTAAGGTACTCGACTTCGACTAGGCTGTCGACCAAAACAGAAATAGAAACAAAATAGCAAACAAAAACCAACAGAAATTACTCGACCTCGACTGGTCCTACTCGACGTCGACCAAGTCGTACTCGACGTCGACCACGCTTTTTCGATTTCGAGTGAAAACATAAAAGAAAACCGAAACTTGAAATTGCATAAAACTGAAAGTAAACAAGGAATTTATAATAACAAAATCAATAAACTAAAGCACTTCCAAGATCAGTGTTTCAACACCACATCGATAACCATGTAAAATAGCACATAAAGGCATAAAAGATCATGCTTTTCATAAAATAACTCTCGTTATTAACAAATAGGAATATAGAGGCTTTCGCATAAACTCTAATTGTTACTAACCCTTTTCACATAATTAATCCTAGTTGTATTAAGATCACTTTCGCTTCAATAATACAAACAAGGATCACCTTCAACTTTCCCAAAAGAATCATGCTCATAGGGATAGAAGACGAATTCGCATAAAAAGATTGTACCTTTACCGCATCACCTTTACATGGCTGCCGTCGGGCTCACCCCGACCCTAGAAGTTGGGTGACTACTCGCTCTTCATCATCAAGAAACTCGTCAAATAACGAAAGAAACTAACTTGCATTAAATAAACTAAAAAGAACTTACAACTGATCGAAGACAAACCGTCTCTCAACACCTTCTCTCCTCTCGCCACAAGCTCTTTCTTTCTCTCCTACTTACTTGTTGTCTCTAGAATTGAATTGGAATAAGATACCTAGCGGCTATAAAGTCTAGAGCTTGTAAATAGACATTTAGTTTTGGGGATTTTTGGACATTGTCGCTTTTGTTTTTCGTTTTGGACTTTATTTTTAAGATTTTCTATTGTGGGTATTTCTCTTCTAACATTTTTTGCAGAAAAGGAAGGAAGAGAGCAGTGTTGTTGCAGAAGGATGGTCAAGTATGAAACTCAGCAGATCTCGACCAGAAACGTACTCGACTTCGAGTAAGGTACTCGACTAAAGAATATATTTTTCAAACTTTCCTGCCAAACTCCAAATATGATAATAACAACAAAAACACCATATAATAATCTCCATAATGTAACATCATTCTCAACATAATCCCCGGATGGAAATAAGGTAACGAAAGTGGCAATATTTGGAACATGTGGAGCAATAATTGAAATAAGGCATAATATGGCTTTTGTGATGCATAAGCATAGGTAAGGCTAAAGAATATAAACATATGAGCATTATATGGAAATATAAAGTCCTCCATCCTCTTATCATGCAACATGTCAAAAGCAATTTCAAATTTTGCCTCCTTCCATGGTTTTCATAAAAATATGCACTTCATTGTGACTTCCCTTTACTAGGCAATTTCATGCTATATCTCTAATGAATCCAATTTTGCATCCTCGAGTTCAATATAAGCTTCCATGACATGTATCAATGTTTTCAATGGGGATCATTTTTCCAAACTTTGGAAAATATGCATGTAAGCTCATAAATCAATAATGAATTTCAAAATAGCCATGTATAAGAAATTCAAGAAATAAACTTCAAATATGCGCAAAATGTCAAATATGGTCAAACATGCACAAAGTAAGCCCTCCCCCCCCCCCCCCCCCCCGCATACTTAAACATTACAGTGTCCTCACTGTATAAAAACAAGAGTAAAGAAAGAAACTCACTAGACAGGTATGCTGATCGTCGGAAATCGAGTGCAATGTGGCTGCAAAGGTGATCGACATCGAGGAAGATCTGATCGACATCGAGTGCAATGTGGCTGCAAACATGACTCCATTCTTGTCCATCAGTTGTAATCCTCCTGAATGGATCTTTTTCATAGTGAAGGGTCCCATCTTCTTCTTGGTAAATTTGTTGGGAAACCAATGATCCTTTGATTTAGAGACATAGACCATGTCTCCCACTTCATATTCTTTTGGATCATCATCGAAAACCCTGCACAATCGCACATACCAAGGCAAACATCTCCCATGTATAGATAGATCTTTAATTGAAATAGGAGAAGAGATGTCCATACCATGGCTTACCTTCGCAGAATCGGAATTCGGGACCTCGGGTTCTATTCGACGTCGAGTAGAAGTGGTCGACGTCGAGTACGTTGCCCCGTCTGGTGGACTGCTCATCGAGGATGGAGAAGTCGAGGATCCATGTCTCTTGTCAACGTCGAGTAAGGTACTAGACGTCGAGTACGTTTTTGTCTCTGATGGGTTACTCGTCGAGGAAGAAGGAGTCGAGAAAGAAGGGTTCTGGTCAACGTCGAGTACGGGCTGGTCGACGCCGAGTACCGGCTGGTCCTCGGGTGGTGTACTCGATGTTGATGCAATCGGTGGAGTGCTCGGGATTTGGTCGACATCGACTAGGGTACTCGACGTCAAGTACCTCTGGTCGACATCGACCCATTACTTGGTACCTCGCAATGATTCTGAATAAAAGTTAGTCGAAATCGACTTACCTTGGTCGACGTCGAGTAGATTGTCTGTCTCCTCGTTCAGAATTGCGATGATCTCCTCCACCTGGGCTTCCATAGCTCGCTTCCCTAGCTCCTCGGGGGTCATATTTCTTACTTTAGGCTCCCCTCAAGTGATGTACGTGGCTGATATAGACTCGATGTCGAGTAAGCGTAATCGACGTTGACCACACATCTCGAGCAGAAAGGAGCCCGTGGTCGATAGGATCACCCTGGAGGTTTCACTGTACTCGAAGTCGAGTAAGGGTACTCGAAGTCGACCACACCAACTCAAAGTTGACCACGCTTTATCGATTTCGACCAGTTCTGCAACAACATTACACTCGATTTTTTACGTCCGGCACACCTGTCTAGTGAGTTTTTTTTCTTTACCCTTGTTTTTATACAGTGAGGACACTGTTTAATGTTTATGTATGGGTTGGGGGAAAGGATTTACATTGTGCATATTTGATTGATTTGACATTTTGTGTGCATTATGTCTTGAATTGCTTATACATGGCTATTTTGGAATTCATTATTGATTTATGTGCTTACATGCATGTTTTCCAAAGTTTGAAAAAAATGACCCCCATTGAAAATTTTGATAAATGTCATGGAAGCTTATATTGAACTCGACGATGCAAAATTGGATTCATTAGAGATATAGCATGAAATTGCCTAGTAAAGGGAAGTCACAATGAAGTGCATATTTTTCTTGAAAACAATGAAATGAGGTAAAATTTGATGTTTCTTTTGACTTATTGCATGATAAAAGGATGGAGGACTTTATATTTCCATATAATGCTCATATTGTTATATCTTAGCCTTATCTATACTTATGGATCACAAAAGCCATATTGAGCCTTATTTCATATTTGCTCCACATGATCTAAATATTGCCCATTTTTTACCTTATTTCCATCCGGGGATTATGTTGAGAATGATGTTACATTATGGAGATTATTATATGGTGTTTGTGTTGTTGTTATTATCATTATTGGAGTTTGGCAAGAAAGTTTGAAAAATATATGGAAAATTTAATGAGTGAAAGAAAATCCGGTCACCTCTGGATATAAAGGTAGATCGACCCTGCTTGCTGAGATAATAGTTCTGTGAGATGGGACACACATGTGAGGAGTCCAAAGCACTAAGTATCCGGGGCCATTCATGACACCCATATTGGAGACTCGCGAGAAGGTAGTGCTGAGGTTAGAGAGGTAAAATCATAATATTGAAAAAAGAAATGAGCAATGAGTGAAAAGTGATAAATCTTATTAAGAAGAAATGTGGTATGAAAATTGGAAAGTACTCCATTTCCCCGGATCATTAGCACCACATGGGCCAAAAATTTGCCCACCTTTAGACTTTTACCAATCTACTCCTTCATGAGCTTAAATTAACGTCCTCTTGATTATTAATGCTTTTTCACTTACGAATTGTTTTGCATAACCCTCCTTTTGTGAGTAGATGTTGTTTTTTATTGCACATGCATGGATTTGTAACACTAGTACCTTTTCGAGGATGGTAATTGATTGCAGGGACACATGGCAATGAATCTAATATGTTGAGAGTTTTGATTTCTTCCCCTGAATGACGATTAAAAGTATTGCTTGAGCACAAGCAAGCTTAAGTATGGGGTGTTTGTTGTGAGCCTAATTTGCCATGTTTTACTATAACTTTTATATCGATTTCTGCATACATTTCATACATTTAGGTTAAAATAGCACAGATTCTTTGTAGTTTATGTTTATTTGCCATATATGGAGGTCTACACAAGTTTTTGTTATATTTCGCAGAAATCGGGCGCACTTTGGAGCTTCAAGGAAAGTCATGAAAAAACTAAGGATGGTGCAGCTGGAGGAAAGCCACCTTTTTACCATTCATCATTCTCAATCAAGCTTTGATGTCTTCATGAAAGTTGTAGCTCTCGAAAAGAACTTTCCAACGCATGCTCATATGCGTCAATCTGACGAACGAGGACTCGGGAAAGTGCGTTTCAAGAACAGAGCAGAATGCTAAAAGCTAACAGCTCTACTCGACGTCGACCACGTCTAGTCGAAGTCGAGTACACCAGGAGCCAGAAGTTCACCCGGAGTCGAGAAGAGACACTCGGAGATCCTAGAGCTACTCGACGTCGAGTACACCTACCTGAAGTCGAGTACACATGTCGAGTCCAGAAGGTGTCCGAGCTCGAGTCCAACCCAAGAGGAAAAGTTCCAGTCGACGTCGACTAACTCTAGTCGAAGTCGAGTACGATCCAGTGGCTGAATCCGAGACCGAGATCGAGTGGAGTATGGAGAAGATAGATTACTTGCAAGGAAAGGAACAATATATTTTATCTAATCAAGAGAAGATATATCGAGATGGAAGGGATTTATCCACATTAGCTTTATTTCCTTTTAGATATATATTATTTCCTTGATCATAATGTTTTATCTTTATGTTATTAGATAGAAAGTTTAGATATAGATATAGTTTCCTACCTTGATTAGCAAGGACTGGAAGCCTATAAATAAAGCCTTAGGGGCTGAGTTTTAGGTATCTTATTCCAATTCAATTCTAGAGAGAACAAGTAAGTAGGAGAGAGAGAGAGAGCTTGTGGCGAAAGGTGAGAAATCAAAGAAAGAAGGAATGTGGTATGAATGTTTGGAAATACTCCATTTTCCCGGATCAGTAGCACCACATGAAAAAAAATTGCTCACTTTAAGCCTTTTACCAAATCTACTCCTTATTGAGCTTAAATTAAAATCCTCTTGATTATTAATGCTTTGTCACAACATTTGTTTTTTGTATAGCCCTCCTTTTGTGAGTAGATATTGATTTTTACTGCATATGCATGGATTTGTGACATTAGTACCTTTTCCATGATGGTAATTGATTGCATGGATATAAGAATGAATCTACTATATTGAGAGTTTGTTTTCTTCCCCTGTATGACAATTAAAAGTATTGCTTGAGGACAAGCAAGCTTAAGTATGGGGAGTTTGTTGTGACCCTATTTCGCCATGCTTTATACTTACTTTTATATCAATTTCTGCATGCATTTCATACATTTGGGGCAGAATAGTACATAATCTATGTAGTTTATGCTTATTTGTAAAATTATGGAGTCCACACTAGTTTCTGTTTAATTTCGCATAAATCGGGGCATTTTACAGCAATTCAGAGGAAGGAGGAAAATCTCGAAGTCAACTACAAAAAGTCTGAGGTCAAGGAGTAGCGGAACCAGGACAAATCGAGCAAAGAACGAGGAAAATCGACTCGATACAGACTAGTCGATATCGTCCACACTTGGTCGATATCAAGTGAAGCAGGTCGATTTCCACCTGAAGGTCAAGATTCGAGTGATGAAGAAGAGAACTGGTTGATATCGACCACAGTTGGTCGATATCGAGTGACGCAAACCGAGCCAGGAAGCCAAAAATCGACCAGAAAATAGAGCAAGTAAAAGACAGGTCGATATCGACCACTCTGGTCGATATCGAGTGGAAGTTGGTCGAAAATTCTTCTGCAGGTCGAGATCGAGTGTCAGAGACGGAATCCGAGAAGACAGTCAATATCGACCATATTGGGTCGATATCGACCGGTATGCGGAGGTCGATTTCGAGCCGTATCCAAGTCCGAGTGTTGAGCTAGATTTATTCCACAATAAGCAAGAGATATTTTATCAACTCAAGAGAAGATTTATCAAGTTCTATCAAGATGGAAGGGATCTATCCACACTAATCCTAGTTTCCTCTTAGATTTATTTCTTTTATTTCCATAAATTAATCTTTAAGTATTAGATAGATAGATTTAGATAGAGATATAGTTGTTCATTCCTAATTTTCTAGGGAATGAACACTATAAATAGAGCCTTTGGAGCTGAGTTTTATTCATTCAATTCTAGTTACAATTAGTTACAGAGAGAGAGAGAGAGAGAGAGCTTGTGGCCGAGAGAGGTTGGAGGAGGCGGGAGTTGGATTTGGCTTCGATTGGTTGTAAGCTTTCTTGATGATGAAGAGTAAGTAATCGCCCAACTTCTAGGGTCGGGGTGAGCCCGACGGTAGCCATGTAAGGTGATGCGATAAAGGTACAATCTTTTGATGTGATTTCGTCTTCTATCCCTATGAGCATGATTCTTTTGCGAAAGTTGAAGGTGAACTTTGTTTGTGTTATTGAAGCGAAAGTGATCTTAATGCAACTTGGATTAACTATGTGAAAAAGCCTCGATATTCCTATTTGTTAATAACAAAAGTTATTTGATGAAAAGCATGATTTTTTATGCCTTTATGTGTTACTTTACATGGTTATCGTTGTGCTGTTGAAACCCTGATCTTGGAAGTCTTTAGTTTATTTGATTTTATTTCATAAATTTCGAGTTCTGTTTGTGAAAAGTTACGAATTTTAGGTTTCTGTGTTGGTCGATTTCGAGGTACTGTTGGTCAAAATTTTAGGTCGATATCGAGTAGGTAGGTCGCTATCGACCAGTTTGAGTTTTCTGTTCTGTTTTGCTTGTTTTTTCATTTTACAGTTTATGTCGACAATGTGGTCGATATTGAGTGGTAAGGTCGATATTGAGCGCTCTTCTGGTCGAAATCCTGTTAAGATCTGGAGCTGAAAAGGCGATCGCTGATACGCTTCCTCGTGGATCGATCCTGACAGCCTTCTACTACAACGGGAGGAAGTCTTGTATTTATTTGCAGAGATAGGGAGTCAGTTTGCTTTATATTTTATTTATATTTCATACTTGACCATCCTCCTGCAACAACAATGATGTCTTTCACGTCTCCTAGTTTCGCCAATATATCCCCGATCCTGGCCACATCCTTGACCACTCAGACCTTCATATCGAGCCCGACCATACCTTCGTAGAGCATCCGGTGAAGGTCCTTAACCGTGGTGTCAAGACGCTTAGGAACAAGGAGGTTCCTTTGCTTCTAGTTCAGAGGTCTAGGAGGACTCCTGAGGAGGCTACTTGGGAGATCAAGGAGAGCATCTGGGCTAGCTATGAGGATGTCCTAGATGAGTTGCTTGCATCCTATGTTGAGTCGAGCGTAGAGATTTCCTTAACCTCTTGATTGCGGTGAGTATGTCTAGTTAGTTGGTAGAGATTGGTTAGTAGTGTCTTTTTGATTGCGTGTTTATGCTTAGTAGTTGTGTGTAGATCCTTGATGATATGATTTGATGAGCCTCGGTGATATGATGATGTGCTAGATATTAGGTTATGTGACTATCCTCGATGTGCTATGATCTATTGTTTATTTCGAGATTATGATTGCACTTCTAAATTTATAATGCTTGATGATAGAATCGCTAGAGATGGAAATGTTGAAAGACAATTATCACTTCGAACCTAGGAAGAAAATATGGGATTAGCTCTTAGAAGGGAATGTTTTGGCTAACATCGAAATTGAAGAATTTAGAACGACGTTTTCGAAAACTACTAACTCGGGAATTTTAAAGCAACTAATTCCAACCCGAGCTTCGTTAACTTGCATCTATGGGGGCACCTATAGTCGCTTGCTAAGACCTAGGTGTGATGTTATGATGTTTTGAGTATGTGACGGGATGAAAATCGTTGATTTCCAATCAAGTAGTTCCCACTCTCACAAATTAGTATAATTGGCAAGAACGGGGTCGAATCCTCGAGAGATTTAAGATTTCACAATGTAATCTGATCACCAACAAGTAACAAAAGTGGGAAAAGATGCAACTTTTGAATAAGAACAATTAAAACGAAGTAAAGACGGAATTTTGTTATAAAATCAAGAGTAGAGAACGGTTCCACCTACGAATTCTTTGACATTGGTTGGCTTATCGATCATTGAATTCCTTTCAAGCTATTAACTTTCCTACAAAATCCTCTCGTCTTGGTTTATATGGATTAAAAGTCCTACGAGTCCAATTAATCCCTTACACCTCAATGCAATCATAACACGGTTAAGATTTAACAATGAGATAGCACAACATCCCAAGAACTTGAGCACATAAATAACACCAATTAAACACGGTAAATCGATGTTTAAGATATATGTCAACTTCCTACATAATCATGCTTCAAACACGGAATCCACAATCATATGCATGCTACTATAGAAATAACGCAAATACGAAAGCATTAAATCTAAGCACGAAATCAATATTATCAAGTCGGCCAAGCAAGATAACATCAATAACATAACAATAAGCACAAGGAAGTTGAAGGAATTATAATAGAGGAAAGATAACTTGAATTAAAAACTCACAATTCACCAACCAAGTCTCCGAAAACGTAGGTGAAACACTAGGAAAATTAGCCGCTCATGGCTTACCTAAGCTCTCTTCTCTTCTATGGTGATTGCTCCAATTGAAAACTTAATTAAACTAACCCTATAACATCCTATTTATAAGCCTAATGTCATTCATAAAAGGTAGATAAAAGATAGATAAAAGATAGAAACTTCCTAAACAAACTAGATAAAAGATAGAACTTTCCTAAAATAATTCAGCGTCGGATTCCGCTGGCAGCGAGAAATTTCCGCTGGCAGCGAATGGCCTTGATTGAGCTTCTGTTGGATTTCCGCTACCACCTCGCTAGCACACTCGCTGGCAGCGACTTTCATGCCTTAGATTTTTCTCGAGCTTCTCCGAGGACCCTTCTTTCCGCTTCCGCGAAACACTGAACCCGCTGCCGCGAGCTGAGCCTTCCGCTGCCGCGAGATCTCAAACTCGCTGGGGCGAGTTCCTTCTTCCGCTGGAGCGAGTAGCCGAAGCTTCGGGTCCTGGTGATTCTCGCTGGCAGCGGAATTTTCCGCGGCAGCGGACGTCTCGCTGCAGCGAGATTAGTCGCTAGCAGCGGGCATTGCTTGCCCTTCCTCTCTCGTTGGCTCCTCCTCTCGCGGACTCTCTCTCGCTGGTTCTCCTCTCGCTGGCTCTCTCTTCCCACAGGCTTGCCGGGCTCCAGGCTTCTGGTTCCACTCGCTGGCAGCGACTGTATCATTCGCTGGCAGCGACTGATGCCCAAAGACTTGATTCTTCATTGTTCTTCCCTCGTTCTTTCTTTTCTCCTTTCTTTCTCTTCTTAGCTTGATTTCTTGACTTCACTTGGCCATGTTTAACAGCTTTCCCTTGCTTTCCACCATGTCGGATCTATGAGTCTGCACAATTCAACCGAAATAGCGTAGATTCCGAACTTTTCCACAAAAAGAGTTTTATCTAAATTAACACTAAAACATGCATATTCTACAATGTAAATGCAACTAAATTATCCTATAATGCCAATTAGAAATGTGCATTATCAAACTCCCCCACACTTAACCTTTTTCTTGTCCTCAAGCAATGCAAAACAAAGAAGAGCAAAACCATCATCCCACACATATAATCTTTAAGCACTAACCTTGTCAAAAGCAACATCAAAGTGGAGGAGCCATGAACATGAAAGCTAACATCCTAGCAAGTATATGAACGATTCAAAATAAGGCACATATCATCCAACCTCTCCGGGATTATGTGTTTGCTCTCACTCTCATTGTGTTTAGGCTTAACAATATATCTCTCGACTCAATCCAAAATGCAAAAAGCTACATAGAGATTTACACATATATCACATATTCTCCACCGCGGATGCCATTACTCACAAGCAACATCAAGAGGTCTTTTTATCAAGGTTGTAATGGGGCTTGGTAAGGAATTAAGGGCAAGGAGAATTTATGGTCATGTGGTGCTCAAAATCCGGGAATCAATATCCTAGATAATCAAACATCAAACATCCACTCTCTCAAAAACATCATCTTAAACTCAAGCTCTCACAACATCTTTACAAACAACATTCATTTCTCAACTAAAGATAATTTCCAACTCTCTCATTCATAATGAAAATAAAAGGCTCAAACTCATGCTCTTTTTTTTTTCTTTTCTTTTTTTTTTTTTTTTTTTTCATTCATTCATTCATTTTTTTTTCTTTAGAGCCAAAACAATAATGCACAATGTGAGGAATAAAACTAGAATTACATACTCATCCAAACTTGTAACTTTCTCAACAAAATCTCTTTTCCACTCAACCAAATCAATCATTCACCAACTCTAATCCTAATTCCCGGATAGGGTAAGGCTCATCATCGGCTAGGATAAATTTTTGTGGAGCTTCAAAGAATAGGCTAAGGCTCAAATTTGCTACAAGCAAAGGACACATATGTAGGGTGGATATGGATAATAATATGGCTAAGAAAATCATGCCTCTATCATTTGAAACTCATAAGCAATAGACATATAAATTCGGCCTCAAATATATATAACAATGTCAATCTCAAGAGGTAAGTGCATAAGGAGAGCATAATGTCACACAAGAAAGCAAAAGGGAATAAATATGATAAAAATTCCTTATAAGGCCAAAATTTTTTACTAGGACAAGTTTTTGTTGGATTTCAATGATGCCAATAAGAATCATACTTGCTCAATTAAACTAACAAGTCATGCTCCAATGAAAATCAACACAAGTAGGTGACAAGATTAGCCAATCATATCATGGGATTTATAGGTTAATCTAAAAAACTCAAATAAAATAGAGGACAATTAAGGCAAGATGGGTATTTGAATAATACATGAATGCAATGCATGATGTTTTTGGGTTTTTGAATTTTTTTCATTTTTTTTTTTCATGCAATATAAATGCTAGAAATAAACATGATATGCATGTGAAAATTTTAAATATGACCTAACTAATGCAATATGTACACTAAACCCCTCCCCCACACTCGAATATTTCATTGTCCCTAATGAAATAAAGACAACAAAAATTAAACAATTGAAATAGGTGAGGGAGAAGGAAACTCACGAGCTCAATGTGGTGGTGGAAATTGGGTTTGCCACCCAAAGGGTGCCCAAGCGGTGAATTGGGCCATGATCTCCTCATGATTCTTTCGTTGTTGCTCGATGAGAATGTTATGGTTCTCCGCAATTTGTCGGTCCGTGGCATCTTGACGCTCGGTGATTTGACGGAAGGTGCTCTCAAAATAGCCATGAGAGGGAAAGCCATCATAAGACTCGCCATGGTACCCTCCATGTGAAGAACTAGCTCCCCCGCCATAAGACACTCATGGATGGGATGTCTCCATTTGCATTACCGGCTCATACTCCATCTCCGTGGGTTCTTCATAAGGCTCCTCATAAGCATCTCCTTCGTTAGCGTTCGGAGGTGGGCCCAATGGTAAGGCGTCGGATGGAATATATAAATCGGCGGGGGACGGACCGGTGGGAAGTGGGCGAGGGAGTACCAAAGTGTGGGACTTATTGACCCCGGCATACCAAATGAAGCTCCCCGCATAATCACTTTCCCTCACGATGTTAGCCTTCTTTAGCGAAGCCAAATTGAGCTTATAGTTGTCCGAAAAAGGGACATAGGCATTCAAATCAATGTCGAGCTCCAATGCAAGCAAAGTAATTAAGCCCCCAAAGCCAATCTTCACCTCTTCCTTCCTTGAATGCTTTTTAGTAGCCTCACCACAAGTGGTAAAGAAAAGGTCTACCTAATCCGGGGTCTCATGTGCTTCGGGCAATAAGCAAGTCATCCATGCCCAACTTCCTTTGGAAACTTTGTTGATCTCGGCATGCCCGAAAAAGGTGTTGTTCAAGACCTTGTGGAAAAGTCTAAGGGAAGGGTGGACGATGCTATAATTGTAGTCATTGCCGGAGGTCATGACCTTTTGTGTGACTTCAAACCATCGTTGTTGAGGGGTGGAGCGACGAGGCAATTCAAACCAACGGGCGGAAGGATTGCCCATGATTCCAAACACATTCTTCAATTCTTCAAAAGTCATAGTTTGATTTGCCCCACCTAATCGAAAAGTAAAACTATCCTCACTAGCCATTGCAAAGGTAGCCAAAAATTCCCTAACCAAATCCGGATAAGTGCGGACACACTTGTCTACCAAACCATCAATATCTCCAATGCCCATAAATGTCCGCACACTCCCCTCAAGTCCCAATAATCTCAATGTGGGGATACCAAAAAATTTCGTCGAAATATACCGACGAGCATCAAGATCATCCCACCTAGTCCTTTGAGCTCTAGTCAATCCTCTAGGCCTAACCATTGGTGGAGAAGCCATAATAATTAATCAAAAGATGAAGACCGAAGACTCACAAATAAAGCGACTCACTAGAGGATTTTCGCTGGCAGCGAGTGGTGTCCCGCTGGCAGCGAATTGAGTCAGGCCGGAGGAGCAGCGTTATGGGTGCGATTCGCTGGCAGCGAAGGCTACTCGCTGGCAGCGAACAGGGTAACACCGACGGGCTCCGGAACTGCTGCGTAAGTGGTGAGACTCGCTGGCAGCGACTGGTTTTCGCGGCAGCGAATGGAACCACCTGTTGGGCTTGGAGGTTCTGCTGTGTCGCTGGTGGCGGCTCCTATTCCGCGGGAGCGAGTCAGAGCTTCCGAAATTCCGGCATCGTTGTCCGAACGTCGGATTCCCAAAATTTCTTCATGAAAGTTTCCCAACTCGACCCGATCTACTCAATGGCGGAAGAATAAAAGGGATTTGGGTGATTTTGTGGTGGTTGGTAGGTGGTCGGAATGTGGAAAGCGTGGTGTGGTTGCGTAGATCGGCTCGTTGGGAGTCGGAATCCGGCGCCGGAATTGGTTTTCGGGGTGGTGTAGATGACTATGTGGCTATGGAGGTGTGAAGCTTGGAGGTGCTCCAATGGAGGTTTAATGGGGTTTTGTAGAGAGGAGGAAGAAGATGGTAAAAATGGAAGGTGGGGGATGATGAAAATTAAAAAAAATGGGTAAAAAGGAAAGTGGTTAAAAGGTAAGTGGGTAAAAAGGGGTAAAAGGGGATTCTCAAATATTTTATTCTTTTTTTTTTTTTTTTTTTTTTTTGAAAATCCGGATGAATCCCAGGTTGTCTTCGAAGGACGGCAGAACTCGCTGCCAGCGGGTTGTGTTCGCTAGCAGCGAGTCGGGCTGCTTGGCTCGGCTCCTCCTTGTTTGCTGCTGGTTTCTCTCGCTGGTAGCTAATTGGGTTCGCTGCCAGCGAAAATTACCCAGTGTTACCTTTTTCCGACTTATTCTCTTAACCCTGCAAGGTTAGCTCCACACTTTTCCGAAGAGAAATCTATCTAATAAAATAAGGAAATTTCTAGCCTAATTAGATAAATTAACTAATTATGAAATTGAAATTGCAAGAAAAAAACATACCTCGGGTTGCCTCCCGAGAAGCGCCCTTGTTTTATGTCGTAGGCTCGACGGTATGACCCCTCAATGGGTCTCCTTTGTAGGCTCTTGGAGGTTCATCTCCTCCATGATTTTGTCGGAGAAGCCATCATAGTAGCGTTTTAGCCAGTGGCCATTTACTTTGAACACGTGTGCATTCTCCTCATCCTTGATTTCTACCGCTCCATGTGGATATATGTGCATGATGGTGTAGGGACCTCTCCATTTTGAGCGTAGTTTTCCCGGAAAAAGATTGAGTCGAGATTGGTAGAGAAGTACCTTGTCGCCTACCTTAAAGTCCTTTCTCAAGATGTGCTTGTCATGCCATGCCTTGGTCTTTTCTTTGTAAGTGATGGCATTGTCATATGCATCCCAACGAATCTCCTCTAATTCTTGAACTTGGAGCTTGCAGAATTCGCCAACCTCATCTATTCTCATGTTGCACTCTTTTACCGCCCAATAGGCCTTGGTTGGAGCTCCACCGGAAGATGACATGATTTTCCATAAACTAAGCGATAAGGAGACATACCTATTGGTGTTTTGTAGGCCGTGCGATAGGCCCAAAGAGCATCATCTAGCCGTTGGCTCCAATCTTTTCGGTTTGGTGCAACCGTATTCTCCAAGATTCTTTTGATCTCTCTATTTGACACTTCGGCTTGCTCATTGGTTTGAGGGTGATAGGCGGTGGATACCCTATGTGTGACATGATATTTCTTCAAGAGAGCGGCCACCGTCTTGTTGCAAAAGTGGGTACCTCGATCACTAATTAATGCACGTGGAATGCCAAATCTAGTGAACAAGTCCCTAAGGAATCCTGAAACCACTTTAGAATCGTCAGTTTTGGTGGCCTTCGCCTCCACCCATTTGGAGACGTAGTCCACCGCAAGTAAGATATAGAGATTCCCAAAGGAACTAGGAAAAGGTCCCATGAAATCAATCCCCCAAACATCAAAAATTTCACAAAACATCATCCTAGTTTGAGGCATCTCATTCCTAGTTGCAATATTCCCCATGCGTTGGCACCGATCACAAGATTTACAAAAAGCATATGCATCACGAAAAATCGTGGGCCAATAGAATCCCGAATCAAGTACCTTCTTAGCCGTTTTGTTTGGTCCAAAGTGTCCTCCACATGCATAAGAATGACAAAAGCTAAGGACGGACATTACCTCATTATCCGGAAGGCATCGCCGAATGATTTGATCCGCACAATGCTTCCAAAGAAACGGGTCGTCCCAAACATAGAATCGGGCGTTGTGGCGAATCTTGTCTTTGTTGTACTTGGGAAAATTTGGTGGAAACTCCTTTGTGACAAGAAAATTGACTATGTCCGCGAACCATGGCCGAGGAACGTTGGCCACCATTAAAGACAAAGGTGTAAAGGAGTCCGGACATACCTTCTGGGCAGAATCCGCTGTCAGCGAGTCGGGTTCGCTGGCAGCGAATGGAGTCAGAATGTGAGCTGGTGCCGGCGACAGGAGCGGCTTGCTGGTGACTTGACTCGCTAGCAGCGAACTCGGTTCGCTGGCAGCGAGTGGAGCTCGCTGGGTTACAGGAGGATTCGCTGTCAGCGACTCGTCAGCAGAACTTGAGACGAAGTGTAGAGTTTCGTCCGGGAATTCTCCAAGCGCTTGTAGCTTCTCCCCCACACTATTCGGGTGCACAATGCGGCTAAGGTGGTCGGCCACATAGTTTTACACGCCCTTCTTGTCTTTGATTTCGATGTCGAACTCGCTCAAGAGCAAGATCCACCGAATAAGCCTAGGTTTGGCGTCATTCTTCTTCATGAGGTACCTAAGGGCTGCATGATCGGAGTATATTATTACCTTTGCGCCTAGCAAGTATGAGCGGAACTTATCTAAGGCGAACACCATGGCCAATAGCTCCTTCTCCGTGGTTGTGTAGTTTCGTTGGGCTCCGTTTAGCATCATTGAAGCATAGTAGATGACATGTGAGGCTTTGTCAATCCTTTGTCCAAGAACCGCTCCGACGGCATAGTCGCTAGCATCACACATCAACTCGAATGGGAGGGTCCACACCGGGGCTTGAATGATTGGTGCGGTGACAAGACGACTTCTCAACTCGTGGAAAGCCTCCTTACACTTCTCATCAAACTCAAAGATGGTGTCCTTCTTGAGGAGTTCACAAAGAGGTGCGGTGATTTTGGAGAAATCCTTGATGAATCGGCGATAAAATCCTGCATGACCAAGGAAAGAGCGAACTTCGCGCACATTAGTAGGGCAAGGCAAAGATTGAATGATGTCAATCTTTGCCTTGTCAACTTCAATTCCCTTTCGGGAGACAATGTGACCTAAAACAATCCCTTGCTCAACCATAAAGTGACATTTTTCGGAATTCAAAACCAAATTTGTTTCAACACATCTTTTTAAAACCAATGCCAAATGGTCTAAGCAAGAGTTGAAGTCATCGCCATGAACGGTAAAGTCATCCATAAAAACTTCAATGAACTTTTCAATATACTCGGAGAAAATACTTACCATACACCTTTGGAATGTGCCCGGAGAATTGCATAGTCCAAAAGGCATTCGGCGATATGCAAAAGTGCCAAAAGGACATGTGAATGTTGTTTTCTCTTGGTCCTCCGGTGCGATGGCAATTTGAAAGTAGCCCGAGTAGCCATCCAAGAAATAATAGTAAGCTCTTCCGGCGAGGCGCTCCACCATTTGGTCAATAAATGGGAGAGGAAAGTGGTCCTTGCGAGTCTCCGCGTTCAATTTGCGATAGTCGATGCAAACTCTCCATCCGGTTTGGACTCGCGTGGGCACTAGCTCTCCTTCTTTGTTCTCTACGACCGTGATGCCTCCTTTCTTTGGAACCACCTGCGTAGGACTAACCCATTTACTATCGGAGATAGGATAGATCATACCGGCTTGTAGTAGCTTTAGAACTTCCTTCTTGACCACCTCCATCATTGGTGGGTTGAGTCTCCTTTGGGGTTGTCTTGATGGTTTGGCTCCTTCCTCCAAAAGTATGCGATGCATGCACATGGTTGGGCTTATTCCTTTGATGTCCGCAATTATCCATCCAAGGGCCGTCTTGTGTTCCATAAGCACCGCTATCAACCTCTCCTCTTGCTCAAGAGTGAGCTTGTTTGATATGATGACCGGCAAGGTATCTCCATCACCCAAGAAGGCATACTTGAGGTGATCCGGCAATGGTTTAAGTTCTATCACGGGTGCTTGAACAATAGAAGGTAAAAGCCTCTCGCTTGGGAGGGTTAGTGTTAAGGCATCATTTCTTTGGTGAGTATGCTGTGCCTCTAATGCTCCCAAAACTTCATGCAAGTAAGGTGAAATAGAATATTCAAGTTTAAGCTCATCTAGAGGGGTTTCTAAAGCTACTTGCAATTCATCTTTTCCATTAAGCTCAAAAACATCTTCCACACAAGGTTCAATAGTGTCAATAGCAAATAAAGAGTGTTCATCATGAGGATACTTCATTGCATCAAATATGCAATACTCTACCTTTTCGCCATCGAACTCCATAGTGAGTGAACCGGCATAAACATCAATCTTTGTTCGGGCGGTCCTTAGGAAGGGTCTACCCAAGAGGATAGGCGCCTCCGCTACTCCATGCTCCATGTCCAAAACAAAGAAATCTGCGGGAAAGATTAGCTTGTCCACCATAACTAAAACATCTTCTACAAACCCCCTAGGATAGATTTGAGAACGATTTGCCAATTGGATCACAACTCTTGTTTCTTGCAAAGCACCAAGACCAAGCGATTTATAGAGGGAGTATGAGATAACATTGATGGATGCTCCTAAATCTAGCAAAGCATGATTAAATTTAGCATCTCCAATTGTGCAAGGAATAGTAAACATACCCGGATCGCTACACTTTTCGGGCATACGTCGTTCTAACATAGCGGAGACATGTTCACTTACTTGAACTTTTTGCTTTCCCTTCAACTTTTTATTCCTCTTGACCGTGCATAATTCCTTCAAAAATTTTGCATAACGAGGAATAGCTTTAACTAGGTTGAGTAGGGGGATGTTTACCTCACACTTGGCGAATGTTTCGAAGAGTTCGGTGTTGCTCTCCGGCCTCCTTGGATTCCTTAAAGCTTCCGGAAAGGGTGCCACCGGCTTAAAATCGTCAAGGGGAGGTTTGGAATCGGCAACGGCGTGTCCGGAGGTGGGGACGTCAGTTTTCTGGGCAGAATCCGCTGGAAGCGAATCGTGTTTCGCTGGTAGCGAGTCGGATTCGCTGGCAGCGAGTGGGATCCCGCTGGCAGCGACTGGGATCGTTCCTGGTTCAGCAGATGCATTCACCCCATTCGCTGCCGGCGAGTCTGGTTTCGCTGTCAGCGGAATTTGCACAGAACTTGTCTCCTCCTTGTTTTCTTCGTAGCCTTCTTCCATGATCTCTTCTAAGGCTTCTTTCTCACCCCTAGGTGCGACAAACAGTTCCTTACCGCTCCTTAGGGTGATGGCGCTCACGTTCTCTCTTGGGTTGACCACCACTTGTGGTGGTAGCTTGCCCGAATCCTTTGCTTGTAGTTCTCCAATTGCTTGAGCCATTTGGCCCATCATCTTCTCTTGTGCATTCATCTTCTCCGTTTGAGCTTTGAGGGTTTCTAGAATGAGCTTGTATGGATCCTCACCTTGTTGATTAGCTTGAAGAGCCCCCCTTTGACGATTATCATAGGGTGCTCTATATTGGGGCCCTCCTTGTTGATAGGGAGGTTGTTGTTGTTGATTGAACCGGCCACCATAACCTTGTTGTTGAAAATTAGAATTATAGAGATTATTACCATAGTTGCGACGTGGACCGTAGTCTCCCATAGCATTGACCTCCATGGCTTCATCTTGCACGTCGGGACATTGATCCATAGGATGGGATGGGTCTCCACACAATCCACATGCTTTGAGTTGTTGTTGTTGACCTCTTTGCAAAGTTAGATTCTTTAGAGCTTCTCTAATCTCCTTAAGCTCGTTTTGCATGCTTGACGTTGGGGAGTCCAAGTGTAAGACTCCTCTAGCTCTATGAGACCGTCTATATTGTTGAGAAGCATTAGCGAGCTCCTCAAATATCTCCATAGCTTCCTCCGGTGTTTTGTTGAGGATGTTTCCTCCACTGGCCGAGTTAACCGTCCCACGATCATTATGGAGTAGCCCCTCATAAAGATATAGGACCAAATCGTCATCCAAAAAGCCATGATAGGGGCAACTCGCTTTTAGCTTCTTGAATCTCTCCACATATTCGTAGAGAGTCTCCGTGGCCGATTGCTCAATGCTTGATATTTCCTTCTTCAAAATATTGTGTCTAGTGGCGGGGAAGTATTTGCGCAAGAAGGCCTTTTTCATCTCCATCCATGTAGTAATGCTCTCCGTGGGTAAATAATAGAGCCAATCGTTGGCCGCATCCTTCAAGGTGAATGGGAAGGCCCTTAGCATCATTTGATCCTCCGTGATGCCGTGAGGTCTCAAACGATCGCATATTCCATGAAATTCCGCAAGGTGCTTGTTTGGGTCCTCTCCACTCATGCCATGAAACATTGGCAAAAGATGGACCCATGGTGACTTGAATTCAAACTTGGTGCCCTCCGGGAGTGGTGGGAGCCTAATAGCCAATGGTTGTGTTTGTAAATTTGGCTCCTTTAGCTCCTTCAAAGTGCGTCGTTGTGGAATCACGAGCACATTGCCGTCGTTTGGCGGTGGTTGATTGTTGTTTCCGTTGTTGTCGCCCATCTCTTCTTCGTTTTCCGGGTTGGATGAGTGCTCTCTTCGCAACCTAGAAGTCGTTCTTTCAATTTCTGGATCAAAAAGTAAGAGATTGGAATTAGTAGAACGGGTGTGGACCATGCGAGTGGTCCACACAAAAAGTTGATGATTAAACTACACAAAGAAATCGAATTAAATCTCCCCGGCAACGGCGCCAAAAACTTAACGGGATGAAAATCGTTGATTTCCAATCAAGTAGTTCCCACTCTCACAAATTAGTATAATTGGCAAGAACGGGGTCGAATCCTCGGGAGATTTAAGATTTCACAATGTAATCTGATCACCAACAAGTAACAAAAGTGGGAAAAGATGCAACTTTTGAATAAGAACAACTAAAACGAAGTAAAGACGGAATTTTGTTATAAAATCAAGAGTAGAGAACGGTTCCACCTACGAATTCTTTGACATTGGTTGGCTTATCGATCATTGAATTCTTTTCAAGCTATTAACTTTCCTACAAAATCCTCTCGTCTTGGTTTATATGGATTAAAAGTCCTACGAGTCCAATTAATCCCTTACACCTCAATGCAATCATAACACGGTTAAGATTTAACAATGAGATAGCACAACATCCCAAGAACTTGAGCACATAAATAACACCAATTAAACACGGTAAATCGATGTTTAAGATATATGTCAACTTCCTACATAATCATGCTTCAAACACGGAATCCACAATCATATGCATACTACTATAGAAATAACGCAAATACGAAAGCATTAAATCTTAGCACGAAATCAATATTATCAAGTCGGCCAAGCAAGATAACATCAATAACATAACAATAAGCACAAGGAAGTTGAAGGAATTATAATAGAGGAAAGATAACTTGAATTAAAAACTCACAATTCACCAACCAAGTCTCCGAAAACGTAGGTGAAACACTAGGAAAATTAGCCGCTCATGGCTTACCTAAGCTCTCTTCTCTTCTATGGTGATTGCTCCAATTGAAAACTTAATTAAACTAACCCTAGAACATCCTATTTATAAGCCTAATGTCATTCATAAAAGGTAGATAAAAGATAGATAAAAGATAGAAACTTCCTAAACAAACTAGATAAAAGATAGAACTTTCCTAAAATAATTCAGCGTCGGATTCCGCTGGCAGCGATAAATTTCCGCTGGCAGCGAATGGCCTTGATTGAGCTTCTGTTGGATTTCCGCTACCACCTCGCTAGCACACTCGCTGGCAGCGACTTTCATGCCTTAGATTTTTCTCGAGCTTCTCCGAGGACCCTACTTTCCGCTTCCGCGAAACACTGAACCCGCTGCCGCGAGCTGAGCCTTCCGCTGCCGTGAGATCTCAAACTCGCTGGGGCGAGTTCCTTCTTCCGCTGGAGCGAGTAGCAGAAGCTTCGGGTCCTGGTGATTCTCGCTGGCAGCGGACGTCTCGCTACAGCGAGATTAGTCGCTAGCAGCGGGCATTGCTTGCCCTTCCTCTCTCGCTGGCTCCTCCTCTCGCAGACTCTCTCTCGCTGGTTCTCCTCTCGCTGGCTCTCTCTTCCCGCGGGCTTGCCGTGCTCCAGGCTTCTGGTTCCACTCGCTGGCAGCGACTGTATCATTCGCTGGCAGCGACTGATGCCCAGAGACTTGATTCTTCATTGTTCTTCCCTCGTTCTTTCTTTTCTCCTTTCTTTCTCTTCTTAGCTTGAGTTCTTGACTTCACTTGGCCATGTTTAACAGCTTTCCCTTGCTTTCCACCATGTCGGATCTATGATTCTGCACAATACAACCGAAATAGCGTAGATTCCGAACTTTTCCACAAAAAGAGTTTTATCTAAATTAACACTAAAACATGCATATTCTACAATGTAAATGCAACTAAATTATCCTATAATGCCAATTAGAAATGTGCATTATCATTATGATATGACCTAGGAGCCGAAGTAGGACGTGGTAGGGCCCATACTACATCCTTCTATGATTTTTGGAAGTATTATGATTATGACTAGGACACTGTGAGTATTTCATGCGGGCACTTGTGAGGCACTTACGGGTTCGACAGAATGATCCCTGGACTCACCTATTCCAACTTCATCCCCTATCTTGTTTTAGTTTTAGTCTCGGGGACGAGACTTGTTTTTAGAGGTGGACGATTTAAAGGATCGAATTTTTTAATTCAACTTTTTTTAGAAAAAGAAAATAAAAAATGAATTTTAAAGCGGAATTTAACGAAAAATTCTCTAACTCAGATGGTGAACTCATTAAGGGGATTTCCAACCAAAACAAAATTTTGAGAACTAACGTGGCAACCTCGATTCTCGGTTTCAAAATTCTAACTTCGTTAAAGAGAGAGCGAAAATCGGAAACCTAACGTCGGGAACTAATTTCAGGGTGACCCTCGGGATTCAAGCTCACAACGTCGAAACAAGATTTCCTCCCCTCACCTCATGCCTTACCCGAGATACCTAGCCACACCCTAACCCATGTGAAGAATTGAGCATGCAAAGTCAAAGATCCTATCTTCTTTTGAGAGGAACACCTCCATTCCTCTTTTCACTTCAACATCCCTTGCTCCCTTCTTTAATGGGAAGAGACAAACCCTAATCTTATCTTCAAATCCCACCACAATTCCACCTATAATGACAACTCCCTGACATCATGAAAAATCAAACTTCACTTATTGCCAAAAGACCAAGCAAGCCTATTGTCTTAAAAGGTGAGGAAAGGATTGGAAATCTTCACATCTCACAGAACACAAAATCTAAAACCTCTCCTCCCCTCCCTCTTATGCCGCCACCAAAAGCACCTCCCACCACCACATAGGTTCCACCTTCCAAACCCTAAACACCACACCCAAACACTAAAGCAATACCCTTTCTGCTCCTTTCTCCCTCTCGGACAAAACCCTAAACACCACCTCACCACCTTCTTCTTCATCCACTTTTGGAGCCAAGGAACTCAGCAACACCTACAACCCTCCAGGGAAGCTTTTGGAGCCACTCAACAGCCCGTAGATCCAAGATATGAGCCCCCGGAGGTCCTTTAGTCATTTTCGAGCTCAAGAAGGGTAAGATGGTTCTTTTCCCCTCCTTTCACTTCCAAACCATCAAATATCCCCTCGTTTAACCTCATACTAAATTTCCCATCTCACCCAACGCTTGGATCTAGAGAAATCGAAGAAAGAATCGCATCACAAGTCACCCGGGAGAAGAAAAGAGAAGTAAGGAAGAGTTGGGTGAGAAAGCACTTCGAATTCTTGAGTTTTATGGTTTATTTGTGTACTAACATGTGCTTGGGAGTCCTAGTAAACATTGGGAAAAGGGGGAAGGACTAACAACGTCAAACGAGGCCAGACACGAGGCCTGAATCTAAGATTCAAGACCGTTGTCGCCGCCACGAGCATGAACTCGTGATCGCGAGGAAGAAGACCGGCCCAGGGTTCTTGCTCGTGGCCGTGAGGATGATAACACGGTGTAGAGATGGGATTCTGGGGTGCCCTATGAGAGAACCCCAAAACTCGCGGCCGCGACTCGAGCCTTTCGCAGGCGCGAGACTCTCGCGGTCGTGAAACCCTCACTGGCACCCGGATCTTGTGGGCACGAGAGCTCCTTTCGCAGCTGCGACAAACCCCTTGTCCGTGAGATGCTCGCTGGGCCATCTCGCGGTGGCTGTTATGAACCTAATTTGCCATGTTTTACACTTAATTTTATATCAATTTCTGCTTTCATTTCATACATTTGGGCTAAAATAGTTCCCTTTTATTATTAATGTCTTTTTTGATGATGAAGAGCAAGTAGTCATCGAACTTCTAGGGTCGGGGTGAGCCTGACGTTAGCCATATGACGTGATGCGGTAAAGGTACAAGCTTTTGATGTAATTCGTCTTCTATCGCTATGAGCACGATTCTTTTGCGAAAGTTGCAGGTGACCCTTGTTTGTGTTATTGAAGCGAAAGTGATCTTAATGCAACTTGGATTAATCATGTGAAAAAAGGGTTAGTAACAATTAGGGTTTATGCGAAAGCCTCTATATTTCTATATGTTAATAACGAAAGTTATTTGATGGAAAAGCATGATCTTTTATGCCTTTATGTGTTATTTTACATGGTTATCGTTGTGGAGTTGAAACCTTGATCTTGGAAGTATTTTAGTTTATTAATTTTATTTACAAAATTTTGTGTTTGCTTTCGTTTTATGCAATTTAAAGTTTCGATCTTTAGTTTCTGTTTTTTACTCGAAATCGACTAAACTTGGTCGACGTCGAGGACTGTTGGTCGACGTCTAGAAAGCCTGGTCGAGTTCGAGCACTTTTCTTTTGTTTTCGTTTCTGCTTGGTATTGCTTTCTGTTTTAGTCGACAGCCTAGTCGAAACCGAGTACTTTACTCGAAGTCGAGGACTGCTTCTGGTCGAATTTGCATTGTTTTTGGAACTGAAAAGGCGGGCGCTGACACGCTTTCTCGTGAATCGATCCTGGCTACCTTCTACTACAACGGGAGGAAGTCTTGTATTTATTTGCTGAGACAAGGAGTCTGTTTGCTTTATATTTTATTTATATTTCATACTTGACAAATCTCCTGCAACAACAAATTGGCGTCGTTGCCGGGGAAGCCATCAATCGCGCCCTTTTTAGTTCTTTTTCCTTTGTTTATATTTTTTCTTGCATTTTAGTTTCTTTTTACTTGTTTCTTTTTTCTTTTGTTTTTCAGGTGCATGCGAGGAACTGATCGCACACCCATAGACCTAAATCTCGAGCCTGAGCGATTTTTCCACCTTCAGCAAAGGCTTAGGAGGAGACTCATGTCGACATCCGACAATAAGAATGCCGGCCATCTCACACCTGCACAGGAGCTTGAGCAACTCCGCCAAAAAATTGAGGCATTCACCACCAGAGAAGCTGAACACACCCGACGAGAGGCGGCATATGCACAAAATCAACAGCGGTGGAAAGCAAGGGTGGATCGCGAGATCAACGCAAGAAGGGAACTTGAGGAGTGGATTGGGCATGTCCTAGCCAACACAAAAGAATATATGCATCCTACTTTGGAAGTTCCAGAATCAGCGATCGTTCTTCCCGCTATTAATTTTGAAATTCGTCTTTCTTTTATTACTAAAATTAGGAGGAGTCAATTTAGGAGAAGAATCAATGAATGTCCTTTAGATCATGTTACCACTTTTATAGACTTATGTTAAGAGGAAAATCAAGTATGAAATAAATCAGTAAAATAAAAGACTTCCAAGATCAGGTTTCAACACCACAACGATAACCATGTAAAACAACACATAAAGGCATAAAAGATCATGTTTTTCATCAAATAACTTTCGTTATTAACAAATAGGAAGATAGAGGCTTTCGTATAAACCCTAATTGTTACTGACCCTTTTTCACATAATTAATCCAAGTTGCATTAAGATCACTTTTGCTTCAATAACACAAACAAGGATCACCTTCAACTTTCGCAAAAGAATCATGCTCATAGGGATAGAAGACGAATTGCATCCAAAGATTGTACCTTTACCGCATCCCCTCACATGGCTACTGTCGGGCTCACCCCGACCCTAGAAGTTGGGTGACTACTCGTTGTTCATCATCAAGATTCAAGAAACTCATCAATAATAAAAGGGAACTAAACTGCATTAAATAAAATAAAAGAAAGCTTACAACCAATCGAAGCAAAATCCCGCTCTCACCTTCTCCAACCTTAATCGGTTCCAACTCTCTCTCTCTCTCTCTCTCTCTACTCTCTTTATGTAACTAATTATAACTTGAATGGAATGAATAAAACTCAACCCCTAAGGCTATCGGCTTCATTCCAAGCTAATAGGAAAGAAACTCTATCTATATCTATATCTATCTATCTAATACTTTGAAGATTAAATTATGTAAATAAAAAAAATCTAAAAGGAAATTATATCTAAAGTAGATAAATATCTCTTCCATCTTGATAGAACTTGATAGAATCTTCTCTTGTGGATATCTTCATTGGACTTTGGATAGAACTTTGATTAGAACTCGGACTAGCTCGAAATCGGCCACTGTTGGTCAACTCGATATCGACTTTCCTTACTCGATATCGACCTGCAACTTCTCTGTCTTCACTTCAGACACTCGATCTCGGTGTTGTGAGCTGAATCTGCCATGTTTTTTAATTACTTTTATATCGTTTTCTGCATATATTTCATGCATTTGGGCTAGAATAGTACAGAATCTGTGTAGTTTATGCTTATTTGCCAAATTATGGAATCTACACCTGTTTCTATTTAAATTCGCAGAATTCGAAGCAATTTACAGCAGTTCTGAGAAGGGAAGAAAAGCTCTGAAGTCAACTACATCAACCTTGGTCGAAGAGCAGCGGAACCAAGACAAATCAAGCTATGGTCAAGTGTTACTCGATATCGAGAACCTTTACTCGATATCGACAAGATTTGTGCACCCAAGCCTGGTCGAGTATGAGCTTGATCGAGAAGCTGAGAGAGAGACAGAGCGAACCCGACTCCAAGAGCCCTACTCGATATTGAGTACTTTTACTCGGTATCGACAACACCCTGAAGACATGCCCAGAGTCGAGGAAGGATGCTGAGTCGAGAAGCCGAGAAGAAGGCAACCAGGACAAAACTTACTCGATATCGATTAAATTAGTCGATGTCGAGGACAACAGAACCACATGGCCGTGCCAGATCGGGGAGATGTTGCTCGACAACACCAGGCACCTGTCCGAGCTAGATCGAGAACCAGTTACTCGACCAAGATCAGAACCCGAAGTCGACGATAACGTTACTCGATATCGAGTAGGTTTACTCGATATCGAGGAGATCTTTCCTGGGCCGCATTACGCGGTGAGCTGTCCGAGTCGAGTTGGGCTTGCTTGGATCCGAAGTTGTCCGATTCTATCAACACCTATCAAGATCTATCAACTCCATGGAGGATTTACCTACTTTAGATATATTTCCTTTTTGGATTTAATTATTTTATTCCATTATTTATCTTTGAGTAAGTAGATAAAGAGATATAGATATAGATAGACTTTCTTACCTTAATTAGCAAGGGTTAGAAGCCTATAAATAAAGCCTTAGGGGCTGAGTTTTAATCATTCAATTTCAGAGACAATTAGTTACAAGTAGAGAGAGTAGAGGAGAGAGCTTGTGGCGAGAGAAGTTGGAAAGGCGAAAGCGGATTTGGCTTCAATTGGTTGTAAGCTTTCTTTAGTTTATTTAATGCAAGTTATTTCCTTTTGTTTAGTGATGAGTTTCTTGATAATGAAGAGCGAGTAGTCCACCCACTTCTAGGGTCGGGGTGAGCCCGACAGTAGTCATGTGAAGTGTTGCAGTAAAAGTTTGATCTTTTTATGCAGCTCGTCTTCTATCCCTTCGAGCATGATTCTTTTGCGAAAGTTGAAGTTGATCCTTAGTTGCGTTATTGAAGCGAAAGTGATCTTAATGCAACTTGGATTAATTATGTGAAAAGGGTTAGTAACAATTAGGGTTTATGCGAAAGCCTCTATATTCCTATTTGTTAATAACGAAAGTTATTTGATGGAAAGCATGATCTTTTATGCCTTTATGTGTTACTTTGCATGGTTATCGTTGTGGTGTTGATACCCTGGCCTTGGAAGTCTTTTAGTTTATTGCATTTATTCATCGAAATCTACATTCTGTGTTCGAAAGTTTTCATCTATAAGTTTCTGTTCTTTGTCGATTCCGAGGAAGTTCTGTCGATATCGAGTACTGTTTACTCGATATCGAGGAGACTTTTGCCGAGATTGAGTTTCTGTGTTTGGGTCTTGTTTTTGTCGTCGCTGAGTTTAGTCGATATCGAGGACCTCTTAGTCAATATCGAGTAGTTTTGTTGCTTTGCTTTCTTTTCTACTTTTATTTTTTATTTCTGTCTTTCATTATGTCTGTGAGATTTACAGCTACCTGAGATCCGCTGACACACTTCCTCGTGGATCGATCCTGACTTCCCATTGCTGCATTAGGAGGAAGTCTTGTAATTATTTGCAAGGGATGGAATCTGGTTTGCTTTACTTATTTCATATTTTGAATTGCAAGTCTCGATTTCCTCCTACAACACTCGGCCTCCAGCGTGAAAATCGACTGGACTCAACTCGATATCGACTAAGTTAAGTCGATATCCACCTTCTCAGGTCGATTCCTGGATCTTGCTCGATTTTTGGGTCAACTCGATATCGACCCGCTCTTTCCTTCCTTAGTCGATTCTAGCATTTCTAGGTGGAAATCGACTGGCTTACTCAATATCGACTAATTGTACTCAAAATCGAGCAGTTTGTGTTGACTCGATTTTCTCGTTTCCAGATCGATTTGTCTTGGTTCCGCTACTCTTTGACCTCGGACTTTCTGTAGTTGACTTCGAGCTTTTCTGCCTTTCTCTGAACTGTTGTAAATTGCCTCGATTTCTGTGAAATTGAACAAAAACTGGTGTAGATTCCATAATTGGAAAATAAACTTAAACTACATAGATTTTGAACTATTCTAGCCCAAATGTATGAAATGCATGCAGAAAACGATATAAAGGTAAGTATAAAACATGGAAAATTAGGCTCACATCAAACACCTCATACTTAAGCTTGCTTGTCCTCAAGCAATACTTTTAATTGTCATACATGGGAAGAAATCAAAACTCTCAACATATTAGATTCATTGCCATATGTCCCTGCAATCAATCACCATCCTCGAAAAGGTACTTGTGTCGCAAATTCATGCATGTGCAATTTAAAAGCAACATGTCCTCACAAAAGGAGGGTTATGCAAAACATTCGTTAGGGACAAAGCATTAATAATCAAGAGGAATTTGATTTAAGCTCAATAAGAAATAGATTGGTAAAAGGCTAAAGGTGGGAAATTTTTTGGCAATGTGGTGCTAGTGATCCCGGGAAATGGAGTAATTTCCAAATTGAATTTCCACATTCCTTCTTCCTTTGATTCATCACCTTTCGCTCATCGCTTATTGCTTATTTTCAATATCATGCTTTTACCTCTCTAACCTCAACACTGCCTTCTCACGAGTCGCAAACATGGATGTCATGAATGGCCCCGATTACTTAGTGTTTTGGACTCCTCGCCTGTGTGTCCCATCTCACAAAACTATTATCTCAGCGAGCAGGGTCGATCTAGCTTTATCTCTTGAGGTGACCAGATTTTCTTTCACTCATTAAATTTTCCATTTATTTGCGAATTCATTCCTTGCCAAACTCCAAATATGATAATAACAACAACACAAACACCATATAATAATCTCCGTAATGTACTTTCATTCTCAACATAATCCCCGGATGGAAATAAGGTAAAGAATTGGCAATATTTAGATCATGTGGAGGATATATGAAATAGGGCATAATATAGCTTTTGTGATGCATAAGTATAGGTAAGGCTATGATTATAAACAATATGAGCATTATATGGAAATATAAAGTCCTCCATCCTCTTATCATGCAACATGTCAAAGCAATATCAAATTTTACCTCCTTTCATGGTTTTGAATAAAATTATGCACTAATGAATCCAATTTTGCATCGTCGAGTTCAATTAAAGCTTCCATGACATTAATAAAATAAATTCAATGGGGGTCATTTTTTTCAAACATTGGAAAACATGCATATAAGCACATATATATCAATAATGAATTCCAAAATAGCCATGTATAAGCAATTCAAAAAATAATGCACAAATAATGTCAAATATATCAAATATGCATAAAGTAAGCCCTTCTCCCACCCCATAATTAAACATTACAGTGTCCTCACTTTATAAAAAATAAGGGTAAAGAAAAAAACTCACTAGACAGATGTGCAGGATATCAGAAATCGAGTGCAATGATGTAGGCCTTGGTCCATATCGACCTATTGTACTCGAAATCGAGTTCTGCATTCTTCCTTGTTCCTGACAAATTTAGAAGAGAAATACCCACCATAGAAAATAATGTCCAAAACCAAAAACAAAAGCAACAATGTCCAAAAATATCCCAAAAATAAATGCCTATTTACAAGCTCTAGATTTTATAGTCGCTAGGCCGACTTTCTCCATTAAGCTCAAGGTGGCATTTGTAGGGCCCATGTAGCTTAGGCTTTAAACATGACTCCATTCTTGTCCATCAGCTGTAGTCCTCCAGAATGGATTTTGTTCACCGTGAAAGGGCCCATCTTCTTCTTTTTTAACTTGTTGGGAAACCAATGATCATTTGACTTGGAAACATAGACCTTGTCTCCAATTTCATATTCTTTGGGCTCATCATTGGAAATCCTACATAATCGCACATACCAAGGCAAACCTCTCCCATGTATAGATAAATCATTAATAGAAATAGGAGAAGAAAGATCCATAACTTGGCTTACCTTCGTAGAATTGGATTTCGGGACCTCGGGGTCTGGTCGATATCGAGTAGGGTCACTCGATATCGAGTTTTGCTGCTCGAAATCGGGTTGTGTTGGCTCAACAGGTAGAATCGACTCGGTATGGGTAGGTCGATATCGATCAGGCTGGGTCGATATCGAGTCAATGTGCACGATTTTGCCCGGCTCGATTTCTGGTAGAGGTGAATCGATTTGGTTTGGTCGATATCAAGTAGGTTAGGTCGATATCGACTGACTTTGTGCTCCAGTCGATTTATCCAGGTCAATTTCGACCCCATACTTAAGACCTGGCAAAGCATCCGAAAAATAGTTAGTACATATCGACGTACCTTGGTCTATGTCGAGTGGATTCTCAACTTCTTCGTTCAGGATGACCATGATCTCCTGCATATGGGCCTCCATATACCTCATCCGTGATGTTGAAAGTGAGCACTCCCTTCCTTATGCTTATGTTGGCATCCACCGTCGCCAAGAAAGGCCTTCCTAGACTAATTAGACAAGCAGGGTCCTCTTCCATATCAATAACTAAGAAATCAACAGGGACGAAGAACTTACCTACTTGTACTGGCACATTGTCCACCATGGCTGTTGTGATGACCACTGTGTTGTTCGCCATGAAAAGTCTTGCATCCACAGGCTCTAGAGCACCTATCTTAATCTTGGAAAAGATTGATAAATGCACTATACTCACACTGGCTCCAAGATCACATAAAGCATTAAATTTTTATTGACCAAATCCAATGGTTGTAGTAAACTTACCTGGATCTGGCCTTTTCTCTAGTACTTCCATTTGGCTACATTCATCTGCGATCTCAGCTATTGGCGGCTTCTTGCTTAGAATCTCCTTAAGAAACTTGACGTAGGATGACATCTCATTCAGAGCTTTTGTGAATGGTATCGTGACACTGAGCCTTTGAAGCATCTCGATGAAACACTAGAACTTCTTCTGTTGTGAGCATAATTTGCCATGTTTTATACTATCTTTTGTATTGTTTTCTGCATGCATTTCATACATTTGGGCTAGAATAGTTCTGAATCTATGTAGTTTATGTTTATTTGCCAAATTATGGAATATACACCAGTTTCTGTTTAATTTCGCAGAAATCGAAGCAATTTACAGCAGTTCATAGAAAGGAGGAAAAGCTCGACGTCAACTACAGAAAGTCCGAGGTCAAGGAGTAGTGGAACCAGGACAAATCGAGCTGGAAGCATGAAAATTGAGTCGGAACACACAGGTCGATATTGAGTTCAGATAGTCGATATCGAGTAAAGTCACTCGATTTGCACAAGGAAATAACAAATCAACTAAGTAAGAAGAGAGCAAGTCGATATCGAGTTGGCCCAAAATCGAGTCAAGATCAGGAATCGACCAAGCCAGCGAGAAGAAGAAGGTGCAAGTCGATATCGAGTTAATCAAGTCGATATCGAGTAACAAGTGGTTGATTTTCATCCTAGAGCCCGAGATCGAGTCGAGAAGCTGAAGAGGAAAGTTGCAGGTCGATATCGAGTTGTTCTAGTCGATATTGACTTGACCAACAGTGGCCGATTTTGAGCTAGTCCGAGTTCTAATCAAAGTTTTATCCAAAGTCCAATGGAGATATCCACAAGATCAAATTCTATCAAGATTTATCAACATGGAAGTGATATTTATCTGCTTTAGATATAGTTCCTTTAGAGATTTATGTCTTTTATCATAATGTTTTATCTTAGGTTATTAGATAGATTTAGATAGAGTTGTTCCATCCTAGAGTAGCTACATGGAATAAATCCAAGCCAAGCCACAAGAGAGCATAGAGAGAGAGAGAGCGAAGTCGGATAGGAGAGAGAGAGAGAGAGAGAGAAGTCTTGGAGCCGAGTGGAGTTTGTGAAGCGATAGCGGAGTTGGATTTATTCGGTTGTTGTTGTGAGCTGAATTTGCCATATTTTACAGTAACTTTAATATCGTTTTCTGCATACTTTGCATACATTTGGGTTAGCTAGTACAGAAACTATGTAGTTTATGTTTATTTGCCAAATTATGGAATCTACACTAGTTTCTGTTTAAATTCGCAGAATTCGAGACGTTTTACAGCAATTCTAAGGAAGGTCAGAAAAGCTCGGAAAACAACTACAGAAGTCCAGAATCCAAGAGTACAGAACCAGGACAAAACGAGCTGAAGCCAGGGCTACTCTAAATCGAGTACACCTTACTCGATGTCGAGTAGAGAGCTCGGGCGGACTTGTCGACTAGGAGCAGTATCGAGAACCAGACCAACCCAGATCCGGAGCCCTACTCGACCTCGACGAGCACTAGTCGAGATCGACGACACCTCAGCACCACACCCGGAGTCGACGAGAAAAGGAGCTGATCGACAAGCCGAGGACGAGGACGACCAGGCAGCATTCGCTGCCAGCGACTAGACTCGCTGCAGCGAGCCACTCGCTGCCAGCGGGATGCACCAAGACAACGGAGCTCGCTGACTCGCTCCAGCGGAAGGGGTCTCTCGCACCTGCGGATCGACGAACTCGCTGCAGCGGAAGAAGCAGCTCGCTAAAGCGGAAAGGAAGTACCCTAGTCGACCTCGATGAACCCTTGTCGAGATCGACTAGACCCGTGAGCCAAGTCCGAGCCACACCGAGCACCAGCTAGCCGAGACGATGAACCCGAGCCAGTCGACAACACTCCTACTCGATATCGACAAGAGCCTTGTCGACATCGACGACGATTCCAGAAGCTGTGTGACATGGCTTGACGAATCCTACTCGGTGTGGGATTACTTGGGCATGAAGGAAGTCGAGAAGGCCGAGAATCTATCCAATCTATCAAGATACATCATGGAAGAGGAGTTCTATCCACTTGAGAAAATTTAGATAAATTTAGATTTAATTTCTTTATCGCTTTTATTTATCCTTAAGCATTTTAGATATAGTTTTAGATATAGATATTCTATCCTTGATTAGCAAGGAATAGAAGGCTATAAATAAAGCCCATGGGGCTCAGTTCTATGGATTCAAATTCATAGAGGGAAGTAAGTAGGAGAAATAGAGAGAGAGTGAGCGGCCGATTGGAGTTGTGAAGCGAGAGCGGAATTGACTTCAGGCGGTTGTAAACTTTAGTTTATTTCAATGCAAGTAGTTTTCTTTCAATCAATGTCTGAGGTTGCGATGAAGCGCGAGTAGTCCACCAACTTCTAGGGTTGGGGCGAGCCCGATGATAGCCATGCGCGTTTGAGGTAAAGATCTGACCTTTATCATGTTTTGAGCATTTTCCTACTTGTTTATGTGTTTATTACCCGTCTAATGGAGATCCATGCTAACAACTTGGATTATAAACATAAAATCGGTAGAGACAATTAGGGTTTCTTGAAAGAGTTGTCTAATTGTTGGAAAAGGCGAAAGCTTGTCCTTTGATGCAATCCACATGATAATTTGTTTGGTTCTGCCTTATGCATGCTTGGTTATCGTTGTCGCAAACCCCAATCTTGGAAGTCCTTTTTAAATTAAGTTTAGTTTGAAATCCCAAAGCCTTTGCATTTATTTTATTTCGTTTTAATTTCTGTCTTACTCGAGATCGAATAGCACTACTCGATTTCGACTACTGATTCTCGATCTAGCATCGATGTAGCTTCTGTGTGCAGGTACTCGACGAGACGAAGCCGAAGTCGACGAGGACTCTACTCGACATCGACGACGACCTGGTCGATATCAACGAGCCCTTGTGCTTGCTGCTGCGCTGTGTTCAACTATCCGATCTTTTGTCGACTGCCCTAGTCGAGATCGAGGACCCTGTTGTCGACGTTCGTGAGATTTCACCGCTGCCTATGATCCGTTGACACGCTTCCTCGTTGATCGATCCTGACTTCCCACTGCTGCATCAGGGGGAGTTCTTGTAATTATTTGCAAGGGACGTAATCTGGTTTGTTGTGATTTATTTCTATATTTTAATTTGCAATCTCGATTTCCTACTATACAACAAATTGGCGCCATTGCCGGGGAAGCAATCATTCGCGCCTTAGGTAGTTAAGTCTCATGTTTCTTTTGAGTTACTTCGCAGGTGTATGCGTTGTTCTGGTCTACCACCTGAGTTTGAGGCCTTAGACGAACCGGAGCGCTACCTACACATCCACTCTAAACTCAAAAGGATAATGGCGGCCGTTGAAACACAAGAGCAAATGATCGAAAGGCTTACAAGGGAACTAGCCGCAAAGGATACCACTATCGCCAATGAAAGGGCAGCGAGGGAACAGGAAGCTGAGTACGCAAGGCAAGCAGAAGCTGAGCTTGCCCAATATCCAACTACTGCTGAGGATTATATGCATCCAGCTCTCGTCGTGCCTGAATCGGCGATTCTAATCCCTGATAACTCTTTTGAAATTCGCACTCAATTTTTGATAGAGCTTAAAAATAATGCTTTTTATGGCAAATTTAATGAGTGCCCTCTTGAACATATTACTAACTTTCATGATATGTGTCGTACTCTTGCTGAAGGTACAACTCTGGAATATGTCAAGATGAAATCTTTTCGCTGGTCTCTCGCTGGACCTGCACTGAAGTGGCTTGAAGGGCTGAAGCCGAGATCTCTCACCGCCTGGGCCCAAGTAGAGCAAGAGTTCCTGAACAAATACTTCCCACCCGCCAAAACAGCACTTCTCCGTCAGAAAATCACCATCTTCAACTAGAAGCAAGGGGAACTGCTGGCAAAGGCATGGGAACGCTACAAAAAACTGCTGCGATCTTGCCCTACTCATGGACAGCCACCCTACGTCATCCAGGAGATCTTCTTCAATTCTCTGGATCAAATTACTAAGGATAGGATCAACCATTATACTCGCTATGAGTATCTGACGATGCCACCAAGCGACGCATGGGGTGTGCTAGAAAAGCTCACTAACTACGACAATAAATATGGGGCTCCTACAAACTATGAGGAGAACTCCTACGCCAGGCCAGCAAAGGAGATTGACCCAGATGTCAGGGAGCAGTTCTACAGAGACTAAAATCGCAAGCTCCTCAAGAAAGTCAAATATCTATCTGTCAACCAGCCTTGCATCGAATGCGGATCACAGCAGCACACCACTACTGAGTGCCCACACACTGAGCAAGTCAGGATGGCAGAAACACATGAAGAGGCAGCCTACGCTGGGGGTCCAAATCGACACATGGGAGATCAAAGGTTCTATCAACCACAGTGGAACCAAGGTCCTCCTAGGAATCCCCCACCCTACAGAGCTCCAGGACATCCAGAAAGGGATCAAAAGAAGGATGATCTACAACTGATCCTTGAGGAGATGCGTCGGAATCAGGGCACCATCAACAACTAATTCCAGAACATCACTACAAAATTTGGAGAATTGGACATCTGGAAAAGGGGAATAGAGACGCAGATGGGTCAAATTGTTGCACAGATCCCACGACCGTCCGGACAACTCCCTGGGCAAACTGAACCAAATCCTAAGGGGAAAACCGGACACGTCGCAGCTATCAAACTCAGGAGTGGACATCAATTACACGAGCCAGAGGTCGGAAAACAGCAAAGCAAGGCAGAGCAGCAACTCGACTCAGAGCACAGCCAACTCGATCTCGAGGAGAGGGTACTCGATCTCGAGAACCCGCTACTCGACATAGACCAGAAGCTGAACTCGGACTCCGCTGCGCAGACCAGCAACTCCAGGTCGACCACCCTACTCGATGTCGACGAGCCCGTGGTCGAGATCGACGAGCAGCGTCTGGCCGACGTCGACGACTCCGCAGCACCTCCGACAGCTGATTAGGCTCCGAAACTGAAAAAGCCACTGCCTTTCCCTTCAAAAGCACAGAAAGATCCCACTGCAGGTAGGTTTACCAGATTTGTTAATATGATGCAAGAACTGAATGTTTCTATTCCTTTTACAGAAGCCCTGCAAGAGATGCCTGGATATGTCAAATTTCTCAAGGAAATCCTAAGCAAGAAGCGATCCATCTCAGAGATCGCAGGCGAATGCAAAGTACTCCACTTCCCTGAAAAGAAACCTTACCCTGGTAAGTTTTCTATTACTGTGGGTTTTGGACAATATAAATATGATTCTCTATGCGATTTAGGAGCAAGTGTGAGCATCATGCCTTTATCAATCTGGCGGAAAGTAAAGATAGGATGCATAGAACCTGTGGATGCCAAGCTATACATGGCAAACAATACAGTAGTCATCCCTACAGGTATAGTTGAGAACGTCCTTGTCCAGGTTGGTAAATTCTTTGTCCCAGCTGATTTCCTTATCATAGACTGTGCTGAAGATCCTACTAGCCCTATTATTCTTAGTAGACCATTCTTAGCTACTGCAGATGCCAAAATAAGTGTCAAGAATAGATCGCTCACCTTCACCATAGGCGATGAGGTTTTGGATTTCTCTTTTGGCCCAGCAAAAGAGGAAATTTCATGGCTGGAGGTGAAAAGCATCAGCAACCACGGGACCAAGCAAGCAGCAGGGGAAGGTGTTGACGCTGTACTCGAGATCGACAAGACCAACTCGATCTCAACAAGGGACGTTCTCGATGTCGACAAGCCTTTGTCGATCTCAACAACCACTGCAGAGCCAGAAACTTGCCAAGAGCCTAAGTATGGGGTCCCTGTACTCGAGGTCGACCAGCTGTACTCGATGTCGACTAGCCCTAAGCCCAACGATTCCTGTTTTGGGTCCGAAAAGGTAAGTTCAGGTATGAATCCTACTCTTCCTCAGTCCATAAAGAAAATTATAAATGATTTAAGGGGAGATAAGACACCATGGCAAGAGAATCTGCGAAAACTGAGAGCTGGAAGGAAAAAGAAGAAAGAGAAGGGAGATGATGCAAGCAACAACCTGTCAGCGGAGCTTGCATACTACCATCAGGACCTAGATGATCCAGGAGAAGGGCCAAGCATGAGCGGGCCCCACAATAATGGTCCTTGAGCGCAAACGGAGAAGTCGGCCTAGCGACTCTAAAATCTAGAGCATGTATATAAAACTTTATGATTTTTTGGGACTTTTGAACTTTTTGTTTTTGGTTTTAGGGTTTATGTCTTTTAGAATGTTTTATGTGGATAGTCTTGTTTTGTGTGCAATCTAACACTTTTAGGTCGGCTAGCATAAAAGGATCGCGAAAAGTGGAATAAGAAGTCCCTGAAAAACAGTCAAAATCGACGAAGGCCAAGTCGACGGCGACAAGGAGGAGCAGCCCAGACACTACTCGATCTCGAGTAGGCCAACTCGACATCAACAAGCCCAGACGCTCCTCGACTTCAGAAAACCACTAGACGCAGACGAGGCTCCTCGAGATCGACTACCCTGTACTCGAGATCGACAAGCCTACCTCTACTCGACATGCACTGATCTGCCTTCCTCGATGTTTTATCCCGTGAGTTCCTTCCTTTACTCTTGTTTCTATTTGATTTTATACAGTGGGGACACTGTAAATTTTAAGTATGGGGTGGGGGAAGGGCTTACTTTGTGCATATTTGCCATATTTGACATTATTTGTGCATGTTTAAAATTTATTTCTTTGGATTGCTACAAGACTATTTTGGAATGCATTATTGACTTATGTGCTTATATGCATTTTTTCCAAAAGTTTGAAAAATGACCCCCATTTAAAATTTTGACAAATGTCATGGAAGCTTTAATTGAACTCGACGATGCAAAATTGGATTCATTAGAGATATAGCATGAAATTGCCTAGTAAAGGGAAGTCATAATGAAGTGCATATTTTCATGAAAACCATAGAAGGAGGTAAAATTTGAAGTTGCTTTTGACATGTTACATGATAAGAGACGTGCATATTTTCTTGAAATCCTAGCCTTACCTATGCTTATGCATAGGTAATGCTCATCATCTTATGATGCAACATGTCAAAATCAACCTCAAATTTTACCTCCTTCTATGGTTTTCAAGAAATAATACACTTTATTATGACTTCCCTTTACTAGGCAATTTCATGCTATATCTCTAATGAATCCAATTTTGCATCGTCGAGTCCAATTAAAGCTTCCATGCCATTAACCAAAATTTTCAATGGGGGTCATTTTTCAAACTTTTTTGGAAAACATGCATATAAGCACATAAATCAATAATGCATTCCAAAATAGCCATGTAGCAATTCAAAGAAATAATGCACATATAATGTCAAATAAAGTAAATATGCATAATGTAAGCCCTTCCCCCACCCCATACTTAAACATTACAGTGTCCTCATTGTATAAAATCAAGGGTAGAGAAAGAAACTCACTAGACTGGTGTGCAGGGCCTCTAAATTTCAAATGGAAGCACCTCCTGGGACGAGTATGAATGTTGATATAGCTTGCCTCTATCCATGGACCTGAAAAGTGTAGAAGACATATACCCACAATAGAAAAACTAAAAGTTCAAAACCAAAAACAAAAGGCAACAATGTCCAAAAGAATCCCAAAAAATAAATGTCTATTTACAAGCTCTAGATTTTATAGTCGCTAGGCCGACTTTCTCCATTAAGCATTAGCCTGACTCATCTTTGTCCGGAGGTGTAGGCGGATCTGGTGGTTCCTTCGGTGGTGGGAAGCGTGGGATGTCATCTGGGGGCATCATGTGAAGAAGCTTAAACCTCCCCGAATAGACGCTCCATGGCTCCGCCCATCCATCTTCCTGGGCTCCAGCTGGCATGCATAAAGGAATATATAAAGGAAATTTGCATACCTCATAATCATACCTCTTTCGCTTCATTGGTTGATTTGTTTGCTCGTCTCCACCACAGCAAAACGGTGGAGTGGGAAGAGATATTTCCACTTCATCATGCGGATCTTCATGCCACTTTGCTAGGACCCCATACTTGAACACAAACATCGATTGCTCAAAATTGTCAGGAATGGCCTTCACCTTATAGGGTAAAAGCGACCTTGAAGCAACATGGGCAACGACGTCCGGATTTTGCGTCGGTGGCTCTTCTTCTTCTTGGGATCCTTCCACAGATTCTTCAAATATAGATAGCGAAATCGAAATAGAGGAAGGACCTACCTGGATTTCTGTGGTACAGTCGATTTCGGCTAGTGTTTCTAGATCGGTTCCTTCAGAATGTGTATATGTCGAGTCCAGGTAGTCGCTGTCAACTGGCTCATAGAAGGGGACATTGTCGAACCAACTTCCTCGTGGATCGATCCTGACTACCTTCTACTACAGCGGGAGGAAGTCTTGTAATTGATTTGCGGAGATCAGGGAGTCGATTTTGAGATTTATATTTCATACTTGATTTTCCTCCTAACAAATTCGGCGTCGTTGCCGGGGAAGCTATCAATCGCGCCCTTTTTAATTCTATTTCCTTTCTTTATATTTGTTTTTATTTTTGGTTCCTTTTTACTTGCTTTTTCTTTTTGCTTTTCAAATGAATACGAAAAACTAACCGCATGCCTATAGACCCTATTCTCGAGCCTGAGCGGTTTTTCCTCCTTCAGCAAAGGCTTAAAAGGAGACTCATGTCAACATCCGACAACGAGAATGCGAGCCAGGTCACACCAGCACAAGAGCTTCAGAAATCCGTCAACAGATTGATGCACTTACCACCAAAGAAGTAGAACACGCCCGACGAGAGGCAAAATATGCACAGAACGAACAGCGGTGGGAGGCAAGGATAGACCGCGAGATCAACGCAAGGAGGGAACTTGAGGAGAGGATAGGGCATGTCCCAGCCAATGCAAAGGAATAGCTGCATCCTACTCTGGAATATCTGCATCCTACTCTAGAAGAATCGGCGATCGTTCTTCCTGCTATTAATTTTGAAATTCGTCCTTCTTTTATTACTGAAATTAGAAGGAGTCAATTTAGGGGAAGAATTAATGAATGTCCTTTAGAGCATGTCACCACTTTTAAAGACTTATGCGAAGCTATAGCTGATGGTGCTAATTTTGAATACTTAAAACTAAAGGCTTTTCGTTGGTCCGTTGCAGGAATAGCCCAACAATGGCTGGAAGGATTGTCTGCATGATCAATTCGCACTTGGAACGAACTACAGGACCTGTTCCTCAACAAGTTCTTTCCTCCTACAAAGACAGCTGCCCTCTGACAACAAATCACGACATTCAGACAAAAGCCAGGAGAACCATTAGCACAGGTCTGGGAGCGCTACAAAAGTCTTCTGAAATCATGTCCTACGCATGGACAGCCAACCTACGTCATATAGGAAATCATCTTCAACTGCATGGGTGCGCCTACTAAGGACCGGATCAACAACTACACCAACTATGAGTATCTTGGATACACTCCACGCCGAGCATGAGATGTATTTGAGACACTGCGAACTACGACAACACATATGGGACTTCTATGGTCACTTCTGACAAAAGATATGAAAGGACTGCCCCATCTATATCGTTGTATGTGCCACCCAAGGAAGTTGATCCAGACGTCAGGGACCAGTTCCACAATGATCAGGTACGCCGTCTCACCAAACAGGTAAAATTCCTCTCTAAAGATAAACCTTATTTGGAATGTGGGTCGGTGAGGCACAACACTACTGCATGCCCACACGTCAATCAAGTAGCTCAAGGAGAGATCCACGAAGAGGTAAGATATGCGAGGGGACACTAATCAGGACCAAACCAGAATAAAAACTGGAGCTACTATCGGCAGACCCAACATCAGAACCCCCCTCCCTACAAAGAACCTGGTCACCCTGATAGAGAAGGAAAGAAGGATGACCTACAGACCATCCTTGAAGAGATGTGGAGGAATCATTTAGACACCAAACAATCTATCACTTCCATCTACACTCATATGCATAGTGTCAACTTTAGGCTTGGGGAAATTGATATATGGCGGAAATCAATGGAAACACGGATTGGCCAGATGGCGGCATCCGTCCCCAGACAATCAGGTACGCCCCCTGGATCTTCTGAACCTAACCCTAAGGGTAAATCAACTGGACAGGTAGCTGCTATGAACCTAAGGAGTGAGCGACAGATGCAAATGTCGGAGCAAACAACAAAGGAAAAGGACACTAGAGACCAGTCGATATCGACCAACCCAGTCGATATCGACCAGTCCCCAGTTGATATCGACCCACCCTTGTTCGAAATCAACCCAACTCCTCAGCAAATCCTGAGGCCAGCAAATCCACTCAATATCGACCAGACAGAGGTCGATATCGACCAGAAGCCAGTCGATTTTGATCCTCCCCACTTGACATCAGCACCTCCGCCGAAGAAAATGCTGTCTTTTTCGACGAAATCTCCAAAGGATCCAGCAGAAAAGAAGTTTCAGCGCTTCATCAAGATGCTTCAAAGGCACAACGTCACAATACCCTTCATAGAAGCTCTTAATGAGATGCCATTCTACGTCAAGTTCCTCAAGGAGATTCTAAGCAAAAACGATCAATGGCTGAGATCGCAGAGGAGTGCAGCCAGATGGACGTACTATTAAAGAGGGCCAGATCCAAGTAAGTTTGCTATAACCATTGGATTTGTTCAATACAGATTTAATGCTTTGTGTGAACTGGGAGCCAGTGTTAGTATAATGGCTTTATCAATCTGGTACAAGATTAAGATAGGTGCCCTAGAGCATGTGGATGCTAAGCTTTATACGGCGAACAACACAGTGGTAATCCCAATAGGCATGGTAGACAATGTGTCAGTGCAAGTAGGTAAGTTCTTAGTTCCTGCTGATTTATTAGTTATTGATATGGCGGAAGACCCTGCTTGTCCAATTATTCTAGGAAGGCCCTTCTTGGCGACAGTGGATGCCAACATAAGCGTAAGGAAGGGAGTGCTCACTTTCAACATCAGCGATGAGGTAATTGAGTATTCATGGATTGTACATTTGGGCTCGATTTTGACTGGATTGTACATTTGGGCTCGATTTCTGACCAGGACCACAGTAGGTCCATATCGACCAGGAATACTCAATTACCTCATCTGTGATGTTGAAAGTGAGCACTCCCTTCCTTACGCTTATGTTGGCATCCACCGTCGCCAAGAAAGGACTTCCTAGAATAATTGGACAGGCAGGGTCCTCTGCCATATCAATAACTAAGAAATCTGCATGGACGAAGAACTTACCTACTTGTAATGGCACATTGTCCACCTTGGCTGTTGGGATGACCACTGTGTTGTTCGCCATGAAAAGTCTTGCTTCCACAGGCTCTAGAGCACCTATCATAATCTTGAACCAGATTGATAAAGGCATTATACTCACACTGGCTCCAAGATCACATAAAGCATTAAATTTGTATTGACCAAATCCAATGGTTATAGCAAACTTACCTGGATCTGGCCTTTTCTCTAGTATGTCCATTTGGCTGCATTCCTCTACAATCTCAGCCATTGACCGCTTCTTGCTTAGAATCTGCTTAATGAACTTGAGGTAGGATGGCATCTCATTAAGAGCTTCTATGAATGGTATCGTGACATTGAGCCTTTGAAGCATCTTGATGAAACGCTGAAACTTCTTCTGTTGTGAGCATAATTTGCCATGTTTTATACTATCTTTTATATTGTTTTCTGCATGCATTTCATACATTTGGGCTAGAATAGTTCAGAATCTATGTAGTTTATGTTTATTTGCCAAATTATAAAATCTACACCAGTTTCTATTTAATTTCGTAGAAATTGAAGCAATTTACAGTAGTTCAGAGAAAAGAGGAAAAGCTCAAAGTCAACTACAGAAAGTCCGTGGTCAAGGAGTAGTGGAACCAGGATAAATGGAGCTGGAAGAAAGAAAATCGAGTCGAAACACACAGGTCGATATCGAGTTCGGATAGTCAATATCGAGTAAAGTCACTCGATTTCCACAAGGAAATA
This sequence comes from Persicaria tinctoria, assembly GCA_037127255.1. Lineage (NCBI taxonomy): Eukaryota > Viridiplantae > Streptophyta > Magnoliopsida > Caryophyllales > Polygonaceae > Persicaria > Persicaria tinctoria. The sequence goes on along the minus strand of JBANSL010000012.1, from coordinate 37,671,358 downwards.
AGAAATCGATATCGACTACCCCAAGTCGTTATCGATTTGGCCCAAAATCGAGTCAAGATCAGGAATCGACCAAGCCAGCTGGAAGAAGAAGGTGCAAGTCGATATCGAGTTAATCAAGTCGATATCGAGTAACAAGTGGTCGATTTTCATCCTGGAGCCCGAGATCGAGTCGAGAAGCTGAAGGGGAAAGTTGCAGGTCGATATCCAGTTGTTCTAGTCGATATCAACTTGACCAACAGTGGCCGATTTCGAGCTAGTCCGAGTTCTAATCAAAGTTCTATCCAAAGTCCAATGGAGATATCCACAAGATCAAATTCTATCAAGATTTATCAAGATGGAAGAGATATTTATCTATTTAGATATAATTCCTTTAGAGATTTACTAGTTCATAACCCGTGCAATGCACGGGATAAGTTAAAAGATTGGAATTAACAATTCAGTAAAATAAATTGTGGAACCATAAAATATAAACAAAATGAACCGTTAATATTACAATGGACTAAAAGGAAAAATAAATAAAGTCATAAAGTTACATTGTTATATAAAATTCAGAATAAAAAAACTGTAAAAGAATTAAACTTGTAGAATGAGTTTTGAATGCAATGATATGAGTCCACTCATGAAAAACCCTGCAAAAAAAAAACAATAATAACATATTAGATATCACAAACAAATAACAATTAATAATATAGAAAGATGAGGATAAAGGAAGAAAAGAACTATCATCTTAGTGTAAATTATTAAAAACTTCTTTGTATACAACATTAGTTGTTGTGTTCATGGATTGCCCATCTTTGTCACAAATTAAAATCTTCAACCCCTTTCTTGATGTCACTCTAGATATTGCAATATAGAGTTGACCAAGTGTAAAAATAGGGTATAGAAGATATAATCCGACATACGAAAGTGATTGCCCTTGGCTCTCGTTGATTGTCATGGCAAAGCACACAAGAATCGGAAAATGCCTTCTTCTAAGCTTGAAAGGCAAATGAGTGTTTGAAGGAGTAAGTACCATGCGAAGAATAAAAACCAATCAACCAATATTGCTACCTCAAATGATCTTTGCCTCAATAATGAAAGGATTATAAAATTATAATACTTGTTTCAACATTATGAAAAACTTCTTTGTACACAACATTAGTGCACTGGATCCTGTAGCTATGCCAACTGAAGATACGAAATATTGCAACATAGACTCATAGAGTTTGAAGACAATTTTTTTTTGGAAAAAATCAAATTCAAAGGGTTTGAAACCATACTTATTAAAACAAAATCCCATATATAACATTCAAATTTTTTAGTTATAAAGTGTGCGAATGTTAAATTTGATTAGTGAAATAATATGTTATTTTTTGCTAAAAAATATCATGTCATTAAAAATAATTATTTTTTATTTATAAAAATCATGAAAATTAGTATAAAAATAACACTTATTATTCTTTATAACTTCATTTTTAAATTCTTATAAGTGAATTTCTTTTAACTCATAACTTAAAGATATTTGCCTTTAATTAGTAAATCTCATTTTGGTGAAAAAGTATTTAACAAATAAGTAGAAATTCATTTATTGCAATATTTATTTCAAAATATGTAAAACTAAACAAAAAATGAATGAAGAGGTCATACCTCTTTTATAAAAATATGATTACTTTGATAATGAAACACTCAAGATACCTATAAAATGGCAGAAAACCACCCCTTAAATATGGCTCTTTGCAGAAAATCACCCCTTAAAATTAAAATTGCAGAAAATCACCCCTTAAACCCATTAATTTGTTTGTAAATCGCTACCCACAACCTTTTTTTTTTTTTCCGTTAGCTTGCCGTTAAAAATTGTGAAAGTCATTTTCACCTCCCCCTTTTAATGTTATTTTAATGAGAGAAAATGTATGAATTGAAATAAATTAATAAAATCTATTTATCCATCCCGTTTAATGAGAAAAAGGGGTGGTTTTCGGCCATTTTCCCTATAAAGAGTTATTGTATCTTACTATTGGAACTCTCCAACTCTAATCATCTTTGAGAATTAATATCATTGAGTTAGTCATCATAGTTGTTAATCTTGTTTAAGATAAAATAACAAAAAAAAAAAAGCTAGGATACTTCTTTCGTATAAGAGTACATGTTCTTCTAACAAATTTCACATTTTTTGAAGAGATTAAAATGTGGTTTCTTAACCTATGTCCCTAGAGCATATGTTTAAAAAATTAATAACTTTAGGTTGAGAAAAAATGTATAAATTAAAATATGACTTACATATACTCAAAGCTTAAGAAATACTAAATAATTTCAAACAATTTATTTTTTAATAGTTTTTAATTTATTAAAATCACTCTTTAAAAATATACAATTAAATTATTTTGAATATAATTCACCAAAGTAAAGAAGTTAAATAAAATAAATTGAAAAATTACATTAAAACATTTATTTAAATTAAAATATATTGAAAAAAATAATATTACAACATTTATTTAAATATGGTATGATATTCCCTTCAATAAATATATAATTAAGATATTGCATTAGTCATAATTCCAATATTCTAATTACAACAATATAAATGTAAAAGAAATATATAATATCTTTGCCAACTATGTCAATGTAAATTTAAATTAAATAAATTTGAAAGATATTAAAATATGATTACAAATTATATAAATTTGGCAGATATTCAACCTATTATAAGTGAAAAGTTTGTATTAGTAATGATACGACATAATAAAAAATTAAATCAATATTGTAGCAATTATAACTAATTGGGCAATGGCTTTGGAGGAAAAAAATTCATTGTGGTTTCAACATGTGGTAGAACAATTTATGCTTTAGTATTGTATATAAGATAAGATAAAATAAGATAAGATATATAAGATAAGATAAGATTCTTCAACGCTGTTTGTATTGTATCCCCTGTGAAATTTTTCATACCAAAAGAGATAATATTTTTACATTAAAATATATAAAACAAATAATGGAAAAGAAAAAGAATTGTTATGGTGGATGTGTGTATGTTATGGTATTTAGACGGTTCTCTCATCTGCCGGCTTAGTCAGCCCTCGAGTTTTAGATATATCGTTTGAACTCGAATTCTTATTTAATAAAAAAACGTAAAAAAAAATGAAGTCCGTCTGCCAAATTTATATGATTTCTAAAAAAACAAATATTAAATGAAAGTGATGATACCAAATATTTCTAAAATAGGAAAGTGTAGAAAAGACATTTTTTAGCTTAAGAAATATCCGTCCAAATCTTCTTTTGTCCTAAATTAACAATGGCGTGATAATTGAAACATGGTAGAAAATAAGTGGTTAAATTTTTGGCGGGAAAAAACTTCACCAAAATTTGACACGTGACAGTTACTTCACCAAAATTCGACACGTGGCAGAAACAGGTTCTACTTTAGTATTGTTTAGGATTTCCTTTATCATAATATTTTATCTTATGTTATTAGATAGATTTATATATAGTTGTTCCATCCTAGAATAGCTACATGGAACACTATAAATATGGCAATAGGGGCTGGATTTTATTCATTCAATCAATCCAAGACAAGCCACAAGAGAGCATAGAGAGAGAGAGAGAGAGAGAGAGAGAGAAGTCGAGTAGTAGAGAGAGAGAGAGAACTCTTGGAGCCGAGTGGAGTTTGTGAAGCGATGGCGGAGTTGGCTTTATTCGGTTGTAAGTCTTATTTAGTTTATTTAATGCAATTTATTTTCCTGAAATCTTTGATGAGTTTATTCATGATGAAGAGCGAGTAGTTACCCAACTTCTAGGGTCGGGGTAAGCCCGACGGTAGTCATGTGATGTGATACAGTAAAGGTACAAGCTTTTGATGCTATTTCGTCTTTTATCCTTATGAGCATGATTCTTTTGCGAAAGTTGAAGGTGATCCTTGTTTGTATTATTGAAGAGAAAGTGATCTTAATACAACTTGGATTAATTATAAGAAAAAGGGTTAGTAACAATTAGGGTTTATGTGAAAGCCTCTATCTTCCTATTTGTTAATAATGAAAGTTATTTGATGGAAAAGCATGATCTTTTATGCCTTTATGTGTTACTTTACATGGTTATCGTTGTGGTGTTGAAACCCTGATCTTGGAAGTCTTTATTTTATTGATTTATTTCACGAATTTCGGATTATAAAGTTTCTGTCAAGTCGATTTCGAGTTACTGTTTGGTCGATTTTTCTACTCGATACTGAGTCCTACAGGTCGATATCAACCAAAGTTCCTGCTTTCGTTTTGTTTATGCTTTTCTCTGTTATTTCTGTCTGTCTGGTTGATTTTCTGCTGAGTTTCCAAACTATAAAGGCGGGGGCTGACACGCTTCCTCGTGGATCGATCCTGAATACCTTCTACTACAGCGGGAGGAAGTCTTGTAATTTATTTGCGGAGATCAGGGAGTCGAATATGATATTTATATTTCATACTTGATTTTTGATGACATCTAATTTAATCATATTTTAGGGTTGCATTTGCATATTAGTTTAGAACATTTTCATGCATATTTATCATATTTTATACTTTATTTATTTCATTTTGCATTTTCGGAGTCTACACCTACTTTTTATTTATTTCAGGCAATTTGGGATGAATATTGTGGAATTTCAAGAGTCAATACGAAGGAGCGAGAATAATTGGATCGAACCTTGAAAGCTAAAGTGCAGAAACTGTCATATTTGAATCTATTGGGCTAGATTTATAATTAGGTGTTGGGTTAAATTTCAATTCTTTAAATTCCTGGGCTGAAATTGTAATTTGGTAAAAAGCATCATTATATATGCTCACGTTTAGGTGTGGGCGCGGGACGGGACGGGACGGGATGGGGGTCGTCCCGCGTCCCGTCCCGCGTAATTTTTGCGGGACGGGACCGGGACGGGATTCACTATTTGTTTTTCAATCCTGCACGGGCCTTGTCCCTCACGGGACGGGACAGGACGGGCCTTGTCCCTCAAATAAAAAACCTTATAAAAAAAAATCTAAAATTCCTATATATTTTGCGGTTTTCAAAGGCATAACCTATATAGATTTATAATATTTTTTATATTTTACATTTTTTCTTATATATATACACTCTAGACATATTATACATATAATTAGTAATTACACACTATAAAAAATACATGCACAATATACATAAACACAGTGCATATATATACAGTATGTATGATCAAAAAAAAAAAACAGTATGTAAGTGTGTATATGTGTAAGTGTACATACACTGTGCACATATAAAATGTATAAGTATATCATATACAGTATGTACAAAATACAAGTAAAAGGGTATATATACACTGTATCAGTTTGTATATATATACAATGCAGTATATTATAATAATAATAATAATAATAATAATAATAATAATATGCGGGACGGGACGGGATTTGCGGGATACGAAATCCTCGTTCCGCGTCCCGTCCTGCATAATATTTGCGGGACGGGACCGGGACGGGATTAACTATTTTTTTTTCAAATCCCACCGGGATCGGGACGGGCCCGGAACGGGACCGGGACGGGTCCGGAATTTGCGGGATTTGTGCTCACCCCTACTCACGTTACATTCCAGGAGGGGGCTTCTTCTGGGGTTGGAACTTGGAGAACGCCGCACGTAGGCTTTGGCCAGTAGATTTGTTTAGTTTAGTTTTGTTTCCTTTGATTTTGGTATTACCGTTTGGATTGAGGACGAAGATTTCTGGTTTGCATTTTATTTTAAGCATGTCTTTAATTTATTCTATTGCTTTGTATGTTATGTTTAGATAAATTTTCCGCTCTAGGGTTAGGGTGAACCCGACAATGTTGCTTATGTTTGATTTCGATGTTTGCTTGAACTTTGTCTGAATTCTATGAATTGATTTGATCCTAGTTGCTTAACCTAATTGATGTGAATCGATTAGAATCCTTTTTAGATTCAAGATGCTACCGATGCGAATTGAAATTGGATAAATAGATGAAATTCATGATGTCGAAAGGAGGATTGGTTTCATCGGAACCCTAGGATTGAACTTGAGGAATCAACAATTGTTATTGTGACATTTAAATAATTGTTGAGGACTCTTGAGGATTAATAAATTATTGTAGATTCTTAGGTGTGAATCCGTTAGGCGGAACGCGACAGCGAAAGTTTAATTGATTTTCTCCTAAGGTCTATAAAGAACTTAAAGGGTCTAGATTTTGTTAATTTAGACACAATCACTATAACATGCGACAACTGAGTAGGGATGACTTTAGATAATTTACCTTCAATTTGACTTATTAAGAAGATGAAGTTCGAGTGAACATCGGGTTGAATTATTTGTGGCATTTTCGTCGGAATCCTTAACCCTGGAATTATTTCTTATATATATTTTCTTGATAATCTTTGCTTAATTTTCTTAGTTTAATTTAAAATCAAATCCATCTTTCTTGGCTTAGCTTGTTAGTTCTAGATAACAATTGATACATATATAATCCCCGTGATCGATATCCGTATACTGCAATTGATCTCGTATTCTTGCGAGGTTGGTTCAGGCTACACTATTCTTGTGTTGGTTTAGACCACATCATGTTTTGGCGCCATTGCCGGGGATTATTGATAGTATTGGTTGTTTCTATAAACTGGTTTGCTAAGTCTTTCTTTTGCTTTTGATTTTTTTTTCTTTCTTTTTATGATTTCAGGTGTGTTCTTCTAGAGATGAACCGCGTTCCATATTGTGATGTTTTGTCATCCGTTGGTCATGGCACTTTGGAAAATCAATTCTCGACGTATGAGAACCGTGCTCATTGCGAGTTTTGCGGGGGTTTTGGGCATATGATCTCTGAATGCACGGTGTTGTGGGCTCCCACCTACGAGGATGCTGATGATATATCCCATAGGTGCAATTCTGATGAGTATTATGACAGCAATCACACTCATGAAAGGGCTCCGATAGGATTTCAGTTTCAACCTCCACAACCTCCTCCCGAGCAAGGACCTTATTCACACCTATCAACGGAGGAGCTACTCGCTAAGATTGCGGCAATTGAAGCTCGAATTGCTCAACTTACCATGAATGCTCAAACTATTCCAGAGAGCCTCTCGAGCCAAACAAATATCAGTGACAGTGACAATGACGATTGCATTGTCGTAACTATTGAGATTGAGGAAAGTCTGGAAGAGCATATAAATAAGGTGTTTGAGATTGATGATCCTGGAAAGGAGGAATTTAGAGAAGAACCCGGATTGGTTGTTTCCCGAGCATACATGTCACCATCACTATTTTCTGAAGTGATGGTTCAATAGAATGTTAAGGAACAATTCGGGGCATTCGTTGGAATACTCTCCAAGTGGCATATAGATGACGTTTCAAATGAAGTTCTCATTGAGATACCGCCATACATCAAATCACAAGAGGAAGTCTTTCTATTCGAAGATGGTGGTAACGGTGAACACACAAAGGGACAAGATGCTAAGGAGAAGATCACATCTTTCGGGAGCTTGAGATTTATTGGATTCCATTTATATCGCCCCGAAAAGACGTTACTAGACGGGTGGATCGAGCCATAGACCATCCATTCGGGAAGGTTCAAACGTTTTCGATGTCAACCTAAGGTAAGTTCTCCCTTTATTTTATTAATTTAAGATTGTTATTATAAACTTCAAAAAAAAAGGGGGGACACGCCCGTGTGTACCAAGGCGCGGCCGCGCGTTCAGCCCCTGTGTTCCATGTGGTTTCAAAAAAAAAAAATATTAAAGGAAAATAAAAAAACCTTCCCGTCTCTCCCTCTCTGCCCGCTTCCTCTTTGATGTGAACCGGAATCTATCTAAGGAGCTTCAATCCGACATCACGCTTCATGGAGATGGTCCTATCACGAGGGCTAAGGCTAAGAAGATGTCGAGTGCAATCTACTCCATCCTAATGCATATTACCACCTATGCTACCTCACCTTGGATGTCCACACAAGAGTTAGAGGCGAGAGATCTCGGATTAGTAACATTATTAGCCAACGAGGACTCGAGCCATTTTGCACTTCCAGCAGACAAGTGCACGGGCGTGTGACATGGGCGCGCAAGCGTGCAAGTGTGGTGCGCGGGTGTTGTTAGAAGGAAATCGAGTTGCAAAATAGAATGTAAATAAAATAAGGCAAACCAGATTCCGTCCCTTGCAAATAATTACAAGACCTCCTCCTGATGCAGCAGCGGGAAGTCAGGATCGATCCACGAGGAAGCGTTTCAGCGGATCCTAGGAAAAGGTGGAATCTCACAAATGTCGACAACAGTGGTACTCGACCTCGACTAAGGGTTAGTCGATAGGGGTCAGGCACAGTCGAACAGCGCAGCAGCCGCAGACAGAGGCTCGTCGATATCGACAAGGCCTACTCGATGTCGAGTAGAGGTCTTAGTCGACTTCGCTTCGTCTCGTCGAGTACCTGCACAAGTAAGCTACAACGACCTTGGGTCGAAGATCAGTAGTCGAGATCGACGAGTGCTATTCGATCTCGAGTAAGACAGAAATTAAAACGAAATAAAATAAATGCAAAGGCTTTTGTGATTTCGAACTAAACTTAATGTAAAAAGGACTTCCAAGATTGGGGTTTGCAACAACGATAACCAAGCATGCATAAGGCAGAACCAAACAAATTATCATGTAAATCACATCAAAGGACTAAGCTTTCGCTTTTTCCAACAATTAGACAACTCTTTCAAGAAACCCTAATTGTCTCTACTAATTTTATGTTTATAATCCAAGTTGTTAGCATGGATCTCCATTAGACGGGTAATATACACATAAACAAGTAGGAAAATGATCAAAACATGATAAAGGTCGGATCTTTACCTCAAACACGCATGGCTATCGTCGGGCTCGCCCCAACCCTAGAAGTGGGTAGACTACTCACGCCTCATCGCAAACTCAGACATTGATTGAAAGAAAACTACTTGCATTGAAATAAACCAAAGTTTAAAACCGCTTGAAGCCAATTCCGCTCTCGCTTCACAACTCCAATCGGCCGCTCACTCTCCCTCTCTACTTCTCCTACTTACTTCCCTCCCTAGAATTGAAATTGAATAAAACTGAGCCCCATGGGCTTTATTTATAGCATTCTAATCCTTGCTAATCAAGGATAGAATATCTATATCTATATCTAAAACTATATCTAAAATGCTTAAGGATAAATAAAAGCAATAAGGAAATTAAATCTAAATATATCTAAACTGTCTCAAGTGGATAAAACTCTCTTCCATGATAGATGTAGATAAAATCGGATAGACTTTGGTCTTCTCGGCTTCCAAGAAATCCCAACTCTACTTGGACTGCTCACGTCGACGCGATTCCAGAAGCTGTTCTACTTGACTTCGACAAGGGCTCGTTGATGTCGATTAGGATTCGTCGTTGACTGAACTCCTCAGGTGACTCTGCTCGACAAGGCTCGGACAAGACTTCCGGGCGTCGTCGACCTCGACAAGGCTCATCGACATCGAGTTGGGTTCTTCCTTTCCGCTTCCGCGAGTTGCCTCTCCCGCTGCAGCGAGGTCTTCGATCCGCAGGTGTCAGAGCCCCCTTCCGCTGGAGCGAGTTGGCTTCTCCGTCGGCTTGGTGCATCCCACTGGCAGCGAGTTTTTCCGCGGCAGCGAGCGGTCCGCTGCAGCGAGTCGAGTCGCTGGCAGCGAGTGCTGCCTGGTCGTCCTCGGCTTCGTCCTCGGCTTGTCGACCAGCTCTTCTTCTCGTCAACCCCGGGCGTGGCGCTGAGGTGTCGTCGATCTCGACTAGTGGTCCTCGAGATCGAGTAGGGCTCCAGAGCTGGGTTAGTCTGGCTCTCGACATTGCTCCTAGTCGACAAGGCCTGTGCTCGGACATGCTCGTCTAGATCGAGTAAGGTCTACTCGATATCGAGTAGCCTGGGCTCTCGTCTTGATTCGACTGGTTCCGCTGTTTCTTTGACCTTGGACTTCTGTAGTGGTTTTCCTAGCTTTTCTCACCTTCCTTAGAGTTGCTGTAAAACGTCTCGAATTCTGCGAATTTAAACAGAAACTGGTGTAGATTCCATAATTTGGCAAATAAACATAAACTACATAGATTCCGTACTATCTAACCCAAATGTATGCAGAGTATCCAGAAACCGATATTAAAGTTACTGTAAATTATGGAAAATTCAGCTCACAACAGCGGGTGTGCAAACTGTCGAGCAATGGAGTGTCCAACAGCACGCAAGTGCGCGGGCGTGCACCCAAGGCGCGCGGGCATGCACCCCTCCTGCGCGGCCGTCCACAACGGTGATTTTCAGCACGAATTTCATATTTCATACTTTGCGGTTTATGCTATTAATTTTAGGGTTTATTTCTTTATTTAGCTTTTATTCTCAGCAAAAATACTTTGTTTAAATAGTTATTCAATCATCAATGAAAGGACGCTCAATTATTATTTCCCCAAACAAGTTTCTTGAGAAACTCTAGCGGACGTGAGAAGCGTTCATCTTCTTCGTGAGATTCAAAGAAACTAAGGACCGTGAGAAGCGGCGCTGAGAGATTGATTTGCTTGTGAGATTCAAGTAGATTAAGATCTCATCGATCTAAAGGAGGATTCGTGAGATTCGAGTTCTTTCGCAGATCCAATTCGACTACCTATTCGAAGCGATCGGGCACCCTTAGGCGTGAGATTCGCCTTCAAGTGGTATCACGAGTCAGTACTTCGATCAAGGTAGTTATCTATATCCGTTTTATTCGTTGATATTGTTCAATTTCTGCAATTCGTTCATCTAAAAACACAAAAATCCCAAAAACAAAGTTTACCCTAATTCGCATTCACCGTCATCGCCCCCTTCCGCTCCACCATCCCCGACCACCACCATACACCAGCCCTGCACCACCCCTCTACCATCCCTCCGCTACCATCCCTTCGCTACCATCCCTCCGCTACCATTCCGCCACCCCTCCGCCACCACCCTTGCTTAACCCTAATTTTCCTTGCTTTGTTATTTTGTCTTCAAACCCTAGGTTTCCTTTCCCTATTTTTCGCAAGTTGCTTTTGATCTTATTTTGTTGATTTTTCTGCTGCGTTTACGTTCCTTTTCCACACAAAAAAATAAAAAAATTCATTCGAGTTGAAAAGCCAAAATAAGGCAATCCTCTTGATCTCTTTGCTCACCTATTCGTTGTTGGGTGCTGTTTGTTCTTCTTCTTACAAAAAAAAAATAAAAAATAAATCAAAGCCAAATGAGTGGAAGAGCCAAAATAAGGTAACCCTCTCGTTCTTTAGCATTTGTGTTGCATTGCTCTATACAACCGCAACGATTATATCTCATCAACGAGTGGCAAAGCCAAAATCAGGTAACCCCCTCGTTCCCTTTATAGGGTAGCTTGTGTCGACTTTATTGTGCTTGTGTGTTTGCAAAGTTAGGAGGTCAACGATAAGAAAGGGAGCAACTTGCATTCTTGTGCCTTTGTTTCCTACCTTAGTCACCCTTCCCTATTATCTTGCTTGCCTTTGATATTTGTGTTTTGAATATTAGGATTGTGGAAGTTGGTACATTGTCACGTTTATCTCGGTTTAGCACTCCTTGTCGTTGTGTTGTCTTTTGGGTGTCCCTAACCATGTCACAGGACAAGGGAAAACGTCATGCTGATGAGGGGTCGTCGGATGTTAATCTTAATGAGCTTGCGGCCACTGTGGCTGAGCTGGCACGAGCGGTTGCCGTATTGCAACATCAGACCGCTCGCAAAAAACCACCATTTGTGGACTTCGCAGAGACCGAAGAAGACCATAACCCTTTTTCTCAAGACACCTCTTACCGACGTGCCGAGACCTCTAGTGGTCTACGCGGCCCACGCCGTGGAATCCAACGTCATTTCCTTACCGACGATAATTTTAATACGAATGAGCAGCCTCCTCCTCGTCATGCCCATGGTTTTCGACAACAAGAGGACGAGCAACCCCAACGCCGAGTCGATCGAGGTATGAAACTTAAAATTGCTGACTTTGTAGGTACCTCCGATCCCGAAGCATATCTCGAATGGGAACAACAAACGGAGGTTGTCCTAAGGTACTATCGATACCTAGAGGAGGAGAAAGTTGAGATAGCCACCATTCATTTCACTGGCATAGCTCAATCTTGGTGGCTCCAAGATCTGTCAGATCGCGAGTATGAGATGCGAGACCCCATCACCACATGGGAGGATTTGAAGGAGATCATGCGAACCCGCTTTGTGCCGTTCGATTATGAGCAACGTATGCAATTCCGCCTAGACCGTCTTCGACAAGGCTCCCTTTCCCTGGAGGAGCTCTATGCTGAAATGCGTTGTTTGATGCAACGAACGGGCATTCGTTATCCAAAGAAGATTATCTTTTCAAAATTCATCTCTAGCCTTAATAGAGACATTGGTGAACAAGTTGAACGACAAAGGTACTCTTCAATTAATGATGCACTTCACTTTGCTACTATATTATATGAACAACGTCGTGCAGGATCCGCATTTTCATCTAGCGCCAGTCGTAGGTGGTCTCCCCAGCCCCTAGGACCACCACCCACATCGGCACCACATTGACCGTCGTTGCCGAGCTCCACACGTCCTGATCGTACCACAACTAGCCGCCCCGGGAACCCACGTGGATCCCAGCAGCCGCTCATTAGACCTAAGGAGGCCCCATCTAATGCCCCTCGGCAGGACATTCGGTGCTACAAGTGCCAAGGGCGAGGCCACTTTGCTCGGGAGTGTGGCAACACCCAAACGGTGCTAATGACTGCATTTGGTGATTACTTGGTCCAAGAGGATGATGAGCTCATTGACTATGATGCGATGCAGCCCATTTATGATGAGGAACCACAACCAGAGGACCAAGATCCGGAGGAGATCGAGTGTTATGGTAATTAAACAGGTTTTGACTACAGATCAGGTACCCCGCACTTCTCAACGGGAAACTATCTTTCATTCGCGTTGTTTCATTCAAGATAAGGTTTGTAGTCTAGTCATTGATGGTGGTTCTTGCTGCAACATTATTGATACTCAAGTCGTTGAGCGCTTTAAGTTGCCTACTATTGATCATCCTATCCCTTATCAATTGAGTTGGCTAACTTCCGCAGGTAACCTCATGGTTAAAAAGCAAGCTAAAATCGCCTTTTCTATAGGTGAATACAATGATGTGATAACCTGCGATGTAGTTCCTTTAGAGGTTTGTCATTTGTTGTTAGGAAGACCTTGGCAATTCGATCGCAAGGCCATTCATGATGGGTTTACTAACACTTATTCCTTCAATATGCAAGGTCATCTTGTTACTTTGTTTCCGCTAACCCCGCAGGAATGTTTACAAGATCATGTTGAGCGGGAGCAATGCCGACAAGCCCGTCTCCAGGAGAAATCGGCTCCCTTGCAACTAGGCCCCACCGTGCATCCAAAGAAGAAGGCGGCATCCCCGTCGCAGCCACCGAAACACCTCATGTTGGCCCGTGCTAGTGAGGTCAACAACGCTATTAAGGGAAGTAATCCTTGCTTTCTACTCTTGTTCAAAGAGTCTTGCTTGGTTTTGGAGTCGTTGCAAGACTTACCCCCTTTTGTTGCTCCACTTTTGCAGGAATTCAAGGATATCTTTCCTGATGACATCCCACCAGGCCTACCGCCGTTGAGAGGCATCGAGCATCAAATCGACTTTGTTCCAGGTGCTACAATACCCAACAAGCTGCGTATAGAACCAGCCCAAAGGAAACTGAGGAGCTGCAACGCCAAGTCGAGGAGTTGCTCAACAAGGGCTATGTTCGTGGGTCCTTGATCCCTTGTTCCGTTCTGGTCATCCTGGTGCCGAAGAAGGATGGTTCTTGGCGAATGTGCATTGATTGTAGAGTTGTAAACAACATTACAGTTAAGTATCGCCACCATATCCCTCGTTTAGATGACATGTTAGATGAATTGTATGGTTCCACTATTTTTACTAAAATTGATCTTCGAAGTGGTTACCATCAAATTCGAATGAAAGAGGGAGATGAATGGAAAACAGCATTTAAAACTAAATATGGTTTATATGAATGGTTGGTTATGCCCTTTGGACTCACTAATGCACCTTCTACTTTCATGAGGCTAATGAACCATGTTTTGAGACCTTATTTAGGGAAATTCGTTGTTGTTTATTTTGATGACATTTTGATCTATATCAAAACTGAATTTGAGCATTTAGACCATCTCTACCAAGTTTTCACAATTCTTAGGAAGGAACAACTTTATGCTAATCTTAAGAAATGTCATTTTTGTGCGGAGTCTACTATTTTTCTCAGTTTTGTTGTAGGGAGAGATGGCTTAAGAGTTGATGAGAGCAAGGTGACTGCCATTAGAGATTGGCCGCAACCCACGTCAATGACCCATGTCCGAAGCTTTCTTGGTCTTGCGGGCTTTTATAGGCGCTTTGTGAGGGATTTCAGCAGCATTGCTCATCCCTTGACCGAGCTCACACGCAAGGATTCTGTCTTTCGATGGGGTCCGGCCCAAGAACGTGCATTCCGACTCTTGAAGGACAAGCTGACCAACACTCCACTGTTGGCCCTTCCGGATTTCAGCCGCACCTTCGAGATCGAATGCGGCGCCTCCGACATCGGTATAGGAGGTATCCTCATCCAAGGAAATCGCCCTATTTCCTACTTCAGTGAGAAGCTCAGCGGCCCAGTGCTCAATTATTCCACATATGATAAGGAGCTATATGCCTTGGTCCGGGTTCTTCGCACTTGGCAGCACTACCTTTGACCTAAGGAGTTTGTGATTCATTCGGATCACGAGGCTCTAAAGCACCCGAAGGGACAGGCCAAGCTAAATAAGAGACACGCACGTTGGATAGAGTTCATCGAGACCTTCCCCTATGTGATCAAGCACAAACAGGGTAAGGACAACATTGTAGCTGATGCGTTGTCCCGCAGGTACACTCTTCTTTCTTCCTTAGATGCTCATTTGCTTGGGTTCTCTTTGATTTGTAATCTTTATGCTACGTGTGAAGATTTCAAACATATATATGATGAATGTGTGTCTAAAGGAAGTGTGAACCATTACTTTATCGAAAAGGGCTATTTGTTCAAATCTGCGAGAAACTATGCATTCCTAGGAGCTCTATTTGATTGCTTTTGGTCCAGGAATCTCATTGTGGTGGTCTTATGGGACATTTTGGGATTGATAAGACTTTGGCTATGCTTAAGGAACACTTTTATTGGCCTGAAATGAAAAAGGATGTAGGTAAGTTTTGTGCTGCTTGTATCCAGTGTAGGAAAGCCAAGTCTAGATTGAACCCCCATGGCCTTTACACTCCCTTACCTATTCCTACAGCCCCTTGGGAGGACATTAGCATGGATTTCATTGTAGGATTGCCAAGAACTAAGAAAAGGAGGGACTCTATCTTTGTGGTTGTCGACCGGTTTAGTAAAATGGCCCATTTTATTGCTTGTCACAAAACTGATGATGCATCTCATGTCGCTGATTTGTTCTTTGTTCATATTGTGTGATTGCATGGTATTCCTTGTACAATTGTTTCGGATAGAGATGCTAAGTTCCTAAGTTATTTTTGGAAGACACTTTGGGCTAAATTAGGGACTAAGCTCTTATTCTCTACTAGTTGTCACCCGCAAACTGATGGCCAAACTGAGGTTGTGAATCGGACATTAGGAACACTTCTTCATGCTATTTTGCAAACTAACCTTAAACGTTGGGAAGATTGTTTGCCTTTTGTCGAGTTTGCTTACAACAGGTCCATCCATTCGGCGACTAGAATGAGCCCGTTCGAGGTTGTTTATGGCCGCAATCCACACACGCCCTTGGACCTTGCTCCGCAACCCCTCAAGGATCGGGAGAACTTTGATGCCCGTGACCGTGCTGAGTTTGTGAGGGAGCTACATAAGCAGACGTCCGAACAACTTCAGTGTCGTGCCGAGCAATATATCCGGCAACACAAAAAAGGACGCCGTGAGCTCGTTTTCCAACCGGGTGATCTTGTGTGGGTTCACCTTCGGAAGGAGTGCTTTCCTACCCGCCGCAAGTCCAAGCTAGATCCTCGAGGTGATGGTCCGTTTCGAGTGCTCCGACGGATCAACAACAACGCTTATGGGATCGATCTCCCTGGTGATTATGGTGTGCATGCTACTTTCAATGTTGCTGATTTGTCTCCTTATGTTGATGATGATTTCGAGCCTCCATTCCATGATTCAGGGACAAATCAAGACGAAGAATGGGAGAATGATGTGAACCGGAATCTATCTAAGGAGCTTCAATCCGACATCACGCTTCATGGAGATGGTCCTATCACGAGGGCTAAGGCTAAGAAGATGTCGAGTGCACTCTACTCCATCCTAAGGCATATTACCACCTATGCTACCTCACCTTGGATGTCCACACAAGAGTTAGAGGCAAGAGATCTCGGATTAGTAACCTTATTAGCCCACGAGGACTCGAGCCATTTTGCACTTCTAGCAGACAAGTGCACGGGCGTGTGACATGGGCGCGCGGGCGTGCAAGTGTGGTGCGCAGGCGTGCAGACTGTCGAGCAATGGAGTGTCCAACAGCACGCAAGTGCGCGGGCGTGCACCCAAGGCGTGCGGGCGTGCACCCCTCCTGCGCGGCCGTCCACAACGGTGATTTTCAGCACGAATTTCAGATTTCATACTTTGCGTTTTATGCTATTAATTTTAGGGTTTATTTCTTTATTTAGCTTTTATTCTCAGCAAAAATACTTTGCTTAAATAGTTATTCAATCATCAATGAAAGGATGCTCAATTATTATTTCCCCAAACAAGTTTCTTGAGAAACCCTAGCGGACGTGAGAAGCGTTCATCTTCTTCGTGAGATTCAAATAAACTAAGGACCGTGAGAAGCGGCGCTGAGAGATTGATTTGCTTGTGAGATTCAAGTAGATTGAGATCTCATCGATCTAAAGGAGGATTCGTGAGATTCGAGTTCTTTTGCAGATCCAATTCGACTACCTATTCGAAGCGATCGGGCACCCTTAGGCATGAGATTCGCCGTCACTCTTTCCTTCTCCTCTCCTCTCCTCGCCTCCCTCTTCCCGACTGCCTTTCCCCACCGCCGACCAGCCGCAACACCACCGGCGCACTGACGACCGGACCCACCGCCCGGACCACCTGACAACCAGTAGCCCGCGACCTTTGCACCGTCGCCCTCCTTCTCCTCACCGGCTTCTCTTCCAATCTCCGTCCTCACCCTCAAATTTCCGGCCAATCCTGCTCTGTCATCACAGCGCCCTCTTCCCGATGCCCTTCCAAGGTCACCCCCCCCCGCCCTCTCTCGCGCGGAACCACCACCGTCGCCCCGACACCCTCCACCAGATCTCCCTCGCTCCTCTCCGCCTTCACCGCTGGAGCCCGAACCGCCCCGGATGCTCGAAGGCTCCGTTGCTGCTCTCGATTGGTCGTGATTCCAGCCTTCACAGCTGCTACTACTGGATGAATCCTCAAACATCCATTCCACTGGTAAGTGCAGGTATAAATCAATTCCAATTTCTGATTGTTGGACTTAAGTGATTTTATTGAATGTGATATGTGGTTTTGATAGCCTTGGGCTGCCATGTCCTTCAATCGGCTGAATTCTATGTAATTGATTTAGGGGTTTGGATGGTTACTTGAGCCTGAATTTTTGCATATTTGTACTCATTTGGCTCAATTGGAATGAAATGGAGAGGATGATACTTGAACTTAAATGCTGAAATTTTTTAGTTATGCAGGCGGTATGTAATGGACTTGTTGAGCTTGAGGTATTATAATGTACTGTCCATTGTTTTTTTTTTTTGCTTGAGTCTGATGCTATGGCATGAATTACACTAGCTTGACTTGAAATTTTTAGGCTATACTTGTTGATTATTGGGTGGTGAATGAGATAGAAGTGTTGAACTTCCCTTGAGCTTATGATCTTTCTACTGGATGTTGAAATTGATCTTTGATTGCATTTTATGATCTAATCTGGTTAATATTAACCTGTGCTGAATTTGATAGCCTTTCATTGCTGTCACATTGGGCTCTAGCTATGATTATGAGACTTTGATAGGCATGAACTCTCTGTTGCTGATCAATTTTTTCCTTGTTTTATCTGAAATCAGCTGAGTTTCTTGTTTTTTTTAGTCTCATGCTTCTGAGAAACTCGGGATCAAATTTAGAGGTGAATTTGACTGATTTTGGTTGCTAAAATTGATCACCTTAGTTTTCAAAATTTAGTCTTTTATTACACCTATTTATTGGAAATGTTGGCTATTAGATTGAGATGTGCCCATACTTGTTCTCTTCCTGCTTGTCTCATGCTCCCTGTTTCCATTGAGTTTTCATTATTTTACTTTGCAAAATATGGATGAGTGTGAGGTGCAGGACTGGAATTTGTGCATGCTCTTACTTGTGCATGGTGTTTATCGATATATCTTATATCATTGGTTTTTGCTGAGCTGAATTTATCTTGTGAAATTGAGATGTTACTTATGATAGGGTTGTTTGAAGGAGTAGGTGCTTTGTATCATTCTCTTGAACTTGATTATTGAGTTTACATGTTATGTCCATGAAGTCTGATTGATCTAAAGTGATTATAACCTACTGCTGGTTCTGTATGGTTTTGTACCCTTGCTCTTAGAGAGAGCTTGTGTTGTCTGGCTGGTTGGTTGTTTTCTTTGTTTTTTATGTCTTGGTCAGATTTAATGTCAAGGAGATGCAACTACATGTTTTAGGAGTTCCCAATCACACCCAGAAGTAATGTTGCTTGTTGATTTTGCTGAATTCGAGAAGCTCCTGTTGTACTTTGGGGACAAAGTAGGAATTAAGCTTGGGGTGGGGGTAACTCACTTATAGTTCATTTGTAGCTCTGTTTTTTCATTTAAGTTTTTTAATTTTTTTTCTTTTTCACGTGCATTTCCTGCATTGCATTTTCATATAGGTGTCTTGAGATGAACCTTTGCTAATAAAAATCCTTTGCTCTTCTTGAAGAAGATGTCATTTCCTTGATTGAATTTGGTTGATGATATCCTTTAAGGCATGCTAAAAAGCTTGTGATGATTTAGATTATTGGGTTTATACTATAATTCATTCAAAACTAGTCATTGCTTGAGACTTGTTGAGATTGAGATTCTAAGACAAAAGTCGTGAGATTCTGGGCCTAGGACTGACATCCATGAGTCTTCTTTTCTTTTATGTGTGAATTGCTCATCTTGATTGCTCTATCTTCAGAACTTGCGTTAGAACCTCTCGAGGTCACATGTATGACTTGTGTGCATTGCATAAACATGAGTGAGGTCATTTGTTAGCCTATTATTCCCTTCCTACCAATAGTTATATCCTTTGCTTAAAAGCCCATTGAGCCTATTTGCCTATTCATTTGTAGCTCCACGAGATTATCCTTAAGCCTATTTTAGCCTTGTTTACCCATTCGGGAATTGGGATGAAATAGAATTATGGTTCATTTGAGTGGAGAGGGAGAATAATTGATGTATCCAAAGTAGCCATGTCTTTATGCATATTTTTAGTTCCATACTCTTTACATTTTACATATTTCGGGTTGGGAATATGTCGGAATTATGTAGTATATGCTTATTTGTCAGAAATGGAGATCTACATAAGTTTCTGTTTAATATTGCAGAATATGGAAACATTTCGGGAGAAAACCAAGAAGCGAGAACCGGAGCACAAAGCTACTCGATATCGACTAACCCTAGTCGATCTCGACAAGACATGCCTAGGCACCTGCGCATCGAGGATCCTATGTCGAGAAACTGAAGACGAAGAACCCGACTCCACACCCAACTCGATATCGAGTACGGGTACTCGAGGTCAACAAAGACGTGGAGCCAGGACCGAGCACCTCGAGAAAACTTGCCCGACTAGCCAAGAGAGACCTAGTCGACGGACACCCTACTCGAGATCGATGAGCTCTCGTCGAGATCGACGAAGCCTGTAAGCCTATGTCCGAGCATGTTGACAAGAGGCTACCCGATGCACCAAGTCGGCAAAGTCGATGACCCATTTCTACTCGAAGTCGACGAGGGGTCCTCGAGATCGACGAAGCAGCTGGAGACCACACCCGAGCATGTCGAGGACCAGCTAGCCGAGACGCACCAGTCGACCGACAATCCTACTCGAGATCGAGTAGACCTTTGTCGAGATCGAGGAGACTTCCAGAGACGCGTTACGCGGTTTGATCAATTCTACTCGGTATGGGATCACTTGGGCTCGAACTTTGCCGAATTATATCCGATCTATCAAGATACATCATGGAAGGAGAAGATCTATCCACTTTAAGACTTTTAGATATATTTCCCTTTTAGATTTAAATTCTTTGTTGCTTTTATTTATCATTATGCTTTTAGATATAGTTTTAGATATAGATAAATATTTCTATCCTTGAGTAGCAAGGTTTAGAAGCCTATAAATAAAGCCCATAGGGCTGAGTTTTAATCATTCAATTTGAGAGAGAAGTAAGTAGGAGAAGTAGAGAGAGAGAGAGAGTGAGCGGCCGATTGGAGTTTTGAAGCGAGAGCGGAATTGGCTTCAAGCGGTTGTAAACTTTGGTTTATTTTAATGCAATTAGTTTTCTTTCAATCGATGATGTCTGAGTTTGCGATGAGGCGCGAGTAGTCCACCCACTTCTAGGGTTGGGGCGAGCCCGACGATAGCCATGTGTGTTTGAGGTAAAGATCCGACTTTTATCATGTTTTGAGCATCTACTACTTGTTTATGTGTTTATTACCCATCTAATGGAGATCCATGTTAACAACTTAGATTGTAAACATAAAATTAGTAGAGACAATTAGGGTTTCTTGAAAGAGTTGTCTAATTGTTGGAAGAGGCCAAAGCTTGTCCTTTGATGCAATCCACATGATTATCTTTTTATCTCTGCCTTATGCATGCTTGGTTATCGTTGTTGCAAACCCCAATCTTGGAAGCCTTTTACATTAAGTTTTGTTCGAAATCCCCAAGCAATTGTTTTTACTTTCTTTCGTTTCATTTTAGTTTCTGTCTCCTCGATATCGAATAGCACTCGTCGATATCGAGTACTGATTCTCGATCTAGCATCGCTGTAGCTTCTGTGTGCAGGTACTCGAGAAAGCCCAACTCGACGTCGACGAAGCCTATTCAATATCGAGTACCCTCTGGTCGATATCGACGAGCCCCTGTGCTTGCTGATGCGATGTGTTCGACTGTCCGATCTTCTGTCGACTAACCTAGTCGAGATCGAGGACCCTGTTGTCGACTTCTGTGAGATTTTTCCGCTACCTATGATCCGCTGACACGCTTTCTTGTGGATCGATCCTGACTTCCCGCTGCTACATCAGGAGGAGGTCTTGTAATTATTTGCAAGGGACGGAATCTGATTTGCTGTGATTTATTTATATTTTAATTTGCATTCTCGATTTCCTCCTACCAACAAATTGGCGCTGTTGCCGGGGAGGCTATCATTCGCGCCTTAGGTAGTTAAATCTCACATCTGCTTTGAGTTACTATACAGGTGTATACGCCGTTCTGGTCTACCACCTGAGTTTGACAGCTTAGACGAACCAGAGCGTTACCTGCACATCCACTCTAAACTCAAAAGGATCATGGCGGCCGCTGAAACACAAGAAGAGCTGATTGCAAGGCTTACAAGGGAGCTAGCCGCAAAGGATACCACTATCGCCAATGAAAGGGCAGCGAGGGAACAAGAAGCTGAGCGCGCAAGGCAAGCAGAAGCTGAGTTTGCCCAATATCCAACTACTGCTGAGGATTATATGCATCCAACTCTCGTCGTGCCTGAATCGGCGATTCTAATCCCTGATAACTCTTTTGAAATTCGCACTCAATTTCTTATAGAGCTTAAAAATAATGCTTTTTATGGAAAATTTAATGAGTGTCCTCTTGAACATATTACGAATTTTTCTGACATGTGCCGTACTCTTGCTGAAGGTACAACGCTGGAATATGTCAAGATGAAAGCTTTTCACTGGTCTCTCGCTGGGCCTGCACTGAAGTGGCTTGAAGGGGTGAAACCAAGATCACTCACAACATGGGCCCAAGTAGAGCAAGAATTTCTGAATAAATTCTTCCAACCCGCCAAAACAGCACTTCTCCACCAGAAAATCACCGTCTTTAAACAGAAGCAGGGGGAACCACTGGCAAAGGCATGGGAACGCTACAAAGAACTGCTGTGATCTTGCCCTACTCATGGACAGCCACCCTACGTCATTCAGGAGATCTTCTTCAACTCTCTTGATCAAGTCACTATGGACAGAATCAACCATTATACTCGCTATGAGTATCTGACGATGCCGCCAATTGACGCATGGGGTGTGCTAGACAAGCTCACCAATTATGACAACAAATATGGGTCTACTGCAAACTATGAGGAGAACTCCTACGCCAGGCCAGCACCATCTATGCCACTCTATGAGCCAGCAAAGGAGATTGACCCAGATGTTAGAGAGCAGTTCTACAGAGACCAGAATCGCAAGCTCCTCAAGCAAGTCAAATATCTACCTGTCAATCAGCCTTGCATCGAATGCGGATCACAGAGGCACACCACTACTGAGTGCCCACACACTGAGCAAGTCAGAATGGCAGAGACACATGAAGAGGCAGCTTACGCGGGGGGTCCCAATCGCTATATGGGAGATCAAAGGTTCTATCAACCACAGTGGAACCAAGGCCCTCCTAGGAATCCCCCACCCTACAGAGCTCCAGGACATCCAGAAAGGGATCAAAAGAAGGATGATCTGCAGCTGATCCTTGAGGAGATGCGTCGGAATCAGGGCACCATCAACAACCAGTTCCAGAACATCACTACAAAATTTGGAGAACTGGACATCTGGAAAAGAGGAATAAAGACGCAGATGGGTCAAATCGCTGCACAGATCCCACGACCGTCCGGACAGCTCCCTGGGCAAACAGAACCAAATCCTAAAGGGAAGACCGGACACGTCACAGCT
Source organism: Persicaria tinctoria (assembly GCA_037127255.1). Taxonomy (NCBI): domain Eukaryota; kingdom Viridiplantae; phylum Streptophyta; class Magnoliopsida; order Caryophyllales; family Polygonaceae; genus Persicaria; species Persicaria tinctoria. The sequence goes on along the minus strand of JBANSL010000012.1, from coordinate 37,648,502 downwards.
ATCAAACTCAGGAGTGGGCATCAATTACACGAGCCAGAGGTCGAGAAACGGCAAGACAAGGCAGAGCAGCAACTCAAGACAGAGCAAGATCAACTCGATCTCGAGGAGCTCGTACTCGATCTCGACAAGACCCTACTCGACACAGACTAGAAGCTGAGCTCGGACTCCACTGCGAAGCCCAGCAACTCGAGGTCGACAACCCAAGTATAGACCATTCTTAGCTACTGTAGATGCCAGAATTAGTGTCAAGAATAGATCGCTCACATTCACCATAAGCAATGAGGTTTTGGATTTCTCTTTTGGCCCTACAAAAGAGGAAATTTCATGGCTAGAGGTGAAAAGCATCAGCAACCACGGGACCAAGCAAACAGCGGAGGAAAGCGCAAGCACTGTCCTCGTGATCGACAGGAGCTACTCGATCTCGACAAAGAAGCCACTCGATCTCGACCAAAACTTGTCGATGTCGACAACCTCTGCTAAGCCACTGACTTGCCAAGAGCCTAAGTATGGGGTCCCTGTACTCGAGGTCGACCAACAGTACTCGATCTCTACTAGCCCCAAGCCCAAAGATTTCTGTTTTGGGTCCGAAAAGGTAAGTTCAGATATGAATTCTACTCCCCCTCAGTCCATACAGAAAATTATCAATGATTTAAGGGGAGATAAGACACCATGGAGAGAGAATATGCGAAAACTAAAAGCTGGAAGGAAGAAGAAGAAAGAGAAAGGAGATGATGCAAGCAACCACCTGTAAGCTGAGCTTGGATACTACCAGCAGGACCTAGATGATCCAGGAGAAGGGCCAAGCATGAGCGGACCACACAATAATGGTCCTTGAGCGCAAACGGAGAAGTCGGCCTAGCGACTCTAAAATCTAGAGCATGTATATAGAACTTTATGAATTTTGGGACTTTTTGAACTTTGTGGTTTTTGTTTTTGGTTTTGGTTTTATGTCTTTTAGAATATTTCATGTGGATAGTCTTGTTTCTTGTGCAATCTAACACTTTTAGGTCGGCAAGCATATAAGGATCGCGAAAAGTGGAATAAAGAAGTCCCTGAAAACAGTCAGAATCGACGAGGGCCAAGTCGACAACGACAAGGAGGAGCAGCCCAGACACTACTCGATATCGAGTAGGCCAACTCCACATCGATAAGCCAAAACGCTCCTTGACTTCAGAAACCACTGGACGTAGAAAAGCTACTCGAGATCGAGTACACTGTACTCGAGATCGAAAAGGATGTCTACTCGACCTACACTGATTCGCCCTCCTCGATGTGTTATCCTGTGAGTTCCTTCCTTTACTCTTGTTTTTATTTGATTTTATACAGTGAGGACACTGTATATTTTAAGTATGGGGTGGGGGAAGGGCTCATCATCATTATCATATGTGTTAGTCTTGCTTTTGGTTTTACATGGTGAAATTTAAATTTTTATGCATTCATGTTTAAATTTTATGCATTGGAGTCTTTTGCCATACTTTATTCTTATTTTTAGTTGCATAGAAAAAAAAAATAAAAAAAAATAGAAAATGTCGAAAAAATAAAAAAATATGCATGTTTAAATTTTTGCATTGCTTTAGTTTTTAATACCCTAACTTAGATGTCCTATGATGATAAATAATAATTGACTTGATCATGTAAATCCTATGGCATGTTTGGAAGGTTTAGCCTAAGTCCTCGAAAATAATTCTTATGTGGATTGTGAACTTGTGATGAAATTGAGCACATATGATCCTAAGCTAAAGGTTAAAATCCAACAAAAATTGTCCTAGTGAGAATTTTGGCCTTATAGGGAGAACATTAAAAATCCCTCTGCTTTTTTTTTTTTTTTTTGAAACGGAAAAAAATTGACCATAGGGCTTGGCCCTATCAGCCAAGAGCATCCTTTTGGATGAGACTACGCAAAAGAGAATCATCAGGAGTCATTGGACCAAGTGAAGCAGAGCCAAGACGTGACAAGCGATCTGCCACTAGATTTGCTTCCCGGTAGACATGACGAATCTCGACCGAACAAAAGAAGCCCAGCGAGACTAGACTGTCTGAGACAATCATATCTGAGTCTCCAGTAGGCTTCCCCAAACCTTTTAAACACTTAATAATTGTTAGGTTATCTCCTCCTACAGTCAATTTCGTAATTCCCAATTTTTTTGCAGCGAGTATGCCATTCCATAGCCCATGGCTTTCGCATCCACATACAGAGTCGATTGGTGATGGTCCCCAGCCACAGTAGATATGGGAACCCTTGAAGTCACGAATGATAAACCCAAAAGTGCCCTTATTACTAGAGGAGAGAGAGCCATCGAAGTTAAGTTTATGTGTATCCTGAGGAGGTGGTTCCCATTTGGTTCTTTTTCTTTTTGAAATCAATCTGGGTTTTGAGTTGCTTGGTGGAGCTGTTATATTTTCTCTTGTAATTTCCTTTGCTTGTGAGGTTGTCTAGATAAATTTTTGATCTTTTTTGAAAGATAATATCTTTCTTATATGTGGGGTTATACTGTCGAAGTGTGTTTTGTTTCTAGAGAACCAGATGCCCCACCAGACAAATGCTACGTCTTCAAATTTTGCTTTTCCAATTGTGTTCTTGATATTCCAAATAGTTTCGTTGATCGGGTCTCCTTTATCAAAACAACCATGCATTTTCATAAAGGATCCTGGGTCATTTGCTATCAGAGTGCCCTTAGTAATGGGGCAGTCCCATAATAAGTGATATAAATCCTCATAGCATGAGTCGCAATGAGGACAATTTGTCAGGATCCCTAGCCTTCGAGATGCTAATCTGACTGTTGTTGGTACTGCGTTTTTGAGGATCTTCCATAGGAATGATTTTATTTTGGGTGGGGTATTTAGGTTCCAAACCCAGCTTATATCCGAGTTTGTGTGGTTTTTGTATTTATGTATCATATCAATTGCAGAGGATGTTGTATACCAACCATTCTTACTCCATTTCCAATATAGTCTGTCAACATGGATGTTCTCGGGTAATGGTACTGTGGTGATTTTCTCTATTAAGTCATTCGGTAATAAGCCTTGCAATTTCCCAAATAATTTGTTCCGATCCCATATTTTATTTTCTTTTATGAAGTATTGTATGTTTATTGACTCATCAATTTGTTGAGTATCTGGAATCAATGTTTTCAGGGGTGCTTGACCCATCCAGAGGTCTCTCCAAAAATTTATCGCTGAACCATCCCCAATAAACCATTGGAGACCATTTTTGAATAGGGGTATTAATTTAATAAGTTGTGCCCATTGCCATGTGTTGGAGGGTAAATTTTCATGAATTAAATTAAATTCATGATATTATAAGAAAAGCCGACATATTCATTACATTATGAGAAATGTGATGAATTTGCTAAATTTAATAAAAGTCAAAATTGGACTTTGTAAATGTGGATAGGTTTAAAACATATGAAAAGGAAGCCCATCGGCCCATCAGTTAAAACTGCTGTACAATGCAGTTAAGATAAAAGCTTTACATTGCAGTTAAGATAGAGGAAAAAACTGCTACAAGAAATCCATTAAAAAAGGTGGTATAACTGATTTGCAGTACGTGGGTGAGGCAAAAGTAACCTCCCAATTTTACACTATAAAAGCACTGTAAATCTGCAACTGCAAGGGCTTCCTCTCCGACCTGTTGGCCTTTTCTTCCAACTAGTTACTGTTGATAGGAGGAAATCGAGAATGCAAATAAAATAAAAATAATGCAAAGCAAACCAGATTCCATCCCTTGCAAATAATTACAAGACCTCTTCCTGATGCAGCAGTGGGAAGTCAGGATCGATCCACGAGGAAGCGTGTCAGCGGATCCTAGGCAGCGTTGAAATCTCACGGTCAGAAGTCGACAACAGTGGTACTCGACCTCGACTAAGGGTTAGTCGACAGGGGTCAGGCACAGTCGAATACAGCGCAGCAGCAGGCACAGGGTGTAGTCGATATCGACAAAGGGCTACTCGATGTCGAGTAGAGTCCTCGTCGACTTCGCTTCATCTCGTCGAGTACCTGCACACAGAAGCTACAGCGATGCTAGATCGAGAATCAGTACTCGATATCGACGAGTGCTATTCGATATCGAGGAGACAGAGAATAAAACGAAAATAAAAGAAAGTGAAAACAATTGCTTTGGGATTTCGAACTAAACTTAATATAAAAGGCTTCCAAGATTGGGGTTTGCAACAACGATAACCAAGCATGCATAAGGCAGAACCAAACAAATAATCATGTAAATCGCATCAAAGGACTAAGCTTTCGCCTTTTCCAACAATTAGACAACTCTTTCAAGAAACCCTAATTGTCTCTACTAATTTTATGTTTATAATCCAAGTTGTTAGCATGGATCTCCATTAGACGGGTAATAAACACATAAACAAGTAGGAAAATGCTCAAAACATGATAAAGGTAGGATCTTTACCTCAAACACGCATGGCTATCATCGGGCTCGCCCCAACCCTAGAAGTGGGTGGACTACTCACGCCTCATCGCAAACTCAGACATTGATTGAAAGAAAATAACTTGCATTAACTAAATTCAAAGCCTTTACAATCCCGGCAATCAACTTTCGTAAACTGCCAAAACCTTAAAACCTCTGAACTCCCTAAACCGTCTCTGTGGAACTACTTCTCTACCTGAAATTGAATTGTGTGATGGAATGAATGAAAAACCAGCCCCTAGGGCTTTATTTATAGCCTTCTAACCCTTGCTAATCAAGGATAGAATATCTATATCTATATCTAAAACTATATCTAAAATGCTTAAGGATAAATAAAAGCGATAAAGGAAATTAAATCTAAAATGGAAAAGATAAATCTAAACTAGGTAAGTCTCTTCATGTTGATAGATTCCCCTTCCATGGATAGAACTTGATGTATCTCGGCAATCTCGGATTTCTTCGGCCCCAAGGATTCCCAACTCTACTCGGACTGCTCACGGCGACGCGTTTCCAGAAGCTGGTCTACTCGACATCGACAAGGGCTCGTCGACATCAACTAGGATTCGTCGTCGACTGGTGTTCCCAGGTGACTCTGCTCGACAAGGCTCGGACATGGCTCGGAGGTCTAGTCGACATCGAGTAGCCCTACTCTGTATCGAGTAGGATTCGTCGTCTGGCTGGCTTGGTCGGGTGGATCTACTCGACATGCTCGAACCTTGGCTCCGGGCTCCTCGATCTCGACTAAGCCTCCTCGAGATCGAGTAGAGGTGGTCTGCATCTTCTTCCTCGGCTTCTCGATCAGCTCTTTCTCGACCAGGCTCTCGTCGATCTCGAGTAGAGTGTACTCGATATCGAGTAAAGATTTCTCAGCTTTCTGCTCTGTTCTTAAAACGCACTTTCCTGAGTCCTCGTTCGTCGAATTGATGCATATGACCATGCGTTGGAAAGCTCTTTTCGAGGGCTACAACTCTCATGAAGACATAAAAGTTCGATTCGGAACGAAGAATGGTGAAAAATGGCATTTTCTCCAGATGCACCATTCTTAGCTTCTCCATGAGTTTCCTTTAAGCTCCAAAGTGCGTCCGATTTCTGCCAAATATAACAAAAACTTGTGTAGACCTCCATATATTGCAAATAAGTGTAAACTACACAGATTCTGTATTATTCTAACCCAAATGAATGCAATGTATGGAGAAATCGATATAAAAGTTACTGTTAAAAATGGCAAATTAGGCTCACAACAGTTACTGTTCAACTGCAAAACCAGCAAAATGCAGTAAACTTTTCTTCTTCCTTTCCCCTTCGGCTGGTTTTCTTCTGCCTCCTGGAGAAACACCTGCAAACACCCACAAAACAAAAACAAGTAGGAAATTACAAAGAAAACCAAAGAGAGCTTTCTCCCATCAATCTCCCAAAAGAGAAGGTAGAAATCCAAAACCTTCCATGGCCTGTCTACCATTGTTTTTCTTACAGGTTAATACAATGAAGACCGGTGGGGCGTTGTAGGTTCGAAATTGAGAGTTTCACCTAGCGCCAAAATTCGTGGTCGGTTTGAAATTTAAAGTTTCACCGCTACAACCGATCTCACGGGATCGATTATTGGGTCGAAATGCTGCCAAAATTCTGTCAGAATTCAATCAACAAATGCAGACAAGTTCAAGGCTTCACTGTTTAATTGAGAAACATCATATTCTGGACAAAGAAAATGTTGTTCACTCTAAACAAGCCACAAAGGCAAAACAAGCCTGAATTGGAGATCTATAAACTCTCTCGGGAGCATAGAAAAACGCACAGGCAAAACTGGTTAGCTACTAAATGGCAAACTGGTTAATCCCAAAATTCATATGCCTAAATCCTCATTCAGCATATGCTCAATATCAACTGATGTATCAAAACAGGCAAAACAAATGTCAATCTGGACTCCATGGAAAGCAATAAAAAATGCAAACACAAATTCGGAGTTCATGGGACAAGGCTAAAAAAAAACGGGAACAAATCCAGATAAGCCTATGTCTACCATAAACTGATGTTTCGATTCAGTTAAAACAAAGAAAAAAAAAAGGGGAGAGGAGGGGAAGCTAACATACCTAAGCCGGTGGTCGCCTACGACACCGCAGTGCTGTACCCGAGAGCTCAGGTGTGTCTTTGCTGCACTGATCCTCCTCCCAGATGCTCAACTTCGAACGACAGACTTCCCGAGGCCGGAATTCTGACTGTCTCAAACCGAAATCCCCCAAATTGCTCAAATCGCAAACCTAAAAACGCAAATTGCAAACGAAAATCAGTCAATCAATTGAACATCCAATTGGAGGCGGGTAGAAGTAGAAATTCGAGATTTGGGGCACAAATCGCCTGAGCACCAAGCCAAAGATCGAATTTGAGGGTTTTCGAAAAAATAATTTAAGCATACCTATTTCATTTGGGAAAGCACTTCAAAGCTGAAACCCGTTGGCCTTCCTTGAATGTCGGAGAGACGAGGCCGTTGTACTCTCTTTCGATTGTCCAAGCCGGGGCTCGCCCAAGCTACCGCCAGTCGGGGAGTAGTCGTCTTGTTGCTGCCTCCTCTCTGTCAATCGTGTGGAGAAGCAGTCAATTAGGGCTTGCGTATTAAAAAAAAGAAGCACACATAAAATTGATAGGAGTTGGGCTGGGCTAGGCTCTCCTTGGAAACTAATTGGAATTGGATTCCAAATTTCCAATCAATTAGTGGACCTCCGAAAGAAAAAATATACATGTACTCGCGTACATACTTTCGGCTTAAAAAAAAATATGGTGTTTAATTATAAAATCTACCCACTAAAATACAAGAATTATAATCGGCATAAATTAAGAATGCGAGTTTGATCAAAACATAAAATTAAACTCGTCAAATATTTTTTGCCGATTAATTCTAGCGGGTCAATCTCAAATCGGCTCCTAAATAATAACGGAGTCAAAACCTCAAATCGAGTTTTACCAAATATAAACTCGGTTTTGAAAAGAACTACGTAAAGACTTGACACCATAAAATCGGTTACGTAGGTAGCCCGATATTAAATCTCAAAAATATATCGGGTACAGTCGTCCGCCTCTAAATTCTCTTTAAATGAATATGAGGTCAAAACCAAACAAATTCAAATTGTCCGTTCTGACTCGATACAAAGCTTCTACTCGTCGAGTTCAATCACTGCTCTCAAATGATCTTATGATCAAACTCAAATACAAAATTTATTTTTGTCCCGAACTACGATGACTTGATTCCACCAAATAAGTGGATACGTAGGAAACTTGGTGTAAATCAAATCCTCACCGAGTCTAGTCACATCCAAACTTTCAAATCAAATCTCCTAAAATTCACTTGTCGACTTTAAGTCGTCCCAAATATCAAATTTCCATCAAATTCAAAGTGTCTCCTCCGACTCGATACAAAGCTTCCGCTCGTCGAGTTCGGTCACGACCAAAGCTTCAAAAACCCAAATATCAAATTCAAACTTGTTCTTTTTAAGAACTACGTGTGATTTGATCTCTTCCAAAAGGGTACGTAGGAAACTCACAAACGAGTTCAATCATGATCCCCAAATTGACCTTTAAGTCAAAACAAGCCAAATCAAATTAAGCTCCACCTAAAATAGTTTTCTATGCAAATGATAGGCGGGTGCTTGAGTTACCCTTCCGAGAAGGTGGGCTCAGGTTACTCGGGTGGAGTGTTGTTCGAGCTACCCTTCGTAGAAGGTGGGTTTGAACTTTCATCCTCTGATGCATACAAGAAAACGAAACCAAATCCAAACCAAACACAAAATCTCAAACACTCTGAACTACGTAAGGCTTGATTCTCTTCCAAGAGATACGTAGGCAACCCGTTAAAATTCGGGTGCAGCCCAAATCACTAAAACCACTCAAATCTTGGTATCGATACGACTTCGAATCAAGAGGATAACCAAAAGGGGTCGAACTCAAATATTAAAAACTAAATAAAATGTGTTGTTCAATTATTTACGCATTTTTGTTCAACATATTTTTGGCACGCCCAGTGGGACCCTTTTTGCCTTTTCATCTCTTTGTTGTATTTATACTAATATATGGTTATATATTTTTGGAAGGTACAAATGGCACCTCTAGTGATTGTTAACTTCAATGAGCTTCCAGCAACCTTCATCATCAAAGGAGGTCGCTGGATCAAGAAACGGTCATTTGAAGCTCACCTTGACATCACCCGGGACTCAATGTCTAAAATGATCCCGATCAGCAACATCTTTGGAGCGCTTCAAGATCCAGAGAACAAGACGATCGCTAAGTGGGTGGTAAAGTCTTCCACAATGTTCACAAGGGAATGGGGCATGAAGCCTAAAGCCATTCCAAGCCAAGGGGGCAGGAAGCTCAAGAACACCCGACTCGGCGACAGCAGGTTCAGTAACCATCCCATCTGCAACAAGCTCAAAATGCAAGACGGTGGTTACAACGGCACCAAGCCTACCAAAGAAGTCATTCAAAGGCCCATCATTCATATCAACAAAAAGAATGAAGGGTCAATCGCTGCTCCCGCACAACCCGTCTCCATTGCCAAGAAGGCAAACAACTCCATGAAGAGAAGGGGACGCAAGTGTGGATCTCAATGCGACTAGACAAGAAATCTTCTTGTGCTAGCTCGTTCATCAACTTTAGAGAGAGCGAGTGCAGCCCTTGCAAAGGATCTTCCTAGATTGCAGGGGGCATAAGAAATTCCTCAAGTGGCTTCTCCAAGACAGATCCTCATTGGGTCTATGCCTATTTTTCCGAAAGAGGTTGCACAAGTCAATATGACCTCATACTCGGAAGAGACGGAACCCATGGCCACAAAGGTTAAGCCTTCGAGATCCAAGAAGGGCAAGGAGGTTAAACAAATATGTCAAGTCTCCAAAGAAGATGCAAGAGATGAAGACCGGTTGGAGCTAACAAGTTCATATGCTTCAATGGTTAAATCTCAAGCAAACATCTCACAAGAGAAACCAGATATGATGCCGGTATTGACTACCAGCACATCAAGTGTTGAAGAGCAACTTCAAGAGTTGCAAAGGAAACTTGATGAGAAAGATGCTCAAATAGCAACACTTCTCACACAACTAAATGTGCAAGCTCAAGGAAATAGACAAGAGCAATCAAGGCCAAATGGTGAAGGGTCAAGCGGTAGCACGTCGATCTCTCCACAAGAAATCAAAGAGATGATCGCTTAAGGGATAAAAGAAGCATATGCATCACAAAATCCAGCGGTGGTTGGATATAGAAAGCCATATCCAGCAAACTATGATTTGATGCCATTTCCCCCAAGCTACCAAAGACCGAGCTTTGAAAAGTTCGATGGCCTTCATGGCTCACCTCACGAGCACCTTGCTCATTTTTATTCTGCTTGTGGTGAAACCGCTTTAAACGAGGCCTTATTAATCAGGCAATTCGTCCAATCTTTGAAGGGATCGGCATTCACTTGGTACACTCAACTTCAACCAGGGTCGATTCAAACATGGGACGATCTACAAAAAGAGTTCCTAGCTCAATTTGTGAGCTCGAAAGCAAGAGTTTCCATTTTGGACCTCGCAAACACCTATCAAAGGTCTAATGAGCTCGCCAACGACTTCATCACTAGGTGGAGGAGTATAAGACTCCAATGCCGTGAAAAATTGAGCGAACAAGCTTGTGTTCAAATGTGCACCAACAACCTAATACCGGAATTAGCGGTACATGTTGGAAGTGCCGAACCTCGTTCATTTGATGAGTTGGTGTCTAAAGCGTGCAATGTTGAAAAACAGCTACCACGAGAATCCAAATGGCCTCAAGATAGTGAGGCTAACAGAAATAATGGTGATGAGCTACAAAACGAAGAAGAGTCTATGGCGACTTTCACCAAACATGATCGAGAGTCCGGTAACAGAAATGGTTCTAAAGCTCAAAGGAAAGAGAAAGTCAGGGAGCCAGCCAATAGACTCGCCCTTCATGAAAGAAGACAAAAGAAATATCCCTTTGACGATGACGATGTACAAGGGATATTCGATGAGTTGATGAGTGCTAGACTTCTAACACTCCCGGAGCCAAAAAGGCCAAAAGAGGTTGGCAAAACGAGTGATCCAAAATACTGCTCATATCATCAACTCGTTAGTCACCCAATCAAGGATTGCTACGTCTTCAAAGATGTCATAGAGGAGATGATTAACAAAGGAGAAATCGAAATCGATGGGGCAACGTCCTCAACTCAAGCAGCTTCATCAAATACCATTTCAATGGTAGACGTTGCAGAGTCCACTCCCTCACTCCAAGTGTCTTCTCAAACGGAGAGAACATCTGCTATGGCTATTGAAGCTGGGGGCAGCCCCATGGTTTCATTGCCTCTTAAAGCATTGGTGAAAAATGACACATCAAAAGAAGAGTCCTTGAAATACAAAGACATCGCTCAATGTTGTATGGTCTCATAGATCAATGACATGGACGAAAATGAAGCAGGAGTTAAAAAGATTACTCTACGCTCCAAGCATCAAATTCCCTCCTCAAAATCAAGAGAGGAATCAAAGGGAAAGAAGTCAAGCTTCGCAAAAACTTCAAAAATGCACAGGAAGCATAAAGTTCAAGTGCAAAATTTAAAACCCTGTTTCAAGGGTAAAGCTCCACAAAAACTCGTTGAGAAGGCTTGTGTCAAAAATTTCGAAATCTCATACGAAGAGGGTGTTCTAACCGCAAGTGTGATAGAGCCGAGAGTGTCTGCATTTGAAAGGCTCGAAACAGCTTCCACTGGAACCCCTAACTCTTCGGTGTTTAAAAGGCTTGAGCTAGCCTCTACAAATGAAGCATCGAAATCTTCTGTATTCGAAAGACTTGAGCTAGCCTCAACAAATGAAGCATCCAAATCTTCGCTGTTTCAAAGGCTTGATATGGTTTCGACAAGTGAAGAATCTAAACCTTCGGTGTTTCAAAGGCTTAATATAGCCCCGACAAGTAGAGAATCTAAAGCTCCGATATTTGAAAGGCTCGGAAAAGTTGATGAGTCTAAAAGCAAGAAGGTCCAAATGAAAAGGACCAAAAGCAAGAGCTCCGGAAGTGGCAGTCAAAAGTTCTCGTCCACAAGCTCAACCAAATCAAGGACACTCAAAGCCAAGTAAGGGTGTCAAAATGATCAAGTAGTCTTCAAGGAAAAAAAAACAAAAAAAAAACAAATAGTTCTGCCTAGAACTACGTTAAGACTTGATCAACAACAAGGGGTACGTAGGAAATTTGGCGTAAAAAAAAATGTCAGATTCAGTGGAAAAAAAAAAAAAAAAGATTTTCGGGTTCGCATATGATAGTTAGGTTATTCGGGAAACCCTTCCTAGAAGGTGGGCCCGAATGATCTGAATGATGCGGTAAAAAAAAAAAAAAAAAAAAAAAAAAAAAAAAAAGAGGAAAAGAAATCCCGGTATGCAAATGATAGTCGAGTTTTGGAAAACCCTTCCTAGAAGGTGTGCTCAAGTAACTCGAGTGATGCATATAAAAAATAGGGACTTGAAATTAGTCCGAAAATCAAACAACCCGGAAGCATATAAAAAATGGGTTTATAAAGAACTACGAGCGGCTTGATCCATCACAAAGGGAGTACGTAGGCAATCTAGCTAGTCAAAATGCTAGGTGCAGCCACAAAAACAAACAAAACATCTTCTTTTCTCAACAAAGAAGCAAAAGAAGTCAACTCCTCTATGTATGTAGTCATATGAGCGTTGTCTCGAATATAAGGAGAAAAATCAAATATAGTCTGAAGACTTGCAATTTTTTGCCTGTAGTGAAAATGAGGCAAAAGGAAGAGAGAGGAGAAAGAAAAAATTGTCTTTCAAAGACATTCTCACAAAGAGAAATCAACAAAAAGAACTTTGTCTAAATTTTATGACTTTGATTATCATATCTGAAGGTGGTGATCAAATCAAGTCACATAAATCAAATTCTCCTCCCAAAGAACACTACGCCAAATGTCACAAAACTTGACTAGTCAAATGGTCAATATTTTCTTCTCTCTCACAGTAAAAAAGGCCCGAGCCTCTCAAAATCTTTAAAACCCTCCCAAACAAAAATTGATCTACATTATTCGCATATGTATGTCATTCAAAGCCCCCAAAATTCAAAACTCAAACTCAAAGAAAAAAAAACCATTAAACGCCTTGGCTGTAAATGGTATGGGTATAAATTTAAAAGTCATCTCTTGTGATGTTTTGATCACAAATCCCCAACCATAAAGGTTACCAAGGTCCAAATAGATAACATCAAGTCGTCAAAACCAAATTCTTGTCCCTCACAAGAAAACCTTCAAATCCAAATTCAAGCTTAAAGTCAAAAATCTCCGACCAAAAGCCAAAAACCAAATCAGCAAAAAGTCAAAGCCTAAATTGACTCGAATCCAAATATCCAATCAGTTTGAAAGCTCAAAAGACAACTGATTGAAAAGCCAAAAAAAGCAGAAATCAAATTTAGAGGCGGAGAATTTTTCCGACTCTCACATACCCATACCAGATTGTATCATATTGGACATAAGCAAGTTCTAAGTAAAATTGCTTTTCTCATTGGATCAATTTTAATCGGTACAATTTAAGCTCAAATTTTCTTCGGACTACAAAACAAACAAAATGCTTTCTCAAGCAAGGTCCGCGAGAAACAAGCATGGTGTATAAATAGCGCAATAACGAACTTTGAACGCGTTCGATATCTCACAGGCACAAAGTTCAGGGGGCAACTGTTCGAGGGTAAATTTTCATGAATTAAATTAAATTCATGATATTATAAGAAAAGCCGACATATTCATTACATTATGAGAAATGTGATGAATTTGCTAAATTTAATAAAAGTCAAAATTGGACTTTGTAAATGTGGATAGGTTTAAAACATATGAAAAGGAGGCCCATCGGCCCATCAGTTAAAACTGCAGTACAATGCAGTTAAGATAGAAGCTTTACATTGCAGTTAAGATAGAGGAAAAAACTGCTACAAGAAATCCATTAAAAAAGGTGGTACAATTGATTTGCAGTACGTGGGTGAGGCAAAAGTAACCTCCCAATTTTACACTATAAAAGCACTGTAAATCTGCAACTGCAAGGGCTTCCTCTCCGACATGTTGGCCTTTTCTTCCAACTAGTTACTGTTCAACTGCAAAACCAACAAAATGCAGTAAACCTTTCTTCTTCCTTTCCCCTTCGGCTGGTTTTCTTCTGCCTCCTAGAGAAACACCTGCAAACACCCACAAAACAAAAACCAGTAGGAAATTACAAAGAACACCAAAGAGAGCTTTCTCCCATCAATCTCCCAAAAGAGAAGGTAGAAATCCAAAACCTTCCATGGCCTGTCTACCATTGTTTTTCTTACAGGTTAATACAATGAAGACCGGTGGGGCGTTGTAGGTTCGAAATTGAGAGTTTCACCTAGCGCCAAAATTCGTAGTCGGATTGAAATTTAAAGTTTCACCGCTACATCCGATCTCACGGGATCGATTATTGGGTCGAAATGCTGCCAAAATTCTGTCAGAATTCAATCAACAAATGCAGACAAGTTCAAGGCTTCACTGTTTAATTGAGAAACATCATATTCTGGACAAAGAAAATGTTGTTCACTCTAAACAAGCCACAAAGGCAAAACAAGCCTGAATTGGAGATCTATAAACTCTCTCGGGAGCATAGAAAAACGTACAGGCAAAACTGGTTAGCTACTAAATGGCAAACTGGTTAATCCCAAAATTCATATGCCTAAATCCTCATTCAGCATATGCTCAATACCTAAATCCTCATTCAGCATATGCTCAATACCAGCTAGCCGAGACGCACCAGTCGACCGACAATCCTACTTGAGATCGAGTAGACCTTTGTCGAGATCGAGGAGACTTCCAGAGATGCGTTACGCGGTTTGATCAATTCTACTCGGTATGGGATTACTTGGGCTCGAAGTTTGCCGAATTCTATCCGATCTATCAAGATACATCATGGAAGGAGAAGATCTATCCACTTTAAGACTTTTAGATATATTTCCCTTTTAGATTTAAATTCTTTGTTGCTTTTATTTATCATTATGCTTTTAGATATAGTTTTAGATATAGATAAAGATTTGTATCCTCGAGTAGCAAGGTTTAGAAGCCTATAAATAAAGCTCATGGAGCTGAGTTTTAATCATTCAATTTGAGAGAGAAGTAAGTAGGAGAAGTAGAGAGAGAGAGTGAGCGGCCGATTAGAGTTTTGAAGCGAGAGCGGAATTGGCTTCAAGCGGTTGTAAACTTTGGTTTATTTTAATGCAATTAGTTTTCTTTCAATCGATGATGTCTGAGTTTGCGATGAGGCGCGAGTAGTCCACCCACTTCTAGGGTTGGGGCGAGCCCGACGATAGCCATGCGTGTTTGAGGTAAAGATCCGACTTTTATCATGTTTTGAGCATCTACTACTTGTTTATGTGTTTATTACCCATCTAATGGAGATCCGTGTTAACAACTTGGATTGTAAACATAAAATTAGTAGAGACAATTAGGGTTTCTTGAAAGAGTTGTCTAATTGTTGGAAAAGGCGAAAGCTTGTCCTTTGATGCAATCCACATGATTATCTGTTTATCTCTGCCTTATGCATGCTTGGTTATCGTTGTTGCAAACCCCAATCTTGGAAGCCTTTTACATTAAGTTTTGTTCGAAATCCCCAAGCAATTGTTTTTACTTTCTTTCGTTTCGTTTTAGTTTCTGTCTCCTCGATATCGAATAGCACTCGTCGATATCGAGTACTGATTCTCGATCTAGCATCGCTGTAGCTTTTGTGTGCAGGTACTCGACAAAGCCCAACTCGACGTCGACGAAGCCTACTCAATATCGAGTACCCTCTGGTCGATATCGACGAGCCCCTGTGCTTGCTGATGCGCTGTGTTCGACTGTCCGATCTTCTGTCGACTAACCTAGTCGAGATCGAGGACCCTGTTGTCGACTTCTGTGAGATTTTTCCGCTACCTAGGATCCGCTGACACGCTTCCTCATGGATCGATCCTGACTTCCCGCTGCTGCATCAGGAGGAGGTCTTGTAATTATTTGCAAGGGACGGAATCTGATTTGTTGTGATTTATTTATATTTTAATTTGCATTCTCGATTTCCTCCTACCAACAAATTGGCGTCGTTGCCAGGGAGGCTATCATTCACGCCTTAGGTAGTTAAATCTCACATCTGCTTTGAGTTACTATACAGGTGTATACGCCGTTCTGGTCTACCACTTGAGTTTGACAGCTTAGACGAACCAGAGCGTTACCTACACATCCACTCTAAACTCAAAAGGATCATGGCGGCCGCTGAAACACAAGAACAGCTGATTGCAAGGCTTACAAGGGAGCTAGCCGCAAAGGATACCACTATCGCCAATGAAAGAGCAGCGAGGGAACAAGAAGCTGAGCGCGCAAGGCAAGCAGAAGCTGAGTTTGCCCAATATCCAACTACTGCTGAGGATTATATGCATCCAACTCTCGTCGTGCCTGAATCGGCAATTCTAATCCTTGATAACTCTTTTGAAATTTGCACCCAATTTCTTATAGAGCTTAAAAATAATGCTTTTTATGGAAAATTTAATGAGTGTCCTCTTGAACATATTACCAATTTTTCTGACATGTGTCGTACTCTTGCTGAAGGTACAACGCTGGAATATGTCAAGATGAAAGCTTTTCGCTGGTCTCTCGCCGGGCCTGGACTGAAGTGGCTTGAAGGGGTGAAACCAAGATCACTCACAACATGGGCCCAAGTAGAGCAAGAATTTCTGAATAAATTCTTCCAACCCGCCAAAACAGCACTTCTCCGCCAAAAAATCACCGCCTTCAAACAGAAGCAGGGGGAACCACTGGCAAAGGCATGGGAACGCTACAAAGAACTGTTGTGATCTTGCCCTACTCATGGACAGCCACCCTACGTCATTCAGGAGATCTTCTTCAACTCTCTTGATCAAGTCACTATGGACAGAATCAACCATTATACTCGCTATGAGTATCTGACGATGCTGCCAATTGACGCATGGGATGTGCTAGACAAGCTCACCAATTATGACAACAAATATGGGTCTACTGCAAACTATGAGGAGAACTCCTACGCCAGGCCAGCACCATCTATGCCACTCTATGAGCCAGCAAAGGAGATTGACCCAGATGTTAGAGAGCAGTTCTACATAGACCAGAATCGCAAGCTCCTCAAGCAAGTCAAATATCTATCTGTCAATCAGCCTTGCATCGAATGCAGATCACAGGGGCACACCACTACTGAGTGCCCACACACTGAGCAAGTCAGAATGGCAGAGACACATGAAGAGGCAGCTTACGCGGGGGGTCCCAATCGCTATATGGGAGATCAAAGGTTCTATCAACCACAGTGGAACCAAGGCCCTCCTAGGAATCCCCCACCCTACAGAGCTCCAGGACATCCAGAAAGGGATCAAAAGAAGGATGATCTGCAGCTGATCCTTGAGAAGATGCGTTGGAATCAGGGCACCATCAACAACCAGTTCCAGAAAATCACTACAAATTTTGGAGAACTGGACATCTGGAAAAGAGGAATAAAGACGCAGATGGGTCAAATCGCTGCACAGATCCCACGACCGTCTGGACAGCTCCCTGGGCAAACAGAACCAAATCCTAAAGGGAAGACCGGACACGTCACAGCTATCAAACTCAGGAGTGGGCATCAATTACACGAGCCAGAGGTCGAGAAACGGTAAGACAAGGCAGAGCAGCAACTCAAGACAGAGCAAGATCAACTCGATCTCGAGGAGCTCGTACTCGATCTCGACAAGACCCTACTCGACACAGACTAGAAGCTGAGCTCGGACTCCACTGCGAAGCCCAGCAACTCGAGGTCGACAACCCAAGTCGAGATCGACGAGCCCCCGGTCGAGATCGAGGAGCAGCATCTGGCCGACGTCGATGACTCTACAGCACCTCCGACGGCTGATCTGGCTCCGAAACAGAAAAAGCCACTGCCTTTCCCTTCAAAAACCAAGAAAGATCCCACTGCAGGTAGGTTTACGAGATTTGTTAATATGCTGCAAGAACTGAATGTTTCTATCCCTTTTACAGAAGCCCTGCAAGAGATGCCTCGATATGTCAAATTTCTGAAGGAAATCTTGAGCAAGAAGCGATCCATCTCAAAGATCGCAGGCGAATGCAAAGTACTCCACTTCCCTGAAAAGAGACCTGACCCTGGTAAGTTTTCTGTTACTGTGGGTTTTGGACAATATAAATATGATTCTCTGTGCGATTTAGGAGCAAGTGTGAGCATCATGCCTCTATCAATCTGGCGGAAGGTCAAAATAGGATGCATAATACCTGTGGATGCCAAGCTATACATGGCAAACAATACAGTAGTCATCCCTACAGGTATAGTTGAGAACGTCCCTGTCCAGGTTGGTAAATTCTTTGTTCCAGCAGATTTTCTTATCATTGACTGTGCTGAAGATCCTACTAGCCCTATTATTCTTGGTAGACCATTCTTAGCTACTGCAGATGCCGGAATTAGTGTCAAGAATAGATCGCTCACCTTCACCATAGGCAATGAGGTTTTGGATTTCTCTTTTGGCCCTACAAAAGAGGAAATTTCATGGCTAGAGGTGAAAAGCATCAGCAACCACGGGACCAAGCAAACAGCAGAGGAAAGCGCCAGCACTGTCCTCGTGATCGACAGGAGCTACTCGATCTCAAAAAAGGAGCCACTCGATCTCAACCAAAACTTGTCGATGTCGACAACCTCTGCTAAGCCACTGACTTGCCAAGAGCCTAAGTATGGGGTCCCTGTACTCGAGGTCGACCAACAGTACTCGATCTCGACTAGCCCCAAGCCCAAAGATTTCTGTTTTGGGTCCGAAAAGGTAAGTTCAGGTATGAATTCTACTCCCCCTCAGTCCATAAAGAAAATTATCAATGATTTAAGGGGAGATAAGACACCATGGCGAGAGAATATGCGAAAACTAAGAGCTGGAAGGAAGAAGAAGAAAGAGAAAGGAGATAATGCAAGCAACCACCTGTCAGCTGAGCTTGCATACTACCATCAGGACCTAGATGATCCAGGAGAAGGGCCAAGCATGAGTGGGCCACACAATAATGGTCCTTGAGCGCAAATGGAGAAGTCGGCCTAGCGACTCTAAAATCTAAAGCATGTATATAGAACTTTATGAATTTTGGGACTTTTTGAACTTTCTGGTTTTTGTTTTTGGTTTTGGTTTTATGTCTTTTAGAATATTTCATGTGGATAGTCTTGTTTCTTGTGCAATCTAACACTTTTAGGTCGGCAAGCATATAAGGATCGCGAAAAGTGGAATAAAGAAGTCCCTGAAAACAGTCAGAATCAACGAAGGCCAAGTCGACAATGACAAGGAGGAGCAGCCCAGACACTACTCGATGTCGAGTTGATATCGAGTAGGCCAACTCGACATCGATAAGCCAAAACGCTCCTCGACTTCAGAAACTACTGGACGCAGAAAAGCTACTCGAGATCGAGTACACTGTACTCGAGATCGACAAGGATGTCTACTCGACCTACACTGATTCGCCCTCCTCGATCTGTTATCCTGTGAGTTCCTTCCTTTACTCTTGTTTTTATTTGATTTTATACAGTGAGGACACTGTATATTTTAAGTATGGGGTGGGGGAAGGGCTCATCATCATTATCATATGTGTTAGTCTTGCTTTTGGTTTTACATGGTGAAATTTAAATTTTTATGCATTCATGTTTAAATTTTATGCATTGGAGTCTTTTGCCATACTTTATTCTTATTTTTAGTTCCATAGAAAAAAAAAAAAGAAAATGTCGAAAAAATAAAAAAATATGCATGTTTAAATTTTTGCATTGCTTTAGTTTTTAATACCCTAACTTAGATGTCCTATGATGATAAATAATAATTGACTTGATCATGTAAATCCTATGGCATATTTGGAAGGTTTAGCCTAAGTCCTCGAAAATAATTCTTATGTGGATTGTGAACTTGTGATGAAATTGAGCACATATGATCCTAAGCTAAAGGTTAAAATCCAACAAAAATTGTCCTAGTGAGAATTTTGGCCTTATAGGGAGAACATTAAAAATCCCTCTGCTTTCTTGAGTGTATTTACTCTTCCTATGCATCTCTAAATGTTGTGATAGCTATTCAAAGCCAATACATTTATATGTTTATATTGACGAGAATTAAATGATGGAGGCACCTTTTAAGCCAATTTTATCCTCTCTTTACCTAACCTGCATTATCCTTGCTTGAAGCCAGAACATTAGCCTAAGACTTTTATTGTAAACTCCACAAAATTATCCTTAGCCAAATTGAGCCTGACCCCCATTTGGGAATTAAGACTTGGAGTTGGTTAATAGAATGGTTTGTGGAAAGAATGAGCTTATGTTGCATTTTAAGAAGGAAGGATTGTTGAAATTATTGAGATATGGGATGGTTTTAAATTTTTATCTTGCTATGCATATTATGTAAAAGGATTTTTGGCTCACATTATAAATGCACTGGTATTATTTTATTTATTTTCATTTCAAAAAAAAAATCCGAAAAAAAAAGAAGAAAAAGTATATATATTTGTGAATAAAGTGCATGAGCCAAATTTACCTTATTTCTTTCATTATTTGCAAGATACACACTTTGGAGAGGTTAAGAAAGTTTAAAAGGTTACATACTTCATTGATATAAATTGTAGAGTTTGGTGGATGCATATGATTAAGAAGTTATGGTTTGGTTGTGTTGGAAGATTTAGGAGTCTTGATTCCCGAATTTTATTTAGCACCACATGGCCAAATAATTCCATACCTTATTATTTCTTACCAAGTCCCATTACAACCCCGCCGAATGGAATCTTCTTTGAAGACTTCTATTGCGCGAAGTCCTCCTGATAATTCTTGTTGCATTTTCATAATTGGTTGCGAAGTGGATACATGTTTAAATTGCAATGTTTATGAGATTGTGTATGGAATTGAGTTGAGAGTTGATCTACATAGCCTAAACACATTGAGAGATGAGTGTAAACACATTATCCCTGTGAGGTTGGATTTATATTGCCTAAGCCTATGGATCGCTCATATATGTGTGATCACGTTAAATTCACTTGTCTTACATTGCTACTACTTGAGATGTTGCTTTTGACAAAAGGCGAAGACTTGAAGGATGTGTTGTAGGTCTTGGTTATTGTTTGGTTATTGCTTGAGGACAAGCAAGTCTATGTATGGGGTGATTTGATGTATCCAAAGTAGCCATGTCTTTATGCATATTTTTAGTTCCATATTCTTTACATTTTACATATTTCGGGTTGGGAATATGTCGGAATTATGTAGTATATGCTTATTTGTCAGAAATGGAGATCTACATAAGTTTCTGTTTAATATTGCAGAATATGGAAACATTTCGGGAGAAAACCAAGAAGCGAGAACCGGAGCACAAAGCTACTCGACATCGACTAACCCTAGTCGATCTCGACAACACATGCCTAGGCACCTGCCAGCATCGAGGAGCATATGTCGAGAAACTGAAGACGAAGAACCCGACTCCACACCCAACTCGATATCGAGTACGGGTACTCGAGGTCGACAAAGACGTGGAGCCAGGACCGAGCACCTCGAGAAGACTTGCCCGACTAGCCAAGAGAGACCTAGTCGACGGACACCCTACTCCAGATCGACGAGCTCTCGTCGAGATCGACGAAGCCTGTAAGCCTGTGTCTGAGCATGTCGACAAGAGGCTACCCGATGCACCAAGTCGATGACCCATTTCTACCTGAAGTCGACAAGGGGTCCTCGAGATTGATGAAGCAGCTGAAGACCACACCCGAGCATGTCGAGGACCAGCTAGCCGAGACGCACCAGTCGACCGACAATCCTACTCGAGATCGAGTAGACCTTTGTCGAGATCGAGGAGACTTCCAGAGACGCGTTACGCGATTTGATCAATTCTACTCGGTATGGGATTACTTGGGCTCGAAGTTTGCCGAATTCTATCTGATCTATCAAGATACATCATGGAAGGAGAAGATCTATCCACTTTAAGACTTTTAGATATATTTCCCTTTTAGATTTAAATTCTTTGTTGCTTTTATTTATCATTATGCTTTTAGATATAGTTTTAGATATAGATAAAGATTTCTATCCTTGAGTAGCAAGGTTTAGAAGCTTATAAATAAAGCCCGTGGGGCTGAGTTTTAATCATTCAATTGGAGAGAGAAGTAAGTAGGAGAAGTAAAGAGTGAGAGTGAGCGGTCGATTGGAGTTGTGAAGCGAGAGCGGAACTGGCTTCAAGCGGTTGTAAACTTTGGTTTATTTTAATGAAATTAGTTTTCTTTCAATCGATGATGTCTGAGTTTGCGATGAGGCGCGAGTAGTCTACCCACTTCTAGGGTTGGGGCGAGCCCGATGATAATCATGCGTGTTTGAGGTAAAGATCCGACTTTTATCATGTTTTGAGCATCTACTAATTATTTATGTGTTTATTACCCATCTAATGGAGATCCATGTTAACAACTTGGATTGTAAACATAAAATTAGTAGAGACAATTAGGGTTTCTTGAAAGAGTTGTCTAATTGTTGGAAAAGGCGAAAGCTTGTCCTTTGATGAAATCCACATGATTATCTGTTTATCTCTGCCTTATGCATGCATGGTTATCGTTGTTGCAAACCCCAATCTTGGAAGCCTTTTACATTAAGTTTTGTTCGAAATCCCCAAGCAATTGTTTTTACTTTCTTTCGTTTCGTTTTAGTTTTCGTCTCCTCGATATCGAATAGCACTCGTCGATATCGAGTACTGATTCTCGATCTAGCATCGCTGTAGCTTCTGTGTGCAGGTAATCGACAAAGCCCAACTCGACGTCGACGAAGCCTACTCGATATCGAGTACCCTCTGGTCGATATCGACGAGCCCCTGTGCTTGCTACTGCGCTGTGTTCGACTGTCCGATCTTCTGTCAACTAACCTAGTCGAGATCGAGGACCCTGTTGTCGACTTTTGTGAGATTTTTCCGCTACCTAGGATCCGCTGACACGCTTCCTCGTGGATCGATCCTGACTTCCCACTGCTGCATCAGGAGGAGGTCTTGTAATTATTTGCAAGGGACGGAATCTGGTTTGCTGTGATTTATTTATATTTTAATTTGCATTCTCGATTTCCTCCTACCAACAATAATGTGCTTTCAGTGATTGTCGATATCGACTGGTCTCCAGTGCCCTTTTCCTCCGTCGTTTGCTCGGGTGTTTGCATTTGTCGCCCACTCCTTAGGTTCATAGCAGCCACCTATCCAGTAGATTTACCCTTAGGGTTAGGTTCAGAGGTTCTAGGGAGCGTACCTGACTGTCTGGGGAGGGATGAAGCCAGCTGGCCAATCTGTGTTTCCATTGATTTTCGCCATATATCAATCTCCCCAAGCCTAGAGTTGACAGCATGCATCTGAGTGTAGATGGAATTGATAGACTAATTGGTGTCTGAATGATTTCTCCGCATATCCTCAAGGATGGTCTGTAGGTCATCCTTCTTACCTTCTCTGTCAGGGGTGACCAAGGGCTCTGTAGGGAGGGGGATTCTGATGCTGGGGCTGGCGATAGTAGCTCCAGTTTTGGTTCTGATGTGGCCCCAAGTAGTGTCCCCCAGAATACCTTACCTCCTCGTGGGTCTCTCCTTGATGTACTTGATCGACGTGTGGGCACGTAGTAGTGTTGTGCCTCACAGACCCATATTTCAAACAAGGTTTATCTTTAGAGAGGAATTTAACTTGTTTGGTAAGGCGACGTACCTGATCATTGTGGAATTGCTCCCTGACGTCTGGATCAACCTCCTTTGGTGGCACATACAACGGCATAGATGGGGCGGCCCTTTTATACCTTTCGTCAGAAGCGGCCGCAGAAGTCTCATATGTGTTGTCGTAGTTTTCCAGCGTCTCAAATACCTCTCATGCTCGGCGTGGAGTGTATCCAAGATACTCATAGTTTGTGTAGTTGTTGATCCGACCCTTGGTAGACGCATCCAGGCAGTTGAAGATAATCTCCTGGATGACGTAGGGCGGATATCCATGCGTAGGACATGACGTCAAAAGCCTCTTGTAGCACTCCTAGACTGGTGTTAATAGTTCTCCTGGCTTTTGTCTGAAAGTCATGATTTGTTATCTGAGGGCAGCTGTCTTTGCAAAAGGAAAGAAATTATTGAGGAACAGGTCCTGTAGTTCATTCCAAGTGCGAATTGATCGTGCAGACAATCCTTCTAGCCATTGTTGGGTTATTCCTGCAAGGGACCAACGAAAAGCATTTAGTTTTAAGTATTCAAGATTAGCACCATCAGCTATAACTTCACATAAGTCTATAAAAGTGGTGACATGCTCTAAAGGACATTCATTTATTCTTCCCCTAAATTGACTCCTCCTAATTTCAGTAATAAAAGAAGGGCGAATTTCAAAATTAATAGCGGGAAGAATGATCGTTGATTCTGGAACTTTCAGAGTATGATGCAGATATTCCTTTGCGTTGGCTGGGACATGCCCACCGATGTTGCTTCCCACCGATGTTGGTTTTGTGCATATTCCGCTTCTCGTCGGGCGTGTTCAACTTCTCTAGTGGTGAGTGTCTCAATCTGTCGTCGGAGTTGCTCAATCTCCAGTGTTGGTGTTAGCTGGCCCGCATTCTTGTTGTCGGATGTTGACATGAGTGTCCTCCTAAGCCTTTGCTGAAGGTGGAAAAATCGCTCAGGCTCGAGAATTGGGTCTATAGGCGTGCAATCAGTTCTTCGCATACACATGAAAAGCAAAAAGAAAAAACAAGTAAAAAGGAAACAAAAATAAAAACAAATATAAAGAAAAGAAATAGAACTAAAAAGGGCGCGATTGATGGTTTCTTCGGCAACGGCGCCAAAATTTGTTAGGAGGAAAATCAAGTATGAAATATAAATCTCAAATTCGACTCTCTGATCTCCGCAAATAAATTACAAGACTTCCTCCCGCTGTAGTAGAATGTAGTCACGATCGATCCACGAGGAAGCGTGTCAGCGCCCGCCTTTTCAGTTCCAAATCTTAGCAGAAAATCAACCAGAAAAACAGAAATAACAGAGAAAAGCATAAACAAAACAAAAGGCAGGAACTTTGGTCGATATCGACATGGGCTAACTCGATATCGACTGGCAAAATCGACTGACAGAACTCGAAATCGACTTGAATAGAAACTTAAAATCTGAAATTTGTGAAATAAATTAGTAGAATAAAGGACTTTCAAGATCAGGGTTTCAACACCACAACGATAACCATGTAAAACAACACATAAAGGCATAAAAAGATCATGCTTTTCATCAAATAACTTTCGTTATTAACAAATAGGAAGATAGAGGCTTTCTCATAAACCCTAATTGTTACTAACCCTTTTTCACATAATTAATCCAAGTTGCATTAAGATCACTTTCGCTTCAATAACACAAACAAGGGTCGCCTTCAACTTTCGCAAAAGAATCATGCTCATAGGGATAGAAGACGAATTGCATCCAAAGATTGTACCTTTACCGCATCACCTCACATGGCTACTGTCGGGCTCACCCCGACCCTAGAAGTTGGGTGAATACTCGCTCTTCATCATCAAGAAACTCATCAATAATAAAAGGCAACTAAATTGCATTAAATAAAATAAAAGAAAGCTTACAACCAATCGAAGCCAAATCCCGCTCTCGCCTTCTCCAACCTCAATCGGCTCCAATTCTCTCTCTCTACTCTCTTTATGTAACTAATTGTAACTTGAATTAAATGAATAAAACTCAGCCCCTAAGGCTTTATTTATAGGCTTCATTCCAAGCTAATCAAGGAAAAAAAACTCTATCTATATCTATATCTATCTATCTAATACTTTGAAGATTAAATTATGGAAATAAAGAAATAAATCTAAAAAGGGAATTATATCTAAAGTAGATAAATATCTCTTTCATCTTGATAGAACTTGATAGAATCTCCTCTTGTGGTTATCTACATTGGACTTTGGATAGAAGTTTAATTAGAACTCGGACTAGCTCGAAATCGGCCACTGTTGGTCAACTCGATATCGACTTGCCTTACTCAATATCGACCTGCAACTTCTTCATCTTCACTTCAGACACTCGAACTTAGACTCTAGTGTGAAAATTGACTGGACTCAACTAGTCGATATCGACCTTCATTTTTCCTCTCCAGCTTCTCGGGACGATTCCGGGATCTTGCTCGATTTTCTGGTCAACTCGATATCGACCTAGGTGAAGTCGATATCGACCTTCTCTTTCCTTCCTTAGACGATTCTAGCATTTGTGGGTGGAAATCGACTGGCTTAATCGATATCGACAAACTGTACTTGAAATCGAGCAGTCTGTGTCAACTCGATTTTCTCATTTCCAGCTCAATTTGTCCTGGTTCCGCTACTCTTTGACCTCGGACTTTCTGTAATGGACTTTGAGTTTTTCTTCCTTTCTTTGAACTGCTGTAAATTGCCTCAATTTCTGTGAAATTAAACAGAAACTGGTGTAGATTCCATAATTGGCAAATAAACATAAACTACATAGATTATGAACTATTCTAGCCTAAATGTATGAAATGCATGCAGAAAATGATATAAAAGTAAGTATAAAACATGGCAAAATAGGCTCACATCAACTTATGTGAAGCTATAGCTGATGGTGTTAATCTTAAATACTTAAAACTAAAGGCTTTTCATTGGTCCCTTGCAGGAATAGCACAGCAGTGGCTGGAAGGATTGTCTGCGCGATCAATTCGCACTTGGAACGAACTACAGGACCTGTTCCTCAACAAGTTCTTTCCTCCTGCAAAGACAACTGCTCTCAGACAACAGATCACGGCTTTCAGACAAAAGCCAGGGAAACCATTAGCACAAGTCTGGGAGCGCTACAAGAGGCTTCTAAAATCCTATCCTACGCATGGATAACCGCCCTACGTCATCGAGGAGATCATCTTCAATTGCCTGGATGTGCCTACTAAGGATCGGATCAACAACTACACCAACTATGAGTACCTCGGATACACTCCACACCGAGCATGGGAGGTATTTGAGCCACTGGCCAACTACGACAACACATATGGGACTTCTGCGGTCGCTTCTGACGAAAGGTATGAAAGGACTTCCCCATCTATGTCGTTGTATGTACCACCCAAGGAAGTTGATCCAGACGTCAGGGACCGGTTCCACAACGATCAGGTACGCCGTCTCACCAAGCAGGTTAAGTTTATGTCCAAAGATAAACTTTGCTTGGAATGTGGGTATGTGAGGCACAACACTACTGCGTGCCCACACGTCGATCAAGTACATCAAGGAGAGACCCACGAGGAGGTAAGGTATGCTGGGGGACACTACTCAGGGCCGCATCAAAATCAGAACTGGAGCTACTATTTTCATCCCCAGCATCAGAATCCCCCTCCCTACAGAACCCCTGGTCACCCTGAAAGAGAAGGAAAGAGAGATGACCTGCAGACCATTCTTGAGGAGATGCGGAGGAATCATTCAGACACCAAACAATCTATCAATTCCATCTACACTTGGATGCATGGTGTCAACTCTAGGCTTAGGGAAATAGATGTCTAGAGGAAATCGATTACCACACAGTTTGGCCAGCTAGCAACATCGGTCCCTAAACAATCAGGTACGCTCCCTGGAACCTCTGAATCAAACCCTAAAGGTAAATCTACTCGACAGGTGGCTGCTACGAACCTAAGAAGTGGGCGACAGATGCAAACACCCAAGCAAACGACTGAGGAAGAGGGCACTGGAGACCAGTAGATATCGACCAACCCAGTCGATATCGACCGACCTCCAGTCGATATCGACCCCGTCGAAATCGACCCAATTCCTCCCCAGATCCCGAGGCCAACCAATCCACTCGATATCGACCTGTGTGATATCGACCAGACACAGGTCGATATCGACTAGACGCTAGTCGATTTTGACCAATCCCACTCGACATCAGCACCTCTACCAAAGAAAAAGATGCCTTTCCCGACAAAATCTCTAAAGGATCCGGTAGAGAAGAAGTTCCGACGTTTCATCAAAATGCTTCAAAGGCTCAACGTCACAATACCATTCACAAAAGCTCTTAATGAGATGCCATCCTTTGTAAAGTTCCTAAAAGAGTCTGAGGAAAAAGCTATCAATGGCTGAGATCGCAGAGGAGTGCAGCCAGATGGACGTTCTAGAGAAAAGGCCAGATCCAGGTAAGTTTGCTATAACCATTGGATTTGGTCAATATAAATTTAATGCTTTATGTGACTTGGGAGCCAGTGTGACTATAATGCATTTATCAATCTGGTCCAAGATTAAGATAGGTGTTTTAGAGCCTGTGGATGCTAAGCTTTATATGGCGAACAACACGGTGGTCATCGCAACAGGCATGGTGGACAATGTGCCAGTACAAGTAGGTAAGTTCTTCATCCCTGCTGATTTCTTAGTTATTGATATGGCAGAGGACCCTGCTTGTCCAATTATTCTAGGAAAGCCCTTCTTGGCGACGTTGGATGCCAACATAAGCGTAAGGAAGGGAGTGCTCACTTTCAACATCAGTGATGAGGTAATTGAGTATTCCTTTAATAAAACTGAAAGGCATAAAGGTCCCATGGAAGAGGTAAAGTCCATATCAGCCGGATACATTACTTGCAGAGAGCCTAAGGTAAGAAATATGACCCCCGAGGAGCTAGAAAAGAGGGATATGGAAGCCCAGGTGGAGGAGATCATGGCCATCCTGAGTGAAGAAGCAGAGAATCAACTCGACATAGACCAAGGTAAGTCGATATGGACTAACTATTTTTTGGATGCTTTGCCAGGTCTTAAGTATGGGTCGAAATCGACCAAGAAAAGTCGATTGGCCAACAGGATAGGTCGATATCGACCACTACTGATTGAAATCGACTAGCCCATACCTAGTCACCTCCACCAGAAGTCGAGCCAAGGAAAATCGACCAGGACCACTCGATATCGACCAAGCTTGGTCGATATTGACCAACACAAGTCGACTCAATTTCACACTCAGGGACGAAGCCAGCTGAATTCGAGTCAGGTGACCCGATATCGACCAGATCAAATCGAGCCATTTTCCTCTATATCGACTGAAATTCCACCAGAGCAGCCGAACTCGATATCGAGTGACCTTACTCGATATCGACCAGATCCTTATGAGCTCCCGAAGTCCGATTCTGCAAAGGTAAGCCAAGGTATGGATCTTTCTTCTCCTATCTCAATTAAAGATCTTTCTATACGTGGGAGAGGTTTGCCTTGGTATGTGCGATTATGTAGGATTTCCAATGATGA
The DNA here is from genome assembly GCA_037127255.1 of Persicaria tinctoria. NCBI lineage: Eukaryota > Viridiplantae > Streptophyta > Magnoliopsida > Caryophyllales > Polygonaceae > Persicaria > Persicaria tinctoria. The sequence continues at coordinate 37,619,859 of JBANSL010000012.1, read as the reverse complement.
GCCCCAGGAATACAAAGTTGGAGACAAAGTCTATGTTACCAAATCAAATGATCATTGGTTCCCCAACAAGTTTAAAAAGAAGATGGGCCCCTTCACGGTGAACAAGATCCATTCCGGATGACTGGAGCTGATGGAAAAGAATAGAGTCATGTTTGAAGCCCAAGCTACATGGGCCCTCCAAATGCCACCTTGATCCCAATGGAAAAGTCGGCCTAGCGACTATAAAGTCTAGAGCTTGTAAATAGACATTTAGTTTTTGAGAATTTTGGACATTGTTGCTTTTGTTTTTGGTTTTGGACATTATTTTCTATTGTGGGTATTTCTCTTCTAATGTTTTCAGGAATAAGGAAAAGAAGCAGCACTCGATTTCGAGTACACTAGGTCGATATCAACCATGCCCAATCGAAATCGACCAGGGCCTACAGCAAAGCACTCGATTTCTGACATCTTGCACACCTGTCTAGTGCGTTTCTTTCTTTACCCTTGTTTTTATACAGTGAGGACACTGTAATGTTTAAGTATGGGGTGAGGGAAGGGCTTACTCTACGCATGTTTGAATTTATTTGACATTTTGTGTGCATATTTTTACTTTATCTTCGAATTGCTTATACATGGCTACTTTGGATTTCATATTTGATTTATGTTCTTACATGTTGTTTTCAAAAGTTCAAAAAAAAAATCACTGCCATTTAAAATTTTGATAAGTGTCGTGGAAGTTTAATTGAACTTGACGATGCAAAATTGGTGATACGAGGTTAGCCGTAGGGTGGCCCGATCTTCGACAATCAAACTAGAAACTCCAGAACGGAAGCAAGAAACGAACAAGAACACCAAGACTCAATATGCAAGACTCGAAATTGATAGTAAAGACACGAACGAAAAGGACTGATTTGAACTAAAATAGAACGAGATAAAGACCTCAGGCCTCCTAAGAGGGTAGCGATCAAATACCAACGACTATAAAGCCCGCCTCTACAACCTTACACAACCAAGCGGACAACTTGGAGGCACAAGGAGGGGGCTTGTGAATACCAGGATCACCAAGCTCTTGCAAAGTTGATGAACATAAGGCAAACCAACCGATGAACAACACATCGAAACCTATCCCACGCAGGGGAACTCGGTTCCTCTCTTGGAGAACTCTCCAAATCTGACTTTTATCAAAAAATTCAATTCTATCTAATTTTATTGAATGAAAGAAACGTTTAAATAGAAAAATAACTAGGGTTTGGTTGGCTTCCTTAGAGGGGTTTGGTTGGCTTCCTTAGAGGCTAAGGATTGTTTGTCAAACTTAATCCTAACAAGATAAAAATATCCTAATTAATAAACATAAAACTAATTAGATATAATATAAATTAATTGAAAAGTCAACTAATAGATATTATTCTAATTTACATTGTTCCTAAATAAATATAAGGATAAAATGATAATTAAATATGGAAAGATAATTATTTTCGTCCAAACAATGAACAGTTGCAAAGATGTTGATTTTCGGCCATGTTCTTGGTAGATTCTGGAAAAAACTTCAACAGAAAAGTTGTAGATCTCTTCGTCCTAGTTCCGACAAGGTATGGCACGATCCAATCCAATCAATATGGACTCCGAACGACCCATTTTACTGAGACGTCGCAAAGTTGTCAAATCTGCTGAACGAATCCAAACTTGTTGATAAGCACCACTTATTTTCCCTTCATCATTCTCCTCTTCTTGAAAAGGATTCGTCCTCGAATCCGTGATTTTATTTGAGCAAGGAGATGCAATTTTTGGTGGTGCAGGCTGACGGATGGTGGTGGCGGATGCAACTTGACGACACTATGGGACTCTGTCTTTGGAAGGAAAAAAAATTGTGTTTTTTTTGTGTTTTTATGATGAACGAAAGAAAAGACTCAACTTTTGATGTCGATAAACTAAGCTCTGATGCCAATTTGATACGGCTAACCCCATATCAATTGGATTCATTAGAGATATATCATGAAAATGCCTAGTAAAGGGAAGTCACAATGAAGTGCATTATTTTCTTGAAAACCATGAAATGAGGTAAAATTTGATATTGGTTTTGACATGTTGCATGATAAGAGGATGGAGGACTTTTTATTTCCATATGTGCTCATATTGTTATATCCTAGCCTTTACCTATGCTTATGCATCACAAAAGCCATAGTATGCCTTATTTTGCTCCACGTGTTCTAAATACTGCCCATTATTTACCTTATTCTCATCCGGGGATTATGTTGAGAATGATATCACATTATGGAGATTATTATATGGTTGTTGTGTTGTTGTGATTATCATATATGGAGTTTGGCAGGAAATTGAAAAAATATATGGAAAATTTAATGAGTGAAAGGAAATATGGTTAGTTCAGGAGATAAAGGTGGATCAACCCAGCTCATTGAGATAATAGTTCAGCAAGATGGGACACCAAGGTGAGGAGTCTGAAGCACTAAGTATCCGGGGTCATTCATGACACCCATGTTTGCGACTCGCGAGAAGGCAGTGCTAAGGTCAGAGAGGTAAAAGCAGAATTGTAATGGCTCAGGATTATAATTCCCGAGTTACGTTTCGAGGGATAAAACCCCTCGTTAGGATCTTGCGCTCCGAGTACAGGTTAAAGATTTGAAACCGAAGATTTGTAGTTTAAAGCGAGATTTCGCACCCAAATTTGTAAGGTCCGTTGGAGACCCCGGGGTAAACCCCCGTGCCTGTCCTAAGTCTACAACGCGGAAAATCCATTTAGTCATGCAACCAACATAAGTGAAGTTAAAGCAAAATACAATCCAAAAGGTGCCACGGCAGAGCCGGGACAACACAACGTAAAAGAGTATAAAAGAGAGGGAGTCTAGTGGTCTCTCGAGCTCTCAATCTAACGCCAAAAGTCTGAACCCGCCAAGCATCCATATAAGCAAAGATAGCGGCTAGTGGTTACCTGAATCTAAAAAAAATGAGGAGGATCTGGGTCAATCATCAGGCCACTCATGCGCGTGCGTAAACACACTCTGAGAGGCATATAATAAGCATCCTGTTCCTAAGATGAAATGTGTAATGTAAGGCGGAACTTAAACAAACAAGCATACGAATAATTAAGTGCGAACATAAATAAAGAGGCGCGCAGTTACAACAAATGCCAAATAGCATGTCCCTCTAGGCTCATAAGGAATCTTCTAGCAACTCCCTTCAAAGGGAACTACCTCACCCACGGTGCAGGCCGTCCCTACGTAAGGAGCCTACTAACTATGAAGGGAAGGCAAACAACGACACCCATATAAGGCCTAATGCTCTAAGAGTCCTATGGCGACTTATTACCAAAAAGCCTACCTCACCCATCAAGTGCAAGCAACTTTCTATAATAAGTCCCACTAAGATGACAAGAATAGAGAAAAAGGTCACATCCAATAAACACCTATAACGGCCGTTTTCTAGCAAAGACATATAGCAAGTCATATGATTTCCATTTTAGATCCTAAGCGTGCTTCTAACTCGTATGGTGCATGAACACTAGCCTACTATATAACACCCAGTGCATAGAGCGCCCATCATGAGTAAGTTCAAATAACTTACTTGGAGAAGCGCAGAATCAAAGCAATACAGCAATCAAGTAAATCCAGGCAGATTAGATCTCACCTAGAAGACAAGCAGCATAATAAGTCTAAGTCTAACTTACACAAAGCATATCAAATAACACACATAAGATTCACATAAAACATATATATAAGTTAACCATCCCATCATCAACAACATTAATGTCTCAATTTAATTTCTCATCTCTTTTCATCATCTCATGCCGTATTCAATATATATAATCCGCCATCTCATCAGCTTAAGATAGCCTCCATATCATACTTGGCCAAATTCGCATACTATCATTTTATACTCATACTTTGCATATCATCACCGATAACCAATATTTATCTCCCTATAATAAATAACCACAAGTCATGCTATTAGTCACACATATCATCTCCTTCCTTCAAATGTTCAAAACTCCCGCCCGGCCTTGTTCGAGGCTCCAACCGCCAGCGAGCTTGCTCCTCCTCGCGGCCTCCTTCTTCGGCATCGTTGTGTGCCCAGCTCCACCCCATCCTTTCTTACACTCCCAAAGCTCCCTCGTACCCGCGGTCGCCTGCTCGGACCCCCGCTCAGCCCTCGCGCTCACGGCCTTGCTCTCGAGCTCGCCTCATCAACTCTCGAGCTCGCCGGAACTCTCGGGCTCACCCGATCATCCCGCACTCAACTCTTGCTCACTCGCCACTCACCCACAGCCCGACCCAAGGACAGAATCGAATCAAAACAAGGGAAGGAAAGGCAGAAGCTCACCGAGGGATTATGCGACTTCGGAGCTCTCGATCGGAGGTCTGGGCATCGTCGGAGACTCGCGATGGCTCGTCGGATCTGCGTTGGACGGGGGTGAGGATGATGGTGGAGTTCGAGGTTAGTTTGGATCGAAAACAAAGGAGAACGACTCACCGAAGGTTTGGTTCGCGATCGACTCGGGAGGTGACCTTGGATGTGGAAACAGGGGAAAGAGGAGATCGTCGAGGCTGCGGTGGCTCGTGTGGCTGCTCCTTGTGGCTTCTCTGCTGGTGCTGGAAGTGTCGAGGGAGGAACGCCGATGAAGGAAGAGGAATTGGTGGTGGCGACGGTGAAGAATGAAGGTGACGATGACAGTGGTTCGGTGCTATGGTGATGGTGGTGAGGGGCGATGATGAGGAGGGACGATGGTGATGCGATGATGAAGAGAGCAGGAGTGACGGCGATGAAATGGTGAAGAGGAGATGGTGGCGTTGATATGGTGATGGAGGCGCAGAGAATGGGGAAGGAGGAAGGAGATCCAGGAGATGGTGCGAGAGGAGGTGATGTAGGAGATGTTGGTGATGGCTCGGGAGTTGGTGAAAGTGATGGTGTCGATGGTGATGGTGAATGACGGGGAGAAGGGTTAAGTTTGCAGGGTAAGGTGCGGTGAGGGAGTTGGTGAGAATTGAGTGTGAATTTGATTAAATCAATACCCGAAAATAGATTCCGAATACGTGAATTTTAAATCTCGCAATTAGTTCTCAAATGTTAGTATCACCGACTCTCGCTCTCTAGATCAATTAAATTTTAAAAACCGACAAGGATATCGCGATCCGATAATTATTTCGAATTTTCGAAGTAAAAGGATGGAAATTATTCGTCAAATTTTATATTCCGGTCGGAATCCGCTAAACGAGTTTTACAACCGATTTAATTTCATTTTTAATTCTCTCTTTATTTTTTCTTCCGTAAAAATTAGAATTTAAAAATCCGAGCCTTTACATCATCCACCTCTAAAAACAAGTCTCGTCCCCGAGACTAAAATCATTTTAAAACGGGGGAGGAAGTTTGAAATCGGTGAGTTCAAGGATCATGCCATTGATCCCGTGAACACCTCATAAGTGCCCCTATGAGATCCTCACAGTACAGTTGACGTGATCATAATATCCCCAATAGACTGTAGTAAGAATGTAATATGGGCCCCTACCACATCCTTACTCCGACTCTTTGTCCATATCATAACTCAAATATTTGTATCCACTTCGTGGGGCGTTATATTGAAAACTAGAGTCACATTAGTTTCTTAAAATTCAAGTTAGTCTCTTTTGAAATACCATTCAAAATTTCAAGTTCGACGTTAGTCAAAATCATTTCCAACTTTTCATTTCATCCTACCATCCACCTCTAAGGGTTAATCCCATATTTTCTTCCTAGGTTCCAAGTCAGAATCAAATTTCAATAATTCAACTTCTATCACTTCTATCATCGAAACATCATAGATAGACAATCATATCACACATTTAACAACATATCATAATCACGTCAAGGATAGTCACATACAACAACATGTCTAGCACATCATCATCAATTGCATATGCGCACACAAGCACCGAGATAAACACCTCATGTCATGGTACCTGATGTTGAAGGGTCGGACCGACTCGCAGTTCCCATGGAGTAGACACGGGGCGATGGGGGTAAACCGATATCAAGGCCTCCTCTGGTCTGTCCTCCCTCATACTCTAACTCAAATGGCTCAACTGTCATGTACGCAAGTCCCGGAGCAGATCCTTTGCCTCCTCGGTCTCGGCCGGACGACACTCCTCTCCCCCATCCCTGGGGATATGTTAGCTTGGGTGGTCCCGGTGGCGCCTGAAGTCGAGGTGCCGGTGCATCTGAAGGTCCTCCACCCTGGGGGCAATAAGTTGCTCGGTGTCCTCTATCCCCACATGTGTAACATACCACCTGCCTCCTCGGGCATCTCTCTGTGGGGTGTCCATACTCATAACATCCCTGACATGTAATGCTCTGAACTCGCATCTCCTGGCGGGGCACTGGTGGTGCTCGGCGTATATCCCCTCTGAACTCGCCTCTGAAAGAGTCTCCTCTATCATGCATGTCCCGACTAGATTCTGTAGCTCTCGATCTCTTCTCACCTCGAGGGGTATGAGAATACTGGTAGGCAGTATCTGACAGAAGACGTTGCGTGTCATAGCGCAAGATAACCTCTAAGAACCTATCAAAGGGGACGTCACCCAAGCTGGAAGGATGCAAAAGTACAGCTGGTGGGAGCCTCATAGATAGAAGTCGAATACGGCTCGCGTCTGTCTGACATAAATGTCCGCAATATACCAGCTCCTTCTTGAACTGGCAGATAACCTCCGCAACTGATAAAGTCTCATCATAACTCCCTCTGTAGAAGGCCAGCTCTCTGGCGGTCTGCAGACCTGGCGGGCTATACTCGCGAAGCATCAAAGATCTGAACTCATCATACGTCCAATCAGCATGGTCCATCTTGTATACAGACCATCTGTTGAAAGCATTATCTCGTAGCTGGCCGGCCGCCAATCTCTGGTGCTCTCCTGGTGGTGCTTCGATCAACTCGAAGAGTCCATCCATGACTCTGAACCATAGCTCGATATCTGTCGTGGGATCTCTGGTGAATAGAGGCGGGTTGGTCTGCGACAACCTCTTAACCCAATCAATGCGCCTCTTTGCTCGAATCCCGACTGTGGCCTCATCTGCCTCTGGCTGTGGGGCATGTTGCTATCTCGTCTTCCTCTGAAGCATCTCGCGCACCATCTACTCGAGTCCGGCCTGATCTGTGGGCATCGGCTGCTGAACAGGAATCTCTGGCATCGGTGCCGTAGATCGAGCTCCTCCCCGTAACTCGCTCAGAATGTCGTGAAGCGCCGCCTCTAGCTGCCCAAGCCTAGTCTCTGTGGAAATCGGAATCTGGTCGTCAGCCGGCAGAGGCGAAGCTTGCTCCTCATCGTGATCGTCAGTAGAGCGCTCCTCGACGCTCTCAACAGCAATCCGACAAGGGCGTCCGCGGCCACGACGTGCCCTACCCCACGCCCAACTGAACCGCGTCTAGTATCGACCATGATGACTACATGAACGGTTAATTTAAACACTTAGCACAGAAGCACTCAACGATTAATATGATCCTCTTCAAGGAGAATCGCCCTCGGGCCCAATTGCATATATATATATATATATATATATATATATATATATATATATATATATATATATATATATATATATATATATATATATACATAAACGTAAGCATAGAGACGATCTATGCCGTCCTTCGAGAGACAGCTGACCGGAGGGGCAAAAACCTCATGGCCTCCTAACTCGACATTCCAACCTCCGTGGTGTTCCCTGGAGTCCTCTAGGCCCATCTGTAAATAAAAGCTAGTATTTTGTCTACCGTTCCCCTAGTTCTACATCCATAAGGGATGTCTATTGCTTTGGTCTCTACCCGCGAGATTGTTTCCCCTTTATTCATTTAGGTTTAATTCCAATTAAATTCATTTTGCCCTTTTATAACATTTTTCAAAACCATTTGAAAACATTGGGCTATTTTCAAAACCATCTTCAACCTATCGTACTCGGATTGCAAAACCTCAGCTCTGATACCACCTTTGTAACGGCCCAGGATTATGATTCCCGAGTTACGTTTCGAGAGATAAAACCCCTCGTTAGGATTTTGCGCTTCGAGTACAGGTTGAAGATTTGAAACCGAAGATTTTTAGTTTAAAGCGGGATTTCGCACCCAAATTCGTAAGGTCCGTTGGAGACCCCGGGGTAAACCCCTGTGCTTGTCCTAAGTCTACAACGCGGAAAATCCATTTAGTCATGCAACCAACATAAGTGAAGTTAAAGCAAAATACAATCCCGAAGGTGCCACGGCAGAGCCGGGACAACACAACGTAAAAGAGTATAAAAGAGAGGGAGTCTAGTGGTCTCTCGAGCTCTCAATCTAACACCAAAAGTCTGAACCCGCCAAGCATCCATATAAGCAAAGATAGCGGCTAGTGGTTACCTGAATCTAAAAAAAATGAGGAGGATCTGGGTCAATCATCAGGCCACTCATGCGCGTGCGTAAACACACTCTGATAGGCATTTAATAAGCATCCTGTTCCTAAGATGAAATGCGTAATGTAAGGCGGAACTTAAACAGACAAGCATACGAATAATTAAGTGCGGACATAAATAAAGAGGCGCGCAGTTACAAGAAATGCCAAATAGCATGTCCCTCTAGGCTCATAAGGAATCCTTTAGCAACTCCCTTCAAAGGGAACTACCTCACCCACGGTGCAGGCCGTCCCTACATAAGGAGCCTACTAACTATGAAGGGAAGGCAAACAAAAACACCCATATAAGGCCTAATGCTCTAAGAGTCATATGGCAACTTATTACCAAAAAGCCTACCTCACCCATCAAGTGCAAGCAACTTTCTATAATAAGTCCCACTAAGATGACAAGAATAGAGAAAAAGGTCACATCCAATAAACACCTATAACGGCCGTTTTCTAGCAAAGACATATAGCAAGTCATATGATTTCCATTTTAGATCCTAAGCGTGCTTCTAACTCGTATGGTGCATGAACACTAGCCTACTATATAACACCCAGTGCATAGAGCGCCCATCATGAGTAAGTTCAAATAACTTACTTGGAGAAGCGCAGAATCCAAGCAATACAGCAATCAAGTAAATCCAGGCAGATTAGATCTCACCTAGAAGACAAGCAGCATAATAAGTCTAAGTCTAACTTACACAAAGCATATCAAATAACACACATAAGATTCACATAAAACATATATATAAGTTAACCATCCCATCATCAACAACATTAATGTGTCAATTTAATTTCTCATCTCTTTTCATCATCTCATGCCGTATTCAACATATATAATCCGTCATCTCATCAGCTTAAGATAGCCTCCATATCATACTTGGCCAAATTCGCATACTATCATTTTATACTCATACTTTGCATATCATCACCGATAACCAATATTTATCTCCCTATAATAAATAACCACAAGTCATGCTATTAGTCACACATATCATCCCGTCAGTCAAACGATCATTTTATCATGCTAGTTAGTCATCGAATAAGCCGGGTTCCCAAGTTAGTCCCAAATCCATTTCAAAATCCAAATTAAACAGTTAAGAATTCCGACTCTTGAAAATACTCGCTAAGATCCTTTTTCAATTTTTTTTTTATTAAATCACTCTCCAACCTTAAAAATTCTTCTCCAAATTCTTTTTCAATCTTTAAGGCCAAATAATATTTTATTTTATTTTAAATACCATTGACTAATTAAATAAATAAACGGATAAACCCGAACCAAACAAAACCCAACCGAACCGATTCTGCCAAATTTCCAAACTCCAACCGGTTCATAACAGTATAATTAAAATGAAATGCCAAGGGGGGCCACAAGTCATCTCCTTCCTTCAAATGTTCAAAACTCCCGCCCGGCCTTGTTCGAGGCTCCAACCGCCGGGGAACTTGCTCCTCCTCTCGGCCTCCTTCTTCGGCATCGTTGTGTGCCCAGCTCCGCCCCATCCTTTCTTACACTCCCACAGCTCCCGCGCACCCGCGGTCGCCTGCTCGGACCCCCGCTCAGCCCTCGGGCTCACGGCCTTGCTCTCGAGCTCGCCTCGTCAACTCTCGAGCTCGCCGGAACTCTCGGGCTCACCCGATCATCCCGCACTCAACTCTTGCTCACTCGCCACTCACCCACAGCCCGACCCAAGGACAGAATTGAATCAAAACAAGGGAAGGAAAGGCAGAAGCTCACCGAGGGATTACGCGACTTCGGAGCTCTCGATCGGAGGTCTGGGCATCGTCGGAGACTCGCGATGGCTCGTCGGATCTGCGTTGGACGGGGGTGAGGATGATGGTGGAGTTCGAGGTTAGTTTGGATCGAAAACAAAGGAGAACGACTCACCGAAGGTTTGGTTCGCGATCGACTCGGGAGGCGACCTTGGATGTGGAAACAGGGGAAAGAGGAGATCGTCGAGGCTGCGGTGGCTCGTGTGGATGCTCCTTGTGGCTTCTCTGCTGGTGCTGGAAGTGTCGAGGGAGGAACGCCAATGAAGGAAGAGGAATTGGTGGTGGCGACGATGAAGAATGAAGGTGACGATGACAGTGGTTCGGTGCTATGGTGATGGTGGTGAGGGGCGATGATGAGGAGGGACGATGGTGATGCGATGATGAAGAGAGCAGGAGTGACGGCGATGAAATAGTGAAGAGGAGATGGTGGCGTTGATATTGTGATGGAGGCGCAGAGAATGGGGAAGGAGGAAGGAGATCCAGGGGATGGTGCGAGAGGAGGTGATGTAGGAGATGTTGGTGAAAGTGATGGTGTCGATGGTGATGGTGAATAACGGGGAGAAGGGTTAAGTTTGCAGGGTAAGGTGAGGTGAGGGAGTTGGTGAGAATTGAGTGTGAATTTGATTAAATCAATACCCGAAAATAGATTCCGAATACGTGAATTTTGAATCTCGCAATTAGTTCTCAAATGTTAGTTTCACCGACTCTCTCTCTCTCGATCAATTAAATTTTAAAAACCGACAAGGATATCGCGATCCGATAATTATTTCAAATTTTCGAGGTAAAAGGATGGAAATTATTCGTCAAATTTTATATTCCGGTCGGAATCCGCTAAACGAGTTTTACAACCGATTTAATTTCATTTTTAATTCTCTCTTTATTTTTTCTTCCGTAAAAATTAGAATTTAAAAATCCGAGCCTTTACAAGAATATTGAAAAAAAGCAATGAGCGATGAGAGAAAGGTGAGAAATCAAAGGAAAGAAGGAATGTGGTATGAAAGTTTGGAAATACTCCATTTCCCCGGATCATTAGCACCACATGGCCAAAAATTGCCCACCTTTAGCCTTTTACCAATCTACTCCTTGTTAAGCTTAAATTAAAGTCCTCTTGATTATTAATGCTTTGTCACTTATGAATGTTTTTTGCATAACCCTCCTTTTGTGAGTAGATGTTGCTTTTTTATTGCGCATGTATGGATTTGTGACAGAAGTACCTTTTCGAGGATGGTAATTAATTGCAGGGTTATATAAGAATGAATCTAATATGTTGAGAGTTTAAATTCTTCCCCTGTCTGACAAATAAAAGTATTGCTTGAGGACAAGCAAGCTTAAGTATGGGGTGTTTGTCGTGAGCCTAATTTTCCATGTTTTACACTTACTTTTATATCGATTTCTGCATTCATTTCATACATTTGGGCTAGAATAGTTCAAAATCTATGTAGTTTATGCTTATTTTCCAAACTATAGAATCTGTTGTGAGCCGAATCTGCCATGTTTTATAGTTACTTTTATATCGTTTTCTGCATACATTTCATGCATTTGGGCTAAGATAGTACATAATCTATGTAGTTTATGCTTATTTGCCAAATTATGAAATCTACACTAGTTTCTGTCTAAATTTGCAGAATTCGAGGAAATTTAAAGCGGTTCTGAGAAAGGAAGAAAAGCTCGAAAGTCAACTATAGAGGTCCACGGTCAAGAAGCAGCGGAACCAGGACAAATCAAGCTGGAAGCAAGAAAAAATCGACTTGACAACATCAAGTCAATATCGACTACACCTTGTCGATATCGAGTACCACTAAGTCGATTTCCATGTCCAGAGCCGAGATCGACGAAGCTCAGCGGACAAGACAACTCGAGTGCAGAACTTTACTCGATATCGAGTAATTAACTCCATATCGACCAAGATCAGATGTCGCACCTGTGCTCGAGGAAGCGACACTGGATTGAGAAGCCGAAGAGAGGACATAACGAGCACCATGTACTCGATATCGAGGAATTTACTCGATGTCGAGTAAACCAGCATAGCATGTCCGAGCCAGTGTCGAAGAGAAGTTACTCGAGAAGATTAGTGAAGCCGAAGTCGACGACGAAGTTACTCGATATTGAGTAAATTACTCGATATCGAGGAAAGTTTTTCCGGGCCGCGTTACGTTGTGGGCTGTCCGAGTTGAGTTGGGCTTGCTTGGATTCAAAGTTATCCAATTCTATCCACATCTATCAAGACTTCCATCAAGATCAATCAACTCCATGGAGGATTTACCTACTTTAGATATATTTCCTTTTTGGATTTAATTCTTTTATTCTATTATTTAATCTTTAAATAAAAAGATAAAGAGATATAGATATAGATATACTTTCTTACCTTGATTAGCAAGGATTGGAAGCCTATAAATAAAGACCTAGGGGCTGGATTTTAGTCATTCAATTTCAATTACAATTAGTTACATAAAGAGAGTAGAGGAGAGAGCTTGTGGCGAGAGAAGTTGGAAAGGCGAAAGCGGATTTGGCTTCGATTGGTTGTCAGCTTTCTTTGGTTTATTTAATGAAAGTTATTTCCTTTTGTTTATTGATGAGTTTCTTGATGATGAAGAGCGAGTAGTCCACCCACTTCTAGGGTCGGGGTGAGCCCGACGGTAGCCATGTAAGGTGATGCGGTAAAGGTTTGATCTTTTTATTCAATTCGTCTTCTATCCCTATGAGCATGATTCTTTTGCGAAATTTGAAGGTGATCCTTGTTTGTGTTATTGAAGTGAAAGTGATCTTAATGCAACTTGGGTTAATTATGTGAAAAGGGTTAGTAAAAATTAGGGTTTATGTGAAAGTCTCTATCTTCCTACTTCTTAATAACGAAAGTTATTTGATGAAAAGCATGATCTTTTATGCCTTTATGTGTTATTTTGCATGGTTATCGTTGTGGTGTTGATACCCTGGCCTTGAAAGTATTTTAGTTTATTGAATTTATTTCGTCAAAATCTGCGTTTTGTGTTCGAAAGGTTGTACTTTAAGTTTGAGTTTGTCGATTTCGAGAAACCTCTTGTCGATATCGAGTAAGTGTTACTCGACATCGAGGAAATCTTGCCGAGATTGAGTTACTTTGTCTGAGTCTGCTGTCTGTTATCGAATTCGAGTTTCTGTTGGTCGATATTTTGGTTGATATCGAGTAAATGTACTTGATATCGAGTAGCTTCTGTTGCTTTGCTTTCTTTTCTGCTTTTATTTATTATTTCTGTCTTTCTTTCTATCTGTGAGATTTACAGCTACCTAGGATCCGCTGACACGCTTCCTCGTGGATCGATCCTGACTTCCCACTGCTGCATCGGAAAGAAGTCTTGTAATCATTTGCAAGGGACGAAATCTGGTTTGCTTTGCTTTATTTATATTTTAATTGCAAGTTTTGATTTCCTCCTACAATAGAATCTACCCCAGTTTCTGTTTAATTTCGCAGAAATTGAGGCAATTTACAGTAGTTCAGTGAAAAAATGAAAAGCTCGAAGTCAACTACATAAAGTCCGATGTGAAGGAGTAGCGGAATCAGGACAAATCGAGCTGGAAATGAGAAAATTGAGTCGACACCATATGGTCGATATCGACCACACTTGGTCATTGTCGAGGAGTCGAATCGATTTCCACCTGAAGAGCCAGAATCGAGTGAAGAAGAGAGTTGGTCGATATCGAGTTGACAAAATCGGGTCGAGATCCGGGAATCGACCAGAAAGCTGGAGCAGGAAAAACGCAGGTCGATATCGACGTAGGCTGGTCGATATCGAGTAGAAATTGGTGGATTTTCACCCTGGGAGCCGAGATCGAGAGTCAGGAAGCGAGACTGAGAAGACGAGCTCGATATCGACCTATGTTGGTCGATATCGACCTGAACCCAGTGGTCGATTTTGAGCATATCCGAGCTCTAATCCAATTTCTATCCAAAGTCCAATGGAGATATCCACAATAGGAGATTTATCAAGTTCTGTCAAAATAGAAGAGATATTTATCTACTTTAAATATAGTTCCCTTTTAGATTTATTTCTTTAATTTCCATAATTTAATCTTTAGATAAAGATAGATAGATTTAGATAGAGATATAGTTTTCTTTCCTAATTATCTAGGGAATGAACACTATAAATAAGGCAATAGGGGCTGGGTTTTAGGAAATCAATCAATCCAAGAAAAGCCACATAGAGAGAGAAAGTCGAGTAGGAGTAGAGAGAGAGTCTTGGAGCTGAGTGGAGTTTGTTAAGTGATAGCGGAGTTAGCTTTATTCGGTTGTAAGTCTTGTTTGCTTTTATTTAATGCAATTTAGTTCCCTTTTATTATTAATGTCTTTCTTGATGATGAAGAGCGAGTAGTCACCTAACTTCTAGAGTCGGGGTGAGCCCGACGGTAGCCATGTGAGGTGATGTGGTAAAGGTACAAGCTTTTGATGTAATTCGTCTTCTATCCCTATGAGCATGATTCTTTTGCGAAAGTTGAAGGTGATCCTTGTTTGTTTATTGAAGCGAAAGTGATCTTAATGCAACTTGGATTAATTATGTGAAAAAAGGGTTAGTAACAATTAGGGTTTATGTGAAAGCCTCTATATTCCTATTTGTTAATAACGAAAGTTATTTGATGGAAAAGCATGATCTTTTATGCCTTTATGTGTTATTTTACATGGTTATCGTTGTGGTGTTGAAACCCTGATCTTGGAAGTACTTTAGTTTATTAATTTTATTAACAAAATTTCGTGTTTGCTTTCGCTTTATGCAATTTAAAGTTTCGATCTTTAGCTTCTGCTTTTTAATCGAAATCGACTAAACTTGGTCGACGTCGAGGACTGTTGGTCGACGTCGAGGAAGCCTAGTCGAGTTCGAGCAATTTGCTTTTGTTTTCGTTTCTGCTTGGTATTGCTTTCTGTTTTAGTCGACAGCCTAGTCGAAGTCGATTACTTTACTCGAAGTCGAGGACTGCTTCTGGTCGAATTTGCATTGTTTCTAGAACTGAAAAGGCGGGCGCTGACACGCTTCCTCGTGGATCGATCCTGACTACCTTCTACTACAATGGGAGGAAGTCTTGTATTTATTTGCTGAGACAGGGAGTCAGTTTGCTTTATATTTTATTTATATTTCATACTTGACCATCCTCCTACAACAACAGTGGCGAGAGCCATTTTCGTCGCAGCGAGATGCCCCTTATCGATGGTTTTAAAAGCTATTCTCGATGTTTTTGACAAACGTTTTCACAACTCGGTTTCAACGCTTTTGGGGTTTCAAGGACGGACTTAATGATCGGATTTGGAGTTTTGGGAAACGAATTTCATGAGGGTTCGAGGTCGAATATTCTAATCGATTAACTTGATTTTCGAAATGGTGTGCGGGACTAACTCGGGAAATTATGTGATCAATGACTAACTAGCATGTTGATATGATTGATTGACTAATATCATGGCTTGTGTGGACTAATGGCATGTATGAATAACTAACGGCATGATGAGATGTTAGATTTATGTATCGTTTGACTTATGCCTTATGAACTACGATGAATATGATGAACTCTTGATATATATGATCATGCGGATATATGATTATTATGAGCATATGAATGTGGCTGAATGGAACGATGAGAATGATGTGGTCTTATGGAATGTGGCTATATGATGTGTGGTTGAACTTGATGGAATGATGATTCGATGTATTATGATGCTATTGAATGATGTGTGCTTGAAATGACCGAATGGTCAGACATAGACTTATGTATGTGTTCTGATATAGATCTAGGTGATATTATCTTATTGTTCGTGTTGCTTGCAAGGATTATACTTTTGTTGTTCTTCTAGCCAAGTAAGTCTCTTTGGAGCTTACTAAGATTGAATAGACTACCCTTCTTTACTTGCATGATATACTAAGTGCTTGCATTCATGATCATCATGCCATGTAGTATCATGCTAGGTTGCATTGACCATTGACCATTCTATTTATGTATGCGTATGTAAACAAAACGACCGTTATTTGTGAAGTATCTAGAGTATTAGCTAGGGTCGTAGGATGGCCCAGTCTCATTGGGCCTCGTCCTAAGTCATTCGAGTCATGGAAAGAACTTTATTACCACACTTTATTTATTATCCGTATAACTCTTATTTTCTCTTTTAAGACCACATTCATTATGATTAATTGATAAGCATGCAATATGGGGTTGGATAAAAATACAAACTTGACCCCATTAATGAATTAGAATGCATTCACGAGCTGGTCAGTTTTCGCCCTATCGGGAAGGGGACTGTGTATAGGAAGAGGGATATACCATTTGGTATTCTTTGCTAAGGCATTATTACTATTCTGCTCTTGTGAATTAGGAGCATGATAGTGTGTTAAGATTCTCATCTTGCATCTAGAATTGTTATTAGGATTAGCGTATGAGTGTGCTTATTGTGGGGATAGAGCCAAATTGGGCATCGATCTGATCTCACCCACTATATATATATTTTTTAGGTATCTGTTATGTTCACTTTTATTGATGTTGTTTGTCTGCTTGAGCGGGTCCTTTTGCATGGTGAAGAATGAGTGTTCGAGGAAGCTGACTTCACCAGACTTTTGACTATTTCGGATTTTATACCATATACTCCGTTTTGACCCGGCTCTGCCATGGTGTACTTTGTATTTACGCTATATTTCCGTTGTTTGCATGATTGTTGGTTTTCTCCACGCTTTAGACTTAAGTATGGGGGACTTTCTCGGGGATTCCAACGATCCCTTCGATTTTGGGTACGAAATCCCGCTTTGAAAACACTAATATTGAATTTCAAACCTTCAAACTGTACTCGGGGCGCAAGATCCTAACGAGGGGTTTCATCGCTCAAAACGTAACCCGAGAATCATAATCCCGGGCCGTTACACCCTAGACGCTGGAAAGTCAAGTTTGTCTAAACGATTGGAAGATGGTGGAGATGAGGATTCAAAAGAATGACCACTTAATCGATTCATACTCGGATGAGGAACTCGACGATGGCACAATGATCAAGAGCTCAAATAAAAATTAAGCAAGGAAAAGTGTCCTAGCATGAGATAAGGTGAGTGGGGATCGGAATAAATGTAAAGAACTATGTGAGTTTTGATTTCTCTTCCCCAAGATGATACTTAGACAACTAGAAAACAAGTCCAATCCCTTCTTTTTTTCTTTATATTTTTTTAAACTTAAAAAACATTAAAAAAATGACATGACATGACCCGATGAGTCAAAGGGTCGATCCTTGACCCAGCAGGTCACCGCAACCCGTCAACTCGTGACTTGGAAGACTTAGGATTAGGGTCAGGGATATCCCAACTCTTGACCCGACGGGTCCGACCCAAAATAGGGCCTTAGTATTATATATTGATGTGACTCATTTTATTGTCAAGATATTGCTACAAATATATTAAATATTAAGGAGGGTTGAGGGAATAATAATGAATATAACCGCTTGTTTTAAAACTCTAAATTAAGCCGGTACCAAGTTCAGAATTTTGTAACGATGTCCGATTAATGGAAAGATATATCAAAATGCCTCAAAAAAAATAGATATGTCAAAAGACGTAGCATAAAGAAATAAGTGTATGTATTTAAGAAATAAGTGTATGTATTTAAAATTTGTAACTTCCAAAACAGTATTTTTCAGTCGAGAGTGTTGGACATTTTGTTTAATAATTTGAAAACATACTTTAAATTTGGGACAGATGTATGAAATATTATAAAGTGAATCCATAAAATGGAATCCAAGTAACATGCAGTAAAGGAGCCTCAAAAGTAGAGAAAGGCAAAGCGGTAAAACGCATAAACCCATCTCACCGTGAAGGCGCCCTCCCTCCCTAAACCGTAAAATACCATCATTACCCTTTATTTTGAGATACGACGTACGCACACTCACTCGTGTTATTTTCTATTTTCAGATGGACAATTTCCTGTCAGTATGTAAATAACCGGAATTTGAGGTAGCACCCATTTGTAATTTTTTTTTATAACGAAAAAATTCTGGAGAGCGAGATCTATCTAAAAGCATCTTTACGGATGAAGTCCAAGAGACAAAATCGTCGTAAATATCGACACATCAGGCAGAGTAGCGAAGGTGTGCAACCTTATCCGTCACTCTATTGCCTAACCGGGGAACATGAATGAAATACACTTCTTTCACAATCCATAAAAGGAGTTTAACATCTGATAATATCAGTTTGATTTTCCGCAGACATTTAGCTCTTTCTTTTTATGTGGTTTATGATTATGAGGGAATCACCTTCAACGTGGAGTTTGTCGATACGGAGTTGTTGAACATGTTGGATTCCCAATTTAAGAGCAAAAGTCTTTGCTTTCAAAGGACTTTGTTTACCAAGTTTTTGATAGGAAATGTGTATAGGACGTCCTTCTTAGTCTCGGATTACGGCTCCTGCCAAGCTTTCATTATTTGCGATTGTGGATCCATCAAAATTTAGCGTAAGGGTTCCCATAGGGAGTTTGCGACATGTAGTTTTGGCATGCTTTATTTTCTTCCTCGGGTGGTTGGAGTACGTGTCCTGCGTATATGGGGAGTTCTCATCTAAATTATACTCTAAGCGAGAAGTTTTGCTCTAATTCTCCTTATGAGTTTTAATAATTCGTAAAGAACTATCTCTATGAGGTACATGGACTTGTCTAAACACACATTGGTTCCGAATGTACCAGGTCGTCCACCAAGACAACACAAGCTCCACCTTGGACACAAAGGAAAGGTTGTTTCCAATGAATGAGATGATTGGTTTTATATCTCGTGAAGGATTTATCATGCTAGATATTGTTGAGTGTATGTGTGCTGGGGAGTTCTCATCTAAATTATACTCTAAGCGAGAAGTTTTGCTCTAATTCTCCTTATGAGTTTTAATAATTCGTAAAGAACTATCTCTATGAGGTACATGGACTTGTCTAAACACACATTGGTTCCGAATGTACCAGGTCGTCTACCAAGACAACACAAGCTCCACCTTGGACACAAAGGAAAGGTTGTTTCCAATGAATGAGATGATTGGTTTTATATCTCGTGAAGGATTTATCATGCTAGATATTGTTGAGTGTATGTATGCTGGTAAACCGAAGAGGGAATTTACATACTGGCATTCTAACAAAAGATGAACATCATTTTCTACTGCGCAGTTGCACAAGCTATAGGTGGAGCGTACAGAAGTCCCTCATTGAGCTAACCTAATTCCAGTAAGAAGTAGGAAGGCCATCCTGGCATATTTTCCATATAAAAATTATAACTTTAGGCAGAATATCCAATTTCCATATCCAGGCTTTATGGTCTAAATTTAGAGCAGTTTGAGACGTGATTAGTTTATTTGCACTTGACATGGTGAACCAACCAGCTCTATCAGGCTACTTGTATAAACGATCCTCGAAGGGCGAAACAGGAAGTGGAATATCCAGGATTTCTTTGACTATGTCTTCGGGTAATACATTGTTAACTTTTTCCATCCACCATTTACCACCTAAAATATAGTTACTAACAGTTTCTTCTATGTTATTTGTTTGAGGACAATTCACCCTCGCTAGAATAGATGAAGTTCTTATCCAATTGTCCGTCCAGAATTTGATCAAATAAGCTCAGCCTTAAATTTATCAATGAGGGTTGTTATTTTGGCACATTGTCATGAGGAATCACCTCTTTTCTTGTATTCAAAGATGTTAGCTGAACGAAGATACTTATGCCTGATAAGAGTAACCCAGACATTATCTGGTTCAGCCAAAATTTTCCATAATATTTTCATTTAGAGGGCTATATTCATCTCTTTTGATTTCCTTAGCCCTAACCTCCCGCATTTCTTCGGTCTGCAAAGCCGATCCCAACTAATAAGCGGGCGGCGTTGAAGATCCTTATTCCGAAAGAACATTCTGTTAATCCGGTTCAGCTCCTTATGAATCGATGAGGGTAACATGAAATTTTGCATTGTATATAAGGGCTTGGATGATAGGTTTGTATTAATTAGGATTGCTCGTCCTTGTTGTGATAAAGCATTGGCGCGCCATTTACTTAGTTGTTCTTTAGATTTACAAATGATTTATTCGAAAGTGTGTTTGTTTACTCTACCGTTTATAATCGGACATCCAAGATATTTTTCCAATGAATTTTCATTAGTAATTCCTAAACAACTGCTTAGTTCTAATATCCTAGAGTTTGAAATGTCTTTTGTGGCTTGGAAGCTAGATTTATGATAGTTAACTTTTTGTCCAGAAACTTTACAGTATGAATCAATTATTATTTTTAACTTTCTGTCCCGCAGTGACACTGCCTCTTGAGAAAATAATGATGGCTTCGGCAAATGATAAGAAGGGAACCCGAGGATCGTTTCTGCCGAAAGTAAACCCAATTGGACTAGTATCCATATTTGGTTTCTGCTGAGAGTTTCCTAGCTAGGATTTCGGCTCCCAAGATAAACAAAAAAAGGGATGTCGAATCCCCCTGGCGAAGGCCCCAAGAGGGGAAAAACATATTTGTAGGGCTATTGTTAATTAATATTGAGAAGGAGACATTCGTTACATATTCCAAAACCCAAGTGATAAAGGAAGGGTGAATCCAATTTTTTCTAAAAAATTTTTTGTGAAATTTCAGTCTACTCTATCGTAGGCTTTCTCCATGTCGAGTTTAATTGCCAACCAACCCTCCCTACCCGTACGTGATATGAAGGAATGGAAGATTTCGTTGGCAATTAGGACATTATCTTGGATTACCGGTCAAACACAAAGGCTCCCTGAAGAGGGTGAATAAGTTTACCTATAATTACATTGATTCTTTCTATTAAAATTTTTGAAATGATTTTGTATAGTGTAGAACATAGATTGATTGGGCGCTAGTGACTTTTATTAGTAGGGTTTCTCGCTTAGGGGGAAGAGATATAAACATATGGTTTATTTGTTTTAGGAGCTTGCCAGAGTGGAAGAAACTTTTTACAACTCTAATGGTGGATATGCCAACAATGTCCTAGTATTTCTTGTAAAATTCGGCTGGAAACCCATCTTGGCCTAGCGATTTGTTATTGCCAAGGCTGAAGACAACATCCTTGATTTCATTTTAGATGGGTGTCGAATAAGGTAAGCATTTTTGTCAGGGGTAATTGAGAGATGGATTAGATCTAGCATTTCCTGGAGGAGTCCATCGTCAATTGCTTCCTTTTTTAATCTTTTTTCAAAATCACTCTTAATTTCATTTCTAATATTCTCCTCTCCTAATATCAAGGTTCCTTCGGCATAAGTTATATTGCGAATTTGTTTCCTATGTCGCCGATCCGAAGCAACCCGATGAAAATATGTTGTATTTAATTGGGTCAGAAAGTTTAAGATGCTTTGTGTTGGCTCTTTGTTTCCAAAAAGTTTTTTGTTAAAGAAGTAGTTTTTCCTTTTTAGTAATAAGGCGTTTTTCTCTATTAATGGTTGTCCTGTTGTTACCTCATTTAACTGGCGGAAAATATTTCCGAAGGTTTGTATATTCCATTCCTTAGCTTTTTTATTTAGAATTTTATGTTTGAACATCAGTTGATACATAGTCGAGCACATATAATTTGTTCGCCAAGATTGTTTAACGATGTTTCCAAAATCCTTCCGCTGAAGCTAAGTATTCTCAAACTTGAACGGAGAATCTTTGAAAATCGATCAACGCTCAAGAGTTATCGAAATGGGGCAGTGATCAGATTATGAGAAGGTTTCGTTGTAAGTGATCAGGTTAGGGAATTTCTGAAGTATCTGATGATGGACTAGTATGCGGTTAAGTTTTTCGCAAATGGTGTTTTCATCATGTGGGTTCTTTATCCAAGTAAATGGGTTTCCAAAAGTAGGTAGATCTAGCATAGCCCAATCCTTTTTAAGTTGTAGGAGTCTAGTGAATCGAGTGGAACGAAGGTTAGCACCACCCAGCTTGTCCTATGATTTTGGGTATGTGAATTTCTACCGCTATACTTTCATTTGTTAATTAGTAGGACTTTCAAAGGATATCGAGACCACCCGAACGACCGGTAGCAGGTGACCAGATAGCCTCATCAAAGCCCACTGTTTTCCAAATTTTTCTTCGAGGGCGGATTCTTATTTAATTCTTGCTATGGTCATTACTTGAATATGTTTGTTTTTGCACTTACTATCGATTTCCGTCCAAAATATTTTTTTTTCTAATGCCTCTGCAATTCCAATATGTGATTTTCATATATAACCGTCAGGGGTGTGAGGCCAAAATTTAAGTGACCTCACACTAAGAAAAAGGTGTAACCAAAAATAGAGTTTGAGATAATTTTAATGAGGGGGCATGATTTCTAAAATCAAGTTAGTGTTATTATGTGTTATTATGTAGTTTAATATGCTCAGTGCAAATATGTACTAAGTAGTTAAATAGTTGACACACAAAGCCAATAATTGGGCTGGCCAAAAAAGTGAACAAGGAGTCCAAGTGATTGATTAACTTAAGTGGGGTGAATAAGCCCAACAAGAATAAAAATACTCCACCCATTCCAATTTGAGCCCAATTTTATCTTATATATGACCCCATCTTGATCTATTGTAGTTGCACATATTTTCTTAACCATGGAACACAATAATCCAAATACTCCACCCATTCCAAATATGTCTTTTGATCCAAATCTTCTAAAAAATCCTCAATTTCAAGTGATGTTGCAAATGTTTAATAATTATTCAACACCCGAATATCCAAATTATACCCCACATAATCCTACCAATGTGTACAGTCCTCTTTTTTTTTTTTTCCAAACCAACAATATTTTGAGCATTCTCCGGGTGTTCAAGAGAATGTCACTCGAAGTCCAACCGAAGATGCAATGCAAGTCCATCAAGTACAACAAGAGAACGAATAAGTTGTTGTTCACAATAAAATATGTTCTTAACTTTTTTTTTATTTTAATCTAAATGTAATAAAATATATTTATATTAACTACTTGCTATTTTTATTTATTTATAACATTATAAATAAAAATAACTCACAATAATATATGATGATACACATATATAAATGGAAAGATATAAAGGAAAAGAAAACGTGAAAATAAATTTGAAAAGAGGTAAAAGAGGTTTCCCATAGTTGTAGAGGAAAACTTTTAGAAAGAGGTGGAAAAAGTGAAAATTATTTTAAACAAAAAAATAAATGAGTTGTAAAATTGTGATATGAAGATTGGAAAAAAAAAGTGAAAGAGGTTTCTCATGGTTGCCGATGGTCTTAGACTATTTCTCTTAGTTTTAAAAACAATAGCTATGTGGATGAAGGAGAGAGCTAACTATACGTACGTAGAGAAAGTGATGGTAGATCGATGATGGTGACTCATCAATCTTATAAAGCTTCTGTATAGACCCCCACCATCGCCAATTCAAGATCGACGACCCTCCCACTTTTCTTTAATTATTACAACATCTTTCTCCTTTCCCCTCTCAGTTTTAAATAATAATTATATATATATATATATATATATCACCCTCGATCATAATTCTAGCCTTTACTTTTATTAGGGTTTTCAACTTCCTTCGTATTTATATTTAATATACACATATACTAAAATCGATACATATTATCTTAGTGACTTGTTATGGCTAGTTCAAGAAAAATTTCGCTATTTTTTTTAAAAACAATATGTTTTTTGGTTGACATTAAAATAATATGTTATCATATTTTACAAAAAGTTATCATAAGTAACAATTTATCTATATAAGTTTTAATTAATTGATAAAAATTAAATAAAAACTTCTTTTATAGCCATACTTATAAAAAAATATTAATAGATAAATATTATATATAGATTATCGTTCGGTGGATAGAATTACTTATATCAAAATTAATTAGTTGTTGTTTTATTTATATCCATATTATTTTGCGGTAGAATGAATTGATTATATATAAAATAATTTTCATTTTATATTTCTCTATGAAAGTCATTAGTTTAGTTATCACATTGTAATTCAGATTTACTACTTTTTATTCTTAATAGGTTTCATTTATATATAATTGATGTGCCAATGTTCTAGCCAGTGAAACGCAAAATCCGATGCAATGAAATAAATGAATATTGTGTTACACTATTAAGAATATTATGTACGTGGATATGAATATTGTTGTGTGTGAATATGAATATGATATAATAATATTATATTCATATACTCATATATATATATATATACACACACACATGTAAATCATATTCATATTCAAATAACATTATAACATTCATATATTGATATAAATATTGCATAATATTCATATGAATATAACAAACTCTTCATTTGTTTTACTATTGCACCATATTTTTTGATTCATTGGAACACTATAATATATATATATATATATATATATATATATATATATATATATATATATATATATATATATATATATATATGAGCAAATTTTATTCAATATACCAAAATATCCCACCCTTTGCAAAAATTTCACCCCCCTCTAAAATGTGGTAAATACCAAAAAGTAAATTTTATTTGCAAAACTAACAGGTTCCCTTTACCCTTTATAATGGGTTAAAATTTTGGGCGGGTGTTTGAAATTTTGGAGGTGTGTTTCGGCGGGATTTAAGGCACAGCAAAGGAGGGAGAGCGAGCGAGCGAGAGAGAGAGAGAGAGAGAGAGAGAGCTTCAAAACAACCAAACAGGAGAAGGAAGAAGGGGGAATTGGAGGTCTGAGGCTGAGGGTGGAAGGGTGGAAGGAAACGGTCGTTGTGGCAGCAGGCGACTGGTCCGGAGGTCGGTCGGTCGGATTTGGCTTCCTCTTCTCTTTCTTTCTTTTTTTTTTGGATTTTGTGAAAGGGAAAATGGGAATGTGTGTAGGTCGACTGGATTTGTGGAGATGGAGGGAGATTTGTGGAGGAATGGTGGTAGAGATGGATATTGGAGGAGGTTCACTCCGGCCACGGCGGCTATTTGCCTCGCCGGACACCAAGGTGAAGAGGAGGGTTGAACATGGATTAGTCTTATATTGGCTAAGAGATCGTAGTCAGTGGCTAGGAAACAGTAGTTACTAGCTAGTGAGCGTAAATCGTAACTTTTTTTTTGGCGGGAGTTTGAAAATTTGAAGGTGTGTTTGGGCGGGATATAAGGCAAAACAAAGGAGGGAGAGAGAGGGAGAGAGAGAGTTCACAATAGCCGAACAAGAGAAGGAGGAAGGGGAAGTGGAGGCATTAGGCTGACAGCGGCGGGATGGAGGGCGGCGGTCGTGGTGACTCTTCCTTTTTTTTTTGGATTTTGTGAAAAGGGAAATGGAAATGTGTGGAGGTCGGTTGGATTTGTGGAGATGGAGGGAGATTTGTGGATGAATGGTGGTAGAGATGGATGGAGGGAGTTCACTCCGGCCATTGCGGCTCTTTGCCTCTCCAGACCAAGGTGAAGGGAAGGGTTGAAAAGTTGAGGGTTGAACATGGATTAATCTTATATTGGCTAAGAGATCGTATTCAGTGGCTAGGCAACAGTAGTTACTGGCTAGTAAGCGTAAATCATAAATTGAGATCAAGTTACGATGTAGACCCAATTTTACTTCAAAATTTTTTTTCCATAAACGTATATAAAGTGGGTGTCTATAAATAGATAAAATTAAATTAAGTTCAAAAATAAATTTATTATTTAATTTTAACTAATAAAAATGGCCAAAAATTAGTTGAAAACAATTAAAGTGGGTCTCCCTCTCTATCCCCCTTGGTTATCTTCAACCGGTTGGGAAGGTGCCTAAAATTTTTGCAAAAATAACATTTTGTCATTCTCATGCAAATTACCGCCCATGGTTATTTTTGCAAAGTTGGCCAGTTGGGTTTGATTTGGTATATTGGTGCAAATCATCATATATATATATATATATATATATATATATAGGGTAGGGTTCAAGTGAGAAGGGGTGCTTGTGGTAAGAAGGAAAAAAGCAATTTGATTGGTGAAAACGGATCTAATTTTTAATTAAAAAAAAAGTCCTCACGCGCCTAACCTTCTTCCTTCTCCATGGTTGTCACGGCATGCTCCGCCTATCTTTCCTCCTCCTCCGGCCTTGAGGCCAGGCTCGACTCCACCTTCTTCCTCCTCCCGGATCTCCGCCACCATGGCCGAGCGCTTGCCGTGAACAAGAGGACGCCGACGACGGACTGGACCAAGAGCATGGGAGGGGACGTCGAGCTCAATGGCGACGTCGGAGACCTCGTAGGGATCCAGTTCGATTCAATGACGGAGACCTCACCGGCATCTAGTTCGATTAGACAGCAGAGACCTCGGAACTACAGCCAAGCATCGTCGTCTTCATCGAAGGGTCTTGGCCTGGCACTATTGTCGAGTACTCGGGATGCGCCTTTGGGGGACCGGCCAAGGAGGCAGCCGGCTAGAAAAGAGGTGTTGTGGAGGGCGTTATCGCTGGCTAGGAGACGGCCGTGGTGGAGGAACTTCCAGCCTAGGCCTAGCCCTCTTTCTACCATGTCCACTTCCCGCCTTGAAACTACTGTTAATTAACTAATAAATTAAGAAAGGGTTTGACAAAATGCTTATAGTGTATTGCAGCTTGATATTGATCTAAAGAGATGTAGATAAATTGAGAAAGGGTTATATGATCGAAGTTGACTTAATGGAATAGAAAAATATATTACTCATTTTAAAATAGAGATTGGTTCAGTGTCTAAATAGAGATTGGTTCAGTGATTAAATAGGTTGGTTCAGTGGCTAAATAGAGTTTGGTTCAGTGACTAAATATAGGTTAGTTCAGTGACTAAATGAGGTTGGTTCAGTGGCTAAATAGAGGTTGGTTCAGTGACCGAATAGAGAGTGGTTCAGTGATCAAATAGATATAGTGGTTCAAGGACCGGATACAGTGGTTCAGTGATCGAATAGAGATTGGTTCAGTGACCGAATAGAGTGGTTCATTGACCGAATAGAGAGTGGTTCAGTAACCGAATAGAGAGTGATTCAGCGACCGAGTAGGATAGTGGTTCAGTGATCGGATAGAGTGGTTCAGTAATCGAATAGAGATTGGTTCAGTGACCGAATAGAGTGGTTCAGTGACCGAATAGAGAGTGGTTCACTGGGTGTGGTTCACTGGGTGATATTCGGTAAATAAATAGAACATTTTAATTAATGTTTGAAAAAAAAGGGAAGCAATTACGATTTTGTAATGTATAATTGATGTTTGTAATATATAGTGATACATTTAATATTGTACGAAGCAATTACGATGCATTTAACATTAATTAAAATGGGCAATTATGATGCGTTTAAAATTGTTGAACCACTGTGAATAAAACTAGTGAACCACTATGAATAAAATTGCTGAACCACTCTGAATAAAAATGTTGAACCACTGTGACTAATTATAGGTTGGGTCAGTGTCTAAATAGAGGTTGGTTCAGTGACTAAATAGAGGTTGGTTCAGTGACTAAATAGGTTGGTTCAGTGACTAAATAGAGGGTGGTTCAGCGACAAAATAGAGATTGGTTCAGTGTCTAAATAGAGGTTGGTTCAGTGACTAAATAGAGGTTGGTTCAGTGACTAAATAGGTTGGTTCAGTGACTAAATAGAGGGTGGTTCAGTGACAAAATAGAGGTTGGTTCAGTGACTAAATATAGGTTAGTTCAGTAAATAAATAGAGGTTGATTCAGTGACTAAACAGAGGTTGGTTCAGTGACTAAACAGAGGTTTCGGATCCGGAAAGTAACTTAAATGTATACGTACATGTTACTGGTGCGGCGGAGGTACAAATTAATTAAAATTATATGAAATAAAAATTAAGTAAAATGTAATAATGTATAAACAGATATAAAATTTAAAATTTTTATAAATTCTTTTAATATGTAATTTATAAATTGATAAAATACGAAGTATTAAAAAAATAAAAAGGAAATCAATGCAAGGTACATAGTTAATTAAGTGCATTAGTAATCACATGAGTTGTTTGGTATAGTGGGTAGGAGCGCTGAACTGGAGCAAAACAACCCAGGTTCGAAACCCAGGGTCAGTCACTAATTTTTGTCGGAGTTGGGGGAGGGCGCGTGCAGGGGAGTTGGGGGAGGCCGCGTGATGCCACGCGCTAGCGCTGCGACTGGGGGAGTCCGTGAGCGCGCTGGGGAGGGTGGGATTTTTTTTCGAGCGCGCATTTTTTTTGCGAAAATTTATATTATTTTAATTTATATGGACCAATCAAATGACTTCTTTCCTTCTCACTTTTGGTGACCTTTGCACCTGAACCCAACCCTATATATATATATATATATATATATATATATATATATATATATATATATATATATATATATATATATATATATAGGTAAAAGTTCAAATGAAAATGGGGCTTAAAATGAAAATATGGCTTAAAGTGAAAATGGCCTAATACTATGCGTTTTTCCCATCCCGTTTCAAGGATTCCTCGTTCGTCCATCTCTCTTCCTCCCTCTCATCTTGTCATTGCAGTCCGTCACTCTGATCTCTATGCTCTCTCTCTTTGAGATCTCTCCTACTCGACGGCGTCGGTGATGCTTCAAGTCTCCCCGCGCTTCGACTTTGTGCTGTCTCTCTCTCTCACCGACTCCTCGCCACCGCACAGGTACGCGCGTCCTCTTTCCTTCCCTCCTTCCTCATGTTGACGACATCGAAAACCCCTACGATGCCTCCTCTTATTCATCTCCACCATTGTATTTATTTCTGGCCACCTGTGTATCTATTGGTCTAGTGTGTGAGGATTAGGGATTGATTTAGGTTTTTGGTGTCGGATTTTGAATTCCGGCGATTCTAGGGTTTCTTCGATGGATTGATGTGAGATCTGTAGTGTGAATATTGTTTGATTTCGGGTGTCACTGGCCGATCCGTTATTGTTTTATTCGAATTTTTCTGCTTTGAACATTTCATGTTGCTGGCTTTTGGGGTTCTCGGGATTAGATTTGACTTTTGAGCATTTCCAATATCTTCTTATTGCAATACTTGTAGTATTTGAGGATTAGTGTGCTAGTAATGTGTCTCCATCTTGCCTGGAAAGCTTGATGAGTCTTTGTTTGTAGTCAACACCCAATCTACTTTCTTTTAGAACATTACACTATCTACTCATTGATAGATTAGGCATAGAAAAACTTCACGGCCTACTATTTTCAGTATGATTATCTGTCTTATAATTAGAGTATCCTCACTTCCCTATCTGCCAACCTGAAGTTGATTAAAGCTACCCCGATCCTATGGTTCTAAGCTTTTCCATGTTGCATTTTCTCAGAAAAGATTCAGTTTATACTAGGTATCCCTAATCATTGCTCTGCATGTGAAACCCCTTACAGTTTGCTGCTATTCTAAATTTACCTACTAGAGTTTTGTGATAAAGGGTAATAAATTGTAGTAGTTACCACTGTTGCATGGTTCTATCTCTTTATATTTGCTTTGAAACTATTTTGCATAGTAGTAGTTACCACTGTTGCTTTTGTTGTCTTGAGAATGATGTCAGCATGCCCCACTTTAGAATTGTGCCTAGCTTAACGAACTGCTCCTTTAATTCCTATTGCTATATCTATGATTATATTAGTTGTTTAAATCTGGCTGCTCTTACTGATTGACAACTTCGTAGATTCTTCTACGAGTTTCCATGAACACCTAAACGTGTTCCTCTTTGTATCCGAATTGAGCTCTTTCAACTCTAGGTCTGAATTCAACGTAATTATATCTACTTTGTTACTTTGATCTGGATAGAGCTTCCGTGTAGTGTTTATTATGTCCTGAAGTTAATTGGCAGTACTAGTTATTTGAATCACTGTCCAATTGGATTAATGTAGCCAGGGATAATGTTTCTAGTTAATCCGATTCTTGATTTTGTACTGCTGTACTTGTTTCTCTTGGTTTAAGTTTGATACTGATTTTGATTTCTATGTTGTGGTGATTAATTTTCTGTGTTGATGTGAATTAAGAAAATGGAGAGTGATAAGGTAGTGAAAATGAAAGAAAAGGCAGAGACGATGGAGGAGACGGAGAAGGATGAAATGGAGAATGAAACCACAGAGCAGGTAAAATTGACCTTGATTTGTATGTTTATTAGCATATCAATTGTTTAGGAAGTTTTCGTTTGCAACATTGAACTGAAACCGAAGCATTTATAAGCTTAAATAGTTTAAATAACACAAATTGTGATTTGCCACCATGGCACTGGTTATATTGAATAATGAATATTGTAGTTACAAAATGATTTCCCATATGTAGAAAACCAATTAAATGTGAGCAAAACTTGTATATATGTATTTGCAGTCACCTAGATTTTCCTTGCACCTGATATATGCATAGAGAAATTTCAGTTTCCCAACTGTCAAGGATTCTTGTCCATGCTTCAGACGACACAGCTTCCGATCGGTACCGGCCAGGTCGAAACAGGATTCGGTATCTCCTAGTGTGACTGCAAAATAAAGGTATACAGAGCACAAGAAAGCCAAGAGAACAACGATTGTTAGGAGGAACTGGTGTCGATGGATGACCACAGCGCAACTCAGGTCATTCTGCGCAAATGCTTTACTAAAGCCCTGAGGCCGCCTATGAGGAGGAGAAGTCAAGACCCCATCTGCGGCCATATATTGATCTCCCCACCTAATGTCTTCCATCCGAGCTCATGGGATACTCAGCTTCCATCTCTATGTAAACTCCAAAAAGCTTTCTTATTGTGCATATATTTGGTGGACTTCTTATAATGACGCATGGCAGTTGTGGTGATTTGTGAGGAACATATTTTTTTATTTTGTGTGTTCTAAGGTGGTGTGAATCTGTTCAATTTGGTCTTCCACTTCTCCTAGGATGCTGTCCTAGCAAATCAAACACCCAAATGCCTCTTTGGTCTTAAACTTCTCTTGATATGAGTTCATTTAATTAAATTTATTTTCTTTTGCTTATATTCCTTATGACTCTATCTTAAAACTACTCTAAAACAACAAGTATTGCGAGACGGAGGGAGTATAACTGAATTCATCTCTCACTTGTATATGCACATATTGGTTCCTTTCATTCAGGATAAATGACGCGGAGACTTAAAGTGCACAATTAATAGTTTAAAATGCACAGTTAACATTACACAGTGCACAATTAATATTCTAAAGGGCACAAATAAAATTATAAAGTGTACGGTTAATATTATGTTGTGCAAGTATAACTTTAAGTTGTGCAAATATAATATTATGTTGTGCAATTAAAATAATAAAGTGCAAGAGTAAAATGGTGTGTGCATAATAATATGAAGTCCATGAATATAATTGTAAAGTGCAGAATTAAGATTATAAAATGCATAAATAAAATGATAAAGTGCAAGAATATTAATATGAATTGTGCATGAATAAGATTATGAAGTGCACGATTAAGACTATAAAGTGCATAAACAAAATAATAAAGTGCAAGAATAAAATGAGGGCGTGAATAATATTTCGACTTATGCTTCAAGGAGATATCTATGCAGCCCAAAAAATTACAAAGTGCGAGAATAATAATATGAAGTGCATGAATAATATTATGAAGTGCACATTTAAGATTATAAAGTGCGTAATTAAAATGATCAAGTGAAAGAATAAGATTATGAAGTGCACAATTAAGATTATACAGTGCATGAATAAAATGATAAAGTGCAATAATGAAATTATAAAGTTTAAGAATAATAATATAAAATGCATGAATAAGATTATGAAGTGCACAATTAAGATTATGAAGTGCATGAATAAAATGATAAAGTGCAAAAATAAAAAGGATAAATTGCAAAAATAAGATCATGAAGTGCATGAATGAGACACGCAATGGGTTTTTGAAATCGATGTGTTAATTTTTCTCTTTTACTTTTGAGAGAACTATGACATAGTTTATGCAGAAAGATGTGAGTTGAATTCGATTTTTTTCCGTATACCAATTTCAAATTAAACTGCATAATTAAGATTAAAAAAGTTCATGATTTAGGTTACAAAGTGCATAACTAAGATTATAATGTGCGTGATTAACAATTTGGTATTGTTGTGTTCTTGTCTATTATGTAACCTATGTGGGATTCGAACCCACATGCCTGTGCTTCCGCACATCGCTCTACCAATTGAGCTAACAGGCTTTTAAATCTCATCTTGTCATGACCCGGATATCAGCTTTACCCCCGGGCTATTTGTATTGGTATATAGCCCGGATATATTAGATCTGGGACATTATGTCAATTTAATTTTTTTTTTATAAAAAAAAAAGACTTTTAGCCTGGATATGAATAGGTTCAGGCTAAAAATTTACTCTATTTTCAAGAAAAAAAAATATATCCGTGGCCCTCCCCACCAGAATCCATTAATAAACAAATTTCCAATTACATGATCTGTCTTAATAAGATGTTCATAACCATAACCATAACTATACTCCAATAAACATATACATATCCATACATCATAAACAATCTACTGATCGTGCTAAAATTAAAGATAGCAACATATTATTAAATATAAGCCGCACAAACTAGGAAAATAAAAGATAGCAACCGACGATGCCGAATCAGGAATAGGCTTGAAATGCAATGTCATCTGTCATATACAATATTTGATCACAAACCCATGATTTTGATCTCAATTCAGCATATACCTAATAACAGAAAATGGAGTTTCACAAACCTAAGGTAGTGATATCTGATTTACCAAGCTAGGTGCGCTGCCATCTGATCAGCTGTCCAAACCGATGTGTGATACATGCTTTACATCTTTTGGTAACCCAATTTCAATCTCAATCTATCTATCTCTCTCTCTCTCTCTCTCTCTCTCTCTCTCTCTCTCTCTCTCTCTCTCTCTCTCTCTCTCTCTCTCTCTCTCTCTCTCTCTCTGAGAACTAGACATGATAAAACCACAAGTGGGAGGCTAAATTACCAAAGAGATGGAATTTGATGCCTTTGTAGATGCCTTTCATCTTGGTAGCCATGGCTGTGAAATGTGAAAGGACTCCTCCCTGTCTTGACAATTTTAGGACAACACAACAACAACAAAAAGGCTATCTGTTTGCCTGATCAACCGGAAAAAAAAGAGTTGCGAATGAATGCTTAGTTGTGGGAATTTTGCACATAATTGAAAATTAAGGCACAAAAAGGAAAAAAGTGGGGTTTGAAGGGAAACATCCCTTGCAAAGCAAAACATGGAATCCCAGTAAGTGTAAAGAGTAAGAGACAAAGATCAAATCTTTATACCTTAGAGAAACACATGGTATCTGAGAGTTTTTGGGGAGCCCATGGAATTTGTTGGAAGTTGGTTATCTAGGGATTCAATTCAACTTGGTGTTGAGATTCCACGCTGGGAATGAAGGTTCAAATTGAACAGACTGACCTCTCAAAACATCAGCCAATCCTACTAATATGTGCTACTTAACAGCATCTAGGGTCATTTCCTTTTTCTAAGTATATGAATGTAGATCACAAAAAAAATTGAAAGGAGAAAACTCTAATGACATAATCAATTTTATCCTCGCTATCTCTATCAGCCAAAACTTGAACCATTATCAGACATTCTGGGTTAATACATACCCTTCTATCTTCAAGATCAGCAATGACATAATCAATTTTATCCTCACTATCTCTATCAGCCAAAACTTGTTCCATTTTGATCTGTTATAAGATAAAGCAGCATCTTCAAATCAGAAAATTTAAGCAGATTATTTCACCTTTAAAGGATAATATTATCAACCTAATGGTGATATAATAGCTACCGAACAAGTAAACAATATAGAAATCAGTATCCAGGACTGGAAGATGCATAATTTAGAGTCTTAAATAGAAAAGAAGATACAACAATCACCTTCCTCAAAATACTATGACAAAATACACATCAGGATCTAAAAATAAACCGAAACAAAATAAAATGGAAGAGTAGGGCACCACAGTAGCAACAGAGATGCTAATTGTGAGTTCAATTATCTCAAATCCAAGTAAAAAAACTCTCAATCAATCTATTTGAACAACAAATCATTCTAAATAAGTTTCAATTTCACTCTTTCAATTATAAGATTCTACAAATTTATTCAATTTAGCAAAACCTAGAATTTGGGGATTTATTAGAAAATTACCTTGTGGATTCAATGGAGGAGACAAAGGAGGAGAGGCTGATCGGACATCGGAAGTCGGTGTTCTGGTCGGAGGTTAGGCTCTATTTGCCTGGCAGTGGCTCGGAAGGAGGTTGTCGGCACAACCGCTGGCTGCTCGACGCTCGGGAGTCTCGGACGATCGCTGTTGCTGGGGAGAGAGGTCAGATTCTTCTCGGGATTGGAGGTCGGGGTTTCGGGACTTGCCGTCGGCGGCAAGCGAGGTCGGAGAGACGGCGGCAGGAGCCAGGCGGATTCGGGAAGGAAGGAGAAGCAAAAGAAGAAGAGGAAGTTCGGGTGGACTACTGGACTTCTTTCTTTTTCTTTTCCCTCTTTCTTTTTATCCAGTTCAGACCGGTTCGGTTTTTTTTAAGTAAGACCCGCGCACCGGTTAGCCCAAAAAAAACCATTTTCCGTTCAGTTCAGATGAAAACTTCCCAATTCCACTGAATAATTTATAACATTCTACCGAATAATGTTTAGTTTTTTTATTTATCCATTTCAAATAA
This sequence comes from Persicaria tinctoria, assembly GCA_037127255.1. Classification (NCBI taxonomy): domain Eukaryota; kingdom Viridiplantae; phylum Streptophyta; class Magnoliopsida; order Caryophyllales; family Polygonaceae; genus Persicaria; species Persicaria tinctoria. The sequence goes on along the minus strand of JBANSL010000012.1, from coordinate 37,585,181 downwards.
AAGAAACCTCAATTCCCTAAACAATAGTTACAATTTATATGGAATGCCTCAAATTTCACCAAATAATGTTTCACATTCCCATAAACAATACTCACATTTCACCGAATAATGTTTCAAATTTCACTGAATAACGTTTCACATTTCACTGAATAATATTTTGTGCACAATGCACATCCTAAGCCTTGTGCACAAGTTACCCATTCTCTCTCTCTCTCTCTCTCTCTCTCTATATATATATATATATATATAGGGTTTACTTCAAATGTAAAAACTCCTTAACGTGTAAAATTTGCTTATCGCATAAAATTTGCTAATGGACCTAATTAAATTACTAGAATATCTGCCCCCCCCCCCCCCTTGCCCATTCGTGTGCCCTCCCTTGCCCCCCTTCTCGGACCATTTTTTTATTTTTAAAAAAACTTTTTTTTTTTTGCCCATAATTTTTTTTCATGGTAACACTTTATGCTGTGCAAGTATAACTTGCTTTTGTGCCCATATAACATCTTATTGTGCAAATATAAGTTTATTTTGTGCAGACAAAATAATTCATTATGGGGTAAATAGGTAAATGTGCTTATATCAATTATAAAAATTTATAATTGTAATATGTTTAATTTATGGGTAAATTGGTAAATATGTCTAATTGTATGGGTAAATGCACTTTTTCCCGTTTTCGATACCTTTTGTGCAACTGTGAAGTGCATTTGTGGAACTGTGAAGTGCATTTGTGCAACTGTAAAGTGCATTTGTGCAACTTTAATTGTGCAATTGTGCAAATTTAAAGTAGGATACAATTGTGCAAATTTAAAGTAGGATACAATTGTGCAAAAGTAAGATACAATTGTGCAGATTAAGAATACACTTGTGCAAATGTAAGATCATAATGTGCATTAATAAGTCAAAAGATGTGCTTTTGAAATCGATGTTTTAATTTTGTTTTTTTTTTACTTTTGAGAGTTTGGGTTCATCTCTCGGATAATTTAGGTTGATAGATGTAAGTTTGAAATCGATTTTTTTACGTATAAGCTTTTAAAATTAAAGTGCATAAATAAGATTAAAATGTGCATAATTAAGGTTAAAAAGTGCATAACTTAGATTATAATGTGCATTATTAACAATTTGCGATTGTTGCGCTCTTGTCTATTATGTAACCTATGTGAGATTTGAACCCACGTCTTTTGTGCAAACGCACATTGCTCTACCAATTGAGCTAATAGGCTAAATTATGATTTTTATGCTAAAATAGAAGAACTTAATCGACCTAAAGCATATTGCAATAAAATTCTAAAATTCAATTAGCTCATGATTCACAAACAATTTGACAATGCTATACCCATGAAATTAGCTCCAAATCAACCCAACAACACAACCATATCATCAATTTCAGTCAATTTGGCTGTTGGCAAAAAACCCCAAATTCTAAAGCAAATCGCAATATAAAATTCCAAACTTCAATTAGATCATGATCCATAAACAATTTGACAATGCTATGAACATGAAATTAGCTCCAAATCAACCCAACAACACAACCATATCATCAATTTAAGTCAATTTTGCTTTTGGCAAAAAGCCCCATATTCTAAAACATATCGCAATATAAAATTCTAAAATTCAATTAGCTCATGATCCATAAACAATTTGACAATGATATGAACATGAAATTAGCTCAAAATCAACCAAACAACACAACCATATCATCAATTTCAATCAATTTGGCTTTTGGAAAAAAGCCCCAAATTCTAAAACATATCGCAATCTAAAATTCTAAAATTCAATTAGCTCATGATCCATAAACAATTTGACAATGATATGAACATGAAATTAGCTTAAAATCAACCCAACAACACAACCATATCATCAATTTCAATCAATTTGGATTTTGGCAAAAAGCCCCAAATTCCGCTCCTAAATCAAACCCTAGGTTTTCCATCTCAACCTAAATCATTCAAACAATCTAAATAGTTGTAATAAACAAGTTTAGGGTTAGAAATCATACTAAATTCGAGTGGAAACAAGGAGCAAAATCGGGATTTCGAAGGTATTCTGAGTTAAAAAAGCACCGATTAGCGCTGTTGGGAAGATGGGCTCGGTGTGGGCTCGGCTAGGCTCGAACAATGGGGGTTCCGGTCTCGGGGGGTGCGCCTGAGGGAGGGGGTTCGAGCAGGTGGGGGCTGGTGGCCGGAGGTGGCTCGTGGGTGGCGTGGGAGGCCGATGAGAGAAGAAGCGACGTGAGGCTTCGACTGGGCTCGCCTGGGCAGCAGTTGGCTCGAACCAAGCCTAGTCAAGGCTCGGAGGTGCGCCCAGGGGTGGGCTCGAGCGCGGACAGGCGCTGGTGGCCGGAGGTGTCTCGACGCGGGTGTGGGTGCGGCTCGACGCGGTTGTGGGTGCGGGAGGCCGAGAGCAAACGTGAGCGCATGCGTTGTTTTTATTTTACAAAATTTTACACGTTAAGCGTATTTTACACATTAAGGAGTTTTTACATTTTAAAGCTTCCCTATATATATATATATATATATATATATATATATATATATATATATATATATATATATATATATATATATATATATATATATATATATATATATATATATATATATATATATATATATATATATATATATATATATAGTTACCTATATGAAGCAAACCAATTTTTTTTTTAAAAGTTACAAAAAGGATACACACATAGTTAATTACAATTATGGGTAATGAATTATAATTTAAATATGAATTGAATTCATTTTTTATGTTTTTATTTGCATCATTTTAAACCAAACTAGCATGAAGTCGTGCTTTAGGCTCAAGTTGGTTAATATTTATCAATTTAAATTCGATAATATAGATTTATTAATTATAATTTTAACTACATTTTATAGGTTATAAATTAGGAAATATAACAATAATTTAAAAAAAAAATAATTAAATAAATAGATGAATGATAAATAAATAAAAATTATAATTTAAAAATGTAATATTTATATATGATTTTATACTTGCGTAATTGGTTTAATTAGTGAGGTGGTAATTGGAGTGTGAGAATTACAATAATAAAGTTACAACAATGAGACGTATGATAATGGAGATTGTATAGGAAAAAAAGTGGGTAATATGGAGGGATGACATGACCGAGTAATGTTTTAGTGGTTCATTTAATGTTGGGGAAGTAAGTGGTTGACCTGACATGTTTTAGACCCGGGCATGTGGAATGAATGCTTTTGATTATATATGTCATGTGAAATAGAGATGCTTTAAGTTTTATTGTAGTATTAGATAACTAGTGACTGGTAAATCTTTTAAATTTTTTTAATCTAAAGATCTAATTTAGAGCTCATTTGATTGACAATCTATAATTTCATAAAGTGGATAGAATAAATATGTTTATTGGGTTTTTTTTCAAATAAATATTATGAATATAAATTCCGTCCATTTGGATTGATATTTACTTCCCTGTTTTTTATTAAATAAATTAAACTTCCAACCTGAAATTTTCTATTACACACATTTTAATAATCTAATTCCAACCAAAACTAATTTAATTTCAAACAAAGTGCACCGGGGCATAGGTCTCGTCAATGTCGCTTGATGAGACCAATGCCGTTTTGTCCTTGCCGGCGTCGGTGGTCTGACGGTGAAGGCGAGTCTCCTCCAGGATTAGTTGAGACCGGGTCTTTTCGAAGGTGGGGAGAGGTTTCGTCTACTGAATATGAGTAGCAGCAGCATTGTATTCAGAGGGAAGACCCGAAAGTACCTGGAGGACAAGGCGAGTAGCGCTGGGTTTGGAGTCGACGGCGCCTAATTGATCAGACATGGTTTTGATATGCTGATAGTAGGCGGAAATCGACGGGAAAGATGAAAGCTTGCAACTTGAGAATTCTAGCTCAAGGTAGACGGCACGAGTGGACTTGTTGTCTTGAAAAAGATTCTAAAGCTTGGTCCAGGCATCCAAGGCGTTGTCTTTGGCGTCGAGGATGGTTGTCAATAGATCTTTGGAGATGGTGTTGAAGATCCATTGAAGGACAATGGTGTCGAGTTGAGCGAAGAGATCGTTGTCTTCACTGGTGGGGCGATCGATAGAGGAATCGATGTGGTGGAGGACCTTATGAGCCTTAGCATGAGTCGTAAAGAGGTGCGACCACATGGTGTAGGAACTGGATTCGTGATCAAGGATGATGGGGATGCAATTTTTTATATTGGAGATTGTGAGAGCGGAGTGGAAGGGCGGTTTGGTGGTGGTTGTGTCGGCCATTAGGACGAGAGGGAGAGAGAGGTGCGAGAGGGGGGTCAGCGACAAAGGGAGGCCGAGAGAGGGTGAAGGTCGGCGCAAGGTAGGGTGGTCGAGAGGGAGGAGGGGTGGCAGCGGCAAGGTGGGGTCGAGAGGGAGGAGGGGTGGCTGCGGCAAGGGGGTGGCGGCTAGGGTTGAGAACAAAAGAGAATTAGGGTTTAGGGATCTTAGGTTGTGATACCATGTAAGATCACGAGATTGATCGTAATGTCCTCCTTGATGGTTTCTATTTATTAGACAATGATATATATAGGTTACAAGGTATTGGGCCAATATAAGACCTATATAATTTATCACTTCTGACGAAATGTGTATCGCCGACGTTGCCTCCACATAAATGGAGGATCTTCAATGACCAAAAACACCACCGCGATCCGATGTCGATCAAACAGAAACCAACTCATTATATATGCATAATGATCCATATTCTTTTATGATTATTTTATCTTAACCGGCCACCATACCCATCAAAATTTAGAGGGAGGAAAAAAAAAGCAAGCAGAGCAGAGAAGGAAAACCTTATATGTTAAGAAACTCACACAAAAATCAGTGTGGAAAAGGAGTTCCATATATGATATATCTCATTCATCATTCATAGAAAATATAAAAATAATACACACCCACTAGCTTGTAGTAGTACTCCCTCCTCCTCCACTGGCGATCCCTATCTATCTATCTCTCTCTCTACCCTCTTTCTCTTTCTCTGAAACTCCTTTTGTATTATGTTGATGTGATTCTCCACCCATCTCAAGCTTTTTTCCCCAAGAGGAGAGAGGCCATACTCTCTTGAAAATACCAAAAAAGAAAAAAGCAAAGGAAAGAAAAAGAGATTAACCAACGACAAGCAATTAAGGGTTTTAGATATAGATAAAGAGAGGCTAATTAGAGGCAGCAATGGTTTTCTCTAATTCTATCTCTGAATATTTTGATCCTCCGAACTGGCCCCAGGTATGCATCCTTAATTTGTATTAATTCGTTCCAGTTATAACTTGTCTCAATTTATTTAATATAATTAATTATGATCAATTCAAGATAGATTCCCCTATATAGCTACTTCATATTCTTTGAATTGGTTTTATTTTATTATAATAGGTCTAAGGGAATCGATCAGCCCGGATCCGTATTGTTGAATATACCAATTGAACGTATGTATTTTGTGATATGCGTTTCAGGATGGGAATCAACACCAATCTGGAGTCATTCCAACAACGGATCACCCTCTTGAGATCCTGGCTTCTCCACCTGCTCAGGTGAGTGGTAATGGCGGCTCTGGCTCGATCAGGCCAGGCTCGATGCTTGACCGGGCCCGCCTTGCTCGGGTTCCCTTACCGGAGCCCGGGCTCAAGTGCCCCAGATGCGACTCCTCCAACACCAAGTTTTGCTACTTCAACAACTACAACCTGTCGCAGCCGAGGCACTTCTGCAAGACCTGCCGCCGTTACTGGACCCGCGGTGGGGCCCTCCGTAACGTCCCTGTTGGGGGCGGGTATCGGAGGAACAAGCGGAGTAAAGGACGAACAAAGTCGTCTTCCGCTCAGCCTCAGCCTCCTCAAAGAAATAGAGGCGGTGGTGGCAGTAGTAGTAACATTAATACAGCTCTCCCCGCTTCGGTCAACACAAACACAAATGCTAACTCTAACGGTGGTTTCAGCTCTCAAATGCTTCTCCCGCCGCCTCCGCCTTACATCCCCGCGTTGCACCACCTGAATGAGTACATGGGCGGCGGGTTTGGGCTTAATCTCGGTGGTGGCGAGGCGGCAGAGTTTGAGATGGGTGGGACCTCTTCTTCTGGGGTGCACCAGTTGTCCAATTTGCTAAACGGGTCGACGGGGTTATACCCAACCTTAACGTTTCATCAAGAGAGTAACAGTACTAGTACGGCTAATGAGTTGAATCAGGATCATGCTTCTGGATATGGTAGACAGGTTTCCAGAGTGAAGCCCGAGGAAGACAGTCAGGGCTTGAACATGTCCAAGAATTTTATGATGGGCATTGATCAAGCGAATGGTGATCATGAGTATCATAACTGGGGATCCGGCAATGCCTGGACCGAGATTTCGGGTTTTCAAGCTCCCTCGTCTGCAGGAAATCTCTTGTGATCGAATTGATCTCTGAACGTACTCCACTCAATTCAATCGAGGAAGCTTCTCATCTCAGATTTAGTACGTACTGTGGGTGTACATGCGGTCCGCAGGTACAGAGATCGAGGACGCAGGATCAAATCATGCATCGACTGACAACACGTACCCGTTTGTTAGTTACGAATCATGCTGCAAATTGTAGCTAGGGCTTCTATATATATTAGTTCATATATAGTTTTTTGCATCACTGTTCTTTTAATTTATATCATATCTTTAGTTTTACTAGCTAATTACTAGTATGCTAATGCTGTACGTATGTTTCAAGATCCAGGTTACTTACATGATCGACGTAGACGTTCTGTAACATCTCATATAAAAAAAATGTTAACTACGCTTTGTAAGATTAACTGTGTTATACAAGTGCTTCTGAATACAGTAAGCTCCATCTCAAACTCCGGATCGATATGCAAACAATGCAGGTGCTGTTTTTTTTTATCTATATAATTCACATAAAGGTTTACAGCATTCAATTCGATCAATTCATTCATCATGTTGTCATATCTTATCATCTTAAACCCTAAATTAGTTAGTCAAAACTCTCGATCTAGCCAGTATGTATATTATCCGACAATCTTGATCGATCGATAGATCAATACAGAAATGGGTTTGGTTAACTTGTTTCTGCCCCAGGAAAATTAAAAGCACATGCATCCACTTGACTAGCTAGATATACTCCAATATCGATACATACATATATGGCCGGTGGCAGCTAGCTGGATGTATCCTTTTTTTGATACCCATCCAAGAAAACGGTTTGTCAGTGCATCTAATTTTGTGCACTGTACGTCGTCTCTATTGTAGACCCACACCAAAAAACCCTAGAATAAGGCACTCAAAAGTACTAATTAAATTGATGGCCTTCAACTGTTGCTGTACTTGTTTGTTGTATAAATGTGGTTTTGCTTGCTTATTCTCCGATCAAGGTGGTAGGGGACGAATTATGTACAATTTTATATCTAGTGTATCGGAGTGTCCAAATCTCACTCAAATCATATCCAACGGCAATTTATATCTATATCTATATAAATTCTAAATTTAGAAGAGTTAAGCTGACGTGTCAACCTTAGAGGAATTTTAGTCATTTTGACCAAGCATAATTTTTTCTCCCTTTCATTTTCCTTTAATTCTCCTTTTATATATTTTTACTTTAATTTCTCTTTATTTTTTTTATTTTTTTATACGGGACCTCCTAACCGGCACTTAGAGCTGTTCTCCTTCTCCGTTTGGTCGTCTCCTTCTCTGCCTGGCCATCTCATTCTCCTTCATCCGCCTGGTCATCTCCATCTCCTTCTCCGCCTCCTCCTATCTCCCACGATCGAAATCCTCTCTCTCTCTCCTTCTCCAATGCCCATCTCCTTCTCCAATTTTCATCAGCTTAATCGAATTCGTTCCATCTCTCTTATCCTTCCTTTTCAGTCTCCTTATTCGAATTCGTCCCATCTCTCTGAAGAGCCCGACATCTCTTTCTCCAATGCTCATCTCCTCAGCCAAAATTCTTCCCATCTCCTTCTCCAATCCTCTTGGGAGGAGTAGGCAAAAATCGAAGGGCTTTCGAAGATTACAGATGTTGTTAGTATTTTCGTTGTGGAGTTGAGCGCCGTTATGGGGTTGTGGTGGAACTGAGCGCCGTTATGGGGAACGGATTTGATGTCGATCGGATTTCCCCGCCTGAAGAGTTTCCTACGGTTTTTATGTTCGCCACTGGATCGGGAATTAGGTTAACCTCATTCATTTCAATCTTTCAATTGCAGTCGCTCCATTGGCATTTCACAACTCAAAAAGTTATTGTTGAAAGTAATCTCAAACTAGGGAAGAAAATACAAATAGAAAATGATTTGCCTGAAAATCCAGTTTGATCAATTGGTTTGGAAATTCAATTTGTCATCTCAGATTCCAGTTTCTACTTTCTACTAGCTGATGATTTAATTCGCTTGGATTTCGAAGATTACAGATGTTTTTAGTATTTTAGTTGTGGAGCTGAGCGTCGTTATGGGGTTGTGGTGGAGTTGAGCGCCGTTATGGGGAATGGGTTTGACGTCGATCGGATTTCCTTGCCTTAGGAGTTTCCTACGGTTTTGATTTTTGCCATTGGATCGAGAATTAGGTTAGCCTCTTTCATTTCAATCTTTCAATTGCAGTTTGCTCCATTGGCATTTCACAACTCAAAAGGTTATTGCTGAAACCAATCTCAAAATAGGAAAGAAAATACCAATAGAAAATGATTTGCTTGAAAATCCAGTTTGATCAATTGGTTTGGAAATTCAATTTGTTATCTCAGATTCCAATTTCTACTTTCTACTAGCTGATGATTTAATTCGCTTGATAACTCATCATGTACTCGAAGCGTTCTGGACTCCTCAGATTGGGATCCAAGAATGGGGTAAACGAACTAGTAACAAACCAAAGACGCAAACCAAAGATCAGACACAAGATTTACGTGATTCGGCCAGAGCCTACGTCCACGGAGCCTCAGCCGAATGACTTGAGAGCACAAATCCACTAATCGGTAAGTAGGTTTACAGAACAGGTTTCCCTAACTCAAACTACGGCAAATACAGGCGAAACACAGAGAACAAGAGACACACGAGTGCAAAGAAGAAAGAACGAAGCAGGCAATGGAAGAATACACCCTAGATCTGAAGATCGGAGTCAAATCGTCATCAGAGTGAACCAGACAAGAAGACCTTCACAAGATCGGTGAACAAAAACCTTCTTCTTCATCCTAGAAGCCGGATCTAGAGTCTCCAAGGGAGATGCGCTCAAGATCGGCCACCGGCGCTTCGCTGAAGCTAGGAGAACGAAAACCCTAGCGGAGCTTCTCTCTCTTTCTCTTTTCTGGATTACCCGACAGAGGAACGAGCCGAACGTAAAACGCAGCGTTCCACTTAAGTAAACCTCACACGAGATAAGGTGTCGGGCTAGTAGACGGAGCTGGGCTCTGGGCCTCAGAGATGGGTCGAGCCCACAATCTTAGTAACCATATACACACACATAGTATATACCTATCACATATGACATGTATTATATATATACTATACTTTGAGTAGTGTATCATATATGAGCATAGGTTATACAACTCATACATCTAATATATGATATGATCAAGTATTATATATATATATAATGTTTGGATTAGAAGGGAAAATTGTAATGTCTATCTTAATCTAAACATTAGTTCTAGGAATACTGGATGGCCCTAACTTAGGCTACTTGGTAGATTAAGGAAAAATACTTGTGTGTATATACATATATACACACAAGTATTTTGCCTTAATCTAACAAGTAGCCTAAGCTAGGGCCATCCAGTATTCCTAGAACTAATGTTTAGATTAAGATAGACATTACAATTTTCCCTTCTAATCCAAACATTAGATCTATTAAAAACACAACCTACTAATCAGTAGATATATGATCTCAAACTATTCAACATCATCATCGGCTCAAATACCTTAATCAAATGTGGTTCTCCAACATAGAGAAAATCCCTGCAAAATACAAACTTGTTAGCCGGGACTACCTTTGTCCCAAAATCAGCAGGATTGATGTCGTTTTTGATCTTTTTCACCTCTAATTCTTGAGCTGAAATGCGGTAACAAATAAAGTGAAAACGCACATCAATATGTTTAGCCCTTTCGTGATACATGGGATCTTTGCACAAGTATAGTGCGCTTTGGCTATCCGTATGTATAACGGGTTTTGGTGGCTATGTAAGGATTTCCCTAAGTATTCCTTTGAGCCATATAACCTCATTGGTAGCTTTTGTAGCAGCCATATACTCAACTCCGTTGATGATAGAGCAACAACTGTTTGTTGCTGAGATTTTCATGAAACACCGTTACTGGCCCATGTAAAGAAGTAGGCGGTAGTGGACTTACGATTATCTTTATTACTAGCAAAGTCAACATCTACATATCCATTCAGTTTGTCAATAGGCTCTTGCAAACCATAATGCAAACAAAAACTCTTAGTGCCAGTAATATAACAAAGCAAGTATTAATGGCAGTCCAGTGATCATTTCCAGGATTAGACATAAAACGACTAAGCACAGAAATGGAAAAAGCAAGGTCTGGGCGGGTGCACAACATAGCATACATAACGGACCCTACAGCTACGTCATATGTGACCTTAGCCATTTCTTTAATATCTTCAGGCTTAGTGGGGCAGCTTTTCTAGGTTAGCTCTAGGTCCCCTCCCAGAGGTATGGATGTAGGCTTAGAATTTAACATATTAAACCGATTTAGAACCTTAAGATATTGTTGTCCTGAGACAACCATATGTGCTTATTAGGTTGGTTTCTAATGATGTTAACACCAAGGATCTTCTTGGCATTTCCTAAGTCTTTCATGTCAAAGTATTTCTTAAGATCCTTTTTAACAATACTAATAGGAATCATAGAACTGCAGATCCATAATATATCATCAACATATAAAAGCATATAGATCAAGGATGACTTAGAAACACTTTTAAAGTATTTCTTAAGATCCTTTTTAACAGTACTAATAGGAATCATAGAACTGCAGATCAATAATATATCATCAACATATAAAAGCACATTGATCAAGTATGACTTAGAAACACTTTTAAAGTAAAGACATGAATCATAACTGCTACGAGTAAACCCAAGTTTCTTAATCACGACATCGAATTTGAGATTCCATTGTCTAGGGGACTGTTTAAGCCCATAGATGGATCTCTTCATATGGCAAACATGATCAGGAAATTTGGATTTTACAAACCCTTTGGGTTGTTTCATATAAATGGTTTCATCAAGTGTACCATGTAAAAAAGCAGTTTTGACATCCATTTGTTCTAATTCCTAGTCAAAAACAGCACACATAATAAGCATAATACGCATGGTCTTATACGTAACAACAAGTGAGAAAATATCATTATAGTATATCCCTTCTCTTCAGGTAAACCCTTTTTCCACAAGGCGGGCTTTAAACCTAGGAGGCCTTCTAGGGTTTAGACCTTCCTTAAGCTGAAAACCCTATTTAGAGTCTATAAGTCGGGTCTTAGGAGGTCTTGGAACCAGACTCCACGTCTTGTTTGCATACATGGAGTCCATCTCTTCTCTCATAACAGCTAGCCACCGTTTGGCATAGCTATCTTTAAGGGCAGAGTCATAAGAGCTAGGAGTAGTAGGATTTCTAACAATATCAGCAGTCAGAAAACCATATTCCACAATATAAGAGGTATATTTCTTATTGGGGATGATGGTTCTAGGTTCTCTATCCCTAGTTAACTGATAATCATGCAACTTAGGTATATTAGAGATATCATAAGCATGTGAATCTGAAGGGAGGGAGGAGAAAACAGAGGACTCTCTTCTGATTCACATGCTTATGATATCTCTGCTATACCTAATTTGCATGATTATCAGTTAACTAGGGATAGAGAACCTAGACCCATCATCCCCAATAGGAAATATACCTCTTATATTGTGGAATATGCTTTTCTGCTCAGTGGCAGGCTGAGGCTCAGACTCCTCTTGATCAGGATGAGGGTCTTGTTCTCCAGTTTTCTCTTTTTCTTCTTCTTGTTGTCCCCCCTATAGTGTGGAATGTATTCCCTTCTTAGCTGATATGAAGGACCTACCATTGTCGTGCTCTTCATCATTAGAGGCCTCACTTTGTTCCGGCAACAACTGCTTAGTCAGCTTTGGGGTACCTGTCAGCTCAGGGAAAGAAGTTAGCTCAATTTTCAAAGGGAAATCTATCTCATTAAATCTCACATTCCTTGCTGTGATGACCTTGTAAGGTCCAGGTTGCAACAGAAGCACCCTGAACCCCTTCACTCCATCAGGGTAACCTAGCAGGATACCTTTCAAAGCTCTTGGTTGCAACTTACCATCACTGATGTGAGGGTATGCTGCACACCCAAAGGACTTGAGGTATCTCAAGCTAGATTGCTTACCTGTCCATTTAAACTAGGGAGTGAGAAAATCAAGCATGGAAGAAAGAGATCTGTTTATAAGATAGACAACAGTTAATACAGCTTCACCCCAAAGAGTGTTCTTAAGGTCAGAACTTATTAACATGCATCTCACTTTTTCTAACAAAGTTCTATTCATTATTTCAGCTCTTCCATTTTGTTGTGGAGTTCCAGGTACAATTAAGTGTCTTTTAATCCCATGTTTTTGGCAATAAGTATCAAATTCTGTATTACAATACTCTAAGCCATTGTCAATTTTTAAGCATTTTAGTTTATGTTGGACTGACTCTCTACCATTACCTTCCATCTTGTGAAAGCATCAAAGGCCTGATCCTTTGATTTCATAACGCTTACCCAAACTTTCCTTGAGTAGTGATCAATGAAGCTTATGAAATATCTCATGCCCCCTACAGTAGGGACTTGTGAAGGTCCCCAGAGATCAGAGTGCACATATTCTAAAGGAAACTTAGCAACATATGAAGATACAGGAAATTTAAGCTTGGCATACTTGCCCAAAACACAATGCTCACAAAATTTAATATCAACAGGTTTCTTAGGTAATAGGCTAGATTTATGCAACTTTATTAAGCCCATGTTGCCGATGTGACCAAGCCTGTTATGCCAAATCTTAGTCTCAGATAATGTCATAGAATCAGAAGAAGAAACATCATTTACTTCAGGTTTAGAAGAGAGAACAAAATACAATCTTTTCCTTTTAACAACTTTAACAATCACAGTTCCATTTCTGGAAACAGTTCTCACACCATCAGAAGAATTAACATTGCATCCTATTTCTTCTAAAGCGGATTCAGACATAAGACTTCTTCTAAGTCTAGCTAGGGACCCACTTAACATTGGTAGAGACTCTAACAATGCCATCATGCATGAGTAAGGGAACATCACCTACACATTTGATATGCAAGAAAGTATGATCACCCAACATTACATCACCACACACAGACTCATTTAAATTCTTAAAGAAATGCTTATGAGGGGTGTCATGCATTGTACAACCGGAATCTAATATCCATGCATCAGAAGAATCAACAGATGAACTCTCATAACACATGAACAATTCAGTAGAGTATTCACACATATTTTCAAGCACAGCAGCAGTCAATTCATTGTTATTTTTCTTAGCAAGATCCTCTGCTCTTTTCTTTTTCCTGCATTCCTTAACCCAGTGACCCACATTATCATAGTAATTCATTTAGAATTAGGGTCAATTTTCTCATTTTTAGCCTTGTCTTTCTTATGCTTCTTATTTTTGTTATTCTTGTTACCTTTTTTTATCATTCCCTTTAGTGAACAAAACCTCAGATTTATCAGCCTTATCAGTTTTAAGACCCTTGATCTTGAAAACCTTCATAATCTCATTCTTTTCAATAATGGATTCAATCAGCTTATCCTTAGTAAGTTCATCACAACTAAATTGTATGAAATCTTTAAAATTGTCAAATTAGGAAGGTAGAGAATTCAGAAGCAAGATAGCCTGGTGAGAATCTTTTATATCATCATTACAGTGTTCCAACTCTTGAGTCATCTTCAGAAATTTATCAAGATTATCATCCAGAGTCATAGCAATGTTCATTTTAAATGTAAACATATGATATAACAGAGAAATCCTGGAGGGCAAGGACTTAGAGAGAAAAATCTCCTCCAAGGCATGCCAGAGGGAGAAAGCGGAAGAGTTTTTTACCACTTGACGAGCAATACCATCAGTGAAGTGTAGCATTATCTCAGAGTGGGCTTTCATGTCCATCTATAGCTCTTCAGCTGTGGATTTAGGATTAGAGGATCCTCTTTCAACCCTTTTCAACTTTTGTTCTTCAGTAAGCTTAGGGGGGTCCTCATCATTGATGCTCAAACCCTTAGTAAGGGTGGTCATCTAAGAGGATGTGGTTGCTGGCTTCAGAACTGCCTTCCAACAACCTTCTTTGATGAGAACAACTCTCATCTTGACTGGCCACATGGAAAAGTCTATAACACCATCAAAGGGCTTTATCCTCAAAGCACTATCCATGGTTTTTGGTACCTGCAGTATACAAGAATAGGTAAGTATCAAAGTTTTTATGAGTGGAAGCAAGTAAGAGTGTAACAGTTTACAAGATACTCAAGAAACCCTGAGGCTATAGGTCATAGAACGGATCCAGACCAATGGTACTTCAGATAGGAGAGGAATAGACCAAGTGATGTGATTTAGACTTATAGATTTTTCTTATATTTTTCTATTTAAAAAGTGTCCCACATCGCTTGTAAACACATAGGAGGCTAGAGTTTCTCCTATATATTGTGTAAGGTTTCCCAGTTTTAATACAAGTTGAATTTTTGAGTGAAAAGTTGAGCACATTTGCTTCCTTTGATTCCAAGTTAAGGATCATGTTTTTGGTGAGATGCTAAAAACAAAACCCTTTGGTGAGATGCCGAGGGAGACACCCTAGTGAGAAGCGAAGGTGTCGAAGGGTCGAGATCCTCAGAGTGCGATTCCGAGAGGATTGAGATCGAGTGTGGGAGATTCAAGGGTGAGAGGCCTGCGGATCTTGCCATACATATCCGGTCACTAGTAGAAGGTTTATCCCTTCAATAATGGAAGAACCTCGTCGTCGATCCTGGCGGCTCGGAGAGTTCCCGAGCACATCAAGTGGTATCAGAGCTTCCGGCTAGGGTTCCTCAATCTTTTTGTGTTGTTGTCACAAGCATCTACAACCATCCGTTGGAGTTTTGTGCAGGACCAACCATTGAAGTGCATTACGCAGATCCAACGTACAGGGGCGTAATGTACCATTTGGAAGTGCCTTATGGATTCAAGAGCTTTTGCGGGACCGACCATCGATGCCTTGCGCAGATCCAACGTACAGGGGCGTATCGTATTTTTCGGAAGGGCAACGCAAGATTCGAGGACGAATCTTTTTCAAATGAGGGGAGGATGATGTGATTTAGACTTATAGATTTTTCTTATATTTTTCTATTTAAAAAGTGTCCCACATCGCTTGTAAACACATAGGAGGCTAGAGTTTCTCCTATATATTGTGTAAGGTTTCCCAGTTTTAATACAAGTTGAATTTTTGAGTGAAAAGTTGAGCACATTTTCTTCCTTTGATTTCGGGTTAAGGATCATGTTTTTGGTGAGATGCTAAAATCAAAACCCTTTGGTGAGATGTCGAGGGAGACACCCTAGTGAGAAGCGAAGGTGTCGAAGGGTCGAGATCCTCAGAGTGCGATTCCGAGAGGATTGAGATCGAGTGTGGGAGATTCAAGGGTGAGAGGCCTGCGGATCTTGCCATACATATCCGGTTACTAGTAGAAGGTTTATCCCTTCAATAATGGAAGAACCTCGTCGTCGATCCTGGCGGCTCGGAGAGTTCCCGAGCACATCAAGTGGTATCAGAGCTTCCGGCTAGGGTTCCTCAATCTTTTTGTGTTGTTGTCACAAGCATCTACAACCATCCGTTGGAGTTTTGTGCAGGACCAACCATTGAAGTGCATTACGCAGATCCAACGTACAGGGGCGTAATGTACCATTTGGAAGTTCCTTATGGATTCAAGAGCTTTTGCGGGACCGACCATCGATGCCTTGCGCAGATCCAACGTACAGGGGCGTATCGTATTTTTCGGAAGGGCAACGCCAGATTCGAGGACGAATCTTTTTCAAATGAGGGGAGGATGATATGATTTAGACTTATAGATTTTTCTTATATTTTTCTATTTAAAAAGTGTCCCACATCGCTTGTAAACACATAGAAGGCTAGAGTTTCTCCTATATATTGTGTAAGGTTTCCCAGTTTTAATACAAGTTGAATTTTTGAGTGAAAACTTGAGCACATTTGCTTTCTTTGATTCCGGGTTAAGGATCATGTTTTTGGTGAGATGCTAAAAACAAAACCCTTTGGTGAGATGTCGAGGGAGACACCCTAGTGAGAAGTGAAGTTTTCGAAGGGTCGAGATCCTCAGAGTGCGATTTCGAGAGGATTGAGATCGAGTGTGGGAGATTCAAAGGTGAGAGGCATGCGGATCTTGCCATACATATCCGGTTACTAGTAGAAGGTTTATCCCTTCAATAATGGAAGAACCTCGTCGTCGATCCTGGCGGCTCGGAGAGTTCCCAAGAACATCACCAAGCCTGAGCTTTTTGAAGGACTACCCAATGTCCTGCCTCCGATCCCGCTCCCTAATATCCAAGAATTGCACAGGTAGGTAAGGAAAAGAACACCCAAGCTCTGATACCACTTTGTAACCCTCGAAGCGTTTTGGACTCCTCAGATTGGGATCCAAGAATGGGCTAAATGACCTAGAAACAAACCAGAGACGCAAACCAAAGATCAGACACAAGATTTATGTGGTTCGGTCAGAGCCTACGTCCACGGAGCCTCAGCCAAATGGCTTAAGAGCACAAATCCACTAATCGGTAAGTAGGTTTACAGAAAATGTTTCCCTAACTCAACCTACAAAAAATACAGGCAAAACACATAGAACAAGAGACACGCGAGTGCAAAGAAGAAAGAACGAAGCAGACAAAGGAAGAATAGACCCTAGATTTGAAGATCGGAGTCAGATCGTCGTCGGAGTGAACCATAGAAGAAGACCTTCGCCAGATTGGTGGACAGACACCTTCTTCTTCTTCCTAGAAGCCGGATCTAGAGTCTCCGAGGGAGATGCGCTCAAGATCGGCCACCGGCGCTTCGCTGGAGCTAGGAGAATGAAAACCCTAGCGGAGCTTCTCTCTTTTTTCTCTCTTTCTCTTTCTGGATTACTTGACAGAGGAACGAGCCGAATGAGCTTCAACAAACCCTAGCTCCCTTTATATATAGTGAGCTCAACGTGAAACGCAGCGTTCCACTTAAGCAAAACCTCACACGAGATAAGGAGGGGGGTTAGCAGACGGAGCTAGCCTCTGGGCCTTAGAGCTAGGCCGAGCCCACACACATAGTATATACATATCACATATGGCATGTATTATATATATACTATACTTTGAGCAGTGTACCATATATGATCATAGGTTATACAACCCACACTTCTAATATATGATATGATCAAGTATAATATATATATATATATATATATATATATATATATATATATATATAGGTAAAGGTTCAAATGAAAATGGGGCTTAAGATGAAAAATTTGCTTAAAGTGAAAATTGTCCAATTTGAAGGTAAATAGGCCTAATTTAAAGTTAAATGGGCCTAATTAGATGAGTAATAGATAAATGAGCCTATTTAATGTGTAAATGGGCCTAATTTTATGGGGTAAATAGAGAAATGGGTAAATGACCCTAAATATGAGATAAATGTCACCACTTCTCCCATACTTTCTATTTCTACCAATATCGCCCTTATTTCAATTATAAAAATTACATATTTTAGCCTGTAATTTTTATTTGAAATAATATTATAAGGTGCATCTACAAGATTAAAAAATGCAACAAAATATGCTACATCACATTTATCGTCTTTATTTTAAAAAGTGAAAAAATATGAGATTACAAAATATAAAGTGAACAAATCATACAATAAAGATTATTATTAATAAATGTGCTATTCCTAATGTAAAATAAGTTTCCTACCAAATATTTTCTTTATGGGTTGCTATTTTTATGGCGGGGTTTGTACTTTAATGCGACATGTGTCATTAAAAGCCTATTAGCTCAAAATGGTATAACGATGTGCCCATGCACAAAGGTTTGAGTTCAAAATCTCGCACATGCTATTTATGATTGTCTTCTTTTTGTTCCCGTTCATAAATAAGATTATAAAATACAATAATAAAATGATAATGTGCACAAATAAGATGATATAATGCATATATAACATTATGCATGGTGTGCAAATACAACATTATGGTGTGCAAATATAACACAATGTTTTGCAAATGTAACATTATGTTGTGCATATCTAATAATATAATGTCACGTTGTGCACATATAATATTATGTTGTGCGAATATAACATTATATTGTGCAAATATAACTTTAAGTTGTGCAAATATAACACTATGTTTTGCAAATGTAACATTATGTTGTGCATATCTAATAATATAATGTTACGTTGTGCACATATAATATTATGTTGTGCGAATATAACATTATATTGTGTAAATATAACTTTAAGTTGTGCAAATA
This sequence comes from Persicaria tinctoria, assembly GCA_037127255.1. Classification (NCBI taxonomy): domain Eukaryota; kingdom Viridiplantae; phylum Streptophyta; class Magnoliopsida; order Caryophyllales; family Polygonaceae; genus Persicaria; species Persicaria tinctoria. Next base: position 37,566,697 of record JBANSL010000012.1, on the reverse strand, counting down.
TAACACTATGTTTTGCAAATGTAACATTATGTTGTGCATATCTAATCATATAATGTTACGTTGTGCACATATAATATTATGCTATTTATGGTTGTCTTCTTTTTGTTCCCGTTCATGAATAAGATTATAAAGTGCAATAATAAAATGATAATGTGCACAAATAAAATGATATAATACATATATAACATTATGGTGTGCAAATGCAATATTATATTGTGCAAATATAGTATTATGTTGTGCAAATAAAACCAGGGTCTCTATAGCTAGATTAGAGAAAGCTTTCATATAATTTACCATTGTTCTAGCCTATTGCATTGCAAGGTGCGAAATCATAGGTGCTTTCGAGACCCTATGGTTCGTCCTTGAAACCTAGACATGCAAAATTCCTATCTAATATAATGTGCAATTGTAGTTTGATAAAGTGCATAAATAAGGTGATAAAGTGCAAGAATAAAGTGATGAAATGTACGAATAATAATATTAGTGCATGAATAAGATTATGAAGTGCACAATTAAGATTATGAAGTGCATAAATAAAATTATAAAGTGTAAGAATAAAATCATTGAGTGCATGAATAAGATTATGGAGTGCAAAATTAAGATTATAAAGTGCAAGAATAAAATGATAAAGTGTATAAATAAGTAGATAAAGTGCAAGGGTAAAATGATAGTGTATGAATAATAATATGAAATGTATAAATAAGATTATGAAGTGCACAATTAAGACTATGAATTGCACTTTTATCATAAAATATTACAAACTATTAAAATTAAGATTATAAAGTGCATAAATAAAATAATAAAGTGCACTTTGATTTATTATTTATGCACTTTAGAATATTGAAGATGCATCTTATAGAATTTAAACTCGATAAAAATTAGGGGATAAAATTTGTAATTTTTACAATTAAAATAGGGTAATAATTATAGAAATGAAAGTATGGGGATTTCTTTTGTAATTTCAGCATCTCCTTCCTCCTCCCGTGTTGCTACTGTAGCAAAACAGATCGGCGATGGCTCCTCTAGATCTAACGCCACGAATCAGTTCGGAAACAACGATGCCTCCACCCAATTCGACGTTGTCCGGCCCACCCAATTCAAAGTGTTCAATCACATATTATCTCCATGTTCTACATTTGTATATCCCATTATTTTTTTGTTCTTACTCCATTGCTCTAATTGCATTTAGTTATTTTTATTTTGTAGGGATGTCGAATTGAAGGATACATTCGAGGAAAGTTCATTTGGAGAAATACTGATCATGTACTTAAGGAGTTTGGTACCATGACTATCTCAAACTTTGTCCTTATTGACAATCGTGGTCCATTCCAGTTCTCCCAACATCCGAAAAAGATTATTGTCAATGAAATAACCCACATCAAGTCATGTGATGGTTTGTCTATACCTCTTAATGGTTTGGATTTACCGAGTTCTCAACTATTTTATCAAATAGCACTCCATCTGGCTTTTTGTTTGGTAATTATTACTCTCTAATTTTAATATTATATATATTATTTCAACAACTTTATATTAATGTTCTAACTCCTACTCACCTTTCTATTATTTTTTTAGATGTTATTGGAGAACTCATTTACTACGGCGATATTACGACTTCTGTAAATAAATACAACTCCATAACTAAGAGGATGAAAATTAAGTTGGAGGATCACTGGTGCATCCTATCAATTTGTCGTATACATTTGTCTTCCACCGTTTTATCAACCTTTTTAACTTGAGTTACATGTTCTTTAATGTAGCTACAATGTTCTACCTTGCACTCTTTGGGCGGACTTCGCCGTCGAACTCTCTACTCATCTTGACTCATTTAAGGGTGGAAGACTCATTATTATATTACAATTTGCTAAGACATTGATATTTGAAGGTAACTACATCCCTGTTTTATAACATGCTCTTCTTTTGGTACCATTAAATTTGTGAACCAATTTAATTTGCCTCCTCATTATTACCATTACCAGATCAATTAAATGTACCAAACGCGAGGTGGGGTTCACGGCTTATTATCGACCAAGAGCATCCTGCGATTGTTGAATTCTCCAAGTTCTGAATTCTACTTTGTTCTCTTTTGAACATTTTGATATGACTCCTCTTTCTGCTATTCTTTTTAATTCGTTTTTAGAACTCTTAAAATAGATATTTAATACATTCGTCTATTCGTTTTGTTTTTTTATCACAGGGGTTTCCCAGGGGGGAGACTTGGATTCCCGGACTATAAGCCATGTCATAACCCGAAGTACTCTTTCTTTTGGCCAGATTTATTTGACATCCCATGAGAGCACAACCCTTAGTATCCTTGACACCAAGACGGAGGCTATCTCTATCCATTGATATTAATTTTTGTTCCTCACCCCATTTGTTTCACCATATGACACTACAAAAAAAATGAAATTTGCCATGCTAGCTAGCTTCGGCAAGGGTCTTAGCGTGGCAATTGATACCTTTTGCCACCGATGGTAGCTTCAGCAAGGGTTCATGTGGAAAATTTTGCTACAAGTAGATAATATTTGCTACGACAATGGTTCCCGTAGCTAAGTGTATACTTTTATTGGTTAAAAAAAAGGAAAATCATTTCTTTAAAAAAAAATGAATAAGAGAAGCAGATCATTCATCCTCGTTCCTTCTCGTCCGCCCGCTCAATCTCTCTCTCCTCTTCATCCTCACACCTCTCATCTTCATCAGTTCATCCTAGTTTTGTCTCTTCATGCCTCTCATCTTCATCTCTAATTATCTTTGTCTTTCGTTCTCTCTCTTCACGCCTCTCATCTTCACCTCTAATGATCTCTTTGTCTTTCGTTCTCTCTCTCGTGGGTTTCAGATCTCATATCTCAAGATCTTTTGAGGCTGAATCGCTCATGTCATCTACTAACTTCCGATGTCGACACCAGGAGCATGATGTCTCACCGACGCAACCTCGAATATCTCTCAGATCTCGAGATCTCTTCTTCTGGACTCTCGTTCCTCAACCTCGTTCGTCGCCAGGATTGAAAGGTATAGTTTCGATTTCTTCAAATTGGGTATTGGGCGATGATTATACCCTAGTTTTCCCTATGTCTGTCATTCGTTTGCTAGCTATTCAAACATACCTTATATGTTTCTCTTTTCCGTCTTAGATCTATATATGTATTGGCCGATGATTCTAGTGTATATATGATATCCAATCTACTGTTTCTAGGGTTTGAGTTCAAGAGTTACAGATCCTCTATAGGTTTTGAATTGCAATTCCAATCTACGGTTTCTAAGGTTTGAGTTCATAGCAACTGTCCTTTATTTTCTAGAAACCTGTCAAATATGGCTCTGACTGAAACCTTGTCATCATATATGGGTAACTTGACTGCAATAAACAACATGTAAGTTTTAGAAGATTTAGTTTTAGTTGTGTCAAATGACTAAAAGTATGTTACTTTATGGTGAACTTTCTTGCCTTTACAACAAGCTGGGAAACAAGTTATTTTGGCATGTTTCTTTTGTTGTTACTAGAACGAAAACTTATGGATGTTGATCTGCATTATATTTCTTGTCATCCCTCATTGCTTATCGAGCTTATTCTTTTGTATGTATTTGCTTAGATTCTTATCAATTTATCTCTTAGGTATTGAGGGGCAGACAACTTTGAAGCTTATTCAGCAACATAGCTCTATTGAGAGTATAGTTGAGAATATAAACATAGAAAGGTGGGGTCTAAAAAATTGCGATTGTATTTTATATTTATTGATTCATTTCCTTCATTTCATTTTCCTCTATTTTAGCTTTGAAGGTCACTTGTGTCTTCTTAAAAAAATATGAACATTTTGTGATGAGCAGCATGTGGGACCGGTGGAAGTGCGAATGACGTAGCCACGAATAGTGTTGATTTGTGCTTGGGTCTGGAAATTAAAATGACTTGTTATCTAGTAAAAATATGGCCCTTAATATACTTTGAGGAAAATATTTCTTTCATGCTAACCAAGCAAACCTATGCTGGCTAGCTATAGTTTTAATCCATATAGGCCTCATTTCCAAAACCTCTCGAATCGCTGTAATTTGCTTTATTCTAGGCCATGCCAATCTAGGGTATTTTGCATTACACTACACAAGGAACTAGTACTCGCCCTATGTAGCAATCATCTTTCATTTCCTAGTTCTTTGACATTTTGTTCAATTATTGGTGTTGGGTTGACTGAAAGAGATTCTCAGTCTTTTAGGGTGGAGCTTCTCTAAACATTTGGTCCTGAAACTAAAACTCTATTTTTTATGGAAGTTCCTTTATTTAGGTCTCACCAAAAGTTTTATGGAGCTTACTAGATTTTGGAACTCAATGAACCAACAAAGATTCAATGAAAGTATGAAACCATGGGTTGGCTGCATTTCCAGTGAGTTTGCATATACATATTTATACAGGAAGATCCACAAGTTTCACTATAGAAACAGGAACCTTTCATAAAGGGTAAACAACACATATTTTTCATTGAAAATATGGTAGTTTCATATTTTGGTTACTAAAATATCAAACTTCTATTTTGAAAGATAGGGTGACTTTTAGATATTTATGAAAGCTAAAGGTGGTTATGGACTTGGATAAAAATGTAGCATACGTTACAAACATAGGAATATGTAAACATTTGATATTATTATTTTCATTTGTTACATTGCGTTATTTTATCAACAGTTTTGTTTTGATAGGATTCACTACTAAAAAACAGGATTTAGCCACCGAAAATAGCAACGGAATTGGCAATGAACGTCTGTGGCTAACCGATTTAGCCACAGAACCAGCCACAGTCGGGCCATCCGTAGCCATATGCCTCATGACTAAATTCGGGCCGAAAATAGCAACGAACTCATATATTCATGGCCAAATCCGTGGTTGGGTATGACTTATGATTGTCGTGGTTGTGGCGACGACGACATGGTCGAAAAAGGTCGTTACAAAGGTCGTGGCTAATGTTGTGGCTGAGTTCGTTGCGGGGAACAGGTCATGGGTATTACTGGTTCCGTGGCTAATTCGTTGCTATGGTCGTGGCTAACTTTGAGGCTAAAGTCATTCCTGATGTTTTTTTCTTGTTTTAGGTGGGCATCGTTGCCAGGGTTGTGGCTAAATTTGTGGCTTACGTTGTTGCTATTATTTGGATACGCTATTTATACGATATGGAATATATATATATATATATATATATATATATATATATATATATATATATATATATATATATATATATATATATATATATATATATATATATATATATATATATATATATATATATATATATATATATATATATATATATAATGTTATATCTAATGCGCCCAAATAGATTAGTAAACATCATGCACATAATGTTCGTGTTATATACATACACAACATTGTCACCAATGTTCAACAATCCACGATACATCCGAAAGTTCGACAATCCAAAATACATTCGCCAGTTTTACCCAAAATACGACGAGTCCAACAAACCATTAAAAAACAGAAAAACACCAACTTACTTTGCTGGGTGTTTGCCCTTATAGAACAACATTATGGTGCTGAGAAGCTTCTCCTACCACTCTTCATTGGCCTTCTTAGTCTCACCCATGAATTTTCTCCCCAATGGCTGCCATGTTCTCCCTTACACTTGTGCTTACCTGTTCCTGCACTCTATCGCCAATTGATGACATTTCTTCCCTGAGGTTTGTGGCCACCTAGGCCTGCACATGATCCCCCAACTCTACCATTTACTTCCCCAAGTCTTCCTTGAAGGTGGAGAGCTCCGTCAGCACATAATCCTTCATATTGCCAGAACGAGCAGATGCAGATACCTGGGCACTAGTTTGCGTACATGGCGCTGATTTCAAAATACGTTGAGACTCTGATCCCATGCCTAGAACCCGTCCTCACTTTAAACCACCAGTTGCCTTGATCCACACAACATCTCTATCAACAGAATGGGATCCATTCTCAGGCAGGTCGTCATCATCTAATATTTCCTCTTCAAGCAGTTGATCATACTTGTCCTAGAAATTCAAAGAAAAAGAATGGAACATGAAGGCTAAGCAGGAACATATATGGAAAATTGATTTGTTCCATTTAACAAGAAACAAAACTGATGAACTAGTTGATTACTTGTGCAGGCAGTAATAGACACAAATGAACACTTGTGCAGACACAGATGAGTTACTCCAACAATACTCAAAGCTTAATAAATGCAAGAACTAGAACATCTAACAAACCAGATAAGAAATAATAGCATAAAAATGTAAGATAACAAACCAGATAAATGCAAGAACTTGATTATAAGCCAGATAAATGCAAGATAACAAACCATACTCAAAGCTTGCTCCAAAAATAATCAAAGCTTAATAAATATAACTTACTTCAACAATAAATGCCAGATAACAAACCATACTCAAACCAGAATAGAGAAATATAACTTACTCTAACAATACTCAAAGCTTAATAAATGTCAGATAACAAACCAGAGTAGAAAAAAAGTAAGAAAGTAAGTCATGGTTGACAGGCTAGATAACAAACCAGATAAGAAACAATAGCATAAACATGTAAGCAAGTAAGCTATGGTTGACAAGCCAGATAACAAACCAAAGCAGAGAAATATAACTTGCTTGTAAGCCATGGTTGACAAGCCAGATAACAACTTAGCAGAAAAATGTAAGCAAGTATGCCATGGTTAACAAGCCAGATAACAAACAAAATAACAAACCATACCATGGTTGACAATAAAGATATATTCTCTCAATAACAGAATCAGATATTCTCAGATAAACTGACACGATACTTGTATACTTCAAGTTGAACTATTGTAAGCAACTAAGCCAGACCATAGCAGAAAAATGTTATTAAATAAAAACTTGAGTTTGTAAGTAATTACCACAGTATCTTGGCACTGAGCGCCCGTCCAAGAACCATCTGTTTTTCTATGACACCTTTCAAAGGTTTGTTTTGGTGTTGGATCCGCTCCAAGCTCCTCCCTCTACAAGAATTGAATTTATTCATTAACTATACATATCACCGATATAAAATTTATAAAGACATTAAGTTCAAATAATTTAAGGAGTGAGAATATAGTAAATTGGAAAACAACATGGAAATTAACAGTCGCTTCTTAATTACGGTTGTGGAAACCGATCCACCACTTAAAATTGGGGTGCCTTTCGCTGTTGCAACAGCTCGGTTTTGCTTGTTCACTTCAGATTGGTGGTTAAACTTACCGTCCTTTTCCATATCTCCCACTTCTTGGCCCATATAACTTGCTTCACCCATGTAGGCTTCTTCTTTGTTTGTCCCGAGCGAGCCTTCCTAAATACATTCCTCAGGTGGTCTCCTCCCTTTGTGTTGAAAGCTTTGCGAACGACTGACTCTGGAAATTCTTGTTCGTCCCATGTATATCGACTTTGATTGATTCAAGAACAAACAAACAGTTGATATATATTGAAGTCATATGTGTGTGCAATACATGTAAGCATTTGATTGAATTGTGGCATACCTTGAACATCTCCCACCATAACTCCATTGCTGGTTCAGGAACATCACTCCACCGTATATATGGGCCATCGAAATAAGAATGAATCACCTGTGTGAGGACTCCAAATGCAGGAATTGTTGCATCAAATCTTCATCATGCAATACCCCCAAAAAAAAGGTATTAGTTCTGGTGACTTGCTCAACACAGAGATTGAAGAGATGAATGGTGCAAATGTTGATATCATCGGTATATCATTATCATCTCCTGAATTTAGTGAAGTGAATGTAAGCAGTTTAACTTGACTCCCCTACTGAAAAATTGGTTTCACATTATATCTTTTATCTATTCAACATCAACTTTGCTTTCACATTCAATTGATTTTCTTTCTATGTTTGTTTACTTATATGCACCATCTATACAATGGAAAAATAATCAACTCATCAAATTACATTCACCAATTCAGAGAAATGAAAATTCAAAAAATAGACCTGATAATTTAGAAATTCTCTCACATTCAATTCAGTGATGCAAATGTAGTGATTCCCCTAAGAACTCTTAGTTTAATAAGTCCAAAACTTTCACAGTCAATTGTTTTCCTTTCAATGTGTGTATATTTATATGCATCATATATACAATGAAAAAAATTAGGAAACCTCAGATTACATTAATCATTTTAGAGAAGGAAAAATCAGAGAAATAAAATTGAAAGGGAAAGGCTAGTTGTACTTACGTTCCATTCACCAGTTGAATGTGCAGTTTTATGTTCCACCTACCAGCCTCGTCACTTGTTGTGGCATCCTCATCGTCGGGGTTTTGCGACTCTACGTGCTCCTCACTGTGTAAGGATGATTCCCCCTCATTTTTGTTCGATGCGATAATAGGGGCCAGAGATTGGGATGACGCCAAAGTCCCGGATGAGGGCCTGTGTTGAGAGGATGGAGAGGCCACTTTGGGACGAGATGTAACCGGCTAAGAGGGAGCAGTGGGTGAAAAGTTCAGCTGTTGGGAGGCCACAAATGGGCGACTTCTCCGGGGTGACGCTCTGGTTGGAGGTTTAGGCCCGGGTTCAGCGGTGGGTGATGATTTGGTTGACGGGAGGACCGGCGGAGAGGTGGGAGTGGGTAGCTGGGTTACCGGTGAAGAGAGGGGTGGGTAGATGGGTTACCGGTGAAGATGGTGCAGTGCGTAACTTTCTCCCGGGTGACGCTCTAGTTGGAGGTTTAGGGATCGGTGGTTCAAGAGGCGAGTGGTAGGTGGTCTTTGGGGTGATGCTCTGGTAGGAGAGTTGATCGGTGGAGAGGGGGAAGTGGGAGCTGGAGATGGTGTAGTGGGGGCTGGAGATTGGGCGGTTGCCAGTGGAGATAGGGCGGTCGAGGGAGTGGGTGTCGGTTTAGCCTTCACCTTTCCTGTGGTCGAAGCAAGTGGTGGTCTGGCGGCGGCTCCGTTGCGTGTAGACCTCCTCACAGCACCTCCCCTCATGTTCAGATGCAAGGTATGATTAGGGTTTCGGAAATGAAAAGGGGGGTTTGATAGAGAGTGAAATGAAAGAGAGAGTGAAATGAAAGAGGAGAGAGTGTGGTTAGGGTTTGGAAATGAAATTGGGGGTTTCGAATTGACGATTCAATTTTGCCACTCAAATTTTGGGTTCCCTCGAAAATTTTGGAATGAAAATTTCAGTTTCCTCTAAAAATTTGAGACACTGAAAATCAGGTGGGCTGGGCTGGCCTTGGGTTGGTGAACACTTTCATTAAAAAGCGCAACTTCGAAAAAGGCCCATTTTTTAGTTCTGAAATGAGAATGAATACAAACCGTAACCACTACATTCGAGTGTGTGGAACTGTTCAATCTGAATTCAAGTGTGTGGAACTATTTTAGGGTTCGAATTGGCTTCTTCTGATTTGGTGAATTGCCTTCGAATTGGCATCAGTTTCGATCGAAATTGAAAGAGGAGCTCTTCGTGTTTTCTACGAAGTGTTCTAGGGTTCATTGTGAATCGGTCTCCATATGTCTTGTACCCCTCCAGTGGTAAGTACCCTCCTACTGTGTTATTTCTCTTTCTATTTGTTATGTTGATGCTGCGAAATGGATTATGCAAAGTGTTCTCTTAATGTTTCAGTTCGTGTATGGATTTGCATCTAATCGTTCTCTGATGCTTTCCGATTCTTTATTGGTTTTGAAATTGGTGTTTTGATGATATCATGCGGAGTGTGCAATTGGGGATTTGATGAATTGATGACCACTCTGCAATTGAAAGAACATAGTTGACAATTGGGAATTCGTGAATGGGTTTTCAGTTGGGGATTTCATGAATTTATTATTCTGCCTTCATAGATTTGATGAGTTTATGAATCTGACAATTGGTAATTCATAGATTTCAGGAGTAGATGAGTCTCCCTTCATAGATTTCATGAGTTTATGAATCTAATAATTGGGAATTCATAGATTTCATGAGTTTATGAGTCTGCTGAAGTACATTCAAACTGATGGAATCGAACCCCCATCTTTGTACAATGTACAACGCTCTTCCATTGAGCTAACATGCATTCCAATGGAAATTTCATATTATGCAAATCACAAATCGGTTTGTAATTGAGGTAGATTTCTGACTGACCTAAATTGGTTTTTATATATATATATATATATATATATATATATATATATATATATATATATATATATATATATATATATATATAAACCAATTTAGGTCAGTCAGAAATCTACCTCAATTACAAACCGATTTGTGATTTGCATAATATGAAATTTCCATTGGAATGCATGTTAGCTCAATGGAAGAGCGTTGTACATTATACAAAGATGGGGGTTCGATTCCCTCATAGGCCAATTGTACATGTAGAACAAAATGACATTAGTTTGGATATTGCTACCCCTGTCAACCGTATTAAAAACTGGTCATGGAACATTATATGCTATGAGATCCTTCTTATATGCTCTGAAACCCTACAAGTAAAGATAGGCATAAAGCAAATTGACATTAGTTTGGATATTGCATAAACAAATCCAAAAACATAATTTTTTGACACTTTATTTGTGATGAAAACATATTTTTTGGTGACAGTACTCAACCAGTTCAGCAGAGCTTATCACACACCTTATAGTTCACCGAGGTGGTCAGTCAGAGGCTTCTTCGCAACTTGTTGTCGCCTCAAACTCGTCCTCTTCTTCTGCAGCAAGAACGTCGTCATCGACTTCAGTAAATACACCCTCTTCTTCTGCAGCATGAACATCATCAGCGACTTCAGCAAACGCACCTGAAGGATCTCGCAAGGTTGTCGGTGCATCGCCTACTGCTATGTCGATGGAGAATTCATGGGTGACGATTTCATTGGGCTGATAAGCATCTGTCTCAGCTGGGCCCGTGGATCCCCACCTTTGTTATATCCTGTTCCAAGCCCTTGTCTTGCACACATGCCACCAATCCATCAAGTCACGAGTGGGTCCTGGATATTGAACGTAATAAACTTGCGTAGCTTGTTGCGCGAGAACAAAAGGCACATACCTTCTATATAGTTTTTTCAGATTGATTTCAACAAACTGGTAGACGGGATGAATTTGTGTTCCTCTTATCATTGGATCAAACCATCGACACTTGAACAGGGTAACTCTCGGTGGGTAAGCAAATGCACTTGGGTAGTCAAGCTCGATAACTTCTTCGAGGAGACCAAAAAAATCTGATTCGTTCGTCGCATAGCTGGACCCACGAACACAAACCCCGCTGTTCATAGTTGATTTCCCTACACAATAGTCGAGAGTGTGGAACTTATAGCCATTGACAAAGTATATGGGCCAACATCTTGCTTTCACATTAGGTCACCATGTGATAGGGTCTATGTTAGTCTTATTTGAAGTATAGATTTGCAAATTAATTTAGAGCATTTTTACATATTTTATAGCTTAATTTGTATTATTTGGTTTTCGGAGTCTACACTAGTGTTTTTATATATTTCAGGTATTTTGGAGAAAATTTGGAATATTTCACATTGGACAAATTATACGAGATCGGAGCGAGTTGCATGCTTACTCAAATTACGATCAACTAGTTGGGCTAAGGCTACACTAATGGAGCTGATGAATTCATACGGAAGGATACGGAAGGAGCCCACTTACGACTTGCAATTGCTGCTACTATTTCTTGTCGTTATTTCAATAGAAATTAGTAGGGGTGGGCGCGGGACGGGACGGAGATCGTCCCGCATCCCGTCCCGCGTAATTTTTGCGGGACGGGATTTACTCTTTTTTTTTAATCCCGCACGGGCCTTGTCCCTCCCGGGACGGGACGGGCTCTGTCCCTCAAATAAAAAAGATTATAAAAAAATAAAAATTTCCTATATATTTTACGATTTTTAAAGAAATAACGCATATAAATCTATATTTTTTATATTTTACAGGTTACCCTATATACACATATAATATCAGTGTATTATATACATATGTATTACAGTGTGTAATCAATATTATATATATATATTTTTTAATATCTTAGTGTGTTTATTCGTTGGGGTTAAAATCTCAGTGTGTGCACAAGTGCATTACAATATTGTACATGTATATAGTGTGTGCATATATACACTGTAAACGTAATCTAATACTGTATATACATATAAATATATAGAGAATAGAGATATATATATACACCATATAGTATATATAATATAATACATATTATATAACATAATATTATATATAATATAATATTATTATATATATGCGGGACGGGACGGGATTTGCGGGATTGGAAAGGGTCGTCCCGCGTTCCGTCCCGCATAATTTTTGCGGGACGGGACCAGGACGGGATTCGATATTTTTCCCGAAATCCCACTGGGATCGGGACGGGACCGGGATTTGCGGGATTTGTACTTACGAGGCTTGTGATTTAAAATTTCATGTATAGCGATTTCTTATACAAACTCTCCCGTCATTGACTCACCTAATGTTTGCAATAACTTGGGAACACATTAACATTTCTTTTTACTTGAATTAACAATTTTCTTAATTGGTGTCCAAAGACTAAAATGACATCATTTTCTCAGCAAAGGTAGTATAAACAATTGAATATTTAAACATATGCAAGAGCTCTTTGGACATAGAATGCTTATATCTTCCTGAAGACATAAATGAATTAGCCTAAGCCAAGAATTAATTCTTTTTTTATATAACATTCTCACTAGGTAAAGAAGGGGAATAAAACAGTGAAGGATGTATCCACATACATGTCAATAACAAGTTTAACCAGGACACTCACAGCCACGTCAATTGATGGCTTTCCACGGTTGCTATTAATAGTAGAAATAGTCATCAGATTAACATTTGAAGGAGATATCTCTGAACAAACTGCTTCTATAACCTCTCCAAATTAGATTCAATTAGATAACAAGTTTAACCGGGATTTGCGGGATTTGTGTCCACCCCTTCAAATTAGATTCAATTAGATAGATAGAATTAATATATAAATATGTATTATATAAATTAGATATACTCCGTATTATATTTACTAGAGAGATGTAGGTTATATTGTAGTATATATACATACATTCGTACGGCAAAGAACGTGACCAGTCGATTAACTTTTATTCCAAAAATTCTAATTGTCTTTTGTTTTATTTTTATGGAGACCTAAACTCTCCCGTTTCGACTACGATTTGAAGCATTATTTGGATTGATTGTGAGTTTCTAATTCTCGTTCCTTATTTCCTATATTGAATGTTTCAACTTCTTTGTGCTTGAATGTTTGATTGTTTTATTCTATTTAGCCCACGCAACTAGTTAAAATCAATTCAGTTGCTAAGGTTTTGAAGATTCCTGGCTGTGAACCTTAACCTAAGTAGCAAACTTGTTCCTTTAGGGCTTGTTGAACTAATTGAATAAGTAGGAAGTTGGATGTGTTGTTAAATCCCTCTTTAGGGACTGCAAATACCTTGGTTAATCTCTGAACTTAAAGTTATCAATTGGGTTAAATCCTTCTTTATGGATTGTTCAAGTTATAAGGGAGGACTGGTTGGACTAGTAACTATATTAGGTTGGGACAAGTGCATTCATAGGAAGCCTAAAAGGACGAAAAGAAGTTACAAGGATCGTTTGAACCAAATAAAGTGGATATATGTAGATGAAACTATTTTATTGATCGTTATCCCCATCAATTTGTTTATACCTTATTTTATTTTATTTCTTATTTCAATCATTCAAAACACCCCGTTTTCTATTAATTGGTAAATAAACTTAACTTATGAATAACTTGATTCTCTATGGGATCGACTCATGCTTACCACACTACATTAGTTAGGTAGGTTCGAAATTATTTTCATACGGTTTACGCGACTAAAAACCGTCCATCACCATGCCAAACTCCACAAAAGATCAGTTGGTCCCAAGCCACTTCGTTTATCTAAGGCATATCCAACAAGCACGTACCCAAGTAACTATATATGCAATATATATAATATAAATGACGTATAGGATCGAATTTTGTATAATTACGAACACTTACATAATTCGTAAACCAGTTCGCAAATTCGTTTTCAACGAGGTCATCTCCCACATTATCCCCCATGTCACTCTCGAATATCCTACACATAATAAACTAAATAATGGTAAGTAAATTCCTCTTCAGTCATATATAAATAAATTGATGAGAAGTGTGCTCGGTTTTTTTACTTACTCAATGTACGGTTGTACTTCTGGACAGTTAAGGAACACATATGTGTGTGCGGCCTTCCACTCTTCCTCTTCAGTCAACCACTTTATTGTCCCCTTCTCCCTACCCTCGCCGTTGTAATTGAAAATAGATAAGGCACAACATTCACCCTCGAAGACGTCATTTCTGGCGGGTCTCCTCAATTTGGAAGGAACATATGAAGGGAAGTAGTGCACCGAGAAATTAGCTATTTCTTCCCGTAAATACGCCATCACGATTGACCCTTCTACATTACTCTTTTGGACGATCTTCTTTTTCAGCTGAAACGGACATCTCTCGAATGGACACATCCATCGATAATGGATCGGATCACCCACTCAGGCCTCATGTGGTAGATGGACTATGATATGCTCTATGGAGTCAAAAAAGGATGGAGGGAAGATACGCTCCAGCTTGCAAACCAATAGCGGAATCATTCGGATCAGCTGGTCCATGACAGAAACTGACAACGACGACAAACAAATTGTTTGGAAGAAGATAATCAACTCAGTTAACGGGCCTCATACGCTTGGATGCAATAACTCTTTGAAAGCGATTGGCAAGAGTCTCTCCATGAATACGTGACAATCGTGGCTCTTCATTCCACTGAGACTGCAATTGTCACTCTGAACACATCTTCCTAAGTTGGAAGCATAGCCATCGGGGAATTTGACAATCCTCAACCACTGACCCACATTTTTCTTCACCTCTCTTGTCAAGGTATATATTGTTTTAGGTTTCACACCCTTATAATCATCAACTACCTCCAGCTCAGGTCGATGGCAATATAGGCGAATGTCCTTCCGGGCATTCAAGTTGTCATTTCTCTTCCCAAGGACATCCATCATAGTATTGAATACATTGTCAAATACATTTTTCTTAATGTGCATAACATCGAGATTGTGTCGGATTTGAAGGTCCTTCCAATATGGAAGTCTCCAGAAAATGCTTTGTTTTGTCCACTTATGAGAAATTGATAGCATGCATTTAGGTAGGCATAATAGGTTGCATTTAATTTAGTTAAGATGCATTTCATGGATGGATTAAGTACAATTTGCATATTTGCTCTCTATGTTAGTGGAGTCAGAATCTACACACTTTTATTGATTATTTCAGGTAATCGTGGATCTGATGATGAGACAGGAGGTGTTAACGAATTAGATGAGAATGTCTAGTTGATCGGAGAAGTTTACATGAAGATCTCAAGAGGTCTTGAGAAGAAGAAGCGGACCTAAACGAAGAACAAGTATGCAGAAGTTGTCACCTGACATGCTGAATTTGTTTTGCACTTTCTGGAGGCATCGGTTGTCTGATTGACTATTATGACCATGCGTTGGAAAGCTCTTTTAGAGAACTACAACTTTCTTGTTTACAAGAAGAGCAAATTCGGGATATATTTACCGTAAAAGGCCCCTGGCAGCGGCCGCAGCATGTATACCACGACCGCGGCCAATAAATTTCTGCGGGGTTTGGAAGAAGCCGATGCTGCGGCCGCGGCATATGCCGCGGCCGCAGCATTTGACGTCTGCGCATCGTTTTGGTTACAAAAACCCTAGTTTGTGTTGGATATTTTTGGTGGCCGACTTGGGTTATATATAAGGCCGAATTTAGTTATTTTTCGAGCACTTCTATATTATTCTTTCAACAGACACTTTAGAGATTTTGAGCAATGTCTTCCATGAGGAACTAAACTCATCTATTCTGCCTGCAATTTGAAGCTTTATTTGGTTTGATTGTGAGTTTCTAATTCTCGTTCCTTGTTTCCTATATTTGAATGCTTCAACGTCTTTGTGCTTGATTGTCTATTGTTTTATTCTATCTAGCCCGCGCAACTAGTTAGAATCAATTCAATTGCTAAGGTTTTGTAGATTCCTTATTGTGAACCTTAACCTAAGTGGGAAACTTGTTCTTTTAGGGCTGATTGAACTAATTGAACAAGTAGGAAGTTGGATGTGTTGTTAAATCCCTCTTTAGGGACTGCAAATACCTTGGCTAATCTCTGAACTTAAAGCTATCAATTGGGTTAAATCCTTATTTAGGGACCGTTCAATTGATAAGGGTTTCTAGGACTGATTAGACTAATAACTATATTAGGTCGGGACAAGGACATTCATAGGAAACTTAATAGGACGAGAAGAAGTTACAAGGATCGCTTCAATCCAATAAAGTGGAAAATTGTAGGTAGAATTACTTCTCCTAATTATCTAAAACAAATCCATTTACTTTGCTTTCTTTACTCCGTTTTGATAAAATGCGGAACTTTCACACACAAAAACCCCCCAAATTGGTTACTTTGATTGACACCTGAATTACACTTGAGTTATAACTTTCCCTGTGGATCGACCTCTTGCTTATTGCTATACTTGCTATAGGTTTGAGTTTTCTTTGGCGGATCAACGACAAGTTTCCCCTCCATCAGAAATCCCGTACTCATAAGACTTGTGAGAAGGATCCTCCATGACCGTTGGGAAAGCACGAACCCGCTCCCATATCTGCTCCCCCGATAGCAATGGAGGTGGCAAGCCTGTTTCCACGTGCCCTCTGTAGAAGTCCTTCTTGTTCCTATGGAAGGGGTGATCAATCTCTAAAAACTTCCGATAGCAATCGAACCAAGCCTTCCTACCATTTTTTAGGCGAAATGCATCACATCTCGATTCCATGCAAACCGGACAAGCCAACTGCCCTTCAGTGCTCCATCCAAACAACATAGGATATGCAGGGAAATCACTGATAGTCTAGAGTAGCGTTGCACGCATAATAAAGTTTTCTCTCCTTGAGGCATCATAGGTAGCAACTCCAGCTTCCCACAACTGCATCAACTCATCAAGAGGTTGGAGGCAAATATCAATTAACTTCTCTAGGTTTCGAGGACCTAGCAGTATCAACCACATAAACATATGTTCGGGCCTCATGCAAAAATGAGGTGTAAGATTATAAGGAGTGACAATCACATGCCAATTCAACAAGAATAATTCTAACCAGATTTGTTAAGTTTAACAAATCCATCCGTGCATAAACTCAAATGAATATTACGATGCTCAGAAGCAAAATCAGGATGATTTATGTCTAGCATCCTCCATGCATTTCCATCCGAAGGATGACACATCATCCCTTCCTCTGTTACGTGCTCTACATGCCAAGTCATATGGCTGGCGATCACCTTCGAAGCATATAATCTCTGTAGCCTCGGAATAAGAGCCAAGTAGAATAAAACCTTTTGTGGCATACGTCAGCCTGCACCCACAACATATCTTGCTTCACCACATAACTTACATGATTCTTCATTGGCATCTATCTTCCAATAAAACATACAACCGTTGGGACACATGGCTATTCTTTTCACCGGCAATCCCAATTTCAAACTATCCTCTCAGTTTCATAGTAGCTGGTGGGAATCTTGTGGGCAGAAGGTAACATTTCATCATAAAATTGCAAGAAACCATTAAAGAGGCTTTGGGGAACATTATTATCGCACTTCAAGCTCATAAGTCGGCTCACAAAGGACAACTGTGTATGTGTAGTACACCCTGGATACACAGGTTCATCAACGGCTCTTAGCACGTCTGCAAACCGCGTGGACAACAGATTAGCCTCATCGGTCGCTACTGGATCTTCCCTCATTTCAACGCCCTCAATCACTTCAGCTGGTTGGAACTCATCATTACCATCGACATTATAAACACTAAACCATGAAGGAGGAAAGTTCGGCCCTACAATATCAAACACCATCCTTTGCTCTATAGTTAACTGGTCATACATAGCCCACTAGTTGCCCCTACCATTTGCAAATGGTTTGGATGTGCAACCGGTTCGCCATGTGATGTCCAACGATAATAACCAAACATAAACCCACGACGATATAAATGCTCCTTCGCATCATCTACTTTCTCGAATGAGCAATTCTCACATTTCCGACATGGACATTTTATCTTACCTTCATCGACATAATAAGTTTGAGCACAAGCAAAATTTATAAACTTATCCACCCCTTCGAAGTATTCAGGTTTTAATCCTCTACGATTCTCCAAGTACATATCATACATCCAGCAACGATCGTCCATATTAACAAATTCGATCAATCGATCTGTATGGTATATATAATCATAATAAATTAATAATAAACTACATACTGAATTAAACATTAATTACTAATTAATTTTCAAATAGTTACATACATTATATTGAATAAAATTGTAATAATTGAACATACATGTATCAATTACAACCAATTTTTTATATTACATATCATTTCAAAAAACTCTTTAAATCTTCAACCATTCTTCAAATTATATACCATTTCAAAAAACCCTTTTCCTCATTTGTATATATAACACCCATTTAAATCTTCAATACACTTATATTCATATTAAATTACAAATGATCAATATAATATGTGTGTGTAATATATATTATGTAACTAAAGTTAAACAAAATAAATAAAAAATAAAAAATTTGCATCTTACCTCGTACCCACAGGCCGGACTCCACCACTGCATGACTAATGCCAACCTTCAAAATGCAAGTGAATGGAGATTGTACATGAGCCAGAAGACAATAGACAAAGTGGCTTAGCCCCATTAAATGTTGTCAACCATAAAAATGCAGGGAATAAACATGTTTCGGCCCCATCCGTGTGGGTACAGTACAAGCGCATTGAATTTTAACAACATCCGTAATAGCCACGGATTTAGCCATGGATACAGCCGTCGCTAACAGAGCCCATTAATACTCTTTCATTCTATGGGCTTATTGGGCTTTCAATTCTCATGGGCTAATTAGGCTTTAACTTCTGGTTTTACTAACACCCTATTTAATGGACACTCAGCAAATTCAGCTACGGATAGTAACTCATCCGGCCTAAAGCATTTGCGACCAACCCCACTCAACAAATGGCCAAATGCTTGATTGCTGGACTGAATAGCCATAAATTCAGCTACGGATAGAATATCGTGGCTGGACCAGCTTCGAATATAGCCATGAATCAAACGATTTTGGCTATTTTCGTGGCTATTTAGTAGTCCAATCCACCATCCTAGCCACGAAATTAGCCACAGACACATATTCGTTGCTATTAGCCACGAATTTGAGGAGGTGGCATACTAGGATGCCTACCAACCACAAATATAGGCACGGCTATTAACAGTCATCGCCAATGTCATTGCTATTGACCACGAATATAGCCACGCCTAAAATTCGTGACTAAGAATCTGTTGCTAAATCCCGTTTTTTTAGTAGTGATGGTGAGGTTGGATGGAAAGTTTATTTTTGTTATAAGTCACTTTTATACAAGCTATGATGTTTTTTCACATTCTCATTGATCCTATTTTCATTTGAGATATTGATTTTGATGAAGCGGATGCATGAAGATTTTGTCTGCAGGATGAATGGTTTGATGTATTGTTCTATTTTGCATGAGGACAAGCAAAAGGCTAAGTGTGGGGGAGTTTGATAATGCATATTTTATATAGGCATTATATCTAATTTTAGGTGCATTTGGGTGTACATAATGCATGATTAGA
Organism: Persicaria tinctoria; assembly: GCA_037127255.1. NCBI lineage: Eukaryota > Viridiplantae > Streptophyta > Magnoliopsida > Caryophyllales > Polygonaceae > Persicaria > Persicaria tinctoria. Next base: position 37,547,027 of record JBANSL010000012.1, on the reverse strand, counting down.
TGCTAATTTACATTCTTATTTATTTAGTTCTCGAGTTCGGAATCTACGCGTTTTTGTGCTTAATTTGAAGAGTTACATTCCGTACTTGAGAAGGGGTGAATGTTGGCTGGTTGGGATCATGGATACCTTGGATTAGAGCTGGGAAAGAAGGAAGAAAGGACCACAAGAGAGAAGACAAGAAAAGGAGATGACGAAAAGCTAAAGAGAACAAAACCTAGAAATAGTGGTGTCTGCCTCTAGAAAACCGGCGCCCGCCATTGAAATCGTTTCAGAAGATTCAAAATCTATCCAAGATCTTTATTTAAGGAAATCTTTATCCATATTGTTTATGGTTTCTAGAGACCGATTTTCAACCAATAAACAATGCTTTTCATTATTTATTTTAATCAGATGTTGTAGGAATGAAGATTAGAGTTTTCTACATCGGTATGAGTAACTAAACTATTCAAGTTTCGCCTACGATTCATAGACATGGTTGGTTGAATTGCGAGGTTTGTTCTCTATGTTATTCTGATGATTAATTCATTATCTTCATGGTGATTTTTATGTTGTTGATTGTATTTTGATTAGCTACCTTAATAGAATTGCATCTTGCTAGGGTTTCAATTCATTCGCTAGAATAATTAAACCATTTGTAGCAAACATAATCGGTTGATTTCGCTAGGAGGATCTTGATTGTGTAGAGTAATGACATATTGGTTAAATATCGGTTCTTCGGATAATTAGGATTAATGAGATGATAATTTTAACATATACTAGTTTCTTGAGAGGGTTGGTACTGCCATTCTGCCAAGTACATTGGGAATTTGTGTTGTTTGTAAGTTAAATCTTGCAGGGATAGGGTTGCATATGAATGTAAGGGATTTTCATATTCGCAAGGAGTGACAATCTATTTATACCAATTTCGGATTAATCAATAGAATTAGAATAACTAGAAAGAGACCCAACGATCAAGTATGCCAATCATTGTTGAGAATCTGTAGGTGGAACTACTTCATCTCTATTGTTATCAATCAAACACCATTGCGATCTTTATTTTTCTTATTTACTTTTACTTTGTAATCATCTTTTGACCTTGTTACTTCTTTTCAACAACTAAAGTACACAGGGAAAGGTAATTCTCCTCGTGAATCAACTCCGAACTTGCCTACCATACTAGTTAGTAGGTTTGGATTATTTTTGACAAGAAACGAATGACTTTTCATGACTCATTCCGTCATTGGTATGTGCAATATACCCTAGAACCCCGCTGATACGTTTGCAATCTCCGATCCTTCGCCTGTGGGCTCAAGATCAAGAACCACGCCGTATAGTTGCCCGATCTTGCAATGCTCTTTGATATATCCTGATTGGAACAAATTAATCAACTAATTAATTAAACTGAAATAGCGACGAATCAACACTTAGTAAAATCTGGACAAAATATTAGCGACGAAATAAGAAAGCAAGGGACAACGAGAGCGAGCGCCGAGGAGCGAGGCACTGGGTGCGCGAGAACCAGGGGAGTGCGCTCGCTAGCTAGGAGCGAAGCGAGACGCGGGAGCGAGAGCGTAGACACCAGGGAGCGAGCGCGCGCGAAGCCGGATGCGCGGGACTGCGAAGCCCAGGCGCCGAGGCCGAGCGCCTGTGCACGAGGAGCGCGGAGCCTGCGTTCGGGGTTCTCTCCAGCGACGGCCTTCTTCTTCCTTCTTGCGATGATTTCCGGTTTCAAGGTTGTGTTTGGATTAGGCTTTGATCGATGAAGTTGGGTGATGATTGTGTGATGATGCCGAGAGAACAAGAACATGTAAGAACTTGAAGCTTTTGGGATTGATAATCGATGAACCTTTTGGCCAAAAGGTTTCCTCAATTCTATATTCAATCTGATTTTAATTGAAGAGAACTACATTTTTTAAATAGAAATTGCACAACCAATTCTATCATGCAAGATAGAGTTTTGGTTTAATAAAAAATAGAATTAAATACCTAAAGATAAGTAGTAAACCTAGGAAAGATAAACTTAGTGGACAAGAATTACATCTAAGATAGATATAATTAATTCCACCTCATTAATTCTAAGTTGCATAAAATAATAGAACTAATTAACTAGGGAATGCGGTCCACACACACAAGGAGTACTCGACATGTGCTTTGGATCCACTCGACATGGGCTTTTTGCCTACTCGACATGGCACTCAACATGTGGGTATCGAGTGGCCCATGTTGGTGTCGAATGTGATCTTGTCATGGTGGGTGTTGACGAGTCTTCATGAGCTTCGTTTGTGGACGTAAGCTCAACTCCTGTGCTGGTGGTGTAGTCCTGAGCAAAGTGATCCAGGGTGGTCTGAACCCTTCCTCCATTGTTCCTTGGTAATGGACAAGAAGTGATTTAGTTGCATCTTGAATCTTCTTGGCCCTTGCACGAGTGATGGGAACATCAAATGGCATCTTCATGTTGTTATCAATTTCACCAGGAGTCATCGACATTTGCACTGCATCACCCGCCCTTAAATTAGATTACCCTACAAACCCCTATCCAAACTCTAGGTGTGGACACACGCACCCTAGGTGCGTTCAACTTGTTTTGACTTAGAATGGGGTACACCGGCTTGACATGTAGCTTCTGCAATGCTAAAGTTTAAACCTTATTAACCACATCTAGGGTCCACATGCTTGTAACCTCTTGATATTGACTTTCATCCATTCGATGTCGATTAAAACTAAAGTATAACCTCTCGATATCGACAATCGACTAGTCAATTTCAATCCAATTAAAATCAATATAGACAACAAGGGCTTAAGTACCTTAGAATCTAGACAACAATATCAATTTAAGAGTTTCACTATTTCAATTTGAACCTTAAATCACAATCCAAGATTGTTTTCAATAAGATAAATTAAAAGCACATTAATATAATTTTAATTATATTAGACAAAGAATATTGGAAAATGTCCTAAGCCCGAGGTCTCCCACTTAGTTCAAAGTTGATCTGGAACTGCTCAATGCGCTTGACGTATTGCGCATTGGTTATGTCAATGGTCTGATCGTGATTCTGTAGCTAGTGGTTCATGATGAGAGGCATAGCAAACTGGTCAACCTACTTATTTTCCGCATATAAACGATGATAAAATGAAAGTTGAATGAAATTGAACAAGTAATATGAAAGTTGACGATGTACTTGTTGAAACAAAATGTAGTCATGATCCTAGATAGCATATGATGACGACTAATCCAGTTGGAGGTGCTCCAGTGGTAGGTTGATGTTCTTGTTCGACAAGTGAGAGAAATGTCAAAGGCGCGAATCCTGCAATGTAACTCAAGTCTACAAGGGCACACTAATAGGCCATCATAATGTGTATGTCCTCCTACACGCTCATCCAGCATTGATTAGGTGTGTCGGTGCTCGTATCGATACTATTGAAATATACCTTAAACAACATGAGGCTTCTGATCGACTCATCTTCTCGCCCGTAAAAAATCAAGTAGAGGTTGACATGGTTGTTGGTGAAGGCTCCCTTCTCTCAACACCGCTTGTCGGAATTGAGGTCATGCTTCTTCCACTAGTCCAATGTTGTGAGCTATTTCTCATAATCCACAATTTCCATCGGCCCTCATATCTGTCACTTGACTCAAAAATGCGATCATGAAGTCGTCAATGTTGCCAACTACCCAATTCAAATGACATGTTAACAACCTCCGGGTGTGTAGGCCTCATACTTCTAGATGCCCACGTCCTCAACGCCCACGTCTTAATGTGTTGGCACATGGGATGACACTTCTAGTGAAGCATCTACTGCATTCGATGAACTTGTTCCTCATCCCCGATGCCTCAAGGGATGACCAGGTGGCCCACGTAAACCATGAGATGAATTGTAGGTACTTAATTCGCCCCCTTTTCAGATGATGTAACCCTTCCTTATCAGATGACAAAGCCTCTATAATCATTCTCATGTGAAGAAAGACAGTCGATGGTGGATACTATTCTAGGTCTTATTAGCGGATAGTCCCTTCTTCTACGAGTTTGTGGCAAGTGGGGAGTTAGAGGAGGTACCTAGGCTCATAAGTGTCATGTAAAGGATCGAAAATCCATCACATGTATAGACGTAAATGTTGGTATCTCGGGCATCAACTATAGTATCCAACCTTTTTTTGTACCACTACACTTGCCGTCAAAATTGGTGAACATCATCCAATTTGAATATAGGCGGAATAAGCATAATCCTTTGCACCTCATGAATACACATCAATCCATAGCTTGTCCTTACCCAACTACATGTGCATTATATTACATAAGGACTTGCCCCTTGTTGAGCCTGATGTAGGTTAAAATGAAAGTAATACAACACCTACGTTGATAATTTTCGAACAATATTACAAAATATAATATCCTCGCAATGGTCTTCGATTTTCTCAAACTTAGTCAAATTCAGTGTTTGCGATCTCAATATTCTCGTGTGGACAATATGGAGCTGATCAATAATTATTTTTATCGATATGCTTAAAGAGTGTGTCGATGTTGTTAGTTCTCAACGACATATGTCTCTTAAGGACCGCATTAGCCGATTCAACCCTACAAAACAAAAGTCAAATCTTATTTTAGACTATTTGAATTAAACTTAAAAATAAATGTAGAATGTATAAAAATTAATGAAATAACTACATTACCTTCCAGAGCTAATTTGGCCGAAATAAAGGTAGTTGTTCAACCAAAAGTGAACCAACTTCTCTTTGTGTACATGTCATGATTTTTTCCAAGTATCTCGTCAATTCATTGTATTGAGTTCCTCACTCTACCTTCATTTTAGCTAGTTGTCGATAGTATGTTTCTTGTGTTCCCGACCTAATAGAGTTTAAAATAATTCATGAAACTTGATCCCACTTTATTAAAAAAAAAATAAACGATTAGCAAATTTATACTTTATCAAGCATCTGGTTTGCCACGTGAACCTTTTTTTAAAATGAATTGTTTGCGTTATCTTCCTATCAGCCATATCTTCAATGTTGGTGATTAAATGTCACTCGCACAACATATGATTGGCATCCAAGAAAATGTTTATTATAGCATGCAGAAGTCGAAACTCTCTATCGGTAACTATCGTTCATTGACGATGCTCGCACACTCTTTCCACTTGGCGCAATACTCAAGTGTATGTTTCTTCATTTTCATTTGTCATAATCGGGCAGTCCAAGTGAAATGGTTGTAATATGCTAATTGTGCCTACAATATCCAGTAACAAAATTTTCATCATATGAGACAAATGTTTGTATCCTCTGTTCATTAATAAGTGTCGTTTGACTTTTCAAAACGTTTTTTAAGGAGCTAAAAACTATATAAAATATTAACTTTTTTATAAATTTTTTGAAATAATTTTAAACTTATAACTAATATGTATAAAATTATAAAAAAAATCAATTAAAAACTTTATATTTTATATAGTTTTAACTCCTTAAAAAACGTGTCAAAAAGTCAAACGTCACTTATTTCTGAACGGATGTAGTACTATGCAAGATAAAATATGCATTTAGTATGAAAAGGGGCATGAATCACATACTTGTTTGTGTTAAAGGTCGTATCCATCACTAGCACATACGAAAACATAATCCACAACTTCAAGGAATCCTTGGGGAAAAAAAATAGATCAGCAATATGTCCTTCATCGTCTAATCTATAATGGAAACCAACTCTGACAAAGATATTGAGTCTGTGTTCGATCGTCCAATAACTTCTTCACTCATTCCCATGCATTTTATATTTGATCCCTCGAGTGGTAGTTGTTGTCTCATCGTAATGCATCTTGGTAAGCACATTTTCCATCGTAATGCATCTTGGTCACCACATCTTTCAGCCTGGCTCCCAGCTTAGTGCTAGTTTTAATGGCATTTATTTGCGATTCATTCAGACAAATAAATGACCTACAAATATAAGAGGATGATTGTGGTTGTGAATATCATGTACCACTCTGATCTTCTAACTACCTCTTGGATAACTACCTCTTGGATACTCTCCACAATGTAGCTCAAATTTGCATTTGCCTTTTTTTTTGTTCTTATATTTAGATTGGTATCTTCATTTTCTATATCATCATTATTGCCAACAACTTGCCGACAACCATTTCGATACTTCCCATAGTTCTCACATACTCAAATTATTCTTCCTTACCTTGTATCCAAACCACTCCACGACTTGGACATGGTAATCACAATGTTTCTTCTATGAGCTCTCTCACACACCCAACTTTTCAACGATTTCCTACTAAGTCACACTTTTTTGGTTGTGAAACATATCATATTATCTATTTCTTCATTTATACCATTACGGATCTACACAAACATAAAGAAAAATTATACTTTAAATTCATCTCCCTACGTTAATCTAATTGAAGTCTAAACTATGATATAGTCAATTTCATCTCGTCTATTTTCTCCAAATAATCATTTCGTATGATACTAATAATGAATGCTAAATCGATAATCTAATATAATACTCAATATTGGATATATAATCTAAACACAAGTCATTTCGTATAATATAAATTTAAAAGCATTGAAATAACAAACTGAAATAAATATATCCGTTCATTTTCTCCTTCGCTATCTAATATGTCTTCTATAGTGGACATATTTTGGTATTTAGAGGGATAAAAAATGATTGCGAAGTGAATATCTAATTGTGGAGTGAAAGTGTTAACGCTGACTAACGCGGAAAAAGATATTAGTCGTTGGTTGCAACGACTAGTTTTGCATATGTTTATACACACTAGATGTGTATAAACATATGCTAGTGTGTATAAACATATGCAAAACTAGTCGTTGCAACCAACATCTAATTTCGCTTCATCCTTGCACCGACACAGGGAGCATGTGGAGGTAAACGCACTCTGTTGTGTTTCAGGGTGCATAACTAATCACCCTTTACCCTTTCTATGCTATGGTACGGAATCTGGTCCATGGAAGAACATTGGAGGTACCAAGCTGGTGAAGCATGTTCACCTTTTCTATCCTGCACCGGTTCCTAAATGAGTCTATATAATTCTGCTGATAGCACCATGATTTACGGCGTATTGCTGTCCCTTCTTTGCTGTCATAGTAATCTCTTTTTCTCTATTTGTTTTTGTTTTTTTTTTGTTTTTTGGATCTGATAGTAATCTAGTACATGTATACCCTCTGCTTATACAGACAGCGACATGAGTTGAGCGCTTTCTTGAACCCAAATGCTATTTCGTGTCCTGCAGATTCAATCTTTTATAGAAGATTGGTGGATGTGTATCACTCATTGTTGGGTCAATTGGGTCGCATCGCAAAACACAGGTCAAGTCACGGTCAAGTTATAGTTAGTCTGGCTGGGTCCTGGTATAGATAAAGCAGGGCAGGCCCTTGAGTCTGATGGGTTCTGACTGCATATTGCTACAGTGTAAACAGCAAGCAACTTCTAAATTCCTACGCAACTTGTGATAATAGAGATTTTGTACATATTTATACAGCCAGAAGTTACATGTAAAGGCTTAAAATTGAGCAAATTGAAATTTTGAAGTGCGATGGAAAGAAGTGAAAGAACAATGGAGCAATTGATAAAACAAGGAGAAAATTCCTGCAATGAATATTTTTGTTATGTCAAACGGAATCAAAGAGTACGATCAAAATTCTGTACATGTTTGTATAGCCAAAAACTCGACAGTCACATGAAGAAATGAAGTTATCAACGAGATTCATTCCCTCAAACAGACCCGACATATAGAGTGAACGAAAAACACCACACTGCTATATGCCACAGGAAGTCTACCAATCAGGAAGGAAAAATCACACATCATTTACAGGACTGGACTAGTAAATAACGGTTGTAATCTAGTAACTTACCAGGACACGAGTAGTAAATACCTTCAGCTTTCCACTGGCTTAAGTCAGAACCCATGATTTTATTGACAGACACTCTTTTTTGGGTTTGCATCCGACATCCAGCAAGGCAGCACTATCTAGGTTTTGCATTTTACTGCTTTACTTGAATTGAAGATGCCATCCTGCCCAGTTGCTCACTGGCATTGCTTTTAGAGGAGTCAATCAGCAGAGCAGGAAATGTTGTGTTCAACTGCCATCGTTGGAATTTGATGCTCAATTCACCTGCGCATCTCATATCATTTGTGCCTTGTACCTTGGAAGTGAATCGATTTGCAGAATATGAATCAGAGCTGCAGTTAGTTGCCACTACATCCTACCTGTCTACTGCTGGAAGTCCATATTGCATAAGCCAGCTGGACTGTTGCAACTCAATACCTTGCATGGAAATCATTCCCAGAGCTTCAATCCAGGATCTTAAGAAAATGGAATCCTCCTTTGATCTTTAATGGAGCAGTGAGATTAGCGTCTTTAATATAAGCTGGATGTCAAAACGTAACGGGTGAAGGATGATCAAGCCACTGGATATTGAAGGATGATCAAGCCACTGGATAATAACAGTGTCTTAAGCCGAAGAAAGTTCTTTGGAAACTGGATCAAGTTCCAAGATCATTAGATAATTGAAGTATCCCGCGCATTTGAAGATATGGGTTCTCCAGCAATTTCTCATTATTGCTCTGCTGAGCCTTGAAAACTAGGTTTTGAAGCATACGTTGGTACTGTTCAAAATCCTCTGTCATCATTCTCTTTAATAGGAAAGCTGAAGAATAATATGCCACTCTTGAGTCAGTATCATCCAAAAGTTGTCTGAAAAAGTCTTCTCCATCAACTTCTTGAAAAGCAGTGGAATCTGCAGTACATTTGGCAATCAGAAGCAGTAGAAGAGCAGCACGTATGTCTGATGTTGCACCAGGTAGGTTTCCTCTTCCTTTGCTGCCGACAGAAACTCCAAGTGCGATATTATCTGTTGCTGCACCAGCAAGCTGAATGAGAGGCCAATAAAACAAAATAGCTGGAACACGAGCAACTAACTTCATAGGGACAACAGCTCTGCCCTGAAGAAGCAATGCAGCCATAGATGATGTTTCAGAAATCAAGGAATTCATAGAACTATCAATATCTTCTGTTGCTCTATGGCAAGATGACTCTTGTCCAATATCATCTATGCTACTTGAACTTCTAGAAAGCTGCCTCACATCTCCAGATGCCGAAGAATGTGCAAGAGGAACCTTCAGGCAAAGTTGTGAAAATAGAATGTCGCACATCTGCATGAACCATAAACAACATACAGATCAGCTTGAAACAATTATAACAAAATTTAAGAACCAATACTGGGGTGTAATTCTTGAAAATGCAACAGTAGATCTCTTAGAAAGCATAAAAAAGGACATAAAAACGACTAAAAGAACACTCTGTTCAAACTGTAGAAGACAGCAAATGGCTCCGAACATATCAAAATTCCCCACCTTAAGAATGTTGAAGTGGTCTGTTTCATTTATCTGAGCTACCAATGACAATGAACTACTCATAATGTCTATCACCAGATTTGCCTTGGCCAGAGGATTATCCTTGTGCATATTGCCAACAGCATTTGCCTCTAGTTCAGTCTCATCCAAAAGAAATTTGCATCGCATGAGAAGTACTTCCAAAACAAAAAGGAATCCCGCTCTTATAATGTTGTTCTTAGATTGCAGAAGCCCACACATAAGTAAAATTGATAATGGGATATCAGAAGGAGTTGATGCATCTTTTTGCCCAGCTACTGCAATTTGCTGCTGCAAGCTTTTGATATGAGTTGACATATTTGCACCCTTTTCCTCACTAATTTCAGAAATGAGCAAATCACCCAGCCAGATGTAGCCATTCCTACGGCAAGCAATCCTATCTGAATGTAAAAGAGAATGGAGAGTGGCCCATGAAAGCTTTGCTTTCATACCAAAGTTACTTCCAGCAACAGCATGATCAATACTCGTCAGGAGTTTGTAAGATTTGCTGATCTCTCTCATTTGATAAAACTCTTTTTCTAAATGAGTAAACGAACTTATAATAGAATCAATTTTCCCGGTTATCTTCTCCAAAAGCTGCAAAAAAAACAGAAGCATAGTAAGGAACCAATTTAATTGAAACTGCTATATCTTGTTGATCTTCCAATCATCTACACAAAATTTACCAGCCAAAAACTGCCATTCATCTTCTTTCTCATTATAGACTTTTTAATTGGCTATGAGCACTATTTTACCTTGCATGAACTAAATGAATGAAATTGTGAAGTTGAGAGTTATAAGTAAAACGTTTTTTGGAGTTCATTTTAAATTGTTTGCTTTCTTTAACGTGAAAACTTAGTCAAAGTAATAATGGTTAATTACATGCCAAACTACTTTTTCCCCTAGCAAGGCAATTTTTGGTTTGCATAAAGACCATATCTTTGCATTTAGACTAATAATATGCACGAAGGAAGAAAAAAATGCAAAGCAGCCATACCAAGTTAATATGGAAAAATTTCATCTTATTATACCTAAAAATAGTCAAGAGGAACATTTCAAAGTACGCAGAGGAACACACAATGAGAAATGGGTATATTACAATGTTTTGTTGCTCACTGTCACGATATCTGGTCAAAGCAGATGCGATTGATCTTCTTAAAAGCTCTCCAATGCCATGCACTCCTAGCTTGACAGATATGTGAAAAGCTTCAGGAGCGTTTGCAAGTGATAACAAAGATGCAAGTGGATGAATCTCATCATTTCCATAATCAGCAACTCCACAGGCTACATTTGAAGCATTTATTTGATGTAATACATAATCAAATAGAAGTAAGTAGAGATTTCTCCTTTCTTCTCTTGTTTTAGCAAATGAATACTGCAGTAGAAAAATAGCAAGATGAAAACTCGTTCATAAATGATATATAATATAAAGAAACAGTAAGAATACTAAGAAACATTGTTCTTGTGTTATTCAGAAAAGCTGGAAAAAAATTGTCACCTTAGAAATGTTAATACAACAACAACCCAAGTATATCCCGCATAAGCATGGTCTGGGGGTCAGGATGTACGCACTCTTACCCCGAAAGATTCGAGATGTTAATAATTGCATTAATCTAGGAAAATTCCAATTATCATCATATTCAATGGAAAAAACATTAGTGCAAGGAGCACTACAAGACGTCTAGCTCTTTGCATGCATTACCAACTCCCTAGCAATACCCTATTGAGCAGGTAAGATTTGCACTGGAGTGACTACTATATGATGTCAATCAATGTCGCAAACTAATGCTAAAGTATAAGAGGTATCTATCAACAATTTACTGGAAATGATCAATGCTTCTCACACATACCTCCAACAGAATAAATCCGATTCCTCCAATCAAATCAACTTGGCTGGCCAGAAAAATAGGGATACTTGAAACAGTGGCGTTATTTTCACCAGGAAACTGATAAAACATGCTGGTTAGCATGGAAATAAGCTTGCTGTGAACGGCATCAGCCCATGAACTCAACCGACTGATTTCAACAAGTGCCTTCATAACCTAAAATTGTTTGAACGAATCGAAAAAGAGAAGCATCAAGCAGAGTAAAATGCAAACAAAAAGAAAAGTGAAAAAGACAAATATACACATACAAATTAAAAGCATAAACAGCAATGTAAAAACTTTCAATCCTGAAATAAATAGAAAAGCAAGTTACATTAATTTACAGAATCTCCAAGTATCAAGAGCTAATAGAGAATGACAATTTGGCTTTACTACCATATTTAACTTCTGAATAATTTTTTCTTCATAAAGAAACAAAAGCAAGATTATGTCTAAATCAGGAGGCCTACTAAAGCTTGTTTCTATTCTCCCATAATCCCATTATGTACCGAAAGGCTGTATAATAACATCAGATTGTGACAGAATGTTCCTTATTTTTAGTTAAACTAACATCCAGGATTGAAGAGATTCTAAAGGAATAAATTCAAGAAAGTAGGGAGAGTGATGAGGGGAAATACTGTATCCCGATGTTTAAAAGTGATGGGCGCACAGGTCTACTTTCTCACTGCCTGGGGAGTGCACATCTGGGGATTTCAAATCCTTATATTTCCAAATCTGAGATAGTGACTACTGTATTTGAACCTATCCATATAAAATAAGTGGTTGAATTACCAAAATAACAGAGCTACTAACTGCCCAGCAATGTCAGTAGCAACACAATTTTAGATTGATGACAGGGAAAGGTTTAGCAACCAAGTGAGGTAATTAACTAGTTCCAAAAAAGTAGTGAAGATTTAAAGTTGCTTCAAAGGGATTAATGGGACTAAAGATGAAGGTTTCATGTGGTGACAAAGCATTTGGTTCAGAAAACCCAGACTGCCATCATCAGATAAAATGGTATACCACAGATTGAATCGTACATGAATAGTATATGGCTTGAAAAAAAAATCAATCAATGAGTATCCATTTCAGAGTAACAACTCACCCGTATATCAAGGCCTTTCAATCGATTTCTCCGTATTCTACCTCTATCACACACAAAATAAAGTAAACAACTTAAAGCAGATGCCCAAACCGATTCCTCCTTCTCTTCAGTCTGTCCAAATAATTGCCAAAACCAGGGAAAGCATGGTCAGTAGTACAAATATGGGGTAGTTGAAGGGATAACTTCAGGAAGTGTCCAACAAAGTGAGAGAACAGAAGAAAAAAGAGGGTGTACTATGTTCACTGGTAATAAGTAACTACAGAAATCATGACCATATGTTCCCCAGAATAGGACAAGAAATACCACATTTGCAAGATCAAAACAAAACTTGTCAAAATTCAACACATTACGCTAGCCTCTGAGAATGAGAGAGATAGTCTCACCACATATTAGAAATTGAGCCAAATATGTGAATCTCACAGTTTATGTATAAGATTGCAACTATAAGTCTTACGCTCCGTCTGGTAAATAAATGTTAATAAGCTCATGGATTATTTGTGTTAAATAAATGCTAATAAGCTAATATGATGTTTGGTAAACCTAGCGGTTAGGGTAGGTGTTGAAAACTTGTGAATAGAAAATCAAAAGCTCCAAAAAGTTTGGGTGAGTAGCCTATGAAAAGCTCCGATTCTAAAAGCTAATTAAACTAAAATCTTTTATTTATTTCATTTAAAACTAAATAATATCAAAATCAAAAGCTCTGAAAAGCTAGCTAATGGTGATCATGGTGCCAAACGGATCCTTAACATTAACATCGCGGTAAAACACAAATTGACAAACATATGACCATATTCATTACTTGACATAAATCAAAAATTTGTTGGGGAGGAATAAGTTTGTACATTAATATAAAAATGTTTAAAGCGTTGTGACCACAATTGCTTGCAGTACAAGGAAACACTAATTAGATTGTCATAAGGTTGTTAGGATCATTATTTGGTTCGGTATAAATTGCTATGATTAGACAGGAAAGCCTGTGATTGTATTTTATTGCAAAAAAAAAAAGCTAAAGAGCATTATATTCACTCCATTAGGATGGATGGCTGACGGATGACACATAAGAGGGTACATATGTACGATAAAAGGGGGAAAACGTGTGGTAGATCAAACAATAATATCTCAGGACATGTACACCGGCTTTTCGGCACAATCATCAGTGTAGTGGAAAAACTCAGCAGAAAAACTTTGTATTATGATACTCAAAGATAAGCATATCACAACTGATATTAACAGGGGTATGAAAGCAACTTATAGCAACAAGGAGTCGTAATACATTGCGATATTGCATAGCTAAACATTACACTAACTTCACTGCATCAAGGAAAGAACATCAGAACTTACAGATATTGGTACTTGCCAATGTATATTGGCGGTCATAGACTAGTCCTCATTAAAGTTGATATTCTAAAAATCCCCACCTAAGACCACCTAGACGCCATCTAACCCTTAGCTCCACCCCGCCGACAGGGCCCGTCAAAACCTACCAAGCAACCCCCCAAGATCCTTAGCCCCACCCTACTGGCTGCCGCCAGGCATCTTTTAGAACATTGATTAAATTTTCTATTCTCGTCAAAGATCATCCACATAATGCATATATGAGTTATTTCTGGGACAATATAGAAATGAATTAAACAATAAAAAAAATGCCAACTAGAGCCTGTTATAGACTAAGGTAAATGTCACAAACCTGCCCTTAAATTAGAGACCTTTTCAGAAAACCGCCCTAAATTAAGAAATTTCAAAAACTGCTCATAAATGAGATCATCTATTAAGGACACCCCATAACTCCTTTGTGTATAAAAAAAAGTCAAATTATAACTTTATTTATCAAATTTAATCGAATTAATGTCAAGTATGTTTGGGAAAAAAAGAATAAACTCCTACATATATATTATCAAAACAACAAGGGATTCGAGGCAATAAACTCTCTAAAATGACAAATAACATTGGACGGAGCGAGTATGTCTAAAGCAAAATGAATAACCAATTCGAATTACCTGGACAAGTATGACAAGAATCTCATATAGAATGCTCAAGATCCAGGACTCGAAACTTTCAATCGCTGAGGAAATTCCCATTTTTGAAGACTCTGTTCTCTTTCTCTGGGTCATCATTTGTGCATCATGATCAAAGTATGATTCTTGGGAATAGTCCTCTTCAATTACAGAGACATCATCCAGCACCACAGGTTCCAGTAGATGAGCATGAACAGCAAGGTTCAGGATCAAGTCAAAGGCGCGAGTTCTAGAAGACAATCTTGGAGAACAAACCATGTCCTGGGAATTAAGGAATGACACAAAATAAGCAAGCATCGACCAGGAATTTTCATTAAAAGTTTCAAGTAAAATATATTTTTGGGTAGCACCTCAAGCATAGACAGAGTGAGAGGAGCAGCAGATTCAGATTCCAAAACGTACCTACCAAAAGAGAAGAAAAGGGATCAAATGGAAAAAACAGATTAAATAATACTCCCTCAATGTAAAAAATAGACAGTATTTTAGCCTCTTTTTCAATAAAAGATGTCATTTTAGGCTGTCAAGACAAGCAACTATTGATAGTTATGAGGCTTGTGATTTAAAATTTCATGTATAGCGATTTCTTATACAAACTCTCCCGTCATTGACTCACCTAATGTTTGCAATAACTTGGGAACACATTAACATTTCTTTTTACTTGAATTAACAATTTTCTTAATTGGTGTCCAAAGACTAAAATGACAACATTTTCTCAGCAAAGGTAGTATAAACAATTGAATATTTAAACATATGCAAAAGCTCTTTGGACATAGAATGCTTATATCTTCCTGAAGACATAAATGAATTAGCCTAAGCCAAGAATTAATTCTTTTTTTATATAACATTCTCACTAGGTAAAGAAGGGGAATAAAACAGTGAAGGATGTATCCACATACATGTCAATAACAAGTTTAACCAGGACACTCACAGCCACGTCAATTGATGGCTTTCCACGGTTGCTATTAATAGTAGAAATAGTCATCAGATTAACATTTGAAGGAGATATCTCTGAACAAACTGCTTCTATAACCTCTCCAACTTCATTAGGATTCAATCGCAAAGGTTGCTGTTCACTGACCCATAGGAAAACACGTTATACTAAATAAGAGCAATTCCGAAGAAATCCACTAAAATGATCAACCTATAAATAGATGACAAAAGAGAATCTGCTGAAAATTAACAAGCTTATCATCTCATCAACTAGTCATCTCATCAAAAAGCATGTCATACGCAGAAAAAATGAATCAAAAGGAATACAAAATATTCAAATTGTAAAAACTACCTAGATAATACATAGCACTGACTTACATACCAGATATAATAAAAGTCATTTTTCCAATTGAGATTTTAGTTCAAATCTAACTGAATGGTGTGTTTATAATTGTTCACATTTCATTTAATCAGGTAGGAATCTGAGTCATTTTACCGACTTTCAAAGTCAGCTTATTCACCAAAATCCCAACTGAGAAAATTGACCCGTATTATTTTGGGTTGAAAAACAAATATTTTTTTATTTTAGTAGTTTGCAAAACATCTCTGCTATCAACCAATATCAAAGCTCTTTCACAACAACAAAAGCATTAAGAGGTGGGACATGTGCATTAGTCTCAAACTACTATGAGAGGTGTATATGCAATAAGCACGAAATAACAGCTTTTGAGGAAAAGGAGATAATAACCATGACTGACAAACACATAATACTTACAAACACATAATAATGCTTGCCATACACACCTGTAATGCCTATACTGAAACAATTGACGAGCGCGTGGACGGAAGGTGCTAACCAAAGAATCTTCCCTGAATAAAGAAAAGGAAAACTTAATATCTCAAGAGGGCCACAAAGATGCATACATACACATAATGAGAAGTTGTGCAGTCAATTATGAATTTATCCTAGACCAATATGTGAATACTAATAATATGTTTCTCACAGTCAAGGTCAAACTGATGATAGGAAAACTCTACTTTCAGCCCCTCGACGAGTTTCAGTAGCAACACCTATGTACCTTTTATGGACTTTATGTGTAGAAGAATGGAGTCAATTCAACAAGCAGTGTCCTCTATAGTTGACTGGCACTTCTAAAAAGGAGTAGAATGCTGGAGCATACTCAAATGTATTAAAAAACAATAATTGACTGGCACTTCTAAAAAGGAATGGTATCCCCTCCCCCCCCCCCCCCCCCCCCCCAAAACCAAAAAAAAATCATACTCTCAACAAGGAGACAACGATTGGAAAATGAATTAAGGAAACAAGATTCAAACTCAAATGCAGAAATCATGTTGATTCTTCTCGATTTCAGGTCGCTGATGAAAAACATTACGAGCATTATTAGTAACTTGATCAGAAGCTAAATGCAGCATGCTTAGAGAACTTGCCATATTTGTTGAGACCCCAATTTGGTGCGCTTAGATGCTGTAACTATTCTCAACTGATGGCGAGCAGATGCAGAACTAGCGCTGGTTGAGATTGAAGAAGGCTGCAGAATTTGATCAAGGTAGGGCATCTCAGCAGTACCAAAGTGCCTCCAAGGCTGACCCCTGATATTAGCATCCATATCAGCCACAAGAAGTGCAGCTGCACCTACTTCTAGGAAGTTTGGTCTGCTTAAATCCTGTGAGCTCAGATTATGATCCCTAGGACATGGAACAGAGGTTTTTATGTTGTCAGACTATGAAGGCAAATGAAAACATATATCAGATGAAATAACCTTCAAATCCCTAATCTTAGAAAGTACTCCCCCCGTCTCAAAAATTAAGTCGTTTTAGGATTTTGCACAAATTTAATAAAACACTCACCTCTCAATCAACATCATCATTCCACTAACTTTTTCATAAATTTTATTGTTTTTTAATACCCACTATATTTCTTAACCAATCAAAATCTTTAAAAAAAAGTCAACAACACACAAATCAATACAAATCATTACTATCCCCTACCTAGAAAACCTAAAATGACATCTATTTTGATACAAGAATGAAGACCTAAAACGACCTAAATTTCGAGACGGATAGAGTAAAAGGTATATGCAAGATCAATTACCCATCAACAGAAGGGGAAGTAGAATGCTGTTCACCAGCCCATCGCCATCTCAAAACATCAAAAGCAATATATTCAAGATCCTTACTTCCATCATTGCTTTCAGTGTATGAAAGGTTCTGAGCAGACAAATTGGTCTCTTCCCTATCAGATGATTCAATATTACTCACAGGATTCAGTTGTGAATTGAATGATTTACTCAACAAAGATGATAATGATGGAAGACTCTGTCTTGTTGCAGTTGCACCTCCAGCAAAAACTGCAGACTGGAAAGATCGCTTTGGTATATGCTGAGCCACTAGGGAACGAACATAATTTAAAGACTTTACTAGTGCTCCAGAAGCAAAACTAGAAACTGGCAATGGGGAAGAACTATTTATCAATGCCTTAGCTGGTCCAGATTGCTCGTTTGAAGAGTAAGACCAAGATGACCTTCTACTCTGGCCAAGTTCACACTCCGCAATTATATGCAAACAAAACCGATCAATTTGATGTAGAGTCTCCTCACTAGGCTTATATCTGCACCAAGTAGACATCATGTTTATGAATAAAGCAAGTAGATGGGTTAACTCCACTATTGACGGACAAGTACTTTAGAAAGGTAACCCAGATCACAAGAAGCGCCAAGTTGGAGAAAATGAATTAGAAGCCTGCTTTGGGTTCTTATCATACTACATTGGAAAAATATTCATTTCTAGCAATCCAGTCGTCTTTTTTATCATATTTTAACAACTAATGCATAGGATCTTAATATCTTATTGCTAAATGAATGAATTCTAATTGCTAAATGCCAGAAGAAAAATGAATATATTCTACATGGAAAGGGACACGCCCAAGATTTGATCATGTGATGTTCCTCCCCCAAGACCCCAAACCGCCCAAAGAACCGAGCAGCAACTTAAGCTCAAACAATCAGTAAAGAAAATCTCCATCATTTAACACGTGTAATACAAAGATTGACCATCTATCAACCAGTGAGAGAAACATTAATTTTTTTGTGGGAATGCAGTTCCTAAAAGAGTTATGTAACCACGAAAACTAAAACGAAAACATTGATGAATATCTTTACAAAGGAGGAAGCAAGAATAGACAAGTGTGAAAAAGGCAAGAACATTGGCAATACCTCAGTAGATAACGCTTCAGAAGTGCCACACACCGTGCAACAACTGCAGGACTGATTCAAAGAAAACCCAAATCAGTTGCCAATTATGCCAGTGTCAGTCAAAAAAAATATTAACTCATATTTTCACCGATGAGAAAACAAAATTGACGACATGAATTATGAATGTGATGTTCAATCTGTGTTCAATTTGTTCAGTTCACCCTCACACAAGAAAATAAGAAATTGAAGGAATGAAAATATTTTCATAGATAAAACACACATTAGATCACAAAAATATATTATATAAGAATAGATTGAAAGACACAAGCTTGATGTGTTTTCCCCTTTTACTTTTTTTTTTTTTTTTTTTTTTTTTTTTTGCAATGCAAGGTATCCAAGGTACAAGTAAACAAATCACTCACTTATCTGAAGTGGATAAAACTAAAAGCAATATATAATATATCAAATCTTATAGAAATACGTTATGGTCATAGGAGCTTTAGCTCACCGGAACAAATTTTGTCTAGGAACAACAGTGGATAAGCTAGCTATAAGCAAAGAGGTATTGACATGTTAGTCTGTGCCCCATGCAAAACACACAAGAAAATTTGACTCCTTTCCGTCCATTTCAATATCAATATTGGGCATAGGGTAAGAAAATGAGGGAATTTAAATTGCTTCTTTAATCTCGCGAAATTAGAGAATATTTCTCTCCATTTCACTCCCATTAATCTACATTACACCATCCCAATTCCTTTTCCCTTCCATGATTTTCAACCAAACAGACCCTAAAATCACAAGGAAAACTTATTAGTATTCTTTCTTTCTTAGCTTAGCCTTTTGTTTTTCTCCATTTGCTGGATGTTTTCTAGTAATCTAGCTATGGAGTTCAATAGTTCATCACTCAATAACTATGATTTTCAAATTCCCAGTATCATATACTAAAATGTAATAACCATAACCTGGTTTCACAATTAGAATCTTGAATAACAGAGAAGGGTAGGGGAGGAAGGAAAGCAGAATGATAAGTGTTCAAAGTGTGCGGACTTCAAAACCAATTCAAATCAAAGCACAGCCAGAAGAAATAAGCATCCACTGATTATGTAAAAACAGGCACAGCTAAGGCGGTTACCTACGATCCCTTTCTGCGAGAGTATGATCTAGAATCACACAATAAGCAACATCTGTTGTTGAGGGAGCTGCCAAATAATCCTGCCACCAAATAAAAAATACCTGTAAATTTGAGTGAACCAAACTACACAGGCTACATACAAAGGGCCATCAACCAGAAATTTGAGTTTTGACCACCTTCTAATGCGGATCAAGATAACTACACAATTTGAGAGATAATAATGAAGGAAAAATAACAATTCAGTAATTACATTAATATGAAACTTGTAGCAGATTAAACAAGTTTTATGTAAGCAAAGACTATCTCCAGCTTCAGTAACAAAACAATTTATCTAGAGATTTGTATATCCCCACCAATTGAGCCTCAAAGATTGATTCGGAATCATATGCCAAGGTCCCAATGAACTGACCTATAAATTTTCAGAGATTCACAAGTCTTTGAGGGAAAACTTTCAGAGACATATGCCAGGATCCCCATGCCGTAGGAGGAATCTTCAAATTCCATTTTACACAGACTTCATGGAAGGAACTGGCTTTTACATTTGAATTGGAATTTCTACTCCTAAACTGAATTTCTTAGAACCCCAAAGCAATGTTGTGTTGGTTCCATCCATTTATCAACTAGAAGAGAAAGGAATTGTCACACAAGGCTAAATTTGAAAACATTCATGTTTTCCTATATAATATATCACGATTTCTGCTGTTCCAACTACATCAAATGTTGTATAAAATTTCAACAAGCACCACCTTAATAACTAACTTTCACTCTTCTTTCAAGAGGGGTCATTGCAGCTTCAAATCTGCTCTAGCTCAGTGAGCAATGCATCCAGCTTCAAGCTGGTTGCTTTCTCCTTTGTTTTAGAAGCTCTTGTGCAAAGCCATGATTTTATAGATTGCACATTTGGTTTGGTTTTTCATAGTTTTGACTAGCCAAATTGATTGCTATTTTGGACATAAATTAATTAGTGAAAAATGAATAGATAGCTGTGGGAAAAGGACACTGCAGATAAGGCTGCTGTTCTTCATAAAGCTGCATGACATACAGTTGTTAAACCATTCCAATGCTGACAGAGTTTAAAATAAATATGTATTCAATGCTAAAAGTTGACCAGATCCATATTACAACAATTATGGTCTTACAAGCATTTTTGCAACAAAAGAGCATGGCTCTATTGTTGCCATATACTTTTATATTCTGCTGCTAAATCACAAGATAAATGATCCACAAAACTCTTGATTTTTATCACCAATCAGTAGAAGCACTCGATAATCAATAACTTTCCATTTCCTAATAAGCTAGCAAGTATGAATCAAAGGGCAAAAGTAAAGGGAAACAAGGACAGTCAACAATCTACCAGCCACGTTTGTCCATACTAAGGAGTACAGAACCAAGTAAACAAGCTGACCAACCACCAAAAAGGAACCAAAAATATAATCAAAATTAAAGGAAACAAATCTGTCCCAGGCCAACTGAAATATGGGAATCGGGAATACGGATCCTTACCTATTGAGTAATACTGTAATTGTATGCTAACCAACTGAAATATAGATTAAAATTTGTGTATGCTAATGCTAGGAGCATACCTAATGCAGATTCTATCAGAAATAGTTCAATTTCAATTAAAAAGATAAGTCAAAACCAAACATCCAAGGCAAGCAAAGGAATGGAGCTTCCAATTCCAAGATCAACTTCCAAGGCCGAGGAGATTCCAGATCCAAAAAGCATAAAAAAAAAAAATCAGGGATCTAGAAACAGCGAAGAATACTAACAAAGTATTCGAAATTTCAAAGAGAGAGAGAGAGAGACCCGAAGAGTGCGGGAAGCTTCGGAGGCGAGAACGGAAGGGTTTCCGTGGTGGTGGCCGGGGATGGCGGAGACAGAGGAATAGAGAGAAGGCAAAGCGGAAGAGGAGGAGGACGAGGAGGAGGATAGACAATCGGCGACTGCGCGGCGGAGAGGCTCAGGTGGCTTGCGTTGGGAGGAAGATCTCAGGCGAGAGACGGCGCCCAATTGCAGCCTGGCGCTGCCGGGGCTCCGAGATGGACTGTTGAAAGTGCTCGCCATCTCTCTCTCTCTCTCTCTGTGACCCACTTTCTATCTGGGAGAGAAAAGGCACTCTCCCCCGTCTCTTTCCGCTTCTATGTCCGTATCGCACTCTCTCCCCCCTTCCCACTCGTCTACGGTGCCATCAAAAGATTTTAGGGCTATTTGCATTGATAGACCACTTTTTTTAAGGATTTGCATTGATAGATCACTTTTTTAAAAGGTTTGCATAGATAGATCACTTGACAAGTGTAAAAGTGGATTAGGGGTCTACTTTTGCCCCCAAAAAATGTGACTTCTTGCCCCAAAAAAAGTGACTCCTTGGTTTCCCATAAACCTTTCTTCCAATATGCAAGGGGTAAGTGTATTTGGCGAAGTACTCCTCAGTTATGGTGTTAGATACCGATCGATGCCCTTTCCCTCGTATCATTTTTCAAGTGGAAACGTCTTGTTATGCGTCACACTCATCTTCGATGGTTCTTGGGTGTTCGAGGGAGGTGGATGGGTATTTGCTTGTGAGAGAGAACGCGCACAAGAATGTCATGATACAAGAGGGTATCGACTTCAACTCTTTCAAAAAGCTGATCAGTCGCAAGGTTGGCGATGGTGCATTATATGAAGAGTGGGCGTTGTCTTACGTACCAAAGTCGAAAGAAGGGGGTAATCCGATCATAATAGCCGATGATGACGACCTTTATGCGTTTAAATTTTTGTACTCGAAGTCCGGAGAAGATCTGTGGCCTCTTGCGATATATGTTGGTCCATTGTAGAAGGAGAGCTTTGAAGTAAAGCAGCCTTCCAGGGAAGAACGCCTGAGTGGGCCACCTTCCTCCTAAAAAGTGAACGATTTGGCTGAGATTGTGATAGACGAGGCAGAAAGTAAGGCACAACAAAACCCCGTGTCTCTAAATGATGTGTTATATGCTGGAGGGAGGTGACTACTACCTTAGGGAATAGCAAGGAGTTGGATGTAATGTGATTGAATTGAGTGACACGGATACCTCTTCAGGTGACATAGGTCAGGGGTTGAAGGTGATATCCATTAGCAGCGAGGAGGAGGATGACGATGGGCCAACCCCCACAATCGACTTTGGGGTCTCGGACAAGGACGGAGGTTTTGAAGTGAATCTCAAAGAAGACTTGGATGATTTGGAGTTGTATAGTGTCAAGGACCACAAGGGTGAATTTCCCCGTGTGAAGCGTCGTCGTTCATAGTTGTGTTCCTCTGTTGGTGATCCAACGGCTTACCTTAGAAGTTGGGTTTTATTTTGCATTTTCAGTTTAGGACCAAGGGTTGGACCATTTTGATAAGTAAGTGGTTAAGAACATCGTAATACTTTTGGGAACGGGGTAAGTACTTGGGAGTAATTTGGGGTCAGTGCACATATGGTGGGTTGTATTTTGCCCTGACAACTTTTTGTGGATGCACGGTTCTTTTTTCTGTTATATTTCATGTGTTACTTGTCTGAATCTGATGACTTTGAGTTCTGAGTGTCTGCCATTTCCGTAAGAAATTCACCAATGTCACGTGTTTGTATGCCCGTGTCACCTCACTGATTTCACGTGTCACCGGTATTTCCACCCGCCCCCCATCCTTGACAAGCACCTCCACATCCTCTTTCTTGCTAACATCTTCGATACCATCCTTTCGGCGGACCACAAGAGCTTACCTTATCACCTTTTTCTTTTAGAGGCTTCTCCCTGGCTTCAAGTGCAATCGTTGTAACCAAATCGACATGAGCGACCTGAAAAACAAATTCAAACTTTAAAGTGGATCCTCGATTTCCTATGACACTCAACATAAAACACCATGTCACCCAAAAATAAACTTACCTCCTCGTTCTTATCATGCCCCCCTATCCCTTTTCTTTTCATCGACAAGTTTGTCTTCAGCTCTATCTTTCCCAATATCACCCTCCTTCTCTACATAAATGTCAAAAGAAGCGCTACCACCCCTTTCTCTTTCTTCCCCGGATCTTTCGATCCCTTTAGCAACCCGAAATCCATTGATGACCTCCTCCAACACTTTCATATGCAGGGATTAGGTTTTTAGAATCACTCATATGGACTAAGGTGAACAAAAGTGTTCAGAAAACAACATCAGCTAACCTGAGTATGTCAAAACTCATTTATAATTTAGAAACAAGCCCAATTAAAATAGAAAATGACATTGTTGTCCAGTGATAGAACATATTTAGTATTGCATAATAGAATGCATTTAGCACAGTTTAGTTGTGAATATTGCATATATTTAGTTGAATTTACATAATTACTTGTTGAGTTGGAAGAGGCGGAATCTACATGATTTTATGGTTTATTTCAAGTATAGTAGATTGAAGGTGGAATGAATCGGAAAAGAGGGAAAATAATCTAAAGAAGAGTAGAGAAGCTGCGAAGACAAGGAAGAAGAAGTTCGGAAGAATCGCAGGCCGCCCCGTAGTATCGATGGCCGCCCCGCGGCTTGAAGGGAAACGGAGGACTTCGCTGAATCGTCAGCCGCCCCGCGGCCCGTGCAGAAACTAAACATTCGATCCGGATTTTAATTAGGGTTTTAATTGAGTTGTTTGGCCGATTTTCTAAATACTATTTAAGGCTTTTCTAGTTTATTCTACCACTTACCTTATGCACATTATTCCATTCCATTGTTGAGAGCGCCGTTGAGCATGAGCAACTAAACTCTCGAGGTTTCGCCTACGATTTGGATCTTTGATTGTTGAATTGTGAGTTTCTTAATCTAGTTCTTATTCATATTGCAATGTTTTGACTTCTTTGTGCTTAATTGCTTGAATGTGTTTTATTCTCTCTGGCCTGGCCGACTAGTTAGAGTAGATTCATTCAATTGCTAGGGTTTTGTAGATTCCTCGTAACGAACCTTAACCCAAGTGGCAATCATATCCCTTTAGAACTCGTAGGACTAATTGGATGTGTAGGAAGTTGAATACATGTTGAATGTCAACTCGTAGCTTAATATTATGTGTACCTTGGTTAATTCATAATCTTAATGCTATCTCTAGGTTGAATCTTAACCGTGTTAGGGTTATTTAGAGATAAGGGTTGCTAGGACCCGTAGGACTAGTAATTTACCTAAGATCTGGACAAGGACATTGATAGGAAAAGACAAGAACTAGAGGCTGAAACAAGGTGCGAATTCATCAATCGAAGTGATAAATTGTAGGTGAACCTATTTCTCCCCACTGCATTTTAAAACCAATTTCCTTTGTTTGCTTGCTTCCTCTTTGATAAAAGGCGGATCTTTTTCACATCAAAAACCCCCCATATTCTCTATTAGCGATTAGAATTGACACTCGAATTGATAGATTTCCCTGTGGATCGACCTCTTGCTTACACACTATACTAGTTGTGAGTTTGAGTATTCTTTGGCAAGAACAACGACAGGTTTTCCTCTTGTCAAATTTGGCGTCGTTGCCGGGGACTTCTTATCAATTTCTTGTTTTTTTATCGCTAACTTTTGTATATATTTACATCTAACCCCGTCATGGACCTATCTTACGGTTCACGACACCTTATTGCTAATATTTCTAGATGTTGAAGTTATGGCAGTTTCAGGGAGAGTATTTTCACAATTACCTCACAAGAGTGCAAAATTTATTTGGCATCCGTTATTCACGGGGTTTTCGAGATAGTTTGCGAGATGTGGTAGTTTGCGTTTTTGAGGGCATGGCTCTTGAGACCCGAGAACTTGCCATGTCCATAAACAATGGAAGCTTTGCTGGTTTAGGAGTGTCGGGATTATGGGATCTTCTCTGCTACATGGGTGACCAATCGGCGGAGGAAGAATCCTACACTTCGATGTTTCAACCAATTGAGTACTCCGACCCGTCCATGGAGGCTTCAACCATTGTCTTGATGGAGCAAATAGGGCAATTACGCGAGATAGTGAATCAAAATGGGGAATCAATTATCCGACTCTATCAAACATTGAAGGAGTTGGTAGTTTAGCAATGTTCTATTCCTCAACTTGATGAAAGCCAAGATGCAAGCAACGATGAATTCTCCGATAATGAAGAAGAGCATCTAGGGGTTATCGACACGAAATCTCAGGAGACGTCCCTAGAGATTGAGGATGTTTCGATGCTCCCTTCATTCGTAGAAATCATCCCCAACTCGCATATCAAGGAGCCAAGTCTGGAACTAATTTTTGTGGTTCCCGAACAAGAAACTGGTACTTTTTGCAAATTGGGAGATTTTGGTGAATATGTCGATCCATGGAGCCACTACTTCAACAAACCACTAGCAGAACTGTGTTGGTGGTCCTACATACCCTCAAGGGAGAATCAATCTCGAATGAAGGGTAAGTTGGTAATGGTTCTCATTGCTGAATTTTTAATTACCAATTGTTTCATTTTCAGTGTGCATTCGAATATCGGTTGGGCACGAGAGTTTGATTTGCTTTTGAGGGCGGTGTCAATGTCCACTTGAGTTTTGAATGAGTGGATGAATATAACGTCGAGCCAACGACGGTAACCAAAGGCGCTCCTTGGGAGGCAAACCAAGGTAAGTAATTTAGATTCTATTTTATTTGTGCATTTTACTACTTTTTAGTTTAGTTTTGGTTTGGTCTGGAACTAACATTGCAAGAAGGAAAAGAAAAAGGAAAATGACGAAAAAGGACGGGCCGCCCCGTCGCCACCCTAGGCCGCCCCGCGGCTAAGCCACAACGAAGACTCTTCGCGCAATCGCCAGCCGCCCCGTCGCCTAGGTCAGCCGCTCCGCGGGTCTTTCCGGATAAAAAATTTAAAAGGGCCCCGTGTGGGCCCCCACTTGCTACACCCCCTTTACCCTAACCACTCCTTTTTCTTTACCTTCTTTCACCTAGCCACCCCCTCGCCATATTCCTCTCCTTTCTTCATCTTCTTCAACCTCCCAAAACTTCCATTGAAACACACTTCCAAGCTTCCTTCTTTCACCAAAATCATCCTTCTTTTCCATTATTCCCATCTTCCTTCTACAAAAACTCCACCCAACCACCTCACTCTCCTAGATCTACACACAAATCGCCCATCCCAAGGTTTTTTCAATGAGGTTCTCTCGGATCCACCACGGAAAGTTAGAGTTAGGACGTTGGAGAGTAGATCCGACGTCGGAGTTCGTAGATCCGGCAAATCTCCGGCTGCCCCATCGCTAGACAAGCCGTCCCGCGGCCACTCCCGTCGCCACCCTAGGGTGCCCCGCGGCCTTTGCAAAAGCTGATTTACGTGAGTTTTTTCTTGATTTCAACTCTTTTGGGTGATTTTCTCAGCTAAATTTCATAATGTCTAGACCCCATGGAATGAGTCGAAGTCAAAAGGAAAAGTGGAATGGTTTAAACACTCGCAATTTCTTCGTTACAAAATTCTTTCATGAGCCTACGCTTCGATTGTTAGAGATGGATATATGCACTAGGCAATTGTTAGAGCATGGGGGCTTAGGACAGTTTTTAGGGAAGAATGCCCCTACATATTCAAGCTTATATAAAGAATTTTTAGCAACTTTGAGTGTGGGGCGTACATCTATTGATTTTCGATTACTTGGGAGGGATTTCATGTTATCGAAGGAGAGATTAGGGCAGATTTTTGGTGTTACTGCTGCACCTACTGCTGGTTGGCTTGATGTATGTAAGGGAGAGGGCCCTTTGGCTTTTTGGATAGCGTCTACTAGGGTGCCTTTTGAGGCCAAGAAGGGCCAGTAAAACTTGAGCATTCGCCATCCTGCATTACGGCTGATTCACAAGATTTTGGCGAACACATTCTTTGCACAGGCTGAGGTCAATAAGATCTCACTTAAGGATATGTCATTTTTGTGGTGTTTGACGCCAGAGAGCCCAGTGATTCCAGGTTGGGTGGATATGTTTCTGATTAACTGTAAGGACATCCTAGACAAGTGCAACAAGGCGACAATTAGCTTTGGGGGTCTTATCACCCTCATAGCTCGAGCATGCATCGATGTGAGCGTTGTCCCTGATGTTCTGCATGGCTCATTTCTATATGATGAAGCCCAACTGAGGAAAGCTGGCCACTTGGAGGGAAAATCGCTGATGTGGGTCTGGAGGACAGGCCATCCGGGGAAGATTCAATTGAGATTGCCCCGACATCTCCCTTTTGACCCTACAACAGCTGATTTTTACATGAGTGATGAAATGGATGAGGATTCTGAGGATGACGATGATGATGAGGGTGCTCCTGATGCTGAGCAGGAAGGTGCTGATGATGTTCACGGTGTTCAGATGGATATTGGAGGTAGTGGAGCTGGACCTTCTAGCACAGCTGATGCTGGTCCGAACTACTACGCACTAGAGCAGAGGATGGATGATATGTGTCTCCGTCAGGACACCATGTGGGAGCATTAGCAGATGATATCGCGTCATCAGGACGCCATGTGGGAGCACCAGCAACAGATGTCCCAACGCCATGACGTGATATGGGACCAGCAACAGCAACTATATGTGGATATTGGCGACATTCGTCAGGATGTACGTGGATTGACTTCCCACCTGGAGGATGTCTCTAAGAGCCAGGCAGCGATCAGAAGGATGCAGGAGCAGATGTGGCAAAGGCAGGAGGACTTCTATCGATTCGCCTATCCACAGTTTCCACCTTACCCGCCGCCGCCACCACCTCATCAGTGAGCATGTCAGTTGTTTCTTTTCTTTTCCCTTTTCTTTTTATTTTAATGTTTTTGTTCTCTTTTCTGCATTGAGGACAATGTCAGAATTAAGTGTGGGGGAGAAGACTTGCATGTCACGTTTGTATTTTGGTTCTAAGTTGCACTGCATTTTGACTATTAAGTTTGCATGTTTATTTCTATGGGTTGTATGCATGTTTAATTTTCTACTATTGTTATTCCTATTCAAAAAAGAAAAAAAATGAAAAAAGAAAAAAAAAAGTTTTAGTTCTTGCATTATTAGGAATAGGTCTTATTTCCCAATATGGATGTCGTTTGTCCTCCGTTTTATCTATTGAGATTTATGCCCCATGATGTGCTTGGATTGTTGAAGCCTTTGATATATGTTTTCTATAATATTTGGTGGGCATGATTGATTAATGATTGAGCACATAAAATCTTGAATTTTTGGGTGATCTTGAAGTTCTAGACTTGACCTGGTGAGCTTATTTTGGCCTATTCAGGACTGCATTTGATTTAGTCCTCTTGCTTGTTGAGTGTACTCTCTTCAATTTCTTCCTCTTTGGCTTGCATTTAGATATTTTTTTCAATGCTGCATATTATGATTTCTGCACATGACTTAAACATGATTGAGGCATCTTTATTAGCCCTATTTGACTTTATTCCCACCTTACATATTATCCTCTGCTTGAAGCCAGTTTGAGCCTAATTGCCTATTCTTTTGTAGCTTCACAAGATTTTTCCATAGCCAATGGTAGCCTGACCCTATCCGGGAATTTAGGAATAGTTGGTGAATATCTATATTGTGGATGATTTTTAGTGGTGGATTGTGTATGTTTGAGGTGCATTTTTGAGGTGTTTTGATTCTTGCTAGTACATTCATTACTTGGGACCTAAGGAGGATAAAATTCACTTAGGGGCAAAAGTCAAGGAAAATAATTTGATATAGCATGAATGAAAAAAAAGAGAAAGAAAAAAAGAAAGAAAAAAAAAAGAATAAAGGAATGAGTTGAGTATGGTTTGTAAATTTTTATGCTTGAGATTGGTGTTGTTTGGCATTATAGAGATATGATATGAGGAGTTTATGAGTGGTTTTATGATTTGGTTGCTTCCTTAGTTCCCGGATTATGAGCACCACATGACCAAAATTATTCCATACCTTATATGTTCTACCTTGGCCCCATTACAACCCAATTGAAAGACCTCATGATTTTTGTTGTGTCTAGCTAGAGTCACCAGCGGTGGAGAATTAGAACACTGGTGCAAGACTCTTGTAGCTAAGTTTTTGAAGATTGAGTTTTGAGCGTAAACATTTAACCAGAAACACTTGAGCGAGAGTGAAACACATATCCTTTGTGAGGTCTAGAATGGATATGGTTTCCTGATTTCAGTGATTACTCCAATTATGTGTTGTGATGTTGTTAATCTATTGTGTTTGCTAGTTTTTCATGCACTTAAAGAGTATTGAGTTGTGGATACATAAATTGCAATTATGTGGGGATGCAGAGTTGAGTTTTCTATTACTTGAGGACAAGCAAAGGTTCAAGTGTGGGGGAATTTGATAGAGCATATTTAGTGTTGCATAATAGAGTGCATTTAGCATAGTTTAGTTGTGAATATTGCATATATTTAGTTGAATTTACATAATTACTTGTTGAGTTGGAAGAGGCAGAATCTACATGATTTTAGGTTTATTTCGGGTATAGTAGATTGAAGGTGCAATGAATCGGAAAAGAGTGAAATTATCTAAAGAAGAGTAGAGAAGCTGCGAAGACAAGGAAGAAGAAGTTCGGAAGAATCGCAGGCCGCCCCGTAGTATCGCTGGCTGCCCCGCGGCTCGAAGGGAAACGGAGGACTTCGCTGAATCGCCGGCCGCCCCGCGGCCCGTGCAGAAACTGAACATTCGATCCGAATTTTAATTAGGGTTTTAATTGAGTTGTTTGGCCGATTTTCTAAATACTATTTAAGGCTTTTCTAGTTTATTCTACCACTTACCTTATGCACATTATTCCATTCCATTGTTGAGAGCGCCGTTGAGCATGAGCAACTAAACTCTCGAGGTTTCGTCTACGATTTGGATCTTTGATTGTTGAATTGTGAGTTTCTTAATCTAGTTCTTATTCATATTGCAATGTTTTGACTTCTTTGTGCTTAATTGCTTGAATGTGTTTTATTCTCTCTGGCCTGGCCGACTAGTTAGAGTAGATTCATTCAATTGCTAGGGTTTTGTAGATTCCTCGTAGCGAACCTTAACCCAAGTGGCAATCATATCCCTTTAGAACTCGTAGGACTAATTGGATGTGTAGGAAGTTGAATACATGTTGAATATCGACTCGTAGCTTGATATTATGTGTACCTTGGTTAATTATAATCTTAATGCTATCTCTAGGTTGAATCTTAACCGTGTTAGGGTTATTTAGAGATAAGGGTTGCTAGGACCCGTAGGACTAGTAATTTACCTATGATCTGGACAAGGACATTGATAGGAAAAGACAAGAACTAGAGGTTGAATCAACGATCGAATTCATCAATCGAAGTGATAAATTATAGGTGAACATATTTCTCTCCACTGCATTCTAAAACCAATTTCCTTTATTTGCTTGCTTTCGCTTTGATAAAAGGCGGATCTTTTTCACATCAAAACCCCCCCATATTCTCTATTAGCGATTAGAATTGACACTCGAATTGATAGATTTTCCTGTGGATCGATCTCTTGCTTACACACTATACTAGTTGTGAGTTTGAGTATTCTTTGGCAAGAACAACGACATGTTTTCTTCTTGTCATCCAGCAACCAATGAAATTGAAATAAAAAACAAGAGAATGACATCAAAGGGAATATATGTGGTATTCGTAGGACTATTCAAATTCATATAAGATTCTAATCGTCGGTTAATTTCAAATCGAAGTGATTACGACAATATCCTTTAAATATCAACATTTACGTTTGTTGTGAGCCTAATTTGCCATATTTTACACTTACTTTTATATCAATTTCTGCATGCATTTCATACATTTGGGCTAGAATAGTACAGAATCTCTGTAGTTTATGTTTATTTGCCAAATTATGGAATCTACATTAGTTTCTGTTTAAATTCGCATAAATCGAAGCAATTTACAGCAGTTATGAGAAAGGAAGAAAAGCTCGAAAGTCAACTACAGAAGTCCAAGGTCAAAGAGCAGCGAAACCAGGACAAATCAAGATGAAAGCAAGGAAATCTACCCGACAACATGTTAGTCGATTTCCAGCAAGGTTGACCAGAATCGAGCAAGGCTAGAAGACAGGAGCAAAGCTTACTCGATATCGAGGAATCTACTCGGTATCAAGGAAAGCCCAAGTCGATTTCCACCTCTGGAGCCGGGATCGACGAAGCTGAGCATTGGGAACCGAGCAACGTTACTCGATGTCCTGGAAATTCCTCGATATCGAGGAAACATCCAGTCGACATGTGTTCTGAAGGCCAACATCGAGTTGCTGAGCGGAAGACGAAGAAAGTGCTAGTCGATATCGATGAGTCCTACTCAATATCGAGGAAGTCCTAGTGGCCGACGCCGAGCAGTCGGAGATTCTTGTTAAGTTTCTATCCCGAAGCCGATGGAGATATTTTCGAGATCAAATTCTATCAAATTCTATCAAGACCTATCAAGATCTATCAACTCCATGGAAGATTTATCCACAAAATAGATATAGTCCTAGTTGATTTAATTCTTTTATTCCATTATTTAATCTTTAAGTAAGTACATAAATAGATATAGATATAGATAGACTTTCTTACCTTGATTAGCAAGGATTAGAAGCCTATAAATAAGGCCTTAGGGGCCGATTTCTAAGCATTCAATTTCACACACAATTAGTTACATAGAGAGAGTAGAGGAGAGAGCTTGTGGCAAGAGAAGTTAGAAAGGCGAAAGCGTATTTGGCTTCGATTGGTTGTAAGCTTTCTTTAGTTTATTTAATGCAATTTATTTTCCTGAAATCTTTGTTGAATTTCTTGATGATGAAGAGCGAGTAGTCCACCCACTTCTAGGGTCGGGGTGAGCCCGACGGTAGCCATGTGAGGTGATGCGGTAAAGGTACGATCTTTTTATGCAATTCGTCTTCTATCCCTACGAGCATGATTCTTTTGCTTCTTTTGTTAGAGTTGAAGGTGATCCTTGTGTTTGTTATTGAAGCGAAAGTGGTCTTAATACAACTTGGATTAATTATGTGAAAAGGGTTAGTAACAATTAGGGTTTAATAACGAAAGTTATTTGATGAAAAGCATGATCTTTTATGCCTTTATGTGTTACTTTGCATGGTTATCGTTGTGGTGTTGATACCCTGGCTTTGGAAGTCTTTTAGTTTATTGAATTAATTCATCAAAATCTGCGTTCTGCATTCGAAAAGTTGCACTTTTAAGTTTCTGTTGCTTTGTCGATTTCGAGGAGTGTTTTGTCGACATCGAGTAGTTTTACTCGACATCAAGTAGTTTTACTCGACATCAAGGGCATCTTGTCGAGATTGAGTTACTGTGTCTGAGTTTTCTTTCTGTTTGTTGATATTGAGTTTTTGGTGTCGATTAGTTTAAGTCGATATCGAGGACTTTTAGTCGATATCGAGTAGTTTCTGTTGCTTTAATTTATTTTCCGCTTTGATTTGTTATTTCTGTCTTTCCGTTTGTTTTTCTGTATGTGAGATTTACAGCTACATGAGATCCGCTGACGTGCTTCCTCGAGGATCGATCTTGACTTCCCGCTGCTACATCAAGAGGAGGTCTTGTAATTATTTGCGTGGGCACGAATCTGGTTTGATTTATATTTCTATATTTTAAACTCGATTTCCTCCTACAACAAATTGGCGCCGTTGCCGGGGAAGCAATCATTCACGCCTTAGGTAGTTAGATCTCACTTTTGCTTTGGGGTACTTTACAGGTGTATGCGTCGTTCTGGTCAAACACTTGAGTTTGACGCCTTAGACGATCCAGAACGCCTTATACACGTCCACGCTAAATTAAAAAGAGTCATGGCGGCCGCAGAAACGCAAGAATAGTTGATACAGAGGCTTCAGAGGGAACTAGCCGCCAAAGATACTGCTCTCACCACTGAGAGAACAGGCAGGGAACAGGAAGCTGAGCGAAGGAGGCAAGCAGAAGCTGAGCTTGCCCAATACCCTACCACTCTAGAGGATTACATGCACCCGACTCTCGTTGTGCCTGAATTGGCCATTCTAATCCCTTAAAATAATTTTGAAATTCGCACTCACTTTCTTATTGAACTAAAAAATAATGCTTTTCATGGAAGATTTAATGAATGCCCTCTTGAACATATTACCAATTTTTCTGACATGTGTCCTACTCTTGTTGAAGGTACTACTAAGGAATATGTCAAGATGAAGGCCTTTCGTTGGTCTCTCGCCGGTCCTGCATTGAAGTGGCTTGAAGAACTAAAACCACGATCCCTCACAACATGGGCTCAAGTAGAGCAGGAATTTCTCAACAAATTCTTTCCTCCTGCCAAGACAGCACTCCTCCGCCAGAAGATTACAACTTTCAAACAGAAGCCTGTGGAGCCGCTGGCAAAAGCATGGGAACGATATAAGGAACTACTGCGATCTTTCCCTACTCAAGGACAGCCACCCTATGTCATTCAGGAGATCTTCTTCAATTCTCTTGACCAGACCACCAAGGATAGGATAAATCAATATACTCGATATGAGTATATGACAATGCCACCAGCTGACGCATGGGGTGTACTCGACAAGCTCACCAACTACGATAATAAGTATGGGACTTCTACAAACTATGATGAGAATACCTATGCCAGGCCAGCCCCATCCATGCCCCTCTACAAGCCTCCTAATTAAGAAGATTGACCCAGATGTCAAGGAGCAGTACTACAGAGATCAGAATCGCAAGCTCTTCAAGCAAGTCAAGTATCTTTCTCTCAACCACCCCTGCATCGAATGCGGATCACAGCGGAACACCACTACTGAGTGCCCACACACAGAGCAAGTCAGGCGGGAAGAATATCAGGAAGAGGTAGCTTACGCAGGGGGTCCTAATCGCTATATGGCGAACCAAAGGTTTCAGCAGCCACAATGGAACCAAGGTGCCCCTAGGAACCCCCCACCATACAGAGCTCCAGGACATCCGGAAAAGGACCAGAAAAGGGATGACCTACAGACCATCCTAGAGGAAATGCAGAGGAACCATTCAGACACCAAGCAGTCCTTCAACTCAGTCTACACTCAGATACAAGGTGTCAACTCTAGGCTTGGGGAGATTGATATATGGCGGAAATCAATGGCGACACAGATTGGCCAGCTAGCAGCAGGCATCCCCAAACAGTCTGGTACACTCCCTGCATCTTCTGAGCCCAATCCAAAGGGGAAGACAGGACACATCGCAGCCGTAAAACTAAGGAGCGGCCACCAACTACGTGAGCCAGAGGTCGGAAAGCAGTAGGACGAAGGAGCTGAACAGCAACCCGAAGTCGACCAAAATTTGGTTGATATCGAGGAAGGCCAACTCGATGTCGAGAAAGAACCGGACCACCCTTCGTCTGCACAACACAACAACTCGACATCGAGGAAAATAGTCGATATCGAGAAGAATCTTGTCGATGTCGAGGAGAACCAAGTCGACGTCGAAAAAACTGCTACACCTCCGACATATGTTCTGGCTCCAAACCAGAAAAAGAAGCTGTCTTTCCCAACAAAATCTCCAAAGGATCCCGCAGAGAAGAAATTTCAGCGCTTCATCAAGATGCTTCAGAGACTCAATGTCACCATACCTTTGACGGAAGCTCTCAATGAAATGCCATCATATGTCAAGTTTCTCAAGGATATCCTAAGCAAAAAGCGCTCAATGGAGGAGATCACAGAGGAGTGCAGCCAGATGGCCAGATCCAGGTAAGTTTGCTATAACTATTGGATTTGATCAATATAAATTCAATGCTTTATGTGATCTTGGAGCTAGTGTGAGTATAATGCCTTTAACAATATGGTCCAAGATTAAGATAGGTGCCCTAGAGCATGTGGATGCTAAGCTTTATATGGCGAACAACACGGTGGTCATCCCAACAGGCATGTTGAACAATGTTCCAATACAAGTAAGTAAGTTCTTCGTCCCTGCTGATTTTCTAGTTATTGATATGGCAGAGGACCCTACTTGTCCAATTATTCTAGGAAGGCCCTTCTTGGCGACGGTGGATGCCAACATAAGCGTAAGGAAGGGAGTACTCACTTTCAATATCAGTGATGAGATAATTGAGTATTATTTTAATAAAACTGGAAGGCACACAGGTCCCATGGAAGAGGTAAAATCTATATCAGCTGGTTACATTACATGTGGGGAGCCTAAAATAAGAAATATGACTCCTGAAGAGCTGGAAAAGAGGGATATGGAAGCCCAGGTCGAGAAGATCATGGCCATCCTGAACGACGACACATATGATCTGCTCGACATCGACCAAGGTAAGTCGACGTCGACTAATTATTTCTCGGATGCCTTGACAAGATGCAAGTAGGGGTCGAAGTCGACCATAATTCCTCGACATCGAGTAATTTGGTCGACATCGACCAAAAACAAAGCCCTCCACCAGCAGTAGCTTCGTCAAGCATCCAACCCAAATCCAGGAACTCCTTGACATCGACCAAATTGGTCGATATCGAGCAAAATTCTTCGTCCTCAACTTCTCCTTCCTTGGCGAGCAACCCACTAAAAGCTGAGAATTCGTCGATATCGACCAATTTGGTTGACATCGACCAAAAACCGCCGCCCTCGACTCCAGCATCCTCGAACAGCAGCCCACCACCCGAAGAAAACAACTCGATATCGAGTAAATTTACTCGAAATCGACCAAATACTGAGGTCCCCGAATCCGATTTTGTGAAGGTAAGCCAAGGTATGGATCTTTCTTCTCCTATTTCCATTAAAGATCTATCTATACACGGGAGAGGTTTGCCTTGGTATGTGCGCTTATGTAGGATTTCCAATGATGAGCCTAAGGAGTATAAAATTGGAGACAAGCTCTATATTTCCAAATCAAAGGATCATTGGTTTCCCAACAAATTCAACAAGAAAAAGATAGGGCCTTTCGTAGTGAACCCATTCAGGCGGATTGCAGCTGATGGACAAAAATGGAGTTCTATTTGAAGCCCAAGCTACATGGGCCCTACAAATGCCACCTTGAGCTTAAAAGAGAAGTCGGCCTAGCGACTATAAAATCTAGAGCTTGTAAATAGACATTTATTTTTTGGGACTTTTGGACATTGTTGCTTTTGTTTGTTTTTTGGTTTTGAACTTTTAGTTTTTCTATTGTGGGTATTTCTCTTCTACATTTTTCAGCTCCATGGGAATAGAAGCAAGCTAAAAACGGACTCGGCCCAACAGCATAGCACACCTGTCTAGTGAGTTTCTTTCTTTACCCTTGTTTTTATACAGTGAGGACACTATAATGTTTAAGTATGGGGTGAGGGAAGGGCTTACTTTATGCATATTTGGCTTTATTTGACCATATTTGTGCATTTTTAAAATTTATTTCATGAATTGCTTATACATGGCTATTTTGGAATTCATTATTGATTTATGTGCTTACATGCATGTTTTCCAAAGATTGAAAAAATGACCCCCATTGAATTTTTCTGATTAACGTCATGGAAGCTTTATAGAACTCGACGATGCAAAATTGGATTCATTAGAGATATAGCATGACATTGCCTAGTAAAGGGAAGTCACAATGAAGTGCATTATTTTCTTGAAAACCATGAAATGAGGTAAAATTTGAAATTGCTTTTGACATGTTGCATGATAAGAGAATGGAGGACTTTATATTTCCATATAAGCTCATATTGTTTATAATTCTAGCCTTACCTATGCTTATGTATCATGAAAGCCATAATATGCCTTATTTCATATTTGCTCCACATGATCTAAATATTGCCCATTCTTTACCTTATTTCCTATCCGGAGATTATGTTGAGAATGATGTTACATTATAGAGATTATTATATGGTGTTTGTGTTGTTGTTATATAATTATTGGAGTTTGGCAGGATTGTTTGAAAAATATGGAAAATTTAATGAGTGAGAAAAAATCCGATCACCTCAAGAGATAAAGGTAGACCGACCCTGCTTGCTGAGATAATAGTTCAGTGAGATGGGACATTAAGGCGAGGAGTCCAAAGCACTAAGTATCCGGGGCCATTCATGACACCCATGTTTGCGACTCGCGAGAAGGCAGTGCTGAGGTTAGAGAGGTAAAAGCATGCTAATTGAAAAAAGCAATAAGTGGTGAGAGAAAGGTGATGATTCTTATGAAGAATGAATGTGGTATGAAAGTTTGAAAATTACTCCATTTCCCCAGATTATTAGCACCACATGGCCAAAAATTGTCCACATTTAGCCTTTTACCAATCTACTCCTTTTTGAGCTTAAATTAAAGTCTCCTCTTGATTATTGATGTTTTGTCACGAATGAATGTTTTGCATAACCCTCCTTTTGTGAGTAGATGTTGCTTTTTATTTGCACATGCATGGATTTGTGACACTAGTACCTTTTCGAGTATGGTAATTAACTGCATGGTTATATTAGAATGAATCTAATATGTTGAGAGTTTTGATTTCTTCCCCTGAATGACAAATAAAAGTATTGCTTGAGGACAAGCAAGCTTAAGTATAGAGGTGTTTGTTGTGAGCCTAATTTGCCATATTTTACATTTACTTTTATATCAATTTCTGCATGCATTTCATACATTTGGGCTAGAATAGTACAAAATCTCTGTAGTTTATGTTTATTTGCCAAATTATGGAATCTACATTAGTTTCTGTTTAAATTCGCATAAATCGAAGCAATTTACAGTAGTTCTGAGAAAGGAAGAAAAGCTCGAAAGTCAACTACAGAAGTCCAAGGTCAAAGAGCAGCGGAACCAGGACAAATCAAGCTGAAAGCAAGGAAATTTACCCGACAACATGTTAGTCGATTTCCAGCAAGGTTGACCAGAATCGAGCAAGGCTAGAAGACAGGAGCACATCTTACTCGATATCGAGGAATCTACTCGGTATCAAGGAAAGCCCAAGTCGATTTCCACCTCTGGAGCCGGGATCGACGAAGCTGAGCACTGGGAACCGAGCAACGTTACTCGATGTCCTGGAAATTCCTCGATATCGAGGAAACATCCAGTCGACATGTGTCCTGAAGGCCAACATCGAGTTGCTGAGCGGAAGACGAAGAAAGCGCTAGTCGATATCGATGAGTCCTACTCGATATCGAGGAAGTCCCAGTGGCCGACGCCGAGCAGTCGGAGATTCTTGTTAAGTTTCTATCCCGAAGCCGATGGAGATATTTTCGAGATCAAATTCTATCAAATTCCATCAAGACCTATCAAGATCTATCAACTCCATGGAAGATTTATCCACAAAATAGATATAGTCCTAGTTGATTTAATTCTTTTATTCCATTATTTAATCTTTAAGTAAGTACATAAATAGATATAGATATAGATAGACTTTCTTTCCTTGATTAGCAATGATTGGAAGCCTATAAATAAGGCCTTAGGGGCTGATTTCTAAGCATTCAATTTCACACACAATTAGTTATATAGAGAGAATAGAGGAGAGAGCTTGTGGCAAGAGAAGTTGGAAAGGCAAAAGCGGATTCGGCTTCGATTGGTCGTAAGCTTTCTTTAGTTTATTTAATGCAATTTATTTTCCTGAAATCTTTGATGAATTTCTTGATGATGAAGAGCGAGTAGTCCACCCACTTCTAGGGTCGGGGTGAGCCCGACGGTAGCCATGTTAGGTGATGCGGTAAAGGTACGATCTTTTTATGCAATTCGTCTTCTATCCCCACGAGCATGATTCTTTTGCGAGAGTTGATGGTGATCCTTGTTTGTGTCATTGAAGCGAAAGTGATCATAATACAACTTGGATTAATTATGTGAAAAGGGTTAGTAACAATTAGGGTTTATGCGAAACCTCTATATTCATATTTGTTAATAACGAAAGTTATTTGATGAGAAGCATGATCTTTTATGCCTTTATGTGTTACTTTGCATGGTTATCGTTGTGGTGTTGATACCCTGGCTTTGGAAGTCTTTTAGTTTATTGAATTAATTCATCAAAATCTACGTTTTGCATTAAAAAGTTGCACTTTTAAGTTTCTGTTGCTTTGTCGATTTCGAGGAGTGTTTTGTCGACATCGAGTAGTTTTACTCGACATCGAGGACATCTTGTCGAGATTGAGTTACTGTGCCTGAGTTTGCTTTCTGTTTGTCGATATTGAGTTTCTGGTGTCGATTAGTTTAAGTCTATATCGAGGACTTTTAGTCGATATCGAGTAGTTTCTGTTGCTTTACTTTATTCTCCACTTTTATTTGTTATTTTTGTCTTTCTGTTTGCTTTTCTGTCTATGAGATTTACAGCTACCTGAGATCTGCTGACGTGCTTCCTCGAGGATCGATCCTGACTTCCCGCTGCTACATCAGGAGGAGGTCTTGTAATTATTTACGTGGGCACGAATCTGGTTTGCTTTATATTTCTATATTTTAAACTCAATTTCCTCCTACAACAACGTGTTACCTTGAAAATATGTCAGGTGTAACGGCCCGGGATTATGATTCCCGAGTTACATTTTGAGGGATAAAACCCCTCGTTAGGATCTTGCGCATCGAGTACAGGTTGAAGGTTTGAAATCAAATATTAGTATTTTAATGTGGGATTTCGCACCCAAATCTGCAAGGCCCATTGGAGACCCCGAGATAAACCCCTATACTTGTCCTAAGTCTATGACACGGGAAATCCATATGTCATGCAAACAACATAAGTTCTGAAAACAATACAACGAGTGTCGCGGCACAGCCGGGTCAAAATAGACCATAAGTAGTATGAAATCCCAAAGTATAAACTGGTGAAGTTAGAGTCTCAACCGCTCACTCTCCGTCATGTGAAAGGACCTCGCCATACTAGCACGCAATCAAGCAGTGGAACGGATACCTAAAACTATACCATGAAGTTAGACCAAGAGACGCATACGGGCCCTAAAGACCGCGTTGAGGACATATAATACGCATATACCTAGAATAAAGGATGCTCTAATACAGTACTGAAATATTAAACACACTAGCATGCTCCTAGTTCATATGTGCAGAATATTAAGTAAGGCCTTAGCAAAGAATACCAAGTGGTATATCCCTCTTCTACCACCACCCCCTTCCGGATAGGGCGGAAACTGGCCCGCTCGTGAATGCATTTCATTCCCTTTAATTGAGTCAGGCCCGTATTGGTGCCTAACCTAAAGCATACTTAATAAATAATCATATCGTGGATCCGTGAATGACTCAGGTTGAAACCGGATGGAATTGGGTTGTCCTATTACCCTAGAAAAGACTCTAGTTACATCACAGATAACGACCGTTTTGGCTTCAAATGCATACAGAATAAGAATGCTCATGCGCTTGTGCAAGTCCTAAGCATGATACTACATGACATGTTGTTATGCATATGCAACACCTACATACTATATGCAAGAGGACCTGGTTACTCAGTAAGCCCCGGAGGACTTACCTGGCTAGCAAATCAGCCAAAGAAGAATCTATCACACAATAGTCACGATCATAGAGTATCACCTATGTACAAAGTGGAATATACATAAGTCTACATCTAACTATTAAGCACTCAAGCACATGTTAATCAATAGAACCATTAACAAATTATAAATTCCATCATATCTATAAGATCATGAGGTTGATTGTAAAGTCCTCCTTGAGGGTTTCATTCATTGATTAAATATATATATGTTACAATGGATTTGGGCCTTTTGACCCACTATACAATATAAAGCCTATGTAATCTATCAAACCCCGCAGTCAAAAGTGGAGGGTCCCGTACAGTGAGACTGGACCAAAAATCAAGGAACAACTGACGAGGTAAACCCTTGGTGAATATATCAGCGTATGATAGGAGGACGGGACATGTAGAACACGGACATGTCCAATAGCAACCTTGTCTTGGACGAAGTGGAGATCGAGCTCAATGTGCTTCGTGTGCTGATACTGGACTGGGTTGCTAGCCAGATAGACGGCGGAGACGTTGTTGGTGTAGACCAGGGTGGCCTTCTGAAGAGGGCATCGGAGCTCAAGAAGGAGATTGCGGAGCCAAGAGCACTCGAAGACAACGTTGGCAACACCCTTGTACTCTGCCTCGGCGCTAGAGCGAGACACCACAGACTGTCGCTTCGTGGACCACGACACAAGGGTGTCATTGAGGAAGACACAGTAGCCAGACGTGGAGTGACTATGTGTCAGGGCAACCACCCCAATCCGCATCAGTGTAAGCGACGAGGTCATGCCGAGAGGAAGGATTGATTGTGGTACCCAGATCGAGAGTACCGCTGATGTACCTGATGACCCGCTTCAAGGCCTGAAAGTGCGGTTCCCTAGGAGCATGCATGAATAGGCAGATCTACTGAACTACGTAACTGATGTCTGGCCTAGTGAATGTAAGATACTGCAAAGCACCGGTGAGGCTCCGATACAACATCAAATCATCAAACAGAGGACCAAAGTGAGCACTGAGCTTGTGGGAATTATCCACAGGGGTGACGACATGCTTGTAGTTACCCATATTGGCCCGAGCAACAATCTCGGCAGCATACTTGCTCTGACAGAGAAACAACCCAGACGCATGATGCTGCACGACAACTCCCAGAAAGTAAGACAACGGACCCAGATCTGACATGGCGAACTCGGCACTCAACTGGGAAATAATGGACGTCCGAAGAGCATCAGAAGAGGCGGTGAGGATGATGCCATCGACATATAGTAACAGAAAAGCCATGTTTGTGCCTCTACGATAGATAAACAAAGACGTATCGGAGCGACTGCCAACGAAGCCCATGCGTAGGAGATGAGAAGCAAAGTGCTGGAACCAAGCCCGCGGGGCCTGTTTCAGACTATACAAAGAGCGCCTCATGAGACACACGTGCTTGGGATGATCAGAATCAGCAAATCCTGGCGGCTGAAACATGTAAACCGTCTCATTCAGATGGCCATGCAGAAAGGCGCTCTTGACATCCAACTGATGAATGGCCCAATGTCGCGACAGTGCTAAGCTCAACACCACTCGGATAGTGGCAGGCTTGACCACAGGGCTAAATGTCTCATCACAATCAACACCTGCCTGCTGAGAATGACCGTTGACCACAAAATGAGCTTTGTAGCGTTCCAAAGTCCCATCGGATCGGAACTTGTGGTGGAAGAGCCACATGCAGCAAATGACGTTCGCCTCAGGAGGGCGAGGAACCAGAACTCAAGTACCATTCCTTGTAAGGGCCCTGTATTCGTCGAGCATAGCCGCCTTCCAATTCGAGTCGAGGATGGCTGTTTTGAAGGAGGTGGGGATGGGGGAAAGGGAGGTTGGGTTTGAGGCAGGAGGGGAGTGGGATTCAGTGGGGACGACAGGAGAGGCTGTAGCGGGGGTTGTGGCCGCGACAAAGAGCTCGCGACTTATTGATGTGCGGCGGCCGCAACATAATGTTGCGGCCGCGGCATTGGTTGTGGGTGGGGAGCTAGTGTGGGGTGTTGATGTGCGGCGGCCGCAACATGATGCTACGGCCGCGACATCGGCTCGGGGGGGGGGGGGGGGAGGCAATCTGAGAGGATGTAGGGAACGGGGCGGCGAGGTGATGTGTGATGTTCATGGAGATGATCTGACGAGGCCTGAAGATACCAGAGATTATGCGGGTGTGTGGTCTGGTTGTAGGAGGTGGTGGTGGTGGTGGTGGTGTAGGGGGAGAGGCAGGAGTATCGGGAGAGCTCTGGGGAAGAAGAAAGTGAGGGAATGAAGACTCTGACTCAGACGAAGACACATGAGGTGTAGAAGAAGGAAGGGGAGGAGAAGAAAAGGGAAAGAAAGACTCATCAAAGGTGGCATGACGGGTCAGAATGAGCTTATGGGTCTTTACATCGAGGCAAAGGTAACCGCGATGATCAGACGGATAGCCAAGTAATACACAAGAAGTGGAGCGCGAGTGAAGCTTGTGAGTGGTGGTGGAGGACTGATTTGGGAAGCACAAGCACCCAAAGGTACGAAGGTGATCATACCTAGGCAAGGTGCAATAAAGTGCCTGAGTTGGTGAGCGATGGTGTAGGGTAGCAGATGGGAGAATGTTTAGGAGATAGCATGTGGTGGATAAGGCGTGAGGCCAATAGGGAAGGGGAATAGATGCATGGAAGAGGAGAGAGCGCATCATGTTGGTAATGGTTCTGATGATTCCTTCATCCTTGCCATTCTGTTGGGAAGTATAGGGGCAAGACAAGCGATATGAGATCCCATTTGTGTTGAAGAAAGTGTGAAAGTCTTTGTTATCAAATTCGCGGTCATTGTCACATTGGAAACATTTGATAGAGGTGTGAAATTGAGTTTTGATGTAAGCATGGAATTTGGCAAAGATAGGAAACACTTGAGACTTAAAATGCAACGAGAAAACCCATAAGAAATGACTATAATCATCCGGAAACAAAAGGTAATACTTGTGACCCTCCTTGCTAGGCACAGGAGATGTCCAAATGTCACTTTGAATTATATCAAATGGTGCAAAAGTAGTGTTTAAAGACCGCTGAAAAGGTAGTCTGGCATGCTTGTCTAACTGACAGGAAGAACATAAACTAGAGTGAGGCTCTTTATTACATTTAACAAGCCTCTTAGAACGAAGCAAATCTAAAATTGCAGCACTGGGATGACCAAGGCGTGCATGCCACAGACCGGATGACGATGTCGAAAGGGCGACAGGACACGCCGGGCTTGATGGTGAGGGTGATGACACATGATAGAGCTCTCCGGTGTTATTACATCTCAAGCGAGTAACCCCCGTAGTAAGATCCTTCACAAAGAAACCAAACGGATCAAACACAAGAGAAATATTATTGTCAGTGGTGAACCGACGGACAGAGATAAAGTTTTTGACAAGTTTGGGGGCAATTAGAACATTGTTGAAGTGTAAAGGGTTGGTTGGGGTTCGTAATGTGGCGTTGCCAATATCCGAAGTAGCAAGGCGACCACCATTGCCGACGATAATAGAATGTGCAGGACCCTTAAAAGAAAGAGAGGAGAGAGTAGCTGAGGAGTTCTTCATATGGGAGGTCGCGCCAGTGTCCATATACCAAGCGGGGTCATGAGGGGTCAACTGCATAGAAGAGAAGGTGTGGTGTACATTAGTCGGAGCATAGGCCTAATCAGACAAAGACGGGTAGGTTTGGCGTCTAACGGATCGAGGAGCTGGACCCAACAAGCCCGCTCCTTGCTGATGGTGAGGATACGGGCTCGGTGGGCGATATGTTGAAGGCGGGTATACATAGGGCATCGAGGGAGGGGTGAAGCCGGGGATGGGAGACCAGGGGGCGAGAGGGGCATTCGACCAAGGCTACGGCCGACGCCCAATGTTGCGGCCGCCGCCTCTCTGCGCAGGTTGATCGTTGGTGCGGC
Source organism: Persicaria tinctoria (assembly GCA_037127255.1). NCBI lineage: Eukaryota > Viridiplantae > Streptophyta > Magnoliopsida > Caryophyllales > Polygonaceae > Persicaria > Persicaria tinctoria. The sequence goes on along the minus strand of JBANSL010000012.1, from coordinate 37,502,292 downwards.
TTCGTTACGGGGCATAGGTCTCGTCAATGTCGCTTGACGAGACCAGTGCGGTTTTGTCCTTGGCGGCGTCGGTGGTCTGATGGTGAAGGTGAGTCTCCTCCAGGATCAACTGAGACCGGGTCTTCTCGAAGGCGGGGAGAGGTTCCGTCTGTTGGATATGAGTAGGAGCAGCATTGTATTCAGAGGGAAGGTCCGAGAGTACCTGGAGGACAAGGCGAGTAGCGCTAGGTTGGAGTCGACGACGCCCAATTTATCAGACAGGGTTTTGATATGCTGACAGTAGGCGGATATCGACGGGAAAGACGCAAGCTTGCAACTTGAGAATTCGTGCTCAAGGTAGACGACACGGGTGGACTTGTTGTCCTGAAAGAGATTTTGAAGCTTGGTTCAGGCACCCAAGGCGTTGTCTTTGGGGTCGAGGATGGTTATCAGTAGATCTTTGGAGATGGTGTTGAAGATCCATTGAAGAACGATGGTGTCGAGTTTAGCGAAGAGATCGTCATCCTCAGTGGTGGGACAAACGATAGAGGAATCGATGTGGTGGAGGACCTTATGAGCCTTAGCATGGGTCGTGAAGAGGTGAGACCACATGGTGTAGGAACTGGATTCATGATCAAGGATGATGGGGATGTAATTTTTGATGTTAGAGATTGTGAGAGCGGAGTGAAAGGGTGGCTTGATAGGGTGGGGGGTCGACGGCGAAGAAGGGGTGGCCGAGAGGGGGGTGTCGGCGGCAATGGGGTGGCCGAGAGGGTGGGGGAAGTCGGCGGCAAGGGGGTGGCCGACGGCTAGGGTTTGGAAATAAAAAGAAATTAGGGTTTTAGGATCTTAGGCTGTGATACCATGTAAGATCATGAGATTGATTGTAAAGTCCTCCTTGAGGGTTTCATTCATTGATTAAACATATATATAGGTTACAATGGATTTGGGCATTTTGGCCCACTATACAATATAAAGCCCATGTAATCTATCAATATCATACGTTCCATAAGATCACATCGCTCACCATAAATCATCAAATAATTCCGCATGCTCATATTCATCATATCCGCATGTATCCCAACAGTTCATCACAATCATAAGGCATAGTTTGAATGATAACATCCTACTAACTCGATACAATATATAACCTTTTAACCTCTTATAATAAATCACCGCAAATCATGCTATTAGTCACACATATCATTCCGTTACTCAACCGATCATATATCATCATGCTAGCTAATCATGAAATAAGTCATATTCTCAAGTTAGTCCCATACCGTTTCAAATCCGAGTCAATAAGTTAGAAATCTCGACCCTTGAAAAGGTTAGCGAAACTCCCTTATAAAGTATTTCAAATCCTTTTTGAAATAATTCCAACCCATTTTTATTTAATAAAATCAACCCTTTATAAATCTCTCAAAATAATATTTTATCATTTAAATCCTCAAATAATATTATATAATAATTTAAATACCGCTAATTAATTAAATCAACAAACGGATAACCCAAACCGAACCGAACCCGGTTTAACAAATAACAATTATATAGAAGTTAGTAAGGGGGCCCCACAACACCATGTCCTCTGGATTTCAAATGGAATCCCGCGCTCGCACCTGTACAGCTCCCGCTGGCTTCCTCGCTCTCCAGCACTCGCGGCTCGCTCGTCCCTGCTCCCACTGGTTAGCTCGTCCTCGCACTTGCCTGCTCGCTCGCTGCTGGCACGTTCAACCTCCCATACTCAGCTACTCTCGCCTCTGCTCACCCGCGCTCTGCTCACCCTCGCTTCGCACCTACACGTTTCGAGCTCATCAAAGCTCTCGAGCCTCACCCGACTCTCCGCACTTAGCTCATGCATGAACACCCTCACCTATAGCCCGACCCAAGTCAGAAACAAATCGAAACAGAGGAAGGAAAAAGCGGGACTCACCGAGGAAGTTCGTGACTTCGGAGCTCTCGATCGGAGATCTGAGCATCATCGGAGGCTCGCGATGGCTCGTCTGACCTACGTAGGATATGGGTGAGCGAGATGGTGAAGTCCGAGGGTGGTTTGGATCGAAAATGAAGGAGAACGACTCACCGAAAGTTTGGTTCACAATCAAACAGGGGACATGGCACCTCGGTGGCTCGTTAGTGGTGCTAGGTGGCTTCTGGGTGGCTTCGGTGCTGCTGGAGTTATCAAGGAAGGTGAGGTTGAATCTGTTGCAGTTGTCCTTCAAGAAGCAAGGAAGGACGATGAATCGGTGGTGGTGGTGGTCATCGGCGAGAGCGAGAGGTGACAACGATTTGTGGTTGATCGGAGAGAGAAAGCAGGAGAGAGATGGTGATGAATAGGGACGATGCTGATGGTGATGGTGAACACAACAGGGCGGAAAGGAAGTGCAAGAAGGAGAGATGGAGATTGAAGAGTGGAAAAGAAGATATAGAAGGGAGAGGGAGTAGTAGCTGCGGGTAGACATGGCCACGGGTCATGGGTCGGGCGGGTCGATCCGTGACCCGCCGAGTCGGTGACCCACCGGGTCAAGGTTCACGGATCTGAGGCTCGGCTCGGGTTGAGGGTCAGGGTCAGGGTTAGGGTCGGGAAAAAGATAACCCACGACCCGGCGAGTCCGACCCGCTGTGTCAACTCACCATTTTAAAAGAATTTTTTTTTTGAAAAAATTATTTTTAATAAAATAAATTTATAATTATTATGTAAATTATATAAATTATTCCTAGAATAATTCATAATATTATATAAACTAATATGCAATGGCAATGTGAGACAAATGAACCCCCATGCTTCTCTTTTTATAGACTTAGCACCCTTCTCCCTTTCCTGTAGTTTTCAATGTGGGACAAGAACAAGGGTAGAAACTACATCATGTCTTCAATCTCTACCATTCGGTTTTTTCACATCAATCCATACTTATAAATTTTTATCATATACAAACACTAGCACTACACTTTATATAAATATTATTTAAAAAATTTTTTTACCTATCAATTATGAAAGAAATAACGAACGGGTAACAAGAAAGTGTGAAGTTCAACAAAATACCTTATACATTTGTGTTATTTCGTGGATCCACTATTAAATCATTCTATATCATTCTCTTTGATACTAAGTTAGGAGTCTTTATGATATAACTTCAAATAATACAAATATTGTTATTGATAAAGCCGTTACACTTGTATAATATCCTTAATGTCGAGTTTTCGTTTATTTTCAAAATGATATAGAACTTCGGATTTTAGAACACAAGAATGAAATATAATTTTGGCAATACTTTTTCAATGTGTCTTTTCATGTCATAACAAGCAACCCAAGTATGTAATTCTAATAACATCATCATTAAGTGTATACACAACATGTGGCTAATTCAACTTTAAACGAGAAAGTTTAACATATCTATACGAAGATGAACCTAGATTTGATATCATTGATCAAGAAATTAACATAATAATGCAAGTAAAATAAAATACTTATGATTGATTAATGGATCAACACAACTATCAATTAAATTAAATAGAAAGATTAATCCAACATAACTTGACATATTGTATCATGATGTTTCATCACCGTGTGTTATTCATTTCATTAAATCCTAAGAGGTAAACACTTTAATTATATTATATATTACATCATATAATCCAAATGCTTAAATTACATTATATTCCACCATATAATCCAAAGACTTTAATTACATTACATTTTACATCATATAATTTGATTCGTCGAAACATCAATTTCTCACATTTTCTTTCATATCTCATATTTCTGTCCTACATCGAAAGTGGGATATATATGCCTCTATTTTCTCTATATATAGATCCTCATACCCCCTACTTGTCATTCCCACAATCCAATCTTTTCTTTCCCACATCTAAAGTATGATGAAATGATGTGAGTGAAATGAAGATATATATATATCTTCCCACATACAATGTTTTGTCAACCTTAAATCTTTCCATTTCGAAAGTGTGGTAAAAGACTTGAGATGAATTTTATTTTGGGTTTAAAACAATTTTTTTTTTAAAAAAAATGGTTGACCCGACGGGTCGACACGTAAAACCCGTTGGGTACCCGATTTGGTGCCACGTGGCCGACCCGGCAGTCCGACTCGCCGACCCGCCGAGTCACCTAACACGTCGACCCGTCTGAACCGCGGGTCAGGGTTAAGGTCACCCTCCCCGGGTTGTCGACCCGGCGGGTCGGACCCGTGGCCACGTCTAGCTGCGGGTAGCAGAGGGTAGGGGAGGGGCGGATGTGAAATATACTGATGGGGATTTGACTGGTAATAATGACGGGCATCAGTTTAATTTAAATACCCGAAATTAAATCCCGAATACGCGAATTTCGAACCACAAAATTAGTTTCCGAATGTTAGTTTTCCCGAATCTCGCTTCCTCGATCAATTAGATTTTAAAAATCGAAAAGGATATCGCCATCTGATAATTATTTTAAATTCACGAGGTAAAAGGACCGAATCGTTCATCAAAAATTTAAATTCAGGTCGGAATCCGATCTACGAGTTTTAAATCCGATTTAAATTCATTTTTAATTTTCTACAGATTCTACAGAAAACGAAGATATACGAATGAATGACGTACTTTCCCATCCAATTCGAAACACATGTCACCCAATTTCTCTTTCAACAAAAAAAATTCCAAATCAAACACAATTCAAACCTCAATCGTTCTTCTTCACTCGCCCACCAAAACATCCAATTATTCCAATTTCAACTTCTATCATTGTCATCCTCTTCGACCTTCCTAAACCCTAACCGCATATTTCCCCTAACCATACCTGAAAACCACCCTCCTCCTCCTTCAATCTCGCCCACCATTGTCACCCCTCCACAACTCATCACTCAATCCACCATTTCCCTTCACCCACACACCTGAAACTCCTTCACCTACACACCTGAAACCCCAAGTTCGCACAAAACGGAGAAGAGAAAGAATGATTTTGAGTTGATGGAGAGGGGGGCGTACTTTTATACTCCGGCGGCGATGTTCTTCGCTTCTTTTACACACTCTAACAACGGTGGATCTTCTCCGGCCTCATCCCTTTCGAAATTGTCGGTTCATTCTCCTTTCATTTTCTTTCGTTTAAATGGAGAGAGAAAACTGAAATGGAGAGAGAGAGTATGATTCTATTTTTTTCCTTTTTCTTTTTTTTTGGCCACCTTTTCCTTCTTTCCTTTTCTTTTCCTTTTTTTTTTGGCTTCATGACCTCCTACCCTAGATTGAAAGACCGGGATATTTGTGCAAATTTTTGGGCTTTGGGTTATTTTTGCCAATTTTCAAGGAGGGGGATTATTTTTGCCAAGTTTTCAAAATAGTGGGTTATTTACCCCTATTCTCTCAAGATTTTATGTTTGAACTCTCAAATAAATTTTATTTGAGTGAGGCTATTGTTAAGAGTGAAACATTGGGAGACTGCCACGTAAGGGTAGAGTATTCTGAATTAAGTTATTATATAGATATAAATATAGATTATACTTAAGAACTTTCCAACTTTAGAAAATATTTATAAATCAAACTGAAAGCAATTGAATTTTTTTTTTTGTATTCATCCATACACAATATATTCAATCCACTATAATCTCCCCTTCTCGAAAAATCCTAAATGCAACTTATAATCACCCCTATATTTAAGTTTATACAAAAAGTTGCATTTAGAGACTATGGACGTTCCTTGACAGTTGTAAAGTTTCATTTTGAGCCTCTTGACATACCCACCCCCCTCCCTCAATTTCTAGTATGGTCTGGTGGTAAAAGTTGCATTTAGAGACTCTTGACAGATCCATCCCCCATCATCCGATTTCCAGGGGTTTCTATCGGAATTCACAAGTTATGGACGGTGCCACCCAAATCTCCGACACCGGCATGGCCGAAGTTACCTCTCCTTCCGATCCTTCGATGCACCGGCCTATGCCCAATCCTTCGCAGCAGCCACCACTACAACAACAGCAAGAAAGATTGCAACAGATCAACATCTCGATCATGCTTAGCCATGATGATTGATTCATCCAAAACTCCCAATTTCAACCAATTTCAATCACATTGTTGAAACCCTAAAGCACCCAATTTCAATCATATATACTTAAACCAAAATCAATATAAATGTTAAATCTTACCTTGTGATTAATAGATTGACTAATAATTTTGAATTTATTTCACAAATCAATGTCAGCGGGTGCTCAAAGAGTATGAATGAGAGAAGAGAACAAAGTGTACAAGATTTCTTACTCTACTAAAGAGGACCAAATTGTAATTTTTTTTAAAATGAAAAGGAGTTGTTGTATAATTTCATATAAATTATCTTGTCTATATCGATTTTGTTATCGTGTTAATAGCCTTTATGATTTTATTTTAGGAAAATTTTGTTTGGTGCCCCTGAGTTTTAGATCATTCCAGTTGGTGTCCCAAATTTTCTGGATGGTGCCCTTGAAATTTACAAAAAGTTTGATATGTAATCTTAATCATTAATAATGTTGACTCAATCCATTTTTATTTGGAAAACAAACTAATACACACGAGAGAGGTTGAAGGCGATCTCTAGTCTCCACCAAAGCATCTCTTCTCGAACCATTTCTCCCTGTGCATTTAGAAGTCCAGTTGCGTCGTCAGCCAAGAGTGATGGAGACGACCGATGAAAAAGACCAATGGAGACGATTGACTTGAGAGCCTAGACGAACGGCAAAGAAGCAGGGTCAAGCACGGAGAACACTTTATAGGTTTGGATTTTGATTTCCCCCCTAAAATTAGGGTTAAATTTGGAACGAAGCTCGTTGAATTATGAATTATGATCACTTATGTTCAAATTTCGTGTAATTTGGCTAAATGAAGATGCAATGCCAAACTTTGGGTTCATTTAGGCTCAGACCCCCATTTGTTTTTGTTGTTATTGATAATGCATACATTAGATAGGCATTATAGGCATTTTTAGCTTAGATAGGTTGCATTTCTTTCGTTCTTTGTTACTAAATTGCATCTTATGATTATTCTAGAAGAGTTCAGATTTTGCGCAAATTTGTGGTTATCTTGCAGATCGAATCGGAACACATGTAGGAGATGCAATACCTTGAAGAGGAGTATAAAAGACATTGGAGAGAATCAAGGAATAAAAGGAGCAAATCACATCAAAAAGTTAGTCTCGGAAAGAAGACAAGTAAAACCGCAAACAGTAATGCGGCGGCCGCAGCATGGGGTGCGGCGGCCGCCGCCAGTGTCGATGAAAAAATTAATACTAATGCTGCGGCCGCAGCATACATGCGGCGGCCGCCGCATCTACCGACAACATTTAACGCGTCGTTTTAATTAAAAAAACCCTAGATGTCTTTTTGGTTTTTGTTGATGGCCGACTTTGGATGATACAAAAGGCCACTTTTTAGTTATTTTTGAAGGACTTCTATTCTATTCTTTTCATTAGACACTTTAGAGAATTTGAGCAATGTCTTCCATGAGGAACTAAACTCATCGATTCTGTCTGCAATTTGAAGCTTTATTTGGATTGATTGTGAGTTTCTAATTCTCGTTCTTATTTCCTATATTTGAATACTTCGACTTCCTTGTGCTTGATTGTATATTATTTTATTCTATCTAGCCCGCGCAACTAGTTAGAATCAATTCAATTGCTAAGGTTTTGTAGATTCCTGATTGTGAACCTTAACCTAAGTGGCAAACTTGTTCCTTTAGGCCTGATTGAACTAATTGAATAAGTAGGAAGTTGAATGTGTTGTTAAATCATTCTTTAGGGACTGCAAATACCTTGGCTAATCTCTGAACTTAAAGCTATCAATTGGGTTAAATCCTTCTTTAGGGACTGTTCGATTGATAAGGGTTTCTAGGACTGATTGGACTAGTAACTATATTAGGTCGAGACAAGGGCATTCATAGGAAACTTAATAGGACGAGAAGAAGTTACAAGGATCGCTTCAATCCAATAAAGTGGAAAATTGTAGGTAGAATTACTTCTCCAAATTGTCTAAAACCAATTCCTTTACTTTGCTTTATTCACTTCGCTTTGATAAAAGGCGAATCTTTCACACACAAAAACCGCCCAAACTGGTTACTTTGATTGACACTTGATGCATACTTGAGTTACAAATTTCCCTGTGGATCGACCTCTTGCTTATTGTTATACTTGCTATAGGTTTGAGTTTTCTTTGGCGGATCAACGATAGGTTTTACCTCCGTCAAATTTGGCGCTGTTGCTGGGGAATTTTTATTTAATTCTTGTGTGTTTTTAGTGTTAATTTTGGTGTGGATCGTCTTATATGGTCCATACCCGTGCTACTAATTCTTCTTTGTTGCCATTAGATTCGGAGATTGAAAGGACCCTTGCCGCTCTAAGGCGAGAAGCTCGTGATCGCTTTCGCGAACTCCCTTTTGATCAAGAAGAACCTACAACAGAGATGGCTAACGACGCGAACCGCACTCTTAAGGAGCTTTCTGCTCCTGATCTAACACAACAACCCTTGGCAATCCAATTCCCTGCGCTTGCAGAAGGAGTTAACTTTGAGCTGAAGTCTGGGGTGGTTCATCTTCTACCCAAATTCCATGGGTTGAGTGGAGAGGACCCCCACAAGCATCTGTCTGAATTCCATAGGGTGGTTGTTGGGATGAAACCAGAGAACGTAACTGAAGAGCAAATCAAGATGAGAGCTTTTCCTTTCTCTTTGAAGGATGAGGCAAATGAATGGTTTTTCTATCTACCACCTGACTCTATTTCTACTTGGGCTGAGATGAAGAGAGTCTTCCTAGAGATGTACTTCCCTGCAACAAAGCTCAATGCTTTGAAAAGGTCAATCAGCAGCATTGAGCAGTACGCGACGGAGTCTATACATGAGTACTTTGAGCGCTTCAAGAAACTCTGCGCCAGCTGCCCATGCCATGGGTACTCTCAAAAGGATCTGGTTCTCTTTCTCTTTAATGGGGTGACTGATATAGAGCGCAAAACAGTGAATTCTGTTTGTGGAGGAAACATGCTGAACAAGACACCTGCCGTGGCTTGGGATGTGTTTAAGGAGCTATCTGAGGGCTCCAGGCAGTTCAATAAGAGCCCTCGTGCTAGGTGTACTCGCTCTTGATGCTCCTGTGGCTGCACTTCAGACTGATATGGCAGAGGTAAAGGAGATGATGAAACAATTGGTTATTGATAGAACTCCTCAACAACTGAAGGCATGTGGTCTCTTCAGTCAATACACTCATCCTATGGACATGTGCCCGCTTCTACAAGATCCTAATTTTGATTTGAATGCCATTGGGAATTTCACTCAACAAAGGCCTAGGCAAGGCAATTATGGAAATCCTGGGTATGTCAACAACAACAATTACAACAGAGGCTATCAGCAAGGCTATGGGAACTACCAAGCTCCTTTCAATCAGCAAGGGGGGCAACAGGGAAGGCCTCAACAACAATATGAACCTCGACAGGGAGGTCAGCAGCAATCAAATGAGGATAATGAGGATCCACTACAGAAACTATCACGATTGGTCATGAGGAATGATAAACAACAGTCAGAGCGGATGTCAAATCTAGAGAAGCAGCAATCCGATCGGATGACAAATCTTGAGAATCAAATGAGTCAGCTCATTCAAATCTTGAGTGCTAAGGATGCAAATAGTTCAGGAAAGCTTCCGTCACAGACTATCGAGAATCCGACAAAGGAGAATGTCAGTGCTGTAACACTTAGGAGTGGCAAGGAACTGGTTGTCACAAATCAAAAGGACGATGAGGAGATAATGGACGAGGAGATAGAAATTGTTGAAGACGAAAATGGCCAAACTAGCGTGCGGCGGCCGCAGCACCCATGCGGCGCTCGCCGCCAGGGACGACATTCATGCGGTGCCCGCCGCAGGTGATCCCACCGCCAACTCCGATCCTGGTACGTTCTTCTCCCCTCTTTCTTCTTCTCTCCCTCTTTCTCCTCCTTCTTCTTCTTCCCCTTCTTCTCCCTTACCTATGGAGACTCCAAAGCCCATTCCGCATTTTCCGGAAGCCTTGAAAGATACACGAAGGTATGAGAATGACAAGGAAATCTTCGAGACATTCAGTAAGTGTGAGGTAAACATTCCTTTGCTTAATTTGATCAAAAGCATTCCTAGATACGCTAAATTTTTGAAGGAACTTTGCACTATCAAGCGGAACCAGAAGCTAAAAGGTAAGCAAAAGGTGAAGGTAAGCGAACATGTCACTGCTGTATTTCAAAAACGTATGCCTGAGAAGTGTAGTGATCCTGGTATGTTTGCTATTCCATGTGTGATAGGTGATACTAAATTTGACAAAGCCATGTTAGATTTATGAGCATCTATTAATGTTTTACCTTCTAATGTTTATCATGCTTTGGGATTGGGACCTCTGAATGATACTAGGGTAGTAATTCAACTTGCTGATCGATCTACTATCTACCCGAAAGGGATTGTTGAAGATGTCTTGGTTATGGTTGACAACTTGATATTCCCTGCTGATTTCTTTGTGATTGACATGGGTCCTGGTAACAATGAAGACCCTATTCTGTTGGGCAGACCTTTTCTGAAAACTGCTAGGACTAAGATAGATGTCTATTCAGGATCTCTTACTATGGAATTTGATGGTCAAAGAGTTGAATATAATACTTATGATTCCATGAAATTCCCATCTGATGGTCCTTCTCTGTGCTTTGTGGATGTTATTGATACTATGGCACAAGATTGCTTTGATTTGGAGTGTGTTGATGAGATGGAAGTTGCTTTACATGCTCCTATAGATGAAATTGCTAGAGATTATGTATTGTCATCTGATTTGCAGGAGGCTATAGTAGCTTTAGACCATCGATCTCCCACCTATGTGCCATCAAGGGGAGACCGCATCGAGCTGACCATTCCTACTGAAAAGCTTCTGCCATCTATTATCCAAGCGCCTGATGTTGAATTGAAACAACTTCCTAATCACCTTAAATATGCTTTTGTTGGTGAAAATAATACTCTGCCTGTCATTATTTCTAATAAATTGACATTTGGACAGGAGGAGCGATTGGTGACTGTTCTAAAGGAAAACAAGGAGGCGTTAGGATGGACGATAGCAGACATTAAGGGCATCAGTCCTACCCTCTGCATGCATAGGATACTATTAGAGGATGATGCCAAGCCGCCTAGACAACCTCAGCGGAGACTCAACCCGCCAATGATGGAAGTGGTAAAGAAGGAGGTGCTGAAGCTCCTTCAGACAGGTATGATCTTTCCCATATCTGATAGCAAATGGGTGAGTCCTACGCAGGTTGTCCCTAAGAAGGGAGGTATTACTGTTGTTGAGAATCAGGATGGTGAATTGGTCCCTAACAGGGTACAAACTGGATGGAGAGTCTGTATTGATTATCGAAAATTGAATGCAGTTACTCGCAAGGACCATTTCCCCCTTCCCTTTATTGATCAAATGCTTGAGCGTCTTGCCGGCCGTTCCTTTTATTTCTTTTTAGATGGTTACTCAGGATATTTTCAGGTACCAATAGCACCAGAGGATCAAGAAAAAACGACATTTACATGCCCTTTTGGCACTTTTGCATATCGCAGAATGCCTTTTGGGTTATGTAACGCACCTGGGACTTTCCAACGGTGTATGATCAGCATATTTTCTGAGTATGTTGAGCGCTTTATAGAAGTATTTATGGATGACTTCACTGTACATGGAGATGATTTTGATACTCGCTTGCATCATTTGTCACTTGTGATTAGACGGTGTGTAGACACCAACTTAGTCCTCAATTCTGAAAAGTGTCATTTTATGGTTGAGCAAGGCATTGTTTTGGGTCATATTGTGTCTAGCAGGGGTCTTGAGGTGGATAAGGCTAAGATTGATGTCATTCAGTCTCTACCTTACCCCACCAATGTGCGCGAAATTCGCTCTTTTTTAGGCCATGCAGGTTTCTATCGCAGGTTTATTAAATATTTTTCTAAGATTTCTGCACCTCTTTGTGATTTACTGAAAAAGGAAGTAGCTTTTGAGTTTGATGACAGGTGTAGAGCGTCCTTTGATGAGCTTAAAGGTCGCCTGACTAGCGCTCCTATAATTCAACCACCTATATGGTCTCAACCTTTTGAGATTATGTGTGATGCTAGCGACTATGCTGTGGAGGCTGTTTTGGGACAAAAGAAAGGAAGGAGCTCTCATGTCATCTACTATGCCTCCATGACTCTGAATGGAGCGCAAAGGAACTACTCAACCACTGAGAAAGAGCTCCTGGCTGTGGTCTTTGCACTGGAGAAGTTTCGCTCCTATCTCCTAGGAGCTAAGGTAATTGTCTTCACTGATCACGCTGCTCTTCACTATTTATTAACTAAGAAAGAAGCAAAGCCAAGATTGATTCATTGGATTTTACTTTTGAGTGAATTTGACATTGAAATCAAAGATAAGAAAGGTGCAGAAAACTTAGTAGCGGATCACCTCAGCAGACTTGTCCAAGGAGAGGATAAGCCCGAAGATCAAAGACCCATTCACGGTGAGTTTCCTGACGATACATTGTTTTACTTGACTCACACATCTTCTTTGCAACTGCAGGAACAAACAGGGACGGAAGATGCGGCGCCCGCAGCATTCATGCGGCGCCCGCAGCACCCATGCGGCGCCCGCCGCACGCTGTTCAAGCCACCGTTTCACCTCTTTCTCTCCCATCTGACGAGGTAAGTTCTGATATTCCTGAACTTTTGATGGGTGTCCATACTCCTCGACCTTGGTTCGCCAATATGGTGAATTTCTTGGTCATGGGAGAATTTCCACCAAACTTTACAAAAGCTCAAAAGGACAAGATTCGACATGACTCTCGCTTCTATGTTTGGGATGACCCCTACCTTTGGAAACATTGTGCTGATCAGGTAATTAGGAGGTGTCTGCCAGACAATGAGGTACAATCTGTCCTTACTTTTTGTCATGCCCATGAATGTGGAGGCCACTTTGGTCCCCAAAAGGCTGCTAGGAAAGTTTTAGAAGCAGGTTTCTTTTGGCCTCACTTATTTAGGGATGCTAATGCCTTCTGTAAATCATGCGATAGATGCCAAAGGATTGGGAGCATATCGGCAAGAAATGAAATGCCACAAACTAAGATCATATTCTGTGAAATTTTTGATGTTTGGGGTATTGATTTTATGGGTCCCTTTCCTACCTCTTTTGGGAATATCTATATTTTGCTTGTGGTGGACTATGTCTCCAAGTGGGTGGAGGCAAATGCCAGCAGAACTGATGATTCCAAAGTAGTTGCAGATTTCCTAAAAGACATAATTTTCGTAAGATTTGGGGTGCCTAAAGCTCTAGTCAGCGACAGGGGGACATATTTCTGCAATAGGACCATCACTGCCCTGTTAAAGAGGTATCATTTCACGCATAGAGTGTCCACTGCTTATCATCCTCAGACCAATGGACAAGCGGAAGTATCAAATAGGGAGATTAAGAGCATTCTGGAGAAAACAGTGGCCCCTAATAGGAAGGATTGGAGTCTAAGGCTGAATGATGCTCTTTGGGCTTATCGGACTGCCTATAAGACTCCCATTGGTATGTCTCCCTATCGAATTGTGTTTGGGAAGGTTTGTCATCTTCCAGTGGAACTTCAGCATAAGGCATACTGGGCTGTCAAAAACTGCAATATGAGAATGAATGAAGTGGGAGAATTCAGGAAACTTCAAATGCAAGAGCTGGAGGAATTGCGTTTGGATGCATATGATAATGCAATGATCTACAAGGAGAAGACAAGAGCTTGGCATGAAAAACATATCCTGCGGAAGGAACTCAATGTAGGAGACAAGGTCCTCCTATACCAATCACGTCTGAAACTCTTTTCAGGAAAGCTTAAATCAAGGTGGGAAGGACCCTACACCATCTCAAGGATTTTCTCTCACGGAGCAATTGAACTCTATGATCCCAAGTCTAATGAGCTCTTCAAGGTCAATGGTCATAGGGTTAAGCCATACTTTGAAAACATTCCACATAGTGAAGAGGAGGAGTTGGTGCTTGCTGAACCAACCGACTAGGCCACTCAAGGGCCATCACGTCGAGCCAACGACTTGAAACAAAGGCGCTACTCGGGAGGCAACCCGAGGTAAGTTCTCTTTTCCTTTTCATCTTCATTATTTCGTAGGTAGTTTCATTAGTTAATTATTTTAGGATTAGTAACATAGGTAGTTTAAAATAAAATAAAATAATAAAAATAAAATAAAATAAAATCTGCGTACAGATGGCCACCTCACTTGTGGCGGCCGCAACAACCCATGCGGCGCCCGCCGCACAGCAAATCCACAGCAATACCCTCTGGTGGCGGCCGTAGCAAACCATGCGGCGTCCGCCGCCTCTCAGACCCGTGATAATTTCCAAAAAAAAAAATTAATTAATTAGAAGATAGATAGATCACGTACGAGAGCCTTTCTTCAACCCTACCTCTTGTCACTTTTCATCACCACCGCCACTTTCAAAGTCCCCAAAAACCTCCATTGTTATTCAACCTCCCACACACTTCTTCTTCCTATCTAAGCTACAACCCTTTGGATCTAGCACCCAATCTCTCTCTTTCCCCCTAATCCACCTCCTCCTTGCCGGATCCGACCCTCTCTCGCCGGATCCAAGCTTGCACGCGCCTTTCCTCGCCGGATCTGCGTCCCAGCACCGCTGCGCCCGCCGCCGCTGCTCGCCGCCGCTCCTGTGCACGAGATCAGCCCCTAATTTGCTATATTCTCAATTTCAAGTCCCTCTTTTACAACTCTCCTGGTATGATTTCTCTCCTATTCTCTTTCAATTTCAGATTTTATTTGCTATATTGAGAACTAGGTAGAGATTTGATATTGAGTTGCTTATTCATTGATTAAAGGTTGGAATTTGAGTGGGATATTTTTGTTGTTTTTTTTAAAAGGGGACTGATTTATTTATATATATATATATATATATATATATATATATATATATATATATATATATATATAGGGCTGATTTTCTTGGGGTTATGAGATTTGAAAGTAGGTAAATTGAGTAAATTTGGGGTGTGATTGTTGATATTTGTTAAATATTCTTGAGTTTGGGTGGATGATTGAAAAAGATTTGGCTTTTTGGGTAAGTTTAATTGAAAGAGTTGTGTTGGGGTTTTGATTTGAGGTTCATGAGTTACTTGAGGTGTGTTGGGTGCTTTGTTGTTTGACTTGAGTTGTATTGACAATTTGTTATTGAATGCTAGATTTGATCATAATGGTGCGCCGGTTGAGGAACGTATCTAAGGAACAGAAGAAGGCTTTTGAGAGCTTCGATCTCAAGCGGTTCATACAAACGAAGTTCTTTGAAGTTTCTACCCTTCAGAGACTGGGTATGTTAGATGTCACCAGTCGTATGCTCACTCATGGCGGGCTAGGGAGATTCATAGAGTGTAATGCCCCCACATACCCAGAACTGGCGGCGGAGTTCCTGATTACTTTTGAGTGTGTGGACGCCTCTAGGGTTAGGTTCAACTTGTTGGACCAAAGGCATACGTGCACACACGACCAACTGAGACGTGCCTTTGGAATTACTCGGGCCCCCTCCCCAGATTGGCAGTCCCTATCTTCAGAGCAACAACGCTATGACTTTTGGCAGGCAGCTACTGGCACCAGATTCGATGGACATCAGGGCGAATACAACTACAAATTTGTCTATCCATGCTTACGACTGGTTCACAAGGTCCTGGCCATGTCTTTCAGCGGTCAGGGCGACGTGAACAAGGTGCCTGCAGGCGATCTGTCTTGGCTATGGAGCCTAGCTCCCCAGTCACATGGTACACCGGACTGGGTTGAGATTTTTATAGACAACTGCCTCAAGATCTGCACGAAGAAGAGGAAGGGGAGAATTGGCTTGGGGGGATGATCAGCCTGATAGCCCACCACATTCTGCAGCCTGACCAGTGCGGTGTACCCATGTCTGGTGGGCACACTTATACGATTCATCAGCTGAGGAGGGCATATTTGACTGAGGTACCTGATGGGCCAGGTTACATTTGGAAGGCGGGGCAGAATGGAGCCCACCGCCTGACCCTGCCTATGGCCTTACCTTATGGGCCTACCAACGATTCCCTCTACATACAAACTGCTCAGAATGTGGTGGGGGAGGAGGATGATGAGGACGAGTATGAGGATGATGCCCCTACACAGACAGATTACCATATGGGGGATGCACAGCAGGCTGTTGGATCTTCTGCGGGACCTCGCTTCTCTTCTGCAGAGGACGACCCCTGGCGGGACCATTTGATCAATGAGTTCCACCGTATGTCCTTACGCCAGGATGCCTTTGAGTTCACCCTCAACAACATCGGTCGCACTGTGCGGGAGACGGACTACAACGTGGAGGAGATGCGAAGAGAGCAGACCTACTACTTTCGCCAGCAATACCCTCACATACCACCGTACCAGTCGCCGCCTTACCAGCCGCCGCCTCAGTGAGTGGTTAGTACTACCTCCTTCACCCTGATTTTTATGTTTATTTTGGTTGTCTGTACTGTTTCAGTGAGGACACTGAAAATTTTAAGTGTGGGGGAGGAGATTTATATGTATATTATGTCAATTCTGCATTTTCTAGGACCATGTTTTATTTCTGCACAACATATTAAGTTCTGTAATAATTAGTTTATTTCATTTCTGTTAAGTTTGATTTTTTGTCTATTATTTATTTAAATTTTCTGCATTTTCGGAATTAAAAAAATAAAAAAACGAAAATTCAAAAATAGAGCATGCATTGCATACATATGTGTTATTCAAATACCCATCTGGCTTAATTTGTCCTCTATTTTAAATTTCAAGCATGATTCATAAAAATCCCATGGAGTTCTGGATGTTTTGATTATTGTCTTTATTTGATTTTTGTGGAACATGAGCTAGCAAATACAATTGAGCATGTATGATTGAGCTAAAGTATGATTGAAGTCCTCAAAACATGACCCTACGAGAATATTTGACCTTATTTGAATACTTTTGCTCAATTGTGTGAATTACTCGCCTAGTGTTGCTACCTCTGGACATTGACTGCAATATCTATTTTTAAAGACCGACTCACATGTTTGTTCCTTGCGGAGTTTATGTTATACTTTGAGTATTTTGCTGAATTGGTGAATATTTAGTGAATAAGGTGGCAATGGTTGATGCACTTAGTAACCGGATCTATGCATGACACCCATGGGTATGATTCGCGCAAAAAGGTGTTGAAAACTATCCACTAGGAAAGAAAGCTTGATCATTGAGTAACCAGGTTCATTCATGACACCCATGTTTGCAACTTGCGTCAAAAGGTCTTCAAGTGGACTTCATATTATTAGGTTGAGGTGTTGATAGACCGGAGCCATTCATGACACCCATGTTTGCGCTTCGCGTAAGGAAAGCACCAAGACAAGAAAAAGAAAAAAAAAGAGAAAAAAGAAAACAAAAGAAGAAAAAAAAAATTCCATTTTATTTTCTTTATTGTGTCCCGCAAGTAATGACATTTCGGTAGAGAATTGGTGATATGGTGGTCAATGTCTATGAGCTTAGTGCATGATTGGTTTGAGTTGAGAGTTGTCACCTTAAAGCCTAAACACATGAGTGAAACACACATTTCTAGTGAGGTTGGATAATGTCTACTTCTAAGCTTGATCACTAAAATACATGCTATGACGTTTGCTTGCTTGGTTTATGTGTTCACCTGCTATAATGTTGCTTTTTGATAAGGATTGAAATTTGAAGGGATTTCCTGTGGGATACATTGATTCATGTTCATTCTATCATTGCTTGAGGACAAGAAAAGGTTAAGTGTGGGGGAATTTGATAATGCATATATTAGATAGGCATTTTTAGCTTAGATAGGTTGCATTTCTTTCGTTCTTTGTTACTAAATTGCATCTTATGATTATTCTAGAAGAGTTCGGATTCTGCGCAAATTTGTGGTTATCTTGCAGATCGAATCGGAACACATGTGGGAGATGCAATACCTTGAAGAGAAGTATAAAAGACATTGGAGAGAAGCAAGGAATAAAAGGAGCAAATCACCTCAAGAAGCTAGTCTCGGAAAGAAGACAAGTAAAACCGCAAACAGTAATGCGGCGGCCGCAGCATGGGGTGCGGCGGCCGCCGCCAGTGTCGATGAAAAAATTAATACTAATGCTGCGGCCGCAGCATACATGCGGCGGCCGCCGCATCTACCGACAGCGTTTAACGCATCGTTTTAATTAAAAAAACCCTAGATGTCTTTTTGGTTTTTTGTTGATATCCGACTTTGGATGATACAAAAGGCCACTTTTTAGTTATTTTTGAAGGACTTCTATTCTATTCTTTTCATTAGACACTTTAGAGAATTTGAGCAATGTCTTCCATGAGGAACTAAACTCATCGATTATGTCTGCAATTTGAAGCTTTATTTGGATTGATTGTGAGTTTCTAATTCTCGTTCTTATTTCCTATATTTGAATGCTTCGACTTCCTTGTGCTTGATTGTATATTGTTTTATTCCTTCTAGCCCACGCAACTAGTTAGAATCAATTCAATTGCTAAGGTTTTGTAGATTCCTGATTGTGAACCTTAACCTAAGTGGCAAACTTGTTCCTTTAGGGCTGATTGAACTAATTGAATAAGTAAGAAGTTGAATGTGTTGTTAAATCCTTCTTTAGGGGCTGCAAATACCTTGGCTAATCTCTGAACTTAAAGCTATCAGTTGGGTTAAATCCTTCTTTAGGGACTGTTCGATTGATAAGAGTTTCTACGACTGATTGGACTAGTAACTATATTAGGTCGAGACAAGGGCATTCATAGGAAACTTAATAGGACGAGAAGAAGTTACAAGGATCGCTTCAATCCAATAAAGTGGAAAATTGTAGGTAGAATTACTTCTCCAAATTGTCTAAAACCAATTCCTTTACTTTGCTTTATTCACTTCGCTTTGATAAAAGGCGAATCTTTCACACACAAAACCCCCCAAACTGGTTACTTTGATTGACACTTGATGCATACTTGAGTTACAAATTTCCCTGTGGATCGACCTCTTGCTTATTGCTATACTTGCTATAGGTTTGAGTTTTCTTTGGCGGATCAACGATAGGTTTTACCTCCGTCAGTTATTGTTAAATATCTCGTATTAATCTCGGCCCCCATTTGTGTTGAATTGGTCTTATTCGACTGATTTGATTATGACTGTGCTTAGGTCTGATTTTGAATGTATTTAGGGTCTGGATAGGAAGGAGTATGAAATAACAAATTTGTGTGTTTCTATTGGCTTTCAATGTCTCGTATTGACCTCCCTCAATTTGTTTTGAATCGGTCTCCTAGATAGGCTTTCTTTAACCCATATATTTATAACAGTGAGTTTAGTACTTCTTTACCAGCTCTGATAGATGAATGTATTCAATCTACATCGATGGACACAAAAAGAGCTCTATATAAGGTAAGACAAGTTAAGCAATGAAAAAGTTACAAAACAATTATGCTAAATGTAAAAGATTGTTGTTTATAATTATAGCAAAGTACATGACCTATATTTTTTTTTTCAAATTTGGTATGTCTAGGTTTTGTCAAGGTAAATGGCTTGGAGTCTAATTGTTCTCTTGGTCTGTCTAGGTTTATTGCCCATGCTTATTTGCTAAATTATGTATGACTTTCCAGACCGTTTGATGGGGGAATGAACTGCAATACTATGATGGGAAAATGCTTATTTGATTATTTAGTAAAGTCTTATTTAATTCCTTTCATATGTAATCCAATTTTTTTCTTGTTTTTATTCACAATTATTTGCTCATTAACTTAATAACTTTATATTGGTTTAACGCTGATCTTCTTATTAAATTTAAGCATATTAACTCAAATGGTAGTACTGTGCTCATACATGAAGATATGAGTTCGAATTCCACATAGGCTAATTTCAAGCTCCAAAAACAGACAAGACTCATTCGTGCCTATTAACTCTTAGCTGCACATGGAACAAATGTTCTTATTTTGCATGTTTTTTACTTTAGATGGAGACCTTTGTAGCCTAATATGTACAACAACAAGCTAAACTATACATACATACAATATATATATATATATATATATATATATATATACTAGGTAAGAACAGCGTGGGAATGCGCACAGTTTATCGTAATTGCACTCTATATATAGTATCATGATGTTATCATCTCTATTTCTCACCTCCACATATTCACTTTGAGTAGGATCAATATGTGTAATCAATCAAGGAATGGAACCCAAAGTTGATTGTAACGGTTAATAACCAAATACATTTCACATTAGGGTATACACCCTTGAAACTTGAAAGGCAAAACAAGCTTTAAAAGGAAGACAAGGCTCATAGAGTGTGTATCCACAAAAGAGGGATTTGCTTACGTTTTCATTCAATCCTCTCATGAATTGCCTTCTGGTTAGTCTCTTAAGTGCATGACTATCCATCTCCGGGGCCAATAGCACCTGCCGAAGGGCCCTCTTAATTCTCCTTAAATGGAATAAACGATTGGCCTTGATGTGGAGGAAACTCTGTAAAAAGAATAATGCAGGTTTCATAAACATAAATTGGTGATGGCAATATCCCTCTGGGCATTAGAACCTGAGAACCTTCTATGAACCAAATAGCAAAAAATAAGTTAATAATGTCAATTCATAATAAGAAATTCATTATTCACCCCCAAAATAGCCCCCAAAACAAAACGCAAGTCCTCAAGAACTTAACCCATCCAAAGCTAAGAAAATAGATATAGCATCATTCCGCAACGAACAAGTTGCGTCATTTTGATCATAGAAGCAGCCCCAAAATCTAAGATTAATAGGCTAGGAAAGTACCCGCAACATCAGCAATGGTCAAGCACATCTAAACAAACCAAAACAACCCCATTTCAATTAGAATCGGTAAAAAAAAAAACACAGCACAATAGCAACTCCTTTAGCAGACCAAAACAACCCCTTCCCAGCAAGCAAACAAGTCATAAAAGTCAATAAGTACATCACCGAACAAAGTAGCACATTGTGGACTAAGAACAGCCCACGATTGCAACAAATAATCACCACAACTTAGAAAATTGTATAAATGACCTGCATCACCATTGTCCAAATTCACAACCAAACTCGTTAATTAACAAATCAAAACTTTACCATCCAAGCAAATTGCATAAGGAGTTCACTTAATAAATGATGCTAACATAGAAACTGTTAGAGCAGCGTCAAAATTAGTAAGCGCAAATATAATATTCTCAATACCCACCAACTATAAGTTTACAAACAACCAAAAAATAGAAGAAACAACAATATATAAATTATGTGAAGAATTAACCTCGTTAGCGGTCATCCATTTTCAACGCTAACACGGAAAAAACACCCAGAATTGCAATTTAACAACACCATCTCATCAAGACCTTTGAATGCATATTCATACAAGCACTTTCAATCTAAGAAGAAAATTGAAACTAAAAAAATAAAGAAATAACAAACTAATGACAACCTTTTAGCATGATCTATCATTAAATCATATAAAATCATGCACATATAGAAGTACATGCATACGAGTTGTAGCTAGGTTTGTAGGGTAACAAATAGTACAAGCCAAAGAGCATGACATTGAGCCAAAAATCAAAGAAATTAACTTGGAACATTTGCCTCCACAAAGCCTGAGATTTCATCACGGAAAACATCATAGAAAGGTAGATAATTCTTTTCAACAATGTAGCCTTTATATGTTCAGAATTTTCAATCATATACTTCCCTTCATCAAACATCCAACCATTCATTTGGAGTAATGGGAATGATGAGTTCTAAATCAAGACTTAAACAAGGACACCATGAACATAGGCACACCGAAAACTGGAGCAACATTAGCAGCACTCTCAACTTGCACAAATGAATGCATTGAATAGAAAAGAGAAAACAAAAATTTCTAAACAGATACTTTATATACTCAGAAAAACTATTTCTTTCACTTATTTGGTTCAAAACACAAAACTTTATTGAGTCAACCAGTCTTTGCACTTATTTCATATGCAACCGGCAATTACCTCTCAGTCTCTCACCATACTCTGTATATGTAGATATTGGTTAAACCTCTCCAGACAAAGAACAGAAGGAATATTTCTTTAGCAGCTGCATATGTCGAAAAAGATGAAATTAGAAACATGTGAAAAAAATGAGATGAGATTACATGAAAAAGGAAAACATGATATATTTGTGGCAATAACTCAAGTTATCCATAAGTAGTTGAGAAACTATTCACAAAAATAATTATTTGAAGCAAAAAGGACTCAAAAGGTGAATATCACCGGAATTATCACTTTCATTCAAACTATTATCATGCCTTACTTTCCTACTTTTCCATTTTCAGGAATAGACAGAGAATAGGCTTCTAGGCGGAAGTGCGAAACCGAGTGGAAAAAACACGCACCAACAATCTCGACAACGTGGAGGATGAACTCATGGCGAGCTTAATTGGCGTTTTACCAACAATGACCTAAGTAATTCATTACCTGAAATATGAAATAAAAGTGAATCCAGTCAAATATATGAAGACAACCATGTCATTTATATCATCAACACGAGGCAAGCCACATAAATTATGAACGACTAGTGTAATATTTAGAATCGTAGGAAATTATAAATTAATCCCAAGCTTTTATATCATAAATAAACAAAAGAACAAGTATGAGGATGAATTAGGTTGGCAAACAAAGCCATTTTTTTTTCTAATAGCAAGAAACAAAGCAGCTTATTTTTATTTAATAAATATAAAATATTATGTTCTTTAAGTCTTTATGTGGAAAACAAATGGAAATTAAAGAAACCAATACAATCTCCTATCTACATACTCCATCAAACAAAACCATGCATCCTAGAAAATATTGAATTGCCATGACCTGGCACTCAGAGCGAGCAATTACATTTACTCCAAACTTAGTTTTGGCTTGTCGACGGAAAAACTCCAAAAATCTAGTATTTATATCAATACAGTTTGTTTCATTTCACAAAACCAAGCCCTTGAGCATATGGTTGGGGTGAACCTTGTGTTTATTTCCACTAAATGCTACTCAGCAAAAGAACCTTTACTAAAAAACTCTTCACACACAAACCAATTGCAACCCTCTCATATGATTAATGCTAACATTATGTGTAATTACTTCCCAACTAATAACCATGCAGGATCCAAGATGGAGCGAACTATCCTACAACCCCAAATCAAAACCCTAATGCAAACATGACAAACCCCAAGTCAAATCCAAATTGAATATTTCCTTGTTCAATTCAAAGAAAAATACAGTAAATACCTGATGAACGGTTTTTAGTCGCGTTAACCGTATCAAAATAAATTCGAACCTACCTAACTAATGTAGTGTGGTAAGAACGAGTCGATCCCACAGAGAATCAAGTTATTCCTAAGTTAAGTTTATTTACCAATTAATAGAAAACGAGGGTGTTTGAGTGGTGTAAATAAGAAAGAACATAAAATAAACTATAAACAAATTAATGCAAAGCAATTTACAGAAAATCGTTCTACCTACAACTATCTACTTTATTTGGTTGAATTGATATTGTAACTTCCTCTTATCCTTTTATAATTCCTATGAATGCCCTTGTCCCGACCTAATATAGTTACTAGTCAAATCAGTCCTAGAAACCTTTATCAATCGAACAGTCCCTAAAGAAGGATTTAACCCAATTGATAGCTTTAAGATCAGAGATTAACCAAGGTATTTGCAGTCCCTAAAGAAGGATTTAACAACACATCCAACTTCCTACTCATTCAATTAGTTCAATCAGCCCTAAAGGGATAAGTTTGCCACTTGGGTTAAGGTTCACAATCAGGAATCTACAAAACCCTAGCAAATGAATTGATTCTACCAAGTTGATCAGTCGAGATAGAATAAAACAATCAAACATTCAAGCACAAAGAAGTCGAAACATTCAATATAGGAAATAAGGAACAAGAATTAGAAACTCACAATCAATCCAAATAAAGCTTCAAATTGTAGACAGAACGGGAGAGTTTATGTCTCCATAAAAATAAAACAAAACATACTTAGGTTAAAGAGGAAGCAAAATGGTCGCGACCGTATGAATGTATGTTCGGCCTCCTCCTCGCCGTTATGAATTGAAGTATATATATATATATATGGAAAACCTCTCTAACTATCGTAATATAAAATATTATATATATAAAATATATCCCTCCTAATCTATCGATCTATCTAATAGAATATAATATAAATATATAACTAATTCATCTAACTAATCTATCTAATGAATTAACGACAAGAACACTAAAAAAAAAAATAATGAGCACTAGCATTCATGTGTGGTTGTGGCTCCTTCCGAACTCCCATTGCACAAAGATAGCGCATTCAGGCCCATGTATCGATTTGAACCGGTTCCCTTGCTCCCAATTTGCGAAATAATCTCATAAATTACGATCGATCTCCGAATTCATACGATCCAGCCCGAAAATACCTGAAATATATAAAAGTACTAGTGTAGACTCCGAAAATCAAATAATACTAAATAAGCTATAAAATATGTAAAATTGTTCTAAACTACTATGCAAATATATAATTAAAACATTAAAATAGACTCTATCAATACCTATGAAAGAAGCAAGTTTCAACCTCCTAAATTCACCTTCACCATCTTCGATTCACATGAAGAGAAACACCCCAAATCAAATACTATGAAAAATCAAGAATTAAGGTTGAATATTTCAAGAAATCGAATAGAAGAATACTACAAAATATGTAAACCTACTACCAGAAGCTGCCATATAGTTGACCTTGGTGTTTTCGACGAATTGCAACCGGATCTAGACCCATCGCCAATGAATCGAAGCGGGAGAAGTTAGGGTGTGATTCAGGGGGCGTCGAGGATTGATGGAAGCAGGAGGAGGAGAAGGAGAGAGCAGCAGAGGAGGAGAGAGATGAAGAAGAAGGGGCAAAGGAGGTGAAATATGACCCATCCCTAAGACACACAAACGGCTCAATTCAGGGAACGTTGGGGTGCGATTCAAGGGGCGTCGGGGACTCATGGCAAGAGGAGAGAAATCGGAGGAAGAGAGAGAGGCGGGGGAGGAGATAGATGAAGAAGAAGGGGCGAAGGAGGTGAAATATGCAGATTTGAGGAGGGAGAGCGACCGTGTGATAGAATGGAGCTTCTTCCATAAAACGACTTCATAATGGGTTACTATTCATTCGAGCATTTGGAACATTTATAGAATTATATATATATATATATATATATATATATATATAGAGAGAGAGAGAGAGAGAGAGAGAGAGAGAGAGAGAGAAAAGATCAAATGTTTACAAGTCTTAACATGTTTTGTGTTAACAAATAATGCCCGTTGGATTAATGAAGATGGAAGACCAGGATTAATCAATGATTTTCTGGATTTATTTTTAATTAAAATGGGGGACCCACATGGATTTACACCGCACTTTCACAGGGCCAGAGCGTGTGATGCACAACCAAAATCCAGTAACTGGCGTGTGGAGTGGGAGGCGATTTTGATTTTTTTTTTCCAATTTACACAGATTTCATTTTTGAAAATATATTGGGAAGATCGTGATTAAATATTCTGGTATGCAAAATCTTTGAAAGTCTGTGAAGTTTTCATCCAAGCGGACGGACGGTGAAGAAGAGGAAGAAGCAAAGCTCTCGGACGGTGAAAATCGCTGATGGATTCAGGTATTGGGTTAATAGACCTCATTAGCAGTTGAATTAATCGATGTTTAGAAGCAATTTTTCGTTGTAAATATGCATTTGTTATTGCTGATGGCGGTTATGGGATGCAAAAACAACTCGACATAAGTATTTTTTGGGTTAATTGGCAACATGTATAATTCGATGTTGAATTATTCGGTGTATGAATGCCTGTATTCGTTGCAACTATGCAATTGGTAGTGCTAATGGGGGTACTGGGATGAAAAAACAACTGGCAGTACGTGAATTATTTGATGTTCGGAAGCAAGTATTCGTTGTTACTATGCAATTATTCATGATGATTGCAGTACGTGGATGCAGAAACAACTGGAATTTAGTAATTTTTGGATTAATTGGAAACATGATTTTTTTTGTAATTTTTTTTTATTTGATATGTGATCACGCGGATTTGTAGAATGCGAAGGAATGGGATGTTGACAATAGAGGTGGTGTCGACGAGGAAGTTGTGGACTACATTTTTTATCAGCTGTTGACGGATGAAGTTAAGGTTGGATACGTTCAATCACAATCTCCAGGGAAAAAAAAATATTGGATTCCAACATGTGATGAATCGTTGAAGCCAATAGTTGGTAAGAAGTTCAAAGCGATAGAGGAAGGGATGGAGTTCTACAAGAAGTATGGATCGATGGTTGGGTTTGATGTACGTGTTGGTGGAGCTCGTGATCATCCAAGAGACGGTACTTGCCTGCATCGCTACATGCTGTGCAATAGGCATGGTTTTGCGGAAACAAACACAAACAAAGGAAAGAAGAAACGGTTGACCAACCGTGTTGGGTGCAAGGTGCATATATATTTGAAATTTATAGGGCTTGATGGATACCATATAGCTAAAATAGAGGAGCGACACAATCACCTCCTTATGTAAGACGCATTAAATAAATTTCTGAAGGTGCATAGGAAGCTTGACGTTGGTCATAAACAGTTCATGATCAACTGTGCACGGGCGCATTTGGGTCCAGCCATGACGCATCGACTTATGAAAGAGTGTAGACAAGGCTCAAAACATGGAGTTCTAGAGATGCATGATATAAAAAATTTCAAACGGGATGTGATGGGGTACATTTCGAGTGCAGATGCACAAATGGTGCTTGAGAAGTTTATGCTGAAGAGACAGGCATCCTCCGCTTTCTATTTCGATCATGTTGTGAATGAGAAGAACCAACTAGTGAGACTATTCTGGTGTGATCCTATCGCCCGGGCGAATTTTGCTGCTTTTGGTGATGTTGTGTCATTTGACTCAACATACAGGACGAACAAGTATGGTATCTACCTAGTGCTTTAGAATATTTTATATTACATATTATTCTGTGAAATTATAGCAAATATTCAGTAATGATTGGGCAAATATTCGTCTGTATATGAGAACTTAGGTTGTTATTTTTAGAGATGTGTGTTATTATTTGTAATCAAATGAAAACCCTTGTAAAATATTATTAAAACATTTCGATCTGTGTGGTGTATATGTACAGGTATAGCATGATATTCGCACCTTTTACAGGCTTGGATAACAGCCGCAAAGCTGTAACGTTTGGGGCTGGTTTGTTGTTAATAGAGGATAAGCAGTCGTACAAGTGGCTATTCGAGGACTTTCAAAAAGCCATAGGTAAGGACCCGTTCGTAATTGTAACAGATCAAGATCCGTCCATGAGGGAGGCTATTCCGGAGGTGTTTTCTAATACTTGGCATTGCTTTTGCATGTGGCATATCATGATGAAAGTTCCTAGAGAGGTAAGTAAATATTATGTTATTACTTCATTATAACAATGAAAATGGTATGGCTCCATTTTGCCATTATGAATGAGATGGTGATAAGTATTCCTTATGTTGATGATTATTATTCATTACATTGGTCTATGTATTCGTTACATTGAGGATGAATATTAATTACATTTGTAGCAAGTTCTCACTGTGGTCATGATTAGTATTCAGACAACTATAAGAGATATGCATCAAAATTTCCCTTTCACTATCATCAGCCTTAGCAACCTTACCAATATTCATTATAAGTTTACGATTATTCATAAATATTCGGCAACATTTAAGAAATATTCATCACAGTAACTCAATTAATGAATACTCAACAAAGATTCATCTACTACATATCGAAATGCATTATTAGACATAGTATCAGCTCTGATTTAAATTTTTTTTTTTTATGTAAATATCCCAGGCTCCAAAAGAAGTATGTCTCAACAAAGAATTTCGACAAAAAATAAACAAATTGGTATGGAGCTACGAGATCACTGTCGAACAGTTTGATGAGATATGGAAGGAGATGTTGTCAGATTATTCCCTTGAAGACAACAAATGGATGTCGCTCATGTACAAGATGAGGATGAACTGGATACTTGCGTTTTTCGGGGATGTGCCAATGGGTGGTTTAATTCGAACGGCATCCATTTCAGAGTCCGCTAATAGCTTCTTTGGAGAGTATTCTGGTAAACATTTCAGCATGGTCGAGTTGATGATGCAATTTGATAATGCTATGGATACTCAGCGGCACACCCAAGCAATGCTAGACATGGAGTCGGCAACTGCAGTACCAAAATATGTGACTCGTCTTGATATCGAGAGGCATTTAGCATCGGTGTATACTTTGAGGGTTTTTGTGAAGGTTAAAGAAGAGATTGTTGATGCAATCACCATATGCAATGTGACCAACGAGACTCGGGAGGTTGGGGGCAAGACTCACGTTGTTGTAGAATAAGAGGTCGGGGACTTTCATGTAGTATATGAAGTAGCAACCGAGGTTTTTAGATGCAGCTGCAACACTCTCCATAGGATTGGAATCCCTTGCAAACATATATTAATTTGCAACGTACAAATATATGGGTACGAAGGAAATACCATCCATAATGGTCAAGGTGAGGTGGACGGAGCAAGCTAGGGCGCTGGCACATGTTCAACTTGATGATGCGGTGCTGAAGCAGTGTGTTGCAATTGAAGCTAGGAAATTGGCCGTGAACAGGTTATTGGGCACAATATATTCCACGATGGGCCTCGTGGAGGAGGACAATGATCTTATCGAGGATTTGATGAAGACTTTGCAAGGAAAGAGATCACAATACATGAAGAAAGTTGTTGACTCCGTGTCAATTGGGACTAGCAATGAGTCGTTTGTTGAGAAGTACGTGGGGGTAAAGCCTCCATACAAGGTACTTATCCACCCCCCCACCTCAAGCAAAGAACAAGGGACATAGGTTGAAAGGGTCGTTGGAGACGGCGACAGAGAAAGCCTTAAAGGCGAAAGGGAGAAAGTGTGGGAGTTGTGGTATGTTCGGACATAACAGTAGGACTTGTAAAGGAAAAATGAAGGTGGATGAAATGTTTGATGCTGATGACAATGATGATAATGAGGACTGGTCAGATGATGTAAGTGACGAACATGCTCAGGAGGATAGTGACTCGCTAGGATGGTAGGTTTTAAGTTACTTGTTTTTATGTAGGGTACTGTCTATGAACCATTGAGGTGGTGGTTAGATATTTGGATTGTTTGTTTGGTTTGGTATATTCCCTTGTTTCGTACATTTATTTGAATCTTTGGGTCATGCTGATGTTGCTGCAGGTGTGACTGATCTTCATTTCATATGTGTTAATGGCTGATGTTTGTTACGTACCCAGAAATATTTACTATATATTCACCGAATAAATATATAAAACTACTGAATGATTACTTGAAATGGTTGTTTTGGTCCGTGTAACCATGACTAATTATTCAAGTCATTCAAGGCATTGAAATATTCATCTCAGGATCACAAATATTCAACTAATTCGAGGCATTAGAATATTCATCACAATTTTCAGCTCAAGAGCACAATATCTATCTCAAGAGAAACACAAATTAACAAAAATGCGTCCAAATTACATAAATATTCATCACAGTAATTCAATTATTCATAAAAGACATGAGTCATTCCACCATTATAACAAACTAACCATTATTAAAAAAAAACCATTTCAACTCAATTATTCATCAATTACACTTTCAAGGCATTAACGAGACAATATTCATATCGAGGGCATATTTGCACTTGATAAATACTTGTTCAATTAAGGAATACGTAGTATCCGTTTACCCCCTGACTCTCATTAACGTATTAAACAGTGCATATTTGCTGTTGGTTCTTGTAACATTTTGCTTTACACCAAAATGACGTACTTTGCACTTGATAAATACTTGTTCAATCTAACATTGTCATTGTTCAAACTAACATTGTCATTGTTCAAAATAAACATTCATAAAACGTGGCACGAAACAATCGTATTTAAAATACTTCAAACTAGAACATATCCTACCAAATCGTCTAACGTGGATGTCTGACGTACATTAGCATCACCTTCTTCACTTGAAGTTTCTTTCCTTGGTTGTTTGGTCCGGCTTTTGTAGGGACGTGAAGCGGAGGTTTTCTTTCCAACTTCGGCTCCATTTGGTTGGTCTTCAAAGTCATCACTGCTATCTTCCGGATACAGTGCACGTTTCCAAGTTGCCTTGTCTAAGAATGCTACGTTCCCTTCCTCAATGTTTTTCTGTCCACCTCTCCTAGCCATCATCTTCCGACCTGACGTGCCACAATATTACCCAAAGATTCATCACAACAGTCAAACACTTTATGCACATTCAACAACATGCAACATATATTCATCTCAAGATAAAAAAAATACACAATATTCATCTCAATAGAAAAAATATTCATACCTAGCTAACAATTATTCATCAAAATCCCTTTTAAACTCAATTATTCATCTATAGCTATTCATCAAAAATATTCATATCAAGGCGGCCAAATATTCTGGTCATTCAAAGCATCGAAATATTCATCACATTTTCATCTCAATCGCACTTTATTCATATCAAGAGCACACTCATTCATCAGTATTCATCAAAAATATAGAAATATTCATCAACATTACAGAAATATTCATCAAAGTGTTTTAATTATTCATCAAAGACAAGAATCCTTCCATCAATATTCATATCATGATAACAATTATTCATCAAAATCCCCTTTGAACTCCATTTTTCATCACAGACACATTCTAGGAATTCAATACACAATATTCAATCTCAAGATCAAAACTATTATAGGCATTCAAGGCATCGGTATATTCATCGATATATTCATTATTCATCAAAATCCCTTTTAAACTAAATTATTCATCTATATCACTTCATCAAAAATCTTCATATCAGGGCGCCCAAATATTCAAGTCATTCAAAGCAACGAAATATTCATCACACTTTTCATCTCAATCGCACAATATTCATATCAACAGCACACCAATTCATCAATATTCATCAAAATTAAACAACTATTCATCAAAGTAACTCAATTATTCACCAACGACAAGAATACTTTCACCAATATTCATATCAATATAACTACTATTCATCAAAATCCCCATTAAACTCCATTATTCATCACAATTACAGAAATATTCATCAAAGTCTTTCAATTATTCATCCAAGACAAGAATCCTTCCACCAATATTCATATCACAATAACAATTATTAATCAAAATCCCCTGTAAACCAAATTATTTCTAGCCATTTAACGCACCGATATATTCATTGAAGTAGTCATCCCAAAAGCACAATATTCGTATCAGTAGCACAATAATGCATCAATATTCAACAAGATCATATAACTATTTATCAAAGTAACTCAATTTTTCACCAGTGACAATAATCATTTCACCAATATACATAACAATCTAAAAAATATTCATCAAAATCACCCTTTTAACTCAATTAGTCATCTCGATAGCACAATAATTCACTAATATTCAGCAAAATTAAAGTATTCATCGCCGGAACTCAAAATCCCCCTTCACATCAATGCTTCTAAAATTTAGCATTATAACCAAAACCCCAAACATTCAAGCTAGCCATTCAATACACAATATTCATCTACACAGCACAAATATGCACCAACATCCCATTTCTTCTACCCTTTCCTCAACGGTTTTCTTCAAACCCTAACCCAACTCAATCAACGAATTGAATACTCAACAAGCAAGAGGGGAACTTGCCCATGTCGATTAGCAACGGAAGTATTCGATTGAAGCTTCAGATCTACTATCGAAGTCGACGGTTGCTTGAACCCCTGCTCTATTCCCCGTTCGAAAACCTGGAAGCGCCAGAAATAGGAACGCTGTCGCCGCCGGATGTTCTCCCTCCAGCCACGCCGCCGCCTGTTGCTGGAAACAGGTCCCACAATGCCGCCGCCTCTTAGATGGTGATTGATTGTCGGAACCTCCTTTTTGGAGAGTCGGAGAAGAAGTTGGTGGAAGATTGCTTTCTCCCCGTGTGGTAGGCCCGATCCGTCTTTATCCTTTCCCAGAAAAGTGATTTGGTGTTGTGGGAACACGCGCTTATGGGACTAGTTAGTGAGTATTTTTGTTATTTTAATAATATACAGTATTTAATTAAAAGGGGGAATAATCTCATCCATCCATTTTTTACAAATCTGTGGCTAACACAAAACACATTAAGGGTTGTTTACACTAGACCTAACCTCTCTCTCTCTCTCTCTCTCTCTCTCTCTCTATCTATATATATATATATATATATATATATATATATATATATATATATATGGCCAAAAAGACAAATTAGTATATTAAATGACCCCCTGAGGACAAATTGGTATATTAAAAGTCTTTAGGGACAAATAGGTATATTAAAAGTGCTCTAATGGACAAATTGGTATATTAAAAGACTCTAGTCGACAAATAACCCTTTTTACATCATTGGACTTCCTTTTCATTTTATTTTTTTAATAAAACCATGTTAATATATTTGTATGATAATTGATTGGTTACATACTCATATAATCTTATTCATTTGGTTATATAATCATAAAACAAAAATTAAATTTGGTATATATTTCTATCAAATTATAAAACTATTGAATTTTTATTACTATTTGTCACTAATAATATATATTATATATATTTTATTAAATAAAAACTTTATTACAATGGTTGTTTATATAAATTGCACAAATTAAATTATCCCACAAAAATATGAGCTAGTATTTGTTTGGAAATCACACAAAAAATGTTAAATAAAAATGAAATATGAGAATTTTTATAAAACCGTTCAAGATGAAATAATTAGTTAAAATTATATTTTGTATGTTGTTGTTATTATTATTATTATTATTATTATTATTATTATTATTATTATTATTATTATTATTATTATTATTATTATTATTATCATTATTAATTGTTTTCTAAAAATAAGCAATAAGTGTTTTAACTTGCGATTTGTAAACCAACTATTAAATAGCTGTTTTTTTTTTGTATTTGTACAAAAAACCAATAAAATGTTTATGTAATAATATTTTATATAACATTATTAGTTACAAACATATGGTAAAAAAATAAAAAGTTTTATAATTTGATAGAAATATATCCAAATTTTTTTTATGATTATATAGTCAAATGAATAAAAGTTAAATAAAAAAATAATTTTTTTAAAATATATGAAAATGTTTTTATTAAGAAAAATCAAATGAAATGAAGTCAAATGAGGCAAAAAGGGCTATTTGTCCCTTAAAGTTTTTTTATATACTAGTTTTTCCACAAGAGCACTTTTAATATACCTATTTGTCCCTTGAATCTTTTAATATACCAATATGTCTTAGGGGGGTCATTTAATATACCTATTTGTCTTTTCGGCCATATATATATATATAGATAGATAATGAAACTGTCACAATCCAATCATTCAATGTGCTAACTGCGTATTTAGTACTAGGTTTGACAGAGGATTTCACAAACTCTATTTAGCCTATGCAAGTTTTGAACCAGTCTATGTGCATGAGCACATCACTCTACCATTTGAGCTAATAAGCTTAAAATCGATCATAACATCTATTTCATTAAGCTTGATAGATAAATAATAATTGAATGATCCACAATTTCATGAAGAAAAAGGAAAATAAATGAAACATCCAACATACATTATTAAAGTATATATCATTATAATTGTTGGAAATTAGGAGAACTATAAGAAGATAGATGATGATGATAGATCAAAGTGAACTGCTAAGCTTGGCAGTGGCACCTACCCGTTGTAATAACTATATGATTCTTGATCTATCTTAACACATATAGGTACAAAGTATTTGGGTTAAAGAGAGCACATAGCTAGGCAAAATAGTATAGATGTACAGTTGTGCTGAGTGCCTTCTAGACTTGAATATTTCTTTGCGACAACTGACCAAGAGTGACAACACTGAGTTCTTGGTTGCTCGGTCGCAGAGTATGTCGATGACGGTGACGAACCAATATGTCCTAAAGGTTTACAACGATCTATGTTATTGCGAATTTCACCGAGAACATCATCACACAGCTCCATGATAGGGCCTAAGAGTTCATCGACGATCTGTTAATTAATTCTCTCTGCAATATGTTTCCTCTTTGATCTATCTGATTTCCTTTATATATTGGTCTACTAGTTGTTTAATCTTCTTCTACACCTTTCTGTTTTCTCAGGCAGAAAGATTGGGATATGGCGTTCGGTTACACATCAAATAAAGGATCAGTGTCGAACCTCAAGTTCCTGGCTAATTGTGTCAGGAAACAAGGTCAATTTCTGTTGTATTTTAGTTTTTTAAGTTCAAATTAAAGATGGGATACTCTAATTTGGCTTCCCCCGAAGACATCAACTTGCCTTCCAAGTCATCAATACACCTCCAATGCAAACCAAAACATAAAGTTCATTAAGAAATTAAGGATTAGATGCCGTCCTTCAGATAGAAATATATGGGCAGGTGGAAAATGGCATGAACCTCGATCTCCCGGCCATAGATGTTGTCATGCACTAACCAAGCCGAGCACACACGTCTTATGAGATTCATCCTAAAACCAATTGATATCAGGAGGAGTAGCCCACCGACAATGGCGGAACCAGAAAAATTTCGGAGGGGGCACCACAATCATACATACACGATATAGTTTTGGATTAAATTGATATAAAGAATTATATATGATATGATAATAAATGATGTTATTTTAAGATAAAATGTCATCAGTGTATGATAAAACGCTATCATTTTTTTGCGCATAAAAAAAAATATAGATATATAAATGAAATATTCGAAAAAATAACTAAATAAGTATAGGAAACTCAATATAATAAACATTAAGTTAAGATTATGGTTGTTATATGAGCTAAGTCGCTAGAGTTTGGCTCAAGTTTTGCTCAATAAAAGCTCGGCTCGAGCATCATTACAAAATGAGTTAATTATGAGCACATTTTTATGCTTGATTCAAACTAAGTTCGGCTCGACTTGATTGAAACTCAAATAGCATGAATTTTGTGAAATTTACAAATTTTCTTTTAAGTTACTATGTCATGAGCTAGTAAAGTTGCATTACTTGGAGAAGAAAAACTCAACACAAGCTCGTTCATTTACTAATCAAGTCAAGTATGAGATCAAGTTCAAATATAGGTTTGACTGTTTCTAAATGAGCTAAATATAACTAAACAGTACTAGAGTTGTTTGGGTCAAATAACAACCCTAGTTAATATATATAACTTGTTGCACTGATAACATAAAATATCGTATAACCAGATATAAAAAATTTAAACTTGTGTAACTTTTTATCTAATTGTCGAAATGAATAGTATAACCACTCATTTCGAATCTCTCGAGATGAATTATAGTACGTGAATGTTAATTTAACTAAAAGAAGAAAGCATTATAGTATATTGAAACAAAATTAAAGTGATTAATATACCTTTAATTTTTAAACATTCATAAATTTTTACTCGGATGCCGGATTAAGGCATATAATATATCAGAACGAAGCTATTGATGAGGAGAATACACCTTGGCAGTTCGTCACATGAGAAGGGGGCACGTGACCCCCCCCCCCCCCCCCCCCCTCCTCCCCCAGGCCCCCTAGCTCTGCCTCTTCTCACCAACTTATATCCAAGGTTTGGATTCTTTATATAATCCCCGTGGGATGTGCTCATTTCACATCTTCCAAAAATCTCCAACAAGGAATCTAGGTATGCAGCGAGCCGATCATGGGTACTGATCGATGCTTCGATAGAACTTGGAATATGATATGTATGTTTCTTGGAAGGGGACATATATGGTTAAAACATGGATCTACAAGTGTGACAAGTTCTTTGCAATTGACCGCACACCTGAAGAAATTAAGTAGGGTATATAATTAAACCTTGCGTCGATACATTTATATGGATAGACAATGAATTGAAATCGCATCATGTGCAATTCGATAGTGAACGGGTAATCCTAGAGTAGTTTTTTTTCTCTTTACAATAGGTAAACAGTAGGATGACATTGACAATGATCATCCTTGATCATCCCGTAGGATGATGATACAGAGCTCCTTAAAGGGAGTGTGTTAATATTACAAATACAACTAGCCTTAGCTATGGAGTCGGCACTCTCTTTTGCTTCTCTATAGCAGCGCCTGAATTGAAAACTCGTGAAGTGACTTCTCAACATCATTATCTCTTCAATCATTATGAGGATTTCTCAGTGTACTTTCTCAGTATCCCCAATTGCATTGATAACAAAAAGGTTATCCCCTTCGATGATGCTATGCTTAATATCTTGGCCTAGCCTAGCTCTACCTTTAAGCCAATACAGAAAGCCTTAGCTTTCGTTTGTAGTACTAATCCAGACTCTAATTCGAATCTCATGCAGGAAGGTTAGCCCGATCTTTCGATGGGTAGTCGAATTTGATCCTGCAACGCCTGAATCTCACGAACGCCTTTGGAACCACAAGTATCGATCCTTGTCGAATCTCATGACAAGAACAAATCTTCAGCGCCGCTTCTCATGGTCCTTAGTGTTCGAATCTCTCGAACGGTTGAAAACTTCTCGCTCTCTGTAGAATTTTTTATGAAACGCTCTTTTTCTCAAATTCAGGATCCGTCTTCCTTGTTTTCATTAACTTGCTTTAATCAAAATTACAAAATAGAGATAAATCCTAATTAAAATAAAATACTAAAATCCTAATAATTATCTAAAGCTAGAAATCCAATATTGTTATCCCCTTACTTTAAGACTCTAAAAACAGATAAAAATAAAAGAGCTAACATAATGTTTTACACATTTTATTAAAAACAAAAGACTCAAAATCCCCGAGATTCGATGAACTACAGGGGTCACGAACCCCAAGTCTTCCATGACTTACAACTCATATCATTCTTCCTTTCTTGAAATTGATTCGTCCTCGAATCATGGGAAGGAAGAACGATCATATCAACAATGACAAGAGACAAATCAGGCGGCCGACCAGGTGGCTCGTTGGAGAGAACAATGTCGGTGACATTCGTAGGAGTGCGGTCGCCCTCATGTGTGTGCGCTGAGAGGAGATGATGTAGCGGTTGTTGTGTGACCAATAACGAATTCTCGATAGCACATGCCTTACTTCGATGTTCCATTTCTTGAGATCGATTCATTCGTGAATCATGGAACAATGGAAATGCCGAAGAAGAATAATGAGGAATATCATAAACAAAGCTCGGAGTTATCACCTCAAAGTGTTCACCAATTGGAGCGAAACTCAGGTGCAGTGCAACCATGTGAACATCATCAACATGCTCATCCACTACGCATTGATCCTCCATAATGGTATCATATGCAACATCATACTCAACATCATCATCATATACATCATATACGGGAGTAAGTGCCTCATAATCAACCAATGGTGCCTCTATCACAGAGTCATTGAAACAAGAGTTGTGTTGGTCAATGATTAGGTGCACTTTCCACTCAAGTTTGTCAACAAGACGACACACATCCTCAATCAAGCGCTTTTGGATAGCCTGCGACATGGTTAGTATACCAAAAGCAATACCCAAAGGGCATCAAATAAAGTCGGACAAAAGAAGCGGTCGAGTGCACGAGGGCCCGAAGTGATGGGCGCTGCAGAGAGCAAGTGTACAGGCATGCACTGGAGCCACGCAAAGGTGCACATGGGCGCGGGGGTGTGCAGCGTGCGGCTGTGCTTTTCGTTGTTCATTGTGTTGTTCACTGTCAAGGCTTGCTGGGTTTGTGGCTGGTTGAGAGGTTCAGTGGTAGTCTGTAGATGGTTGTTGAGGGGTGGTGGTTGTCGGACGACGGTGGTGGTTATCGCGGGTGGTGGTAGAGAGCGGTATTGGTGGTGGCTGTTAAGGCAACAAATTTTTTTTTTTTGCGAACTGGTGGGTGAGGAAAGGGTTGTGATAGTGGTGGTGGAGTGGTGGAAAATGGGTGGCACAAAGCCGGTGACAGTGGTCGGGGCTGGTGGTGGTGGCCGGAAGTTAATGGTGGTGGTCGGGGAATTAGGGTTTGTGATTTTTGGGGTTTTTTTGTGTGTTTTTGATGATTCAATTGATGAAATTGACACAAAATCAACAATTAAATTGGATATAGACCTCTACCTTGATCGATGTACTGACAGTTGATACCACTTGATGCGAATATCACGCAAGAAGGTGGGCCCGATCTTTCGTAGTTGAATTCGATCCCGCAAATGCCCGAATCTCACGAACAGTTGAAAGCTTCTCGGTTTCAACCGTTCTCATGATCCTTAGTGTTCGAATCTTATGACAAGAACAAATCCTCAACGCCGCTTCTCATGATCCTTACTGTTCGAATCTCTCGAATGGTTGAAAACTTCTCGCTGTCTGTAGGGTTTCTGAAGAAACGCTCTTTTTCTCAAATTCAGGATCAACCTTCCTTGTTTTCTTTAACTTGCTTAAATAGAAATTACAAAATAGAGATAAATCCTAATTTAAATTAAAATATTAAAGAAAACAAGGAAGGTTGATAAATCCTAATAATTATCTAAAGCTAAAAATCCTAGATTATTATCCCCTTAATTTATGACTCTAAAAATAGATAAAAATAAAATAAAATAACATAATGTTTGGCACATTTTATTCAAAACAAAAGACTTAAAATCCTCAAGATTCGATGAACTACAGGTGTCACGAACCCCGAATCTTCCATGGCTTCCGACTCATATCAGACTCAATCATAAGTTGGAAAATATTAATAACCTAATCATTGCAGTCCCTAATAATACCTCCGATACCACAAGCACTAGAGTTTTTGGTTAAGAGTATGATCTTATTCTTTTGGAAGCTTGATGTTCTTTTTGAGTTGTTTTGAGTTGTGTTGGAAGTTTTAGGAACCTTAGTTTCCGGAATTGAAAGCACCATATGACCAAATAAAATTCCTTGCCTTTATGATTTACCAAGCCCTATTAAAACCCCGCCGAATGGAGTCTTCTTTGAAGATTTTCATCAACTGAAAGTCCTCTTGATGTGCTTATTTGCTTTGATTTATTCGGTGGAGATATTGTTATAAAAGTGGCAATGCTTAAGATTGATGTTTGCATAAAGAATTGAGTTGAGAGTTATGCTTAATTAAAGCCTAAACACAAGAGAGCGAGAGTAACGCATTTTTCTCTGTGAGGTTGGATGGATAGGCATGCGGGCTACTTGGTCATTCAAATACATGCTAGGATGTTTGTTTGCTTTATCTATGTTTGCACTTGCTCTGATGTTGCTTTAGATGGGGTTGAGACTTGAAGAATTCTCCTGTGGGATGCATTGATTTATGTTTTACCATTTTGTTACTTGAGGACAAGCAAGAGCTTAAGTGTGTGGGAGTTTGATAATGCATATTTTAGATAGGCATTATAGGTAGTTTTAGGTGCATTTAGAGTAGATTTATTGCATGTTTAATATTTAATTTGCATTGTTGCTCATTTGGGCATTCGAGTTTGTAATCTACGCTATTTTGTGCTTATTATGCATATTTATAATACAAGCTTGAAGAGGGGCTAAGGATGGACTAAAGATAGTTAGGAGAGGCTTTTTTGGAGCTTAAAAGGAACAAGGAAGGATATAAGAGGATCCAAGAGGAAGAGAGCTGAAAACAAAGAAGAAAACGGAAACACGGAAAAGTGGCGCCCACCGCTATCTAACCGGCGCCCGCCGGTTTGCTAGACTTAGCAAACACCGAGTTTTATCCGAATAGTTTAATTATGTTTTTATTAATATATTTTCTATGGCTAAGGAGGCTGATTATTGTCTTATAAAGGACGGTTCGAATTTGGTTTTATGCATCAACTCATCTATTATCAATTTCAATAGTTCGTTAAAGTATGAGCAACTAAACTCATTGTTTCGCATGCGATTCAAAGACATATGGTTGATTGAATTATGAGGCTTTGATTTCTATTGTTATTCCATAGTTATTTCATTACCTTTGTACTCATATAGTTAATTGTTAATTCTATCTTGGTTGATCAACTCGACAGAATTGCATTCTTGCTAGGTTTTAATTAATTCGCAATAATAGTTAGACCGTAGTAGGAAACAAAAATATGTGATCCCATAAAGCAGATCTTGGTTTTGTACGATGATGACACTTGGTTAAATATCAGTTCCTAAGTTGTTAGGGTTAAGGAAGTGACAGGTCTTAACTTTAAACTAGTGGCTTAGGAGAGTTGGTATTGCCATACTGCCATAACTTTGAGAATTTATGCTACTTTATGTTTAATCCAAATAGGGTGAGGGTTGCATGTGGTGTAAGGGATTGCCATTTTCGTGAGGAGTGTTAGTCTATTTAAACCAAAGTCGGAATAACAACAATTGCATTCGAATAACTAGAAATCAGGCCAAGGATCTTGAAAACCAACCATTGCTGAATAGCAGGTGAAGCGCTTTCATCCCATTTGTAACAAGTTTGCAATCATTCCTTTCTTTATTTCATTTGCATTATTTTATATTTCTCAATCTTGTTATTTATTTGTTTTAGTTAGCATAAGAGCACGCTTAAACAATATCTCTTTGTGGGTTCGACTCCTTGCTTATTCACTATACTAGTTTGCTAGTTTGGGTTAATAATATTATTTTTGAAAGTGATCAATGATACTTTCTCCCCCGCCAGAAACTCTAAAGGCAACCCTAAAGTGGTGGAAAAATTCCAAAAGAAGGTGGTAGAGCTAGATGACCTTCTGAGGATGAAACAAGATGAGTTGGTCGCGACTGATCAACATCTCCAAAAGGCCTCCAAAGAAGGGAAGTCTGCTCAGAGCCATGTGACTGAGTTGCAGTCCATAGTGGACTCCCTCAAGTCTGATTTACTTGCTAGTGATAAAAAATTTCAAGGTCAGACTCTAGGAAGAAAACTCAGGCCTGCGCAAGGAGCTGTCTAGGCTAGGGTTGGGATAAATCAGCTCGAACCGAACCGAGTTAAGCAGTGTTAAACCAGTAGCATCCCCCAACACTAATCGCAACCCTTAATGTAGCAGCACGAACATCAATCGCACCATCAACATCTCCCAAAGCTTGAATCCGAGCATCTGATGGCAACAACGAGTAGTAAGCACAATTGACAAGAGCTTCAAACTCAACCTCAATCGAACCCAGCAACACACTTAGTCAAAACCCCTAATAAATGTAGCTGACAACTTCCCATAGCAGCACCAAATTGGATAATGAATACACAATCCACTTACATGTCGTAACAACACCAATTAAAAGAAGCCCGTCAGTATTAAAATACAGAAAGCAAACCAGATCTCCATCATCGAGCACCATCGCATTGAGTTGGAAAATCAAAGGAAGAGTAGCCTGAACTGAAACCGGATTTTCGGTTCACATTCGGTTCCATCCTAAACAACCCTTAATTATTCTTTTATCAATTCAAATTTCAAAATAAATGCTTTACAACTTATTTATTTATAATTTTTTTAATAACAAATAAATATTATAAAAGCATTACATTATGAAAACAACATCAAATTTGGAGGTATATGATGTATCATATTTTGTGTTATTTAGGAAATGCATTTAAAATAGGTTTGTATCCTTTATCATGTGTTTTGTATTTTTAGAAGTTTTTTATTTAGTTTCTAGAATAGAGATCCACTCTTGTTAGGATTGTGTATTTTTCGGAATTTTGGCTTTTTTCGGAGTTAAATCAATCATTATAAAGAATGAGACGAAGAAGATCAGTTATAAGACCAGTGCCGACCCTAACATATTAAATCAATCATCATAAAAAAATGTCTAAATAAAAATAAGTACACAAGGAAACTATATAACAACATCGATATGACGATATCGAGTTGGATTCATCCCGATCCCCAAGTGTGAAGATACGAATATGTCTTTGAGCCTTTTATTGAAATAAGTTAGGGGTATTTGGGCCTAGTATTTACCGGAACGGATATTTCCACCGCTAATTTTTACTATTTCCACCGCTAATCACCACATAGGTATGCGGTGGTCTTAATCCACTTTTCCCCAGACCCACCGCATATACATGCGGTAGATCCGTTGACCGTATATATGCGGTCAGTTTTTGGGCAATTGAAAACGGATTGTAGAAGTGGTCCAAAACCGTCGCCATAACCCACGACATAGGTATGCGCTGGGTTATGGCGACGGTTTTGGACCATTATGACGACGGTTTTTTTGTAATCGCGACAGTTTAAACTCACTGTATACCTATGCGGTGGGTTATAGCGACGGTTTTGGACCGTTATGGCGACGGTTTTGGACCCGTATACTCCTCGACCCACCGTAGAGGTGTGC
The DNA here is from genome assembly GCA_037127255.1 of Persicaria tinctoria. Lineage (NCBI taxonomy): Eukaryota > Viridiplantae > Streptophyta > Magnoliopsida > Caryophyllales > Polygonaceae > Persicaria > Persicaria tinctoria. The sequence goes on along the minus strand of JBANSL010000012.1, from coordinate 37,460,045 downwards.
GGTAAGATCGTTGACTGTCATTAAACCCACCGCATACCTATGCGGTGATTAGCGGTGGAAATAGTAAAAATTAGCAGTGAATTTATCATCTCCCATTGAAAACTCTAGGCTTTATATAAGATAGTATATATACATAAAATATGGATTGAGCCCCTTTAAAAATTGGACCCAAGGTAGGCACACCTGTTGCCCTGCCTAATGGGTCAGGCTTGCATAAGACCATGAAGATGAGCTTAACAATTATTTAATAAGGCATATTGAAGAATATAGCTTAAATGAAGAAATCGAGTCTAACAATCCTATGACATGATCTTGTAACGTATGTTCTGGATGCCTTGGTTATCCGATCGACAATTGTGAATATGCGTTAGAAAGCTCTTTTAGAGAAATACAACTTCTCTACTAAGTTAGACCCCAATCAGTACAGGATGATGTTGAAAATTAGAAAACTCTTAGACTATATAAGGGTTTTGGAAGACATTTTTTATGCTCTTTTCACCCCCCGTTTGACGTTCAATTTGTAGACATTTTGATTAGTTTGATTTCGCAACTTTGTGAAGAACTCTTTGGAGTTTTCATTATTTCAATTCAATATTGGTATTTTTCCTTTAATATTCTCTCTCCTATCAATTTCCATTTTTGTACCCGTTGATTTGATGATGGTTTCCTCCACATTTGGCTAGTTTTCTTATTCCAAGATTAGAGTTAACCCGACTATGTGTTGGTAGGATTAGTTTGACGGTCATATGAATTGAAATATGAATTTCTACATTGATTCTATTCTAGAGTGCTTAATCTAATTGATTGATGATTGATTAGACTCCTTTTAATTGTTTGAGACAGAACAACGGAGATAACTTCAATTGGGAATTTTATGAAATTAGGAGGGAACTTGGTTAGGGTGAGCACGAAAGTGATTTAATTCTCTTGATGATCCATAGACTATCAGATTGATTAGATTGATTGAGATCGAAAGAAGATACTTATTCAACTTGACCTTAGAAAAAATGGTTAATGGATTTAAATTAATTGACTGAGATCGAAAGTAGATTGTTGATCGATTTAGGCACAATCACTATTGTCTGAAAGGAAATAGTGCATACAATATATATAGTCCACCTTCAATTATTTGATTATCAAATTTTTTCATCTTAATATTGAATTCATTTTATTGATGCATTTCCGTAAGGATCCTTAACCTTAGAATTGCTTTCTCATATATCTTCTCAAAATCATTTGTTTTCTTTGTTTAGGTTAATTTAAAACTCGAATTCTCATATACTTCTATTGATCTCGTATTTTTACAAGCTGGTTCAGGCTACATACATTATTCTTTGGTGTACGAGATTACACATAAAGCCGATGAGTCAGGCACTCTACAGTCTACCTTTCCTTCAGTATCGCTCAAAAGCGGCAACTCAATAACAGTCCATATGGAAAGGGATGAAATAGAGTTCGAAATTGTAGATTTTGAGCCAACGAAATTATGATCCTGAAATATGAGAAACTAATTTCCCATATTGGTATCATCCAGAACACTTGAATGCTACAAACCACCTCAAACAAATCACAAACATCATAATATTAAGCCAGCAATCCAAACAAGAAGTATCGAGAAGGGGGTGCTTGAGTTTCAGTAAAACCTGAAACAGACAGAAGTCCCTGTGGCGATATGGACGACCTCCCCAACCACCCCCAAAAGAATTCAACAACTGCCTAGAAGAATGCGAAAAACTCTCCTATCATTAGATAGCTTTCCATCTGAGAGTTCCTTTAAGTTCTGAGTAAGCTTCTCCTATTGTATCTAAGATTGATTCACTGAAAGCCCTAAATGTGTAAGGCTGATTCAGCCAAGCTCTTAAGAGTAACTTTTCACTTCAGTAAGATCTTCCATATTTTCTTCATATATACAATTAGGGACCATACAGCAAGCCAAGCTGAGACATAAAGTAACATAACACCAGAAGCTAGAAGGGCATCTAGCCGGCCAAAGCTGCAACATATAGTTCCAAGTAACCAGATGGTGAGAGAACAATTAGAGTATAGAATAGGAAGACAGTAAATGTTAGCCATGTAAGGAGATCTTACCTTGTGGTTTAATAATACTTGAAATTTCAAGTCCACCCTAAAATTGGGTTATTTACCTTAAACCAACATGCCCCACTTTATTTTTGAATTTTTATTAAAACAAAACCTATTAGCGGTAATCTATAATAACAGTACCTGTGCTTTATGAATGAACATGTGTAACATTGTCATTTACTATGGGTGTTATTTTCATATAAAATTAGATAATGGACACGGTTTGCTCAATCGAGTAATTTTTAAATAGTGGGGACTGAGCAGGGAAAAAGCCCCCATCTTAGGGCTGGTGGTGAGAACATTCTTTAGTCAGTCACATTAATTATCAACGAAGGGCTAAAAGCCTCAAAAGGTCCAAACCTGTTGTCTCTACATGCGAGCAGCATGGTTAATGCGATCATCTGTGTGGCAGTTTTCCACTTCCCCAGGTTATTTACAGAAACAGCCTGAGGTGAGAGACATTACATATTTTCATTAGATGTTCTGTTAGCTTGTCACAAATATTAGTGTTTATCAGGTCCGAGGGAAGAGTTTAACCTCCGAGAGTTTGCCCTTCTGAGAAGCAGCCCATTCCCTAACAGCAGACATAGTAATCTGCAAGGAAGATGAAAATCAACATTTTAGAGAAAGATTGTACTATGTAAAGTAGGTAATAAAAGCCCTGCAACTCTGCTATAGTAAGATCTGAATCCCTGTCGTATGACCATGTCATCCGGTTACAATGTTTTCTCTACTCTCTTAACAACTAAGACAGCGGTATCGACAAAGGGTAAAAAATGGAAGAAAGGTTCATCAAAGCATGTGCTTAAGATGATACTGTATAGTTTAGAGTAGGAACAATCAAAGAACCTCTCTCCCAATTATTGCAATTGAAGGGACGGAAAATATCCATAGAACATCTCCAAAGATGGGGACGTCCAAAGGTCTGCTACACAATAAAATCAGTGTTGTAGCAACCATAAGCTGCATCATAAGCAAAAACAATATATCAAGATTTTTCAAAATGCATTTATTTTCCAATCATCAATAGGAGAAAAGTTGTTGAATGCGTATGAAACAAATGTCTTTAAAGAGCTCATGCCTTGTCAGCAACTGGGTCTAGAAAAGCGCCAAAAGCTGTTCCCAGTCTCATCTGAAAATTTCACTGAAAGTGTTAGGTTTGACATCTCAAAGGGATATACTGAGTTGGAAACATGGCGGTTGAAAGGTGAACATCCAGGCAGGAGTATTTACCTTACGAGCAAGATATCCATCGAGCCAATCTGTGACTGCTGCAGCAATAAATATACTAGTTGTAGCAGTTGGTCCCCATGAAATATTCACATAAAAGGCTGAGTCAAAAGGAAACAACCACTACAAATTTTAGGAGAAAAAGAAAGGAAAACACATCTGGTTAATCAAATTACAGAAAGCAAATGGGGAATAGAGAAACCAGGTTGAGGCATCCAGGGATAACAAATAGGCGAACAGACATGGATAAAAAGAGAACATGGGTCATAGAGGATAAGGATACAGGGAAATATTTGATAAATTTAACCATGTTATAGATTCAAATAATTGATATCTCAATCAACACAGGAATCCAAAAGAACGGAAAGACCTTTGCTTGGTCAAATTTAAAAATTATCAAGCTTGGAAACATGCAAGGTTGATAAGTAGGTATATTTTGCTTATACAACCAGAGTCAAATTTTGAGCAACATGTTTCTCAACAGCTTGTGTGGATGATCAATTTCCGGCAAAATTCCTAAATCACTTGAAAGCATACAAATCATAGAGTTCCTCAACCAAATCTTTCCCCTCTATTCTGAGTCATATTTACCATATCATCATAAGTGGCGAAAGAACACAATTTTAAGAGTACAAATGATGTTGATAAGGAATCGGGAAAAAGGAGCAATTTGACGATTCATGCTACTGCTGAAAAAGCTGATTGAGTGACATCGACAGAATCAAAGGTAGAGAGGTTGTTTTTTACACTCAGTTTGGACTTTGGAGAGTATAGAACAACATTCTAGTTTATCCCGTCTAGGCAGGGTCTGGGGCCAAGTTGTACGCACTATTTCCCCGACTACATCAAGAGTGTTTCCACGTGACCCGAGCACTGACATAAATGCATAACAAACCAAAGAGACAAGTATATAATAAACAATATAGTAAAAGAGATTAGGAAAAGACATGGAATAAGAATGGGGGTGGAGACAAAATGAAGTGCAGGAGGATAATCCATGTCAGAGAGGGTTAGCTGGGGCCTTAGATTGACAAAGATCGTATCCTTTCTCCACCCCGTTCTGTGGCTAAAGAACGAAGCCAAAAGAACAAAAACAAAGCCCGGGTTAGAATCATCCTAACATAAAAGTATCAAATCCATTACCAGTCAACCTAAATGGCAAAACCTCAACAGAAAATAAAAAACCTAATAAAATTCAACTTCAATAGGCAATACCCTCACTTGGATACCCACCAAAAAAGGCGATTTCAAGAACAAATTACGGTCAATTCCTCCACAAAGCACCACTTTTCCCTCTTTTTTTTTTTTTTTTTTAACTGGGGAATACTGATGATACAAAACGCAACATCAGAACCCTTCTGTTTGGCAGGTGGGTATTTTAGGGAAGGGGAGGGATTGGAAATTTTAGAAAGAGAAGGGAAGGGAAGAGAAGAGAAAGAATTTCACTTTCCCATCAAATTCCACTAATTTGCTGGGCTGTGAAATCTCATGGAATAGGGCAGTTACTAAAGTTTAAAATCCCTCCCATTCCTTCCAATTATCCACCCAAACGTTCAATTCATTTTCCCTTCTATTCCCTTCCTAAAAATCCCATCAAATTCCATCATCCAAACGGACCCCAAACAGGGAAGAAAAAGCAGACAAGTATGAGAAAGGGGCACAAAATCAAAACGGTTTCAACATACTGCAAACAAATGCTGGGATGGCGGCGACGCGGGCGAGGGTCAGAACAGTCGGCAACGTGAGCAATCTGACGTACTCCTTTTCCTCCTCCAAGCGCTTCAACGATAGCTGGGGCAATGCGTCGCCTTTATGGCAGTAGTCGACACCGTAGCGGTGCTCGTGACCCATACCCGCAACCTAGGAGCCGGAATCCGAATTCACCAACTCCCCCTTCGCCTACAGAGGAGGCTGCAGAAGAAGAAGACGAGGGTAAAGGCCGGTCTTCTTGAGATACAGTCTTGAGATTGGGGGCGAAAGGCAGCAAGTAGATGGAACCACCGCCAACAAAGGGAAAGGCAAAAGACCCTGATGAACGGGAATGGGGGGCTTTAGTTCACACTCCCACGGCGCCCTATCTTGCGCCGTAGTGGCTGAACATACGCAGGGTGCTAAAGTGTGCCTGCCAAGTCCAATCTGAAGCAAACATTAAAAGGAAAGGTCTGCTTTTAATTGGACCAGACCACAGTTGTTGCTGTTGCTGCTATTCATGGAGACGTTTGCACGTTTCTTTTCTAATTTTATTTATTTATTTCTGTAATTTTCTTTTTGTCATTTAATTTTTATATTTTGCTTTCACTTGTATATCTAAATTTCTCTAGTTAATTTATCAGTTTGTTCGGTCTCGTTTTATCTAAATTTGTCTAGTTAATTTATCAGTTTGTTCGAAGTCGACCAAGCCCAAACCGAGTCAGTGTCCCAAAATCGACCAAGGAAGTAAAGCCAAGAAGATGCCAGTCGATATCGACTTGACTTAGTCGATATCGAGTAAACAGTTGGTCGATGTTCATCCTGGAGGCCGGAATCGAGTTGCTGAAGCTGAAGCCGAGAAATGTTGGCTGATATCGAGTAAGGCTACTCGATATCGAGTTGACCACCAGTGGTCGATTTCGAGCTAAGTCCGAGTCTTGTTAAGGTTCCATCCCGAATCCGATTGAGATATTTTCAAGAGAAGATTCTCAATCCTAAGGGTTGAACAATTAATTACCCTAGGATTTATCTAGCTTTACTTATCTAGATATATTTATTTTCAAGTAGAGTTTTATCTTTAGATATTAGATACATATTTCCTTCCTTGATTAGCAATGATTGGAAGCCTATAAATAAAGCCCATGAGGCTAGTTTTTATTAATTCAATTCAATCTTAGGAAGAGAAGTAGGAGAGAGAGAGAGAGAGAGAGAGTGGAGGCCGAGAGGAGTTAATGAGCGATAGCAAGTTGGATTTGATCGGTTGTAAGCTTTTGGTTGAGTTTAATGCAAGTTATTTCTTTGGTTGAGTTTAATGCGATTGCGATGAAGAGCGAGTAGTCCACCCACTTCTAGGGTTGGGGCGAGCCCGACGATAGCCATGTATGTTTGAGGTAAAGATCCGACCTTTATCATGTTTTGAGTATCTACTACCTTTTATGTGTTTATTACCTATTTAATAGAGATTCATGCTAACAACTTAGATTATAAACATAAAATCGGTAGATACAATTAGGGTTTTTTTGAAAGAGTTGTCTAATTGTTGGAAAAAAGCGAAAGCTTGATCATTCGATGCGATTTGCATGATTATCGTTATTTATCTTGCCTTATGCATATTTGGTTATCGTTGTTGCAAACCCCGATCTTGGAAGTTTTCTTTTACATATTTTATTCCAAATTCCGCGAAGATTTGTCTTTTATTTCCGTCACTGCTACTTCTCGATTTCGACCACCCCTTGGTCGACGTCGACTACTCACTTTAGATCGAGCAAGATCGTTGTTGCTTGTGTCCCTGCAGGTTCCTCGAAGTCGAATAGGCTTACTCGACTACGACCAGCCAACTCGACCTCGAGCAGTTTCCTCGAGATCGACCAAACTTAGTGTCTTTTGCTCGCTCGGATTCGACTGTGCTTGACCCTCTGTCGACTACCCTTAGTCGAGGTCGAGTACTTCTGAAGTCGATTTCTTCCCGTGAGATTTCTCCGCTGCCTAGAATCCGCTGACTCGCTTCCTCGAGGATCGATCCTGACTTCCCGCTGCTACAGCAGGAGGAGGTCTTGTAATCATTTGCGTGGGCATAATCCAGTTTGATTTATATTTCTATATTTTGAACTCGATTTCCTCATACAACAGGTAGCTCCATAAATTCTATCTCACATAGACCACCCTTATTAGGGCTATAGAACCATTAAGAGCATTATGCTCATCCTCTTCCATATTCGGTGAATCCACCAAGTCCTTCTCAATAGGACAACCCAACTCTGGGCTATGGACTCATTAAGAGTACATGACTCAACCTTTCTCAATACACCTGTCATGGGAAGAAAATGTGTTGTATCTCTCCTCATATGGGTTTGAGTCTCATTCCCTTAGACAAATCAAGGACTAGTCTCATGTTCCATCCTTTTGTCAACATACCATCAAGTATTCAAGTTCCTCTCGGACTTCACATTCTCCAAATAGATGACACCATTTGCAATCAGCTGTCTCAAAGCTTCATGTCAAATCCGCGTGTGTCTCTTCTTACCATTCTATGTATTGCTACTAGCCACACTGATACGGGGTTAGCCGTAGGATGCCCCGATCTTCGACAATCAAACAAGAAATAACAAGAACGGAAGCAAAAGACTCAAAGACTCGATGAACAATATGCAAGACTCGAAATTGATAACAAAGACACGACCGATAGTGGACTGATTCAAACTAAAATAGAACAAGGCAAAGACCCCAGGCCTCCTAAGAGGGTAGTAACCAAATACCAACGACTATAAAGCCCGCCTCTACAACCTTACACAACCAAGCGGACAACTTGGAGGCACAAGGAGGGGACTTGTGATTACCTGGATCACCAAGCTCTCGCGAGGTTGACGAACTCAAAGCAAACCAAGTTAGATCTATAACCAATTTGCAATCGATGAGCCACGCTTCGAATCGATTGACTTTCTCTCAATTGTGTTTCACACAAACTGAAATTTTCATAAAAGAGACGTCTGTTTTTACAATGGAGATTAGCCTTCTTATAACCCTAAAAGGCTAATTTACTAAATAAAATAATAAATAAAAGAAATTATTAAATAATCCTAAAGGAACTTACAATAGCTTAATTAATTAAGTCTTTTGACATAACACACGAAACAAGCCAATTTGGCAAAGAAGAACTTCGGACTCCAGCAACCAACAGTCCAGGGCTGCACGCCCGTGCGCTTGTCTTGCACGCCCGCGCACCCACCTGCACGCCCGCTCAAAACAGTGACAGTTTGAAAAGAATGTGATTTTCGGCCAAGCTCTAGGTCGAATCTGGAAAAACCTTCAACAGAAAAGTTGTAGATCTTTTCATCCTTGTTCCGACAAGGTATGGCACGATCCAATCCGATTAATATTGAATCCGTATGACTCATTTTACTGAGACATCGAAAAGCTGTCAACTGTGTATGAACGAACCCAAAAGTGAACGACCCAAGGTGGAACCTTCTTCTTCCTCTTGAGGATGACATCATTCTCACGAGCTTGAATCATAGGTCCATCCCCAAGTATAGGCGTGGCCGAAGGTGTCTTGGATGGTCCCGCATCATTCCCCCTCTCTTGAAAAGGATTCGACCTCGAATCCAAGGTAGTATAAGATTCCGCAAATGCATTCACACGAGCTCCTGGATCGAATACCTCATGCCAATGGAAACTCCTCTCGAGGCTGATTGTTGCAGGGGTTGACCATGTCTGGATGGTTTTGATCTTGGCGTCGCCATCTTGGAGACCATTAGAGCTTTCTACAAAACCAAGAAAAGAAAATTGATTAGTGCACAATTTAGATATCATATCAACGTCATGATATTCTAACTTAATATGCACTTTATCTTGTTCATTGATCTCTAAGTTTCCATCAAAGGCTAGCAAGTTTTCATCCTTTTCTAATGCTGGATTTTCAATCATCTCAAGGCTAGCAATATTAGAACAATTTCCTTTATCAATGATCATATTACGAACTATGCCTTTTTCTATGCATTTAGTATGACACAACTCTTCTCTTTGATGATCAACGCAAGGCACAGGTTGAACACTTAAATCAATCAAAGAATCATCATGCTCATATTCAATGCAATCATTATCATCACAGACAAGTAAATTAAAATCTTGATCATTATTAACATGCTTTTTAATTTCATCAACAAGCTGAATACCTATTCTAGGAGAAACATTAAGTTGATTAGAAATATGATGAGTTTCTTCCATTTCATGTGGTGGCACGTCATCTCTAGGTGGTACTCCTTGTTCGGTCACCGTGTTAGAGCCAACACAAGAACTAAGCACGGGGTAAGAACAATCAGTATGTTGTACCGGTAAGCTGTACCGACGCTCTTGTACCTTCAATCTGTCATTTATCTTAGCCAAGGTCTCCATAAGAGTGTTCATTTGGGTGTGAAAAGTGTTCATTGTGTTGTTGAACACTGCAACGGATAGAGTGGCTTCAGAATTGTTGTCGTCGTTGCCATTGTTGGCATTGTTCGGGTTTTTAACCTGCTGAGACATCGCAAATAAAACAAACACGGAACTATGTCAAGATTAGCAAAATAAACAACCTCGCAAGTGTTTCGCTCACACTCTTCACTCGAATTGGTATGACAAGCTTGTTGGGGCAATCTGCTTTGGGCAAATCAACATTCAAGCAAAGACTTAGCAACACAAGGTAAGAGATCAAAAAATGAGCAAGAAACAAGACACGAAAATTTCCAACAGTGGCAAAGTATTGACTCGGTATGTGTGTGAAACTCGACAAAAGCAGACAGTCGAGCAACACTCGAGCAGCACTCGAGCAGTACAAAACACACTCGACCAGACCTGGAAAGGCACTCGACACAGCACTCGACACTTGCAAAAAGGGCACTCGAGAAGTACAGGAAACACACTCGACACAGCAAAATAACAAAAGAAAAGAAAGAAAAAGAAAGAAAAACTTGGACTTTTACCTCTTGTTGATTTAAACCCTTAGTATGGATGTTGTAGTTGCAAGGTAGGGCTTAAAAAAAATTTATGGTTTGGGAGGTATGTGTTTGAAGGTTGTGACTAGGGCTATAGCAAATTCACCAAATTTGGTCCTTAAGCTTTCTTGCACTAGATAACTCCTTCTCTCTCTTTTTTTTTTTTTTGAAAGCTTACTTTTGCCCCTAGTGAATTTTATCCTCCTAGGACTAAGCTTTGAATGTAATCTCTCTTCTTTTTCTTTTTTTTGAATATGCGGACTGTTTTTTTTTTTTACTAATGCAAGAAAACTATTTATGAAATAAAGGACTCTAAAAAAATTATATGCTATGGTGCAAGAAAAATAAAATTTATGTAGCCCTAATGAAATATATATAGGTGATGGTGTGGCTAAATATGGTAAATAAATCTATCTATGCATTCGATAATCTATGATAGAAAATATAAGATATATCTGCCACAAATTTCAACAAATTAAATAGATAAATCTAGGATAGAACGAGATAGCCAAAGATAGAAAGCAAACTAGGGTTTGTGAATTTGTGTGTGTATGCCGACTAGGATTGAAACAAATTCCTTAGTTACAGGTGTCGACTAGGATTTGATTGCAAATTTGCAATTGCAAATTGATATCACGTACTGTTGTCGGCTATACAAAGGAAGGTCTCGGCTTTGGCTGTGTTTGGGCTAATGTGCAACACAACAATCACAAAGGATTAGTAGCAATCAATTCAAAAATTCGAGAAGTAAAAATCAAGAAAAAGAAAGACTCTATTTTTTGAAGGTTTTGTGTTTAGGGAAACAAAAGACACAACTTTGATGTCGGAAACCAAAACTCTGATGCTAATTTGATACGGGGTTAACCGTAGGATGACCCGATCTTCGACAATCAAACAAGAAATAACAAGAATGGAAGCAAAAGACTCAAAGACTCGATGAACAATATGCAAGACTCGAAATTGATAACAAAGACACGACCGATAGTGGACTGATTCAAACTAAAATAGAACGAGGCAAAGACCTCAGGCCTCCTAAGAGGGTAGGAACCAAATACCAACGACTTTAAAGCCCGCCTCTACAACCTTACACAACCAAGCGGACAACTTGGAGGCACAAGGAGGGGACTTGTGATTACCTGAATCACCAAGCTCTCGCGAGGTTGACGAACTCAAAGCAAACCAAGTTATATCTATAACCAATTTGCAATCGATGAGCCACGCTTCGAATTGATTGACTTTATCTCAATTGTGTTTCACACAAACTGAAATTTTCATAAAAGAGACGTCTGTTTTTACAATGGAGATTAGCCTTCTTATAACCCTAAAAGGCTAATTTACTAAATAAAATAATAAATAAAAGAAATTATTAAATAATCCTAAAGGAACTTAAAATAGCTTAATTAATTAAGTCTTTTGACATAACACACGAAACAAGCCAATTTGGCAAAGAAGAACTTCGGACTCCAGCAACCAACAGTCCAGGGCTGCACGCCCGCGCGCTTGTCTTGCACGCCCACGCACCCACCTGCACGCCCGCGCAAAACAGTGACAGTTTGCAAAGAATGTGATTTTCGGCCAAGCTCTAGGTCGAATCTGGAAAAACCTTCAACAGCAAAGTTGTAGATCTCTTCGTCCTCGTTCCGACACGGTATGAAACGATCCAATCCGATTAATATTGAATCCGTTCGACTCATTTTACTGAGACGTCGAAAAGTTGTCAACTGTGTATGAACGAACCCAAAAGTGAACGACCCAAGGTGGAGCCTTCTTGTTCCTCTTGAGGATGACATCATTCTCACGAGCTTGAATCATAGGTTTATCCCCAAGTATAGGCGTGACCGAAGGTGTCTTGGATGGTCCCGCATCACACACAAAAAGCAAATGTGAGTCACAATGTAGAGAATTAGATAGAGCTTCATGCCCCCACAAAGGTAGGTAAGCTAGTAACATTCTCAATCACTCAATCTCTTGTCCAGCTAAATCTAAAACTATGATCTCATAAATATTTCATAGTCGATGTAGCAAACATGACAATTTTGATGATTTTCACAATATAGCACCACCGCATAATGTCAAAAAAAAACCCACTGGTGGAGCTATAACATGATCATAATAAGAATGTTCGATCATACTGGCATAACGATAAAGTTACCAAACCTTCTCAACATTTCTCTACATAATGAAATGAAGCAATTTCTCTTTTCTAGTTTCTTTAACACTTAGAAACACATCAACTTCACCCACATCTTTCATTTCAAAGCGAGAGAAAACAAATTTTTAGTTTCATTTATCATGTGCATGCTAGTGCCAAATATCATCTCATATCCACATAAAGGCACATTACCAATTTAACACATCTTGGCATAAAACATGCATTACATACACAAAATGAAAACTTCAACACAATTTGGTCACATTCTCATAACATTTCAAATATGCTTTGTTAAAGCCATATATTGATTTCTTAAGTGAACATAAAATTCTCTTTTCTTGGAATCACATGCCCGTAGGCTGTTCCACATATCTCTTTCTCTAGATCGTCATTTAAACCACAGTTCAACATCCATTGATGCACTGTTGATTTATAATTAAATGCTAAAGCAAATAATAAATATAAATGACAATCAAAATCATTTGAGAATATGCATTAACGAAATCAATTTCATATTTGTATGAATCCTTTAACCACTAGTCTTGCCTTAAACCTTATAATAGAACCACCTGTTCTAAAATTCCTTTTAGGATCCATTTACACTTACTGGTTTTAATACCTCTAGGCAAGTCAACTAGTTCTCAAGTATGGATACTCATAATAGATTCCAATTTACTGTCTATAGCATCTTTTAGAAGAAACTAGCATAAGATGGACTCATAACCTCTTTATGTGTTCTAAGTTCATCTTCTAACTTAAGAACATAAATAAGAGGTATGTCACTTTAATTCACATATACGAGTTCATCTAACAGAGTTGTCTCAAACATAAACTCACATCTAGTTTCAATTATATGTCTATTACTCCTCTAAGCTCATTAGATTCATTCTCATCATTTGAATAAAGTAAAAGACAAATATATAGACATAAACACACATACAAGAATACTATTATGATTTTACTTAAAAGTAAACATCGCTAAAAAAAAACTCAGCATCATGATATTCACACGTATTTATATCATCCAAGCACATAAGCAACGCAATTGTTCTCATCATAACCACAATATATATATATATATATATATATATATATATATATATATATATATATATATATATATATATATATATATATATATATATATATATATAAAATAAACCATATTAGATCCAACATCATCTCACTTAAAGGAAAGTACAACCACTTTAGTCAAACACCCCCCACATTTCTCATATACACTAGATAGACTATAAGTCATTTCCACACCTTATATGGGGTTTTGTCTAACTTCTCTTATGGCATCTTACTTCCCACCTCTATCGAATCTAAAACATTTTGGTTCTATTCAAGTTGGTTTTATATTATATGTATATATCAAGAACAATTCTTCCTACTACATCATTGATCTTAGCCAATGCATGCAACTTGGTATATCCAAAGATCATCAACTTAACGTGATATATATAACACTTTTACCACACTTGCTTTTAGAGTTTAACAATAAAGTAACTCAAACAATCTAGTGGTCCTCTCAGTTACGGGTTTAAAAGGTATTTAGCAAGTTTAGCACATATTACATTCATTTTTATCAACAATAACCAAGTTAGAAATTAGGAGCATTTGTGAAATTCCCTCAAGGAAAAAACTTCATATGTCCTAATAGCATATCATGATCAATAGTTAATAACCCAAATGCACATGAGATCAATCAACATATAGGCATTTTTGTATAGTTAAAAACTAATAAGTCAGGCAAGAATTGCTCATCAAACTTAGCTCACAAATTAGGCTGACACGAGTGTTCTCGGTAGAAGGAGATCCTTTGTATGACCAAAGTGAAGACTCGACTGGTTCATCACCATCCTGAGCTTCTTTTAACGCCAGCCTCTAGCAACCGCTTTGCTAATGAATCCTAGTGTCACTCCGCATACATCGCATATCATGAAATTAACCACACAAGATATACTTGAGTTATACAAAATCATCATGATAGCACATCTTCATCAATTTGCAATCACCCAATTGATAAATCAAGTTATCAAAAGTACAACACAATTGAATGCATTGTATGAATCCAAAATAATGACCGATAGTAAACTTACCAATTGTAGGCTCATGCGATCTCACCCAATTGACCAATTGACGAATAAACCATATGTATGCATATAAACAAATCATACATACCCAAAATATATAAGAGGCAAGACCTTCGCTTGACCTAATTCTCTTAAGAGCTAGTGCGTGCTGATGTCGGAGTATAAGAACACTGTATCCTGCCAACTGTAACTTATGCTCGACAATTTTGCCAAAAACAAAAACACCAAGGAACACAAGAGAAATAAATGAAACAGGCCCAAATGATTTAGGCCCCAGCTCAATTGGCCCGTTATCATCAAACAAGCCTGTAAAAATATTTGACCAGACCATGACAGGCCCAAAAGCGACCCGAAGCCCGCCCAAGCCCGTGATGCTAGGTTACCAACAGCCCGGATCGCCTCGAAGATGAACCCTACCAAACCCGACGATGCCCTTCCTCAACTTGCCGCCATTGCAGCGAGCTTGAAGCTCCATCCTCTGGTCATCTTCTTCATCTCCCTTGAGCTCGCCGTCGAGGACCATAGGTAGCAGCGCCGCCACCTCCAAACGCTCCGACAATGGAACACGGTGGCGAGCAAGCACCGCCAGCCCTGAGTTCTCCGTTCATCCACCGATTTGCTCCGTCATCTCGCCCTACCTGCTTCCTCTCTCCCGTTGACGAAGGTAAGGTCATAACAACCGTCATCAGACCTCGGAGCCTCAATGATTTTGGCGCAGTCTCTGGCGCTTTTCGCTCTTTGCGTGTGAACAACGGCGCCAGACTAGTTTTCCGCCTCCTCACCAGGGTTACTCAGGCCGATGGTTTGCCCTGCACTTACATCTCCAACAGGCTCGCAGAGCTTTGGACTTCGCTGGCTTCCTTATCCATCCTGTCTTCATCTGGCTCAGATTTGGGGCCACCGGATGTACGATGGCTGCCCGATCGTTCACATCAGAAGCATCGTTAGCCGATTTAGGGTTTCGATCGCCAACCGGAAAGACGTCGGTGGAACGAGATCGCCAAACAAATCCATCATCGCACAATCTCACGCAGATGAATGGTAAAAACTAACAAACAAAATCGCTTCTAAATTGTTAGTATTACCATTAACAATTTCAATTTAGATAAAAAAATATCAAATCAAAATGTAAAACTCATCTGAAACATGAATTGTCGTGGCGTGGTGTATATCCGAACCCATTGCCTTTGAAGCGATTTTGCCCCGACCACGGTGCAAGTCGGCTTCTGGCATCGCCCCCCTAAGGTTACACAACACCTTTAATCGCGTGCACTCGCCAAAGAAGGTTTGAAATCTTTTCAGGAACTCAGAACGTTTCTCAGAGAAGAGGAAGAAGATGGAAAACCATGTCTACTCTTCTAATCACTAAAAATCCCTTTTTATGCCGAAGAGAATGTGTAAAAAACACCCCACTCTCCCACCAACTTAGGTAGTTGAGGAAAATCCTCAAAACAATTTAAAAACCATTTTTCTTTTCCCTCTTAAATATGGATAAGTTTATATAAAATAAAGCCCATCATAAAACCTTAATTAAGCATCCATTATAAAACCTTAATCAAGCATTTCCAACAATCGAGATCTTGGTAACGGAGACTAGGATACTATTGTGTAAATTTAATTATGTTTCAATTCATCATATTTTTAGGGAAGCAAATACAATTGCAGATTTGATGCGCATTTGACTTACTATATCCCTGCCGACGAAGTTCTAGAGGCCAATTAAGAACTGCATGTTCTTGTCCGTAAGGACGCTTTAGGATTGAGTTAGACCGTATGTGGTCTCCTATCATATATCTTTCCTTGTATTAAAAAAAACTCAAAGAAGCTTCCCCTCATCTTTACCAATTGAAGTATGATTGTAATTGCTCTTTATTTTTAGTTAAGACTATATTTATCGGTAATATATTCAGGCCGTGTGAAATTGTATAATTTGCACACTACATGGGCCAAACTTTTTGGCATGGCATTGGTATGGGATAGTGAGTAGGGATTTTTGGGTGTTATAGAAGATGCAGAAATCTGGATTTTTGGGGTCTCCTTCAAAGAATACGATTAAGGAAATGACATCGGGGGTAGACCTGGCACATATCGCGGGTTATCCGTGACCTGTCTGGTATGGGTTGGCATGTTCCATTGGTTGTTTGTTGCTATGTTACTATTGCTCTATATATGAGATCATTGGGGATTTGTGGCTCTTCAAATCACTAATACCCCTACATATTAACATTTTTTCCACACATCTCCATTCATACACCGAAATTCCCAAATTTGATATATTTGTCAACATTTTAGTGACAAATCCAAATCCAGATCTTGTCAAAAATCTTTGAGAGAATTTGTTTACAAGATATTTCCAAAGAGAAGAAGTCATTCCCAATAATGGTTTTTATGAAGTTGATTGTAAACATTGCTATCATAGGTGTAAGATGGGGAACAATTTGAAGAGGCACGTTCAAACTAAACACCCTAAGAAGATCCGTAGATCGACAACAAATGAGTGAATCGAACACCTATAAAAGTACCATGCAAGGAAATAACGGAGATAATGAAATACATTAGGTAATTATTGTAATATCAGTATTGATAATAAAATGCTCTATATTGATTTTAATTATATTTTCTTGTATATTATATTTGTATCTATGTCATTTATGACTATGATAATAAAAATTTGTTCTTCCTTAAAATTTTGTCATTCCTCATTAATATTTACTTATAAATACAAATTCATAAAAAAAAATTTGATAACTCAAAATTTTTTGATTTAAAATTTTAATTTAGATAACAAAAACATATTTTAAACTTATTTGTTCAAGATACTTTAAAATATTTACAATATTTGGTAGCACTTATTCAGTTCATTGTGAAGGCACTTTGGTGGAGAAAACAACTCTACGAATGGTGGACGACCTTCTTTAAACAAAACTAGGCGCAACCAAAGAAATTTCCCAAGGATATTTGCACCCAATGGAAATCCATTAATATAATGATTCATGAATCTTATTGTATAGAGATGCACTTTTTTCGTCCAATATATCGAGGGGATTGATTTTTTTAGTGATGTTTGGGTGAGAACTAGAGACTTCATTAAAGTTTTTAAAAATTTTACGATGCTACACAAACTTTTATTCATGTTCATAACCGTACTTCAAACTTGTTTATTTTATTACAATGAACATTGCAAATTCCCAATAGCCCTAAGATGGTCGGCCAAAACGTTGCGGGGGAGATGAGGGTGAAGTGGTTAAAGTATTACAAAATCCCTTCCTAGCATTTTCTTAGTAGCAAACTATTATCCTCTATTAGAGATTCAAAATGATCCCCAATGTGATGTCGAAGCTATAGTTTTTGAAACTAGAGGATGAATTCAAGATTTATATGATCTTTTATGTCATAGAGGCTCGACCATCTCAACTGCCTCCTCCCACTCCCTTAATCGTTACACACTAGCATTATCGCAAGCAAATATGCTACCCCTCCTTGTGTATTATTGCATACATATGATATGATATGATTTGTACAAACAAAAATCAGTATATCACAGTACAAATAAAGCAAACCCCTTTATTTCTTTGTGGAAACCCAAAATAAATCATACTCCGATTCTCTCTATACAATACAGAAAATTAATGGTTTAAAGCAAAGAAAAATCACAAGTCCTTTGATTTCTCTCTTATATACAATACAATACAACAAAATACAATGTTGAATGGTTGAACCAAAGAATGGCATTTGTTGTCGAAAAAACCAAACACACCGATTGCACATTATTAGGACTTGTTGGGCAGCAAGGGCTCCTCTAGCTGGGAGCCATTGTTCTGAAAAGAGGCTGAAGGATTTTGGTCACCGGACTCCAACTCGACGCCCAACAAGTCTTCCCTTCTCTGTTTCAGGATTGTTTGCAACAAATTCACATTGTAATGATGTCGTGACTCATATATCTTGGGTGCTTTATCGATCAAGCTCTCCACCTGCTGCAGGCAGATTTGGACAGCGTCGTGTAGCCTGACGAAGCACCACTCCCTTCCTACTAGCTCAATCACGCTTGCTCGCGTTAGTGTTTGTAGAACTTCTCCATTTGGATTAGAGATCACCATCTGGAGAGAAGACATCGCAAAATATGCTTTGTTCATCTTCTAAAAAAGTTGACGTATGATCGATGTAATATGATATGATATTTAGAAGGTAAACACTTAACTTGAATGCCCCGAGAATGATACTCTTGATGCAAATCTTTCAAAGCTTGTACAGCACTTGAATCAATGTGTGTAACAACTGTTATCGAATAGCAAGTTTGATATATCAAATTCAAAGACAAAAATGTTTCAACATAACTAGTTATTTGAAAACCGTCAGCAAAAACTAGACCTAGCTTGGGATGTTTTCATAATAGAAATGGCAATACACATCCATATCCATATCCATATCCATATCCATATCCATATGAAGAGGTTTACGTCCTAACAAGTGCTCATTTCATATTCTAAGTAGAGAGGGGTAACGAAACTAACTCACGTGACATTTCCAAGATGACAAAATATATTCTTTCTACTTCTGGACCATGCCTCGTCGATTTGTCAACACTAACTTCATATTCTCGAAGCCTGAGAAAGACAAGAAAGAACAAGTTCTCATTTTAGTCTCATTCATCAAGGAAGCTAGCGGCATCAACACTCCTAGAAATGTAAGAAACAACACAAATGATGGTCACACCTATCTTTTATATAGCTTATATTTGCAAAATAAATAGGAGCATCAACGCGAACTATGACAATGCCATAGTATGCGTAAGCTTCAGGGTATTGCTTAATGTTCCGATAGAGTGTAGTGCCCGGAAGACGACCTAAGATAGCTGCACCAACACCGAATTGAAATTATTAACCAATAAATGATCGTACAAATGAGTTTGAATTAGGAGAGGAGCACCAAAGGGGACAAGTTTTAGAATTTAATAAGTAAAGTATAATTAAGTTGTAACTTCACTCACCAATACGTGGGTTTGCTGACTGATGGATCACAAAAGCAAGCGAAGCCCCAACCTACAATTTCAAACAGTTTGAAAATCAGCTACTTCTTAATTCTCACTTTAGGTTGCTATATCCCAAAGAGTAGTTTATCATCTAATGTGGAGATGAGGTTTATCATTCCACACAATAGAGCACAAGGAAGTACACAGATTAAAGAGATATTATTTACGTTCTTGGCAAAAACGTTCTACATTATACTAATCATCGTAATTTATTTAGTGAAAAAGCTCACCCCTGCAAGCACGCCAATCTCTATCCCAAGGAATAATGTAGTTGCAAAAGTGATAGTCCAAAGAACAAAATCTCTTTTGTCCGTGCACCATAAGAGTTTAGCCTCATGATAGTCCATCTGCAGTGATAGATGATCATAACTGAGTCAGGAGAGAGGACAAATCCACATTTATTCAGTAGTAAAACATTTCAAGAAAAGTCATTTTATCGAGTGAATAACATGAGAAAACATTGCTAGCTAGGATGCATATTGTAAGAACTTACCAGACCCAAAACAGCAGATGTCACAATAGCAGCCAAAGCACACTGTCCAGTAGGCATATATTATAGTAACGAAAGTAAGAATCTTCTCACAATGCACATAGTGGATTCATATAGCATTTGAAGAGAGTACTCTTTGTTTAGCCTACGGGAGTTATTAATTTAAAAGTAATTCAATAGGATTAAAAAAGTATAGTCTGATACCCACATGGCCACATGGGAAGGGCAAAAGGTGGCAGAAAGTGTGATAAATATAGCTTAAAGTTTGCTTCTAACATTCAAGTAGGTTGTTGAATATGTAAAACGCACCTCAGGTATGTCTTCAAATAATGAAGTCATGAATAAAAGAACACATCCCATTATCATTGTTGTGATAATACCAGCAAAGCCAGTTTTCGCTCCACTTTCATTGTTCACAGCTGATCTTGAGAAGGAACCTGAATAGATAAAAGACAAATTCATACCAAAAGGCAAAAGATGAAAGAAACTAGAAGATTTAGTTGACAGAAATCCAAATCTTACCTGTAGCAGGGTATGCAGAGAAGAATGAACCCATGATGTTGGCCACACCAAGACCAAATAGCTATACGTTGAAAAGTTTAGGATCATTTACAAAATAACTTCAGTTCTACCAAAAAAAATAATGTAAATTCTTATGATTCATGTTGCTAGATGGAAACCAAAATTGTACTAGTTGTACCTGTTTTTGGTAAGGTTGAATTGTATCAATCTAGCAAGATGTAAATTTATAGCATAGATACAAGATAAGCAAAATAGACAAGGATGTGTTTACCGAACAAGATTTGTTTTACTTTAGGTAATAAACAATAACCTTAGACCTTTGTACAACTTTACCTCTTTATTCGAATCTAGATCATATCCATTTTTTGTTGCCAATGCCTTGGCTATTCCAACAGATTCCTAAAGATCATACATGATATCGGTAATTTATTTTCACAACTTAATTTGATGAAAGACAGGCAATACAAAGCTCTTACCAGTATAGCTACACCGGTTATAAGAAAGGCAGTTGGAATCAAGGTTTTGAAGTAAGCGAAACCTTGAGGAACTGAAAATGTTGGAAGGCCTTGGGGAATTTCTCCAACCTAAATTAACAATAATACCACAATGTATGTAGAAATTTTTTAGCTATTTGACACTTGAGTTTATTGTCCATGCTCTTCTTCATGCAGTGACGGTAATTACATCCACAAAGCAATTATCTTTATTTTGTGTGCATCAAGGAAGATAGAAATGAAATCCATTTGACCAATTCAAAATACTCACCACACTGATGGAAGAGGGATTAAATATTTTCATGAAAATTGTACCCCCAACAATAGCTGTAAGAGGACCTGCTGGTTGGAGGAACCCCAAGTTCTTTCTTGTCTTCCCCTATCCATTGTAAAATTTGCAATAGAAATTACAATAAAAAAATTTACATATTGTAATGCACAAAGCAAGTTTTTATGCCATTAATGCCTTACCAAATGCTTCATAATCAGTAGCATAGCAAGGATGCATGATCCCATGATGAATGGTTGGTAGGTGAACTACACATGGTTAACAACACCTGTTATTTTATCGATTGCCTATATATATATTGAAAATTTGATAAAGCTAGAGCAAAATTCTAAGAGCAAATAATCAAACACACACAAGTAGCTAATCACAAATGTAAAAAAAGATCAATAGTATAGTTTTCTGATTATATCATATATACCTCACTTCTCCCTGAGATGATACTTTCGATAAGGGGCACAATTTCAGTGGTACTATCTATGTCGTATCCAAGAAAGTACTTTGCTTGTGACAAGGCAATCACTATGGCAGACGCAGTTGTAAAGCCAGAAATCACAGCATGGCTGATGAAGCGGATAATCCAACCCAACCTAAGGTTATAATGAAGAGGGAAGAAGGAACTGAGTATCCAAACACATCTCCAGCTACAACAATTACAAAATGATTCCACATTAACTACCTTAGGATGCCCATTATACATTCTAGAGCACCAACCATGAGAGCCAGTAAGATTGCGAGTTCTGTGTATAACTCATCAGAGGAATCGACGATTCCACTTAATACATTAGCGACCAAGAGGGAAACCATAGCCACAGGACCCACAGCTAGCTGACGCGATGACCCGAAAATGGCATATACAAATAAAGGCATCATGCTAGAGTCTATTTGCACCCCAAAAAAAGAGTAAGCACTAAGTTAAAACTTCTCAATTTCAAAGATGAATAGAAATTAGACCTGTCAAAACACAATCCGACCCGGTCGACCCGACCCGAATGCCTGGAAAATTTCCGACCCGAACTCAGAAATTTTGAGCCGGAAATTTTTTTCGATCCAAACCCGAAAACCCGGAATTTTTTTCGTGTAATCTGGGTTTCGACTCGGTAAATTTGAACCGATTTACCCGATTGACCCGGTGATCTGATTGACTCGGTTGATTTGTAATTATATATGATTAAATGTTTTTATGGAGATTCCAATTTATTACATTTTATAATTACAATCACTTGATCTTTCATTTTCAAATCAACTTTTGTATTTATTTGTATTGTGTAATACTCCGTCCGATCGATATTATTTGATTTCTTATTTTTCAGCACACTTTTATAAAATCTTAAAGTAATTTAGGCAGGCAACCTATCATACTTGAATACTGAAACTCGCCCCACACACACACACACATATGGGTGGCTCTAATGTAAACACCCTTAAGATGTAAACTAAGAATAAATTTCAACCATTAAATCCAAAGAGATCAATTGTTAAAATTAATCATGATTTTCAATTTTATTTAAAAGGAAAATTGGCTTGACCCCACAGATAACATGTTCACGCGCATAACCCTCCTCCCCTCGTTACTCAAATGTCAAATGTACTCCACCTCCCGGCCATGCATGTATTTGTACGGTAATTTTTCCCCTTTTTTCATTTCTTTGTTATATATATATATATATATATATATATATATATATATATATATATATATATATATATATATATATATATATATATATATATATATATATATATATTTGTTGTTATTTGTTACCATTACAATTGTGTTGAAAGTAAATTATTCATATATACAATTAGGGACCATACAACAAGCCAAGCTGAGACATAAAGTAACATAACACCAGAAGCTACAAGGGCATCTGGCCGGCCAAAGCTGCAACATATAGTTCCAAGTAACCAGATGGTGAGAGAACAATTAGTATAGAATAGGAAGACAGTAAACGTTAGCCGTGTAAGGAGATCTTTCCTTGTGGTTTAATAATACTTGAAAGTCGTTCTTTCAAACCACCCCAAGAATTCCCAGATCAAGAGGTCGAGATCTAGAAGGAATACTGAACATACCCCTAGAACGAAATCTGGAAAAATACCTAGGTTGTCCCATCATAAATGGGAGGGTTACCAAATAAACTTTTGGAGAAATGATATGCAAATCTAAAGATTAATTGAGCAAATGGCGTGCAAATGCCCTATCACAACAAGGCAGAGCAACCCTAAAAGTGTCTAATCTATCATCAAAACCATTATACTCGATGCAGAGCTTCATGCTCCCGATAGCAGTCCATAAACAGTTAGATCAAATCAACAGAACCTTTTTCTGGAACAAAGACGCTCAGCATAGCCCAACTGGGACAAAATATGTAAATCAAAAGCGAGTGGAGGATTGGGAATTAGAAAAACCAAAGACATGAATGAAGCTCTCCAGCTAAAACTTCTTTGGAAAATTCTTAGGGTTGGGCCAAATCTACCAATACAAACCAACCAATTCCGTACCAATTTAAATTGGCACCGATTAAATTGGTTACCAATTATATTGGTACGGTATTACCGAACCAATTCATCAAACTCGGTTGGTAATGGTAATGAGGTTGGGGAAATTGGTATTACCATTACCAACCGATTATATATATATATAAAAATTAATTCAAGAATAGAAATGGGGGAAAGATTTTTGGCGCAGAAGATCAATTCCTAATACCTATTCCCCTAGACTCTAGTCTTCTAGAGTATTATTCTCTTATTTCTCTTTGCCTTTGACTCTTCATCTTCATTCATCAGTGTCTTTTAGTTTCACAATTCAAAAATCAAATTTCACTCCACCGCCTCTCCGCTTAGGGTTTTCAATTCTATTGCTCAATCTGCTTATCACTTAGTTGACGGCCAGCCACACATGCTCCGACCTTCTCTCTAGTCTCAGGTGAGTAAAGTTCTTCAATTCTTCAATTGAGAATTTTGCCAATATATAGGTGCAAGTTTATCACCCCGATAAGTTTCAATCTCCTCATGCATTCCTCTCTGTATAATCTCTTGTTCGTTCTTTTACTTGAAAGAGTCGAAATTGATGGGTTGATGCTTCTTCTTTGAGTTTAATATTTTTCTTATTACATGAAAGAGTCAAAGTTGATGGCTTGATGCTTCCTCTTTGAGTTCAATATTTTTCTTATAACTTAAAAGAGGCAAAATTCATGGGTCGATGCTTGCTCTCTCAGTTTAATATTTTTCTTATTTTTGCAGGAATAAGAATTAATATGGATATGCATTCTTCACAAACTCAAACATGTGTCTGCGGTCCTAACCCATTAATTAAATCTTCTGCAAATGTGGAGACCACTGCTCCCTTGGCAGGGCAACCTCAACCACCAGTTGCATTGAATCGTCCCCCACCAGTTGTTAAGAAAAGGAAACAGCCATCAAACAAAAGCCTTATGTGGGATCATTTTATAAAGTGCAAGGTCCCAGGTACTGAGGAAATTGATCCAAAATGGTGCACCTGCAACTATTGTGGTGATAAAGTGGTGTGTGATAAACAGAAGAATGAGACTAGCTCAATGTGGAACCATGCTAGGAAGTGCAAGCTTCACCCTTTGTGTGAAAAGTATCCGAAACAATCGAAGTTGACACCAAGTAATATTACTGGAGGCAATGTTCCAAAAAACGTTTGGTGGGTCCTTGGCGGTAGGGTAGATTCAAGGGGCTAGGCGGATTTCATGGCGGAGCTTTACTGTCTATGCGGGTTTTGACGACCTTGGTGGTGGGGCGAGTTCAAGGGTTTAGGCGGGGGTCTAGGCGGGTCTTGAAGGGTTTTTTAGAATAGTGACTGGAGGCACTGGATACCACAAGTATAATAAGAAGAGATGTGATGATAGGTGTATTGAAATGATTATCAAGGATGAACTCCCCTTTCGGTTTGTAGAGAAAGAAGGATTATTGGCTTTTTGCAAGGAGATGGAGCCTAACTGGAAACCCGTAAATAGGAAGCAAATTGCAAAGGGTGTCTTGGACAAGTATAACTTAGAGAAGGCTACTCTGATGAGCCAACTAAAGGAGAGTCGCACAAGGGTAAGTATCACAACTGATACTTGGACATCCATTTAGAATATTAACTACATGGTTTTGACTGTGCATTTTCTGGATGCTGATTGGAAGCTTCATAAAAGGATTATTAGCTTTTGCAATATCACTAGTCACAAAGGGGATGACATTGGTAGGATGATAGAGCAATGTTTGAGGGAGTGGGAGATCACGAAAGTGTTTACGATAACAGTGGACAACGCTAGTGACAATGATGTGGTTGTGGTATACATGAAAAGAAGGCTTGCAAGTTATAAGACTTTGATGTTCGATGGTGATTTTGTGCATATGAGATGTTCATGCCACATTATCAATCTGATTGTGAAGGATGGTTTGAAGGAGTTAGAGGATGGAATTACAACGATATGGAATTGTGCAACGTATGTTAGGTCTTCTTCTCAGCGACTTGACAAGTTCAGGGAGTTTGCGGTATTGGAACAGTGTCGGAAAAATGCTAATGTTACATTAGATGTCGTTACAAGATGGAATAGCACATATTTTATGCTCGAAGCTGCATTGACCTATGAGCAAACATTCAACAGAATGGCAGAAGAGGATCCTGCATTCAAGAGCTATTTTGAAGAGAAAGATAAAGCTGGGAAGAAAAGGGTTGGGCCTCCAAGTTATGATGATTGGAGGAATGCACAAGCCTTTTGTGTATTTCTAAAGAAGTTTTATGATGCTACCTTGAAACTCAGTGCATGGAAGAGCATCACGGCAAACCTATTTGATAACTCCACTCCCTTTGATGAAAATCGGAATTAGTTTCAAAGGCTTTGCCGGACAGTTTGTGTCAAAGGTCTTGAAGCGACAGCTGTGTTGATGAAACACAAAACCTGTATTTTATGTTATTATTATCTTATATTATTTATGTATGGTTTCCGAATATTATTATATACATTATATACTAACCATACAGCAAGGTTTTCGAAGATATCTCTTTCCTTAAGCTAAAAGACGTGAAGATCAAATCTGGTGGATCATGGCTTCGGAGTTTCCCAGAATAGAAGATTGTGAAGATTGCCATGATCTCTAATAGCCGTTGGAGAAGATTCTTTCATCAAGTGGCGCCGATGATATTCACTATATAAAGGAGATGAAGAAAAGAGAGAGGGAAGTACATTCACGAAGATCATTGCACAATCAGCCCTCAAGTTTACGATCTCTCTTCAGCGTGTTCTCTCTGCTTGTTCTTAAGAGTCTTATATTTTTTTTCAAAGCATTTGAGAGATACATAGTGAGCTTATAGGATATATTCTGAGAGAGTGTTATACTCGAGAGTTTATAACTCAGGAAGTGGGCACTAGGCTATTGATTCTCGAGAGTAAGAGGATTGTACTAGATAGCTGAGAGAGGTAGGGCTCTTCTAGATTGGTCTAGGACTCCAAGGGAACGTGAGTTGACTAGATTGCAATTGTATAGGAGAGAGGCTTCTCGGTGAGCTATTAGGATCCTAAGCTTTGTGAATCAATAAAGCCTGTTGAATCCTAGGGTTTTGGAAGAACCCTAGGCGGGGACGTAGGCCAAGTTCGTGCCGAATCTCGTTAACAATTCGTTGCGTCCTTTACTTTATTGCCTTACCTTATTTCCGCACTTGGTTCGATTGTTTAACATTGTGATTCAGGTTTTCAGAGAAAAGACTAAGTCTAATCTCAAAGGGTTTTGCACGAGCTTCAAAAGTCTTGAGACTATCTGCGAAAAACCGGCATACTCTATTCAACCCCCCTTCTAGAGTATTTCTATATTACTTTGTTTTACATTGTCGAACCTTCACTATTATTTGTTGAAATGATCACATTGCAAACTGAGATCGACAAGGCTACACTTTCAGCTGATCCCGTTTTGAATAGGGTTGCCACTTTAATGAAGTCCAAGTTTGATAAGTATTGGGGATATTTTGAGTCAATGAACAAGATCGTCATGATTGCAAATGTCCTTGATCCTAGATACAAGTTGCAATGGGCAAAGGTGGGTTTCAAAAAGGTTAATGCTAGTCCGGAGGTAATTCGGACGATAGAAGACAACTTGAAAACAATTTTGATGAAGATGTATGAAGAATATAAAGGGGATGTAGGTGTCGATCAAGCTGGCAACTCAACTGATGTCGATGTGGGAATGAAAGGGGATGACTTGGAAGGCCTTGATGAAATCAGTAGGGAGATAGCAAGAGAGAGGATTTCTGCACAATCACAATGCATTAGAAATGAGGTTGATCAATACTTGTCAGATAGGTATGTGAGTATTACTTCTAAGCCTTTTGATATTGCGAAGTGGTGGAAGGTTAATGAATCTACATATCCGGTTTTATCAAAGCTAGCAAAGGATGTCCTTGTCGTTCCTTGCTCAACGGTAGCATCTGAGAATGCTTTTAGTTTAGGATCAAGAATTGTAGATCCTTTCAGAGCTTCATTGACACCGAAAACAGTCGAAGCTCTTGTATATTGTGCAGATTGGTTAAGGGCAGAACCAACAAACTTCAGCTTCTATGATTCGCCAACGGAAGATGACTTAGAAGTCTACATGGAGTTGGAGGCAATTGAGAAGGGTAAGCTTTTAAGCATTATATCTTCGTGCAGATTGTTAATTGTTTGTCATGTTAGTAAATATCTTCTAGATTATGCAGATTATTAATGTTTATTTTTTTACCTGGTTTCATATTTTTCTTCAGAAAATGCTTTCAACCAAGGAAATTAAGAATGCCACGAGTAGAACCACATCCAAACAAAGCATCTTCTAGCTTCTGCATATTATTAGTGGTTATTTTGTACTTGTTGGATAATTACTCATTACTATGATGCATTTTAATATTTAAATTTAGAGCTCCTTCTAAATTGTATGAATTGGTACGTATGTAATTCGTCAAGGGGTTTCTTTTGGTACTTACTTTTTATTTAAATTTGGAGTTGCATATTATTACTATGAAGAACTTAGTATTTTACCATTACCAACCGATTATATCGGTTACCAATTAAACCGGTATAAGGGTTTTTATGGTTGGTAATGGTATGAAATTTATCATTACCAATTGTAATTGGTTGGTAGGTGGTAAGAGTGAAAACTAATTGGTAATTTACCAATTCCACCCCTAAAAATTCTTGCTGAACCGGAGAATAACTGGGTCAAAATCAAACAATACAAGTATCTAAAAGGCAACCACATCCTTACCTACTCTAGAAAAGGCAATGCCTCTTGGCAATGGTCATAACTGAGTTTTCTAATCCCAAAATTTAAAACGGGACTCATCTGGCAGGTGGGGGGATGGGAAATCAATTAAGTTTTGGGAAGACAATTGGGTAGCAATGTCACCTCTAAAGGACAAAATAGATCCTCAACATAACATTAATCCACATGATTCCGTAAGCGATTTCATTATAGGAGGACAATGGTGGAAGGAGAAAAATGTGTCAGTGCTTCCTGACCCCATAATAGAGGATATTATGAAAATCCCCTTACCAATCACCCCCTTTGCAGACAGACTGTATTGGTAGCCCGCCAAAAAAGGCTGGTTCACAACGACAAGTGCCTATAACTTAATCTCACCCACACCACAAAGACCATCGGATGGATTCTCATGGATCTAGAAACTTGAAGCCCCTCCAAAAGTCAAGAACTTTATATGGAAAATAAAACAAAAAGGCCTTGTCACGGCTACCCGTTTAGCCCAAAAAGGGGTAGCGGTACCGAACACATGTATCATTTGCAATCAGCCCGCGGAAGATGATATTCACCTATTCATAGAATGTCCCGTCAACAATTTCCAACAAAATTCCCTGAACAAATATCTCAAAGCATTAACACCCTTATTTCATAAAACATAAATATAGATCAAATTCTACAAATTTTAGGTTCCACTCTTCCTATGGAGATGAAACAAAAGATAGCAATCAGATGGTGGACCATTTGGTTTTTAAGGAATCAAACAATATTTAGAAATAAAACATCCCCTCCGCAGAGGGTATTAAGAAAATGATCATGGACAATATTGAAAACTGGAGAAAAGCTAGCAGATGGAATGAGATGGAGGATGACGTCTTACAAAAACAAAATAAGGGAAAAGGTCTCACTGAGAATAATAGGAAAACCTACCGCTGGAGGAAACCTCCGGTTGGAAAATACAAGATAAACTTTGACGGATCATTTAAATCAACCTCAAACAGTTCCATTGGATACATCATCAGAGATTGGTGTCGCAACCCTATCAACATTGGTGGTAAAGCTATTGGTTGACAATCACCTCTTATGGCGGAAGCTCTAGCCCTACGTCTTGGGATAGAAAAAGCTAGAGAATTAAAGATAAATTATCTCATAATAGAAGGAGACTCAAAGATTATCACGGACTATCTAAGAACACAAGTTGGGTATCCGTGGGAAATAGAAATGGTCATATCAGATATCCAAGCCTTTCTCCAAGAAGTAAATAATGTTGATGTATCTCATATTCCCCGTATTGGTAACCGAGTAGCGGATAAGGTTGCACACCTTTGCTACTCAACCAGGGGGCTTGAGCTATACCAAAATACAGGTCTTCTTGACCTCATCCGACAGGATGCTTTCGGATAGGGTCTTCCCATCCGAATTTTTACCTAATAAAAAAGAGAGTAAATTATTCAATTAAATTAGAAAGATTATTCGTATTTAAGGGGGTAATCATTTGGTTATATTCGAGAGATTATTCGTTTAATTATAGAAATTATTCGTATATAAGATGATTATTGTTTACATATTTATTATTTTTGTGGAGTTTAAAATAATAGTTAACATCATTGTAAATTATTTAGTGAAATCACAAAAAGTATTCATATGTAAGAATAAGTTTGAAACCATTATATTATATATTATAAATATTATGCATTATTTGATGAGTGATTTTTTTAAAAAAAAATTATGCATTATTCGGTGAATTAAGAAACATTATTCGCGGATAAAAACACAATTTTATTGCATTTGGAAAAGGGAAAAATATTTCTAAAAATCAAGAATTATTATTTGCTATTCGTAGATAGAATCATTATCCATTGATATTAAACTTTGAAACATTGATTCCTTCTTCAATTAAAATTTAGATTTACCCATGAATTTAAATTATAAAGATTATTCATGTTGAACTGAATGATTATTCGATTAATTTTTTTATATATTATTCAATTTAATTTGAGAGATTATTCAGTTAAATTATACAAATTATTCGTATGTAAAAAGGTGATTGTTTACATTGTCAGTCAAGGTATGGATTCTATATAAGAGAATATACAAGAGAAATTTGAAACAATTAGTATTTACATTTCCGGTAAGATCACAAATATTATTCATATAAAAGAAAAAATTTGAAACAATTATCAATAAATTAATAATTAATCATCAGTTAAATTTGAGAGATTATTTGGTTCATTTTTATTCAGTTAAATTATAGAGATTATTAATATATAAGAGGACGTACAATTGTTTACATAATAATCAATAAAATTGCAAATTGTTCGGTGAAATCACAAAGATTATTCATAGGTAAGATGAAGTTTGAAACAGTTATAAATAAAAATTATCCATTATTCATTGAATTGATAAAAATTATTCGTAAATAAAAACACAATTAATTTGTTGAGTTTTACAAAAAAAAATGATATATAGGGACCTAAAAATAGCAAAAAAAATAATCCAAAAACTAAAATATTCAATAGCCTTTGTATACCAATTAGCAACTGCACACCCTTGTGTATCCCCACCCATGGAACCCCCAAAGAGAGAAAATCGAAAGAGAGTGAGTGAAGTGGTATTGGATCTTTTTTTTTTAATTTTTAAAAAGAGCATTGCATCGCTCGCACATACATGAGATTGAGCTAATTTTTGGTGGGCCCCAATTTTTTTTGTATAAATAAAATAAGATAGTGGGGATTTAATATCCAATATTGATTTTATCCAATTCGACGATCAAGATGTGTTCCTAGTTTACTTTGTAAGGCCTGTTTACATCTGATATATTCTATATATATTATATAATAAGTTCATTTTAAAAAAGTGAGACTACATTGTATTGTATGAGTCAATCATGTCAAGATGTTAATAATAATCTGTTTGTTCGAAAAAACATGATTTCACCTCATTGACCATCTTCCTTCCACCATTGGTGCTTCTCTCTCATTCTTCAACTTCTTTAAAAGAGAGGTCGGGGACAATCGTTTTTGAAATAAGAGTGACATGGATGGTGAACTAATAACATTATGATAGTATGGAGTGATTTGTTGCAAGAAATAAAATAATTAAAGAGTGGTGAATTGAAGACATGGTAACATAAAGGGTGGTGTTCTGATGTTACCCCATTATTATAATAAATCATTTTTTACCAGAAGAAAGTAAAGGTATAGGGTAGCAAACTTACAAAGTCCATATATTGATTCAAGGCCAGCTAACTTTGCGTAAGACATTGCCTGGAATGACAAGGGAACCCGCCAACAAAAATCTCAATTAGATTGACTTGGTTTAGACTATTAAAAAAGACAATAAATATGGATAGTACTAACAAAAAGAAAATAATCCCCTTCTTACAAAGGAGAACTTGTATTAATATACGAAAATATTATGTACAAAAATGTTGATGATGTGTTTTCGAATGAAAAACATATTCTATAGATAATAGAAAGAGCAAAAAAAGAACTCGATTGGAGAAAAAATGGGTTTTTATTAGTGATATTGTATTGCGGAAACCCATTGATGAATATGATCCTATGATTAGAGATGATATCAAGAGAGATTATATTCTTAATGATCCTTGTCAACCTATGTCACATGATTTTCGACAACGTTCATTCCAAAAGAAGTGGTTCAAAGATAGAGAATGGTTGGAATACAATGTTTCTAAAGATGTTGCTTATTGTTTTTGGTGTTATCTTTTCAAAGGTGACTTATGACCAAAATGGGGTATTTTTCAAGGAGAGATGTTCTAATTGGAAGACAACTCTTTAGAAGTTTGAAGATCATGTAAGGATTGCTAATAGTTAACACAATGATGCAAGAATATTGATTATTGGTTACAAAAATCAAGCACAAAGTATTTCAAGATGTTTGTATACTAACAGAAGTACAAAGTGTTGCTTACCGTCTTCGTTCATTTGACTACAAGTTTGAGAGCGGATAGATATGTGAGGCGAGCATAATGAGCTGAAGACTCTTATTTTGAAGGAAAATCCATATGCAACTCATCGGCTGCAACTAGTTTTCGTGGGGTGTGCAGCCAAAAATTTCCATGTGACAGATTTCTTTAGTTATTTGATGTTGATTACGATCATAGTTGAGGCTTCTTGCAAAAGAAGAGACCAGTTGCGACATATTCAACATGATAACTTGGTGGAGTTATTAGAAAAGAGAGATGCTTCACTTGGAAGAGGATTGCATCAAGAAAGCACTTTAACTCGGTTGGGAACCACATGTTCGGGGGTCACACTATATCACAATTGTTCGTATTCTCACATTGTGGAAATCCACCACAAATGTGTTGGAAAACTTAGTTGATGATGGAGAAGATTCCGCGATTCAGGGAAATGTCGCTAGCTTGGGTGAAAAGATGGAAAACTGTTAGTTTGTTTTTATTGCTCATTTGATGAGACTTGTGCTGGGATGGACAAATTCTTTGGAACAATTGTTGCAACAAAGAGATCAAAACATCATTTCGGAAATTAATCAAGTTCAAATTGTAAAGGAGAAGCTTCAAGATTTGAGGGAGAATGGATGAGATCAACCCGTACAGGAGGTTAATGAGTTTCATGATACAAACAATGTGATCATCTTTAAAATGGAAGATGATTTGACAAGTCGATTTCGTTCTATATGTGCAGGAGAAGAGTTGAAAATGACAAACTACCACCATATTCGAGTCAACATATCATGTCAGGTAATTAGAGTACTCTATTATTTATCAATTGGTTAAGTTTTTATTTCATTGTTAGTATTAGAAGTATACTTAATATAACGCTTCATTTTTAGGTTATTGACCAAATTAATCAGGAGATGGAGAAATGTTTCAATGAGACAAATACTAGATTACTCACATGTAGTAAAACCCTTAATCCCAAGAATTCTTTCTTCAATTATAATCACTCTAAGCTATTTCAACTTGCAGAGCTATATCTAGAAGACTTTTTAGAGATTGATAGAGATGTACTTAAGCAAGAATTAGAAGTGTGGATTATATCAATGAGGGGAACTAAAATATATTCTGAATTGGTAGATCTTGGAGATGTTTCTAAGAAGATGGTTGAGGATGGCATTAGCAAATGTTTTCGCTTGATATATCGTCTTATTGTGTTGGTTTTGGTGCTTCCTATCGCAACTGCAATAGTTGAAAGAGCCTTCTCCGAAAAGAGTTTTGTAAAGACATATTTGTGTAACAGGATGGGTGAAGAGTATCTAAATGATTTTTTGGTATGCTACATCGAGAGTGATATTTTCGAGGGCATTGGCAACGAAATTATTCTACAACATTTTTTCAGAACTTGAAAACACGCAAGATGGCTTTACCTCCTTTATTGTCAAAGTGAACTTGTTTGTAGAATTATAGTATTGAACTTATGTTTAGTATTAAACTTATTTTTAGTATTGAACCTATCTGTAACCGCAAGGTGAATTTATTAAATGCCTTTATAGTTTTTAGCCCCCCCCCCCACCCCACCCAAGGAATCCTGGATCCGCCACTGGATGTTATATAAGTAGTGAGATGTTATGAGTTGTGAAAATAGTGAGAATTTATATTAAGTAGTGAGAGGTTACGTAAGTAGTGAGAAGTTACATTAAGTCGTGTAAAGTTAAGTAAATAGTGGGAAGTTATCGGAAGTTACATAATGTAAGGGTTACGTAAGTAGTGAGAAGTTATGAGTAGTGACAATAGTGAGAATTTAAATTAAGGAGTGTGATATTACGTACGTAATTAAGTAGTAGGAGGTTAATTAGGAAGTTGCTTAATGTGCGAGGTTATGTGAGTAGTGGAAAGTTATTAGTAGTGAAAATAGTAGGAAGTTATATTAAGTGGTGGAAGTTGATTAGTATAGTGGTTCGAATTATAACAATTACCGGTTATAATCATTTTTCTATAACTCTAATTTTTTTTAGCCTCTATAAATAGTAAGAGCCACGTAATTTCAGGTTTGTTCCATATATTTCAACACATAAGTTATTTGAGTTAAAGGTAATATAATAACTTATATATATATATGACTTCTTAATAAGAATAATAATGAATTTCCGATCACATTAATATTTCCTTATCGTTCTTATTGTGACTTGTATTGTAGCTCATGCTAACTATGTTTTCCAGTTTGCACAGATGAATTATGCAGTTTTGAAAAAAAAACAATTAAAAAATAACTTTGTAATTATGGATGAAAGGTTAATATTTGCATGCTTTTATGCAGAATTGGAAAATACGGGGCAAGATTATTCTCCTTTGGACAACATCATTTCCATCTTCAAAGGTTGTGGACGGAATTAACTTTGTAATTATGGATGAAAGGTTAATATTTTTTCTATACCCCTCATAAAAAAATCATCTCATATATTTTATTTCAAGACATTTATATTTTCTTACTCTTGTTTCAAATTGTATATCATTTCATATTTGTACATCACAAATTTACAAATAATAATTTTTTAGGGTGATACAATTCAATGTATTGTGACGAAAAACTTCGTAGATAAGCATCATCAAATTCTAAAGGAGGGTGGCTTATATGTGTTGTTATATTTTTTATTAAGTGAAAACATGGTGTTATGATCCTAATGGGATCTTTGTGAGATTGAAGAGGAAGGTAGAGATTAGAGAGGAGCTTAGGGGAAGAAGATGAAGAAGATAGAGGAAGGAGATGAAGTTCAATGAGAGATAGAACGAGAGAGGATAGAGAGTAGGAGAGAGACTAGTTGTTTAATTATATCTTTCATGCCCAATTATAAAGTATAAGGGTATATTTATACCCTAACTATACAAATCTAATATAACACCTATTATATGAGATCATAACATTGCCTTCCTCTTATGAAAGCTTTGTCCTCATAGCTTGTACAAGGTAAAAGTAACACCAACTACTAATATCTAATGAACAGATATCTAAATGCAGAGAGCATTTCTAATTGAGTTATCAAACTCTCTGTAAAGATGGTGAATGACATTAAGTCCACGTGTGCAGGAGTGTAGTTGCAACTTTCCCTCCTTGCAATAGCCAATATTATACCACTCTAGCCATAGCCAAACATTAATGGACTTTAGCTTGTGAT
Organism: Persicaria tinctoria; assembly: GCA_037127255.1. Lineage (NCBI taxonomy): Eukaryota > Viridiplantae > Streptophyta > Magnoliopsida > Caryophyllales > Polygonaceae > Persicaria > Persicaria tinctoria. The sequence continues at coordinate 37,424,668 of JBANSL010000012.1, read as the reverse complement.
TCCTGCGCATAAGGTCTATCTGTCATCTTATCACAACTCCGTAACCGCACCAAAAATCAAGCCCTCTGCACTTTTGCAGTAACTTGCATTGCCCCCACTTCTGTAGGAGCTCACCATTGCCCACACGAGCAAAACACCATCTGTCACTCACTTGATCACCCTAGTAGAAGTACCCTCCCAAAATAACAAACTACCACTAGGAACAAAAATTAAAGTAATTGCGAGTTTCGGTTGCACAACTTGAACAACACAATCAGTTCTTCGACCGAGTATGACTTTCATAACTAGAACCCAACATTTAATGCTATCCCGCCCTTTATGAAAGGGAAACAAATTTTGCATTTTCTTTGTGAACCGGAGACGGCAGTAAGTACTACCCACACTAGAGTTAGCCCCTAACTGATCAGAAACTTCTCTCTGGAATGATTCAGCCCATCTGTCAATATCAAAGAACTTTCCTCCTGGGTCAAAAACTAAATTCATGCCACTAGCTAGATCAAGATAACAACACTGTCCAACCAAGGCAATATTTTGATCTAGTACTGACCGCCCAACATGCATTCTAGACTCACACAACACAACTTTGAGCCCTGTCATTTTAACAAACACCTTGCACGCATTAAGGTTTCTCAGACTATCTATTGAATTCATACTCAAGCCAACCTTAATCACATCCCGGGCAGTAGCTAACCTGATTTCCATTCATTCAATAAAAAGCCCAACCAATTTAGCTAATTCCTTGATTGCGCCATCAAAGAACACAACGTCACATGAATCAGGATTTACCTCAAAATTGTTGCTTTGGACATGAGGCTCTTCGACGTCTTTGTTCTCCGGGTTCGAAGATTGGTGCAACCCCTCTGCCCTTGAAGACTCGGACTGGACAAAAATCTCTTCAGAAATATCACCCTCTAATTGATGCAATGCCGAAAACTCTGAGATTCTAGCAACAATTATTTCTTGGTTCTTGTCTGAAATGTCTTCTGGTGTTGAATTCAGCCCGCTTCTCATCCTATCGATGAGTTCATGGTTTGATGCGGTGATTTTTTGGTCGTTCAAGGTCCTTTCGGTTGGTGATTTTGATACTTCGATTTCTTTCAAAGCCGCGTCTCCTTGATCCGATGATGAAGATGAATTTAGGGAATTCCCCAAGAACAACTCCATAAGACAACACCTATCGTAGATGTTTTGCTGATTTAGGGAAACGAATGCTTCAATGGCGGAAACCTTGTTCTTGAAGCGGATCTTTGAATGGAACTCCTCTCCGGAACACAGTACCTCCAAGTACTCTATACTGCCGAACTTAGAGAAGATCGTATCCAAAATTTCCCAAGAAATTGGATAGAGTTCGAGATGGATTTTGACAAGAATCGTTCGATCGCCTACCGAATTCTCTATTTGGCCAATTTTTCGACTCTCAGATCCACATTCCTTGGCTAAGTGCTCAGACAAACTCATTGCTCCAAGCGACAAATTATCGATTTGCTTCTTGGATTCACCGCCGTAGTGTTTCTTTGTATCTGCAAACCTTTCAACAATTGCCCTTAATTGCTAAAGGTGGCGGTCCATCCGATGCGATATCATGTCCTCCCTCGGCTTAGCTTCTACAGGATCGTCCATGCTCAAGACCATTTGTTATGATCCTAATGGGATCTTTGTGAGATTGAAAAGGAAGGTAGAGATTAGAGAGGAGATTAGGGGAAGAAGATGAAGAAGATAGAGGACGGACATGAAGTTCAAAGAGAGATAGAACGAGAGAGGATAGAGAGTAGGAGAGAGACTAGTTGTTTGATTATATCTTTCATGCCCAATTACAAAGTATAAGTGATGTGAGCCTAATTCGCCATGTTTTATACTTACTTTTATATCGTTTTCTGCATGCATTTCATACATTTGGGCTAAAATAGTTTAGAATCTGTGTAGTTTATGTTTATTTGCCAATTATGGAATCTACTCCAGTTTCTGTTTAATTTCGCAGAAATCGAGGTATTTTACAGCAATTCAGAGAAAGGAGGAAAAGCTCGAAGTCAACTACAGAAAGTCCGAGGTCAAGGAGTAGCAGGAACCAGGACAAATCGAGCTGGAAACGAGAAAATCGAGTCGACAACATGAGGTCGATATCGAGTTGGCTAGTTGATTTCCACCCAGAAATGCCAGATTCGACTAAGGAAGGAAAGAGCAGGTCGATATCGACCATGCCAAGTCGATATCGAGTGCCCATATCGAGCCGAAGATCCAGAAGTCGACCAGAGAGCTGAAGGAAGGAAAATGAAGGTCGATATCGACATAGCCTAGTCGATATCGAGTTGAGTCAAGTAGATTTGCATCCCGGAGGCCAATATCGAGTAGCTGGAGAGAAGTGAAGAAAACGCAGGTCGATATCGAGTGAGGCAAGTCGATATCGAGTGGTGCCCAGTGGCCGATTTCGAGCTAATTCGAGTTCTAATCAAAGTTCTATCCAAAATCCAATGGAGATATCCACAAGAGCAAATTCTATCAAGTTCTATCAAGATGGAAGAGATATTTATCTACTTTAGATATAATTCCCTTTAGAGATTTATTTCTTTTATTTCCATTATTTAATCTTTAGTAATAGATAGATAGATTTAGATATAGATATAGTTTTCTTTCCTAATTATCTAGGGAATGAACACTATAAATAGAGCCTTAGGGGCTGGGTTTTATTCATTCAATTTCAGAGACAATTAGTTACATAGAGTGAGTAGAAAAAGAGTTGGAGCCGATTGAGGTTGGAAAAGGCGAGAGCGGGATTTGGCTTCGATTGGTTGTAAGCTTTATTTTATTTTATTTAATGCAATTTAGTTCCCTTTTATTATTGATGTTTTTCTTTGCGACGAAGAGCGAGTAATCATCCAACTTCTAGGGTCGGGGTGAGCCCGACGGTAGCCATGTAAGGCGATGCGGTAAAGGTACAATCTTTGGATGCAATTCATCTTCTATCCCTATGAGCATGATTCTTTTGCGAAAGTTGAAGGTGATTCTTGTTTGTGTTATTGAAGCGAAAGTGATCTTAATGCAACTTGGATTAATTATGTGAAAAAGGTTAGTAACAATTAGGGTTTATGCGAAAACCTCTATCTTCCTATTTGTTAATAACGAAAGTTATTTGATGAAAACATGATCTTTTATGCCTTTATGTGTTATTTAACATGGTTATCGTTGTGGTGTTGAAGCCCTGATCTTGGAAGTCTTTTATTTTAGTGATTTATTTCACAAATTTAGGATTTTTAAGTTTCTGTCAGTCGATATTGAGTTGTTTGCAGTCGATATTTCTACCCGATATCGAGTTAGCCCAGGTCGATATCGACCAAATTTCTCGCTTTTCTTTGTGTTTTACTATTTCTGCTGAGTTTGGAACTGAAAAGGCGGGCGCTGACACACTTCCTCGTGGATCGATCATGACTGCCTTCTACTACACCGGGAGGAAGTCTTGTAATTAATTTGCGGAGATTAGGGAGTCGAATTTGAGATTTATATTTCATACTTGATCTTTCCTCCTAACAAGTTTGGCGCCGTTGCCGGGAAAGCCATCAATCGCGTCCTTTTTAGTTCTATTTCTTTTCTTTATATTTGTTTTTGTTTTTAGTTCCATTTTACTTCCTTTTTCTTTTTTCTTTTCAGGTGCATGCGAAGAACTGATCACACGCTTATAGACCCTATTCTCGAGCCTGAGCGGTTTTTCCATCTTCAGCAAAGGCTTAGGAAGAGACTCATGTCGACATCCGACAATGAGAATGCGGGCCAGCTCACACCTGCACATGAGCTTGAGCAACTCCGCCAACAGATTGAGGCACTCACCACCAGAGAAGCAGAACATGCCCGACCAGAGGCGGAATATGCACAGAACCAGCAGCGGTGGGAAGCAAGGGTAGATCCTGAGATCAACGCGAGAAGGGAACTTGAGGAGCGGGTTGGGCATGTCCCAGCCAACGCAAATGAATATCTGCATCATACTCTGGAAGTTCCAGAATCAGCGATCGTTCTTCCCGCTATTAACTTTGAAATTCGTCATTCTTTCATTACTGAAATTAGAAGGAGTCAATTTAGGGGAGGAATAAATTAATGTCCTTTAGAGAATGTAACCACTTTTATAGACTTATGTGAAGCTATAGCTGATGGAGCTAATTTGGAATACTTAAAACTAAAGCCTTTTCGTTGGTCCCTTGCATGAATAGCCCAACAATGTTTGGAAGGATTGCCTGCACGATCAATTCGCACATGGAACGAACTACAGGACCTGTTCCTCAACAAATTCTTTCCTCTTGCAAAGACAGTTGCCCTCAGAAAATAAATCACGGCTTTCAGACAGAAGCCAGGAGAACCATCAGCACAAGTCTAGGAGCGCTACAGGATGCTGCTGAAATCCTATCCTACTCATGGCCAACCGCCCTACGTCATCTAGGAGATCATCTTCAACTTCCTGGATGTACCTACTAAGGATCGGATCAACAACTACACCAACTATGAGTATCTTGGATACACTCCACGCCGAGCATGGGAGGTATTTGAGACGCTGGCAAACTACGACAACACATATGGGACTTCTGCGACCGCTTTTGACGAAAGGTATGAAAGGCTTATCCCATCTATGTCGTTGTATGTTCCATCTAAGGAGGTTGATCCAGATGTCAGGGACCAGTTCCACAATGATCAGGTACGGCGCCTTATCAAACAAGTTAAATTCCTCTCTAAAGATAAACCTTGTTTGGAATGTGGGTCTGTGAGGCACAACACTATTGCGTGCCCACACGTTGATCAAGTACATCAAAGAGAGACCCACGAAGAGGTAAGTTATGTTGGGGGGCACTACTCAGGGCCACATCAGAACCAGAACTGGAGCTACTATCGCCAGCCCCAACATCAGAATCCCCCTCCCTATAAAGCATCTGGTCACCCTGACAAAGAAGGTAAGAAGGATGACCTGCAGACCATCCTTGAGGAAATGCGGAGGAACCATTCAGACACCAAGCAGTCCATTAATTCTATCTACACTCAGATGCATGGTGTCAACTCTAGGCTTGGAGAAATTGATATATGCCGGAAATCAATGGAAACTCAGATTGGTCAATTGGCAGCATCCGTCCTCAAACAGTCAGGTACGCTCCCTGGATCCTCTGAACCTAACCCTAAGGGTAAATCTACTGGACAGGTAGCTGCTATGAACCTAAGAAGTGGGCGACAGATGCAAACGCCCGAGCAAACGACGGAGGGAAAGGGCACTGGAGACCAGTCGATATCGACCCCACATTGGTCGATATCGACCCAACTCCTCAGCAGGTCCCGAGGCCAGCCAATCCAGTCGATTTCAACCCCCTTCACTCGACATCAGCACCTCCGGCAAAGAAAAAGTTGCCTTTCCCGACCAAATCTCCAAAGGACCTTGCAGAGAAGAAGTTTCAGCGTTTCATCAAGATGCTTCAAAGACTTAATGTCACAATAACCTTCACAGAAGCTCTTAATGAGATGCCATCCTACGTCAAGTTCCTAAAGGAGATTCTGAGCAAAAGGCGATCAATGGCTGAGATCGCAGAGGAGTGCAGCCAAATGGACGTTCTCGAAAAAAGGCTAGATTCAGATAAGTTTGCTATAACCATTGGATTTGGTCAATACAAATTTAATGCTTTATGTGACATGGGAGCCAGTGTGAGTATAATGCCTCTATCAATCTGGTCCAAGATTAAGATAGGTGCCCTAGAGCCTGTGGATGCTAAACTTTATATGGCAAACAAAACGGTGCTCATCCCAACAGGCATGATGGACAATGTGCCAGTACAAGTAGGTAAGTTCTTTGTCCCTTCTGATTTCTTAGTTATTGATATGGCGGAGGACCCTGCTTGTCCAATTATTCTAGGAAGGCCCTTCTTGGCGACGGTGGATGCCAACATAAGGTTAAGGAAGGGAGTTTTCACTTTCAACATCAGCGATGAGGTAATTGAGTATTCCTTCAATAAAACTGAAAGGCATACAGGTCCCATGGAAGAGGTAAAGTCAATATTAGCCGGGTGCATTACTTGCGGGGAGCCTAAGGTAAGAAATATGACTCTCGAAGAGCTAGAAAAGTGGGATATGGAAGCCCATGTGGAAGAGATCATGACCATCCTGAACGAAGAAGCTGCAAATCCACTCGACATAGACCAAAGTACGTCGATTTGGACTAAATAATTTTCGGATGCTTTCGCCAACGTGTTTTCCGATTTTTGTAGTTCTTCTTTGGGCATGTAGAATTTTGCGGGCGAGGGGGGGGGGGGGGGGGAGGGGGGGGGTCCTCATCAAAATCACTCTCCATCCGAAATGTTTTATTCCAATTGTGCATGTGAGTTTTAATCATATGTATTGAAGCGTCCCTACTAGAGATGAGAACTTGGCTGAATACGTGTTGGTTTCGAGTGTACCAAGTTGTTCACCAAACAAAGGCAAGCTCCACCTTGGCCACGAGAGTAAGATTATTTGCAAGGAAGGCAAAAACAAGTTATATATCCCCAGATTGGTTTATCATGTTGGATATGGTTGAGTCAATTCATGGAGCAAACTGGTGAAGAGATCGTACACAAGGACATTCAACTAGGAGGTGAGTATCATCTTCCACTGCCCCATCACAAAGGCTGCAGGTGGAAGGTATAGAAACTTCGCGAGATGCCAGCCTAGATGTAGTTGGGAGACCCCGTCTTGACAGATTTTCCATAAGAAATTTTTATCTTAGGAGAAACATTAATATTTCAAATCTTGGGGTTGATGTCAACGTTAGAGGATGAACGAGATGTGATTAGCTTGTACCTAGGAACTTGAAGTCGTAAACTAGCCAGCCTTATCAGGCCACCAATATAATCGATCCTCGAACGAGGATATTGGTAGTGGAATGTCCATTATTTCTGTCACTATTTGGTAGGTAGCACATTGTTGAGTTTCTCCGTCCACCATCTCCCTCCTAAAATATAGTCACTAACAGTGGAATGTCCATTATTTATATTTGTTGTGGTTCAAGTGTACTACCCGTTATTTTTTTTTATTTTTTGTTTTAATAGAGGAGAAATTTGGAAACGGGTTGGAGAAAGGAAAGGAGCTCTGTGTGTTTTGTGGTTGTATAGCCATGGTTGAAATAAAGGAAATTTTTTTGACGATGAAGGCGGTGAATGCCTCTAGGTCATAAGATAGTAAAAACAGCTGGTGTGGTGAATTGATAACAAAAATGCAAGGAGAAATATCTATATTATGAATTGCTCGAAAAAACCATTGATTATAGGAGAGTCTATATAGGCCAGTTTGTGCAGTTATTAGTGATGAGCATTGCAGAATCAGACTAAACATCTACAACTGTAAATAAAATTAGAGATATGATGGCTATATAGTGGTGGCAATCATGCTTTTCGGGTTGGATTCAGGTATACCCATTCGATTTCGGTCATATGTCGGGTATATTGTATCTTCGGTCGGGTTCGGGTCAGGTCGGATAAATTTTCGGATTAGGTAAGTTTGGGTCAAATGGATTTCGGATTGGGTCTTGTTCAGGTTGTGTAAAGTCGAGTCACATTTAGTTTTATTATAAAATACTACCTTCGTTCAGAAATAAATGACGTTTGACTTTTTGAAACGTTTTTTAAGGAGTTAAAAACTATATAAAATATAAAGTTTTTAATTGATTTTTTATATAATTTTATACATATTAGTTATAAGTTTAAAATTATTTTAAAAAATTAATAAAAAAAGTTAATATGTTATATAGTTTTTAGCTCATTAAAAAATGTGTCAAAAAAGTCAAACGACACTTATTAATGAACGGAGGGAGTAATGAATTTTTTATTTATCTTAATTATTGACTATTAAACTTCATTTATTTAATTACATTAGGTTTCATTATATGTAATTCACGTTATTTAAGTGTTTAAAAATAAGAAAATTAAAGTAATTATAATGATGAGTTGTGTACGGGTCGGGTCGGGTTTGTATATGTTCGTGTTCATTCGGATATCAAGTCGCAATGGTGAGGCTCGGGTTTAAGTTCGGGTTATACATGACCCTATATTTTCTCGGGTTTTAGTCGGATTTGACAGGTCAAATTTCACGAGCTCTACAAATATATATATTCAATGTGGGCTCGAACATGCTTGGGCCTCTTGGGCTCTACTACTAATGAAAGGCTGCATTATTTGGCATTTGATGACCGGGTGCGACGTTTTTTCCCGTCCGCAACGGGGCAAGGATGGAAGCCCGATTCGGGACCGTGCAATAGGCTAATAAGTAGTTAGCATGCACCAAATAATTATGCAAATTCAAATGTCGGGTTAAGATTGATTGGATGAAGGTTCCATATAATTCATCCTGGTTTTCGTAACAAATCAAAGTTTAGATTTTCATTTATATATATACTCTTTACCCTTTTCGTCAACTTTAATTAATTAATTAATTTGTCTCAAAACTGCTTGGTCACATAAAACATCCCCAACATATGGGGGCGACTTTAACTTATAAATCAAGAAAAGAATAATTAAATTCCGTAAGACGATAATAAAAAAAAAAAAAAAAAACAGAGAGAGAATGGATGACTCGCCTGAGGAACGAGCATGACACCGACCGTGAGACCAGCGACGAGATCGCTCCGGAAGTACTCCTTAAACCGGTACGACCTGATCCACCGGTAGCAAGGGAGGAAGACGGAGATCCAATCGGCGGCTCCCATCCCCTTCATCCGCGCCTTCCACCTTCCCACCACGCCGTTCGACTTTGCCGCCAGCAATGTCGATAGCCCTGACGGCGGCTCCGGGTGCTGCAGCTCTATCACCCTCACCGTCCGAGGCGACGCCGGCATCGCTAAGCTGGCAAGATCGCCGGCGCTCGGCGATAAGTAACTGATTTCCGGACGCATCCCCCTTTTTTCTGTTACGCACGGTGAGGCCCCTGAATGGGCCGTTAGCGTTGGGAAAAGTGGAGGACAGATTGTGGAAGATCAAGCTCTGTGGGGATTTTGTTAGACCAATTTGCTATTATTTATGTTGTCATTTATATGTATTTTGGCCCTTTGGAATTCTTTTAGTTGTGCTCTCGATCAAATGCATTCCTTTGTTTTAATATATTTAAAGAACTTGATTTCATTGAAAAATAAAATAATTAAAGAACTTGATTATTTGAGTCCAAAGGTGTTGTTTACCATTGTTTCTCAATTAATTAAATGATGGATTCGGGGAGAAGATGTACAAATTTATGAATATCGACATGAATAGTGCTCATGTGCATTTTCTCGTCATTGTTGTTTTTCTAAATTATCTTTTCCAATATAAAAAACAAGTTTGATTTGGTGTGTACAATAAATATATATATATATATATATATCTAAAAAGTCTTTAACATGTAAAATTTATCATGTGGTGAAAGTTGTGCACGTACACATTCCGGGTCAGAACTTCGCGCGTAATTTTAGAATTTCTATAGTTCCGGGTCGATACTTTAAGATACCAGATCATAAGGTTGGGCCAAAGTCAACTTCTTGGCTTGATTTCTCCATATTGCAGGCTGAATTTGCCAAAATGTTCAACATGAAATTGTATATCATTAAATTAGCTTTCCAACAAGCTATAGAACAACTCCATCCAAATTTTGTGGAGTTCAAACGACTCATTTTACTAAGACATCTCCAAGTAGAAACTGTCTAAAATTTGTCGATTCGATAATAAATTCTTCTTAACTTGATTCTTAGCACCCGACCGCAAAGGCTCTTACAACGTCTATGAAGATCTTGAACTTGACTTCAATGAATGTTATTCCATTGTGATTCCAAAATGACATCAAATAAGCTCTCAATTACTGGGTCGAAGCTTTAGGTCGAGATCAACTTCTTGGCTCGATTTCTCTATGTTGTAGGCTTAATTTGCCAAAATGCTCAAAATGAAAGTTGTAGATATTTAAATTATCTTTCCTAAAAACTTTAGAGTGACTCGATCAAAATTTTGTGGAACTCAAACAACTCATTTTACTAGGACGTTTCCAAGTAGAAACTGTTTAAAAATCGCCGGTTCGATAATAAACTCTTCTTAACACTTGATTCTTAGCACATGAGACCACTATAAAAGGCTCTTCCGGCATCTATGGAGATCTTAACATTGACTTCAATGAAACTTATTCTATTGTGATTTCAAAATGACATCAAATTTTAGCTAACAATTAACTATACACTTCATCATTTTATTATTGCACATCCACCCCTTATACTTATAATTTCAGAAGCAAAGTCTCTGTAAAAATTTGCGCCACCTATCGTTCTTTGAGCAACCCTAAAAATTCCCATCAGTAGCCCACATTCTCTCTTCAAATGAATATACTACCTCCTCCTTCTTTCAAGGGGTTTTTCAGAAAATTAACCTCCTTCCCACGTTCTCTTGCAAGCGTCTTCTTTAGGGACCAGCAAATCGGATTGATGTCAGGGCAGACGAGGGTGGTGATGGGGAGAGATTACTCAATCGTGTGGCGAATAGACGAGGGTGGCAACGATGCGATCGAGACAGATCAACTGTCTGTCGACTCGGGTGGAGGCGACTCAATCGACGATTCAATCATGTGGTGGGCAGACGAGGGTGGCAACACAGGAGGCGGTTCAATCGGTGACTCGGGTGGAGATGGCTCAATCGATGGCTGGATGTGGCTCAATTGATGGCTGGAGGCAGTTCATAGAGGTGTAAAACTCCTTCTTTTCATGGTTAATTACTTGATTCTTTAAACAAAACTTCAGATTTGAGTACATAGTTGATTTGTTGTTCTTTATGGCTTCAATTTGTGCTTCGTTTTACTGATTTGAGCTGTTGCGGATTAGGGTTTTACATATTGGCTCGATTATTTGAGGTAGATGGTACTATTGAGGTTTGTTGAGCGTGGAATATATCGGTAGTTATGGTGGATTGGTTGTGTGGTTTGCAATTGTTTCTACAGGGAGAGAACGACAATCGGTAGTTAGGCAATTGCAATTGAAAGCCTTTAATCAAGGGTTTTGGTGCAAGAGTTCGGGGAACAATTAGCCCCGTTTTCTTCATTCCTACCTTTTCTTTTTACTATTTTTTCCAAATTCTAAGTTTCAAGGCAAATTTGATTGATTTTTTTTTCATTTTTTTATTCTTCCTGGATTGATCAGGGGAAAAATTGCCCTAAAAGTAGCGGATTCGCATCTCAAGCTCTTCCAGATCGATCTACTCATCTAAAATCCATCGACGTTGCCATTTCCTCCGCCGATTACATCTTCCACCTTGCTTCCCCTTGTATCGTCTATCAAGTTCAAGATCCCGAAGCCTTCTTCTTTGATATTTGCTTGGTTTCTTAGTTCTTTTTTCAATTGTCTTTTGTAATTACTATTGTTGGGAATTAAGGTTGTTATTCACCATTTTAGTTTTTATGTTTAGAGAGGTGCCGAGAAGCCACTTCTAGAGGTTTTGGCCGCTAATTAGCCACCACATTGTTGTCGATCTCCGACAAAAGCACTGGAAGCCCGGTATGGTTTTGAGATGACTTTGTCTATGTCGGTGGATTCAAATTCAATGATGTGGAGACGACCGCCACCATTGTTTTACAGGTTCATCTTCGCTTTCCACCTCTTTTATTTAGTCAATTGTTGGCAATTTTTTATTATAAAATCAACTGTTAGCAAATTTTGTTTCTAACATTAGGGCTTTCTAATTGATAATTCGGGGCTTACGGTTTTTTTATAACTCGCACAATTTAATTGAAGGTATCTGTCATTGTGATTGCAAGGGAGAAGAAGCTTTTATTTAGTATGATATTTTATGATTTTATGATGGCAATATGGATGAATATGATACTATTACCTCCGTTCGACTTTGCCCATCTTCCTTGGTGTCTTTATTTGTTATTGGCTATGTATTATTGCTAAAAGATTTTTTCTTATGGTGCAACCATGAGTGTTGCTATAGATAGCCAGAGCGAGTTTGGATTGGTAAGTAATCATAGATAGTATTAATGGATAATTCAGGTCAGACAATCACAACTGATGCAATGCTATTGTTGAGAATCCCGTGTTTATAATGCTTAAGTGGATTATAACTTGAATTTGTAACCTGCTTAGTATAATCCATGGAACTTGAACTTGGTTGAGTTTGTGTTGATGAGGATTTTGGGTGACAAACCTTCAATTGGGGTAATTTTACTTACTGAATTAAATAAATTACCAACCATCATTCTAATTAACAATGAAACAAGCTTAACTCCATTGCATTAAATAAACTTTTCTTATGCAAATATTTTGAAGGAGGTTTCAAATTAGGATGTAGTCTTTTGTGAATTGCATGGTGTTTTGCAAGTTCAATCGCAAGGTTGGCACTGTCCTTACTTGCATAGTTGTCATGTACCAATATAAGGCAATTTCAGAATGATCAAGTTTTTCTCCTTATCCAGGAGGTAATAATAATGTTATGTTTTGGTATTTTTTTCATGTAGCAACAATATCTGAGGAGACATCCAGGTTGGATCCTTCTCCCTGATAGAACAATACGTTATTATCAAACTATTTATGTTGATTGATTTTATTTGGCAATAGTCAAGAAAATCCAAAAAGAAATGATTTGGGAAAGTGATCCCATCCCTAACAAGGCAGAAGTTGGTGTCGACACTACTGCAACAACCTCCATAGAAGCCATCACTGTAACCACCACACCGCAACCACTTGTAGCTCCACCTGTTGTTGGTTCTATAAATGTTGGTTGCAAAAATAGGAGGAGAGGGTTGACAAACATTGAGTGCTCAAAGAATGGATCGAGTTGGTGGATTCAGACCATAGAAGAGAGGTGAAACAAAAATTTTTGGAGTATGTTCAACAGGAAATAATGACAGATAAGGAAGAGGGTGAGCACAAGAGCAACACGAATTTGCCAATAGTGGGGGTTGGGGCTGGTTTTTCTTGTGAGTTAAGTTAGACCCTTGGTTAATTTAGCCACCCTTTTATAACTTTGTTTTTTTTTGTTGACTCAAACATTGGTACTTACCTTTTGCTCCGTTTGTTTATAGTGATTTTGTGTATTTTTGAGCATTTTGAATTCATTGTTGTTGTAATTGATTCAGTTTCATTTATAGATACTTGATTCGGATATTGTTTAATTGTTTTCATGGACAAATCGGTGAGGAGTGATATGATAGGTACTTGAATTCAAGGATTTGTTGTTTCATGGTAAACTTCGAATCTTTTATGGACCTTCTTTTCCCTTTGTTGTATGTTTAGTTGAGTTGCCCCGATCCTGAGTTCAGTTGCCTCGGGATCCGAGGGAAGTGTAAAATGGAGAAACAAGCTTCGATTCACAAGGAGGAAGAGTTGGCTCAGCCGAGCGCTTCGTATTATTTGGCGAAATTCAAGCTCTATGAGACTCGCTCGGTATAATGAACCAATTATACCGAGCGAGTCTCATAGAGCTTGAATTGTTTCAATTTCTTTATGTATTTTTCCTAACTTCCTCTTGATCTATTAATAGAACTCTACTATACTTATTTTAGAATCTGCATTTTGCTATAGATAATTGTTACAGAAATCGAGTGATTTGCTTATACTTATTTTGTCTATTGTAGTGAGTTTTACCCTTAGTAATGACCTAGATGAGTATTATTGAATTGCTGATTTTTTTACTTTGAAGTTTGAAATTAGATGCGGGGATGAAGGATCTACTTTTGCTTTCGAAGAAATTTGTTTGAGCTTTTGGGTTTGGTTGTTGTTGAAGGCTATATAAAGTCATTCAATAAGTGTTTGCCAGCATGTTTAGAAAACTCTCGTGGTTTGACCATGCTATATATTTTTCTCAAAAGCTTCTCTGGTGTTTATTTATAAATAATCATTTGAGATTTCTAAGGTGTATTTCATTCTCGTGTTTTGAATGACCTATTAACAAGAAGCTTGAGATTGGGTACAACTATTGCCTCTTGACTTAAGTGGTAAACTGTAAATGTGATCCATCTCAATATTAATTTATACGATTTTTAGCTAACCAGATGGAGCTCAACATGACAATGGAGGAATAGCTCTCTGTTTTTTTCACTTCTTTCAAAATTTTGTTCAAGATGACAAGGGAGGAATAACTCTCTATGCTTTTTTTACCTTAATTTCATGATTTTGTTTGCGATGACAAGGGAGGTATAGTTCTCTCTCTTTCTCTCTCTTACCAACTTCATATTTATGGTTGAGTGATGATTGAACAATAGTTGAAAATGTGATTTCTCAATTTGATTAACATTTAGTGTTTTTTTTTTAAGTTTTTAGTTGTGGTTCAAGTTTGCTAGGTTGAACATTTAGTGATTTGTTTAGATTAATTTGTTTGTTGATTTGCACTATGCGTTGATGATTTCTATATGGTGGTTGTTTTTTTAATGATTTGGACGTTAAGTTGTTTTGATTTATATCATGGTTTGCACTTTGGTGTTTAAATTTATAACTTTATAGATGGGGTGTCAAGTTCTATTGTTTGTACATTTTTTTTATTAGTACACTATGCAGATTAACAAGCGTATTATAATAATGACAGCACTTGATTAAGGTTTGCAATGAAATTCATACGGGAGTCATGACCGTAAACAAGTGAAAAAAAAAGTTGTCTATAGTAGGTCAATTTGAAATAATTGGATTCTCATGATAATACACACGACCTTAAAATGAGTACAATCATAAATCAATCATTTTCTTTAGCCCTTTTCATAATCATGGTGTGAAATATATATATTATGGCCATGAAAATCGCGTATGGTGTGAAATAAAAAAAACATAAATTGTAAACATTTGAAAAGAAATTATCTAATATAGGTCAACTTAGAATACTCAGACCCTAATTAAAAACAAAAACAACCTTAAAACGAGTAAAAACATAAATAATTTATTTTCTTCATCCAAGTTCATAGGTATGGTGTGAAATATATTATGACGAGTAAAATAAGGTTTCAATATTAAATACATAATTGGGCAAAATATTTAGATAGCAATGCATAAATTGTTTACTCCATTGATGAAATTTGTGAAATTGAAGATTATAAATTATTGATCAAATTTCATCATAAGATATTGGTGTTATTCAAGTGAAATAGAATGTTATAAATTATTATTTATGAGTTTAATAATTGCATCTAAGTATTTAATCATTGTGATTTGATGAGTTTAATGTTTTGGCCTCTTAGGGTTCATACTTAAACATAAAGTATCTTTTTCTAATTAAGGGTATAAGACATTATAGAAAACACACACTAAATACAAATTTTCTTATTCTTTAGCTATATAGGGTTTATACATTTAAACTTAAGATATCTTTATCAAATCGGTTCATAATTTAGACCAATTTAAAAGGTGTAACAAGATGTATAATAGATAAAGTATCATAGAGAATCCAAACTCAATTTTCTTAAGCCAAAAACTATAAGGTTTCTTTTCTTTTTCTTCAATTAGGACACATGTTAGGAGAAACGTGGAAACGACTGATTTACTATTCTTTGTCAAATTTGAAGTATCGATCATTTCAAGAAAAGAAAATATCAAACAACAATATGACGAGATGCATGGGCAATATGTTAGTAGAAAATTGATGTGTCGAATATTTTGTTTAATACGTCAAACTCGATCGAAAATACTATGAAAAAACCCGAACAAGGTTGGGAAAAGAACTAGTTATCCTCATTTTATTTATGCATTTCATAATTTTAATTGTGCACTTAATAATCTTATTCATGCAATTCATATTATTATTCATACACTTCACATTTTATTCTAGCAGTTTATCATTTTATTTATGCACATTGTAAAACATGGAAAATTAGGCTCACAACAAACACCCCATACTTAAGCTTGTTTGTCCTCAAGCAATACTTTTAATGGTCATACAGGGGAAGAAAACAAACTCTCAACATCTTAGATTCACTCTCATATGTCCCTGCAATCAATTTCCATCCTCGAAAAGGTACTAGTGCCACAAATCCGTAATTTGACGAGAGGGTTTCTCAACCAAATAAATTTGTAGTCAAGACCCCGCTATAGGATAGTGGAGTCAAGTCCGTCCTCAGGAGAGAAGTCAGCGGTTCTAGGTTTAGTGTGTTTAAGGGTTCGGGAATAGCGGGAAAATGTGATAAGGGTTGTTGTCGACGTCGGCTAAGAATGGGTCGATGTCGAGCGATGGATAGGTAATGGTGGTTGGTGTCGGGTAAAATCTGTGTAGAATGTAAATAAAGAAATAAAGTAATAAAGGTGCAAACTTCCAAGGTAAGGGATCACCGCAACGATAATCAAACACAAAAGATAAGATAGAATAGTTATGTAATCACATCAAAGGAGCAAGCTTTTGCCTTTTCCAACAATTAGATAACCCTTTCAAGTAACCATAATTGTATCTACCAATTTTATGTTTATAATTCAAGTTGTTAACATGAATCTCTATTCTTTCGAGTAGGCAATAAACATATAAAAGGCAGTGGATGATCAAAACATAATAAATATCAAAACTTTACCTCAAGCGTGCATGACTATCGTCGGGTTCACCCCGAAGCCTGAAAAAGGAAATTAGAAAGCAAACATGAGGAAAGTGTAACGGCCCGGGATTATGATTCCCGAGTTACGTTTCGAGGGATGAAACCCCTCGTTAGGATCTTGCGCCCCGAGTACAGATTGAAGGTTTGAAATCGAAGATGTGCAGTTTAAAGTGGGATTTCGCACCCAAATCCGCAAGGTCCGTTGGGGACCCCGGGGTAAATCCCTGTACCTGTCCTAAGTCTACAACGCAGGAAATCCGTTATCATGCAAATGACATAAGTTCTGAAAATGATACAACCAGTGCCACGGCAGAGCCGGGTCAAAACAAAGTACAATTAGGGAGAAATCCCAAAAGCATGAATCTGGTGAAGTCGGGTTTCAAACACTCACTCTCCGCCATAAGAATAGACCCCGTCATAACAACACAAAATCAAGCAGTGTATCGGGTACCTGAAACTATACCACCAAGTCAGGCCAAGAGTCCGCCTGCGGGTCCTCTGACCGCGCTGAGGACATATAATACGCCTATACCTAGAATAAAGGATGCCTTCATGCAATACTGAAATCTTAACCACACTATCATGCTCCTAATTCATATATGTAGAATATTAAGTAAGGCCTTAACAAAGAATACCAAGTGGTATATCCCTCTTCTACCACCACCCCTCTTCTAGATAGGGTGGAGACTGGCCAGTTCGATACTATAGCATATCAAATCTCATCATCATATCGCATCTCATGCTTATCTCGTATCTCATGCTCATCTCGTATCTCGTGATATATATATAACTCAAGGAGGACAACACCCGATGAAACTGGGCTGCCCTATGACCCTAGCAAGGACTCTAGGACACACAGATAACGGCCGTTCTGTATTCAAACGCATACAGAATAAGAATGCTCATTCGTAAGTGCAATTCCTAAGCATGATACTACATGGCATGCTCTTATGCATATGAAACACCTACATACTATATGACACATCAGGCAGGAGGTACTGGTTACTGAGTAAGCCCCGGAGGTACTTACCTGGCTAGCAGATCGGCAACAGGAAAATCCAGCACACAGTATTCACAATCATAGAGTATCACCTAGTACATAATGGAATATACATAAGTCTACATCCAACTATTAAGCACTCAAGCACACCTCAATTAATAGAACAAGTAACATATTATGAAAGTCATTTCATCGCATCATCCGCTCCCCAAGACCACATCGTTCTTCATAAATCATTCAACCAATTCCGCTTGTTCATATACATCATTTCCGCATATACATCAACGGTTCATCAAAATCATAAGACATAATTTGTGTGATATAAAATCCTACTAGATCGTCATAATTATCCAACATTTAATCTCATATAATAATTCATCACAAGTCATGCTATTAGTCATACATATCATATTGTTAGTCAAACGATCATATTATCATGCTAGTTAGTCATCGAATAAGTCTTATTCCCAAGTTAGTTTCAAAGCCGTTTCAAATCCCAGTTAAATAGTTAAGTATTCCGACCATTGAAAATACTCGCCAAATTCCCTTTTAAATTTATTTATTAGATTACTTTCCAACCCTGAAATTCTTTTCCAAATTCTTTATAAATCTTTAAGTCCCAATAATATATTTTAAATCTCAAATAGTATTACATGATATTTTAAATACCATTTATTTAACTGTTTTACAAATTATTTCCAAATCCCCTAAAATCCCGATCATTTTTATTTAATAAATCAACCCTTGTAATTCTCCCAAAATATAATAATTTATCTTTTAAATCCTCAAATACTATTATAATATATTTTAATTACCGTTAATTAGTTAAATAATAAACGGATAACCCGAACCGAACCGAACCCGCTAATTAATCCCAACCCGGTTATATAACAGATATATATATAAAACTATGTAATGTTAGCAAGGTGAGCCAAGCTACGTCAGCTTCTTCAACCTCTCGCTTCAGTACGTCTTTTCACCCCGCCATAGTTGCGGCTCGAGACCTTGCTCCCGACGCCACTCCCGCTGCGCCATGGTTCCGCCTAGCTAGCTCGGACTCGTCGCCTTCCTCGGCCCTCTAGTTCGCCCGTCCCCGCACTCTCAGCTCGCTCTCTCTAGCGCCCTCGCGTACGCTCTCGCCTTGCTCGCGCTGCTCCCTCGCTCTCGCCGCTATCCTCGCCGGACCTCGAGCTCGCCGGAGCTCTCGAGCCCTCCCGATTTCCCGCACTCAGCTCTCTCCCACTCACGACTAATCTAATAATCAAAAGGGAGCATGGATTCGAACGAGAAAGAAAAGAAGGCTTGGAAGCTCACCGACGGGTTCACGACTTCGGAGCTCTCGATCGGAGAGTTGGGCATCGTCGGAGGTTTGCAATGGCTCGTCGGACCTGCACCGGATGTGGGTGAGTGTGTTGGTGAAGACCGAAGGCGATTTCGATCAGAAACGAAGAAGAACGGCTTACCGGAACAAGGCTTCGCGAAACAGAGAAAGGAGGTTGTTCGGTGGCTCGTCGATGACGCTGGTGGCTCCGAGGCTGCTGGTGGCGCCTTGGTGGATGCTGGAGGCGCTGGTGGTGGTCCGACAACAATGTAACGGTGGCTAGAGGTGGTGATAGGTGGTGGTTCGAGGGTGCGGCAACGGTGTTGGAATGGTGATGGTGAAGACGAGATGGTGGTGGCGTGGATATGGTGAATGAAGAGAGCAGAAGATGACAGTGATGAGTATGGTGATGGAGGGAGTTGGTGAATGTCTGAATGATGGTGAATGAAGAAATGACGGGGAGTGGGGTTTGAATTTGAAGGGTATGGTGAAGTGAGTGTAGATTGGGTAAGGGTGGAGTGTAAAATTGGTTAAACCAATACCTGAATACGCGATTCTCGAACCTCGAAATTAGTTTTCAAATGTTAGTTTTCCTGAATCCCGCTTTCTCGATCAATTAGATTTTTAAAATCGATAAGGATATCGCTATCCGATAATTATTTTGAATTTTCGAGATAAAAGGACGGAAAGCGTTCGTCAAATTTTATATTCCGGTCAGAATCCCCTAAACGAGTTTTTAATTCAATTTAAATTCATTTTTAATTTCCTTTTTCCGAAAAAAATTAGGATTTGAAAATCCGAGTCTTTACAGAAAGAAACTAACTTTAACATTAAAAATAAAACTTAAACTTACAAAACATTCCAAACGTTCCTCGTCCTCTCTCTCTCTCCTCCTCCTTGCGTCTGAAGACGACTTGGCTTGAATGTATGAAAATCAGCCCCCTAGGGCTTTATTTATAGGCTTTATTCCCTAGCTAATCTAGGAAAGAAATATCTATCTATATCTAAATATCTATCCAATAACATTAAGATTAAATTTGGAAATAAAATAATTATATCTAAAAGGAAACTAGGACTATTGTGGATAAATCCTTCTTAACTTGATGGATCTTGATGTGGATGGATAGAATTCTTGAATCTTGGCTTGCAAGTAACTCTATCTTCTTGGAAACAACTCGATCTCGGATTTGACATGCTTCAGGATTGTCCTCGACGTCGACCAAACTCCTTGACGTCGAATAGGATTTTTCCTCCGGGGTTGCACTCGAGCTCGAGCAGGTTCTGGACTCGTCGGGTATACTCGACGTCGACCAAAACTCCTCGACGTCGACTAGAATTGTGCTCTCGAGTGGTCTGGTGCTCCTTCTCGACCCCTGGGAGGCAAGTCGACCAAAAAGTTACTCGACGTCGACCAGTTTGGTCGACGTCGACTAGTTTTGTGCGCTTTCAGCATTCTTCTCCGTTCTTGAAACGCACTTTCCCGAGTCCTCCTTTTTCCGATTGACGCATATGAGAATGCGTTGGAATGATCTTTTGGAGGGCTACAACTTTCATGAAGACATCAAAGCTTGATTCAGAACGGTGAATGGTGAAAAATGGCGTTTTCTCTAGCTGCACCATCCTTATCTTCTTCATGACTTTCCTTTAAGCTCCAAATTCCGTCTGATTTCTTCAAAATTAAACAGAAACTAGTGTAGACTCCAAAATTTGGCAAATAAGTGTGAACTACATAGACTATGTACTATTCTAAGCCAAATGTATGAAATACATGCAAAAATCGATATAAAAGTAAGTGTAAAACATGACAAATTTGGCTCATAACAAACACCCCATACTTAAGCTTGCTTGTCCTCAAGCAATACTTTTAATGGTCATACAGGGGAAGAAAACCAACTCTCAACATCTTAGATTCATTCTCAAATGTCTCTGCAATCATTTACCATCCTCGAAAAGGTACTAGTGCCACAAATCCGTAATTTGACGAGAGGGTTTCTCGACCAAATAAATTTGTAGTCAAGACCCGGCTATAGGATAGTGGAGTCAGGTTCGTCCTTAGGAGAGAAGTCATCGGTTATAGGTTTAGTGTGTTTAAGGGTTCGGGAATAGCGGGAAAATGTGATGAGGGTTGCTGTCGACTTCGGCTAAGAATGGGTCGATGTCGAGGGATGGATAGGGAATGGTGGTTGGTGTCGGGTAAAATTTGTGTGGAATGTCAATAAAGAAATAAAGTAATAAAGGTGCAAACTTCCAAGGTAAGGGATCACCGTAACGATAATCAAACACACAAAAGATAAGATAGAATAGTTATGTAATCACATCAAAAGAGCAAGCTTTCGCCTTTTCCAACAATTAGATAACCCTTTCAAGTAACCCTAATTGTATCTACCAATTTTATGTTAGTATTTCAAGTTGTTAACATGAATCTCTATTCTTTCGAGTAGGCAATAAACATATAAAAGGCAGTGGATGATCAAAACATAATAAATACCAAAACTTTACTTGAAGCGTGCATGACTATCGTCGGGCTCACCTCGACCCTACAAGAAGGAAATTAGAAAGCCAACATAATGAAAGAAACTAACTTTAACATTAAAAATAAAACTTAAACTTACAAACCCTTCTAAACGTTCCTCCTCCTCTCTCTCTCTCCTCCTCCTTGCGCCCGAAGACGACTTGGCTTGAATGTATGAAAATCAGCCCCCTAGGGCTTTTATTTATAGGCTTTATTCCCTAACTAATCTAGGAAAGAAATATCTATCTATATCTAAATTTAT
The DNA here is from genome assembly GCA_037127255.1 of Persicaria tinctoria. Taxonomy (NCBI): domain Eukaryota; kingdom Viridiplantae; phylum Streptophyta; class Magnoliopsida; order Caryophyllales; family Polygonaceae; genus Persicaria; species Persicaria tinctoria. Next base: position 37,403,076 of record JBANSL010000012.1, on the reverse strand, counting down.
CTATCTAATAACATTAAGATTAAATTTGGAAATAAAATAATTATATCTGAAAGGAAACTAGGACTATTGTTGATAAATCCTTCTTGCCTTGATAGATCTTGATGTGGATGGATAAAATTCTCGAATCTTGGCTTGCAAGTAACTCTATCTTCTTGGACACAACTCGATCTCGGAATCGACATGCTTCTGGATTGTCCTCGACGTCGACCAAACTCCTTGATGTCGAGTAGGATTTTTCCTCCGGGGTTGCACTCGAGCTCGAGCAGGTTATGGACTCGTCGGGTGTACTCGACGTCGACCAAAACTCCTCGACGTCGACTAGAATTGTTCTCTCGAGTGGTCTGGTGCTCGTTCTCGACTCCTGGGAGGCAAGTCGACCAGTTTGGTTGACGTCGACTAGTTCTGTGTGCTTTCAGCATTCTGCTCCATTCTTGAAACGCACTTTCCCGAGTCCTCATTCATTCGATTGACGTATATGAGCATGCGTTGGAAAGCTTTTTCGAGGGCTACAGCTTTCATGAAGACATCAAATCTTGATTCAGAATGATGAATGGTGAAAAATGGCGTTTTCTACGGCTGCACCATCCTTAGCTTCTTCATGACTTTCCTTTAAGCTCCAAAGTCCATCCGATTTCTGCAAAATTAAACAGAAACTAGTGTAGACTCCATAATTTGGCAAATAAGTGTGAACTACATAGCCTATGTACTATTCTAACCCAAATGTATGAATTGCATGCAAAAATCGATATAAAAGTAAGTGTAAAACATGGCAAATTAGGCTCACAACAAACACCCAATACTTAAGCTTGCTTGTCCTCCAGCAATACTTTTAATGGTCATACAGGGAAAGAAAAAAAACTCTCAACATCTTAGATTCATTCTCATATGTCCCTGCAATCAATTACCATCCTCGAAAAGGTACTAGTGCCACAAATCCGTGCATGTGAATAAAAGCAACTTTGCACACAAAAGGAGGGTTATGCAAAAACAAATCATAAGTGATAAAGCATTAATAATCAAGAGGACTTTATTAAGCTCAATAAGGAGTAGATTGGTAAAAGGATAAAAGTGGGCAATTTTTGGCCATGTGGTGCTAATGATCCGGGGAAATGGAGTAATTTCCAAATTTTCATACCACATTCCTTCTTCCTTTTGATTTCTCACTATTCTCTCATCGCTCAATGCTTTTCTCAATATTATGCTTTTACTTCTCTAACCTCAGCACTACCTTCTTGCGAGTCACAAAGATGGGTGTCATGAATGGCCTCGGATAGTTAGTGCTTTGGACTCCTCACATTGGTGTCCCATCCTGCAGAACTATAATCTCAACGCAGGTAGGGTCGATCTACCTTTATCTCTTGAGGTGACCGGATTTTCTTTAACTCATTAAATTTTCCATAAAATTTTCAATTTCCTGCAAAACTCCAATAATGATAGTAACAACACAAATACCATATGATAATCTCCAATATGTAGCTTTAATTTTCAACATAATCCCCGGATAAGGTAAAGAATGGGCAATATTTAGAACATGTGGAGCATAGTATAATGTAAGGCATAATATGGCTTTTGTGATGCATAAGCATAGGTAAGGCTAGGATATAAACAATATGAGCATTGTATGGAAAATATAAAGTCCTTCATCCTTTTATCATGCAACATGTCAAAAACAACCTCAAATTTCACCTCATTTCATGGTTTTCAATAAAAATATGCACTTCATTGCGACTTCCCTTTACTGGGCAATTTCATGCTATATCTCTAATGAATCTAATTTTGCATCGTCGAGTTCAATTAAGCTTCCATGACACTAATCAAATTTTTTTCAATGGGGGTGATTTTTTCGAGCTTTGGAAAACATGCATATAAGCACATATATCAAATATGAGATACAAAGTAGCCATGCATAAGCAATTCAAGAAATAAACTTAAAAATAGGCACACATAATGTCTAATATAATCAAATATTCACAAAGTAAGCCCTTCCCCCACTCCCTACTTAAACATTACAGTGTCCTCACTGTATAAAAACAAGGATAAAGAAAGAAACTCACTAGACAGGTGTGCAGAACGTCGGAATCGAGTGGTGATGTATGCGCAGAAGTGGTTGACGTCGAGGAAGAGTAGTCGACTTCGTGTGAGAGTGGTCGACTTCGACTATGGCTACTCGACATCGAGTAAGTTGAAAGCCTCCAGGGTGGTTTTTCTTCGATCACAGGCTCCGTTGCTCGCGATGGTGGTCGATGTCGAGTAGAGTACTCGACGTCGAGTACTTCTGCCGCTTTCTTTTTACCTACAAGACTCATTAGAAGACAATATCCACAATTGAAAAACTTAAACCAATATTTAAAATGAAAATCAACAGTATCTAAAACTCTAAGAAATAAGAAATAGCGAGTTGCCTCCCGTAAGCGCTAAATAAAGGAAGTGTGGGTTGTCATCCGGGGGCATCGTATGAAGAAGCTTGAATCTCCCCGAGTGAACGCTCCATGGCTCCACCCATTCATCTTCCCTGGCTCCAGCTAGCATATATAAAGGAAGATATAAAGAAAATTCACATACCTCATAATTGTCTCTCTTCCGCTTCATATGTTGACTTGGTTGTGTATCTCCACCATAACAGAGCAGTGGAGTGGGAAGAGATATTTCCTCATCCTGCGAAGCTTCATGCCACTTTGCTAGGCCCCCATACTTGAATACGAACATCGGTTGCTCAAAATCATCGGGGATAGCCTTCACTTTGTAAGGAAAAAGTGACCTTGGAACGCCCTTGGCAACAATGTCCAACTTCTTTTCTTCTAGCACTTGGGATCCTTCAAAAGATTAATCAACAATAGGTAAAAAAAGTAGCAATGAAATTCGAGGAAGGACATACCTGGCTGTCGACATCGAGTGGGTCAATTGGCTCTTCGGGAGGAGGGCATGGTCCTTTAGACTGAATGGAAGCCTCAGGCCTTCGGATTTCGTCTTCTAGCCGGGCTATTTCCCTTAATCGTGCCTCCTCCATTGCAAGCCTATTTCTCCGTCTCAAATCTTGGAACCGTTCTTCCAATTCGGGATTCCCTTTGACAAAGTCTTCCATCTTTGTATCTAAGCTTTGAAATCAAAATCAATAAAGCACAAATTAGTAGCAAAAGCTTGGCACCTAGTTGGTACCGGTGAGGCGGGTGGTGGTAGGGTATGTGATAGTAAGAAAAAGGGATGGGCTATTCCTAAACTTTAAAAAACAACTAAGCTAGGCGTGATTGATATCTAGGGGTGTTATGTGAGACAAGCTACTCGTGATCGGCTCAGAATCGGCTCGTATAAAACTCGGCTCGGGCTCGTTCATATTTAAAAATGAACGAATATGAGCAAAGTTTCGATCTCGTCACGAGCTCGAGCTGAATTCGAGCTTTATACGAGCTTGCTCGTACAACTCGGGTATGGGTATAAAATTACTACTTTACCCTTATGGTTTTATTTCATCCTTGTAAAAAATGTTCAAACTTCTTGTCCCCTTAACGCCGCACCCCACACCTCCTGGCTCCAGTCTTCCTTCTTCCTCCAGATCCACCAAGTGCTTCACTTTCCATTCTTCCTTCTTCCTCCGGATCCACTTCGAAACGCTTGCCCCCTTGTTCCGGCCAACGTCGTCTCTGTCAAATGCTTTCCCGCTTGTGCTCTCAGCTCTCCCTTTCAATTTTATGGCCAGATCTATTCTTGACCTCTTGTCCCTTTTAGTTTCGTTGTTCAGTGCGTTTTCCTTTGCTCCATATTCACTAATTTATGTTCCTTAATTTTTCAATTTATGTTCAGTTACGTTCACTAGTTTTGTACGTTCAATTTGTGTTTTCTGCTCCATTCACTAATTTTTTATTTTCTGTGCTATTTGTTTCATTGTTCAGATCTTGTGTTCCCTTTTATTTTACCAACTTTAGTTTTGTCTTCACATATTCAATTACTGTTGTTCCAAAATCCAAGGTAAATTGAATCCGGGTGAAATTGCCAAGTGAAATTGAATGATAAACTGATTTGTAACTTATGCTTCACGAGCTCAAAACAAACTTTCAAAAAAAAAAAAACAGGCTTCAAACAAGCTTGGAACTTCAAAATGAGCAAAACGAGTTCGAATGAGCTCACGAGCTCGAGCTCGGCTCGAACAAAAAACGAGCAAAACGAGCTTGAGCTCAAGCTCCTTATACAGCTCGCGAGCCGAATACAAACAAAATTTTAAGCTCGAAAAAAAATCAGGCTCGGCTCGAACTCGGCAAGATAAAAACGAACCGAACATGAGCACCATGATACTCGGCTCGTTCGGCTCGAATAACACCCCTATTGATATCTCCCCGACAACGACGCCAATTTGACGAGAGGGTTTCTCGACCAAATAAATTTGTAGTCAAGACCCCGCTATAGGATAGTGGAGTTAGGTTTGTCCTCAGGAGAGAAGTCAGCGGTTCTAGATTTAGTGTGTTTAAGGGTTCGGAAATAGCGGGAAAATGTGATGAGGGTTGTTGTCGACGTCGGCTAAGAATGGGTCGATGTCGACGGATGGATAGGGAATGGTGGTTGTTGTCGGGTAAAATCTGTGTAGAATGTAAATAAAGAAATAAAGTAATAAAGGTGCAAACTTCCAAGGTAAGGGATCACCGCAATGATAATCAAACACACAAAAGATAATATAGAATAGTTATGTAATCACATCAAAGGAGCAAGCTTTCGCCTTTTCCAACAATTAGATAACCCTTTCAAGTAACCCTAATTGTATCTACCAATTTTATGTTTATAATTCAAGTTGTTAACATGAATCTCTATTCTTTCGAGTAGGCAATAAACATATAAAAGGCAGTGGATGATCAAAACATAGAAAATATCAAAACTTTACCTCAAGCGTGCATGACTATCGTCGGGCTCACCCCGACCCTAGAAGAAGGAAATTAGAAAGCAAACATGATGAAAGAAACTAACTTTAACATTAAAAATAAAACGTAAACTTACAACACCTTCCAAACGTTCATCCTCCTCCTCCTCTCTCTCTCTCTCCTCCTCCTTGCGCCTAAAGACGACTTGCCATGAATGTATGAAAATCGATCAGCCCCCTAGGGATTTATTTATAGGCTTCATTCCCTAGCTAATCTAGGAAAGAAATCTCTATCTATATCTAAATTTATATATATCTAATAACATTAAGATTAAATTTGGAAATAAAATAATTATATTAAAGGAAACTAGGACTATTGTGGATAAATCCTTCTTGACTTGATAGATATTGATGTGGATGGATAGAATTCTCGAATCTTGGCTTGCAAGTAACTCTATCTTCTTGGACACAACTCGATCTCGGACTCAACATGCTTCTGGGTTGTCCTCAACGTCGACCAAACTCCTCGACGTTGAGTAGGATTTTTCCTCCGGGGTTGCACTCGAGCTCGAGCGGGTTCTAGACTCGTCTGGTGTACTCGACGTCGACCAAAACTCCTTGACGTCGACTAGAATTGTGCTCTCGAGTGGTCTGATGCTCGTTCTCGACTCCTGGGAGGCAAGTCGACCAAAAAGTTACTCGACGTCGACTAGTTTGGTCGACGTCGACTAGTTTTGTGCGCTTTCAGCATTCTGCTCCGTTCTTGAAACGCACTTTCCCGAGTCCTCATTCGTTCGATTGATGCATATGAGCATGCGTTGGACAGCTTTTTCGAGGGCTACAACTTTCATGAAGACATCAAATCTTGATTCAGAACGATGAATTGTGAAAAATGGCATTTTCTCCGGCTGCACCATCCTTAGCTTCTTCATGACTTTCCTTTAAGCTCCAAAGTCCGTCCGATTTCTGCGAAATTAAACAGAAACTAGTGTAGACTCCATAATTTGGCAAATAAGTGTGAACTACATAGGTTTTATACTATTCTAAACCAAATGTATGAATTGCATGCAAAAATCGATATAAAAGTAATTTTAAAACATGGCAAATTAGGCTCACAACAATCATCTTGAACAAGATGGGGAGAAATGCACAATATGTCTTGATCTGATGGTTGCATCGATGCATGTCCTTGCCACACCATGTGCACATTTCTTCCACCTAGAGTGTCTCCGAAATTGGATTACAATTCAAGCCATTTGTCCGCTTTGTCGATCAACTCTTTAGCCATAGGTCTATTCTATATCCGCTGTGAAAAGACAGTGTAGTTGCAACTATTTTGGGGGAGTTAATTTAAGGAAATGTAGGATATGAATGAAATTTTGTGTTTGACAATCTTTGTATCTGATTTCCATGCAAATCATACCAGTGTATTTTGTAACTTTTTGGGGTACTTGGTGTATGTAAATGCATAATATTAATGAAATTTGTGTTTTATTATATTTGTTTGTGATTTCCATTATATCATATTTGTCCTGATGGTTGAGTATGACATTGGGTTTTATTTGACAGAAAAAGACCATTTGAACCTTTATGAATTTGCTCATATATCCTGTGTGGATTTGAAATAAGTATAAAACTTATTTTTCCCAAATTCCTGCACGGTTGTGCATCCCAAAATAGTGTTGACACTGATATCAGTTACAAGTAGTGGTGACACTGGCCTTGTATTTTTTGATTTTGACGTGCATGTGGTGGGAAGAGGTTTTAATGCCCAAAGTATTGTTGACATTTTTGGTCAGCTTAGTTTGAAGTAATGATGACACCAGACTTGTATTTTTTGATTTTGTAGTGTATGTGGTGACACTATGTGGTTGATGTCCAAATTAGTCCTAATAGTGATATCAGTTACAATTAGTGGTGACACCGGCCTTGTATTTTTTTTATTTCGAAGTGTATGTGGTGGCAAGAAGTGTTTAATGCCCATAGTATTGCTGAAATTGTTGGTCAGATTAGTTTGAATGTCACCAGTTTGGTGGCTTCTGATATTAAAGTTTATGTGGTGACACTAGGTGCTTGAGACCCAAAGTAGTGCTGACATTGATATTAGTTACAAATAGTGGTGACACCAGACTTGTATTTTTTGATTTTGTAGTGTATGTGGTGACACTATGTGGTTGAGGTCCAAAGTAGTTGTGACACTGATATTAGTTACAAGTAGTGATAACACGGGCCTTGTATTTTTTGATTTTGAAGTGTATGTGGTGGCAAGAGGTGTTTAATGCACATAGTATTGTTGACATTGTTGGTCATATTAGTTTGAATTAGTGGTGTCACCAGTTGGGTGTTTTCGGATATTGAAGTTTACGTGAGGACACTAGGTGGTTGAGACCCAAAGTAGTGCTGACACTTATACTCGTTACAAATAGAGGTGACACCAGACTTGTATTTTTTGATTTTGTAATGTATGTGGTGACACTATGTGGTTGAAGACCAAAGTAGTGCTGACACTGATATTAGTTTCAAGTAGTGGTGATACCAGATTTTTTTATTTTGAAGTGTATATTGTGACATTTATATTTGCTCAACAATAGATTGTATTTGCACAATAATCGAGGGTTGACATTTATATTTTGCTCAACTCTGTTGAGAATATTTCTCAATTGAGTATTACACAACATGGTCTTATTTTTCTCATTAATAGAATAAAATTGCACAACATGTGGGGGGATTGGTGAAAATTTGCTCAACATCATCTTATTTTTGCTCAATAGTAGTTTATAGTTGCACAACAATCGAGGCTTTTGAAATATTCTCAACATGGTTTTATTTTTTGTCAATATAATTTTATACTTTTTCAATAATTTTTTTGCCCAAAATGGTCTAATTTTTTTCTCATCATTAGATTAAAATTGCACAACACCGGCGATTGGTGAAAGTTTGCTAAACATGATCTTATTTTTGCTTAACAATAGTTTATTTTTGCACAAAGATTGAGACTTGTGAAATTGTCCTCAACATATCTGTTGGGCTTAGTTTAGAGAGGCCCGACCCATTTCCCTTTTATTTATACATTGTTTGAACGTACTTCAGATTATTTTCAAGTCTTTTCATCTCCCTCCAGTTGTTCATCTTCCTCCACTCTCTTTCCCATTAAGATTTTCTCTTCTTTAGGTGCGATTCCGGTTCTGGTATGGATCCCTTTCTATTTCCTTCCTTTGAAAAAAAAGGTGATCGGTTATTTTGATGGACTGTTTCAGCAAATTTTTTATTGTTGTATTTTGCGATTTTCGTGTATCTTTCCATTACCTTTCAGTCTAGTAAACACATATATTGTTGTTTGTTTTGCTTAGTTCCTATTGCATTATTTCTGTGGGTGTTGTTTGTTTCTTACTGTAAATAAAAGTTATCAGTTAGGGTTGATGCACTTTTTCAGAAATTTTATTGTTCTTTGTGTTTATGAAATGTTTAATTCCTATTAACATTCTTGTAATGTTTTATTTTTAAGTGATTGTCTATTATATGAGTGTATCTTTATTTTGTGTGTGTAGGTTTTCTCTCTTTCAATGGCATTTCCAACTGTTACTGAACTAGATTATGACTACAGTGTTGGTTCGTATGAAGTGGAAATATCAGCAACCGAGTCATATTGGTATGGACCGAGCCAACTAGTCGTGTCCATCCATTCTGATAGCGTTCCTTTAACATTTTATCATGGTTCTGCTTGGAATGGTATGCCAATGAATTTAGCCCGCTGCAATGAAGTGTTACATGATGCAGGAGTCACCAGCTTGGAATGGTATGCCAATGAATTTAGCCCGCTGCAATGAAGTGTTACATGACTACAGTGTTGGTTCGTATGAAGTGGAAACAATGCTTGTAACATTTGGTTTAATATTGTTAAACAGTACTTTGTTACGGAAATACCAGGTGCTCCCCCAAACTAAGGCAAGCTTGCTGAAACGAGAAACTCCAATTTCTTCCTTGATGTCCCCAAGAGTGTTGTTTAGTTCATTTCCTTGGGTGAAATGCTTGTCCAATTTCGCCGTTAGTTGTGGATCTATTGTTGTTTGAGTAGCTCTCGTGATGGGGTAGTCCCAAATAAAATGTGGTAAGTCCTCATAGTGTGAATCATAGTGCGGGCAAGAAGTTGGAATACCAACGCCACGCGAGGCTAGCTTAACAGAGGTTGGGATTCCATTCTTACTGATTTTCCAAAGAAAGCTTTTGACTTTGGGTGGTATGCCCCAATTCCAAATCCACTTCATGTCACTTTTTTGATGTTGTTTCATTGTAAATATCATTGTGATTGCCGAGCTTGTTGAGAACCAACCATTCCTGCTCCATTTCCAATAAAGTATGTCCATGTGTATGTTTTGTGGGATGGGTGTTTGTAGTATTAGATCTATCACCTCTTGTGGTAAAATATTCGCCGTAGAGTTTGCTAGACTCGTAGTATCCCAGGATTTATAGTCCCAGATAAAACGAGATACTTTGGTTTTAGTGCCTGTTTGGTGGTCATTAGCAATCTTTGTTACTACGGGGAGTTTCCAACCCAATGATCCATCCAGAAATTTATACTATCCCCATTCCCAATGGACCAGTGAATTCCCTCCTTCAGTAATGGTAGTAGTTTCATTAATTGTGCCCATTGCCACGAGGTTTGTCCTTTAATTCTTGCGATAATTTAGAATATGTTGCTGCTTGAGGTATTTTTCTATAATTAAGGTAACCCGCGAGTTATTTGGTTCTGCTAAAATTTTCCAAATTAGTTTGAGTTGTAAAGCCTTGTTCATATCTTCCGATGTTGTTAAACCAAGGCCCCCATTGGATTTTGACTTGCAAATCTCAAACCAGCTGACTAGTGGTTTGTGTTTCGATCTCTTGTTCCATAAGAAATTGCGATTTATCCTGTCTAATTCAGTGTGTATAGATTTAGGTAGCAAGAAGCATTGCATAATGTGCAGTGGCTTAGCAGAGAGAGTAGTTTTAATTAAGGTGCATCTTCCTACTTGAGACAGACAGCTCGCTTTCCATCGTTGGAGTTGCGATTTAGTGTTGTTCAAGAGGTCAATGAAAGTTTCCTTTGTTGTTCTCCCGTTAATAATAGGGTAGCTTAAGTAGTTTCCTAAATCATTTGTATAGGAAATTTCTAGTTCGCTTTGAATGAGGTTTTTCTGGTGTAATGTTAGGTTCGCAGTTGTTTGAAATGGGATTTATGTCTATTCACTTTCTGTCCTGCTAGAGAGGCAAATTCCCTAATCACTTTGTTGATCTGTTCACATGCGGTCTTAGTGGCCGAAGAAAATATGACTATGTCGTCAGCAAAAGCCAAGAAAGGGATCCTAGTTCCATTTTTGACAATAGTGATTCCAATGTTGGAATTGGGATTCAAAGATTCCTTAACTAGTTCTCGCGCAAGAACCTCTGTCAAAATTAGAAACAGATATGGTGATAGTGGGTCACCTTGCATAAGTCCACGTTCTGGGGTAAACAGGTCAGTTGGCTCATTATTGACTAAGACCGAGTAGGTAACCGTTGTGATGCATTCTTTTATCCATCCTGTGAATCTAGGTGAGAAACCAAACCATTCCATAATCAATAAGAGGGAGTCCCAATCTACTAGGTCAAATGCTTTTTCCATATCTAGCTTAACAACCATCCATCTAGATTTACCCTTCTTTTTGGAGAAAGAGTGAAAATTTCATTTGCGATTAATATGTTGTCTTGTATTGATCGTCCAGATGTGAATGCGCTTTGAAACGGATTTATTATCTTGGGGATAACTTTTTTAAGTCGTCCTGCTAAGACCTTGGAGATGATTTTATATGTCGTAGAGCATAGACTTATGGGTCTGTACTAGGATGTTGTTCGCGGGTCCTCGCATTTTGGTATCAAGGCTATAAAGGTATGGTTTATTTGTTTTAGGATTCTGTTAGGCAGGAAGAAGCTTTTAACTGCTTTGATGACAGTAGGTCCTACAGTATGCCAATATTTTTTAAAGAAGTCTGTCGGGAATCCATCGGCTCTAGGTGACTTGTCATTGGCTAGGGAAAATACTGCATTTTTTATTTCTGAGTTAGTGATTTGTCTGATTAACCAGTCATTTTCTTCATTGGTTATTTCCTTGTGTACATTTTCTAGTAGGGTGGTAGGAATTTGTTGTCTTTGATGCCGTGAATATCTTTAAACGATGGTAGGAATTCCTTGTGTACATTTTTTATTTCTGAGTTAGTGATTTGTCTGATTAACTTGTCTTCTTTGTCTGTTAAAATTAATGATATAGTCCCATTGTTTCTCTCCATGAGCATGTGGCAAAATGATGGCAAATCTCCATAATTTGATTCTGGTGTCCCCTTAACAATTTCGTGTGCAATTTTTGATGATTTCCATGATGTCCAGTAGGTAATTGTCATCTTTTTTGTCTGTTCTCATCTTATCCATTATTTGTGCTGGTTTGTATCCAGTGTCAACACTGTGTAATTATATTCAAATTAGAATAAATAATATATTAAAAAGCAAGATTAAATTTAAATACTATTTCTTACAAAATTTTCTCACCTTGATTCGATGATGCTTGCAACCACAGAGGATGAAGGCTGTTTGCAGTGTTTTGTTATGATATCCCACGTGCAGCTGTGCATGTCAACATATACTATAACCTCATGCAAAGTTGAACCAAAAGTTTTGACATGCACTTTCCATTTGCAGTTAGGATCTACACAATGCACCCTATAATACTTTGTATCTGATTTTGCCACACGAAAACCAAATATCTCGGTTATTGACAAGATTCTCAAAGCATTCTTAACTACTTTCCTTGATTCAAAGCATTTATGAACATAATCCTAAAAAATTTGCACCTCCTGTGCAAATTTTCTATGATTAAAGTGTAGTGATGACATGAGCAATCACAGTCTAATAAGGAATGGATACTTCATTATATTGTCAAATGCAATAATGGATGCAACAGTGAGGAATTTATATCATTAAATCAACTAGATGAATAGAATACACCTGTTATGAATAAAATCCTATAAAATTTGCACCTCCGGTGCAAATTTTCTATGATTCAAATGCAGTGCTGACATGAAACATTCAAAGTGTAATAAGAAATGGATACATCATTATATTGTCAAATGCAATAATAGATTCAACAATGAGGAATGTATATCATTAAATCAACTAGATGAATAGAATACACATGTTATGAATAAAATCCTACAATGTTAATAAGGAACGTGTTGTTCATTATATTTTCAAATGCAATAATGGATGGAACAGTGAGGAATGCATATCATTAATTCAACTAGATGAATACAATACACCAGTTATGCACACAATCCTTCAAAATTTGCACCTCCGGTGCAAATTTTCTATTATTCAATTGTAGTGATGACATGAGCAATCCAAGTGTAATAAGGAATGGGCACTTCATAATATTGTCAAATGCAATATTTGATTCAACAATGACAAACGGATATCATCTAGTTAACTAGATGAATAGAATACAACAGTTATAAACACAATTCAACAAAGTGCAATAAAGAATTGGGAGTTCGATATATTGTCAAATGCAATATTGGATACAACAGTGAGGAATTTATATCATCTAATCAACTATATGAATATAATACAACAGTTATGAACACAATCCTACAAAATTTGCCCCTCCGGTGCAAATTTTCTATGATTAAAGTGTAATGATGACATGAGCAATCAAAGTCTAATAAGGAATGGATACTTCATTATATTGCCAAATGCAATAATGAATGCAACAGTGTGGAATTTATATCTTTAAATCAACTAGATGAATAGAATACACCTGTTATGAAAAAAATCCAATAAAATTTGCACCTCCGGTGCAAATTTTCTACGATTCAAGTGTAGTGACGACATGAGCAATCATAGTGTAAGCATATTATTTGGGATGTATTTGATCTAGATATAGCAATGTTACATTTAAATTGCAAGCACATTATTCGCATGATCATAAACAAGCATGGATTCAAAAGGATACTTCAAAATCTCATCCAATACATGAAAAATGAAATAAAAATACAGCAATGTAAAATATTAACAAGCATAAATAAGCATAAACATGCACAGATTCGATTGGAGACTTGAAAATCACACACATATAGCAAAAAATGACCATAATCAGTAATTCATGCTTCAAAAATCAATCAAGGCGCAAATTTTGATGCATTCCATAGCAATAATCATTCGATTCAACTGTATTTCATACAGATACAGCATAAATAAGCACAGATTCTATTGTAGACTTGAAAAACACACACACATATAGCAAAAAACGTGCATAATCAGTAATTAATGTTTCAAAAATCTTTCAAAATTTGCGCCAAAGACGCAAATTTTGATGTAATCTATAGCAGTAATCACTCGAGTCTACTGTATTTCATAGAGATATAGAAAAAATGTAATCCATAACAGTAATCACTCGTCTTCTTTAAGTCAAAAATTGAAGGAAATTTGTGCCTTCGGCGCAAATTTTATGTGATTCTTCAGCATAATTGAAAAACAACTTAGAATCGTCAAAATTTTAGTAAAATTTGCGCCAAAGGCGCAAATTTTCCATGAATTCAAGGTAGTGTTGGTTGTAGCTTGTAATCGAATGCTTTGCTTACCTGATTCCGTAGAAGAGACGCCAAAATCGGTGGTTTTAATGATATCAGAGAGATGATTGGCCCTAAATCCGTGGAATCGCCGTTGAGCAGTCCGCGAGAAAGAAAGAGAGAGCGTGCGGAGGGGGAGAGCTGGAGGAGAGAGAAAGGCACGTGGGAGAAGGGAGGAGGATTATATTTAGGGCATTTCACAAATTTGTCCCAAAACGTGGACATTTCACCAATTAGTCCCTATTTCGTGGCCATTTCACAAATTGCCCCATAAAAAAAATACCCACATGCATTGCACCTGTGCTCATTAGCTTTACATTTCAATTTGCCTCGGTTCAATTAATTAGAATTTTTCATTTCAATACCTTTGCAATACAAAAATGGGTCAAAGAGAATGTGAAATACTCAAAATACCTGTTGAGAGACAAACACTAATTTACCAAACTAAGGCAAAAATGTGTCTTCGATTTTGAAAAACACACACCATGTATTCAAGGATCCAGTAGTTTTTATCAAACAAACAAGGGCAAAGTGCAGGCTGAGGAGTGATTACATGCTCCAACTAACATTATAAAAGATCGAAAATCAAACATTTACATATCCAGGATTGATGAATAACAACTCAAACTCAAATATTTTGTACCAAAATTTGGTTTGGAAATTTTCCCATAGGGATAATACCTCATCAATCAACCCCTTCTAAATCTCAGGCCAGGCAATTTTATGCTTACATTCCATCAACTCCAAAGACATTCTGTGATAAAAATCAAACGTTTATTAGTTAGGTACAAAATGAAATTACTCAACAGGCTCTCAATCAAGCCAACATTTCATTCATAAGTCATTGAAATTCCAAATTCTAATCTGATTGCAATCATGCCAAATCCAACATACCAGATACAAAATTAAAGAGAGGAAGAGTAGGAACGTACATGAAGAAAGCATGAATGCCCTCGTAGAAAGGATCGCAAACAATGGTGTCCACACCATCAAGGAAAAAAACCGGGAGCTTCCAGACTTTGAGAAAAGAAAAAAGATCACCACTTGTGCTGGCTTTGCTGCAACTCATTTTCTGGTGAAATGATACAGAGAGACACACAACAAGAAAGAGGCATCGATCAGTAAAATCACCAATTTATAATAAGTAGTCCCCAACCATATCAATTCATAAAGTCGATATTGTGAAGGCAGTCCTCTAAATTGAAAATACTACTAATTATATTAATATGATAAAAAAAAAGAAGGGATGGATGCCTAAGCCCTCTTCACACCTCATCATAAATCTAAATTTACTCTCACGTGTGATTCTCTACATTTCTACATGAATTAAACTAGGAAATTCTGTGTTAACAATGGTACATACCATCTTTCCAGTAATAAAAAGAGAATATCATAATATTTTATGAATTGTTTCTAAGCAGGTAAGAGGGATACACTTCTAGCACTATCCATAGAAAATTTACTTTCCTCAATGTATATATATATCTTGTCACAAAAAAGTGACCACGTTCCTAATTGAAGGGCATAGTTTATGCATAAAAAGAAGAACAAAACACAGTGAGAAAAGATCTAGAGAATGGATATTAATTTACAATAAAGAGTCAAAGATTATGTTGCAATATGAAAATGTCAAGTGGACACCTAAGAAGGACACCCCAAATCGCTCATTCAAATATCATAAGGAACTGCAATGTACATTAATTACCTATGGGTTCATAAAACTTACTTCCTGCTTGAAATTGAAGAGAGGAGGTAAAGGCCGATCATTTGGTAATCAAGCATTTGGTTCTCAGAGCTCATCAATGAAAGAATGCGCAAATGCTTCTACCTGTAATTTTAAGAAACAATGCTGACACTTAATTACAAAGGAAAAGGATACCTAATTTTATCATTGAAAAGAAACAATACAAACCTAACATCAAAATTCCTTGACAGACTACTACCATCGACGAAAATACAAGGAAAGAGATAATATCCTTCAAATCAGCCGCTAAATTGGCTTACAAAAATAACCAACATGCATTATGAGTGATAGAAAAACTACACTTATAGCAGTGCAATAAATCTTTTATTGTTGGCCAACCACCACCAAACGATCCTCTTCCCTCGCCATTGTTGGCCAACCACCACCAAACGATCCACCGTCTTCTTCCCCATCCGCAGATTCCCAGCGCACCAACCACCACCATTGCTGACATTTGTTGTCGCCGCCGCTCTCCCCTCCACCTCCTTTCCGCGCTGCCCTCGACGCCGCCCGTCCGCCCCTCAGTCGTCACAAACGACCCTCTTCCCTCAATCCCGCCTTCATCCTCCGATCCATCTCTCATGGAATCATCCACTGCGCTTTCTAGTTGGTAAATTCCACTGCGCTTTAATTGGGCAATTAGTAATCACTTTTTTCCGATCATTGTTATTGAGTTCCTAATTCCGATCGTTATTGACGTTTGGCACATTTCGGATTAACAGTGGGATTGATTTAATACAATTTTCCTGAATCACAAAAAAAAAGAGATTGGATAATGATGTCCGTTGAATTTTTTTAGTGTGGAGATTGATTTATTAGGCATCCTAATATAAGGAGAGGATCCGGATTCCTTTAAAGTAGACCTCGAATATTTTTTATCGGGATTTTGGAGATCGGTAAATAACCCGGGCGTTTACCACATAAATGAAATATGGGATATTACATAAGCAAATATCCCAGATTTTAAGTGTCCGAGATAATATCATGTATAACGTAAATTTTTATTAGACCAAATAACCAGGGCGTGTCATTATGATCTAGGAGATTTGCTTATTTATTGCCTTAACAAAAAAGAAAAACATAATTTTGAGCGTTTTACTTGCATTTTATCACGGATCATTATAATTTGGGATATTATATAGTGTGCTAATATGTCATTTGGGTACTACTCCCGTTGTGTTAGTTTGTGATAGTGAGGAGACTGTTTATTTTAAGTATGGGGTGAGAGAAAACATGATATTTTATGACTTGTTATATGTTTTATGACTTTGTTATGTTAGAATTATTTGATATAATTTGGACATAATTAAATATACGCCGAAAAGATAAATAACCTAATCTCCATAATTAGGGAGTTAATTCTTATACGTTAAGAATTAAGTCATATTAGGATAAATAATATATATTCGTTATATATTTATTTATCTAACAAATAAAAGAGATAAATAGGAGAGACTCCTCTCCCCTAATCTCTAACCCTAGAAGTCTGTTCGTTAGACCTTCCCCTCCAACGCTCTTCCATGGTGTGTAGGCTGTGAATCGTAGGTTCTCCCTTGCTTCTAAATCTCTAACGAGATTTAGGGCTATGGAGATCTACCCGGTGATCAAATTCGAAGGCAAGACGATCTAGATTCCTCTTTCGCTATTCAAGGTAATCCATATATCTCTCAAATTCTATCATTGGTATAAGAGTTTTAGGCTCAAATTGCTTTTGAATTTGTTCAATCGGATTGAATAACAGCATGTATTAGGTTCTTAGAACTAAATTCGATCAAAAAGTCCAATTTTGCCGAACTGTTTCCATGAATTATGCTACTATTGCTTTTATGATTTTTGTTTTGGATGAACTGCAAAGCACTAAAGCTGATGGATTTTTTTTCATTGAAAATTAGATGCTTGATTTTTATTGAAACCGATGCCCATTATTGAAAGAGGCTGTCTTCATCAACCTCTTGCTTGCCTCCTCTCTCGTGTCATGTTCTCTCCACCATACAGGATTGCTCTCTATATATGCATTCTTGTGTTGATTGGATTCTTGTTTTCGATCTAATGTTGTGCTTATTCGAGTCGGAATCCAAGGCTTGAAATTGGAGCTTCGTGCTCCTCGATCGAGATGTCCTAGCCATGCTTAGGGCTTAGTGGTGCCCAGGGGCGGCCCCAGGGTGGGGCGCGCGTACGCGGCCGCCCCACCCTTTGCCGGAGATACACCTAGGATATAGCCCACTGTATTTTAAAATTAATATAGATAATATAGGTAGTAATGAGTTCATATAGCTTTGTTAGCACAATTGGTAAAGGGTTTTGAAGGGGAGGAGTGAGGGCCGGGTTCGAATCTCATTGATGGCTCTTAAATCCTAATTTTACACAGCCTTTTAGCTTTACTGTTTTTTCTTTTTCCTTTTTGATATTTCTTTTATGGCTAGTTGTTTAATCTCATTTTTTTTGTCTTTCTTTTTTACTTCTTTCTTTCTTCCTTTTTAGTCTCCCATTTTTATCTTTCTTTTTACTTCTAATTTCTTTATGCCTTTTAGCTTTACTGTTTTTTCTTTTTCCTTTTTGATATTTCTTTTATTGCTAGTTTTTTAATCTCATTTTTTTTTGTCTTTCTTTTTTACTTCTTTCTTTCTTCCTTTTTAGTCTCCCCTTTTTATCTTTCTTTTTACTTCTAATTTCTTCATGACTATCTTTGATGGGTAATTAATTCTATTGCTAATTTAAATATAGATAAAAAATATTTTTAATTTTTAACTCAATAGGTATAGTGACAAATAGAAAAAAAAATTATATGCAAATCCAGTCTACACGTGATTAAAATTAGATGCAAATCAAGCTATAATAACCCGCAAGATGGATTTACTTTCACTATTATCAAAGTGAACTTATATTATGTACTATTTAATCTTCCATAAATATTCATTTTAATTGCATATTGAACATTTGAACTTATTTATAAATTTGTATCATTGAATGGTATTTTGTGAATGAATTGGTGATGTTACTATTTTCGTATTGAATACTATAAATTTACAACTGCGAAAATTCGCCCCACCTTTCAGAGACTTCTGCGGCCGCCACTGGTGGTGCCGGACATGCAACCGTAATCCTCACCGGAGAAACAGGAGGCAGCGGCGCCACCGCCTATTGCTGTAGGCGGCAAGGAGTGAGGAGATCCTCTCCTGCTTCTCGATTTCGAGCAAAGGGTTCGCAAGATCTGGTTGTTCAAGCTTTGTGTCTTGTATCCGAATCAATTGAGGCTCGATCTTGCTTGCTTTGATGGTGAGGATGATCTATGAGGCTTCAATGGCGGACTTCATAGTCGATTTCATCGGAGAATGCCGGAATTTCAGGTTGTTTTTAAAGGGTATTTTTTTGTTCTTCGTGAATGACGAAACCTAGATCTGAAATTCGAAGCTTGTTTTGCTCGAATTGGACATGAAGACTGATGAATTTGGGAACGTGAACCTAGAATCAGCGAAAGGACCATCTTCATTTTTGTTTGTCGATGGATTTTGGATTTGGGTTTCTGGTTTTTGTTCTTGTTCTTTATCGAAGGGAACCTCGCCAGAGATCCATGGCATGGCGGAGCCACTGCCACCGTGCTTCTCGACGAGGCACTCGGTGCGGCGGCGCTACCGCCTGGGTCGTCGACGGTGGGGAAGCTCCTGTACAGAAGGAGGCGGAGATGGAGGTAGCTCCGAGCTTGCCATGGTGACTGGAGCCTCAACGGCCTTAGTCGGGTTTGCCTTCGGATCGAGCCGGGCTGCTGTGACCTACGTTCTCGGGCCTGGTCGGGCTTTCGGGTCACTTCTGGGCATGGCTCCTTGTGTGAAGAGATTGGGCCTAATTTTTTTTTGGGGGCATAAAATTGGCTGAGCATATTTTTATGGACATTGCTGTTATGTGTGAACTTGACTAGTTTGTCCAGATTTATTTTGGACAGAGACCGTCATGTTTACCCGAGCATTGGAATTGTCTTGGTTGGGTTCGGACCCAGACTAAGAAAAGGTGGGATGTGTTTGATGAATTGGGTTTAGCCCGATTTGGTTCGAACGCGAATCATCGCTTTTATATGACCAAGTTGTGACTAAGTTATGTGAACTAGGTCCGTTGAAACAGCTTTTCGGTTATGTTTGCTCTCAAAATTTTGATCGGACTATGTGTCTAATTTAATTTTTGATTGAAGCGAACGAAATTGAAAGTTATATGATATATCGACCTACGTGGCCCTTTATCTAATAACGAGCGATGATGAGTCCTAAGTTATGTTGATTCGTTCACATACGAAGTGAGCTCTCTAAAATTCTTTTTTCCAAGAATTTGTTTTTCAAGGATGTTTAACATAGGTTAAATATCGATTTACTTGAAAATTGAGCGAATTTAAATAATTCAATCGTGAGTTGTTTAAAATTATTTTGAGTTAACGAATAGTTATTGCGTATAACTTATTAACTTAAAATGGAAAATTGACTTTATGTAAGTTAATTAAAATATGAGAAATAAATCTTTTATGTAAAGATTGTAAGAGATAGGCATTTGGAATGCATCTCTGAACCTTGCGAATAATTTTTTGTTTTTACTACTAACGTGGTGATGTACTTGAAATTATGAAAAGACACTTGATTTGTTTGAGTGTGATTGCAAGATGATCGAGCAAGTAATTCATTTGTTAAATGGATGAAATATGTTCAGTAATTTTGAATAGCGTTTTTTAAAACGTAGTTCCAAAAATTCTGAATAAACCATTAAGGAGCAAGGACCTATATGTATAGGATCCTGAAAGTCGATAGTCCTAATGAAGACATGCTATCCGACTTTGCTCGATTATACTAGATTTGTTCTAGTGTATATCCATACGTTGGACATATAAATAAAGTGAGCTGATGTTGAGTACTTTGGGTACGTCAACACTAATGCAGTTCCCTTGAAAATTAGAAAATGAGCAGATGGACTTGATGAGAGTTCGACTCTTGAGCCCTAGGCTTTAAAAATGATTTTCTAATTTGTAAAGCTCACTTTGATTTTTCTCAGATCAAAAGAGTTGTAAAACTGAATCTCATGGTTCTAAGGCATTTTCATGCTAAGAAAGATTTTCTTTCAGTATACTCTGTTTCACTTAGGGACATGGTTCTAGTGGGAGCAAATCTTTATACTGACTCGCACAGTGAAAAAGATAACCTTAAACATACGTTGTTTGGAAATCGTCAAGACGAACGATGATGTCATCATGAATTTGTGTTCTAACGGAGTTGATTGCATGCTACAAGTATGTTTTTGCTTCGGAGGTCATGGTAAATGATGATATGTGTTGGTTTGTGCTTCGTGCATAAACGGTAACATGTTTCTGCTCAATGGTGATAGACGGATAATATACTCATTTCACTCATCTGAATCAGAAGTTAGCAGAATTGAGGTTACATCGATTTATATCGTAGTAATAAAAGTTTAGCTTTCCCTAAATGTCAGGGGCTTCTGAAGTTTCCTTACAAAGACCATGTGATATCATGATGCTAGTAATGGAACATACCTTGAGATCTTATTGGATTTCGGTTCCAATGTTATGATCATAAGCTTGCTGATTTTGTTTCAGTAACAAGAGGTTAAATTTTTCACTTTTGTGATAATGGTTGCAAATATGATTTGTAACTTATGCATAATCTGATCATTGGGAATAAGCAAGTCGTTGCTAGGTCCATATGAAGAAGTTGCGATCTACTTGTTTCAAGTTGATCACTACGCAACTAGATCAGATGATATACTCAAATATTGGTCTGAACTTCGAAGTTTAGCTGAAGCCAATCGTATAAGATGATATCAAGTTCAGATCTTGGTATTTTCTAATCCTCACAGAATTTTTGTAATTCATGAAAATTGTCACTATGGAAGCATAGTTTAACCACTTTGCAAAGTGATAAAGGTTCAATGAAATGCATACTCTAAAAAGGTATTCTACTAGCGAGTGGGAGAATAGGTTCAATGGAACCTGAGAAAAGACAGAGTTGTCAGAAGAGGATGTTTCCTTATCTGAAAATGATGTGACACACCTTAGGGTATGTCCAGGATGATCATTGTAGGATTGTCCAAAGAGATTATATGCTTATTGCGTTAAGCACTTCTCTCGAGCCTTCGAGGGTAATCTGTTACTTGTAACAGATAACTACATTTTTTGTAGATTGCGTTCTACAAAATTTAGAAGCTTAAAGCACGAATTATATTGTGCTATTTGAATTTCATTATCTCCTAAGATCAATATGGATCTAAGGGTGTATAAATGGATGTTGATATACAAGGTGAGCTTGTTGGTTAACATATATCCATGCTTTCTCTCACATTGAATGATGGAGAAATCAGATGAAATTCAAAAAAAAAAAAGTTTTTCTGTCTTAAATTCTTCTGTTGACTGAAGTTGCACGAAATGGTCAAATCCGAGGAGCAAGCATTGGTTTCTGCTGAGTGCGTATTGTGCTGGTTTGTGGAGTGGTTCATTTGTTGGACACTCCTTGGTTAGTTACTTCCCGGAGATGGCACTAGTGTCATGTTCAAGGCTAAAGACATAAGAGGATCTCTGGGAGATGTACTTATGAATGAGGATCACTTGGTGAACCTTAAGATATAGAATAAGCTTAAGAAGCTAGTTCTTATATATTTTAGCCGTATCTGTTTAGTTGCACCAAATCCATTTGGATAAATGGTATCATGAAGAATGTGTGTACTAGGCATGGTGCTAGGTACATGAGCACATTCTTAAATCATCTTGGAAATGCGAACTTCTAAGATTGATGAGAGCAATCTGATAAGGAAAATGAGTTTTCGTAGCTTAGGGATCATTAATCATGATTGTGAGACAGTTGTTAAGAGAACTTAGGATGAGTTTTGATTGATGAAATCACAACATAGCCTCTGGTGGTTTAGTCATTACATCGTCCGATGATAGTTGTAATACAAGTCTTGCCACATTAGCATTTAGGATATTCTGGGTCAATCGTGATCTAGTGTTCCTGAGAATGTTCAAAGCTAAAGAAGTTTCGTTCTTGGCTCACAACTTGCTGAACAAATGTGTTTCGAGTTCAGGATTTTCATCTAGAACGATTGTGAGCATATCGAAACCACTTTAGAGTGGGAGTTGTTTTGAACACGAGGTATCTCAGAAACACATTAGATGTGGCTGCTCCAAAAGTATCCAAATGAGACAGCACCAATCACCACTAGAGTCTGTGATTTGTTGGTAAATCTAAGACACAACTAGAGGATGGTGATGACAGATAATGAGTCTATGGAAGAAGCCATGTTTTGAACTAGTTTCTATTTTGCCTAAACATAAAGCAATGAGATAATTGAGTTCTTAAAGCTTTATAGGCGGAATGATCCGTTGAGAGTTATACCCTAGATCAAGAGAGTTAGGTTGGAACCTTCTCTCTACTTGGTTAGATTGTGTTCAATCAGACCGATTAATGGCTACAAAAGCTTGTATCCGTTTACAAGTTGACCTATATAGCAAAGTTTTTCCCAGTGGGAGGACTTCTGGAAATTCATTTTCTAGATAAGTTTCTGCTAAGGTTTTGAGAAAGACACTAGTCTTGTACTCATACGTATGTAAGCATTGAAACATGCATCTAGATGACAATGATAAGATGTTTTGTACTTTGTGTTCAAAATATGAATCATTGTAAGTATGTCATATTGGAAAGTTTAACTTTCTAATGTTGTAGATGACACACTAATAGCCAACTATGTTGTGATTCTAGCATGACAACTTTGATACAATTGTCAAGTGAATCTGTTACATAGAAATTGGGTAGTTGTCTATGAGGTTATTTCGTATAATATTAAGCATGTCATTCTCATATATGGAAATGTGTAAATGGACTTACATAGGAAGTGGATTAAGTGAGGAACACTTGAGAAACTGAGTGCAATCTCGCATTCTATTGTATGCTGAGATGAGACAAGCGAACATGTGTTTGTTTACAAACTGATTCGAGTCTTATGCACTGAACAAAGTAAATGATTGCAAAAGCACTCTTGTATACTGTGTATTGTGTTATGGTGGATGATGTCTATGTCCATGTTGGAACATAGATATGGATCTTAGTGATCTAAGGGAGGAGACACTGATGTAAGTATCAACATCAGTCTGTAGGTCTTATCTTTAAGGAGAAGAGACGTTGTCTAGCAAGAAATTGTCTTGCTTGTCCTTCCACCACGGAAGCTGAGGTTCTTACATCATCAGTAGCTTTCGAGGAGATTATGAAAAAAGATTCTCCTGAAAACACAAAATTTGGTTGTGGCGAAATATGGCGAGCGGATGTCATGACTATGGGTTGTGACTGACCATTTTTATCAACACCAGGATTTCCAAAGGATGTTGGAGATCAAATGATATTCAGATCAAATCATGTCTAGTCAGAGAGACGTTGTTCAAGAACAACGTTGTCATAATATGTTTGACTCTTGATGGTTATGCAAGCCACTTCTCTAATTTGAATTTTTAGCAAGTGGGAGACTTTGGTCTTAACTCATATGTTGTGCCATTAACATGGTGAAAACTGGTGATGTAAATATGAAATATGTTACATGTCACTGAACCATAGTTTGTTCTCTCACACGAACAAACGTTCCTATAAGTGTTCGTCATTATAGGTGTAAGGTATCTCAATTCTTATGGGAACAGAATGAGATGTTAACCTCCTTGACTATCTTTGGATGTTAGGATGAAGTCTCTCCGGTTGGGAAAGACTGAATGGGTAATTTATAGTAAGTCATTTATATGACTCGTAACTATGCTCCTGCGCCCATTGGTTCAGAAAAGCGAGGTGTTGTAGGGTAAAATGGTTCTCAAGTCTATGTGACTATGAGATAAACACCTTTACAGGTTCAGTGGACAACGCTTTAGAGAAGCGCTCCCTGTAGCACACTGACATACTAGTGTGTGCTAATCTACCCTATGAGGTGATAGATTGATCCCATCTCAATCAATGTGTGAGCTAAGATATGTATAAACAAGGCAGCCCTTAGTGACTAATGGCTTGGGTTACTGGTTGTGGTGGTGATGCGCTACTTTGGTTGTGTTCCGATGTCCATGAGTGATGCGGTCTAAGTGGGGCACTTCTAGGAAAGTGGTCATCATTTACATGAAAGTAATGCCAATGCGAAATGAAGGTATTGTGAGTAATCGTTGACGAAAATGGGATTTGCTGGATCCGGTAGGTACATACTGTTGTGATCGAATCGCCATTACAGTTGAAAAAAACCGAGAGGGGTCCAGTTTTGTGTATCAACTAGTCCGATGAAAGATAATCCTAGGGATGCAGCAATACTTTTCAACTAACGTTGTGACCTAGTCCCTAGCGGGATTTTTATGCATGTAGTATTGTCGGGTCGCACGGCCTATACACGACGAGTATGAGAATGAGTTTTGGAGGAACGTAATCTTTTGTGAGAGTGGGAGATGTTAGAATTATTTGATATAATTCGGACATAATTAAATATATGCCTAAAAGATAAATAACCTAATCTCCGTAATTAGGGAGTTAATTCTTATACATTAAGAATTAAGTCATATTAGGATAAATAATATATATTCGTTATATATTTATTTATCTAATAAATAAAAGAGATAAATAGGAGAGACTCCTCTCCCCTAATCTCTAACCCTAGGAGTCTGTTCGTCAGACGTTCCTCTCAGGAAAAGAAAACCCACATAGAATTCTTTCCTTCGTGGAGAGAGTCTCCTTCCCTTCCAACGCTCTCCCATGGTGTGTAGGTTGTGAATCGTAGGTTCTCCCCTGCTCCTAAATCTCTAACGAGGTTTAGGGTATGGAGATCTACCCAATGATCAAATTCGAAGGCAAGCCGATCTAGATTCCTCTTCCGTTATTCGAGGTAATCCGTATATCTCTCAAATTTTATCAGTTTTGCTTGTATTGGATATTTTTATGCTTTCATGGTTTTTAGGACATGACACAACTCTTGTATGAGTTTTAGATTATATATATTTTGGATATTGCGTCTGTTCTTCTTATCTTATTTATCCAAAGGTTTTTAGGAGAGTTGTGAGGACACCACTCGGCTTACTAGATGTTCAAAGAAAAGTGTCATGGAAACTAGGACAAAGCTCGATGATGCAAGAGTGGATTCATTAAATTTATTGCATGAGATTGCCTAGTAAAGGGAAGTCTCAATGATGTTCAAATTTTCTTAAGAAAACCACAAGAGTGAGGTAAATTGATGTTGTTTTTGACATATGCACAATAAGAGGATGGAGGACTTTATATTTTCCATACGGGCTTATTTTATATCCTTTCCATACCTAAGTTTACTTGCATCACAAAAGCCATGCTATGAGCCTTACATTATATTTGCTCCACATGCTATACACATTGCCCATTTTCTACCTTATTTCCTTTCCGGGGATTATGTTGAGAATGGAAGTCATTTTTTGGAGATGTTATATGGTTATTTGTGTTGTTATTATCATTGTTGGATTTGGTGGCAGAATGATGATTATATTATGGAAAATTTAATGAGTGAAAGAAAATTCGGTCACCTAGAAGTAAAGGTAGACTGACCCTACTTGCCTGAGATGTTAGTTCAGGCGGGATGGGACACCAAGTTGAGGAGTCTGGAGCACTAAGTATTCGGAGTCATTCATGACACCTATGTTTGCGATTCACGAGAAAGCAGTGCTAAGGTTGGAGAGGTAAAAACATTATAGTGAAAAGAGAAATGAGTGATGAGAGAAAGGTGAGAAATCTAACGAAGAAGGAATTTTGTATGAAATTTTGGAAAAGTACTCAATTTCCCTGGATTATTAGCACCACATGGCCAAAACATATCCCACCTTAAGCCTTTTACCTATCTACTCTTCCATGATCTCACATAAAGTCCTCTTGATTAGTGTTGTTTTATCACAGAGAAGTTGTTTTTACATAACCTCCTTTTGTGTGAGATGTTGCTTTTCATTCACATGCATATATTTGATGGCATTTGTACCTTTACAAGGATGGCAATTGAGTGTTATTTGTAATATAAGAATGGATCTACAATGTTGAGAGTTTTGTTGGTTCCCCTATATGACCATCCAAGTTATTGCTTGGGGACACGCAAGCTTAAGTATGGGGTGATTTGATGTCCATGTTTCAGACCATGTTTTTGTGCTTATTTTCGCTCTTTATTCTAGTTATTTTATATAATATGGGTTGGGAACATATTGAATTTGTGCAGTTTGTGTTTATTTGTAAGAAATAGAGGTCTACACAAGTATTGGTTTAATTTTGCAGAATTTGGAGCCATTCCGGAGCAAAGCCAAGAGGATAGATCGACTGCAGGAAAGCACTCGATGTCAACAGAGCTTACTTGACATCGACTGAAGAGGAGCATAAATTTGGCTAAGTGTTGGACAAGGAACCTACTATAATTTAGCCCTGAGCAGTCGATATTTTTCCTTGAGATCGGCTGCTGCTCGATATCGAATGGAGTACTCGACATTGAGTGGAAACAACCGACGTTGACTAAAGATCCACAACACTTAGAAGTTGAGAGAGAAGATGCCCGAGATCGACGGAGACACCCGAGATCGAGTGCACATTGATCGATGTCGACTGCTTTTGGTCGACGTCGACTGAAAGCTTACTGGGCCGCTGACGAGATTTGATGAGTCCGAATTGGAGATGGATTGCTTATGCACGAAGTACAAGATCTTTTATCTTACATTATGAGACTCTATCTTTATGGTTGAATATCTATTTACCCTAGGGAATTTACTTATTTAGATATGTTTTTATAAATTCAAGTTAGCTTAGGATTAGGACTACTTTCCTTAGCTAGCAAGGATTAGTCTCTATAAATAAAGCCCTTGGAGCTACGTTTTATTCATTCAATTTCAAAGAGAACAATCTCATAACAGTTTAGGAGTTTCGGAGCTTTAGAGTTTTGGTGTTCTTGCGAGATGTGGAGCACTACAATTATGAAGACTTCAAGGTATTGGTTTTTAATGAAATTTAGTTTCTTTTATATGATTATGATGTCTTTCGTTACTATGTGTAAGTAGTCACCTTATCTACTAGGGTCAGGAAAGCCCCGCGATAGCCATGTGTACATGGTTGATGATTGTTGAAGACGTTGTTGTCTTTATCTTGTTCTACCTTGTGCTTAATCTTTGAATGAAAGTTTAAAGAACTCATGTTGAAAAACTTGGGTAGTAATTAGGTTTTATATTTGAAAGGCTATTAACTCTAATTATGAAAAAGGTAGATGAAATTAGGTTAATATTTTGAGAGATTTATTTGCCTATTTGCTGAATTTGGTGAAAGTCGTTTCCTTTATCGATAAAGCATGCTTCTTTGATGATCATTGGTTGTGTCAGCATGGTTATTGTCATGGTAATCCCTGACTTTAGGAGTTTCTTTTCCTTATAGTTTACATTCGTAGTTTGTCATTCGTTGAGTCCTCAGAAAACTCGACACCCTTGTTGTTTTCTTTTCATCCTTTGTTTCCATCCTCTCACTCTTCGGCCTTCTTTGCTGACATTTTTACTTTCTATTTTCTACTCAACATCGACTGCATTTCAGTCGATATCGAGTGCCCTAGATCAACCGATAGTCTTCAGAGTCCGTCGATTGCTATTACTGATACTCGACATCTACTCATCTAGTCGATGTAGATCGCTATTTTTTGTTTTGTCACCATGAACATCACGTTGGCGATAAAACAATGGGTTGAATGTTTTCTCCATCTCCAACGCTGCTTTTGAGATGCATCGGATGTGGTTGCAATATTACAAAGTTATAGCCGAATTTTTCCTCATACCATGTTGTTTCTACCCTAGATATAAATTAACTAGTGTTGAAATTTTTTAAGAAAACTACTTTCCTATGTTGGGGATTGATGATGATCCTAAATGCAATATTTTATCTACAGTTGTTAGAACTAAGGTGTATTAGCATTATAGTAAGGACGTTAGACCGTCTCAACCTTCTTCTCCTGCACCTTCTAGTTTGAGCAGTTCATCGCGTACTAGCATTAATGCTCGAACTAATTAAGGTCCTTGATATAGATATATTTCGCAAGAAGAGATCGAGGACTTTGTCGAGCCCCCACTCGGAGCTCGACGAATATTTGTCTACTAATTTGAGTTTTGTGGTAGTTTACAATGGCGGGGTCGGGTGGAAAGGCAGTAATTTCCATCTTTACAAGTATTCGCCCGACAGATACTTGGACGCCCTTGCTCCACTATTGTAGTAGAGGTGGCCAAATTCTAACTGAGAAGCAATCAAGGCTGCTCCCTGAGAACCTCGAAGCCCAAGTTTGCTTTCCTGATTGGAAAAAAGTGGAGATGAGAATTTGAGTCAAACGACGAATTCAAGTCAAAGGCTAAATCGGTTAGGAGCTCATTGGACGAGGATGGGACTGGACTCTCAACTAATTGTCAAACCGATGATTAGGTAAGTGAGGTTCACACCAAACGTAAAAGAACTACGCCGACCCGACACTTTTCAACAAAAAACAAGACCCGAGAGGTTGACGCTTGGACCCACTAGGTCACATGAACCTATTGACCCACAAATGCCCCGGGTTAGGGTTCGGATTGGAAATTCCCGACCCGTAACAACGCCTATAATGGTTAAGAATTTTATGTGAAAATGGATATGTAATAGATTCTTGTAAGACACAGTTGAGAGTGAGAAGTTTGTAGATATCCCACCCCCCCTTGTTCATTCAGTAACCACACCGATGAAGACACAAACGTCATACTCACTAGTTGCGTAAAAACAATGAACCTCATGAAAAGCCTAGATAGACAAATATAAGATGTAATACATGAAACACCGATTCACATCTTCTATCCCCCTCCCCCGTCCCCCCTCACAAGCATTGATTAAAAAGAAAAAGAAAATACCCACCATTTCCCTTTGGGGTTTGGATTCTCAAAAAAAAAAAATTAAAATTAAAAAATAGATTAAAAATAATAAAAAATAAAGAGAATATGTGAGAGGGGACAGTAGGAGGGGACAAACTTGGGGAACGAGGATTCACACCCATGAAACACTGCATACAAGAGGTCAATTGAAACATCCAATGACGTAGACATTCAACAAGCAGCATAAAACACAAAAAGAACCAAGTCATCCGCGGTAGGTAATTTAGACAATTAGAAATAAAATAGTTTTCAATGATGATATTATAGATGCAAAAAGTAGTTGGGCGAGATATTTGAAACAACAGTTACAGAAATAATAAGCCTAAAAAATGGTATATTGGGAGAAGGCAAAAGACTGAACACAAGGCAAAGGAAACACGAGGAATAGATGAAATCTTTGATGGTAGCAATCACTGAATTGACATTATTAAACTCAATTTCAATGGCTCAAAAGTTCGTTCAATTGAGGCAACCACGGGGTTTGTCATTCTCGACCATGAGGGAAAAAGGTCCTTGTCTGCAATGTTGCATTCTACAATGATGTCTCTGCACTCCTAGCCAAAGCCCGAGGGTTCCACCAGGGACTTGCTTGCGGCTAGAGACCTTGGTTCTCGTTGAATTTAAGTGTAAGGTAACAAACTTGTTGTGATCAACTCCGTCCTTGGGGTTTAGAAACCTCCCTAGGAGTAGTGGTGGCGGGTATCCTGATTCTCCTCCAATCTTTCGACTACTCCCCTTGTAGGCACATCTTCCGCGAGGTTAACCAAGTGACAGACATGCTTGCTTGGGTTGGTGACTCGATTGATCTTGTGAGACTGCTATCAGACCCGATTTTGCATGTCCTCATCCGTAAGGACAAGATCGAGTAGTGGTCCAGCCTGATCGCTCTTGCGGCTTTCCAAAACAAAAATTCCATAGAGATTTCAACCACCAACTACAGTTCGTGGGATTTGATCCGAAAACCTCTATGGGATTTACTTCCTTTACTCCTGGAACGTTACAATAAGTGTTACAAATCTCTAAATTATGTTCGTAAATAAAACTATGGTATAAACAGAGTAAGTTATAGTTGAACATTGTACAATAATATGAAAGCGAAGAGTACAAATACTTTCCTACTCCAGATGTCCCTGTTCCCTGCAAATTTAATTGAGGTGTTAGACATGGTCTAAAAAATTATCACAAAAAATATGAGAAGAAAATTGGGGCTTTTAGCAAGAATGATTCAGGTCTATAAGAGAAGGACAGAGAGATGGCTTGGAACATACTCTTGAAATTGTTCCAGTCCCAGAAACTTGTAATCATGGAATACTTGCTTAGGGTTAAAAAAGGTGGCCTGCTTGGAAGGTAGGACCTTATTTCCTGTCTCATTACAAAGGTTTCAAGTCCACAAGAATTGCAGAAGAATTCCATATCCGTCTCCTGAATCAAATTTAAGATCAAGCACTACCCTTGTGCATCAAAAAAATAAAAACCTGATTCGCAGAAATGAGAGCATACCTGCATCCTTAATATTTTTGACAGTTTTGAAAGTGGATAGGGATGAAGCTTGTAACCACCTTGATTCAAGCATGCCAGAGCTTTTGCTCGAACCTTTTAAAGACAAAAGGCGAAATCAGATCAATGAACTTTCCTTTTCTCTAGCATTCTTTATGAGGTAAGAAATATGCTATTCCACCAAGCACCATTGCATTAGCAGTGTAAATATCGGAAAGTAAAAGGTGCACAAAGCAAGCACATTATCATGTTGCATCCACAATTAAATGCCTATTAAGTTTATGACAAATCATAAAATCAGGTACATGTTACTCGATGACTATAGAAAAAAGAAACAAAGAGAGCAGAAGGATGACATGTTACTCGATGACTATAGAAAAATGAAACAAATAGAGCAGAAGGATGACATGTTACTCGATGGAAACTGAGGCGATAAGTTGAAATCAACCTCATTAGCAAAAGTTTCAATGATGCAGAACTGCATATAAGTTGCCTCTTCAGCCACAGTGAAAAAGAATTGCCAATAATTTCCCATTTGATAAAACCTGATATATATACAAGAAAACTCAGCACCCTTAGCCAGCAGGAAAGCAAGCACCAAGGTCTAATATCACGATGAAAGATACTGATATCTAGATGAATACCTTAAGACTCTTCGAGCAAAGCCCATCATTTTTGATTTAATGACAGAAGCAGGCAGTTGACGGAGCCACAAAGCGAGTGGCTCACCCTATGAGTTTTGAGAATAAAAAAGGTTGTATTGATTCAAGTCAAGGAAAGATGATCTTAAAATAAACGGGGGGAGGAGAGAGAGAGATCAACCGTCAATTGGCTGTGAGAGCCGAGATGAAGCAGGATGTAAAGGGAACGGAATTCTGCTTCATTATTGTGTGCAGAATTGGACTTACGATTCGCATCATACAAATTATGCAAAGTAGCAAGAGACTTGATAAGCTGTTCAACATTGAGATGGAGCACAGAAGCAACAGTTGGATCATCAGCAGCACATCTTCGAAGCTTCTGGTGGGAGATGAGATGAAATCTAACCTGCAAAAAATATCCAAATTTTCGAACATGGAAAGGAAAGGTTCATAAATTAATAGTTAAAGTTTTCTTTCTTGCCATAAGCAATGACTTCACCATCTTTAATGACAAAAGAGGGATTGCATGAACTTGGATTGATTATAAAGTTAAGCAGAACTGCCAAACTCTATTCTTTCTCTGGTTACATTCAGAGGAATATCCGAATATGTCAATTTCTACACTTGTGTATTGGCTTGAGGCTGAAAAGTGAGACAAAGGTTACAGCATGATTGAAGATGGATATGGGTTTTTTATGATAAGTTTCCATAATGATGTCCATGTATAATTATGTACATATCTTTCAATGAAAAGTACAGGTAAATAATAAGCTTTTGCTAGTTTCACTGGTCCAATTTCTGTTTAGATTTGGCTATTCAAACACAAGTGTATGGAGACAAAACCTAAATACAGGTGGAAGCAACTCATACCATTTTCTCATACATTAAAATTGCATGATCATTAATGATGTTCTGCATGCTAAGATCTTGTCTAATTGACCTTGTCCTATCGAAAATGAAATCATGAATGACTTCAAAGGGGTGTTCTGATGAACTGAATAGCTCTAGGAGATGCTTCAAGGTGGCTTCTAACACAGGAAGGGGCCGGACATCGGATGCGTGGATGCTCTTGATTGAGATTGTCCTGCAGAACTACCAGCAGAACAAAGTTACTGAGCCACTCATTATTTTCCAAATTATGAAGAGGGAAAAAAAAACTTCCATATGAAATAAGAAAGGTAAAATAAATTTTCAAACATGCATGGCAACATACATCCAACACAGTACAGTAAAGAAGGAAAAAAAATTCCCACCAAACTATGCATTGAGATGAGCTCATCAAAATCAAATTGAGGCTACATAGTTTGAGAGATACACAAGGAACAATTTATCAACAAAATGAATCCATCTGATTTAGAAAGTCAATTCCGATTCCCAATTGGAACTACCACATAAAAGGGGAATACAACATGCTGAAATTTGAAAATATCTGCCAATTTGTTAATGCATATCTTGCAAATAGCGCCGATTGCCCCTGACATCCCTTAAATATATGCCAAGAAGCTTAAGATCAAACGGGAAATGAAACATACACTAACCAAATTCAGAATCACAGAAATTAGAAAAACACAAAAACACAAAAATTCAAACTTGCGGGATGATACTCGCAAAGTTAAAAAACAACCAGTTAACCAACAAATTAGCCTACTCAACCATTATCTCAAATTCCATTAAGTTTAGAGATCTCAATCTTCCTTGTTTCTATGTTGAGAATAGATCAACACTTGAAAAAGAAGCAACATTAGAGTACCTTCTTCACTGCAAGATCTGGCGACGATCTCGAAGGATTCCCATAAAGTCGCTCAAATACAGCCAAATCTCTAAGCCGTTCCCTTTGGGCTCTTTCCCTCTCTAGCTTGCCACAAAATAAAATAGACAAAAATCAACACCAGTGAACACAAAAGTCAAAACAGTTGAATCCATGAAGAAGACAAGCTCCTTTTTCATACTCCAAAATCTACACGCATTGCCATGTAAAAAAATCAGGCACAATCAGTGGCGGCCGCAGGATCCTCCGAAAGGTGGGGCGAAATTTTCTAGTGTGTACTAAGATATTGGCCTTAAATAAACTTCTTTACCTAAGCTATGATTTTCAACTTAGCATTGGATTATAGAAAAGTAGGCTTACATTTGCTTACATTTGCTTTGTTGATATGATAGTTGTTTCTCGTCATTCATTGAAAATTCAGGCATTTGTCATATTTAGGAGTGTAAACTTATCGAAATTCAATCATGTTAAATTCAAAGCTTTTGCATATTAGCTAGGATTGTAAACTCACCAACTTTATAATATCTTTTGGTTCCCAAAGACATGATAGAAATTGTGATTTGAATATGTAGGTTACGACAATACAAATATTGCATAAAGCTTCACAAATTCAATTCATAAATTTCATTCTCAAAATCACATACACAATAATTAAAACACAAAATTTATTCTCAAAATCAAAACTCTAATGAAAATTTCACAAAATTTATTCTCATAATCAAATCATAATTTCATCAATTTTATGGGGTTTAATTAGTTTATAGCTAGATAATTTGTATATAGTAGGGAGCTCGAGAAGTGGGAACATAATTAAATAAGGTGTAGAAACATAGAGAGTAGGTGCAAGTTGAACAAAGAATTAAAAAAACTTTTTTGAGGGAGGCGAATTTTTTTTTAAAAAAAAGAGGCTAATTTCACCAATTTTATGGGGTTTAATTAGTTATAGCTAGATAATTTGTATATAATAGAAAAGTCGGGAAATGGGAATATAATTAAATAAAGGGTAGAAAAAACGAAAGTGGGATGTAAGTTGAACAAATAATAAAAAAATTATTTTTAAGGAGGTGAAATTTGTTTTAAAAAATGAGGCTATTGGGACTTGAACCCCCAACCTTTGGTTTAATGTTAGTTTCCTTCCTTCCCACCAACCAACTAAGCTAAGTAGACTAATTGATTCTATATTCATCCCAGTTTTACTTATTACAACACTTATATATATAAAAATTATTTTTTATTTTTTTTTCCAAACCCCGGGACACGTGGGTCGAAGGGTGGGGCGGCCGCGTACGCCCGCCCCACCCTGTGGCCGCCCCTGGGCACAATCCAACTGTCCAAGAAGGATACAGCTATTCAAAACCCTAGTTTCAATTCGAGTAAAAACCTCCATAGAAATTGCAATTTTCTTCAACCAAAACTAATTTCCAACATCTCGGTTTAAATTCAACGAGTAGTATTCAAACTGGTAGTTCATAAAAGGAGCTGTAAAAATCACCTGGACACATGAAAGGGCAAGTTCCGATAATGGATAGAGCATCGTCTAATTCTCCGGGTCGATGTTCTTCTTCACGTCGAAAAACATCTTTTAGCGATCCGATCCTGGAATCGCCAGCGCCCGAGTCAGAGTCCCTAACTTGGGAGGTGGGATTGCGAGTTTGAGGAGATTTTGGGTTGAAGTTTCTGAATGATCGGGACGGATTCTGTTGAAATTTGACATCTAGATGCGAGGAGGAAGAAGAATCCGCATGAGTATTCAAAGGATTTCGTCTTCCTCGATCTCTGTCCATGGTTTAGCTCTTCTATTTCCCCCTGTCAAGCTTCAACTTAATCTTGGGAACAACATCTATCTTTACAGTGTGTTTTGCAAATGGAATATTAACGGAAAGGAAGTGAAGAGTAAACAGAGAGGTGAAGAGAAATGTACTCCGTATTTTTAAGATTTTCTACTATCACGGGAAGGAAAGGAAGGAAAACACATATATGTTGGGTTTTTTTTTATTAACCGAAAAGAATTTAGCAGAAGGGAAACCCTAAATGTCAAGTGCCCTAAATGCCAAGTACATCCTTGCGAATGAGATTGAGAAGTACAAAACCGTCAGGTGCTAAATTACCGGCGAAAGCAAAGTCAAGATGCGATAAAAGATCAGCCACCCGATTTGCTTTCCTATAAGCATGACAAATTTCCGTAGATTGAAAGGCACTTAGGGAGACTAGACTGTCCGAGACAATCATTTCTGAATCGTCCGTTGGTTTTTCGTTGCCTTTAAGACTGTTTATGACATTTAGGTTGTCACCTTCAATTACAAGGTTTGGTAGCTGTAAATCAATAGCCGCTTCGATTCACTTCCACAAAGCGAAAGCTTCCGACCCAGCCACCGAAGCAAAAGGTGTGGGCCTAGCGCTCATAAGTACTGGGAGTCCAAAACAATCCCGGATGATGAAACCATAAGTTCCTTTGGAGGTCGTTAATAGTGCACCATCAAAGTTTAGTTTATGCATGCCGGATTTTGGTGGCTGCCATTTTGCCTTTTTTCTAGCAGAATTAGTTTGTTGCGATTTTATTTTGTCTGATCGGTGGTCGTCTTGCGCTATATCTCGATCCGCCGATGTTTTCCACATGTATTGTTGGTCCTTTGTGTAAGCAATTATGCTTGTGCTATTTGTTTTGGCATTTTCGAATAATGCTTTGTTTCGAAAGTACCACAAGCTCCACCAAGAAAACCCTAAACGGTAGAATCGTTCGAGACCTAAAGTTTCCTTAAGGTCGTAGATTACACTATTTAGATCAATTCCTTGGGAAAACCTGTGGTTTAGGAGTGGAAGCAGTGATGGGTCGAATGATGATCGATATTACAACTTTAGAGGTTGGGCAATGCCATAATAGGTGGTACAAATCCTCAAAATTTGAGTCGCATTGTGGGCACGTAGTTGGGATTCCAAACCCCCGAGAGGCCAGCCTGATCGAAGTTGGAACTTTATTTTTTGTAATTTTCCAAAGAAAGGTTTTAACCTTTGGTGGGGCATCCAGGTCCCAAATCCATTTGAAGTCTGTCTTTTGATGTTGCTTATGAGAGGAAATCATTTCTACGGCGGAACTAGTGGAGAACCAGCCATTTTTGCTCCACTTCCAGTAGAGTCTGTCAACATGTATGTTTTTGGGGATCGGAGTTGTTAGTATTGTTTCTATCAAGTCTCTGGATAATAGATCCCTTACGTACTGCGTATTTTTGTAGCATCCCAGGTCTTATCTTCATTTATAAACTCAGAGATCTTAACATCCGGATTTGTAGGTAAGTCATTATCAATCTTTTGAATAAGTGGGCCGTCACCAAACCAGTGGTCAAGCCAGAAATGGATGCTGTCACCATTCCCAATAGACCAACGGAGACCATCCTTGAAGAGTGGTAAGAGTTTTATTAGTTGTGCCCATGGCCAGGATGTGGGTCCTTTTTTTTGTGTAGTTAAGGATGCTTTGTTCTTCTAGATATTTTTCGATGATCAATGTGACCCACGGGTTACGAGGTTCAGCAAGGATTTTCCATAGTAACTTCAACTGCAATGCTTTGTTCATGTTTTCGGAGCTGCGAATCCCCAGCCCACCATTGGGTTTCGATTTACAGACTTCAAACCAGTTGATGAGTGGTTTGTGTCTAGGGCCCTTGTTCCATAGAAAATTACGGTTGATTCTGTCTAGTTCCGCATGTACTGCTTTTGGTAGTTGAAAGCATTGCATGATGTGAATGGGTTTACTTGATAATGTTATTTTTATTAAGGTTGATCTGCCTGCCTGAGAAAGACATGTAGCTTTCCATTTGTGTAATTGAGACTTGGTGTTGTTAAGTAGGTCAGTAAAGTCATTTTTAGTAGTGCGCCCATTTATGATGGGGCAGCCTAGGTAGTTTCCTAAGTTATTTGTTATAGGGATCTGTAATTCCCCCTGAATAGTATTCTTTTGGCTCGAAGATACGTTATTTGTTATTTGAAAGTGAGATTTGTGTCTATTGATTCTTTGTCCCGATAAAGACGAGAATTCAGTGATTATCCTATTTATTTGGTCACAAACTGTTTTGTTTGCTGAAGCAAAGATCACAATGTCATCAGTGAAAGCGAGGAATGGGATCCTGGTGCCATTTCTTACAATTGAGAACCCTATGTGGCTGTTCGGAGAGGTGGATGCTCTAAAGAGTCCCCTAGCAAGAACTTCCGAAAGAATAAGAAAAAGATATGGAGATAAGGGGTCACCTTGTCTTAATCCTCGTTCTGGCGAAAACACGTCAGTGGGTTCATTATTTACTAATACCGAGTAGGTTACCGTAGTTATACATTCTTTGATCCATCCAATGAATCGATCAGAGAAACCAAATCTGTTCAATACAGTCAGGAGGAAATCCCAGTCAACTAGGTCAAAAGCTTTTTCCATGTCTAGTTTAACTGCCATCCAGCCAGTATTTCCCTTCTTTTTAGTGAATGAGTGAAATATTTCATTAGCAATCAAGATATTGTCTTGTATGGATCTACCAGATGTGAATGCACTCTGTAAAGGGTTAATAATTTTGGGCATGATTTTCTTAAGTCTAACAACTAGGATTTTCGAGATTATTTTGTACGTAGTTGAGCATAGACTTATTGGTATGTAGTTTGTTGTCATTTTTGGGTCTTCGCATTTAGGTATAAGCGCAATGAAGGTATGGTTTATTTGTTTTAGTATTCTTCCGCTAAGGAAGAAGCTCTTTACCGCTTTGGTAATTGTGGGACCTACAATGTGCCAGTATTT
Organism: Persicaria tinctoria; assembly: GCA_037127255.1. Lineage (NCBI taxonomy): Eukaryota > Viridiplantae > Streptophyta > Magnoliopsida > Caryophyllales > Polygonaceae > Persicaria > Persicaria tinctoria. Next base: position 37,365,264 of record JBANSL010000012.1, on the reverse strand, counting down.
TGTAAAAAAAAAAACCCACTGCGAAACCGTCGGGACCCGGCGATTTATCATTTGCTAGTCCGAAGACCGCTTGCTTAATTTCCTTGTTTGTGACTTGTTTCGTCAGCAAGTCGTTATCTTCTTGTGTTAGTTCATGGTTTATATTGGTAAGTAGATCGCCCGGAATACTTTGCCGTTGCTGATTGGCATATCTCTTTGTGTAGTCTGTTTTGATAATTTCACGGATTTCATTTTCTGTAGTGATATTAATCCCAGTCTGATGTATTGTTATTCCCGTGCTTGTAAATCGGTTCGGACTTAATTGAAAATTAATTAAGTGAGATTCCGTAGTCTGGCGCTAATCAAGTTGCAACAAAACCAAGTGAACTCCTTTGACTTCGGTTTTCAAGTGCCAAGGTGGACTTCGACTCTCAATTGAAGAACGATGGTTGCGACTTTCAACGTTGATTAATTAGCAAGTGCTAATTAGTATAGCCATGTTGCCGATCAGTAGCATCCTCCACGCGGTTTGACTTTTTTTTCCCAATTCCAATAACGAAATACGGAGGCAGGGAATATCAGATTTGAGAAAAGAGAACGTAGGAAGGTAAGGAAGCAAAGCCTTTGGGATTGATAATCGAGAACCCTTTAATCCTATAAAGGGGTTTCTCAATTCTATTCAATCTGATTTTTCAATAGAACTAAAATGTTTAAATAGAAAACCTAAGAACCAATTCTACCGAATTTAGGTTGATAAAGATAGAAATTTAATCCTAAAGATAAATAAACCTAGAAGATAAAACTTAATCTAAAATCCTAACCATCTTATTTAATCTAACTAAGAAATACTAAAAATAAGCAATTCTATAATTAGACTCCAACTAACATAGGAGTTACTAAAAATAGAATATATATAAAAAATAAGAAATAAAATAATTAATGCCGTTTCTTTAACGACTCCCAAGGTGGAGCCTTCTTCTTTCGCTTGAGGATGACATCACAGTCACTGCCTGAATTGATTTGATTATATTCTTATTTCTTCTGCCCGTTGCAATTCTGTGAAAATATCTGGTGTCGGCATCTACAGATTTTATGTATGTTTTTTTTCTCTCTCTGGCCCCAGTATTTGTTTTGGTAGTTTAAAAGTGAGGAGTGTTTTATAGTCAATCTCTTGATTTTGTTTTCAATTGTGCTGTTGTAGGAATTACATAGTTGGAGTTGTAGGGTTTGCAATTCACTTTCAACAAGTGATAATTGTCTAAAAACATTACCAATGGTAACTCTACACCAAGCTTTACTTTGTTTTTTAACTTCTTGTAGTTTTTTTGTTAGTTTATAAAGTTGGGAGCCAGTCGGGTCGACCTTCCAAGCCCTAGTAACTAGTTCTTCAAACCCGGGTCTTGTTGTCCAGGCCATTTCAAATTTGAAAGGTTGTAGCTTAGGTTTTTGGTTGTCCATTAGATCAAGTGTGATTTGTGTGTGATCTGATCTAATGAACGCGTGATTTTTTGTGTCGAGATTAGGTCTTGTTGTCTATGGCTCACTAAGCATCTATCTAGTTTTTCATAAATGTTGTCTAGACCCTGGGAACGTTTTCGCCATGTATATTTGTTTCCCGTTGTTGGGGAATCACATAAGTTATGGTTATCAATAATTGATCGAATTCTAGTGAATCTGTTAACACTTGGTTGTGCCCCACCAAATTTATCCGATGGAACAAGGATTTCATTAAGATCTCCCATTATAATCACTGGTTCATTTGTATTTGTAATAGTTGCTGATAGTGTATTCCAAAAAGGTTCTTTGTCATGCTCATGGGGGGGGTGTATAAACAAAGAGAATTGCAATCTGTTTGTTTAGAGTATGATTGATGTATATGTATTGTATGATTCTGTCATTCGAGCCTGTCACACGGAATTCCTCATTAGAGAAGTGGGATTCCTTCCAAAGGAGACAGAGGCCACCAGAGAGACCAATGGACGGGCAAAAATGCATATGATCAAAACCCGGCTTTCGCCAATAGTTATCCGGAGGGGGATGCTGCAGTTTTGTTTCTGCAAGTGCTAAAATCTAGATGTGATCTGATTTGCAAGTTGAATCTATTTGTGTCCATACATGTTTCTTTCCTAATCCTTTAACATTCCAGAAACTAAACTTCATGATTAAACATATTTTGTAGACATATGGTAACTTTGGTTAACATCCACCCGAGGACATTGCATGGGTAGTGCATTTGTAAAGTTTTATTATGTCTTTTCTTGGTTGAATCACAACCAAGAGCTAGTATGATTGTTCTGAAAATAGCAAATTTCAGAGTCTGTTTTATATTTCTAAGATGGTTTTGCTTTATATTCAAGTCAGAAATGTCGAGAGCCACCAGTAGATATGAGTAATATGTAAAATCAGATTGTGAAGGATGGACTGGTAAAGTATGCAAGGGTAAAGAAAATTCAGAAATGAAATTTCTGGAACCAACCATACATAGGGATAAATTCAACATTGACTTCAGCACTAGAGCTTTGCCTAGTGTTCTGCCTGTAGTAATTGAGGTTAAAACTAGGGCCATGGATTAAGTACTGTCCCTGTCACCTGTATGAATATTCAAGATACAAATATTTCTTTCTAAACACATGTTGAATATATATGCAAAGAGATACAAGTTTTGAATGGGTTGTAGTTTCTGCGTGGAGTTCACTTGAAGCCTTATGGAGCTGTCATGTGCCCATGAATCAAAACTCTGCATTACAGTCAAAGCCAAGTGATTATTCATATTCATAGTCTTGACATCAGGGTCATTTTTGTAATATCTAATTGAACGTAACATCCTAGAATTTCTTACAACAACTCTTTTGTTTCTAGTCATGAAAAAAAAGATAATCAATCTATGTGTCAACAATAAGTACCTGAGTATTGGTTCTATTCCATTGTTGCAAGTGGCTGTAAATATAGTGCACACAATAGTCCAAAGTTGTGCAATTGTGCTGTGGGAAGGCATGTCCTTAGTTCGATCATCATGGAGGCCTTTTGCAATTCAGAAATAACATATATGTGCTCGAGGGGAGAAGCCCCTCGAAGATGGTCAGTAATCTAGTCATTCAAAGAGAGTATGCAGGTTGAGATAATCTGATAGTAGAGGGTATTGCAGTGGGTGTATATTAGAGACAAGTTCAATCTTAGAGATGATACAAATTCAATCCATAAATGGGTACAAATATGCATGAAAATATTTAAAATATGCATCATATTAAGTAGATGGAGATTACAACCAAGTTCAGTGGCAAATATCAGCTCAGTGGCAAATATCTTACACCAAAATAAGCCACAGTTCAAGCATAAGCTAACGTCAGAGACTACATAATTGATTTCAAAATACATCCAGAAAGTGCAAAGGATCAGATAAAACCTACAAACAACAAGGTTTTGCCAAGAATTGGGGAGGTGATGGTCATCAAAAGGTGATAAAATAGCTAGGCAATAGCTGCTCAGATCACAGAAGGCCTGGGAAGGTGGCCATGTATCCCCATTGCTTGGCAAAAGCCTTGGTGTCCACCATAGGGTCCTCTTCAGGTTGGAGCTTGCAGTGTCCTCTTCCCCACCATGCACCCTTCTCTTAAAGGAGCCAGAAGTGGAAACATCATTTGGTGTAGCATCCATGGCTGAGATCATCCTCACAGCAGTAGAACTGAGTGGTTTGAGTGGAATGAAGGCTCAGAGAGCACTTCAACTTGGGGGTCAGAAGCCTTGGTGTCCACCATAGGGTCATCAACTAGGTAATCTTCTTCAGCATAGTCATCCCCTAAGAGGTCATCCTCATCAAGCTCATACTGCAGGCAAGGAAGGATCTCAGAATCCACCTCGGCTCCAACATCAGAGAATAGGTTTGGGTTAGGGAGTGGAAAGTTGTGCTCCATGAAATCATCATGAGAGGGTTGTGGTGCTAAGATGCCATCAGCAGTGGGCTCACAAAATGGCTAGTCAATGGTCTGAGGGACAAAGTAATGGGTGGGCATTGTGTCAACCATAAACCCCAGGTTCCCAATGAAGCCAGCAGCAGCAGGTGCTGGGCTACCACTAGGACCACCAAGAGGTGCATGGAACACATCAAAGGTCATGGCACCAGATCCAGGAGGTGCCTCGGATACAGCAAAAGCCATAGCACTAAGTCCAGGAGGAGGAATTTGATTTGCAGCAACAAAGGTACCATCAAAAGGTGGGTTGACAATAAGTGGTGGTGGTGCTTAGGTTATGGGTATTTGGACAGCAGGTGCAGAGGCACACTCAGAAGGTGATTGGCTATCATTTGAGGATGAGGAGGAGTTAGAAAGAGCTTCAAAGTTAATTGAAACTCCCCCTTTGCCAGTGACATAAGGTTTGTTACTAAAGGCTTTAATGGGGTTAGGGAGCTTAAGTGGTTTTCCTTTTTTCCCCACCTTTCTCCAGTCTCTGAAGTCACTAGAGGACTGAGGGATAGAAGAGTGGTGGCTTCGTTTTTTGAAAGTGACCTGGACTCTCCTTTGGGTAGAAATGTGGAAAGAGCATTGTGTGAAAATGTGATCCTGCCCACCACAATTCCCACAGCCAGCAGGGAATTCTTCAAACCAAATCACATGGGCAGAAACTTCTTTTTTGTTAACAGGGATCAACACAGTGTTTGGAACAATAGGACCTATGTCAAGATTGACACACACCCTAGCATATTTTGCATTAGGGTCAACAGAAGTGTCAGCTTTGATGAAGGAACCAAAATGGTTGTGCTTAATGATAGCAGCTAAGGCACCAGGTTTCTTGTAGGCTTCGGGTATGGAAGTGATCCTAACCCACATATCAAGGGAGGTGGTGTTTTCCAGGTGGGGGTCGAAGGATTGGTGCCATTGCCTGAGCACAATGAGTTGCCCATACACATGATAAGGCCGAGCCTCCCACACAGCAAGGAGATCAGAGGGGTCAGAGAATCTGATCTCAAACCACTGGTTGGGAAGTTCAAGAATCTGGAGGTCTCTAGAAAGGCCCATCCAGTAACTAGAAAGTTTGGGTTCAAGCTTCTTCAATTCAATTGAGGCACCAAAGACTCTGCCATAGAGAATGGAATTGGTTTCAAATCTGTATTTGGGTTGGAATTCCTGTAGTTGGTCATAAAAGGAGGATAGGTCAATCTTCCTTTTCCCTTTGTCACTTTTACGTGACTTGGAGGAAGAGCTCAGTTTCTGGGTGTTTTTGGGGTTCGGATCAGCCTCAGAGGGACTGTCCTTCCCATTTGGTTGGGTAGTAATGGGGTTCGGTAGAGCTTCAGAGAAGCCCCTCTTCCCAGTAGGTGGTGGTTGGCTTGCCATTAAGGCTGGTTCAGTGAAAAAATAGTGCAAACAGTATAAGAGAAAGGCTAGTTTTGAAAGAGAAAGATGTTGAAGATTAAAGTAAGAGAACAGACAGTGGAAAGAGGTAGCATTTAATTTCTTATTGTAAAGGTTTTTATAGGCCGATTTGTTGTCCCTTTTTAGTTTTTTTTGTTCAGAGCTCTAGAAAGCAAAGGGAGATCAAGGTAAAGGAATGAGGAAGGAGTATCATACCTGCCAAGTCGGAAGATCCCACCTTGAAATTGTAGCAAACTGGAGTAGTAATGATGAGGCCGAAGCTTCTCGTGTTCAGAGTTCCATGTCAGTCTCACACGAGTGGACGATCCATTCAATCGTCTGAGACAGGTCTCTCCTAAAGGAGAGAAACAGGCCGCTCTCAGAGGAGAGAGAAAGGCACCGCAGGAGGAGGATCCTCCAAAGAAAGCATAGCAGATGCAGTAGTAGACTTCCCATTGGCTTGATTTGATTTCACAGAAAAAGCCGACCCCCATTAGAGAGGAACCCCAATCTGTTTTGCTCGAGATGATTTTTGTGTGCCAGATCCAGTGCCAAAAGCCCTTTAATCCGATGTGACTATTCCTATTTTGAGTTTTATGGGGGATTTGGATAGGATTTGCAGAGGAATCATGAAGATTTCTGGATTAAGAAGTTCGATTTGGGGTTGAGCATTTAGGGTTAGGTTGATTTTGGGGGAAGGTAGGAGAAGCGCGTGGAGGCGCGTTCTCCTCACAGTAAAAGGGTTTTTGGTCCATCTTAATTCGCTAGTCATTACATATATGTTGTTTGTTGGGGTGGAATGGAAGGGATTTTTATTGAATTAGTAGTGTTAATTAATTACATATTTTTTCTTTTTCTTCTTTTAAAAAAAAAACCTCCTCTCACACTTTCTCATGAGATTCCACCATTTTGATGGAGTTTCAAATCCCGTGTTTTTTCCTCCTCCTTTTCCAACCAATCTCTTCCCTTCTAAAAGGAACTACCCATCCAAACAATCAATCTATTTTCCTTTCACTTCCCTTCCCTAATAAACCCCCCAAATCCCTTAATCCAAACAGAGCACTACAAGTACTAACCCGACGTGAGAATTTGGGGGTGGTTAACCATAGCTATACCACCACCCAAGAGTGTCCCTATGGACGAGAGCTTGGAACTCTGAATCGGAACTCCAAAGACAGCGAGTCGAACTCCAAGGCCAAGTGAGTGAGTCGGTCCGCCTCTAAAAATGTGAGTCACAACAGTTGTCTCGAACAAACGAAGTTGGCAAAGGGCATCCGATAAGAGGATTTCAATCTCCCACGAGGTTTACCAAGCATTATTGATCGCTTTGACGATCAAGAGGTAGTCCCCCACCACCGCAATTCTTCGTATCCCTAGCATCCGGGCCTCCAGCAACCCGATCTGCAGCCCAACAGCCTCAACCTGTAGTGCAGACACCATCTTGCATCTTCTAGCACCGCACGAAATCACCCTACCACCATCATCTCTAATAACAAATCCTGCGGAGGCAAGACCAGACAAAGATTTAGAACCGTCAAAATTAAGCTTCAAGACACCGTTGTCGGGCTTACACCATCTAATGATGTTCCTTTTGTGTGAGTTGTCTCTGGGTTTGATTATTGTTGTCTTTCCATCTTCCTCGTCTGAGTCATCTTGTATAGTTTTTTTTTTTCAGTTTTTCCCGTGGTAGTTGATAGTGGCTACCAATTCATCAATTATTCGTAAGTTCTGATTGTCAAATATAATGTTGTTCGTTTTCATCCAAATACACCACTAGGAGAAAGCTAAGGTAGCCTTTTGCTCATGTTTTAGTTGTCAAAATATTTCATTTGTAATGGTCCTAATACTTCGACTAGTTTTGTCAACATTTATAATTAATCGTTCAATGTCTCTATCCAGCGATCCAATGGTTCTTAAAGTTATCGGGCATTCCATGAGGAGGTGGATAGCATATTCCTCCCTCGAGTTGCAGAATATACACTCCATGGGCGTATGTATCCCTTTATTTCGGAGTCTAGCATTCGTCGGTAACCCATTCATTCCTACTTTCCATTAGAAATTTTTTATCTTTGGTGGGCAATATATTTTCCATAATCCAGCGAATAGTTCAATCTCATTGTCGTTTTTTGTTATTAGTTTTAAAGTGCTCGAAGTTAAAAATCAGCCATTCAAGCTAGGTTTCCAATAGAGTCTATCTTCAACCTCCTGCGTAGGGAGAGGGATACTTGTAATTATCTCCACTAGGTCTGTAGGTAGTATTTCTCAAATCTTTTGGACATTCCATGTCCTGTTTGGTAGGATGTAGTTGTCAACTCTTTCTTGGTCATCAATGAGCGAGATTAGTCTATAATCCTTAAGGTTTCTCTCATCATTTAACCATTTGTCCTTCAAAAATTTGACCGTTTTTCCATTTCCAATATGCCAAATGAGTCCTTTGCAGAAATCATCATTTAATTCAATTAATTTGGCCCATTGCCAGGACAAGTTATTCTTCCTTCTTTAATCCCAAATTTGGCCTTCTTTTAAATATTTTTCTCTGATTATTTTGACCCATCGGTTGTGGGGTTTTACCAGTATTTTCCATAATAATTTCATTTGTAAGGTTGTGTTCATGTCTTTTGTTTTGCTGATTCCCAAACCTCCTTGATTTTTTTGTTTAAAAATTTTGTCCCATCCTAACAGAGGTTTATACTTTTGGTCCTTATTCTAGAAGAAACATCTATTTACTCTATCTAATTCATTGTACGCGCTCGTCGGTAGCATAAGGTTTTGCATAATGTAATTGGGTTTGGCCGGAAGGTTCGCTTTTATAAGAACTGCCCTACCTTGTTGAGATAGGGAGTTTGCTTTCCATTTTGTTAGTTTCATTTTCTGTAACGGCCCGGAATTAGGATTTCCGGGTTACGTTTCAAGGGATGAAACCCCTTGTTCGGATCTTGCAATCCAGGTACAGGTCGAGGTTTGAAATTCAATTTTAAGATCAATAATAAAGGGGGATTTCAAACACTAAAAGCACCGTAGCCCGAACTGTCCTATAGAACTAAGTCGTGGAAGTTCATTTAAGGAGTCAGATCGAGCCACGGTGAAGCCGGGTCAAAACCAAAAACATGGTAAATACGAGTATCCAAATTACCTAAGTTTAAGTTTAGAAGTCAGTCTTTCAGTCCAATAATCGCCAAAAAGGGAACCCCGTTATATAGACACCGAACAGTCAAAATCTGCAGAAAATACCTTTAAAAGAAGAATGGGGAAAGGAGTCAGATCGAGCCCATCATGCGGGACCGGCAGTCCTATCTGAGGCCACATAGTATGTGCTATACCTAATAAAGATGCTCTAATGCAGTACGAAAGTTAAACACACTAGCATGCTCCTACTTCATATAAATATACGAAAAGACAATTAAAGGCGCCCAGAGAATGCCAACTGGCATGTCCCTTTCCTACCGCTGCACCCCTTCCCGTTAATGAGGAGACTAGCCAGTTCGGGCTATAGCATAGCAATTTCCTCGTGGTGGTGCACAAACCACGACATCATCATATCATATCATCTCATCGATTTCCCGATTGTGCCGGGCTATCATATCATGCTCATATCGACTCGATTAACTCCGGGCACCCGATGAGGCTGGGCTACCCTATGACCCTAGCAAAGACTCTAGGACTATCACAGATAATGGCCGTTCTGTTTCAAATGCATAAAGTAAGCAGATGCTCATTCAATTAGTGCAACCTAAACATGATACTACATAGCATACTTTTATGCATATGCAACACCTAACATAAAATGCAACAACAGGCATGAATGTCCAACCAGATTAAGCCCCCTAGGGAACTTACCTGAAATGCCGAACAACAAAAGATAACGCAAGCGGAGTCCAACAAGCAACAATCACCTAACAAATATACAGATATGCATAAGTCTATCTAATCACACAAGGCACCCCTAACTATCACACATATCTTCACATATCCCATTTTCGATCATTCCGTCTTATCTCATTATACCTCACTTCAAAACAAAAGCGTAACATCCGTAAACGGTATAAGTTATAAGAGTTCGAAATCCGACAAGTTAGATTAAGTCGATCAACAAGGTTTGTAAAACATAAGGCATCAAATCATTAAGTCTCAATCAAGTGGTGAGGTTAAGGAATCCCGACATTAAACATTTAAACTTAAAACCAATTTCTCAAAATAATGATTTATATTTTAAATCTCACATAATATTATATAATATTTCAAATACCATTTTCTTTTAACATTTTTATAAAATATTTCTAAAATCCCATTCATATTCATTTAATTAAATCATCCTTACCAAAACCCACCCTTATAATTATAAAATTCCAAATCCGGGCCTCTTTTATTTTGAAAATTACCCAGATCAACCCTCTCCTTTTATTAAGACCCAAAATCGAGCAACACCTTCTCTTAAGACCAAAAATCAGATGGGACAATAAGGATAGGCCCAATCCTTTGTTTCTTTCTAAAACACAAAACCGGACCCCAAAATAGGCCCAAAACCACACATCTCTTCCATTCCATTTAACAAAACCGGGTTGGACATTTAAAAAAAAAAGTGGGCCAGGATGGCATGGCAAGTGATGTGGAAAATAAGGGGTTCACATTCCTTCTTCTTCCTCTTTTGGAACGAAAGAAAACAGAGAGAAATAGAGACCTGGGTTCGGCGGAAGAAGAAAAGGAGGAGCGGGGAGGCTCACCGGCGGCGGCCTTGCTCCGGCTGCCAAATCCCAACTACCCGACACACATATACGGAACAAGAAGTGAGAGAGAGAGAGAGAGAGAGCAAGGGAGAGAGGTCCTCCCCGAGGGGTGTCAACTCGCCGGAAAGTTCGAATTAGGTCGTCGGAAGGCTTTGTCGGAGGCGCCGATCGCTTCCCAGACCTAGGTCGTGGGCGGTTCGGTGAGAAAAGGGAAGCTTTTGCTCGATTGAAGGTGAAAGATAGGGAGAACGAGACTTACCGACGCAAGAACGGAAGAACATGGGAAGGAGAAGAAGGGGGGGGGGGGGGGGGGCGGCGCCCGCTCGGCGGTGGCTTCGGGGTGGCTGCTGCTGCCTGGAGGCGTCGAAGGGAGGTTCTCGGCTCATGGGATGGTGGCTGCGGTCGTCAGACGTCAGAGCTCGGAGGATGTTGGAGGGGTATTATGTTCTGGATTCCCTCTTCGAAAATGAGAGGAACAAGGTAGCTGTGGTGGTGCTTGTCCCGGTGGCGAAACAGAACAAGAGGGTGGTGTCTCGGGGGATTTGAAAGAAATCAGGAGAGGAACAAGAGGGTGAGTAAGATAAGGAGAAAGAAGATAGGAGAGGAAAAAAGTTTATTTGATTTTCATAACAGAGGAGAGAAGGGGTGGTGTTTGGTTGTGAGAAAGAGGTATGGGGGACGTGTGTGGGGTTTTAAGTTCAGAATGGGGATCACGGGCTAACCTTAAGAAGTTGACTAGGCGTGGGAGGTGTAGGTGACCTTGCCAAAGGGGAAAGAAAACAGGGATGAAGTGAAGAAGAGAGGGGTAGATGTTGGACTAATTTGGGGATGAACCAATTGAGTTGAGAGGGGACCAATTTGTTGCAGGCTGAGAAGGTGGTGCCTGCAATTTGAAATCAGATGGGGAGTTTGGGAAGATAACAAAACAATTGAAGGGAAGAGGTGAAGTAGTCCCACTAATTCAAATACCCGGCAACGAATCCCGAGAATTTGTTTTCAAAGGTTAGTTTCCACAATTTTATTTTAGGTCGGAAATCCGTTTTAGGAGTTTCAAAATCTGATTTAACGAGTTTCAATTTCAATTTAGTAATTTAAAGACGATTTTTCCTTGAAATGTCCGATTTTTTTTTACTTAGATCCATTTTATATTATTTATTAAAATTTATTATTTAAAAATCCGAGCCTTTACATCATCCACCTCTAAAAACAAGTCTCGTCCCCGAGACTAAAACCAAAATAAAGTAGGGGATGAAGTTTGAAATAGGTGAGTCCAAGGACCATGTCCAAGAATCTTGTAATCATCTCGGTTGCGTCTTCCAGGATTCTCACAACATCCTAGTCATGGTCGTGACATCTCCAATTGGTCTTGACAAGTATTCAATAAGCGCCCTTATCACATCCTCGCTTCGGCTTTTCGGAAGTATCACAATTTTCTACAATATCATCACTAGGTCTTAGCACGCACCCTACAAGCGCCCCCATAAAATGCTTGTATCCACTTCGTGAAGTATCATAGAGTTGCCCGGGTTTGAAAATTTTCAAAGGGGATTCCACAGTTGAAAAAGATTGGTCTCAAAATCGTGAAAATTTTCGATCGTGTTCGGTCTCTTAAAATCCAAGTAAGTCTTTTTCGAAATTGTCCAAAACCCTTCAAATCAAGAAAACCCCTCAACTCCAAAACCATTCCAAAGCTTTTCAAAATCCAAGTTGGTTGCTTCCAAACTCTTTCAAAGCCCTTTAAATCCCAAGTTGGTCAAGCAAATTCAGAACTCAAGAGGTGAAATCATCCACCTCTAAGGGCTAATCCCATATTCTCTTCCTAGTTTCCAGAATCAAATCAATCTACCGACTCAATTCAAACAAGATTCACAAGCCATAAGCAATGCATAACCACATAACCAATCGATCATCAACGAGTGCATCATACGACAAGTCTCAAACATATGCCAACACAGTGCCGCAAGGTCACATCAACATCTCCACATCATACTAAAGGTCATAAGATGCATCCATGCCAAAATAATAACACTCATCTCGATATCACACCAAAGTCATAAGGTATATCTATATCACACTGAAGGCATCACAAGTGCATAGTTGAATTCTCATAACATATCACGCAAGCACACATGTCGAGAGATCAATGGGTTAGACGTCATGGAGTTAGTACGTCAGTACACCTCAAATCTCACGATCGCATATCAACATCGCAATACAAGTAGAACCAGTCATAACAGGGTTTTTTCAGTTAATGAACACATAACTCACCAAATCATCTTATCAACTTATCCTAATTCTATTCCGCATTGCCACAACAGATTTAGCATGTCAATTCAAACATTAGCAGGATAAAGGTAGTCATAGAAGAATCTCATCATAAGGTCAGCAGACTAACACTAATTTTCAACACATTAGCACACAAGACCATGCCATTTAAGCTTCAGTAAAAGGAAAGATCTAACCATATACCAAGCATCAAATGCTAACATACTCACAAAACATCATTTCAACTCCTTACAATACCATATAACGATCATTTAGTCATCAGGCACCATTATCTCATATATCATATTACAACACATCATATTATGCTTCTAAAATAACATAACTGGATAGCAAAGCATCAATATATCATGATAACACTTGCCACTAACAATTAGATTTCAACATTGCGTATCAACATGTAATGTCATTCCATATCAGGTTTTATAATGGTCGCTATCTAACATCATGCCAGCAGATATAAATAAATCACATAATCAAGAAAATCGTCACATCACACTAGTCCAATATAAAACACAGTCCCCACTCGCCCATCTCCACACTCAAGCCAAGACTAATCCTCTTCTAGACTCGCCAACGTCAACTCGGACAAAAATCCCCTCCCCCCCCCCCCCCCTCCCCAAAGAAATCCCAATTCATCTCGATGCTCAAATCTTGCCCTCATTCCACCAAACTCTCACACATACCATCCACCTCTAAGAATCCAGCTCATGTCTCTAACAGCACACCCGAGCACCCTCTCATACTATATCCTCAATTCTCTTAAGGTCATTTCTTACACTTCCCCCACTTCCCAAGGTATCACAAGTATCATGCCCCGTTAGTCACACCTTCTCTAGAAAATTTCTCGATCACCACCCCAAAATTCTTTCACCACTCTCCAACCACGCTACCAAATGACCTCATCCACAGGTTTAAGGAAGAAGCAATTATGAAAATCATCAAACATAAGATCTACATCATATCAACTAGCATTTATAAACATAACATCATGGGTTCAACAAGTCTCAATTTACCATTATGCTCAATAACCATTGCAAACATCCTATATGAACGTAATCAAGTCAAGCTAGCATGTTGCATTATAACCTTATCAGATACAATTCAGGTCTCTTAGCATATGTAGTTCACATTTTACAGGCAAAGGGATTCAAATCATGCTTATAAACTTAGAGTAGCAATACGTAAAGACATCATGGTACATGAGATCTATAAGGCATCACATCATATCATCATAGACGACAGGCAATCAGGCAACAGTCATCATCAAGTCAGCACATCAACATGTCGCCAGGTTAGTGCAATATCATTGTCAACAAGTTCAAAAGGGTTAGCAATTTGAATGGAGAACACTCTCGCTTGCAAGTCATATCTTACCCAGTAACCGTAATTCTTGATGCGTGCCCGTTCCGCCGACATCATTGATCCTGAGGTCCGTGGGTTATGGACCCACACTTCCGTTGTGTTGTTCTATCGCTATTTAACTCATCATTCTCTTTTCCTACGTGGTCGCTTGTCTAATGTATCGCGCAAGAGTCCAAGTTAGCGGAGATAGGGGAGTGACAAGAGCGGACAACCCAAATTCCTTTCGGGGACAAAAATGGACCACAACTAAAGACGACAACTAGAGACGAAACTCCGACCCGAGAATAGCAATGATGCCCTTATGGAAGTCTATTAGGTTACAATTATGACGAGAAAGATGGATTCTTCATGGAGCACATCAGTCATATTAATCCACACTAACATGTACCTATCACAAGTAGAACGACATGCATATTCACTCCAAAGGCACAATCGAGTCCTACACTGATGCTTATGAGACAACTAGCAGTGTATTATTCTATGGAAGCAGAGATGCCTAGCAACTTCAAGCAAGATATGCAGAACCAGTAATGATCATGCAAGATTCGAAGTCATGCGGGATTTAATGAGGATAACAGGGATCATGTATATGAACGATGGACGAACATGGTATACTCATCAACAATTGATTTCAAATATAGCATAACGAGATATATCATAACAATCAGACGAAGCGTCATATGAGCACACATAAAAGCAGCATAGTAACTATCACATCTGACAACAATGATCATATAGTAGATTAAGAACAACATGTAATCATATGACGAGATACAATTAGAAAGCATAGGTCCTGAACAGTACTAGCGTTACATGACAAGGCTTGGGCATAGTCAAGAGTAATTTAAAAGAGTTCAACATAATATTCATAAGGCATGAGGCATCATTACAGAGAGTACCAAGAGGACATCATCAGTGATAGATTATAAGCATGCTAGAAACAACTGTCATAGTGCACATAAAACGGTATAATAACTATCAGATTATGGGACAAGCATGTTCACGTAATAGAATAAGTATGGCAAATCATCATTTAGCGAGTCTTATCGGGGAGCATAAAGCCCTACAAGATACTACTAGCACATATCAAAACATGACTACAACCAAGTTAATTCGAATAGATTCCTTCCAACATTTAGGTGCAATGCATATGCAGAATCATGATATAGCGTGGTGTGTGATCATGCGAGGTGCCAAGTCATACATCTATACAAGCACGAGAGGATGTCATATAGTAATAGGGAAACACTACCGAGCGATAACATGTAAGCATGCTAGGATTACTCATTACGGAAAGCAAGTCAATCATCGAATTCGATAGTAACTAATCAGGATGAGTACAACAATTTAAGATGATAGAAAAGTGAAGAACCACACTATCAGGGACCTAGCTCAAGAGGAGGTCAGCAATACCGTTAGCAAGATATAAATTCCCACAAGTCACAACCAATGACCCTACGTGATGATAAAAGCTCAACTTAACATACGATGCATGCATGCAACTAATCATGACGATACATAAGAAATCAATTCAATCACGTTCCGACGATATAGGAGCATGAGGAGAGTTTAACGATGTATAACACAAGTCTTAGTAATGGGCAGTATGACTAGAATACGAGGACATGAGTTCAAATCAGCACATACTAAGATGAAACATGCATTCCCCAAGACTCGATTAAACCTCATATTCTCCATTCCACGCAAGTAACACACAACAATATTAACTTGCAAAATCATCAACACTATTCAATTTGATGAATACAAAATGGATTGGCATGCGATAGATTCTTGTCATAAAAAGAAAAAGGAGCATCGACGTGTCATCATCTAGCATGCTAAGGAGATCATTTACAAGCATTTGTACAGAGAAGAGTTGATCACACTATCATGGACCTAACCCAGGCAAAACAACAAGCATATAGGTTCATATCATGTGGTTCATGCTTCCAATTGATCATTAGCGCAATTAATACAATATGTCAAGTAGGCATGCTATAAACAACATACAATCATGATAGAAGGCAATACATAACACGAGACTTAAGCAATGTAACTAGTCACACATGTAATAGCACAACAACTTGGTACCAATGGTTATTCATAAGGCACGTGTCAAAGACTAAAAAATCATGTCATGCAATTCAGAGAGAGTCACCATTTCAACCGGGAAGAGATCCCTAAGGGTAACCATTGATTTTTCCCAACCGACTCATCACCTCTCTTTCCCGTGGGACTCTGGTACGACTCTTTGTGGCAAGAAGACACTAGTTGATTGTCATAACAATCGAGAAAGACATCCCCATAAACACCTTACTTCTGACTCAAAGTGACATCAAAAACTTCCAATACTCACTCAGACAACCTTAACATCCAACCATGATTCCCAACACAATGTGTTTACCAACCCAATTCCCCATGGAAGACACTGGCATCCAGGGAAAGGCTAGAAAGAACCGTAAAGGGGTTAACATTGTGGAAGGAGTTGTTCCACACAAGCTGGGCTTGACCACAGAGAAACAAGGGTACTCCCACTATCCCGTTTGCATAGATCAATCAATACACATTTAATAGTTAGGGCATATCAATCATATCCACAACAAACACTTAGCATAGAATCAGTCAGTGACAATTATAATGTACTCAGGCTCAATATGTGAAGCACATCAAGCTATCTAATGTCGCTCTTCGAGGAGCGACTGACCGGAGGGGCAAAACCTCGCGATCCTACATAACTCGCTACTCCAACAACCTTGGTGCAATCTCCTTGGAGTCTTTCGGACCCTCTGTAAAGAGCAAACTAGTATTTTGTCTACCGTTCCCAACTACACCCAATAGGGGTGGTCTAGCACCTTTACTACCCACTCGTGTCCCCGTTTGGTCGGTTTTCTTCTTTCATACAAGTCGAGTTCATTACTTAGTGCAATTTCAGTTAGGCATCTTAAGTTCATTTTGCCCCCTTTTTTTTTAAATCCTTCGAAATCCTTTAAAATTCATGGGCGGTTTTCCAAAACATACACTCGACCCTTGCGTACCCGAATTGCACAGCCTGAGCTCTGATACCAACTTTGTAACGGCCCGGAATTATGATTTCCTGGTTACGTTTCAAGGGATGAAACCCCTTGTTCGGATTTTGCAATCCAGGTACGAGTCGAGGTTTCAAATTCAATTTTAAGATCAATAATAAAGGGGGATTTCAATCCCTAAAAGCATCGTAGGGCCGTTGGGTACCCTTAGCATGTTCTATAGATTAAGTCATGGAAATTCATTTAAGAGTAACTGCGAAAACGAAAAGAAGGTACAGTTTGCCACGGTGAAGCCGGGTCAAAACCAAAAACATGGTAAATACGAGTATCCAAATTACCCAAGTTTAAGTTTAGAAGATTGTCTTTCAGTCCAATAATCGCCAAAAGGGAACCCCGTCATATAGACACCGAACAGTCAAAATCTGCAGAAAATACCTTTAAAAGAAGAACGGGGAAAGGAGTCAGATCGAGCCACTCATGCGGGACCGGTAGTCCTCGCTGAGGCCACATAGTATGTGTTATACCTAATAAAGATGCTCTAATGCAGTACGAAAGTTAAACACACTAGCATGCTCCTACTTCATATATATATACGGAAAGACAATTAAAGGCGCCCATAGAATGTCAACTGGCATGTCCCTCTCTTACCTCTGCACCCCTTCCCGTTAGTGCAGAGACCGACCAGTTCGGGCTATAGCATAGCAATTTCCACGTGGTGGTGCACAAACCACGGCATCATCATATCATATCATCTCATCGATTTCCCGATGGTGCTGGGCTATCATATCATGCTCATATCGACTCGATTGACTCAGGGCACCCGATGAGGCTGGGCTACCCTATGACCCTAGCAAAGACTCTAGGACTATCACAGATAATAACTGTTCTATTTCAAACGCATAAAGTATGCAGATGCTCATTCAATTAGTGCAACCTAAACAGGATACTACATGACATGCTTTTATGCATATGCAACACCTTACATAAAATGCAACAACATGCATGAATGTCCAACCTGAGTAAGCCCCTAGGGAACTTACCTGAAATGTCGAACAACAAAAGATAACGCAAGCGGAGTCCAACAAGCAACAATAATCTAACAAATATACAGATATGCATAAGTCTATCTAATCACACAAGGCGCCCCTAACTATCACACATAACTTCACATATCCCATTTCCGATCATTCCGTCTTATCTCATTATACCTCACTTCAAAACCAAAGCCTAACATCCGTAAACGGTATAAGTTATAAGAGTTCGAAATCCGACAAGTTAGATTAACTCGATCAACAAGGTTTGTAAAACATAAGGCATCAAATCATTAAGTCTCAATCAAGTGGTGAGGTTAAGGAATCCCGACATTAAACATTTAAAATTAAAACCAATTTCTCAAAATAATGATTTATATTTTAAATCTCACATAATATTATATAATATTTCAAATACCCTCTTCTTTTAACATTTTTATAAAATATATCTAAAATCCCAACCATATTAATTTAATTAAATCATCTCTTTTTAAATTACCAAAACTCACCCTTATAATTATAAAATTCCAAAACCGAGCCTCTTTTATTTTGAAAATTACCCAGATCAACCCTCTCCTTTTATTAAGACCCAAAATCGAGCAACACCTTCTCTTAAGCCCAAAAATCGGACAAGACAATAAGGATAGGCCCAATCCTTTGATTCTTTATAAAACACAGAACCCGGCGCACAAAATAGGCCCAAAACCACACTTCCCTTCCATTCCATTTAACAAAACCGGGTTGGACATTTAAAAAAAAAAGTGGGCCAGGATGACATGACAAGTGATGTGGCAAATAAGGGGTCCACATTCCTTCTTCTTCATCTTTTGGAACGAAAGAAAACAGAGAGAAATAGAGACCTAAGTTCGGCGGAAGAACAAGAGGAGGAGCGGGGAGGCTCGCGGGCGGCGGCCTTGCTTCGGCTGCCGAATCCCGACTACCCGACACACACATACGGAACAAGAAGCGAGAGAGAGCAAGGGAGAGAGGTCCTCACCGAGGGGCGTCGACTCGCCGGAAAGTTCGAATCAGGTCGTCGTAAGGCTTTTTCGGAGGCGCCAATCGCTTCCCAGACCTAGGTCGAGGGCGGTTCGGTGAGAAAGGGGAAGCTTTTTCTCGATTGAAGGTGAAAGAGAGGGAGAACGAGAATTACCGACGCAAGAACGGAAGAACAAGGGAAGGAGAAGAAGGGGAGGGGGGGCAGCGCTCGCTCGGCGGTGGCTTCGGGGTGGCTCCTGCTGCCCGGAGGCGTCGAAGGGAGGTGCTCGGCTCATGGGATGGTGGTTGCGGTCGTCGGACGTAGAGCTCGGAGGATGTTGGAGGGATATTATGTTCTGGTTGTCCCTCTTCGAAAATGAGAGGAACAAGGTAGCTATGGCCGTGCTTGTCCCAGCGGCGAAACAGAACAAGTGGGTGGTGTCTATGTGGATTTGAAAGAAATCAGAAGAGGAACAAAAGGGTGAGGAAGATAAGGAGAAAAAAGATAGGAGAGGAAAAAGGTTTGTTTGATTTTCATAACAGAGGAGAGAAGGGGCGGTGTTTGGTTGTGAGAAAGAGGTATGGGGGATGTGTGTGGGGTTTTAATTTCAGAATGGGGATCACGGGCTAACGTTGCGAAGTTAACTAGGCGTGGAGGTGTTGGTGACCTTGCCAAAGGGGAAAGTAAACAGGGATGAGGGGAAGAAGAGAGGGGTGGATGTTGGACTAATTTGGGGATGAACCAATTGAGTTGAGAGGGGACCAATTTGTTGCAGGCTGAGAATTTGGTACCTGCAATTTGAAATCAGATGGGGAGATTGGGAAGATGACAAAACAATTGAAGGGAAGAGGTGAAGTAGTCCCACTAATTCAAATAGCCGGCAACGAATCCCGAGAATTTGTTTTCAAAGGTTAGTTTCCACAATTTTATTTTAGGTCGGAAATCCGTTTTAGGAGTTTTAAAATCTGATTTAACGAGTTTAAATTTCGATTTAGTAATTTAAAGACGAGTTATCCTTGAAATATCCGATTTTTTTTACTTAGATCCATTTTATATTATTTATTAAAATTTATTATTTAATAATCAGAGCCTTTACATTTTCGATTTTTCAACAGCATCTTCAAAGATTTCTTTGTTGACCCTTCCGTTAATAATGGGGCAACCTAGGTATTTGTCCAGAGCCACTTGGTTCATTATAAGGAGGGTGCTTTTGATTTGTTGTTTTTGGGATGCAGAAACACCCTTTGTTACTTAGAAAGCTGATTTGTTGAAGTTCATCTTCTGACCCAAAATTTGACAATATTCATTGATTATTCTTTTTTACCTTAGCACGTGATTGCTGAGCTGGTTTGGCAAAGATCATGATGTCATCTTCAAATGAAAGGAATGGTATTCGCGATCCATTTGGGGTCATTTTGAATCCAATCGTGTCTATTGATTCATTACATTGTTGTTGTAATTTTCTAGCAAGAATTTCCGCATCTATGATAAACAAGTAGGGGGAAATTGGGTCACCTTGTCGGATCCCTCTTTGAGGGCAGAAGGTTTGAGTTGGTTCATTGTTTACTAATGCAGAAAACAACACAGTTTGAATACATTCACTAATCCACCCAACAAATCTTGGAGCGAAACGAAATTTCTCCAAGACTGCAAGGAGGAAGCTCCAATTCACTTGATCGTAGGCTTTTTCCTTGTCTAGTTTTATAAAAATCCATCTTTGTTTCCCTTTTCTTGTTTGGACGAGTGAAAAATTTCTTGAGCAATAAGTACATTATCCTGAATAGCTCGAGCAGCCACAAAGGCTCCTTGGAGTGGGTGAATAATTTTCTATATGACTTTTTTCATTCTATCCCCAAGGATTTTGGGAATTGGTCTATAATTGTTAGTTGTGGAGGGATTTTCACATTTCGGGATTAGAGAAATAAACGTTTGGTTTATTTGGCGCAACATCTTCCCTGAAGAGAAGAAGCCTTTGATAGCCTTGGTTATCGATGGTCCAACAATGTCCCAATATTTTCCATAGAATTCTGCTGTCATCCCGTTCGGGCCCGGGGATTTGTCTTTACCAATGGAAAAAAACGCATTTATACCTTTGCCTTAAATAACGTTTTGCAAAATATTACTTATTTTATCGAAATATTATACCTATATTTTAACTAACTTAAATCCACCTTGATTTTTTTTTTTGAAGATTTAGGTGTAATGTTTATATATTTATATATATACACATAATAGATAAGTAATTATGAGTTTTAAGATAGACTATTTCAATTAGTCTTTTTTTTAATATCATGATGAAATTATTAGTGTTAGTTTATCTTATTAAAATGTTATATTAAATTTTAATATAAACATGAAATCTCATATCTTAAATTGATACAAAACTTAATATCGATAGAATATTTTATCTTAAGTTATTTTATATAATTTTTTATACTATGGTATATTAAAAGATCCAAATATTTCAACCAAACTATTATAACTTTCAAATTTCAGAAATCTATATCTATATTTATCTATATATAAAATACTAAAGCAGAGGTCTCTGGTGCGATCTCGCGTCCATGAAATTTTCTGGATTAAACGGTATTATTTTTGTTTAGGTGTCATATTCCGAATTAAATTTGTATTATATTTTTGGGCCACAGTAATTAATAAGCCAATATAGATAGGTAAAAAGCTTGTCTTTCTAGATCCCTGAAATTAATTATGATTATATTACAAAAGAAATCTGTATAAAATATATTGAAAAATTTTGCAAAATAGGCATTTTTTTGGACGATTTTGCAAAATGTCTGCGTTTTTAGACAATTTAGTTAAATGCCCGCTATATAACCCTAATTTACCCTGAGATCTCTCGCCTCCGCTCGCTCAGATCTCCTTTGTGCGCGATTCCTCTCTCTCTTGTTCATCATCGATCGTCTTCCTCCCCCGCTCATATCGCTCCTCAGATCGCTCTTCCTCCCAGCCACCAGATCCACCGCGCTCTCGCCGGAGATGTTGCTGCTGCAGACGGAGGAGCCACATCTGTGGCGAGGCGATGAAGAGGAGGGATGTGATGCGCAATTTCGCTCGTCTAGGTATAAATCAGAGCGTTTTATTTTGTTTTCGAAATTGATCATTGATATTTGCTTGACTGCTTATGCCTTGGTTGAATTTCTATGAAATTGGTGGTTGCTTCTCCCCGTTTCGCCCACTGGACAGCTGCGAAACCGGTGGCTCCGCCTCCCTCCGTTTTCAAGATCTGGATTCTGAAATCGAGGTATCTACTTTCTTCCTTGATCGCTGATGTTTTATTTGTATATGCTGAAACGTTTGCTGTTTGCTTGATTATCGAGTTGTTGGTGAGCTTATGTGTAGAGCAGTAGTGAATCTATAAGTAGTGATCTTTGTCAAGAGTTTCAGAGAGACAGGAAGAGCGAAAATGCATCTTAGTTCTTCTGTATGCAATGCTCTGCTAAGATTCGTGTTCTCTGTGTTTTCCGTAGCATTATTTGTGAATGTGTATGGGTTTCCATGTTTATACCGGCGAATTGTCTCTGAAGATTAGAAACACTTATAAGGTCCCTGTCTGCAATTGTAGTGTTGTGTGAATTTAGTGTGGTGGTGAAAATGAAAATGGACAAATGATTGAGCAAAGTTTTGGTGCTCCTAAAGATGAATAGGCCAACAGTTACATCTTAATGAGTCTTATGAGGATGCTTTCTAAAATGAAAAGTGAGTTACTACTTCTTCTATGATAATATGCCTCACTGTAAGGGCTTGTTGTCAGCAATGCTCGCCAAATGATTGCATTTATTATATGATGTTTCTTTTTATTTCAGCTGAATGTGTTTGTGCCAAGGTTTTGACAAGGAAATCTGATCAAGGGGCGATGTTGAGCCTGGGGAGATCCCATCTTTGTCTGCTTTGGGTGTTAACCCTACTGCCTCCATGTCTCAGGTTTGCTGCTCTTTTGATCTACATTTTCGATTTGTTCTCATTTTGGGCATTTTAGATTGTCCTAATACTGCATAATCATATCTGTTTGAGGTTTATGGTTGGGTTTATGATAGAATTTGAATGTGAGAAGATGCATTTGTGTACTACATAGTGATGGAAGTGCATTCCTCAAAGAAAGAAAGGTTCTTTTTCATTGATTGATCATAGCATGTGTAGATAAAAGTAGGTGCATCAGGTTCAATTTCTGTCTTTTGCCAGTTTGAAGTTTGCATCTTTAGAGATTTTAGGATCCCTGAAACTAGTTTATGTGTAAGTGAAAAGCTTGGTGAGGATGGAGAGGCTGCATATATTTTTTATATGTGTAGTTCCCGGTGTTTGGTGGATTACTGGGGACTTAAATTCTTTATCCTTCAGTTATGGAGATCATATATTATAATTTGACTAATTTCTGCGTAGTCATAGTATATTCAGTGGAGGATGGAGTTTTGAGGGTGAGGAAGTTAACTTATATTTGGCGAAAATCTGCTCTATGTAGGACGGGAAGCCTGTTGCTACTGCCTTCATGAAGGGAGGAGAGACCGAAGCGCTTCAAAGGGTCAAAAAGTCTGCAGTTGAGTACCAACTTCTGGTTGAGCCATTGGATCTGTAAATCGCATCTACAAGAGCGACGCGAGGACGACGAACCAGGGCCAGAGGGACGTTTCTTCTTCACGGTTAGTTAGTGCCATTTGCTTCACTCCTTTGCAACTTCTGTTTCTCAGTTTCCATTTTCTTCCTACAAATTCGCTTCAGATGAAGCACTTCCGCCTAGATCTGTGCATTTTCTTCTCTGTTTCATCTCGTGTTTTGGTTGCTCTTCTACTGTGAAGATGCATATGTGCAATTCTCGCTGTTTTGGCTTGTTTTCCTTGCAAATTTTGATTTGGCTGTGATGCATAGGGATCATATTTCAGTTTTTTCTGAAAGAGCCTTCGCAATTGCTGGAAACTAATTTCTCGATTATTTGTACTCCTTTCCGTGAAAAGCCGTTAGAGCGTTTTTATCGAGTGTAAAATCTCTCAACCTGCAGGTACTTGTTCAATGACTTCAATTTGAAGGTGAAAGGGAAATCAAAGGAGGAGGATTGAGGATTAAGATCGAGTCGTTTCACGTTAAGCACTCGCTGGTTAGCACCTTCTTTATTCTTTTTTTTTTAATTTGCTTCTCTGAATCACGAGCATGTGGCACTAGCTGTCATTATTTATTTAGTTCAGATTCTGGAACATAAACCATGAATTTCGCTTAAGAAACGTTCTGTTGAGAGGTTGAAATTTGAGCTGCCTTGGGTGTTAAAAATTGATTATCTCGTTAAAGGCTTGTACTTTACTCTTCGTATCTTAATCAATCTATTGCTTAACGAAGTCCCTTTGGAATGATTTGTATGGTTGCAGTCACGCTTTGATATCTTGAAGATTCATTCTAGAAGGATGAATCTCATGAGGGGCTTTGATCTGAAGAAGATTGCGTAAACGATGAATGGTGCATCCGGTGCAGAACTTAAGGTACAATCCACACTACTACTGATCAATTGCCCTCTATATTCTTATTTTTCTCACCGTTTCAGGTGGTTATCCATTTATCCAAATGCTTATTGAATAAAAAAAATAGCATCTTCTAAGCATATCCATAATACTTGTCAGATTTGTTAGTTTAAGCAGTGTCGTGGAATAGCAACATTTTATGAGCATAAATTGTAACTTCTGGTGCTTCGCATCCTCTATGAAATATGTTCATTTAATGTGTTGTATGCAGGCCATCTGCACAGAAGACGGTATGTTTGCTCTGGGGAGAGGAGGGTCATGTGACGCAGGAGGACTTTGAGATGGCAGTGGGCAAGGTTATGAAGGACACTGATAAGAAAATGTCCCTACGCAAGCTATGGAAGTAGAAGAACTGGAGAAGTTACTTGACTTAAAAACTTAAGCTCTACTTTCATTTTTATGTAAGAATTTTTCAGATTTTTGTTTGGTTGGAATTCACTTGTGACCGAACAAATGTATCTGTTTACTAGCTCAAGTTAAGTTTATCTGAATCTCCATTGGAGAAACTATAACACTTGGTTGAATGTTTAAAGAGTAACTTGTAAGTTGTAACCACGGTGATGTTAAATTCCACTTCATAACAGGGACCAAATGGGATCCTGCTTGGACCAAATGTGGTCAATCATATTTGCACAACTTACGGGTAAATTTGCACAACATACTATTATATTTGCACGACAAAATGTTAAATAAAAGAAAATTAAATTAAATTAAATTAAAAATTAAAAAAAAACTCATGTATCGCTCACGATCTGTTTTTCAGACTGCGATCTGAATGGGAGAGAGACTGCGATCTGAATGTGAATCTCGTCGCTTGTCGATTGCGACTCGATCAGTCCATATATGTGCACAACGTAAAGTTATTTTTGCAAAACAAAAAGTTCTGAAACGAAAAAAAAGCGGAAAAAATTATATTTTGCACAACATACGATGTAAGAGTAGCACGACTCTGTTGTAAGAGTTGCACGACTCTGTTGTAACAGTTGCACGACTCTGTTTAACGAGTTGCACGACTCTGTTTTAAGAGTTGCACGACTCGGTTTTAAGAGTTGTACAACTCTTGTTTTAAGAGTTGCACGACTCTGTTTTAAGATTTGCACGACAATCGAGACTTGTGAATTTATTCTCAACATAATCTTATTTTAAAAAAGTTCTGACGTGAAAAAAAATTATTTGAAAAAAGTGTTGACACAAATAGAATAAAAAGTGCACAAATTAGAATAAAATGCGCACGAATAATATTATAAAGTAAAAAAAAAGTTGTTTTCCATGTAGAAAAAAAAAACTAGATTTGGATCATATTTGTGAAATTGTTATCCAGGCTTGATGGAATTGTTCGACATCATTTGATCGGCTTATGATTCATTTGTCATGTGCTTCTTCGATTCTTTGTGAAATTGTTATCCATGCTTGTGCAACTCTAAAAAAAGTGCTGACATGGGAAAAAAAAGTGCTGATACGGAAAAAAGTGCAACTCTAAACTAGACTTGGATCATATTTGCACAATTTATGGTTATATTTGCACAAAGTACTCTTATATTTGCACGATAAAAAGTTAAAAAAATAAAATAAATAAAAAACTAGACTAGGGTCATATTTGCACAACTTATGATTAAATTTGCACAACGTCCTCTTATATTTGCACAACTTACTCTTATTTTTGCTCAACAATAGGTTGTTTTTTGCAAAACAATCGAGATTTCTGAAATTGTTCTCAACATGATTTTATGTTCTCTCAATATTATTTTAAGAATTGCACGATTATGTTGTAAGAGTTGCACGACTATGTTGTAAGAGTTGCACGACTATGTTGCAAGAGTTGCACGACCATGTTTTAAGAGTTGCACGACTCTGTTTTAATAGTTGCACGACTCTGTTGTAACAGTCGCACGACTCTTGTTTTAAGAGTTGCACGACTCTCTTGTAAGAGTTGCACGCCTCTGTTTGAAGAGTTGCACAACTCTGTTTTAAGAGTTTCACGACTCGGTTTTAAGAGTTGCACGACTCTGTTGTAAGAGTTGCACAACTCTGTATTAAGAGTTGCACGACTCTGTTTTAAGAGTTCATGTGTCTCTCTACCTTTATAGGTTAATTTGTATGAACCAAAGTGAATAGAGGATACAATTCATGAACCAAAGTGAATAGAGCATCTTTTTAGAAATTAAAGGTTGTGTCAGCGGTGTTTGCAATTTTAGTGCTGACAGAGTTATAAAGAAATAAAATTGATCAATACATTTTCATCATTAAAATTGCAAACACCGTTGACACTAGTTGTTTTCTCTGATTAACAAAATAGAAAAAGATGCTGACACTACAGTTGTGCAACTATAAACTACGGTTGTGCAGCTTTAAACTACATTTTAAGAACCAAATTAGATTAAAAAGTGCAAGAATAATATTATAATGTGACCAAATTAGATTTTTAGTTTAAGAAGAATCAAATTAGATATTAGTTTGTATGAATAAAACTATAAATTTCATGAATAACACTATGAAATTTTAGAGTTGCACGACGCTGTTGTAAGAGTTGCACGACTCTGTTTTAATAGTTGCACGACTTTGTTGTAAGAGTTACACGACTCTTGTTTTAAGAGTTGCACGCCTCTGTTTTAAGAGTTGCACGACTCTGTTTTAAGAGTTGCACGACTCGGGTTTAAGAGTTGTACGACTCTTGTTTTAAGAGTTGAACGACTCTATTGTAAGAATTACACGACTCTGTTGTAAGAGTTGCACGACAATTGAGACTTGTGAATTTATTCTCAACATGATCTTATTTTATCTCAATATAATTTCATACTTTCTCAATAAATTATTGTTCAACATGCTCTTATTTTTGTTCAACTATATGTTATTTTTGCCAAACAATCGAGACTAGCTTGTGAATTTATACTCAATATGATCTTATTTTATCTCAATATAATTTCATACTTTCTCAATAAACTGTAAGCGATTCAGAATAAATTGAAGCAAGTCTAGTTTTATTTTTTATTTTTTATTTTTTTTAACATTTTGTCGTGCAAATATAACCGTAAATTATGCAAATATAATCGTATGTTCTGCAAATATAACATTTTTTTGTGCCAAAATAAAAATAAAAATATAGATTATGAATCACATAATAAAATATAGATAGTTTTTTTAATTTCTCATATTTGTAGGGTGATTTTTGTAATTTCATCAAAATTCTTTCTTCTTCCTCCAATTTCTGCGAAGAGGAACCAAGTAGATCCGCGCTCGCGCGCCACCGCCGGCGGCTCGCCCCGCCCTCGCTCGATCCGGCCTTCTTCGCTCCGGTGCCGCTCCCTCCTTCCTTCGCTCCGACGCTTGCTCACCACCGCCTCCCTCCCTCGCTCGCTCGCTAAGTCCTTCTTCAACCTTCGTCTCTCTAGATCCAGCGTTCGCTTCCGGCTCCGCCTCCGGCTCGCTCGACCTCGCTCGGCCGTTGCTCGACTTCGCTCCGGCATTCTCGCTCTCCGGCGCTCTCGATCTCCATCAATTGGACATAGATGGCGAATTCCAGATCTCCAAAGACGGAGGACGGAATTGCTTCAGATGGCGTTTTTGGAGGCGGCGCGGCTGCGACAGCGACAAGGAGGAAAGGAGGAAGATGGACGGAATTGCTTCAGATCCGGCGCCGAAGCCATAGATCTAGGCCTCGCTCACAATCGCCGTTGAGCAGTTCGGGAGTGAGAAAGAGAGAGCGCGTGGAGAGGGAGAGCTCGGAGGAGAGAGGAAGACCCGTGAAACAAAGGAAAGGGGGTTTATATTGCGGCCATTTTACAAAAATGTCCCAAAATGCGGATATTTCGCAAAATAAGCCTATTTTCGTGGCTATTTTGCAAAACCCCCCCAAATATATTTATATATTGCACCGTTAGTGGATCCAAATCCGATAACTATCTAATATATAAAATATATTTATATATATCACTGTTAATCTATCTTTCAAAATCGGACTATTTGAATCTATCTTTAAACTAATCAAATCTATACGTATAAATTGCGTACTAAACAATTTAATGATTTATATTTCTCCTTTTATTTTAACGGATTGTAAGGCTATTTAATTATCACAAACTAAATGATCACTTATTTTAGTATTTTGCCAATGCAACTGCATTATAACATGGATTTGTACGAATCGGACTATTTGATGACTCTAATTTTATAAACAAATCTTACTCCCTACTTTTTAATCATGTAATATTGCCTTATTCTAATTTAAATGGATTTGTACCTACTATATAAAATGGATTTGTACGAAGAAAATTAAAAATGAAGAGATGGTAAATTTTGTCGATCAATCATATTTATATTAAAACAAACCTTTGTAATAAGGGTTACTTAATTAATCACATTTCATAAAACCCATATTTATTAATAAAGATAATCAATTAAAAGTCATCTATATATTACTTTTAAAAATCTTTAGGGATTAAAATAAAATTTGCACTAAAAGATAGGATTTTTTTACTTAAATATATAATTTTATTTATGAAAAATCTCATAAAAAGATTATGACTAGCTGTTTGCCTAATTCAGGCCATGAAATTATTAAAATAATTCTTATGGAATAAGATAAAAGTAGAGGAAGAAAAAATAATAATTTAGCATCACTTTTGCATAGATAAAGTTTTGGAGAGTTTATTAGAGTTTTGTTAATAAAAAAAAAATAGTATGTTGGATTTTTTTATTATGTATTTTAAGATTTTAAATAATTTACTTACATTATTGGTGCAAGGCTTTATAAAAAGATAAATAAATTAAAAAAGAATATGTTGATAAATCAATGATTAGTGTATGATTACTTGTATCATAATTTTATGTCAACTTAAATTAAAAATTATCATTTTTTTTTACCGCATGCTAAAAAATAGGGATGGGCGCGGGACGGGACGGGACGGAGGTCGTCCCGCGTAATTTTTGCGGGATAGGACCGGAACGGGACGGATCTTGTCCCTCAAATAAAAAAGATTATAAAAAAATTAAAATTTCATGTATATACTACAATTTTAAAAAATGTAATAAATACCGGGATGGGTCCAAGATACATGGTATTTATGCATTACATTTTATGTATGTGATTAACATAATATAGTACATATATATACTCATTACAGACTTACAATACGTACATATGTACTCCGTATTATATACACGTACGGTAATACGTACTCCGTATATATACACTGCATTACAGTGTATGCATGTGAACATATATATTACATATATATAGTCATTACAGTACATATATTATATATATACTATTAAATTTAAATATACGAAGTATTACCGTTCATCACAGTGTGTGTACATATACACTGCATTACAATATGTATTATTAAATATATATATATATATATATATATATATATATATATATATATATATATATATATATATATATATATATATATATATATATAATACATATTGTATAACCTTCTATATTATATATAGTATACATTATTATATACATATGTGGGACGGGACGGGATTTGCGGGATTTGAACGGGTCGTCCCGCGTCCCGTCCCGCATAGTTTTTACGGGACGGGACCGGGATTTACGGGATTTATGCCCACCCCTACTAAAAATAGTGTGGTAATTAAGCTTTAATTTAAAAAATATAAAAGCAAATATCAATAGCTCTTTAGAAGAAAACATAAACGCACTAAGTTACCAATAATGGGGCCTTTTCAACATGAGATCACTGTCCCATATCAATAATACTCGAGAATAATATTACTTTCAAAGCTCATCCTTTCAAGTTTGAAAACATTTGGCTTTAACGGAAGGATTTTCATAATATCGTCAAACAATCATTGCGAGCAACTTGCCCTGGTTCTACTATGTTTCAACTTATTTTTAAACAGAAAATTCTTAAGAAGAAAGCAAAGGAATGGAATAAGTTCACATTTGGAAACATATATCGTCAATTGAAAGAGGTGGATGTTGTGCGCCTAAATTGCCATGTTATACATTAACTTTTATATCGATTTCCGCATGCATTTCATATCATTGGGTTTGAATTATACATACTCTATGTAGTTTATGCTTATTTTCCAAATTATGGAGACTACACTAATTTCTGTTTAATTTCGCAGAAATTGAGACATTTTACAGCAATTCGGAGAAAGGAGAAAAACCATAAAAGAGCTCGAGGTCGAATACAGAAAGTTCAAGATCGAGTAGCAGTTGAACCAGAGCAAGTCGAGTAGAAAACAACGAAGAAAGCACTCGACAGGACTAGTCGACGTCGACTACACCTAGCCGATGTCGAGTACCGGTTAGTCGACCTCAGCTCTAGAACACGAGATTTAGCACCTGACGAGCACGAAACCACTCGAGACGATGAATTCTAGTTGCCATTGAGGACTTTGGTCGATGTCGAGTACCCGTCGAGAGTCCGAATTCTAGTCGAGCTCGAGCACAGTCCGAGGAGAAGAAGTGTTCTACTCGACGTTGAGGACTTTAGTCGATGTCGAGTACTTCCCAGCGTAAGTCCGAGTCGAAATCGAGTGAAGTTCCGAGTGTGTGGTTACTTTCAATAGAAGTCACGTGGGAAATCTATCAAGACACGTGAAGATCTATCAAGAGTTGAAGATATTTATCCACCCTAGTCTTATTTCTCTTTTGTTTTATTTACCAAGTTTTATCATGAAGCTTTAGATAGATAGTTTTAGGTATTGATAGATTATTCTTTCCTTGATAGCGATGATTGAATACTATAAATAAAGCCCTAGGGGCTGGTTTTAGGAATAATCTAATCATCCATTCTATCCCACAACACAATTACATTCGAAAGTAGGAGTTTTTAGAGAGAGTTTTGGCCGAGTAGAAGTTGGAAAGGCGAGAGCGGATTTGGCTTCGATCGGTTGTAAGCTTTGTTTCGATTTAATGCAATTTAGTTTCTTGAAATTATTGATTTTTGTTTTGATGATGAAGATCGAGTAGTCACCCAACTTCTAGGGTCAGGGTGGGCCCGACGGTAGCCATGTAAGGTAATGCGATAAAGGTACAACTTTTAATGCAATTTCGTCTTCTATCTCTATGAGCATGGTTCTTCTGCGACAGGCGAAGGTGATCCTTATTTGTGTTATTGAAGTGAAAGTGATCTTAATGCAAACTTGGATTAATTATGTAAAAAGGGTTAGTAACAATTAGGGTTTATGCGAAAGTCTCTATCTTTCTATTTGTTAACGACGACAGTTATTTGTTAATGATTCTTATATGGTTATCGTTGTGGCATTGAAACCCCAATTTTGGAAGCTTTTTAATATTATTGAATTCCCACAAATTTTGTGTTGTTTCTGTTTTATTTTCGTTGCAAAGGTCACGTTTTTATTCTACAGAGAACTCGATCTCGACTACATTCTAGTCAACGTCGAGTACACTAGTCGACATCGAGGAGTTTTCTACTCGACTTTGCCCTGTTTTTGTCTTCTGTATCCAGCTTTGCAGGTTTTACTCGACTGAGGTAGTCGACATCGAGTACTTTTGCTCGACGTCGAGGACTTCTTCTCGTCAATACGTGAGGATTTTGGAACTAATCAGGCGAGCGCTGACACGCTTCCTCGTGGACACGATCCTGATTCCCTTTCGCTACAACAAGCGGAAGTCTTGTAATTTTTATTTGCATGATTAAGGGATTCGGTTTGAGATTTATATTTTATATTTATTTCATACTTGATTTTCCTCATAACAAATTTTGGCACCATTGCCGGGGAAGCAATCAATCGCGCCCTTTTTAGTTCCTTTTTACTCTTTCTTTCTTGTTTTTGTTTTTTAGGTGCATGCGAAGAACTGATCGCACACCTATCAACCCAAATCTCGAACCTGAACGTTTTTTCCACCTTTAGCAAAGGGTAAGAAGGAGACTAATGTCGACAACCATCGAGAATGAGGTTCAACTCACATCGGAGCAGGAGCTTGAGCAAGTCCGTAGGCAGGTACAAGAATTCACCACCAGACAGATAGAATACGCCCAACGAGAGGCGGAATATCAGCGAAATCAACAAAGGTGGGAAGCAAGGGTGGATCGTGAGTTCAATGCCAGGCGAGAGCTTGAGGAACAGATTCAGTACGTCCCTGCAAACGCAAAGGAGTATCTGCATCCTACTCTGGAAGTTCCAGAATCACCAATCGCTCTCCCGCGCGTTAATTATGAATTTTATCCTTCTTTTATTAATGAAATTAGGAGGAATCAATTTTAGGGGAAACTCAATGAGTGTCCTTTAGAGCATGTTATTGTTTTTCTAGATTTGTGTGAAGCTATTGTAGATGATGCTAATCTAGAAAATCTTAAACTAAAGGCTTTTTGTTGGTCCCTTGCAGAAGTAGCTTCACAGTGCTAAAGGGTTTGTCTCGACAATCAATTCGCACGTGGAACGAACTAAGAGACTTGTTTCTTAACAAGTTCTTTCCTCCTTCCAAAACAATTGTGCTCAGATAACAAATCACGACTTTTAGACAGAAGCCAGGGGAACCACTTGCCAAGGTTTGGGAGCGCTACAAAAGGCTGCTGAAATCCTGTCCTACGCATGGACAACCACCCTATGTCATCTAGGAGATCATCTTCAACTGCCTGGATTCGCCAACTAAGGACCGGATCAACAACTACACCGCATATAGGTATCTCGAGTACACCCCACGACGTGCTTGGGAAACCTTTGAGATGCTGGCAAACTATGACAACACTTATGGGACTTCTGCGGCCTCTGAAGAAAGGTATGAAAGGTCTGCCCCATCTATGCCTTTATATGTTCCACCTAAGGAAATTGATCCGGATGTCAAGGACCAGTTCCAAAACGATCAGGTACGCCATCTCATAGAGCAAGTTAAGTTTCTTACTCATGATAAACCTTGTTTGGAGTGTGGGTCTGTAAGGCACAACACGACTGTGTGCCCGCACATTGACTAAATATAGCTTGCAGCAACCCATGAAGAGGCGCGTTATGCGGAGGGAAACTACTCGGGGCAACATCAGCAACAAAACTAGAGCCATTATCGCCAGCCCCAGTACCAAAGAGACCCCCCGCCCTACAGAGCTCCTGGTCACCCTGGCAGGGAAGGTAAGAAAGATGACCTGCAGACTATTTTTGAGGAGATGTAAAGGAATCATACAAAAAGTAAGAAATCCATCAATTCCATCCACACTCACCTGTATGGCATCAACTCTAGACTTGGGAAAATCGACATCTGGCAGAAAACTATGGAGACCCAAATTGGTCAATTGGCTACATCAATCCCCAAGCAATCAACAGCTCCCAGGATTCTTTGAACCTAATCCTAAAAACAAATCTACAGGACATGTAGTTGCCATTAACCTAAGGAGTGGGTGTCAAATGCACGGAGCAGAAAGATGCAGGAGACTACTCGACATCGACTAGTTCAGTCGACGTCGACCAGAATCTGGTCGATGGCGAGGACCCTGTTGTCGATGTCGACCATAATGCGGAACCAGCCCCGAACTCGACCACTGTACTCGACGTCGAAAAACCTCCTGTCGATGTCGACCAACCTTCTAACAATATCGACCATACTCCTGCACCTTTGAAAAAGAATATGTTGCCATTCTCAACCAAATCTTTGAAGGACCCAGTAGAGAAGAAGTTTCAGTGTTTCGTGAAGATGCTTCAAAGGCTCAATGTCACCATTCCTTTCACATAAGCGCTTCATGAGATGTCACCGTACGTAAAATTCCTGAAATAGATCCTAAGCAAGAAGTGTTCGATGGCTGAGATCGCAGAGGAGTGCAGCAAGATGGACCTACTAGAGAAAAGGTCAGATCCGGGTAAGTTTTCGATAACTATTGGATTTGGTCAAATACAAGTTCAATGCTTTATGCGACTTAGGAGCCAATATTAGTATCATGCCTTTATCAATTTGGTCCAAAGTCAAGATAGGAGGTTTAGAGCATGTGGATGCCCGACTCTATATGGCAAACAACACAGTTTTCTTCCCAACAGGCATGGTGGACGATGTGTCGGTACATGTAGGTAAGTTCTTTGTCCTTGTTGATTTCTTAGTTATTGATATGGCAAAGGACCCTGCTTGTCCAATTATTCTAGGGAGACCTTTCTTAGCGACGGTGGATGCCAACATAAGCGTAAGGAATGAAGTACTCACTTTTAACATCAACGATGAGGTAATTGATTATTCTTTTAATAAAACTGAGAGCCATACAAGTCCTATGGAGGAGGTCAAATCAATCTCAGCTAGATACGTCACTTATGGGGAGCCGACGGTAAGAAATATGACTCCCGATGAACTGTAGAAGAGGGCTATAGAAGCCAAGGATTCCGGAAATTTACTCGACATCAACCAAGGTAAGTCGACGTCGACCACTTTTCATTCAGAAACTTTGCCAGGGTTCAAGTATGGGGTCGATGTCGACAAGAAGTACTCGACGTCGAGTACTCTAGTCGACGTTGACCAAAATCAGAAGCCTCCATCGAATACACCTCTGTCGAGCAACATACCAGGAGCCGAGCAGTACTCGACGTCGAGTACTTTACTCGACGTCGACCAGTCTTCCACACACTCGACTTCTCCTCCCTCGACAAGCAAGCCACCAGACGCACAAACGTACTCGACATCGAGTACCACTACTCGATGTCGAGTAGATTCAGAGGTCCTGAATTGTGATTCCACGAAGGTAAGCTGAGGTACGGACATCTCTTCTCCTATTTCAATAAAAGATTTATCTATACATAGGAGAGGTTTGCCTTGGTATGTGCACTTATGTAGGGTTACCAATGACGATCCAAAGGAATACGAAGTAGGAGACAAAGTCTATGTCTCCAAGTCAAAGAATCATTGGTTCCTCAACAAGTTCAATCAGAAAAAGTTGGGACCTTTCACGGTGCACAAGATCCATTCTGGAGGACTACAACTGATGGATAAGAATGGAGTCTTGTTCGATGCCCAGGCCACATGGGCGCTGCAGATGCCACCTTGAGCTTAAACAGAAGAAGTCGACCTAGCGACTATAAAGTCTAGAGCTTGTAACAAAACAATCAGTTTTTAGATTTTTAGACACATTTACTTTTGATTTTCGTTTTGGAACATTATTTTTGGGATTGTGGATATTATCTGTCTAACAAATCTTGGAGGTACGAAAAAGTTGCAGAAGTACTCGACATCAAGTAGTCTACTCGATGTCGACCACCCATGACGAGCAAAGAAGCCTATGGCCGAGGAGAGTCCATCATGAGGTTTCAACTTTACTCGAGATCGAGTAGTAGTAGTCAATGTCGACTACTCTCCTCGATATCGACCACTTCTACAGCAATTACAACACTCGATTCCGACGTTCTGCACATATGTCCAGTGAGTTTCTTTCTTTACCCTTGTTTTTATACAGTGAGAACATGTTGTGAGAGGAGGAAATCGAGAATGCAAATAGAATACGAATAAAATAAAGGAAACCAGATTCTGTCTCTTGCAAATGATTACAAGAATTCCTCCCGATGCAGCAGTGGGAAGTCAGGATCAATCCAAGAGGAAGCGTGTCAGCGGATCCTAGGCAGTGGAGGAATCTCACGGGAAGAAGTCAACTATAGATGCTCGATCTCGACTAGGATTAGTCGACAGAAGATCGGACAAGTCGAACAGAGTAGCAGCAGCTCCCGGGTTTTACTCGATATTGAGTAAATCTCCTCGATATCGAGGAAGGCTTTCATCGATCTTGGGTTCCTGTAAACCAGAAGCTACAACGATCTTCGTTGATCGAATATCACTGCTCGATATCGACCAAATTTAGTCGAGATCGAGGAAGAACAGAAAGTAAAAACAAGCAAATTTCGAATCTTAACTTGATGAATGAAACATAACTTCTAAGATTAGGGTTTTCGACAACGATAACCAAGCATGAATAAGGCAAGATAAATAACGATAATCATGCAAATCGCATCGAAGGATCAAGCTTTCGCCTTTTCCAACAATTAAGAAACTCTTTCAAGAAACCCTAATTGTATCTACCGATTTTATGTTTACAATCCAAGTTGTTAGCATGGATCTCCATTGAATGGGTAATAAACACATAAAAGGTAGTAGACGCTCAAAACATGATAAAGGTCGGATATTTACCTCATACGCGCAGGGCTATCGTCGGGCTAACCCCCACCCTAGAAGTAGGTGGACTACTCGCGCCTCATCGCAATTGCAGACATTGATTGAAAAGAAATAACTTGCATTAACTAAATTCAAAGTCTTTACAATCCCGGCACTTCAACTTTCGTTGAACGCCAAAACCCTAAAACCTTTGAACTCCTAAAACTCTGTGTGTAATTGTATCTCTGAAATTGAATGAATAAAAACTCAGCCCCATGGACTTTATTTATAGGGCTTAATCCTTGCTATTTAAGGAAGGAAATATCTATCTAATATCTAAAGATAAAATTTTAATAAAAGAAACATTTATCTTAAAAGGGAATATATCTAAAATATCTAAATATCTTCATGTGTGGATAAATCCTCTCTCCATGGATAAACCTTGATAGACTTGATAGATCTCGGACTCCTTCGCTCCCAAGTAAGCCCAACTCGACACGGACAGCCCAACCGCGTAACGCGGCCCATGAGAATTTTGGTCGATATCGAGTAAAAGTACTCGATATCGAGGAATGTTGTCGTTGACTTTGGTTGTCCTGGCTTTCTCGAGCAACCTCTCCCCGATCTGGCTCGGACATGTGGTCTTGGTCTTGTCGATATCGAGTAATCTACTCGATATCGAGGAAGTGTTGCTCGGTATGTCTTGGTCTTCGGCTTCTCAATCAGGTGCTGCTTCCTTGACTCTAGGTATGGCTTTAGGTTTTGTCGATATCGAGTAAAAGTACTCGATATCGAGTAAGACTCTGGATTCGGGTTGGCTTTGTCTTCAGTTCCTCGATCAACTCCTCCTCGACCAGGCTTTCCTCGAACTTCTTTGGTCGATATCGAGTAAAAGTACTCGATATCGAGTAAGGCTTAGCTTCCGTCTTTGCTTCTTGGTTTTGTCCCGAAATGACTCCAAATTCTGTAATTTTAAACCAAAACTAATGTAGACCTCTATTTTTTGCAAATAAGCATACATTACATAAATTCTACATATTCCCAGCCCGAAATATACAAAGTGTATAAAATAAGGAGCTTAAAATATGCATTTCAACATGGCTATTTTGGTGGACATCAAATCACCCCATATTTAAGTTTTCTTGTCCCCAAGCAATAACTTGGATGGTCATTCAAGGGAAGAATTAAAAACTCTCAACATCATAGATTCATTCTCATATGTCCCTGCAGTCAATTACTACCCTCGAAAAGGTACTAGTGCCACAAATCCATGCATGTGCAAATAAAATGCAACATCTACTCACAAAAGGAGGGTTATGCAAAACATTCATAAGTGATAAAGCATTAATAATCAAGATGACTTTAAATTAAGCTCAATAAGGAGTAGATTGGTAAAAGGCTAAAGGTGGGCAATTTTTTGGCAATGTGGTGCTAATAATCCGGGGAAATGGAGTATTTCCAAACTTTCTCAACCACATTCGTTTTCATAAGACTCATGACCTTCTATAATGCTTTTTCCAATAATAATGCTTTTACCTCTCTAATCTCAGCACTGCCTTCTCGCGAGTCGCAAACATGGGTGTCATGAATGGCCCCGGATACTTACTGCTCTGGACTCCTCATATTGGTGTCCCATCCTGCGGAACTATTATCTCAACGCAGGCAGGGTCGATCTACCTTTATCTCCCTAGGTGACCGGATTTTCTTTCACTCATTAAATTTTCCATATTTTCAAACATTCTTGCCAAACTCCAAAAATAATAACAACACAACACAAACACCATATGATAATCTCCATAATGTAACATCATTCTCAACATAATCCCCAGATAGGAAATAAGGTAAAGAATGGAAAATATTTGGATCATGTGGAGCAATAATTGAAATAAGGCATATTATGGCTTTTGTGATGCATAAGCATAGGTAAGGCTGGGATATAACAATATGAGCATTATATGGAAATATAAAGTCCTCCATCCTCTTATCATGCAACATGTCAAAAGCAACTTCAAATTTTACCTCCTTCCATGGTTATCAAGAAAATAATACACTTCATTGTGACTTCCCTTTACTAGGCAATTCCATGCTATATCTCTAATGAATCTAATTTTGCATCGTCGAGTTCAATAAAGCTTCCATGACACTATTTCTTTGAACAATTTACAAGCAATGGGAGATGTCTCATATAATATTGAGTATTAGCCTTATGCATAAAAAATTGAAATTTTACTCAAAATTTCACCATGTAAAACAAAAAACAAGAATAAAACATATAATAATGATAATATACAGTGTCCCCACCATATGAAAATCAAACAAAGCGAGAGTAAAGGAAGGAACTCACCGAATAATGCGTCGAGGAAAGTAAAACGGGAGCTGTCGAGGAGCTGGGTTGGTCAATATCGAGGAGTGTTGTCGATATCGAGTAAACCGTCAGCTTCGAGTGGAATGCTGAAGTCGAGGAGATTTTTGACTTGGTCGATATCGAGTTGGCCTACTCAATATCGAGTAAAACTGGGCTGCTCCTCTTGGTCGTTCTCGACTGGCCTAGTGGATTTCGACTATCTTTCAAGGACTTCTTATTCCACCTTTCGCGATCCTTTTATGTTTGCCGACCTAAAAGTGTTAGATTTCACACGAAGACAAGACTTTCCACATGAAGTATTTTAAACTAAAGAACAAAAACCAAACCAAAATCAAAAGTTCCAAAGTCCCAAAATTTAAAAGTTTTATAT
The DNA here is from genome assembly GCA_037127255.1 of Persicaria tinctoria. Classification (NCBI taxonomy): domain Eukaryota; kingdom Viridiplantae; phylum Streptophyta; class Magnoliopsida; order Caryophyllales; family Polygonaceae; genus Persicaria; species Persicaria tinctoria. The sequence goes on along the minus strand of JBANSL010000012.1, from coordinate 37,326,217 downwards.
ACATGCTCTAGATTTTAGAGTCGCTAGGCCGACTTCTCCGTTTGTGCTCAAAGACCATCAATGTGGGGCCCGCTTATGCTTGGCTCTTCTCCTGGATCATCTAGGTCCTGATTGTAGTATGCAAGCTCGGCTGATAGGTGGTTGCTTGCATAGTCTTCCTTTTCTCCCTTCTTTTTCTTTCCAGCTCTCATTCTCCGCAGATTCTCTCGCCACGAAGCCTTACCTCCCCTTAAATTATTTATAAATTTCTTAATGGACTGAGGAGGAGTAGAACTCATACCTGAACTTACCTTTTCGGGCCCAAAACAGAAATCTTCGGGCTTAGGGTTGGTCGATATCGAGCATATTTGGTCAATATCGAGTACAGGGACCCCATACTTAGGCTCTTGGCAAGTCTGGTGCTCAGCAGGGGAAGTCGATGTCGAGGAAGTTTGGTCGACATCGAGTAACACCTTGGTTGATATCGAGGAAGGCTTGTCGATGTCGAGCAAATTTTTGGTGCCTTCCTCATACTTGAACTTACCTTTTCGGGCCCAAAACAGAAATCTTCGGGCTCGGCGTTAGTCGATATCGAGTACGGCTGGTCGATATCGAGTACAGGGACCCCATACTTAGGCTCCTGGCAAGTCTGGTGTTCAGTAGAGGAAGTCGATATCGATGAACTTTTGTCGAGATCGAGTAGCACCTTAGTTGAGATCGAGGAGCCTTTTTCGATCTCGAGTTATCTCCTGGTGTCTTCCTCCGTTGTTTGCTTGGTCCCGTGGTTGCTGATGCTCTTCACCTCCAGCCATGAAATTTCCTCTTTTGTAGGGCCAAAAGAGAAATCTAAGACCTCATCGCCTATTGTGAAGGTGAGCAATCGCTGTTTGACACTAATCTTGGCATCTGCAGTAGCTAATAATGGTCTACCAAGAATAATAGGGCTAGTAGGATCTTCAGCACAGTCTATAATAAGGAAATCAGCGGGGATAAAGAACTTACCAACCTTGACAGGGACATTCTCAACCATACCTGTAGGGATGACCACTGTATTATTTGCCATGTATAGCTTGGCATCCACAGGCTCTATAGACCCTATCTTCACCTTCCGCCAGATTGATAAGGGCATGATGCTCACACTTGCTCCTAAATCACACAAGGACTCATACTTATATTGTTCAAATCCCACAGTAACAGAAAACTTACCAGGGTCAGGTCTCTTCTCAGGGAAGTGGGGCACTTTGCATTCGCTGGCGATTTCTGAGATGGATCGCTTGTTGCTCAGGATCTCCTTGAGGAATTTGACATAAGTAGGCATCTCTTGCAAAGCTTCTGTAAAAGGAATTGAGAGATTTAGTTCTCGAAGCATATTAACAAAACGTTTAAACTTACCTGCAGTGGGATCTTTTAGCGCCTTGGAAGGGAAGGGCAATGTCTTTTTCTGCTTCGGAGCCAGGACAAGTGTCGGAGGTGTTGCAGAGTCCTCGACATCGACAAGATTTTTTTCGATATCGACTTGAGTTTCCTCGATATCGACCACTGTTGTCGATTTCGAGTTGTTGTGCTGCGCATACAACTCTGGGCCTAGATTCTCCTCGACATCGGGTGAAATTTTGTCGATATCGACCAAACCTTGGTCGACATCGAGTTGTGTTTGGTCGATGTCGAGTTGCTGCTCTGCTGTGTCTTGCTGCTTTCCGACCTCTGGCTCGCGTAATTGGTGCCTGCTCCTGAGCTTTACAACTGCGACGTGTCCGGTCTTCCCCTTAGGATTTGGTTCTGTTTGCCCAGGGAGTTGCTCGGTTGGTCGTAGAATCTGTGCCGCGAATTGACCCATCTGGGTCTCTATGCTCTTCTTCCAGATATCCAGCTCTCCAAATCTTGTGTTGAAATTCTGGAGCTGATTATTGATGGCGACTGTAGACTGCTGCCGTTGTGCATGATTTCAGCGTATCTCATCAAGGATCATTTGTAGATCATCCTTTCATTGATCTCTCTCTGGATGTCCTGGAGCTCTGTATGGTGGGGGGTTCCTAGGGGCACCTTGGTTCCATTGTGGTTGCTGAAACCTTTGGTCCCCCATATAGCGATTTGGACCCCCTACATAAGCTACCTCTTCGTGGGTCTCTCCCATCCTGACTTGCTCTCTGTGTGGGCACTCAGTAGTGTTGTGCCGCTGTGATCTACATTCGACGCAAGGCTGGTTGACAGAGAGATACTTGACTTGCTTGAGGAGCTTGCGATTCAGGTCTCTATAGTACTGTTCGCTGACATCTGGGTCAATCTCCTTGGAAGGCTCAAAGAGGGGCATGGATGGGGCTGGCCTGGCATAGGCATCTTCATCATAGTTTTTTTAAGCCCCATACTTGTTGTCGTAGTTGGTGAGCTTGTCTAGTACACCCCACGCGTCAGCTGATGGCATTATCAGATACTCATATCGAGTATACTAATTGATCCTATCCTTAGTGGTCTGGTCAAGAGAATTGAAGAAGATCTCCTGAATGACATAGAGTGGTTGTCCATGAGTAGGGAAAGATCGCATTAGTTCCTTATATCGTTCTCATGCTTTTGCCGGCGGTTCCCCAGACTTCTGTTTGAAAGCTTTAATCTTCTGGCGGAGGGGTGCTGTCTTAGCAGGAGGGAAGAATTTGTTGAGAAATTCCTGCTCTACTTGAGCCCATGTTGTGAGGGATCGTGGTTTCTGTCCTTCAAGCCACTTCAATACAGGACCAGCAAGCGACCAACGAAAGGCTTTCATCTTGACATATTCCAGAGTTGTACCTTCAGCAAGAGTACGGCACATGTCAGAAAAATTGGTAATATGTTCAAGAGGGCATTCATTAAATCTTCCATGAAAAGCATTATTCTTAAGTTCAATAAGGAAGTGAGTGCGAATTTCAAAAGTATTTTGATGGATTAGAATGGCCGATTCAGGCACGACGAGAGTCGGATTCATGCAATCCTCTGCAGTGGTAGGATATTGGGCAAGCTCAGCTTCTGCTTGCCTCGCACGCTCAGCTTCCTGTTCCCTGGATGCCCTCTCAGTGGCGAGAGCAGCATTGTTGGCGGCTAGTTCCCTCTGAAGCCTCCGTATCAGCTGTTCCTGTGTTTCTGCGGCCGTCATGGCTCTTTTTAGTTTAGCGTGGACGTGTAAAAGGTGTTCTGGTTCGTCTAATCCGTCAAACTCAGGTGGTTGACCAGAACGGCGCATACACCTGCGAAGTAACTCAAAGCAAACGTGAGATTTAACTACCTAAGGTGCGAATGATTGCTTCCCCGGCAACGGCGCCAATTTGTTGTGAGATGAGGAAATCGAGAATGCAAATAGAATACGAATAAAACAAAGCAAACCAGATTCCGTCCCTTGCAAATGATTACAAGACTTCCTCCCGATGCAGTAGTGGGAAGTCAGGATCGATCCACGAGGAAGCGTGTCAGCGGATCCTAGGCAGCGGAGGAATCTCACGGGCAGAAGTCGACTATAGATGCTCGATCTCGACTAGGGTTAGTCGACAGAAGATCGAACAAGTGGAATAGAGCAGGAGCAGCTCTCGGGTTTTACTCGACATTGAGTAAATCTCCTCGATATCGAGGAAGGCTTTCGTCGATCTCGGGTTCCTGCAAACCAGAAGCTACAGCGATCTTCGTTGATCGAATATCACTGCTCGATATCGACCAAATTTGGTCAAGATCGAGGAAGAGCAGAAAGTAAAAACAAGCAAATTTTGAATCTTAACTTGATGAATGAAAAAGAACTTCTAAGATTAAGGTTTGCGACAACGATAACCAAACATGCATAAGGCAAGATAAATAACGATAATCATGCAAATCGCATCGAAGGATCAAGCTTTCGCCTTTTCCAACAATTAAGAAACTCTTTAAAGAAGCCCTAATTGTATCTACCGATTTTATGTTTACAATCCAAATTGTTAGCATAGATCTCCATTGAATGGGTAATAAACACATAAAAGGTAGTAGACGCTCAAAACATGATAAAGGTCGGATATTTACCTCATACGCGCAGGGCTATCGTCGGGCGTACCCCAACCTAAAAGTAGGTGGACTACTCGCGCCTCATCGCAATTGCAGACATTGATTGAAAAGAAATAACTTGAATTAACTAAATTCAAAGTCTTTATAATCTCGGCACTCCAACTTTCGTTGAACGCCAAAACCCTAAAACCTTTGAACTCCTAAAACTCTATGTGTAATTGTATCTCTGAAATTGAATGAATAAAAACTCAGCCCTATGGGCTTTATTTATAGGGCTTAATCCTTGCTATTCAAGGAAGGAAATATCTATCTAATATCTAAAGATAAAACTTTAATAAAAGAAACATTTATTTTAAAAGAAAATATATCTAAAATATCTAAATATCTTCATGTGTGGATAAATCCTCTCTCCATGGATAAACCTTGATAGACTTGATAGATCTCGGACTCCTTCGCTCCCAAGTAAGCCCAACTCGACTCGGACAGCCCAACAGCGTAACGCGACCCAAGAGAATTTTGGTCGATATCGAGTAAAAGTACTCGATATCGAGGAATGTTGTCGTCGACTTTGGCTGTCCTAGATTTCTCGAGCAACCTCTCCCCGATCTGGCTCGCACATGTGGTCTTGGTCTTGTCGATATCGAGTAATCTACTCGATATCAAGGAAGTGTTGCTCGGTATGTCTAGGTCTTTGGCTTCTCGATCAGGTGCTGCTTCCTCGACTCTAGGTTTGGCTTTAGGTCTTGTCGATATCGAGTAAGGCTCTGGATTCGGGTTGGCTTTGTCTTCAGTTCCTCGATCAACTCCTCCTCGGCCAGGCTTTGCTCGGACTTCTTTGGTCGATATCGAGTAAAAGTACTCGATATCGAGTAAGGCTTAGCTTCCGTCTTTGCTTCTTGGTTTTGTCCCGGAATGGCTCCAAATTCTATAATTTTAAACCAAAACTTATGTAGACCTCTATTTCTTGCAAATAAGCATATATTACATAAATTCAACATATTCCCAGCCCGAAATATGCAAAGTGTATAAAATAAGGAGCTTAAAATGTGCATTTCAACATGGCTATTTTGGTGGACATCAGAACACTGTAATGTTTAAGTATGTGGTGGGGAAATGGCTTACTTTATGCATATTTGACCATATTTGACATTATTTGTGCATATTTTCCGAATTGTTTACACATGGCTATATTTGGAATTATTATTTATCTATGCGCTTATATATCATTTTCCAAATATTATTTCATCACCCCCATGAATTTTTTTTATTAGTGTCATGGAAGTTATATTGAACTCGACGATGCAAAATTGGATTCAACAGAGAAATAACATGAAATTGCCTAGTAAAGGAAAGTCACAATGAAGTGCATATTTTAACTGAAAACCATGAAATTAGGTAAAATTTGATATTGCTTTTGACATTTTGCATGATAAGAGGATGACGGACTTTATATTTTTCATACAATGCTCATATTGTTTATATTCCTTAGCCATACCTATGCTTATTTGCATCACAAAAGCCATATTGAGCCTTGTTTCATATTTTGCTCCACATGTTCTAAATAATGCCTATTTCTCTACCTTATATGGTGAGAAATTGATGTCACATTATGGAGATTATTATATGGTGTTTGTGTTGTGATTATTATCATTATTTGGAGTTTGACAGGAGAATGATTCATATTATGGAAAATTTAATGAGAGAAAGAAAATTCAGTCACCTCAGGAGATAAAGGTAGATCGACCGTGCCTGCGTTGAGATAATAGTTCTGCAGGATGGGACACCAAGGTGAGGAGTCCGAAGAACTAAGTATCCGGCGCCAATCATGACACCCATGTTTGCGAGTCGTGAGAAGGCAGTGTTGAGGTTAGAGAGGTAAAAACATTATGTTGAAAAAAGCATTGAGTAAATGAGCGAAAGGTAAGAAACCAAATGAAGAAGAAATGTGGTAAGAAAGTTTGGAAATTACCGCATTTCTCCGGATCATTAGCACAACATGACCAAATACATCTCACCTTTAGCCTTTTACCAATCTACTCCTTATTGAGCTGAAATAAAGTCCTTTTGATTATTAATGTTTTGTCACATATGAATTGTTTTTTGCATAACCCTCCTTTTGCGAGTAGAATTTTCTTTTATTCACATGCATGGATTTGTTGCATAAGTACCTTTTCGAAGATGGTAATTGATTGCAGGGACATATGACAATGGATCTAAGATGTTGAGGGTTTAATTTCTTCCGATGTTTGACCATTAAAAGTACTGCTTGAGGACAAGCAAGCTTAAGTATAGGGTGTTTGTTGTGCGCCTAAATTTACATATTTTACATTAACTTTTATATCGATTTCCGCATGCATTTCATATTATTAGGTTAGAATTATACAGAATCTATGTAGTGTATGCTTATTTGCCAAATTATGGAGTCTACACTAGTTTCTGTTTAATTTCGCAAAAATCGAGGCATTTTACAGCAATTGGGAGAAAGGAGAAAAACCATGGAGGAGCTCGAGTTCGAATATTAAAAATCCAAGGTCGAGTAGTGGCTGAACCAGAGCAAGTCGAGCAGAAAACAACAAAGAAATCACTCGACATGACTAGTCGACGTCGACTACACCTAGTCGATGTCGAGTACCGGTTAGTCGACCTCAGCTCCAGAACACAAGATCGAGCACCTGCCGAGCATGAAACCACTCGAGACGACCAATTCTAGTTGACATCGAGCACAATCAGAGGAGAAGAAGAGTTCTACTCGATGTCGAGAACTTGAGTCGATGTCGAGTACTTCCCAGCGTTAGTCCGAGTCGAAATCGAGTGAAGTTACGAGTGTGTGGTTACTTGCAAGAGAACTTACGTGGGAAATCTATCAAGACACGTGAAGAATTATAAAGAGTTGACGATATTTATCCACCCTAGTCTTATTTCCCTTTTGTTTTATTTACCAAGTTTTATCATTAAGCTTTAGATAGATAGTTTTAGATATAGATAGATTATTCTTTCCTTGTATAACGAGGATTGAATACTATAAATAAAGTCCTAGGGGCTGGTTTTAGGAATAATCCAATCATCCATTCTATTCCACAACACAATTACATTCGAAAGTAGGAGTTTTAGAGAGAGTTTTGGCCGAGTAGAAGTTGGAAAGGCGAGAGCGGATTTACCTTCGATCGGTTGTAAGCTTTGTTTTGATTTAATGCAATTTAGTTTCTTGAAATTATTGATTTATGTTTTGATGATGAAGAGCGAGTAGTCACCCAACTTCTAGGGTCGGGGTGAGCCCGACAGTAGCCATGTATGGTAATGCATTAAAGGTATAACTTTTAATGCAATTTTATCTTCTATCCCTATGAGCATGATTCTTCTGCGACAGTCGAAGATGAACCTTATTTGTGTTATTGAAGCGAACATGATCTTAATGCAAACTTGGATTAATTATGTGAAAATGGTTAGTAATAATTAGGGTTTATGTGAAAGTCTCTATCTTCCTATTTGTTAATGACGACACTTATTTGATGAAAGACATGATCTTTTATACCTTTAGCATGATTCTTATATGGTTATCGTTGTGGCATTGAAACCCCGATTTTGGAAGTTTTTTAATATTATTGAATTCCCACAAATTTCGTGTTGTTTCTGTTTTATTTTCGCCGCAAAGGTCACGTTTTTGTTATGCAGAGCACTCAATCTCAACTACATTCTAGTCGACGTCGAGTACACTTGTCGACATCGAGGAGTTTTCTACTCGACATTGCCCTATTTTCGTTTTTGTGTGCAGCTTTGCAGGTTTTACTCGATTGAGGTGGTCGACATCGAGTACTTTTACTCAACGTCAAGGATTTCTGCTGGTCGATACGAGAGGATTTTGGAACTAATCAGGCGAGCGCTGCCAGGCTTCCTCCTGGACACGATCCTGATTCTCTTCCACTACAACGGGAGGAAGTCTTATAATTTTTATTTGCGTGGTTCAGGGATTCGGTTTGAGATTTATATTTTATATTTATTTCATACTTGATTTTCCTTCTAACAGTGGAGAACAAGTTGCTTAAAATACAGTCAAAAGGATTAGTAAATAACACACATAGAACCAATAGTAAGGAAAACTGCCTCATTAGAAAAAAAAGGAAAAACTACTCTTATTTCAGAAAACTTTTTGGAATCAAAGAGCCAAAACAAAGCAGCGTGTTGCCTCAGGGAGAAGACATGGGAAACAGATTCGCAACATAACTACTGCAGAAGGCAAATTAATAGCAGGAGAGGAAAATGTTAGAAATAAAATTAAAAATGATTTCGAAAAAAGATTTAAAAAAGAGTCTATTGATGATAGATTTCTAAATGAAATGTTTAACCTAATCCATCCTTCTATCACTACTGAGGAAAATGAATTCCTCATTCGATATCCGTCTAATAACGAAATTAAATCTTTAGTGTTTAGTTTGGGTAAAAATAAATCTCCGGGTCCGGATGGGATTAGCGCCGAATTCTATAAGAAGTATTGGGACATTGTTGGTATGTCGGTCACTAGAGTTGTTAAAGGCTTTTTTCACCCCGGAAAAATTCTTAAACAAATAAACCACACGTTTATTTCCCTACTTCCGAAGCGAGACAAACCTTCTACCCCAAGCCACTACCGTCCAATCAGTTTATGTTCCACACTATATAAAATCATATCAAAAATTTTGGCTGAAAGAATCAAGACAATTATCGGGAAACTAATTCACCCTTTACATGGTGCATTTGTATCAGACAAGGCTATTCAAGATAATGTTATGATAACTCACGAAATCTTCCACTCTTTTAGCTCGGGTAATGGCCGTGAGGGATGAATGGTGATAAAACTAGATATGGAGAAAGCGTACGATAGAGTTGATTGGAATTTTACAAAAAAAAAAGATTTTAGAAAAAATTGGATTCCACCATACTTTTATCGCTTGGGTTATGGAATGTGTAAAGACTAGTTCCTTCTCAGTTCTTGTAAACAATGGCCCTACTGATATGTTCCTCCCCTCACGTGGTCTCCAACAAAGGGATCCCTTATCCCCTTTCTTGTTTATCTTGGGTGCCGAAATCCTCGCTTAGAAACTCTTGGCGGAAACAATTTTTGATAATAGTCCTATTGGTTTTTCCTTCGGTAGGAATGGCCCACGTGTTCCTTTCCCATCCTTTGCAGATGACATTATCATTTTCTCAAGGGGTGGTGTTGATGATGGACAGAGAATTAAGACAATAATTGATTCTTACTGCAGAGTTTCGGGACAAAAAGTCAATTATCATAAATCAAGTTTCCAAGCCACAAAAGGCATTTCGAACTCCAGGGTCTTAGAGCTTAGTAGGTGCTTGAATATTACAAACGAGAACTAATTGGAAAAATATCCAGGTTGCCCGATTATTAATGACAGAGTAAACAAACATACTTTTGAAGACATCATTTGTAAATCTAAAGAACAACTAAGCAAATGGCATGCCAATGCCCTATGACAACAAGGACGCACAATCCTAATCAATACAAATTTATTTGCTAAACCGATGTATACAATGCAAAAATGTATGTTACCCGCTTCGATACATAAAAAGCTAGACCAAATTAATAGGATGTTCTTCTTGAATAAAGATCTTCAACACCCTCCCCTTATTAGCTGGGATAGGATTTACAAACCAAAGAAATGTGGGGGTTAGGGCTTAGGAAGTCAAAAGAGATGAATGAAGCCCTTCAAATGAAACTTCTATGGAAAATTCTGGCTGAACCAGACAATGTCTGGGTTGAACTGATTAAGCACAAGTATTTACACTCTGCTAACATTCTTGAATACAAGAAAAGAGGTGACTCCTCTTGGAAATAGGCCAAACTAACAACTCTCATTATTAAATTCAAATCGGGGCTTATCTGGTCAGTTGGAAATGGGAAATATATCAAATTTTGGACAGATAATTGGATTACAACGTCCTCTATGCAGTCTAGGGAAGATTGCCCCCAAATTGGGAACATTGAGGAAACTGTGAGTGAATACATTATGGATGGTAGATGGTGGATGGAAAAACTCAACAATAGGCTACCAATTGACATAGTCAAAGAAATCTTGGACATTCCTCTTCCATTCTCTTCATTTGAGGATAAGCTATATTGGTGGCTGGATAGAGAGGTTTGGTTCACCACTGGGAGTGCATACAAACTCATTACATTTCAATCTGCTTTGAACTTAAATAATAACGCTTGGATTTGGAATTTAGATATTCCACCTAAGGTTAAAAATTTCTTATGGAAAGTTTGCCAGGAAGGTCTTCCCACTACCTCTAGGCTGACTGCTCGTGGGACCTCTGTCCCTTCCACCTGTAACCTGTGCAATTGTGCTACCGAAGATGATGTTCACCTCTTGTTAGAATGCCATTATGTGCGTTCTTTGGTTAGTCTTCCTTCTCGCATAAACTCAACAATATCCAATATGATAACTCATTCTCGAGATATTAAACCTATCATTTCATTTATTGGGAAAAATCTTGCTTCTGCGGCTAAAGTGGAACTTGTCTTTACTCGGTGGTCAGCTTGGTACATTCAGAACCAACACATGTTCAAACAAGTTCCTATCCCACTTAGAGATACTTCATTACGTATTATAAAAACTCACAAGGAGAATTGGAGTAAAAGATCTCAATTGAAGTGTAATCTAGATGAGGATTTCCTCTTACACCCCAACCACCCAAATAAGAAAAATAAGCATGATAAGATTACATGGCGAAAACCCCCGTGGGGAACTCTCAAGCTCAATTTTGATGGATCCACAATCACAAACAACGCCAGTACAGCTGGAGCCATAATCCGGGATTGGAAAAGACGTCCAATATAAATATGCTATCAAAAACTTGGTAAACAAAGTCCCCTAAAAGCGGAAGCTCTTGCTCTAAAACTGGGAATCCAACAGGCTGCACGACTCCATATTGACAAAATCCACATTAAAGCTAGGTGATTCTGGTATAATTATAAACCACCTCAACAAAAAATCTAAATGTCATTGGGAAATTGAACTGATCATGTCAGATGTTAAACTCATGTTATCAACTTTGAAAGAAGTTTCCTTCTTTCATGTTCCCCGTTTAGGTAACAGAGTGACTGATAAGGTTGCACACATTTGCCGATCTGCCTAGGGTGTCGATATTCACAACGATTTAGGTCTTTTAGACCTCATCCGAAAGGATGCTGTCGGGTAGAGCTTGCTCACCAGAATTCTTTCTTAATAAAAAAAAATAAACGCACTAAGTTGGTTACAATTTTTTTTTATAAACAATAATGATTTGTTTATATTGCATTTCACCGACCATGATATTAGTTTAATTTATAACCGATTGTATGTTTTTATTATAAGATTTCAAACAAAGTATTTTAATTTTCAAATAAAATTCAATAAAAAAAATAATTCAAATATATTGATATGATAAAATATAATTTATAATTTATTAATAAGACGCGCAAGGATGCTGGGGTCCGTTTGGATTCCCATGGCATTTTATTTATAATTAAAATACATGTATTAAATAGAAAAGTTGATTATAAGGATAATTCATGTGGTTTAAAGATAAAATAATTTAAAAAGCACAATAACTAATTTCTTGGAATGTTCTCGGTTCTTCCCCCTCAACCCCCCTTCTGGCCTCCTCTGTTGTTCCTAAACCCCTCCCTCCATCTCAGACTCCCAGTAACTCTAAGGCCATGTGCACCAGTGAACACTTACCTCGACTCTTAACTCACTTTTTATCCGCCACGTCAGCTTAAGAACACCCCTTCAGTTTTTTATCAATTTTACTCACATTCGTGCACTCAACTCTCCAACCCTTCACCTACTTTTTAATTATTTTCCTTTTATTTTATTAACAAAAATTATAAATTCATTTTTTTATTTAATTCTTATTAATAATTATTCTAGAGTAGGAAATTATTATTACTTAAATATTAATGAAAAAATAAAATTATCATCAATTATTTTAATTGTAGATATTAATTTTGTGAGTTTTTTTAATTAAAAATATATAAAATAGGTGTCTATGAGAAGATAAGATTAAATGCTATTCAAATATATTTTTATATTTTTAAATACACTAAATATGGATTTTTTACATTGTTAAATGGGAGAGGAGATGCACATGTTGTGCACGTGACCACTCTCCCTTTTTTTTGTGTGTTGGAAAGCTTGATAGCGCTGCCGCTAGTGTGCTGCTTCCGCAAGATTGAAATTCACCTGTCGCTTGCCATTTTCTTTTTTTTATTTATATTTTTTAATCCGACGTGGCTCTCAAGCGGCACCCGTTTGCCGCTCCCATGCCCATGCTCTAATAATCTCCAATTCTAGAGGAAATTTTTTCTTTTATATGAAATTGGGTTAATCTTATACTCATATCTTCAATCAATTTCTTGTTGTTCTCCCTCCCTAAACTCCTCGTTCACGCCGGATTTTGGATCGGGGTTCAGTACATCCAAGTGGTCCTCCGTCATCAATTCACCATCCCACCACCGCGGCACCACCTGCTCTCTTGCTCCCCGCCCAATTCTTCTTGCTGAATCCGGAACTAGGGAGAACAATTGTAGATCCGGAATCGTAGTAGCCTCCATCGCCACCAATTTCCCCGTCGAAAAATCCACCAGATCTAGGATCGTAGTTGCCATGGTGTTGCTCCTCTTCAACGTCTAGATGGCAGTCGAAGTATCTCGCGCCTTCAAACCCTATAAAAGATCGACCAGTGTGTGAATCGCAACACCAAAGCTGAGGCGGCGGAAGGTAGGCAATGGGTCAAGAGGTCGGCGCTTGGTAGCCCCTTTGCCCTTTCCTGTTCCCTCTCTTCCTAACCATTAATGATGAAGGGTCCGTTTGAATTCCCAATGTATTTTATACATTAATTATAAGTAAAATACATGTATTAAATAGATAACTAAATTATAAACATAATTGATTTGATTTATTTGTTAAAATAAAAAAAAATCAAAATTATAAACTTTACTTGTTAAAATTAAAAAAAAAATCAAGTACGGAGACCTTTCTCCTTCCTCTAGCCCTTGCCCTTTATCGCCGACCACCCATTCCTGCCGCCCTTCTGCCGTTCACCGGTCACCGTCGACACAACAGAGCCATCGACACCAACCTGACCGCCACCGCTCTCGCCTTTCTCTGTCGGGAATCGCTCCACTTTCGATCTCCACCTTACTCCCTCACCGTCGGGAACCGCTCCCTTCGCTGGAACTCTAAAGGCGACGCTCGCTCCTCCTCTGACCCCCACCTCGCCGGATTCCTAAGCCGGAGCCACACCACCTCTCTCCCACGCTAGATTTCGGATCGAATTTCAGTAGATTGGGTGCTTCTTCCCCTTAATACGCCAGATTTCGGATCGAATTCCACGTATTGGGTTGATTAGTGTTGAAGGCTAAAATATTCTCCCTGCCATGGATTTTTAGCGACAAATCAACACCCATAACCTCCATATCTATAAAATTCCAGTGCAAATCCACTCTTCACATAGAAAGTGGGTGAATTAATTGACGAACTCTCAAGATTCAGATATAAAAACAAAGGGAGAGAGAGAGAATTGAAGCCATTGAAGAGCTCTCAATATTCATATCTAAAAACTAAGAGAGGGAATGGAAACCATTTATGAGTATTTCACTCGTTGGATTTTGATTGAAGTGGGGAAGAAAGAACCCATTGAAGTTGGGAAGAAAGAACCCAAAATAATACTGTAATAGCTTTGATAATAAAATCATTATAATTCATTTTATGAATGTATATCCAAACACCACTTATTTTTTAATTGTATTATAAACAAAATACATGTATTATAAACATAATACATGGGAATCCAAACAGACCCGAAACAAACAAAACCATTAAACACAAATTGTATTATAATTTAATTTCTTAAACGGTCTTCCAAACACTGCTCATTTTTTAAATGTATTATAAACTAAAACAGTGTGTTATTTTTTAAATGCATTATAAACTAAAACAATGTATTATAAGTATAATACAATGGAATCCAAACAGACCCCAGGTAACATTACTAGTCACATACGTAGTACTCCGTATAGAATAAATATCGAGTAACATTTTGGTTATTAAAAAACCGCACATAGTAAAACTAGTAGTCAAATAAATCCGATCTGCAATAATTGCGCGTAGTACTCCGTATAGAATAAATACCGAGTAACATTTTGGTTACTCCCTCTGTTCCAAATTAAAAGCCACTTTCATTTTCGGCACACGTTTTAAGGAGGTAAAAACTCTATTAAATATTATTATTTTAATGTATTTGTTTTTATAAGTTTATACTTATGACTAACAAGTATGAAATTATTTAAAAAAAATTGATTAAAATAATAATATTTTATTATGTTTTTACGTCATTGAAAAACGTGCACTAAATGATAAAAGACGCTTATTTTGAAACAGATGGAGTATTAAGCAACCGTTAGTATTAGTCAAATAAATCCGATCTGCAATAATTGCGACCCGAAGCCCCTTCCAGAAGCTTCCTGGAAGCTTCCTACACCATTGAATTCAGCCACAAAACAAAATCAATGGCAGTGGTGTGGAGTGCAGTGCCTGACTACTGATTACTCTCTCAATTTCCTCCTTTAATCCTTTTATAGGAGGGCGAAATCACCACCAAGGAACCAGATCTCCAACAATGGCGGCGGGACTGGCCACTACAGACCTAGGCGACGCAAACGAGGCGCTCCTGGCGACGGGGGAACTGAGAGCTCTACACCCGGTGTTCAACATCTACGGTAAGAAGAGGTGGTTCCACGGCCAGATCGTGACGGTGAAGGTGTTCGAAGACAACGTACTGGTGCGGAAGCTGCTGGAAAGCGCCCCCGCATACGGCCCCGGCAGCGTGCTGGTGGTGGACGGCGGCGGGAGCAAACGGTGCGCGCTGGTCGGGGGGAATCTGGCGGTGTTGGCCTGCAACAGCGGATGGGGAGGGATCGTCGTCAACGGATGCGTCAGAGACGCGGATGAGATCGATGCTTGCGATATTGGGGTTAGGGCTTTGGGAACGCACCCGTTGAAGTCGGTGAAGAAGGGGAGCGGCGACACGCGCTTGCCGGTGTACGTGGCGGGGACTCTCATCAGGGATGGGGAGTGGTTGTACGCGGATCGCGATGGGGTCCTCGTGTCCAAGAATCCGTTGTCTCCCCCGCCGTCGCAGTAGATCCATCGATGTAATTTGTTTCATTCCATGTGTGATTGTCAATTGCGGTTTCGAATTCCTTCTTTTTTGTTAATTGAATTGAATTGAACTGAATAATAAGTCAGGGTTAAATTTGCTGGTTCGATCATCATGTTCAAGAAATCAGTGGTGTTGGAGGAATAAAATCCAATGGCGATGCTATTATAAAACATGGATAAAGAGGTCTCACCAAAACTAACCTTTTTTTCTTACAGCAAGAGGAAAGCACCAAAATTCGAATCTACAGAAAGTTGATACCAAAAGGCCAAACAATTAAGAAACAAAAGCCCCTATGAGTGTTGCCGCCGTCAATACTGCGCAACCTCCGGACTCGGCAAACACCAACTCTGGAAGGCTAAGGCCGCCCGAAGAGCCGCCCTATGGGACCAGATCGTGGAGGGACACCGTTATGGGAGATGTTCAGCAGAAAAAGCCGGTGCTGGAGCCAGGTTTACTTGAAAAGAAGATGACGGTCCCAGAAATTGGGCATGAAGTGATGGAGGTTTTAGAGCATTCGCATCAATTGGGTAAGAAGAAGGCTTCATCATGAGAGAAGGTTCAAACATGTAAATGACGTTTTTTAGACTCGTTCAGAATATTTGACAGCTTTTCGACGTCTCAGTAAAATGAGTGGTTCGGAGTCCGCATTTATTGGATTGAGTCGTGCCATACATTGTTGAAATGAGGACGAAGAGATCTACAACTTTGCCGTTGAAGGTTTTTCCAGATTCGACATAGAGCTTGATCGAAAATCACATTCTTTGAAGCTGTCACTGTTTTAGACGGGAATAAACCAAGTGTTGGAACTTCCTTTTGTTATTTTTAGTAACTTCTCTACTTTTATTTTAGGTAATTTAGGGATTTATTTCAATTATTCTTTTAATTATTATTTTCATCTAAATCCAGCCTTTAGGGTTATGAGTAGCGGCTGAATTCCATTGTAAACATTAGACGCCTCTTCATGAATGAAAAATCAGTTTGTGTTCCACACAATTGAGAGAAAGTCGATGAATTAGAAGCGTGACTCATCAATTGCAACTATTGGTATTGATTTCAGCTTGGTTTGCCTTGTGTTCATCAACTTTGCAAGACTTGATGATCTTGGTATGCACGAGCCCCTTCCTCGTACCTCCAAGTTATCTGATTGGCTGTGTAGGGTTGTAGAGGCGGGTTGTATAGTCATTGGTGTTGCTTCCTACCCTCTACGGAGGCCTATGGTCTTCATCTTGTTCTATATAGATCGACTCAGTCCACTATCGGTCGTGTCTTTCAATTCTTGTTCTTAAATTTCGAGTCTTTATTAATCTTTATCGAGTCTTTGCATTCTTTAATTCAGTCGATCTCGAGTTCACTTCTGCGCTTGAAGATCTTGTCGAGTCTTGCATTTTCTTGGTCGATCTTGAGCTTTTCTTGGTCAATTCTTTGTTTCTTGCTGCGTCAATCTTGTTCTTGATTCGTTTCTTGGGTTCTTTATTGAGTCTTGAGTCTTTCTTGCTTCCGTTCTTTAGTTTCTTATTTGATTGTCGAAGATCGGGCCATCATGCGGCTAACCCCGTATCACTTACTTGTGGATGTGGGATCAACCTTATTGTGGGAAGGGGAAAGGGAAACCTTAGTGGGAAGGGGTAATCCCATCCCCTTCCCCGTCCACTGTTTGTGTTATAAAAATAATAAAAGTGGGACCCTACTAGGGGTAAACTTATGGATGTGTGTTCAAAGTTAGAAATTCTTAAAGGATGGAGTAGAGTCAGTGGAAAATGAAATGTCAAAATATTACGAGGAGAGAGACGAATGTGGTTACCTCATGAGTGCTGATGAGTGCTGATGCTCTTAGCTTCTGCGTGGAAATCCTCAGTGATCGTGAAGCTCCTAGGAGGTTTTGTTGCCTATGATGTGATGGAAAGAAATTTAAAGAAATTGTGGCGAACATCCGGGTGAATGTTCTTGGCGGATCTGCCGAATGGCTACTATGTGGTTCGCTTTGACAGTGACTACGACTACACTAACGCTCTTATTGGTGGTCCATGGATGATGTTCGGACGATATCTGATCACCAAGGCGTGGAGCCCGAATTTTGACCCAGAGAAGGATTCGATCACCACCTCCCCGGTGTGGGTTCGAATCTCAAAGGTTCCGATAGTGTTGTACGAAGAAGGTGTTTTGTGGAAGATTGCTTCAGGAATTGGAATGCCAATTAAAGTATACCAGGACTCTAGTTTCTAGTAGAGGCCTGCACGCCCGAATCTTTGTGGAGGTTGATTTGCCCAAACCTCTCAAAGGGAGGATTGCCATTAACGAGCGTTGTTACTTCTTGGAGCATGAAGGGCTCCACAAAATTTGCTTCAAATGTGGTCGGTATGGGCATCTTGTGATGCAATGTGTGAAAGAGTCTCCGGGAATGACTAGCATGAAGGAACGGGGAACTGCCGACAACAATAAGGGGGATTCTATCTCTCACGAGTCGCCGGAAGAACCTACAACTACCTACAGCTAGTCCAATGGAGGCCACTGAGGAGCAAACTAATGGGTGTTATGGCCCGTAGATGGATGTCCCACGCCGCCGCAGGAACACTAAAGGAAAAGCCAATACCACCGGGAAAGCTGACGGAGAAGGGAACGGTTCTGAAGGCCCGGTGGTCAACGCCCGTAGGAGTTTTTCCGCTCTGGATATGGAAACCGAAATCAACGGAGTGCGTGCTGATAGGGATGGCGTGACTGAGAAAGCGGTTAACAGAAGAAATATAATTACTGTAGTTAATAAAGATGATATTAAAAAAGATTCTACTAAGAAGAAGGAAGTTGTAAGTGGATCAATGGACAAATGAAATAATGTCATGGGATCAGTTAAGAAGGGGGTGATCCCAATGAATACGCCCCGGGGTAGTGATAACGGTTATCATGGGATCCCTATTACTTTTAATGCTGGGGTCGCGGGTAAAACTAGCAAAGGGGCGAGGAGTTTCAGTAAGAAGGGAGGCGGGAGGAAGGATGGACCTAAATCTAATGGGTTGGCGTCTAACACTATTATTGGCCCAAAAAAAAAGGAGAAGGTGTGACGAGCCTGTCCACGACTGGAAGGAAAAGAGTTTCAGTTCCGTTCGTGAAGGAGAGACACGTTGAGTGTTGAGAGGTTGTAGACGACTAGCGGAGAGGTCGCCTCCTCTAGTGCAAGTGACATTGCCGACAGATTGGAGATCGCTAATGCCGCCATGGAGCCTATGGGTTAAAAGACCGCGGGTAAGGGGGTTACTAAGAAAGAAAGCATGGTTGTTGATGACTCTGTTCGGATTATAGGGGTCGGCCCTGTTTCGGCGGAGAAACCCCCATTGTCTCTATGAATTTCATTTTTGGAATTGCTGTGGCGCCGGTGGTGACGGGTGCCGTAGAGCTGTGAAGTATATGAGTCGACGCCACAAGGTTGATGTTATGGCCATTCTTGAACCGAAGATTTTCGGTGACAATGCGAGGAGGGTTTGGGATCAGTTGGGTTATACTGATAATGAGATTATTGATGTTGTGGGTTTCCGCAGAAGTGTTTGGCTGTTGTGGAAGAGAGATAGGGTGAATCTTTCGGTCATTCATACGCATGAGAGATTTATCGGAGACGATTCTGGGAGGACATAGGAGCTACGGTGGACATCGATGGCCCCTTGTTTGTCGGGGGGGGGGGGGGGGGGCGATTTTAATTGCATGCTCGATGGATGGGAAAGGAATGCTGATGATGGTAGGTTGTCGCCTGATTTGGAGAGATTCCGAGAGTGGACTGATAGGGATAGCATGGAGCAGGGACAGGTCGCCTGTGAAATTCCAAGCTAGTAGAATTGATCGATGCTTCACTAATTTCCCCGGAAGGTTAGATTGGCCAGATGCGATGGTGAGACATTTTCCAAAATTTGGGTCCGATCATTGCCCGATTCTCCTTGAGCTCAGCCCAATGAGGAGGGTGAAGAAAGGCAGAAGGCCTTTCCGATTTCAAGCCGCATGGGTGACCCATCCACAATTCCAGGACCTCATTCATGGAGCTTAGGACAAGTAGTGTTCGGCGCCTAATGCCTTAGGGAAGTTGTGGAGCTGCCTTTTAAAATGGAATCGGGAGGCTTTTGGGGATATCTTTGAGAGGAAGGCCCGTCTAGAGTCCCAATTGAGCACGGTGCATGCTGATCTAGCCATTCATTCGACGTTCGAGCTGCTGAATTGCGAGGAAGAAATCCAAACCGAGCCTGCTAGGACTCTTGAGCAGGAGGAGCTCCTATGGTTCCAAAAAGCAAAGGAGTAATGGTTGTGCGCCGGGGACCGAAATACTACCTTCTTTCACTTATCTACTTTGGTTCGGAGACAACGTAACCGGATTGTTGTTTTGAAAGGAGAGGATGGCGTGGAGATTAGTGACAGAAAAGCTATTGAAGGTGTTGTCACTGAGTTTTACCGAAGTCTATACACTATTCCATCGGATGAGATGAAGCCTTGCTCGTTGGCTCCGGCAGAGTTTCCACGCCTTTCCAATGCTGAATGGGTGGGCATTGAGGCGACGATATCAGATGAAGAGATTAGTCGGGGCATCCAGGAGTTGGGGTCGTTCAAAGCTCCTGGCGTGGATGGTTTCCAAGCCGTCTTTTTTCAACGATGTTGGGAGGTGGTGGGTGACTCGATTAATGGTTGTGTTTGTGCCTTTTTTGAATCATCTACGATGCAGAAGGGGTTGAATGGCACCCTTATAGCCCTGCTCACCATGGTGTCAAAGCCCGAGACCATCCACCAATTTCGTTTGATCAGTCTTTGTAATGTGTTGTACCAAACCATTACGAAAGTTCTCGTGAACAGGATGAGACCCCTTCTTTCTTCTCTCATTAGTCCGATGCAAGGTAGTTTCCTGCCCGGTAGACTCATTACTGATAACATTGTTGTGATGCAGGAGCTTGTTCACTCGATGAGGAAGAAGAGAGGAAGGAAAGGCTAGATGATTCTCAATATCGATCTCGAGAAGGCGTATGACCGCCTCCAGTGGGACTTTGTGATCGATACGATGTGAGATGTGGGCTTCTCGGAGTGCTGGTTGCTCTGGGTAAAGGCGTGTATGTTCTCTGTCTCCACCAAGTCCTAGTGAACGACGAGATGATCGAGGGCTTTAAGCAAACGAGGGGCTTGCGACAGGGAGATCCAACCTCTCCTTACTTTTTTATTCTGTATCTAGAGAGGCCGAGTCAAGCTATTTTCCAATCGGTCGAGGATGGGGAGTGGATCCCAGCCCGACTAACGAGGAACGAGCCTAAGTGTTCTTGAAAATTTGGGGATTAAAGGCGCTAGAAAGAGTCTATTGTTTTATATGATTTGTCGTCCGAGGGGCTATCATTACAAATGAGGGGAGGGTTCGATGCCACCTTGCGACAGATCCTTGCTGTGGGGACTGCCCACGTCAATAGGAATCGCTCCTGCACCTCTTTAGGGAATGTGGGAAGATTGATGGCTTTTGGTGTGACATTGGGGTTCCGGGTGGCTGCAGTGAGTTCTTTGTGGCTCCTTTCGCTGCCTGGATCTGTTCCAATCTATTAGCGTCTTCGAAGCATACGAAAAGAATGGAGTGGTCGAACGTGTTCCCTATGGCCTTGTGGTGGTTATGAAGGTGCTGAAATGAGCAAGTCTTCAACCAAAGGGAGTGCACACTCGACCGGGTTCTGTTCATCAAGGCTAAAGAAAGGGAGTATGTGGTGGCCTGGAGTAACGACAACAGAAGAAATAATTTGAGGGTGAAGTGCCGAATTGAGATATGTTGGGAGAGGCCTCCTGGAGGCTGGGTAAAATTAAACTCAGATGGGTTGGTGTCCAGGGATGGTACGACAGGTGTAGGAGGAGTCATCCGCAACGAGGCAGGGCAGTGGATCGATGGGTACGTCCGGCGTATCGACTGCTGCACTGTTCCGACAGAAGAGTTGTGGGGTCTGCTCAATGGACTCTGATTAGCTTGGGAGAGAGGGCACATAAAGGTTTGGGTGGAGGTTAATTCCAAGCTCATTACTATTCTTATCACGAAAGGGGTGGATGGCGCTCATCCTCTTTCTAGCCTGGTACGTCAGTGCCAGAGCTTTTTATCCTGTGACTGGGATGTCCAGTTACGTCATGTCTTTAGGGAAGTGAACTTTGTCGCCAACTCCATTGCATCTTTTGCTTTTACTTTCCCGCTTGGGTTTCATGCACTCCTTGTTCCGCCATTAGAGGTTGGTTTACTCACTGACGGGGATGTTAGGGGAAGGGCTACTCCCCGACTTTTGCACGTGTAGCCCATGACACTTCGTTTTGCAATCCACTGAGAGCTCGTCTCACACTTTGTTGACCAAATAAATAAATAAATCATGGATAAGGTATTAAGGGCTCGTTTGGTTTAAATTTTGGAAATGTAAAAGGGAAGGGAAAAGAAATGAATGTAGTCTAATTATAGTATAAGATTCATTGTTAAAAAATTTAATTATAGTATAAGATACAAAATTGGTTTGTTCCTCCTTATTTTACTCACTCATTTGAGTAAGGGATAACTATATTCCTATACTCCTCTAATCATTACCCCTCTTATCTTATTTTCCACACAAAAAAATAACGTTGTTCTCTTATCTAGATATATTGTCCTATGCAAAATTTGTTTCCATTCCGTTTGAATCTTCCCAATCGTCATGAATATGAACATTGTCGACGTCTTGAATAGCTATGATTACTTCAAGGTTGTCACATTCTACTACGATGTTCTTTATTTCTTTCCCGAGGGTTACCTCTATACCGATATAGATCGCAAAAGCTTATGTTTATAGTGTACAGATTCTGGTGGGATCGTTGACTAGATAATAACAATAACCTGACCATTACAATTCCTAATAATTCCCCTAATACCACATGCGCCAGAGTTCTTAACAAAGTCATCCGCACTTTGTAGAAGCCTCTCGTTGGATGTTTTCACTTGGGACTATTTGTTTTCTTTGTTTAATCTTATCTTTTTTGTCTATACGTGGTTCCAGTTATTTATATCAATAATTAACCGTTGAATTATTTGCGTTATCGATTTATTTTTGGATTTGTTAAAAATATACTATTTCTCAATTCCTATATCGCTTGTCAAATATAGTTAAGTAAAGTGAGTCTCATTTTTCATCAGGTGTGGGTTTTTAAGGAAACTGTGGTTTATAGTTGGTGTCATAATATTCTTTTTTTTTTGTTGATTCATATTGACCTATCAGTGATCTCGTCTTCTTGATCGCGGAGGAAACATTGAGAGGACACTCTACTGAAATACCTATTCAGTCTCACTTTTGTGGGCAGACCGTCAATAGTTAATTTTCATAAGAAATTTTTTGGTCTAGAAGGAATATTTAGTTTTCAGATCCAAGAGTAGTTGTCATTGTTTTGTGGGTTTGGGCTAGTTAGTTTGTGTATGGATTTCGTTGTGAATGACCCATTTGTGTTTAGTTTCCATATTAGCCTTTCAAGTGTATCCTATTCCGGAATTTTGATGTTTACTACATGTTAGATGACATTAGCTGGGAACAGTTGTTGAAGTACGTTTATGTTTAATTTCTTCTGGTCATTCATCAGGTCTGATACTCGTTGATGGAGCCCCTAGCTGACAAAGGATACTCGTTGACGGAGGAGAAATGTCGTTGGTTTCACCTCTCCAAAGAAAATAATTCCCAAACTAACAAACTAACTAGTAAACTAGTATAGAGGATAAGTAAGGAGTTGAACCTACAGAGAAACAAGTATTTCTATGCAATATGTATTTACTAATTATGCAAATAAAGATAGGATATGATATGAATAAAGATAAACAATAAGGAAAGAAAATAGATGATGACAAATGTTAGTTTAGCGAATAAAAGATAGTAGAGTAGAGTGTGTGGTTTCGCATACAATTCGCAACATTGGTTGGTTTACTTGATCCTTGACTCAATTCAATATTATTTACAAGCTTATGCCGACTTGCCTGGACTAGATTGTTCCGCAAAGATACAATTCACTTATTCAATGTGGCATCACGAAAGAATAAGAACCGATTACTTAGGCCAATTGGCAACATCTATCCAATGCAATTAGAATGTTCGATAATGCATATTTCATATAGGCATTATAGATGTTTCTTATTGCATTTAGATATTGGTTTTGCATATCTTTTGGTCTAGTTTCATATCTTTCATGTGAAGTATTCGACTTCGGAATCTACGCATTTTTAGTGTTTATTCTGCAGTTTTAGATTCCGACTTTGGATTGGATCTTGGAGGAGCTTAAATGACATGTTTTAGAGAATATAAATTCTAAGGAAGGAGCTACCAAGGAGAAAAGAAGCACAACGTCGAAAATAAAGGAGAGAAGTGGTCACTGTTGAGACCAGCGCCTGCCGGTATCCTAGCGGTGCCCGCCACTATCTCGTGCTCAGCGAAGTCGATTTAAGTTCGAAGATACTATTATTATATTATATTATTATTATTATTATATTTCCTTGGGTTTTAACAACTCTATTTAGATTTTATTCTTTCATATTCATACGTGTGTGGCATTAGGGTTAGACAAACACAATTAGATAGAAGAGAGATTTTTGGCCGATGAATTATAAGGATTTGATTCGAAGACATGATTGAATGAATTGTGAGGATTTGATTTCAATTTGTTATTTATAAGCATATTTATCATCTTGTTCTTGTTGATATTTGTGTTCCTTTATTTGATTGATCACCGTGTTAGGAATTGCATCTATGCTATGAATTCGTTGTTGTTTTCTAGATAGCAAACGAAGCCACTGAAGTAGTGATATTTCTATGTTTTTGTAGTGGATGATTTTGATTGATCTATGTCGATAGAAGTGTTAGGGCTGAATAGGGTTGCATCGTTTGTCTTCTAATTGCATGGAATCGATATGTCAATTGGTCTTAGAACTTGAGTGTTTAATGCTATTCTTTAGTGATATTGAATAAGAAGATTGTATCTTTGCAGATCTATCAACCTTAGTCAAGTCGACATATGCTTAGAAATATCTATTGAATCAGTCCTAGGATCTTAATCCTTAACCATTGTCGAGAATTACAGGTGAAATATATTCTCGATCTATGTTATTATCAATACTTTGCAATCATTGATCTCTTTACTTTACCTTGTTATCAATTTGCTACAAATCATTGCTTTTGTCATAAGAATCATTGTTAGAAACATTGCATAGCAACCGTTCTCTCTATGGGTTCGACTTCGGACTTTATCGCTATACTAATTTGTTGGTTTATCAATCTATTGATTTACTAATCTATTGGCTTGATCTTTGAGTTAGGATATTGTATTACTATTTGGAAAAGGACGAAAGAGTCAATGGCATTTGTCCCGCAGAAAATTCTTGGCGCCATTGCCGGAGAGAAAAGAGTTTTCTTTTCTTTATTTCTATCATTGATTTTTTTTTTGATTTTTTTTCTTCGAGTCTTTCTTGTCCTTGTATGGTTCAAACTCCTTTTTTCTAATTCATCACCTTTATCTTTTGATCCAGAGATTAAAAGATCTATTTTTAGGTTGGAAAGGAGGGTCAAATTTGACACACATAAGGAAATGAGAGACGAAGTTGTTGTTCCAAAAAGAACCCTGAGAAGTTTAAAGGAACCTAATTTGAATGCATAACCGCTTGCAATTAGACTTCCTGCTCTCCCTGAGGGTTCAATGTTTGAATACAAATCAAATTGTTCTACTATTTTGCCCTATTGTCATGGATTGCTTGGGAAGGAACCAAGTAAACACCTTGCAACCTTTGCTAGTGTATGCAATAGACTTAGACCCCAAGGCCTTACCGATGACTAATTGATGCTTAGATTCGGCTGGCGATTGGCTATATTACCTACCCCTCGAAAGCATTACTACTTGGGTTGAGTTAAAGAAATATTTCCTTCAAAAGTATTTTCATGCTACTTGCCTCAACAAACTCAAGCAGGAGTTGTCTAGTATTGAGCAATCACGTACGGAAAGTCTTCATGAGTATGCTGAGCGATTCAAGAGGCTTAAAGGTAGTTGTCCACAACATGGTATGCCCGAAGATGATTTAGTGCTACCTCTTTACGAGGGCTTGCTTGATGGAGACAGGAGTCTTATCAATGCTACTAGTGATCGATATGTTTTGGATAAAAGACCTCATGAAGCAATGTAAATTTTTGAAGGGTTAGCTAATGCATCGCAACAATATGGGAAACACCAAGGAGTTAGAGGAGTGCACAAGTTGGACGATTCTAGAGATGGTCGCAAGGATGAGTTAGATAAGCTTACTGAGCTCGTCAACAAGATGGCTATACAAATGAATCAAACTCATCTGAATGACAAGTGTCCTTTGATTTAGGAGGATGTCGTTGATTTGAATGCTATGGATCACAAGTGGTTGTTAATCTGAAGGGGAATGTTAGAGCCATGATCCTTAGAGGAGGAAAAGAAGTGCATTTACACACTAGAAATGTTGAAGAAAGGCCTAAGGAGGTGATTGATGTAGGTGATGGATTGATGAACATGACTCATAAAACGCTACACCGTCAGACGAGGCCCGCCGCTCCTAAAATTTGCACCCGCCGCACCCTACAGTAGCTGATCCAAATTTTGACGTTGAGCCATCCGCGAAGAAATCGTTGAAGGAGTGGTCTTCTATGGTTCCAAGACATGCATCACCCTTTCCTCATGCCTTAAGACCTGATCGTAAGTGGAAAGACGAACAAATTTTTTTATGAAACCTTTGCTCATTGTGAGGTAAATATTCCAATCTTAAATTTGATTAAAATTATACATCGATATGCTAAGGTTTTGAAAGGATTATGCATTATGATGACGAAACCCGATTTTCGGAATCCCGTGTCGACGGGTTCCGAGATCAAGGTGGACGCAGGCGAGCTCAAACGATTGGCCTTACCTGATATACGTGACGAGATTACCGTCAGTGTCCCAAAACCTGTGTCGATCCGAGCTCAAGCCATCCGCGGACCACCGTCCTCCCAGGGCTTCATCAAACGTCGGCTCCCAATGATCGGGACAAATCCCCCTCGGGAAGGATGTTCGAGCCATAAAAAACCGACCCCTATCTTTGAGGCTATCAAGCCTTATTTATAATCTAAGCCTTATGTGCCATGCCCGACACATGTGGCAAAACCAACGTTGATGGCTTTAATTTATAATCATTTAGAATTTATCTCCATGAGCTTACAACTACTAGCAAGAGGCCATCCGCGAGTTTAGCTCCAACGTCGAGGGGCTTTATCTCCACGAGCTTACCAGCTACGAGCAATAGGCCCTCTACGAGCATATCTCCTTGGTCGAGGGACTTATCAAGTGTTCTCCGAGAGGCACAAGTTACGATCGGAGGCCCTCTGCGAACGATAGCTCCAGCGTCGAGGGGCTTATCAAGTGTGCTCCGAGATGTTCAGGATACGATCAGAGGCCCTCCGCGAGCAATAGCTCTAGCATCGAGTGACTTATCAAGTGTGCTCCGAGAGGCTAAAGCTACGAACGGAGACCCTCCGCGAGCGATGGCTCCAACTTCAAGAGAATTAGTTTATACTCGTTAAGATTTTATCTCCGCGATCTTACTAGCTACGAGAAGGAGGCCCTCTGCGAGCACATCTTCAGCGTCGAGGGACTTATTTTATACTCATTAAGATTTTTATCTCCGCGAGTTTACCAGCTACGAGCAGGAGGCTATCTGCGAGCATAGATCCTTCCTCGAGGGACTTATCAAGTGTGCTCCAAGAGGCTCAAGCTACGATCGGAGGCCCTCCATGAGCGATAGCTCCAGCGTCGAGGGACTTAGTTTATGCTCGTTAAGAATTTATCTCCGCGAGCTTACCAGTTACGAGCAGGAGGCCCTCTGCGAGGATAGCTCATTCATCGAGGGACTTATCAAGTGGGCTCCGAGAGGCTCAAGCTACAATCGGAGGCCCTCCGCGAGCGATAGGTCCACCGTCGAGGGACTCAATTTATACTCGTTAAGATTTTATCTCCGCGAGCTTATCAGCTACGAACAAGAGGCCCTCTGCGAGCATAGCTCTTTCGTTGAGGGACTTATCAAGTGTGCTTCGAGAGGCTTAAGTTACGATCGGAGGCCCTTCACGAGCGATAGCTCCAGCTTCAAGGGGCTTATCAAGTGTGCTCCGAGAGGTTCATGCTACGATCGTAGGCCCTCCGCGAGCATTAGCTCAAGCGTCGAGGGACTTAGGTTATCCTCGTTAACAGTTTATATCCGCGAGCTTACTAGATACGAGCAGGAGGCCCTCTGCGAGCATAAATCTAGCGTCGAGGGACTTATCAAGTGTGCTCCGAGAGGCTCAAGATACGATCGGAGGCCCTTCGCGAGCGAAAGCTCAAGCGTCGAGGGACTTAATTTATACTCATTAAGAGTTTATCTCGGCAAGCTTACCAGCTACGAGCAGGAGGCCCTCTGCGAGCATAGCTCCTTGGTCGAGGGACTTATCAACTGTGCTATGAGAGGCTCAAGCTACGACCGGAGGCCCTCCGCGAGCGATATCTCCAGCGTCAAGGGGCTTATCAAGTGTGCTCCGAGAGGTTCATGCTACGATCGGAGGCCCTTCGCAAGTGATAGCTACAGCTTCGAGGGACCTATCAAGTGTGCTCTGAGAGGCTCAATCTACGATCGGAGGCCCTCAGCGAGCAATAGCTCCAGCGTCGAGGGACTTAGTTTATAGTCGTTAAGAGTTTATCTCCGCGAGCTTACCATCTACGAGCAGGAGGCCCTCTGCGAGTATAGCTCAAGCGTCGAGGGACTTATCAAGTGTGCTCGGAGAGGCTCAAGCTACGTTCGGAGGCCCTCCACGAGCGATAGCTCAATCGTTGAGGGACTTAGGGGTTTCTCCTCAACCTACTTTGGGCTAGAAGAAAACAGGTGGCAAGATTAAATATGATTGGGTGGCCATTACAGGTAGAACATTTAACAATGACAAGGGAGAGACTAACTCTATGCTTGGGCATCCGTGCTTGCTCATGGCAGACAAAGTGATTAGGAAGGCTTTTGGGGGTTAGGGCAAGACTAGTAACATCACGGTCTTAGATTTGACGTGGTTCTGGTATGGTGTTTTTTCCAACAATGCAGGGACGTGTCGGACTAGGCTTCTATATTTGTTGCATCATGCATTTCAAATGAAACAAGCGGAAGCCCGAAGGGGTAGTTATCCCTATGGGGTATGATCACACTGATTGCTAGAAAATGGGAACCAGAACCGCCAAAACGGTTCAAGTCAGTACATGGGTCTCATATGTACTATGAGAGGAGTTTGAACACAACCACTTTATTGAGAAACCCAATGTAGCAAGAGTTGTATTGGAAACCGACGAGCGGTTACCATTAAGCAATATATTTGCCATGTCCCCTTCCATCTAGGGCAAGAGCTTTGGACTTCCATATGATCAAGAACGAAGAGAATCATACATCGGGTCGAGATGAATGAAGTACACCAATGGACATGCACGACCCCTTGCCCAAGCAATAAAGGACGAGATGAGAGTGCCAACTAAAGAGGGTATGGAGTGGGATAGCAGGGCTTGTCTAACTAGTTCACCCATTGAGGATGTGCTCATGGATATCGGTTGTCAGAGTCATCAACATCGATTTACTCTATCACAACCAATGTCCGAGGGTGTGCATTTGCACCATGGTGAATCAAGCTCTTCTATTCCTTACGAGCAGCAGTTACAAGGGATGCATGGAATTGCAAACCGACAGTCCGATATGGATACGAAACTTTGGGAGATGGCTGACAATGAAAGATACATCTTCGATAGGCTCATCTACATATCTGATAGGGAGGATCGTTTGGGGGAAGAATTTGAGGAGATCCGTGTAAGTTAGGACTTGCATCACATCCAATAGATAGACATGGAGATGACTCCTCGGGACATGTCGGCCAACCAACAATCGATGTTTGATACGATCCACGAAATCGCCTACCAAGTAGATGATGTTCAACTCTGGTCACACTAGATGGATGGTGAGGTCGAGTCAATTTAGGATCAACAAGAGGTGGTTACATTATATGTTCATGCATTGGACAAAAACGCCCGTGGATAGTACATACCCTAACAATGAAGATCATTGCACTTGCTCGTTGAGGTTGCCATGCAATATTTTACCAGGGAAGGGCCTTTCAATGGTCGTCGAACGTTACGTTGGCAGGAGGGCACAAGCGGTCGAGCAGAAGGTCAGGTGAAGGTCGAGGTGGTGGTCGATGTGGATGTTTGTATGGTGGTCGAGGTTGAGGTATGTATGGTGGATTGGTGGTCGCGGTGGGGTCAGGGTTGACACCTTTAAAAATATTATGAATTAATGTCATGGATACTATATATGAATATGTATTTTATGTGTACTATGTTTGATACACTTGGTTAACTTGATTTCGGTTTATGTTTCTCGGGCTTAGAAAATGTGTATACGTAATCTAGCACATTTTATTTTATATGGAATTGTCTAAAACAAGATAGATTACATATTGGGTAAATTTCTTTGTGAATGGATGCATGATGGCACATGTTGTCAAGACTTGAAAAACAAGTTCAACAAGAGTACTTGTAAAATCTAAACTTAAGAGAATCGATTTAACCAAAATTGTTGAAAACAAAAACGCCCATTTGATTCCAATTAGGAAATCCCACGATATATCTGCAAACTTCGCTTCACCTCCACTCTCGTCGCGTCAAGCTGCATGTGGTTGCTGTATTTTCACAAGTGCGAACGGGAGACCAAAGGTCTGATATATGTAGAATCAACAAAACATCAGTATTCCCTCTTATCCCAACGTTGTTGGTATCCCGTAGGAGTGTACATGTATTAAGTTCGAGCCCTACTTCAGGCAAAATTCAAACAATTTTTTACGAAAGTTATATATATACACGTATGTATATGTATGTATATATATTTATACGTACACTCTAGTGTTGTAACCAACGACTTTGTGTGGTTTCTTAATAATTTATATTTTATTACATCATTAATTTATGTTAAACTATTATTTTTCTTTAAATTATGAAGATTAAAATTATTTCAATCAACCTTTATTCTGAAAGTCTTCAATTAATCATAATTAAGTTAAGATTATTTACATCTAAAATCAATATAAGGATTAATTTATTAAGTGAATAACATAGATGTAACTATTTCCATCTCCTTCATCTCCTTAATTTATTAAGTGTGTCACATACCTTTCACCAAGAATATGTTTTATGTACTATCCAACTTTCTTCATTCCATTATATAATACACGAAATTATTGAACTTCTTTGTGTTCACGTAAAATGGTTTCCAAATCCCTTGCTATATTGCTTGCCACAATTATTTAAAAAATTAATTTCATAGTCAATTATTCCATATTCAAGTTATTATTTTAGAAATGTTTGATGCTTGTCTTCTCGTTAACACAATTTTTACTTTGTATATTAGGTTATTATTTCAAAAATGAATTTCATAGTCAACTATTCAACATTTAGGCTATTATATCAAAATTGATTGACGTTTGTCTTCGCGTTAACACAATTTTTACTTTGTACGTACATTGTTATTGTTTCAAAAATGAATTTCATAGCCAGTTACTCCACATTTAGGTTATTATTTCAAAATTGATCGATGCTTGTCTTCGCGTTAACACAATTTTTACTTTCTACATTAGGTTATTGTTTCAAAAATGAATTTCATAGTCAATTATTCCACATTTAAGTTATTATTTCAAATTTGATTGATGTTTGTCTTCGCGTTAACATAATTTTTACTTCGTACATTAGGTTATTATTTCAAAAAACATTTTCGTAGTCCATTATTCCACATTTAGGTTATTATTTCAAAATTGATAGATGCTTGTCTTGCCGTTAACACACTTTTCACTTTGTACTTTTGGTTATTGTTTCAAAAATGAATTTCATACACTACAAAAAAGAAATAGCCACGGTCAAACAGCCACGAATAGGCCACGAATGATCATGGCTAAATGGTTTAGCGACGGGCATAGCCACAAATTTTACGTTCGTCGCCATTCATGGCTATATGCCTTGTCGCTAAATGTCATATTTCCAACATCCGTGGCTAATAGCCACGATATGACAAGTCTGTGGCTATGCCCGTGGCCGGGTTAGGATCGTGTCATTCGTGGCTATAGCGACAAAGTTAGCCACAGTGTATGTCGTGGCTGATTTCGTGGCTTAGCACGTGATAGATCTCCAGCGTCTTTCGTGGTTGATTTCGTGGCAACTATCGTGGCCAATTAGGTGGCTAAGTTTGTGGCTTTGTTAGCTATAGCTGTGGCTATTCCCGTGGCGGTATTCGTGGCTAAATTCATGACTTTATCGATGGCTATTCCCGTGGCCTTATTCGTGCTATGAGCTAGGAAATAAATTTAATATAATTTTACAAATCTCTCACCCAAACACATTCAAAATATAACCATAAATTACATCATTCAAAACACATCCATAACACACTTAAAAGTTCAACGATACAACATGTCTCAACATGCACGAGTATCATAAGGACACCTACTAGAAGCATGTATTCAATCCAAACGAACACAAGACACCCAAATGAAATGTCGGAGCACCTACATAAATAAAAATCTAAACCACCACATTGAAGCCAACTTGATTTCGCTCTTCATCGCAATCGCAGACATCGTTGATGAAAAATAAATAACTTGCATTAAACTCAACCAAAGCTTACAACCGACTGAAGCCAACTTGCTTTCGCTCTCTTGCTCCTACTCGGCCTCCACTCTCTCTCTCTACTCTTTACCTCTTCTCCTTCTCTAGAATTCAATGAATAAAAATCAGCCCTATAGGCTTTATTTATAGGGCTTAATCCTTGCTAATCAGGGAAAGCAAATCTATCTACTTTCTAAAGATAAAACTTAATTAAATAAAACATAAATCTAAAAGGCAATTATCTAAAATATCTAAAAATCTTCATGTGGTAGATAAATCCTTCTCTCTATAGATAGATCTTGATAGAATAGGATGGAATCCGGCCTTGCTTTGCGCCTAAGTAATCAACATATGCTCGGATTGGCCCAACGGACCCGCGGCCCAAGAAAGGCTTGGTCGACGTCGAATAGTTTGGTCAACGTCGAGGAAAGTCCTCGATCTCGGCTTGGCTCCTCGAGTGGCTTCCTCTTCCTCGAGCTCGGGTGTGCTTATGGGTCTTGGTCGACGTCGAGGAAGTAGGTCGACGTCGAGTAGAGTCGAACTCGAGTTCTCTTCGTCTTCAGTTCTCGACTTGGTTATGCTCTCAGCGATAGTCGATGTCGAGTAACTTACTCGAGATCGAGGAGGATTCAACCTCCGTCTTCTTCTTTTGGTTTTGTCCCGAAATGGCTCCAAATTCTACAATATTAAACCAAAACTTATGTAGACCTCCATTTCTTGCAAATAAGCATAAACTACACAAATTCGTTATATTCCCATCCAGAATACATATGACGATAGAATAAGGAGCTGAAATAAGCATAAAAACATTGCATAAAACATGGACATCAAATCACCCCATACTTAAGCTTGATTGTCCCCGAGCAATAACTTGGATGGTCATTCAGGGGAAGAATTCAAACTCTCAACATCGTAGATTCATTCTTATATGTTTCTGCAGTCAATTACCATCATCAAAAAGGTTCTAATGCCACAATTCATGCAAGTGCAATAAAATCAACATCTACTCACAAAAGGAGGGTTATGCAAAAACAATTCATGTGACAAAGCATTAATAATCAAGAGGACTTTAATTTAAGCTCAATAAGAAGTAGATTGGTAAAAGGCTTAAGGTGGACAATTTTTGGCAATGTGGTGTTAATAATCCGGGGAAATGGAGTACTTTCCAAATTGAATCTCCACATTCCTTTTTCATAAGATTCATCAACTTTCACTCTTACGCTCGATGCTTTTTTTCAATATTATGTTTTTACCTCTTTAACCTCAGCACTGCCTTCTCGCGAGTCGCAAACATGGGTGTCATGAATGGCCCCGGATACTTAGTGCTTCGGACTCCTCACCTGTGTGTCCCATCTCACTGAACAATTATCTCAGCGAACAGGGTCGATCTAACTTTATCTCCTAAGGTGACCGAATTTTCTTTCACTCATTAAATTTTCCTTATATTTCAAACAATTTCCTACCAAACTCCAATAATGATATAACGACACAAACACCATATGATAATCTCCATAATGTGACATCATTCTCAACATAATCCCCGGATGGAAATAAAGTAAGGAATGGCAATATTTAGAACATGTGGAGCAAAATATGAAATAAGGCATAATATGGCTTTTTGTGATGCATATAAGCATAGGTAAGGCTAGGAATATAAAAAATGAGCATTATATGGAAATATAAATTCCTCCATCCTCTTATCATGCAACATGTCAAAAGCAACTTAAAATTTTACCTCCTTTCATGGTTTTTAATAAAAATATGCACTTCATTGTAACTTCCCTTTACTAGGCAATTTCATGCTATATCTCTAATTAATCCAATTTTGCATTGTTGAGTTTAATTTAAAACTTCCATGACACTCATCTTTAAACAGTTTACAAGCTTTGGGAGATGTCTCATAAAACAAACTCTGGGTTTAGCAATTAAGCACAAAAATTAAAAATTCACCTAAAATTCACCATGTAAAACCATAAACAAGAATAAAATAATGATAATGAGCTCTTCCCCCACCCATACTTAAAATATACAGTGTCCTTACTGTATAAAATAATATAAAACAGAGGTAAAGGAAGGAACTCACCGAATAACACGTTGTATAGTCAAAACAGGGTCGTCGAGTAACTGAAGTAGTCGACGTCGAGTAGGCGTGGTCGATGTCGAGTACAGATCTGCTGTGTCGAGTGAAAGATGAAGTCGAGGATGCTCCTGGTGGTCGACGTCGAGTTGCTAGGTCGACGTCGAGTAGAACTTTGTGCTCGATGTTCCTCTTGGTCGGTCTCGACTTGGCCTAGTCGATTTCGACTAACTTTCAGTTTTGCCGCTCTTTGCGATCCTTTTATGCTTCTCGACCTAAAAATGTTAGATATTTCACAAAGACAAGACCTTCAACATGAAGCATTCAAAAATATAAAAACAAACAAAACCAAAACCATAAGTTTCAAAGTCCCAAAAATCCAAAATTTTTATGTACATGCTCTAGATTTTAGAGTCGCTAGGCCAACTTCTCCGCTTGTGCTCAAGGACCGTCAATGTGGGCCCCTGACATGCGATATATTCTATAGCGCATTTAGTAGTTTTTGTCATCAT
This sequence comes from Persicaria tinctoria, assembly GCA_037127255.1. Lineage (NCBI taxonomy): Eukaryota > Viridiplantae > Streptophyta > Magnoliopsida > Caryophyllales > Polygonaceae > Persicaria > Persicaria tinctoria. Next base: position 37,291,780 of record JBANSL010000012.1, on the reverse strand, counting down.
TTACATGTCATTGTGAGAGATATTTGTATGAACTTGGTGATTCGGAACCTGTTGAAGAAGTTGAAGAAATCATAGGATCATGCAAGTTACAGAAGAGTTGAAGTGAAGAAGTTCGGAAGCAGCTGGAAGCTGGTGAGATTGGCGCGGCCGCACTGCTACTGGCGTGCCCGCGCTGCTATCGGCGCGCCCACGCTGCTAGGAGAACGTGCCCGCGTCGATGCACCAGATGGAAGTAGCAAGAAGAAACACTGGCGCGCCCGCGCTGCTACTGACGCGCCCGCGTCAGTCCCTGGAGACGGATTCTTATCCGATTTTTCCCGATCTCATTAGTTTTAATATTATATTTTTACGGGATTTTAAACCCTTTAAGTAGGATATATATTATTTCCGAACGGAAGTTTTGAGAGATTATTAGGTTATTTTCCAGAGACGTAGTTTCCTTTTTCTTCATCTCACAAACCCTATGGAGAACTAACTCTCCGTTGTTGCACTTGGTTCTTTGAAGCCTTCGATTGATTTGGTTGTGAGTATTCTACTCTTGTTCGTCCTTTGTTAATTGTTTCGATCTCCTGAGCTTATTGCTTGATTGCTTATTATTGGTTAATCTGGATTGATCACCTAGGTTTATCGATACTAGTCATATTGCTAGGGTTTCCAATTCCAGGTTTTGGGGTTGTAGATTCATTGTAGCAAACCCAATCGTCATAAGCAGGTTGCTTGTGGTAGATTGTGAAGGAGATTCGATTACAGGCTATTTTAACGGGTTGTTAGAATCGCTTGTGTCTCATTATAATTCATGTTTGAATGCTATCGCTTTATTATTCGGTGAAGGTTTTCCCTTGTAATTTGGTGATAAGTGCTTTTAGGACTGGTAGGACTAAAAGCTATTACACGATCTGAATTGAGAACAATTACTGGACATTAGAACTTGAGACTCATAGAATGCGATGATGAACCATCTCAATTGTTGTGCGGATAATTACCTGGTGTGATACTTTTCCATCATATATTCGCAACCTCTTATTGCAACTTGTTCTGTCATTATCGCCTACACACAAAACTCCCCCTTGAATTGGTTACTTTTGGGTAATAATACTTGCTCTTACAATTGATTCTGTCTCCCTGTGGGTTCGACCCTGACTTACCTACTATACTTGTTATAGTTTGCATCTTAGGAATTTACTTTGATTTGGCATAACGACTTTAGGCCTGTCAAATTTGGCGCCGTTGCCGGGGAAACGGATTATCTTTGTTCTTGTTTGTCTTATTACCTGTTTGGTTATTTAATTCTTGTGTTATTTTAATTGATAACTTTTGTATATATTTACCTCTAACCCCGTCGTGAACCTATCTTACGGTTCACGACACCTTATTACTAATATTTCTAGATGTTGAAGTTATGGCAGTTTCAGGGAGAATATTTTCACAACTACCTCACAAGAGTGCAAAATTTATTTGACATCCGTTATTCACGGGGTTTTCGAGATAGTTTGCGAGATGTGGTGGTTTGCGTTTTTGAGGGCATGGCTCCTTAGACCCGAGAACTTGCCAGGTCCATAAACAATGGAAGCTTTGCTGGTTTAGGAGTGTCGGGATTATGGGATCTTCTCTGCTACATGGGTGACCAATCAGCGGAGGAAGAATCCTACACTTCGACGTTTCAACCAATGGAGTACTCCGACCCATCCATGGAGGAGTCAACCATTGTCTTAATGGAGCAGATAGGGCAATTACGTGAGATAGTGAATCAAACTGGGGAAGCTATGAATCAAACTGGGGAAGCTATGAATCAAAATAGGGAAGCAATTATCCAACTCTCGCAGACATTGAAAGAGTTGATAGTTAAGGTGCATTCTATTCCTCAACTTGATGAAAGCCAAGATGCAGACAACGATGAATTCTCTGGTAATGAAGAAGAGCATCGAGTGGTTATCGACACGAAATCTCAGGGGACGTCCATAGAGATTGAAGATGTTTCGTTGCCCCCTTCATTCGTAGAAATCATCCCCAACTCGCCTATCAAGGAGCCAAGTCTGGAACTAATTTCTGTGGTTCCCGAACAAGAAACTGGTATTTTTTGCAAATTGGGAGACTTTGGTGAATATGTTGATCCATGGAGCCACTACTTCAACAAACCACCAACAGAACTGTGTTGGTGGTCTTACATACCCTCGAGGGAGAATCAAGCTAAAATGATGAGTAAGTTGGTAATGGTTCTCATTGCTGAATTTCTAACTACCAATTGTTTCATTTTCAGTGTGCATTTGAATATCGGCTGGGCACGAGAGTTTGATTTGCTTTTAAGGGCGTTGTCGATGTCCGCTTGAGTCTTGAATGAGTGGATGACTATAACGTCGAGCCAACGACGGTAACCAACGGCGCTGCATGGGAGGCAACCCAAGGTATTGCATTCTTTCCCTTAACTCGATTTCTAGCGACAAATTGCACCCGCATTTCGGACCCACTGCTTCCGCAGTGTTAATTTTCGTCCAAAAAAAAAAAAAAAAAAAAAAAAAAAAAAAAAGGCCACGGGCTGGAAAACCCGCTTCGGGCCAGCCCGCCATTTTCAAGCCCCATCATCACTACCCATCACCATCCCCTCAAATACCACCAAAACCCTACATCCCCCACACTCTCTCACCTTCCCCACACCCTCTCCTCTCACACCCAATCTCCTCCACACTCCACTCAAACACCCCCCACCAGGGTCCCCACACCCCGTCCCCTTCCCTTCCTTCAACTCTCGGCACTGAGACATCGACGACCGCGTTCGACTTGTTTGGAGGTCTGCAGAAATCGCCGACGCGGCCGCGCCACCCCCAACGCGCCCGCGCCTGTCAGAGAAACCCACCAAAAGGCTGACACACCTGACGCGGCCGCGCTGCTACCCGACGCGCCCGCGCTGCTAACCGACGCGCCCGCTCTGCTCGCCAACGTGCCCGCGTCTGCCCCCTGCGCCGAACCTCATCTGTTCGTTGTGAGTTCCTTCCGCTGTCCTTATTTCGATTCCGATTTAGTCGTATTATCTATCGAGTATGAGTTCATCGGAGGAAGAGGCGAGTAGATCTGATAATGGGTTAGAATTGTCTGAAGAGGAGTGGGCTATTTATAATAAGGTCAGCTGTGTCAGTTCTACCAAATATTTGCATAGAGAGACCCTTCAGAGACTTCAGATGCTAGATTGTATGCAGAAGTGTCTAGCTCACGCTGGTATTAGTGACTTTTTGGAGTTGAGAGCTGTAGGATACCCGGAACTGTGCAAGCAGTTCCTCGCGACATATCAGCTGTACCTTGGAGATAACAGAATTAGAGGGGTTGCTTTCAGATACAATGGCACTACCTACCGGGCTTCTGCAGCAAGGTTGCGAGCTGCTTTGGGGGTCACTAACGCCCCAACTGATGGATGGGTGACAGCCGCGACCGACCCAGACCTAGTTGCATTCTTTAGAGCGGTGTCTGGAGAAGAATTCTTAACCAGTAACGAGTACAACAGCAGGATTACTCATCCTGTCTTCCGTATGTTGTGCAAGATCGTCTATGGGACATATTATGGGCTGATCACAGATACCAAGCTTTCCATGACACACCTGAGGTTTGCCTACAGCGCTGTGCCTACTGCAGATTATACGCCTGACTGGGTTCGGCTCTTCTTCGATGGGCTCGACAAGGTCAGAAAGGATCGCAGTGCCGTTGGACCAGAAATGGTCCAGAGCGGACTTATTACTCGGGTAGCCATTGCTGCAGGCGTTGGGCAAAATGGTTTGCAGGCACTGGAGGAGCAGGTCATAGCGAGGACCTATACAGAGGAGTATCTGCGAAGGTGTTTGATGCTTGATACTGCACCGGATGGGGGAGCCATTTGGTGTACAGGCAAGAAGAAAGAGCATCAATTCAGGCTCCCTAAGCCCCTTCCTTGGTCTGAGACTTGGACGGATTGGTATATTGAGGCTGATTATTTTCCGACGTCAGTTCTAGGTAGACGGCGTCGCCTTGAGGTGGGTAGCAGTAGTGGCACAGCTGGAGCGGCCACGGATGAGGATGCGCCTGTGGCTCCGCAGGCGTTTGTTCAGACAGATACACAGGGTTTCGCACAGAACCCACAGCAGGAGATGCCTGCTTATCAGACCCCCTCTCACGGTTGGGATTCTCAACCGACATATCAGAGCCAGCAGGATTCACATCAGTGGGCCCCTTGGCCCCCACAAGCTTTTCAGGATGCCCATCAGCAGCCTCACCAGTGGGGCTACCTGGTTGATCAGATTGGCCTTCTGCGCCAAGACGTGGGGAGTTTGACGACAGTGACGAACCAGATTCTCCACCAGCAGGACGACATCCTAGAAGGCTTTGGCGAGTTCAGAGAGATGAGGGAAGAGCTTCGCCGCATGCGAGAGGATTACTCTCGCCACTATCCACCCCCTTAGTGAGTCCTTCTGTTTCCTTTCTCCCTACTTATTTCTGTCTTCTTTCACATTGAGGACAATGCTTCATTCAAGTATGGGGGAGGGAAAGGACTTACATATCTTGTACATATTTCATTTCCGCATTATTTGTGTACAGATTCTGCACTTGTTATTCTGAAAAAAAAAAAAATAAAAAAAAAAAAACAGAAAAAAAAAAAAGAAAAAAAAAAGAAAAAAGAAAGCAATCAAAATCCTGGGATGAGTTGAAAACCCGAAAGGGCGACTCAGGCAAAAAGCAGGTAGTCTGGCGAGCCTTAGGCTTTGGCAATATGAGACTTGAGGAAAGTGAGAATGTTTATGTGAGTACCATCTTTGAAAAAAAAAAAAAATGAGTGGCTTGGTGAAAACCCGAAAGGGCGCCTTGGCAAGATGAGTGTTTACTTTGAGTGTTTAGGATTGATCTCTTGGTGAAGGCGACATAAGAAGTGGAGTGATAAGGAGGTTTTCGGGTAGGCCACTGGGAGCTATAAGGTGTAGATGGTTGAGATACAATTGTAAGTCTCATTTCCTATTTTGATTGTCTTTTGTGGTGATTGTTGAGATGGTGGAAACTACTAGTACTTAGTGTTCATTTTCCTTGTACTGTCTGTAAATCTTTGAGATTTATGGTGAGAGTAGGCTTAGCTTCTATGCTTACTCGGGACGAGTAAAGGTTTAAGTATGGGGGAATTTGACATGCGATATATTCTATAGCGCATTTAGTAGTTTTTGTCATCATTTACATGTCATTGTGAGAGATATTTGTATGAACTTGGTGATTCGGAACCTGTTGAAGAAGTTGAAGAAATCATAGGATCATGCAAGTTACAGAAGAGTTGAAGTGAAGAAGTTCGGAAGCAGCTGGAAGCTGGTGAGATTGGCGCGGCCGCGCTGCTACTGGCGTGCCCGCGCTGCTATCGGCGCGCCCACGCTGCTAGGAGAACGTGCCCGCGTCGATGCACCAGATGGAAGTAGCAAGACGAAACACTGGCGCGCCCGCGCTGCTACTGACGCGCCCGCGTCAGTCCCTGGAGACGGATTCTTATCCGATTTTTCCCGATCTCATTAGTTTTAATATTATATTTTTACGGGATTTTAAACCCTTTAAGTAGGATATATATTATTTCCGAACGGAAGTTTTGAGAGATTATTAGGTTATTTTCCAGAGACGTAGTTTCCTTTTTCTTCATCTCACAAACCCTATGGAGAACTAACTCTCCGTTGTTGCACTTGGTTCTTTGAAGCCTTCGATTGATTTGGTTGTGAGTATTCTACTCTTGTTCGTCCTTTGTTAATTGTTTCGATCTCCTGAGCTTATTGCTTGATTGCTTATTATTGGTTAATCTGGATTGATCACCTAGGTTTATCGATACTAGTCATATTGCTAGGGTTTCCAATTCCAGGTTTTGGGGTTGTAGATTCATTGTAGCAAACCCAATCGTCATACGCAGGTTGCTTGTGGTAGATTGTGAAGGAGATTCGATTACAGGCTATTTTAACGGGTTGTTAGAATCGCTTGTGTCTCATTATAATTCATGTTTGAATGCTATCGCTTTATTATTCGGTGAAGGTTTTCCCTTGTAATTTGGTGATAAGTGCTTTTAGGACTGGTAGGACTAAAAGCTATTACACGATCTGAATTGAGAACAATTACTGGACATTAGAACTTGAGACTCATAGAATGCGATGATGAACCATCTCAATTGTTGTGCGGATAATTACCTGGTGTGATACTTTTCCATCATATATTCGCAACCTCTTATTGCAACTTGTTCTGTCATTATCGCCTACACACAAAACTCCCCCTTGAATTGGTTACTTTTGGGTAATAATACTTGCTCTTACAATTGATTCTGTCTCCCCGTGGGTTCGACCCTGACTTACCTACTATACTTGTTATAGTTTGCATCTTAGGAATTTACTTTGATTTGGCATAACGACTTTAGGCCTGTCAGCCCCCTTGTGCTAGGCCCTTCTCTCGGATCATCTAGGTCATGATGGTAGTATGCAAGCTCAACTGATAAGTTGTTGGTTGCATAGTATCCCTTGCCTTCCTTCTTTTTCTTTCCAGCTCTCATCCTTCGCAGATTAGCTCGCCACGGGGCCTTATCTCCCCTTAAACTTTTATTAAATTTATTAATGGATAGAGGAGGGGTTGAAATCATACCTGGACTTACCTTTTCGTGCCCAAAACAGAAATCTTTGGGCTTAGGGTTGGTCGACGTCAAGTAGGTCTGGTCGACGTCGAGTACAGGGACCCCATACTTAGGCTCTTGGCAAGTCGGGTGCTCAGCAGAGAAAGTCAACCTCGAGTAGGTTTGGTCGACGTCGAGTTGTTTGGTCGACATCGAGGAACCTTGGTCGATGTCGAGCTGTTGTTTGGCGCCTTCCTCCATTGTTGTTTGCTCGCCCCCGTGGTTGCTTATGCTTTTCACCTCCAGCCATGAAATCTCTTCTTTTGTAGGGCCAAAAGAGAAATATAAGACCTCGTCGCCTATTGTGAAGGAGAGCAATCGCTGCTTTACGCTGATTTTAGCATCTGTAGTAGCTAGGAATGGTGTACCAAGAATAATAGGGCTAGTAGGATCTTCAGCACAATCTATAATAAGGAAATCAGTGGCGACATAGAACTTACCAACCTGGACAGGGACATTCTCGACCATACCTGTAGGGATGACCACTGTATTGTTTGCCATGTATAGCTTGGCATCCACAGGCTCTATGGACCCTATCTTCACCTACTCACGCTTGCTCCTAAATCACACAAGGAATCATATTTATATTGTCCAAATCCCACAGTAATAAAGAACTTACCAGGGCTAGGTCTCTTCTCAGGGAAGTCCATCCTTTTGCATTCGCCGGTGATTTTCGAGATAGATCGCTTGTTGCTAAAGATTTCCTTGAGGAACTTGACATAAGTAGGCATCTCTTGAAGAGCTTCTGTAAAAGGAATTGAAACATTCGGTTCTTGAAGCATCTTAACAAATTAAGCGTTTAAACCTACTTGAAGTAGGATCTTTCAGCGCCTTGGAAGGGAAAGGAAGCATCTTCTTCTGTTTTTGAGCCAAAACAGATGTCGGAGGTGTTGCAGTGTCCTCGACTTCGAGTGGGTTCTCCTCGACATCGACTAGAAGTTCCTCAACGTCGACTACAGGAGTCGACTTCGAGTTCAGTTACTGCTCAGAAGATTCCTCGATGTCCTGTGGCTGGTCGACTTCGGGTGAACCTACTCGATATCGAGCAGTCTGGTCGACGTCGACTTGGCTCTGCTCGACGTCGAGTGGTTTTTCAGCTTCGTCCTTTTGATTTCCGACCTCTGGCTCGCGTAGTTGGTGCCCGCTCCTGATTTTTACAACTGCGACGTGTCCGATCTTCCCCTTGGGATTTGGTTGTGTCTGCCTAGGGAATTGCCCGGTCTGTCGTGGAATTTGTGCCGTGAATTGACCCATTTGGATCTCGATGTTCCTTTTCCAGATGTCCAGCTCTCTAAATCTTGTATTGATGTTCTAGAGCTGATTGTTGATGGCGCTTGTAGACTACTGCTGTTGTGCCTGATTCCGGCGCATCCCATCGAGGATCATCTGTAGATCATCCTTCCATTGATCCCTTTCTGGATGTCCAGGAGCTCTGTATGGCGGGGGGTTCCTAGGATCACCTTGGTTCCATTGTGGTTGTTGGAACCTTTGGTCCCCCATATAGCGATTGGGACCCCCTGCATAAGCTACCTCCTCGTGGGTTTCTGCCATCCTGACTTGCTCCGTGTGTTGGCACTCTGGAGTGATGTGCCACTGTGAACCACATTCGATGCAGGGTTGGTTGACAGAGAGAAACTTGACTTGTTTCAGGAGCTTGCGATTCTGATCTCTGTAGAATTGCTCCTTAACATCATGATCAATCTCCTTAGAAGGCTCATATATGGGCATGGATGGGGCTAGCCTTGCGTAGGCATTCTCATCATATTTTGTTGGAGCCTCATACTTATTGTCGAAGTTGGTGAGCTTGTCGAGGGTAGCCCATGCGTCAGCTGGTGGCATTGTCAGATACTCATAATGAGTATAATGGTTGATCCTATCCTTAGCAGCCAGATCAAGAGAGTTGTAGAAGATCTCCTGAACGACATAGGGTGGTTGTCCATGTGTAGTGAAAGATCGCAGTAGATCCTTGTACCGTTCCTATGTTTTTGCTAGCGGCTCCCCATGCTTCTGCTTGAAAGCTGTAATCTTCTAGCAGAGGAGCGCTGTCTTGGCAGGAGGAAAGAATTTATTAAGAAATTCCTACCTTACCTCAGCCGATGTTGTGAAGGATCGTGGAGGGAGACCTTCAAGCCACTTAAATGCTGGACCGGCAAGAGACCAACGTAAGGCTTTCATCTTGACATATTCGAGTGTAGTACCTTCAGCAAGAGTATGGCACATATCAGAAAAATTGGTAATATGTTCAAGAGGATATTCAGGGATAAGAATGGCCGATTCAAGCACGACAAGAGTCGGGTGCATGTAATCCTCTATAGTGGCAGAGAATTGGGCAAGCTCAGCCTTTGCTTGCCTCTTTCGCTCATCTTCCTGCTCAGTGCGTGCACTCTCAGCGGCGAGAGCAGTATTTTTGGCTTCTATATCTGCTTGAAGCCTCTCTATCAGATGTGCTTGTGTTTCTACGGCCTCCATGGCTCTTTTCAATTTCGCGTGGACGTGTATAAGGCATTCTAGATCGTCTAAGGCGTCAAACTTCGGTTGTTGACCAGAACGGAGCATACACTGAAAAATCAAAACTTAAAGGCAAATGTGAGATCTAACTACCTAAGGCGCGAATGATTTTTTTCCCTGGCAACGGTGCCAATTTGTTGTAGGAGGAAATCGAGTTCAAAATATAATAAAATAAATCACACCAGATTATGCCCACGCAAACGATTACAAGACTCCCTCCCGATGTAGCAATAGGAAGTCACGATCGATTCTCGAGGAAGCGTGTCAGCGGATCTCAATCAGCGGAGAAATCTCACGGATGGTGATCGACCACAGGGGTACTCGATCTCGACTAGGTGGTAGTTGATAGGGGTCAATACAGTCGATTTCGAGCAACAGAAGACGTTGGGATTTGGTCAACTTCGACAAGCCTTACTCGACGCCGAGTAGGTTGGTCGTAGTCGAGTAGCATGTCGAGTACTAAAGAGACACAACCAACATCGATCTTTCTCAATCGAAAGTCACTGATCGACGTCGACTAGGGTCTAGTCGAAGTCGAGTAGAAGCAGTAACTTAAACGAATGCAAATCTTGAACTTTAAACAATTTATGAAAAAGACTTCCAAGATCGGGTTTTGCAACAACGATAACCAAACATGCATAAGGCAAGATAAATAATGATAATCATGCAAATCGCATCGAAGGATCAAGGTTTTGCATTTTCCAACAATTAGACAACTCTTTCAAGAAACCCTAATTGTATCTACCGATTTTATGTTTATAATCCAAGTTGTTAGCATGGATCTCTATTGAATAGGTAATAAACACATAAAAGGTAGTAGATGCTCAAAACATGATAAAGGTCGGATCTTTTACCTCAAACACGCATGGCTATTGTTGGGCTCGCCCCGACCCTATAAGTGGGTGGACTACTCGCTCTTCATCGCAATCGCAGACATCGTTGATGAAAAATAAATAACTTGCATTAAACTCAACCAAAGCTTACAACCCATTGAAGCCAACTTGCTTTCGCTCTTTTGCTCCTACTCGGCCTCCACTCTCTCTCTCTACTCTCTACCTCTTCTCATTCTATAGAATTCAATGAATAAAAAGCAGCCCTATAGGCTTTATTTATAAGGCTTAATCCTTGCTAATCAAGGAAAGCAAATTTATCTACTTTCTAAAGATAAAACTTAATTAAATAAAACATAAATCTAAAAGGTATTTATCTAAAATATCTAAATATCTTCATGTGGTAGATAAATCCTTCTCTCCATATATAGATCTTGATAGAATATGATGGAATCCGACCTTGCTTTGCGCCTAAGTAATCCACATATGCTCGGATTAGCCCAATGGACTCGCGGCCCAAGAAAGGCTTGGTCGACATCGACCAGCTTGGTCAACATCGAGGAAAGTCCTCGATCTCGGCTTGGCTCCTTGGCTTCTTGAGTGGCTTCCTCTTCCTCGAGCTCGGGTGTGCTTCTGGGTCTTGGTCGACGTCGAGGAAGTAGGTCGACGTCGAGTAGAGTCGAACTCGAGTTCTCTTCGTCTTCAGTTCTCGACTTGGTTATGCTCTCAACGGTAGTCGATGTCGAGTAACTTACTCGAGATCGAGGAGGATCCAACCTCCATCTTCTTCTTTTGGTTTTATCACGAAATGGCTCCAAATTCGGTAATATTAAACCAAAACTTATGTAGACATCCATTTCTTGAAAATAAGCATAAACTACACAAATTCGCTATATTCCCATCCCAGAATACATATGACGATAGAATAAGGAGCTGAAATAAGCATAAAAACATGGCATAAAACATAGACATCACTATAGTAGTGGCTATGAGCTTCAAATTAAGGTTAGGGATGCCATTTTGTCCTCTTTTCTTAGCCAAAAAGTTAGGCACAAACATATGTCGTGGCCTAATTAGCTTCAAAATTAGCCACGGATGTACCAATAATGGCTGACTTCGTGGCTAACAGCTATGAATTTAGCTACGACATTCATGATCATGGCTAAAAGTCACCACATTCATCACCCCTAGCCACAGATTTAGCCACGAAAATTTTCACTCGACGCTTATTTAGCGACGACATGTTAGGTTGTGGTTACATTCGTAGCTATCAGCCACGAATTTGGCCACAACCATATGACGTTGCTAAAATATACGTGGTTATTTCCTGTTTTTTTTGTAGTGATAATCAAGTATTCTACATTTAAGTTATTATTTCAAATTTGATTGATGCTTGTCTTCGTGTTAACACAATTTTAAATTTTTATATTAGGTTATTGTTTCAAAAATGAATTTCATAGTCAATTATTTCACATTTAGGGCGACAATTATACAAAGAACTAAAAATTCGCGTTCCCTATATGCACCGCAAATGACGCGTCGGATTGGACGTTGCCTCGATGTGTAATCTGATCGTTATCTATGAAGTGAAGCGTTTGCATTTGACAAAGGAATTTGGGCTTGATGCCATTACGTGTGTTTCTTGTATGCCAATAACGCAAATGTTGATGTATTTATAGATGGCCTAATTAGAAACGTCCAATTAAACGTTGTTGTGGGAGTTCACATAACACAACGTTTAATGTTACGTTGTAACAACGTCCAATTAAACGTTGCTGCAACGTTCAATGTAACGTTTTTGTAACGGCCCGTGATTATGATTCCCGGGTTACGTTTCGAGGGATGAAACCCCTCGTTAGGATCTTGCGCCCCGAGTACAGGTTGAAGGTTTGAAATCCTAACTAACACTTTCAAAGTGGGATTTCACACTCAAATTCGAAGGGATCGTTGGAATCCCCAGGGAAGTCCCCTGTACCTGTCATAAGTCTGAGCGTAGAAAACTCATAGTCATACACAAGCGGAAGTAAAATATGATACAAAGGGGTACCACGGCAGGGCCGGGTCAAAACGTAAGCCAAATATTCAAATCTAAACCATTAATAATTTAGTGAAGTCAGAGTCTCAACTCTCTCTTTCCGTCATGTCAAAACCCACGGTCATGGAGCAGAACCAGCATCGTTAAACATATATGACATACCTAAGAAATAATACAGGGCGTGGGATCAGACTGAGGCCCACCCACAGGACTAGGTCCTACTGTAATCATACCATATACGCTATTCCTAATAAAGATGCTTCTAGATGCAAGGCGGAGTATTAACACACTAACATGCCCCTATGATCAAGTGCATAATAATAATAAGGCCTTAGCACAAAATATCAAATGGTATATCTCTCTCCTACCTCCACCCCCTTCCGATAGGGTGGAGACTGGCCAGCTCGTGAATGCATTCCAATAAAATCGGGCGGCACGCATGCCCAACCCGCTCCACAATAAAGCCCGCAGGCATCTCATAATATAAGGAAGTTCATGACTCGATTGACTCAGGACGAGACCCGATGGGACTGGGTCATCCTATAACCCTAGTAAAGACTCTAGTTACTTCACAGATAACGGCCGTTCTGTTTACATACGCTTAAAGAAATAGAATGCTCAACGGTCAATGCAACCTAGCATGGTACTACATGGCATGCTGGTCATGAATGCAAGCACCTAGTATATCCTATGATTACATGCAAATGGGAATCAATTTGAGTAAGCTCTAGGAACTTACCTGGCGGTGCAGAACAACAAGGCAAGCATTACGATAGATTAAAGATCACCTAGATACATATAGGAACATATATATAAGTCTACGTCTAATCATCCAAACACTCAAACATATCATTCAACGAGAATAGCAACCATATCGCAATCATCGTTCTGTCAAGTCCAACCATTCATCATATCGCCACATTCCACAAACCATATCATTCTCATCATTCCATTCCGTCACATTCATGTGTTCGCCACAATGTATCCGCAATAATAATCCGCACATCACATATATCAAGTTCATCATACCTCGGAAGCATAAATTAACGATACACAATTCTAACATTTCATCATGCCTTTATTCAATCAATCATGCCATTAGTACACACCAATCATGATATTAGTCAACCATTCACATCAATCATGCTAGTTAGTCATCAATCACATAATTCCCGATTTAGTCCCGAAACTGCTTTAAAATCCGAATCAACTAGTTAGAAATTCTGATAATATACTTTTAAATTTCTAAGTCTCATAATATTATATTTTCTTCTAATCACCGTAATATTATATCTTTAATTTTAAAATAATGTTTATATTTTAATATTTCAAATACTATTTTCTTTGTAACATTTTCATAAAATATTTCTAAATCATTTAAAATCCCAACCATATATTTAATAAAATCTTCCCTTTTTAAATCATCAAAGCCTACCCATTTATTTTTATAAACCCAAAACCGACCCCCTTTTTATTAATCCCAAAGAAAATGCCGTTTTATTAAAATACAAAATCGAATTTATCTGGTAAAATAGGCCCAATCGGATTATTTAGCCCAATCCTTTGTGTTTGAAGAAGAAATCCAAACCCTCCAATTGGGCCCAAAACCCAATCTAGCACATTCCCCTTTAAAAGACATCCAGACTCTCTCCTCCTCTCTAATTGAAAGCTGAGTAAAAAAATAAGCAGTGGGGCCCAGCTAATGTGGCCGGCTGATGTGGACGCGAGCTGAAGCGGGACCCACGGGTCTTCTTCTTCCATTCCAGATTGAAGGAAAGAAGGGGAAGAGCAGAGAAGCTCTACTGCTCTCGAAAATGGCGGAAGGGAGAGGGAGATATGGGGCTGCCGGCGACGACATCCAACTCCGACCACCCTTCCGACCTCGAGGACACGAAAGGTATTCAAAACACAACCAAGGAAGAGGGAGAAAGGCGTGCTTACCGAGGGCGTCGACTCGCCGGAAATCGTCATCGGAGCTCAATTCGGCCTCGTCGAAGGTGCGGCGGAGGCTCGGCGGGCTTCGTTGGATGCGGAATTGGTGCGCTAGTGGCCTAGGACGGAGGTAAGGGTTCAAAGGTCGAAACTTTACAACGATTTGGACCAAAAATGAGGAAAACGCTTACCGAGATCACAAGGGAGACAAAGGAGGGCGCACGGGTGAGGAGTGCTGCTGCTGGCTCCGACTTTCTTGGGCGACTCGTGGGAGTCGGAAGGGATGCGGGGTAAGCTGATGCTGCTCGTCGGGGAGGAGGGAGATGAGTGTTGCTCTCGGCCTCGGCGATTTCAAAACAGAGAGTGCGGTGGGGATCGGTGATGGTCGATGGCGGCTGCGGTAGATGTGCTGCTCCTGGCGACTACTGGCCAGAAACGGTGGGCTAGGTGGTGGTGGTGTTCAACCGAAAGAAAAAGAAGGGAGCTTGGGCTCTCAGAGCTCGCGGCAAGGATGGAGAAAGGAGGGGAATAAGAAGAAGGAACAAGGGGACGGTAGGTTGCAGTTTGCAGGGATTTAAAAATGAATTTAGACAGAGGGAGGTGTTTGGAGGGGGTTTCCTGAAATTGTCAATGAAATGGGGTAGAAGGGGGGAGTCTTTTTGCTGGTCAAAGAAAATGCCAGGGGGTGTTGTTTGTAAGTATGTGTGAAGAGAGCCCTGGTGTGGGTTGCTATACCAAGGCAAGGGGTTGTTTAACCTTATTCTCAAAATGGTGAAGAAATTGTGGGTGGGAGAAGGATGGGTATGATGGTGCTTACACCAAAGAGGAAGGGAGCAGTTGTTGTTGACTACTTTTCTTTTCTTGCTGAGATTGAGATTCAGAAGTGTAAGGAAGGAAGAAGAGAACATTTTTAGTGATCTGCAAAGTATCCAATTTGAAATTACCCGTAAACCATCTTCGAAACTTGCACTATCGATCAATTAGATTTTTAAAATTTCAAGAATGGTGTTACCATGCTAATTTAGTTTTCAAAATTTTATTTTAGGTCGGAAATCCGCTCCATGAATTCTAAAATCCGAGTTAGCGAGTTTTCCATTAAATTTCGCTTTACATCATCCACCTCTATAAACAACTCTCGTCCCCGAGACTGATAAACAAAACAAGGTAGGGGATGAAGTTGAAAATAGGTGAGTCCAAGGACCATTACCTCGATTTCGGAAGTGCCTCATAAGTGCCCCTATGAGGTTCTCACAGTATCGTTGTCATGACCATGATATCTCCGATAGGTCGTAGCGAGAATGTAATATGGACCCTTACCACATCCTTACCCCGACTTCTCGGTTATATCATAACTCGAAAGCATTATAGCATCTCCACTAGGTCTTAGCAGGCAGTCTATAAGGGCCCCTATAAAATGTCTGTATCCACTTCTTGGGGTGTTATAACGCAAGCTCGGGTCGGAAAAGTTTCAAAAGGTTTCCTCAATTCGAAAAGGTTTGGTTTCAAAATCATTAAAATTTTTGATAGCGTGCAATTCCCAAAATCCAAGTTAGTTCCTTTTAAACATCATTCAAATCCCTTAAATTCGACTTTAGTCTAGCAATTCCAAATATCGAGAGGTGAAATCATCCACCTCTAAAGCTAATCCCATATTTCCTTCCTAGGTTCCAAGTCATAATCAAAATCATCAATTCGGTTCTATCATCCTAGCAATTCTAGTTCAGGGCACCATACACATAGCAATCGTACATCATAGAAATCGTATAACACATTCATAAACAGATCATACTCATGTCAAAGATAGTTACGTACTATAACAGATCTAGCATAGTATCATACATAGCGGGGCTCATCACATCACATCACAGAGGTTGCACATCATATCAATCAGATAATCACATCATATACTAACTACCAAGCATCATCATCACATTTAGAGGCATCAAGTACCTCCGCACACCAACATTTCATTGGGTTCAGGGGTAACTATGTTAGTACTAACAATTCACTATCACCTATGGAACACATAAGAGACTCAACATCGTCTATAACATAGAACTTTCACATCACTCGGTCCCAAGTATCGCATAACCTTAAGCTACATCCTCGAGAAAACATGCCTATAATTACCAACCACATTAGAACACGATCGCCATTCATCATCAACAATGCTCAAGACAAGATTAACCTCACCTAGGTCAACCAACTCCCATGCCATCAAGCCATCTAAGAATCAGCCTACTTCGACATCCTGACCTCAAATCCTACTCGACCACTTAAAACCATATCTCAGGGTTCCCAACCAGTCCCATCTTTACCATTTCAGAGAAACCTCAAGTCCTCAACTGAGTCGCTTTCACGATCGATCTAGAAACTTCTCAACAATCTCGCTGACTCTTCCTAGGCTCTCAAGACTCCGCCTGACCATCAGCTCCCAAAGAGACATCTCGAATCACTTCCTAACTTGATTATACTTCCCGCACCACTAACCATTCTCACTAATCATCCACCTCTAAGAACCCAACTCATAATAACTAGCTCACACCTGACACTCCCATCATTATCCTCGGCATCACCAGCATAAGCATCCTACCTTGCTAGAATCCACTCAACCGCCTACTCTCGACAACCCTAACGCAGAAAATCGTCTAGTACTAACTCATAACCACGAATAACCGAGTTCCTCATCACACGCGTCTATCCTCAATGACCGATCACAAATTCTACCTACTTGTCCCATTCCGAATATCACGAAACCTAAACATCCACAACTCCTCAGCCGACCTATTCTAGATCATCGTCTCAGCATATTTCCAAATTTCCTTATTCCAAATCTTACTAAACCTTAGCCGTTCGAAATCCTCGAGTCGTCCCACTCCAGTTCCTTATCTCTTCATATTCCTAACATGCCTTTCCTACTTCTTAACCATAACACCTTACCATCCAAAGCCCTGTTTTACCGATCATCATCTCCGCAAAATCCCCAAATCGTCCTCATCTGAGTTTCCCAAGCATCGCCCTTTCGCCAACCTTCTAAAATCCTTCATTCTCTAACGTTCCCAATACATTCCGCCCTACTCAATTCCCAATTTCCAAACTCTGAATCTCTCTATCCCAACCTTAAGGACGCAGTCTTACTAGAAATCTCAACGACATCCTTGCCTAGCTAGCAGCCTTACCCCCGAGATTCACCTCACGTTCTCGGATACCTCAAGAGCCACAATAACCTCTACTTATAAATCCCGATTCATTCCCTACGCTAAAGTCCTCCAACAACGCATCTAAAAATCCTTCACTGACGGATTCTCCAAGCACTACCAATTCTATCAAAACAATCCCAAATACTCGTCATACGTACATCCCTGATATGAACAAACTAATACCCAAGATCGATAATTTCCTAAGCAACCTTATACTACTCTTCCTTAGCGATTCCTCATCCTCATCCTTTACCAAGATCGCTCTCAATCAACGCACATACAACCTAGTCCAAATTTCTACGATTCCTTAGACATTCCTTAACCGATCAACCTCAACGCTGCCCATGATTCACTCTTAGACTATCTAGACACTCTCTCCTGGCATACTAACCCGTCTATCAACACATTCTCTCTTCACCTAAGACTGACCTGGAAGCTCAACTCTACTCACCGACCACTATCTCCATCTAGTTCCAACTCGTGCGGCTCTACTCAAACTAACGCATTATTCCCATACCCCATCTCGCATAACTAACTACCAGTACCAAGGACCTCGAACCTACCTGATGAACGGTTTTTAGTCGCATAAACCGTATCAAAATAAAACTCAAACCTACAAACTAGTATAGCAAGCAAGTAAGAGGTCGATCCCACAGAGAATCAAGTATTTCTTAGCAATGTGTATTTACCAATTAGTATGAAACGGGGGGTTTTTGGGTGGTGAAAATAAGAAAGAAAATAAAATAAACTATAAATAAATGATGCAAAACAATTTAGAGAAAATCGCTCTACCTACAATTATCCACTTTATTTGGTTGAATTGATATTGTAACTTCCTCTTGTCCTTTTAGTTTTCCTATGAATGCCCTTGTCCCGACCTAATATAGTTACTAGTCCAATCAGTCCTAGAAACCCTTATCAATCAAACAGTCCCTAAAGAAGGATTTAACCCAATTGATAGCTTTAAGTCCAGAGATTAACCAAGGTATTTGCAGTCCCTAAAGAAGGATTTAACAACACATTCAACTTCCTACCTATCCAATTAGTTCAATCAGCCCTAAAGGGATAAATTTGCCACTTAGGTTAAGGTTCACAATCAGGAATCTACAAAACCCTAGCAATTGAATTGATTCTACCAAGTTGATCAGTCGAAATAGAACAAAACAATAAACAATCAAGCACAAAGAAGTTGAAGCATTCAATATAGGAAATAAGGAACAAGATTCAGAAACTCACAACCAATCCAAATAAAGCTTCAAATTGCAAGTAGAACGAAGAGAGTTTAGTCGCTCATGGCGAACATCGCTCTCTCTCTAATTGTCTGATGAAAAGTAAGAATAGAATAGAAGTTTTTTAAAATAACATAAAACTTGGCCTTTTAAAACATCAAAGTCGGCCATAAAAGAAATCAAAATGTTCTAGGGTTTTCATTTAATAAAACGCAGCGTATAATTGCTGTCGGTAGATGCGGCGGCCGCAGCATCAACAATTTTCTCCAACTCCTCTGCGACGTTACTGGCGGCGGCCGCTGCACACCATGCGGCGGCCGCTGTATTGGTCTTTCACGAAAAATCCGTCTTGAATCAGCTCTTGACGTCAACATGAAAGTTGTAGCTCTCTGAAAGATCTTTCCAACACATGGTCATAATAGTCGATCGGACAACCGAGGCCTCCAGAAAGTGCAAAACAAGTTCAGCATGTCTGGCGACAACTTCTGCAGACTTGTTCTTCTTTTAGGTTCGCTTCTTCTTCTCAGGACCTCTTGAGATCTTCATGTAAGCTTCTTCGATCAACTAGACATTCTCATCCAATGCGTTATCAACCCATTTATCCTTCTCGGATCCACTATTACCTGAAATAATCAATAAAAGCATGTAGATTCCGACTCCAACCACACAGAGAACAAATATGCAAATTATACTTAACCCATGCATGATATGCATCATAACTAAGCTAAATGCAACCTATTATAACTCTCTAAATGCATGTTATCACTACCCGCCACTTCCCGATCTAGCTTACCGAAGGACCTCACGACTCGTACACAAGAGAGAAACGCCATCAACCACATATATCCTACATCTTACTTACTAGCACATCAGTATTTCAAAGCATCAAGGCACGCTATCACAGGCACAGTTAGTCAGGCAATCATTCACTACTAGTTCATCATATTCTTCATCACACATCCATTATGTCAGTTCTTGGTCTATTGCACAACATTAACTCAATTTCATATAGAAGGATCCGCGATTTGAATTAAAAATGCTCTTCCTTGAGTCAGTTAGGAGAATCATGTTCACGACTGTTGTCTTTGAAGCATATCCGTCCTTTTTGCCACTGGTGACGTTGTCCTTGGAGTCAATGGGTCATGGACCCACCACATTTCTGCTGCGCCGTTCCGGTGCCACTTGGTCATTAGTTATTTCTTTCAGGTCAGCGCTAATCGAAGGATCGCAAGGATTAGAAGTTACGGAGATAGGGGGAGACAAGGGCAGACAACACGACTTCCTTAAGGATTCAGACACGGACCAGGACTAGGGTCGACGAGACCAAGATGGAATCCCCACTCGAGGATTGCAACGATGTCCTTAGAGTATTCCATGAGGTTATAATTGTGACACACAAACCCATAATAATCACGAATATCGTCACATCATTCCACACTAGCATGTACCTATCTCAAGGGATAGCGATCTATACATTCATAGCATGTTCATATAATCAACTTTACATGCACGCGGAAAAGGCTAAAAACTTATCATCTCATGCACTAATCATGCTCGACATATTAAGATCATGTATGCACAAACAGACACTAGACATATGCAGCATAAGTTATATATGACATAACAAGCATTATAGGATAACACATGTATGATTCATTACTTATTTTAAGTGTACACATAAGCGGGTCACTACAATGTGGGGACAATGTAAGCATGTTAAGATGCACTATAACAATCATGTCAGGGGATATGGTGAAGTCATTTGGGCATAACAACTACCACATCAGTACAACCATTAAGCATGATGGTTCATAATTAGGAGATATATATCCTACAAGATACTACCAACACCCATTAAGCAAGCACATAGTCAACGAGGTTCAATTTGATCAACTTAACATGCTAAGAATTGATTTCACATGATACTTATACAAGTGGGTTGACCACCCTATCATGCACCTAATTCAATGGAGAGTAACTATCATGGGGATTCATAAATTCGGCATATATATTCATCCATAAGTGTAATCATGCAAGATATATGGAAAGTCATGCAGAAATGTACCGACACACAATGTCATGCAATCACAAGGGGGCCACTATTATAACCGGGCAGAATTCTCAAAGGGCAATCTCCGACTCGTTACCCCGTTTCCCCGTGGGATGCTAGTATGACTCGCTCGGTATGACATAAGGACATTTACACTGTTTTCTAGAGGAGATGGTAGAACTCGTGTTTAGACTCTTGTGGAAAGAAGACATGGCTGACCGTTACGAGGATCAAAGGGGTAACTCCATGAGACAACTCACTCCTAACTCGAAACTACTTCAGTCATCATTCCCACTAACATACTCAAGTAACCCTCACATCCGACACGATTTCCGAAGGTAATTAGTTAACCAACCCAAAATTCCCGTGGAAGACACCAACCTCCGGTACAAAATCTGTAGAAGCATAGATGGTGGGGTACGAAACAGGACTCGAACCGGGAAGAGAAGATACTCTTCGACCCTTGCTAACATGCCTAAATGTTTTAGTGGGACGGTTGACGGAGTCAAAATCATCGGGGGTTTGAATTAGGGAAGGGCTATTCCGACAAGACGGGAATTTCCGACAAGATTTCCTCCCGCTATCCCGTTCACACATTCGATTATTTACATGTTCAAGTTAAGGCATACTGATTAGTTCTCTAACATAAACACAATAGCACCAAGCACAAAAGCAATCAACGGATTTAATATGATCCTCTTCAAGAAGGATCGCCCTCGGGCCCAGTTAGATATAATGCATACAGTCACATAGACGATCTATATGCCGTCCTTCGAGGGACTGCTGACCGGAGGGGCAAATACCTCACGGCCGTGTAGCCCAAGCTACTCCAATTCCTCGGGCTCCGTGGAGTCTTCAAACCCCGTCTGTAAAAGAAAGCTAGCATTTTGCCTACCCATTCCCAACTACATCCAATAGAGATGGTCTAGCGCATTTACTACCCCATCGTTTCCCTTTGTATGATTACCGAATTTATTGAGTCAAGTTCATATTTAGTCAGTTTGAGTTAGCCATATTAAATCCATTTTGCCCTTTCTAAAACATTTTGAAAAACCATTTGAAAACCTTGGGCCATTTTCAAAACCACTTCAACCTATCATACTCGGTTTGCATAACCTGAGCTCTGATACCATCTCTGTAACAGCCCATGATTATGATTCCCGGGTTACGTTTCGAGGGATGAAACCCCTCGTTAGGATCTTGCGCCCCGAGTACAGGTTGAAGGTTTGAAATCCTAACTAACACTTTCAAAGTGGGATTTCACACACAAATTCGAAGGGATCGTTGGAATCCCCAGGGAAGTCCCCTGTACCTGTCGTAAGTCTGAGCGTAGAAAATTCATAGTCATACAGAAGCGGAAGTAAAGTATGATACAAAGGGGGACCACGGCAGGGCCGGGTCAAAACGTAAGCCAAATATTCAAATCTAAACCATTAATAATTTAGTAAAGTCAGAGTCTCAACTCTCTCTTTCCGTCATGTCAAAACCCACGGTCATGGAGCAGAACCAGCATCGTTAAACATATATGACATACCTAAAAAATAATACAGTGCGTGGGATCAGACTGAGGCCCACCCACAGGACTAGGTCCTACTGTAATCATACCATATACACTATTCCTAATAAAGATGCTTCTAGATGCAAGGCAGAGTATTAACACACTAACATGCCTCTATGATCAAGTGCATAATAATAATAAGGCCTTAGCACAAAATACCAAATGGTATATCCCTCTCCTACCTCCACCCCCTTCCGATAGGGCGGAGACTGGCCAGCTCGTGAATGCATTCCAATAAAATCGGGCGGCACGCATGCCCAACCCGCTCCACAATAAAGCCCGCAGGCATCTCATAATATAAGGAAGTTCATGACTCGATTGACTCAGGACGAGACCCGATGGGACTGGGCCATCCTATAACCCTAGCAAAGACTCTAGTTACTTCACAGATAACGGCCGTTCTGTTTACATACGCATAAAGAAATAGAATGTTCAACGGTCAATGCAACCTAGCATGGTACTACATGGCATGCTGGTCATGAATGCAAGCACCTAGTATATCCTATGATTACATGCAAATGGGAATCAATCTGAGTAAGCTCTAGGATCTTACCTGGCGGTGCAGAACAGCAAGGCAAGCATTACGATAGATTAAAGATCACCTAGATACATATAGGAACATATATATATATAAGTCTACGTCTAATCATCCAAGCACTCAAACATATCATTGAACGAGAATAGCAACCATATCGCAATCATCGTTCCGTCAAGTCCAACCATTCATCATATCGCCACATTCCACAAACCATATCATTCTCATCATTCCATTCCGTCACATTCATGTATTCGCCACAATGTATCCGCAATAATAATCCGCACATCACATATATCAAGTTCATCATATCTCGGAAGCATAAATTAACGATACACAATTCTAACATTTCATCATGCCTTTATTCAATCAATCATGCCATTAGTACACACCAATCATGATATTAGTCAACCATTCACATCAATCATGCTAATTAGTCACCAATCACATAATTCCCGATTTAGTCCCGAAACTGCTTTAAAATCCGAATCAACTAGTTAGAAATTCTGATAATATACTTTTAAATTTTTAAGTCTCATAATATTATATTTTCTTCTAATCACCGTAATATTATATCTTTAATTTTAAAATAATGTTTATATTTTAATATTTCAAATACTATTTTCTTTGTAACATTTTCATAAAATATTTCTAAATCATTTAAAATCCCAACCATATATTTAATAAAATCTTCCCTTTTTAAATCATCAAAGTCGACCCATTTATTTTTATAAACCCAAAACCGACCCCCTTTTTATTAATCCCAAAGAAAATGTCGTTTTATTAAAATGCAGAATTGAATTTATCTGGTAAAACAGGCCCAATCGGATTATTTAGCCCAATCCTTTGTGTTTGAAGAAGAAATCCAAACCCTCTAATTAGGCCCAAAACCCAATCCAGCCCATCCCCCTTTAAAAGAAATCCGGACTCTCTCCTTCTCTCTAATTGAAAGCTGAGTAAAAAAATAAGAAGTGGGGCCCAGATGATGTGGACGCGAGCTGGAGCGGGACCCACGTGTCTTCTTCTTCCATACCAGATTGAAGGAAAGAAGGGGAAGAGCAGAGAAGCTCTACTGCTCTCGAAAATGGCGGAAGGGAGAGGGAGAGATGGGGCTGCCGGCGACGACACCCAACTCCGACCACCCTTCCGACCTCGAGGACACGAAAGGTATTCAAAACGCAACCAAGGAAGAGGGAGAAAGGCGTGCTTACCGAGGGCGTCGACTCGCCAAAAATCGTCGTCGGAGCTCAATTCGGCCTCGTCGGAGGTGCGATGGAGGCTCGGCGAGCTTCGTTGGATGCAGAATTGGTGCGCTAGTGGCCTAGGACGGAGTTAAGGGTTCAGAGGTCGAAACTTTACAACGATTTGGACCAAAAATGAGGAAAACGCTTACCGAGATCACAAGGGAGACAACGGAGGGCGCACGGGTGAAGAGTGCTGCTGCTGGCTCCGACTTTCTTGGGCGGCTCGTGGGAGTCGGAAGGGATGCGGGGTAAGCTGATGCTGCTCGTCGGGGAGGAGGGAGATGAGTGTTGCTCTCGGCCTCGGCGATTTCAAAAACAGAGAGTGCGGTGGGGCTCGGTGATGGTCGATGGCGGCTGCGGTGGCTGTGCTGCTCCTGGCGACTACTGGCCAGAAACGGTGGGCTAGGTGGTGGTGGTGTTCAACCGAAAGAAAAAGAAGGGAGCTTGGGCTCTTAGAGCTCGCGGCAAGGATGGAGAAAGGAGGGGAATAAGAAGAAGGAACAAGGGGACGGTAGGTTGCAGTTTGCAGGCAAAGGAAATTAGAGAGGTGCTGGGATAAAATGAAAGAGAGGAGGTGGGATTTAAAAATGAATTTAGACAGAGGGAGGTGTTTGGAGGGGGTTTCCTGAAATTGTAAATGAAATGGGGTAGAAGGGGGGAGTCTTTTTGCTGGTCAAAGAAAATGCCAGGGGGTGTTGTTTGTAAGTATGTGTGAAGAGAGCCCTGGCGTGGGTTGCTATACCAAGGCAAGGGGTTGTTTAACCTTATTCTCAAAATGGTGAAGAAATTGTGGGTGGGAGAAAGATGGGTATGATGGTGCTTACACCAAAGAGGAAGGGAGCAGTTGTTATTGACTACTTTTCTTTTCTTGCTGAGATTGAGATTCAGAAGTGTAAGGAAGGAAGAAGACAACATTTCTAGTGATCTGCAAAGTATCCAATTTGAAATTTCCCGGAAACAATCTTCGAAACTTGCACTATCGATCAATTAGAATTTTAAAATTTCAAGAATGGTGTTGCCATGCTAATTTAGTTTTCAAAATTTTATTTTAGGTCGGAAATCCGCTCCATGAGTTCTAAAATCCGAGTTAGCGAGTTTTCCGTTAAATTTCGCTTTTAAATCCATTTTGACTTTCTTTTTTCGAAGAATTAGTATTTAAAAATCTGAGCCTTTACAGTTTTAACAACGTCGTATTTGGCGTTGTAGTAAGGAAGCCTCACAAAAAACGAGAAAGGATTTCCCACTATAAATTACGCCATGCGAGGGTCGAAATTACAACATCTCACATCCAATTTACAACGATCCTAACTCACTAAGTAGATCTTGACATCTGCAGCCTCTGCCTTCCAACTTAGAGGAAGAATACGGGCTGGGGGGCATCGAAAGAATAACGCTGACTAATGGGCCAGGGAGGAGAGGCACCAGCATCCGGGTAGAGCGCAACAGCTCCGGGGCACTCTGGCTCGCACAAAGATGGAATACGTTCGCGAGATCGCGTGGCGTGCGGGTAGGCGCGAGTTTGATGTTTAGCTACTTAGGCAACGCTCGCTTCCGGGTCGTCGTAGTGCCGCCGGAAAATGTTTCACCATCAGAGGAAGAGAACAGCAATGATTTCCTCTGAGGTGGGACATGGCGGCGACCCGGAAAAACTTCTTAACTATCTTATTTTTGCTGTAATCTTCTATCATTAATATGAGAACTGAGGTAGTGTAAACGTTTTCATGTAACGTGTTTTTCCCTGAAATAACCACAAATCATATTTGAAAACACTCCGCGAGGGAAAAACGCCCCAACAAAATAAAAGATGCAGACATCGCACTAAGTTTTCGCCAACATACTACCCAATAAAAACAAAGATAATAGAACTTCAAAGTTGATCCAAGTGTTGCTGTTAAAAACGTCAGACTGAACGTTGTTTTCATATTGCAACGTTGTATTGAACGTTGTTGTCTGGCCCGATGAGGCCCACTTTAGCAACGTCGGATTAGACGTTGCTAAAGTGTCCGACCCGCCCAACTTCCTTCAATTCACAACGTTCTGTAGGACAAATGACAACGTCGAAACAAACGTTGCTGCAACGTGAAATCTAACGTTTCTACAACGTCACATTTGACGTTTCTACAACGGCACATTTGACGTTTCATTAACGGCGCTAATCGTCGATTTGCGGTGTATATGGGGTGACCCTAAAAATTTGGGCGATAATTGCAATATATAGGGTACCGATTTGAAAAGAAACAAAAAACTAATGGCAGTTAAGTAAAAAAAATTGTTTATCCATGTAACTCCCTTTTTATGAGGCCCATCTCTATTGGTGCAAGGTTGCGTACACAGATTAACCACCTACGCTCTTGAATTTCAAAACATAAAGGGTCATGATTCAAAGCATGCTTTTTGGATTTGTAATTACATTTAATTACTACAAACACCATACGCATGACTGCTGATTTCCAGGCTGCTTCATAACCACAATAGTCCCAACCAATTAGAGCATGGCGTGTGTCCCATTATTTTCCAAAATTGTTCTCTCCCGGCAAAATGGTGTTGCTCTCGCCCCACATCACACAGGTTCCTTGTTCGATTTCAACGTTGGGCATAATTTTTTGTTTCTTTAAGTTATACCTACTTAGATGTTGCACTGCTTGCCCCAACATGCAGCAGGCTCTTGTCCACTGCACTAGAGTATGTGTACCAGTGGAATAGGCTGGTAATTGGGCCTCTCGTTCTAAAAGGATTTCTCATACAAAGTGAAAATAATTTTTTTGTCTAGATGAGCCCAGTAAAAATATGAACATTAATGTTCTAAAAAGATTTCTAATGCAAGTGCATATGTACTAGGACCTTATAACTATTCAAAAAACGAGGGTATTGAACTAAGTAACATCATAAACCCCTTATAACTATTCCTCCAAACGTGACAACAACAATTCATGCAAGGCGTGTCCAACTCATACTCTGTGATTTCGGTAATGATTTTTTTTAAATTCAAATTTACTTTTGACCAGAAGGTGTTTACATTTTTATATTTAGGAAAATCTACCAAAGGTTAAGAGAATCTATTAAATACTGGGTGAGAACTAGACCTGTCAGTCGGATCATTCAGGTCGGCTTCGGGTTGAGTTATTTTGGGTTTCGGGTAAAATGGATTCCAGGTAAAACGGGTCTCGGATAGGTCCGAGTTGAGTTGAAATCGGGTTTGACACGGTTTTGGGTCAAATAAGGTCGATTTCGAGTTTGTCAAATTTTTCTTTTTTAAATTAAAAAAAATCATGATTTGGTAATTTTGCGATAATTTTAAAATGCTAATATTAAGGACGTGGTTGATAAGTTCTAGTGCTGATAATTATATACTATATCTGATCTAAAATATTTGATTTTTATTATATCTCATAATTTTAAAAAAAAAATAAAAATTTGAAATAATTTAATATAAATACTTTCATGCAATTAGTAATAAGTATATAATTGTTTTTAATATTTTAATATTTTTAGAGCTTTCATCTTCTTAAAAAATGTGATTAAAAAATAAAAAAATTAAGAGAGTATTACACAGTATACATAAATATAAAAATTGATTTGAAAATGAAATATTAAGTGAGTGTACTTATAAAATGTACGTAATATATTGGAATCTCCACAAATACATTTAATCATATATAATTATAAATCAAGTGGATCATCGGGTCAATCGATTCAAAATTAACGGGTCAATCGGATCACCGAGTCTAAATTCAGATTACCAAAAAAATTACCGGATTTTCGAGTCAAATTTTTGAGTTCTTGATCCAGAATTTTTAAAACGTTTGAATTAAATTAATCGAATTGGGTCGTGTTTTGACGGTTCCAGTGAGAACACAGGACAAGACTTAGGACCAACGTAAACATATGAAAAGGAGACGATGGAGTTTGAGAGCAGCCCGCAGCCGCGTATTTAGACAAATTCAAAGCATACACGCTCCGGTCACCAAGAAGCTTCTTTCTGCACCTGGTCCCTTCCCAATATGTCAAATATACATTGTTGAATATCATCCACCTTTTTCAAACCTACCCTATATTAATACGATTGTGCTATATACATTATAGATGGGTATTATATGCATTTAACCGACGAATTTTGAATCCGATTGTGCTACATACATAGGTCTTATGTGTATTTAATCGACGAATTTTAAATCCATTTTACCTTTAGTAGGTTTCTTATCCAATAATCATTACAAATTGTAAGAAAATATAGGGTGATTTTGGTAGAGGGCCTTCTTTTAATATTCAATTAGACACTAAACCCCTAAATCAATTTAATTAGTTTTGCCCTAGACCCCTTCCCTATTGGGTGGGTTGGTTAATGGTCAACCGTTTGACCATTGACCAATCAACGTTGACCGTTGACCAACCCATTTTGATGCCATTTATTTATTTATTTATTTATTTTTTTAGTGATGCCATATTTTACCGTTTTGATGCCAAAATTTTACTATATTTTATTTTCCCTTTGATGCCACTTTTCTAATGAAATGATTGGATGACACTTTTTTAATGTCACTTTTTTTAAACAATGATGACATTTTTTGTTTACAGTAATGTGACGTTGATCATTGATGCCATTTTTTTTTACTGTTAACGACAGATGCCACTTTTTTTTATGTCAATTTTTTGATGATATTTTTTTACCGTGATGCCATATTTTTGATGATATTTTTTTACCGTGATGCCATATTTTTGATGATATTTTTTCAAAGTAGTATTTTGATGACATTTTTTTTCTTTAATGTGATACAAATTTTTCAAAATGGTATTTTGATGTCATTTTTATAATGTAATTATTTGATGCCATTTTTTTTAATCAAATCGATTGATGCCACATGTTTTTAATTTGATCAATTGTATATCGATTTATTTTCATCGATTATACTTTCATTCACTGATGACACGTTTGTGATTACACTTCATTGATGCAATCACTTGTGGTGACATATTCATTAAATTTTTATTCATGGATGAAATTTGTTATTACCCTTCATTAATCACAATTATTTATGGTGACAATTTTATATAATTGATGACATAAGAGCTTAAAACGTGGAATCAAAATATTGTCACCTTATTGCACATATAAAAATACAACGTCTTTGAAACTACGACATTAATATTGGTTGTATACGTAAAAACACCTATTATAACATGTCATTAACTAAAAAAAATGCATCAATGTAAGTAATATAATGCGGACTCAATAAAATATAGGGTAAACCACTTCGGGGGTTACATATCATCTTCAGGATATGTGAATACTTCACAGGGGCAAAATATACATCCCTGAAAGTTTTAGGCCGCTTTCTGTAATTATATAAAATATAGGGCCAATCTGTATTTTTTAAAAACTTCGGGCCGGTTTCGTGATTTATTATGAATTACAACCCAACCCCTTCTTCCCCGTTGGAAACTTGCAGCTATGGCGGCCACCCACACCAACGGCGGATCCGAGTCCCAACAGCAGCCCTCGTCGACCGCCGCCACCCCAGATCCGAGTCCCTCCGGCCACCCACACCACAGATCCAGCCACCGAAAGCCCGGATCCGCCGCCACCGAGCCTCGCTACAAACCCAGCCGCCATGGGAGGGGAGTCGAAAAATCCAGATCTGGTGAACTCCGATGGCGGCTCCAGCTTCGTCGGCTCCAGATCCGGTGAGCTCCGAGGGCGGCTCCGACTTGGTTGGCTCCAGATCCGGTGAGCTCCGAGGAAGAAGATGGGAGGAAGGAAATAAGATGGGAGGAAGAAGATGGGTGGAAGCACGTCGGCTAAAAAAAAATTAGATGGGTTGGTTATGCCTAATAAAAAAATTAAGGGGGTTAACTACCTAAACAAAAATGGTAAAAGGTTCCTTTCATCAAATTTCCTCAAAAATATATTCGTCCATTATAAATAAAAATAAAAAATTTAAATGAATGAATCAGGTGATAAATTAGAATGAAGAAAAAAAAAACAAGACTTAAAAAAAATAAAAATATGCCGTTGTTTTTCTTCCTTTTTTTTACTTTAATAAATCTCACAAATAAGGCGCATTATACTAAGGGCTCGTTTGGTTCAAATGTGGGAGTTGAAATTCTCGGGAAGTTATTTCATGGGAATTGAATTCCCAGAAAGCCTAATTCACGGGAATTATGAAAATATGTTTTGTTAACTTTTTATTTTAGAGGATTAATTAAGGGAATTGAAAATTTTTAAATAGAAAATGGGGGATTTGCAACTTACCTAGGGGAGTAGGTAAGTTAAATTCCTTTGAAATTGAGGAATTTAACTTCCTGAGAATTTAACTTTTTAGGTTTTTACGCGGAAAAAAATTCGATCAAACACATATTTTAGCTACATCCTTGATTTTTGTACTTCCTGAATTTTTCCATTGCCAAGGTCCAACACTTTTTTATTTTAATCTAGTAATGCAAAAGTCCCCTTTTATATTCATATTTCTAGTAATGGTTTCCTATTCGCTTAGTTATAACCTAGAATCCTCTTTTCACACATATAACTATCATATCATATAAATATAAAAGAAAACCCGTCAATCTATCTATATACATTAGACTATATATATAATCAATAGCCAACGCCAAATGAAGAAACCTTTTTAATTAGTAATCTCCACCGGCCTCCACGAAACCCCTCTTTTAACTACATTATTACACCATGGCTGAGCGGATCCATCCATCACCCGATTTAGAAGCCGCCGATCACAACCTCGTCCCACCATCCCCACTCCCATCCGCCCCTCTAATCCCGCCCTCCGCCACGAAATCCGACAAGGGTTACCCTCTCCCCAGCCACCCTCCCCCGCTTCCACCACCACACCGTCGTAGCCGCAGCTGCCGCCTCTGCCGCCTCTGCTGCTGCCTCTCCTCCACCCTCGTCCTCCTCCTAATCCTCCTTGTCGGCGTCTTTGCCGCTGTCCTCTTCCTCGGCTTCCACCCCAAGATCCCCCACTACTCGGTTGACGGCATCCGCGTGGCCGCTTTCAATGTGCACTCCGATGCCTCCCTCTCCGCCACCTTCGTCGTCAACATCACCGCCCGCAACCCCAACAAACGCATCGGGATCTTCTACGAGGGGGGTAGCAGCTTGAGTGTCTGGCACGACGGCGTGGAGCTCTGCGAGGGGTCCCTCCCGGTGTTCTACCAGGGGCACCGCAACACAACGGTGATGCAGGTGCCGCTGTCGGGGACGGTGTCGAACGCGACCGCGCTGGTGACGGAGGTTCAGGAGGAGGAGCAGAAGAGCGGCGGGGTTGCGCTCGTCATAAAGGGGAAGGTCCCGGTGAAGGTGAAGATGGGGAAGCTGAAGCTAATGAAGATCAGATTCAAGGCCAATTGTGACCTGCTCGTTGATACTTTGACTGCTAATAATCAGATTAGCATTAAGAGCAGCAGTTGCGACATTAAGCTTAACCGGATTTTCGGTATTACCTTCCATAAGTAATTTTTTTTTTTTTGAGGATTTATGAGTGGGCGGGGTAGTTTTTATTTTTATTATTTCTTTTTAAATAAAAATGTGGAGGAATATTTATTTATTGATCAGGTTTCCTCCTATATTTCTTGTACATTACTACATTTGATTTTGATATAGTTTATTTATCAATTTAATATGGTATTTTTGTTTTTGTAACGTGGAAGATTTCGAGATTATCGACTAGTTTATTTAGTATGAATTTAATATGGTATATATTTGATGTTTTAAAATTGGTTAATTTATTTATGTGATATCTACTTTCTTCGTTTCAAATTAAATGTCCTTTGACTTTTGTGCATGTTTTTAAGAGGATAAAAAATCTATAAAATATTATTTTTTAAATAAAATTTTATAAATCCATACATCTTACTACTAAATATGAAATTATTCAAAAAAAAATATTTTATATAATTTTTGTTTCTTTAAAAAGCGTCCACTAAAAGACAAACGACATTTATTATGAAACGAAGGGGGTAGGTAAGAGATTGCAAGACAAAATTATTTCCTATATTAGGGATAAGAACCTTAATCGGAAAAGATTTTCCACTAAATAAAGAAGCGACCTAAGAAATCAAAGTAATACTAAAACGATTTTTCTATCATATACCCTAGGGTATAGGATTATACCCTAAATTTAGAAAAAAAAATTAAAATTTTAATTAGTTTAGCATTTTTTTTAATTAGATTCTTAGGTTCGCTTGTTTTTTTTTTGTAGAAAATCTTTCCCAATTTACTCCATGTTTGGAAGATGGGATTTCGTGGATGGGAAGTGATGGGAAAATAAAATTGGTGTTTGGGTGAACAATCAAAAGGAAGGGAAGGGATCGATTACAAAGGTAGGTAACTGCTATATTTGATGTGATTTCACACCCTATCAAAACGGTGGAATTTGACAGGAAAGTGGAATTCTTCCTCTTCCCTCCCCTTCCTTTCTCTTTCCTAATTTCCCACCCCTTCCTTCCAATAAAACACTCAGGAATCTCAGGTACCAAATGCACGGTTAGAGTCTTATCGTATACCATAGAAAACCGATATTAAAAAGAGATAAAATAATCTAAATTTGAAAATTCTTTTCCAATTAAAGTTATTATCTTATACCAGATATATGATACAAAACTCTAATATATGTAATCAAGAAATTTGAGGAATTTTTTTTTTTGTGATAAAAAAAAAAGAAATTGTTTTTCCCGGCCCGTTAGGCAAGATGTAGAAATGTGACTTGAATAAAGATGTGAAAAAGTTGGAACGAAGATATTGGAAATTTCAACTTATGACTAAGTCAAGCATCTGTGGTAGGCCATCAAAGTCTATATGAATAATCGAAATCTTCTATTTAGGTGTGTTTTATTCCATGCCCGTTATATATTAACGCAATATATTTTAATTTATAACATCTATTATTTATAAAAAAAAAACTATTAAAAATCTGACAAAAATAATAAATTTGAATTAAAATATGATAATTAAAGGGTGTCCCTGTATCCACCGCAAATTCGCGGATGAAACCTGTTAAACAACATCGGATCCAACTTTGTATCATTAATTACAGTACAACGTCGGATCCAACGTTGCAATATGAAGTATACGACGTTGTGCCTCTAAGGCCAGGGCGGGGCGGGTCGGGCACTTTACAACGTCGGATTGGACGTTGTAAAGCGGACCTGGTCGGGCAACATAACAACGTCTAATCGGACGTTGTGTTGTGGATATACAATGCCAGATCTGACATTATATTACAGTAGTTGTTTTTATACATACGAAATGTTTTTTTTTCGTAAAATAATTCGTGCAATTGAACCTATAGCACATATAGAAGTGTTAAAAAAGAATAATATAGACATGTAATTGAATAATTGAACTTAGACAACATAATATATGTGGAAAAAGATAATAGGGATGTTTTTATAATAGATGCTATAAGTTTATTTTACAACGTCTAACACAATAGGGCAACGATAACTAGACAGCGTGTCACGACTGCTAAACATGGTGTAGGGGATGACCTTCCTGAACCCGCAATGCTCTAAATCTAGTTATCAAATTGATCTTGGAAGTGAGTAACCCCTCCATTGACGGTCAGGTGATGGTATGTCGTCCATTCATGCGCTAGAGGAGGTAAAGGAGCGTCGGGATATAACCATATCTACAATAAGTATAGTATAATTTTAATTTCTAATATTTATATAGATGAAATGCAATTAAAGCGAGAGTAACACATATCAAACTCACCGCTGCAAAATGATCTTAGTTTCCGATGCAAGCCAGCCCTAGTGTAACCTCGTGAGGTTATTCGGTTCTTCGGTGTACATAGGGAGGCATGTAAAAGGTTGATGCGAAGATAAGACGAAGAGGGGTACTTGGTAGACGGTCGCAAATACAAGACCCATGATCGACAACTCGATCCAGTATCTTCGATCACCTCCCGCTATGCTGGAGTAACTCTGTAGGTCGACAAACTCTCACAACGAATACCCTCCCATGTAACAATCAGTGGAAATATGATGATTAATTCTATTCCAAATGGTTGCACAATAACCCTTTCATATTAGGGAACCTTGCCTCCCCTTGCGGTAACATTAGTTGTCAAAGCTCGATATCCGCAGTGACCATCTCCTATGGTGTTTACGGCTGTTGTAATGCAACTGAACATAAAAGGGGCCACGTTGCTGTTATCCCAGTTAAAACCCCAGTATTGTGCTCAGGCTTCCTCCCTTTCAAAATTCGCCCGATATTCCTCGTATCGAAAAGGATTTGTGCTGCAAGGGTTCCTCCTCCCTCCGGGTCTCCCCTTTGAACGTACACTACCAAGCGCGGGTAGGCGCATATTCGAGTCGCAGGGTTCATTGGAGGCAGTGTACGAAGACGACATGGTGTAGGGTAAGGCAGCATTTTCATATTCGTCCCACGACATATCTTTCTAAAATGGGTGGATGTCATTCGGTGTTATTGGAACTCCTTCAACAATATAACACTGAACATCATGCACACACGGTAGCCCATAAAAAATTCTCCAAAACGATCGGTGCACTCTTCATATACTTTTTCATCGACAATGACCCTCCAATGATCGTAAAGATATTCGAAACACTTCTTCAAAACTACTTGGTTAACCTATTCAAATAAGGGGACATTATATTGTGTGCGTAGTTGGTCATTTGAAACGATCTATCTCTAAGGCAGTCTAGAGATCATGCATCTAACATTCATTAACTCGATGAATGACATCCACCACGACACAAAAGTCCCCTATTGCCGAGTGCTATGCTTCTTTCAACACTTTATCCTGGCCTTCAGCCCTACAAATATTACATCATGTGACTGCGGTGAACGAAGTTCAAAATTTAGGAAAGGCGGAAAGTATATGCGTACCTATTTGTTGTCCTTGTTCCAAAGTTGAGAACGTGGTTGGTGTAACATCTGACAAGGCTTGTCCGGTGGATGAGCCACACCAATTCCAGATACCCCATGACCCCTGGTGCGAACCGCCATTGAACGTGAAGGCAATGTTGGCGCCGCTCGAACCCCATGACCCCTGGTGCGAACCCCTGGTGCGAACCGCCATATACTTGAAAGTAGTGGTCTCTTCACATTTGCGAGTTACATGTAATAACCAGCACAGTAGATGTTGCACATTGAGAAAGACCACCCGAGGAAGAAGACCACCCGAGAAAGATCACCCAGTCAAAAAGGGTGGAAATTAACCGGGACATAGGAGAGAGAAAGTAAAGGAGGAGAGAGAGGAAGCGGGATGGAGAGAGAGAGGCAGCGGGGAAGTTATTGTGAAGAGAGAGAGAAAGCGGGGGAAGTTAATGTGGAGAGAGAGAGAGATAGTTTAATTTCAAAACTATAAAGTCCAACTGCCTCTCACGGGCTTACAAAAGAGGAAGAGAGAGAGAGGGCAACAATTGCTCATGCAAACCTGAGGAAAATAAGAAAAAAAGGAAGAAGAAGAGGAAGAAGACAACATAGCCAGAGAGGAGAAGAAGAAGCCAACCCGAGGAAGAAGACGACAGAGAAGGAGAGGAGACGAAGAGGCTGATTTTGAAGTAAGTAAACCCTCACTATGCCGATTTATTACGTTTTGCTTGGATTCGTAGGGTAGGAACGCATTGGAAGAACCTAAACTGGTTTTGATTGTGTGAAAATAAGAAGAAGGGGTCGAATGGATTGACAGTTCGCCATATCGCCTCTGTCATGTTGGAAGTAACCGGTGTCATGTTAAAAACACAAAGTGGAAAGTTTGGGAACTGGTGTGTGCGCGACTGGGAGAGAAGGGAATTTTTGGGAATGGGGAAATTGGGCAACTGTGTTGTCGAATCTAACTTATCAGGAACAGGGTGAGTGTAGATACGTTCAGTTTATGGGGAAATTGGCCGAAATGTGGCGAATGAATGTAGATACGTTCAATTTATGGGGAAATTGGCCAACATGGGGCGAATTAGGGTTAGGGGAAAGGTTATAACGGGTGAACATTTAAGTCAAATCGAAATTATCTAGAGTAGGGTGACTCGTGTGCAATTGGAGATGTACATATTGAATAAGTAAACTGTCATGTATGAACAGTTATGTGTCATGTGTACTTGTCTATGTGCCATGTTAACAGTAAACCGATTGGTTGGATATGTGGAAGGGAAACTGCAGGGATGATTATGGAACCATTGGGTGCATTCAATAATAAGATGAATAGGTTTGACATTTGATATGCTTAGGTTCTGAATTAGTAAATGTCATGTACATATTGATTGCTGGAATGTTTGTGGCCTTGTGGGACTGATATTGATATGAAGGGAACTGTGGGTTGGGGGGCACGAATTGACTTCTAGAATACTGGTTTTTGGTCTCCCAACATGCAGCATATCTGGTGAATATAAAAAATGTCTCAGCGTAGTGTAAAGGAGATTGTCGATCGTATAGCTCAAACATCTGGCGCGATAAGATGGCTTTAGTTCGAGTAATGTAAGTTGTGATTGTCATGGTGCAGTGTGGCTGACATGTTCAAGTCTGTGCAGGCTGTGTACGCTGTCGAGGAAGACAAAAACTTCAAAGAAAAAATTAACCAATACTCCCGGATGCAACTCCAAGTAAACATTGACAACCGGTTGAGCGAGTCCGGTTGGAAGCGCCTATGGATAGCCCGTTGGGGGGCGTTGCAAGACTAGGCACAAGTGTCCAGTTCTCCGGAAAGCTTGTACACTACGTTCTCTAACGACAATTGAAGACGAAGAAGGAGAATGAAACGTGGTACCAGATCCATGATGCGGTCGTGAGGTTCTCAATAGCTGAGTTCGCCCTTGTCAACGGTCTCAACTGCGGCTATAGCGAAGAGCCCGAGGACGACTCACCGTTCGAGAGGGCAGTTTTTTATTTCTTTGAAGTTGCGAAGTTGAAGATTTTCGATTTCGAGGTGTAGGTCCAAGTGGCAATGGCATCTGAGAAATCGTCAACCAGAAACTTTAAATTTATCCTGCTGATGCTGATCGAGGGTGTGTTGTTCGGGAAGGAACCCAAAAACTACATTCACGGGTGGGTGGTTGACCTTGTCGTCGACATTGACAGGTTCCTTGCCTTTCCGTGGGGTCGGCTTTGCTACGAGTGAACGAATGAGTTCCTAAACCGCGCAATCAAGAGGAAGCTCCAACACAATGAGAGCAGCTCCAATGCACGCCCGACCTACTGCCTGCTAGGATTCCCTCTCGCCTTCCAGGTTCATGCACAAATCTCACTGGACGCCTAATGAACGTTTACTAGGCGTCCAATAATTATTTACTGGACAGAGAGTGCATTTTTACTGGACAACCTTTGTTTGCAGCTCTGAGTGTACGAAGCCCTCCCTCTAGTGGTCGTCCAATGCGCAAACATCATAGATGAGAAGTTGTACCCCATGTGTCTACGATACGCGTTTAGAGAAGAGAACCTCGAGTATACCGCCATCGAAACCCGACTGCAGGAGGCTAAGGAGCTCGGATACTTCAATGACCCTGCAGCTGTGAGGCCTCTTCTACTCCCCAATGAAGTGGAGGGAGCTACCTGTTTGTACCGCGATGCCCAAAACACTCACGACAAGCGGGATAACTTCTTCGACGACATTGTCTGGGCGTTCGTATTCGCAAATGTAAAATCCCCACGGCCGAAACAACCAAAGGGAGCACGTGGGTCAACGCTAGAATCAGGGGAGGGCATGCAGACACAAGCTACCATATTAGAGATCAAGTCACGGTTACTTGCAGAGATAGACGACATGGCGAGGATTATAACTGCGGAGTTAGGCTCAAAGATGGCCACGCTAGAGGAGGCGATTGAAGACATGAAGAGGGCACTGAGGTAGAAGAGGACTAGGGAGTCGGAGGAGCAAGGGGATGTTTTGAGAAAGGACTCGGTAAGGTTATCCTGGTATCAGATCAGAAGCGTCATGTCATTTTATGTCAATATCATGTTGTTCGTATTGGATGTCTTGTTCATGTCGGTACATGTCATGCAAATATCAATATATGTCAATTTAATTATAGGTCAAGTGGTTAGGTTCATGGAGCAGTGAAGAATAAGGACAAGGGCAAGGTAAAGGCCAAGGAGGAGAGACAACCCACCAAGGAGGACAAGGTCAAGGCCAGGTAGAAAGGGACTAGGGAGTCGGAGAAACAAGGGGATGTTTTGAGAAAGGAGGTAAGGTTACCCTGGTATCAGATCAGAAGCGTCATGTCATTTTATGTCACTATCATGTTGTTCGTATTGGATGTCCTGTTCATGTCGGTACATGTCATGCAAATATCAGTATATGTCAATTTAATATATTATAGGTTAAGTGGTTAGGTTCATGGAGCAGTGAAGAATAAGGATAAGGGCGAGGCCAATGCCAAGGAGGAGAGACAGCCCACCAAGGAGGACAAGGTCAAGGCCAAGTCCAAGGCCAAGGCCATGGAGGTATGTTCACTGGACTGTCATGTTAAACTCACCTTGATGTCATGTCAAGTGTGTGGACTGTCATGTTAAACGCACCCTAGTGTGCAAGTTGCAGGAGGAGTTGGTGGGACCTGATGCCTCCGAGGTTGAGGTTGAGGTTGAGGATGAGGTGTCCCTCCAATGGCCGAGAAAGAGCACCCGTCACCATCTTGATACGTTGTACCAGGCGGAAGTAACTCAACCAGTGAAGAAGCCGCGTGTGGGCAAGAAGCCAGTGGATGCTGCGGAGCTAGGCATGGCGACGAGGGCAGATGTTGATGCGTTCACTGCGTGGATGAAGGACGGAAGTGACCCCGTCCGGTCGGTCGAAGGCAGGCTACTACAGAAGGATTTCTTCGGGGTACTCCAATCACCGACCAACTGGGTGTCATCCGAGGTTAGGTTCCCACAGCGTGGGTCAATGCATCACCTTCCTTGTCATATGGTCTTCCATATAAATGTTTTCCTTGCGTGCAGCATATTGAGCAAGCTTACGCCTTCCTGCGGAAAGACATCACGGTAGATGACAAGTACGAAGGCGTCGCCTTTCTGGATTTCATTTGGGGGTATCTACTGCACAAGCATTTGGAGGATGCGCAGGGGGACCTTGACGTGGTCAAGAGGAACGACACGTTGACCCAGTACTTTGACGGCAAGTTGCTAGAGATGTTTCCAACGGGTTGGGCCAATGTCAACCGGTTGTTTGGGCCTTGGAATTTGAAGAAAGAGCACTGGGTGGCCTTGACATCAATCTCGCGTAGTGGACATTGGACATCTATGATCCCGACATAAGCCACGTCCCTAAGCGCCATATGGCGGGCCTCCTGAAGTCGGTGACCCACCTCTTCCCCATTCTGATGAACACCCATCCCAAACTTCGAGTGAAATGGGTCGGCAAAGTCCTGAAACCTTTGGCGTACAAAAGGGTGAAGGAGATTCTCCAAAACAAACAGTCGTAAGTCATTATTTCCACTACAATTAAAAAAAATTGTCGTAGGTTTGGTGAACATATTTCGTTCTCGTGATGTAGGGGCGACTGTGGTCCGTACGCCATCCGTTACCTGCAGCTCCTCGCGACCGGTGACACCAAGTTCCGTGGCCTGGGCGACGACTTAATTGCGGCGTACCACCAATACCTTTGTGTTGCCATCTTTCACGGACGTCTTACACCCCCATCCGATCCTTAAATAAACTCCCCGTTTGATTTTATATACGTTGTTGGTTGGTTTTAGACAATTGTTGGTGTGTTTAGACTTGTTGGTTCGTTTAGACTGTTGTTGGCGGATATGCCGACAGTTGTTGCTTCATTTTAAACTATTGTTTGTTGGATTTAGACATTTTGATCTCCAGTTATTGTTGGTATGTGGTATTCGTTGGTTTGTAATTATGTAATGTCAAGTTCGATATCTGTCATGTCAATATGAGGATGATGTCATGGCAAAAGCGGATAATGTCATGGATCAAAAGTGGGTAATGGCAGGTGACATTCCGTTGAACAACCCCCCTCCCTTGACAACGTAGCACAAAGTAGACCAAACCCCCCGTACAAAGTAGGAGAACGACATCATACTTCATTACCAAAGGCGTCAAACCAAAATGGGGTAACTATGTACTTAATTGTGAAAGGCGTCGGAATTGGAAGTTCCTATCCCACCGCTAGGTGCGGCGGCGCTTCTATAATTTCCCAGCCACACCTTCCCACTCTGTTGGTTCAAGTTTCACAGTCGTTAGAAACACTCCGGTCTTCCCTTTTCCGCGTTGGTATGCTTCATCTACTTCACTTACCGCTCACTCTGCCTCCTAATCCCACGGGCTGACTACATCATCGACGTCACTGCTCACACAAATTACCTGCTTCCCACGTCCAAATGCCATTGCATTGTCCAACTCATCACTTGGTTCTAACTGGACACGTAGATATTCTAACTGGACAATCGAGGGTTCTAACTAGACACTCTTCATTTCTAACTGGACACCTCTTCTTTGTCCATCGACACCCTGCCAAGCGGGGTTTCGTTTTCAACTGTGAGTGATCTTCTTGGGTCAAGGGTGGGTCACCCCCAACTGAATGGGTCATTGTGGATCCTTCCGTAGTGGTGAAATCTCCGCCAACTTTCGTACCAAGGATACATAAGGGTCGATAGGCCAGGACCGTTCTCCAGAAAAACCATTTACAAATTTGTAGACCTGCAGCTCTTCGTCACCCCCAATGGAAAAAGGTATGCATCATTCCTTCTTCGGCTTTACATATGTGAGCTCGATGTCATGCCTCCTCCCATCGACATTAAACTTGACCATCAGTTGTTTCTTCAAGGTGACGTAGTCAATACTTTCGTCTACCAGTACGGCCTTCTGGCTCCTCCACCACTTCACGACCCAAGTGCCCTCTTCACAAGCCCACCATCTGCCAAACAATACAGTCATACACATGGACGATTTGTCCCCTGTTCCATTAGTTAGAGGGGAGAGGGGATATTCAGCTTTACGGGGAAATGAACATATTGTAGGGAGAAACGTATTGCATAACCTAAATAGAAGGAAGACTGACTCATTTTCTACAAAAAGTCAATGTCTGTCCAGTTAACCCCAATAGGTGTCAAGCACTTGAATGAGTTTATAGTCTCCCCTTCATCCCTCCTCTCCCTCTTATTCTCTATTGACGCAAATGACAAGTCGGGAAATTTAATCTCACTCTCTCTCTCTCTCCCCCTCTCCCCTGTCTTATCCACTATCCTTCTCTCTCCTCTCCAAGATTCCCCCCCCCCCCTTTGTGTCTCTGTGAAGTTTTTGTTGGGTCACATTTTATTCATTTCTTTGAACTTCATATGTTTCAAATTGTATTTAGTGGTTTGAATTTAATATGGGTATATTTTCTTACGGTTTTGCATTTTATGAGTATTAAGTGTGAGTGGAAAACCCAGTTTTATATCAAGGTCAAACGTTGAATAAAACCCCTTGAAAAGATGTCCAGTAGAAAACTGTTGAATTACAAGTGGGGAAGCATTAACCAGGGAGTTGTTTTTAATGGGTGTCATCTATTGTTTCAAATTGTATTTAGTGGTTTGAATTTAATATGGGTATATTTTCTTACGGTTTTGCATTTTATGAGTATTAAGTGTGAGTGGGAAACCCAGTTTTATATCAAGGTCAAACGTTGAATAAACCCCCTTGAAAAGATGTCCAGTAGAAAACTGTTGGATTACTAGTGGGGACGCATTAACCAGGGAGTTGTTTTTAATGGGTGTCATCTATTGTTTAACGAAAAGCAATAAATCCCCAGTTCTCTGTCATGTCAGATGTGACACATGTCATGTATCTACCAAAACACTGCCATGTTAATTGTAGACAACAACAAAACACTGTAATATAATGTCTTCTGCTACTGCTTTTTTTTTCTTCTCAACGGTCACATGCTGAACGGTGTTGATATTTCCCATACACCCCACTTATATATGATAGCCATTCATCATCCATATTCCCCACAAATTGGTGAAGTTAAATCCCCATTGCCATTTAACAACATCTCCAACAACCCTTCAACGAAATAGCATCCTCGTCACACCACCGCGCCTCCTCATCTGGCCTCCCTCCCCGACATGTCCCCATCATTTTATCATCCGATGAATCGGATGATGGAGGTTTGTCGATCATTTCATTCGTGTAGGTTTCACTTGTGGTACTTGTATCATTATACTACCTTATTTTTGTTCTTTTATGCAGGACCAATGTCGCTGCCGCCATACTGACGAAATCAAAGAGTAGAGATCGTCGGCGATGAGGCTGGGCTGCTCGGGTCATTCTATGAGGCGACACTTGTATGGAAACTGGACCCTAGCCACTGGGAGGTCGAATATGTGACCCTCCTACGCAACAACAGAAGAGACCTCCTGAGGGAGATCATCCCGGTTCAACGAATTTGTCCCCGTCCACCTCGTACCTCGTACAACGCGTACATGCCCGAA
Source organism: Persicaria tinctoria (assembly GCA_037127255.1). Lineage (NCBI taxonomy): Eukaryota > Viridiplantae > Streptophyta > Magnoliopsida > Caryophyllales > Polygonaceae > Persicaria > Persicaria tinctoria. The sequence continues at coordinate 37,249,629 of JBANSL010000012.1, read as the reverse complement.
GACCGTGTCGAAGGCCGCGTCAACGATGTGTACTAGTCCGACAGGGTTGTTCGTGTGTCCGGGTGTAAGAATGGCCGAACATTCACGGTCAACTTCCCCCTGAGCAACGAGACGACTGATCATCATCTCCGCAGTATGCGCCTACACTTCGACTGGTATGGGTACAAATTCACCACACAACCGCAATTTCACTACTTGTTACCGTAAATTTCGATTTCAATGTCTTGTATGTTGCTACTCTTTGCTACTGCCATTTGAATGTTTTCTCTTGTGTTGTATTTCTTTAATGCTACTGGCTCTGTCTCTGAGATATCTTGTCCAGTAGATTTCAATATTTGTCATGCGTTTTTCATTACGTGTCCAGTAACAACTAAGCGGTTAGACGTCGGCATCTTCTCCATTCGATTCCAATAGGTGGCATGTCGTTATGCTCTGTTTTTCAAAGGAAAAATCTTGTCCGGTTAAATACATATTGTGGCATGTGAATCTCATGTTGATGGCCAGTTAAAACCTACTGATTACACGTGATTCTTCAAATAAACCCCCGGACCCTTCCTTCTTTAATTGGTATTCTCTGAAACTTATAATTTAATTGAAAGTATCTCTCCCCCCCCCCCCCCCTCCTCTCTAACACTTTCACTGATCTCTGTCAGTCTGCACTTTTATATTTCACCTCTCTCTCTCTCTCTCTCTCTCTCTCTCTCTCTTCTGTCCTCTGCGACTGCAAAAGGTACTTTTTCCCTCTTCCTCTCTCTTCTTCGCTTTTCAGGAGTAGAGCTCTCTCTCTCCCTCATTTTGTCACTGTACCTACAACCGGGATGGTGTCCATTTGTACCCCATTGGGTGACCTGCTACCGGCCCAACCTTGCAAGCGGGAAATACGCATTTCAGCAAAAAAAAATCGGATTGGGTTATGCATGCAAACAATTCGGATAATAGGGTTATTTTTGCAAATTACCCATTATACTATATGCATGATAATATTGACATCCATCATTAAGTAATCAAATACATAGTTTGGTTTGATTATTTTAGAGTAAATGCTAAGATTTTTGTTAGTTTCAGATATAATCGGGTTTAAATTGTTTCGAGTGTCGAACTGTAGCATATAATCAGTTTAGATAATTTCGGGTTTCAGATATGTTCGGGTTGGGTAATTTCGGATCTCAAGTTGATTTCGGGTTGGTCCATTCGCATATAATCGAGTTTGGGTTATTACTGGGTTCGGATTGCTAGTTCGAGCTTAATTTGGATTGGGTCGGTCGGTCTCAAATCTACAATTTTGTTCTTTTTCAATTATTTGGTTATCGGATGGGATTCGGATCGGATTAATCGGATCGATTTGATCGGATCGGGTTGGTTATTTCTAGCTTTAACCCTAACTGTCGCGAGAAGGCCCATCTCCCGATCTGTCATTATCGAATCGGGTACCTTACCCTGAAGAAGAACACATAGGTTGTTCAGGACCCAAGCGTTCGTGTCTTCATTATCGTGAGCCATAAATGCGTAGGCGATGCAAAAGTTATTTCTCGTCGACATTAAGTATAACAATTGATAAATAATAAATGTACGAAGACGTAGGATGGAGTAATTACGCGTTGGTCTTGTACATACTATCCATGACGATGAGATACAAGTACTTGTTTAAGAGACGAATCCCATCCGAGTGTGTGAGAAAAATGTCTTCCAATACGTTTTCATCCTCTAGGCTTCTTCTGAAGTCGTAGTAGTAGTCCCTTTCTCGGAGACGATGGAGGGTATCTTGTGTCATCGTTCGGTTTCCTCTCTATTCAACTAGAAGCTTATTGAGGGTGTTCTCAAATGACCGAGCTGAGGTGATGGTATTCTCATTTAGTTGTCGTAACCCCTACACAATGGCGTTCGACGAAGTTCCAACGTCTTTCGTCCACTTGCACATTTTCTTCTCCCCTTGTTTCATCCTTCCGGTGTAAACATGACCCTTCAAGCATTGAGAGAGGTGATTGTTGTGCGTTCCATGTTGCACGGTCATCGTCCACATACCCAGTCCTCCCTCATGATCATGCAAGGAGAATGGACGGTTGCTTAGTTCGCTTTGCATGCGACGAAGATGCTTTGTCCTTCTGTGAAACACCCCATATTTCTCGCCCTCTTGCAACACGCCACCCGGTGGGTTCGCACCCTTAGACCTCGATCGCTTTATTACTAAGACCATATTATGTGAAACCCCAATTCGCTTAAAATGGTCGAGCATCTGGTTGCGACAAGACCAAGTACGAGTGTCGGTAACCGTAACCATAAAGTCTTGAAACAGGATGCAGACATAAGAAATATATGCACTCGATATTAGTACAAATGTATATTCTCACTTTAGTTTAATCTGGATTACCGAAAAAAAATATGGGCGCAAAGAATACAGACATAAGAGTTCACCTGTTTGACGACATTGCTCTGTGGTGGGAGACCTTCATCTCGCGCAACCTCGATCTCGCGTTCACTTTCTAAGGATGACATTTTCCTCTCTGAAGATGAAGCTACCATTGTGTGAAATTGTGAGGTGAATGAACAACTTCCTTTCATCCTTATGGTTGTTTTATATAAAGGAATCGTGGGTGGGCAATACACGATGTCAGTTGCACATGCTACGGTCAGCCTATACAACGTCCGTTTAGACGTTGCATAGGGTTAACAACGTCGTATTGGATGTTTTCTAGGGTTGTTCCCCTGTAATAACGTCCAATTATACATTGCTTAGGGTTGGATAAATACCTAAACAATGTCCAATAAGACGGTGTATTGGGTTGGTTCTCCAAATACAATGCCGGATTGGATATCGTAAACACTTACAACGTACATTTGAAAGTCTTTTATAATATTGATAACAACATTTCTGCTTATTTCTGTTCAACATTCGTTCCCATCCTTATATTCTTTGGACGTTCTTTTCCGACACTTTTAGTTCTATTTTTCTGCATTGTGACTTGACATTGACTCTTTCAATCGATATCGAGTGTTCTACTCGACGTCGAGTGTGTTTGTGTTGTTCTGCAGGTTTGGCACTAGACATCGATTGCTTGACTCAACATCGACCTGATCTCAGTCGATATCGAGTGGCTTCTGGTCGACATCAGAGGGTTGTTTTAGGAGACTAGATCGGCGAGCGCTGACACGCTTCCTCGTGGATTGATCCTGACTCCTACCACTACAGCGGGAGGAAGTCTTGTCTTTTATTTGAGCCGATAGGGATTGGTTTGCATTTATATTTATATTTGTTTGATCAATTCTTCATCCTAAAGTTATACAACATAAAAGCCTATTTGGCTCACACACTTCTGTTCTTAATATTTTTCTAATCGGTTTGTTCTTTTCAATTTGGTTGCTATAACTATGAGAAGTGCATAGTTTGTTTGGGTTGGGGTGAATCTATAATAGTTTGCTTTGTGTTTCTTTTGGTATTAGTATTGGATTAGTAAATGATGAAGTAATTTATTTTATTATTGGTAATTTAAAGCCAATTAGCTCAAATTGGTAGAGCGATGTACTCAAGCACAAAGGTGAGAGTTCAAATCTCGTATAGGCTATAACGACCAAAAAAAAATTTATTTAACATCGGCCATAAACCGATGTTAATCAAATAAAAAATCGATGTTTATGTTATGTTGAAATTCAAAATTGTATAACATCGGTCAAAAACCGATGTCTTTGTTATGTTATAATATCAGTTATATTTTACAATCAATGATATATGTTAACAAAAACATATGATTTAAAAATATATAACATCATTTATATTTTTAAATTAGATGTCTTTGTTAACCTATAGCATTGTTCGTCATGGGATATAGGGTGAGCTAAGCCTAGGCTTGTCTCCTGGCTTGCTCCTCACGATCAGCACGGGTCATCTCTGCAGCGATTCGTTCCATTTCTGTAGCAATAATAGTGGCATGTTCCTTGACCTACTTCCTAAGCCTCTCAATCAGCCGAGTCGGCGTTTTGGCGGTCGACATGATGCTTTTTACATTAGAATAGATATGAAGAAAACGTTTTGGCTCATCTAAGGCTTCAATGTTCGGTGTGTGATCAGCGCGTCGCATACACCTATAAAATCAACACTAGAATAGAACGTGGAAATTACTACGTAGGGCACGAAAGATCTCTTCCACGGCAACGGCGCCAAAATTTTTTAGGAGAGATACTAGCGAATAAATAATAGAATATAAACTCAACCAACTCCTTGTCCAAACAAATAAATACAAGAATCTCTCACGCTGTAGTGGTAGGGAACCGGGTTCGAATTCACGAGGAAGCGTGTCAGCGGAATACCAAATAGTTCGTAATTCACGTTCTGTTTCGACCAAAAGCCCACTCGATATCGACTGAGTTCAGTCGATGTCGAGTCAAGTATATCGATCTCGGGTGTAACTGACAAAGGATTTTCAGTCGCCTTAAATCCTATCAAATAAATCCGACTAACCTAACTAATGTAGTTTGGCAAGTACGGGTCGATCCCACAGAGAGTCAACGATTTGTATGCAAGTCTAGTGTGTCGACAAGAACAAGACACAAAGAGGGGGGATTTGTGATGGTTTAAACTAACTAAGAATGCGAAAGTAAGCAAAACAATAAAATAAAACAGATTGAATGAATGAATATGAGAGAATAGCTCAAGTCAATCAATCTCAGCACTCAGGTTTTTATTCATTGATCATTGAAATCAAATAGATAACTTCCTCTTGAATACTTTGTTGTGGAAAGACTAGGTCTTTTGAATCCAATTCCTTATCAAATTTAGTTAACAGGACAACTAGACCCTGAAAACCCTAATTATCAAACAATCCTGAAACTATCAAGATTCAATTCAACAATCGATGAAGTCTAAAGGAAATCAACAAAGACAATCGACGCGCACAACCAGTTATTGCATCAATTGCAAATCAATTCTCTATACAAATCCCTAAATCAACCAGTTTCAGAGATTTATACTTTGCTACTCAAGAACATAGATAACTCAACCAGTAATTACCTATATCTAGCAATAGATTATCATGAAAAGACATCAGTTGATCAGACTAACGGAAATTCACGAGAACCCTAAACAATCTAAGCAAAGAATTGATAATATTCAAAGAAGAGTATTAAGAACGGAAATCTCACAATGAAATAGAAAACCTGAAGCTTCGATTAATTTCCCCGAGCAAAGGAGGTTAGTTGTTCATCCTTGAGAAATCACAAGAGGTCTCCAATTTTCTATGTACAAAACCTCTTCCATGGAATCAAAATCCCCGAACTCCCCTTTCCAAAGAAACAAAAACCCATCCTACTTGTTCCACCTCCCACCGTTTCCTGTTCCTTTCCTTTAATTTCATAATAAAACTTAAAACAACACATTTCCAAATTAAATCCAAGTAACAGCTGGCCACATCTTGCAAGCCGGTACATAACTCGGTCTGAAATCAAACAACTCGGTCGAGTTCCTTCGTGACACACCCGAGTTCTTTCCACCAGCCACCTTGACGTCCAGATTTCACTGTCTTTAAGGCCGAATTTGGAAAAGTGGTAAACATGAAAGTTGTAGGTCTTCGAATCCTCTTTCCAACAAGTATAAGTACGCTCCGATCCGATAAATACAGCCTTCAAACGACTCGTTTTAGTGCAGCGTCGCCAACCTGGACAGCTCCAATCCTTTACATGCTTTAGCTCATCTCCTCGGCTCTTGTGTTCTTCTATTCTTGTCCAATCTTCCAACATTGGCTCGAGCTTAGCTTCACCTCTTTACAATCACCTGAAATCATGCACAAATCTCGTAGATTCCGACTCTAATTGAAACATAATTAAAACATGAAAACTACTCTAACTCATGCATATTACCCTACCTAAACACCTCTAAATGGTTATATTAACACTACCTAAATGTGTCTTATCAGTAACCTGCAAGACAAAAACAAAAATCGACGTCGAGTGGAAGACTCAATGCCTAGTTATCAGTGGCTCGATGTCGACTGCTTCATAAAATTGTTAATCGATCCAATTGCACTCGATGTCAACTAAGATACAGTCGATGTCGGGTGAAATATCAGTAACATTGTGCGTCGGCAAAGATGGCCGAAGAATAAAAGGATGGTAAAGGAGAATGGTCAGAAATAACAATGGGTGTTCAGTTTTTCGAGGACCAAACGAACGACAATAGAAACGATGTAAACAATTATAAAAGAAATCTTCCAAAGATAGGGTTTACCACAACGATGACCAAACATGCAAGAGACAAGATAGAATGGATAATTATGCTATCACATCAAAGTGATAAGCTTTCATTGTCACCAACGATAAAGATCAAACTCTCACAAGTAAAACCTAATTGAATCTACCGATTTTATGTTTACGGTCCAAATTATTAGCACAAATTCCTCTCTCTTTTGATAAGGTCTAAACATATAAAGGTAGTAGATGATCAAAACATAAGCAATACCAAAACTTACCTCAAGCGTGCATGGCTATCGTCGGGGTCACCCCGACTCTATAAGAAGGGAGACTACTCGCTCATCGTAACCAAAGACATAATTGACAGGACATAAACTTGCATAAAATAAGCTTGAAGTATTTACAATTTCGGTCGGCCAACTCTCGCAAGAACGTCAAAACCCTAAAAGCTTCGAAACCCTAAACTCTCTACTAGATGTGTTTCTCCTTTTGAGATTGAATGCTATGAACTTGAATGAATAAAAACCAGCCCCTAGGGCTTTATTTATAGGCTCCAATCCTTGCTAGCCAAGGAAAGGGAAATTCTATACTAACTAGAAGATATAAACTTAATAAAGGAAGATATAAATCTAAACTAGGTAAACTAAATATCTCCTTAGGGTAAAATAGTGTTTAACCCCAAAGGATAAAAAATCTTTATCACTCTCTAAACCAGATTCGTCAAACGCGTCCCGACCCAACTGCATCTTCGTTCAACGTCGAGTAAGGTCCACTCGATGTCGAGTCTTTCACTCGATCTCGAATCAGCTCACTCGATCTCGAGTGCTTGTCTCAGCTGCTATGTGTGGCTCATGTGCTCACTCGATACCGAGTCCTTGCATCCCATCAATGTCGAGTCCTCTAGTAGACATCGAGTGATCTTCAGTGGAAATTAAGTGGGATTCTGCACTTCTTGATTTTGCTCCGAAATTGCTCCAAATTCTGCAATATTAAACAAAAACTTGTGTAGACCTCTATTTCTTGCAAATAAGTATAAAATACACAAATTCACTATATTCCCATGGACATCAAATCACCCCTTACTTAAGCTTGCTTGTCCCCAAGCAATAACTTGGATGGTCATACAGAGAAAACCTACAAAAACTCTCAACATAGTGAATCCATTCTCACATTACCAATAACACTCAATTGCCATCTCGTAAAGGTACTAGTGTCTTCAAATCCATGCATGTGAATACAAAGCAACATCTCAAACAAAAAAAGGTTATGAAAACAATTTTCTTGAGACAAAGCAACAATAATCAAGAGAACTTTATGTAAGCTCAAATAAGATAGATAGGTAAAAGGCTAAAGGTGAGAAGTATTTGGCCATGTGGTGCTAATGATTCGTGGAAATGGAGTTATTTCCAAACTTTCATACCACATTCCTTCTTCATAAGATTTCTCACCTTTCTCTCATCACTCAATGCTTTTTTTTTCACTATAATGTTTTTACCTCTCTAACATTAGCACTGACTTCTCGCGAGTCGCAAACATGGGTGTCAAGAATGGCCCCGGATACTTACATCTTAAGCAAACAGGGTTGATCATCCTTAACTCCTAGGTGACCGGATTTTCTTTCACTCATTAAATTTTGTTGGTTTCCATAAATTTCAATCATCCTGCCATCAATCATCCGTTTGGTTGGTCTGCTCGTTGGTTCATACCTGAGCTTTATGGGTTTGTTTTCTAACCGCTTTATGACCTCTTAGCCTGTTAATTGTTGTTGTTTATTTATTCATGTCCCGTCTTATACGTTTTCTCTATTTTGGTTTACCTTTGGGGTAGCCTCTTACCATCTCGTTATCGTCTTTGAGGGTGTGAGATGGGTTTTTGAGATTTGTATTGACAATGGTTTGGCTAGAGTTTTGTCTACGGGTCGGTGTACTTTGCTTTTCTTATTGTATTACAGGTTTCATGTGAACGGTGGCTGATTTGTCAACCTGGTAGATGTCGTGGAAATGCGATTGATACATGTTGATTATGTTTAGAGTCCAAGTTGAGGTGTCCACTAGTGATCCTCAGAGTTCTCTGTGTGCGTCTTCCGTTTGGTTGGTCTGTTCGTTGGTTCTGCTAGCTTGAAATTTACAGTGTAGGTTGGCATGTACTCTTTATTTCTGCATTTTTCTTTCCGTCATTTGCTTCTTATTATTTCCATTCAGTCATTTGTTTCTACTATTTGGTTCTGTTTATACATGATGGTTAGTCCATCTCCCGGCTTGTTTGGGATCTCGGTTCTCTAGGCTTGTCTAGATAATCGGATTTCTTTCATTATATCAAAAAAAACAATTTGTTAAATAAATGTGAACTATACACTACAAATGTCTTGCAAACCAACAAAATAAAGTAACTTAGTTTTAAAATAACAACATAATCAAGAACAACACAGAGTAATCAATCCAACATAATCTTCTACTTAACTAACTCTTTCTTAAGTTTTGGCTTATTAGAGAAACTTCTACATGAGGGTTTACCGAAGAGAGCTTAGAGGGAGAGAGTACTGAGCAAGTGAGAGGAGGGAGGACCGGAAATGCAGGAGAAGTAGGCGACAAGGATAGAAGGAAATGGGAGTTTCGGACAGGAGGAAGGGGAAGTATGATTTGGGGTTTGATTTTTTTTTCCGGAATTTTCGCCAAATACCCCTGAGGTTAAGCCTAATTCGCGTGGTGTACAAAAGTTTGATATATTTCGCCAGGTTCCCCTGAGGTTTTCATTTTTTTCGCCAAATACCCCTGAGGTTTATACTTTTTCGCCAAATGCCCCTCTGTCGAATTTGTTAACGTTTTTTTATTGAAAAATAGTACAATTCCCCCAACATGGCGCATATTTTTAATAAAAATAAAATTTTCTAAGTATAAAAAATTACTATGATAAATTTAAATAAGATATTATCAAATTTTAACATAAAATACAAAAAAAAAATATTTGATAATTAAGTAAAAAATAATTAAAATATTTATGAAAAATGTGTAAAAATTACACGAGTTTAAGATTTAAGTAAAATATATTGATTGGCTTAAAATCCTAAAATAAATATGTTTATAACACCTAATAAAAAATGCTTATTAATTAATATTTAGATATAACTAGATTGATTAAAGAAACGTGTACAAATTTCACTAGTTTGATTTTTGTTTTCAAGGTTCAGTTGATTGGGAGGAAATTGTGAAATTAAAATTATTATGTCATCTAAGCAAACATATTTCTCATTTAACAATTAGAATAGATAAATCTCATTGGTTAAAAAAATGTTTTAAAAATTTATTATTTGAAAATTTATGTAGATTAGGTTGATTGTGTGAAATTACAAAAATTAAGATTATTATATAAAAAATAGTTTTCATTATACACACACAAAAAGAGAGATTAATTGCTTTGGAAAAAAAAATCATATATTTGGAACTATGTATTTTAAAAAAAAACGTTTTGAATTAATCTCATTGTTTAAATAAATAGCATGAAATGATATTGTGTAATTAATACATAATGAAATAATATTGTATAGTTAATTTGAAATTTATAAAAAAAAAGTTTTGAATTAATTCCATTGATTAAAAAATGTAATATGATATGGTATTGTGTATATAATATTAGATAATTTAATTACCATAATTAAATAATAGTGTTCAAATAATACCTTACAAAAATAACAATGAAATAATATTTTCTATTTTTTTATTTTCAATAAAAAAAAACGTTAACAAATTCGATAGAGGGGCATTTGGCGAAAAAATAAATTGTTTTTTAACGGAGGCTCATACACATTGATTGTATTAAGCTATACACTACAAATTAGATGGTGACATGTATACAATTGTTTTTTAAAATAATAAATACCCAATATTATTTAGGTTCATTTAGCTAAGTGTCCATTTTCTACAAGGCATTTTGCAAAATGTCCACTTTTATTTTCTCTTTTGCAAAATGTCCTAATATTACATTTTTCCCCTCCTTCCCATTCCATTCCTTCCTTCCCATTTTTATTTTGACCATTGACCGGTCAAAGTCAATGAATTGGTGACAGAACATTGATGACACACAAAAAATTTGGTGACGGTTTTTTTTTTAACAAAATTAGTGTCGCCACCTTTATAAGTGGTGACACCGGTCAATGACTTTGGTGACACAACTTTGGTGACACATGTATGATGATAAACAAATTTTGGGGTGACAAATTTTATTTTTTTACGAGATTAGTGTCACGGCCCTATCGCTGTCACCACAACCCATATCGTTGTCACCACCACCCATATCGCTGTCACCACCCTTATTGCGGTCACCACCTCTATCGTTGTCAGCACTCCTATCGCTGTCACCACCACCTCTATCACTGTCACCACCACCTCTATCACTGCCACCACCACCCATATTGTTGTCACCACCCTTATTGTTGTCGCCACCTCTATCGTTGTCATCGCCCTATCGCTGTCACCACTCATATCGTTGTCACCACCACTCCTATCGCTGTCACCACCACTCATATCGATGTCACAACCCATATTGCTATCGCCACCTCTATCGTTGTCACCGCCTTATCGCTGTCACCACTACTCCTATCGCTCTCACCACCACCCCTATCGCTCTCACCACCACCCCTATCACTGTCACCACCACCCATATTGCTGCCACCACCCTTGTTGTTGTCACCACCTCTATCGCTGTCACCGCCCTATCGTTGTCTCCACTCCTATTGCTGTCACCACCACCCCTATCGTTGTCACCAACACCCCTATCACTGTCACCAGCACCCATATTGTTTTCACCACCCTTATTGTTGTCACCACCCTATCACTGTCACCGCCCTATCGCTGTCACCGCTCCTATCACTGTCACCACCACCCCTATCACTGTCACCACCACCCCTATTGCTGTCATCAGCACCCCTATTGCTGTCATCAGCACCCCTATCACTGTCACCAGCACCCGTATTGTTGTCACCACCCTTATTGTTGTCACCACTTTTATTAGTGATGACAACGGTCAATGACTTTGGTGATACAACTTTGGCGACACATGTACGTTGATAAACAATTTTTTTTGTGACAGTTTTTTTATGAGATTAGGCGTCATCAACGGAAAAACAGTGTCACCACTCTAGTAACCAACAAGAAAATTCTATAACCAGGAATACAACACCTAAAAAAAATATTCTCACAAAAAAAAAGGGTGATTTTGGTAGGTGACCTTTTTTTAATATTCAATTGGCCTCTTAGGCCCTAAATCAATTTAATTAGTTTTGTCCTAACCCCTTCCCAATAGAGTGGGTTGGTCAATGGTCAACCGTTTGACCATTGACCGGTCAACGTTTACCGTTGACCGATCAACGTTGACCAACCCATTTTGATGCCATTTTTTTATTTTTTTTAGTGATGCCATATTTTACCGTTTTGATGCCAAAATTTTACTATATTTTATTTTTCACTTTGATGCCACTTTTCTAATGAAATGATTGGATGACACTTTTTTTAAACCTTGATGACATTTTTTGTTTACAGTAATGTCACGTTGATCATTGATGCCATTTTTTTTTTACTGTTAACGACTGATGCCACTTTTTTTTATGTCAATTTTTTGATGATATTTTTTTTACCGTGATGCCATATTTTTGATGATATTTTTTCAAAGTAGTATTTTGATGACATTTTTTTCTTTAATGTGATACAAATTTTTCAAAATGGTATTTTGATATCATTTTTATAATATAATTATTTGATGCCATTTTTTTTAATCAAATCGATTGATGCCACATGTTTTTAATTTAATCAATTGTATATCGATTTATTTTCATCGATTATACTTTCATTCGCTGATGACACGTTTGTAATTACACTTCATTGATGCAATCACTTGGGGTGACATGTTCATTAAATTTTTATTCATGGATGACATTTGTTATTACGTTTCATTAATCACAATTGTTTATGGTGACAATTTTATATAATTGATGACATAAGAGCTTAAAACGTGGAATCAAAATATGTTCACCTTATTGCACATATAAAAATACAAAGTCTTTGAAACTATTTGGTTGTATACATAAAAACACCTATTATAATATGTCATCAACTAAAAAAAATGCATCAATGTAAGTAATATAATATGGAATCAATAAAATCAATACAAGTTGACATCGATGTAACAATCCATGAATTATATAAAAAAAAATATATCAAACACTGTCTCATTTGTAAGTAAGTAGCTAATATGCGATTGCCAATCAATATAAGGTGATTGATTAGTTCATGTTCTCATATCTTCCATGTGTCGCAGATGCCAGAAAAGATAGTTGGCGGTATCAGCAAGTCAAAAGAACGAAGATGCTCGACTGCTCAAGCACAACCTGTCATTGCTCATGGTAAACACTCTTTCGAGGCAAATGTGAGTAGTGTGGGGTCTAGAAACCTGGCCAAGGTGAGCAGCAAGTGGAAATCTGCAATAAGCTTTACAAAAGGGAGAGACTTGGCTCGGTCCAGATGGCTATTTAGTGCCTTCATTGTCATCGAAACATTCTTGTGATCTCTACAGGAAATGAGGTTGGGGGTGGACCCTGCAATTAATAATGGATGGAGAGTTAATAGAGATGCATTGCAAGCAACCCAAAGACTTGAAATTCCTGAGAAACCATAAATAGATAAAATTTCAGTTGTTACACCAAGGACAATCTTTACTATAAGAACTTGAAATTCCTTGATTCTATATAGAGTATAGTAGCTAAAGTAGGCCAATTCGGTGGGATACGGGGCTACATATATATAATCATAAACAATCTAAAAAACTGGCCCTGACCATCCAAGCATGTTTTCAGCTATGTCGATTAAAATTACAAGCCAACCCCATTACATCAAATAAACTTTCAGATAATCAACTATTTATTAACATTCATATATTATGGAAAAGGAAAAAAAACACAATTTTCATAAATATGAACAATAAACAACTCAAGCAAGGAGAAAGTTGGAAGAAAATGGACCTAATTCTAGAATTTGATCAAGTCTACAGTTGATAATGAAAAATGAAGGGTGGTGATGCAAAATTAATGATGAGCACTTCTTTCTTATTGTGGAATATGATTTCAAAGTTTGCATCAGAGGCAATATGAAAATGAGCCAATGACACTGATATAGAACTAACTCATGCAAGCTAAGACACAGGAAAATGATGCTCATTCAATCTGTTCATTATAATTCCATGTTGATTATTGAATTGATGCAACATCACTAACTGAATTGACACTGATTAGAACTAACTGATGCAAGCTAGGACACAGTAAAATGAGCCACATAGGATAATTACTAAACGAATGATGTAAAATGAGACTGAATATGCAAATCTTTGTGGACACAAGCATGGCAGGGCGGATCAAGCAGAGTATATAGATATAAGCATCATGTCATCTTTTTTCGCTGTTTGCATCATGTCATCTTTGTTATCCATATAAATGACATAATGAGCATAAATAGATTGCAAAACAATACAAAATCTCATAGCTTGAGACTTGAGAGGGCTTCACATGGACAGATTGAAAAAAATGCACCTAAATTGAGATTGTTTTTTCTAGTCAATCATACACAACTCTATATTGCCTACTAGCTTCATCCCAAAATAGAAGTGTCATCAATTTTTATTATTAAGACAAACACAATGGAAATTTAAAAAACACCATAATACCAAGCAAACCAACAATATAGAGAATGAAAAACCCTTGAAATGAAGAAAGCTTACCAATTGGAAAAGGTGTAGGTGAACACGGCCGTTCTAGAAGAGAACACGACCGTCGGCGACGCCGGTGTGGGGACCCTGGCGGAGTGAGTCAAAGGTGAGGCTCTCGGGGCCCTGCACCAGGTTCAGAACCCTAATTTCGGAGCTCTGGAGCCGATTTTGGGGTCTTTCGGAAAGTAGATCTACAACCAATGAGTTATGTCGACCTTGATGGAGACGAATCCCTGGAATTTAGGGAAACCTAATTCCGTGAAGGGGATCTGCAACGAAGCCATTGGACGCTGGTGAGGAAGATGACGAAGGCGGTGACGGCCACGAGCGTGCGGAGATGAGGACGGATCCGACGGGGACGACGAAGGCGGTGAGGAAGGGGATCTCCGACGGGGACGGCAGAGATGAGGACGGATCAGAAGCTGGTGAGGAAGACGACGGAGGCGGTGATGGCCACGAGCGTAGAGAGAGTGTAGAGAGAGAGCCTGAGAGAACGGGGTAGGAGGTTAGGGTCTAATGCTTCTAAAAAAATATTAAAGGGTCCATCAAACCTAATAAAACAATTAATGGACCTATCTAGCTAACCAAATATGCTTAAAGGTCCATTTCAACAAAATCCCTCAAAAAAAAACAATACTATCATCTAGCCGGTTCCAATTTCAACCGGCCAGTTCCAATTTCGGCCAGTAATAACAGATGAATCACAATGTCAACCGGCCATGTCCGATTTCGACACAAATTCGAACTTTTCGGAGAGAATCAAGTAGCAATTGCAAGTAACTACAAAATAGGGAGACAAACCTCGGTCTTCCAAATCCGATTATGAAGAATGGAACCAATCAAATGACTAGTATTTGGTCTATAACCATTAACTGTTCCTAATATCTAACCATTATGAAGAACGAACTTGTCGAGGTCCAACACAATTGAATAATGTAGGAACACAACTGAATACCGTAGCAACACAATATATTTGAACAATTTGATGAAAATTGAGTAGGAAGAGCATGAATTGGTACCATGGGAGGCGCCATGGGAGTGACAAAGAAGTAGCAATAGCGGCTGAAATCTGAAGCACGGAGGTGCCATGGGAGTGGAGTCCGAGATCTCGAAAGGGAGCACGGAGGGGCAACCGTCTCGGAATCAGCCGCGGGAGTTGGCCAGAGTGACAAGGCAGTGGAGGCGATGCTGAAGGATATCGTTCGGTTCCAATCTTCAATGAATTTCAGATCTCTGCGATGACGACGAATTTGACAGATCAGGAAGGCACCAGGAACTGCTAGGGGTGGTGACAGATCACGGAAGACACCATTCCACAGATTCCGAACAATGAGCAGCGAGAGGATGCGGCGGGGATCTGATCCGAGAAGGAGGCGGCGAGATGAATTAGGATGCAGGCGAATTAGAGTTGAATCGCTGCTCGTGCTCGAGATCGACACACAGCAGCGGCAGCGCGTCGGCAGCCTAGGAATGAGAGAGGAGGGAGGCGCGGCCTGAGGATGAGCGACGACCGATCTGAGAACGAGAGACGACTGAAGAAGATGATCTGAGAACGAGCGGCGGCTGGTGTCCATCAATCTATGATGGAGAGGAAGGGATGAGTAGATTAATGGCGAAACTAGAGGAGAGGGATGAGTAGATCTGAGAACGAGCGGCGGCTTGAGAATGGAGCGTCAGATTGAGGGAAAGGGATGAGTATATTAAAAGGATAATAGATTGAAAAAAAATAAAGCAAGGGTAAAATTGGATTTTCATAAAAAATTTGGACCTTTAACAAAATGGTAGTTTAGGTGGATATTTAACAAACGTGATATACAAAAGTGGACATTTAACCAAATAATTTCTATTTTTTAAACTGAAAAAAAAATTCTTAAAATTAACTAATTTCCAATATAAAAAAATAAGAAGTAATTTATACTAAATGTCCTAAAGGGTTTTATTTGATAGTAAAGGGCCAAAATACTTTCATAATACCAACACTACCCCTGATTTAATTTAACTCCTTCCTTCCCACATTTCCCCTCCCTCGCGCGATCATCTCTGCCAGTTTCTCTGTAACGTCTCTCTCTCTCTCTCACATGCGATTTCGGTTTTTCGACGGTTTCTTCTCTGATCGGTATCGTTCTCTACGCCGTTCTCGCCAACTTGCTGTCGGACTTCCTCCTGTGATCGGTGTCATTCTCTTATCGATGTTTTTGCAATCCCTCCTCTGATCATCTGTTGCTAATGGCTTCATCGGGTACTTTCTTCGACTCTTCTGCTTCAATGTTGTCGACAGCAACCTCTTATCTTGTTTCCTTTTAGTTGTCGAGATCTAGTATCCA
Organism: Persicaria tinctoria; assembly: GCA_037127255.1. Classification (NCBI taxonomy): domain Eukaryota; kingdom Viridiplantae; phylum Streptophyta; class Magnoliopsida; order Caryophyllales; family Polygonaceae; genus Persicaria; species Persicaria tinctoria. Next base: position 37,233,379 of record JBANSL010000012.1, on the reverse strand, counting down.
TTTTTACATGCAATTTCTCCTGTTCGTTTGTTTAATTTAGCCATTTCCTCCCGTATTAGGGTTTGTTTGTTGCTTCAGTTGTTGTCTACTGGCTATCAGTTTGTGCTATGGTTAATGTCTCTTCTTCTGATTTTGTTTCCATTATTGCATTTGTGGCATTTGTTGTTTCTCTTTGTTTTCTGATAATTGGTTACAGTCTGGTGTTAGGGTTACAGTTTATGGATTGTTTTATAAAAGGGTTGCATGTTATTACTTGTTTTAATGGTTGGTTACAGTCTTGTGACAGGGTTATATAGTTCATTACTTGTTTTTATGGGTGGTTACAGTCAGGTGACAGTGTTACAATGGATTCATTGTTACAGTTTGTTGATTTGTTGGTGATAGGGTTACAGTTTATGGATTGTTTTATAAAATGGTTGCATGTTATTACTTGTTTTAATGGTTGGTTACAGTCTTGTGACAGGGTTATACAGTTCATTACTTGTTTTTATGGGTGGTTACAGTGTGGTGACAGTGTTACAATTGATTCTTTGTTACTGTTTGTTGATTTGTTGGTGATAGGGTTACAGTTTATGACTTGTTTGGTGATAGGGTTGCATTTTATTACTGGTTTTAATGGTTGGTTATAGTCTTGTGACAGGGTTACAGTTTTTACACTATTTTGGTTACATTGATACAATTCATTACTTGTTTTTAATGGTCTGTCTCATGATGACTGGGTGTCTCTTATAGATGGTTGTTTAGGTTCAATTGTACGGGCTAGGGATTCTCTATATTTTTATCAGCAACTTGTGCATTAGATGCTCTTACGTGAAGTTGAAACTTCTAAACTTAATGAGATGTGGTTTCAAGTTGGGCAACATTTGTTTAGGTTTTCTCTAGCTGAATTCTGTTGTGTAACTGGTTTGAGTTGGAAAGAACCTGGTGATGGCATGCCTCCTTCTCCTCGTGTGGATATGGAGGAGTTTTTGGGTGTATCTGAATGTACATTTATGGGTCTTGTTCAACTTTTCCTCAAGGAGCCAACTCAGTCTCCAAAGAAGCTTCCCATGGCGTACTTGGTAGTGATTGAGGGTGTGTTGCTCCCTCAGCGTTCTAAAGCTCTTGTTCGTCAATGTTATGTTGACCTTGTCTGTGATTTGGATCGTTTAAACCTTTATCCCTTTGGTCAGGTTGTATTTCTGGAAACAATTGGTTATTTAAAGAAATGTATGAGGTCTGAGCCACCAAAAAAGGGTTCAAGGTTTGGTTATAATCTGCTTGGATATCCCATAGCATTCTTGGTATTTCCCTTTCCTTTCCTTTTATGTTTCCATGTTTTTTTCTTTTTATTTATTATTCTTTACTTCTATTTCTGTTCTTACTATTGCTTTCTTCCCATGTTTGGATTTTAGAGGCAATCCCTAAGCTTGCTGACATCTGTAACTGTCACTTTCTTTGTTGTGATGGATTACCAGCATCTCTTGTCTGGTATACTAGTGTCCGTGATTACGGCATTATATATGATAAGTGTCATGATATTTTCTCCAAAGATTTGGTAAGCATACTTTCTTGTCTTATCTTTTATTATTCTGATCTCAGTTTCCCTCTTCCATTTTTTATATTTGTTGTTGTTTAATTGTATTTTTTGTTTTCTTGATAGGGGACTGTCTACTCTTTGTATGCGTCGTTTATGTATTGCCCTGACCTTTCCTTTTCTGATGAAGTTGTTGATGACAGTGTTGATTCTTACGTTTCTTGTTTTGTTGGTATGGATGCTGAAGCCAGTGATGAAGTTTCTCCAAGGAATCTACGGATCCAAGCGTATCTGATCAGGCAATCAGGTGGCCGTCTTTTTGATGGTGGTGTGGAACCTGTCATCCCTTATACTAATGTTCCTACTAGGAAGAAGGACATAGTTAGAGCCCCACCTTTGAAGAAAAAGGTGGTGGTGACACCACGAGTTGTCACAGAGGGTAGTTCAGACTTTGAGAGTCCTGTCCAACCCAGGAAGCGGTTGGTTACAAGGTCAATGGGAAGTGGTGACAGTCCTCTTCCTGTGAAGAAGGGTAAGGTGGTGACATGCACTTCTGCTGTTGATGAGTCTGTCAAGAAGAAAAGGGTTTTGAGAAGTTCTTCTACTCTAGATCATCCTGTTACGAAGAAGGCAAAGGTGGTTCCATCCCGGAAATCGTCAAGGACTGAGTCTCCTGCCAAGGTTCAAGTAGATGCATTGGGTGGTGAAAAAGGTGTAGATCATGGTGACAAGCCCAGGAGCTTCAAGTTTAAGCTCCCTAGATCTATCCCTCCCACAGGTGATGAGCTTCCTACGAATGATGATCTTCCTGGGTTGGCAAAAGAGTTTGTTACTAAAGCTCATTTTGAAGAAGTTGTTACTTCATTTAAAAAATCCTTTGAATCTTTTGAAGCTCAATTGCAAGAGTGTGTTTCTAGGATTCTTACCCTAGAGGAGAAAGTGTTTTACCTTGAAGGACGTGTCTACCACCCCAGTGATGACAGTAAGGATGTTCTGAAAAGGGAACGTAAGGCATGGGATGAAACTATGAAGGATATTGTGGATGGGATTATTGAATCCTACTCTCAGAAGACTGAACATGGGCATGTAATTGAGCTGTCGGTTGAAGGTGATGACAATGAGGGTGATGCAGTTGATTCTTCCAATGATTCCCCATCTCCTCCGGAGTATATTGTTGTTAAGTCAACTAAGGAGTCAACTTCAGGAGATGCTGATGTTTTTTGCACTGATGATGACACTCTTGTGGGCTCAAAGGAAACACTTGATGAAAGTGTTGTCCCTTCTCCTGGCATTGCATCTCCTTCTCTGAAGATTGATGATAGTGTTGTCCCTTCTCCTGGCATTGCATCTCCTTCTCTCAAGATTTGATGACAGTAGTGTCCCTTCTCCTGGCATTGCATTTCCTTCTCTCAAGATTGATGACAGTGTTATTGGTATTACTGAAGTCCTTGTATCACAAGATGTGCCTGTTACCAATTCTATCCCTCTTACTGAAGTTATTCCCTCAAATGAAGGAATCTTCAATTCGAGTGCAGCCATTACTGAAAAGGTTGTTAGTTCTTCTTCTGCCGCTCCTACTGAAATCCTTCTTTCGTTTAATGAAACTATTGATTTGAGTGTTACCCCAACTGAAGTAATTGGGTCAGATGAGACTGTTTATGCTAGCTTTGTTCCTCCTACTCAAGTTCTTGATTCACATCCAATCAATGAGGACATGGTTGCTTCCAAAGAGGTTCCTGGCGACAGTGTTGTTTCCACTACTGTCCTCTCTTGCTCTACTGATTGTGGTGATGACAGTGGTATTGTTGCAACCCTTGTGCTTCCTTGCTCCAATGATGCATGTGATGACAGTGGTGCTGTTGATCCCAAACTCGTGGTTACAGCTAATTTGAATGATGATAGTAGTTGACTTTCTCCTAAAGAAGCTGTTGGTGGAATAGTTGATCATGGTATTGGCATCATACTTGGATACAGTTCTGATGTCCAAGAGGATGTGCTTGCTGACAGTGGTGATGCAACTGGTGTTATTGATGATAAAAGCGGTCTATTTCATAACATCACTGATGTTGCCTACCCTATTCCTTCAGATGGTGAGGATGATCTTGAAGTTCCGCTAAGGCGTTCTTATAGGGCGTTGAAATCTGCTCCTGCAGCCCATACTCCTTACACCAATCCTTGTAAACCGAAGAAACCTCGCCTTCCTAAAGTACCTAAACATTCTATTCTCAGCTCGGAGGAGCGTGTTGAATTTTATACCAATTTTAGAGATCTTGGGTAATTATCTACTTTTGTTTTGATATTTATTTTCTTCTTAGTACTGCCAGTTATTATAATATGTTGATTTAACTTGTTATCTTACTTTGTAGGCGTGATGGAAAAGTCAGTGGCTGTGAGGTTGATATGAACAAGGTGTTTTTCACTGAATTATCGGGGAGGACAAAATGGCTTCGTGATATTTTAAGTTCATATTTATATGTATTGTTACAGCTTATATTTTGGTAACATCAGTTTGGTGACAGTTAGTGTTTGTTCTGTTTTCTTACACATCACATAGACGAAGCACTTCATCATTTTAGAAAGCGTCTTCATGATTGTCCTGATCTAAATCCCACCAGTGTTGTTTTAGACACCATTTTTTTCCCTAAGGTTGTGAACTATGATGTTAATCTTTTTAAAACTGGTGATGCCATTCCGGATGAATTCTTCCATTACTTCCTTGGTCTTTATTCTAGCAATTATGGGAAGACTTGGGAAGGTGCTAAGAAGGTTTACGCTCCTTTCAATCTTGACAACATGCACTGGGTAGCCGTTGAAATTGTGTTGGACGACAAGATGATTCTTGTTTATGATTCCCAGCGTAATTTCATTAAAAATGAAAACCTACTTTCGAAGTTTGCTAAAACGTGTGAAGTGGACCGAGTAGATGACTTGCCTCAAAATGAAGACTGGTAACTTCTTCTGTTTTCCATCTTGTTGTATTTTGTTTTGTGACATTTTATCTGTCCACCTTTTGTCTCTTATTGTTTATTTTTTGCTTCTTATGTAGAGGTAGTTGTGGTGTCTACGTCATCAAGCACATTGAGTCTCTGGTTTTTGGTGGTGATATTCAGCTTGTGAATGATGAGTATGTTAATGCATATCATGAGAAGATTGCATATGATCTCATGAAGAAGTAGTGGACATTTGTTTAGTTATGAAATTTACGTTTGTGTTAGTTGAACTATGTGGTAACAGTGTATTTGCTGACAGTTTAGACTATATTTTGTTGTTGTAGCAGTCGTGGTGATAGCCCATGGTGACACTTGAATTGGTGACAGGTTATTGTGTATTGTGTTGCTATAAAACACGTGGTGACAGCCATTGGTGACACTTAGATTATGTATTTGTAGGCTACTGCTCTAGTAATTTCTATGTTTCTTTGAATCTTTTACTGTTTTATCCCTATTATATGTTACAACGGTCTATAATTCCACTTCAAAGGCAAGGTTTTATTATTTTTGTTGTCATCCTCAAAGTTTTCACGTTTGGTTACAGTGTCCATGGGCATGTTTTCATAGTGGTGACAGTGCATATGTCATTGTTTATGTCTCTATTTTAATAGTTTTGAAAACATCTATAAGTTTTACCTATGATTACAGTGTCTATTCCCCTTGGTTCATAGTGGTGACAGTGTCTATGTCCCTGTTTTACCTGTGGTTACAGTGTCTATGTTTGTTTTAACCATTCATATGATGAAGGAGAACAGTCCATCACATGTCTTTTGGCTTCTCATTAGCCCCTTTAGGGTTTTTGTTGGCCTTGTCCTAGGGTTTTCCATTTGATTACAGCAATCATCTCTTAACGATGTACTGTACTTAACATTTTAGGGTTTAGGGTTTAGGATTTAGGGTTTAGGGCCTTGGCCCTAAACCCTAAACCATACTGTACAAGACATATTCGTTTGGCTTCTCATTAGGCCCTTTGAGGTTTATTCTTCCATAATCATAGGGTCTTCCTTTTGGTTACAGTGTCCATGGGCATGTTTTCATAGTGGTGATAGTGCATATGTCATTGTTTATGTCTCTATTTTAATAGTTTTGAAAACATCTATGAGTTTTACCTGTGATTATAGTGTCTATATCCCTTTTTTAACTGTCGTTATTACAGCGTCTATGTCTGTTTTAACCATTCATATGATGAAGGAGAACAATCCATCACACGTCTTTTGGCTTCTCATTAGCCCCTTTAGGGTTTTTGTTGGCCTTGTCCTAGGGTTTTCCATTTGATTACAGCAATCATCTCTTAACGATTTACTGTACTTAACATTTTAGGGTTTAGGGTTTAGGATTTAGGGTTTAGGGCCTTGGCCCTAAACCCTAAAGATTTAACCCTAAACCCTAAACCATATTGTACATGACATGTTTGTTTGGCTTCTCATTAGCCCCTTTGGGGTTTATTCTTCCATACTCATAGGGTCTTCCTTTTGGTTACAGTGTCCATGGGCATGTTTTCATAGTGGTGACAGTGCATATGTCATTGTTTATGTCTCTATTTTAATAGTTTTGAAAACATCTATAAGTTTTACCTGTGATTACAATGTCTATGTCCCTGTTTTACCTGTGGTTACAGCGTCTATGTCTATTTTAACCATTCATATGATGAAGGAGAATAATACATCACATGTCTTTTGGCTTCTCATTATCCCCTTTAGGGTTTTTGTTGGCCTTGTCATAGGGTTTTCCATTTGATTACATCAATCATCTCTTAACGATGTACTGTACTTAACATTTTAGGGTTTAGGGCCTAAACCATACTATACATGACATGTTCGTTTGGCTTCTCATTAGCCCCTTTGGGATTTATTCTTCCATAATCATAGGGTCTTCCTTTTGGTTACAGTGTCAATGGGCATGTTTTCATAGTGGTGACAGTGCATATGTCATTGTTTATGTCTCTATTTTAATAGTTTTGAAAACATCTATGAGTTTTACCTGTGATTACAGTGTCTATGTCCCTTTTTTAACTGTGGTTACAGTGTCTATGTCCCTGTTTTAACTGTGGTTACAGCGTCTATGTCTGTTTTAACCATTCATATGATGAAGGAGAACTGAAAAATTTCCAGAATTGTATTGATAGAAGAAGAAAAAACTGAAATATGCTCACTGTTTACATTCTTTCTAGTGTAATGATTTGTTTATAGTGACAAATTTATTCAATATAAGAAAACGATAAAGTAAATCGTATTGTCTTCCTTAATGCTTTGCTTCTGATTTGCCTCTGATCTCTAGCTCTTGACAGTCTTCTTTGATGCTTTCCCACTGAATTCTCCAGTTGAAAGCTTTCTATTCTTTTCAGGTCGACCACATCTTCTACGTACCATTGGTGGGTGACATTGCTGGATTTTGATGTCCTCTGGTACAACCCACTGATCTACATTTAGAATAGGATATACTGTCTCATGATAAGCCAATTTCCAAGCTTCAGTTTTGTAGTAGCTGCTAATATAACTCAGAACACTCAGGTTTTTTTCCTTGATTACAGCCAGAGCTTGTACACAAGGTATCTTTTCATAATCAAATACCTTTGCAAGTACAAGAGTTATTCTTTAAATCAACCATAACCCTTTTCATTCCACCGACAACCTCAAACTGGAATTGATTGAGGTGCTTGACAGTATACATTCCAGCCTCACTGCATCTTATGTACACTATATCACTTATATGAGTTGGAAGCTCAAAGCTGTTTTTTTCAGATTCATTTCTACGATCATTGAACCATTTTGTTATCTTCTCTCTAATTGCATGCAGTAACCCTATAATTGGGAAAGCTCTTTCCAAACCAAAGGCACTATTTAATGATTCTGCGTTGTTTGAAGTCATCATATTGTACCTGTCACCTTTTGAATAAGCTCTTACCCATTTCTCAAACTGTAATTCTTCAAGATATTTCCCCATCTTGCTGTTTGTAGTACTGATGGAAGCAAAGTAGTTGTTGAAATCTTCTTCTATGTAATTGTTTGTTGCAGTTTCAAACCACTGACAGAGTGCTTTCTTCTTGAATTTTGACATTATATTTTGCTTTAAGTGCCATCTGCAGTGATAATGCTTTGCATTTGTGTAAATCAACTCTATAGCTCTTGCAATGCTTTGATGACGATCAGAAACAAAAACCAGCTCTTCACTTGATGGGATGACTGTTGCTAGCTTATTGAAGAACCACTCCCAAGAGTCGTTGTTTTCTGAGTCAACCACTACAAATGCAATAGGGTATATTTGATGATTTGCATCTTGTGCAGAAGCTGTAAGAAGAGTCCCTTTGTATTTTCCTTTTAGAAATGTACCATCTACCACAAAAACCTGTACATTTGAATTCTATTCAGTAATTATTTGGTTACAGTGTAATTTTTCCTTATGAAATGAATATGTACCTTTCGTAGGATTGGAAATGCTCGGATACATGGTCCAAAGGCAATGAACACATACTTGAACTTTGAGTTTCTCTCAAGTTCAATGAAGGTGACAGTTCCAGGATTTGCTTGCTTCAGGACCCAACAATATGATGGCACTAATTCATAGTTGTCCTCTGCAGTCCCCATTGTCATCTCTATTGCTAAATCACGAGCCTTCCAAGATTTCCAGTAGCTAACATTCTCTTTGAAATCATTCCTCGTCGTGTTTCTAATTTGTCTTGGAGTTGGACCTTGTTTCTCATCTTCAAAACTGTATATATTATGTACAACAGTGAATTAAATATGAAATGAAGCATGATTACAGTGAATAAAATATGTAATGAAGAACTGATTGTAGTCTATGTCGCCTGTGTTTTATCCTTTCGGCTATGACTCTGTATTTTAGAGGGTGTTGCTTTCCTATTTGTACTTCCATGTTGCAGGTGTGTTCTTTAAAGTATTTCTTAATTATAAATATAGTTGAACGACTAATTATGGCGCCATGTATTTTCCAGGTGCAGCTGCTATCCACACACGTTGTTCTGTAATAACATGGTGTTGTCTTCTTCACTTTGTAAGCAAACACCTCTTGTGCAGCCAACAGTTCAATAGTCTGTTTGAGATCTTCCTTTGTTCGGAATAGTTGTCCCACAAATATAAGAATTTCTCCTTTTCTTTCACTTATAGGTTGTGCTGTATATTTTGTGGACATTGTACTTCCTGCACTTATGCGACTTTCAATCCCTGTGTCATCTCCATTACTATTCATATCACATCCATCGTTTATGGATTCTGCATTTCCAGCCTGCACATCAAAGTCCTCTTCCATAGCATTTGTACCCTTGGCAGAACTGTAAGCATGTAAAGCCAATTGATTTTCATCATGTATAGATTCTGTAACCTGTTCTTCAGTGATTTCCTTCACAGCTATAACATATAAAGGCAACGTCCAATTCACATTCTTCAATTCATTAATTTGCAAAAAACTTCTGAAATCAGTCTCATTCTCTATTGAAAATGGCTCAGTAGTTTCCTTGTACGGATGCAAGTGGCTGAATTGAAGAGTAGGAGACAAATTGTCACTCGTGCTGAATCTGTTCAGTATCTCAGACTTCATCTCATGCATGGTTACGGCCTGATTGATGACAATAACCTTTGATGACACATCCCCAGCAAAAACTAAATCACCATCTTCCAACTTCCATTTTCCTCCAAATTTTACTGTTAACAGATTGGCCTCCATTGTACCTGATAATTGGTGACACGTATTAAATTTCATTAATACAGTGATTACAGTCTATAGGTTACAGTGTAATTTTGGTTACAAGCTACACAGACGCACTCAAATTCAGATATCCACATACAGGTTACAGTGTAATTTTGGTTACAGCTACACAGATGCACTCAAACTCAGATATCCACATACAGGTTACAGTGTAATTTTGGTTACAACTACACAGATGCACTCAAACTCAAATATCCACATACAGGTAACAGTGTAATTTTGGTTACAAGCTACACAGAAGCACTCAAACTCAGATACCCACATACAGGTTACAGTCTAATTTTGGTTACAGCTACACAGATGCACTCAAACTCAGATACCCACATATAGGTTACAGTGTAATTTTGGTTACAGCTACACAGATGAAGTCACACTCAGATATCCACATACAGGTTACAGTGTAATTTTGGTTACAGCAGCACAAATGCACTCAAACTCAGATATCCACATAAAGGTTACAGTGTAATTTTGGTTACAGCAGCACAGATGCACTCAAACTCAGATATCCACATATAGGTTACAGTCTAATTTTGGTTACCGCAGTATAATCAAAACACAAGCATCTTAAATCAGCAACTACATCAACAATACAATCTAGATTACAGTTCTATAATCACAACACCAGTCACTTATATCAAAATCGACATCTGATGTCAAAATCGCAAAGCATCCATGTTGAATCACAACTACAGTTCTATAATCAAAACTACATCAACAATACAGTACTATATTCAAAGCAGATTACAGATAATGCTGTTTTTGAATTTTTGCTTCCCTGTTAAAACTCGAATTTTGGCTTACAGTGCTATTTCCGACCAGATCTCGCTTCAGATCTGAATGAAGAGCTCGAAATCGTCGAAAATTGGGGCTGAAATCAACTGCGTTGCTGGAGAAATTGAAGCTAGATCGAAATCCCCCTTCTTCGTCGCTCCGAGTTGTGGCCTGCGTTTCTCTCCTCTCTCCTTCCGTGAAAATGAAGAAACAAACGGGATTAGTATGGCAGGGGCAAAATTGGAAATTATGGACATTTAACTAATATTGCCACCCTTGTGTCCTATGTCTTAAAAACTGGACCCAAAATGGCCACTTAGCAAAAAAAACCCAAAAAATAATTCTCAGTAACCACCCACAACTTTCTAAATTAGAAAAAATTAAACCCTATTGAGTATAAAATAATTATTTTTATGCCAACCAACAATAAAATAATTATTTTTACCGTGCATTCATAATATCATGTAGTAATTAGTGTACATATAAACATATATATTTCATATTATATACGCAAATAATTTGATGATTTTTTGAAGCAACATGGTCAAATAATTTCCCATAAGAAATAATATATTAACTCTCACATACATAAATAACAAACTTTCTAATAATCAGTTTATATTATAGTTTAAACTTAACCAGTTCATACTATTGTCTTATTTAATTGGGCTGATTGATACATATAATTTATAATCATTTAGGCTGGAAGACACTACAACCTAAAATAACTCATTTATATCTGACTCGATCTAAAATGGATACATTCACTTTCTCATAAAATACATCACATATTATTTATATTACAGATTGTCTTAATAATAAAATATTGATGCATTTGTTAATAGTATAAAATAATAATCATTTAAAATGTTAAATAAAAATAACTAATCTTATTTCTAAAAATTTAGGTACTATAGAAAGACATGAAAAATATTTTAGCAATGGAATGGTTTGCAGCCAAAAATCAAAATCAAAATTTGCAAGTACAAGAAATCCGATCATTAAGCGAAGATTTCAAGATCATCAATTTCCAGCATTGTTATAGAGAGGCGAATTGTGCAGCTGATTTTCTTGCGAAATCTCAGTTGAGCTATAATTTTATTTTGAGTTCTTATTGTGAGTTCCAGAACATCATCATTTTTATGATCATGGATGTCAGTAGTACATCCAAAATTTTGCCTACTATAAAATAAAATAAAATTGCAAGTTCAATTTCAACGAAGGATTGCAAATTCAAATTTTGAAAGTTTTTAATTTAGTTTACATTTTTTCGGGAGAAAATTCAGTTTACATTTTTAATTATTAATTAATTTTTTTTCTTGAATTTGGTAAATAAAGAGCGGTCATCCGGGGACCTGTGGGTCTCCAATGTGCCATTCCAGAATTGTTAATTTCTTTTTTTGTTGGTGTAGAATTATTTATTGGTGGTGTAGAATTATTTATTTGTCCCCTTGTAACTGTTGTGAGATATTACCATCGTCTTCAAGTTTCCTGGTCAAACGACAAGAGCTTCATACTCTGGATTTTTTTTTATTAGTAAAAAAAAAATTATAAAATAATTAAATAGACAAATTATTTTGGAAAATAGTCAAAACGATGTTAGTCGTTGTTTATCACAATGATTCTAACTCAAACTTAAAAAAATAAAATAACTAAACTACTGGTTAAACAACTTAGAGTTATTTTTTTAATTTTCCAGTGTTTAGTTATAGAGCTGAAAAAATCCGACCCGAACCCAAAAATCCGACTCGGCCGACCTGGAACCGATTGCTTTGAATACCGACCCAACCCGTCCATTTTGAACCCGAAATCCCATTGAACCGAACCTGATTCAACCGAAACACATTAAGACCCGAACCCGTTATAACCAAAACCCGAACTTTAAGATACATTCTAGTAAAAATGCACATTTTAGCCCGCGTGTTTAAGGTCTGGGCTAAAAAGCATGATTTTGCTTTTGATTGATCTATTTAACGCAACAATTTATTGATCTATGGTAACAGTTGTGTATTTGGTGCTATGTGATACCATAGATATCTATGGTAACAGTTGTGTGTCTGTGGCAATGGATGTAACTTATTGTATAGAACCTTTACAACAGGTTAGCAAATCGTTACCATTGATCTAAGGCAACACCAGCTACTGTAGCGGTGCGACAAGTGTTACCATAGACCAATAGTAACAGTGTTGAGGCCTATTGTAACTAATTTATGGCGTTACACTAGGTCTGATACTTAGTAGTGCATTATGAATTGAAGTTGCTTTTGATAAGGAAAAATTGTGAATGAATCTCTTGTGGGATGCATTGATTATGTTTATGTTTCATGGTTGCTTGAGGACAAGCAAGAGCTTAAGTGTGAGAGGATTTGATAATGCATATTTTAGATAAGCATTATAGGTAGTTTAGTTCATTTAGCTTGGTCCATGTTTAAATTTTATGTTTCATGTTTATTTATGTTTAAGTTTTATTTTCAATTCATGCATCATGTTTAAGTTTATTTTTTTTTATCAAAAATACAAAATTTTTTTTAAAAAAAGTAGAAAATGTCGGAAAAAATTAAGAAAAAAAATATATCATGCATTGCATATATATTTGTTATTAAAGATATCCATCTAGTTTGAGTTTGTCCTATCTACTATATTCTAGCATGATCTTATATATTCCTTGGAATTCTGGATAATTTGACCTTGTTTTAAAATTGTTTTTACGTGAAATATGATTTTGGCATAGGTAATTGAGCATGTATGATCTAAGTTAAGCATGTTTGATATCCAACAAAACTTGTCCTAATTAGAATTTTGGCCTTATAAGGGATTGCATATATACTCCCTTTTGCTTTTGTTGTGTGATTTACTCTTTCTATGCATTTATCATTGAGTATTGACATGGTTATCTATTTTCGAGGCCGATTATATACATGATCATTGCTTGATAAGTTCAAATGATAGAGGCACATTTTAGCCACATCTTATCCATGTCTACCTTATTTTATATCTTGCTTTGAAACCAATTTGAGACTTTAGCCTATTTTATTTGTAAGCTCCACAAAAATTCATTATTATTAGCCTATGATAAGCCTTACCCTTTCCTGGAATTAGGATTTAGAGTTGGTTATGGAAATTCATTTGGAGTTATGGGAAAGAAGCTAAGGTGTGAGATTATCATGTTTTATGGTTTTTTAGAAGATGTAATGTTATGTGGTTATAGTTTCCCTCATATCATATCATATTGCATTTTATTTGGCATTCGAAGAGAGAGAGAGAGAGAGAGAGAGGAAAAAGAAATAATAAAAAAGCCATTTTATCTATTTTTGCATATGAGGGGTTGGATGGATGTTTGGTTGAGAGTTATTTGAGATGGGTGTTGTATATGCATATTTTGAGCATATTTTGAGATATTTGAGATTATTGAAGTTTGTTGATATATTTATGAGAGTCTATGCTATTTTGATAGTTTATGAGAATATTGCTATATGTTGAGAGTTGTGTTATATTGAGAGCTTGATGTATTCTTGAGTTGGTTTGTGTTATGTTGAGAGTTTTTAGAAATCTTATTTTCCCGGAATTAATAGCACCACATGACCAAATACAATTCTTTGCCCTTATGTTTTACCAAGCCCCATTACAACACCTCTGAATGGAATCTTCTATGATGGTTTCCATTGAGCGAAAGTCCTATTGATGCTCTTATTTTTGCTTTGATGTATCCGGTGGAGATTTTGTGATATAAGTGTCAATATTTGATTTGATGTTTGTATATGGAATTGAGGTGAGTGTATGCTTAAAAGTCTAAACACATGAAAGTGAGATAAACACATATTTTCCCTTGTGAGGTTAGATTGATAAGCATGCAAGCTACTTGATCGCATATATACATGTTATAACGTTTTTATGCCAGCTTGTTCATATTTTCACATTATGAATTGAAGTTTCTTTTGATGAGGAAAATTTGTGAAGGAATCTCTTGTGGGATGTATTGATTATGTTTATGTTTCATGGTTGCTCGAGGACAAACAAGAGCTTAAGTGTGGGAGGGGGGGTTTGATAATGCATATTTCAGATAGGCATTATAGGTAGTTCTTATTGCATTTAGATAGTGGTATTGCATATGTTTTGGCCTATTTCTATATCTTTCTTGTGAAGTATTCGAGTTCGAAATCTACACATTTTTAGTGAGCTTGGATGGGATCTTGGAGGAGCTTAAATGACTGATTTTGGAGCATAAGAAGGCTAAGGAAGGAGCATCAAGGGAGCAAGGAAGCACAACGTCGAAGCTAAGGAAGGATCGTGGAGCCTGAGGAGCGCCGCCCACCGCTATTCCACCGGCATCCGCCGGTCTTCCATGTTCAACAATTGCCGATTTTAGTCCGAATATTCTATTTCATTATTATATTATTATCTTATTCTCTAAGGTTTTGCATGACTCTATTTAGGATATTTTCATCTTATTGTTGGGAGGACGTTGTTATTGAGAGGCGTGAGACACATTGAGAGAGATGAGCGTTCTTTTGGCTATGAGTTGTTAAACTCATAGTTTCGCCTGTGATTCGAAGACATGGTTGAATGAATTATGAGTATTTGATTTCAATTATTTATTTATGAGTATATTTATCATCTTGTTCTTATTGATATGTATTTGTGTTCCTTTCTATGCTTGATCACCATGTTAGGAACTGCATCTATGCTATGAATCCGTTGTTGGTTTCTAGATAGCAAACGAAGTCATTGATTTAGTGATATTTCTATGTCTTTATAGTGGATGATAACAATTGATCTATATCGAGTAGATGTATTTAGGGCCGAGGCCTGAGTGGGTTGTTCCCTCGCTTTCTAATTGCATTGAATTCATGTGTCAATTGGTCTTTAGAACTCGAATGTTAATGCTATTCTTGAGTGATGCCGCCTTGAATAAGAGATTGTATCTTTGCGGAACAATCGATATTAGGTAGTCGACATAGACTCTAGCTATTAGTAATATTGAAATCAATCTTAGGATTTTGAACCTCGACCATTGTCGAAAATTACAGGTGAAACACTTTTCTATCTTATTATCAATACTTTGCAATCATTAATCTATTTACTTTACTTTGCTATTTCAATTAGCTGTTATAATCTATTTGCTAATAGGACTATAAAAGCTAAAGCTTTTCTCTATGTGGATTCGACTCAGGACTTCATATGGCTATGCTAATCTTTTGGTTTGAGTATTGAGTTAGGATATCATTATTATTTGGGCAAAGCAAAAGCTAACGACGTTCGCTAAGCACCACCTAGAAACATAATATGTTGGTTACTTAAGCCTTGCACCCCATATTTTATGGGTCATTTGGTATAAGATTATGTAAGGTAAACGAAATGGAAATAAATTTTGTATGAAAAAATATATTGTATATGAAAAATAAGATAGGATAAATAATAATTAGAAAAGTATAGAAGATATATTAACCCATTTTCAATTGAAAGATTGAAATGTAAAAACCAACCAATTTTGAATGAAAAGTTGGGAGAAGAGGGTAATAATTAAAGTTTTTAACAAGGGATCTTGAGCTGTAAATGAACTACATTCATTTTATTTCACTTTGTCTTTTTTAATTTAAACCAAACGAGCCATTAAAGTCTCTCGGCAAATCCCGTCTCATTTCTCCCCAAATGAGCTATTTCACTGCACATACAAAATGAAATTTAAACCTTAAAATGACGTTCATGGAAGGGCGAAAGATAAGGTTCTCATGGCCGGTCTAAGAAAATTCTGCAACTGCAGCCACAAATATATACACTTGATGCAAAACCGTTCTCCATGGAGCCTCCCACTTTTGCATCTCCAACAGAAATGTCGAGAGTGCCATCAAAATGCCTAGAAAAAATGACAACCTCAAAAGACTTCGAAATGCTGTAATACTTCGTCTGGCGCATATTAAGAGGGAAATTGGTTAACCTCTGTTCAGCGACGAGTAAGAAGTGTATGCAGAGAACCAGTAGCTCCACGGCGATTAACCTGTTTCAAAACAAAACAGCGAGGTTTTGAAGTTTTCTCTTTCGTAAATTGTTTGAGATGTCGGAGAAGTTCAATTGAAGAACAATAAACTCACCTTACTATTGAACAAGTCCTCCGCCATGGCTTCCATTTTCCTCCTCTTCTTATCTTCCTCCATGGACCTAACGACCTCTTTTTCATAGACGGAATTCCTATAGGATATACCAAGGTAGGAGTTCAATGAGAAAACATTGCTGGACTAAAGCAACATAAGATTATTCTCGGACTAGATCATACATGTATGGGTTTTTAGCGAAGGGAACAAGATCCACAAAGCTATTCCTGGACTGAGTAGCCACCTGCACGCATCTCAAATGGCATACAAGTTATGGATGCTCTTTCTACGTACAGTGAAAAAGATCATCAATGACGAAATACAAGATCATTTGAAGCTGATATAAGATTTGACAGAAGCAATAGTGAATCACCATCAGTCATACTCATATGTACCTTCCTGAAACGCTTGAAGTTTACAACTTTGTCATCAGGCTGTGAAGTGGCTGTCTTTGTCACAATCATGTCTCTCATAATTAAGGTTTGGCTATATAGAACTTCTGAGCATCCACTTTCAGGGCCATCGTCCACCCTTTGTTTGATGACTGCTCGATCATGTCTCTCTACAAAGCTCGTACTAGGAGCATTTTCTGAAGCAGGGGCAAAATTAGGTGTGTCCACTTTGCTCTCGTGCTCACCAGGCGCGTCATTCTCCTTTATTTCAATGCTCACTCTGCTCCCCTCACTGATCTTTTTACTTTGAACATTTTCATATGAGGGAGCAATATGGTCTTTATATGTATCCTCTTGGATGTCGTATGTAATAGCTCTGTTCATTTCAAGAGAATCAGTTGGTTGACCAGAGGTAGCGGATTCTGTTTCTGTTTCTGCATCAGAATCTGCTACTATTGTCTCATCCGTTGAGGACGAGGACAAGATGACTGCAGGAAAAAAAAAAAAAAAAAACAAGTCTTTCTTCAATTACATAACTTTGCAATTTTACTAGTATCAAATGGTTACTGAATAAATAATGAGGGGATGGAAGACTAGTGGAAAGGTTCAGATATCATGTTGGAGTGTTTTTTCTTCAGGCGATGCTCCATCACAGGCTACCCACATCCCCTGAGACATTTTTGAGACGGTAAGTTACCGGATATGCAATGATAGTGGCGGGAGTCTGACCTGTGACCACCTGGTCACAAAATCCGTCCTTTGCATCGTGAAAAGCTGAAATACAATACAGACATACACTTGGGGTAGAAACTGAATGTCTTGTGCCTACAACTATTTGGTCCTGGCTTTTCAGGACCTCAAGAGGGAAGGTATAAAAAGTTTGAAGCCCTAACACATGAGTGTCAAGATATTTCTTCAACAGGTAGAACCAAGGAAATGGAACATGTGCAATGTAGATGAACCGTAAAAAAAATTTATCATAGATAAATATTTACTAAGACAAGAAACTTACTAGCTGGTGATACAAGGATAGATGGATCCAGGTACCCTGATATAACAGCTCTAATCAAATCAATTTCATTTACTTGCAGCTTAGAACCTCGGTGATGGGAGTTTGAAATGGAAACAGCAGGGACTACATGCACGATACGGTTACTTTCATCCTGCAAGTCCTAAAAGAATATTTACATTTCAAGAAGGTTAGATACTTGTCAGTTTTACTGAGAGATAATATTTCTGAGTGCATTACAAAGGGAGAAACCCAGAATAAACAAGAGAGTTAACAATACGAAAGTAAAAGGAGTAATTGCATCTAATACCTAGAAAACATAATAATTATGTCTAAAAGTAGACTAGGGATGCTTGCAGTTTGCCTAACACAACTTACAAGAAAGTAACACTATCATATTTCCAACAAAATTGAAATACATGCAAAGTGAAATTGGAAACAGAAGAGGAAAATTGACCAATATATGATTTTGACACTTGACCTGAAAATCTAGAAACCAAAACTTGCGGCAAGATCCAAAACTTATAGATGTTACCTTGCCCATCCCTCAAAGTCACAAGCCCCAAAAGAACTATATGTTCAACACACAAAGTTTGTTGAATCAAGTTACTCTTGAACCATCCAAAGTTAATACACCAAAAGTCGATCTAAATTTTGGTCCAACTTTAGCAAATCTGGAGTAATAAAAAAGAACA
This sequence comes from Persicaria tinctoria, assembly GCA_037127255.1. Taxonomy (NCBI): domain Eukaryota; kingdom Viridiplantae; phylum Streptophyta; class Magnoliopsida; order Caryophyllales; family Polygonaceae; genus Persicaria; species Persicaria tinctoria. The sequence continues at coordinate 37,215,195 of JBANSL010000012.1, read as the reverse complement.
TGACTTCATAATCTCAAATCTGAAATCTACTAAATAAATTTAGCCAAAAGCTTGTTTGTCCTTGAAAAACATAAAGCCATCCCTAACAGAAACCTTTTGGTTTTTGATACTGGAGCATGACATCGTGGTTTCACATTACATACACAGTCAATATCTGGGACTCCCCTTATTATCCGAATCTCATAGAAACACCGCAAAGACTATAGGAAGAAACATAACTTTGAGATCATTGAGAATGAACTAGACACTATCACATGGTTTACCTGGCTACTGGAATCCAAGCATTCCAGAGAAACAGTTCTTGCACCACCAACTTCCAGGATCATTGACAACCTACTAGAAAATTTGTACTGCAATTTGAAGAAAGAAAAAGGTTACTAAATTTTTATTTTTTCGGAAAAAGGCCCTACTTCTCTAGTTATCAAAACTGATCTAGTGATCTGTATCTATAACTAGACTCAGTCATAACTCATAACATTGAAGAAACACAAAACACAACCAAACCGAAGAATACGGATTTTTATAATAAAAATTTTAAACATGCAACTAAGTTAAACCAGCCCAATATAGATTCCAGCACCTCTTTACTCTAAATTTAAAATTAACAGCCATTAATAAATAAACCAAACACGAAGGCTGTGCAAATCGGATAACCTGAATGAAACTCATGGGTAAATAGCAAGATGTTCCTTCTTATTATTCCTACAACAAATTATAGCAGCAATAAGACGGAATATTACCATAACTGCTAACCCCAATATGAATGTGTATCCCTTCAAACAGTTTTCACGCACTCTATTGTCAGCAACAGCCACTGATGCCCCATCCAAAGTCAATGTTGGAACGTACCTGGTACAAAAGAACATATATGTGAAAAAAGATCCAGTTATCACTAACAAAAACTAAAGCGTGGATACATGTTGGAAGCTTGAATAAGTGAAACTTACGAACTGCAATTTGGGATTTCATGGGAAATCCTGCTCTCTATCAGTACCTAAACAGCCGAGCATATGATCAGAAAATAGGGAGTGAAAAGAACTGAAGTTAATAATATGAATTTGAAAGAGAGAAAAAAAATCATCATTCTATAACAAGCACATTCAAGCATGTAGAAAAATTTGTCCATTTCAACATAGCTATTCTCCTTGGACCGTCATTCTTTGGCTTATTCCTCATAAATAAGCCAGTTGCCACACCTGTGACGATACTCTCACACTTCTCCATGATCTTGATCTTTATCAAGTACTGAAGTACATATCAAGTATCAGCAAGGAACTAGGTAAACAAATATAAACCAACACTCCAAAGGAGTCTATAGATAATGGTATACAAAACAATGACCTATTTGACATCTCTAACTTCCATGGAGCGACAAAATAGAATATGAGGATCCTTCTCTTGTTAGGTGAGAATACCAGAGTGCGAACAAATAATTTATGTATATTTTAATTATCTTCTCTTTTAATCAGAAAAAAAAAAAAAGTTGCTCTGTGAATTTTTAGACTCTTTTATGTTGAGGTTTCTGTTACTCATTATCTACCAAAATGAACAGCTAAAATGCAAGTGCCATCAGCACAACATTTCAATTCAAACTGCTCTTCCTAAACCATGCCTCCTCTACATGGCATGATGCTTAGATCCAGCGAGTAATGAGTACCAGAAATATGAAGTTTTGAGAAAACAGACTACTAGCTTGCTATAAATGATCTTATTGGCATCCACAAGCCCCCCATGTTACAAAAAAGGCATGTAATTGTTCATACCTCTAACCACTTGTGTGAAGCAAAATTTTTCTTAGACACAATAGCATCAATTAAATCATCATTCACAGGTGTGAACTGATCAACAATGACGTGGGTGCATTCATCAGTCCACTTTTTAGCAACGGCGGCTCCTGCAAAGAAAACCAAATTGAGAAAGCATCATTTATATACTCAATAGCATTTTAATGCTAGCATGCCCATAAAGTAGCAAAGGAACTTCATAAAACTGATCAATTTCACATATAACATGAATATTTTCTGAGTACAGTAGCTGGAAAAATTGACCCTTTTTATAAGACTGAAAATCGTTCTATATTTGGAACTAAGACAAAACATGAGCACAAATACACGATCCAAGGTTGACAAACAACCCCTACAAACATAGGCTTCTCTTTCAAAACTTATTAAGATATTCATGAACCATTTTTCTTATGATGTTAGGTTACAAACTTACCCTATAAGAGAAAAAGGAACAAAAAGGGGTACTTGAATTCCAATCAAAGACCTGTAAAAATAGTCTTCCTAATGCAAGGAAAGAAAAATTAAAGACCAACAATAATCATGGGTTAGATTCCTCAAGAAAAAAATCTTCATATATCAGTGTTAGTACAGAACTCTCAAATCATCCTAATTGAGGGTTGGGTGGACCCCTAAACAGAAGCTGGATATAATTTTTCTTCCCCATGTTTACCTACTATTACCACTCACCAGATATCAAGGATGACATAGTCAATAGACACTGATATAAAAGCATCCCATTCCCCTAATAGTGACTGTGCTCAAAACCAATGCTGTCATACTCCCTCCGTTTGGCAAAAACATGCCATTTTAGAGTATTAATTTTGTTCAACAAAACATGTCATTATGGGTATTTTGGCAATTACTTTACAAAAATGTCCTTGTAATGATTAATAGATTGTTAGTTATAGTTTTTGAAAAAGTAAAAAAGTAGTGCAATAAATGAGGGTAAAATAGTTTATTTGTTGATTTTCATAAAAGTTGTGCACAAAGCTAAAATGACATTTTTTTAGCGAACGGAGGGAGTATTTATTTACAGGATGCAAATGCGATGATATAATCCATTAAGTTGAACTCGTATCACTCTTTTCTCACATAACTCATAAGAAGGAATTTTTCATTTATATTAATACCTATAGATAGTACCGAGTCTTGAACTGAATGAAACCCTTGGGAACCTTCAATGTAGCAAATATAAAACACAAATGGGACAAAGCAAAACCTGTACAGGGCAAACAGAAAGACAAATAATTGAGATCTGCATAGAATGGATAATAAACAACTCCCAGAAATCAAATTTCAAAATCACATCTAAGTAAATGCAATAGCTTTTGATTTTGCAGGTCGCCTTAGTAAAATAAAAGTCAACTACAGGCTTGGGGAAAGGAAGCAAAGAAATTGACCACATTTCCCTTAAAGCAAGGTTCATTCTATTTACGATTCATTCAACTTATAAATACCAACTTTATCTAAATTTATGACAATACTCAATACCCTTAGCATAAACATCAAGAGTAAAAAATAAATACAGAGTAATAGCTAGCATTTCAATTAAAAAATTATTTATATTAGCTAACATTTGAAATCAGGAATGTAACAGCATGATTCAGATAAAACAAATCATCGAACCGGTATATGTGTGTATCATATCAAGTTATTTTTATCCTCGTAGGTATATCATGCCCTCATTCGAAAAATAAACAATCACTCATTCCCATGATGATCGGAAACAAATACCTGTATGCAGCATTACCAGTGCCAAATGAAAGAAGGTCTCCATCATTTAGGACTATTTCTTTACTAGGAGATTCATGAACTTTTTCTTTTGAACCATCACCTCTAGTAATAAATGTTCCATACTTTGAACAGTCTCTTATCCGAACTTTGGTGTCAATATCAGAAGATTTTTTCTTCCGCTGATCCAAGTGTTCCAAGGCATCAACAGCTATCTCAGCATGGACTCGTGAAACTCCCTTATCTTTGGTAATTATGACATCACAACCTTCACGGCAAACAATTTCACTTTAAAATGCACTTGCGAGGTCATTTACAAAATTACCACCATCCAACGTGGGAAAGAGACCAGCATTTCATTTAACATTTTAAGGAACATCAATATATGAAACTGTTAAGGCAAATATCATTTGCCATCATGAAGATTTTTTAATCCCATAAGCCAAGTCCCCCAACGAAACAGCGAAAGCCAAATATTATAAAGAACGGACCAAGCTAAACAGTGCAAAAGTAGATATTGGGCTTCAGACTCAAATACCAAAGATACAACAAGCCAAAAGGATACAGTCCCAATCTACAAACACTAGCACGAGTGTGAATCAGAATGTATTAAAAAAAATAGCTGTAGTCCATTTGTAGGACTTGATCAATAAAAATGTAATGACTCTTAATTCATTTACATTATTTGTCACTAGTCAGGATTACTAATTTGCGAGAATAATGAAATAGCAGGTTAAACCTAATGAAAAAAGGTTAAATGCACAAACAAATCATAGCAACTTGATGCGTCTAAAATGATAAGCTGATGTTCTGACATTGCTTTGAAAATCTCGTATGGCTACATTCTCTTAGCATAGGGTCTAATCCAAAACTAGCAAGCATAAATCCATCTTTTGTCTACGCTGACTAGTTGCAGTTGGGTTTTTTCGGTTAATGGAAGAAGCTTCTGCCATCCACAACAAGAAACCTCTATTCACATTAACAGGTTTCAAAGGATACTCATGGCCAAAACAACTGGATACAAACTCATATCCCATCAAAAAACTTCCAAAATATTTGATCTCAAATCAGTCCAAAACATTACCTTTTCTCCCTACTTTGTATGTTCCCTTTGCAAAGATGTAGTACTTCTCTTCACCTGTGTTAAATAAAGGAGCAAAACCACCATCAGCCATGCATTTAGGTTCCAAAATTATCATCATTAGTTGAAAACCCAAAACTAAATCCTAAAACCCTACCACACGATCAATGAGAAAACTAGTTTATGAAAAGAAAAAAGGCACCCCAAATATCTGGAAATTAGGGTTTGTCGTCGTCAAACTCGTGACGAAAGGATAACATTGACCATCATCATGCTAGAATTCATTTTGGCGGTTGAAGAGTGAGGAATGACAATGCCAATTTCAGGGGAAATAAGAGAAACACAGAGGAAGGAGAAGAACCTGAAAGTGGGTCGGAGGGAAAGAGGGCCCACACCATGGTTTCCGGCTATTTTCCTGCGGAGAATCTCGTTGCGACGGTGCAATAGGGATTTGGTAACCACCAAAATGTGTTTTAAATTTTTTTTTTAAAATGTTTATGCCAAAAATTCGGGTGTTTGCCAACTAGATTTTTTATTTAGGATATGGATGTTATTCGAGTCAAATTTAATAAACTTGTATTAATGTTCAACTTGTTCATAATTGAGTCGAGTCTGAAATCGAGCTTAAATTTTTTTTAAGCTTTTTTTATGCCATTTTTATTAAGGGATATTAGTAAGAGAAAATTTATATTAGTAAGAGAAATTTTGCGTCAGATGCGCGAATTTTTTTACCAAATTAACAAACTATCCACGCTTTTGGATTATTTAGGTAACTGTTCATCCCTAATTTTACCCTAACCGCCTAAATCTCCTCCCCGTTCTTCTTTCCCCTCGCCTCCATGTGGATCAAGGGAAGAAGCAATATGTCACCTCCATGTGGACGTCGTTCGTCATGAAAGACGATCAAGCGATACTGGAACAACTTCATGAATACGTACGAGGCCATTATCTCTCGTATTCAAGCTGAGAAACTGAACATATGTGAGTACATGGTTGCTCATGTTTTGATTGATAAATTGCCAGCATCTTGGGGCGATTATCGATCGAAACTAAAGCATGACAAGAAGAGATTCTCCTTCGATGAGCTAATCGCCGATATCATGATCGAGGATGCCAATCGTAAGTGTCTTAGCAACTCTGGTTCATTTCATAACAATGGTAATGTTGTGGAAAGTTCTACTCTTACCAAGAATAGGTCCAAAGCTTCTAAATTCAAGAAGGATTCTACGTCTAAACCCACTTCTGAGTTCAAGAGGAAGCTGAAATGTTGGAACTGTAAAAAAACCGGGTCATAAGCAACAAGATTGTTGCTTGCCCATCCGGAAGAAGGACACAAACAAGACTCAAAGCAATCTGACTAAAAATCTCATTGCGGTAACAACTGAGGTAAATGCGGCTAGGGATGTGGTGGAGTGGATAGTAGATTCTGTAGCCACTCGCCATGTCTGCAGCCTTAAGTCTTCGTTTAAATCACTAGATTAATCTCCATGTGAGAAAATTTATTTGGGAGATAATAGCTCGTTGGAAGTTCTTGGAGTGGGAGATGTGGCTTTGAGGCTATCTTCAGGGAGAATTTTAAACTTTGACTAAGGTTTTATTTGTGCCTGATATGCATAGAAACTTAGTCTCACAAGCTTTAATGATGAAAGCTGGGATGAAATTTTCAGCGGAAGGAGGTAAGATGATCATCACTAAAAATGGGGCTTATATTACAAAGACTTTTTGTATTGGTAATCTCTTTATTCTTGATATTACTAATGAAATAAATGCAAGTACTTCTGCTTTTTTTTTTGTGCTTTGGATACTTGGCATGGTAGATTGGGTCATTTGCATTTTAATGTTATTCAACGCATGAAGCATGTTGATTTGATTCCTGATAACCTTGGAAAAAAATGTGTCAAAATGTGAAGTTTGTGTAGAGGTCAAGCATGCTAGAAAACCTTTCCATTCGGTTGTCAGTCGAAAATCTAAATTGCTTGAATTGATTCATTTTGACCTTGCTGGTTTTAAAAGCACTGCTAGTAGAGGTGGGAAACATTATTATATAACTTTTGTGGATGACTTCTCTAAATACACGAGGGTTTACTTACTAAAATCTAAGGATGAGGCCTCAGTTATGTTTATGCATTATAAAGATGAAATTGAAAATCAACTTAATCGGAAAATAAAGAGGCTTAGATTCGATAGAGGTGGTGAGCATGAGTCTGACGTCCTCAGATCTTTGTGTATTAAAGAAGGCATCATACATGAAAAATCAGCACCCTACACACCTTAACAGAACGGTATTGCCGAAAGGAAAAACGTACTTTGAAAGAAATGATGAACGTGTAATGCTCATCAGCTCGGGGTTACCTGACCAAATGTGGGGGAAGCCATTCTTTATGCTTGTCACATCTTGAATCGAGTGCCACATAAAGGAATGTCCGTCACCCCATATGAACTTTGGAAGGGTTACCCTCCTAACCTGAGCTATCTAAGGGTGTGATTGTCTAGCAAAAGTTGGCTTGCCTATATTTAAGAGGAACAATATTGGTCCTAAGACTGTTGATGTTATTTTTATTGGTCATGCTCCTAATAGTGCTGCATATCGTTTCTTGACATTCAAATTTAATTCCTTACATTTTGATAGTTTGATCGAATCTAGGGATGTTAAATTCTTTTAGCAGGTTTTTCCTCTTAAGAGATCCATCGAATCTAGTTCATATAGAAATGCCATGTCTAAAAGAACCATCGATGAACCACTTGCTGAACCTAGAAGAAGTAAGAGGGTGAGGACAGAAGCTTCCTTTGGTCCCGATTTTGTTACTGCATTTCTATGTGAGTATGATGAAATTAGTGAAGAGTTCATGCATGCTTACTTGATAGAAGATGATCCTAAAAGTTTTTCTGATGCCATGAAATCTATTGATACTATCTTTTGGAAGGAGGCAATTAATAGTGAAATTGATTCTATTATGTCTAACCATACATGGGAGCTTGTTGAATTGCCTAGAGGTTACAGACCAATCAAGTGCAAGTGGACTTTGAAGAAAAAGTTCAAAGTTGATGGGTCAGTCGAAAAATTCAAGGCACAGCTAGTGGCTCAAAAGTTCTCTAAAAAACAGGGAGTAGATTTCGATACTTATGCACTTGTTACTAAAATTGCTACTATTTGCATTTTGATTGCACTTGCATCCATTCATAACTTGGTTGTACATCAAATGGATGTGAAAACTGCTTTTCTAAATGGTGATTTGCATGAGGAAATATATATTTTACAACCTAAAGGTTTTGTAGTGCTTGGATGGGAACATAAAGTATGCAAGTTGATCAAATCCCTATATGGCCTTAAACAAACACCTAAACAATGGTTTGAAAAATTTGATGACACTTTGCATGAAAATGGGTTTATTTTTAACCATGGAGATACTTGTGTATACTCTAAAGTTAATGATCATGCTTGTGTTATTATGTGCTTGTATGTGGATGATATGCTTATACTTGGTACATCTCTTGAGGTCTTATGTGAAACGAAGGCATTTTTGAGCTCTAAGAGTGTGTTTGGCAAATGGAAGGTTTTTTAGGGGTTGTATATTTTTTTGGAGTTGGAGTTTATTTTGTGTATTATGTAGGTGTGGGAATTGGAGGTTTTATTTTAAAAATAACCTTGTAAAAAAGATGATTGGTGTTTGGTTGGAATGAGGTGTAGGAGATGTATTTATGAGGAAAATGACCAAAATGCCCTTAATTATTTACCCCTATCTACCCACCCTCATCCTCTTTGACGCTCAATTGCAATCTCCCCTGTCTGGACATTCGGCCAAACTCTAAGCTGAAGATCGGACAACGACAATACATGTAAGCCCTCTTCCTACCTCTTCCTCCTCTTCACGATTTTTTAGTTCGGTTTTTGGATTTCGATGAAAATGGTTCTCGTATTGAAGTGCGGCCATCTTGCAGTTCAATTTTCATGATTTTCTGCTTCAAGTTGGAGTGTTTAATTTTGAGGCGTGTTTACGTTCAGTTGTTTACTTTCTGCTTCAGTTCGATTTTCATGAAGTGCGGTCGTTCGACTTTCAAACTCTTTGTCGATTTTCATGAAGTGCGGCAGTTCAATTTCTGCTTCAGTTCAATTGTTTACTTTCTGCTTCAATTTCTGCTCCAGATCTTCGAAGAACAGGAGACGTACCTCGGAGTGTGAGCAGCAGCAACGATGGAAGGAGATGTGGAGCGAGGGATCGTCAAGGGCAAAAAGGAAATTTTTTTTAGAAGCCCGATTACATAAACTGCCGAAGCTTGCCCCCCCACCCCCCCCATCTTTTGAAATTGGCAAAAAAAACCTGCAACTCCAACTTCGGAAGCTCCACGAGAAGACGCTTCCAAACATGCTGCAATCAGTTGGGAAAAAAAAAAACCTAAGATAACCTAGTAAAACCTGCTTTCAAACACACCCTAAGTTTGATATGAAGGATTTAGGTGAGATTGATGTTATTCTTGGCATTAAGGTTAATAAAATAGAAAAAGGTTTTGCCCTAAGTCAATCTCACTATATATATAGAAAAAATCCTTAAGAGATTTGGCTACTGGGATCAGCCATGTGCTAAAACACCTTATGATCCTTCATTGCATTTAACAAAAAATCGAGGGGTTAGTGTAAATCAATCAGACTATGCTAAAATAATTGGTAGTGTGATGTATCTAATGAATTACACAAGACATAATATTGCATATGTTGTTAGTAGATTCAGTAGATACACTCACAATCCAAAATCTAGTCATTGACAAGCACTTATTCGATTAATGATAGTGAATTTGTGTGTTTTTAGTTTTCCTTGCATTCTTGAAGCATATTCTGATGCAAATTGGGTGTCTGATAATGATGAGATCAACTCTCACTAGTACAAAATGTTTGATTAATAGCGCAAATTTAAAAGCGCTTATTTAGAAGTGCGGTTAATTTAAGGGAAGCATAGCGCTTTTTTTAGATAACTGCTCAGAATGCATTTAACTTTTATTTTTTTAATATATTTTTTCAAACATAGCATTTATATAGAATAAGCGCTGTTAAATAAAACTTTCCTTAGCGTTTTCTTTTAAAAGCGATGTCTAAATAAAAAAAATAACAATTGCCTTAGCGTTTTCTTTTAAAAGCGTTGTCTAAATTTTTTTTAAAAAAACAATTGCTTTTCAAAACCCTAACAGTGTGTTTGGCATCGGGGTTTTTTAGGGGAGGAAAGGGGTGGGAAATTGGGAAAGAGAAAGGAAGAGGATGGAAGGGGAGGGATTTCACTTTCCCATCAAATTCCATCGTTTGGATGGGATGTAAAATCCTATCAAATTGATCAGTTATCCACTTTTATAATCCATTCCCTTCCCCTTGATTGTCCACCCAAACACCAATTTTATTTTACTCTCACTTTCCATCCTAAAAATCCTACCAAATCCCACCTTCCAAACAGGCGGTAATTGATCGTCGTACTCCTACATTATGTGTGGTCGGGCTAGTGATCTCCGCCCATCTCCTTGTTTGACGTCGATGAGCACAACCTCCGACCCCCTATTTGTCGAGCCTCTCTTTGCCGTCGGCGTTCAGAGACTCTGTTTGCTATCTACGAGCACAAGCAGGAAGTGCAGCACTCCTTGTCGTCACTCATTCACCATTGGTTGCCAACACTTTAACCGACCGTATTCGCTCCTCTTGCCCTTAAATTAGGGTATGTGTTCTCTCTCAGGTTGGTCATTCTCTTCTGAAACTGTATTTGGCTGAAATTGTGCTACGGTTGGATGAAATCGACTCTAATCGAATCCCCTGATTTGGTTACAGATCCTTCTTTGTTTTTCCTCTCGGTTTAGGGTCTTCTAAGATCGTTTTTTCCTCACTGAAATCACCCAATTGTACTCTGGTTGCTTTCTATGCTTAATTTAGGATGGCTATATGTGCTTGATCCTTTTTAGTTTATGATGGTGAAGAAGTACTGTATCATATGGGCTAAGATTGGGTGATCCTGTAGAAAATTCCCTTTGTTATGATTGTTTAATTAAATTTAGGTATGATTCTAGCACCTAGGTTTTTAGACTTTCCAACCATTTGTTGATTGAACTTTTCCTGCTGTGAGTGTTAGAAGCTAAGTTTACTTGTATCTAAGGTGGAAATTTAGATGCTAATTGGGCACTAGAAATTCACATACAATTAGTATGGGATTAGAGGAAAGAATTGTGAGGCATTGTGTCTTCTTGGTGCCTTTAATTAATAGCATGTTTTGACACTTAATTCCGAGTCTAATGAATAGCATGTTTTGACTCTTAATTCCGAGTCTAATGAACTGGAATTTGGTGGTTTAGTTTTAAAATTTGTTGTTTCACTTGAATTCGAGTGTACTCTAATGAATTCGAGTTGTTTTAGTCTTAAAATGCCCAAAAAAAAACTCAACCTTTTGCTGTCTAACATCTCAAATTTGATGTACGGCTGTAAAACTTTGGCACTTCATGATGCAAGACTATGCTGTAATATTAAGTTGAGTAGAGCTGATGGATTTTGCCTTTTGACCAAAGCAGACGGTTCTTTGTCTAACTTGCACTTGGGTAAAACTGCTGGAGGTATAAATCATCTCTATCCTTTCACTTTGATCGACTTTTAACTATATCTTACTGAGCTTTACTTTTCTTGTAAAAGCCATCAAAAGCCTATCAGATGTTGAAAAAGGATCCTGGTAGTTTCTATACATCTATATCTCTTTATTACAAGTAAAAATTCCTTGGCAAGGGAAACTTCATTCTCATACATAAAATTACCCTGATAATGGGTGGTGTTCTATTCAACACTATTAATATGCCACAGTCATCAGTATTTCTACGTCTCTGTCAGTGGTGGTGGTGGATCTCATATGAGGAGCTTTGTTAAAAAAAAAAAAGGTGAGTGTGGCTGGTGAGGCGTTGTGCCTGTCTGCCGTGCTATATATAAGATATTCTAGGATTTTCCGTAAAAAAATGTTTGCTAGGTGCAAGGGGAAATCAAAAGTATTTCTTTTCCAGAATTTTTACCTGTAACTATAAGCATTTTATGTCTGGGTATTGTAGGTTAAAATGGCATATGATCAAAAATCAAAAGTTGAGAGGTTATGCTTTCGTAGAGTTTGCTCATACTTGGGATATGAAAGGTTTGTTTGCTTTATGCCCAATCGGTGAACCTCTTACTTGCTCTTCTCTAACCTAATTGATTTTCATCTTGAAACTTACCGTGTTATTTCATCCAAACAGCTACATATAAGCATGCTGATGGAAGGAAGATTCTGCAGACTGGGTAGTGGATGTGGAACGTGGACGAACTGTTCTTATGGATGTGGAACGTGGACGAACTATTCTGAATTGGCGACTCTGTAGACTGGGTAGTGGATTAGGAACCACACGGGCAGGAGGTGAAGATGCTAATAAAAAACCTACAATAAGGTAATTTCGGAGGTGCCATTCATATGTTGAATTCTTTGTGATATGCCTACCACCTTGTTAAACCCCACAAATATGTCTAGAAAGAGAACACCAAAGAGGTGAAAGCTGCAAAATTTATGATTGCCTATTAGTCTTAGGCATTGATTAATCCTTGTTGCATTTTCTTTGTGCAGAACTATGTGGATCTTGCAGGAAGTGAGCTGTCTTCACATTCAGCTGGGACAAGATTAAAGGAAGGATGCCATATAAATCGCAGCTTACTAACCTTGGGGAGTGTGGACTGTCATCCAAAAATTAAGGTTGATCACCTTGTTTCTTTGCTTCATCGTTTGTTTAGAATCTCTAAAGGCCATGAAATGTAGGAAGATTGAACTTAGAAGTAATAACAAATGTAGGAAGACAAAGGAATAACGTAAAATTGTGAACTTTAAGTTGCATTTCCTAATTGCAACAAGGGACGAAATAACACATGTATTGCAGAAATCCATGTGTCACTACTAGAAAAATGCAATTATACATCTGTTGTGAACAGATGTGTTTCAAAAAAAATTCCGACCTCTTTGTGCGTGTAGTAAAAGATCAACTTTTCCACATCGGTTTTAAGCTAATGTCTTTTCTCGGTTTTAAGCCCCTCAATTTATTTTTGACATGTTCACTTGTTGTTAAATCCTCATTATTTTTCATTTATAAGCTTTTGAAGATGTCCACCCCAAGCCTAAATTTTACATTTACATCACTATTTTTAAAATAATCAATGTAGTAAGACAAAATAGACATCTTTTTTATTTTATTGATTTTATGTATATTAATTGCATATGTATAATTTGTGATTTTTATTGTTTTAAAATAATATATCGTATAAAAATATGTACATAACTGATGTATTAATATGATTTAGACATCATTTTAGATTTTTATAAAGATGTTGTTGTTAGCAATATATATCAATTTATATTAATATTGTGATGTAAAAATATACATGACATGTTGATTTAGATTATTTGGATGATGTCTATAATAATACTAGCATATGTTTTCATGTAATGGTTTGATTTCATAGCTATTCAATCACAACACCTTAATGGTGAAAAGATGTTGTTGTTAGCAATCTAATGTTTTTTCATTCGATACATAACTCCCTTTGTTCATATAATAAGATTTTCAAATGGCAACATACTTTAATGAACATATATATTAAGATAAACACAAAATCGACATTTACAAATGTTTTACAAAGCATAGGTATTTAAAATATACATATAAGAAGACAACTAGAGCTGTTACAAGGCGATTCTTTTGCACACCATCATATCTTCTCCTCTAGTAGAACCCTTTTCAAGAGTCTGAATCGGCTCCATTGAGGCCCAACATCTCTCAGCCAGCTGCAGATGTAATCGGTTTCTTCTGGGACCGTATAGTGCCCGAGTCTGCATAAAGCAAATCATTGGATAGATGTTATTGAAACATCTTATAACATGTAGGTGGACTCAAATTTGAGAATTTCTCGCAGCTTGGTTAAATGAATTTGGACACCAGTCACAGGCTCACATAAAGATTAAATACCTACAAAGAGTTTCTTGAGATCTTCACGACCTGAGCGAGATGGTAAGACTGGTGCTACAACATACGTAGGGTCTGAAACCAAAACATGAAAGAAACATGAAAAATGGAAATATGTACACTAAAATAAAATCTCAACTCTATCTTAAGATGAGATTGATTTGATCTTCTACCTTTTGGCGGTGCAGCTACATAATATAAAGAACCAGTTAGGGATGCAGTGAACACGGCTGCAAAAGCTTGGGCAAATGGCACAAATGGAGGCAACACTCCAGTCTAGAATTTGAGAACAGAGATCAATCAATTCTGTAAGCCTCTAATGAACAGAAAGCGACATTATGGTAGGTGAGAATCGGTAGGGTGCTTACAAGTGATGCCATTCCTCGTGCATCTGTAACAAAGTCGCTGCTGTTGGAGGGTAAAATTTCATGAATTTTATTAATTCATGATTACATAAATAATACCATCACATCCATTATATATATAAAAAAAATGTGTGTGATAAAGTTTCTTCAAATTAAACACAAAGGATTACAAATCCAAAATTGGGCCGGAAATCATTATATATCCATCCCAGTTTGGCCCAAACATCCCCAAACAAAAAAGCCTGATCCATATTTTCCCTGCTGGCTTTTCATTACAGTTAAAAAATACTACATCCAAAGCAGTTAAAAGAAACTGCATAAAAAAAAGGGTGGAGTTGTAACTGACAGTACGTGGGTAAAGGGGTAGTTTACACAAGAACTTCCTCAACTTTTACCCTATAAAAACAATTGCTGCAGCCTCCAGATGGGGCTCCTTCCTACTATTTTTCTTCTGGCCGGCTTCCTTTCTCTGTTCCTTAGGCTGTTCAACTGCAAATAATCAAGAGAGAGCAGTTTCTCCTTCCTTCCCCATCTTCCTCCTCCCAAAGCTTACCTTCAAACACATACACACAACCAAAACAAATACGCAAAAGAGAAGACACAGGACTCCATCAGTGCTGTTCAAACTCCAAAACAAAGGGTATAATTTTATCCTCACTCTTTTCTTTGATATGCAGGTGAACAGAGAAGAGGGCAGATCAATGGCTTGGATACCAGTACTCTCACCTAAGCGGTTGAGCCCGATAATAGGCTTAAGTACAAGATTGCTTTTGCCTAGGGTTCAACCTTATAATAGGTTAAGGGTACTCTCTCGTAGACGGTTCGAAATTTATTTTCGCCGCTACACTCGATCCCGGCGTGGATCGGTTTACAGGAGCGAAATGTTGTCGAAATGGAAGCAGGAGCAAAGGGTGGCAAGGCAATGATAAAAGACAGAAAAAACTGTCTGCTAAAAACAAAGGGGCTACTGGATTCTCAGTTAAGGCTCTAATGGGTTTCTTTACAAAAGGAGGACCACTTGGAGGCAAGAAAAATGTAGGAGATAACCAGATCAAATGTTAATTAAAACAAAAATGGATTTGCGCCTGCTAGCCTTCCATCAAAACAACAAAAACAGAGCTTACAAATGCTCTCTAATTGCCACCAAATTGCAATTAGTGGGCTAACCCCTAAACTGTCACCCGTTGCTACCAAATTGCAACTAGTCTAAATTGGTGATTAACAAAAACAAAAGAGGGGAAATGAGGTGGGTCTAACATACCTAAATCGAGAGGCCGAGGAGAGCTCGGACGGATCCTCGCTTCACTGGTTCTGTTCTCAAGTGCTCGGATTCGGATCACCCTTGGTTGTTGTTAGACTCTCCAAGCCTAGAATTCCGCTACCTAAACCAAAAGCCCCAAAGCCACAAATCCGTCAATTGCAAGTTGTAAACAAAAATTGGCCAAGCAATGAAACGCTCCATTTGAAAAGGATGCGAGCGAATATTTGAGACTTGGGCATGAATTAACCAAAACAAGAGTCGAAACTCACAAACGTTTCGGCGACCATCAAGCGTTTGTGCGATTGGCATTCGTCTGAGGCGTCGGATAACAATTAGGCCTCGATCAGAGTCGCCTTTAACCTCCGACCTTCGACTTTTGAAACTTCTCAATCCTACTTTGGCTTGAGGCGAGTCCTGAGTTGTTGATTCTCTTGTCTATGTCGCCACTTGCCACGAGGAAGATGAACGCCTATATCTGTTGCCCTAAAAAAAAATACGGAGTACGGAGTATATGAGATGGGTTCATACTTCATATTCATTTGGTGGCTAAATGTGCTGGGTTTGACAAAAGTGTTAGGTGCAGCCACAAAAACAAACAAAACATCTTCTTTACTCGAACGAAGAAGGAAAAGAGGTCAAATTCTCTGTTTTGTAGTCAAATGAGCATTGTCTCAACTACAAGGAGAAAAATCTAGTATGGTCTAAAGACTTGCACGTTTTGTGCCTATACTGAAAATGAGGCAAAAGGAAAAGCGAGAGAGAAAATTTTTGTCTTTCAAAGACATTCTCACAAAAAGAGATAAACAAAAGGCCTATGCCTAAATTTTCCCTACTTTGATTATCACGTCCAAATGTGATAGTCAATTCAAGTCCTATAAATCAAAATTTCCTTCCAAGGAACCCTAAACCAAAATTTGCTTCAAAACTTGACTAATCAAATAGTCAATGTTTTCCGCTCTCTCAAAAGTCAAAATGCCTAAGCCTCTCCAAGCCTTTCAAAACCCTCCTAAACAAAAATTGGCCTACATTATCTGTATATGTATGGTCATTCAAAGCCCCCAAAGCTCAAAACCAAAACTCAAAGAAAAATCCATCAAAATGTTTTGGCTTCAAATGGTATGGGTATTCTATTTCAAAATCACCTTATATGAGATTTTGATCATAAAGCTTCCACCACAAAGGTTACAAAAGCTAAGCCCACGACATCAAGTCGTCAAAACAAAATTCAGTCTAATACCGGAATCAAACTGGAATCGGTCAAAAGACAAAAGTCCAATCCTATGAATTCAAGTCATCAAAATCAAATTCTTATCACAAGAAAATCCAAAATCCAAATTCGAGCTTAAAGTCGAAAATCCCCGACCAGAAGCCAAAAACCGAATCGGCAAAAATTCAAAGCCAAAAATCCAATCAGTTTAAAAACTCAAAAGCCAAATTGCTTGAAAAGCCACAAAAGGCAGAAATCAAATTTTGAGAAGGAAAATCTTTCCGACTCTCAAATCCCCATACCAGATTACTTATCATTGGCCCTAAGCAAATTCTAGGTAGAATTGCTTTTCATATGTGATCAATTTTTATCAGAACGATAAATACAAGTTCCAATTTTCTTCGGACTACATGTCAACCAAAAATGTTTTCTTAAGCAAGGTCCATATGAAACACAAATGGTGCATAAATAGCACATATATCGAACTTTGAAAGTGCTCGTTATCTCACGCGCACAAAGTCTGGGGGGCAACTGTTGGAGGGTAAAATTTCATGAATTTTATTAATTCATGATTACATAAATAATACTATCACATCCATTATATATATAAAAAAAATGTGTGTGTGATAAAGTTTCTTCAAATTTAACACAAAGGATTACAAATCCAAAATTGGGCCGGAAATCATTATATATCCATCTCCGTTTGGCCCAAATATGCCCAAATAAAAAAGCCTGATCCATATTTTCCCTGATGGCTTTTCATTACAGTTAAAAAATATTACATCCAAAGCAGTTAAAAGAAACTGCATAAAAAAAAAGGGTGGAGTTGTAACTGACAGTACGTGGGTAAAGGGGTAGTTTACACAAGAACTTCCTCAACTTTTACCCTATCAAAACAATTGCTGCAACCTACATATGGGGCTCCTTCCTACTATTTTTCTTCTGGCCGGCTTCCTTTCTCTGTTCCTTAGGCTGTTCAACTGCAAATAATCAAGAGAGAGCAGTTTCTCCTTCCTTCCCCAGCTTCCTCCTCCCAAAGTTTACCTGCAAACACATACACACAACCAAAATAAATTAGCAAAAGAGAAGACACAGGACTCCATCAGTGCTGTTCAAACTCCAAAACAGAGGGTATAATTTTATCCTCACTCTTTTCTTTGATATGCAGGTGAATAGAGAAGAGGGCAGATCAATGGCTTGGATACCAGTACTCTCACCTAAGCGGTTGAGCCCAATAATAGGCTTAAGTACAAGATTGATTTTGCCTAGGGTTCAACCTTATAATAGGTTAAGGGTACTCTCTCGTAGACGGCTCGAAATTTATTTTCGCCGCTACACTCGATCCCGGCGTGGATCGGTTTATAGGAGCGAAATGCTGTCGAAATGGAAGCAGGAGCAAAGGGTGGCAAGGCAATGATAAAAGACAGAAAAAACTGTCTGCTAGAAACAAAGGGGCTACTGGATTCTCAGTTAAGGCTCTAATGGGTTTCTTTACAAAAGGAGGACCACCTGGAGGCAAGAAAAATGCAGGGGATAACCAGATCAAATGCTAATTAATACAAAAATGGATTTGCGCCTACTAGCCTTCCATCAAAACAACAAAAACAGAGCTTAAAAATGCTCTCTAATTGCCACCAAATTGCAATTAGCGGGCTAACCCCTAAACTGTCTCCGGTTGCTACCAATTTGCAACTAGTCTAAATTGGTGATTAACAAAAACAAAAGAGGGGAAAGGAGGTGGGTCTAACATACCTAAATCGAGAGGCCGAGGAGAGCTCAGACGGATCCTCGCTTCACTGGTTCTGTTCTCAAGTGCTCGGATTCGGATCACCCTTGGTCGTTGTTAGACTCTCCAAGCCTGGAATTCCGCTCCCCAAACCAAAAGCCCCAAAGCCACAAATCCGTAAATTGCAAGTTGTACACAAAAATTGGCCAAGCAATGAAACGCTCCATTTGAAAAGGATGCGAGCGAAAATTTGAGACTTGGGCATGAATTAAGCAAAACAAGAGTCGAAACTCACAAACTTTTCGGCGACCATCAAGCGTTTGTGCGATTGGCATTCGTCTGAGGTGTCGGATAACAATTAGGCCTCGATCCGAGTCACCTTTAACCTCCGACCTTTGACTTTTGAAACTTCTCAATCCTGCTTTGGCTTGAGGTGATTCCTGAGTTGTTGATTCTCTTATCTATGTCGCCACTTGCCAAGAGGAAGATGAACGCCTATATCTGTTTCCCTAAAAAAAATGCGGAGTACGGAGTATATGAGATGGGTTCATACTTCATATTCATTTGGTGGCTAAATGGGATGGGTTTGACAAATCTCAAATTGGACTAGGGTTAAAAAAGAAAATCAAGCTGGCAAGTCATACAATGCACTGATGCAAGCCTTCGGCTTGGAAAAAATTTCATTTAATTGCAAAAGTGACCCACTTAAATATAAGAATTATAATTGGCATAAATTAAGAATTCGAGTTTAATCAAAATATAAAATCAAACTCGTCAAATATTCTTTGTCAATTCATTCTATCGGGTCGATCTCAAATCGACTTCAACAAAAACGGAGTCAAAATCTCAAATCGAGTTTTATCAAATATAAACTCGGTCGAGGTAGAACTACGTAAAGACTTGATGCCGTAAAAACGGCTTCGTAGGTAACCCGATATTAAATCCTAAAAAATATATCGGGTACAGTCGCCCGCCTCTAAATTCACTTCTAAATGAATATGACGTTAAGACCAATTAAATTAAATGGTTCCTTGTAAGAACTACGCCCGATTTGATTCCGACTTGTCGGATACGTAGGCCACCTGACATAAAGCAAATGCTCGTCGGGTTCAATCATCAATACCAAATTCAAATTTGTCATTTTCAAGAACTACGTGTGATTTGATCCCTTCCAAAAGGGTACGTAGGAAACTCATAAACGAGTTCAATCACGATTCCCAAATTGACCTTTAAGTCAAAACAAATCAAATCAAATCAAACTCCACCTAAAATCGTTTTCTATGCAAATGATAGGCGGGTTACTTGAGTTACCCTTCCGAGAAGGTGGGCCCAGGCTACTCGGGTGGAGTGTTGTTCGAGCTACCCTTCGTTGAAGGTGGGTTTGAACTTCGTACTCTGATGCATACAAGGAAACGAAACCAAATCCAAACAAAACAACCCAAACACAAAATCCAAAGTGAACTACGTAAGGCTTGATTCTCTTCCAAGAGATACGTAGGCAACCCGCTAAATTCGGGTGTAGCCGAAATCACCAAAACCATTCAAATCTTTGGTATCGATACGAATTCGAATCAAGAGGATAACCAAAAAGGGTCGAACTCAAATATTAAAAAATCAAATAAAATGTGTTGTACGATTATTTGCGCATTTTTGTCCAACATATTTTTGGCATGCCCAGTGGGACCCTTTTTGCCTTTTCATCTCCTAGTTGTATTTATACTAATATATGGTTATATATTTTTGGAAGGTAGAAATGGCACCTTAAGTGATTGTTAACTTCAATGAGCTTCCAGCAACCTTCATCATCACAGGAGGTCGTTGGATCAAGAAACGATCATTTGAAGCTCACCTTGACATCACCCGGGACTCAATGTCTAAAACGATCCCGATCAGCAACATTTTTGGAGCGCTTCAAGATCCAGAGAACAAGACGATCGCTAAGTGGGTGGTAAAGTCTCCCGCAATGCTCACAAAGGAAGGGGGCATTAAGCCTGAAGCACTTCCCAGCTCCGGAGGCAAGAAATTCAAGATCACCCGACTCAGCGACAACAAGTTCAACAACCAACTCATTTGCAACAAGCTCAAAATGCCGGAGGATGGTTACAACGGCACAAAGCCAACTATTGAGGTCGCTCAAAGACCCATCATTCATGTCACCAAAAAGAATGAGGGGTCGATCGCAACGTCTGCACAACCCGTCTCCACTGCCAAGAAGGCAAACAAATCCATGAAGAAAAGGGGACGCGAGTATGGATCTCAATGCGGCAAGACAAGATCTCTTCTTGTGCTAGCTCAGTTATCAACTTTAGAGCAAGCAAGTGCAACCCTTGCAAAAGATCTTCCTAAATCGCAGGGGGCAGGAGAAATTCCTCTAGTGGCTTCTCATAGAGAGATCCTCATTGGGTATATGCCTATCTATCCGAAAGAGGTTGTACAAGTCAACATGACCTCATACTCGGAAGAGACGGAACCCATAGCCACAAAGGGTAAGCCTTCAAGATCCAAGAAAGGCAAGAAGGCTCAAGAAACATGCCAAGTCTCTGAAGAGGACGCAAGAGAGAAAGACCGGATGAAGTTAACAAGTTCAAATACTTCGATGGTTGAATCTCAAGCAAACATCTCACGAGATGGACCAAATGTGATGCCGACATTGACTACCAGCACACAAAGTGTCGAGGAGTAGCTTCAAGAGTTGCAAAGAAAACTTGATGAGAAAGATGCTCAAATAGCAGCACTTCTCGCACAATTAAATGTGCAAGCTCAAGCAAATAGACAAGAGCAATCAAGGCCAAATGGTGAAGGGTCAAGCGGTAGAACATCGATCTCTCCACAAGAAATCAAAGAGATGATTACTCAAGGGATAAAAGAAGCCTATGCATCACAAAATCCGATAGTAATCGGGTATAGAAAGCCATATCCAGCACACTATGATTCGATGCCATTTCCCCCAGGCTACCAAAGACCGAGCTTTGAGAAGTTTGATGGCCTTCACGGTTCACCTCACGAGCACCTAGCTCATTTTTATTCTACCTGTGGTGAAACTGCGTTAAACGATGCCTTATTAATTAGGCAATTCGTTCAATCTTTAAAGGGATCGACATTCACTTGGTACACTCAACTTCAGTCAGGGTCGATTCAAATGTGGGACGACCTATAAAGAGAGTTCCTAGCCCAGTTTGTGAGCTCGAAAGCAAGAGTTTCCATTATGGATCTCGCAAACACCTATCAAAGATCTAATGAGCTCGCCAACGACTTCATCGCCAGGTGGAGGAGCATAAGGCTCCAATGCCATGAAAAATTAAGTGAACAAGCTTGCGTTCAAATGTGCACAAACAACCTAATACCGGAATTAGCGGTACATGTCGGAAGTGCCGAACCCCGTTCATTTGATGATTTGGTATTTAAAGCGTGTAATGTTGAAAAACAACTAGCGCGAGGATCTAACTGGCCTCGAGATAGTAAGGCTAACAAAAATGATGGCGATGAACTACAAGAAGAAGAAGAGTCTATGGCGACTTTCACCAAACATGATCGAGAGTCCGGTAACGGAAATGGTTCTAAAGCTCAAAGAAAAGAGAAAGCCAAGGAGCCAGCCAATAGACTCGCCCTTCATGAAAGAATGCAAAAAAAATATCCCTTTGACGATGACGATGTACAAGGGATATTCGATGAGTTGATGAGTGCCAAATTTCTAACACTCCCGGAGCCAAAAAGGCCAAAAGAGGTTGGCAAAACGAGTGATCCAAAATATTGCTCGTATCATCAACTCGTTAGTCATCCAATCAAGGATTGCTATGTCTTCAAAGAAATCATAGAGGAGATGATTAACAAAGGAGAAATTGAAATCGAGGAGGCAACATCTTCAACTCAAGCAGCTTCAGCAAATACCATTTCAGTGGTAGACGTTGCAGAGTACATTCCCTCCCTCTAAGTGTCTTCTCAAACAGAAAAAACATCTGCTATGGCTATTGAAGCCGAGGGTAGCCCCACGGTTTCATTGCCTCTTAAAGCATTGGTGAAAGATGACACTTCAAAAGAAGAGTCCTTGAATGAAAAAGACATCGCTCAATGTTGTATGGTCTCATGGACCGATGACTTGTGCGAAAATGAAGCAGGAGTTGAAAAGATCACTCTTTGCTCCAAGCATCAAATTCCCTCCTCAAAATCAAAAGAGAAATCAAAGGGAAAGAAATCAAAATTCGCCCGCCTCTAAATTCACTTCTAAATGAATATGACGTTAAGACCAATTAAATTAAATGGTTCCTTTTAAGAACTACGCCCGATTTGATTCCGACTTGTCGGATACGTAGGCCACCTGACATAAAGCAAATGCTCGTCGGGTTCAATCATCAATACCAAATTCAAATTTGTCATTTTCAAGAACTACGTGTGATTTGATCCCTTCCAAAAGGGTACGTAGGAAACTCATAAACGAGTTCAATCACGATTCCCAAATTGACCTTTAAGTCAAAACAAATCAAATCAAATCAAACTCCACCTAAAATCGTTTTCTATGCAAATGATAGGCGGGTTACTTGAGTTACCCTTCGTTGAAGGTGGGTTTGAACTTCGTACTCTGATGCATACAAGGAAACGAAACCAAATCCAAACAAAACAACCCAAACACAAAATCCAAAGTGAACTACGTAAGGCTTGATTCTCTTCCAAGAGATACGTAGGCAACCCGCTAAATTCGGGTGCATCCCAAATCACCAAAACCATTCAAATCTTTGATATCGATACGACTTCGAATCAAGAGGATAACCAAAAGGGGCCGAACTCAAATATTAAAAAATCAAATAAAATGTGTTGTGCGATTATTTGCGCATTTTTGTCCAACAACTGCCTCTAAGGAAAATGTCGGACAGAGCTCCCTACAATTTCATCTTTTCACCATTAAAATTCTAGAAGAAAAAGAACTTGAATACTAACCTATTAAGGATATGTTTCAAGATGATGATGGTTTCCTAGAAAGCAATGCATACAATATGGACTTGTACTGCGGCCCTGTAGAAGAGTTCATCACCAATTGAACTTGCGGCAACAATAATCATGAACTGTAAGAAACAAATGAGATATCACAAGCACGAACTTATGGCCACAACTCTTGCTGAATCTCTGAAAGCAGGAATAGACATTTTACCTACCATGGGGACATTCCATAGAAGAAGCTCCGGAGCTCTTCATCCTCCACGTCTCTTATTGCACGAGCTTGAGGGGACACCTTAACAACCTCATCCTGTAACATGGACATGATTTAACTATTAATTCAGTAGTTCAACCCAATCAACAAAAGGACTATGAATGAAGCTAGTGTTTCCATCAACAAGACCATGAATTAAACTTAACTAATCTCGCTCTCACCATGAGGAATTCTCATAGTTCTATTTAGGAAATAAAATGAATGAAGCTTAACAAATCTCAGCATGAATAATTCCTAAACACTATCGTCAAACATCTCTTCTCACCCAAAACTACCAGATCTACATCCTCCACCACTTTGTAAACCGAGAACAATAGGAACGAAGAGAGATATACCTTACAAAAACAAGAACCCCAACTCAAACCATCGCCAAACCGCTTTCTCCATATCATAACCCTTCTGAGCTTTTCTTTTCCCCTAGAACTAGCCTTGCTGGATCAAA
Source organism: Persicaria tinctoria (assembly GCA_037127255.1). Lineage (NCBI taxonomy): Eukaryota > Viridiplantae > Streptophyta > Magnoliopsida > Caryophyllales > Polygonaceae > Persicaria > Persicaria tinctoria. Next base: position 37,191,410 of record JBANSL010000012.1, on the reverse strand, counting down.
AGCTTCCCGATTAATTGGAGCTTCATCAAGATCTGGTGCTCGAAATCCATGGTAGAAACCCTAAATTCAGAAACAGAAATGAAAGAGAAATGAAACTTTAAGAACATTAGAAATATAGATCTGTAAAAAACATGAGCAAAATAAGAAACGAGCACGGATTGGGTTTTCACGAGAGAACGGTGACCTGATTTTGACGACGAAGTTGGGTGATAGGGGTGCAACTATGCACTTGGATTTGAGGTTTGGGAGAGGATAGGGTTAAATAAATGCTTTTCCAGATTTTGTTATCCAAACATCGTTTAAATTTTAATTAGATTATAAAAAAAAATGATTATAAACATAATCAATATGGAATCCAAACGGACCCTAAATGTCATTCAAAAGAAACATGGCAAAAACATTACTCCACAATCCACACCCTATGAAATGATGCTATAGCAATAAAGCAAAATATAAGCTTCCAAAAATATGCGTAATAGATATTAAATACACAATACCAAGGTAAAGACATTTGATTAAAGTTTTTTATTTAATTAACTAATAGCAAAATAGTAACCAAATAATAACTATATATGATTATTGAGAGTTCAAAGGTCTACCATAAATCAATAAAATGGCAAGAGTTATCTCACTGATCTTGAAATAATTCACCTTACAGGCTTACACCAATCTATAAGGTTTTATTGTGTGGGTTTCGTCTTACAAAACTTAGTCTTGTCTACTTTATCAAATAAACAATTGTACAACAAATTATTAGTCATGTTTGGTTTGGATGGGTTTAGTTCCGTTATTGTAGGGTGCTCTTTCCTATTTATGGATTCATGAATTAGAGTGATGGTTTCGTTATCAATCTAAAACTAAAAGGTCATAATGTACATATGAGTTACCTGCAGAGCCAACATAATCCACCCGCCTTGAACTGGCCATTGAAATGGTCTTTCGAGTTCACTCCCGAGCCTTCGCATTGTGTGCATTGCTTAGCACCTGGTGGCAATATCAACATATCAGTATTTTTCTGTCATTCTTTTGTAGTAGTTAAATAGCGAGATTCCTAATTGAATGCACTGCCATGTTTGTCATGACAGAAACAAGAACAAGAGAAAATCATGGATTCCTCACCATTTCCTTCACACTCATGGCAGACTATACTGTGTGATTTGGTGGCTGGCTTATCTTGTGTCGCCTGTTTACATCATCACAAAATCACTCAAGCTTCTTAGTTCCTTTATTAGCGAAAAAGTAATAGCAAAAGTCACACAGAACAGCAATCCTCAAATCTGGAAGTTTCACAAAACCTACAAATCCGATCATAAAATCCAAACTGGAAGACGAACAGAACAGCAAAGTCAGCAACTCAGCATACAGCTTGCCATTTTAGTCCATACAGGAAAACTTGAAGAGATTACTCGAATCAGCAATACCTGGCAGGAGTGGCGGCACAATCGGACTCAACAATCGAACACAACATATGACGAGGAACAACTGAACGATCCGGAGGAACAAGCCGAACATAATTACGTGCTGAATCGGAAAAATAAGAAAACGAGAAAGAAGATGAGAGACGAGGAACGACTGAACGAGCCGAGGAGGAGGAGAAAGAAGAAGATGAAGAGGGATACTCGGAACTTGAAGCCAGAGGAACAAGCCGCCTACTCGCCGTCACCGGCCCAGATCCTTCGTCGAGGAGGGGTTGAACTTTGGAGAGTGAGTCGCCTACCGCAGAGCTTTCCCAAATCGCAAAATAGGAAAGGAAAAATCAGATTGGGAAAATTAAAACCCTAGATCCCAAAATAAAGAAGAATGAAGGTACGAGCGCAACGATGACAGGAGAACGAAGGCCAGCGAAACACGACGACAGGAGAACGTCGGCCTGTTGGGGTTGAACACAGTGACAGAAGCTTGAAGGCAGCAAAGGGAGAACAAGGCCATAGCCAAGAGAAGGAGCCGGATCTAGAGGAAGGAAGTCGGTGCCGGAAGAATAGGGAGCCGAAAAAAAGCCGACGACGATTTTAGGGTTCTTCTCCAACCAGTTGTTTGCGATTGGGAGTTGGGGTTGAATTATGAAATGAATTTGTGTGTGAGAGATGAAGGTACTGGAGTATGAAAGATGAAGACTGCGACGGCGTCGAAGTCGTTCATTGATTTGGCCAAATGAAGAACCCTAAGCCAGATCCGATTCAGACCCTAGAGGAAAGATGGACAAGAGAGCTCGAGGGGTGAGGGTGAGGTTTGTTCCAGTTCTGGTGGGAAAGCTTCCGACAGAGGGAGAGTCGGAGAGTGCTGAAGGATTCCGGTGGAGAGATACATAGGTATCGAAGGAGGACTAAAGGAGGGGGATGAAGTGAGAGAGGGGAGACATTTCAATTTGGGTGGGTTTTCAAAATATTTTGATTTGGGTGGGTTGGGTTTTCAGATTTCATTTGGGTGGGGTTTCAAATTTTCAAAGTGTTCAAATTTTTGGGAAACCCGGTTAAAATTTTCTATGTGTTAAAATTTTGTCTCTCATATTTTGAAAACCCTCCTTTTTTTCTAAGTAATTTGGTTCCGCCATTTGTCCCTTAAACGCGCGTTTTTATTTGTTCCCAAAATCAACAATTTCACATCTGTCTAAAACTTCGACAGTTTTAAAAACGCTTTAATACATCACAAAAAATATTACTAATGTAAAAGAATAATTTTCACATCTGTTGTTTTTTGACAGACTTAAATGTAGTGTTTTCTATTGACAGTATTCTAGTAGTGTGTGTGGAAAGTTATTACTGGTATTTTTTTTGAGCTAATTTGTGAACTTTAAGTTTCTTTTTTTTGGGCTAATTTATTCATATGTGGATTGTGAATATTTATAACAGGGAATTGTATATTTAACAGGGAATTGTATATTATGTAAATACGAGCTGATATTTTTTTAAAAAAATATATATGTAGACATCAGTTATTATGGAAAATCGATGTCCTTCCTCGGATTTAAAAAAAAATTAAAAAAAATCAACAAGAAGGCGGTTATTTTAAAAAACCGCTGTCCTTGTCTGTTTCACAGCGCTTTTACATTTCCGCTTTCAAAAATGCTCTCAGCGCTTTCATTAACAGCACCTCAATAAGCGTTGTCCTTCCCTATAAAAAAATCGCTCTTTATGAGTGAATTTGTACTAGTGTCTATAACTGGGTTTTTATTCACCTTAGGTGGAGGGGTTGTAGCATGGAAGTCTACTGGTGCAGGACGAACGTCGTTGGTACTTTCGTCCTTTATCAAGTAGTAATAATATCCAAACTTAAACACACAACCAATAGGTTAGGCAATCAATCACTTGATAAACCAAATAACTACTAGTATAGCGATCAAGTTCGGTGTCGAACCCACATGGGGAAACGATTTCCTATTCAATAACTCTAAACAAGCACTCTTATAGCAAAACAATGATTCTTGACAAATAGCAAATATGTAAAAGTAAACATATTGCAAATCACAAAGCAAATAGATATCAAAGTAAAAAGAAAATTTCACCTGTAATTCTCTGACAATGGTTGGAATTCATGGTTCTCGGATTGATCTATTAATTATTCATATTCCTAGGTCTACTTGACTAAAGTTGAGAGATCCGCAGAGATTCACACATCTTATTCAATATCACTAAAAAATAGCATTAAGAACTCAAGTAATCAAGACCAATTGGCACATTGACTCAACTCAATTAACACAAATAGGCCTATACCGAACTCAACCCTAATCGAATCTACACAAAATAGATCAATTGAAATCATCCACTACAAAGACAAAGAGACATCACTATCATCAATACCTTTGTTCGCTGTCGAGAAAACAACAACGAATTCATAGCTAAGATGCAATTCCTAACATGTTGATCAGGCATAGAAAGGAACACAAATATAAATTAAGCACAAGATGATAACTAAGAACATGAATAATCAAATAGAATCAAATCATCACAATCCAAACAACCATGTCTTCGAATCACAGGCGAAACTATGAGTTTAGCAACTCATAGGCCAATTCTCTCTCTCTCTCTCTCTAATGGTGTTCATAGTTTCACAATAACAACTCCTCATCTGCTCTCTCAAAACAAACTGAAAACAACCTAAATAAGTCTCACTAAGGGTCGGCAAAACCCTAGTAGAAAAACTAGAAAATAATATAAAATAATAGTCTTCGGATTCAAAACCGCGTATTCGGGATCTAGGCCAACGACGGGCGCCGTGCAAGGGGCGTCGGGCGTTGTCTCTTCAGTTCTCGATGTTCCTCAATTTCCTTCAACGGATTCCAATGTCATGCCTCCTTGATCCTCCTTAGCTTCTCTTTTAGCCTCCATATGCTCTAAAACATGCTTCTTAAGGTCTTCCCAAAGTCCATTCAAGGTCGGAATGTAAATCTGCAGAATAAACATTGAAAATGCATAGATTCCGAACTCGAATACTTCACAAGTAATATACAGAACTAGACTCAAAACATAATAAAACCAATACCTAATAGAAATAAGAAACACCTATAATGCCTGTATGAAATATGCATTATCATCTGCTAAGCAGACTTGTGTTTGCTAGCTCCACCATGGAATCTGAACTGATTGTTGTTGAGTTGGCAGGACAAGATGTTGATTGGTTAAGTAATCTGTTGGCAGACATCCCAATGGTTGGAAGACTATGTCCAGCTGTCTCCATGAGATGTGATTCTCAAAGCTTCAATTGTTGTGATCAACAATGTTGTCTATAATGGGAAGAAAAGACATATTCGAATGAGGCACAAAGTCTTGCGCAACCTCATTAAAACCGGTGTATTGTCTATAGAATTTGTGAGATCAGGGTGGAATCTGGCCGACCCCCCTAACAAAAGGCTTGTGTGGATGGATGGTCCTAGACACGGCTAGAGAAATGGGATTAATGCCTCTATTGGATTAGTTTGTTCCGGATACCCAACCAGGTAAACCGAATGTGGTTGATCCTTGGTTCAATGAGGTCAAATGAAGGTGCAAACGATAATATGATGTTCTAAGTTTCATTGAATGTAGTTGTTTGAAGGTTGAGATATATGATCTCTTAATGAACTCATTCCTGTATGGGGGTGTGCGACTACACACATTTGATGAGTCGCCTAAGTATGTGTCAAGGTATAGGCTGCCTAACTAGAGGAGTATTGGGCAAACTTTGTAGGACACTTATGATGTAGGGTTGAACGCTAGGCCTAGAATGATGTTGTATTAAGTCGCGAAACTGTTAGTATTGTACTAAACGTTGATTCAAGTCTGAGGAGACATCAAAGTGAATATATCTCTTCCAATTTTGAATCATGTGGGGGATTGTTGGGTGCGTTTCATAAATTGGGATGTTTATATTATTTCTTTTAGGCAAAATTAATTAAAATAACCCAACATTTAAGGGAGTGTTAAAAATATATCTCAACCTTTCAAATATAAAATAAATATCTCAACCTTTATAAGTGATGGTAATATAATATCCTAAAGATTTCTCTCCAATAAAATTCTTATTTTATGTATTGTATTACTCATGTATTTTCAATTCAAATAAAACATATAAAATTAAATTACATGAGTTTAAAAGTTTATTTAATAAACTTTTGTAGTTTCAGATTTAATTTGTACCTAAATTTTTATATCTTTTTATAAATCATTAATATCTATAACAAGCCAAATAAAAAAAATGTAAAGCTAAAGAACATATTGTCAATTAGTAAATGATTAGCTAGTGATTTAACTTATCAAAACTGAAGAATATTTTGTCAATTATAAACTTTATGTTAATACGAAATTGAAATGAAAATTTAATTATTTAGATTATTCAATGGTGTTCATTTATATATAAGAATTAAAATATTATTATTAAAAAATATACTGTATAAAAGAATGTAATTTTTTTATTTTTTATTAAATCCAAAATAAATAAAAAATTAAGATAAACTTAAAAACCAATCTAATTTAATCGAATAAACTTGAATGATATTTTTACACAATCAAGATATTGAAAATTATATTTTAAATATTTAATTGTTTTATTATATTTTTTTGATTAAATTTAATTATAATCTATAAATATGTGTTAAATCGAATAATTTAAATTAAATACATATTAAATTGAATGTTTAGGGGCGAAACTAATCATTTTTGTGGGACAGAAAATTTTGGAATATTATATTACCATCACTTATAAAGGTCGGGATATATATCTTACATTTGAAAGGTGGGGATATATTTTTAACACCCTCTTAAAAGCTGGTTTATTTTAATTAGTTTCACCTTTCTTTTATTGGGCCTATTGGGGGACTGTCCAAATACTTTCTGAATTGTTGAGGCCCAAGATGTGGGTGATTTCTTATTTGCCAATATCTTCTTCATCCCTAATTGAGAGCAACGTTCTGAGGAGGAGGCCCGACGTTCACACAGAGCGGCTCAATTGTGAGAGTGGTTGAGTGAATCAAGGCTGCTCTCATCCTTTCCAGACATCTCTCACCTAATTGATTCATGGTAACCCCTATAAAAGTCTTAAATTCATTCATAGAAAACACACAGAAAAAACATTCGTCTTTCTTCATCTACTAGCCGACTGTCTTCGACCTCCACCAAACTGAGAGTTCCACCTCCATCCTGTTGAGTGTACGGTTAGATGGAGGGTAGAGTTAACCATGGAGTGAATTCCGCCTCGATGATATACACCTATGTCAGGGCTAATTTGCTTTAGTACAGCAGATTTGATTATGTGGCTCTACAATCCTTGTGTTCTTCGGTATATTTCCAGCAATACAAGATCCACTTCTTCCAGTGGCACGTCGACAACATTTCATGGTCCGAATGTGCTAGTACGACGCCGTTTGCGTTGCCGAGGAAGATCAAGGACAAAGCTTCGATCGAGAACACGATCGAGCGATCGAGCTCGATGTTGATGTCCGCACTTTTCTGTGCAAACCTCTCATAGATCTCTCACGGAGGAGAGTACTGTGTTTTGCTGCTGCTGCTAAGTGCTATTCGCCAGAGATTGCTGTGTGGATGCTACCTTGCTGCAACTCTCCAAGGTGTCTCCCTTAGCGATCAAATCGAAGCCTTTTCTCGTCCAGGGGCTTTTTGATCAGTGGCTTTTCATTCCTGATACGAATCTTCTTCTACATAAATGCCCCTACAATCGGAGACTCTTGAAGAAGGTAGTGAAGATGAGAACAAGAGTGTATCCATGGCAGATTCGAATGTTTCAGCATCATCTGACTCGGGGACTGATGTTCATGGCAAGGCCAGGAAAGTATTTGATATTTTTCACTGTACTCATGGATTGTTGTTTTGAAGTTCTGAGATGGAGTTCAATAGTTGACATGATGGAGTCCTGTTGATTTGAGTTCTTTCCATTGAATTTATCATTTTTTTCATTGAATCCACCCCTTATACTTAGTATTTTAAAAGCAGGCTCTTTGTAAAAGAATGAGCCACGTGTCCTCCTTCTCTGAGCAAAAATAAAAAGCAGTTTTCCACTTTCTCTCACCCACGTTCTTTCGGTTACCAATACTAAAAAATGAAATTGTTTCACCTCTTGCAATTGGTTTCTTTTCTCTTCACGTTATATTTTCTTCTTCCTCACAATCGTTATTTCCATCAGTGGCTGGTGGTGGCAGTCGTTGCTAGAGGCGTGGCTGTCGGGGGAGGGTGAGTGGCAGGAGGCGGCTTCGTCGGCAACGATGTGCGGCGGCAATCGGTTGGAGGCATAGCGTAATCGGATATGTGGCTGGTGGCGGTAATCTTTGCCGGAGGTGTGGCGCAATCGGGCGGCGACCGAAGAAGGCTAGGGCAAGTGGTTTGGGTGGTGTGAAGAACCCGACGACTGTGTGCGTGGTGCGAAAAAACCCAATTTCTCTCCCGGTATATTTCTTGAATTTGTATAGGGGTGGTTCGATTTGAGAATTAGGGTTTTGATTTGGGGCTATGTTTTGATTTGAACTTGATGAATTTTGCCAATTGGATTTAAATTCGAGGAATTAAAATTCTTATTTTCTCAATTGGAACCTCATAATTTGCTTATGGCTTATATTTATCGCATATTCCTAAAGTATTCTCCCAATTTGAACTTGCTGTCATATTAGCAAAGCATCTCAGTTCTCTTTCATTATATCTAAATTTCCAAGTTTTGAATATTTGATCTATCATCATTAGTTCATAATCAATCATGTACATATGAAATATCGTTAGTGCCCTAGAATATGGTGTTTTGATGGGAATTTATATTGTTCATGTCCAATCTACCCTAGAATATAGCGATAGTTCAGGTTCTTCACAAAAGAAGTTAGGGGAAACCACTAACGATTTGTCTATCTTCAATGTTGAGAATTTGCTGAAGAACACCAAAGTTATTAACTACATGTATGTCTTTGACTCCATCATTTCCTGAAAGTAGGAATTCCCTGCCTTAAAGACTGTTGGATTGCAATTGTTTTGTTAAGTGCTGAACTAGAATATGGAGGCTAGGCTAGACATGAACAAGTAATAGAAATTACTTAAACAGTATGGAGCTGCTGAAAACTATCATTGGTCCTGGCAGAAAAGGCACGGAGTTACCCTTGATGGTGAAGTTGCAACTGACTACCACAAGCGTAAGAGTTTTGACCAAGCTGCTAGGTCTTACGAGAAAGTATGTTCTCTTTATGCAAGTGAAGAATGGCAAGATTTGTTGGCTGAAGTTCTTTCAAATTTAGTTGAATGCCAGAAAAAGCTCAATGATGAAGTTGGTTATCTACAATCTTGTGTAAGACTGCTATCCTTGGAAAGAAGCGCCCATATTCGACCAAGGAATGCCAAGATTTCCTGGATGATCGAAGAGTTATTCATATTGCACATTTTAGTTCTTTTGCTGAGCTTGTGCTGATTGTTGATTGTTCCACATAAGCAGGGCTTATCGCAACGGTTGCAGGGTAGTTGGATTCTTTATTACACTCATCACCTGCAGTGTTAAAGAAACCAGTAAAAGAAAGGAGAGTGTCAATGGACTCTCCTCATAGAAAGGCTCCATGACTTGTGTGTGGAGAGTACACAAACGACTCACCTACTGTTATCTGCAACAATTGCAACAGAGTCCACCATTGTGGGGTTGCTCATTGGTGGTACAAGGTGGTGTAGAGAGGTGTGGTGGTGACGAAAAGAGTATTAGGGTTCAGGTGCGGTGGCGGCGAAGTGAGTATGAAGCTTCTCTCTATCATCAAGGAACAAGTAAGGCTGATGCTGCATTGTGTTTTTGTGCATACATGTTCATGGTTTTTGAAGTGTTAGCTGATCAATATTTGTTATTGAGCTGTAAATTCTGTCTATTTTATTGTGCTTTGTAATGGTCTTGGTTTTTTTTCTTTTGGTTAGTAGAATTAAATTAGATTTAAACCATTCACAATGATATATTATTGCAGATGATGTATTTGGAGGAATGGGCTCTCATTGAGAAAGATCATTCTAATTCTCTGCTTGGTGCTTCCGAGTCCCTGAAAGCAAGCACTTTTCGACTTTCAATAGTTTGTGGGGCCAGGGTAGGTATAAGGTTATGCAAAGTTTGTATTCATTAATGTGCACAACTTGACTTTGTGTTGGACTTGTTGTTTATTAGGTGAATATATATTAAAAATTTGAAGGTCGTGCACAACATTTGAGGTATTGCAAGCAATGGCATCCTCAATATGCTCTTTGTTCCAAAGGTAGTATTGTATTCTATTCTAATTATCCATCTCGTGGAACTAATATACTCATAATCTTATACATTTTAGTACAATTTGATCTACTTCAAATAGACTTATATGATAGTAGGACGAGGAATCAAAGTCCATATAAATCATGTGAATAATGTATCATAAAGAGAATCAAATGACAGTGTTAGTTGTCATGTTGATTACTAGAAGTAACTGTGTGGCTTTCCATGATTATTATTACTCTAATTATTTGTGTGTTGTGTAACATGCCATATATTCACTATCAGTCTGCATATGCTTGCATATGGATTTGGACTTCCATTTTAGATCATTGTTTTAGATGCACGAATCATCTCATGCAAGTTAGTTGATCTAACATTTAAGGTTGTCAACTTTTAACCTAAAAAAAAGGGGGCTTTGAAATCAATCTCCCAAGGGGTGTCGTTTCTGCTTTCTAATTCGGTTTTCGATGGTCAATATGATTGCATATACAGCAATATACTTACAGTGATTGAGAATTACATATACCGCAATATACTGTACAATATGACTACATTTCGTTGAGAATTTAGTCTTGATTTTGTTTGCTACCTGCTTCTATGCACATCTATGTATATTTTTAATTTTTGAAAAATGCTGTCATGAATATGACTACATTTCATTGAAAAAATTTTGTCATGCCCATCTATGCTCGATTTCTTCTTGGGTATTTTTTTGATCTTATATGGCTGATTTCGTATTTTTGCTTTTGATTTCGCTCTGGGACTGATTTCGCTTCTTATTTTTTAGTGCCCTATGACTGATTTTGCTTCTAGGATTGATTTATGATTTTTCGCTTGCTTCTGAATTTCTGATTTTTCGCTTACTTCCGATTTCGCTCTAGGATTGATTTCGATTCTTTTTCGCTTGCTTCTGAATTTCTGATTTTTATTTCGAATATGCTTCTGAATTTCGATTGCTCTAGGACCGATTCACATATGTTGCTTCTGATTTCGCTTCTAGGACTGATTTTTCTTCTAATTTCGCTCTAGGGCTGATTTCTCTTCAGAATTTCGAGTGTTTTCGAGTGCATTGTTGCTGTTAGAGTGCGTCTGAATAACATATGGGTTATAACTTATAACCCATATATTGCACACATTCTGTCAATTGGGACGTGCTTCGCTTATATTTGTTGATTTGTGTACATATTTCAATCAAAATTGAATTTGACTGTGAAATGTGCTTAATAAAAGTCATTATTTGGTGTTAAATACCCGAATTGTTTTAGGTCATGTGTATTTGTAATTTAATGTAGCTCACATCTTAAATAAGATATTTGGTTATAGTTTATGTTGAGTTGTTATGTTTGATTACTGTTCTTATAACCATAATGTTTTTCACGACATTGCTGTTAAATCTGTTTAACACAAGCCATTGCTGTTGTTATGGCCATATTTGTTTTCATGCCTGTGTTGTGAACTGTGCTGAGTAAAAGTCATTAGTTTGTTGTTAAGCACCAGAATTGTTTTGGGTCATGTGTATTTGTAATTCAATGTAGCTTGCATTTTAATTAACATAGTTTCATATAGTTTGGGAGTTTCATATATTTTGGGTCGAGTTGTTATCTTTCATTATTGTTGTTATGACCATACTTTGTTTCATGGCATTGTTGTTAAATCTATTTAACACTTCCAAGGATAGGATGCGAATTTGGGGGGGGGGGGTGTTGCTGCTATAGAGACTAAGGCAAACAATGGGCAGAACGTTGATTGCGAAGAGAAGAAGAAGCAAGTGAATGGGAATCAAGCAGAAAAGGTGAATGAAAAGGAAAATGCTAAAGGGGTAACACAAGAATTGGATGAGGCTGCTTGAGATGTTGTGAATGGACTATAGAGAAGCAAATATCTAATTCTTTAGTAAATAGGTCAATCTGGATATGGATGTTGAGGTTAAGATTTTAAAATGAATGATTAATGAATATTATATAGACTTAAAGATCTCAGTGGCTTAAGTATTGATAATGAATTTAGTTATTTCATCATCTCCTTCACATTCTCTAATTCAGGCAGTTTTTTAATCTATAGAAAAGTTATGTTTGCTTGTGCTACAAATATTTCTATACAACTAGAGCTCCTTATCATGTGCTTAATGTGGAACACATGTGCATATGCAAATTCAATTCATTTATATAGTTTAGGTTGATTATTCTTTCTCCATCAGCTTATTTATGTAAATCCAATTCCCATTTCTTTTACTTTCTGTGTTGTATCACTATTTAATGTTTTGTTGTATTTTATTAGTCTGATTCACGGGCAATGTGTGAACTATATTATGACAATGAAAAACGAGGTTTTAATATTACATACAATAAAATTAAGAATTTCTGAAAATAAATTGTCTATTAGATGTCAAATTGAAATGAGTGGTTACTCATTTGTTTGAACTTAATTTTATGATTCCATTAGTTTAATTTTAAAGGGTTCATTCAAATTTTAATGTACTTAAAATTGTTATTGAATAGATTTAGTTGGTGCTTATGAGTCTATGGTAGGTTGAGTTGGAATAATTGGACTACCATGATAACACACGAACCTAATACGAGTATAATCATAAAACAATTATTTTCTTCAGCCCTTTTCACAGTCATGGTATGAAGTATATTATAATCATGAAAATCAAGTTTCAGTATCAGCTAGATAGGTTTCTTATTTTTTTGTTTAAGATTGACTAATTGGTTAATAAACCAACTAGATAGGTTTCTTTTTCCCTTTCTCTTTCTCTATGTTTGCATAACAAAATCGCTCTTTTAGGTAAAATTGATGAAGCTTCGGTAGATAAACAATTCAATGCGAGGAGGTCATCTCTTCAATAGAGAATCAATATGATGTCCGGCAATGAAAAAGGCACTGCGTTGGAGATTCAACCTTATTACAACAGAGAGAAGACCGACAATGACCACAAAAAGATGTCACGCCGACCATTACGCTACCACTCTTCATTTCCCTCATGATGCAAGCTTTACTTTGGTTGTTTCTTCATTTATTATCACTGTTTTCAACCAAATTCGATTTTTTAATGTTGATTCATTACATTTTGGATTTGAGCTAATATCCCCTGATGTGAGGTCTCTATTTTTCTTTTTGCCATTGGATTTTAAATTAGTAAGTAGTGAGATTGTTATTACTTTCTATTTTAGATTGGAGCTAATTTCTTTATCCTTATTTTTGGGCTTGATTAAATAGTAAATTCTCCATTGAGTACCTGCGTCATTGAGAGAGAGCGAGATCTAGCCAAGCTGAATCTCCACCACGAACTCTGCCCCAATCAATCATCTGTCGCCACCCTTACGGATGTCGTGATTCTGAGGAAATGTCCATCTCCACCACACTACTTCCTTGTGATTGTAGTCTTATTTGAATGGATCTCATAACCACATCTTGTGGATGCTGAATTGAATCGGTTCCTTCGACGATTATTAAGCGTGGGTATGGTGAAAATGGAAGAAATTGAGAGAATTTGATAAATTGCTTTTACAAATAAATTGTGAACATGGTTTCCTAATAATTCATTGAGAACGTGGGATGATAAATTGATGTAAAAATAAATGCTTAAAAATATTTTTAAAAAGGGACACGTGGACTTTTTTTTTTGTAAAGAATTTGCTTCTAATTTTAGAAGGATGCAAAAAAAAATTCCTTATATGTGCGAGTCTTTTGTCAAATCTTTCATACAAAACACCAACTATAAGAATGTTATTTTGATTAGTTATTATTTACGATCTATCAATTTCTTGCATCTAAAACCTAACCGAGTACTCACAATTTTTTTTCTACATAAACAAGTCATGCCCAACTAATTTTCACATTCTATCAATTTGAGAGGTATAACATTTTTTTAATGTTTTGGCCTCTTTTTTTTTTTTTTTTTTTACAGTAGGCAAGAAGTAGATCGACTCGGCGATCTAGAAGATCGACCCAACGATCTTGAAGCCATCAAAAGATGGCTTGAATGATCCTACATAGAGGGTCGCCAGTAAAAAAAGAAAAATTTTTTAAGATTACAATTACAGAAATTTAAAATTAAAAATATCTATAAATTAAAACTATTTTTCTTCCGATCAATAATTGGAGCCTTGATTCTTGATATCTATAAATTTCCTTAATGTTTTGGCCTCTTAATGTTTATACACTTACAAATAGAGTTCTTTTTTTTTTTTTTCTAATTAAGGGTCTAAGTATTATAAAAACACACTCTAAATATCATTTTTAAAATTCTTTAGCTATATAAAGTTTATACATTTAAACTTAGGGTATCTTTATCAAATTGGTTTATAATTTAGATCAATTTAAAAAGTGTAGAATGAGGTGTAATAGATAAAATATCATAAAGGATCTGAATTCGGCTTTCTTAAGCTAAAAACTATAAGGTTTCTTTTCTTTGTCTTCAATTAGGATGGATACTAGGAGAAGCGTAGAAGCGGGTGATTTACTATTTTTTTTGTCAAATTTGAAGTATCGATTGTCTCAATAAAAAAGTATTTCATCATGATAATCAAAGATTTCGAAGAACAACATGACAAGAAGCAAGAGCAATATGTTAGTAGAAAATTAATGTGTCGAATATTTTGTTTAAGATATCAAACTTGGCCGTAATTATGAGACTTTTGTTTGTGATTGTAAGTGTTATTGTATTATAACGAGGGTTATAATTGATAACATGACAACAATTCAAATGAAATGAAATATATTCATAGTACGAGGGGGAACTAAAACGGTAAATTTCAATAAAAATACTCACCCGTACAAGGTACGGGAAAAGTACTAGTTTTCTTTTTAAGTTAATCTTTTTTTTGGTTGCTGAATAGCAATGGAATTCTAATATATATTTTCTTTTAATTGTTTCTTAATTATTTGGTCGTACTTTGTGCATTTGGGATACTTTGTACATTGTTGAATGGTTTCTTAATTGTTTCATTGAATTAGTTTTGTTAAAGCCTTATCAGCGTATTATCGTTAGCATTTTATGCCGCATACGTTAGCAATGTTGGTGTTATCGACGTCAGCATCGGCAACATCGGTGTCCTTGACATCGGCGACGATAAATTTGGCACTGATGTTGGCGTCAACATCCTCGACATCAGCGTCAGCAACATATATTGTCGACATCCTGATCACCAACATCGTCGACATCCCTGACGCCAGCATCGTCGGAGTCCTCATCGTCAGCATCGTTAGTGTCCCCGGCGTTAGCATTGTCGGAGTCCCCGTAGTTGGTGTCAACACGATGGCGTCAGCAACATTGGCAACCCCGACGTCAGCACCGTCGGCGTTAGCAATGTCTGCAACTTTGGCATCAGCAAATTCAGTATTAGCAGTCATTATAAAAATAATTCAACAAGATTAGATATCCCTGTAGTTTAACCCTTTGGCTACTTTGTAATGTAAACATTGCACATTTTTCTATATCTTTTAATTTTAGCATGTTGTGTAATGTAAAATATGATTTTTGAACATTCGATACTCCTGTTAGCATCGTCGGCGTCTCGAATGTCACCGTCAGCACCATCGGCTTCCTGGACATCAGCGTCAGCACCATCGGCGTTAGCATCGTCAATTTTATTATGTCACTGTCAGCATCCCCGAAGTCGGCGTTGATAATTGAATCTTCTCGTGACAAGGTAGTGTATGCGTTGACAATTAAATCTTCTCGGCATCAGTACGTTGGTGTAAGCATCCTCGACGTCAGCATCGTTGGCGTCTCTGACATCGACGTCAACATCCCCAACGTCGTCGTTAACAATTTCAGCAACGTCTGCGTCATCACCATTAGTGTCAGCATACCCGTAGTTGGCGTCAGCATCCCCGACGTTAGGATCACCGACATCCCCGACGTCAACATCGTTGACGTTAGCACCATCGACGTAAGCATATCTGTAGTCGGCATCAACATCCCCAACGATAGCATCGTCGGCATCCCCGACGTCAGCAATGTTGGCGTCAATAAATTCGGCGTATCTGGTGTCGGCGTCAGCAACGAAAAAGTGTTGACCCCAAAAAAGTGTTGAAATGAAGAAAATACCGACGTGAAAAAAGTATTGACGCAAAAAAAAAACTGCTGACACGAAGGTCAACATTGTCGGTGTCAGCGGCATCAAGGTCAACATTGTCGGCGTCAACGCGACGTTAACAATTTTTTTATTTAAAAAAAAGTAAATCAAATTTCCATTTAAAATATATATTGGTTATCAAAAAACTAGTGGCAAATCTTATTTATTTGATAATTAAAGGGGGAAATGGAAGAAATGAAATGAAATGAAAATATAAAAGAAAAGAAAAAAAAACGGAAAAACAAAGAAAAAGAGAAGAAAAGGAAAAAAAAATTGAAAAGGAGAAATGAAGCTAGGCTCCGTATCCATAAAAAAAAACGTGTTGGCTATATACAACTCAAATCATGCACGTCCTTAAGGACGTGCATGGTTAAAAGGGGTTAATTAATTTTTTTTTAAAAGTTAATTAATCACAAGGCTTGCACGTTCTTAAGGACGTGCATTTTCAGCCTTTGAATTTATGGTGTAACTACCTGCATGTACACGAAAGGCAGAAGGTTGGGAAGAGACACATTAATTAAGCACCCCCAAGATATGAAACCCTAATGAAGAAAACACTAAACACTCTGTTCATGGCAAACCCTAGGTGCCCACTAGCCACCGTCGTAGTCCTCGACAATCTGCCCCAGGCCTCAGTGTAACTAGCCAGTGAAACCAGGCTTCAATTTAAGCATACAAATTCATCCTCCTTTTGGCCTACAAGCCTCGGTGTGTGATGTGAGAAGACCAACCTTGACATACTTACAAAGAAATTTTAATAGCATATCCTTGTTTTGGTTTTTGCCCCTTACATGGCACTCACATTTCATATTTCAATCGACTGTTGCTCGCTGCAATATGAGAAGACAACCACTATTAACTCAAAATACTATGTTTAGCATTAACAAAAGCACAAACCTTCACCAAAGCTAAAAATATGCAACTTCAGTTGCAATTTTCAAACAATCACGGATTCAAGTAGGTTTTTCATGAATGTCCGCTCTTGGAATTGTCGTGGCCTAAAAAGGCGTAGTTTTTGGACAAATACGATACTATTCCGTAGGAACAACTATATCAATGTTTTAGCTCTTATGAAAACTAAGCCTAATAAACCTCCATCGGACTACTCGTGGAAAAAATGCGGATTCTCGAACATCGCCTTTGACCAGACCATTGTCTTCTCGGGTGGGATCTGTCTACTATAGAAGGACCTCTCCCATGACCAGGGCAAAATCTCGCTCGTTTCAGTCAATAATAGATTTATTCATATCAACTACCATGACAACAGTTTGAATAAAACATTTGCTTTTATTGTCGTCTATGCCCCTCCTGACTTTGCCTCAAAGGATTTCTTCTGGAAGTCTCTAACCCTGTATTCCTCCCATTTGGTCACCCCCTTCTGTATTCTAGGTGATCTCAATGAGATTGTCATCCCGGACGACAAGCTGGGGGGGGCATTACCTCGTCTTAGAAACGTTTTGTTAGGCTTCAAGAGCTCAAAAACAACCTCTTGCTTCAAGATGTTCCCACTCACAGGGGCAACTATACCTCGCAAAGGAAAAAAAACTGGTTCACCAAACAACAGTTTTGCCAAATTGGACCATCTACGCGCACAAAGTGAGGTCATTTTAGCCTACGACGGCCTACGGGTTAAGATTTATCGCATCACATCCTCTGATCACGCTCCGATCTCCATTGATCTACGTTATCCGACACATCTCCATAAGAAGCCCTTCCATTTTGAGTTAGCATTGACGACCAAACCAGAGTTTAGGAATATTGTAAGACAAGCATGGCGCGATAACCTTGCGGGTTTCAACCTATTTAAATTGGTCAATAAGACGACCTTGGTTAAAAAAACTGGCTAAAAGATGGCACAAGCGTACCTTTAACAACATCCACAAATAGATCTACCAAACCGATGAAGAGATCGTGCGCTTACAACAGATCTTGATTAAGGACCACATGTCGCACATTGCTATACGACACAACAGATTATAAAACAAAAAGGAAAGAATGGTCGACTTCCAAAGGCGTTATTGGAGCCAAAGAGCCAAACTCAAACACGCAAAATTAAATGATACAAACTCAGCTTATTTTCATCGTATCGCCTCCGCTAGACGGGGAAAGAAAAATATCAAATACCTAATATCAGAATCAGGATTGCATCTAACTGATCATGGTTTGATTAGAAATGAGTTCGCCTCAAACTTCTCGTCCCGCTTTCAGTCTTCATACAACCATGACATTTCCTTTAGCAACGACCTTGATGTCATCGGAACTGAGATTTCGGAGGATGAAAATTCTTTCCTAACCTCTATAGTTACAAATGTCGAGATAAAAAATGCCCTGTTCTCCATTATAGCAGATAAGGCCCCGGGCCTTGACGGTATGCCGACATGTTTCTATCAAACCTACTGGGACATTGTTGGTCCGTCCGTCATAAAAGAAGTTAAGGCCTTCTTTCATTCGGGGAAAATGCTTCGCCAGATAAACCATAATTTCATTCCCCTGATCCAAAAAATAGAAAATCCCAAAACGGTAAACCATTTTAGACTAATCAGTCTATGCCCTACAGTTTACAAAATTATTTCCAAAATACTAACCAACTGATTATCGGAAGTTTTCGATAGACTAATCCACCCTCTACAAAGTGGTGCGTTCAATAAAGGCGGGTCCATTCAGGATAACATTCTAATTGCACATGAAATTTTTCATTCATTCAGAATTTCCAAGGCAAAATGTGGCTACATGGCAATCAAACTAGACATGGAGAAAGTGTATGACAAAATCGAGTGGCCCTTCCTTTTCGCCATTCTACAGAAGTTCAGTTTTGATGATAAGTTCATTCTTTGGATCAAAGAATGTGTACAAAAAGTTTCTTATGATGTTCTTATAAATGACAAACCATCAACGCCCTTTATACCATCTAGGGGTTTGAGACAGGGGGACCCTCTCTCTCTCTCTCTCCCTTCCTTTTTATCCTCACAATAGAGGTGCTGGCTAGAACTCTACCTCAACAGGTAGATGTCTCCAAATATCTTGGTTTATGTCTTGGGAAGGGAGGTGTTAGGGTCCCTTTTCTAGCATTCGCAAATGATATTATGCTTTTCGGTAAAACAAACCAAACAACATGTAACAATCTGTCGATTCTCTAAAAGTACCTTGGGTGCCCGATTATCAATGGAAGAGTTAATCGCGATACCGTCGCGGACATTATCATTAAAGCAAAACAACAAATTTCCAAATGGAAAACTTCCTCTCTGTTAGCTGAGGGGCGTAAGGTTCTCATCAAGTCTAACCTCAGCGCCCAATCTCTCTTCATTATGAAAGCCTTCATGTTACCCTCATCGATTATGCATGAACTAGATAAAGTCTACAAATAATTCTTTTGGAACAAAGGGCCAAATGTTACGCCTCTTGCCAGTTGGGACAAAATCTGCTCCGATACCTTGTCTGGTGGTTTCGGTATCTACAAAGTTGAGACTATGAACCTAGCATTACAAATGAAATTAATGTGGAAAATTATTGCGGAGCCTTCCAATATATGGGTTAGGGTTATCTCTGCAAAATACCTAAAAGAGGCTACGCTGTTGGATTATGCCAAGAAAGGCAACACTTTGTGGAAATGGGCGAAACTGGTAGCAACTAGGCATTTGTTCAGACCCGGGTCTCGTTGGTATATTGGGGATGGTCACTCAGTTAAGTTCTAGACAAACAATTGGGCTCTCAACACCCCATTACTAGATTCTGCCTTGGTACCAATCGTTGGTACGACAACGAATTAGTTTGTACATAGACTGCTTTATCACTAATGAAAATAAATGGGATATTGACGCTATAAACAATGGGTTATAGAGTTTTTTCACCCCGGCTACATTAAGAATATCACATATATCAAACTTCCAGATAACAATTTTTCTAACAGACTATATAGGGGGTCTAGTAGGGATGGTTGGTTCTCGACTAGCTCGGCCACATCTATCATCCCGCTACATGATGAGGACCCTCGTTTCGATTGTCATTGGCTCTGGAAACTGGACATTCATCATAAGATTAAACATTTCCTTTGGAAAATCGCTCGTGATGGCCTTTCGACGTCAGATCGCATACAACGTTCTCATGTGGCGGTACCTTCGGGTTGATGTTTCTATGGCGGTTCAATGGAGTCTACCTTCCACCTTCTGCTACAATGCCCCATGACAATCGCCCTTCTTGCGAAACTCCGCATTGCTTTCCTAACCATCCATGGATTAGACAACACAACTAAATCTAACACCATCCTTAATAATATCTATAATTCAATGAGTAAGAAAGCTCTTAACAAACTTGCTTTCGCTTGGTGGGGTCTCTGGTTCTTTAGGAACCAGCTGGTGTTTCAGCACACCTCGTCGACTTCTTGTCAGACAATTGCACTCTTCTATAACTCTAGCCAGGGAACTTGGGCGGATCGCTTGGATAAAACCAAAGACACTCACACTATGACTTCATACGTCCCACTAGTACAAATTAAGTCATTAACAGCGAAAAATTAACGGAAATTTCGTGAGGTACCCTTGGGGTATTGCAATTTTTGCGAGGTATACAACTCTTTTGCATATTTCGCATGGTGCCCCTGTGGTTTTCATTTTTTTCGCCTCGTGCCCTTTTGGGTTAAATCTAACGTTCTGATTCTTCGTTCGTTTGGAAACAAAAAAGGGAGGGACGGAGAAGTGAGAACAGGAGAGTGAAGAGAGAGCGAAGAAGAACAACGAAGAATGTGCCGCTCGAACAGGAGAAGAAGGTGCTACACGCCTACTTGGATCCGCTGCTCGAAGGGTGACCTAGACCGACGCTACTGCTGTTGTGTCTAGGAATAAGGGCGGCGGCGGCGAGGCTGTGAAGGGCTGTCATGGGAGGAGAAACGGGAGGTGTTGTGCCTGAGAGCGAAGGCGGTGGCGACCCATTGCCTCGGTCGGCGACCGGAGGTGGAGGAGAAGAAGCTACTGCTGCAGATAGAGCTGGAAATACCCGACCCGACTCGAGAAAACCGATCCGATTAATCCGACCCGAACCCGTCCGACACCCGAATAATTGAAAAAAAAGTTTGGATCCGAGACCGACCGACCCGATCCGAAATAAGCCCGAATCCGAAAGCAATCCGAACCCAGTAACAACCCGAACCCGATTATATCCGAATGGACAAACCCGAAATCAACCCGAAACCCGAAATTGCCCGACTCGAACATATCCGAAACCCGAAATTACCCGAACCCGATTATACCCGAAACCCGAAATAACCCAAACCTGATTATATCCGAAACCAACAAAAATCTTACCTTTTTCCCTAAAATACTAAAAACAACCTAAGTATTTGATTACTTAATAATGGATTGTAATATTATCATACATATAGTATAATTAAATATAATTTTGTACACCCTCCCTTATAAAAGTCACTTTTTAGCACTTTTTAAGACACCAAAACCACATAAATATCAATTTTTTTGGTCATTTTTAAAATTTCGTAGTTATGAGAAATAAATATGAAATTAATATTGAAAAATAATATTTTATATAATTTTGAGTTTTTTTTAAAAAAAATGTTGGAAAACTTATATTTTTTTAACGAATGTAGTAATATTGATTAAGAATTGATAAACATTAGCTTAATATATATAGAATGATAAATAACTCATAGGTAAAAAAATTGATTTATTTTATCCAATATAATTCTTCCGGGTTCGATTTCACTGAACCTAATTCGACCAAAACTGTTGTGATTGAAACCCGATTAACCCGAACCCGAAGACCGAAACCCGATTCACCCGAATCCGTTTAGACCGAAACCCGGTTCACCCGAATCCGTTTAGACCGAAACCCGATTCGCCCGAACCGAATAGAACCCGAAAACCCGATTGTATCCGATAAAATAAGGCCCGAATAAATCGACCCGAACCCGATCAGACCCGAATTGTCATAACACCCGACATCAACCCGAGTCCGATATGACCCGAAACAGAATAACCCGACCCGAACCCGACCCGACTCGCCCGATTGCCACCTCTAGCTGCAGAGAGGTTAGTTAATATCAATCGGAATTTTGGATTTAGGTTGAAATTGAAGCATTTGGGGTTTTTTTGTGATGTGAAATTTAGGATTTAGGTTGAAATTGATGGATTTGGAATTCGATATTAGACGCCTTGTATTATTCTTGTCTCCATGTGATTTTCAAAATTCTGGAGATCTGGGATACATTTTATGGTTGTGCTCTTAGTGGATCAAATAGACATATGTTAACAACCATTGATTATGTTGTTGGTTGACATTGAAAAGGAAATAGAATTTAGGTAAAATTCCACTTAGTGGTATTAAGGTTCGAGGGAATTCCACGTCTACTCTGGTTTATGTGATTTCATTTAGGTGCCATTATTTTTTGTTTTTTTCTCACCTGAAAGACAATGGAGGAAAGTAAAAACTCCAGCTCTCATTCTTGTTTTTAGATCGACTAACCCCCCTTTGACTCTCCCCTGCATTCTTGTTCTTTGAGTGAAGTAGTAGTTATTGAAAAAGATTAGTGCGTTGGGTTTAGGTAGTTAATGGTGGAAATGTGGGATTGATTGAGAAAAAAGAACAAACGAGTAAGGAGTAAGAGAATGGATGCCACTATATAGTGATTCAGAATTCCGGTGGTGTCACCATCAGCAGTTGCGCCTGATAATGTATCTATTAGTTTATGTCTCTTAGCTATTAGGGCGAAATCCGGAGATATATCTATATGGAGGATAGATACACCAGATGCTTATAGTGTTGAGCACAATTGTGCCCCCAAAATGGTGCTGGCAGGTGTCCAACAGATCCATAATGCATGGGTGACTGCACTTGTGTGGATATTGTTTGAACCTGATGCTTCAAATCCTCAGTTGTTGTTGGCTTCTGGAAGTTCTGACAGAGGTGTCTTTTGTTCCTGCATTTTTTTTTCTTTTAATTTTGAAATATGGGCACTTTGCTTAGCATCTCTTTATGTTTACTTTTTCTTTCTTTGTTTAAGGGTTATCTTTGTGCATGCCCCTATTTTTATATGGTTATAATGGTTCTGTCTAAAGTTGAACGTATAGTTGGTGGAGTATGCTTTAGGAACAGATATGTTGGATTCATGGGGATGCCTTATTAATTAAGGTATTTATTCTGTCCCTTCATTTAAATGCAATCAAACAACACTGATAGTTCATGTAGTATATTCCCTTCATCTTAGTTGGTTGGCCCAGCTTGATGCAAGCATCAGAGTATGCTTTAGGAACGGATATTTTTATGTGTTTTCAATTAGTCTATTAGGTCAAAGGCAGAGCAATGTGTGATTACACATGATGTGGGTTGAACTCCTACATAGACTCTAAATTTAAAGGATGAAAAGTAGCACTTGGTTGTATCTAATATTAACCCTTATTAAAGAAAGTATATTGAATCTCTGCTGAACTTTGTAATAACAGAGAGCATGTTTGTACTTGAAAGAATTATTGAAATCTTTTCCGTACTGAACTTTCTTCTTTGTAGAACTCTCCTTTTTACTGAATTTTCTTCTTTGCTGTACTCTTAGTTGAACTCTCTTCTTTGTTGAACTCTCTTCTTTGCTAAACTCTCTTCTCTAGCTTGGTGAAATTTTTGCAATTAGTGGAAGTAAAAGTACCATAGCCATGGCTTGGTGGAGTATTTGCCTATATTACTTCATCATAACCACACAAACATAGAGAGCTTATGCAGGAGTTGAATCCGCATCTTTGTGCATGAGCACAATGCTCTTCCATTTGAGCTAATAGGCTTAAAACATTTTGTTGTCATGCGAAAGCAAGACTTCTATTGACAAACAACAAACCAAAGATTCAACCAAAAGGAAGTAGTTTAACCAATGAACCCTTCAAGATCGAGCTCTATATTTACGACCACCTATATCAAAAGGAAGTAGACTTTGTCCATGAAAGCAATCTATAACATTGCCGCATAAGACTAAGAGAATTACTGGTTAAAACCAAGAATGTTATTGAGTGAGATGAATCACCACTTAATGATCATAAAGGCCACATATCATACTGCAGTTAGCTAGACAAAAAAGCAAAGAACCTTCACACAATTTCTATCACATGTTCCCGAAGAGTAATTTGGGAGCAAACAACTAGAAATGTGCTTCTGGTGGTTTTATATTTCCAGCAGGCATGATTGATGTATACATGTAATCACATTTAAGGTTAAAATGTGCTTTTATCTAATTTAAGTTGGTGTGTTCAACTTGTGTAGTTTGCTCAGTGAGACCCTGAGCACATCCAAATAGCAGCAAAAGTACATGTAGCAAGCTTGGTGCAGTTAACCTTGTCATGAACATATGCAGATGAGGAATGTCTACTAATAAAATACATATAGCAAGCAACCCACAAAAAACAAGCTACATTTTAGGAAAAGCAGAGTATGACTCATTTTGATTTCTTTCCAAATGATAATCAAGCACTAGTAGAGTCACATAGACCTGAACACAAGTTAGTATGACTCACCACCACCATATCCTGAATTCACACTGAAGAAAACCCCATGCCACATCATTAGAAACATGCTGACAGTTGAGAAACCAAAATTAACCATCGATACACAAGATGAGAAACGAAATTTCATTCAACTGTCGAGAGTAAGTTACTTCCAAATGCATCAATTTCGACTTAAACCCTAAACTGAGAAACGAAATTTCAAATTTCAAATGCATCAATTTCAACCTAAACCCTAAATTTCACATCACAAACAAACCCCAAATGCTTCAATTTCAACCTAAATCCAAAAATTCTGTAAATTGCTAAACAAAGCTAACCTCTCTATAACAGCTTCTTCTCCTCCACCTCCGATCGTCGGCCAAGGTAATGGGAGGGTATCGGGAGGGCCGACAATGGTGACACTGCATTCAAAGACGTTGCTTTCGTCGATCAATCCAACTGAGAATCCATCCACGGGGTTTTTGAAAAGATCTGACAGGAATTAACAGTAGAAGAAGAGAGTGGGTCAAGAGAAAGCATTCGAATGAAAGAGATCGCGAGCCTCGAAGATCCGGCGGAAGAAGATTGGATAACAAGAAGTCGATCTGGAAGGGTGAGTGGAAACAAACCTTTAAGCTGCTTCTGGAGGACGAGGGTTGCTTGAGATTGAGAGCCCATGGATTCGCTTGCTGAGGCAATGGGCCGCCACCGCCTTCACTCTCAGACACAACACCTTCAAGTTCTCCTCCCATGACATACCTTCGTCTTCGCAGCTCCGACTTGGCGACCTTCGTCCTCCCTCCGATATCTCTCGCCAGCTTTGTGCTCTCTCTCTGGCGCGAGCCCCTGGGTATCTCTCCTCGCTTTCCTTCTTTCTGGCCGTTCTTTCGTTTTTCTTTTTCCCTTTTTTTAATTGAAATCTAACGATCATCATCTAAATCTGTTAAGTTTAACCCGGAAGGGCACGGGGTGAAAAGATTCAAAACCTCAGGGGCACTACGTGAAATATGCAAAAGAGTTATATACCCCGCGAAAATTGCAATACCTCAGGGGCACCCCGCGAAATTTCCGAAAAATTAAAAGCGCTTATTCAAAACCGCTATTAATGTATGGGAAGCATATCGCTTTTTTTAAACAAGCGCTGATAATATATTTACTTTATTTTATATATATTTTTTTTTCAAGCATAGCACTTGTTTAAACAGAAGTGCTATTAATGTATGGGAAGAACATTGCTTTATTAGAAAAGCGCTATGCTTGTTCAAACAAGCACAACGCTTTTTTAGAAAATAAAAAAATCAACAAAATCAAAAATAAAATTTTTCACTTAAATAGCGGTTTTATGAGATAAGTGCTATGGCTGCATATTAATTTACCAAATAAAAAAAACCACTAGACAACTTTCTAACTTCTAAACTTTAAAAAACCCTAACCCTCCTTATCTCACACGACATAACTCACCGCCTTCATCTTCCTCTGCCCACCGACGCATCGAACCAGGCCACTGCCTCCATCTTCCACTTCCGTCTTCCGCCAACTGCCTCCATCTTCCATCTTCACCGCCTCGATCTTCGGCTTCCGACGTCACCGATCCAGGCCACTTTGGCGCTTCCGGTGGACTGAGCCTCTTCCATTTCGATCTGCTTCCAATGCAATCCAGAAGTTGGCTAGGGTCGCTTTCGGTATATTTTGCTTCCGACGCCACCCAGGTCCTACTCCTTTGATCTCTATCCTTAAAGGCACCTTCAAGCACAACCATCAGGCCGCATCCGCTTCCGATCTCCTACGTTCTCCTACTTACCCAGGTCCTGCTCTTTCGATCTCCGTCCTTAAAGGCTCATTCGATCTCCAATGTACTAATGTGGTTCTCTAGGGTTAGTTTTTATGTATCTCCATCAAGTTCAACTTGTTGTTCAATTTTTTCTGTACTTCCATCCAGCAGCGGCCGCAAGATTTGCTAGAGGGGGGCGAAATTATCTGATGGGAATAATTTAGAGAAAATTAGAGGATTAAGGCCCTCTTTGATAATTTTTTTAGTTAATAGACCCTTAATAAAAAATGTAAGTATATAAACCCCTTTGTTGTGTTATTACTTGTTTATCCTCAAATGTTTTAGTTTAATAAAAATTTAATATACTTTAATAATAAAATGGAAAATTATTTTTAAAAATCCTTAAAGATAATTACAATATTTTTTAATTCTATATTAATATAATACGAGCATGTGCTAATTTATAGCATAGTATATATAATAACATTAGCTTTGTTTTTTATATATATTTACATACGAGATTATAATTAATAATCAATTACAATACATTTACCATAACAATTGTATTTATGGTAATACATGAATAATCACACTAAATTATTCATTGTATTACAATATGGAATCTCTATATGGTAGTAATATTGTATTTCAATTAAAGAGAAATGTTGTATCACAATACACAAGTTATTGTGTTACATTAATATTGAGATGTATTACAATAATAATGTTAATTATAATGTACTTAATTAGATATTTTATTAGGGATTTGAATATAATAAACTATTAATTTTTCCTTATAATATATATTATCTTTGAATATTTTTTGTACCCATTTTTCAAATTTATTATTAACTTTTTTAAAAATAAAAAGTATTGAAGGGTATAAATGGAAGAATATATATGAAAAGGTCTATATAATTAAAGAATTTAGAGGCAAAAAACACCCTAGGGATAAAGAGCGATCTCGACAATCTATCCCTTGGTAGTTGGCCGATCGATCTTCTTCTCTCCGGCTAGGGCCGTGGGGGCTAGGGTTCTCGTCGACACGTGCGACATCCACCGGGGCTGGCGGAACTGGCTGCTGGACTCATTAGGGTTTCTCGACTGCATGCGGTTATGGCGGAGAAGAGGAGAGACATGCATCTTACGGAGGAGGACAGAGACGCGGTAGTAGGCTTAGAGGACTCGAGTGGAGAGAGGGGGACATCATCGCTCACACTGGTAGGGTCCTTACTGACATCGAGGCCATTCAACATGCCGGCGATGCAAGGGGTTATGAAGAGCGCTTGGAAACCGAAGAAGGGTTTTGTTTTCCGCGAACTGTGCCACAACCATTTCGTCTTCTAATTTGCTGATAAGGAAGACAAAGAGAAAGTGATTCGAGGAGGACCATGGCCGTTTGATAATACAAAGTATCAAATTTTAACCAAAAATAATACGAACTTTAAAACTCACTAATCCGTGGACAAACTATACTAATGTTAATAGAAAACAATACGACTTTAAATTCCGATCACCGGAAATGTTTTTGGGCTCAAAATAAAATAAACAAGAAAGTTAGGTGGAGTATTGTCAATTAATTTACAAACACAAAGAGACATGGCCCGACTGCTTCTTCTTGCTCACTATGGTGGTCGGTCACCAGCGGCAAAGAGTACACACAGTGAAGACGTCGTCGACCAAACAGCAGTTTCTGGCAGCATATTCAATGTGGTGGGGCGAGTTCGGTGGCGATGAGAGCCAACTCCGTCCCCTTCGTCGGACCTGGTGCGCTCAAGCAATGAGTCTCCCATGGCGGTTTTGCCGATTCAACTCCAAATTACATGGCCTCAACACCGAAATGGCCGAAAATTCAATTTCTAGTGTGATGAAATCTCTATTAATTGATTTCGATTCCAATTCACCCCCAATTTCATCAAAATTCGAAAACCCTACAAAATTACCTTTGTCGAATTGGGATAGCAATTGACATTCTTATCGTAAATTGAACACACAGTGAGCTTCTTAAAATCAAAAGGAAGATAAAAACGTGTTCAATTTGTTGTTTCATAATCTTTTTTCACCGCGACCTTATGCACACATAAGATTTTCGACATTGTTTAACCTTTCTCAACTTGCGTCGTCGGCAACCCTAGTGGCCATTAGAGGCAGTGGTTGTCGTCGTGTATCAAGTCATCGGACTCCTCGCCACCCTAGCTTCTGGTGCCATCAACCGCCGCCTTTGCCGACATGTCTTCACCGCTGAAAAAGCTCGATCCAACAAGGCCTCCATTTTTAATGGGACCTGGGAATCTACCTGGTGAGGTGATCAATATTCCCAACGGGCTTACCTGACCCGCATCGAAATTATCGACGCGGCCCAACCTGTGCCGCGGGAAGAAATCTAATTATGAGTCCGAAACGTTATTCCCTTATCGTGTTTTTTCTGGACAATTCGGGAAATTGTTTTGCTTACCTGTCGTCGTTGATTATCTTGAGGAGCAATAACAATAGACTTTTAATTCTAACGGAAAGTTTTACTAAGGATGAACGAGGTCTATATCCGCGGAGCAAGTCCAGTGAAAGGCTTTGATTTTACTACTGAATAGATTCTTTGTGACGCATACGACTTCCTCTCCCAATTCTCCTTGCTTCAAATTTCTTTCTTAAGTTCACTTGGCCTTGATCCGCTCCTTCTTTCTCCTTTTCTCCCTTCCCTTCTCTCCCGAAAAAGTCCTCTTCTTAATGAATTTTCTTGCTTTTATAAGTCCCATGCGGTCCTGAATGTTGTGCCACGTGGTGTTCCCCACTCGACACGTGTTCTACTCGTGGGGTGTGGGCATGGCCGCTACGTGCCCACTCTTTTATATCCGCGGATGACTGTGTTTGAGTTAGCCTTTGGATATTTGTCCGCGGAAGGTATTTATGATAATGTGATTATCCTTTTTTGCTAATCGGTTGGTGTTCTCCACTTTATTATTTTTATATTCTTACAGATGTTTCTGATATTGGTTTAGTCACAGCTCCTCGGGCCGAGTTGGTTCCAACCAGGGATTGACGCGGATCGATAAATTTTTTTTAAGTGAACATCTGTATTTTCGTTACTGCTATAGTTCTGATTTAGAGACGGTGGGCCTTCTCTTTTCGAGTTTTGGCCCAATTTGGGCCCATCAGGCCCATTTATGCTTGGAAGTCTAAACGTCAGTAATTTCCTGTAAGTTACCCCGTCCCGTTTTCTTTTTACTCCACACTTGTCTTTTTCTACTTTTCTAGAGATTTTATCCTTATCCACCTCCAGGTTTTCCGGCGGCGGTTTTCTAGGTTTCCGGTTGTTTGCTCGAAGTTTCTGGCGGTTTTCTTCAACTCTTCAAGGTATTTTATCTTGTTCTAAGCTGTTCTTGATTTTTTCTGTTAAGTTTTGTAACTTCTTGATGGTTTAGATCGTAAGCTTGGGTGCGAGTTTGTCTCTGAATGTGTTTTTGGATGAGATTTTGCTTTGTGTAAGTAAATCTTCATACGATTTTCTTCTAGTTTCTTTACAAATGGCTAGTCTCAGCGAGGAGCGTGATTTGTTAGAAGATTTTGAGAGAGGTGAAGGATGGGGAAGCGGTGTTGCTTCATCCTCTCAGGCGCGTCCAACTCCAAAGACTCTTTCTTCCTCTTCTGAGAGTTCTTCTTCTAGCTCTGATGGTTCTTCATCGGAGTCATCTTCTTCTACATCCGCGTCTACTCCAGATCGAGTTGGTCCTACTGGTAGTCCTATCAAGGTGAGAAGGCGTCAGAAGCGTTCTGACCCTGATTACTATTCTTCTCCTTACACAGTTTCTTCTTCTCCGAAGGGATGCGCGGGAGATGAGAACTTGAGGGACGTGGATGATTTAGGCGCTAGTTCTTTGGTGGATGCAGGGCCCTCATCTATTTCCCAATCTGGAGATCAAGAGGTGGAGGATGTTTGGATTCCTTACGAGCTTCCCCCAATTGGCTTAGCAGAAAATCCAAAGAAAATCCGTTCTAAAGAGAATTTGACTGATCTAGATACCCAGTGTATAATTTGAGAGATTTAGACATTTGCCTTTTTCTGGGGGATTTTAAACCTCTTCCGCCTCCATCCGACCGTCCACCAGTCGTAACCGATAGAATTCATCCATGGAGGTCTCCTGTGAGTGAGTTAAGGGGTTGCACTACTCTGTTGAACTTGGAAGATCTGGATGCTCTTTCACAAATCTTTCCGTGGCCAGCGGGTATAGAGTTCTGTCTTCCTGAAGAAGGGGGAGGTTGCCTAGATGCCTATGAAGATTGTTTGGTTGTATACGCGGCTTGCTTGTCCCAAGGCTTCTGACTCCCTTTACATCCTTTCTTTTCAAAGTTTTTGGATGAGTACAAATTGAGTCCTGCCCAAATTGTTCCTAATGGCTGGATGTTTTTTTACCAGTTTTATGATGAGGTGTAAGGAGATTGGGGTTGCTCCTTCTTTGAAATTAATGCTCAGTATTTTTTCCTTAAAAAAGGGAACTTAGGACTCAAGGTTTTACCAGTGCAACTCGAGTTGTGGGTACATGGAAAGGTTGTCTAGCAAACCGAATTGGAAGTACAAGTGGTTTTTGGTCCGCGATAGATCTTGGCAAGGCTTTAATTGCCGAACTGTTTCGGGGCGTTTTTGCTCTGTGAGGAAGCCAAAAAATTCCAATCTTTCTCAGTTCAGACAATCATTTTCTCATACACCTAGATTTTCATGGGATAAAATGCTATCTGCCTTTCGACTTGAGATGGCTGGCTTGAGTTTGCCTCATCCGTGACTAGGTGGCTCTTTTTGTTTTATCGTTTTTCTTGGTGTATAAATTTGTGTTTTCATGTCTTATCTCTTGTTTGGCAGATGACTTATCAAGGAATGTTTTTGTGTTTAGATAAAATGGATTTGGATGCACTTTTGAAACGACATAAGGCCAGATCTGGGAAGAAGAAGAAGATAAGTTCGGTAGCCAATGATCCTCCTGCTTATCCCCCGACCCTGGAAGTGGCATCGACTGTTGATGTGAGCATCGCGGATGAGACCGGAGCTTTAGTTGAATCTTCTTCATTGGTTCCTGTGCCTCGAGAGAAACGTGTTTGTCCATTCGCGCCCGAGACTTCTAAATCAAAAAATAGGAAGGTTGCCATGGCTGTTGGGCCATCGGCTACGGATAAAAGGGGGCTCTTTTTAGAGGGTGTAGCAACTCTTCTCGAATTCCCTATTCCAGGCTTTGATCCGATTGACTTACAAGGTCTTGCTTTTCCGGCTAAGAAGCGTTGTCTCCCTGAGCAAGGATATATCAGTCAACTGGATCCCGTCACTCTTTCAACTAACCTGGATCGTATTATTCAATGGGTAGGTTAACATTCTTTTATCACCTTTTAGAATAATTTCACGCGGTTTAATTTCAATTTTTCCTACTCTACCTTCCCTTATTCCTAGCTAAGGGTAGTTGAACCGGATGTCGAGAGACGCATGGTGTGTGGAGAGGAGGACCTTAGAAAGAAGGAAGAGGAGATTAAAAAATTGACTCATCAGCTTCGAATCATGGGGAACATTGTGGGAGATCCGGCCTCAGTGGAGAAGTTCAAAAAGAGGTCGGCGGACCTTCATGAAGAGGTGCAAGCTCAGAAAGAGGTCATGAGAGCTTTGTAGAAAAAGCATGACGATTTAAAAGTTTCTTTGAGCTCCACTGTCTCTCGCGTCAAAGAGCTTGAAGCGGCTGAAGGGGTTTCGCGGGAGCTTCTTCAAACCTGACATGCCATCATTGATAAGATGGAAGAGGATTTCTCCATCCTTCGCGAAGAAATGTCCATCACTAAGCAAGAACTTGACACAATCAAGGCGCGTCCGGATCAAGATGTGGCCCTCCAATGGCTTCAGAGTCCTGAAGGTTTGAATTATCTATCTTCTGAGTGGATAAAAACTGAGGTTGACATCTCCTTCCTCTCCTATTTGGCTAAAGCTTTCCTCCAGACTTCAAAGGGCACTAGTATTTTAAAAGATAGGTGCTTCAGCTATTTCCGGAAGGGAATGGTTGCAGGGATCAACCAAAGCGTTACACGTTCGGCAAATAACCCCGGTGTTCCTCTGGAAAAGTTTGAGCCTAGCATGATTAGTGCCGACTAGGGACTTTCAAAGGAGGAGATGGCTGCGGAAGATTCTTATTCTGAAGATGACGACGCTGAGGACGTGGAGGAAGAAATTGAGAAGACAACTACCCCCTCTTAAGCTTTGATCTTTGGTTTTATGTGGGATGAAACTTTTATGGATTTGGGAACCTATATTTGGTTTCCTGTTTTTTGGTGTTTCATTGAGATACTTCTTTTGTTTTGAGAATATGGGTTGAAGATCTCTTTAGACGAAATACTGGTATCAATTGTATATTTTGCTTGCAGTAAATATCCATATATTTATGCTCCGACCTCTACAAGTGTTGAAAGGGTCGGTCCGAATGTTTGAAGTCTTTTATCACTTGTCTTTATTCTTCAGGGTGGATTTTTCCTTTTTAAAGCCTTAATTTTTATCTTCTTTGCCGCCTCTCATGTTTTGACAACTGATCGTGCCATTGCAAGTATTATGTCTTCATGAAATTTTAATCCTTGGGCCTTTTTTCAAAAGATTGAGAGTGTGGAGCAGCTTTCTCGGCTAGTGAGTTTCCTTTATTTTTACTTCAACAAATCTTGGGCTACCTATATTAGGTCTTGATTTTATTGGTATGCAGGTTATGCCTCCTTAGTTTGAGGCTGAATATGGGCATCTTCCGCCTCGGTGGGATTTTCTTTCAACGTATCTTGTCCGTGATTTTCCAGTGGCTGTATCCTGGAAATCGAGTATGAAATATAATAAAATAAATCAAACCAGATTTAGGCCCACGCAAATAAATACAAGACTCCTCCAATGCAGTAAGAGAAAGTCAGGATCGAATCCACGAGGAAGCGTGTCAACGGATCCTAGGCAGCTGTAAATCTCACAGAAAAGCAATAGAAACACAGAAACAAAGAAAGACGGAAATAAAACAGAAAATAACAAACAAAAGCAGAAACTAAAGTGGGGACACAGAAGTTACTCGATATCGAGAAACAGTCCTCGATATCGACTACAGACAAGTCGACAACTGAAAACAGAAACCGAACAGACAACTCGATCTCAGAAAGTTCTACTCGATATCGAGTTAGGGCTACTCGATATCGACCACAACTCCTCTGTATCGACAAAAAAACAGTAACTTTAAAATGCAAATTCTCAAACCCAAAACTCAGAATTCCGACGAAATAAATCAATATAATAAAGAACTTCCAAAGCCAGGGTATCAAGACCACAACGATAACCATGAAAAGTAACACATAAAGGCACAAAAGATCATGCTTTCCATCAAAATAACTTTCGTTACTAACAAATAGGCATATAGAGGCTTTCGCATAAACCCTAATTGTTACTAACCCTTTTCACATAATTAATCCAAGTTGCATTAAGATTACTTTCGCTTCAATAACACAAACAAGAATCACCTTCAACTTTCGCAAAAGAATCATGCTCATAGGGATAGAAGACGAATTGCATAACAAGATCTGACCTTTACCGCATCACCTTACATGGCCACCGTCGGGCTCACCCCAGCCCCAGAAGTGGGTGGACTACTCGCTCTTCATCATCAAGAAAGCCATCAAATAACAAAAGAAACTAACTTGCATTGAATTAAATAAAGAAAGCTTACAACCAACAAGACAAATCCGCTTTCGCCTTTCCACCTTGCTTGCTACAAACTCTCTCTCTCTACTCCTACTTACTTGAATGGAATTGTGTGTGTTTCTGAATGAATGAAAAACCAGCCCCTAGGGCTTTATTTATAGTGATCAAACCCTGCTAATCAAGGAAAGAATCATCTATCTATATCTACTTAAAAGCTTAAAGATAAATAAATTGCTTAAGGGAAATAAATCTTTAAAGGAAACTATATCTAAAGTTTGCAAAATATCTCCAATGTAGGTAGAACTTCTCTTCCATAGATAGACTTGATCAAATCGGATAGAATCTCGGCTAACTCGACTTCCTTCGTGCCCAAGTAACTCCAACTCGACTCGGACAGCTCAAGGCGACGCATTTCCAGAAACTGTTCTACTCGATATCGACAAGAGTACTCGATATCGAGTACCATGGTTTGTCGAATATGGTTGCTCGACTTTCTCGGGTGGCTCTGCTCGACAGGCTCGGATCTGGGCTCCTTGGCTCCTCGATCTCGACTAGGCAACTCGAGGTCGAGTTGGGTGTTTCATCGAGGATGTCTGCCTGGTGTGGTCGAGGACTCCTCCTCGTCATGGACTCGGACAGGCGCTGGGTTGTCCTCGATCTCGACTAGATCTCCTCGAGATCGAGTAGGGTCGTCCCGGCGTCTCCGTTCTTGGCTTCTCAACTTGTCTCAACTCGTCGACTCCGGACTTGGCGCTGCTGGGGTAGTCGATCTCGACAAGAGATACTCGAGACCGAGTAAGGTCTCCGGAGTCGTGTTGATCTGGCTCTCAACACTGCTCTTGGTCGACAAGGTCTGTCCTCGGATAGCTTCGTCGAGGTCGAGTAGCAGTACTCTAGATCGAGTAAACTCGGGCTTCAAGCTTGATTTGACTGGTTCCGCTGCTTCTTGACCTTGGACTTCTGTAGTTGATTTTCGCGCTTTTCTGACCTTTCTCAGAACTGCTGTAATTTGTCTCGAATTCTGCGAAATTAAACATAAACTAGTGTAGATTCCATAATTTGGTAAATAAACATAAATTACATAGATTATGTACTATCTTAGCCAAAATGAATGAAATGTATGCAGAAATTGATATAAAAGTTACTGTAAAACATGGCAGATTCAGCTCACAACAAGTGAGAATGGTCTTTTTCAGATTGACAACGGTTGGGACGAGTTTCTTATGCTTCACCACCTGGGGATAGGAAGTGCTATGATGTTTTTTCATAAGGGTAATGTTTCCTTCCAAGTCTGTCCGCGTCGTGAAATTGGGGATGACCATGAGGCCACCTTAAACTCGGCTTCTTCGTCATGCAGTTCTAATTGAGTTTCTTCTGCGTCATGCTTTTTGAGTTTGTGAACTAGCCTTTCGATTAAGTTTTTGCGAATAAAGTGAAAAAGGGAGCCTACGATTCCCTTTCACTACCTACTGTGTTCTTGTGATGCTGGAAATAAAAAAGGGAGAAAAGGATCTTTTATTATTCAGAATACGAAGTAACGTACAGAAACCTTTCTAAAGGTTGGATCCCTTTAAACTCGATACATCATTTTTAGAGATATTGACGCGGAGGATAGGGTAGGGACCTAAGGACGTCCTACTTCTCCCTTTTCCTCGTTGTTAGGGCTGACAATGTCGACTTCAAAGATGGAGTATCCCATGTAGGTGAAAATTAGAGCCGATCCTACATTGACTCGATTTGCTTGCGTGAAGTCGCACCATCCCTGAGTCAACCAGAAAAGGCCATCTTCATCTCTATCGATTTTCACTTCATGTTCCTGGTTGGAGCGGGACCAGAGCCTCGCTTGAGTGTGAGCATCTTCGTCGATTAGAACATACATGAGAGGGAGCCGAAGTGTTTGAAGTTGTTTCTCCCTCATGATGACTCTATAAAAGGCCCTTGGCGGCAAATTCGGATCCATCTTATTTTATGATGTTCATTGCTTTAGGACATCCTAGCATGTTTTATACTCGCTGTGCGAGGCTTTCCTGCCCTTGGTTTTATCGCTTTTTATCGAAAAGTAATTTTAGTTTTTCTTTTTGTAATTCACTTTTACTGGTTTTGAGACAAGACTCTTCGCTGATTAACTTTGTTTTTAGAGAAAGGGAGACGCGTGCCCTTGGTGGCTGTGTCACCTGTTGCGTGTTATGCATGCAATTCTTCTTTTTCCTGTTCAACTGTTCCCTCGTGATTGATGATACAAATAAGAGGGTTTTCACTGTTTCTCTCTAATTTTATCGAGATGCGGGGATCCATCATAATTCCTCCTTTATCATTTAGGGCGGACGGGGTTTTTGGGCCAGAACCACGATGGGCCTTTTTCCAAGCGATTGATTATCCCGAACAGTTCTTGCAGTTGGTGAGATATTTATACTAAATTTATAATTTCTTTAGAAAATTTCCCTTTAGCTCATATTTCTCTTCTATTTTTTAGCTGCTACCACTTAGGTTTGAGGAGGTGTATGCGGATGCTGTTCCTAGCCGGGTTTTACTTTCCTCTCCTCTGCTGCGCAACTTCCTGGTTCGTATAGAGTGACGCAACGGTGGTCTTCTCTACCTTGGACGCGGATGGAAAGGTTTTGTGGAATCACATGGTTTTGAACGAGGCGTTTCTATGATTTTTATGATTTTTACTCACATGGGTGAGGCTTGTTACGCGGGGGTAGTCATGAAGTCCAACATGATGATCCTTCTCTCCGCGGCGTAGTTTCAAATGGATTTTAAACTGTACTTTCATAATGAAATAAATCCTTAAGGTTTTTTTATTAAATTGGTTATAATTTTGTTAATTGCGAGGCCTTTAATATTCGCTTCTGGAGAGTTTAAAGTTATGCATGCTACTAGTATGACTGGTTTTAGTCTTTTGAGGCTAATTCGTCATGATGTGTCGCTCACGGGATCTCTTAGTAGTTTAGAAATAGTGTTTACTATTTATTTCATGCATGGCGCCTGTGGTTTTAGGCTCAACGATTTGACCTTTTGAACTTATTTGCCCCGTATTTCTATTTACGACATGTGTCCAGTATTGTTTATGCGCTTTATAAAAGAGAGTATGAGGGAAAGGACACCTAGACTCGTTACGCGCTTTTGCTATACCTTCCCCTGCTAGTTCACCTTGGTCCTTTTTTGAGAGAATCAGTTTTCCTGAGCAACTTCTTCGCTTGGTTAATTCCTAAATTGCTGAATTTTTTCTTTTATCAGGTTGGTTTTTCCTTTAACGCTCTTTAAAATTTATCTCTTGTTAGTCTTTGCCAATATGTTTTGAAGATATACTTGGGCCAGATCTCCCCAGGAGCGTTCTTTTGTCAACCAGGATTCTTCGAGACTTCTCGGTGGAAGTTATACGCGGAGATTATAGGGTTCCTTTTTTAAGGGGAGGGTGGAATGATTTTGCCGAGTCACACAGCATTAATATTGGTTCCTCTTTAACCTTTATCCACAAAGGGGGAAATCGCTTCGATGTCCAGATCTTAGATGCTGTGGGAGATGAGGTGGATGCGGAGTGGGCCTCTCCGGAGTCAGAAGGTCCTCCCTCTAATGGATTTCGCCAGAGTCAAGGCAGAACTCGTCTCATTCCGGCTCGGGCTCGGCGGACATGAGCTGATGGGCGCTTGTTTTTTATTTTAGATTGTCAACTCTTTGAATGTGCTATCGTATTTCATCCTTGGTTGTTTTTATTTTATGTTTAACAGTGGATTTATAGCCACAATTTCCTTTGAAAATTAGAAAGCTTTGGGTGTTCCAAGAAGGTTTATGAAAACCATATCTTTCATTTCTAGATTGTCTTAAACAGAGATCCGACGCGGGGTTTGGATCTTAGAGTGTTAGATTTGATCTTTGAGAATAGAGCTCCGATGAAAATCCCAATTTGGAGCTAAGTTCTAACGTCTCTAGAGTTTAAGTGAAACTTTGTTCCCGAGATTGTGGTTTTGCTCAGAGGCCTGACGCGGAGCCAAGCTCCAAAGTCTAAGGACTTAATATAAAATCTCGTCTCTGAGAATGCAGATTCGATCAGAGGCCAGACGCGGAGCCAAGCTCCAGCGTTCAAGGGTTTAATATAGAATCTCGTCTCTGAGAATGCAGATTCGATCAGAGGCCTGACGCGGAGCCAAACTCCAGCGTCCAAGGACTTAATATAGAATATCGTCTTTGAGAATGCAGATTCGATCAGAGGCCTAGCGCGGAGCCAAGCCCCAGCGTCTAAGGACTTAATATAAAATCTCGTCTCTGAGAATGCAGATTCGATCAGAGGCTTGATGCGGAGCCAAGCTCCAGCGTCCAAGGACTTAATATAGAATATCGTCTCTGAGAATGCAGATTCGATCAGAGGCCTGGCGCGGAGCCAAGCTCCAGCGTCTAAGGACTTAATACAAAATCTCGTCTCTGAGAATGCAGATTCGATTAGAGGCCTGACGCGAAGCCAAGCTCCAGCGTCCAAGGACTTAATATAGAATATCGTCTCTGAGAATGTAGATTCGATCAAAGGCCTGGCGCGGAGCCAAGCTCAAGCGTCTAAGGACTTAATATAAAATCTCGTCTATAGGAATGCAGATTCGATCAGAGGCCTGACGCGGAGCCATGCTCCAGCGTCTAAGGACGTAATATAAAATCTCGTCTCTGAGAATGCAGATTCGATCAGAGGCCTGACGCGGAGCCAAGCTCCGGCGTCTAAGGACTTAATATAAAATCTCGTCTTTGAGAATGCAGATTCGATCAGAGGCCTGACGCGGAGCCAAGCTCCAGCGTCTAAGGACTTAATATAAAATCTCGTCTGTGAGAATGCAGATTCGATCAGAGGCCTGGCGCGGAGCCAAGCTCAAGCGTCTAAGGACTTAATATAAAATCTCGTCTCTAAGAATGCAGATTCGATCAGAGGCCTGACGCGAAGCCATGCTCCAGCGTCTAAGGACTTATTGTAAGAAGTTTCTCTAGCGCCAAACGTAGTAAAAGCGCCCTCTAACCGCTTTATTTAATTTTTGCAGGGGCGACTAAGATTTTTGTTTCATACAACTATTTGGTAATTATACATAGTACTTATTTAGATTATCAGCATTCCAAATCTTGTTCGAAACGATACCTTCAGGGTGCTAAGCTTGTACGCTCCTTCTTGAACCTCTTTCACGATCACATAAGGTCCTTCCCAGTTGGGGTCCAGTTTCCCTCCAGAGGTATCTTGGCGGAGTACCAAATCCCCTCCCTTGAGATGTCGTGGGAGAATTCGCCTATCCCGATATTTAGATAGCCTCCTCTTGTATTCTTACTCTTTCAAAGCTGTTGGCATCCTGCGCTCCTCTATGAGATGGAGTTCGAGTTCCAATCCTTCATCGTTGGTTTCTTGGTTGTATGCTATTATTCGCGCTGAAGGAACCAATCTTTCAACTGGGATGATCGCGTCCACACCAAAGACTAAAGAAAACGGGGTTTCTCTAGTAGGAGTCTTTGTTGACGAGCGGTAGGACTAGAGCACTAAAGGTAGTAGTTCTGCCCACCGCCCCTTTGCTGTGTTCCCGAGTTTCTTTTGTATCCCATACAGTAATTGTCGATTGGTTGTTTCCGCCTGCCCGTTCGTCTGCGGATGGGCCACAGATGAAATTTTGAGGTTTATGCCTAAACCGACGCAGAAATCTCTGATCGTTTCACAATCAAATTGAGGTCCATGATCTGTGATTATCGAGTCGGGTACTCCGAAACGGCAGACAATATTCTTCCACAAGAATCTCCTCACCTTTTCCGCGGTTATTAACCCCATTGCTTCGGCCTCTACCCACTTTGTGAAATAATCAACCAAGACTAACACATACTTCAACTGAACAGGGGCAGTAGGAAGTGGCCCTAAGATGTCCATTCCCCAAACAGAAAAAGGGAAAGCACCAGTTATACTTTTTAGTACCTCGGAAGGGCGGTGGATCAAGTTTCCAAATCGTTGACATGCGTCGCATTTCTGGATATAATCTTGAACATCTCGCTTCAGAGTTGGCCAATAATACCCTAGCCTGGTTGCTTTGGCCACAACAGCTCTCCACCCTTGATGGTGCGCACAAACTCCATCATGTAATTCTTCTACAACGAGACTTCCCTCCTTTGTTGATATGCACAATAGATCTGGGAGACAGTACCCCTCTTGTATAGCGTCCCCTCTCTGATGGTGAATCGAGAAGATTTTGCGATTACTTTCTTAGCAGCGTCTCTTTCTTCTAGTAAGACGCCCTTTCCCAGATAGTCCGCGATCGGTGTTCTCCAATCTTCCGTTTCAATTCCCTGCACTTGGTAGACTTCTTGGATAAGTCTTCGACTATTCAACCTTTCAAGGATCACTTCCTTTCCTACTTCCTCATGCATAACAGCTCCCAACCGAGCCAGCGCGTCTGCCTGCTGATTGTCAATTCTGGGAACAGCCGTTAGGCAAAAACTCAAGAAATCTTTTGACAACGCCCGTGCCTTTCTTTGATAATCAGGCATTAAATCGGTTTTTGCCTCATATTCTTCTGTTATCTGCCGCGTCACTACTTCCGAATCGGTGTAAACTGATACTTGCATGGCGCCTTTCACTAAAGCTACTTCTAGTCCTGTGAGCAGGGCTTCGTATTCTGCCTCATTATTTGTATCTTGGAAGTCTAATTTGTAGGCGTAATTGGATTGTCGTTCATCAGGTGCCGTGAGGGTAACCCCAGCTCCACACCCATCTTTATTGGCTGCACCATCCACCCTGAGCCTCCATTCACTTTTTTCTGTTTGAGCATTCAATTCAAAACTGGTTTCGCCTATAAAATCGGCTAAAACCTATGCCAGAGCTGCCTTCCGCGGGGTATATTCGATTTCAAATTCTGTCAGCTCGACTGCCCACTTCATCATTCTCCCCGACAGGCATGGAGAGTGGAGGATTTGACGCATCGGCAAGTCAGTAATTACTCGGATAAGGTGGTCCTGGAAGTATGGCCTCAACCTTCTTGCCGCGAATATCAGACACAAAATCATTTTCTCCACTGGTTCATACCGCGTTTCAGCATCCTGCAGCACACGACTGATGTAATAAACTGGGTATTTTTCTTCTCGCGTCAAGACTGCACTGATAGTGACGTTTTTAACTGACATGTATAGATGTAGAACTTCTTGTTTCTCGGGTTGATGAAGAGTGGGGAATGTTGACAAGAAAACTTTCAAACTTCCGAATGCTTTCTGTAATTCGGGAGTCCACTGTACCGGTCCCTTTTTCTTGAGTAAAGAAAAGAAAGGTAATGACCTGTCCGCCAGGCAGGAGCAAAAACGGCTTAAGTAGTTTACTGCTCTATTTAAAGACTGCAGCTCTTTGATCGTCCGCGGTGGTTGAAGATTTTGAATCGCCGTGACTTTTTCGGGATTCACATCGATTCCTCGATGGCTAACCATGAAACCAAGGAATTTCCCGGAATCAACCCCAAAGACACAATTTTCCGCGTTCAAGTTCAAACCTCCTCTGCGAAGGGAATCAAAAGTCTCCTGCATATCTACCGCGTGATCCTCTGCCCTCTCGCTCTTGACCACAATATCATCCACATAAATTGATACATTCCTACCAATCTGATCACGGAAGATCCTATCAATTGTCCTTTGAAATGTAGCTCCTCCATTCCTAAGTCCGTTCCCAAAACTACTGTAAGCTCGATCGTGCCTGCTGCTTGCACCTCTCCTCTTGAGAACGTGATTAGCGTTCCTGAATATGGTTTCAATGATGTTGCAGATATCCCCAATTGAGAAAAAGCCTCCCATGACAAGATATCAACTGATGATCTAGTATCAATAAATACTCTTTTGACTGTCTTAGCGGCTATCTGAGCATGGATGACTAGAGGATCTGAGTGCGGCATCCTTACTTCCTCAGCGTCTTTTGGGAAAAAGGAAATGTTTTCATGTTGTGCAAAAGAAATTATTCTACTTGACGCAGACGGGGGCTACCTTCCTTCTCTTTCGTAATTTATCTTTTCCTGTCCACTGGACCCTGCCATGGAGAAGCCTCCTGCGAGGGTATTGATGAAACCCTCAGGTTCCGGTATTTGGCCTGCTTCTGATTTTCGAGCTTCTCTCTGATTGACAGATCTCTGGACTGCAGGCGTATAGTTGTGCCTACCTCCACCTCCTCTTCTTCCCCTCCCCCTTCCTCGATT
The DNA here is from genome assembly GCA_037127255.1 of Persicaria tinctoria. NCBI lineage: Eukaryota > Viridiplantae > Streptophyta > Magnoliopsida > Caryophyllales > Polygonaceae > Persicaria > Persicaria tinctoria. The sequence continues at coordinate 37,149,549 of JBANSL010000012.1, read as the reverse complement.
ATGAAAAGGGGGATCTCTATGCTGATCCTGTTGCCTGAAATATCGGTCCTGCTGATTACGAGAGTCGTTAAACCTATGGTTTCGGTCCTCCCAATCTGGCCTCTGGTTAGGCCGATTCTCCCTTCTTGGTGGAGATCTCATGTCATGATTTCCATATCGGTTATCTCTCGGATGATAGGAACGCGGGTGATCTTCCCTGTGACGAGATCCTTGCCCTCTTTCTGAATTCATATGCACTTCATCGCGGTGGGGATGAAAATCTACCGCTTCGGAATGATGTTTGGGCGGCTTAGCTTTCTCTTTTCTGAATTTTCCAGTAAGCTTCCCAAAGAGACCTGGATTCCCTGTATTTGCCTTAGAACTGGACGCGGCTGCTTCTTCTGCCTCAATCTGCCTTGACACCCGCTCTCTTAAGTCATCGTAACTAGTTGGTTTCTTCCGAAACATGTACGTCTTGAAGTCTCCTTCTTCTAAATTACCCATGAGTATGATGATTGCCGATTCATGATTAAAATTGGGGATTTGTACTACCATGATGGTAAAACGAGTGAAGAAGTGTCCCAAGGATTCCCCAGCTCCTTGCCTAATGGAATTCAAGTCGAGCATGGTCTTCTTTCTCGATCGCGCACTTCCGAAATGGGACGTGAAGATGTGGGACATCTGGGCAAAATTGGTTACAGAAGCTTTTGGAAGGTTTGTGAACCAGGTGAGTGCGATCTTTGTTAAGGTTGAAGGGAACGTTCTACACAACATGGCATCATTATATTCGTTTATTCCCATTGCGGTCGTAAAGTGGCCAAGATGTTCTTCAGGATCAGTCGTCCCATCATATTTCATGAGGTTCACATCTCTCCACTGTTTTGGTACTGTAGCGGAACAAATTTCATGGGTAAACACTGATGGAAAAACCGCTGGTGCGTTTTCGTTTCTCTTCTCCGCTGAGTTGGATTTTGTAGAGGTGGAAACGTCTGTTGACCTTTCTCCGCGTCGATATTTATTCTCTCGGTGCCACTGATCATTCTGCCATGTCTGGCGCGGTATTTCCTGATTCTGAAAGCCATAGTTCTAGTTGCTGGGATTATTGTACGCAGTGTTATATCTATCAAAATTTTCATACTGCTCTTCCTATCGATAATTCCCCTGTTGACGCGGATTCTGCCCCCACTGATCATAATAAAAGTATTGAGACTGCTCTTGCTGAAAGGGGTTGGGTTGCTCGCGACGTGCCTCATAGTACCAGAAGTTCTGTGGTATGTATCCTCCTTCTAGTCCATGCTGATCGCTCTGATGATGCTGAGGGGTACTGAGGTGTTGATCTCCCATTTCTCCATCTGTATTCGGTGGTGGCGTCAATGGGATATACATGCTTGAGGCCTCCTGATCCTGGTGAATCCCTTGGCTCATATCCTGGGTTGGATTGTTTTGGCTATCACTTATCTTCTTAGTGTTGCGAATCTGTCGATAGTTAAAGGTTTAATTTTACATGCAAAAAATTTATATTTCTAAGTTCATACGCGGACCCTATATTTTTTCAAAGGTCTGAGGGTCTTTGTCTGACTTTATCGAAAAGAACTTTGTTTTAAAGAGAACCCCTTAGTGTGAGAGGGTTCCCACAGACGGCGCCAGTAAAAAAGCTCGATCCAACAAGGCCTCCATTTTTAGTGGGACTTGGGAATCTACCTGGTGAGGTGATCAATATTCTCAACGGGCTTACCTGACCCGCATCGAAATTATCGACGCGGCTCAACCTGTGCCGCGGGAAGAAATCTAATTATGAGTCTGAAACGTTATTCCATTATCGAGTTTTTTCTGGACAATTCGGGAAATTGTTTTGCTTACGTGTCGTCGTTGATTATCTTGAGGACCAATAACAACAGACTTTTAATTCTAATGGAAAGTTTTACTAAGGATGAACGAGGTCTATATCCGCGGAGCAAGTCCAGTGAAAGGGTTTGATTTTACTACTGAATAGATTCTTTGTGACGCATACGACTTCCTCTCCCAATTCTCCTTGCTTCAAATTTCTTTCTTAAGTTCACTTGGCCTTGATCCGCTCCTTCTTTCTCCTTTTCTCCCTTCCCTTCTCTCCCGAAAAAAGTCCTCTTCTTAATGAATTTTCTTTGCTTTTATAGGTCTCAAGCGGTCCTGAATGTTGTGCCACGTGGTGTTCCCCACTCGACACGTGTTGTACTCGTGGGGTGTGGGCATGGCCGCCACGTGCCCACTCTTTTATATCTGCGGATGACTATGTTTGAGTTAGCCTTTAATTATTTGTCCGCGAACGGTATTTATGATAATGTGATTATCCTTTTTTGCTAATCGGTTGGTGTTCTCCACTTTATTATTTTTATATTCTTACAGATGTTTCTGATATTGGTTTAGTCAACCGCCACTAAACAGCCTGAAAGTGGCAAGGAGGAAGATGGGTTGTGGGCTATTTACAACATTTCACCTACTTTCTTGTTTATTTCATTTTGAGGCCAAAATCTTTGCCCCGGATGCCACATCAGCATTTTGGTTTGAAAATGGGTCGGAATTTGAAGTCATATTGTTTTCGGTTAATATTGGTATAGTTTGTACATTAGTTAGTGAATTTTAAAGTTCATATTATTTTTGGTCAATAGTTGATACTTCATATTATTTTGAGTAATTATTCCTAAAAATTATTATTATAATAATAGGAATGACTTACATAAAGTTAGAATATGGGAGCCTCGTATCTTCCCAATGCCTTTTTCTCCCTCATATCTTCTTCCGTGGACCATGGTCGCCTCTTGAATTGTCTTCTAGGTAGACCTGTCAAACGGGTCATTCGGGTCGGGTTCCGGTCGGGTCACTTCGGGTCTCGGGTAAAACGGGTCCCGGGCAAAATGGGTCCCGGGTATTTCGGGTTGACTAGAACCCGGGTTTCGGGTCATTTTGGGTCGATTTCGGGTTTGTCAATTTTGTCTTTTTTAAATTAAAAAAAATCATGATTTGATAATTTTGCGATAAATTTTAATTATATATAAAAAAAATTAATTATATTTAATTATAAATCAACCGGTCACCGGGTCAATCGGGTAAATCGGGTCAAAATTACGGGGTCAATCGGGTCAACAGGTCGAAACCCAGATTACCCGAAAAAATTCCGATTTTTCGGGTTCGGGTCAAAAAAAAATTCCTGGGTCATAATTTTTGGGTCTTGACCCAAAAAATTCCGGGCTGTCGGGTCGGGTTTTCGGGTCAGGTTATGTTTTGACAGGTCTACTTCTAGGTCTTCCAGGTAGCTCATGGTTCCTCTTTAATGTCAGTCTTCCTCCCTCGTGGTCGATTATCTTGAGCTGTCTCTCTCAAATCTTCTTCCCCTTTGATTCGTTCACGGATTTGGGAGAGTAAGTTTTTTTCCCTCTTCGTTGTTGTTGTTGTTGTTGGTTTAGTTTTGTTGTCGGTTTGGTGTTAGGAATAATCGTGGTGTATTAATTTGAGGCAATTTTGATCAGATTAAGTGCTTGGTTGAATCAATTTCGTTTTTCATGTTTGGTGTTAGGAATAGTCGTGTAATGGTGTTTGTCATGGGATTAAGGGGATTGTCGGACAATCTCTTTTTTTTAGATGACGGGATTGTTTTGATCCGTAGATTGAGGGGATTGTGATGGGAGATTATTGCATTTTTCTTTATATATGCTAGACGGGACGAGATTTGTGGAATTGGGATGAGTCGTCCCGCGTGTAGGATGATGACCCTGCTGGAACCTGAGAATACAACAACTAGCAAACACGTTAGGCATTTTTCTATCAACAGAAGGTTTGAGTTTATCCAAAACGATTTAAAAAGATTTCGGAAAAGATAAAATTTCCAGTGAAAAACAGATATTCGCGGATAAGCACAAACAAGCTAATCCGTAATATCTTCGGCCTCAAAGAATAATTTTTCCGCAAAAATTAACTCCGATCTCCGAGCCGGACGGCGGCGGCGGTGGCGAGCGCGCGTGTGGGTGCCCCATCTCCTCCCCAACCTCTCAATGTAGGTAGTGGAAGAGACTCCTTAAAAACCCTTTAGGGTACGTACCCTTGAACTTTTCATGTGGGATGTGGGAAGTCCAAAGGGTGTACCTTCCTTAAACCCCACCTTCTATATGCATTAACTCCAACACCGCGTTATTTTTACGGGATGGGACTGGGACGAGACTCACTAATTTTTTTTCCAAAATCCCACTGGAATCTAGACGGGACCGGAATAAACCCGAAACAGGACCGAGATTTGTAAAATTTGTGCCCACCCATAAATTTTTTACATACCTTGAATAGTTAGCTAATTTGACCATATTTTATGGACATGCACTTTCCTAACTGCCCCAATATAATACTCCGTATTACAAGCAGGAATATGCGTATTGACTGTTGTTCCATAAAATGGTCATCATTATCATCAATGGCATCTGTGGCCCTTCTTTCAAATGGGTCGCGCGCCATGGTTGAATATCAGCTATGAAACTGGGTAAGCTCAAAATTAATTTATATATGATACAACTGGTCCATTTGTCTGTAGTAGGTTTCATGCATGCCTTCAATTCAATGTTGGGAAAACTCCCTATCGGTCACTGTAAGTCTGTAACGTACGGTAAGATTCTTCAAGGGCCATCTAATTTGCTGGACAGAAGTGATGGGCAAGTTGATAATCAGGGGGCGTCCTACAAATTTGGGCAAAGGAGTTGATTTTCATGTTTCGTGTAGGCCGGAATGCCGGATCAGGATAAAAGTTACTCGCTCCCTTGCCTTGTGCATTAAAATGAGGAATCATAGTTCCACGTTCTATCTGATCAAGAAAAATAGTTCCACCCTAGTGGTAAGGAGCAAGGGGAGGGGTACAAGGACGTTCCGATTCGATCCCTGCTTCCACCTCTTTCCTTGGTTAAAATCTAAGGTTTATCTTGCTCCTTACTAGTGGGTCGAGCCGATCGACACAAGCCGATTTACCTAGTACGTGACTCGTACCGGGTGGGTCACGTGCTCGGGGATTGCCACCGAAAGTGGGTTCCTCGTCATAAAAAAGAAAAAAATAGTTCCGCGTTCTAACAAATAGGAATTTTCTATTATATGTCCAAAGACTAAATGTTTAATAGTACGTGGATTGTTTTTCGAGGGATCGTCTCGTGCTTATTTTTGTGGATTAGGAGTATTAAGAAAATGGAGATTATTTTGTAAAAATAATTGTACCGATGTTTGGAGTAATGAGGATTATTGTCGGGTAGATAAAGAGAAAAAATGCAATAATCTCCCGTCACAATCCCCTCAATCTACAGATCAAAACAATCCCCTCATCTAAAAATAAGGGTTGTTTGACAATCCCCTTAATCTCATGACAAACACCATTACACGCAACCGAATACATTTCCTACAATATCCTCTACCTCCATAATCTCTAGTAAAACATGGCCTAAGAGAATAAAATAAAAATCTAAATTAGGAAAGATTTTTTACCAAAAAATAATGAATCCTAGAAATCTATTTAAAAGAAAAGCTAAATTAATTAAAAATTGAAAAATATTTCCAAATTATGGCTCTTATCTATGCCTTTGTTTTTCTTCTCTCCTATGCACAACAACGATCACATGAAACTGAAAACTTAATCAGACTCTATTTGAACAGTTCTGAAGTGGTTCTTTCGTTTTGCTCTTTTGCGCCGTGGTACGTGGTTCTGTGCTGTATGTGTCGTCAGATGAGTGCATCGTGAGGCGGATCAAAGCCGGAGGTGAATCTTTGTTGTTGTGAAGGTCGTCTAGAAGTGACAATGTTACGCGATTTCCACTACCAGTTCTGCGTGACCAAGATGGAGGGGGTGGAAGAATTTTGCCCCTATTTGTCCCTGACTCATCTCCTTCACCCATTTTTGGAGCTATTTGTTGGAAGCCCTTCGACTAGAGAATGATAGCATCTGTTTTAAACTAATTTTACGCATACATTTGCCTATTAGTTTCGGCCATTTTCATGCATATTTATCATATTTGTATTTTTGGAGTTTACACTGGGTTTTTAGGTGGTTAGGGCATTTTAAGGCTAATATTGAGAAAATTCAAGATTTAATACGGAGCGGCGAGCATATTAGATCGGAACTGAGGAGCTAAATTGCTAATTGTGGAAGTTGCTAAATTTTGAATTGTTGGTGGAGGTAAATTTATAATCACGTATTGGGTCAGTTTTTTATTATTTAAAGTTTGTGAGCTGAATTTGTAATTTTAATAAAATTACAATATATATTGTTAGTATGATTTAGGGGAGTTGGAACTTGATTTTTTTTACAGTAGGCAAACACTAGGATGTCAAAAGATCATCCTGGCGGATGATGTTACAAAATTCCCTACTCGTAGAGAGGTTATAGGGATTAAATTCATTACTACTTCTAGCTAGGAAGTCTGCAGCCGAATTTGCTTCTTTAATTGTAGCAATGTTGCACCTGAATCGAAGTGAATTCCTTCATTAATCTTGAGATCTCCCAGTGAGGTATGTTTACTCTTGTGATAGCCTTTATTTCCTCCAAATTATCTCCTTCTATGATGATCCTTCTCCATCCTCTAGTAATGGCTAGCTCTAGTCCTCTGCAAACAGCCAGGGATTCTGTTTGACTTACAGATCCCTTGGTAACATTTTTCTGAAAGAAAATTTTGATTTGCCCATTCCAATCTCGGACAATACCCCCAACCTGGCAATCCCCCAAAGGTTTAACCGAGCCATATACATTAATTTTGTAGATGGCCATTGGGGGTTTTGTCTATTTCTTAATTTTCCTTCTAGGATTCAGTTGTTTTTTGGGATCTTTTTGGTTTGCTTTATCCCACTCAGCAATCCTTTTGATTGCTTTCCTAGGAAGAGTTTCTACATCATCTAAATCCTTTCCTTTAAATATAGAGAAGTTCTTGGCTTCCCAAATTGTCTTCCATATTATGCATATGTGCTCTAAGTGGGGATCTGTTCTCCTTATCTGCCCTATATCTGACATTGTTGCTGATGAATTTTGTAGTCCTAGAAATTCTTCTCCCGTTAGTAGTTCATATTTTTTAAAAATTCATTTTATGATCAAACAATTTATAAGAAGATGGTCTAAATCTTTATTCCCAAGGCTGCACGTACGTGAGAACTCTATTAAAGAATCTATTTAGGCGTTCTTTTTTTGCTAAACCGTCAATCGCAATTTTCCAGATGAAATTTTGAGTCCTAAAAGGAATACAGAGATTCCATATCCAAGAGTTGTCTTCTACGGTTGTCAGTGGAGGTTGTAGCATTGTTTTGATCGATTTAGTAGAGTAAATACCTTGTATGTCATACTTCCAGATTAATTTATCTGGCGTATTCCACTCAGAAATTTGAGTTTGGATTATCTCGTCAACAATATGAGAGTGGAAAAGTTGTTGAATTAGGTTTCGATTTCATTTCTTGTCATCAGTTAACAGATGTGTGACCTTCATATCAAGGTCATTGGTGTTTTTGTAGATGCCTAGTTTAGTATCCTTGAGCCACGGGTCGGACCAAACATAGATTTTTGAGCCATCCTCTACTAACCAGAAAAGGCTTTTTTGAAAGGTTTCTCTGAGGTGAAGCAATCGACCAAATTGCCAGGATGTGTTTTGGATGTTCAGTTCTTGGATTTTATTATTTCTAAGATACTTTTCGTTGATTACTTTTACCCAGATACTGTCAGGTTGGGTGAAGATTTTCCAGAGAAGTTTCATTTGAAGGCTAATGTTACGCTCTTCAGCTGATTGGATTCCCAAACCACCTTGGTCTTTAGGCAAGCAAATTTTACTCCAGCTGATCAGAGGGTTGTACTTGTCAAAGTGGCTCTTGTTCCAATTTTTTTTTTGTTGGTTTGGTCAACTTTGGCTAGGATGCCTTTTGGGAGGAGGAAATTTTGCATGAGATAGTTTGTTTGGGAACTAAGGTTTCCTTTTATTAGAGTTACCCTTCCAACTTGAGAAAGCGAGGAAGCTTTCCATCGAGATAGTTGTTTTTTGAGTTGTTGTAGAGCTTCATTGAAAACACAATTCTTTACTCTTCCACTTACTATTGGGATTCTCAAGTACTTTTCCATACCTCTGGCTACTGGGATATGCATTTGCCGAGCCAGATCAGAAGCCTTTGTTTTGCATACGTTTTTGGAGAATTGGATGGAGCTTTTTTGGTAATCGATAGTTAGACCAGAGAGATTAGAGAAAGAGTTAATCATGTTTTTTATTGTGCCCAAACTTTTGTGGGAGGCCTTGACAAAAATAAGGGTATCATCTGCGAAGGTTAATAGAGGAATCGGGTTACCTTAGGGGGATAGTTTGATTCCAAGTAGAGCGTCATCTAGGCAGGATTCTTCGTATAGTTCTCTAGCTAGATTTTCCATGACTATAATGAAGATATAGGGAGCCAGAGGGTCACCTTGTCTGCGCCCCCTATCAGGTCTGAATGGTTTGCCAAGGCTGTTGTTTACGAGGACAGAAAGAGTCGTAGTCGATAGAGAGTTCATGACCCATTTGATCCATTGAGGATGAAACCCCAGTTTGTTGAGGGAGGCTTGAATATATTTCTAGCTTGCCTTGTCCTAGGCTTTTTCCATGTCTAGTTTTATCGCCATCCACACATTTTCCTCCTTTTTGTTTTGGGAAAGTGTGGAATATTTCATGTGCAATAAGAGTATTATCTTGTATCGATCTACCTTCCACAAAGGCTCCCTGAAAAGGGTTGATAATGAATGGTTGGTAGAATTGGCTTGAGTCTATTTTCTATTATTTTAGATATAAGTTTGTAGATTGTGTTACATAGGCTGATGGGTCTGTAATGGTGAACAATTGTTGGGGTTTCTACTTTAGGAATAAGAGCTAAGAACGTTTGGTTTATTTCTTTGAGGATGGTGCCAGAATGGAAAAAAGCTCTAACTACTTTACATACAGAATCTCCCACAATCTGCCAATATTTAGTGTAAAATTCCGGAGGATAGCCATCCGGATCAGGTGATTTTTTTTTAGCCATGCTAGTGACAATTTCTTTAATTTCTCTGTTTGTTGGAATTTTTGTTAGGCATTTGTTCTGATCATCATATATTTCTTTGTTTAGATACCTCAGTTGTTGTGGGTCTACATCCGGTATATTTGGGCAAATGAACCTTTTGGCCATCTCCTTTGAAATTTGGTCTTGAATCTGACTTCTGTTAGTGATCAAAATGCCTTCTTTAGACGTGAAACTGGAGGTTGAATTTGATACGTACTCGACTCGGGTTGAGCGAGTACAACTCCCAATCGTCCGGTGTCAAGGTAAATCAATCGATCACCCCTACTCGCTAATATAACTCGATTTCGAATCGGCTTGATTCTCCAATTAGTTGACTTCTGGCTCCAATTGAGAACGATGACAATGCTCGCGGTTCGGCGTTGAACTAATTCAAAACCTTTACGTTGACTTCAATTGAAATCGATGAACCGCGGCGGCAACGATTAATTACCAACTTTTATCAATTAATTAGCAAGCACTAATTAACTATATATTTCCATTCATGTATATATATATCGATATAGCGTAGGAGCTTCTTCCACTAAGGCCGCTCAGCAGTCGGTCTCGGCCGACAGAGTACGATCTTGAGTGGAATGCATAAGTGTGGAAGTGGAATGCATTAGATTGAGAAGGAAACTAAGGTACCAATAGAGTTCGTAACTAGGATTAGATATAATACAACAACAGAGAACATATTTGGTTTGAGAACATGTGAACAAGACAGGCATCCCAATGCCATTTGAGCATAACCCGCAAAAAAGGGTAATACCAAAAATGCATCCAATGCCATCATATTGCTGACAAAAATTGTAAATCTTAATGAGATTGTTTCTTAACCTCAAGATATTATGCGTATAAAAAATCCAAGAGAATAAAGTCCAGTAGAGATCAAAGTCAAGTTTGGGTATAGCACTAAAGCAATCCGCATGCGCCAAGGAAGATTGGGGGCAAGCCCAACAGCAATGTGGGTGCCAATACCAAGTGACATGAATAATTAAGATAGACAACCAAGTATGAGTAGAAACATTGTTTATAACAATTACACCATCAGAAAAAACGACATCTATAATCATCTTTAGCATGATTTAATAAGGGGCTTGAGTCAATCTACATTTCTTACTAACCATAGTATAATAGACATTATAATGGCAATCCAATGGTAGTAAGAAATCATAAGTATGGATATAACAGTGGTTTACTTGTGAATACAGAAAAATCAAATACAAAGTATTTACAGGAGGGGGGAGAGTTAAACATGTATGTGAGAGATGGTCTATAGTTTGAATGAAAACAAACTCTTCATGATTCTTGAGATAGGTTGCATGCGCCATCCATCTCCCCTTGAGATTGGGTTTCCTGCTCCTCATATGATAAGTTCAAGTAGATGAATCCTTCAAGGTAGGCAGAGTCTTTTGTGTAACATTTATTGCGACTTTGCCCATACTTGAGATCTTTTCCTTCTCCGTCTTTGCCTCGTTTCTTGCGCTCTTCATCATTAGTATATAAATTCATCCCTCCTTCTTCTTAATCGTTGCTTGGTTGTGTCACTTTGGTGTACTCAATCCTCTTTGTGGCTTGTTTTCCGGTTGCCGAGGGTTCTGCGGAGAGAGGAGGGCCAAGAACTCACGGTACCGCCCTACAATCTCCAATCGTTGCCCTGCATGTCTATAATTAATACGGTATATAAGATTAGTAGTGTAAGTAATAAAGTTTATATGGTTAATTGTGGTAGACTTGGTATGATTAATGGGTAAAAGAAAAGTTTTTGACAAGAAATTTCGACTCATCACCAAGGAGGGGGAGGAGCTCCGACCCTCTGACATGGGATTATGAGTAGCTTTTAGGTAGAAATCATGTTTTTCAATGGGAAACTGAAAATTTAGTAAATGAAAAGGGTATTGGTTTGTGCCTTGATGGCTAATCTGGGTATTTGGGATGATTTTAGGAGGGTTGATTTGGAGGGTTTTTAATAAATTTTTGGGATCATTTTTGGGTTTGATCAAAACCGTCAACCAAATTCAGATTTTGATCTCTAGATTGATCAAACCCATCCCAACATAGACCCTTACCCACACTAGCACACTAAGAATCTCGCCGGAGAAGAAGGAAGGACACCAGAAGGTGGCCGCAAAGCTCTCCTATAAGGGAGGGAGTTGGAACTTGAATTGGCGAGACACCAAGGCTTTGGCCGACTTAGATTATATTAGTTTTAGGTTTTGATTTCTCTTGTTTTTTTTTTTGCTATACACTCTGTATTAGGATGAAATTCTAATTTACATTCTATTTTATTTCAATAGTTTATTTTTGTCTATGATTTATTTCGTTGATTATCATATCATGACTGCTTGGGTTTGGATAATCCCAACGATGTTTTGGTAGCTTTGAGATTGATATTCATTTTTTTTGATAATTTGTTAGATTTAATCCTATTGCGCCAGCCTTAATTGATGAAAATTGGTTAGAACTGATTTAGGGTTTGAAATCGAAAGAGTAAAACCCTAAGTTAGAATTTAGTTGGTGAATTTTGGCTGAAAAGATATTGAATACATCGGAACTATAAGATTAAACCTGAAGTTTGATTGCGCGAAAGTGAAATTGAACTTCTTGAGTGTTCATAGATAGGTTGTCATGAATATTTTGGATGATTGTGATATTGATGGAGACCGAAAGACAATCTTAATGTAATTATCATCTAGAATTATAAGAACTTAAAGGGTTTAAATTGGTTGCTTGAGTCCGAAAGAAGATTGTTAACCAATTTAGACACAATTGCTTTGAAACCGAAAGGAGTTTGCGATTACCTTGGACAATCTACCTTCAACAAACTTTGACAAGGTGACACTAAAATTAATTTTAATCTACTAAAGCATCGTTGTGGTGATCCTTTACACTAGATTTGTCTCGTATCCATTGTTTAATACCACTCTTGTATAGTTTTTTCCTGTTAGTTGGCTACTTTCCGAAATCACTTATAATTATTTCTCCATTATTTTTGTTGGCTTAGTTAAATCGGTTTAAAATTACAACCAATGCCACACAGTCCCTATTATTCGACAGTCGATATACTATAATCAATCTCATACACTTGTGGGTGTAGGTTTTAGCCTATGACATAATCACCATTACAGAAGAAGGTAATATCCCCCTCTTTTCAGTCACTTTTGACACTATTCCTTTCCTTTCTCATGTTGACATCGAGACTCCCTTTGATTCCTTCTTTTATTCATGTCCTTCCTATGTGTCAAACCAATATAAGTTTTGTTCTAGCTTGTGTTTTTGTTGATTTCAACATATGTTCAGATCACATAGGGGTGGATGGCCACTGCGCGCTATTGTAAAATTACGTAGACTCATCTTCTTTAACTTTGGTTCGACATCAATAGGTAAGTTCATTTCATTGAACTTATAATGTCTGAAGTTTTCAATCTCGGTTGTGTTCCCAAGTTTAAATTATGTGCTCCCAAATCTACAATTAGTGCTTTAGATTGAAATCTAGGGTGTGCAACAGATGTTACAGGAGAAGATATTGCAAGAGAAATGAGCTTCTAAATGGACTTAAAAATTAGAGAAGATATTGAAAGAGCAATGAGCCTCTATATGGACTTTGAAAGGTCAAATAAATTGCAAGTTTCACTTTATAACCTTAGAATTTGTTGCAATATCACATAAATATTGTTCTGATGTTTCGTGAATTAGTTACTCTCGACCTCACACTTCTAATATTAGACTCACTTCAAAATTTTATTCATGCAGTTTATAATTTTATTTATACATTTTATAATCTTATTTATACACTTTGGTGGAGGGAAAAGTGTTGTGTGCTTCTCATTACCAAAAGATAATAATAATCCAAACCTATAGCTCAGTAGAAGCGGTAAGTCCAGAGTGGATCAGCAGGGACAATACCTTTGTTGTATACTTAAATTGCTAACAAAAGGGATGAGATCAAGTGTAATTAGAATCGAACTAAGTAGACAAAGTAAACCTAATAATGGTGAATTGTTGAAATCAATAAGAATAATGAGATGGTTCCACCTGCAATTCTTCAACAATGGTTAGGTTATTGATCCTTGACTTTATTCTAGTTATCCTTAATAGATTAATCCGACCAGGGTTCACTCCCAAAGTCTTTGGTAATTAGGCAATATCAAATTTCTTAAGCAATTAGAAATAGAAGTTCAACTGCCCTACCTCCAACCACACAAGAATCGATAATTGCACAATTGTCAATATCCCACGTACACACCCAATTGATGCTTTCATGAGATCAATTGATTGTCTTTGCTACTTAGGTTCAATCAATTCTCATGAAACAATCAAACCCCAGCAAGACAGCAAATTCGGTCGAGGTAGTTAATCAAGAGGGAATACATGAAATCAATAATAGAAGAAAAAAGATATTAAATCAACGGAAATTTCACGAGGTACCCCTAGGCTATTGCAATTTTCGCGAGGTATACAACTTTTTTACATATTTCGCGTGGTGCCCCTGAGGTTTTAACCCATTTCGCATCGTGTCCTTCCCGGTTAACTTTAACAGTTTTGCTTTATCCCGTTAGTTTGCCAATTAAAAAAAAGAAAGGCCGGACGAAAGAAACACCAAACACGATGCCAGAGAGCGAGGAGAGAGCGAAGAGAGAAGGCTCGAGCGAGGGAGAAGGCGCCATGCCCTGCCCGTGTCGGAACCGCTGCTCGGAACTGGGCTCGGACCTGGGCTCGGACCAGCTGCAACCGCTGCTCGAAGGTGAGTATATGAACCTATAACTAGGGTTTGGGTGGTTAGATTTGTGGTGTTCTTGTTTTTAGATCTAGTCTCCCCTAGGGTTTTAAATTAGGATCTGTAGATGTCTTAATCGAAATGGATTTCTATGAATTTGTTTTCCAGTTGTTGATTCTGTCAGGTAATGGAACTTTTGAATTCTATGACTTTGTTTTCCAGTTGTTGATTCTGTTTTCCAAATGTTCTTGTTTCTATCTAAATTCGATTGCTTTTAGTTTGAATTGTGTCTAAATCCTAGAGCTGCATAAGGTATAGTATGCTTTCCAATTGTGTTTTCCAATTGTGTCAAGTAATGGAATCTATAGTCTGCTTTCCAATTGTTCTTGTTGCTGTCTAAATTCGATTGCTTTTTGAATCCTAGAACTTTTGAATTATGTCAAATAATGGAACCTATAGTCTGCTTTCCAACTGTGTCTAAATTCGATTGTTTTTAGTTTTCCAGTTGGGAATTAGTTTTTGGGAATTCTGTTTTCCAATTGTTCTTGTTTTCCAGTTGTTGATTCTGTTGCTTTTAGTTTGAATTAGTTTTGGGAATTAGTTTTGGGAATCTGTCTGCATAAGGATTTGGGGGTCTGTCTGCTTGTTGTTTATGTGTGCATAGGTACAATTTGCTTATGAAACTGAGGGTGTGTTGGCTTCTTTTTTTTTTCAATTGAATGAGGTAGGCTTGCAACCCATCTTCAATAGTGCCTTATCCATCTCCTGTCCATTGGACATCTCTTCGAGCTCATACACCTTTGGGTTAGCTCCATAGCCACTGATGAGTTATTTCATGTGAGATGCTTTTCATTTATGATCTATTTTAATTGCCTTTTCTTTTCTCATCTAAATGATTTGCTAACAGATTAATTGCCTCAATTCTCTTTCCCATTTATATATGATGGTGTTATCTTTTCTATTTAATTTTTGGATTAATGTATCCGAGAAATAGGCTTAAGCATTTTGTTAGGATTATCTTTGAATACATATTTTCATGGAATCAGATGAGTTTCACTTTCATCTTGTCTTTCTTTATGAGAATCAACACTTTATACCATTTAAGCCTATTAGCTCAAATGGTAGAGCAATGTGCTAAGGCACATAGATGTGGGTTCAAATCCCGCATAGGCTGTAGATTAACGTGATTAGATGTTATGTATAGTTAGGATGAAGGAACTGACGTAAATACTCAACCACCGTTAAAACAAAACTACTAAAAATATGCAAAGTATAATCGAAATGATCTAGAGAAGGTGAACAACGCTTATCACAAGACAAAGGAACACAAATAAATTCAGTATGAAATTATTGTGAAGCACAATTTAATTGGAGATTAGCCTATGCGAGATTTGAACCCGCATCATGCGCGTGAGTGCATCGCTCTACCACTTGAGCTAATAGGCTTACAATTTTCTAAAAACATATTAAGCACAATTTCTTCATGTTCGCATAGTATCTCTATTTGGATGCGAGTAGTGTATAACAACAAACAAGGCTTCTAGTGATCAAGTCTCTTAGTAGCTTCTAAAGATCCCCCTTACACAATTCAAGCTAGTAGTGATATAAGATTATAAGTTGTATGAATCATCATTCCAGGAAAAAAAGGATTGAAACATCATAACTAAGCAGTAAAATAGACAAACCAGCACACAAATAACTTGGCAAAGAACAAATGAACAAGGATACCAAAGTTGCAAGTGGAGTCAAATATTTTTAAGCATCTAAAGAAATACCTGCTTCACCTACTGAAATTATATGAGTTGAGCCCACGAATATGCTCTTTGCCAATCCAACTGAGCTCTGGCCTATAACCTATGGTGCCTATAACATAAAAAGGGAAAGTTAAAGCTAAGACAAAAAATTATAGACATGAGATGTGGAAAATTTGATTTACTGAAGTGTGCAAAAGTGCATTGGAGATTGACACTTCAAGGCAATTGACAAGCAATTCAACAAAGCTCCGCCAGCTTGCTCGCTGCTACAACCACAAATTGTGATGAAGAATTAAACACCACCAAAGTCAAAGTCAGATGAAGAAGTTTTGATTTTTCTCACCATGTTACATTCACCTCCAGATATGAGCTTTGAAGGAAACTAGCAAAATTCAAGAAACTGTTACCAAATTAGCAACAATGGCTGTCAAACACTGATGATTCTCGCAGACAGAAGTGCAGCATTCACCATTTTTGTCAGCTTGCTCATAACTCCATCCATGAATTCGTAGAAAAAACTGCAAGAGAGATAATTAGGTCTAAATGAAAGTGATACTGATGAACTGAATACAAAGAGCACAATAGATACCTGGGAGAGAGAAATCAGTAGCTTCCTCTCCTTGCCCTTACTTAGTTTAACCAGCTCTAACACTCCATATACGATAAAATTCAATACATCAAAAATCAAATAGAGATAAATTCCAATTGCACACAGAAACAAGAAGCAAAGAAACTTCGAATCGAAAAACAAGTCAAGTAATTTGCTATCTAAGAACCATCCATTATATCTAATTTCCAATTTCATATGTTTCCCAAAAAACCATAAAACGAATGAAAAACAAAAACCTCATTCAATCGAATCCATCCAAGTAAATCCGATTGGGGAAGATATGTGGACGGTGAATCAGATTGGGGATGATTTGTGGAGGATTCGGCACCAAAATACTCACCCCCAAATCCCCAAACCCTAGATTATGGTTCAACAACGTTCTTGTTCTCTGTTCTTTCTTTCTTTTTTCTTTTTTTTTTTAATTGGCAAACTAACGGGATAAAGTAAAACTGTTAAAGTTAACCGGGAAGGGCACGAGGCGAAATGGGTTAAAACCTCAGGGGCACCACGCGAAATATGTAAAAAAGTGGTATACCTCGCGAAAATTGCAATACCCCATGGGTACCTCGCGAAATTTCTGTTAAATCAATCATAGAATAACATAGAAATCAAGTCTCACAAATCATCTATTCATGTTTCTGAATCACAGACGAAACAAAGAGGTTTAGTTCCTCATACAAAGGTTGAAAACCATTCTTCTTTCTCAATCTCTCCCTCTTGCTAACTGTTGGAAATAAGTCTTAAGAGAATAATTAAAAGTTGGCCAAATCAGAACCCTAAAAACATAACATAATGTTCCAAAAGCGACATCTGAGTAATCGCATCTCCGCTTGGACCGACGGGCGCCGCTCCATCAGTAACAATGTTATTCAATTCTTCTCTTCTGCTTCTCTACACTCAGCTCCTCTCCAAGCGTCTTCTTGCCTTGATAAATCTTCCTCCAGCTCCTAACTCATCATTCTCGACCCTAGCAAAGCCATAGCTACTCTTTCTCGAGCGTTGGAACACAAATATGGAATTAAGCTAAAAAAATCACATAGATTCCACACTCGAGAGCCAAAACACTAAAAATGCAATTTACTAAATAAACATGCAATATGTATACCCAAATGCAATAAAACCTATCTATAATGCATATCTAAAATATGCATTATCAAACACCCCGACACTTAAGCTCTTACTTCTCCTCAAGCAAAACATAACAGAACAATAATCAGTCATCCCAATGACAGAATCCTCATGCATCGCTTCCTCAACAACAACATCTCAAAGGTAGAAAGGATCAAATGGAAATGCGAAACAATGTCACGACTTGCATATAAAAGACCTTCAACAACAAGTGAATCATCCATTCAACCACAGAATGAATATGTATCCAAATGCTCTCAAAGTGTATAGGCTATGTAAATGCAACACTCTACTCAATCCACATGCAAAAAGCTACACAAACATTGATACTTATATAATCATATTCTCGACCGAAAAATGATATTGCAAACAGAATCCATCAAGATGTCTTTTACTCAATGGAGACCTTTATAGAAGCTTCCGTTTGGCGGGGTTGTAATGGGGCTTGGTAAAGACATATAGGGCATGGAATGACTTTGGCCTTGTGGTGCTCAAATTCAGGAACTAGATTCCTAAAACATACTCAACACATCAACCAAAACCACTCAAAAGATATACTCACCCACTCAACACAACCAATATCTCATCTCAACTCACAATCCATCTCACTATAAGGCTCTTTTCAAACAAACTTTCATAACTTTTTTTTTCAATCTTCTCTTTTTTTTTTCTTTTTCTTTTTGACATTTTTTTTCTTGAATAGAAATCAATACAGAAATCAAAATAACTACATCCAAAACTATACAAAATGTGAGAACTCTTCCCCACTTGTCATATGCACTCATAACTCTCAAAGCAAAGTCATAATCCTCTCTTCCGCTCAACATAATCAAACCAAATCCAACTCTAAACCTAATTCCCGAATGGGTTAGGCTATCATCGGCTAGGTAAAAATCTTGTGGAGCTTCAAAGAAAAGGCTAGGCTCAGGCAGTTACAAGCAGAGGATAATAACATAGGGAATACATGGATAATAATTAGCTTCAAAATGTGCCTCAATCATTTGAAAACCATTAACAATAATCATGTAAGCTCACCCTCAAATAGGAATAGCCATATCAACATCAAGAGGTAATTGCACATGGAGAGTATAATTCACACATGAAAATAGAAGGAATAAAGATAGATATCCCTAAATGGCCAAAATATAACTCGCTAGCTACTTAATGTTGAATATCAAATCCACTTCAGCTACAAATCATGCAAGCTCAATTTCATTCACATTCCACAATCTCAATATCATGTGATTCTACTCAAACAATCCAAAACTATCATGGGATTTATATGATCATGTAGAAAAGAAATAGAAGACAAACATAACCAAGATGGGGTGTTCATATAATACATATGTATGCAATGCATGATATTTTTGTGATTTTTGAAAATTTCCCTTTTTTCGATTTTTGAAATTTAATGACGTACACTAATAAACATAAATATGATGCATGACTTTCGCAAATAAAATAAAAATAAGCATAAATAAACTGAAATATGAAACAGAAATGTAAACATGCATACACTAACTACTAATCCCTTCACCCACACTCAAAGATTGCATTATCCTCAATGCATAAACATAAAGAACAATAGCAGCAATGAAAAATAGAGTTTAAGAAGAAGGGGTGATACAACTCACTCGGGTGGTGGCTGAAAAGGGTAGTACTGCTGGAACTATTGAAAGAAGGTATCAAAACTGGTCTAAAGGCCTGAGAGAGCGCGTGCGTGCTCCTCCTGTCTCTGATAGAGAGCAACCTGAGCCTGGCGTCACTCTTCCGCATGTGCGTCCTGACGTTCTAGGAGGTTCTAGTGATAATGTCTAAAATCTACTCCATGAGCAGTCTGCCACAGATAGATCTTATCCAAGCGCCGATCGTACCTGCCTGAGTGGGAGGAGGAGGAGGGGTAATATCTCATGTCAGTGTCAGAGTTGTCAACCCTCGCTCGGCTGGACTCACCCCTCACGAAAGTAGTGACTGGCACTTGCCACTCTGCCTCCTCAGTAACTGGTGCAGTTTCATCCTCGTCCTCCTCGGATTCATCAGAAACATCCAAAGCCTCCAAGGGGAGGTTGAAATCAGTGATGGAGGGGCCCATGTGTAACTCAGCAGGAAGACGAATAATGTGGCTGTTTCCTAGGACCAGATCTTCAAATGAAAGGAGCCATGCTGCCCTCCAGATGTCTCATCCGAACTAGCATATCCATAGAGAGGCGAGAGTCACCCGCCATGGGAACTAGATCCTCGAAAGCGACTCTGTAACGGAAAGCGATTAGGGTGATGAGGCCTCCAAAACCAATAGTTCATGTGTCCCTCTCAGGTCCTCTAATCAATATATTAGCACATGCATCCAAAAATAGTTGTACCCAGTCAGGCGTAGCCTCAACCTCCAGTTTCAAACAGTAAAGTGCAGTCCAACTTTTCTGTGAGACCTTGTTCAGTTCGTTATGCCTGAAGAATGTGTTATTCATCACCTTGTGGTAGAGACGCATCCAGAGCGGGATGAGTGATCGAATAGTTGTAGTTTTTTTCCTTTACCCTTGTTTTTTTACAGTGAGGACGCTGTCATGTTTAACTATGGTGTGGGGGAAAGGCTTATTTATATTTGATTTGTGATTATTTTGCATTGCTCCTGACATGATACTTTGGATATATGTTTTATCTTTGTGCTTAATGGTTGTATCCAAAGAATTTTAGCATAAAATCACCCTTTTTAGCATAAAATCACCCCATTGAAAAAATTGAATGGTGTCATGGAAGTTTTTACAAGACTCGATCATGAAAAAATACATTTATTAGAGATATTGCATAAAATTGCCTAGTAAAAGGAAGTAACAATGAAGCGTATGTTTTTTGGAAAACCATAAAAGGAGGTAAAATTGATGTTGCTTTTGACATATGCATGATAAGAGGATGGATGACTTTATATTTTCCATATCAACTTATTATATATCCTAGCCTTACCTATGCTTATTTGCATCATAAAAGCCATATTATGAGCCTTATATATCATTACATTATTTTTGCTCCATATGTTATACATATTGCCCATTTTCTAACTTATTTCCTATTGGGGATTATGTTGATAATTGAAGTCATTTTTGGAGATGTTATATGGTTATTTGTGTTGTTATTAGTATTGGAGTTTGATGGCAAGATGATGAAAATTATGGAAAATTTAATGAGTGAAAGAAAATCTGATCACCTAGGAGTTAAGGATGATCGATCCTGCTTGCTTGAGATGTTAGTTCAGGTAAGATGGGACACAAGGTGAGGAGTTCGAAGCACTAAGTATCCGGAGCCATTCATGACACCCATGTTTGCGACTTGCAATGAGGCAGTGCTAAGGTTAGAGAGGTAAAAACATATTAGTGGAAAGAGAAATGAGTGATGGAAGAAAGGTGAAAAATCTAAAGAAAAAGGAACGTGGTATGAATTATTAGAAAGAACTCCATTTCCCCGAACTTTTAGCACCACATGTCTAAATAAATATTACCTTTAGCCTTCTACCTATCTATTCTTCTTTGAGTTTACATAAAGTCCTCTTGATTGTTGTTGCTATATTACGCAGGAAATTGTTTTTACATAACTCTCCTTTTGTGTGAGATGTTACTTTTTATTCACAGACATGGATTTGATGACATTAGTACCTTTGCGAGGATGGCAATTGATTGTTAGAGGATATATGAGAATGAATCTATGATGTTGAGAGTTTAGTTTCTTCCGCTGTATGACCATTAAAAGTATTGCTTGGGGACAATCAAGGTTAAGTATGGGGTGTTGATGTGTACCTATTTTACCATGTTGTACGATCACTTTTATTCCGATTCTTGTTTATATTTTATGCTTTTCGGTT
Organism: Persicaria tinctoria; assembly: GCA_037127255.1. Lineage (NCBI taxonomy): Eukaryota > Viridiplantae > Streptophyta > Magnoliopsida > Caryophyllales > Polygonaceae > Persicaria > Persicaria tinctoria. Next base: position 37,128,478 of record JBANSL010000012.1, on the reverse strand, counting down.
GGGAAGGTAGAAAATTTGTGTAGTTTATGGTTATTTGCAAGATTTAGAGGTCTATACAAGTTTTAGTTTGATTTCATAGGAATCGGAGACATTTCAGAGCAATCTGGAGAAGCACTTGATGTTTAGTGAAGCCACTCGACATCTACTGGAGTCAAGATGAAATTTGGCTAAGTGTTGGATGAAGCAAGCTACTGAGAATCCACTCGACGTCTACTGATCGATGTCACTCGACATCAAGTACAAACATCCACATGCACTTAGATCTGAGAAGAGGATGGCCACTCGAGACCCACAAGAGCACCTGAGATCGAGTGGAGTCACTCGATATCGACTAGACCTTACTCGATGTCGAGTGAAACCCTAGTGGGCCGAGACACATTTTTGAGGGATTCGACTTGAAAGAGACTTTCTTAACCACGAAGAGAAGATCTTTTTATTCTCCTTATTGAACTTCTATCCTTATATGTTAATGTCTTTTTACCCTAGGGGTTTTCCAATTTATGTTATATATTATTTATTCAAGTTTTATTAGGATAGAGATTTGTTAAGGTTATATTTTATTTATTTAAGTTTTTATTAGGATAGAGAATCTTTCCTTAGCTAGAAAAGATTGATTTGTTATAAATAAAGGCCCTAGGACTAGGTTTTTAATCATCCAATTACACAAGCAATTGTGGTGAACCCTAGAGTAGGTGAGAGAGAAGAGGTCGGGGGGTGGGGGGGGGGGGGGGGGGGGTGGGGAGATTGAGACGATCGGTCGTACTCTTTCTGTTAGTTTTAATTAAAAGATATTTATTTATGTCTATGATGAATTTTGCTATGATGAGGCTTGAGTAGTCGTCCCACTTCTAGGTTCGGGGTGATCCCGATGATAGCGATGTAAGTATGATTGATTTATGATTCTTATGTGATTTTCATCTTTTATCTATGTGCTTGAATCCGCTCCGAGAGTAGTGCATGATTCCCTATTTATGATTGTGAAGCGAAAGTGGATCTATTATGAATTTGGATAGTGATTAGGTTTTGCTTACGAGAGTCGATTAACCCTAATTATGAAAAGGATAGAAACAAAGGTTTTTATGCGAGAGCCTCTATGATCCTATTTGATGATAATGAGAGTTGTCTATGTGATGAAAAACATGTATCTTTCGATGATTCAAGCATGTTGCTGGCATGGTTATTGACGTGGTAATTCCCTTGCCTTTGAAGCCTTTTATATATTGATAACAACCCTTTTGATATTTTTGATTATTGCTTCGTATTCATCCTATAATCTTTCGGTCATTCTTTGCTGAACATTAAGTTTATGTTTTATTTTTTTGCATTTTGACTCGAGATCGACTGGACCTTCAGTCGACATCGAGTGGATCTGACCCGATATCGACTAGCTTTTGGTCGACGTCGATTGCTTGTTTGGTTTTACAGGGTTTGCACTAGAAATCGACGGCCACAGCCGACATTGACTGGATTTCAGCCGATGTCGAGTGACTTCTGGTCGACCTAGAGAGCTGATTTGGAGACTACCTAGGAGAGTGCTGACTGGCCTCTTCGTGGATCGATCTTGATTCCCTACCACTACATCGGAGGAGTCTTGTATTTTATTTTTGCTAGGACTACGAGTGGATTTGTTTGAGATTTATATCTACATCTACTTTACTCCCCTAACAACTTCCGCTAAGAATAGCACTAAATTACCTATCACTACTCCCACATATGCATGATTTCCAAACTTTTTATCAAGATATGTTTGCTACTTTATAGGATTAAGGCTCACAATTGAGGATATAGATATAATCACTTAGCACGTTGTTTATCTATCCTAATGGCCAGTAAAGACAAATAAACAACATAAGCATATAGAGAACAAGAGTAATGAATAACCAAATATACACAAACCAAATATTAGCTATAAAATTGTATTTAAACAACCATCACATGTCCTAAACCAATGCATGGAATATAAACAAAACTATAGAAAAGGTTTAGCCGAGCATGACTTACTGAAAAGATAAGAAAAGAGAGAATGAGTTGAGAATTGTGTTGTGTGAATTGATATGTACGTGGCTAAGAGGAGAGGTGTATTTATAGTGCTAGGGATCCCTAAGAAGCGGCAAAAGTAGGGTAGAAGCAAAGCTCATTGGGCCAGATTCAGCGATAGAGAATCTGTTGAGATATGGGATCAGCGGGCGTTGATGACCAGTGGCGGGAACCAACAAAACGGGTGCCTAAGATCTTCCACGAGTGCTGCTTGATCGGTGGGCGCTGCTAGGGGGCCACGAGCGCCGCCTCTGCAAAACACCATTTCTTCACTTGTTCTCATTGTGACTTCTCCGCTTCGCTTCTTGTCTTCATTCCTTGACTCTTCCTAGGCTTCCAGAGCTTCAGAATGTCAGTTCTCTCCTCTTCTCCTTTAGCTTGGTTCCAAGAATCTGCTTAAATAGGCATAAGACGCGTATATTCCAAACTTTTGCAACTTAAGAGACAATGAATGCACTTTACGCTAAAGACACGTCTAAATGCAACTTAAATGACTTAAGAATGACTCAAAATGCCTATACAAATTATGCATTATCATACCGATTAATGTTATATTATCTTTTTCCGTCCAGTTTAGATCAAATTTACCAATTCCACTGAATAATTTGTCACATGCAATGAATAATGTGTTGTTTTTTTTGTTAATCAATTTCAGATAAAATGAACCCTAAATCACTAAACAATACTTACGATTTATACGAATAATGCTTCATCTTTCACCGAATAATGTTTCACATTTCATCGAATAATGTTTAGTTACGTAGTTATACTCATGTGACGAAGGTATTTTATGTTGTTTGTCAAACCAAAGATTCCATATATTGATGAATAATGAATCAAATTATGCATCTCGAAAACCCTACACTCAATTTGACACATACGTCTGAATAATTCTTCGTTTTCCACGAACGATTCGGGAATCAACAAATTTCAGCCCTAAATCGATTATGTCGATACCCCTAACACAACCCCCCCCCCCCCAAACTACCTAACCCCGCCCTTAAAAGAATTAAATTAGTCGACAATGCTAGCAACCAGAAAGTTGTAGAGGAACTGAGTGAGAACAAGAAAATGCTGGAAATCAGGGTTTCGAGTTTCATCTTCCCCATTGAACTTGCAATCGCTAAAGCTGTGAAAATTAGGAATCTGACCAAATGCATGTATTAAAAACATTCAACAACTAATCAATTTATGAATCGAATCCATAATAATAAACTCGTCGAAAGTCGAAATGAATTGTTGATCAGGACAATATGGATTCAAAAATTAGATACGCCACCAACATCGAAAGTCAAAATGAATGAAGATAAACCCCGACTACCTACTCGACTCGCCCGAAACGTCGAACCAACACCGTCTCCAATTTGCCCCCGTACGCCGCCGCTCTTCTCCTCCTCGAATCACCGCCGGTTTCGCCAAAAGAAAGCCCCCTCACCGTCGGGGAAGATGACAATTGGTGAGGATGGGTACACGCTCGGTTCGATGAGTTGAATACTGGTTTTATTTTATTCTTTTAAACACACGGCCGGGTCATGTGGCCCTTTCTCAGCTCTCCATTCCGATCCATTTAAATCAATGACTTATATTTGCATACAAGATACATAATAAGGAGTGAGTAAAAATGATCTTCTCTCTATATATAGTTTCACCTTCATACATGTCAACTATACCTTTTTTTTTAAACTCCGATTCTTAGAACAAAGCACAATTTTTTCTTATATTTTTCCTTCTTTCCTTTTTACAAATTTGTTCTGGCGACAACCATATATAGAACTAAGGGTGGATTGATATATGTTACAACCCATCGCTTTTTTCTATAAATAAAATAAAAAAGCATATGTATCATTTGTGATTCAGCGGCCTAATGGTTTGAACTATGTGTTTGCTTCCCTTTAGTCTTAGGTTTGAGCCTCCTCATATTCCAGTATTCCTCATTTTTTCTATTTTTTTCCCATATGCATTCCTAATCCTGGTTAGTTTTGTCCCTATACATATATATATATATATATATATATATATATATATATATATATATATATATATATATATATATATATATATAATATTAGAATGATGGAAGATTGGATAAAAAAATACAAAACAATATAGGAGAACTTGGAGAAGAGCACAAACTGATGAACAAGAAGACGACATTGACATGTTAAGACCAACCCCCCCCCCCCCCCCCCAACAAAAGAAAGGTAAAACCGGAAATAATTAAATGGAAAAAGCCCGCTAATGATTTTGTCAAGCTTAATTTTGATGGTGCTCGGACTGGATTGGACTGCGCTGTTTCTGGCTTCGTTATTCTTGATTGTGAGGGTATGGTCCTTTCATGTGGTGCTTGTAGCCATGGTTCGGTATCAGCTCTGCAGGCAGAATGCTATGGTCTTATTGAAGGCATCTTGGAAGCTTCGAAGCGTGGTTTCGCTCGGATTGAGGTTGGCGACTGCCTCACCGTCATCAACGTCGTACGGGGTCTGTGGCAATGCCCGTGGGAGATTGAGATAACGATTTCAGATGGTTTGGGTCTTTGTCGATCGTTCGAGAGGTTCTCCTTTGCGCATATCTTCAGAGAGGGCAACCAGATGGCGGATCAGCTGGTGCATCTGGGTCTATCCTCATATTTCGTTGTTGACCGTGCTCCAGCTGAGATCATCGATCTCGTTCGTTGTGATGCCATTGGGCCGTGGGTTAACCACGGTTGACCACCCCAAAATTTCGCCTTGTATAAAAAAAAAATTAAAAAAAATAAATATATATATATATATATATATATAATATTATATAATTTTTAAAACAAAAGAGTTTCATGATGCAAGTTTCCAATTTAGGTAAATATTACTTCTTTTTCTTTTGCAACATCATTACAAAATAAGAAGGCCGTTCATTTAATCTGTTTCAATCAATTTAACTTTGCCTCTAATCAAAATGACTAGAGTTTACTTCAATAACAATTTTTATGGATTTTTTAATTTTTTCAGAGTATTGTTGTTTTTTGTTATTTCTGAAAAGCAAGATCGAGTCTATCAGTTTCGCAAGAACAACATAGGCATGCAAGATCTAAAATAGAGAAAGAACACAAGACTTTTTACGAGGTTCGGATCCGCGATCCTACATCACCGGGGCCTCAAGAGTCAGCCCTAATCCACTATCAAATAAGGGAGAAAGTACAGATCAGGCAAATCCAAGAGTACAAGTACAGATCTAAGCATAAACGAAACAAACAGACACGAAAACAAGCAAGAAGAAGAAGAACTTCTTCGACAATCTCAGATCTGAGGATACAGACTCAGATCCAAGGATTGGAACCCAACACCGAGCTGTTGCCGGCCGCCAAGGGAACTCTGAACACCGAGAAGTCGACGGAGAAGAAGAGCTTCACCGATCGGAGGTGGGAGGAGCTTGAATAGCAAACCCTAACCCTTAGCTCGCCTTGCTCTCGCTCTCGCTCTCTCTTTCTTTCTCTGGAGTAAGAGGAACAGTGAAGAAGCTAGCGACGCCAGGAGAAGGCTTTGCCTTTTATAGGCAAACCCTAATGGAGAGCTCCAGCAAGGCCACCAGCAATTGGGCTCAGGTGTTGGGCCGTGTTCTATGGTTTGGGCTTCAGGCCCAAGCTTGGCAGCTCCTTCTTGTTGGAGATCAAACCCACAAGGCTCAATCCGATCCATCTAGACTCGAGCTAACTCCCAAGCCTGGTCCAACATCCTTAACCATATTACACCTTGATTTCATGTCACATATATAATACAAATATTACATACATATAACAATGTAAATATACTTAGGAAAATATACAAGTTCTCAACAATTGCCCTCTATATTTTTCTAAGTCCGCTCCAGGCAGACTATGCCTATGTGTGGATTAGGTAACTGGGTCTGTCCTCATCCCTTATACCTGTAGAACCATCAGCCACCTTCACCTAAGTGAAGGAATTTCCTGCAAAACAAAAATTTATCTCTAGGCACAATTTTAGTACCAAAGTCAGCAGGATTGAGCTTACCATCAATCTTCAAAATATGTATCACATTATCATCAACCTTCCCACGTATAAAATGATATCTAACATCAATATGTTTAGTTCTCTCATGATACATGGGATCTCTACACAGGTATAGAGCAGATTGATTGTCAATATGTAGCACAGAAGTATAAGTTTTACCTTCAATCTCACGCAATATACCCTGCAACCAAATGGCTTCCTTACAAGCCTCAGTTGCAGCAATATACTCTGCCTCAGTTGAAGAGAGTGAAACTATAGGCTGTTGCTGAGATTTCCAAGATATGCAATTTCCAGCCCAAGTATAGACATAAGAAGTAATAGATTTTCTAGTGTCTTTATTACTGGCAAAGTCAGAATCCACATAGCTATATAGCTCATTAGAAGATGTATGTTTAGAATAACATAATCTCAACTTAGCAGATCCAAGCAAATATCTTAACAAATACTTCATAGCAAGCCAATGTTTCTCACCAGGTTCAAACATGTATCTACTTAAGGCACTAATAGAGAAAGCAAGATCAGGTCTGGTGCATATCATACAATACATCACAGAACCTACAGCAGCATCATATGGAATATTTTTCATATTTTTAGCTTCAGAAACAGATAAGGGAGCATGATTCTTAGTTAAATCAAGATGTGAACCCAAAGGAATGTCATTTGGTTTAACATTCTTAATATGAAATCTCTCCAATACCTTCAAGACATAGTCAGTCTGGTCAAGCCAAAGCTTACCTTTCTGTATGTCTCTCTCTATCTTGATGCCAAGTATTTTCTTGGCAGGGCCAAGATCCTTCATATCAAAATGCTTTGATAGTTCCTTCTTAACAGTGACAATATCAGTAGAAGATTTAGAAATCAAGAGAATATCATCAACATAAAGAAGCACATAAAGCACAGAACCAGACTTGGGTTTCTTAAAATATAAGCAAGTATCAAATTTACTTCTTTTAAAACCCAATTGTCTTCTCATACAGGTATCAAACTTAATATTCCATTGCCTGGGTGACTGCTTTAAACCATATATAGACTTTTTCAGTAAACAAGCAAAGTCAGGTTTAGATTTATCAATGAAACCTTTTGGTTGTCTCATATATATGGTCTCATTTAAATCCCCATGCAAGAAGGCTGTCTTAACATCCATCTGTTCAAGTTCATAGTTATAAACAGCAGATATGGCAAGTAATAACCTCAGAGTTTTGTATTTTACCACAGGGGCAAAAATCTCATTATAATCATCACCTTCTCTTTGAGTGAAACCCTTGGCTACAAGCCTAGCTTTGTACCTTGGGGGATCACCTTTAGAGTTACCTTCTTTAAGTTTGTATACCCACTTACTGTCAATAAACCTGGCAGTCTCAGGTTTCTTCACAAGAGTCCAGGTCTTGTTGGCCATCATGGACTCAATTTCTTCAGACATTGCTCTCTGCCAGTCACCAGAATGAGCACATCTAATAGCCTGCTCATAAGTCTCAGGAGTATAGTTGTTCACAACAGTAGAGACAACACAAGCAAACTCAACAATGCTATTGATGAACCTTTTATTTGGAATCTTAGTTCTAGGTGATCTATCTCTGGTTAATTGCCAATTTGTTAAGTCATGCCTACCAGGAGATGAAGTGCTAGAAGAGCCAGCACCATGCTCATCAGACAAAGACTCATTAGCAGTATCTAAAGACTCAGAATGGGGGGAGGGAGCATTAGAATTAGCAGAGATAGAATCATTACCAACTTCATTCTCATCATCAGTAGGTTCATCAGGAACTTCCCCACCCAATTGGTGAGGTTGCACATCATCAGCATCAGTGTCTGAGGAATCCTCTGGAGTACCTTGGGTATCCTCATCAGGATCATTGCCATCCTCATCATCTTCACCATCAGGTACATAGAAGTGGGTTGCAGATGATCCTGTGGGTACCTGCAAAGTTTTCTCAACAGAAGGAGTAAACACATTTTTAAAGTGAAATTCATCCTCAACAAAGACAACATCCCTGCTGATAATAGTTTTATAAGCTCCAGGTTGAATAATAAGATGTTTATAGCCTTTAACACCTTCAGGATATCCTAACAAAACACATTTCTGAGACCTAGGACTGAGTTTACCATCACTCTTATGAGCATAGACAACACACCCAAAAGGTCTAAGATAATTTAAATCAGGTTTCTTATTATACCACGGTTCATAAGGAGTTTTAAAACCAATGGCAGAGGATGGAGTTCTATTTATGAGGTGAGCAGCTGTCATAACAACTTCACCCCATAAAGAGTGCCTCATGCCTGCAGAAATCAACATGCACCTTGCCTTCTCTAGGAAAGTCATGTTCATCCTCTCAACAGTACCATTCTGCTGAGGGGTGCCAGGTACGGTAAGGTGCCTCTTGATTCCAGCATCTTTACAATAAGAGTTAAATCTGGAATTGCAAAATTCCAAGCCATTATCAGTTTTTAAGCATTTAACAAAGAGACCAGTTTCAACATGAACACTTGTTACCCAATGTTTGAAACATCAAAGGCCTCATCCTTTGTCTTCAACAAGTAAACCCAAACTTTCCTGCTGTAGTGGTCAATCAAGGACATAAAATACCTTCTGCCCCCAGAAGATTCAACCTGAGCAGGGCCCCAGAGATCTGAATGAACATACTCAAGAGGTTTGTTAGCAATATAAGAAGACTTATTAAAACTCTTCCTAGTTTGTTTACCCATTAAGCAATTATCACACATGTCAATGGTAGCAAGTTTGGAATTTAAAATGCCATGCTTATAAAGATAATGTAAACTCTTATTTCCTATATGTCCTAATCTATTATGCCATGTAACAAATTCAGGTATGGACATACATGCATCAGAGGCAATCAACATAGAGGAGAAATTCATCTCAGGGGTGGCTTGAACCTCATAGAGGCCCTTCCTTTTAATACAATTAATAAGGATTTTGCCATCCCTTGAGACAGTTCTAATCCCATTGCTGCTGTGTACATCACAGCCTAGGGATTCAAGTGTGCTCTCAGACATGAGATTTCTTCTAAGCTGTGGAACCCATCTAACATCCTTAATGACCCTAATAATACCATCATGCATTTTCATAGCAACAGAACCAATACCTTTAATTTTTAGGATAGAATGATCACCAAGCATAGCATCACCACCATCAAATAATCTTAAATCAGAAAACCAAGACTTATGATGAGTAGCATGCATAGTACACCCAGAATCAAGAATCCAGCAATTAGAGGCATCATTCACAAGTAACGCTAAAACTTCATGAGTATAATAGGGGTGGGTTTCACACACAGCAGGTTGTTTAGCAGCCTTTTCTTCATCTCTTTTCTTTTTGTAGCAATATTTCTCAAAATGTCCAGTTTTAGAACAATAATGACACTTCAAGTTAGACTTATCAATGCCATTAGTCTTATCAACGCCATTTTCAGACTTAGGTTGCCCCTGCTTATCCTTTTTCTTGTTATTCCTTTTGTTACCCTTACCTCTAGGCTTGACCATAAGGACTTCATCCTTGGCCTCAGTCTTAGGTTCAGTTTTAACACCAGCAGCAGTTTTAAAAACCTTCAGAGACTCATTCTTTTGGATCAAAGATTCAATGATATCATTTTTAACCAAAGAAGCATTACCATATTGAATAACATCTTTAAAAGTATCAAACTGACTGGGCAAGGAATTTAACAAGAGCACACATAGCTGAGTTTCATCCAATTTATCACCACATCTTACCAGATCTTGTGTGATAGTTAAAAAAACGATCAAGATTATCAGCTAAAGTACAAGCAATGTTCATTTTAAAGTTAAACAACTTATTGAACAGATTTACACGAGATGGGAGAGACTTTACCATATACAAACCTTCTAGAGCATCCCACAATTTTTCAGCAGTGGTGTGCTCTAGTACCTGCCTAGCCACTTCATTAGAAAGACGAAGCATAATCTCACTGTGAGCCTGGAGATCAGTCTCCATGATTTTTTCTTTGCTAGTTCCTTCTGGGAACTTGTTCGTTATAGCCACATGACACTTTTCTTTGAGAAGTATGACTCGCATCTTCACCTGCCACATAGCAAAGTCAGTAGTGCCATTGAAAGGTTTTATACGAACAGAGTCAGACATATTGCAGAATAACAGCAAATGACACAAGCAAAGAATGATATATCACAAACACAAAAAACGGAAGCGAAATCTTTCAAGAACAAGCAGTAAATGAAAGACAATAAAGAACAGATCCTGTTGCGTCGCGTAGGGGGGAATGGCACCAGGCGATACACCCTATCTAGGCCCACCCGCTTCCTACGCCAGTTCCCGCTCTTTGAGATCTATAAAGATTCAGCTAGGTTGGGAAGAGGACACTCAAGCGCTAACAACAGAACACATGCTCTGATACCACATTGAAAAGCAAGATCGAGTCTAACAGTTTCGCAAGAACAACAAAGGCATGCAAGATCTAAAATAGAGAAAGAACACAAGACTTTTTACGAGGTTCGGATCCGCGATCCTACATCCCCGGGGCCTCAAGAGTCAGCCCTAATCCACTATCAAATAAGGGAGAAAGTACAGATCAGACAAATCCAAGAGTACAAGTACAGATCTAAGCATAAACGAAACAAACAGACACGAAAACAAGCAAGAAGAAGAAGAACTTCTTCGACAATCTCAGATCTGAGGATACAGACTCAGATCCAAGGATTGGAACCCAACACAGAGCTGTTGCCGGCCGCCAAGGGAACTCTGAACACCGAGAAGTCGACGGAGAAGAAGAGCTTCACCGATCGGAGGTGGGAGGAGCTTGAATAGCAAACCCTAACCCTTAGCTCGCCTTGCTCTCGCTCTCACTCTCTCTTTCTTTCTCTGGAGTAAGAGGAACAGTGAAGAAGCTAGCGACGCCAGGAGAAGGCTTTGCCTTTTATAGGCAAACCCTAATGGAAACCCGGAGAGCTCCAGCAAGGCCACCAGCAATTGGGCTCAAGTGTTGGGCCGTGTTCTATGGTTTGGGCTTCAGGCCCAAGCTTGGCAGCTCCTTCTTGTTGGAGATCAAACCCACAAGGCTCAATCCGATCCATCTAGACTCGAGCTAACTCCCAAGCCTGGTCCAACATCCTTAACCATATTACACCTTGGTTTCATGTCACATATATAATACAAATATTACATACATATAACAATGTAAATATACTTAGAAAAATATACAAGTTCTCAACAATTTCAATTCGTAAATAGACCTAATAAATGTAATGGATTTTTCATCGTTTCTTTTTCTATGTAGCAGTTGCATGACAGCAATTTCATAATGAAAATTAACGTACACGTACGTACAATTAATGGTATTACATGAATGGAATCAAACAAATATACGGAGAGTACGTTCTGATAACTTTCCGGATGCAGCGACTCGCGTTCACCTATAACAGCAATAACAAATTTATTTATTGATAAATCCGCTTGGTATAGCTAGCTAGCTAACGAAACTGCATACAATAGAACTTGTTATAAGTGGGTGATGCCAATTTGAGCTTCATATGTTTCACACTTATACCCACCGCACGCGCCTTCACAGCCGTCCTGTCCGCCACGCGCGGCCCCATGGCTTTCGCAGTGTCTCTCAGCACGAACTTCTGGATTTTGCCGGTAGCCGTCTTGGGGAGCTCGTCCGTGAAAACCACCGTTTTGGGGACCATATAATGCGGCATGTTCGCCCTACAATACTCGACTATCTCCTCCTCGCTCGGCTCCCGCTCCAAGTCGGGCTTCAGGCTGAGGAACGCGCAGGGACTCTCCCCCCAATGCTCGTCAGGGCGGGCCACCACGGCCGCCTCGTTCACCGCGGGGTTAGTGTACAACACTGACTCCACCTCCACGCTGCTGATGTTCTCCCCGCCGCTTATGATCACGTCCTTTGACCGGTCCTTGATTTCGAGGTACCCGTCAGGGTGCATCACCCCGACGTCTCCCGTTCGGAACCATCCGCCGTCTTCCATGCACTCTGCAGTGCCCTTGGGGTCCTTGAGGTAGCCCAGCATCACAGAACCGCCTCTAAGGACGACTTCTCCGACGGATTGCCCGTCGCGCTTCACGCTCTTGCCGGTGTTGGTGTCGATTACGTCCATTTCCGTTAGGCCAATTGTTCTCACCCCTTGCCTGCATTACATTATAGGTAACACACATCCTCCATAAATATTAATACTTCGTATTAATTACGTGGCATATGCATGGCCTTTAACGTATCGCATATATGCAACTACTATAATAATAATAATAATAATAATAATAATAATAATAATAATAATAATAATAATAATAATAATAATAATATCGAATCCAAAAATAGTTGATTTATATTTATTTATTTATTTTAAAAGATAAAGATTTTTGTATATAACTAAATGTCATTTTAAAAGATAAAGCGTCTACCATTTTATAAAGAAAAAAAAGGAGAAGAATTATGAATAAACATATTTTTAAAACATCATATATATTATTATAAGAAAAATATCTTCGGATCAGTATAACCCGGGCGCTTCACAGGCTGATCCATGCATGTGATTCTAGTACGCGCGTCGTCAATACATGGATGATCCCATGTGTGATTAAAATTCTGTATCACTTGAAATATCATTTAATTCACCTACCAGTTACCTATCATTTTAATTATTAATTTCATTGATAAACTCCGGCCTCCGGGATACGTATATCACTTGAACCATCATGTAATTGATACATTATCTATGTATTTGATGCCAAATTAATAAGTTCGAAGCAAAATTTGTCTATGTAGTTTTTTAAAGAAAAATTAACAAAAGATAATCTTATTTATCAGCTTTCAGAAAAAAAAATCAAATCTTTCAAAACTACTAAAAATAATAAAGTACAAATCATTACAATAATAAACTCACTGATGATAATTGAAACTTTAAAAACCACCAAAATAATCCAAACTATCCCTCGTTACTCATAATAATTCTATTTTTGTATCGAAGATAATAATTCTAATTTGAGTTTATCGAAAGTGTAATTTCAAAAAAATACTCATTATTTTCTAAATTACATAAACCACGCACAATTTGTCCAAATTTGTGCAAATAAACCCTTAATGTTGAAATTCCAAGTACCTCGGTTGGTCAGTTCGTATGAAAATGGAAGTCCCATCGAGATTTGTTTAATTATAAAATTGGAATTCACCTTTGTAACAGAAAAATTTAAGTAATTGTGTAAAGGATTCACCCCTTATATATTATTTAGTTTGTTTGTTTTTTCATTTTAACTAATGGGTGATGATATTTTAATAGTCTAACACATCCCTTCAAGTACAATCGGCCGGTTTGACACTTGCACATTTTTTATTTGGTTTGAACATTTCAATCTCTAATTTCTAGCTCAACAATTTTTTTTTTTTTTTGACGACTTTCAGCATTCTCAATCTTTTTTAACCTGGAGTCAAGAAAACCGATCTAACTCGAACTTGCTCTATAATAACACGTGAAATTCCGAAAAACCCCTGTCGGGTGTGTGAAAATATAAGTCGTATTGTGATTATGTTTGTTTTTTTTATTAAAAAGTAAAGATTGACCCCTTCTAATTACCTTTTTTTTTAATCAGCCGATACACAATCTATTGCTCCCTCCGTTCGGCAAAACATGTCACTTTACTATTTACGTACGCTTTTTTAGAAGATAAAAAGCTATGTAAAATATCTAGTTTTTTTTAACAATTTCGTAGTTATTATAATTGTTAAAATAATTTGTTAAAAAAATAAATTTTTTTTATATATTTTTATCATTTTAAAGAAGCGTCTCTCATATTTTGCCGAACGGATAGAGTAACTTTTAATTAATTTCTTATTAAAAAAACATATATTATGTGCATATGTTTCAATTTGTTAGGATTAGTGTTTATTTTCTCTTCAATGGTCTGTTGAAGGAAAAATTATGCCGAGGTACGTAGTTACCGATGCGGGCAGTAATTAATATAGGTTTGTCCACATTCATTTATAATTTATTAGGCATGCAGTTGGTATGGTTATCATACTTTGAAGAGGTGTCCTCATAAATGATCTTAGAAGGTAGGCAATGGGTACTAACATGCTTCCATTTAATACTCATACGTACGTATACAGACAACTATATATTTGTCACTCGAAACCACGATTTTCCTACTGCATTCTAGAAAATGGACGAATATATATTAGGGGTTAATGTATTAAAAGGAAGTAAAAGTATTTTGGTAAAATGTCTATGAGTATCTCTTTTATCGTGTGAAAATGTAACACGTATTATAAAGATTTAATAATAATAATAATAATAATAATAATAATAATAATAATAATAATAATAATAATAATAATAATAATAATAATAATAATAATAATAATATCGTGTTGAGTTGAGGTAAAGAGATTTGTTGGTTTATGGGTGTGATAACAATAGAGACACTTGTGTGGATGTGGTTGAGACTTCACTGTTCACAATTATAACCAATGATTTCTTTGTATCCGGCAAGATAGTCTCTCTAGCCACTAAAAGAAAGGAGAAAAAGTATGCAGATATTTGTGCAGATAAGGGGACTGTTTCCTGACATTTGCGTTCTCTACTTTTGGAGAACTAGGGGCTCATGCTATTGATTTTATGAAGCAGGTTCAACTGGTTACGAAAAGTAATGGGGCAGTGTTTGATAATGATTTCATATTCCATATAGTCGGTTTCACTATTCAAAAAGGGGTTGAAACTCAATTCGTTACGAGACTTTCAACTAACTTTATGTAAATCTAAGACTTTCTACTTTTTGCACGTAATTTAAGGATGTAAATATTATATAAAATATTGATTCTTTTCATTAATTTTTTTACAATATAATACTTATTAATACTTTTTTTGTTAATTAAAACTTGATGTTTTACTATTTATGCACGTTTTTTTAGGTGTTAAAAACTATCCCTATATTATACATTACATTGACTTTTTAAAATAATTTTCTTTAATAATTTCATACTTATTACAATTAAGTATGAATTTATAAAAACAAATGTGAAAAAATGTTAATGTTTTATATAGTTTTTTATTATTCTAAAAAAACGTACATTAATAGTAAACAATAAATTTTAATTAACAGAGAGACTAAGTATTATATTGAAAAAAAATTTAATTAAAATTTAATATTTTATATAATTTTTAACTTTTTACACTACGTGTAATAATAATAATAATAATAACAACAATAAGTAAGTGACTTTTTCAAGTCGAATACAATTTTTTGAGGACGGTAAAAAAATACATAATGACCAACACCACAGGTCCACAGTTTAAAGAAAGTCAAAGTAGAGTTGTGGAAAAAAAGAAAAAATAAAATTAGGAAATTACTGAAGCGTTGAGTAATTGTAGTTTGTAAGAACGACATGACATGTGGCATAATTTGTTGACCACGTAGGTACCGTGAGATTAGCATGCATTAAAGAGGTCCCAACGCTTATGCAAGTGTAAGTGTGGACTGTGTGGGTGTTGGTGTAACTGTGTAATTAAGGGCGAGATGGACAATTGCCAATTGGGGTTACCTGGATTTGAGCCTAGCACGTTCCGAAGCAGGGAAATGGTTCCACTTGTCCTGCCAAGGGCAAGTCACCACCAGCCCACCTGTCTCCGTCAACCCATACCCGTGACTCACCACGAAACCCGCCTCCTCCGCCCTCCTCAGCACCTCCGCTGGCGGTGGCGCTCCTGCAGTCAGTATCTCCACCGGCCTTTCCAGACGCCCCTCCCCTGCATTTGCCAGCATGTTCAGCACCACTGGCGCCCCGCACATGTGCGTCACCCGGTGTCTCCGGATCGCCTTAAACACCTTGCTTGCATCGAACCTATCCAATTTTTTTTAAAAAAATTACTAGTCAACTATATCAAATAATTCAATGAAAAACATAATCAAATAAAATCATCCACATATATTTTTTAAATTATCATTCTTCCAACCTAGCTAGGATATACTTTAATTAATGTATTTCAATACCTACTCAATAATGGGTGAGAGTTTAATATAAGTATTAAATTGTGGAAAAAAATTAATGAAAATATTAATATTTTATAAAGTTTCTAATTTTTTAAAATGAATGCAAAAAGTAAAAATATCAATTATTTTCAATGGGAGAAAGTAATAATAATTAAAAGTAAACATTTTACATGTACATGCATAAGTTACTCCCCCATTAAATTGAATTGTTTCAATTCTTGTACTATATTTCTAGATATTGTTATGTTGTACATGGATGCACGGCGGAGGGG
This sequence comes from Persicaria tinctoria, assembly GCA_037127255.1. Taxonomy (NCBI): domain Eukaryota; kingdom Viridiplantae; phylum Streptophyta; class Magnoliopsida; order Caryophyllales; family Polygonaceae; genus Persicaria; species Persicaria tinctoria. Next base: position 37,112,174 of record JBANSL010000012.1, on the reverse strand, counting down.
TCATGTGAATTTACAATAAACAAACAAATTACTGTAGGAACTGAATTGGACCAAAACAGAAACAGTAGTAGTTTAGTGTAGTGTATTATAGGAAAGTACTATACAATAGGCAAGCAGAGAATATGATCGGACCTCCTCATGCAGACGTTGGTCCCCCCAACAGCCGCCATCGCCCAGGGGTAGCTCCACCCGTTGGCGTGGAATATCGGCAGCGTCCACAGGTACACCGGCCCCTTTGGGAGCGGCCAGTTTATTATCGCATCCACCGTTATCATAAACGTCCCGCGGTGTGACATCACCACCCCCTTCGGATCCGACGTCGTCCCCGATGTGTAGTTCAGCACCATCGGGTCCCACTCCGACTCCGGCCGGACCCAGCTAAATTCAGGGTCTCCTTGGCTCACCAAATCCTCGTAGCGGAAGCAGCTCACGGCCGGGTGAACAGCTCCGTTGGAGTCGCGGGTGGTGTCTTGGACGACGACGAGGGCGGGGCGGGGGTGGGAGCCAGGGAGGAGGGTGAGGGCTTCTTCAATGAGAGGCAGGGCGACGGAGTCGAGGATGATGGCAGCGGAGCGGGAGTGGCGGAGGAGGGCCGAGACGGAGCGGGCGTCGAGGCGGGTGTTGAGGTTATTGAGGACGGCGCCGGACATCGGGACGGAGAATTGGAGCTCGTACATTGCGGGGATGTTGGGGAGGAAGGCGGAGACGACGTCGCCGCGGCGGATGCCGAGGATAGCACGGAGGGAGGAGGCGAAGCGGAGGCAGCGGCGGTGGGTGTCGGGCCATGTGGCGACAACGACATCATCGTGAATGAGGGAGGGGCGGTCGGGGTACGCGGTGGCGGCCCTCTCGAGGAAGGTGAGAGGGGTCAGCGGCGGGGAGTTGGCTGGCCGCGGCATCCTCAGCTCCTCCATATTCACGATGATCAGCGCTGGACGTCGATCGTGCAATATATTTAATTTCTTACTATTTTTTGATCGTTGGAAATTGTAATAGAAACCAACTCGGGTAGTAGATAAGACCGCATATGATACCACATTAAATACTCACGCTCTCTCAGGATCAAAAGAGGAAAACGGGTTTTTTTTTACGTAGTATTAAAAAAAAGGAAGAAAAAGAAGAAAACGGATATTCCATTAAATAAATTGTCGTCATCTACTCTTCTGAACAAACGTTCAACCAACCATAAATTGATATCGAATAATGTATAAAAAAGATTTACTTATTTATATTTAGGTAGTAAACTAATTAAAATAGTATAATCTTTGAAAGTATATTTAAAAACAATACCATTAAATTGATCAAATAATATAATTTTTATCAACACCTGTAGCCTAGCTGATATAGCTCGAATCAATAGGCTTAGTTTGGTTTACAGACGTGATGTCCACTGCATCCATCTTAATATAATTCTTTTTCATTGTAGTCCACTAACTAAAAAAAAGCAAAAATCACAACAAAATCCTCAACGGAAAAATTTCAAGGATGAACTTAATGATTCTTTCAAAAGATCAGGAAAATCAAAATAGAAGTAATGAAACTCAATAACCTTGACTGTATTAAAATTCTCCTTCATGTCTTAACCGAGATCTCCATCGCGGGATCAAAGTCTCCCTTCCGATAGCAATAGATCGACGAATATATTACACTACCAAAAAAAAAAAAAAAAGATCATTAGTAGCTCACATTATGATCACACTTTGTTGGCAGTCAATGATGCACTCAACATTCATAAAAAAAACCCATTTAATTTGATAAAACTCTACTGCAAGGAGAAACAATCAAAGAAGAAATATATCGATATGGGAGAGCTAACCTTTTGCCCAACCATATCAAAATAAATTATCCATGATTATACGATTTTGTAACTGTTAAGGAATAGCAAAGCGAACCTTCTGGACCAATATTAATGGATGGTGTACCTTAGACCATATTCAAATGCTTATTCTAGCAGAAACAAAGACTGAAACAGAATCGAAAGAAGCTCTCTGGAAAAACGTCGGTTTCTCAATGTGGGCCGATCCCCGGCCTCTGGCTAGGCCGGTGGCATTGGCCTATTCTGGAACGAAAACTCATTCATAGATGAAACTATCTCATTTGTTATTCATCTCCCAAGAATTATCGGCGTAAAATATAAACACATAAAGGAGCATTTTGAATGCCTTATGCTCTTTGTTTATGCCCCTCCCAATCCTTCTGATAAAGAGGATTTTTGGAGAACCCTATATAATATAATTGGTCAAAGCAACCTTCCCTGCTTGTTTATAGGAGACTTAAACGAGATAAGCTCATCCTCGACTAAAATGGGAGGCGCAGAAATGGCACTGGGAAGATTCCAAAGATTAATTGACTTTAAAGATGCATGCTCATTGCTAGAGATTCCTTCTTTCGGCGACCCTTTCACATGGAGAAACAAGCAATATGGACCCGACAATATATTGGAAAAATTGGACAGGGTACTTGTCCACCATGAGATACTCGATATCTAGCCCAGAATTGGCTACAAAAAATGAAATTTTCGCAAACTCGGACCACTGCCCCATAGCAATAAACATATCGAAAGACAACAAATTTTAACCGCCGCCATTTAAGTTTGAAAATATGTGGTAGCAGAGGAAAGACTTCCGGAATATTGTCAGGCAATCATGGAGAGCATCTTGCGTCGGATCGGCCATGTTCCAAATCACGCATAAATAAAAAATCCTTAAACAAAAAGCCAAAACGTGGAACAAGAAAACATTTGGAAATATATTCCGTCAAATTCAAGATGTTGACGAGGCTCTAATTGAACTTCAATCAACGCAACAAAATAATCAAAACTCCAATATATATATAAAAGAGCAGAACCTTTTGTCAAAAAAGGATAACCTACTCCTCTTCCACTAAACTTACTGGAACCAAAGAGCCAAATCAAAACATCTAAAACTAGGAGATACCAACTCCTCCTATTTCCATAAAGTAGCCACTGGTAGAAGAACCCGAAAGATAATCAGATCAATTACCTCTACGAAATGAACCCAGATAATGGGAGATGCGGATGTTAAAAAGGAAATCCAAAGAGATTTTGAGAGGAGGTTTAGTCGGGAACAACCTTAAACGAATCTCCAACTGGAAAACTACCTATCAGGAATCAACCCAATGATTACAGAAGAAGAAAACAAACTACTTATTCAACAACCAACCAATAGCGAAATTAAAAAGGCGGTCTTTTCAATGGGTAACAACAAATCTCTGGGGCCGGATGGTATGACGGCTGAATTCTATAAGAAATATTGGGACATTGTGGGTACCAATATTATCAGAGTTATTAAAGCTTTCTTTCATTCTGGAAACCTTCTGAAACAAATTAATCACACTTTCATCTCTTTAATACCAAAGAATGACAATCCCACCATGACTTCGCATTATCGACCAATTAGCCTATGTTCTACTTTATACAAAATCATCTCAAAAATATTAACTGAACAACTTAAACTAATACTAGGTAAACTCATACATCCACTTCAAGGTGCCTTCGTCTTCGACAGAGCAATTCAAGATAACATATTAATAGTACATGAGATTTTTCATTCCTTCCGTACAAAGAAGGGTACCATGGGTTGGACGGCAATAAAACTTGACATAGAAAAAGCCTACGACATATTAGATTGGCAATATACGAAATCAATTCTCCAGAAATTTGGATTCCATAAAAAATTTGTGGACATCATTATGGAGTGAGTGACAACAGTTTCTTTTTCTGTGTTAGGAAATAACGGCCCTACAAATCTCTTCACACCAACGAGGGGATTGAGACAAGGGGATCCCCTTTCCCCGTTTCTCTTCCTTCTTGGAGCAGAAGTCCTTGCTCGCAAACTCTCACTTGAGGCTGACTCAAATCGCAACAACGTCGGCTTCAAATTTGGCCAATCGGGCCCCTGTGTCCCTTTTCTGGCTTTCGCGGATGATATCATAATATTATCCAAAGGAAGCAACTCTTCTTGTACAAAAGTTAAGGAAATAATCGAAGAATACTGTATATTTTCTGGACAAAAAGTAAACTATCATAAGCCATCATTTCAAACTACCCCGGGTATCCCCAGAAATAGAGCACGTGACCTACAAGGGATACTTAACATACCCCTAGAACAAAACTTGGAAAAATACTTAGGGTGCCTAATTATAAATGGGAGGGTTACTAAGGAAACGTTCGGAGAAATAATATGTAAATCAAAAGACCAATTAAGCAAATGGCGTGCAAATGCCCTATCACAACAAGGTAGAGCAAGTGTGATTGCTTCCAACCTTCCATCAAAACCCCTATACTCAATGCAAAGCTTCATGCTCCCTGCGACAGTCCATAAACAACTAGATCAAATCAATAGAACCTTCTTCTAGAATAAAGTTTCTCATCACAATCCGCTCATCAGTTGGGACAAAATATGTAAATCAAAGAGGCATGGGGGATTGGGAATATGAAAAGCCAGAGTCATGAACGAGGTACTCCGGTTAAAACTTCTATGGAAACATCTGACAGAACATGAGAATAACTAGGTCAAAATTATTCAGTACAAATACTTAAAAGAAAATCACATACTGAACTACTCCAAGAAAGGTAATGCCTCTTCGCAATGGTCAAAATTAAGCTCACTAATCCCAAAATTCAAAACAGGGCTCATTTGCCTAGTGGGGGATGGGAAATCAATTAAGTTTTGGACCGACAATTGGGTAACAACGACTCCTCTCAACAACAGGATAGATTCGCGAGATAATATAAACCCACATGATTTTGTGTGCGACTACATTATCGGAGGACAATGGTGGAAGGAGAAGCTGCTTTCAGTTATCCCTGCCCACATAACAGAGGAAATCACGAACATATCTTTGCCAATCACCCCTTTTACAGATAGACTTTACTGGTGGCCCGCCAAAAAAGGTCGGTTTATGACGACGAGTGCTTATAATTTAGTATCAGCAACCTCACAATGACCATCGGAGGAATTCTTCTAGATTTGGGGACTTGACGTTCCCCCCAAAGTTAAAAACTTTATATGGAAAATAAAACCAAAGGGACGTGCCACGGCTACCCGCTTACCCCAAAAGGGTGTGGCGGTACCAAGTACGTGTATATTTTGCAACCAAGCTGAGGAAAATGATATACACCTATTCATAGAATGCCCCATCAACAACTTCCAAAAACAATTCCCCAGAGAATTATCCCATAAGATCCATACGTACTTTGCTATGTAACAATAGAGATATGGATCAAATCTTACAAATTATTGGCTCGATTCTTCCGGTGGAGAAGAGACAACATATCGCAGTTAGATAGTTGACTATATGGTTTGCTAGAAATCAAACTATTTTCAGGGAATTGAAAAAAGTATCCCATCCCCGGAGGGCTTCAGAAAAATTAGTATGAACAACATTGAAAACTGGAAAAGGGCAAATAGATGGAACAAATCTGAAAATGAGGATCCAACAAATAACAAAAAGGAACTACACCACAACAAAAATAAAAACAAACAAACATATCATTCGAGGAAACCTCCGATAGGGAAATACAAGCTGAACTTCGACGGATCCTTTATATCGACAACAAACTGCTCTATTAGGTTCATCATCCGAGATTAGCATGGTGATCCAGCTAGCATTGGGGGCAATCTCCTATCATGGAGGAAGCTCTTGCCCTATGCCTTGGGATGGAAAAAGCCAAGGAACTAAAGATAACAGACCTAATAATAGAAGGAGACTAGAAAATTATAACGGATTTTCTTAACTCACAATCTGACTGTCCATGAGAAATAGAAATGATAATGTCTGATATCCAAGCGCTTCTCCAAACTGTAAATTCGGTTAGAATATCACACATTCCCCGTATTGGTAACCGGGTAGTAGATAAGGTTGCACACCTTTGCTACTCTACCAGGGGACCTGATTTGTATCTTCATACATGCCTACTTGGCCTCATCCTACAGGATGCTTTCGGAGAGGGTTCTCTTATCCGAATTTTTTCCTAACAAAAAAATATATCATTCAAAATATACCAATATCTTAATTTTTTCAATATTATATCATCGTTTTTGCTTGATTTATAGTCAAAATAAAATGAAATACCTCCTAAAGATTGAGTTATTTTTAATTCTTACCGCACTCCTCCAAAAATTATATTATTATAATTATTTTTCCCTTAATTATCATCATCAATATTATTTCTTATTAGTAAAAATAACTACAAATAATCCCCACCATACATCCCTATTCAACAAAAAATTAAACCAATCTTTTAAAATAACTAACTAATTGCTTAACTATTTCTTTCCTATATATAAAAAATGAGACACCTCAATTTAGTACTTAGTTTTCATTCCAAAATGTTTAAAAGTTTAGAAAAAATACATAAATGCCCTCTTTCCAAACCTCGATCACTCTCCAAAGTCATAACCCACGCCACCATGGTCAACACCTAGAGTTGTTCATTACCGAGTATCCGACACGACACGGATATTCGTGTCGGGTACCCGAAACCATTAACTCCCAAATCGTCGATCTGAACACGAACCATTAACTTGGGGGTACCCGACAGGAATGCAGGAAACGGTTTCATGTATTTGTATCGGGTACCAGACACGGCCTGCTTAACCCTTTCAATACTTTCGTTCGACAAATCAAAGGAATCAATTCAATCTGAGGAGAGAAATATGAATCAAAATTACAAGTTGTCAGGAAGAACTATAAGCCATTAAGCCTTCATGGAGAAACACCAAAAGATATCGACCGGATATGAAGAGCTCTTGTCAAATTTGAAGAATACAGATCGACTTGAGTTTGAGAGAGAGGAGGAGAAGAAGTGAAGATGGATGTCGACCCTTACAATCGGATCTGAAGAGCTATCCGGAGATGTGTTTGAGAGAGAGAGAGAGAGAGAGAGAGAGAGGATGAGGAACCGACGACTTTAATTTATGGAGGCTAGGGTTTGGACTTTAATTGATTTTAATTAATTTTTAAAAAAAAATTGAAGAGAAATAGGTAAAAGTGGAATTTGAACCTTGGGGACGGAGCACTATGAAAACCAAGTCACGCTCTTCTACCATCTACGCCAATGGAGCATCATGGATCTTATAGAAACATTATTTACATGTTACATATTATGACCGTACGTTAAATAAAGAAAAATTAAACGGTTCGTGCAGGGTATTCGATAAGAGGATAGGCCCGATCCGAACATGAACCGTTTAATGTCGTATTTTATCGGTTCGTGTCATTATCGTATCGTGTTTTTTCGATTTCGTGTTTTTTCGTATCGTATCGTCATGTTTTCGTGTCGTATCAGTCGTGTTGAGTTTTTCTGCACACCCCTATTAACACCAACCCCAACATCGACCTAGATGCACCCAATCCGTGTACCACATACTACAACAATTTACATCTCAGGCGACTAATATTACTGACTTCGTCACTTGCGACATATATATAGGCGACATACTTAATTTGTAGACTTCTCAGTTAGATAAACTTCATGGGTGTTGGCTGGGCGTGAAATGGTCGTTGATTCACACCAAAAATAATCTCACCTCAATAGCTAGTATAATGGTAGAGTAGCGGTCGATCACACTAATAGATTGTGCGACTTGCGTATGTTCTTTTTCAACAATAAGAGAAAAGAGGGATGTAGAGAAAACAATACTAAATTAACAAGAGCAACGATGATTGTTTGAAAACAATATAAAGAAATATAGTTTCAGTCACATGTACAATTCGCAACAATAGTTGGTTTTCTATTCACCGGGCTTACTTTTAGTTATATGGTTTCTACATGGTTACTCTAGGATTTGGTTTATGTACATACTTTAGTAGGCCACCTATTCGATCACCACTAATCCGATTCTTTTTTTAATATATAGATTTTGAATTTGCAAAATAGATCTTTGGAAGTTCTATCTTTTCATAATATTTTATAGATTATCTCTTATAAAAAAAATTTCTATCCTTTATCTTTCAAATTCTATCTTATATCCTCTTACCTCAATTATATAAACCCTACTCCTCTCATTCTTCAATTCATAGATCCTCTAACCCTATTGCAAGCTATCACATTGTACTTGCTTTAAAAAATTTCTGCACTTTGAAGCTTAGATCCAAGGAATTCATCATCAACATCAAGCTTCAAGGCAAAGTTCGAAAGAACACTCAAGAACAGAACAAGATTGGCGTCCGCTGGTAACCAGCAACGCTCGCTGATAGTTGCAGACGGTGAATTATGATAGTTTTCGATGCAAAAAAAAAAGAAAAAAAATTTATGAGCTCGTTCCTTTCTTCCCTAATCATGGATAGATTCTACAATTTGGCAATGTTGCATGATTTGACTAATGAGGAGGAAAGGGCAATGGGCTTAAGATCTCGTGAGCACTTAACGACGAAATTCTTTGATTGTTTTACGCTCTATAGGTTTGTATGACAGTGTGCATGGGTTGCTAGAAAAGGGAGGACTTGGATCATTAATTTATAATGAAACCTTTTTTTTTCTTTTTTTCCCCTCTAAATGTGGCGTACAGTGTTACATAAAGAACACTTGCAAATTAAAGAGGAAAACCAAACCAATATGCAAAAATTAAAAACACACACAAGACAATTAGAAGAACACTTACGGATTCAACATTGTATAATTGAAACAAACAATTTTAGGTCTCAACATTATCTAATTGAAACAAACAATCAGAAAAACACTCCAACAACATCAATTGCACAAGACAAAACAACATCATTTTGTATTACACAAGACAAAACATCATCAGTCGAACTATCAAACCACCGAATGAAAACAAAAACGAGCAAGCGACCGGATCTGAAGTGAGCTTCGAGCGAGGTCGAGGACGAGGTCAGATTTGAAGCATGAGACTAAGAGCGACTCCACAGGGTGAGACTGACGACGGTGAGCGAGCCTAAAGCAAGAGAGGAATCGAGAGGGTGAGGAGAGGAGAGGCGATGGAGAGTCGTCGGCTGGCTAAGGCTAGCCGCCTAGGCGAGGCGGGCAACGAGTCTTTGAGAGGGTGAGAACTGAGAATGAAGAAAGAAGCATGACCTTAAGTTTCTTAACCTAGACTGCGAGTATATGTAGGAAAAAAAATTAAAAATGAAAGGCTGGGAAAAAAAATATAAAAGGGATCGAATGGGTTATTTGGGATTTGTACTTAGGTCCTCGGGGTCATGCCCAAACGGAAGAAGAGACGCTCCACCAACTAGGAACCAACATTTTGTGTTCCTCTAGAAAAATTATAATATTTCTATTATTACCAAATATTAATATTTTAAAAAAAAATTATCGTGTCGTGTCGGATACCCGAAAAGGGAAAAATGCCGATCCGAACACGGTACGATTATTGTCGTGTTTTACCGTTTTATGTCATAATCGTGTCGTATCAATATCATTTCGTGTTTTTGGTATCGTTTTGTTGCGGTGTCGTGTCAACCGTGTCGTATATTTATGCACAACCCTAACCACAAAGGTTACAATCATAACAGACTGGTTACATTTGTTCTTTGACGAATGAAAGGATGTGCTATATGGGGAAGACAACCACTCCGTAGGTTTCAGAGGTTTGATCACCCTGTTGGCCTATCATTTAATAGTAGATTGCAACAAACTCTTCCACCTAAGCAAGGATTTCAAATGGGATATGTCAACTCTGTGGAGTTCAACCCACTTGGAAGGTCCTAGCTAAGGTACCATTTCTTTAGAGGCTTGGCCTAGGACATCGACTGCACCTGCCTATGTGCATGTCAATGGGTCCTACGATTTCATATTCTCTATACCACAAGTGAAGGGGTTTATGCCTAATGAAGACGAGGAGCATGACACTACTAATGAAGATTTGGAAGTTGATTACAAAAGAATGGGGGAAGATCGATATGGATGATGATTCAGCCAGGAAGGATGAGAATGTTGGTCCATCCTAATAGAAATACATAGAATGGAGATTGAAGGCTTTGAAAGAGATCAATGATGTACTATATTGGAAGCTCAAGGAGTCCTGAGAAGAGATTCATCACAAATAGGATGACTACGCCAGACTACTTGTAGCTACAAATTGTAGTGTTGAGCAATTGATTCAGATGATCATTCACATACCAAGACCGTATCCACATCAGTAGTGCCCACCACCAAGATGATCTGGTTAGTTTACCTTTCCCTTAATGAATTTATAAAATGTAGATAAATATAAAAATATCACGCATTGCATATGTATCTATCTAAACAACCATCTTGCTTGGTTAGTTCTCTATTTTAACTTTATGCATAATCATATATGTTTCATAGCATGTTTGGACTGCTTAGCGTTGTCGTATATCTTTTGGTTTTTATGTGAAGCATGATGGAATGGGGTGAATGTAATTGCGCATGTATGTTCTATTCTTCCTATGCATAATTGAAATCCAACAACATATGGTTATAAATTAAATGACAAGTTTTGGTCTGATAGGGATATATCTATATACCCTTTTGTTTTCTTGTGTCATTATATTCTCTATATGTTTCTACCTCTTGGGATTTACTATTTTCATCTATTTTTAAGACCATATATCTATGTTTATTGCTTGTAAATTTCAAATGATTGAGGCATATTTTCGTTAGCCACATTAAAACCATGTTTGCCCTACATATGTTTCTTCCGGAGTTTATTTGGATCCTCTCCACTTCTGCCATGAAAGCATCACAATATAGATTCCCAATTGAACTTGAATTCAAATTTTGACCCTTCGGGGAGATTTGGGAGCTTTATCTCTAGTGGTTGTGATGTTAGATTGGGCTCCTTTAGATCTTGCAATGTCCTTGTAGGTGGGTTACCTCCTGGAGGTGGATTGTTTTTTTCATTGTTGATGATTTTCTCTTCATTGTCAACCATCTTGCTTGTATTCTCTTTCTATAGTCTTGAGAGCGTTCTTTTTTTTTGAATCAAAAGGAATAATAGAGAGATCAGTAGAACAAGTGCGGACCATGCAATATGGTCTAGACGATTGTTAACAAGTAAACACACACAAAAGTTTGGCACTCTTTGACAACGGTGCCAAAATTTAGTAGGGTGTGAAACGGTCATTGATTCCCACCAAAGATAATCTCAACTTAATAGCTAGTATAACGATAGAGTAGAGGTCGATCTCATAAAGAGTGCGTGTGACTTGCGTATGTTCTTTGTCAACAATAAAAGAAAAGAGAGAAGTAGAGAAAGATGTAAATTGTAGAGAAAGAAATAGTAAAGTAAGAAGATGAATGCTGATTGTTTGAATGAAATATAAAGAAATATAGTTTCCCTCACAATTCGCAACAATGGTTGATTTCTTGATCCTCGAGATTACTTCTAGTTATGTGGTTTCTGCTTAATTACTCTAGGGTTTAGTTTATATACTTGCTTTAGTAGGCCACATATTCGATCATCACTTAAGTCCCTTACTCTAGCATGAGGGGCGACTAGCACTAGGTTCCAAACTCCTAGTATCTATGCACAATCAATCCCGTCTCATTGATATTCTCACTTGGTTGTCAACCCAGCCACCGCTTTCACTAAAAGTGATAATTCCTATATGCCAATCTTCCTACACCATCAAGATTCCCAAACCATTTATGCCAGATATGTTGGCTACTTGTGGATTAAGGCCCATCTACAATCCTAGCATAATGCAATTCTATCTTAGTGGCCAATTAAGACACAATAAACAACATTAGAAATATCGAAACAAAGAAGATTGAAATAATCTTAAGTAGAAATAACTATCAATCAACCCTCACATTCCATCAACCATGCCTTGAAACGTGAGCAAAACTAAAGAAAGGTTCGACCACTCATGGCTTACCTCAAAACTATAAAGAAACTATAAAGAAAAGTTGTTGACGAATGTTCTCTAAATTCCATGATGAAAAACCCTAAATGAACTAGGATATTTATAGGGCCAGGGTTGACAAAAAACCCTAAGAAAACCGACCAAAATAAGATAAGAATAAATCTTTGTAGGATATGAAAGAATATCTTTGAATAAACTTTGAAAGATTTATATGCGGATCCGGCCTTATCGCTATCGGCAGGCGCCAACCCCCATCAGTTAGTGGTACGGCCTCTACGAGGATCATTAATTCTGTCCAAAGATAACCCACAACAAGGTAGTATAGCGAGTAAGTCCATGTTTCAATCCAGAGGAAGCTTAACCTCTGCATATGTATTTCTATATTTCTTTGTTAACAGGTAAGAAACCAAATTGATGGTCGAAGAAATTGTAAGAAGAAGAGAGTAAGAAATCTATAAGAAAGTAGAATGTAAGTGGGTTATAATATCAATGGAGAATGAGTCTGTTCCCCTGCCAATTCGCAAAAACGATTGGTATATTGATCACTAAGTTCTCTGTAGTTACATGTACTCTACTTATTATCCTAGTTAGTGGTTTATATAGACATAATATCAAATCATTCCCCTTAATCTATTATGGGGGTCGAGTAGTACTAAGTCCCAATCAACTAACACCTAAACAATACCACTCCCGTCGTAGCAACTTGTCACCTAGTTGTTAACCTAGTCATTTCTTCCACTAAAAGTGATATCCCTTAGATATCGATCTCTCTACACAATCCAGATTCCTAAACTGTTCCTACAGGATATGTTTGCAACTTCAGATTAAAGTGTCCGCAAGCGGATGAAGTCATAAACCTAGTGCGATGCAATTCTATCTAGGTCTCATGTCATAAAACCCTTGAAGATGAAACCCAAGAAGTCATAAAACCTTCAAATTTTGAATAATACATGAAGAATGAATTGATGAGTTGATAAATACATAAAACTAATGAAAAAGGTCTATATATAGGGCTCAATAACTGTTGAAAACCTTAGTTTCCACCATCTCTTAATGGATGGTTTTGGCCGATTAGTTAGAATTTATGGAAATAAGAAGATTAGGTAGAAGATTTGGTTTGATCTCTATTAGCGAGGATCGATCTACTAATTCCCTTCGGTGGCCGCTGAGCTCCTGTTTGCGGGCACCAAATCGGTGTCACCGTTCTTCTCTTTGCTCATTGTCCTTAGCTCGACTCCTCTTGATGATTATTCAAGTTCCTTTTCTTGGCCTTCCCTAGATCCCTTTTAGCTCCTCATGTCCCTTTCGACGTTAGAATCTGTAATTCAGCAAAATAACTCGAAAAACATTCATATTTAGAACTCTACCACCACACAATACAATATGCGAATTACTTCTAAAACATGCAATGTGTACACCCTAATTATGCTAAAATTTTCTATAGTGCCTATATAAAATATGCATTATCAAACTCCCACATACTTAGCTTTTTCTAGTTCTCGAGCACAAATAGAACAAGATATAAGTCACTTATCCCACATGCAAGATTCATCATTTGTTCATCCCATAAAAAGCAACATCACAAGTGAGCAAGAGCTACGAAATTGTAAATGCAGCGTCATCACATGTAAATGAGCAATCCAATCATATAGGCAAATATCTGACCAACCTCACTGGAATCAAAGTGTTGCACTCTACTCTCATGTGTTTAGGTTTATCATGCAACGCTTAACTTAATCTGAAATGAAACTATGCTCATAGAGATTGAAAACAATATCATCAAAAAATCTCCACCATGGATGATATTACATGCAGAAAACATCATGAGGTCTTTTGTATGAGTTGTAATGGGGCTTGATATGAAAATAAGGACAAAGAGTATATTTGGCCAAGTGGTGCTTAAAATCCGAGAACTAAGATCCTAGGTTCAAAAATCATCAACCAAACTATATCAAAATATACATTAAGCTCACTAGCAATTCATCAAAAGAATTCAAAAACATCACGAGGTCTTTAGCATGGTTTGTAATGGGGCGTCATCATGCATGTTTAAATTTTGAGACTTCATGCAATGGGACTTACATAAATACATATGCAAATGCATGATGTTTTTGGATTTTTGGATTTTTTTTTTCATTTTTTCATTTTTTTTAAACATGTATGAAGTCTTATTACAATCCTCTCTCCCACACTTAAAGCTTTCATTGTCCCTAATGAAAATCAGTCAAAGACAAGTGCCATAACAATACATACATGGGAAAAAGAAAGAAAAACAAGAGAAATAAAAAGAAATAAAAATAAAAGAAAAGAAAACTAACTGCTCAATGTGGTGGTGGGTGCGAGAGGAACAAGTAAAATTGTTGCATCTGATCAAATAAGGTGATCATCCTGTAATCCACAGACTGCCACCTCCGGTTCCTCTCTCCCATCTGCTATTCTGATGAGCGATTTTTAGATGCATAAACCACTCAACAAATTGGCGTCGTTGCCAAAGAATCTAGTTTATTTCTTTGTTTTGTGTATTTATTAGTTTTTGTACATATATCTAACCCCATTGTGAACCTATCTTATGGTTCATAACACCCTTAATACTAAATTTTAATATGTTAAGTTTGTTGCAGTTTGAAGATAATAACATTCATCAATACTTTACTAGATCGCGACACTGTCACTAACAACCTCAACAGTCCTCTCCTCTTGATTCTCAAAAGCTAGCCTCGCCATGCCCTGAGGTACTGAAGGATGCAAGAATGGGAGATCCTATCAAAGTCATTGTGCTTAATTCAGTATCTCTTGTGTGGTTTCAACATAATAATGACGTTCAAGAGGAAGAGAAATTATTTGCATACAATTATAGTTTCTTTGACGATGGACAAGAGGGTCTAGTGCTTCCTAACATGGAATATTATGAGTCGACGCATGAGGTTTCATGTGTTGTGCCTCCTACTCCATCTAAAACATTCATTGTGAGCACGCCCATTGATGAACCATGTCTAGAGCCACCTGTTGAGGCTATAGAGTTAATAAAGGTAAACATTTATGATGGGGAGGGTACTGGTGAATATGTTGACCCCTTTGACTGCTATTTTTAGAAACCACCAGCGGAACTGTGTTGGTCGTACTATATACCTTCAATGGGAAGCCACTCTAGGGCATATGAAGAGTTTGAGACCTTCTTCAACGTTACATCCTTTGACTTTGGCTCCTTCATATGTGGTGTACACCTACCTAGATGGTGTGCACCAGAGTTTGATTTGCTAATGAGGCCATTGGTAATGTTCGAGTAAGTCTTGAACATGTGGACAAATAAACCGTTGAGCCAACGATGTAAAAAAAAAGGCGTTGCTTGGGAGGCAACACGAGGTATGTTTTATAGTTCTCATGGTTTTCAATTCTTAATTACATTTTCAGTCTTTCTTTTTAAATAAAATATATAGTTCCAAATCGATAGATAGATGTCTTTGGAATTATTGTGAGCTAACATGTAGGATAGGTAAAAAGGAACGAGGAATGCAGAAGTGAAGAGAACGAAAAACGGGTCTTTCGTCACGGCGAAACAGACTTGTCACTGCTGCGATAGCCCGGGCATGAGCAAACTTACACTCACTAAAGACAAGTGCACGTCAATATGCCGAATGCACCATTTGCCATGTGGAGACATCTATGTCGTCGGGGTGACCATGCCCGTGCAGGAAAATCTTACCCAAAAAGCCCCCACTCCTTATATATCTATCCATATCTTCTTCTTCAGCTACCCACCACTACCTCAAGAGTAAATGGGTCAGTTTCTTTCCCCCTACCTCACTTCTATTGGTTATAGTTGTTGTCTTTAGTGATTCATTGAGGACAATGAAAGATTTAAGTGTGGGGGAGGGATTTAGTGCATTTGGTTAGATCATGTTTTAAAATTTTGCATGCACTTCATGTTTAGTTCTAGCACTTTAAATTTTTTATATTTTATAGGCATTTGAAAATAAAAAGAAAACAAGAAATGTCTAAAACATAAAAATATCATGCAATTGAGTCTGTCTTTATCTGAACACCCATCTTTTCTAGACAAACTCAAGACTTCTTATGGCATGAATGTGTAAATCCTACGATAAGTTTGAATTGCTTAGCCCTATCTCCTTAAAATGTTTTTCTTGTGGAACGTGATTTGGTGATGTAATTGAACATGTATGATTAAGCATAAGTATGACTGGAATCCATCAAAACATAACCCTTCTGAGAATGTTTTAGCCTTATCAAAGTACCAATTATTCCCTTTGCTTAAATGTGTGATTAACCCTCCTTATGTTTCTACCTCTTGATATTGACTTTGTTGTCTATTTTCAAAACTAACTCACATGTTTGTTGCTTGCAGAGTTTATGTTTATATTTTCTTATAAGGGTATTTGGCTTTTGTTTATTTCAAAAAATAGAATAAGGTGAAATAAAGTGGAAATGGTCGAGATGCTTAGTAACCGGGTCCACGCATGACATCCACTGGTATGATTCGTACATAACGGTTTCGGAACTAACTGCTATGAAAGGAAGCTTGACATTGAGTAACTGAGTCCATTCATGACAACCATGTTTGTGACTTGCGTCAAAAGGTGTTCAAGTGAACTTGCCATGTAAGTAGAGGTATTGAGTAACTGGAGCCATTCATGACACCCATATTTGTGACTCATGTCAAAAGGTACCAAAGCTAAAAGAAAAGAAAAAAAAAGGGAAAAGAAAAGAAAAAATAGAAAAAAAAATATATAAAAAGAGGAATTAGAGCCAAATTGCTTATTGATTTTAAAGTTCTTTTTGCCGAAAGTAGTAACATTTCGGTGAAGATTTGAGGATATTGTTGTTAATGTCTATTAGCTTAGTGCATTATGGATTGAGAAGAGAGTTGAGCCTCAATACCTAAACACATGAGAGCGAGAGAAACACGAATTCCTGGTGAGGGTTGATGAATGTCTACTTATATGCTTTGATTACTAAATACATGCTCTGATGTTTATTAACTTTGTCCTGTGTTCATTTAACTTTGATTTTGCTATTGATGGAGGCTAATGTATGAAGGACAAACGTGTAGGTATAGGTTGCTTTTATTGTTCGCTCGAAGACTAGAGAAGCTTAAATGCGGGAGAGTTTGATAATGCATATTTTGATAAGCATTATATGCTAGTTTTAGGTGCATTTCATTATCATCTAATCATGTCTTGGATTTAATTTCACATATTGCTCTTTTAGTAGTGAACTTCGAAAATAAAGCTATTTTATTGAATTTATGCAGATTTGTAGATCAGATGTGAAGAACAAGAGGAATGGAGCTAAGACGGATAAGTAGAGAGACTTGGAAGAGCTAAGGAAGTAGTCCCAAAGAGCAAGAAACAAGCCAAAGAAGGGTTTGATGCTAAATCGGGAAGTTAAGGAATAGATCGAAACGAAGGAAATGACGAAACCTTATCTTTTGGCTTTCGAATAATTTGAAACCGGTTTTGATGTCTTCATGAGAGTTGTAGTCCTTGTAAATAGCTTTCCAACGCATATTCATGTGCATTAATCAAACAAACGATGAATCTAGAAAGCGCATTACAAGTTCAATTTGTCGGAGCTGTCACTGCGGCGAAATCCTAGTCGCCGCTGCTACCCAGATCAACACCACGTACTTGAAGACTCAATTTTAATTCGCCGTGGCGAGTTGGCCCTTTCACAGTGGCGAGTGAGCCCTTTCACCATGGTGAGAACCCATCTTATCTTCGCGACCAAAGACCCGAGTCGCCACGGCGGAATGTCCTAGTCGCCATGGTGATTTGCCAGCGAGTGCCCGCGGGAAATACAACTTGTCGTCGCCACGGCGAGAAGCTTTATTGCGTCAGCAGATCCGACCGTAATTGCTCAAATCTTATCTTTTCGGTTGGAAACTCTATTCAATCTGAACATCTATCCATTTCTACTAACTTTATATATTCAAATTTATAATATTTTATTATTTAAATTAGGATTTAATATTTTTAGGATTTTTAATTATCATTTAGGATATTTTGTCTATTCCCTCTTTTAATTAAAACTTGTCGTTTACTATTTATGCACGCTTTTTTAGAATGATAAAAACTATATTAAATATTAACATTTTTATATTTATTTTTATAAATCCATACTTATTTAAAAAGTTGACGGAGGGAGTATTATCTTTTTAGGTAAGAATCTAGGATTTTCGGGCCTCTAATTCCCTATATATAGATGAGCCACAATAAACCCTGGATTATTATTCATTTTCAGCCATTAATCCATTCATTCCAAGAAAATTTAGTTTAGTTTTGAGAGCTTTGTTCACTATGTACAACTGATAATGCATATTTTAGATATGTATTATAGATATGTCTTATTGCATTTAAGTATTCATATTGCATATGTTTTGTTCTATTTCCATTATCTTTCATGCATGTGAAGTATTCGAGTTCGAAATCTACGCCTTTTTAGTGTTTATTCTGCAGTTTTATAATCCGAGCTTGAAGGGAGACTTGGGAGATCTTAAAGACTGATTTTGGAGCATAAGAAAGGCCAAAGAAGAAGCATCAAGGAAGCAAGAGATCACAATGTCGAAGCAAATGAAGAGTCGCGAAGCCAGAGGAGCGGAGCCCGCCGCTTTTCCACCGGCGCTCGCCGGTGTGCTGTGTTCAGCAAATGCCGATTTAAGTCTGAAGACTATTGTTATTATTATTATTATTTCTCTACGGTTTTGCACGACCATATTTAAGTTATTCTTGTATCTTATGAGAGAGAGGGATACGACAATTATAGAGAGAAGAGTGCCGTATGAAACCTATGGAGAGAATAAGAGCGGATTTGTCTACGAGTTGCTAAACTCATAGTTTCACCTGTGATTCGAAGGCATGGTTGGATGAATTGTGAGGATTTGATTTCAATTAGTTATTGATAAGTTGATTTATCGTCTTGTTTTTATTGACATATATATTTATGTTCCTTTTTATGATTGATCACCATGTTAGGAATTGCATCTATTCTATGAATCCATTGTTGGTTTCTCGATAGCAAACAAAGTTATTGATCCAGTGATGCTTCGATTGCCTTTGTAGTGGATGATAACAATTGATCTATGTCGATTAGATGAAATTAGGGTTAATTGAGTTGTTCCTTTGAATTCCTAATTGCAATGAATTGATGTACCAATTGGCCTTAGTACTCGGTTCTTTATGCTAATCTTTAGTGATGCCACATTGAATAAGTGATTGTATCTTTGCAGAACAATCTAGCCTAGGTAAGTCGGCATAACCTTAGAAATAATATTGAACTAAACCAAAGGATCATGAACCCCAACCATTGTCAAGAATTACAGGTGAAGGGCTTCTCTACCATATTATCATTACTTTGCGATCGTTATTCTATTTAGTTTATTTCGCTATTTCATTAGTTTGCTACAACCTATTTGCTATTATCTTGAGAAATCATCATAATATACGAATTAGTCTTCTTTGTGGGATGGACTCACCGAGGGCCTTCGAAGCTTGATGGTACGCTCGTCGATGGTGCTTCAGGCTTCGTCAGAGGTGGAATCCAAGCAAGCTTAGCATGGGTCGAGGATAGAAGGTCAAAAGGTGCGACTTTATGGTGGTTTAGAGTGGAAGGAGGAGGAACAGCCTTACCGGACTCGGATCGGAAAACAGAAGAAGTGAGGGGCTGCCGAAGACGCTACTCGGCTCGACGGAGAGGGAGAATGGGGCTGCAGGGGCTCGACTTTCCTTCAAGGGCGAACAGGGGAGGCTTGGCTCGTGACGGCGGCGACGACGATGGTCAGGTGGTGAGGAGAAGAGCTGGCGTTTGACTGGCACCTGGGTAGTCTCTAGGCATCTTCGGTCGTCGAAGAGGTGGCAGAGACGCTACTTGGCTCGATAGCGAGGAGGAATGGGGCTGCAGGGGCTGGACTTTCCTTCAAGGGCGAATAGGGGAGGCTTGGCTCGTGAAGGCGATGAAGACGATGGCCAGGCGGCGAGGAGAAGAGCTGGCGGTTGACTGGCTCGCGGCAAAAACGGAGGGAGAGTAAAGAGGGGAGGAGGTGGTGTTTGGAATTGGGGAGGATTTGGTGTGAAATCGGAGTTGGAAGGCTCGTGGTAGTTGGCAATGGTGGTCTGCTATTTAGGTTTTTTGCAGTGGAGCGAAACCGATGAGAGTGATGAAGTGATGTGATCCTAGTGGTCAGTGAGCTCGACTCATTTATCTTACAATGTTTTGTCGCTGGAGCCGAATATCAACTCTTGTTTGAGAAACCAGCATAGCGACACCGTGGTATTTTGGCTCTTTCGGATTGTATAAAATTCCAATTGAAGTTGTTAAGCACTTTCTGGAAAGATATTTTAAGTGGATACAACTTTCATGAAGGACACTACTCCTAAATCAGCCTCGACGATGCTCGAATTGGACATTCTTTCCACTAGCTTCAATCTAGACGTTTTTTCCATGCTTTTATTTCTATCAAAATGAATCCCACATCGATTATAGAGGCTTAGGGGGGCTATATTTTCATCCTATATATTGTTTGTAAAACCAGTCAAGTTGAGTTTAGTTAAAGGTTAAGCCACTAAATAGCTTCCTATGATTCCGGGTTAAGGATCGAGCTCTTCGTGAGAGGCTAAGAGCGAACCCTTTGGTGAGAGGCCGAGGGTGAAACCCTAGTGAGAGGCGAAGGTGTCAAATGGTTGAGATCCTCAGAGTGCAATTCCGAGAGGATTGAGACCGAGTGTAGGGGATTCAAGGGTGAGAGGTATGCGAATCTTGCTCCACATATCCCTTCTTTTCAGTTTTCATAAACCACAAAAATTAGTCCCACAAAAAGAGTGTTCGAAAGCTCGAGCCTTGGTCGATCCCGGTCCTTGGGTCTCATCAAGTGGTATTAGAGCTAATCGACTAGAGTCCATCGAGCTTTTGATAACTAAGTTGTTTCTTTTTAGTCAAAATATTCAAGAAGACGAGTTCTAAGCCTTTGTCCGAAGAGTACATCCGATGGGCCATTCGAGCCTATGATGATGGGTATTTTCATTGGAGCGACATGGATGGTGCTACATATGATGTATTTGATCAAGAGATCCGGAGGAGATATCGAAAGAGAAGGGCTCGAGAGGACGTGATTCGGCGAAAGAAGAAAGTTGAACCATCTTGGCAAGATATCTGCAAGCTCGCGGAAGACTCAATGCAACAAGTACAGGAAATGCAAAAAGTCGTCATCTCATTGGGGTCGAAGCTATCAAATCCCACTACACCACCGCCTCCCTCTTCAGCGACGACATCCTCTACGTCCATGGGTGTGATACTTGAGATCAAAGAAGGCAAGTCCAAGGATGTTCTGATTGAGACTGCAAACATCATGCCCGAGCTTAAGAAAGATGAGGAAATCATCCAACTTCCTAATGCTGCACTTTCCATGAAGGAGAAACGGACGCCAACCAAGGTACCTATCTTTATGAATTCCATGTCAGCTAAGTGGTTGGATGCGACTCCATTCATTCCGTCTTGCTTGCCTTTCATGATTCAAGAAGAAGAGGGGATTCAAGATCCATTCAAGGAAGAAGAAGCATGTTCGAAGAAGTCTCTTGTTTCCATCACGGATTCGAGGACGGATCTTTTTCAAGGGGAGGAGGATGATGTGATCCTAGTGGTCAGTGAGCTCAACTCATTTATCTTACAATGCTTTGTCGCTGGAGCCGAATATCAACTCTTGTTTGAGAAAACAACATGGCGACACCGTGGTATTTTGGCTCTTTCGGATTGTATAAAACTCCGATAGAAGCCGTTAAGCAGTTGTTGGAAAGCTATTTTAAGTGGATACAACTTTCATGAAGGACACTTCTCCTAAATCAGCCTCGACAATGCTCGAATTGGACATTCTTTCCACTAGCTCCAATCTAGACGTTTTTTTTCCATGCTTTTATTTCTATCAAAATGAATCCCACATCGATTATAGATGCTTAGGGGGCTATATTTTCATCCTATATATTGCTTGTAAAACCTTCATTTTGAATCAAGTCAAGTTGAGTTTAGTTAAAATTTAAGCCACTAAATAGCTTCCTATGATTCCGGGTTAAGGATTGAGCTCTTCGTGAGAGGCTAAGAGCGAACCCTTTGGTGAGAGGCCGAGGGTGACACCCTAGTGAGAGGCGAAGGTGTCCAAGGATCGAGATCCTCAGAGTGCGATTCCGAGAGGATTGCGATCGAGTGTAGGGGATTCAAGGGTGAGAGGTTTGCGAATTTTGCTCCACATATCCCTTCTTTTCAGTTTTCATAAACCACAAAAATAAGTCCCACAAAAAGAGTGTTCGAAAGCTCGAGCCTTGGTCGATCTCGGTCCTCGGGTCTCATCAAAATTCTAATGTTGTTATAAGTGGGCAATAATGAAATTATTTACACCCATCTAAAGTTGCAAATTGCACAAATGAGGGCATTCACCTATTATTTAGCCTCA
The DNA here is from genome assembly GCA_037127255.1 of Persicaria tinctoria. NCBI lineage: Eukaryota > Viridiplantae > Streptophyta > Magnoliopsida > Caryophyllales > Polygonaceae > Persicaria > Persicaria tinctoria. Next base: position 37,089,904 of record JBANSL010000012.1, on the reverse strand, counting down.
TCCTAGGTTTGGGGCTGCTTGTGGTAGGTTCTATTTAGAGTCCATTCCAATAACAGTTTACTCAAATGTACACAGCAATGTGTGTTTAGAAAGAGTTGTTGAGGTTGTTGAAGAACATAAAAAAGATGCTGCTGGGACTGCTGTGAGAGAGCGAATTGAAGTTGTTATTGTTCTTGGGAAACACCAATATGGTGATGTTGTGACAACTGAAATAATGCTAGATGCTGCTGCTGCAATATCGCAAATTGGAGCTGCTGTAAAAATGAAAACTTGAGTTGTTGGGGCTGCATTAGGACATAAAAAAGGAGTTGTCATTGCTGTTGAAATTGAGTTTTGATAGATTACATAGGTCTTAATATTGTATAGTGGGCTAAAAGCCCATTAAGGCCCAATACCTTTGTAACCTATATATATATATGTTATATCAATGAATGGAAACCCTAAGGAGGACTTTACATCAATTCTACAATCCTACATGGTATCACAGCCTTTTCTTCCTCACGGAATCCAGTTTGATCCTCCCGCCCCACCTCCTCTTCCCGTCGCCGGCGTCGTCTCCTCGCCGCCTCTCTCTCTCTCCCCTCCCGTTTGCACAAAACAAAAAAAAAAAAAAAAATTCTCTTACCATGGCTCTCTACGATCACCAACATCACGCCTTCTCTGGATACTCTAGATATCCTACCCCTCGACATGCCGGTTCTCAGGCCTCTCTGACATCGCCTGACCCAGTCTATGTTCCGCCAGCTCTGCATCACGCCTTCTCCTCTACGCAACCGACATCTTCAGACTCTTCTTGGTACATGGACACTGGTGCCACCTCCCACATGACGAACTCCTAAGGTAACCTCTCATCTATTTCTTTTAAGGGCCCTGCCCACTCTATTATCGTCGGAAATGGTGGTCGTCTTGCTACTTCGGGAATTGGCCACGCCAAATTACAGACCCCAACCCACCCACTACACCTCAACAATGTCCTAATTGCCCCAAAGATTGTAAAAAACCTTATCTCTGTCCGTCGGTTCACTACTGACAACAACGTTTCCCTTACGTTTGATCCCTATGGTTTCTCTGTGAACGATCTTACTACGGGGGTTACTCGCATGAGATGTAACAGCACCGGGGAGCTCTACCCTGTCACACCACCTGCGTCCAGTCATTCGTGTCTGGTCGCCCTCTCGGCATCATCGTCTAGCCTGTGGCATGCACGTCTGGGCCATCCCAGCGCTGCCGTTCTAGATGTCCTCCGTTCCCAGAACCTTGTCACATGTACTAAAGACCCACGCTCTGGTTTATGCTTTTCCTGCAACTCGGCAAACATGCCAGACTGCCGTTTCAACGGTCTTTGACCTCTACCCTTGCTCCCTTTGATATCATTCACAGCGACATTTGGACCTCTCCCGTGCCTAGAAGGAGGGTCACAAGTACTACCTCTTGTTTCTTGATGATTACACTCATTACTTATGGGTCTTCCCGTTGCATTTCAAGTCCCAAGTGTTTCCTGTCTTTGCCAGATTCCATACCTACATCAAAACACAGTTTCACATGTCCATCAAATGTTTCCAATGTGACACTGGCCGTGAATTTGACAACAAAGACTTTCACTCCTTCTTTGCCGCAAATGGGATCTCCTATCGCTTGTCTTGCCCCTATACTTCTCAGCAGAATGGCAAGGCAGAAAGAATCATCAGAACCATTACCAACATGATGCGCTCTCTCCTCTTCCACGCATCTATTCCCCTTCCCTATTGGCCTCACGCCTTATCCACCACATGTTATCTCCTAAACATTCTCCCTTCCACTACCCTACACCATCGCTCGCCAGCTCAGACACTTTATTACCCCGAGCCTAGGTATGATCACCTTCGCACCTTTGGGTGCTTGTGTTTCCCAAACCAGTCATCCACAGCCCCGCACAAGCTTCACCCGCGCTCCACTCCATGTGTCTTCCTAGGCTATCCGTCTGATCATCGCGGTTACATTTGCCTCGATATCAAGACTCACAAGATCATTCTCTCACGTCATGTCACCTTTGATGAGTCGCGATTTCCCTTTGCGTCTCCCACACCCCATGTGTCTCCGTCAGAGTCTGAGTCACCATTCCCCCACTTCCTTTTTCCCCAGAGCTCTCCCGGTGCTCCTGCGTCCCCCCCTCCCCCACCCCCACCACCCCCCCCCACCAGACCACACACCCGCAGCGTCTCCGGTGTCTTCCGACCCCGTCAGATTGTATCCATGACTACCACCCATCGCCCCACCATCCAACCTCATGGCCTAGCAAAGCAGCCCCCCCGCCAAACACCAATGCCGCGGGCGCCGCACACTGCTGCGCCCGCAGCATATCAATTGCCCATGCCCCCAACATCGCATCACCTACTGGCGGCGCCCGCCGCAACACATGCTGCGCCCGCCGCAACACATGCTGCTCCCGCCGCATCCCTCCCCGTCTCGCATCACCCACTTGCGGCGCCCGCCGCAGGGTATGCTGCGCCCGCCGCCTCATCCCCATGCTTAGCCCCTCTTGCTCCCATCCGTACCGACACCCAATCACCCTCTGCCTCCACCCAGACCTCCCTCTCCCCCATTCCCACCTCACACAAAACAGCCCTCCAAGACCCGAATTGGCAGGCGGCTATGCTCGACGAATACAGAGCCCTTACGAAGAATGGTACTTGGGTTCTTGTTCCTCGCCCTCCTGAGGCGAACGTCATTCGTTGTATGTGGCTCTTTCGTCACAAGTTCCGATCTGATGGGACTTTGGAGCGCTATAAGGCCCGTCTTGTGGTGAACGGTAGATCTCAGCAGGCAGGTATTGATTGTGATGAGACGTTCAGCCCTGTGGTCAAGCCTGCCACTATCCGAGTGGTCCTGAGTCTAGCTTTGTCGCGCAACTGGGCCATCCATCAGTTAGATGTCAAGAACGCATTTCTCCATGGCCATCTGAATGAGACGGTCTACATGTTTCAGCCGCCGGGGTTTGCTGATGCTGACCGTCCGAAGCATGTCTGTCTCCTCAAGCGCTCTCTATATGGTCTGAAACAGGCTCCGCGGGCTTGGTTCCAGCGTTTTGCCTCTCATCTGCTCCGTTTGGGTTTCACTGGCAGCCGTTCCGATTCGTCTCTGTTTATCTATCGCCGAGGCTCAGACTTGGCATTCCTGTTGCTATATGTCGACGACATCATTCTCATCGCCTCTTCTGATGCTCTTCGGACGTCTATTATTTCGCGGTTGAGTGCAGAATTCGCCATGTCTGATCTGGGTCACTTGTCTTACTTTTTGGGAGTTGCGGTTCAGCGTCATGCGTCAGGTCTGTTTCTCTCACAGAGTAAGTATGCTGCAGAGATTGTTGCTCGGGCTAAGATGGTCAACTGTAATCCAGTCGTCACCCCTGTCGATACATCCAACAAGCTCAGTGCTCATTCTGGTTCTTTGGTAGATGACCCGACATTGTACAGGAGCCTCGCTGGTGCTCTTCAGTATCTCACTTTCACCAGGCCTGACATTAGTTACGCCGTTCAGCAGGTCTGCTTGTTCATGCATGCACCTAGGGAACCTCACTTTAAGGCTTTGAAGCGGATCATTCGGTACATCAGCGGCACTCTTGAGCTCGGCACCACGATCACTCCTTCCTCTAAGCTCGATCTTGTTGCTTACACTGATGCGGATTGGGGTGGTTGTCCTGACACACGTCGCTCCACGTCTGGGTACTGCGTCTTCCTCAACGACACCCTTGTGTCATGGTCAGCCAAGCGTCAGTCCGTCGTATCTCGCTCCAGCGCTGAGGCCGAATACAGGGGTGTTGCCAACGTTGTGTCCGAGTGCTCTTGGCTCCGGAACCTCCTACTTGAGCTCCGTTGTCCCCTTCAGAAGGCCACTCTGGTCTATACGGACAACGTCTCCACCGTCTACTTGGCTAGCAACCCAGTCCAGCATCAACGCACGAAGCACATTGAGCTTGATCTCCACTTCGTCAGGGACAAGGTTGCCATTGGACATGTCCGCGTTCTCCATGTCCCGTCCTCTTATCAGTACGCTGATATATTCACCAAGGGTTTACCTCGACAGTTATTCATTGATTTTCGTTCCAGTCTCACTGTAAGGACCCCTCCCGTTTCGACTGCGGGGGTTTGATAGATTACATAGGTCTTAATATTGTATAGTGGGCTAAAAGCCCATTAAGGCCCAATACCTTTGTAACCTATATATATATGTTATATCAATGAATGGAAACCCTAAGGAGGACTTTACATCAATTCTGCAATCCTACAAGTTTGATTCAAAAATTGTCTATGAGTGTGGTATGCTCCAATCCATTTCTAATACATGGTATGCTCCAATCCATTTCTATGAGTGTGGCTTTCTACTCCATTTCTATTGAGTGATTATTTTAGTCACAATTAGCATGCCATTGTCATAGTAAAATTAAAAACTAGGATTGCTGGATAGCACAAGCCATAAAGAATATTAGCTCATTGTTCATTGTTCTATTACACTATTTTGAATTTTTTAGTATTCTTAATGCTTAGGGTTTCGTTGAAATTAGAACAAGTTCTAAATGATTTCAGCTTGCCTGCTCATACCATTTTATATATATGAAACATCCTATTAGCTCAGTCGGCAGAGCGATGTGTTCATACACATAGACGTGGGTTCGACTCCCACATAGGCCAATTGAAGTGAAATACAAACTAAAATATTTATGAATTCTTCATTGAATTCTTTATCTTGATCTCAATTCTACATCAAATTCTTTGATCAAGACAAGGAGAGCTTGCGTTGTTCTAGTTGCGGCATCAGCTGGTGCATTTTTAGGTCTTGTAGTTATTATTGGTATCTTGTTTCCCATCAAGACAAGGAGAGCATGTGTTCATATCTTTGATTACAAAAGTGAATGTTAGGTTATTTTGTGTAGGTGAAAACGGAAAAGTCTAAAATAATTTTTAAACCATTTAAAAGCAAATAAAAATTTTAAATCATATGGATTCATCACTGTAAAAAGAGAAATTTCAAATATGTAAAAATGGAGTGGGTTAAAAAATATGAATCATTTGTGAAGTCATAAAAATATTTGTTCAATAACTAAACATAACCATAGAAAGCCTATGCGGGGTTTGAACCCACTTCTTTGTGCATGAGCACAATGCTCTACCATTTAAGCTAATAGGCTAAGCATCAATATATATAGCTTTTACTCTCCGATTCATAGCAATTATCTTATCTGAGTTCCTCAATTAACCACCTCTATATGGATCATTTGATCAATACAATTTCATATTTAACCAACAATAGCCACTGTCAGATTGAGAACAAAATAGAAACTACATATGGAGAAACAAGGTCACTACCCATAGTTAGCAATTAAGTACAAGAAACAAATCAAACCAATATGGGATAGAGGTAAAGTGTATAAACAATGACTATAATTATCAAAACATGAATTTAGATGTTGATTTCTATTCTAGTAGCCTAAAAAAATCGCATTTTGTGATTCTGAATTAATTCCTAAGTTCACCAACCCAGATGCTTCCTTCACTACCATCAATCGTCGCCTTTGTCGCCGGCGTCGGCTTCTGACTAGCAAGCCGAAGTCGTCTATGTGAATTCACATCATCCTTCTCATCTCCCCTGCTTTGTCGGGGTGAGTTCTCGACGGAATAGAGAAACGCACCTATCGGTGAATTTGTTCCAACTTTCTTTAATATATTTCTTTTAATTTTTTTTAACAAAAAACTTAGCAGAGATAACGGAGGGGTACTTAGCGAAAAGAATCCAAACTTCAAGATTACCATGTGAATTATGTTAAACTTTTGTACACCGTGCGAAATAACCCTTACCTCAGAGGCACCAGGCGAAATTTCTGTTAGATTTAAATAGAATAATTAGGGTTTCTTGTGTTTACTTGGAGACAAAGGCTTGAACAAGATCAAAATATAGAAATTGAAAAGTATGTAATTTGGAATAGGAGGGATAAAAATAATAAGATATATATATATATAAATATATATAAAATAAGATATATATATATATATATATATATATAGTATGGATCAGATGTTAACAAGCCTTAATGAAAAAAATACACCCCATAACTCTACAAAGTCGCGTGTATCACAATCTCAAACCTAACCACAATCCATCATCTTCAAAAGGCGGAAGCGATGGCGATGGGAACACCGTCTCTTCTATCGCTCTCCTCGCCTCGCTGCAACCCCGACGGCCTCCCTCGCTCGGATTCGAGATGGTGGTCAGCACCGGCCTCCCTCCTCGACTCTCAATTTGAGGAAGCCGATGGCTAGCATCTTCGTAGTCGGTGCCCTAGGTGGCGACATCCGTGGAACAGAAAAAGCAGAGATCGAGAGAAACGCCGCTGCGGAACAATCGCACATCGTCGGAAACCGCCGTCGTTGCAACCATCTTCCTCGATGAAACGCCGGAGTCAGAGCCGCTGTGGAACAATCGCATATTGCCGGAAACCGCCACTGTTGCACCCATCTTTCTCGATGAAACGTCGGAGCGTGGCGACCTGTGACAGTGACGATGACGATGAAACGCCGCGCCGCCGTCTTCAGCTCCGCCGCTGCTGCAATGGCTCCGCGCCCTAGGTGGCGCTGCCGTTGCAATGGCTCCGCGCCCTAGGTGGCGCTGCCGCTGCAATGGCTCCGCCGCCCCACCCCATCTTCGGCTCCGCTGCAATGGTTGATATCTTCCTCTATCTTCAAGTCATCTATCTCTTCTTCTCTTTTTTTTTTCCTTTTTTTTTGGTTGAATCGACATTTTTGTCTTTGAAATTCAGGTTCTTTTTTTTTTTGTTGAATCAACATTTTTGTCTTTGTATTCGACAACTTCATAGTTTCTATTCGGTGATAATAAGCAATTTTTCAGTGGAATTCATATTATTGTTCTATTAATCTCATGTTCAGAGACACTGTTCGACAAGTTCATAGTTTCTTTTCGATAATAATAAGGAATTATTCGGTGATAGTAAGGAATTATTCATATGTATGTGGTTAATTAGAGGTGGAAATCCAGAATTACATTTATATATTCTTTACCTAGCGAATAATTACTTCAACTTGGTGAATAATTACTATCAGCCTATGGAATAGTTGAAAAATTGACCAATCTTTTTGCTATTATTGATAACTCATATTTATAGACGAATAATAACAATCAATTTAGCGAATAATTACTATTATCCTAGTGAATATTTTCATCGAACACACAGTGGAAGCAAAATCTCCTCATCCCCACAAAAAAATGTTACCTAAAAAACAAATCAACACACGCGCTTCCTCTACAGCAAGTTGGCTATAAAAGTGGTGGGACATACTCTTTTTTATTTAAATAAAAAGAAAAAAATCTCAATTAATCTCACCCATCCATTTCTAATCAATTAAAGGCCCAGATCTGTTAACATTTAACATCATAAGGGATGTTAACAAATGACCCAACCTATATATATATATATATATATAGATAGATAGATAGATATAAATATAATTATAAAGATAGATAGATGGATATAAAATTATAGATAACCACGTTATGAAAGCCCATTTCCTGTTCTGCAGCCCTTTCCAGAGTATTCCACCCCAAACCACTTCCTGTCCTCTTGGCCGAAGAAAATGATAAATCTTATCACACGATAATCTCCCCTTGCTATTCATAAAATCATTCAGATCATCCGCAGTAGGGCCCGCAGCCCCAAGAACAACGCTCAGCTCATTCTTGACGGTCAGTATTGTTCTCCAAATCCAAGAATCGTCTCTTTTCTGCCTTATGACCCCTCTGCAGCCCACTTGAAGGTGGTTTTACAGACACCACCTCTGCCAGATGTTGGGACGTTGAAGCACTATGTTCCCCCACAACTTGGCGAAGACACTCTTGTTTCATGACAAAAGCTCTCGAATTTCTAAGCAACCATCAGAGTAAGGTTTTGTAACCTCCTCCCAAGCAACAAGAATCTGTCGGTACATATCACCTCCCACCGGTAGCCAACGTGCCATCTCCCAGCCACGAATCTGTCGTGTCCCCTACTTTTGATAAGAACAACGCTTTTGATGGGGGATTGACCCTCGAATCCCTGTACATGATGGTCAGGGCATTAGGATGTTATAGATCTAAGAATGCGTAGAGGGGAAAGAGAACAAAGAGAAGCAGAAAGAGATGAGTTAGTTTTAATTTAATTAAAGCGGAGGTAAAATTGGTATTATAAAAAAAAGGCATTTACTTATACTCTTAAAAAAAAAGGTGGACATGTACCTAAAGTAGATTTCAAAATGAACATCTCACCTAATTTCTTCATTTGCATTTTTACTCATTTGTTGTTGAAGTCGAAATTTTGGTATATTTTTTATTAGTGATTTCAAGTGTAAGTAGATTCGAGGTGTGATAATGAAGCTAATGAATTAAGGAAGGGTCATAAAGAGTTCCAAATGAGACATGAGTGGAAGTATGAGAAGAAGAAGAGTCCGGAAACACATAACAATATAGTAAAAGTTGTCCGCTCAACAAGCTGATTTTTTAACGTACTTTCTAGAGGTCTCAGTAGTCCTATCGACTATTATCAATATGGTGTTGAAATTCTCTTTTTGAGAACCACAGGTTCTATGCCTACATCGAAACAAAATTTAAAGACGAGGTCAACAGTAACCGCAAATTGGCACTTTACGATCGCTATTAACCGTGAACTTGCAATTGTTTTTTTTTTTTGGACGTGGGGGTTCCGAGATTATCGACTAATCCCCCACAGATCCGGACCCTAGCCTGCAAAGGACGCGAACCAATTAAACAAGACGGCAAGCCACCAGGCAGACCCACCAGGACGTGAACTTGCAATTGTTGTTGACCACCAACTTGCACTTTACGATCGCAATCTTATTTAACAAGATTTTCAACGTGTTTTGTTAATTGATGGGATTGTTTGGGAAAAAAAAATTGCAAATTCTGTGAATTTACATTTCCCATTTACACCCATGTATTAAAAATGTCTTATTATGTGCCCATCTCACTTGAGATCCGGAATTGTTAAAAACAATTCCATTTTTTATAATTTATATTTTAGGATTAATAAATTTTTATAAGGTAATCTTTTTAACTTTACGAAATTCAACTTCACGGGATCTTTACCGATACGGTCTTATTGTGAGCCATCGCTAATTTTTAAATGGGTAACCCAAAACTTATTGTCAGAATTGGAGTAGATTACCAATCTTCCCTCCATAACTGGATTTTACGGGATTTTGGCATATTTTAAAAATCTTCCCTCGATAACAGTACTGCCAGTTCATTAATCAATGTAGTAATTTGTAATCATTAATCAATATTTTAAATTTTATACGTAATTTAAGATTTTTTGGTTGGCACATGTTATTATTCCCGCGTTGAAAATCATATTCTATCTTCGAGTGCACCGCAAATCCACACTTTAATTACGAAGTGCATGCACGTCGTAATTAACGTGCTTGCACATCGAAAATAACGTGCATGTGGATTTGCAACCAGCGTACCCAGATGTGCAGACACTTTTTTTTTTAAACGTGTTTGCACGTCAAAAGAGACGTGCACTATTGCACGTCATTTTCGACGTGCAAGTCCGTCATCTAAAATTGAAGACAACGTGCCCCTTCGTCTCAACTTCAACCAGATCGATCGAGAGAGAGGGTTAGGGTTTGCCGGTGAAGACGGGAGAGAGAGAGAGAGAGAGAGAGAGAGAGAGAGAGAGAGAGAGAGAGAGAGAGAGAGATGGAGTCGGAGATGGTGGTAATGCCAGTGGTGGCGGTGCCAGTGGAGTCGGTGGGTGGTGGTGCGGAGGCAACGGAGGTCGTGGCGATGAAGGTGGCGCGGTTGGAGACTGAGAAGGGCGGTGGTGGTGGTGGGGGTTGTGGTGGGGCGGTGGCAGAGATGCTGGAGGGTGGTGGTGGTGGTGGTGGAGCGGTGGAGGAGGTGACGGTTCCGGTGGAGGAGGCGCAGACGGAGACGGTGGCGATGGAGGTAGCGGCCGTTGATCAGCCGCAGGTGGTGGTGTCGGCGTCGGATCCGGAGGTGCCAACGCCGCCCCTATTACCGCCGCGGAAGCGGCGGAATATGGTGGTTTCTCCTGTCCTGACCCCACCAGTATGTTATTTGGATTATTTATTTTATTTGATAGTAATAGTTTTATAATATAGTTTGATAGATTATAATATAGTTTTATAATATAATTTGATAGATTATAATTGATAGTATATAGTTTTTATGATTTGTTATATATTTATAATTTTATATATAGTTTATAAAATATAATTTTAAAATGTAGTTATATAGTTTACAGTATTGTTTAATAATTTAGTTGTTAATATAGTTTGTATAATATAGTTCGTGCAATATTTGTATGTTTATACACGGCCCCAACGGGTTGTTTTATGTTTGTAGTTTCAAATACATAAAAATACATTAAAAAAATTTATAATATATTTAAACACATTAAAATATCAAAAAGACATTCTAAGACAATAAAAAACATTAAAAGCGATTAAAATCATTAAAATACATTAAAGATATTAAAATATATTAAAATACATCAAAAGACATTAGAATAACATTAAAAGTCAGTAAAATATATTAAAAGATATTATCATAACATTAAAAGTCAGTAAAAGCCATTAAAATCCATTACAAGAGAGTAAAAGCCATTGAAAGTCATTCCAAGACATTAGAAGACATTAAAATAAATTCAAATCCATTGAAAGACATTATTACAAATTGAAAAGACATTATTACAAATTGAAAAAAATTAACAGCCAACTGCATCAAATGAATTAGCATAAGTAATATAGAAAATAACATATTCTTAAAAATTTCATAATAACAGGCAGAAAGGCTCTTGAGGGGGCTATGGTACCCTACGTCCAGTTAGGTTCGGCGACCGGGCAATAGTAAGTCAGCTTATGGTAGAGGGTGGGGCAGATTATATGGTCGAGGGAGGAGGAGAATGGGAGACTGTACCCCATGTTAGACAGGATGAGACACATACATTAGATGATCTACTGATGTCAGCAGAGGGCTACCAGTAGGAAATGGGACCCCCCCCCCCCCCCCCCCCCCGACCGATGAGGATGACAACTTCTGGCGGGGTCTGCCGGACTGGCGCGGGCTTGGCGATCCGATGGATGGGCATCAACCTTCTTTGGAGCCCCCCGATGTACTCAGCAGCTGCGTCACTGATGTAGTTGTGGGTCGACAGGCCCACGGGGGTAGACCGCCTGCTCGGCTACCCCCCACCATCCCCGAGGCATCTACGTCCGACGTCCACGATGCTTCTACATCTGCAACTCACGATGCTGAGGCTTCGACCTCCCGCACACCAGCGGCGATATCTTTGGCTTCTGCGGATGACAACATCCCTGCCGTCGACGAGGGGGTTGACGACGGGTAGGATAGGCAGCAGAAGCGGTAGGAGGAGAGGCAGTCTGAGGGGTAGGCTGAGGGGCAGAGAGGCATGAGGGGGGGCAACAGGATCCCGCTCCCATCCCTGCGTAGGCTGCTGCACCGGCTGCGCAGGTCGACCAATTCTTTCCGCCGGGCGATCTACTGGTGTCTTATATGCACCACCGAGCGTATCGGGTGTGGAGGGAGCTGACTGTGGATCTGCCGCTGCTGAAGTTCCACCATCAGACGAGTCACCTCATGCTGTTTGAACCGTATATCTTCGAGGGCCCGGGGACCTGGTGTCAAGATCTGATTCCATCAGGGATCCCGCAGCTGTGGGCCCTCGGAGGGTGTGGACGAGTTCACGGTCACCGCGTTCCTGGAGCATTGGCACCCAGAGACCAGCTCCTTCCATTTTCCGTAGGGCGAGATGACCATAACGCTACACGACGTTGCCTGCCTCCTAGGGGGATTGAGGGTCTGTCGTGTTTGTCACAGCTGGGCCCTGCAGAGCTGATCCACACGGTCGCCGCGTACTACCAATTGACCCCAGAGGCCCTGCGCTCATACAGACATGATGGCGGCCCTCCCGTTGCAGTGGTGACGGACAAGTGGATCGCGAGACACGGGCTGCTCATCGACCCCGCACCCGCTGATGACCCCGAGGCCGCAGTTGATCCTGAGCAGATTCTGATCTGCACACATATGGGAGGGGGGCAGCCAGAGGATGACCCTGCACAGCGTCGGTTTCTGCACCTTGGTTACATGGCCACCGCTATCGCCGCGACTCTGTTTGTGGACAAGTCGCAGAGCCCGATCCCATGGAAGATGTTCGGCCTCGTTTGGTACATCCCCCGGATAGCCACCTTGAAATGGTTACGCATTTCAAGGACTTGGGTATGAAACACTGCATGGTTTTAGTAATCAAGCGGTCTTGGACGGGGGCGTCAAACCGTTCAGGCGACGTTCTCCTTGCTTGCGAGCAGTATGGGGAGTACCGACCATGCGGGAGGAAGCTCCGAAGCACGCAATCGAAGATAAACGGATGTCCATTCTCTCTACACGGGCACGAAGGCTCGCCGGGTCATTAGGTTATGACGGTAACCCATGGTGTTCATAACCACGAGCTTCCCACGAGCATGAAGGGTCACGCCATCGCCGGATAGATGACAGAGGGGGAAAAGAAGATGGCTAGGTGGATGAAGGAAATTGGTACTCCTCCAAAAGCCATTGGGTACAGATTGAGGTAGTTGGATGAGACCAGCGTCACGTCATCACGTTCCCTTACCAACACGCTCAACAGGATGGTCGCCGAAGAACGGGCTAGTCGGAGGATGACCCAAGATACCCTACATCGTCTGCGGGAAAGAGGGTACTACTACGAGTTCAGACGCCATCCAGATGACAACGACGTCTTGAGCGACCTCTTCCTAGCGCATCCCGACGGGATACGGCTACTCCGAAGGTTCCATTACCTCATAGACATATTGGACACCACGTACAAAACAAATGCGTAAGTTACTTAATTACGATTACATTATTACACATCTATCCAATTATAAAGTATTGTAAGTGTTACATTTTTACACTTGCAGATATGTGATTCCATTGTGCGAAGTGGTCGGGTTCACACCCTCAGGCCATACTTACTGCATCGCCTATGCCTTCATGTCGCACGAAAACGATGACACATGCGCTTGGGTGTTGCTTCAGCTTAAGATCTTGCTTGGGACGGTTCATCCTCAAGCTACTATGAATGATCAGGAGCTAGGTCTCTTGGCGATGCTAAATGTTGTCTTCCCCAACGTCCAACATCTCCTTTGCTGGTTACACGTGACGAGAAGATGCGAGGAAGCTGCTCTGAAGATCACAAAGAATTTACACCACGCTGGCATCTTCAAAGGCAACCGTTGGGGGTTGTTCCAATCGAAGTCGGAGGAATCATTCGCCCGACGTCGTCGGGTGCTACACGCTGCATGTCACCCATTCCCAGGTGTGGTGGCGTATTTAGAGGCGGTGTGGCTTCTGTATTGCAGGAACATCGTACGATGCTACGTAGATAATGTATTCCATTTCGGCACTCGTACAACAAAAAGGTACACCCTACTTTATATCTCCCATTAAAATATGATATGACATCAAACGTTTAGTGGTATGAACTTCAATGTTTATGTGAAACTGTTTACAGAGTTAAGGGTCAACACAAGGTTCTGAAGGCGACACTGCACTCATCGACTGGTGACTTTCGCATCGTGATCGATGCAATCCATAGTGTCAACGATTGCCAACTACATGAGCTGTAAACTACTTTGGAGATCGACCGCTTCAAATGGCCAACGGCGGCGTATAAAGTCAACCTTTTTGTTGAGGTAAAACCTTTAATCTCCAAAAAGTGCTTTGACTATCTATACGAGTTGTGGCAAGATGTGGTGAACCAAAACATTCCTCCGGAATGTACGGACCGACATTGGAGGGTTTGTTACGGGATCCCTTGTGTCCATGAGATTCAGGCCTACGTCAGTTCCGGGACTCCGATACCCGCTGAGGACATCCACCCGTTCTGGATGGATTTGGCATGAACTGACATCGACGACACCCCACTCCCGTATGAGTTGTCATCTTCATACACAACTTCCAATAATTTATGTGACGATGAGCTCCACCCACCCTCATCTACAAGCGTCCGATTGAAAGGGAGCCCTCGGGGGTCGAAGAATGCCTGCAGAACCAACCTGTTCCCATTCGAGGAGTTCAGGGCAAATTTTGAGAGAAAAGAAGCACGTGCTGCTCGACATCGTCCACAAGCGATCTCAGCTCGACGTGGACGTGATGATGTGTTCGGAGGGTTCAACTGGGTCGAAACAACACTGCACTCATCGACTGGTGACTTTCGCATAGTGATCGATGCAATCCATAGTGTCAACGATTGCCAACTACATGAGTTGTAAACTACTTTGGAGATCGACCGCTTCAAATGGCCAACGGCGGCGTATAAAGTCAACCTTTTTGTTGAGGTAAAACCTTTAATCTCCAAAAAGTGCTTCGACTATCTATACGAGTTGTGGCAAGATGTGGTGAACCAAAAAATTCCTCCGGAATGTACGGACCGACATTGGAGGGTTTGTTACGGGATCCCCTGTGTCCATGAGATTCAGGCCTACGTCAGTTCCGGGACTCTGATACCCGCTGAGGACATCCACCCGTTCTGGATGGATTTGGCATGGACTGACATCGACGACACCCCACTCCCGTATGAGTTGTCATCTTCATACACAACTTCCAATAATTTATGCGACGATGAGCTCCACCCACCCTCATCTACAAGCGTCCAATTGAAAGGGAGCCCTCGGGGGTCGAAGAATGCCTGCAGAACCAACCTGTTCCCATTCGAGGAGTTCAGGGCAAATTTTGAGAGAAAAGAAGCACGTGCCGCTCGACATCGTCCACAAGCGATCTCAGCTCGACGTGGACGTGATGATGTGTTCGGAGGGTTCAACTGGGTCGAAACAACATTGATCCCTTCATGCTCGGACATATTGAGGGTGTGAGCGACACTATTGGAGATGGTCATTGTGGCTACCGTGCTTTGGCGTCATTGACATCACCGATTGGCGAGTCTGGTTTCCCGGAACTCAAAACGTTATTATGCACTCACTTGGAGGATCACGCCGATCTCTACACAGGTTGTTATATGGGAGGGTACTCATTCTAGCAGTTCGTAGACAACCAAAGATAGGCGGGACTTGTCCATGGTGATAGGAGACGGTGGATAGAGCTACCCATCATGGGTTTAGTATTTGCAACGGTATATCATATTCTTCTCGTCGTCCTAGCTTGGCATCATCCGTTCACATGTATCCCCATGACCTCGCCGACACCTGCTAACAACCCTCAATCAGCAACCCTTGGTCTAGCCTGCATCGGAAACCAAGACTATTTTGCTGCTGATAGCACACATTTAGGTAGGCATATTAGGATGCATTTAGCATGCTTTAGATGTGCATAACGTATAATTTAAGCTGGATTTGCATTTATACTTGTGTTGTTGGTGGAGTCGGAATCTACACGCTTTTATGAATTATTTCAGGTACATGTGGATCCGACGATGGATGAGGAGACTATTAGAATGAAGGAAGAGTGAAGAGGAAGAATAAAAGTGAAGAGTACGGGAGCGAAATCAAAGTTAGAGAACCTAAGTGAAGAACAAGTCAGCAAAAGTTGTCGCTAGACATGCTGAACTTGTTTCGCACTTTCTGGAGGCTTCGGTGGTCTGATTGACTATTATAACCATGTGTTGGAAAGCTGTCTTTGAGATCTACAACTTTCGTGTTAACATCGAGACCAAACTCGAAACAGAAAAATCGCTGTGAACAGTAAAAGCCGCTCTGCGGCCAAGCAAGCCGCCCCGCGGCCCGAAGCTCTGACGTAGGATTTTTATCTCTTTAATTAGGTTTTTAGAATTATTATTTGGCCTGGGTTGGCTGGGTTGGCTGCCCCGCGGCCTGGGTTGGCTGCCCCGCGGCCTCTGCAAAAGCGTCAACTCTGCTAAATGGGCTTTTTATCTCTTTAATTAGGTTTTTAGAATTATTATTTGGCCGACTCTTTTGAGGCTTTTTAAGGACGTTTTAGCGTTTGTTTTAAGTTTCTAATTCTTTAGTTTTATGCACTTTAGTTTTATGCCTCCATGGTCATGGAGTGCTAAACTCTTTCGTTTCGTCTATGGATTGAAGCTTTGGTTTGATAAAGTTGTGAGATTTCTATTCTTGTTATATTCCTATTTATTCGTATTGATTCTTTTGCGAATATTGTTGATTTCTTCTAGTCTGTACAACTAGTTGAGATTATTGCTAGGATTTTGTAGATTCCTCGTAGCGAACCTTAATCCATAGTAGCAATCATGCCTTTTTAGGACTCGTAGGACTAAACTGGTGTGTAGAGAATCACTTACATGTTGAATGCTGACTCGTAGCTTGGTGTTGTATGTATCCTGGTTAATCCTTAATTTTAATGCTACTATTAGGTTGAATCTTGACCATGTTAGGGTTATCTAATTAGTAAGGGTTACTAGGACTCGTAGGACTAGTAATTTACACAAGATCAGGACAGGAACAATAATAAGATGAAAAGAGAACTTGAAGAAGAATCGAGGATCAACTAGTCAAACTAAAGTGGATATTTGTAGATGAAACTATTTTCTCAATTGTTATCTCTACTAACTTGTTTACAATTTCTTTTCTTATCTTAAATCACCAAAACCCCTCTTTTCTACTAATTGGTAAATATAAATTGCTTAGAAATACTTGATTCTTTGTGGGATCGACCTCTTACTTGCTTACTATACTAGTTTGTAGGATTGAGTTATACTTTGATAGGAACAACGACAGTTTCCTTCTGTCAAATTTTGGCGCCGTTGCCGGGGAATCAAAGTTTATCTCTTAGTTTTGTGTGTTTATCAATTTTTGTATATATCTAATTTATTGTGAACCTATCTTACGGTTCATAACACCCTTGCTACTAACTTGTAGGATGTTGGGGATTGCATTGCATATAGATAAATTTTGAATATCATGTTTATTTATGTTTTCATATTTAATTTTTTACTCATATATTGCATTTGGTAAAAAAAATCCAAAAATATCATGCATTTCATACACTTTAGGTCTTATTTTCCCATCTTTGCTACTTGTCTTTTATATTTATCTTATCATGTGCCCCATGACTTGCTTGAAGTGTTTGAAACTTTTGAATTGTTTTATAGACTTTTTGGGAACAAGATTGATGAGAAAATTGAGCATGTATAGTCTTTGGAATTTAAGTGGTACTAAAGTTCTAACAATTTGACCATGTGAGCTATTTTGGCCGTATTGGGACTACACATATATGTCCTCTAGTTTCTTTGTGTGTGAATACTCTCCTTGATTACTTCCTCTTTAAATTGCGTTTAGATATCTTTGTTGAGGCTGCATTTATATGATTTTTGCATGTAACCTTAAAGTGATTGAGGCATGATTTTCTTTTAGCCATATTATACACTACCCACCCATACACATTATCCTTTGCTTAAAGCCAATTTGAGCCTTATAAGCCTATTTTGTTAGCTCCATAAAATCTTCCTAGCCAATTATCAGCCTAACTCATCCGGGAATTAAGAGAAGAGTTGTTGAATATCTTGATGTGTAGATGGAGTTGCTTTGAGTTGAAAAGTTATCTTGGGTGATTCATTTGTAATTCATAGAGATGGTTTATATGCGCTTATTACTTGGGACCTAAGGAGGATAAACTTCACTTAGGGGTAAAAGTCAAGAAAAAAAAAAGAAAAAAAAGAAGAAAAAAATTCATAACAAAGAGAAAAAATGAATGAGTTTGTGTGGATATTTGAAAATTGTGTGCGAATTTGTATTGTGAAGGAGTACATGTTATTGGAATGGCATATGAAGTGTTTTGGTGTTGGTGTTTTTCTGGTTATTTACTAACCCTTTTTCCCGGATTTATAGCACCACATAATCTAAATAATTTCCATACCCTATGTTCCTACCATGACCCCATTACAACCCATACAAAGACCTCATGATTTTGGTTGCATGTGAAGGCACTAGCGGTGGAGATTTAGACCACTGACGATATTTTGTCGTAGCTAAGTTTTTAAGGATTGAGTGTGAGTTCGAATGTTTAACCCTAAATACATGAGCAAGAGTGAAAACACATTTTCCTGGTGAGGTTGAATGAATATGCTTGCTTTATTCCTTAGATTGCACCTATACATATTATGACGTTAAGTGTCAATCTTCGTTTCCCTATTTTGAGCTTTTAAGTATTTTACCAAAGTTATTACATTGATTGCTTGTTTGTGGGGTGTTGATTAGATTTGGTTTTAATTGCTTGAGGACAAGCAAAGGCTTAAGTGTAGGGGAATTTGATAGCACACATTTAGGTAGGCATTTAGTATGATTTAGATGTGCATAACGTATAGTTTAAGCTGGATTTGCATTTATACTTGTGTTGTTGGTGGAGTCGGAATCTACACGCTTTTATGGATTATTTCAGGTATATGTGGATCCGACGATGGATGAGGAGACTATTAGAATGAAGGAAGAGTGAAGACGAAGAATAAAAGTGAAGAGTACGGGAGCGAAATCGAAGTTAGAGAGCCTAAGTGAAGAACAAGTCAGCAAAAGTTGTCATTAGACATGCTGAACTTGTTTCGCACTTTCTGGAGGCCTTGGTGGTCTGATTGACTGTTATAAGCATGGGCTGGAAAGCTCTCTTCGAGATCTACAACTTTCGTGTTGACTTCGAGACCAGATTCGAAACAGAAAAATCGATGTGAACAGTAAAAGCCACCCTGCGGCCAAGCTAGCCGCCCCGCGGCCCGAAGCTCTGACGAAGGATTATTATTTGGCCGACTCTTTTGAGGCTTTTTAAGGACGTTTTAGGATTTGTTTTAAGTATCTAATTCTTTAGTTTTATGCACTGGGAGACTATCAATTGAGAGAACCCTAGAGGGGAGCCTCCATGGCCATGGGGTGCTAAACTCTTTCGTTTCGTCTATGGATTGAAGCTTTTGTTTGATAAAGTTGTGAGATTTCTATTCTTGTTATATTCCTATTTATTCGTATTGATTCTTTTGCGAATATTGTTGATTTCTTCTAGTCTATACAACTAGTTGAGATTATTGCTAGGATTTTGTAGATTTCTCGTAGCGAACCTTAATCCATAGTAGCAATCACGCCTTTTTAGGACTCGTAGGACTAAACTGGTGTGTAGAGAATCAATTACATGTTGAATGCTGACTAATAGCTTGGTGTTGCATGTATCCTGGTTAATCCTTAATCTTAATGCTACTATTAGGTTGAATCTTGACCGTGTTAGGGTTATCTAATTAGTAAGGGTTACTAGGACTCGTAGGACTAGTAATTTACACAAGATTAGGACAGGAACAATAATAGGATGAAAAGAGAACTTTAAGAAGAATCGAGGATCAACTAGTCAAACTAAAGGGGATATTTGTAAATGAAACTATTTTCTCAATTGTTATCTCTACTAACTTGTTTACAATTTCTTTTCTTATCTTCAATCACCAAAACCCCTCTTTTCTACTAATTGGTAAATATAAATTGCTTAGAAATACTTGATTCTCTGTGGGATCGACCTCTTACTTGCTTACTATACTAGTTTGTAGGTTTGAGTTATACTTTGATAGGAACAACGACAGTTTCCTCCTGTCAGCTGCGGTGCGACATCAAACGTCTTATATTATTACCTATTCTTGCTTTTCATCTATATGTTAATACTCTAACTCTAATTTTCCGTTCTCATAGATCTGGTTGCGTCCCAGCGCTCTTATTCCGCCGCCTGCGCCAAAATGGGTCGCAAATCATAAACCGAGCGTCGAAGGATGGGATGCTTCTTTTCAAGCTCTGTTTGACAGATTTCGAGCCTTACGTGTCGAGTCTGGTCGCCCTTTACACTTTGCCTAGATTTTATTCCATCAGTTTATTACTATTATGGATGTAAACCTTTTTTTTCCGTTCCTTGTAACATTATTCGCATATTATCCGAATGAAAACCTTAACAATTATTGCTTCCCTTTTAATTATTACTTGACAATTAAGCTCACCAATGCTCGGAATGACTTAGACCCTAAATCCTAAACCTCCACTAGCTAAACCCTTCAATTTCTTTCAATTAACCATAAAACCCTGGGTAAACCCTAGATCCTAAACCCTAAACGCTAAACCCTAAGTAGGTTTTGTACGTCACTTAAGACGTGCACAATTGCACGTCGTTAACGACGTGTACAATGCACGTTATTAATGACGTGAAATATTTGCACGTTGTTAAAAACGTGCAAACCTTAGTTTGTTAACGACGTGCACAGTCCACACTTGCACGTTAATAAGGTGCATGCACGTTATTTTCGACATGAAAATCCTTAATGATCATTTGCGGTGTATCTAACAACACCCTTTTTTTATTCATGCTCCCTCTGTTTGGCATAAAAACATGTCGTTTGTTAATCATATGTTAAAACAATAGAAAATTTTATTATTTTATTATTTTTTTTAACAATTTCGTACTTCTAATAGTAACTACAAAATTGTTAAAATAATTATTAAAAAACTGGATATTTTATATAGCTTTTATCATTCTAAAAAACATGTGTAAATAATAAATTACATATTTTGGTGAACGGACGTAGTGATTTATTATACAAAAAATTATATTTTAATTTTATATCATTATGATTTAACACATAAAAAATATCATAAACAATTATTTTAATACATTATACACGTGTGTGTATTTGTGTGTGTCAAATGTAAACAACTCGTATGATGTAAACTGTAAACACATTTAATCCATCGAAACAAATAACATGTAAATGAAGACGATGGAAAAACACAAAACGTGTGTTTTACAGTGTGCAAAAACTCTCTCTTTTGAGAGAGTCGGAGAACTCGGCTCCCAGGCCTCTAGCCATCTAACCCGGCTCCAGCCGCTTACCCGGCTTCGGCTACTTCGATCAACTCAGCTTCGGCCACCTATCCCCTCTCATCCCGGGTGCTATTCGTGTCCGGTGTGGGTGGTCGCATCTCCTCCGTCCTAGATTCGCATCTCAACCGTCCTAGATTCACATCTACTCTGTTGTGAGCCTAATTCGCCATGTTTTATACTTACTTTTATATCGTTTTCTGCATGCATTTCATACATTCGGGCTAGAATAATAAAGAATCTATGTAGTTTATTTTTATTTGCCAATTATGGAATCTACACCAATTTCTGTTTAATTTCGCAGAAATCGAGGCAATTTACAGCAGTTCAGAGAAAGGAGGAAAAGATCGAAGTCAACTACAGAAAGTCCGAGGTCAAGGAGTAGCGGAACCAGGAGAAATCAAGCTGGAAGCAAGAAAATCGAGTCAACACAGCTTGGTCGATATCGAGTACTACAAGTCGACATCGAGGAAGCAATACTATTTCTACCCAGAAATGCCAGATCGGGTGAAGAAGGAAAGAGAAGGTCGATATCGACTTCACCTAGTCGATATCGAGTTAGGCCAAAATCGAGCAGAGATCCGGAATCGACCCGAGAAATCTGAAGAAGAAAGGAAGAGGTCGATATCGACATACCCAAGTCGATATCGAGTTAAAGTGAAGTCGACATTCATCCTGGAGACCGAGATCGAGTCAGGAAGTGAAGACGGAAAAGTTGCAGGTCGATATCGACCTACCTAAGTCGATATCGAGTTGACACCCAGTGGCCGATTTCGAGATAGTCCGAGTTCTAATCAAAGTTCTATCCAAAGTCCAATGGAGATATCCACAAGAGCAAATTCTATCAAGATCTATCAAGATGGAAGAGATATTTATCTACTTTATATATAGTTCCTTGTTGATTTATTTCTTTATTTCCATTAGTTTTATCTTATGTTATCAGATAGATTTAGATTTAGATATAGTTGTTCTATCCTAGAATAACTACATGGAACACTATAAATAAGGCATTAGGGGCTGAGTTTTATGCATTCAATTCCAATTCAATCATCCAAGCTACAAGCCACCATAGAGAGAGAAAGTCAAGTAGGAGAGAGAGAGAGAAGTCTTGGAGCCGAGTGTAGTTTGTAAAGCGAGAGCGGAGTTGGCTTTATTCGGTTGTAAGATTTATTTAGTTTATTTAATGCAATTTATTTTCTTGAAATCTGTGATGAGTTTATTTATGATGAAGAGCGAGTAGTCACTCAACTTCTAGGGTCGGGGTGCGCCCGACGGTGGCCATGTGAGATGGTGCGGTAAAGGTACAATCTTTTGATGCGAATTCGTCTTCTATCCCTATGAGCATGATTCTTTTGTGAAAGTTGAAGGTGATACTTGTTTGTATTATTGAAGAGAAAGTGATCTTAATACAACTTGGATTAATTATGTGAAAAAGGGTTAGTAACAATTAGGGTTTATGTGAAAGCCTCTATATTCCTATTTGTTATTAACGAAAGTTATTTGATGAAAAACATGTTCTTTTATGCCTTTATGTGTTATTTTACATGGTTATTGTTGTGGTTTTGAAACCCTGATCTTGGAAGTCCTTTATTTTATTGATTTATTTCACAAAGTTTCGAGTTTTATGTTTCTGTCAAGTCGAAATCGAGTTTCTGTAAGTCGATTTTCTTACTCGATATCGATTTTTTGCTTTCTGTCTTTTTCTGCTTTTCTCTGTTATTTCAGTTTGTCTGGTTGATTTTCTGTTGGGATCTGGAACAGAAAAGGCGGGCGCTGAAACGCTTCCTCGTGGATCGATCCTGACTAACTTCTACAACAGCGGGAGGAAGTCTTGTAATTTATTTGCGGAGATCAGGGAGTTGAATTAGAGATTTATATTTCATACTTGACTTTCCTCCTAACAAATTTTGGCGCCGTTGCCGGGGAAGCCATCAATCGCACTCTTTTTAGTTCTATTTCTTTTATTTATATTTGTTTTTATTTTTAGTTCCTTTTTACTTGCTTTTTCTTTTTGCTTTTCAGGTGCATGCGAAGAACTGATCGCACGCCCATAGACCCAATTCTCGAGCCTCAGCGGTTTTTCCATCTTCAGCAAAGGCTTAGGAGAAGACTCATGTCGACATCCGACAATGAGAATGCGGGCTAGCTCACACCAGCACATGAGCTTAAGCAACTCCGCTGACAGATTGACGCACTCACCACCAGAGAAGCTGAACACGCCCGGTGAGAGACGGAATATGCACAGAACCAGCAACGGTGGGAGGCAAGGGTAGATCGCAAGATCAACGCGAGAAGGGAACTTGAGGAGCGGATAGGGCATATCCCAGCCAACACCAATGAATATTTGCATCCTACTCTGGAAGTTCCAAAATCAGCGATCGTTCTCCCTGCTATTAATTTTGAAATTCGTCTTCTTTTATTATTGAAATTAGAAGGAGTCAATTTAGGGGAAGAATTAATGAATGTCCTTTAGAGCATGTCACCACTTTTATAGACTTATGCGAAGCTATAGCTGATGGTGCTAATCTTGAATACTTAAAACTAAAGGCTTTTCGTTGGTCCCTTGCAGAAATAGCCCAACAATGGCTGGAAGGATTGCCTGCACGATCAATTCGCAATTGGAATGAACTACAGGACCTGTTCCTTAACAAGTTCTTTCCTCTTGCAAAGATAGCTGATCTAAGACAACAAATCACGGCTTTCAGAAAAAAGCCAGGGGAACCATTAGCATAAGTCTGGGAGCGCTACAAAAGGCTTCTGAAATCCTGTCCTACACACGGACAACCGCCCTCCGTCATCCAAGAGAACATATTCAATTGCCTGGATGCGCCTGCTAAAGACCGGATCAACAACTACACCAACTCTGAGTATCTTGGATACACTCTACGCCGACCATGGGAGGTATTTGAGACATTGGCTAACTACGACAACACCTATGGGACTTCTGCGGCCGCCTCTGACGAAAGGTATGAGAGGCCTGCCCCATCTATGCCGTTGTATGTTCCATCAAAGGAAGTTGATCCAGACGTCAGGGACCAATTCCAGAATGACCAAGTATCTCGTCTTACCAAATAAGTTAAATTTCTCTATAAAAATCAGCCTTGTTTGGAATGTGGGTCTGTGAGGCACAACACTACTGCGTGCCCACACGTCGATCAAGTACAATGACGAGAGGGTTTCTCGACCAAATAAATTTATAGTCAAGACCCCCGCAATAGGATAGGGGAGTCAGATTCGTCCTCAGGAGAGAAGTCAACGGTTCTAGGTTTACTGTGTTTTGGGGTTCAGGGGTAGCGGGAAGAGGTGACGAGGGTGGCTGTCGGCGTCGACTAAGACTTGGTCGATGTCGAGGGAATGGTAGGAGAAGAGGTGGTCGGTTTCGGGTAACTTTGCAGGATAAAAATAATGAAATAAAATAAATAAAGATGCAAACTTCAAAGGTTAGGGATCACCACAACAATAAACATATGTGTAGATCATAAATCACATAAAGATGCATGCTTTATATCAAATAACTTTCGTTATTAACAAATAAGAATATAGAGGCTTTCGCATAAACCCTAAGTATTACTACCCTTTTCATAATTAGGATCAACCAACTTTCGCAAGCAAAACCTAATTACTATCGAAATTCATAATTAATTCACTTTCGCTTCATAATTGTAAATAAGGAATTGTCCTCGACTGTCGCAAAGGACTAAGCACATAGGAAGATGATAATAAAGAGATACAATTCATAAATTCATAAATCAAACACACATATCTATGTTGGGATCACCCCAACCCTAGAAGAAGGAAATTAGAAACAAAACATAATAAAAGAAACTAACTTTAACATTCAAAATAAAACTTAAACTTATAAAAGCTTCCAAACGTTCTTCCTTCTTCTCTCTCGCCTCTCTCTCTCCCTCTCTCTCTTTCTCTCTCTCTCTCTCTCTCTCTCTCTCTCTCTCTCTCTCTCTCTCTCTCTCTCTCCCTCTCTCTCATATCTCTCCTCTCTCGCCTCATCTCTCTCTCCTCTCTCCTTGCGCCCGAAGACGGCTTTGCTTGAATGAATGAAAATCAGCCCCTAGGGCTTTATTTATAGGCTTCATTCCAAGCTAATCTAGGAAAGAAACTCTATCTATATCTATATCTATCTATCTAAATTATTAAGATAAAAACATGGAAATAAAGAAATAAATCTAAAAGAAACTATATCTAAAGTAGGTAAATATCTTTTCCATCTTGATAGATCTTGATAGAATTTGATCTTGTGGATATCTTCATTGGATTCGGGATAGAAACTTAACAAGATCCGGATACCCTCGGAATCGGCTACTGGTAGTCACTCGATATCGAGTTGGCTCACTCGATATCGACCAACATTTCCTCAGTATCTTCAGCAGCAACTCGATCTCGGCTCCAGAAGTGAATATTGACTTGGTTGTTACTCGATATCGAGTTAGGTTACTTGATATCGACTTGCAGCTTTCCATGCTCAGCTTCTTGACTCGATTTTGGGGTTACTCGATATCGACCAGACTAGGTCGATATCGACATGTGCCTTCCTATAATATGAAATAAGGCATAATATTGATTTTGTGATGCATAAGCATAGGTAAGGCTAGGATTATAAATATATGAGCATTATATGGAAATATAAAGTCCTCCATCCTCTTATCATGCAACATGTCAAAAGAAATATCAAATTTTACCTCCTTTCATGGTTTTCAAGAAATAATGCACTTCATTGTGACTTCCCTTTACTAGGCAATTTCATGCTATATCTCTAATAAATCCAATTTTGCATCGTCGAGTTCAATAAAGCTTCCATGACACTTATCAAAAAATTTCAATGGGGGTCATTTTTTCAAACTTTTGAAAAACATGCATATAAGCTCATGAATAAATAATGAATTCCAAAGTAGCCATCTATAAGAAATTCAAGAAATAATGCATAAATAATGTAAAATATATCAAATATGCACAAAGTAAGCCCTTCCCCCACCCCATACTTAAACATTACAGTGTCCTCACTGTATAAAAACAAGGGTAAAGAAAGAAACTCACTAGACAGATGTGCAGGACGTTGAAAATCGAGTGTAATGTTGATGCAGAGTTGGTCAACATCGATAAAAGTTGGTCGATTTCGAGGAATCTGGTCGATGTCTCGAGATCGAGTAAAGTGTTGCCTCCAGGGTAAGTCTGTAGCTTACTCGATGTCGAGTAAGTCTGTAGCTTCTACTTCCTGCAAGATTCGTTAGAAAAGAAATACCCACAATAGAAAAACTAAAAGTTCAAAACAAACAAAAAGAAACAATGTCCAAAAGTCTCAAAAATAAATGTCTATTTACATGCTCTAGACTTTATAGTTGCTAGGCCGACTTCTCTATTAAGCTCAAGGTGTCATCTGCAAGGCCCATGTAGCTTGGGCTTCAAACATGACTCCATTCTTGTCCATCAGCTGCAGTCCGCCTGAATGGATCTTGTTCACCGTGAAGGGCCCCATCTTCTTCTTGTTGAATTTGTTGGAAAACCAATGATCCTTTGATTTGGCGACATAGACTTTGTCTCCAACTTCATACTTATTAGGCTCATCATTGGAAATCCTACATAATCGCACATACCAAGACAAACCTCTCCCATGTATAGATAAATCTTTAATGGAAATAGGAGAAGAAAGATCCATACCTTGGCTTACCTTTGCAGAATCGGATGTCAGAAGCTCCTGTTTTGGTCGATCTCGAGTAAGGCTGCTCGACATTGAGGAATTCAGCTCTTCTAGTGGAATCTCAGTCGATATAGGGGAAGACTTGTCGATTTGAGTTGGTCGATATCGACCAAGATTGGTTGATATCGAGTTACCTAGTTCAATATCGACTGGCTTCTGCTCAACAGGAGAAATCGACTCGTTGAGGTTTGCTCAATATCGAGTACCCTTACTCGATATCGATCGAGTTAGGTTGCTCGATATTCCTCTGCTCGACTACTAGTGGGGCTGTCTCGGTATGGACTGGTCGATATCGACCTGTGGTAGTCGATATCGAGTTATTTTCTGACTCATTCGACTTCTCCGGGTCAATATTGACCCCATACTTGAGTCCTGGTAAAGCATCCGAAAAATAGTTAGTCCAAATCGACATACCTTGGTATATTTCGAGTGGATTCTTAGCTTCTTCGTTCAGGATGGCCATGATCTCTTCCACCTAAGCTTCCATATCTCTCTTTTCCAGCTATTCAGGAGTCATATTTCTTACCTTAGGCTCCCCGCAAGTAATGTAACCAGCTGATATAGATTTTACCTCTTTCATGGGACCTGTATGCCTTCCAGTTTTATTAAAGGAATACTCAATTACCTCATTGTTGATGTTGAAAGTGAGGACTCCCTTCCTTACGCTTATGTTGGCATCCACCGTCGCCAAGAAGGGTCTTCCTAGAATAATAGGACAAGCAGGGTCCTCTGCCATATCAATAACTAGAAAATCAGCAGGGACAAAGAACATACCTACTTGCACTAGTACATTGTCCACCATGCCTGTTGGGATGACCACCATGTTGTTTGCCATATAAAGCTTAGCATCCACAGGCTCTAGGGCACCTATCTTAATCTTATACCAAATTGTTAGAGGCATTATACTCACACTGGCTCCAAGATCACATAATGCATTAAATTTGTATTGACCAAATCTAATGGTTATAGCAAACTTACCTGGATCTGGCCTTTTCTCAAGTATGTCCATATGGCTGCACTCCTCTGCAATCTTAGCCATTGATCGCTTTTTGCTTAGGATCTCCTTGAGGAACTTGACATATGATGGCATTTCATTAAGAGATTCTGTGAAAGGTATGGTGACATTGAGCCTCTGAAGCATCTTGATGAAGCGTTGAAACTTTTTCTCTGCTGGATCCTTTGGAGATTTTGTTGGGAAAGGCAGCTTCTTTTTCTGGTTCGGAGCCAGAACAGATGTCGGAGGTGTTGCCGCGTCCTCGACTTCGACTTGGTTCTCCTCGACATCGATAAGATTTTCCTCGATATCGACCAGTTTCCTCGATGTCGAGTTGAAGTGTTGTGCAGATAAATCTTGGCCAAGCTTCTCCTCGACGTCGACTTGATGTTGCTCTACATCAACCAATTTCTGGTCGACATCGAGTTGTTGTTGGTCGACATTGAGTTGTTGTTGGTCGACATCGAGTTGTTTTTCATCTTCTTCGTCCTGCTGCTTTCCGACCTCTGGCTCGCGTAGTTGATGCCCGCTCCTGAGCTTTACGACTGCGACGTGTCCGGCCTTCGCCTTGGGATTGGGCTCAGAAGATCCATGGAGCGTACCTGACTGTCTGGGGATGCCTGCTGCCAGCTGGCCAATCTGTGTATCAATCGATTTCCTCCAAAAATCGATTTCTCCAAGCCTAGCGTTGACACCATGTATCTGAGTGTAGACAGAATTGAAGGACTGCTTGGTGTCTGAATTGTTCATCCGCATTCCTCAAGGATGGTTTGTAGGTCATCCCTCTTCTGGTCCCTTTCCGGATGTCCTGGAGGTCTGTATGGCGGGGGGTTTCTAGGGGAACCTTGGTTCCATTGTGGTTGGTGAAACCTTTGGTCCCCCATACAGCGATTGGGACCCCCTGCGTAAACTGCTGGTCGAAATCGACCTCCTCTGTATTTTCCAGCATTCTGCTCTGTTCTTGAAACGCACTTTCCCGAGTCCTCGTTCGTCTGATTGACGCATAAGAACATGAGTTGGCAAGCTCTTTTAGAGGGCTACAACTCTCATGAAGACTTCAAAGCTTGATTCGAAATGATGAATGGTGAAAAATGGCGTTTTCTCCAGCTGCACCGTCCTTATCTTCTTCATGACTTTCCTTTAAGCTCCAAAGTGCGTCCGATTTCTGTGAAATATAACAAAAACTCGTGTAGACCTCCATATATTGCAAATAAACATAAAATACACACATTATGTATTATTCTAACCCAAATGTATGAAATACATTCATAAATCGATATAGAAGTCAATATAAAACATGGTAAATAGGCTCACATCATACAACAAGCAGAAACCCACGAGGAGGTAAGGTATGCGGGGGGACACTACTCAGGGCCACATCAGAACCAGAACTGGAGCTACTATCGCCAGCCCCAGCATCAGAATCCCCCGCCTTATAAAGCACCTGGTCACTCTGACAGAGAATGTAATTAGAAGGATGACCTGCAGACCATCCTTGAGGAGATGCGGAGGAATCACTCAAATACCAAGCACTCTATCAATTCCATTCACACTCAGCTGCATGGTGTCAACTCTAGGCTTGGGGAAATTGATATATGGTGGAAATCAATGGAGACTCAGATTGGCCAGATGGCGACATCTGTCCCTAGACAATCAGGTACGCTCCCTGAAACCTCTGAACCTAACCCTAAGGGTAAATCTACTGGACAGGTACGTGCTATGAACCTAAGGAGTGGACGACAGATGCAAATGCCAGAGCAAACAACGGAGGAAACGGGCACTTGAGACCAGTTGATATCGACCAACCCAGTCGATATCGATCAGTCCCCAGTTGATATCGACCCACCACAAGTCAAAATCGATCCGAATCCTCCACAAATTTCGAGGCCAGCAGATCAACTCGATATAAACCAGACACCACTCGATATTGACCAGAATCCAGTTGATTTCGAACAACCTCACTTGACTTCTGCACCTCCGACAAAGAAAAAGCTGCCTTTCCCGACAAAATCTTGATGAAGTTTCAGCGCTTCATCAAGATGCTTCAAAGGCTCAACGTCACCATTCTCTTCACAGAAGCTCTTAATGAGATGCCAACCTACGTCAAGTTCCTTAAGGAGATTTTGAGCAAAAAGCGGTCAATGGCTGAGATCGCAGAGGAATGTAGCCAGATGGACGTTCTTGAGAAAAGGCCAGATCTAGGTAAGTTTGCTATAACCATGGGATTTGTTCAATATAGGTTTAATGCTTTATGCGACTTGGGAGCCAGTGTGAGTATAATGCCTTTATCAATCTGGTCCAAGATTAAGATAGGTGCCTTAGAGCCTGTGGATGCTAAGCTTTACATGGCAAACAACACGGTGGTCATCTCAACAGGCATGGTTGACAATGTGCTAGTACAAGTAGGTAAGTTCTTTGTCCCTGCTGATTTCTTAGTTAGTGATATGGCGGAGGACCCTATTTGTCCAATCATTCTAGGAAGGCCTTTCTTAGCGACGGTGGATGCCAACATAAGCGTAAGGAAGGGAGTGCTCAATTTCAACATCAGCGATGAGGTAATTGAGTATTCCTTTAATAAAACTAAAAGGCATACAGGTCCCATGGAAGAGGTAAAGTCCATATCAGCTGGTTACATTACTTGCAGGGAGCCCAAGGTAAGAAATAGGTCTCCCGAGGAGCTAGAAAACAAGGATATGGAAGCCCAGGTAGAGGACCTCATGGCCATCCTGAACCAAGAAGCGGAGAATCCACTCGACATAGACTAAGGCACGTCGATATGGATTAACTATTTTTCAGATGCGTTGCCATGTCTTAATTATAGGGTCAAAATTGACCAGGAGAAATCGTTTGAGCTAGAGAACAACTCGATATCGACTACCACAACTCGATATCGATCTCCCCATTTCGAGTTGACCCTTCTTTAAAAATCGAGCCAGGCAAAATCGAGCCAGATTACTCGATATCGAGTGACCCAACTCGATATCGATCTGCCCATACCGATGAGCCAAAGCCAGCCGATTTCGAGCCAGGTAACTCGATATCGACAAACCTAGGTCGATATCAACCAACTCAAATCGACAAATCCTCCCCATAATCAACTGACATTTCACAAGATCAGCAGAACTCGATATCAAGTAATCCTACACGATATCGACCTTACCTCGAGGTCCCGAAATCCGATTCTGCGAAGGTAAGGCAAGGTATGGATCTTTCTTCTCCTATTTCTATTAATGAGTTATCTATACATGGGAGAGGTTTGCCTTGGTATGTGAGATTATGTAGGATTTCCAATGATGAGCCTAAGGAGTATGAAGTTGGAGAGTAGGTCTATGTTTCCAAATGAAATGATCATTGGTTCCCAAACAAGTTCAAGAAGAAGAATATGGGTCCCTTCATTGTGAACAAGATCCATTCAGGAGGACTGCAGCTGATGGACAAGAATGGAGTCCTGTTTGAAGCCCAAGCTACATGGGCCCTGCAAATGCCACCTCGATCTTAAAGGAGAAGCCAGTCTAGCGACTATAAAGTCTAGAACTTGTAAATAAACATTTTATTTTTGGGATTTTTGGACATTGTTGCTTTTTTTTTTGGGTTTGGACATTATTTTCTATTGTGGGTATATCTCTTCTAATTTTTACAGGACAAGACAAAAAACAAGGATTCGATTTCAAGTACAGTAGGTCGATATCGACCATGCTTACTCGATACCGACTGGGGCTAGCAGCAATTGCACTCGATTCTAACATTCTGCACATTTGTCTAGTGAGTTTCTTTCTTTACCCCTATTTTTTATATAGTGAGGACACTGTAATGTTTAAGTATGGGGTGGGGGAAGGGCTTACTTTATGCATATTTGACGTTATTTGACCATATTTGTGCATATTTAAAGTTTATCTCTTGAATTGGTTATACATTGCTATTTTGGAATTCATTATTGATTTATGTGCTTATATGCATGTTTTCCAAAGTTTTGAAAAATAACCCCCATTGAAATTTTTTGATTAATGTCATGGAAGTTTTAAATTGAACTCGACGATGCAAAATTGGATTCATTAGAGATATAACATGAAATTGCCTAGTAAAGGGAAGTCACAATGAAGTGCATTATTTTCTTGAAAACCATGGAAGAAGGTAACATTTGAGGTTGCTTTTGACATGTTGCATGATAAGAGGATGGAGAACTTTATATTTCCATATAATGCTCATATTTTGATATTCCAAGCCATACCTATGCTTATGCATCACAAAAGCCATATTATGCCTTATTTCATATTTTGCTCCACATGTTCTAAATATTGCCCATTCTTTACCTTATTTCCTATACGGGGATTATGCCGAGAATGAAAGCTACATTATGGAGATTATTATATGGTGTTTGTGTTGTTGTTATATCATATATTAGAGTTTGGCAAGAATGTTTGAAATATATGGAAAATTTAATGAGTGAAAAAAAATCCGGTCACCTCAGGAGATAAAGGTAGATCGACCCTGCTCGCTGAGATAATAGTTTGGCGAGATTGCACACAATGTGAGGAGTCCAAAGCACTAAGTATCCGGGGCCATTCATGACACCCATGTTTGCGACTCGCGAGAAGGCAGTGCTGAGGTTAGAGAGGCAAAATCACAATATTGAAAAACAAAATGAGCGATGAGGGAAAATGTGATGATTCTTATGAAGAAGGAATGTGGTATGAAAGTTTGAAAAGTACTCCATTTCCCCGGATCATTAGCACCACATTGCCAAAAATATCCCACATTTAGCCTTTTACCAATCTACAACTTATTAAGCTTAAATTAAAGTCCTCTTGATTATTAATGTTTTGTCACTTATGAATTGTTTTGCATAACCCTTCCTTTATGAGTAGATGTTGCTTTTTAAATTGCACATGCATGGATTTATGACAGAAGTACCTTTTCGAGGATAGTAATTGATTGCAGGGTCATATGAGAATGGATCTAATATGTTGAGAGTTTGAATTCTTCCCCTGAATGACAATTCAAAGTATTGCTTGAGGATATGCAAGCTTAAGTATGGGGTGTTTGTTGTGAGCCTAATTCGCCATGTTTTATACTTACTTTTATATCGTTTTCTGCATGCATTTCATACAATCGGGCTAGAATAATACATAATCAATGTAGTTTATGTTTATTTTCCAATTATGGAATCTACACCAGCTTCTGTTTAATTTCGCAGAAATCGAGGCAATTTACAGCAGTTCAGAGAAAGGAGGAAAAGCTCGAAGTCAACTACAAAAAGTCCGAGGTCAAGGAGTAGCGAAACCAGGACAAATCGAGTTGGAAGCAAGAAAATCGAGTCAACACAGCTTGGTCGATATTGAGTACTACAAGTCGATATCGAGGAAGAAACTCGATTTCTACCCAGAAATGCCAGATCGAGTGAAGAAGGAAAGAGCAGGTCGATATCGACTTCACCTAGTCAATATCGAGTTAGGCCAAAATCGAGCAGAGATCCGGAATCGACCCGAGAAAGCTCAAGAAGAAAGGAGGAGGTCGATATCGATATACCCAAGTCGATATCGAGTGGAAGTCAAGTCGACATTCATCCTAGAGACCGAGATCGAGTCAGGAAGTGAAGACGGAAAAGCTGCAGGTCGACATCGACCTACCTAAGTCGATATCGAGTTGACACCCAATGGCCGATTTTAAGCTAGTCCGAGTTCTAATCAAAGTTCTATCCAAAGTCCAATGGAGATATCCACAAGAGAAAATTCTATCAAGATCTATCAAGATGGAGAGATATTTAATTATCTACTTTAGATATAGTTCCTTGTTGATTTATTTCTTTATTTCCATTAGTTTTATCTTATGTTATTAGATAGATTTAGATATAGTTGTTCTATCATAGAATAGCTACATGGAACACTATAAATAAGGCATTAGGGGCTGAGTTTTATGCATTCAATTCCAATTCAATCATCTAAGCTGCAAGCCACAATAGGGAGAGAAAGTCAAGTAGGAGAGAGAGAGAAGTCTTGCAGCCAAGTGGAGTTTGTAAAGCGAGAGCGGAGTTGGCTTTATTCGGTTGTAAGTCTTATTTAGTTTATTTAATGCAATTTATTTTCTTGAAAGCTTTGATGAGTTTATTCATGATGAAGAGCGAGTAGTCACTCAACTTCTAGGGCCGGGGTGAGCCCGACGGTGGCCATGTGAGATGATGCGGTAAAGGTACAATCTTTTGATGCGAATTCGTCTTCTATCCCTATGAGCATGATTCTTTTGCGAAAGTTGAAGTTGATCATTATTTGTGTTATTGAAGCGAAAGTGATCTTAATACAACTTGGATTAATTATGTGAAAAAGGAGTAGTAACAATTAGGGTTTGTGCGAAAGCCTCTATATTCTTATTTGTTAATAACGAAAATTATTTGATGATAAGCATGTTCTTTTATGCCTTTATGTGTTATTTTACATGGTTATCGTTGTGTTGTAGAAACCCTGATCTTGGAAGTCCTTTATTTTATTGATTTATTTAACAAATTAAGTTTTGAGTTTTATGTTTCTGTCTAGTCGAAATCGAGTTTCTGTAAGTCGATTTTTTTACTCGATATCGAGTTCACCTAGGTCGATATCGACCAAGTTTTCTGCTTTCTGTCTTTTTCTACTTTTCTCTGTTATTTCAATTGGTCAGGTTGATTTTCTGTTGAGATCTGGAACTGAAAAGGCGGGCGCTGACACATTTCCTCGTGCATCGATCCTGACTACCTTCTACTACAACGGGAGGAAGTCTTGTAATTTATTTGCGGAGATCAGGGAGTCGAATTTGAGATTTATATTTCATACTTGATTTTTCTCCTAACATCCTCCGTCCTAGATTCGCATCTCCGAGGCTTTCGCCTTCCGTCGTCATCATCTTCTTCTGGTCTCCAGTTGATCTCCAATTCCAATTCATCTCTTGCAATCCTTTCCCCTCGGTCTCGATTCGGAGTTCAATTCCTCTAATCCCCTGATTTTGGTGAAATAGATGTTGAAGATTGCATAATGGCTTAGATCCTCGTTGAAAACTACACGGCTTCAGGAATGGGAATCTCGGTTTCGCATTCGGCCGTGTTCATTTGAAATTCCTGATCAATGGAAATCCCTCCCACTGTTGCTGCTTTTGTGGTTAAATTTCTTCTGCGAGCAATTCCTTAAATCCCAGCTCCTCTTGTCAATCTAGTTCTTTAATTCTCGATTTCTATTGGTGGATTGTTCATTTCAATCTCGCCATTCGTCCACCATCGGCGTTCGGTCCCAGTCCACTAGTGCATAGATCATGCATGCCCAAAAACCCTTTTTTGTAAACCTCCTTTCGATCCCAACCCGTTGCCTATCTTGGTATGGCTGCTTGGTTTGTAAACCTCCTCTCTCGCCTCCAGCCGTCGTCGGGCTTGACGTTGGCCATCTCCTTGTTCGCGTTCCCCTTCCTGTCGCCTCTCCCCTGAGGCTTCGTCCCTCTCCTAGAGCTCTAGTGATGTTTTGTCTGCAATAATAGCCTGCAATTGTCTGCACGAAGACTTGGACCGGTTCCTGTCCTTTGGGCCCAAGTCATATCATTGGCCCAAAACAGCCCGACAGGGGGGAAAAACCTAGTATATATCTATTTCTATGTTTTTACATAGATTTATATGTATATTATATAAAAATAATATAGGTATATTATATAAACTTTTACATATTTTGAGTAAACCTGCTCGATAGAGTTTGAAATAAATCTCAAAAGGGTTTGACTAAATCTTGAAAGGGCTTGACAAAATTCCGATAGGCTAAATCTTATTGGCACTTTTACACGAGCGGTGTGTGGCTCTGCTCTGGCGTTTCTAGGTGTTTTGTTGCTTGACCAAAGTCCGTAGTCGGGACGGGTTGGTGTCTAGGTGGTGCTTTCAGGGTATCTCCGTATCCAGGAAGGAGCTTCCTTGGAGTTCGTCTACACTTCCCACTTGAGATAGATTCCTATTGTACCGCTGGCCGCGGTGCTACTGTTCAGTGGTGTTTGGCTTCGTTCTTCGCCAGCGTCCTCAACTGATTAGGAGTGGGTCTGCTTAGGTCGTCTTGTAGTAGAGTTTATTTCTACTTGTTTCATTGCCCCTGTTTTCTGTTTTTACAGTATGTTTAGACGATTTTCACCAGCCGACTTGTCGGCCTCTCGAGAATCAGGCTAGCTTGATCTCAGATCTTTACTTAATCCAAAAAAATAAATGAAGACAATGAACCCACATACAAGGCCCACCGAATAATGATTGTCTATATACAACTAATTATTATCCTATACAAATGATAATTATATATATGTAAATAATAATTATCGATTCACCGAATAATGATTTTTAATTTTAATACATATTTTATTACATTTTATATTTTGCCATTTTTTCAACTACCAACCAAATTTTGAAATAGCTGGTCTTCTATATGCAAATAATGACGAGGGAACCGCCTGGGTTTTGTAGCCCATAAAAAATCGGGTTGTTGAAGCAGGGATCCCCGACATTCTCTGATATGGTGAAGGAATATATAGCCACCTTGATGGTTTGGGAGGACGTCGTTCGCTTATGCTTAGGGGGCCACCACTATCGTCGATTGAGGAACCACATGGGTTATTATATTGGAGTATCTGCACATCTGACTTTAGATTGGCGACGGGTCAGATCCAACCCCGACTCGAAGGTGACGTGGAAGGTGGCTACTTGAGAAATAACCAAGTCTAGAGGTAACTACAACTACAACATCCCACACCCTCCCTTGAGACTTTGCCACAAGTCGTTGCGGAACACTTTCTTCGTGCAAGCCGAAATCAACAAGGTGGCCATGTTTTACTAGGCATGCATATTTGTACTTCATAACTCCCGAGGTGGGTCGTATTCAGATTCGATCCAATTGTTCTTGGAGGCATGTATTGAGATGCGGAAAGCAGGTCCGCAGAGAGACACACAGACCAACACCTTCAGAGGTCTAATCACAACCATAGTCCACGGCGTGAACCAAAACCATGCCGGCTAAGAGTACCTGAAAAAGGACTACCAATGGGATCATGATGCCCTGGCTCGAGCTAGTCATCCAATGGGTGATGTGCCTCCCTTCCTCTAGTTTGTTAGGGCAGGAAACCAACACGAGTTTCCTCTTCCCAGCTTCATCCCATTGGCCCCTTACCATTTCAGAGTTCTACATTTCTTATAGGGACATGCAGTCATGCACAAGATTGCCCGAGTATAAGGAGGAATATGAGGAGGATGACGATGATGACGAGGATGACATGGACTACGATCTTGACCAGCCAAATTCGCAAGCTCTTTTTAGAACTGATTCCTCCACTTGGAAAAAACATTAATCAACTTTTGGGAGCACTCCAATTTTCCATTGAGACTATTGAGAGAGATATTAGAGAGTCCAGAGAAAAGCGTCACCAGTTCGAGTAGCAGGCGAGCTGGATGTAGTGTATAGATTATGATGAGCGGTTTTTTGTCGCATAAACCATATCAAACTAAATTCGAACCTATTAACTAACTAATATAGTGTGGAAATCATGAGTCAATCCAATAGAGAAACAAGTTATTCCTATGTAATGCATATTTACCAATTAGTCGAAAAGGGTGGGTTTCTAGTGATGAAATAAGATAGAAAATGAAATAGAGTGTAAACAAGTTAATGCAAAATAATTTAGAGAAATAGTTCTACCTACAACTATCCACTTTATTCGGTTAAATTGATCTTGTAACTTCCTCTTGCCCATCTAGTTTTCCTATTAATGTCCTTGTCCCGACCTAATTTAGTGCCTAGTCCAATGAGTCATAGAAACCCTTATTTCTTGAGTTCCCCATAGGAGTATTTAACCAATCAATAACTTTAAGTCCAGATATTAGCCATGGTATCTGTAACCCCTAAAGAAGGATTTCACACACATTCAACTTTCTACCTATCCAATTAGTTCAACGAATCCTAAAGAGTTAAGTTTGCTACTTTGGTTAAGGTTCACAATGAGGAATCTACAAAACCCTAGCAATTGAATTAATTCTAACTAGTTTTGTGGACATGAGAGAATAAAACAATCAATTAATGATGTCCGTATTTTTGACCATGTTTTGTGCTTAATTTCACTCCAAATTATGTCTCTTAGTTATTTTTCTGGGTTCGGAATCATAGGAATTTGTGTAGAATGTTATAAATTGCAAGATATGGAGGTCTACACGAATTTAGTTTGATTTTGCAGGATTTGGAGCTAATATGAAGCAATTTCGAGAAGGAGTCCACAAACCAACACTTCTCGATATCGATTAGGCTTAGTCGACGTTGACCAGAATGTTTTGTAGCATGGTAGAAAGTAAAGCTATTGTAATGGAGAGAAGAGTGGTCAAAATTCACCAGATTCATCGACAAGTGCTCGATGTCGACCACACAAACAGGAGAGCTCGACATCGACCAGTCTACTTCATATCGACCACAGAAGATTCTCACTCAGGAGCTAATTAGGAAGAGAGCTTACGTCAACCACTGTCCGATGCCGACTGAAGCTGAAGAGTGCTCGATATCGACCACTATGGTCGATATCGACTGGAAGACCAAACACTGCAGACGCGGTTGGACAGATCCAAATCTTGAGAGGATTATTATGTGACGATTTTTATTCTATCTTGTAAAGACCGAATGTATTTTTATATTAGTATTTTAATTGAATATATTATTATTTTATTCAATTTATAAAAGTGGAATAAAACTCGTTCTCGAGCACAAGTTTAGTTTTCAAAATCTTTTCGGCATCGTTTAGAATTTGGATTTTAACGGAATTTGATTCCACTTTCGAGCTCTGAGTTTGTTAAAATTTAATTTAATTCCGATCATTTTGAAATTGATTCAAAAATTCAATTTAAATTTTCTAGTGTTGGGATTTCGTTTCAGCGAGCGAAATTAGGATCCGCGTTGGGATTTCAAATTGGTAGTGGGGACCATTCTCAATTTGTATTCACTTTTTCTTTCTTATCTCTCTCTCTCTCTCTCGCGCGCAGCAGCCGCTGGGGATTCTCTTGCTCCCTCAAATACAGCTCACCCATTTTATCCTCATGTTAAATCCCAATCCCCTTCTCCTCCTTATAGAGCAACACAAATCCTCCCTTCACCCACAATCTCGCACACCCAGAGCACCCATTCCACCAATCTCGTCTATTTCACTCCACTGCAAAAAAAAAAACCCAAACAGCAGACTGCCATTGCCGACTAGCCACGAGCCTTCCAACTCCGACTTCACATCAAATCCTCCCTGATTCCAAACACCATCGCCGCTTCTCCTTACTTGAAGAAGCTCGATCTCTCAAGGCCTCCATTTTTAGTGGGACCCGGGAATCTACATGGTAAGATCATTAATATTCACAACAGGATTACCTGACCCGCATCGAAAAAATCGACGCGGCCCAACCTGTTCCGCGGGAAGAAATTAGCGTACAAGTTCGAAATGTTATTCCCTTATCGAGTTTTCTCTGGACAATTCGGGAAATTGGCTTGTTTACCTGTCGTCGTTGACTATCTCGAAGACCAACAACAACACACTTTTAATTTTAGTGGAAAGCTTTACTAAGGATGAAAAAGGTCAGTATCCGCGGAGCAAGTCTAGTGATAAGGTTACGATCTTCCTCTGGAAAAGAATCTTGATGGCGGGTATGATTTCCTCTCTTTATCCTCTTTGTTTTAGATTTCTTTCTTAAGTTTACTTGATCTTGATCCTCCCCTACTTTCTCCTTTTCTCCTTTCTTTCCTTCCCCGAAAAAGTCCCCTTTCTTAATGAAATTTCTTACTTTTATAGGTCCCAGACGGTCCCGAATGTTGTGCCACGTGGTGATTGCCACTCGACTCGTGTTCTACTCGTGGGGTGTTGGCATGGTCGCCACGTGCCCATTCTTTTATATCCGCGGATGATTGTGTTTGAGTTAGCCCTTGGATATTTGTCCGCTAACGGTTTTTATGATAATGGGATTATCCTTTTTTGCTAACCGGTTGGTGTTTTCACTTTGTTTTTATAATTTTACAGATGTTTTTTAATATTGGTTTAGTCACAGCTCCTCGGGCCGAGTTGATTCCAACCAGGGATTGACGCGGATCGACAAAGGTTTTTAAGAAAACATCTGTAGTTTCGTTGCCGCTATAGTTCTGGTTTAGAGATGGTGGGCCTTCTTTTTTCGAGTTTTGGCCCAATTTGGGCCCATCAGGCCCAATTATGCCTGGGAGTCTAAACGTCAATAATTTCTGATAAGTTACCCCATCCCGTTTTCTTTTTACTTCACACTTGTCTTCTTCTGCTTTCCCAGAGAATTTTGTTATTATCTACCTTTTGGTTATCCGGCGGCGGTTCTTTAGGTTTTCGGTTGTTTCCTCGAAGTTTCCGGCGGTTTTCTTCAAATCTTCAAGGTATTTTTTCTTGTTCTAAGCTGTTCTTGATTTTTCTCTGTTAAGTCTTTAATTTTTTGATGGATAGATTGTAAGTTTGGGTGCGAGTTTGTCTCTGAATGTGTTTTTGGATGAGATTTTGCTTTGTGTAAGTAAATCTTCATATGATTTTCTTCTAGCTTCTTTAGAAATGGCTAGTCTCAGCAAGGAGCGTGATTTGTTAGAAGATTTTGAGAGAGGTGAAGGATGGAGAGGCGGTGTTGCTTCATCCTCTCAAGTGCGTCCAACTCCAGAGACTCTTTCTTCCTCTTTTGAGAGTTCTTCTTCTAGCTCTGATGGTTTTTCATCGGATTCGTCTTCTTCTACATCCACGTCTACTCCAGATGGAGTTAGTCCTACTGGTAGTCCTATTAAGGTGAGAAGGCGCCGGAAGCGTTTTGACCTTGATTACTATTCTTCTCCTTACACAGTTTCTTCTTCTTCGAAGGGACGCGCGGGAGATGAAAATCCAAGGGACGTTGATGAGTCAGGTGCTAGTTCTTCGGTGGACGCGGGGCCTTCATCTATTTCCCAGTCTGCGGATCAAGAGGCGGAGGATGTTTGGATTCCTTATGAGCTTCCCCCAATTGGCTTAGCAGAAAATCCGAAGAAGATCTGTTCTAAAGAGATTTTGACTGATTTAGACACCCCAGTGTATAATTTAAGGGATCTGGATACTTGCCTTTTTCTGGGGGATTTTAAACCTCTTCCGCCTCCAACCAGCCGTCCACCAGTTGTGACCGATAGGATTCATCCGTGGAGGTCTCCTGTGAGTAAGTTGAGGGGTTGCACTACTCTGTTGAATTTAGAAGATCTTGATGCCCTTTCACAAGTCTTTCCCTTGCCAGCAGGCGTAGAATTTTGTCTTCCTGAGGAAGGGGGTGGTTGCTTAGACACTTATGAAGATTGTTTGGTTGTATATGCAGCTAGCTTATCTCAAGGCTTCCGACTTCCCTTACACCCTTTTTTCTCATAGTTTTTGGATGAATACAATTTGAGTCCTGCCCAGATCGTTCCCAATGGTTGGATGTTTTTTACCAGTTTTATTATGAGGTGTAAGGAGATTGGTGTTGCTCCTTCTTTGAAGTTAATGTTCAGTATCTTTTCCTTAAAAAAGGGAACTCAGGATTCAAGGTTTTACCAGTGCAACTCAAGTTGTGGGTATATGGAAAGGTTGTCTAGCAAACCGAATTGGAAGTACAAGTGGTTTTTGGTCCGCGATAGATCTGGGCAAGGCTTTAACTGTCGAACTGTTCCGGGGCTTTTTTGCTCTGTGATGAAGCCAAAAATTTCCAATCTTTTTCAGTTCAAGCAATCGTTTTCTCATACTCCTAGATTTCCGTAGGATAAAATGCTATCCACGTTTCGTCTTGAGATGGCTGGCTTGAGTATGCCTCATCCGCGACTAGGTGGCTCTTTTGTTTTATTGTTTTTCTTGGTATATAAATTTGTGTCTTCATGTTTTGTCTTTCTTTGACGGATGACTTATCGTGGAATGTTTTTGTGTTTAGATAAAATGGATTTGGATGCACTTTTGAAACGGCATAAGGCCAGATCCGGGAAGAAGAAAAAGACAAGTTCGGTAGCCAATGATCCTCCTGCTCCTCCCCCGGCCCTGGAAGTGGTGTCGACTGTTGATGTGAGCACCGCGGATGAGACTAGAGCTTTCGTTGGGTCTTCTTCATTGGTTCCTGTGCCTCGAGAGAAACGTGTTTGTCCCTCCGCACTCGAGACTTTTAAATCAAAAAAGAGGAAGGTCGCTATTGCTGTTGGGCCCTCAGCCACGGATGAAAAGGGGGCTCTTTTTAGAGGGTGAAGCAACTCTTCGCGAGTTCCCCATTCCAGGCTTTGATCCGATTGACTTACGAGGTCTTGCTTTCCCGGCTAAGAAGCGTTGTCTCCCTGAGCAAGGATATATCAGTCGACTGGATCCCGTCACTCTTTCAACTAACCTGGATCGTATTATTCAATGGGTAGGTTAACTTTCTTTTCTCACCTTTTAGAATATCTTGATGCAGTTTAACTTCAATTTTTCCTACTCCACTTTCCCTTATTCCAGCTAAGGGTAATTCGACCGGATGTTGAGAGACGCATGGTGTGTGGAGAGGAGGATTTTAGAAAGAAAGAAGAGGAGATTAAAAAACCGACTCATCAGCTCCGAATCATGGGGAACAC
The DNA here is from genome assembly GCA_037127255.1 of Persicaria tinctoria. Lineage (NCBI taxonomy): Eukaryota > Viridiplantae > Streptophyta > Magnoliopsida > Caryophyllales > Polygonaceae > Persicaria > Persicaria tinctoria. The sequence continues at coordinate 37,047,717 of JBANSL010000012.1, read as the reverse complement.
TGTGGGTGACTCGACCTCAGTGGAGAAGTTCAAAAAGAGGTCAGCGGACCTTCATGAGGAGGTGCAAGCCCAGAAAGAGGCCATGGTAGTTTTGCAGAAAAAACATGACGATTTGAAGGTTTCTTTGAGCTCTGCTGTCTCTCGTGTCAAAGAGCTGGAAGCGGCTGAAGGGGCTTCGCGGGAGCTTCTTCAAACCCGACAGGCCAGCATTGATAAGATGGAAGAAGATCTCTCCATTCTTCGCGAAGAAGTGTCTATCACTAAGCAAGAACTTGATACGATCAAGGCACGTCCAGATCAAGATGTGGCCCTCCAATGGCTTCAGAGTCCTGAAGGTTTGACTTATCTATCTTCTGAGTGGATAAAAACTGAGGTTGGTATCTCCTTCTTGTCCTCTGTGGCGAAAGCTTGCCTCCAGACTTCGAAGGGCACTAGTATTTTGAAAGATAGGTGTTTTAGCTATTTTCGGAAGGGAATGGTTGCAGGGATCAACCAAAGTGTTACACGTTCAGCAACTAACCCTGGTGTTCCCTTGGAGAAGTTTGAGCCTAGCATGACGAGTGCCGACTGGGGGCTTTCAAAGGAGGAGATGGTCGCGGAAGATTCTTATTTTGACGATGAAGACGTTGAGGACGCGAAGGAAGAAGTTGAAAAAGCAGCTACCCCCCCCCCCCCTCCCCCTTAAACTTTGGTTTTTAGTTCTTAGTGGGATGAAACTTTTATGGATTTGGGAACCTATGTTTGATTTCCTGTTTTTTGCGTTCCATTGGGATACTCCCCTTGTTTTGAGAATCTGGGTAAAATATCTTTTTGGATAAAACACTGGTATTTCTTGTATATTTTGCTTGCAGTAAATATCTATATATCTACGTTCTGACCTCTCCAAGTGTTGAAAGGGTCGGTCCGAATGTATGAAGTCTTTTACCACTTGTCTTTATGCTTTATGGGGGAATTTTCCTTTTTATAGCCTTGATTTTTATCTCCTTTGCCGCCTCTTACATTTTGTCAATCGATTGTGCCATTGCAAGCATTATGTCATCAGGAAATTTTAACCCTTGGGCCTTTTTTCAAAAGATTGAGAGTGTGGAGCAGCTTTCTCGGCTAGTGAGTTTTTTTTATTTTCCTTCCAATAGAGCTTGGGTTACCTATATTAAGTCTTTAACTTTATCGGTGTGCAGGTTATGCCTCCTCAATTTAAGGCTGAATATGGGCCTCTTCCGCCTCGGTGGGCTTTTCTTTCATCGTATCTTGTTCGAGATTTTCCAGTGGCTGTATCTTGGAGTGAGAATGGTCTTTTCCAGATTGATAGCGGTTGGGATGAGTTTATTATAATTCACCACCTAGGGATAGGAAGTTCCATAATGTTTTTTCATAAGGGTAATGTTTCCTTCCAAGTCTGTCCGCGTCGTGAAATTGAGGATGACCATGAGGCCACCTTGAACTCGGTTTCTTCATCATGTAGTTCTAATTGAGCTGTTTCCGCGTCATGCTTTGGGAGTTTGTAAACTGATCTTTCGATTAAAGTTTTCGTGAATAATGAAAGAAGGGAATCTATGATCCTCTTTTACTCCTTATTGTGTTCTTGTGATTTTAGAAATAAAACAGAAAGAGGGATCTTTTATTATTCATAATACGAAGCAGCGTACAGAAACCTTTCTAGAGGTTGGATCCCTTTAAACTTGATACATCATTTTAGAGATATTGACGTGAAGGATAGGGTAGGAACCTAAGGACGTCCTACCTCTCCATTTTCCTCGCTGTCAGGGCTGACAACGTCGACTTCAAAGATGAAGTCCCCCATGTAGGTGAAAATCAGGGCAGATCCTACATTGACTCGATTTGCTTGTGTGAAGTCGCGCCTTCCTTGAGTCAACCAGAATAGGCCATCTTCATCCCTATCCACCTTCACTTCGTGTTCCTGGTTGGAGCGGGACCAGAGCCTAGCTTGAGGGTGAGCATCCTCGTCGATTAGAACAAACATGAGGGGGAGCCGAAGTGTTTGAAGTTGTTCCTCCCTCATGATAACTCTATAAAAAGTCCTTGGCGGCAAATTTGGATCCATCTTGTTGTAAGATGTTCACCATTTTAGGACACCCAAGCGTGTTTTATACATCTTGTGCGAGGTTTTCCTGCCCTTGGTTTTATCGCTTTTTATCGAGAAGCAATTTTAGTTTTTTCTTTTTGTAATTCACTTTTACTGGTTTTGAGAAAAGATTCTTTTCTGATTAACTTTGTTTTTAGAGGATGGGAGACACGTGCCCTTGGTGGCCGTGTCACCTGTTGCGTGTTATGCATGCAATTCTTTTTTTTCCTGCTCGACTGTTCTCTCGTGATTGATGGTACAAATAATAGGTTTTTCACTATTTCCCTCTAACTTCATCGAGATGCGGGGATCCATCATAATTCCTCCTTTATCATTTAGGGCAGATGGAGTTTTTGGGTCAGAACCACGATGTGCCTTTTTCCAAGCGATTGATTATCCCGAACAGTTCTCACAATTGGTGAGATATTTATACTTAATTTCTAATTTTCTTAGAAAACTCCTTTTTAGCTTATACTCCTCTTCTATTTTTTAGCTGCTATCACTTAGGTTTGAGGAGGTGTATGCGGATGCTGTTCCTAGCCGGGTTTTACTTTCTTCTCATCTGCTGCATAATTTCCCGGTTTGTATAGAGCGACGCAACGGTGGTCTTCTCTACCTTGGCCGCGGATGGAAAGATTTTATGGAATCGCATGGTTTTGAACGGGGGGTTTCTATGATTTTTACTCACATGGGTGAGGCTTGTTTCGAGGTTCGGGTGGTGGATTCACGCGGGGGTGGTCATGAGGTTCATCATGATGATCCTTCCCCTCGCGACGTAGCTTCAAACGTACCAGAAGTTTTGTGGTATGTATCCTCCTTCTAGTCCATGCTGATTGCTATGATGATGCGGAGGGGTACTAAGGTGCTGATCTCCCATTTCGCCATCCGGATTTGGTGGTGGTGTTAATGGGATATACATGCTTGAGGCCTCCTGATCCTGGTGAATCCCTTGGCTCATATCCTGGGTTGGATTATTTTGGCTATCACTCATCTTCTTAGTGTTGTGAATCTGTCAATAGTGAAAGGTTTAACTTTACATGCAAAAATTTATATTTCTAAATTCAAACGCGGACCCTAGCTTTTTTCAAAGATCTGAGGGTCTTTGTCTGACTTCATCGAAAAGAACTTTTTTAAGAGAACCCCTTAGTGTGGGGGGTTCCCACAGACGGCGCCAGTGAAAAAGCTCGATCTCTTCAGGCCTCCATTTTTAGTGGGACCCGGGAATCTACATGGTGAGATCATTAATATTCCCAACGGGCTTACCTGATCCGCATCGAAAAAATCGACGCGGCCCAACCTGTGTCGCGGGAATAAATTAGCGTACAAGTTCGAAATGTTATTCCCTTATCGAGTTTTCTCTGGACAATTCGGGAAATTGGCTTGTTTACTTGTCATCCTTGACTATCTCGAAGACCAACAACAACAGACTTCTAATTTTAGTGGAAAGCTTTACTAAGGATGAAAAAGGTCAGTATCCGCGGAGCAAGTCTAGTGATAAGGTTACGATCTTCCTCTGAAAAAGATTCTTGATGGCGCGTACGGCTTCCTCTCTTTATCCTCTTTGTTTTAGATTTCTTTCTTAAGTTTACCTGATCTTGATCCTCCCCTACTTTCTCCTTTTCTCCTTTCTTTCCTTCCCCGAAAAAGTCCCATTTCTTAATGAAATTTCTTGCTTTTATAGGTCCCAGTCGGTCCCGAATGTTGTGCCACGTGGTGATTGCAACTCTACACGTGTTCTACTCGTGGGGTGTGGGCATGGTCTCCACGTGCCCATTCTTTTATATCCGCGGATGATTGTGTTTGAGTTAGCCCTTGGATATATGTCCGCGGACGATTTTATGATAATGTGATTATCCTTTTTTGCTAACCGGTTGGTGTTATTCACTTTGTTTTTATAATTTTACAGATGTTTTTAATATTGGTTTAATCATTACTCTCCCTATCTTTCTGTCGTGAGCCAGTCAATCGCCAGCTCTTCTCCTCGCCACCTGAACATCACCGTCGTCGCCGTCTCGAGCCAAGCCTCCCTTGTTCACCATTGAAGGAAAGTCGAGCCCCTGCAACCCAATAGCGTCTCCGCCACCTCTCCGACGACCGAAGATTCCCAGCGATTGCCCCGGCACAACCCAGCGCCGCCGGCAGCCCGTCGCTTCCTCTGTTTTTTCCACCCGAGTCCAGTAAGGTTGTTCCTCCTCCTTTCACTCTAAACCACTTTAAAGTCGCACCTTTTGACCTTCTATCCTCGACCCAGGCTAAGCTTGCTTGGATTCTACCTCTGACGAAGCTTGAAGCACCACCGACGAGCGTTCTGTCAAGCTTCGAAGGCCCTCGGTGAACCCTTTCGTGTGGGTTAGGGTCGGAATGTTGAGTCGAGCATGTGGATCAAGTTTGGGGCCAAACAGTTGTCGGAGGCCGGAGATTTCTTTCTTCTTGTTCTGTCGAGTTCCGTTTTCGTCCTGTGCAGTGAACTCTGTTTCAGAGGTGAGGAACGAGTCCTTCTATTTAGGGCTGGAAATGGGGCGGGTTATGGGTGGATGAAGCCACTCCATCACCCGCCCCGCGGGTAAATAATCTCACCCGCTCAACCCATCACCCGCAAACTTCTTCACCCTCACCCGCCCCGCGCGGGTGATGCGGGTGGAGCGGGTACCCAATAGGTGTAGACGTGTAGTTATGATTTTTTGAGTAACTTTGAAAGATGAATAAAAACTTAAAATTTAATTTATAAATACTACAAATATAAGTTCATGGAATTCAAATAAATGTTATACACTCATACATCACAATAACGTGTTACTTAAAACTACAAAATGAAACAAAAATAGATGAGAATGGAACTTGAAGAGTAGATAGTAGCATAATCACATGTTTTTCCTTTTCAATAATTGAGCGAATCCACCACAGTATCGATCATAGCATGCACATGAACAAATAAAATTATATGTTGTCTATTAAACATGTAAAAAAAAATATAGACAACTACAATTACAGAAAAATAACTTACATTTTCCATTGGAAAGGATTAAATAGTAACTCACACATACATATATATAGATAAACTTTTAGGGTTTTATGCGGGTATGCGGGGCGGGTGAATGGGGCGGGTTAATGGGTGGATTATTGGGGCGGGTGATGGGTGAAAAATCTTCACCCATAATCCATCCATCACCCGCTTCACCCGCACCCGCTCCATCCGTCACCCACATTTTTGTGGGTTTTCGCCCATAAAATTAATGCGGGTGGGGCGGGTGGAGAGGTTAGCCACAGGTAATTTCCAGCCCTACTTCTATTTCCCTTCTTGAACCGGCCGGTCTACGTCAAATTCCCTAGTTCATTTAGCAACTGGTTGAGACTTCCGGGTTTTGGGCTCGGGTCAGGTCTTTGTTTCCGGGTTTAGTGATTTGGGCATCTTGGGTTCTTGAGCTATTTTTCTGGGTTGGTTTATTATGGTTGTTGTCATATTATTTGTTTTATTGTTATATGATTGTTGTTATGAATATTCCGAGTATATTATTATTTTGTGATATATATATATATATATATATATATATATATATATATATATATATATATATATATATATATGATTAATTCGAATGTAAAAACTCCTTATTGTGTAAAATCCGCTTAACGTGTAAAATTTAGTATTTTAATCCTATCCCACACGCGCCTCAATTAAAAAAAAAAGTTAATTTGGCCGCTCCTCTGTTCCTCGCCCAGCAGAGCCCTCCCGAAGGCGAAGGAAGACGCCGGCCATGGCTGCCCCTCCGTTCCTCTCTCACTCTCCTCCGCACCATCGATGCCGGGTAGCTGTTCCTCACCCTCTTCAAATCCGGCGACGACACCGAACTCGGAGCTCCTGCCACCCTCCCAATCTCTCGTTTTCCCTCTCTCAGTTGAGCTATGCCTCGTCCCGCTTCCTATTCCACAAAGAAGTGTCGTGAAGGCTTTCAAGCTCAATAAGCCGCTGCTCCTCTCCAAATCTGTCTCCGGCCAATGGTGCTCTCGATTCAAATGAGCAGGAAGAGGTAGCAAAGTTTATGTTGTTTCCAATTTCTAGGGGTTACAACCTTCGAATCTCCCCCTGACTCCTCCTCAGCCATCGGAATCTCAAATTAACACATCCCCACCCCTCTATCTGTTTTGAAAACACCATACCTTTGTGGAATTGAAGCCTGGAAGGACTGTACCCTTACCAATTTGAAGCTTGAAGGCTGGATTGAAAAAAAAAACCAAATTTCTAGGGCTTGAACAGCCTGTTTGAGCTCGGGAAGGAATCCCAGGTTGAGAAACGAGAAATGAGTAAGGAAAAGGGCCCAGCGCCAGGACGTCGGGCAAAGTGCCTTACTCCTAGCCCAATCACAGCAGCAAGCAGTGCCAACTCAGGTTCGAAGATGACAGTGCTGGGATTCTTGCCTAAAGGTACATCCATACACCCCCAACAAATGGATCCAGGTGGTCAAGAAGCGACAAAGGACCCTCCAGGTTCCTCCCCTTCATCTGTTTTTAAGCCATTTCGATCTTCAGAGGTATGCAACAATCCTCCCCTTCCCCCAAAGCTCTCTGATATAGTAGTGCAGCCGATCTGTCAGTAGCGCGAGGAACAGAAAGAAACCTGTATTTAAGCACAACATTGTCAGATTTACATACATTTAGTAGTCACAACAGGCGAAGAAAACTAATGATGGTGCATTATCATGTATTTGGTTTGGCAACTGTGATGTTTTTTGTTACTTGTATCTCTAGTATTCATAGAAATTGAGGTTGCTTACTGTTGTTGATTAAGAAGAACAAACTTATCTTAGATTTCTAGTGGAGCTTCGATGAGGAAATGGAACCTCAGTCTTTGATTAGTGGACATTTCTCTATTAGGTTAAGAGTAAAGAAACCATTTGTCAATGAAATTTCACTTATTCTTGAAGTGTACTGTGTTTTCAAGGCAAGCCAAGTTTTCCTAGGAACCTTCTATTTGAGTTCTCATATTGCATATAAATCCCTGATATCTGCTGAGTTTTACAAATATATTTTGTAGGTAATGTTGGTGACAACAAAGCACTAGCAGAAGTTGTAAAAACTTGGGCTCATCCAAGCAGACTTGCATCAACAAAAGATATTTTACTTGTAAGAATTCTTCAGCACTATCCACAGAGCATCTTCTTGCTTAATCAATAGTACTGACAAGGTCTTCTTTAACAATGAAGGAGGCGAAAAATGGTGGATATGCAGTTGGAGCTTTTAATGCATATAATTTGGAAGGGGTTGAGGCTGTTGATTATGTAGCAAAAGAGCAACAAAGCCCTGCCATCTTACAGGTGCGTAATCTCTTGTTCATTATGTTGTCTTACAGCTTAGTGCGTCATGAGATACACAGATTCTATGAGATATTAGAAGGGGGTGCATGATGACTGATGAGGGGAGTATATAAAAGGAAGAAAAACAAGCACACAATGTGCAATCATTTTAATCTTATAAATGATAAGCAATTTAACCATCTATTTACTATACTTCCTTTTTATTCTGTTTTTTTTTTGCGGCAGCTCTACTGATCAGTTGCTAAATTCCTACCTTCTTCCTTTTGGCAGATCCACCCCAGTGCCCGGAAGTTGGGAGGTTTACCTTTGGTTGCATGTTGCATGTCAGCTGCATAGCATGCCAATGTAAGTCGCATTTTAATAGATATCAAAATCAATAAAACAGAAAGAGAATCGAGCAATCTGAGTAATAATATTTTATTCACTTTATCAATGATCCAAATATGTGTTGTCAGTGACAAAATTACCCAAACCATTGATCTCTCAACCTAGACAAGTCAATAAAGATGAAACTTTTTATCCTATTTCCTTTCTTGGCTTGTTATTAACAGTTAACGGGGTTGCAGAAAAAGGGCTAAAAGATAAAGTTGATATGCTTGAGAATGGCTAGAGATCTTAGCTTCCCAAAATTGATTTTCGAAACAGATTCCATCATTGTGTGTGAGCTGCTCAATAGGAAAAGGAATGATGCTGCAGGGGAGTTCACCTAGTCGCACGATGCAGGCGATGGCTAGATGAAGGAAACTGGGAAGTTCTTCAGTCCCAAATTCTAAAGCTTTTACTCAATTTGCTACTATTCCCCCTTGCTTATGTAATTTCTTTGACTCCACCACTTATCTAATAAACAACTAATGGCAGTAACCACTTTCGGATCAAAAAAAAGAAGATGAAACTATTTACTAGTGTAAGTGTATATGTGGGTCAATATTGATTGTTGTTTGAAGTTTTTGCACTAAAGCCTATTAGCTCAAAATGGAAGAGCAATGTGCCTACGCACAAAGATGCGGGTTCAAATCCCGTATAGGCTATCTATGTTTATCGCTTACAAGTACTATGTTTCTCTTCATGAATAAGAGTGTAAAGTGCAAAAATAAAATTGTAATGTGCAAATATAAGAACATAAAGTGCAAAAATAAAATTGAAATGTTCAAATTTAGAATACAAGTGTGCAAAAGTAAGATACACTTGTGCAACTATGAAGTGCATTTGTGTAACTGTGAAGTGCATTTGTGCAACTATGAAGTGCATTTGTGCAACTTTCACTAGTACAGAAAGCCGGTTTTACCTCGGTTCCGTGTGCAAGCTTTACCACGGTTCTGAACCGAGGTAAAAGTGGCTATGATAAATTTGTTTACCACACGAACAGAACTGTGGTAAAACCGTCCACCCGTGGTAAATCTATATGTAGTTCTAGGCTTTGTGAACCATGGTAAATATGTCAACCGTGGCAAATAGGTCATGTGGTAATTGTTTTGAACCGTGGTAAATTTGTGAACCGAAGTAAAAATGAATGTGGTAATTTTGTTTTGAACCGTAGTAAATATGTATTTTGGTAATTTTTACCTGATTATTATAGTAGCCTATGCGGGATTTGAACCCACATCTTTGTGTATAAACACATCGCTCTACCATTTGAGCTAATAGGCTTGAATAAAATAATAGTATAATTTTCTACCTCGCAAAGGAAAGTAGCTTAATTCGACATTATAATCTTAACTATCATACTAATTACCTCACATGCCACACAACATTAAGCCATAAACATCCGATTTCTAACTTGCATGCTGAGCTAATTCAAGAGACCACACAGATATGACAACATATATGATATATGCAATTTATATCAATGTAAAACAAACATGTACGTACAACCTAGGAAGAGAACACACAGGTATCATCAACCAATTGGCACATTCATATATTATAGAATTCAGCTTAAGGTAAACCAAGAAAACATGAAGAAGAACTTCATCTCTTAACTTCCTTTAAGGAAGAGATGATCGAGATCCTATATATATAGATTGATCCCAGATGCCAAGATCAGTAAGTGTATATGCATCATATATCAAAAGATTAATAAAAATGGTCCATCTAATTAAGCTAATAATTAGATATACAGCTGCAACCGTGTATCATTAGTATGATACTCTGTAGTATGGCCCTTCATTTAATTACTAAAGTCGATCTAAATCCTGATGGAATTGATGTCAATGAAAGGAAGAGAATCTTAAGCCATTAAGTACTGCACCCTCATCCCCATTAAGGAGTCCAACGACAAAGTGTAAGAAATAACTAATTGTGAATGATTCCAAGCCACCATATATTTTCTATGGTTATACATCTTGTTTAATGTACCAAGTCATGCTGTGAGTACAAACAAGGCAGGCAAAACAAATTGTACTTATTCCATAGTTTAGTTGTCAGGGATTTGCTAGCGGTAAATGTAAACCTCACCTAATCACTACACCTAGCTATTTCTACATTCTTAATATTTTTATATTTCTAGCTAGAGTTAATTTGCTTTTAATTGATTGACAGCAACATGGATACATGTAATGTAACTATATTATTTTAGCAGACAAAATAAGGCCTCTAGAGATCGATGCAAATTCAACGAGAATATTGCAAAATATTATAATTTCTCACCTTTGTCTCCCTGCAGAAATTTAAATTTGAAAACCAGCTTTCATCCATTACAACTTCAGGTGTTCGAGGTTTACCATTGTATACCACAGCAGCTACTGAAGACGACATAACTACCCTTTTCACATATGAAACTCCAGCAACAGAACCAAGAACATTAAGGGTCCCCTTTACTGCTGGATCAATTAATTCTACCTGAAACGGGAGCCGTGCAGAAACATTATTATTCAGCATCCAACAAGAACATGAAACAAGAAGTCTTTGTCTGAACTCTTGAATCTCAGACTATACATCAGACCCAAAAAACTTAACAGTATCTCAAGAGAAGCTAGAATTTTATTTAACTAAGAGATAAGTAGTAACCTGTGGATCCTTGACATCATGGTAAAAGGGCAAAGCAGTATGAAAAACACCCACGCACCCTGCAATGCTAGCATCAAAGGAACCCTCTTCCAAAAGGTTGGCCTTGAACAAATGGAGTCTTTCCTTAATTAGCTCCATCAAGTGCAAGCAAATGCTTAGTTTTCTTAGGATCAGCTACAAAACCTGGTACCACGATTATGTGTGTGTGTGTATCCATTGAGGAAATGAGAACTATTATGCATAAAACTCAAAGGCTATAAGAAACATTCACACCCTTTCAGCATGGAGAATATAAGCACCGGTAATAGTAATTCAGTGAACAAAATTTAGCATGGTAAACCCAATTCCAATACCCTTTTCCAACTCCAATAAAATTCCACTTCAAACCTTAGATCAATAATAAAACCTCATATAAATGACATCTGTAGTTAACCAATTCTAATCAGGAAAATCTAAAGTCAAGTTCCACTCAAATCATCTCCTAAACGTTTTATCAAACACCTAATAAGCATGAACTTGGGATTCAAACTCTAATGGTGATTCTTCTTCTAGACATTTTATCAAACACCAAAGAAGGCATGAATTTACTCAAATCTCAATCTCAATTTCCAATCCACAAATCTCAATCTCAATCTAATTTCCATCAATCAAAAAATTCATAAATCCAATCAAACAAATTTCATTCCATAAATTAATTAATTTAAACTAACAATTATGAGGAATTTGGCTTGGTGATGGCAGTGCTCGATCCTGGTTCTCTATGGAACGGTTTGACAACAGGTCCTCTTTATGAGGGATTTGGCTTCAGATCCGGTGAGGCGGCTTCACAAAGTTCAGCGACTCCAAACAATTGTTCAACCGTTTTCCATCGATGTCGATATCTAGAAATCAGACTACACCGGCCACCAGGTACGAGAAAGAGATGATAGATATGGCATCAGCAAAGAGGAGCAGCCGGCATTAGCACCGAGCGATCGGACACCGATCCAAATCGAGAGACGAGGGAGACTGTCGAAGAAGGAGCAAAATAATTATAGATGAGACAGATGCGCGCAATAGACAGAGTGAGAACGAGAGCAACTGAGCAAGAACTCAAAAAAAAAAATTAAGATCGAGAGAGGGAGATGAGCAAGACGAACGTGGTGCTCACAGATCTGAAATATGGAATGAGGGAGGCGAGGAGCAAGGCTGACTGGAGTAGGTTAAGTTAGGAATTAGGATGAATTACCGTAGAATTTTTTTATGTTGATTTACTACGGTTCTTTAACAACTCGTGGTAATTTTACAAATATTGCAAATTTACCATGGTTTAAGACATAACCGTGGTAAATTTTGGTGTAGTATTACTACGGTTCCTTGAAGAACCGTGGTAAATTTGCACTTTTGTAAATTTACCGTGTGGAGACACGGAACCGTAGTAATTTCACTGTTGTCAAAGCCTATTTTTCTACCACTGTTTAAAGTGCAAATATAAGAATATAAACTGCAAAAATAAAATTGTAATGTGCACATTTAGAATACAAGTGTGTAAAAGTAAGATACAATTGTGCAGATTTAGAATACAATTGTGCAAAAGTAAGATGCTTATGTGCAGATTTAAAATACAATTGTACACATTCAAATTAAAGTGCATAACTAAGATTATAATGTGCATGATTCACAAAATAGACTTATCGTACATTTGTTTTTTTACGTATAAAAATTTCAAATTAAAGTGCATAAATAAGATTAAAATGTGCAAAATTATGGTTAAAAAGTGCATAACTAAGATTATAATGTGCATTATGAACGAAATGGACTTATCGTATATCTGTTTTTTTTACGTATAATAATTTCAAATTAAACTGCATAAATAAGATTAAAATGTGCAGAATTAAGGTTAAAAAGTGCATAACTAAGATTATAATGTGCATGATTAACAAAACAGCCTTATCGTGTCGTATAAAAATTTCAAATTAAAGTGCATAAATAAGATTAAAATGTGCAGAATTAAGGTTAAAAAGTGCATAACTAAGATTATAATGTGCATGATTAACAAAACGGACTTATCGTATATGTGTATTTTTTTTCTTCCGTTTTCAGCACTTTTTGTTGTGCAAATATAAAAATTGTGCAGATTTAGAATATAATTGTGCACATTTAGAATGCAAGAGTGCATACACCAATTACTAATATTATAACGTGTAAAAGTAATATACAATTGTGCATATTTAGAATACAAGTGTGCATACAACAATTACTAAAAAGGAGTGAATGAATGTGTCAGATCTTATCCCAATCAATTGTGAAAAAGTAAGATTCAATTGTGCAGATTTAGAATACAATTGTGCACATTTAGAATACAAATGTGCAAAAGTAAGATACAATTGTGCGGATTTAGAATACAATTGTGCAAAAGTAAGATGCAATTATGCAGATTTAGAATACATTCAGAGAAGATTTGAATAATCTCCTAACTACTGATAAGGTAACTATTGTTGATCTTACTCAAAATTGCATTTCAAAAAATTACTTTTTCATTCAATTTGGGGAAATTAATCAATTTAATCAACCAAATATTAAGAATTGCATTTCAGAATTTTTAGAATCAATCAAACTTATTGTTTTTTTATTATTATTATTTTAAGGGATAAAATTGTATTAATAAAAGTATTTTACATAGGAAGAAACTAAAAGGAAAAGAAGGATCACCCCTAATTGAGTCCAAAGACTTAATTATAGGAACCAATGATGGGTCCTACTCCGAAGTAAGTACCAAGGCCATAAATCGAGGCATGCAAGCCCCAAAGACAAACTACCATAAACCAAGGCGTGCAAGCCCCATACAATCACATATCCAAATAAACCATAAAACCAGGCATAAAAGCCTCCATCTACCCAGCTACAACCTTAAACTTGCGTGAAACACCAACATTAGCTAGAGCAAAATCCTAATACCAAGGGTTGTATATATACGAGACATTCAGCAGGTCATGTGCATCATCACCATCAACTGATAACGAAGTCAGTAGCTGAGCATATAGATGGCCAGCAGCTTCAGCGAGCAAAAAAGAGGGACCACAATCAGTCTTTTTGAGGGAGAGTTTTTGCAAGGATAATCAATCGTTACTTAAAAAGTGCATCCTGTGAGGTAATCTATGCCCGTGCTATAAGGAATATAAATCCACAAAGTGCAGCTAATTAAACCCAATCAATCACGAAGCCAGCAGATGTGCAATAACATGGACAACAGCTTCGAACAAACTCGAGTTAACACAGGACAGCAGCAATCAAACTCAGAAGCAAGGAAAAAGAGACCCTAACAGAATGCAAATTTTGGCATATGATTTAAGCTCAAGTACAAAAACAAAAAGAGACTCTAACACTTTAGACATAAATAAAAAGATACCCTAACAGTTTAGACATAAACAAAAAGAGACCCTAACAGTTTAGAACAATGCCAAATAGGCAAATATTAAGCTTAAGTAAGCAAAATATACAAACCTTCCGAGCTGCTAATCTTGAATGATCTTCACTCTTTGCTCCTGTACAAACCTAATGAAGAAAACAACCAAGAATCATTAGGAAACCAAGCCTTAGTCACCAAGCCTCGACCAACATAAATTTTCAATATTAAGTGGCTTGAACCTCACCATTTTGCGAGAAGCTAATATCGAAAACCATTAGAAACTTCCACGCTCAATCGCAATCGATAAATGTCAGTCCCATTAGAACATTGGAGTCTCCCCGAACCAAAATCACTAGATCTGATATAAAGCAACACCTTCGAAAGAAGAAGAAGAAACTAATAGATAGAATCTCACCTGAGATTGCAGGAGGCAAAAATCGAGTTTCAGAAGAAGCGATCAAGTATACGATTTGCACAGTGCTGTTCGTAGTCGCACCCCTTGTTTCTCCTCCCGAGCCTCCACCACAAGTCGAGGATGAGGAGTAGCCCTCCGCCTCGACCTTCAGCTCGGCCGCAACCGCCTTCGTCACTGACATCATCAACCAAATCCAGAATCAGCAAATTGGAACCCTAATGGCTAAAAAACTGAGCTCGGCGATTCTGCATCGACCTTGGGAGAGCTCGCGAGAAACAAAGAACATAGAAGAACGATTGGAAGGATGAAAAGAGACCTTACCTTGTTGAATTGGTCGATTGTTCGCCTCGAATCTTCCTTCTTCACCACCTTCCTCTCTTCCAACGCCCCCTTTTTCAGTCTGATCCAACCCTAGAAATTGCGAACCGAGGAGAAGGGAAAACAACATTAGAGAGATCGGATGGAACAAGAATGGGAACGATGGATCATGGATGGCAGCGGAGAATCTCGGCCTTCAAAGCGGGCAAAGCGTTGAGTTCTGCCATGAGAGCGGGTTTGTGCTTCTGAGAAACCTTCGAATTCAGCCTCTTTTGTGTTTCACAGCTGGTTCGGTTCTTTTTGTTTTAACGGACCGGCTCATTAAAAAAAATCCTACCCGCGTTCCGGTTTTCCACTATACCCAAAATTTTACACGTTAAGCAAATTTTACACGTTAAGGATGTTTTACATTTTAAAGCTTCCCTATATATATATATATATTATCCAATGCATTTGTTCCTTACAATGCATTCGTGAGAACATTTCTTAGCCATTAGATTAAAACTAAATTAAGGGCTATGATGAAAAACTCAACATGTAATAACTAAAAAGAGTAATTTGTGGAAAATCAACACATAATAATTAAAAAATTAATTGTCTTTTATATATATTCATTTACATTGAAAATACGTAAGTTAAGGTAGTTTTCACTAGAAAACAACATGAATATTAATGAATATTATTCAACACGATGAATTAATATTCGTTATGAATATGAAAAGATAAATAGTATAAGCATATATTCTTTTGAATAAATATTCATTTGAATATACTTGACTTATTCATTTAAATAAATTATTATTTATTCATCTAACTAAATATTCATTTGAATATACACTTGACTTATTCATTTGAATATATTATTAGTTATTTATCTGAATATTCATATGAATATTCTCTACCCTATCTTACGCTTCTGATCTTCATATAAACAATTTGGGTTATTCATTTGCACTCTCATGTATCTAAAAAAATAGATGAATAATCAAATATCTTCCATTGCAATTGAACTGAAATCCCACGTTCGTTTTTTTTTTTCACTTGAAATCCCACGTTAATTTTTTTAGATGAGATCTGACGCTAGTATTATTGAGGAGATACATAAGGGATTTGGAGAGGGAAATTTTTTATTTTTTTATTTATATTAGTTTCATTATTACATTCGAATCCACTCATCCAAATCTTTATCATCCAACGGTTCATAAAAGGTCTCAAGAATGCATTCTGAGAGGTGAATGCATGTGAAACTCCCTATATATATATATATATATATATATATATAGGTCAACTCAGGTGTACTCACGCCTTATTGTGTTTTGTGTTAACTAATCTAAGTCATTGATTTATTGAAAATGGATGGGTGAGATTAATTGAGATTTTCTCTTTTTATTTAAATAAAAAATAGTAGGCCCCACCACTTTTATAGCCAACTTGCTGAAGATGAAGCGCGTGCGTTGAATTTTTTTTTTAAGGCAACGTTTTTTTTAGGGGGAGATTTCGGTTGCACTGCGTGTTCAATGAATAATTACGAATAAATTACCGAATTATTCCAGATTATCAACGAATAATGACTCTAAACTTCTAGATTTTGCTTGCCCTTTGTGGCGTAACGTTTTTTTTTGGTGGCGCAACGTTGTTTTTTTGTGTGGTGCACTGTTTGAACTATTCGATAAGGTGATATTAATTATTCGATAACTTAAAGTTATTATTCGTGTGTAAAGAGTAGTTATCGTTTAGATAATAGCAAAAGTACGTGTTGATCAATTTTGCAACTATTTATTCGCTAACTTGATTGTTATTATTCGTCTGTAAATAGGAGTTATCATTTAGATAATAGCAGAAGAGTTGATCAATTTTTCAACTATTCTCTAGGTTGATAATAATTATTCGCTAAGTTCATAGTAATTATTCGCTCGGTTGAAAGAGTATATAAATATAATACTTGATTTCCCACATCTAATTAACCATATACAAATGAATAATTCCTTATTATCAATGAATATAAACTCTGAACTTGCCGAATAGTGATTCTGAACGTGAAATTAATGGAGAACCAAACTAGAAAAACATAGATCTGAACAAATTACCGAATAATTCCAGATTATCAACGAATAATGACTCTGAATTTGCCGAATATTTGATAAATTCATGAACAATTTTAAATAGAATTTGAATTTCAAGAAACTCACGTCTAATTATCCACATACATATGAATAATTCTTTATTATCAACGAATAGTAACTGTGAACTTGCCGAATAGTCGATAAATTCATAAACAATTTTAGACGAAGACCTACCTCTAATTGCCCTTATACAAATGAATAATTTGTAATTATCAACAAATAGTGACTCTGAACTTTCCGAATAATTGACACACTCCTGAATTACTATTTTATACAGAGCTTGAATTTCAATAAACGTACATTGAATTGGCCACATATTTACAAGATAAATTCATGAACACCAGACTTCTTCTAATCAGGGCTCAAAGGGACGATATTTAGATAAGAAATCGACGATGGTGGATACCTTGTAAGGAATTGCAATTCTCAACCCCTTGCGAACAACATTAAGAACGGAGTCAATTAATTAACAGATTCACAAATCAATTCCAGATTCACATTCACAACCGAAATCGAACCTGAGGCGCATGTCACCGTCGGACCAATTGAAGGAGAGAGAGAGAGAGCAGGTAATCTAGAGCAGAAGCAGTGGCGAGAACGGTGGTGCTCAGGGCTGGCATCGGTGACGCGGGGTGGTGAACAGAAACCGCACTCCACCGATGGTGAACAGAAACCGCCGGTCAGAAACCGCACTCCACCGCCGATCGGAAAGTGCCGATCAGAAACCGAACTCCTCCGATGTGCTCAGCCATCGATGGCACACAAATCGCCAAAGGAATCTCGGTTTCCGATTTGCCCACCCCGCCAGCCTTGCCTCCATCGTCCTCCATTGCCACCACCGCACATGAATGGAAGCAGTCCGGCTCCAGTACCGTATCTCAAATCCAAGCGATGGACCTCCAACCTCTCTAGATTTGGGTGGCCCCAACCTCGAATCCGAGCAAGGGTGGCCATGGGAGGTGCGGCAAGGCGAGGGACCTCCACCTTCACCGGATCTGGGTGTCCCCGACCTTGAATTCGAGGGATAGAGATGAGGGTTGTGGTGAGGGAGGAGCGTTCAGATCTGAAATGGATGATGGGTAGTTTTTATTACAAGGTTAGGGATTTGTTAAAAAAAATTGGATCCACGCGCTTGTTTGGAAGATGGGTGTTGATTTGGTATGGGCCCCACATTACCTTAATTAAAAAAAATCAGCAAAAACGTTTAATCTGCACTCTTGATTCATCTCTAATCAATGAAAAGGATTTGTTAACACAAAACATAATAAGACTTGTTAACATTTGATCCATACTCTCTCTCTCTCTCTCTCTATATATATATATATATATATATATATATATATATATATATATATATATGCTGGATTCGGTGTAAACACCTCTTACGGTGTAAACTGTTAACAAACTGATTATTCATAGGTATCACTATAGTTATTCGTTTAACGTAAATTAATTATTCGTATGTGTGAATAGTATTTTCATATGAAAATTATTCGTCTATTGCAACATAATTATTCGTATGAGCTATGTAAGAATAATCATGTTTTTTTATACGAATAATTTTGCCCTTCCAAATCTCCATCAAATCTCAACTGTTGATCTTCGTAATTCAACGCTCCAGATTTGTTCACAAATTACACCGTAAGAGATGTTTACAAAAGATCCATTGTGTGTGTGTGTATATATATATATATATATATATATATATATATATATATATATTTCTGGAATTTCATATCTTAGTATTTGGAAAATAACATGTTTTGGAATATCTATTTTTTGATATTTAATATGTGAATTTTTGGGAAATTTGAAATGAATTATGAGTTTTGATTTATACATATAGTTGTGAAAATGGAATTATTTTGGTAACTAAATGTTGGACTTTATTATATAAAGATTTTGAAAATAAACATGCCGGTATTATTTTAATAGTATAAACTTGCAAGTTGATTAAAGATTTAATGTTTTATAAATGGGTTTTGGCAAAATATAATTTGAGGAATTGTTTCGAATATGAGTTGACTTAACTTGAGATTTAAGAGTTTAAAAAACTTTGGGAAAATGATTTACCTGATTTAAATCGGTGACTTTATTGATGAATCCTGCTTGAGAATTATGTGAATTTTAAATAAGACATGAAATGTGTATGATGAGGCAAGATGAGATGATGGATGAGATATTATACGTTGAGATGAGATGGGCATAAAATTATTTGTGATATATGATGAGATAAGACGGAATGATCTGAAATGGGATATGTGAAGTTATGTATGATAGTTAGAGGGGCCTTGTGTGATTTATATAGACTTATGCATATTTGTATATCTGTTAGGGGATTTGTGATATGTTAGACATTGCTTGCTATTGGTATTGATTGCTTGGATTCTGCGTGCCTCCAGGTAAGTATCCTACGGGACTTAGTCAGCAACTCGGACCTCATACCTGATGTGTCATATAGTGTGTAGGTGTTGCATATGCATAAAAGCATGCCATGTAGTATCATGCTTAGGAGATGCACTTATGAATGAGCATCCCTATTCTTTATGTGTTTGAAAAGATAACGGTCGTTATCTGTGAGTCCTAGAGTCTTTTGCCAGGGTCATAGGATAGCCCAACATCATCGGGTTTGTCCTGAGTCGTTGTGTCATTATATGCAGGGGCGGAGCCAGGAATCTGGCCAGGGGGGGCTCAAAAAAATTTCGCGAGGCTGGCGACCCAACTGGAGGAGCGAGTAGTGAGCACTGGCTAATGCGGTGCTGGCTTGTTGGGTTTGGGAATAAGCTAGTTGGGTATTTATACAGCCAAGATTGGTAAGATTTATGCACAATTTTGAATTAATTAGCACTGTTATTGTAGTGAGCCCTTGGTTAGGAGTTAAAAAAATAATTGAAAAATGAGTAGGGAAGGCTGGGAAAAAAAATTGAGAATTGAGAATGAGAAGGGAAGGCTGGAAAATAGGAGTTAAAAAAAAATGAAAAATGAGTAGGGAAGGCTGAGGCTGGGAAAAAAAATTGACAATTGAGAAGGGAAGGCTGGAAAAAAAAATTGAAAATTAAGAAGGGGAGGGGGAATCGAACCCCTGACGTTCACCATCTCCTCCTAACCCACTACCGATTGTGCCATGAGAAACTCTTGTCCTATTTAAACCTCTTTTACTATATATATAGTATATACATATATATATATATTTTTTTAATTTTTCCGGGGGGGGGGGGGGGCTCGAGCCACCGCATGCCCCCCCCCCCCCCCCCCCCTCCGCCCCTGATTATATGAGACACTATAATAGTCCAGCACCATCGTGCCTGAGCATGATGAGCATGATGAGTATGATGATGATGATATGATGATTGATTTGACATGCACTTATATGATGACGGATGTACTATAGCATCGAACTAGCCAGTGTCTGCCCTGACGGAAAGGGGGGTAGACGCAGGAGAGGGATATGCCACTTAGCATTCTTTGGGCGCCTTTACTGTATTTCTACACTTATATTTATATTACCTGATAAGCTTGACTTGCGTGTTTAAATCATGTACTGCATTAGACCATCATTTATCTAGGAATAGGCATATTATATGGCCTCAACGCGGTCTTTAGGGCCCGCAGGCGAATACTGGGCCTGACTTCTTGGATAGTGTTAGGTACTTTCTCCTTTCTTGCTTCATGCTTCTATGATGGGAAATCTCTATGGGCGGAATCGAAGAACCGGTCTAACCCGCTAACTTGGCTAAGTGGTAATGAATTATACTTATGGTTTTGGTTTTGACCCGGCTCTGCCGTGGCGAGTTGTACCTTATTTTGTGTTCCATTCCCCTTTCCTTAAATGAATTTCTACGAATTAGTCAGTAGGACATGTTAAAGGTACCCAACGGCCCTAGGATGGTTTTGGAGTTCGAAATCCCCGCTTTCATACTAATGTTTAAAGAGGTTTGAAACCTAGACCCGTACCTGGATTGCAAGATCCGAACAAAGGTATCCAATCTTCAAAACGTAACCCGGGTATTCATACTAATGTTTAAAGAGGTTGTGCAATTCTGGTATGTAAGGGTCGAGTGTATGTTTTGAAAACAGCCCACGAATTTCAAGGACTTTTGAAAGGGATTAAAAAAGGGTAGAATAAATTTAATATGCCTAACACAATTGGACTAAGTATGAACTCGACTTATTAAACATGATGGAAACAAACAAAGGAGACCGAGTGCGTAGAAAAGGCGCTAGACCATCACTATTGCATGTAGTCGAGAACAGGTAAGAAAAATGTAGGTTATCTCTTACAGATGGGTTGGAAGACTCCAAGGAATTGCACCGAGGTGGTTGGAGTGGCGAGTTAGGTAGAGATCGTGAGGTTTTTTCCCCTCCGGTCAGTCGCTCCTCGTAGAACGGCATTAGATAGCTTGATGGGTTTTATGTACTAATTGGGCATGAGAACGATTTCCCTCGAAGGAGATCATTATAATTGGCATTGACTGATTCTATGTTGAGTGATTGTTATGCTTAAGATTTGATTGGTATATCCTAATCATGAAATATGTATTGAATGATCTGTGCAAACGGGATAGCATAAGTACCCTTATTCCTATGTGATCAATCCCAGCTTGTGTGGAATAGCCCTTTCCACTATGTGAACCCCTTGATGATCCTATCGAGTCCTTCTCCGAGATGTCGGTGTTTTCCATGGGAAATCGGGATGGTAAACACATTGTCTTCGGGAATTATGTGTGGGCATGAGGGTTGTATGAGTAATTATTGGAAGATGGTTCTTAACGAAATTCCGAGTGGAAAATAAGGTGTTTCTAGGGCTGTCCTTCTTGATTCTTATCACGATCAACTAGTGTCTTCTTGCCAAAGAGTCGTACCAGAGTCTCACGGAAAAGAGGGGTGATGAGTTAGTTGGGAAAAGTCAATGGTTACCCTTAAGGATCTCTGTCCGGTTATAATTGTGGCTCTCTCTGAATTGCATGATATAATATGATTCTATAATCTCTGGAATGTACCTTGCAAATGACCACTAGTGAAAGCTACCCATGTTGTTGCATCTATGATTAGTTACGTTGCTTAGGTGTCGTGTTATGCCTTTCTTTCTATCATGATTATGTGTTGTCATAGCATGTCTACTTGGCCTATTGATCGTATGATTGATTGGAAGCATGAACCATATGATATGAACCTATATGTTGTTGTTTTCTCCCGGATTAGGTCCATTATAGTTTGATAAACTCTTCTTTGTATGAATGTCCCGTAAGATGTTCTCCTTAGTATGATAGTTGATATTTCCCTTGGTTTTGTTGGACTAAAATAGTAGTTCCATTTGTGATCATGCTATTTGAGGTGATATCATGGTAAATGCATGCCTTACTCAAGGAATTGTTGAATTGAGCACGTGTCCCCGTATTTTGGTCATATTGCTCTATTATTCAGACTCGTATTATTCGTCGTTACACTTCCTCCCATGCTTCTATATCGTTGAAATATGATTGAAATGAAAGTCTTGCTTATTGTTATGTTAAGCAATTAAGTACGTTTATGTATCGTGTGTTATGTTGACCCATTAGTATCATGTAGGACCCTTGGTTGTGAATTGTGCAAATTTATGCCTTGCCTACATTATTGCTGACTTTCTCCTGAGCTAGGTCCCTGAAAGTGTGGTTCTTCCCTCTTTCTGTCTTCTTAAAGTGTTTTACTCATCCTGATTAGACTGATGTTGAATTCGATGATCGACTTGCTTTCCGTGATGAATAATCCTAGCATGCCTACATGGTATCGCTCGATGGTATTCCCCTACTACCCTATGATATCTTCTCATGCTTACATAAACATATGATTTGACACCTCGCATGATCACAGACCACACTATATCATGATCTTGCACATGCATGACACATGAATGTTAGAATGAATCTAGTCTAATTTCCTTGATTGTATTCATTGTTTGATATGTGCTAGTAGTATTCTGTAGGGCTTATTCTTTCCAATATGACTCGCTAAATGGTGACTTGCCATACTTATTCTATTATGTGAACATGCTTGTCCTATAATGTGAGAGTTATTATACCGTTTTATGTGCACTATGATAGTTTGTTCCTAGCATGCCGGCTTATAATCTAGCGCTGGTGATGTCCTCTTTGTTACTCTCTGTAATGATGCCTCATGCTTTATGAACATTATGTTGAACTCTTTTAAATGACTCTTGACTATGCCCACGCTTTGTAATACATCAGTAGCATCATGTAGGGCCTATGCCTTCTAAATGTATCTCGTCATATGATTACATGTCATTCTAGACCTACTGCATGATCATTGTTGTCAGATGTGATAGTTAATATGCTGATGTTATGTGTTATTGTATGACGCTTTATTTGATTGTTACCCCGCCATGCTATATTTGACCTCACTTGTTGATGCATACACCATGCTCGTACATTGTTCATATACATGATACTTGTTATCCTCATTAAATCCCGCATGCATGACTTCGAATCTTGATCATTACTGGTTCCGCATAGCTTGCTTGAAGTTGCTAGGCATATCTGCTTTCATGGAATAATAGATTGTTAGCTTGTCTCACATGCATCAGTGTAGGACTCGATTGTGTCTTTTGGGAATGAATATGTATGTCGTTCTCTTTGAGATAGGTATATGTTAGTGTGGATTAATGTGATTGATGTGCTCCATGATAAACTCATTTTTGCTTGTCACAATTGCAACCTTGTCGGGTCGGAGTCTTGTCTCTAGCCTTGTCATCTTTAGCTTTGGTCTGTATTTGTTTTCGAAATGAACATTGGGTTGTCTGCTCTTGTCACTCCCCTATCTCCGCTAACTTGGACTCCTACACGATACATTGGACGAGCGACCACATGGAAGAGGAAATGGGAGCTGGATAGCAATAGAGCAGTGCGACGGAACCATGGGCCCATAACCCACATGCCTCATGATCAACAGTTTCGGCAGGACAAGCACATTTCGAGGATGGTGGTTGCGGAGTCCGAGATGACTTCCAAGCGGGAGTGTCCCCCGTTCGAATTACTAATCCTTTCTAAATCAGTTGATGACGACATTACACTGACATGACGATGAGATTTACGTGTTGATGTGCTGAGTTGGTAATGAGTATTACCTGATTGTCTATTGTCTATAATGATATGATTTGATGCCTTATAGTTATAATGTGCCATGATGTCTTGATGTGATGATACTCTGAGTTGCTAAGCATGATCTAAATTCCTTTGCCTATAAAATATGAAATGCAAATGCTATGAAACTTGAATTGTTTATCCAATAAGGTTACCATGAAACTTGCTAGCTTGACTTGATTATGTGCATTGTTGTGAGCCTAATTTGCCATGTTTTACATTAACTTTTATATCAATTTATGCACGTATTTCATATCATTGGGTTAGAATTATACAGAATCTATGTAGTTTATGCTTATTTGCCAAATTATGATGTCTACACTAGTTTTTGTTTAATTTCACAGAAATCGAAGCATTTTACGGCAATTCGGAGAAAGGAAAAAAATCATGGAAAAGCTCAAGGTCCAATACAGAAAGTTTAAGATCAAGCAGAAGCTGAACCAGGCAACATCGAGTAGAAGAGAATAAAGAAGGCACTCGACAAGGACTAGTCGATATCGACCACTTTGGTCGATATCGAGTAACTTGGTCAAAATTCACCCAGTCGAGCACGACACGAGCAACAATCTACTCGAGAGCACAGAACTACGGGACGTCGAGGAGTCTACTCGATGTCGAGTACCCGTCGAGTCCAGAATTCTACCCGAGCTCGAGCACATTACGAGGAGAAGAAGACACTACTCGATGTCGAGAACTCCCCAGAATCAATCCAAGTCGAAATCGAGTGGAGTCTGAGCGTATGTGGTTACTTGCAAGCTAAGGCACGAGATATTCTATCAAGTCAAGAGAAGATCTATCAAGATGGAAGATGTCTATCCACTTTAGTCTTATTTCCCCTTAGAGATTTATTTCTTTTATCAAAGTTTTATCATAAAGTCTTTAGATAGAATAATTTTAGATATAGATAGAGTATTCTTTCCTTGGATAGCGAGGATTGAATACTATAAATAAGGCCTTAGGGGCTGATTTTAGAAATCATCTAATCCAAGCCACAAGACAATTGTGTTTCATAGAGTTTTCGAGAGCTTTTAGAGAAAGAGAGGTCGAGTGGAGTAGGAGAGCGGAAGTGATCTGGCTTTGTTCCATTTGTACTTTCTTCAGTTTAATTTAATGCAGTTTAGTTCCTTTTTATTATTGATAAGTCTTTTGATGATGAAGAGCGAGTAATCACCCAACTTCTAGGGTCGGGGTGAGCCAGACAGTAGCCATGTAAGGTAATGTGATAAAGGTACAACTTTTAATACGATTTCATCTTCTATCGCTATGAGCATGATATTTTTGCGAAAGTCGAAGGTGATCCTTGTTTGTGTTATTGAAGCAAAAGTGATCTTAATACAACTTGGATTAATTATGTGAAAAGGATTAGTAACAATTAGGATTTATGCGAAAGCCTCTAATTTTCTATTTGTTATTGACGAAAGTTATTTGATGAAAAAGCATGATCTTTTATATCTTTTGCATGATTCTTATATGGTTATCGTTGTGGCGTTGAAACCCAGATTCTGGAAGTCTTTTATAATATTGAATTCAATCCCACCGATTCTTTCTTTATTTCTGTCTTCAATTGTTCAAAAAAAGGTTATGTTTTTATTTTGCATACTACTCGATCTCGACGACATTGGTCGACGTCGAGTAACCTAGTCGATATCGAGTACTCCTGTACTCGACACTACTCTGTTTCCGCATCTATTGCACGGTTTTGCAGGTCTGGTCGAATGAGTAGTCGATATCGATTACTCTACTAGAGATCGAGGACTCTACTGGTCGAATTGGAGAGGATTCTGGAACTGAAAAGGAGAGCGCTGACACGCTTCCTCGTGGATACGATCCTTAATACCCTACCAGTACAGCGGGAGGGTTTCTTGTATTTTATTTGTTGGGACAGGGAGTTAGTTTGATTTTATATTTTGATTTTTTTTCATACTTGATTTCCCTCCACAACATGCATATATGATGTTTTGCAATAATTATTGAGCATGACGGTAAATCGAGACTTATTGATACAGTACAATGCTTGATGATGAACTAATGATGCTATTATTATAATTGCTAGCTGATATGATGTAGACCTTATGTGTGATGATTTTCATGATTGCTTCTTCTTTGAACTTGTGGTTGAAAATCTCTTGAAGATTAGTCGAAGGGTGGTGAAAGAATTTGAGTAGTTAGGATGATCGATGGTATTACAAGGTAAGTCGCAAGAGAGGGATATTAGTTAGGTAAGACTGAGTTAGCTTTGGGATTTATAAGATGCAATGCTTGGTAGTTTTCGATGAGCCTTCTAGGTGGATCTTAGGTGAGGGTATGGTTAGGATAGGAAGGCTAGGATGTGATCGATGAATTTTACTAGAGAAGGTGTGGTTAGCAGGGCATGATGCTTGTGATATCTTGGGAAGTATGGGAAGCGTAAGAAATGGCTTTTAAGAGTATTGAGGATATAGTATGAAAGGGCACTCGGGTGTGAAGTTAGAGATATGAGTTGGATTCTTAGAGGTGGATTTTGTGTGGGAGTGCATAGTGGAATGGGGAGCGAGATTTGAGTATCGAAATGGATTAGAACTTCTTTTAGAGGATGTTACCTGAGCTGATATTGGTGAATCTATATGAGGCTAGTCTTAATTTGGGAATTGAAATCGAGCGAGCGGAGATTGCGTTTTATTTTGACTAGTGATGATGTGAAAATTTTCTTGATTATGTGATTCATTAATACGGACTAGCATGATATATTGATGCACTGCTTTCCTTCTATGTTGTTCTAGAAGTATGTTATGATGTGTTATATGAATCATGAGATAATAATATGTTGCTAGGAGAAAGCATGATATTATATTATGTGGTGATAAGCATGATGTTATCTTAGATGATCGTTAACCATGATTATGAAGATGTAAATGATGAGTATGACTTGGAGCATGAATATGACTTATATATATGAGATAATGGTACGGGTTTGCTAAACGATCGTTATATGGCATTGAAATGAGTTGAGATGATGTCTGGTGAATATGCTAACATTCAATGATTGATATACCACTTGACCTCCCCTTTTGATGAATCTTAATAGCATGACCTTGTTGTGTTGATGTGCTGACAATGGGTTTTGGTTCGTTGCATCTATGATGAGGAGATACTTTTATGACTTCTGGTGTGATGTCGAGACGTTTATTATGATTTTTGATATGTTGTTAGGATGTGTATTGTGACCTTTAGTATGATGTGGAGATGCCTGATGTGACCTTGTGACACTCTTTGAGACTTGCGTTATGACGTGTTGGTTGGAGATTGGTTGGTTTATGTGATTATGCATTTCTTGACTTATGATTCCCATTTAGTTAAGATTGATAGATTGATTTGATTCTGAAAACTAGGAAGAGAATATGGGATTAGCCCTTAGAGGTGGAATCCACCTCTAAGGGCTAATCCCATATTCTGAAATTACTTGATTAAATGTCGGATTTGAAGATTTTGAGCGGTTTTGAAAAGGACCAACCTGGATTTTTAAAGAATAAACGTTATCGAGAATTTCAATGATTTCAATGTTAGTCTTTCCACTTACAAAACTCTTTTGAACCTTTCAGAACTGAATTTACATTATGACGCCTCACGAAGTGGATACAAGCATTTATAGGGGCATCTATAGATTGCTTGCTAAGACCTAGTTGGGACGCTATGATGCTTTTCAGTTATAATATAACCGAGAAGTCGGGGTAATGATGTGATAAGGGCCCATATCATATACTTATTATGATCGATTGGGGATATTATGATCACGACAAATATACTGTGAGGGCTTCATAGGTGCACTTATGAGGTACTTACGGAATCAATGGCATGATCTTCAGACTCACCAATTTCAAACTCCTTTCCCTTGGTTTAGAATGATTTTAGTCTCGGGGACGAGACTTGTTTTTAGAGGTGGATGAATGTAAGGACCGAATATATTTTTATATTAGTATTTTAATTGAATATATTATTATTTTGTTCAATTTTTAAAATGGGAATAAAACTCGTCCTCGAGCACAAGTTTCGTTTTCAAAATCCTTCCGACATCTTTTAGAATTTGGATTTTAACGGAATTTGATTCCGCTTTTGAGCTCTGAGTTTGGTAAAATTAATTTAATTCTGATCATCTTGAAATTGATTTGAAAATTCAATTTAAATTCTCTAGTATAGGGATTTCATTTCAGCGAGCAAAGTTAGGATAAGCGTCGGGATTTCAAATTGATAATGGGGACCATTCTCAATTTGTATTCTCTTTTTCTTTCTTATCTCTCTCTCTCTCCCTCTCTCTCTCTCTCTCTCTCTCTCTCGCAACAGCAGCTGCCGCTGTTGGGGATTCTTTGTCTCCCTCAAATGCATCTCACCCATTTTCTCCTCATGTTAAATCCCAATCCCCTTCTCCTCCTTATATAGCATCACAAATCCTTCCTTCATGACCTTCTGAGGCAACAGATCAGTCTTCAAAGATTGCCAATTTCCCGTCGATTAGCTCGGCTTCTAGGAAGTGCAAGTGCTAATTTTGTAGATCTTGAAGTCGCGGTTATAGATAGGGGCAGATATTGTCAATCGGAGGTCAAATGAAGCGGGCAATCGCGTTTTACCGAGACGTCGCATGTGGAGAGACGATTCCAAACGACGCTTGTTTGAGAGGGATTGAGGCGCTGCTTTAGAGTGACGTTTTGGGGGTGGTTTGTGGGTGATGATGGGGCTGTGGAAGGCCTTAGAATGGTGGTAAAGTAGGGGATGGGGGTTGAGGGATATGTGATGCAAGATCGCTCTTGGCCTCGCACTCTGAGCTCTCTCCAACACTCGATCTTCCACACTCTCGGTCTCGCACTCCGAGTGTTTCCGACCATTTGATTCCGTCGTCTCTCACTAAGGAATCTTCTTCAGCCTCTCACCGAAGGTTTTGTTCCTGGCCTCTCACCTAAGAACGAGATTCTTGACACGAATCACTGGAAGCTAAAGCTTAGTTTTTCTCAAATTCAACAACTTGTCTTCAAATGAAAAGAGTATACACACATATAGGAGTTTATTGTCATCTCCATGTATTTGTAATTGATATGGGATAAAAAAAAACTTCAAATTTCGCTCAGCATAGAGATGCTGCAAAGAACGAGATTTAGGACCATCTTTAGAGTAGAATTGGTGGGAGACGTCTTCAACGATGTCGTAGCCCTCGAAATCAGCTTTCCAACGAATCATCTTGCATCTTCGTTGGATGAACACAACTCCAGCTAGAGCCAAAATAGCGAGCAGATGTCGGTTCATCAAGTTATAAGACTTTGATGTCTTCTTCTTCCAGAAATATGATGTCGTCCAAGGTAAGAGCTTCCGAGTCTGCCTTGTCAAGGCTAGGATCACATGTTAGTCCCTCCAAGATCCATCAACGGTGTCATATTCTCCTCCAAGTTCATTGACCAAGCTACCATCGTCCAAGATCACATCAAATTTAGATCCCACTAATAAGTTAAACAAATAAGAACAAGTTAATAATGTAAATTAGATCCCACTATAGCTTGAGACGCTGCTAAATCTCACATGACAAATACGAAGTACATACAATCATTTAGAACTACCATATCCCCACAATCCATTCCTTAGATAACATATGCAATCTTGCTCACCTGACTTGTTAGGGTATGGAGGTGATGATTTACCCTTACCTTTTCCATCAAAGTCCCCATTCCCTTTCCGAATCTTCATCCTCTATATTATCCCCTTTACACAATTTACATTACCAAAAATAAGGCATGTAGCCGGATAATTTCTATTCATTTAAAACAGGAAAAATGAGGGTTGAAAGTTCAAGGTGATTGCAATATTGCAATGCGATTGAGAAAGTTTCCAATCTGATTGAAGGCAACAATCTAATTTTGCTGATTATGAAACATCGAGAATTGTTGTAAGGAGGAAATCGAGACTTGCAATTCAAAATATAAATAAAGTAAAGCAAACCAGATTCCGTCTCTTGCAAATGATTACAAGACCTCCTCCTATTGTAGCAACGGGAAGTCAGGATCGATGCTCGAGGAAGCTTGTCAGCGGATCTCAGGTAGTAGCAAATCTCACAGACAGAAAATCAAACAGACAGAAGAAAATAACAGAGAAAAGCAGAAAAGAAAACGAAAGCAGCAATCTTGGTCGATATCGACCACTGTTACTCGATATCGACTAGAAATATCGACCAACAGCACTCGAAATCGACTTGCAGAAACTAAAACCAAACAAAGTAACTCGACCTCGACAAATCAACTCGATATCGAGTAAACAAATCGAGATTGAGAAAACCTGCTTGAAATCGACTAACTCAGAAACTAAAATTGCAACTTTTTCAAACACAGAACACGATTTTCGATGAAATAAGTCAATAAACTAAAGACCTTCAAGATCAGGGTTTCAACACCACA
Source organism: Persicaria tinctoria (assembly GCA_037127255.1). Taxonomy (NCBI): domain Eukaryota; kingdom Viridiplantae; phylum Streptophyta; class Magnoliopsida; order Caryophyllales; family Polygonaceae; genus Persicaria; species Persicaria tinctoria. The sequence goes on along the minus strand of JBANSL010000012.1, from coordinate 37,017,526 downwards.
ACGATAACCATGCAAAATAACATATAAAGGCATAAAAGATCATGTTTTTCATCAAATAACTTTCGTTATTAACAAATAGGAATATAGAGGCTTTCGCATAAACCCTAATTGTTACTAACCCTTTTTCACATAATTAATTCAAGTTGTATTAAGATCACTTTCGCTTCAATAACACAAACAAGGATCACCTTCAACTTTTGCAAAAGAATCATGCTTGTAGGGATAGAAGACGAATTGCATAAAAAGCTTGTACCTTTACCGCATCACCTCACATGGCTACCGTCGGGCTCACCCCAACCCTAGAAGTTGGGTGGACTAATCGCTCTTCATTGTGAATAAAGACATCAATAATAAAAGGGAATAACTTTGCATTAAAATAAAACTAAAAAGAAAGCTTACAACCGAACACGCCAAATCCGCTCTCGCCTTTCCACCTTGCTCTTGCCACAAGCTCTCTCTCTACTCTCTCTCTATGTAACTACTTCTTCTGAAATTGAATGCTTAGAAATAAGCCCCTAAGGCTTTATTTATAGGCTTCCAATCCTTGCTAATTAAGGAAGGAAATTCTATCTATATCTTTATCTATCTATATTATTAAGATTAAATCATGGAAATAAAAGAATTAAATCGAAAAGGAATTATATCTAATTGTGGATAAATATCTTCTCCTATTGATAGCACTTGATAGATCTTGATGGAATTTGGTCTCGAAAATATATACATCGGATTCGGGATAGAATCTTAAAAAGACTCTGATTACTCGACGTCGGCCACTGGGGGTCAACTCGATATCGACCAACTTTTCTCCGTCTTCAGCTTCTTCGTCGATCTCGGCTCCAAAAAGACACATCGCCTTGGTTTTTACTCGATATCGAGTAGAGGTCCTCGATATCGACTTGTATGTTCAGCTCACAGCTTCTTGAGTCGATGTCTGGTCTCCAGCTCGATATGTGGTACTCGATATCGACTTAACTTCTCGATTCTGCTCGATTCTTGTCAACTTTGGTGGAAATCGACTTCTTGTACTCGATATCGACTAAGGGTTCTCGATATCGACCAAGTGTTGTGGAGTAGATTTCCTTCTTTCCAGCTTGATTTGTCCTGGTTCCGCTTCTCCTTGACCTCGGACTTCTGTAGTTGACTTCGAGCTTTTCTGTAGTTGACTTCGATTTCTGCGAAATTAAACAAAAACTGGTGTAGATTCCATAATTTGGCAAATAAGCATAAACTACATAGATTATGTACTATTCTTGCCCAAATGTACGAAATGCATGCAGAAATCGATATAAAAGTAACTATAAAACATGGCGAATTAGGCTCACAACAATAATCAACAAATAGAACAAAAGGAATCAAAAGAAGACGATGCAGATTAGGAGTATCAATCGACAATTTGTGAGAAAGAGGCAAGAAGAGCGGGTACCTGGCTCCGGTGATGGCGGCGTCATCACTGCTCTTCCTTGAAGATGCTAGTCGCCGACGTCAGCCTTCTCCCTCCTAGCGGTGAATGGTGCCTCAGTCTCCCCCTCTCCCCGTGAATGAAGATGTTTTTTTCTTCTCTTTCCCCCTTTTGAAAAAACTTAACAAAGTGTTAATGTATTTTTTTAAAGCTAACGGAGGGGCATTTGGCGAAAAGAATCAAAACTCCAGGGGTACCACGTGAATTATACTAAACTTTTGTACACCTTGCGAAATAACCCTTACCAGTACCAGGCGAAATTTCCGTAAATCTAAATTCCAAAACCTAATCCTTGGGTTTCAATCAAAAGCCTTTCTTTTTCTCGTCTATCATCCACATTCATCACTCTCTTTTGTCCATCAAATTCAATTCTTTGTGACACCATCACCATCCCTATCATCAAAGGAAGACTTTCAAACCAAGTTCTGATCTTCAAAGAGAAATTTGGAAGGAGTTTTGACGTCAGAACTTTGACGTTTATACTCGGATCCACGATTTTGCACCACCGGCTCTCACTGCCCCTATAACCGGCGCCCGTCGCCGACCACAGTAGTTTGTTCCCGACATTTTCTTGTGAGTTCTTTTGTTTTCTTCGGTTGTTTCGAGCATTATGTCAATAGTTCCTAGTATGGAGAAGCCTACTCACTTGACGGAAGAACAAGAGGATTGTTGAATTAATCTTGGGAATCGGAATTAGCAATCCACAGTGTTCTTTAATCCGGAAACATTGCATCGTTTGGGCTTATTTCAGCATGTTTCTAGGCTTCTTGAGAAAGGTGGTTTGGGTGATTTTATGGATCTTAGCGCAACCAGCTATCCGGTGTTGGTTAGAGAATTCCCGGCTACCCTTGACTATCGTTCTGACATGGATATTCGCTTTTGTATGAGGGGTAAGGAATTCATGGTGACTAAGGATGTCACTGCACAAGCTTTTAGAATCACCAAGACGCTAGTTGATTCGTGGGGGAACGCATCGACTGATGCACCTACGCAAGACACTTGGCTGGAAGTCACTAGACGATCATTTGGGAAGGGTGCCAACTATTTTGGCTATATGATTACACATCCTGCTTTGAGGCTATGCTATAGAGTGTTGGGTCCTCCTTCTTTGGTTTGGTTGATCCTGAGTTGATGACTATGAGAGGTTAGGCTTATACCTACTGTTTAACTCCTAATGTTATGCCATTTCCAGATCGGGTTCAATTATTTCCGATGAGCTGTGGTGAGATGAGTAGAGAAAATCATATGCGGGAAGATCGCACTATTTGCTGTTGGAGGATTGATATCATTGCTTGCTCGTCACTTAGTTGTTCCTCTTGATGGATTGCAACCTTTTCTTGGTGACACTGTCTTCAATATTGCCGCTCTAAATTGGTCTGGCATTATTGTAGCTATTCAGCATCCTAACGGAGAGGAGCATTTTAAATGATAGGGGCACCTGTTAGCCACATCTTATCCATGTCTGCCATATGTTATATCTTGCTTTGATGTCAATTTGAGCATTTAGCCTATTTATTTGTAGCTCTACAAAATTCATGATTCATGTCTTATGATAAGCCTTACCCTTCTAGGAATTAAGATTTAGAGTTTGTAATGGAACTATATTTGGAGTTGAGAGAAAGAAGCTAAAGTGAGTATTTATGTTTTATGGTTTTAAGTGAGAGGTAATGTTATGTGCTTATTTTGAAGTTATTTTGGCTCAAGAAAAAAAGAGAATTCGAAAAAAAAACCAGAAAATCCCGAAAGAAAAAAAAAGAAAAAAAAAATAGCCTTGTTATTTATTTTTGCATATGAGAAGTTGGATGGATGTTTGGTTGTGAGTATGAGTTCGTGGAGTTATTTGTGAGTATTTGAGTATTTTGAGTTTATGTATTTGAGAGTTTTTGAGCTTATTGATCTACTATTGAGAGTTATTGAGTATTGTTGAGAGTTGTGTTCTTATGTGAGTTTGATGTAATTTTGAGTTGATTTGTGTTATGTTGGAAGTTTTTAGGAATCTTATTTTCCGGAATTAATAGCACCACATGACCAAATACAATTCATTGCCCTTATGTATTTACCAAGCCCCATTACAACCCTGTCAAATGGAATCTTCATTGAAGGCCGATTTCCATTGAGCGAAAGTTCTCTTGATGTTCTTAGTTTTGCTTTGATGTATCAGGTTGAGATTTTGTGATATAAGTGTCAATATTTAATCTTGACGTTTGCATACGGAATTGAGTTGAGTGCATGCTTAAAGCCTAATTACATGAGAGTGAAAGAAACACATATTTTCCATTGTGAGGTTGGATTGATAAGCGTGCGGGCTACTTGATCACCCATATACATGTTATGACGTTTTTATGCCTTGTTCATATTTTCACTATTGATTGAAGTTACTTTTGATGAGGAAAAATTATGAAGGAATCTCTTGTGGGATGCATTGATTTTGTTTATGTTTCATGGTTACTTGAGAACAAGCAAAAGGTTAAGTGTGGGGGGATTTGATAACGCATATTTTAGATAAGCATTATAGGTAGGTCTTATTGCATTTAAGTAGTCATATTGCATATGTTTTTTTCTATTTCCATTATCTTTCACGAGACGTATTCGAGTTCGGAATCTACGCCTTTTTAGTGTCTATTATGCAATTTTATTATTCAAGCTTGAAGGGAGACTTAGGAGATCTTAGAGACTGATTTTGGAGCATAATGAAGGCCAAGAAAGAAGCATCAAGAGAGCAAGAGATCACAACGTCGAAGCAAAGGAAGAATCGCAGACCTAAAGGAGCGGCGCCCGCCGGTGCCCTATATTCAACGAATACCGATTTAGTCCCATTCTATTCTTATTATTATTATATTATTATTATTATTATTTTCATAGGGTTTTGCATTACTCTATTTAGGTTATTTTCAGTCTAATATACTATTATTATTATTATTTTCAGTCTATAGTAACAAACATCAATAATATAAAGGAAATAACTAATTGCATTAAAATAAACAAATGCTTACAACCGAACTCTCCAATGTCTCTTCAAATTCAGCCTCAAGCTCTCTCTCTCTCTCTCTCTACTCTCTATATTTTTTGTGTTGTGGAATCGTTGTTGTAGAATGAATAAAATCTCAGCCCCTAGGGCTTTATTTATAGGCTACAATTCTTGCTATCCAAAGAAGGAGCAAGTCTATCTCTATCTAAATCTATCTATCTAATTCGTAAGATAAATGTTTGATAAATAAAATAAATAATACTATTAAATTCCCCCTAGGTAAAAGAGGGAATTTCTAAATAGGATAAAAGGTCTTCCAAGTTGATAGAAATCTCATGCCTTGGTGTGGAAGAAATCCCACTCGAAATCTGATCTTCCAACTTGTAGAAATCTACTCACAAAAGGAGGGTTACGCAAAAACAATTCATGAGTGACAAAACATTAATAATCAAGGGTAAAAGACAAAGTGGTGGGCTATTTTTTGGCAATGTCGTGCTAAATCCGAGGAGAATTCTTCAAACTTGCTTTCTTGCTTTGATGCACTTTCTCTCTTCATATGATATTCCACATCACTCATCCTCTCATAAATCACTCTTTGCTTTTTTCACTATTACTGTTTTTACCTCTCTAACCTCAGCATTGCCTTCTCGCGAATCACAAACATGAGTATCATGAATGGCCGCGGATACTTAGTGCTTCGAACTCCTCACCTTGGTGTCCCATCCTGCGAAACTAACATCTCAACGCAGAGAGGGTCGATCTACCTTTATCTCCTGAGGTGACCAGATTTTATTTCTCTCATTAAATTTTCCATAAAATGAATCATTCTCCTACCAAACTCCAAAATAATAGTCTCCATAATATGAATTTCTCAACATACTCCCTGGATGGGTAATAAGGTAAAGAAATAGACAATATGTAGAATATGTGGAGCAAATATGAAATAAGGCATGATATGGCTAGTGGTGCATATGAGCATAGGTAAGGCTTGAAATAAGGTAAGAATGTATGGAAAATAAAGTCCTTCGTCCTCTTATAATGCATATGTCAAAAGCAACTTCAAATTTACCTCCTTTCATGGTTTTCAATAAAAATATGCACTTCATTGTGACTTTCTTTTACTACGTGGTTTCATGCTATATCTCTAATGAATCCAATTTTGCATCGTCGAGTTCTATTAAAGCTTCCATGACACTAATAAAAAAAATTCAATGGGGGTGATAAAAATAAACTTTTGATGAAAACATGAAGTATATAGATCAATAATATATCCAAACTAACCTTGTATGAACAATTCGAGAAACATGTTAAATATGTGCAAACGAAGCCTTTCCCCCACCCCATACTTTGATATTACAGTGTCCTCACTGTATAAAAACAAGGGTAAAGAAAAAGACTTGCTAAACAGATGTGCAAATCCTTGATACAAGTGACGAAGATTTCTGTAGGGTTGGTCTGGTTCCAATGCTTGAAGGTGATGTAGAGTCGATCACAACATTCCTGGTCGAAATCTTCAGTCGATATCGACCAGATGGGTCGATATCGAGTCAACTGCAAAAAAAAAATTATAAAGGAAATAAAACAAAACAGGAAAGTTAAAAATCAAATATTCAAAAACTAAAAACTAATTGTCTAATTTTACAAGCTCTAGATTTTATAGTCGCTAGGTCGACTTCTTCTTTTTCGTTCAAGGTGACATCTGCAGAGCCCATGTGGCCTGGGCTTCGAATAAAACTCCATTTCTGTCCATAAATTGTAGTCCTCCATAATGGATCTTATGCACCGTGAATGGAGCCATCTTTTTTTTTTGAACTTGTTAGGGAACCAATGATTCTTTTATTTGGAGACATACACCTTGTCTCCTACTTCGTAGTCCTTCGGGTCATCATTGGAAACCCTGCATAAGCACATATACCAAGACAAACCTCTTCCATGTATAGATACATCTTTTATTGAAATAGGGGAAGAAATGTCCATACCTCGGCTTACCTTCGCAGATTCTTCTTTTTGCTTCTTTGGGTCTGGTCGATATCGACTACTGTCAGTCGAAATCGACTGATGTTGCATTTCTGGTGGATTTTCAGTCGAAAAAATAGGAGATGGCTTGACAGACGTGGGTTGATATTGACATGTCTGGGTCGATATCGAGTTCTGTTGCTCGATTCCTGTTGTCGTTGTCATTTGAGGAGATGTTGACTCAAAATTATTGGGTCGATATCGACTGCACATCTGGCCTGGTCGACTTTACTGCGGAGTGTTGGTTGATTTCGAGTGACCCACTCGATATCGAGTGATTCAACTCGATTTCGACCCCATACTTAGGCCCTGTAAAATCTGGAATAAATTCAGTCGATATCGACTTACCTGGCTCGATTTCGACTGGATTTGCGGTGTGCTCATCCCAAATTTCCATGATCTCTTCAATTTGGGCTTCCATAGCCCTCCTTTCTAGCTGTTCAGGGGTCGTTGTTCTTACATAAGGCTCCCTGCAAGTTATGTACCCTCCTGTAGTTGACTTTACCTCCATAGGATCATTGTGCCTTTCAGTTTTATTAAAAGAATACTCAATTACTTCATCGTTGATGGTGAATGTGAGAACTTCCTTCCTCACGCTTATATTGGCATGAACGGTTTCTAAGAAAGGTCTTCCTAAAATAATGGGATAAGCAGGGTCATACGCCATATCAATAACCAGGAAATCAGTAGGGACAAATAACTTACATACTTGTACCGGTACATCGTCCACCATGCATGTAGGGATGACCACAGTATTGTTCGCCATATAGAGTCGGGGATCCACAAACTCTAGGGCTCTTATCTTGACTTTGGACCAGATGGATAATGGCATGATGCTGATGCTGGCTCCTAAGTTACACAATGCATTGAGTTTATGTTGACCAAACCCAATAGTGATAGCAAACTTACCTGGATCTGGGCTTTTCTCTGGAAGCTCAATCTTGGTGCATTCCTTTGCAATTATAGCCATCAACCGCTTCTTGCTTAGGATTTATGTGAGGAACTTGATATATGAAGGCATCTCGTGAAAAGCTTCGGTGAAAGGAATGGTGATGTTGAGCCCTTGAAGCATCTTCACAAAATGCTGGAACTTTTTCTCTCCTGGGTCCTTCAAAGATTTCGTCGGGAATGGAAGCATTTTCTTCTTCTTCGGTACTGATGTCGAGTGGATGGGGTCGATATCGATTGGTTTGGGGTCGATATTGACTGGAGTTGCTGGCGTCGGGGATTGGTGGCGAGGAGGGTCAATTTCGACTGGAGATGGGTCGATATCGGCTGGGTTGGTCGATATCGACTTGTCTCCAACTCCCTCCTCCGTCGTTTGCTCGGGTGTTTGCAGCTGACGCCCACTCCTTAGGTTCATAGCCGCCACCTGACTTGCAGATTTACCTTTAGGATTTGGTTCAGAAGATCCAGGGAACGTACCTGATGGTTTGGGGATTGATGTTGCTAGTTGCCCAATCTGGGTCTCTATGTTCTTCCACCAAATATCGATCTCTCCTAATCGCGAGTTGACGCCGTGCAGTTGAGTATGGACAGAGTTGTTGGCTTGTTTGAATTCAGCATGGTTCCGTCTAATCTCGTCGAGGATGATGTGCATGTCATCTTTCTTGCCTTCTCTGTCAGGGTGTCCAGAAGCTCTGTAGGGTGGGGGGTCTCTTTGGTATTGGGGATTGCAATAACCCCAATTCTGCTAGTGTTGTCCTGGTCGAGTAGTTTCCCCATGCATAACGCGCCTCCTCGTGGGTTTCTGCAAGCTGCACTTGGTCGGCATATGGGCACATAGTAGTGTTGTGTCTCACAGACCCACAGTCCAAACAAGGTTGATTATTAGAAAGAAATTTAACTTGTTTGGTAAGGCGGCGTACCTAGTCTTGTTGGAATTGATTTCTGACGTCTGGATCAATCTCCTTTGACACAAATCTAGAAAAATAGTTATGTGCTCTAAAGGGCATTCATCGGGTTTCCCCTCAAATTGATCCCTCCAAATTTCAGAAATAAAAGAAGGACGAATTTCAAAAGAAACGCGAGGGAGGACGATAGGTGATTCTGGAACTTCCATAGTATGGTGCAAATATTCCTTCTTGTTCATAGGGAAATGCTGAAGTTGTTCCTCGAGCTCTCATCGGGCTTGGGTGTCGCGATCCGCCCTCGCCTCCCATATTTGCTGATTCCGTTCATATTCCGCCTCTCATTGGGCGTACTCTGTCTGCCTCGTGGTAAGCTCTTCTACTTGCCTCCGGAGCCTTTCAAGCTCTTGTGTTGGAGTGAGTTGTACCTCGTTCTCGTTGCTAAGCGACATGAGTCTTCTCCTTATCCTTTGCTGAAGATGGAAGACGCGTTCTGGTTCGAGAAGATGATAAAATTCGGGTGTGCGGTCAGTTCTTCGCGTACACCTGTAAAACAAAAACAAAAAAGAAAAGGGCGTAAAAAAAATAAAAAAGGGCGCGATTGATAGCTTTACCGGCAACGGCACCAAAGTTTTTTAGGAGGGGAATCCAGTTATAAAATAAATATGAAATATAAACCAGACCAACATTCTATCCAAGCAAATAAAATAAAATAAATAAAACTATTAAATTCCCCATAGGTAAAAGTGGAAATTTATAAATAGGATAAAAGGTCATCCAACATGATAGAAGTCTTGTGAATTGGTGTGGAAGAAAGCCAACTCAGAATCTGGACTCGGATTGGCTCGAAATCGACTTTTGGTGGTCACTCGATATCGACCAAGTATAGTCGGTATCGACTTGTCTTCTCAGCTTCACTCGATCTCGGCCTTAGAAGTATAAATAGACCAGTGCTCAACGTACTCGATATCGACCATGGGTGGTCGATATCGACCTCTTTGCTTTTGGTCGAAATTCTTCCTTAGCTCTTGCTTGACTTCTAGTTCAGCTTCCACTTGATATCGAGTTGTCGTAGCCGACATCGAGTCCTTTGACAGTTTTCTTCTCTTCTCCGAATTGTTTGTAATAACGAAACCCAATTTTCGGAATCCCGTGGCGACGGGTTTTGGGATCAAGTTGGACGCGGCAGAGCTCAGACGATCGGGCTTACGTGAGATACACGACGAGATTACCATCAGCGTACCAAAATATGTGCCTATCCGAGCTCCAGCCATTCGCGGACCACCTTCCTCCTAGGGCTCCATCAAACATTGGCTCCCACTGTGCGAGACGAATCCCACTCGGGAAGGCTTCTTCGAGCCATCCAAAACTGAACCCCTATCTTTAGGCTCCCAACCCTTATTAGTGCTAATCTCATATGCCATGTCCTTCATTTGTGTCTAATCCGATGACAAGTGTTATCTTGGCTCAAGACAAGTGTCCCATAGGTGGCACTTGATGGGCACATCTATATATGATAGGTTTATGTGGTGATGGTGGGAAAATCCACTATTTTATTGACTCATTTTGTTATAAGAGATACGAGTTAATTTATTTAGCGGGAACCCATTTATTTATTTGATTTATAAATAATATTTATTTTAGTGCATCGTCAAAGCCCCTCGAACTCTATTTAAGTAAAGACTTAAATGGAGTTCGATAAAAAAGATGCATCAGGGTTGCAAATATTCATTCTGCAAGAAGATGAATACGAGAAACATGTGTTAGCCCATTGTGCTACAGTGGTGAAACAATTTGAACCTTGTTGATGATTTGGGCTGCACTCATTCTTTGATGAGCAGCCTACGTATCTCTTTAGGGAGAGAATCAAGTCTTACGTAGTTCAATCAGGAGGCCCTCTGCGGACAAGAGCTTATCTCTACGAGCTTACCACTTTGTTAATCGATTCTTCGTTCCGAACCTCTTCCTATTGATCTTGATTAGTTCCAGCTTCTTTTTTTTTTAGACTACGAGCAGGAGGTTCTTCGCGAGTGATAACAACAACTTCAGGGTCGAGGGACTTAGTTTATACTCTTACTAAGAGTTCATCTCTGTGAGGTTACCAGCTACGAACAAGAGGCCCTCCGCGAGCATAACTCTAGCGTTGAGGGGTTTAGTTTATACTCATTTTAGAGTTTAACTCTACGAGCTTACAACTAGTAGTAGAAGGCCCTCCACGAGCATAGCTCCAGCATCGAGGGGCCTATTTTATACTCATTTAGAGTTTATCTCCACAAGCTTACAACTACTAGCAGGAGGCCCTTCGCGAGCTTAGCTCTAGCGTCGAGGGGCCTTGTTTATACCCATTTAGAGTTTATCTCCAAGTGCTTACAGCTACTAGAGGAGGCCCTCCGCGAGCTTAGCTCCAGCGTCGATGGGCTTAATTTATACTTATTTAGAGTTTATCTCCGCGTGCTTACATCTACTAGCAGGAGACCCTCTGCGAGCTTAACTCCAGCGTTGAGGGGCTTAGTTTATACTCATTTAGAGTTTATCTCCGCGTGCTTACAGCTACTAGCAGGAGGCCCTCCGCGAGCATAGCTCCAGCGTCGAGGGGCTTAGTTTATACTCATTTAGAGTTTAACTCCGCGTGCTTAAAGCAACTAGAAAGAGGCCATCCGCGAGCGATAGTAATTGCTCCAGCGTCGAGGGACTTATCAAGTGTGTTCCGAGAGGCTCAGGCTACGATCGGAGGCCCTCCGGAAGCAATAGCTCAAGCGTCGAGTAGTTTATCAAGTGTGCTCCGAGAGGCTCAGGCTACGATCGAAGGCCCTCCGCATGCGATAGCTCCAGCGTCGAGGTATTTAGTTTATACTCATTAAGAGTGTATCTCCGCGAGCTTACCAGCTACGAGCAGGAGGCCCTTCGTGAGTGATAGTAATAGCTCCAGCGTAGAGGGACTTATCAAGTGTGCTCCGAGAGGCTCAGGCAACGATCGGAGGCCCTCCGCGAGCATAGCTCCAGCGTCGAGGGGCTTATCAAGTGTGCTCCAAGTGGCTCAAGCTACGATCGGAGACCCTATGCGAGCGATAGCTCCAACATCGAGAGGCTTATCAAGTGTGCTCCGAGAGGCTCAGGCTGTGATCGGAGGCCCTCCGTGAGTGATAGCTCCAGCGTCGAGGGACTTATCAAGTTTGCTCCGAGAGGCTCAGGCTACGATCGGAGGCCCTCCGCGAGCGATAGCTCCAGCGTCGAGGGGCTTATCAAGTGTGCTCCGAGAGGCTCAGGCTACGGTCGGAGGCCCTCCGCGAGCGATAGGTCCAGCGTCAAGGGACTTAATTTATACTCATTAAGAGTTTATCTCCTCGAGCTTACGAGCTACGAGCAAGAGGCCCTCCGCGAGTGATAGTAATAGCTCTAGTGTCGAGGGACTTATCAAGTGTTTTTCGTGAGGCTCAGGCTACGATTGGCCCTTCACGAACGATAGCTCAAGCGTCGAGGGACATAGTTTGTACTTAGTAAGAGTTTATCTCCGTGCGCTTACCAGCTACGAGCAAGAGACCCTCCGCGAGAGATAGTAATCGGCCAGGAAGAGCACTCACTACCCGCGGATGGCTAAGGGTGGATAGCTTGGGCGAATGCGACGGCCCATCGCAAGGGCGGACGCCTTCGGGCCGCATATTGCTACCCAGCCTGGACAGCCTTGAGCCTAACCATGCAATTTTGAGTACCCCGTTTGATCACCAACCAACCTCTATTCATCTCTATGCTTTATATTGTTAGTAACCCATTTAGAAACCGTTCTAAGTATAAAGACACTAATCATTGTGTTTGATAATATGTTGTGTTTAATCAAACTGCTTAGATAATGCATCATATGAATACGATATTTGCAATCCCGTGTGAGAGGAATATGATAAATCCCGGTGGGCCATATAACGTGGGGGGTCCACACGTCAGAACGCATCATGCACACCCAAGCCGAGCACACAAGACCAGCGGGGTTCCATCCTAAAACCAAAGGGCTATAGGAGGAGTGGCCCATTGACTTATATGCAAGGCTCGGGTTCTCGTGTTTTTCGATGTGGGACACAATCATCCACACATCACAACACGCCCCCCCAAGTGCAACTGCTTGGCCTCGCAATATAAGCCAGTTGCACTTGACGTCTTGAGCCTTAAGGCCGGCTAGCCCAGTAGTACATCGACCAGGGTCCCGGACCGCACCGCTCTGATACCATGATAATAAATCCCGGTGGGCCATATAACGTGGGGGGTCCACACGTCAGAGCGCATCATGCGCACCCAAGCCGAGCACACAAGATCGGCGGGGTTCCATCCTAAAACCAATGGGCTATAGGAGGAGTGGCCCACTGACTTATATGCAAGGCTCGGATTCTCGTGTTTTTCGATGTGAGACACAATGATCCACACATCACAACAGAATATATATGTGTCTTAGATACTTTGTATCCTATAAACAAATGTTTTTAACTGCTAAGAATTCTTGTTTTGATTTCGCTGCCCATAAGTCAACAACGAAGCCTCCACTGCTCTTTATTGATTTTAATCCTCGCGGGTCGATGGATTTGCAATTTGACTCGGCTGTGCTCGGCCAGGCAAAGCGATTGCTGCCCGCGGATGGACGCCTTTGGGTCGCAGATTGCTATCCCACCTGGGCAGCTCGGACAGCCTTGAGCCTATCCACGCAATTTGATCATCCCCATTTGATTATAGCATGGAAATGTGTCGGATCTCAAACGGATTTCACCAGTACCATATGTGATTTAAACATTCTACGAAACTCTCACACACTCTCCATGAGGAGTCACTCTTAGGGATCTGAAGAAAGTGGCTTTTGGATGTATTTAAAACAAGGATTTATATCTCATTCATGGGAGCTCTAATCTAGGATGAAAATCCTTACTCATGTCTGTCTCCCAAGCTGAAATGGCATATTAATTGTCTAAATCTACCCGATTGATTTAGCCAAGGACACAATTTATATATTCTAATCGGCCAAAGCTTAAAACCCAATATAATCCATTCAAAAGTGGATTCCCAGTCGCTACGAGTGCACATATTTTTGCGTACGACGTTTTAAGTCGAATCAATAATCACAATCGAATTAAAACATTAGATAGACATGCACTTCTTACCTCCATTCGATTGCTCGGAACCTCTCAGGATGAGAGTGTTCCTACAGACGGCGTCAGTGACGAAATCCGATTTTCTGAATCCCGTGTCGACGAGTTTCGGGATCAAGCTGGATGCGGCCGAGCTCAAACGATCGGGCTTACCTGAGATACGCGACGAGATTACCGTTAGCGTACCGAAACATGTGCTGATCCGAACTCAAGCCATCCGCAGACCACCGTCCTCTTAGGGCTCCATCAAACGTCGGCTCTCGCTGAGCGAGACGAATCCCGCTCGGGAATACTTCTTCGAGCCATCCAAAACTGACCCCCTATCTTTAAGCTCCCAACCCTTATTTATAGTGCTAATCTCATATGCCATATCCTTCATCTGTTTCTAATCCGATGACAAGTGTCATCTTGGCTCGAGACAAGTGTCCCATAGGTGGCACCTGATGGGCATATGTATAGATGATAGGTTTATGTGGTGATGGTAGGAAAATCCACTATTTTATTGACTCATTTTGTTATAAGATATATGGGTTAATTTATTTAGCGGGATCCCGTTTATTTATTTGACTTATAAATAATATTTATTTTAGTGCATCATCACGTAAAACGTCTTGATTTCTACAAAATTAGACAAGAACTATAATTAGCAAATAAGCATAAACTACACAATTCTTGCATTATTCTAACCCAGAAATATAAAATATGTACAGAAATCGATATGAAAGTCAATGCAAAATATGGAAAATCAAGCGCACATTAGGAACTGAGTGCCAATGACATTTATACATCATCAGATCGGACGCCACGAACAAGCGCAAGTCCTTTGGCCGCGTCTGCCACTTCTGTGATCCTCTTATTTCTTCTTCTTCCCGTCTTTTCTTGTTCGCTTGTTCTTTTATCTTCTTTCTTGACTATTCTTTAAGATCTTAAGGTTCCATAATGTAACTTTCCTCTTCTGCTTCAGCTTGACTTTTGAGAATTTGCATCAATAGGCATAAAACGCGTAGATTCTGAACATTGCAACTTTAAAGACAATGAATTAATGTACTTTATACTAAAAACCTATCTAGATGCATCCTAAATTACTTAAGAATGACTCAAAATGCCTATAAGGTAACAACCCGAGTTAAAAAAATCCGGGTTACATTTCGAAGGATTGGATACCTTCGTTCGGATCTTACAATTCAAGTACAGGTTGAGTTTCAAAAACAAAATGTTAGATATGAAATAAGGGATTTCGTATGCTAAATCCGCGTTAGGTCCATTGGGGACCAATCCCTACCTATTTTTGAAGTCGTGCAAAATGGTTGTATGTTCACAACAAACAATAAAAAATAATCTCAGATACAAGGTGCCATGGTAAGGCCGGGTCAAAACAGAAATACGCGAAAGATGAGTAAACTACCAAGTATCCAAAAGTATATAAAGTACTAGTGTCCAAGTCAGCCTCTCATCTACTATTCCCCAAAGGGAATCCCCGTCATGGAAGCAAACAATCAAGCAAGGATCATGTACCTGAAACTATACAACAAGTCAAGGTTGAGCCACTCACGGGAGTCCGGAAGACCTCTATGAGGACATATAATATGTCTATACCTAAATAAAGGACAATCTAATGCAGTGCGGAAAATAAAAACACAAAGCATGCTTGCAATATATATATGTAGAAAAACTGTAAATTGGATCCAACACAGAATATAAAGTGGCATGTCCCTCTCCTAACCCTGCACTTATCATGTCTTATATACTTTGTATCTCATATCATATCATATCATGTTCATGCTTCTTTCTTTCTCATGTGATAATATATAAGACTCGATTAGGAATGAACCCAATAGGAATAGGTAGTCCTATGACCCTAGCAAAAGACTTTATGACTCACATTTGAACGGTCGTTCTACCATTCGCAAAGATAAGATAGATGATCATTCAATTGTGCAAGCCTAAGCATGATACCACATGGCATGCATGTGTATTCAACACCTACATATTATATGACAGATCGGACATGAGGTCCGAATCTTGAGTAAACCCCCATAGAAAACTTACCTGGAGGTGCAAAACAACAAAGTAAAGCATCAAGAGTAAGCCCCCATAGGAAACTTACCTAAAGGTGCAAAACAACAAAGTAAAGCATCAAGAGTAAGCAATCTAAACAGATCAAAGATCACCTAATAAATATGAATAAACATTTATAAGTCTAAGTCTAATTTTACTAAGCATAATAAACATACACAAAACTTCACAAAGGCACATAGGTTAAAACATCTCATTTTCACATTCCGATCGACATCATCCCATCATCATCAACATTATCATCTAAACTCAATCCCGACATTTTAAAATACCACTTGAGTCTCAGTTCAAGCCATAAATCAAGGTCTAACTTCAAGTTCGACATTTAAAGTCCAATTAATCCGATTAAATTGGTCCAAAGGTCCAATTAAGTCAACCGGTCCAAGTTAAGTCAATTCATCAAATATTTTTCGTTAAAGTATTAGTTGTCCCAAAAAGCCTTTATCAAACATTCAAATCCATTTTAACAAGTCAAGTAATTAAAATAGTTCAGACATTTTAGAAATATATTAAACTTTTTAAATAGTTCAACTAACCATTTAAATGCCAAAATAGCTTATTAACATGAATAATTCTCAAAAAAAATAATTCAGAACATATGACTAAATAATTAAATAACAAAAAATAGGGAATTAACAAGTAAACGGGCTTTTTCACAATACTAACAACTTTAAGACCATATATATCCCTAATTAAATAAACACCCCAAATAAATCCATTTTAAAACAATTTATAATAAATAAATAAATTACAAAAATAATTAAATAAAAAAAATCAGTATAAACTTAGAGAGAATTATAGTGAATGACCCTTGACCCAAAAAACCTTGCGCTCATAACCCACTATCCATTTCAATTTGTAAGGGTTAACCCTCCCCTTAAAAAAATTGCACCCAGCCGGTAATTTTTTACCTTGAGTAACCAGTCTCCTTTCCTTTGCCTCTCTCCTGCCCATCGATACCACACATCCATCATCTTCATTGATTTTTCCGCTTTTAACTCTGGTGGTGACGGTGACTGGCAAGGCGAGGATGAGAATCCGGCATTGATAGTCGATGGATTGACGAGAATCAGGCATTGATAGTCGATGGATTTGCTTTTTTATTTTCGGTTGTTTCATTCAATTAGTTGAATTTCTGCTTCTATTTCTTTTGATCAGCTGGATTTCTACTTCTATTACTTTCTTATGGAGACTCACGATGACATCGACCATGCTCAGCAGTAGCACTCTTTGTTGGCGGAGAGGTCGGGGTTAGGGTCGGGGAAAAGATAACCGTGACCCGGCGGGTCCGACCCGGTTTGACCCGCCGGGTCAACTCGCCAATTTAAAATATTTTTTAAAAAAAAAATTATTTTTAATAAAATAAATTTATAATTATTATGTAAATTATATAAATTATTATTAGAATAATTCATAATATTACCTAAACTAATATGCAATGGCAATGTGAGACAAATGAACCCCATGCTTCTCCTTTTATAGGCTTGGCACCATTCCCCCTTTCCTCTAGTTTTCAATGTGGGACAAGAATAAGGGTAGAAACTACACCATGTTTTCAATCTCTACCATTCGGTTTTTTCATGTCAATCCATACTTATAAATTTTTATCATATACAAACACTAGTACTACACTTTATATAAATATTATTTAAAAAAAATATTTTACCTATCAATTATGAAAGAAATAACGAACGGGGAACAAGAAAGTGTGAAGTTCAACAAAATACCTTAAACATTTGTGTTATTTGGTGGATCCACTATTAAATCATTCTATATCATTCTATATGATACTAACTTAGGAGTCTTTATGATATAATTTCAAATAATACAAATATTGTTATTGATAAAGCCGTTACACTTGTATAGTATCCTTAATGTCGAGTTTTCGTTTATTTTCAAAATGATATAGAACTTCGGATTTTCAAACACAATAATGAAATGTAATATTGGCAATACTTTTTCAATGTGTCTTTTCATATCATAACAAGCAACCCAAGTATGTAATTCTAATAACATCATCATTAAGTAAGTGTATACACAACATGTGGGTAATTCAACTTTAAACAAGAAAGTTTAACATATCTACATGAAATTCTATGATGTAGCAGAATTTCTGGTGGGAATTGTACTGCCCAGAGAATTTCTGGTTAATTTCATTGATTGTTAATAAAATGCCTGCTTTTATAGAATTTCATATTTCATTGCTTTTTTTTCCATTAATATCTTTAGCTATTTCTTGAATCATCTTTGAGAGACTTGATACTATGTAACCAGAAGTTCAGAATCAATTGATTTTGAACTTTAAACAAGAAAGTTTAACATATCTACATCATCATTAAGTGTATACACAATATGTGGCTAATTCAAATTTAAACAAGAAAGTTTAACATATCTACATGAAATTCTATGATGTAGCAGAATTTCTGGTGGGAATTGTACTGCCCAGAGAATTTCTGGTTAATTTCATTGATTGTTAATAAAATGCCTGCTTTTAATTCCCCATAGAATTTCATATTTCATTGCTTTTTTTTTCCATTAATATCTTTAGCTATGTCTTGAATCATCTTTGAGAGACTTGATACTATGTAACCAGAAGTTCAGAATCAATTGATTGCTTCTATTGTTGTCGGATGGAGCAAATTGCTCATATAAAGGATTTGTTTGAAGTAGATCCAATGCATGGATAGAGTTCGTAAATACAGTACTTAGTTCAATTTGGAACCTTCAACTTGGTTTAAATTGGTCTCTTAACGTCTTCTTATTCAAGCTTGCCGCCTTAATTGTGTAGCAAAGGGTGACCATGCCAATAGTAAAAATTAACTCTCCATTATATGGTTTCCTACTAGACACCAATCAATAGTTACTGGACATGTTTTAGGGTTTTTCTCTCTTCCGGGCTATGGTGACAATTTTACACAATTTTCTATCGAAACCGAGCACTTTTTCCTCTCTTTTGTATTACAGTAGCACCAAAAATAACCGATAACCCATACTGAATTTACATGTCACCCATGCCGGATTTATATGACACATAATGTATTTTACTTGACACATGAATTTTTTTACTTAACACCTGAATTTCAGACATATTATATTCCTTTTTGATGATTCAGAATTCCTTCTGCTAGACTCCTTCTGAAGTTCAGACACATGAATCGATAGTTTGAATGGTCATTGTTGATACGTGATCGAAAACATTATCAAGTGTCAAATACAAGTCCGTCTGATTTCTATATCACTTGTACATTTTTAAACATAACCTTGTTAGGTGTTTGCTTGGTGGAGGTTTTATTTTTATAATTTGAATGTAAAAGGTCTAAAATGACCTTGCATATAAAGAAGAATGTAAGGTTATCGAAAATAGTCTAGAGTTGAGCAAAGCCTTATGGAAAACACTTTCTTGTCACAAAACAATCGCACACATGAACACACAAAGAACACACAAAGACTCAAAGTGTGCACACACAAAGAGAGGAGGAAGCGTGTACTCCGTGCAAGGCTGCAAGTTAGATATCAAAATCCTTTCTCTTTTCACTTGGGATTGAGCAGATGGGCTCTCTTGAGAATGTATCCTGCCCACTTTTTGAATACCATAACTTATAGCCCTTGACATCGTCAATTCGTTGGGTTGGAATTTCTATTAGAACTATGACTATAGAAGATGGTTTTACTTCTTCAAAAAGAAACATGCAAGCAGACGGGAGTGAATCCACTGCCAACAAAGAGTATAAATTATATTATCAGAAATCAGATTATCGTCAATTCGTTGGTGATGTAGGAAGCTTGAGTTGTTCTAAACATAAGTTGATAGTCGGCGTTGATTCATGAATAATAAGCCTATGTGGGAATTGAACCAACATCTCTGTGTATGACCACAATGCTCTCCCATTAAGTTAATAGGCTATATGAGTATTTTTTAACAAGGAAAACTACACGAATCTCACAAAAATAATTCCCATTGAGCTAATAGGCTATAATAAGCTAGTAGCAGAGATTTTAAAATTAACATACAGCCAGAAACAAATTATCCAAACAACTGGAAGTACTATAAATCTCCACTCTTTGGAAGAACAAAGAAAGAGCTATGTCCAAAATTTAAATGAACAACGAGTTGATGTTGATGTCACAATCAGTGAAGAGTAGGGAAGCATAAGATTAACACAAGCGAGCAGTGAGCACAAACTCTTCTTGCGATAAAACATGAATACACACTAAGAAAAAAAAATCTTTTTCAAAAGCTTATGGTCTCTCTCATTCATTAGAAGGACTATGTCTTAATAAACAACGAGCCCAATCATAGCCCTCATAAAGAAAATCCTCACGGGGGGTGAGCATGGACTTTTAATTTTCCATGCTTGGGAGATGACTATTTTTGAAGGAACAACAAACGGGAACAAAGGAAGAATTGTGAAAGCTCAAAATAGGCAGAAAAATGTTTGACACGGTGACATTTTCTTTCCTTTGGAGAAAAAATAGAAAGCACATCATAGAGAATTGCTTATGTGAAAATCCTGCATTCCTATTAATATCCTGATAAGTAACGATACCTTTAAAACATTGGCAGTTGTCAGCTCTACACCTGCTCCCAACTCCATTAGTAGATCACTGGAAAACCTAAGCTGAATTACAGAAATTCCGTAAGTGGATACTTGAGTACATAGCTCAGAAGTTAGAAACTAGAAGCAAATAAGAGCGAAAAAAAAGAAGAAAGGAAAATGGGAGAAAATAAATTCATACTTGTGGTCAGAATTAAACTTCTTTCCTTGCCGTGAAAAGATCATTTTTCCAACCCTTCCAGCACCATCCTGCATATGTAAAAATTTTAGTTAAACAAAAGCAATGTTGAGAAGCAGTAAATTTTTTAGTTAAACAAAAGCAATGTGGAGAAGTAGAAACTAAAAGCAAATAAGTGAAAAACTTTTGCGAAAAGTGTAAGCCAACCTCAAATTGTTCGAGGGAGGAATAAGCGCCCTCTTCAACTTTCTTCCATATGGTACTTGATAGGGCTAAAGTAAGCCTATAAGGAACTGAGGGGCGCAAATGCCTTTTACCAGGTACATTTAATTCGACCCTAATTTTCGTTATATATATGTGTGATGAGCTAGGGTTTAGGAGAGGCTTTTTTGGCAGCCGAACAGAACTGAGTTGAGCGTCGGAGGGTCCTACGGGGGAGACAAGCCCCGCCCCGACCTCGTTCGCTCTTGTTTGCAGGCTAGGGCTGGGGTTGAGAGCATGATCGAGATCGATCAACTATGATGCAGATTTTATGCATCACAGTACTAAAATCCATAGGGTTCTCAATGATTTCATGGTATAAATCTATTGAATAAAACGGTCGGGATAGGGATAGAGGTCCTCAGCTAAGGCTCTTATGAGGGATCTATAAATCTATTGAATAAAACGACACAAAAGAGAGGTTCTAGCAATCAAGTACAAATGCTATTTAGACAATTAGGGGTCTAAACAAGCTAGTCATGAAATACACCAAATTATTTTTGGGATATTTCTTTAGATAATATTATACTATACTATGTGAATTTAGGAAGCTAATAAATTCGCATAAGATATATAATATATAATATAAATTAGAATAATTGTATTATTCTAATTTATATCCTCTAAACATTCTTGCTATTTAATTTATAAAGTTAAATTAAATAATGTTTCTTTCCGCTAATATATAATATATATATATATAGGGTGAGGTTAAAGTGAAAAAGGGGCTTAAGATGAAAATTTTGCTTAAAGTGAAAAATGAGAAAACAACAGGCGCGCTCCGGTTCATTTAAAAAAAAACAATGAACCGCACTGAACCGGGGAAAAAAAAATAGAAGCAAATTGAACCGGCTGGCACGCGTCTTCCCCATATATCTCAAATCACTCCGCCTCAACCGAGTCCAGAATCTCATCCGCGCCGCGCGACCTCTTCTCCGGTTCCACCCTCTCCTTCTAGGTCGTCTCCTCCCGCTCGCTGGGACTGTATAGCCCATGGAGGAGAACTCCCTTCCGAATTCGAATTTGAATCTCTCGGATTCCTTCGCCGAAGCCACCGTCGTCTCAAATGCTCCCCAGTGCTCCGACTCCTCCTTCAAGATAAAGAGAGTATTGGCCACCATTTAGTAGGTGCTCTAGCAGGTTAACACAAAATCACTCTCTATTTTTTCCGATAGTTGTGTGATTTCTAATTGATCCTTTTGCAATTTCATCAGGTTTGTTTAGCTTTTTTGATGTCTAATTTATCAAGTGCTCATGCCCGATTTCGGTTGAGATTGTTCGATTAACTGCACATCTTGTTCAATCTGTATAGATTTCAATCTGTAAAGTTATAGAGTTCAATCTGTATAGAGTTCGACTTTGGGAAATTTGCTCTATTCAATTATCTGCATCTGTTCTGGATTATTGATTGCTCACTAAATTGATTTGGATTTAGAGGTTTGCTGAAGGTAATTTAACATGTTTATTGTTCAAATTGCTGCAATACATTGGCAATAAAGTTGTGATTTTGTCTGCCTACAAAGTGTTCGATTAAATGCCTGAGAGGGAAACAACATATATGGAAATGAACTGAGCAGAGACTAGTTACTAAACCTGAATGATACGTCAGTCATAAGGGTGAGTTGAAAGAGTAACAACTTGGTCAAAAAATGATTTAATGATAAACTGAATTGCTTCTTTAGGCACACACTCAATACACTTTTGAATGACATGGTTCCCATTTTGATCATATACACAACACATGATATGACCATCAAGCGCTTGCACAATCTTAATTCTTCTATCCAAATCAACAACTTCAATAGCCTGCCAGAAGTAAATAAGTAAAGCTCAAAAAGACAGCCAAGGTTATTCAGATTATTCTTTTCTGTCATCAATGTCCATAGAGCTTCAGTTGAGGGTACATAACCTAGGCCTACTTACTATACGAGTCTTGCTTGAGCAAATAATCATTAAGAAATATGATTTTTTTTTTAAAAAAAAGAAGAAAGTAACCAAAGAATAAAATCACATAATACTAAATTAGGATGATCAAAGTACATCCGTAAATGAATTTCACAAATAATTGACATACATTCCTTATTTTATGTGAAAAAAATGTTAGGGGTTCTGAATAAATCCAAGAACACCAGCAAACTATATCATACAACATAAAACCATCATAAGATTGAAAGCCCTTCAGAATGGTGTTCAGCTATATTATTTTTTTAGTTCCTCTGTTAGTTTTTATTTTCCAATGTATCTATAGTGAAAAACAAAGGCAGATGAGAGCTTACTGGAATTACCTTTTGGATAACACGGCATCCATACATTTGAAGGCTAAGGGCCAGCACATTCCCGTCAAGCTTGCTAGCAAGTTCTCTCATCTGAACCGGCAAGCCATGCTAAAAAAAACTGACACAAAAGTCACTGGTTAAGCATCGTTGGTACTTCAAGTGATAGTGGAGGACTAGTCAGTCCATGCTTCTTCTGGATAATGTTATTAAGGTTGGCACTTGTTGGTATTTCAGGTGATCGCTTGGTGGAATTTCGTATACTGCAGTGCACTATGCATATATCCTTCGTGAACGTACAGATGCTGAAATATATAAAATGGGAATACTGAATCCTCGGTTAGAGTTGGGAGATCTTGAAGCTGAAATAAGTCTTGGATAGTTTAGTAACTTGGTTGAGAGCATAGGTAACCTTTTGTCCCTTTGGGTTAGTTCTACGGTCACTTAACTAACCAATAGGTATTGTCCTCGTCCCATGGAGATCTAGTAGTTGTGAAGAAAACATATTGTAGAGGATATGAATGATTCAATTGCTTGAGAAATTATCTTTCGTGCATTATCTGAGTTTAATCTTGTTATCTTCTCATGTTCAGAAAATAGAGAGGTTGCATTTAAGCCTCTATATGTTGTCCTGAAAGAATCAGACAAAGAAAGCTACAAGTCTCTATCAAATATATGAATCCATTTTCTACTCTTTTTTTGTTGTTATTGAATCCTTTTGTGCTGAATAAGCTTTAAAAGCCTATTAGCTCAATGGTAGAGCAATGTGCTTATGCGCATGGATGTGGGTTCGACTCCTACATGGGCTAAATTGCTTAATTTTAATTGTTTGTATTATTTTATGATAAAAGTGCAATTCATAATCTTAATTGTGCATTTTATAATCTTATTCTTGCATTTTATCATTTTATTTATGTATTTTATAATCTTAATTGTGCACTTCATAATCTTATTCATGCACTTCATGTTTATATTCTTGCACATTATCATTTTATTTATGCACTATATAATCTTAATTGTGCACTTCATAATCTTATTCATACACTTCATATTATTATTCACCTACCATCATTTTATCTTTGCACTTTATCTGCTTATTTATGCACTTTATCATTTTATTCTTCCACTTTATAATCTTAATTGTGCACTCTATAATATTATTCATGCACTTCACGATTTTATTCTTGCACTTTATCATTTTATTTTTACACTTATACTCTTAATTGTGCATTTCATAATCTTATTCATGCACTTCATATTATTATTTATACACTTCATCATTTTATTCTTGCACTTCATTATTTTATTTATGCATTTTATAATCTTAATTGTGCACTCTATAATCTTATTCATGCACTCCATATTATTATCTTATACATGCACTTCATATTATTATTCATACACTTCATCATTTCATTCTTTCAATTTATCTTAATTGTGCATTTTACAATCTTATTCTTGCATTTTATCATTTTATTTATGTATTTTATAATCTTAATATTGTGCATTTCATAATCTTATTCATGCACTTCATGTTTTTATTCTTGCACTTTATCATTTTATTTATGCACTTTATAATCTTAATTATGCACTTCATAATCTTATTCATACACTTCATATTATTATTCACCTACCATCATTTTATCTTGTCCCTTTATCTGCTTATTTATGCACTTTATCATTTTATTCTTGCACTTTATAATCTTAATTGTGCACTCTATAATATTATTCATGCACTTCATGATTTTATTCTTGCGCTTTATCATTTTATTTATACACTTATACTCTTAATTGTGCACTTCATAAGCTTATTCATGCACTTCATATTATTATTTATACACTTCATTATTTTATTCTTGCACTTAATTATTTTATTTAAGCATTTTATAATCTTAATTGTGCACTCTATAATCTTATTCATGCACTCCATATTATTATCTTATACATGCACTTCATATTCTTATTCATACACTTCATCATTTCATTCTTCCACTTTATCAGCTTATTTATGCACTCTAACCCTTAGATGGTAAGCATTCTTTCCAGCAAACTTGGTCATGTACTTGTTGCAAGCAATCCTAGCAGCTTCCAAAGCCTCGCTAGAGACATTCTCTTTCTCCCAACTAACAAGGTGTACACAGAAGGGGAATTGTGCGAATATAAAATATAGAAGTGCAATTTTAGAACACAAGTGTGCACTTCCAAAGTTCTAAAATTGTTTGTTTTAAGATAGATGGGAAATGCACTTTATTATCTTATTCATGCACTTTATAATCTTATTCAGGAACAGAAACAAAAAGAAGACAACCATAAATAGCCTATGCGGGATTTGAACCCGCATCTTTGTGCGTGAGCACAAATCGCTCTACCATTTGAGCTAATAGGCAAATTACAATTTTTTTTCCCGTTTTCTACCTCATAAGGGCATATATGTATAAGAATGTTATAAAGGAGGTGTAAGCTAGGTAGTATACTTGTGGATTTTGGTGAAGGGCGGCAAGGAGATTAAACGGAACAAAGAAGGCATTGAGCATGTCAACTGAGAGGAGACTAGTGCAGCGCCCACATTTGAAGGTCACCACTGTCGGCATGCTACTTAGTACACTAACCTATATACATCCATCAAAAGGTTACTATGAAAACTCTGAACAAAAGAAGAAAGAAAGAAACATATTTGTACATTTATAATGATGTAATTAATTACCAGCAGAATTGTAGTGCAGAAACTGCATTGTACATAGCAGATTTGCTCTTGAAGATCAAAGAGGTGGCGTAGTGTTCCCATTGGAGTGCTACAAACATCAATCAATCAAACAGAGCTACTGCAAGCAGTTGCTGAGTTATCAACTGTGATATCCCATGCTTAGTTGTATAGTCAAGAAGACGTACTGTGTATTTATAAAGCCAGTGTATGGTTGTCGATCTATCATACCTAGAGCTTGAGTTGAAGCTCAATGATATCAATATCACGACATTAAATTCACACTGACTAATGAGAAATGAAAATACTCCCTATGGTATGGGTTTTGTGATTATAAATTGGGAGAAATGAGACAAGACCCAAATGCTGTCAACTATTGTTTTCCAGTTTCCATTTACAATCCCCGGACATCAATCAAGCTAGCTCTTTCCCTTTGTGAGTCAGTCACTATTTCGTGTATCTCTGTTCCCGCCCTGTGCAAGGATCCAAGAGTTTTGTTTTTCCCTATCCAGAAACTGCCCAAAATTTCACAAACAAAAGCTCCAAAATTGAAGCTAAAATCTCAGTCAAGAATATTATTTTTGTCCTAGACATTTTATCAAACACCTAGTAGGCATGTCTAGTTTCAAGATATGTAATTGAAATACCAGAGGCTTCAATGATTCTATCAAGTAGTGTTTTATGCATGTCTTGGGTTTTCGGGGATCCGTATGCAGTAAAGATTAAAGCACTAGCAGAAACATATCAATCGATTTGGAAAAATCAGCCTTCATTCATTCAAAAATATAGCAGAAACATATCAATTGATTTAGGGATAGTGAAATTCACTTATCTAACATTGATTTCATCTCTTTGCAATCGCCAATCGCAGGGCAAGGGTTGGACTCCGGCATCGATATCCCTAGATCTGATTGCCAAGGGTCAGGCGGCGTCTTCGTGCATCCTCCTCCGCTTCCTCTTCATCCAGACCTCGAGGTCACGAGCGGCAAGGAGATGGTACCGAGAGGGAGAGAAGAGGTCGACGGGAGAGCTCGGGCGCAGGAGGAGAGGGGTTGAGATGAGATGCTGGATGATGAAGACGGAAGCGAAGGATTGTACGGAACAAAAGAGGATCGGGAGGATGAAGACGAAAGAGAAGACGGGTTCGGGTCGGGCTATTAGGATCCGCGGCCCAAACATGATAAATAAATCCATTTTCACTTTAAGAGTTTTTTCATTTTAAGCCCTTTTTTCATTTGAACATTTACCTATATATATATATGCATTCCAAACATATGTGTAATATATAGTCAAAAACATACTTCATTTCTACAATAGGCAACCCAATAAAAGGCCTTATTGTTGACCCAATTTGTGTATTTAGATACCCAGAATTTTCAGGCCAAAGGTAAGCCCAGATTATAGTGGTCCACATGCTTCCTTAGTTGAGCCAAAAATGCCCATTTTTTTTTACCTTATGTGCTACGGTAAAAACAAGGGTGGGAGATGGAATTTTTTTTATTTTTTCTTTTATCTCTTTCTTCTTCTTCTGGTGTTCCTTCTGAACGATAAACACAAGGGGGGTTATCCCCAATCTCACCCAACTAGTCCGAGATCTCCTCCAAGCTCAACTGATCGATCCTTTTCATCTCTATCCCTATGTAGCTCAACAATATAAATAGGGGGGAGGACCCCGTCGATCTCCACACCAACACAAGCATCCTCTTCATTCTCCTCTCCCACTCCTCTCGACAGTCCCCGTGAACAGCCGCAGCGTCACTGCAATCGGGAGCGGTAACTATCCACCGCCGGCCACCATTGCCACTGTCCTCACCCGAGCCACTGCAGCACCGCCTTGCCGGAGAACAGAGGGTCGAGGCCGCCCGAGTCGCCCCAATTTGTCGCTGCACTCACGCATCGACGCCGGAGGAAGAGCACCACCTTCGATCCTCGTCCGAGGGCCGCTGCTGTACCGTCACCGTCACCACTCCTGCCCTGCACCACCACCGTCGCCAACCGCTGCGCCGAGGCCGCCCATGCGCTGCCTTCAATCCCCGCAGAGGAGCTTCGTCTGTGCGTTCCTTATTCGTCTGTAAGTGAATTCAAGAAGAAGGCCACGGGGTTTTTAATCTCTTTTGATTAAATCACAAAAACGTCCCTTGTTTTATGCAATTCCCATTTTTGGCCCTAAGTTAATTATTTATTAAGTTAAGTGGCTAATATTTCTAAACTGTTCGATTCTTGCCCGTTTCAACGACACCAAGAAATCTCGAAGTACTCATGCCGGATCCCGCTGCCCGAGGAATTCATATTGGTATATAATATTTAACTTTATAGAATTAATTCAATTTCAAATTGAGTTAAGTAAAGTTAATTTCATAAAATATCAATATTAATATTCCTTTTTCCGTTGGACTCGATAGGTATTAAAATCTCGCCTGGTTGTCATTAGCTGATCATCGGAAGTCAAGGCAAGTGATTTCGTTCAACACCATTTGCGTGTTTCGTGATTCTTTTGACGTACCTTTTTAACTCTTTAGTGTCGAATGCGGCCCTGGCCAATTCCTCGTTGCCAGTTTCGATAAATTGCATATTCGTCTGCTTGATGTAATTTATCTCCTTATTCATAAATTGGCATGAGTATAAATTAATGGTCAATTATTAATTTAATTATAGTGATATGGGTATTTAAATGTGTTATTTGTTTATAACTCGAGATAAGTAAAAATTGCTCATTTTCATCTTCCGAATTGTATGAAATTCTGCTTGTTTCTTTCATGCAAATTAATAGCATCCGATATTAAGATCCTTTGAAATATCCGTGCTTGTACGTCCTTATTGGTTTAATGTCGTTATTATGATCACCTAGTATTTAACGTTAAATTTTTTTATAATTAGCATGTGCATCTCACGTGGTGCGAATTGACTTAAAGTCAGTTGCGAGGGATATCTCGCAGGTTGTGAATAGTGTAAAGCCCAATCTAAAAGGTTCCATGAAATATCTAGGTGTCAAACAGTCTCAGGTCGCAGCCCTAGTTGAGTCTAGATCCGTGTCCCTATTAGACTTCAAAGTCTCAGGTCGTAGTCCTAATTGAGTCTGGACCCGTGTCCCTATTAGACTTCAAAGTCTCAGGTCGCAGTCCTAGTTGAGTCTGGACCCGTGTCACTACGTTTTATATTGTGTTATTTACATATATACATTATTGTTATTATCGAGATTATTAATAGGTGATCAATTCAATTATATTATACTTCACTCTTATTCGAGGTATAATTTCTTTTCTTATCATACAATTGACCATTATGATCATCCGAGTCATGTTGCAAATTTTTACCTTTTTATTCAGTTTCTACTATAAATATTCGTGTCATTCCCTTAACCCGAGACATACCGTTTTATGGTCACTATAAGGTTAAAGTCGGAACATTTTCCCTATCATTCGCTAGTCTTTATTGTACTAACCATCCTATTTATTGGATGGCTGGTGTCCTTCGTTCTCACGAAACACCAGACCATATTCCACAGGTCTAGTGCAAGCAGCGGAGCAGGAGAGAATTGAAGAGCAGACTGTCATTTATTGAATACTTTATTACAAGTTTTGAACCTTTAAAAGTTTCCGCATCGCTACTTTAATTTCAGTTATTCATACTTTATGATTTTGGTATTCTTATTGTTATTGTGATTAAATATTTTAAACTAATAAATTTTATTTACTTCCGCCTATTTTATTATATTGAAATTATCATCTTGTTTATGGGAGCATGGTTGCATATCCCTATAAGCCTCAGGTGAATTCAAAGGCATTAAAGTATGTGGATTCACTAGCGCTGTAACACTCCTTTGGGATCTAAAAAGGGGTGTTACAGAAGGTGGTGTAAGAGCAATAGGTTTTAAAACGTTTTCAATCGGATTTTAAAATAATTTCTAAAGTGAATTTCAAAGGTTTTTATCAAAACTAGGTTCTATTTACAAAAAGTAAGCAGTTTTGAAAATAATTTTAAAATAATGGTCTGATATAGTATCTCCTACCTTCAGATCATGAATACTAGGGAACGTACCAAAGCCGCTACTGAGCCCATCATACCGCCACCAAACTCTCATCGAGTGGAGAATCATATTTCGAACTCACGAATGGAGCGGGTGGATAAGTCAAGGGATCCATCACAGAATAGTGCCCAAAGTCAGGCTAGGGCTTCTCACGCCAGCCAGAGGCAGAATGGTGGCCAAAGTCAGGCTAGGGCTTCTCATGCCAGCCAGAGGCAGAATGGCGGTCAAAGCCAGGCTAGGGCTTCTTATGCCAGACAGAGGCAGCAAATCTCAGCTGGCAACATGCTGAACGAGGAGCTGATGTAAGCCCTGAAAGGAATGGTGAGAGAAGTTGTGGCTGAGATAGTGGGAGAGGATAGGCGTCCCCCTCCTAACGAGCGTGCAACAAATGGAGATAAGGGGGCACCTAACCCTTCGCGTAACCACCCAACGGGACCGATGGACACCTACAACAATGTCCTGAAATCAGTCAATGCAGCAAGGTGGATAGCTATGATGGAACTGCTGAGCCGACGACACTAAGGTACATATTGCTGCTTTGTACCTGAAGGGCGCAGCTGGACAGTGGTGGGAGACTGTCTACCACACTTGGGCCAATGATCCTTCTTGGGAGGTCTTCAAGAAGCTTGTTATCGACCACTACTTCTCTCCGTCGCTAAAGGTAGAAAAGAAGAGAGAGTTCCTCTACCTCAACACCTAAGGGATGAAATAAGCCCAACTGGTGAAGAAGTTTTATGAGTTGCTGCCCTATGTTGAGGAACTGGTACAAACTGAGAAGCACAAGGTTGATTATTTCCATGAATGGATGTACCCGGAGCTGAAGCTGCAGATGTTGTCTAACAAAAACGAGACTCTTGATGCTTATATTGACGCAGCATATAGAGTTGAGGCTACTCTTGATGAAAGCAGAACGACTCATGAGATGTACGATCGAAGGAGAGATCGTCAGCAGTATCCTGGCTCAAAGAGGACAGCTCCTTCTGCATTTGTTGAGGGGTCGGCAGTTGGCCGCACCCGGCTAGGTCAGGATACTATCTTTGTGAGAGGTGGTCGGCCAATAGTTTGCCACAACTGCGGAAAGCTAGGCCATAAGAGACCTGCATGTGAGGAGAACGCTCGAGTTTGTAGAGGATGTGGGAGGTATGGACATATGGAGAAGTTTTGTAGGAACTCAGGTGATGGTCAAGCTCGGTCACAACAAGCTTCAGCAGTTGCACCACGAGCTCCAAACTCAACAACAAACCCACCTCAACCATGGGGTCATAAGATGCACGCTGCACCGGAACCTATAATGCGGAATAAGAAAAAGGCCCCAATGGAAGGAACGCCTAAGCAAGGTCCTAAGATTTATACTTTAGATGCCATTACCGAGGCTGACGAACAAGAGTAAGCTACACCGAAAAGAAAAAAAATTGTGCAACGTCAATCTGTTTAGTAATTTCTTTATGTTAATCTGTTCTAGCATTTCAATAAAGTGAGTCATTGTGCGAGTATTCCGATGAACTCCATATCTAGGAATCAACTTTTCGGTATTATTATTATAACAATTTTGGATTCATCTTTACAACCTTATAGGTTCGAGTCAAAGTGAGGAATTGGTGTGCGAATTAGCAATATTCTAACGTTGAATACCATATAAGCTTCGCACACTTCCCTACTAATACTCCTCTCATGTTATACAATCAGCTCTAGTATGTTGATACTTCTGATTCCATAACAAGTTGATCAGCCCGTGTTTTTATAGAAAAAGAGTCGAGAAGTGCTCCCTATAGACTCTAGAAGGGCTCCTCTGTTTCACTTTTGTATAAGCAGGACTAATACCCGCAGGTGAAATTAGTGATTAGCGATCGATATGTCATACGTAAGGTCCTTCAGTGAGATAATTAGTAACTCTTTAAGCAGGTAGGTTCGTCTTTCCTTAATCTTGATAGTATTAAACGATCATGGGTTATATATCTCATCTCTTCTTTCCATGATCGAGCAACCGAACTCTCATTGGTAAAAGCTTGAGAATAATAATTTTAAATATAGATATTCACGATTTATGTTTATGAAGAAAACATGGACGCTAGGACGCATGTGCTGATGAACCGGACAATGTTCATATCGATAAACTAGAAGACGAAGACCCATAACTCAACTCATATGAATAAGGCTGACTAGTTTTGTCACAATGGTTGCCTTCAAAGCCACCTGGTCGGGCCATTTGACAACCTAGAAAAGGAAGTCAGATGGGGCTGAGACGAAAGCCAATGACAAGGTAGTTAACCCCGTTCTTATGTGATGCGAGTTCACTTATCCCGACCAACGAGTGTGAATATTAAAAGATGTCTTTCAAAATTTTATTATCCTTATTTTAGATATTTATAGTTATTGAGATACACTGTTTTCACAGGGTTAAAATTTTCAAACTTTGCCATTGAGGAGTTCGGAAAGCAATGAGTTACTTTAGATGTAATTCTCATCGCTCACGTATTCGATAAGTCCATTAAGCGAAACATTCTTAAATTCTACCTATTCGGGAACTATTGTTAAATACACCTAGCTCTGCTTTGATCAATCTATATTCTCTCATCTATTTCGAGGTTACTATCCTATCTTCAACTCATTTCTCATTTCTTTTTCTTTTTCTAAGTTTCGGGACGAAACTTATTTTAAGGAGGGAGGTATGAAATACCCCAAATTATTTTTGGGATATTTCTTTAGATAATATTATACTATACTATATGAATTTAGGAAGCTAATAAATTCGCATAAGATATATAATATATAATATTAATTAGAATAATTGTATTATTCTAATTTATATCCTCTAAACATTCTTGCTATTTAATTTATTTAATTTATAAAGTTAAATTAAATAATGTTTTTTTCCGCTAATATATAATATATATATATGCATTCCAAACATATGTGTAATATATAGTCAAAAACATACTTCATTTCTACAATAGGCAACCCAATAAAAGGACCAATTGTTGACCCAATTTGTGTATTAAGATGCCCAGAATTTTTAGGCCAAAGGTAACGCCAGAGTATAGTGGTCCACTTGCTTCCTTAGTTGAGCCAAAAAGGCCCATTTTTTTTTACCTTCTGGGCTACGGTAAACAAGGGTGGGAGATGGAACTTTTTTTATTTTTTCTTTTATCTCTTTCTTCTTCTTCTGGTGTTCCTTCTGAACGATAAACACAAGGGGGGTTATCCCCAATCTCACCCAACTAGTCCGAGATCTCCTCCAAGCTCAACTGATCGATCCTTTTCATCTCTATCCCTATGTAGCTCAACAATATAAATAGAGGGGAGGACCCCGTCGATCTCCACACCAACACAAGCATCCTCTTCATTCTCCTCTCCCACTCCTCTCGACAGTCCCCGTGAACAGCCGCCGAGTCACTGCAATCGGGAGCCGTAGCTATCCACCGCCGGCCACCATTGCCACTGTCCTCACCCGAGCCACTGCAGCACCGCCTTGCCGGAGAACAGAGGGTCGAGGCCGCCCGAGTCGCCCCAATTTGTCGCTGCACTCACGCATCGATGCCGGAGGAAGAGCAGCGCCTTCGATCCTTGTCTGAGGGTCGCTGTTGTACCGTCACCGTCACCACTGCGGCCCTGCGCCACCACCGTCGCCAACCGCCGCGCCGAGGCCGCCCAAGCGCTGCCTTCAATCCCCGCCGAGGATCTTCGTCCGTGCGTTCCTTGTCCGTCTGTAAGTGAATTCAAGAAGAAGGCCACGGGGTTTTTAATCTCTTTTGATTAAATCACAAAAACGTCCCTTGTTTTATGCAATTCCCGTTTTTGGCCATAAGTTAATTATTTATTAAGTGACCAATATTTCTAAACTGTTCGATTCTTGCCCGTTTCAACGACACCAAGAAATCTCGAAGTACTCACGCCGGATCCCGCTCCCCGAGGAATTCATATTGGTATATAATATTTAACTTTATAGAATTAATTCAATTTCAAATTGAGTTAAGTAAAGTTAATTTCATAAAATATCAATATTAATATTCCTTTTTCCGTTGGATTCGATAGGTGCTAAAATCTCGCCTGGTTGTTATCAGTTGATCATCGGAAGTTAAGGCAAGTGATTTCGTTCAACGCCCTTTGCGTGTTTCGTGATTCTTTTGACGTATTAACTCTTCAGTGTCGAATGCGGCCATATGGCCAATTTCCTTATCAGTTTCGATAAATTGCATATCCGTCTGCTTGATGTAATTTATCTCCTTATTCATAAATTGGCATGAATATAAATTAATGGGCAATTATTAGTTTAATTATAGTTATATGTGTATTTAAATGTGTTGTTTGTTTATAACTCGAGATAAGTAAAATTTGCCCATTTTCATCTTCCGAATTGCATGAAATTCTCCTTGTTTCTTTCATGCAAATTAATAGCATCCGATATTAAGATCCTTTGAAATATCTGTGCTTGTACGTCCTTGTTGGTTTATGTCGTTATTATGATCACCTAGTATTTAACTTTAAATTTGTTATAATTAATATGTGCATCTCACGTGGTGCGAATTGATTTAAAGTAAGTTGGGAGGGTTATCTCGCAGGTTCGGAATAGTCTAAAGCCCAATCTAAGAGGTTCCATGGAATATCTAAACTTCAAACAGTCTCAGGTCGCAGGCCTAGTTGAGTCTGGACCCGTGTCACTATTAGACTTCAAAGTCTCAGGTCGTAGTCCTAATTGAGTCTGGACCCATGTCTCTATTAGACTTCAAAGTCTCAGGTTGCAGTCCTAGTTGAGTCTGGACCCGTGTCACTACGTTTTATATTGTGTTATTTACATATATACATTATTGTTATTATCGAGATTATTAATAGGTGATCAATTCAATTATCTTATAATTCACTCTTATTCGAGGTATAATTCCTTTTCTTATCATATAATCGACCATTATGATCATCCGAGTCATCTTGCGAATTTTTACCTTTTTATTCAGTTTCTACTATAAATATTCGTGTCATTCCTTTAACTTGAGACATACTGTTTTATGGTCACTATAAGGTTAAAGTCAGAACATTTTCCCTATCATTCGCTAGTCTTTATTGTACTAACCATCCTATTTATTGGATGGTTGGTGTCCTTCGTTCTCACGAAACACCAGACCATATTCCACAGGTCTAGTGCAAGCAGCGAAGTAGGAGAGAGTTGAAGAGCAGACTGTCATTTATTGAATACTTTATTACATGTTTGGAACCTTTAAAATTTTCCGCATCACTACTTTAATTTCAGTTATTCATACTTTATGATTTTGGTATTCTTATTGTTATTGTGATCAGATATTTTAAACTAATAAATTTCATTTACTTCCGCCTATTTTATTATATTGAAATTATCATCTTGTTTATGGGAGCATGGTTGCATGCCCCTATAAGCCTCAGGTGAATTCAAAGACATTAAAGTCTGCAGATTCACTGGCGCTGCAACACTCCTTTGGGATCTAAAAAGGGGTGTTAAAAGTCAACCAACTCGATACTAAAAACTCGATACTATCATGTCAAAGGTATTACTTGTCATGTTAAGAGCATTACATGTCATGTACGTTGTCTTGGCATTTTTGTTAAATCTAAAACAACAAATGTGGCTAAAGCTTCAACAAGACGTGATTGACACAAACATATCATTTATAAAGCTTCAACAAGACAAAAAGATGTATGTGGAGTAGACATTCAACAACGACATCCCATGAGTCACTGCCTCATTGATAACCATGAGAAAGACTTCCTAGTGAAACACATGGCAACCTTAACTGCTACTCATTGATCTTAGCTATAAAGTTCAAAAGGGTTTTCTTGAGAGGTCTTTGAATGGTGTGGGGAAGAGCTAGTGTGCAAAGATTTTGTACAGATAACACATGTAACCAAATTTTAGTTCAATATAACTGAAACATGTCCGAAAACTAGAAACTATGAAACAAGATATGTAGTTGTCTTACTTGGCTTTCTACAGCTCGGATTAATGAATTGAAGCAGCCAGATGCTTTCCCATACTTCTTACAAGAAACATCCAGATTCAAGAACAAGCTTGACAAAGAAAAGGTTACATCAGACAGATGAGGATACAAGTCCACTGATTTTTCAACAACAACCTCAAAATTCAAAATAAAAGGAACAAATTCTCAATCCGCCATCAACAATATCAACCAACAAACCTAACACCAGATCAGATATGAAACATTGGCAGGATAAAATCAAGCCCGATCTAAAACATGTTGACCAAATCAGAACTAGAGAGCACACTAATTAACACAGAATGTAAACTCGTAGCCCTTAGAAAGTTATGTTAGTACCTTTTTTAGACTGAGGAGGATGGAGGAGACGGAAGAGCGGAGAGACGAGGCGTCATCGCGGAGGCTTTCAAATACGAGTGGATGCGAGGGCGAGCGATGGGGATCCAGGAGCACAGTGCCGATCGGCGCCTCCATTGCTCAAATCAGGAGAGGGGAGATGGAGGCGGCAAATGAGCTCGGAGAGGGGAGACGGGGCATCATCGCGGCACCTCCCACTGAGCTTGAAGCCCGGAGCCCTCCCACTGAGCCCGGAGCCTCCGCCTGCGCCGCGCCTCGATCCCCTTCCTTCTCCCTCCTTTCTCGCCCGCCTCCGATCCCCTTCTCTCTTCCCTTTCTCTCCTTTGCAACGGGCTGCCGACTTCACCTGTCAAGCGGATATCCGCATTTCAGCAAAAAAAAATCGGATTGAGTTATGCATGCAAAGAATTCGGATAATAGGGTTATTTTTGCAAATTTCCCATAAAATTAATAAAAGCAAATTAAATAATTTTATAATATTTAAGTATAATCCTAAACAATACTAAAACAGAAACTGATTCTGCCACATGTCGATTTCTGGTTAAAAATTTTCCCTCCAATTTTTTTGGCCAATAATGTCATGCCATATAATCATTTTGCATATTTTATGCCACCTATATATTGATATTTTTTTAAGAAACATGCATGTCTATATAATTATTAATATTTGGATAGTAAATATTTATTTTTGGCAATTCAATAGCTTAATCATATCGATTGTTTTGAAAATAATTGTGTGAATATATTGTTTAAAAAGGAAGCTAAAAATCTACATCTATGTATGCGTCTAATTGCTTGATCATTCTCCATCAGAATAAAGAATATGGAGGATCAAGAATATGGAATACAACAAATTAAAATTCAAAGAAATATGTCATATCATATGTATATAATATATCGATGAGATTTAAAAAAAATACAACTATTTTCATTTTCATTTGGTTTATGGATATGAATGTTTTTTGTTAATGTAAACACCTAAAATAATTCCAGCTTTCGTTTGTGGTTAAATTTCAAGTAATTATATTAGTCTCATTTTTTTCTAAAACATTATTTTTCCTCATTTCTATTTTACTAGCCATACCAAAAATTAATTTCAATTAAAATTCAGACCTTTTTTAAAACAATATTAAAATAGAAGCTGTTTATGCCATATGGCAACTTCTGGTAAAAAATGTTCTCGCTTAAAATGTCAGCCAATAATATTGTGCCACATTTATTTTACAATGCCACATAATTAATTATAAATATATTAATAAGAAAACCTAGCCTATATATCAAAAGTTGATGTACTTATTAATTTTAGAAGGATATGGTCATATATTTTTATTTGACAAGTGATCAGATTGGTTACCTACTTGGTTAAATACTCCGTATTTTATTATGTGTATTGGTTAATAATTTGTATTTTTTAATCATTTTTTTATAATTTTTTATTTAACTAAATTATCAATTTCATATAATACTAAAATAGAAGTTGATTTACTAAATTTTCAACTCTTGCTAAGAAATTTCTCTACTTAAATAAGTCGATACTTTGTATTCCCTTCGATTTAGAATATAAGATTTTTTACTTTTCGACAAGTGTTTTAATGAGCTAAAAACTAGATAAAATATTAAGTTTTTTTGTTAATTTTTTTACAATTTATTACTTCTTACTAATAACTATTGAATGGTTAGTAAAT
Source organism: Persicaria tinctoria (assembly GCA_037127255.1). NCBI lineage: Eukaryota > Viridiplantae > Streptophyta > Magnoliopsida > Caryophyllales > Polygonaceae > Persicaria > Persicaria tinctoria. Next base: position 36,980,033 of record JBANSL010000012.1, on the reverse strand, counting down.
CCTAAATAATTTTTTTATTAACATTTTGACACATATTATATATTTTTTTTATAATTATAATTGATACCGTCAATTTCAACACGTATTATAGCATATAAAAAAATATAATTGATACCGTCAATTTTAAAAATAGAATGATCTATTTTTTCGGTATAAATCAATTAATTTTATATTTATATAATTTAAAATAGATGATTAATTTTTTTTATTCTGGTAAGGTTCATTGTATCCTACACTTGAAAAGAAATTATATCATAATATGAATAATATTTGTTAACTCCTTTGTTTTTTTCTTTTGGTCTTGCAAATCAAGTACGTCTTTGGTGGCTTAATTGAGTTAAATTTTATGTGTTGATCAACTTTTAAATATAAAAATAAGTTTTAAATCAAGACTTGTTTATTTTACAATATTTCAATCATTTTTAATTCATCATATATTATTTTCTAAATAATTTGATGCTTTATTTGATCCAATTTACTACATCTGTGAATAAATATGTAATCATTATTAGAATTCTTCTAATATTTTATAGAGGGAATTAAACAATATGACCCTTGCCCTGAAATGGTTTGCTAGTCTAACCCCCTATCCACAACATTTGCAAAGGTTACACCCCCCCCGCCCCACCAAAAAATGGCATATTGGCCGGTTGGATTTAACCGGGACAGAGGAGAGAGAAGGTAAAAGGAGGAGAGAGAGAGGAAGTGGGGTGGAGAGAGAGAGGCAAGTGGAAGTTATTGTGGAGAGAGAGTGGAAGTGGGGGAAGTTATTGTGGAGAGAGAGAGAGGATGACTGAGAGAGGAAGCAGTTTCAATTGAAAACTGACGACCCCCAACTGCCTCTCACAGCTTACAAAAGAGGAAGAGAGAGAGAGAGGGCAACAGTTCCACATGCAAGTCTGAGGAAAACAAGAAGAGAAGGAAGAAGAAGAGGAAGGAGACGACAGAGCGCGAGAGGAAAAGAAGAAGCAAAGGCGAGGAAGAGGACGACAGTGCAGAAGAGGAGACGAAGACGCCGAGTTTGAAGTAAGTAAACCCTCACAATGCCGATTAAGTACGTTTTGCTTCGATTGGTAGGGGATGAACCGATTTGAAGAACGAAAACTGGTTTGGATTGTGTGAAAATGGGAAGAAGGGGTCGAATGGGTTGACAGTACGCAATATCGCCCTGTCATGTAGGAAGTAACCGGCGTCATGTTAAAAACAATTGGTGGAAAGTTTGGGTACTAGGGTTTGCGCGTCTGGGAGAGAGGGGGATTTTTGGGAATGGGGAAACTGGGCAACTGTGTTGTTGAATCCAACTTATGAGGAGAAGGGGAGTCTAGATCCGTTCAGTTTAGGGGGGAATTGGGCGAAATGGGGCTTATGACTGTAGATGCGTTTAGGTTTGGGGGAAATTGGATGTAATGCGGCGCATTAGGGTTAGGGAAAATTTTAGAAAGGGTGAAAAGTTTATGTGGAATCGACATTATCTGGAATAGGATGACTTGTTTGCAAATGGAGATGGACATATTGAATAAGTATGCTGTCATGTTTTCACAACCATGTGTCATGTGTATATGTGTGTGTGTCATGTGTAATTGTGTTTGTGTCATGTTACATTACATATTGATATGAAGGGAACCGTGTGATGTCTCCAAAGTAGCCATGTCTTTATGCATATTTTAGTTCCATATTCTTTACATTTTGCATATTTCGGGTTGAGAATATGTCGGAATTATGTAGTATATGTTTATTTGTCAGAAATGGAGATCTACATAAGTTTCTGTTTAATATTGCAGAATATGGAACCATTTCGGGAGAAAACCAAGAAGCAAGAACCGGAGCTCAAAGCTACTCGACATCGACAAGCCTTAGTCGATCCCGACGAATCACGCCTAAACACACCCTAGTCGAAGAGCACATGTCGAGGAGCCAAGGAGAGATTATCCGGAGCCAAGGAGAGATTATCCGGAACCGAGGAGGGATTATCCGGATCTAGGGAGAGACTATCCGGAATCGAAGAGAAGTTACCCGACCTGACAAGGAAGCCGGACATCCTACTCGAGATCGAGTTATCTTACTCGAAGTCGACAAGACCGTGGAGCCATGGCCGAGCACATCGAGAAGACTTGTCCGACCAGCCCAAGCCACACTAGTCGACGACCCATTCTTACTCGATGTCGACAAGAGGTCCTTAAGATCGACCAAACCTGTGAGCCAAGTCCGAGCCTGTCGAGGACTAGCTAGCCGAGACGACAAGCCAAGCCCAGTCCACCAACAATTCTACTCCATATCGAGTAGCCTTACTCGAGATCGAGGAGGACTACAGAAGCCGCGTAACATGTTTTGGGGAGTTCTACTCGGATTGGGATTCCTTGGGCCCGAAGTTTGCCTATTCTATCCGAATTATCAACATCTATCATGAAGAAGAGATTTTTATCCACTTGAGACACTTTAGATATTATTTCCCTTTTAGATTTAATTATGTTGTTTCTTTTATTTATCTTGAATGCTTTTAGACATAGTTTTAGATATAGATAGATATTTCTATCCTTGAATAGCAAGGTTTAGAAGCCTATAAATAAAGCCCATGGGGCTGATTTCTATTCATTCAATTTTCAGTAGGAGAAGTAGTAGTAGAGAGAGAAAGTGAGGCCGAGTGGAGCAAAGGAGCGAGAGCAAGTTGGCTTTGTTCGGTTGTACTTTCTTCAGTTTGATTTAATGCAAGTTTCTTTTCATCAATCAATGTCTGAGTTTGCGATGAAGCGCGAGTAGTCCACCCACTTCTAGGGTTGGGGCGAGCCCAACGATAGCCCTGCGTGTTTAAGGTAAAGATCCGACTTTTATCATGTTTTGAGCATCTACTACTTGTTTATGTGTTTATTACCCATCTAATGGAGGTTCATGCTAACAACTTGCATTGTAAACATGAAATCAGTAGAGATAATTAGGGTTTCTTGAAAGAGTTGCCTAATTGTTGGAAAAGGCTAAAGCTTGTCCTTTGATGCGATTCACATGATTATCTGTTTATCTCTGCCTTATGCATGCTTGGTTATTGTTTTTTCAAACCCCAATCTTGGAGGTTCTTTTACATACAGTTTATTTCGAAGTCCCAAAGCAATTGCATTTACTTTCTTTCGTCTTATTTTCTTTCCCTTTACTCGATCTCGAATTGCACTACTCGATATCGAGTTAACTGATCTTCGACCAAGTCGTTGTAGCTTCTGTGTGCAGTTTCTCGACATAGAACAGATTTACCCGACTTCGACAAGTTTCCTCGACATCGAGGAAAGTTCTCGAGATCGACCAACCCATGTGCTCGCTGATGCGTTGTGTTCGACTATCCGATCTTCTGTCGAGTTGCTGTACTCGAGATCTAGAACCCTGTTGTCGACTTCTGTGAGATTTTTCCGCTGCCTAGGATCCGCTGACACGCTTCCTCGTGGATCGATCCTGACTTCCCGCTGCTACATCAGGAGGAGGTCTTGTAATTATTTGCAAGGGACGGAATCTGGTTTGCCTTATTTTATTTACATTCTATTTTGCATACTCGATTCCCTCCGTACAACACCGTGGGTTGGGGGAGAAGAATTGATGTGTAGAATACTGAATTTGGGTCTTCCACTGTGCAGGATATCTGGTGAATATTAAAAATGTCGCAGCGAAGTATGAAGAAGATTGTAGACCGTACAGTCAAACATCCGGCGCGGTAATATGGCTTTCGTTCGAGTAATGTAAGTTGTGATTGTTGTGCTACAGTGTGGCTGACATGTTGAAGTCTGTGCAGGCTGTGTACGCCGTAGAGGAAGAAAGACACTTCAAAGCAAAAATTAACCAACACTCCCGGATGGGGCTCCTGGTTAACATTGACAACCGGTTGAGCGAGTCCAATTGGAAGCGCCTGACCGACAGCCCGTTGGGGGGCATTGCAAGACTGGGCGCAAGGGTCTAGTTCTCGGGACAGCTTGTACACTATGTTCTCCAACGACAATTGAAGTCGAAGAAGGAGAATGAAACATGGTACAAGATACATGAAGCGGTCGTCAGGTTCTCAATAGCTGAGTTCGCCATTGTCACCGGTCTCAACTGTGGCTATGGCGAAGAGCCCGAGGACGACGATGGGTTCGAAAAGGCAGTGTATGATTTCTTAGGAGTTTCAAAGATGAGGATGTCTGAGTTCGAGGTACAGTTCCGTGTGGCGATGGCATCTGAGAAATCGTCAACCAGAAAGTTGAAATTTGTCCTGCTGATGCTGGTCGAGGGAGTATTGTTTGGGAAGGAACCCAAAAACTACATTCATGGGTGGGTGGTCGACCTTGTCGGCGACATTGACAGGTTCTTGGCGTTTCCGTGGGGTCGGCTTTGCTACAAGCGAACGAACGAGTTCCTGAACCGTGCAATCGAGAGGAAGCTCCAACGGGATGAGGGCAGCTCCAATGCACGCCCGGCCTATTGCCTGCTGGGTTTCCCTCTCGCCTTCCAGGTTCGTACACAGATATGACTAGACGCTGTAAACTCGTTTACTAGGCGTCTTATATTTATTGACTGGATAGGAACTGTTTAATTACTGGACAATATGTAATTGCAGCTATGGGTGTACGAAGCCCTCACTCCAATGGCCGACCAATTCGCGAATGTCATAGACGAGAAGCTGTACCCTAGGTGTCTGCGATACGAGTTTAGAGACCTGAACCTCGAGTATGCCTCAATCGAAACCCGACTATAGGAGGCGAAGGAGCTCGGGCACTTCAATGACCCTGCAGCAGTGAGGCCTCTTCTGCTCCCCGATGATGTAGAGAGAGCAACCGGTTTATACCGCGATGCTCGAAACACTCACGACAAGCGGGACAACTTCTTCGATGACATAGCCCGGGCGTTCTTATCAGCAAATGTCAAACCCTCAGCAAACAAACAACCAAAGGGAGCAAGTGGGTCAACGCAAGAATCAGGGGAGGGGACGCAGACACAAGCTACCTTATTAGAGATAGAGTCACGGTTAGTGGCAAAGATGGACGACATGCTGAGGAGTATATCCACGGAGGTAAATTCGAAGATGGCGACGCTTGAGGAGGCGATTGAAAACATGAGGAGGGAACTGCGGTGGAAGGGGACTAGGGAGTCGAAGGAGCGAGAGAGAGTTCTGGGAAAGGAGGTAAGGTTCTCCTAGTATTAGATCACAATCGTCATGTCATCTTCTGTTAATGTCATGTTGTTAGTAATGTATGTCATGTTAGTATCAATACATGTCATGCCAATTCCAGTACATATCATGTTCATAAGAGGTCATGTGCTTAGGTTCAGGGATCAGTGAAGGACAAGGATAACGGCAAGGAGGAGGAGGACAAGGACAAGGAAGTTCTGGGAAAGGAGGTAAGGTTCCCCCGGTATCAGATCATAATCGTCATGTCAATTCATATGGCTGTCATGTTTTTAATTCTATATGTCATGTTAATTTACGCAGAGGTCATGTGCTGAGGTTCAGGGATCAGGGAAGGACAAGGATAAGAGCAAGGACAAGGACAAGAGCGAGGGCAAGGACAAGAGAAAGGAGGACAAGTTGAAGGCCAAGGCCAAGTTGAAGGAGGACAAGTTGAAGGACAAGGACAAGTTTTGCGCATGAGACTGTCATGTGAATATATAACTGAGGTCATGTTATTTGTCTTTACTGTCATGTCATACGCAATGGGCTTCAAGTTGCAGGAGGAGTTGGTGGCACCCGGTTTTGATGTTGAGGCTGAGGCTGAGGTGCCCCTCATACGGCCGAGAAGAAGCACCCGTCAACATCATGATACGTTGTCCCATGCGGAGGAAACGCAGCCAGTGAAGAAGCCGCGTGTGGGCAAGAAGCCAATGGATGCCGTCGAGCTAGGCATGGCGACCAGGGCAGATGCTGATGCGTTCGCTGTGTGGATGAGGGACGGAAGTGACCCCGTCCGGTCGGTGGAAGGCACCCTACTTGCGAAGCAGTTCTTTGGGACACTTCAATCACCCACCAACTGGGTGTCATCCGAGGTTATTTACGTTCCCACATTGCGGTTCGAGTCATCACCTTTTTCCTCATATGGTCTTCCAAAATAATGACTTTTCCTTGCGTCCAGTATATTGAGCAAGCTTGCGCCCTACTGCGGAAGGAAATCAACGCCAGTGACAAGTACGAAGGGGTCGCCGTTCTGGATTTCTTCTAGGGGTATCTCATGCAGAAGAAACTGGCGGACGCGAAGGGGGACCTTGAGGTGGTGAAGGGGGACGACACGGTGACCCAATACTTCGACGACAAGTTGCCGGAGAAGTTTCCGACGGGTTGGGCCGATGTTGACCGCGTGTTGGCACCTTGGAATCTGAAGAACGAGCACTGGGTGGCCCTTGACATGAACTTCGCGGAGTGGAAATTGGACGTGTACGATTCCGACACAAGCCATGTCGCTGAGCGCCATATGTCGGGCCTCCTGAAGCCGGTTACCCACCTCCTCCCCATTTTGATGAACGGCCACCCTGAACTTCGAGTCAAATGGGTCGGAAAAGTCCTGAAACCCTTGTCGTACAAAAGGGTGAAGGGGATTCCCCAAAACAAACAATCGTAAGTCATTATCGGCTCTTCATTTAGAAACCATTGGCATAGGTTGTGTGAGCAATTTTCGTTATTTTGATGTAGGGGCGACTGCGGTCCATATGCCATTCGTTTCCTCCAGCTCCTCGCGACCGGCGACACCAAGTTCCGTGGCCTGGACGATTCATTCATTGCGGCGTACCGCCTATCCCTTTGTGTTGCCATGTTTCACGGACGTCTTACAACCCCATCCGATCCTTAAAAAAACTCCCCCACTGGTTTTATATACATTGTTGATTTGTGTAGACTTGTTAGTTGGTTTAGACATTTGGATATGCACTTATGTTTGTTGGTTTTAGACATTTGGATATGTACTTATTGCTGGATTGTTTTATTCGTTGGTTTTTAAACATGACATGTCAACCGAGATACATGTCATGCCAATATGAAGCTACTGTCATATGAATATGAAACTAATGTCATGCCAAAATCCAATAGTGTCATGTCAAAAGGGGGTAATGTCATGGCATTCCGTTATCATAATAGAACAAACTAGAACTAGAATAAACTAGAACAAAACCCCCCATACGAAGTTGCAAAAAGGCAACATAATTCTTTGCGAAAGGCGTCTAACAAAAATGGGCGTACTATCTACTTCATTCCGAAAGGCCCCACAGACGGAAGTTCCTATGCCCCCGCTACGTGCGGCGGCGCTTCTGCAATTTAAATTTCCCATTAGCGGGACGCGCCCACTCTATTGGTTCAAGTTTCACAGTCGTCGGAAACGCTCCGGTCTTCCCTTTTCCGCGTTGGTATGCTTCCTCTACTTCCCTTACCGCTCGCTCCGCGTCGTGATCCCACGGGCTGACTACGTCCTCGACGTCGCTGCTCACAGAAATGACCTGCTTCCCACGGTCATACGCAACTGTGTTGTACAACGCATCACTTGGTTCTAACTGGACACGTGGATTATCTAACTGGACAAGTGAGCTTTCTAACTGGACACTCTTAGTTTCGAACTGGACACCTTGATGCGGATCAAGATGACCTTCTGTGGGTCCAACAATGACCTTGATCCAGACGAGCTCTCAAGACCGATTCGAGGGCCATTGATGGCAAAGAGTCTTGCCCTCAAGAGGAAGAAGAAGGCGCCACCATGGAAGAAGATTCAAGATGCATGTCGAGTGGGCCTTGGCCCGTGCCGAGTGCTCTTGAGGCCCATGTCGAGTAGCTTGAATGTGTGGGCCGGTTCTAGTCTTCAAATTAGTTTATTATTTTATGCAATTAGATTAATAATATACAAGATTATATCTCCTCTAGATATATCTTGTTCCCTAATTATTTAAATTCTATCTTAGTTAGGTTTATTTATCTTTAGGTTAATTTTTCTATCTTTATCAACCTAAATTCTATCTTGCACGATTAGAATTGGTTGTTAGTTTTCTATTTAAACAATGTAGTTCTCTTTGAATTAAAGCAGATTGACATAGAATTGAAGAAACCCTTTATGGATTAAGGGTTCTTCGATTATCAATCCCAAAGCTATTGTGTTCTATGTTATTTTCGGCCTTCACAAAATCATCACCATCACCTTGTTCTAAACCGGCAAACCCTAAACCAAACACTAACCCTAATCCGGAAACCGTCGCAAGAAGGAGAGCCAGCCTTGGTGACATCCGCGGCGTGACTCGCTCCAGCGAGCGCAGGCGCCCGGCATCCCCAACACGCGCTCCCGCGTCTTCGCGTCCTCGCTCGCCTGCACTCCCGCGCCAGCGCGCGCCCCTGTCCTCGTGCACCCGAAGTCCCGCGCACAACCTGAGGCCAAAGGCCTGTGTGCCCAGCTCCCGTGCACCTCCAGCTCCGCTTTCCTCGCTGTTCTTCGTTCCTTCTTTCTGTCGCTATTACTTTGTTTAATTTGCTGGAATTTTTCTAAGTAGAGAATCTGTCGCTAAATCAGAATTCTAATCACTTGTTCAATTTGTTCCGAATCAGGAGATATCAAAGAGCATTGCAAGATCGAAGCAAATATACGGCGTGGTTCTTGATCTGCAGCCCACAGGCGAAGGATCGGGTATCCCAAACGTATCAAGTGGTATCAGACTTCAGGTTAATGCAAGTTCTTTACTCTCTTGATTTCTTTATTGAGTGATTTATTTTTCGTGCCTTATTTTTCACCATAGCAGCTGCATAAAAGTTGAATCTTTATTATTCACCCATCAAAGTTGGCACTTTATTTTTGTTATTCTTTGTTTGGATCTTTAATTTCGAAGATATTGAGTTCTTGACCGCAAGTTGTGATCTTTTATTCCTAGTTGCTACATATCATGCCTATGACTGTGATTCTTGGATTAAAAGCTTTATATGAACTTGCACCACTAAAGAACCCTAATTTTTCCAGTTTCTAGCCTATTTTTCCCTGTTTTCTTTATTTTTGCTTACTTTTGGATCATCGTAGCTTATTATTTTTATTTTTTTTCTTGCTCTTAATTTTCGGTTGCTGCCTTCCCTTTACAGCAGCTAGTTCTTTTAAAAAAAAAAAAAACAACACAAAAAAGCCGAGCATAATTCAAAAAAAAAAAAAGAGCATTCTTTCATTAGATTGTTGAGCTAGTAACTCTTCCTTGTTAGTTCTTTGATTGCTACATGTTAGATGATCTAAACGGTTTTAAAGCATTAAAAAAGAACCCCACTTGTGTGATTTTGCGATGTGCCGACACTGGAGCCTTGGTCATACCCCTCTTTCTCTGAACCGTGTTGCAACCGTCAGATAATAGTTGACGGAGTGTGTGCACTTGATTGCCCTTGTGATTGCTATTGTCGATTATTACACCTTCTTATTATTCAAGCATCACAATGTAGTTCTTTTTCTATACACATTAAGCCGCTTGTTTATACTTGCTATCCTTGATATCCGACTTGTGGCTGATTTAATTTGCAATTTTGATTATTACTTGCTGTCTTCAATATTGCAAAATTCTGTGTCCAGGGGAATTGCTTGAATATTGTGCCTTGTTTTCTTGCTCTTTGATTTCTAAAAACTTGAATCGCTCTTAGGAATCACTAGAGCTTGCATTACTTGGTTTCTGGTCTTTGCTCCGTTTACTTGTTTCTCTTCTGATATTGTAGGAACATGTCGAACGACAATAACCCCACCCCTTCCCCTTCCCCGCCTACTATCGCCGACGTTCGTTCCCTCTTTCAAGAGGAAATGGCCCAATGGACCAATCGCTTAGCCATTGAAAGGGCGCAAGATCGTGGTGATTTCTTTGCCCTGTTCAACAAAACCAAACGACGTGTACTTCCATTTCAGGAAGCGCTGACGGCTGATCAAATGGAGCACACCTTTCACACCAAGTGTGTGGTTCAGACATCCACACTTTCGGTCATCGTCGAGGAACAGAGCTCTTGTAACTTGATCAACGAAAAGGTGGTCGAGTACCTCCATCTAGCAACTGCACCTCCACTGCAACACGATGGTTATAACGGTATCACGGACGGTAACTCTGACCCTCTTGTTCCTAGACAATGCTTGGTTTCGTTTCAAATGGGTAATTATTGTGATCAAGTGTTGTGTGATGTCGTTAAAATGGATTGTTGTCATATTCTTTTAGGCCAACCTTGGGTAAATGATCGGCAAGTTATTTATAATGGTCGCTTAAATACCTTTGCTTTTAAGTTTGCTGGGAGGAGATTCACCCTCCTACCCTTATCTCCTCAAGCTGTTTTGATGGACCAGGTACGACAACGCCAATACAAAGCCGAGAAGGAGGCTGCGGCAAGACGGGAAGCGCACTGCGGCACAGACACCAATCAGGCTGCACCCGTGGCCATACCATCCGGCACCCCTGATTCAGTCGCGCCCGCAGCCCAGGATGAAATCAAAATCGTGGGCCCAGATTCAGCACAGCGCGTCGAACTTGTTTCACAGATTCCCGTTGACTCCGACCTCGGAATTGAGTCAACTCAGTCTTGTTGCGAAGCTGACTCAACGAGATTTCTAATGGTGTCTCATACGCTAAAGGAATCTTCCATTAAGGCACCCGAAACTGCTCTACAAGTGGACTGCAGTGCTGCGCATGATGTGTTGGGTGCTTCTGACGACAACGATGATGACGTTGGGGACACTTCTCTTGAGTTAGCTATTGTACCTCTTGAGAATGTTCCTAATGTTGATAATTCTGGAGTTCATAGGGTTATTGGGCCTTTTGATTTTGTTCCTTTTGACTTCTCGATGATCTCTATGACAGGTGTTGTTTTTGAGGTTCCTGTCCCTCAAATTCTGCTGGCACCACCTCAAATCGATTGTCAAGGAAGTTACTTTTTCGTGGTTGCTCCTTCCCTACTGCTCTTCAATGACTCGATTCGAGGACGAATCGAAGATAAGAAGGGGAGAATGATGCGGATCAAGATGACCTTCTGTGGGTCCAACAATGACCTTGATCCAGACGAGCTCTCAAGACCGATTCGAGGGCCATTGATGGCAAAGAGTCTTGCCCTCAAGAGGAAGAAGAAGGCGCCACCATGGAAGAAGATTCAAGATGCATGTCGAGTGGGCCTTGGCCCGTGCCGAGTGCTCTTGAGGCCCATGTCGAGTAGCTTGAATGTGTGGGCCGGTTCTAGTCTTCAAATTAGTTTATTATTTTATGCAATTAGATTAATAATATACAAGATTATATCTCCTCTAGATATATCTTGTTCCCTAATTATTTAAATTCTATCTTAGTTAGGTTTATTTATCTTTAGGTTATTTTTTCTATCTTTATCAACCTAAATTCTATCTTGTACGATTAGAATTGGTTGTTAGTTTTCTATTTAAACAATGTAGTTCTCTTTGAATTAAAGCAGATTGAAATAGAATTGAAGAAACCCTTTATGGATTAAGGGTTCTTCGATTATCAATCCCAAAGCTATTGTGTTCTATGTTATTTTCGGCCTTCACAAAATCATCACCATCACCTTGTTCTAAACCGGCAAACCCTAAACCAAACACTAACCCTAATTCGGAAACCGTCGCAAGAAGGAGAGCCAGCCTTGGTGACATCCGCGGCGTGACTCGCTCCAGCGAGCGCAGGCGCCCAGCTTCGCAGGCGCAAGCGCCCGACATCCCCAGCACGCGCTCCCGCGTCTTCGCCCTCGCGTCTTCGCGTCCTCGCTCGCCTGCACTCCCACGCCAGCGCGCGCCCCTGTCCTCGCGCACCCGATGTCCCGCGCACACCCTGAGGCCGAAGGCCTGTGTGCCCAGCTCCCATGCACCTCCAGCTCCGCTTTCCTCGCTGTTCTTCGTTCCTTCTTTCTGTCGCTATTACTTTGTTTAATTTGCTGGAATTTTTCTAAGTAGAGAATCTGTCGCTAAATCAGAATTCAAATCACTTGTTCAATTTGTTCCGAATCAGGAGATATCAAAGAGCATTGCAAGATCGAAGCAAATATACGGCGTGGATCTTGATCTGCAGCCCACAGGCGAAGGATCGGGTATCCCAAACGTATCACACCTCCTCCTGTTCGATCGACACCTTGTGCTACCACAACTTCCAATTCTTCATCCCTTGCCAAGAGGGTTTTAGTTTTTAACTGTGGGTGATCTTCTTGGGTCCAGTGTGGCCCGCCCTTGAGTGGATGGGCCGTTGTTGATCCTTCCGTAGTGGTGAAATCGCCGCCAAGCTTGCGTACCAGGGAGACATGGAGGTCGATAGGCTAGAATCGTTCACCGGAAAGACCGTTAACGAACTTGTAGGCCTGCAAGTCTTCATCATCCCCAATGGAAAAAGGTTTGCACCCTTCCTTCTTCGGCTTTACATATGTGAGCTCAACGTCATGCCTCCTCCCACCGACATTAAACTTGGCCATCAGTTGTTTCTTCAGCGAGACGTAGTCAATACTTTCGTCTACCAGTACGGCCTTTTGACTCCTCGACGACTTGACGACCTAAATGCCCTCTTCACAATCCCACCATCCGCCAAACAATACAGTGATACACACGGACGATTTCTCCCCTGTTCCATTAGTTAGTGGGGGGGACATTCAGTTTTACAGGGAGAAGAACATATTCTTTTAAGGAGAGACGCATCGTATAACCTAAATGGAAGGATGACTTACTCATTTCCGCCAAAAAGTCGGTGTCTGTCTAGTTAACCCCAGTAGGTGTCAAGCGCGTGAATGAGTTTATGGACTCCCCCTCCTCCCTCCTATCCCTCTTACTCTCTTAAGGGGTAAATGACAGGGCGGGAGATTTAATCTCACTCCCGCCTTCTCTCTGTCCCGCCCTCTCTCTCTCTCTCTCTCTCTTTCTCCCGCTCTCTCTCTCTCTCTCTCTCTCTCTCTCTCTCTCTCCTGTCTTGTCAAATGTCTTTACCTACCCTCTGCGAGATTCCCCCCCCCCCCGGTCTCTCTGAATTTATTGTTGGGTCAAAATGTTATTCATTTGTTTCAACATAATATATTGTTTGAAAATGTATTTCGTGGTTTTAAATTACTATGGGTATACTCCTCTCTCTATGGTATGGCATTTTTTTAGTATTAATGGTGAGTGGGAAACCAAATTTTATACAAAGGTCAAAATTTTACTAAAACCACTTCTAAAGGTGTATAGTGGAAAACTGTTTATTATCCAGTCGGTATTAATTAAACGACTAGTTGTTTTAAAGGGGTGTCATGTAGCGTCTAACGACAAGAAGTAAACCCACTTTATCGTTTGTCATGTCAGAATTGACACGTGTCATGTTTAGATAAGACCACTGCCACATTCATTATAGACAACAACAAAACACTGCCATTCAATCCCATTTGCTTTTTGTTTCTTTTTTTCCTTCATCAACGGTCACATGCTGAACAATGTTGCTATTTCCCACACACCCCACTTATATGATAGCCATTCACCATCCATACTCCCCACAAATCGGTGAAGTTAACTCCCCATTTCCATTTAACAACCTCTCCAACAACCATTCAACGAAATGGCATTCTCTTCACACCACCCCACCACCTCGTCTGGCCTCCCTCCCCGACCTGTCCCCATCGTTATATCATCCGACGAATCAGACGATGGAGGTTTGTCGATCACTTAATTTGTGTAGGTTTCAGTTGTGCTACTTGTATCATTATACTACCTTATTTTTTTAATTTTATGCAGGACAATTGTCGCAGCCGTCATACCGACGAAATCAAAGAGTAGAGATTGTCGGCGGTGAGTCTGGGATGCTCGGGTCGTTCTACGAGGCGACCCTTGTGCGCAAACTGGACCCTAACCACTGGGAGGTCGAATATGTGGCCCTCCTACGCAAGAACAGAAGAGAGCTGCTGACGGAGGTCCTCCCGGTTCAACGAATTCGTCCACGGCCGCCTCGTATTTCTTACGACGCCTGCATGCCCGAAGACCGTGTCGACTGCCGCGACAACGATGGGTTTTGGGCCGGGAGGGTCCTTGGTGTGTCCGGTTATGGGAGTGACCGAACTTTCACGGTCTACTTCCCACTCAGCGACGAGACGTCTGACCATCGTGCCCGCAATATGCGCCCACACTTCGATTGCGATGGATACAGATTCACCATGCAGCCACAATTTCGCAGCTTGTTACCGTAAATTTGGTTTTCACTGTCTTCAAGTTGCTACGCTCTCCTACTATCTTTTAAATGTTTGCTCCTGTGTCGTATTTGATTAATGCAAGTGATTCTGTCTCCGCCATTTTGTGTCTAGTATATTTTAATGTCTGTCATGTCGTTTTTATTTCGCGTCCAGTGAACACTAAGCGATTACCAGTCGGCCCACGAATTTACCTCCACCCACTTTATTGTTATTCCATGGTTTTTTTCTTCACCTTACCATGTCATTATAAGTATGTTTATGCCCCCTCACTGTCACTCTTATCCATTCGATTCCAATATGGGTCAAACATGCTAGTGACGACCGGAGATAATGAGATCATGGCATCCAAGTATGGGTAAATATTATAATTGGGCACACATAAAACAATATGTCATTATAGAGAATATGCTTATCCCATAAATCTTCTCCATTCGATTATGGCAGTTAATGACCTGTGTTTTTCATAGTTACAATCGTGTCCAGTAAAAGACAATAGCTGACATGTTTATCGAATATGGATGTCCAGTTACAACTTACTGCTTACACGTGATCCTTAAAATAAACCCCCGGACCATTCCTTCTTCAATTGGTTTTATCTCAAACAATATGTCATTTAGTTGAAAGAATATTTTTCCCCCTCACTGACACTGTCACTGATCTATCTGTCCTCTCAGCCTGCACTTTTATATTTAACCCCTCTCTCTCTCTCTCTCTCTCTCCCCCTCTCTCTTCGTCTCTCTGTCTCTCCCTTCTGTCCTCTGCCACTGCAGCAACAGCTACTTCTTCCCTCCTCTCTCACTGGTCCTTGCTTTTGCAGGAGTAAAGATGCCTCCCACCCACCGAGAGTGGAGTCCAGCTGTACCCCACAGGGTGACCGGCCACCGGCTCCCCTTGTCAAGCGGATATCCGCTTTTATGCAAATTTTTTCCGGATTGGGTTACTCTTGCAAACCTTCCGGATATGGAGGTCATTTTAGCAAATTTGCCTATTTTATATATAGGTTTATCAAAAAATATTTTATACATAGAGATATATAATTAATTTTAATCTTGAAATGGGTAATGTGGTAGTTGTTTTATTTTTTTGTAAGAACTTCTTATAGATTGTAATTTAAAGTCCAATTAAAAAAAATAGAGGATTAGTTAATGGTTTTTCTAGCTAAGACTATTTTGAAGGGGTGAACCATGAGCTATAATGGTTCATGCATACATCATCCCAAGGTTGTCTCGTGTCATACATTGTTGTTGAATGTTGGGGCCTAGTTGTGGGGAATGTTGTTAAATGGTAAAAAACCACAAAAAACTTCATAAAAAATTGTGATGCCTCAATTGATAAACACAAAAGGTGTAGTAATTAAAATTATTGATCTAGATGAGAAGGGTCAAGTGTCCATGGGTGATGACGATTGTGAAAGGTATTCAAACGAGTTTAATCATCATACACTGGATGTGGCATATGTGATTACAATCCTTTATATTTTCTCAACTGGCATGGATGATGGTTTGTCACATATATTCGTGGATTTTGATTGTCAATTTGTTAAATTCATTACCTGGGAAAAAAACCGTTTGAGAAATGTGTTGCGTTTTATTTTGAAGAAGGTTCGAAGCTAGAGATTTTTGAGATTGTATGATTGATCTTATATTGGGAGGGTAGACTATTTAATTGATCTTATATTTGCATGCTTATGTTTGTTTCTACTTTCTAGATATTTTTTTTAGTTCCTCTTTATCTATTAAATTTGTTTTGTTTTTGTTAGAAATTTATGATTGTTAATATTTAATTGGAGCGTTTTAATTTTATTTTAAAAATAATCCTTTCACATTAATAATTTTTTTTTATTAAACTTTATAAAAATTATTATAAGATAGACTATCATTTTTGTTTGTAGATAAATATACTTTATTTAATTATGAAAAAATATTAAAATTTGACCCCCCGAATTTTTTTTCCATTAAATTCCGGTGCAAAGCACGGGAAATGGACTAGTATGTAATAAAAGAATACCACATTCTCAACAAAAAGAAAAGAAAAGGCCCAAGTCTTCAACCCAAAATCCGGATCCGAATCCGGCCCAGATCTGAGCCCACACCCGTTCACCAATTAAATGAACCGGCCGAATTAAGGAAAAAGGATCCGAACCGAAAAAAGAAAAAGAAGGCCGGACCGAACCCGTCTTTATCCCCAATCCCCTGCTTTCTACTCACTGTTCGAAAAAAAAGAAGGAAGACGCAGGCCTTGCCGGAGCTCTCTCTCCTTCATTCTGACCACTCCCAACCTTCCTGACCTCCAGATGCACGAAATGATCAAAACGAACTAAAAGAGAGAAAGAAAAAGGGCGGCTCACCGAGGCTCGAATCTTCGCCGGAAAAGTGCTCGTTAGGCTCGATTCGGCTTCGCCGATGATGGGATCTCTTTTTTTCCGGCCTATGATGAGAGAGGAGTGAGTAAAGGTGCACCTTTAAGGGGTTTTGATGATTTGTGAATCAATTCTAGTAAAGAGTAAGAAGAACAAAAGCTCTTCCAGCTACTGTTTCATTGAATCGAAAATGAGCAAAGGGAATGAGGGAATCCCCAAAATGTCTTAAGGTCTTCTAAACACCTAAAGGCTTATATACAGCCTTGATTATTACATACATGCTACCCTACAGTAGCTACCATATACCCTACATAACACAGTCTTAACACTCCCCCTCAAGTGAGGAGTTTATGTAGCAAACAAGTTATAAACTCCTAACTTGGAGAGAATTTTAGAGTACTGATCAGAAGTAACAATCTTGGTAAAGATATCAGCTGGCTACTCCTTAGTTGGAATGTAGCCCAGCTCAATTTCCTTGCTTAGAACTTTGTTTCTTACAAGGTGACAATCTCCTTCAATATGCTTCGTCCTCTCATGGAAGACAGGATTTCTGGCAATGTGCATAGCTGATTTGTTGTCACCGAATTGCCTTACAGGCCTTAGTTGATCGACTTGCAGATCCTTGAGAAGCTTTAGTAACCAGGTGATCTCGCAGCTCACAGTTGCCATGGCCCTATATTCAGATTCAGCTGATGACATAGCCACATAACTCTGCTTCTTTTTCCTCCAAGAGATAAGAGAATTTCCTAGCATCACATAAAATCTTGTTAAAGACTTTCGTGTCATAGGGCAGCTTTGCCAATCAGCATCACAGAATGCATTGATCTGAAGATTTGATGTGTTTGATAGCAGCAATCCCTGTCCTGGAGATCCTTTTAGATACCTCAACACATGCTTGGCACCTCTTCAGTGATCATCATTAGGCTTATGCATAAACTGACTTAACACTTGTACAGCATAACATATGTCAGGCCTTGTGATGGTGAGATAGATGAGCTTGCCTACTAGGCGTCTATATGAAACAACATCCACCTCAGATCTCTCTCCTTCCATAGAGAGCTTTACTTTGGGATCAAGAGGAGTAGCTGCAGGTTGGGCATTTTCCATTCATGTGTTTCTAAGTAATTCCAAGACATACTTCCTTTGATTGATCATTAAGCCTTGATCAATATTCTCAGATTCAATTCCCAAAAAGTACCTCATTTTTCCAAGGCCTTTCATCTTGAATCTTTGATTTAGATGTGCCTTTAGCTTCTCAATCTCAGTTGTGCTTTCTCCAGTTATGATCATATCATCTACATACACAAGAAGAGCAGTGTATGAGCCTTTTGTGACCTTAAAGAACAGAGAGTGGTCTGCTTGGGACTGTTCATAACCAGCCTCCTTCACCACTTGTGAGAATCTGGAGAACCACTACCTTGGAGCTTGCTTGAGTCCATACAAAGACTTGTTAAACTTGCAAACCATATGAGACACTTTGTCCTCATTTATACACCCCCCCTGAGGACAAGAGTGCTGCTTGGGGAGAGAGTAAGCAGGGGGCAACTCCATGTACACATCCTCATCCAAATCTCCATTTAAGAAAGCATTAGTGACATCCATCTGAGAGATGGACCAATTTCTGGCAGTGGCAATAGCAAGGACAGTTCTTACAGTGATCATCTTAGCAACTGGAGCAAAGGTTTCACTAAAATCAATGCCTTCAAGCTAAGAGAAACCACGAGCTACCAGACGAGCCTTGTTCCTCTCCAGAGAACCCTCAGCATTGAACTTGAGCTTAAACAACCATTTGCAGCTCACCACAGACTGAGCTTCAGATCTTGGAACAAGAGTCCAGGTGTGATTGTCCTCCAGTGCTGAGAGCTCAATAAGCATAGCATTGATCCATTCAGCTTTACTTAATGCATCTTGCAAAGTTGTAGGTTCAGTGAAGGAAGCCACTTTGAGAATGAAGGAGAGATAGGATGGGGAACAATGGGTATAAGAAATGAAAGAAGGAATGGGGTAAGCAGAAGTGGACTTACATGGAGTAGCAAGAGCAGTGTCAGAAGCATTAGAGGTGCACACATAGTCCTTCTACCAAACTGGAGGGAGAGTGGGTCTAGTAGAACGACGAGGAGGTGGTGGTTGTGGTGGTGGCGCTTCATCAAAGACTAGAGGAGCCTCATCAAATGCAGGAGAAACAGGAGGAGGGGAGTACTTAGCATGAGACTCATAAGGAGAGGGAGGGTTGAGAGATGGTGATGATGAAGATGTGATCACTTCCACTGGAAGGAAATCATCCACAAAAGGTATAGCATCAGTAGAGGTATATGGGTCAGGTTGAGTGGATAAGAAGAGGTCCTTATTGCTAGCAAAAGGGAACACAGTTTCCACAAATCTAACATCTCTACTAATCTCACATTTTGGTGTAGATAGATTGAAGACTTTGTGTCCTTTCAATCCAAAAGGATACCCAAGGAAGACACAGGGAGCAGATCTGGGATCAAACTTCCCTCTGTGTGTAGAGTGTGTGGACACAAAACACAAAGATCCAAAGACTCTCAGTCTGTCATATTCAGGTGGTTTATGGAAGAGCATTTCATATGGGGTTTTGTGATGTATGAGAGGGGAAGGAAGCCGATTTATGATGTAGGTAGCAGTGCGAACACAATCACCCCAGAAACGAAGAGGAAGAGAGGCTTGAATTCTCAGGGCCCTAGCAGTTTCAAGGATGTATCTGTGCCTTCTTTCAACTCGCCCATTTTGTTGAGGTGTAGCTTTACATGAACTCTCATGGATAATTCCCTTTGAATTGAGGAAAGATTTAACTTCAGAGTTAAAAAACTTTATACCTTGATCACTTCTCAGTGTTTTGACGGACACATTCAACTAATTTTCCATCATTGTGATGAAGGTTTGAAGGACAAATGGAGTCTCAGACTTGTGTTTGAGTAAGAATGCCCAAACACTCCTGCTGTAGTCATCCACAACAGTCAGAAAATATTTATGACCTTGGTATGTTTGAGAATCAAAGGGCCCCCACAAATCACAATGAAGCAATGCAAAAGCATTCAAGGCATGAGAATCACTAGTGTGGAAACTGTGTCTAGTTTGCCTAGCAAGAGGACAAATGGAGCATGTGTAATCATGTTTGAATTTATTCAAATCAGATGAAATAGAGGGAACATGTAAGATCTTATCAAAAGGAGCATGTCCAAGTCTAAAATGCCAAATAGCACTCATATCAGAGTTTGCAACAGAAGGAAGAAACATAGGTAATTTTGGTTTGTCTCTACAATAGAAAGCATTTTTGAGGGACTTATGTGGTATAAGGTCAAAAACTGAGGGGTCTTCAAGAAGGGTAGCTTCTAGTTTGACATCAGGCACCAGGTAGTACAGTCCTCCAAGCTCCTTACCAGCTACAATTACTGTCCTCCTGGCATGGTCCTGGACAATACATTTATCAGAAAAGAAGAACACAAAGCAATCCATGTCATGAATTAGCCGACTGATGGGTATCAAGTTGAAGTGAAATTTAGGCACATACAGGACATTTTTTAGAGTAAAGAGGGAGGTTATATGCACATCACAAGTAAGAGTGACACTTCTTGAAGTGTCATCTGGCAAATGTACAGCAAGAGAGGTGGTGATAGGCTTTGAGTGTTTGAGATATGACTGATTACAGGTCATATGGTCAGTGGCTCCACTGTCAATAATCCACAACTTTGAGAACATAGAAGTATTGCAACAATGAACAATACCTTCCATATTGACCTCAGCACCTTTATCCTTCTTCTGGTCCAGAAGTTTGAGAATAGATTGAAGAAGTTGATTGTTCAGTGAAGGAGACTGAGCTGCTTAATTTGATTCACCAGATGCAGATGAAGATGGTGAAGAAGCTGCAACACTGTTAGCTCTATACTTATGGTCAAGAGCCTCCTTATCTCTGGATTTATAGTCAGATCCAGACCCAAAGCGAAGAATATGTGGCTTCTCTTTGCTCTTGACATGCCAGGAAGGATATCCATACACTTCCCAGCACCTATCATCTTTGTGATTCTCATTACAGTGCTCACACTTCTCCTTCTTAGGCTTGTCACGAGTTGAGGAAGAACTGAGAGCAGTAGAATCCACAGATGGAGCAGGATTTGAAGCCTTAACACTTGTCTCATCCTGAATCAATAGAGCATGAGCCATACTAGTAGTTGGAAGAGGTGTATTCATTCAAGCCAATTAGAAACTTCATCAGCTTTTCCTCATGATCATGAGCTTCCAATTGAGTATTGAGATCACACTCACACTTGCCACATTTACATCGGATCTGAGGAACAAGGCTAGATAGTCTTTGCCATAGACCCTTGAGTTTAGTGAAATACTCGGTCATTGGCAAGTTTCCTTGGCTACACTCCTGAACATCTTTCTTGATCCGAAACATAAGAGGATCATTCCTTTGGCCATAACTTTCTTCCAGATCTAGCCACATCTCACGAGTTGTATCAAATTCGTCAAGAGTAGCATAGATCTCTTTCGATACGGTGTTTAAGATCCATGAGCAAACCATATCGTTACACCGATTCCACATCACATAGTTCTCATCAGTTTCAGCAAGAGATCCAGTCACTAGGCCTAATTTGTTCTTTATTGAGAGAGCTTTAGACATAGCTTTCCTCCAGCGTCGAAAATTATCACCAGTGAGCTGAATTGTGGTGAGAATCATACCTGAATTCTCAAAGGCATGAATAAACAATGGATTGTTGAGATCGGTTGCAGTGATGAATTCTCCACGACAACGGACTCCATCATTCGGTGTTCGATCTTCGAGATTTGCCATGGCAGAGATTTGAAACAGACGACAAACTAGCTGGAAGAGATTTCCAGATGCGAAGAGCTAAGATCTTAGATGAGTGGAGCTGAGAAAGAGCAATTCAATCATCAAGCTCTGATACCATGATGATTTGTGAATCCATTCTGGTAAAGAGGAAGAAGAACAGAAGCTCTTCCAGCTACTATTTCATTGAATCGAAAATGACCAGAGGGAATGAGGGAATCCCCAAAATGTCTTAAGGTCTTCTGAACACCTAAAGGCTTGTATACAGCCTTGATTACTACATACATGCTACCCTACAGTAGCTACCATATACCCTACATAACACAGTCTTAACAGGTTTCTTAATCGAAAACGAAAACGAAATCAAAACCGACGTTGGGGAAACGAAAGCAGGGGAGACGAAGGGGGAAGGCAGCTCGAGGGGCTCCTGGCTCGGCTTCTGGGATCCTTCGACTTCATATGCTTCTTCTACAGGTTTCGGAGGTTGGAGCTGGAGATGCTGGCCGCTGCTGCTCAACGGGAACGTGTTCGGATACATGATTCAACATATTCAGAACAGTGGAAGATGACGAAGCTCCATTGATATTGTATTTGGGCTTTTTTTTGCAATGGGTTTTACGTGTGTTTGTGCCTAAATATTGGGCCACAATATAAAGATTTTTACCAATGTAATTTGGACACATAAAAACAATTGGAAGAAACAAATTTCCCTCCATTCTCAAATCTCCTCTTCTTTCTCTCTAAGCTCAGCTCAATCATAAAAGTTCCAGATCTCGTTCCAAATTCTGAATCCAACATGGTATCAGAGCAGATCTAGCGATCTGGTTTTGATTTTGTGTTCCGATTTGCTTTCTTTGGTTCGTTTCCTCTCAATTCGCAACATTTTGATATGTCAGATGAACAGATAAATTGGTTCCGAACGATCATTATTTCTTACACCCGAGTGATCATCCAGTCCTCATACTTGTCACACCTGCTTTCAATGGGAAAGGCTTCGGAGAATGGCTTCGATCGGTTCGGATGGCCTTGTCAGCGAAGAATAAGGTCGGCTTCATCAATGGAACGATCGTGCGCCCAACGACAGATTCTCCGAACTTCAGGCTATGGGAGAGGTGCAACGATATGGTTTTCTCTTGGATTACCAACAGTCTTAGTCCGGAGATAAAGCGGAGTGTAATTTATAACGACGCTACTCAAGCCGTGTGGCGCCAGCTTGATTCATGCTTCAGCAAGGTCGGAGGCACGCAAATGCATTCGATTTTGCAAGAGTTGGCCACCACGGTACAAGGTACGAGTTCATTTTATGATTATTTCACTAACGTGAAGATTCTGTGGGATGAACTAGATAGCATGAAGAATTTAGCATTGTGTTCTTGCGGAGGATGTAACTGCAATTATGTGTCGAATTTTAGCAAGTATGAGGAAAATCAAAGGATCATTCAACTTATGATGGGACTGAATCAGAATTATACTGTGGTGCGAGGTTCCATTTTAATGATGGATCCGTTTCCAGACATAGATCGAATATATTTTTTGCTCTCTCGGGAGGAAAATCAGAGAGAGAGAGTAAAGTTTCATGTGGATCCACTCACAGCGAGGGAGTTTCGATGCTTGCTAAGGCGTCTAACTCTAGATCTAAAGGTGTGGCATCTGGATCTGGTGGATCAGGTTCAAGCTCTAATAGTCTGATGGTGAACACTGCTTTTAAGGGCAATACAGATAAGGAAAAAGGGAAATTCGAACGAAAACCTCTATTCTGCATAAATTATAAGAAGACAAATCACACTATAGACATGTGCTTCTTCATCATAGGATTTCCACCTGGTTATGGAGAGAACATGAATAATGGAGATTGAAAGGATTCTAATGATCGGAAGTTTGCTGGTAATGTGAGTCAGAGTCAGAAGAATGGGTTTACTAGTGAATAGATTGCACATCTGGTATCCCTGTTGCAGTCCATTGGATCATCTTCACGAAACAAGGAGCCTGTAGCTGATGATTTCGCAGGTTTTTCAGGTACTACACTATCTCAACAGGTTCTTGATGGGAGAGTTTGGATTATTGATAGTGGAGCCAGTGGACATATGTGTGGTGATGTTGATCTGTTCACATCATCATATAAATTGGCTAAGCCTTTTACTGTCACCTTGCCTACTGGAGAAACTACTCACATCACAAGTGCATGCACTTTGGAGATTGTGCAAGGGTTGACATTGCATAATACTCTACTAGTACCTAAGTTCAAATGCAATCTGATTTCAGTGGGAAAACTGATCAGGGAACTTAATTGTTATATTTTATTCACTGCAAAGGGTTGTTATTTGCAGGCTCCTTCTATGAGTACGCCGATGAAGGTTGGTGAGATGGTCAATGATCTCTTCCTGCTGGGGTATAAAGACACAGTTTAAGTTGCTGCTCAGTCTCATGGTAGTCAAAATAAGGTGTCAAATCTGGTGGATTCCTCTCTTTGGCACAAGAGGTTGGACACTTACCTCTTAAAAGACTCAAACTTTGAGTTCTATACGTATGACAGAGAGTTGTAATGCAGATTTGAATTCCTGTTCTATATGTGCTCGCTCAAGGCAAGCTAGACTGCCTATTCCTTTAAGCTATATTAAGACATCTTTTCCTTTTGAATTGTTGCATATAGATGTCTGGGGTCCATACAGAGTCCCCACATATGATAATTGTCGATATTTTAGACCATGGTTGATGATTACACTCGCACTACATGAATTTTGTTGTTTCCAAACAAATCGGTTGCCTTCACTGCTGTGAAGCAACTTTTTGCTTTGGTTGAGAGACAGTTTGGAAGACATGTGGTTGGAATTCGAACTGATAATGCTATGGAGTTGGGTGGAAGTGCTGAACACTCTCAGTATCTCCTAGACCATGGCATTACACGCCAAACCTCATGTGCTTCCACTCCTCAGCAAAATGGAGTGGTAGAGCACAAGCATCGTCATATTTTAGAAGTGGCCAGAAGTCTCATGTTTGAGTCAGGCCTACCAAGGAGGTTTTGGGGAGATAGGGTTGTAATGGCAGTGCACATTATCAATAGGCTTCCTAGCCGGTTGCTTCATATGAAATCTCCCTATGAGAAATTGTATAGCAGACCCCCTTCTCTTGACTATTTCAAGTGCTTTGGATGCTTGTGTTATGCTTCTACCATGGAACATGGCCGAGATAAGTTTGCTGCTCGTGCTTTCCCTTGTATTTTGCTTGGGTACCCTACAGGGAAGAAGGGGTACAAGCTTTTTAATTTAGAAACCAAGATTGTGTTTCTGTCCAGGGATGTTGTGTTTCATGAACACATCTTCCCTTACCTTTTTACTTCTTCTACAGAGCCTGATTCCCCAGATTTTTCTTTCCCTTCTCAAGATAGTACCCTACATGTTTGCACAGATGATGGTGTTATCCCAAATTCCTTTTCCCCTTCTTCCCCAACCATCACACAATTTGTTCCACAACCTGTCATACAACATGTTGCTTCTCGGAGATCCACTCGTGATCATCATCCTCCTTCTTATCTCTCAGAGTATGTTTGTTCCATATGCAATGATGTTCAGCTTTGCTGTCATACCATCACTTCCACTGGTTATTTTCCTTCTGCTCCTGCTGCAGTTATCACCCGACCTGAGCACGAGCCTTTCACTTTCAAGGAGGCTTGTGAGTTTGAGGTATGGCAGTTAGCTATGCAAGAGGAATTCAAAGCTCTTGATGCTAACAAGATTTGGGACATTGTTGAACTTCCTAAAGGCAGGCTTGTAATAGGCTACAAGTGGGTGTTTAAGGTCAAGAGAAAGGCAGATGGTTCTATTGAGAGATATAACGCTCGACTAGTAGTCAAAGGCTTTACACAAAAGGAAGGCATCGACTACAATGAAACTTTTTCCCCGGTCATCAAAATGACAGCTGTGATGGCTTTAGTCACTGTTGCTTTAAAGAGGGACTGGGTGGTGATGCATTTTTACATGGTCACCTAGATGAAGAAGTCTACATGAAGGTGCCTCATGGACTGGTTGTTGATGGATCAACCAAAGTTTGTCGCCTGAGGAAATCTCTTTACGGATTGAAGCAGGCCTTTCGACAGTGGTATGCCAGGTTATCTGTAGCTTTGAGGAGACGGGGCTACACTCAATCTCCCAATGATTACTCTCTCTTCTTTCGGAAAAATCGTGACAAAGTTTGCTTTGTGGTAGTTTATGTTGACGACATTTTAGTTACTGGGAGTGATTCCTATGAGATGCTTAGTCTCAAGGCTTTTCTGGATGCCCAGTTTTGGATCAAGGACTATGGTGATCTAAGTTTTTTTTCTTGGAATTGAATTCATCAAGGTGCCTGAAGGATTACTGATGAGTCAACAGAGGTTCATCCAGTCCTCATACCTGTCACACCTGCTTTCAATGGGAAAGGCTTCGAAGAATGGCATCGATCGGTTCGGATGGCCTTGTCAGCGATGAATAATGTCGGATTCATCAATGGAACGATCGTGCGCCCAACGACAGATTCTCCGAACTTCAGGCTTTGGAAGAGGTGCAACGATATGGTTTTCTCTTGGATTACCAACAGTCTCAGTCCGGAGATAAAGCGGAGTGTAATTTATAACGACACTACTCAAGCCGTGTGGCGCCAGCTTGATTCATGCTTCAGCAAGGTCGGAGGCACGCAAATGCATTCGATTTTGCAAGAGTTGGCCACCACGGTACAAGGTACGAGTTCATTTTACGATTATTTCACTAACGTGAAGATTCTGTAGGATGAACTAGATAGCATGAAGAATTTAGCATTGTGTTCTTGCGGAGGATGTAACTGCAATTATGTGTCGAATTTTAGCAAGTATGAGGAAAATCAAAGGATCATTCAACTTATGATGGGACTGAATCAGAATTATACTGTGGTGCGAGGTTCCATTTTAATGATGGATCCATTTCTAGACATAGATCGAATATATTTTTTGCTCTCTCGGGAGGAAAATCAGAGAGAGAGAGTAAAGTTTCATGTGGATCCACTCACAGCGAGGGAGTTTCGATGCTTGCTAAGGCGTCTAACTCTAGATCTAAAGGTGTTGCATCTGGATCTGGTGGATCTGATTCAAGCTCTAACAGTCTGATGGTGAACACTGCTTTTAAGGGCAATACAGATAAGGAAAAAGGGAAATTCGAACGAAAACCTCTATTCTGCACAAATTATAAGAAGACAAATCACACTATAGACATGTGCTTCTTCATCATAGGATTTCCACCTGGTTATGGAGAGAACATGAATAATGGAGATAGGAAGGATTTTGGTGATCGGAAGTTTGCTGGTAATGTGAGTCAGAGTCAGAAGAATGGGTTTACTAGTGAATAGATTGCACATCTGGTATCCCTATTGCAGTCCATTGGATCATCTTCACGAAACAAGGAGCCTGTAGCTGATGATTTCGCAGGTTTTTCAGGTACTACACTATCTCAACAGGTTCTTGATGGAAGAGTTTGGATTATTGATAGTGGAGCCAGTGGACATATGTGTGGTGATGTTGATCTGTTCCCATCATCATATAAATTGGCTAAGCCATTTACTTTCACCTTGCCTACTGGAGAAACTACTCACATCACAAGTGCATGCACTTTGGAGATTGTGCAAAGGTTGACATTGCATAATACTCTACTAGTACCTAAGTTCAAATGCAATCTGATTTCAGTGGGAAAACTGATCAGGGAACTTAATTGTTATGTTTTATTCACTGCAAAGGGTTGTTATTTGCAGGCTCCTTCTATGAGTAGGCCTATGAAGGTTGGTGAGATGGTCAATGATCTCTTCCTGCTGGGGTATAAAGACACAGTTCAAGTTGCTGCTCAGTCTCATGGTAGTCAAAATAAGGTGTCAAATCTGGTGGATTCCTCTCTTTGGCACAAGAGGTTGGACACTTACCTCTTAAAAGACTCAAACTTTGAGTTCTATACGTATGACAGAGAGTTGTAATGCAGATTTGAATTCCTGTTCTATATGTGCTCGCTCAAGGCAAGCTAGACTGCCTATTCCTTTAAGCTATATTAAGACATCTTTTCCTTTTGAATTATTGCATATAGATGTCTGGGGTCCATACAGAGTCCCCACATACGATAATTGTCGATATTTTAGACCATGGTTGATGATTACACTCGCACTACATGGATTTTGTTGTTTCCAAACAAATCCGTTGCCTTCACTGCTGTGAAGCAATTTTTTGCTTTGGTTGAGAGACAGTTTGGAAGACATGTGGTTGGAATTCGAACTGATAATGCTATGGAGTTGGGTGGAAGTGCTGAACACTCTCAGTATCTCCTAGACCATGGCATTACACGCCAAACCTCATGTGCTTCCACTCCTCAGCAAAATGGAGTGGTAGAGCACAAGAATCGTCATATTTTAAAAGTGGCCAGAAGTCTCATGTTTGAGTCAGGCCTACCAAGGAGGTTTTGGGGAGATAGGGTGGTAATGGCAGTGCACATTATCAATAGGCTTCCTAGCCGGTTGCTTCATATGAAATCTCCCTATGAGAAATTGTATAGCAGACCCCCTTCTCTTGACTATTTCAAGTGCTTTGGATGCTTGTGTTATGCTTCTGCCATGGAACATGGCCGAGATAAGTTTGCTGCTCGTGCTTTCCCTTGTATTTTGCTTGGGTACCCTACATGGAAGAAGGGGTACAAGCTTTTTAATTTAGAAACCAAGATTGTGTTTCTGTCCAGGGATGTTGTGTTTCATGAACACATCTTCCCTTACCTTTTTACTTCTTCTACAGAGCCTGATTCCCCAGATTTTTCTTTCCCTCCTCAAGATAGTACCCTACATGTTTGCACAGATGATGGTGTTATCCCAAATTCCTTTTCCCCTTCTTCCCCAACCATCACACAATTTGTTCCACAACTTGTTCCACAACCTGTCATACAACATGTTGCTTCTCGGAGATCCACTCGTGATCATCATCCTCCTTCTTATCTCTCAGAGTATGTTTGTTCCATATGCAATGATGTTCAGCTTTGCTGTCATACCATCACTTCCACTGGTTATTTTCCTTCTGCTCCTGCTGCAGTTATCACCCGACCTGAGCACGAGCCTTTCACTTTCAAGGAGGCTTGTGAGTTTGAGGTATGGCAGTTAGCTATGCAAGAGGAATTCAAAGCTCTTGATGCTAACAAGATTTGGGACATTGTTGAACTTCCTAAAGGCAGGCTTGTAATAGGCTACAAGTGGGTGTTTAAGGTCAAGAGAAAGGCAGATGGTTCTATTGAGAGATATAACGCTCGACTAGTAGTCAAAGGCTTTACACAAAAGGAAGGCATCGACTACAATGAAACTTTTTCCCCGGTCATCAAAATGACAGCTGTGATGGCTTTAGTCACTGTTGCTTTAAAGAGGGACTGGGTGGTGATGCATTTTTACATGGTCACCTAGATGAAGAAGTCTACATGAAGGTGCCTCATGGACTGGTTGTTGATGGATCAACCAAAGTTTGTCGCCTGAGGAAATCTCTTTACGGATTGAAGCAGGCCTTTCGACAGTGGTATGCCAAGTTATCTGTAGCTTTGAGGAGACGGGGCTACACTCAATCTCCCAGTGATTACTCTCTCTTCTTTCGGAAAAATCGTGACAAAGTTTGCTTTGTGGCAGTTTATGTTGACGACATTTTAGTTACTGGGAGTGATTCCTATGAGATGCTTAGTCTCAAGGCTTTTCTGGATGCCCAGTTTTGGATCAAGGACTTTGGTGATCTAAGTTTTTTCCTTGGAATTGAATTCATCATGGTGCCTGAAGGATTACTGATTAGTCAACAGAGGTTCATTCATGAGCTTCTCGACGAATTCCCTTGCCCAGGTTCACCTGTTGTGAGTAGAGCTAGTAAAATCTGACCCGACCCGAGAAACCCGACCGACTCACCCGAACCAAAACCCGACCGAACCCGGAAATTTAGCGTTATGCATAACCCGAGCCCGACTGACTTTGACCCGAAATCCAAAGTGACCCGAATACAGACAAACCCGACTCAACTCGGATCCGGCTCAAATAAGACCCGACCCGACGCCCAACCCGACCTGACTCCCAACTGACCCGAGTCCCAACCGACCCATAGTATATTCATATAGATCGATGTGAATCATTACTCGGATATTCAAATCGACCAAAAGTATATTTAAATGCATCGAATATTCAAATCCATCGAATATTCTAATTCATCGAATAATCGGAGATGAATTTTTATATGAGGATTAAGATAATCTTATTTAGTTATTTTCATATAGGCAATAATTTGTTTACTTTATCAGTATTTAAGATTAACTTTTTTTTTGTTTTGAACCCAGTATTTAAGATTAACTCACAAAGGAGTCGGTTTACTAGATTACTCAAAACTCCAAAAGTCATCAACTCATAGTATATTCATATAGATCGATGTGAATCATTACTCGTTTACTCATTTAATGATGAATGATCGACTTGACTTCATAATTCTCATTTGTCACTAATAAAAGATGAGTACAATGAGGATATTATAACTTGAATAATATACGTAGTGAAATTTCTTTTGAAAACTACTTTTTGAAAGACACAAATAACGTGAATTATCTTTTAGATAGAGAATCAAGTATGATTTTGATAACAATATATTGCCAAATTTCAATGAAATTAATGATAAATAGAATGAGCTTACCAATGTTGTTAAAATTGGGATTCTAAATTGGATCGGTAAAAAGGTGTAAGGATCGGATCGTATAATCGAATCGTAGGACCGTAAGATCCCACCTTATGGATGAATTTTCTTTTAAATGAAGTTACTATGTTTAATATTAGATAAATATTATGTTAAATCATAAAAAATACCCATAAAGATGTAAAATTTTAAAAATAAACTAAATATAATATACATAAAGGGTAAATATTAGAAATTTCTTATAATAGACATTTTATAGGATCGTTATAATCGCAATAGAGGACCGGGATCATTTTTTCATTTTTAGATCGTAGGATCGAATCGAGAGTTTACCAACATTGAGTTTACGAGCCAATGAGTAGATTGGTAACGGATTCTAAATATCTCCGAATCCTTCGATATATCGGTCGGCGACCGATTTATCCGATTTGGATATATCAGGCGATATATCAGGGACCGAGCCGAGTACCGACCCGAAACCCGAACGAGACCGACCCGATTCTGACCAAAAACCCGAATGGGTCCAACCCGATTTTGATCGAAACCCGACCAATCTGAATTTCATTTTGACCGAATTTGACCCGACCCGACCCGACTAAGCCCGAAACAGAAATTTTGACCGAGTTAACCCGACTCATCAGTGACCCGACCCGAATGCGATCGACTCGAACCCGACCGGATGACCCGAATTGCCAGCTCTAGTTGTGAGTCCCTTGGAGCCTCATCTTCAACTCACCCCTGCGGATGGTGAATTATTGGAAGATCCCACCATTTATCGGAGATTGGCGGGGAAACTCAATTTTCTTATTCATACACGCCCAGATTTGGCATTCACAATTCAGTTCCTTAGCCAATTCCTTGAGGCTCCAAGGTCAGCTCATATGACAGCTGTCGTTCATGTCCTTCGATATTTGAGAGGGTCTGCTACAAATGGGCTTCTTCTCACTAAGGATTCTAATCTCACACTCCGAGCTTATTGCGATGCTGATTGGGCAAGTTGTCCTTTTTCCAGTCGATCCATAAGTGGTTTTGTGATTTTTCTTGGGTCATGCTTATTGTCATTAAAATCAAAGAAGCGGCAAAGTGTTTCCTTGTCATCAGCTGAGGCCAAGTACAGATCCCTTCGGCGAGTATGCACCGAAATTGCGTGGTTGACGCGGCTTCTGAGTGAACTTGATGTCCCTGGAGTCACTCCTATGCCAGTTCGTTGCGACAATATGGCTGCAATTTACATTATGAAAAACCAAGTTTACCACGAGCGTACCAAGCATATAGAGCTCGATTGCCATTATGCTCAAGAGAAGCTCATGGAAGGTTTGATCTCACTGCATCACGTCGCATCTCGTCATCAGCTTGCTGATATTTTGACGAAAAACGTCCCTGGTTGTCATCTTCTTCCGATTTTGGGCAAGATCGGAGTTGTGTCACCCCCACCTCTGTCTTGAGGGGGGGTGTTCGGATACATGATTCAACATGTTCAGAACACTGGAAGATGACGAAGCTCCATTTATATTGTATTTGTGCTTTTTGTTTGTAATGGGTTTTACGTGTGTTTGAGCCTAAATATTGGGCCACAATATAAAAGCTTTTACCAATGTAATTCGGACACTGAAAAACAATTGGAAGAAACAAATTTCCCTCCATTCTCAAATCTCATCTTCTTCCTCTCTGAGCTCAGCTCAATTTCACAAGTTCCAGATCTCGTTCCAAATTCCGAATCCAACAGAACGAGGAGAAGGTGGTGTGGTGGAGGCTCGGCTTCTTGGAGTTTCGAAACAAGGAGGGTGATGCTCAGCGGTTGTGCTCGGTGGTTTAGGAGGAGAGGTCTGGAGGGGGATGTGGTGGCTTGCAAATCAGAATGAAAACGAAATGGAGGAGCAAAGGGGGAGATGACGATGGGATGAGATGGTGGTTGGAATTTTCAGGGCAAGGGAGGATGAGTTTTCTCGTGGTTTTTCTGGTGGAGAATTAAGAGAAGAGAGAAGAGGGTATGTAGGCTTGTTTGAGGTTGAGGATTTAGGGTTGAAGGGTACTCTAATTTATAGGGGAGATGGGCAAATCATAGTGTATGTGTTGTGTGTGAAAGGGAGGGAGAAGAGGAAGATGACAAGAAGAGAGGGAGAAGAAAGAAAAAAGATAAGAAAAGGAGAAGTTCTCCCCAAGCTAAATATCCAAACACCCGTAGATAAATTCTGAAATCCGCTCACTCGATCCGATCCAGACTAATTTAAATTTTAAATCAAAATTTCGAAATCGAAATAAAATAATGAAGTTTAAATAAGTAATATTTCCCAACCTCGTAATATAAAAGCGGAATAGAAATCCGTTTGGAAATCCAATTTAAAATGATGTCGAGCCTTGCTTCGAAAGAATTAAAATGAAATTAATTGCTCGAGGACGGAATTCAAATTTTTTTCCAAATCATAGAAATTTAAAATCAATCATATCTCAATATTTTAAATACAACAATATTCTAAAAATTTTCGTTCTTTACATATACAAATCATACATTATCAGAGCTCCTTGAGATCTCGCAGTGTCCTTGCTTCTTGCTCCTCCTCCTTCAAGTGTTATCTTTTGAATGTTGTTTTCTTAACCTGGAGAAAGTCTTTTCTATTTCTGGATCACAAGGCATGGTAGATTGATTAGTAGAACGGGTGTGAACCATACAAGATGGAAGACATAAATGCTTGACAACTGTACTTAAGAACAATCGTTGTTCCCCGACAATGTCACCCCAAATTTGGCGGACCTTAAATGTCGTTGTATAAAATCACCAAATAAAATACTCAAGCCCACTAACTAACTAATGGGTAATATAGAATAAGCAAGGGGTCGATCCCACGAAGAACACGTACTCTTAAATGCATATGCAAAGTAAAGTAATAATGCAATGGAACAATGTAAATAGAAAACACGCAATAACTAAACTAAACTAGCAATAATATGGAAATTAAACCCAAATGGAATCTTTACAACCAAATCTACTTACAAACTCACACATAATACGAACACAAGCAATACAGACTACAATTGGGTCTGGAATCTAAAATTACCTAAAAGAACGCAAAATTTTATTTGGAAACTTGCAATTGATGGGTTACCTACAAAGGAATGATTGAATAGATATTTTAACAGGGTATCTTCCCAATGCTGCCTTTGTGACTCATCAGTGGAGTACTCCCACCACCTTTTCCTAGCTTGCTATGTAACAAGATCAATTATAAATAGTTACTGCCAATCAACCAGACACTCCTTTATTAACTTAGGATCAACAAATGATCTTCTAGAAGATCTTACAACCGTAAATAATAAAAATCTACATTTTGAAGAGCTTTGCTTTTTTGGCAGGCAATATGGGAAACTAGGAACAACATAATTTTCAACAAAAAAAATGGATGGACCACACAAGGTAGAGAGATCACGAATTAATCGAATAATATTTAACATTTCACATTAAAATGAATCACAAAAAAAGGACCCCCTCCGAAACCGAAACCTCGTAAACCCACTGGGTGGGTTAAACCACCATGAGGCTTCTACAAAATAAATATAGACGCTTCAATTAAACCATCCAGAGAATGCTACATTTGTGGCATTATTCAGAACAAAGATGATCATGTTATTGATATTTTCCAGACCAAGACCCCTAACGGGTCAGTGCTCCAGACCGAAGCCTATGCTATTTGTGCAGGACTTAAACAAACTCTAGAGAAGGGCCTCCGTGACATTATCATCGAAGGTGACAACCTGTATCAATGCCATAAAAGTTGATTCAAATCCCCCTTGAGAAATCGCAAATCATTAAAAAGATTCATCGTTATAAGGATAAGTCCAGTACCATCCACTTCCTGTATTACTACAAATAGTCTAACTTTGCTGCGGATCATATAGCAAAATCTAGGAACATCTGTAATATTTTAACTCTCCCTATTAACGGGGAATTGTATTCCATCATTCGCAAGGATAATCAGGGATCCAGGGTGAACCTTACTTATCAAGGTATTCTTTTCTTACCTAGTGTTAAAAAAAAAGTTTGTGTTTTTTTCTCCAGGAATAGCGAGATCGTGTGAACACCCAAATCACATGTCAACATGATTTGCGACAATATGGAAGTGGAAATGTACTTATTTTTATTAATTTTTCTATAATCGGACACATTTAAGACACCATGCTTATAAACTCTTACGTTATATATATTGAGATAACCAACAAAATGAAATAATAATTTTAACCAAGAACAACCATACCGTGGACAACATCGTATGGATATAAAAGCTGTAGGGTTAATTGTATCAATTTGTCAAGAAAGTATCAACTCTGGCGTTTGTTGCTCGTGATAAGAACTTCATGCAAATGGGAGATTTCACACCTGCTAAAGTGAGTATGGACTCTGGGATACTCCACACCCCGTCCCCACAAATCAAGCCTGCAGCAACTGCAGATTCGTATATGTTTGCCTCACGCTTGTTTCTCCAACGCCATATGAAGACGATCAAGCTTCCAACGCACATATCAATGGCGATGTAGGCACCAAGGTAGAATGGTAGAGCCATGGCCATTGGAATAGGGATATAGTTGACCCAATTCTGGTTGTACTTCCTTCCGACCTCTTTGATGCCGTTGATAATGATAGCTCCAATAAAGAAAATAACACACAAGGTAAGACAATGCTTTGGCAAAGCGGAGAAACCTTCCACCCCAAGAATGGCTATGTTCCTGGTGACAAGCGCATTAGGTGCAGGATAAGTGGAATCAACACTTCCCATATCAGGATAGGCCTTGAAGAACACCCAGAAAACGAGCGGAGAAATAATGCATCCCATTAATGTTCCAATCAGTTGACTTACAAACATTGATCTCGGAGAGGCTAAGGTCATGTAACCAGTTTTGAAGTCTTCCATCAGAGCCGATCCGTTTGATACTATATTCATGATGACACTACTGGCTGCTAAACCAGCAAGAACTCCACTGTGGTTTGGTCCAGCCCAAGCTCCAATGGTAAACACAGCCAATATACTATAGGCGAACCCTAAGTTCATATCAGTGAGGCCAGACCCATATGAATTACAAAACGCCAAAATCGGAGCAACAATATATAGTACTATGATATAGTACCATTTCAGATGGTGAAATATGAATGGCAGTGTGACGGTGGAGACAACAGCTAATGCAATGTAGCAACACACTGCTACTGATGTTGGAATGTGATCATTGAGGAAAAGTGAAGTTCGACGCTCGTCATCATTTGATAGAGTTAAAGAGTCATCAAGGGAAGAGCTTGCATTAGAAGAGATGATACCAGTATAAACCTTGCTATGAAATCTTTTGTATAAACCCCCAATAATTTTGTAAAGAACCACACAGAAGTTGAACAGTCCATCACCAAGGATAATCGCGATAAATATGAATACCTGTGTATCAGTGTATGTGATGTAGTGAGAGTTCAAATCTACTTTCTGTACTTAAAGTCGTCATAAGCCAAAATATATTGTATATTAACATATATATATATGGTTCTAAGTTTAGTCAAAACAAAAACCTTATACCTTGTATGCTTCCAAACCCTGGAAGCTGCTTTCGTCAAGATTTGCATCATACCAATGACCTTTTCTATCAGCAATAAGAGGCCACATGATACCCCAAGACAATATTGCTCCTAATAGCATAGATATGTTGACTATGTAAGGTAGTAGCATGCCAATTCCTACCATTGTTGTTGAGAAATCAAAGTAAAACCTGCATAGCATACATATTTAATTATTTGTTTAATTAAGATAAATAGATGAGAAAATACTCAAATGATGAGGTCATCATGCATGACACACAAAATTAATTTTAAAAAAAATGCGTTCCTTGGCTGAAATGGAGACATATATATGATTAATTCTGAAGGAGTATAAGGGGGTTTCATTTACATACGTCTGTTGTTTGGCTTTCAAGCCAAGAGTTGGAAAATTATCAAACCCACATCCGTTTGCTGCTTCATAGAACCACTGGAACAAACCCCATAAGAAGCTGAAGGAGAAGTATTTCCCCAATGCTCTCACTTGCTTCCTAGTTTCAAATAATTAATGTTTCAAATATTATAATTAAAATTAACATCATTAATTAAATTTAATACAAGTCAAAACGAGGGATCATATATATATATATATATATATATATATATATATATATATATATAGGGAACGAACGAACCCATACTTTGCTAATTCTGCACCTTGTGGTGTGTGGAAGCTATTGATAAGATGAGCTGTAGCCGTGCCACTTGGATATGTAAGTTTCAAATCTATTATCATGATCTGAAGTCAAGAAAAGATATAGGCAACAGAGATATATTTAATCCATCATATCTCTAATATATCATTATCATAACATGTATGAATGTATGATAACTTCGATTGCAGGTTGGTTTAAATTGACAAGGTCATTGAATTGATATCCAATAATAAATTCATTTTAGGATAGGATACCTTTCGGAGGGGGACGACTGCGAAAACTCCAAGGAAGCTCACAACGAACAGAAATCCAAATATCCATGGAAGAGCAAGGGTTTTGATGTTTGCTGGATTGTCAGCTACAACTGCTTGTTTAGCAACAACTTTGGTCATACCCAAGAGGTAAGTATCAAACCCTCCTGCAACATGTAAGTTAGTAAATTAAATGAGTCAAGTAATTATATGTCATGTAGTCCAAAACATCAGATCAGGAGATGTCAAAATATTTCAATATTTTCAATAATTTACAATATATATATTGATAATGTCATTATTATCCTAGCTTGTAATCAACTATTGAAAATCTTAAATAATTTAATTACAGTATTGATATAATGTCATTTTGGAAATTAAAACTCTTATTAATTAGTCAAAAAAAGGTACGTACGGTTAAGAGAAGGGGTTGAGATGCCTGGAGTTACAAGAAGAAGAAAAATTAAAGGAGAGAGATGGCACCGTACGTACCGCTGGAGGCTATAGTGGTAGCAGCAGAAACGCAGGTCTGGATGACCGTATTCTCCTGGCGAGTGAAGGGCTGCCGGAGAAGCCCCATCTTGTCCAGAAACTTGATCCACGTCTTGACGATGAAGAAGCCGAGGAGGCCAGCAGCAACGCTAAAGGAAGGGACGATGCCGGTGGTGAGGTTCAGCTTCATTATCATGAAGGAGAGCACCACGCTCAGCACCACGCTCACAAGCATCGCCCTCACCGTCAGCTGCTCCTGCCATGGTGGCACTCGCTTTCCCTCGAACAGCTTCTCCACCGACGGTGCTGACGCATTATTAATGTCGCTAGAGGCCTCCTCCGCCCACCTGTCAGCTGTCTCCATTGCTTGAGATTTACACAAATTAATTATGAAAAGAGCTAGGGAATCAATGAATGAATGAGTGAGAGGCCGGATTCAAGAAGGGGATCAAGTAGCACAGATATGAAACCATTAGTTAGGGGTTTATATAGCAGCAGCCAGCGGGAAGGGGAGAATTTTCAAATTTGGAAATTCGCATTATCGACTAACCGCTCTGATACCATATCAAATCCGACTCGGATCGATGATTGGGGTTCGTGTGCACAGGCGCTACTAGTTTTAACACACAAGCCGAGTGATGTTCTATTAAAACTAATTGGCAATAGAAGGAATATTTCACTCATATAATAGAGTTTGTTAGGTTTAACTTTCGATGTGTGACACTTTCTGATCTCATTCACATCTCTCAACATGCATATTAACCATTACAAATCAACAAATTAATATATTGTTCGACCCATTTAAGGAATAATTATTCGGAGAGTAGTTTATATATTTGACCAGAGATATAATAATCTTATGCAACCAGCAGAAGAAAAAGTCAAGTTTCCCTAACTTTCCCTAGCTAGGTAACCGTTGATTAACTACTCCATATGATTTGACTGATAAACGGAAAGTTCATGAGCACCTACCTCAAGGGTTTAACACGGTGTAATTGGAAATTAAATGTAAATGTAACCTTCACTACTAAATCAACCTACAAACTTATTAATTAATGCAGGGAATAATGAATCATATATACAAGTGGATTTGAAAGCTTCATTTACTTTTCATATATAGGATCCAGAATTGAACCTAAAAAGTTGCGGTTGATGGTATTCCCACTAAAGAAAGACTAAATAGATACTTTAATAGAGTATCATCTCATTGCTATCTATGCAACAATGAAGATGTCCACCATTTATTTATAAAGTGCCCTCTTATTGTAGCATTAATGACCTACTATGGACAAATAACAAACCAATAATTTATTAACGTTAGACCTACTCATTCATTCATGAAGGACTTTACATCAATCAAAAATGAAAATTTACACTTTGAAGACCTTTGTTTTATATGGCAAACTATATGAGACCAAAGAAACAACATTATCTTCAACAAAAAAAAAATGATTCAATACTTACAGTTACTCATTAGATAATCAACAATATAACTATCTGGAACAAGGCACAATCAAATAAAAGCACAAAAAAAATCCTAAACAACGAAAAGTAACAGGGTGTAATTTAAATAGGGGGCTTTGTAATATCATCCCTATCGATGATCAAGGATCATCCTTACTTTTTTTTTTACAGTAGGCAAACATAAGGAGCCGGTACCTATATAGTAGCCTAACTCCAAGATCATCCTGAACGATGATGTTACAAAAATCCATGTGATAGGGGAAAGTCTGCAAATTATAGATTACACCTTTTCTCACTATATAATCCGCTGACTTATTTGATTCTCTGTAGACATGACGGATATCTGCCATCGAAAATTCTGATTGAAGCTTGATAATATCTTCAACCTGTCGCATGACTTCCCATCTTGGTGGTTGATGTAGATTAATAGACTTAACCAAAATTTGGTTATCACTTTCTAGGATGATCTTGCCAAACTTTTCTCCTTTGCACATTGCAGCCCCAAAAGAATTGATGAGGCCTCCGTTTGAATAATCGAACCTTCAATAATTTCCTTATGAACGATATCAATAATCTGACCTTCGGAATCCCGAATGATTCCTCCAATCTAACACTTTCCAGAAAGGGCAATAGAACCATCTACATTAATTTTGTAGATAGTTTTGGGTGGTCTACTCCACTTGACAGTAGCCCTTTTGTTTCTGCCTCTTTTCATTTATGAGCTTCTGCAATCTCCCTGGTCCCAATCGAGCAGAGTTTGTCTGATTCTCTGGACTATTTGAGCTGCACCATTCGGTTTCCTTTGCCTGAAAATTTGCTCATTCCTAATTTCCCAAATGACTTGCCAAATGCAAGCTAGATCTTTAAATTTGTTATTTTCTCTTCTGATTTTTTCTAAATTTGCATGGATAAGATCTGGATTATTGAGCTCAAGAAAGAACACACCTGTCTTGATCGGTCTAAAACCAACACCCCGCAAGCGTACAGTGTCAATTGTAGTAATCGAGTGTCGAATCTCAGGGACTGTGTGAATACCAATTGCAGAACCTCAACCAGTTTACTAAGCCAAATAACGGAAGTGATTTTTGAAGGAATAAAGAAAATAAGAAGAAGAAAATGACAAATTGCAAATGTTTGTGAATATATGATGAGAAACATTCCAGAGTCAGGGTTTACCACAACAATGCATCTTCGATAGACTATATAATTTTCATGCCTGAACAAATTGAAAAGAAATATTTGAAGGTAAACTATCTAAATTCATTATCACTCCGCCTATGCATCTCGCAATAACTATGTCCATTTCATTCAATTACCACTCAGCTTGCGCTTGTTGTAGATTAATCGATCAAATTGGACTCATTAAGCACTTAGACTCTAGCGAGCAAATCGATCAAACAATCGCATGTGCGATCCGCATAATCAATTCAAACCTAGGTTGTCTACGATAGTTTAATATCCTCTAGAGAATTAAATTGATTGCTCATAAATAATTCTCAAGTCCAATCCATGTTTTCCAACAACTTTGTCTATGTATCCAATCTCAATTCACAGCTGGCGCGTGTTGAATATCAAAAGGATTCCAATCAATCATAGAATTAATCAGATTAAACACTCATGGATCAAATCAAATAAATAATAGAATTCATTCAGGCAATCCTCACGCACATGTCTATCTCAACATCGTTGGGATCACCCTAACCCCAGAACAAGAAAACTAGCCAGACATGGATTCAGACACAATCAAAGAATTCATGATGAAAGAATATAAGACTAGATTAACAAAACGTATTCTTGAATCCAGCAAAACAAACCTTCAAGGAGAAATCTCTGAAATAGCCTAAAACTTTCAATGTCTGCAACTAGTTTCTAACGTGAAAAATTGGACGTCCTTTCTCTAACCCTAATTCTCTATCTATATTCCTCGAAGAAAAATATGAAAATAATCCTAAAATAATAATAAAATATAATAAAAAGTCGTTTAACAAAATATAAAAGCGAATAAAAATCCCGACGAACTGACGCTGAGGAAAAGTATCGACTCGATACTTCACTACTATAAGGCAATCTTTCACTCGAAAGGTTAAGGTACCAAGTCGGTAGTTGCAGGTATCGACTCGGTATGTCGTAACTTTCTTCTCTGCTCGGTATACCGACTCGATATGTATGGGTTCCGAGTCCGATTCCACCTTGTTTCTTTGATTTTGACCTTGAAAGCTCTCTTGCCTCGACTCATGCCTCTCGAATGCTCTCTATGGACATGCTCCGACTTCAAGGATCATCCTCGAACATGACTCATTCCTTGCTCATTTTCCTTGACTCGTTAGATATTCCAAAATGTGCACCGAAACACCTGAAATTTCACACACACAGCATGTGTAGACCTCTATACTCGAAATGACACATAAATCACATAAAAACACATATAAAGTGACACTTAATAAACATAAAACCTACTCACAAGACACCTAAAATCACATAAAATAAGATGATATCATGTCTCTTCTTCATCTTCTAAATAGATGAGCCGCATCTTCCTCTCATTCATCACAGAGAGAGCATTGACTGGAAACCCTATTAAGATACTTGTTAAGACGGGTAGTCGTTGGAAGGCCATCTATTTCTGTTTTCCATAGAAAGTTCTTAATTTTGGGGGGTAGTTTTAGCTTCCATATCCAGGTGTATGAATTAGAGTCATGACTTGGTGGCACTATAATGTTTCTAGCTGATTTGGTGGTGAAATTCCCTTCTAGATCAGGCTTCCAAATCATCTTATCATAGGTTTGACAAGTGGGAATTTTAATCGTAATAATCTTTTGGATTACCTCATGAGGAAACAATTGGTTTAGCAGATCTTCATTCCCTAGATTCATGTCAGAGATAAGAGAGCGTTAACTTTCATTGATGGGTCATAGGAACTCTATGTAGTCTTTTAGGTTGATATATGTACTCTTTCTTGCTACCATTCCCTGAGCTTTATTGCTTCTCAAACCCATGCTGCTTGTTAGATTGCAGAGCATTCCCACCATTTTCGGATTGCAAAGAGGATTGTTTCCCTCTCAGAGGGAATGAAGACAAGTTAGTAAGGGTCACACATTCATTGCCTTTTGTCAACCTAGCTGAAGATGAGGATGACATTACAAAAAAATGCCACAGGTGGTAGCAACGGCATTGATTTGTCGTGCATTGACTCGATTATTGCCACGATTGATAGGGCTTTGTGGCTAACTTTACTACAATTTGCAACGGTGTGAATATAGCTGCATATTTATTTATTTTTAAATATAAAGGACTTTTTAGCCTAGTCCTAAACAATCCACGCTAAAAAGTAAGTTTTTTTTTAAAATTTTCCATCAATTATTTGGCTACGGCAAGTTGACCTCGCTTTGTCGTGGCTAGCCATGGTTGGTTGTCGTTATCATCTGTTTGCCACCCACCACTTGGCCCCCCCTCTTTCCTATGGAAAAAAGTCGGACACCCCTCTTTTCCTATGGCTAAAGCCGTAGCTACTTAGCTTTTGACACCGCAGATGGGCTTTTTTCCATGGAAAAAAGCCGATGCTAATTGTTTTTTTGTGAGTTGGTTTCCTTCTACTTCTACTTAATCATAACCACAAATCCCAGCTCCACAAAATAGCCCAACTCCCCAAAATTAACCAACTTGCAACCTTTTCTCAAAGTCCACAAAATCACGATGTTCCATAAGATAGCCAAACACAAAACCCAAATTCATCCCATAGCTCTACTGATTTAGCTGAACACAGTACTTCACCTCAAACTTGTTGTAGAAGATCTGACAAGCCTTAAAATCATCCTTCAAAACTCCAAGATTTTGTGTATGGAGTTAAGCCTAAGCCAAGTAATTCCACATCCCTTTCCCTCCTTGCAGAACAATTGTTGAATGTGACCCATTATTTTGAAGAATACAAACTGCATTGTTCGATGCTTGTACGGTGCCAAAGACAACACATTATGCACAAGCAAGAGGTCATGATTGATGGGAGGAGATACTGCACAAGGAGATTGAAGCATTGATTCTCACTAAGTTGCCTGAAG
Organism: Persicaria tinctoria; assembly: GCA_037127255.1. Classification (NCBI taxonomy): domain Eukaryota; kingdom Viridiplantae; phylum Streptophyta; class Magnoliopsida; order Caryophyllales; family Polygonaceae; genus Persicaria; species Persicaria tinctoria. Next base: position 36,937,596 of record JBANSL010000012.1, on the reverse strand, counting down.
GGAAAAGGGTAGTGGGGTCAAAATGGGTGTATAAAGTAAAGTACAAACCTGATGGAAGTGCATATACGTATAAAGCAAGGTTAGTGGCAAAGGGATACACATAAATCAAAGATAAGGACTACAAGACAACATTCTATCGAGTTGCAAAACTGGCGCTGGTTAGTGTTTTGCATGCATATTCCATAGTTGAGAGAGAGAAGGTGCGTCAGTTGGACATTAACAATGCATTTGTACATGGCTTTATAGAGGAGGGAGTCTACATGACTCCTCCACAGGGATATGTTAGGGCAAATCCAGGTTACCTTTGCAAGTTGCAAAGGTCTTTGTATGGCTTGAAGCAAGCCTCGAGACAATAGAACATTTAACTAAGTTCATATTTAATAAAGATGGGTTATTATCAGTGTAAGCAGTATTATTCTCTGTTTGTTCAGAAAATAGAAGAGAAAATTGCCATAGCTTTAGTCTATGTAGATGATCTTTTATTAACAAGGAATGGTATGGATATGATTCAGCAAACAAAGGAGAGCTTACATATTGCATTCACAATCAACGATCTCGAGAAAGTGAGATTCTTTCTTGGAATTAAGGTAGAGAAATTAGATAAATGAACTATTTTGAGCCATAGAAGGTATATCTTGGATATACTCAAGGATATGCAGATGAGTGATTGCAAAGTGGCTCCATTTCCACTTTCAAAGGGACTGAATTTATCAACTGATGAAGCCAAAGAATTAGAGGATCATGAGGTTTGCAAGAAGATGGTGGGAAGATTGCTATACTTAAACATAACGGGACCTGATCTCTCGTATGTAGTTCAACATCGTAGTCAATTCTTGGGTTGTCCCCAGGAGCCCCATATGAAGGCAGCTTTACATGTGATGTGATATCTCAGAGACACGGTGAATATTGGCTTGTTTGACTATCTAAATTCTCAACTTATCCTTAATAACTATAGTAATACAGATTAGGGAGCCTACAAGTTCTCTGCTCGTTCTCTGAGTGGGTATCGCACATTCATAAGAGACTAAGGGGTGGCTTGTAAAACAAAGAAACAAAAGACAGTCTCAAAGTCCTCATCAGAGTCAGAACATCAAAGTATGTCAGCAATTACAAGTGATGTGGTTTGGTTGTCTAATTTACTTAGTGAACTATTTGTACAAGTTCCATTGTCCATATATCACTCTGTATGGTTACAACAAGCATGACAACACTCAAGTGCTAATCCGGTGTTCCATGAGAGAACCAAGCACCTCCACATAGATTGCCACTATGTGATGGAGAAGGTCACAGAAGGAGTTATCTCAACAGCATATGTTCGATCACAAGTGCAGCTAGCTGATCCACTGACCAAACATCTTCGTGAAGCCCAATATAATTTCTTCATGCTCAAGTTTGGCCTTGTTGATTCATCATCAAGTCTGACTTGTGTGTGTTGAGGGCAAGGGCGGCCAAAGGGGGGCGGCGGCCGCCCAACCCACTCCCATCCGGCGACGGAGTTTCGTAGTATTTTAAAAAAAAATAAAAAAATTAGGTAAAAAAATGTGAAAGAGAACAAATAGATTTTCTAGCTTAGTTGGTAAAGGAATTGAATGAAATATAAGGTAAGCAAGAGTTCATGAGTTCAAATCGCACTACTTACCTTTTTGCACTACTTTTTATTTTTTACCTTTTTTGGTTATATTTTTCAATTAATATTTTCATAAGATTATTCATTATGTTACCCATATATTTTAAATAATTCTTCTAATTTTTCATTTTTGGTTATATTTTTCTTTTAATATTTTCATAAGATTATTCATTATTTTACCCATATATTTTTAATTTTTACTTCAATGAAATTTTTTTACTATCAATGTCATATTTAAACCACAATTTATGAGCTTTTTTTTGTCACACTTTTCAATCCTATCATTTTTTTTCATTTACCAATGACAAAATCTTTAAAAAAATTATAATTTTCTTTCAATATTAAAAAAAAATCTTGATCCTGCTACACACACACACACATATATATATATATTATTAAATTATTGTATGAATTTTTATAATAAAATATCATATTTATACCTTAATTTATGGTTTATTTTCAATATATTTTAAAAAAATTCTTTATTATATATACCGAGAAAAAAAATTCCGACCAAAAATTCCACCCCCCCCCCCCCCCCATAGCAAATCTTGCGGCCGCCACTGGTTTAGGAGGGGGAGGGGGGAGAGATGTGAACTGGTAGGACTATTTATGTAAATAGAATAAAATTGGTAACACAAATGTTATTAGAAGAAAGTTTAGCTCTTGAGTCCATAAATACTTAGAGCTCATGTGTAACAACCTTGAGAGCTTCAAGTCCGTTTGTTGAACCTCTTTCGATTGAGTTGCAGAGTAATGAGAGCTCCAAGATTCTCTCACTTTCAATCTTGATTACCTCCTTCTTCAAATGTTTATTCGTCCCATCTTTTGACATAGTGAGCTGCATTGAGCACACTGTATGAAAACTTATATTGCTCGATATGAACCCGGTCGAACATAAAGTATACCCGACATATGACGTACTGAGCCCAAATGGGTATACCCGAACCTGACCCAAATAACCCAATTGCCACCTCTACTCAAGGTTGTCCTCGCAGTGGTTTTCTGCACTCTCTCATAAGTTGTGACAATATTGTTAGTTTGATATTATTGAAGATATCGTTTTGTTTTTGAAGTACCAAATACTCCATCCTATCGTTGCAAGGAGGCAAACACATTCATGCCAACTTCCTTTGTTGAAGATATCGTTTTGTTTTTTGACATGAGGAATTTCTAGTGGTGAAGTAGTTTGATCCCAAAATCCCTTTAGTTGAAAAATACTACTTGAGCCAGGAAGATGTGTTAAGAAAAAGAGAGTTTTCCGGCGAGGTTCTCCGGCAAGGTTTTCTGTGTGAGTGCTGCTTGGTCCTGGGTGGGCTGGGGTGTCTAGGGATTGTGTTGATTGATCCTCTTACTTTAATCTTTTGGTTCTGGCATTTGCATCTGGTAAGTTCCCAAGCCTAACCTTACATGCAAGCCTCAATTCCTCCAACCCATCACCCACAAAAAAATACAATGGAAGATTAAATCTCTACCAAACCCAGCAAGTATGGAGTTACTACCCCAAAATAACACCCAACTATCTCAACTGTCAGTTCCGTGGCAGTGGAAAGATTACTTTGCAACTCACAAATACCCCCCAAAGCTTTTGTTGGAAACAGGAAAATACCGGCTACACAACTAGTAGAAAATCCTTTGGGTTTTTTACAATTATCGAAAATTTACTACTCAAATATGATTACTTAACCCTTAATCATCAAAAATCTACACAAATTTACCCTATTAGCTATATTATTATTGTTACTAATCCTTGGTTAAGCATTAATGATGAGCATGCAGATGGAAGGATTGGTACGTGTAGGCTGGGCAGTTGAAGGGGATCCCTTCAACTTTCTCATCTTCACCTCCTCGGCACCAACAATATCAACTGCAAGTATAGAGAAGAGGCTTCGATTGCAACATCCAAGAGTGAAGCAGAGTAAAAAGAGGGTGAATCTGGACATGGATGGGGGAAGCCCCAAGAACAAAAGCACAGAATACTGCAATTAGACATCAAGTGATTTAAGTCTGTCAAGAAAACAACAGATGTTAAATTCATCTATTATTTCAATAATTTTTTTTATGATGTTGAAAAGTATTTAGACAACTATCAAATTTTCTGACAAATGTGAAATTGTTTGTTATCAAAAAAAAAAGTAAAACACGCGCGGGTTTAAAATTTCTAAGTAAAAATAAGCGGGATTGAAACATAAAGGAAAAAATTGGAGGGATTTCAAAATTTGGGGAAAAATGACAACACTTAAAATTTTCATCTCCCTCTAAGAAAACAAATTTGAGGGCTTTCAAAATTTGGGGAAAAAAATTATTAACACTTAGAAAACTTTCATCTCTCTGCACACATTCACTTAGAAGTTAGACCCGATCTTGAGGATCTTCCGACTCAACCACCTCCTTCCAGTCTCCACTTTCTTCCAGCTCCGTCAGCGACCTTCCCCCGCTCCACGGCTCCATCATTCTTCCTCCACCTCCTCATCTCTTCTCTGCTACATCCTCTTCCCCCAGTCACCGCCTCCATCCTTCCTCTTCCTCTCTCCAGATCTCAAAACCAATCCTCCATTGCCCCGCCCTCGAAATCCCTCACTTTCCCTCTAGATTTTAGAGGGTTTCTCCCTCCGCTTCTTCCTTACCACTTTCAGCAACGTCAATTTGAAATCTTGCATCCAGTTGAAACCCTAGCCAGGTCCGGAGTCCGATGGTTGTTTTCGTCGTCTTCTTTAGTGGTCGTAGAAGAGTAAACCCTAGCCAGGTCCAAACGAAGTCCGATGTTGAGAAAGATTTGCAATTTGTATTGCACAGATTGCAACAATGGCATCCTTTGTACCTCTTGTGTTACCTCTCACGAAGACGAAGGTCATCAAGTTTTGTGCTTTCATCTATAAGGTAACTTCTCTTCTTTCAGTATTCTTAATCTCAATTCTTGACTGTCTATTCTACTATGTTTGTAATTCTAGAATGAACACAAGGTTGGCTGATTCGAATTCCGCCTCTTTCATGATCAAGTGATCGAGGTCACCTTAGCTCCTATGGATCCCTTATTGATCTTCTAAATGTTCTTTTATTAGGGTAAACTAATCAAAACCACCTTGATTTAATGCACATTACACAAACCCATCCTTAAAATTAAGTGTTAAATCATAAAGATTGAAGTGGCATAGATATCTAAGGATTGAATTGCCTTAATGGTTAAGTTTTAGGTTGATATAGTGATTTTTTGAATTTAATAACCACCTTCATTTAGTGCACATTGCACGCACCTGATGTTCAATTTTCTTTGCATGTGTCAGGTTTTCCTAGTTATTCTTTAGGTGGCCTGATGGTCTGCAATATGAAGCTCTCTTCTCAACAAAGGCTGGTTTGGTAATGATTTTATCTTCTCTCAAATGCATGACATTATTAGCAATTAGCACATTCCTAGGATCAGATTTTGAGATGTTTCTCTTATAAATAGGATTGTTAGGTTTATGTTAGTTTTGACTTGGAACCAAATATCAGAAAAATATGAGTTCTCGGCGTCTTCCGAACTACTTGTTTTTTTATTCTCAAAACCATTTTCACTTCATTAAATAACACTTTAAAATCATACCAACAAGTTCTTATCGATCATTTTGTGTTAGTTATTAGTATATCACGGTATTTCAATCGTTTTTGCCAGGTTCTCATGTTGATTGTATCTTGGGGGGAGACCTTAGAGAAGCTGAGATATCTACCTGTTTTGAAGAAACATACAAGGTATGGTATAGTTTGAATGTTTAAATGAATGTCATCCTTGAATTTCATTGTTTCAGTATTACATTCGGGTTCTATATAGTTGGATAAAGACTCCGTGATGAATTGTGGTTGGTCAAGGATGGTGGTGGAATAACTCTTGATATTCCCAGAAAAATTGTATGTTTATTTGTTATTGTTGGATGATGATAAGTTTTCTGTTGCAGTACAGTTTCATGTTTAGCACATTTCAGAAAAACAAATGGGTTTGATCCTGCCAAACAAATAGAGCCTTGTGCTGATAGGAGCTAAAAGCTTTCTGGTTGGAAGCTAGAAGCCTGGAACTGTGAAACATGTAAAATATGAACTTTGAATATTAATAATTAAACTACTTTATTATATTGTTAATTAATTGAGTCTATTATCCTGTATTTCAAGAATAAATACTTATTTTATAGGGTAATCTATCCCATTATCTTTTTCCCCCTATTTCTTAGCTTTAAGAAGATAAGCATTTTTCTGGTAGTGGGTAGGACAAAAAGTACCACAAAATATATGAGGAGGTGAACCCCCTCACTACTAGATGTGTGTGTTTTAAATGTGGATATTTGAATGTGTATTACAAATGTGGATATTTGAATTGTAATGTGTGTGTTTTAAATGCTTGGTGAGAGGCAATGAATAATTGAGAATATGAATGAAACTTTGCAATTTGGTTCAGGTAGGCCTCTTAGCTGAAACCAAGAAGGGGAATGGAAAAAAATGAAATCTTTTTGTTTACCAAGAAGGGGATATTTGAATTGTAATGTGTGTGTTTTAAATGGAAGTCTACTTTACTAGAATGCTATTCATTTTGTTTATCATCGATCCAACATTGTTGTTAGATGATTGGTTCCTAATCTACTCATAGTTTTCTGATCTTTATCTATGTTTGGATTAGATTTCTTTTTTGACTCTTTTATATGGATCCCCATATTTTACTGTCGGACAGGTTCCACATCTGAATCATGTAAGTTTCCAAACAATACTATGATATACTGCTTCCATTCTTACCATTGTCATATCCATACCTGAACTTGCTCTTGGAAATACAGGTTGCTCTAAGTCCAAGCTGATTTCCTGTAAAGCAAATATACCTAAACAAAATATTCATACATATAGAATAATGCTTATAGTGAGTTACTTCATTCTTCTTTTAGTCATTAATTGATTATTCTATGCACATGGGCTGAAAGTTTGATATATTTGACTAAGAATGCAAATTTGATTTGAGATTTACTAGAATCAGACCACTCAAAAGCTTACATTCACACTAGATGTAGGCCTCACAATCTTTCTACACATCTTCAATATTGAATCTTGCTTGCATTTAAAATATTGGGCGAAGAGATTACCTACATCTATACAACTTTCTTTTGTTAGTATTATCTAAAGCCCATGATGCTCAGTTATAGTGATTCTACACTTCAAATTGATAAACTTGTTCTATATCATTGTATAGAATTGCTAAAGTTACAATTTTACAGTGTTGTTGTCTACAAGGCGTTGTATAAGAGTTTTGGAGGCTTAGCTGCTGATGTGGTTGCAGCGATAGATCGGGTACATTTGGTTCGTCCACTTTCTATTGATACCATTTTCTCTCTTTGTTATTTGAATTGGGATGAGGAAAAACCTTCAAATTTAATGTGAAAATCCGGTGTTTGTATTATGCATTTTATCTGCCGGATGAATATTAGAAGATGCGTTTTACTATAGTTATTTTTTTTCCAAGCAGCTCAAGATGACGTTTACATATGGCTTTACCGTCTGCTATGGTCAGGATTTTTGTCGTCCAAGCAGCTGAAAACACCGGTCCAGGTTCAAGAAGTGTCTCTTTCTTCCTTCCATGGATCTTCACAATCAGCATTGTTGCTCATGGCAGTGTACAACAGCCCGGGATCATAATTCCATACACAAACGATTCCAAGGTGTGCAGTGTGCTAGCATTCATTTTCATATTCAAGTCCTTTTTTTTTTTGGATATTGCTCGCTGACATGCTCTGTAATTCTGGCAGATTTTACTTAAATTCTACGATTCTTCATTATAACTTGACAACATCACGAACAAAATCGTTAAGTATAGAGCTTCAGCTTGCATTTCGGGTGGCCTGAAGGCGAACTATAGTGCTAATTAATGCCTCAAAGATGATGTGCTATTCTGCTCAGGGGACCTGATTCCAAAGACAATTCTTTTGAAGTCGTAGAGATATTGAAGCCAAACTTGGTATCTTTCAAGTACTTATCAATTTGTAAAATATTTGTAAATGTTGATTTCACATTTATCTTAATGTATATTTCATTAAAGTACCCATCATTTGCAAAATTTTATTTTATATCGAGCAAAATAAAACAAAAAAAACATTGAATCATTACATAAAAGCGGATGCTAGAATCATTATAGACATCGTATACATAATCTAAATCAACGTGTAATATATATTTTTACATCACCACGTTAATATAAATTGATATATATTGCTAACAACAACATCTGTATAAAAATCTAAAATGATGCCCATATTATACTAATACATTAGTTATGTACATATTTCATGCGATAGATTATTTTAAAACAATAAAAGATCAAAAATTATATATATGAAATTATTATACACGAAATCAATATAATAAAAAATATGTCTATTTTGTTTTAATACATTGATTATTTTAAAAATAGTGATGTAAATGTAAAATTTAGGCTTGGTGTGGACATCTTCAAAAGCTTATAAATGAAAAATAATGAGGCTTTAAAAATAAATGAACATGTCAAAAATAAATTTGAGGGGCTGATTTATATCTATATTCAAAATAAAATAGACGTTTTAACCAAGAAAAAACATCGACTTAAAACCGATGTGAAATAGTTGATCTTTTACTGCACGCACAAAGAGATTGAGATTTTTTTTGAAAGACAACTGTTCACAACAGATGTCTAATTGTATTTTTCTAGTAGTAATTACCAGGAAACAAGGTATGATTATATCTAGCTTTTTGAATTCTCCTAGGCTTCTACATTACACAAATCACCTAGAGTATCGCTTCATCTGTTTCAAATGGATGTGCTATTACCTGAAATCAAGTACTATAAATAATGGTAATCTCTGGTTCTTCAATTCGTGCCTTCTCACCCCTCTCCAATCTCATCCCTCTCTGGTTCCTATTGTTCTCTCCATGGATTCCCACAACTCTTTCATGAACGTGCTCATCAACACCACTCAGTCTGGTGCTGGTGGAGACGTCCAAAACCCCACCACTCTGCATGAAACCAATGTTTCCTTCACCACTGAAACCACATTCTTGGTATCCCTCCCTATTGATATCCAAGGCCTTCCCCCTCCTCCGATCAGCCAGGCTCCGGTAGTGGAGGCTAATCCCAGTGACCCTCATCCTCTCTCTGACCCCTTCTCTGTCCCGGGTGGCTGGCAAGATGAAAGTGGAACGGAAGTCTCTGAAGGGAAGTTGGGGGATGGATACAATTGGCAACGATTGGTTTATCTTCCGCTTCTCGAACAAAGAAGATAGATCCACGGTGTGGAGAAACAGGCCATACCATGTGCAAGGCTCACTCCTAGCTATGTTCCCTTGGAATGATAGCTTCAATTCCATGGAGGAGGATACTACCTCGGCGGACATGTGGGTCAGAATCCTGGGCCTCCCTCAACAGTTTTACTCAGCTGAAGCCATCGCCTTCATGCTCAGGGAGGGAGGTGTTGGTAACCTCATCAGAATCGACCAAGCTTTAAATTTCAGGAACAAATTCAAGTTTGCCCGTGCTTGTGTTAATGTTTCTCTCTTAACCAAGCTTACCACTTTCCTTCAGTTCAAGAAAAATGAGACCGAGTTTGTGAAACTTCGGGTCTGGTATGAGGACTTCTTAGAGGGGTGCGGGTGTTGTGGTGCCTATGACCATGCCAACGAGGAGTGCCCTCTTAATGCCCCAAGACCTAGAAAGTTCAACCTAATCCTGGAAGAAAAGCCCAATGTTGATCTGCTTGCCCCAAACCACCCTATTAATCCCAAAAGGAATGCTCATGAACCCAGGAACCATGCCAACCCTTCCGCCTTTGTCCCTTACCCTCAAGCAAACCATGATTTCTCCCCTATTCAGACCATGATTCCCCATGTTGGGGAGTATGGTTTGAACCCCTTGACAAGCACTCCCATGTCCAGTGCCAGACTCCCTTCTCTGCCCCAAAGCACCCTTGGCTACTCTGCTGATCTCATCAACCATCTCGTTTCGATCAACAATGCCCATGTTTCTAGACTTACTGCTAACTTCTCGATTCCCCCGTTTGCTATTGCCCCCTCAATTCTTCATACCATTATGGAACCTAGCAGCTCCAACAATACAACTTCTAACCATCCAATTAAAGGCACCTTAGAGGCTATCATTGCTGCCCAGGCTAGAGGAAAAGAAGTTGACAATGCAGTGAATTCTGATAGCTCCCAACTCTCACTCAAATCTGATCACTCTGTGGTTAGGAAAATGAGTGGGATAGTGATCAAGCCTCAAGATGAAGAAACTAACATGAGCCCTTCGAATTCTAGCAAGTGTGGAGATGATGAAGACCAAGCTGAGACTTCTTCCCCACTCACAAAGGAGTCCAAGAAGAAGAAGATATGATGATTAGTGGGAAGAATATGAACAATGGCTCTGAGCGTTCTAAAGGTCCCTCTATCCTAAATAACACCAGCCTTGTTCATTTTAAGTCTCAAAATTATGTGTTTTGTATTTGCTCCCCTGATGGAAAATCTATGCTCATATCCTTTTGCCATTTCACTGTTGGCATTATGTACTGGGACCTTCAGATTTTTTTTATTTTTGTTGTGTTGTGGTTCAGGTCTTTTGTGGTACTTCTGATGGCCATGACTGATATGCTTTTGCATCTCTTGATGATGGTTAGTGATGCTCAGGTCTCTACTTAGTGATTTGCTTTGTTTCTCAATGACTAAGGGACTAGGTAATATATTACCTCCTTCCTTTTTTTTGTTCTGCTAAACTTCTAGGGTGGTTCCCCATCAGCATGTTCTGTTGTGTGGAGAATTCCCAAACCAAATTTTATTCTCAACACTTCATCATACCAATTACTTTCAACAATAGCCTTAGGTATGGAAAATATAAATATTACCTATGTAAACAATGTTAAGTGACTAGTTGGTTGAGCTCCTTTAAGGAGATTGACATTAGACGTAGAAATAGCAAGTGTGAACCTGAAAGGTATAACATACTAATACGACACAAAACAAAGGTACTTCTCCCCACACCTTGTTGTAGCAGATGTACTGGTCAGGAGCAATTTAAGGAAAACCAACAGAAAATGGTAAACTGTAAAAGGAACAACTCCAAATCCCTGCTCTCAGGGAACCCCAAAGATGTAGATAATGATTAGAGTAGGATACTGGAATATTAGAGGATCTAAAAGACTCATGCTTTGGCAGGAAATCAAACAAGTAAGGCTAAAACACAAACTAGACATTCTAGCTCTTACAGAAACAAAAAGCACCTCCCCTCCTATGGACTGGCAGTTGAAGGAATTTGGTTTTCATAAGCTGATCTTTATTCCCTCAATTGGTGCCAAAGGAGGGATTTGGATCTTTATTAGAAATGAAAATTTAATTACTGATGAAGCCATTCTTGAAACCATAGACAGAATAGTTATGATAAAAACTCATTGTAGATGGGCTACCCCTAATTTTATCTATGGTATATGCCCCTGCAAATGAACAAGAGAAGAATCTATTTTGGAGAGATTTCTACCCGAAAGTCTACAAATATAACCTACCTATCATATTCATGGGCGACTTGAATGACATCGAGAATGATACTGAGAAGGTGGGTGGTATTCATCCTCCTATAAGTAGATTTCGTCGCCTTAAGGATGTAAAACAGGAGCTCAACCTTCACACAATTCCATTTATAGGTTCCCCATTTACATGAAAAAACAAAACGGAATAAGGTGGATAATACTTTCGAAAGGTTAGACAGGGCCCTTGTTCAACAAGATGTCCTCACCAAGTTCAAAGATCTAGCAACTCACCATCATCAATTCACCTTCTCGGATCATTGCCTAATCACCATGAATCTAGGTCTTACTAAGGCTGAGAAAGGTTCCCCATTTCGCTTTGAAATAGCATGGACTACAAACCCAAGTTATAGAAACATAGTTGCAGAAGTCTGGAAAAATAAGATACATGGATCTTTTGGATTTAAATTGGTTCAAAAGCAAAAATTACTCAAAAATAATACCAAATTGTGGTGCAAAACCCACAAGAACAACTTAGATAGGCAATTACAGATTTTTTATCCACACATCAAGAAGCTGCAAGACTCTCTTTCATGGGGTACTCTCGCAGCTAAGGATGTTGAACGCTTAGAAATATTAGAAAACAAATTATTACAAATTATGAAATTTAGTCACAGGTTTTGGAAACAAAGGGCAAGAAGCAGATTTCTTCAACAAGCCGATAAAAATACTAAGTACTATCAAGCAATGGCCAAGATCAGAAGCAACAAGAATGCTACTGTTAGCTTTGTCTCCAAGACAGGGGAGTTAATAACAGACAAAGAAATAATTAGAGAACAAATCACTATTGAATTGGCTGAGAGGTATGTCTCTCAAAACATGATTAACATTGATCCAAGAGAAATAAAACACATAACAAATGAAATTTCGATTGAGCAAAATGAAAATTTAGTAAAAGAACCAACGGTAACCGAAATAAAAAATACTATCCTTAGCATGGCTGAAGACAAATCCCTAGGACCAGATGGCTTTCCTCTTGAATTCTATTCCGAATACTAGGATATAGTGGAAAATTTCGTCTGCAAAACAATTAAAGCGTTCTTCCACTCGGGAACGTTTCTCTCAGAAATAAATCAAACCTTCATAGCTTTAGTGCCAAAAAATGATAATCCTACCAATATTCATCATTTTAGACCAATTAGCCTTTGAAACACTATTTATAAAATTATTACCAAACTACTAGCAAATAGACTCAAGCCAATTCTCCCTAATATTATAAATCCTTTCCAAGGAGCCTTTGTAGAAGGAAGATCTATCCAAGACAACACGCTTATAGCCCATGAGATCTTCCACTCCTTCCATAAGCGGAAAAGCAAGAGGGGATGGATGGCGCTTAAACTGGATATGGAGAAAGCATATGATAAATTCAACTGGAAATTTATTGAGGCATCACTTAAGAAATTTGGATTCCATCCCCAATGGATTCAATGGGTGATGAAATGTATAACCACCCCTACTTTTTCGGTTTTGGTCAATAATATACCGGTTAAACAGTTTAAACCACAAAGAGAAATCAGACAGGGAGATCCTCTTGCTCCTTATCTATTTGTCATTATCATGGAACGCCTAGCTAGAGAGCTCCAACTAGAATCTTCTCAGGATGATGCTCTAGTGGGAATTAAGCTTACTCCTACTGGTCAATCTATACCGTTCCTAACATTTGCGGATGACACCTTGATCTTCGCTGAACCGTCTTATAAAAGTCTTGATACCATTAATAACATAATTAATGACTTCTCCAACAAGTCGGGATTAACCATTAATTATCAAAAGAGCTCGATCCAATTCTCAAAGAATGTGGCACCAGATTTAGCTAGAAACTTGGCGCACCAGATGAATATCCCGGTTGCTAGGGGTATGGAGAAATATATGGGAATCCCAATAATAAATGGCAGGGTAAAAAACTGTGTTTTTGATGAGGCCATACAAAACCTTCAAAAACAGCTTCCTAAATGGAAGTCCTCGTCCTTGTCTCAAGCAGGGAGAACAACACTTATAAAAGCTAATCTCAGCTCAAAAACTAACTACCTTATGCAAAGTTTTCTTCTTCCTAAGGAAATCCTCAGGAAGATCGACCAGGTAAATAAAATATGCTCTCCCAACGCTTTGAGTGGCTTAGGTATCCGAACTGCTGAAGAGCAGAACATCTCGCTTGAGATGAAACTGCTATGGAAACTCTACACCAACCTAACAACATTTGGGTAAAAGTAATCAATGAGAAGTACTTACGAAATAATAATATCAATGACCTCAACATCCATAATACATCCTGGCAATTTGGCAGTCTCCTGAAACTCAAAGATCGATTCCAAAATGGTCTTCTATGGATCATAAGGAATGGTGAAAAGGTCAATGTCTGGACAGACCCTTGGTTAGAGGGAACCTTAGAAAGATATACAGGTGATCATAATCTGGACATGATGGTATCCCAATTGATAACACAAGATAACCAATGGAATACCAATCTCCTGAACCAACTATTTCCGACACAGATTGTCCATCAAATTATACACATAAAGCTGCCAGATTGGAATGCCCCAGATAGACTAATATGGAAATATAGTAGAGACGATGTCTTTACTACTAAATGCTCGGAAAAACATACAATTCCCCACAACCCAAACAATGGTAGTAACTCCTAGATTTCGAAGATTCACATCCCTCCACGAAGCCAACACTTCATTTGGAAAATCGCAATTAATGGGTTAGCTACAAAAGAAAGATTAAATAGATTCTTCAATAGAGTCCCCTCTAGTTTTTGTTTTTGTGACACTAGAGAAGATAATGATCATCTGCTCCTTCACTGTCTATACACAAAAGAAATTATAGACAAATCTGAAGCAGATATGGGAAACTGCTTCATTGGTATTGGGACGCCCCTGGCATCTACCAAGAATATGGAAGCTATCTATAGAAGCAATGTACATTTTGGAAAACTTTGCATAATTTGGCATGCCATTTGGGAAGCTAGAAACAATATTATTTTCAAAAATAAAAATATAGAGAGCATAGAGACTATCAATATTAAGGCAATCAAAGCCATAAATGAATGGACGAATTCACAAGTAAAGGATACAACAATACACCGGAAAAGAAGAATTAAACACTCCAAATGGATTAAACCTCTGCTGAACACATACAAAATAAATGTAGATGGATCCGTTAGACAATCTGAGGAATGCCATATTGGGATTATTGTTCGAAACTGGCATGGCGAGGTTATTGATATTTATCATAGTGAAGTTTTCAGGGGAACTGTCTTCTTAACAGAATCCCTTGTCGTGTGTAAGGGGCTAGAATTAACCCGAACTAGAGGGTGGACAAATATTATAGTTGAATGTGATAATTTGGATGTAGTTAAAGCAACTCAAGATCTACAAACTCCCTCGTAGGAGGCACTTCGAGCCATTGAGAGAATCAAGAGGTTGAATATGGAGATCTCGACGGCCCAGATCCAACATTGCTTCCGAGAAGCTAACGGTGCAACTGACTATATAGCTAAATGTAGTAATGAATGTAATACTTCTACTCTCTCTTGAATAGGGATCTTTGTAACATCATCCGTCTGGATGATGATATCAAGAATGATCTTGTATAAAGATATTCTAATGTTTGCCTACTGTATAAAAAAAACAAAAAAAAAACTTCCTTTTTGACATACGCAATTTTTTTGCAGTTGTCGGTGATCGATTATTGTTTTGGGTGACAAGTATTTTTGTAAATTAAGGCTTCCTTATTTGTTCATTTGGTGACCTCGATCTTTGATAAAATATGAGTGGTTTAATTAAACATATTTAGATGAGAGGCCTGAATATGTATATATATACCAGAAGTTTTTCTATGGATCACCTGATTTCTATTAGGGTATATGCGGAGAAAACTATGAGATATCTGTAAGTGGAGCTGTGGAGGTAGGAACTAGTAAGGCCATGTTTATCGGCAATTCGTAGAATCGATACTAGGATTAATTTGAATAAAAAAATGGTGAAAATGGCAAGTATCGAATGGCTGGGTTACTAGAGCTAGTATCCGCATTAGTATCGCATGTAATAATTGCATCAACCAAGTGTTTCAGCGCTTAAATTGCTTTTCTTGATATATAGCATGCAACGACGTCGTTACGGGGTTAAAAACAAATTAAACGCAGCATACTGTATGATGGCAAGTTAAATGGAGGGGACACGTGTCGCGTTTGGGATGGCTGCTGCAGAGCATTGCCGATGGTGGACAAGTGGACGGTGTAGATTTAGTCTGTCACAAGTATAGTTTCATTTATAATGTGCAATTTTTGACATTAAAAATGTAAAATAAAAAAAATACAATAATACTAAATTCATTTTTTCTCTGCGCATAGACATCAATTTTGTATATGTTTGACCATATTTTTTAAAAAATATTTTCTTTTAAAACAATTATGTATATAATCGATTCCATATGTATCCATGCTTCAGGGACGGAGCGATGAGACATGAGGTGGCTCGAGCCCCCTCTAGTTCGGAAGCAAAAAATAAAAAATGTGTGTGTGTTTTTCTAAATTTTTTGATAATTTAAAGGTTAAAAAAAGTTAAAAAGGATAACAAAATTGTAAAGTATGTTTAGCATAGTTTGTATGGCTTGCAAAATTTTGAACCTTGACATCTTAAGTTTAAATCCCTATAACTTTATTTTGTTAAAAAAATGTCTTAGCTTTTTAAACATAAAGTAACTATTTAACTCACACATTTAATATTTTTTCTAATATATTCTTAAAAAACATTGTAATTTATATATATAATACTACAGTTCCAGGGCCATGGCGCTATTTTTTAAAAATAAAAAAAAAATATTATACAATTAAATAAAATATTAGTTTAAAATTTTGACTTAAACTTATACAAATTAATAAACTTATAAAAGAACTATTTCCGACACAGATTAAAAACAATTGCTATTTCAAAGATTATTTGAACGGAAGGGAAGGGATTAAAAACTTATAAAAGAACTATTTCCGACACAGATTAAACTTATATTAATTTAATATTTTAAAATAAATTTATTGGTTATTTCAAAGATTAAAAACAATTGCTATTTTTTTTAAAAAATGATTATTTGAACGGAAGGGAAGGGATTGGAAGGGAAGGTAGGGGGGGGAATAAAAGAGTAGGAAATATGGGGTCTGTTGAATTAGCTAAAATCAATTAGAAGATAACACTTTAACACACGTTTTCTGATTGAAGATAGTATGTAGGATAGATATATATATATTAAAAAAAATTGAATTTTTTTTTAGTCCCCTCTCGATTTTGTTTTGGCTCCGCCACTACCCATGTGAAAGATCACTAGCTATCATGCTTGATTATATTTTTTCAAATTCTAGGAAAACAAGTAATTACCTCCAATCAAAGTCTAATTTTTTTTATTAGGTAAAAATTCGAGTTCAGACATACCTGATACTCGAGTAGGCAAACGGAAATCCATCCATATAAATAATACATAATAACACAAAACATCAGAGAAGAAATAAAAAACCCAACAAGCCCATACAAGTTGTCAGCTAGCAGAGAAATCGAAGGAGAATCAATACGTACGCGCCACGAGTGTCAAGAACGTGGGAGAATGCAAAGACTCAAGACAGTACTCCAACCAAGAAGAGCGACTCTTGAGGATGTGTGAATCGCATCCACCTAGATGAAAGATCTTCGAAGACTACAAACACAACCACGATCCGTTGTCGATTAAAGAGAAAAGCCAAGTTACATATCCTAACTTAAAAAAGGCGATAAACCTTACTCCTATAAATTACGGAAAAAAAGAGCATGTAAAATTAGAATAAACATTTTTACAAGAGTCAAGTTATATTGGCAAGGGAGACCTTTTGAATGTCATTTTAATAACGTGCAATAATGTTTGGGCGAGGAAACTTCCTTGACAGATGCAAATTATGCAATGGTCAATTCAATTGGTTACCTAAAAGCAGATTCACCGGTTGAGTTGGAACTTGGAAGAATTATATCTTGTAAACGTGTCGAGGGAATGAGTCAAATTTTGGAGAGATCGAACACTATACATAATACATGATAATGGAACTGGATAAATATTTGAGAAGTCTACACTAATTTTTAATAATTTTATCGTTGACCACCATAAATTATTACGGTGACTCAGTTATTATTATTACGGGCTTACTATATACACTGTCAACATACGGCGTCTTGCAAGATTTGTGGCGCATTGTGAATGTGCGGATTTGCACACTCGCAATGCACACTCACACTTTTTTTATTTATTTATTAAATCAGCGTACGCACTCTATATGTAAGCGAATATATAATTCTTTTTAATAATGCGAATTAATGGCTAAGGAAGAAAAATCTGATGAAGGAAATGTGGAACTGTTCGAATTAATGGCTCACTGTACGAAAGCAAAATGCAGAAGGAAGGATGAATTAATGGCAAAGGAAAGACCACTTTTGATATACTTTGGCACGGGGGTTCAAAATAGCAGGGGTGTCATTTGCTACTTTTGCAAATGGGGGTAGCAAGTGATAGCCGGTTGATGTGAGCCTATTTTGCGATGTTTTATATTAAGTTTTATATCGATTTCTGCATACATTTCATATTATTGGGTTAATAGTACATAATCTATGTAGTTTATGCTTATTTGTCAAATTATGTAGTCTACACTAGTTTCTGTTTAATTTCGCAGAAATCGAGGCAGTTTAAAGCAATTCAGAGAAAGGAAGGAAACCATGGAAAAGCTCGACGTCCAATACAGAAAGTTTGAGGTCAAACAGGAGCTGAACCAGTCCATATCGAGCAGAAGAGAAGAAAGGAAGCACTCGACAAGACTAGTCGATATCGACCAAACTAGTCCATATCGAGTACTATGTGGTCGACTTCAGCTTCATCACACGAGATCGACGAGCAACCCACACGAGAGCACAATTCTAGTCGACATCGAGGAGTGTACTCAATGTCGAGTACCAGTCGAGCACCAGATTGTAGCCAAGCTCGAGTAGGAATCCAAAAAGAAGAAGAACTACTCAACGTCGAGTAGTTTACTCAATGTCGAGTACTCCTAGTGATCAATCTGATTCAAGAACGATTGGAGTCCGAGCAATTGTGGGATACTTGCAAGCAAAGGCATTGTCAACTACATGTGAAGATCTATCAAGATGGAAGATATTTATCCACTTTAGTTAGACTTACATTAGAGATTTATTTGTTTTTCTTTAAAGTTTTATCATTTATCTTTAGATAGATAATTTTAGATATAGATAGAGTATTATTTCCTTAGAGAGCGGAGATTGAATACTATAAATAAGGTCATTGGGGATTGAATAAATTTTGGGCTTGGCTCAATTGGTAAAGTGTATTTATGGGGGAGTATTGTGTGTGTGTGTGTCTCCGTGGCCGGGTTCGATTCTCACTCGCCCCAACTTTTAAAGGCAACTATTATAGGGAAGAGGGTTAGAAACCTTGCTAAATTTAGAAGAGAGAGTTTTCCGACCTGGGTGGTTTTTCCGGCCACCCTTGGCCTCCTTTTTTCACCGTCGGTGTCGTCTCTTAGTGGGCGAGTCTGAGTGTGTGGAAGGGCGGGGATGTCCCGGATCAATCCAATGATCAAAAGCTTTTGTTTTTGATTGTTAGATCCTATGTAGCACGGAAACGGAAACGGACACAGGACACGGACACGGGAAGACACGGGGAAACGGCAATTTCAAAAAACATAGGACACGGACACGGCAAATATATATGATATATATATCATTTTAAAGGTCTTGCAAAGATGTATACATTTATACTAAAAAGAGCCACCTAGATGTTAAGACCAATGAGATATAAATAAATAATTATATAACATTTCAAATCAAAATATATACAAATAAACATTGCTAAGTCTAAAAATAAATCAAAGTATAGAGAGGAGGTGGTCTACCATCATGTCTTGTTACCCCCCTCCTGCTGTTCTGCTAACTATATCAAGTTATCAACATAATCCCAAAGTGGTCCACTCCACCTCCACGTTCTGTTTCAAAGACCATTCTGTCTAGGGGCATTGTTGGCCTGTTGAGCTACTTATGTCACAAGCATCTTTTGGCTCTTACTAAGGTTTTGTACTTCGCCAGCCAGATTCTGAACGGTGCCCATAAGTTGTTCCATCATCAACTCCATTTTATCCTTCTAAGGTTCGCCTTTCGGTGGGAATCCAGGTGGTGGCGATTCTGCAGCTTTCTTATTAGCACATGAAAATCCGGGGTGATTCCTCACTCGAGGGTTGTAATTATTGAAGTTCCTGTTATAGCCTTGACCCCTATTATAATTCCCCATGTAATTTGCTTCCTCCTCCTGACTGCCGATATCTTGAGAGGCATAAATCTGATAGCCAGAAATGGTGTGATCTTGAGCTTTACAAAACTGACAAGGCACTGGTTTGGTGTTTGTAGTAGCACTCACTTCATTGACAAACAAAGACTTCTCCAATGCTGAGCTCAGATGTTTGATTTCAGAAGCCAATGCATCATATCTAGCATCCTTGAAGGTTTAAGCTCCCACTTCGAAGATCCCTGAACCTCTTTTGGCATTAGAAATAGCCCTGGGTTGTGAGTACTTCCCACATCGCTTAGTGATCTTCTCGATGAACGCCCAAGCATCTTCAGCTCCCATTTCGAGAAATTCTCCTCCAGATGAGGAGTCCATTAGCACTCTAGTGTTGTCACTGACAGCTTTGTAGAAAATTTCCAACAGATTCAGCTTCGTTATACCATGGTGAGGACACTCAAATAAAAGATCTTTAAATCTCTCCCACGACTCATCAATGTTCTCCCCAGCACCAACCATGAAAGAATTTATCTTCCGCTTCATCTCATCAGTCTTGGCTGGCGGGAAGAACTGATTCAGGAACTCAGATGACAATTCCTCCCAAGTGGTGATAGTGCCAGCAGGGATAGAATTGTACCAGTGTCTAGCTTTTCTAGCAAGTGAGAAGGAGAATGATCGCATTAAGAACTCTTCAGGGGGGGACACCTTGAACCTTCACTGTATCCATCAATTCTTTGAATGTGGATATGGGCTGATGGGGGCTCTCAGCAGGAAGCCCATTGAACATGTTCTGTCTTATCATATTCAACAATGCAGGCTTTAGCTATAAATTGGCGGGTGTTAATGTAGGAAGAATTACACCCGGTTGAGGTAGGTACTGAGCTGGATCCATACGCTCTCCTAGAGTTTGCGGCCCTTGGGGTTGTGGTAGTGGATTCGCCATAATTTGTCGATTAGTAAGCTCTTTTTGTAGAGCAGCATTCTTTAGATCTCTCTGACCCATCAGTCGCTCGAGTTCGGCTAAATGATTAACGTTATCACCCATTGTTTGATTTATAGCAATGTGTTGTTCAACTCTTCTTCTACGAAAGGTACTCGATATCGAGGAGTGCTATTCGATATCGAGGAAGACAGAAAACTAAAACGAAATAAAGTAAAGACAAATGCTTTGGGATTTCGAACTAAACTTTATGTAAAATACTTCCAAGATTTGGGTTTGCAACAACGATAACCAAGCATGTATAAGGCAGAAATAAAACAGATAATCATGTGAATTGCATCAAAGGATCAAGCTTTCGCCTTTTCCAATAATTAGACAACTCTTTCAAGAAACCCTAATTATCTCTACTGATTTTATGTTTACAATCCATGTTGTTAGCATGGACCTCCATTAGATGGGTAATAAACACATAACAAGTAGTGGATGCTCAAAACATGATAAAAGTCGGATCTTTACCTTAAACACGCATGGCTAACGTCGGACTCGCCCCAACCCTAGAAGTGGGTGGACTACTCGCGCTTCATCGCAACCTCAGACATCGATTAAAAGGAAATAACAACTTGTATTAAACTAAATTCAAAGACTTTACAATCCCGGCGATCCAACTCTCGTTGAACGCCAAAACCCTAAAACCTCTTAACTCCTAAACCGTCTCTGTGAACTACTTCTCTAGCTTGTGAATTGGATTTTTTTCTAAAATCAGCCCCATGGGCTTTATTTATAGCCTTCTACTCCTTGCTATTCAAGGATAGAATATCTATATCTATATCTAAATCTATATCTAAAACATTAAAGATAAATAAATGCAATAAGGGAATTAAATCTAAAAAGGAAATTATATCTAAAAGTCTTCAAGTGGATAAATCTTTTCTCCCATTATGGATCTTGATAGAATCGGCAATCTTCGGCCCCAAGGAATCTCAATCCGAGTAGAATTGCGCAAACCGCGTTACGCGTCTTCTGGAAGGTTTCTTCGATCTCGATGAGACTTACTCGATCTCGAGTAAAATCATGTCGTCGACTTCAGTGGCTCGACATCTCGGGTTGCTCTTCCTCGACATGCTCGGGTGCGTGTTTCTGATGTCCTCGATCTTGAGGAGTGTCCTCGATCTCGAGTAGAGTGTAACCCGACATGTTCTCGTCCTCGGCTTCTCGATCAGGTGGTCTTCCTCGACTCCGGGCTGGTCTTCAGATCTTACCGATATCGAGTAAAGTACTCGATATCGGGTAACTCTCTGGAGTCGGGTAGCTCTGCCTTCAGTTCCTCGACCTGGCCCGTCCTCAACCAGGCACTGCTCGGACACTTTGGGTCGATATCGAGGAAATGTACTCGAGATCGAGTAAATCTCTCAGCTTTTTGCTCTGTTCTTAAAATGCACTTTCCCGAGTCCTCGTTTGTCGGATTGACGCATATGACCATGCGTTGGAAAGCTCTTTCCGAGGGCTACAACTATCATGAAGACATTAAAGCTTGATTCAGAATGATAAATGCAGAAAAATGGCATTTTCTCCGGTTGCACCATTCTTAGCTTCTCCATGAGTTTTCTTTAAGCTCCAAAGTGCGTCCGATTTCTGCGAAATATAACAAAAACTTGTGTAGACCTCCATATATTGCAAATAAACATATACTACACATATTCTGTATTATTCTAACCCAAATGCATGAAATGCATGCAGAAAACTATATAAAAGTAACTATAAAACATGGCAAATTAGGCTCACAACAAACACCCCATACTTAAGTTTGCTTGTCCTCAAGCAATACTTTTAGTTGTCATTCAGGGGAAGAATTCAAACTCTCAACATCTTAGATTCATTGTCATATAACCCTGCAATCAATTACCATCCTCGAAAAGGTACTACTGTCACAAATTCATGCATGTGCAATAAAAAGCAACATCTACTCACAAAAGGAGGGTTATGCAAAATCATTCATACGTGACAAAACATTAATAATCAAGAGGACTTTAATTTAAGCTCAATAAGGAGTAGATTGGTAAAAGGCTAAAGGTGGGTAGTTTTTGGCCATGTGGTGCTAACGATCCGAGAAAATGGAGTATTTCCAAACTTTCTTAACCACATCCCTTCTTCCTTTGATTCATCACCTTCCATAATGCTTTTCTCAATAATAATGCTTTTACCTCTCTAACCTCAGCACTGCCTTCTTGCGAGTCACAAATACGGGTGTCATGAATGGCCCCGGATACTTAGTGTTTTGGACTCCTCACATGTGTGTCCCATCTCACTGAACTAAGTCAGTAAGTAGGGTCGATCTACCTTTATCTTCTGAGGTGATCGGATTTTCTTTCACTCATTAAATTTTCCATATATTTCAAACAATTTCCAACCCAACTCCAAATAATGATAATAACAACACAACAACCATATAATAATCTCCATAATGTGACATCATTCTCAACATAATCCCCGGATAGGAAATAAGGTAAAGAATGGAAAATATTTAGAACATGTGGAGCATAATATGAAATAAGGCATATATATGACTTTTGTGATGCATAAGCATAGGTAAGGATAGGATATAACAATGAGCACATTATATGGAAATATAAAGTCCTCCATCCTCTTATCAAGCAATATGTCAAAAGCAACATCAAATTTTTCCTCCTTTCATGGTTTTCAAGAAAATATGCACTACATTGTGACTTCCCTTTACTAGGCAATTTCATGCTATATCTCTAATGAATCCAATTTTGCATCGTCGAGTTCAATATAAGCTTCCATGACACTAATCAAAATTTTAAATGGGGGTCATTTTTTCAAATTTTGGAAAACATGCATGTAAGCCCATAAATCAATAATGAATTCCAAAATAGCCATGTATAAGCAATAAAAAAATATGCACACATAATGTCAAATATTCACAAAGTAAGCCCTTCCCCCACCCCATACTTAAACATTACAGTGTCCTCACTGTATAAAAACAAGGGTAAACAAAGAAACTCACTAGACAGGTGTGCATGGCTTCATAATATCGAGTGTAAATGCCTAGGCCGAATCTGATTTAGCTTGCTTCTATCCCCATGGACCTGAAAAATATAGAACAGAAATACCCACAATAGAAAAACTAAAAGTTCAAAACCAAAAAAACAAACAAAAGCAATAATGTCCAAAAGGTCCCAAAATATAAATGTCTATTTACAAGCTCTAGATTTTATAGTCGCTAGGCCGACTTTCTCCATTTAGCTTTAGCCGGGCTCATCTTTGTCCGGAGGTATAGGTGGATCTGGTCGTTCCTCTGGTGGTGGGAAGCGTGGGATGTCATCTGGGGGCATCATGTGAAGAAGGTTAAACCTCCCCGAGTGGACGCTCCATGGCTCCACCCATCCATCTTCCTGGGCTCCAGCTGGCATGCATAAAGGAATATATAAAGGAAATTTGCATACCTCAAAATCATACCTCTTTCGCTCCATTGGTTGATTTGTTTGCGTGTCTCCACCACAGCAAAACGGTGGAGTGGGAAGAGATATTTCCACCTCATCGTACGGAGCTTTATGCCACTTTGCAAGGACCCCATACTTGAATATGAACATCGGTTGCTCAACATCGTCGGGGATAGCCTTCACCTTATAAGGCAAAAGTGACTTTGAAACAACATGGGCAACGACGTCCAACTTCTTCTTTTCTGGCTCTTCTTCCTCTAGAGGTTCTTCAAATGGTTTTTCAAAGTCAGAGGACAAAGTTGGAATTGAGATAGCGGAAGGACATACCTGGGTATTGACTAGAGATAGATCAATATCGATTGGAGATGGGTCGACATCGACTAGCTGTTGGTCAAAGTCGACCTCAGGTTCAGATTCTCCTTCTAGCAGGATTGGGGCTTCTGGCGGTGATATTGACAAATCCCGGAGCTTCCTAAATGCGCGTACACCCTCAAGCCATGCCTCCTCATCAACGATGTATAGCCATCTCAAATATTCCAATTCTTTTCCATACTGTCTCGCTCTTTCCCTTTCAAAATACTCGAAGGTGTCCTGCATATACCTATAGAAGAAAAACTCAAAGAAAACGTGAGATCTAACTACCTAAGGCGCGAATGATTGCTTCCCCGGCAACGGCGCCAATTTTTTGTAAGGAGGAAATCGAGTATGCAAAATAGAATGTAAATAAAATAAGGCAAACCAGATTCCGTCCCTTGCAAATAATTACAAGACTTCCTCCCGATGCAGTAGTGGGAAGTCAGGATCGATCCACGAGGAAGCGTGTCAGCGGATCCTAGGCAGCAAAGAAATCTCATAGACAAAAGTCGACCAAAGATTGTCGATCTCGACTAGGGTTAGTCGACAGAAGATCGGACAAGTCGAACACAGCACAGCAGCAGCTCCCGACGATTTTGGTCGAGATCGAGTAAGACTTACTCGAGATCGAGGAAGTTTGTCGACGTCGGGTTGGCTCTTGTCGATCACCTGCACACAGAAGCTACAACGATCTGGATCGAGAATCAGTACTCGATATCGAGGAGTGCTATTCGATATCGAGGAAGACAGAAAACTCAAACGAAATAAAGCAAAGACCAATGCTTTGGGATTTCGAACTAAACTGTATGTAAAAGACTTCCAAGATTGGGTTTGCAACAACGATAACCAAGCATGTATAAGGCAGAAATAAAACAGATAATCATGTGAATTGCATCAAAGGATCAAGCTTTCGCCTTTTCCAACAATTAGACAACTCTTTCAAGAAACCCTAATTATCTCTACTGATTTTATGTTTACAATCCAAGTTGTTAGCATGGACCTCCATTAGATCGGTAATAAACACATAACAAGTAGTAGATGCTCAAAACATGATAAAAGTCGGATCTTTACCTTAAACACGCATGGCTAACATCGGACTCGCCCCAACCCTAGAAGTGGGTGGACTACTCGCGCTTCATCGCAACCTCAGACATCGATTGAAAGGAAATAACAACTTGTATTAAACTAAATTCAAAGACTTTACAATCCCGGCGATCCAACTCTCGTTGAACGCCAAAACCCTAAAACCTCTTAACTCCTAAACTGTCTCTGTGAACTACTTCTCTAGCTTGTGAATTGGATAGAATATCTATATCTATATCTAAATCTATATCTAAAACATTAAAGATAAATAAATGCAATAAAGGAATTAAATCTAAAAAAGAAATTATATCTAAAAGTCTTCAAGTGGATAAATCTTCTCTCCCATGATGGATCTTGATAGAATCGGATAGACTCGGCAATCTTCGGCCCCAAGAAATCTCAATCCGAGTAGAATTGCTCAAACTGCGTTACGCGTCTTCTGGAAGGTTTCCTCGATCTCGATGAGACTTACTTGATCTCGAGTAAAATCATGTCTTCGACTTTAGTGGCTCGGCATCTCGGGTTGCTCTTCCTCGATATGCTCGGGTGCGTGCTTCTGATGTCCTCGATCTCAAGGAGTGTCCTCGATCTCGTGTAGAGTGTAACCCGACATGTTCTCGTCCTCGGCTTCTCGATCAGGTGGTCTTCCTCGACTCCGGGCTGGTCTTCAGATCTTGTCGATATCGACTAAAGTACTCGATATCGAGTAACTCTCTAAAGTCGGGTAGCTCTGCCTTCAGTTCCTCGACCTGGCCCGTCTTCGACCAGGCAGTGCTCGGACACTTTGGGTCGATATCGAGTAAATGTACTCGAGATCGAGTAAATCTCTCAACTTTCTGCTTTGTTCTTAAAACGCATTTTACCGAGTCCTCGTTCGTCGGATTGATGCATATGACCATGCGTTGGAAAGCTCTTTCCGAGGGATACAACTCTCATGAAGACATCAAAGCTTGATTCAGAATGATGAATGCCGAAAAATGGCCTTTTCTCCAGCTGCACCATTCTTAGCTTCTCCATGAGTTTTCTTTAAGCTCCAAAGTGCGTCCGATTTCTGCGAAATATAACAAAAACTTGTGTAGACCTCCATATATTGCAAATAAACATATACTACACAGATTCTGTATTATTCTAACCCAAATTAATGTATGAAATGTATGCAGAAAACGATATAAAAGTAACTATAAAACATGGCAAATTAGGCTCACAACACTCTCCGACGTGAGTCGATATTGAATGGGTCAGTCGATATTAACTGGACTCACTTGATTCCTAGTGGTTACAATGCTCAGGGTGATTCCTACTCGGTCACATCATATTGACTTGACATCTTCAGTCGATATCGACTAACAGGGTCGAGGTCGAGTCTTCTTCGCAGCTTTCCACACCTGAAATTTCGTTCGCATCTTTAGTCGATTTTCTTCCTAATTGCTTTCATTGCTTAATAATAATAATAATAATAATAATAATAATAATAATAATAATAATAATAATAATAATAATAATAATAATAATAATAATAATAATGATAATAATAATAAAAAATAATAATTGTTAATGGAGGAAATCAAGTCTAATAAATATAAATATAAAAATCAAACAAGTCTCCAGCCTTCGCAAATAAATTCAAAACTTCTTCCCGCTGTACTGGAATGGTCAGGATCGAATCCACGAGGAAGGGTGATAGCGCTTTCCAATTTAGTATCTCAAAATCAGCTTTTAATGTCGACTAGAAGTTGACTTGATGTCGACTCAGATAGGTCGATGTCGACTCGAACAGTCGATGACCTATAAAACATGCATAACAGAAGAGAGAAGACTCAACGTCGACTCAGTGGTGACTCGATGTCGAGTGTGAGTGTGCAGAAAAACGTAGTCGTGCAGAAAATAAGAGTTTGTGTCGGAAAAGAACGTCCAAAAAATATTAGGATGAACAAGAAGATCGATGAACAAAAAATATCGCAAATTGTTTTTTTTTTAATTCAATGTTATGAAACATTATGCCTTTTCATCAAATAACCTTCGTTATTAACAATTAAGAATATAGAGGCTTTCGTATAAATAGTTATTGTTACTACCCTTTTTTATAATTAATCCAAATTCATATTAAGATCAGTTTTGCTTCAATAATACAAATAATGATTTACCTACTACTATCGTAGAAGAATCATGCAAATAAGGATAGAAGATGAAATCGCAATAAAGATTGTACCTTTTAGCATAAACTTACATGGCTACCGTCGGGCTAACCCCAACCCTAGAAGTAGGGTGACTACTCGTGCCTCATCACAATAGCAAATATCATATTCATACAGGAAATAACATGAATTAAACTAAAAAGACAACTTACAACCGAACAAGCCATAATCGCTTTTGCTCTTCACAACTCACTCGGCCAAATTCTCTCTCTCTCTCTCTCTCTCTCTCTATTGCCTAACTAGTGTTTTCAGAATTTCTTGTGAGCTGGAACGAATAAAAACTCAGCTCCTAGGGCTTTATTTATAAGGCTCAATCCTTGCTAGCCAAGGAGAGTAATCTATCTATCTATATCTATATCTATCTAAAAGATGAAATGTTCCTTAATTTAATAAAATACAACAAATGGAAAATCCCTAGGTAAATTAAGAATTCACCAAATAGGATAGATGTCCAACTAATGTAGATAAAATATCATTTTCTTCATGTAGAAGCAAAGTCACACTCGGATTCGGACTCGGTTCAATGTCGGATTGGGTGCAGGAATCTCACTCGACATCGAGTAAGGGACTCGACGTCGAGTCATCTTCAATGTCTCCAGTTCTACTTTACTCGATGTCAGCTCTCTTGTGTAAGAGAACGAGTGGTCTTCACTCTATATTGAGTCATGGACTCGATATCGACTCCTCACGTTGTTGTGCACTTATTTCAACATGTTTTATGCCTATCTTTAATGCCAATTTTAATGTTATATTTGCATTCTAGGATGAGATTATTAGGAATTTGTGTAGTTATGCTTAATATTTCAAAATATGGAGTCTACACTAGTTTCTATTTAATTTTGCATAAATGGAGGCATTCTACAACAATTCGAAGAAGGGAGGAAACCATGGGAGAGCTCGAGGTCTAATCCAGAATGTCCAAAGTCGAGTAGCAGCTGAACCAGGGCAAGTCGAGCAGAAAACAATGAAGAAAGCACTCGACAAGACTAGTCGACGTCGACTACACCTAGTCGATGTCGAGTACCTTGGTTGACCTCAGCTCCAGAACACGAGATCGAGCACAAGCCGAGTACAGAACCACTCGAGACGACAAATTCTACTCGCGGTCGAGGACTTACTCGATGTCGAGTACCCGTCGAGAGTTCGAATCCTAGTCGAGTTCGAGAACGTTCCGAGGAGAAGAAGAATTCTACTCGACGTTGACTACTCTTGTCGATGTCGAGTACTTCCCCACACCTCTCCGAGTCGAAATCGAGTGGAGGTCCGAGTGTGTGTTTACTTGCAAGCGAAGTCGCGTGGGAAATCTATCAAGACACGTGAAGATCTATCAAGATTGAAGATATTTATCCACCCTAGTCTTACTTACCTTAGAGATTTATTTATTTTATTTACCAAGTTTTATCATTAAGCTTTAGATAGATAGTTTTAGATATAGATAGAATATTCTTTCCTTGGATAGCGAGGATTGAATACTATAAATAAGGCCCTAGGGGTTGGTTTTAGGAATTAATTTCATTCTCAAGCAATTGAGAAAACACTAGTTAGGCAATTTAGAGTTTTATTTGGAGCTTAACCGAGTAGAAAGTTGGAAAGACGAGAGCGGATTTGGCATCGATCGGTTGTAAACTTTGTTTTTGATTTAATGCAATTTAGTTCCTTTAAATTATTGATGTGTGTTTTTGTGATGAAGAGCGAGTAGTCACCCAACTTCTAGGGCCGAGGTGAGCCCGACGGTAGCCATGTAAGGTAATGCGATAAAGGTACAACTTTTGATGCGATTTCATCTTCTATCCCTATAAGCATGATTCTTCTGCGACAGTCGAAGGTGATACTTATTTGTGTTATTGAAGCAAAAGTGATCTTAATGCAAATTTGGATTAATTATGTGAAAAGGGTTAGTAACAATTAGGGTTTATGGGAAAGCCTCTATATTCCTATTTGTTAATAACGACAATTATTTGATGAAAAAGGATGATATTTTATACCTTTAGCATTATTCTTATATGGTTAACGTTGTGGCATTGAAACCCCAATTCTGGAAGCTTTTTTATATTATTGAATTACATCCCACCAATTCTGTGTTTATTTTCGTTTCTGCGTTATTTCTCTACGTTTTACGCTGCACTGAGCACTCGATCTCGACGACTTTCTTGTCGACGTTGAGTACACTGGCCGACGTCGAGTACTGCCCTACTCGACATTGCTTGTTTTTGCTTCTGTTGTGCAGCTTTGCAGGTTTACTCGACTAAGGTAGTCGACATCGAGTAATTCTACTCGACGTCAAGGACTTCTGCTGGTTGATACCAGAGGATATAGGAGCTTGAAAGGCGAGCGCTGACACGCTTCCTCATGGACATGATCCTGATTCCCTTCCACTGAAACATGAGGAAGTCTTGTAATTTTTATTTGCGTGGTTCAGGGAGTCGATTTGGAATTTATATGATATTTATTTCGTACTTGATTTTCCTCCCCTAACACACATCGAGTGGTATCTTCTCCTTTGCTTCTGGCTCGATATGTTGGCGTGATTTCACTTGATGTCGAGTCACTTGGGCGATGCCAAGTGACTCTTTAGTAGACGTCGAGTGCTTGGCAACTTATTTTCCTCTTCTCCGAATTGTTCCGAAAATGCTCCGATTTCTGCGGTATTAAACAAAAACTTTTTTGTAGATCTCTATATATGACAAATAAACATAAAGTACACAATTCCTAAACTATTCTAACCTAGAAATATAAAATGTGGATAGAAATCGAAATACATGTAAACGAAAAACATGGAAAATTCAGCGCACATCAACACCCCATACTTAAGCTTGCTTGTCCTCAAGCAACACTTTTATTGGTTATCCAGAGGAAGAAATCAAACTCTCAACATCAAAGATTCATTCTTATATAACCCTGCAATCAATTACCATCCTCAAAAAGGTACTAATGTCACCAAATATCCATGCATGTGAATAAAAGCAGTTTTGCACACAAAAGAAGGGTTATGCAAAAACATTTTTTCCTGCGACAAAGCAATAGTAATCAAGAGGACATTATTTAAGTCACAAAGGAGTAGATTGGTAAAAGGCTAAAGGTGGGATATATTTGGCCATGTGGTGCTAATGATTCGGGGAAATGGAGTAATTTCCAAACTTCCCATACCACATTCCTTCTTCATTTGATTTCTCACCTTACTCTCATCGCTCAATGCTTTTTTCACTATAATTCTTTTACCTCTCTAACCTCAGCACTCCCTTCTCGCGATTCGCAAATATGGGTGTCATGAATGGCCCCGGATACTTAGTGTTTTGGACTCCTCAAATGTGTGTCCTATACTGCAGAACTAACATCTTAACGCATGCAGGATCGATCTACCTTTATCTTTTGAGGTGACTAGATTTTCTTTCACTCGTTAAGTGTTCCATAAACTTTCAATTTCCTGCCAAACTCCAAAATAATGATACAACACAATTCACTATAAAATATCCCCAAAAGTAACATCCATTCTCAACATAATCCTCGGATAATAAAATAAGGTAAAGAATGAGCAATATTTAGTATATGTGGAGCAAAAATGATGTAACGATATGTAAGGCTCATATATGGCTTCTGTGATGCAAATAGGTATAGGTATGACTAGGAATATAAAAATGAGCATTATTTGGAAAATATAGTCTCCATCCTGTTGTTGTGCAACATGTCAAAAGCAACATCAAGTTTACCTTCTTTCATGGTTTTCAAGAAATATTGCACTTCACTGAGACTTCCCTTTACTAGGCAATTTCATGCTATATCTCTTAATGAATCCAATATTGCATCGTCGAGTTCCATTAAAGATTCCATGACACTAATAAAAAAGTTTCAATGGGGGTGATGAAAATAAACTTTGGATAAAAATATGAAGCATATAGATGAATGAACATATCCCAAGTAACCATGTATAGAGGAATGTGGAGAAATATTCATAAGTATCATAAAAGTAGTCCTTTCCCCAACCCCATGCGTAAAAGATTACAGTGTCCTCTTTGTATAGAAAAAATGGGTAAATGAAGAAACTTATTAGACATGGGCCTGAAACTCAAAATAAGTGCTCTCCAGCGTGAGTCGATATTGAGTGGGTCAGTCGATATTGACTGGACTCACTTGATTCCTAGTGGTTACAATGCCCAGGGTGATTCCTACTCGATCACATCATATTGACTTGACATCATCAGTCGATATCGACTCACAGGGTCGATGTCGAGTCTTCTTCGCAGCTTTCCGCACCTAAAATTTCGTTTACATCTTCAGTCGATTTTCTTCCTAATTGCTTTCATGGCCTCGACGGCTCATCCTGGCGCTCGGAGTCGATGTCCGGTCGCTTCCTCTCTCCTTGGCGCCTCGGACTAGTCTCACGGTCTGTACGTGTTCAGCAATTTCATGTTTGCCATTGTTCAATTATTTTCAGTGTCTGGTGTGTCATTTTTCCGACCCGTCTTCGGTGGCTGCTGTTATGTTTTTGCTGTCCTTCGTCCCGGGGGTGCTTTCGGGGTCGTTGTTGCGGGGTCACCTTGAGGTTGCACTGGTTTGCTGTTCGTTTTGTTGGGTGCGTGTCGATCTATTGCTTCCGGGTTTGTGTGTGATTGTTCTGTTCAGTCCGGTGGAGTATGGTTTTGTGTGCTCTTGGTGGTGTGTGTCGGTTTTTTTGTGTAGGCTTCTTTGTTTGATGTTGCGGGTATGTCTCTCTCGTAATCGGATGAACGGTTTCATTGCCCTTTCCGAGGGCATGAAGGGTGTAGGGATGGTCGTCCAGTGAATACCGGTCTCACGCTGAAGTATTTCGTTGATCACCTTTCTAGGCATTTCAGTACGTCGGAGGCCGTTGAGAAATATAAGAGAGTCATTTCTTCAGACAGGTTTGTTTATGAACTGCTTGCTGCCAATCTTGAACAGGCTGGTCATTGGTTATGTGGCATATGTTTGCGTAATCATGCGGTAAGGATGGCGTGCAAGCATGGAGGTATAGGGATCCCTACCGTCGGTCCGGGGTGTAGTGCTAACGGTGAGTAGTTTGTCATCTATGGGATTCCTATACCGGATGCTTCTCCATGTTGGTTGCCTCCTGCTCATCGGGACTCGCTTGAAATCCATGAGGTTGATGTAGCTAGTCTGAGGGAATTGGCTTTTAATGAGCACTTGTTTGAGCGCTTTCTTGAGCGAAAGTTTGTGACCTCCAAAAGTATCCCTTACAAGCTCCGTCTTGAGTTTGGGAGGATATATCTTGAAGCTCTCTCTAGAGTCATTGCTCAGCCTTCAAATATTTCTTATTGGGTTCAGTTATTTGTTCTCCCGGCATGTGTGCTCCATACGAATGCTTTGCAGGGCCGTCCTAAAGGTATGGATATTGGAAGGAAGAGGGATCAAGTTGCGTCTATGGCTGCTGCCTTGGCCTTGTGGAAAGAGTCGGGGGGGATGCAAGCTCTGGTTCAGAATATTCTCACCCCTAATGCCTCTTACGACTGTGGCTTGGTAAATAAGAAAAAAGATGTGTCTCAATTTGAGTTGAATGTGGTTCAGTGTAAACGCAAAATGGGGGATGGTCATTATGCGGCTGCTATTAGGGTCCTCACGTCCTCTGGGATTGCCCCCGTCAATGACGACACAGTTGCTGAGCTCCTTGCTAAGCATCCTATTTCTCCTCCACCGGTTGTTTCAAGTGATCCTCTAATGGTGCCGGCTTTGTCAGTTAGTAAAGAGTTAGTCCTTAATCAGATTAGGAGCTTCCCCAAGGGTACTTCTTGTGGGAGAGATGGTCTTCGTGCACAACATCTCATTGAGATTCTGAGTGGGGTCTGTGAAGGCATTGCTAGTGAGCTTCTTGGAGCTATCACAGGCGTTGTTAACCTTTTTCTGTCAGGTGCTTGCCCTCGGGTACTTGCTGAATTTGTAGCGAGTGCTCCTTTGACACCGTTGTTGAAACCGGGTGGGGGTGTTCGCCCTATTGCAGTAGGTTCTATTTGGAGGAGATTGGCTTACAAATCGGCTGCTTCTATCATCACCAAGGAGCTTAGCAGTTATTTGGGCACACACCAAATCGGCTGCTTCTATTTGGTGAAGCTATTCTCCACTCTGTTAACAGGCTATTACTAGATAAAGGTATGGATAGTGGTATGTCCTTGCTTCTTGTGGACTTCTCTAACGCTTTTAATCTCGTTGATAGAAGTGCTTTAATTCGGGAAGTGCGCACCCGTTGCCCTTCCATTGCTCCATGGGTTGAATTCTGCTATGCCAAACCTGCTCGTCTCTATTGGCAGGATGTACCTTTACACTCTTGTCAAGGTGTGCAGCAGGGTGATCCGTTAGGTCCACTTTTGTTTGCTCTAGTTCTACATCCGCTTGTCACTAAAATTAATGCCTCGTGTGCTCTTAACATCAACGCTTGGTACTTAGATGATGGTACCATATCAGGTGACACTAGGGAGGTTGCTAAGGCTCTTGAGATTGTGGTTAGCGAGGGTTCGACGTTAGGGCTATTCATTAACATTCAGAAAACTGAATTATTCTGGCCGACTGAAGATCCGCGGAGCCATGAAGTTGGTATGTTCCCATCTGACATTTCTAGACCAAAATCGGGAGTGAAATTGTTAGGCAGACCAGTCAACAACAATGCTACATTCTGTAATAGCTTGATTATGAAGAGGGTGGACAAGGCGATATAGGTTCTTAAGGTTGTGAGGAGGCTAGAAGATCCCCAATGTGAATTGCTCCTTTTACCGAATTGTATCGGAGTCTCCAGATTGATGTTTGCTCTTCGAACTTGCCCCTCTCATGCCCTCCCCGGAGCTATACAGTGTTTTGATGATGAGCTTCAGGCCTCCCTTGAGCATGCAGTTAGTGCCGGAGGCCCAGGGTTTGGTTCGTGGCAGTGGCGCCAGGCTACACTTCCTTTAAAACTTGGTGGGTTTGGTGTGCTCTCGGCTGAGGATGTTAGTCATTTTTCTTTCATCGCATCTTGTCTCCAAACAGCTGATATCCAAACATCCATTTTGAGTAAGCTAGCGCCATCACCTTCCAGACATCCTGACATTAGCTCTGATAATGATCTCACCCAAGCTATCTCGAGGTATGTCGCTTGTGTTGGTTCGGATATTGATGACTTGTTTGTATCCCCCGCCCCCAAAAAAATCATGTCAGTATTGGCGGATCGATACTTCAAGTTCATTGATGACAACTTGGTGTCCACACTCAATCCAACTTGAAGACAGCTGCAGGTTTTGCAAGAAGTGAAAGGAGAGAGAGCACATGATTTTTTGTTGACTACTCCCATTGAGGGCCTTGCTCAGACCATGCCGTCTCACCAGTTTTGTTTTGTCCTCCAATACCATCTCTCGATTCCTATGTTTAGTGGGTATCCGACCTGTCCCAGTTCTGAGCTGGATAAGATGGACCCTTTTGGAGACGATGCTCTGCATTGCAGTCGAGGCATCGGGACTAAGCACCGACACAATATGGTCCGAGATGTTTTGGCAGATATTTTTTATAAGGCAGGTATCGCAGTTCAGAAGGAAGCGCGAACTGGTATGACCAGTGATGATGGTGTTGAGCTGCGGCCAGGTGATTTGTTGGTTTATGGGTGGGATAAAGGTAGGGACACTTGTGTCGATGTGGTTGGGGCTTCGCCATTTACAACTAGAGCTAATGATTCCTTTGTACCTGGCAAGGTAGTTTCCCAAGCGACTGAAAGGAAAGAGAAGAAGTATGCTGATATTTGTGCTACTAAAGGGTATTGCTTCATGGCATTTGCGTTCTCTACTTTTGGGGAACTGGGAGATGATGCTATTGGCTTTATGAAGCGGGTTCAATTGGTTACAAAGAGTCATGGGGCGGGGTCTAATAATGGTGATTTCTTATTTCATAGAGTTGGATTTACTATTCAGAAGGGGGTTGGAGCTCAATTTGTTACGAGACTTCCAACCAACTTTGTATAAATCATTTTATTATAATAATAATAATAATATTATTAAAAATAATAATAATAATAATTGTTAATGGAGGAAATCAAGTCTAATAAATATAAATATATAAATCAAACAAGTCTCCAGCCTTCGCAAATAAATTCAAAACTTCTTCCCGCTGTATTGGAATGGTCAAGATCGAATCCACGAGGAAGGGTGTCCGCGCTTTCCAATTTGGTATCTCAAAATCAGCCTTTGATGTCGACTAGAAGTTGACTCGACGTCGACTCAGATAGGTCGATGTCGACTCGAACAGTCGATGACCTATAAAACCTGCATAACAGAAGAGAGAAGACTCGACCTCGAGTGGGGAGCATCGATGTCGACTCAGTGGTGACTCGATGTCGAGTCCGTGGACTCGATGTCGAGTGTGAGTGTGCAGAAAAACGTAGCCGTGGAGAAAATAAGAGTTTGGGTCGGAAAAGAACGTCCAAAAAATATAAGGATGAACAAGAAGATCGATGAACAGAAAATATCGCAAATTGTTATTTTTAAATTCAATGTTATGAAACATTATGCCTTTTCATCAAATAACCTTCTTTATTAATAGTTAAGAATATAGAGGCTTTCGCATAAATAGTTATTGTTACTACCCTTTCTGATAATTAATCCAAATTCATATTAAGATCAGTTTTACTTCAATAATACAAATAAGGATTTACCTACTACTGTCGTAGAAGAATCATGCAAAAAAAGTACAGAAGATGAAATCGCAATAAAGATTTTACCTTTGATCATAAACTTAGATGGCTACCGTTAGGCTCACCCCAACCCTAGAAGTAGAGTGACTACTCGCACCTCATCACAATAGGAAACATCATATTCATAAAGGAAATAACTTGAATTAAACTAAAAAGAGAACTTACAAGCGAACAAGCCACAGTCAATTTCGCTCTTCACAAGCCACTCAGCCAAACTCTCTCTCTATACTCCCTATATTGCCTAACTAGTGTTTTCACAATTGCTTGTGAGCTGGAATGAATAGAAACTCAGCCTTAGGGCTTTATTTATAAGGTTCAATCCTTGCTAGCCAATGAGAGCAATGTATCTATCTATATCTATATCTATCTAAAAGATAAAATGTTCCTTAATTAAATAAAATATAACAAATGGAAAATACCTAGGTAAATTAGGAATTCACCAAATATGATAGATGTCCAACTAATGTAGATAAAATATCATTTTCTTCACGTAGAAGCAAAGTCACACTCGGATTCGGACTCGGCTCAGCGTCGGATAGGGTACTGGAATCTCACTCGACATCGAGTAAGGGACTCGACATCGAGTCGTCTTCAATGTCTCGAGTTGTGCTTTACTCGTCATCGACTCTCCTGTGGAGGGGATCGAGTGCTCTTCACTCAATATCGAGTCATGGACTCGATATCGACTCCTCACGTCGAGTGGCGTCTTCTCATTTGCTTCTTGCTCGATATGTTGGCTTGCTTTCACTCGATGTCGAGTCATTTGGTTGATGTCGAGTGACTCTTCAGTAGACATCGAGTGCTTGACAACTTCTTTTCCTCTTCTCCGAATTGCTCCGAAAATGCTCCGATTTCTTTGATATTAAACAAAAACTTGTGTAGATCTCTATATATGACAAATAAACATAAACTATACAATTCCTGCCCTATTCTGACCCAGAAATATAATATGTGGACAAAAATCGAAATAGATATAAGCGAAAAACATGGAAAATTGAGCGCACATCAATAATAATAATAATAATAATAATAATAATAATAATAATAATAATAATAATAATAATAATAATAATAATAATAATAACAACAACAACAACAACAACAACAGATTTGCTATTGAGAGAATTGCAGCCAATATACCGAAACCCATAGCAATTTGTAAAACTAACCCCCCCCCCCCCCCCCCCCCCCCCGAAAAATTTGCAAAAATTGCAAATACCCCTAACAAATTGCACAATTTAATTGGTTTATTAGGGGGGGGGGTAGAAGGTTATCCTAATTAATACTTTATCACATCAACAGTAAAAAGTAAACCACCCTTTCCCGAACCCCCATTTCCAGTTGAACGGGCGGTTTCAAAGGAGGGGAGGGACTGGTTTGAGAAGGCATGAGAGAGAGAGGAGGCCATATTTGGTGATAAGAAGACGACAAAGCCGGTGAGTTTGGAGACAATCGGGTGATGCCAAAGCCGGGAGGAAAGCCTGTGACGCCATTCCGCGGTTGGAGAAGGACGAAGAGCACGAGGAAATCGCAGAAGCACTTGTCGGAGGACTTGACGGAGCACCTTTGGCCTCGTCAGATCCGGATTTGCGAGACACGTCCCAGTATATCTTTATGGGAACTTTTTATCTATCTTTTCTTGGGTTTTTTGTCAGACACCTTTGGCCTATATTAGACATATTTCTCAGTAGGTTTTGATTATCTAATTCATTCACTAATTTAGATTAAGAACGCTTTAGAGGAGTTGAGGTTGAGAGATCAAAGGTACGTCATGAATACCTAGGTTTCTCGTGGTTTTGTCTTCAATTCAAGAATTGGTTGGTTCGTGAGTCTCGATTTCTATATTATTCCCATGTTTATTTCATTGTCCTTGCGTTGATTTATGTTATTAGTTTTACTTTGATTTGCCTCTTTGTAGAATTGCATCATGCTAGGGTTTTAATTGATCCGCGAGAACAATTAGACCTATTTGTAGCGATCATAATTGGGAGGTGCGAGGATGATCTTGATTGTGTATGGTAATGACAATTTGGGCTACCTTTCTGCCGATAATTAAAGATTGTCATCTCCGCGAGGAATGTCAATCCCTATAAACCAAAATCGGAATAATAAACTAAAATTGAATAATTGAGAATTGAGTCAATGATCGAGTAAACTCAACCATTGTTGCGAATTGTAGGTGACACCACAATCTTCTTCTATCTTTTATTCACTCTTACAAATATTCATCACACTTCACCTATATCCCTTCTTTCTTATTTCTATTCACATCTTTTCTTTATTTGTAAATTGATAAATACACATTGCAATAGAAATACTTGTTTCTGTGTGGGTTCGACCCCTTACTTATCCGCTATACTAGTTTACTAATTAAGTTGTTGGTTTGGGTTATTATTTCTTTGGTGAGGTGAAATCTAACGACGTTTCCTCCCTACCAAAAGTAGCGTCGTTTCCGAGGAATCAAGTTTATTTCTTTTCTTTGTGTATTTGTTGATTTTTTATCTAACCTTATTGTGAACCTATCTTACGATTCACAATACCCCACTACTAGTTTTCTTCAAGATGTTGAGATTATATCAGGACCAAGGAGAATATTTTCACCATTACCTCACAAGAGTGAAAGACTTAGTGGATGAACGTAATCTTCTTCTATCTTTTATTCACTCTTACAAATATTCATCACACTTCACCTATATCCCTTCTTTCTTATTTCTATTCACATCTTTTCTTTATTTGTAAATTGATAAATACACATTGCAATAGAAATACTTGTTTCTGTGTGGGTTCGACCCCCTACTTATCCGCTATACTAGTTTACTAATTAAGTTGTTGGTTTGGGTTATTATTTCTTTGGTGAGGTGAAATCTAACGACGTTTCCTCCCTACCAAAAGTAGCGCCGTTGCCGAGGAATCAAGTTTATTTCTTTTCTTTGTGTATTTGTTGATTTTTTATCTAACCTTATTGTGAACCTATCTTACGATTCACAACACCCCACTACTAGTTTTCTTCAAGATGTTGAGATTATATCAGGACCAAGGAGAATATTTTCACCATTACCTCACAAGAGTGAAAGACTTAGTGGATGAACGTACTTCGCGGGGTATCCATGATAGTGAGCGAGATATGGTTCTTTGCATTTATGAAGGCGTAAGTCCTGACACGCGAGAGCTTATCGACGATATGGGTGACGATGGTTTGTGGAACCCAGGACTGTTGGGACTGTGTGATCTTTTCCTCGACTTGGCTGACAAAGCATTGGAGGAAGAACGCAAGAAAGTTGCCGAGCAAAACAAGAAGGATGGTTTTTCTGCAGAAGCGGCGCTCGCCATTCCAAAATTGGCGCCCGCCGTCTCTGCAAACATCTCAGACACATTTGAAGAAGACGTGGAAGAGCTTATCAAAGGTGATGATATCCTTTTGGATGATGAAGTAGAAGATCTAGTGTTTCTTGACATGGAATCGCATGAGTCAACGCATGAGGTTTCATATGTTATGCCTTCTTCTCCATTATCTATTATGGCTTTTTCTCCATCATATGTTATGTTATCTTCCATATCATCGGATATGCCTATTTCTACATCATATGTTATGCCTCCTACTTCATCTGACACCCTAATACGTTTTGAGGATCCATGTGTTTTTGTGCCTAATTCATCTGAGGCAAGCATCTCAATTGCGCCTATCAAAGCACCAATTCCAGAGCCGATTTATGTGGATCCTGGCCAAGGTAATGAAATTTCTAAGACTTTTGTGGATTATGGTGAATATTTGGATCCCTGGGAGCATTACTTCTACAAGACGCCAACGGAACTGTGTTGGTGGTCTTACATATCCCCCGGAAAAGATCAACCTCATGTAAGTAGAGAAGTCTCAAAGCTTCACTACAAGGTATCCGTAATTGCAATGTTTTTCATGTTTAGTGTTCATTCAAATTTTGGTTGGGCACAAGAATTTGATTTGTTTTTAAGGGCATTAACAATGTCTGAATGAGTCTTAAGAGAAGAACAAAAATAAACTGTCGAGTCTATGACAATAAACAATGACGCTTCTTGGGAGGCAACACTTGATTTGTTTTCTAGTTTGCAAGTTTTTCAATTCCAAGTTAGGTATTTTGTCTTTCAAATTCAATAAATGAATCGAGTTCCATTTAGATATGTGCTTTTGGAGGAGTCTTTAGTTAACCATGTAATTTGCTTGATTGAATGACGAAGTTGGTGTTCTGCACAAGCGGCACCCGCCGTCCCATCCACGGCGCCCGTCGCCATTGTTCATAAACGCGTTTTAGATTTTTGGTAACATTGGAAGGGAGTATTTTCTATCCTTTATTATTTTTGATTTTTAGGTTAGTTTATATATTCTATCTTATTTAGGGTTAGATATATTTTCTCTTTATCTGTTTTAGGAGTAGATTTTATTTTATCTTCTTTAGGATTAGATTTTATTTTATCTTTCTTAGGTTAGTTCTATCTATCTTAGGTTAGATTGTTCTATTTGTGGATTAGTTTTTGTTTATCTTAGGACTAGAGTTTATCGTTTTATTTATTTTATTTTAATATTTCTATCTATTTCTAATATTTGTTTTTCTTTTTGATAGATGATCCTTTTCCTTTCCAATTAACCATATATTCCAATTCCAAAATTTAATCATTGAAGCCTTTTCTCCAAGCCACACAAGAACCCTAATTTCTCCACTTGAATCTAAATTCCAAAACCTGAACCCTGTGTTTCAATCAAAAGCCTTTCTTTTCCCATCCATCATCCACATACATCAACACCCTTCATTCATCAAATTCAATTCTTTTCATACCATCACCATCCCTACCACAAAAGAAAGACATTGAAACTAAGTCCTGATCTTCAAAGAGCAATTTGGAAGAAGTTTGGACGCCAGGACATCGACGTTGCTGCTCCGATTCACGTTCTGCACAGGCGGCGCCCACCGCCACCCCAATGCTCCAATGTTTCTTGACAATTATTACCACCGCTACCATGATCAACTAGGTTCCCTTTTCCCTCACTTGTGGTTTTATTTTAAATTTTGTTGCCTTTATTTGTATTTCAATTAAGGATGATGAATAGTTTAAGTGGGGGGGGGGGGGGGGGAATATATGCCATTCAACTACCCATCATGCAATGTTTGTCCTCTATTATATATTTTGGCATTATCATATAAATTCCATAGCGTGTTTGGATTGTTTAGCCTTGTCTTATAAAATCTGATTTTCATATGAAGCATGATTTGGTGATGTAATTGATCATGTATGATTAAGCTTGAGTATGATTGAAATCCTTCAAAACATGACCCTTGTGAGATTGTTTCAGCCTCATTAAAATCATATAATTCCTCTTGATTTTATGTGTGATATACTCTCCTTATGTTTCTGCCTCTTGATATTGCCTTTACTATCTATTGTCAAGACTGACTCACACGTTTGTTGCTTGCAAAATTTTATGCTTTTATGTTTATATTTGGCTTTAGTTGTTTATTGAGTGTTCAATGTGAAATAAAGTGGCAAGGGTTGAGACACTTAGTAACCGTATCTACGCATGACACCCATGTGTATGATTCACTCAAAACAGTGTCAAAAGCCACCCACTAAGGAAGGAAGCTTGATCATTGAGTAACCGGGTTCATTCATGACACCCATGTTTGCAACTCACGTCAAAAGATGTTCAAGTGGACTTCATTCAAGTAAGTTGAGGTGTTGATAGACCGGGGCCATTCATGACACCCATGTTTGCGACTC
This sequence comes from Persicaria tinctoria, assembly GCA_037127255.1. Classification (NCBI taxonomy): domain Eukaryota; kingdom Viridiplantae; phylum Streptophyta; class Magnoliopsida; order Caryophyllales; family Polygonaceae; genus Persicaria; species Persicaria tinctoria. The sequence continues at coordinate 36,895,659 of JBANSL010000012.1, read as the reverse complement.
GCGTAAGGAATACACCAACGCTGAATAAAAACAAAACAAGAAAATGAAAAAAGAAAAAAACATAAGAGAGATCTAGAGCCAAATTGCTTATTTTTATTGTTTTTTCTGCAAGTAATTGCATTTTGGTGGAGATTTGGTGATATTGTTGTCAATTTCTATGAGCTTAGTCGCATTTGGGATTGAGTTGAGAGTTGAATTTAAAAGCCGAAACACATGAGAGCATGAGTAAAACACATATTCTTGGTGAGGTTGGATGTTTTCTACTTCAATGCTTTAGTCGCTAAATACATGCTATGATGTTTATTCACTTGATCTTGTGTTCATTTAAATTTGATTTTGCCTTTGATGAGGCGAATACATGATGAATATGTTTGTGGAATGTTTTGTTATTGCTATGTTTTTCATTTCTTGAGGACAAGCAAAGGCTTAAGTGTGGGGGAGTTGGAGTTGTGACAATTTGTTTGCTTCTTTCATGTTTAAATTGCACTTGTTATGGTATAAAAAAATATTAGACAAGAAGAAGTCTCCATCTCTATGCTATAATCTAGTTCACTAGAGGACTAGCGAAGCTTAAGTGTGGGGGAGTTTGATAATGCATATTTTATATGGTCACTTATAGGTAGTCTTAGGTGTATTAAGTATTCATATTGCATACTTAATAAGCTTATTCATATTCTTGATCTTTTGGTATTCGAAGTTCGGAATCTGCGGTTTTTAGTGTTTATTTGTAGGTCTTATGATTTGGACTCGAAAGGTGGAGAAAGCATGGAGTGAATGGACAAAAGAAGAGCTAAGGAGCAAGAGCGGAAATGGAGAACGTTGAGAAATCACATCTTTAATGTTCGGAGAAATTGGAATTAGCTTATGAAATCTTCATGAGCATCGTAGTGCTTGGAAAGAGCTTTCCAACGCATATTCATATGCATCAATCGGGCGAAAGATGACTCCAGAAAGTAGGTTACAAGTACAGTCTGGCAAAGCTGTCAACATTGTATGGATGGCGCCAGCCGCCTCGTCAGATCCGGATATGCGAGACGCGACCTAGTCTATCTTTATGGGTACTTTTTATCTATCTTTCCTAGGGTTTTTTGGCCGACAACTTTGGCCTATATTAGATATATTTCTCACTAGGTTTTGATTATCTAGTTCATTCACTAATTTAGATTAAGAACGCTTTAGAGGATTTGAGGTCGAGAGATCCAAGGTACGTCGTGAATACCTAGGTTTCTCGTGGTTTTGTCTTCAATTCAAGACGTGGTTGGTTCGTGAGACTTGTTATTGTAGGAGCATTATATGTCTAGTATTGATGTAAATAAAACTAATAAAAGCAAACCAACTCCTGTCCAAGCAAATAAATACAAGACTTCCTCACGTTGTAGTAGAAGGCAGTCAGCATCGATCCATGAGGAAGCGTGTCAGCGCCCGCCTTTTCAGTCCAAAAAACTCTTGAAATCGACTCAGGAAGTACTCGATATCGAGTAGGGTACTCGATCTCGACCACACTATCGACTAAACTGCAAAACAAAATGCAACATAAATGCAAAGAACGAAGCAAAGACAGTCGATGTCGAGTAGATGTACTCGATGTCGACCACCATAGCACTCAATGTCGACGAGTGTCGTCGATATTGAGTAATGTGTTGTAAGGAGGAAATCGAGACATGCAATTCAAAATATAAATAAAGTAAAGAAAACCGGATTCCGTCCCTTGCAAATGATTACAAGACCTCCTCCTGATGCAGCAGCGGGAAGTCAAGATCGATCCTCGAGGAAGCACGTTAGCGGTTCTCAGGTAGCAGCAAATCTCACAAGAAAAATAGACAAAAAAACAGAAATAACATAGAAAAGCGGAAAAGAAAGCAAAGACAAATTTTTTGGTCGATATCGACCACTGTTGCTCGATATCGAGTAAACAAATCGAGTAACGGTGCACGAAATCGACTCAACAGAAAGCAAAACTTAGCAAGTAACTCGACCTCGACCAAATCAACTCGACATCGAGTAAACAACTCGAGATCGACAAAACCTGCTCGAAATCGACTAACTCAAAAACTAAAATTCGAAGCTTTTCATAACACAAAACACGATTTTTTATGAAATAAATCAATAAACTAAAGACTTCCAAAATCAAGGTTTCAACACCACAACGATAATCATGCAAAGTAACACATAAAGGCATAAAAGATCATCCTTTTCATCAAATAACTCTCGTTATTAACAAATGGGAAGATAGAGGCTTTCGCTCTTCATCATAAATAAACTCATCAAAGATTTCAGTAAAAAACTAAATTGCATTAAATAAACTAAATAAAACTTACAACCGATCGAAGCCAAAACGTCTCTCGACAACTCCAACTTGCTTTCGGCCTAAGCTCTCTACTCTCCTACTCGACTTCTCTCTCTATGTAACTACTTCTTCTGAAAATTGAATTTAATGTATGAATGAATGAATAAAAACCAGTCCTATAGGCTTTATTTATAGCCTTCATTCCCTCTCTAATTAGGAAAGAAAACTATATCTAAATCTATATCTATCTATCTTTTATCTAAAGATTTAAAACATGGAAATAAATAAATAAATCTCTAAAGGGAATCAGAACTAATTGTGGATAAATATCTTCTCCTCTTGATAGCACTGGATAGATCTTGATGGAATTTGATCTCGAAAATATCTCCATTGGACTTTGGATAGAATCTTAACAAGATACGGATTACTCGATGTCGGCTACTGGGGGTTTCCTTGATATCAAGTAGTTTTCTCGATATCGACCAACGTTTCTCCGTCTTCAGCTTCTTCGTCGATCTCGGCTCCAGGAAGGCAAATCGACTAAGTTTTTACTCGATATCGAGTAAAGTTCCTCGATATCGACTTGAATGTCTCAGCTCTAGCTTGCTCGTTGATTCCTAGTGCTCCAGCTCGATATGGGTTACTCGATATCGAGTAAAACAACTCGATATCGACTAAGTCTTTCAGCTCTGCTCGATTCTGGCAACTCAATGGAAATCGACTTGACCTTACTCGATATCGACTTGCAGTACTCGATATCGAGTTGTGTGTTTTAACTCGGTTTTCTTCTTTCCAGCTCGATTTGTCCTGGTTCCGCTACTCCTTGACTTTAGACTTCTGTAGTTGACTTTGATCTTTTCTTCTCTTCTCATAACTGTTGTAAATTGCTTCGATTTCTGCGAAATTAAACAGAAACTAGTGTAGATTCCATAATTTGACAAATAAGCATAAACTAGATAGATTTTGTGCTATTCTAGCCCAAATGTATGAAATGCATGCAGAAATCGATATAAAAGTAACTATAAAACATGGCGAATTAGGCTCACAACAAACACCTTATACTTAAGCTTGCTTGTCCTCAAGCAATACTGTTATTTGTCATTCAGGGGAAGAAATAAAAACTCTCAACATCTTAGATTCATTGCCATATAACCCTGCAATCAATTACCATCCTCGAAAAAGTACTAATGTCACAAATCCATGCATGTGCAATAAAAAGCAACATCTACTCACAAAAGGAGGGTTATGCAAAAACAATCGTTCGTGACAAAGCATTAATAATCAAGAGGACTTTAATTTAAGCTCAATAAGGAGTAGATTGGTAAAAGGTTAAAGGTGGGAAAAACCATTACGGAATGGCTCACCGGAAAGGACTTGTGGGTAATACCCAGAGGTCCCCGGTTCGAACCCCGGAATGGACGCTCTTTATTTACCAATTCAAGGTTAAAGGTGGGCAATTTTTGGCAATGTGGTGTTAATAATCCGGGGAAATGGAGTACTTTTCCAAACTCAATTTCCCCATTCCTTCTTCATAAGATTCATCACCTTTCATAATGCTTTTATCAATAATAATGCTTTTACCTCTCTAACCTCAGCACTGCCTTCTCGCGAGTCGCAAACATGGGTGTCATGAATGACCCCGGATACTTAGTGCTTTCGACTCCTCACCTATGTGTCCCATCTCACTGAACTATTATCTCAGTAAGCAGGGTCGATCTACCTTTATCTCTTAAGGTGATCGGATTTTTTCTCACTCATTAAATTTTCCATATATTTCAAATAATTTCCTTCCAAACTCCAAATATGATAACAACAACACAAACACCATATAATATCTCCATAATGTAACTTCATTCTCAATGAAGGTTCGATAATGTATAACAAAGTAATATAAAGATACTCTAGAAGGGGGTTGAATAGAGTATGCCGGTTTTTCGCAGATAATCTCAAGACTTTTGAAGCTCGTGCAAAACCCTTTGAGATTAGACTTAATCTTTTCTCTGGAAATCTTGAATCACAAACAAGTTATACAATTCGAAACAAGTGCGGAATTATGGTAAAGCAGTAAGTAAAGGACGCAATGAATTATTTACGAGGTTCGGCACGAACTTGGCCTACGTCCCTGCCTAGGGTTCTTCCACAACCCTAGGATTCAACCGGCTTTTATTGATTCACAAGACTTAGGATCCTAATAGCTCACCGAGAAGCCTCTCTCCTATACAATTGCAATCTAGTCAACTCACGTTCCCTTGGAGTCCTAGACCAATCTAGAAGAGCCCCACCTCTCTCAAATATCTAGTACAATCCTCTTACACTTAGTGAATCAATCGCCTAATGTCCACTTCCTGAGTTACAAAACACTCGAGTATAACACTCACTCGAAATATATCCTATAATCTCACTTTGTAACTCTCAAATGCTTTGAAACAAAATAACAGACTCTTAAGAACTTAGCAGATAGCACACGAAGAAGACAGATTTGACTTGAAGGCTTGAGTGCGAATGAGAGCTTGTGTTCAACGAATGTCACTGTCCTCTTTTCTCCATCTCCTTCTTATATAGATCAACTCGGCGCCTAGAGATCTTCTTCAACGGCTAGAACTGATTGTGGCTTGGGAAGAAATCTCCATGATCTTCTATATTTGGAAACTCGGACGCCATGATCTTCCAATTTGAATTCTCTCGATTTCAAGCTTATGGAAGGAGTTAATTTTCAAAAAGCTTCCTGAAATGTTAGTATATAAAATAATATTAGGAAGCATATAATAACATATAATAATATTTGGACATAATATAATAAAGTACAGGTTTTGTGTTTCATCAACACAGTTGTAGCTTCAAGACTTTTGAAATAACCAGTCTGTCAAAGCCTTTGAAACTAATTCCGATTTTCATCAAGGGAGTGGAGTTATCACTCAACATAAGCCCCGGATAGAAATAAGGTAAAGAATGGCAATATTTAGAACATGTGGAGTAAAATATGAAAATAAGGCATAATATGGCTTTTGTGATGCATAAGCATAGGTAAAGGCTAGGATTATAAACATATGAGCATTATATGGAAATATAAAGTCCTCCGTCATCTTATCATGCAACATGTCAAAAGCAACTTCAAATTTTACCTCCTTTCATGGTTTTCAAGAAATAATACAATTCATTGTGACTTCCCTTTACTAGGAAATTTCATGCTATATCTCTAATGAATCCAATTTTTGCATCGTCGAGTTCAATTTAAGCTTCCATGACAATAATCAAAATTTTAAATGGGGGTGATTTTACAAACTTTTGGAAAACATACATGTAAGCAGAACAATAAATAATGAATTCCAAACACTACTACAAATCAAGGCTTAATGTATCACCAAAAAATATTATATTATCCTGTAAATATGTTAAACTAGGGGATAAGGTAACACTTTTTATGGCCGTTGCATTTGACCTAATGTAACAGTTTCTACTAGCTAATGTAACACTGGTTGATTATTCAGACTAAATGTTACATTTGATACCACCAATATTACATTTGCATCAAATGTTACATTTTCAAAGTAAATGTTACCTTAATAGGATTTGTTACCTTTAACCAAATAATGTTACATCTCAATAACAATGTTACATTTGAAGAATAATGTTACTTTTAACTTCCAAGTATTACATTTCAATGAAATTTGTTACAATAGATATTTAGGAACCTATTATATATTATAAGATAGTTGAAAGTAATAAAACACAAATTATATAAAATAAAACTTTCATTTAACAAAAATAAAAATGATATAGTACATTAAATATTGCTTGTGCACAGTTACATGTATTATATATATTCATTCTAACTATATTGATAAACTAGCTAGAAACAACCAAATATACACAAGTCCTACAAAAATAACATTTCGAGGCCGATAAAGATCGATTCACTGCCAACTATATTAATAAACTAGAAACATATTCTTCACTTTTCAGATTGTCCGTGCTTGTCATCTTGCAAATATATGCAAATAATTTTTTCAAATTCTAAAATCTATTTTTCCAGCACCTTTCATGACAGGCAAGTATGATACATTTGAAGAGAGTAATATTTTATCAGATAAAGTAAAGATTTTAGGAAAATAAGATTAGATATAAGATTTTTCCTCCTATAACAAGTATGACGCATTTGGAGAGAGTATAGAACATTCTATTAGAATTGTCATGAGTCCTTAATATGTACTAATTTAGGGGTGAGAACATATACCTCTTTCTCTTACATCTCATCATTCACTAAGTGTTGCTCATGGGTAGAGTGTTTAAATTTTCGTGATCTTGATCTAGCAAATTCAACCATAGATATCTGGGATATTGCTTCTGATTTTTTTCCTTCCTCACTCAGATCTACTTCACTCAATAAAACCTGTAAAAATTCATTAAAACCTTATATTTCATCATATATATACATACCCTACTACTACATTCACTAAAAAAAACATTGAGAGCTATCCTCCTACGGGAAGTAAAGGTCTATCGTGACAGCAAAGGAAAAACAGACTTCATAAACTAATACATTCACTAAGACTAATTCCCTACACTACAAAAAATTAAGAGCTATCCTCCTAAAGGAATGAAATGTCTGTCATAGCAAAGGACAAACATATTTCAGAGAAAAAAAAAACATATTTGGAGAAAGTACAAATTTAAAGGGAAAAAAACAGATTATGGAACGAAGAGTGATTTAATCTTACATAAAGCTAATAACAATATTTCTAGATTCATAAAGAGTAAGATTATTCATGATAAATGACAAAAAAAAATTGATTTTTGAAAGCACATGCATTCAGTACAACTAATACATCCACTACAATCCGAGAGCAAATATGATGCACTTGGAGAGTGAAAATATAAGAAAATCTAACATTTCCCTGAGGAAAAAAAAACAGATTTTTAGAAAAAATAGATTTCTGACAAAATTTGGAGGTGTAGAAGATTCCTACAAGAATTTCCTTAAAGTCCCTAATTGACACTAGCGTAAATAAATAACAAAGCGTGCATTTGATTGACAACGGTAAACCACCTAAAATCCAAAATCATAAGGTCAAATCAAAAGAAAATACAGACATGATCTAAAATACTTAAATACATAATCTAAAAGTCTAAAATCATAAGTTCATAGTTTCAAGTCAAACGAAATTATTTATGTACATACATCATGTAATCTTCTATGTTTTCATACACCATATCATAACAATTTATTAAATTCCATTTAAACCTCATAAAATTCATTCAATTCCAATTACAAGAGGCAAGGAGTTCACAAAGACTAATTCAAAATTCACAAATTTGTCACAAGAGAGTGCAATTTTGGGAAAAAAAAATTACACTTACAGTAACTTGTAAGTAATTAATAGATTCACATAATCACAATAGATATACAACAAAATTACAGCAGTAGTTAAAACATAATTCCATGTCATTTTGGGCAAAAAAACAACAGCAGTACAACAGTCAAGTAATTACAGCAACAATACTTCAAGATAATGCAATTTTGGGTAAAAAAAAGTACAACAACATTCAAGCAATTACAGCAGGTGCAACAGACATGATTTTGGGCAAAAAAAATTGCAAAAAATCATAGTGGCAGTAGTAATTACATCAGTTGCACAACATACACGAATTTGGGCAAAAAATATTATACTAGCAATTACACCAGCCGTAGAAACACGAATTCAACCAATTACAACATCACTCAAGCAATTTTAGGCAAAACAACTTCAATCGACAGCAGTAGACAGCAGTTGCAACCTCCAACAAGATTTCAGAGATAGAGGAGAGTTTTGAGTGCAAGAGAAGAATACTTGGAACGAAGTGGAGTCAGCGCAAATTCATGAAGAAGCGTCCGAGTATTAGGATGGCGAAGAGAATAAAAAGAGGACGGTGTGACAACAAATTAAGGGATATCATAAAAGGTTTGATTTCAAAAACAGTTCCTCAGGGATTCCATTCCAATTTCCAACCCATTGCTTTATAATTGAGATAGTAAAATGATTATTTTTATCCCCTTTCACGTCTAATCATCTAATTACCTTCATTCATTTTCATTGATTGGATATTCACATCTCTTCTTTTCACAAGTTCATATATATATATATATATATATATATATATATATATATAGAGAGAGAGAGAGAGAGAGAGAGAGAGAGAGAGAGGAAGAAAAAACTGCATCTACATTTATCCCATTTTAAATCTAATCATCTTCATTGTTCTTATGTTTACATCTCTTATCTATGCTTTTCATTTTCATCCCCTTTAAGCTAACAGGGGAACATTTAAGCTAACAAGAATCATATTTCTTATCTATGCTTTCAACTAACAAGGGTCACCTTTCAAATTTAGGTGATCCGATCAACCAACTCTTATTTATTTAGATATATATCCTTGTAATCTTTAAAATTGGTTATTTATCCTTCAAAATATAAAGCTAATATTTATTTATCCAAAGTGGGTACTTTCAATGAAATGCACTGTAATTAAAGATTTAGGACTTGAGTTTAAAATTTCATCAATTAAAACGGAGTATTAATAATTTTGATGGATGAAAGGAAAACTTAGCAGATTTACCAATTAAACAGAGATAGGGGATTCTTATTAATTTCTACATATTGCTCGAAATCATTGATTCTTGTTTGCCCAATTTCACCAATTTCACAATCAAACATAAAAACAACAACTAATAAAACCCCTAACCTAATTTCACAATTAAACTCAAAAGCCCCAAATCGATTTCTAGGGTTGGACTTCTCACCTTAGTTCAACTGGAGAAAGCTTTGTAACCCTTTGTTCATGGAGGGCGGCCGCTTACTCCTTTATAGGCCCGACTCTCGGTCAGCCACGTCGACGGGTAGGGACCTACAAACATGAAGAAATACATAGAACGGGTCGATGAGAGAGAGATCCTCCTCCATAGGAGCTACAGACTAACTAAATGTGGCACTTGATAATAGATGGGAGAGTGTAGGAGCGCACCTCTTCATTAGTGGATGCATCGATGTCTTCTTCAACCTTTGATTCAACAGAGAAAGAGAAGGGTTGAGAAAGAAGGGGTCAAGATGAAGCAGATGGACTCGTATGAGGCGTGTTTTTGTTTTTCAAATTTACGAGCTTCAATTAGAACAAGCGCACATTTTAGGCTTTCGGATTTCGGAACCCGGGACCCCAATTTTGAAATCCCTATTTCATTTTCAACTCCCTCCTAAAATTTTATTTTGTCCTTAATTTCCCTCCTAAAAGTCCCATCATTTTCTTTTTTCACTCCCTAATTTATAAAAGGCAATCTAAAAAACTTATTTAATATTGAAAACATCATATAATCTTCAAAACCATTTTAATATGCTAAAAATACAATTACTTTGAATCTATTATATTTCAAATAAATTTAAACTAACCTACTAGTAAAAAAATGTTTTACTAAGAGAATTAATTGCATTAAATTTTACGGAGTATTAGTTATTTATTGCTTAAAAAATTATACTGAAATAATATATGATAAAATTTATTTAAATCATCTATTACTTTAAAAAAAATTATTAAATGTTAAATTTAAACAATGACAACATTGAAAAAATATAGATAAAAATATATTGAAAATATTTGCATTTAAAGTTTACTATGTTCATAATATTATAATTTTTATTCAATAAAAAAATAGATGAAACAATATGCAAACCAAATTGTTTTTAAGTTTTAAACCATTTATTTCTGTATCAAATTTATAAATTTGACATTTAAATATATTAGGGGGGAATAAAAAAATATATAAAAAATGTGGAAAAATATTTTTTTTTAATTTTAAAATTTATTGTTAGTAATCAATATAATAGATTAGATCCATAAATTAAATGAACAGTCATATATGAATACTATTAAATATTATGACAAAAACCTCTTGAATGGAATAGTAAAATAAATAAATATTTTCAAAAGTATTAAATAAATTATATTTAAAATATTTATAAATAAAATTGTGCCATATGTGTAGCATGGATTCGAGTGACTAGTAGTAGCAAAATTTACATTCATCAAAATTAATCTTCCTAGAAAATTAATAAAATAAATTCCACTGTTTAGGTTCCTATTTTATTTTTAGTTTTATTAGCATGTGTTACAATAGAACGAAAAATATGTTGCATATGCAAAAGTGTTACATTAGTGTAAATAACGTTACATCAAGTGTAACATATTTTGTTCTAATGTAACAATTTGCTAATAAAAGATAAAATGTGTTACAATAGATATATATGGTAATAATTTATAAAAATGTTACACAAAAAATGTTGCATTAGGCCTTGAAATGTAGTAGTGAAAGTAGCCATGTATAAGCAACTCAAGAAATAATGCACAAATAATGTCAAATATATCAAATATGCACAAAGTAAGCCCTTCCTTCACTCCATACTTAAACATTACAGTGTTCTCACTGTATAAAAAATAAGGGTAAAGAAAGAAACTCACTAGACATGTGTGAAGGACGTTGAAAATCGAGTGTAATATTGCTGCAGAGCTGGTCGAAATCGGCAAGGCTGGTCGACTTCGAGGAGATTGGTCGATGTCGACCAAGTCTACTCGAGATCGAGTAACTTGTTGCCTCCAGGGTGATCCTTCTCAACCACATGCTCCTTTTTGCTCGAGATGTGTGGTCGATTTCGAGTAGCTTACTCGATGTCGAGTAAAGCTGCAGCTTTTTCTTCCCTGCAAGATTCGTTAGAAAAGAAATACCCGCAATAGAAAAACCTAAAAGTTCAAAACCAAAAACAAACAAAAGCAACAATGTCCAAGAGTCCAAAAATAAATGTCTATTTACAAGCTCTAGACTTTATAGTCGCTAGGCCGACTTTCTCCATGAAGCTCAAGGTGGCATTTGCAGGGCCCATGTAGCTTGGGCTTCGAATAGGACTCCATTCTTATCCATCAGCTGCAGTCCGCCTGAATGGATCTTGTTCACGGTGAAAGGCCCCATCTTCTTCTTGTTGAATTTGTTAGGAAACCAATGATCATTTGATTTAGAAACATAGAGCTTGTCTCCAACTTCATACTCCTTAGGCTCATCATTGGAAATCCTACATAATCGTACATACCAAGGCAAACCTCTCCCACGTATAGATAAATCTTTAATTAAAATAGGAGAAGAAAGATACATACCTTGGCTTACCTTCGCAGAATCTGATTTGGGGATCTCAGTGCTTGGTCGATTTCGAGTAATATTACTCGATGTTGAGTTGTTTGCTTCAGGTCGGATCTCATTCGAATTTGAGGGAGACTTGTCAATTTGGGTTGGTCGATATTGAGCAAGATTACTCAATATCGAGTTGCCTGGCTCGACTTCTGGTGGCTTCTGCTCAACAGGTGGAGTCGACTCGATGAGGTTTGGTCGATATCGAGTATCCTGACTTGATATCGAGTTAGGTTGCTCGATATTCCTCTGCTCAACTACTGGTGGGGTCAGCTCGACATGGGTAGGTCGATATCGACTTGTGGTGGTCGATATCGAGTTGTTTTCTAGGCCCGTCGATATCTCTTGGTCGATATTGACCCCATACTTAAGATGGTATGCTCGGACCCGAGCTCGAGCAAGAGGATCAGCGACGAGAATTCCGAGAGGTCGGGAGGTCTTGGTCAGTTTCTGGAGCAACAGATCAGTCAAAAAAGAATATCGATTTCTTGTCGATTCGCTTGGCTTCTGGGAACGTGCGTGTACTAGATTTGTAGCTCTTGAAGTCCTGGTCGCGGACTGGGGCAGATCTTGGCAATTGGAGGTCAAACGAAGCGGGAAATCGTGTTTTACCGAGACGTGGCCTTTGTAGAGACAATTCCAAATGGAGCTTGTTTGAGAGGGATTGAGGGGCTGCTTTGGAGTGACGTTTGGGGGTGGTTTGAGGGTGAGGATGGGGCTGTGGAAGGCCTTAGAATGGTGGTAAAGTAGGGGATGGGGGTTGAAGGATATGTGATGCAAGATCCCGAGGGTATCGCGTCCTTATAATCTCTAACACTCGACGAAAGACACCCTTTGAATCGCACTTCGGGTGTTGTTGATCCTTGTCGTCGTCGATATCGCGCCTAGGACAACTTTCTCGTAGGTATCGCGCCTAAGAGAGATCTATTTAGAATCGCGCTAAATCTGATTTATGGAAACACAAAGAGGGTTTTGTTCATTCAAATTCAACTTGTTGAATATAGCCTTGTTCTTACAATATATATAGGAAACACACAAGGAAAATGCAAAGAGGGAAGGGCAAAGGGAGGCCGGCTCCTAAGGAAGGGGAAAGGAATGGTCTGGAGTTGATTGTGGCCATCAAAGAGATGGAAGGTCGAAAATTCCTAAAGCCCCATCATTTAATCCGACTTTATTGATCGCATTCCGTCTTCCTTTATTGCATTTTCGACAAGCTGCCTGATTTTCGGACCGATCCAAAGATCATAGATTTCGGCCTTGTTCCAATCTGAATGGACGATTGCATCCTTCAATAAAGTTGTAGCCGCTTAAAATATCTTTCCAACAAGTGTTCATCAGCTTCAATCGGAATTTTATACAGTCTGGTGGATCCAAAATACCGATGTATCGCCAAGCTGTTTTCTCAATTGAGATTTCGTGTGACTCATGCTCATATGGTAATATGATCACATCATAAGACCTGGCAAGGCATCCGAAAAATAGTTAGTCCAAATCGACGTACGTTTGTCTATGTCGAGTGGATTCTCTGCTTCTTCGTATAGGATGGCCAAGATCTCTTCCACCTGGGCTTCCATATCCCTCTTTTCCAGCTCTTCGGGAGTCATATTTCTTACCTTAGGCTCCCCGCAAGTAATGTAACCAGCTAATATAGACTTTACCTCTTCTATGGGAGCTGTATGCCTTTCAGTTTTATTAAAGGAATACTCAATTACCTCATCGCTGATGTTTAAGGTGAGCACTCCCTTCCTTACGCTTATGTTGGCATCCACCGTCACCATGAAGGGTCCTTCGCCATATCAATAACTAGAAAATCAGAAGGGACAAAGAACTTACCTACTTGCACCGGTACATTGTCCACCATGCCTGTTGGGATGACCACCATGTTGTTTTCCATATAAAGCTTAGCATCCACAGGCTCTAGGGCACCTATCTTAATCTTGGACCATATTGACAGAGGCATTATACTTACACTAGCTCCAAGATCACATAATGCATTAAATTTATATTGACCAAATCCAATGGTCATAGCAAACTTATCTAGATCTGGCCTTTTCTCAAGTATGTCCATATGGCTGCACTCCTCTGCGATCTCAGCCATTGATCGCTTCTTGCTCAGAATCTCCTTAAGGAATTTGACATAGAATGGCATCTCATTAAGAGCTTCTGTGAAGGGTATGGTGACATTAAGCCTTTGAAGCATCTTGATGAAGCGCTGGAATTTCTTCTCTGCTGGATCCTTTGGAGATTTTGTGGGGAAAGACAACTTCTTTTTCTGGTTTGGAGCCAGAACAGATGTCGGAGGTGTTGCAGCATCCTCGGTGTTGACTTGGTTCTCCTCGACGTCGACTTGATTCTGCTCGACATCGACGAGTTTCCTCGATGTCGAGTTGGAGTGTCGTGCAGACGATTCTTGTCCAAGCTGTTGCTTGATGTTGACTTGACGTTGGTCGACATCGAGTTGCTGTTGGTCGATGTCGAGTTGTTTCTCAGCTTCTTTCTGCTGCTTTCCAACTTCTGGCTCGCGTAGTTGGTGCCCGATCTTGAGTTTTACGGCTGTGATGTGTCCGGTCTTCCCCTTGGGATTGGCCTCAAAAGCTCTAGGAGCGTACCTCACTGTCTAGGGACGCCTGCTGCCCGCTAGCCAATCTGTATATCAATCGATTTCCTCCAGACATCGATTTCTCCAAGCCTAGCATTGACACCATGTATTTGAGTGTAGACAGAATTGAACGACTGCTTGGTGTCTGAATGGTTCCTCCACATTTCCTCAAGGATGGTATGTAGGTCATCCCTCTTCTGGTCCCTTTCCGGATGTCCTGGAGTTCTGTATGACGGGGGGTTCCTTTGGGCACCTTGGTTCCATTCTGGTTGCTGAAACCTTTGGTCCCCCATATAGCGATTGAGACCCCATGCGTAAGCTACCTCTTCGTGGTTTTCTGCCATCCTGACTTGCTCTGTGTGTGGGCACTCAGTAGTGGTGTGCCGCTGTGATCCGCATTCGATGCAGGGCTGGTTGACAGAAAAATACTTGACTTGCTTGAGGAGCTTGCGATTCTGATCTCTGTAGCACTACTCCTTAACATCTGGCACTACAAAAAAAAAACATATTGGCTTCAGACAGTAGCTTCGGAAAGGTTTTAGCATAGCCATTGGAGTTATTTTAGCTTCGGCATAGCTACGGATGAGGTCGTTGGGCTAGTTTCAGCTTCGGAGTAGCTTCGGGAAGGTTTTTCCGTAGCCATTGGGTAGTTTTAGCTTCGGCGTGAAGTGCCCGTAGCTAATTTTTTGGCGAAAACTAAAAAAAATTGATTATTTGGGCGGGTATATTTCCCGCTTGGGAAAAATTAGGGTTTTTTTTACCTTTTCTCAAACACCGCCTCTTCATTTGTTCTTTTCACTCTCCGCTTCAGATCTAACAAAAAGGATGAGGATTCTCCCTTTCATACTCTCCTTCTTCATTTCAGATCTATGATTGAGGCTTGATGCTAGCCACACATGAAGAACAACCAAGCAATCGTCACAATTTTGAGAGGGAGGGGTTCTCAGCGAGTCGAAGCCACCAGTGACGTTGAGACTGATCTGTCAACCCGAAGAAGACGCGAAGGTTCTTCTTTTCGGAAATCCCTTTATTTTCTTCCATCTATCCTTCTCATTCACTCAACTAATTCGATCTTTGTCTTCAATGCTTGTTATTTCATCCCGTCTCTCTCTTTTTTCTTCCTTTTTTGGGGTTTTTGTGTTTACTGTCGAGGAAGGAATCCACATACTCAGTGGATATCTACAAATTGATATGGTTAGTCTTAGGGTTTTGAGGGTGGAATCGGATTTGGTAGTTGTTGATTTGGGATGGTTGAGATTGGGGGCGGAGCGAGAGTTATTTAGGGTTTTCTTTATCTGTTTAAGGTTTTCTATAGCTTAAGATTCAAATTCAAGCTCCAATTTATTGAAAGTGTGACTGATTTAGTATTAATTTTTTGTTTTTTCAGGACTATGTACCAACAGTGTTTGAGAATTTCAGTGCAAATGTGGTTGTGGATGGGAGTATTGTGAATTTGGGCCTTTGGGACACTACTGGTACCCCCTCCTTTCCATTTTTGAAACAAAAAATGACAATTATTTGTTTAATTAACCTTTAGGGTTTATTATAAACAAAAATTGGGTCAATCTTTGGCAGGCAAGGAGCTAGGATTATGGTAGGTTGAGACCACTGAGTGAGAGAGGTGAAGACATATTAGTATTGGCCTTTTCCCTTATAGTAGAGCAAGCTATGAAAATGTCCTTAATAAGGTATCAAGATTGCTTTGCTTTTTTTATTTTATTTTATATATGTGCTGCACATAGATGATTCAAATTTGTGAATGTCTAAAGATGGAGTTTATGATATAAAAGTTTAGAGATGGAGTTTTGGAGAAATAAAGGCATCCTTGATATGGACTATGAATATGTGATCAAGAGTGCAATCAGTACTCTCTTGCTTGTAGATTTGCTCAGGACAGCAGCTTGTCGAGTCAGAAAAGAGCTCTAAAATGCAGTTGTTTGCTGAGGAAAGTGTAGCATCTGGGGCTACTAAGGGGCAGCGAAACGGAGCTGTTATGGCTGCTGTAAAACAACAACTTGAAGGTGTTGCTGTAGCTGGAAAAACACCGGATAAAGCTGCTGTTAGGGCTGTTGAAAAATAGCAATTTGGGGCTGTTGTTGCTGATGTGAAAAGCCCAAATGTAGCTGCTGTAGGAGGTGATGAAAATGGAGGAAATGTCCAACCTAAACTGAGAGGGCATGGAAGCAATCTGCAGAGGTGACACACTGATACATTAGATGGGAGAGTAAGTTTGGTAACATCTTCTAAACCTCCTGAAATGCATTGTTCTGATTCCATTATGATAGGTGATATGCTTGTGAATTTGCAATATGATATAGATAGAAACTTATACAAGCTGATATGTCAATGGTTGATGGATGATCTGTTAGCTACTTGATAGTACAGAAATACGCTCTGATCATAAGAGATTGCTAAAATATTATGCTTTTAGTGAGTTTTGGACCTTTGTTTAATTAAACAGCAACATAAACTACAATAATCTGCCTTAGAGGTAATTTTGTGAGCCTTGCATCTAGAAAACTGGAGCTCGAGATATCTGAAATCTATATATATTTCTGAGCTGCATTTTACCATTTCTCTGTTTTTCTTATTTTGTTGATTGTTTGGAATTGTACAGTAGAGATAACTATGTTCGATAACTATGTTCGAGAAAAGTCTTATACTGTTATACTCCCTCCGTCTCGAAATTCATGTCGTTTTAGCCTTATGCACAAATTTTAATAAAAACACTCATCCATCAATCAACATCATCATTCCACTAACTTTTTCATTAATTTTATTACCCACTACATTTTTTAACCAATCAAAACCTTCAAAAAAATCAACAACACACAAATCAATACAAATCATTACTATCCACTACCTAGAAAACCTAAAACGACATCTATTTTGATACAAAACTAAATAGCTAAAACGACATGAATTTCGAGACGGAGGGAGTACTATCTAAGGGAAAATATCCTCCATTACATCTGTCTACTTGGTGGCTCAATATGTTCGCTATGAAATGAGAAGAACGGATGCGGTATGGAGTCATCTCATTGCTTACCATCTTTTGTTTTCGATAAATTGTAGTTTCTTTTTTGTCATGCTCTTATCAAAGTACAGTAGCTTAGTAATAGTTTATCCTTTTGTCCTATGCAACTGTCCTGTGCCTTTAATGCATAATCCTGATTGCATATAGGATCTGCTCCTTGTGCTAGAATTAGAGACTCCAATGTTTTGCAACGAAAATAGAAAAGTTAACTATGAAAACACTGATATTCTTGTTCCTCATACTTCGCTGCTTATGACATTTCTGATTTAACTCCGATCTTGCTTTAGCTTTTGCAGTTGCTTTATGAAACCCTGGATCCTAATCATGTTCTTATCTTGTACCTTTTTTCGTACCAGGAGTTGGAGCTAAAAAAGAAAGCTGAAGAAAGAGTGAAAAAGAAGAAAGCAGCTGCTGCTAGGAAGAAAGAGGGCCAGTCTGTCTCGGAGCCCTTGGATATCAAGGAAAGGCTACAGTCATCGGCATGGCTCTGCAGGTTCTACCCCAAACCAAATCAGTGAGTCGGTTAGATTTGAAAAGACTCTTCAATGATGACTTTGTCAAAGCAAGTGAAAGAAAGAACTTTGGCAAAATCACATAAAGTAGAGTGATATAGGTATGAAATTTATTCTTTTTTAAATCTATTTAAATTTATCAATTTTGAATTGAATAGTTTTTGAATCCTGACAAGAATACTTGCCCCAAAATCAAAAGATTTCGATATGAAGGTTGAAGGCGATAGCCTAATAGGGTAAATGGTTGAAGCTTAAGAATTTATTGACACATTTTACGTAAATGAAACCAAAGCTTTTATCAACATGTAAGGTTTATCTCTATTAGATTCAATATTATTTGTTAATAATTAAACTTGCTAATCCATGTCCCTACGATTTCACATTACTGGTATTTGTTTTGATTTATGCATACCATAATGTTGTGCTATATGTCTTACAGGTTATTTGATGAATTTGTTTTCTCCATTCCAATTTTTTGCAACTACCCTAAATGGAAGGGAGTGCGAAAGAACAAACATGCTCAGAATTCTGCATATGCCAGAAATTTAATAAATCAGTGTCCCTTTTGCACTAGATACCGAGGTAGATTTTGAGGTTTTTCGAAGCTAAGGAGTAAGGATACATGTGTAATCCAAGATTAAATTGTTAGGAAGTAGACACTGTTTAAGTGAATAGAGTGATTTACTCTTATTTCACGTAGCTTGTTCAACTTTAAGAGTTTGATGTTATTTTATATTGTATAATTAATGTATGTAAATTATGTAGTTTTTGACATTTTATTATATATGTAAATTTGTATAATTATGTATATATAAATTTATATAATTAATGAAATTTTATTATATATGTAAATTGTCTGTATTATTTTTTTTAAAAAAAATTTGGGACTTTTTAGCCCGGTCTGGAAGAATTCGGGCTAAAAAACAGTTTTTTTTTATAAATTTTTTCGCAAATAACTTAGCTACAGCAACGTGCCGTAGCATAGTTGGTTGTCTTTAAGCAAGCTTTGCCTAGCCGTCGCATAGCCGTAGCTAGATTAGTAGCTTTGGCTGTCTGCCGAAGCTAGTGTCTATTTGCTACCGTCAGTTGGCTACCCCTTGATTTCCCGTAGCTAAGCCGAAGCTAAAGCCCTTTGGCTACCACAAAGAGGCTTTTGACTACGGTTATTTGCCGAAGCGAATATGTTTTTTTTTTGTAGTGTGGGTCAATCTCCTTAGAAGGCTTACAGAGGGGCATGGATGGGGCTAGTCTGGCATATGCATTCTAATCATAGTTAGTTGGAGTCTCATACTTGTTATCATAGTTGGTAAGCTTGTCGAGGGTAGCCCATGCATCAGTTGGTGGCATTGTCAGATACTCATAATGAGTATACTGGTTGATTCTATCCTTAGCGGCCAGCTCAAGAGAATTGAAGAAGATCTCCTCAACGACATAGGGTGGCTGTCCATGTGTAGGGCAGGATCGCAATAGATCCTTATATCGTTCTCATGCTTTCAAAGCCTTCATCATGACATATTCCAAAGTGGTACCTTCGACAAGAGTACGGCACATATAAGAAAAATTGGTAATGTGTTGAAGAGAGCATTAATTAAATCTACCATAGAAAGCATTATTTTTAATCTCAATAAGGAAAGGAGTGCGAATTTCAAAGTTATTTTGAGGGATGAGAATGGCCGATTCAGGCACGACGAGAGTCGAGTGCATGTAATCCTCTACAATGGTAGGGTATTGGGCAAGCTCAGCTTCCACTTGCCTCCTTCACTCCGTTTCCTGCGCAGTGCGTGCTCTCTCAGCGGTGAGAGCAGTATCCTTGGTGGCTAGTTCCCTCTGAAGCCTCTCAATCATCTCAGCTTGTGTTTCGGCAGTCGCCATGATCCTTTTTTAGTTTAGAATGGATGTGTATAAGGCATTCCGGATCGTCTAAGGCGTCAAACTCGGGTGGTTGACCAGAACGGCGCATACACCTCCAAAATCAAAACTTAAAGGCAAACGTGAGATCTAACTACCTAATATGTGAATGATTGCTTCCCCGGCAATGACGCCAATTGGTTGTAAGGAGGAAATCGAGACATGCAATTCAAAATATAAATAAAGTAAAGCAAACCGGATTCCGTTCCTTACAAATGATTACAAGACCTCCTGATGCAGCAGCGGGAAGTCAGGATCGATCCTCGAGGAAGCATGTCAGCAGATCACAGGTAGCAGCAAATCTCACAAGAAAAGTAGACAGAAAAACAGAAATAACAGAGAAAAGCGGAAAAGAAAGCAAATGCAGAAATTTTGGTCGATATCGACCACTGTTGCTCGATATCGAGTAAACAAATCGAGTAACAGTGCACGAAATCGACTCAACAGAAAGCAAAACTCAGCAAGTAACTCGACCTCGACCAAATCAACTCGACATCGAGTAAACAACTCGAGATCGACAAAACCTGCTCGAAATCGACTAACTCAAAAAATAAAATTCGAAGCTTTTCGTAACACAGAACACGATTTTTGAAGAAACAAATCAATAAACTAAAGAATTCCAAGATCAGGGTTTCAACACCACAACGATAACCATGCAAAGTAACACATAAAGGCATAAAAGATCATGCTTTTCATCAAATAACTTTCGTTATTAACAAATAGGAAGATAGAGGCTTTCGCATAAAACCTAATTGTTACTAACCCTTTTCACATAATTAATCCAAGTTGCATTAAGATCACTTTCGCTTCAATAACACAGACAAGGATCACCATCAACTTTCGCAAAAGAATCATGCTTTCAAGGATAGAAGACGAATTGCATAAAAAGATCAAACCTTTACCACATCACCTCACATGGCTACCGTCGGACTCACCCCGACCCTAGAAGTGGGTGGACTACTTGCTCTTCATCATAAATAAACTCATCAAATATTTCAGGAAATAACTAAATTGCATTAAATAAACTAAATAAAAATTACAACCGATCGAAGCCAAAACGTCTCTCGACAACTCCAACTTGCTCTCGGCCTAAGCTCTCTACTCTCCTACTCGACTTCTCTCTCTATGTAACTACTTCTTCTGAAAATTGAATTGAATGTATGATTGAATGAATAAAAACCAGCCCTATAGGCTTTATTTATAGCCTTCATTCCCTCTCTAATTAGGAAAGAAAACTATATCTAAATCAAAATCTATCTATCTTTTATCTAAAGATTTAAAACATGGAAATAAATAAATAAATCTCTAAAGGGAATTAGAACTAATTGTGGATAAATATCTTCTCCTCTTGATAACACTTGATAGATCTTGATGGAATTTGATCTCGAAAATATCTCCATCGGACTTTGGATAGAATCTTAACAAGATACGGATTACTCGATGTCGACTACTAGGGGTTTCCTCGATATCGAGTAGTTTCCTCAATATCGACCAAATTTTCTCCGTCTTCAGCTTCTCCGTCGATCTCGGCTCCAGGAAGGCAAATCGAATAAGTTTTTACTCGATATCGAGTAAAGTTCCTCAATATCGACTTGAATGTCTCAGCTCCAGCTTGCTCGTCGATTCCTAGTGCTACAGCTCGATATGGGTTACTCGATATCGAGTAAAACAACTCGATATCGACTAAATCTCTCAGATCTGCTCGATTATGAGCAACTCAGTGGAAATTGACTTGACCTTACTCGATATCGACTTACAGTACTCGATATCGAGTTGTGTGTTTTGACTCGGTTTTCTTCTTTCGAGCTCGATTTGTCCTGGTTCCGCTACTCCTTGACTTTGGACTTCTATAGTTGAGTTCGAGTTTTTCTTCCTTTCTCAGAACTGCTGTAAATTGCTTCGATTTCTGCGAAATTAAAAAGAAACTGGTGTAGATTTCATAATTTGACAAATAAGCATAAACTACATAGATTATGTGCTATTCTAGCCCAAATGTATGAAATGTATGCAGAAATCGATATAAAAGTAAATATAAAACATGGCGAATTAAGCTCACAACATAATGCAGAATCAAAAATCGCAATGAAAGACAGAACCAAAGACAGAAATAAACACGATGTTTTGGGAATAAATTCAATAAACTAAAAGACTTCCAAGATCGGGGTTTCAATGCCACAACGATAACCATATAAAATCATGCATAAAGGTATTAAAGATCATGCCTTTTAATCAAATAACTGTCGTTATTAACAAGTAGGAAGATAAAGGCTTTCGCATAAACCCTAATTGTTACTAACCCTTTTCACATAATTAATCCAAGTTGCATTAAGATCACTTTCGCTTCAATAATACAAACAAGAATCACCTTCAACTCTCGCAAAAGAATCATGCTCATAGGGATAGAAGACGAATCGCATAACAAGATCTGACATTTACCGCATCACCTCTACATGGCCACCGTCAGGCTCACCCCAGCCCCAGAAGTGGGTGGACTACTCGCTCTTCATCATCAAGAAAGGCATTAAATAACAAAAGAAACTAACTTGCATTGAATTAAATAAAGAAAGCTTACAACCCACAAGACAAATCCGCTTTCGCCTTTCCACCTTGCTTGCTACAAACTTTCTTTCTCTACTCCTACTTACTTGAATGGAATTGATTGTGTTTCTGAATGAATAAAAAACCAACCCCTAGGACTTTATTTATAGCCTTCTATTCCTTGCTAATCAAGGAAAGAATCTTCTATCTATATCTACTTAAAACCTTAAAGATAAATAAATTGCTTAAGAGAAATAAATCTTTAAAGGAAACTATATCTAAAGTTTGCAAAATATCTTCCAAGTAGGTAGAACTTCTCTTCCATAGATAGACTTGATCAAATTGGATAGAATCTCGGCCAACTCGGCTTCCTTAGTGCCCAAGGATTCCCAACTCGACAAGGACTGCTCAAACCGCGTAACGCGCTCCCGGATGTGGCTCGTCGATCTCGACCAAGGCTACTCGACATCGAGTAGGATTGTCGTCGACTGGTGTGGCTCGGCTTCTCGGGTAGATCTGCTCGACATGGCTCGGACTTGTGGTTCTGGCTCCTTGATAACGACAAGGACAACTCGAGATCGAGTTGGGTTGGCGTCGAGGATGCCTGGACTGGTGATGTCGAGTAGGTGGTGCTCGTCACGGACTCGGATTGGCGCCATGGGTTACTCGATCTCGACAAGATCTCCTCGAGATCGAATAGGGTTTGGCTCGGCGTCTTCATCCTCGGCTTCTCAGCATGGCACAACTTCTTCGACTCTGGGTGTGGCGTCTAGGCTTTGTTGATCTCGATAAGCTGTACTCGAGATCGAGTTGGCTTCCGGAGTCGGGTTGATCTGGCTCTCGACACTGCTCTTGGTCGACAAGGCCTATGCTCGGACAGCTTCGTCGATATCGAGTAGCAGTACTCTAGATCGAGTACACTCGGGCTCCAAGCTTGATTCGACTGGTTCCGCTGCTTCTTGACCTTGGACTTCTGTAGTTGATTTCCGAGCTTTTCTGACCTTTCTCAGAACTGTTGTAATTTGCCTCGAATTCTGCGAAATTAAACAGAAACTGGTGTAGATTCCATAATTTGGCAAATAAACATAAACTACATAGATTCTGTACTATCTTAGCCCAAATGAATGAAATGTATGCAGAAATCGATATAAAAGTTACTGTAAAACATAGCAGATTCAGCTCACAACAAACACCCCATACTTAAGCTTGCTTGTCCTCAAGCAATACCTTTATTTGTCATTCAGGGGAAGAAATCAAAACTCTCAACATATCAGATTCATTCTTATATAACCCTGCAGTCAATTACCATCTCCGAAAAGGTACTTGTGTCACAGATCCATGCATGTGCAAATATACAAAAGCAACATCTACTTAAAAAAAGGAGGGTTATGCAAAACATTCATTCGTGACAAAGCATTGATAATCAAGAGGACTTTAATTTAAGCTCAAATAAGGAGTAGAATTGGTAAAAGGCTAAAAGGTGGGCAATTTTTTTGGCAATGTGGTGCTAATGATCCGGGGAAATGGAGTATTTCCAAACTGAATTTCCACATTCCTTCTTCATAATATTTATCACCTTTCATAATGCTTTTATCAATAATAATGCTTTTACCTCTCTGACCTCAGCACTACCTTCTCGCGAGTCGCAAACATGGATGTCATGAATGGCCCCAGATACTTAGTGCTTTGGACTCCTCACAATGTGTTCCATCTCACTGAACTATTATCTCAGTAAGCAGGGTCAATCTACCTTTATCTCCTGAGGTGATTGGATTTTCTTTCACTCATTAAATTTTCCATATATTTCAAACAATTTCCCACCATACTCCAATAGTAACACAAACACCATATAACGTCTCTATAATGTAACATCATTCTCAACATAATCCCCGGATAAGGTAAAGAATGGCAATATTTAGATCATGTGGAGCAATATATGAAATAAGGCATATTATGGCTTTTGTGATGTATAAGCATAGGTAAGGCTAGGATATACACAATGAGCATATATGGAAATATAAAGTCCTCCATCATCTTATCATGCAACATGTCAAAAGCAATATCAAATTTTACCTCCTTTCATGGTTTTCAAGAAAATATGCACTTCATTATGACTTCCTTTTACTAGGCAATTTCATGCTATATCTTTAATGAATCTAATTTTGCATCGTCGTGTTCAATATAGCTTCCATGACATTATTCAAAATTTTCAATGTGGGTCATTTTTCTCAAACTTTGGAAAACATGCATGTAAGCACATAAATCAATAATGAATTCCAAAATAGCCATGTAGCAATTCAAAGAAATAAATTCTAAATATGCACAAATAATTTCAAATATGGCAAATATGCATAAAGTAAGCCCTTCCCCCACTCCATACTTAAACATTATAGTGTCCTCATTGTATAAAAACAAGGGTAAAGAAAGAAACTCACTAGACAGGTGTGCAGGGCCTCAAAATGTCGAATACAAGAATCCTGGGCCGAGTCTGAATATAGCTTGCTTTTATCCATGGACCTGAAAAGTGTAGAAGACATATACCCACAATAGAAAACTAAAAATGTTCAAAACCAAAAACAAACAAAATAAAGTCCAAAACTAAATGTCTATGTACATGCTCTAGATTTTATAGTCGCTAGGCCGACTTTCCATTTATGATCAAGGTGGCATCTGTAGGGCCCATGTAGCCTGGGCCTCAAATAAGACTCCATTCTTGTCCATCAGTTGTAATCCTCCAGAGTGGATCTTGTTCACCACGAAAGGCCCCATCCGCTTTTTGTTGAATTTGTTGGGGAACCAATGATCCTTTGATTTAGAGACATAGAGCGTGTCTCTAATTTCACACTCCTTGGGCTCATCATTGGAAATCCTACATAAGCGCACATAGCAAGGCAAACCGCTCCCATGTATAGATAGATCTTTAATGGAAATAGGGGAAGAAAAATCCATACCCTGGCTTACCTTTGCAGAAACGGAATCGGGGACCATAGTGTTTGGTCGATCTCGAGTAGGGGTACTCGATCTTGACGAGGTTTCAGGTCCTGGAGGTGATCTGCTCGAGGATGCGGGAGTCGATGAAGCTTGGTCGATCTCGACCACACTGGTCGATCTCGAGGAGGCTGGCTCGTCAGGTGGCTTCAGCGTCGAGGAAACAGGTGCTGGGGAGGGTGGGTGTTGGTCGATCTCGACAAGCCTGGTCAAGATCGAGAAGCCTGGTTGTTTCAGTGTCGAGGAAGCAGGTGCCCGAGAATGCAGAAGCTAGTGAGGGTGGTCGATATCGAGTACGGCTCTCGATCTTGAGGAGGGCTGAGCTTCTGTTTTGCTACTCGACGACACTGGTGCTGTTGGAGGCTCCCGACTTTGGTCGAGATCAACTAGGGTCCTCGATGTCGAGGAGTCTTGGTCGACCTTGACCCCATACTTGGTTCCTATCAAGGCATCCGAAAAATAATTAGTCCATAACGACGTACCTTGGTTTGTGTCGATTGGATTCTCTGTGTCCTCCTTTGGGATTGCCATGATCTCCTCCACATGGGCCTCCATATCCCTCTTTTCCAGCTCCTCAGGAGTCATGTTTCTCACCTTGGGTTCCCCGCAGGTGATGTAGCCAGCTGAGATAGATTTTACCTCTTCCATTGGACTTGTATGCCTTTCAGTTTTATTAAAGGAATACTCAATTACCTCATCGCTGATTTTGAAGGTGAGCACTCCTTTCCTTACACTTATGTTGGCATCCACCGTCACCAAGAAGGGTCTTCCTAGAATGATTGGACAAGCAGGATCTTCTTGCATATCAACAACTAAGAAATCAGCAGGGACAAAGAATTTACCTACTTGTACTGGCACATTATCCACCATGCCTGTTGGAATGACTATTGTGTTGTTGGCCATGTAAAGTCTAGCATCCACATGCTCTAGGGAACCTATCTTAATCTTGGACCAAATTGTTAAAGGCATTATGCTTACACTAGCTCCAAGATCACATAAAGCATTAATTTTGTATGGACCAAATCCAATGGTTATAGCAAACTTACCTGGATCTGGCCTCTTCTCCTTTATGTCTAAATGGCTGCACTCCTCTGTAATTTCAGCCATTGATCGCTTTTTGCTCAGAATCTCCTTCAGGAACTTGACATAGGATGGCATTTCATTGAGAGCTTCTGTGAAGGGGATGGTGACGTTGAGTTTCTGAAGCATCTTGATGAAGCGCTGAAATTTCTTTTCTGCCGGGTTCTTTGGAGATTTTGTGGGGAAAGGTAGCTTCTTTTTCTGATTCGGAGTCAGAACAGATGTCGGAGGTGCTGCAGTTTTCTCGATCTCGGGCTGACCGTCCTCGATGTCGAGTACACCCTTATCGATCTCGACCAGGTTGGTTGATGTCGAGTTGCTGTGCAGTGCAGATGAGGGCTTTTGAAGTTTCTCCTCGAGATCGACGAGGCCCTCCTCGAGATCGACCAGGCTCTGGTCGATGTCGACTAGCTGCTGGTCGACTTGCTGGTCTCCTTTGTTCTGCTGCTTTCTAACTTCTGGCTCTTGCAGTTGATGGCCGCTTCTGAGTTTTACAGCAGCGATGTGTCCAGTCTTTCCCTTAGGATTTGGTTATGAAGATCCAGGGAGCGCACCTGACTGTCTGGAGATTCCTGCTGCTAGTTGACCAATTTGTGTATCAACTGATTTTCGCCATATATAAATTTCCCCAAGCCTAGAGTTGACACCTTGCATCTAAGTGTAGACGGAGTTGAAGGACTGCTTAGTTTCTGAGTGATTCCTCCGTATTTCCTCCAGGACTGTTTGTATATCATCCCTTTTCTTGTCCCTTTCCGGATGTCCTGGAGCTCTGTAGGGCGGGGGGTTCCTAGGGACACCTTGGTTCCATTTTGGTTGCTGAAACCTTTGGTCCCCCATGTAGCGATTGGGACCCCCTGCGTAAGCTATCTCCTCGTGGTGCTCTGCCAGCCTGACTTGCTCTGTGTGTGGGCACTCAGTAGTGGTGTGCCGTTGCGATTCGCATTCAATGCAAGGCTGGTTGACAGAAAGATACTTTACTTGCTTAAGGAGCTTCTTGTTCTGATCTATGTAGTATTGTTCCCTTACATCAGGATCAATCTCTTTAGGAGGCTCATAGAGGGGCATGGATGGTGCTGGCCTGGCGTAGGGGTTCTCTTCATAGGTTGCAGTAGACCCATACTTGTTGTCATAGTTAGTGAGTTTGTCCAGCACACCCCAGGCGTCAATTGGCGGCATCGTCAGATACTCATAGCGAGTGTAATGGTTGATTCTGTCCTTAGTGACTTGATCAAGAGAGTTGAAGAAGATCTCCTGAATGACGTAGGGTGGCTGTCCATGAGTAGGGCAAGATCGCAACAGTTCTTTGTAGCGCTCCCATGCCTTTGCCAGCGGTTCCCCTTGCTTCTGTTTGAAGGCGGAGATGTGCTGTTTTGGCGGGTGGGAAGAATTTATTCAGAAATTCTTGCTCTACTTGGGCCCATGTTGTTAGGGATCTTGGTTTCAGCCCTTCAAGCCACTTTAGTGCAGGTCCAGCGAGAGACCAGCGAAAAGCCTTCATCTTGACATATTCCAAAGTTGTACCTTTAGCTAGAGTACGACACATGTCAGAAAAATTTGTAATATGTTCAAGAGGACACTCATTAAATCTACCAAAAAAGGCATTATTTTTTAGCTCTATAAGAAATTGAGTGCGAATTTCAAAAGAGTTTTCAGGGATAAGAATCGCCGATTCAGGCACGATGAGAGTTGGATGCATATAATCCTCTGCCGTGGTTGGGTACTGGGCAAGCTCAGCCTCTGCTTGTTCCCTTGCTGCTTTCTCAGTGGCGATAGCAGCATCTTTAACGGCCAATTCCCTTGTAAGCCTTGCAATCAGCTGCTCCTGTGTTTCAGCGGCTACCATGGCTCTTTGTAGTTTAGCTCTGATGTGTAGAAGGCGCTCTGGTTCGTCTAAGCCGTCAAACTCAGGTGGTTGACCAGAATGGTGCATACACCTGTAAATTAACTCAAAGAAAAAGTGAGATCTGACTACCTAAGGCGCGAATGATAGCTCCCCCGGCAACGGCGCCAATTTCTTGTGAGGAGGAAATCAAGTATGAAATATAATAAAATAAATCAAACCAGATTTAGGCCCACGCAAATAAATACAAGACTCCTCTAGTGCAGTAAGAGAAAGTCAGGATCGAATCCACGAGGAAGCGTGTCAGCGGATCCTAGGTAGCTGTAAATCTCACAGAAAAGCAACAGAAACACAGAAACAAAGAAAGACAGAATAGGGTTTGGCTCGGCGTCTTTGTCCTCGGCTTCTCGGCATGGCACATCTTCTTCGACTACGGGTGTGGCGTCTAGGCTTTGTCAATCTCGACAAGCTATAATCGAGATCGAGTTGGCTTCCGGAGTCGGGTTGATCTGGCTCTCAACACTGCTCTTGGTCGACAAGGCCTATGCTCGGACAGCTTCGTCGAGGTCGAGTAGCAGTACTCTAGATCAAGTACACTCGGGCTCCAAGCTTGATTCGACTGGTTCCGCTGCTTCTTGACCTTGGACTTCTGTAGTTGATTTCCGAGCTTTTCTGACCTTTCTCAGAACTGCTGTAATTTGCCTCGAATTCTGCGAAATTAAACAGAAACTAGTATGCAGAAATCTAGTTTGCCTTATTTTATTTACATAAACTACATAGATTCCATAATTTGGCATAATTTGGCAAATAAACATAAACTACATAGATTTTGTACTATCTTAGCCCAAATGAATGAAATGTATGCAGAAATCGATATAAAGGTTACAGTAAAACATAGCAGATTCATCTCACAACAAGAATTCTCCGCTGCCTAGGATCCGCTAACACGCTTCCTCGTGGATCGATCCTGACTTCCCGATGCTGCATCTGGAGGAGGTCTTGTAATTATTTGCAAGGGACGAAATCTAGTTTGCCTTATTTTATTTACATTCTATTTTGCATACTCGATTTCCTCCTAACAACACCCGTCCCACCCGCATTAATTTTGCGGGCGAAAACCCGCAAAAAAGTGGGTGATGGGTGGAGTGGGTGGGGGTGAAGCGGGTGATGGATGGATTATGGGTGAAGATTTTTCACCCATTACCCGCCCCAATAGTCCACCCATTAACCCGCCTCATTCACCCACCCCGCATACCCGCATAAAACCCTAAAAATTTATCTATATATACGTGTGTGATTTTACTATTTTACCCTTTCTAATTGAAAATGTAAATTGTTTTTCTCTAATTGTAATTGTCTATCTTATTTTTTTTACATGTTTAATAGAGAACATATAATTTTATTTTTTTTCATGTGCATGCTAGGATACTCCGGTGGATCCGCTCAATTATTGAAAAGTGGAAACATGATTCTGCTACTATCTACTCTTTGAGTTTCCATTCTCATCTATTTTAGTTTCATTTAGTAATTTTAAGTAACATGTTATTTTGATGTATGCGTGTGTAACACGTATTTGAATTCCACGAACTTATGTTTGTAGTATTTATAAATTAAATTTTAAGTTTTTATTCATCTTTCAAAGTTACTCAAAAAATCATCACTACACCAATTAGGTACCCGCTCCACCCGCATCACCCGTGCGGGGAGAGTGAGGGTGAAAAAGTTTGCAGGTGATGGGTGGATCTGGTGAGATTATTTCCCCGCGGGGTGGGTGATGGAGTGGCTTCATCCCCCCATAACCCGCCTCATTTCCACCCCTAGTTGCCTTTATCATTTGAACTTATTAAGCAATGAACATGTATATAGTTGTTGTAAGAGGAAATCGAGTTCAAAATATAATAAAATAATTCAAATCGGATTATGCCCACGCAAATGATTACAAGACTTCCTCCCGATGTAGCAACAGGAAGTGAGGATCGATCATCGAGGAAGTGTGTCACCGGATCTCAGGCAGCGGCAAATCTCATGTCGACTTCAGGAAGTACTCGACGTCGATCAAGGGTCCTCAACGTCGACTACTCAGTCGAGTACAAATCTGTAGAACAAAAGCAGGCAAGCGCAGAAACACAAAATATCTGGCCGAGGTCGACTAAACCTACTCGACTTCGACGACTGTGGTAGTCGACTTCGGGTAACTCTGGTCGATCTCGAGTACGGCAGAAATAAAAATTACAATTTTAAATAAAGGCAAATATGAAACCGGTGAAACTAAACTCAATAAGATTAAAGAATTCCAAGATCGAGGTTTGCAACAACGATAACCAGACATGCATAAGGTGAGATAAAAAGATAATCATGCAATCACATCAAAGGATTAAGCTTTCGCCTTTTCCAACAATTAGACAACTCTTTCAGGAAACCCTAATTGTACCTACCGATTTTATGTTAATAATCCAAGTTGTTAACATGGATCTCTATTGAATAGGTAATAAACACATAAAAGGTAGTAGATGGTCATAGGATAATAAAGATTGAATCTTTACCTCAAACATGTTTGGCTATCGTCGGGCTCGCCCCGAGCCTATAAGTGGGTGAACTACTCGTACTTCATCATAATTAAAGACATTAATAACAACAAGAAACTAATTTGCATTAAAATAATTAAAGAAAGTACAAACCGAACAAAGCCAAATCACTTTCGCTCATTTGCTCCACTCGACCTCCCTTTCTCTCTCTCCTACTCACTCTCTCTACTCTCTACTTTCGAATGTATGATGGAATGAATAAAATTCAGCCCTATAGGCTCTATTTATAATGCTAAATCCTTGCTATCCAAGGAATGTAAATTCTATCTATATCAAAAAAGGAACATTTATCTAATAAGGAAAATAACTAAATCTTCTTCTTGTGTATGAATCCTTCTTTTCCATAGATAGATCTTGATAGAATAGGATGAATCCAGCCTTGCTTCGTGCGCAAGTAATCCACATGTGCTCGGAATGGCCCAACAGTCTCGCAACCCAAAACAGTGTAGTCAACCTCGACCAAATCTGGTCGACGTCGAGTAGGTTGTACTCGATTTGATGTACTCTTCGCAGCTTCACGATCCAGTTCTCCTCCTCGAGCTCGGGTGCGGGTCAGTGGTGGTCGACCTCGAGTAAGGTACTCGACGTCGAGTACATGTCGAGCTCGAATTGTCTTCTCCTTCCGTCCTCGATCAAGTCTGCTTCAACTGTAGTCGACTTCGAGGAGTTTATGGTCGAAGTCGGGTAGAATCCCGTCCTTTAGTTTCATTTCAGAATGGCTCCAAATTCTGCAATATTAAACAGAAACTTATGTAGATCTCTATAATTGACAAATAAGCATATTCTACATAAATTCAACATATTCCCAACCCGAAATATGCAAAGTACTAAGAATAAGGAGCTAAAATGTATATGAAAACATGGTCACTTTAGTGGACATCAAATCACCCCATACTTAAGCTTGCTTGTCCCCAAGCAATAACTTGGATGGTCATTCAGGGGAAGAAAACAAACTCTCAATATATTAGATCCATTCTCATATAACCTTGCAATCAATTATCATCCTCGAAAAGAGACTAATGTCACAAATCCATACATGTGAAATAAAAAGAAACATCTACTCACAAAAGGAGGGTTATGCAAAAACAATTTATGTGACAAAGAAACAATAATCAAGAGGACTTTAATTTAAGCTCAATAAGGAGTGGATTGGTAAAAAGGCTTAAGGTGGGCAATTTTTGGCAATGTGGTGCTAATGATCCGGGGAAATGGAGTAATTCCAAATTGAATTTCCATATTCCTTCTTCATAAGATTCATCACCTTTCACTCATTGCT
This sequence comes from Persicaria tinctoria, assembly GCA_037127255.1. Classification (NCBI taxonomy): domain Eukaryota; kingdom Viridiplantae; phylum Streptophyta; class Magnoliopsida; order Caryophyllales; family Polygonaceae; genus Persicaria; species Persicaria tinctoria. Next base: position 36,863,807 of record JBANSL010000012.1, on the reverse strand, counting down.
CAATGCTTTTATTTTCAATATTATGCTTTTACCTCTCTAACCTCAGCACTGCCTTCTCGCGAGTCGCAAACATGGGTGTCATGAATGGCCCCGGATTCCTAGTGCTTTGGACTCCTCACATGTGTGTCCCATCTCACGGAAATATTATCTCAGCGATCAGGGTCGATCTACCTTTATCTCTTGAGGTGACCGGATTTTTTTTCTCACTCATTAAATTTTCCATATATTTCAATTTCTTGCCAAACTCCATAATGATAATAACAACACAACAACCATATAACATCTTCATAATGTAACATCATTCTCAACATAATCCCCGGATGAAGAACAAGGTAGAAAATGACAATTTTTGGAACATGTGGAGCAATATATGAAATAAGGCATAATATGGCTTTTGTGATGCATAAGCATAGGTATGGATAGGATATAACAATATGAGCATTATATGGAAATATAATGTCCTCCATTCTCTTATCATGCAACATGTCAAAAGCAACCTCAAATTTTACCTCATTTCATGGTTTTCAAGAAAATATGCACTTCATTGTGACTTCCCTTTACTAGGCAATTTCATGCTATATCTCTAATGAATCCAATTTTGCATCGTTGACTTCTATATAAGCTTACATGACACTATTCTTTAAACAATTTTACAAGCTTTGGGAGATGTCTCATAGAACTTTTTGTTTATCAATTATGCACAAAAATTAAAAATTCACTCAAAATTCATCATGTAGAACCAAAAACAAGAATAAAACATAAATAAATAATATTAAGCTCTGTCCCCACCCCATACTTAGAATATATAGTGTTCCCACTGTATAAAATCAATATAAAACAAAGGTAAAGGAAGGAAAACACTGAATAACGCGTTGTATAGTCGAAATAGGGTCGTCGAGTAACTGAGGTAGTCGACGTCGAGTAGATCTCCTCGACGTCGAGTACATATCCTGCGTCGAGTGGAATGGTTAAGTCGAGGAAGCTCCTGGCTTGGTCGACGTCGAGTAGCTAGGTCGACGTCGAGTAAAACTGTGTGCTAGATCCTCTTCGTTAGTCGATCTCGACTTGGCTTAGTCGATTTCGACTGACTGTCGGGGACTTCTTCTTTCTCTCTTTGCAATCTTTTATGTTTCTCGACCTAAAAATGTTAGATTTCACACAAAGACAAGACTTTCCACATGAAGTGTTTAAAACTATAAAAAAAAAACAAAACCAAAACCAAAAGTTTCAAAGTCCCAAAATTCAAGAGTTTTATGTACATGCTCTAGATTTTAGAGTCGCTAGGTAGACTTCTCCGCTTGTGCTCAAGGACCGTCAGTGTGGGGCCTTCTTGTGCTTGACCCTTCTCATGGATCATCTATGCCCTGATGGTAGCATGCAAGCTCAGCTGATAAGTTATTGGTTGCATATTATCCATTGCCTTCCTTCTTCTTCTTTCCAGCTCTCATCCTTCGCAGATTAGCTCGCCATGGGGCCTTATCTCCCCTTGAATATTTATTAAATTCATTAATGGATAGAGGAGGGGTTGAAATCATACCTGGACTTACCTATTCGTGCCCAAAACAGAAATCTTCGGGCTTAGGGTTGGTCGACGTCGAGTAGATCTTGTCGACGTCGAGTACAGGGACCCCATACTTAGGCTCTTGGCAAGTCGGGTGTTCAGCAGAGGAAGTCGACTTCGAGATATCTTGGTCGATGTCGAGTACGCTGGTCGACGTCGAGTAGCCCTTGTCAACGCCGAGTAGCTTTTTGGTGTTTTCCTCCGTTGTTTGCTTGATCTCGTGGTTGCTGGCGCTCTTTACCTCCAACCATGAAACTTCCTCTTTTGCAGGGCGAAAAGAGAAATCTAAAACCTCATCGCCTTTCGTGAAGGTTAGCAATCACTTTCTGACGCTAATCTTGGCATCTGCAGTAGCTAAGAAAGGTCTACGAAGAATAATAGGGCAAGTAGGATCTTCCGCACAATCTATAACAAGGAAATCAGCGGGGATATAGAACTTACTAACCTGGACAGGGACATTATCAACCATACCTATAGGGATGACCACTGTATTGTTTGCCATGTATAGTTTGGTATCCACAAGCTCTATTGATCCTATCTTTACCTTTTACCAGATTGATAGGGGCATGATACTCACGCTTGCTCCTAAATCACACAAGGCCTCATATTTATATTGTCCAAATCCCACAGTAACAGAAAACATACCAAGGTCAGGTCTCTTCTTAGGGAAGTGCATCCTTTTGCATTCTCTGGCGATTTTTGAGAAAGATCGCTTGTTGCTAAGGATTTCCTTGAGGAACATGACATATGCAGGCATCTCTTGAAGAGCTTCTGAAAAAGGAATTGAAACATTCAGTTCTTGAAGCATCATAACAAACCGTTTAAACCTACCTGCAGTGGGATCTTTCAACGCCTTGGAAGGGAAAGAAAGCGTCTTATTCTATTTCAGAGCCAAAACAGATGTCGGAGGTGTTGTAGAGTCCTCGACATCAAGTGGGTGTTCCTTGACATTGACTAGAAGTTCCTCGATGTCAACCACAGGAGTTGACTTCGAGTTTAGTTGTTGTGCAGAAGATTCATCGATGTCCTGTGGCTGGTCGACTTCGGGTGAATCTACTCGACGTCGACTTGGCTCTGCTCGACGTCCAGTTGTTTCTCAGCTTCGTCTTGCTGATTTCCGACCTCTGGCACGCGTAGTCGATGCCCGCTTATGAGCTTTACAGTCGCGACGTGTCCTGTCTTCCCCTTTTGATTTGGTTCTGTCTGCCCAGGGAGTTGCCCGGTCGGTCGTGGAATTTGTGCTGCGAATTGACCCATCTGGGTCTCAATGTTCCTCTTCCAGATGTCCAGCTCTCCAAATCTTGTATTGATGTTCTGGAGCTGATTGTGGATGGCGCCATTAGCTTGCTTACTTTCTGCTTGATTCAGGCGCATCTCATCGAGGATCATTTGTAGATCAACCTTCCACTGATCCCTTTCTTGATGTCCAGGAGCTCTGTATGGCGGGGGGTTCCTAGGGGCACCTTGGTTCCACTGTGGTCGATAGAAGCTTTGGTCCTCCATATAGCGATTGGGGCCCCCTGCGTAAGCTACCTCTTCGTGAGTTTCTGCCATCCTGACTTGCTCTGTATGTGGGCACTCTGGAGTGGTATGCCACTGTGAGCCACATTCAATGCAGGGTTGGTTGACAGAAAAAACTTAACTTGCTTGAGAAGCTTGCGATTTTGATCTCTGAAGTACTGCTTCTTAACATCTGGATCAATCTCCTTATGAGGCTCATAGAGGGGTATGGACGGGGATGTCCTTGCATATGCATTCTCTTCATAGTTTGTTGGAGCCCCATAACTATTGTCGAATTTGGTGAGGTTTTCGAGAGTAGACCATGCGTCAGCTGGTGGCATCGTTAGATACTCATACTGAGTATATTGGTTGATCTTATCCTTAGCAGCCAGATCAAGAGAATTGTAGAAAATCTCCTGAATGTCATATGGTGGCTGCCCATGGGTGGGGCACGACAAGAGTCTCAAAATTATTTTCAGGGATTAGAATGGTTGATTCAGGCACGACAAGAGTTGGGTGCATGTAATCCTCTGCAGTGGTGGGGAATTGGGCAAACTCAGCTTTCGCCTGCCTCCCGAGTTCTGCTTCCTGCGCAGTGCGGGATCTCTCAGCGGCGAGAGCATTATTTTTGGCTTCTATCTCCGCTTGAAGCCTCTCTATCAGATGTACTTGTGTTTCTGATGTCGCCATGATCCTTTTCAATCTAGAGTGGATGTGTAGGAAACGTTCCGGGTCGTCTAAGGTGTCAAACTTAGGTTGTTGACCAGAAGGATGCATACACTGCAAAATCAAAACTTAAAGGAAAACGTGAGATCTAACTACCTAAGGCGCGAATGATGGCTTCTCTGGCAACGGCGGCAATTTGTTGTAGGAGGAAATAGAGTTCAAAATATAATAAAATAATTCAAACCGGATTATGCCCACGCAAATGATTACAAGACTTCCTCCCGATATAGCAACAAGAAGTCATGATCGATCCTCGAGGAAGCGTGTCAGCGGATCTCAGGCAGCGGAAAATCTCACGTCGACTTCAGGAAGTACTCGACGTCGACCAAGGGTCCTCGACGTCGACTACTCAGTGGGTTACAAATCTGTAGAACAGAAGCAGGCAAGCGCAGAAACACAAAATATCTGTTCGAGGTCGACTAAACCTACTCGACTTTGACCACTGTGGTAGTCGACTTCGGGTAACTCTGGTCGATCTCGAGTACGGCACAAATAAAAATTGCAATTTTAAATAAAGGCAAATACGAAACTAGTGAAACTAAACTCAATAAGATTAAAGACTTCCAAGATTGAGGTTTGCAACAACGATAACCATACATGCATAAGGTGAGATAAAAAGATAATCATGCAATCACAACAAAGGATTAAGCTTTCGCCTTTTCCAACAATTAGACAACTCTTTCAAGAAACCCTAATTGTATCTACCAATTTTATGTTTATAATCCAAGTTGTTACCATGGATCTCTATTGAATAGGTAATAAACACATAAAAGGTAGTGGATGGTCATAGCATAAAAAGATTGAATCTTTACCTCAAACATGTTTGGCTATTGTCGGGCTCGCCCCGACCCTAGAAGTGGCTGAACTACTCGCGCTTCATCATAGTTAAAGACATTAATAACAACAAGAAACTAATTTCCATTAAAATAATGAAAGAAAGTACAAACCGAACAAAGCCAAATCACTTTCGCTCCTTTGCTCCACTTGGTACTCGACGTCGAGTATATGTCGAGCTCGAGTTGTCTTCTCCTTCCGTCCTCGATCAAGTCTGCTTCAGTTGTAGTCGACTTCGACCAAAAGCTCCTCGAAGTCGAGTAGAATCCCGTCCTTTGGTTTCGTCTCGGAATGGCTCCAAATTCTTCAATATTAAACATTATGTAGATCTCTATAATTGACAAATAAGCATATTCTACATAAATTCAACATATTCCCAACCCGAAATATGCAAAGTACTAAGAATAAGGAGCTAAAATGTATATGAAAACATGGTCACTTTAGTAGACATCAATAATCGGCCTTGAAAATAAATAACCATGACAATACTCAATGATAAATGCATAGGAAGAGTAAATCACACAAGAAAAGCAAAAGGAATAAAGAACTATCCCTTATACGGCCAAAAATATCTCACTGGGACAAATTTTTTTTGAATTCCAAGTACACTCCCAAACTTAGATCATACATACTCAATTACATATGCTTAATCATATTTCGCATAAAAACCAATTTTCAAGATAAGATCAAATCATTCCAGAATTCTATGTGATTTATAACGATCATGGTAGTATAAAGTAAAAATAGAAAAAACTCAAATTAGATGGAAATCTTTGATAACACATTATGCAAAACAACAAAACAAAACTCACTTTTTTTTTCATTTTTTTGACATTTTTTTTAAAAAAAGTTCATTTTTAACATTTTCTATAACATAAAAGAAATAACAAAGAGGAAATAACCAAAAATTCAAAAACAGAAATTCAAACATGAACTACACTAACTAATTCACTTCATTCTCCCCCCCCCCCCCCCTCCCGCTCCCTTTCCTCACATGATGCATTGTCCTCAATGCATAGAAACACATTAAGGAATCATGAAAAATATAAAAATAAAGGATTTGAAATAAGCAAATGACTAACCTATTACTGTGAAGGCGGGGTCTGGGGTCCAGACCGCTAATTGATCAAACCCATCAACAAGAGACAAGTCTCATGTAGTTGATCGATCTTCCCAACCAGAATCGCATGGGACTTTGGAAGCTTCATCAACTCGTTTGCATGCTGCTTCTCAAATTCAATCAATTTCTTCTCCAAGCAGGCAACGCGCGAGTCATCTTGGACCGTAGGCGGTGTCATCTCGATCTGCATATATTCAACATCGCTCACAAGGGTCATAAGATCACCAGGCTTCCGCATATGAATGTCAACAGGAACATGGCTTCGGCGAAAGTCAACCAATTTCAGCCCCATAGGTAAAATAGTAGGCAGATATGGATGATAAGACTGCTGGGGTCCAGATAACCACCAAAATCTCTCAATAGGATATGGCAACTGCATCTTTTCTAACATTCGTGAAGACACAAGAGCATCAATGTCCCACGTATAAGAATGACTCGTAGGCTACAGTGAACTAACATCAACACCATAAAATATTGCCAGAAGTGTGATCATGTCTTTAAAGGGGTGACAAAAGGATGATTCTCGATGCGTTGACCACGAACCCTCTCACACATCCTCAAAAATAAGAGTACCCAGTCTGGTACTATAGTAGACTCAAGAGTCAAGCAATATATGAGATCAATCACACCAGGGTCAACAATAGTAGTGCTCTCAGAAACATAGAAAATAGAGCCAAAAATATGCAAACAAAGATGAAGAGCGGGATGAGTAATCATATCATCTAGTCTGAAGTCCTTGAAGTTCGCAGGCATCCCTGTCAGACTCCTCCGAATCTTTATTGAATCAAAAACACGCATGGCATTATTCCACTTTCTAGAGCATCTCTTCGTAACACCGAAAGCAACTCCCATTGCAGCATATGAGGAATTACATCGTGGACATGTAGGTGCGCTTCTGCCAATGAAATCACGCAGCCCTCCATGTGCCACAAAAGCGATCAACGAATCAAACAGGCCCAACCGTCTCAATGTGATTTCGTCAAAGAACATCGTGGACATGTAGGTGCGCTTTCCAAGTGCATTCCAACATAGCACATTAGTATTATAAAAATAAGTTGGGACATCTTTCTTGATAGGAGCAGACGACATAGTGTAATCTTAAGAAAAAACCAAAGAAAAACCACGAAAATGATCAAAAGATGTGCTCGTTGTAGGGACGGCGAGCACTGTGTCTGGGGTAGCGGACGCCATTTACTCAGAACCACGAATCCGAGTGAAAACGTTGGAAAACCGACGTCCACTCCTCCAAACTTGAACTTTTCATGAACAACTTGGTTTCAAAGGGTTCTTTGGTGATAGGTAGGGAAATGGTATGGACAAATTGAATTTTGTGGATGTAGGGTAATGGTGGAAAGTGTTTTGGTGGATAAAATCGGTTGAAACGCAAGGCTTTAGGTATTTGGAATAGATTCCAGTAGGCTTTTGGGTTTTTGTAGATTCCTTGAGAAAGCTTGGTTGATTCACAATATGGAGTAGCAATATATGGTGAGTTTGAAGGAATATCTATCAAAAAGAAAAATAGAAAATATTAGAACTAGATAAAATAGGAATAGAAAAGATAGAACCACGGATCCTAGGAAATAAGGAAACTAATCCTAAAAAGAAAAATCTAATCCTAAGATAGATAGAAAATAGATAAAAGATAAAATACTAACCTAAGATAGATAGAAAATAATCCAACCTAAAATAGATAGAAAATAATATTATCCTAGAACAAGATAAAAGAGAAATAAATATAATCCTATAAAATAAATAAAACTAACCTAATACAAAAAATAAGCAAAAATAAGAAAGATATAAACTTCCCTTCCAAGTTTACCAAAATTCGGACTCGTCTGGCGGACAGAGGGGCGGCGGGTGCCGTGTGACTGGCGGTGGGCGCCGTGTCCACAGAATGGGACTCCGTTCTTCCAAATCAATCAAAACTCGACCCAAAATAGCTTTCACTTACCGTATTCCGAAATCCAGCGACACGATTGATCCTACTTTATTGAATTGAAAACTAATTGCAAAATAGAAATAATACTACCTAACTACCTTGGGTTGCCTCCCAACAAGAGTCTTTGTTTCACATCTCTGGTTCGACGTGATGCATCTCTTGATCAAGTTATTCCACCAAGGTGCCCTACACTTGTCGTTTTCAAGACAAGAGGTGGAACTTTAAGAACTTCTCCAACATATCCATGAACTGCATTGATTGATTCCTTCTTGAAATGGGTTACTCCTTGAGGTTATCCTGCAATTGCAAAAACCTCGGCATTATTAGGAATCGATTTCTCGTAGGGAATAGCAATAGAATCATTTGAATTAGACACATTGTCACGCGACTTAAACAAATTCTCAATTTTCTTCTCAGTGTCATCTTTTCCTAATCCAATTTCATCTTTGTTAGAAAACTCAAGAATCATAGATTCAGTTTTAACAGAAGCATCTAACAAAACCATTTGATTCATTCCTGTGATTACTTTTATTAGAGTCAAGAACATCTACAAAATCATTGGTAAAAGAAACCATAGGCTCAAATATAGAAAACTCAATCTTTCTACCATCAAACTCCATAGTTAGTGAACCTTCAAAACAATCAATCTTAGTCTTAACCGTTCGCAAGAATGGCCTTCCTAAGATAATTGAGATTTAGGCGTACCTTGTTCCATGTCTAGAATGAAGAAATCGGCTGGAAATATCAAATTATTTACCTTAACCAAAACATCCTCAACAACCCCTCTAGGCTTAATACTAGAAAGATCAGCGAGTTGTATAGTAACACCAGTTTTAGACAATGAATTGAGACCCAAAAACATTTACAAGTTATAAGACATAACATTAACTGAAGCACCTAAGTCTAACATATCTTTGGTAAAGCTAGCATGACCTATTGTACATGGGATAGTAAACATACCAGGATCTCCGCACTTTTTAGGCAATCGTTTCTGAAGTAAAGCAGAAACATTCTCACTGAAACTTACCTTTTCTTTCTTTCGCATCCTTTGTTTGCGCTCCATCGTGCATAGTTCTTTCAAAAATTTTGCATAGCGAGGCACAATTTTAATCAAATTGAAAAGTTGAATATTTACCTCGCAATGAAAAAAGGTGTCATGAAGAATTTGTTCATCTTCCCACTTACGATCAGATCTTAAGGTGTCATGAAGAATTTTTCCATCTGACTCAGCAACTTCTCTTGAACACTTATCTTGTCCAATAGCAATTCACCGATCTTCTTGTTGAGTGCTTCTAGGACGATTCTCAAATTGTCCTCTCTAAAAAAGAAAGTGTTGCTACTGGCCTCTGTTGTTGAATCCTCTTTAGTAGTTTGAATTGTAGCCCTGATTGTAGTTGTTAACAAAGTTGCGGCGAGGTCCATAATCCATAGCATTCACTTTAGCGGTGTCCTCCTGAATTAAGAGACACTTATCATTCGGATGAGTTGGATCTCCAGAAACACCACAAGGTCTAGGCTGATGGGGTTGATTCATTTGTATAACCATCTTGTTCACGGTCTCCATAAGCCTATCAATATCATCCTTGTGTCCATCCCTCGAACTATCCAACTTATGAACTCCTCTAACTCCTTGGTGTCTCCCATTTTATTGTGATGCATTAGCTAACCCTTCAAAAATATGCATTGCTTCCTGAGGTGTTTTATCCAAAATATCTCTTCCGCTAGTAGCATTGATGAAATTTTTATCGGTGTCAAGCAAGCCTTCGTAAAGATACAGCACTAGATCATCCTCGGTTATACCATGTTGCGGACAACTACCTTAAAGCTTCTTGAACCGCTCAACATACTCATAAAGACACTCCGTAGGTGATTGCTCAATATTGGACAGCTCCTTTTTAAGTTTGTTGAGGCAAGTCGCATGAAAGTATTTTTGCAGGAAAGCTTTCTTCAATTGCACCCAAGTAGTAATGCTTTCTGGGGGTAGGTAGTAAAGCCAATCGCATGTAGAATCCTTTAAAGTAAAAGGGACACTCTCAATATCAATTGGTCATCGTTCAGGCCTTGGGGTCTTAGTCTATCACACACGCTCACAAAGGTAGCAAGGTGCTTGTTTGGTTCCTCCCCATGCAATCCATGAAAGTAGGGTAAAATAGAAGAACAATTCGACTTATACTCAAATGTTGAACCCTCAGGGAGATCAGGAAGACTAATTGTAAGTGGTTGAGCACTTAAATTAGGTTCCTTTAGGTTTCTCAGGGTCCTTCTTGGTGGATCAACAACACCGCCTTCTGTCATCTTCTCGCGTGTCTCAAACACAAGCTTCCTCTTCAACCTAAGAGATCTTTCAACCTCGAGATCAAAAGACAAAGGCAATGAATTAGAAGATCTAGTTTGAACCATATAAGGACACAAAAGACTCAAATTAAAGAGCAATTGAAAGACATAAACAAAAGCAAACTCCTTTCTTCTCCTCGGCAACAGCGTCAAGAATTTGGTGTGGGACGAACGTTATTGCCAATTTCACCCTTCCCCAATAATAATATCCAAACTTAAACACACAGCCAATAGATTAGGCAACCAATCACTTGATAAACAAATAACTACTAGTATAGCGATTAATTCCGATGTCGAACCCACAGGGAGAAGCGATTTCCTATTCAATAACTCTAAGCAAAGACTCTTATAGAAAAGCAATGATTCGTAACAAATAGCAAATATGTAAAAGTAACAAGATTTTTGATCGCAAAGTAAATTGATATCAAAGTAGAAATAATATTTCACCTACAATTCTCTGACGATGGTTGGAATTCATGGTCCTCGGATTGATCTATTAATTATTCATATTCCTGGGTCTACTTGACTAAAGTCGATAGATCAGCAGAGATGCACTCATCTTATTCCATATCACTAAAGAATAGCATTAATGAATCAAGTAATCAAGACCAATTGGGACATTGACTTAACTCAATTAAGACTAATAGGCGCATACCGAACTCATCCCTAATCGAATCTACACAACATAGATCAATAGAAATCATCCACTACAAAAACAAAGACACATCACTATCATCAATACCTTTGTTTGCTATCGAGAAAACAACAACGAATTCATTGCTAAGATGCAATTTCTAACATGTTGATCAGGCATAGAAAGGAACAAAAATATAAATTAAGCACAAGATGATAACGAAGAACATGAATAATCAAATAGAATCAAATCCTCACAATCCAAACAACAATGTCTTCGAATCACAGGCAAAACTATAAGTTTAGCAACTCATAGGCCAATCCTTTGTAATTGTGTCTATAGTCTCACAACAATCAACCTCTCTAATAACGACACACAATGAAAAGAACTGAAAAACAACTACTAAAGCCTCCTAAGAGTCGGCAAAACCCTAGTAGGAAATAGAATAAAATAATATAAAATAATATCTTCGGATCCAAAACCGCATATCCGGAAAACAGGTAAATAGTGGGCGCCGTGCAAAGGGCAGCAGGTGTAAGGGCTCGGATTTTGAAATCCTAATTGTTTTTAGAAAAAGAGAATTAAAAATGAAATTTAATCGGTTTTAAAACTCGTTTAGCGGATTCCGACCGGAATATAAAATTTGACGAATAATTTCCATCGTTTTACCTCGAAAATTCAAAATAATTATCGGATGTCAATATCCTTGTCGATTTTACAAAAATCTAATTGATCGAGAAAGTGATAGTTGGAAAAACTAACATTCGGGAACTAATTTCGTGATTCAAAATTCGCATATTCGAAATTCATTTTCTGGATATTTACTTAACCAATTCAACACTCATCCTCACCCACTCCCACACCATCCCTTTCAAATCCATCACTCTTCCCCTATGCCCATTCTTAGGGTCATCACCATACCCGCTCCCATCTTCTGCTTCACCATCACCGTCTTCACCTTCCACCATCACCTTTACCTCTCGCCATCACCAAAGTTCTTAGCCCACGCCACCACACCTCCACCTTCTGCTGCTCGTCACCACCAGCAGCCACCTCCACTCCGACTCCTCTTCATCATTCATCGTCGCAGCCAGCAACCCTCGTCACCGTCTTCCTCGCCAAGAAGCACCAGTAGCTCCCCTGTTTACCGTGAAGAACCGGACGCCTCCATTCGAGCCTCCTTTCTCGTTCCCTCGAAGGCCAGCCTCTCCTCATTTCGAGCAAGCAACAATAGAAGCTAGGAGCCCCACCAGAACCCTGAAGCTCCGACGATGCAAGGCCGGACTGCTCGAGCGACTCCTCCCCTGTTCTCACGTTCCGAGATCGGTAAGCTTCGATCTCTTGTTCGATTCGAAATCCCATGGAATTGCACCCCCTTTAACCTTCCTTTATTCGTCCTAGGCCGACCCCAACGTTCCTCCCTCTCCGACGCAGTGAATCGAGCCACCGATGAGCTCCGACGAGGCTCCGAAGTCGCGAACACGTCGGTAAGCTCCCGAGCCTTATATTCCTTCTCGATCGATCTTTTGTATCCTTTCGATGCTTAGACTAACTGGGGGGGTGAGCGAGAGCTGAGAGTGGGAAGTCGGGTGGGCTTGTGAGCCCCGGCGAGAGCTCCGGCGAGCTCGATTTGGCAATTAGCGAGCGCGAGGAACGAGACGCGGAAGCGGGTGAGCAGTGGGTGAGAGGGCCAGTGAGCGCGGGTGAGAGACGAGCCAGCGAGCGAGCAGCTGAAGTACGGAGCCGGCGAGCGCGGGGGAGCAGGTCGAGTTGAGCTAAGGCTCGGGCGCGGCGACGTCTCATTTGAAACAGTGGGAGCTCTCATTTGAATTAGGAAGAAGAAGACTGACATGGCTAGTGGGCCCCCCTTGTTATTTTATTTTACGTATTATTTAACCGGTTAGGAGTATATATAATTCTCAGTCGGGTTCGGTTCGTTTCGGTTGGATTTATATGAGGTTGGTTCGGCTCGGTTCATGTTTAACCGTTTACTTATTTTATTAGTTAGTGATAATTAAAATAAAGATAAAATATTATTTTGGGAGAATTATAAGGGTTGGTTTATTAAATAAAAATGATTTGGACTTTAAGAGATTCGGGAATATTTTATAAAAGTGTGCTAATAAATGGTGTTTAAAATTTCTATACTATTATATGGGGACTTAAAGATTTATAGTGAATTATTATATGAGATTAAATATTGGATAATTATGACGATCTAGTAGAATTTTATATCACACAAATTATGTCTTATGATTTTTATGAACCGTTGAGATATATGCGGAAATGATGTATATGAACATGCGAAATTGGTTGAATGATTTATGGAGAACGATGTGGTCTTGAGGAGCGGATGATGCGATGAAATGACTTTTTTAATATGTTACTTATTCTATTGACTAAGGTGTGCTTGAGTGCTTAATAGTTGGATGTAGACTTATGTATATTCCATTATATACTAGGTGATACTCTGTGATTGTGACTATTGTGTGCTGGATTCGTCTGTTGTCGACCTGCTAGCCAGGTAAGTACCTCCGGGGCTTACTCAGTAACCAGTACCTCCTGCCTGATGTGTCATACATTATGTAGGTGCTGCATATGCAGAAGAGCATGTCATGTAGTATCATGCTTAGGAATTGCACTTATGAATGAGCATTCTTATTCTGTATGCGTTTGAATACAGAACGGCCGTTATCTGTGAGTCCTAGAGTCCTTGATAGGGTCATAGGACAGCCCAGCTCCATCAGGTTCGTCCTGAGTCATTCGGGTCGTTGGAACACCTTTACTATTATCAGCATTATTATTTTCTTTTCGCAAGATCAACGATATGATGATGAGATTTGAGATGCTATCGAATCGAACTGGCCAGTCTCCACCCTACTTGGAAGGGGGGTGGTGGTAGAAGAGGGATATACCACTTGGTATTCTTTGTTAAGGCCTTACTTAATATTCTGCACATATGAATTAGGAACATGATAGTGTGGTTAATAATTCAGTACTGCATGAAGGCATCCTTTATTCTAGGTATAGGCGTATTATATGTCCTCAGCGCGGTCAGAGGACCCGCGGGCGGACTCTTGGCCTGACTTGGTAGTATAGTTTCAGGTACCCGATACACTGCTTGATTTGGTGCTATGGTGACGGGGTCCATTCATATGGCAGAGAGTGAGTGTTTGAAACCTGACTTCACCAGATTCATGCTTTTGGGATTTCTCCCTACTTATATTCTGTTTTGACCCGGCTCTTCCGTGGCGCCCGTTGTATTGTTTTCAGAACTTATGCCCTTTGCATGATAAAGGATTTTCCGTGTTGTAGACTTAGGACAGGTACAAGGGTTTACCCCGGGGTCTCCAATGGACCTTCCGGATTTGGGTGCGAAATCCCGCTTTAAACTACAAATCTTCGGTTTCAAACCTTCAACCTGTACTCGGAGCGCAAGATCCTAACGAGGGGTTTTATCCCTCGAAACGTAACTCGGGAATCATAATCCCGGGCCGTTACAAAGGTGGTATTAGAGCTGAGGTTTTGCAATCCGAGTACAATAGGTTGAAGAGGTTTTGAAAATCGCCTAATGTTTTCAAATGATTTTGGAATTATTTTTTTTGTAAAGGGCAAAATGAATTTAATTGGAATTAAACATAAATGAATAAAGGGAAACAATCTCGGGGGTAGAGACCAAGGCGATAGACATCCCTTATGGATGTAGAACTCGGAGAATGGTAGGCAAAATACTAGCTTTTAATTACAGATGAGCCTAGAAGACTCTAAGGAACACCACGGAGGTTGGAGTATTGGGTTAGAAGGCCGTGAGGTTCTTGCCCCTCTGGTCAGCTGCCCCTCGAAGGGTAGCATAGATCGTCTCTGTGCTTTATAAATTGGGCCCGAGGGCGATCCTCCTTGAAGTGGATCATATTATCTCGTTGATTGCTTCCGTGTTGAGTGCTATTATGCTTAGGCTAGAGAACTAATCGGTATGCCTTAACTTGAACATGTAAATGACTGTATGTGCAAACGGGATAGCGAGAGGAAACCTTGTTCTTATGTAATCAGATTTTCTATCTTGTCGGAATAGTCCTTCCATAGTACAACCCCCTTGATAATTCCGATTCCGTTATCCGTCCTACCAAAGCACTTGGATGTGTTAGTAAGGGTCGAGAGCGTCCGTTCCTCTTGACTTGAGTCCTATTTGTATTCCAACCATAGATGTTCATCGAGTCTCATATCTAATGTCAACATTCTCTACGGGAAATTGGGTGGGTCAACTTACTACTTTCGGGGATTGTGTATGATGTGAGGGTTATCTGAGTTTGATTATCGATATTCTTCTGAGTTAGAAGTGCGTTATCTTAAGGAGTCATCCCTCTTGAGTCTCGTAATGTCCAACCATGTCTTCTTGCCACAAGAGTCTAAACACGAGTTCTACCCTCACCTCTCGGAAACAGTTGTCCTAACCCAGCGAGTCATACTAGCGCCCCACGGGGAAATGGGGTGATGAGTCGGTGAAAGGCCTTGGAGAATTCTATCGGTTATAGTATTAGCCATTCTTGTGGTTGCATGACATAGTATATTGATGTATTTCAGCATGACTTGCCTGATATCTTGCATGATTGCTCTTATGAGGAGATGTATGTGCCATTTGTATGGAACATCCGTGATTATTGTCTTCCCATGAAATAGGCCCATGATAGTGTGTTCAACCCTCGTTGTATGTTTAAAATATGAGATGACTATCCTAGTAAGCTGAATTAATCTAATTAGACCATGTTGACCGTGTATATGTTTGATAAGCAATTCTACACTACAACAGAAATGCTTTTTAGCAACCAAATTTTTAGCGATGAATTATTTTTCCTCGGTAAATGTGACCTTTTGCGACGAACATACCCACTCCTCATAAAAGGGCACATGAACTTTAGTGAGAATCTTATATTCCTCGCTAAAAGTGGCATTTAACGACAATTTTTTTCCTTCATCGCTAATTGTTATTATAATGTGGTCACATAAACCATATGAAAAATAACGACGAATTTAGAGCTTTTATTGAGGAATATTTTCATCGCTAATGATATATTCAACGAGGAATTTTCAATGTTGTCGTTAAATGTTTGGTGCAAATTATCTAAAAAACGCCAAATTTATTAGCGGCGAATATTGTAATTTCTCATAAAAAAGTATGTGTTTCTCGACGAAAAAATTGTCACTAAATGTATTAATCAACGAGGAAATTCCATTTTCGTCATTATTGACTTGGGTGAAATAGAGAAAGCGGTTCAAATTAATTAACAAGAAAAGTTTAAATTCCTCGCCATATTGCGATTACTATTTTTATCGTTGAAACAATTGTTTAGCGAGGAAATATCACTTTCATCGCTACTTGTACTAGGAAATAACACTTGTCCATGACTATTATTTGGTTCATAAATTTGGTTTGATAGATGAAAAGTATTAACAACAAAATTCATTTGATCGATGAAAAGTGCACTATCCCTCCAACGTAACACACCCTCAACATATTTTACTATCACACCACTTTTCTCAGCTTGGCCTTTTCCTTTTTACTCTCTCTGTTTTGTATTTTAATGGCAATTTGAACCTCATCAGCAGCAAGCACAGAGACAACACCTCCATCGTTCAACTCGTCCCCATGCCCCTTTGCTGATCTCCTGTTGAAAGGACACTCCTACACAAAGTTTTGCATGAATTTTCAGTGTATATGTTTTCAATTTTAATCTGTTTGATTTTAGCATCTACTGCTACAAGTACCAAAAATCAATCTAGTTCTTTTGTGAAGTTTCGCTTCCTAGTCATAAGTTGCAACTCGCATCTTTGTGCTTATACACACTCATAAACATAGCCTATGCGGGATTTGAACCCGCATCTTTGTGCTTAGACACATTGCTTTTCCATTTAAGCTAATAGGCTTGAAATCCATTTGAGTATGGATTTTATGAAACAATAACTAAACTCTTTAGCGAGAAAGGTAAACAGTATGGATTTTATGTCAGCAATCATTCCGATTTCACTCTTCAGCAGGTTTTCGACATTAAACAGATTTGAAAGGTAAACAAACTGCCACAAACAAGGGTTTTTAAGTTGGAAACAAGGCACACGAACTGACAATGAAGCCATCGTCACCATATGTGCTTTCATGTACCTTTATCCACATCACATAGCTTCACAACTTCCACATGTGAAAGAATTAGATTCAACACCACAGAGTATTATCAATCATATTTTCAAATTAGAACCAATCTGAAAACAACAGTTTAACTCTCATGCTGAATAGGGTGCCAAAGAAAATGTTCAAACTTACACCAAACAGATCTTGCAAGAAAGATGGCAATTATTAAGATAAAAAGGCGTATGAATTAGTTGAAAGGATATCATTGTCATTCACTAATATTGCAGACCTATGAAAAGCACAAGAGAATAATGAAAGAAACTGGACAGCTGCACTTACACATGAAAATGGTATTGGTCTCAGCTCATATGAATAGAGAGAGAGGGTGAGGGTTCATCACACAAAAGAGAATCATAAAAGGAGGACAAGTATAATTTTGCCATCAAGGTAACTAGCTAAGGCCATAAGGGTCTTACCTCAAGAAAAGGAGAGGTGCAGCAATGAGCAGCAAGGTAAATTTCCTCTGAAGTCATGAGCCGTGTATTTTCTTACAGTTGCCAAAATGAAGTATCCAAAATTAAGCTAATTGAATGATGATGATCAGTATCTAAACTTGACCAGGAATTAGCTGAGTTGTCTGAAATCTGAATACTTTGGAGCAAAGATGAAGGGTTTCACAGTACCTACTTGAGTATTTAGTTTGTTCTTAGTGCAGCCTAAAAAACCCTTTCTTACCCGCTAAACACTCAGTAATCCTGGGATTCAAAAAAAGCCAGAAGTGATACATACCAGCACTTGATTAATTCTTCAATTAACAAATGAAAGTCATAACCGAGTATGAAACAAGATTTGAAAGAATTATTTCTAACATTATATATTACTAATTAACATTTCTAACATTTTTTCTTATTAACGTAATGTTAGAATTGTTACAATTTCTAACATTTTGTACTTAATTACAACATTATTTCACATAATTCTAACATTTACTTAATTCTAACAAATTCATATACTCAAATCGATGCGTAGCATCCTATTTGACGTGTTGTGGTTGATTATAGAAAAAAAACTCACAAAATAATATATTGTCATAATTTATAGAAAGTTATATAAGTTACAATCTATATATATATATATATATATATATATATATATATATATATATATTTTACTTAAAGTACTTTATTGATCAAAATGTCTTCATATAATTAATAGTTTTCCCCAAAATGTACATAATATAATTGATTTTTTACATTTATAACTTTCAATTTATAAAAAATTAAAAAAATTACTATATTATATGAGGTGATTTTGTTTACAAAATAGATATTGGTGTTTAAATTGAATAAGACTTCCAATTTGAATAAAAACATAATCAGAAAATTATAATTAATGACCTACTTGTATAATATGGTAATGGAATTAAAAAAAATATATAATATAATTATAATAATAACTAGTTAGCAGTCTTATAATAATAATAATAATAATAATAATAATAATAATAATAATAATAATAAATAAATAAAAATAAAATATTAGCCCGTAGGCAATAATAATAATAATAAAATAAAATTATAATAATAATAAAAAATTCTATATCCCCTTACAAAATTGTTCAAAATACGAAATTTCATAAAAAAAAAATGGAAGCATAAACATTAGCCCGTAGGCATCATATTTCTAAAACTAAAAAGCCAAATTCTAAAATCCCACCAAAAATTGAAATCTCTAGTAATTTTAGGCGGTAAAGTAAAAAATTATCCCACATTTTTTGACGGCCTCCACCCACATTAAAGGGATAAATGAAAATCCCTAGAACGGTCGTATCTCAACTTCTCTATCGTGCGTCCGCCTACCTGCGCGGCTGCGTCCTTCTTCTACCGGTTGCACTCTTAAGTTCCGACGCTTGTAGATCTTCGCTCATCTACTTCGACCCTCCGCGACTCTACTCTAGCACTCCAGACGCCTCTCGTTAGTCAAGGTTTGAAAGTTCAATTCAAATTGAGTATATTGAGTTGGTTCTAATTTCAGTCAATTTTCATTTGTTGTTCGATAATTGCTGGATATAGATATAAATTTAAATCCATAGTTGTTGCTCAGTAGTTGCCATTTCATATGAATTTCACTTCAATTTCGGTTTTACGTACTTGTTGTTTGATGTTTGACGGTTCCTAAAACACCTCTGATAAGATATTTTGCCTCTGATTCTACCTCTGATATTGCTATTCAATTCGATTTCGGTTTATGTAGTTGTTGTTTGATGTTCGACAGTTCCAATCACCTCTGATCAGATATTGCGTTTGATTTTGATGTACAATTCGATTTCTGAGTTTGCCTCTGATTTTGCTGCAAAGATATTGCCTCAATTCTTGTTCAAGATTAGGATACAGTACATATACCTAGACACCTTTTTGTTGGTTAAGGTTTTTTGCTGTCATACTTTTTTTTGGATTAAGGTTTTTTTGCTATTATACTTTTTTTTTGGTCAAGTCTTTTTTTGCCATGTCAAAGTAATTTCCACTCAAATATCACAATTTTGCTATTTGCCTTGCTACCATCTTTTTATATTTTTTGGTCAAGGTTAGGTTGATGGATTAGGTAGCTATTGTACTTTTCTTTGGGGTCAAGGTTAGGTTTCTTTCATAGTATAGGTTGATGTCATAATATATCCAATAGTCATTGCTATCCTATACAATATATTTTTGCTATCCAATAGTCATTGTTGTCATTGCTATCATATACAATATATTTTTGCTATCCAATAGTCATTGTTGTCATTGCTATCATATACAATATATAATATACAATATACAATATATTTTTGCTATTTTTGCTTATTTTTTATGTTTTTAATAAAATGTATACTTCTTATAGTAATATACTACTATGCTTCAAATTTATTGTTTTAAATCAAATTGATAACGTTATCAATTATTACTTTGTGAGTTAAGCCAATTAATTAGGATCTAATGGTATTATTCCTAAATTAAATAGCAGTATTTGTAATACCACTATTTAAAATGCAAAGAAATTTTATGTTTAAGGATCATATATATCTTCATCATGTCGCAATTGCAAGTTGTTGCTGTCCTAATAAATCATATTAGTGCTTCTGTCTTTTCTCTATTTGCTATTTGTTTTCTATTTTGTTAGTTATAGTAGTTCTCTGTATAGCTATAGGTAATTTTGATCACTTTACTTGTTATATTATGTCTCAGACTCGCTATGATTGATTTTATATACTTTATTATTGGACAGTACCTTAAAACAGAATGTAAAATATGAATTGGATTAGATAATATGATAATATTTAAGGATAATCATAAAGGTTAATCAGACAAACATAGGACAAATATTTTTTAAGCAATTCTAAGTAAAAGTTTTTTTATATTCTATTGCAATATTAATTTAACATATTACTATACATACGTTTATATTTAGTTGCTAAATAAGATAGTGAATATTTCAATGTATCATGAACATAAGGTTTATATATAACAATAGTGGATCATACTACATTTGTTTTTAGTTAGTCCTTATATTATTATATTTGGTGAAATTATGGTTGTATGAATTCTTATAAGTTGTGTTTTCTTTATGCCATTATTTATGGTCACAGTGACAATGTCAAAGTCGAGTAAGCGTATTTTCGTTCCTAATACCACACGCGGTATTGTTGGTATGTAAAATCAATGTCAATAAAATTATTATCCTTTTCTTTTTGTACATAATACATTAATATGGTCTCGAAAAAATATATCCTTCCCACCTAATGGTTAAACTTCATACTAAATTCACAGATTCATTTGCGCGTAAAAGGTCACGTGTGCGAGGAGATAGGACTACCATTGAAACTGATATGCAATCTACCGTCACTACTCCAAGTAATGAAATTATTATCTTTTGTTCATAATACATCGATATATTATAAAAAAATTATTTTCTTGCTCCCTCCTTAATGGTTAAATTTCATGTTAAATTCACAGGAATTTTGGCGCGTAAAGGTGTACGTGTTCAGGCAGCTGGGCCTCCTTCCACATAAACTAATTTGCAACCCACACGTAAAAGTGTACATGTACAGGCAGCTGCGCCTCCTTCCACAGAAACTGATTTACAACCCACACATGTTATTCCAAATAACGCAAACTCTACCGGAATGAATGAAGATGTTGATTTTGATTCGACAACCATTACACAAAGGCCTACTGCTGGTAATTAAATGTTCTTAACATTATTTATACATAAATTTGTTAAGATTGATTTTTTTTAATAACAAGATTTTTCTACACACTAGGTGAGTCAATGAATGATGCCTCTATTGAGTTCCAATCTATTTTACCTCGTATATACTTGTTTTATTTTTTAAGACTTTATCATCTCTAGTACTTTAGTTTATGTGTACTTGTAACTCATTATCCTCCTTCCCTCAGACTTACCGAAGAAGAAAACACGTGGAAAGAATAGAGGACTCAATGCTGATAGGGTTCATGAGATGCTTGGTAAAAAAATTCTAATCACGGTGGATGTGGCCATTGGTAGACCTACTTGTCAATATGCAGAGATGTTTGCCAGGGAGATTGGGTTTGTAGTCAAAAATTATGCACCAATGACAGTAGAACAATGGAAGAATGTATCTTCTGAAGATCTTTCAAAATTGGTCAAACGGTTATCCGTGAGTGATACAACTTTTCCTTTTTTAACTATATAATAAGCACAGTTTGTTATATTATTTTGTTTGAAACTATGTCACTTATTGCAGACCAAGTATGACTTTGACATGTCTCAAACTGGGGTTGATAGATATGTGCACAAGACTTTTTCGTCTTGTTTTACAAACTTCCGTACTATGTTGAAGAACTATTTAAAGACACTTTCAACTATGGAGGAAGCTTTAAAAAACAGACACAAGCAAGTCAGATCAGATGAAGAGTGGATATTTCCGTGGAATTATTTTTCAAGTGCAAAATTCAAGGTAAGATATGAAAGCAAAGTGCAAATGCATGTGATGTAAACTTCAACTTTTACACATTATAATAATGGTTGCTTTGCATATGTTTTCTTTTGTAGGCTCTTTCTGAAAAAAATGCAATCAACAGGTCAAAGCTACTATATCACCATAAAGCTGGATCTAGGTCATTTATGGCATTGGTATTTCCTGAATTTCTTTATTAATGCTTGTTTGCCAAACATTTATCTTCCTTTTTATAATGTGTAATGTTTTATTGCATTGGTATTTCCTAATTTTTGTAGGCTGCAAGATCTACTGAGACACTGGGAGCAATTGAACTCTTTGAAAGTGAGTACAAGAGTGGTGCAAAAGGCTGGGATTCGGGAGCTAAGCAAAAACATGTATGTCATTTGTTTTTTTTTTGTTTTTTTTAACTCCATGTTGTTTATGATTTTGGTTTCATGATTTGAAGTTGTTATGTTTCCAAATACATTTCTCTAAGCATAGACAAATACCAAGATAAAACCATATCTAAATTTAGGAGACAAAAAAAAAAGAGTATTTATTTTGATGATTTAATAAACAATTATCCTTCTCTTATATACTCCTTACTAATGTTGTGTATGAAATCACAACCAATAATATGGAATAGTTGAAAGTTTAAAAGTTGTCACCTTTATACTCAATACTCATGCTTGACTTCATTTGTAGGATGAAATGGTGTTGCTTCGAGCTGAGACAACTCAAGAAGATGGAACTCGCACAATGACAGATGAAGAAATCTGCCGACAAGTTCTTGGAGTAAAATCGGGATACATTAAGGGTTGTGGTTTCGGACCTCGACCAACACCGATTAAGCCTTCTCAACCGTCTTTCCATGAAATGTATGAGAAGAATAAAGCCTTAGAAGACAAGATCAAGGATCAAAATGAGCAGATAACTGAATTACGAGAGACGGCAAAGAAGATGGAACAATCCATGGCAAGCTTCTCTACCCCACAACTAGAGACATAGAGATCGACTTTTTTTGGCTTTTTATTTGGAATTTAGTAGAATTTCTAGTTATGTTAGACGTAGATACTTATTTAGCTATTTCAGTTTTGTTTACATAATTTCTAAGATACTTATGGCAAGTATTGTTTAGTTATTTTGCTAGGTGCAAATGATATTATTTAATTTAGTCATTTTCAAAGCACCACCCGAGTGCTTTATTTTCTTGAATGAAAAGCACAAATATTTATATTATAATTTTAATATAATATGCATTCTTTCCTCGTGAAAAGTAAAAGTCAATAGCGATGCAATTATATTTTCTCTTTGATCCAAAATACGATATATGAAATATATTTTCTAGTTGAAGACTGGGCTACGACGAGGAATGACATCTTCGCCCTAAACTATTTTTAGCGATGAAAGGATATTTCTCGCTACATATGCAATTTCTTTACACCCACAAAATGAAATCGTCGTTAGTTGGTATATGTACCGAGACAATATTTTCTCGCTAAAGGGATACAAATAGCGAGAGATTTTGATCTTCTCGCGGAAAATAATTATTCTTGAGAAAATAATCCCTCGCCGATATTATTTTTAAAGACAAATATATGTTCCTCGGCAAAAATAATATTTTAAATTATTTTTTTATTTCTAATGTGTTAAATACTAGTCATCATTAACGAGGAAATAAAAACAATAGCAACAAATTTTATTCCGTCGGCAAATATATTTGACGACCATTTTCTAATCCCAGAACTTATTCAGCAACGAAAATGTTTGACTTTTGACGAGAAAAATATTCGTCGCTAACTTATAACTGTGATAAGTTATAACCTTAAAACTGCTGACGAGGAATTGTTTTTTTCCTCGTTAATACTTTCATCGACGAGCTTTCTTCGACCACCCGGCAAGGAAATTTATTTCCTCGCTAAAAACTTTTAGCGAGAAAATTGGCATTTTCTACGAGGAAAAGCTTCCTCGTAGATAGCCTATTCTGTTGTAGTGCTAGTATCATGTAGGGCATATGTCTCCCACATATAGGCTCTCGTATGACTATGCGAATATGGATGTTTGTGATGCGATAGGTACCTCCTAGTGTGCTTGCCTTGATTCCATGATATTACGACCTACATATGTGTACCTAACTAATTGATAGGTCATGTATATAATGTCCTTTGATGTTGCTAAAACTAGTGCAACTTATGCCACATCTCCCATGTTCGTTCGTGCATGTATGTTCTTAGTATGTCAAGAATGATTAATGAATGAAATGATAGGTTGCTAGCTTCTTCTGTGAACGTGTAAAGTGGATGATATGAATATGTTAGCAATGCATAGATCGCTACTCCTTGAGATAGGTGCATATTAGTGTGGAATGATATGACGATATTCGTGATTATTATGTGTTTGCGTGCCACAGTTATAACTTCATGGAATACCCTAAGGGCATCGTTGTAACTCTCGGGTTGGGATCTTGTCTCTGGTCTTGTCATCTATGGTCCTAGTCCATGTATGAACCCTTAAGGAAGTTGTGTTGTCCGCACTTGTCTCTCCCCTATCTCCGCAACTTCTAACCTAACCCTTGCGATCCTTCGATGAGTGTCGACATGCAAGAAGGGACCGATGACCAAGTGGCACTGGAGCGGCGCAACGGAAGTGTGAGGGGTCCATGACCCCTAGGTCCCAGGAACAACGTCACCAATGGCAAAAAGGACGAATATGCTTCAAAGATGACAATCGCGAACATGTTCCTCCCAGCTGACACGAGGAAGAGCATTCTTAATTCAAATCGGGGATTCTTCTATACTAATCGAAATTGATGTTGTGTGATATGCCTAGGACTGACATAATTGAAAGTGTGATGACAGATGTGCTGAACTAGTAGCAATGATTGCCTGACTAGCTTGTTTCTATGATGATGTGCCTTGGCGCTTGGTATACTGACTTGCTGGTGAGTAGGTTATGGGTTATCTATCTAGTGGTGCTTCTTCTTGGGCATGAGTCGAGAGATTCTTCGGTAAGCTAGGTCGAAAAGTGGCAGAGGGATTGAAGTCTTTGTTCTTAGTAATGAGATGAGCGAGAGGGTGTGCAGGATGGATGTGTTAGCTTGGGTAGAGCCGAGTGAGTTGGGACTGGTCGGAGATAGTGTTCAGTGAGTATAATTGAGCTCCAGGCAGGTCTTAGGTGAGGAGTGGGGATAGTTGGTGAGATTTTGAGGGAGATGGCCTAGATAGAAGTGTCGGTAGGTAGTGGGTGCGCGGTGTGAGCGTTTAAGATAGGAGGGCAGCGGTTGTGGTCTATACTAGGTTCTATGTGCGGTGATTGAGAACAGTTTTTGGTAAATGATGAGGTTGAGGAATTGCCAAGGAAGAGTATTTTGAGGTTTCTTGGGAAATTATCAATTGGAGATATTAGGTTGTTCATACCAGGATTGTTCGTGTGATGAGTATTTGGGGTTGTTTAGATAGCATTGGTAATGCTTGGAGAATTTATGAGTGAAGGATTTCTAGATGCGTTGTTGGAGGATTTTGGCATAGGGAATGAATCAGGATTTATGAGTGGAGGTCATTGTGGCTATTGAGGTATTTGAGGATGTGAGATGAATCTTCGAGGAAAGGCTGGTAGCTAGGCCAGGACGTAGTTGAGATTTCTAGTAAGACTGTGGGCTTAAGGTTGAGATAGGGAGATTATGAGCATGGATTTGGGAACTAGGCAAAGAAGAAAGTATTGAGGACGCTAGAGGATAAGAGATTTTAGAAGGATGGGGAAGTTGCGGTGCTTAGGAAATTCAGACGAGGATGTCATAGGAGTTCAGTGGGAATCCTATTGGTTGGAAAATCATGGGAGAATTGGTCAAGTTGTGATGTTATGGGTAATTCGAGTTAGGGTGACATAAGGTTTCGTTAGGTATAATGGTCGTGGTTAAGGAGTGGTAACTTAAGGTAAATTCGGATAATGATGGGAAGAGGATCTAGGGTAGGTTAGCTTGAGAAGTCATGAGTGGTTTAGGTTTCGTGCGTTATGGAATGGGATGAGTAGGTAAAGTCAGTGGTTGCACCTTGAGGATAGGCTTTGGTGATGAGGGTCTTGGTAATTCATGGTTGGGAGTAGCACGAGATGGATTTCTGCATTAGAGTTGGTCGAGAGTGACAGGTGTGAGATGATTAGTATGAGTTGGATTCTTAGAGGTGGATGGTTAGTGAGAGTGGTTAGTGGCGTGGGAAGTATGATTAAGTTAGCAAGGTGATTCGAGATGTCTCTTTATGAGATGATGGTCGGACGGAGTCTTGAGAGCCTAGGAAGAGTAAGCAAGATTGTTAAGAAGCGTCTAGATCGATCGTGAGGGAGGTTCAGTTAGGGACTTGGGATCTCTCTGAGAAGGCGAAGATGGGACCGGTAGAGGACCCCTAGGACGAGGGTGCGCTTGATGAGTCTTGGTACGTAGTTGGTCGAGTTGTTAAGTTGGTCGGATCAGGAAACCGTGTGATTGGGAATTCCGAGAAATAGTTTAGATGGTCGAGTGGAAGGTAAGACTTGAGATCGGGATGTCGAAGTGGATTGACCCTTAGATGGTTTGGTGGCATAGGAGTTGGAATACCTAGTAGTGGTTTGGGTAATTGGCCTTGATTGCGGATAGTTATGAGGCTAGAAAGGTTGTATATGAGCAGGATGCAATGATGTATATAACTATTAGACGATTTAGTTGGTAGAACTCGATGAATTTGATCTTAATGCAAGAGTTGATGGGTAGTGGTCGTGTCTTGTCATGGTTGGTGGTTATAGGCAGGTTCTCTTGAGGTTGTGATCTAGCGTATGCTTTACTTGGGATCGAATGTGGTGCGAATTTTATGCTATAGACGATGTTGATTCTATGATGTATGGCCGTTGACAATAGTGAATTGTTAGTACTAACATAGTTATCTTTGAACTCGATAGAATGCTAGTGTACGGAAGCACTTGTTTGCCTATAATAAAATGACGCTTGGTAGTTAGCATAAGTATGATGTGCTTATATGATTGATATGACGTGTTTATCTGATTTATATGGTGTGTAACTTCTATTAGATGATGTGATAAATCCTACCATATATGATACGATGCTAGATATGTTATGGTATATGATTGTCCGTGACATGAGTATGACTTGGTTAGGAATGCGTGATACGATTTCTATGTTGTACGATTGTTATGTTACATGATGTCCTAAATTGGAATTGGTAGGATGAATTGAGAAGTTGGAAATGATTTTGAGTAACATCGAACTTGAAATTTTGAATGGTGTTTCAAAGGAGACTAACTTGGATTTTAAGAAACTAATGTGACTCTAGTTTTCATTATAACGCCCCACGAAGTGGATACAAGTATTTGAGTTATGATATGACCAAATAGTTGGAGTAAGGATGTGGTAGGGGCCCATACTACATTCTTACTACGGTCTATTGGGGATATTATGGTCACGACAACGGTACTGTGAGGATCTCATAGGGGCACTTATGAGGTGTTCACGGGATCAATGGCATGATCCTTGGACTCTCCAATTTCAAACTTCCTCCCCTGTTTTAAAATGATTTTAGTCTCGGGGACGAGACTTGTTTTTAAAGGTGGATGATGTAAAGGCTCGGATTTTGAAATCCTAATTTTTTTTAGAAAAAGAGAATTAAAAATGAAATTTAATCGGTTTTAAAACTCGTTTAGCGGATTCCGGCCGGAATATAAAATTTGACGAATACTTTCCATCGTTTTACCTCGAAAATTCAAAATAATTATCGGATGTCAATATCCTTGTCGATTTTACAAAAATCTAATTGATCGAGAAAGTGATAGTTGGAAAAACTAACATTCGGGAACTAATTTCGTGATTCAAAATTCGCATATTCGGAATTCATTTTCTAGATATTTACTTAACCAATTCAACACTCATCCTCACCCACTCCCACACCATACCCTTTCAAATCCATCACTCTTCCCCTATGCCCATTCTTAGGGTCATCACCATACCCGCTCCCATCTTCTGCTTCACCATCACCGTCTTCACCTTCCACCATCACCTTTACCTCTCGCCATCACCAAAGTTCTTAGCCCACGCCACCACACCTCCACCTTCTGTTGCTCATCACAACCAGCAGCCACCTCCACTCCAACTCCTCTTCATCGTTCATCGTCGCAGCCAGCAACCCTCGTCACCGTCTTCCTCGCCAAGAAGCACCAGTAGCTCCCCTGTTTACCGTGAAGAACCGGACGCCTCCATTCGAGCCTCCTTTCTCGTTCCCTCGAAGCCCAGCCTCTCCTCATTTCGAGCAAGCAACAATAGAAGCTAGGAGCCCCACCAGAACCCTGAAGCTCCGACGATGCAAGGCCGGACTGCTCGAGCGACTCCTCCCCTGTTCTCACGTTCCGAGATCGGTAAGCTTCGATCTCTTGTTCGATTCGAAATCCCATGGAATCGCACCCCCTTTAACCTTCCTTTATTCGTCCTAGGCCGACCCCAAC
The DNA here is from genome assembly GCA_037127255.1 of Persicaria tinctoria. Classification (NCBI taxonomy): domain Eukaryota; kingdom Viridiplantae; phylum Streptophyta; class Magnoliopsida; order Caryophyllales; family Polygonaceae; genus Persicaria; species Persicaria tinctoria. The sequence goes on along the minus strand of JBANSL010000012.1, from coordinate 36,835,601 downwards.
GTTCCTCCCTCTCTGACGCAGTGAATCGAGCCACCGATGAGCTCCGACGAAGCTCCGAAGTCGCGAACACGTCGGTAAGCTCCCGAGCCTTATATTCCTTCTCGATCGATCTTTTGTATCCTTTCGATGCTTAGACTAACTGGGGGGGTGAGCGAGAGCTGAGAGTGGGAAGTCGGGTGGGCTTGTGAGCTCCGGCGAGCTCGATTTGGCAATTAGCGAGCGCGAGGAACGAGACGCGGAAGCGGGTGAGCAGTGGGTGAGAGGGCCAGGGAGCGCGGGTGAGAGACGAGCCAGCGAGCGAGCAGCTGAAGTATGGAGCCGGCGAGCGCGGGGGAGCAGGTCGAGTTGAGCTAAGGCTCGGGCGCGGCGACGTCTCATTTGAAACAGTGGGAGCTCTCATTTGAATTAGGAAGAAGAAGACTGGCATGGCTAGTGGGCCCCCCTTGTTATTTTATTGTACGTATTATTTAACCGGTTAGGAGTATATATAATTCCCGGTCGGGTTCGGTTCGTTTCGGTTGGATTTATATAGGGTTGGTTCGGCTCGGTTCAGGTTTAACCGTTTACTTATTTTATTAGTTAGTGATAATTAAAATAAAGATAAAATATTATTTTGGGAGAATTATAAGGGTTGGTTTATTAAATAAAAATGATTTGGACTTTAAGGGATTCGGGAATATTTTATAAAAGTGTGCTAATAAATGGTGTTTAAAATTTCTATACTATTATATGGGGACTTAAAGATTTATAATGAATTTGGAAAATAATTTCAAGGTTAGAAAGTAATCTAATAAATAAATTTAAAAGGGAATTTGACGAGTATTTTCAAGGGTCAGAATACTTATCTATTTAAATGGGATTTGAAACGGTTTTGAAACTAACTTGGGAATAAGAGTTATTCGATGATTAACTAGCATGATAATATGATCGTTTGACTAACAGTATGATATGTATGACTAATAGCATGACTTGTGGTGCATTATTATATGAGATTAAATATTGGATAATTATGACGATCTAGTAGTATTTTATATCACACAAATTATGTCTTATGATTTTTATGAACCGTTGAGATATATGCGGAAATGATGTATATGAACATGCGAAATTGGTTGAATGATTTCTGGAGAACGATGTGGTCTTGAGGAGCGGATGATGCGATGAAATGACTTTTTTAATATGTTACTTATTCTATTGACTAAGGTGTGCTTGCGTGCTTAATAGTTGGATGTAGACTTATGTATATTCCATTATATACTAGGTGATACTCTGTGATTGTGACTATTGTGTGCTGGATTCTTCTGTTGTCGATCTGCTAGCCAGGTAAGTACCTCCGGGGCTTACTCAGTAACCAGTACCTCCTGCGTGATGTGTCATATAGTATGTAGGTGCTGCATATGCATAAGAGCATGTCATGTAGTATCATGCTTAGGAATTGCACTTATGAATGAGCATTCTTATTCTGTATGCGTTTGAATACAGAACGGCCGTTATCTGTGAGTCCTAGAATCCTTGATAGGCTCATAGGATAGCCCAGCTCCATCGGGTTCGTCCTGAGTCATTCGGGTCGTTGGAACACCTTTACTATTATCAGCATTATTATTTTCTTTTCGCAAGATCAACGATATGATGATGAGATACGATATGATGATGAGATTTGAGATGCTATCGAATCGAACTGGCCAGTCTCCACCCTACTTGGAAGGGGGGTGGTGGTAGAAGAGGGATATACCACTTGGTTTCTTTGTTAAGGCCTTACTTAATATTCTGCACATATGAATTAGGAACATGATAGTGTGGTTAATAATTCAGTACTGCATGAAGGCATCCTTTATTCTAGGTATAGGCGTATTATATGTCCTCAGCGTGGTCAGAGGACCCGCGGGCGGACTCTTGGCCTGACTTAGTGGTATAGTTTCAGGTACCCGATACACTGCTTGATTTGGTGCTATGGTGACGGGGTCCATTCATATGGCGGAGAGTGAGTGTTTGAAACCTGACTTCACCAGATTCATGCTTTTGGGATTTCTCCCTACTTATATTCTGTTTTGACCCGGCAGATGCCGTGGCGCCCGTTGTATTGTTTTCAGAACTTATGCCCTTTACATGATAAAGGATTTTCCGTGTTGTAAACTTAGGACAGGTACAAGGGTTTACCCCGGGGTCTCCAATGGACCTTCCGGATTTGGGTGCGAAATCCCGCTTTAAAATACAAATCTTCGGTTTCAAACCTTCAACCTGTACTCGGAGCGCAAGATTCTAACGAGGGGTTTTATCCCTCGAAACGTAACTCGGGAATCATAATCCCGGGCCGTTACAGCAGGCGCCGTCTTTGCAGTGTCCATTGTTCCTCAATTGTCTTCAATAAATTCCAATGTCGTGCTTCCTTGCTCCTCTCTAGGTCCTCCTTAGCCTTCATATGCTCCAAAAAATTCTTCTTAAGCTCTTCCTAAAAGTACATCCAAAATCGGAATGTAATTCTGCAGAATAAACACTAAAAATGCATAGATTCCGAACTCGAATACTTCACAAGCAATAAACGGAACTAGACTCAAAGCATAGCAAAACCACTACCTAATAGCAATAAGAAATACATATAATCCCTATATAAAATATGCATTATCAGAGACAAAAACAACAATCAACGTCGAGTAGAAGAATCGATGTCGAGTGGTCAGTGGCTTCATGTTGGCTGGCTCAGAAAACTGCTAGTCAATCCAAATGCACTCGATGTCTACTGAGATACAATTGATGTCGAGTGAAACAATAGTATTCGTGGGCGTCGGCAAAGAAGGCCGAAGGTTGTTAAAGAAGAATGGTCAGAAAAAACAAAGGGGTGTTGAGTTTTTCGACGACCCAACGAATGGAAATATAACGAAGTAAACAAATATGATAAAAGATCTTCCAAAGCCAGGGTTTACTGCAATGACAACTGATAATGCATATTTCATATAGGAATTATAAGTGTTTCTTAATGCATTTAGATAGGAGTTTTGCATATGTTTTGGTCTAGTTCCATATCGTTCTTGTGAAGTATTCAAGTTCGAAATCAACGCGTTTTTAGTGTTTATTCTGTAATTTTACATTCCGACCTTTGATGGGATCTTGGAGGACCTTAAAGGACATATTTTAGAGTATATGAAGGCTAAGGAAGGAGCTACAAATGAGCAAGGAAGCACACCATCAAAGTTAAGGAGAAGTGGTCACTATTGAGACAGGCGCTCGTCGGTATCCTAGCAGTGCCCGCCGCTATCCCGTGTTCAGCGAAGCTGATTTAAGTCCGAAGATATTATTATATTATTATTATTATATATCATTGGGTTTGCACGAATCTATTTAGGTTTTATTTTCTTCCATTTCAGTCGTATGGAGTGTGGCATTAGGGTTAGACAATGAACAAAATTAGAGAGAAGAGAGATTTTTGGACTATGAGTTGCTAAACTTATAGTTTCGCTTGTGATTCAAAGACATGGTTGAATGAATTGTGAGCATTTGATTTCAATAAGTTATTTATGAGTATATTTATCATCTTGTTCGTATTGATTATATTTGTGTTTATTTTTATTTATGAGTATATTTATCATCTTATTTATGAGTATATTTATCACCATTTTAGGAATTGCATCTATGCTATGAATTCGTTGTTGTTTTCTAGATAGCAAACGAAGACATTGAATTAGTGATATTTCTATACCTTTGTAGTGGATAATTTTGATTGATCTATGTCGAGTAGACGTGTTAGGGTCGAATAGGGTTGTTCCGTTTGTTTCCTAATTGTGTTGGATCGATATGCCAATTGATCTGAAAACTTGAGTGTTTAATGCTATTGTTTAGTGATATTTAATATAAAGATTCTATCTTTGCAGATTTATCAACTTTAGTCAAGTGGACATATGCTTAGAAATATCTATTAAATCAATCCAAGGATCTTGAACCTCAACCATTGTCGAGAATTACAAGTGAGATATCTTCTCTATCTTATTATCAATGCTTTGCAGTCATCAATCTCTTTACTTTACTTTGTTATCAATTTTTTTTATATCATTGCTTTTGTCATAAGAATCATTGTTATAAACATTGCATATCAACCGTTCTATCTGTGGGCTTCAAGGCTTCACTTTATCTAACTTACATACATACTCACAGGATTGCTAGCCCGAAAAGACAAAAAAGAGATGGAATTATACTCGATTTACCCATTCCCCTTAAACTAGAAAGAAAGCAACTGGCACTGTTTGTTACTAACTGACATGCGGCTCGAGAAAAGAATCCGTCACAAAATAGAAAAAAGTAAGTCTCTGAGGTATTCTTCAATCCTGTCTGATAATGCCAGCGGAAGTTCAGTTCACGTTTCAAGCGAAAAAAAGGAAAGGAGTGGAATACGATTAACGAGTATAGTTTGTTGGTTTATCAATCTATTGATTTACTAATCTATTGGTTTTAGCTTTGAGTTAGGATATTATTGATATTTGGAAAAGGATAAAAAAGCCAACGTCGTTCGTGCCCCACCAAATTCTTGGCGTCGTTGCCGGGGAGAAAAGAGTTTGCTTTTCTTTTTTTCTATCATTGATTCCTTTTTTTTTCTTTTAGTCTTTCTTGTCCTTGTATGGTTCAAACTCGTTCTTCTAATTCATCACCTTTGTCTTTTGATCCTAAAATTGAAAAGGAGGCTCGAATTTAACACACATAAGGAGATGGGATACGAAGTTGTTAATCCGTCAAGGAGGACCCTGAGAAGCTTAAAGAAACCTAATTTAACTGCGCAACCGCTTGCAATTAGACTTCCCGCTCTCCCTGAGGGTTGAAGGTTCGAATACAAATCAAATTGGTCTACCATTTTGCCTAGTTTTCATAGATTTCCTGGGGAGGAATCAAACAAACACCTTGCAAACTTTGCTAGTGTATGCGATAGACTTAGAGCCCAAGGCTTAACCAATGGCCAATCAATGCTTAGAGTGTTCCCCTTTACCTTACAAGATTCGGCGAGCAATTTGTTATATTACCTAACCCCCGAAATCATTACTACTTGGGTTGAATTAAAGAAAGCTTTCCTTTAAAAGTATTTTCTGCTACTTGCCTCAGCAAACTCAAGAAGAAGTTGTCTAGTACGTATTGAGCAATCACCTATGGGGAGTCTTTATGAGTATGTTAAGCGATTCAAGAGGCTTAAGTGTAGTTATCCATAACATGGTATAGTTGAGGATGATTTAGTGCTATATCTATATGAGGGCTTACTTGATAGGGATAAGAGTGTTCTCAATACTCCTAGTGGAGGAAAAGTTTTAGATAAAACACCTCAGGAAGCAATGCAGATTTTCGAATGTTTAGCCAATGCGTCGCAACAATATGGGAAACACCAAGGAGTAAGAGGAGTACATAAGTTTGATAATTTTGGAGATGGTCGCAAGTATGACTTGGATAGGCTTACTGAACTCGTCAACAAGATGGATATGCAAATGAATCAACCTCAGCAACCTATACCCTACGGTTCTATGAAGATCCAACTCATCCGAATGATATGTGCCCATTGATTCAAGAGGATGTCGCTGATTAGAGTGCTATGGATTATGGACATCGTTGCAACTTTGGTAAAAATGTCTACAATCAGGGCTACAATTCGAATTATCAAAGTGGATTCAATGGTCGGGGTCAGTAGCAACAAGTTCCTTATCAAGGAAGAGGACAATATGATAATCGTCTGAGAAACACTCAACAGGAGGACGAAGATGAAACTTTAAGGTTGTTATTGGATAAGATGAGTGTTCGGAAAAAGTTATTGAGTCCAATGGCTAAGGAGATTGGAGAATTGAAAGCGAAAGATTCGGGGAAGTTTCCATCACAAGTGGTAGTTAATCCAAAAGAGAATGTTAATGCCATGATCCTTAGAGGGGGAAAAAGTGAATTTACCCACTAGGAATGTTGAAGAAAGGCCGAAGGAGGTAATTGACATGGGTGATGGAGATGACAACAACTCGAAAAACACTACACCGCCAGACGATGCCCGACGTCCCCAAAACCGTGCTTGCCGCACCCTACAGTAGCTTATTTGAATTTCAACGTTGAGCCATTTGTGAAGAAATCATCAAAGGAGTGGTCTTCTGAGGTTCCAAGACCTGTACCACCCTTTCCTCATGCCTTAAGACCTAATCGTAAGTGGGAAGACGAACAAATCTTTTATGACACCTTTGCTCATTGTGAGGTAAATATTCAACTCTTGAATTTGATTAAAACTATACCTCATTATGCTATGTTTTTTAAAGAACTATGCACTATGAAACGGAAGCAAAGCAAAGGATGAGAAGGAAAGAAAAGGCAAGTTTGAAGGAGAATGTTTCTGCTTTGCTACATACAAGATTGCCTGAAAAATGCGGAGATCCAGGTATGTTTACTATCCAATGTGCAATAGGTAATACTAAATTCACTAAGGCTATGTTGGATTTAAGAGCTTCAATCAATGTTATGTCATACAATTTGTACACGTTTTTGGGTCTCAATGCTTTGTCAGAAATTCGTGTTATTATACAACTCGTTGATCGTTATAGTATTAAGCCTAGAGGCTATAGGAGTTGTTGAAGATGTCTTATTTAAGGTTAATGATTTGTTATTTCCAACTGATTTCTTTATATTAAATATGGAACAGGGTATGCCTGAAACCCCAATTATCTTGGGAAGGCCATTCTTGCGAACGGCGAAGACTACGATTGATTGCTTTGAAGGTTCACTAACCATGGAGTTTGACAGTAGAAAGATTGAATTTTCAATATTTGAGCCTATTACTCTTTCTCCTAATGATTCTTTGGATGTTCTTGATTCTAATGATATTGATTGCAGGAATAAATCAAATAATTTGTTAGATGCCTCTAGTAAAAATGAGTCATTGATTATTGAGTCTTCTACTACGAGAAATTTGAATTAGGGAAAGATGAGATTGAGATCAAAATTGAGAATTTGTTTGATCCACATGAAAATAAAAGAGCCATTTTATCTATTTTTGCACATGAGGAGTTGGATGGATGTTTGATTGGGAGATTATGAGATGTGTGTTGTATATGCATATTTGAGCATATTTGAGATATTTAAGTGTATTGATATATTTATAAGAGTTTTTATGTTATTTTGAGATTTTATGAGCATATTGCCATATATTTTGAGAGTTATTGGACATTTCACTGCTGAAATTGTGTTAATAGACATCAGATCTTTTATATCGGTCAGAAAAATGCATGATGTTAAAAATATTTATAACATCAATTTAAAATTTATCGATGTTATTGAGATTAGATACATCGACTCCACTCAATGAACAATGTTAAAATTTCATTAAAAAAAATAAAATCAAAAGCGCGTGGAATAAATTTAGATGAAATTTTAAAGGGTAAAATAACATAGCTCCAAAACCCCGGACCAAAAATGGAGACGTTCAAATTTTTACACTCCGTAGGAAATAAGTATCCAAATTCCAACACTTAAACCAAAAATCCCCCAAACCCCGAATTCTCTAACTGGCGTCATCTTCCCCGACTATTTTCTCCTTTCTCCACCGACTGGTTGTTTTCTAACTGGCGTCGAACTGTGGCATCACCGTCATCTTCTCCGATTGGTCGTGTTTACCATCTCCTTTTGGTCGTCCCCTTTCTCTCTTCTATCCCCTCCACCGCCTGAGAAGATCCCTCTAAACCCTAAAACCCAAATCCTAGATCTGAGAGAGCAAGTCTGAAAGGGGAACACAAGAGCCAAATCTTCACCTACAAACTAAGCAAAGAAGCCAGATCTCCTATTAATCTCGAGATCTCTCTTTGACTCTCTACATCTCTCGTCCGTCGCTTCTATTTCGTACGTTTCAACCCAAACCCTTTGTTGCCTGCTTTCATCCGATGCCGATGCCAAGATCCTCACACCTTCCTTGTGTTCGCTGGAATCGGAACAGAGACAACCCAAAAGCCATCGCCTATGCAACCTCGAAAGGTAATTGTTCTTCTCCTCTATTTTAGTTGTATATCTGAGTTAGAGTTTATATTTTGTGGATTTATAATTTGCATTTAGGGTTCATTTAGGTGTGGAATTAGGGGTTTTCTTCTACTCTTCTTCCCTGTCTAATTTCTTTATTTAGGTCATTTATTGAAGTTCAAATTTTCTAGAATTCGGTTGTATAAATTAGATAGAAGCAAACAAAAGTTATTGAATACTATTAGTACTTAGAACAATGTTGTGAAATTAGGGGTTTTATTCTCCCCTTTTTTTGCATATTTCTAACAGTAAACTGACTTTGAAGAATATAAGGGAGTAATGGACAAAGTTGTGAATGTGATATGGAAATTGACTTTGATGTTGTAACATTATACCTTGATTTATTGACTACTATTATTACTTAGAACAATGTTATTTTTCCCCATAGTGAAGTTTATATTCGATTACTCTATTTTGAGTTTGTCATGGTGCTTTATCACGTTTGACTGAAGCCTATGTCATGGTGTTTTATCACGTTTGTCATGGTGCTTTATCACTTTTTTTACTCTTTTTTTTTGTTTTTTTGTTGTGTGTGTTGTTGTCTGTTGAGGTAGACTTTCCCTAGTTAATGCCACTACAGTCCACAACATCATCTAGGGATGTCTATATGACTTGCTTTTCTTCTGAGATTTGAATTTTATCTCACTTATTCCCCTTATTAGGTTTAACTTTGATTTAATTTCCTTTATGTTTAAGCATGCTGAGTTTTTTTTTATATCCTTTCTTATAAGATATAATACCACAATTGGAGCTAGAGAAGCAAGAACAAAGACGCAAACCTGAGAAGCATGTGAATGGAGTATTTTGGATTATTCTTCTAAATCTTGGGATATTTGTGGCTGATCACATTCTTCGGGTAAGGAAATTCTCTCTCATATTGATTAACTTATGATTATAGCTTATATTCATTTAAAAAAATTGCTTGATATATTATTGAGCAGCATCTTAAATGGTCTTGTATACTAAAAAGTGGTTGGTACAAATATTATGACTTGTTTATGTGAACAAACTTAAGATCCTTGTATAGATGCTCTTTTGAACAAAAGACTCTAGACTTTTGAGTATAATATACTGTCTAGAGTGCGCAAGGAGATGGGTCAAGATATAAGTGGTGCTTGTGGTAAGTTGGTGGTAAATATGTCAGATAAGAATAAGCCTACAGGTCTATTACCCAACATTGAAGATCTTCATCTCTGACTTTGTCGAATGTGGACCAAACCAGTTCATTTTTGGCTTCAATACTTATCTGCAGATTGCTATAGTGGCGTCTATAAGATTAGTTGATTGTTAGTGTTCTTTCTTTTTGTGCTCCTGTTGTCTGAGATTTGGTTGGTTGATAGTGAAGTTATGTTATACATTCAGTCCTGCTCTGCAAGCTAGGAGTGTAGGTTTAATAACATAGCTGTGTTTGCTCAGTGGGTGAATCCAGATTTATAAATCTGATGCAGGAGTGTATCTGCATTGATCCTGAAGCTTTAGTATAAGGTATGCTACTGCATTCTAAGTCAATAATGCTTTTGATGTCTTGTTTGGATGTGTTGTACGAACATTTTCTTAGTCAACATGTTTTGCTACTTCATTATACTATCCCTTCAGTTATTCAATCTTAGTCGAAATATTTTTTTGCCTAATATGAATTTCTTTCATCTTCAGGCCATAGTGGTGTTGATTGAAGCATTGCGCTCTGCTAAAGAGTCGGAATTAGCTGCCTCGAGTTCTGGTATCTCAGTTTCTATTGCCTTTAGCTTTTACAAAATTATTTTTATCATATATATCATCAACTACTGTTTATTTTCCGGGACACCTCTAAATCTGGCAATTTTCCATTCTGCTGCTGAGATTTTTGAGACACTTGTTATAGATCCGACTTCATCTTCGATGGGTTCTTGGATAGATCATGCAACAATTCGATGGTTTTGGTTGGGCTGGTCTTGGCGCTGCCCATCATCTCTGCAAACAGGTTCTTCTTATCTATCATATTCCATTTTAGATGCTTGGGAGATTTGGATTCTGACTTTGCTGCATTTTAGCAAGACCTAGGTCTTGCTTGGAGCTCTCGGGAGCCTTGGATTTTTGCATCATTGTCCTATGATGGAAGGGTGAGTATGGACAAGATCATTCATTTTTCTCTAGGCTTTTTACAACGACTTTGTTTGGTCGACACAATATCCTTGGGACACGAAACTAAGCTAACTCGGATCATGTTTTCCTTGTTATTGTTAAGCAGGTGGTGGTGGAATCAGTAAAACCTCATCTTTTCCAGAAAATGATGTGTTGCCAAGTTCCAGGAGTAAGTCGTTCATCCTCGGAAGGGGATGTTTATCATCCAAGGCCTAAACAAATTAGGTTCATACCCTCATTATTTTTTGCAGTGTTGCAGGAATCAATGTACAATCATGTCCCTTGGAGGATCCAAATGTCTTTGTATGTGGTACCTCTCTCTTTTGCTATCTTTACATGTGATTTTCATATCCTCTTCAAGCAATTTCAAAATGGTAGTGAATAGCTGAATAGTGGGCCTTTTGTTTCTATTTTTGTTTTTTTTTTCAGTTCAAATTAATCTGTTCTTTTTTTCATGAGTCAATTTCCAATTTCGATGAATATTGATACTCCAACACCCCTTTTGCCAGTGGTTTCGACAACAGTACTAGCAACGCCTTTCGGAGGATCCAGACCGTGGACGGCAACTTGACGGCGTTCAACATCGTGCTGGGGAGTGTTGCGAGCACGGTGGAGAATGAGGCGGCCGCTGGGCACGTGGAGAAGTTTGCGACGGGGGAAGGGAAAGTGCACGACTCGCTGACGGTGTACGTGATCGGGCAGTGCATACCGGACCTATCGGAGATGGATTGCCGGAACTGTTTGGGGGAGTGCGTCAGCATCCTGCCTAGTTACTGCAACAACAGGGTGGGAGGATTGATGTTATATGAAAGTTGTAACCTTCGATAAGATACTTACCAGTTTTTTTACAACAGCAGCTCCGATCAACCAAGTAAGTTAAATTCTAGTCCTCAACTACGATGGATGATAATTGATAATAATACTCAATTCCCACCAAAGGTGGTTATATATCCTCGTTAACAAAATATAAAAAAAAAAGGCAAATTAAATGCCTATAAATTTAACCTTAATAAAGTAAATGTTCACCAAATATTAATAATACCAAAGGTTAAGTGTCATTACCAATTTCTCGTTAGAGAGCCTGTGAAGAGAAGTTTCCTTTGCATTAAAAAAAATAGCATGTCCGATGATGAAAGAAGGCATAAAATTTGTTATAGTTGTGCTTTTCACATGTCCGATGATTAAAGAAGACAAAATTTGTTATACCATCTCAGTGACCGATGCATGTAATGTATGTACGCGTGATGGAGTTGTTTTTATGTTTTGTTTGTCGCAACTAGGGTGATGATACAGATGGACGTGGTGTTATTTTTTGCTGCTCCATTTCAACAGGATGTTGCTGAATATTTCATCCAGTTTTAGTCTTTTGATGTTGCTGAAAATTTCAATTGACATTTCTTAGTGTCTACCTTAGGAAAGGCCGTTGGCACTCAAGTGGTGACTTTTGATGTGTTGTAGGAGAATTAACACATAGAGAGGTACCTCTAAATGGGTTGTATTGTAGTGTTATGTAAATGACTAGTTAGCAACTTAAAATATATATTGATGTATTTAATCTTGTATTTGACACTATTGTTTTGTTGTATTTGACTTTATTGTCACTATTTAATGTATATATTGGTCTTTTCAATGTTTGATTTTCTATTAGCTAAAATAGGGCCACACTATAGATATATAGGGGTATTCGATGATTGGTGTATTCAAGAAAAGACGTCGGATTTGAGAGAAAAAAGCAATGTCTATCTTTATAGATATGTCGATTATAAAGACTGGTATTGATTTCTAAAACTCACTATATATATTAAAATTGTAATATAAAATGATGTTATAAAGCACAAAAACATCATTTTTAAATTAAAAACTGATGTGAACATACATAAATAACATCGGCTTTTAAAATATTCAATATGAAAAGTTATATTTATATAAAATAATATCACAAATTATAAATGAAAAATGAGCATTATATTCAATATGGAAAGTTATATTTATATAAAATAATATCACAAATTATAAATGAAAAATGAGCATTCACAAACCGAATAATGCATTATCGATGTGTGTATGAATGTAAAACATCAGGTCTATAAAAAATAACGATGTTAATGTGAACTTTTGTGTTATATATCATACCTTCAAATGGCTAGGAATGCAAAATAATAATGGTTTAACATTAGTTGAATGCATCAAAACGTAATTATATGCATGTATTCAAATCATTGTCAAAAATAAAAGCGATGTTATAAGTTCTTAAAGACATCGGGTATAAACCGATGTGGTAAAGTTGAGATCTTTAACACCACCCACTAACACGTTGAATTTTTTTTTTATTAACATCGGTTTTTAACCGATGTCTATGAACATAATTCTAGTAGTGTTTGTTGAGAGTTGTGTTTTTATGTGAGCTTGATGTAATCTTGAGTAGGTTTGTATTATGTCGGGAGTTTTAGGAATCTTATTTTCCTGGAATTAATAGCACCACATGACAAAATACAATTCCTTACCCTTATGTTTTTACCAAGCCCATTACAACCCTGTCGAATGGAATCTTCTATGAAGGTTTCCATTGAGCGAAAGTCCTCTTGATGTTCTTATTTTTGCTTTGGTATATTGTTGTAAGAGGAAATCGAGAATGCAAAACAGTAAGCAGATAAAGTAAAGCAAACCAATCAAATCCCAGCAAATAATGTTCAAGACTCCCTCCAATGTAGTAAGAGAAAGTCAGGTTCGAATCCTCGAGGAAGCTGGTCAGCGGATCCTAGGAAGCGGTGGAATCTCACGGACAGAAGTTGACAACAGGAGCTAGATCTCGACTAGGGTTAGTCGACAGGAGATCAGGCTAGTCGAACAGCGCAGCAGTCGCAGGCAGAGGCTACTCGATATCGACGAGGGGCTACTCGATGTCGAGTACAGTCCTTGTCGACTTCGGGTTGGGCTCGTCGAGTTCCTGCACAAGTAAGCTACGACGATCTGGGATCGGGAATCAGTAGTCGAGATCGACCAGACTTGGTCGAGATCGACGAGGGCAGAAAAGTGAAAAACAAAAGCAGTTTCGGTTTCTGTAACTCTATGAATTTAGAAAACTTCCAAGATTAGGGTTTGCGACAACGATCACCATGCAAGCGGAAGATAAATCACAAAAGGCGGTAACTTCATCGATAAAGGAAAAGACTTTCACCTAATCCGTCAAGTAGGAATATAAATCTTGCGACAAATAATCCTAATTGCATCTATTCCTTTTCATAATTAGCATTTATAATCTTTCGAATAAAAATCCTAACTACTACCCTAGTTTCACAACATAAGTTCTTTAATTTCTCAATCAAAGATGAAGCACATAGGGAATAGACTAAAATATCGACAAAATACCTCCTTTTGTAATCGCTAATCCACCGACATGGCTCTCGTTGGGCTCACCCCAACCCCAGAAGTAGGTGGACTACTCGCCCCTCATCGCAATCGCAGACATTGAATTAAAAGAAATAACTTGCATTAACTAAATTCAAAGCCTTTACAATCCCGGCAATCAACTTTCGTAAACTGCCAAAACCTTAAAACCTTCGAACTCCTAAATCTTTATGTATAACTGTATATCTGAAATTGAATGAATCTAAAATCCACCCCATGGGCTTTATTTATATCCTTCTATTCCTTGCTACTCAAGGATAGAATATCTATATCTATATCTAAAACTATATCTAAAATGCTTAATGATAAATAAAAGCAACAAAGAAATTAAATCTAAAATAGGGAAATAATATCTAAAGTGTCTTAAGTGGATAAAACTCTCTTCTTCATGATAGATGTAGATAATTCGGATAGACTAGGCTATCCTCGGCTCCAAGGACTCTAACTCCGAGTAGGACTGCATCAATGCGTCACGCGGCTTCGGAAATCTTCGTCGATATCGAGTACGGCGTACTCGATCTCGAGTAGGAAAGTTGTCGACTGGGCCTGGCTTGTTGTCTCGACTAGCAGGTCCTCGACGTGGCTCCATCATGACTCCTGGCCTTAGTCGATCTCAAGGAGAGCTCCTCGATCTCGACGAATGTTGTGCTTATCGACTTGGTCTTCCGAGGTTGTCGAGCAACCCTTCTTGACATGCTTGGATGTGGGCTTGTCGACATCGATGACGCTCCTCGATCTCGACGACAACGGATCATCGACTTGGCCAGCTTGGTGTTGTCGAGTGGCCTCTTGTCGACATGCTCGGACACAGGCTTCTGGGCTTCCTCGATCTCGACAAGGGTCTTGTCGATCTCGAGTAGATCATGGCTTGGCCTGGTGTTGTCGAGCAGCATCTCTTCGACATGGCTATGTGGTCCGGCACTTGTCGACATCGATGAGATCTTAGTCGAGATCGAGTAAACTTGCTGCTTCCGTCTTTGCTTCTTGGTTTTCTCCCGAAATGTTTCCATATTCTGCAATATTAAACAGAAACTTATGTAGATCTCCATTTCTAACAAATAAGCATATACTACATAAATTCGACATATTCCCAACCCGAAATATGCAAAATGTAAAGAATATGGAACTAAAATATGCATAAAAACATGGCTACTTTGGAGAGATCAAATCACCCCATACTTAGACTTGCTTGTCCTCAAGCAATAACCAAACAATAACCAAGACCTACAACACATCCTTCAAGTCTTCGCCTTTTGTTAAAAGCAACATCTCAAGTAGTAGCAATGTAAACAAGTGAATTTAACGTCATCACACATATATGAGCGATCCATAGGCATAGGCAATATAAATCCAACCTCACAGGGATAATGTGTTTAAACTCAACTCTCAATGTGTTTAGGCTATGTGTTTAGGCTATGTGTATCAACTCTCAACTCAATTCCATACACAATCTCATAAACATTGCAATTTAAACATGAATCCACTTCGCAACTAATTATGAAAATGCAACAAGAATTATCAGGAGGACTTCGCTCAATAGAAGTCTTCAAAGAAGATTCCATTCGGCGGGGTTGTAATGGGGCTTGGTAAGAAATAATCAGGTATGGAATTATTTGGCCATGTGGTGCTAAATAAAATTCGGGAATCAAGATTCCTATATCTTCCAACATAACCAAACCATAACTTCCCAATCATATGCATCAACCAAACTCTCCAATTTTTCTCAATAAAGTATATAACCTTTCAAACTTTCTAAATCTCCCCAAAATATGTATCTTGCAAATAATGAAAGAAATAAGGTAAATTTGGCTCATGCACTTTTATTCACAAACATATATACTTTTTCTTCTTCTTTTTTCGGAATTTTTTTTATTTTTTTTTTTGAAACGAAAATATAAAATAATACTAGAGGTGCATTTACAATGTGAGCCAAAAAATCCTTTTACATAATATGTCTAGCAAGATAAAAAATGTACAACCAACCCACGTCTCAATAATTTCCATGATCCTTCTTGAAATGCAACATAAGCTCATTCTCTCCACAAATTATCGTTCCAACCAACTCTAAGTCTTAATTCCCAAATGGGGGTCAGGCTCAATTTGGCTAAGGATAATTTTGTGGAGTTTACAATAAAAGTCTCAGGCTAATGTTCTGGCTTCAAGCAGGGATAATGTAGGGTAGGTAAAGAGAGGATAAAATTGGCTTAAAAGGTGCCTCCTTCATTTAATTCTTATCAACATAAACATATAAATGCATTGGTTTTGAATAACTATCGCAACATTTAGAGATGCATAGGAAGAGTAAATACACCCAAGAAAGCAGAGGGATTTTTAATGTTCTCCCTATAAGGCCAAAATTCTCACCGGGACAATTTTTGTTGGATTTTAACCTTTAGCTTAGGATCATATGTGCTCAATTTCATCACAAGTTCACAATCCACATAAAAACCATTTTGAGGACTTAGGCTAAACCTTCCAAACACGCCATAGGATTTACATGATCAATTCAATTATTATTTATCATCATAGGACATCTAAGTTAGGGTATAAAACTAAAATAATGCAAAAATTTAAACATGCATTTTTTTTCATTTTTCGACATTTTCTATTTTTTTTTTATTTTTATTATTTTTTTTTTCACAAAAGGAACAAGACTAAAATATGCATAAAACTTTAAACATGCAAAAACCAACAAATAAAATGCAACTAATAACTTAAATACCAAAGTTGTGCCATGTCTTAGAAATCTATTACAGACCATGAAACAAGACTTTTAAAAGGTACACATAAAGTACTAGCAGCATATAACCACATAAAAGTCCCTTGTACAATCCTTTTTTCCCACCCCATACTTAAAATATACAGTGTCCTCACTGTTAAATAAAAATATGAAAGAGAAGGGAAAAAAAAACTCACAGAGCAGCTCACTAAGGCGGCGGTGGACCGAAATATGGAAAGTGGAATCCCACCTGGTAGTCAGGAGCTCCTCCATAGGAAGAGCTACCAGGCTGTTGTGAAGATGATCCACCAACGTCGTGGGTGCTCCTCTGTCTCTGGAACTGGGACGGCCGACCCCAGAACTGCTGATCCATGCCACCGAAAGTGTCTCTGACATAGGAATGGTGGGGCCGGTTAGCAGAATACATCTCCTCCTGGCGTCTGTCAATGGTGTCGACTTTGAGTGACAGAGAGGACATCTGGTCAAACATTGCTGTCTGTAGCCCCCGGATCTGGCGCAACTCAGAGAGCACCTCCTCTGAATATCCTCTAGCATGGTAAGTCTGCTGGGTATGGTAAGAGTGGTGGGAGGGTACCTGCTGGTAAGAATGGTGGGAAGGGATCTGCTGTGGGGAGTGGTAAGAGTGGTGGGAGGCTTGTGGGCTGTCAGCCTCGTCGTCGTCGTCATCCCCTACACGATCTGGCTGAGGGTCTACGACCATAGGCTCAGAATCAGGGTGGTCGTAGAGGAGAGGATGGTCCTTCAGAGTGGGGTCAGCGGATGGTATGATCTCGGGGAGGTAATCAATCCCCGTCCATGTAGTGTACCAGTCGCGAGGGTGGTGCAGGTCCATCAAATCCTGCCTAATGGGAACCCTCGTCCTAAAATGGACCCATCTGTTGTGGCGGCGGGTGATGATATGTCCCCTCTGTAGGGACCCGATGTCGATCCTCATCACGTTCCGCGTGGTGTATCGGTGGACGGGGAGCTGTATGCGAAGGGCTAAAAGAGCTACCATGCTACCGTCATAGATGGTTACCCGTGGTTGATTCCGGCGAGCGGCAGGGGTTCTGACTCAAAAAGCATCCGCCTCAGACACTCTAACTCTGGCTGGATGGGTCGCCTCAGCTCTGGGCGGGCCCAAATAGTGCTACCTAGGATCCTTAGGATGGTAGCGAATAGAGGACTGGCTATGTTGGCTGTGATGGTACGGTCTTGGGTAGGCTCCAGCATGTTGGACATGTAGCCCCACATCACATCTGTATCATGGATGTGGAAGAAACTGGTGGTGTGGTGGAAATCAAAGATGGTGCTCATGTCCTCCAGAGTCATGGTAAACTGCCTGTTGGCAAGCTGAAAGTGGACATGGCTAGTGGAGGCAGGGGTTTCTGGGATCCGGAGAGTTGCGAGGAACTCTCCTGTCAAGGTCGGGTAGTGGTGGTCTAAGGGTCCAATCAGACAGTCGGCATCTAGCCAACCGAACCCCTGGATCATCCATAAGTGCATCCCTAGCTCCTCCATGGATGGCTGGTGGTACCACCGGGCGTTCGGAGCCCGGTCAGCTAAATCCAAAGCAAGCTGGCGTGTCTCTGTGTCATCGATCCTCAGATAGTCCATGTCCGGATATTTTGTTCTGACCATAGACTGCAAAAAATAGAGTACCCTTTGTAAGATAATATAACAACCCCATACTTAGTTCATATTAATAATGCAATATATATATGTTTTTGAAAGAATGCTCCAAATTCAAGGAATTTCCAATAAATCCCAAATTTCATAAATTCCTTTAATAGTATATATGAACTAAGTATGACAACATTTAGATAATTAACAAAATCAGTCCATACTAATTAAGAATTTCCATATATATAACCCACCCCTAATAATGATATAAATTTCCCGCGCAAATTTCAAACCCTAGATTTTCAACACACAATTCAATGTCCAATCTCTACCTAGGTTCTCATAGAATTTATAAACTGAAATTGAGAGAATAGGGGGAGAAATCATACCTTAAAGTTGAAACAGTGGGTAGAAGTATGTAATTAGAGTAAAATTAGGGGGTGGTGGTCTCGGAATTGGATCAAGAAACTTACTGGTGGCGGCGGTTAAGCACTGGGGCTCGGATCTTGGTGTGGAGGGTGAGATTCGGCTCGGCGGTGGTGCTCAGTGGGCCGGAATGGGAGGGAAGTGGCCGGATGTGGGGATGGCGAGGCGGATCTGGTGGTTTCTGGGAGATTGGTGAGCGACTGGTGGTGCTGGGTGCTCGGAGAGGCCGGGAACAATAAGGGAAGTGATCGGAGAGGGTGAATCCTGGGGGAGGGGAGTCTGCTGGTGGGCTCGGAGTGGCCGGCAGGGAGAGCGAGGGCAGTGAGCGAGGAGCGAGAGGAAGGGAATGAAGGAGGCAGACCGGTGTGTTGGCGGCGCTGGTGGGTGCTCGGTCTCGGCTTGGTGGACTCGGATCTGGACTTCGAGGAAAGCCGGCTTGGGGACAACGAGAGCTCGAAGAGGAGGGGAGCGAGAGGAGTCGGGTGAAGATGGGGGCTGTGTCGGCTAGGGTATTTTTGTCGAGGTCGGGTAAGCGGAAGGAGGGGGAAGGCTCCAACAAGGTAAGGGGTTTATGTATATAAAAATATTCCGAAAAAAATAAAGTAAAAATTAAATAACAATCTAGAAAATCTGGAAAAAAAAATATCTATTTATTTTATTATTTTTATTATTTTATTTTTAGAAAGAAAGAAAACTTACTTGGAATCTCCCACTTACCTGTGTAGCTTACTTGATTTAGACGAACCTGACTGATATAGATCCCTCTTGAATGCCTGAATGTAACCATGCGAAGAGATTATGCACGAGTTTTAAGAAAAGGAAAATAGAAAAGAAAAATAAGAAAAATAAGAAAGAGTAAGAAAAGCGGGTTGCCTCCCGTAAGCGCTAAGGTTTAAGTCGTTAGCTCGACCTACTTCCATGTTTTAGGCTTTGACTAATGCCAGGGTGGCGCGAATCTCCTCTTCCGGGTCTTCTTTGTCATAGTATTTCTTGACCCTGTGCCCATTTACTTTAAAAGTGGTGCCGTCAGTGCCAATTAACTCTACTGCTCTATGAGGGTATATGTGGTGAACCAAGAAAGGTCCACTCCATCTTGTCCTTAGCTTTCCTGGAAATAGACGCAGTCTAGAATTATATAAAAGCACTTTGTCACCTACCTCATATGTTTTTGGCACCAGTTTCTTATCGTGCCATCTCTTGGTGCGCTCCTTGTATATCTCAGATTTCTCATAGGCTTTTAAGCGCAACTCCTCCAACTCATGTAAATCAATAAAGCGTTTCTTACCTGCCTCATCGAGATCCATGTTGAGCTCCTTGAGAGCCCACATTGCCTTATGCTCCAATTCGACAGGTAAATGGCAAGACTTGCCATAAACTAAGTTGTAAGGAGTTGTTCTCAACGGTGTTTTGTAAGCTGTCTTATAAGCCCATAGCGCATCATCAAGCTTAGATGACCAATCTTTCCTAGAGCGTGAGACTGTTTTCTCCAAGATGGCCTTGATTTGACGATTAGAGACTTCCACTTGACCACTGGTTTGGGGATGATAAGGTGTTGCTACCCTGTGCGTCACCCCATACTTAGCCAAAAAGAGCCTCAAATCCTCTCTCGATGAAATGTGAGCCACCATCTGAAATAAGAACTCTAGGAACACCAAAGCGAGGAAATATGTTAGTTTTAACAAACTTTGAAACTACCTTCGCGTCGTTGGTCCTAGTTGCAACAACCTCAACCCATTTAGAGACATAGTCAACCGCCTCAAGGATGTATTTGTAAGGTCCTGAAGCAGGGAATGGTCCCATGAAGTCAATTCCCCATACATCAAATAGCTCGACCTCCAAAATTCCTGTGAGTGGTGTCTCATTTCTCCAAGTAATGTTGCCTGATCTTTGGCACTCATCGCATGAAGTGACATAAGCCTGCACATCCCTGAAAAGATTAGGCCAGTAAAAACCACATTGAAGTACCTTAGATGCAGTTTTGAAGCCTTTGGCATGTCCGCCTGTAGGGAGAGTATGGCAATGGCGAATGACACTTTCCACCTCCTCCTCCGGTATACAACGTCTGAAAATATGGTCCTTCCCTTGTTTGAATAGGTAAGGATCATCCCAATAGTATTGTTCGACGTCGTGGAGGAATTTCTTCTTTCCCTGTGAGGATAGTCCTGACGGAATCTCATTTCCTACAAGGTAGTTAGCAAAATCCGCATACCAGGGTACCTTTGGTCCTTTTATAGCATATATATCATGAATAGGGCTAGTAGGAGGTGTAAAGAAGAAATCGTCACCGGAATCTAATCGAAGAACCTCACCTGAAACCTCACCTGGAGCTAGTCGATATCGAGAAGATCTACTCGATATAGAGGAGGCTGCAGTGTCGACTGGTGATGGGCACGGCTTTTGGTGGTCGACCGTACTCGATCTCGACGAGGGTTCGTCGATCTCGAGTACAGCTGTGGTGTCTGCCTGTGCTGTGCTCGATTCCTGGTGCTCCTAGAATTTGGCCCTTGTCGATCTCGATGAAGGTGTACTCGAGATCGAGTAGCCCTGCAGTTCCAAACCATGCAAAGAAGAATGATCAACGGATAACTCACCTGTTTTGGTCGAGATCGAGGAGGTTTCGTCGATGTCGAGGAAGACAGTGTCAGTCTGCATTAGGTGCTCGTCTGGGCGAGAGTCGTCGATTGGTATGGCGTCCTGGGCTTCCTCTAGCATGTCTTTGGGGAGCCTGGATAGGTGATCGGCGACTGAATTCTCTATGCCCTTCTTGTCCCTTAGCTCCACATCAAATTCTTGAAGTAAGAGCACCCATTGTAGCAACCTTGGTTTTGCATCCTTCTTTGTCATTAAATATCGAAGAGCAGCATGGTCAGTATGGACAATAACTTTAGAACTAACAAGATAGGAACGAAATTTTTCAAAAGCAAAAACCACAGCAAAAAATTCCTTCTCTGTTGTGGTGTACTTAGCCTGAACAACCTCCAGAGTCTTGCTTGCATAATAGGTGGCATGCAGTTTCTTGTCCTTCCGTTGTCCTAGAACTGCTCCCACAGCATAATCGGTGGCATCACACATGATCTCAAATGGTAGTGACCAATCCGGCAATTGAATGATTGGAGCTGAGATAAGAGCTTCTTTTAACCTGTTGAAAGCTTCAAGACATTCGCTAGAAAATACAAACTTAACATCCTTCATAAGCAGGTTAGTTAATGGTTTGGAAATTTTAGAAAAATCTTGAATGAACCTTCTATAAAAACCAGAATGACCAAGAAAACTTCTTATCTCTTTAATGGAAGAAGGTGGGGGCAATTTCTCTACTAGCTCAATTTTTGCTCTATCCACCTCAATTCCTTTGTTGGACACCTTGTGGCCTAGCACGATCCCTTCCTTTACCATAAAGTGGCATTTTTCCCAGTTAAGAACCAAATTTGTCTCTTCACAGCGCTTGAGTACCCTGCGTAAGTTAGAGAGACAAATATCGTAAGTAGTGCCATAAACTGAGAAATCATCCATGAATACCTCCACTATGTCCTCAATCATGTCGGAGAAGATGGCCATCATGCACCTCTGAAAAGTAGCAGGGGCATTGCAAAGGCCAAAGGGCATCCTCCTATATGCGAAAGTTTCATAGGGGCAAGTGAAAGTGGTCTTTTCTTGATCATCAGGATGAATGGGAACCTGCCAAAAGCCAGAATATCCATCCAGGTAACAAAAGTAATCATGTTCAGCTAACCTTTCGAGTACCTGGTCAATGAAGGGGAGTGGAAAATGATCCTTCCTGGTGGCGGTGTTGAGCTTTCTGTAATCTATGCACATCCGCCAGCTGGTAGTGATCCTTTTAGGAACAAGCTCTCCCTTCTCATTCTCCTTGACGGTCATTCCACCCTTCTTAGGAACAACATGAACAGGGCTAACCCACTTGCTGTCGGAGATTGGATAAATGATTCCTGCATCCAACATGCGATGGATCTCCTTCTTGACAACCTCCTTCATGTTGGGGTTAAGCTTCCTTTGATGCTCAATTGTTGCCCTGTGATCATCTTCCAACAGAATTCTATGCATACAAGTAATGGGTGAAATACCTTTTATGTCCTCTAGGGAGTAGCCAATGGCCTTCCTATGAGTGCGGAGGACATCTACTAACCTGTCTACTTCTTGTGGGTTTAATGAAGCATTTATAATTACAGGAAAAGTAGAGTTAGGACCAAGAAATTCATACCTAAGGGTGTCAGGTAAGGGTTTCAGCACTGGAGAAGGGTCCTGTGGAATCAAGATAGGCTCAACTTCCTCCGTCTTCATGATCTCCCCTAAGTAATCCGTCTCAATCCTCATAGAAGAAGCATCCAGATCAGCTACATGAGTTGGCGTCGACCAGGCATACATCAATGACAATGCTGAATTGGACATAAGATTGTACCGCTGCAAGAAGCTACTCGACAATGGGTTAGAAAGATCAAAATCGACCAAAAATTCAGAACTTACCTTGAATACAGGGCTGGTCGATCTCGAGTTGGGCTCCTCGATCTCGAGGAGGATCGTCGAGTTAGCTTCGTCGGCTTCTGGTGTGTCTGCAGGGGACAAGGTAGTCGATATCGATGGTGACTGGTCGATATCGAGTAGGTTTAGAAGACATACAGTTTCTGGATGGCTGGTGTTTGTCGATCTCGAGGAGGGTTCGTCGAGATCGAGGAGCTCAGTGGAGGTCGACTTGATCTGTTCGGCGTCGGGTGAGTCGTTCAGCTCCACCGATAATGCGTCGTCGAAGATTTCCTCCTCGCTTAATTCTGCTGTAGCCATCTCCTCCTCTGCTAGTATAGATTCTGCCTTACCTTCTTCTTGGATCAAGAGTTGTTCTGCAGGTTCATCATAGGAGATAAAGTTAAATTTTGAATATATAGCTTTAATTTCCATTACCTCTTCTGTGTCTGGGTTGAAGAAGTATTCAATAATCTCATCTCCGATGGTGAATGTAAGGATTCCTCTTTTCACTCCAATGTTGGCATCAGCAGTTGCCAGGAAAGGTCGCCCTAGGATGATTGGGCAAGCTGGATCCTCTGCCATTTCTACTACAAGAAAATCTGTAGGGAAAAAGAATCTACCAACTTTAACAGGAACATTATCAACAATACCTGTAGGGATTACCACGGTGTTGTTGGCCATGTAGAGTTTGGCATCAATTGGTTCCAGGGCACCTATCTTCACCTTCGACCAGATGGATAGGGGCATGATGCTGACACTTGCTCCTAGGTCACACAGTGCTTTAAATCTATGACGACCAAGTCCCAGAGTGATAGCAAACTTACCTGGGTCAGGTCGTTTCTCAGGGAAATCCATTTTTTTGCACTCCTTAGCAATCTCAGTCATCGATCACTTGTTGCTGAGAATCTCCTTGAGGAACTTGACGTAGGTAGGCATCTCATGTAATGCTTCTGTAAAAGGAATAGTAACGTTCAGACTCTGAAGCAATTTCACAAAACGCTGAAACTTACCGTCTGTTGGATCTCTTTGGTTTTTGGAAGGGAATGGGAGCGTCTTTTTAGTTTTCTGAGTCAGAACAGCTTCCGAAGGTGGTGAGGACTCATCGGCGTTGGCCTGCTCCTTCTCGATCTCGACAACGGTCTCGTCGCTCTCGACGTAGGTCTCGTCGATCTCGAGTTGGGTAGTCGACTTTGGCTCGCTTGGCTGTGCAGCTGCGTCAGAGCTCCTTTTCTCCTCTGTGTCGAGAAGAGCTTTGTCGATGTCGACTAGGCTCTTGTCGATGTCGACGACAGTTTTGTCCTTCCTTTCTCCGTTTTCTGGCTCGTGCAGTTTGTGACCGCTCCGCAACTTTACAGCAGCTACATGTCCGTGCTGCCCCTTGGGATTTGGTTCTGTATGTCCTGGGAGCTGCCCGGAGGGTTGTGGAATCTGCGCCGCGAACTGACCCATTTGAGTCTCGATGTTCCTCTTCCAGATATCTAGCTCCCCAAATTTTGCACTGATATTCTGGAGCTGATTGTTGATGGTGCCTTGATTCCGGCGCATCTCCTCAAGGATGAGTTGTAAATCATCCTTCTTCTGATATCTTTCTGGATGTCCCGGAGCTCTGTAAGGCTAAGGTTTCCTAGGAGGACATTGGTTCCGTTGAGGTTGATAGAACCTTTGGTCCCCCATATAGCGATTGGGACCCCCTGCGTAAGCTGCCTCTTCGTGAATTTCTGCCATCCTGACTTGCTCTGTATGCGGGCACTCAGTAGTGGTGTGCCGTTGTGAACCACATTCGATGCAGGGTTGGTTGATAGAGAGATATTTGACTTGTTTGAGGAGCTTGCGATTCTGATCTCTGTAGTACTGCTCCTTGACATCAGGGTCTACCTCCTTAGATGGCTCATAGAGAGGCATGGATGGGGCTGGTCTGGCATAGGCGTTCTCATCATAGTTTGTAGGAGCCCCATATTTGTTGTTGTAGTTAGTGAGCTTGTCTAGCACACCCCATGCGTCGTTTGGTGGCATCCTCAGATACTCATAGCGAGTATAATGGTTGATCCTGTCCTTAGTGATTTGATCAAGAGAGTTGAAGAAGATCTCCTGAATGACGTAGGGTGGCTGTCCATGAGTGGGGCAAGATCGCAACAGTTCTTTGTAGCGTTCCCATGCCTTTGCCAACGGTTCCCCTTGTTTTTGTTTGAAGGCGGTGATTTTCTGGCGGAGAAGTGCTGTTTTGGCGGGTGGGAAGTATTTCTTCAGAAACTCTTGCTCTACTTGGGCCCATGTTGTGAGTGATCTTGGTTTCAGCCCCTCAAACCACTTCAGTGCTGGTCCAGCGATAGACCAGCGGAAAGCTTTCATCTTGACATATTCCAGAGTTGTACCTTCAGTAAGAGTACGGCACATGTCATGAAAATTGGTAATATGTTCAAGAGGACACTCATTAAATCTTCCATGAAAAGCATTGTTTTTAAGTTCTATAAGAAATTGAGTGTGAATTTCAAAAGAGTTATCAGGGATTAGAATCGCCGATTCAGGCACGACGAGAGTGGGATACATATAATCCTCTGCGGTGGTTGGGAACTGGGCAAGCTCAGCTTCTGCTTGCTCCCTTGCTGCTTTCTCAGTGGCGATAGCAGCATCTTTAGCGGCTAGTTCCCTTGTAAGCCTTGCGATCAGTTGCTCTTGTGTTTCAGCGGCCGCCATGATCCTTTTGAGTTTAGAGTGGATGTGTAGGTAACGCTCTGGTTCGTCTAAGCTGTCAAACTCAGGTGGTAGACCAGAACGGCGCATAAACCTGTATAATAACTCAAAGCAGATGTGAGATTTAACTACCTAAGGCGCGAATGATAGCTTCCCCGGCAACGGCGCCAATTTATTGTAAGAGGAAATCGAGAATGCAAAACAGTAAGCAGATAAAGTAAAGCAAACCGATCAAATCCCAGCAAATAATGTTCAAGACCCCATCCAATGTAGTAAGAGAAAGTCAGGTTCGAATCCTCGAGGAAGCTGGTCAGCGGATCCTAGGAAGCGGTGGAATCTCACGGACAAAAGTCGACAACAGGAGCTAGATCTCGACTAGGGTTAGTCGACATGAGATCAGGCTAGTCGAACAGCGTAGCAGTCGCAGGCAAAGGCTACTCGATATCGACGAGGGGCTACTCGATGTCGAGTACAGTCCTTGTTGACTTCGGGTTGTGCTCGTCGAGTTCCTTCACAAGTAAGCTACGACGATCTGGGATCGGGAATCAGTAGTCGAGATCGACCAGACTTGGTCGAGATCGACGAGGGCAGAAAAGTGAAAAACAAAAGCAGTTTCGGTTTCTGTAACTCTATGAATTTAGAAAACTTCCAAGATTAGGGTTTGCGACAACGATCACCATGCAAGCGGAAGATAAATCACAAAAGGCGGTAACTTCATCGATAAAGGAAAAGACTTTCACCTAATCCGTCAAGTAGGAATATAAATCTTGCGACAAATAATCCTAATTGCATCTATTCCTTTTCATAATTAGCATTTATAATCTTTCGAATAAAAATCCTAACTACTACTCAAGTTTCACAACATGAGTTCTTTAATTTCTCAATCAAAGATGAAGCACATAGGGAATAGACTAAAATATCGACAAAATACCTCCTTTTGTAATCGCTAATCCACCGACATGGCTCTCGTTGGGCTCACCCCAACCCCAGAAGTAGGTGGACTACTCGCGCCTCATCGCAATCGCAGACATTGAATTAAAAGAAATAACTTGCATTAACTAAATTCAAAGCCTTTACAATCCCGGCAATCAACTTTCGTAAACTGCCAAAACCTTAAAACCTTCGAACTCCTAAATCTTTATGTATAACTGTATCTCTGAAATTGAATGAATCTAAAATCCACCCCATGGGCTTTATTTATAGCCTTCTATTCCTTGCTACTCAAGGATAGAATATCTATATCTATATCTAAAACTATATCTAAAATGCTTAATGATAAATAAAAGCAACAAATAAATTAAATCTAAAATAGGGAAATAATATCTAAAGTGTCTTAAGTGGATAAAACTCTCTTCTTCATGATAAATGTAGATAATTCGGATAGACTAGGCTATCCTCGGCTCCAAGGACTCCAACTCCGAGTAGGACTGCATCAATGCGTCACGCGGCTTCGGAAATCTTCGTCGATCTCGAGTAGGAAAGTTGTCGACTGGGCCTGGCTTGTTGTATCGGCTAGCAGGTCCTCGACGTGGCTCGGTCATGACTCTTGGCCTTAGTCAATCTCGAGGAGAGCTCCTCGATCTCGACGAGTGTTGTGCTTATCGACTTGGTCTTCCGAGGTTGTCGAGCAACCCTTCTCGACATGCTCAGATGTGGGCTTGTCGACATCGATGACGCTCCTCGATCTCGACGACAACGGATCATCGACTTGGCTAGCCTGGTGTTGTCGAGCAGCATCTCTTCGACATGGCTATGTGGTCTGGCACTTATCGACATCGATGAGATCATAGTCGAGATCGAGTAAACTTGCTGCTTCCATTTTTGCTTCTTGGTTTTCTCCCGAAATGTTTCCATATTCTGCAATATTAAACAGAAACTTATGTAGATCTCCATTTCTAACAAATAAGCATATACTACATAAATTCGACATATTCCCAACCCGAAATATACAAAATGTAAAGAATATGGAACTAAAATATGCATAAAAACATGGCTACTTTGGAGACATCATATATCTAGTGGAAATTTTGTGATATAAGTGTCAATATTTAGTTTTGATGTTTGTATATGAAATTAAGTTGAGTGTATGCTTAAAAGGCTAAACACATGAGAGCGAGAGAAACACATATTTTCCCTTGTGAGGTTGGATTGATAACCATGTAAGCTACGTGATCACCATATACATGTTATGACGTTTTTATGCCATGTTCATATTTTCACTATAGATTGAAGTTGCTTTTAATGAGGAAAAATTATGAAGGAATCTCTTTTGGGATGCATTGATTATGGTTATGTTTCATGGTTGCTTGAGGACAAGCAGGAGCTTAAGTGTGGGGGATTTGATAATGCATATTTTAGATAGGGATTATAGTTAGTTCTTAATGCATTTAGGTAGTGGTATTGCATATGTTTTGGTCTATTTCTATATCTTTCTTGTGAAGTATTTGAGTTCGAAATCTACGCCTTTTTAGTGTTTATTCCGCAGTTTTACATTCCGATCTTGGATGGGATCTTGAAGGAGCTTAAAGGACTGATTTTGGAGCATAAAAAAGGCTAAGTAAGGAGCATCAAGGGAACAAGGAAGCACAACGTCGAATCTAAGGAAAGATTGTGGAGCCCAAAGAGTGGCGCCCGCCGCTCTTCACCCGGTGCCCACCGGTCCTCCGTGTCAAGTCCGAAGATTCTATTCTATTATTATCTTATTCTCTAAGGTTTTACACGACTCTATTTAGGTTATTTTCATCTTATTGTTGAGAGACCGTTACTTTGGTTTTACATGAGATACATTGAGAGAGATGAGCGTTCTTTTGGATATGATCGTTGCTAAACTCATAGTTTCGCCTATGATACGAAGACATGGTTGAATGAATTATGAGGATTTGATTTCAATTAGTTATTTATGAGTCTATTTATCATCTTGTTCTTATTGATATGTATTTGTGTTCCTTTCTAAGCTTTATCACCATTTTAGGAATTGCATATATGCTATGAATTCATTGTTGGTTTCTCGATAGCAAACGAAGTCATTGATTTAGTGATATTTCTATGCCTTTGTAGTGGATGATAATTAACAATTAATCTATGTCTGGTAGATGTTCTTAGGGTCACGTGGGTTGTTCCGTTGTTTCCTAATTGCGTTGATAACAATTGCGTCGATAGCAAACGAAGTCATTGATTTAGTGATATTTCTATGCCTTTGTAGTGGATGATAACAATTGATCTACGTCTAGTAGATGTTCTTAGGGTCGCGTGGGTTGTTCCGTTGTTTCCTAATTGCGTTGAATTGATGTGCCAATTGGTCTTAAGTACTCGAATCGTTACTGCTATTCTTGAGTGATGCCACCTTGAATAAGAGATTGTATCTTTATGGAACAATCGATATTAGGTTAGTCGTCATAAACTCTATAAATAATATTGAAAGCAATACTAGGATCTTGAACCTCAGCCATTGTCGAGAATTACAGATGAAACGCTTTTCTATCATATTATCAATACTTTGCAATCGTTACTCTATTTGCTTTATTCTTGCTATTTCATTAGTTGCCTACAAATCTGTGAGTTCGACTCTGGACTTTATTGCTATACTAATCTTTTGGTTGAGCATTGAGTTAGGATGTTATTATTATTTGGGGAAAGTGAAAGCTAATGACATTCGACGCGCACTAACGTACTTGGCACAATAGTTCAAGTGTCAGCAAACATAGGCCAAAAAGAGATGGAAGAAAATTGATATTGCATAGATATGGTTATGGTTATATTTTATTTTTTATTATTGGTGTCTTTTGAGCATCATTTCATATGGTTTATTAAGATTTGGACATTATAAATGTGGTAATACATGTTATGCGCGATATTAATGAAACTAGTGTACTTTGTTATATATATCAACTTCAATACTACTACTTTATGATGTATGGTATAGATGGGGAAGAACGACAAACCTTCTCGGCAAGTTCATATCTTAGAATATGAACAGTAGAGGATAAACACAATAGCATCTAAGGGCGTGTTTGAAAGCATGTTTTGCCAGGTTATGTTAGGTTTTTTTTCCTAACTGATTGCCGCATTGTTTGGAAGCGTCTTCTCGTGGAGCTTCCGAAGTTGGATTTGCAGGTTTTTTTCGCCAAGTTCAGAAGATGGGGAGGGGGGGCAAGCTTCAGCAGTTTATGTAATCAGGTTTCTGAAAATTGTTCTTTTTTGCCCTTCACGATCCCTCGCTCTACATCTCCTTCCACCGTCACTGCTGCCACAAATCCAACTCCGGCACCCGAATCCAGCAGCCGAACTTCAATCATTGCTACTGCCACAAATCTAGCAGCTGAATCCATCGTCGCTGCTGATGTCATTGTAGGAGGATTATGTCTAATATTAAAGTAAATAAAACTAATAAAAGCAAACCAACTCATGTCCAAGCAAATAAATACAAGACTTCCTCCCATTGTAGTAGAAGATAGTCAGGATCGATCCACGAGGAAGTGTGCCAGCGCCCGCCTTTTCAGTCCAGAAAACTCTCGAAATCGACTCAGGAAGTACTCGACGTCGATTGGAGTCCTCAACGTCGACCACTCAGTCGAGTAAAAACTGCAAAACAGAAGCAAAGAAACTCAAAAACAAAGCAAGACTACTCGATCTCGAGTGAAGCTACTCGACGTCGATCACTGTAGCACTCGACGTCGACCAGTTTCTTCGATATCAAGTAGTGCAAAATCAAAAACGTAAAGTTTAAATTGAAATAGGACGAAAGTAAACACGAACTCGATGGGAATAAACTCGATAAACTAAAAGACTTCCAAGATCGGGGTTTCAATGCCACAACGATAACCATATAAAATAATGCATAAGGTATAAAAGATCATGCCTTTCATCAAATAACTTTCGTTATTAACAAGTAGGAACATAGAGGCTTTCGCATAAACCCTAATTGTTACTAACCCTTTTCACATAATTAATCCAAGTTGCATTAAGATCACTTTCGCTTCAATAAGACAACCAATGATAACCTTCAACTTTAGCAAAAGAATCATGCAATTAGGGATAGAAGATGAAATCGCATCAAAAGATTGTACCTTTGTTGCCTTTACCTTACATGGCTACCGCCGGGCTCACCCCGACCCTAGAAGTTGGGTGACTACTCACTTCTCATCATAACAAACATCAATAATAAAACAGAAATAACTACTTGCATTAAATAAAACTGAAGAAAGTTCAAACCAAACAAAGCCAGATCACTTCCGCTTCCTTGCTCCACTCGGCCTCTCTCTCTCTCTCTCTCTCAAACTCTATGAAATTACTTGTAGCTTGGATTGGATTATTCTAAAAACCATCCCCTAAAGCCTTATTTATAGTATTCAATCCCCGCTATCCAAGGAAAGAATATCCTATCTATATCTAAAACTTTCTATCTAAAAACATAAAATAAAGTTTAATGAATAAAGAAAATAAATCTATAAAGAAATAAGACTAATGTGGATAAATCCCTCTTACACTTGATAGATCTTCATGTGGACGGATAGAATTCCACATATCTTCACTTTGCTAGTATTCTATCTTCTCGGACTTCACTCGATCTCGGACATGGATTCGTTACTGGGGTACTCGAGCTCGAGCACTTAGTGGACTCGACATGAGTACTCAACATCGAGTAGCTCTAGGCTCCTCGAGTGGATCTCTGCTTGACTTTGTGAATTTCTGGCCTGATGTACTCAACATCGACTATGGTTAGTCGATGTCGACTAGAACTGTGTCGAGTGCTCTTTCTCATCTTCTGCTCGATTTGTCCTGGTTCAGCTGCTCCTTGACCTCAGACTTTCTGTAGATGACTTCGAGCTTCTCATCCTTTCTCCGAATTGCTGTAAATTGCCTCAATTTCTGCGAAATTAAACATAAACTAGTTTAGACTCCATAATTTGGCAAATAAGTGTAAACTACCTATATTATGTACAATTCTAACCCAAATGCATGAAATGTATACAGAAATCGATATAAAAGTAAGTGTAAAACATGGCGAATTAGGCTCACAACAGCTGCCACAAATCCATCTCCATCACTGCTTCCACAAATCCATCTTTGTTTCTGCCCTTCACGATCCTTATGTAGCCACCAAATACAGTAGCCGAAACGCAAACCATCTAAGGTCTGAACACCTCTGAACATAAAACGCTCCGTCAACACCCGAAATTCAATATGAAAATCAAGAAAATCTAACTGAACCTCAATCCAACACCCAAACTTCAATCAAACTGAACTTCAATTCGAAAATCATTAAAATCAAACTTCAATCCAAGACTCTTTTTCATCGAAACCCAACACCTGAAATCCAAAATCTTGAAGAGAAGGAGGGCTTACCTGTACACCGATGCTGAGCGTCGTTCTTCAGTTCTTCAATCAGGGTTACTAATACCTCCTAATTGCAATTCAACGTAAAAGAGGGTGGGTAGGTGAGGGGATTAAGGGAATTTTGATCATTTTCCTCATAAATACATCTCTTACACCTCATACTAACCAAACATCAATCAGCTTTTTTTACAAGGTTATTTTTAAAATAAAATCTTCAGCTCCCACACCTCCATAATACACAAAATAAACTCCAACTCCTAAAAAATACTCAACCCCTAAAAACCTTCCATTTGCCAAATACGCGCTAATTCTGCCAGAATGAAAGCTTTTGGTTTTACCAGCTTGGTAAGCAAGGATTTGCAAGATAAGTGTGAACGACAAACTAGGGGTATTGTGGATGAAGTACCAGAAGAAAAAAATAAATGAATCTGATTTGGTACGTAGTCCCTCTTATGGAATGTTTGCTTTATTATTCAATTATGTTTAGTTACATCATTTTACCCCAAATAAGATAGGTTGTAGCATAATGATATCGTGCAGAGATCTTAGAGACTTGAATAAATTGAATTTTAGGTTGAAGCATCATTTATTATTTATAACACTCTTCTTATTTTTTTATCCTTGAGACTTAAGAGTATCTGCTTTGAGTATCGCTTGAAAAATTAGCTTATTAGTTTTTTCATAGCTGATTACATTGCCTAACTTCTAAGGTGACTAATATAATGCATATATAATTTTTTCCAACTGATGCCCTTCAAGTTTGAGGATGTAATGTCAGCTCGATCGTGACACTTCCTCTTACTGGACTCTGAATTGACACTCTTATGTTTCTGAACCTCTAGGTTCTCTCTCATCCGATCTTTCTTTAGATTTGGTGCAGTTACTCTCTTGCATCAGTTTGTTCTTATGATAGATCATCTTCTTCACTTTCCTCGGCTATGCCTTTGATAAACTCCATTTTTTTCAGGTTCATTTTTCATTTCTTCATTGTTCACAACAAGATGACGTGTGCTTGGTGTCATACCCTCTATTATTCTCTTCATCATTAGGGTCTTCTAGTTTCTTTTTTGGGTTGGTTGCTTTAGGTTTGAAGAAAATTTGGAACATCTCCAAATAGAAACCTTTACAAGCAATTGTAATGACTCGGGATTAGAAATCCCTAGTTACGTTTCGAAAGAAGGATCCTTCGTTAGGATCTTGTGCTCCGAGTACATGTCAAAGGTTTGAAATCAAACAATAGTGATTTTAAAGTGGGTGATAATGCATATTTTATATAGACATCATAGGTAGGTCTTAGTGCATTAGAGTATCCATATTGCATGTTTAATAAGCTTATTCACATTCTTGATCATTTGGTATTCATAGTTCGGATTCTACTGGTATTTAGTGTTTATTTGTAGAACTTATAATCCGGACTAGAAAGGTGGAGAAAGCATGGAGCAAATGGACTAAGGAGATCTAAGGAACAAGTGCAGAAATGGCGAACATGGAGAAATCCCATCTTAAAGGTTCTGAACAGTTGCAATTAGCTTCTGAGGTCTTTATGAGAATTCTAGTACGTTCTTGGAAAGAGCTTTCCAACGCATATTTATATGTGTCAATGGGGCGAAGGATGACTCCAGAAAGTGCGTCACAAGTTCAGTTTGTCGAAGTTGTCAAGTTGTATGGACGGAGCCCGCCGGTCTCGTTGTTTCCCAATCTGCGCAATGCGGCCCAATTCTATCTTTATGGAAAATTTTGTCTCTTCTTCCTAGGGTTTTTGCCTACGGCTTTGAGCCTCATATGAGACATATTCTATAGCTTTATTCATTGATTCTATTCCCCATAAACTAATTACAATTAAGAGAGATGAGAGGTTGGAAGTTTAGGGATTCAAGGTACGTTATGCTTGCCTCGAATTCTTGTGGTTTTGCTATAGTTCAAGACTTGGTTAGATGATTTGTGATACTTGATTTCTATCTATTATATGTTTGATTGATTCAATATCTTTGTTCCACAATTGATTGATTGCATATATTCCCTCTTGATTAGCTACCTTGACGGAATTTTCTCTCTTTCTAAGGTTTGATTACTTCGTGCGATTTGATTGAATATAAGTAGAAAACATAATCAATCGATCCTGTGAAAGCATCGATTGGGTGTGTAGGGGATATTGACAATTGTGCTCTATCAATTGCATCGATTAGGGTTAGGGAGTTGCGCCTATCTTTGGTTGTTTATGCTATTGGTATCGTTTAATTGCCGAAGCTTTGGAGTGATCCAAGGTCGGATGAATCAAATGACGGTATATAGAATAGATTCAAGGACCAATGACCTAACCAATGTTGCGAATTGTATGCGAAACTACACTATTCTATGGGTTCGACACCTTACTTATCCACTGTACTAGTTTGCTAGTTAGTTTGGGTTATTACTTTTTGCGTGGTGGAAACCTAACGACATTTCTCCCATCAAATTTTGGCGTCGTTGCCAGGGAAGCAAGTTTATTTTTTTTTATGTGTTTATTGATTTTCATTTATATTTCTATTGTTTTGTGTGTTTATATTTCTTTGTGGCGTTTATTATTTTCTTTCGAAAAATTAAAAAAAAATGTTGAGGTTATATCAAAACCAGGGAGAATATTTTCATCATTACCTAGAAAGAGAGCTAAATCTAGTGAGCGAGCGTAAATCACAGGGTATGAATGATAGTGAGTTAGATAAGGTGCTTTGTGTTCTTGAGGGTGCACAACCTAAAATAAGGGAACTTATTGACCGTGGCGAGTGCAGCCCATGACTATTAGGAATATGGGATCTTATCCAAAACATAGCCCTCCATTGTGCATTAATAGAAACATTGAAAGGAGGATGCAAGC
The DNA here is from genome assembly GCA_037127255.1 of Persicaria tinctoria. Lineage (NCBI taxonomy): Eukaryota > Viridiplantae > Streptophyta > Magnoliopsida > Caryophyllales > Polygonaceae > Persicaria > Persicaria tinctoria. The sequence continues at coordinate 36,800,940 of JBANSL010000012.1, read as the reverse complement.
CAACGACCGAGCAGAACAAGGAGAAGGACGCTTCTAAAGAACCGGTGCCCGCCTCTACACAACTAGCGCCCGCTGCCGCTGAGGACCAGCGCCCGCCGCTCCCCCCAGAATTGCCACCTGAAAGGCTGACTAAGCAAATATGGGAGGAAAAATGAAAAAAAATTATGGAATTGTGAGAGACGCATCTATTCGTTGACGATGATTGCAATGTACAAGAGGATTTGGTGCTTCCTAAAATGGAGTCTCATGAATCTACTCATGAGATTTCATCCATTGTCCTTTCTCTTTCATCATCAATTTTTCCTTCTCCTTCATCATCTTTTATGCATTGTTCCTTGTCATCCATTATGCCTTCTTCTTTTCCACCCGCTTTGCCTCCTACTACATCTGGTGCACTAATGTGTTTTGAGGATCCATCGATCTTAGTGACAATGAAGTCATCCCAGCTACCCGATGAGAGTTTCTTCCGATATGTTTCAAAGGTGTTAGCATGTATGGAAAACATGCCATCAAAAAGCATCGAAGACGCCACTATTGAGATGATACATTGCGTCCCAAGGGGTGCACATTTAAGGATAATGAAGTACTTGATATGTGCATATGAGAAAGGATTGTGTGAATCAGGACCTTTAGGATTTGGGGACCTTATAGCCGATTTCGCCAATGAAGAGATGACTAAGGAGGACATCTATGAAGAAGAATTCGGTTCAAAGACCAAAGTCCTAAGGTTGATTGACACCCCCTCTCGAGTGACGAAGGATTAATTGGAGGTGAAAAGGAAAGCCTAATGCCTATTTGATGTCTCCAAAGTAGCCATGTTTTTATGCATATTTTAGTTCCATATTCATTACATTTTGCATATTTCGGGTTGGGAATATGTCGGATTTATGTAGTATATGCTTATTTGTCAGAAATGGAGATCTACATAAGTTTCTGTTTAATATTGCAGAATATGAAAACATTTCGGGAGAAAATCAAGAAGCAAAGACGGAAGCAGCAAATTACTCGAAATCGATAGAGCCTTAGTCGATATCGACGAATCATGGCCGGACACCCCCTAATCAGATACCATGTCGAGAAGCCAAGGAGTAGAGCAACCTGACTCCCACACCGTCGTCGAGATCGAGGAGGTCCTACTCGATGTCGACAACGCCCTGAAGACCCACCCGGAGTCGAAGAGAAGTTACCTGACCTGACCAGGAAGCCGGACACCCTACTCGAGATCGACAAGACTGTCGTCGAGATCGAGGAACCCTAGGAGCCTGTGTCCGAGCATGTCGACAAGAGGCTACCCGATGCACCAAGCTGGCCAATTCGATTACCCACCACTACTCGAGATCGAGGAGAGGTCCTCGAGATCGACGAACTCCAGGGGCCAGGTCCGAGCCTGTCGAGGACCAGCAACCCGAGACGCCGAGCCAAGCCCAGTCGACGACACTCCTACTCGAGATCGACGAAGCTTCCAGAAGCCGCGTAACGCGTTGACGCAGTCCTACTCGGAGTTGGAGTCCTTGGAGCCAAAGATAGCCGCGTCTATCAAGTTCTATCATGATGAAGAGAGATTTATCCACTTAAACACTTTTAGATATTATTTACTTTTTAGATTTAATTCTTTTTGTTGCTTTTATTTATCATTAAGCCTTTTAGATATAGTTTTAGATATAGATGAATGTTTCTATCCTTGAGTAGCAAGGTTTAGAAGCCTATAAATAAAGCCCTTGGGGCTGATTTCTAGTCATTCAATTTCAGTGAGAGACAAGTAGTTCCACATAGAGGTTTTAGGAGTTCAAAGGTTTTAGGGTTTTGGCATTCTGCGAAAGTTGAGTGCCGGGATTGTAAAGACTTTGAATATAGTTTATTGCAAGTTATTTCTTTCAAATCAATGTCTGCGATTGCGATGAGGCGCGAGTAGTCCACCTACTTCTGGGGTTGGGGTGAGCCCAACGAGAGCCATGCCGGTGGATTAGAGATTGCAAAAGGAGGTATTTTGTCGTTATCTTAATCTATTCCCTATGTGCTTCATCTTTGATTGAGAAATTAAAGAACTCATGTTGTGAAACTTGGGTAGTAATTAGGATTTCTATTCGAAAGATTATAAATGCTAATTATGAAAAGGAATAAATGCAATTAGGGTTATTTATCGTGAGGTTTATATTCCTACTTGTTGGATTAGGTGAAAGCCTTTTCCTTTATCGATAAAGTCACCGCCTTTTGTAATTTTTATTCCGCTTGCATGGTAATCGTTGTCGCAAACCCTAATCTTGGAAGTTCTCTTTAATTCATAAAGTTACAAAACCGAATTTGTTGGTTTTTTTACTTTCTACCCTCGTTGATCTCGACTACTAATTCTCGATCCCAGATCGTCGTAGCTTATTTGTGCAAGAACTCGACAAGACCAACCCGAAGTCGACGAAGCCTACTCGATCTCGAGTAGGGTCTACTCGATCTCGAGTACGATTTGCCTGTGACTGCTACGCTGTTCGACTAGCTTGATCTCCTATCGACTAACCTGAGGTGAGATCTAGCACCTGTTGTTGACTTCTGTCCGTGAGATTCCACCGCTGCCTAGGATCCGCTGACCAGCTTCCTCGCGGATTCGAACCTGACTTTCTCTTACTACATTAGAGGGAGTCTTGAACATTATTTGCTGGGATTCAATCGGTTTGCTTTACTTTATTTGCTTACTCTTTTGCATTCTCGATTTCCTCATACACAAAATTGGCGCCGTTGCCGAGGAAGCTATCATTCGCGCCTTAGGTAGTTAAATCTCACGTCTACCTTGAGTTACTTTACAGGTGTATGCGCCGTTCTGGTCAACCACCTGAGTTTGACGGCTTAGATGAACCAGAGCGCCTTTTACACATCAGAGCTAAACTACAAAGAGCCATGGCAGCCGCTGAGACGCAAGAACAGCTGATTGCAATGCTTACAAGGGAGCTAGCCGCAAAGGATACTACTATCGCCACTGAAAGGGCAGCGAGGGAACAAGAAGCTGAGCGCGCAAGGCAAGCAGAAGCTGAGCTTGCCCAGTATCCAACCACTGCTGAAGATTATATGCATCCAACTCTCGTCGTGCCTAAATCGGCGATTCTAATCCCTGATAACTCTTTTGAAATTCGCACTCAATTTCTTATAGAGCTTAAAAATAATGCTTTTTATGGCAAATTTAATGAGTGCCCTCTTGAACATATTACCAATTTTTCTGACATGTGTCGTACTCTTGCTGAAGGTACAACTCTGGAATATGTCAAGATGAAAGCTTTTCGCTGGTCTCTCGCTGGGCCTGCACTGAAGTGGCTTGAAGGGCTGAAACCAAGATCACTCACAACATGGGCCCAAGTAGAGCAAGAATTTCTGAATAAATTCTTCCCACCCGCCAAAACAGCACTTCTCTGCCAGAAAATCACCGCCTTCAAACAGAAGCATCGGGAACCGCTGGCAAAGGCATGGGAACGCTACAAAGAACTGTTGCGATCTTGCCCTACTCATGGACAGCCACCCTACGTCATTCAGGAGATCTTCTTCAACTCTCTTGATCAAGTTACTAAGGACAGAATCAACCATTATACTCGCTATGAGTATCTGACAATGCCGCCAATTGATGCCTGGGGTGTGCTAGACAAGCTCACCAATTATGACAACAAATATGGGTCTACCTCAAACTATGTGGAGAACTCCTATGCCAGCCCAGCACCATCTATTCCACTCTATGAGCCAGCAAAGGAGATTGACCCTGATGTCAAGGAGCAGTATTACAGAGATCAGAATCGCAAGCTCCTTAAACAAGTCAAGTATCTCTCTGTCAACCAACCTTGCATCGAATGTGGTTCACAACGGCACACCACTACTGAGTGGCCGCATACAGAGCAAGTCAGGATGGCAGAAATTCATGAAGAGGCAGCTTACGCAGGGGGTCCCAATCGCTATATGGGGGACCAAAGGTTCTATCAACCTCAACGAAACCAAGGTCCTCCTAGGAACCCCCAGCCCTACAGAGCTCCGGGACATCTAGAAAGGGATCAGAAGAAGGATGATTTACAGCTCATTCTTGAGGAGATGCGCCGGAATCAAGGCACCATCAACAATCAGTTCCAGAATCTCCGTGCAAAATTTGGGGAGCTAGACATCTGGAAGAGGAACATCGAGACTCAGATGGGTCAGTTCGCGGCGCAGATTCCACAACCATCCGGGCAGCTCCCAGGACATACAGAACCGAATCCCAAGGGGCAGCACGGACATGTAACTGCTATTTTGCGGAGCGGTCACACATTGCACGAGCCAGAGGACGGAGAAGGGAAGGGCAAAACTGTCGTCGACATCGAAAAACAGAAACTCGATATCGACAAAAGCCTAGTCGACATCGACAAAGCTCTTCTCGACACAGAGGAGAAAAGGAGCTCTGACGCATCTGCACAGACAAGCAAGCCGAGATCGACTACTTTGGTCAAGATCGACGAGACCGTTGTCGAGATCGACGAGACTGTTGTCGAGATCGAGAAGGAGCAGGCCAACGTCGATGAGCCCTCACCACCTTCGGAAGCTGTTCTGACTCAGAAAACTAAAAAGACGCTCCCATTCCCTTCCAAAAACCAAAGAGATCCAACAGACAGTAAGTTTCAGCGTTTTGTGAAATTGCTTTAGAGTCTGAATGTTACTATTCCTTTTACAGAAGCACTCCACGAGATGCCTGCCTACGTCAAGTTCCTCAAGGAGATTCTCAGCAACAAGCGATCAATGACTGAGATTGATAAGGAGTGCAAGAAGATGGATTTCCCTGAGAAGCGACCTGACCCAGGTAAGTTTGCTATCACTGTTGGACTTGGCCGTCATAGATTTAAAGCACTGTGTGACCTAGGAGCAAGTGTCAGCATCATGCCCCTATCCATTTGGTCGAAGGTAAAGATAGGTGCCCTGGAACCAATTGATGCCAAACTCTACATGGCCAACAACACCGTGGTAATCCCTACAGGTATTGTTGATAATGTTCCTGTTAAAATTGGTAGATTCTTTGTCCCTATAGATTTTCTTGTAGTAGAAATGGCAGAGGATCCAGCTTGCCCCATCATCCTAGGGCGACTTTTCCTAGAAACAGCTGATGCCAACATAGGGGTGAAAAGGGGAATCCTTACTTTCACCATCGGAGATGAGATTATTGAATACTTCTTCAATCCAGACACAGAAGAGGTAATGGAAATTAAAGCTATCTATTCAAAATTAAATTTTATCTCTTGCAATGAGCCTGCAGGGAAACTCTTGATCCCAGAAGAAGGTAAGGCAGAATCTGTACTAGCAGAAGAGGAGTTGACTGAAGCAGAATCAAGCGAGGAGGAAATCTTCGACGACGCATTATGGGCGGAGCTGAACGACACACCCGACGCCGAGCATGCAAAGTCGACCTCCACTGAGCTCTTCGATCTCGATGAACCGTGCTCGAGATCGACAAGCACCAACACTCCAGAAACTGTAAGTCTTCTGAACCTACTCGATATCGAGCAGTCACCCTTGATATCGACTACCTTGCTCCCAACAGGCACACCAGAAGCCGACGAAGCCACCTCGACGATTCTCCTCGAGATCGAGGAGCCCAACTCGAGATCGACCAGCCCTATATTCAAAGTAAGTTCTGATTTTTTGTTCGATTTTGATCTTTCTAACCCAATGTCGAGTAGCTTCTTGCAGCAGTACAGTCCTATGTCCAATTCAGCGTTGTCATCGATGTATGCCTGGTCGACGCTAACTCCTGTAGCTGATTTGGATGCTTCTTCTATGAGGATTGAGACGGATTACCTAGGGGAGATCATGAAGACGGAGGAAGTTGAGCCTATCTTGATTCCACAGGGCCCTTCTCCGGTGCTGAAACCCTTACCTGACACCCTTAGGTATGAATTTCTTAGTCCTAACTCTACTTTTCCTGTAATTATAAATGCTTCTTTAAACCCATAGGAAGTAGACAGGCTAGTAGATGTCCTCCGCACTCATAGGAAGGCCATTGGCTATTCTCTAGAGGACATAAAAGGTATTTCACCCATTACTTGTATACATAGAATTCTGTTGGAAGATGATCACAAGGCAACAATTGAGCATCAAAGAAAGCTTAACCCCAACATGAAGAAGGTTGTTAAGAAGGAGATCCATCGCATGCTGGATGCAGGAATCATTTATCCAATATCCGACAGCAAGTGGGTTAGCCCTGTTCATGTTGTTCCTAAAAAGGGTGGAATGACCGTTGAGGAGAATGAGAAGGGAGAGCTTGTTTCTAAAAGGATCACTACCAACTGGCGGATGTGCATAGACTACAGAAAGCTCAACACCGCCACCAGGAAGAATCATTTTCCACTCCCCTTCATTGACCAGGTACTCGAAAGGTTAGCTGAACATGATTACTTTTGTTACCTGGATGGATATTCTGGCTTTTGGCAGGTTCCTATTCATCCTGATGATCAAGAAAAGACCACCTTCACTTGCCCCTATGGAACTTTCGCATATAGGAGGATGCCTTTTGGCCTTTGCAATGCCCCTGCTACTTTTCAGAGGTGCATGATGGCCATCTTTTCCAACATGATTGAGGACATAGTGGAGGTATTTATGGATGATTTCTCAATTTATGGCACTACTTTCGATATTTGTCTCTCTAACCTACGCAGGGTACTCAAGCGCTGTGAAGAAACAAATTTGGTACTTAATTGGGAAAAATGCCACTTTATGGTAAAAGAAGAAATCTTGCTAGGCCACAAGGTGTCTAACAAGGAAATTGAGGTGGACAGAGCCAAAATAGAGCTAGTAGAGAAATTGCTCCCACCTTCTTCCATTAAAGAGATAAGGAGTTTTCTTGGTCATGCTGGTTTTTATAGAAGGTTCATTCAAGATTTTTCTAAAATTGCCAAACCATTAACTAACCTGCTTATGAAGGATGTTAAGTTTGTGTTTTCTAGCGAATGTCTTGAAGCTTTCAACAGGTTAAAAGAAGCTCTTATCTCAGCTCCAATCATTCAATCGCCGGATTTATCACTACCCTTTGAAATCTTGTGTGATGCCAGCGATTATGCTGTGGGAGCAGTTCTAGGACAACGGAAGGACAAGAAATTGCATGACATCTACTATGCAAGCAAGACTCTGGATGTGGTTTAGGCTAAGTACACGACAACAGAGAAGGAATTTTTTGCTGTGGTTTTTGCTTTTGAAAAATTTCGTTCCTATCTTGTTGGTTCTAAAGTTATTGTCCATACTGACCATGCTGCTCTTCGATATTTAATGATAAAGAAGGATGCAAAACCAAGGTTGCTACGATGGGTGCTCTTACTTCAAGAATTTGATGTTGAGCTAAGGGACAAGAAGGGCATAGAGAATTCGGTCGCCGATCACCTATCTAGGCTCCCCAAAGACATGCTAGAGGAAGACCAGGACGCCACACCGATCGACGACTCTCGCCCAGACAAGCACCTAATGCAGATTGACAATATCTTCCTCGACATCGACGAACCTTCTTCGATCTCGACCAAAACAAGTGAGCTATCAGGTGAGCACTCTTCTTTGCATGGTTATGAGTTACAGGGCTACTCGATATCGAGCACATCTTGGTCGATATCGACAAAGGCCAACGTCGAGGAGCACCAGGAGCCGAGCACAGAACAGGCAGACAACACATCCGTACTCCAGATCGAGGAACCCTCGTCGAGATCGAGTAAGGTCGACCACCAGAGGTTGTGCACATCACCAGACAACACTGCAGACTCCTCTATATCGAGTACCCCTTCTCGATATCGACTAGCTCCAAGTGAGATTTCAGGTGAGGTTCTTCGAATAGATTCCGGTGACGAATTCTTCTTTACACCTCCTACTAGTCCTATTCATGATATATATGCTATAAAGGGATCAAAGGTACCCTGGTATGTCGATTTTGCTAACTACCTTGTAGGAAATGAGATTCCGTCAGGACGTATCATCACTCGCCGCAACAACGTCTGGGTTCATTACACTCACCATACACCTATTCGACATGAGCTGATGGGTTCGTACAGAATCCGCAACTGGTACACCACCTGGACAGGGGTGGAGTATCACCCCACTATTGACCCAACTGTCGACCCGATGCTGAGGGATGAGCCAATTTATACCGCAGATATGGACGAGGATGATGACGACGACGAGGCAGACAGTGTCCATGCCTCCCACCACTCTCACCACTCCCATCATTCTCACCAGTCCCCACAGTAGCTCCATTCCCAACACTCCTATCACTCCCAGCGGCAGCATCATCCCAGCGGACCATCTGATGTAGTGCTCACAGAGTTAGCATTCCTCCGGGAACAGATGACCAATCTATTACCGAGCCATGACGCGATGAGGACAGAAGTGAGGGAGCGCTTTGACAGACTGGAGCAGCGGGCCTGGCCATACCCACATCAGTATTTCCAGCAGGGGCCCAACTATCAGCATGGCGGTCCTTCATAATAGTAGCCTGGTAGCTCTTCCCATGGAGGAGCTTCTGACTATCAGGCTCGCTCTCATATTCCCCACTTTGGTCCACCACCAGATCCTCACCAGTGATAGCTCTGTGAGTCTCTTTTCCCTTCCCTTTGATTTATTTATTTAACAGTGAGGACACTGTATGTTTTAAGTATGGGGTGGGAGAAAAGATTCTACATGGGACTTTATGTGGTTATATGCTGCCAGTACTTTATGTGTATCTTTTAAAGTCTTGTTTCATGGTTTGTAATAAATTTCTAGGACATGGCAAAACTTTGGTATTAAAGTTATTAGTTGCATTTTATTTGTTCCTTTTTGCATGTTTAGATTTTTATGCATACTTTAGTCTTGTTTTTTTTTTTAAGAAAAAAAATAAAAATAGAAAAAAAAAATAGAAAATGTCAAAAAAAAATGCATGTTTAAGTTTTTGTATTGTTTTATACCCTAACTTAGATGTCCTATGATGATAAATAATGACTGACTTGATCATATAAATCCTATGGCGTGTTTGGAAGGTTTAGCCTAAGTCCTCAAAATGGTTTTTATGTGGATTGTGAACTTGTGATGAAATTGAGCACATATGATCCTAAGCTAAAGGTTAAAATCCAACAAAAATTGTCCCAGTGAGAATTTTGGCCTTATAGGGAGAACATTAAAAATCCCTCTGCTTTCTTGAGTGTATTTACTCTTCCTATGCATCTCTAAATATTGTGATAGTTATTCAAAGCCAATGCATTTATATGTTTATGTTGATGAGAATTAAATGATGGAGGCACCTTTTAAGCCAATTTTATCCTCTCTTTACCTACCCTGCATTATCCCTACTTGAAGCCAGAACATTAGCCTGAGACTTTTATTGTGAACTCCACAAAAGTATCCCTAGCCAAATTGAGCCTGACCCCCGTTTGGGAATTAAGACTTAGAGTTGGTTGGATTGATGAATTGTGGAAAGAATGAGCTTATGTTGCATTTCAAGTAGGAAGGATTGTTGAAATTATTGAGATATGGGTTGGTTTTATATTTTTATCTTGTTATGCATATTATGTAAAAGGATTTTCGGCTCACATTATAAATGCACTATTAGTGTTATTTGGTTTCTATTTTCGGAAAAAAAAAACAAAACAAAAAAAATAAGAAAAAGTACATATGTTTGTCAATAAAGTGCATGAGCCAAATTTACCTTATTTCTTTCATTATTTGCAAAATACACACTTTGGAGAGGTTGAGAAAGTTTGAAAGGTTACATACTTCATTGAGATAAATTGGAGAGTTTGGTTGATGCATACGATTGAAAAGTTATGGTTTGGTTGTGTTGGAGATTTAGGAGTCTTGATTCCCGAATTTTATTTAGCACCACATGGCCAAATAATTCCATACCTTATTATTTCTTACCATGCCCCATTACAACCCCGCCGAATGGAATCTTCTTTGAAGACTTCTATTGAGCGAAGTCCTCCTGATAATTCTTGTTGCATTTTCATAATTGGTTGCTGTTGTGAGCCTAATTTGCCATGTTTTACACTTACTTTTATATCGATTTCTACATATATTTCATACATTTCTGCATATATTTCATACATTTGGGTTAGAATATATGGAGGTCTACACAAGTTTTTGTTATAATTCGCAGAAATCGGACGCACTTTGGAGCTTAAAGGAAAGTCATGAAGAAGCTAAAAATGGTGCAGCTGGAGTAAACGCCATTTTTCATCATTCGTCGTTCTGAATCAAGCTTTGATGCCTTCATTAGAGTTGTAGCCCTCGGAAAGACCTTTCCAACGCATGGTCATATGCGTCAATCCGACGAATGAGGACTCAGGAACGTGCGTTTCAAGAACAGAGTAGAAAGTTGATAGACTTACTCGATATCGAGTAAAACTACTCGATATCGAGTAACCCATATCGAGAAGGAGCACCACTGCACCAGAAATCTACAAAGAAAGCATGGAACTGGAAAAGGTTAGTCGATATCGACAAGATTTGGTCGATATCGAGTAAACCCCAAGTCGACTTTGCATCCAGAAGCCGGAATCGAGTTGCTGAGCACAAGACGAGAAAGTGCTACTCGATATCGAGGAGTCCTAGTCGATATCGAGTAAATCTCGGGAACCGACGTCGAGCTAATCCGAGTCTTGTTAAGGTTCTATCCCGAAGCCCAATGGTGATATTTTCGAGACCAAATTCTATCCGATCTATCAAGATACATCAAGGAAGGAGAAGATTTATCCATTGAAGACCTTTAGATATATTTCCCTATTTTGGATTTAATTCCTTTGTTGCTTTTATTTATCTTTAAGTTTTAGATATAGATATAGATATTCTATCCTTGAGTAGCAAGGTTTAGAAGACTATAAATAAAGCACATGGGGCTGATTTTAGATACATTCAATTTCAGAGGTAGAGAAGTAGTTCCACATAGACGATTTAGGAGTTCGGAGGTTTTAGGGTTTTGGCGTTCAACGAGAGTTGGATCGCCGGGATTGTAAAGTCTTTGAATTTAGTTTAATGCAAGTTATTTTCTTTCAATCGATGATGTCTGAGTTTGCGATGAAGCGCGAGTAGTCCACCCACTTCTAGGGTTGGGGCGAGCCCGACGATAGCCATGCGTGTTTGAGGTAAAGATCCGACCTTTATCATGTTTTGAGCATCTACTACTTATTTATGTGTTTATTACCCGTCTAATGGAGATCCATGCTAACAACTTGGATTATAAACATAAAATTAGTAGAGACAATTAGGGTTTCTTGAAAGAGTTGTCTAATTGTTGGAAAAGGCGAAAGCTTGTCCTTGATGCAATTCACATGTTTATCTTTTTATCTCTGCCTTATGCATGCTTGGTTATCGTTGTTGCAAACCCCAATCTTGGAAGTCCTTTTACATTAAGTTTAGTCGAAACCCCAAAGCATTTGTTCTTTATTTTCTTTCGTTTTATTTTCTGTCCTTTTACTCGATCTCGAATTGCACTACTCGATTTCGAGTAAACTGATCCTCGACCAAGTCGTTGTAGCTTCTCTTGTGCAGGTCCTCGACCAAGACAAGCCGAAGTCGACAAAGGCCCTACTCGATATCGAGTAGCCCTCGTCGAGATCGACCACCGTTGCCGAGTTGTTGCTGCTGTGTTCAACTGTCTGATCTTCTGTCGACTAACCCTAGTCGAGATCGAGAACCCTGTTGTCGACTTCTGAATGTGAGATTTTTTCGCTGCCTAGGATCCGCTGACACGCTTCCTCGTGGATCGATCCTGACTTCCCGCTGCTGCATCAGGAGGAGGTCTTGTAATTATTTGCAAGGGACGAAATCTGGTTTGCTGTGATTTATTTCTATTTTATTATTGCATACTCGATTTTCTCCTACAACAAATTGGCGCCGTTACCGGGGAAGCTATCATTCGGGCCTTAGGTAGTTAAAATCTTACATTCTCTTTGAGTTTACTTTGCAGGTGTATACGCCGTTCTAGTCAACCACCTGAGTTTGACACCTTAGATGATCCGGAACACATCCTACACATCCATTCTAAACTGAAGAGAGCCATGGCAGCCGCAGAAACACCAGAACAGCTGATACAGAGGCTAAGGACGGAACTAGCCGCCAAGGATGTTACTATCGCCGCTGAGAGAGCTGGAAGGGAACAGGAAGCTGAACGTGTGAGGCAGGCAGAAGCTAAGCTTGTGTTGCGTAGATGGGAACATTACGCTAAATCGCCCAAATCAACAATGACAAGTTGGTTCGACAATGTCCCCTTCTATGAGCCAGTCGACAGCGACTACCTGGACTCGACATATACACATTCTAAAGGAACTGATCCAGAAACACTAGCCGAAATCGACTGTACCACATAAATCCAGGTAGGTCCTTCCTCTATTTCGATTTTGCTATCTATATTTGAAGAATCTTTGGAAGGATCCCAAGAAGAAGAAGAGCCACCAACGCAAAATCCGAACGTCGTTGCCCATGGTGCTTCAAGGTCGCTTTTACCCTATAAGGTGAAGGCCATTCCTGACAATTTTGAGCAATCGATGTTTGTGTTCAAGTATGGGGTCCTAGCAAAGTGGCATGAAGATCCGCATGATGAGGTGGAAATATCTCTTCCCACTCCACCGTTTTGCTGTGGTGGAGACGAGCAAACAAATCAACCAATGAAGTGGAAGAGGTATGATGATGAGGTATGTATATTTTCATTATATCTTCCTTTATGCATGCCAGCTGGAGCCCAGGAAGATGAATGGGTAAAGCCATGGAGCGTTCACTTGGGGAGGTTTAAGCTTCTCCACATGATGCCCCCGGATGACATCCCACGCTTCCCACCACCGGAGGAACCACCAGATCCACCTATACCTCCGGACAAAGATGAGCCAGGCTAATGCTTAACGGAGAAGTCGGCCTAGCGACTCTAAAATCTAGAGCATGTATATAAAAATTTATGATTTTTGGGACTTTTGAACTTTTTGTTTTTGGTTTTGGGGTTTTATGTCTTTTAGAATACTTCATGTGGATAGTCTTGTTTTTCTTGTGCAATCTAACACTTTTAGGTCGGCTAGCATATAAGGATCGTGAAAAGTGGAATAAAGGAGTCCCTGAAAAACAGTCAGAATCGACGAAGGCCAAGTCGACGACGACAAGGAGGAGCAGCCCAGGCACTACTCGATATCGAGTAGGCCAACTCGATATCGACAAGCCGCCAGAAGCTCCTCGACTTCAGAATCCACTGGACGCAGAAAAGCTACTCGAGATCGAGTAACCTGTACTCGAGATCGACGAGCTTATTTTACTCAACATGCACTGATCCGCCTTCCTCGATGTTTTATCCTGTGAGTTCCTTCCTTTACTATTGTTTTTATTTGATTTTATACAGTGGGGACAATGTAAATTTTAAGTATGGGGTGGGGGAAGGGCTTACTTCATGCATATTTGATTTATTTGACATTACTTTGTCCACATATGTGCATTATTTCTTTGAATTGCAACATGGCTATTTTGGAATATTGATTTATGTGCTTATATGCATGTTTTCCAAAAAAGTTTAAAGAAAAAAATGACCCCCATTGAAAATTTTGAATAATGTCATGGAAGCTTATATTGAACTCGACGATGCAAAATTGGATTCATTAGAGATATAGCATGAAATTGCCTAGTAAAGGGAAGTCACAATGAAGTGCATATTTTGTGAAAACCATGAAAGGAGGGAAAATTTGAAGCTGCTTTTGACATGTGGCATGATAAGATGATGGAGGACTTTATATTTCCATATAATGCTCATTGTTATATTCCAAGCCTTTACCTATGCTTATGCATCCCAAAAGCCATAATATGCCTTATTTCAATTATTACTCCACATGATCTAAATATTTGCCATTCTTTACCTTATCCGGGGATTATGTTGAGAATGATGTTACATTATGGAGATTATCATATGGTGTTTGTGTTGTGATTATTATCATTATTGAAGTTTGGCAAGGAAAATGTTTGAATGATATGGAAAATTTATTGAGTGAAAGAAAATCCAATCACCTCGGGAGATAAAGGTAGATTGACCCTGCTCTCTGAGATAATAGTTTGGAGAGATGGGACACATTGTGAGGAGTCCAAAGCACTAAGTATCCGGGGCCATTCATGACACCCATGTTTGCGACTCGCGAGAAGGCAGTGCTGAGGTTAGAGAGGTAAAAGCATTATTATTGAGAAAAAGCATTATGAAAGGTGATGAATCTTATGAGAAAGAATGTGGTATGAAATTCAATTTGGAAATACTCCATTTTCCCGGATCATTAGCACCACATTGCCAAAAATTGCCCACCTTTAGCCTTTTACCAATCTACTCCTTATTGGAGCTAAAATTAAAGTCCTCTTGATTATTGTTGCTTTGTCACAGAAATGTTTTTATATAACCCTCCTTTTGTGAGTAGATGTTGCTTTTTATTTGCACATACATGGATATGTGACACTAGTACCTTTTCGAGGATGGTAATTGATTGCAGGGTTATATGACAATGAATCTGATATGTTGAGAGTTTTGAATTCTTCCCCTGAATGACAATTAAAAGTATTGCTTGAGGACAAGCAAGCTTAAGTATGGGGTGTTTGTTGTGAGCCTAATTTGCCATGTTTTACACTTACTTTTATATCGATTTCTGCATACATTTCATACATTTGGGTAAGAATAATACAGAATCTGTGTAGTTTACACTTATTTGGCAATATATGGAGGTCTACACAAGTTTTTGTTATAATTCGCAGAAATCGGACGCACTTTGGAGCTTAAAGGAAAGTCATGAAGAAGCTAAAAATGGTGCAGCTGGAGTAAACGCCATTTTTCACCGCAGCTGGAGTAAACGCCATTTTTCACCATTCTCCGTTCTGAATCAAGCTTTGATGCCTTCATGAGAGTTGTAGCCCTCGGAAAGAGCTTTCAAACGCCTGGTCATATGCGTCAATCCGACGAACGAGGACTCGGGAAAGTGCGTTTCAAGAACAGAGCAGAAAGGTGATAGACTTACTCGATATCGAGTAACCCATATCGAGAAGGAGCACCACTGCACCAGAAATCGACAAAGGAAGCATGGAACTGGAGAAGGTTAGTCGATATCGACAAGATTTGGTCGATATCGAGTAAACCCCAAGTCGACTTTGCGTCCAAAAGCCGGAATCGAGTTGTTGAGCACAAGACGAGAAAGTGCTACTAGATATCGAGGAGTCCTAGTCGATATCGAGTAAATCCCGGGAGCCGACGTCGAGCTAATCCGGGTCTTGTTAAGGTTCTATCCCGAAGCCAATGGTGATATTTTCGACACCAAATTCTATCCGATCTATCAAGATACATCAAAGAAGGAGAAGATTTATCCATTGAAGACCTTTAGATATATTTCCCTATTTTGGATTTAATTCCTTTGTTGCTTTTATTTATCTTTAAGTTTTAGATATAGATATAGATATTCTATCCTTGAGTAACAAGGTTTAGAAGGCTATAAATAAAGCCCATGGGGCTGATTTTAAATTCATTCAATTTCAGAGATAGAGAAGTAGTTCCACATAGACGATTTAGGAGTTCGGAGGTTTTAGGGTTTTGGCGTTCAACGAGAGTTGGATCGCCGGGATTGTAAAGTCTTTGAATTTAGTTTATGGCAAGTTATTTTCTTTCAATCGATGATGTCTGAGTTTGCGGTGAAGCGCGAGTAGTCCACCCACTTCTAGGGTTGGGGCGAGCCCGACGATAGCCATGCGTGTTTGAGGTAAAGATCCGACCTTTATCATGTTTTGAGCATCTACTACTTGTTTATGTGTTTATTACCCGTCTAATGGAGATCCATGCTAACAACTTGGATTATAAACATAAAATTAGTAGAGACAATTAGGGTTTCTTGAAAGAGTTGTCTAATTGTTGGAAAAGGCGAAAGCTTGTCCTTGATGCAATTCACATGTTTATCTGTTTATCTCTGCCTTATGCATGCTTGGTTATCGTTGTTGCAAACCCCAATCTTGGAAGTCCTTTTACATTAGGTTTAGTCGAAACCCCAAAGCATTTGTTCTTTATTTTCTTTCGTTTTATTTTCCGTCCTTCTACTCGATCTCGAATTGCACTACTCGATATCGAGTAAACTGATCCTCGACCAAGTCGCTGTAGCTTCTCCTGTGCAGGTGCTCGATCAAGACAAGCCGAAGTCGACAAAGGCCCTACTCGATATCGAGTAGCCCTCGTCGAGATCGTCCACCGTTGCCGAGTTGCTGCTGCTGTGTTCGACTGTCTGATCTTTTGTCGACTAACCCTAGTCGAGATCGAGAATCCTGTTGTCGACTTCTGACCGTGAGATTTTTTCGTTGCCTAGGATCCGCTGACACGCTTCCTCGTGGATCGATCCTGACTTCCCGCTGCTGCATCAGGAGGAGGTCTTGTAATTATTTGCAAGGGATGAAATCTGGTTTGCTGTGATTTATTTCTATTTTATTATTGCATACTCGATTTTCTCCTATCAATAGTTGCGAAGTGGATACATATTTAAATTGCAATGTTTATGAGATTGTATATGGAATTGAATTGAGAGTCGATATACATAGCCTAAACACATTGAGAGCTGAGTGTAAACACATTATTCCTGTGAGGTTGGATTTATATTGCCTATGCATATGGATCGCTCATATATGTGTGATGACGTTAAATTCACTTGTCTTACATTGCTACTACTTGAGATGTTGCTTTTGACAAAGGCGAAGACTTGAAGGATGTGTTGTAGGTCTTGGTTATTGTTTGGTTATTGCTTGAGGACAAGCAAGTCTAAGTATGGGGTGATTTGATGTCTCCAAAGTAGCCATGTTTTTATGCATATTTTAGTTCCATATTCTTTACATTTTGCATATTTCGGGTTGGGAATATGTCGGATTTATGTAGTATATGCTTATTTGTAAAAAATGGAGATCTACATAAGTTTTTCTTTAATATTGCAGAATATGAAAACATTTCGGGAGAAAATCAAGAAGCAAAGACGGAAGCAGCAAATTACTCGAAATCGATAGAGCCTTAGTCGATATCGACGAATCATGGACGGACACCCCCTGATCAGACACCATGTCGAGAAGCCAAGGAGCAGAGCAACCCGACTCCCACACCGTCGTCGAGATCGAGTAGGCCCTACTCGATGTCGACAACGCCCTGAAGACCCACCCGGAGTCGAAGAGAAGTTACCTGACCTGACCAGGAAGCCGGACACCCTACTCGAGATCGACAAGACTGTCGTCGAGATCGAGGAACCCTAGGACCCTGTGTCCGAGCATGTCGACAAGAGGCTACCCGATGCAGCAAGCCGGCCAAGTCGATTACCCACCACTACTCGAGATCGAGGAGAGGTCCTCGAGATCGACGAACTCCAGGGGCCAGGTCCGAGCCTGTCGAGGACCAGCAACCCGAGACGCCGAGCCAAGCCCAGTCGACGACACTCCTACTTGAGATAGTGTAACGCGTTGACGCAGTCCTACTCGGAGTTGGAGTCCTTGGAGCCAAAGATAGCCGCGTCTATCAAGTTCTATCATGATGAAGAGAGATTTATCCACTTAAACACTTTTAGATATTATTTCCTTTTTAGATTTAATTCTTTTTGTTGCTTTTATTTATCATTAAGCCTTTTAGATATAGTTTTAGATATAGATGAATGTTTCTATCCTTGACTAGCAAGGTTTAGAAGCCTATAAATAAAGCCCTTGGGGCTGATTTCTAGTCATTCAATTTCAGTGAGAGACAAGTAGTTCCACATAGAGGTTTTAGGAGTTCAAAGGTTTTAGGGTTTTGGCATTCTGCGAAAGTTGAGTGCCGGGATTGTAAAGTCTTTGAATATAGTTTATTGCAAGTTATTTCTTTCAAATCAATGTCTACGATTGCGATGAGGCGCGAGTAGTCCACCTACTTCTGGGGTTGGGGTGAGCCCAACGAGAGCCATGCCGGTGGATTAGAGATTGCAAAAGGAGGTATTTTGTCGTTATCTTAATCTATTCCCTATGTGCTTCATCTTTGATTGAGAAATTAAAGAACTCATGTTGTGAAACTTGGGTAGTAATTAGGATTTCTATTCGAAAGATTATAAATGCTAACTATGAAAAGGAATAGATGCAATTAGGGTTACTTATCGCGAGGTTTATAGTCCTACTTGTCGGATTAGGTGAAAGCCTTTTCCTTTATCGATAAAGTCACCGCCTTTTTGTTGTTTGCAGGAGGATGGTCAAGTATGAAATAAATATAAAATCAAGATCAGACTGACTTCCCTGTCTCAGCAAATAATTACAAGACTTCCTCCCGTTGTAGTAAGAGAATAGTCAGGATCGAATCCACGAGGAAGCACGTCAGCAGTTCTCAGGTAGCTGTAAATTCTCACAGACAGAGCAGCAGAAAAGACAGAAACACAGAAACAACGAAAGAAACAGAAATAAAAGCAGAAGCAAAGAACAAAGCAAAACAGGAAAGACAAAGCAAAGCAGAAACTAAAAGCAAAGCAAAGGGCTCGTCGATCTCGACAAACAGCTACTCGAGATCGACCACAACAGTCGACAACAGAAAATCAGAAATCACAGCAGACAGGCAAACCCGGCAAGGGCAACTCGATCTCGACCAAGTCAACTCGAGATCGACAAGGGCAAGTCAAGACAGAAACTTCAGAAATCGACAACAGAACAGAACTCAACTCGACCTAGACGAAGCGTACTCGAGATCGACAAGATCTCCTCTGTATCGACAAGAATTGACAGAAAATATAAATTGCAAATTCGAAACTAAAACTCAGATTTTTGACAGAAATAAATCAATATAATAAAAGACTTCCAGGACTAGGGTTTCGACACCACAACGATAACCATGCAAAGTAACACACAAAGGCATAAAAGATCATGCTTTCCATCAAATAACTTTCGTCATTAACAAATAGGCATATAGAGGCTTTCGCATAAACCCTAATTGTTACTAACCCTTTTTCACATAATTAATCCAAGTTGCATTAAGATCACTTTCGCTTCAATAACACAAACAAGGATCACCTTCAACTCTCGCAAAAGAATCATGCTCATAGGGATAGAAGACGAATTGCATAAAAAGATCTGACCTTTATCGTATTGCCTCACATGGCCACCGTCGGGCTAACCCCAGCCCCAGAAGTGGGTGGACTACTCACGCCTCATTGCAATAACGGACATTGATTGATGGAAAGAACTAAATTGCATTAAAACTAAATTCAAAAGCCTTTACAATCCTGGCAATCAACTTTCGCAGAAAGCCAAAACCCTAAAAACCTTAGAACTCCTAAACTTCTCTGTGGAACTACTTGTCTTTCTCTGAAAATTGAATTGAATGAAAATCAGCCCCCTAGGGCTTTATTTATAGGCTTCATTCCCTAGCTAATCTAGGAAAGAATATCTCTATCTATATCTAAAACTATATCTAAATACTTAATGATAAATAAAAGCAATAAAGAAATTAAATCTAAATATATTTAAATGTCTTTAATGGATAGATCTCTTCCTTCATGATGTATTTGGATAGAATCGGCAATCTTCGCGCCCAAGCAATCCCACATCGAGTAGGATTCGTCAAAACCGAGTAACGCGGCTTCGGGAAGTCTACTCGATCTCGACAAGAGACTTGTCGATCTCGAGTAGGAATCCTGGTTGACTGGTCTTGGCTGGCTTCTCTGCTCGACAAGCTCGGACTCTGGACTCACGGTGCTCGTCGATGTCGACAAGGGCTCGTCGAGGTCGAGTAGACTGGCTATGTCGACTGTGTCTTCTCGGGTGGCTCTACTCGACAGGCTCGGATCTGGACTCGGGGCTCGTCGATCTCGACTAGAGCTCGTCGAGATCGAGTAAAGGTGGTCTGCGTCTTCGTCCTCGGCTTCTCGGCTCGGCACAGCTCGTCGACTCCAAACATGGCTCGTCAATCTCGACCAGGGGTACTCGAGATCGAGTAGGGTTCCGGGAGTCGGGTTGTCTCCGACTCAGTGTCCTCGACCAGGTCTGCTCGATCAGGGCTCGTCGAGATCGAGTAGAGTCTAGTCGATCTCGAGTAGAGTTTTCTCAGCTTTCTGCTCTGTTCTTGAAACGCACTTTCCCGAGTCCTCGTTCGTCGGATTGACGCATATGACCATGCGTTAGAAATCTCTTTCCGAGGGCTACAACTCTCATGAAGACATCGAAGCTTGATTCAGAACGAAGAATGGTGAAAAATGGCATTTTCTCCAGCTGCACCGTTTTTAGCTTCTCCATGAGTCTCCTTTTGGCTCCAAAGTGCGTCCGATTTCTGTGAAATATAACCAAAACTTGTGTAGACCTCCATATATTGCAAATAAGTGTAAACTACACAGATTCTGTATTATTCTAACCCAAATGTATGCAATGTATGCAGAAATCGATATAAAAGTAACTGTAAAACATGGCAAATTAGGCTCACAACAAACACCCCATACTTAAGCTTGCTTGTCCTCAAGCAATACTTTTATTTGTCATTCAGGGGAAGAAATCAAAACTCTCAACATCTTAGATTCATTCTTATATAACCCTGCAATCAATTACCATCCTCGAAAAGGTACTAGTGTCACAGATTCATGCATGTGCAAATATGTAAAAGCAACATCTACTCATAAAAAGGAGGGTTATGCAAAACATAATTCATTCGTGACAAAGCATTGGTAATCAAGAAGACTTTAATTTAAGCTCATGAAGGAGTAGATTGGTAAAAGGCAAAAGGTGGGCAATTTTTGGCAATGTGGTGCTAATGATCCGGGGAAATGGAGTACTTTCCAAACTGAATTTCCACATTCCTTCTCCATTTGATTCATCACCTTTCATAATGCTTTTCTCAATAATAATGCTTTTACCTCTCTAACCTCAGCTCTGCCTTCTCGCGAGTCGCAAACATAGGTGTCATGAATGGCCCCGGATACTTAGTGCTTTGGACTCCTCACAATGTGTCCCATCTCTCCAAACTATTATCTTAGAGAGCAGGGTCAATCTACCTTTATCTCTTGAGGTGATTGGATTTTCTTTCACTCATTAAATTTTCCATATATTTCAAATATTTTCCTTCCAAACTCCAAATATGATAATAATCACAACACAAACACCATATGATATTCTCCGTAATGTAACATTATTCTCAACATAATCCCCGGATAAGGTAAAGAATGGTAATATTTTAGATCATGTGGAGCAATAATTGAAATAAGGCGTAATATGGCTTTTGTGATGCATAAGCATAGGTAAGGCTAGGATTATAAACATATGAGCATTATATGGAAATAGAAAGTCCTCCATCATCTTATCATGCAACATGTCAAAAGCAATTTCAAATTTTTCCTCCTTTCATGGTTTTCAAGAAATAATGCACTTCATTGTGACTTCCCTTTACTAGGCAATTTCATGCTATATCTCTAATGAATCTAATTTTGCATCTTCGAGTTCAATATAAGCTTCCATGACATTAATTCAAATTTTCAATGGGGGTCATTTTTCTCAAAATTTTGGAAAACATGCATATAAGCACATAAATAGATAATGCATTCCAAAAATAGCCATGTAGAAATAAATTCTAAATATGCACACATAATGTCAAATATGGCAAATATGCACAAAGTACACCCTTCCCCCACCCCATACTTAAACATTACAGTGTCCTCACTGTATAAAAACAAGGTAAGGGTAGAGAAAGAAACTCACAAGACAGATGTGCAGATTTCTCTAAATATCGAATGGAGCACCTCCTAGGCCGAGTAAGAATGTAGCTTGGTTCTATCCATGGACCTGAAAAGTAGAAGACATATACCCATAATAGCAAAACTAAAAGTGTTCAAAACCAAAACAAAAGGCAACAAAGTCTCAAAATGTCCTAAAAAGTCTATGTACATGCTCTAGATGTTATAGTCGCTAGGCCGACTTTCCATTAATGCTCAAGGTGGCATCTGCAGGGTCCATGTAGCTTGGGCCTCAAATAGGACTCCATTCTTGTCCATCAGTTGTAGTCCTCCAGAATGGATCTTGTTCACCACGAAAGGTCCCATCTGCTTCTTGTTGAATTTGTTGGGAAACCAGTGATCCTTTGATTTGGAGACATAGAGCTTGTCTCCAACTTCATATTCCTTAGGCTCATCATTGGATATCCTACACAATCGCACATACCAAGGCAGACCTCTCCCATGTATAGATAAATCTTTAATGGAAATAGGAGAAGAAAGATCCATACCTTGACTTACCTTTGCAGAGACGGAATCGGGGACCACTGTATTTGGTCGATCTCGACTAGGGCTAGTCGATCTCGACAAGACTGCAGGTTCCGGTGGTGGTCTGGTCGAAGAGACAGAAGTCGATGAAGAACAAGGCTTGTCGACATCGACAAGGCTGGTCGACTTCGACAAGGATCCTGCTCCTGGTGGCTTGCTCATCGAGGAAGGCGAATCTGTTGGCGCCGGGTGGTGGTCGATCTCGACAAGGCTGGTCGAGATCGAGTAGGCTGGTCCGTCTGGTGGAGTCAGCGTCGAGGAAGCAGGGTCTGGGCTCCTCGAGTGGTGGTCTGTCTCGACAAGCTTAGTCGAGATCGACGAGGATGCTGGCTCTGGTGTCGTCATCGTCGAGGGAGGCCGAGTAGGGCACTGGTGGTCGACCTCGACAAGTCCACTCGAGGTCGAGTAGGGTGGCTCCTCCGGTTTGCTGCTCGACGAAGCTGGCTCTGGTGGAGTCTCCATGGTCTGGTCTAGATCGACTAGGGTTCTACTCGAAGTCGAGGAGCCCTGGTCGATCCTGACCCCATACTTAGCTCCTGTCAAGGCATCCGAAAAATAATTAATCCACAACGACGTACCTTGTTCTGTGTCGATTGGATTTTCTGTGTTTTCCTTGAGGATTGCCATGATCTCCTCCACCTGGGCCTCCATGTCCCTCTTTTCTATCTCCTCAGGGGTCATATTTCTGACCTTGGGTTCCCCGCAGGTGATGTAGCCAGCCGAGATAGATTTGACCTCTTCCATTGGACCTGTATGCCTTTCAGTTTTATTAAAGGAATACTCAATTACCTCATCGCTGATGTTGAAGGTGAGCACTCCTTTCCGTACGCTTATGTTGGCATCCACCGTTACCAAGAATGGTCTTCCTAGAATAATTGGACAAGCAGGATCTTCTTGCATATCAACAATTAAGAAATCAGTAGGGACGAAGAATTTACCTACTTGTACTGGGACATTTTCCACCATGCCTGTCGGAATGACCACCGTGTTGTTGGCCATGTAAAGTCTAGCATCCACAGGCTCCAGGGCACCTATCTTAATCTTGGACCAAATTGTTAAAGGCATAATACTAACACTGGCTCCAAGATCACATAGGGCATTTATTTTGTATGGACCAAATCCAATAGTTATAGCAAACTTACCTGGATCCGGCCTCTTCTCCAATATGTCCAGATGGCTGCACTCCTCTGTGATTTCAGCCATCGATCGCTTTTTGCTCAGAATCTCCTTCAGGAACTTGACATAAGATGGCATTTCATTGAGAGCTTCTATGAAGGGGATGGTGACGTTGAGCTTCTGAAGCATCTTGATGAAGCGCTGGAATTTCTTTTCTGCCGGGTCCTTTAGAGATTTTGTGGGGAAAGGCAGCTTCTTTTTCTGATTCGGAGCCAGAACGGACATCAGAGGTGCTGCAGGCTGCTCAACGTCGACCAGGGGCTCCTCGACATCGACAAGGCCTTTGTCGACATCGACCAGATTGGGCCCAGTCGAGTTGCTGTGTGGTGCAGACGAAGATTCTGGAAGTGTCTCCTCGAGGTCGACGAGGCTCTTGTCGAGATCGACCACGGCTTTATCGAGATTGACTTGCTGTTCCTCGTCATTCTGCTGTTTTCTGACTTCTGGCTCTCGTAGTTGATGGCCGCTTCTGAGTTTTATAGCAGCGATGTGTCCAGTCTTTCCCTTAGGATTTGGTTCTGAAGATCCTGGAAGTGACCCTGACTGTCTAGGGATTCCTGCTGCTAGCTGACCAATCTGTGTATCAACTGATTTCCGCCAGATATCAATTTCCCCAAGCCTAGAGTTGACACCTTGCATCTGAGTATAGACTGAGTTGAAAGATTGCCTAGTTTCTGAGTGGTTCCTCTGTATTTCTTCCAGGACTATCTGTATATCATCCTTTTTCTGCTCCCTTTCCAGATGTCCTGGAGCTCTGTAGGGTGGGGGGTTTCTAGGGACACCTTGGTTCCATTGTGGTTGCTGAAACCTTTGGTCCCCCATGTAGCGATTGGGACCCCCTGCGTAAGCTGCCTCCTCATGATGCTTTGCCAGCTTGACTTGCTCTGTGTGTGGGCACTCAGGAGTGGTGTGCCGCTGCGATCCGCATTCAATACAAGGCTGGTTGACAGAGAGATATTTTACTTGCTTGAGGAGCTTCTTGTTTTGGTCTCTGTAGTATTGCTCCCTAACGTCTGGATCGATTTCCTTAGGGGGATCATATAGGGGCATAGATGGTGCTGGCCTGGCGTATGGGTTCTCTTCATAGGTTGCAGTAGACCCATACTTGTTGTCGTAAGTAGTGAGCTTCTCTAGCACACCCCATGCGTCACGTGGAGGCATTGTCAGATACTCATAGCGAGTATAATGGTTGATTCTGTCCTTAGTGCCTTGATCAAGAGAGTTGAAGAAGATCTCCTGAATGACGTAGGGTGGCTGTCCATGAGTAGGGCAAGATCGTAGAAGTTCCTTGTAGCGCTCCCATGCCTTTGCCAGCGGTTCCCCTTGCTTCTGTCTGAAGGCGGTGATTTTCTGGCGGAGATGTGCTGTTTTGGCGGGTGGGAAGAATTTGTTCAGGAACTCTTGCTCTACTTGGGCCCAGGTTGTGAGTGATCTTGGTTGCAGCCCTTCCAGCCATTTCAGTGCAGGCCCAGCGAGAGACCAGCGAAAAGATTTCATCTTGACATATTCCAAAGTTGTACCTTCAGCAAGAGTACGGCACATGTCAGCAAAGTTTGTAATATGTTCAAGAGGACACTCATTAAATCTACCATAAAAGGCATTATTTTTAAGTTCTATGAGAAACTGAGTGCGAATTTCAAAAGAATTATCAGGGATAAGAATCGCCGATTCAGGCACGACGAGGGTTGGATGCATATAATCCTCAGCAGTTGTTGGATATTGGGCAAGCTCAGCTTCTGCTTGCCTTGCGCGCTCAGCTTCTTGTTCCCTCGCTGCCCTTTCATTGGCTATAGTGGCATCCTTTGCGGCTAGCTCCCTTGTAAGCCTGGCAATCAGCTGTTCTTGTGTTTCAGCGGCCGCCATGATCCTTTTGAGTTTAGAGTGGATGTGTAGGTAATGCTCTGGTTCGTCTAAGCTGTCAAACTCGGGTGGTAGACCAGAACGGCGCATACACCTGAAAAGTAACTCAAAGAAACAGTGAGAACTGACTACCTAAGGCGCGAATGATTGCTTCCCCGGCAACGGCGCCAATTTGTTGTTTGCAGGAGGATGGTCAAGTATGAAATAAATATAAAATCAAGATCAGACTGACTTCCCTGTCTCAGCAAATAATTACAAGACTTCCTCCCGTTGTAGTAAGAGAATAGTCAGGATCGAATCCACGAGGAAGCACGTCAGCAGTTCTCAGGTAGCTGTAAATTCTCACAGACAGAGCAGCAGAAAAGACAGAAACACAGAAACAACGAAAGAAACAGAAATAAAAGCAGAAGCAAAGAACAAAGCAAAACAGGAAAGACAAAGCAAAGCAGAAACTAAAAGCAAAGCAAAGGGCTCGTCGATCTCGACAAACAGCTACTCGAGATCGACCACAACAGTCGACAACAGAAAATCAGAAATCACAGCAGACAGGCAAACCCGGCAAGGGCAACTCGATCTCGACCAAGTCAACTCGAGATCGACAAGGGCAAGTCAAGACAGAAACTTCAGAAATCGACAACAGAACAGAACTCAACTCGACCTAGACGAAGCGTACTCGAGATCGACAAGATCTCCTCTGTATCGACAAGAATTGACAGAAAATATAAATTGCAAATTCGAAACTAAAACTCAGATTTGTGACAGAAATAAATCAATATAATAAAAGACTTCCAGGACTAGGGTTTCGACACCACAACGATAACCATGCAAAGTAACACACAAAGGCATAAAAGATCATGCTTTCCATCAAATAACTTTCGTCATTAACAAATAGGCATATAGAGGCTTTCGCATAAACCCTAATTGTTACTAACCCTTTTTCACATAATTAATCCAAGTTGCATTAAGATCACTTTCGCTTCAATAACACAAACAAGGATCACCTTCAACTCTCGCAAAAGAATCATGCTCATAGGGATAGAAGACGAATTGCATAAAAAGATCTGACCTTTATCGTATCGCCTCACATGGCCACCGTCGGGCTAACCCCAGCCCCAGAAGTGGGTGGACTACTCACGCCTCATTGCAATAACGGACATTGATTGATGAAAAGAACTAAATTGCATTAAAACTAAATTCAAAAGTCTTTACAATCCTGGCAATCAACTTTCGCAGAAAGCCAAAACCCTAAAAACCTTAGAACTCCTAAACTTCTCTGTGGAACTACTTGTCTTTCTCTGAAAATTGAATTGAATGAAAATCAGCCCCCTAGGGCTTTATTTATAGGCTTCATTCCCTAGCTAATCTAGGAAAGAATATCTCTATCTATATCTAAAACTATATCTAAATACTTAATGATAAATAAAAGCAATAAAGAAATTAAATCTAAATATATTTAAATGTCTTTAATGGATAGATCTCTTCCTTCATGATGTATTTGGATAGAATCGGCAATCTTCGCGCCCAAGCAATCCCACATCGAGTAGGATTCGTCAAAACCGAGTAACGCGGCTTCGGGAAGTCTACTCGATCTCGACAAGAGACTTGTCGATCTCGAGTAGGAATCCTGGTCGACTGGTCTTGGCTGGCTTCTCTGCTCGACAAGCTCGGACTCTGGACTCACGGTGCTCGTCGATGTCGACAAGGGCTCGTCGAGGTCGAGTAGACTGGCTATGTCGACTGTGTCTTCTCGGGTGGCTCTACTCGACAGGCTCGGATCTGGACTCGGGGCTCGTCGATCTCGACTAGAGCTCGTCGAGATCGAGTAGAGGTGGTCTGCGTCTTCGTCCTCAGCTTCTCGGCTCGGCACAGCTCGTCGACTCCGGACATGGCTCGTCGATCTCGACCAGGGGTACTCGAGATCGAGTAGGGTTCCGGGAGTCGGGTTGTCTCCGACTCAGTGTCCTCGACCAGGTCTGCTCGACCAGGGCTCGTCGAGATCGAGTAGAGTCTAGTCGATCTCGAGTAGAGTTTTCTCAACTTTCTGCTCTGTTCTTGAAACGCACTTTCCCGAGTCCTCGTTCGTCGGATTGATGCATATGACCATGCGTTAGAAAGCTCTTTCCGAGGGCTACAACTCTCATGAAGACATTGAAGCTTGATTCAGAACGAAGAATGGTGAAAAATGGCCTTTTCTCCAGCTGCACCATTTTTAGCTTCTCCATGAGTCTCCTTTTGGCTCCAAAGTGCGTCCGATTTCTGTGAAATATAACCAAAACTTGTGTAGACCTCCATATATTGCAAATAAGTGTAAACTACACAGATTATGTATTATTCTAACCCAAATGTATGCAATGTATGCAGAAATCGATATAAAAGTAACTGTAAAACATGGCAAATTAGGCTCACAACACTTTTGTAATTTTTATTCCGCTTGCATGGTAATCGTTGTCGTAAACCC
This sequence comes from Persicaria tinctoria, assembly GCA_037127255.1. Lineage (NCBI taxonomy): Eukaryota > Viridiplantae > Streptophyta > Magnoliopsida > Caryophyllales > Polygonaceae > Persicaria > Persicaria tinctoria. Next base: position 36,773,241 of record JBANSL010000012.1, on the reverse strand, counting down.
TAATCTTGGAAGTTCTCTTTAATTCATAAAGTTACAAAACCGAATTTGTTTGTTTTTTTACTTTCTGCCCTCGTCGATATCGACCAAGCCTGGTCGATCTTGACTACTAATTCTCGATCCCAGATCGTCGTAGCTTATTTGTGCAGGAACTCGACAAGACCAACCCGAAGTCGACGAAGCCTACTCGATCTCGAGTAGGGTCTACTCGATCTCGAGTACGATTTTCCTGTGACTGCTACGCTGTTTGACTAGCCTGATCTCCTGTCGACTAACCTTAGTCGAGATCTAGCACCTGTTGTCGACTTCTGTCCGTGAGATTCCACCGCTTCCTAGGATCCGCTGACCAGCTTCCTCGAGGATTCGAACTGACTTTCTCTTACTACATTAGAGGGAGTCTTGAACATTATTTGCTGGGATTCGATCGGTTTGCTTTACTTTATTTGCTTACTGTTTTGCATTCTCGATTTCCTCTTACAAAACTATTGAAATGGAGTCTCTTGAGCGTACGCATGAGGATCTATATGTTTTGGCTCTTGATTCATCTGAAGAACTAATCTTAATCGCGCCAATAAAAAAAACAATTCTAGAGCCGATTTCTACGGCTTTTGAGCAAGGTAATGAAATTTTTAACACTTTTGTGGATTATGGTGAATATTTAGATCCCTGGGAGCATTACTTCAATAAGACAACAGTGGAACTATTTTGTGGTCTTACATTCTCTCTAGAGAAGATCATACTCAAGTAAATAGGGAAGTATCCAAGGTTCTCTACAAGGTATCCTTAATTGCCAAATTTTTCATGTTTAATGTTTATTCAAATTATGGTTGGGCACAAGAATTTGATTTACTTTTAAGGGCGTTAGTAATGTCTAAATGAATCTTGAAGGAGGGACAGAATAAACTGTCGATTCTATCACGTTAACCAAGGACGCTTCTTAGGAGGCAACCCAAGGTAACTTCTTTAGTTTTCAAGTTTTTGAAATTCTAGTTAGATATTTAGTCTTTCAAATTCAATAAAATGATAAAGTTCCATATAGATATGTGTTTTTAGAGGAATCCTTAACTAACCATGGCAGATTTGCTTGATCAAATGACGGAGTTGGCGTTCTGCATGACCAGCGCCCACCGCCTGAGAGCCGACGCCCGCCATTACTATGCTCAGCCACGGTTTTTGGTTTTCGGTAACATTGGAACGGGAGAATCTTTCTATCCTTTTATCTATATATTTATTATATATTTTTAGGTTAGTTTTAGTTTCTATCTATTTTATATGAGCATATATATATATATATATGTATATATATATATATATGTATATATATATATGTATATATATATATATATATACATATATATATATACATATATATATATATATACATATATATATATACATATATATATATATATACATATATATATATATATATATATATGTATATATATATATATGTATATATATATGTATATATATATACATATATATATAAAAGGACTAGTTTTATCTTATTTATATATTCATATATCCATCTATATTATTATATATATAAATATATAGCTTTAGGATTATATCTATCTTTACATATTTCTATCTGTCTTAGAATAAGGATATTTATCTATCCATCTATATTATATTTCTTATATTATTTCTTTTATATCTAATATTTTAATTTCTTTTTTATAGATGATCCTTTCCAATTCCATTAATCATATATTCCATTAATCATATATTATTATATGATCCTTTCCAATTCTAGGTTGAAAAATGCTCTCTTTGAGAGTCTTTCCGAAAACCTACGCCGCCCTCTTCATCCTTCTCTTTCGGCGGATGAACTACCACTCCGACAAATATCCTCTATCTGGTTGACCACTCTCCTCCTCGTCTTCCTCATCATTGCTTTCCCTCGTCCATCCATGGAGGTGGGCTAGGTGGCCCAAGCAACGAACACCATCTTCGGCCAAACCTCTCTCTTCGGAGATCCCCAAATCTCTCTTTGGGGAGCCTTAAATCTCTCTTCAGAGAGCCCCAAATCCTCTCCTCATAGAGTGCTCGGTTAATTCCATGACGGTTCTCCTGGCCTTAGGCGTTGGCCCTTGTACATCTGACGGCGGTTTTGTATCGACTGCTCTCGATAATCTTTCCCCTCCATTCGGCTTGTTGATCAACCGCCTTAGTGTCTAGTGTCGTTTCTCTCTTACTCCGGCATAATAATTGGTGCAAATCGCCATCGAAATACTTAACCCCTTATCGTTGGTTTTTTATTTTCAACCCAAACCTAAAATTGTTTTGGGGCTTTTGTTAATCTGAGTCCCTTACCTCTAAATCTGCAATCTCATTGCATATCATGTACGTTTCCACACCTCCTTCTTCCCTTCGGATCGCTTGCCTGGAGGTTTTGCTGCTTTTTTCTCCAGTCTTGCCCATCTACATTTGATGGTGGCGGCGGCATGGTGGTTCGTGACCCTTGGAGACTTTCCGTCCCTTGCGTTTGTTTGGGTCATCAGCGGCCTCCCTTCGGCTGCCTTGTCCGCTGGTGGCGGTGTGTTGGTGACAAGAGGAAAACCTTTCGTTGTTCTTGGCAAAGAATACTCAAACTCACAACTAGTATAGTGTGTAAGCAAGAGGTCAATTCACATGGAAATCTACTCAATTCAAGTGCAAGTCTAATCGCTAATAGAGAATATGAGGGGGGGGGGGGTTTGGTGTGAAGAAGATCCGCCTTTTATGAAAGCGGAAGCAAGCAAACAAAGTAAATTGATTGTAGAATGCAGTGGAGAGAATTAGGTTCACTTATAATTTATCACTTCGATTGATGAATTTGATCCTTGTTTCAGTCTCTAGTTCTTGTCTTTTCCTATCAATGTCCTTGTCCAGATCTTAGGTAAAGTACTAGTCCTACGAGTCCTAGCAACCCTTATCTCTAAATAACCTTAACACGGTTAACATTTAACCTAGAGATAGCATTAAGAATATGAATTAACCAAGGTACATGCAATATCAAGCTAAGAGTCGATATTTAACACATATTCAACTTCCTACACGTCCAATTAGTCCTACGAATCCTAAGGGGATATGATTGCCACTTGGGTTAAAGTTCGCTACGAGGAATGTGCAAAACCTTAGCAATTGAATGAATCTACTCTAACTAGTTGATCAGGCCAGAGAGAATAAAACACATTCAAGCAATTAAGCACAAAGAAGTCAAAACATTGGAATATAAATAAGAACTAGATTAAGAAACTCACAATTCAACAATCAAAGATCCAAACTGTAGGCGAAACCTCGAGAGTTTAGTTGCTCGTGATCAACGGCGCTCTCAACAATTGAATAAAGTGCATAAGGTGAATGGAAGAATAACCTAAAATGTCTCTTAAAAGTCTTTAACAAGTCCGCCAAAAATAATATTAAAAACCCTAATTCAGTTCCAAATTTAATTCGGCATTTCTGCGAGGGCCGCAGGGCAGCCAACCCAGGCCGCGGGGCGGCCGGTGATCAGTGAAATCGTTCGTCAGAGCTACGAGCCGCGGGGCGGCTTTACTGTTCACAGGGATTTTTCATCTTCGAGTTTGATCTCAATGTCAACATGAAAGTTGTAGATATCGTAAAGAGCTTTCTAACGCATGCTTATAATAGTCAATCGGACCATCGAGGCTTCCAGAAAGTGCAAAACAAGTTCAGCTTGTCTGGCGACAATTTCTGCTGACTTATTCTTCACATAGGCTCTCGAAATTCGACTCCGCTCCCGTGTTCTTCACTTTTCTTCCTCAACTTGAATCTTCCTTCAAACTCTAATAATGCCGAATTAAATTTGTAACGCTCCCGGGGGCATCATGTGAAGAAGCTTAAACCTCCCCGAGTGAACGCTCCATGGCTTCACCCATGAATTGTGGGCTCCAGCTGGCATGCATAAAGGAAGATATAAAGAAACTATACATACCTCATTATCATACCTCTTCCGCTTCATTGGTTGATTTGTATGCACATCTCCACCACAACAAAACGGTGGAGTGGGAAGAGATATTTCCACCTCATCTTGTGGAGCTTCATGCCATTTTGCGAGGACCCCATACTTGAACACGAACATCGGTTGCCCAAAATCGTCAGGGATGGCCTCCACCTTGTAAGGTAAAAGCGACTTTGAAACACCATGGGCAACGACATCCGGATTTTGCATTGGTAGCTCTTCTTCTTCTTGGGATCCTTCAGAAGATTCTTTAAAGATAGATAGCGAAGTAGATATTGAAATAGAGGAAGGACATACCTGGATTTCTGTGGTACATATGATTTCGGCTGGTGTTTCTGGATCAGTTCCTCCAGAATGTGTATATGTCGAGTCTAGGTAGTCAATGTCGACTGGCTCATAGAAGGAGATGTTATCCCTTCTACGCCAGAAATCCAATAGCTCCTTGATCCGACGGGTCTTGGCGGCATCGGCATCCGCGTGACGTTTTAATTCCGCCCTCTCTCTGTCTATCTCCGCTATCCGTTGGAGAAGCTCCGCTATTTTAGCCTCCATATCATATGCGTCTTGCATTCCAGAACATCGCATATACCTACAAAGTACCTCAAAGCAAAAGTGAGATTTAACTACCTAAGGCGCGAATTATTGCTTCCCCGGAAACGGCGCCAATTTGACGAGAGGAGGAAATCAAGTATGAAATATAACAAAATAGATCAAACCAGATTTAGGCCCACGCAAATAATTACAAGACTCCTCCAATGCAGTAAGAGAAAGTCATGATCGAATCCACGAGGAAGCGTGTCAGCAGATCCTAGGTAGCTGTAAATCTCACAGAAAAGCAAACAGAAGACAGAAACAAAGGAACAAAGACAGAAATAACAAATGAAAGCAAGAAATAAAAGCAAAGACAGAAGCTACTCGATCTCGACAACAGCAACTCGAGATCGACGACAGAAAGCAAAAACTCAACTCGACCTAGACAAGAACCTACTCGAGATCGACAAAGGGCCTACTCGATCTCGACAAGCACTGCTCTATCTCGACAAAAACTTGTAAATTGCAACTTTGAACACAGAATCTCAGATTTCGACAGAAATAAACTCAGTATATGAAAGAACTTCCAAAGAAAGGGTATCAACGCCATAACGATAAACATGCAAAGTAACACATAAAGGCATAAAAGATCATGCTTTCCATCAAAATAACTTTCGTTACTAACAAATAGGCATATAGAGGCTTTCGCATAAACCCTAATTGTTACTAACCCTTTTCACATAATTAACCCAAGTTGCATTAAGATCACTTTCGCTTCAATAATACAAACAAGGATCACCTTCAACTCTGGCAAAAGAATCATGCTCATAGGGATAGAAGACGAATTGCATAACGAGATCTGACCTTTACCGCATCACCTCACATGCCCACCGTCGGGCTCACCCCAGCCCCAGAAGTGGGTGGACTACTCACTCTTCATCGCAATAGCAGGCATTGATGTATAAAAAGAAACTTGCATTAAACTAAATTCAAAGCCTTTACAATCCCGGCAATCCAACTTTCGCTGAATGCCAAAACCCTAAAAACCTTAGAACTCCTAAACTGTCTCTGTGGAACTGCTTCTCTTGCTCTAAATTGAATTGGAATTGGAATATGAAAAACCAGCCCCTAAGGCTTTATTTATATCCTTCTATTCCTTGCTAATCAAGGATAGAATATATCTATCTATATCTAAAAAGCTTAAAAGATAAATAAAAGTAATTTAGGAATTAAATCTATAAAGAGGAAATTAAATCTAAATAGGTAAGTCTTCTCATGTTGATAGATCTTGTCTTCCATAGATAGAACTTGATGGATCTCGGCCAGCTCGGATTCCTACGGCTCCAAGGACTCCCACATCGCGTAGGACTGCTAAAACAGCGTAACGCGGCTTCGGGACGCGGCTCCTCGATCTCGACCAAGGCTCCTCGAGATCGAGTAGAACTGACGTCGACTAGGCTGGCTCGGCGTCTCGGGTTGCTGGTCCTCGATGTGGCTCGGACATGGCTCCTAGCCTTGGTCGATCTCGAGGACCTTACTCGATCTCGAGTAAAGGTGGCTCGTCGACTAGGTCTTCTGGTGTTGTCGAGCAACCTCTCTTCGACATGGCTCGGGTGCCGGCTTCCGAGTTCCTCGATCTCGAGTAGGTTTACTCGATCTCGAGTAGAGTGTAACCCGGCATGTCTTCGTCTTCGGCTTCTCGATCAGCTCCTCCTCGACCAGGCACTCCTTGGACATTTTTGGTCGATCTCGAGTAAAGGTACTCGATATCGAGTACATCTCTCAGCTTTCTGTTCTGTTCTTAAAACGCACTTTCCCGAGTCCTCGTTCGTCGGATTGACGCATATGACCATGCGTTGGAAAGCTCTTTCCGAGGGATACAACTCTCATGAAGACATCAAAGCTTGATTCAGAATGAAGAATGGTGAAAAATGGTCTTTTCTCCAGCTGCACCATTCTTAGCTTCTCCATGAGTTTCCTTTAAACTCCAAAGTGCGTCCGATTTCTTCGAAATATAACCAAAACTTGTGTAGACCTCCATATATTGCAAATAAGTGTAAACTACACAGATTCTGTATTATTCTAACCCAAATGCATGCAATGTATGCATAAATCGATATAAAAGTAAGTGTAAAATATGGAAAATTAGGCTCACAACAGTGGGGCGGCCTGCGAAATTTAGCTCTTCAACGCCTTTTCTCCCTACGGTGTTAGCTTCCTACAACCGAACATAAACAAAACTAGTCTGATAAAACAAAAGACATAGAGGAAAACAGAAAACTTACCTTGGATTGCCTCCCAAGTAGCGCCTTTGTTTACTGTCATTGGCTCGACAATTTATTCATCCACTCATTCAAGACTCAAGCAGACATCGTCAGCACCCTCAAAAGCAAATCAAACTCTCGTGCCCAACCGATATTCGAATGCACACTAAAGATGAAATAATTGGTAATTAAAAATATAGCAATTAGAACCATTACCAACTTACCCTTCATTCGAGCTTGATTCTCCCTCGAGGGTATGTAGGACCACCAACATAGTTCTGCTGGTGGTTTGTTGAAGTAGTGGCTTCATGGATCGATATATTCACCAAAATCTCCCAATTTGCAAAACGTACCAGTTTCTTGTTTGGGAACCACATAAATTGGTTCCGGACATGGTTCCTTGATAGGCAAGTTGGGGATGATTTCTACGAATGAAGGGAGCATCGAAACATACTCAATCTCTAGGGACGTCTCCTGAGATTTTGTGTCGATAACCACTAGATGTTTTTCTTCATTATCGGAGAATTCATCGTTGCTGACATCTTGGCTTTCATCAATTTGAGGAATAGAACATTGCTGAACTGCCAACTCCTTCAATGTTTGAGAGAGTCAGATAATTGCTTCCCCATTTTGATTCACCATCTCACGTAATTGCCTTATTTGCTTCATCAAGACATTAGTTGAATCCTCCATGGACGGGTCGGAGTATTCCATTGGTTGAAACATCGAAGTGTAGGATTCTTCCTCTGCCGATTGGTCACCCATGTAGCATAAAAGATCCCATAGTCCCAACACTCCTAAACCAGCAAAGCTTCTATTGTTTATGGACCTGGCAAGTTCTCGGGTCTCAGGATTCATGCCCTCAAAAATGCAAAGCACCACATCTCGCAAACTATCTCGGAAACCTCGTGAATAACAGATGTCAAATAAATTTTGCACCCTTGTGAGGTAATTGTGAAAATACTCTCCCTGAAACTGCCATAACTTCAACATCTAGAAATATTAGCAATAAGGTATCGTGAACCGTAAGATAGGTCCACGACGGAGTTAGATGTAAATATATACAAAAGTTAGCGATAAAAAAAACACAAGAAATTGATAAGAAATCCCCGGCAATGGCGCCAAATTTGACAAGAGGAAAACATGTCATTGTTCTTGCCAAAAAATACTCAAACTCACAACTAGTATAGTGTGTAAGCAAGAGGTCGATCCACAAAGAAATATACTCAATTCAAGCGCAAGTCTAATCGCTAATAGAGAATATGGGGGGGTTTTGGTGTGAAGAAGATCCGCCTTTTATCAAATCGGAAGCAAGCAAACAAAGTAAATTGATTGTAGAATGCAGTGGAGAGAATTAGGTTCACTTACAATTTATCACTTCGATTGATGAATTCGATTCATGTTTCAGCCTCTAGTTCTTGTCTTTTCCTATCAATGTCCTTGTCCAAATCTTAGGTAAATTACTAGTCCTACGAGTCCTAACAACCCTTATCTCTAAATAACCCTAACATGTTTAAGATTTAACCTAGAGGTAGCATTAAGAATATGAATTAACCGAGGTACATGCAATATCAACCTAAGAGTCGATATTTAACACATATTCAACTTCCTACACATCCAATTAGTCCTACGAGTCCAAAAGGGATATGATTTCCACTTGGGTTAAGGTTCGCTACGAGGAATCTGCAGAACCCTAGCAATTGAATGAATCTACTCTAACTAGTTGATCAGGCCAAAGAGAATAAAATGCATTCAAGCAATTAAGCACAAAGAAGTCAAAACAATGGAATAGAAATAAGAACTAGATTAAGAAACTCACAATTCAACAATCAAAGATCCAAATTGTAGGCGAAACCTTGAGAGTTTAGTTGCTCATGCTCAACGGCGCTCTTAACAATTGAATAAAGTGCATAAGGTGAATGGAAGAATAACCTAAAATGTCTCTTAAAAGCATTTAACAAGTCGGCCAAAAATAATATTAAAAACCCTAATTAAGTTCCAAATTTGATTCAGCGTTTCTGCGAGGGTCGTGGGGCAGCCAACACAGGCCGCGGGGCGGCCGGTGATGAGTGAAATCGTTCGTCAGAGCTACTAGCAGCAGGGCGGCTATATTGGACGCGGGGCAGCTTTACTATTCACATGAAAGTTGTAGATCTCGGAAAGAGCTTTCCAACGCATGCTTATAATAGTCAATCGGACCACCGAGGCTTCCAGAAAGTGCAAAACAAGTTTAGCTTGTCTAGCGACAATTTCTGCTGACTTGTTCTTCACTTAGGCTCTCGAAATTCGACTCCGCTCCCGTGCTCTTCACTTTTCTTCCTTAACTTGAATCTTCCTTTATCCAAGAGTCTCCTTATTCCTCGTCAGATCCACATTTACCTGAAATTAACCATAAACACGTATAGATTCCGACTCTTCCAACATCACAAGTAAACATGTAATTGTAACTAAAATATGCAATATTCACAGCTAAACTATGCTAAATGTAATCTATTATGCAATACTAATTATGCTCTATCAGTTGGCGTTTGGCGTCCTCCGCTTCCCATAGCTTGTGCCTTGAGGGTTGTCCTTGGGCTTTTGGTGGCCCGGTGCATGTCTAATTTGAGCCCGTTGTTGTGCTTTGGGCTCAAGTTTCCTCATTTGGGCCCAAAGGCAACCTTGTGAAAATTACAAACAAAATTAAAAAAAATTACGGGAAGATTGTTTTTTCTTATTAAAGCAAAGGCTAAAAAAAAGTGTTTTTGGGCCAAAGACAAAGCCTTGGGCCCGGGGCGGCCCGAATTTATGGGGAATAAAAATCAAATTTAAAAATTAAATTAATCTATACATACGTTTATACACATATGTAAATAATCCTCGGTGTGGGATAGGTTATCTCCCGCTCGGGTTTATGGTGCATTTCGATTCAGGTGGTGTTGCTCTGCGGTTTGGGGGGACTGGCTTTTCTTGTTCGGTTGATGGGGTTCTTGCTGTTCGGAGTCAGGTCAGGCTGGGGTCGTGACAGTGTGTATTGAGGCGTCTCTTTTTCCCGGAAGGCTGTTTTCTTGGAGGTTCGTTGTCACTGCCCACAGGTGTCTCCTGATGTACCGTTGGCCTACAGTGTTGTTGCTGGCAGCGCTTGCCTTCGTTCATTGGTCTAAGTTTGCATCTCGTCCGGTTTAGTTAGGCTTGTTTCTCTTTGTAGAGCTCATGTACTTGTTTCTTACACCTTCGTTGTATTTTGTCTCTTTTTGATGGTCTCCGTCTGCCGACTTGTCGGCCTTTGAGGTATATGTTTGTCTAGCCTTGAATTATTTCCTAATAAAAAAAAAATAATCATATATTTCCCGATTCCCTTTATATTTTGATTATTCAAAGCCTTGGTCTCCAAGCAACACAAGAACCCTAATTTTCTAACTTGAATCTAAATTCCAAAAGTTAATCCTTGAGTTTCAATCAAAAGTCTTTCTTTTTATCACCCATCAAAAGCCATTCATCATTGCCCTTCATCCATCCAAACTCGATTCTTTTAACACCATCATCATCCCTATGATCAAAAGAAGGATTTGAAACCAATGCCTCATCTTCAAAGAGCAATTTGGAAGGAGTTTGGACGTTGGAACATCAACGTTGTAACTCAGATTCACGGTTCCGGACAAACGGCGCCCGCCACCCTCGGTGCTCCAAAGCTTGTTTATCCGACGAATGTAGCCACCACCACCATGATCATGTAGGTTCCCTTTTCCCTCACTAGTGATTTTATTTTAAATTATGTTGTCTTTATTTGATTTTCATTTAAGGATGATGAAAAGTTTAAGTGTGGGAGAAAGTTGCATTCTTAGATTCAAGCAATCATGTTTATGTTCTATTATTTTGTTTGCATTGTCATATATTCATATATTCATGTTTATTTGTCTATTACTTTATTGCATTGAAAAAATGAAAAAAAAATTTGAAAAAATGTCAAAACCTCAAAAATATCACGCATTGCATAAATATGTGTTATTCAACTACCCATCTTGCAATGATTGTCCTGTATTATATATTTTAGCATGATCATATAAATTTCATATCATGTTTGGATTGTTTAGCCTTGGCGCCTTAAAATGTTTTTCTCATGAAGCATGATTTGGTGATATAATTGAACGTGTATGATTGAGCTCGAGTATGATTGAAATCCCTCAAAACATGACCTTTGTGAGATTGTTTTTGCCTTATTGAAATCATATAATTTCTTTTGTTTTTTTGTGTGATTTACTCTCCTTATGTTTCTACCTCTTGATATTGACTTCACTATCTATTGTCAAGACCGACTTACGTGTTTGTTGCTTACGGAATTTCATGCTTTTATGATTGGTATTTGGCTTTAGTTGCATGTGAAGGTGGCAATGGTTGAAACATTTAGTAACCAGGTCTATGCATGACACCATGGATATGATTCGCGCAAAACGATGTCAAAAGCTACCCACTAATAGTAGCCCCCTTCCAAATTTAAAGATGCGAAATTTACATTCAAAGTTGCTTCTCTTCACGTTTGGATGGAGCTTCTCATAGTAGCCCCCTTCCAAATTTAAAGATGCGAAATTTACATTCAATTCCCAGTTTGATTCACACAAAACGAACTGTATAGATTATACCTAAACTTTTTCATCAGTTCAGAAAAATTACAACTAGTAGAACCCCTACTACTTTGGCTATCAAACATGGCTGGAGTCTGCTGATTAACATAATACATGAATTTTGTATAAAACATATTATAACAGAAGCACAAAATGAGCTGAATGCTAAGAAAGAGATCTTCAGTCCATCATCAATTTTCATACAACTGCAATGTTATTAACAACGTTTTCAACAGTACAAAGGGTAGAGACATTATAAGTTCATGATGTGCAAACATTGCAACTCTAAAGTGTAGTAAGAACAAAACGACTAACCAGAAATCCATAAGAGTTATGATTTACAGAAGCCAGCAGTTTATTGCTATTTGTGTCATAGACATGGATGACAATTGACAAGCAAATTGCCAAGAAAAGGGAAAGAAATGGAACACCCAAAAAACACAGAAGATGTCAAATGAACAACAGTCTATTCTTATTGATAATCTTATGCCAGAAGCAGACCGACCCCGGATGAAATCATGCACAGGGCTAATCCTGCTATAGCTAAGAATCCGTATTTCCTGCAGTCGAAGAAAGGAACTTATTTTCACACCAGAAGAAGTCCTTTTAAGAGAGTATATAGTTTGCTTAATGGCAAAATTTGGTGATTCCTTCTAAAATAAAATTTTAAAAAAGCAAAATTCTTGCTTGCTCTTTTCAGAATTCAGAAACCCAATAACACTACTGCTAACTTGCTCGAATACATGTATAACTTTTGAGACCTAAACATGTTCCTTTACATCTCATTCTTCGTCTTCCAATTCACAACATAAAGAGCCTAAAGTCCGATACAGTGTTTTCATATTGGAATTATAAAGAACAATGCAAAATCAGATTAGCAGCAAATTATGAAGAGGAGAGAGCTTGGTTATATGTATTACCCTAGGGAGAGACGGTTGTCGGGTACGCCGGTGGAGTAGCCGGTGAAGTAGAAATAGCGGCTGATGACGTACACGACGCCGAGTGCGGAGGAAATGCAGGGATGCCTAATCCCTCCCAGCATCATCAGCGTGAAGAAAACCGGCATCTGTTCTAGCGAGTTCTGATGCCCTCTCTATGAACCGCAAATTTTCGAAATTTCATAAGTAATTCAACAACCGCCGAAACAAAATTCGATTCATATTTCATAGGCTAAACCTAATTTCATATCAGGAAGGGTTACCTGAACACAATTGAAGAGCTTGGCATCCTTGTTCTCCGATTCGGAAGCGTACATGGTGGGATAGTACACCTTGTACCTGAATTTGCCATTTCAATACCACATTTATATCAAAACAAAACAAAAAAAGTTGAGTTTCAAATGGAGGAAATCAATTGAGAGTGATTGAGAAAGGGGAGAAAAGGAGTATACTTCTTGCGGGCTTTGCCGACCTGTAAAGCCATCCAGGCATTGAGGAAGCAGTAGAGAACGATCACCAAAATCACGTATCCATATTCACTTGACACCGTCATTTGAACTTCTCCCATCTCTCTCTCTCTCTCTCTGCTACGGAGTACAAGTTTGGAACTTGGGAATTGGGAATCGGGGGTGTAGGTTTTATCGACGAGTTTGAACTACTTTGAAGCCCCATCGGAGGTAGTCACGTCACGGCTGACCTGATCTACTCTTAAATAATTATTTTACTCCCTCCGTTTCAAAATACATGGTCTTTTACTTTTCGGCACGCTTTTTAAAGAGCGAAAAACTCTATGAAATATTATTTTTTAATTAAATTTTTTTATATAATTAGATACTTATTAGTAATAAGTATCAAATAGTATAAAAATTTTAATCAAATAAATAATATTTTATAGAGTTTTCCGCTCCTTAAAAAACGTGTTAAAAAGTAAAAGGCCATCTATTTTGGAACGGAGGGAGTATTTATATACAGGACTTTAAGGAAACTAGTCTATAACTTGTACGCCATGCACGGGATTTTAAATTAATCTAAGTAAATTAATCATATTTTTCGGATATTATCGTATTATTTATTGCCGTATTATGTAAATTTTTCTAATAATTTAAACAAACAAAACGATATTGCTAACTATTTTCATAATTTACTAATAATTTTAATAATTTTCTAGTACGTTATGATTATTATTTGTCTACTCTTTTTTTTATTAAGTTAAGAACATAGGCGTATTATTAATTAATTTGCATTATATACACATAGAAGAATTAATTTGCATTATATACACATAGAAGAAGGATTTTTTTTGAAATATTCACAATTAAATAAATTAGCAAAATGTTCATGATTTTAAAATATTTACCAAAATGTTAAAAAATTGCAGGTCTGATAGAAGCACGAGATTAAATCCGCATGTTACATGTAAATCCAATTTTTGAACCCGGACTTGGAAGAGATATGTACTTTTCTTATAGACACGTGGATGAAGTTTTGTATTTTCTTTTTTAAAATACCCAGACATCGGGGTTGAATAGTATGGTACCCGTGCGTAAAGTATGAGATTTATAAATTATTTTATACAATGTTCCCTATTATAATACATATAAACAAAGTTTAATTAGTTAGATAAAAAATAAAATAATATTTTTCTTCATTATTTAAAAACCAGTTGACCATCTCAAAGCTAGTGAATGCGATGGCAACAGTGGGTGTAATTTGTATCTAGTTGTGCAACTGCGGTAAAAGCCTTAATAAGTTAATATAGTATTTGATAGGTATATTTTTCAACTTTATCACTAGTTGTATTTTATTTTTCGAATATTTTTCAACTTTATCAAAGCATACTTGATATATTTAATTTCATTAATTATAAATAAATAAAATTTATATCAAATAACTTATATTTTCAATATATATATATATAAGTTATATAAATTCTTAATTATAATATATTTACAATTTTATTTACATTTATAAAATGTAAACAATTTGAAATATATGCTAAATAAAAGTATCTACTATGTATATATTATGGTTGAATATTATATGAAAAATCAATAAAATTTATTTCACTAATATATGGTTGTAAAAATAACAATTGAAATTTGATTCATTCAATTCAAAATTTCAAACGGTTTAAAAAAACAGTTTATTTTTAATTAAAAAAACAGTTTTTGAAAGACCGAAAGTTGTAGAATTTTTTTTTTAAAAAAAATTCTCTAAATACACATGTCAAAATTTATTTGGTGGTGTAGAATTATGTGTATCACTGTCTGAAAAAGAGAGGTACACAAAATAAGAGTTGATTAAGAAATGAAGGGGTAAAATTGGAAAAAAAAAATAAAAACAAATTAGGTCGCCACGTAGATAGCCTAACTATCCTCTAAAATACTCAGTTTTAAGATATAAGAGGATTCGAAAGATCGGATAATAACAACTCCATCCTCTTTGCTCAAAAAAAAAAAAAAATTCCATCCTCGAGCAGGCCGATAAATAAACTGTCACGATACATCACAACGAAAATAAAATAGAAAAAAAAAAAAAAAAAAGCGCAGCTATAGGCTAAACACCCCATCGTAAAAAGTAAACCCCAGGCAAATCGAAGACAATTAAGTTGAAAACGAAAATAAAGAACGAAGTCACTATAATATAGTACCGCTAATACTATAAATAATGTCTCCACTGGGAGGGTGATTATATAATTTATACATTTTTTTTTTATCGAAGATTATAAATTTACATACACTTGTATATGCTTTTAATTTATACAAATACCAATCACTATCATACCTGTGGACATTTTTTCTTTTTCAATATACAAATTGAAATCAGTGGGTGGGACTGTGGGAATGTGGGATGTATTTGACCGTAATTTTTAATGAAAAAATGGGGTGATATATATATATATATATATATAGAGTATAGATCATATGAGAACAAGCCTTATTGAGTAACATGAGAACAAATCTTATCCGTTGATTTAGTGAAAATGAAAGGCCCAGATTATTCGAGTATTTAAATTAATTGTGAATTAAAAGGGGAAAAACACAATCCCACCCATGTTCGGAGCGCGTGTATAAACTCAACCCTGACCCTTTCTTTATGCAGTTTCGCTATGGCAGAGAGAGAAACACTCGGGAGGCGCCGAGCGAAAAATCAAGCGATGGCGATGGCGATGGCCGGTGAAGAGGAGGCATCGATCGAATATTCCACCGCTCGCGGCCTCCAATCGAAGACAACCCGAGACTGTCAACCGCCAGCAATGGAGTTTATCGTGATCGATTGAATATTCGATCGACGCTTGTCAAAGGCGATGGCGATGGCAACCTACCGCCTCCAATCGAAGAGCTCGCGAAGGCAAAGGAAGTTATCGTGGTCTGAATCACTATCAACCGCCAGCAATGGAGTTTATCGTGATCGATTGCAAAGGCGATGGCGATGGGAACTGCAAAGAGAAGGTGTTGGCGACTGCAAAGGCGGCATCGATTGCAATGGAGGTGAGGTGCTTGGTACAGAGGAGCGCCGGCGAAGGCAGTCGCTGCCCAGTATCGGAAGGAGATGGCCACCGAAGTCGTCGAGGCAGAGGACGAGGACCTATAGTTGGTTTGACGCCGCGCCGCCGTATCCGTGTCTTGTTTCTGGTAAGGCTTTGTAATTTGTTCCTTCAATTGTCGAAATGTGACGACGATGCAGCCTTTTTCTTAATTTTCTAGGGTTTTTTTTAATTGCGAAAATATGTTAGGAATCCTATATACGCCGTCGATGAGTTCGCAGTCGGAAGGTTTTCCCTGGTGGTGGATCTGCAGTCGAAAGGTTTTTCGGTGGTGGTGGATTTGCGGTCGGGAGGTTTCCCTGGTAGTGGATTTGGAGTCTAGGTTTGTGATTAATTGAAATTGTTTTTGTTTGCAATTGCTCGATCGAAAGAGATATTCGGGGGGAAAAGACGAATTATTCATATGTATGGATCGATTTTGTGCTTCTTGAGATGTGTTTTTTTATGTTGACAGTCATATGGATTAAAAATGGAGTTTTGGATTATTCAAATGGAGTTTTGCTTGGCCTGATTTGATCGAATTTGTGTCCTTTATGCATCGATTATTTTGATTGTGGTGGTGGTGAATATAAAGATTTCAATGATACTGTAATTTAGATTTATTCGGTTGTATGTATAACTTTATTCATATGTATATAGGATAATTTGGTGGAATTTGTTTATGGGTGAATTTAAATATGTCAATGATCAAGTGATACTATCGAATAATCAAGTGATACTATCGAATAATAAAGTGATATCATCGAATAATCCATCGATATCATCAAATAACCGACCGATACCATTGAATAATCAACCGATAATCACTCATATACGAGTGAATAATAATCTATATATCACCGAATAATCATTCATAGACGACCGAATACTCAATCATTTATAAAGATTAAAAAAAAAATCATATACCATCGCATAATCTGTCGATATCATTGCATAATTAGACGATACGATTGAATAATCTAGATATACTGTCGAATAATTTGAAGAGAGTGCACCAAACACGCCCCATTCAGCAAGTGGGCAAAAAAACGACGTGGGTTCCACTGTTTTTTAATTTAAAAAAAGCCAAAATTGCCTATTAATCCCAGCCTTCCATTTCATTCAACCAACGGTCCAGATGTGTTCTCATGTTACACAATAAGGGATGAGTACCCATGAACCACCCTCTCTCTCTCTCTCTCTCTCTCTCTATATATATATATATATATATATATATTATTGTAAGATTTATTAAACGCTCTGATTGTATTAATTGTATTCTCAAGTCTGTCTAATTAACGAACGGGTACATTGCCTTTTATAGGCAAAAGAAGCCTAATATGATCAAAACTGATAGAAGGCCGTAAGGGCCGTAATACAACAGAGCCGCAAAAGGTACAGTAAGTTACAATAGTAGTAGGTGAATGATTCACAAATATCACAACACTCCCCCTTGAATATTCACCTTTAGATTCGGGAGTAAATAATGTTGTCGCCTCAATAAAACCTCGCTAAGGAAAACTCAGAGGGGAAAAAGCCAAAGCTTAGAAAAAAGAGTACGGCTTGCTTTGTACGCTTCTGGGATACTGTACTGCCTCATTAAAAACCTTGTCACGAAAAACCCTATGGGATAAAAACCTGAGTCAAGGGAAAAAGAGTGTAGTGCGTACTATTTTCTCCCCCTCAATTTAATGTGCCTCTTGGAGTCGACACATCCCGATTTTGTACACAAGTTCTTTAAACCTGTTTGGGGGTAGTGACTTTGTGAATAGATCAGCAAGATTATCACTTGATCGGATTTGTTGTATATTCAATGTGCCTTCTTTCTCTAGATCATGAGTTGAGAAGAGCTTCAGTGAAATATGCTTTGTCCGATCGCCTTTGATCTATCATTCCTTAACTTGAGTGATGCATGCAGAATTGTCTTCATAAATAATGGTTGGGCTTCCAGCGATTGATCTCAATCTGCATTCTTCTTGTATATAACTAACTATGGATCTCAACCAAACACACTCTCTTCCAGCTTCATATAGAGCAATTAATTCAGCGTGGTTTGAGGATGTAGCGGTAAGAGTCTGCTTTGTTGACTTCAATGAGATCGCCGTGTCTCCATAGGTGAATACATAACCATTTTGAGATCTCGCTTTGTGAGGATATGAAAGATATCCTACATCTGCATACCCAACAAGAGTGGCATTTGCATGATTACGATAGTACAAACCAAGATCATGTGTACCTCGCAGATATCGGAATACATGCTTGATTCCGTTCCAATGTCTTCTTGTTGGACCTGAGCTATATCTTGACAATAAGCTTATGGAGAAAGCTATATCTGGTCTAGTATTATTTGCCAAGTACATCAATGCACCAATTGCACTTAAGTAAGGAACTTTTGGGCCAAGAATTTCTTCATCTTCTTCTCTAGGTCGAAAGTGATCATCCTGTATACCAAGAGAACGAACTACCATAGGTGATGTTAATGGGTGTGCCTTGTGTAAGGACCGAGATTTTTGAAACATTATTCATATAAATTATAGAATCTATTTTAATTAAAATTCGTTTAAGATCCAAGACTTCGGAAAATTTTGAAAATATTCGTATTCGATAAACCGAATTATTTTATTTCTCGAAACCACTCCCGGCATAAACTTGTTATTCGAGCTTGGACATGAATTTATTTCTCCCTATATTTCCGAGGCTTGAAAATATTTTCGGGTTTCGTTATTTAATTCGGTTTTGAAAGTTTATATTAAATTTAATTTAATCGCGTCGTGTTAAGATCAGAAAGTGAGATTCGAGATTTATTTCCAGGTAGATAATTTGACTTTCTTTCCCCATTTACTACCTTTCCCATCCGAGCTGAACCACCCTACGCCTGACCCCTGCCACGCCCCTAACCTCTTTCCCCCCTACTCCTAGCTGTTGCTCAGCCATCCGGATCGATAAACCCATTTGTCCACCCCGTCATTTCTTTCACATCCCAACTTTCTCAAACCGTCTGCTCTGCTTGCTCTTTAGCTCATCACCACCACTGTACACCATCACTCTTCAACCATCGAAGCACCCTTCATCACCATCACGCATCGTCAACGTCGCCATCATCCATCTTCGTTTCTTCACCTTCAACCACAACACACACCACCATTTCCTCTTCCTTCTTCCTTCCTTCCACCTCGAGCTGCCAGCGGAAGGTCCCACGCACCTCTCGGAGCCACCACCATCAGCCGGAGCAGCCCAAAAGCTCCCCAGCGCCGCCGCAAGCCACCGGAACCCCATCGTCCCGTTTGAGCACGAACAATCTTCCGGTCCGACAAGCCATCGCGAGCCACCGAAGAAGCCCAGAACTCCGATGGAGAGCTCTGAAGTCGCGAAATCCCTCGGTGAGCTTCGTTCCTTCCCTTTCTTATACCGTTCATCCCTTTCATTCTTTTGGTCGGGAAGAGAGCTGTGAGAGCCGAGTGTGGGAATCTGGGGAGAGGTCGAGAGCTCCGGCGAGATCGAGACCTCCGGCGAACGCTGCGAGAGGTGGGAGCGAGGCGAGAGCGCGAGAGAGCAGCGGGCACGTGAAAGCGAGCGAGCGTCGAGTGAGCTGCGAGGCTGGGAAACTCCGGGTAAGGCAGGAGAGCTGAGCTCGAGGGCGGGAGAGTGAGGTTGGCGCGACGTCGAGCAGCACCAGCGAGCAGCGCAGCGGGAGCCTTCGGAATTGGAGGAAGAAGAAGAAGCGTGTTGGGCCTGCCCAGTCAGCACCTGTGGGCCCCATACTAACATATATACATTGTGTTTAATGCTAACCGGTTGGGATTTATATTATGGTTTCAGTTCGGGTTTATTCGTTATATATATATTTATTTAATTTATTAATTAATTGTCTAACCAATTCCCGATAATTGATTATTTAGAAATCGATTTATGTGTCGATATTTAAAGAGGGTCGGTTTTAAAGTATATAAATTGAATTATTTATTAAGTGTTGAAAGTTATTTAAGTCAATAGAATGATGATTTTAATTAAAGTAAAGTATGCCGGGATTATTTAATCGGATTTTTGGAAGTAGTTTTAAAGATTAAATATTTTATGTATTAGAAATGGCTAAGTATAACTTTGAAGTAATTGTTTTAACTAACAACTTGACTAGCTAGTGAGATTATATGGATTGAAGTATGATTGAGCCAGTTATGGAAATGACAATGGAATAAGATGATATAAGATGTTGAGATAAGTTGAGATAAAGGATGTTGATGATGCTATGATTAATGGATTGATGAGCATGTTATGTAGTGGCAAATGGATCCCGTTGTGTGCAGTTTACTTATGCATATTTATTAATAATTGTTAGGTGATCTGTAACCTGCTTGCTTATATCTTGCTGCTTTTCATCTTGCTGATCTGCTACTCCAGGTAAGTTCTTTGAACTTACTCATGATGGGC
Organism: Persicaria tinctoria; assembly: GCA_037127255.1. Classification (NCBI taxonomy): domain Eukaryota; kingdom Viridiplantae; phylum Streptophyta; class Magnoliopsida; order Caryophyllales; family Polygonaceae; genus Persicaria; species Persicaria tinctoria. The sequence continues at coordinate 36,752,989 of JBANSL010000012.1, read as the reverse complement.
ACTCTATGCACTGGGTGTTATATAGTAGGCTAGTGTCCATGCACCATACGACTTAGAATCACGCTTAGGAGATAAAATGAAAATCATATGATTGATATATGTCCTTGCAAGAGAACGGTCGTTGTCTGTGAAGTAACTAGAGTTTTTGCTAGGGTCATAGGACGACCCAGTCCCATCGAGTCCCGTCCTGAGTCAATCGAGTCATGGAAGTTCCTTTACTTATATTATGAGCATGATTGCGAAAGCTGGCTGCGGGCTTTATTATTTCTTATGGGGCGGGTTGGGCATGCGTGCTGCCCGATTATTATGGAATGCATTCATGAGCTGGCCAGTCTTCGCCCTATCGGAAAGGGGGTGGAGTTAGGAAAGGGACATGCCACTTGACATTCTGTGTGGATCCATTTATCGCTTTCTGCATTATATTAAACTGTCAGTATATATATGTGATTTAATTTACGCATGGCATTACGCATTTCATCTTAAGAATAGGATGCTTAATTTATGCCTCTCAGAGTGTGTTTACATACGCGCATGAGTGACCTGATGATTGACCTAGATCCCCCTCATTTTTTTAGATTCAGGTATTCGCTAGCCGTTATCGTTGCTTATGTGGATGCTTGGCGGGTTCAGACTTTTGGCGTTAGATCGAGAGGTTGAGAGACCACCACACTTCCTCTCTTTTATACTCCTTTTCGGATTGTATTTAAACTCAACTTTTTTTTTGCTTTTGCTCGATTTCATGCTTAGACTAAGGCAGGTGTTTGGTCCCTAATGGATCTGCGATCTTTAAGGGTTCGAAATCCCTTCTTTTATTACAAATATTTTGTTTTAAAACTCAACCCGTACCTGGATTGCAAGATCCGAACAAGGGGTTTTATCCCTTGAAACGTAACCCGGAAATCATAATTCTGGGCCGTTTCAAAGATGGTATCAGAGCTCAGGTTGTGCAATTCGGGTACACAAGGGTCGAATGTATGTTTTGAAAACTGCCCACGAGTTTCAAGGACTTTTGAAAAGGATTTAAAAGGGCAAAATGAACTTAAGATGCCTAACCCAAATTTGACTAAGTAATGAACTCGACTATTAATGAATAAGGAAAATCGACCAAACGGGGACACGAGTGGGTAGTAAAGGCGCTAGACCACCCCTATTGGGAGTAGTTGGGAACGGTAGGCAAAATACTAGCTTGCTCTTTATAGAGGGTCTGGAAGACTCCAAGGAGATTGCACCAAGGTGGTTGGAGTGGCGAGTTAGGTAGGATCGCGAGGTTTTTGCCCCTCTGGTCAGTCGCTCCTCGAAGAGCGACATTAGATAGCTTGATGTGCTTTATATATTGAGACTTGGTACGATCTCCCTCGAAGGAGGTCATTATAATTGTCATTGACTAATTCTATGTTGAGTGCTTGATATGCTAAAGTCTGATTGGTATGCCTAACAATTAAATGTGTATCGACTGATCTGTGCAAACGGGATAGTGGAAGTACCCTTAATTCTATGTGGTCAACCCAGCTTGTGTGAAACAGCCCCTTCCACTATGTTTGTTAACCCTTTGACGGTTTTATCGAGTCTTTTCTCCTGGATGTCAGTATCTTTCATGGGAATCAGGTTGGTAAACACATTGCGTCAGAAACTCATGTATGTATATGAAGGTTGTCTGAGTGAGTATTGGAAGGTAGTTCTTGATGTCATTTTGAGTCAAAAGTAAGGTGTTTTCGGGATTGTCTTCCTTGATTCTTATGATGATCAACCGAGGGTTTCTTGCCACAAAGATTCGTACGTACCAAGGTCCCACAAGAAATAGGGGTGATGAGTCAGTTGGGGAAGGTCAATGGTTGCCTTTAGGGATCTCTGTCCAGTTGTAATGGTGACTCTCTCTGAACTGCATGACATGATTTTGTAACCTCCTGCATGTACCTTGCAAATGCTCAATTGTAAAATGTTGCTCAGGTTATTATATCTTTGATTAGTTACATTGATCAAGTCTTGTGTTATGCCTCACTCTCTATTGTGATTACGTTGTCATAGCATGCCTACTTGACTTATTGTATTAATTGTACTAATGATTGATTGGAAGCATAAACCACATGATATGAACCTACATGATAATTGTATTCTCCTGGGCTAGGTCCATAATAGTGTGATAAACTCTTCTTCGTATGAATGCGTGTAAATGATCTCTTTAGCATACTAGCTGATGACGCCTTGATGCTTATTACCCGTTTTATGACAAGAATCTACAACATGCCCATCTATTCTATATTTGTCAGATGGTTGTTTTGCACTTTATATTGTGGTGTGATTAGTGCGTTGGATGGGGAGTATGTGGTATAATTGAGTCTTGATGAATGCATGCTTTAATGTTTATGACTTCATGATGGCCATTGTGTGAGTTCAAGTTACACATGTTACGTCTCTATCATCCCAGCATGCCTTACTCAGTATGTTGTATCGTTATACTAGTGCATGAATGTAAATGTCATGTGTTAGGAAGCCGCATGATTAATGTTCTCCCTATAAATAGGTTCATGATAGTGTGATCGTTCAGTTCTAGTATCATGATAGAGTGAGTTCCATACTTGATGAATATGTGTTATAACTTGATGTCAACATGCCTTATATGATACGTAATTCCCAGTACATGTTAAGATGATGATCCTTAATGTAAATTCGTGGTTGTATGACATTTTGTACACATGCTTGCCCCATTGCTTAGGTCCCGTGTTGCACCTTGCTTCCTGTCCTGATTATATGTCGCCTTTGCACGTCTAATTGACCTGTTGTATTGGTCGTACTAAGGACTGATTTGAAGCATGAATTGCATGACAGGAGTTGTATATAGTTATTGTCTTCCCGTAGATTAGACCCATGATAGTGTGTTACACTTCCCTTGTATGAATGTCGTAAGATGATTTCCCCTGCATGTATAGTCGATGTTACCCATGGTTTATTGGCTAAATTAGTATTTCAATTGTGATCATGCTATTTGACATGATGTCTTGGTAAATGCATGCCTTATTCAAATGGTTGTTGAGTTGGAATACATACCTTGTATGCTAGTCATATTGCTTGTTGCGTAGGCTTGCATTATGCATTGCTATATTCCTCCCATGCTTCTATATCGACGGGCTATGTTAATATGATTTCTTACACATCGATGTGTTGGTCATTCAAGCGCATGTATGTATCGATTGTCATATTGAACTTTTAGCATCATGTAGGGTCATTGGTTGTGACTTGTGCGAATTTATAACTTGCTTGCATTATTGTTGATTCCCTCTTGAGCTAGGTCCCTCATAGTGTGATCCTTCCCTCCTTTTATCACCTTGAAATATCTTACTCATGCAAATTAGATTGATGTTGAATTCGATGATCAATTGCTTTATGTGATGGTTTATCCTGGCATGCTTACATGTTATCACTCGGTAGTGTTTTCCTATTACCTTATGAATTCCTGTAGTGTTGGCATAGATGTATGATTTGACACCTCGCATGATTACACACCACGTTATATCATTTCGCATATACATGACGCATGAATGCTAAAATGAATTTAGTTGAGTTTTCTTGATTGTGGTCATGGTTCGATATGTGCTAGTAGTATCCTGTAGGGCTTATGATTTCCAATATGACTCACTAAATGATTACATGTTGTACCTATTCTATGATGTGATAACTACTATACCTTTATATGTGTCCTATAACGATTCGTTCCTAGCATGATTATAATCTATTGCCCATGATGTCCTTCTTGTTACTTTTGATGATGCCTCATGTTTCGTGAACATCCTATTGAACCCCTTTTAATGACTCTTGACTATGCTTGTATCACATTATGTGTCGCTAGTATCATGTAGGACATGCGCTTTCTAAATGTATCTCATCATATGATTACGTGTCATGCTTGACCTACTATATGACCAGTGTGTTCGGATGAGATAGTTACTAGGTTGCTCCTATATGTTCTCGTATGACGCTTAATCTAGTTGTTATGTTACACCTTGCCATGCCATATTTGACCTCACCTATTGATGCGTACACCATGCTTGTGCATTCGTTCATATACACCATACTCGTCATCGTCGTTAAATCCCACATGACCTCAAATCCTGCATGCTCATTATTGATTCCGCCTAACTTGCTAGACATATCTGCTTTCATGGAATAATAGACTACTATCATATCTCGCATGCATCAGTATAGGAATTGATCGTGTCGTTGGAAATGAATACGAATGTTGCTCCTCTGAAATAGGTACATGTTAGCGTGGATTAGCGTGATTGATATGCTCCATAATGAATTCGTGTTTGCTTGTCGTGATTATAACTTGATGGACTTCCATAAGGGCATCGTTGCTATTCTCATGTCGGAGTTTCGTCTCTAGTTGTCATCCTTAGGGTTGGTGTGTGTTCGTTCCGAAAGGAACATTGGGTTGTCCGCTCTTGTCCCTCCCCTATCTTCGCTAACTTGGACTTCTACGCGACACGTTGGACGAGCGACCGCATGAAAGAGGAAATGGGAAGTCGGATAGCGATAGAGCAATGCCGCGAAGGCGTGGGCCCATAACCCACAGGCCTCAAGATCAACGATTTCGGCAGGACAAGCACGTTTTGAGGATGACGATTACTGGGTACGATATGACTTGCAAGCGGGAGTGTCCTCCCTTCGAACTCTTAATCCTCGCTGAATTAATTGATGATGGTATTACATTGATATGGCGATGAAATTTATGTGTTGATGTGCTGACCTGGTAATGAATCTTGCATGATCATCCATTGTCTATGATGATATGATTCGATGTCTTATAGTTTTCATGTACCATGATGTTTCGATGTTTTGCTACCCTATATTGCTAAGCATGATCTAAACTCTTGTGGCTATAAAAGTACGAACTGCGAATGCTGAGGAACCTGAATTGTTATCTGATAAGGTTATGTTGAAACTTGCTAGATTGAATTGACTATGTTCATATATGGCGTTTTGCAATAATTTTGAGCATAATAGCAAATTGAGACTTGTTGACTGAGGATAATGTGGGAATTTTCTTGTTTACATGACTTGTTAATATGCACTGACATGATGTTAGATAGCGACCATGAGGAACCTGGTATGGAACGATATTACATGTTGATATGCAATATCGAAATCTAGTTGAAAGTGACAAATGTTATCATGATATATTGATGCTTTGCTATCCTGTTATGTTGTTATAGAAGAATGTTAGGATGTGTTGCGATAGGATATACGGGATAATGATGTGTTATTATATGAAATCATGATGTTGTGTTATATAGTTAAGCATGATTATTGATACGTTAAATGATGAACATGACTTAATGGTGCATGGTTATTAAATGATCATCATTCGATAATGTGATTAGTTGAGGTGATGTCTTTGATAGCATGTTGACATGTTGGTGATTTATATACTACTTGATATTCCTTTTCTGAATCTCAATAGCATGACCTTGATGTGTTGATATGTTGACATGGTAAATCTGCTATGACTGGTTCTACTTGTAGTGCGATGTTATGCGATTGTGAGAATTGATGTGTACTGACATACTAACTCATGACACCTAACCCATTGATCTCTTGACATGTGTGCTTGCATGATAAGTTATGAGAATTCGATCACGGACTTGTGATGCCTTTAGTATGATGTAGATATGCCTTATGTCTCGTGGTATGATGTTGAGATTTTGTTATTGCTTTTGGCATGTTTTGAAGGGATGGTATGATTTATGTTATGGATAAACATGTTATGCGGTTGAGATGTCGATTGGTTGAGATTATCATTATTGATGTTGAAATTTGCCACATGAGAGGTGGTTGATGATGTTATGAGTTGGTTTACTTTTGCTCATGTTGAGTTGAAAATGATGACTGATTTGATTCGGAAACTGGGAAGAGAATATAGTATTAGTCCTTAGAGGTGGATGATTCCACCTCTCGTGATATGAAATTGCTTGACTAACGTCGAATTTGAAGATTTTTAACGGTTTTGAAAAAGACTAACTTGGATTTTAAGGAATAAGCGCTATCGAGAATTTCAATGATTTCAAGGGTAATCTCTCCACTTACAAAACTCTTTTGAATCATTCGGGACTGGATTTACATTATGACGTTTCACGAAGTGGATATAAGCATTTATAAGGGCACTTATGGATTGCTTGTTAAGACCTAGTGGATGTTATGATTCTTCTGAGTTATAATATGATTGAGAAGTCGGGGTAAGGATATGATAGGGGCCCATATCACATTCTTGCTACGACCGCTTAAGAATATTATGATCACGACAAAGATACTGTGAGGATTTCATAGGGGCACTTATGAGGTACTTACGGGATCAATAGCATGATCTTTAGACTCACCAATTTCAAACTTCATCCCCTTTGCTTTTAAAAGATTTTAGTCTCGGGGACGAGACTTGTTTTTAGAGGTGGATGATGTAAGGACCGAGATTTTTGAAATATTATTCATATAAATTATAGATTCTATTTTAATTAAAATTCATTTAAGATCCAAGACTTCGGAAAATTTTGAAAATTTTCGTATTCGATAAACCGAATTATTTTATTTCCCGAGACCACTCCCGGCATAAACTTGTTATTCGATCTTGGACATGAATTTATTTCTCCCTATATTTCCGAGGCTTGAAAATATTTTTGGGTTTCGTTATTTAATTCGGTTTTGAAAGTTTATATTAAATTTAATTTAATCGCATCGGGTTAAGATCAGAAAGTGAGATTCGAGATTTATTTCCAGGTAGATAATTTGACTTTCTTTCCCCATTTACTACCTTTCCCATCCAAGCTGAACCACCCTACGCCTGACCCCTGCCACGCCCCTAACCTCTTTCCCCCCTACCCCTAGCTGTTGCTCAGCCATCCGGATCGATAAACCCATCTGTCCACCCCGTCATTTCTTTCACATCCCAACTTTCTCAAACCGTCTGCTATGCTTGCTCTTCAGCTCATCACCACCACTGTACACCATCACTCTTCAACCATCGAAGCACCCTTCAACACCATCACGCATCGTCACCGTCGCCATCATCCATCTTCATTTCTGCACCTTCAACCACAACACACACCACCATTTCCTCTTCCTTCTTCCTTCCTTCCACCTCGAGCTGCCAGCGGAAGGTCCCACGCACCCCTCGGAGCCACCACCATCACCCGGAGCAGCCCAGAAGCTCCCCAGCGCCGCCGCAAGCCACCGGAACCCCATCGTCCCGTTCGAGCGTGAACAATCTTCCGGTCCGACAAGCCATAGCGAGCCACCGAAGAAGCCCAGAACTCCGATGGAGAGCTCTGAAGTCGCGAAATCCCTCGGTGAGCTTCGTTCCTTCCCTTTCTTATACCGTTCATCCCTTTCATTCTTTTGGTTGAGAAGAGATCTGTGAGAGCCGAGTGTGGGAATCTGGGGCGAGGTCGAGAGCTCCGGCGAGATCGAGACCTCCGACGAACGCTGCGAGAGGTGGGAGCGAGGCGAGAGCGCGGGAGAGTAGCGAGCACGTGAAAGCGAGCGAGCGTCGAGTGAGCTGCGAGGCTGGGAAACTCCGGGTGAGGCAGGAGAGCTGAGCTCGAGGGCGGGAGAGTGAGGTTGGCGCGACGTCGAGCAGCACCAGCGAGCAGCGCAGCGGGAGCCTTCGGAATTGGAGGAAGAAGAAGAAGCGTGTTGGGCCTGCCCAGTCAGCACCCGTGGGCCCCCATACTAACATATATACATTGTGTTTAATGCTAACCGGTTGGGATTTATATTATGGTTTCGGTTCGGGTTAAAAGTGTTGGTTCGGTTCGGGTTTATTCGTTATATATATATTTATTTAATTTATTAATTAATTGTCTAACCAATTCCCGATAATTGATTATTTAGAAATCGATTTATGTGTCGATATTTAAAGAGGGCCGGTTTTAAAGTATATAAATTGAATTATTTATTAAGTGTTGAAAGTTATTTAAGTCCTTAGAATGATGATTTTAATTAAAGTGAAGTATGCCGGGATTATTTAATCGGATTTTTGGAAGTAGTTTTAAAGATTAAATATTTTATGTATTAGAAATGGCTAAGTATAACTTTGAAGTAACTGTTTTGACTAACAACTTGACTAGCTAGTGAGATTATATGGATTGAAGTATGATTGAGCCAGTTATGGAAATGACAATGGAATAAGATGATATAAGATGTTGAGATAAGTTGAGATAAAGGATGTTGATGATGCTATGATTAATGGATTGAGGAGCATGTTATGTAGTGGTAAATGGATCCCGTTGTGTGCAGTACGTAATGGGGCGAGCTCCGCTGGTATGATCATCAGAGACTGGAACGCAAACCCCATCCAAATGTCATACTTAAAACTGGGTCGTTCATCACCCCTACAAGTTGAAGCCGCAGCTCTTAGGCTGGGGGGTGGTGGAGGCCAGAAAATTAAATATCCAGAACATTGTCTTTGAAGGCGACTCCAAAATCATTATTGACTACATGAGAGGCAAAACCCGATGCCCGTGGGAAGTAGAAATGACCTTGTCCGACATCCAATCCATCATTCGAAATATGAGGAAAGTTTCCTTTTCTCATACTCCCCGCACAGGCAACAGAGTGGCTGATAAGGTTGCACACCTTTGTCACTCTGCCTATGGGGTCCAACTAACAACTAACGAAGATCTTCAGGATCAACCATTATACTCGCTATGAGTATCTGACGATGCCGCCAATTGACGCCTGGGGTGTGCTGGACAAGCTCACCAATTATGACAACAAATATGGGTCTACTGCAAACTATGAGGAGAACTCTTACGCCAGGCCAGCACCATCTATGCCACTCTATGAGCCAGCAAAGGAGATCGACCCAGATGTCAGAGAGCAGTTCTACGGAGACCAGAATCGCAAGCTCCTCAAGCAAGTCAAATATCTATCTGTCAATCAGCCTTGCATCGAATGCGGATCACAGAGGCACACCACTACTGAGTGCCCACACACAGAGCAAGTCAGAATGGCAGAGACTCATGAAGAGGCAGCCTACGCTGGGGGTCCCAATCGCTACATGGGAGACCAACGGTCCTATCAACCACAGTGGAACCAAGGTCCTCCTAGGAACCCCCCACTCTACAGAGCTCCAGGACATCCAGAAAGGGATCAAAAGAAGGACGATCTGTAGCTAATCCTTGATGAGATGCGCCGAAATCATGCACAGAACCTGCAGGCTACCAACACCATCAACAATCAGCTCCAGAATTTCAACACAAAATTTGGGGAACTGGATATCTGGAAAAGAGGAATAGAGACGCAGATGGGTCAAATCGCTGCACAGATCCCACGACCGTCCGGACAGCTCCCTGGGCAAACAGAACCAAATCCTAAGGGGAAGACCGGACACGTCGCAACTATCAAACTCAGGAGTGGTCATCAATTACACAAGCCAGAGGTCGGGAAACAGCAAAGCAAGGCAGAGCAGCAACTCGAGACAGAGCAAAGCCTACTCGATCTCGAGGAGACCGTACTCGACCTCGACAAGAAGCTACTCGACCAAGACCAGAAGCCGAGCTCGGACTCCGCTGCGCAGACCAGCAACTCCAGGTCGACCACCCAACTCGATGTCGAGGAGCCCATGGTCGAGATCGAGGAGCAGCATCTGGCCGACGTCGACGACTCTGCAACACCTCCGAACGCTGATCTGGCTCCGAAACAGAAAAAGCCACTGCCTTTCCCTTCAAAAGCACAGAAAGATCCCACTGCAGGTAGATTTACCATATTTGTTAATATGCTACAAGAACTGAATGTTTCTATCCCTTTTACAGAAGCCTTGCAAGAGATGCCTGGATATGTCAAATTTCTAAAGGAAATCATGAGCAAGAAGCGATCCATCTCAGAGATCGCAGGCGAATGCAAAGTACTCCACTTCCCTGAAAAGAGACCTGACCTTGGTAAGTTTTCTGTTACTGTGGGTTTTGGGCAATTTAAATATGAGTCTCTGTGTGATTTAGGAGCAAGTGTGAGCATCATGCCTCTATCAATCTGGCGGAAGGTCAAAATAGGATGCATAGAGCCTGTGGATGCCAAGCTATACATGGAAAACAATACAGTAGTCATCCCTACAGGTATAGTTGAGAATGTCCCTGTCCAGGTTGGTAAGTTCTTTGTTCCAGCATATTTCCTTATCATTGACTGTGCTGAAGATCCTACTAGCCCTATTATTCTTGGTAGACCATTCTTAGCTACAGCAGATGCCATAATTAGTGTTAAGAATCGCTCGCTCACCTTCATCATAGGCGATGAGGTTTTGAATTTCTCTTTTGGCCCTGCAAAAGAGGAAATTTCCTGGCTGGAGGTGAAAAGAATCAGCAACCGCGGGACCAAGCAAACAGCGGAGGGAAGCGCCAGCACTGTCCTCGAGGTCAACAAGAGCTGCTCGATCTCGACAAGGGCGCTACTCGATCTCGGCATATTTATTAATAATTGCTAGGTGATCTGTAACCTGCTTGCTTATATCTTGCTGCTTTTCATCTTGCTGATCTGCTACTCCAGGTAAGTTCTTTGAACTTACTCATGATGGGCGCTCTATGCACTGGGTGTTATATACTAGGCTAGTGTCCATGCACCATACGACTTAGAATCACACTTAGGAGCTAAAATGAAAATCATATGATTGCTATATGTCCTTGCAAGAGAACAGCCGTTGTCTGTGAAGTAACTAGAGTTTTTGCTAGGGTCAGAGGACGACCCAGTCCCATCGGGTCCCGTCCTGAGTCAATCGAGTCATGGAAGTTCCTTTACTTATATTATGAGCATGATTGCGAAAGCTGCCCGCGGGCTTTATTATTTCTTATGGGGCGGGTTGGGCATGCGAGCCGCCCGATTATTATGGAATGCATTCATGAGCTGGCCAGTCTTCGCCCTATCGGAAAGGGGGTGGAGGTAGGAAAGGGACATGCCACTTGGCATTCTGTGTGGATCCATTTATCGCTTTCTGCATTATATTAAACTGTCAGTATATATATGTGATTTAATTTACGCATGGCATTACGCATTTCATCTTAAGAATAGGATGCTTAATTTATGCCTCTCAGAGTGTGTTTACATACGCGCATGAGTGACCTGATGATTGACCCAGATCCCCCTCATTTTTTTAGATTCAGGTAATCGCTAGCCGTTATCGTTGCTTATGTGGATGCTTGGCGGGTTCAGACTTTTGGCGTTCGATCGAGAGGTTGAGAGACCACCACACTTCCTCTCTTTTATACTCCGTTTCGGATTGTATTTAAACTCAACTTTATTTTTGCTTTCGCTCGATTTCACGCTTAGACTAAGGCAGGTGTTTGGTCCCTAATGGATCCGCGATCTTTAAGGGTTCGAAATCCATTCTTTTAGTACAAATATTTTGTTTTAAAACTCAACCCGTACCTGGATTGCAAGATCCGAACAAGGGGTTTTATCCCTTGAAACGTAACCCGGAAATCATAATTCTGGGCCGTTACACCTTGTCCATGTAAAATCTCTTTAAGATTTTCTCGGTATAAGTACTTTGATGAACAAATATTCCATCTTTCAAATGTTTAATTTGTAAACCAATACAAAACTTGGTTCTACCGAGGTCTTTCATTTCAAATTCTTTCATCAAATATTTTGCAGTGCTTTCCAACTCATTTGACGTACCTATAATATTCAAATCATCAACATACACTGCAATAATAGCAAAACCATTTTTGGAATGCTTTATAAAGACACATGGACAGATAGCATTATTGTGGTATCCTTCTTTGATAAGATATTCACTTAATCGATTATACCACATTCTTTCAGATTGCTTAAGACCATATAACGATCTTTGCAACTTTATAGAGAACATTTCTCTATTCTCTGTATTCTGCATCTGAGGCATTGTTAGTCCTTTTGGGACTTTCATGTATATGTCACTATCAAGTGATCCATATAAATACGCAGTTACGACATCCATTAGTCGCATACGTAGTCCTTCTGAGATAGTTAGGCTAATTAAAAATCTCAATGTAGTTGCATCAACTACCGGGGAATATGTTTGCTCATAATCTATCCCGGGTATTTGAGAAAAACCTTGGGCTACAAGCCTTGCTTTGTACCTCACAATTTCATTTTTCTTATTTCGCTTTCTTACGAATACCCATTTATAGCCTACTGGCTTTACACCTCTTGGTGTAAGCTTAACAGGACCAAAAACTTCAAGTTTTCCTAATGACTTTTACTCAGCCTGGATTGCCTCTTTCCATTTTGGCCAGTCATTTCTGCGACAACATTCTTCGACACTTTGTGGCTCAATGTCATTGTCATCAACGATTATTTTCGTGGCAACAGAGTATGCAAACACCTCATCAAGGATAATATCTTTTCTATTCCATTGTATTCTGGTAGAAACATAATTCACAGAAATTTCATAATTATCAATGTTTCTATCTTCATCCAGAATACTTTTGTCAACTAATGCACCCTCCGCATTTTCCGAGATGTCTTTATCACATTCCTCTTGTATTTTGGCATTTTCTCCCCCTAAATTTATCAGTGGGACAATTTTCATGACGTCCTCTTGACGTCTACTTTTCCTTGGTTTTAAATCTTTAGAACCAAGAGGCCTGCCACGTTTTCATTGTATCGTGGACTCATTTACAGGTTGCTGCCCAGATGTTTGTCTCTCAGGAATTTCAATCCTTTCAGGGGCATTTATAGCAGGCACATGTGACTTTGTCACTTTCTTTGTGTCTGTAAACGAATCCGGCAATTGATTCGCTATACTCTGTAAATGTATAATTTTATCCACTTCTTGTTCACACACTTTAGTACGTGGATCCATATGAGATAATAATGAAGCATTCCACGTAATTTCTTTGCTCTTTTCTCCACCTAAAGTTGGGAATAGATTTTCATCAAAATGACAACCAATAAACCTTGCTGTAAATAAATCTCCCGTTGTTGGTTCAAGGTACTTAATTATCGATGTAGATTCAAAACCAACATAAATTCCTAATCTCCTTTGTGGACCCATTTTTGTACATTGTGGTGGAGCAATGGGTACATAAACTGCACATCCAAAAATTCTCAAATGAGATATATTTGGTTCTTTACCAATCACAAGTTGTAATGGGGGTTGTTTGTGATAAGCGGTTGGTCTTATCCTAACCAACGTCGTTGCATGTAAAATAGCATGTCCCCATACAGATGATGGCAGTTTAGACTTCATTAATAATGGTCTGGCGATTATTTGTAATCGCTTTATCAAATATTCAGCAAGACCATTTTGTGTGTGAACATGAGTCACTGAATGCTCAATTTCAATCCAAATTGACATGCAATAGTCACTAAATGTTTGGGATTTAAATTCTCCTGCATTATCAAGTCTTATTTTCTTGATTGTATAATCCAGAAATTGAGCTCGTAACCGGATAATCTGTGCAAGGAGTTTAGCAAAAGCTGTATTTCTTGTCGATAAGAGACTTACATGTGACCATCTTGTTGATGCATCTATTAGCACCATAAAATATTGAAATGGTCCACACGGTGGAACTATTGGTCCACATATATCTCCTTGTATTCTTTCTAAGAACATTGGAGACTCATTCTCAAGTTTACTCTTGGAAGGCCTGATTATTAATTTACCAAGTGAACAACCAGTACAATTGAAATCATTCGATCTGAGAATTTTCACATTCTTCAGTGAATGTCCATTTGAACTTTCAATAATTCTATGCATCATAACATTTCCTGGATGACCCAAACGGTCATGCCATAATGTGAACATCCTTTTATCATCCAACTTTTCAGATGTTACATTTACTTCTATCGGACTTATATATGTATAATATAGTCCAGAAGAATAAGCTAGCAACTTTTCTAGGATGTTCTTCTTGCCATTTCTATATCCAGTGATACATAGATATTCTTTTCCACCTTGATTCACGGTTTCCATATGAAACCCATTCAGACGCATATCTCTGAAACTGAACAAGTTTCTACGAGATTTACTTGAATATAATGCGTCATTTATAATCAGTTTTGTCCCTCCAGGGAGCAAAATACAAGCTCTTCCAGAGCCTTCTATCATCTTTGCCACACCGGATATTGTTCTGACATTTGCCTCGATTAATGTCAATTGTGTGAAGTATTCTCCGCTTCTCAAGATGGTGTGGGTAGTGGCACTGTCTACCAAACATTGATCTTTGCCACTTGGTTTAACTTCACTTATATCCATATCTTCAATATAAAAGGAGATATAATTAAAACTTTAATACATTTTTATTCATTAATAATATATAACAAGTACATTAAAAGTAATGCAGAAAGTAAATACACTGCGATATGTTACAGGAAATAAACACACTACGGTATGTTACAAAAGTAAATTGCATGGAAATAAAAGTACTGATATTTAATAGTTCATAGCATCACTAAGTCCAAAATCTCCATCTCCATCAGGAGTATTTGCGAAGAAACCAGAGATGTCCAGATCGGGCTCAGGTGGAGTGTTATTGACAAAATTACTCTCCACCTTCTTTCCTTTGTTCTTGGATGTCTGATACAGCTCAACCAAATGTTTAGCTGTGCGACATACCTTCGCCCAGTGGCCTGTCATGCCACATCTGTAACATGGAGATTTTGATTTCTGAGTAGATCCCGATGGATCTTTCCGGACCATCAGCTTATCATTCCCCTTTGAAGAGGATGCTCCGGGAGCTTTGTGCCACTGATTAGTAGCAAAGCTTCTACCACGACCACGACCTCTTCCACGACCTCGACCTCTACCGCGATTATTCCCATCTCCACGGTTATTCGTATTCCAGCCACCATCTCCCTGAGATGTATATTGACCTGGGAACATTCCATGTGCTGCATTCTTCTCAGTATATGGAGCAGCACCAGTAGGCCTTAGGTTGTGGTTTTTCATCAGAAGTTCATTATTTTGCTCAGCCACAAGTAATACTGATATCAAATCAGAATACTTTGTAAAACCCCTCTCTCTATATTGTTGTTGCAACAACACATTTGATGCGTGCATTGTAGAGAAGGTTTTATCGAGCATATTTTCTTCAGAGATTTTCTGCCCACATAAACGTAACTGGGACGTGATCCTGAATAAGGCAGAATTAAAATCACTGACAGACTTAAAATCCTGGAACCTCAGATTGCTCCAGTCATATGTGGCTATTGGGAGTAAAACTTTCTCCTGATGCCCATATCTCTGACTTAAGTTCTCCCATAACTCTTTAGGATCTTCCACCAGCAAGTATTTAGACTTAAGGCTTTCATTCACATGATGGCGCTAAAATATAATCGCCTTTGCCTTATCTCTGGCCCGATAAGTCGAGAATATCAAATTCCCGCTCTGTAAGATTTGCCATTGAACTAACTACAAATAAAATCATATGAATTAATATTGACATAATTAATTATCATATAAATTTAATTTATAGGTTAAGATGACATATATTATATCTCATTACTATATATGTAAATGCTATAAACAAATATAATAACATTATATATACATACATATATATATATATTATACACACACACACATGTATATGTATATGTATATGTATGTGTATGTGTATATGTGTATGTGTATATGTGTATATATATATATATATATATATATATATATATATATATATATATATATATATGTGTGTATGTATATATATATATATATGTATCTATGTGATATATGCATGCATGTTATATCTTAACATAATATATATACATCATACATGGATTACATACTTTGAATATATTAGTGGGTAAGTATGTATGTAAACATTGTATACTGAATATATATACATGCATGTGTTATATTGTATATATGTACTGTATATATCTACGTATATATATATATATATAGCAGATGTTGATGTTGCGTGTAGAATTGATAGAACAGGCCGGTTATCTAGTATGTAGGAAAGTGAAGCACGTGATGTCATTATGATATGTGATGTAAAATGGGAAGTGAACATTCTACCGATTGACAACACACTAGTCCTTTAAAATTTTAAACCGTGTATCATCACTATATGTTCAAGCTTTCTTCAAAGCACTCTCATTTTCTCATAGTATATACCAACCTCCAAATAAAAAACTCTCTTTTGGAAAAAAAACAACTTAGACATCAAATTTTTCAGTGGAAAAATTTTCCCATCTTCAAGTATGAGGTATTTGAAGATCATCAAAGAAGTGAAGAACAAGGGTATATTAAGCATGGATTTCCAAGTTCAAGAGGTAATTATGGGTGGAAAAACATCTTTAAAATTTTACATCTTCCACCTTTGTATACCCTATCCTCATATTTCCCTTCTCACTTTTTTTTCCTTAAATCACCACCAATCCTTCCATTTTTACTAACATCCCATTTCTCTACAAACCTTTTCTTCTTTAAATTACCATCACTCCTTTTACTTTTACAATTATCTCATCTTCATCATCATCAATCTCATCTCCTCCGGCCTCCTACAAACCACCATGAACTCCTCCGACCGATTCGATCTTGAGATACTTATTAGCATGGCAATAATTTATGCGGTTATATTCATTCTGTTATTTTGGTGGAGGTTTGTTGGGCTCTAAGAAGAAATCAAATCCGGTGATTTTGGTGAAGATCCGACGAAGAGGTAAGAAGAAATCGGTTTTATAGTTTAAAACTTGTATTAGTTTTCAAGTTTAGACCGATTTGGTTGTAAATCCGTTTGGATCTAATAAAATACCGGGTTTATGTCTCATATCTTGTATGAATTTTCCCTTCTTACTTGTTACTATTTAGTAGAACATAACCGAACCATATAAATGGTGATTTGTGTTCTACGAGTTGAAAACTTTGATTTTCAGAAGAAGATTCAAAGCTTTACGAGTTTCTGTTGTAGAAGATCCCTTAATTAAGAGAAACTACAGAGCATACTTCTCATAATCGGTTTCTTTACGAAAATAATTAAGCAAATTCTTAGATTTTGAATTTCTACCTTGTATTTGTTGGCTTACTCAGTTGGATCTGAAGAACACTTGTGCTGATAACGTATTGTAAGATTTATCAAACGCTCTGATTGTATTAATTGTATTCTCAAGTCTGTCTAATTAACAAGTGGGTACATTGCCTTTTATAGACAAAAGAAGCCTAATATGATCAAAACTGATAGAAGGCCGTAAGGGCCGTAATACAACAGAGCTGCAAAAGGTACAATAAGTTACAGTAGTAGTAGGTGAATGATTCACAAATATCACAACATATATATATATAGGGTTTACTTCAAATGTAAAAACTCCTTAACGTGTAAAATTTGCTAATGGGCCTAATTTAATTACTAATGGGCCTAATTTCATCAGTAGAATATCTGCCCCCTTGCCCATGCGTGTGCCCCTCCTTCTCGGACCAGATTTTAAAAAAAAAAAAAAATTTTTTGTCCCATAATTTTTTTTCGTGTTAACACTTTCTGCTGTGCAAGTATATATAACTTGCTTTTGTGCACATATAACATCTTATTGTGCAAATATAAGTTTATTTTGTGCAGACATAATAATTCATTATGGGGTAAATAGGTAAATGTGCTTATTTCAATTATAAAAATTTATAATTGAATATATGTTTAATTTATGGGTAAATTGTTAAATATGTCTAATTTTATGGGTAAATGCACTTTTTCCCGTTTTCGACATCTTTTGTTGTGCAAATATAAAGTGTATAAATAAAATGATAAAGTGCAAGAATAAAATCACGATGTGTATGAGTAATAATATGAAGTGCACAATTAAGGTTATTTTTAATGTGTTTTGACTCATTTTTCATCGGCGTCGCATCGGGGGGTCCGAGGGGCGAACTTATCGTCTATTTGTTTGAGGGGATTATGAGGGCTGAGATGCCCAACTCCTGTTCGCGTGAGGGTGCTACTTTTTATTTTATCTTCGTTTTTTGCTACTTACATCCATTTCCCTCGCTTCCAATATTTCATATGTGTCATTAAAAGCCTATTAGCTCAAAATGGGAGAGCAATGTGCCTACGCACAAAGATGTGGGTTCAAACCCCATATAGGCTATCTATGTGGTATCTCTTATTATGTTTCTCTTCGTGAATAGTATAAGGGGCAAAAATAGTATAAAATTATAATGTGCATTTGTGCAACTGTGTAGTGCATTTGTGCAACTGTGAAGTACATTTGTGCAACTGTGAAGTGCATTTGTGCAACTGTGAAGTGCATTTTTGCAACTTTAAAGTGCATTTGTGCAACTTTAGAGTGCAAATATAAGAACATAAAGTGTGAAAATAAAATTGTAATGTGCACATTTAGAATACAAGTGTGCAAAAGTAGGATACAATTGTGCAAATTTAAACTACAATTGTGCAAAAGTAAGATACAATTGTGCAAAAGTAAGATACAATTGTGCAAAGGTAGGATACAACTAAGATTATAATGTGCATGATTAACAATTTGCGATTGTTGCGCTCTTGTCTATTATGTAACCTATGTGGGATTTGAACCCACATCTTTGTGCAAACGCACATTGCTCTACCAATTGAGCTAATAGGCTAAATTATGATTTTCATGCTAAAATGGAAGAATCTAATCGACCTAAAGCATATCGCAATAAAATTCTAAAATTCAATTAGCTCATGATTCACAAACTATTTGACAATGCTATGAACATGAAATTAGCTCCAAATCAACCCAACATCAGAACCATATCATCAATTTCAATCAATTTGGATGTTGGCAAAAAAAACCCAAATTCTAAATTATATCGCAATAGAATTCTAAAATCCAATTAGATCATGATGCATAAACAATTTGACAATGCTATGAACATGAAATTAGCTCCAAATCAACCCAACAACACAACCATATCATCAATTTCAGTCAATTTGGCTTTTGGCAAAAAAAACCCAAATTCTAAAGCATATCACAATATAAAATTCTAAAATTCAATTAGCTCATGATCCATAAACAATTTGACAATGATATGAACCTGAAATTAGCTCAAAATCAACCCAACAACACAACCATATCATCAATTTCAATCAATTTGGCTTTTGGCAAAAAAACCTCAAATTCCGCTCCTAAATCAAACCCTAGGTTTTCAATCTCAATCTAAATCATTCAAACACTATTTTGTGCAAATATAATTTTAAGTTGTGCAAATATAATATTATGTTGTTCGTTTATAAACTACGGAATAATTTTGTAATTTATTAAATTTAGTTAAAAGCATATTTGGGAAGAAAAGGAAAATATGGGTCAAAATTATAATATCATCATCTTCCTCACACCGCCTGTAAACCTCCGATTAGAAATGGCGGTTGCACCGGTGGACTTCGGCAAGCTCCCGGTGCCAGGCTAGGGCACGGCGGCGAAAGAGGGGGACAGATACGGGACCGTGGGGGCGTGAATAGTCCGTTGGTGGCAATCGTTGGTGGCTTCGGTGGCGGCAAGGCAGTGGTCGCAGGCGGCAAAGGGAGCTCCGGTGTTGTTGGGAAAGGAGGAAATCGTTGGCGATTCCGACGATTCCGATGAGGATTCCGGTGATTGCGAGGAGGAGAAGCCGGATCCACACCCGCCTTGTCGAATTGACCAATGCTCGATGCTCGATTCCGGCGATTGCGATGATTCCGACGATTGCGATGGAGGAGTTCGATTCTGATGATTGCGAGGATTTCGACGAGGAATATTCCGGCGATTGACACCGCCTAGTCCGATGCTCGATGACCTGCCTCCTGCCATGCTCGATGCCCGACAATTGAGACTTCGCCCAAGCCATGTTCGCTTCTGAATTTTTGCACAGAGGGAGGAAAGGGACGACCGGTTAAATTTTTTAAAACAAACCGGTTCAGTTTTTTTTTAAAAGGGCACGGGTCCGGTTTTCCAAAATTTTACACGTTAAGCAAATTTTACACGTTAAGGATGTTTTACATTTTAAAGCTATATATATATATATATAAGTTCTAATGAAATAGAAAATAATGAGAAGGAAAAAATTGATTTTATATAAGTTCTAATGAAACAGAAAATAATGAGAAGGAAAAAATTGATTTGATTGGTTCAATAGGATTAAAATAATATAAATTTATGTCCAAAAAATGCGTCCACCCAGCTGTCCTCGCGCGTTTCCCTGCTCCCCAGTCGCACCACCCGCTATACAGCGTCTCAACCATTTTGGCAATTAGTGTCTCTTGTCATTATTTGCATTTATCAAACTTTGTTAGTTAATTAAATGCCTCAAAATCGATTTTACAACTTTTAATATATATATATATTTCTAATTATAATTAAAATGTTTTCACATAAATTTATTAACTATAAATTAAGATATATATTAATATATATTTCATAATAAAAAAATTCATTCTTCTTTTATTTTCTTTTAGTGTTTATTTTCTAAGTATTTATTTGTTTGTTTTTTAAAATAAATGATTCATAAATCAATACTATATATTTCATTAATCACTACTCTTTATTTCATGAAGCACTAATATTTAATATGGAGTAATTATAAAATTTTCATTCTTCTTTTATTTTCATTTAATTTTTAATTTTTAATTTTAATTAATTATTTATTTATTTTTAAAATAAAATGGAAAGACCAATAAAAAAATTTAGTGGGGATTACTATGTTAATCTATCACCATTATAGCTAGTAGAAATATATTTTTTCGTTAATTTTAATGAAATGATAGAATAGTGTTAATGATATAGTAATATGTCATTTGCATTGCACACACTTATCAGTTACCACACACCCCAAAACCAAATTAACACTCCTATATTAAAAAAAAAAACTAAATTAACACTTACCATATTTAACGGCAATTAACCTCTAATTTGATGGAAGGATCTATTTGAAGACAAAACTAAAGTTTGAGGACCACATTAGAACAAAGTAAAGCTTAGGGTCTTAAATGAAACAATGGTTAAAGGTTAGGGATGATAGATGCAATTTACCCTACTATTTATTTCATAGACCAATACTATTTATTTGATGAACTACTGCTCTTAATTTATTTAATGAATCACTACTCTTTATTTCATGAACCACTACTATTTAATAATTGTAAAATTTCCATTCTTCTTTTATTTTCTTTTAATGTTTATTTTTAATTTATTAATTATCTATTTTAAAATGAAATGTTTCATGAACCAATACTATTTATTTCATGAACCAATACTATTTATTTAATGAACCACAACTCTTTATTTGATGAACCACTACTCTCTATTTATTTGATAAACCACTTGGTATAAAAACCCTGAACTACTTCGTATAGAACCCTTGAACCTTGGTATATAAACCCTGAATCACTTGGTATTTAAACTCTGAACCACTTGGTATAAAACCCCGAACCATTCGGTAAAAAAATCCTGAACCACTTTGTACAAAAACCCTGACCACTTGGTATTAAAACTCATGAACCACTTGATATTAAAACCCTGAACCACTTTGTACAAAAACCCTGAACCACTTGGTATTAAAACACTGAACCAATTGGTATTACACTTTCATATCAAGTCTCTACTATTTATTTCATGAACCGCTACTATTTATTTATTTCATTATTCATTTATTTTCTTTTAGTGTTTATTTTTTTAATTAATTAATTATTTGTTTTTAAAATAAAATGGTTGATGAACCAATATTATTTATTTCATGAACCAACACTATTTAATAATTGTAAAATTTTCATCCTTCATTTTTTTAATGTTTATTCATTCATTTATTTATTTATTTGTTTGTTTGTTTGTTTTTAAAATAAAATAGTTCATGAACCAATTCTTTTCATTTAATGAACCACTATTCTTTATTTGTTGAACCACTACTCTATAATTCATGAACCACTAGAATTTATTTCATGAACCACTTCTATTTACTTCGTGAACCACTTCTGTTTATATATGCTGAACCGCTTGGTATTAAAACCCTGAACCACTTGATTTATAAACCCTGAACTACTTGGTATAAAAAAAACTAAATCAATTGGAATAAAACCCCTGAACCACTTGGTATTAAAACCTTGAACCACTTGATATTAAAACCCTGAACCATTCGGTATAAAAATCCGGAACCACTTGGTATATATAAAACCCCTTAACCACTTGGTATTAAAACTCCCGAACCACTTGGTATAAAACCCCTAAACTTCTTGGTATTAAAACATAATCACTTGGTATAACTTCATGAACCACTTTGTATAAAAACCCTGAACCACTTTGTTTAAAACCCTGAACCACTTTGTATAAAAACCTTTAACCCCTTCTTTACCAGAAAAAAAAAGATAAACATAAAACTTAAACAAACTTGTTTATTTTTTCTTTTATAATTAAAGCATTGAAATGATGGCCAACCATTTGGGATATGCTTTGGAGGATTATAGAAATATGAAAACAGAATAATTAAAATGAAAGAAATATTAAAATTGGAGGCTTGAAGGGCTACGAGCCGAGGCTAATTCAAATTTGTACGACTTTGAGCAGGCAACTAAGATCAGGAGGCCGCTCCCATCTTTCTTAAGAGGACCGAGTTGCAGAATCGGCTTCATCGAAAATCAAAATTGGAAGGCCAAGAGATTTGATTTTGGTCGTTTCTCGAAGAATCGAGAGGGTGCCGGAGAGAAGCGATTGGAAGGCGGTGGGATTAGCAGAGGCAGTGCGCAAGGCTCGAAATCTCGTCGAAGAAAGATGAGGTCGAGGTCTGGTAGCATCTCGGAGATGGAGGCTCCGACACCGAAAAAGGAGGGAGGCATCGGGAGATCGATAAGTCACCGACGGCGAGGGAGGATCCGTTGCGGTGGACGCAGTCGAAGCAGCGGTGGCCGGAGGAAGCGTCGAGAAAGGAGAGGGAGAGTACAGAGTGAAGGTTGGAGGAGGTGGGAGATGGATAACTTTCAGGCGCGTGAGACTTTAATTTTTTCTAGTGAAACCGACCAATGAGAATCCTTCTTTCCTTCTCACCGTAGAGATTCTTCTCACTTGAACCCCCTCCCCCCATATATATATAGTCTTGTTAGGTACACCGTAAATGATGGTTAAGGATTTGCACGTCGTAATTAACGTGCATGCACGTCCTTATTAACGTGTAGGCGTGGAACTGTGCACGTCGTTAGCAAATGAGAATTTGCACGTCCTTAGCAACGTGCAATACTGCACGTCATTAACAACGTGTAAGGTTGCACGTTGCTAAGGACGTGCAACATGTCCGCTTAGGGTTGAAGGCTTAGGGTTGGGTTTAGGATTAGAGTAGGGTTTAGCGTTAGGGTTTAGGGTTAGGGTAGGGTTTAGCGTTAGGGTTTAATTTGTCATCTATTTTTTTGTCAACTCATATTTAATTTATTCTCATATTTACAAGCAAATAAGTACACTGTATTATTGAATGAAGTTAGTAGCTAGTACTCCTAGCAGTAGGTAGTTGCGCTTCAATTCAGTCTGTATATAAGTGAATACTAGTATTGACGAAACACCAAAAAAAAAAATACTCCCTCCGTTCGGCAAAACTTAACGTTTTACTATTCACGCACGCTTTTTTAGGAGCTAAAAACTATATAAAATATCTAGTTTTTTAAATAATTTTTTTAACAATTTCGTAGTTATTATTAATAAGTACAAACTTATTAAATTTTTTTTTAAAAAATGAATATTTTATGTAGTTTTTATCGTTCTAAAAAAGCGTGTGTGAATAGTAAACGACAAGTTTTGCCGAACAGAGGAAGTATTTATAATCATATGCATAATTGGGTTCCCGCTATATAAATAAACCCGTTTTTAGGTTGATTGTAAACCCGACCAAGATGTGGGAAAACCCACTAAAAACTCCTACCGACACGTGGCATCCATGCCTCCCTCACACATGTCACGAGGCATGTGACACTTGGCGACGAGTGGCCTAGCATGAAGAAGTGCTTGTACTATAAATAAGAGGGTGAGGCCTCATTAGCAGGGGTCGGAAATTGGGATCTCCAACGGCTTAGGCCGGATTCCCTAGCTTTGAGTGCCCCTTTTCAAGCGGGATTAGTCTCGGCTAGTAAAAAACCGACGTTGATGAAACTTCTCAATAGGGGAGGCCCTAAAGGGCTCCGTACTTCTCGCGGCACAGGTTGGGCCGTGTTGAGTTTCTCTCCGCGGGTTAGGTAAGCCCGTCGGGAGCGCCCTGAGTCCCACGGGGTCCACCCCAGGTCCCACCTGATGATGCAATAGAAAATACACTATATAATAAACATGGAATATTACGTCATAAATGGGTCACCCAATGCAAAAGGACGGTTGGTCCCACCATTAACTTATCGCGAGCAAAGCCTCCAACTAGAACCAAAGATCTAGGCTTAGCGCTCCCAATATCTATTGACCTTTATTTCCCTCGCGACTCAAAACTAGTTTAGGAATCAAAGCTAACTCTCATTTGTATCTCGTTAGTCTCCGAAGACCGAGCAAGCAACTCGCTGGCTCAAGCACCTCGCCTCTAATGGCTCAACGTGTATTACCTATGCCCCTAAGTGTGTGGGCATGCGCGACACGTGTCCTACGTAGAACCACGAGGTTGCTAGCCAGCTGCTCGCTTGGTTTCCTTTTAAATACCCCTCTCCGATCTCAGAGCAAGGGATCCGATTCCGAAGATAAGAAAGGCATAAGAGCTCTGATCATCCCCCTGACTTAAAACCCCCGGAGTTGAGTTGTACAGATCCTCGGCCGAAGAAGAACGTTCCTTGGGATAACAACCTCACCAAACTTCCTCCGTAGACGACGATTGAACAGTAAAACATAATTCATCGCGAGTCAAACTCATAACCCTCATCGCTTGGACTAATAAGCTCACAATCTGATCATCATCCCATCAGGCTAAGGCTTGCAGGTATTTTAAAAGCATTATGTCGTCACAAGTGAGGTAATAAGTATAGGCGAAATCTCATGAACGCTTCATTGGCGCTTAATAAGTATAGGCGAAATCTCTAAAGCATTTATTGCATACATTGAAACTAGACAAAAAAATCTGCGAGAAGGATTTCCCAAGATACTCTGCATGTCCTACACGTGATAAAGAATCCCTGCAGAACTAGGCCAAGTACACTGGCGTTTTTTCGAAACTCGAAAATAGTCATATATCGCAAAAATTAAATCATGTTTCGAACCAGTCGAAACCACTATAAAAGTCCTCCTTCCTTACAACATCAAAGGCACAACCTTCTCATTTCCGGTCCTCCCAGAAAAAACACAAATATAGCAGCAAGCATCAGCAATCAAAGCCCAAATAATCCCTTTATATTTGATATTTATTTAGTAGGAGACGAGCAATACATACGCATGATATTACCTTACAAATTCGGTCGACATTTCCAACCCCATGTTCGCGAGAAAATCTTTTTATCCACATCCAAGTCGAAAGAAGAGAAAATACAAAAGCCCAGGCCGGATCATTGTTGTGAGCCTATTTTGCCATGTTTAACAGTAACTTTTATATCGATTTCTGTATACATTGCATGCATTTAGGCTAAAATAATACAGAATCTGTGTAAATTATGTTTATTTGCAAATATATGGAGGTCTACACAAGTTTTTTTTATATTTGGCAGAAATCGGACGCACTTTGGAGCTTAAAGGAAACTCATGGAGAAGCTAAGAAAGATGCAGCTGGAGAAGAGGCCATTTTTCACCATTCTTCGTTCTGAATCAAGCTTTGATGTCTTCATGAGAGTTGTAGCCCTCGAAAAGAGCTTTCCAACGCATGGTCATATGAGTCAATCCGACGAACGAGGACTCGGAAAAGTGCGTTTTAAGAACAGAGCAGAAAGCTGAGAAATCTTTACTCGAGATCGAGTACACTCTACTCGAGATCGAGGAGAGCCTGGTCGAGAAAGAGCTGATCGAGAAGCCGAGGACGAAGACGCAGACCACCTCTACTCGATCTCGAGGAGGCTTAGTCGAGATCGAGGAGCCCGGAGCCAAGGTCCGAGCATGTCGAGTAGAGCCACCCGACCAAGCCAGCCAGACGACGAATCCTACTCGATACAGAGTAGGGCTACTCGAGATCGACTAGACCTCCGAGCCATGTCCGAGCCTTGTCGAGCACCAGTCACCCAAGAAGCCGAGCCACACCCGTCGATGACAATCCTACTCGATCTCGAGGAGCCCTAGTAGAGATCGACGAGCCGTGTCCGGGAGCGCGTTACGCGGTTTCGCTGTCCTACTAGGATTGGGAGTCCTTGGATCCAATTCTATCCAATTTGGCCGAGATCTATCAACATCTATCAAGTTCTATCTATGGAGAAGACATGGAAGACATCTTACCTATTTTAGATTTATTTTCCTTTTAGATTTAATTCCTAAATTGCATTTATTTATCATTAAAGCTTTTAGATATAATTTTAGATATAGATATAGATATTCTATCCTTGATTAGCAAGGAATAGAAGACTATAAATAAAGCCCTAGGGGCTGGTTTTTCATTCATTCCAACATAGAATTCAATTTCAGAAGAGACAAGTAGTTCCACAAGGAGGTTTTAGGAGTTCGAAAGTTTTTAGGGTTTTGGCATTTTGCGAAAGTTGATTGCCGAGATTGTAAAGGCTTTGAATATAGTTTAATGCAAGTTTCTTTTCATCAATCAATGTCTGCTATTGCGATGAGGCGTGAGTAGTCCACCCACTTCTGGGGCTGGGGTGAGCCCAACGGTGGCCATGTGAGGTGACGCGGTGAAGGTCAGATCTTTTTATGCAATTCGTCTTCTATCCCTATGAGCATGATTCTTTTGCGAGAGTTGAAGGTGATCCTTGTTTGTATTATTGAAGCGAAAGTGATCTTAATACTACTTGGGTTAATTATGTGAAAAGGGTTAGTAACAATTAGGGTTTATGCGAAAGCCTCTATATGCCTATTTGTTAGTAACGAAAGTTATTTTGATGGAAAGCATGATCTTTTGTGCCTTTATGTGTTACTTTGCATGGTTATCGTTGTGGTGTTGATACCCTGGTCTTGGAAGTTTTTCATATATTGATTTATTTCTGTCGAAAAGTTGAGTTTTGGTTCGAAATTTGCAATTTAAGTTTTTTGTTTTTTTCTAGTCGATACAGAGGAGCAGCTTGTCGATCTCGAGTAGGACCTTAGTCGATATCGAGTTGGCTCTAGTCTAGGTCGAGTTGAGTTTCTGCTTCTGTCGTCGATTTTGAAGTTTCTGTTTTTACTGAGTTTTGTCAATCTCGAGTTACTACTTGTCGAGATCGAGTAAGCTTCTGCCTTGCTTTGTTCTTTACTTTCGTTTGCTTTTATTTCTGCCTTCATTTGCCTTTTCTGTCTTTGTTCCTTTGTTTCTTTATTTCTGTCTTCTGTTTGCTTGCCTGTGAGAATCTGTTGCTACCTAAGAACTGCTGACGTGCTTCCTCATGGATTCGATCCTGACAACCTTCTACTACAACGGGAAGAAGTCTTGTATTTATTTGCTGAGACAGGGAAGTCAGTCTGAACTTTATTTTATATTTATTTCATACTTGACCATCCTCCTGCAACAACAAATTGGCGCCGTTATCGGGAAAGCAATCATTCGCGCCTTAGGTAGTTAGATCTTACGTTTTCTTTAAGTTTTCTTCTACAGGTATATGCAGGGTACCTTCGAGTATTTCGAAAGGGAAAGAGCGAGACAGTATGCAAAAGAATTGGAATATTTGAGATGGCTATACATCGTTGATGAGGAGGCATGGCTTGAGGGTGTACGCGCATTTAGGAAGCTCCGAGATTCGTCAAAATCACCGCCAGAAGCCCCAATCCTGCTAGAAGGAGAATCTGAACCTGAGGTCGACCTTGACCAACACCTAGTCGATGTCGACCCATCTCCAATCGATATCGATCTATCTCTAGTCGATACCCAGGTATGTCTTTCCGCTATCTCAATTCCAACTTTGCCTTCTGTCTTTGAAAAACCATTTGAAGAACCTCTAGAGGAAGAAGAGCCAAAAAAGAAGAAGTTGGACGTCGTTGCCCATGTTGTTTCAAAGTCAATTTTGCCTTATAAGGTGAAGGCTATCCCCGACGATTTTGAGCAACCGATGTTCATATTCAAGTATGGGGTCCTCGCAAAGTGGCATGAAGCTCCACACGATGAGGTGGAAATATCTCTTCCCACTCCACCGTTTTGTTGTGGTGGAGACGCGCAAACAAATCAACCAATGGAGCAAAAGAGGTATGATTATGAGGTATGCAAATTTCCTTTATATATTCCTTTATGCATGCCAGCTGGATCCTATGAAGATGGATGGGTGGAGCCATGGAGCGTCCACTCGGGGAGGTTCAAGCTTCTTCACATGATGACCCCGGATGACATCCCACGCTTTCCACCACCGAAGGAACCACCAGATCCACCTATACCTCCGGACAAAGATGAGCCAGGCTAATGCTTAAAGGAGAAGTCGGCCTAGAGACTATAAAATCTAGAGCTTGTACATAGACTTTTTGAGACGTTTTTGGACATTGTTTTGTTTGTTTTTGGTTTTGAACACTTTTAGTTTTTCTATTATGGGTATATGTCTTCTACACTTTTCAGGTCCATGGATAGAGGCAAGCTACAATCCATATTCATACTCGGCCCAGGAGGTGCTTCCATTCGAAATTTAGAGGCCCTGCACACCAGTCTAGTGAGTTTCTTTCTCTCCCTTGTTTTTATACAGTGAGGAAACTGTAATGTTTAAGTATGGGGTGGGGGAAGGGCTTACTTTATGCATATTTGCTATATTGTGACATTATGTGTGCATGTTTAAAGTTTAGTTCTTTGAATTGCTACATGGCTATTTTGGAATGCATTATTGATTTATGTGCTTATATGCATGATTTCCAAAAGTTTGAAAAATGACCCCCATTGAAAATTTTGGTTAATGTCATAGAAGTTTTATATTGAACTCGACGATGCAAAATTGGATTCATTAGAGATATAGCATGAAATTGCCTAGTAAAGGGAAGTCACAATGAAGTTCATATTTTGATGAAAACCATGGAAGGAGGTAAAATTTGAAGTTGCTTTTGACATGTTGCATGATAAGATGATGGAGGACTTTATATTTCCATATAATGCTCATTGTTTGAAATCCTAGCCTTACCTATGCTTATGCATCACAAAAGCCATAATATGCCTTATTTCAATTACTGCTCCACATGATCTAAATATTTGCCATTCTTTACCTTATCCGGGGATTATGTTGAGAATGATGTTACATTATGGAGATTATCATATGGTGTTTGTGTTGTGATTATTATCATTATTGGAGTTTGGAAGGAAATTGTTTGAAATATATGGAAAATTTAATGAGTGAAAGAAAATCCAATCACCTCAGGAGATAAAGGTAGATTGACCCTGCTCTCTAAGATAATAGTTTGGAGAGATGGGACACATTGTGAGGAGTCCAAAGCACTAAGTATCCGGGGCCATTCATGACACCCATGTTTGCGACTCGCGAGAAGGCAGTGCTGAGGTCAGAGAGGTAAAAGCATTATTATTGATAAAAGCAATATGAAAGGTTATGAATCTTATGGAAAAGGAATGTGGAAATTCAAGTTTGGAAATACTCCATTTCCCCGGATCATTAGCACCACATTGCCAAAAATTGCCCACCTTTTAGCCTTTTACCAAATCTACTCCTTATTTGAGCTAAATTTAAGTCCTCTTGATTATTAATGCTTTGTCACGAATGAATGTTTTGCATAACCCTCCTTTTGTGAGTAGATGTTGCTTTTGTATAATCGCACATGCATGGATTTGTGACACTAGTACCTTTTCAAGGATGGTAATTGCAGGGATATATAAGAATGAATCTAATATGTTGAGAGTTTTGATTTCTTCCCCTGAATGACAATTAAAAGTATTGCTTGAGGACAAGCAAGCTTAAGTATGGGGTGTTTGTTGTGAGCCTATTTTGCCATGTTTAACAGTAACTTTTATATCGATTTCTGCATACATTGCATGCATTTAGGCTAAAATAATACAGAATCTGTGTTAATTATGTTTATTTGCAAATATATGGAGGTCTACACAAGTTTTTGTTATATTTGGCAGAAATCGGACGCACTTTGGAGCTTCAAGGAAACTCATGGAGAAGCTAAGAAAGGTGTAGCTGGAGAAGAGGCCATTTTTCACCATTCTTCGTTCTGAATCAAGCTTTGATGTCTTCATGAGAGTTGTAGCCCTCGAAAATAGCTTTCCAACGCATGGTCATATGCGTCAATCCGACGAACGAGAACTCGGGAAAGTGCGTTTTAAGAACAGAGCAGAAAGCTGAGAAATCTTTACTCGAGATCGAGTACACTCTACTCGAGATCGAGGAGAGCCTGGTCGAGAAAGAGCTGATCGAGAAGCCGAGGACGAAGACGCAGACCACCTCTACTCGATCTCGAGGAGGCTTAGTCGAGATCGAGGAGCCCGGAGCCAAGGTCCGAGCATGTCGAGTAGAGCCACCCGACCAAGCCAGCCAGACGACGAATCCTACTCGATACAGAGTAGGGCTACTCGAGATCGACTAGACCTCCGAACCATGTCCGAGCCTTGTCGAGCACAAGTCACCCGAGAAGCCGAGCAACACCCGTCGAAGACAATCCTACTCGATCTCGAGGAGCCCTAGTCGAGATCGACGAGCCGTGTCCGGGAGCGCGTTACACGGTTTCGCTGTCCTACTAGGATTGGGAGTCCTTGGATCCAATTCTATCCAATTTGGCCGAGATCTATCAACATCTATCAAGTTCTATCTATGGAGAAGACATGGAAGACATCTTACCTATTTTAGATTTATTTTCCTTTTAGATTTAATTCCTAAATTGCATTTATTTATCATTAAAGCTTTTAGATATAATTTTAGATATAGATATAGATATAGATATTCTATCCTTGATTAGCAAGGAATAGAAGGCTATAAATAAAGCCCTAGGGGCTGGTTTTTCATTCATTCCAACATAGAATTCAATTTCAGAAGAGACAAGTAGTTCCACAAGGAGGTTTTAGGAGTTCGAAAGTTTTTAGGGTTTTGGCATTTTGCGAAAGTTGATTGCCGAGATTGTAAAGGCTTTGAATATAGTTTAATGCAAGTTTCTTTTCATCAATCAATGTCTGCTATTGCGATGAGGCGTGAGTAGTCCACCCACTTCTGGGGCTGGGGTGAGCCCGACGGTGGCCATGTGAGGTGACGCGGTGAAGGTCAGATCTTTTTATGCAATTCGTCTTCTATCCCTATGAGCATGATTCTTTTGCGAGAGTTGAAGGTGATCCTTGTTTGTATTATTGAAGTGAAAGTGATCTTAATACTACTTGGGTTAATTATGTGAAAAGGGTTAGTAACAATTAGGGTTTATGCGAAAGCCTCTATATGCCTATTTGTTAGTAACGAAAGTTATTTTGATGGAAAGCATGATCTTTTGTGCCTTTATGTGTTACTTTGCATGGTTATCGTTGTGGTGTTGATACCCTGGCCTTGGAAGTTTTTCATATATTGATTTATTTCTGTCGAAAAGTTGAGTTTTGGTTCGAAATTTGCAATTTAAGTTTTTTGTTTTTTTCTAGTCGATACAGAGGAGCAGCTTGTCGATCTCGAGTAGGACCTTAGTCGATATCGAGTTGGCTCTAGTCTAGGTTGAGTTGAGTTTCTGCTTCTGTCATCGATTTTGAAGTTTCTGTTTTTACTGAGTTTTGTCGATCTCGAGTTACTGCTTGTCGAAATCGAGTAAGCTTCTGCCTTGCTTTGTTCTTTACTTTCGTTTGCTTTTATTTCTGCCTTCATTTGCCTTTTCTGTCTATGTTCCTTTGTTTTTTTGTGTCTGTCTTCTGTTTGCTTGCCTGTGAGAATCTGTTGCTACCTAAGAACTGCTGACGTGCTTCCTCGTGGATTCGATCCTGACAACCTTCTTCTAAAACGGGAGGAAGTCTTGTATTTATTTGCTGAGACAAGGAAGTCAGTCTGAACTTTATTTTATATTTATTTCATACTTGACCATCCTCCTGCAACAACAATCATTCAAAGCATCGAGATGTTATCAAAAGAAATATTCGCAATTACAGATACCAAAGCATGCGATTAAAGGTTAATAAAAGCACAACATAAAAATAAATATCTACTAAGATTACAAAACGCCAAAAGTTCTACTCATCTTCATCTTCAGCTTACCCTCTCAAAAGCACTTGCGAGCCAAGAAGGGGTACTCCGTAAAATCGTAAGTTATCACCTTTCAACTTATGGTTTTGGAGACGACTAAATAACATAAAATCTTGCACATGTATGCATATGGAGGTGCGTAAATCCATTTAGGGATATCATTTCAATGTTGAATTTTGATAGATTTGTTAGTATCTCTGTGCATAGCAAGCTTTGCCATTGAGATCACCTCGAGTGCATGTCCTTCATGTTTCTTTTCAAATTAAAGACGGTGACGCTTCACGACTGATGTACGCGGTTTCAGCCCCACGGCCCGACTGAGATCAAGGCATCAACTCCATCGCGATCTCAAACATCAAAACCCGTCGGCAGAAATCGCGGATAGGATTTCAGCTTGGTTACAGTCCTCGAGGTTAGATCGCCCTCCTTCACGAGCATTTGCAACCATTCGTTTGTGATCAATTATTTCGTTGCGTTCATGATCATTAGCGACTAATGACCTATTTGCATATCCCCTCGCGGACTATTGTTTCAATAGAAGCGTTTAACAGCAACTTTTTGTTTGCTTATCTGGGACTCAAATCAGTTTTCACGAAAACAATAGGGCAATTTATTGCTTATATTTGTCTGGAACCTAGCATTAAAGATAATGAAGGCAACTACTTTGGGGTAGAAGTCGGAGTAGGTTAAGCAATTGCTGGAACAAACCCCCGGCTTCGATTACCCAGCCGCGGCTAGGACGTGATGCGCGGCTAGACATGAGCAAACTGCAGAAGTCGTGTTAAGCCCCAGACTCGGTGTCAACTGACAAACACAGATGTCTCGATCCAACGTCCACACAAGTCCTCAAGAATAAGCCTAGCCCAGGTCAGGAAGGAGTGCAAGCAGCCAGTGGCCTCGTGAGAAAAAAATCACTTGTAAAAAAAACACACCATCAAGGATGGCACCCCTTCACATCCGCGAACGGCGGGCACTTTGCCTGAACAAACAAAGCAGCGCGAAACGGAAAATCCGCAAACCTGCGAGGGTGGAGAGAAGTATTACCATCAGCGGATTATAATGGGGGCCTCAATTTATGATCTCAAGCAAATCAGAGCAGGGAGAATTTATAGGTAAATAAAAATAAGTACAAGTAAGTTCAGAAGAATTTGCTCGAACAGTGAGGGAGACAACGACCACAACGAGTAGAGTCTGGCACCTTCAGGAGCCGCGAACAAGAATCCACCCCGGTGCGACGAAATCCAGCATGAGCGAGACAACAAAATAAAACTCTGCCACCAATGAAGGAAAGAAGCGAAAGAAGAAAATCGCTAGGCTCCATTGTAGGTGAAGAAGAAGACCGTCCAGATCTGTCGCGGCTGAAGAGGAAGGTCGTTGAGGGATGAAGTGTCGACCTACCCACGCGGACAGACTGGCAGGCCATTAGATGGGCCCATCAATCCACAAAACAATTTGGCCTCCCCACAAAATTTCTACCAAGCCCCATGACGCTGGAGCTTGCTCTGCGTTGGGCATCCTGTAGAGCTAGCCTCCCGCATCGGAGATTTTATTAAGTCCCAGGATTCGTGATCTTGCTCCGCGTTGGGCATCCGGTCATAGAGCTTGCCTCCCGGATCGGAGATTTTATTAAGTCACAGGACGTGTGATCTTGCTCCGAGTCGGGCATCCAGTCGTAAAGCTTGCCTCCTGGATCAGAGATTTTATTAAGTCCCTGGACGCGTGAGCTTGCTCCGCGTCGGGCATCCAGTCGTAGAGCTTGCCTCCCAAATCGGAGATTTTATTATGTCCTAGAACGCGTGATCTTGCTCCGCGTCGGGCATCCAGTCATAGAGCTTGCCTCCCGGATCGGAGATTTTATTAAGTCCCTAAACGTGTGATCTTGCTCCGCGTCGGGCATCCGGTCATAGAGCTTGCCTCCTGGATCGGAGACTATATTAAGACCCATAACACGTGATCTTGCTCCGTATTGGGCATCCGGTCGTAGAGCTTGCCTCTCGGATCAAAGATTAAACTAAGTCCCTCGACGCTAGAGCTATGCTCGCAGAAGGCCTCATGCTCGTAGCTGGTAAGCTCGCGGAGATAAACTCTTAACGATTATAAACTAAGTCCCTCGACGCTTGAGCTATCGCTCACGGAGGGCCTCCGATCGTAGCTTGAGCCTCTCAGAGCGCACTTGATAAGTCCCTCGATGCTGGAGCTATGCTCGCAGAGGGCCTCCTGCTCGTAGCTGGTAAGCTCGCGGAGATAAACTCTTAACGAGTATAAACTAGGTCCTTCGACACTAGAGCTATGCTCGCAGAGGGCCTCTTGCTCGTAGCTGGTAGGCTCGCAGAGATAAACTCTTAACGAGTACAAACTAAGTCTCTCGACGCTGGAGCTATCGGTCGCAGAGGGCCTCCGATCGTAACTTGAACCTCTCGGAGCGCAATTGATAAGTCCCTCGATGCTGGAGCTATGCTCGCAGAGGGCCTCCTGCTCGTAGCTGGTAAGCTCGTGGAGATAAACTCTTAACGAGTATAAATTAAGTCCCTCGACACTGGAGCTATGCTCGCAAAGGGCCTCTTATTCGTAGCTGGTAGGCTCGCAAAGATAAACTCTTAACGAGTATAAACTAAGTTCCTTAACGATGGAGCTATGCTCGCAGAAGGCCTCTTGCTCGTAGCCGGTAGGCTCGCGGAGATAAACTCTTAACGTGTATAAACTAAGTCCCTCGATGCTGGAGCTATCGCTCGCGGAGGGCTTCCGATCGTAGCTTGAGCCTCTCGGAGCGCACTTGATAAGTCCCTCGACGCTGGAGCTATGCTCACAGAGGGCCTCTTGCTCGTAGCTGGTAAGCTCGCAGAGATAAACTCTTAACAAGTATAAACTAAGTCCCTCGACGCTGGAGCTATGCTCGCAGAGGGACTCCGATCGTATCTTGAGCCACTCGGAGCGCACTTGATAAGTCCCTCGATGCTGGAGCTATGCTCGCAGAGGGCCTTCTGCTCATAGTTGGTAAGTTCACGGAGATAAACTCTTAACGAGTATAAACTAAGTTCCTCGACGCTGGATCTATGCTCGCAAAGGGCCTCTTATTCGTAGCTGGTAGGCTCGCAGAGATAAACTCTTAACGAGTATAAACTAAGTCCCTCGACGCTGGAGGTATCGCTCGCGGAGTGCCTCCGATCGTAGCTTGAGCCTCTCGAAGTGCACTTGATAAGTCCCTCTATGCTGTAGCTATGCTCGTAGAGGGCCTCTTGCTCGTAGCTGGTAGGCTTGTAGAGATAAACTCTTAACGAGTATAAATTAAGTCCCTTGCCGCTGGAGCTATCGCTCGCGGAGGGCATCCGATCGTAGCTTGAGCCTCTCGGAGCGCACTTGATAAGTCCCTCGACGCTGGAGCTATGCTCGCAGAGGGCCTCCTGCTCGTAGCTGGTAAGCTCGCGGAGGTAAAATCTTAACGAGTATAAACTAAGTCCCTCAACGCTGGATCTATGCTCGCAGAGGGCCTCTTGCTCGTAGCTGGTAGGCTCGCGGAGATAAACTCTTAACGAGTATAAACTTAGTCCCTCGACACTGGAGCTATCGCTCACGGAGGGCCTCCGATCGTAGCTTGAGCCTCTCGGAGCGCACTTGATAAGTCCCTCGATGCTGGAGCTATGCTCGCAGAGGGCCACCTGCTCGTAGCTGGTAAGCTCGCGGAGATAAACTCTTAACGAGTATAAACTAGGTCCTTCGACACTAGAGCTATGCTCACAGAGGGCCTCTTGCTCGTAGCTGGTAGGCTCGCAGAGATAAACTCTTAACGAGTACAAACTAAGTCCCTCGACGCTGGAGCTATCGGTCGCAGAGGGCCTCCGATCGTAACTTGAACCTCTCGGAGCGTAATTGATAAGTCCCTCGATGCTGGAGCTATGCTCGCAGAGGGCCTCCTGCTCGTAGCTGGTAAGCTCGTGGAGATAAACTCTTAACGAGTATAAATTAAGTCCCTCGACACTGGAGCTATGCTCGCAAAGGGCCTCTTATTCGTAGCTGGTAGCCTCGCAGAGATAAACTCTTAACGAGTATAAACTAAGTTCCTCAACGATGGAGCTATGCTCGCAGAAGGCCTCTTGCTCGTAGCCGGTAGGCTCGCGGAGATAAACTCTTAACGTGTATAAACTAAGTCCCTCGATGCTGGAGCTATCGCTTGCGGAGGGCTTCCGATCGTAGCTTGAGCCTCTCGGAGCGCACTTGATAAGTCCCTCGACGCTGGAGCTATGCTCACGGAGGGCCTCTTGCTCGTAGCTGGTAGGCTCGCAGAGATAAACTCTTAACGAGTACAAACTAAGTCCCTCGACGCTGGAGCTATCGGTCGCAGAGGGACTCCGATCGTATCTTGAGCCACTCGGAGCGCACTCGATAAGTCCCTCGATGCTGGAGCTATGCTCGCAGAGGGCCTTCTGCTCATAGCTGGTAAGTTCACGGAGATAAACTCTTAACGAGTATAAACTAAGTTCCTCGACACTGGATCTATGCTCGCAAAGAGCCTCTTATTCGTAGCTGGTAGGATCGCAGAGATAAACTCTTAACGAGTATAAACTAAGTCCCTCGACGCTGGAGGTATCGCTCGCGGAGGGCCTCCGATCGTAGCTTGAGCCTCTCGAAGTGCACTTGATAAGTCCCTCTATGTTGTAGCTATGCTCGTAGAGGGCCTCTTGCTCGTAGCTGGTAGGCTTGTAGAGATAAACTCTTAACGAGTATAAATTAAGTCCCTTGCCGCTGGAGCTATCGCTCGCGGAGGGCATCCGATCGTAGCTTGAGCCTCTCGGAGCGCACTTGATAAGTCCCTCGACGCTGGAGCTATGCTCGCAGAGGGCCTCCTGCTCATAGCTGGTAAGCTCGCGGAGGTAAAATCTTAACGAGTATAAACTAAGTCCCTCAACGCTGGATCTATGCTCGCAGAGGGCCTCTTGCATGTAGCTGGTAGGCTCGCGGAGATAAATACTTAACGAGTATAAACTAAGTCCCTCGACGCTGGAGCTATCGCTCGCGGAGGGCCTCCGATCGTAGCTTGAGCCTCTCGAAGTGCACTTGATAAGTCCCTCTATGCTGTAGCTATGCTCGTAGAGGGCCTCTTGCTCGTAGCTGGTAGGCTTGTAGAGATAAACTCTTAATGAGTATAAATTAAGTCCCTTGCCGCTGTAGCTATCGCTTGCGGAGGGCATCCGATCGTAGCTTGAGCCTCTCGGAGCGCACTTGATAAGTCCCTCGACGCTGGAGCTATCGCTTGCGGAGGGCCTCCTGCTCGTAGTCGGTAAGCTCGCGGAGATAAACTCTTAACAAGTATAAAATAAGTCCCTCGACGCTTGAGCTATGCTCGCAGAGGGCCTCCTGCTTGTAGCTGGTAAGCTCGCAGAGATAAACTCTTAACGAGTATAAACTAAGTCCCTTGATGCTGGAGTTATCGGTTGTGGAAGGCCTCGGATCGTAGTTTGAGCCTCTCGAAGCACACTTGATAAGTCCCTCAACGCTGGAGCTATGCTCGCAGAGGGCCTCCTGCTCGTAGCTGGTAAGCTCGCGGAGATAAACTATAAATGAGTATAAATTAGGGCCCCTCAACGTCGGAATTCGCATTCGCGGAGGACTTCCTGATTGAACTATAAAAGGCTTGATTCTCTCCCTAAGAGATACATAGGCAACCCACTAATAAGTAGGGTACAACCCAGACAAAACAAAATTAGTTAAAACTTTACGCCGAAAGTCTGATATATTGAGTACTCTTCCGAAGGATGACGAAGTACAAATGCATATGTTGCCTCGTTTGAATCAAACCCTTGCTAAGTCTCATCTTACCTAAGGTTCAAGGAGTTGTGACGAAACACCAATATATATATATATATATAATCATATGCCTAATCGGGTTCCCGCCATATAAACAAACCCGTTTTGAGGTTGATTGTAAACCCGACCAAAATGTGGGAAAACCCACTAAAAACTCCTACTAACACGTGGCATCCTTGCCTCCCTCCCACATGTTACGAGGCATGTGACACTTGGCGATGAGTGGGCTTGCACGAAGAAGTGAGTGCACTATAAATAAGAGGGCAAGGCCTCATTAGCAGGGGTCGGAAATTGGGATCTCCAACGACTTAGGCTGGATTCCCAAACTTTGAGTGCCCCCTTTTCAAGCGGGATTAGTCTCGGCTAGTAAAAAACCGAGGTTGATGAAACTTCTCAATAGGGGAGGCCCTAAAGGGATCCGTACTTCTTGCGGCACAGGTTGGGTCGTGCCGAATTTCTCGGCGCGGGTCAGGTAAGCCCGTCGGGAGGGCCCTGAGTTCCACGGGGTCCACCCTCGGGTCCCATCGAAAGTGGAAACCTGAAAATCGAGTTTCATCAAGTATTAACCTTGAAGTTCCACAATGAAAAGTAAATATATACAATTGACATTCTGAGCCATTCCGAGCGTTTAATGTTTAGGGATTAAGATTTAGGGTTTGTGGTTTAAGGTTTAGGGTTTATGGTTTAACACTAACATCAATCAATTTGGAATAAAAATCAATAATTGTTAAGGTTTTCATTCGGATAATATGCGAATAATATTACAATGCACGGAAAAAAAAAGGTTTACATCCATAATTGTAATAGAGCTGTGGAATAAAATCTAGACAAAGTGTAAAGGGTGACCGGACTCGACACGTAATGCTCGGAATTTGTCAAACTGAGCTTGAAAATGAGCATCCCATCCTTCGACGCTCGATTGATGATGTGCAACC
This sequence comes from Persicaria tinctoria, assembly GCA_037127255.1. Taxonomy (NCBI): domain Eukaryota; kingdom Viridiplantae; phylum Streptophyta; class Magnoliopsida; order Caryophyllales; family Polygonaceae; genus Persicaria; species Persicaria tinctoria. Next base: position 36,714,150 of record JBANSL010000012.1, on the reverse strand, counting down.
CATTCTGGCGCAAGCGGCGGAATAGGAGCGTTATAATGCAACCAGATCTATGAGAATGGAAAAAATAGAGTTAGAGTACTGACATATGGATGAAAAGCAAGAATAGGTAATAATATAAGATGTTTGAGGTCGTACCGCGACAAAATGGTCTTGGTTTCCGATGTAGGCTAAACCAAGGGTTGCCGATTGAGGATTGTTACCAGGTGTCGGAGAGGACATGGGGATATATGTGAACGGATGATGCCAAGCTAGGACGACAAGAGGAATCTGATATACTGTTGCAAATACTAAACCCATGATGGGTAGCTCTATCCAACGTCTCCTATCACCATGCACAAGTCCCGCCCATCTCTGGTTGTCGACGAAGTGCTGGAATGAGTACCCTCCCATATAACAACTGGCGTAGAGATCGGCGTGATCCTCCAAGTGATTGCATAATAGCGTTTTCAGTTCCGGGAAAGCAAACTCGCCGATCGGTGATGTCAATGACGCTAAAGCACGATAGCCATAATGACCATCTCCAATAGTGTCCCTCACACCCTCAATATGTCCGAGCATGAAGGGATCAACGTTGTTTCGACCCTAGTTGAACCCTCTGAACACATCATCACGTCCACGTCGAGCTGAGGTCGCTTGTGGACGATGTCGAGCAGCACGTGCTTCTTCTCTCTCAAAATTTGCCCTGAACTCCTCGTATCACAACGGGTTGGTTCTGCAGGCATTCCTCGACCCCCGAGGCCTCCTTTTCGATCAGACGCTTGTAGATGAGGGTGGGTGGAGTTCATCGTCGCATAAATTATTGGAAGACGTGTATGAAGATGACAGCTCATACGGGAACGGGGTGACGTCGATGTCAGTCTATGACAAATCCATCCAGAATGGGTGGATGTGCTCTGCGGGTATCGGAGTACCAGAACTGACGTACGCCTGAATCTCATGGACACAAGGAATCCCATAACAAACTCTCAAATGTCGGTCCGTGCATTCCGGAGGAATGTTTTGTTTTTCGACATCCTCTCATAACTTGTGCAGATAGTCGAAGCACTTTTTGGAGATTAAAGTCTTTACCTCATAAAAAAGGTTGACTTTATACGCCCTCGTTGGCCATTTGAAGCGGTCGATCTCCAAAGTAGTTTACAACTCATGCAGTTGGCAATCATTGACTCTATAGATTACATCTATGATGACGCAGAAGTCACCAGTCGATGAGTGAAGTGCCTCCTTCAGAACCTTGTGTTGACCCTCAACTCTGTACACAGTTTCAAGTAAATATTGAAGTTCATACCACTAAATGTTTTATGACATATCATATTGTAAGGGGAGATAGGAAGTACGGTGTAACTGTTTGTTGTACAAGTGCCGAAATGTAGAACATTATCTGTGTAGCATCGTACGATGTTCCTTCTGTACGGAAGCCACACGGCCTCTAAATATGTCATTAAACCTGGGAATGGGTGTCATCTCTCGTGTAGCGCCCAACGACCTCGGTTGAATGAGTCCTCCGACTTCGATTGGAACAACCCTCAACAGTTGCCCTTGAAGATGCCAGCATGACTTAAATTTTTTGTGATCTTTAGTGCAGCTTCCTCGCATCTTCTCGTAACATGTACTCAACAAAGGAGATGTTGAATGTTGGAGAAGACAACACTCAGTGCCGCCAAAAGACCTAGCTATCGATCTGTCATAATATCTTGAGGCTGAACATTCCGAAGCGAGATCTAAAGCTGACGCAATACCCAAGCGTATCTGTCTTCGTTCTGGTGTGACATGAAAGCATATAATTATGGCATGAGGGTGTGAACCCGACCACCACGCACAATGGAATCCCATATCTGCAAGTGTAAATATCTTACATGTGCAGTACTTTATAAGTGGCTAGATGTGTAATAATGTAATCGTAATTGATTGACATACGCATTTTTTTTGTACGTGTTGTCCAATATGATGACGTAATGGAACCTTCGGAGTAGCCGTATCCCATCAGGGTGCGCTAGGAAGAGGTCGCTCAAGACGTCGTTGTCATCTGGACTCATAGTAGTAACCCATTTCTCGCAGACGATGCAGAGTATCTTGGTTCATCGTCCGACTACCCCTTTCTTCGGCGACCATCTTATTGAGCGTGTTGGTAAGGGAATGCGATGATGTGACGCTTGTGTCATCCAACTGCCTCAATCCGTATCCAATAGCTTTTGGAGGAGTACCAATTTCCTTCATCCACCTAACCATCTTCTTTTCCCCCTCTGTCATCTGTCCGGCGATGGCATGACCCTTCAAGCTCGTGGGTAGCCCGTGGTTATGAACACCGTGGGTTACCGTCATAACCCAGTGACCTGGCCAGCCTTCGTGCCCGTGTAGAGAGAATGGACATCCGTTTACCTTCGATTGCATGCTTTGGAGATTCCTTCTGCGTGGTCGGTACTCCCCATACTGCTCGCAAGAAAGGAGAACCCCGTCTGGACGGTTTGACGCCCCCGTCCAAGATCGCTTGATTATTAAAATCATGCAGTGTTTTAGACCCAAGTCCTTGAAATGCGTAACCATTTCTTTACGATCAGTTGTCTCGTACCTGCAGTAGTGGTGTGCATCCGTCTAAACCCTTCGCACCTGCTCAGGTAGCCTTGCCAAGGCCCCTGTAGAGACAGGCAATGGCACCTTCACCCCATGCAATGTCGGCCGTCCGGGGGATGTCCCAAGCAAGGTCAAACATCTTCGATGGGACTCGGCTCTGCGACTTGTCAACAAACAGAGTCTCGGCGAGAGCAGTGGATAGGTACCCAATGTGCAGAAATCGGCGCTGGGCAGGGTCATCTCCTAGTTGCCCCATCCCGTATGGATGTGGAGACGATGCTGCTCAGGATCAGCTGCGGCCTGGGGGTCATCAACAGGCGCGGGGTCGATGAGCGGCCCGTGTCTCTCGATCCACTAATCCGTCACCACCCCAGCGGGGGGGGGGGGGGCAGTTCGTCTGTATGAGCTCAGGGCCTGTCGAGTCACCTGGTAGTACTCGGTGACCATGAGGACCTGCTCCACCTCGGATAGATGTAACAAACACGGCAGACCCTCAATCCGAACCCCTAGCAGGTAGGCTATGTCGTGCAGCGTAATTGTCATCTTGCCCCATGCAAAATGGAAGGAGCTAGTCTCCGGATGCCAATGCTCCAAGAACGCCATGACTAGAAACTCGTCCACACCCTCCCAATGGAGGGTCCACAGCTGCGGGATGCCCGAGGGAATCAGATCCTGCCACCAGGTCCCCGGGCCCTCGAAGACGTACGGGTCAAACGCAGTCAGGTGACTCGCCCGATGGTGGATCTTCAGCAGCGACAAATCCACAGTTGCATCCCTCCAAACCTGGTAGGCTCGGTGGTGCATGTAAGACACCAGCAGATCGCCCGGAGGCAATTATGGGTCGACCCATGTAACCGGTCCATCAGGCTGCCCAGGGATGGGTCCCGGCTCCTCCAACCCCCTACCTGCTCCTGCCCTCCCTCCTGCCTCTCTTGTCTGTCTTCCACTCCCTCTACGACGTCAGGGATGGTGTCATCCGCAGACACCAACGAAATCGGCGGTGGTGTGCGGGAGGTCGAAGCCTCAGCATCGTGGGTGGCGGAAGTAGAAGCCTCGTGGACGCCGAAAGTAGATGCCTCGTGGATGGTGGGGGCAGCTGAGCTGCCGGTCTACCCCCGTGGGTCCGTCGACCCCCACCTATCTCAGTGACGCACCTGTTGAGTAAATCGTCGGACGGCAATGAAGGTTGTTGCCCATCCATCGGATCGCGAGAAGCGCGAAAATCAGGCAGACCCTGCCAGAAGTTGTCATCCTCGTCGTACGGGGGGCTTCTCATGGTCTTCTGGGTGCCCTCTAGAGACAACATTAGATCATCTACTGTATGGGTCTACATCTCCTCTCTAAAAGCAGGTACCATCACCCCCTCCTCTCCCCCACCCTCTACCCTAAGTTGACTGATCGTTGCCCGGTCGACGACCCTAACAACCTGTAGGGTACCATCAATCCTCAAGAGTCGCGACGCATGTTATTATAAAATGTTTCAATGTATGTTACTTCATGTATTACTTATGCTAATTCATTTGATGCCATTGGCTTTTAATGTCTTTTCAATGTGTTATAATGTCTTTTAATGGCTTTGAATTTATTTTAATGACTTTTAATGTCTTGTAATGGCTTTCAATGTCTGTTAATGGCTTTTATTGGCTTTTAATGTCTTATAATGACTTATAATGGCTTTTAATGTCTTATAATGACTTTTAATGGCTTTTAATGTCTTCTGATGTCTTTCAATGACTTGTAATGTCTTTCAATGACGTGTAATGTCTTTTAATGTCTTGTAATAGCTTTTATTGACTTTTATTGTCTTCTAATGTCTTTTAATTTCTTTTATTTTCTTTTATTTTCTTTTATTGTCTTTTATATACATACACATGAAATAATATAAATATTTCAATTTATTTAAACTATAAAACTATATTATAAAACTATATTAAAAAAACAATGAAGCTATATACAACTATATTATCAAACTCAAAATCATAAAAACTATCAACTATATACATTTATAAAACTATAATCTATAAAACTACATTATAAAAACTATATTATAAAACTATTAATATCAAATAAAATAAATAATTCATATAACATGCCGGTGGAGTCGGGACGGGCGAAACCTCCACGCAACGCCGCTTCCGCGGCGGTAATATGGTTTGCGTCTCCGACAGACACCGACTCCGGCACCACCACCTCCACCGCCTGCAACTCTCCGGGAGCCACTTCCGCCGACGCCACCCTCCGGTCCTTAGCCGCCACACCCCCACCGCCCTCCACCCCCGTCTGCTCCTCCTCCGCCACCGCCTCAGCCTCCCCACCACCACCACCCTCCACCCTCTGTTCTGCCTCAAGACCACCAACACCCACCACCATGTGCTCCTCCTCCGCCACCGCCTAAGCCTCCCCACCACCACCACCCTCCACCGCCAAGGCCTCCTCCGTCTCTATCTCCATGGCCTCCACCTCCACTGTCGGGACTGCCATCTCCTCTATCTCCGACTCTCTCTCCATCTCTCTCTCTCTCTCTCTCTCTCTCTCTCTCTCTCTCTCTCTCTCTCTCTCTCTCTCTCTCTCTCTCGGTTTCGGTTGGGGAAAGTGAGGACGAAGGGCCACGTTTTTTCGATTCTGAAAAAACGTGGTTGCACGTCGTTATGGACGTGCAGTATTGCACGTTGTTTTTGAGATGCAAGACTGCACGTCATAAACGACGTGCATACACGTTTTTTTTTTAAAAAAAATTTACGTGCACGCACGTAGGCATGCTTTGTGCCCTATCCAACATGCACGTCGTAATTAACGTGAGGATTTGCAGTGTATATATCTTGGGCGTATATATATATATATATATATATATATCCCTCCATTCCAAAATAGACGGTCTTTTCCTTTTTGATACGTTTTTTAAGGAGCAAAAAAATGTATAAAATATTGTTTTTTAATTAAAATTTTTATACTATTTGATACTTATTACTAATAAGTATTTAATTATATAAAAAAATTAATTAAAAAATAATATTTCATAGAGTTTTTCGTTCTTTAAAAAGCGTGTCGAAAAGTAAAAGACCATGTAGTTTGGAACGGAGTGAGTATATGATAAGACCATCCACATCCCAAAGCTAAAATGTTAAATATGAACTCCATCCAAAATAAGTGTTCACATTCCATGTATTTTTGCTGTCCAAAAAGCTAAAAAAATTTAACCCCGTTCATATACCCATGGATTGTTGAGAGAGCGCAAAATGGGTGGGCCCCTTTTCTGCCACAATTGTCTACTTCACTTTTTTCCTTTTCCATTTTTACTTTTACCAAAAAATTTTCTTTTCAATTACTTTCACCAAAAAGGATGGACCATCCAAGAAAATTAATTTGCAACGGTAATAAAATTTCAAACAAATGTCCAAGGGTAACATTTTGGATGGGCACCAACAAAAACAATATTTATACGGAGCATGAAAGCACTAGTTATGTGCTTCATTTTAATACTACCAGCCAACTCTCAAATTTCTCTATTTTCTTCATCTTTTTCATTAAATCAAATATTATCATGAGTTCATCAAAGAGAGGTATGAATTGGAGTATCTCCGAGGATACAACTTTATGTAAAGCATGGGTTTCTATTTCCGAAGATGGTGCCGTCGGGAATTATCAAGCCTCCGACTCTTTTTGGAATAGAGTTTTAACCTTATTTACTCAACACTCGACAATTGGGGTGTCTCATAGTAGAGATTCAATTGAATGTCATTTCGAGGTTATTAATCATCAATGCTCTCTTTGGAGGGCAAGCTTGAGGAAGGAAAACGTCAATCCGCCAAGCGGTGTTAACCAACTCGATGTGGTTAGTATTTATTTCGCTTCTACTATTATATTTTGTAGTGATTGCATACTTATTTTTGTAAACAAATGTGTAGTCTAAAGTATAAATTATGGAGTCATACTTATACATATAGTTATTACATACTTATTTTTGTAAACAAATGTGTAGTCTAATTTGGCACATGCGATATTCACCAACGATAACAAGGGAAAGCCGTTCAAGTTTGATCATGCTTGGTCTATACTAGAAGGTTGCGCAAAGTGGAACAATCAATTTACACCGCCTATTTCTATACCTACATGTCGCATTGAAGATTTAACCGAAAGTGGCTCCCCCATCGGAGCTGGTAGTCCTAACTCACAAGCCTGGAGCAGTCGTATCAATAGGCTCGAGGGTCGTAATAAACAAAAGCTAAGTAACAAAAGGGCCAACTCTACTAGGATTGATCCGGAGGCTTTCGAAAGTTTTATGGCTAAAATTAATGGTGAGCACTTTTGATGACTACAATGTAGAGACACATGAGAAAAATGAACTTGAGCGAATGAGGATCCAAGTAGAAAAGGATAAGGTTGAGGTGGAGAAGAAGAAGATTGAGTCGGAAATCATGCAAAGAAATGTTGACTTAATCACGATGGACTTGTTGTGAGCTGAATCTGCCATGTTTTACACTTAATTTTATATCATTTTCTGCATACATTTCATACATTTGGGTTAGAATAATACAGAATCTGTGTAGTATATGTTTATTTGCAATATATGGAGGTCTACATAAGTTTTTATTATATTTCGCAGAAATCAGACGCACTTTAGAGCTTAAAGGAAAGTCATGGAGAAGCTAAGAATGGTGCAGCTGGAGAAAAGGCCATTTTTCACCATTCATCATTTCGAATCAAGCCTTTAAGTCTTCATGAAAGTTGTAGCCCTCGAAAAGAGCTTTCCAACGCATGGTTATATGCATCAATCCGACATACGAGGACTCGGGAAAGTGGGTTTCAAGAACAGAGCAGAAAGCTGAGAGAACTTTACTCGATCTCGAGTTACTGTACTCGATCTCGAGAAAAGATGTCCGAGCACACATGGTCGAGCAGAGCGTGGTCGAGAAGATGAGATCCAGATCAACCCGACTCCGGAAGCCTTACTCTATCTCGAGGAAAACTAGTCGAGATCGACAAACCTTGATGCCATGTCCGGAGTCGAGGAGTTGTGCCAAGTCGAGAAGCCGAGGACGGAAGACGCCGAGCACCAGCCTTACTCGAGATCGAGTAAACAACTCGAGATCGAGGAGACCCCAGGAGCCAATGTCCGAGCATGTCGAGGAAGAGCAACCCGAGACGCCGAGCTGAAGCTGAAGTCGACGACCATCCTACTCGAGATCGAGTAAACCGTGTCCGGGAGCGCATTACGCGGTTTTGCTGTCCTACTCGGATTGAAAGTCCTTGGATCCGATTCTATCTAATTTTGGCCGAGATCTATCTACATCTATCAAGTTCTATCTATGGAGAAGACCTATCAACACATGGAAGATATTCTACCTATTTTAGATTTATTTCCCTTTTAGATTTAATTCCTTAAATTGCATTTATTTATCTTAAAGCCTTTAGATAATTAGATTTAGATTTAAATAGACTTTCTTACCTAGAATAGCTAGGGAATGAAGCCTAGAATAGCCGAGATCTATCTACATTTATTTATCTTAAAGCCTTGGGGGCTGATTTTCATCAATTCAAGCAAAGCCGTCTTAGGGCGCAAGGAGAAGGAGAGAGAGAGAGAGAGAGAGAGAGAGAGAGGGGGGAGGAACGTTTGGAAGGTTTTGTAAGTTTTAGTTTATTTTATGTTAAAGTTAATTTCTTTCATTATGTTTTGTTTCTAATTTCCTTCTTCTAGAGTTGGGGTGATCCCAATATAGATATGTGTGTTTGATTTATAAATCCATGAATTTGTATGTCTTTATTATCATCTACCTATGTGCTTAATCCTTTGCGACAGTCGAGGACAATTCCTTATTTGCAATTATGAAGCGAAAGTGAATTAATTATGAATTTGGATAGTAATTAGGCTTTGCTTGCGAAAGTTGGTTGATCCTAATTAAGAAAAGGGTAGTAACACTTAGGGTTTATACGAAAGCCTCCATATTCCTATTTGTTAATAACGAAAGTTATTTGATATAAAGCATGCATCTTTATGTGATTTATGATCTGCACATATATTTATTGTTATGGTGATCCCTAACCTTCGAAGTTTGCATCTTTATTTGTTTTATTTTATTATTTTTATTCGACACATATTCCACACGACATCGAACCACCATTCCCCCTCCATCCCTCGACATTGACCCCTCTATTCTTTGTTGACATCCACCCTCATCACCTCTTCCCGCTATTCCTGAACCCCAAAACACACTAAACCTAGAACCGCTAACTTCTCTCTTGAGGACGAACCTGACTCCACTTTCCTATAGCGGGGTCTTGACTACAAATTTATTTGGTCGAGAAACTCTCTCGTCAAATTGGCGCCGTTGCCGGGGAGATATCAATCGCGCCTAGTTTAATTGTGTTTAAAGGTTCAGAAAAGCCCATCCCTTTTTCTTACCCTATCACATACCCTACCACCACCTACCTCATCGGTACCAACTGGGTGCCAAGCTTTTGCCACTAATTTGTGTTCTTGATTGTGATTTCAAAGCTTAGGTACAAAGATGAAAGACTTTGTCGAAGGGAATCCTGCATGGGAAGAATGGTATCAAGATTTGAGACGGAGAAATAGGATCGCAGTGGAGGAGTCATGATTAAGGGAAATAGCTTGGCTGGAAGACGAAATCCAAAGGCTTGAGGCTTCCATTAAGTCTAAAGGATCATTCCCTCCTCTCGACGAGCCAATTGACCCACTCAATGTCGACAACCAGGTATGTCCTTCCTCGAATTTCATTCCTACTTTGCTACCTATTGTTGATGAATCATATGAAGGATCCCAAGAAGAAGAAGCACTAGAAGAGAAGAAGTTGGACATTGTTGCCCAGGGCATTCCAAGATCGCTTTTACCTTACAAGGTGAAGGCTATCCCCGATGATTTTGAGCAACCGATGTTCATATTCAAGTATGGGGTCCTAGCAAAATGGCATGAAGCTCTGCAGGATGAGGAGGAAATATCTCTTCCCTCTCCACCGTTCTGCTGTGGTGGAGATACACAGCAAAGTCAACCTATGAAGCGGAAGAGGTATGATGATGAGGTATGTATATTTTCTTTATATCTTCCCTTATACATCCTAGCTCAAGCCAGGTAAGATGAATGGGTGGAGCCATGGAGCGTCCACTCGGGGAGGTTTAAGCTTCTTCACATGATGCCCCCGGATGATATCCCACGCTTCCCACCACCGGAGGAACCTCCAGATCCACCTATACCCCCGGACAAAGATGAGCCAGGCTAATGCTTAATGAAGAAGTCGGCCTAGCGACTATAAAATCTAGAGCTTGTACATAGACATTTATTTTTGGGACTTTTTGGACATTGTTTTGTTTGTTTTTGGTTTTTGAACATTTTTACTTTTTCTATTGTGGGTATATGTCTTCTACACTTTTCAGGACCATGGATAAAAGCAAGCTATATTCAAACTTGGCCCAGGCGATTCTTTCATTCGACATCAAGAGGCCCTGCACACCTGTCTAGTGAGTTTCTTTCTTTGCCCTTATTTTATACAGTGAGGACACTGTAATGTTTAAGTATGGGGTGGGGGAAGGGCTTACTTTGTGCATATTTGCCATATTTGACATTATTTGTGCATATTTGAAATTTATTGCTTTGAATTGCTACATGGCTATTTTGGAATACACTATTGATTTATGAGCTTATATGCATGTTTTCCAAAAGTTTGAAAACTGACCCCCATTAAAAATTTTGATTAATGTCATGGAAGCTTATATTGAACTCGATGATGCAAAATTAGATTCATTAGAGATATAGCATGAAATTGCCTAGTAAAAGGAAGTTACAATGAAGTGCATTATTTTCTTGAAAACCATGAAAGGAGGTAAAATTTGAAGTTTCTTTTGACATGTTGCATGATAAGAGGATGGAGGACTTTATATTTCCATAAAATGTTCATATTGTTTATATTCCTAGCCTTACCTATGCTTATGCATCACAAAAGTCATATTATGCCTTATTTCATATATTGCTCCACATGATCTAAATAATTCCATTCTTTACCTTATTTCCTATCCGGGGATTATGTTGAGAATGATGTTACATTATGGAGATGTTATATGGTGTTTGTGTTGTTATTGTTATCATATTTGGAGTTTGGCAGGAAAGTTTGAAAAATATATGGAAAATTTAATGAGTGAAAGAAAATCCGATCACCTCAGGAGATAAAGGTAGATCGACCCTGCTCACTGAGATAATAGTTCAGTGAGATGAGACACTTTGTGAGGAGTCCAAAGCACTAAGTATCCTGGGCCATTCATGACACTCATGTTTCCGACTCGCGAGAAGGCAGTGGCGAGGTTAGAGAGGTAAAAGCATTATTATTGAAAAAAGCATTATGAAAGGTGATGAATCTTATGAGAAAGAATGTGGTATGAAATTCAATTTGGAAATACTCCATTTCCCCGGATCATTAGCACCACATTGCCAAAAATTACCCACCTTTTAGCCTTTTACCAATCTACTCCTTATTTGAGCTTAAATTAAAGTCCTCTTGATTATTAATGTTTTGTCATGAATGAATGTTTTTGCATAACCTTTCTTTTGTGAGTAGATGTTGTTTTTAATTGCACATGCATAGATTTGTGACACTAGTACCTTTTCGATGATGGTAATTTATTGTAGGGACATATAAGAATGAATCTAAGATGTTGAGAGTTTTGATTTCTTCTCCTGTATGACAATTAAAAGTATTGCTTGAGGACAAGAAAGTTTTGATTTGTGACACTAGTACCTCTCAAGGTTTTCTCCAAGGAAGAAAAATTGGTTACGGCATCAACAAAATCGTTTGCTGGAAGAAGACAATGTAGATGTATCGACACCCTAGTCAAGAGACCCCAATTGCTATTATCCCAACCTTGCGAGTGATGATAACTATTAATGTAAAAGAATATGGACTTTATTTTATGGGGAATTACTACTAAATACCACACTTTGATATTTGGTTTGCAAAAATACCAAGGTTTGAAAACAATTGCATCAATATATGAAAATTTGCAAAAATACCATATTTAATTATCAAAATACCCACCACCCCAAAAAATCGGGAAAAAAAAAGTTAAATATTTTTGGTATTTTTCATTTTTCTTATATTTTTCAATTATATTAAATAATACTAAAAAAATCTGGAATTAAAAAAAAATCTCAATCTCAATCCCTACTAACTGTTAGCCCCGACCGACTCAATCAAATTCCTAACCAAAACACACAAGAGCAGTCCCAACCTTAAGTCTACGGCGCTCAACCCCAAGTCTCCGGTGCTCGGACCTTAGCCCGCGTCTCCGGCTCCGTCGCTACCCTCACCATCCGTCGCTACGACTACACTCCGGTGCCCCCAACCGACCCAATCCCAGCGTGAGAGGCTCCACTGCTGCTCTCGGATGCGCTGTCCATCGATTTCAGTTTCAATTCGGTAATGATAGGATTGTCTTCCCATCTTCAGTAGTTATATTTTTAGAAATTTTTGAAGAAAGAAAGCATGATGTATATCTAGTTTAGGTGGATTTATGTTTTTGGAATGACTAGTTTTATATTGAGCTCTTCCGGTCCTCCTAAATCCAAATTCAAGTACAACACTTAGGGTATGTGTTTGTCTTTCTGAACTATTTGATTTCTTCCACGAAATTCTGGAGAACTGGAGTTAGTTACCTCAAATTCCTGTTTTGATGCTTTGAGTCGTAAATTTTTTTCCTCGTGTTTATTGGATTAATAGAGGAATTAACAACGATTGAATTCAGTAAGAAACCGATAGGGTTTGCTGAATTTGAGATTTGGCAGGCAAAATTTGGATTTGACTGTGTTAATTATGCAATCAAACGTGTTGAAGCCTGAAATTCTTCTATAGTAATGTCAAGCAAAACATGAGCTGATATGCTGTCTAATTTCTATGGTTTCTTGATGTGCGTCAAGGTGATGCTCAAGTTTTGAAAGATGAGAATACAAAGATGTTTCTTCAGAAAGTGGTAGGCCATTACAGTGCTAGAACAAATCAGAGTTTGGAAGAACGTGAAGCAAGTCCAATCCTCCATTTGAAGAAACTAAATAATTGGGTAAGCCCTGTCAAACAGATGAAATTTGCTAGATTTAATTTGATTAATGAATTTGAGGGTGGTTTTATAATAAACTCCTTTTTGGCAGATTAAAAGTGTTTTAATTCAGCTTTATGCTCGTTCAGGACATGTTGTTCTTGATCTTGCATGTGGAAAGGTCAATGTTTTTAAATGATGAGTTAATTCATGTATATGAGGCATTGAAACTTATCTTTTTTTATTTCTAATGTCAGGGTGGGGATCTAATAAAGTAGGATAAGGCAAAGATTGGATATTACGTTGGCATTGGCATCGCCGAAGGATCAGTATTGTTTAGTTATCTTTTTATTTTGTTTATGTTGTCTTTGCTTTGACCATTATCTAATTTGAAAGTTTCAAATTGGGTACAAATTATGCATCACTTCACTTTGAATTACCAATAGCTTCTACTTTGATTAAGTAAATTGTATGAAAATGAACAGAGGCATTGTTTCCTTCTTTTTTGTGGAAGGGACCGTATGATAACCCTATGGTTTATAATCATAAAATTGATATATATGTAGAATATCATGGGTAATTGGTTCATATGTCAAATCTGTTTACCAGCCATATATCGCTTCAATATCCCTACATCTGAATCTTAGAAATTATTTGCAGATAGAGGATTGTCGTACATGTTATAATGGGGATGGAGACCAACATCAATATCGTAAGAAGTTCTCCTTTCCTTCTCTCCTTTTATGTGGAGATTGCTTTGAGGTTGTTAAGAGTAAAGTCCTGTACTTTCTTCGTGAATTAGTCCATGGACAATCTGATAAGCACAAGGAGGTGGTAGTGCTAGACTCATGGTAGACAGCCAACCTGGAGAATGAGGATATTATGTTGAAATATTGTGAAGAAGAGCTACATCTTTATGGTAAGAGCTGGAACGACATCGAGTTCCTTTATATTCCATTCAACTTTCAAGATAACACTGGGTGGCTCTACAAACCGACCTCGGGGATTATATTATGGACGGAGTATGAGATGTGCCAAAAATACATATAGACGGAGTGTATGCACAAATAAGTGTATAATGGTGATGTATAAGTTGGATTATAGACTCTCGGAGATGTGGATGGTCTAACGTTTCACCTACCCGGGGTAATTACCCTCGTCCAAAAGTGGAAAAAAGGTAAAGGTAATCATTGAGAGGGAGGAAGGTAATAATTACTAAGAGAGAGAAAAAAAAAAGGTGGCTTATGGGCTTAAGCCAAATAGCTTATATGGATTGAGTATTTGAGCCCCTTATTTAAAATAGGGTGTTTTTATATACACCGCAAATCCAACATAAAAATACACGTCCATTTCGACGTGCGTGTCTTTCTGACTAATTAGCACTTTTACAAAATTAATTAACCCCCTTTAACCCTGCACGTCGAAATTGATGTGCATAATTTGGGGTGTATATAGCGGAACCATTAAAATATATTTTTTTATTAACCCCCTTTCCATGTTGATGGTTGACTTCCAGAATGCTTTCAACTTAGTTGATCGTGTGACCATGTTACAGGAAGTCCGTCGTCACTACCCGGTTCTATCCCGATGGGTAGAGTTTTGTTACTCTAGCTCTACCCGGCTGTATTATGGGGAGCATAGCTTATGGTCTTGTCGAGGGGTTCAGCAAGGAGATCCTCTAAGCCCTCTGCTTTTTGCCTTAGTGTTGCATCCTTTGGTATGCAAGATCAGAGACTCCTTTGACCTGAGTCTGCAGGCTTGGTACTTGGACGATGGCAATATTGTTGGGGACACTTTAGTGGGGGGGGAGGTCTTAGATCTGATTATGGAGGATGGTCCCCGCTTTGGCCTTCATCTTAATGTGGATAAGACCGAAGTTTTTTGGCCTACAGAAGACCCTAGGAGTCGGCTACCTGGTGTTCCCCTCCCCCCCCCCCTCTATTGCTCGACCATCACCCGGTGTCAAAGTTTTGGGTGGACCTGTCAGCGTATGTCCTGTTTTTAGCAGTGACCTTGTCGCAAAGAGAGTGACTAGGACCATAGAGCTTATGGATTCTGTCACGAGGATTGATGACCCTCAGTGCGAGTTGCTTTTACTTCGGGCTTGTACGGGTATTTCTAAACTCTACTTTGCTTTACGTACTTGTTCTCCGCATGTCTTTCGATCGGCCCAACTTTCTTTCGATGTGGCACTCCATTCTAGCTTGGAGCATATTGTCTCTGTGTCTGAGCATGGGTTTGGGGATTGGCAGTGGCGCCTTGCCACCTTCCCTTTTTCAGTTTAGTGGGCTTGGAGTGTATGCTGCTGGGGATGTTCTACATTATGCATTTGTGGCGTCTCGTTTGCAATCTGCTGAATTGCAGGCTAAGCTCTTGCATCCTTCTAGTATCACTGATGTTGGCCCTACTTTTGATGACGCTTGGCGTACTTTTAATGAGATCATGGGTTCTGACTTTTTACGCAATCCTAGTGAAATCGCTGCCCCTAAACTTATGAAGAAATTGGCAGATATATATTTCGCGAATGTTGCTGCTACATCGGAATCTGCTTTCTCTTTGACTCCGCGACAGGTGGCATTATGGAAGTCTTAGCAAGATGTTCACTCCTTTGATTGGCTGCGTGCAGTACCTATTTCTGGGCTGGGGCAGGTTATGAATGGAAGGACATATCGTAGTGTGCTTAGCTATCGACTGGGTGTTCCATTGTTCACGGTGCCTAGGCCCTGCCTAGCTTGTTCTCGTGTCTTTGAGGCTGATGTTTATGGCGATCATGTTGTGTCATTTGCTGGTACTGTGGGTATTAAACATCGACACCGCCTCGTTCGCGACACTTTATTGGATATCTGCTATAGAGCTGGGATTTCTGCTGGTAAGGAGGTTGATATCGGTTTCAATGATGGGCATGATAAGCCCCTTCATCCGGTGGATCTGCTCCTTTATTCCTGGGATGGGGGGCGGGATGTGTGTGTTGATTTGATGGGATCCTCCCCCTTGACCCAGTCTGCAGTGTCTGACTTTGTGCCTGACCGTGTTGTTGTTGAGACTGCCCGACGTAAGTGTGCCAATTCAAGTATCGTGAGTTGTGCACGACAGCTGGGTATGGTTTCCTACCCTTCTCCTTCTCTTCGTTGGGGGAGTTAGATACAGATGTTGTAGCTTTGCTGAAGCGGATTCAGAAATTCTCGGTATCTCAGGATGTTGGGGCTCGGGCTGCCACTTATATTTTTACTAGACTAAGCTTTGTTATCGCTAAGGGAGTGGGTGCCCAGATAGTATCTTGGCTACCCACTAATTTCTTGTAAATTGTTATTAAATAAAAGTTATAATAATAATAATAATAATAATAATAATAATAATAATAATAATAATAATAATAATAATAATAATAATAACAGAAATTTCGCCAGGTACCCTCGTGGTATAGCGTTTTTCGCGGGGTGTACAAGAGTTTTACAATTTTCACGTGGTACCCTTCAGGTTTATATATATTTCGCGTTTTGCCCTTTAAAAGTTAAAATTAACTGCTCCGTTAGTTTGTTGAAAAAAGAAAAATAATTAATGAAAATAAAACATAGAGAACAACGAGCACAGAGAAGAGGAGGCAACCAGATTGCGAGGAGAAGAGGACAGAGAGAAGGTAAGAGGAGATGCAACATCGGTGAGAGAGACGTTGGAGAGAGAAGGCGACATAGAGAATCCGACTCCGAGTAGAGTTTGGAGGTGGAATCCAGCATGTGGATCGAAGTCTAGCAAATGTGGGCGGAGAAGGTATGTCTTCGGTGAAAATTTTCAAATAATAGGGTTTCGATCTTTTGTTCTCTACTCAGTTTTTCTAAATTGAACATTTGTGCTCTGATTAAGTGGGTTCTCATGTGAATTTGGGGCCATGAATTTGGGGTTTTGATTTTAGGGTTTTGATAGTTGTTTATGGGTAGTTTGTGAATTTATGTCCCTTTAATTGGAAATTGGAAATTGGAAAACGAAAAATTTTGAAGGTTTTACATATATAACATATTTAAGAACATGGAAGATGAAAGTGATTGATGTCCTAACTTGCAGTTTGTATATGTTCTATAAGATGCAAGTGCTTGTTGCCCTACAAAAACTTGTATGTAAGAACATGTAAAACACCCTCAATTCAACAACAACAATAATTCATTATAAACTAAGCACACCACCTATCAATATCATAAACTAATTGAGCTCTAAATGCCCTACAAAAACTACTTGTTATGCAATGGGGCCTTTTGATGTTTTTTTTGTTTTGCTTTGCTCGGTCAGCCAAGGGGCTGATTAGGTGCTATCAAATTGTTCGTTGATCGAAATGGTGCCTAGGTTGTTATTCTTTGTCCTGCAACATTCATTTCTCTTTTGCTCTGATTGTCTTCCTCGGGGTGTTGTTGGGTGTTGGGCATGGCTAGCAGATTTCATGGCAAGCTTCTAAATCAGTTTACAGGGTATGCATTTAGAGAATCGGTTTCATGAGATCATTTTATGTCCTTTATATTGGTTGTAGTGACACGAGGCTTCATTAAAGACATCAAATGTTTGCAGTTTGTTTTGAAAATTTTGGCTTATTAGCTCAATAGGTAGAGCATTGTGCTTACTGCTTAGGCACAAGATGTGGGTTCGAATCCCACACAGGCCAGAAATATATGCAAATTAAAGTTGCAGCAAAGCCATCATATTTGATATATGTGCTAATTATAAGCATATCAGCATATATAAGAAGTAGCTTATTAGCTCCATACGAAATTGCAACAAGCTTATGAGTTAATGGGCTTAAAATATAGATCGAATCTATCATATCCATAATCGAAATTATAACATTTATCTAAATTCAAAACCATAACAACTTCGTCCTAGGTCATTTATGAATTCAGCAGGAAAAAATAACAGAAGGGAAAAAAATTTAAATTGTCAAAACAATTAGTTAGTTGAACTTGAGATTGTCATAAGAATCAAGCAATGGTTGGAAGACTAATTCAAATTGCCATAAGAAAAAGTACAAGGGAAACAAATTAGCTAGATTCCGATCCCAAAAAAATCAGTGTCACCATGTCAGTTTTGATTATTTTTTTCCTCTCTTTCAACTTGAGTTTTTATACTAGATCTTCAAGTGCAACAGACATATAATGTTCCTTGCCTCATGAAGATGTATCAATGTATTTTAGTTTGATAATGGAAACCAGAATGAATCATCTTTGATATTTCTAAACCATCTGGAATAGGAAATTATATAAAGAAGGGATAACATGGGATACGAAAACATGTCGAGAACGTAAAACTTAGGTTTGCAAGTATCAACATCATCCAGAGTTCGATCAAAAAGTCCGACTCTAAAATAGATAAACACACTTTGTAGTGTAGGTTTTGAACAAGTCAATGAACAAGAAAATATTTATATTAGCCTATGTAGGAGTCGAACCCACGTCTTGTGCATACGCACATGCTCTGCCATTTGAGCTAATAGCCTTTTCAACAAAAATGTTAACAATTGTAAATTCATGAATAAAAATCCAGAACAACTACAAATTTATAGAATTTAAAATTGAATTTACAGATTTTAGAACTTAATTTACAAATTGCTGAATTTAAAGATTGCTCAGTAGATTTCAGATTGCTAATGCCAAATTGAATTTGAGATTACTAAAACTTGAAACTGAATTTCAAATTGCTAAAACTTGAAACTAAATTTCAGATTGCTAATTTCTTGAAACTGAAATTCAGATTGCTAAACTGGATATGAGTGACACCTAATTGAAACATATATATCCTTAAAAGCACACAATCCAAATTGAAACATTATAACAATCCACACCCTAGTTCGAAAGAGGCATCAAAATCACACAATCCAAATTCTAGAATTGACAAACTTATATTCAAAATCCTCAATCCAAATCCCTAATTTTTGAAACTTTTAAAAGACAGCATACATTTTTGAGACAGCATAAACCACTCTCATCTATTATTTTAGACTTTTAGTTAATTAAATCTCAAAAATAAATCTTGTTTTTTAAAACTTATTTTCATAGTACATTGTATGGTTAAATATAATATAACTTAATTTTACAAGTCTTAGCTTTTTTCGATCAAATTTAATTAGTTTCTTTTAAAATTTAAAGGTACACCCACGCCCTTTAAGTTTTTTGAAATTAGATCATATAAGTTTATATGAACATGAACTTACAAAGCTTATAAGACTCGTAAAATTGGGTTGCATTAAATTCAATAATACACTTTTACTAGATGTTGATCAGAATTATCAATGTTGACCATCATTGTCAAAATTATAAATGGTCAAAGAGAGAATGAGGGGAAGGAGAAAATGGGATAAAGGGAAGGAATGCTAAAATTGTCCACTATGAACAATTACTTAGTTTATTTAAAAAATGGACATTTACTTAATTATGCTCATTTTTTGGGACAATCACTAAATTAAGTCTATTTTAAAATGGAAGGAGTATTAAATAAGTACGGAGTATAATTGTTGAATTTGTGTATATAAGACTATGATAACTCCACTCCCTTGATGAAAATCGGAATAAGTTTCAAAGGCTTTGACAGTCTGTTTTTGTCAAAGGTCTTGAAGCTTTAGCAGTGTTGATAAAACACAAAACCTGTTATATAAGATATTATGTTCGAATATTATTTTATGTTATTATATGCTTCCATTATATTATTATATATACATTAACCTTTCAGGAAGCCTTTTCGAATATTATTTCCTTCCTTATGCTGTAAATCGAGAAGATTCAAATCGGAAGATCATGGCTTCAGAAGTTTCCAAAGATATAATATTGTGAAGAATCCAGCTCAAGCCATGATCCTCTCTAGCCGTTGGTGAAGATCCTTAGGGGTCGATTTGTTTTAATATAAAGAAAAGGAAGAAGAAGACAGTTATACGTTGGTTGAACACAAGCATTCATACACGTACTCAAGCCCTCAAAGAGAAATCTGTCTTCTTCGTGTGCTCTTGCTAGTCCTTAAGAGTCTGTTATTTCATTTCAAAGCATTCGAGAGTTGCACAGTGAGCTTATAGGATATATTTCGTGATAGTGTTATACTCGAGAGTTTGTAACTCAGGAAGTGGACACTAGGCGATTGATTCACTAAGTGTAAGAGGATTGTACTAGATAGCATAGAGAGGTGGGGCTCTTCTAGATTGGTCTAGAACTCCAAGGGAACGTGAGTTGACTAGATTGCAATTGTATAGGAGAGAGGCTTCTCGGTGAGCTATTAGGATCCTAAGTCTTGTGAATCAATAAAAGCCGGTTGAATCCTAGGGTTGTGGAAGAACCCTAGGCGAGGACGTAGGCCAAGTTCGTGCCGAACCTCGTAAACAATTCATCGAGTCCTTTATTTACTGTTTTACCTTATTTCCGCACTTGGTTCGAATTGTCTAACTTTGTGATTCAGGTTTTCAGAGAAAAGACTATGTCTAATCTCAAAGGGTTTTGACAAGAGCTTCAAAAGTCTTGAGACTATCTGTGAAAAACCGGCATACTTTATTCAACCCCCCTTCTAGAGTATCTTTACATTACTTATTTTTACATTATCGAACCTTCAATTCGTATCAGAGCTTTACTCACTGCTTTTGATCTAACAATCTTGTGAGTTTTCGATCATGTCTGATGAAGCAAGCGGAGGATTTGCACAGGGAAGGTCTACCAGCAGACCACCACTCTTTGTAGGAAACAACTTTGTCCACTGGAGATCATTGATGAAGATGTTCATCATAGATCAAGATCTAGAACTTTGGAACATTATAGAGAATGGTCCGAAGATTCTAGAGAAAGACGGACCAAATGGAACCAAAGTCGCAAAGAAGGAGTCTGAATACATCCAAGCGGATCTTGAACTCGTCTCCAAAAACTACAGGGCTATTAACTTACTTTATTGTGGTCTTAGCACCGATGAGTTTAACCGTATTTCATCTTGTAGGTCAGCTAAAGAGATTTGGGACAAGTTGGTCGTCACCTATGAAGGAACCAGTCAAGTAAAGGACACCAAGATCAGTATCTTCCTTCGAAAGTATGAGCTTTTCAAAATGAAGTCTGATGAGTCTATCAAGGCCATGTTCACACGATTCACAGAAATCACCAACAACCATGACTTTCTCGGCAAGAGCTTTACAAACGTTAAGAAAGTAAGGAAGATATTGAGGTGTCTCCCAAAAGAAAAGTGGGGTCCTAAAGTAACATCCATAGAGGAAGCCCAATACCTCACTACTCTGCCCCTTGATGACCTGCTTGGGAAATTGATCACACATGAGATGATCCTTAATGAAGAGGATGGAGAACTTCCAGCAAGCACTAAGAACTTGGCGCTCAAGTCTAAGAAGGATGACCCCAAAGATGGATCTGATTCCGAAGATGAGGATGACGACGAGGGTGATCCTTTTGCTCTTATCACAAGAGGCCTTGCTCGAATCCTCGAAATGAAGGAACAATTCAACAACAAGGATGGATCAGAGTCTTCTAAATTTCGAGGTAAGCCTCAATACAACAAATATGATAAGAAGCCTAAACCTTTGTCTTGTTTTGAATGTGGTGAAACAGATTATCCTTTCTAATATGATTGCCAATGAAGAAAAACTTATTGCCCAGACTAACACTCTTATTAGAGAACTGTGGACCAGGAAAGAGCTATTAAGGATCTGTCTATGAGGGTCAAAAGTCTTGAAGCTTCTTATTCAGGTCTTGACATTAAAGTCAAGACTCTTGACTCAGAGAAATCTGAACTCAAGCAAGATCTCTCGTCTCTGAGAAGTGAACATCATGACTTAGAGAACGAGAAGATCTCCCTGAATAATAAGATTCAAGACCAACAGACAACCCTCATAAGTTTTACCAAATCCAAACGCACTCTTGATAGGATGTTGGGTGAGCAACAAAGTTTTCTAAACAAAAGTGGTATTGGTTACAATCCAAGGTTTTTAAAGAAGCATCACATCACCACCTTTGTAAAGGCAAAAGGAAGCAGAACCTCTCCTATATGTCACCATTGTGCTCGGAAGGGACATGTAAAAGAGACCTGCCCCTATAGAAGAAAGGATTCACATATCATTCGCAATACATTTCCTGTTCATTTGAGAAAAGAACGGATAACACAAGTTTGGGTCCCCAAAGGCACTATTTTACCAAATATGGTTTATCCCAAAAATGGATCCAAATTTGCTTATTGGTCTAGCCACAAAGGTTGATGTTTGTTTTGTAGGAGATCACCAAGGTGAAGGAGCAAAAATGGATTATTGATAGTGGATGCTCGAGGCATATGAGTGGGAAGAGTTCTCTCTTTCATGATCTAAAGGAGCAATCCACAGGAACAATCACTCTTGGTGACAAAGGAAAATGTAACATCGTTGGTATTGGTAGCGTTGGGAGTGATTCCAACCATAGTATTAAAAATGTCTATCTTGTGAATGGGTTAAATGTGCAGAGAAGATACAAGTGAAGTTATACTGACTGCATATCGTTACAACAATATATACGCTGTGAATGCTGATCAGGTGGCACAAGGAAGCTTAACCTGTCTAAAGGCTTTGACGGACGATCCAAAGCTCTAGCACAGGAGACTCGGTCATGTGAGTCCACATACACTACAGAAGCTTGTGTCCAAAGGGCTTGTAAGAGGGCTACCTGAGATGGACTTCAAAGGTATTGATATGTGCAATGCATGCACACGAGGTAAACAAACACGTAGCTCTTTCAAACCCAAAAAGGTTGTAAGTTCTTTTAGACCCCTTGAACTTTTACATATGGATTTATGTGGTCCTATGCGAGTCAAATCTCCCATTGGTAAAAAGTACATGCTTGTTGTTGTTGATTTTTCTAGATATACTTGGGTTACTTTTTTAAAAGAAAAATCAGAGGCCTTATTTGAGTTTTCAAAACTTTGTAAGGAGTTGCAAACTTTAAGAAACGAGCCCATAGTGTCAATTCGGAGTGATCATGGTAGGGAGTTTGATCAACTTCAGTTTGATTTGTTTTGTGCTAAATATGGCATCTCCCATAACTTTTTTGCTCATAGGACACCTCAACAAAATGGGGTTGTGGAACGAAAGAACCGCACCCTGGAGGATATGGCTAGGACTATGCTTTTAAAGTTGCATTACCTAAAACCTATTGGGCTGAAGCTGTTAACACAGCTAACTATATTTTGAATCGTTATATGATTCATTCCATCTTAAAGAAAACTTCTTATGAACTTTTCAAAGGTCGCAAACCACTTATATCTTATTTTAAACCCTTTGGTTGTACTTGTTTTGTTCATAACGATGGAAAAGATAACCTTGGGAAATTTAATGCGCGTAGTGATGAAGGTATATTTCTTGGCTACTCCACAAGTAGCAAAGGTTATAGAATCTTCAATAAAAGGACCCAGTTAGTTGAAGAAAGTATACATGTTATATTTGATGAATGCAATGACGGTTCTTTAAGTGAAAGTGTTGCAGATATAGATCTTAACATCCATGCAGAGAACGAGGAAGGTGATGATGCTGCTACCAAGAACACAGAGAAGAGGAACATGCAGGAACAGATTCTCAACACTGAAGAATTGGCCCAAGGTGTTGAAGATTCGTCCAAAGCCCTTGGTGTCCAATCCAACAGTGTTGAAACGTCAGAAACTGCTGAAACTGAACCTAACAGGACCACGGAGTCAAATGTACTACAAATCAATCCTGCTGGTGTGACGAATCAAGGAGCTGAGACTAGCAAAAGGAAATTCAAATACTCCTCATCACACTCATTAAAGGACATCATTTCTGACCCTACATATAGTGTTCAAACTCGTTCTAAACTTAAAGATCTTTGTGCTTTTCATGCATTTGTTTCTCTTATTGAACCAAAGAAGGTAGATGAGGCCCTTCAAGAGCCAGACTGGATCATTGCTATGCAAAGTGAGCTTAACGAATTTGAAAGGAACAAATTCTGGACCTTGAAGCCTAGGCCAAAGCATCAATCAGTCATTGGCACAGGATGGGTATTTCAAAACAAGCTAGATGATAATGGTAAGATCGTGAGGAACAAAGCAAGGCTTGTTGCTCAAGGCTATAATCAAGAGGAAGGTATTGACTACGAGGAGACCTTTGCTCCCGGAGCCAGGCTTGAAGCCATTCGCATTTTATTAGCATTTGCATCTTTTATGAGCATAAAGTTATATCAAATGGATGTCAAGTGTGCTTTTCTTAATGGTTTCTTAGAGGGAGAAGTTTATGTGGCTCAACCCCCAGGTTTTGAAAGTTCGGAATTTCCCAATCATGTTTATAAACTAGACAAAGCGCTTTATAGTTTGAAACAAGCCCCAAGAGCTTGGTATGAGCGCTTGTCAAAATATCTTTTAGAAAATGATTTTAAAAAGGGGTTGATCGACAAGACTCTTTTTATCAAGACCAAAGGAAAGGACATTTTGGTTATTCAAATGTATGTTGATGATATATTATTTGGTGCTACTAACACATCTTTGTGCAAGGAATTTTCTGACATCATGTGCAGCGAATTTGAGATGAGCTTGATGGGTGAACTCAACTTCTTTTTGAGATTACAAGTCCATCAATCCAAGAAAGGGATCTTTGTCAACCAAAGCAAGTACACTAAGGATCTCTTGAAGAAATTCAAGATGGATCAATCCAAAGTAGCCAAGACACCCATGAGCTCAACATTATCTCTAGATCAAGACAAGACTGTGAAGAGTGTCAATCAAAAGGAGTATCGAGGAATGATTGGATCTTTACTATATCTCACAACTAGTAGACCTGACATCATGTTTAGTGTTTGCATGTGTGCTAGGTTTCAAGCTGATCCTAAAGAATCTCACCTCGTAGCTGTGAAGAGGATCTTTCGATACCTCAATGGCACTAAGGAGCTTGGCTTGTGGTACCCAAAGCAAAAAGATTTTACATTAATCGGGTATTCTGATGCAGATTTTGCAGGCTATAAGGTGGATAGGAAGAGCACATCAGGATATTGCCAATTCTTAGGAGCATCCTTGATCAGTTGGCATTCAAAGAAACAAAACTCGGTTGCTCTATCCACTGCCGAAGCCGAATACATAGCAGCTGGAGCTTGTTGCTCTCAAATCCTTTGGATAGCTCAACAAATGAGAGATCTTGGCATCAACCTCAGAGGTATTCCCATTAAGTGTGACAATACAAATGCCATATCAATCACGAAGAATCCAGTTAAGCATTCAAGGACAAAACATATTGATGTAAGGCACCATTTCATTAGAGACCATGTTGAAAAAGGTGATGTGTTCATTTCTTTTATTTCAACTGATTATCAATGGGCTGACATTTTTACTAAGCCTTTGGCAGATGACAGGTTCACCTTCATTAGACGAGAGATTGGGATGCTTAACAAGGATGCACTTTCGTAGGGGGGGGGGCTTTCCCTTTACGAAAGATAAATTCTACTCAGTGCCAAGACCTTTGAGAATTATGTCAAAGTTTGTGAGCTGAATGGTAGAGTACAGATATCGGATCATGTATATTTGGTTAATATCTTTTAGATATTTGATCAAGTATATTTTTAACGGTTTTTAAAATTCTGTTTGATTATACATTTTATTCCCCCCATCCGAGTACATGTTTTATTTTTAGAACAAAATATTTTCGGATATTTCCCTCCTATTTTAAATTGTGAGAAGGTTTGAATTTTGAATGGAAATTTTTAAAAATTGGCAATGTTATCATTACCTATCCTTGGAACTCTAAACCCGTCCCATCAACTCCATCATCTCACTCTACTTAAACCACAATCTGTACCCAATTCTCTCACTACTTCAAACTTATCCAAACCTTTCCAATTCTACTTCTCCTTCAACCTCTCAATCTGTTCTAAAACCCTAGCCGAAAACCTCCATGGCTCCCAAATCAAAGAAAGCCTCCACACCCAAAAGGCTTGGCGCCACCCCCAAGGGGCGCCAGGCCACTGCTACTTCCCCTCAACCTGAACCCACTCCACAAGCAATCGTCCCAGGTGTTGTCCAGAGCACCATTGCTGAGAGCACGACTACAGTTACCAGGGTCTCTCAAAAACGCTCAGCGAAGAAGCCTCTAAGTGCAAAGCAGAAAGGGAAAAAGAAAATCATCGTTGAGGAGGTGGATGATGATGATGAAGAGGAGGATCTCGACGCCATTCTAGAACGGGATGCCGCCAAGGAAGTCGAGGAAGAAGCTCTGAGAAAAAAAAAGGCCGAGGAAGAGGCTGAGCTGACGAGGAAACTGGCCGAGGAAGAGGCCGAGCTGACGAGGAAACTGGCCAAGGAGGAGGCCGAGAGAATTCGAAAAGAGGCTGAGAAGGAGGTTCCCACTGAGGAGGAACCAGAGGAAGAAGAAGAAGAGAAAGACGAGACTTGCGATGATGAGGATGTTGAAGGAGACAACGATGACGTTGAAGGGTCCGCTGAGGACTCGGGGTCTGAGGACGAGGAGGAAGAGGAGCCAGAACCTGTTGCCTCTCCTTCTTCTTCTCCTCCTCTCTTGTCTCCAAAGAAACGGAAAGCCCCACCAACGGCCAAGCCTCCATCTCCTAAGCGTACCAGGAAGGGCACTCTCAGAAGTCTTGAAGCGCCTGCTAAGAGGACTGCTCCAACACTTGCTCGCAGGAAGAATGCTGATCCACCCGCCTACATCCAGGTAAACCAATACTTACGCTCTTCATGGTTTGAAGATGCTGAAACGGCTGGAAAGTGGGTAGACGAGTTTCGAACTCGTAAGATTTGTTGTTCTGATTTTTTAGATCTTGCGTTCTTTGAAGCTTTGAATTTACCTTGCATATCTCTTCTCAAACAATCCCCTGCCTGGACCCTTCTCAACCTTGAATCTAACTACTATCCTCAACTTACCCGCCTGTTCTACATTAACCTAAAAGCCAAACACAATGCCGACGGTTGGTCTTTGGAATCCATCGTCAAGGGGGTTAGAATCTCTTTCAACTCCATTGACTTTGCTGATTTCCTTGGCCTGCCGAGACCTTGTCCACCCTCTCCCGAGAACCCAACAAAAGAACAATGCATAGCCCTTGCCCGATCCAAACATCTCCTACCCGAAGCATCCAACAACACCTCAAAACAGCTTACCCACTCATCCCTTACCCTAGAGGCAAAGATTATTTTTAACATCATTGTGCGTTGCCTCTTACCCCGTCTTAACTCTGGCTCGCTCCTTACTGATAATGCCATGATCCTTCTATACCGCATCTTAAATGGTCTTGACCTTGATCTGGCCAACACTATCCTTGGATCCATGGCTCATGCTAGAAAAGCCAGGAAAGGCACTCCCCTCCCCTTTGCCACCCTTTTGACCCATATCTTCAAAGCTTCTGGAATCAATTTCAAAAATGAAGAATAACAGCGTCATATGGGTAAGTTCGACTCCAAGAGCCTTGAAAAGATAGGCATCACTCGGTCCCCCCCAAGGGACTTGGAGTCTTGCCTCTCTTTCAAAAGCTTTTCCCACTGCCTCAGCCGTTGATGAACGCATGGACAACTTGGAGTTGGGCTTGGAGGAAGTTCGCCTGGATATTAAGGAGTTGCACAAGGAGTTTATGACGGAGATGAGCGGGGTAACCAAGCTGTTGCAAGGTATGTGGTCGCGGCTCACTGATGATGTTCCGGACGATGAAGCTTAACCCTATCCTACCTTACCCTAACCTAATCTGAAACATTGCTGATTTTTGGATACCTTTTCAAAACTTTTGATGGCTGTTTTACCTCCTCCCTTTGTTGAAAGACAAAAAGAGGGAGATGATCTGTGGTTTTAGACTTTTTAAAACTGTTGCGATTCAAAGGTCTTGGAAGACCTTGGTTTTGTTTTTGGTTGGATATTTTCATGTTTTAAACTTATGATCCAACATTCGTCTAACTCATGCAGGTACTTAGTCAGATTTTACTTATATTATATCTGTTTGACTAAGTTGCAGGGATGCACAGGTTTTGTCTTTCATCAAGGGGGAGATTGATAACTCCACTCCCTTGATGAAAATCGGAATAAGTTTCAAAGGCTTTGACAGTCTGTTTTTGTCAAAGGTTTTGAAGCTTTAGCAGTGTTGATGAAAAACAAAACTTGTTATATAAGATATTATGTTCGAATATTATTTTATGTTATTATATGCTTCCATTATATTATTATATATACACTAACCTTTCAGGAAGCCTTTTCGAATATTATTTCCTTCCTTATGCTGTAAATCGAGAAGATTCAAATCGGAAGATCATGGCTTCAGAAGTTTCCAAAGATAGAAGATTGTGAAGAATCCAGCTCAAGCCATGATCCTCTCTAGCCGTTGGTGAAGATCCTTAGGCGCCGATTTGTTTCAATATAAAGAAAAGGAAGAAGAAGACAGCTATACGTTGGTTGAACACAAGCATTCATACACTCAAGCCCTCAAAGAGAAATCTGTCTTATTCGTGTGCTCTTGCTAGTCCTTAAGAGTCTGTTATTTCATTTCAAAGCATTCGAGAGTTACACAGTGAGCTTATAGGATATATTTCGTGATAGTGTTATACTCTAGAGTTTGTAACTCAGGAAGTGGACACTAGGCGATTGATTCACTAAGTGTAAGAGGATTGTACTAGATAGCATAGAGAGGTGGGGCTCTTCTAGATTGGTCTAGAACTCCAAGGGAACGTGAGTTGACTAGATTGCAATTGTATAGGAGAGAGGCTTCTCGGTGAGCTATTAGGATCCTAAGTCTTGTGAATCAATAAAAGTCGGTTGAATCCTAGGGTTGTGGAAGAACCCTAGGCGGGGACGTAGGCCAAGTTCGCGCCGAACCTCGTAAACAATTCATCGAGTCCTTTATTTACCGTTTTACCTTATTTCCGCACTTGGTTCGAATTGTCTAACTTTGTGATTCAGGTTTTCAGAGAAAAGACTAAGTCTAATCTCAAAGGGTTTTGGCACGAGCTTCAAAAGTTTTGAGACTATCTGCGAAAAACCGGCATACTCTATTCAACCCCCCCTTCTAGAGTATCTTTACATTACTTAGTTTTACATTATCGAACCTTCAGACTAGTTTGCACTAATTAAACAAAGAATTAATTTCCTGGGGGAGTGTCCATGCTTGTTTAATTAGTTTTTTGTCCATATAATCTCTAATTTTTGGGACAAATCTATCCCTCTTGAGATCGAAACCTAAATCTCAGATCTCTCTCATCTCCTTCTTTCTCCTTTTTCGACGACTCTCTTTCTTCCTCCGCACTATTTGATTCCCTCTCCTCTCCTGTAACCCCCTCTGTTAATGTATTTCTGGACTTCTTCCCCAAATCGTTTCATGTTGACGAAGCCAAAGGAAGTCGATGAACAATCAAATGGCCGACCGCTACGATCATAACCCTTTTGAAGAGGAAGACGTTAATCCTTTCCTTGCAAGTCCTTATTCGTCATCCACCGATTGATTGTTTGAGAGGAACTTATTTGACTTGTGATTGTGCTTCATCCGCGGGCTTTCACTGCCAGACTTACTTAAATTTTGGTTGTTACTAGTTTCTATTTTGTGTGTTTCCCCTTATTGACTTATAATTGATTAGGTTTGAGCATGTTGATTGACAAAGGACCTTCTTTCGTGTTTGATTGGTGAATTGTTGCTCATAGGTTTTTAGATGGTTTGGATTGTTGTTCCTTAGTATAGTTATGGAGTTGTTAGCGGCGATGTGTATTAGAAAATGTTTTTTTAGGCGCACTCACTATTTGCCGAAAAAAATCCTTTAGTTTTTTCTCCCAATATGCTAAAATATTGTGTAAATTAGTCGTGAAAGGATGAATTGGTGGCTGAACATAAATCGACATTTTCATAGTTGGAATGTCCGAAGCGAACAAATCATTCCCCGACCTCCCGCTCTTGCTGAAATCTCTTAATTTGTTGAAATCTCTTAATATGCAATGTTGTTGTAATTACTACCAGATTTTGAATGGTTGTTGCTGAAATTTCTTAATTTGCTGAATTTTTTTAATTTGCTGAAATTGTTGTTGTAATTGGTGAAATTGGTGTTGAAATTGAGCAAAATGTGGTCCGTGCTTGAGCTTGAAACAGATTATGATCTGTACTTGAGCGTAAGACTTTTCTTCTATTCAATTTAGTTGCAGCAGAAATTGGACAAAAAAAATCAAAATTTAGTGATTGAGCAACTTCGGTTTCAACAACGTCGGTGTGAGCAACTCATATTTCAACAACCCCAAATTAAGCAACGTCAACGTCAACAACTCCGGTTTCAGCATACGATGTACATTTAGCTAATATAAATAAGTTGGTGGATAAAAGGCTAATAAAGATGAAAAATATGGACGTACCCTTAAACAAATCCCACCGTGACGCATTGAACTTCCAGATCCCGCGCGAACAACATCGATCGATTCAGAAACGCCAGAGGTTTCGACACTTGGATCCCAGCCTCCCAGTTCCCCGTAAATTCCATTTCGATTTCAGCCTAGCTTTCACCGCAGATCTGCTCAATCAATCAAAATCGATTCAGATAGAAAATTACTAGTGGTGTCGGTGATTTGGTGAGAGAGATTGAGATATGCTCGCAAGTTAACCCCCGAGGGAGGGGTTGAACAACTCGCGACTTTCAAATTGGAAGGTGGATTCTTCTTTCAAGCCATTCAAGACAATGATTTAACCTTTTCGGAGTATGAATTGCAGATTGACCTCGTCGGTGTTCCCGCTCCATCTCCTCAACACTCGATTCCATCCGATTATCTGCCCACCTCTACAAACAAGGTTTTGTTTGAAACAAAATTAGCCCTAATTTTGATTTATTTTATGAGAGAGTGTTTTTGTGGCTGTGCTTTTTGCTTTTGGGATTGGGTTCCTTTCCTTGTCTCTACGCCTGCCATGTTTGATTCTGTTCAGATGGTATAGAACAGAATCGAACATTTTCTGTTGTAGTCTATTAGGTCGATCTAAATGTTGAATTAGACCGACTCACTGGGTTGTGATCAGAACGTGCATATCTATTAGGTCTACCTTCAATGGAAACTATGTTTATAATCAGCTGAAGTGGGTATTTTCACTTGCTCAGGCTGGCTTTTCCTGACTGCAAGTTTTTGTCTTTTACTTGATTTGTACTTCTTGAGGTTATGGTTTTCCTATCTGGCTGGATTTTTTTTTTTAATAATTGAATTAAAATTGATGCCCAGTGTCATATTTGATACGCAGTTCTAATCTTATTTACTATGCTTCAGCCATCACTCCCTTTAGTAAATGCTCTTGCCCATTATAAACCTTCCTATATCGAATTGTTTATGAGTTCTTGTGCTGCAATCCAAAAGTAAACATCCGCTTAAGTAGTGATATATTTTTGTGCTAGTGCATTTCAGTGTCTCACTGTATTGGTTCTCGTGCAGGATGAAAAGTTAACTATGCCTGATATTTTCTTTGAGACCCTTGGTGGAGAGTACAATGTTATTCAAATCCAAAATAAAATGGGCTGCACTTGGAGGGCTGATCTTGTCTTTCGTGTCCCTAGTGGTTCACTTGAGCCTTGCCAAATACTCAACTGTAGATCTTGTTCAGTACAATGCATTAAAAGTTTTCACTGATGATTTAAGTTTAGGGATAGGAGAAAGGCAGGTATGTTAGCGCTGAGGTGATTTTTGCACTGTAAATTATTTATGTTCTAGTAATCTACTCATTGAGTTTCTTCCTTATTTGAGCTTCACAGGTTACTGCAAATAAAAGGCTGTGGGGAACAGTGAAGTCTTTCCACTCCTTGCAACCTTATTCGAATGCTAGAACTGTATATCTGGGTAATTTAGCTGTCTATTTTGTGTTTTTGTTTTGATGATTCTGATTTCATCTACTTCTATTCTGCAATTTTTTCCTGCACTGATAAAAATTTAAAATAATTTATTTATCTCCTTTTTTACATTGACATAATATGACCCGTGGAAATTATTTATGGTTTAAAATTTTACTCTATTTCCACTTAAAAATTCTTGCATAATATGAGGCATAATATCTTTTTAATATTTCAGTGGGTGTGCTCAGTCCAGGCATCTGAACCTGGTTTTCTGTCTCTTTATATGTGGCCATGTTTTTTGGATATGAGTGGTGTGAGTATGTATGAAAATTAGCAGTGATGTCCTAAAGGTCCATTTCTTTAATTTGTGCTGCACTTCAAACCTGAACCTGAACTAGATTTAAATATACAACAAGTGTTAGGTGGACTTTCAATGTTTCAACCTTTTAGCTCACTATTCTGTATCCTTTTTTTTTTTTTTAATAACACTATTCTGTATCCTTGTTCTTATGTTATGGTGTTTTCCCAAATTTGCACTTATCTTCTTATCTCAAGAGTTTCATCTTTTTCCACTGTGTTACAGAGCCTTCTGATCTGGGAAATGGTTTCATATATGCTAAAGTTATTGGGGGATTTGAGAAAATAAGAAGTTCGGTATGTTAATTTGATTCCGGATGCTTTTGCTCCTGCTTCTTGGTTTTGTTTACACAAGCTTTATTAACTTGACATTGGATACCAATGGTATCTGTCCACTTGCCAGATTCCTGATCTTGTTGTAGTAGCACGGCTTTTGAATGCTACTCTGGTGATTCCAGAGATTCAAGAAAGTTCTCACTGGAACGGCATCAGGTTTCCTTATAGTTTTTTCCACCTAACTTAAATTTGAAGTTGCCCAAATCAGGGTGACAATAAGATTGCATGTTTTCTGCCATAGTTCAATTACTTAAAATAATAAAATAATAATTTCTTTTTTCGTTGTGCAGCTCTCAGTATACAAGCTTTTCATATCTTTACAATGAAGATCAATTTATAGCAGCTTTGCGTAATGATGTCATCGTTGTGAAGAACCTGCCTGCAAAATTGAAAGAAGCCCGAAGGCAGAAGCACTTGCCAACTTTTAAGCCTACTCGTTCTACCTCCCCAAGCTACTATTTAGATGAGGTTTTACCAATGCTAAAAAAGTCAAAAGTTATTGGTTTAGTGCTGTTGGATGGAGGCTGCCTACAGGTAACTTGTATCTCTATGTCCCCTGCCTTACCAGTTTCAAGCCATTACATATTGTTAACTGAGTTGGCATAACTTGATATTATTATTGTTGTTGTTGTTGTTGTTGTTGTTTTTATTTTTATTTTTATCAAATCACTTGACCTTATTACTGGTTAGATAAGCATCTCTGTTTTGAACCATTATTCTTTTCACAGTTTGATGACTTTGTGCAAGTAATAATCAATATTCTGATACACTTCTTATTATGGTTCCATAATCCATATGCAATAAATAGTCTCATAAGTCATAATTCATGTTGCCCATGCCAATCTTTACTTACTTTGGTCTATTGTACTATTCTATATTGCTTTATTTTTTACCTCTGTAACTTAAAAAATACTTTTCATGACTGCTCTTTAGTGCATCCTCCCTTCCTCTCTTTTGATCAACAAGTTTCATTATGTTCTTCAAAATGCATTCAAAATCTTGAGTATCTCCTTTATTTCTGTTGGTCTTTTGTCTAGAATATTCTTCCTCCAAAATTGATAGAGTATCAGAGGCTTCGGTGTCGGGTGGCTTTCCAGGCTCTTCGCTTCCGCTCTGAAATTTTGGCGCTTGGGCACCAAATGGTTGAAAGGTAAGAACTTTTGTCCTGTAATGCAATGGGTATCTGAATTATCAACTAGCTTAGATGTGTAATGGTACATGATTAGCATTGGTTTACTGAGGAAAGATCAACTTCTTTACAGTTAATGCTTTATTATGTTGGTTCTTGCTTTCATGTTCTTGATCTTACTGCAGCTCATATGTTTCAGTTCCTCTTCTAACACTTGACAAAATTTGCTACTTATTCTCATAGGTGATCCGTGTTAAATTATGTCTTATTTAGATGATCTTGTTGGAGCAAACTGGTTCTCCCTTTAATTTTCTTACATTTTTCTCAACAAAGAAAAGAGCCTCGAAATTCATCTTTAATTCCCCGCATTATACTGTTATGAAATAAAAAGCTGATTCAGATGATGATGCATGCCTTTAACAGATTAAGAGCTGCAGGCCAACCTTACCTTGCTTATAATCCAGGCCTTGTGAGAGACACATTAGCTTACCATGGCTGTGCTGAGCTTTTCCAGGTGACCCATATCTTTCTTCTTTGATTAATTTACCCTTCTTCTTTGTGTTTATTTTGCATGAGAAGTGGATGTCATCAACTCACCATATATTAGTCAATATTTTCCTGTTTGACCAATAGTTGAGTCCAAGTATAATGGTAACCTCCAATATTATTTATGTAATGTTGGTAAACGATGTATTGATGTGCAACAGTTGTTCTACCATTAGTATTCATAGATAGACCCCTTCCTGAATGTGGTCCAATCACTAATAGGCTGCTGAATATATCCTTATGATATCACTGAGGGAGCACGATCATTTATTTTTCTTATCTTTTCGTTTTTGTTGTTACTTACCACAATGTTTGAATTAGACATCCGGATGGAAACTATCTCATCCCAGAATCTCTTCTGGAATTCTTGGGGATGCTGTTATTTTTGAAAATTTTATTCCATATGACAGCATCAGGATTTGGGCAGCTTCCTGGAGCAAATGCTCTCTCCTTCTCACTGACAGATAACAATCTTAATCTTCCTTGATTCGCACTCTTTATTTTTCAGGATGTTCACACTGAGCTCATCCAACGTCGGAGGGCACAGATGATAAAGCAAAAGATCATCAAAGAACAGCTAAATGTAAATTCGCATGCTAACAAAATGAAAGGTTCATGTCCCATGATGCCGGAAGAGGTATGGGCTGCTCATTTACATATTCCTCTCATGACTTCTGACAAAAAAACAGCCTATTAGTTGCTTATGCATCTATAAAGCTTACTTTGATGCACTTGAATATTTGCACATGTGCTGCATGTCTGCATCCATTATGGACTAGAAGTTCCCAGTCCAGCTTTGCATAAAAATGGGATATTGAGATCAGTTTATAATTTAAAATAGTATAGCCTCATAATTAATCCTTTGCTGTTTTATGAAATATCATAGGTAGGACTATTACTTCGGGCAATGGGTTATCCTCCCAGAACTAGAATATATTTGGCAGGTGCCGAAATATTTGGTGGTCAAAGAGTTCTTATCCCTCTGCGCGCCATTTATACCCACTTGGTGGATCGTACTTCATTGTGCAGCAACCAGGAGCTATTCAACTTATTTGGAGCAGAGAAACCTCTACCAGAGGACACAGTGGAACCTCCACCAACCAAAAGTGAACAACAATTAAGAGAAGAGTGGAACAAAGCTGGGCCTCGTCCCCGTCCCCTTCCACCATCTCCTGATCGTCCATTTTATCGTCATGAGAAGGAAGGATGGTATGGTTGGGTCGCTGTAAAAGATTCTGAGCCAGAGCCTTCACTGTTAGACTTACGAAGGCGAGCACATAGGCTGTTGTTTGCAGCTCTTGACTATATAGTTTCGGTGGAAGCAGACACTTTTTTCCCTGGATTCCACAATGATGGTAGTGGATGGCCTGACTTTTCAGGCTTGGTAATGGGACATCGTCTATATGAAATGGCATCGTTAAGAACTTACCGACCAAACAGGTATTCGCCAATTCCTCTGTTCTTCAATGTTTTGTAACTTAATGAAACTCTTAATTCTAGTCCTATATAGGGATGGGTTCAAGTGAGGAGGAGTCTTGTGGAGAGAATACTCCTCATTTCTCACAACAAGACTCCTCACACTCCTGCATAGATACATTTTATAAATACTCCACACTTTTCATAAAAGTGTATATTTATTAAATCTAACACCTGGAAAAATAATATGAAAATTTTCGATTTAAAAAGTGCTTAGTTGGTGAAAAAAAATGCACATCTAATACCTATGCACTTGATTGTTTATGTACATAATTATGCACCTTTTTCCTGAAGATGTAAATATATAGATGAGGGCCATGAGCATGTCTGATATTCAATCAATTATGCACCTTTTTGCTCTTCACTGTTAGAACGCTCCTCATATGATCCTATCCCTTCATATATCATCTGATCATGTATCTGTTGCCGGTGTCTTATTTTTACATATTGTATTTTCATACGGTTGGCCTATCCATTACAGGAACTTGATATGTATTTTACATTGTTTGCTGCATTGTGCTTTGCTGAACCATCTGTTGTGTCCTGTCTGACCGCACACTGAAATTTTCAATCTGAAATTTCTTGTGGTTTAATTCAATAGGATGGTTCTTGTGTTGTTTTCTGTATAACCTTTTTATTTGGAAACATATCCAAGATCCATTTGGTTTTTGACTCAGCCTTTGCTTTTTATATAATTTCACCCTCTTTCTCTCCGCTCGGTGAGCAGGAAATACCTGGCCAAGCTATTCAGTAACATCAGCGACCACCTTTACTACCCGAAGCACAACTGGACAGTCTCCGTGAGACAACACTTGAACAAGAGCCTGGCGGAGGAAGGTCTCTTAAGAGAACTGAAGTCGTCAAAGCCAGCTTCCTTCTTGTCACATCCTGTCCCGGAATGTTCTTGTAAGCTTTCCAGTTCCCCTGAGATCCTGGATCGGGTTTACAAAGATATAGACAAGTGCCCCAAGTGGATGGACCGGGGCATCCTTGAAGAGAATGGCATGACAGGAGATGATTCGCAAGAAGACGAAGGGGAAACCTACGAGCACCCAGAACCTGACGAGGGTAGCAATGCAGCTCAAACTGTGCCTTCTTGGGAGCAAGATGAGGAAATGGATCCCAATGACTAGAAGGCTAGCTCACAAAGATTTCAGCAGTAGAGGGCAATTTTTGGAGGTTTTATTTATTTTTATTTTATTTTAAATTTCACGGTTTTGTTTTGGATAGACATCAAACTATACGTAGTTGTGTTCTTTTATTCTATAGGGATTCTTTTGGTCGTACCCGATTTCAAAGGTACTTCAATTCTTTATGTCAAAATTAGTAGAGGCTGATAAATTTTCTAAAGGAAAAATTTGCTCAAATATTTATTTAGAAAACTTAATTAGGTAAATGTCCATATTGAACAATATTAGGTAAATGTTCATAAATTTTATTTAATACCAATACTATCCTTGATATAAATATTAAACATTTTTCCCTTTCATGGGTTTTACGTCTTCCTCTCCATCTCCTTCTCGCTCAATCACTGCTGACCGGCCTCACTCAACCATTGTTGGCCGCACCTGAGGTAAGCTCCACCCTCTTGCTGCTCCACGTCCTTCTCAATGTCCCTTACTCCACTCCTTGTCTATCTCAATCTCCATGTCCCTCTCTCTCAACCATGGTTGGTCACACCTAATGTAATTTCGACTCTCTCAACGCTCCCTGTCTCAATCTCCCTTATCTCTTCGCCTCTCCTCGTGCCCTCTCAAGCTCCACTTTCGGTTCCATTTCCCTTTTGATTTGAGCAATTTTGCCATTTTACCTTAAGTTTGACCAAACTTGAACAATTTTTTGAAATTCCCTTTGTGAAATTATGTGATGCTTATGTGAAATTTCAATGTCATTGTTTGTAATCTGAGCAATTTTCGGTTTTGTTGTTAATCACTTTGTGATTTTTGAAGTTTTGGTATTCCCTGATGACAATTCATTTTTTTAGGGTTTGTTTTTTCTTAGCTACTTCAAATGGACCATCCAAATGGTTAATGTTATTTTTTATGATTCTAATTTCGTTCTTACTTTATATGCTACTCAGTTTTAGGGGTTGAGCATTTCTTGTTTGTTTGGTGACAACTATTATTTATCTTGAGTTTGCATCATCAACTAAACTGAGACTATCAGAGGTTTAATATTGCTTGTCTGTTTGGTGGCAAATGTTATGTATCCGAACTAAGGCTTCGTTTGCATTCATAAATTTTCACTTATAAAGCTTTTTTTTTTTATCATCACTGTTGGTTGGTGTTGTTTGGGGTAAGGAGATATTTTGATTTTTTTTAATCCCAAAAATCTTTCATCTCCCCCAAACTTCCTCTCTCTCCTCGTGCCTCCTCATCTCTCAAGTCCCAAGTTGATCTACTCCACCATTTTTGCCCCTTTCTACTCCAAAATTATAGAACAACTCCCTCTCTTTTCAATTGAATTTGATCGGGGCTTCAATTTTCATCGCTTTGGTAGAGGAGTTAGGGTTTGAACGCAGCTGTAATTTGCCAGTTGCAGAGCCGCCGTCTCTGGCCCTATGCCCTCGCCTTCTCCGATTCTCGTCCTCAACAACTTCCACGACCTGCTCGTCAACCAGTCTGCTTCCTCTTTTCTTTCTTCCTACCCTTACATAGAAACGAAATCACACCTTCGATTGAATCGAAAATGGGTTTTCATTAACAAAAAAGGGCTTTGATCAATGAATTAGGAGATTGGTGAGGGTTGAAGTTGTTGAAGACCCTCTCTTTCCTCTTTGCTTATCCTACCCACAACACAACTTCCCCCCATGATTATTGTTCAAAATCAGGGTTTTGACAAATGTTTTGGAGGTTGCCGCTCTCTCCAGCCAAGTAGATCTAAATTTGAACTCGATTTCACCGATGTTGGGAAAGAGAAAGTCAAGGCTCCATTACCAGACCATCGTCGATTCGTCGTCTTTCTAATTTGTACAGGGGTGGTGGGCTGGTGGCAGTAGAAGAATAAGCTATCCAAACAACCCCTAACAATAGTGAAAGTGATGATTTATAAGTGAAAAATTATGCATCCAAACGAAGCCTAAGTCTATCAGGGATTTAGCATTGCTTATTTGTTTGGTGACAATTGTTTGTTTGCTGACAAATGGTATGTATCTTGACTCCATATCATCAATTGATCTGAGACTATGTTTCTGGTGGGTTTTAAGTCAAATTTATGTTGTTATTATGTTTTTTAGACGGGTGACAATTAATCACCTATGTTTATGGTGATATTAATTCATAGTTGTTTGGTTGTAGAATTATATGTTATGTTTTGTGACAACTTATTTATGTATTGTTTCCAGCTAATAATTAATTACCTATGTTTATGGTGACACCTATGTTTATACTTCATTCAATCTTGACAATAAACATTGGGTGACCTTGGATATTGATTTGGATGAGATGAATGCAAATGCTTACAACGGCAATACGAGTCTTTTCTCAGTTGTTGATAAGTGTGAAGACTTGTGCAAATTGCTTCCAACACTAATGAGAAAAAGTGAAAGATTTGGAGATTTTGATGACGAGCCATTTTCAATCAAGAGGGTTGATGGTCTTGCACAGAATAATAGAGGGTATGTTTTTTCCCCATGTGTTACGATATATTTCACTTTTAATCTCATTTAGTTATAATCTAATTTTCATTCTCCTTCTGTATTGAAGTGGAAATTGTGGTATGTATACCATCAAATATACCGAGTGTCTTGCATTTCATGGTGACATTGAAATTATTTCTAATGAATATATGGATGCATATAGACAGAGGATTGGATGGCTATGGATTTGTTCAAGAAGTTTTGGACATGAGATTTTTAGGACTGTTGTCACCATTTTAGGATGTTAAGTAATAGTCCATCATGGTGACTTGTCTCAATTGTTCCCATTGATTTTGAAAATTAATATAATCTGGCAATTGGGGATTTATAACTTATTTTCATTATTATGGTGACTAACTTAATAT
The DNA here is from genome assembly GCA_037127255.1 of Persicaria tinctoria. Taxonomy (NCBI): domain Eukaryota; kingdom Viridiplantae; phylum Streptophyta; class Magnoliopsida; order Caryophyllales; family Polygonaceae; genus Persicaria; species Persicaria tinctoria. The sequence goes on along the minus strand of JBANSL010000012.1, from coordinate 36,674,954 downwards.
ATAGTTTCTACTCCTCATTGAACAATGTTTGTATTTTCTTAACGGTTTATTTACATTTGTTTATGCTCAATGTATGATGAATACCTATACTTAAATTATATTGTATATAAAATTTTCTTTTGCTTAGGTTTATCCTTTTTAGGGTATATGCTTCCCTCATTTTAGAGTTTCAGTTTTGGGACAAAAGTAAGTTAGTATTAGGTGACAATGGAGGCGCGAGGGGAGACGCATGATTGGACGAAGTCAATTCTGATGAAGCTGAGGTGGTCGGGCCCGAGCGTAAAATGGTCGTTAGTCCCAACAAAGATAAACTCAACTCAATAATTAGTATAACAGTAGAGTAGAGGTCAACCACACAAAGAGAGTGCGTGTGACTTATGTGATTTCGATGTCAACAATGAGAGAGAAGAGAGAAGTATAAAGATGTATATAAAGCAATAATAGAGATGAAAGCAATAGTGATGTAACAAGAGCAATTGTGATGGTTTGAAAACAATATAAATGAAAGATATAGTTTCACTCATGACTTCGCAACAATGGTTGATTTCTTGATCATTAGGCTTCTTCCTAGTTAATTGATTTCTATTTAGTTATTCTAGGTTTTGGTTTATATATATTAGCCTTAGTAGGTCGCCTCTTTGAGCGCAACTAAGGCCCTTACACTCTAAGATGGGAGGTGAGTAGCACAAGGTCCCAAACTCCTAGCATCTAGGCACTATCACTCCCGTCTCGTCGATTTTCTCACCTGGTTGTAAGCCCAACTATCGCTTCCACTAAAAGAGATAAACCCTAGATGTCAACCTTCCTACACCATCAAGATTCCCGAACTGTTCAAGCAAAACATGCTGATTATTTATGGATTAAGTGTAACAACCGCGTCTCACATCGGATATCAAGAATGTTGGGAGTGATTTATAAGTGATTCAAGCCCTATCCGTGTTACAAGAGCTCTTCCTTTTTAGACTCCAAGTGAGAACAACGAACCTGAGAGGGTTAGGTGATATTGGCTGGTGCCTTTTAAGACCTTGTGTGTTATATTGAAGCCTTGTAAAGGATGAAGCTATAATTCTAGCGTGATGCGATTCTATCTTAGTGACCGATTAAGACACACTCGACAACATTAATTAGAAATATCAGCACAAGGAAGATTGAAATAATTTTAAATAGAAATAACTATAAATTAGCCCTCACACTTCATCAATCATGTCTTGAAATGTGAGTAAAACTAAAGAAAGATTTAGCCACTCATGGCTTACCTGAAAACCCTAAAATGAAGAAATTGTAAAGTAGAGGTTGTTGTTTGTAGAATGATCGATGGAAAACCCTTAATGAACTAAGGTATTTATAGTTCTATGGTTGGCCAAAAACCCTAAGAAAACCAGCCAAAATAGAATACAAACGAATCTTTTAAAGATAGAAATAAATCTTCTCGGATAAACTTCAGACTATTTTGCGCTGATCTGGCCTTATCACTATCGGATAATCTTCTCTGTATGATCGAATTGTTTGATCTTGACATGGTCGAAATGATGAGGAAAACGAATGAAATGACCCATTTGGCCGGGGAAGTCAACAGGGAACTCATGGAAGTTGTAGAGTAGAGGCGGATCTCAGTATAAGCAAACCCAACTGCGACTGTGTAGAAAATTTTGATGAAGTTAAAAATTAATAATTTTCCTAGGTAGAAATAATTATAATCTCAGGTTATTTTGTACCAAAACCCAAAAGAGGAACAAAATAAGTGAAGAAATGTTGCGCTTTCTTTCCACATGTCGTTCTTTTGACTCTTGTAAACTGCATTTATAATTTTTTGTTTTCAAAATCTAGAAATTGATAGGCTTTTTCATAGTGTGCTAGATTAGTTTAATTAATTAAGAGTTATAAAAATCTCAAACGATTTGTTACGGTTTTGGGGATATGATTTCCTTAATTGAATTTTGGCTTACCATGAATATTTTCGCTCACCTAGCTTTGAAACATTAGATCCGCCATTGTTGTAGAGCTCAACAAAGAAGGGTAATAGGAACTAATTTGGTGGGTCAAATTGCTCATAAAAAGACAAATATAAAGGAAATTCTTGCATGTACTGCTCTTTGTTTTTCATATCATATTTTACAAATATGGTTGTTTAAAATCATGTGTTGCCTGGATGGAAGAGTAAGGTTCAAACCTTGTCATGTTGCCAAAGAATATAATCAAATGATCAAATCAAAAGCAAAGACTACAATTAAGCACACCTTATCTCCCGTTGTAAAAGGAGGTTTTTTTATCAATAAAAGGAGGTTTGTTCATTAATAAAACAATCGAAATAATTATATATATATATATATATATATATATATATATATATATATATATATATATATATATATATATATATATATAATCTTCTCTGATTTCCCTTCCCCCTCTTAGCAAATTTCTGGTGTTCTGGGTCTCCGGCAATGGTTCTCCGGCAGGGAGGGTGGTGTTCAACCTAGGTGTTGCACTTCCTCCTGGTGCCTTGTCCCTATAAATACAAACACTAACCCTTAAACAATACCCACCAAATCTCACAGCAAATCCAGCTATCCCACATTCATCAACAAAACCTAGTAGATTCAATACAACAGTGAAGGTTCTAAGCTCTACAAATACTATGTCTCTGAGATCCACTTCTGGATCAGGCCAAACCAGGCCAACAACAAAGTCCTAGTGACTTTTGCTGAACATAACAATCAACATTATAACCTTTGTGGGGATTTCTCGGCTCCCACATTCCACATCTATATCTTTAAACTTTGTAGAAGGGGTTCCCTCCTCTTCGGTAAAATTAAAATCGTAACCTTCAAGACCCATTATAGCTATATTTGTGTTACCAATGCTAATCTTTACTCTAATTGCCTAGATAATCCTCCTATTAAGGCTAATTGCAGGTATCATAATGAGCATGCATGGGAACTCTATGGACAGCTGGTGGCGGTTAGGAGGCGGTTTATTACCGTTCTCTTGATCCCTGAGCTCATCTAACCTATGAGAAAGCAATATGTGGAGGTTCACCAAGAAAAGAAGCAAACATTCTATAGTAAATTGCCCTTGGACATTTACCCTGGAAATCCTCAAGAGGCATGCAACATCTCCAAGGCCAGAGGTATGATTGTGTTCCTAGTAAATTGATCCTTTCTAAGCATTTAGTTCTGATTAAACACAAAAGAAAGTTTTTTCAAATTCCCAGTGCTTCCATGTTAGAATTTGCTATAAATACTCATTTCATTATAAGTAATCTGCACGCCCTCCTTTCTTCTCGTCTCACTCTTGCTAAGATTGCCTACTTTGTCACCATGGATCACCAAGTCTCTTATGTTGAAGCCCTCATCAATACCACGAGACAAGGTATCATCTTTGATCCTGTCCCCATTCAATCTCATGCTACTGAACCCCTTACTAGTGAGAATCAGAATGCCACTTTGAATGATGTTGATCACCGAATCCCCCAAGCCACTCCTATCAACTCTGCCCCTGCTGATCAGATTCCTAACTCCACTTTCATCTCTGATCCCTACACTATCTATGGTGGTAAGGATCTCCACCAAAAGCTCACTGATTTCAGTCTTGTGGGGAGGTTTGTCCAGGGCCATATCGACATCAAACTTGTAGCTGGGAAACTCAAAGGTGCATGGAAGAATATCAAAGGCACCTGGGCAGTTGACACTATTGGAAATGACTGGTTTATTTTCCGGTTTGCCAATAGAGAAAACCGAGCCATTGCATGGTCCAACAAGCCTTATCATGTGCAAGGTACACTCTTAGCTCTTTACCCTTGGTCTGACAACTTCAACCCGATGGAAGAAGACACCGCCAGTGCAGATATGTGGGTTAGGATTCCATCCCTGCCTCATCAGTTTTATACTGCTGAAGCTATCTCCCACATCCTTTGTGCTGGAGGTGTTGGTTCTCTCATTAGGATTGATCAAGCCTCAAATGTCAGAAACAAGCTCAGGTTTTCTCGTGCATGTGTCAATGTCTCTCTTCTAACCACTCTTACTACCTTTGTGACTGTGAGAAAATCTGAAACTGAAACCATTAGGCTTAGGATTTGGTATGAAGATTTTTTTGATGTGTGTGGTTGTTGTGGTGGATATGATCAATGTCCCCTGAATACACCAAGACCAAGGAAAATCAATCTTATCCTTGAAGACAATCCTAATGTTGATTTGCTAGCCCCTGTTCAAGCTCATGTTCAAAATCCTATCCCCAATGACATTCGTTTTGTTACCACTGCTAGTGCCTTCACCCCTTACAACCAAACTCAAGAGTTCAACATCTCCCAAAGCATGATCCCAAGGACTGGAGACTTTGGTCTTATTCCTGTCAATATTCCTACTGTCTACTATCCCAAGCCTCCTAGTCAATCCCTGGTTATGCCTTCATACCCCAATGAGCTTATATCCCACCTGATTAACCTGAATAATGCTCATGTTGCTAAAATCACTAGTGAGTCCTCCACCCCTCCCTTTACCATTGCTCCATCCATCCTTCACACTATCTTATCCTCTACCAACACCAACTCTATCACCATTCCTATCCATGTTGAGAACACCAATGAGCTGATGACTAAGTCCAAGGGTAAAGGCAAGATGATTGACTCAGGAAATGATACTGATGACTTCTACCACTCTCTAAGATCCGAAACCTCTGTTGTGAGAAAGATGGGAGGCATTGTCATCCTCCAGGATGATGATGATGCCACCATGAACACCTCTGAGCAAGCTAAACGTAAGGATGAAGATGACAACAATGAAGCCTCCTCCCATGCCAACAAGAAGTCCAGGAAGAAGAAGAATTAATTTTGATAGGTGGTATTAAGGATCTTTCTGTCTAGAAGTTGTGCAACAATGATGCTAAGACTATCTTGTCCTATGTTGTTATCTTTTGTCATGCTAGTACTTGTACTTTGGAAACTTCTGGTGGTTTGTTTTTTGTGAAATGGTTGTATCCTTGGAACTAGCTAGGCATTCCTGATGGTTTGCATGTTCTTAGTTTTTGCTCCCCCTATTTTCCTCTGATGTTGGGGACAGATCTAGGCAATGTTCCAAAAAACGCTTGGCGGATGCTCGGCGGCTAGATAGGTTCAAGGGTATAGGCGGATTGTGCGGGGTCTAGGCGGATTTACTATTTTGAGATGTATTTTTAATCCTATGCCATATTCAATACGTATATAAAATAATAAAGTTTAATTCATAACATATAGAAACAAGTAAACTTTAATTAACAGTCTAGGCGTTAACAACGGGACCTAGATCGCGAGTTAGAGGACTATGGGAGTGAGGGATCAAGAGTAAGAGAGAGTATAGAGGTAGAAAACTAAGAGAGAGATCGACATGTGGGGATTTTATGAGTTAAAACCTCAAAATGGTTTTTTTCTCTAACTCGTCAAACCCGCAAGGCTGCCAAGACCTTGCACGTGACCTTCAAGGGTCTAGGCAGCTAAACTCAAAGGTGGGGGACCTTCAAGGGTCTAGGTGGGGTCTAGGCGGAGGCCCATGCCTTTTTTTGGAACAGTGGATCTAGGAACACCACTATCTATAACCCTATGCTTAATCATATTATTGCTCCTATTTTCATATTTACTTCTACTACTGGTTCCCCTTTTTCTTCACTTGCTATTTGGTTCAGTGTGTGTGGCCTTCCTGGAGCTTTACTAAGTGGAGATCTAGGTTACAGTAGCAGCAGAACCATGCAAACTAAAGGTATGTTCTCTACTAAAGCTCCAACAAAACTTTGGTTGAGCCTCATATCTTTACCCTCGGGTGAAATGGTGGCAAACTACCCCAACCTTACACATCAACACTCAATCCAAACCTTCAATCATAAACAACTTATCCAGCATCAACAAGCAGTATACTCAGCTCAAACAAGTTTACAAAGACATCATCAAGTTAAGCAGTTCAAAACAGCACTCAGTGCTTCTACAATGCCAAAGATTGGTCTAGACTGGTATGTATGGAAGCTTGCTCCCATACATACTATAGACACCAAGTCTAAACCTCAAATATGTACCAGCTTAGTAGGCAAAAATCAAAATTACACTTATGATTAAGATTGGATACTGGAATGTTAGGGGGTCTAGGCGCCCCCCTCATTCTCCAAGAAATCAATCAACTTAGATGCAACAATTGCCTAGATATCTTAACCATCTCTAAAACGAAAACAGAAGAATCACCTACTGAAGCTCAAATAAGAACTACAGGTTTTAATCAAGCTTTATCAATTAAGAACTGAGGGTCAGTTGGCCACAAGGGTAGTATCTGGATCCTATATAAAAATAGCCTTATCCTGAACAAAATGCAATGTTTTGAATCTGGTAAAAGATTTTACATGGTTCAAGTAACTGCTGACAACTTCACATTAGCTTTACTCTTTATCTACGCGCCCTCTGTAGAACAAGAAAAAGATGAATTCTGGCAAGAAATCTTCATAGTAATAAACAAATACAAACTCCCAATCTTAATCATTGGAGATCTAAATGACATAGAGAAGGATACAGAGAAGATTGGAGGTACCAATCCAGCTATAACAAGATTTAGAAGGATACTAAGTATCAAACAAGAGCTTAATCTACACACTCTTCCTTACATCAGCTCCACATTTACATGGAGGAAAAGTAATTCAACTACAAACAACACTTATGAGAGAATGGATAGAGTTCTAGCTCATCAAGAGATTGATACTAAATTCAGCAACTTAAAAGTTCAATATCACTCCTTTTCCTCCTCAGACCATTGGCCAATTACATTGTCACTAGGAACAAAAGGCCAAAAAAAAGGATCATCATTTAGATTTGAGATGGCTTGGTCTCTACATCCTAAAATGAATGATATAATCACAAAAGTTTGGTGTAATAAATTTCATGGCTCTCAAGCCTATAATTTTATGAAAAAACAACAACTGTTATAAAAGAATATCAAAAAATGGTCCAAAAATCAAAATAATAATATATAAAAACAATTGCAAAAATTAGAGCCAGAAATTCTACACTTACAAAAGCTACTTCCCTGGGGTTCCCTAACACCAATCCAAGAAGCAAAACTAGCTAATCTTGAAAACAAAAGGAAGAAAATGCTAGAATTTAATTATAAATTCTGGAAGCAGAGAGCAAGAATTAAACATATACATTTAACATATAAAAACACAAATTACTTTCAAATCAATGTCAAAATAAGAAATTTTAAGAGGGCCATGAACTCATTTACCACCAAACAAGGTCAGGTCATAACTAATCAGCAAGAGATAACAGATCAAATTACCAAGGAAATGGCTGAAAGGTTTATTGGGGAACAACAGAGAAAAATTACAACTGATGCAATCAGAAATATCCAACCACAAATTACCAAGAAGAAAATCAACAACTTATAAAAAATCCAAAAAATAAAGAGATTAAAAATACATTAATGAACATGGCAGAAGATATAAGTCCCCGGGTCCTGATGGATTCCCTCTAGAATTTTATTTAAAATACTGGAATATTGTGGGGTCTTCCTTCTTAAAAACAATTAAAGCGTTTTTTTACTCAGGCAGCATTCTAAAACAAATTAACCAAACCTTTATTGCCTTAATTCGTAAAGTAAAAGACCCACAAAACATCAACAACTATAGACCTATAAGTCTCTATAATACTGTGTACAAAGTAATAGCAAATAGAATTAAAGCAATTCTTTCGAAAATAATAAGCCCCTTTCAAGGTGCTTTTGTAGAAAGAAGATCGATACAAGACAAAACCTTAATTGCTCATGAAGTATTTCATACCTTTAGTAAACAAAAAGGTAAGAAATGATGGATGGCTTTCAAGCTAGACATGGAAAAAGGTATATGATAAAATTAATTGGTCATACATAGAAGCAAAAGATGGGATTTCATCCAATGTGGATCAATTGGACGATGAAATGCATTACTACCACAACATTTTCAGTACTAGTTAACAATTCGGCTGGTAAATAGTTCAACCCAAACAGATGAATTAGACAAGGTAACCCTTTAGCCCCTTACATATTTGTAATAGTAATGGAAAATCTGGCAAGAGAATTACATCAAGAAGCAATAAAGGAAGATGCCCTTGCGGGCATCAAATTAACTAAGCAAGGAACTCCTATACCCTTCCTCACATTTGCAGATGATACTATAGTTTTTTCAAAAGCATCCCATATGAGTTTGCATACTATCCAAAACTCACTAAACAACTTTTCTACTCCCTCCGTTTCAAAATACATGGTCTTTTACTTTTCGGCACGCTTTTTAAAGAGCGAAAAACTCTATGAAATATTATTTTTTAATTAAATTTTTTTATATAATTAGATACTTATTAGTAATAAGTATCAAATAGTATAAAAATTTTAATCAAATAAATAATATTTTATAGAGTTTTCCGCTCCTTAAAAAACGTGTTAAAAAGTAAAAGGCCATCTATTTTGGAACGGAGGGAGTAACATTTTTGGTTTAACTATAAATTATAGTAAAAGCTCTATCCAGTTCTCAAAAAATATCAACCCAACATTAGCTACATCCCTTGCTACCCAAATGGGTATTCCATATCTAAAACAATTGAGAAATATTTAGGAATCCCTCTTGTCAATGGCAGAGTAAAAACCGTGTCTTCGAAGATGCAATAAAAAATTTAAAGAAACAACTCTCTAAGTGGAAATTCTCCTCCATATCTCAAGCATGAAGAGCCATATTAACACAATCAAATATGAGCTCAAAGACAAATTATCTAATACAGAACTTTCTACTTCCAAAAGGAATAATTAACCAAATAGATCAAATTAACAAGAACTTCTTTTGGAACAAATTACAATCTGAAAGGTATACACCACTAATAAGTTGGGCCTTTATATGTCAACAAAAAAAGGAAGGAGGAATTGGAATTAGAAAAGAGGAGTCATTAAACGAAGGACTGCATATGAAACTTCTCTGGAAAATTTATACAGACCAAAACATCATGTGGGTTAAGATCACAAAGGAAAAATACTTACAAATCTCGGGTATAAATGAAAGGGATACACAAAATACATCTTGGCAGTTTGGGAGACTACTATCTTTAAGAGAAAAATTCAACTTAGGACTGCAATGGCTTATTGGCAATGGAGAACAAATAAATGTATGGAGAGACCCGTGGCTTGATAGAGCCAATTTTAACCAATATCAAAATTTGGAAGATCCAAATCTCAAAGTAGCCCATCTATTAAATAACCAGAAACAATGGAATTTGACACTGCAACAGAGAATATTCTCAAATCATATTGTTGATCAAATAACACAAATTAAAATACCCACATGGGACACCAGTGAAAAATTAGTCTGGAAATTTGAAAAAGATGGTAGATTCTCAACTAAATCTACTTCGCTTATAAACTTTAATAGTAATAGCAGAAACACGAAAGATCTCAAATGAATCTGGAACCTCGATTTACCACCAAGGATTAAGAACCTCATATGGAAGATAATGATTGATGGATTATCCACCACCCAAAGATTAAATAAAACTACAATAGAGTGCCAACACAATGCTCACTTTGTAATTGTGAAGATGAGAATGCTACACATTTATTTATCAATTGTAGCTTTGCCAGAAAACTTATCCAAAACTATGAAATTGCATGTGTCAAAAACCTACTTCTTATAGACGATTATAATGAAGATATTATTGACATTCTTCATTCTAAAAAAATGAATAAATCATCAATAAAAGAATTAGGCTTTATATGGCAAACAATTTGGGATACCATAAATAATGTTATCTTTAAAAATAAAAATCCTAACTCAACAATCAATTTAGCTTTTGAGGTATCCTCAAATATAAAATGCTGGAATTCGGAAACGGAGTTGGAAAATAAACCAACCACTCGAATCACTAATAGAAGAAATATTAAATGGACTAAACCCCCGAGCTATATCTATAAAATTAATATAGATGGCTCGGTTAAGCCCATGGGTTCTTTCCATGTGGGAGGAGTCATTCGTGACTCGGAGAGCGGGTTATTAGATGTATTCTTTCAAAATACGTCAAGAGGTTCGATCTTACCGACAGAGGCAGAAGCAATCATTGTAGGCATGCAGGGGCAACAAGCAGAGGAATTCGGAAGGCTGTCTTTGAAAGTGATAATCAGACTATATATCATCAAGGCAATAAACAAGGAAATCAATACTCCATGGGAAGTCATCCATCAAGTTGAGAAGATTATGATTATGGCTTAAGTGTTCGAGCTTATACAGTTTAGACATTGTTATAGAGAAGCCAACTATGTAGCTGACTTCATAGCTACAAAAGGTATCGATTGTATTAGATCTACATCTCCTCTTATTAAGAAGATGTACTCCATCATCCTTAGGGATGATCCTGGTAGTTTGTTACGTTTCTCGTAGAAAACTCCAACTATTTGCATACTGGCAAAAAAAAAAGACAATTGAAATAATTAATGTATGCCCAATTTGCAAACAAACGAAGCTATAGACCGAACTAGAGCTGGCAAAGTCTGACTCGACTAGAGAACTCCACACAACTCACCTGAATCCAGATCCGACTGAAACTCAAAATTCTAGTATCATGCACAACTCGAATTAGAACCCGAGTCCGACCCATTTTGACCCGATACCTGAATGAATCCAAACTCGACCGACTCATACCTGACTTGTCCTTGACCCGACCCGAACAAGACCAGACTCATTCCTATAATTACTTTAATTGGCTTATTTTTAAACATTCATATATTGTGAATTACATATAATGAGATCTAATATAATTAAAGAAATGATGTTTAATAGTCAATAATTAAGATAAAAAAAATAATAATCATTTTATAATAAAACTAAATCCCAACCCGAAATCAATTTGACTTGTACCAACCCGACCGAACCTAAAATATATTCTACATATGACCCGACCCGACATATGACCGTATACCCGAACCCAACCGGAACAGCGCGCCGATTGCCACCTCTAAACCGAACATATATATGTATGTTCATAGTAACTGAGAGATATGAGAATTCTCTAAAAATCGGATAAACCTCTATCCGTATTAATTAACCCTCTGTATGATCTAGTGAAGTCAAAAGGCAAGAGGACAGTGGCGGAGCTAGGGGGTGAGCACCCCCTAGCGGAAAAAATACGAATATATATATATATATAGTATTTTTTAGATAATATAACATCTTTAAATGATATTTAAAACAAGAGTGTTATCTAGCCTAAGTGTAAAGGAAGAAGGGAAGGAGAATAAAAAACAAAAAGTCTTGGTTCAAATCCCAATTCTTTCACTTTTTATTTGTTTTACTATATCATTAATTCTTCTTGATTTCTCTATATATATTCTTTTGTTTCTATCGACTATTTCATTAAAAAATGTCATTTTTATGTTTAAATTAAACATTTAACATTTTCTTTCAATATTATTTTAAAAGTAATTATTCGTGATTTACATTTAAAAAAAATCACAATTTTAGTGTTTTTTAAATATTTTTTTAAAAAAATCTTCTTAATAAGTATACACCAAAAAAAATATTTCACGAAATTTTTTTAGCACCCCCTGACCGTTTGTTTTACTATATCATTAATTCTTCTTGATTTCTCTCTATATTTTTTGTTTCTATCAAATATTTCATTAAAAATGTCATATTTATGTTTAAATTAAATATTTAACCTTTTCTTTCAATATTGTTTTAAAAGTAATTCTTCGTGATTTACATTTTAAAAAATCAAAATTTTAGTGTTTTTTTTTATTTTTTAAAAAATTCTTCATAATAAGTATACACAAAAAAAAATATTTCACAAATTTTTTTAGTACCCTTGACCGAGAATCCTGGCTCTGTCACTGCAAGAGGGGAAGTCAAAATGATTAGGACAACGAATGAAATGAACCATGTGAAGTCAAAAGGCAAGGGGGAGGTCACTGCAAGAGGGGAAGTTAAAATCATGGAAGCTGCAGAGCTCAGCAAAGGAGAAGAGTAATTAAGGTTGACTAATCTGGTGACTCATATTGCACAAACAAAGACAAATAAATAATACAGTAAGAACTTTGTTAGCAGTTAATCTGAACACACCAAAGAGGGTAAGCTGCTTGTGATTGAATAACCTTGAACCAAAAACATAGAAACAATTGGTTCCCATTACCGGCGATCGACCACCGTGCTTAATTATCTTGATTCCATTGATCTGTTTTTATGTTTTAAGTGCCCATTGTTGATTAATTATTAGGATTTGTTTTATGGATATATCTATTGTAATGCTGTAGAAAGGATCTCCACCTTTGCTTGTTTTTTCCTCCCTCAATGGCAGTTATGACTTAAATTTCATTGGTGGATGATCTGTGTAATAGATTATCCGCTCTTCCACTTTTAAAACTGCTTTACCGGTTTTTTCAAATCTTCTTTTTTAAACAATTGCTATTCAGTGCTTATTAATTAATTAATGTTGCATTAATTTGTATCTGATTTGCCTTTGCACTGATCCTTGTCCATTTTGCAGATGACACTGACAGAAACACAACTCAACGTACAACTCACTCTCCTTTGCTTGATCTCAACTTTTGGGGATGTCTGTTTCTTTGTTGTGGACTGGCTCATTGGATTATGCATCTACTGGCAGCCTTGATTCAATCAAGCTAGTTGTGCCGCAAACTCGAAGCTCGGTTTCACATGGACGAATGAAGAAGCATAGGTTGTGGAGCTGTCCTCCCCTCAAGGTAGAGAAGCAAAGTAGAGGTGAGATTCCGGTGTGGTCTAGCACGGTGACAAGCTCAGCTGGTGAAATGGCCATCTCATCCGAGCAAAAGGTCTATGATATGGTTTTGAAGCAAGCAGCACTTGTTAACAGGCAATTGAGATCTCAGACTGATGTGGATGTGAAGCCTGATATTGTACTTCCTGGTCAACCAAGCTTGATGAGTGAGGCTTATGATAGGTGTGGTGAGGTTTGCGCCGAGTTCGCGAAAACATTTTACTTGGGTTTGGGCTTAGCACCCTCCTCTTCTTGATCCTCATCATCTGGCCCCTTTGTTGCTTATTGGGACTTGTTTGTTTCAATGCTTTTGTGTTGATTTTTAGGGACACTGTTGATGACTCCTGAGAGGAGGAGAGCTATCTGGGCCATATATGGTGAGTGTTCAACATTAATATTGGAAGCCCCAATGGGTCATGTAATCACATCACAAAATTGTTCGAGTTATAAATTTGTTAGGTCTTGTTTCGTATAACTTCTGTTATAGGGCAGATATTGGGTTGGAGTGTCATTTCTATACGCTATAGCTGGTGTTTGGTATGCACTTGGAATGAGAATTTTCACTAAATTCACTAGCAAATTCAAGCAAGAGCATTTCGAGTACTGATTTGCAATACCAAACAAACAAGCCCTTAGATATTCTGGTTCAAATTTTGATTTCTGCACAACAAATTTGAACATATTTTGAGTACTGATTTGCAATATCTTTCTTGGAGAACCTTAACCTGGGAAATGATGTGAGGTGTCTAAAAAATCCGCCTATCTTATCAGCAACTGTTATTCATACTATTAGATATACAAATCTTCAGAAGCACATAAGCCGATTGGGTTCCATCCTAAAACTAATTTGCTATAGGAGAAGTAGCCCAGGTTATATAGTTTATATTATCAATGTGGAACTCTTTGGATCTCTTCGTATTCTCTCAACATAAGTCGGTTGATTGAATTGTTGTTTACTCTTTCAAAAACAAACCATTTTCAATCAATTAGGAATTCAGTTTTGGGCATGCCGAGTATTTTTATACGAAGGACTATTGCTGTCGGTTCACCTTAAGTGTGGGTTTGCATTTAGTGTGGTGTAGGAGAACAGATGAGCTTGTCGACGGGCCAAATGCTTCGCAAATAACCCCAACTGCTTTGGACAGGTGGGAATCAAGATTGGAAGATGTATTCAGAGGCCGCCCATTCGACATGCTAGATGCTGCATTATCTGATACAGTTGTTAACTTCCCGATTGACATCCAGGTTCTTACATGTTACTTTGTCCCCATTCAATCACCTTAGAGGCTCACACGTTAACACCAAATATCCGCAACTTGCAGCCATTCAAGGACATGACTGAAGGGATGAGGATGGATCTGAGGAAGTCAAGATACCAGAACTTTGATGAGTTGTACCTCTACTGTTACTACGTAGCAGGAACGGTTGGGTTGATGAGTGTTCCAGTCATGGGTATTGCGCCGGAATCAAAGGCTTCAACGGAGAGTGTGTACAATGCTGCACTGGCATTAGGCATCGCGAATCAGTTGACGAACATCCTTAGAGACGTTGGAGAAGAGTAAGTAGTCAACATTTGATGAATTGTTTCCTCTCTTAGCTTCAGATCTTTATCAACAAGCCAATCAAAATCTGTTCTGTTGGACATCAGTGCAAGAAAAGGGCGTGTTTATCTGCCACAAGATGAGCTTGCACTGGCAGGGCTCTCGGATGAAGACATATTCGCTGGTAAAGTCACTGACAGGTGGAGGAGTTTCATGAAGCAGCAGATCAAGAGGGCTTGGATGTTCTTTGATGAAGCAGAGAAAGGAATCGTAGAGCTCAATGCAGCCAGTAGATGGCCGGTAAGCCTACAAGAACAATGCTTTTATACCATCCTTCATGTTGTGAAAACACACAAAAAAACTAGGGATCGTCCTTACAAAAATGAACTCATTGACGAGGTAATGACATGAAAGATTACATGAGCTGATGAGTACCTTTACGACTTGTAGGTGTGGGCATCGCTGCTGTTGTATCGGCAAATACTAGATGAGATTGAAGCCAATGACTATAACAACTTCACAAAGAGGGCGTACGTGAGCAAAGGCAAGAAGCTAGCCACTTTGCCAGTTGTGTACGCCAAGTCCGCCATGAGGTCCTCTAGGATGGTGCCTAGCTTATAGCATAAATTGATGAGGATCTTAACTGGTGTTGGATGTGCTTGTATTGTATAGATTATGCAGTTGTATATTGTAAAAATGCTACATTGTGTATACGAGATACACATAATGTCGATAGATAACGCCTGTGTTAAAATTCTTTGGCAGAACAATTGATTGATCTCAAAACTCAACCAACCGAAGTTCATTACATTCCTCTGCTCTAAAGGGCAAATCAGCTCTTAATAGGCTAATCAATTGGCTGTTGCAAGGCAACGATTTCGAGCCTTCATCAACCCTTGCACATATGTTTGCTATCCGACTTCTATCACAAAAGATTAAACCATTATGTAAACCACTCCTTAGATATGATTACTTTCTTCCAATTTTATTCGAGTGAGATATTTCCATTCTTTTTAACAATATGGATGAATTGCAACACTAATTCCACCGCACCATGATTAAACCAAGCACTCCAACTTCTTCATACAAACCAGACCCAACACAGATCTCAATTAGAATCGACAATATAACTTAATCCAGCAGACACCCTAATTGCTTCTTCCCTGACACTACGAGCAAACTGTTCAGAGACAACACACCACTCCTGCAAGGTTGACGCCTGCGAAGACAGAATGAGCAACCAAGTACTGCACACATCCCAGCTGCATCCTCCGTTTGTTGAGGACCTGAAGGGAGGGAAGACACAGTTGGCAATCCTACCCTAGACACCAGAGTGCTGCAATTCAACGGTGATTCAAAGGATGAAATAGATACATTGCCACTGAGAAAGATAAAACACCCACAGAGGCAGACATCGCCTTGTGACTTGTGAGCCTTGGCTTTGACGAACCTTGGGAGTTTGTCAGTGATTGATGTGCGCTTGAGTTTGCAAATTAACAATGAAAACAGGGGGAAAAACGCCTATGTCTGATAAGAATTATAAGGATTCCAATTATGTCCTTTTATATATGTTGATTTTTCCCATTTCAGCAACCATTCAATAGATGTCTAGAGAGTAAAAGAGTAAAGCCCTAAAACATGGACCCAACCGAATTCAACCACAAGAAACCTCACCAGCATCCAGCATCACAACTGTGCAAATACAGATCAGAAATTGACAAAGAGATCCATTGTTTGAATATACTGGGTTATCAGTGAGGCAACACTTAGCATTGTGGATGAAGAAGTATCGCATATATTTGGTTATTGACACACAAAAAAGGAGAAAGTGCAGCATGGAGTTTAACCAATTTTGATGCAGATATACAAACCTACAAAGTGGGCATAGTGCAAGCTATAATCATTTATACTTAGGAACAACACGACCCTGCAGCTGTGTTTCTTTCTGCAGGCCTATCGATTAGAACCATCCCTGCTGGATTCTGAGGAGCTTGAGCCCTTGGAAGTCTTTTGGCTGTTTTGCATGAAAAGAGATATATTAAGAACCAAATGTGCAGTTATTATTTAAGCAGTGGCTACAAACGAAAGGGCATGGAAATGGCATCTAGTTATATTCCGATTCTAATTCTCTTTCAACAGGAAACTTCTCCTGGGGTCTCACTTTGACAATAAAAGTTGGACGCACACATTATATAGTATTCTGTTTAACAAAGAGCAAAATATGAGGCATGATCACATAAAGAGCACAATAGTTGAAGTGAGTTGCAGCTGTTAACGCACCTATTTCATAGAATATATCATTGACATTAAGGGCAGTTTTAGCAGAGGCTTCGATGAAGAAAAGGCCATTCTCTTCAGCATACGTACGTGCTTCCTGCATAATCATTTACTAGTATGAGGTCCGCGCCTTAGCTCGGGTTGGTTAAAATTTATCAATTTAACTTTGATAAAAGTGAGTTGATTTGTCAGTTCCTTGTCTGTTAGCAAGGATGAACACTTTATAAATACTTAGACTACAAGCTTGAACCATAACTATGGACTTACATCAGCTGGAACAACCCTCTTCTCTTCTAAATCAGCTTTGTTTCCAGCAAGGGCCACCACCATGTTTGGATTTCCTGATTTAAAAAAAAAAGGGGAAGAACATCACATCAGCATATGTAAGAAAATTAAATCATTAACAGGATAATACATTAAATTGTACCACAACAGGCAAATTATATCTAATCACCTTGCTTCTGAAGCTCCTGTACCCACTTCTTTGCACGTACAAAAGACTCCTGTAAATCAAAACATTCAGTGAGGTTAAAATAGATGCAATTCAATTGGAAAAAAAATAAGGAAATTGTTTAATGCATGGGTCAAAAACATCTTAGCAATTTAATAAACAACACAATTTTCCTAAAAAAATCAATCCACAAGTGACATTTTACCACTTCAGAAAACATAGGCATAGATCCCTTCCATACGATTAACTTGTCCAATTATCATCAAATTTTACCAAGATTCCACATAAAGAGACCAATGACGCATATTAAAAGCCTGGTTAGCTAGAGAACTACATGGAAGTTAAATTTTGAAACAGGAATTTATACATTTTGGATCCATAGCATAGACAAGGACTTGGAGGCTGAAGCAAGCAAGTAAAATATGAAGACACGATAGGACAACCATAGCATACATAAAGACATGTGAGGCAATGGTTGAGCAAAAATATTCAGTTAGGACATGAGATAAGACAGCAACAAGACACCATTCTATGTGTCTCATTATTACCAAACATTTTACAATCCAATTGAGAACAAATGAAGCTGTATATAGACAAAATTGGCAAACTAGAAAGAGAAGTATAGAACTGACGGAGGAAGTGATGTCGTAGACAATAATGGCCGCAGCTGCGCCTCTGTAATACATGGGAGCTAAGCTGTGGTATCTCTCCTGCCCAGCAGTATCCCATATCTCAAACTTAACTGTAGCATCATTCACCGCCAATGTCTGGGAGAAGAAAGCTGCTCCTATGGTCGATTCCTGTACAAACAATAAAACATTACTGGATAATCGAGTTTAATGACACCGTAATCAGATAGATATGACCTGGTCTCCATGGAACAAAAAACGCCCAAATTGCAAAACTTGTATTGAAATTATGAGGGGAACAAGATCAAAGTAAATTCTCAGATCAGATGAGGGTTCAACGAAGAGAACGGGGACCTGAAATTCGAGGAATTGACCTTTGACGAAGCGGAGGACGAGGCTGGATTTGCCAGCTCCCATGTCGCCAAGCAAGACCTAATCGAGACCGATCAAAAGCATCAAAACACAATTCAAAGACTACAAAAGTTGGATTTCACTTCAAAGGCATAATGAATTCGTTTGTAATTGGGGAGGAAATGACTGGGACTGGAGGGGGAAAAGCCCTAAAGTAGATGAAACATGGGAGCTTGTAGAACTCACGAGCTTAGCATTGAGATTGTTGTGGGCGATCGTCGCCATCTGAGTCGCCAACAGCAAAGGAAATTGAAGTTTTGAAGAAACGATCGTCGAGAAAGCGAGAGGGGAAATTATTGCAGAAGCGGAATGGAATTTCGGTGGAGAAGAAGATGGGAGTTTTGTTTTCTAAACTGATTTTTTTTTAGTTACAATTTTGCCCTAAATTTAGGAATTTATAGTCAGGCTAAGCTCACGCGGTTTTGTTACAAGTCTCAAGTCCTACGTATCAATGGGCGCTGAAAAAGTATTCAGACTTCAGCCTCCTCCGCTCCGCTGAGGGCCTGAGGCGTCATTAAGATCTACTTAGTGTTTAAAATTGATATTAATAATTTTCATTTAAAAGTTTATAATTTATTATTATTTATAATTACAATAATAGATTATATAATGTTTTTTTTTTTATTGGGTAAGAATTCGGGTGCGTTGAGCTACCCGATGACATCCTTTCGGATGAGGTCTGCAAGACCTGGATCGGAATCAAAGGCGGTGGTGGTGGCAACTAGAGCAAGGTGTGCTACCTTATCTGCTACAGCGTTGCCGCTTCGAGGTACGTAGGAGAACGAAACCTCGTTAAACCCCGTAATGAGGAAGCTAATATCAGACATAATTAGCTCAATTTCTCAGGGACATTTTGTTTTGGACTTCAGATGATCTATGATGATCAGCGAGTCACCTTCAATAACAAGACTAGTGATTTTCAAATCGCGAGCCCTAAGAACTCCTTCTCTTAACGCTATTGCCTCTGACAGTAAAGGTTTCTGTAAACCGATTTTTCTTCCTCCTATTGCTGTGACCGAACCGTTGTTGTCACGGATAATATATCCTATAGTACTTTGTGTATTCCCTCCTGTTGCGCCATCAAAATTAAGTTTCCATTTACCAGGCGGCGGGGTTTTCCATTTCTTGTCCTTTTTTGTCCTCTGATGTTTTGAACTCTTGTTACCAACAATACTTGTAGCATCAATGTCATCTTCTAGTACTTTTCCTGCCTTTTCTCATTCTCTTATAACCGAATTGTACATTTTCAGGAATCCTTCTGTATTCGGGACTTTTATCCGTTGGAAGATGAGTTTATTGCGACAAAGCCAAGCAGTCCACCAGTTAGTTGCCATTTGGGAGCTTTGCTTGGGATCAAGTTGCCCCGCCGCAAAGGCCATTAGCGACTCAATGTTCTTGATTCTCTGATTTTGTCATGGATCTTTGCTTTAACTGTAGAGGGGACATTTAGCCCACACCACGAAAATTTGCACTCAAACAGCAGATGGGTTGTGTCCTCTTCATGGTGATTGCAGACTGCACAGTAAGGGGGGATGGCCACCCCCCTTCGCGCGAGACGTGCAGCCGTTGGTAGGCCATTGTGGCAGACTTTCCACATAAAGTTCTTTATCTTTGGTGACACATCGAGATTCCAGATCCAGTCATTGATATCATTGGTTAGGTTTACGGATTTTGTGGCTAGTTTATATGCGCTGGACGTTGTGAACCAACCTTTTTTATCTGATCACCAGTACATTCTGTCACGGATCTGGTTAATTGGTAGCGGAATATCTGCAATCTGTTGAGCCGCTTCTCTTTTCAGGGTTGCTGCCAACTTTGTCCAATTCCAGGCACCGTTAGTGATATATTGGTCCACTGTTTCATCTTTGTTGATTTTTGTCGGGTCTAGGCTTGCCAAAATAATGTTGGAAAAGGGTATCCATTTGTCTTGCCAGAATCTAATCGTTTTCCCATCCCCTACCAACCATGCCACCCCTTCCTTGAATGGCTCGATAATTTTCCTTAGTTGTGACCATTGTCATGAAGCATTTCCTCTTTTTGTGTAGTTGAGAACAAACTCTGTTTTAATATATTTATGTTTGATAATTTTTACCCACACGTTATCTGGTTCCGCAATGATTTTCCAAATAAGTTTCATCTGAAGTGCCTCGTTCATTTCTTTTGTCTTTCGTAGACCCATACCTCCTTTCCCTTTAGGTCTGCAGACCTTATCCCATCCAATTAGTGGCTTATACCGTTTATTCCAGAAAAAAGTTCTGTTGATTTTATCTAACGATGAGTGTATTGACGTAGGTAGCATGAAGCTCTGCATTGAGAAAAGTGACTTAGCCGCTAGGTTCGAATTTACTAACACTGATCTCCCATGCAGGGATAGTGAATCGGCCTTCCACTTTGATAGTTGTCCTGTTGCTTTACTGATTAGACCGTCGAAAGTGGTTTTATTCACCCTGCCATTAACAATTGGGCATCCCAAGTAACTATCTAATTTTGTTTGTCGTGCTATATTAAGTGAGCCCTCAATGGTGCTAAGACGTGAAGGCGTAATCCCTGGTGATGTTTGAAAGGCAGATTTATTGTAGTTCACTTTTTGCCCCGAACGTCTACAGTAATCATCTACAATTTTGGTGACTTTTTCACAAGCTGTTTGGCTTCCTTTGGAGAATATAATAATATCATCTGCGAAAGCAAGAAAAGGGATTTTGGGACCTGCATGGCCAAAACGGAATCCAATCCCAGATTGATCAAGATTGGATTCCGAATGCAGTTTCCTTGCCAGGATTTCTGCGCCTATAATGAATAGAAAGGGGGATATCGGGTCACCTTGTCTCAAACCACGGGAAGGTTTGAAAACCTACGTAGGCCCATTGTTGACAAGCACTGAGAATGATACAGTAGTTACACATTCCATTATCAGACTAATAAATTGATCACTAAACCCAAATTTTCTCATAATTGCCTCTGTGAATGTCCAATCGACTCTGTCATAAGCCTTCTTCATATCTAGCTTAATTGCTAACCATCCCTCCGCCCCTTTCCTCGTTCTGAAAGAATGGAAAATTTCATGAGCTATTAGAATGTTGTCCTGAATAGCTCTATCTGACACAAAGGCCCCTTGAAACGGGTGAATAAGCTTACCCACCACGCATTTGAGCCGCTCAGTAAGGATTCTTGAAATTATCTTGTATATCGTTGAACACAGACTAATGGGTCTATAGTTTGCCGTTTTCGATGGATTGTCACATTTAGGTAACAGGGTTATGAAAGTGTGGTTAATCTGCTTGAGTAGTTTTCCGAAATGAAAAAAGGCCTTGACTGCTTTGGTGACATCACTTCCCACTATATCCCAGTAGCTTTTATAGAATTCGACTGTCATACCATCCGGACCAGGGGACTTGTTTCTGCCTAGAGACCAGACAGGACTCTTAATTTCCCCATTAGTAGGTTGCTGGGAGAGACGACTATTTTCTTCATCAGTTATTGTTGTCGGAATTAAATCAAGGTATTCATTAAGTAAATTAATATTGACTTGCTCTTTAGAGAAGCGCTTGTTAAAATCATTTCTTATTTCTTGTTTAATGTTTTCGTCGCCTATGACCTGCGTCCCTGTGGTAGAGGTGATACTCCTTATTATCTTCCTATTTCGTCTTCCAGATGCTATTTTGTGAAAATAAGTAGTGTTGGAGTCTGTCAGTTTGATATGTTTTGATTTCGCCCTTTGTCCCCAATATTCTTTCTGAAATTTTAGTAACTGTTCCTTTTTCCGGATCAGTTGTTTCTCCACAATGTATTCCTTTCCCGTTCTAGGAGTCGCTTTTGATTGTATGCTGATCAACTCTTCCTCTACCTTATGAATTTGTTGAAAGATGTTTCCAAAGGAATTCCTGTTCCATACTTTGATTTTATCTTTTAGTAATTTTGTTTTATATGATAATCTATACATTGCTGATCCTGAGCATCTTGCTCTCCAAGTTTGCTTAACGATGTTTCTCAAATCCTTCCTCTGTAGCCACATATTTTCAAATTTGAACGGTGATGGTGTGAATTCTCGTCCCGGATTTAGATCAATTGATATTGGGCAATGGTCTGATCCCGAAAAAGCACCATTGAAAATAACTAAATCGGGATAAGAGCTAAGAAACTCATGTTGTACTAGCACCCTATCAAGTTTTTCCCATATATTGTTTTCCCCTTCTCTTTTTTTACGCCACGTGAACTGGTTGCCTGAAGACGGAATTTCAGATAGATTGCATCTGTCTTTAAACTGATTCAGCCTCGAATACCTAACGATGTTGTTTTCCACTCCACCAACCTTCTCATTATTGTTGCATATTTCGTTCATATCTCCGATTACTAGGCATGGTAGGGTTTCAGTAGTGATTATATTAGTAAATTCTGACCAGAAGGCGTCTTTATCACTTTCGTGTGGGGGTGCATAAATTAAGAAAATCACACCTCTGAAGTTTTTTTCGTAGCATACATATTTAACTTTGATTACTCTAGGGAGAATCACTTCAGCTTAAATTGTTTCATTACAGAGGGAATTCTCATTCCATAATAAACCAATTCCACCCGATCTATCCTCCCTTATTGACCAGATGGCGTGATTGAAACCTGTTGCTTTCCAGAGTCTTTCATGGGGGATTTTACATGTTCTCATTTCCGCAATTGCCATAAGATTAATATGCTCATTAATCCTCATCGCTTTTAAGTCTGTCCATATATCTCCTCTTCCTAAGCCACGAATGTTCCAAAATCCTAATTTCATTTTATAACTTCTTGGACTATTAGAAGCCTATGGTTGGGATCTTCTAATAGAAAAAAGATATGTTCACATTTAAGCATTATTCTTGTTTCAATTTTAGTTTCACTAATCCCAATCACATAGGTTAGTTGAATGTTGGAAGATGCCAACCATATAATTTTCCTTATGTCAAACCCACTCCTCATCTTTATACTCAATTCATGTCTCAACTACACCCGATTTAGGCGAGCAAGACTGTGTTTCCACACATACTGTAATTGCCTCATGTTATTATTGAATGAAATTATTATGCACAAAGGATCAGATGCAGATAATGGAACACAATCAACTTGTGCATATAAGAGAAGACTTCTCCATTTTTTATTAACCATTGCTAGAACAAACATCTCAAAAGTAGCTAAAGACTCCTTACATAGACAAGCTTGGATAAACATCAATTTACAATCAAAGGATACCCAAGACACATTACAATACTTCATACAACACTTCAAGACACACCAACCGGTAATTTTAATCATAATAACCATAACAAACGTCTTCTTTGCTACGGCTGTATTTACAAGTTCATTTTTTGCCCAATCAAACTTTGCTATGGTTGTGTACACATTTGAGCTGTTGCC
This sequence comes from Persicaria tinctoria, assembly GCA_037127255.1. NCBI lineage: Eukaryota > Viridiplantae > Streptophyta > Magnoliopsida > Caryophyllales > Polygonaceae > Persicaria > Persicaria tinctoria. Next base: position 36,651,512 of record JBANSL010000012.1, on the reverse strand, counting down.
AATGATATTCAATCGACAACTCCATTTGTCAACATAGGAAAGGGGATCAAAGTAATTAATCCAACCAACCCTACCATATATAACCATTAATACAACTAGGAGTCCATCCTTAAAAGGCTTTGCAATTCTCTTAAAATTAACATTATTATTAGACTTAGTTCCCCAAGCACAGTGAAGGACATCAGCATATGATAACTGCTTAGAAAAACACTCATCCTCATACCAACATACCAATTCCCAATCAGTGTTAGACAGATCAATGACATGGGATAGCCCATGTTCTCTAAGACAACCTGTTGCCATGAAACCTTCAAACAGAAAAGAATTTCTAGACAAGAAATTTATAACCTCAGATTTTACTTTGTGGTCATGAAATATATCCACATACTCATAGTAACATAGGCCTTCCCATTGCAACAGATGGAGAGCCGAGGCAAACCAGGCAATGATTCCCAACAAAGTCCACCAGATACAGGTGATTAGAGATTTACACAAGTAATTCCAATGAAATTGAAGAGGATCCGAAGCAATAGACACATACTTGATTCGTTTCCGAATTCTACCTTGATACACTAACAGCTTTCCCCTATTGATTGTGCACATTCTGAAATCCTTCTCCTTGTTAGTTTTCGGCTTAGAGACTCGTCTTTCCTTGAAGCAAGGCTGCTCCTTAATGAGTTTAATGCCCTCCGGCAGTTTAGAGCCCTTTCGGGGGGGGGGGGGTAGACTTTTGAGAAGCAGGATCATCTGCTCCCATAGGTGTTTTTTCATCATCAACTCCATGAGGAGTCATGAGATTCACAAGAACAAGATCCAACTTAGAAAACCAGACAGTAGTTGGTAAAAAATAAGAAACGAACGAGAGAAGGGAGAGGAGAAGAGACCACCGCTTCACCAACCTCCATAGAAAGAGGTAAGCGCAAAAAGACGGAAAAGAGCACCCCCTGTAGACACTCACCCAAGACCACTCGGTCGATTCCACATAGCAGGGAGGGAAATCGGCCACTTCACTCCAATATAGATCGGAATCCGACAACATCAACTTGCAGACCTTCAATCTCCGACCAGAACATGGCGGATTTGGCCACGGCGGGGGGCGAGGAGACGAGATCCACTCACACGCCACCAACAAGACACACATAACCTTCCCCGCGGGGCGTCGATCGACCAGAAGAGCCCTAAGGCAAAACCAACAGACCATCCCCAAATTTGAGAAATCATGACACTCCTCTCCAAATACACCATCGCAGAGCACCCCAAGGTACCCAAAGGCCAGAGATCGGCTAGAAATAAGGCCATCGACACTTCGAAAAGGGTGGAGCAAGGACTCAGACTGAATTTTGTACTGGGTGAGTTTCGCTTTCCCAACCAATCTAGGGTTTTTTCGGAAGAAAGAGTACTCAACACCAAAAGAGGCGGAGTCACAAAGGGGGTTCTCAAAAAGAGAGTTTCTTAGACCAAAAAATATAAAAAATATATCTTAGATCAAAAATATTCAAAATTATATCTTAGACCAAAAAATATAAAAATTATATTGATAAAATAAAGATTGAAAAAATATTCAAGGCAAAAATCTAAAAATACATCTTGATAGATACCAACAAATAATTATATTATTATAAGTTGCCCATTACAACACGTGGCTAAGAGCATCAGCATCCATAAGTAAACCCCTTTCCATTTTCTTTTTCTCTCTCTTCGTAAAATTTTGACACATCATTTTCCAATATCTCTACCTCTTTCATTAAGATTTTACTCGCATCCATAAGTTTACCCCACTACTTATTTTTTTATTTTATTTATACCCCACTACATTTTTTCCACCAATCAAACATTATTTACTAAATAAAAAAAATAAAAAATAGGTAGGGCCCACCATTACACAAAATAAAACAAAGAAAGAGGAATGGGTGGGGTAACCCCTTGCTGCTCAGGTAAACCCTTCCCTCTCATGTAGAGAGGTTTACTCCACACTCATAATCTTCCCCTATAGAGGGAGAGAGAGTGCTATAGGGTAGAGATAAACCCATGAATACTGATGCTCTAACCACACATATATAGACGCCTAATATATTCATAAATTATTTTATACTATACAACATAAACAACCAAGCTTATATAATAAAGAAACCAATTGATAGATCCACTACGATCTTTATAACTATTTTAGTGCAATCTTTCTGTATTGACTTAGCGAGGAAATCCACTGCAGTCTTTGTTGGTATGGACATCAAAGTGTTCTCCTTTTGTGAGGCACCGTTGTCAGGGCCATCACTGTCAGCTGTGCTTGGAAGGGAGCCTCCAATCTCAGCAGTATCCAGCATTGGGGACTCGTACACATAACTTGAGAGTTGAGAACCCGTTTCTAATGTTAGGAGGCTCTGGAATGGACCATAGAAGAAAGATTGCATTAAAAGGTTAAAGTTGTCTTGCTTAAGCCTGAAGAAGGAATAAGTTACACTCACCCGACGAAAGTGATTCAGAATACTCTAGGACCTGCAACAAGTAATATATTGCATAATTATGGACATGACGACCTCATTTGGTGATTTTTATGGGCAGAGGAGTTCAACTTATGATGGTTCTGTAGTGTCTACCCCTATGGCACCATGACCATCTTTAAGTTTGATCGGAAGAACTAATCTCAAACAGTAAAAAAAGGCACATTTTGAGGGATGTCCAAAGATTTGTTGTATGTCTGTAATTCTTCATCAGCTTGTAGTGAGGTTCTAGTGTTCGTTCTCACCACCAAAATAATAGAAAAAAGAATAAGAAAGGGAGTGGCAACTCCTATGTAGTATGTAGTTTCTAGGTCTTATTCCATTGAAGCAAGTAAAACTATCACAAATCTATCAATAAAAGCTACCTGGGATTTGCACTTAATTTAATTCTTCACCAATGCAAAAGTTTCAATTGATTGAAAAATCAGTCAATCAAAGCTACCTGGGATTATCATATTCCATTGAAGCAAGTAAAACTATCACAAATCTATCTTAACTATACATAATACAAACTGTAATTTCTTTTCTATCATTAGGAGGTTCAAAGTGGCAACTATACTGTATAAATATCCTAAGATTTAAGTTCAAACATAAAGCATTACTTCTTGAAATAAGAACTGTAATTTCTTTTATATCGAGATCTAAACCATGAACAAATCTGGAAAAAAAGAAGATACAAAGCAATAAATTTGCCAAAACTGAGTTAAATATAATGGGAAAAAACTCGAAAAGCATGTTGAATACTTGCGCGATCAAAATTGATGCGCAAATTGGTCATGCATGTGTTCTCATTTTCATGGATATGACAACTGTCATAAGAGGAAAGCAACAAATGTCATCAAACTTAATGAGTTGCTTAAAGAAAGGTTATTCCCAATTCATAAAAGCCTAAAGATAACTTAAAATTAATTACGTGCAATCAAATAGGTGGGGATTGCTTACCGAATCATCATCTTTTACTGGGAGAAGCACCCTTAACAAAATAGAATCAACGGAAGCCAGCTCCTACATCAATCATTAGTACCATGAGCCAATTTCACAATGTCATGAAAGCCAAATTAATATCAAAATTGAATTCTCAAATCAATTCATTTCAACCTCCCAAGTTCAACAACATTCATATAACCGCAATTAACCAAACCATTAAATGATGTGACCTATTCTTTACCTCACTTTCTCCAAGAAGCTGCTCCAATTCCTTTGACAGGTAAGGGACAATGGGTGCCCCTAAACTCTCTACCATACGATGGATAAAAGAACAGACCGAGAATTCGTCATTTGAGAAAACCAGATCATTAAACTTAGCAGAGAAAAGGACAACAAATGAACACCATGAAACAACAAATCCAACCGCAATTAACCAAACCATAATAAGTGGACACGATTGTCCTTGCTCATATCTTGCAAATATATGCTAAACATTTTTTTTCAGATTATGAGAATGACAGATTTCAGGAAAAAAAGAAGATTTAAAATAACCGAGAATGGTGGTGTGATGGGGCAGTATACTACAAGTATCAAACATTTTAATATATCAGGATTTTAGAAAATCAAGCATTGCCTTGAGAAAAAAACCGATATACTGGATAGAGACTGAATAACATTTCAGGTAGCATGACATTGAGTTGTAAATAAGTATTGATTTAAGAAGAAAAAAAAAAGATTTCAAGTGGTAGTTGTGTACTCCACCTCAACTTCTGAAATCTACTTTTCCATCAACTGTCATGATAGGCATTTACTTGCCTTCATATTTCGAAGTTTAAAGATAGCTAGGATTTCATGTTTCAAAGATAGCTAACTTGGCTTCGTATTTTCAGATTTCAAAGATACCTAGGATTTTTAGATTTTAGATTTCAGAGATAGCTAAACATACCTTTAAATTCTAGATGATGAAACTATTTGTTTCAATTGGTTATTTTTGCTGCCTTAAAAAATTCTAGCAACATCAATGATGATATTCAGGGTCGACTCTCAATAAGCAGAAAACCCATATCATGCGAATTGACGGTAAATGAATGAGACATGAAACAGGGGCATAAAGAAACTGCTTTTCATTAACCTAACCCAGTTGCTAGGAGGTTGGTAAAAGTAACATCAGCAAGCCAGGTGAACAGAAATAAGACCGAGCAAAAGACAAAAGGAATGTGGAGTACAAAAGATCCTAACAAAAAAACTTTCAAGGGAAATTATGATATTGAAAATGAAAATTCAGAAACTTTTGGACTACTAATTGCAGGAGCCAAGTGCTTTCCTACAACCTAAAACTTGGAAATGATATAAATTTTGCTACTCGTCTTTAAGTAAAATAAGTGGAAAAAATGAAAGAAAGTACAAACCTTAAGATGGACTGTTTCCCTTTAGCCGCCTCCGTTTTCAGCAAAAACTTCTACATCTGCTGAATTAGAAGTTTCATTAAGTTTCTTTTCCTGCCCAGACAAATCTAACAGTTGCTTTTCCGTCTGCCCGATCTGCTGCTGATCATCCGTGCACACATCAACGCCCCTTGCATTTCTGCCACAAGAACCAGTGGCATCATCATTGCAGGACCTGTGTGGAACTGGAAGATTAGCATCAACATCATGGCTTATTCTCCTTCTTATGCCTTCAATCTCACTACGCCTTGGATGGCAAGCAGCATTAGAATGTCTTATCCTTTCATCATGGTTATCCACATATCTATGTTCTCCACCAGCTCCATCCATCTGATTTCAGAGATACCTAGGATTTTTAGATTTTAGAGATAGCTAAACTTAGCTTTAAATTCTAGGGATAGCTAACTTGCATTCAACTGTCATGATAAACATTTACTTGCATTCATAAGTCAGGCTTTAGAACAAAAAAAAAGGAACTTACCATGGATGAGAAGGATGAAAACTCAATTTCTATTCCTAGATAGAACCCCAAAAAAAATTCAAATCTAAGATTGAAATAAAAAAAGGAAGTTACCATGGATGAGAAGAGTTGATAAACATTGAAATCATTATAACATACCCAATTGAAATAAAAAAAAATCAATTTCATATCCGTGCAGGTGGAACCTCTCTAAGCAAGACACCAAAGAGTTGATAAACATTGAAATCATTATAACATACCCAATAAAACCCATAAGGAAAAACCTACGGAGGAAAGCAAAGGTAATAGGAGGCCTCTTTCGCCTACAAATTGAAGATAGATAGATATGAAAAAATTAACTTAAATACCTACCAAATCCCAATCTGCAAACTTTAATTCCACCTGCACGGATTTCGATATTCGTTCTTGGATTGAGGTTGGTGCTACTGGTGCTTGTTTAGCTGTTTTACTGAAGTGCTATTTGGACTCAATTTCAGAACCTTGGAATGCAATACAACGCTTAATGTTATTATTCAAACCAATGCATTATGGATGGTGTACAACTTAAAAGGTTAGTGGTTTCTGGGAGTGAATTTTAGCAAGGTCTGTGTTCATGTTGATCACAGATTTATCCTTATTTCAAATTTTGGTCATAAATATACTTTTCATCTATTTACTTAAATCTACCATCAAAACTCAAATAAATGAGGTGTGGCAATCTGCATTATATTTTTATGAGGATGATGTATACCTAAATCAAGTATATGTTATGAGCAAAAAGAAGGATTTATACTAAATGCAGTAAGGATCATTAGAACAAATCATATTAATCAATATCTACAAAGAGGATAGCACCACTTGAGTCAGTCAAGTCAGGGACATGGGTAAGTTGGCTGAGCATAAAGGGAGTCACTTAGATGTGTAACCGAAATTGAAATAAGTACACTATGCCTTATCTGACTCCTAATTGATCTACTGGCACTTCTGCTTCATATTCGATTAATGTGCTAAAACTTTCAAGATATGATCAGTTTTATGTTTGAGCCAGAATTTAGTTCCCTGACTACCTAACCAACCTATTAGGAGTATTCTTCAAATATCAATTAAGAAGCACTATTGGATTTTATTCCTTTTCCTTTCTCAACCAAACATCATGCGATTCATAGCTTAAGTTAGAGATACACCACTGCTATTCCAAATGAAAGCAATAAAAAAATAGTGAAAACGAATAAACATACCAATTGCTTTCTTCTTTTCATCACCTGCTCACTTCTTTTCATTATGATCAAAATCAAGTTGCATTAAGGCATGAAAAACACTATGACATTTAAACCACTATCATATATCTCTTGATTCTAGTAATAAATATGATTTCCATATAGAAACCGAAAGATGAAGTACAAGGATGCCAAGGATGCTCTTTTAACTATATATCCAAAAAACAGTTCCAATTGAACAAAAGGTGAGAAACTTAGAATAGTACCTATTTCCATAGATTCTCGTAATTAAGATTGTGATTGCATCGGTCACTTGGATTGGATCCATTTGCCACTGCTGAACTGCAAATCGATCTTCTCCCCATTCATCTGCGTCGATTATAAATATAACTTTCTTCCCCAATAGGCTCTACCATAATTATAATTAACAAAAAATACCAATGTCTGTTTGCTAGCAAATATATCAAATCATAGAAGTGAAGCAACTCCGAAGTCTACTAAATCTCAAAGCAACCAAACTTGGTGGTAAATAAAATTTCATCTAGCAAGTACCAGTTACCAAGATGTTCAATAATCGGTGGAGACAACAGAGGTGAAGGTAGCACCTTCTTATCCACTGCATCATCTACCGGCGGGTTCTCTCCGCCTTCTTTTGTGGCTTCACCCTTGGCTTTCGCACATCAGGAACCATCGCCACAGTCCTCGCCTTGCTCTCGACTTCTCCAAACACGACTCTCTACTTGGAAGCATCCATAATGGTTGATCTCACCCTCGGCCATGAACAAATGATCGAAATTAAGGATTTCCCCTTCTCAAATTCTCCATCGATGTGTGCTACAATTCTTCACTGCTATTTCCTGACGGTCTGGAAATTGTTGATTAAACTGAAACCAAAATATTTGCAATAAAATTATAATAAAAAATCAGATCGATTGGGAGAAGAATAAAGGAAGAACACGAATGGAACAGTTGGAGCAATAATGAAAGAAATTGAACAATAACTAAAGAAATTGAATCATAGACTTGACAAATTGAACAATAATAAGGAAATTTAGTAAATTGATGCCAAAATTAGACAAAAAGGCAGAAGAAGAAAGGAAGAGGGACGACAGGTTCAATGGAGGCCAAATTGCCAGGTGATGGTTGGATTGATTTTGGGTAAATCAGAAAGAATAAACAAATTCGAACCAAATCAAAGATTCAAGAGCACACCTTCTTTTCTTCAATCAAACCAATGCCCACACTCCTCCTTGAACCCTAGCGGTGCTGCCCCTCTCGCCGCCGTCGACGTAGCCGTAGTACTTGAGGAAGAAGCTGAGCGTCAGCAGGAGCCACCACACTCTCCTCCCCATGAACCCTAGTGGAACGGAATCAATTTCAGCCCTTTGCGGAACGGAATCGGAGTCGCCATCCTTCGAATCGGAGGAATCCTTGTCAAGGAAGGATCAAGAAGAGTAGAAGGTGAAGTTCTCGATCTCCCAACGTCACCCTCCATGACGTTCTCGATCTTGCCGATCCATGGCCTCCAATCCTTCGATTGAGAGAAGGGGTCTGAGCAATGTTGGACTTACGATGGTGACCCTTCGACATCTCCTCCAGCACAAAATAATACAGATCCGAAAACCATAAAGACGGAAAACAAACCTGGCTGAGAGTCGGTTGAGACTATGGACAAAGAAGTGGAGAACGTGGGAAGAAGAATTGGGGAACGTGGAAATCACAGTGTAAAACCAACACTGCCACGTAGGTGCCACATCTGAATGGAGAAGGGCCATATAGTTGCCACATCTGAATGGAGAAGGGAAGAGCGCTCCTCCTCTTGACATCTGGAATGGAGAAAAATGGTGAAGCCAGGTAGGAGAGGTTTGTTTATGCTTTTAGGTGTAGTATAGATGTGTCGACAAGGCTCCTTGAAGAACAAGTACAGAAATCCCACAATCAAAAATCCCTTCTTTAGCTTCGATCATTTTTCAAATTAAGGTTGTGTTTGACAGTAGATTGTAAAAAGTAGATTTTGTCTAGATTATGTAGATTTTGTAGGTTATGGTTTTTTTTTGTAGATTATGGAGATTTCAAAGATTATGTTTTTTGGGGAACGAAAATCTCATTAAAAGCTAGAAAGGTGTTTGGTGTGGGTAAGATTTGTAAGGGGTTTATGTGAGGGAAAAGTCCATATTGCCCTTCAAAATACCCTCCCCCTACCCCTTGTCCTTAGCCACGAACACAACCACCCTTGCAACCGACACTAGTGCGATGGATTATCCTGCGCACCCTTCTCCTGATCGAGTGTAATGGGACCAAAGACCTCGCCCCTTTCCGGTCACCATTGTCGGCCGTCGGTCCTCCGATAGAGGCGGAAATTATTCACTGATGTTGTCTACGACATGATCAAAATAAAACGATGAAAGTATAAAAGTTGCAAGTGTAGTGGATGAATATAACGTACGCTGCGTTAACTTACAGAAACTGTTTTAGGTACAACAGTTGGCTAAATGCACCATTGCAAATGGATGCAACAACACCCGGCTTACAAAAAGGGGTAATCATGCCGAGGTTGCAAAAACATCGTTCCTACATCCGAGGCCCCGAAATGCACAAAATGGGGGCCCAAATCCACAGTTTCGTTAATACAACAGTTGGAAATCCACAGTTTCCCTTGCGACGACTCGACTGGCCTTGCTCGTATGACGTCCTAAGCCAGGGGTACTTGCGAGGGTCACCGCTAGCGTAGCTGCGGTCACTGTCGGAGTCGGTGTCGGACTCGGTGTCGGAGTGAGGCCACATGATTCCTACGTGGACATCGGAAGCATATGTCAATTCAGAATCAAGCATGATCACCCAAACAAAATGAAGGATGAAAGTAGCCATCATCAATTCATTGTCTATTGACACAGCAGTCCTCACCCAAACAACAACAACATACAAAACATGTGATTTCAACCACACAATGCCAAATGCGACATCTGGTTTTTGCTGTTATTCATCCCAACATTTTAGCTCATACAGATCTTATATTTTTGGTATTCTACTACATATAATTGTATAGTTTGTTTTCCTACAATTTTCTTAAACAACTACAGATCTCATTTGTGGAATGGACTATAGCTAATGCAGATTTCAACAGATGAATGACAACATACAGCTAAATATTTCAAGTCAATCTGATGAAGTAATATATAATTCCATCCAGATTAGTTGTATCTGATTTAATGATACTTATCCCTCAAAAACACTAATCGCATATAACAAATACCATTGTAATAGCATGAACAACAATCTGAGGAACAACAAGGTCAGACATATGGGAGCATGAACAACAATGGCTGACACGAAGAATCAAGGAAGAAGAAATTGGAACCGAATTAACACAAATTAACAAACAAAAATCCCCCAAATCGAAACAATAAGCAAAAACCCCCAAATTTCTTCCAGCCAAACCACAAACCTAAAATTTCTTCCACCGAAACCCTATAAACCACAAAACCCCCCAAATCTGGTCACCATAGCCACCCCCATTCCCACCGACACCCTAGAAATCTCGACGTCGTCGAATAACCAGCCTAAGTTGGGGGTTTCGTGGATTATGGATTCATATTCCCCTTTTCATGTATCCCATCTTCCAATTTGAGTAACAAAATCCTTTCTTTCATATCTATGGCTCGCATGTTCAATCCCCTTCTCCGATGCTTCCTCTCTGGTTGGTTGTGTTGGAGTTAGGGTTGACATGATACGGTAACCACCAAAAAATAGTGATTACCACGTACCAACCACAAACAGGTGATACGTAAATTTTCATACCACGTACCAACCAGAAGTCATGGTTACCGTATATACCATTGGTACATTACCATGGTTACCAAGCTGTAATTTTGTTTGTATTTTTTTGAAACCCCTTGGCTACCTTCCTGTAGTCATCAAAGTTATCGAACGAAAAAATATGGTTACCAAAAATAATATGGTTACCACCTATTAAAAGTTCAAATAAATCAAATTCACAACCTAAAGTTTTTAAAAGTTCAAATAAATCAAATTCACAACCTAAAGTACAAATCAATTCAAACCAACCAAGTTCAAAGTCTTCAAATAAATCAAGTTCAATTGCTCAAACATTCAAAATGTTCGTGCAAGTTCAAACAAAACAAGGTCAATGTCTTCAAACATTCAAAATGTTCATACTGTTTCTAATAAAAAAAATAGAAAGGACTAATTTAGGTCAAAATCAAAACACAAAATATAAATTAAAAACTTAAAACTTAAAGGTAATAACAATAAACATTAAATAAAAATAATAATATATATATACTTGGTAACTATGGTAACCATGATATTCAAATTTCATTACCATTACCGTACCACCTTCGTGTGGTTACCACCATGTTGGTTACCACAAGTGTGGTTACCGACATAGTCGGTTTGTGGTTGGCACGTGGTTGGTATAGTCATTTCCGTACCATTTGTCATCCCTAGTTGGAGTGACGCTACCCTCTCCCTCCACATCGTCGTCTACCGGTCTGTGACAATCGCTGACATCGCCATCGACTCGCTTCTTGAGTTCAATTTGTGTTGCAAATCCCCCCGGTCTGTTTCCGCCTAACCGGGCGCCAGCTCAAGCGTACTTCAATTCGTTCTGTTGTCTTCGGCTTGATTCTTGAGTCTTAGACTTGCCTGTCGGCGGCGGCGCTCCGCTATTGGGGGGGCCTTCTGGTATCCTCGGGGCTGCTCGTCTCCAAATCCTCCCCCGACCCCTTATGGTAGCTCGTTACACTACACCTCGGTTCCCTTTACACACATCGTCGTCCAACACTGCTAACATGAAGCAAACACGGTCGCTGATCATAACGCTAGATCTATATGGAACTGTAACCTAGCCAGCCTTCCCTCTTAGACCATCCGCAACACAGTCGTTGATCACACCTCCTGCATAAATGGTAGAGTGTTCTACACACTCGGTTGAAATCATATTGTTTCTTAGGGGTGGGCACAAATCCCGCAAATCCCATCCTGTCCCGCATCCTGTCCCGATCCCGTCCCAATCCCGGTGGGATTTAGAAAAAAAAATTGGATCCCGTCCCGCAAAAATGACGCGGGACGGAGAGTTCACATTCCGCAAATTCCATCCCGTCCCGTATATATATATATATATATATATATATATATATATATATATATATATATATATATATATATATATATATATATATATATATATATATATATATATATATATATATATATATATATATATATATATATATATATATATATATATATATATATATATATGGAAGGGTTCAAGTGAGAAGAATTTATCCCGGTGAGAAAGAAAGAAGCGTTCCTATTGGTGGAAACGGATCTGAATTTTAAAGGGAAAAAAACACCCCCACGCGCCTGTCTCCTCCACGTACCCCTCTACATCCCTCTATCGTCCGATTTCCAGATTTTCTAAACCGGCGTTCTACTTGCCCAAATTCGCCGCCGCCGCCGCCTATTCTTCGTCCCTCTACCCCTCCCTTCTTCATCACTGATTTTCCATCGCTTCCACCGACTCCGATAAACCCTGTCGGCGACGAATCTCATCACTCCGATCGATCCTCCTCCTCCTCCTCCTCCTTCCTCCCTCCCATCGTCGCAGGCCTGTCTCCGTCGCCATCAACTTCTTCTACGGATCTGAGTTCACCCTCCGCCACTGCCCCCAAACTTCGATTCTCCCTCACCCTTTTCCTCCCTCCTCCGCGCCGTCTCCGACTATAAGAAGCTCCGATCCGCGACCACCGCCTTCTCCGACTACAAGAAGCTCGGTGTGCTTGACCACGACAACGGCGACATGGCAATGAAACCTAATCAAAATCGGCTTCGACGGGAGGGCACCTTCTAGTCTCTTCCGATCGTCTATTTCTCATCGGCTTCAATTGCCTTTTATTCGTCTCGAATTCCTGGGCCACGCACACGGTTCGTCCGATTCCAAATCCAAGAGGCCCCTCAATTCCGGCCATGGTAGTTGGGTTGTGTACATTATATTTGAATTACTGATGTTTTTTTTTATTAATGGAATTACAGAGGGGAAGGAATCGATGAAGCAAGTAGAGTATTGAATGGATTGATACACTACTCTCCATTACTCTTTTTTTTTACGTAATTAGTTCATAAATTAAATAAATGTAGTTTATGAAATACATAAAGGGGTTGGTTCAGCACATATAAATAGATGTTGGTTCAGTGATTAAATAGAAGTTGGTTCAGTGACTGAATATGTTGGTTCAGTGATTAAATAGAGGTTGGTTCGGTGACTAAATAGGTTGGTTCAGTGGCTAAGTAGAGGTTCGTTCAATGACTAAATAGGTTGGTTCAGTGTCTAAATAGAGATTGGTTCAGTGAATAAATAGTGGTTGGTTCAATGACTAAATAGAGGTTGGTTCAGTGACAAATAGATGTTGGTTCACTACAAATAAAATGGCTGAACCATTGTGAAAAAAATTGTTGAACCACTGTTAATAAAATTGCTGAACCAATGTTAATAAAATTGTTGAACCACTATGAATAAAATTGTTGAACCAATGTGAATAAAATTGCTGAACCAATGTGAATAAAATTGCTGAACCACTGTGAATAAAATTGCTGAACCACTTTGAATAAAATTGCTGAACCATTTCTTGTCAATTTTTTTTTCAACAAAACATATACAAAGTGGGTGTCTATGTGTAGATAAAATTAAATTACAGCTAAATATATATTTTTTATAATTTTATAACAAGTGAAAATGCCAAAAAATGATTTTTAAAAGTTCATGTAAACACTTTGACATGTCTACGTAGCTTTTCTAATTAGCGCGTGCAATTAATTAGTGTGTTTGACTTGACGCGTGTAGATTGAGAGTGGGGGTGTTACTAATTAATTTGGATGAGTTTCACTAATTAATTTTGAGAATACGCGTGTCTCTTTTTTTTAATTTACTTTTGGACACGTGGACCAATGAGGTTTCTTCTTTCCTTCTCATTCTTGGGGTTGTGTGTACCCGAACCCAATCCTATATATATATATATATATATATATATATATATATATATATATATATATATATATATATAAAATTAAAATTAATAAAAACATATTTATATTATACGGAGTACCTTTTAACATTTATTTATACATATAAGAAATAAGTACACTGACTTACTGAAAGTAAGTCATGAAAGTAAATGATATTGAGGCAGACACAGACAAGGTTGAAGGCATCACTCCTAACATTACTAGATTTAGAAGAATCAGAAATATTAAAGAAGAGCTTGGATTACAAATCCTCCCCTTCTCAGGTTCACCCTTTACTTGGAGGAAGAGCAAAAAACTGATTAACAACACCTATGAGCGCTTAGATAGAATTCTAGCTCACCAACAAGTCTTAAGCTGGTTCCCTAATCTTTGTACCAAACACCACCAATTCTCTAACTCGGATCACACTCCAATCTCTCTCCAACTAGGTTCTCAACCGAAAAGAAAAGGCTCTCCCTTTAGATTCGAAATGGCATGGACTTCTAATGATGCTCTTGAAAGCATGATAAAAAAAGTTTGGAGCTATAAGATAAGAGGATCATTAGGTTTCAAGCTCTTACAGAAACAAAAATTATTAAAACAAAACATCAAAAGATGGTGTAAAGATAATCCTAATAATATCACAAAACAACTATCCAAGGTAGATCTTCAAATCAAATCCCTCCGGGACAGATTGCCCTGGGGTGATATTTCAGCCTCGGAAGGTCGCAAACTGGAAAGATTAGAACATAAAAGATATAGACTGCTTGATTACAATTATAAGTTTTGGAAACAACGAGCTAAAACTAAACATCTCCAACTTGGTGATAGAAATACAAAATACTTTCAAGTTACAGCTAGAATAAAAAACTTCAGAAGATCAACTACTTCCTTCACTACAAAGCAGAATGTGCTCATAACAGACCAGGACTTGATCTCAGATCACATCACTACTGAAATGTCTGAAAGGTTCATAGGATCTAACCAACCCAATGTTTCTGAAAATCATGTTTGGAATATCCAACCCCAAGTAACAACTGAAGAAAATGTTAAACTCATCTCTCAGCCTACTAATACAGAAATAAAAAATACTCTCTTTAGCATGGCAGATGACAAGTCCCCAGGACCGGATGGCTACCCTCCTGAATTCTATAAACGTTATTGGAACATCATAGGACAATCTTGTTGTAAAGCAGTCAAAGCTTTCTTCCACTCAGGCCAAATGCTATCTGAATTAAACCAAACTTTTATAGCACTCATACCAAAAGTTGAAAATCCCACCTCTATCAATCACTATAGGCCTATTAGTCTCTGTATTACTGTCTATAAAGTTATCTCAAAAATCATCGCAAACCGCTTGAAGCCAATTCTTCCTAAGCTCATCAATCCTTTCCAAGGAGCATTTGTGGAGGGAAGATCGATTCAAGACAACACCCTTATAGATCATGAGATTTTCCATACATTCCATAAACAAAAAGGCAAGAAAGGACTTATGACTCTTAAACTAGATATGGAGAAAGCTTATGATAAATTAAACTGGAACTATATCAAGGCAGTGCTGAGTAAATTTGGATTTCACGAAACTTGGATTAGCTAGGTTATGAAATGCATATCAACTACCTCATTCTCTGTCTTGATCAATAACACTCCGGGTCCTCAATTTAAACCTAATAGAGGAATCAGACAGGGTGATCCTCTAGCCCCCTACCTATTCGTACTAGTAATGGAAGGTTTATCCAGGGAATTACATAAGGAAGCACTTCTTGAGGATGCGCTAATCGGCATTAAACTGGCTAAAAATGGCACTTCCATACCTTTCTTAACCTTTGCTGATGATACCATTATATTTGCAAAAGCAGCTCATACCAGCTTAAATACAATTCAGAACATATTAAATAACTTCTCAAATTTGTCAAGATTAGCCATAAACTACAATAAGAGCTCCCTACAATGCTCTAAGAATGTTAATCCTAACTTGGCAAGGGATTTGGCAGCCCACATGGGTATCCCAGTCTCAAAAACCATTGAAAAATATCTTGGAATCCCTCTTGTCAATGGCAGAGTCAAAAATAGTGTCTTTGATGAAGCAATCCAGAATATGAAAAAACAACTCTCAAAATGGAAAGCATCCACCCTTTCTCAAGCAGGAAGAACTGTTCTAATACAATCAAACTTAAGTTCCAAAACAAACTATTTAATGCAAAACTTCCTACTGCCCAAAGGAGTTCTTAACCAAATGGACCAAATCAACAGAAATATTTTTTGGAATAAATCAGCAGCAGATAAATACATCCCTCTAATCAGTTGGGATACCATTTGCAAAAGTAAATCGCTTGGAGGTCTAGGTATTAAAAAAGCAGAGGAACTAAACATCGCCCTTCAAATGAAACTTCTTTGGAAAATTTACAAGAATGAAAATAGCATATGGGTACAAATCATAAAGGAAAAATACCTCCAACAAGAAAACACAAGGAGCTTCAATAAAAAAGATACTTCATGGCAATTCGGAAGGCTCCTCACCCTAAGGAAAAAATTTGAAGAAGGACTCCTTTGGGTTGTTGGTAATGGTTCGGCCATAAACGTATGGGAAGACAACTGGATCCCATCGGTCAGCCTTAAAGACTACAAAGGTACAAACGATCCTAACATGACAGTTGAATCTCTTATCAGTGATAGGAAGCTATGGAAGGACGATGTATTAAGACAGACCTTCCCCCAAGGAGTCATCGACAAGATTCTGCAGTTACAAATCCCCCAGTGGCAGGCTCAAGACAACCTGATTTGGGGTCCCGACCCAGAAGGTAATTTCTCTACTAGGTCGGTGAAGAAAATTCTAGCCACCCAACCCCAAGAAAATAACTCACAAAGCTGGATTTGGAAGCTTAAGGTCCCCCCTCGCATCAAAAACCTCCTTTGGAAGATCAAGATTGATGGTCTTCCAACGACTGACAGACTTAACAGGTATGTTAACAGAGTCCCTAGCCAATGCTCTCTTTGTGGTCATGCAAATGAAGATGCTGCTCATCTATTCACTAAATGCACCTTCACAAGGGAAGTCATAGCCCAATATGAACAGAAATCGGGTTTGTACTTCCACGACCTTAATCTCCGTGGCCCGCTGAATGAAAATCTGTGTAGAATCAAAACTTCTAACATTAAATTTACTGATCTAGCTTTTATATGGCAGTCAATTTGGAATGTTAGGAATGATAAAATTTTCAGGTCTAAAGATCCGATTGGAACCTCCTCACTTATTCAGATGATAAACCAGAGCATCATGGATTGGACTAAGGAAGAGCAACACAACACAAAACAACAGTCAAATGCTACAAGAAGGGTGAGAGCCAAATGGACTAGACCTCCTAGGGCTATCTACAAGATTAATGTAGATGGTTCTTTTACCCATTCTGGCAAAAGCCAGACTGGGGGAATCATTCGTGATTCTGAAGGCAATATTATTGATATTTTTTCTAAAGAAGCTAATGTTGGGTCAGCAATCCAAACAGAAGCCTCTTCCATGATTCTAGGTCTTCAAAGAGCAAGACAAAAGGGACTAAGGAAAATTATTCTGGAAAGTGACAACCAGATTCTAGTAAAAGCATCCAACAGATAACAGACGCCCAGATGGGAAGTTCTACATCAAATTGAAGAAATCCAGAGGCTTACAACTGAATTCTTATCAGTGGAGATCCGGCATATATTTAGAGAAGCAAACCATACTGCGGACTATATAGCCAAATCAGGTGTAATTTGTAACTTACCTTCTATTCCCTACAATAGGGATCTCTGTAAAATCATCCTTCAGGATGATCCGGGAGTTAGGTTATTTTTTTAGCAACGGCTCCCAATGTTTGCCTACTGTAAAAAAAAAAAAAAAAAAGTCATGAAAGTAAGCTTACCGTGAGTTTAATTTGCGCCAGGAAGCTACTGATTTCTTACTTTTAACTTGTAATGGCTACTTACTACTACTGCCTATTTTATGTAGTACTATATTGTAATTGGGTTATTATGTACCCCGTAAGAATTTAATTTGCAACTTTTTATTTTCGAATTAATTGGATATTTTTTTACGAGGGACAAATCCCGTTCCGTCCCGATCCCGTCCCATTCCGTGAGGGATAAGACCCGGCGGAATTTGAAAAAAAATATATCAAACCCGTCCCGCATAAAATACGTGGGACGGGACGCGGGATTACCACAATCCCGTCCCGTCCCGTCCCATGCCCACCCCTATTGTTTCTCACTTCCTACATTTCAAGATTGTGTGCATTTATATATGTGAGACAATACATTTTCATACATATATTGGGTGTGTATGGTTGCACTATAAACTGTTAAAATAGTAGTAGAATTAGGTAGTTTACTAGTGTAATACCCGTGCCTTGAAGGCACGGGATTTTGATTCATTTCAAATTGAACATCATTCTATATATCTATATAATAATATATTAATATATACTTGTTTACAACAAAAATAATATGAATAAAGTATTTTTTAATTTGTAAATTAGTTGGAAAGAGATGCAATATAATTTTTAAATGATTTAAGAGAAAATGGTACTAACTAGACCATTTTTTGGGCCTATTTGTAAAAAACACCTAGCAGGCCCAATATTGGCCAAACTAGACTAGTCTACCTTTTGCAAAAAATTTGTCCGGTTTTTTAGCACTGTTGGTGACGGGTTGTAACAGGTGAGGAGGGGGAATGGTGTAGCAGCGGAGAGGCGAGCATCGACGAAGAAGAAGAGAGGGGAGGGTGAGGTTGTGGGTGCAGGTGGGCCTAAGGGGAATCCCAGCGAGAGAAGCCGGGGCTGTCACCTTCATCTTCTCCCTCTCCTCCTCGCTATCACCATCGCTTCTTCCTCTCTTTGTCGATATTCAATCAATTTTCTATCAGATTCACACTAAATCCGGTCCCGGAAGCCTCATCGACTGCCCTATTTTCCAGAATTTCTCTACTGCTGCGAGGCTAATTTCGTCCCACGCAACCCTTCAGATCATGAGCTTACCTAATTGCGCCTCTTTCTCCCGATCAGAGCTTCGCAAAGTGACTTCTCGGCCTCTTGGAGATCGGTGTCAAAAAATTTGCAATGAACTACGGTGTTTCCGATAGCAGCGGTGAGTAAACACAATGATTCGATCTTTTAAATCTCTTTTAATCGGTTTCTAGGGTTTTTTTCTTTTGCGGGAGCGATTTGGCGATGATAGGGATTTCTCATATCTCAAAAAGAAGTTTTCTTTAGGGTTAACGTGTGAGAATTGCAGGGACGAATTCATATGACATGGAAACGCAGATTCATATGATTGAACAAGAAGCTTATTGTTCAGTACTTCCTGCCTTCAAAGCTCTATCAGATGCCATCTCATGGGTATGGTTTGATCACGGCTTGGTTCTGGTTGATTCTGAAATCCATATTTAAATTCATTTAGCTTGAAATCCAATTTGCATTTACATTACAGGATAAGAAAGTTTGATAACAGAACTCAGGAAAGAGTTGAGAGTGTCAGATGAGGAACACAAGGAACTTCTGTCACGAGTCAATGCTGATGAAGTTATCAAAATGATAAGGTCTGTTAATATTTCATATAGTTTTGGTAATCTTGATTGTTTGTTATTCTAAATATGGTTTTTGAATTTTCATTTATATTTTTATTCTGTTTAACCTTGTAGAAATTTGTGATTATAAACTGATAGTTGGGCATTGTTTTTGGCCTCGATTTTTGTATTCTCTGTAAATTTGTGATTATAAACTGATTGTCTTTAGGTTGGTTGTCGTTGTTGTGACAACTGAGTGAACTCAAACATGTAAAACTATTTGTATGATGCACGATGGTGCACCTTATATTGATAGTTCCTCCATCTTTGGCACTAGAAACTTGATGGTGCCCTCTTTATAGCAGCAGTTTCTTTCCTAATTGATTATTAATTGCAGCTATTATAACAGGTTATTTATAAATTCGTTTAGATGCATACCCCACCTGCCATAGCTTATTCTTTTGAAAAAACCTTTATCTTTCAGCAATTGCAAGTCAACCTACATGTACTGCATCAGTACTAGTAATAAGGAAATAAACAAGGGTGTGTTATATTCATTAATTTTTTTGTTTAATATCACATGAATTAAAATATTTCAGGTTTGACTTACTGTAATGATTTTTTAATCTCTCTTCTTCTCTGAATATGTGTTCGAATGGTCTCATGATTGACGGGAAAGAAGCATCAATTGTTGCATGGTAAGAATAGGGTGTTAAACCCATGGTAGAATTAGATTGCTCATTCAACTTGTTTCTTAATCTATACGATGATAAATAGCCTATTAGCTCAATTGGTAGAGCATTGTGTATGCACACAAAGATGTGAGTTCAACTCTCACATAGGCTAATGCGGAGTATGTGTTCATATCTCTCTGGACTTATACGATTGAACATGGTAGGAAATATATACACTAGTTGCAGGACAAATTTGTGAACCTGGTAGGATAAATATAAGATATTGGTAGGATAATAATGTAATCACCGAAATTCCCAAGTATAGAACTAAGTCAAAAAGTACTAGAAAACTTGAAAAATCATGGTAGGATATATGGAAACTAATGGTAGGATAAAACAACGATATTGGTAGGATTAGAATGGAAGGATCGTAATGGAAAAATCATGGTGGATTCTACGTTCCTAAGTGTTGAATGCCGAGTTTGAGAATATTCCTCTTGCTACGGAGCCTCTTTCTGCAGCATTGCCATCTCCATGTGGTTAGCTGGATTGCTGTCAGCATTTACTTGTCTTCTGCCTTGGCAAGATACAATAACAAGCTGTTACTACAAATGCACTCAGTCTTCCCTTTGAGTCACTTCGTAAAAAAGATGTACTATAACGCTCGCTCACTCTGCATTAGGAGAAAAAGTTAAACTCTCTAGGCAACAAAGACCTCGGTTCTGCTGGTCAAGACGTCCTGGAACTGCTTTGTAGCTCCCATGAGTATGTTCTTCAAATCACCGCACACATCATTAGCATGAACAACACGACCTTCAGAGAAGACAAAAGGTAATTTGCAACTGTTTCTGGCTTGATTTTCCTTGAAAGCTATTTAAATTGGTAGGATAGATGCACAAAAATTGTATGATAGATGGAAACCGATGGTAGGATAAAACAACAATATTTGTAGGATGGTACCCTTATGATTTGTGCTTTAGGCTGACAGCAATTTCAAGACCTGCTGAGTTTGATTGTTTGGTGTCTGATTGAACTCGGAAAAATCCGATGTGAAAGTTGTGTTAGCAAAGTAATTTTTCATGTTCAACTATCCGAATGGGATTTCTTGTTTCAGTGCATCTTAGCATAGTAATTTTCTGGAATCTGCCGTCTGTCCCACTACTCCTACCTCTATCGGTATTGCTTTGTTAAAAATTGTTCTAGAGGGCCTTTCAAAGCTGTTTATTCTATTGCCCCATGTCACAAAAGCAAAAAAGCTTGGCCTAAAGGACAGGGCCAACACACCAAATCAGCAACCTAAGAATTGTCGAGAGAAGCAAAAAAAGAAGAAGAAAGATCCATGTTTTCAATGCCAAATATTGATTCTGATACGGAAACAGAAACCAAAAGTTGATCCATTAACATCTCCAATTGACTCTGGAATATTTCCTGCTCTTCTAAGCAAAATTCCAACAGCTCAAAAATTTTGATCCTACAAATATCATTGTATTCTCCTACCATTAGTTTCCATCTATCCTACATTTTGAGCCTACAAATATCATTGTTTTATCCTACCATTAGTTTCCAATTGACTCTGGAATGTTTTAGGCAATATTATAGTTTGCCAAAGCCTACAGTGTTGAATTAAAATAGCGATCAAGCTAGTGGACATTGGTCTATTTACGTATGGTAGTTGTTTGCAACTTATAACTCAATGATTTTCTATTCAATAATTTCCAAAGATAAAAAAAATAACTGTGTAAAGGCACAACGATATTGGTAGGATAGATGCACAAAACTTGTAGGATAGATGGAAACTAATGATAGGATAAAACAACGATATTTGTAGGATCATAATGGTAGGATAGATGAAAACTAATGGTAGGAGACAACAACGATATTGGTAGGATCAGAATGGAAACCCAGTAATTCCTGTATAACTTACATTAATGGTAAGATAGATGCACACTAATGGTATGATATATTTATACTATTGAAAATATGTAAATGCATAATTGGCTTTACCAAACCATAATATATCGAAGACTTATGAACACACACTTCGTATTAGCCTATGTGAGAGTCGAACTCCCATCTCTGTGTGCAAACACAATGCTTTACCAATTGAGCTAATAGGCTATTTATCATCCTATAGATTAAGAATTTCATGTGTAGCAAAAAAAGCAAACACTAGAAACATTTGGGATCTTGAGAGTCAGTTTCTAGCAAGGATAGGGTTACGAGGTATGTGACACCAAGCTCAATCACACCTCCCATATGTGGGAAACATATTACGATCTGCGAAAAGTAGGTGGAGGAGTTATACGACTTCAACTTTGGAAACCATCAAAAGTCATAGGTTATAGATATTTTCATATACTAAGAAGTTACTTCTGAATAGATGAAGTTTCTTACCTTAACAAATGCACTCTGATGAATTGGCCGGTATCAACAAGTGACAGAGATAAAGCAAAAGACTAAGTCAACTTGTTTTTGCTGCTAAAGATCTATTTAAATTAAGAAAAGATCAAAGTGAAAATGAAATGGAAGTAACCAAAATAACTAACCTTTGCTAGTAAAGAGCGAGAGAACTATTTGTTATCGGCATCTTGAGCATTGCAGAGCTAGACAAATTAACCTATCGCAAATGCTTTTCCGGGCAAACTGAAGAAGAATGTAAAAACTTATGCTTTTAAGCTCCTAGTTTTACAATGCCATAAAATGTCACTCACAAATAACAACATACACTATGAGGTAAAAGATGAATGAAGTTCCATGTTTGATATGGTCAAGACCCACATAAAGTCTGAATTAAGAAATTCATCGTATTTAAGTCGTTTAAGCACATAATTGAATGATGTGATTTTTATTGTTAAAGAGTCAACATTAAGTGACAATTTAGGAAGAAATCAGTACCTCTGATAAACTTTGAACGAAAAGGACATGCAAACTAAGTAGTACCACTCAAGATCATTGAGGTCTTCCGGAGACAATGGAGCAGGCCTCATACTTCCTAAATCAGAGTCCCCTTCTAGAAGTGACTCGTAAAACTCTCTCAGCTGTTCACTTCTCCACAAACCCAGTTTATCAACACAAACTTCTGCTGCAGGGATTGTCTTTGTAGTCTTGATATCTCTGTTGTAGTATCCATCACCCCATCTCCGTTGTAGTATCCATCATCTTACCAATAAGGTATTTAAATCCTATCAATAGTTAAAAAATATTTTACCAATAAAGGTATTTCTCCTAGATAAATTCCTGTAAAAGAAACCAAAACCAGTTTAAGGTCACAATTCACGTTTCTTTTACCATAACTGAGATGCTGAGAGATCAATTATGGGACAAAACCCTCCAAGACCTGCAACTTGCAAAGATGGGTGATTGGAAAATTGTGGTTTCTAGCAGCAGGGTTTAAACAAACATAATAGGTACGACACTACAAGGTTTATTGTGTAGCATCTCTTTTAGAACATCACAAAGTCTATTGGAGCTAGTAAGCACCCAAAAATGCCAAATTGTGTAGCTTCTCTTTTAGAATAATATATGCAAGCACAACACTACAAGAAATGAGTCATGCCGAAAATCAAACTGATTTTCATTGCTGCAATTAATCAAAAACTAAACTAAAACTGATCTCCTCTGCACTTCTCAATCAGAATTCAGAAACTCCATTACAATTCTCCTCAAATCAGACCATTTTCACTTGTTTCCTTAACCGTCATAATCAAACCAATTCAAAATTTCTTAAACTCAATCTGAATCAGACCAATTCAACAAATGGAATCACCCAATATGAACGAATTTTCCAAACACAATCAGGATCATATAAATCGAATCAGATCAATTCAAAAACAATTCAATGAAGTTGAAGATAATTGGAATCAAATAAACTGAACCACATCCCTAATTTAACGAAATTGGCATTGAGCCCTAATTTGATTTTTCATTAATTGTCGTCACATCTCAAGAACAAAGAATAAAAAGAAAAAGGGAATACAGAGGAAGCTCACTAGTAAAACAATGACAGGGTCTGAAGAGCTTCAACCAGGAAAGGATCAACAGAAGGGTATGAGCCTTCATTCTGCATGACAGAGGACGAATCGCTCAATTGCTCACATGAATTGTGCTTGCTCTAACTCGTTAGGGAAAATTGGCAACTCCAAATTCATGACAGATAAAAGAGGGATTTGAGGTCAGTGGGTGAGGGAGGTTGATCGAGTTCGGGATAGCAACGAGAAGAGAGAGAAACTCACCGGCGGGAGGAGAAGATTATGGTTGCTTGGCGTCACAGGCGGGGCAGGCCAGGACGAAGTGGGAGAAGGCGGGGACGGCGAGGGCGAAGGCGGCAAATAGAGCGTCCCATCCTCTCTCTTCCTTTCCTTTCCTTCACTTGGAACCCATTCACCGGTTACCAAAAAAATTTGCAAAACTATACCACACTCTACCCTTAGCAAATTCCTTATATACTAGTCTAGTTTTGCAAAGTTTTTTTTTGGGTCTAGTTTTGCAAATCGCCCATGATTTAATAAGGTAAAGTAATGATAAAACTCAAACACGCCACCTATTATAATTTAAAATACATATATAATTACTATCATTAGGATAAAACTAAAAAGGAAAATATAAGTTTTCCTATAATGATTAAAAAAAATCATAAGCACATGATTGTGCGAATACTTTTGAAGTTATGTAGATATGCATAACTTATTCATTATTTTCATAAGAAAGATGGCTAGAAAGATGGATAAATAAATAGAAAAAATAAAGGTAAGACGGTAAAAAAGAAAAGTGATCTAAAGCGCCTTATATAATATGTAAAATAAGTAGTGTTTGTAAGTCTTAATTCACTTTTAAAATAAGTAAATTGTAAACAAAATTGGCTCTGATTGATTTTTATAATTAACTTTTGAAATCTAATATTCACAAATTAATTATTTTTACTAACTTTGTAAAAAAAATTTGCAGGTCTTAAAATATTGAAATTATGATAAGGGACATCTAGGGTGTATAGAATAAATATAGATGTAAAATATTCATTTTGGGGATAAATATTTTTTTCTTCGATATTTGAAGTCAAACACCCAAAATTAATCATAAAAGAGTGTTTATTTTTTTAATTGATAATATATGCAAATTTTACATTTTCTTTTCTCAAAATTCTTCAATTTTTGTATTCCAAATTGTCATTTAAGATGTTTAAAATAAATGTAATTTATATCTAAAAAATCTTATGTTAAAATATATATAGATGTCATGTAGAATGTGGAGAGGAAGTATAGTTTTAAAATATTCATTTTGGACAATTATTTTCCTCAATTTTTTAAGGTTAACAGGTGCAGAAATAATTTCTTCTTAAAATTAATGACGTTTTGTTTCTATCTCCAAAATTATTTTTAAAAAGTTCAATAAAATTTTTAGATGTCTATATTGTATAATAAATGTAAATTTGAAAAAAGAAATATTATTTTGACAATCATTATTTTTTATAGTTGATTTTTATTTTGAAATTTTAATTAAATATTCTTATTAATTCTTAAGTTATCACATTTCAATATATTAGTCAATTTAGTTATATACATATATAAATATAAGATTATGTAAACACTTGATATTTTTTATTTTTAGATATTCTAATTAATTTTTTTTAAGGTTACATAAAAAATTATGGATAAGACTTGTATAAATATGTGGACCAATTAATATATGGCTTCTAATCATCATGGTTAAAGTTAGCAAAGTCTGATTCGGCCCGAGAAACCCGACCGACTCACCCGAACCCATACTCGATCGAAAATGTGGTCCGACGTAATGATAATATCCAAAATTGTGGTCCGACGTATCAATGTACATAATCTTTTCTATGAAAAAAGGGAAATAAATATATTTAAAATAGATCAAAAATTGATATAAGCATATCAATTTAAATAATCTTTGTATGAAAAATAGGAAACAAATATATGTAAAATAAGAAACAAATAATTTCAACAATAATATTGACCAATAAGAAAATACCATTTGAATAAAAAAAATTCAACTTTAATCGTGGGTGTGACACGTCAGCAAAATACTAGTAGAATTAGTAATATTAATAGATATTTAAGTTGTATATGGGTGCCCATTTTACCTAGTTTATAGTTAAAAAAAGTAGTTAAAAAAAAGCTAAGGAAACAAGCTTTATTTTGGTGTTTATTTGGTTTATTTGGTTTGAAATTACCACAATACCCCTAATAACAACCAAATAAACTCCACTTTTTTTACAAATAAACTCTTTTTCATCTCATACGGTGTTTATATTATTTCATAATCTTTCAACATTTATTTTCCACATTTTTTCAATTTCAACGTACTGTTTTCAAATTTTAGTTACTTTTTTTAACTTTGCCTCGTACGGGCCCTATAGTTTCATACGGTATATACGTTTTTTTAATACAAGAAAATTAGGAATTAGAATACAACTAACGTTTACGAAAGCAACTATATCGTAGAGCGTCCTTTCGGACGAGAACCTTGAGTTCTTGATCAGCTAGCAAATCCTCATTGGTAGGGAAACTATACGCCATGTGTGCAACTCGATCGGCGACAACATTGGACTTCCTGAAAATATGACGAATAGAAACAGAATTAAACCACAAAGACAGAGACCTAATGTCATAAATGAGTAGTTCAATACTCTAGGGGCAACAAACATCGCCCAAAATTGAGTTAACAACTTGGAGATTGTCGCCCTCAATGAGTAGATTTCTAATGCCCAATTCCCTTGCCCGAAGCACTCCAATCCATTCCATATAGCAAGAGCTTCAGCATATAGGGTGGATGCATTGTTACAAATGTCAGAGACTACTGAAATCACGGCAGCCATTGACTAAAAGCATCAAATTTCATTGGAAAAAACCTCCTGCTTAGGCTTTCAAATTTAACTTTGACGATCATATGGGGGTATATGGTATATACATTACTTCTTCTTTGATAAACGATACATATACTATATAGTATATGAAAAATGACCAGAAACAATACAAACTATCACCCGTGAACCAAAAATAATATGAACTTTAAAAATAACTAATTCGTATAAAAACTATATATGGTATAATAAACCAATTTTGATATGGCCGTTAAAATTTTTAATCAATGTTATATTTTGACAATCGGAGATACAATTTGGGCTTAAAATATAATTAACATAAAATTTAAGGAGACAATATTTAAAATAAAAAATTCAATTGCTTCCTACTCACATTCTTCACCTCTCTCAATCTCTCATCCACTCATGGAGTGATGTTGGTGCGGGACGAACGTCGTTGGCACTTTCTCCCTTTTCCAAATAGTAATAAAATCCTAACTAAAAGCTCAAAACCAATAGATTAGTAAATCAATGAATTGATAAACCAAACAACTACTAGTATAGCGATGAAGTTCAGAGTTGAACCCACAGAGAGAAGGGACTTACTACTCAATAGCTCTAACAAGGACTCTTATGAAAAAAGCAATGACTTGTGATAAACTGATAAAAAAGTAAAGTAACCAACTTTATGATTGCAAAGTAATTGATAATAAAGTAGAGAAGATATTTCACCTATAATTCTTTGAGAATAGTTGAGATTCATGGTCCTAAGATTGATTCATTAATTATTCATAAGCATATGTCTACTTGTCTAATGTTGAAGGATTCGCAGGGATACAATCACCTTATTCAATATCACTAAAGAATAGCATTAATGACTCAAGTAATTAGACCAATTGGCATATCGATTCAATGCAATTAGAGACAAATAGGCGCAAACCACAATCGGTCTAACAACATCTAACGATATAAATCAATCGAAATCATCCACTACAAAGACAAAGAAACATCATTACTTCAATACTTTCGTTTGCTGTCAAGAACACAACAACGAATTCATAGCTAAGATACTTTTTTTTTTAATTTTAAAGGTTAATATATTGCTTGAAATAGAAATATTTACAATATACAAAAGGTCGGACCAAGTGTTGTGACAACACTTGTCCAATGCTACCAAAATCATATAACAAATAAGTTGTTCCAATCCATATGGGTGTGTTGAGCTCAAGGCTTGGGGTAGCTCATGTCTCATCAAGCCATAGCTATCAGAATTCGGCCCTACCCTCTAAAGTTGTGTGAGTATAAGTCCCCCTTAAGCTCGGTCATCAAGGGATTTACACAAACCCAACCTTAGCACACCAAATCCATAAAACTAGAGTCCTGATGGAGGGATGGACAATAGTACAAAATGTCATCCTAGGCATTAAAGCCCTGTAGGATGTCGAGGCTATAGAAGGATTGAAAATAACAAAAATACAAGGTGAAATTCGGGCCTTCTCAATTTTCTTCCTCGGCATGGTTTGGCGACAAGAGTGCCCAGAAGCGTCATTGGTGTAGTCTAAGCCTCCTTGTAGCTCTGCAGTGGGTCTGAATTGAAGAGCAAACTCATGGCTTAGGACCTTGTGTACATGAACTTTGACAAGATGAACAATCTCCTCAACATTTTTGCTTGTTCCTTCAAAGGCTTTCTCATTTCTTGTTTTCCAAATGAAATAGACTATGGCTGCCAGTGCTACTCTTTTTGCTTTGGAGATCCATCCTTTCCCTTTTGCCTCCTTCTTGAGCCACTTTAGTCCACTATTGAGGGTGTTCATTCCTCTCCATATTCCTAGTCAAGCTTTCACCTGTGACCAAACATTCAAAGAGTAATTACATGCAAAGAAGATATGTTCATGAGATTCTGAAGTTTGATTGCATAGATGACAGTTTAGGTTTACTTCCCTTGTCTTGATCAAATCATTTTTAGCAAGCCTTCTTTTTGCCGCTAGCCATAGGATGAAAGCATGTTTTGGAGTAATTATATTGTCCCATACCACTGTAGTCCAAGGAGGTTTAGGCGCCCCTCTTCTGAAGTAGTTGTAAGCTTTTTCAATACTGAAATTACCACCCAGGCATCAACTATTGAACTTAGCAGAGGCTTCTTGAGCAATTCATGTGGAGGTTAGCAAAGCATCTCTAATAGATAAAAAAAATTTGATCAATAGATATTGATGGTGTACCCATCTTATCCAGAGGCTATCTTTTTTCCTATCAATATCCCATAACATTTTAGATAGGAATGCAATATTCCATGATTTAAGATCTTTCAACCCTAACCCACCTTCATCTTTAGGCAAACAAACATCTTTCCATTTTATCCTATGTGATTTCCAAAGAAATTTAGCACAAAGACTGTTTACCTTATCAATAAGAGTAGAGGGAGAGGGAATAATTGAAAACCAGAAGGCACTAATTCCTTGTAGCACAGTTCTTATAAGCTCAACTCTCCCTGCATAAGAAAGGGTTTTCGAGTTCCAATAACTTATATTGGTTAGAATCTTATCCAGAAAGGGGGAGAATTGAGAAATAGTTAGCCTCCCTGAGGAGATCGGGATTCCTAAATATCTGAAGGGAAAGGATCCTTGTGAGAACCCTAAACTATCAGCAATAAACTCCCTGTCTTCAGCTTTAACTCCAGTAAGGAAAAAGGACGATTTTGAAGGACTGATCTCCAAGCCTGAAACCTCAGAGAAGTGGTTAAGTGCTTCCAGTAAAATAGCCATAGAATTCCTATCCCCTCTAGACATTAAAATTATATCATTAGCATAAGCAAGGTGGGATATTTGCAAATTTTCACACTTTGGATGAAATTTAAAGCCTGGTAGCCTAGTTTTGCATTTGAGAATTCTAGACAGGTAGCCCACAGACAAAACAAAAATTAGAGGAGAGATAGGATCACCTTGTCTTAACCCTCTCTTGCCATAAAAGTACCCCTGAAGTGAGCCATTAATACTAATAGAGTAAGAGGGAGAACATACACACTCAAGGATCTAGTGTATGAAAAGAGGAGGAAAATTCAAGTGTACACGCATTTGTCTAATGAATTTTCAAGATATAGTGTCATAAGCCTTTTTTAAGTCTAGATTTAGTATACATCTTGGACTGATATAATCAATAAGCACAAAATGATACAATTCCTAACATGGCGATCAATCATAGAAAGTAACACAAATATAATCAATAGGCACAAGATGATAAATATAATCATGAATAACTAAATAGAATCAAATCCTCACAATCTAAACAACCATGTCTTCGAATCACAAGAGAAACTATGAGTTTAGCAACTCATAGGCCAAAAACCTCTCTTCTCTCTCAAAACGTTCATTGTCTCTCTAAACTCACAATTGTTCTCGTCCTAAAAACAATAGAAATAACCTAATAAAGAGTCGTGCAAACCCTATAAATCTAATAATATAATAATAGGAAATAGAATCTTCGGATTCAAATCGCAATCGCTGAACACGGCACCACGATAGCGTGTTAGATTTCTCCCTGTCATACGATCGCTTTCTCCCTGTCATAGCTACTTCTTCCGTAGCGTGTTAGATTTAAATAAAATAAGATACTCGGTAAAAAAAGAAAAAATAAAAACAAAACAAAACCCATTATTGTACACTCAACGAGGTCTGATGGGTAGAAAAGGGGTTTCGGAGGGTCCGACCCCTTATTTGGCTTTGTAGTAGTTGAACTTGTACTCTAAGAAAGGAACATGTTGGGGTTGGGTTTGGTTTCTTTGATTGCTAAAACTGGTATGGATGTGTGTTGCAGTGTCAAGAGGTTGTAAGCATTCACTTTTTCCACGTGTAACAGAGATGGTTGTGTTGAAATTCCCTTCTTTTGTTGCCCTTGGTTTTTGTGAAAGGACTTCCATTACACTGTGTGCCAAAAATACTGTATGAAATTTTGTCTTCCCGCCTAACAATTTGATGTTAGAAGGTTATTTGTCTAATATGAAGTACTCCGTATAGTAAGTTCTGGTTGGTTCAGTTGCTATGATGTAAATGATGATTATTCAATTGGGTTATTTAGGAACTGCGAAATCCTGATTGAAAATGGTGCTTGTGGCGAAATTGAATTGGGACATATGCTGTTATGATTATGATAGGCAAGAAGAGCCCTAAGAGCCCTAAAGGGACTGGTAAAGTTCCAGGCACTTGTCAGAGGCCACATTGTGAGGTAGAAGACGACCAAGACTGAGAGGTGCTTACAAGCAATGTTGCGAGCCCAGGCATGAGCAAGATCTTTGCGTAGTTATGATTCCCCAAATTTCAACGGGAAGTCTTCCCAGATCCATCACCTTGTAACTAGGCGTGGCCACGGTTCCGACCCGGCGGGTCGACGGGTTCCACCCGTCGGGTCAAGGTCGGGGAGGGGCGACCCGAACCCTAACCCGGGAATTCCACGAGTTGGCAGGTTCGGGTCACCCGGCGGGTCAGAGGGTTAAAGGGTCAACCCGGCGGGTTGACCCGACGGGTATGGCCCGGGTTGGACGGGTTTGCACTTGTTCGAAATTGTCGGAATTGTCAGGAACGGATATTGAACATTTGAACGCATATATGTTTGAAAAATATCCTTTCGTGTTTGCCGTTTAGAACTTTAGGTACAAATTAAAATATTACAAATTATAATTTTCAAGACTACAAGTACAACTATAACTCTTTAAGTCTACAAGACTATACAATACAATTGTACAATTTGTGTATGAGTGATTGTGGGGAAAAAAAAAGGGAAGAAGGGCTTCAATCGGTTTCCCGATTGCCTACGTATCCTCCCGGGGTTGAGGAATCAAAGCCCACGTAGTCTTCTTGATCGTCGGACCCTCCACCTCCCGATCCATATGTGACCGCACCATCAATGGAGCTCCCAACGGACTCTGTACCTACTCCGTCATCATCCTCGAAATCAGTCCCCAAGATGTTTTTCTGCATCCGTATATCCGCCTTCTTCCAATCTGCAAGGCAAACTTGGGCTTCGAGGTTCTCGGGAATCAACCTTGATCTCTTCTCCGAAAGAATCTGACCTCCGCGACTGAAAAGCTGCTCGACGGCAACGGTGGAGCAAGGTGCCCCAAGAATTTTTCGGGCGATTACCTGCAACGTCGGGAATCTTTGCCTTTCGGGACGGCTCCACCATTCAAGGACATCAAAATCTTCTTCCTCGTCGCTGAGAAAATCAAATTTAGTGCATAAATATTCGTCGAGCTCCGAGTGGGGGCTCGACGAAGATCTCGACCTCTTTGACCCAAAGATATCTCGGGCAAGTGCCTTAGTTCTAGCGGTGATGCTAGTTCGTGACCCACTTGAACTAGAAGGCACGGGAGGACGACCGGAGGAGGGCGCTCTATCACCCGTCGAATATTCAGTATATAATTGTTCTAATAATCCTCTAACTCTAGCAACTATAATTGGAACATTGCAATCGGGATCTTCCTCAATTCCTAAAGTCGGAAAATAGTTTTCTAAAAACTTTTGAACCCCGTTTAATTGATATCTAGGGTCTAAACAATATGCTACGAGGAAAATGTCGGGTATAACTTCGTAATATGCAACCCATTTCCGCCACATCTCCAAAGTGGCTTCGGAAATGGATGGCACGTTAATCCCGTCTTGAAGGGCTATTGCTACGTTCATTGCAATAAAAAAAAAAAGGTTTGATGTAGGCATGTAAACGTGGCTGAAAGTCCGAGTTGCATCGTAAAAAACTTTGAAAACCTCCACAACATCTCGGGCATGAGTCCAAACCTCCGCAAAGATGTTTGACCCTTCGATGTTTTGTGTTGCGAAACCGAAAAGAAGTTCCTTGTAAGCGATGGAATCATAAATCATTTTGTAAGTCGAGTTCCACCGAGTGCAAACGTCCTTGGGGAACTGTTTTGGGCGAGTTTGGTGAGAGAGACAATAAGCGCTCCACTCCTGGCAAAGCAAACAGATTCGCCAAAGTGCCTGCAAAACAAATCGAATTGGTTCAACAACAGAATGTAAATAGTTTAAACCATCTTGCACACATAAGTTTAAAATATGGGGGGCGCAACGGATGTGGAAAAACTTACCGCATATCCCGGGCTGACAGTTTTGGATTAATTTCGAGATAGATGCGGTGTTGGTAGAAGCGTTGTCAAAATCGATACTAAAAACTCTTTTAGTCAATCTATATTCTTGTAAAACGTTTAAAAGGACACGTGTTATGTTTCGTGTCGTGTGTGCTTCGTCGAAAACTCAAAAAGCTAAAACACGTTTGTGCAGTTGAAAACGTTGATCAACCCAATGACAAGTAACACCCATGTATGAGTGATGTTGCCAATGGTCGGTCCAAATGTCACTACAAATCAAAACATGTAAATCATGGTATTTTGTGAAAATATTGTCCTCTTAACCGTGTTTCGACTAATACCCTGCCATGCAGGTTGAACATTTTGTGGAATAAAATCATTGAAACATAAGCGTTGTGAAAAACTATAAGCTAAACCCTCGGCAACTATCATTTCCGCATAGTTACCATGACAACTACGATAATCATAAGACCATAAACCAACAGGTTGAGAGGAAGAAGATACGTACCCGGTTAGTTGAGTTTTTCCTTTAGCAAGGCCGAGCTTTTCGGGATGCTTCGACCGGATATGGCGGCTGTAGTTCCCATATCCGCCTCCCTTCTTGTGCTTGTAGACCGTCCCGCAAAAGTTGCACTTGGCCGAGCAACATACTTCCTCCCAAGCCGGATCCCGAGGCCCCTTCGTGAACCAATACTTAAATGTAGCCTGCTCGAACTTCCGCCGTAGTAATAGGGTCGCCATCGGCCGGAGTTCCTTGACTCCCTTCAGTGGGGAACCCGGACTCTTTGGTCGGAATCGTCGGAGTCTCGGCTTGAGGGGTCCCCTCGGGCTCGGCCTCCTCCTCCTCCATGATCTCGTCGACGTGGTCGGCTAAAAGAGCATCATCTCGACGACGTCGAGATCCGCTCGCCGCCGAGACTGATGCACTTCGCTGAAGGCTTGGTGCCACCGCCGGGTTCGAGCCGCCGGCTCCGCCTCCAACACTCGGGGTCGATGAAGATGGGGCTCCACTAACACTCTTGCAACCCCGAGTAATTCGGTTAAAGACACCCGACATTGTGAATTTTAGAGATTTAGGAGATTTAAGAGAGAGATTAGGAAATCGGGACTACGAGAGACAAGATCGAGCGATTAGAGAGCGATTAGAGAGATGAAGATGAGATTAGAGGAGATGAGTGAGGTGTGGTTTGAAAATGGGAGGGAAAAGGGGTATTTATAGGGCCAAATCGAGTCCTCTCGGCTCGTTACCGACCATTGGGCAACGGTCGAACCGCCGGGTCCAACGTTCGACCCAGCGGGTCAACCGTTAGAAAGTAGCCGTTGCCCACCCCCCCCCCCCCCCCCTTTTGGGTGTTGATTGGGTATTATTTTTTTGAATTTTTAATTTTTTTGACATTTTGAAGTTGATATCTAATGTTTAGGTAATTTTTTCTAAGTTGTTAGGTAATTACTAAACAAATAATCTTATGAAACAACATTCACACAAAAACAAGTTTATTATAAACCGACATTACGATTACAACCCGCTACATAAACTTACTTACTTACTACATAACTACGCTACTTACTACATAAACTTACTTACTTATGAAACACCACTCACATTCACACATAACATAAAAAGTTAAAAACTTAGGATTATGACTTAGGACTTAAGAATACTAGACTAGTTAGCAACACTCGAGCCCGATGCGCCATCGTTCTTGATCTTATCGGGGTGCTAATTGGTGATGTGAATCTTCAAATTTCCATATCCAAGGTTATTTGTCACCTTGTACTTGTGACCGCAACGACGACAAATAGCTTTGAACTTTCCACCGGCTTGCTCCACCTTCTCGTAATGATCCCAGAACAACGTCGCCCGAAGGTTATCACCGAATCTAGTTGCGTGACTTGCATCGGACATGATTACGAGCTTATGAAATAAAATTGATAGGTGATTGATGGATTGGATGGGAATATGGGGACATTGGGGGGTATTTATAGCCCCGAGCCTAATCTACCACACACCTAGCCGTTACAACGGCTACAAATTTTTTTTAAAAATCATCCGACGGTGGACCCCACATACGCCAACAGTCAAGTTTTCAAAATAGTTCGACCCGGTGGGTCGACCCGCCGGGTCACCGGGTTACAAAACCTCGACCCTAATCCGGACCCGCTACCCGTCCCCATCCGCCTACCCATCAATCCGGACTCGCCAAGTCCTTGACCCGCCGGGTCACCGACCCGTACGACCCACCGGGTCACGGGTTTACTCGTAACCCGTGGCCACACCTACCTGTAACTAAGGATTTGAATAGTTTCATGTTTTAGTAGTGGATCTTTTTCTCTATTGAAAGTACAAAAGATTGAGGTGTGATGAAACTCAATTACATATGTGCAAAACATGATTTCTATAAGTAGTAGTACTAACTAGTGGGAGCGGGTGAACCATCTAATTATGACTTCTTTTGCAGTTGACTCAAAGCTTCACAACAACCAATACAAAGAGTGACGCTTCGGCAACCAGCTGCTTCAGTGGCTACTCCGACTGCCCAAGCTACATGTCTTACACCGAGTCTTCAAGAGAGAAGATGAGATCGCTGAGTGCCCCACCGAGTGCCCCTAGGTATGAAAAGAAGGACATGAAAAGGAGGAAACCATGGAGCTCCAGTCTAGTGAAAGCAATCTCCAAGATGCCTAAGCTGTTGATATAGTTAAGATTCAATACTAGTCGTGAACTACTTTAGAAAAGGGAAAATAACCCGGATATTTGACCCTTTATAACCCGGATATGGTCCGGGTTAATGGTCAGCGGGTTATATTCTCAGTACACTATATAACCCGGACCGACTACCCGGGTTATTTGATTTGCCGAATCCGGTTACCCAGTCACTTTATACACCGTAGAATCCGGGTTATTTGGTGTAACAATATAATCCGGGTGTTGAAATATCCGGGTTATTTTTTGCTATATATATATTTTATGGATTTATTGAACATCCTGGTTATAAAGTTCATCTTTATATCTCGGAGATTGAACATCCGGGTTATAAAGTCTATTTTTTAATTTAAAAAAAAGGCCTACCCGGTCTACCTGAACCAGATAGAACCCCTATAGATTTTTTTTCCTAGATTCATCATTACAAGAGAGTTACGAAACTATTTTATATATAACAAAATATATCAAAATAATTAAATTTCCAAATAATATGGAAGTAGCTACTTACATTTAGAATCTTGTTTAGATGTAAAAAAAGGTTCATGCTTCATAAGTAACAAATATATCATACGAAATTTACCCTATAAAGTATATCTATGCATCCACACACTTCTTGTCAAATCTTCGTTGAGATACTTCATACTTCATAGCATCGACCATTTTATCCAAATCTTGCTAGCCAGCTTTTCTTCTTTTCCACTTTTCAATAGATGAGTTTTGCCAGAAGACCAAATTAATCTGAAGCTACATTAACCTAAAAATAAGAAGGACAATAGAAGGAAGGAGTTGATACCGTCATCAGAATTTGAATTCTAAACAAACTGGAAAGCAAAATATATATCTCAAAATTGTTTCAAATTGGATAGTACGGCTGAAAAGTGACAATAGAAGGAAGGAGTTGATACCGTCAACAGTTCAAAAAACAGAGGTGATGAGCTGAGGAAGACATTGATCTAGTGTAGACCTCGAACAATCTAAAAAAAGGGAGCAAAACCATGAAAGCAATTTGGAGTTTCTCCGAAAGAATAGCATGTTTAAGGTACATGAAAATCCTTATAAGTTATATACAAAGCATTTTTTTAGTTATCATATATGTTGTAGTTGTTGCTGAACAAAAGAAAGTATAATGAAAGAACTGTGGCCAACAAACAAGACACAAAACCAAATGCAAGTAGCAGCAATAGAACGCACAACAACAAACTACACGTAACAGCTACCAATTCACAAAAACACATCTATAGTGTAACAAAATGGAGAAGGTGAACAACTCTAAAAAAACCCAATCTTTGGAATCAATCAAC
Organism: Persicaria tinctoria; assembly: GCA_037127255.1. NCBI lineage: Eukaryota > Viridiplantae > Streptophyta > Magnoliopsida > Caryophyllales > Polygonaceae > Persicaria > Persicaria tinctoria. The sequence continues at coordinate 36,614,807 of JBANSL010000012.1, read as the reverse complement.
CAATTGATTGCCAAAACCCAAGAAGAGACCGTAGGAAAGGGGGTTTGGGTCAAACTTGAAGTTGAAGTTGAAAGCTTGAGATTGGGATAACCAAAAGAAAGGGTTTTATTTTATAGGAGGGAGTAAATGAGAGAGACGAGGGAATCCTGCCTCCAGCTTATGAAATATTTCATATGCCATAAAAAATTTCAAATTCAAATGCACAGTATATGAAATGCAGCTTGCGATAAAGAAATGAGGGATAAACATGCTCTATACCTTGAATTAATTCATTCAGCTGGGGCCACAATTCTTCTATCTCTTAGCTGGCTTATTTTCACGGAGATCTTGTCAATGATTTGGATTGAAATCCTAATCTTTGTAGATAGATCTTTGATAGCACTATGAGACACGTTGATCTTTTGGACCTCAGCAGCCCCTTCATCTAACCGCTGCAGTTTCTTCATCTTTCTTTCACTGGCAACCCTGTTCTTTTTTTTCAACACGAAAAAATAATATCAAAACCTCTCGCTAAATGCAAATCGTAGTGTACAATTAGAGATTCAGAAGTTAGGTTATTGCTGTTATGTAACTCAGTTTAACTACATAAGTGGAAACAAAATGGAACCATAGTTGTATCAACACTTGCAATTATTATATCAAAACTAGTGAATCTCTGATTCATGTTTCCGATTAATAATAGTAACCAAAGAACTAAGATGACACAAAAGTAAACAAAATGTCAATTTATGCCTTGTCTAAAAAGCTACTAAGCTCTAACACCATCCAAAAAATTCAAAGACTTTCAATAAGCAATCCAACAGGTAGCAACACATTGAGAAGTGACGCATACCTTAACTTCTTCAAATAGCTTTTTTCCCCAGAGGCAGAGCTTCTGTAATGTAGCAGAAAGGCTCCCTAAGCTTCATCCCATATCCTCGTCAATATCTGCAACGGAATCTGAATCCTTGAAAGTGGAAGGTAGGGAAGGGGCAATGGCAAACAACATCTTCAATGAAACTGCAAAGATACCATTAAAAAACAATCAACCTGTACTAAAAGATAAAATCTTTATCTTCTCAAAAGTCGTAAGTGGTCAATAACAATAATAGTTCAGCAAATTGATCCTCTCTAACCTTGATAACCTGAGCTTTTGTGGTGATAGGGTAGCTTACTAGCCTCCAGGATCCTGCCAAGCTCGCCACCTCAAACTGAACCTGAATCTAAAGTCATTGGAAGAAAAAATATAAAAGAGTATTATCTACCTTTGGGAGATCAAGGCTAACCCTAAAATCCGAACTGATAACAATCAAATCACATCAACACATATAACCCTAATTAACCATTATTTAAGCACAAGTTCATCACAAATGCACTTACAACAGCACAAACTCACTAATTTCAGCACAAATTCATCACAAATTAACCATAATTTCAATAAAATCTGAACACAATAGAGTAAGAAAAGCATTAAAAAAACATACCTTTTGTATTCTCGATGGTTCAATGGAGGCAGCAACAAAGATATGGGGTGATGCAGTTCGTCCTGGAAGTAACAGATCTGAGTCTAGAGACAACAGTTTGATAAACAATATAGACCGGGATGAGGAAGCAATAGAGACTCAAGAAAGTAGCAGCAATAGAGGCAGCAGACCTTACAGTCGAGCGGCAGTTCAAGAAATACCGGTATGAGGTTGTGAACGGCGAGCGAGGAAGGGAGAACGACAGGAAGAGGAAGCGAACGGCGAGCGCAAGAAGAGGAAGTCAACGGCGAGCAGCGGGAAGAGGAAGCCCATGGCGACCGGAGAGAAGAGGAGGCAAACGACGACCAACGGTTTGCAAGCGGCAAGAGAAGAGGGAAGCGGAGAACTAGGTTGAGGTTGATCGGGTTTAAGAGCGGCCAACGAGATCCTCACCTGTGCTCAAGTTAGAAATAGGGTAAAATAACCCGGGTTTAGTGATTTAAAAAAAATAAAATAACCCGGGCGTTCATAATTATAGTTATTTGATTATAAAAGTGATCTTTTGTACACCGGGCGTTACAGTACCCGGTATATAAAGTTCATCTAAATCTATTTTTCTGATTTCACCACTTTATACACCAGGTATGGCACACCCGAGTGATATACTATGGATTATTTGCCCAATTTTGTAGTAGTACATCACACCCAATGTAGTGAATGAATCTTGGTCGTCAAGTTTGTTATAAAAAAATGGCTTATACTGAAAACTACTGCAACCAAAAATCACATAGCAATTGTTTTACATGTGTGATTGATGAAAAGCTTGCAAGTTTGTAGTCTTTGGCAGGACTCGAAAAGGAAATACACTACGCAAAAATACAAGGTTGTCAGTTACTCCGTTGTCTGTCAGTTTATGAGTTATTTGTTTGGCGCTAGGAGTGACAAGTTGGGGATGAAGGTGCCGATTGTGTGGAGCACTATGGTGGTGATTGGGATTTTTTCCATGGGCCCTAGGGTTGGGATTGGGCCTTTTCACCATGGGCCACCAGTTGATATATTTGATGTCGTATACAAACATCTCTTTCTAAACAAAATTATAATTGTAATAAAATCATAAAATTATATCTTAATTTTTTTTTTGGTCGACAAACGAGGGCAAAAGCCCTCTAGTATATAAATGGCAAAACGAACAAAACCGGGCTACACAAAGGAGAGACGGGGAGTAGCTCTTCCCCTAACATCCTCCTCTATAAGATGAAAAGAGTCACAAGGAGGCTCAGACAAAATGTGCACACCCAAAGGAAAATTGCGAGCGGCACTAGCGAGGGAGTCGGCGACGAAGTTCACTTCCCTGAAGACATGTTTAAACTGGATCTCCCAGTTTCGTTTAGTAAAGCCATGGCAACGACGAACCAGGCTAGCAAGAGGATTATTATCCTCAATCTCATCTTGTAGGAGATTGATTGCACTGTGCGAGTCCGATTCCACGATAACCTTCCGGAACCCAGTATCCCAAGTCAAACGCAAAGTCTCTAGGATCCCCCACAATTCAGCCATAATAATGGATCCAATACCAATCGCAAAGACAAATCCATTAATCTAGCCACCTTGCACATTCCGAATGGCGCCACCTGCCGTCGCCAACCCATCCTCTCCGACAGCTCCATCAGCATTAGCTTTCACCCACCCTTCCGGTGGCTTCTCCCATTTCACGAGCACCTCCAGCCTCTGTCTACCGGCTCCCACGTTCGGCCTCTCATTCCAAGCTTCCATGTAGTCTCTAGTTTGCTTCAAGATGTAGTCCTTTTTGTTCTCCACCCAGATGGCTTCGTTGAAGGATCGGCTAACCAGCTGCTTCAGTGGCTACTCCGACTGCCTAAGCTACATGTCTTACACCATTACATGGAGTCTTCAAGAGAGAAGATGAGATCGCTGAGTGCCCCACTGAGTGTCCCTAGGTATGAAAAGCAGGACATGAAAGGCAGGGAACCATGGACCTCTAGCCCAGTGAAAGCAATCACCAAGATGCCTAAGTTATTGATATAGTTAAGATTCAATACTAGTCGCTTCACACCCAATGTTGTGAATGAATCCTGGTCGTCCAGTTCATTATAACAAATGGCTTATACTGAAAACTGATGCAACCAAAACTCACATAACAATTTTTTTACATGTGTGATTGATGAAAAACTTGCAATTTTGAAGTCTTTGGCAGGACTCGAAAAGGAAATACAATGCGCAAAAATACAAGGTTGTCAGTTACTCCGTTGTCTGACAGTTTAGGAGTTATTTGTTTGGCGCTAGACGTGGCAGGTTGGGGATGAAGGTGTCGATTGTGTTGAGCACTAGGGTGGTGATTGGGCTTTTTTCCATGGGCTCTAGGGTTGGGATTGGGCCTTTTCACCATGGGCCACCGGTTGATATATTTGATGCCGAATACAAACATGTCTTTCTAAACAAAATTATAATTGTAAGAAAATCATAAACTTATGTCTTATGTTGATAGGATTATAACTTTAATGAAAATCATAAATATTTGCTTTGTAGCCAAACCGACTGCTTCAGTGGCTATTCCAACTGCCCAAGCTACATATCTTACACGGAGTCTTCAAGAGTGAAGATGAGATCGCTGAGTGCCCCACTAAGTGCCTCTAGGTATGAAAAGAAGGACATGAAAGGCAGGGAACCATGAAGCTCTAGCCCATTGAAAGCAATCTCTAAGATGCCTAAGCTGTTGATATAGTTAAGATTCAATACTAGTCGCTTCACACCCAATGTAGTGAATGAATCCTGGTCGTCCAGTTCGTTATAACAAATGGCTTATACTGAAAACTTGTTCAACCAAAACTCACATAGCAATTTTTTTACATGCGTGATTGATGAAAAGCTTGCAAGTTTGAAGTCTTTGGCAGGACTCGAAAAGGAAATACACTACGCAAAAATACAAGGTTGTTAGTTACTCCGTTGTTTGTCAGTTTAGGAATTATTTGTTTGGCGCTAGGAGTGGCAGGTTGGGGATGAAGGTGCCGATTGCACTAAGCACTAGGGTGGTGATTGGGCTTTTTTCATTGGACTCTAGGGTTGGGATTGGACCTTTCCACCATGTGCCACCAGTTGATATATTTGATGCCGAATACAAACATGTCTTTCTAAAAAAAATTATAATTGTAGTAAAATCATAAACTTATGTCTTATGTTGATAGGATTGTAATTTTAATGAAATCATAAATTGTTGCTTTGTAGCCGAACCAGCTGCTTCAGTGGCTACTCCGACAGCCCAAGCTACATGTCTTACACCGAGTCTTCAAGAGCGAAGATGAGATCGTTGAGTGCCCCACTGAGTGCCCTTAGGTATGAAAAGAAGGACATGAAAGGCAGGGAACCATGGAGCTCCAGTCCAGTGAAAGCAATCTCCAAGATGCCTAAGATGTTGATATAGTTAAGATTCAATACTAGTCGCTTCACACCCAATGTAGTGAATGAATCCTGGCCGTCCGATTCGTTATAACAAATGGCTTATACTAAAAACTGTTGCAACCAAAACTCATATAGCAATTGTTTTACATGTGTGATTGATGAAAAGCATGCAAGTTTGAAGTCTTTGGCGGGACTCGAAAAGGAAATACATTGCGCAAAAATACAAGGTTGTCAGTTACTCCGTTGTATGTCAGTTTAGGAGTTATTTGTTTGGCGCTATGAGTGGCAGGTTAGGGATGAAAGTGCCGATTGTGTTGAGCACTAGGGTGGTGATTGGGCTTTTTTCCATGGGCTCTAGGGTTAGGATTGGGCCTTTTCACCATGGGCAACCAGTTGATATATTTGATGTCGAATACAAACATGTCTTTCTAAACAAAATTATTATTGTAATAAAATCATAAACTTATGTCTTATGTTGATAGGATTATAATTTTAATGAAAATCATAAATTATTGCTTTGTAGATGCATAACATGTCCTTCTAAACAAAATCACAAAGACAAAAACAACGGTGATGTAATTCAAAATCACAAAGCAAATCATAAACTGTTGCTTAATTTGTAGATGCATAACATGTCCTTCTAAACAAATTCACGAAGATCGATAACAACGGTGTATTAATGAAGTTGATCCGCGACATTGAACTTCCGTTCGGGTTGATACGGGATTGACTGCATCAATGATGATCTCGAACTTATGTCCAGGCAACCTGCATAAGAACCATTAGTTAAGTAATTCCGATAATTATCAGCCCGCGATGATAAATTATCCGACTCACCTACGTAATACGCAAAGGAATATGACGTATGGTGTGAGCTCGGCCACTTTGTTGGAAGGCTTGTGTATGCATTATCTAGCAAACAAATCCAAAAAATTGTAGTATGAGCTACCGAACAATCATGGAATAGCTAGTATGTTAAATGCAAAACGGTTCTTCCATGTACCTGATTGTACATGAGGTTCGGATGGTGCGTGGGCATGGAGATCCTGTTGTACTGGCTTTGAACATAGCTTGCTCCTACATGACTCGAGGCGGGGATGCCTGCCTGCATGCTTCTCTGCCGCTTACTCTCCTGAGCCTTTTCCCTTTCATACCCTAACCTCATAAGTCTCCAGGCTCCTCTACCCCTTTGGTCAACAGGATCCGCCACAAGGGCTAGTGCAGTATCTCCTGGGTCGTCCTCCTCGTTCACCACGTTTTCATGTGGGTGAATCGATCGTCGCTCATACACTCTACCAATGCCGTCGATATTGTGAAAATGCAGGCCATGCATCCCCCTTGCAACCTTCTTGACCATATCTTCGAATTCTGTAAGCTTAGCCATCACTGCTGTGTACAATTCCTTATTGTACATCGCGTACCCAGCCAACGCGTTGACCTTACTATGGATATTCTCATACCGTCAGATTGCGTCAAACTTCTTTTTAAGCAAGGCATAGTAAGGTACCGCAACCTTTACGTGTTCATAGGGTAGATCCTTCTGCAAATGGTTTAGAATATATCTCTCTAGTACATAATCCATCTACTCTTCACTCATCACATGCAAAATGTGTGTCCACAATATCTCCTTAAACTCAAAGCACTTGCACTCACATTTTATGTCCGGCGGGGCTTTATGCATTGTCACCCTAAACGTTTTGCACCGTGTAACACCGTAGGTAGGTTGCTTTACGACGATGTCAGAAGCGCACATATCTCCGGAGTCGAGAACCTTAACCGCATTGTTGTACACGAGATTTTGCACCTCCTTTTGGAACTTGGCAAACTTCGCAGAAGTGTACAACCGCTGGAATACGAACTCAAACACATGCTCGGTCATACATCGAATTGGACTATTGATGGATTCAAAGGTAGCAGTCTCCTCCTCCCAAACCCTCTTCGATAATGCCAGACCGTACTGCTCAACAAATATCTTCAAAGTAGTATTGATGTTGACAAACTGTTTGAAGAAATGATTCATACCTTCACTCCTTTGTGTGCTCGACATTCCGGCCCAAAATGTGTCCTTGAAGTAGATAGGAACCCAACGGTTTCGCTTCTCATACATATGACATAACCACTTGTTGTTCTGCAGACCGAACTTGTCCAACATCTCCGACCATGCAGTTTCGAATTCTGCAATACTTAGTGAATCGTTTAGAGCCTCTTGGAATGCACTATGTATGCCCCTCCACTCGGGTTTGCTCTTATGATGTTTTTGTGCATTTTGCATCATATTCCATATGCACCACCGATGTGGAGTGTTCGGAAACACCTGCCCCACTGCGTTTCCTACACACAAACGCGACAGATCGAAGTTGTAAGGTCGCTACAACCCTACAATAGCTAAAAGCCTACATTACAGTAACTAATGACATGCTACAATAGCTAAAGGCCTACAATGTATTAATAAATAACTGGACGGAGGAACGTACAACATACCGATGGATTGACATTGGTCTGTTAAGATTGCGGTTGGCATCTTTCCGGACATACGCCTGAGCCAAGTATGAAACAACCATACGAAGTTCTCTATTTCTTCTCCGATAAGTAAAGCACATCCTAGCAACACACTCTAGACGTGGCTGGTAACCCCGATGAACGGTGCAAAGGGCATCTTGTATCTATTCGATATGTACGTCGTATCGAAGAAGACGACGCCACCAAACTCTGCATATGCTGCTTGTTGTCATCGACATCGTATGCGTAGAAAAAATTTGAGTTGCTTGAACACATTTCTTCAAAATGTTTCCTCATCGCATTGAAGTCACCCTTATCCATGTCTTCTCTTCGGGACTTGGCAACTAGGTTTCTAAGGTCCCGCTCATTGAAATCAACATTCTCGTGGTTCTTGCTTGCAATTACAAACGATGTGTAGTTCTTAGCTATAGGCACACCCGCCCTATCCATGTCTAAGATCCGTTTTATATTCCCTTCGGCGATGAACCTAAAAAGGCATAGATTCCGAACTTGAATACTTCACAAGCAAGATATGAAACTAGACTAAAACATATACAAAACTCCTATCTAAATGCAATAAGAAATACTTATAATGCCTATATGAAATATGCATTATCAAATCCCCCCTCACACTTAACTCTTGCTTGTCCTCAAGCAACCATAAGACGAAAACATCATCTATGCATTCCACATGAGATCCTTTCAAAATTTTACTCATCAAAAGAAACATCATCAATAGTGCAAATATAATCAAGGCATATAAACGTCATAACATGTATATATGGGATCAAGTTGCTTGCATGCTCAACAATCCAACCTCACCAAGGATAATGTGTATCTCTCACTCTCATGTGTTTAGGCTTTAAGCATACGCTCACCTCAAGTCCATATACAAGTATCAAATCAAATATTGACATTTATATCACAAAATCTCCACCGGATACATCAAAGCAAAAATAAGAACATGAAGAGGACTTTCGCTCAATGGAAACCTTCATAGAAGATTTCATTTGGCGGGGTTGTAATGGGGCTTAGTAAGAAACATAAGGGCAAGGAATTGTATTTGGTCATCTGGTGCTATAAATTCTAAGAAAATAAGATTCCAACAACTCCCAACATAACACAAACTAACTGAATAGTACATCAAGCTATCATAAACACAACATCTCAATAACAAATATAACAATAAACTCATACTTTTAAAAATCATCAATCTCATAATCATCTCATCAATCTTATAATCATCTCATCATCTCATACTCATGCATCTACAACACCCAGCCAATCTAACTTTCAACCCAACAGGGGCGGAACGTTTTGGGGGCCAGAGGTGGCCCTGGCCCCCACAAGAAAAAAATTACGGAATATGTGTTGATCAGCCAATATATAAATTTGTTAATGTTAATAAGATCGATGTGGCACATGATCAAGGTTCAAGGCATGTTATAGCATTCGCTTTTTAATTGAGACCGAAATTGTCATTTGAATTGCAAGTCAACTGCACCACAATGGTAAATTGTAAATATACATATATATTATATATATATATATATATATATATAGGGTTGCGCTTCGGTGAAAACCAAAATTAGGGTGAAAACCGTGAGGGCTGTTTTCATTGGTTGAAATAAATTAAGGCGCGTCACGGCGTTAGTGGAAAACAAAGGGGAAAATAAAGGAAACGCGCGCGAAAACAGAAAGGGAAAAAAAAAAGAAAATGAAAAAAGAAACGCGCATGCTAGTCTCTGGAGTGGAACCCGAGTCGCTTTGCAACTTACTCAAACAATACACACGCAGGTCAACCAACTGGGTAAGGAAGCTTTTATAAATTTATTTGCATCTGTTTTTATTTATCCTTATAATTGAACTAGGTATAAAATATTCATATCTTTATTTGCATTTGTTTTTGTTTATCCTAGTTGGCTACCATTGCAGGCTTTAATATTTCCCAAATTCAATATTTTATATATATAAATAAAAAAAATCAATTAGGATATTAGATATGGAATCAATTAGGCTTTAATTTTTTTAGCAATTATTTATTTATCATAACTGCCTACCAATTGTATGCTTTAAGTTTAATATTTCCTAAATTCAATCTACTTTTATATATATATATATATATATATATAAGTGGTTCAAGCCGACTTCAAGTTTTTATTATGATGTACCGCTCCATTTAAAGTAGGTTCAAGGTTTTTAAATCTTGAACTTGTAGTTATATATAGCTCTAAAGTGACATCTTGTTATCTTACATATCATGTCGATTTATTAAGTAGGTTCATGTTTTATTATGATGTATTGTCTCCATTTAAAGTAGATTCAAGATTTTAAAATTTTGACCCATGGTTATATAAAGCCCTAAAGTGACATCTTGTTGTCTTATATTTCATGTCGGTTTATTAAGTCGGTTCAAGTTTTTATTATGATGTACTGTCTCCATTTAAAGCAGGTTCAAGATTTTTACATCTTGAACCCATAATTATATACTCCGTATAGTCTTAAAGTGACATCTTGTTGTCTTATGTTTCATGTCGGTTTATTAAGTAGGTTCATATTTTTATTATGATGTATAGCTTCCATTTAAAGTGAGTTCAAGATTTTTAAATCTTGAACCCATAGTTATATATAGCCCTAAAGTAATATCTTGTTGTCTTACATTTCATGTCGGTTTATTAAGTAGGTTCAAATTTTTATTATGATGTATTACCTCTATTTAAAGTAGGTTCAAGATTTTAAAATCTTGAACCTATAGTTATATATAGCCCAAAAGTGACATCTTGTTGTCTTACATTTCATGTGAGTTTATTAAGTAGGTTCAAGCTTTATTATCGTGTATTGCCTCCATTTAATGTAGGTTCAAGATTTTTAAATCTTGAACTCATAGTTATATATAGCCCTAAAGTGATATCTTGTTGTCTTACATTTCATGTCGGTTTATTAAGTAAGTTCAAATTTTTATTATGATGTATTATCTCTATTTAAAGTAGGTTCAAGATTTTTAAATCTTGAACCTATAGTTATATATAGCCCAAAAGTGACATCTTGTTGTCTTACATTTCATGTGAGTTTATTAAGTAGGTTCAAGCTTTATTATCGTGTATTGCCTCCATTTAATGTAGGTTCAAGATTTTTAAATCTTGAACTCATAGTTATATATAGCCCTAAAGTGATATCTTGTTGTCTTACATTTCATGTCGGTTTATTAAGTAAGTTCAAATTTTTATTATGATGTATTACCTCTATTTAAAGTAGGTTCAAGATTTTTAAATCTTGAACCTATAGTTATATATAGCCCAAAAGTGACATCTTGTTATCTTACATTTTTTGCGAGTTTATTAAGTAGGTTCAAGTTTTATTATCATGTATTGCCTCCATTTAATGTAAGTTCAAGATTTTTAAATCTTGAACTCATAGTTATATATAGCCCTAAAATGACATCTTGTTGTCTTACGTTTCATCTCAGTTTATTAAGTAGGTTTAAGTTTTTATTATAATGTACTGTCTCAATTAAAGTAGGTTCAAGATTTTTAAATCTTGAATCTATGGTTATATATAACTCTAAAGTGACATCTTGTTGTTTTACATTTCATGTCGGTTTATTAAATAGGTTCAAGTTTTTATTATGATGTATCGTCTCCATTTAAAGTAGGTTCAAAATTTTTAAATTTGAACCCATAGTTATATCTAACCAACATGGTCGACCTACACCTTTTTCACTCGGAGGCTGAATACATGGCTTGGAATATCATTGCAAATGCTTCCCATATACTGTTTTTGTTTTACCTACTTAATGGAATTTGAGCTATATGAAACAAAATGATTTTATTTTAATTACGACAAGCTAGCTTTAAGGTTTTGCTGAGCAAGGAAATTAATATATAGATGGAAGAAGAGAACAAAATATAACCGATATAATATAGAATAGAAAATAGTGAATAGAGATATATGGCGGTGGTTAGCTCGTCAGGGAGATTTGTTTTCATATACATAGACTGCATTTCATATTAATTGAGCGGGTTCCATTCCATGACAAGTTCAACGCCTGCAAGTAGAACAAGATTTTTGTAATTTCCATGTGGTTGCTTTCTGATTTTGGGAAGCAAAATCAATTTAATACAATATTTCTTTGATTGGAGATGGAATTTCACGCACTGTACAGCATAATATTTGACTTTTTTGTTCATCTATTTATCATCTGGCTTTGCTAAAATATTGTTGGGGAGGGGGGATCATCTTCTCTTACGGCTCCTTGACTTGCTGATTTCATGTAGTCTCATTAGTGAGTGATTTCTCTTGGAAAGGAAGATCAACCTCCACAATCTCTAATGCTGAGGCTACATTTTTGCACATCTTCCTTGCCTCCATTGCATACATGCTTCAACAGGTCTAAGGCAAAAGCAGGAGGGAGATCATGCAATTCTGCAGCTGGATGAATTCCAAACACATTTTTCTCTGCACCTGTCTACAATGACATAAATATCTGGTTATACAAAACACATAAAAAATCAAGGGTACGTGGAGCTACAACAGCAACCTCTGTATCAGGGGTCAATAATAGTATCATCAGTAGTAACAGTGGTGAGTAGATACTTGTTTGTACTTGAATCAACGATTTTTTGAGCATATATTAATTCTCGCCTTCAGAATTTTATGTTGTCTGATTGAATGCATAGATTCATAGATTGTACTTACTTGTTTGTACTTGAATAGTTGAATGGGTGTAATGAGAAATTGGCAAGAACAAATAATCATAATGCAGAAACCATCAATATGACTAACCAAGCGCCAAGCGGTTTGCCAATAAACTTGTGATCTACGACAGCTACCATCAAAGTTCAACGAAAATGGCCAGCTAGTTTCTCAAAAAACTCAATAAAAAAACTGGAGGAAGAGAGGAGATGTGTGGATCTCCTTTCATGAATATATAAATTTAAACAAAAACCTCACAATTCCAAGTCAAAAGCCAAAACATTGAGCAAAAGTCTCTCTTGGAAATTTTTACAAACACCTTGCAAGCATGAATGTAACCAACCGCTAAAAATCAATATCTAATTCCAAATTTATCCAAATTCCCCAGCAAATTCCTAATAAATTAACAAACTCCCTAATCCAATTCATTAAAGACCAATTTCTAATTCAATTAATCAAAGACCTAATTCAAATAACATGTAACAAGTAGAAATTACAGAGAGAGAATTAGGGGAAACCTTTTGGTGTAGAGATTGGAGGAAACAAACATAAATCCGACAATCTTCGGAAGAGCACTGAGAGGCAAAGGCGTGGAGGTTGGAGGCGAGACGAGATGTGAGATTGCGACGATGTCAGTGTTACTGAGAGTGATGACTAAATTTCGAGAGAAGAAGCAGGGAGAGTTCAGACTTGCGAGAAGTTGCAGGCGGATCTCTTCGCAGCCTCGTAGGCAATGGCGGCATGGAAAGGGCTGAACGCAGCAAAGGCGAGATGTTCGATCTTCGTCGCACGGAGAGAGGAGAAGATGAACAGAAAATAAAGGGGAACTTGACGCGCCCGGAGTCGAGTAGATGTGTATAAGGATTCATTCGACCAATCAAATTGATCCTCACAGTTTTTACCATAAAATTTGGTTTTCACCGGAGTCGACCCGTATATATATATATATATATATATATATATATATATATATATATATATATATATAGGTAAATGTTCAAATGAAAATGGGGCTTAAGATGAAAATCCATCTTAAAGTAAAAATAGTCTAATTTGAATGTAAATGAGCCTAATTTAAAGGTAAATGGACCTAATTAAATAAGTAATGAGTAAATGAGCCTAATTTTGGTGTAAATGGGCCTAATTTTATGAGTAAATGGGAAAATGGTTAAATGACCCTAATTATGGGATAAATTTCACACGCCTCCCCCAAACTTTCCATTCATACGAATATTGCCCTTATTTCAATTATGAAAATTACAGATTTTAGCCCATAATTTTTATTTGAAATAATATTGTTAGGTGCAACTATAATATTAAAAAAATATAACAAGAATGTTACATCACAGTTTTTGTCTTTATTTTAAAAAGGGAAAAATATGAGATTACAAAATATAAAGTGAACAAATAATACAATAAATGTTATTATTAATAAATATGCATTTTCATAATGTGTCCTACCAAAAAATTTCTTTATGGACCACTATTTTATGACAGTTTTGTACTTTAATGCAACATGTGTCATTAAAAGCCTATTAACTCAAAAAATGGTATAGTGATGTGCCCATGCACAAAGGTTCGAGTTCAAAATCCCGCATAAGCTATTTATGGTTGCTTTTTTTGTGTTCCTGTTCATGAATAAGATTATAAAGTGCAATAATAAAATGATAATGTGCACAAATAAGATGATATAATGAATATATAACATTATATTGTGCAAATATAACTTTAAGTTGTGCAAATATAACACTATGTTTTGCAAATGCAACATTATATTGTGCATATCTAATAATATAATGTTACGTTGTGCACATATAATATTATGTTGTGCGAATATAACATTATATTGTGCAAATATAACTTTAAGTTGTGCAAATATAACACTATGTTTTGCAAATGTAACATTATGTTGTGCATATCTAATAATATATTGTTACGTTGTGCACATATAATATTATGTTGTGCGAATATAACATTATATTGTGCAAAATATAACTTTAAGTTGTGCAAATATAACACTATGTTTTGCAAATGTAACAATATGTTGTGCATATCTAATAATATAATGTTACGCTGTGCACATATAATATTATATTGTGCGAATATAACTTTAAGTTGTGCAAATATAATATTATGTTGTGCAAATAAAATTATAAAGTGCGAGAATAAAATGATGTTGTATGAATAATAATATGAAGTGCATGAATAAGATTATGAAGTATACAATTAAGATTATAAATTGCGTAAATAAAATGATAAAGTGCAAGAATAAAATGATGAAGTGCATTAATAATATTATGAAGTGCACAATTAAGATTATAAAGTGAATAAATAAAATGATAAAATGCAAAAATAAGATTATGAAGTGCACAATTAAGATTACGAATTGCACTTTGATTTATTATTTATGCATTTTATAATATTGAAGATGGATCTTATAGAATTTAAACCCGATAAAAACTACGGGCAAAAATTTATAATTTTTACAATTAAAATAGGGCAATAATTATAGAAATGAAAGTATGGGGAGGTTTTTTTAATTTCAGCATCTTCATCCTCCTCCCGTGACTTGCTACAGTACCAAAATAGATCGACGATGCTACACAGGTTGCCGTCAATGGCTGCTGGTGGCGCGTCCGGGGAAGGCTGGCAACAGAACAACAGCCGAATCGCCGGCGCCATGGGATCTGGGAGCGAGATCTGGGACGAGATCTGGGAGCAGCCATGGTAAGGGGTCTGGGACGAGATCTGGGAGCGAGACCTGGGACGAGATCTAGGAGACGATGGCGGCCAAATCGCCGGCGCCATGGGATCTGGGAGCGAGATTTGGGACGAGAAGGAGAGGGCGAGGGGAGCCATGGGAGCAGACGACAAGAAGAAGAGGACGATCTGGGAGCAGCCATGGTAGGGGAAGGTCGCCGCCGCCGCCTCCATCTCCGAGAGTAGCCACCGTCGCCTCCGTCTCCGGGAGTAGCCACCGCCGCCTTCCAGGCCGGTGAAGTCTGAGAGAGGAGAAGTTGGTGAAATCGATCGGATTGACCATCGAGGAGTAGTAATCGAGCTATGGAGGAGTGCGAAGATCCGGCAGGCTCGCTCTCTGGCGGCGGCATCATCTTCGTGGGAGCATGGATGATGGAGATCGAGAGTTGAAATCCATGGCGATAGGGAGCAGCGAATCATTCAACCGATCTGATTTGGAACGAGGGAGGGGAAGCAATTTAGGGTTGTTTTATTGAATTGGGTCGGACATGATTTTTTTTAAAAAATTAGACTCATTTTCACTTTAAGCTCAACTAGTACGATTCCCGCACCATGACGCGTTTTTTTAAAACTAAAACATAATATTTTAAAAATATTAATAAATGTTAGGATAAAAATCATAAAAAAAAATGTTACAATAAATTTATCTTATAATTATCTCAGGAATTTTTTTTAAAATCTTATGCAGAGTATAATACATAAATATAGATATTTTAAATTACTTAGTAATAATAATATCATTATAACATTATAACATTGTTTAAATGTGATGTGTCATAATCCATAATTATTCAATGTTTTGAATTAAGCCCAATAGTTCGTAAATAAATTTGATTAAACCCAATAGTTATATTAGATTGAATTCAATATTTTGAATTAAGCCCAATAGTTAGTAAAATTAAAGAAAAAAGAGAATTAAAGGAAAATGAATAAAAAAGAAGAATTAAAGAAAATCAAAGAAAAATGAAAAAAATAATAATGATTAGTTAAGACTCCTAAAATGTCTCTACGAATGACACATCATCCTAAACTCTTCTAAATTAAGAGTTTATATAGATATAGATAGTTAGTAAAATTAAAGAAAAAAGAGAATTAAAGGAAAATGAATAAAAAAGGAGAATTAAAGAAAATCAAAGAAAAATGAAAAAAATAATAATGATTAGTTAAGACTCCTAAAATGTCTCTACGAATGACACATCATCCTACACTCTTCTAAATTAAGAGTTTATATAGATTTTCATCTTAAGCCCCATTTTCACTTTAACCTCACCCTATATATATATATATATATATATATATATATATATATATATATATATATATATATATATATATATATATATATGAAATAAAAGTTATGTCCCAAGTATATTGATTAGGCATAATTATAATTTAATCTGGTTAGTGATTATGTAGAGTGTTTCAATTAAAGATAATGTAAATTGCCAAATTGTAAATTCCTAATTGGTAAATTCAATTATCTGATTAGCCAATTAGGTGTGAGGATGAGCCTCCCGGCTTGATCGAGTTTCGAATCCTAAACAATATTTTTTCTTGTGGTGATGTTCGGCCCCTTCATTACTGACCAAATAAATAAAAACTTCTTTTGGAATAAAACTAATAATGAAAGGTACACCCCGCTGGTTAATTGGGACAAAATCTGTGCTCCCAAATATTTAGGTGGCTTGGGTATCCGAAAGGCCGAGGAGCAGAATATCTCTCTTCAGATGAAACTCCTCTGAAAACTCTATACCCAACCAGACAACATTTGGGTAAAAGTTATCAACGAAAAATACCTTAGGAATAATAATATCAATGACCTCAACATTCACAATACTTCTTGGCAATTCGGACGTCTCCTGAAACTTAAAGAACAATTTCAAGAAGGCCTCCTATGGATAATAGGAAATGGGGAAAGAGTCAATGTCTGGACAGATCCTTGGTTATTAGAAGGAACCTTAGGAAGTTATAGAGGTGGTCATAGCATTGACATGAAGGTGTCTGAACTATTAACACAAGAGCATCAATGGAACATAAATCTAATTAACCAACTATTTCCTACACAGATTTCTCAACAAATTATTGAATTAAAGCTGCCGGAATCGGATACCCCTGATAGACTTATTTGGAAATTTAGTAGAGACGGGGCTTTTACTACCAAACATGCAGTAAAAAATGCAACTACACAGATGTCAACCGGAAACGGTAATTCCTGGATTTGGAAGCTCCAAATCCCTCCACGAATTCAACAATTCATTTGGAAAATAAGTATTGATGGGCTGGCAACTAAGGAAAGATTAAATAGATTCTTTAATAGGGTTCTCTCTCGGTGTTGCTTATGTGACACTACGGAAGAAGACAATGATCACCTGTTCCTGCAATGTCCATATACAAGAGCAATTATAAATAAATATGAGACTGAAATAGGGAACTGTTTCATTGGTATTGAAACACCCATGGCATCCACTAAGAACTTGGATGCTATGAACAGAAGCAACACACATTTTGGAAAACTTTGTTTCTGATAGCATGCATTTAGGTAGGCATATTAGGATGCATTTATCATGATTTAGATGTATATAATGCATGGTTTAAGCTAGATTTGCATTTATACTTGTTTTGTTGGTAGAGTCGGAATCTACACGCTTTTATGGATTATTTCAGGTATATGTGGATCCGACGAGGAATGAGGAGACTCATGAATGAAAGAAGAGTGAAGAGGAGGAGGAAAAGTGAAGAGCCCGGGAGCGGAATCGAAGCTAGAGAGCTTAAGTGAATAACAAGTCAGCAGAAGTTGTCGCCAGACATGCTGAACTTGTTTCGCACTTTCTGGAGGCCTCAGTGGTCCGATTGACTATTATAACCATGCGTTGGAAAGCTCTTTCCGAGATCTACAACTTTCGTGTTGACATCGAGACCAAATTCGAAGAGGAAAAGTTTCTGTGAACAGTAAAAGCCGCCCCGCGGCCAAGGAAACCGCCCCGCGGCCCGTAGCTCTGACGAAGGATTTCGCAATCGCCTGGCCGCCCCGCGGCCTATGCAGAAACGCCGAATCTGTCAAAGGACTTTTTATCTCTTTAATTAGTTTTGAGAATTATTATTTGGCCGACTCTTTTGAGGCCTTTTAAGGAAGTTTTAGGGTTTTATTTGAGGGATCGAATTCATTAGTTTATGCACTTGGAGACTATCAATTGAGAGAACCCTAGAGAAGAGCCTCCATGGCCATGGAGTGCTAAACTCTTCCGTTTCTTCTATGGATTGAAGCTTTGGTTTGATAAAGTTGTGAGATTTCTATTCTTGTTCTATTCCTATTGATTCGTATTGATTCTTTTGCGAATATTGTTGATTTCTTCTAGTCCGTACAACTAGTTGAGATTATTGCTAGGATTTTGTAGATTCCTCGTAGCGAACCTTAATCCATAGTAGCAATCATGCCTTTTTAGGACTCGTAGGACTAAATTGGTGTGTAGAGAATCAATTACATGTTGAATGCTGACTCGTAGCTTGGTGTTGCATGTATCCTGGTTAATCCTTAATGTTAATGCTACTATTAGGTTGAATCTTGACCGTGTTAGGGTTATCTAATTAGTAAGGGTTACTAGGACTCGTAGGACTAGTAATTTACACAAGATCAGGACAGGAACAATAATAGGATGAGAAGAGAACTTGAAGAAGAATCGATGATCAATCAACCAAACTAAAGTGGATGTTTATAGATGGAACTATTTTCTCAATTGTTATCTCTACTAACTTGTTTATAGTTTATTTTCTCATCTTCAATCACCAAAAACCCCTCTTTCCTACTAATTGGTAAATATACATTGCTTAGGAATACTTGATTCTCTGTGGGATCGACCTCTTACTTGCTTACTATACTAGTTTGTAGGTTTGAGTTATACTTTGATAGGAACAACGACAGTTTCCTCCTGTCAAATTTTGGCGCCGTTGCCGGGGAATCAAAGTTTATTTCTTTGTTTTGTGTGTTTATCAATTTTGTATATATCTAATTTGTTGTGAACCTATCTTACGGTTCATAACACCCTTGCTACTAACTTTTTAGATGTTGAGGTTATTGCAGTTTGAAGGTGAGAACTTTCACCAATATCTTAACAGATTGCAGAGATATGTGGACATCCGCTATTCACGGGGTTATCAAGACAGCATCCGAGATATGATTGTTTGCATAATTGACGGGATGACTGCTGAGACACGAGCGCTTGCTGAGTACATGAGTAACGAAGGCCTAACACGGTTAGGTTTGTCGGGGTTGTGGGATTTCTTCTGTTACATGGATTATCATGTTGCACATGAAGAATCTCTCACTTCGATATCTCTACCAATGGAGGACTCTGTCACGCATTTGGATGACGAAATACAAGCCCTTACTCAAGCAATACAGGAGAATGATGAGAGGATCAAAAACTTGGGGGAACAATTGAGCCAACTTATTCAAACATCGAGCGAGATAATAGCAGATCGGATGGCCGTCCCTCAAGTTGATAAAGAAAGCAAACCCATTCCGCCATCCACTGAGACATTGAAGGATGCAAGAATGGAAGATCCTGTCGAAGTCATTGTTCTTAATTCATTCCATCCTAGTTGGTTTCATAATGAGGAGGAATTGTTCACAGACAACGATAGTTTCTTTGACAATGGAGAAGAGGGTCTAGTGTTTCCTGAGATGGAATTTCATGAGTCGACGCATGAGGTTTCATGTGTTGTGTCTCCTACTCCATCTGATGCATTCCTTCTCAGCTCCCCCGTTAATGAGCCATGTCTAGAGCTACCTGCTGAGGCTCAAGAGGTAATAAAGGTAAACTTTTGCAATTTGGAAGGTAATAGTGATTATGTTGATCCTTTTAATTGTTATTTTGAAAAGCCACCAGTGGAACTGAACTGGTGGTATCATATTCCTTCAGTAGACATTCATGATAAATTGAAAAGGTTTATAACTTCTATATTTTATAATTTCAATTTAGTGTGCTATGATGTCTTGTGGAAGATGTGTGCACAGGAATATGATAGGTTACTGAGGGCCTTGACGATGTCTGATAGGTAAGGAATTAAGATTGAGAATAAGTCATGCCGATGACATAAAACAAAGGCGCTACTTGGGAGGCAACCCAAGGTAAGTAGTTCTAGATTTCTTTTTCTTAAATTTCAGAGAATTAGTTTGGTTTTGGGCATATTTCGTGGGGCACAAACACTGCAGGCTGAAAGATGAAAATGGAAGAGGCCGCCCCGCGGCTTGTACGGGCCGCCCCGCGGCTAGGTCTTGTCTCTGGCCGCCCCGCGGCCTAGCATGGCCGCCCCGCGGCCTCTGACGGGAACGACAGTTTCCTCTCCTCACCTCCCCTCCCAGACCTACCAACCCTACAATTAGCATGTCAGTTTTCTCTCTTTCCTTCAGATTTTGATCTTTTGTTGTTTTTAAATTATATTCATTGTGGACAATGAAAGATTTAAGTGTGGGGGAGGGATTGCATTGCATATAGATATATTTTGCATATCATGTTTATTTATGTTTTCATATTTATTTTTACTCATATATTGCATTTGTTAAAAAAAAAAATCCTAAAATATCATGCATTGCATACATTTTAGGTCTTATTTTCCCATCTAGGCTACTTGTCTTCTATATTTATCTTATCATATGCCCCATGACTTGCTTGAAGTGTTTGAAACTTTGAATTGTTTTATAGACTTTTTGGGAACATGATTGATGAGAAAATTGAGCATGTATAGTCTTTGGAATTTAAATGGTATTGAAGTTCTAACAAATTGACCTTGTGAGTTGTTTTGGCCTTATCGGGACTACACATATATGTCCTCTAGTTTCTTTGTGTGTGAATACTCTCCTTGATTACTTCCTCTTTAAATTGCGTTTAGATATCTCTATTGAGGCTGCATTTATATGATTTTTGCATGTAACCTTAAAGTGATTGAGGCATGATTTTCTTTTAGCCATAATATACACTATCCACCCGTACAGATTATCCTTTGCTTGAAGCCAATTTGAGCCTTATAAGCCTATTTTGTTAGCTCCACAAAATCTTCCTAGCCAATGATTAGCCTGACCCATCCGGGAATTAGGAGAAGAGTTGGTGAATATCATGATGTGTTGATGGAGTTGCTTTGAGTTGAGAAATTATGTTGGGTGATTCATTTGTACTTCATAGAGATGGTTTTTATGTGCTTATTACTTGGGACCTAAGGAGGATAAAATTCACTTAGGGGTAAAAGTCAAGGAAATAAAAAGAAAGAAAAGAAAAAAATCATTATCAAAAGAAAAAAAAAATGAATGAGTTTGCGTGGTTATTTAAGAAGTATGTCTGCACTGTATTGTGAAGGAGTGCATGTTATTGGAATGGTATATGAAGTGTTTTGGTGTTGGTGTTTTTCTGGTTGTTTACTAACCCTTTTTTCCCGGATTTTTAGCACCACATAACCTAAATAATTTCCATACCCTATGTTCCTACCATGACCCCATTACAACCCATAGAAAGACCTCATGATTTTGGTTGCATGTGAAATCACTAGCGGTGGAGATTTAGACCACTGACGCAATTTTGTTGTAGCTAAGTTTTCAAGGATTGGGTTTAAGCGTAAATGTTTAACCCTAAACACATTAGCGAGAGTGAAAACACATTTTCCTGGTGAGGTTGAATGAATATGCTTGCTTTATTCCTTGGATTGCACCTATACATGTTATGATGTTAATTGTCAATCTTTATTTCCCTATTTTGAGCTTTTAAGTGTTTTACCAAAGTTATTACATGGATTGCTTGTCTGTGGGGTGTTGATTTGATTTTGGTTTTAATTGCTTGAGGACAAGCAAAAGCTTAAGTATGGGGGAATTTAATAGCATGCATTTAGGTAGGCATATTAGGATGCATTTATCATGATTTAGATGTATATAATGCATGGTTTAAGCTAGATTTGCATTTATACTTGTTTTGTTGGTAGAGTCGGAATCTACACGCTTTTATGGATTATTTCAGGTATATGTGGATCCGACGAGGAATGAGGAGACTCATGAATGAAAGAAGAGTGAAGAGGAGGAGGAAAAGTGAAGAGCCCGGGAGCGGAATCGAAGCTAGAGAGCTTAAGTGAATAACAAGTCAGCAGAAGTTGTCGCCAGACATGCTGAACTTGTTTCGCACTTTCTGGAGGCCTCAGTGGTCCGATTGACTATTATAACCATGCGTTGGAAAGCTCTTTCCGAGATCTACAACTTTCGTGTTGACATCGAGACCAAATTCGAAGAGGAAAAGTTTCTGTGAACAGTAAAAGCCGCCCCGCGGCCAAGGAAACCGCCCCGCGGCCCGTAGCTCTGACGAAGGATTTCGCAATCGCCTGGCCGCCCCGCGGCCTATGCAGAAACGCCGAATCTGTCAAAGGACTTTTTATCTCTTTAATTAGTTTTGAGAATTATTATTTGGCCGACTCTTTTGAGGCCTTTTAAGGAAGTTTTAGGGTTTTATTTGAGGGATCGAATTCATTAGTTTATGCACTTGGAGACTATCAATTGAGAGAACCCTAGAGAAGAGCCTCCATGGCCATGGAGTGCTAAACTCTTCCGTTTCTTCTATGGATTGAAGCTTTGGTTTGATAAAGTTGTGAGATTTCTATTCTTGTTCTATTCCTATTGATTCGTATTGATTCTTTTGCGAATATTGTTGATTTCTTCTAGTCCGTACAACTAGTTGAGATTATTGCTAGGATTTTGTAGATTCCTCGTAGCGAACCTTAATCCATAGTAGCAATCATGCCTTTTTAGGACTCGTAGGACTAAATTGGTGTGTAGAGAATCAATTACATGTTGAATGCTGACTCGTAGCTTGGTGTTGCATGTATCCTGGTTAATCCTTAATGTTAATGCTACTATTAGGTTGAATCTTGACCGTGTTAGGGTTATCTAATTAGTAAGGGTTACTAGGACTCGTAGGACTAGTAATTTACACAAGATCAGGACAGGAACAATAATAGGATGAGAAGAGAACTTGAAGAAGAATCGATGATCAATCAACCAAACTAAAGTGGATGTTTATAGATGGAACTATTTTCTCAATTGTTATCTCTACTAACTTGTTTATAGTTTATTTTCTCATCTTCAATCACCAAAAACCCCTCTTTCCTACTAATTGGTAAATATACATTGCTTAGGAATACTTGATTCTCTGTGGGATCGACCTCTTACTTGCTTACTATACTAGTTTGTAGGTTTGAGTTATACTTTGATAGGAACAACGACAGTTTCCTCCTGTCAAATTTTGGCGCCGTTGCCGGGGAATCAAAGTTTATTTCTTTGTTTTGTGTGTTTATCAATTTTGTATATATCTAATTTGTTGTGAACCTATCTTACGGTTCATAACACCCTTGCTACTAACTTTTTAGATGTTGAGGTTATTGCAGTTTGAAGGTGAGAACTTTCACCAATATCTTAACAGATTGCAGAGATATGTGGACATCCGCTATTCACGGGGTTATCAAGACAGCATCCGAGATATGATTGTTTGCATAATTGACGGGATGACTGCTGAGACACGAGCGCTTGCTGAGTACATGAGTAACGAAGGCCTAACACGGTTAGGTTTGTCGGGGTTGTGGGATTTCTTCTGTTACATGGATTATCATGTTGCACATGAAGAATCTCTCACTTCGATATCTCTACCAATGGAGGACTCTGTCACGCATTTGGATGACGAAATACAAGCCCTTACTCAAGCAATACAGGAGAATGATGAGAGGATCAAAAACTTGGGGGAACAATTGAGCCAACTTATTCAAACATCGAGCGAGATAATAGCAGATCGGATGGCCGTCCCTCAAGTTGATAAAGAAAGCAAACCCATTCCGCCATCCACTGAGACATTGAAGGATGCAAGAATGGAAGATCCTGTCGAAGTCATTGTTCTTAATTCATTCCATCCTAGTTGGTTTCATAATGAGGAGGAATTGTTCACAGACAACGATAGTTTCTTTGACAATGGAGAAGAGGGTCTAGTGTTTCCTGAGATGGAATTTCATGAGTCGACGCATGAGGTTTCATGTGTTGTGTCTCCTACTCCATCTGATGCATTCCTTCTCAGCTCCCCCGTTAATGAGCCATGTCTAGAGCTACCTGCTGAGGCTCAAGAGGTAATAAAGGTAAACTTTTGCAATTTGGAAGGTAATAGTGATTATGTTGATCCTTTTAATTGTTATTTTGAAAAGCCACCAGTGGAACTGAACTGGTGGTATCATATTCCTTCAGTAGACATTCATGATAAATTGAAAAGGTTTATAACTTCTATATTTTATAATTTCAATTTAGTGTGCTATGATGTCTTGTGGAAGATGTGTGCACAGGAATATGATAGGTTACTGAGGGCCTTGACGATGTCTGATAGGTAAGGAATTAAGATTGAGAATAAGTCATGCCGATGACATAAAACAAAGGCGCTACTTGGGAGGCAACCCAAGGTAAGTAGTTCTAGATTTCTTTTTCTTAAATTTCAGAGAATTAGTTTGGTTTTGGGCATATTTCGTGGGGCACAAACACTGCAGGCTGAAAGATGAAAATGGAAGAGGCCGCCCCGCGGCTTGTACGGGCCGCCCCGCGGCTAGGTCTTGTCTCTGGCCGCCCCGCGGCCTAGCATGGCCGCCCCGCGGCCTCTGACGGGAACGACAGTTTCCTCTCCTCACCTCCCCTCCCAGACCTACCAACCCTACAATTAGCATGTCAGTTTTCTCTCTTTCCTTCAGATTTTGATCTTTTGTTGTTTTTAAATTATATTCATTGTGGACAATGAAAGATTTAAGTGTGGGGGAGGGATTGCATTGCATATAGATATATTTTGCATATCATGTTTATTTATGTTTTCATATTTATTTTTACTCATATATTGCATTTGTTAAAAAAAAAAATCCTAAAATATCATGCATTGCATACATTTTAGGTCTTATTTTCCCATCTAGGCTACTTGTCCTCTATATTTATCTTATCATATGCCCCATGACTTGCTTGAAGTGTTTGAAACTTTGAATTGTTTTATAGACTTTTTGGGAACATGATTGATGAGAAAATTGAGCATGTATAGTCTTTGGAATTTAAATGGTATTGAAGTTCTAACAAATTGACCTTGTGAGTTGTTTTGGCCTTATCGGGACTACACATATATGTCCTCTAGTTTCTTTGTGTGTGAATACTCTCCTTGATTACTTCCTCTTTAAATTGCGTTTAGATATCTCTATTGAGGCTGCATTTATATGATTTTTGCATGTAACCTTAAAGTGATTGAGGCATGATTTTCTTTTAGCCATAATATACACTATCCACCCGTACAGATTATCCTTTGCTTGAAGCCAATTTGAGCCTTATAAGCCTATTTTGTTAGCTCCACAAAATCTTCCTAGCCAATGATTAGCCTGACCCATCCGGGAATTAGGAGAAGAGTTGGTGAATATCATGATGTGTTGATGGAGTTGCTTTGAGTTGAGAAATTATGTTGGGTGATTCATTTGTACTTCATAGAGATGGTTTTTATGTGCTTATTACTTGGGACCTAAGGAGGATAAAATTCACTTAGGGGTAAAAGTCAAGGAAATAAAAAGAAAGAAAAGAAAAAAATCATTATCAAAAGAAAAAAAAAATGAATGAGTTTGCGTGGTTATTTAAGAAGTATGTCTGCACTGTATTGTGAAGGAGTGCATGTTATTGGAATGGTATATGAAGTGTTTTGGTGTTGGTGTTTTTCTGGTTGTTTACTAACCCTTTTTTCCCGGATTTTTAGCACCACATAACCTAAATAATTTCCATACCCTATGTTCCTACCATGACCCCATTACAACCCATAGAAAGACCTCATGATTTTGGTTGCATGTGAAATCACTAGCGGTGGAGATTTAGACCACTGACGCAATTTTGTTGTAGCTAAGTTTTCAAGGATTGGGTTTAAGCGTAAATGTTTAACCCTAAACACATTAGCGAGAGTGAAAACACATTTTCCTGGTGAGGTTGAATGAATATGCTTGCTTTATTCCTTGGATTGCACCTATACATGTTATGATGTTAATTGTCAATCTTTATTTCCCTATTTTGAGCTTTTAAGTGTTTTACCAAAGTTATTACATGGATTGCTTGTCTGTGGGGTGTTGATTTGATTTTGGTTTTAATTGCTTGAGGACAAGCAAAAGCTTAAGTATGGGGGAATTTAATAGCATGCATTTAGGTAGGCATATTAGGATGCATTTATCATGATTTAGATGTATATAATGCATGGTTTAAGCTAGATTTGCATTTATACTTGTTTTGTTGGTAGAGTCGGAATCTACACGCTTTTATGGATTATTTCAGGTATATGTGGATCCGACGAGGAATGAGGAGACTCATGAATGAAAGAAGAGTGAAGAGGAGGAGGAAAAGTGAAGAGCCCGGGAGCGGAATCGAAGCTAGAGAGCTTAAGTGAATAACAAGTCAGCAGAAGTTGTCGCCAGACATGCTGAACTTGTTTCGCACTTTCTGGAGGCCTCAGTGGTCCGATTGACTATTATAACCATGCGTTGGAAAGCTCTTTCCGAGATCTACAACTTTCGTGTTGACATCGAGACCAAATTCGAAGAGGAAAAGTTTCTGTGAACAGTAAAAGCCGCCCCGCGGCCAAGGAAACCGCCCCGCGGCCCGTAGCTCTGACGAAGGATTTCGCAATCGCCTGGCCGCCCCGCGGCCTATGCAGAAACGCCGAATCTGTCAAAGGACTTTTTATCTCTTTAATTAGTTTTGAGAATTATTATTTGGCCGACTCTTTTGAGGCCTTTTAAGGAAGTTTTAGGGTTTTATTTGAGGGATCGAATTCATTAGTTTATGCACTTGGAGACTATCAATTGAGAGAACCCTAGAGAAGAGCCTCCATGGCCATGGAGTGCTAAACTCTTCCGTTTCTTCTATGGATTGAAGCTTTGGTTTGATAAAGTTGTGAGATTTCTATTCTTGTTCTATTCCTATTGATTCGTATTGATTCTTTTGCGAATATTGTTGATTTCTTCTAGTCCGTACAACTAGTTGAGATTATTGCTAGGATTTTGTAGATTCCTCGTAGCGAACCTTAATCCATAGTAGCAATCATGCCTTTTTAGGACTCGTAGGACTAAATTGGTGTGTAGAGAATCAATTACATGTTGAATGCTGACTCGTAGCTTGGTGTTGCATGTATCCTGGTTAATCCTTAATGTTAATGCTACTATTAGGTTGAATCTTGACCGTGTTAGGGTTATCTAATTAGTAAGGGTTACTAGGACTCGTAGGACTAGTAATTTACACAAGATCAGGACAGGAACAATAATAGGATGAGAAGAGAACTTGAAGAAGAATCGATGATCAATCAACCAAACTAAAGTGGATGTTTATAGATGGAACTATTTTCTCAATTGTTATCTCTACTAACTTGTTTATAGTTTATTTTCTCATCTTCAATCACCAAAAACCCCTCTTTCCTACTAATTGGTAAATATACATTGCTTAGGAATACTTGATTCTCTGTGGGATCGACCTCTTACTTGCTTACTATACTAGTTTGTAGGTTTGAGTTATACTTTGATAGGAACAACGACAGTTTCCTCCTGTCAAATTTTGGCGCCGTTGCCGGGGAATCAAAGTTTATTTCTTTGTTTTGTGTGTTTATCAATTTTGTATATATCTAATTTGTTGTGAACCTATCTTACGGTTCATAACACCCTTGCTACTAACTTTTTAGATGTTGAGGTTATTGCAGTTTGAAGGTGAGAACTTTCACCAATATCTTAACAGATTGCAGAGATATGTGGACATCCGCTATTCACGGGGTTATCAAGACAGCATCCGAGATATGATTGTTTGCATAATTGACGGGATGACTGCTGAGACACGAGCGCTTGCTGAGTACATGAGTAACGAAGGCCTAACACGGTTAGGTTTGTCGGGGTTGTGGGATTTCTTCTGTTACATGGATTATCATGTTGCACATGAAGAATCTCTCACTTCGATATCTCTACCAATGGAGGACTCTGTCACGCATTTGGATGACGAAATACAAGCCCTTACTCAAGCAATACAGGAGAATGATGAGAGGATCAAAAACTTGGGGGAACAATTGAGCCAACTTATTCAAACATCGAGCGAGATAATAGCAGATCGGATGGCCGTCCCTCAAGTTGATAAAGAAAGCAAACCCATTCCGCCATCCACTGAGACATTGAAGGATGCAAGAATGGAAGATCCTGTCGAAGTCATTGTTCTTAATTCATTCCATCCTAGTTGGTTTCATAATGAGGAGGAATTGTTCACAGACAACGATAGTTTCTTTGACAATGGAGAAGAGGGTCTAGTGTTTCCTGAGATGGAATTTCATGAGTCGACGCATGAGGTTTCATGTGTTGTGTCTCCTACTCCATCTGATGCATTCCTTCTCAGCTCCCCCGTTAATGAGCCATGTCTAGAGCTACCTGCTGAGGCTCAAGAGGTAATAAAGGTAAACTTTTGCAATTTGGAAGGTAATAGTGATTATGTTGATC
The DNA here is from genome assembly GCA_037127255.1 of Persicaria tinctoria. Taxonomy (NCBI): domain Eukaryota; kingdom Viridiplantae; phylum Streptophyta; class Magnoliopsida; order Caryophyllales; family Polygonaceae; genus Persicaria; species Persicaria tinctoria. The sequence goes on along the minus strand of JBANSL010000012.1, from coordinate 36,586,467 downwards.
CTTTTAATTGTTATTTTGAAAAGCCACCAGTGGAACTGAACTGGTGGTATCATATTCCTTCAGTAGACATTCATGATAAATTGAAAAGGTTTATAACTTCTATATTTTATAATTTCAATTTAGTGTGCTATGATGTCTTGTGGAAGATGTGTGCACAGGAATATGATAGGTTACTGAGGGCCTTGACGATGTCTGATAGGTAAGGAATTAAGATTGAGAATAAGTCATGCCGATGACATAAAACAAAGGCGCTACTTGGGAGGCAACCCAAGGTAAGTAGTTCTAGATTTCTTTTTCTTAAATTTCAGAGAATTAGTTTGGTTTTGGGCATATTTCGTGGGGCACAAACACTGCAGGCTGAAAGATGAAAATGGAAGAGGCCGCCCCGCGGCTTGTACGGGCCGCCCCGCGGCTAGGTCTTGTCTCTGGCCGCCCCGCGGCCTAGCATGGCCGCCCCGCGGCCTCTGACGGGAACGACAGTTTCCTCTCCTCACCTCCCCTCCCAGACCTACCAACCCTACAATTAGCATGTCAGTTTTCTCTCTTTCCTTCAGATTTTGATCTTTTGTTGTTTTTAAATTATATTCATTGTGGACAATGAAAGATTTAAGTGTGGGGGAGGGATTGCATTGCATATAGATATATTTTGCATATCATGTTTATTTATGTTTTCATATTTATTTTTACTCATATATTGCATTTGTTAAAAAAAAAAATCCTAAAATATCATGCATTGCATACATTTTAGGTCTTATTTTCCCATCTAGGCTACTTGTCCTCTATATTTATCTTATCATATGCCCCATGACTTGCTTGAAGTGTTTGAAACTTTGAATTGTTTTATAGACTTTTTGGGAACATGATTGATGAGAAAATTGAGCATGTATAGTCTTTGGAATTTAAATGGTATTGAAGTTCTAACAAATTGACCTTGTGAGTTGTTTTGGCCTTATCGGGACTACACATATATGTCCTCTAGTTTCTTTGTGTGTGAATACTCTCCTTGATTACTTCCTCTTTAAATTGCGTTTAGATATCTCTATTGAGGCTGCATTTATATGATTTTTGCATGTAACCTTAAAGTGATTGAGGCATGATTTTCTTTTAGCCATAATATACACTATCCACCCGTACAGATTATCCTTTGCTTGAAGCCAATTTGAGCCTTATAAGCCTATTTTGTTAGCTCCACAAAATCTTCCTAGCCAATGATTAGCCTGACCCATCCGGGAATTAGGAGAAGAGTTGGTGAATATCATGATGTGTTGATGGAGTTGCTTTGAGTTGAGAAATTATGTTGGGTGATTCATTTGTACTTCATAGAGATGGTTTTTATGTGCTTATTACTTGGGACCTAAGGAGGATAAAATTCACTTAGGGGTAAAAGTCAAGGAAATAAAAAGAAAGAAAAGAAAAAAATCATTATCAAAAGAAAAAAAAAATGAATGAGTTTGCGTGGTTATTTAAGAAGTATGTCTGCACTGTATTGTGAAGGAGTGCATGTTATTGGAATGGTATATGAAGTGTTTTGGTGTTGGTGTTTTTCTGGTTGTTTACTAACCCTTTTTTCCCGGATTTTTAGCACCACATAACCTAAATAATTTCCATACCCTATGTTCCTACCATGACCCCATTACAACCCATAGAAAGACCTCATGATTTTGGTTGCATGTGAAATCACTAGCGGTGGAGATTTAGACCACTGACGCAATTTTGTTGTAGCTAAGTTTTCAAGGATTGGGTTTAAGCGTAAATGTTTAACCCTAAACACATTAGCGAGAGTGAAAACACATTTTCCTGGTGAGGTTGAATGAATATGCTTGCTTTATTCCTTGGATTGCACCTATACATGTTATGATGTTAATTGTCAATCTTTATTTCCCTATTTTGAGCTTTTAAGTGTTTTACCAAAGTTATTACATGGATTGCTTGTCTGTGGGGTGTTGATTTGATTTTGGTTTTAATTGCTTGAGGACAAGCAAAAGCTTAAGTATGGGGGAATTTAATAGCATGCATTTAGGTAGGCATATTAGGATGCATTTATCATGATTTAGATGTATATAATGCATGGTTTAAGCTAGATTTGCATTTATACTTGTTTTGTTGGTAGAGTCGGAATCTACACGCTTTTATGGATTATTTCAGGTATATGTGGATCCGACGAGGAATGAGGAGACTCATGAATGAAAGAAGAGTGAAGAGGAGGAGGAAAAGTGAAGAGCCCGGGAGCGGAATCGAAGCTAGAGAGCTTAAGTGAATAACAAGTCAGCAGAAGTTGTCGCCAGACATGCTGAACTTGTTTCGCACTTTCTGGAGGCCTCAGTGGTCCGATTGACTATTATAACCATGCGTTGGAAAGCTCTTTCCGAGATCTACAACTTTCGTGTTGACATCGAGACCAAATTCGAAGAGGAAAAGTTTCTGTGAACAGTAAAAGCCGCCCCGCGGCCAAGGAAACCGCCCCGCGGCCCGTAGCTCTGACGAAGGATTTCGCAATCGCCTGGCCGCCCCGCGGCCTATGCAGAAACGCCGAATCTGTCAAAGGACTTTTTATCTCTTTAATTAGTTTTGAGAATTATTATTTGGCCGACTCTTTTGAGGCCTTTTAAGGAAGTTTTAGGGTTTTATTTGAGGGATCGAATTCATTAGTTTATGCACTTGGAGACTATCAATTGAGAGAACCCTAGAGAAGAGCCTCCATGGCCATGGAGTGCTAAACTCTTCCGTTTCTTCTATGGATTGAAGCTTTGGTTTGATAAAGTTGTGAGATTTCTATTCTTGTTCTATTCCTATTGATTCGTATTGATTCTTTTGCGAATATTGTTGATTTCTTCTAGTCCGTACAACTAGTTGAGATTATTGCTAGGATTTTGTAGATTCCTCGTAGCGAACCTTAATCCATAGTAGCAATCATGCCTTTTTAGGACTCGTAGGACTAAATTGGTGTGTAGAGAATCAATTACATGTTGAATGCTGACTCGTAGCTTGGTGTTGCATGTATCCTGGTTAATCCTTAATGTTAATGCTACTATTAGGTTGAATCTTGACCGTGTTAGGGTTATCTAATTAGTAAGGGTTACTAGGACTCGTAGGACTAGTAATTTACACAAGATCAGGACAGGAACAATAATAGGATGAGAAGAGAACTTGAAGAAGAATCGATGATCAATCAACCAAACTAAAGTGGATGTTTATAGATGGAACTATTTTCTCAATTGTTATCTCTACTAACTTGTTTATAGTTTATTTTCTCATCTTCAATCACCAAAAACCCCTCTTTCCTACTAATTGGTAAATATACATTGCTTAGGAATACTTGATTCTCTGTGGGATCGACCTCTTACTTACTTACTATACTAGTTTGTAGGTTTGAGTTATACTTTGATAGGAACAACGACAGTTTCCTCCTGTCAGTTTCATCTGGTATGCCATTTGGGAAGCCAGAAACAATAGTATTTTCAGAAACACAAAGTTGGAGAGCATAGACACTGTAACTATCAAAGCAATCAAAGCAATAGATGATTGGGCGAAATCATGGGTAAAGGATGAAACAATACACCAAAAAAGAAGACGCAAACATTCCAAATGGAATAAACCTCCGCTAGACACATACAAAATTAATGTAGATGGATCGGTCAAACAATCTGGTGTTTGCCATATTGGGATTATTGCTCGAAACTGGCTTGGCCAGGTTGTTGATATTATTCATAGTGAAGTTTCTAAGGGAACTGTATTTGTAACAGAATCCCTAGCGGTATGTAAAGGGCTAGAATTAGCTCGAACTAGAGGGTGGACTAATATTATAGTTGAATGTGATAATATGAATGTAGTTAAAGCAGCTCAAGATCTACAAGATCCCCCGTGGGAGGCAATTGGAGTCATAGAGCGAATCAAGAGATTGAAGATGGAGATCTCGACAGCACACGTACGACATTGTTTCCGAGAAGCCAATAGTGCAGCTGATTACATAGCTAAAAGCAGTCATGAATGAAATATCTCTACTCTCCCTTTGAACAGGGATCTTTGTACCATCATCCGTCAGGATGATCAAGGATGATCTTGTGTAAAGACATCCTACTGTTTGCCTACTGTAAATAAAAAAAAAAAAACTTGGCTCTTATTTTTATTTTTTCTTCTTTTTCTTATTTCTTTTTTTCGAATTTTTTTTTTATATGAGCCGAAATACATAAGTAATAAAATGCATAAAAATGAGGGAACTAATAAGCACATAACATTACATCTTCTCAAAACCATAAACCATAAAACTCACACTTTAGCTTCTTTCCTCCTCAACTCTAAAATAGATTCCATAACCCACTCAAAATCTCAATTTCCCCAGAAAAAGGGTAAGGCTAATCATAGGCTAGGAATAATGCAATTTTGTGGAGCTACAAATAAAATAGACTAAAGGCTCAAATTGGCTTCAAAACAAGATATAACATAAGGTAGACATGGATAAAATGTGGCTAAAAGGTTGCCTCTATCATTTGAACTTACCAAGCAATGATCATGTATATAATCGGCCTTGAAAATAGATAACCATGTCAATACTCAAAGATATGCATATGAAGAGTAAATCACATAAAAAAAGCAAAAGGAATATAGATGTATCCCTTATAAGGCAAAAAATATCTCACAAGGACAAATTTTTGATGAATATCAAGCATGCTCACAAACTTAGATCATACATGCTCAATTACCTATGCCTAATCATATTTCACATAAAAATCAATTTTAAAGACAAGATCAAATCATTCCAGAATTTCATGGGATTTATAAGATCTTGCCCGTATAAAGATAATAGGACAAACTCAAATTAGATGGGTATCTTTGATAACACAAATATGCAATGCATGAGACTAAATATTTTTTATCATTTTTGACATTTTTCATTTTTTTTTATCATTTTTGACATTTTATAAAAACAAATAACATAAACATGATGCATGAAATACATAAATTTCAAAAATAAATAAAATAAAAGAACAAGAAATCTAAACATGAGACAAAAAATTAAACATGAACTAATCTAACTAAAATAACTAACTAATTTACTAATACACTTCACTTCTCCCCCCACACTTACATATTGCATTGTCCTCAATGCATAAACATACACACAAAGGAACAATGAAAAATAAATTAAAGGGTTGAAGGAAGCAAATGAACTAACCAATTAATATGAAGGTGGGGTTTGGGATTGTTGTGAGCTGATTCTGCCATGTTTTACAGTAACTTTTATATCGTTTTCTGCATACATTTCATGCATTTGGGCTAGAATGGTACAAAATCTATGTAGTTTATGTTTATTTGCCAAATTATGGAATCTACACCAATTTCTGTTTAAATTCGCAAAATTCAAGGCAATTTACAGCAGTTCTGAGAAAGGTTGGAAAAGCTCGGAAGTCAACTACAGAAGTCCAAGGTCAAAGGACTACAGAACCAGGACGAATCAAGCTGGAAACCCAGAGTTACTCGATATCGAGTTATTTTACTCAATATCGACAAAGGTGTCCGAGCAGTGGTGATCGACTAAGGCCATATCGAGAAGCTGAGCGCCAGAGCCAACCCGACTCCACAAGTTTACTCGATATCAAGTAAGCTACTCGATATCGACAACTTCCTGAACCTATGCCCGAAATCGAGGAGATGTGCCAAGTCGAGAAACCGAGGACTCGGAGACGCCGAGCACACTTTACTCGATATCGACAAAAGTTGACGATATTGACAAGATCTGCACCACCTGTCCGACCCAATACCGAGGAGAAGCTACTCGACCAAGCCCAGCAACGTGGAAGTCGACACAAGCTTACTCGATATCGACTAAACTTGTCGATATCGAGGACCCCAGACCACCCGACCGAGCCTGATCGAGCAGCAGCAACCCGACATGCCGAGCTAGCCGTAGTCGACGACATACTTTACTCGATATCGAGTTGTTCTTGTCGATATCGAGGAGATCTTTCTGGAGACGCGTTATGCGGTGTTCTGTCCGTGTCGGTTTGGCTTTCCTTGGGGCCGAAGGAGTTCGAGTTTTGCCGAGATCTATCCACATCTATCAAGGCATATCAAGATCTATCAACACATGAAAGATTTACCTATTTTAGATATAATTTCCTTTTGGATTTAATTCCTTTATTGCATTTATTTATCTTTAAGCCTTTAGATATTTAGATATAGATAGAGACAAGATGTTGTTTCCTTGATTAGCGGGGTTTGAACACTGTAAATAAAGCCTTAGGGGCTGGTTTTCATGCATTCAATTTTCAGAGACAATTAGTCACATAGAGAGAGAAGAGGTTGTAAGTTTGAGTTTTTTAATGCAAGTTAGTTCTTTTTCATCAAAGATGTATGCTATTGCGATGAAGAGCGAGTAGTCCACCCACTTCCAGGATCGGGGTGAGCCCGACGGTGGCCATGTAAGGTGATGCGGTAAAGGTACAATCTTTTTATGCAATTCGTCTTTTATCCCTATGAGCATGATTCTTTTGCGAAAGTTGAAGGTGATCCTTGTTTGTGTTATTGAAGCGAAAGTGATCTTAATGCAACTTGGATTAATTATGTGAAAAAGGGTTAATAACAATTAGGGTTTATGCGAAAGCCTCTATTTTCCTATTTGTTAATAACGAAAGTTATTTGATGGAAAGCATGATCTTTTATGCCTTTATGTGTTACTTTGCATGGTCATCGTTGTGGTGTTGATACCCTGGCTTTGGAAGTATTTTAGTTTATTGATTTATTTCACCAAAATATGAGATTTTGTGTTCGAAGTTTGCACTTTTCAAAGTTTTTGTCTTTTACTCGATCTCGGGAAAGTTTAGTCGATATCGAGTAGGATTTTACTCGACGTTGTCTTTTTCTAGGTTTCTGTTGCTGTAGGTCGATTTCTGTTTTTGTTTTCGACATAGCTGTTGTCGATATCGACCAATTCTGTTGCTTTACTTTATTTTCTGCTTTGCTTTTTTATTTCTGTCTTTCTTTCTGTCTTTCTGCTATTCTGTCTGTGAGATATACAATTGTCTGAGATCCGCTGACACGCTTCCTCGTGGATCGATCCTGACTTCCCACTACTGCATAGGGAGAGAGTCTTGTAATCATTTGCGTGGGCATAATCTGGTTTGATTTATATTTTATATTTTGAACTCGATTTCCTCTTACAACAAATTGGCGCCGTTGTCGGGGAAGCAATCATTCGCGCCTTAGGTAGTCAGATCTCACTTTTCTCTTGAGTTACTTTGCAGGTATATGCGCCGTTCTGGCCGGACACCTGAGTTTGACGCCTTAGACGAACCGGAGCGCCTTATACACATTTAAGCTAAACTAAAAAGAGCCATGGCGGCTGCAGAGACACAGGAACAGCTGATTGAGATGCTTACAAGGGAACTAGATGCTAAAGATACTGCTCTCAACACTGAGAGAGCAGGCAATTGGAAGATGAGCTTGCCCAATACCCAACCACTGCAGAGGATTATATGCACCCGACTCTCGTCGTGCCTGAATCGGCCATTCTAATCCCTGAAAATAACTATGAAATTCGCACTCAATTCCTTATTGAAATTAAAAATCATGCTTTTCATGGTAGATTTAATGAATGCCCTATGCGGCATATTACCAACTTTACTGACATGTGTCGTACTCTTGCTGAAGGTACCACCTTGGAGTACACCTTGATGAAGGCCTTTCGCTGGTCCCTATATGGTCCAGCATTGAAGTGGCTTGAAGGGATGAAACCGCGATCCCTCACGACATGGGCTCGAGTTAAGCAGGAATTTCTCAATAAATTCTTTCCTCCTACTAAGACGACGCTCCTTCGCCAGAAGATCACATCTTTCAAACAGCAGCCTGGGGAGCCGCTGGCAAAGGCTTTGGAACGCTATAAGGATCTACTGCGATCATGCCCTACACATGGACAGCAACCCTGCATAGTTCAAGAGATCTTCTTCAATTCTCTGGACTTGGCTGCAAAGGATAGAATCAACACATATACTCACTATGAGTATCTGACAATGCCGTCTGCTGACGCATGGGCTGCTCTCGACAAGCTGACCAATTATGACAACAAGTATGGGACTCCAGTCAACTATGAGGAGAACCCCTACGCCAGGCCAGCACCATCCATGCCCCTCTATGAGCTCCCTAAGGAGATTGATCCAAATGTAAGGGAGCAGTACTACAGGGATCAGAATAAGAAGCTCCTCAAACAAGTAAAGTATCTTTCTGTCAACCAGCCTTATATTGAATGCGGATCACAGAAGCACGCCACTACTGAGTGCCCACACACAGAGCAAGTCAGGCTGGCAGAATACCATGAAGAGGCAGCTTACGCAAGGGGTCCCAATCGCTACATGGGGGACCAAAGGTTCCAGCAACCACAATGGAACCAAGGTGCCCCTAGGAACCCCCCACCCTACAGAGCTCCAGGACATCCGGAAAGGGACCAGAAAAGGGATGATCTACAGACAATCCTAGAGGAAATGCGGAGGAACCATTCAGACACCAAGCAGTCCTTCAATTCAGTCTACACTCATATACAAGGTGTCAACTCTAGGCTTGGGGAGATTGATATATGGCGGAATTCAATGGAGACACAGATTGGCCAGCTAGCAGCAGGAATCCCCAGACAGTCAGGTTCTCTCCCTGGATCTTCATAACCAAATCCTAAGGGAAAGACTGGACACATCGCTGCTGTAAAACTCAGAAGCGGTCATCAACTACAAGAGCCAGAGGTCGAAAAGCAGCAAAACGGAGGAGAACAACAACTCGATATCGACCAGACCTTGGTCGATATCGATAAAAGGCAACTCGATATCGAGGAAGGTCTCCTCGATATCGACGACAAAGTAGGCCAACCTTCGTCTGCACAGCACAACAACTCGACACCGAAGAAACTAGTCGATATCGAGGAAGAACTTGTCGATATCGAGGAAACTCAAGTCAACGTCGAGAAAGCTGCTACACCTCCGACATCTGTTCTGGCTTCGAATAAGAAAAAGAAGCTGCCTTTCCCCACAAAATCTCCTAAGGACCCAACAGAGAAGAAGTTTCAGCGCTTCATCAAGATGCTTCAAAAGCTCAATGTCACCATTCCCTTCATAGAAGCTCTCAATGAAATGCCATCCTATGTCAAGTTCCTGAAAGAGATTCTAAGCAAGAAAAGATCAATGGCTGAGATTACAGAGGAATGCAACCATATGGACATCCTTGAGAAGAGGCCAGATCCAGGTAAGTTTGCTATAACCATTGGATTTGGTCAATATAAATTTAATGCTTTATGTGATCTTGGAGCCAATGTGAGTATAATGCCTTTAACAATTTGGTCCAAGATTAAGATAGGTGCCCTAGAGCCTGTGGATGCTAAGCTATATATGGCCAACAACACGGTGGTCATTCCAACATTCATGGTGGACAATGTGCCAGTACAAGTAGGAAAATTCTTTGTCCCTGCTGATTTCTTAGTTATTGATATGGTGGAGGACCCTGCTTGTCCAATTATTCTAGGAAGGCCCTTCTTGGCGACGGTGGATGCCAATATAAGCGTAAGAAAGGGAGTGCTCACTTTCAACATCAACGATGAGGTAATTGAGTATTCTTTTAATAAAACTGAAAGACATACAGGTCCAATAGAAGAGGTAAAATCTATCTTAGCTGGTTACATCACTTGCGGGGAGCCCAAGGTAAGAAATATGACTCCTGAAGAGCTGGAAAAGAGGGATATGGAGGCCCAAGTGGAGGAGATCATGGCCATCCTAAAGGAAGAAACAGAGAATCCACTCGACACGGACCAAGGTACATCGTTATGGACTAACTATTTTTCGGATGCCTTGACAGGATGCAAGTATGGGGTCGTAGTCTACCAGAATTCCTCGATATCGAGGACTTTGGTCGATATCGACCAAGCTCAGAAACCACCACCACCAGCAGCGTCGTCGAGCAGCCAAACAGAAGCCATAAACTCCTCGATATCGACTAAATTGGTCGATATCGACCAACCTTCTGCGTCCTCGACTTCACCCTTATCGACGAGCAAGCCACTGGAGGCCGAGAAACACTCTTCGATATCGACCAAATTGGTCGATATCGACCAACACCCATCTTCACCGGCTCTAGCATTCTCGAGCAGTCCACCACCAGAAGCTGAAAACTCGTCGATATCGAGTACTGTTCCTCGAGATCGACCAAACACTGGGGTCCCCGATTCCGTTTCTGCGAAGGTAAGCCAAGGTATGGATCTTTCTTCTCCTATTTCCATCAAAGATTTATCTATACATGGGAGAGGTTTGCCTTGGTATATGCACTTATGTAGGATTTCCAATGATGAGCCTAAGGAGTATGAAGTTGGAGACAAGCTCTATGTTTCCAAATCCAAAGATGATTGGTTTCCTAACAAATTCAACAAGAAGAGGACGGGACCTTTTGTGGTGAACAAGATCCATTCTGGAGGATTGCAACTGATGGACAAGAATGGAGTCCTATTTGAAGCCGAAGCTACATGGGCCCTGCAAATGCCACCTTGAGCTTAATGGAGAAAGTCGGCCTAGCGACTATAAAATCTAGAGCTTGTAAATAGACATTTATTTTTGGGACTTTTTGACATTGTTGCTTTTGTTTGTTTTTTGTTTTTGAACTTTTAGTTTTTCTATTGTGGGTATTTCTCTTTCTACATTTTTCAGGTCCATGGGGATAGAAGCAAGCTAAATCGGACTCGGCCCAAACATTTTCACTCGATATTTTTGAAGCCTTGCACACCTGTCTAGTGAGTTTCTTTCTTTACCCTTGTTTTTTTATACATTGAGGACACTGTAATGTTTAAGTATGAGGTGGGGGAAGGACTTACTTTATGCATATTTGATTTTATTCGACATTATGTGTGCATATTTGAAGTTTTTTTCTTGAATTGCTTATACATGGCTATTTTGGAATTCATTATTGATTTATGTGCTTACATGCATGTTTTCCAAAGTGTGAAAAATGACCCCCATTGAAAATTTTGATTAATGTCATGGAAGTTTTATTGAACTCGACGATGCAAAATTGGATTCATTAGAGATATAGCATGAAATTGCCTAGTAAAGGGAAGTCACAATGAAGTGCATATTTTATTGAAAACCATGAAAGGAGGTCAAATTTGAAATTGCTTTTGACATGTTGCATGATAAGAGGATGGAGGACTTTATATTTCCATATAATGCTCATATTGTTTATAATCCAAGCTTTACCTATGCTTATGCATCACAAAGCCATATTATGCCTTATTTCAATTATTGCTCCACATGATCCAAATATTTCCCATTCTTTACCTTATTTCCTATCCGGGGATTATGTTGAGAATGATGTCACATTATGAAAATTATTATATGGTTGTTCTGTTGTGGTTATTATTATTGGAGTTTGGTAGGAAATTGTTTGAAATATATGGAAAATTTAAAGAGTGAGAAAAAATCCAATCACCTTAGGAGATAAAGGTAGATTGACCCTGCTTACTGAGATAATAGTTCAGTGAGATGGGACACACAGGTGAGGAGTCCAAAGCACTAAGTATCCGGGGCCATTCATGACACACATGTTTGCGACTCGCGAGAAGGCAGTGCTGATGTTTGAGAGGTAAAAGCATTATTATTGATAAAAGCATTATGAAAGGTGATGAATCTTATGAAAAAAGAATGTGGAAATTCAGTTTGGAAAGTACTCCATTTCCCCAGATCATTAGCACCACATTGCCAAAAAAATTGCCCACCTTTTAGCCTTTTACCAATCTACTTCTTATTTGAGCTTAAATCAAAGTCCTCTTGATTATTAATGCTTTGTCACGAATGAATGTTTTTGCACAACCCTCCTTTTGTGAGTAGATGTTGCTCTTCTTAATTGCACATGCATGGATCTGTGACACTAGTACCTTTTCGAGGATGGTAATTGACTGCAGGGACATATGGCAATGAATCTAAGATGTTGAGAGTTTTGATTCCTTCCCCTGAATGACAAATAAAAAGTATTGCTTGAGGACAAGCAAGCTTAAGTATGGGGTGTTTGTTGTGAGCTGAATCTGCCATGTTTTACAGTAACTTTTATATCGTTTTCAGCATACATTTCATGCATTTGGGCTAGAATAGTACATAATCTATGTAGTTTATGTTTATTTGCCAAATTATGAAATCTACACCAATTTCTGTTTAAATTCGCAGAATTCGAGGCAATTTACAGCAGTTTTGAGAAAGGATGGAAAAGCTCGGAAGTCAACTATAGAAGTCCAAGGTCAAAGGACTACAAAACCAGGACGAATCAAGCTGGAAACCCAGAGTTACTCGATATCGAGTTATTTTACTCGATATCGACAAAGGTGTCCGAGCGGTGGTGATCGACTAAGGCCATATCGAGAAGCTGAGCGCCAGAGCCAACCCGACTCCACAAGTTTACTCGATATATATCGAGTAAGCTACTCGATATCGACAACTTCCTGAACCTATGCCCAGAGTCGAGGAGATGTGCCGAGTCGAGAAGCCGAGGACTCGGAGACACCGAGCACACTTTACTCGATATCGACAAAAGTTGTCGATATCGACAAGATCTGAACCACCTGTCCGAGCCAATACCGAGGAGAAGCTACTCGACCAAGCCCAGCAACGCGGAAGTCAACACAAGCTTACTCGATATCGACTAAACTTGTCGATATCGAGGACCCCAGACCACCTGACCGAGCGTGATCGAGCAGCAGCAACCCGACATGCCGAGCCACCTGTAGTCGACGACATACTTTACTCGATATCGAGTAGTTCTTGTCGATATCGAGGAGATCTTTCTGGGGACGCGTTACACGGTGTTCTGTCCGTGTCGGTTTGGCTTTCCTTGGGGCCGAAGGAGTTCAAGTTTTGTCGAGATCTATCCACATTTATCAAGGCATATCAAGATCTATCAACACATGGAAGATTTACCTATTTTAGATATAATTTCCTTTTGGATTTAATTCCTTTATTGCATTTATTTATCTTTAACCCTTTAGATATTTAGATATAGATAGATATAAGATGTTCTTTCCTTGATTAGCGGGGTTTGATCACTATAAATAAAGCCTTAGGGGCTGGGTTTCATGCATTCAATTTTCAGAGACAATTAGTCACATAGAGAGAGAAGAGGTTGTAAGTTTGAGTTTATTAATGCAAATTAGTTCTTTTTCATCAAAGATGTCTGCTATTGCGATGAAGAGCGAGTAGTCCACCCACTTCCAGGGTCGGGGTGAGCCCGACGGTGGCCATGTAAGGTGATGCCGTAAAGGTACAATCTTTTTATGCAATTCGTCTTCTATCCCTATGAGCATGATTCTTTTGCGAAAGTTGAAGGTGATCCTTGTTTGTGTTATTGAAGCGAAAGTGATCTTAATGCAACTTGGATTAATTATGTGAAAAAGGGTTAGTAACAATTAGGGTTTATGCGAAAGCCTCTATCTTCCTAGTTGTGGTGTTGATACCCTGCCTTTGGAAGTATTTTAGTTTATTGATTTATTTCACCAAAATCTGAGATTCTGTGTTCGAAATTTGCACTTTTCAAAGTTTCTGTCTTTGACTCGATCTCGGGAAAGTTTAGTCGATATCGAGTAGGATTTTACTCGACGTTGTCTTTTTCTGGTTTTCTGTTGCTGTAGGTCGATTTCTGTTTTTGTTGCCGACATAGCTGTTGTCGATATCGACCAATTCTGTTGCTTTACTTTATTTTATGCTTTGCTTTGTTATTTCTGTCTTTCTGCTATTCTGTCTGTGAGATTTACAGCTGCCTGAGATCCGCTGACACGCTTCCTCGTGGATCGATCCTGACTTCCCACTACTGCATAGGGAGGGAGTCTTGTAATCATTTGCGTGGGCATAATCTGGTTTGATTTATATTTTATATTTTGAACTCGATTTCCTCCTACAACAGGGATACAGACCGCTAGTTCAAGCCCCTTAGGGCAATCAATACGGCAGCTTAAAGACCAGAGAGCTTATCTGCAATGTCAGCAAGCTTGTCTGCAGTGCTCGCCTCAAACTCAACAAATCGACACTAAAGATCATCCAAAATAGCAAAACAAGACCATCGTCATTAGGGCTTGGCTTCCGGTCTGGACTAGATCGGACCGGACCGGAATTTTTATAGACATGGACCGCGGATCGGACCGGGACCGAGCAATATGGTCCCGGGTTTTCCGATCCGCGGACCGGAAAGATCGAATGGACCGGTTTGCCTGCAACCTTTTTATTTTTAAAGACACTGATGTACCAGGGATGAGAAGACCGGGCTGACGGCCAATAGGCGAAATAAAGAGTACGAGGGTATCCAGCGAAATGAGAGACTAAGAGAGGGATAATATTTTGAGAGGCGAGCACGAGGGCTGAGACTGGTGGCTTATTGGTGTCCGGCGAAGTGAGAGACCGGTGGCCTTGGCGTCCGGCCGACACAAGAATTGAAGATTTCATTCAATTCTTCAATTAATTGTTCAATTTAATCTTCAAATTTTTTTTAAATCGACATGAGAGAGGGATGAGAGACAAAATGAAGAATTCAATTCTTCAATTGAATGAAGACGTACGTTCCAAGTTTTCAACTCCCAGAAACGAAGAATTGAAGACGTGTACAGGCACGCCTCTACTTTCTTTCTTTCTTTCTTTCTTTCTTTCTTTTTTTCTTTAAAAAAAGCGACAGGCTTTCCGGTTCAATTCCGGTCCGGTCCCGGGTTTGGACTGGAACCCGGAATCAAGAATTCTATGGACCGTGCACCAGACTGTAATTTCCGGTCTGGTCCTAGTCTGATTCTGGTCCGATCCAAAATTTGCCCAACCCTAGTCGTCATCCACAATAACTTCTTCTTTCTCTATTATTTCTTCCCTTCATTCTCATCTGACTCATCCCTTCTCGCCCGATCATATACTTCAGACCATTGGCCCTTAGAATCATCCCCAATCAGCTGCAAGGCAAATACTTGTTGTGACTGATATTAAATTTTTTCATCCTATAGCAATAAGGTAGCTCCACAAGCAGGTAAAGTTGATGCTCAGAAGTCTGTCCTGCAATCCATCTGAAACACTCCGTTCTATCAAGACACTGGGTATACTCAGTAATTCCCCCCCCCCCCCCAATTCAAGTTGGCAATATTGTATACCTTCTCACGATTAAAAGAGTGCAAATAATCAAGACAAACTCCCAATCGTCGAGCAATCAACGATACCAAACCTCCAAAAGCAATGATGCGATCAGGCCTTACAAGAGTAGCTCTAGTCACCTCCAAACAACTCCCTAGAAATAACTGAACCCAGTCAGAAATATGCAATGCCTCGGGGATCAAATAGTAAATATAGCTCTAGGCCCTCATAATAACCAAAGTAGTGTCCTCCACACCCAAGAAAGAACTGCACAACACCAAATAGCATAATCTCAAAGCGGGATGGGTAATCATGAAGTCATAGTGGTGTCCACCCATCTCACAAGATCGACCTGTAGCCTCCTTCCATGTGTCATGAGGATATGGAGCAACCATTTCATACCCATAAGCCTCAACAGGCGTCTTGGTAACACCAAGAGCTTGTGCAATGAGATCCTTAGTCACCACGAACTTCCTACTCCTCAATTGGAAACGAATCTCCAAGTAAGAACGATAATCCAAGGTAGCCAAGAACTCTCTAACCAGCACCGGATAGGTAAACTCAGCAAGATCCATGAAATCGCCCAAACCTCCTTTCTCAAGAAGCCGAGAGACATCCTCAAATAATCCCAAACGTCACAACGTCGGGGGATGAAAGAATAGCATGGATCGATAATCCCTCTTCTCAAGCTTACACCAACACTCCTCCTGCTCCCAAGTCATAAAACTAGGCATCTCCATAGCAGGAACCAACGACATAGTGCATAAACTTGAATAAAACCGTGTAAGAACACCACAAAAACGACCAAAAATGATCTCTCTGCAGGTGACGACAGGCGCCGTGGACTACAATAACCGAATTCAAGCACGAACGTCGAGGAATCAACATCCAAACTCCTCCAAACTCAAAATTTGACGACCAACTTGGTTTCAAAAGCTTTCTTTGGTGGTAGGTTTGAGAATGGTATGGAAAAAGATTGAATTTGATTTGTGAAGGGCAGTGATGGAAAGTGTTTGGTGGGTAAGAAACTCAATTGAAACACAAGGCTTTAGGATTTTGTAATGGATTCAAGTAGGATCTTTAGGGGTTTATGAGTTTCCTTGGAAAGGAAATTCCATCTATCAAAAGAAAAGAAAATATATTAGAAATAGATAGAAATAATAAAAGAAAGATGAAATAGATAAAAGATAAAATCTACTCCTAAGATAAATGGAAACTAATCCTAGATAGAGCAATCTAATCCTAAGATATATAGAATAGATAAGAGAGAGATAAAAATAACCTAAGATAGAAAAGAATCTACTCCTAAACATAAATAAAATAAATCTAACCTAAAATAAAAATATGGAATAAAAACTAATCCTAAAAAGAAATCAAATCTAACCTAAAATAACCGAAAATGAAAAAGATAAAATAAGATAGAAATTACTCTCTTCCAATGTTACCAAAGATCCGGACGCGTCTGTGAACAGTGGACGACGATGGGCGCCGTGGACGGGGCGCCGGGATGTCCAGAACGTCATTCCATCATTCAGTCAAGAAAAATTCATCTACCAAAAGGTTCTAACACTACACTACTCCAATGTACAACAAAAAGATTTGTCCTACTTTATTGAATTGAAAAACTAAATGCGAAATTGAAACAATATTCCCTAATCTACCTTGGGTTGCATCCCAAGAAGCGCCTTTGTTTCACATCTTTGGCTCGACGTAATGCATTTCTTGATCAAGTTATCCCATCAAGATCCTCCACACTTGTCCTTTTCTTGACAAGAGGGGGAACCTTAGGAATTTCTCCAATGTATCCATAATTTGCACCAATCAATTCCTCATTGAAATGAGTTTATCTTGGGGTTGCCTTGAAAATGCAAAAACCTCAACATTGTTAGGAATCGATTTCTCATAGGGAATAATGTTGTAGGAGGAAATCGAGAATTGCAATAAAATATAAATAAAGTAAAGCAAACCAGATTCCGTCCCTTGTAAATAATTACAAGACCTCCTCCGGATGTAGTAGCGGGAAGTCAGGATCGATCCTCGAGGAAGCACGTCAGCGGATCTCAGGTATCAGTAAATCTCACAGACTGAAGTAAAGGATAAAAGCAGAAAAGAAAACGAAAGCACAAAAACTAGTCGATATCGAGAAAAATTGCTCGATATCGACAAAAACTTCCCGACGTCGAGTAAAGACAGAAACTTTAAATTGGAACCTTTCGAACACAGAACACGAATTTCGAAGAAATAAATCAATAAACTAAAGACTTCCAAGATCAGGGTTTCAACACCACAACGATAACCATGCAAAGTAACACATAAAGACATAAAAGATCATGCTTTTCATCAAATAACTTCCGTTATTAACAAATAGGAATATAGAAGCTTTCGCATAAACCCTAATTGTTACTAACCCTTTTTAACATAATTAACCCAAGTTGTATTAAGATCACCTTCTCTTCAATAACACAAACAAGGATCACCTTCAACTTTCGCAAAGGAATCATGCTCATAGGGATAGAAGACGAATTGCATAAAAAGATCAAACCTTTACCGCATCACCTCACATGGATACCGTCGGGCTCACCCCGACCCTATAAGTGGGTGGACTACTCGCTCTTTATAATCAATAGAGACATCAATAATAAAAGGAAATAACTTGCATTAAATAAACCAAAGAGAACTTACAACTGATCGAAGACAAACCGTCTATCAACACCTTCTCTCCTCTCATCACAAGCTCTCTCTCTCTCTCTCTCTCTCTCTCTCTCTCTCTCTCTCTCTCTCTCTCTCTCTCTCTCTCTCTATATATATATATATATATATATATATATATATATATATATATATATATATATATATATATATAACTACTTGTCTCTGAAATTGAATTGAATAAAATCCAGCCCATAGGGCTTTATTTATATCCTTCCAACCCTTGCTAATCAAGGTAAGAAAGTCTATCTATATCTATATCTTGTTTATCTACTTACTTATAGATTAAATAATGGAATAAAAGAAATAAATCAACTAGGACTATATCTAATTTGTGGATAAATCTTCCATGGAGTTGATAGATCTTGATAGAAGTTTATGGAATTTCATCTCAAAAATATCTCCATTGGATTCGGGATAGAAACTTAACAAGAAGTCAGTTAAGCTCGGAATCCGCCACCTGGGTCAACTCGATATCGAGTAGGATTGCTCGATATCGAGTAGATGTAAAAGTAGATGTAAAGCATAGCGAATTAGGCTCACAACAAATAACAATAGAATCATTTGAATTAGACACAATTTCATGTGACTTAAACAAATTCTCAATTTTTCTTTCAATGTCATCTTTCCCTAAATCAACTTTTTCTTTGTTAGAAGACTTATGCAATGGTTCATTCTCAATAGAAGCATCTAACAAACTATTTGATTCATTCCTGTGATCACTATCATTAGAGTCAAGAACATCCACATAATCATTAGTAGAAGGAACAATATAATAGGCTCAAATATAGAAAACGCAATCTTTTTACCATCAAACTCCATTGTTAGGTAACCTTCAAAATAATCAATCTTAGTCATAGCCGTTCGCAAGAATGACCTTCTCAAGATAATTGGAGTTTCAGGCGTGCCTTGTTCCTTATCCAATATAAAGAAATCAGCTGGAAATATCAAATCATTTACCTTAACCAAAACATCCTCAACAACTCCTCTAGGCTTAATACTAGAACGATCTGTGAGTTGTATAGTAACACCAGTTTCAGACAATGCATTGAGACCCAAAAAAATGTACGAATTATATGACATCATATTAATTGAAGCACCTAGGTCTAACATAGCTTTTGTGAAGCTAGCATTACCTATTGCACATGAGATAGTAAACATACCTGGATCTCCGCACTTTTCAGGCAATCTTTTATGTAATAAATCAGAAACATTTTCATTTAAACTTACCTTTTCTTTCCTTCGCATCCTTTCCTTGCGTTTCATTGTGCATAATTCTTTCAAAAACTTTGCATAGTGAGGCACAGTTTTGCAGTTTTGATCAAATTGAAAAGTGGAATATTTACCTCACAATGAGCAAAGGTGTCGTAAAGAATTTATTCATCTTCCTACTTACGATCAAGTCTTAAGGCATGAGGAAATGGTGGTGCAGGTCTTGGGACCTCAAAATACCACGCATTGGATGATTTCCTTGGGGATTGCACAATGCTTGAAATCGGATCTGGGATTGGAGGGGGCGGCGGGCGCTGTGGGGAAGGGTGGCGGGCGCCATCATCAACAGTGTACGATTCCGAATTTGTGTTGTCTTCCTCGCCCACATCAAGCACTTCCTTAGGCCTCTCTTCAACATTCCTAGTGGGCACATTCACTTGTTTTCCTCCTCCAAGGATCATGACACTCACATTCTCCTTTGGATTAACTACCACTTGTGATGATCTTTTGCTTTCACTTAACCAATCTACGTAGCCATTTGACTCAACAATTTCTCCTGAACACTCATCTTGTCAAGAAACAACCTCAATGGATCATCTTTATCCTCTAGTTGTGTGTTTCTTTGGTGATTCTCAAATTGTCCTCTTCCTTGGTAAGGAACTTGTTGTTGCTGACCCATGTCGTTGAATCCACTTTGATAATTTGAATTGTAGCCCTGATTGTAACCATTGTTACCAAAGTTGCGGCGAGGTACGTAATCCATAACACTCAAAACAGTGACATCTTCTTGAATCAAATGACACTTATCATTCGGATGGGTTGGATTTCCACAAACACCACAAGGTTGAGACTGTTGAGATTGATTCAGTTGCATAGCCATCTTGTTCACTAGACCGTCTCTAGAATTATCTAACTTATGAACTCCTCTAACTCTTTGGTGTCTCCCATATTGTTGCGACGCATTAGCCAACCCTTCGAAAATCTGCATTGCTTCTTGAGGTGTCTTATCCAAAATATCTCATCCACTAGTAACGTTGATGAAACTCCTATCGGTGTCAAGCAAGCCCTCATAAAGATATAGCACTAGATCATCCTCGGGTATACCATGTTGTGGACAACTACCCTTAAGCTTCTTGAACCACTCAACATACTCATAAAGCCTCTCCGTAGGTGATTGCTCAATACTAGATAGCTCATTCTTGAGTTTGTTGAGGCGAGTTGCAGGAAAGTACTTTTGCAGGAAAGCTTTCTTCAATTCAACCCAAGTAGTAATGCTTTCGGATGATAGGTAATAAAGCCAATCGCTTGCAGAATCTTTCAAGGTAAAGGGGACCACTCTCAACATCAATTGGTCATCGGTAAGGCCTTGGGGTCTAAGTATATCGCACACAGTCACAAAGGTAGGAAGGTGTTTGTTTGGTTCCTCCCCAGACAATCCATGAAAGTAGGGTAAAATAATAGACCAATTCGACTTGTACTCAAATTTTGAACCCTCGGGGAAATCAGGAAGTCTAATTGCAAGTGGTTGACTCAAATTAGGTTCCTTTAGGTTTCTCGGTGTCTTTCTTGGCGGATTAACAACTTTGATACGGGGTAGCCGTAGGATGGCCCGATCTTCGACAATCAAGACTCAAAGACAAGAATTAAACAAGAACTCAATAAGAACAAACAAGAACGCAGAAAAAGACTCAAGAAAGACGCAAGAACACCAAGATCCTCAAGGAACTCGACGTCGACTATGAGCAAACGAACAAGACACGATGAAATAAAGTAAAGACTCAAAATTGAATAAAGACACGATTGATAGATGGATTGAGTCGATCTATATAGAACAAGATGAAGACCCCAGACCTCCGTAGAGGGTAGGAACCAACACCAATGACTGTATAACCCGCCTCTACAACCCTACACAACCAAGCGGTCAACTTGGAGGCACAAGGAGGAGGCTCGTGAATATCAGGATTACCAAGCTCTTGCGAGGTTGATAAACACAAGGCAAACCAAGCTAAGAACAACACATCGAAACTTATCCCACGCAGGGGAACTCTGTTCCTCCCTAGGAGAACTCTCCAAATGTGACTTTTTGTAAAAAAAATCAATTCTATCTCTTTTTATTGAATGAATGAAATGTTTAAATAGAAAAATAACTAGGGTTTGGTTTGCTTCCTTAGAGGCTAAGAATTGCTTGCCAAACTTAATCTTAACTAGATAAAAATATCCTAATTAATAAAGATAAGAACTAATTAGATATAATATCAATTAATTGAAAAGTCAACTAATAGATAGTATTCTAATTGACATTATTCCTAAATAAATATAAGGATAAAATGATAAATTAAATATGGAAAGATAATTATTTTCGTCCAAACAATGAACAATTGCAAAGATGTTGATTTTCGGCCATGTTCTCGGTATATTCTGGAAAAAACCTTCAACAGAAAATTTGTAGATCTCTTCGTCCTCGTTCCGACAATATATGGCACAATCCAATCCGATCAATATTGACTCCGAACGACCCGTTTTAAAGAGACATCGCAAAGCTGTCAAAATCTGTTGAACGATTTAAACTTGTTGATAAGCACAACTCGTTTTCCCTTCATCAAACTTCGTCTCCCATCTCCTTTTGTGTGTCAAATTCGAGCCTCCTTTTCAACCTAAGAGATCTTTCAATCTCAGAATCAAAAGACAAAGGCAATGAATTAGAAGATCTAGTTTGAACCATATAAGGACACAAAATACTCAAAGAAAAAAAAAAGAGAATCAATGATAGAAATAAAGAAAAGCAAACTCCTTTTTTCTCTCCGGCAACGACGCCAAGACATTGGTGCGGGACGAATGTCGTTGGCACTTTCGCCCTTTCTCAAATAGTAATAAAATCCTAATTCAAAGCTCAAAACCAATAGATTAGTAAATCAATGAATTGTGATAATTGATAAGAAAGTAAAGTAACTAACTTTATGATTACAAAGTAATTGATAATAAATTAGAGAAGATATTCACCTGTAATTCTCTTACAATGCTTGAGATTCATGGTCCTATGATTGATTCATTAATTATTCATAAGCATAGGTCTACTTGACTAAAGTTGAAGGATCCGCAGGAATACAATCACCTTATTCAATATCACTAAAGAATAGCATTAATGACTCAAGTAATTAAACCAATTGGCATATTGATTCAGTGCAATTAGAGACAAATAGGCGCAAGCCACAATCGGTCCTAACAACATCTAACGATATAGATCAATCAAAATCATCCACTATAAAGACAAAGAAATTTCACTACTTCAATACCTTCGTATGCTATCAAGAACACAACAACGAATTCATAGCTAAGATGCAATTTCTAACATGGTGATCAATCATAGAAAGGAACACAAATATAATCAATAGGCATAAGATGACAAATATAATCATGAATAACTAAATAGATTCAAGTCCTCACAATCTAAACAACCATGTCTTCGAATCAAAAGCAAAACTATGAGTTT
Source organism: Persicaria tinctoria (assembly GCA_037127255.1). Classification (NCBI taxonomy): domain Eukaryota; kingdom Viridiplantae; phylum Streptophyta; class Magnoliopsida; order Caryophyllales; family Polygonaceae; genus Persicaria; species Persicaria tinctoria. Next base: position 36,563,952 of record JBANSL010000012.1, on the reverse strand, counting down.
AGCAACTCATAGGCCAAAAACCTCTCTTCTTTCTCAAAACGTTCATTGTCTCTCTAAACTCACAATAGTTCTCGTCCTGAAAACAATAGAAATAACCTAATAAAGAGTGGTGTAAACCCTAGAAATCTAATAATATAATAATAGGAAATAGAATCTTCGAATTCAAATCGCAATCGCTGAACACGGAGCCACGGCGGGCACCGCCCTACGCAGTGACGGTTTTCCTTCTTTTCTTCAATGTTGTGCTCCCTTGCTCCTTTATAGCCTCTTCCTCAGCCTTCATATGCTCCAAAACATGTCTCTTAAGCTCTTCCAAGATCCCATCCAAGGTTAGAATGTAACTCTGCAAAATAAACACTAAAAAGACGTAGATTCTGAACTCGAATACTTCACAAGTAAGATATGAAACTAGACTAAAACATATGCAAAACTCCTATCTAAATGCAATAAGAAATACCTATAGTGCTTGAAACAGGAAACTTGAAGTCAGCACAGATTGGATAGAATCCCAGATAGAAGTTCACTCAGAATGAACTCGGAGTTGGGTAGATCCGGACCTAGAAACCAACTACAAAGGGAGGAGTCGATCCGAAGATACTCGGAGCTGAAGCAATTGAAAATTGTAGTTAACAGACAATGTTTGGGAAGAAGATGTTGATTCTGAAATTGGATGCTTACTATTCCAAAAGGATTGCCGTTATAAAGAGTATTAGGATCCGAAAGGACTACCGTTACAAGAGGTGGGATCCAAGATCCAAAACTGAAAAGCAAATCCAAATAAATCTGTTCGGATTTATAAACTAAACCTAGGAACAAGTTCCCTGTGACATGGAAGATTGGAAACTAATATGTAATTATGACGAACTTTAACACCCATTGTTCTCCAATATACTTAATCACATAATTAACAATCTCAATTTCAAGTATATTGATTCATTTTTTGGATCTGAATTTTTGGGTTCTAGAACCCTAATTGTTTGAAACTCGAAATCGAAACTGATTTCCTCCAAATTGTCCACAAAAACATCCTACAAAACATCAATAACAACATTCTAAGCAAATCCCCCTTGCTCTGGAGTCCAGATTGCATTAAACCTGAAAGAAGCGTACAAAAACAAACACTAGAGGAGGTGCCGAGGTGGGATGAGAGACGAGATAAGTCGACCGGAGTTGCTTGCATTGATTCCTTTAGGACGAAGAATACATGGTTTTCAGTTTTGGAACGAACCGAAATCAATTCAATTTTTGGATAAAGAACAGTGGGCAATGAGAAAGGTCAAGAACAATGGAGGAGGAGGAAAGAGAAAGGTCAGAGCTGATATAAGCATGTTATCCCTAAATTATTATGTTAATTATATTTCAAGCCCAAAGTTTAATTTTCAAATCAAAGCCTCGAGAAATGTTCTCCATAAAGTTGAGGAGATTTTTATATGGACTGAAATAATCTAGGTGAATGTGGTGCAATCGTCTTAGCGAATACCTTTAGAAGGAAGGATATAAGAATGACTCAAAATGTTCATGTATCTTTATAAAAAAATATATGAATAAGAGTTTGCCATCATTGTAGTATATGTTGATGATTTAAACATTGTTGGAACCCTGAATGAAAAAAATTGAAATGAAAGATCTTGGGAAAACCAAGTTTTATCTCGGTTTACAAATTGAACATGTACGAGATGGAATTTTTGTCCATCAATGTAATTACACCGAGAAAATTCTAAAGAGATTCAACATGGATAAAGCTCATCCATTGAACTCACCCATGGTCGTTCGTTCTCTAAATATATACAATGACCCATTCCATCCTCGAGAAGATGATGAGGAACTACTTGGCCTAGAAGCACCATACTTAAGTGCTGTTGGTGCCTTGATGTACCTAGCCAACAATACAAGGCCTGATATTGCCTTCGCTAAACTTCTTGTCAAGATATAGCTCAACTTCAATAACGAGACATTGGAACAGAATTAAACATTTGCTTTGTTACCTTAGAGGCACAAATGATCTTGGTTTATTTTATCAAAACTGTCCAAATGCCACTCTTGTTGGTTATGCAAATGCAGGATATCTGTCCGACCCACACAAGGCTATGTCTCAAAATGGATATGTCTTCACTTATAGAAATACAAATATATCATAGTAATCCACATAGCAAACTCTGACTGCTACATTATCAAACCACGCCGAATTAATAGCATTGTACGAAGCAAGAAGAGAATGTGTGTGGCTAAGATCGGTGATAAAATATATACACAAGGAATCTTGAATCAAGTCCATCAAAGGTAGGCCAACCGTGATATACGAAGATAACTCCGCATGTGTCACTCAAGTAAAGGAACCGGAGAACTTGAGAAGAAAAGAAAAATTGAAGTCCAACAAATCCGATCAGATGAGAATCTCGCCGACTTGTTCACCAAGTCATTACCTCCCAAGAAGTTCGAGCAACTTGTGAGCAAGATCGGAATGTGTCGGCTTCGAGAAGCTCATTAAACATGTCAAATTCAGGGGGAGAATTATAAGCGCTGCACTATTTTTTCCTTCGATCGGGTTTTTATCTAACTGAGTTTTTCCTGACAAGGTTTTTTATGAGGCATCACGATCAATGCATATAATAAGATTAAACTTGTATAAATTTTCTTAGATTCATGATATAAGGTCAATATTCCAAGGGGGAGGGATATTGTAATATTTTATTACATGATGAATATTTCACCTTACAGTAAAATATCCCCAAAATCAGGGATATTTTGGTGGTGATATGGATGGATCCGGGTTGTTGTAAATTAAGCAAGAAATCAGAAAAATAAAGTACGGTTATAAATACAAACGTTTTGTTATTTACCTCTAAAATTATCACAAAAGTAGCTTTGAATTTCTAGTATTTTTACTCGGAAAATTTTCTACAACTATTACGTTTTTTTTGTTACTAGTTTATTTTGATCTTATGTCCGCAACACAACCCACAAGTAACTTCCCCGGAGGGCTGTCATCAACGGGGAACTCAACGCAAAGGCATTAGCATTTGATTTTATTTGGCAGGGGTAAACGTTGGACAAACATCCCTTCGAACTTGTTAAATCCCACCCCAATGTTACACGTGATATGAGTCCTAATGGCTGGGAGGTTTAGGGTTTGATCGAGTTCACCTGTCGCATACTGACCATTCAAGCTCACACGTGATATGAGATGCATCATTATTTTTAATTTTTTTTTTTATAAGGAAAAAATTCGGGTGGTGGTTAGCTAACCCGAGAGCATCCCGAAGGATGAGATCACGAAGATCATGAGATGCAGCATTATAACCACTATGCTAACTTGTGATTGATTATGAAATATTTCTATAACATTACTATTGTTTTTATTATAAGCAATTTGATTTTAAAAAATTTCAATTCAAAAGTGTAAAGTAGACAAAAATTGTATGAAAAAAATATTACTCCCTCCTTCCGATAATACATGGGTTTTTAGAGGTGAGTTTCCGTTCGATAATAGATGGACTTTTATGTTTTTTAGGTGGAGATTGTAATGATTGATATTGATTTATGTGTTATTGACTTTTTAAAAGAATTTCATTGGTTAAAATGTGTAGCGAGTGTTAAAAAATAATAAAATTGATGAAAAAGTTAGTGTAATGATGAATTTTTTTTAAAGTGAAGTGTTTTATTAAAATTTGTGTAAATAGACGGAGATAGTATAACTTTCCAAAAAATAACAACCAAATAAAAATTCCAAAGCTGAACCAAATTAAATAAACTCCAAGTAATCCATCTATAACAAGATTTAGAAGAATCCTTAAGATCAAATAGGAGCTTAATCTACACACCCTTCCCTACATCAGTTCAACCTTTACACGGAGAAGAAGTAAATCAGCTACAAATAATACTTAGGAGAGATTAGATAGAGTTCTAGCTCAGCAAGAGATAATTACTAAGTTCAACAATTTAAGAGTACAACACCACTCTTTCTCTTCATTCAATCACTGTCCAATTACATTCTCATTAGGAATGAATGAGCAAAAAAAAAAAGGATCACCATTCAGATTTGAGATGGCCTGGTCACTAAATCCTAAAATGGCTGAAATTATCAAAAAAGTATGGCACAACAAATTTCATGGATCCCATGCTTATAATTTCATGAAAAAACAACAACTTTTAAAAAAGAACATCAAAAACTGGTCTAAAACACAAAATAACAACATCCGTAAACAACTACAAAAACTAGAACCAGAAATATTATAACTACAGAAGTTACGCCCATGGGGATCCTTAACAGCAAGACAAGAAACAAGATTAGCTAATCTAGAAAATAAAAAGAGGAAATCCTAGAATTTAACTTTAAATTTTGGAAATAGCGAGCAAGAATTAAACATACACATCTAACAGACAAAAATACAAGGTATTTTCATATCAATGCAAAAATAAGGAATTTTAAAAGGTCCACGAGTTCGTTTACTACCAAACAAGGCCAAATCATAACAAACCAGCATGATATAACATATCAAATTACAGAAGAAATGGCTGAAAGATTTATTGGAGAAAATCAGAGGAAAATTACAAGTGATGAATTAATAAATATCCATCCCCAAATAGAGTCGGAAGAGAACCTGCAATTAATAAAAAATCCAACAAATACTGAAATTAAATATACACTAATAAATATGGCAGAAGACAAGTCCCCGGGTCCTGACGGTTTTCCTCCAGAATTTTACTTAAAATTCTGGAATACCGTGGGTTGTTCCTTCTGCAAAATAGGTAAAGCTTTTTTCCACTCAGATAGTATTCTTAAACAAATCAATCAGACCTTTATAGCCTTAATCCCTAAAGTAGAAGACCCACAAAATATCAACAACTATAGACCGATTAGTTTATGCAACACTATATATAAAGTCATAGCAAAAATACTAGCTAATAGACTAAAAGCAGTTCTTCCGAAACTCATTAACCCCTTCCAAGGTGCTTTTATTGAGGGAAGATCTATACAAGACAATACTCTTATAGCCCATGAAGTATTTCATTCCTTTAACAGACAAAAAGGCAAAACTGGATGGTTGGCGCTAAAACTAGATATGGAAAAAGCTTATGATAAAATTAACTGGTCTTACATAGAAGCAACACTAAAAAAATGGGCTTTCACCCGATTTGGGTCAATTGGACGATGAAATGCCTAACCACCACTACCTTTTCCATTTTAGTTAACAATTCAGCAGGCAAACAGTTCAAACCAAATAGAGAAATTAGACAATGTGACCCATTAGCTCCATACATATTTGTAATAGTAATGGAAAGTCTAGCAAGAGAAGTTCACCGAGAAGCAATTAAGGATGATGCCCTTGTGGGCATTAAACTAACAAAAAATGGAACTCTTATTCCTTTCCTTACCTTTGCAGATGATACTATAATCTTTTCTAAAGCATCCCATATGAGCCTTCATACCATTCAAAACTCACTAAATAACTTCTCTAACTACTCTGGATTAACAATAAACTACAATAAGAGCTCGATCCCATTTTCTAAGAATACTAATCCAATACTAGCCAGGAACTTAGCTACTCAAATGCGAATTCCGATATAAAAAACTATTGAGAAATATCTAGGAATTTCCCTAGTTAATGGCAGAGTTAAAAACTGTGTTTTTAAAGAAGCAATACAAAATCTAAAAAAACAACTCTCTAAATGGAAATCCTCCTCAATATCTCAAGCAGGGAGAGCCATATTAATCCAATCAAACCTGAGTTCAAAAACAAACTATTTAATGCAGAACTTCCTTCTACCAAAAGGTATACTTAATCAAATAGACCAGATTAATAAAAATTTCTTTTGGAACAAACTACAATCAGAAAGATATACACCACTGATAAGCTGGAATTCAATATGTCAACCAAAAAAAGAAGGAGGCCTTGGAATAAGAAAAGCAGAATCTTTAAATGAAGGACTAAAGATGAAACTCCTCTGGAAAATTCATACTGATCAAAATAGCATCTGGGCAAAGATCATAAAAGAAAAATATTTACAAACTGCGGGTATAAATGAAAGGGATACACAAAATACTTCGTGACAATTTGGGAGACTACTATCCTTAAGGAATAAATTCAATTTAGGCCTTAAATGGTTAATCGGTAATGGAGAAGATATAAATGTATGGAAGGATCCATGGCTTGATAATGCTGATTTAAACCCTTACCAAAAAGAGGATTACCAAAATCTCAAAAGTAGTAGACTTGATAGATAGCCAAAAACAAGGGAACTTCTCGCTACTTCAGAGAATCTTCCCACGACAAATCATTGATCAAATTCTACAAATTAAAATACCCACTTGGGATACTAAAGACAAACTAATCTGGAAGTTTGAAAAGGATGGTAGGTTCTCTACTAAATCTACGGCTAATATAAATGTTACCACTAACAACACTAGTACAAACGATCTCAAATGGATCTGGAACCTTGACTTACCCCCCAAGAATCAAAAATCTTATTTGTAATCGATGGTTTACCCACCACACAAAGGCTAAACAAACATTTGAATAGAGTTCTAGCACAATGCTCTCTCTGTAATAGTGATGATGAGAGTGCTACACACTTATTCATTAGCTGTAACTTTAGTAGGAGGCTTATTCAAAATTATGAGAACATATGTGGAAAATCTCTACTACATGCAGAAGACTATAACGAAAATATAATTGCTATCCTTCATATAAAAAGAAACTGCAAATCCACTTTAAGAGACTTAGGATTTATATGGCAAACAATTTGGGATACAAGAAACAATCTAATTTTCAAAAATAAAAATCCTAACCCAACTATTAATCTAGCCTTTGAAGTAGATTCAAATGTTAAATGTTGGATTTCAGAAATGGATATGATAAACCGCAAACAACGATCTCCAAAAGGAACAAAGTAAAATGGATAAAACCTCCGAGCAATATCTATAAAATTAATATAGATGGCTCGGTTAGGCCCACGGGCACTTGCCATGAGGGAGGAGTCATTCGTGACTCAGAGGGCAACTTACTAGATGTATTCTTCCAAAATACATCTAAAGGATCGATCTTACAGACAGAAGCAGAAGTTATCATTGTAGGTATTCAGCACGCAACAAGGAAAGGAATTCGGAAGGCGATCATTGAAAGTGACAACCAGACAATCATCAAGGCAATACACAAAGAAATTATCACCCCGTGGGAAGTCATCCATCAAGTTGAGAAGATCAAGATTATGGCTCAACGTATTGATCAGGTTCAATTTAGGCATTGTTATAGAGAGGCAAACAATGTAGATGACTTCATAGCTAGAAAAGGTATCGATTATATTAGATCTACATCTCCTCTTACTAAGGAGTTGTATTCCATCATCCTTAAGGATGATCCTAGTAGTTTGTTACGACTTTCGTAGCAAACTCCAACTGTTTGCATACTGTAAAAAAAAAAAAAACTCCAAGTAATCCATGTGGGGGTATATGTGTTTGAATTGAAAACCCTTTGAACAATAAAGTATTCACCCCTAGTCTCAAGAGTTAAGATTACATAAACACGAAAATGAGGTGAAAGGGTTTTAGAATATTCTCAAAAAGTATACAAAAAAAAAAAAAAACCCAAAAGGCAAAAAAAAAATAAAAAAACATGAAGCACCACAAGAAAGGCATATGACAATTCGAAAGCATATTGGTTGTAGAAAGAGTATAAACAAATGGAAGACCAAAATTAATTCCTTTCTGATATCCGACTACAAGGAAGGAATGTTTGTTCCTTGACAACACACCCATTTGAATGATGAACTCAGAAGCAAGGCATTGTGTATATATGTTGCAGTATTCGACCGAATGAAGAGAGATTGTAATACAATTCAACAAGCAAAGGGTTTGAGGGAAATGGCTGCAGCCTCACCTACCTTGCAGAAGTCAGACTCTATCGCGGAGAACATGCCAGAAGCGCTGAGGCAGAGCCGTTACCACATGAAGAGGTGCTTTGCTCGGTACATCCAGCAAGGGAAGCGCCTGCTAAAGATCCACGAGCTGATGAGCGAGCTCGAGAAAAGCATTGATGACCACACCGAGCGGAACCAAGTCTTGGAAGGCACACTTGGCTACATCCTGTGCTCAACTCAGGTCTATACAAATTCAACTCTTGGCTTATTAATATTATATGAATGTGTTTGGTTGGCATTAATATTTATAAGCATTTTAAAAATGTGGGCGCAGGAAGCAGCTGTTGTTCCTCCTTTTGTTGCATTCGCGGTGAGGCCAAGCCCCGGCTATTGGGAGCATGTTAAGGTGCATGCTACTGATCTCACAGTCGAAAGTATAACAGTAACTGAGTATCTGAAACTCAAAGAGAGTATCTTCAACGAGCCATGGTACTTCCCTTTAGTTTTGTTTGGTTGAATTGTGACGATAATAGTTTGTCTCGATCAACTTTGGAATTCGTTATGTTATTATTTGTACGTAACAACGAGCTTGCAGGTCCAAGGATGAAAGTGGTTTGGAGATAGATTTTGGGGCTTTAGAATACTCCATGCCGCGTCTTACCCTGTCGTCTTCAATAGGAAATGGACTGAGCTACGCGTCCAAGTTCTTGAGCACGAGGCTTTACGGAGAAAAGGAGGCTGCAAAGCCTCTCGTCGACTACCTACAAACATTGCAGCATGATGGACAAGTATGAGATGAAAACCATTGGAATTGAATTGTAATTAGAAATGAATGTCTCCAGTACTCCTGGTTGCCTGGTTGGTGGCTGTCTTTCTTAATTAAGAATCATGTTTGCAGAAACTCATCCTAAATGAGACACTGAACACAGCAGCAAAGCTCCAGGCAGCACTTGTAGTAGCTGATGTGTTCCTTTCGTCTTTTCCTATAGACGAGCCTTACCACAATTTTGAGCTAAGGTTTAAGGAGTGGGGTTTCGAGAAGGGATGGGGAGATACTGCAGGAAGAGTAAGGGAGACGATGAGGATCCTATCTGAAGGGCTTCAAGCGCCGGACCCTTCAAGCGTTGACAAGTTCTTCAGCCGGCTCCCAACAATCTTCAACATCGTAATATTCTCGGTCCATGGATACTTTGGGCAAGCCAATGTGCTTGGCTTGCCGGACACTGGAGGACAGGTACTCAAATCTTCTTGCAATTTCTGTACAAAATCTATACAATTCTCAACTGAAAAATAACATATATGCTACTATTGCTATTTCAGGTGGTCTACATCTTGGATCAAGTCAGAGCACTAGAGGAGGAACTGCTGCTTAGAATTAAGGACCAAGGTCTTAACAAAAAGCCCCAGATTCTAGTGGTAAGTACATTACGTCGAAAATAAGTTTAAAATTTAACTTGGATATATATTGATCTCATTCGATTGTATTGATACCGAATTGAATGAGTAGGTGACAAGGCTGATACCAGATGCACAAGGAACCAAATGCAACCAAGAATTGGAAGCCATTGAGGGCACCAAGCACTCTCACATTCTTCGGTTGCCTTTCAAGACACAAAATGGGATCCTTCGCCAATGGGTTTCCCGCTTCGACATATATCCTTACCTGGAAAGGTTTACCAAGGCAAGTACAGACTAGACCACCGTACTGTGAGTGAGCTTCTACATTTATATAACGTGACAAAAAAACTATTTGTCACCAATTCATCAGGATGCGACGGATAAAATCCTTGAGCTTATGGAGGGAAAACCCAACCTCATTATTGGGAATTACACCGACGGAAATCTGGTGGCATCGCTGATGGCAAACAAACTTGGAGTGCCTCAGGCAACTATAGCACATGCCCTGGAGAAGACCAAGTATGAGGATTCAGACGTGTACTGGAAAGAAAAGGATCCAAAGTATCACTTTTCATGCCAGTTCACAGCAGACATAATCGCGATGAATGCTGCAGATTTCATTGTCACCAGCACGTATCAGGAAATAGCCGGAAGGTGAGACAATTCAATTCAAACAAACTAAATATGATTTGCATTTGTCATTTGTATGTTGATAAAAGGGTCTATACATATATACTTTTGGTTGTTAATTTCAGCAAAGATAGACCCGGGCAGTATGAACAACATGCCGCGTATACTCTTCCAGGCCTCTACAGGGTTGTTTCGGGAATCAATGTCTTTGATCCCAAGTTCAACATTGCATCTCCTGGAGCAGACCAGACAGTCTACTTCCCTTACACTGAGAAGCAAAGACGACTGACACAACTTCATCCAGCTATTCAAGAGTTACTCTACAATGATGTCAACAATGATGAGCACATGTAAGTAAAAAATACAATTCCTTTACAATATACATTGCTATTTGCATTTATTTATATAACTTGTAAGCAATGCATCTTGGAGCAGTGGATTTCTGCAAGACAAGAAGAAGCCGATAATCTTTTCGATGGCAAGGCTCGATACAGTGAAAAACATTAGCGGATTAACTGAGTGGTACGGGAAGAACAAGAGGCTTAGAAGCCTAGTGAACCTTGTAGTGGTGGCTGGCTTCTTTGACCCATCAAAATCGAAAGACAGAGAGGAAATGGCAGAAATAACGAAGATGCACGCATTGATAGAGACGTACGAGCTGAAAGGTGAGATGAGGTGGATTGCGGCACAAACTGACAAGTACCGAAATGGAGAGCTGTACAGATGCATTGCTGACACAGGAGGAGCATTTGTACAGCCAGCTTTGTACGAAGCATTCGGTCTCACAGTCATTGAGGCAATGAACTGTGGATTGCCTACTTTTGCTACCAATCAAGGAGGACCAGCTGAGATCATTGTCGATGGGGTCTCCGGCTTCCACATTGATCCTACAAATGGAGATGAATCAAGCAACAAAATCGCTGATTTTTTCGAAAAGTGCAATCAGGATGGGGAGTACTGGAACCAGATCTCACAAGGCAGCCTCCAAAGAATATATGAATGGTAAGTGAAGAATACACTAGCCAATACTATACTCAATAAGGATCGTCGATCATATGCAAGAGTCTGATTCTTAATTTCTTTGGGCTTTAATGGCAGCTACACATGGAAAATCTACGCGAATAAGTTGCTGAACATGGGTTGCACGTACAGCTTCTGGAGACAGTTGTATAAAGAACAGAAAATGGCAAAGCAAAGATATATCGAGATGTTCTATAATCTCCACTTCAGGAATCTGGTAATCCCTGGTTCATCTTGCAGCTATATATATATATACTGACCGTTACAGACCAAAGTTTTCGTTCTTGCTCTAATGATAATGCGTTTCACAGGCAAATAATGTACCAATCCCGATCCAAGAAGTTCCAAAACCAGTTCAAAAGGCAGTAGTGAAATCTCAACCGACAAGAAGGTAAGTTGTGGACCTCCGATCCATAGCTCAGATCAATTTTAATAGAATTCGGCGCATTTCTAACTCTTTATCTATCATTTTCTGTGCAATAACAGGCGTACAGATTCTCGCTTGATAAGGTAATGGAAGTGAATCTTATTATGAAGACTATATATATATAGAGCAGTTTAGTTTAATCAGAGTTGAACACGTACAATTATCACTTGACGTCCAGGTGGCTCGGATCTACCAAGTGAAATTCCACAAAACTGCAAACTTCACAGCTGAAGACAACCGTCTACTTGAAATTCTTCAACACTTTTTCGGTTGAAATATATATGCCACTACGTGACTGATGACTCATGTTATCCTTTGACGCATTATTATTGATTGTGATTTATGAATAAACTCAGACAGCCAAACCTTGCTGCTTGTTATAATATAATTGGGATCTATACAGCCAAAAGCTAGGATTGGCCGAGTTACTTTTCAGTGCAAAGTACTTGTTAATGGATGTAATAGATTGAAGAGGATAAGATCAGTGCTCATACCATGATGCACAGACAGAGAAAGCAAAGGAAAGAGAAGAGAGGATTTCCACTGTTTCATTCATCGTGTGTAATGTGTGTTCTTTGTTACAATGGGTTTCCACTAATATACTAGTTGACAAAATCTGTTATGCGGGATTGGGTGCTGAGGTGCAAGCTAACACCATACACCCTCATTGCCTATCTTAACACCCCCCCCCCCCCCCCCCCCCTCAAACTTGGGGAGGGGACAAACCGAGTTTGCCTAGCAGAAGATTCTGTTGTTGTGTTGTTGTGATGGTAGGATCTTTGTCAGGACGTCTGCCAGCTAAGAGCTTGTGGGGATGTGACAAAGATCCAACAGGCCATCCATTACCTTTTCTCTTGTAAAATGTCAATCAATTTCAATATGTTTCGTGCGTTCATGGAAGATGGGATTACGAACAATTTGAATAGCAGAAACATTGTCACAATACATTGTGACTGGCTTGATTGGAGTGACAGCAAGTTCATCAAGTAAACGAACCACCCAAGTTACCTCTGCTGCAGTTTAGGCCATTGCCCTGTACTCAGCCTCAGTGGAACTTCGGGAAACCACCCCTTGCTTCTTAGACTTCCAACTAATTGGAGACTTGTCTAATAAGATGACAAAGCCCGTGACTGATCGACGGGTAAAGGCACATGATGCCCAATCTGAATATGTAAATGCAGCAATACAAGGAGAATTGAAGCCATTAAGGGTTATGCCATGGGAAAGAGTACCAGCAACGTACTTAATAGTGTGATGCAAAGCCAGCAAGTGAGGAAGACGGGGTGCCTGCATAAATTGGCTAAGAGTCTGAACTGCAAAGGCAAGATCCGGATGTGTATTGGTGAGAAAGTTGAGTTTCCCAACCAACCTTCTATAGTATAGAGCATCAGGGAGCAGGTCGCCTTTAAGAGGGTACAACTTAATATTCAGAGGAAGCGGAGTTAGAGCACACTTGTCAATGGAAATAGCAGCATCTTCAATTAGCTCTTGACTGAACTTATGCTGAGAAAGGTGAATCCCATGATCACTGTAACTTACTTTCAATCCCATAAAGTAGTGAAGCACCCCTAAATCTTTAATTGTAAAGGTGGTATCCAAGAAAGACTTGAGTCTGGTAATTTCCTCCAAATTAGAACCCGTGACTAGGAGATCATCAATATAAACAGCAACAATTGTGATCTGACTACTATTCTTCTTGATAAATAATGAAGAGTCAAGCTTAGACTGAGTGAAGTGGAGAGACTGAACCAAAGCTTCAGTGAGTTTCGAAAACCATTGTCTACTGGCCTGTTTTAGTCCATATAGGGACTTTCGAAGTTTGCAAACAAGACTGTGAGGATTAGGAAGGCCTTCAGGCATTGTCATATAAACATCTTCATGGAGATCACCATGGAGAAAAGCATTATTAACGTCCATCTGAAACAAAGGCCAAGGTTTAGCAGCTGCAATAAAAATGATGATACGGATTGTGGGCATCTTCACAACATGAGAAAAGGTTTCGTGATAATCAATTCCCTCCTTTTGAGTGTATCCCTTCGCCACCAAACGAGCCTTGTGCCTTTCCAAAGTTCCATCTGCTTTGAGCTTGACTCTAAAAACCCACTTGTTGCCAATGGGTCGTTTCCCAGGTGGGAGAGAAACAAGAGACCAAGTATTATTAGCAGTTAAGGCCTCAATTTCTTTCTTCATATCTAGAACCCAAGAAGGGTCTTGGGAAGCAACTTTGAAGGAGGTTGGTTCAGTATAAGAGGATAAGTGAGATAGAAAAGCAAAGGATGTGGAAGATGTAGATGGAGAGGTAAACAAGGAGGCCGAGTGTGAGCAATTGGTGCAGACAAAGTTATTCACATATGAAGGTGGTCTAGGAGCTCTGGTGGATCTTCTGAGAGGTGGGGCAGCAATTTCTGTATCAGAAGAAGCGGTAGGATTAGGGGTAGGAGAAGGGGTTGAATCATCAGAGACAGAAACATCAGGGGATGAAGGAGGTGATGTTGTAGTCTGAGTGGGTAAGAAAATGGAAGGAGGAAAACATGTGGCAGGGATAGGAAGGGTGACAGTGATGTGAGAAGTGACCTGTGAATGATATGGAAAATTATATTAAAAAAAGACAACATCTCTAGAATGAATGATCTGCTGAGTTTTGAGATAAAAAATGGTGTAAGCACTCTTGCCATGAGTGTAACCAAGAAAGACACAAGGGTTAGACCTTGGCTGAAACTTATCTCTTCCTCTCTTAGAAGTGGCAGCAAAGCATAAACAACCAAACACCCTCAAGTGATTATAAGTAGGAGGTTTGAGGAAGAGCATTTCATAACGAGATTTGTTGTCAATTGAAGGTAATGGAGTCCTGTTAATCAAGTAAGTGGTTGTTAGAATGCATTCTCACCAAAACCTGATTGGCACATTGGACTAAAATTTGAGAGACCGAGCCACCTCAAGAAGGTGCATGTGTTTTCTTTCCACGACCTCATTCTGCTGTGGAGAGTAAGAACATGAAGTTTGATGGATGATGCCATTAGTGGAGAAAAATTCTTGTAAGAAGTGATCAAGAAACTCAGCTGCATTGTTGTAAAGGCTCGGATTTTGAAATCCTAATTTTTCGGAAAAAGAGAATTAGAAATGAAATTTAATCAGTTTTAAAACTCGTTTAGCGGATTCCGACCGGAATATTAAATTTGACGAATGATTCCCATCCTTTTACCTTGAAAATTCAAATAATTATCGGATGGTGATATTCTTGTCGTTTTTTTTTAAAAAAAAAATCTAATTGATAGAGAGAGCGAGAGTCGGAAAAACTAACACTTGAAAACTAATTGCGGGATTTGAATTTTGCGTATTTGGGAGTTGTTTCCGAGTAGTTAGTTTAACCAAATTCCACACGCAACCCCGCACCAACTCCCTCACCTTACCCTGCAAATTGAGCCCATCCCTGTCTATTTCAACCCGTCTCCTACTCCATCACTTTCACCTCACACCATCCCGCCCCTCATCTCGTTCCAACGCCGCCACCGCTAAAAGCTCCTCAGCCTTAGCTCCTTCTTCATCACCACCACGCTACCTCAGTCATCGCCGCCATTAGCCTCCCTGCCATTGACGTCAACCACCACCGCAGTCGCTTCCTTCTCCTCAGTTTTGCCGAAGGCAAGAACCGTCGACCACCACACGCCCACACCTTGTCCCTCCTTATATCTTGAAGAGCAGCAGCAGCAGCACTAGCCTGCCCCTCCACCGATGTCCACCGCCATCCCGACGCCACCCAGGAGCCACCGGAACCGCCACCATTTCTCTCCTTCCCCGGTTCGAGCGCGCTTCGCCGCTTCGGTAAGCCGTTCTCCTTTGTTTCTGATCCAAACAACTCTCGAGCCCTACCATCACGCTCACCCATATCTGGCGCAGGTCCGACGAGCCATCGTGAGCCTCCGACGATGCCCAGAGCTCCGATCGAGAGCTCCGAAGTCGCGAACTCCTCGGTGAGCTCCCAAGCCTTCCTTTCTTTCCTCGATTCAAATTCGTGATTTATTCAATGTTTAGATTAGTTGGGAATGAGCGAGGGCTGGGTGTGGGGCGATCGGGTGAGCTCGAGCTCCGGTGAGCTCGAGAGAGGTCGAGAGCGCGAGAGGTGAGGCTAAGTGAGCGTCGAGAGCGAGCTGGGGCGAGAGCGCGAGCGGGAGAGGACGAGGACCAGCGGGCAAGCATGAGACGCGAGCTGGGAGCGATGTCAAGCGTGGCAGGCGAGCTCGAGAGCGGGAGCACGAGACGGAGGCGACGTCGAGCAGCCATGGTAGGCGGGAAACTTCATTTGAAGAATGAAGATGAAGCTGACGTGGCATACCATGTGGGGCCACCTCCTATTTTGTTATATATATAGAACCGATTTGGGGATTATTTATATGGGTTCGGTTCGGTTCGGGTTATCCGTTTATTATTTAACTAATTAGCGGTATTAAAATTATTATACACTATTATTTGAGGATTTAAAAGATAAAATATTTTTTCGGGAGAATTATAAGGGTTGATTTATTAAATAAAAATGATCGGGATTTTAGAGAATTTGGAAATAATTTATAAAAGTGTCAAATAAATGATATTTAAAATATCATGTAATACTATTTGAGATTTAAAATATATTATTGGGACTTCAAGATTTATAAAGAATTTGGAAAAGAATTTCAAGGTTGGAAAGTAATTTAATAAATAAATTAAAAAGGGAATTTGGCGAGTATTTTCAAGGGTCGGAATACTTTATAACTATTTAAACTGGGATTTGAAATGGTTCTGAAACTAACTTGGGAATAAGACTTATTCGATGACTAACTAGCATGATAATATGATCGTTTGACTAACAGTATGATATTTATGACTAATAGCATGACTTGTGGTGAATTATTATATGAGATTAAATGTTGGATAATTATGACGATCTAGTAGGATTTTATATCACACAAATTATGTCTTATGATTTTGATAAACTGTTGAGGTATATGCGGAAATGATGTATATGAACATGCGAAATTGGTTGAATGATTTATGGAGAACGATGTGGTCTTGAGGAGCGGATGGTGCGATGAAATGACTTTCATAATATGTTACTTGTTCTTACGATTGATGTGTGCTTGAGTACTTAATAGTTGGATGTAGACTTATGTATATTCCATTATATACTAGGTGATACTCTATGATTGTGAATATTGTGTGCTGGATTATCATGTTGCCGATCTGCTAGCCAGGTAAGTACCTCCGGGGCTTACTCAAAAACCAGTACCTCCTGCCTGATGTGTCATATAGTATGTAGGTGTTGCATATGCATAAAAGCATGTCATGTAGTATCATGCTTAGGAATTGCACTTACGAATGAGCATTCTTATTCTGTATGCGTTTGAATACAGAACGGCCGTTATCTGTGAGTCCTAGAATCCTTGATAGGGTCATAGGACAACCCAGCTCCATCGGGTTCGTCCTGAGTCATTCGGGTCGTTGGAACACCTTTACTATTATCAGCATTATTATTTTCTTTTCACAAGATCCACGATATGATGATGAGATACGATATGATGATGAGATTTGAGATGTTATCGAATCGAACTAGCCAGTCTCCACCCTACCTGGAAGGGGTGGTGGTGGTAGAAGAGGGATATACCACTTGGTATTCTTTGTTAAGGCATTACTTAATATTCTGTACATATGAATTAGGAACATGATAGTGTGGTTAATATTCCAGTACTGCATGAAGGCATCCTTTATTCTAGATATAGGCGTATTATGTGTCTCGCTGGCGGACTCTTGGCTTGACTTGGTGGTATAGTTTTAGGTACCCGATACACTGCTTGATTTTGTCCTGTTATGACGGGGTCTATTCATATGGCGGAGAGTGAGTGTTTGAAACCTGACTTCACCAAATTCATGCTTTTGGGGTTTCTCCCTACTTATAGTCCATTTTGACTCGGATCTGTCGTGGCACTGGTTGTATCATTTTCATAACTTATGCCCTTTGCATGTTAAAGGATTTTCTGCGTTGTAGACTTAGGACAGGTACATGGGTCTACCCTGAGGTCTCCAACGGACCTTCTGGGTTTGGGTGCGAAATCCCACTTTAACTACGCATCTTCGATTTCAAACCTTCAACCTGTACTCGGGGCGCAAGATCCCAACGAGGGGTTTCATCCCTTGAAACATAACTCGGGAATCATAATCCCGGGCCGTTACAAAGGTGGTATCAGAGCTGAGGTTTTGCAATCCGAGTACAATAGGTTGAAGAGGTTTTGAAAATCGCCCAATGTTTTCAAATGGTTTTGGACAATATTTTATAAAGGGCAAAATGAATTTAATTGGACTTAAAACCTAAAATAAATAAAGGGGAAATAATCTCGTGGGTAGAGACCCAAGCGGTAGACATCCCTTATGGATGTAGAATTCGGGAAACGGTAGGCAAAATACTAGCTTTTATTTACATATGGGCCTAGAAGACTCCAAAGAACACCACGGAGGTTGGAGTGTTGAGTTAGGAGGTCGTGAGGTTTTGCCCCTCCGGTCAGCCGTCCCTCGAAGGACGGCATAGATCGTCTCTATGCTTACGTTTATATATGTACATATATGCAGTTGGGCCTGAGGGCGATCCTCCTCGAAGAGGATCATATTAATCTTGTTGATTGCTCTTGTGATGAGTGTTCTATTGTGCTTAGGATAGCGAACTAATCAGTATGCCTTGACTTGAATCATGTGTTGAATAACTGTGCAAACGGAATAGTGGGAGAAAACCTTGTTCTTATGTAATCGGAATTCCTGTTTTGTCGAAATAGCCCTTTCATAATTCAAACCCCCTGATGGTTCTGACTCTGTCATCCGCCCCACCAAAACATCTAGGCATGTTATCAAGGGTCGAGAAGCATCCTCTCCCCCTATTTAGAGTCTTGTTTCATATCCCACCATCGATGCTTCTATCGAGTCTCGTACTTGTGATTGGGGTCTTTCACGGGAAATTTGGGTTGGTCAACTAAATACCTTCGGAAATCGTGTCGGATGTGAGGGTTACCTGAGTATGTTAGTGGGGGTGAGGATTTAGATTGTTTTGAGATAGAAGTGAGTTGTCTTATGGATTCATCTCTTTCTATCCTCGTAATTGTTGTTGCAGGAGGATGGTCAAGTATGAAATAAATATAGAATAAAGATCAGACTGACTTCCCTTTCTCAGCAAATAAATACAAGACTTCCTCCCGTTGTAGTAGAAGGTTGTCAGGATCGAATCCACGAGGAAGCACGTCAGCAGTTCTTAGGTAGCAACAGATCTCACAGACAAGCAATAGAAAGACAGAAATAAAAGCAGAAAAGACAAAGCAAAACAGAAACAAAAGCAAAGACAGAAAATAGCGAAAGAAAGTAAAGAACAAAGCACGACAACAGACGTACTCGATCTCGACAACTACCTACTCGAGATCGACAACCAACAGTGAAGACAGAAACTGCAAAATCGACAACAAAAGCAGAAACTCTACTCGACCTAGACAAGACCGTACTCGAGATCGACTATAGCCTACTCGATCTCGACGAGACTCTCCTCTGTATCGACTAGAAAGACAGAAACTTAAATGGCAAATTCTCGAACCCAAAACTCAACTTTTCGACAGAAATAAATCAATATAATAAAAGACTTCCAAGGCCAGGGTATCAACACCACAACGATAACCATGCAAAGTAACACACAAAGGCATAAAAGATCATGCTTTCCATCAAAATAGCTTTCGTTATTAACAAATAGGCATATAGAGGCTTTCGCATAAACCCTAATTGTTACTAACCCTTTTCACATAATTAATCCAAGTTGCATTAAGATCACTTTCGCTTCAATAACACAAACAAGGATCACCTTCAACTCTCGCAAAAGAATCATGCTCATAGGGATAGAAGATTAATTGCATAAACAGATGTGACCTTTACTGCATCATCTCACATGGCCACCGTCGGGCTCACCCCAGCCCCAGAAGTGGGTGGACTACTCGCTCTTCATCATCAAGAAAGACATCAAATAACAAAAGAAACTAACTTGCATTGAACTAAATAAAGAAAGCTTACAACCCATAAGACAAATCCGCTTTCGCCTTTCCATCTTGCTCGTTACAAACTCTCTCTCTCTACTCCTACTTACTGAATGGAATTGATTGTGTTTCTGAATGAATGAAAAACCAGCCCCTAGGGCTTTATTTATAGTCTTCTATTCCTTGCTAATCAAGGATAGAATCTCCTATCTATATCTAAAATTATATCTAAAAAGCTTAATGATAAATAAATGCGATAAAGAAATTAAATCTAAAAGGAAAATAATAAATCTAAAGTCTTCCATGTCTTCTCCATAGATAGAACCTGATAGATGTTGATAGATCTCGGCCAACTCGACTTCCTTCGGCTCCAGGTAACTCCAACTCGACTCGGACTGTTCACGGCGACGCGTTCCCAGAAACTGGCCTACTCAATATCGACAAGGGCTACTCGACATCGACTAGGATTCGTCGTCGACTGGTGTTCTCGGGTGATTCTGCTCAACAAGCTCGGATCTGGGCTCCTGGGCGTCGTCGATCTCGACTAATCGTACTCGAGATCGAGTAGGGTGTGCGGCCTGGTGTGATCGAGCAGCTTTTCCTCGGCATGGACTGGCGTTAGGGTTTACTCGAGCTCGACAAGGATCTCCTCGAGATCGAGTAGAGCTGCTCGGCGTCTTCATCCTCGGCTACTCGATCAGCTCCTCTCCTCGACTCCGGGTGTGGCGTCTAGGCTTTGTCGATCTCGACCAGTGGTACTCGAGATCTAGTAGGGTTCCGGAGTTAGGTTGTCTCGGACTTGGTTTCCTCGACCAGGCTTTTTCGACCAAGTCTGCTCGGACTTTCTACTCGAGATCGAGTAGGGTGTACTCGACATAGAGTAGCTTTGGCTTCAGCTCGATTTGTCCTGGTTCTGTACTCTCGGATTCTGGACTTGTGTAGTTGTTTTCCGAGCTTTTCTGACCTTCCTTAAAATTGTTGTAAAACGTCTCGAATTCTGCGAATTTAAACAGAAACTGGTGTAGATTCCATAATTTGGCAAATAAACATAAACTACATAGATTCTGTACTATCTAACCCAAATGTATGTAATGTATGCAGAAAACGATATAAAAGTTACTGTAAAACATGACAGATTTAGCTGACAACAGTAATGGCCAACCATGTTTTCTTGCCACAAGAGTCTAAACACGAGTTCTACCCATCCCTCTCGAAAACAACGTGAATGTCCTTGTGTCCTACCGAGCGAGTCATACTAGCGTTCCAAGGGGAAATGGGGTGGTGAATCGGTGATTGCCCTTAGAGAATTCTTTCAAGTTATAATGATAGCCTCCTTGTGATTTAATGACATGCTATATTGGCATAATTCAACATGACTTGCATGGTACCTTGCATGGTTGCACTTATGAGTGGATGTATGTGCCGTATCTATTGAATTCCCATGATTACTGTCTCGATATGAACTAGGTCCATGATAATGTGCTCAACTCTTGTTGTATGTTAAAACGTGAATTGGATGACTTAGCATGCCAGATGAACCTCATTGGACCTCATGAATGTGCACATGTTTAATGAGTATTGCTAGTATCATGTAGAATATATACCTCCCAGTTAAAGGCCCTTATATGATTGTGTGACGTCCTAGTCTTACTATGTCAATATGGATGTATGTGATGAGATAGTTGCTATACCAACCCTGCATGAACTGATCACACCCTTAGGATGATTTTTAGGTTACATCTTAGCATGCTTGCCTCAATCCCGCAATATTATGACTTGCTTATGCGTGCATCTAAATTGAGTGATAAGTCATGCATTCGACATCCTGTGATGGTTGGTAGGTCTTGCATAACTTATGCCATATATGTCCCATGCCAGTCTGTGCATACATGTTCTTAGTCTGTCAAGCATGATTGGTGAATGAAATGATAAGTTGCTAGCTTGTTCTACGCACATATAAAGATGATTATATGAACATGTTATGAATACATAAATCGATATTCCTTGAGATAGGTGCATACTAGTGTGAAATAATGTGATGATATCTCTTGATTTTTATGTGCTTGCGTGGCACAATTATAAGGGCATCGTTGTAACTCTCGGGTTAGGATCTTCTCCTTGGTCTCATCATCCCTAGTCCTAGTCCATGTCTGAACTCTTAAGGAAGCTGTGTCGTCCGCCCTTATCTCTCCCCTATCTCCGTAACTTCTAACCCTTATGATCCTTCGATGAGCACCGATATGCAAGAAAGGACCGATGACCAAGTGGCACCGGAGCGACGCAACGGAAGTGTGATGGGTCCATGACCCCTAGGCCCTAGGAACAACGTCACCGATGGCAAAAAAGGACGAATATGCTTCAAAGATGACAATTGCGAATAGGTTCCTCCCAGCTGACACGAGGAAGAGTATTCTTAATTCAAATCGTGGATTCTTCTATATTAATCGAAATTGATGTTGTGTGATATGCCTAGAACTGAAATAATTGAAAGTGTGATGACGGATGTACCGAACTCATAACAATGATTGCCTGACTAACTTGTTTCTATGATGATGTGCCTTGGCGCTTGGTATACTGACTTGCTGGTGAGTAAGTTATGGGTTATATATCTGGTGGTGCTTCTTCTTGGGCATGAGTCGAGAGATTCTTCGGTAAGCTAGGTCGGAAAGTGGCAGTGGGATTGAAGTATTTGTTCTTAGTAATGAGATGAGCGAGAGGGTGTGCAGGATGGATACGTTAGCTTGGGTAGAGCCGAGTGAGTTGGGACTGGTCGGAGATAGTGGTCGGTGAGTATAGTTGAGCTCCAGGCAGGTCTTAGGTGAGGAGTGGGGATAGTTGGGAAGATTTTGAGGGAGATGTCTTAGCTAGAAGTGTCGATAGGTAATGGGTGCACGGTGTGAGCGTTTAGGATAGGAGGGTAACGGTTGTGGTCTATACTAGGTTCTTTGTGCGGTGATTGAGAGCGGTTTTTAGTAAATGATGAGGTTGAGGAATTGCCAAGGAAGAGTAGTATGAGGTTGCTTGGGAAATTATTGATTGGAGATATTAGGTTGTTCAAACCAGGATTGTTCGTGTGATGAGTATTTGGGGTTGTTTAGATAGCATTGGTAATGCTTGGGGAATTTATGAGTGAAGGATTTCTAGATGTGTTGTTGGACGATTTTGGCATAGGGAATGAAACAGGATTTATGAGCGGAGGTCATTGTGGCTATTGAGGTATTTGAGGATGTGAGATGAATCTTCGAGGAAAGGCTGGTAGCTAGGCCAGGACTTAGTTGAGATTTCTAGTAAGAATGTGGGCTTAAGGTTGAGATAGGGAGATTATGAGCATGAATTTGGGAACTAGGCAAAGCAGAAAGTATTGAGGACGCTAGAGGATAAGAGATTTTAGAAGGATGGGGAAGTTGCGGTGCTTAGGAAATTCGAACGAGGTTGTCATAGGAGTTCAGTGGAAATCCTATTGGTTGGAAAATCGTGGGAGAATTGGTCAAGTTGTGATGTTATGGGTAATTCGAGTTATGGTGACATAAGGTTTCGTTGGGGATAATGGTCGTGGTTAAGGAGTGGTAACATGAGGTAAATTCAGTTAATGTTGGGAAGAGGATCTAGGGTAGGTCAGCTTGAGGAGTCATGAGTGATTCAGGTTTCGTGAGTTCTAGAATGGGATGAGGAGGTAAAAATCAGTGGTTGGTCTTTGAGGATAGGCGTTGGTGATGAGGGTCTTGGTAATTCGTGGTTGGGAGTAGCACGAGATGGATTTCTGCATTAAAGTTGGTCGAGAGTTACAGATGTGAGATGATTAGTATGAGTTGGATTCTTAGAGATGGATGGTTAGTGAGAGTGGTCAGTGGTGCGTGGAATATGATTAAGTTAGCAAGGTGATTCAAGATGTCTCTTTAGGAGATGATGGTCGGGCGGTGTTTTGAGAGCCTAGGAAGAGTAAGCGAGATTGTTAAGAAGTGCCTAGATCAATCGTGAGAGCGGTTCAGTTGAGGACTCGGAATTTTCTATTAGAGGGTAAAGATGGGACCGGTAGAGGACCCCTATGACGAGGGTGCGTTTGATAAGGAGTGTTGGTACGTAGTTGGTCAAGTTGTTAAGCTTGTCGGATCAGGAAACCGTGTGATTGGGAACTCCGAGAAATAGTTTAGATGGTCGAGTGGAAGGTAAGAGTTGAGATCGGGATGTCGAAATGGATTGGCCCTTAGATGGCTTAATGGCATAGGAGTTGGGATACCTAGTAGTTGGTTTGGGGTATTCGGTCGTGATTGTAAATAGTTATGAGGCTAGAAAGGTTGTATGTGAGCAGGATGCAATGGTGTCTAGAACTAGCAGTGGTTTTGGTTGGTAGACCTTGGTGAATTTGATCTTAATGCAAGAGCTGATGGGTAGTGGTCGTGTTTTGTCATGTTTGATATTTATAGGCAGGTTCTCTTGAGGATGTGATCTAGCATACACTTTACTTGGGGCCGAATGTGGTGCGAATTCTATGCTATAGACGATGTTGATTCTATGATGTATTGTCGTTGACAATAGTGAACTATTAGTAATAACATAGTTATCCCCTGAACTCGATGGAATGCTAGTGTACGGAAGTACTTGTTTGTTTCTAATGTAATGACGCTTGGCAGTAGCATGAGTATGATGTGCTTACCTGATTGATATGATATGCTTATCTATTTGATATGACGTGCTTATCTGATTGATATGATGTGCTTATCTGTTTGATGTGACGGGCTTATCTGATTGATAAGGTGTGTCACTTTTGTGAGATGATGTGATAAATCCTACCGTGGATGATACGATGCTAGATATATTATGGTATACAACTGTACTTGACGTGTTTATGTCATTCTATTAAATGTGAGCTATGATTGTTATTATATATACGATTCTTAATGATAGAAATGATGGAAGCTGAAGTATTGAAATTTGATTCTGACTTGGAACCTAAGAAGAGAATATGGGATAAGCCATTAGAGGTGGATGGTAGAATGAACTGAGAAGTTGAAAATTATTTTGGCTAACGTCGAACTTGAAATTTTGAATGGTGTTTCAGAAGAGACTGACTTGGATTTTAAGAAACTAATATGACTCTAGTTTTCATTATAACGCCCCACGAAGTGGATACAAGTATTTGAGTTATAATATAGCCAAAGAGTCAGAGTAATGATGTGGTAGGGGCCCATATTACATTCTTACTACGGTCTATTTGGGGATATTATGATCACGGCAAAGGTACTGTGAGGATCTCATAGGGGTACTTATGAGGTATTCACGGGATCAATGGCATGATCCTTGGACTCATCGATTTCAAACTTCCTCCCCTGTTTTAAAATGATTTTAGTCTCGGGGACGAGACTTGTTTTTAGAGGTGGATGATGTAAAGGCTCGGATCAATGGCATGATCCTTAGAAATGAAATTTAATCAGTTTTAAAACTCGTTTAGCGGATTCCGACCGGAATATAAAATTTGACGAATAATTTCCATCCTTTTACCTTAAAAATTCAAATAATTATCGGATGGTGATATTCTTGTCGTTTTTTTTAAAAAAAAATCTAATTGATCGAGAGAGCGAGAGTCGGAAAAACTAACACTTGAAAACTAATTGCGGGATTTGAATTTTGCGTATTTGGGAGTTGTTTCCGAGTAGTTAGTTTAACCAAATTCCACACGCAACCCCGCACCAACTCCCTCACCTTACCCTGCAAATTGAACCCATCCCTGTCTATTTCAACCCGTCTCCTACTCCATCACTTTCACCTCACACCATCCCGCCCCTCATCTCGTTCCAACGCCGCCACCGTTAAAAGCTCCTCAGCCTTAGCTTCTTTATCACCACCACGCTACCTCAGTCATCGCCGCCATTAGCCTCCCTGCCATTGACGTCAACCACCACCGCAATCGCTTCCTTCTCCTCTGTTTTGCCGAGGGCAAGAACCGTCGACCACCACACGCCCACACCTTGTCCCTCCTTATATCTTGAAGAGCAGCAGCAGCAGCACTAGCCTGCCCCTCCATCGATGTCCACCGCCATCCCGACGCCACCCAGGAGCCACCGGAACCGCCACCGTTTCCCTCCTTCCCCGGTTCGAGCGCGCTTAGCCGCTTCGGTAAGCCGTTCTCCTTTGTTTCCGATCCAAACAACTCTCGAGCCCTACCATCACGCTCACCCATATCCGGCGTAGGTTCGACGAGCCATCGTGAGCCTCCGACGATGCCCAGAGCTCCGATCGAGAGCTCCGAAGTAGCGAACTCCTCGGTGAGCTCCCAAGCCTTCCTTTCTTTCCTCGATTCAAATTCGTGATTTATTGTTTAGATTAGTTGGGAATGAGAGAGGGCTGGGTGTGGGGCGATCGGGTGAGCTCGAGCTCCAGCGAGCTCGAGAGAGGCCGAGAGCGCGAGAGGTGAGGCTAAGTGTGCGTCGAGAGCGAGCTGGGGCGAGAGCGCGAGCGGGAGAGGACGAGGACTAGCGGGCGAGCCTGAGACGCGAGCTAGGAGCGATGTCAAGCGTGGCAGGCGAGCTCGAGAGCAGGAGCACGAGACGGAGGCGACGTCGAGCAGCCATGGTAAGCGGGAAGCTTCATTTGAAGAATGAAGATGAAGCTGATGTGGCATACCATGTGGGGCCACCCCCTATTTTGTTATATATAGAACCAATTTGGGGATTATTGATATGGGTTCGGTTCGGTTCGGGTTATCCATTTATTATTTAACTAATTAGCGGTATTAAAATTATTATACACTATTATTTGAGGATTTAAAAGATAAAATATTTTTTCGGGAGAATTATAAGGGTTGATTTATTAAATAAAAATGATCGGGATTTTAGAGAATTTGGAAATAATTTATAAAAGTGTCAAATAAATGATATTTAAAATATCATGTAATACTATTTGAGATTTAAAATATATTATTGGGACTTCAAGATTTATAAAGAATTTGGAAAAAAATTTCAAGGTTGGAAAGTAATTTAATAAATAAATTAAAAAGGGAATTTGGCGAGTATTTTCAAGGGTCGGAATACTTAACTATTTAAACTGGGATTTGAAATGGTTCTGAAACTAACTTGAGAATAAGACTTATTCGATGACTAACTAGCATGATAATATGATCGTTTGACTAACAGTATGATATGTATGACTAATAGCATGACTTGTGGTGAATTATTATATGAGATTAAATGTTGGATAATTATGACGATCTAGTAGGATTTTATATCACACAAATTATGTCTTATGATTTTAATGAACTGTTGAGGTATATGCGGAAATGATGTATATGAACATGCGAAATTGGCTGAATGATTTATGGAGAACGATGTGGTCTTGAGGAGCGGATGGTGCGATGAAATGACTTTCATAATATGTTACTTGTTCTTACGATTGAGGTGTGCTTGAGTGCTTAATAGTTGGATGTAGACTTATGTATATTCCATTATGTACTAGGTGATACTCTGTGATTGTGAATATTGTGTGCTGGATTATCCTGTTGCCGATCTGCTAGCCAGGTAAGTACCTCCGGGGCTTACTCAGTAACCAGTACCTCCTGCCTGATGTGTCATATAGTATGTAGGTGTTGCATATGCATAAAAGCATGTCATGTAGTATCATGCTTAGGAATTGCACTTACGAATGAGCATTCTTATTCTGTATGCGTTTGAATACAGAACGGCCGTTATCTGTGAGTCCTAGAATCCTTGATAGGGTCATAGGACAGCCCAGCTCCATCGGGTTCGTCCTGAGTCATTCGGGTCGTTGGAACACCTTTACTATTATCAGCATTATTATTTTCTTTTCACAAGATCCACGATATGATGATGAGATACGATATGATGATGAGATTTGAGATGTTATCGAATCGAACTGGTCAGTCTCCACCCTACCTGGAAGGGGGGGTGGTGGTAGAAGAGGGATATATCACTTGGTATTCTTTGTTAAGGCAATACTTAATATTCTGTACATATGAATTAGGAACATGATAGTGTGGTTAATATTCCAGTACTGCATGAAGGCATCCTTTATTCTAGGTATAGGCATATTATATGTCCTCAGCGCGGTCAGAGGACCCGCGGGCGGACTCTTGGCCTGACTTGGTGGTATAGTTTCAGGTACCCGATACACTGCTTGATTTTGTGCTGTTATGACGGGGTCTATTCATCTGGCGGAGAGTGAGTGTTTGAAACCTGACTTCACCAGATTCATGCTTTTGGGGTTTCTCCCTACTTATACTCCATTTTGACTCGGCTCTGCCGTGGCACTGGTTGTATCATTTTCATAACTTATGCCCTTTGCATGTTAAAGGATTTTCCGCGTTGTAGACTTAGGACAGGTACAGGGGTCTACCCTGAGGTCTCCAACTGACCTTCCGGGTTTGGGTGCGAAATCCCACTTTATCTACGCATCTTCGATTTCAAACCTTCAACCTGTACTCGGGGCGCAAGATCCCAACGAGGGGTTTCATCCCTCGAAACGTAACTCGGTAATCATAATCCCGGACCGTTACAATTGTCAGATCTTAATGATTTCACTGTGGTGTTAAACTGAGTTGATACAAGAGAGACAAAATGTTTGATGATAGAGAGGGAATTTGTTTTGGAAATCATAAGGAAGGTCCATGTACATTTTGTATAATCATCCACATTGGTTAAGAAATAACGAAAACCATTATGAGTAGGGTGTTTATAAGGCCCTCATGTGTCAAAAAACACCAGCAGAAATGGTGTGGAAGACTGAGACTGTCGAGAGGAAAAGGGATGTCTTTTGTGTTTAGCCTGTGGGAAAATTTGACAAATTTTATCCGACAATGATTTGGAAATTAACAACAGTATCAACAAATCTCAACTGAGAAAATGGAACATGTCCCAATCGACAATGTAATAACTCAGCATTATAAGTGGCATAAACAAAAGTACTAAACACAGCACTGTCAAAATGGCAATCAAAAGAAGGATCCTTATTACATGAGGTGTATGAAGTCTGTAAAACAGTTGTTAAAGTGGAGTTATGGTCTATCTCATATGAAGAGCTGGCTAGATAAAGTCCCTTCCCTTCACTTCCAATCACCAATGGTTTCTTCATCAAAGGGCCCTGAAGGATACAAGAATGGGGAGTAAAGAGAATGTTAGATTGTATCTCTGTGGACAATCTTTTAATTGAAATAAGATTGAACTGGAAATCAGGGACATGGAGAACATCCCGAAGAATGATTTGAGGAGAAATTTGTACAGTCCCAATATGCAAGATAAGGGCTCGTCTGCCATTGGGCATGGTCATAAAGGAAGGTTTGGTTAAAGTTTGGTGCTCAGAGAATTGGGATAAATGGGGAGTGATATGGTCAGTTGCTCCACTGTCAAGAACCCAAGTTGAATTAAGCAAAGAAGAGAAGAGACATGTGGTCTTACCTGCTAGCAATGTAGTGGAATCTTGGATCTCATGCTTCTGAAGGATAGAGAGAAGTTGCTGGTACTGAGCTTCAGTAATAGCATCAGAAGAAGACCCTGTAGTGGTAGCTGCTATCTTCTTACCTTTGTTGGCACTGCTTGATGGCGTCCCTGGTGGATAGCCATGTAATTTCCAGCACTTCTCAATCACATGCCCCATGGCCTTGCAGTGCTCACAATATGGACGAGATCCAGTGGTGTTGGAGGGAGTAGTGTTGAAGGGATACCCATGAAGTTTCCAACACTTCTTGGTGGAGTGCCCCCCAACCTTAAAATGATCACAATAAGCACCCGAAGCCGGACTAGTAGGATACCCATTGATCTTCTAACATTTTTCTATAACATGACCTGTGATCTTACAATGATCACAATAAGAAGGCTTCTTAAAACTCCCACTAGTAGGCTTAAACTGCTGTGAAGCAAACGCAGCATTCTCACCCTCTCTGACTGTGCTGGACTTACCCATGCCCCTCTGTTGCTCTTCCTGGACTAAGAACTGATAAGATTCATCAACATTTGGAGGAGGAGACATCATCAAGATGTTACCTCTACACATTGATTGACTCGTTGAGCCCCGTCAGAAACTGAATGACCTACTGGTCTTGAATGAGTTTCATTACAACTAGATTAGATCCACACTCACAAGCTCGATTCTCTAACAATAAAGCATATTCATCCCAGATCCGCTTAAATTTTGTATAATAAGTTGCAATATCCAGACTACCCTGCTCAATCAGAGAAATATCTTTCTGAACCTGATAAATCCGAGTTCTATTTGAGCTACCAAATCTAGAAGCAAGGTCTCGCCAAATCTGACTAGCAGAACGAGAATACAACACAGATTCTGCTATTTCTTTATCAACTGAGTGAACGAGCCAAGAGATTACCATGATATTGCAGCGTTCCCATTGACGAATTCGGAGAGGATCAGTTGTCGGCTTGACGCAGGCTCCAGTAACGAAGCCCAACTTGTTCTTTGCGTCCAGAGAAACCTCCACAGATCGTCTCCAATGGCCATAGTTCTTCCCATCGAGCAAGCGAGTAGACAACACATAGCTAGGATGATCCGAATGGTGAAGAAACAACTCATCATTCGGATCAATTAGAGCGACATCATTCGGAACAATTGGATTGAGTTGATCCACCGGATTTTCCATAGGATCAAAAGATATGTTTAAAAAAAAATTGAGAAGCGATTGAAGAATCACAGGATAAGATCCGATACCATGTTAATGGATGTAATCGATTGAAGAGGATAAGATCAGTGCTCATACCATGATGCACAAACAGAGAAATCAATGTGATAGATTACATAGGTCTTCTCATGTATAGTAGGCTGAAAGCCCGTTAAGGCCCAATACCTTTGTAACATATATATATGTTTATCAATGAATGGATACCCTCAAGGAGGACTTTACATCAATTCTATCATTCTACATGGTATCACAACCTTTTTTTCTTCCTAACGGAACCCTAAATTGATCCTCCTGTCTCACCGGTCTTCTTCTTTCGACTCGTCGTCGCCGTCATCCCCTTCACCAGATCCGGCCTTCTTCTTCTTCAAATGCAGCATCTATCCCCATCACGCCGCCCACCGCCGCCGGCATCTCTCACCGTCGCTTCATCTCTCACGCCACTGCCCAGATCCGCCCGAAACTCCCACCAGCCGATCCGGCCACCAGCAGATCAGCCCGCCGAAAGCCCCCAACGGCCTTCACCAGATCTGACGCCCCTCTCCCCAGGCATCCCGCCGGCCGCCGGATCCCCCTTCCCCGCCCTCGTCTAGCCCAGATCTGCGGAGTTTTCCTCTAAACGTGTTTCCACAGCAAAGAAAGCGGGGATTTTTTAATCTCTTTTGAGCAAATTACAAAAACATCCCTTTTGTTCTTCTATTTTCGTTTTTGACCCTAACTTAATTATTTATTAAGTTAGGTGGTAAAAAAAAACAATCTCTTACCATGGCCCTCTACGATCACCAACATCACGCCTTCTCCTCTATGCAGCCGACATCTTCAGACTCTTCTTGGTATATGGACACTGGTGCCACCTCCCACATGACAAACTCCTCAGGTAACCTCTCATCTATTTCTTTTAAGGGCCCTGCACACTCTATTATCGTCGGAAATGGTGGTCGCCTTGCAACTTCAGGGATTGGCCACGCCCAATTTCAAACCCCAACCCACCCACTACACCTCAACGATGTCCTCATTGCCCCAAAGATTGTCAAAAACCTTATCTCTGTCCGTCGGTTCACTACTGACAACAACGTTTCCCTTGCGTTTGATCCCTACGGTTTCTCTGTGAATGATCTTACTACGGGGGTTACTCGCATGAGATGTAACAGCACCGGGGAGCTCTACCCTGTCACACCACCTCCTGCGTCCAATCAATCGTGCCCGGTCGCCCTCTCGGCATCGTCGTCCAGCCTGTGGCATACACGCCTGGGCCATCCCAGTGCTGCCGTTCTAGATGTCCTCCGTTCCCAGAGTCTTGTCACCTGCACTAAAGACCCACGCTCTGGTTTATGCTCTTCCTGCCAACTAGGCAAACACGCTAGATTGCCGTTCCAACGGTCTTTGACCTCTACCCTTGCTCCCTTTGATATCATTCATAGTGACATTTGGACCTCTCATGTGCCTAGCAAGGAGGGTCACAAGTACTACCTCTTATTTCTTGATGATTACACTCATTACTTATGGGTCTTCCCGTTGCATTTCAAGTCCCAAGTGTTTCCTGTCTTTATCAGATTCCATACCTACATCAAAACACAGTTTGACATATCCATCAAATGTTTCCAATGCGACAATGGACGTGAATTTGACAACAAAGAGTTTCACTCTTTCTTTGCCGCAAACGGGATCTCCTATCGCTTGTCTTGCCCCTATACTTCTCAACAAAATGGCAAGGTTGAACGAATCATCAGAACCATTACCAACATGATGCGCTCTCTCCACTTCCACGCATCTATTCCCCTTCCCTATTGGCCTCACACCTTATCCACCACATGTTATCTCCTAAGCATTCTCCCTTCTACTACCTTACACCATCGCTCGCCGGCTCAGGCACTTTATTACACCATGCCTAGATATGATCACCTTCGCACCTTCGGGTGGTTGTGTTTCCCAAACCAGTCCTCCACAGCCCCACACAAGCTTCACCCGTGCTCCACTCCAACCTTTGCCTCGGTGTCAAGACTCATAAGCTTATCCTGTCACGTCATGTCACGTTTGATGAGTCTCGTTTTCCCTTTTCTCCTCCTCATCTCCCCTCTTCCACACCTCCTGTGTCTTAGTCAGAGTCAGAGTCGTCATTCCCTCACTTTCTTTTTACCCAGAGCTCTCCCGGTGCTCATGCCTCTCCCCCCTCCCCCACCCCCACCACTCCCTACCACCGGACCACATACCCGCAGCGTCTCTAGTGTCTTCCGACCCCGTCAGATCGTCTCCATGACCACCTTCCACCGTCCCGCGGCTCAACACCATGCCTACACCCCTCCGTCAGATTGCCATGTTGTGATGCTACGCCCGCACCAAGACGTTGCGCCCGCAGCCTATCAACGCAACCACCCCCACCCTACGTCCCACACACTGGCGGCGCCCGCAGCATGCTTTGCGGCGCCCGCAGCATGCCTTGCGGCGCCCGCATCATGCCTTGCGGCGCCTGCAGCCAATCAACAACGCTCTGCCCCCCTTGCCCCCGTCCCTCCCGACTACCAATCAACCCCTTCCTCCACCTCGACCTCCCTGTCCCTCATCCCCACCTCCCACAAAACAGCCCTCCTCGACCCAAATTGGCAGGCGGCTATGCTCGACGAATACAGGGCCCTTACAAAGAATGGTACTTGGGTTCTTGTCCCTCGCCCTCCAACGGCGAACGTCGTTCGCTGTATGTGGCTCTTTCGTCACAAGTTCCGCTCTGGTGGGACGTTGGAGCGCTACAAAGCACGTCTCGTGGTCAACGATCGATCTCAGCAGGTAGGTATTGATTGTGATGAGACCTTCAGCCCCGTGGTCAAGCCTGCCACTATCTGAGTGGTGTTGAG
The DNA here is from genome assembly GCA_037127255.1 of Persicaria tinctoria. Lineage (NCBI taxonomy): Eukaryota > Viridiplantae > Streptophyta > Magnoliopsida > Caryophyllales > Polygonaceae > Persicaria > Persicaria tinctoria. The sequence goes on along the minus strand of JBANSL010000012.1, from coordinate 36,531,105 downwards.
TTTAGCTCTGTCGCGCAACTGGGCCATCCATCAGCTGGATGTCAAGAACATTTTTCTGCATGGTCACTTGAATGAGATAGTCTACATGTTTAAGCCGCCGGGGTTTGTTGATGCTGATCGTCCCTAGCACGTCTGTCTCTTGAAGCGCTCTCTGTATGGTCTGAAACAGGCTCCGCGAGCTTGGTTCCAGCGCTTTGCTTCTCATCTGCTCCGCTTGGGTTTCATTGGCAGCCGCTCGGATTCGTCCCTGTTCATCTATTGCAGAGGCTCCGACATGGCATTTCTATTACTGTATGTCGACGACATCATTCTCACCGCCTCTTCTGATGCTCTTCGGACGTCGATTATTTCACAGCTGAGTGCTGAGTTCGCCATGTCAGATTTGGGTCAGTTGTCTTACTTCTTGGCAGTTGCTGTTCAACGGCATGCGTCTGGGCTATTTCTCTCACAGAGTAAGTATGCTGCTGAGATTGTTGCTCGGGCTAAGATGAGTAACTGCAATCCTGTCGCCACCCCTGTCGATACATCCAAAAAGCTCAGCGCTCATTCTGGTCCTTTGGTTGATGATCCGATATTGTACAGGAGCCTTGCTGGTGCTCTTCAGTATCTCACCTTCACCAGACCTGATATCAGTTACGCCGTTCAGCAGATCTGCTTGTTCATGCATGCACCTAGGGAACCCCACTTTCATGCCTTAAAGCGGATCATTCGATACATCAGCGGCACACTCGACCTAGGCACCACAATCACTCATTTCTCTAAGCTTGACCTTGTTGCATACACTGATGCGGATTGGGGTGGTTATCTTGACACACGTCGCTCCACGTCTGGTTAATGTATCTTCCTCAACGACACCCTTGTGTCGTGGTCAGCCAAGCGCCAGTCTGTCGTGTCTCGCTCCAGCGCTGAGGCCGAATACAAGGGTGTTGCCAACGTTGTCTCCGAGTGCTTTTGGCTCCGCAATCTCCTTTTTGAGCTCCGTTGCCCTCTTCAGAAGGCAACTCTAGTCTACACTGACAATGTCTCAGCCGTCTATCTGGCTAGCAACCCAGTCCAGCATCAACGCACGAAGCACATTGAGCTCGATCTCCACTTCGTCAGGGACAAGGTTGCCATTGGACATGTCCGTGTATATTCACCAAGGGTTTACCTAGATAATTATTCATTGATTTTCGTTCCAGTCTCACTATACGGCCCCCTCCCGTTTCAACTGCGGGGGTTTGATAGATTACATAGGTCTCCTCATGTATAGTAGGCTGAAAGCTCGTTAAGGCCCAATACTTTTGTAACATATATATATATATATATATATATATATATATATATATATATATATATATATATATATATATATATATATATATATATATATATATATATATATATATATATATATATATATATATATATATATATATATATATATATATATATATATATATATATATGTTTATCAATGAATGGAAACCCTCAAGGAGGACTTTACATCAATTCTATCATTCTACACAAAGGAAAGGGAAGAGAGGATTTCCACTGTTTCATTCATCGTGTGTAATTTGTGTTCTTTATTACAATGGGTTTCCACTAATATACTATCTGACAAAATATGTTATGCGGGATTGGGTTGTATGTGCTGAGGTGCAAGCTAACATCATACACCCTCATTGCCTATCTTAACAGTACTCAATTCATATTTCATAGAGAAACAGAACCTTTGTGTAAATATATATCTGTACTACCAATTACAAACTCACACTAGTAGAAAAATAGGCTTTGGCTACGGTGAATTTACCACGGTTCCGTGTTTCATTGTGGTAAATTTACAAAACTGCAAATTTACCACGGTTCTTCTAGGAACCGTAGTAATTCAACTCAATAATTTACCATGAATTTGTCATGTACCGTGGTAAATTTACAATAGTGGTAAGATTACCACGGGTCATAGAAGGACCGTAGTAATTCAAAATCAAAAAATTACCACACCTTCATGGATTGATGTGGTTAATTTGCAAGATATGCAAAATATATAAAAGAACCGTTGTATTTTAGCACAGATTTAGGTTAAATTACAGGATACTTATCTAATTCATCCTAACAAAAACCGAATGGAAGCCTTCTTCCTCGCCTCCCTCAATCCACGTTTCAGATCTGAGAGCACCCATAGCCATCTTCCTTATCTCCATCTCTATATCGTTTTTTCTTTGAATTCTCGCTCTCGGTCTCACTTGTTACCTTAGTCTGAATCCTGAAGTCGACAAAGATGGATCTCAGATCTTTTGGGGTTCGCCGCTTAACCTCCTCCTTCACGTTCTTCATCTCTCTTGCTCTGTCGGTGGATCTCGGATCTCAAGTTGTTCTCAGTTGTCCTGCCCCAGATCGAAAGCATGGCCTTAGGCTTCTCTAATCGCTCAATCTCTCTTTGTCACACCCGTTATCTTTTCTCTCGTTCTCTATCCTTCTCGCCTTGAAATGCAGACTACCAAAAGCAGTTTGCCTTCTCTCAAGCGTTAAGCTCTTGCCGAACAACAACTGCGAAGCCGGTGCAAGGATTGATATATAGTCAGCCTCGCTTCCTCCTCTCGCCATCTCCTCCATCTATCGCCTTCACGGGATCTCGCTTCAGGATCTCCGATAGATGAACCTCCGAGATAATCTCTTCCCTGCGATGAACCTTTACTCCACTAAAATTGACTCTAAGTTGTTTGGTATGAGTTCTAATATATTGTCGCACTGTTATTTACTTTCTTTACTAGATATCTGAGGTTTTGAATGTTTGAGAATTGATTATTTGGCTAGATTTGATCAAACCATGAGTTTAATTTTTAAGATTGACAACTCTGTATTGCGAATTGGATGTTGAGCAATACAAAAATTTCATCTGTTTTCTTTTAGCAGCAATTATTGATGGATTGTGTTGAGTAGCTGGTTCTGTAACATAATGTTACTTATTTGACAGCTCTAATTCTGAATTAGCTAAGTAGATGTAACTGGATATTCACTGAGATTTGTGTAAATTTAGAGTCACTCTTATTTCCAAGCATGACCTGTTCATGTTTTTCAAGTTATCTAATTGTTTCTTCTTCTTTCAAAGCTTTGGCTTATGTCTGTATTTTTAAATGATAGGAGAATAGCCACTAGTCGGTGATATGGAAAATATTTCATGTTAAACATTTAACTTCATTGATTTTTTTTATGAAGAATCAAATGGTGAAATTCTTTTGGTGACTCAATGGTACTGCATGCTGGCTATGACTTTTGCAGATGGTTGGATGTTGGATATAATAGTAGAGTATTTGTCCCTGTGCGGTTTTCGGTTTCAAAGGCTTGATGATTAGGTTGTGCATCTCTTCTCAATATCTTCCTCAGAGCCAGCCTTCGTGACATCTCTCTTTCCTGCTTTGCATTAGCAAGAAGGTAAAAATTGAAGCACACTTTTGAAATTGTTATCTGTTTGCTTTCATGCTTTCGTTTATAGTTTGAATTAAGGTTCTTAGCGATTGCATTTGATGAATATTTGATAATTGGACAATCTTTAATAAATGGAATATATGCTGATCTTATTTGCTTGTGGATGCTATCTCATGCTTACATTAGTGGATTTAATTGGTGCAAGTTGATTCGATAGAAATGTTAAGTTCATTGAGCTAAACGGAAGTCTTTGAAATTTCATTGATAACATTGTTATATAGCAACAAAAAAAAAAGTGAATTTGATTAGGAAAAAGCAAATGTGTAACAAAATGGTAAGGAATGAAATGAAATTAGTCTAAACGATAATGTTATATTTTTTTATTCATTGTAATTTTTGAGTTTTTCTTATACCGCAGAATGAGCAACTTTTGTGTGGTATAGATCAAAATCTGCTATTAATTAGTAATTTAGTTTCACTGCGAAGGTTCTTAACACTATCTGATGATGTTTGAGTCCTTGAAACTGCTTTCTGTCATGATTGCAATACGATTAGATGAGGATCAAGGTCATATTGAGAATACTCTTTAAGTTGCATTGATTGATACTTCTACTCCAAGTACAGACAAGATTATCACAGTAGCAGATCCACTTGCATCGAGCACCTGGGAGAAGGTGATGCTCTCTCGTCTCTTTACCTTCTGATATGCTTTTTAACATGGCAACTGTTAAGTATCTAGAAGTGATACATCCTCATACTTGTATTTTCTTTACAAGTTCCATCTTCAAAGACATTATTGAGCCTTGTTCAATGCAAATCACTATGGAGACAATTCAAATAAGAGATCGAATATCCCGTCAGCCAGGCCATTTCTGCCCAGGTATGTGATTTTCTTCAAATGTCAAGATATGAATTTTCTTCGCTTATTTATAACTTTTTTTTTTGTTGAAACCCTTGCCATTTTTATGTCTCAGTGTATTTGTTTTGCTCATTTTAGACTGTTCGATACGACCATGTAGATGTATTTGGTTGTTTTGCTGATTTATTTGTTAGTTTCCTTTGCAAGGTAGAAAATTAAATATTGTTTTCTTAAAGCCTATTAGCTCAAATGGTAGAGCAATGTGTTTATACAAAAAGATGTGGGTTCAAATCCCGCATAGGCTACTATAATAATGAAGTAACAATTACCACAATACATATTTACTTCGGTTCACAAAATTACCACGGTTCAAAACATTTACCACAGTTCTCTCATTTACCACGGTTTACAATGGCTACAACTTCAAACTGATTTACCACGGGTGGGCTATTTTACCACGGTTCAAAACATTTACCACGCGACCTATTTACCACGGTTCCCTCATTTACCACGGTTCACAATGGCTACAACTTCAAACAGATTTACCACGGGTGGGCTATTTTACCACGGTTCTGTCAGCGTGGTAAACAAATTTACCATAGCCCTTTTTACCTCGGTTCAGAACCGTGGTAAAGTTTGCACACGGAACCGAGGTAAAACCAGCTTTCTCTACTAGTGTCAATGAAGAGAAATCAAAAGCAAAGACGGTTTTGAGTCTGGTATCAAAACCACTAAGGCAAATGTCATCCACCCACCAACTCCACTGGACGAACTAAAACAATGTCTTAATTAGATCTGTAACAAACGGTGAAATAAAAGTTGCGCTCTTTAGCATGGGTAAGAATAAGTTGTCTGGGCCTGATGGTATCACAACCGAATTCTAAATAATATATTAGGATATTGTGGTCCGTTTGTAATAAGTGCTATTAAGAGTTTCTTCTTCTCAAATAAATTACTCAAATAAATAAATCATACATTCGTAACTCTTCTTCTCAAATGCGACAACCCAGCCTCCACGAATAATTACAGCCGATTAACTTTTGCTTCATGTACAATTCAAAAACTTTTGCAAAAGTCCTTACGGAAAGATTAAAAATGGTGGCAGGTTCTCTTATTTGCCTACTACAAGGTGCTTTCATATCTGATAGAGCAATACAGGACAATATTTTGATAGCCCATGAAAATTTTCATTCTTTCAAAACAAGAAAAGGCTCGAAAAGGTAGATGACAGTGAAGCTCGATATGGAAAAAGCTCACGATGATAGCAAACAAAGCTCCCCCTAGTCTGAGATCTCCCTCTAGCTCTGCTCCTTGAAACTGTCACGAGAGCATGTGACAAATCCGTGCCCATTTCCTTCCTTCTAGTCTCCTCGTTGTAGAGACTATCCTTCACTGCAGATAAGAACACAACCCCACCCACGGAAGAGTTCTTAATCGACAACACTAGAGTCTCCCAACTGTCAAGCAAAGAGCTCAAGAGCAACAACGCTTGCTACTCATCATAAAGGACTAACTTCATGGTGTTCAACTGATTCACCAATTCTTGAAACTCACGTACTCAGATGCTCTGTAATAGGCTTTTCGTCTCTATACTTGAGATTCACCGGCTATCTTATCACAAAAGCTTTACTTTAGGTGAACTTCCTTTCATACATATCCTCCATTTTTTTCCACAAATACTTGTGCATCTGTCTCGTTGCTTACATGATGATAAACACTATTATCCACCCACATTCTGATGGTTCCAACCGCCTTTTTGTGCAGTTTCTTCCGATCATTATCGTATGTCTCGGTTGGCTTTCTCAATTCCAACTCAATCAGATCAAGCAGGTCTTTGCAATATAAAACACCATCCATCTCTGTCTTCCAGATAGAGAAATTCGAAGCCATTAGCTTTATCATTGTACTTGCAAATTCCTCAATCTTTGTCGACATCTCTACTCCTATTGCCCAAAAAACAACAAGCCAAAGATTAATCAAAGGCTCTTATGCCCCTTGTTGGGTAGAAACCACTTTCCAACCACGCCGAAAGTGAATTCGGGTAATAAAAGAATCAACAACAATATAATTCGCCGGCAAACCAATAACCAAACGATAATATCAAATCCAGAAATCAGACAACCAAGCAATCACAAAACTGAGATAAAAGAATAAATATCGATACAAGATTTACGTGGGAAAAACTCTCTCAAACGAGAGGATAAAAAAACCCACATTCCGCCCGTCAAAGCAACCAATCCACTAATCAACAAACCAGTACAAGTGTTTAACAATCAAGTCTCAAACCGAGACAAACAAACATGGAGATCTTAACCACCAATCTAAATACAATCTGGATCTATAGATTGGATTCCTCTCCAAAAACCTAGCTAAACATTTGTAATTAGATTAGATTTCTAGGAAGAAAAGAATACCTATCAACAAACATCCGTTGTGGACTGATCGAGAGAAGAAGACGAATTACCAGATCAATAAACGAAACACCCACTCAAATCTCGAGCTCCTATCTTTCCTCTCTTTTCTCTCTCCTCTCTCTTTTCTTTCTCTCTCCCCTTTCTTTTGGTGATGGCGGCACACCTCTTGGAGTTCTCCACACTCTCGTGCTCCTCAAGATTAAGGCAAAAATATTGCCTTTTTTTGCCTTTTGTATTATCAAAGAAGCCATAAAGCTTCACTTTCGTTTAGACCTAAAAATGAGCCATAGGCTCAACATTTGTTTGACAAATGAAAAGTCAATGTTCTATCTCAACACGAAAAAACAATACTCATTAATTTAAACCTCTATATGTATTGCAAAACTTGATCCTCCCATCTACCATTCATAAGGAACCAGATTAATAGGTCTTTCAAGTATCCATACGCATTTACATTAACAGACAACCATACACATTTTCCCTTTACCAACAACAATAAATCAAACCAATTAAACCCCTAAATACAAGCAACACAAAGAACAATCAACTGACCAATTAACTTACAAGTATCCATACCCGTTTGGGTACTGTTTATAGCCCTGCAGTTGGGGATTGTATCCCTGCGTGTACTGAGCCTGAGGTGCCCCCATCTGCCCCTGCTTCCCCCCTCTTGTGTACTGTTCCCACATCATCTGTTCCTGTATCATCATCCGCTGCTTCTTCTCCAACTCCGACATCTGCACATATGACGGAGGCGGCACCGCCAAAGACGACCCAAACGGGTCGAACTGCACCGCCCCCAAACTCGTCTTGTCTCCCTCGGACGTTGATGGTTTCCAGCCAGGCGGTGGCGGCAGCGCCAGCATTGACGCTTGTGGGTTCCCTGCTGATCCGAAAGCCACGCTACTAGCGCTACCAGTCCCGCCCCCCGGCGCATATGCCATGTTAGCGGAGCCTTGCCGGTACAGGCCATCCAAAACCAACATGTCTAGGCCGCCTCCTAGCTGGTTTTTCTGCTGCGGCAAGTAGCTGGTTGATTTGACCAGCTCTGTCTCCCAGTCAGAATCCATCTCTTTAAAGGCCTCCCACACTGAACCAGATGGCTGGTTCGGGGCATTGTCGGTCATCCCATCGAACAAGACCAGAGATAGCTGGTCACCATGTTGTTCGCTAGTGGCGGGCTCATCCCACAGGTCTAGCAGATCTCCTTCGTATTGCAGGTGCAATAGCTGCTTAGGCTCCTGTTGCTTCTCTTGTACCGTCGCCTCTTCTTTCTTTTCGTCTTCCGAAATCTCAGGAGCGGGGAGAGCCTTTATGCTGTTGGGATCCTCCTCAACTTCAGCATCCACCTCCTCCGCCTCTTCCTGCTTGTAGAGGTCCGGCTCAATGGGGATGGAGCTGAACTGTGGGTTGGTAGACTTGTCACAAATATAGGTATCCATCAGCTCGAGTTTCTCAGATGAGATCCGCTCAATCTCAGGGTACTCGGAGGGTCTTGCGATACCGACTTCCTTGGTCCAGGTGTAGTAGGCGTCGAGCTCATCAAACTGCTTGGCGGAACGCCAAAAGATGTCGTGTATCCTCACAGCCTCAATGACGTCGACGTCTCCGAATGCATCAATAAGGTGGTTGAGGATGTCGGTGATCTCGTAGTATGTCTGGAAGCTCTCCTTCACTGCCGGGTACAGCGCCATAAGCACTACCCTGTTGTGCTTTGATGCACCTATTTTGATTTTTCCATTAAAAATAAAAATAAAAATAAAAATGTAGGATTCCTTCCTTCCAAGTTGTGTTTTGACCGTGGAGGCCTAGGTTCGAATCCCAGCAGCCACAATCTATATCTGTTTTATTAATTCGAAATTGTAGACACTCTCACCTGCAGGCCTGGTAGCCAAGAACCTCTCAACGAGCTGTTGCAATTGCTGCACCTTAGTAACCAACTGCTCCAGTCTCTCCTCCGGAGTCATCTTCTCTCCACCACCACCACCATCGTCTTCTGATATCACCTCACCATAGTAGTTCTTTTCGTAGGCGTAAGCGTAGGTGACTGCCACGTTGCTCTTCGTCCTTCCCTGCATCCGGTACTCGAGCCTCTCGTCGAGGTAGAGTGAGAATGTCCTAACAAAGGCGGACAAGTCCCAGGAGCGGGAGCGTCCGGTTGTGTCCCGGAAGTCTGAGAGATTAAGGAGGCGGGTGCCGCGTCTTGTGGCGAAGAACACCTCCTGCTCGTAGGCAGCCTCACCCTCAGCGAGAAGCCGGTGGATGAGGATGAGGCACTTGAGCGCCACCACCCAGTTGCGGGTGCGGCTGAGGCGCCGGGCAATGGTGCTTACGCATGCGTTCACCAAGTGCCGCGAGTAGTGCGTCAGGCTCAGGATCTCCCGCAGGTGCCTCTCCTCCGGTGGGTACTCCTCGTGACGTGTTGCCTTCACGATTGCAATCTCCAATTCCGACATGGAGTCGGTGTTGTTGTTCACCCTCGCCAGGCTTATGCTCGTCTGGTCCTTCACAGCTCCTATCGCCCTCCTAAGAGCCATCTTTTGATACCAAAAATAGATTACAGAATTCGATATACCTGCACAATGTTACACGATCGATCATGACGAATTCGATCTAAACATCCAATCGCAAATGCAAATGGGTATGAACAATAGAATCATATAAATTCACCAACACAAGACCGAGTAATCTGGTCTCAACCCGGTATCGTAGGCCTTAAATGTGTGTTCACCTTAGTTCGATTCTATTCAGAAGGTAACCCGGTGTTGTTCAGGTTGAATATCAAAACGGCCAAGACTTGGATTGATTATGGGAATAAATGTTGTTTTATCAGGGATCCAGAATGGAGAAGATGACGATAACTGAAAAATGTACCAAGATTAATTAGTTTGACATGGAGAAGGAAATTGTGTTTATCTACACATATACGTACCCTGTTGGTTGTTATACAATTTGGAATTGGTGGGTTTTTGTAGATACAGATTAGGGTAAGAGCTAAATGTGTCATAAATACTATTTGATCTAACTATATGTTTTGTGTTTAATGTTTGAAGGAAGGGTGATGGATTTTCAGGGAAAGATGAGAAGAAAGAAATATTTTTTTTTCCCCTCTTCTCTCCTCTCATTCCATCTTTAATTTTTGGGTTTGGGTCTTTTTAGTGTTGGTTTCTTTTTAATAAATCTGGATGATGAAATGCCCATTTTTTACTCTTTGTGAATATCTCTCCCCCCTACAGATTGCAAAATCTAACCAAAGAATCCCTTCACAAAACAATGGCTGCTGGCTGCTGCAAACCTTGGATTTAGGGGAGAATTTTGGGGTAATTTCTTTGGCCACTTGGAAGATTTCACACCTGTCACCTCCTATCTCTTCCAAATTCAAGTGTTTCAGCAATGGCTTCAATTCAATTTGTTTCACATATATACTTTTAGCAACAAAATCGATGTCGCATTTTTACATAGAATTGGTAGACTACAACAACAGATAGATGTAGAAGTACGTAGAACCTCCGTAACTGATCAAAAACAAATTTAATTCACATGAACATCATATAATCTTTACATATAAATGATACATCCATAGCTTGGTGGCAGCTGCCCCAACCCTTGGAAAAGAATACATGGGCGATCAATGCTGCTCCATCTCTTATAGTTATTTGTATTTGGGATCACATTGAATTGATGATTTCTTTGTTTGCATGTAGCTCACTAGCTTGATCAAATACCGCCTGTCAACCCACATAAAGAAGAAATCGAGTTGAGGGAGGGATCAGTTAGGGATTTCACCAGCACCCAGCTAAGCTTGGCTCGGAGGTCTTTCATGAGGATTTTGCCAGTAGGTGACTTTGGTATGGGGTGAACAAAGTATACCTTGTGCAGCTTCTTATAGAAAACAACCCGAGAATTGAAAGAGATTCCCAAGTACGTGTTAGAAGTTTGTTTTCATTGTTAAGTTGTTGGATTGATCTGATGGGTCTGAAGTGCGGAAAAGGCAGATAAGAAGCACGTACGCAAATACTCTATAAGGGGGATTGGATAGAGTATGTAAACTTTTCGCAAACTGAAACGGTAAGACCTTACCACCTACTGTAAGACCTTATCTGAGAAGCAAAAACCGATTAGCAATAGATAGCAAACAATCAATAAGCAAAAGTAAAAAACTGAAACTTAAAGCACACGATACTTGTTAACGAGGTTCGGCACAACCGCCTACGTCCCCGCCCAGGGTTATCCAACCCGTAGGATTCAACACACTTTATTTCACTTTGTCTTATGAGATCTAGATACAACCTCTAGAAGACTTACCCACTTCTAGACTACCTTACTATCTAGCAACCTAAGCACACTAGTGAAACAAAGTACCTATGGATACCAAAGTACCTTATACGTTTGGGTAAGGAAACCCTTAGTATAACCTAGATAAATTGTACTATAAAGCTTAATGAAACCTCACACACACTCAAAGTAAATACAACACTTAGCGACAAGAGTTGCGTGAGAACGGATGTTTGAAGAGAACTTGGTGCAGTGAACGTTGAGCGCTATGAAGATGTATGTACTGCAGACGTCTTCTTCTTCTTTAAATAGATAAGGCCTCCTGATTTCAAATTCAAACCTCTGGATATTGCTTCAATTAAGGTTGTTGAGTTTGTTGCGCCAAAACTTCATGGGAGATCTTCTAAGACGTTGAGCTTTCTTCTAGAATCTTCGTACGATCCTTTGTTGGAGATAAGATCTATGAACTTGGACGTCGATCACCTTTTAGCAAATCCTTGGAAAAACTCAACTATACATCTAATAGATAAAGATATTGATAGAACAAATCATAACATCCGAATGGATTCAACTAGGCCCAACAACAGTTCAAACAAAGGCCCAACCACAATTGGCTTGGCTCTTTGGTAATTGGATCTCGGTTCTGTAGAGTAAATTAGGCCCGTTTAATAAATATGCACATTTAACCTCTTCCAGTATCCGAGTCCATTTGTGCAATCCTAACTCTTTGAGCCTTTTGGTAAGACCTTACCAAACTCAGGAATCTCGAATTTTGGCTTTCATCAACCAAGGCCTTACATTCCTTTAGCTAGGTCTTATTATCAAGGTGGAGTTAACAGGGTCTAAAATAAATGGTTTGATTTGTACAGTAACCAGCTTTGCAATGTATTCTTTGACAGCTTCCTCTGTAAGCTCAAATCTAGTAGCTGAGCGAACCACAAAGGCTACTGGTACCTCACCAACAACTTCATCATGTTGCCTGCAAGATTAATTCATGTCAACATTCAGTGTTAAGGATTTAGTGGTGATAAGAACAACGAGCGTGCAGTGGAAAGAACAAAATCACAAATAGAGAGAAATAAGTCAAGATCAAACACGCAAATTTAATGTGGGAAACCCGAGTACCGGGAGGAAAACTCACGGGCGGAAAGAACCAATAAAATCCACTATATAGCGAAAAGAGTACAAAGAACCTTGTAGGATAGTACAAGGTAGTGGAAACTCTTAATACAAGTAGTGGGCGTGGGATGAAGGCTTTGTGTGTACAAGGCTTTGGGTGAGTAGGTTTTGTGGATGGTTGAAATGTGGGGATGAGCTCCCTATTTATAGACATCAAAGCCTTGGGAGATAGCCTTGAGAATTGTCTAGAGTCTTCAAAAAATTGGATGAGGTCAAAAGAACACTCTAGAGAGTGGGAGAATGTTCAAGGAAATGATAAGGCTTAAGGAAAGGTCTAGATGAATCAAGAGGGAAGGATGAAGCTTGGAGAAGCTTGATGACAAAATCCTTCTAGAATGTTCCTTATCCCAAAGGTTGATGAACCCATTCAAGTCCAATTGAAAGGTGATCCAAATCCAATTGATGATATAGAGGCAACCCAACAATTAGCACACAAGCAAACAAGCATTTAATTTATAAAACGAAGAGCGCGCATGTATTGTTATTGCACTCACGGGACAACACCCGCATCTGCTACTGAGGGATGATTCACTAGAATGGCCTCCAACTCTGCTGGCGGTATCTATCTTGTCGATCAAATTTTAGTTGGATTGGAGAGTTGAAGTTTGTTTGTAAGCATGAAGTTCAATAATACAGTAGGTCGGATTTACTTGGAAGCCTTTGAATTTGATGATCTCCTTAACTCTGTCAACAATGAAGACCTCGTTATCTTGGTTAATGTATCCAATGTCCCATGTGTGAAGCCAACCTTAAGCGTCTATGTTTGCAGCGGTGGGCGCATCGTCATTTAGGTATCCTATCTTTTTGTTAGTTATACATGTAACGTTATTATTTGTAAATGATCGATCATCATGTGAGTGTGACCTAGTATATATAGTAAATTACGACCGATATAACACCTTTATCTGATCTCCACGGATGCAGATCTCACTCCGGTGGTTGAAGCCAAGAGAGGCACCAGTGTGAGGGTCGACTACCTTCAACTCAGAAATTCGGACCACCGTTCTACGAGACCCGGGCTTGGTCGGGAAGGGGTCTTTGGCGAATCCCAGACACAATGCTAGGATCGACCCTGCCTCCGTCATCCCGTAACCCTGCTTAATTTCATAAATTAAGCAAGCTTCCCGCCCTCATATGTTGGAATGTGGTTGTCCCACGTCGGTAATAGAATGTTTGAACAACATATAAGGTTGAAGGGCTACTCCTCTCATTGCCAATTGGTTTTGAGATGGAACTCCGTTCAAATTTATGTGTTGTTCGACTTTAACATGGTATCAGAGTTGGGTTCGGCTAGTTTCGGTCTGGGCTTCGGATTAGTAAGGTTGCTGGCCTTGTTGACATGTCGTGGGAATTGGTTGTCAACTTTTTCTTCAACGTGAAAGGGAGATAGAAGAGATATGTCGCATCGTTGCCCAGGATACAGTTCAGCGCATCGTCGCATCGGAGTCCATATTTATCAGATTGGATCATGCAATATCTGGTTAGAAAGAGAACTCGAAGATCTACAACTTTTCTGTTGAAAGTTTTTCTAGAATAGACCAAGAAGATGCTTGAAAGTTGCCATCTTTGCAGTTGTGCACTATGTGGACGAATTTATCTACCTATTTCTATTTTATCTATTTTTATTATTTAGGTTGTGTTTGGTAAGAGGTTTTGAAGGTTTTCGGGGGTTTGAAAAAAAAAAGAAACCAGCAACTATGGTGTTTGGCAACAGGTGTTGATGGGGGGTCAAGAGATGCGGGTTGGTGTTTTTTCCCTTCAAATTGAAACCTTGAGCCTCCAAGGTTCAGGAGGTTTTGCCCGAGGTTTGTTCCAAATTGCCCTAGCCTCCATCTCGCTCACTCTCGCCTTCACACATATGAAATGAATATATGCAACGATGACAGAAGTCAAATAAGGTAGGATATACTAATTCATCCTTTATTGAAATCACACTTTATATTAGGCTGTGTTTGGATTCCAAATGCATTATGTTTATAATGCAAAATGATAAGTTAGTGTTTGGTTAACAAAATTTTTAAGGTGTTTAAATTATGATGTTTTTGGATTCCACGATATATTACTTAAAATGTAATTATTTTATCTCGATTTATGTGATTATTTGGTCAAATTACGATTTTACCTAGATTTTTATTTTTAAAACAAAACGGACACATAAAACGAGGTAAAATAATTGCATTATAATGAAAATGCAATGGAATTCAAACACACCCTTAATTTATGCAACATAGCACTTAATTATAAACCCCCAATTTGCAATCTCAATCGTTGTGGATGTCGTTGGCAACAATGTCGGACACTGGTCTCCGGTGTGGCTCCTTCCCATTCACCCAGATCAAGATGTCCAGTGGCCAGCACCAACGGAGGCGCTGCATCGGACTTCAACGCTTCCAAAGAAAGAAGCTCGGTGGTGGTGTTGTTATGATTAGGAAAGAGTCGACTGATTGTGGAGTGAGTAAGCAGAGGAGGGGTAAAATAATAGAGGGTATTTTGTCCTTTTAACAATAAATACACCTTTCTAATATCATACCTACCAAACACCATTAAGATTTTTTACAAGTTTATTTAAAAAAAATTTCACCTTCCACATCTCCATAATCTACTCTGGCCACCTCCAAAAAAACATCTACCTCTTGAAAAAACCCCTTGTTGTCAAACACAGATGTAGTTAGGTAAATAAGAGTGAGGAGTTATCTATCTCCTTGCTCATTAGGAAAATAGATTTTTAGAATATTTATTTTTAGTTGCCATTTTTTAGATAGATAGACGTGAGGCTAGGGTTTCTCCTTTGCATAGGAGGCCGACCTCACCTAGCAACATTTCTATTTAGGCACTTGTATTTTCATTTAGAAAATCTCATTGAATTTACGAGAAGAGCACTTGGCTATGTGTTCTCTTCTCCTACAACCAAACCTACATTCTTCATTGATTTGTCTTCATTCTCACAATATGAAATTCCATTGAAACCTTCCACAAATATTCAATCAAGAATCACACCACCAATGGAAACCCTAATCCGACATCACCCTTAGGTCGATACCAAACCTTAAGCCCTGCCGAACCCTAACCGACCCTACTGGACTCAGTTTGGCTACTCCTTAGGTCCGGTTTCACGTTGTAACCCTAGGTACGATTGTGTGGTTCAAGAATCATTCAAGATCTATCAAGAACGAGTCAAGATCAGCTCAAGAACATTGCAAGATCCGCGAACACGAGTAGTTGGAGACGGTTTAAGCCCTGCATGCGAAGGATTGGAACCAACCACACATCACAACTGGAATAAACCAAAGAACTGGACAAAGATCTAGACCCCGAGGTCCCTAATTTGAATGTAACTTTCAGATCTAAAGAGAGGAGTCACTGCAAATGATCTAAGCCTAGACATGATTGGTTCAAACTAAATTTTGATGGAGCTTTGTCCAACACTTATCAGGGCACCTATGGATTCCTCATCTATAATGATAGTGGCCATGCCCTTTTCTCGGAAGCCGGTGTCTCGCCACTTTCATCCATCATTGGCGTTGAAGGATTTAGCTTGTGGAAAGGTCCCTTAAAGACAATTGATCTTAACATTAAATTTATTAGTATAGAAAGTGACAACCTCAACATTATTAATAGTCTGAAATCTGGTGTTTCTTGTTCTGGCGAGATTGAAATGATTTTATTTGACTCTTTTTTATCCCTCTACCATTTCTCGGGTTTTGAGATGTCACCATCTTTAGGGAAGGAAATCACGCAGCTAATTGTCTATCTCATCTAAACTTGAAGGATGCGCTTGGTTAGATTTCGTTTTTAATCTTCCAAATTCTTTCCGGTTACAAAACAACAAAAAAAAACAAAAAAGGCTTATAGTAGGGATATACTAACACGAATTCCTAACCAAAAGGTTAAAAAAAAAAAAAGGTTAGGCAATTTGATAGCACTCTCCAGCTTCAGCCTTTATACAAAGGAGATCCACTCCACCCAGATGATGAGGTAACCACCTGAAAAGCCCCCAAAGATATGACAATGATGAAAAGCACCTTCTTTCTTTTTACCCCTTTCACAGAACTATTTTTCTCTGCATCTCCTCCCCTTGACTCCCTCAATGAGTAAAAATCATCCTTCATTATTCAAGGATATGAAAGTGAAAGAAAGAAAGAAAGAAAGTGAGCACTTCACATAAACAATGACATATCGAAGCTGACTCAAACAGAAACCAAAAGTCCATAGCCTCTGGGTTTCACTCCTTTTTCTTTTACACCGTTGCTTTCTGACTCACTTTATGATTGCTTTGCTTTCCTCACACACAAAATAACTAATCCATTTACCCTTTTAAGATCATTTTTCAACTCTACCAAATTTGCCCATCATAAAAACCCATGAATATGCAGCAAGCCAGCACTTCAAAATCCCCAGAAATGAACACCAAAAGTGTCAGTGTGTTCCCTTATTTCAACAAAATCTAGCACTTTTGGTATTAAACATAAGAAGTTAGAGGCTACAAAATCCCAATTGCATCATCAAAGTACTGGTATTAAACCGGGTTCTCGAGACAATAAGAGGTCCATAGATTGGAATTTACACATTTCTTTCAGCTGTACCTACTGAGGGTTATTCGGAGCATCTGGTGGATGAGCCCGGAAGAGGGCTGAGGCCAGGGATATGGGCATGATACATAGCTCCTTGGATTGGAGGAATTGCATGGCAGCTCCAGTGTCCTCTTCCATCAGCTTGGCTACCTGTTGCTCCGTCCCGTCATTTGACCATCTCTCCCAAGCAGGCTGGCCTCCTTCCATGCTACCTTCTCCCTGGTGCAAACAACATTGAACAAAGTTTTGCCCAAGATGATTTTTTTATAATCAACTTTCAAAAAGTATGTAGTTTTTGCAATGAGATCTCACTTAGGTGCTATGAGGTTTGAGCAAATCTTGCTCACGTTGCTGATGTTTCAGAAATCTAATATAGTGAGATGAGCTTTGAGCATTGTCTCAATTCGAGTGACTAAAACTTACAAAACTAAGTTTTGCAGTAAAAAACAACAGTGTGAAATAAAGTAAATTCAAGACTGAATCTTATGAAAATAAGTCAGTAACTTTATTTAAAGAGTTGAATACATCTTACATAACTTTATAGCTCGGTTTGTTTCGTTAAATTTTTTTTGTTGATCGTAGGTTTTGTCATTCAAGTAAAACAAGAATCAAATCTCAAGTTACTAAATGATATTTCTCAAACCTCATGAAAACTATGTGAGATTTGTCCAAACCTCATGACACCTGTGACAATAAGTCAGTCACTCTATTTTCCTTTTCACAAATTTCTTGGTTAAGGGTTGGCAAATTCCTATATTTAGTCACAGCTTGCATACAAAGTTACTTATTAAGACTTCAACCATATACAAATGTTTCACAGTTAAACAGTACACAAAGTAAAAGGCTAATATTGAAAGAATCGGAAACTCAAATGATTCTTTTACAGTTTTACCTCAGCTGTTGGGGTTGGCACATCGGATACTAGTTGAGCAACAGCCCCTGCTCCACCCAATCTACTCATGCTCAAAACCTGCTCAACTCCATCATGAGTGAGGCAAAAAAATACTGAGATTAAAAATGGTAGTGGGAAAGAAAAGGAGCATAAGGCATCCACCTAATTCATTATTTGATTCCAAGGCACCCTACAGTGCAATTAAAATGGCGCTATATATAAAGTTTTTACATTCATTAGTAATGGCTTTTTCGCAAGCCTTTAGGCTTTAACTACAAGAATATACCTTGACTTGAAGCCTCAGAAACTTGACATAATCAACAATTTCATCAAGCATTGCAGCCCTGTCTGTCTGCATTGATAAGAATATAACAGGTGATTTGTTAATAATTTCTAAAATCTTGCAAATGAATTAAGTCAATGAGAACCATGTCCACAGAAAAAGGGAATGAATAATGGTGACTGAATTCATCCAAGAATTCTATGCTCCGCACACATACCTTGTTGCAGCTTGGAACTAGTTCTTGTAGAGCCTTCATCCTTTCAGCTATTCTTTCCCTACGTTGCTGTCAAACAGGGGAAGAAAAAAAAAGGTTAAAGACATTAATATGCAATAGTCACAGCTATTCAGATTACAATATATTGATTATCGATAAATGCAAGACAAAACAACAGCAAACAGAAATCTGACATCTCATCGGTCAGCAAAGCATATGTCGAGACAAGATTTTCATAGCAACAGAAAGGAAAAGAAAGGCTATATGCTAGATAACTTTTATATATAGGTTCCATTTTATAAAATAAGCCAATCAACCTCATGGTCTTCTCTTAAGATTAAAGTGGCAACAGTAATAATAGTGAGTTTAGATAATCTTTAGGCCAAATCTATTGCTGACCTAAATTTTGATATGCTATTAAACAAGCATAAATCTATTGCTTAAGAAGACCAGAACTTCAAATGGCATAATGGTATCCATGTTCAACGAGAGAATAATCCTTCCTATTGATTGGAATATTAGTAATAACTAATTAATGAACAAATAGTAGCATCTACTGTAACTGAGCATCATAGTGAGGATAAAAATTTCGTAAAACCCACCCGTTCTGCAATACTATGAGGATCGGTAGCTTGGCCTCGCCTGGCTCGCACCCTTGGCCTCATGGCTGGTGGGTGTGATGCCATAGGTGCTGGAGCAGGCGGCGGAACTGCTTGACTCTGAAAAGACTGCTTCAAAACATATAGTTAGACAAGCACAATAAACAAGTAACTCTGTTTCAATCTCCAAGTCATCACATATCTCCTTGTTCCACAATTGCTGCTTGACTTGGTTAATTTAGGGACCATCAAGATGGACTATTTGAACAGCTGAGCTTGAAGATTGCCAAAATCCCATCAATGACATAATTTAAGGACTATACAAGATCACCCCAATTTCAAATTCAAGGAAAATCGTAGTTTGAAAATATGATACAATTGAAATTATCACATGCGTATGAGAGCTGGACTTGAAGTTTGAAAACTTTGAAAAAGCCATTAAGAATGTGGACTATGGTCAAGATGGGCTTATTTTTTCAGGATAGGGGGGTCCAACACAAATAGACCTCCAACCAATTCCCAACCCCACTTTGAGGACAAACAAACACACGACTTTCTCTTCAGTCTTGTTTTCCAGCCAGACAATATATCAAAACACACAAAATCCTACAATTTTTTATTTAAAAAAAAATATAGATATATAGATACAGACCTGCTGAAGGTGGAGCTGGGGGGGAGGAGCTCTTAGGGACTGTGGCTGCATGTGGCCAAATGCTGGAAATAGGCTTGTTAAATGCAGTGAATCTCCATCCTGATACATCATTTCAAAACCCATCACCAAAAGACTTCATGTTTTCATAAACCCTTACAAATATTTCCTGAAACACTTCAATCATAAATTCATAATTTGCATAGTAAAAAGAAACTCTACAAAATTGCAATTCAAACTCGAGTTAGGTTACACACAAACAAAGGAGGGTGAAAAAATCTCAATAAAGAAATATTAAGCTGAATCCCAGAAAAACCCACAAAACAGAAACCAAACAATCAAATGAACAAAATTAGAAAGATTGATACTCACAAGGAGTCTAGAAGATGAAGGAGAGGCATTATTATTATTAGCATCAGCAGTCAAATCCTCAGCTTTGAGGAAGGAAGCGGCCGGGCCAGACGGGTCCAAGTTCAGGCCCAGTGGGATGCCCATTCCTCTGTACCCACCAACGCCCCCAAGCCCGAGACCGTGGCCCGGACCGTCTCCCGTACCCAGGCCCAGCCCCATTGACCCGTGAAGATGATGTTGATGCTGCTGATGATGATGATGAGAGGCGGAAGCCCCACTTCCAGTTCCACTTCCACTGCCACCAACACCGAGACCGAACCCAACACCGTCACCGCCGCCGCTGGCGGAAGAAGCGCCGCCGTAGCCAGGCACCGATAGCATTTGCTCAAAGAAGTCATCTCCCAACCCATCCGTTCCCTGATGATGATTATTCCCTGCCATTTTAATCGAAACCCTTTGCTACTTTTTTTTCGATTTCTTGGTGGATTTTGCGACTGATGGAGAAGAGGAAATTAGGCTCTTTGGAACATCGCGGAACGTAGCAGGTATGGAGAAAACTGATCAAAGAGAGATGGGTATATCATAAAAAAGACTTCTTTTTTTTTTCCAGAAGAGAGAGAGAGAGAGAGAGAGAGAGAGAGAAATGGGAAAAATCTCAAGGTGAGTATGAAAGCAGCGGAGGCAGCAACAGAGCCCGATAATCCGGAAAAAGGATGTGTTTTTGTGGGTGTGGAAACTGATGGGAAAGAGTGGAAATTTGTCGGACTTTGAAATTTGGCTTAGAATTTCTCAATCTTGAGAATGAAGTGTGGGGTTTTTCGTTTTGTTTTGAGACTCCAGAAGACAGGAGCTCTATCCGCAACTCCAAGAGCTCCTCTCTTTACTCGCACTGTGTGTCTGTTGGAGTGTTTATGGTGGCGCTCTGAATTGGCTCTGTTGGGTGCTTTTTAGAGGGTGTTTGGAGAGCAGCAGGCCATGGGAAGAATATTAAAAGAATCGCTCCTAAAAATGAGTTTCGTTTCCCCAGGCCCTAATTAGCCTTTTTTTTTTTTTTTTTTAAGCAAGATAATAAATTCAGTTCTCTAGACGAGCTTGGAGAAACGGAGAGACCGAACAAGTCGGTGGATGGACTAACCATCATGTACAACAGAAGCAAAAACTGAAGCAAATGACAGAAATAAATAACATAAGCAAATAACAGAAAGTAAAAACAAGGAACGAACAAGCTATCCTACACTCCGCAACACAAGCTAAAGAAGAACGAAACGACCGGCCAAAGGGACAGCGCACGCAGCGAACTCTGGGGACCAGCGGACACCTCAGATTATGGACTCGAAGAGCCTTCAGATGTCAATCGCACGTCCACGACGTCATCGAACATGACCCATCAATCAACGCTCACAAGAAGCCTCCACGATTGTTGCATCTAATACTCAAATATGCACCTTCTTCTGGAATCGTGTAGGCCGGTTCATCATCGGTAATCGCCAGGCTGGGTGGTTGTGGTGGTTGGGGTGTTGGTGTTGCAGACTCCCCGGGAGTTCCACTGGAGGAGCCGGTTGTAGGCGGAGGCGATTGAAGCGCCAACTGAAGGAGGCGAGGGGGTCGCGCCGACTGAGGTGTTGGTGTTGCAGCGGCTGTGGGCGGATGTGATTGCAGAGCCGGCTGGAAGAGGCGAGGGGGTTGTGGTGGTTGAGGTTTTGGTGTTGCGGACTCCCCGGGAGTGCCACTGGAGGAGCCGGTTGTGGGCGGAGGCAAGGAAGATGCAGAAGCGGATGCTCGATGCTTCTTCAATGGAGGGGTCGGCGGTGCCTTCGAATACAAATCGGTGAGCTTCTTCGCTCTCTTTAGAAGCATTTCGAGGAGATGGAAGAGAGATTGAAGGGAGGTTGAAGACGGAGGGAGGTTGAAGAGGAGAAAGATTGAAGAGAGCGGTGTTCAGGTCCTAATTAGCCTTCAAATTCACGGTTTTGGAGTGATTGTGGATTTAAGGTTTTTTTTTTGAACCATTCCGAAATGTTTCACCGAAAAGGAGTTGTGGTAGAACTCATAGGTTCCGGATGACCGCTCTTTATTTACCAATTCAAGGATAGACCATGTTTTTCAATGATACTAGAAATATTAATATTTTATTCTTCTCTTTCCGCCACATCATCCTAGAATCTCATTATTAC
This sequence comes from Persicaria tinctoria, assembly GCA_037127255.1. NCBI lineage: Eukaryota > Viridiplantae > Streptophyta > Magnoliopsida > Caryophyllales > Polygonaceae > Persicaria > Persicaria tinctoria. The sequence goes on along the minus strand of JBANSL010000012.1, from coordinate 36,509,237 downwards.
TTTTCTCACTTTATCAATAGCATCCCTAGCATCTCGGAACATCTTTATCCTTCCCGCTTTATCAATAGCATCCCTAGTATCTCAAAACATCTTTATCCATGATATCCAATTCAAATATCATATCTTACCTTTTTTTTTGCCACATCATTGTAAGATACTTGAATGCACAACTATAATACTCACAAAAGTATCTTAACATATACTATTTTATTTTAGTTTCAAATCTTTGTAGGAGTAGGCCAACAAAAAAAAAAAGTGGTCCCCACATGTTATTGTTTATTGGATAAAACTTATGATATTGTGTAAGAGTGATTATCATCTAAATGATACTCACTTGTAATGATTGTCTTGATTCTCACCCCAAATCTTACTTTTATTTTTATTTTTATTTAAAAATAGGGCCATGCTACTCCAAGTACCACCATTAAAGATGCTTTCAAAACACATATTTTCCTACCAATTATATTTACAAATATACCCCTCTCCAACAATTATTTCAATTATCGATTATATTTTTATATTCATTTTTTAGTATTAAAATATTATTATTACCATTGAAATATTTATTTTAATTGTAATAATAATATTTTATTTAAATATTTATTTCATCTTATTTTAACATTTTTTATTTTTACCATTAAAAAAAGTTTCAAATTAAACTTTTCGATATTATGTTACGTAATTGTATTCAAAACAATATATATATTTTTTAAATATGGTCAAACATATTCAAAAGTGATGTCTATACATAGAGAAAAATGATTCTAGTATTATGATAAAAAATAATTTTTAAAAAAAATTTAACACCAAAAATTACATATTATATATGTAATTGCATTTCACAAAGATTGCACAACTACATACCAAGTGTCAACATCTCAGGATCCACCTGGAGGCCACCACCTACTGTGTGACAAGTGTTCCTTGTGCATAGATTTTCTCCCACCTCCAATGCACTAAAATGCAGCGTTTCGCCTCCTCTTCCCAGTGAAACGACGTCATTTTGCCTTTACCTTTCCAAAAAATATAAAAGCAGACTGACAAAACCTCCACACTTTCCCCTAGTATCGATACTAGCTGATACTCCCCAAGTATCCCTCCTAATCTTGAATTGGTAAATAGAGAGCGGTCATCTGGGGTTCGAACCGGGAACCTATGGGTACTACCCACAACTCCTTTCCGGTAAGCCATTCCGGAATGGTTAGTATCAGTATTTTTCAACCGATAAAAATGGCTTTAGACGTGTGAAGAAGAGTAGTATTCTTGTCTACCACCTGGTTAGGGGTGAAAATTGATCGGGTGGTATATAGGTGAAGTACTTCAGAAAAAAATAAAAATACTCAATCCATCACTCACTCATCTAATGTTTCACCTTTCACTGGAGTCATTGGGCGGGTTGAGTTATTAATTGGGTGAACTATATTAAAATGAGATAAGTAATAAAGCATGCTTCAAAATACTTAAAAATTGATCATATCCAATAATTTTATAAACAATATCAATATTAACATCTTACTAAAAATAACGCTTATTTTTCTTTTTTGGTACAAGGCGAAAATTTGGGGTGTTTCAGCTACGGTTGTACCACCAGCCAAGAACGTCCTTGTGAACGAGAGTCTAGAACTCAAGGTCGGAACTCCAAGGCGAAGAAACGGAATCCAAGACCAGGTGAGCAAGACGATCGGCGTCCCTATTGATCTCCCTGAAGACGTGGCTTATTAATGTACTATAACACTATCCTTGTCTTATAAACTTGAGTAAATTACTAGACCCTTAGTAAGAAAAAAAAATACTATATACAACACTTGTATCTTTAGAAAAGAGGTTTCATATCATTTGAATGAACATCTCCATAGCCCATAGAAAAAATCCCCTTTCAGGGCAATGAACGCGTTGTGCTTCTTGCATCACGCGCCCCCAATTCCAAGCCCCAAACACCAAATCCCTAAAGATATGCAGAAATCCGACAAGATTCAATCGTTCTCAAGCCTCAATATCCATCTCGATGTGGAATCGAGTCTCAATCTTGTCGTTCCCACGTTCCTGAAACCACAGTATTCTCCTCTCACCTCATGTTTCCGGGTGCCTCTCATGGATGGTGAGTATGACAGTCGATTTCCTGTAAATCTCGTAATCGGCAGGTGTCGTATTGTGTTGGAGGGGAAAAATTTCAGAAAGAGGAAAAAAGAATCTCGCCGGTTGGGGGTGTGGTGTTGCGATGTGCTACTGTGTGCTCCGAGGCGGTCTTCCGTTGTCGGCGCGTTGGACTGCCCTATTTGGAGCGTTTCCGTCTCTTTTTCTCTTTCTTTCTCTCTCTTTTTCTCGGCTTCTATCTAGGGTTTGGTTGGTTGGGTCACGATTTTGCTCCTCTCTTTCCCTTCCTTTTCACTTCTTTCATTCTATCATCAAAAAAGCAAGTAACAAAGTTTTCTGTTTTTGGTCTGAGCTGAGCTCGGCTGGTGATGACAAAGGTGCACAACCCATGGATTCCGCGAATATCGCCAATCCGCTGAACACCCCTCCCGAAAGGGCCCTAAATCCCGCTCTAGCGGGCTGCACTCCTCTGAGGGGATATTACTCCCCAAGGTCGGTGCTTCTCCTTCTCTGTCGTGCAGGGCTGGTAGGAAAGACAAGTGTAGATTCATTAATAAAGAAGAACTCACTTCTTATATTACCATGGATGCTTCACCTGATGTTGATAAATCACCAATTTGCGGAAGGCTGCGAGCTTTGACTCTCCTTCAAAGCTTGGATTTGAATTTGAGGTATGGATTTGTTTCTTCTTTTTCTTCTCGTTCTAGCTTGTTTAAGAGCGTTGTTCTTGGTGGCACCCAGACGGTGGTAGATCTCGTATCTCCACTCCCTAAATCCCGAAAGGGCACGAAACCCTCAATTGAGGACCCCATCTCTTTCCCCTTTGTTGCTCATGTTGCATCATTTTCGGTGGTGCGACAGTTTACTAGATTTAAAATTGGCCCGATGTATCTTGTGGTTGTGTATGTACATAAATGGTATGTTTATCGACATAACCTTGTTAATCAGTTTGTGTCAAAGCGGAATACATCTGTTGCAGGTTCCAAATGTGTGCTGAATAAGGTCGTACTCCAGCCCTCGGACACAAAACCTCATGATATAAACTCGCGTGTCCGTGAGTGGACTCTCTTGGTTGCATCGCTGGACAAATCCAAGGAGTTGAAGCAGCTAGGGCATTCTAATCTGCCCCTTTCACAACTCTTGGGTGGTGGTCGGACTTCATCATGTACCAATCCAAGCATAGGCAACATGGCTTTGTTCACCTGTAATCTATTGAAGCTTAAACATTTCTATGACCATAAACTTGGTAGCAATTCTTGGAAGGCTAAAATCTTTTATGCTGGAATGCTTACTAAAAATATGCTTGTCTCACCCTTGCTTGTTTGTGACATGGTGTTAATTAAGATTAAGGGGGAACATTCCAACTGTGTCTTGAAGACTGTTTTACTCACTAGGTCCTTTGTTGTAAAGGGTCTGAATCTGTTAAAATTCTGCTCGCAAGTTCCTAGTTTGTGTATTGGGTCTTGCTCATCCATTTGCGACCTTGGCGTTGGCTGTCGATTTTGCTACTACCCACCATTGTTGCCTCAATCTTGCGCCATTACCAGAACAAAGATCAGTATATTTGGTTGTAAGAATGTAAAGCATATCATTATAATTGGTCGTAAGAATGTAATGCTAATCAAAAGCTATTTCTTTCTGACCCCCTTAGATTTGTTTGGCATGGGCTCATCATAGCTTATCAAATAATTCACATAAGAAAATTCCTCTTTGATGTCTTCTCGGTTATTACACTTCTATATATGTCCTGTTACAAATCTGAGCTTTTTGAGATTTCACTGGTTTTCTTAAAGCTCCCGTTGAACATTGCACTACTTAAATCCTTCATGGCCGATTTTCTTTCGGTTAACTCCTTTGTTTGGGCCCATTGGCCTAGTGCGGCTCATTTAGATTGTAACAACAATCTCCAATCCAAAATGTCAGAAAATTTTCCTCTCAAAATAAAATTTCAAAATCAACTCGATTTAAGGACTCCGAAAACCTGTCCTTTTATCATCAAAAGTTATACATGAAGATTTGCTTTTGGAATTTTAGGGGTATAGGAAAAAGAACTTTTTGTCCGGAAATTGATTCTATGTGTAAAAATGAGCATATTCAAATTATGGCACTAGCAGAAACTAAGTCGGAAAATATTCCCGACGAATAAATATGGAAGCATATTGGATTTGATGAAGCAATCCGGTCGCCGTTGGGCGATCAGGAGGAATAGGAGTTCTATGGAAATCCCACCAACTATTAAATTTTATGATCTCCATTGCTTTCCACTCACCGCGTATCATTGGTCTCAAATTTGAAAGCCTGCTCAATGGGTTTCCGATCCTTGTTCTTTTCGTCTATGTCCCTCCAGGCCCAAATGAAAAAGAACCGTTTTGGAAAATGTTAAAAACAATTGTGAATAATTCATCCATTCTGTGTATAGTCTTAGGAGAGCTAAATGAAATTCTATCTAGTGCCGACAAGCTCGACGGTGCCTCTACCCGAACCTCCAGGTTCTCTAGACTTATCTCCTTAAAAAATGAGTGTTCATTGGTAGACCTCCCCACCTTTGGTAACCCGTTTACTCGGAGGAGGAATCCGTAGGAAGATTTCAACATCCGCGAAAAGCTCGATCGGGTGCTTGTCCACCAAAAGGTTATCGAAAAATTTCCTAGCATGATCACACATAACGGAGCTTTCTCCTCCTCAGATCACTGCCCAATATCAATCTTCTTTGAGGTTAACTCAATCTTTAAAGCCTCGCCCTTAAAATTTGATAATGTCTGGCTACTTCGAAAAGATTTCTGCAACATAGTTAAGCAATCCTAGAGGGCCACTTGCCCTGGCTCTGCCATGTTCCAATTAATATTTAAACAAAAAATCCTTAAAAAAAAGGCAAAAGAATGGAATAAAACGAGTTTTAGGAACATCTTCCGCCAGCTGAAAGAGGTGGAATCTGTTGTGAGCTAAATCTGTCAGGTTTTACAGTAACTTTTATATCATTTTTTGCATACATTACATACATTTGGGTTAGATAGTACAGAATCTATGTAGTTTATGTTTATTTGCCAAATTATGGAATCTACACCAGTTTCTGTTTAAATTCGCAGAATTCGAGGCGTTTTACAGCAATTCTAGGGAAGGTCAGAAAAGCTCGGAAAACCACTACAGAAGTCCAAGGGCAAAGAAGCAACGGAACCAGTCGAATCAAGTTGAGAGCCCAGGTTACTCGATCTCGAGTGAACCTTACTCGATCTAGACGAACATGTCCGAGCACAGGCCTTGTCGACTAGGAGCAGTGTCGAAGAGCCAGACCAACCCAGCTCCGGGACCCTACTCGATCTCGAGGACCACCTAGTCGAGATCGACGACACTGAGACGCCACACCCGGAGTCGACAAGAAGAGAAGCTGATCGAGAAGCCGAGGACGAAGGCGCTGAGCAACCCTACTCGATCTCGAGGAGACCTTGTCGAGATCGAGGAGCCACCATGCCCTAGTCCGAGTCCATGCCGAGGAGGAGTCCTCGACAACACCAGAGAGCCGTCTTCGAGTACACCTCTACTCGATCTCGAGGAACCCTAGTCGAGATCGACGACGCCCAGGAGCCCAGATCCGAGCTTGTCGAGCAGAGTCACCCGAGAACACCAGTCGACGACGAGCCCTTGTCGATGTCGACGAGCCCTTGTCGATGTCGAGTAGACCAGCTTATGGAAACGCGTCGCCGTGAGCAGTCCGAGTCGAACTAGAGTTACTTGGAGCCGAAGGAAGTCGAGTAGGCCGAGATCTATCAAGTTCTATCCATGGAAGGGAGATCTATCAACATGAAGAGACTTACCTAGTTTAGATTTATCTTTCCCTATTTTAGATTTAATTTCATTATTGCTTTTATTTATCACTAAGCCTTTTAGATATAATTTTAGATATAGATAGAAGATTCTATCCTCGATTAGCAAGAATAGAAGGCTATAAATAAAGCCCTAGGGGCTGGTTTTTCATGGATTCAATCATACAATTTTAGGGAGAGAGAAGTAGTTTCACAGAGAAGTTTTAGGAGTTCTAAAGTTTTTAGGGTTTTGGCATTCTGCGAAAGTTGATTGCCGAGATTGTAAAGGCTTTGAATATAGTTTAATGCAAGTTTCTTTTTATACATCAATGTCTGCGATTGCGATGAGGAGCGAGTAGTCCACCCACTTCTGGGGCTGGGGTGAGCCCGACGGTGGCCATGTGAGATGATGCAGTAAAGGTCAGATCTTTTTATGCAATCCGTCTTCTATCCCTATGAGCATGATTCTTTTGCGAGAGTTGAAGGTGATCCTTGTTTATGTTATTGAAGTGAAAGTAATCTTAATGCAATTTGGATTAATTATGTGAAAAAGGTTAGTACCAATTAGGGTTTATGCGAAAGCCTCTATATGCCTATTTTTTAATAACGAAAGTTATTTTGATGGAAAACACGATCTTTTATGCCTTTATGTGTTACTTTGCATGGTTTTCGTTGTGGTGTTGATACCCTGGCCTTAGAAGTCTTTTATTATATTGATTTATTTCTTTCGAAAAGTTGAGTTTTGGTTCGAAATTTGCAATTTAAGTTTTCTGTTTTTTTTTCTAGTCGATACAGAGGAGAGTCTTGTCGATCTCGAGTAGGTCCTTAGTCGATATCGAGTTGGCTTTAGTCTAGGTCGAGTTGAGTTCTGCTTCTGTCGTCGATTTTCAGTTTCTGTCTTTACTGTTCCTTGTCGATCTCGAGTTACTGCTTGTCGAGATCGAGTAAAGTTGCTGTCTTGCTTTCATTCCTTGTCTTCGTTTGTTATTTCTGTTATTTCTTTCTTTGTTCCTCTTATTTCTGTCTTTTCTGCTGCTTCTCTGTGAGAATCTGTTGCTACCTAAGAACTGCTGACGTGCTTCCTCGTGGATTCGATCCTGACAACCTTCTACTACAACGGGAGAAAGTCTTGTATTTATTTGCTGAGACAGGGAAGTCAGTCTGATCTTTACTTTATATTTATTTCATACTTGACCATCCTCCTGCAACAACAAATTGGCGCCATTGCCGGGGAAGCAATCATTCGCGCCTTAGGTAGTTAGATCTCACTTTTTCTTTGAGTTAATTTTCAGGTGTATGCGCCGTTCTGGTCTACCACCCGAGTTTGACAGCTTAGACGAACCAGAGTGTTACCTACACATCCACTCTAAACTCAAAAGGATCATGGCGGCCGCTGAAACACAAGAACAACTGATTGCCAGGCTTACAAGGGAGCTAGCCGCAAAGGATACCACTATAGCCAATGAAAGGGCAGCGAGGGAACAAGAAGCTGAGCGCGCAAGGCAAGCAGAAGCTGAGCTTGCCCAATATCCAACTACTGCTGAGGATTATATGCATCCAACCCTCGTCGTGCCTGAATCGGCGATTCTTATCCCTGAAAACTCTTTTGAAATTCGCACTCAATTTCTTATAGAGCTTAAAAATAATGCCTTTTTTGGTAGATTTAATGAGTGCCCTCTTGAACATATTACGAACTTTTCTGACATGTGCCGTACTCTTGCTGAAGGTACAACTTTGGAATATGTCAAGATGAAGTCTTTCCGCTGGTCGCTGGCTGGACCTGCACTGAAGTGGCTTGAAGGGCTGAAACCAAGATCACTAACAACATGGGCCCAAGTAGAGCAAGAGTTTCTGAACAAATTCTTCCCACCCGCCAAAACAGCACATCTCCGCCAGAAAATCACCGCCTTTAAACAAAAGCAAGGGGAACCGCTGGCAAAGGCATGGGAGCGCTACAAGGAACTTTTGTGATCTTGCCCTACTCATGGACAGCCACCCTACGTCATTCAAGAGATCTTCTTCAACTCTCTTGATCAAGTCACTAAGGACAGAATCAACCATTATACTCGCTATGAGTATCTGACAATGCTGCCAAGTGATGCATGGGGTGTGCTAGAGAAGCTCACCAACTACGACAACAAGTATGGGTCTACTGCAACTTATGAAGAGAACCCATACGCCAGGCCAGCACCTTCCATGCCCCTCTATGAGCCTCCTAAGGAAATTGATCCGGATGTATGGGAACAGTACTACAGAGATCAGAACAAGAAGCTCCTTAAGCAAGTGAAGTATCTTTCTGTCAACCAGCCTTGCATTGAATGCGGATCGCAATGGCACACCACTCCTGAGTGCCCACACACAGAGCAAGTAAGGATGGTAGAACATCATGAGGAGGTAGCTTACGCAGGGGGTCCCAATCGCTACATGGGGGACCAAAGGTTTCAGCAACCACAATGGAACCAAGGTGTCCCTAGGAACCCCCCGCCCTATAGAGCTCCAGGACATCCGGAAAGGGACCAGAAAAATAATGATATACAGACAGTCCTGGAGGAAATACGGAGGAATCACTCAAAAACTAGGCATTCCTTCAACTCCGTCTACACTCAGATGCAAGGTGTCAACTCTAGGCTTGGGGAAATCGATATATGGAGAAAATCAGTTGATACACAGATTGGTCTGCTAGCAGCAGGAATCCCCAGACAGTCAGGTGCGCTCCCTAGGTCTTCAGAACCAAATCCTAAGGGAAAGACTGGACACATCGCTGCTGTAAAACTCAGAATCGGACATCAACTGCAAGAGCCAGAGGTCGAAAAGTAGCAGAACAATGAAGAACAACAACTCGACATCGACAACACTGTAGTCGACATCGAGGAGGGCCTAGTCGATGTAGAGGAGAAACTTCAAAAACCCTCGTCTGCCCCACATAGCAATTCGACAGCACCCAATCTGGTCGATATCGACAAGGGTGTACTCGACATCGAGGAGGATCTTGTCGACGTCAAGAAAGCTGCAGCACCTCCGACATCTGTTCTGGCTCCGAATTCGAAAAAGAAGCTGCCTTTCCCCACAAAATCTCCAAAGGACCCGGCAGAAAAGAAATTTCAGCGCTTCATCAAGATGCTTCACAAACTCAACGTCACCATCCCCTTCACAGAAGCTTTCAATGAAATGCCATCCTATGTCAAGTTCCTAAAGGAGATACTGAGCAAAAAGCGATCGATGGCTGAAATTACATAGGAATGCAGCCATTTGGACATACTGGAGAAGAGGCCAGATCCAGGTAAGTTTGCTATAACCATTGGATTTGGTCCATACAAAATTAATACTTTATGTGATCTTGGAGCTAGTGTGAGTATAATGCCTTTAACAATTTGGTCCAAGATTAAGATAGGTGCCCTGAAGCTTGTGGATGCTAGACTTTATATGGCCAACAACACGGTGGTCATTCCAACAGGCATGGTGGACAATGTGCCAGTACAAGTAGGTAAATTCTTTGTCCCTGCTGATTTCCTAGTTATTGATATGCAAGAAGATCCTGCTTGTCCAATTATTCTAGGGAGACCCTTCTTGGCGACGGTGGATGCCAACATAAGCGTAAGGAAAGGAGTGCTCACCTTCAACATCAGCGATGAGGTAATTGAGTATTCCTTTAATAAAACTGAAAGGCATACAGGTCCAATAGAAGAGGTAAAATCTATCTCAGCTGGCTACATCACCTGCGGGGAACCCAATGTCAGAAATATGACCCTGAAGAGCTGGAAAAGAGGGACATGGAGGCCTAGGTGGAGGAGATCATGGCAATCCTAAAGGAGGACGCAGAAAATCCAATCGATACAAATGAAGGTACGTCGTTATGGATTAATTATTTTTCGGATGCCTTGACAGGAACTAAGTATGGGGTCAAGATCGACCAAGACTCCTCGACATCGAGGACCCTAGTCGACCTCGACAAGAAACGGAAGCCTCCACCAACACCAGCGTCATCGAGCAGCAATACAGAAGTTGAGGGCTACTCGATATCGAGTAAGCTACTCGAGATCGACCACCACTCGGTTTCCTCGACTTCGCCTTCTTCGATGCTGACTCCACCAGACGAACCAGGCTCCTCGATCTCGACCAGGCTTGTCGAGATCGACCACCACCAGGCTCCACCAGCTCCTGTTTCCTCGACGCTACAGCCACCAGGAGCAGAACCCTACTCAACATCAAGTAGTCTACTCGATGTCGACAAGCCTTTCTCTTCGTCGACTCCTGCATCCTCGAGCAGGACACCACCAGGACCTGAAACTTCGTCGAAATCGACTAGCCCTAGTCGAGATCGACCAAACACTGTGGTCCCCGATTCCGTCGCTGCAAAGGTAAGCCAAGGTATGGATCTCTCTTCTCCTATTTCCATTAAAGATCTATCTATACATGGGAGAGGTTTGCCTTAGTATGTACGCTTATGTAGGATATCCAATGATGAGCCCAAGGAGTATGAAGTTGGAGACAAGCTCTATGTCTCTAAATCAAAGGATCATTGGTTCCCTAATAAATTCAACAAGAAGCGGATGGGGCCTTTCGTGGTGAACAAGATCCATTCTAGAGGATTGCAGCTGATGGACAAGAATGGAGTCTTATTTGAGGCCCAAGCTACATGGGCCCTGCAAATGCCACCTTGAGCTAAATGGAAAAGTCGGCCTAGCGACTATAAAATCTAGAGCTTGTACATAGACTTTTTTTGGACTTTTGAGACTTTGTTTTTGTTTTTGGTTTGGAACATTTCTAGTTTTTCTATTGTGGGTATATGTCTTCTACACTTTTCAGGTCCATGGATAGAGGCAAGCTATATCAACATTCATACTCGGCCCAAGCGATTCCTTCATTAAGAGGTTCTACACACCTGTCTAGTAAGTTTCTTTCTTTACACTTGTTTTTATACAGTGAGGACACTGTAATGTTTAAGTATGGGGTGGGGGAAGGGCTTACTTTGTGCATATTTGCCATATTTGACTTACTTTGTGCATGTTTAAAGTTTAGTTCTTTGAATTGCTACATGGCTATTTTAGGAATGCATTATTGATTTATGTGCATATATGCATGTTTTCCAAAATTGGAGAAAAATGACCCCCATTAAATTTTTTTGAATAATGTCATGGAAGCTTATATTGGACTCGACGATGCAAAATTGGATTCATTAGAGATATAGCATGAAATTGCCTAGTAAAGGGAAGTTATAATGAAGTGCATTATTTCTTGAAAACCATAGAAGGAGGTAAAATTTGAAGTTGCTTTTGACATGTTACATGATAAAATGATGGAGGACTTTATATTTCCATATAATGCTCATTGTTTGAAATCCTAGCCATACCTATGCTTATGCATCACAAAAGCCATAATATGCCTCATTTCAATTATTGCTCCACATGATCTAAATATTTGCCATTCTTTACCTTATCCGGGGATTATGTTAAGAATGATGTTACATTATGGAGATGACATATGGTGTTTGTGTGGTGATTATTATCATTATTGGAGTTTGGAAGGAAATTATTTGAAATATATGGAAAATTTAATGAGTGAAAGGAAATCCAATCACCTCAGGAGATAAAGGTAGATTGACCCTGCTCTCTGAGATAATAGTTTGGAGAGATGGGACACATTGTGAGGAGTCCAAAGCACTAAGTATCCGGGGCCATTCATGACACCCATGTTTGCGACTCGCGAGAAGGCAGTGCTAAGGTTAGAGAGGTAAAAGCATTGTTATTGATAAAAGCATTATAAAAGATGATGAATCTTATGAAAAGGAATGTGGAAATTCAATTTGGAAATACTCCATTTCCCCGGATCATTAGCACCACATTGCCAAAAATTGCCCACCTTTAGCCTTTGATCAAATCTACTCCTTATTTGAGCTTAAATTGAAGTCCTCTTGATTATCAATGCTTTGTCACTTATGAATGTTTTTGCATAACCCTCCTTTTGTGAGTAGATGTTGCTTTGATATAATTGCACATGCATGGATTTGTTACAATAGTACCTTTTCGAGGATGGTAATTGACTGCTGGGTTATATAAGAATGAATCTGATATGTTAAGAGTTTTGATTTCTTCCCCTGAATGACAATTAAAGGTATTTCTTGAGGACAAGCAAGCTTAAGTATGGGGTGTTTGTTGTGAGCTAAATCTGTCATGTTTTACAGCAACTTTTATATCGTTTTTTGCATACATTACATACATTTGGGTTAGATAGTACATAATCTATGTAGTTTATGTTTATTTGCCAAATTATGGAATCTACACCAGTTTCTGTTTAGATTCGCAGAATTCGAGGCGTTTTACAGCAATTCTAGGGAAGGTCAGAAAAGCTCAGAAAACCATTACAGAAGTCCAAGGTCAAAGAAGCAACGGAACCAGTCGAATCAAGTTGAGAGCCCAGGTTACTCGATCTCGAGTGAACCTTACTCGATCTGGACGAACATGTCCGAGCACAGGCCTTGTCGACTAGGAGCAGTGTCGAAGAGCCAGACCAACCCAGCTCCGGGACCCTACTCGATCTCGAGGACCACCTAGTCGAGATCGACGACACTGAGACGCCACACCCGGAGTCGACAAGAAGAGAAGCTGATCGAGAAGCCGAGGACGTAGGCGCTGAGCAACCCTACTCGATCTCGAGGAGACCTTGTCAAGATCGAGGAGCCACCATGCCCTAGTCCGAGTCCATGCCGAGGAGGAGTCCTCGACATCACCAGAGAGCTGTCTTCGAGTACACCTCTACTCGATCTCGAGGAACCCTAGTCGAGATCGACGACGCCCAGGAGTCCAGATCCGAGCTTATCGAGCAGAGTCACCCGAGAACACCAGTCGACGACGAGCCCTTTTCGATGTCGACGAGCCCTTGTCGATGTCGAGTAGACCAGCTTCTGGAAACGCGTCGCCGTGAGCAGTCCGAGTCGAACTGGAGTTACTTGGAGCCGAAGGAAGTCGAGTAGGCCGAGATCTATCAAGTTCTATCCATGGAAGGGAGATCTATCAACATGAAGAGACTTACCTAGTTTAGATTTATCTTTCCCTATTTTAGATTTAATTTCATTATTGCTTTTATTTATCACTAAGCCTTTTAGATATAATTTTAGATATAGATAGAAGATTCTATCCTCGATTAGCAAGAATAGAAGGCTATAAATAAAGCCCTAGGGGCTGGTTTTTCATGGATTCAATCATACAATTTTAGGGAGAGAGAAGTAGTTTCACAGAGAAGTTTTAGGAGTTCTAAAGTTTTTAGGGTTTTGGCATTCTGCGAAAGTTGATTGCCGAGATTGTAAAGGCTTTGAATATAGTTTAATGCAAGTTTCTTTTTATACATCAATGTCTGCGATTGCGATGAGGAGCGAGTAGTCCACCCACTTCTGGGGCTGGGGTGAGCCCGACGGTGGCCATGTGAGATGATGCAGTAAAGGTCAGATCTTTTTATGCAATCCGTCTTCTATCCCTATGAGCATGATTCTTTTGCGAGAGTTGAAGGTGATCCTTGTATGTGTTATTGAAGCGAAAGTGATCTTAATGCAACTTGGATTAATTATGTGAAAAAGGTTAGTACCAATTAGGGTTTATGCGAAAACCTCTATATGCCTATTTGTTAATAACGAAACTTATTTTGATGGAAAGCATGATCTTTTATGCCTTTATGTGTTACTTTGCATGGTTATCGTTGTGGTGTTGATACCCTGGCCTTGGAAGTCTTTTATTATATTGATTTATTTCTTTCGAAAAGTTGAGTTTTGGTTCGAAATTTGCAATTTAAGTTTTCTGTTTTTTTTCTAGTCGATACAGAGGAGAGTCTTGTCGATCTCGAGTAGGACCTTAGTCGATATCGAGTTGGCTTTAGTCTAGATCGAGTTGAGTTCTGTTTCTATCGTCGATTTTCAGTTTCTGTCTTTACTGTTCCTTGTCGATCTCGAGTTACTGCTTGTCGAGATCGAGTAAAGTTGATGTCTTGCTTTCATTCCTTGTCTTCGTTTGTTATTTCTGTTATTTCTTTCTTTGTTCCTCTTATTTCTGTCTTTTCTGCTGCTTGTCTGTGAGAATCTGTTGCTACCTAAGAACTACTGACGTGCTTCCTCGTGGATTCGATCCTGACAACCTTCTACTACAACAGGAGGAAGTCTTGTATTTATTTGCTGAGACAAGGAAGTCAGTCTGATCTTTACTTTATATTTATTTCATACTTGACCATCCTCCTGCAACAACAGAATCTGAGCTCCTGCATTTTCAATCCACTGGTCCGGGGATAAATGCTTAAGCAAACCATAACAAGGAAAAGTGCCTCATCACAAAGAAAGAGAAACTCCTCCTCTTCCAAAAAATGTTCTGGAATCAAAGAGCCAAAACTAAACATCTTAAACTCTCGTATTCTAACACAACATATTTTCACCGTGTGGCGTCAAGGCGAAGGCATAGGAAAAAAATACGTAACATCGCCTCTTCCACTGGAACGTTAGTTGTGGGCGAGGAAAATGCCAGGAATGAGATAAAAGGGGATTTCGAGAAAAGATTTAAGAAAGAACCAATAGACGACATGCTCTTTAGCGAGTTGCTGGAGCTAATACAGCCTTCAATTTCGCTTGAGGAAAACAACTTCCTTGTACAACTTCCGTCTTACACGGAGGCATAGGAACGTTAGTTTTGGGCGAGGAAAATGCCAGGAATGAGATAAAAGGGGATTTCGAGAAAAGATTTAAGAAAGAACCAATAGACGACATGCTCTTTAGCGAGTTGCTGGAGCTAATACAACCTTCAATTTCGCCTGAGGAAAACAACTTCCTTGTACAACTTTCGTCTTAAACGAAGATTAAAACTGGAGTTTTCAACTTAGGGAAAAATAAATCCCCTGGTCCCGATGGCTTCACAACTGAATTCTATAAAAAAAATACTGGGATATAGTAGGTAAATCTGTAATTCGAGCGGTTAAAGCTAGGTTTTTTCCATTCTGGAAAAATGCTCAAACAAATAAACCATACCTTCATCTCCCTTCTCCAAAAAAGAGACGATCCAACTGCTACTAACCATTACCGTCCAATCAGCTTATGTTCCAATATCTACAAAATTATATCTAAAATCTTGACAGATAAAATGAAAACAACTATTGAAAAACTTATACACCCTCTACATGGTGCCTTTGAATCAGATAGGGCTATTCAAAATAATGTCCTGATAGCTCCTGAAAATTTTCACTCCTATAAATCTCGGAAGGGCCGAGAAGGATGGTTTGCAATAAAACTCGAAATGGAAAAAGCATACGATAGAGTCGATTGGAATTTCATAAAAAAGGTACTTGGAAGATTTGGTTTCCACGATACGTTTATTTCATGGGTCATGGAATGTATCACGACGGTATCCTTCTCAGTGTTAGTCAACAATGGTCCCACAGACCTCATCTTCCCATCTAGGGGCCTCCGTCAGGGGGACCCGATATCCCCCTTCTTATTTATTTTAGGTGTAGAGATTCTGGCCCGCAAACTAGCTGCTGAGGCTAGCCTGGACAAAACACACATCGGTTTCCCGATTGGAAAAGACGGCCCACGGATTCCTTTCCTCTCCTTTGCTGACGACATCATAATCTTCTCGAAAAGGAGCTTGGATGATGGGCGCAAAGTGAAGTTGATTGTTGATTCATATTGTAAAGTTTCAGGCCAAAAGGTAAATTACCATAAATCTAGTTTCTAGGCTACGAGAGGTATTCCTAACCTTAGGATCCTTGAGCTACACAACTACCTCAATATTTCAAATGAAAGTTCAATAAAAAAGTATTTAGGCTACCCTATTATCAATGGAAGAGTAACTAAAAGTACTTTCGAAGAAATTATTTGTAAATCTAAACAACAACTGACTAAATGGAGGGCTAATGCCCTTTCTCAACAAGGTCGTGCTATCTTAATCAACTCCAATCTTTCTGCTAAGCCACTTCACTTTATGCAGAATTTCATGCTCCCCGCGGCTATGCACAAAGAACTCGACCAGAGAAACCGCTCTTTCGTTTGGAAGAAGGATCTTCAGTATCGGCCATTGATTAGCTGAGATAGGATTTGCAAACCGAAGCAATGTGGGGACTGGGGATTCGGAAATCTTGTGACATGAATGAGGCTCTCTAGATGAAGCTACTTTGGAAGATTCTGGCTGAGCCTTGTAATATCTGGGTCTCGTTGATTAGACATAAATACCTTGTTCTGCCAGTATTTTCGACTACAAAAAACGGGGTCTACCTCTTGGCAATGGACTAAGCTCACAACTTTAATTGACAAATTTAAAACAGGGCTTATTTGGTCGGTAGAAAATGGGCGATCAATTAAGTTCTGGATGGATAATTGGATCACAACCTCTTCTTTGTTGTTCAGGAAGAATGCCCTCTAGATTGTAATCGGGATGAGACTGTTAGTGATTACATTTTGGGGGGAAATGGTGGAAGGAAAAACTACAAGGAGTACTACCTGATTGTTTAGTGCATGAAATCCTTGACATCCCGCTACCCGCCTCGCATTTTTAAGACCGTTTATACTGGTGGCCTGACAGGGAGGAATGGTTTTCAACTGCTAGTGCATATAAATTGATAATGGCTCAGTCAACACTACTCCCGGACAATAATGTATGGATATGGAAGGTTAATATTCCCCCAAAAATTAAGAACTTTCTTTGGAAAGTGTCTCAGGATGGCCTGCCAACCACTTCTAGGCTTTCCAGTCGGGGGACTTCTGTCTCTTCCACCTGATCTTATGTAATGGGGCACCCAAGGATGAGGTCCACCTTTTACTAGAATGTTCGTTCATTCAAGCCATCCACCAATTCCCCTCCCGTGTCCAATCAACTAGTGCCTACTTGATTGTCCAGTCCCTGGATATTAAGCCCATTCTGTCTGTTATTGGGAAGAGTCCAAACTCTTCGGCTCTGGTGAGCCTCGCTTTCTCTTGGGGGTCTACATGGTATATTAGGAATCAACATTTGTTTCAGCAAGTGGCCATCCCGCAAAAAGACAAATCCTTACGTCTGATTAAATGACATATAGACAATTGAAATAAAACTTATGTGGTAGATGCTGATTTAGAGGAGGAGGTTCGCCCACTTAGGCCTAAACCTCCAAAACATAATAATAGACAAAAAAATATTTTTTGGCGCAAGCCGCCGCGGGGTATGCTTGATGATGCCCAAAGTTAACGAAAAAAGGGAAGAAAGCGAATAAGGGCTGAAAAGACTGAAGAAGTGGGCCTGGGAGGACACATCGACATATGATCCGCGGATGAAGGGTACATGCAAAAAGGACAGATGGCACACATCCCCACCATCCATGTGCACTTCCTCTTAAGAACACGTGGCAACCATACTTCAACAAGTGGCCAAGAAGAAGGAACATACCCCTCAGGGGGAGGGCATGGGGACTCACTATAAAAGGGAGAAGGCACTCTAATCGCCAGACTTTTTGAGAAAAACAGATAGGAACACCCCGATACAGAGAGAAAGAGAGAGGAATAAGGCTACGATACTACTCTTCTACTTCATCAAGTCCCCATCCGCGGACGACGCAAGAACACGAAAACAAGAGAAGGGGTCTATACAGGACATGTAGGAGGATGATAGTCATGGGAGTAAGAGAAGATATCACCCTTTAGCCTTGATCTTTAATCTAATAAGTCGGAGTGCTTTCTATACCAAGAAGCCATTTGACGAATCCACTACACGATAAGTGATGCGAGCCCTATTCAGAGGCTCGGCGGCACCGGCTGCGAGATCTTTGCGGATGTCGAGGATCTCAGGTTTCGGATAAGACCGTCAAATTCCCCATTGGTAACTGCGGCACGGGTTGAGACCCTCTCCCCCATTTCGCCAATACCAGGTGATAGTAGGGGGGAGGGGGCTTCAGGTAAAACCGTTGACCATGTCATCATATGAGGGAATATGTGGCATCCACTCCCCCCCCCCCCCCGGTGGGAACGTGGGGTGGGCTCCGCTTTTTCATTTGTGGTTTCATCATTGGCGCCATCTATGGGAATTCTCTCACCCTGAGGGGTTCCCAAATTTAAGAAAACAGATACTAATGAGAACATAATCGCTAACTGTGAAGTTTTGTGTGGTCAGGTGGAAAATGGGTGAGAATATGGGAGAAGCCTCTCATGGAGAGACGAATCCTGAGAATGAAGGATTTCAAGAATCCAGCATGCATGTAAATTCCCCAGGTCAGAACAGCACGCCAAAAAATCCGATGTTCTTGCCGTACATTCCTCAACACATGGGGCAGGGTTACGTTCTGCACGAGGAACACTATTTCCCACAACCCAATCCGAAACAAGCGTTTTTTTACGGATACGATGGGTATCAGTCGTTCCAACAGGGGAACCCTTACAACGGCATTCCCCAAAACATGTACGGCCATGCTCATCAAGAATACCACCAACCAAGATTTTCCGATGATCCTGGTATGCACCACCGCTGTGGAGGTAGACACGGTCACAAGCACCATCGAGGCGAGCGTTCATCCGACATTTCTACATCAACCAGAACGGGCTCACCCCGTGAAAATGAGATGAGGCCGGACCTCATCCCCTTGGTTTTCACCACCGAGGTCTGCTTGGCCCCGGTCCCTAAACGATGGAGAGATACCAACCTCATGAAGTATGATGGCACCTCCGACCCTGATGATCACATGTGCCACTTCATAACTGCAATGGGGATCAATGAGTATAACGACGTGATGTTGTGCCGCACTTTCCCCTCAACTCTGACTGGCATAGCCCTAACCTGGTTCACTAACCTGCCTCAGAACTCGATTGCTAGCTTCACTCAGCTCTCCGAGGTTTTCAAGTCTCATTTTGGGAGTTTGCGGTCAAGAAAGAAGACCATGGTGGACCTTAATTCAATCTGACAGGGACTGAATGAGACTCTAGGGCAATTGTTTTCCCGATTCACTAGTGTGGTGGTGCAGATCCCGAGTTTCAATCATGAGTCAGCAGTCATAATCCTAATAGGGAACTTAGCAGATGGGGGATTCAAGACCCGACTCTTCAGGAAAAAAACGAAAGATTATGACACCTTGAGGAATTTGGTATCTGCTCAGATTGAGGCAGAGGAAGCCGCGACCTCCAGCTCAAGAGCCAATGAGGGCCCGCGAGGCTTTCTAGGGATGATAGCAGGGAGATTTTGGAAGGACAAAAGAGTGGGAAGGTCGAGAAAGAATTATTCCACGGGTAACCCGCTCGCGTCCACACCAGACGAGGTCCATTTCAACCACGAAAGAAAGAATCCAGACACAGGGTATGAGGAGCAGGATCAAGGGATACGACGTAGAGGAGAGAAAGTTTCTCCTTGAAGGAAGAATGAACATCGTGATCACGTCCCAAATTGCTACTAGATTCAAAATCGCTACGATGAAGGGCACGGGGATAACAGAGAAAACTATCGGCGGACCTCGAGGTTTGAATACCCATGAGAACGGGAAGAGCAACAACGATTTCCCCTCGTAAACAGAGGCAGGGGGCGGGGACGATGGTGGAGAGGCGGCCGAAGGGGTCGGGGTCAGCCAACACAAGTGTCAGTCAATCAAGCCCCACGCGATGAGGTCCGCCGCGAAGGATCGCGAGTCAATCAGATCCCAGAACCGGAGGGTTTTATTGACACTCTGGCGGGAGGACCGTCGATCTCAGGAGTGAGCTGTCAGGGGAGGAAAAATTATAAAAGGGAGGCAAGGCAACCTCCATCAGCTGCTAGACAGAAGATCGCTTTACAACCACATTTAGAAATAATTTTTACTACATCAGATGCCGAAGATGTTCGCATGCCACACGGGGACCCGCTGGTGATTCATGCCCAGATCGCCACTAAGGCTGTAAAAAGAGTTTTCATGGACACCGGATCATCTGTGGACATACTCTCGTGGGAAGCTTTTTCCCAATTGGGAGTACCCGCGACATCATTAAGGCCTTATCATGGGACACTGGTTACCTTTTCGGGAGATACGGATCCCCACAACTTACAACGCACTCTTGGGGAGGGTGTCTCTTTACAAATTCCAAATGGTTGTTTCGATCTATCACTTCAAAGAAAAATTCCCTATCTTTGGAGGAGGGACGGGAGAAGTATGTGGCCAACAACCAGAAAGATGGAGTTGCTACGTGACTTCCTTGAAAAAGAGGAAGGAGATCATGTGCATCCAAGGATCCGCTTAGAGTAAGATCGAGGGCCCAAAAGGAGACTTTCAAGCAGAAAATGAAGAAGTAAACGTGACAAGAGAACTTGCACCAGAAGTAGAACTTGAAGTCAGACCGTCAGACAGGGAAATCCCAATCGCGGATCTAAGAACCGTCCACCAGCCTTTTCAAAATCCTGAAGAGAGAATTTACATGGGCCAAGCCCTAGAGACTGGGGAGAAAGAACGGGTCCTGGAAATCATCCGTCAATACCGAGATGTGTTCGCATGGTCCCCAAAGGATCTCTTGGGCGTTCCCACATCAATAGCGATCCATACCCTCAGGATACGCCATGATGCACGACCTGTAGCCCAGAACAAGAGGAAGATGGCCCCGGAAAAATCCCAAGCAGCGAAGGAAGAAGTGGAGAAGTTACTTGAAGCCGGATTCATAGAAGAAGCTGAGGATTCAGATTGGCTCTCGAACGTTGTCTTAGTCAAGAAAGCCAACGGAAAGTGGAGAATGTGTGTGGACTTCTCAGACTTAAACAAAGCCTATCCAAAAGATAGTTATCCATTGCCATCAATAGACGAGCTGGGAACGAGGCTTTGAGTTTTCTGGACTCGTATTCCGGATAAAACCATATCCGACTAGATCCGATGGATAAGAGGGCAACCACTTTCATCACCAATCAAGGAATTTTCTGCTATAAAGTCATGCCTTTTGGTCTGAGGAATGCTGGGGCCACTTTTCAGAGAGCCGTAGATAAGATATTCCGCGAACAGCTGGCCAGGAATGTGTCTATCTATGTGGACGACATAGTTGTAAGGAGTAAGAAAGCAGAGAACCACGCGGCTGATCTACAAGAAACTTTCGATTCTTTGAGGCGTGGGGGACTGAATCTGAACGCGGAGAAATGTGTTTTTGGAGTCGATTTTGGAAAATTCCTTGGCTTCATGGTAAGCCAAAGAGGGATAGATGTGAACCCTGCCAAGATAGCTGCTATACAGGAACTGCGACCACCACGTACCATAAAAGAGGTACATTCCTTGAATGGAGCTGTAAATTACCTGGGACGTTTTTGTTCTTGCTTGGCCGATAAATCCTTACCTTTCTTTGCATTGCTAAAGAAGAAAGGGCCGATCCAGTGGACAACTGACATCCAGCAGGCTTTCGAAGAATTAAAGGCCTTCTTACAGTATGTGCCTACTCTGCATCAACCTCAGAAATCAGAAAGTTTACAGTTGTACTTAGTAGTGAAAGCAACTACTATCAGTGTGGTCCTCACCCGAGAGGGACGGTACCCGGTCTACTATGTAAGCAGAGTGTTACAGGATGCAGAAACCAGATATAAGTCGGTGGAAAAGGTGGTCCTCAGTCTGATGTTCACGGCCAGAAGGCTTCGTCCATATTTTCAGGATCACCTAATTGAAGTCTTAACAGATCTGCCGCTGAGACAGATTCTTCATTCACCAGGTCTTTCGGGACGAATGACGAAGTGGTCCATAGAGCTCTCCGAGTTTGAAATATCTTACGTCCCCCGCAAGGCAGCACTAGCCCAAGTTTTGACGGATTTCATCTGCGAAACCAGCTTTGGGGATGAAGGAGGTGACACGCAAAGCAAGTGGATAATAAAGGTCGATGGGGCCGTGAACACGGACGAATGCAGAGCAGGAATAGCACTAACCTTCCCTGAGGGAGATCAGTTTTTCTTCGCTCACCACTTGGATTTTCAAGCCACCAACAACGAGGCAGAGTATGAAGCCTTGATAGCTGGGCTTGAGCTAGGCTTGGCCCGCGGAGCCCGGGCCATCATGGTATATACAGATTCTGAGAACGTTGCAAAGCAAATAGAGGGGGTGTACGAAGCGAGGACAGGGCTATTACCAGATTACCTGCGAAAGGTATCCGCTCTAAGAAGAGCTTTCCTGCAGTTCGTCGTGGAATCCGTCCCCCGAGAGATGAATGAACAAGCAGATTTGTTGGCCCGAATTGGGGCAGCTATGCCGCCAGAAGTTGAAGGGAATTTCGAGTTTGAAAGAAAGAATCGACAAAGACTCCTGCAAGAAGTATATTTTTTCCAGACCGAAGGCACCGAAGATTGGCGGACACCGATTGTTGAATATCTAGGGAAAGGAATACTCCCACCGGAGAGAATGGAAGCCAAATAGTTAACAAACCGAGCAACCCGGTTTGTCATCAATGAAGGAAAGTTATACAAGAAGGGTTTCAACTTCCCGGGTTTCAACTTCCCAGACTTGCTATGTGTATCCAACGGTGAGGGGCGCACCATCGTAAAAGAATTGCATGCGGGTGTATGTGCCCATCACCAAGGATGGAGAGATTTAACCTCAAAAGTTCTGAGACTGGGATACTACTGGCCCACAGTTAGAGCGAATGTACAAAGCTTTGTGCGTAGTTGTGACACTTGTCAAAGACATGGAAATGTGAACAATTTACCTGCCGAACCATTTCAAAGTATCTGTGGGGCATGCCCTTTCGCCTTATGGGGAATGGATATTCTTGGGCCTTTTCATACAGCACCCGGGCAGTTAAAATATGTCCTAGTTCTGGTGGACTACTTCACCAAATGGGTAGAAGCAGAGGCAATGGGTTTGATCACCGCTGAAAAAGTCAGAAAATTCTTATGGAAGAACCTGGTGTGCCGTTTTGGAGTACCCGAGGCCATCATCACGGATCACGGAACTCAATTCGACCGCAAAAGCATTAGAGATTTATGTAAGGGCCTCGGGATAAAACTGAAGTTTTCATCGGTAGCCCACCCGCAGACGAACGGGCAAGCAGAGACGACCAACCGCCAGATTCTAGAAGGAATCAAGAAAAAGTTAGGGTGAACCTCCAAAGGGCGATGGGCAGAGCTGCTCCCGCTAGTGCTCTGGTCATATAGGACTTCATCCAAGACACCCACAAGAGAAACACCGTTCGCTTTAGTATTTGGAGCAGATGCCGTCATCCCATTCGAACGCTTGATCCCTTCTGCACGAGTTTTGGCCTATGAGTCCAAGGCCAATGACGAAGCTCTGGAAATTGAATTACACCTTCGAGAGGAAAGGAGGATGCTAGCAGAAATCAAGGCTCAAGAGTACAAAAGAAAGACCAAAAGACATAGGGATCATCACCTCAATGCGCGACGGTTCGAGAAAGGAGATCTGGTCCTCCGCTTAGCTCTATCAGGCGAGAAGTTGGACGCCAAATGGGAAGGTCCATATGTAGTTTTTGAGTGCGTCCATGTTGGGGCATACAAATTACAAACTCCTGAAGGTGTGGTTCTTTGGAAGACGTGGAAGGCAGAACACTTGAAAAAATATTATGTGTAATGGTCGGTCACTTTGAAGATTCACAAGTCACCCCCGCTACCAGTAAATAAATCAAAGCGGTTAGAGGGTGCTTTTTAAATTCTTGAAAGACTTTTTTAGATCTCCCGGATCGTATCTGTTAAGTCCTATGACGCTGGAGCTTGCTCCGCGTCGGATCATCCGATCGTAGCATAGATCTCCCGGATCGTATCTGTTAAAGTCCTATGACGCTAGTGCTTGCTCCACGTCGGACATCCGGTTGTAGCATAGATCTCCCATATCATATCTGTTAAGTCCAATGACGCTGGAGCTTGCTCTGCGTCGGACATCCGATCGAAGCATAGATCTCCTGGATCGTATCTGTTAAAGTTCTATGACGCTAGCGCTTGCTCCGCGTCGGACATCCGGCCGAAGCATAGATCTCCCGGATCGTATCTGTTAAAGTCCTATGATGCTGGAGCTTGCTCCGCGTCGGACATCCGGTCGTAGCATAGATCTCCCGGATCGTATCTGTTAAAGTCCTATGATGTTGGAGCTTGCTCCGCGTCGGACATCCGGTCGTAGCATAGATCTCCCGGATCGTATCTGTTAAAGTCCTATGACGCTGGAGATTGCTCCGCGTCGGACATCCGGTGGTAGCATAGATCTCCCGGATCGTATATGTTAAAGTCCTATGACGCTGGAGCTTGCTCGGCGTGTTGTGAGCCGAATCTGCCATGTTTTACACTATCTTTTATATCGATTTCTACATTCATTTCATGCATTTGGGCTAGAATAGTACAGAATCTATGTAGTTTATGTTTATTTGCCAAATTATGGAATCTACACCAGTTTCTGTTTAAATTCGCAGAAATCGAAGCAATTTACAGCAGTTTTGAGAAGGGAAGAAAAGCTCGGAAGTCAACTACAGAAGTCCAAGTTCGAAGAGCAGCGGAACCAAGACAAATCAAGATGAAGTCAAGTGTTACTCGATATCGAGAAGCCTTACTTGATATCGACAAAAATGTGCACCCAAGCCTGGTCGAGGAGGAGCTGATCGAGGAACTGAAAACAAATCCAACTCGAGTTCAGAACCCTACTCGATATCGAGTACATTACTCGATGTCGACCAAACACCTGAAGCCACTTCTGAACTCGAGGAAGGATGCTAAGTCAAGAAGCCGAGAATAAGGCAACCTGAGCAACATTGTTACTCGATATCGATAAAATTAGTCGATGTCGAGTAAATCAGAACCACATGTCCGACCCAGATCGGGGAGAGGTTGCTCGAGAAAGCCAGGCCAGCCAAAGTCGACAACATTTCCTCGATATCGACGAAATCGCTCGATATCGACAAGACCAGAGCCACATGTCCGAGCCAAGTCGAGAAGAGTTACTCGAGCAAGCCAGAAACCCAGAGTCGACGAACAACGTTCCTCGATATCGAGTAAAACTCTCCTTGGCCGCGTTACGCCGTGGGATGTCCGAGTCGAGTTAGGCTTGCTTGGGAGCGAAGGAGTCCGAGTGTGTCCGAGTCTATCCACATCTATCAAGACTTATCAAGATCTATCAACTCCATGAAGATATTCACCTATTTTAGATATATTTCCTTTTTGGATTTAATTATTTTATTCCATTTTTTAATCTTCAAGTAAGTAGATAAATAGATATAGATATAGATAGACTTTCTTACCTTGATTAGCAAGGATTGGAAGCCTATATATAAAGCCCTGAGGGCTGGAGAGGTTGTAAGTTTGGTTGAAGTTTATTAATGCAAGTTAGTTCTTTTTCATCAAAGATGTCTGCGATTGCGATGAAGAGCGAGTAGTCCAACCACTTCTAGGGTCGGGGTGAGCCCGACGGTAGCCATGTAAGGTGATGCGGTAAAGGTACGATCTTTTTATGCAATTCGTCTTCTATCCCTATGAGAATGATTCTTTTACGAAAGTTGAAGGTGATCCTTGTTTGTGTTATTGAAGCGAAAGTGATCTTAATACAACTTGGGTTAATTATGTGAAAAGGGTTAGTAACAATTAGGGTTTATGTGAAAACCTCTATATTCCTATTTGTTAATAACGAAAGTTATTTGATGGAAAGCATGATCTTGTATGCCTTTATGTGTTATTTTGCATGGTTATCGTTGTGGTTTTGAAACCCTGATCTTGGAAGTCTTCTAGTTTATTGAGTTAGTTCCGATTCAAATTTTTGCATTCATTTTATGTTTCTGTTCTACTCGATATCGACCAAAACTGGTCGACATCGACTACTGACCTTCGATCCACAAGATTTCCGTAGCTTCTGGTGTGCAGGTACCCGACGTAGACAAAACTTTTACTCGATATCGAGTAAAGTCTCATCGATATCGACCAACCACCGGGAGTTGCTGGTGCTGTATTCGACTTGTCCGATCTTCTATCGACTAACCCTAGTGGAGATCAAGCATCTGTAGTCGACTTCTGCCATGAGATTCATCCGCTGCCTAGGATCCGCTGACAGCCTTCCTTGTGGATCGATCCTGACTCCCCACTGCTACATTGGGAGAGAGTCTTGTAATTATTTGCAAGGGACAGAATCTGGTTTGCTTTGATTTATTGATATTTTAATTGCAAGTCTCAATTGCTTCGGACATCCGGTCGTAGCATAGATCTCCCGAATCGTATCTGTTAAAGTCCTATGACGTTGGAGCTTGCCTCGCTTCGGACAACCAGTCGTAGCATAGATCTCCCGAATCGTATCTGTTAAAGTCCTATGACGTTGGAGCTTGCTCCGCGTCGGACATCCGGTCGTAGCATAGATCTCCCGGATCGTATCTGTTAAAGTCCTATGACGCTGGATCTTGCTCCGCGTCGGACATCCGGTCGTAGCTTAGATCTCCCGCATCGTATCTGTTAAAGTCCTATGACACTTGAGCTTGCTCCACGTCAGACATCCGGTCGTAGCATAGATCTCCCGGATCGTATCTGTTAAAGTCCTATGACGCTGGAGCTTGCTCCGCGTCGGACATCCGGTCGAAGCATTGTTCTCCCGGATCGTATCTATTAAAGTCCTATGACGCTGGAGCTTGCTCCGCGTCGGACATTTGGGTAGACCACTGCCTCCCAAGAAAGTAGAATAAACACGACAAAGCCGATGCTTGCATCAGAAGTAGTATTGTTCAAAACAAAAACCAACAAGAGCAACTTAGAAATGATGAAGCGAAATGGAAAGTCTGAAAAACTCATGCTAAAAGGCCAGCCTGGCAGCCATAAGAGAACTCAGAGGCAATCCTTGAGGGGCCCGGACGAGATCACCCTTCCCTGGACCTATCGGGAACCAGGCGAGTCCTGTCCTGACACAGCCACGTCCCCTTAGGCAAAGGTCCTTCGGGATGGGCCCCCCTACTCTGCGTCAACCTCATCGCCATCCGTGGATAAAATATGAACCTCAAACCGTGCGTTCCCTTTGTGCAAAAAGGTAATGGCATAACCTATGTTGACGCCGTGCGTGCGGGCAAAATGATTCCACCCATGACCCAGGCAGGGGACGCGGTAATCACCTCGATATACAGCCACAGGGAAGTCCCGGATAATTCTAGACGACAACAAGACGCGCTTAGGAAGGTCTGGGCCATACTCAACCTCGAAACGCGAAGGCAACAACTGCCCAAGCATGAGTTAATTAAATAAATAAAAAACATATCAGCGCCAAACAAACAAGAACTATGAGCCACGGAAAGGACCTACCAGACGGTGCATTTGCTCCGGAAAATCCAGTGACCGGAAAATGGCCCAATTCGTCCGACCAGAGGATGACATTTTCAAAAGATCTAAACTTGCGAAAACAAAGGAGCTTGGAGATCCCGTTTTTAAAAGGACCTCCTAGGGGTCACGTGTCGCACCGAGATCTCCTCGAAAACATACCAAGGGGGCCCGGGGAAAACACGAAAACAGTCAAATAAAGCATCACTGCCCCAGGCCAGGCATGGCGGACATCTGTGCCACAAGGACTCACCTCGGGCAGGCCGACGTCTGCCACCATGAAAAGACTCGACAATAGGGAGGTGAATGAGAGCCCGTGACTCCCCGTAACTTTGAAAATCGGAAAAGGAAGGAGAGGAAGGGAGTAACTTGGCTACAGGGGCCGGGTTACAGACGATCACAAACCCACTCATGGGATTACACCAAGCCCCTTTTTATAGAATTATCCTAAAGGAGGAGCAACTTCGGTAGCTCCGCCTTCCCCTCACATACGAGATGTTGGAGCATGATGCACAAGAAAGCATCACCCTCAGCTCACGGTCACACCAAGAACACGAAGTCAGAATCGACCGTGTCCACGACGGGATCTACTGGATAACAGAAGGATGGGGCAACTTCACCACAGCCAATCGCGTGCGGGTAGGGGCCATCCTCCGATTCACCAAAGAAAGAGAGGCATCTCGATACGAGGTTTCCATGGTCGATCCAGACCCAGGCTACGAAAGCCATACCTCGTTCGCTTATGAAACCTGGGTAAGAAATCTAGGTCGCCTTCTCGTGAAATCTCTGCAGCTTATTCCATTAATAATGAGCCCATCTGTGATTGGGAATCGATTTAAATCTCAAATAAAGTTTTCCTCCTATCATAATCACATAAACAAATGTTTCATCTAAAGGATACGAGGTGCATGCTATGACAAAACTTCTCAAACACACAAACATCGATAAGCAGGAAAAAAGAAATGTGGATAGGATAGATCGCCCACGTAGGGCGAGTACCACTGACTCAGAAGCCACTTGGCTATAAGCAACTCCAAAAGAACAAACACTATAAGAAGGAGGAAAAGAAAATGGCATTATGCATCCTCACGAGCCCTTACCCTGAACAAAGCCCCAACATGGGTTCTAGAGACACTCCACACGCTTTCTATCGGTTCAACACCAAGGAAGAGCAACTGCAAACGCTGCATTTGCCCCGGCTGTACGAGCGACTGGGAGATGAAACACACCAGCTTGTTTATCTATGATCCACCACGTGCCAGGATTTCGAGGTTGACGTTGAAAGAGACGAGGACGGGGCGTACTGGTACACTGAGGGATGGATCATAGGGTGCTCGCTCCTTTTTGTTTATGAAGGAGATTCTCATTTTGAGGTGTATGTGTCTTACCCAGACTCAACCTCTGTCCGCGAGAAGAAGCGCGTTCCAACAGACATGGGGCCTCCCAAGACCAAGAGTCACCGAAAGTCCGCACTAGTGTCCGCGAGCACGAGGACCTCAAAGCACCAAGTCTAAAGCTCTAAATCCCGATGTAATTTGTAACAATAAAGACTTTCCAAGCCCCTGTCGTAAGTCAGAAAAGTTGACTCATCTTTTTTATCATCTTTCCCTAGAAACCTAGGGAAGGAGCAATTCTAGGGAAAAAGAAGGGGTCCGAAAATGTCAAACAGTAAATGCCGAATTTAATAAATGAAGAAACGCTGCCCACCAACATTAAGAGAAAAAAAAACATTTCCTATAAAAGCCAACTCCAAGGGGTCTCCATTAGATACTTTGCATTAGGAAACCATAGAATTTTCCTAACAAGATGGCTGCAGGCAATGCACGCCCGAGAGATTTCCTCCGATGGATCCATACCGCCTTTTTTCTGCAAAGGGCGGTAATGTCCTTTAAATTCCTCTATTAAGTATTGATCTTTACCAGCATTTCTTATGATTTTTCAACAAACACGGCTGCCAGCATTCTTCGAGATCGAGTTTGGACTAACAGGTGTTGAAAGGATAATCCTAACCAATGGGCCTGGAAGGAGGGGTACCAACGTTCAAGTGGAGCGGGACGATGCTGGAGTGCTCTGGCTCACACAAGGGTGGAGCACATTCACCAGGTCAAGGAATGTCCGAGTGGGGGGGGGGGGGGGGGGGTTGTTCTCTTCAGCTATTTAGGCAGCTCACGTTTCAAGGCCCGCTATGTCCCGTCAGGAGAAGATGATACCTCCGAAGACGAGGGCAGCTGAAAGCGTCCCTTAGGGCAGAGATCAGCTCCTAAAATGGGAAATCTTGTTTTTAATTTAATCGTCCGAGCAGACGCGAAGATTTGTATAAAAGCGAAAAATGTCCTCTAAGCGACAGCGTCGCGTTTCTAGTTTCCAAGCATAAACTAAGATCCGATTCCGAAAAAGTCATCTCCAAAATAAAACAAAAGTACAACCATGAACAAAGTTTCCCACGTGGTCGCACCGCAAACATAAACCAAAATAAGGCACCGAACGGAGTGCCAATGTTTGTCCGCCACAAAGAAATGATAAAGAGAGAGTTTACAAACCATCACCACTAAAGTCCACATGCTCGTCTTCTTTCAAGTTCCAATCCTCCCGGTCATCACTCGGGGAGAATGGCTGAAAGGGAGCACCCGGATTCTCCACGGATTTCTGCACGCTTTAGTGAATCCCGACCTTCATACCCAGATAAAAGCAATCCCTATACCTGTCTTGGATAAACTCCTGCCCGACCTCTTCATTCAACCATTCTGGAACCACGCTCCTCATAAACTCCAGGCCGTTCGGGGTCCTCAACCAGTCGTCCACAAGCTTAGTACGGTTGTGTGGAACGTCCAACCAAGACAGAACGATATCACCGTCCGTCCGGGACTGATATCACACGAGCTCGATTGCACGTCGGTTGGCTTCTAGGACCACCTTGCTTCGATCTCCTTTCGCCGCGATCAACTGGGCTTCAAACTCGAATTTTTGGGCCTCAGTACTAGATTGCAGGGTAGACAAGGACTGTTGGGAAGACTCGAGCTGAGCTCGCAATATCTCCAAGTCCTCGGCCAGTTTACTACCTTTCGCTTTCTCGGCGGCCAGGATTTCATCTTTCTCTTTCAGCCACAAACGAAGAGATTCAGCTTCCTTCCACGGCGTCTCCACCTCCAAGAGCCGTTCTTTCATCTGCTCCAATTTTGCTCGAGACCACGAGCATGTTGGCCCAAGCGAAGATACCGACCCCAACCGCTATGAGTGAAAACACGACCCTGACTACAAACAACATAATAGGGTTGAAGACATCCCCAAAAAGAAAAACTAAGGGAAACAGGTAACGGAAGTTACAGAACGCGATTCACTTACCCAGTTGCACCAACGTTCTTGCTCGATCGTGAACTGCTCATCGGTCAGGTGGTCCAGATATTGCAGCTCCGCCTTCCCGAGCTCCGAGAGAAAGGCCAGCTCATTGAGGATATCGGAGTCAAAGTCTGGCATCCGATACGCGGGGCGACCGTTGGCATCCACGTGAAACACCGGCGCGTCCCAGTCGACACCTTCCCAGGCCGGGTATGGACGCGGTTTTTTCTTCTTTGGAGGAGCTTTTGAAGTCCCCACCTCAGAAGGAGAAACGACCCGAGGCTCCACGGGGGCCATCAGGGGAAGGTGCTGGACCTCTGCGATTGAAGAAGCATCAATTACGATAAGGTGAGGTTCGGGCTCCGCCGGGGCGACAGGAGAGGAAGAGGCTGCGATCACCGTTTTCTCCTTCACCGCTTTCTTACTCTCCGGCTTAGGAGCCGAAGTTTTGGGATGCTTCAAGGCTCTCATCACGTTAGTTGGGAGCAGAAGACACCTTCATAGCTCTGCTTGATCTCTTTCAGGTCAGACACAACTTTCCTCTTCACACGGGTGTATAGACGCGGCTCGTTGTGAAAGTTCAATATTCGACGAGAAGGATCCCGGACCAAGAACCACTTATGCCGCCCCTCCGGCTTGCTGGAGTTACGTTCCACTATCGAAACACTGAGTTTGGCCTAATAGAGGCTCTTATGGGTGCCTCCATAACCCAAAGTGAGCATATTGCTCATAAGTCCCAGGGTAGGTTGAACCCCGATCCACAGATAACGCATAACGAAACAGGTTAAGAAAAGCCAGCTGTTCGGAACCAATTGAGCAGGCTCAAGCCGCATGCTTTTAGATAACGCTTGAACAGGTTAGGTAGAGGGAGCCGAAACCCCTGAACCAAGCTCTCTATATACACAACCAAGTCACTCGGGTAGGCATCCAGGCTCCCTCCACCCTCTGCCGGGAGGCACAACACCACTCTCTCCGGTTAGGGAAAGACACGAGCAATCACATTCAAGTCCTCCAGAGTTGTGAAAGTCCCGCCTCCACGGTTCTGAGCATTCGGCAGAGCGAAGGGAATCATCTGCTGAGGTAGAACAGCTGGGATCGGGCCCGCGGCAGACGGCTGAAAGTCCCTCCTAAAGGGGCAAGTCGCCAACACCTTCTCATTGTATGAGACCGGACGGAAGTCCCCCAGCACGGATGACGAACGACGCTCAGTCGCTAGAAAGACGGGGTCGGACGGCAATTCAGTATAGGAGTCCCACTCCTTATAAGAGTGTTGAGACTCAGGAGACTCTAGTATCGAGTCAGACCCCGACGACGAAGTGCCGTCACCCGACCGCGAAGATGCGGAGTCGGCAGGGGAAGGGGGTTCATCGCGTGCGCGACCCGGAGAAGAGTAAAAGGAGGGGCCTGCAAGGGTTTTTGGTTGACGAAAAGTAACACCTTCAGGGACCTCTATACCACCCATCAGAAGTTTGCCCTCAGTCCGTACTGTAGGCGGAGATCTGATCAGGACTTGAACACTGCCAGAACTACTTTGCGAAGTCAACATCATGAAGGCGATTAATAAAGTAGGAGAAAGGAGCAAGATAGGAAGGAACCTAGAGACCATCAGGGAATAAAGAGGCGCCCAGAAGATACCCGCACCACGACCGCGACCAAGAAAAGAAAAGAAGAAAACTAAAATTAAATCAAGAACTAGACACGGAAAGAAGAGAAAGGAAGATTCACTTTACCTCGAAATATCTGAAGACGAGAGCTGTAAAAACGGAGAACGATAAAAAAGCGCCAAGAGCGGGGGGGGGGGGGGGGATTTCGAACCGCAGAAAAACCTGTCCGGTTTCCCCATGGCTCGAGGAGCTGTGATGATGCCCTAAGTTAACGAAAAAAGGGAAGAAAGCGAATAAGTGCTGAAAAGACCGAGACCCTCTCCCCCATTTCGCCAATACCAGGTGATAATAGGGGGGAGGGGGCTTCAGGTAAGACCGTTGACCATGTCATCATATGAGAGAATATGTAGGATCCACCCCCCCCCCCATGGGAACGTGGGGTGGGCTCCGCTTTTTAATTTGTGGTTTCATCAATGCTAAAACTAAATTTTGATGGGTCAATGCTAACAAATAACGACATCTCAGCTGGTGCCATTATCAGAGATTGGGAAGGTCATCCTATAACAGTATGTCACCAGAAGCTAGGTAAACAAAACCCACTCACTGCGGAAGCTCTCGCTCTTAAAATGGGAATACAACACGTACATCAAATCAATATAGACAAAATCCAAATTGAAGGTGACTCCAAGATAATCATTGATCACTTAAACAGGAAATCCAAATGTCCGTGGGAAATTGAATTAATCCTTTCTGATGTACAATTTCTCCTATCGACTTTGAAAGAAGTAGTTTTCTTTCATGTTCCTCGTATGGGCAATAGAGTGGCGGATAAGGTTGCACACCTTAGCCACTCTGCCCGAGGAGTCGATATTAACAACGATCCAAGTCTTCTTGACCACATCCGCAAGGATGCTTCCGGGTAGGGCATGCTCACCCGAATCATTTCCAAAAAAAATATATCATTTGTATGAACGTAAGAATGTTGCTAAATCGTGCATAAATATAGCAAATTCTAACAAAATCACTGGAAAAAGCCAAAGAAATTAACCTATTACTATAAACTAATGTGTGTCTTGTCCTATGCACGAGAATATTTTAACACTTCAATATTCTAAAATGACATGTATTATCTATAAAAGAAACTTATTTAAAATATGAGAAAAACAAGAAATCTAAATTACTTTTGTGATAATTAAACTAATAACGATCAAAGTGTGTGACAAATATAAAATAAAAATTAATCTACATATAAATAATTTATTCTACCAATAATAATAATAATAATTATTATTATTATTATTATTAACTATCAAATAATTAATTTTGATATTTAAATAATTATTTTCACCCAAAAATAGTTTATATATAAATAAAAGAAAGAAT
Organism: Persicaria tinctoria; assembly: GCA_037127255.1. NCBI lineage: Eukaryota > Viridiplantae > Streptophyta > Magnoliopsida > Caryophyllales > Polygonaceae > Persicaria > Persicaria tinctoria. The sequence goes on along the minus strand of JBANSL010000012.1, from coordinate 36,475,838 downwards.
TTGCAAAATATGCACTTTTTTTGGACAAATTTGCAAAATGGTCATGTTTTTGGACAATTTAGCAAAATGCCCCATATATATACTTATTCTCAAATTGAAATCTCTCTCCTCTCCGACCTTTCTCCTCTGCATCTCTCGATCTGTTTTCTCTCTCTCTCCGCCAGATCCGGCTCCGATGGCGGCGAGTCGTCGGACCTCCATCTTCCTCTTGTTCGCCAGACCTCCACTCGCTCGCAACCGCCCTCACTCGCTCGTTGCCGGTCTCCAGTCCTCATCACCCTTGCTCATTGCCACTTTCCTCCTTGCCCTCGCTCGAACCCTTGAAGCCGCCGGCGATTTGCTCCGCCTCTCCCCTTCCTCCTCGCCGGCGACTCGCTCCACCTCTCCACCTCCTCGCCTCGTCTCCGTAACTGCATCGGCCATCCTTTCATCCTATTGTTTTGTGCGCGCTAGTTTGATCGAGATTCTTGTTCTCCAGCGACTCGCACCTCCCCCTCGCCTCGTCTCCGTCACTGCATCTCTCCTCCTCTCCACCTCCTCCTCGCCTCGTCTCCGTCTCCGGCGATCGAGCATAAGCTAAGGTACGGTGTTTTTTTTAGTTGATGATTTTGCTGGATTTTGGTCGCCTTGCTTCTGAATTTGAGCAAATTTGTTGATTTTTTTTTCATTTGTATGGATTGAGATGCGGTTTTTGGAATCTCAACTGCTTCTAGGGTTTCACAGTTGAATCCAGTAGCTTTCATGAATTTTTACCATTTATGTGGCCCTTTATCTATAAGATGAATTGTAGATCTAAGTTGGTCAATTATAATTTCAATTTTGGAATCTCAGCCATTCTTATTCATAGTTGTAATTGATCATCTTGTGCAGGTTATAGATGAATGCAGCAGTAATATTAAATCTTAATCAGGTGACTTTTTCTCCTTTGTACTCTTTTTGGTGAAGGTGAAATGCAATTTATGGATAAATTGTTCGGTCTTTTTTTAAAACAGAAAATGTAGTTTATGGATAAGTTGGTCAATTATAGATGAATGAGTTTACCGTTGGATTTGTGATGTTGAATATAGTGACTTGTGGTGACTTGTATCTAGTTATCTGCCGTTTACTTATGTGTTATTGAGTTCCTATTATACATGAATGTAGGGTTGCACAACTCGAGCCTAGAGTTGCACAACTCGAGCCTAGAGTTGCACAACTATATTCACAGTTGGAATTAGTCACGAACATTGCTGAACGAAATCTGAAATCTTGTCCTTGTTGTTTTATGTTTGATGAAATCGATCTTTGCTTCTGTTGACTTTGCTTCTTTGCTTGCAGGATCTCCTTGGTTTGATTTTGGGGTTGTCAGCATTCATGGTATCGGTAACATTGCTTGCTGTTGTGGATATCCTTTAACCAAGCGAATTGGTATGCCTGATTGCACATATCAAACCTCCTGTGCAAAAAGAGCATTCCAATTAGTGAAAGAGCTTGCATCTGCGGGGCTAGGCCAGCTCACTCGGTTTAACGTCAGAATCGAGTTCTTTAGTGTCGGTATGTCTGTCTTCTTTTTTAGTGCTACCTCATAATCGAATTATTTTGTTTGTAGAGTGTGTGTGTGTGTGTGTGTGTGAACATCAATCTTATAAGGACTCACGGGCTTTTAATACTTTGAAGTTTGAAACGCGCGAATTATGTTTAAACAATTGTGAAAAATTATATAATAATGTTATTGGATTATGACTTTCAATTAGAAGGGTCATAGTGGGATCTATAAAGGAATATGATATTCTTTCATTAATTAAATGGAAATTACAAATTAGAAGGATTTGAGGGCAGATAGGTCTGACACCTTGATAGGCCGATAAAGTTAACTAACGGCGAACAGCTAAAATACAACATTAGCAACAACAACATCCCAGTGTATCCCGCAATTAAGCAGGGTCTGGGGGGTCGGGATGTACGCACTCTTACCCCGGAGAGCGCGAGAGAGTGTTTCCGAAAGACCCAGAATGAAAAGAAATAAGAACCCTAATAAAGCATGAGAACAAATCAGGTCACGAAGCAAGCAAACGAAAATCAGAGCAAAAGCAAGACAAGCACACACAACACCAATCCCCCAACACTAAACGTCTGCCACCCGTATGCGTCTCCTCCAGTTGTCTCTATCCAATGCCATATCCTCTGAATGTTGTAGTAAATTGAGGTCCTGACGAATAGCCCCCATCCAGCTCTTCTTCGGTCTGCCTCTCCCCCTACGAAAAGCTTCAAGATCCAAAGTCTCACATCTTCGAAACGGGGCCGATCTAGGTCTTCTACGCACATGCCCGAACCAACGCAATTTGACTTCACGTAGTTTGTCAACAATATTCACCACTCCAACTTTCCTTCTAATGTCGGCATTCCTGATTATGTCAAGTCTCGTGAGCCAGCACATCCAACGCAACATTCTCATCTCTGCCACTGACAACTTCTGTTCTTGAGCTTTAGTGACTGGCCAGCACTCTGAGCCGTAAAGAAGTGTCGGTCTAACAACCACCTTGTAGAATTTTCCTTTCAGTTTAATTGGGACTTTCTTGTCACAAAGCACCCCTGAAGCCCTTCTCCATCTCAACCACCTTGCCTGAACCCGATGATCGATATCCCTATCTACTCCACCGTCACTTTGAACGTACGATCTCAAGTGCTTGAAAACCTCCTTCCTGGGACTAAGATCTTCCCCTAGAACCACAGACGAGTCAGGATCCCTGACCTCACCGAAGCGAAACAGGACGTATTCGGTCTTGGTCCTACTCAATCTAAAACCCTTTGACTCCAACACCTCTCTCCGGGATTCAAGCGAAACAGGGCGTATTCGGTCTTGGCACTCCTTTCTCAATCAAGCATCTCCAAAGCAGCTCTCTCGAAACCATGTCGTATGCTTTTTCTAAATCAATGAAGGCTATATGCAGATCATACGCTAAAATATACAATTAAAATAACAAAATGTGCAAATCATACGATGACAAACAAACAATTTCAGGCAACCTAGCAAATTTAATCCTAACATGTTGGGGACAACATACACTACGAACCGAAGTCAAGCGCCACCAAGCAGCGACACCGCTGGCCAGTGGTACATCAGGAGTCCCTGGTCGTGGCGGTATGTATCGAGGCGTATCCGACCCCAGTCAGACATGACTCCAAACGTCGTTGTCACTTTCGCCCTTTACCAAATAGTAATAAAAATCCAAACTTAAACACAAAACCAATAGATTAGCAAATCAATCACTTGATCAACCAATAAACTACTAGTATAGAAATTAAGTCCGATTTCGAACCCACATGGAGAAGCGATTCACTATTCAATGACTCTTAACAATAACTCTTATGGCCAGACAATGATCTAGGACAAATAACCAAGATGTAAAGTAACCAACTTTATGATTGCAAAGTAAATTGATAATAAGGTAGAGGAAATATTTCACCTGTAATTCTCTGAAAATGGTTGAGATTAATGGTCCTAGGATTGTTCTATCAATTACTCATAAACATATGTCAACTTGACTAAAGTTGAGAGATCTGCATGGATTCAATCATCTATTCAATATCACTAAGGAATAGCATTAAGGACTCAATTAATTATACCAATTGGCATATTGATTCAATGCAATTAAGACACACCGGAACAACCCTAGATCAGCCCTAATCGACATATCCACAACATAGATCAATTGAAATCATCCACTACAAAGGCAAAGAAATATCACTACTTCAATACCTTCGTTTGCTATCAAGAACACAACGAATTCATAGCTACGATGCAATTCCTAACATGGTGATCAATCATAGAAAGGAACACAAATATCAACAATAGGCACAAGATGATAAATATGAATATAAATAACTAATGGAAACAATCCTCACAATCTAAACAACCATGTCTTCGAATCACATACGAAACTATGAGTTTAGTAACTCATAGGCCAAATCTCTCTCTCTCTCTCTCTCTCTCTCTCTCTCTCTCTCTCTAATTGTGTTCATAGTCTCACAATAATCACACAACCACACGGTTGAAGAATGGAAACTAACCTAATAAAGTCTCTCAAAGAGTCGGCAAAACCCTAGAATAATAATAATAAAATAATAGGAAATAGAATCTTCGGATCCAAAATCGCGAACGCTGGAAATCGGCCCACGGCGGGCGCCGTGCAAGAGGCACAGTGATGGGATTCCCTCTTTTTCTTCGATTGTCTTCAATGTCGTGCTTCCTTGCTCCTCTATAGCCTCTTCCTCAGCCTCCATACGCTCTAAAACATGTCTCTTAAGCCCTTGTAAGATCCCTCCAAGGTCGGGATTGTAACTCTCCAGAATAAACACTAAAAAGGCGTAGATTCCGAACTCGAATACTTCACAAGCAATATACGAAACTAGACTCAAACATATGCAAAACTCCTTATCTAAATGCAATAAGAAATATCTATAATGCCTATATGAAATATGCATTATCACCCAAACTGTCCCTAATGATGCCCCCATAATGACAATCATTATGGGCTCTAACTGAGCCATCTACATTTACTTTATAGATTATAGATGGCATGTGGTGGTTTAGTCCACCTAGAGGTTTTCCGTTTGTCTTTGCTACTAGTTCTTTTTTCTTTTTCTTTAGCTTGGTTCCAATCCTTTATGTTCTGGTGAATATGGTGGATATTAGAAGTATATGAGTCTATCTTGTGGTTGTTGAATATGGCATTATTTCTTAATCCCCAAATAGAGTGTCATATAAAGTAGAGTTCTTCAAAATGTGAATTATTATGCTTAATGGATATGAGGTTTTCCTGAATTGAATGTTCCGTTTTTAGGTTGATGAAGTATTTTCCATTTAAGTATTCATAGTTTGATATAATAGGTTTAGAGAATGGACAATCTAAAAGAATATAATGTGTATCTTTATCGGCATCTTCACAAAGCATACACTAAGCTGGGACACTGTTAAAGTGTTTATTAAGTCTCGACTTAGTTGGTAAGCCTTCTGTCACAACCTTCCATATGAAAGTTTGGATTCTTGGCATAGTTTGTTCATCGCTTAAATGTCGTTCTGGCGACGAACTTAAGATGAGCTGTCACTTGTGGATGAGCCTAGTGCAACTCGATGGGACAAATCTCTCGGAGGACGAAATTAGAGGGAGTTCATCGCTAGAATATATTGGGGTGATGAAAATATATTTCAGCAGTCGTTGGAATGTGGAAGTGGACCATGGTAATTTCTCACACTGATTGGGGCGACGAAATTAGTTGTAGTTTATCTCTTGAGTTTATTGGGGCGACTGAGATACACGTAGTTCATCTCTTGAATGTAGACGTGTACTATCTCCTTTTCAGACACTGGTTTGGGCGGCAAAATGATGGGTAAGTTCGTCTCCCGAAAGGTTTTAAATTATGAACAATAAATGAAGCTACTTACCCCCCATTAATGTTTTAACTTTGAAAGTCACAATAGTAATCTTAATCAATGCCGACCCTTCTCCTCCTTATCTCTTCTCTTTCCCTTCTCCATTTTTCAAAGCTTCTATTTCAATTTTTTTTTGATAATTTGTATAAGGATTGTGGAGATTCAACAAAATCAATTTATTTTGAGTAGGGGAAAGGTATGTTGTTGTATACATATAATGTTATATTTTGATGGATTTGTGAAAATTTGGATAGTTTGGTTATTTTGGATGTTCTTTGTAGAAAGTGGTTATTATTGTGGTGATTGGAGAAGATCTAAACGAGGAAGAATTCATAGCAAGGTTAGTAATGGTTTTTATTTTTTTTTATACATATAATGTTAAATAGAGGGGGAAACTGACTAAAATAGGATATAAACATTTATCGGAAAATGGCCAAAACAGGGTGCTTGGACAATTGTATATGTAATATTCTTAATTAACAGCCTCCTCAGGCGACGAACAAAACGAAAACCCTGGTATCCACAAGCCAAAAAAAAATTGTAGTTCAACCTGAGGCGACGAACATAACAAGTAACACAGTCGTCTGGAATTTGATCACACAAATTTAAACGACCTCAAGCGACGGGCAAAAGTACAATACTCACATTTCACCGAATAATACTTCAAATTTCACTGAATAATATTTCACATTTCACCGAATAATATTTCTGAACAAGGTACACCCCAAGGCTTGTGTACAAATAATCCATACACTAATATGTGTGTGTGTGTGCGCGCGCGCACGTGCGTGCGTGCGTGTGTGTGTGGAGTGGTCAAAATGAAAATGTAAATGGGTCTTAAGTCTTAACATATAAATGTGCCTTATTTTAAAAAATAGAAATTGGGCCCAATTAACCTCATAATTCCAAGACGTCACTCTTCAAACTCAATCGACATCTACAGAATTAAAGATGATCTCGATCGATTGAAAGAGTGGTCGGAGGACGGATCTGCATTCCTACCATGTGGATTTGATAGATCCATTGAGGGGGGAGGTTGCACATGGTGGTGGAGTGGCCGGAACAAATAGCAGTGATTTTTTTTTTGAAACATGTGGTTGGTTTGTGGAGGTAGAAGCAAGCGGAGTACGAGAATGGAGCTCGGCTTGACTTGGCAATGTGAGTGTGTGTGAACAAAAATTAAAGCTCGGCAATTGGCTGATCGACTGATGAGTCATTATTATATTCCTTGAACTTTAAGAATCACTAAACTTATTTTGTCTAGCCCTCTTTCATGTTTAGTAATGGGAGATCTTAATGAAATTAACTCCTTTGATGAAAAAGTAGGAGGTGCTCATACATTACCTTCTAGGTTCACTATACTGGAAAACTTTAAGAATCAATGTGGTTTGATTGACATTCCAACCTTCGGTAACCAACTCACATGGAGAAAGAGGGCGTCAAGACCGGATAATATCAAAGAAAAACTTGATCGAGTGCTTGTACAACATCCAATCATTCAGAAATTCCATGCCCTGAGTATTTAATGGGGCATTCTCTTCATTGGATCATTATCCTATCACCATTGAGCTCTTGACGTCTAACTCTTCAAAATCGCAGCCTTTTAAGTTTGAAAACTCTTGGATGTATAGGAAAGGGTTCACAAGTGTAATTAAACAAGCCTGGCGAGCCTCCTGCCCAGGGTCGGCTATGTTCCAATTAACCTACAAAACCAAAATTCTTAAAAAGAGAGCTAAAATATGGAATAAATCGACTTTTGGAAACATCTTTAGACAACTAGAGAAGGTAGAAGCTCAACTTATATCCATACAAACTAATCAAAACATCGACCCAAACCGATCCAAAAGGGAGGCACAAAGAGAGAGGAACTTAATTCGTAAAAAGGAAACTCTTCTTCTATACCATAAAAGTTTCTGGAACCAAAGATCCAAAATAAAACATATCAAGCTGTCTGACTCAAACTCTTCCTACTTTCACAAAGTTGCTTCGGGAAGACGTAATAGAAAAATTATCCGTGGAATCACTTCGTCAGAAGGAACACATATTATAGGAGAAGAGAATATAAAAACGGAAATCTACTTGGACTTTCATAGGAGATTCCGTTCAGAATTTAACCACTCTGATGACCATGTAAACACACTCCGACTGATAACCCCCTCCATCTCCGATGAAGAAAACCAATCTATGATTGTAATAACATCTAACGGGGAAACTAAAGCGGCAGTTTTTAGCTTAGGATCTAATAAATCTCCGGGACCTGACGGTATGACTGCTGAATTTTACAAAAATTATTGGGAAATTATTGGGAAAGACATTATTTGTGCAGTCAAAGGGTTCTTTTACTCTGGAAAACTTCTCAAGCAAATTAACCATACTTTCACTACTCTATTACCTAAAACAGATAACCCGTCAACGACTGCACATTATAGACCGATCAGTCTATGCAATACCATCTATAAAATCATTTCGAAGATACTCACCGAAAGACTTAAGAAGGTTATTGGAAAACTCATCCACCCTCTTCAGGGTGCGTTTGTATCTAATAGAGCAATACAGGATAATGTGCTTATCGCACATGAAATATTCCACTCATTCAAAACTAGAAAAGGCTCTGAAGGATGGATTGCGACCAAACTCGACATGGAAAAGGCCTATGATAGATTAGAGTGGCCCTTCATCGAACAAGTCCTATATAAATTTGGCTTCCACGATAAATTTATCCATCTTGTCATGGAATGCATATCGACAGTCACGTTCTCGATGTTGGTAAATAATGGTCCTACTGAACCATTCAAACCAACTAGAGGCATCTGACAAGGAGACCCTCTTTCACCATTCCTGTTTATCCTGGGTGCAGAGGTATTACCCAGAAACTTAGCTCAAGCTTCATCCATGGGGAAAATGGTGGGTTCCTCTCCTTTGCATATGATATTATCATTTTCTCCAAAGGCAGCATTTCAACGTATCAAGAAGTTAAGGAGGTGATCTTCTCCTATAGCAAAATCTCAAGACAAAAAGTCAATCTCCATAAATCTGCATTCCATGTGACTAAAGGAATTCCCAATTCTCGAAAAGCAGAAATTGAAAGTTGTCTAGGAATCTCGAATGAAAGAAATCTTGAAAAATACCTCGGTTGTCCTATTATCAACGACAGGGTCAATAAGGATACGTTCCATGAACTAATTTGCAAATCCAAAGATCAGCTGTCAAAATGGCGAGCTAACTCTCTATTGTAACAAGGCCGAGCAATCCTTATTAAGTCAAACCTAGCAGCAAAACCATTGTTTTCAATGCAGAGCTTTATGCTCCCTGCATCCGTTCATAAGGAGCTAGATCAAATCAACATGACTTTCTTTTGGAACAAGGATCTCCAACATCGCCCGCTCATAGGGTGGGATAAGATCTGTAGACCATACAGTAAAGGATGTATGGGCATAAGAAAATCGTGTGAAATGAACGAAGCATTGCAACTAAAATTGCTATGGAAAACTCTAGCTGAGCCTAATAATGTTTGGGTGCAAGTGGTTAAACACAAATACCTAAAGAATCAAGATATACTAGATTATACAAAAACCAACAACAGCTCGTGGTAATGGGCTAAACTCTGCCCACTAATCCCCAAATTCAAATCTAGCCTGATCTGGTCGGTCGTAAATGGATAAACAATTAAATTCTGGCATGACAATTGGGCGTGGCCACAACCCATTGCGTCTCACCCAGAGTGCCCTTCACAATTTTTGCCGAACGAGCGAGTATGTGATTATATTATAAATGGCAAATGGTGGGTGGAAAAACTAGAAAGGATCCTACCTCAAACAATTATCAATGAAATTACTGCAATCTATATCCCGACCATCACATTCGAGGATAGACTTTATTGGTGGCCAGACCGCCATGGGTGGTTCACCACTCAGAGTGCCTATAACCTCCTCACACGAAACAGGGACACAGAAAATGATAATTTCAATTGGATATGAAAATTAGACATAATGCCCAAAGTTAAAAACTTCTTGTGGAAACTATGTCATTAGGGTTTACCAACTAAAGCGAGACTAACCCAGCGTGGAGTAGCAATCCCCGACACGTGTTCTATCTGTGGAGACGCAGTAGAAGACGACACTCACCTTTTCATCGAATTAATGTCGCTCTCACATAACGATGGATATGCTATCCAGCCCATTGAAGAGGGCTATTACAGAAAGTATTGAAACAACTAGGGAATTCAATCCGATAATAAAACTCATAGGGGAAAACGTGGATAAGAACGCCAGGAATACCATCACTAACAGATGGTGGTCAATATGGTTCTACCGTAACCAGCTATCATTCGACAACAACAGGAATAAACCTGTCAGGGATGTCATTTCAATAGCAAACACGGTTTCAGAAAACTGGAAAAAAGCGTGTTCATTCAGCGAACAAATTATAACTCACAATACCAATTTTAAAGATAAGCGACAACTTACAAATACCCAGAGAAGTAAGTGTAAATGGAAAAAACCTCCTATGAGATCGTTTAAACTAAATTTTGATGGCTCTTCAATCGTGAATCAGGCCAGCACTGGGGGATACATTCTTTGTGATTGGCAAGGAAAACCAATTGAGATCGGGTATAAACATCTAGGAAAACAATCTCCACTAATGGCCGAAGCCCACGCTTTACGGTTAGGAGTACAAAAAGTTGTAGAACTTAGAATTGCCAATCTTTACATAGAAGGTGATTCGCTGATTATTATTAAACACTTCCAGGATTCATCTAGCTGTCCGTGGGAGATTGAGCTCATTTTGTCAGAAATAAAACTACTCCTTCAGGGAGTACACTATGTTGCGTTCTCTCATGTTCCCCGTGAGGGCAATGTCATGGTTGATAGAGTTGCACACCTTTGCCACGGTGCTCGGGGGATGGAGAACTTACAGGATCCTGCCTTGCAGGATCTCATCCGCAAGGATGCTCTCGGATAGGAGGTAATCTCCCGTCCGAATTCTTCCCTGATCAAAAAAAAAATTATTATATTCCTTGAACTGAATTGCTGGTTTTCATTCATTTTAATTTGGATCTTTTTCAGGCATGTAACCAAAAATTAAAATTCAGGTAGGTTAGGTAGGCTAAATTTTTCTCATACGCATAATTTTATCAATAAAACCCTTAATTTAATAAATAAATGAATAATTTTTATTAATTTAATAAAAACCTAATTTTTAATAACAAAACCCCTAATTTAATAATTTTTATGCGCAGAGATGTGGGTTCGACTCCTACATAGGCTAAATTGCTTAATTTTAATAGTTTGTATTATTTTTTTTTATAAAAGTTCAATTCATAATCTTAATTGTGCACCTCATAGTCTTATTCATGCACTTTATCATTTTATTTATGCACTTTATAATCTTAATTGTGCACTTCATAATATCATTCACTCACTTCATTATTTTATTCTTGCACTTTATAATCATAATTGTGCACTTCATAATCTTATTCATGCACCTCATATTATCATTCATACACCATCATTTTATTCCTACACTTTATCATTTTATTTGCACAATATAATATTATATTTGCACAACTTAAAGTTATATTTTCACAGCATATGTTATATGTGCAAAACATAACCTTATATTATTAGATATGCATAATATAATGTTATATTTGCACAACGCAATATTATATTTGCACAACATGATATTATATTTGCACACTGTAATGTTATATATGCACTTTATCATCTTAGTTATACATTTTATCATTTTATTATTGCACATTATAATCTTATTCATGAACGGGCACCAAAAAAAAAGACAACCATAAATTGCCTATGCGGGATTTTGAACTTGCATCTTTGTGCACATGCACATCGCTATACCATTTTTGAGCTAATAGATAGGTTTTTAATGGCATTTGTCGCATTAAAGTACAAAACCAACATAAAAATAGCAACCCATAAAGAAAATTTTTGGGGAGGAAACTTACTTTACATTATGCAAATGCACATTTATTATTTATTAATAATAACCTTTATTGTTTTATTTGTTCACTTTATATTTTCTGATCTCGTATTTTTTACTTTTTAAATAAAGACAAAAACAATGTGATGTAACATTCTTGTTGCATTTTTTTAATCTTATATTTGCACCGTATAATATTATTTCAAATAAAAATTACGGGTTAAAATATGCAATTTTTATAATTAAAATAAGAGAAATATTCCTAGGAATAGATAGTATAGGGAGGTGGTGGCATTTACCCCATAATTAGGCTTATTTACCTATTTACCCATTTACCCCAAGGCCCATTCACACGTTAAGAAACATTTTCATTTGAGCCAAAGACATTAGCAAAAGATTTGAGGAGGCCTAAAAAATTAGGCTCGTTTACCTATATATATAGACACACACACACATACAGTGACGGACCCATGATTTTTGTTTGAGGGGAGCTAAAAACTACAAAATATTTGAGGTTCGATGTATATCCTACTTTGTTACAAGTGGGTTTGGCATGCCTTACCATACCCTACCATAGATTACCACTTCATGACAAAGACATTAGCAACAAACAACAATTTATTCAGAACGATAGATCAAACTGACATTGTAGGTTGCACATTCAGTTATGCTCTTAAAGGCCAATGTTGCAACAACTCTCCAAAACTCTTTCATATGAGCAGTTCTCTATTTTCAGAACCATATCCAAATGTAATATGCTACAATAAAATGCAATAATGTCTTTTAATTAGTTAATTTAAAAATGTAATATCCAAATGTAATAAGTTTAATATATAATTAGTGAATTAGAGAATTCAAGTTTCAACCAAATTATATATTGCATTGTATGTCCCAAATTATTTTTCTTTTTAATCTTTTTTTGCACACGTATTAACAAAATTAAGGTAGAAGGACTGAGGGGAACAATTCAAAATCACAAATTTTTTCTTCAAAACCACAAATTCTAATCACAATTTCTTAGAATTTATTAGCAAAATCACAAACCCTAATCCAAATTTATCCCAAATTGATTCTAAAACCCACAAATTCTAATCGAAATTGATTCTCATCTCAACGAATAGCCTTGAACTCTTGAAGGGAGAGTCGGACAAGAATAGAAAAAGAACAACCGTTGAAGGCATGTGGGTGCGCTGCGGGGGTTCGCCGAGGGCCTGGGAGGTTCAGAATGACCAAAATCAAGGGCTAGTGCGGTGCGTCGGTGCTAGGGTGAGTGCAGGCTGTGCAACGGAGGGTCACTAGCAACCTCGCTGCGTGGGTCGGGGACTTAACTCAGGCAATCCTCTCTCTCACTGTTTGTGAGTCTATCAACTTGAAAGGAAGCAGCTACTATTAAACGTACTTTGGGCTTTTCAATTTTGACTTATAAAATAAAAAAATACCGATAGAAAAGGGGTACAAACCCTAATCCAAATTTATCCCAAATTGATTCAGCCTCATCCTAAAAAAATGAAGCCCCCCCCCCCCCCCCCCCCGCGAGCCCCCTAGATCTAGAGTGTTTGTAGACACACACATTTAGATACGTGAAACGGATAATACGGTGTAACGGTAAAACGAATGAATATTATGTCATACTTGTATGAATATTATGTTATATGAATATGAAAATATGAATATTAGGTTGTGTGAATATAAATATGATGTAAATATGGTTATATGAATTTGATATTATTTATATAGTCATTAATTTTAAAAAAATAAAAATATTTTAATCGTCTTGGTTTCTTAATTAATTTATAGCATGCTTATTTCCACCAAACTTTTGCCCCTTGTCATATATACCCACGTATCTAATTATAATTTCAATTCAATTCAAATAATTGTTTGTAAGACAATAATTGTCAATATAATACTAGAACAATAAAAACCTTTATCCCAATAGGGACCTAAAGGCATAACTTTCATGACTTGGAAGAAAATTTAAAGGGATTATATATTTTTTTAGTACTCACTCTAACTGTCAATTACGTAGGTGCCAAAGCGTAGAGGCACGCTCGTAAAAAGGGCACATAACACCAATTTTTGTAATTTTAAATTTTAAATTTTAAATTTTAAATTTTAAATTTTAAATTTTAAATTTTAAAGGTAGATGAAAGAGCTAGAAAGTCCAAACATTGGTTTAGTAACGAACCATAGTGAGTTTATACGCTGACAATGCATGATTTTTATAGGCATATTAGTTAGTTTTAGGGTAGTTTATATTGCATATTTACATATTTTAAACATAAATCACATTCATTATCTTTTACTTGTAAAGTTCGGAGTCTACACGTTTTATGTCTATCTATGCAAATTTTCGGAACCAAGCATAAGGAGAAAAGCGATGCTACACTCGAAAGTTATGGAGAGCCTAGAAGAAGTCAATAATCAAGAGGAGAAGCGAAGCCAAAACAAGAGAAAAGAGAGAAAAAGAGTTCTACAGGAGTTGTGCCCGCAGCTACCTAGCGGCGCCCGCCGATCCCCAGCACCTGCGGAAGAGATTCAGAACTCACCAGTGTCGATGCACGCCGCTACCCATCGGCGCCCGCTGATCCCGTATCTCAGCAGATTTTGTGCGAGGACTTCTTTCGGCCCATTGGGCTATGCTTGCACACTAAGGGGGACGATTTCTAGGGTGTCTAAGCACTTTAAATAGGGCTCTCATTTGGCCATTCCAACACACCTAGGGCTGGAAATAACCCGCGGGTACCCGCTCCATCCGCTTTACCCGCATTAATTTTGCGGGTGAAAACCCGCAAAAAAGTGGGTGACGGGTGGAGCGGGTGCGGGTGAAGTGGGTGATGGATGGATGGTGGGTGTAGATTTTTCACCCATAACCCGCCCCATTAACCCGCCCCGCACACCCGCCCCGCAAACCCGCATAAAACCCTAAAATTTATATATATAATTTGTGTGATTTTACTATTTTACCCTTTTCAAGTTTAACTTCTACAAATCCTAATCCTTTATTAGTGCTTTCCCCAACAAATTTCAATTAGAATGGATATGGTCTTGAATCAAAAAAGAAATAATGGATATGGTCTCAACTTGCTCTACCACGTTATAGCAAGGGATATACTGGATTAGTATATGATTAGTATAGAGATATATACCCTTCCACTTTCAAATTTCAATTAGCTCGTGATTTCAGTCCTTTACCGATCAAAAATATAAATAAACCCACTCCCGTTACAATTTTAAGTTAGAATTGAACTACTTGTGTAGATTTGGTTTTTTCTTTTGTTTCACCCATTGGGTACCCGCTCCACCCGCATCACCCGCGCGGGTCGGATGCGGGTGAAAAGGTTTGTGGGTGATGGACGGAGCGGGTGAAATTTTTTAGCCGTGAGGCGGGGGATGGAGTGGCTTCATCCACCCATAACCCGCCCCATTTCCACCCCTAAACACACCTCACACATAACACGCAACTCTCACTGACAAGCAGTCTACTTTTACCCCCACCCTATGTCATTGAAGCAGCAGGACCAAGAAGTTATTGAGAACGAAGGCGTAGTAGATGGGACATACAACCTGAAGGAGATTAATTCATTAACAACACTTCTCTCTTTCTTTCATCGTTTTAGGAGTTTTCGGTAAGCCAAGCTCGGCTAAACCTTTTATATAGTCCTATTCATATTCAATGTATTGGTTTAGGACATGTGAGAGTTGTATTTGACTATTTCATAGTTAATATATGCTTTGCGTTGTTTATTCGCCTTAGTGCCTTTTCATACAAAAATAGAAAGGATCATTTCCATGTTAAGAAGATAGAAGTAAAGCAAGATGGTTGACGAAGATCCACCAAAGAGAACGTTGAGAGATCTCAAGGAGCCGACTCTTACTTAACCACTACTGGCAATTAAGCTCCCAGATCTCCCGACATGATCAAAATTTGAGTTCAAATAAGGATGGACATCATTGTTTCCCAACTTTCATGAAAGGAACGAAGAAGATCCAAACAAGCATCTAGCAGAATATGCACTAGTATGCGATCGTGTTGGACCCACGGAAATTATAAATGACCAGATGATGCTCAGAGTATTTCCGTTTACTCTCAAAGATGTTGCAAATGATTGGATATACTATCTGCCAACGAAGAGTATCAAGTCTTAAATAGAGCTGAAAAGGGTGTTTCTCAATAGATATTTTCCAACTACTCATCGCAACAAAGTAAAAAAGGAGATATCCAGCATTGAGCAGTCTCCTACAAAATCATTGTATGAGTACGTTGAACGCTTCAACAAGCTTAAAGCCAATTGTCTGCATCATGGAATCACGGACGATGATCTAGTTCTCTACCTATATGAGGGTTTTCTTGAGTTAGAGTGAGGAGTAATCAACGCAACTAGCGAATGAGATGTTCTGGATAAGACTCCAGCAAAGGCTATGAATTTTTTTTGAAGATCTAGCTAATGCCTCAAAGCAATATGGAAGAACGCAAAGAGTTAGATGAATACATCATGTCAAGAGTACAAGCTCTAGTCTGATCAAACAGGATGATATTAGAAGGCTTACTGAACTGGTGAAAATCCTAGCCATTCATGTCACTCAAGAACAGATAAAGACCCTGTGGAGTATGTGAAGATCCGTCACATCTGAATGATCTTTGTCCTCAATTTCAAAGAGTCATGGAAGTCAATGCAGTTGGAGACTATGATCCTCCACAATATAGTAACAACTCCATAAACCCTAATTTCAATTTAATTTTTTTTATCAAGGGTTTAAAAACAGGTTAAATACTCAATCTCCATATCAAGGAAGAACTCAATTCGAAGATCTACCTAGAAATCCCATGCCATCAAATCAGGCTCAACATGACGAGATCCTTCGACTTATTCTGGATAAGTTTATAGCTATAGAAAAAGTTGTGGGGAAAATGGCATAGGAAATTGGCGAACTGAAGGCACGTGCTGCAGGAAAGCTACCATCGCAAATGGTAGTAAATCCGAAGGAGAAGGTTAAAGAAGAGACCAAGTGAGGGGTCAACACATCGAGCAAACGACGTTTAACCAAAGACGCTTCTCGGGAGGCAACTCGGGCTAGTTAGTTGTACATTATTGCATTGCATTTTCAGCCCTCAGTTGCATGTTTTTATTCATTTCTTAGTTAGGTTTATTTTTTTGCACTAATAAAATTCTAATTTTTTGGAAGAACTGTCTGTCTATAATTGTGTTGATCTTATTTAGGCTATGCAGAATGAGTATCAGAGGAGGAGAACGAAGAAAAGAAGAACTCAGAAGATTGGTGCCCGCGTGCTTAGAAGATTGGCGCCTCCTGCACCCATGTCATGCCTACCACTCTGCCCAGAATTGCAGATTTATTTTGAATTCGACAAAATCTTCAATCCTAAAAAATCTATCATTTAGCCTTGAAAATCTATCATTAGGAGAAAAATTATCCCACTTTAATCTGCCCAAACCTAATTTTTTTTTAGTTTTCAAAGGTTGAATGCACTTTCTTTCGAAGCAAAGGTCTGATCTTGGAGAGAAGTCGAAGGATTGAAGCCAATTCGCATAGGTATTCGATCAAATTCGACGAACAGGATGAGGCCCGAATATCGTTGTCCGCTGCTGCATAGCTGATAGCATGCATTTAGGTAGGTATAATAGGTTGTATTTAGCTTAATTAAGATGCATTTCGTTGATGGATTAAGCACGATTTGCATATTAGTTCTCTATGTTGCCGGAGTCGGAATCTACACGCTTTTATTGATTATTTCAGGTAATGGTGGATCCGAGGAGGAGACATGAGTTGATAACACATTGGATGAGAATGTCTAGTTGATCTAAGAAGCTTACATGAAGATCTCAAGAGGTCCTGAGAAGAAGAAGCGAGCCTAAACGAAGAACAAGTCTGCAGAAGTTGTCGTCAGACATGCTGAACTTGTTTTGCACTTTCTGGAGGCCTCGGTTGTCCGATTGACTATTATGACCATGCGTTGGAAAGCTCTTTCAGAGAGCTACAACTTTTATGTTGAGAAGAAGAGAAAATTCAAGACGGATTTTCCGGGAAAGACCGATACAGCGGCCGCAGCATGTATGCCGCGGCCGCCGCCAGGGCCGATGCAGCAGGGCTGCGAGGAAATGCTGATGTTGTGGCCGCAGCATTTGCCGTCAGCGATTATGCGCTGCGTTTTGATTAATGAAAAACCCTAGATCTATTTGTTTATTTTGTGGCCGACTTTGGATGTTTTAAAAGGCCAAGTTTTATGTTATTTTCAGACTTCTATTTTATTCATACGTTCATCAGACACTTTAGAGATTTGAGCGATGTCTTCCATGAGGAACTAAACTCATCTATTCTGCCTGCAAACGCACCCTCCGCTATTGCAGTTCTTGAATTCTTCAAGTTTTCACTCGAATCTTGGTGAGATTGTTCCAATTCTTCCCTTCCCCCTTATCTTTTGAGTCATGTCTAAGGTTACGAACATGGTTTTGCTTGACAACTTGAAACCTCATGAGCAAGGTGCTTTTATTTGGAAAAAAATGTGAATATTCTGCAACGAAGTTTTTGAACATATTGCTTTATGTAGTTTAGGTTTGTATGACGATGTACAGAGACTACTTGAGAAATGAGAGATTTAGGTATCATGGTTGCGCCTTATTTTAACTAGTGGAGAGGAGTGACGAGACCAAATCCTTATAATACATGGGAGGCAACAACAAGAAAACCGACAAGGTTTGGATAGGGCTACAAAGATGACAACATCATCCACCCACCATTAAGGATCTGTCTAAAGGTGTTGAAGAACACTTTCTTCGGGAATGAAGACACCACTAGGTTGTCCCTATCTTAATGGGGGCACCTTTATTGCTTAAACCCGGAGGCCAACATGCTCCCAAACTTTATGGAATTGTTCCTAGATGCTTGATCATAGGCAATGTATGTAAACGAAGAAACGATCGTCAATTTTGGAGGACTAATCATCCTATTTGCTGACTGGCTACAAGTAAATTATGATGACCTTGTCCTAGCTGAGAGCGGAGATTTCCTTCTATCCATGTCCTACCTAAGGAGGTTTAATATCTTGGACGTTCAGAAAGCAACCTTCATATGGAGAGCGGAGGTTGGTCACCATCTATACCTACCTTCGCACCTACCAAGACCAAGACGTACAATAGCGGATTTCTGTGTTCCACCAATGTTTTTTCCATCCACTATCCAGGATAAAAAGGATGAGAAGGATAAGCAGGATGAATGAAATAAGAAGAATGAGCCTACTAAAGTTACCTTAGAATAAATTAGTAAGAAGCTACAAGAACTGGAAGAGCAAAACAAGAGGCTTTCCTTAGACCTAAAGGAGGCTCGTGAAGAAAACCATCGTACTTGGTAGGATCAAAACAGACTTATAGCAGCTATAAATATCAAGATGAAACAGATGATCCAGCTGTTTATTAGACAGGTGCCCAATTCTCACCTGCACCTCGAACAATGAAGCGGTTAGCTAACCATTTTTCTCCCCCTTGTGTCTCTCTTTTTATTTTCTTTTTCTTTTTCTTTGTTGACTCTATATGCTTGTTCATTGAGAACAATGAAACATTTAAGTGCGAGGGAGAGGGTTTAGGTTTAGTTTTTAATTTTTTTTATTTGTATTTAGGTTTAGAGCATATTTAAATTCTTTTGCATAGTTTTTATTCCTATATTATAAAAAAAATAGAAAAATACATAAATATCATTCACTTTTGTATATAAATATGTCATTATTAAAAAAAACCGCCGAATTTAGTTAGTCCTCATATTGTTTTTAAAAGCATAATTATATAAGCTCTATGGCATATTTAGATGGTTTAACCTTGTCACATAAAATTTGATTTTTTTTATATGAAACATATTGGGTAAGTAATTGAGCACATAAGATCCAAATTCCCATGGATGATTGAAATCCAAAAAATAAAACTTTTCCTAGTGAGAATTTTTGGCCTGAAAAGGATTAGTGGATTACATTTAATCCCTAAACTTTGTTGTGTGATTTACTCTTCTTATGCATTGATCTCTGAGTATTGTCATAGTTATTTATTATTGAGACTAAATATAATACATGTTCATTGCTTATGAGTTTCATATGATAGAGACAAATTTTTTAGCCATTTTTTATCCATTTCTACCTTACATTATACATTTACTTGAAGCCAATTTTGAGCCTTAGCCTTTTATTTAAAAGCTCCACAAAATATATTATATCCCTAGCCGATAATAAGCCTGACCCGTCTGGGAATTAAGATTTGGAGTTGGTGATGATATTTATCATTCGAGTAGAGAAGAAAAGCTAGTAGCTTATGAATTAATGTCGAGTGTTTCAAGAAAGAGATGTAATGTTATGTGCTTATTTTCCTCACATTGCATTTCCTTAGGTGGCTCTAAGGAAATCCAAAAAAAAATCGGGAAAAAAAAAATATTACACATTGTAATAAAGAGCCTCAGTTCATTTTATATGTGAGAGATGGATAAGATGTTGGTTAAGAGTTTGAGTTTAAAGTTTATGAAAACTTGATGTACTTTTGAGTTATTTTTGGTTCATATGTTGAATTTTAGGAGTCTTAGTTCCCGGAATGGCAAAATATACTTCCTACCTTTATTTTTATACTAAGCCTCGTTACAACTCCGCCGAATGGAGTCTTTTTTGAAGTCTTTTATTGAGCGAAAGTCCTCTTGATGTTACTTATTTGCTTTGAAGTATTGCAGTGGAGATATTGCTTTATAAATGTCAATGCTTAAGATGATTTTTGTATAATGAATGAGTTGAGAGTTGATCTTAAAACCCTAAACACATGAGAGCGAGCGAAACACATATTCCCTTGTGAGTTTGGATGGATAAAGTATGTGGGCTACTTGATCGCTCATGTACGTACATGCTAAGACGTTTGTTTACTTTCCCATTGTTTGCACTTAGTAAAGATGTTGCTTTTGATGAGGCTATACATGAAGAATGTTATTTGTGGGATACCTTGATTATGTCTTAAATTCTATTTTGCTCGAGGACTAGAAAAGGGTAAGTGCGTGGGAGTATGATAATTCATGTTTTGCATAGGTATATTAGGTAGTTTTAGGGTAGTTTAGACTGCATATTTACATGTTTTAAGCATAAATCGCATTCATTATCTTTTACTTGCAAAGTTCAAAATCTATGCGTTTTATGTCTATCTATGTAGATTCTCGGAACCAAGCATAAGGAGAAAAGCGATGCTACACTATAAAGTTATGGAGAGCCTAGAAGAAGTCAATAATCAAGAGGAGAAGCGAAGTGAAGCCAAGAGAAAAGAGAGAAAAAGAGTTTTGGAAAAGCGTCTGTAACTACCCAGCGGGGCCCGCCAATCCTCAGCACCCGTGGAAGAGCTTCGACACTCGCCAGTGTCGGCGCCCGTCGCTACCCATCGGTGCCTACCGATTTTGCACGAGGACTTATTTCGGCCTTTTGGGCATTGCTTGTACACTAAGGAGAACGATTTATATGGCTTCAAAGCACTATAAATAGGGATCTCTTTTGGCCATTCCAACACATCTCACACACCACACACAACATAATCCATTCACAACACTTTTCTATTTCTTTCATCGTTTTATGAGTTTTCGGTAAGTCATGCTCCGCTAAACCTTTTATGTAGTTTTACTTATATTCAATGCATTGGTTTAGGACATGTGAGGGTTGTGTTTTACTAATTCATAGTTAATATATGGTTTATACATTTTGATTAATTCATTACTCTTTGTGAGCATGTGTGTGTGTGTGTGTGTGTGATGTGTAGGTAATCAATTACTTGTAGGGAAAGAGTATGTGCTTTGAACTTCTCAATGCAGTTTACATCAGTTGCCATGTTCTGAATAGCGTGCGTCTTGTCCCTCATCTTCACGTAATATCCTTTTACCTCATCTTAGAACAAAAAAAAGTTTAGTTAAAAAATACTTTTAACTCATCAGGGAATGCATCAACATCAGCAACCTGTAAAGATATATATTTGAGGAATCGGATGGCAAAAGGAAAGAAGAAAATAAATGACAAATAAGAAGATAAGATGTGAATGTATAATTAATAGTATGGAATAAAAACTATTTACCCTAGCTTGCTTCTCACGCAAAGTTGGGACAGAACACTAAACAATCGATTGAACATCTTCATCGAAGAGCATCAAAGAAGCAGAACAGGTGTTATGTTCAACATGGAATAGTGAACATACCTAGGTCACCACACTTTTCAGTCAATCTTTTCTGTAACATAGAAAAAACATTCTATTTTAAACTCACTTTTTCCATTCTTTTCATCCCTTGCTTTCTTTTCATAGTGCATAATTCCTTCAAAAACTTAGCATAGCGACGGTTTTAATTAAATTTAAAAGTGGAATATTTACCTCACAATGAGCAAAAATATCATGTAGAATTTGTTTATCTTCCCACTTACGATCGGCTCTTTAAGGCATGAGGAAAGGGTGATGCATGTCTAGGAACCTTAAAAGACCACTTCTTCGATGATTTCCTTGCGGACGGATCAAAGGCAAAACTCGGATCAGGCACTGACAGGGGCGGCGGGCGCCGGTTAACGGTGGTGTGGAATCCGAATTTTCCCCCTCTTGTTCTTCCACTTCAGTTACCTCCTTAGGCTTCTCTTCTAAACTTTTTGTGGGTGCTTTAATTTCTTTACCTCCTCTAAGGATCATGACACTTACATTCTCCTTTGGATTGACTACCACTTGCGACGGTAGCTTGCCTGAATCCTTAGATTTGATTTCTCTAATTTCCTTAGCCATTTGACTCAATAATTTCTCCTGGACACTCATCTTGTCCAACAATAGCCTTAAAGTCTATTCTTTATCCTCCTGTTGAGGATTTCTTGAACAGTTCTCATATTGGCCCCTTCCTTGATATGATACTTGTTGCTGCTGGCCCCTACCGTTGAAACCACTTTGATAGTTTGAGTTGTCGCTTGAATTATAGAAGTTGTTACCAAAGTTTCAGAGAGGTCCATAATCCATTGCATTAAAATCACCAACTTCTTCTTGAATCATCGGGCACTTATCATTAGGAAGACTTGGATCTCCGCAGACTCCGCAGGGTCTTCTAGACTGTTGTGTTTGATTCGTTTAATTTTCATAGCCATCTTATTGAATATCTCAGTAAGCCTAACTAAATCATCTCTGCAACTGTCTCCAGAATTATCCAATCTATGAACTTCTGTAACTCCTTGATGTCTCTCCCATATTGTTGCGAAGGATTGGCTAAACCTTCAAAATTTTACATCGCTTCCTCAGGTGTCTTATCCAAAACATCTCCTTTACTAGTAGCATTGATGACACTCCGCTCTCTATCAAGCAGGCCTTCATATAGATATAAAACTAGATCATCCTCAGGTATACCTTGTTGTGGACAACTACCCTTAAGCCTTTTATATCTCTCAACATACTCATACATGCTCTTTGTAGGTGATTGCTCAATACTAGACAACTCCTTCTTGAGTTTGCTGAGGCGAGTAGCGGGAAAATACTTTTGAAGGAAAGCTTTCTTTAATTCTACCCAATTAGTAATGCTTTCAGGGGGGAAGGTAATATAACCAATCACTAGTTGAATCTTTTAGGGTAAAGTGAAACACTCCAAGTATCAATTGGTCATCAGTTAGGCCTTGAGGTCTAAGTCTATCGTAGACACTAGCAAACTCTCCTAGGTGTTTATTTGGTTCTTCTCCAGGCCTTCCATGAAAATTAGGCAAAATATTAGACCAATGGGATATATATTCAAATATGAAACCCTCAGGGAGAGCAGGATGTCTGATTGCAAGCGGTTGTGCAATCAGATCAGGCTCCTTTTAACTTCCCTGGATCCTCCTTGGCGGATTTATGATGTTGCCATTATTATTGTTTTCTTCCATCTCCCTTTCTTGATTAAAAACAAGTTTCCTTTTAAACCTAGATATAGATCTCTCAATCTCATGATCAATAGATAAAGGCGATGAATTATTAGAACGGTCTGAACCATACAGAGTAGGTCAGACCTAAAAAAAAATAAAGACTGAAATAAAAATAAAAATAAAGAGAAATAGACAAAAGAGATATGAATAAAGACTTCCCCGACAACGGTGCCAAGATTTGGTGCGACCGAATTGATGATGATGTTATAGTAGTGTCGTTGGGTTCAGTCCCACCAAAAGTAATAATATCCTAACTCAATGCTTAACCAAAAGATTAGTACATCAGACAAGTAAGGAGTCGATCCCACATAGAAGAATAATTCGTATATTTCAATCATGATTCCTCAAGATAATAGCAAATATGTTGTAGCAAACTAATGAAATAGCAACATAAACTGAATAGAATAATGATTGCAAAGTAATTATAACATGATAAAGAAGCGTTTCACCTATAATTCTTGACAATGGTTGGGGTCCATGATTCATGGGTTGATTTCAATATTATTTCTAAGTTTATGCCGACTTACCTAGGCTAGATTGTTCGGAAAAGATATAATCACTTATTCAATGTGGCATCACTAAGGAATAGCATAAAGAACCGAGTACTTAGGCCAATTGGCACATCAATTCAATGCAATTAGGAATTAAAAGGAACAACTCAATTAACCCTAATTTCATCTACTCGACATAGATCAATTGTTATCATCCACTACAAAGGCAATAGAAACATCACTGGATCAATGACTTTGTTTGCTATCGAGAAACCAACAATGGATTCATAGCATAGATGCAAATTCTAACTAGATGCGCGATTATAGAAAGAATCAAAAATATAAACAATGAAGAACAAGATGATAAATAAACTTATAAATAACTAATTAAAATCAAATCCTTACAATTCATCCAACCATGTCTTCGAATCACAGGCGAAAATATGAGTTTAGCAACTCATAGTCAAATCCGCTCTTATTCTCTCCATATATCTCACGACACTCTCTTCTCTCTCTAATTGCAGTCTCTCTCTCTCTCTCTCTAATATGATAGACAAATAAAATAGGGTCGTGCAAAACCCTAGGGAAATAATAATAATAAACTAAAAATAGTCTTTGGACTTAAATTGGCGTTTGCTGAACACGGCACATAGGTGGACGCTAGTGGAAAAGCGGGTAATAATTACCAAACAAAAAGCCAGATGGTTCGCTATTTGATAATGTATAGGCTCGAATTTTTAAACCCTAATTTTCATATAAAAAAAGGAAAATTAAAATGAATTTAAAATTCGAAATTTAAAGGAAAACTCGTTAAATCGGATATTAGAACTCATGGAACGGATTTCTGACCTAAAGAAAATTTTGGAAACTAACTTAACACGGAAACCTTGATGCCCGGATTTCAAAATCTAATTGCGCAAAAGAGAGAGCAGGATTTGGGAAGCTAACGTTGAAAACTAATATCGGGACTAACCTTGGGTTTCGAACTCACAACATCAAACAAAGATTCTCTCCCTCACCTCACCTTGCCCTAGCCGAAATTCCTTGCCCCAAACCTTAGCCACTTTGGAAGCTTGAGGATCATGCCATGTCAAATATGCCTCCTATTTTTAGGAGAATACCCACAAAGCTCTTTCCCTTCCCTTCCTCTCTTGCTCCCCTCATTTTTGGAAAGGGACAAACACCATCCTATCCTCCACATCTTTCAAATCAAATCCATCCTAAGGAGATAAACACATGAGATCATTCCTAATTCAAACACAACAAGCCAAAAGCAAACCTTATCTTAAAAAGAGAGGATTGGGGAGACAAACACCAAACCCTACAAACACAGCCTTTCTCCCTCTCTTCGCTCCTTGTGTTCTTCCACCATCAACCATCACCCACCACCACCTCAGCCACCCTTCACCGCCACCTCCAAACCACCACAACCCCCCCCCCCCCCCCAAACACCACCATTCTTCTCCTTCTTCTCTCTCGGGCGAAAGCCAAGCACCACCCACCTCATCCTCTTCCATTCTTCTTGTAACCAAGAACCTATAGCAGCATATCCACATCCATTTGAAGACCCAAGAGCCACTTGAAGACCTTCATCAGCCCGGAGAAACAAGATCGAAACCCCGGAGCCTTCTTTGCTTATTTTCGGATCTAGGAGGGTAAGAAACTCATTTACTTTTCCTTTCACCTCCAAGCCCACAAAGTTCTTTCCTTTAACCCTTTACTAACTCCCCCCAGCTCACCCAACAAGAGTATCTAGAAGAAGCGGACTCAAAATCGCACATCAAGCCACCCTGGAGAAGAAAAGGGAAGAAGAGAAGAGTGGGTGAGAAATCATTTTAATCCTTGATTTTTATATTCAATCTTGGTGATAACATGTTTTTGGAAGCCTAGGGAAATTTTGGGGAAAAGGGGGAGAGCTAACAACAACAAACGAGGCCAAGAAAGAGCCTAAATCTATGATTCAGGCCCGGACTCACCGTCGCGAGTATGAACTCATCGTCGTGGGTTAGAACAAGCCATAAGGGTTCTAACTTGCGGCCGCGACAGAGTTTTCGCGGCGGCGAGAGAGCTAGAGTCCTCGGGGATGCCCTAAGGGAACCCCACAACTTGAGCCCCCAACAAGGATTTCACGGGCACGAGACTCCTCGTGGCCACGAGATCCTCGCGGGCACTAAAGGAACTCTCGTGGCCGCGACACACCTCCTCTCACGGGGTTCTTGCTGGGACATCTCACGGTGGCGAGAACCCCTTTCGCCGTAGTGAGTTGCCTCCTGGCCGAATATTTTGAACTATTTTGTTGATGTTTTGGCAAATGATTTCGCGACTCGTATTTAATGATTTTGAGGATTTGAATGACTAATCTAATGACTTAAATTGGGTTTTGGAAAAATAATTTCATAAATGTTTCAAGGTCGGAGATCCTAAACGATTAACTCGGTTTTCGAAACGGTTTCGAGACTAACTTGGGAACTTGACATGATCGGTGACTAATTAGCATGTTGATGTGATTGGTTGACCAACGACATGAATGTATGACTAATAGCATGTGTGAATGACTAATGGCATGATGAGATAGTAGTGTTATGCTATCGCTAGATTTATACCTTATGAATTATGATGAACTATTGAGATGTATATGAGGATATGATGTTAAGAACATGCGGTGAATTGGTTGAGTGATATATGGAGCATGATGCGGTCGATCTTATGAGATGTTATGATTCGATGAGTGATTGGACATGATGGAATGGCAACTTCAATGTGTTTACTTATCCTATTGAATGATGTATGCTTTGAGTGTTTGAATAGTTAGATGTAGATATATATATGTTCCGCTGTGCATCTAGGGGATATTGTTTGACTGTGCTTGCTGCTTGCCGAGTTCTTCTTTTGCTGTTCTGCTAGCCAGGTAAGTCTCTTCGGAGCTTACTCAGATTTGATCAGACCCTTCCCTGCTTACATGTGCATGATATACTAGGTGCTTGCATATCATAATAGCATGCCATGTAGTATCATGCTAGGTTGCATTAACGAATGAACATTCTTATTCTATATACTTATGTACACAAAACGACCATTATATATGAAGTAATTAGAGTCTTTGCTAGGGTTATAGAATGACATAGTCCCATCGGGTTTCGTCCTGAGTCATTCGAGTCATGGTAACATCTTTATAACAATAAGGGCTTGACCCTATTAAATGGAATGGGTTGATTAAGCATGCTTAGGGTAAAGATGCTTTGATTTGTATCCGATTACTTGCTTTTTTGTGTGGCATATATTAAGAAATTGTTATTGCTATACTTGTATGTAAGATGCGAGCCTAACCGTAGTTTCTTTTTAATTTTGAATAATTGAAACTAGTTTAGTACCCGCACTTTTGTGCGGTCTATTTTTTTAATTAATACATTTAATATTAAAAATATATAGAAAAATTTTGTAACTAAACTTTAAACTCCAACTATCCTTCACATCTAAATACTGTTAATTATTATATAGTTAACGATAAAAAGAACTTTAAATATCTGTAATTAGAGAAAAAAATTTATCCCATTGTTAATTAATATGTGTACCCAAATCCATGCAATGTACCGTTATTTAGAGTTGAAATGATTTTTCTTTATTCTTCTTCTCCTTGAATAGTTGAATGCATTTGTCATGTTTGAATGCATCTATCATCTTTGAATTATCTTGTCGAGCAATGTAAATGAACATATATCTATATAGAGAGATAGTGTTTGGATGAAGCTAAAACCCTAAAAATCAAAATAGATAAACCCATAACTATTTATTTATATCACACAAATAAATATTATTTTATTTTGATCTTATCTAGTGAATACCTAAACCAACTAACCATAATATCTAGAATATCCAAACTGATTTCATATTTGTACGAAATTAAAAAAAAATCCAAAAATTCCACAAAATGACACATCATATTGCTGAAATTCTAAAACGTCACATATGACCGAAAATCAAGAAGAGAGGCCACATGTGTCATGTACTTCTTCTTTAGTAATATTTATAGTTTATAGATATAGATATTGATTATATATTGATTAATTATATATAACCTTCATTGTTATTGTTGAAATGAGAATAATTGATTAAAAAGTAAATATATAATAAAATAATTATAAAGTAATTTATTAAATGGATCTATATCTTATTGTTATTTATATATTATCATACGAATCAACACTACAAAAAAAATTATATGTTTTTATTCAAAAAACAATTTAATAAGTTAATCAATCGGTTAAGATTTAGAAAAAAAATGAATTAATTAATTACTTATTTAAAGAATTAATTTGATTTATAACAAATAATAATTTATTTAAATATAGAAAAATCCTACTTAAAATCATTAATTAATTATTTATTTATTTATTTAAAGAATTAATTTGTAACTTAAAATCCTACGTTAAAGGAGAAGCCACCACATGGGTTAGGCGACTTCTCCTTTAGTATTATAAATTGATATATTTGCATTTGAATTTCATCCATCGGTTACGGCGATTTACGACTATTAGGGAAAATAAAAGAAAATGTTGTGTTGATAGGTTTTACTTCGTTTTCTTTTTTTTTTTGGTCCAGATTTTTACTTCGTTTTCTAATGCTTTGATTTGTATCCGATTACTTACTAGCTCCACCGGCCTTTGGATCGGATATGCACTACAAGCAGTCGTTAATTGGATAATTTAATTATATAAAAAAGGATCAATTATGTAGATATAATGACAAGCTTTCTAGCTAACTTTTCCAATATTAAAATGGATGCCTTTATGATTTTGCTAAAATGGAGGATCGATGGTTCATAATTGGATTTAATTAACTTTAAAACTTGTTTCATGCATACAAAATAACAAGTCGAAAATAAACAATATTTACACAATAATTTATTTATCAGTGGTAATTTTCACATCTTTTGCAAGAAAAAATACAGCAAAAAAAAAAACCAAAAAAAAAAAAAACATTGCTGAAGTGATCGACCCACTTTCTTGTGTTCATAAACCCTTGTAAGGAAAGCTAGTAGCAATAGGATAGTCGATTATTAACCATTCAAAGATGGTTGTGGGTAGTACTCATAGATCTTCGGTTCGAAACCCGGAATGACCGCTCTTTATTTACCAATTCAAAGATGGTTGATTAGGACGGGGATGAATCTGAAATGAGCACATAATACAGAATCCTCAAACTGAATCAATACTTTATACTTTGATGTGATACCAATACGCAATGTATATAGCTAGGTTTAGTACGACTCTAGTTTGTTGGCGCGCCCTGTACTTCAAACTTTCATATATATGATAACAGCACAAATATTTTGTTTCCTAGCTTATTATGTTTCTTGAAATAGAGTTTGGGTGTGTATGGACAAATAAATAACCTGTTAAATAATAATCACGTGTGGGGGTTTATTTTTTAAATAGTTTTTTTGGTTGTTTGGATAGCCAAAATAAACAAAAACGTGTTAAAAATTTATGTCAAAAAATAAGCTACAAAATGGAGATTATTTGGGTGTTTATTCTTCCTTTTATCTTATTTGGTTTGAAAGTACCACAATACCATGGTTATTAGGATCCCGATCCGGATCTTACGATCCTACGATTCTAGGCAAGGTTTTGATCCGGATCGGGCATATAGACTCCTTCGTGCTAGAATCTACCTAGGATCCTATAGGATCTTGTGGGATCGGTAGGATCTACCGATCCTAGAAAAAATATCCGATCCTAGCAAAAATCATATTTGTGTAATTGTGTTTGTTTTGTTTGGATATTGGGCCTTCTGGATACAATGAAGCTTTTTAATTTTTTTTTTATTTTTTTGGCAGCCCATCTCTTTAGAAATTGAAGACAGAAGAGTAAAGATGTTGAATTGAAACCCTGAGCCCTTTGTTTCGTTACTCAACTCTACAAATCCACATCTGGGTGCCTGAAATTGTTCATGATGTAGTTAATTGCGATGATGACATTTGAAACTAGAGATGAAATTGGATATTTGGATGTGTGATTTATCTCTTGTATGTTTGTCTTATTTTAAGACATTATCCTTCTCTGTTTGTCACATTTTGAGACATTATGCTTGACAAATTATGAATGTTAAGTGCTTATTATTGAACTATTTTAGTTATTTAATTTGTTTAATGGAGGAAAAGCTTAGTTTTATTTTGAAATTAAGGTATTTGTTTAGGATGGTTTGTTTTTATTTTATTATTTATTTAATTTTTAATTTTTGTCTAGGATCTTACGATCCGATCCTACGCCCTTCTCTTGATCCCACACTAGGATCCCGATCCTAAAAACCATGCACAATACCTTAATAACAACCAAATAAACTCAACTTTTTACATAAAAAAAATGTTTTTCTCCCCATACAGATATTATCTTGTTATTTAAAATTTTAACTACTTTTACCAACAATTTATAAATTTTACCCTGTTTATAATTTTAGTCAGTTTATCAACTCTGTCCCATACGAACCCTTTGTCTAAATTGAATTTAAAAAGTCTTTACTAAAAAAAAATATCTTCAATTATCAATATAATATAATATATAATATAATATACTAAAACAGAGTCTTGAAGTCTTCTATGGTATAATCCGCCTATGTTTCATTTTCTAGGGCAATCTGACTTGGGCTTTTTGATACGTCAATTAATAATGATCTAATATATTTAAGTTATGTTAGGCAATCTATTTCATCCACATTTCATCCTATGCGTGATCTCTTATCTATCATTTTATCATAAGTTATTTTATAAATATTACACCTTTAATTATTTTATCTTAAGTCGTTAAGATTGATTATTTTAGTTTATTATATCTAATGATAAGATTTCATTATTACTCAATTATCCATTGAACAATAAAATCTTATCATAAAAATATTTATATTAATTCTCAACCTCGTATATTAAGTTGTTATAAAACCTATTATATATTTTTATAAATAAATTATTTTAATCTTCACATAAGATTTAATTAAAAAAGAATTAATATAATTAATTTAGTTTATTAACAAAATACGCTTTTAAAAAGCGTGGTTAACAAATACTAGTATTTGATATTTTAGTATGGGCTTTATACTTTAAAACTCACTAGACTTTTTTACTTTTAAACTCACAAGTATGCAATAAGTTAAGTTTTTTTTAGCTGAAAAGAATTTGGTAATTGACAAGACAACTAGCCAAGAGCATCCCGTAGGATGATGCTGCGGAGCACATCGTCAGGAGGGATAGAAGTGCCGGAGTGCGGAAATGAGAGATGAGATAGACGATCAGCGGCACCATTACCTTCCCTAAAAATGTGTAGTATATCTATGTAATAGAAACGGTGGAGAGAAAGGAGAGAGTTAGATAAAATCATCTCGATCTCACTAGATCAAGAGCATCTAGTCTGTAGACTGTTAATGATGCTAAAATTATCACCTGCAATAACTATTTTATTTATCTTTAGATCGATTGCTTTAAGGATCCATTTCCAAATGCCAAAACCTTCTGCACTTCACTTAAAAGCAAATTTCATGTTTTTCATTTTACTTTTTTTTTTTAAATACATGTGAGATTTTGAATGTTGCCGGTTGTTAGATTATCAGTTAAGTACATCGATCCTTACGGATGAGGATGTTGAGATTCTTGTCTGAGCTGATATTTGACAAGGTGTCATCTAGCTTGGAATAAGCATGAGACACAGTCAACACACTTGTTTGTCTCTCGAAAGCTATGCGAGAAGTTTACTATCTTAAGTGACGACAATGAACATGACCTTTCACTTGAACCTTGGGCAATCAGCCAATCCTAACTGGTTCGCTTTTGAGATTCTCAACTTGAGGCCCATTGCTTTTGTCATAGGCGTAGATCGAAGTCGGAGTTGTGAGCCTCTGCAGCAAATCATCGTACCTTTGTGATCCCGAATGTTGTAGCTTGCACCTGAAATACCAGAATAATTGTTGTTTCCATCAGAATTAATTAATTATGAAGGCCAGTTTCTTCTGGGGGTTTATTCCAATGTTTTTTGTTAACTAGTTTAAGTGAAAATTATGTAATTTACACAACCGAACCTTCTCTCATAATACAACAATCTAAGGATTCTGAAGCTGCCAACTGGATTTGCACAAAAGTTCTACTCCAAAGGTATCTCCAACTGGGCTATGTAGGCAATAAATCGTTGCTTGGGATGACCTAAAAAGAAGATAAATGAAAAAAGAAGCTAGTGATATGATTACCAGTAGAGATCAAAACCAGGGTCAAAAATTAGAAAACCTTTCACTTAAATAATAATAATAATAATAATAATGTCAACCGTCTTTGTTCAACCGTCTTTTTTCTTGTTATGGCAATCCAAGGTGTCAATGGCAGCTGGGTAGTGCTGATTGCAATCACCACACCAACCTCAAAAATGCTTATTTAATGTGATTTCTGAGTGAGAGAGTGAGAATAAGGTTGGTGATGAATAAAGAATTCTTCATCATCATTATTACAAGGACCACCAAAATATTGACAAAAACAATAAAAACAAAGCTCCATATAAGCTCTTCTTTCTTCATGCCCAGCACCTTCTCTGTCTCTGTCTATTGTGCTTTTGCATTTTGTTATTGTTTATAATGTACTTGGCTATAGAGCCAGAGATTTTTCTTTATCCAAAGATGCATTGTTACATGACTGAATCCTCGTTTGTGAGCGACTGGAAAGAATGTGTTCCCGATCAGATAGGTTCGAGATTTGTATCAGTACCAACTGCCAAGGTAGAATTACATTGAAAGAACACAATGCCATTGCATAAACAGGATTCAGATTGCAGAGAAGGTGGTATGTGTTTCTTTAAAGACGGTAACTTTCAAGAATTAATAGAATCAAAAGATGTATAACTCTTTCATGGTTTCATGCTACACGGTTCAAAATGTAGTTCTCATGGCGAGTAAGAAGGTGCAGTGTACATTCATAGATTCTACATAGTTTATAAGCTATCCTTGGTAGGGGAGACAGGGGTGGAGGTTTCGTTCTTCTCTCCTTCACGAGCAGCTGTGGGTTTTGTTGTCCCTGTGCCCTCGTCCAAAGATTCGGGTTCTTTTTTTAGCTCTGACTCAAACTCTTGAGCTGCCTGCAAAATTATCAACACAAGAGGGCCATCACAATTTTTGAATAATACATGATCACTAATATGATTAAAATGCTAGAAATAGTAAACAAAAAATCATTAACAAGTGGATCAATTATGTTGTGCTCCAAAGGGAAGCCATGTAGGTCCAAGTAAGATGCTTATTCTGAATAATTAACAACAAAAAAACATTGAGATGACCATAAGCAAGTAAGCAACTACCATGGGAAGTTCTTATTCCACCATATCTATATAATGAAATCTATCATTGTGACATTCATAGTTTGACATATGATTCTTCAGATTACCCAACTCGAATAGCAAAATCCACAGCGGTTACAGAGAATATGGAAACAGTACAACATTGATTCATTTAGGTATAGGGATAGTCTCCATGTGGAGGGAAAGAAGATTTTATTAAAAAGCATTTTCAGGCATTTTATTATAAGTTACCCACCAAAAACATATCAAGTTCTATTGTGACATGATTACAGCTGCGAGCGACTTGTCCATCTTTAGGGTCAGTGTTTTAAAAGGCTAGAGATGACACAAGGCGATTGATATACCTATAGCTGAAGTGGGCTTCAGGAGCGAAGGCGATGGTTTTTTCATAAGACGTCTCAAAACACATTGAAACTCAAGTTTAATATAAAACTCATCCTGGATGAAATAAAACCAGATTAAAAACATCATCATCATCATCCTTGATGAAATATAACTAAAGTTTATTATTATTATTATTATTATTATTATTATTATTATTATTATTATTATTATTATTACCCTATCTATAGTCTATAGTTAACTTTAGAGAAGCATTTGTGATGAGGTTGCACACTCCCCTTAATTGTAGGTTTCCTAACCAATTAGATTTTAGCTTATATTTCCATATTAAATAATTCCTCATACCTTTTTTTTATTTGGGTAAATTACAAAAAACCACCCTTAAATTATAGTGCTTTTAAGATAACCACCCGCAAATTCTACAATTACGAAAAACCACTCGTATACGTCAAATCTTTTCAATGAACCACATACTCTCTAACTATGTTAAACCTGTGCACAAAGACCAAAATAGCACTTAACCACGTAATTAAGGTAGGAAGTGTGTTATGCACTTATGCTTTAACTTTCAAATTTTACAATTACAGAAAACCATCCAATAATCATTCATTCCCAAAATTAAATTATCGATTCCCATAAAAAACAATTCTACTCCGTATTATTTATAATCTTTATTTAAAAAATGATTTTTTTAATGAATTTCCCAAAATTTATTAAGTTGGTCAGGACTGAAAGAACGAATTCCAGTAAGAAATGTTTTCGAAGCCCAACAATATAATGAGTAGGTAATGAGCCACAAGTCTTCTACTCCACCTATACTGCCCCTCCCTACACCACAAAAATATTTTAAAATCCACCCCTTATACTTATTATTTTAGAAGCAGAATCTTTATAAAAGAATGAGCAACGTGTCCTCCTTCTCTGAGCAAAAATAAAAAGCAATTTTCAGTATCTCACACACCCCACGTTCTCTTTAACCGTTTGCCCTCTCTCCTCGCGTCGGCACTCAGTTTATGGATTGCTCCTAATACCAATCAGTTTCCTATCCATTACTCACGTTCTCCATTCTACCTTTTTCAGAGGGGATGAAGAACCGACCAAAGAGCGTTGCTCCACCATCAATGATTCCAACAAATCTCCCATGTCATGCGCCGCCATCTCTCGCCCGGTTGGAGCCTCACCGGAAATCTTCACCACCGGGTAATATCGATCTCTTCTACCGTCGTTAATCTCCTCTGTAGGCAAAGTTTTGATTTCATGGATTTTGCATTTTCTTATCCCCTTCTTTATTTGTTGTAGCCTAATGTCGGCGCAGGGTGAGAGAACCGACCAAGGTTGCGAGAGATGCCCTAGACGATGGCTAGAGGATTCAAAGTAGAAGCTGAGGTTTTTTGGAGTCCTGAAAAGGCAGATAAAAAGGAGCAATACCCGAAGCAAATACAAAGGGAACCGATTTTATAAGGAGGGAGCGAAAATTGGGGGAAATCATAATGAGCGGGTTTGGCCATCTCGAATCTGATTACTCCGAGTTTGTTGAAGTTGATCCCATTGGCAGATACGGCAGGGTAGATTGAATTCAACTTTCTCTATTTATGTTTATTTTCTTTTTTTATGTGCCTTAAGTTTTCTGTTTTGATTCGGGTTCAATTTGATTCGCAGTACAATGAAATCCTCGGCAAAGGGGCTTCAAAGATAGTGTATGAATCTGGAACTCTCTCCATTTCTCAGATTCGATTTCAGCCTTCTGATTGATTGGATCTTGATTTGAGCGGGGATTTCAATTGCAGGTACAAGGCATTTGATGAGTACGAGGGAATCGAAGTTGCCTGGAACCAAGTAAAGCTATATGATTTCCTTCAAAGCCCTGAAGATTTGGAGAGGCTTTACTGTGAGATTCATCTTCTCAAGACACTCAAGCACAAGAACATCATGAAGTTCTACACCTCTTGGGTTGATACTTCCAAGAGGAACCTCAATTTTGTCACTGAGATGTTCACCACCTCCGGTACTCTTAGGCGGTAAGTGCTTATGATTTTGTCTTTTAATTTGCTTCAATTGGTGATTTTAAAGTGGTTTTGATTTCTTTAATGGGTGTGGGTAGGTATAGGCTTAAGCACAAGAAGGTCAATATCAGAGCTGTGAAGCATTGGTGTAGACAGATCTTGAAGGGGCTACGTACTTTATCTTCGTAGCCATGACACACCAGTTATTCATAGAGATCTCAAGTGTGACAACATCTTCATTAATGGCAACCAAGGTGAAGTCAAGATTGGTGATCTTGGCCTCGCCGCCATCCTCCGAAAATCTCATGCTGCTCATTGTGTTGGTACGCCTCATCTAATGATAATAATACTAACATAGTAACAGGTCTTATCTGCAATTTCACCTTTTTCCTTTTGGGGCATTTGTGATGATTGTGAGACTTTTTTCGGGTGTTTGTCGAAAATTCAGGGACACCTGAGTTCATGGCCCCGGAAGTGTATGAAGAGGAATATAATGAGTTGGTTGACATTTACTCATTTGGAATGTGTATACCGGAAATGGTCACTTTTGAATACCCATATAGTGAGTGCTCCAACCCTGCATCCTCTACTGAAAAGAGATCGAGGTCGCCGAGACAAAAAGGATTCGCACCAAAGGGAAGAATCTCATCAAGAAGGGTGATGCCGGTGGGGTTAGATGTTGGATATCTATGTAGGCGGTCGTCCTTGCTCGAGATCTAGGTTGCTTTCCTATCCAGAAAAGCTCCTATCCTCTCCTTCAGGGCACCCCTTCCTATATGTAAAGCAATAACTTTGATTGTTTATAGTTGCTTGAGATTTGTAAGTTTTCCCTTTTTCAAGTGCTTGTAGTTGCTTAGTGTTGATTTCAATTTAGGTTTTGAGAAATTAACGTGAATCTTCACAATTGTTATATGTGATTTATAAAATTTGTAGTCTCGGTTCAACAACACCACTTGAATTACCATGAGAGTAGTAATGGTGGCTGAATTGTTAAAATATTTGGGGATAACGAAAAATTAATTAAAAATTCCTTATGTTTATGCAGTGAGGAGATACTTTTTTTATGGGGTTTATAATGACAATAATATTGAATCACAAATCCTAGTTCAGTTACCCTTTTAATTTTTACTTCATTTCTGAATTTTGCTCTTTTGGATTGTGATTTGATTCCATTAATCTTAGATGTTACTTGGATTTGAGTTGGGTTTTGATTGGTACATTGATTCCTCTTTGTTTGCTCAGATATATATATTCAACAAGCTGGTAAAGGGTGTGAAAGGCGATGTGTCTATTGCTCAGGTTTGTTTGTCTGTTTCCATTTTAATGAATTCATCTCTTTAGTTTACATGTATAATGTGAAATATATTATGGTGATAAACATCATGTTTCAATATTAAAAACAAAAATAATAATAATACAAAATCAAACAATTTAAAACATCTTAAAATAAATCGTCTATTATAGATCAATTTGAAATAATTGGATTCCCATCAAAACACACACAACCTTAAAATGAATAAAAACATAAATCATTCATTTTATTCAGCTTGATTCACATGCATGGTTTGAATTATATTATGGCGAGGAAAATCAAATTTCAATATTAAATACAATAGGAATATGAAATACCAAAAATTAAAAATATCTAATGTCTAATGGTCTATTATAGGTTAAAATGTAATAATTGGACTCCGATTAAAATCACACATGATCTTCAAATGAGTAAAAACATAAATCATTTATTTTATATAGTCCGTTTCACATGCACGGTGTGAAATATATTATGGTTAAGAAAATAAGTTTTCAATATTAAATACAATAGAGATAAAAAAAATCACAAATACTTGTTGCTCAACCCGTCATATATCTAAGCTTGTGATAGAGTTTTGACAACCATTCCGTAATGGCTCACCGGAAAGGATTTGTGGGTAATACCCATAGGTCCCCGGTTCGAACCCTGGAATTGACTGCTCTTTATTTACCAATTCAAGGGATAGAGTTTTGACGAGGGTTCCAAGCTCAAAATATTATAATCTTGAATATTGTGTGTTTAGTAAAGGTTTGTCTTGATTTTTAATTTGCTTTCTATTTTTTCTCTAAGTCGATCTATTGAATTTTGGTGCTCATTAATCTATCTCTTCATAAATTGCAAATTTGTATTATTGAGGTTGTGACTCCTTTTTTAGAGAGATCACATATGTGCTTTCTTTCTCTTAAAAGTTGCAGTTTTACCATTGCCCCTAATATGTGATGTTTAACTTAAGGTTGCTCGGAACTCTAAAGTTTCCAGTATTCATTTTGCACTTACAACCCTAAAAAGGAATGATCTTTACCCACCCTTAATTCACAAACATCAAATACGCGTTGCCTAAATACAATAGGAATATTAGGTGACAAAAAAATTTCAAATAACAACATATCAACATGACAAGAAGTATGAGCAATATGTTAGTAGTAAATTGACGTGTTGAATATTTTATTTATACGTCAAACTCGACCAAAAATATTATGAAAAAATCCGAACATGGTTCGGGAAAAGAACTAGTTTATTTTATCTTAAAAAAAATTATAAAAATCATATTTATATTACTAGCATATATTTTTGTATATTTATAAAAAAAAATTATATATCATGTAAAATTCATAATTTGACATTGTTATTCGGTTGTATTTACTCATATCTGTCGAATTGAGGCTCATTAGTTTTGATTAAGTGTTTCCAGATCTAGGTTTCCACTTATATATTATTTACATCTTATACACTTTTTTATTATGATGTGAAAACAACACTTTATCATATTTTTTCTAGCTAAGGTGTGTCTTTTTATCAACAAATTTTTGGAATTGTTTGATATTCGCTACTTTAGTATTATATTACGCGCCAATGGCACGGGTACTGCACTAATAAAACACTAAAGCAAAAACTGACTTGCCATATGTCAGCTTTTGGTTAATTTTTTCCCGAACATTTTTTATCCAATATTTTCCTACCATGTGTAAATATTGTGCAATCTATTATACCATTTTTTTTAATCATATATCATTTTATGATGATTGATTCTATCCATCTTTTACATGTATATGTAAAAAAAATGATTTTGTTGTTTCAAATTAATATTATTAGACAATATTGCATATTATTGATGAGATCCTCTTTCTATATTTAAGTATTGTAGATTTTTTTTCCTTAAAGAATTATATTGCTAGTGCCCCCATGCTTGTTTCAAGCCCCCTTTTTTTTGCCTTTATTGGGAGAGTATCCCCCATGCTTGTTTAATTAGTTGTTTGTCCATCTCTAATTTTCTGAACAAATTTGCCCTTCCTGATCCAAATCTCATATCTCTCTCCTCTCCTTCTTTCTCCCCACCGTCAAATCCTCTTGCTCCCAATCTCCCACTCTAGACGTGGTTGGTCACCGGATTTGCGATACTATATTTTAAGATATTTTTTTTGACAACTTTTCTATCTGCAATTCAATTCTATACATAATTCATAATCCATAATTTTTTTTTATAAAAAAGTATTTGTTGCATAAGATATGGACACTTCATAAAGTTAAAATAATAGTTATATAAGGTTTAAAAAAACCGCAGAGAGTACGGGTACTCAACTAGTTATTGTAGTAAAACCAAATTTTAGGTAGTAAGCAAGTAAAAAATCCAAATCTAAAGCATCACAAAATACTAAATATAATTCTAAGCATAGATGATTAAAGAATAGAAAGAAGTCGGGCTGAATGGGAAGGATTGTTAGGGAGTGGGTCAAACCAAATTATCAATGTCATCTGCATCTTCTTTCTCAATGTCGAGACATGGAGCGAAGTCCCCATCAACTTCGTCCACAGACTTGTATCCTTCATCAGCACAACACCAACTCCACCAAAAAGAAGAAGGGCACAGAAAGGAGGGAGGGAAATAGAGTAAAGAAAGGGAGAATAGGAGGAGTGAAGAACAAGGGCTGGACTGAACATTAATGAAGAAAAAAAAGATGCTAAAATCTTCAAAAAAATCACCAAAATATTTTCCAAATAAAAAAAGATATGGAGAAATCATATCCAAATTCATATGAGATATGTAATATATCATGATCAACCAAAATAAGGAAAAGAAAAAAGAAAAACCCATCGCCTGACGCCTCTGTAGCTTTTCGGAGCTCGGGGGTTAAAAGCACCTGGTGCGCTTTGGGTGGGCTTTTCCACCCTTGCTACCAAGGCAGGCCGGAAGGCACTAGACTTGGCGCCTTGGGCTTAAGCGCACCTGGAATTGACTTTTTTAAACACTGTATAGGTTATGTCTGCATAAATTATTTTGCCTTATAAGGCATCTCTTTTAGCACATTATCATCGTGTCAGTACTACTGACATTATAAGGAGGTTTACAACACACCTTTAATGTACTCAAACCATAAATCAGCAAATGAGTAAGGGAAAACTCCCTACTCCCTAGTTCATCCTGGTGCAGTAACAGATAATCATGATTTTTCAAATAAAAAGAATCAAAGCACAACAAGCCAAATGAGAAGGAAAACAGAGCAAACTAGCTGGGAAAAAGTCTCCTTTCCAGATTGAAGGATGGAGCTTAGCTGACTATAGGCGAAATCACAATGACATATCAATTGCAATTTACTGGGAATCACATCCTCTAGTGCTTCCTAAGCTCCCA
This sequence comes from Persicaria tinctoria, assembly GCA_037127255.1. Taxonomy (NCBI): domain Eukaryota; kingdom Viridiplantae; phylum Streptophyta; class Magnoliopsida; order Caryophyllales; family Polygonaceae; genus Persicaria; species Persicaria tinctoria. Next base: position 36,435,730 of record JBANSL010000012.1, on the reverse strand, counting down.
TTCTCCGTAGTAGGAATTGTATTAAGACCAATATAAAGCACTTCCATAGTTTATTAAGGGCAAAAGTTTTATCACTCAGATTCAAAAATCGAAACAGCCATTGACAGCTTGACACAATTCAAAACCCTCCTCCTGGCTAGAAGCATCCCTATAACTAGTAACTCCAATGCTAATCAACGGTAAGTCGGTAACATTTATTTATAGCAGGCCTAAAGCAAACAAACTATTCACGAAATAAACAAAAAAAAAACCTAAGGTGAAAAACGAGGAACTTCTTTCACCATCTGATGAACAGAAATTGCACATCAGAAATATGAAATTGATTTCATTAGAACAGAAAAACCCCAAGCTAAACCCTAATGATTAATAGAAATTCATCTCTCTCTTACTGAAGCCTGAAGCACTAACCTGTTGAAAGCTCTTGACAGTTTTGCCAATACTCCTCCCGATCTCCGGCAACTTCTTGGGGCCGAAAACGAGGGCGGCGACGCCGGCGATAACAGCTAGCTCCGGTACTCCGAGGCCGAACAAGCAGGTGCAAGAGAAACGCTTCCGCCGGCCATTTCCGGGTAGGGCTCGGGTCAGCGCTACCCGATTACTGACGTTCCCGGGCCTGAAGAATTTGGAGGCGGGGCTAATGAAGGAGGATGTGGAGGAGGAGAGGGAAATGGAAGGCGAGAGCTTTGGGTGGGACGGAAGGTAGAGAGCTGGTGATGAGATCGCCATGAATGGATCTCGCTACCGGATTTTTTCCCCCCCTTGATGGGATAATTTTGACGAGGGTTGGAGAGAAACCCGGATAACGTACAATGCTGTCTTATTGGATCAACACTGATAACTTGATTGTCTTTTTTCTGACTTCGGATATTGTTGGTCTGTTACCTACACCGTTCCTTAGGTCAATTTCTACCTGCGTCGTTTTCGACGGGTAAGATTTGTGGTGTATATAGCGAAACCGTTTTCGACGGGTAAGATTTGTGGTGTATATAGCGAAACCGTATTCTTCCTGCACTATTACTTGTTGAAATTTACTGTACTATTTTTTCAGCATTAATGTTAAGTTGCGAAATGAAAAGGAAAAAATGCACTGTTTTTATTTTTTTTCACACGTAAATTAGTTGTTTATGCAAAAATGATTTCCGTAGTACTGTAATAACTACTCCATACTTATTTGTATTGATAAGAGATACATTGATAATGTTTCAACTTAGGTTATCTCAATCATAAAACTAGAGAGAGTTCAGGAATCCAAAACTCAGAAGACACAAGTCAGGTAAACCAGCAAATATCAGCTGACGGACTTACCAAAGGAGGCCCATGACAGACATTAATGATCAACCCTTGAACCAACCACAGTTGAATGAGACTTGGGAGCCCAAAGGCAATACATTTTCTAGCAAGTGAACAAATCACAAACCCTTTTAGCATTAGACATACATTTTCTTATTTACAGGCTTACAGCCAATCCAGCAGTCTCTGTACCAAACTGATAAGCAGCAGGAGAATGAACCTACTTTGCTTTATATTGCGAATGAAAGGTTTACATAGAGAAGATGAAATGGGAAGATTGGAATACCAATTAAACTAATACTGAGTAACAACTAACTTTTAGAGCATGCACTGTTGTATGGATCCAGGCTGAAGATGGAGACGATGTGGCCTCTATCTGCACTGACAGAGTTGTTTCAGCTCAATAGCGACGAGCTGGAGCAGGAGGCTCATAGAAATGCTGCTTTGGGTTGTCATAAGGAGGAAGTGCAGCATGATCAACTGAATCAGGACGGCTTCCACTAAAATCTGGAATGCTAATTGTTTGCAACAGTGTGTTCATGCCGGTGACTCTCTTAACAGTCTCCTCCGCCATCTTCACCTGAAGGTGTAAATAAGTGTCAACAGGGGACTAAAACATGAGAATCGGAATGTCTTTCACAAGGCTAAGGGGAAAAAATGTTTTTCAGAGCAAACAGATCATATCGGGTCGTAGATACTCCAATGTACCTTTGCTCTCAACGTTTCAACATCAGCTTTTAACACTCGATTGTCTACAGCAGCTTCATTATACTTCTGGCTTATGTCAGAATAGCGATTCAGCAAAGAAGAATTTTCAATCTTCAGCTCAGAAACCTATGGCAAAACATCACTTCAATTAAGATAGGATGCAAGAAATGGAAGGATATGTCTTGTAATCAATTGACCATATAGCAAATAGCTGAAGCATCGGAGAAACCTGTGATTCAAGTTCCGAGGCATGTTCCTGCTTTCTCCTCCTGGAGCGTCTAGCTGACTCTCTGTTTGAAAGCATTCTGGTGCAAAGAGAGAGACACTGATTAGGATCATCACTGATTCAGTATTGATTAACTCATATCTTATATGCGAGAAGAAGAAATTCTTCATTGTGGGGGAATGAATCCACTTAAGATGACGGTGTTAACCATTAACCAACATTTCATACCAGAACAAAGATTAATAGAGGACAAAAGCAGTAAAAGGAATGAGATCAATAACCAAGGTGTCACCAAAAAAGAACAAAAGCACTTGTCTCTCAAGGAAAGGCATACAAAACGAAGAAGGGATAAAGCAACATGGTAAGAAAGATCCATCTCTAACCTTCGTGCACGCTTTGCATCATCTTGATCCATATTTTCATTTAATTCATTTTCACCTTCAGCTTCATCATCATCTGATAGATCCCTCGATGAACCACTTGTCGTTGCCTTGATTTGAGCAGTATGTTTCTTTGGCACTGCTGGCAACGAAGGAATTCCTATAGGTCCTCCAACATCCTTCTCTTTTGATCCTATGGTAGATTGAACAAGAACTACTGAGATGTGAGGAACTCTTGAAAGAAGAGCAACAATGAAGAAGATAAATTCAATTTCTTACACTCTTGACATTGTCGTTTTAGGGTTTTGATTATGTTAAAAATTATTTGTCATTTCAGAGTGTCTAAGCAATATTCTCCAATTGTGTACACATTAAATTAGGGTGAATTACGAATATTTTTATAGAATGCTGATCAATTCCTCTCAACCATCTTAACTCATTGGCTCAAGGGTGGAGAACAATTAATCAATCGAGTTATGACGAAGAATATAGTTGTATTGACGGGGGTATTTTAGTTCAATCAATCATGTGTTAAAAGCTAGCTTCGGCATCATAATGCTACGAGATCATATCTAAAACTATTTGATTTTCTTTCTCCCTCTTCCCAGTATCTCACTTGTTCAGATCCAAAACCTACAAACAGAGGCATCTAGGGGCCACATCTGCAAACTCCCAAGTAGCTTTAGCTCTGAGAAATACAAGTATTTCTTGCGTAACAAAGGAATTTTGTTTAAAGAAATAAAATGGTTTCATAACAAAGTTTAAAATGCTCTGAAAATGAAATTTTGTTAAATATATAGCACTTCAAAACCAACCCTACCCATATTCAAATAGCAGTAAAGAGTTAATAGCAGGGAATTGAATAACCATGACTGAAACGCCATTTTCTGTCCACATATCATGTAAACACAAACCTTTTCCAGATGACTGAGTTACTGCATGTGAATTAGTTGACCCTTGTGATGTGCTCTCTGCTGCTCCAGATGGACTATGGCCAACCACATAGGGTACCTATTTGACAATTGACATAAATGAAAATTTCACAGCTACATTTCATTCAGATAGTTAACAAATGCCTACATGTTACCTAAGAGAACCACACATAACATAAAGGTCAAGCCTGACATCATGCACAAATATGATTGCAAGTCTATAACTAGAACTAGCCTATGATACCCAGATACCGCTAAGGAGAGATGTATCCTGTATCGGATACGATACGCAGATGAGCCCAAATACGGTTGGGTAGGTTTCGGATGTGTTAACAGTAGGCTTGACCGGAAAAAACCTATTGGGACACAGCGTGGATATGTTTCAGATACATACACATCATTTCTTAATTTTAATTTCAAAAGACTTTTCAAACCCTAAAAACATCTCCCATTCTCACAACTCCTTGGCTCCCTCACACGTCTCCTCCTCCCTCACCGGCTCTGTCTTTCAGTGATATCCTCTGGAGAAAGTAAGCAGCTCTGTCTCACCAGCAAGTTGGCAACTCTAATTTCTCCACCTGTGACACAGTACTCTATCAATTGAGCTTCTGCTTGTTTATTTCTTGTACTTGGTATTGACGTATTGTAAGGACTTGATATTTTCAGTGTAGTAATTGTAGTTCCTTATCTATCTTTTGATGATATATATATACACTATTCATATCTAGACCTTAAAAACAAATTATAATTTATGCTGCCGTATCCCTAAATCCTAATGTATCATATCCTATAGTTTTTTGGAGTGACGATTTATATCTTATCCCTGTCTCCATATCTTGGTTTGTGCCCTTCAACATAGGATCTAGGGCACTAGTAGCTCCAATTTCATGATCACGGCAAATAATACAGTGAAAGACACACACAACTCAGCAAATTTTAAGAGCTAGTCACCAAGGGCACAGCTCAAGGAAATGAAATAAGCTTGGATAAAGGAAAAAGATTGGCAGGTTAATGATCGGTACTATGCAAAAAAATGCCGCTCAGTATCATCCTCCCATTCCAAACACAAGCTTATGATCCACTAGACCCCTACTAGCTGAAGCCCAAAGCTCAGCGTTCTTTAGATTAATCAGCATCAGGACCTTAAAAAAGATAATCATCTAACATTCCAGAACCCTAAAATGAGATCCCAGAGCGATGGCTCAAATTCAATGAAATCGCAGTGTTATATAGATACGCCGATCAAACAGGAAGCAAAAGGAATGCAATTTATCGAGAGGAAGAGAAGAAAAACTTCGAAAATTCAGAGAACACAGAATCTGATATCATAAAAAGAGGGAGGGAGGGCAAACCCTAGTCAATGCGGCGGCGCAGGCCAAATTAAGGCGGCTCTTGAGAAACGCCTGTAACTCGGCCGAATCAGTCGTATTGCTCGATCCCGTATGAAAAGGCACGGTCGTGGCTTCCGGTGCCTGCCTTGACTGATTGTTAGGGTGCTGAGGAGCAGCAACATTATTCCGATTCAAACCCTGGGTAGTGTCATGATGATAACCCTGAGGATCATTCCGATGCTGGTGATCCTTGATGACGAGGCCGTTTTCATCCACTGATTTTGCAGGCGAATTCGAATCAGAGAGGGAGTTCGTCACTTCGTGTTCTTGGAGGAACCTCTGGAATGCCCATTCTGAAGCGCTCCGGTTCATCTTCGGATCGACCTGCGCCGGAGTTGATACCGGAAACGGAAGGTGTGCTGGCGGCGTCGGCGGCGGAGACCAGAACTGGCCGGAGAATTCGTCAACTGAAAATACCTTGTCCATCCTTCTCTCTCTACGACTCCGAAGTCCGTCTGAGCTATTTCTCGGACGCCTTTAAATACCACCTTAGACGTATAATACAATGTATTTTGTGTTTTTTGTGGGGGTAATTTTGTCCCATCAAGGTGAAATTTTACGGCAAAATTCTAAAATACCTGTAATGTTAAATTTAAAAAAATGATTAGTAATAATACCTGTAATGTTAAATTTTGTCCTATCAAGGTGAATAAAAAATAATTGGTGATTTAAGTAAATAATCTATTTTGAATATTTAATTAGATAATTAGCACAAACCCAAAACTCATATTCCACCAACAATAAACACTACTATCACCACAATCAAACTCCTTTCTACCTCTCCAAAATCAAATCTAAGTTTATCATCCACCATCACTAGAACAACTACTAATTGCTTAACCTTACATTGAGATTTCCTCTCACTAATATGTGTTGTGGAATCTCTCACCTAATCTCATTTTGCTTGGGATAACCTCCCATATATAAAATTTGGAATACCCTCCCACCTATCAAATTTGGGATAACCTCCCAATCTCATTTTGATTGGGATAACCTCCAACATATCAAATTTGGGATACCCTCCTATCTATCAAATTTGGGATAACCTCCCGCCTTCTTTTCCTTTGGTTAACTGAGATCTTGCTCCACACACACCCTTAATTTGTTCACATGAGTCCATATATTACCCAGTTCTTGTTTGAACAAGTACAATTCTTGTTTGAACAAGTATGGCGAGGAACCCCTTTTCCCTATTACCCAAAAAATGAACACAAAATAAAACTCTATCACTTACAACCTTTACAAATCTACTTCAGTTGACCCCTTCTCGATCTCCGACCTCACAAAGTTCGGATGAGTCGTCTACCACTTTCACTCAACCTATCCAGTACCGCCTTTTTTCCGCCTTGGCATGTCCCTTTGTCGGTATGCCTTTTGCTTGGAGATGGATATCGTTTATCAAACAACCCCACCTCTAATTTAGGATCGCTCAAACAACCTCAACCTTTGCCCCAAATGCTAGGTTTTTGTAAGGGTTTTATCTTCTTTTTGGATCTAGATTCTAGATCTGACATCAATCTTAACCAAATTGGTTCTTCCTCAATCTTGGCTTCATTTGCTTCGATTGTAGGCAAAATCCTATCACCCAATCTCTGAATTCGATTGATTACCTCCGGCTTGGGCGACGGCAATTCGGTCTGTTCACCCCCGCTCTCCGTCTCCGCCACTTACAGTTTGGTCGATTTCCCCTGGCCCCGCTAATCCTCTTCCACCTTCGCCATCTCCCTCCAGTATGTCTGGAGGACCCAATTTCGGCTCGACCTTCCACCCTGTCGGCGCGCCGATGGTCCGTGCCACGTTTGCTTCCCCTGCCTGTGCTCAGTGTTGCGTGTGGGGCTTGCTAAAAGCCTTGGCGTGCAAGGATTTTCTCCCCCTTACACGCTAAGCATCATTCCAATATTAAAAAAAAAAACACAAAAAAATCCAAAACAAATCAAAAAATGAAAAAAAAAAAAAAAGGAAAACCATCAAAAAATTACTTATGTACTCCGTATTATTATGATTTCATTTGTCTTCACCGATTCCGTATTATTTTATTATTATGATAATTATTATATAACCACTCGCTTAAGTTTTTTCCCGAGAGGGATAACTCATCGGCGCAACCCGCCACTTCTCAAATCGACTTTAGAAACTAATGTTTAGTGCCTTCATTGCGATGATTTTTTATTGACCAGCTTCCAGTTTGTGACCTTTTGTTGTGCTCGTGGTTCGTCTTCTTCGGTTGCGGTTTGGTCGTGGATTTGTGATCGAGGCCTGATGGCTCGCTTCTGATCGAGTCCAAATCTGAGGTCTCCACTGTTGTTCCACAGGTCGTTGCCTGCGTCACCTCTCCCCTTTGTGACTTCCACGACTGAGCTCATGCGGACTTTGCTACCACATTCTGCGTCTGATCTTTGAGCCGTCCTTTGTCCACTTTTGTTTGTTTCTATTTTGTTTGGTTGGTTTGTTGTTGTATGTGTGTTGTTCAATTCCTTCTGGTTTTCCGGTTACCGATATTTCGGTCCCTCGAGATACCAAGGTTGTTTGGTTCTCGAATTCTTTCCGGTTCAAAAAAAAATTAGGTAATTAGCCAATAACTTATTTAATTAGGTTAGGTAGTTATTTCTCCAATAAAACACTGAGATGCGCCTTATTCCTCTCTTTCAGCGTCGATCTAAGCTTCATCAACGGAGATCCACATCATCTGCAAATCCCAAATCCCAAGCATCCAAAATTAAGCTTAAACCACCAAAATCTCATATTCAGGCTCGAGATCGTGATTCCAAACAGTGATTCCAACTCAATAGCGAATCCGAACATTTTGGGTGAAACCTCGAACATCAATCTTCCAGAATCCTCGAAAGTTGTCACCAATGGCCGAAAATCAATGCAATATGGAATCATAAACAAGGAAAAGACACACGATTTGGAATCTAATCAAGGTAACACTCAAATGTTGGACCTAAATTTCATTTTCTATAGATCAATTGCAACTCCAAATTCTCAATTCCATACCCTAGGGTTAGATCTAAGTAGTACTTCTTACCCGAACGATTGTGATTTTTCATTAGAATCTAGTTGAGAGTAATAATTGATAAAATTTGCATAGGTGTAAAATACAGATTCCGTACATGCCAAGAGATGGATCTCAAACTTATGACAGTCTGCTTTGGAGGAGAATTGAAGATGACATATGGCTATTGTGAGTATGTTGGTGAACTTGAACCTAAGGCATTTGTGATGCAAGACAATATTGAGTTGGAATCATTGACAAATATGATTAGTGATAGGTTTGACATTTGCCTAGAAACGTATGAGCTTATGTTAAGCCACTTACATCCTTTACAAAAATTGAAAGCTCCATTTACAGTCAACAAAAATGAAGATCTCAAGGCATTCATGGATATAAATGATGCGCCTCAGATTGCATGGTCTTTTCCGTTGTATGTTTTAGCAAAGAAAAAGATGAATGGTACTCATATAACAAAAACAGTGCAGCAAACAAGTGTGGTGGCAGAGTCTAAATAATGATTACATTCAAGAAGCAAGTGTTGATGACACATTGGCCCTCGCTATTACTGATTTTGCATCAGAAGATATGCATACCAACAATGATGAAGCTCAAAATAAAGCCCTTAGTGAGAATGAGAAAGAGGATATTGATTTCATATATGTTGGACATATTTTCAGCTCAAAAAATCACCTAAGGACTACAGTGGCTAACATGGCAGTCAAGGAGAACTTCCAATTTCGAGTGAAGAAATCAACAACACAAAGGTACAAGCTAGGTCATTTGTATTGATGCCAGCTGCAAGTGGACAGTACTAGCTACATGTGTGAAGAATTCGAGTTACTTTGAGATTAGAAAGGTGAAAGAAGAGCACACTTGTTCATTTTCAGTTAGGTGCAGAGAACATCGGAAACCATCTTATCAAGTTGTAGCGGAAAAGATGAAGATAAGGTATGATTAATGAAAATTATATTATTTATATCATCTCAGCCATATGAGTAAAGATGATAATTGGTGTGTGCTTATCTTTTCAATATAATTGGATAGATAAAAAAAAACAGCTACTGCAGTAAGGTTATGTTGTTAATTACATATGACTCTTGAATACAATTACTTACTTGTTACATATAATGAATGAAGGTATGAAGGTGTGACAAAAGGGCCAGATCCTATGCAGATCAGAAATGCAATGCAAAAGGAGTTTAGGCACAATGTGAGCTACTGGAAAGCATGGAACTACAACGCTCGCTCTCTGTAGAACAAAAGGACCCGCACAATAAACAAGTAGCACCAATAGGACAACATAATAATATCTAAAAACATTAATGGTGAGCGGGATCAGATGACGTCTACTGCTCTTTCCACTGCCCAATGAACACACATACGCTATACCTAATAAAGATGCTTCTAGATGCAAGGCGGGACATTAACACACTAACATGCTCCTAAGATCAAGTGCATAATAATAACAAGGCCTTAACACAAAATACCAAGTGGTATATCCCGCTACCTAACCACCGCCCCCCTTTCTGATAGGGCGGAGACTGGCCAGCTCGTGAATGCATTCCAATTTATAAATGGGGCGAGGCCCGTTGTGGCACCCAACCCCATATTTGCATGCTTTTATCAAATCATGAATTTGCACTTAAAAGAGAAAATGAATAATATAAGGCGAAAGATAAAATAAATTAGAGTGGAAGTAAAATGGTAATTAAAGTGGCAATTAAGACTCGAACGACTCAAGACAATCCGATGAGACGGGGCCATCCTATGACTCTAGCAAAGACTCTAGATACTTTACAGGTAACGGCCGTTCTGTTTACAAACGCATAAAGAAATAGAATGCTCAATGGTCAATGCAACCTAGCATGGTACTACATGGCATGGTGATTATGAATGCAAGCACCTAGTATATCATACACATAAGACAAGAAAGTCTCTCTGTTGATCTGAGTAAGCTCCGAAGAGACTTACCTGGTAAGCAGAACAACAAAAGTACTATCCCAGCAAATAGCACAAACAATCAGATAATATCACCTAGATCATAGCAACATCCATATAAGTCTACTTCTAATCATTCGATCACACACACGTGTACATAGTTCAATAACATATAAACACATCATAACATCATCAAGTTCAACCACTCATCACACTTGCCACATTCCACAATACCATACCATCCTTATCATACCATTCAGCCACATTCATGTATTCATAATCAAGTATCAACATATCACATAACTCGAGTCCATCATAATCATCATATCTTAAAAGCATAAGTTAGCGATACATAATTTTAACATTCCATCATGCTATTAGTCAACCAAATCATGCCATTAGTCCACACATATCATAATATTAGACAACCATTCACATCAATCATGCTAGTTAGTCATTGAGCAAATCAATCCCGAGTTAGTCCCGAAAACCGATTTAAAACCATGTACCTGATTAAAACGTTCGATCTTAAAAGCTCATAAATTTCATTTCCCAAAACTCCCAAATCAGGCCCTTGAATTAGTCCTTGAAATCCTCCAAGAGCGTTGAAAACGAGTCGCGAAAACGGCCGTTGAAAACATCGGAAAACGGAGTTAAAACGCTTGAATCAGGGAGTCAGTTGTGACCGCGAGTTAGCCTCTCGCACCCGCGAGACTCAGCGTCTCAGAGGAGCCTCTCATGGCCGCGGGCAACTCGCGTTTGCGAGAACCTCTAGTCTCGGTCGTGAGTCCAGGGTCCCCTCTTAGGGTATCCGGACTCCACCTCGCCACCGCGAGTCATCCACGTCACGGCCGCGAGTTAGAACCCTAGCTGGATTGTTCTTCCTTACGGTTGCGAGCTCCCTCTCGCAACGGCGAATACGTCCTTGAATCTTTGATTCAAGGGACGTGTGTGGCCTAATGAGAAGTTGTTTGGGGCTCCCATTTTTCCCATTTTTTTTTCCAAAGGTACCCAGGCACATGTTAGTACAAGAATATCTGAAAAAACATGAAGATTTGAAGAGATTTCTCACCCAACACTTCCTTGGTCCACTTCTTCTTCTCTTGGGTGGCTTTTGAGGTGATTTGAAGCCGAAACTCCTAGATCCGCTTGTTGGGTGAGTGAGAGGAGTTAGTTTAGGAATAAAGAAGAGAACTTGGAGGGTTGAGAAGTGAAAGGAAGAGAAAATGTGCCAACTTACCCTTTCTAGACCCAAAACCAAGCAAACGAACTTCCGGGCTTCAATCCTTGACTTCCGGGTTGAGATGTGGCTCCAATGGACCTCCTTGGCTCCTTGGAAGGTGGTGAGAGTTACTGGACTCCTTGGATCTTGAGGGAGAGAGAGAAACAAAGGTGAAGTGGTGGTGTTTGGAGGGTGATGCCGAGAGGAAGAGGGGAAAGAGGAGGGCTCCCCCTTGGTGTTTTAGGTGGTGGTTTGAGGGGAGAGAGGGTGGCTGAGTTGGTGGTTGTGGGTGTGGGTTGGGGCGGCACAAGGAGAGAGGAGAGAGCAGGAGAGTGTTTAGGGTTTTTGGGTTTGTGAAATGTTAAGCTTCCAACATCTCCTCACTTTTTAAAACAAGCATGCTTGGTCTTGGCATTATCTGAAGTTTGAAATGGTGTGATGTCATATCGTTATCTCCTCGAGTGATTTTTGGTGAAATTTGGAAGGTAAGAGTGGGATTTGTCCTCTTTCCAAAAGAAGGGCATGCAAGGTAAGTGAGGATGGAAAAGTATTTGTGGGTGTCTCACCCAAATATGGTAAGCATCTTTGACCAAGCTCAATTTGTAACATGGGTTCACTTGGGCTAGGGTTTGGTGTGGAGATCTTGACTAGGGTTAGAAATGTAGGAGTCCAAGCCTTGGTTCCGACGTTGCAATCTTGAATCCCGAGGGGCGTCCCGAAATTAGTCCCCTGATGTTAGTTTCCCAATTTCCACTCTCTCTTCTGAGAAATTAGATTTTAAAATCGAGAATCGATGTTGTCATGTTAGTTTCAAAATTCTAGTTAGGTCGGAAATCTACTTTACGAGGTCAAAGTCCGAGCTAGAGAGTTTTTTCGCTAATTTCTGCTTCAAAATTCATTTTGATTTTCTTTTTTTCCGAGAAATTAGGATTTAAAAATTCGAGTCTTTACATAACACATTCTAAACCAACACATAAACCAAAAAAGCCCAAGGGGTAGAATAAAATATAAGAAACCACCAATGGAACATTTAAACTAAATTCCGATGGTTCAACACTATTAGATAGGGGCAACACCATTGGATACATTATCAGAGATTGGGAAGGCTAACCAATACACAGATGATGCAATACAATGGGAAAACAAACACCTTTAATGACTGAAGCACTGGCTCTCCGCCAAGGTATCCAAAAAGCAGTTAAATTAAGGATAAACAAACTATAAATAGAAGGAGACTCACTTATCATCAACCAACTTAAAAAAATACGGAAATTTCGCACCGTACCCTTCAGGTAATGTCTTTTTCGCAGGGTGTACCAATCTTTGATATAATTCGCTTGGTACCCCTAAGTTTTATAAAAAATATGTGTCGTACCCCTCCGTCTGTTTTTTAACTGTAAATGTTAAGTTGTTTAAAATAAAACAAAAAAGGGGGGAATTGGAGAAACGAAGAGAGAAACGCGTCTTTGCCGGCACATACTCTTGAGTAGTCTCCATTACTTACTCCAAGGGGAGAGGAGAGATGCTGGTGAGAAACGACCAGTCCTACAGACTTGCGACGCTGGCGGAGATATGAGTGGATGACGATGGTAACGAGCGTGGTAGTACGAGGTTTGCGCGAATCTACATGTATGTTTTCGGTTCAAGCTTTGCAATTTCGGAAATTTAGGGTTTAGGATGTTGATCTGTGAAATTTGTGATTTGATTTGGGTATACAACTAATTTTTATTGGGATTTCTATTGATTTCTAATACAAATTTATTTTATCAAATTTGTGACTGAAGTTGGAGTTTGAGATTTGGATTTAGATTTGGGGATTTTTAGTGATACATGGATTTCATTTTCAAAGATTTGGAAGTTTGTAGAGTTTAAAAATCATCAGGTTGGATTGTTGTCATCTGTCTTAAGTTTGAGTTCACGTACATCAGATTGTTGTAATGAGTCATGTATTCAAACATACCAAAAGACTATTCTGATTGAGAAGTTCAGTGTATATTACAAAAATAGATGGTGAATAATGATTTCGAATTACAGTCATTTATCATTTTAATAAAACTATCATAATATGCAATTCATGAGTTAACAAATGTATTGATCCTTTTATTTAGTAGTATCCATCTTTTATGCTCTAATTCTATCGAACAAAATTTGAAGCCTATTAGCTTAAATGGTAAAGCGTTGTGTTCATACACAAAGATACGGGTTCAAATCCCGTATAGGCAAATATCAACTTAATTTTAAGCCTATTAGTGTTAATGGTGTTTGTGCATTTATGCGAGAATCTCTAAACTTGATTCCTACATGTGCTATAAAAAAAACCTTATCTTTAAGGCCTGAGAATAATTAATTGTCTTCATTTTCTCAAAAGTGAGCTTGGATCTTTGTGTGAGTATGTGACTGACTTTTTTGAATCAGCTAAAGATAGCTTTAACAAAGTGCTAGCAATGGATGAATCCAATTTACCTATTTCCCATCGTAGAAAATCCATGTGGTAATGCAAATGGAAATGTTTGGTGTGATCTTTACAGAGGCTTCCCTTTGGTAAAAATACATTTGGTGTGATCTCTACAAAGGCTTCCCATGGCAAAACAATACGCATCTCCAAATGATGCAAATGAATAAACTGAAATTTCTTTGTGTACATAAGTTATACATAGCCAATTCGTGAGAGCACTTTTATCGGTGAGGAAAGGGTACCAAATAGACCAAAATTTGGGCCTATTTGCAAAAAAAAAAAACTAGCAGGCCCACTAATGTGCAATCTAGACCAGTCTACCCCAAGCAAAAAAAAGTGTCGGTGATTTGTAACTATTCATGACCGATTGTAGAAGGTGACCGGCTGTACAGGAAGGAAAGCGAGAGGTGGCGACGTGAGCAGATGAGGGTGGCGCAGATGAGGGTCCCGACACCAAAAGGATCAGGTACACCCTACACTCAGACGACGAATCCTCCTCAGAGATCGCCGAATTCCATTTCCCATCGTCTCCTCGTCGTCGGTCGTTCGCCCAAGAATCGGCTTCTTTGGCTTAGACGACATGGATTCCGACTTCGGCTCCCTCGACATCCCTAATTTTAATCCTTGGATGGTCCGATGATCGATTTAGCAATTCTCGGATCAAGATCCGGCCCAATCTATTCCCGATCGAAGACGAGTACATCTCCGCTATCGAATGAATGGTATTTGATGAAATCCGTGTTCTTGACGTTGGGACTTCGTGTGGCTATCTGTTGATTTTTTCTCTGGATGGCGATTTGATTTAAAAGCAAGTATTTTTCATTTCCATCCTCCCCAAAATCATTCTATTATCTTGGCATTTCATATTCAGTTTTTTTTTCTTTGATTACTTGGAAAAAATGTGAAATTGTACAAGAGGACAATCACAATTTGAATTGGATGGTGTATGGTGATCCATTTCAGCGGTCTTTGTCAACAATCGAAGAACTTGGTTACTTGAGTTTTATTGGATGGTATATGGTGATCCATTTAGGTGATTGGATCTAGATTGCCGATCATCTTACATTTCAGTTCTGACTTACCTACTTGCATTTGATCATCATGTTGGTGTTATAGTTGGTGCTTTGGTGGTAATTGGTTTAGTAGCTTGGCTGACTTTGTACAAAGATTGAGATTCGTACTCATGGGCGACCGACGTTAAATGAGGACATCCACACAATTCTGTATCACATTTTGGTCTCAGTGGATTGTGTTTTTGTTAAAAAATTTGAAGCTTAGCCAATAACTCTCTTGAAACAAGGTATAGATAGGTCAATGTCCTGAATGGAAGTTTTGCTGGATAATTACTCCACATCTTGATATTGACGTTTAGGCTTGGTTGTTCAACTAGTACACACTGGCATCTTTCATTCATATTCTAGGTTATTGCTCATGAGAATGGCATTTCAATACTAAGTTCTACATTCGCTACAAAGCCTGAAAAGGAATTTCTACTTAGAAATCTCGTGTGCTGTCATTCTTAAAGCATGAAAAGGATTTTCCAATTATATACCCGTGTAAGAGAGATTTGGCTTTTGCTTTTGTTCATCCTTTGGACATTCTTAAAGAAATGATTGATTAAGATTCATTTTAGCAACCCAAGGGAAACAATGCCCAATTCTGATGCCATTCTTGGTTGTATCAACCAGTGATTTCTTTCAAGTTCTTCATTTTCTAGCAAGATGCAGTGCATGCACTATTACTTGATGCCTTCCTCACTCTCACATTCCTGCCTCTCTTCCAAATCCTGCCTCATGCTTGGTTCTCTTATTAATGTTGATTCTGGATACAGATAGTATATTTTGGGAAGATTCTAAATATGAGGGTTCGTGGGATGAAGAGGGATCTCTCTCATGGTGTATCTGGTGAAGAAGTTTCTGTTGTTATGCAAGGTGTGATTGGGCGGTTTGATGGCCATGATATTCAGGTATATTATCTTAACATTTTATTTTCAAACTCTTTTTTTAAATATAATTTTGTTTTATTACACCTATACTTATGCAAACAAGGTGATCTGAGGAGCTCATTTATTTCCTTGATTGTCCCATTCTTTAATTATTTTCACGTAAAATAATTGGTTTTGATGAAAACATTTTGCTTCATATTTATATTTTCAAGAACATGTATTTGTCTGCACTACCAGTGAACTTCCATACCTTCCTTCTGATTACAAACCTGGCTTGTTTGGAATCTGAACTAATACCTATTCTAACAGGATTTCCATGCTTGAGATGTAGAATATGCTGCAGTGATGGTTTCAAGAAACAAAGGATCAATTTTGGGATCAGAAGGGTAAAAGCAGAGGTTTAGAAGAATTTGAAAATTCTTCACAGCAGCTGCCTTATCTGTTGTGGAATGTTAATAAATATGGAGTTTGTGCTGATGCAGCGATAACAGGCATAATGTCACCACCTTTAATGGAGTTTGAGGTAAGACTAAGACTAAGAGTGATGTGCACAATTTCCATACTTTCCTCTTTATTTTCTACCTCCTTATCTGAAATAATAATGTCTTCTATTTGAATCCTTGAGAGAGATCTATTTTGTTGTGCTTTTAGAGCTTTATGCACCATGCGATTAGAGAGTTATACATATCATATAATGAAGGACTAAAACTATTTGAAATTATTCTGGTATTTGAATTCAGCTGCTTTTACTATTGAGCAGTCAAGTCAGCGAAATCCTTTGGCGCTTATGGATTTGCTTGCATGGATATCTCTAGAGCATGGAATTTTCTCAAATAATCTTTGAAGAATATGTTGTGGGGTGTTTTATATTTATTTATTATTTGCGAAATCCTTTGGCGCTTATGGATTTGTTTGCATATGTAGAACTAGAGAATTAAGCATTCTTTTGAGAGAGTTGCAACAAACAGTTGAAATGGATTGAGACATTCAGCATTTATGGAGATGTCTATTCTCCAAAACTTTGATCGATAGATTATATAAATAGCCTATTAGCTCAATTGGTAGAGCATTGTGTATGCACACAAAGATGTGAGTTCGACTCTCACATAGGCTAATGCGGAGAATGTGTTCATATCTTTCTGGACTTATACAATTGAACATGGTAGGAAATATAGACACTAGTGGCATGACAATTTTTTGAACCTGGTAGGATAAATATACGATATTGGTAGGATAATAATGTAATCACCAAAATTTCTAAGTATAGAACTAAGTCAAAAAGTACCAGGAAACTTGAAAAATCATGGTAGGATAGATGGAAACTAATGGTAGGATAAAACAACGATATTGGTAGGATTAGAAAGGAAGGATCGTAATGGAAATTTTTTGCTGTAGCATTGCCATCTCCATGTGGTTAGCTGGATTATTGTCAGCATTTACTCGTCTTCTGCCTTGGCAAGATACAATAACAAGTTGTTACTACAAATGCACTCAGTCTTCCCTTTGAGTCACTTCGTCAAAAAGATGTACTATAACGCTCGCTCATATTAGAACCTCTCGTCTGATTAGATGATTAAAATGGAATGGCGAGTCAAATTAAAAATATAGGAAGAAAAAAACTGACCTCAGTTCGTTGTTGGCTTGGATGCCATTGGTAAGTCCTCTGGTGACAAAATCTGAAATAGTCAGAGTTGAAGATTTTATACTGATTATCATATGGATCTAATATCTGAAGTAAAATTGACAAGTAAGAGGGCCCTAACATTGTAGGTTGCAAATTTCCAGAAGCATTAGATGAATTTGCCCATGGAGCTGGCTCAGACTTAAGTTTCATAGGCTGCTGAAATGGAAACAGAAACCAAAAGTTGATCCATTAACATCTCCAATTGACTCTGGAATGTTTCCTTCTCTTCTAATTAAAATTCCAGCAACTCAAAATTCTGATCCTACAAATATCATTGTCTTCTCCTACCATTAGTTTCCATTTATCCTACATTCTGATCCTACAAATATCACTGTTTTATCCTACCATTAATTTCCATCTATCCTACATTCTGATCCTACAAATATCATTGTTTTATCCTACCATTAGTTTTCATCTATCCTACGTTCTGATCCTACAAATATCATTGTTTTATCCTACCATTAGTTTCTATCTATCCTACAATTTTTGTTCGGCTATTAGACTTGAGAAAGATGAGCCCTGAGAAAAACCCTAAAGCCAAGACCTGCCGCCTCCACCGTGAGCCAAAGATTTGGCAAGAAGAAGATGGATTCCAGTCCGCAGACTCCGCCAAAGATGAAGAACTTTCAAAGATCCTTCTCTATCAACAAGTTGAAGGCAGAAATTGGTAGAAAATATACGATATTGGACTTATACGATTATGATCATAGTATGACATATTTGTGAAATTGGTAGGAAATATATGATATTGGTATGATAATAATGTAATCACCGAAATTCCTAAGTGTAGAATTAAGTCAAGAAGTACCAGGAAACTTGAAAACTAATAGTATGATAGATGGAAACTAATGGTAGGAGACAATAACGATATTGGTAGGATCATAATGGAAACTCAGTAATTCCTGTATAACTTGACACTAATGGTAGGATATATGCACACTGATTGTACGATATATTTATACTATTGGAAAAATGTAAATGCATAATTGACTTTACGAAAAAAATGAATGATGATGAATCTCAGAAAAGCAAAAGGTTAAGGCAGGCTCCACAGGCAGAAACTGAAGTTATATGAACCACAAATGCAAAAGCTATACATGGATATATCATGTGTGATGATGAATCTCAAGCTATGGTCCCTATTCTGGATAAAGTTAGAGCTGCATTGAAAGACAAGATCCAAGTAGTGAAGATTAACACTCAGAAGTACCCAGTCATCGCTGACAAGTTCATGATCATCATTTGGAGAAAGAAAATTGAGTAAAACCTAAACTTCGAAAAGAAAAGGGGGAAAGTGAGACAGTGGAAAAGAAAAGGGGGAATTGTCCCTACCAGATTCACAAATTTATCCTAACACTAATGTATATATTTCTTACCAGGTTCATAATTATACAAGTCTGGAGAGATTTATGAATTTGTCTTACCATGTTCACAGATTTGTCCTACCACCCGTGTATATATTTCATGTCATGTTCATAATTGTATAAGTTCAAAGAGATTTATGAATTTGTCCTAACATGTTCATAAATTTGTCCTACCATTAGTATATATATTTTCTGCCAGGTTCATAATTGTATAAGTCTAGAGAGATTCATGAACACATACTCCGTATTAGCCTATGTGAGAGTCGAACTCACATCTTTGTGTGCAAACACATCGCTCTACCAATTGAGCTAATAGACTATTTTCAATGGGTCCTTATGATCGTCTAAGCATCAAGAAGTGATAATTTTGCAGGAAGCAAAAATAGCGATTGAATTTGTAATCTTAATTTGGAAGTTATGGAATTGATCAAAAAAAGAGAGTATAAATTACAAACTCTCTGCAACTGGTCTCGTGAAACCGTCACCTTGGGGTAGTTCTGTTATAAGAAAAATGAACAACTACAAAGGATAGGTACAATATCACTTACCCATCGCTGCCACTGTCATCGGACAAGCTTCTTGCACTTTTTCAGGTATGAAAGGACAGTTCACTACTAGAATTCTGTTATTTAACATCGGCTGATTAACATCAGTCAGAAAAACCTACCATGTTAAACAATTTTTTAACATTGGTTTCTAAATTTGCAATGTAAATAAAAATATAGACACCGTCTCATTTATTTGACAGATGTTAAATATACGTTTTAAAAAAAATTTAGAAGGCGCGGATTGGATTATGAATTACGTGAAATCCCGCCCATATCAAATACTTGGCTAACAAAGGAAAAGAAAGGCATATACGTGAAAAAAGTAAACACATTTCCAGAACTCCCACCCCATTCCTCTTCCAAATCCCGACTTTCCTCTCAATCCAGACTCGCGGCCGCGGATTTCTGTTCACCACCAACCCCTTCCTTCTCCAATCTCGCCGGCTTTCGAACTCGAGGGTGGCTCCGGTGGGGATGTAGTATCTTCGAAGGAATCCCTTCTCCGCTCTCGTTCCCATCTCTCAGCTTTCTCCACAACAACGGCGAAATCGATTCCTGCTCCTCAATTCCTCATCCCCGACCGACGGTTCCTGTTCAACTCTCTTCTTCCATGGAAGATGTGGCGGTCCTATAATTTGTCCAGCACTAGCTCTTTCAAACTCGAGGTTGTCTTCCGTCTCCTATCCCCGGCGGCTTCTCTTATTCGATTTCCATTCTCCATCGTCTCCGCTCTTCCCTCAGTTCGACTGGTGAGGGACGTCTCTAGATTCGATCGTCACTCTTCTTCGCTCACCAGTCTTCACCTCTCTCACACCGCCTCCATCACTGCCTCTCTGAAAATAGTTGTATCCAGTACGAATTTCCCATTTCAATGTTCAATATTTTTGATCTAGGGTTTATGTTAACTGGTTCTGATTCATTATATCTTGATAAAATTGTTTTTCAGTTTCGATTTAGGGTTTCATTAGGGATTTCTGTGCTCTGTGCGTGTGTACATGTCAATTTGTTTGCTCATCGAGTTCTGTTTGCTAATCGAGTTCTAAACTCGGTGGCCTAAGAGATTGATTATCAACCGTCTTACTTGGATTTGTTGCTTCTAATCTATTAACAACTGTGTTTCTTTTGGATTTGAGCTGCCCAGGTATTATTTTCTATTACATATCTGTCTAAATCGATTGCATCAACCATCCCCTTACTTATTTTGCATATCTGAAACCATAGAACAGAAACCCCAAGATTGGAAAACGAATTCAGATTTCCTTGTCTTTCCTTTTGAGCAGATAGATCAAGGGGGAGTCCTATTCAATGTGTCGAATATGTAGCACTGAGTGTATGAAATTGAGATGGTCGAAGACGATTAGGAATAAAAATCAAAATAACTGGAATATATCTAGGAAAAAAGATGATCGGTCTGAAATATGATCTGGAAAAATATGAATTGAGATCTAAAGGATTTAGGGTTTCTTTAGAGGTGGTGAATTGCTTTCTATTCATTATATCTAGCTGAAATTGCTTTTCAATTCGAAGTCAGTGATTTAGGGGTTAGGGTTTCGATTTTTGGAGGTTACTGCTATAAGATTTCTTTGTGGCATATATAAACCTTTTCTCTGAGATTCCTGCATGGTTTGTGTTCATTACAGGGCATTGGGTGCAAGCTTGTATCTGGGCTTCTGTTGGTGGCCGGTGCTCAACAATGAAACAAGACTTCCTGCAATCTTTGTAAGAAACAAATACTTTTCATCAGTATTCAAGGTTTAATTCCCTCGTTTTTTTTTAAAGATTATATCCTATTAATTATTCTCAAGTGTATTTTTGTTTCCCGACATCATGTGTGTGTTCACTTTCTCTTCAAAGACTTTTGTTCGGCATTCAAGGTTTAACTCCCTTGTTAGTGCTCAAGGTTAAGGCTTGAACCTCTGCATAATTTGAATCATAATCGCATGAACATTGGTTGTTCTAATTGGACACACGTAAAACTACTTCTTCTATTCTATAGGGTCCATGTTTATATCTTTGTCCGCTAGTCATTACCTTGAGGATTTGCATTATTAGTTATTTTGCAGACCTTTGCTTGCTATTAGTATAATGGGTGGCTGCATAAAGAAGCATTCATTATGATTTTCCAAGTTATAAGCCTTCTAATTTGTTGCCTTTCACTTAGGTTCTCAATCTCATGCATTTTCTTAGTGGCTTACTGAATTTTCTTTTACTTATTTGTGCCTTGCACTTCAAGATATATGCCATGTGAGCACCTCATCTTCTCATATGGAAATTAAGCTGCAAGTTCATTCACATCATGCCTTATTTCTTTATTTTCTTCTTACTAGAAAATTTTAAGTGGCATATTTCATAAATGAATAGTAAGCAAAGGTAAATGATACACCTAGCTTCATCTATCTGAAAAGTTAAATTGATACACCTACCTTCATCTTTAGAGGTCCATCTTTAGTTAAATGATACTCCTATTTTCTTTGTGATTAGTGCTTGTTGGATCACCTCAATTTTGATGATTTCACTTGCCCTGCAAGCAGATGCAAAGAACAATTATGCAATCAAGGCGTCACTTGGTAAATCAAGGAATTTGTTTGTTGATCTGTATGGCAATACAAATTACATTGGTTCTGATCCTAAGGTTTGATATCTGATGGCTGAAATCATAAGCAATTATTATGAAGAGTAACTATCATTTTGCATTCAGTTCAGTTGAGAGCATAATCTTCCTCTGCAAAGCAGTTCGTTGATGGTCTTCAACTTGTGGGACGGATCAAAGTGGATATCTTTGAGAAAATGTATAATCTGCAGAGCAGTTCGTAGGAGAATGCATCCTTTCACTCATAGGTTTATGGTATTGTGTTTAAGATAATGTTCATATATATATGCATAGAAATTGCCTCTTATTGATTTTTTTTCTGGTGTAAGGTCGTTTGCTCTGAATTTCAGGTGGAGCAGTTGCATAAAATATTCAAACTGTGTGGTTTTCGCCGTCTGAAGAATATTGGAAGTCTAGATTGCCACATGCCACCATATTTAAACCTTAGCATGCATACATGCGCTATATATTGGAGACATTTAAGGACTTCCCGGCATCTTCATTTCCGCTTCTTGAGACTCTTCTGTCAATTGACCCTGCTAAACGTCTGACTACCACAGTCGCGCTAAACAGTGAGGTGAAGCTCTTTCCTCTATATCTCTTATCGGAATTCTCTTGATAGATATTGCCCAGGGCCAGACCAATTTGTCCAAGTAATGGTTTCTCTACCTAATTGTCTAAAGTTGATATTTTTAATATCTTATAAAAATGATATTTTTAATATCTTATAACTAGACTTGTATACTTTTTTTTTTATGGAAATATTTGAAATCAGTTTACTTTTAATTGAAATATGTTTCCGACAACAATATTGAAGTCAAAGTTTGATCAATCTTGCCCTTACGTAGATTAATCGTAGTTAAGCAACAATAATCACATTGTCATTTGCCCTTACGTAGATTAATCGTAGTTAAGCATCAATTTTGCCCTTACGTAAATTCTTTAGCTGCTACTGTTTTTTCTTTCCCTTGGATTAATGTTTTAAGTGGGATGAGAATCTCATTTTCTAGGAGGATCTTTTCTGCAGCTCAAGATCCGAAATGAATTTGATTTATATTGAAAAGTAACAAGCAAGTGAGTTCATCTCAAATGGATTCTATATTGAACACGAAACTGGCAAGTTTTCTAATTGACCTTTCTTAATAATGGCAGGTTACATATCATTATATTTTAAAGATTCTTGATTCTTCCAAGTCATGCAATTCGGTTCAGATTCACTTTGCTGATTCGAGAGGTTTGTATTTTATTTGTTATTTATTATCCTATCAAACAACATTGTCATTTGGACCATAAGTATATCCTATCAATTTCCTGCCATTTTTTCAACCCATAAAAGAAGGGAACTTCATCATCCAACCAAAACTTGTTGTTTTTGTTCGTTTACAGTGTTTAACTCATATATGTTCTTTTTCATGCTGATTATACAGTTTCTCTAAAGGAGGCTTGCTTCCAAGATTCCTTATCATCGATGACGGTTGGCAGGACACATACAATGAGGTTCTGTTAGTTTATTGAATTGTTTAGCATGTCCCTCTACTTCCATTAACTTCAATGGGAAGAGATTTCTGTTCAGATTTCATTTATAAGTATTGGTGCTAGTTTTGTTGGATAATTAGCTTAAGTTTTTTTTTAGCAAGATAATTAGCTGAAGTTTTTTTTTTAAGCAAGAAAACTAGCTTAGTTTGATAGGAGAGATTGGTGCTAGTCTTGGACCCTCTTAACTGCCCAGGGTTGTTTGCAAGTGTTAAATAATGATGCTTACTGTTGCTATGCTACTATCCTAAGGGGTAAGCTGATTTTTTGGGGGCTACTATGCTGGATTTTTTTGGCCTACTATGTCATTTATGCTTGATGTTGTACTTATTTTTTTAACTTTCTATCTGTTCATCTACACTAGTATAAAATCAACCTTTTTTATTGGACATAAACAAGTCTTTTGCGAGACCATATCTCTTGATTTTATTACTTGTAATTTAAAGCCTCTTAGCTCAAATTGGTAGAGCGTTGTGCTCAAGCACAAAGACGCGGGTTCAAATCCCGCATAGGCTACAATAACAAAAAAAAAAAAACAAATATGTCATTTAACATCAGGTAATAGCCGATGTCTTTCAAAAACAATATCGATGTCTATGTGGGTGATGTAAAAAGTCAAAACTTTTTAACATCGGGTAATAGCCGATGTCTTTGTATGTTATAACATCGGATATATTTTATAATCGATGTTATACCATATCAAAGACATCAGATTTAAAAATATAACCGATGTTATAACATACAAAGACACCGGCTATTACCCGATGTTAAAAAGTTTTGACTTTTTACATCACCCACATAGACATCGATTTTTTTTTGAAAGACATCGGCTATTACCCGATGTTAAATAACAAAATTCTATTAGTGGTTGTACACTATTGGTAGGACGGAAATATTCTATTGGTAGGATGGGGACTCTATCGTTTCCTGGAATGAACGGGTAACTTTTTCCCCGTCCTTTCCGCTTCTCTCCTATTCTGCCTCACTTTTTGCAGAGCATGTTATGGTGTTCCATATCCTCCTCTCAAGCGTATATATGTTCTTGGGGGACACCCATCAATGCAATCATTGCATTTTCCCCTCATAAATGCTCCCACCTTTCCCCAAAAGAGGAACCCTATTTTGGCGCCAAAACTGCACTGACAGCCCGCCAAATCAGCTATAGTGAATCCCCTACAGATTCTCTCCAAAATATCTCCAGTTATGGAAAGACAGGTTTAGCCTATTGGTAGGACCAATTCATTCTATTGGTAAGATGGGCAGTGTACAATTTTCTGAAATGAACGGAGGATGCCTTTTGGTGCCACATGTCACTGACAGCTACTGACAGCTACAATGTAGCTACAGTGTCCCCCCCTTCACCTGCTACTTTCCCATCCGGTTGCCCCAAAATTTTGCAAAACTAGACCATATTCTACCCTTAGCCAAAAACCAATGTACTAGTCTAGGTTTGCAAAGTTTTTTTTTTGGTTTACTTTTGCAAATCGCCCTTTATCGATAGTGTAGGCAGCGATGCTTGTAATTTTTTTGAATAAAAAATCAGGGAAAGGGGGGTTGGGATACTCAAGGGATACTTATTTAGCATCGATGCTTGAGGGTAATAGGGTAAAGGCCGTGCCAGACTTTTTTTTTATTTCCCAAAAGTTAAAAGTGAACGACATCGTTTTAGTATTGTGGAGGACATAACACACCATTTTGGCACTGTGGAGGTTGACACAAATTTAGGCGAGGGGGGACACATGTCGTCATTACAATGGGTCCACTAATGAGTGACACATATTGCGACAAGTGGATGGCCGAGATTTATTATGGGATGGACTAAATTATACATATAAATATGCAATTTTCGACATTAAAAATGCAAAAAAATAAAAAAATAAAAAATTACCACAATACTAGATTCATTTTTCTCTACACATAGACACCAATTTAAAATAGAGAAAATTGTATTCAATATACCAAAACATCTCACACTTTGCAAAAATGGCACCCTCCCCCCGCTAAAATGTGGTAAATGTCAAAAAGTGAATTTTATTTGCAAAACTAACAGGTTACCTTTACCCATTATAATGGGTTAAAATTTTGGGCGGGAGTTTGAAATTTTAGAGGTGTGTTTGGACGGGATTTAAGGCAAAGCAAATGAGGGAGGAAGAGAGAGAGAGAGCTTCACAAAAACCGAATAGGAAAAGGAAGAAGGGGGGAGTGGAGGCCTGAGGCTGAGGGCGGCAGTTGTGGTGGCACTAGGCAGCTGGTGCGGAGGTCGGTCGGTCGGATTTGGCTTCCTCTTCTCTTTTTTTTTTTTGGATTTTGTGAAAGGGAAAATGGGAATGTGTGGAGTTCAACCGGATTTGTGGAGACGGATGGAGATTTGTGGAGGAAGGGTGGTAGAGATGGATAGAGGGGGTTCCGACCACGGCGGCTCTTTGCCTCGCCGGACACCACCCTTCCTCCACAAATCATAACTTTTTCCTAGCCACTGACTACGATCTCTTAGCCACGACGACCTCCGCACCAGCCGCCTAGTGCCACCACGATCGCCGCCCTCAGCCTCAGGCCTCCACTTCCCCCTTCTTCCTTCTCATGTTCGGTTGTTGTGAAGCTCTCTCTTTCTCTCCCTCCTTTGCTTTGCCTTAAATCCCGCCCAAACACACCTCCAAAATTTCAAACTCTCCCCCAAAATTTTAACCCATTATAATGGGTAAAGCTAACCTATTACTTTTGCAAATAAAATTCACTTTTTGACATTTACCACTTTTTAGAGGGGGGCGCCATTTTTGCAAAGGGTGAGATGTTTTGGTATATTGAATACAATTTTCTCTTTTTTTTTTTGCTTTAAATACAATTATATAAGGAGTAAAAGAATAACGAAAAAAATTAATTTTAAATACTAAGAATAAATAATGTAAATTTTTTTAGAATAAAATATTATTCAATAATAATATTTTAATAATAAAAAATGAATATAATAATACAATCGAGAATTGAAATAATTAATTATTGAAAAGGGGTATATTTGTAAATTGAATTGATAAGAAATGATGAGTTTTGGGATGCTAGAGATGCTATTGATAAAGTGGGAAAATTAAGAATGAGATGCTATGCTTATGTGGCGGAAAGAGATGAATAAAAAAAATAGTATTTTTAGTATCTTGAATAGTAACTGATAAACATGGTCTGAGAAGCAAAAACAAACAAACAAGGGTTGCCCCTTTTGTTTCTTTGCCAAAGAAATCACTCCCTAACTACAATTACTGGATTGTCCAACTAAAAACAAAAACACATCTTAAGCAAAGGCAGATTACACTAAAATTCAGAAAAGCTCAGGTGACAAGTTTCATGAGCTGGCTTCATTTAAGCATGCCATGCCATGCCTTGCTAAGCCTAACATCTAACAATCCTGCCAAAATTGTCAAAGCACCTGCACAACATGCCAAAATTTTCAAAGCAAGAGGTTAATAAGCCAAGAAGGAGCAATGCAGCACAAGATATGTGTGGCTTATGTGGGATTCGAACCCATATATTGTGCCTAAGCTCAATGCTCTACCAATTGAGCTAATAAGCCAAAATTTTCAAAGCAAGAGGCTAACATGTTATATCTTCAATGAGGGATAAATATACAGCCCCCCCCCCCCCCCCCCCCCCCCAAATTGCACGGAGTCATGCCCCCTTGATGTCACACTTTCCTCTTGTGCCTGGGGCTTAGTTGAGGCAAGTGCACTCTTCCTAGCTTCATTTTCACTCCTTTTTGTCACCGCAATTGCCACATCATCTGTACACTCATCATTTATACTCTTAATTGTCACACTCTTTTCGTTTACTGTCATACTACACTCAGCACTCCCTTTTGGCACACGTGTTCTTGATTTTCCACTGATCCTTCCATTAAAGACCTCATCTTCTTCATTATCCTAAATTATACATGACATTACCAAAACCTAATTTATATATGACAGTAGCAATTTTTTTTTTGTCAAGTGATGAATCTTCTAATCAAATTATGTTGGCTTAGAGTTTCTTAAGCATGATATTAAGCAATTTCAAATCACAATGACATTAATCAATGAGATGTTCACCGAGCTTACCTTCATACAGTTTTGATTACAAAGGCATAGGGAAGAACAAGTAGAAAAGGAAAACGAATTGTGTAGAGCAAATTAGGAAGAATTAAAACCCAAAAAATTATTGAAAACTCAAGTTCAATTAAAACCCAATTCACAAGTCGATGAATAAGTTAGAAGACACCCCACCCCACTTGCAAGTTCAAACACCAGTTAAAAAAGAGAAATTGAAGCAATTAAGAAGAAGGAAACTCAAATGGTGTTTGTACTGCTCAAATTGAAACCCCAAAAATCGAAACCCTAATCCTCAATTCAAACCCAAAATCGATTGCAATCCAAAGTTAACAAGCATACCTCTTCAATTCGACTTATAGGAGCCCTCCTGGTTTAGTGTTGGCGAAATGGGTATCTTCGACCCACGATTTCAACCCCTAGTGGAGCGTTGAAATCATTTTCCATAGTTGACGAAAACCACGCCGTTGGTTTTATAGGCAACTACCCTCCACACTTCTTGTTCGGTGTCAAAATCGGCATTCACAGTCATTGTCGATCTCCATGGACTGAAATCCCCAAATTCGACCGAGGATGAAGAAAGCAAAAACCCCGTAAGCGTTTTTTTAACAAAAAGTTAACGGTGGTTTTCAACAGTTAACGAAGGGGTATGCTGCAAACAAAATCAAAAGTTCAGGGGTACTACACAAATTATGCTAAACTTTGGTACACCACGCGAAATATCCCTTACCTCAGGGGTACGATGTGAAATTTCCGAAAAAAATACCGTCGTAGTTCACGTGTGTTGCCGATTGCCAAGTTAGAACTAAACAAGCGTGAAAAAGGAGTGGTCTTGTTAACTCTGGTCCGCTCCTCTGCCTCGTTAGTTTACCCGGCAGTCACCACCACCACCACCCCACATTGGCCTATATATAACTTCCTCTT
The DNA here is from genome assembly GCA_037127255.1 of Persicaria tinctoria. NCBI lineage: Eukaryota > Viridiplantae > Streptophyta > Magnoliopsida > Caryophyllales > Polygonaceae > Persicaria > Persicaria tinctoria. Next base: position 36,407,535 of record JBANSL010000012.1, on the reverse strand, counting down.
TCTATTTCGTACTCCCACGACCGCTCCACCGTCTTCCCAATCTCTTTCACTCCCAAAACGCCTCCGATTTCACAGCTTCATCCAGGTGAGGATATTTATTAGTCAAGATTTCCCTCCAATCGATGTTTCCTTCACCTGTTTGATGCCTCTTCTTTTTGTTCTTTTTTTTTTAAATCTGGCTATGCTCTGTCAAAATTTCCATTCCGTCCTCTCTGCTAGCTGAATTTTCCGTCTGGCTGCTATTTCTTTGTTTGCTTAATTTTGTTTTGTTATTTAGGGTTTTGGTCTTCCGTGCGCTTCGAATTTCACCCGACGTTTTCTTCTGAGCAATTGTCGTCTGCGCTTTTCTCCTGTCATTGCTCTCCCAGTTTTACCTTTAATTCGTTTAATTTAGGGTTCTTATCTCCTGGTTGCTCCGGTTTTCATGTATTTGTATCAAGTACAACCGTATCCTCTGCTCTTCCTCTCCCCGTTTTGGAGTTTTGCAACTTTCCTCTTCTCAATTTCTGGCTTCCTGGGAAACTTCTGTTAAATTGTTGTTCTTTGGGGCTCACGTGTTTTATGATTGAGAATGGGTAGATCTAGGAGCATGATGATTTTTTTGTTGGTAATCCTTTGATTATATAAAGATCTTACCTTTTCACGTGATTATTACTAAAATAAATATTTTACAATCATCTATTGTTGAACGATGAGTCAAAGTTGGATGGCCCCCTGGTATAGAAGCTGTGCCTGTACCATTTTGCTTTATGTCATTCTGGAATATTTTTTGTTTGTCGGTGGAAGCATCTTAAGGGAAAGAGTCGGGAGAATGATTCGATATCGTATTTGTTTATGTAGCCTTATATTTTGCTGACAAGTTAATACTATATTTTGCTGGGAGCCTCAGATGTAGAGAATTGCTGCCTTTTAAGTCAATTACTTCATTTCTAATCTCATATGTGCAGTAGAATGGGAAGCTCGGATGGATTCGACTACGGTTCTTACACATACGAAAAGCTCGAAAGGGAGCCTTACTGGCCGTCTGAGAAGCTGAGGGTTTCAATCACTGGTGCTGGTGGATTCATCGCCTCGCACATTGCCAGGCGTTTGAAGACTGAAGGGCACTATATCATTGCGTCGGATTGGAAGAAAAATGAGCACATGAGTGAAGACATGTTCTGTCATGAATTCCACCTTGTCGATCTGAGGGTCATGGATAACTGCTTGAAGGTCACCCAGGGAGTGGATCACGTTTTCAACCTAGCTGCTGATATGGGTGGGATGGGTTTCATTCAGTCAAACCACTCCTTGATCATGTACAACAACACGATGATTAGCTTTAACATGCTCGAGGCCGCCAGGATCAACGGTGTCAAAAGGTTGGATTGATTTTGTTTTCTTTGGATTTTGTACCTTTTTCAAAATTGTTTATTTTGCAGCTTCTCTAATGTGAGCTGCATGTGTGGTTGCCTGGTTTTGAAACTTGAAACATTTTGCAGGTTCTTTTATGCATCAAGTGCTTGCATTTATCCTGAATTCAAGCAATTGGAGACTGCCAATGTAAACCTCAAGGAATCCGATGCTTGGCCTGCAGAGGTTTGAGGTTTCCATGTCTACTAATTCGTTTGGTCTTTTAGCCTCTGGAATTGGAATTCATTTGTGTTTGTCTCTTCTTGTAGCCTCAAGATGCATATGGATTGGAGAAGCTTGCTACTGAAGAGCTTTGCAAGCACTACACCAAGGATTTTGGAGTTCAATGCCGAATTGGAAGGTTCCACAACATTTACGGTCCCTTTGGTACATGGAAAGGTAGATATTTTAACTCGTTTCATTATACTGTCATAATTTTGTTTCAGACAAACGCATTGAGCTGATGTTAATCTATATGTGGTTGGTGCTGTTAGGTGGTAGGGAGAAGGCACCTGCAGCATTTTGCAGGAAAGTTCTTACTTCGACGGATAAGTTTGAGATGTGGGGAGATGGGTTGCAGACTCGGTCTTTCACCTTCATTGATGAATGTGTAGAAGGCGTGCTTAGGTATTTACTTTATCCTTTTGAATAACTCTCAGCAGTTTTTATTATTCATTGCAACTTCATTTATTTGAAAGTGTTCCCCCTTTTTTTAGATTGACAAAATCAGACTTTATGGAGCCAGTTAACATTGGAAGTGATGAGATGGTTAGCATGAATGAAATGGCGGAAATAATCCTCGGTTTTGAGGACAAAAAGCTCCCAATTCATCACATTCCTGGTCCTGAGGGTGTTCGTGGCCGTAATTCGGACAACACCTTGATCAAAGAAAAACTTGGATGGGCACCTACCATGAAACTGAAGGTAAACATTCCCATAGGCTAAGACCCGAGCTTGTAACTGCATTTTCACTTGTTTTTACATAATCTAGTGCGACCTTTCTATCTTTTCAAGAGGTGATGGTAAATGAAAGCCTCCACAAATCGAATGCGAATTCTCTGAAAGTTTCCTTTCATGGTAGTAAGTAGGGGATGTTGGCAACTCCTCATTTACTGATAAATGTGATATGAATGCAAATTCTAACCCAGGATGGTCTGAGGATTACATACATGTGGATCAAGGAGCAGATTGAGAAGGAGAAGACAAAGGGTGTGGATATCGCAGCTTATGGTTCATCCAAGGTGGTGGGCACACAAGCCCCTGTTCAGCTCGGCTCTCTTCGCGCTGCTGATGGGAAGGAATGATGAAATCAAATTCAGGGCTACCACAATTTTTAGTTGGCTCAGATTCTTGGTTGGATTGAACTCAATAGAAGAGAACATTATGCATCTCTTTGTTGAAATCTATGGTTTCCATCAAATGTGGGAAAGCGAGCATGAGCTTCTGGATAATCATGCTGCTTTGTAAGAATAATCATATGAATTTCGGTCTCATCGCCTTTAAATTTAATCCTACCTATTGTTACTTGTTGTATCTTTCCCAACTCTGGATTGATGATTTTGCAAGCGGCCGGAAACTAGGTCATATCGAAATCACAAATAAAACTGCTTCCCTGAATCAAAATTTGTCATGAAATAAGAAATTCTCTTGTCAATGAAATTGAAAGGAATGAGCCAATGAGACCAAACTCTGCAAGTGATAATGATAAAAAGCGGAAAAGGCGATAGGTGGGATGGGGCTAATGAATCTGTGAGCCCAAAAAAAGGTCGTGCAAACCCGATTCTAACTCAACTCTGGACAGCTTGTACATCCTGTACTAGAAATTTCAAAAATTCAATTTTTTTTACCATTTTTCTATTTTTGGAAATTTTAGAATTCTTGAAAATTTTTAAGTATATCAATTGTATTATATACAGAGTATATAATAAGGAAGAAATCATTTGTGACATATGTTGGCTTCTCCTTGTAGTATTTTTAATAATTGCATTTTCCCCATTGATTAATACAATGTAACAATATATATACTCAAGATAAGATTTTACTATATTTTTTTTAATCCAGTTCCACTTGATCATTATAGAAATATATATATTTAAGATAAAAGCTTACCCAATTTAGATATATATCGATATATTTTTAGAAATTAATATAACAATATATGAATAAGATAATATTTTTTCAAATATTACCTAATTTAGTAAGATATCAATATATTTTTAGAATATTAATATAACAATATTTGTTTAAGATGATATTTTATCAAATTTCATTAGATATCGATATGTTTTTACAAGATTTTTCCATATTTGATAAATATTGATATATTATATTATATCTATTTTTTTGGTAGTCAGTTAAACATATTTGTGTAAATTAATGCACGTCGTTAACAACGTGCACATGTGCACGTCTTAAGTGACGTGCAAGCCCTACTTAGGGTTGAAGGCTTAAGGTTTAGGGTTTAGGGTTTACCGAGGGTTTTTAGGGTTAATGGAAAAAAATTGAAGGGTTTAGTTAAGGGAGGTTTAAGATTTAGGGTTTAAGTCATTCCGAGCATTGGTGAGTTTAATTGCCAAGTGATAATTAAATGGAAAACAATAATTGTTAAGGTTTTCATTCGGATAATATGTGAATAATGTTACAAGGCACGGAGAAAAAAAGTAGCATCCCATCATTCGGCGACCGGATTGGACACGTAAGGCTCGGAATCTGTCAAATTGAGCTTGAAAAGGAGCATCCCGTCCTTCGGCGCTCGGTTGATGATGGGGAACCCATTCTGGCACAGGCGGCGGAATAGGAGCATTAGGACGCAACCAGATCTATAAGAACGGAAAATTAGAGTTAGAGTATTGACATATAGATGAAAAGCAAGAATAGGTCATAATATAAGACGTTTGGTGTCGTACTGCGGCAAAATGGTGGGTCCGCAACTGCGGGATGTGCGGAAGAATCAAATCTTGCCACTAGGTCCTCGGGCCCTCGAAGACGTACGAGTTGAACGCAGCTAGGTGGCTCGCCCGATGGTGGATCTTCAGTAGCGGCAGATCTACAACCACATCCCTTTGTTGTTGCAGGAGGATAGTCAAGTATGAAATAAATATGAAATAAAGTTCAGACTGACTTCCCTGTCTCAGCAAATAAATACAAGACTTCATCCCGTTGTAGTAGAAGGTTGTCAGGATCGAATCCACGAGGAAGCACGTCAGCAGTTCTTAGGTAGCTGTAAATTCTCACAGACAGAGCAGCAGAAAAGACAGAAACACAGAAACAACGAAAGAAACAGAAATAAAAGCAGAAGCAAAGAACAAAGCAAAACAGGAAAGACAAAGCAAAGCAGAAACTAAAAGCAAAGCAACAAGCTGGTCGATCTCGACAAGCAGTTCCTCGAGATCGACAAGGGTGGTCGACAACAAAGAACTCAGAATCGAAAACAAACACAACTCGACGAAGACAAGCTACTCGATCTCGACAACACCAACTCGAGATCGACAAGACAGTGAACAACAGAAAGTGAAAATCGACGAAAACAGAAGAAAACCAACTCGACCTAGACCAAGTCCTACTCGATCTCGACCACAGCTTCCTCGAGATCGACAAAGCACTACTCTAGATCAACAAGAAACAGAAATATAAAATTGCAAATTCGAAACTAAAACTTAGATTTCTTGCAGAAATAAATCAATATAATAAAAGACTTCCAAGACTAGGGTTTCGACACCACAACGATAACCATTCAAAGTAACACACAAAGGCATAAAAGATCATGCTTTCCATCAAATAACTTTCGTCATTAACAAATAGGCATATAGAGGCTTTCGCATAAACCCTAATTGTTACTAACCCTTTTTCACATAATTAATCCAAGTTGCATTAAGATCACTTTCGCTTCAATAACACAAACAAGGATCACCTTCAACTCTCGTAAAAGAATCATGCTCATAGGGATAGAAGATGAATCGCACAAAAAGATCTGACCTTTATCGTATCGCCTCACATGGCCACCGTCGGGCTAACCCCAGCCCCAGAAGTGGGTGGACTACTCACGCCTCATATCAATCGCAGACATTGATGTATAAAAAGAAACTTGCATTAAACTATATTCAAAGCCTTTACAATCCCGGCAATCAACTTTCGCTGAAAGCCAAAACCCTAAAAACTTAGAACTCCCTAAACTTCTCTACTGGAATTGAATTGTGTGTGTCTTGGAATTCATAAAACTGAGCCCCTAGGGCCTTATTTATAGTGATCAGACCTCGCTAATCAAGGAAATAATCATCTATCTCTATATCTAAATCTATATCTAATTTGCTAAAAGATAAATAAAATGTTTAATGGAAATAAATCTATAAGGAAAAGATAATTCTAAAGTGGGTAAGTCTTCATGATGTTGATAGATCTCCTTCCTTGGATAGATGATGATAGGATCGGATAGATCTTCAGCCTTCGGCCCCAAGGAATCCCAAGTCTATTCGGACAGCACTTCGTCGACGCGTTTCTGGACACTGGCCTACTCGACCTCGACAAGGGCTCGTCGACCTCGAGTAGGGTGGATCGTCGACTGGACTTCCCGGCTAGCTCTGCTCGATGTGGCTCAGTCTTGGCTCCTGATGCTCGTCGACCTCGACAAGGCGTAGTCGACCTCGAGTAGAAAAGTGTTGCCGACTAGGTCTCCTCGGGTAGGTTTACTCGACTGGCTCGGATCCGGACTCAGGCGCTCGTCGATCTCGACCGGGTGGCTTGTCGATCTCGAAAAGGGTCTTCCCTTCCGCTTCCGCGAGTTGGCTTCTTCGTTGACTTGGTGCGTCCCGCTGGCAGCGAGATTTTCCGCGGCAGCGAGACGTCCGCTGCAGCGAGTGGAATCGCTGGCAGCGAGTGCCTCCTTGTCGGCCTCGGCTTGTCGACTCCGGGTGTGGCGCTGGGCTTCGTCGATCTCGACTAGGGCTTGTCGAGATCGAGTAGACTCCGGAAGTCGGGTTGGTCTGGCTTTCTCGATCAGGCTCTGTCGACCAAGGCTGCTCGGACATGCTCGTCTAGGTCGAGTAAGAGCTACTCGAGATCGAGTAGCCTGGGTTCTCGGCTCGATTCGACTGGTTCCGCTGCTCCTTTGACCTTGGACTTCTGTAGTGGTTTTCCGAGCTTTTCTGACCTTCTGTAGAATTGCTGTAAAATGCCTCGATTTCTGCGAATTAAACAGAAACTGGTGTAGATTCCATAATTTGGCAAATAAACATAAACTAAATAGATTATGTACTATCTTAGCCCAAATGAATGAAATGCATGCAGAAATCGATATAAAAGTTACTGTACAGCATGGCAGATTCAGCTCACAACACCCTCCACACCTGGTAGGCTCAGCGGTGCCTGTAAGACACCAACAGATCGCCCAGAGGCAAGTATGGGTTGACCTGCGCAGGGATAGGTGCCGGCTCCTCCACCCTCTCTACCCCCTCATGCCCCCCCCCCCCCGCCCCTCACCATGCCCCCTCTGCCTCTCCTCCTGTCGCCCTTGCCCGTCGTCCACCCCCTCAACGACGTTAGGGATGGTGTCATCCGTAGCCGCCAACGAAATCGGCGGTGGTGTGCCGGAGGTCGAAGCCTCAGCATCATGGGTGGCGGATGTAGAAGCCATGTGGACGCCGAAAGTAGATGCCTCATGGATGGTGGGGGGCAGCTGAGTAGCCGGTCTACCCATGTGGGCCCGTCGACCCTCAACTACCTCAGTGACACAATTGTGATGAGAGGGTTTCTCGACCAAATAAATTAATAGTCAAGACCTCGCTATAGTATATGGAGTCAGGATCGTCCACGAGAGAGGGTCAGCGCTTCTTGTTTAGTTGCTTTGTCGGGTTGAAACTAACAAAAGAGATGGAAGAGAGATGGGTGGTGATAAGAGCATAAATTCAGAATTTTAATTAATAAAAGGAAAAACTTCCAATGCAAGGGATCACCACAACAATAAACACATGTATGAATCAATAAGTCATAGAAAACATCATGCTTTTATCATCAAAAGAGTTGACTTTCTTTAATCAACAAGCAAATCAATTCACTTTCGCATAAAAGATCTACTTGTTTCTACCTTCTCTTATCTAGGACCCTTTAAGTTTCATTAGAAAACCCTAATTACTATCAAGTTAACAATTTCCTCTTTCATGTTCAATTGCAACTATGAATTTCTTTAGACTTTCATCAAAGGGTAAAGCATATGGGTAGAATAAGATACAAACATCAAATAAACATAGATTCATTCATCCACACACATGCTTATTGTTGGGTTCACCCCAACCCTAGAAGAGAAAAGAACTACTCAAACATGGCAATGGAAAACATGAATTTAAGTGAAGAAAACATAAACTGAAATTGAACTTAACAAAACCGTCCTACAGCTGCGCGCAGGCCTCACGCTGAACAACGTGTCTTCTCCCCTAAAATTAGCCCCTAATAGGCTTTATTTAAAGATAAAAATATAAGACTTAATCTCCAAGGAAAGAGATTTTATCTTAGGAAAATAATATATTCTATTTAAGTCTATCTAACTAAAAGATCCTAAAAGAGATTTAGATAAAAAATCCTAATTAAAAAGCCCAAAAGACATTTTAAATCAACCCGCATAAAATCCTGCTGAAGCACAGGGTCTTGGCGTCGAGGGTCTAGGTGTTGGCGCCGAGGGTCTGTTCAAATGTAGTGTTACTAGAATTCGCTGGGTTTCGGCATCGAGGGTCAAGGTGTCGACGCCGAGGCTCTGTTTGAACGCAGTAGCCTCTGTTTTTCTCCAGCTTTTTGACTCTGACTTCAAACGCACTTTTCCGAGTCTTCGTTTATCCGATTGACACATATTCATATGCGTTGGAAAGCTCTTTTCAAGGACTACAACTCTCATGAGGGCTCCAGAACTTGAATCGAAGTGGTGGATGGCGAAAATAAGGTTTTTCTACAGCTGCACCACTTTTTGCTTTTCCTTGGCTTCTCCATTGCCTTCATGGATTTTCATTAAGCTCTAAAGTGCGTCAAAACTCTTCCAAATCACCTCCAAAACCTACAAAAACACCGCCAAAGCTTGTGTAGACATCTATATCTCGAAAAATACGATAATCAACACAAACGACACACTTTTCCAACACAAAAGCTAATAAAATGCCTTAGATGGAATGAAAACATGATGCGGAATATGACCAAAAATGTGGACATCAAGCTGCTGAGTACATCGGTGGACGGCAACGAAGGCTGCTGCCCATCCATCGGATCACCAAAAGAGCGGAAATCAGGCAGACCCTTCCAGAAGATGTCATTCTCGTCGCACGGAGGGTCCCCATGGTCTGCTGGTCGCCCTCTGCAGACAGCAGTAGATCATCTACCGTCACCCCCTCTGCTCCTCCCTCAACCATATCGTCTCCCCCACCATCTACCCTAAGCTGACTGACCACTGCCCGGTCGCCGACCCTAATCGGCCGTAGAGTACCATCAGTCCTCAAGAGCTTCCCTGCCTGTTATTATGAAATGTTTAAGAATATGTTACTTCTTGTATTATAATATCTTTTATTGGCTTTTAATGAATTTTAATTTATTTTAATGTCTTTTAATGACTTTTAATTGCTCTTAATTTCATGTAATAGCTTTTAAGTCTTTTCATGTCCTTTAATGCTTTTCAATGACTTTTATTGGCTTTTAATGGCTTTCTCCGGATGCCAATGGATTTTAATGACTTTTAATGCCTTCTTATGGCTTTTAATGACTTTTCATTGGGTTTTCATGACTATATATTTTATTGTTTTTTTAATATCTTTTAATGTATTTTTAATGTATTTTAATGGTTTTTCATTGTGTTTTCATGACTTTCAATATATTTTAATGTTTTTAATATATTTTAATGTAGTTTTAATGTATTTTAATGGCTTTTCATTGTGTTTTCACGACTTTCAATATATTTTAATGTATTTTTAATGTCTTTTTAATGACTTTTAATGCCTTTTAATGTCTTTTACATATTGTACAAACTATGAAAACTATATACTATAAACATTTAATAAAAACTATATTATAAAACAATGAAACAATAAACATACAACAAATATTTCAATTTATTTAAAACTATAATCTAAACTATATTATAAAACAACAATCTAAACTATATATCTACATTATTATAAAACTATATAACTATATTATAAAATTATAAAACTATAATCTATAAAACTATTTTATAAAACTATATTATAAAACAATAAAACTATTAATATCAAATAAAATAAATAATCCATATAACATACCGGTGGGGTCGGGAGAGGCGAAACCTCCATGTAACGCCGCTTCCGCGTCGGTAATATGGCCTGCGTCTCCGACACTGACTCCGGCACCACCACCTCCGCCGCCTCCAACTCTCCGACCGCCTTCACCGCCGGCGCTACCGCCCCACCACCACCACCCTCCACCCCCCTTTGCTCCTCCTCCACCACCGCCTCAGCCTCTCCACCACCACCACCCTCCACCCCCCTCTGCTCCTCCTCCGCTACCGCCGGGAGCACCTCAGCCTCCCCCACCACCACCACCACCCTCCACCCTCTGCTCCGCCTCCCCACCACCACCACCCCCCTCCACCCTGTTCTCCTCCTCCGCCACCGCCCCAGCACCCTCCACCGCCACCCCAGCACCTCCTCCGTCTCCATCTCCATGGCCTCCGCTTTCAGGACCACCATCTCCGACTCTCTCTCTCTCTCTCTCTCTCTCTCTCTCTCGTCGGAAAATTCGTCGGCGTCTCGCTCTCTCTCTGTCTCTCGTGGTCTGGTTTGGGAATGAGGATGAAAGGACACGTTTTTTCGATTTTGAAAAAACGTGTATGCACGTCAAATACGACGTGCATACACGTTTTTTTTAAATTATGTGCGTGCACGTAGACTCGCTTTGTGCGCTATCCAATATGCACGTTAATTATGATGTGCATGCACATCGTTTTCGACGTGCATGCACGTCATAATTAACGTGAGGATTTACAGTGTATATATCCGAAGCGTAAAATAATATAAATAATATAGTGGTAGTTAGATTTAATATTTAACTACAAGTTATTTTATACATTCTGTTAATATCAAACGAATTAATTTAAAAAAATGCATAAAAATACGGGTATTTAACTAGTTATGTACTTATGTAGAATGAGAAGTTTATATTGATATATATTGATATACATATATATAAATTTATTGTTTATATATATATATATTTATATGTATTTCTAAAAAATTTATTTGCCTACATTTATATTCATTGACAAACCCACCCGAGAGGGTAAACTAAATCCCGAAAGGGTTTGATCAAAATCCCGAAAGGGCCCCAATAAAATCCCAAAAGGGTGTTCAGGTGCTTGGTTCTTAGGTGGTTCTTGGCAGCTCTTTTGGTTGGTCTCAGCAATCCTTTTCTTAGTTGGGGCTCTGGCGTCTCGGAGTCGGGTCTGGCTTGGGTCGAGGCGGTGTGTATCGAGGCGTCTCCATGATCCGGAAATTTCCTTGGAGGTTCGTCTTCACTTTCCACAGGATCTCCTGATGTACCGCTGGCCAGCGGTGTTGCAGTTTGGTGGCGCTTGGCTTCGGTCGTAGTCTATGTTGACCGCAACGTGTTAGGTTTAGGTTTGCTAGGTTATTCGAAATTGTTTGCTTGTAACTGCCTAGTTTGCACCTTCTGTTATTCTAATTGTATATTGACGGTTCGCCGTCTACCGACTTTGTCGGCCCCTTGAAGAGCCAGATATGTCTGACTCTCGAATTCTTACCTTATCAAAAAAAAAAACAAAAAGAGAAGTAGAAAAAAAAATTCCTAAATTTATAACATTTCCTCAAACTAAATAATTGTTTCGAAAATGGAAAAGTCGTCGAAGGTTGAGTGAAATTATTTTAGATAATACGGAGTATGTATTTTGAACAATTCCGGAATGGTTCAACCGAAAAGGACTTGCGAGTAGTACCAAAAGGTCCCGGTTCGAACCCCTGGAGTATGTATTTTATGTATTTTGTCTTTATATTTTGGACAAGTTATAATAAAATTGTTATTATAGTGGTCTTATGAAGTCATCTATCTGTACATCGGAATGAGTGAGAGGCTGAGTCCAAATTTGGTCCGAATCCGGTATATTTTTGTATCCGATCTTCTACGGAAAGAGAGCCGAGCAAGCGTGGTACCATCTAAATTCACAAGTGTTGGTGCAATATGAGCCGCTAAACCCGTTTGTCTTTTTACTTGATTTATTAAATTTATTTAATGGAAAAGTACATAAAATGGTAAGTAGAGTCGAGAGGACATAATTTCAAAGCTTATGATAGAGGAAACGATGGGCATCGACTAGTTGTCTCTACTTGCAAGTTGGAGAGGAAGGGATAGGCTTGCTCCACGTCGAGCCGGCGCCATCACGTTAATTCAATGTGGCCGTCGTTACTCGTTACATTACAATTTGCAGCTTTTTTTTATATTTATTTTCTTATACTCATATACTGAATGAATGTATATTTTCCAACCTATACCACCAATAAAAAGTGTTCACTTATCTTGTTAGTTAAGAGTAAACGGATGAGAGATTTATTTTTAACTCATTTTATTATTCCACACCTTTGTACGTTTTCGTAATAAATTATATTTTATTTTATCAATCATAATTCATCCATGTTTAATTTTTTTCAATTCAATTTTTATAGTTAAATAAAATTGTTTGCTTGAAATCCTTCTTAGGATATTTCAAAGGGTTATTTGCATAGATATACCATTTTTTAAAGGACTTGCATAGATAGACCATTATATTTTTTGGGGAAAACGTAAAAGTATGTTAGGGGGTTATTTGTGGAAATAAAATTAGTGACCTAAAGGTCCGGTAGCAAGTCTGTCCCGACGAGGGAACACGTAAGGAGGGAATAGAAGAAAGTGAGGGTGGGGTTTTGATGCCAAAAAATGGAGAGAGGGTGAGGTGATGAGTGATGTGATGTTCTTAATCCTTTTACCATTTTGTATGAGATAAAAGAGGATGAGGAGAGATGCTTTTTATTTTCTCCATTCTCCCAGAAGTTCTGCAACAGAAATAGATGGAGAGAGAGATGGAGAATGTTCCACCAACGAAGACAAGCTTCCGGCTTGCAGTTCCAGTTGCAGAGCACTTGTCGGCTTCAATCTATGCCCCTGTCAGTGATCACAATCTCCGTGTCAATGTGATCCCCCATAAATCTTTGTTGGCAAATGAAAGGGGTAAGTGTTTTTGGCAAAGTACTCTTCATCTATAGCGTTAGATACCCATATATCAATCTCTCTTCTCAACCTTGGTTTCGTTTTTCAGGTTCCACGTTGGTATGCGTCACTCTTATCCTTCATGGTTCTCGGGTGGTCGAGGGAGGTACATGGGTGTATCATCATAAAACAGGACATTGACTTCATCTATTTGAAAAACCTAATCAAGCTGAAGGGTGGCGATGGTGCTTCATATGTAGAGTAGGCGTTGTCGTACGTGCCGAAGTCGAAAGAAGGGGGTCAACCGATCATAACTGCCGATGATGACGACCTCGAGGCGTTTAAATTTCCTAACTTGAAGTGTGGAGAAGATCCATGGCCCCTTGCGATATATGTCGGACCATTGGAGGCGGAGAGATTTGAAGTAAAACAACCTGCCAAGGAAGAATGCCTGAGTAGGTCACTGTCCTCCTAAAAAGTGGACGATTTGGCTGAAATTGTGAATGCTGGGGCAAACGGTAAGGCACATCAAAGCCTCGTGTGTGTAGATGGCGTGTTATATGTTGGGGGAGATGTGATTGAGGCCATAGGGAAGAGTAAGGAGTTGGTTGCGATGGACATTCCCGACAAGGGTACTAAATCAGCTGACAAGGGAATCTGTTCAAGTGACAGGGTACAGGGTCTGGACATGATAGAATTGGGTGACATGGATACCTCTTCAAGTGACATGGGTTAGGGTTTTGATGTGATATGCATTAGCAGCAGGAGGAGGATGACGATGGGCAAACCCCAACGACCGAGTTTAGGGACTCGTTCGAGTACAAAGGTTATGAAGTGAAGCTCGAAGAAGACTGGGATGACTTGGAGTCGAACGGTGTAGAGGAGGACACGAGTATGAGGGTGTTGGTTGAGGGGGGGGGGGAGTCGAGGATGAGGTGATGAAGGAACTTGAACATTTTAGGCCCAGGAGTAGCGCATCCCCACCTACCATATATTGAGAACATTGACGCTATGGTAGATAGAGCAACGGCTCATACCCAGGACCCACCACACAACATTATTCAACTTTCAGAGGGACAATTATTCGCATCGAAGGCTGATATGCAGACTCACCTTCGCTGGAATGCGGCGGAGAAGTACTTCGAGTTTATTGCGAAGAGGTCTACAAAAACGATCCTAGTCGTTGTTTGTGTGGACCCAAACTGCGCGTGGATGTGTAGGACCTCGCCTTACCACCGCAACACTACGTGATCCATCCGAAAGTATATCCAGGAGCACACATGTGGCATCAACATCAACCACATCCATAACCACCATGCTACTTCTGATATGATTGGACGGAACCTCGTGTCCACGTAAGTCTTACGTTAGTTGTGAATACTGTGTTCCTTGTCACATGTTAATATTCCACTTGTCACCTAATATTTTTGTGCGGGGGAAAGTAACTCAACCTATAACTTGTAGGTTCACCGACTGATAATCCATATTTCATATAGGCATTATAGGTATTTCTTATTGCATTTAGATAGGTGTTTTGCATATGTTTTAGTCTAGTTTAATAAATTGCTTGTGAAGTATTCAAGTTCGAAATCTACGCCTTTTTAGTGTTTCTGCAGAGTTACATTCCGACCTTGGAAGAGCTTATGAGACATGTTTTGGAGCATATGAAGGCTGAGGAAGAGGCTAGAGAGGAGCAAGGAAGCACAACATCGAAGAAAAGAGGATAATCTATCACTGCAAAGGGCGGCGCCCGCCGTGCTTTAGGCGGCGGCCGTCCTGATGCTGTTTCTAGCGATTACGATTTGGATCTGAAGATTCTATTTCCTATTATAATATTATTATATTTCTAGGGTTTGCACGACTCTTTATTAGGTTTTATTTGGTTGTTCCAGCTGTGTGTCCCATAGCGTTGTGAGACAATGAACACAATTAGAGATAGGGTTTTTTGGCCTATGAGTTGCTAAACTCATAGTTTCGCATGTGGTTCGAAGACATGGTTGTTTGGATTATGAGGATTTGATTCTATTTAGTAATTCATATTTATATTTATCATCTTGTGCTTATTGATTATATTTGTGTTTCTTTCTATGATTGATCACCATGTTAGGAATTGCATCTTAGCTATGAATTCGTTGTTGTGTTCTTGATAGCAAACGAAGGTATTGAAGTAGTGATATTTCTTTTTCTTTGTAGTGCATGATTTTAATTGATCTATGTTGATAGGTGTCAATTAGGGTTGATGTTGGCTTGCGCCTATTTGTTTCTAATTTGCATTGAATCGATATGTCAATTGGTCTAATTACTTGAGTCCTTAATGCTATTCTTTAGTGATATTGACTAAGGTGATTGTATCCCTGTGGATCCTTCAACTTTAGGCAAGTAGACATATGTTTATGAGTAATTAATTAATCAATCCTAAGACCATGATTCTCAACCATTGTCAGAGAATTACAGGTGAAATATATTCTCTATTATATTACCAATTACTTTGCAACCATAAAGTTGGTTACTTTACTTCCTTATCAATTTGTCACAAGTCTTTGTTTTTGTCACAAGAGTCTTTGTTAGAGATATTGATGGTAATCCGCTTCTCTCCGTGGGTTCGACTTCGGACTTCATCGCTATACTAGTAGTTGTTTGGTTTATCAATTCATTGATTTATTAATCTATTGGTTTTGAGCTTTGAGTTAAGATTTTTATTACTATTTGGAAAAGGGCGAAAGTGCCAACAACGTTCGTCCTGCACCAAATTCTTGGCGCCGTTGTCGGGGAGAAGAAAGAGTTTGCTTTTCTTTATTTCTATCATTAATTCTCTTTTGTTTTTGTTTTTGTTTTTCTTTGAGTCTTTTATGTCCTTTTATGGTTCAAACTAGATCTTCTAATTTATTGTCTCTGTCTTTTGATTATGAGATTGAAAGATATCTTATGTTGAAAAGGAGGCTCGATTTTGACACACATAAGGAGATGAGAGACGAAGTTGATGATCCGCTAAGAAGAACCCTGAGAAACTTAAAGGAACCTAATTTGAGTGCTCAACCACTTGCAATTAGACTTTCTAATCTCCCTGAGGGTTCAAGATTTGAGTAAAACTTGAATCGGTCTACTATTTTACCCTATTTTCATGGATTGTCTGGGAGGAACCAAACAAACACCTTGCTTCCTTTGTGAGTCTGTGTGATAGACTTAGACCCTAAGGCCTTACCGATGACCAGTTGATATTAAGAGTGTTCCCCTTTACCTTGAAAGATTCTGCAAGCAATTGGCTTTATTACCTACCACCTGAAAGCATTACTACTTGGGTTGAATTGAAGAAAGCTTTCCTGCAAAAATACTTTCCTGCTACTCGCCTCAACAAACTCAAGAAGAAGCTATCTAGTATTGAGCAATCACATACGGAGAGTCTTTATGAGTATGTTGAGCGGTTCAAGAAGGTTTGTTGTGAGCCTAATTTGCCATGTTTTATACTTACTTTTATATCAATTTCTGCATGCATTTCATACATTTGGGTTAGAAAAGTACAGATTCTATGTAGTTTATGCTTAATTGCCAAATTATGGAGTCTACACTAGTTTCTGTTTAATTTCGCAGAAATCGAGGCGTTTTACAACAATTCGGGGAGAGAAAGGAAAATCACAAATTGGTCGATATCGACTAGAGTAGGTCGATATCGAATAGATCAAATCGAGCAGAAAAGTCAGAAATCGACCAGAGAATGGGAGCGGACCAGAAGAGGTCGATATCGAGTCAATCAGGTCGATTTCCACCCGGAGACCGAGATCGAGTGAAGAAACAAAGAGAGGTCGATTTCGACCTATGTTGGTCGATATCGAACAAATACCAAGTCGAAATTCCTGCCAGAGTCTATATTGAATGGTCAGAAGACGAATCCGAGAAATCAACTCGATATCGACCAACCCCCAGAGACGATTTCGAGTCGATTCCGAGTCCGAGTGCTGAGCTGACTTTCTTCCATATGAAGCAAGAGATATTCTATCAACTCAAGAGAAGATTTATCAAGTCCAAGAGAGATCTATCCACTTTAGATATAGTTTTCTTTTAGATTTAATTTGCAAATTTTATCTTAATGTTATTAGATAGAAAGTTTAGATATAGATAGATATTTCTTTCCTAGATTAGCTAGGGAAGGAATACTATAAATAAAGCCTTAGGGGCTGAGTTTTATGCATTCAATTTCAGTTCCAATTAGTCACATAGAGAGAGAGAGAGAGAGAGGGAGAGAGAGAGAGCATTGTGGCCGAGAGAGGTTGGAGAAGTTGAGAGACGGTTTGGATTCGATCGGTTGTAAGTTTTGTTTGATTTTATTTAATGCAAGTTAGTTCCTTTTTATTATTAATGTGTTTATTCATGATGAAGAGCGAGTAGTCACCCAACTTCTAGGGTCGGGGTGAGCCCGACGGTAGCCATGTAAGGTGATGCGCTAAAGGTACAATCTTTTGATGCGATTTGTCTTCTATCCCTACGAACATGATTCTTTTGCGAAAGTTGAAGGTGGTCCTTGTTTGTGTTATTAAAGCAAAAGTGATCTTAATGCAACTTGGATTAATTATGTGAAAAAGGGTTAGTAACAATTAGGGTTTATGGGAAATCATCTATCTTCCTATTTGTTAATAACGAGAGTTATTTGATGAAAAGCATGGTCTTTTATACCTTTATGTGTTATTTTACATGGTTATCGTTGTGGTGTTGAAACCCTGATCTTGGAAGTCTTTAGTTTTTTTGATTTATTTCATCAGTTTCGTGTTCTGTCTTGCTAAAAGTTTCGATCTTTGGTTATGTGATTAGTCGATTTCGAGCACTGTTGGTCGACGTCGAGGAGTTAAGTCGATATCGAGTAAGTAGTTCGATATCGACCAGTTTGTTTCTTTTTGTTTCTGCTTCTGTTGTTTATGTGTTATAGTTTTCTATCGACAGTGTGGTCGATATAAACTAGATAGGTCGATATCGAGTGCTCTTCTGGTCGAAATCGAGAGGTTTTCTAGAACTGAAAAGGCGGGCGCTGACATGCTTCCTCGTGGATCGATCCTGACTGCCTTCTACTACAACAGGAGGAAGTCTTGTATTTATTTGCTGAAACAGGGAGTCAGTTTGCTTTATATTTTATTTATATTTCATATTTGACCATCATCCTGCAACAACAAATTGGCGCCGTTGTCGGGGAAGCAATCAATCGCGCCGTTTTTAAGTTCCTTTTACTCTTCTTTTTGCTTTTTTAGTTTCTTTTTACTTGTTTCTTTTTGTTCTTGTTTTTCAGGTGCATGCGAAGAACTGACTGCACACCCATACACCCAATTCTCGAGCCTGAGCGATTTTTCCATCTTTTGCAAAGGCTTAGGAGGAGACTCATGTCGATACCCTACGATGAGAATGCGGTCATGCTTACACCAGCACAGGAGCTTGAACAACTCCACCTACGGATAGAGGAATTCATGATGTATAGTAATTGGCTAGGCCGGCCAATTGCTAAACTAAAAGTGCGATCTTGCTTATGCTCCTTGATTCCCGTTCCTTGATGCCGAATTTGTAACGAGTAAACTCCGTGAGTTGCTAATTAATTTAACAACTTAAATTAATTTGGGCCACAATTCTGGAAGCTGCACCATTGCAATCAAATAAGTAGCTTGGCTGGTCAACAATGGCGGCTACTTGCACTTGAATCGGCCGACGGTGCGTGTGCCTAGTGCTCTCCAATAGTCCGACCGAATGAATAATAATGTGGAATTATTTCGATCGAATGTACTCAACAAACACTTAATGAAAGTGAATGAAAGTGAATTGCAATGTAATGAAAGCCTTCGAACGGATTGTAATCGAAAGCGGAGGATTGATAATAGAGGAACCCTTTAGCCAAAGGGTTTCTTCAATTCTATATTCAATATGCTTTCTTAAATGTAGAAAAGGGTTTAAATAACAAAGCTTGTCAATTCTATCTTTACAAAAGATAGAGTTTTGACTCAGATAAATAAATATTAAATCCTAATAATACTAATAAATAAATCCTAGATAAATATTCCTACTTAGCGGTCAAGGAAAATATCTAAAAGAGATAAACTTTCATTTTCCCTTTTATTCGCCTAACTAATTATTACTAAAAATAAGAGATCCATAAATAGTTCCAACTACATAGGAGTTACAAAATATGGAAATAACTAAATAATAATAATAATAATAATTAAATAATATCTTTTCTTTAATCCATGGTGACGCCTTCTTCTTCCTCTTAAGGATGACATTCTTTGCCATCAATGGCCCTCGAATCATTCTTGAGAGCTCGTTTGAATCAAGATCATTGTTTGACTCACATAAGGCCATCTTGATCCACATCAATTCACCACTAGAGAAGCAAAACACGCCCGACGAGAGGCGGAATATACACAGAACCAGCAGCGGTGGGAGGCAATGGTAGATCGCGAGAACAACGCGAGGAGGCAACTTGAGGAGCAGATGAGGCATATCCCAGCCAACACAAAGGAGTATCTGCATCCTACTCTGGAAGTTCCAGAATCACCGATCGTTTTTCCCGATATTAATTTTGAAATTCGTCCTTCTTTTATTACTGAAATTAGAAGGAGTCAATTTAGGTGAAGAATCAATGAATGTCCTTTAGAGCATGTCACCACTTTTATAGATTTATGTGAAGCTATAGCAGATGGTGCTAATTTAGAATATCTAAAACTAAAGGCTTTTCGTTGGTCTCTTGTAGGAATAGCACAACAGTGGCTGAAAGGATTGCTTGCACGATCAATTCGCACATGGGACGAACTGCAGGACTTGTTCATCAACAAGTTCTTTCCTCCTGCAAAGGTGACTGCTCTCAGACAACAGATCACGGCTTTCAGACAGAAGACAGGGGAAACACTTGCATAGGTGTGGGAGTGCTACAAGAGGCTTCTTAAATCCTATCATACGCATGACCCTACGTCATCCAGGAGATTATCTTCAATTGACTGGATGCGCCTACTAAGGACCGGATCATCAACTACACTGCCTATGGGTATCTCGAGTACACTCTGCGCCGTGCTTGGGAGGTGTTTGAGACACTGGCCAACTACGACAACACATATGGGACTTCTGCGGCCTCTTATGATGAAAGGTATGAAAGGCCTGCCCCATCTATGCCATTGTATGAGCCACCTAAGGAGGTTGATCCGGACGTCAGGGACCAGTTTCACAACGATCAGGTACGTCGCCTTACCAAACAGGTTAAATTCCTCTCTAAAGATAAACCTTGTTTGGAGTGTGGGTCTGTGAGGCACAACATCATTGCATGCCCACACGTCGATCAAGTACATCAATGAGAAACCCACGAAGAGGTAAGGTATGCGGGGGGACATTACTCAGGGCCACATCAGAACCAGAACTGGAGCTATTATCGCCAACCCCAACATCAAAATCCCCTTCCCTACAGAGCTCCTGGTCACCCTGACAGAGAAGGTAAGAAAGATGACATGCAGACCATTCTTGAGGAGATGCGGAGGAATCATTCAGACACCAAGCAATCTATCAATTCCATCTACACTCAGATGCATGGTGTCAACTCTAGGCTTGGAGAAATCGATATTTGGCGGAAATCGATTGAGGAACAGATTGATCAGCTGGCAACATCCGTCCCTAAACAATCAGGTATGCTCCTTGGATCCTCTGAACCTAATTATCCTAAGACTAAATCTACAGGACATGTAGCTGCCATGAATCTAAAGAGTGGGCGACAGATGCAAACGCTCGAGCGAACGACGGAGGAGGAAGGAGTTGGAGACAACTCGATATCGATCAAACCAGTTGATATCGACCAGACCCAGCTCGATATCGACCAAGATGCAATGCCTGCCCAAAATTCATCCAGTCCAGCCGATATCGACCGGACATCGGTCGATATCGACCAGACACAGATCGATATTGACCCCCTCCACTCGACATCAGCACCTTCGATGAAGAAAACACTGACGTTCCCGACGAAATCCTTGAAGGATCCAGCAGAAAAGAAATTCCAGCGTTTCAAAAAGATGCTTCAAAGGCTCAACGTCACCATACCCTTCACAGAAGCTCTTAATGAGATGCCATCCTATGTCAAGTTCCTCAAGGAGATCCTAAGCAAAAAGCAGTCTATGACTGAGATCGCAGAGGAGTGTAGCCAGATGAACGTTCTAGAGAAAAGGCCAGATCCAGGTAAGTTTACTATAACCATTGGATTTGGTCAATACAAATTTAATGCTTTATTTGACTTGGGAGCCAGTGTGAGTATAATGCCTTTATCAATCTGGTCCAAGATTAAGATAGGTGCTCTAGAGCCCGTGGATGCAAAGTTATACATGACAAACGACACGGTGGTCATCCCAACAGGCATGGTGGACAATGTACCAGTACAAGTAGGTAAGTTCTTTGTCACTGCTGATTTCTTAGTTATGGATATGGCAGAGGACCCTGCTTGTCCAATCATTCTAGAAAGGCCATTCTTGGCAACGGTGGATGCCAACATAAGCGTAAGAAAGGGGGTGCTCACTTTCAACATCAGCGATGAGGTAATTGAATATTCCTTTAATAAAACCGAAAGGCACACAGGTCCCATGGAAGAGGTAAAATCCATATCAGCCAGGTACATTACTTGCGGGGAGCCTAAGGTAAGAAACATGACCCCCGAGGATCTAGAAAAGAGGGATATTGAAGCCTAGGTGGAGGAGATCATGTCCATCCTAAACGAAGAAACAGAAAATTCACTCAATGTCAACCAAGGTAAGTCGATATGGACTAACTATTTTTCGGATGCTTTTCCAGGTCTTAAGTATGAGGTCAAAATCAACCAATATTCTGCAGCGGAGTCGACTGCGCTACAGCAGCACTCGATATCGACCACCCTTGGTCGATATCGACCAGATCATATGGAGCCAACTCTGCCACCAGAAATCGAGCCAGCAGAAATCGAGCAACAACTCGATATCGACCAATCTCGGTCGATATCGACCAACCCAAGTTGAGTCGATTTCCCCACCAGAGACGAATGCAAATGGAATCGAGCAACATCACTCGATATTGACCAATCTTGGTCGATATCGACCAACCCAAATCGACCCATCTTCGTCTACATCGACCGAATCTCCACCAGAACAGCAGCAGTCGATATCGAGTAAAATTGGTTGATATCGACCAGATCCTCAGGAGCGGAAGGACACCGAATCTGCAAAGGTAAGCCAAGGTATGGACGTCTCTTCTCCCATTTCCATTAAAGATTTATCTATACATGGGAGAGGTTTGCCTTTGTATGTGCGCTTATGTAGAGTTTCCAATGACGATCCTAAGGAATACGAAGTAGGAGACAAATTCTATCTCTCCAAATCAAATGATTATTGGTTCCCTAACAAGTTCAAAAAGAAGAAGATGGGACCTTTCACGGTGAACAAGATCCATTCAGGCGGACTGCAGCGGATGGACAAGAATGGAGTCTTGTTTGAAGCCCAAGCTACATGGGCCCTGCAGATGCCACCTTGAGCTTAATGGCGAAGTCGACCTAGCGACTATAAAGTCTAGAGCTTGTAAATAGATAATTAGGTTTTGGGATTTTGGGACATTGTTGCTTTTGTTTTCGGTTTTTGGACATTATTTTTAAGTTTTTCTATTGTGGGTATTTCTTTTCTAACAATTTTTGCAGGAACAAACAAAGAAGCAGCAGCCTCACTCAATATCGAGTAATTTAGGTCGAAATCGACCAGATCACCCAAAATCGACCAGTTCTACAGAAGCAATGCCACTCGATTCTGACAATTAGCACGTCTGTCTAGTGAGTTTCTTTCTTTACCCTTATTTTTTATACAGTGAGGACACTGTAATGTTTAAGTATGGGATGGGGGAAAGGCTTACTTTGTGCATATTTGATTTTATTTGACATTTTTTGTGCATTATTTCTTGAATTGCTTATACATGGCTACTTTGGATTTCATACTTGATTTATGTGCTTATATACATGTTTTCCAAAGTTTATAAAAAAATAACCCCTATTGAAAATTTTGAATTTTTTTGAATAAGTGTCATGGAAGCCTAATTGAATTCAACGATGCAAAAATTAGATTCATTAGAGATATAGCATGAAATTGCCTAGTAAAGAGAAGTCACAATGAAGTGCATATTTTTATTGAAAACCATGAAAGGAGGTAAAATTTGATATTGCTTTTGACATGTTGCATGATAAGAGGATGGAGGACTTTATATTTCCATATATACTCATATTGTTATATCCTAGCCCATACCTATGCTTATGCATAAAAAAAGCCATATTAAGCCTTATTTTATATATTGCTCCACATGATCTAAATATTTCCCATTCTTTACCTTATTTCTTATCCGGGGATCACCTTATTTCTTATCCGGGGATTATATTGAGAATGGAATTACATTATGGAGATTATTATATGGTGGTTGTGTTGTTGTTATTATCATATTTGGAGTTTGGCAGGAAATTGAAAAATTATGGAAAATTAAACGTGTGAAAGAAAATCCGGTCACCTCAGGAGATAAAGGTAGATCGACCCTACCTGCATTGAGATGTTAGTTCCGCATGATGGGACACCAAGGTGAGGAGTCCAAAGCACTAAGTATCCGGGGCCATTCATGACACCCATGTTTGCGACTCGCGAGAAGGAAGTGCTGAAGTTAGAGAGATAAAAGCATTATAGTGAAAAAAGCAAATAATGATTTATGAGAGCATGAGTGATGTGGAAATTATGATGGGAGAAGGTGCATCAAAGAAAGAAAGCGAGTTCGAAGAGGTTCTCCCCGGATTTAGTACCATATTGCCCAAAAATAGTCCACCACTATACCTTTTACCTTTTCTTCACTATGATCTTAATTGAAATCCTCTTGATTATTAATGCTTTGTCACGAATGAATGTTTTTGCATAACCCTCCTTTTATGTGCGAAGTTGTTTTTATTGCACATCCACGGATTTGTGACACTAGTACCTTTTCGATGATGGTAATTGATTGCAGGGACATATGTCAATAGATCTAATATGTTGAGAGTTTTGATTTCTTCCCCTGAATGACCATTTAAAATATTGCTTAAGGACAAGCAAGCTTAAGTATGGGGTCTTTGTTGTGAGCCTAATTTGCCATGTTTGATACTTACTTTTATATCGATTTCTGCATGCATTTCATACATTTGGGTTAGAAAAGTACAGATTCTATGTAGTTTATGCTTCATTGCCAAATTATGGAGTCTACACTAGTTTCTGTTTAATTTCGCATAAATCGAGGCATTTTACAACTATTTGCAGAGAGAAAGGAAAATCACAAAATGGTCGATATCGACTAGAGTAGGTCGATATCGAGTAGATCAAATCGAGCAGAAAAGTTAGAAGTCGACCAGAGAATGGGACCGGACCAGAAGAGGTCGATATCGACCTATGTTGGTCGATATCGAGTCAATCAGGTCGATTTCCAGCCAGAGGCCGAGATCGAGTGAAGAAACGAAGAGAGGTCGATTTTGACCTATGTTGGTCGGTATCGACCAAATACCAAGTCGAAATTCCTGCCAGAGTCTATATCGAATGGTCAGAAGACGAATATGAGAAATCAACTCAATATCGACCAAACTTGGCCGATATCGAGCCTCATGATATCGAGCCCTTCTCTTTCGATATCTCCTATGGAGCTCTTGATCAACTACATCGTATGTAGCACCATCCATGTCGCTCCAATGAAGATACCCATCATAATAGGGTCGAATTGCCCATCGAATGTACTCTTCGGGCAAAGGTTTAGAACTCATCTTCTTTAACATTTTGGCTAAGAAGAAACAACTCAGTTATCGAAAGCTTGATGGACTCGAGTCGATTAGCTTTAATACCACTTGATGAGACCCGAGGACCGGTGATGTGTGACGAATGTTGTTGGGGATTTCGCCCTTCCCAAACTAGTGATAAAAATCCAAACTTAAACACACAACCAACATATTAAGCAATCAAGCAATTAATAAACAAAATAACTACTAGTATAGCAAGAAT
The DNA here is from genome assembly GCA_037127255.1 of Persicaria tinctoria. Classification (NCBI taxonomy): domain Eukaryota; kingdom Viridiplantae; phylum Streptophyta; class Magnoliopsida; order Caryophyllales; family Polygonaceae; genus Persicaria; species Persicaria tinctoria. The sequence continues at coordinate 36,382,933 of JBANSL010000012.1, read as the reverse complement.
GTCCGGTGTCGAACCCACCGGGAGAAGCAACTTCCTACTAAAGGTAATTCTTTGTTTGAGCTTATTGTGGTTCTTGACCATCCCTTGACAAGATTGGAAGATCGACATTTACAAAGCTTTCGTGAGTTACATGAGCATCAGTTGACCTTGGCTAAGAAGTTAGATGAGATCCATACTTGTCTATTGAATCCCTGGGCTAAAAAACTGCAACAATTGATCCAACGGTCTTGGATCCCAGACCCCACCTTCACAGTAATTACTTAGTTCATTTGCTTCCTTCAAGCCTTTATTTTATTTTTCATTGTTCCTTTTTATGTATATTTATTCATTTAGGAGAATGCAACATGTAAGGGTTGGGGGGAGAAGTAGGGCTGGGCAAAATTCGGATCGAACCGGAATCGGACCAGGACCAGACCACAAATTACGATCTTTGGATCAGAACGGGATATTACAGTCTAGTCCACGGTCCAAGAAATTTTAATTTTCGGTTTTCGGTCCAAATCCGGGACTAGACCAAAATTTTCGCCCCAGACCGGAATTTGACTAGAATTTTTTTAATTAAAAAAAAGTGGTTGTGCAGTACAACCTTTTTTCTCTGCCCCGTCACTCCCAATTGCGTTACAACCTTTTTTCTTTTAAATAAAGAGCTCACTAGCCTTTAGCACATTCGGCCCTAAATCCCCCCCCTCTCTCTCTCTCTCTCTCTTGCGCGCGCTTAGTCGTTGCTGCCCACGCCCTTCGCCACCACTCATTAATCATCACCCTCCTGCCTGACATCTATCTCCCCTTTCTCTTTAGTTCGGACTGCCTTAACACTATCTCGCGCTGTTCACGCTCGGCTCACAACCTCACACTCGCACAGAGCCAACCCTCGGTCTCTCCCTCTTCAGTCGTCACTGCCATCGCCACCATCCGGCCAACCGTCATCCGCCATCGGCCAACCATAGACCTTCCTCTCTTCACTCTCTTTTCAGATCTAGGTTTATTGAAATTTTAATTTGTACTTTAAAATTTTTAGATCTAATTTTGTGTACATGTTGTAGAAGAAATTTCAATTTTCAGATCTAGAGGAATTTCAATTTCAAATCTGGGAGGAATTTCAATTTGAATTTGTATATCTTAAACAATGACAATGTAATGTAATTGTGTTGTTCATTAATGTTATTTGTTTTAACTGTGACAATGTAACCCAAATTTTTTTTTTAGAGTTGTAGGGATAATCCGGTCCAAACGGTCATTTCGGTCCGCGGACTGGAAAACCCGGGACTATATTAATCGGTCTCGGTCCATCCATAGTCCATGTTTTCGAAAATTCTGATCCACCGGTCTTGGACCGGACCGGAAATTCTGGTCCAGTCCGATCCGGTCCAGACCGGAAGCCCAACCCTAGGGAGAAGTGAAGTAAATTTTGTTAGATTAGTTCATGTTTAATATTTTCTAGTTCTTTTATTTATTTATTTTCGAAATTCATGTATTTCGTGCATCATGGTTATGTTATTTGATTTATAAAATGTAAAAAATACAAAAAAAAAAAGAAAATGTTGAAAAATCCAATAAAATGTTTAGTCTCATGCATTGCATATTTGTGTTATCAAAGATACCCATCTAATTTGAGTTTGTCCTATTCAACTTTATACGGGCATGATCTTATAAATCCCATGGAATTCTGGAATGATTTGATCTTGTCTTTAAAATTGGTTTTAATGTGAAATATGATTAGGCATAGGTAATTGAGCATGTATGATCTATGTTTGTAAGCATGCTTGTTATTCATGAAAAAATTGTCGTTGTGAGATAGTTTTGGCCTTTTAAGGGATACATCTATATTCCTTTTTCTTTTCTTGTGTGATTTACTCTTTCTATGCATTTATCTTTGAGTATTGACACGATGATCTATTTTCAAGGCCGATTATATACATGTTCATTGTTTGATAAGTTCAAATGATAGAGGCAATTTTTTAGCCACATTTTATCCATGTCTACCTTATGTTATATCTTGTTTTGAAGCCAATTTGAGCCTTTAGCCTATTTTATTTGTTGCTCCATAAAATTATATTATTCCTAGCCTATGGTGAGCCTTACCCTCTTTCCGGAGAAATTGATATTTTTGAGTGGATTATGAAATCTATTTTGGAGTTGAGGAGGAAAGAAGCTAATGTGTAAGTTTTATGGTTTTGAGAAGATGTAATGTTATGTGCTTATTAGTTCCCTCATTTTTATGCATTTTATTCCTATGTATTTTCGGCTCAAAGTAAAAAAAAATTCGAAAAAAAAATGAAAAGAAAAAAAAAGTGAATAAGAGCGAAGTTTATTTGTTTTTGCATAATGAGGAAGAATTGGAATTATGTTGGGTGTTATAGATACATGAGTATGAGATGATGATGATATTGATGATTTTTGGATAGTTATGAGTTTATTGATATATTTTGAGAGTTATGAGTTTATTGATATATTTTGAGAGTTGTGATTTATGAGGATTTTTTGAGTTTATTGTTATATTTTAAGATGTTGTGTTTATGTGAGCTTGAGTACTGTTGAGTTGGTTTATGTTATGATGGGAGTTGTTGAAATCTTTTTTTCACGGAATTTATAGCACCACATGACCAAATTCCTTGCCTTTATGTTTCTTACCAAGCCCCATTACAACCCCATCGAATATAATCTTCTATGAAGGTTTCCATTGAGCGAAAGTCCTCTTGATGTTCTTATTTTTGCATTGGCGTATCTGATGGAGATTTTGTGATAGGAATCTCAATATTTGATTTGATGCTTGTATATTGAATTGAGGTGAGTGTATGCTTAAATCCTAAATACATGAGAGTGAGAGATACACATTATCGTTGGTGAGGTTGGATTTTTGAGCATGCAATCAACTTGATCCCATATATACATGTTATGACGTCTGTATGCCTTTATTATATTTGCACTATTGATGATGTTGCTATTGATGAGTAAAATTGTGAAGGAATCTCATGTGGGATGCATAGATGATGTTTTTTTCTTATTGTTGCTTGACGACAAGCAAGAGTTAAGTGTGGGGGGATTTGATAATGCATATTTCATATAGGCATTATAGGTATTTCTTATTGCATTTAGCTAGGAGTTATGCATATGTTTTAGTCTAGTTTCATACATTGCTTGTGAAGTATTTGAGTTTGAAATCTACGCCTTTTTTGTGTTTATTCTGCAGAGTTACATTCTGACCTTGGAAGGGATCTTGAAAGAGCTTATGAGACAATTTTTGGAGCATATGAAGGCTGAGGAAGAGGATAGAGAGGAGCAAGTAAGCACAACATTGAAGAAAAGAGGAGAATCCATCAATGCGAAGGGCGGCGCCCGCCACGATACCGTTTCCAACGATTGAGATTTAGATATGAAGATTTTATTTCCTATTATAATATTATTATATTTCTAGGGTTTGCATGACTCTTTATTAGGTTTTATTTGGTTGTTCCAGCCGTGTGTGGCATAGCGTTGTGAGACAATGAACACAATTAAAGAAAAGGGTTTTTTGCCTATGAGTTGCTAAACTCATAGTTTCGCCTGTGATTCGAAGACATGGTTGTTTGGATTATGAGGATTTGATTCTATTTAGTTATTCATATTTATATATATCATCTTGTGGTTATTGATTATATATTTGTGTTCTTTTCTATGATTGATCACCATGTTAGGAATTACACCTTAGCTATTAATTCGTTGTTGTGTTCTTGATAAGAAGCGAAGGTATTGAAGTAATGATATTTCTTTGTCTTTGTAGTGGATTATTTCAATTGATCTATGTTGATAGGTGTCGATTAGAGCTGATGTTGGCTTGCGCATATTTGTGTCCAATTGCATTGAATCGATATGCCAATTGGTCTAATTACTTGAGTCCTTAATGCTATTCTTTAGTGATATTGAATAAGGTGATTTTATCCATCCAGATCCTTCAACTTTAGGCAAGTAGACATATGTTTATGAGTAATTAATGAATCAATCCTAGGATCATGAATCTCAACCATTGTCATAGAATTACATGTGAAATATATTCTCTATTCTATTATCAATTACTTTGCAATTGTTCTGAGCCTAATTCGCCATGTTTTACACTAACTTTTATATTGGTTTTTGTATATATTTCATGCATTTGGGTTAGAATTGGACATATTCTATGTAGTTTATGCTTATTTTCCAAATTATGGAGTCTACACTAGTTTCTGTTTAATTTCGCAGAAATCGAGGCATTTGATAGAAATTAAGAGAAATGATGAAAAGCTCGAAGTCAACTACAGAAAGTCTGAGGTAAAAGAACAGCTGAACCAGGATAAATCGAGCAAGAAACGAGAAAAAAGCACTCGACATAGTTCTAGTTGACATCGACTAAACCTAGTTGATGTCGAGTACATCAAGACGGATTTTCACGGAGACGACCAGAGATCCACTCGAGGAGCCCAGAGCTACTCGACGTCGAGTGATCCTACTCGATGTCGAGTACACACGTCGAGTCCAGAAGGTACCCGAGCTCGAGTGCAACCCAGAAGAAGAAGATACCTAGTTGACGTCGACTATACTAGTCGATGTTGAGTACCCCAGTGATGAATTCGAGTCCGAGAAGATAGATTACTTGCAAGTGAAGATATGTGGAATTCTATCCATCCACATGAAGCTCTATCAAGTCCAAGAGGGATTTATCCACATTAGATAGTTTCCTTATAGATTTATTTCCATTATTAATTAAGTTTTATCTTATTTTTTTAGATAGAAAGTTTTAGATATAGATAGATTGTTCTTCCATAGATTAGCTAAGGTTGAACACTATAAATAAAGCCTTAGGAGCTGAGTTTTATTCATTCAATTTCAGTCACAATTAGTTACGGAGAGAGAGAGAGAGAGAGAGAGAGAGAGAGGCCGAGTGGAGCAAGGGAGCGAAAGTGATATGGCTTTGTTCGGTTTGCACTTTCTTCAGTTTTATTTAATGCAAGTAGTTATTTCTTTTATGATATCGATGTTTATTATGATGAGAAGCAAGTAGTCACCCAACTTCTAGGGTCGGGGTGAGCCCGACGGTAGCCATGTAAGGTAAATGCGATAAATGTACAATCTTTTGATGCGATTTCGTCTTCTATCCCTGTGAGCATGATTCTTTTGCGAAAGTTGAAGGTGATCTTTGTTTGTGTCATTGAAGCGAAAGTGATCTTAATCCAACTTGGATTTATTATGTCAAAAGGGTTAGTAATAATTAGGGTTTATGCGAAAGCCTCTATTTTTCTACTTGTTAATAACGAAAGCTACAGTAGTCGACGTCGAGTTTGTTTGCTGGACTAAAAAGGCGGGCGCTGACACGCTTCCTCGTGGATCGATCCTAACTGCCTTCTACTACAACAGGAGGAAGTCTTATATTTATTTGCCTGGATGGGAGTTTGTTTGCTTTTATTAGTTATATTTTATATTTATTTCATACTTTACACATCCTCCTACAACAACAAATTGGCGCCGTTGCCGGGGAAGCAATTAATCGCGCCCTTTTTAGTTCTTTTTTCTCTTCTTTCTATTCGTTTTTGCTTTTTAGTTCCTTTTTACTTGTATCTTTTTGTTCTTGTTTTTCAGGTGCATGCGAAGAACTGATCGCACACCTATCGATCTTATTCTCGAGCCCAAACGCTTTTTCCATTTACTGTAAAGGCTTAGAAGGAGACTCATGTCGACTACCAACGAGAATGCGGTCCCTCTTACACCATCACAAGAGCTTGAGCAACTCCACCTACGGATTGAGGAACTCACCACCAGAGAAGCAGAGCACGCCCGACGAGAGGCGGAATATCAACAAAATCAACAACGGTGGAAGGCAAGGGTGGATCGCGAAGTAAACGCCAGAAGAGAACTTGAGGAGCAGATTCAGCACATCCCTGCAAGCGCAAAGGAGTATCTGCATTCTACTCTGTAAGTTCCAGAATCACAGATCATTCTTCACCCTAATAATTTTGAACTTCGTCCTTCTTGTATTACTGAAATTTGGAGGAATCAATTTAGGGGAAAGCCCAATGAATGTACTTTAGTACACGTCACTACTTTTATAGATTTATGAGAAGCTATTGCAGATGATGCCAATCTAGAATACCCGAAACTAAAGGCTTTTCATTGGTCCCTTGCAGGAATAGCATCACAGTGGCTTGAAGGATTACCAACACGATCAATTCGCATGTGGAACGAACTACATGATTTGTTTCTTAACAAGTTATTTCCTCCTGTAAAGACAGCTGCGCTCAGACAACAAATCACGACTTTCAAACATAAGCCAAGAGAGACACTTGCACAGGTCTATGAGCGTTACAAAAGGCTTCTGAAATCCTGTCCTACACACAGACAGCCACCCTACGTCATCCATGAGATCATCTTAAACTGCCTGGATGCACCTACTAAGGAACGGATCAACAACTACACCTCTTATAGGTATCTCGAGTACAACCCACGACGTGCTTGGGAGACCTTTGAGATGTTGGCCAATTACGACAACACATATGAGACTTCTGCGGCCTCATGCAAAAGGTATGAAAGGTCAGCCCCATCTATGCCCTTATATGAGTCGCCAAAGGAGATTGATCCAGACGTGAGAGGCCAATTGCACAATGACCAGGTACGTCGTCTCACCAAACAAGTCAAGTTCTTGTCTAAAAATCAGTCTTATTTGGAATGTGGGTCTGTGAGGCACAATACTACTGAGTGCCCGCACGTTGATTAAGTACAGCTAGCAGAATCCCACGAAGAGGTAAGGTATGTAGGGGGACACTACTCAGGGAAACATCAGAACAAGAACTGGAGCTATTATCGCCAACTCCAACATCAAAATCCCCCGCCCTACGGAGCTCCTAGTCACCTCGACAGAGAAGGTAACAAAGATGACCTGCAGACTATTCTTGAGGAGATGCGGAGGAATCTCTCAAATAGCAAGCAATTCATCAATTCGATCCATACTCAGCTGCACGACATCAACTCTAGGCTTGGGAAATCGATATCTAGCGAAAATCTATTGAGACCTAGATTGGTCAATTGGCAACATCCGTCCCCAAGCAATCGGGTACGCTCCCTGGATACTTTGAACCTAATCCTAAAACTAAATCTACAGGACAGATAGCTGCCATGAATTTGAGGAGTGGGCGTCAGATGCAAACGCCCGAGCAAAATACAGACGGGGAAGCTGTAGAGGAGTACTCGACGTCGAGTAAAGCAGTCGACGTCGACCAGCATCTACTCGACATCGAGGACCCACTTGTCGACGTCGACCAGAGTCCAGAACATGCCCAGAAGTCAACCACTCTTCTCGACATCGACCACCCTTCAGTCGATATCGACTAGCCTTCTGTCAATGTCGACAAGTGACAACACTCCTGCACCTCCAAAGAAGAAAACGCTGCCATTCCCAATGAAATCTTTGAAGGATCCTGCAGAGAAGAAGTTTCAGCGATTCGATAAGATGCTTCAGAGGCTCAACATCACCATTCCCTTCACAAAATCTCTTCATGAAATGCCATCATATGTCAAGTTCCTCAAAGAGATTCTAAGAAAGAAGCGGTCGATGGATGAGATCGCAGAGGAATGAAGCAAGATGGACGTTACAGAGAAAAGGCCAGATCCAGGTAAGTTTTCTATAACCATTGGATTTGGTCAATACAAGTTTAATGTTTTATGTGACTTAGGAGCCAATGTGAGTATAATGCTTTTATCTATATGGTCCAAAGTCAAGATAGGTGCTTTAGAGCATGTGGATGCAAAATTATACTTGGCAAACAACACGGTTGTCATCCCAACAGGCATGGTGGACGATGTGTCGGTACAGGTAGGTAAGTTCTTTGTCCCTACTGATTTTCTAGTTATTGATATAGCAGAGGGCCCTTCTTGTCCAATCATTCTAGGAAGGCCCTTCTTAGCAACGGTGGATGCCAACATAAGCGTAAGGACGGTAGTACTCATTTTCAACATCAGTGATGAGGTAATTGAATATTCTTTTAATAAAACTGAAAGGCATACAAGTCCTATGGAAGAGGTTAAATCAATCTCAGCTAGGTACATCACTTGCAGGGAGCCTAAGGTAAGAAATATGACCCCCGAGGAGTTGGAGAAGAGGGATATGGAAGCTCAGGTGAACGAAATCATGGCCATTCTGAACGAAGAGACAAAAAACCTACTCGACATTGACCAAGGTAAGTCAACGTCGACTAACTTTTTTTTAGATGCTTTGCCAAGTCTTAAGTATGGGGTTGATGTCGACAAGAAGTACTTGACGTCGAGTACTCTAGTCGACGTCGATCGGATCTAGTAGCCCCCATCGATTACACCAGCATCGAGTAAACCACCCGAGGCCGAGGAGTACTCGACGTCGAATAGTGTACTCGACGTCGACCAGCCTTGCACATTGACTTCTCCACCTCCATCGAGCAGTCCACCAGGAACAACGACGTACTCGACGTCGAGCAGTTCTACTCAATGTCGAGTAGAATATCTCAAACTAAAGGCTTTTCGTTGTTCCCTTGCATGATTTGTTTCTCAACAAGTTCTTTCCTCCTGCAAAGATAGTTGCGCTTAGACAATAAATCACGGCTTTCTGACAGAAGCCAGGGGAGACACTTTCACGGGTCTGGGAGCGCTACAAAAGGCTTCTGAAATCTTGTCCTACGCATGGACAACCACCCTACGTCATCCAGGAGATCATCTTCAACTGCTTAGATGCACCTACTAAGGAGTGGATCAACAACTACCCCTCTTATAAGTATCTCGAGTACACCCCACGGCGTGCTTGGGAGACCTTTGAGACGCTGGCCAACTACAAAAAAACATATGGGACTTATGCGGCCTTAAACGAAATGTATGAAAGGCCTGCCCCATCTATGCCCTTATATGAGCCACTAAAGGAGATTGATCCGGACGTCAGGGACCAATTCCAAATTGACCAGGTATGTCGTCTTACCAAACAAGTCAAGTTCTTATCTAAAAATCAGCCTTGTTTGGAATGTGGATCTGTAAGGCACAATACCAATGCGTGCCCGCACGTCGATCAAGTACAGCTAGCCGAAACCCACGAAGAGGTAAGATATGCAAGGTGACATTACTCAAGCCAACATTAGAATCAGAACTGGAGCTATTATCGCCAGCCCCAACATCAAAATCCCCTGCCCTACAGAGCTCCTGGTCACCATGACAAAGAAGGTAAGAAAAATGACATGCAAACTATTCTTGAGGAGATGTGGAGGAATCATTCAAAAAGCAAGCAATCCATCAATTCCATCCACACTTAACTGCACGACATCAACTCTAGGCTTGGAGAAATCGATATCTGGCGGAAATCTATTGAGACCCAGATTGGTCAATTGACAACATCCATCCCCAAGCAATCAGGTACGCTCCCTGGATCCCCTGAACCTAATCCTAAAACTAAATCTGCAGGACAGGTAGCTTCCATGAATCTTAGGAGTGGGCATCAGATGCAAATGCCCGAGAAAAATACAAACGGAGAAGCTACAGAAGAGTACTCGACGTCGAGTAAACAAGTCGACGTCGACCAGCATCTACTCGACATCGAGGAACCACTAGTCGACGTCCAAAAGACTCCAGAACCTGCCCAGAAGTCGACCACTGTACTCGACGTTGACCACCCTTCAGTTGATGTCGACCGACCTTCTACCAATGTCAACAACACTCCCGCACCTCCAAAAAAGAAGACGCTGCCATTCCCAACAAAATCTTTGAAGGATCCAGTAGAGAAGAAGTTTCAACGGTTCGTGAAGATGGTTCAGAGGCTCAACGCCACCATTCCCTTCACAGAAGCTCTTGATGAAATGTCATCATATGTCAACTTCTAAGCAAGAAGCGGTCGATGGCTGAGATCACAGACGAATGCAGCAAGATGGACATTACAGAAAAAGGCCAGATCCAGGTAAGTTCTCTATAACCATTGGATTTGGTCAATACAAGTTTAATGCTTTATGTGACTTAGGAGCCAGTGTGAGTATAATGCCTTTATATATACGGTCCAAAGTCAAGATAGGTTCTTTAGAGCCCATGGATGCAAAATTAAACATGGCAAATAACACGGTTGTCATCCCAACAGGCATGGTGGACGATGTGCCGGTACAGGTAGGTAAGTTCTTTGTCCCTGCTGATTTTCTAGTTATTGATATGGCAGAGGACCCTGCTTGTCCAATCATTCTAGGAAGGCCCTTCTTAGCGACGGTGGATGCCAACATAAACATAAGGAAGGGAATACTCACTTTCAACATCAGCGATGAGGTAATTGATGGACGGTTTTTTAGTCGCGTAAACCGTATCAAAATAAATTCGAACCTACCTAAATAATGTAGTTTGGAAAGCATGAGTCGATCTCACGGAAAATCAAGTTATTCCTAAGTTAAATTTATTTACCAATCAATATGAAACGGGGGGTTTTGAGTGATTGAAATAAGAAAGAAAACAAAATAAGCTATAAACAAATTGAAGATAACGATTAATAAAACAGTTTCATCTACAAATATCCACTTTAGTTGGTTGAATTGATATTGTAACTTCCTCCTATCCTTTTAGGTTTCCTATGAATGCCCTTGTCCCGACCTAATATAGTTACTAGTCCAATCAGTCCTAGAAACCCTTATCATTCGAAAAGTCCCTAAAGGATTTAACCCAATTGATAGCTTTAAGTTCAGAGATTAACCAAGGTATTTCCAGTCCCTAAAGAGGGATTTAACAACACTTCCAACTTCCTACTCATTCAATTAGTTCGACCAGCCCTAAAGGAACAAGTTTGCAACTTGGGTTAAAGTTCGCAACCAGAAATTTACAAAACCCTAGCAATTGAATTGATTCTACCAAGTTGATCATACAAGATAGAATAAAATAATCAAACATTCAAGCACAAAGAAGTTGAAACATTCACTATAGAAAATAAGGAACAAGAATTAGAAACTCACAATCAATCCAAACAAAGATTCAAATTGTAGACGAAACGGGAGAGCTTAGGTATCCATACAAATAAAACAAAAGACAATTAGGGTTTAGAGGAAGCAAAGTTTATCGGCCGGTCACTGGTCACATTCGGCCTCTTCCCCCGTATGAATGTATCTACTGTATGTATATATAAACTACGGAGTATAAATTTATCCTAATATAAATATATAATAAATATATAATCCTATTCTATCTAACTAATCTATCTAATTATATTGACCAATATAATAGCATGAAGCAGCACATACCGCTCCCTCTGCCTTGCACCGTCCGAACTCCAAGTTCACAAGTTGACGAATCATCCCGTGAATCGATATGAGCCAGTCCATCTTGCCTTCCAATTCACGAAACAATCCCATATGTTACGAGCAACCTCCAAATTTATACAAGTCATCCCAAAAATACCTGAAATATATAAAAACACTAGTGTAGACTCCGAAAATCAAATAATACAAATTAACTATAAAATAAGTAAAAATGCTCTAAATTAATATGCAATTCTACACTAAAAACATGACTAAAATAGACTCCATCAGTAATTGAGTATTCTTTTAATAAAATTGAAAGACATACATGTCCTATGAAAGAGGTCAAATCAATCTCAGCTAGGTACATCACTTGCGGGGAGCCTAAGGTAAGAAATACGACCCCTGAGGAGCTAGAGAAGAGGGATATGGAAGCCCAGGTGGAGGAAATCATGGCCATCCTGAACGAAGAGATGGAAAATCTACTCGACATCGACCAAGGTAAGTTGATGTCTACTAATTTTTTTTCGGATGCTTTGCCAGGTTTTAAGTATGGGGTTGATGTCAACCAGAAGTACTTGACGTCGAGTACCCTAGTCGCTGTCGACCAGATCTAGAAGCCCCCATCGACTGCAACTTCATCGAGCAATGTACCCGGAGCCGAGGACTACTCGACGTGGAACAGTCCCCTCCCCACTCGACTTCTCCTTCCTCGATGAGCAAGCCACTAGATGACAAAAAGCAGTCGATGTCGAGTACTTCTACTCGATGTCGAATAGATGAGGAGGTTCCCAAAAGCGATTTCACGAAGGTAAGCCAAGGTAAAGACGTCTCTTCTCCTATTTCAATTAAATATTTATCTATACATGGGAGAGGTTTGCCTTAGTATGTGCGATTATGCAGGGTTTCCAATGACGATCCTACCGAGTTTGAAGTAGGAGATAAAGTCTATGTCTCTAAATCCAAGAATCATTGGTTTCCCAACAAGTTCAAGGAGAAAAAGATGGGACCTTTCATGGTGAACAAGATCCATTTAGGAGGACTACAACTGATGGACGAAAATGGAGTCTTGTTTGAAGCCCAGGTTACATGGGCGCTGCAGATGCCACCTTGAGCTTAAACGGAGAAAGTCTGCCTAGCGACTATAAAATCTAGAGCTTGTAAAAAACAATTAGTTTTTGAATTTTTGGACATTTTTACTTTTGGTTTTTGGTTTTGAAACATTCTGTGTAACGATTTTTGCAGGTAAGAGACATTGCAGATGTACTCGACGTCGAGTACTCTACTCAATGTCGACTACCCATCACGAGGAAAATAAGTCGTTGTCGGGGAAGGATGACCCTGGACGCTTCAAGGTACTCGATGTCGAGTAGTACTAGTCGACATCGACTATGTCTGCTCGACGTCGACCACTTCTATGACACATTCAACACTCAATTCCAATGATGTGTACACCTGTCTAGTGAGTTTCTTTCTTTACCCTTGTTGTTATACAGTGAGGACACTGTAATATTTAAGTATGGGGTGGGGGAAGGGCTTACTTGATGCATATTTTACTATATTTGACAATATGTGTGTATATTTGAAGTTTATTTCTTGAATTGCTTATACATGAATACTTTGGATTTCATATTTTATTTAGGGGTGGTTTGCAAAGTATACAAATAAGAAGGCCAAATTAGGAAACTATACAAAGTTGTGGAAAATTTAGCAAACTATACAATAGACTCTCAAAAAGCGCGCACCCCGGATCTCTCCTTCTTCGCCAGTGCTGACACGAAATCACAGATATGATTTTGATCGTTGTAGGTTTCGATCGCCGATCTCGTCCTGAATCTCGGTACTATATTCTTCTAACATCTAAACATTACTGGATTGTAGTTTTGATGTCAGCTTTCGTACAGTTGATTGACTGTCGCTCATATATCTGTGAAAAAAAATGAATTCTTGTGTAAATATCGTTATATATCGAATTGCTGAACTCGTTTAGTGTAGATCATGTAATTACGACTTCGTTAGTTGTTGTTTGAATATAAATCAGAGTAAATCATCGAGAATATATAGAATTTCAAGTTCTTCATCGATCTGCTTCATTAATAGATACTCAATCGGTCAATATAACGATAGTTCAATATTAATTAGCCTATGCATTGTTATAAATCTGGTTGTTCAATGAATTCGAATTGTTGTGCTTGAATGAATTGAAAGGAAATCATTGTATGCTTTGTTCTACATAGATCGGTTTAATTTCTGGATTCGTTGTATAATGCTGACACTGTCTGAGATTTCTTAAATAAATAAAATGTATCTAACTTAGATCTATCATGATGGCACGGAATCAGAAGTAACTCATTGTACTTGTTTGCATATTGTCTGTAATTAATTGATAGGTCAAACATAAATGGAACCTCATATGATTACGGTAGTATTTGGTGGATCATGGGTATTTGCTAACACAGGCCTGGAATTCGTTGGAAATACAACATCAAAAGTGTTTATGCTATATGATTCAACCACGCTACACGACTTAAAGAGAAAGGTGTGCACTAGATTCAATGTAGACATTGTGCTTGAATTGCAATTTAGTCATTTGCACCCATACAAAATGCTGAAAGCCCCACTTACAGTTTATTGTGACGCTGATTTGAAAAAATTCCTCGATATATCAGCACTAGATGGTGTAAACTATGATGTTGAGTTGTGTGTCAGCATACAGGCACAACCACTTACAATTGTTGACACAAATGACAGGGAGAGTAGGAAATCAGTTGGATTGATTGAGTATGTCATGGACCAAAATCATATGATTGTTGACACTCAAATGCAGAATGTGGCGTCAGATGATATGTATGATGATATGGATAATGATAATGACATTAATTATGATGCTGACACCTAGAGAAGCATGCATTCTTCAATGCGCAGTGGAGATAAAACACTAGAAGATTACAAGGATGACAGCTCTAGCATGATTAGTTCCAATAACACCTCATCCAATATAATGTACATTGGGAGAATCTTAAAATCAAAGCAAGAAATAAAGGATGCTTTACGTATATTTGGGCATCGAGTAGAAAGATCAGAACTCAGGTATTTTAGGGCGCACTGCGTGGATAATAGCTGCAGATGGAAGTTACACGTAAATACTATTTATCAGACTTGCTACGAGGTGTCAGCGTACAATAATGTGCACACATGCACATGGGATGTGAGAACAAAAAATTGCAGGAAAGCACCTTCCTCAGTGATATCAAACATCATCCAGCCAATGTAAGTGTGTGTATGTAATCAAAATAACTCTAAATTCAAGTATCACATTATTCATTCTAATGTATACCTAATTACAGTGTCAACAACGGGTACAATCCAAAGCAGATAATGGATAAAATGAGGACATAAAAAAAAGCCCATTAGTTATTGGACAACGTGGCGGTCAGGAAGAATTGCACAAGAAAAGGACAGAGGGACAGCGGAATCAAATTTTGCTGACTTGCCATTATTTTGCCACATGATTATGGAGAAAAATGATGGAACTGTGGCATTGATGTCAACAGATAATGATGACAGGTTTAAATACTTGTTTTTATCATTTGGACAGTGCATTCGGGCCTTCCCTGTGTTGAAAAAGGTATGAAATTATCAGTGTCAGCACAGAGTCTACTTACTCACTTTTGAATGTTTCATTGTCATCACACAACTTATAATCATTATTTTACAGGTTGTTGTTATTGATGGAACATTTTTAACTGGGAAATACAAAGGGACTTTGCTTGGAGCAGTAGCACAAGATGCAAATAGAAATATTTTCCCACTTGCATTTGGCATTGCTGACACAGAAAATAACAGCTCTTGGGAGTGGTTTCTTCGCCAGCTGCTGAAGGTTGTTCCACCATCAAATGATTTAGTGTTTGTGTCTGATAGACATGTCAGCATTTCAAGAGCAATTGGCTTGGTTTACTGATGAATGATTTTTAGTCGCGTAAACCGTATCAAAATAAAACTCAAAAACCTACAAACTAGTATAGCAAGCAAGTAAGAGGTCAATTCCACAGAGAATCAAGTATTCTTTTGCAAAGTGTATTCACCAATTAGTAGAAAGGGGGGTTTTGGTGATTGAAACAAGAAAGAAAGCAAAATAAACTATAAACAGATTGATGCAAAATAATTTAGAGAAGATCGATCTACTTACAACTATCCACTTTATTTGGTTGAATTGATATTGTAACTTTCTCTTGTCCTTTTAGTCTTCCTATGAATGCCCCGACCTAATATAGTTACTAGTCCAATCAGTCCTAGAAACCCTTATCAATCAAACAGTCCCTAAAGAAGGATTTAACCCAATTGATAGCTTTAAGTTCAGAGATTAACCAAGGTATTTGCAGTCCCTAAAGAGGGATTTAACAACACATCCAACTTCCTACCTATCCAATTAGTTCAATCAGCCCTAAAAGGACAAGTTTGCTACTTGGATTAAGGTTCGCAATCAGGAATCTACAAAACCCTAGCAATTGAATTGACCTAACTAGTTGGCCAGACAAGATAGAACAAAACAATAAACAATCAAGCACAAAGAAGTTGAAGCATTCAATATAGGAAACAAGGAACAAGATTCAGAAACTCACAATCGATCCAAATAAAGTTTCAAATTGCAAGTAGAATGAAGAGAGTTTAGCCACCCATGGCGAACATCGCTCTCTCTCCAATTGTCTGATAGAACGTGGAATAGAATAGAAGTTGCACTACTAGAATTCTGTTATTTAACATCAGTGGATTAACATCATCCAGAAAAACAGGTGATGTTAAATAGATTTTTAACATCAGCTCTTAAAATTGAGATGTCTAAAATAAATAAAAACATCACCACATTTTTTCGACCAATTTTTTTCGAGCAAAATTGAAATATTGAGTCAATTTAAAAACCCGCCTAATAAATCCGACCAAAAAAATTCAAGATAACCCTATACCCTTGACAAGAGGCAAACCTGTCGTTGTTCTTGCCAAAGAATACTCAAACTCACAACTAGTATAGTGTGTAAGCAAGAGGTCGATCCACAGGGAAATCTATCGATTCAAGTGCAAGTCTAATCGCTAATAGAGAATATGGGGGGTTTTTGGTGTGAAAAAGGTCCGTCTTTTATCAAAGCGGAAGCAAGCAAATAAAGTAAATTGATTTGTAGAATACAGTGGAGAGAAATAGGTTCACCTACAATTTATCACTTCGATTGATGAATTCGATCCTTGTTTCAACCTCTAGTTCTTGTCTTTTCCTATCAATGTCCTTGTCCAGATCTTAGGTAAATTACTAGTCCTACGAGTCCTAGCAACCCTTACCTCCAAGTAACCCTAACACGGTTAAGATTCAACCTAGAGATAGCATTAAGATTATGAATTAACCAAGGTACACATAATATCAAGCTACGAGTCGATATTCAACATGTATTCAACTTCCTACACATCCAATTAGTCCTACGAGTCCTAAAGGGATATGATTGCCACTTGGGTTAAGGTTCGCTACGAGGAATCTGCAAAACCCTAGCAATTGAATGAATCTACTCTAACTAGTTGATCAGGCCAGAGAGAATAAAACACATTCAAGTAATTAAGCACAAAGAAGTCAAAGCATTGCAATAGGAATAAGAACTAGATTAAGAAACTCACAATTCAACAATCAAAGATCCAAATCGTAGGCGAAACCTCGAGAGTTTAGTTCGTCATGCTCAACGACGCTCTCAACAATGGAATAATGTGCTAAGGTCCAAGAAAGAATAACTAGAAAAGCCTTAAATAGTCTAGAGAAAGTCGGTCCAAAATAGCTTAATGAAAACCCTAAGTAAATTCCGGCCTAAATGTTCAGCTACTGTACGGGCCGCGGGGCGGCCAGGCCAAGCCGCGGGGCGGCCGGCGATCAGCGAAGTTCCTCGTTTCTTCCTTCGAGCCGCGGGGCGGCCAGCGATGCTGCGGGGCGGCCTGCGATTCTTCCGAGTTCTCCTTCTTTGTTTCCAGCAGCTCCTGAGTATTCTCCTTAGCTTATTTTTTGCTCTTTTCAAATCCATTTCACCTCCAATCTACTTTACCTGAAATAAACCATAAAATCCTGTAGATTCCGCCTCTTCTAACTCAACAAGTGATAATGCAAATTCAACTAAATAAATGCAATATTCACACCTAAATAATGCTAAATGCAATCTATTATGCAACACTAACCATGCTCTATCAAATTCCCCCACACTTGAACCTTTGCTTGTCCTCAAGCAATAGAAAACTTAACTCTGCAGCCCCACAGAATAGCAATTCATGTATCCACACCTCAATATTCTTTAAGTGCATGAAAACTAGCAAACACAAAAGATTAATAACATCATAGAACATAATTGGAATAATCAATGAAATCAGGCAACCATATTCATTCTAGACCTCACAAAGGATATGTGTTTCACTCTCGCTCAAGTGTTTAGGTTTAAATGTTTACGCTCAGAACTCAATCTTAAAAAACTTAGCTACAAGAGACTTGCACCAGTGTTTTAAATCTCCACCGCTGGTGACTCTACACACAACAAAAATCATGAGGTCTTTCAATTGGGTTGTAATGGGGCCAAGGTAGAACATATAAGGTATGGACAATTTTGGTCATGTGGTGTTCAAAATCCGGGAACCAAGGGAGCTACCAAATCATACAACCACTCATAAACATCTCATACCATATCTCTATAATGCCAAACAACACCAATCTCAAGCATAAAACTTTAGAAACCATAATCAACTCCTTCTTTTATTTTTCTTTTATTTTTCTTTTTTTTTTTTCTTTTTCATTCATGCTATATCAAATGATTTTCCTTGACTTTTACCCCTAAGTGAATTTTATCCTCCTTAGGTCCCAAGTAATAAAAATGCTAGCAAGAATCAAACATCTCAATAATACACCTCCAACATACCATCTACCACCACAAACCATCATCCACACTATAGATATTCACCAACTAGTCCTAAATTCCCGGATTGGGTCAGGCTATCATTGTCTATGGAAAATTCTTATGGAGCTATAAAAGTATAGGCAATTAGGCTCAAACTGGCTTCAAGCAGAGGATAATATGTAAGGTGGGAATAGAGTCAAATAGGGCTGGCTAATAAAGGTGCCTCAATCATGTTTAAGTCATGTGCAGAAATCATAATATGCAGCCTTGAACAAGATATCTCAATGCAAGTCAAAGAGGAAGTAATCGAAGAGAGTACACACAACAAGCAAGAGGACTCAATAAAGTGTAGTCCTGAATAGGCAAAAATAAGCTCACTAGGTCATGTCTAGAACTTCAAGATCACCCAAAAATTCAAGATTTTATGTGCTCAATTATTAATCAATCATGCCTACCAAATAGTATAGAAAACATATATCAAAGGCTTCAACAATCCAAGCACATCATGGGGCATAAATCTCAACAGAAAATATAGAGGACAGACGGCATCCACATGGGGAAATAAGACCTATTCCTAATAATGCAAGAACTAAAACTATATATATATATATTTTTTTTCAAAATAGAAATAACAATTATAGAAACTAAATATGCATACAACTAATATAAATAAACATGCAACCTTAAAACTTAAAATGCAATGCAAATTAGAACCAAAATACAGAGAGTTTTCAAGTCTTCTCCCCCACACTTAAATATAACATTATCCTCAATGTAGAAAAGAGAACAAAAACATCAAAATAAACATAAAAGGGAAAAGAAAAGAAACAACTAACATGCTCACTGCTGAGGTGGTGGAGGCGGCGGATATGGTGGGAATTGTGGATAGGCGAATCGATAGAAGTCCTCTTGCCTCTCCCAGATCTGCTCCTGCATCCGTCGGATCGCCGCCTGGCTCTCAGAGACCTCCTCCAGGTGGGAAGTCAAGCCACGTACATCTCGACGAATGTCGCTAACATCCACATACAGCTGCTGCTGGTGGTCCCACATCACGTCCTGTCGCTGGTGCATCCGCTGCTGGTTCTCCCACATTGCGTCTTGACGACGCGACATCATCTGCTGATGCTCCCACATAGTGTTCTGCTGGAGAGACATATCAGCCATCTGCTGTGCCAGCGAGTAGTAATCTGGACCAGCACCTCCAGCTGTGCCAGAAGGTCCAGCTCCTCCAAAATCCGTCTGAGCTCTGGGAACATCCTCAGCATCGTCCTGCTCAGCATCAGGAACCTGCTCCTCCTCCTCATCATCATCCTCATCCATCTCATCCCCCATAAAGAAATCAGCAGCTGTAGGGCCAAATGGGAGATGACGGGGCAATCTCAACTGGATCTTCCCCTGATGGCCTGCCCTCCAGATCCACATCGGTGCTCTGCCCTCCAGGTGGCCAGTTTTCCTCAACTGGGCCTCATCATAAAGAAATGATCCATGCTGAATGTCATGGGCAGCGCTCATATCGATGCATGCGTGAGCTATGAGGGTGATAAGACCCCCAAAGCTAATGGTTGCCTTGCTGCGCTTGTCCAGGATATCCTTGCAGTTCATTAGAAACAGATTTACCTATCCTGGAACCACAGGGCTCTCTGGCGTCAGGCACCACAGAAATGACATGTCCTTCAGCGAGATCTTGTTGACCTCAGCCTGTGCGAAGAAGGTGTTCGCCAGAACCTTGTGAATCAGTCGTAAGGCAGGATGGCGAATGCTGGAGTTGTACTGACCCTTCTTGGCCTCAAAAGGCACTCTAGTAGATGCCAACCAAAAAGCCACAGGGCCCTCTCCCTTGCAGACATCAAGCCAACCAGCAGTCGGCGCAGTAGTAACACCCAGAATCTCTGCCAATCTCTCCTTTGACAATGTGTAATCCCTCCTAAGCAACCGAAAATCAATAGATGCACGGTTCACACTCAAAGTTGCTAAAAATTCTTTACATAGGCTTGGATAAGTAGGAGCATTCTTCTCTAACAAACCTCCTAGGCCCCCATGCTCTAATAGCTGCCTAGTGCAGGCATCCATCTGTAATAATCTCAAGGTAGGCTCATGAAAGAATTTCGTTACAAAGAAGTTTCTAGTGTTCAAAGCAGTCCATCTCTCCTTCTGATTTCTATTCATTCCATGTGGTCTCGACATTTTGAATCTGAGCTACGAAATATTACCCAAAAGAATGGAAATCAAGAAAAACTCACGGCAAATCAGTCTCTGCAGTGGCCGCGGGGCAGCCGAAGGTGGCGACGGGGCGGCCGGCGAGTGGCCGCAGGGCGGTGGATCAGGTGACGGGGCGACCTAAGAATCGCCGGATCTGGAACTTCCGTTGTCGGATCTGCTTTCCGACGTCCCTAACTTCCTCCCTCCGTGGTGGATTTGAAGAAACACTTGGAGATTTCGTAGGAGAAAGCCGAATTCTGTGTAGATCTAGAAGAGAGAGGTGGTGGGATGGAGTTTTGTAGAAGGCAGATGAGAAAAATGGCAAAGAAGGATGGAGAGTTTTGGTGAAAGAAGGAAGCTTTGGAGGAGGCGTTTCAATGGAGTTTCTTAAGGGGGAGCTTGAAGAAGGAAGATGAAGAGGAAGCAAATGGCGAGAGGGCGGCTATGTGAGAAAGAGGAAAGAAAAAGTTGTGGTTAGGGTTTATTATGTTTAGCAAGTGGGGGCCCGCACGGGCCCCTAAAATTTTTTCTATCCGGAAGCGGTCGCGGAGCGGCCAGGGCAGGCGACGGGGCGGTCGGCGATCTTCGCAAAGGACTTCGCTGCGACCCAGCCGCGGGGCGGCCGGCTTCATTTCCGCCATTTCACTTTGTTCTTCCTCTGCAGTGTTAGTATGGCCAAGCCAACCTAAACTAAACTAAAAAAAACGTAATGCACCGATAAAATAGAATGTAGATTACTTACCTTGGGTTGCCTCCCAAGCAGCGCCTTTGGTTACCGTCGTTGGCTCGACGTTATAGTCATCCACTCATTCAAGACTCAAGCGGACATCGACAGCGCCCTCAAAAGCAAATCAAACTCTCGTGCCCAACCGATATTCGAATGCACACTGAAAATGAAACAATTGGTAATTAAAATTTTAGCAATGATGACCATTACCAACTTACCCTTCATTCGAGCTTGATTCTCCCTCGAGGGTATGTAAGACCACCAACACAGTTCTGTTGGGGGTTTGTTGAAGTAGTGGCTCCAAGGATCGATATATTCACCAAAATCTCCCAATTTGCAAAATGTACCAGTTTCTTGTTCAGGAACCACAGAAATTAGTTCCAGACTTGGCTCTTTGATAGGCGAGTTGGAGATGATTTCTACGAATGAAGGGGGCATCGAAACATCCTCAATCTCTATGGACGTCCCCTGAGATTTCGTGTCAACAACCACTTGATGCTCTTCTTCATTACCAGAGTATTCATCTTGGCTTTCATCAAGTTGAGGAATAGAATGCACCTTAACTATCAACTCTTTCAATGTCTGCGAGAGTTGGATAATTGCTTCCCCATTTTGATTGATAGCTTCCCCAGTTTGATTCATAGCTTCCCCAGTTTGATTCACTATCTCACGTAATTGCCCTATCTGCTCCATTAAGACAATGGTTGACTCCTCCATGGATGGGTCGGAGTACTCCATTGGTTGAAACGTCGAAGTGTAGGATTCTTCCTCCACTGATTGGTCACCCATGTAGCAGAGAAGATCCCATAATCCCGACACTCCTAAACCAGCAAAGCTTCCATTATTTATGGACCTGGCAAGTTCTCGGGTCTGCGGAGCCATGCCCTCAAAAACGCAAACCACCACATCTTGCAAAATATCTCGGAAACCCCGTGAATAACGGATGTTAAATAAATTTTGCACTCTTGTGAGGTAGTTGTGAAAACATTCTCCCTGAAACTGCCATAACTTCAACATCTAGAAATATTAGTAATAAGGTGTCGTGAACCGTAAGATAGGTCCATGACGGGGTTAGAGGTAAATATATACAAAAGTTAGCAATTAAAATAACACAAGAATTAAATAAGAGTTCCCCGGCAACGGCGCCAAATTTGACAAGAGGAAAACCTGTCGTTGTTCTTGCCAAAGAATACTCAAACTCACAACTAGTATAGTGTGTAAGCAAGAGGTCGATCCACAGGGAAATCTATCGATTCAAGTGCAAGTTTAATCGCTAATAGAGAATATGGGGGGTTTTTGGTGTGAAAAAGGTCCGCCTTTTATCAAAGCGGAAGCAAGCAAATAAAGTAAATTGATTTGTAGAATGCAGTGGAGAGAAATAGGTTCACCTAAAATTTATCACTTCGATTGATGAATTCGATCCTTGTTTCAACCTCTAGTTCTTGTCTTTTCCTATCAATGTCCTTGTCCAGATCTTAGGTAAATTACTAGTCCTACGAGTCCTAGCAACCCTTACCTCCAAGTAACCCTAACACGGTTAAGATTCAACCTAGAGATAGCATTAAGATTATGAATTAACCAAGGTACACATAATATCAAGCTACGAGTCGATATTCAACATGTATTCAACTTCCTACACATCCAATTAGTCCTACGAGTCCTAAAGGGATATGATTGCCACTTGGGTTAAGGTTCGCTACGAGGAATCTGCAAAACCCTAGCAATTGAATGAATCTACTCTAACTAGTTGATCAGGCCAGAGAGAATAAAACACATTTAAGTAATTAAGCACAAAGAAGTCAAAGCATTGCAATAGGAATAAGAACTAGATTAAGAAACTCACAATTCAACAATCAAAGATCCAAATCGTAGGCGAAACCTCGAGAGTTTAGTTCGTCATGCTCAACGACGCTCTCAACAATGGAATAATGTGCTAAGGTCCAAGAAAGAATAACTAGAAAAGCCTTAAATAGTCTTGAGAAAGTCGGTCCAAAATAGCTTAATGAAAACCCTAAGTAAAATCCGGACTAAATGTTCAGCTACTGTACGGGCCGCGGGGCGGCCGGCGATCAGCGAAGTTCCTCGTTTCTTCCTTCGAGCCGCGGGGCGGCCAGCGATGCTGCGGGGCGGCCTGCGATTCTTCCGAGTTCTCCTTCTTTGTTTCCAGCAGCTCCTGAGTATTCTCCTTAGCTTATTTTTTGCTCTTTTCAAATCCATTTCACCTCCAATCTACTTTACCTGAAATAAACCATAAAATCCTGTAGATTCCGCCTCTTCTAACTCAACAAGTGATAATGCAAATTCAACTAAATAAATGCAATATTCACACCTAAATAATGCTAAATGCAATCTATTATGCAACACTAACCATGCTCTATCAACCCTTCTATTTCTTTCTTCTGCTGGTTACATTTCCATCCATCCCAAATCTTTGTTCACCTCCAACCTCTTCCATTTCCGTTGGTTCCATTTTCGATGCTTCCAATTGCTCCCCCAAATCCATCCTCCTCCTCCCGCTCTCCGCCATCCCCCTCTCCGTCCTCTTCTCACTCGAGCGCCGCGCTGCCTCCTCCCCCGCCTACGCCTACCACAGTAGCGGCTGGTTGCGCGAATCCGCCAAGTGGGACATTATCCACCACCGCTTCCTCGTCTCCTTCATGAAAGGCGGCATCGGCCATGATCGTCGTCCTTAACCATCATCGACGACCACCGCATCAGCGAAAACCTCATCGGCGACCACCGCACAACACCGCCTCTTGTTTGTTGCCCTAGACTTCTCTGTTGATGAGTATCAAGTGCTTGTTCGTTTAATGGGACTCTATCACCAAAATTGAGGACAGGTTGGGCACCATAGCTTGTTGCATTGACCAACATATATGTCTTGACTCTTGAGTATAAAGAGTTCTTCTGATGGCAGACACATGTATGGTCATTTTAGTATTTGCCAAAAACCTAATTGATATGTAGCTAGATGTAGAAGAAAGTGAGCTCTTGCCCTGTGACTGAGATTGATGTTCATTAGCCTGAAACTTAAATGTTGTTTTTTGTTATGAATGTCTGATTCTGCTACCTTGTATTTCATGAATCTTCTAGACATTTGAGGGGTTTCGAATGCTGTACTTGCATTTTATGTTCTCATTGTCTTGCGTTTCGACTGCTGCATTTGCATTTTTTTTTCCGTATCTTCTAGACTGGTGCAGGGTTTTAACTGATGTTTGTGTTTCAATTCTGTTTTGTCTAGACTGTTGCAGGGTTTCGACTTGTACATTTGAGTTTCGACTTGTACATTTGAGTGTTGTACATTTGAGTTTTGTTCAAATTTGTTTGCCTTAGATTGTACTGGTTAATAAATTGAAAAGAGTAATGCTTGATTAAAAACCGAAATAGACTACTTCTGCTTCTGCACCTGAACTGCAGATTGTAAGGTACTGCTCACAAGGTTAAGTGTTTCCTAATCTTGACCGAAGCTTCTCTATAACTTTGAATAGGCTTTGATTTCGCTTTCCTGTTCTGATAATTTGTTGCCGACTTGCCTTTTTTAACTTGTAATACCCGATCCCGAGGGATCTTTTTGGATTGCTGGATAATTAAGCCACCGAAATGAATTGTTGAATTGAAATTTAAAGCATTGGTTATTTGTTCCCGATTTGAATTGAATTGGAATGCATTTGTGGAGATTCATCCTATCTACTTTGATTTTTAGTTCTTAGTAATCAATTTAACATATCTGATCTGACTCTATGTAGGTGATGAGCAATGAACTGTTCAGATTGCAGAAGTGGTTAATTATGGGTACAAACCCAAAACCCTAAGTGAGTGGGAGGGGGAAATTGAAAATCAGGTGATGTATGAAGGAGCTTGGGAACAATGAGCGATGATAGTTCAAAGAAAAGTAAGGTACGTAATTTTTATTTTTACTCTCATTCTTCGCTTGCTGTACTACACATACATTCATACTTAAGTTGTTAAATTGGTTGTTTGTTACTCTTATTTTCATGAAGCTCTCTTAAGCTCATCCTAACTAACCATTACTAGAGCATTTAAGATTAGATCCAAAAGTCCTTTTAGATTCTTGAGAGAACTTAAACTTGATGACTATATGTAGATAACCCAATAACAGATCACCTCCCAGTCCATAATAAAGGTATAACAGTAACAATGATAACTTGTAGATAACCAAACTTAAAGTTTTACTTATGTTTATTAAATTTTACTTATGTTTTGTTTAGTTTACAATTTAGTTATAGTAATAACACTCGTCGGTTGTCCATCTCATCGCTATAGTGTGTCCTTTAGCAAGAGTAATGAATAAAGTTTCGATGAAAATTGTCTTCCTGGATAAGGTGAGACAATGCCAATATGTTTTGCTTATCAAGTTATCAGATAAGTAATTCCTTGATGATTTATGACAACATCTATTCTTTTTGGTTGGAAGAGCAACTTTTGGCATGCTAATGAAAATAGAAAATCAGTGCAAACAACAGTGTTGTCTGGTAGGTTAAATAGTCATTAGTGTGAAAATATATGGTTAAAGCAATATGGTCTTAGATCACCCAAAATTATTGACTGGTGAATCTGGGGGGTACCTTGGTAGCAGGCGATTTTTGCATGAGCTTGATCTCAATACTGATTCTGTCAAAGGTCTAAATGAAACATTGATTGAAATGGTATTATGCTCCATATGGTCTTAGATTTGGCCTGCAAGGCTGTTTTTTCTCAAATGGATTATCTTTGTCTATTTATCACGTTGGATAAAGCTTAATCTGATTGAATAAATGAGATTGCTTAGATTTTTAGGTCTGGCAAACTGGATATTTTTCTGATTTTCTGCATGGTTACTAGCTTTTTTCATTCCTGCATTTAAACAAGATATTGTTGTTAAGTGAATCATTTTAGATGGCATTGGTTGAGTGTTGTTAATATTTTGATGCAGTTGAACCTTGTTCATAGCTAGATTGATCTGGCAGTCATGTGGTGGCCCTTTTAACTTACAATGTAAAACCACTACTAGAAATCTGTAATAATAGTCATTTCCCTTTGATGAATATTTTGGCACAACATAAATGGTCGTAATAATAGTCATTTCCATTTGGCACAACATAAGTTTGTTTTTCTCCATAGTTATGTTGTTCTATTCTCTCTTTTTTTTTACACCATAAGAAAGCAGATTTTTTTCACTTCATTTTGTAAGTTAAGTAGATATTTCTCTTCTTGCTTTTTGATTACTTGAATTATATATTCAGTTATTTGTGTTGGTTAAAGCAATTCCAAATTGAGATTTAAATTAAGCGGATGGACAATAACTTGGTGTACTTGGGTATTGATCTATTGTTCTTTGGTGTACTTGGGTATTCTGTTAAAATATCTTGTTTGTATGTATATGTTTCTTTTCTTTTTTTTGTTAACAGGTACATGTTTCTCTTTCATTCTCTGTTTTGAACAAAGAAGTGAAAGGTTTTTATCCAGTGTGTAATTAATGTGATCCTTATCTGACATGATGCTTCTGATCTTAGGTTAGATTAGTCTTGTTGTGGCTGCTTTAGTTGTTCATGTCTCTGTGGAGGACTGGGGAGATGGAGGTATTGTAAACTGGCTAGGGAAGAGATGAATTCTTGTCCAGAGTGCATTCCAGGTTTCTTAGAGTTGCTTGTCTCTCTAGCTTGAGCTCTGACTTGCTTTTTGACGCTTCTGTCGGGAAAATACACCTAAAAATCATATTTTAACCATTGATTCTCATTCTTGTTCTTCAAGGCTTGTATCATTGCAATTTTAAATTGTTTTCGATATTTTTATTGGAGTTCAATTTTATTAGAATCGTGCATTTCTGTTTGTTCCTGCCTTATTATTTTTATTTGAAACTTTAGAAGGGATTTTTTTTATTAATGTTTTGATCTTTATTATTGCTAATTTAAAGCCTATTAGCTCAAATTGGTAGAGCGATGTGTTCAAGCACAAAGGTGCGGGTTCAAATCCCGTATAGGCTACAACGAAAAAAAAAAAAATATTTCATTTAACATCGGCTAAAAACCGATGTTAATCAAAATAAAAAATTGATGTCTATGTGGGTGATGTAAAAAGCCAAAACTTTTTAACATCGGGTAATAGCCGATATCTTTGTATGTTATAACATCGGATTTAAAAATATAAACGATGTTATAAAATACAAAGACATCGGCTACTAGCCGATGTTAAAAAGTTTTGACTTTTTACATCACCCACATAGACATCAGTTTTTTTTTTTGAAAGACATCGGGTAATAACCGATGTTAAATGACAAAATTCTAGTAGTGTTGTCTAGAAATAACATAATTCGGCCTTATATATGACCCCAGTCGGCCACCAAAAATATCCAACACAAACTAGGGTTTTCGTAATCAAAACGATGCGCATACGTCAGATGTTGCGGCTGCGGCATATGCTGTGGCTGCAGCATTGGCTTTTTCCAAACCCCGCAGCAATTGATTGGCCGCGGCCGCGGCATACATGCTGCAACTGCAGCCAGAGGCCATTCACGGAAAATATATCCTGAACTTGCTCTTCTTGTCAACAGAAAAGTTGTAGTTCTATGAAAGAGCTTTCCAACGCATGGTCATAATAGTCAATCGGAAAACCGAGGCCTCTAGAAAGTGCAAAACAAGTTCAGCATGTCTGGCGACAACTTCTGCAGACTTGTTCTTCGTTTAGGTTCACTTCTTCTTCTCAGGACCTCTTGAGATCTTCATGTAAGCTTCTTCGATCAACTAGACATTCTCATCTAATGTGCTATCAACCCATGTCTCCTCCTTGGATCCACAGTTACATGAAATAATCAATAAAAATATGTAGATTTCGACTCCACTAACGTAGAGAGAAAATGTGCAAATTCTACTAAAATCATGCATGATATGCATCTTAACTAAGCTAAATGCAACCTATTATGCCTACCTAAATGCATGCTATCAAATTCCCCCGCACTTAAGCTTTTGCTTCTCCTCAAGCAATGAAAAAACAAATATAGAATTAATCATCCCACAAATAAAAGATCTTCATGCTATAGTTTTAGAAAAGCAACATCAAACAATAGGAGTCATGAATAAGAGAACAGATATCCTAGAAAATATATGAGCGATCCAATAGCAAAAGCAAATTTAATCCAACCTCACCGGGATAACGTGTTTCACTCAAGACATGAGAACAGATATCCTATAGTAAGAGAACAGATATCCTAGCAAATATATGAGCGATCCAATAGTAAAGTTCAACTCTCAACTCAATCCAAAATGCTCTATACATTGTGAAAGTTATCACTTGCAAACAACATCCTGGGGACTTTTATAGGGTTGTAATGGGGCTTTGGTAGGAACATAAGACATGAGAAATATTTAAGCTTGTGGTGCTAAAAATCCGGAAAAAAGGAACAACAACCAACCAGAACAATACCAAAACTTCCATACTTCACAAATCATTCCAATAACATAATTAAACTCTAATACACATCAATAAGCACTCTTCGATTTCAATAACCATACAACTCATGCATTTTTTCTATTTGGATGATGACTTATTTTCTTTTCTTTTATGCTCACTTTTGCCCATAGGTGAATTTTATCCTCCCTAGGTCCAAACTTACTAGACTTTTACTCCTAAGTGAATTTTATCCTCCTTAGGCCTCTAGTGACAAGTCATCTCTATTATGCAAGAAGGGTTACCTTATTTCGGCTATGCCTCTCGCAATACCCAACCATACATACCTCATCTTCACTCAAAGCAACTCCAACATATATATTTTTCACCAATTCTCCTCCTAATTCCCGGATAGGGTCAGGCTAATCATTGGCTATGATATATTTTTGTGGAGCTATATATAAAAAAAAAAAGGCTTTAAGGCTCATATGGGCTTCAAGCAAAGGATAATGCAAAGGGTAGATAAGGTATAATATGGCTAGAGAAAACATGCCTCAATCATTTGAAATTCACAAGCAACAAACATGTGCAATACGATATTGAAATAAGAAGCATATGGAGAGTATAATCACACAATAAAAGCAAAAGGGAATAATATGTAAAGTCCCTATAAGGCCAAAATCAAACTCACAAGGGTTATATTTTTTTTTAGATTTCAATTTAACCTCAACGATGAACCATACTTGCTCAATTATATTCTCAAATCATGCTCCAAAAATCATTTTCAAGCAATTCAATCAAATCAGGGGATTTATGCAATAAGATCATAAAAATAAATTAGAGGACAAACTAAACCAAGATGGGTATCTTTAATAATACCTAAATGCAATGCATGATATTTTTGTGAGTTTTTTTTAATGTGATATATGAATAAAAATAAATATGAAGACATAAATAAACATGATAACATACATAAACATGATATGCAAACTCTATCTATATGCAATGCAATCCCTCCCCCACACTTAAACCTTTCATTGTCCTCAATGAAACATAAAAGACAATAAAAAATAAAAACATAGAGGAAGAGATGAATGAAATACTCACAATGTGGTGGATGGGTCTCTATAGGTCAGATCTGAGCATTGCGGTGGGTTAAAGGCGGCGACCTGGCGACCTTTCCTGAAAGGTTAGTCTATCCAAAAACTAAAAACATCTATCTAATGCCTAATGGAAAACCTAATTTATTGAAAAGAAAACTAGCTAACTTGGAATTGAAATAACTAAAACTTACCTCGGGTTGCCTCCCAAGAAGCGCCTTTCTTTAATGTCATTGGCTTGACTTATTCTCAATCTCAAGACCTTATCTCTCAGACATCGTCAAGGCCCTCAGTAGCCTATCATATTCCTGTGCACACATCTTACAAAAGACATCGTAGCACAATAAATTGAAAGCATTAAATATGGAACTCAAAAACCCTTTCAATCTATCAAAGAGTCTAGCATGACTCTCCGCAGAAGGAATATGATACCACCAGCACGGTTCCGCTGGTGGCTTTTCAAAATAGCAATCAAAAATATCAACATAATTACCATTACCTTCAAAATTGAAAAAGTTTACCTTTATTACCTCTTAAGCCTCAGCTGATTGCTCTAGACCTGGTTCATCAATGGGCGAGCTCAGAATGGATGTTGCAAATGGAGTAGGAGACACATCACATGTAACCTCATACGTCGACTCATGAGATTCCAAGTCAGGAAGCTTTAGACCCTCTCCTCCATCGTCGAAGAAACTATCGTTGTCATCAAATAATTCATCCTCTTCTTCTTCGAGGCTCCTTTCTTTCTCACCTTTTGCACTTAAGATTTGAATGAGTTGGCTCATCTGATTCTCCAAATTTTTACAACGGCTCCTTTGTTCCTCCAATTTTCCGATTCGGCTCATTTTTCCTTCCTCTAATTGCACACTCTAACTGAAAGAGTGTGCAATGGATCCTCCAGGTGTGTGACAGAGTCCTCCATCGGTGGAGAAGACGTAGCGAGCAAGACTTCTTATGAAACATGGTAATCCATATAACAGAAAAAATCCCACAACCCCGACAATCCTCCTAACCGTTTCAGGTCTCCGTTACTCATGTACTCAGCAAACGATCGCGTCTCAACAATCATCCCATCAATTATGCAAATAATCATATCTCGGATGCTGAATTGATAACCCCATGAACCAAGGTCGTCAACATACTCATGCAATCTACTGAAGTATTGGTGAAAGTTCTCACCTTCAAACTACGCTAATCTCAACATCTTGAAAGGTTAGTAGCAAGGGTGTCGTGAACCGTAAGATAGGCTCACAACGGGTTAGATATATGCACAAAAATCAATAAATACACAAAATAAAGAAATAAACTTGATTCCCCGGCAACGGCGCCAATTTGATGAACGATTTTTAGTCGCGTAAACCGTACCAAAATAAAACTCAAACCTACAAACTAGTATAGCAAGCAAGTAAGAGGTCGATCCCACAGAGAATCAAGTATTCTTTTGCAAAGTGTATTTACCAATTAGTAGAAAGAGGGGTTTTGGTGATTTAAACAAGAAAGAAAGCAAAATAAACTATAAACAGATTGATGCCAAACAATTTAGAGAAGATCGATCTACTTACAACTATCCACTTTATTTGGTTGAATTGATATTGTAACTTTCTCTTGTCCTTTTAGTCTTCCTTGCCCTTGTCCCGACCTAATATAGTTACTAGTCCAATCAGTCCTAGAAACCCTTATCAATCGAACAGTCCCTAAAGAAGGATTTAACCCAATTGATAGCTTTAAGTTCAGAGATTAACCAAGGTATTTGCAGTCCCTAAAGAGGGATTTAACAACACATCCAACTTCCTACCTATCCAATTAGTTCAATCAGCCCTAAAAGGACAAGTTTGCTACTTGGATTAAGGTTCGCAATCAGGAATCTACAAAACCCTAGCAATTGAATTGATCTAACTAGTTGGCCAGACAAGATAGGACAAAACAATAAACAATCAAGCACAAAGAAGTTGAAGCATTCAATATAGGAAACAAGGAACAAGATTCAGAAACTCACAATCGATCCAAATAAAGTTTCAAATTGCAAGTAGAACGAAGAGAGTTTAGCCATCCATGGCGAACATCGCTCTCTCTCCAATTGTCTGATAGAACGTGGAATAGAATAGAAGTTGTCTAGAAATAACATAATTCGGTCTTATATATGACCCAAGTCGGCCACCAAAAATATCCAACACAAACTAGGGTTTTTGTAATCAAAACGATGCGCAGACGTCAGATGCTGCGGCCGCGACATATGCTGCGGCCGCAGCATTGGCTTCTTCCAAACCCCGCATCAATTGATTGGTCGCGGCCGCAGCATACATGCTGCTGCAGCAGCCAGAGGCCTTTCACGGAAAATATATCCTGAATTTTCTCTTCTTGTCAACATAAAAGTTGTAGTTCTCTGAAAGAGCTTTCCAACGCATGGTCATAATAGTCAATCGGACAACCGAGGCCTCCAGAAAGTTCAAAACAAGTTCAGCATGTCTGGTGACAACTTCTGCAGACTTGTTCTTCGTTTAGGTTCACTTCTTCTTCTCAGGACCTCTTGAGATCTTCATGTAAACTTCTTCGATCAACTAGACATTCTCATCTAATGCGTTATCAACCCACGTCTCCTCCTCGGATCCACAGTTACATGAAATAATCAATAAAAACATTCCGACTCTACCAACATAGAGAGAAAATGTGCAAATTCTACTTAAATCATGCATGATATGCATCTTAACTAAGCTAAATGCAACCTATTATGCCTACCTAAATGCATGCTATCATTTACCCCAGTGCACATCACTGCATATGTAGATGGCACATGGAACAAAAGATTAGAAGCACCTTCAAGAAAAGATACTTGGCAAATTGGTTCAAGGAAGCTGGAGCATACAACGTTCAGAGGCTGGATGAATATAAATTTGAAGTAAAAGGGCAAGGGTCTAATGCAATGGTGGAATTGTCAACAAATACATGCACTTGCAAGTTTTTCGATATAGAGAAGATCCCATGTGTTCATGCTCTTTCAGCCATCATAAAAATTAAGGCAAATGTATCAGACTTTGTTGCCAGATTTAACCCAACTAATGCTTGGAAATTGGCATATGAAGAAACAATATACCCAATGCTGATAGATGATGAATCAGGCGTGCCTGAAGCAATAAGATCTATAAAGAATTACCCTCCTATTGTTAGGAGGGGACCAAGAAGACCTCCATCTAAGAGAATGGTGTCTGCGTGTGAGCTAAAGAGGAGACTTAAGTACTCAAGATGATGGTATCAGCATTGCTCAGACCGGCTCGCTTTATATCGTAAACTTATAAGATACAAGAACTTAGAACTGCCAAGTGATATACATTGCATACAATAAACATGTTTTGTTTAGAAATTACTTTTTTATAGTATACCTAAAAACATGTCAGCATTGTGGGCAATGCTGACATGGATACATTCCCATATGTTTTCAAAATATTGAATGCACTTTGTTTCAGAATTACGTATGTCATATTGGATTTTATACATTATATGTGATTGGAGACTATATCAAACTCAATCTAATATAAAAGTCCAGATGCTTAATTCGGAATAAGTACTTTAACAATAC
Organism: Persicaria tinctoria; assembly: GCA_037127255.1. Lineage (NCBI taxonomy): Eukaryota > Viridiplantae > Streptophyta > Magnoliopsida > Caryophyllales > Polygonaceae > Persicaria > Persicaria tinctoria. The sequence goes on along the minus strand of JBANSL010000012.1, from coordinate 36,349,820 downwards.
AAAATACATACATTCAACATACGCAAACGATGCTCCATGAAAACAGTTAATATCCAAAATAAGTACTGTCATATCCAACTACATATCCATAGTATGTGACTAAGATCATAACCTACAATGTCACTTAAACTATTACATGATATTTCAAATTATGAAGCTCCAAGACTCCTTGATCAAGTCTGAACAGATAAGCTCTCTATAGCACAATAGCTTCTCATTTGTGATTGTTGTGACATCTCCACAAAATACAACAGCCTGAATTGCTTTCATTGTGAACACCCCACAAGCACTTCTGCACACACTCACACAACAGACAAATAGGGATGTGTGAACAAATGATAAATAGAAAATAAATGTATCTCAACAATTAATATAAAAGTTGGATAATAATAGAAACCCAGATTTATCATGGACCATCTCAGGAATCTTCCTCATCTCAAATGGTGTGGAGCTAACGTTTTCATATATTCCACACTTCATCAAGTGTATAGGAATCTAATGAGCAATAGGTTATAGTTCTGCATCTAGTACACCCTTACCAACGCCGTAGACATTGCAGTCATACACATTAATCACCTTCTGATCAATTATGATCTCTAAAGCAACCCAATGCTTGTTGATAACGTTGAAGGGTGTGTAAATCTTATTTGCAGACGCCCATGGCTTACCATACCGGTCAGGATGAAGACCAATGAAATAACTCACAATCATTTCTGACACAACCAAATCTACTTCATACGCTCTAGCATTAGAAGGCAGGTATTTCTGGTAGAACACCCAATCAAGGACAACGCAATATGCATACTTGTCAGCTTCCTCATGAATCCTCTTCCTCAAATAATACAAACCTGCTTCAATATGCTACAACACACAATAACAAACTATTTTCAGCACTAAATATACCTCAACAAATATCAGTAAACAAAAAACAGAAGACAAGCAACAAAAAACAACAATATGAAATGTAATTGCTACCAGCATATTTACCGAACAGTCAAACCACATGTCCTTGTTTAAAATTGGTTTAAAAAACGATTTATCAACCCGTCCAGAAGAAACGATGAAAGAAAAATCCCTGGAAACAAGCAAAAATTATGAATTAAACACAAGATAATAAGAGGTGTCAGCACAAGACAGTTCATGAATATATAACGAGTAAAAAGATAAAAAATACCGTTTACTCCTCATAGTTTTGTACATAAACTCATGATCAGCTTCACTTAACAATGACTTCTTCATATTGTGCTTTGGCCACCTCCCTTTCTTTTCCTGCTCATATGGACTCGTTAAGAAGGTACTAGCTTTTGGAATACGCTTGGATCGCCTTAGTGATTCAATCTCTTCAACTACTTTAGGATGCTTGTTGTAGGCAACCCAGTCACTGACTATGGGTAATTCAACCATGTCAGCATCTTCATCACCTTCAGCGGAATCCAAGTTGATAGTCTGTGGTGGCGCAATGGTAGCAGGTGGAGTTACTGCAACATCAGCCATCTCATCCCCATCGCCCTTGTCACCTGATGGGATAACAACATCCTTGACATTAACACCTGCAAGGGCCTCCTTACAATCTTCATTACTCGACTTGACCACCATGTCAGCTTCTACATCCTCACCAACATTTATGCCCTTAATACCTTCACCAGTACTCTTCAAGCCCCTGTCAGCATCTTCATGAAGTCCATCGTTATTGTCTTTAAACTCTTCACCTCTTGGCTCCATGGACATCAAATCAGAATCACGACCTAGATCAACAACAAAGTGAGCTGAATCTGACTCTAATGTCCTCTGTCCTTCAACCAATGTGACATGAATGATTGTCTTTGGAACTACAACATCAACCGTCAATTGTTGGGGTTCATCTCCCTCATCACCACGAACAGGTGTCTTCATTTGTTTACAACCTTCAGGTGCATCCAACTCAGCTTCCTCTTCAGCCACAACATCCTCAAGGATAACACCCATCTTGATGCCAACAACAACATCATTCACGATCTTACTACTTGGTTGATCAATGTTGACAAATGACTGTGACCTTGCAACAATAGATTCATGCAGTGGAAACCTATTCTCAAGTGAGTTATACTTATCCATCAGGTCTGTAACCATCCCAACAAGTTCAACCGTCCTATCAACACGAAAAGCCAACTCATTTAAACGTGCAGGCGGCTCTTCAAGCTTTTCAATCCTTCTGAGTAAATCATCTACATGTGCAGGTAGCTCTTCAAGCTTTTGAATCCTTTTAATTAAATAATGTACCAAAACTGGGTTGGAATTAGCGTCAGCCTTACCAGCAACACCATCGCCCTTTGCATTTTCATCTTTAGCAACACCATTCAACTTTGAATCTTTTGGATGCTCATCAGACACTCCCTTCTGGTTGTCATCACAATCACCCTTGTCTCTATTGCCAACTGTCTCCAGGGTGTCATCGACATTAGTGTCAGCATTTTAACCATCACCACCAACATCTTCATCACCACCATCCATTCCTTTTTTCAAAAGTAAAAAGCAGCCAATGGAGAAACAGTTCCAGAATCAACCTTGATGTCATCAACCCTTTGACTGCCATCATGTTGATCATCATGGGGGTCAGTATTCTCTGTGTCAGCTTCAACCCCTTGACTGCCATCATGTTGATCATCGTGGGGTCAGCATTCTCTGTGTCAGCATGAGCCTCACCTTGCACCTCAACAAAAGGCACAATCACTTTACAGGCATTATTCACAACTTCAACAGGTGATAACAACACATCAAGGGGGGCTTTGGGGATGGAGGAAGACTTCTTTGAACTGCTAGTTTTGTATGACATTTTATGTTTTCCTGTACTTCCCATAGCCTTCTTCCTCTTCTTTGAACTGTATCGTAAGCATATCCACCTTGGTAATCTTTTTCTGCCTGTACAAAAGCCTCTTATCTGTCAGCACCAGACTTCTTGGAACCCTTGTTTGCATTCACTGTGGTTGTCTCTGTGTCAGCATAAGGAATCACATCTCTCTTAGATTCCTCACCTCTCTTAAATTCAGCAGCCTTCTTTCTAATCCTTCCAGCCTTCCTCTTGATTTATTTCTTATCTTCTATGTCAGCATGAGGGTTGGTTCGTGGGGGACCACTAGAACGCCCTCTCCTCACAACGACTCTCTTCACCTGGATCTCAGTAGATGGACCTTTCTGCTTCTTATTAGAAGGCTTTCCTGTTTCAACGTGTTTCCTCTTTTTCCCCTTCTCTGCATCAACCAATTTCTCCTCATCCTTTCCTTCATCAACCACACGTTTCCTATTCGTTCGCTTCTCTATGTCAGCAGATCTTTCCTCTTCCTCTCCTCCAACAAATCCATACTCGAGAGTCAGGAATGATTCAATCTCTGAACCATCATTACGTAGAAACTTGTTTTCATATGCATACTTGCGCATACGCCGGCAATCATACAGAATATCAGTTGGTGGTTGAGAAAACACAGGATCGCCAACGCAATCACATATATTGTCAGCCTCTTCATCAATATAACCCATACATGCGGTTCTTGCAAACTCTCCGTAGTTTGGGAACATCGGTGTCTATCATGCATATCAAAAAAAAAAAAAAACACATGTATATAAGAACCCAGGTTTGAAATCACAACTGATATATTTATCTTACCAAGTCACCATCAAATAGCTCGTCAGCTTCATCATAACTATGCCTATCCTTACAAACCCAATGCAAAGAATGGGGATCTTTATCATTCATCTTCAAATTACAGTCAAACTTATCAAACAACGCTGGGAAAGCTTCAAATATCCAGATCTGTTAAAACAAAACAAGAGGTCATACAAACACAATAACAATGCATAAAACGATGACACAAGTGATGAATGCCGACACATAGTAAGGAATATATAAAATGCTGACCCATAATAAGGAATACATAAAATGCTGACACATAGTGAGGAATGATGACACAAAGGAATGAAACAAGTAAACACAAAACCTGGAAAGCGATCCAATATCCACACAACTCATAAGAAGGCCTAGGTTTCTTGCGATCCATCGTAGATGACTTCTTCAGGCCTTCAATAAAGATTCATAAGATTGTCTACCCCATGGATAGAGTCCAAACTTCTCATCATCACAAGCAAGTGATAGGTTTGCCTCACTGATATAGTCTGTCCGCCTAAAACACACAACCATCTCAATAAGCAACAGCCTCGCCAAGATTAGCTTCTTCTTTGACGTCTTCTTCATCTTTTGGAAATAACTAATCAAGTCATCATGAGAGCATTTATCCATTCCAAGAAACTTAGAAAAAGACACTGCCTCCGGCAAATTGCAGACACGGTCTTCACATGGAAGACCAGTCATTACATGGAATTCAGCCAATGAAAAACGCGCTATTAGTCCATCAACTTTGAACCACAGTTCCTTCTTCTTCTTCGTCCTGACCTGCCGCAACATCCTTTGATGAATTAATTGGAAGTTAACAGTCATGTTGTTGCCCTGTGATAGCCCCCATCCCAAAAAACTCTCCTTCAAAATCTGATAGTGCTCAGGCACCAAATGTTGTTTTATGATGTCACAAACTTCAGGGTGACAATATAGGTTTGATCTAGCATGGAAACGTTCCTTGTATGGAATACAGAACATTAATTTATGAAAACAAAGTATACACATTGAATACAAAAGCACATGTCAGCATATGAAGCAAACACAATGACAAAAACTGCTATATAAATTTCATAGACTCACATCAAACTTGCATTTATATGTATTAAGATCACTTGAGGGCCCTGTGAACATAACAAAAACAAGATAAACAAAGACAAATGGATGCCAACCCATAGAAATATGAAATCAAACATGAACATACACACATACCACAAACAGAACACGCCAAAAATCAAAGAAAACAAAGAGTGGACATGTAAAAGGATGGAGATGGATTCCAAAAGGACAGAAAGAGATGCCAAAATCGAGGTCAACATGAAAAATAGAAGTAGTAACTGCAAAATCACTCACACATACTAGTACGTTTAAGAACGAACAACACACATTCATCCAAAGAAACCCTAACGACAACCATCGCACCATCGCATAATCTGACATAAACAAAACCCTAACACAAACAAACCATACAAAAACAAAAAATGCTTACCTGCGCTACTAGCCATACTCAATAATCTTCAATCACATACAAAAACAAGCACAAAAACGTCCGGAAAATGCCGATTTTCGAACGAATAAGTAGAAGAAAAACTACAGAGCGAAAAGAAGTTGAAAATCGCAATGGAGAGAGAGAGAAACGGGAGAGAGAGGTTACACAGTTGAGAACGGGGGGAAGAGGTTTTTTTCAGTTTTAAAAATCCGTGTATACGCAATTTTCACAAAAACGTGTATACTTGCCTAATTTGGCCGAAAATTTGCGCCTTCGACGCAAATTTTCTCTTTTATTTATTGCTTATATGCAAGTTTTCCAAAGTTTGAAAAATCACCCCCATTGAAATTTTTTTATCAGTGTCATGGAAGCTTAAATTGAACTCTACGATGGAAAATTGGATTTATTAGAGATATAGCATGAAATTGCCTAGTTAAGGGAAGTCACAATGAAGTGCATTATTTTCTTGAAAACCATGAAAGGAGGTAAAAACTGAAATTGCTTTTGACATGTTGCATGATAAGAGGATGGAGGACTTTATAATTTCCATATAATGCTCATATTGTTATAATCCTAGCCCTACCTATGCTTATGCATCACAAAATCCATATTAAGCCTTATTTCATATATTACTCCACATGATCTAAATATTGCCCATTCTTTACCTTATTTCCTTATTCAGGGATTATGTTGAGAATGATGTCACATTATGGAAATTATTATATGGTGTTTGTGTTGTATTTATATCATATATGGAGTTTGGCAGGAAAGTTTCAAATATATGGAAAATTTAATGAGTGAAAGAAAATCCGGTCACCTCGGGAGATAAAGGTTGATCGACCTGTTGTGAGCCTAATTCACCATGTTTTATACTTACTTTTATATCGTTTTTTGCGTACATTTCATACATTTGGGCTAGAATAGTACAGAATCTATGTATTTTATGTTTATTTGCCAAATTATGGAATCTACACCAGTTTCTGTTTCATTTCGCAAAAATCGATGCAATTTACAACAGTTCGGGGAAAGGAGGAAAAGCTTGAAGTCAACTGCAGAAAGTCTGAGGTCAAGGAGTAGCGGAACCAGGACAAACTGAGCTGGAAGCAAGAAAACTGAGTCGACATAGACTGGTCGATATCGAGTACCCTATGTCGATATCGAGTGGCCAGTCGATATTCACCAGAAACCCCAGAATTGACTAAGGAAGAATAGATCAGGTCGATATCGACTTAAGCTAGTCGATATCGAGTTTGCCCATATCGAGTTAAGACTAGGAATCGACCCAAGAAATCTGAAGAAGAAGACATTGGTCAATATCGAGTTAGCCTACTCGACATCGAGTTGAAAGTGGTCGACATTCACCCCTGGAGCCGAAATCGAGTTGCTGAGCTGAAGTGACGAAAATGCCAGGTCGATATCGAGTGGACCACCGTAGCCGATTTCGAGCATGTCCGAGTTCTTGTTAAGGTTCTATCCCGAATCCAATAGAGATATCCACAAGATCAAATTCTATCAAGATCTATCAAGATGGAGGAGATATTTACCTACACTAGATATAATTCCTTGTTGATTTATTTCTTTTATTCCATTATTTAATCTTTAAGTAACTAGATAGATAGATAGAGATATAGATAGAATTTCCTTCCTTGATTAGCAAGGATTGGAAGCCTATAAATAAAGCCCATGGGGCTAGTTTTTCATTCATTCAATTCTAGAGAAGGAGAAGAGGTAGTAAGTAGAGAGAGAGAGAGAGCTTGTGGCGAGTGGAGCAAGAGAGGCGAGAGCGGATTTGGGTTTGTTCGGTTGTAAGCTTTCTTTTATTTTATTAATGCAATTTAGTTCCCTTTTATTATTAATGTGTTTTCTTGCGATGAAGAGCGAGTAGTCACCCAATTTCTAGGGTTGGGGTGAGCCCGACGGTAGCCATGTGAGATGATGCGATAAAGGTACAAGCTTTTTATGCGATTCGTCTTCTATCCCTGTGAGCATGATTCCTTTGCGAAAGTTGAAGGTGATCCTTGTTTGTGTTATTGAAGCGAAAGTGATCTTAATACAACTTGGATTAATTATGTGAAAAGGTTTAGTAACAATTAGGGTTTATGCGAAAGCCTCTATCTTTCTATTTGTTAATAACAAAAGTTATTTGATGAAAAGCATGAGCTTTTATGCCTTTATGTGTTATTTTACTTGGTGATCGTTGTGGTGTTGAAACCCTGATCTTTGAAGTCTTTAGTTTATTGATTTATTTCAACGAATTTTGGATCTTAAGTTTCTATTAGTCGACATCGAGTTTCTGTCAGTCGATATCGAGTACTGGAAGTCGATATCGACCAAAAAATTGCTGCTTTCATTTTGATTCTGCTTTTCTCTGTTATTTCTATCTGTCTGTTTGATTTTCTGTTGAGATCTGAACTGAAAAGGCGGGCGATGACACGCTTCCTCGTGGATCGATCCTGACTGCCTTCTACTACAACGAGAGGAAGTCTTGTATTTATTTGCTGAGACAGAGAGTCAGTTTGCTTTTATATTTATTTATATTTTCATACTTGACCATCCTCCTGCAACAACACGACCCTGCCTGCGTTGAGATAATAGTTCCGTAGGATGGGACACCAAGGTGAGGAGTCCGAAGCACTAAGTATCTCGGGTCATTCATGACACCCATGTTTACGACTCGCGAGAAGGCAGTGATGAGGTTAGAGAGGTAAAAGCAATGAGAGATGAACGAAAGGTGAGAAATCAAAGGAAGAAGGAATGTGGTATGAAAGTTTGGAAATTACTCCATTTCCCTGGATTATTAGCTCCACATGGCAAAAAATTGCCCACCTTTAGCCTTTTACTAATCTACTCCTTATTGAGCTTAATAAAGTCCTCTTGATGACCAAAAAGTTGCTTTGTCATGAATAAATATTTTTGCATAACCCTCCTTTTATGTGTGAAGTTGCTTTTATTCACATGCCTTGATTTGTGGCATTAGTACCCTTTCAAAGATGGTAATTGACTGCAGGGTTATATGAGAATGAATCTAAAATGTTGAGAGTTTGTTTTCTTCCCTTGAATGACCATTAAAAGTATTGCTTGAGAACAAGCAAGCTTAAGTATGGGGTGTTTGTTGTGAGTCTAATTCGCCATATTTTACACTGACTTTTATATTGATTTCTATAAACATTTCATGCATTTGGGTTAGAATTATATAAATTCTATGTAGTTTATGCTCATTTGCCAAATTATGGAGTCTACACTAGTTTCTGTTTAATTTTGCAGAAATCGAGGCATTTGATAGCAATTCAGAGAAAGGATGAAAAGCTCGAAGTCAACTACAGAAAGTCCGAGGTCAAGGAAAAGATAAACCAGGACAAATCGAGCAAGAAATGAGAAAAAAGCACTCAAAACAGTTCTAGTTGACGTCGACTAAACCTAGTCGATGTCGAGTACATCAAGACGGATTTTCACGGAGACGAGCAAATATCCACTCGAAGAGCCCAGATCTACTCGACGTCGAGTGACCCTACTTGATGTTGAGTACACACGTCGAGTCCAGAAGGTACCCGAGGTCGAGTGCAACCCGGGAGAAGAAGACACCTAGTCGACGTCGACTATACTAGTGGATGGTGAGTACCCCAGTGACGAATTCGAGTCCGAGATCAAGTGGAGTTCGAGAACATAGATTACTTACAAGTGAAGATATGCGGAATTCTATACATCCACATGAAGCTCTATCAATTCCAAGAGGGATTTATCCACATTAGATAGTTTCCTTATATATTTATTTCCATTGTTAATTAAGCTTTATCTTATGTTTTTAGATAGAAAGTTTTAGATATAGATAGATTGTTCTTCCCTAGATTAGCTAAGGTTGAACACTATAAATAAAGCCTTAGGGGCTGAGTTTGATTCATTTAATTTCAGTCAAAATTAGTTACATATAGCGAGGGAGAGAGAGAGAGAGAGAGAGAGAGAGAGAGAGAGAGAGAGAGAGAGAGAGAGAGAGAGAGGCCGAGTGGAGCAAGGGAGCGGAAGTGATCTGGCTTTGTTCAGTTTGTACTTTCTTCAGTTTTATTTAATGCAAGTATTTATTTCTTTTATGATATTGATGTTTGTTATAATGAGAAGCGAGTAGTCACCCAACTTCTAGGGTCGGGGTGAGCCCAACGATAGCCATGTAAGATAAATGCGATAAAGGTACAATCTTTTGATGTGATTTCGTCTTCTATCCCTATGAGCATGATTCTTTTGCGAAAGTTGAAGGTAATCCTTGTTTGTGTTATTGAAGTGAAAGTGATCTTAATACAACTTGGATGAATTATGTGAAAAGGGTTAGTAACAATGAGGGTTTATACGAAAGCCTTTATTTTCCTACTTGTAAATAACGAAAGTTATTTGATGAAAGAGATGGTCTTTTATACCTTATGCATTATTTAATATGGTTATTGTTGTGGCATTAAAACCCCGATCTTGGAAGTCTTTTAGTTTATTGAGTTTATTCCCATAAATTTCATATTTACTTTCGATCTATTTCGATTTAAAGTTACGATTTTCGATTTTGTTTTACTCGATATCGACGATACTGGCCGACATCGATTGCTACAGTAGTCGACATCGAGTACCTCTACTCGAGATCGACTATCTTGCTTTGTTTTCTTGCATTTCTGTTCTCTTTTGTGTAGTTTCTACATGTTGTGGAGGACACACCGGACCTTATGTTTGTATCTGATCACCATCTAAGCATCGTCCAAGGTATGAGGGATCACTATGTGTTTGCGAAGCAAGGTTTCTGCATTTGGCATCAATTTCAGAATGCGAGGTTGATGTCATTAAAGTAGCCATGTTAAACTGCACAGTCTAGTTCCATATTCTATACACTTTTCATATTTCGGATTGGGAATATGTCGAATTTATGTAGTATATGCTTATTTGCCAGAAATAGAGATCTAAATAAGTTTCTGTTTAATATTGCAGAATATGGAGCCATTTCAGGAAAAAACCAAGAAGCAAAGACGGAGGCTGAAGATTACTCGATATCGACTTATTTTCCTCGATATCGACAAAACATGACCAGGCACATCACTGATCGAGGACAAGCTGGTCGAGAAGCCGAAGCCGAAGACAGGTCGGACACCACTCCTCGATATCGATGAAGTTCCTTGATATCGACAAGACTAGAGTCAATATGTCTGAGCAGATCGAGAATGAGGTACCCGACATGTCGAGCCAGCCAAGTCGATGAAGCCACCTTCATCGATATCGAGTTACTTACTCGATATCGACAACACTTGAGAGCCAGCACCCGAGCGTGTCGAGAACCAGTTACTCGAGCAAAGTCAGGCCAGCAATTCGATAAACCAAGTCTCCTCGATATCGAGTTTTTTACTCGATATTGACAACCCCAGAACTGCTTATCCGAGCCATGTAGAGGACCTGCTACCCGGGATGCCGCTGAAGCTGAAATCGATGACCACCTTACTCGATATCGAGTAATTTCCACGATATCGAGGAGAACTATCCGGAAGCCGCGTACGCGGTTTGAGCAGTCCTACACGGTTTTGGATTCCTTGGGGCGGAAGTTGTCCGAGTTCTATCCAAAGTCTATCAAGATCCATCCAATCAAGAGAACATTTATCCACTTGAAGATATTTTAGGATTTTAGATATAATTCCCTTTTTGGATTTATTTATGTTATTCCATTTATTTATCCTTAAGCTTTTAGATATAGATTTAGATAGAGATAGAGATTTCTATCCTTGAATAGCAAGGATTAGAATCCTATAAATAAAGCCTTAGGGGGCTGAGTTTTATTCATTCCATCACACAACAATTCAATTTCAGTAGGAGAAGTAGTAGAGAGAGAGAGAGAGTGAGTGGCCAAGAGGAGTTGGTGAAGCGAGAGCGGAATTGGCTTCCTTTGGTTGTAAGCTCTGTTTTGCTTTAATGCAAGTAGTTATTTCCTTTCAATCAATGTCTGAGATGGTGATGAAGCGCGAGTAGTCAACCCACTTCTAGGGTTGGGGCGAACCCGACGATAACCCTGCGTGTTTGAGGTAAAGATCCGACTTTTATCATGTTTTAAGCATCTACTACTTGTTATATGTTTATTACCCATTCAATGGAGGTCCATGCTAACAACTTGGATTGTAAACATAAAATCGGTAGATACAATTAGGGTTTCTTGAAAAAGTTGTCTAATTGTTGGAAAAGGCGAAAGCTTAGTCCTTCGATGCAAGTTACATGATTATCTATTTTATTTCTGCCTTATGCATGTTTGGTTATCGTTGTTGCAAACCCCAATCTTGGAATTCTTTTACATACCGTTTATTTTCGAATCCAAAAGCCTTTGTCTTTATTTTATTTCGTTCTACTTTCTGTCTTTCTCGACATCGACAACTTTTGGTCGATATCGAGTTACTGATCCCCGATCCCAGATCGCTGTAGCTTCTGTGTGCAGGAACTCGACAAAGGACTCCTCGACATCGACGAGCCTACTCCATATCGAGTAAGTTGTACTCGATATCGACCAACCACCCATGTCTGCTACTGCGCTGCTCGACTTGTTCGATCTTCTGTCGACTAACCCTAGTCGAGATCGACAACCTGTGGTCGACTTCTGCCATGAGATTCCACCGCTGCTTAGGATCTGCTGACATGCTTCCTCGTGGATCGATCCTGACTTACCACTACTACATCGGGAGGAAGTCTTGTAATTATTTGCAAGGGACGTAATCTGGTTTGCTTTACTTTACTCATATTTTATATTTGCATTCTCGATTTCCTCCTACAATAAATTGGCGCCGTTGTCGGGGAAGCTATCATTCGCACCTTAGGTAGTTAAATCTCACGTCTACTTTGAGTTACTTTACAGGTGTATGCGCCGTTCTGATCAACCACCTGAGTTTGATGGGTTAGACGATCCGGAACGCCTCTTACAGATCCAAGCTAAGCTAAAAAGAGCCATGGCGGCCGCAGAAACACAGGAACAGCTGATACAGAGGCTTACAAGGGAACTAGCCGCTAAAGATGCTGCTATCGCCGCTGAGAAAGCAGGAAGGGAATAAGCAAAAGCTAAGATTGCCCAATACCCAACCACTTCAGAGGATTATATGCACCCGACTCTCGTCGTGCCTAAATCGGCGATTCTAATCCCTGAAAACTCTTTTGAAATTCGCACTCAATTCCTTATAGAGCTTAAAAATAATGCCTTTTATGGAAAATTTAATGCATGTCCTCTTGACCATATTACCAATTTTTCTGACATGTGTCGTACTCTTGTTGAAGGTACAACTTTGGAATATGTCAAGATGAAAGCTTTTCGCTGGTCTCTCGCTGGACCTGCACTGAAGTGGCTTAAAGGGCTGAAACCAAGATCCCTCACAACATGGGCCCAAGTGGAGCAAGAGTTTCTCAACAAATTCTTCCCTCCTGCCAAGACAGCACTCCTCCGCCAGAAGATTACAGCTTTCAAACAAAAGTCTGGGGAGCCGCTGGCAAAATCATGGGAACGATACAAGGAACTGTTGCGATCTTGCCCTATTCATGGACAGCCCCCCTACGTCATTCAAGAGATCTTCTTCAACTCTCTGGACCAAGTCACTAAGGACAGGATCAATCAGTACACTCGATATGAGTACCTGACGATGCCACCAATTGACGCATGGGGTGTACTTGACAAGCTCACCAATTATGACAACAAGTATGGGTCTGCTGCAAACTATGAGGAGAACTCCTATGCCAGGTCGGCACCATCTATGCCCCTCTATGAAGCTTCCAAGGAGATTGACCCAGATGTCAAGGAGCAGTTCTACAGAGACCAAAATCGCAAGCTCCTCAAGCAAGTCAAGTATCTCTCTGTCAACCAGCCTTGCATCGAATGCGGATCACAGAGGCACACTACTACTGAGTGCCCACACACAGAGCAAGTCAGGATGGCAGAGACCCAGGAAGAGGTAGCTTACGCAGGGGGTCCCAATCGCTATATAGGGGACCAAATGTTTCAACAACCACAATGGAACCAATTCAAGGTGCCCCTAGGAACCCCCCACCATTCAGAGCTCCATGACATCCAGAGAGAGATCAACGGAAGGATGATTTACAACTCATCCTTGATGAGATGCGCCGGAATCAAGGCACCATCAACAATCCGTTCCAAAACATCAATACAAAATTTGGAGAGCTTGACGTCCGGAAGAAGAACATAGAGACCCAGATGGGTCAATTCGCTGCACAAATTCCATGACCGACCGGACAACTCCCTGGGCAAACAGAACCAAATCCTAAGGGGAAGACCGGACACGTCGCTGCTGTAAAGCTACGGAGTGGTCACAAATTGCACGAACCAAAGAACTACTGAACAGCAGGTCGATTTCGACCATACCCAGGTCGATATCGACCAAACAGTAGTCCATATTGAGCACGGACCAGTCGATATTGACTCTGCAGCACCAGCCACCTCGACTTCAACTCCACAAGTCAATATCGAGCATCACAAGGTCAATATCAACCCACTTGAACTCAATATCGAGTCCCCTCCTGTCAATATCAACTCATCTGCAGCACCTCCGACATCTGTTCTGGCTCCGAAAAAAGCGCTTCCTTTTCCTTCCAAGGCGCTGAAAGATCCCACTGCATGTAGGTTTAAAAGGTTTGTTAAGATGCTTCAAGAACTGAATGTTTCAATTCCTTTGACACAAGCACTTTAAGAGATGCCTGCATATGTCAAGTTCCTCAAGGAAATCCTTAGCAACAAGCGATCTATCTCGGAAATTGTCGGCGAGTGCAGAAGAATGGACTTCCCTGAGAAGAGACCTGACCCTGGTAAGTTCTCTATTACTGTGGGATTTGGACAATATAAATATGAGTCCTTGTGTGATCTAGGAGCAAGTGTGAGCATCATTCCCTTATCAATCTGGCGGAAGGTAAAGATAGGGTCTATAGAGCCTGTGGATGCCAAGCTATACATGGAAAACAATACAGTAGTCATCCCTACAGGTATAGTTGAGAATGTCCCCGCCAAGGTTGGTAAATTCTTTGTTCCAGCAGGTTGGTAAATTCTTTGTTCCAGCAGGTTGGTAAATTCTTAGCTACTGCAGATGCCAAGATTAGTGTCAAACAGCGATCACTCACCTTCACCATAGATGACGAGGTCTTAGACTTCTGTTTTGGCCTTGCAAAAGAGGAAATTTCATGGCTGGAGGTGAAAAGCATCAGCAACCACGGGATCAAGCAAACAACGGAGGAAGACACCATAACTGTACTCGATATTGACAAACCTAACTCGATATCGACTAAAGTCCTACTCGATATCGACAAAACCTCATCGACATCGACTTCCTCTGCTGAGCACCAAACTTGCCAAGAACCTAAGTATGGGTCCCTGTACTCGATATCGACCAGTTCTGCCCGATATCGACTAACCCCAAGCCCGAAGATTTCTGTTTTGGGTCCGAAAAGGCAAGTTCAGGTATGAATCCTACTCCTCCTCAGTCCATTAAGAAATTTATCCATAATTTAAGGGGAGGTAAGGCCCCGTGGCGAGAGAATCTGCGGAAACTGAGAGCTGGGAAGAGAAAGAAGAAAGAAAAGGAGGATTATGCAAGCAACCATCTATCAGCTGAGCTTGCATACTACAATCAGGACCTAAATGATCCAGGAGAAGGGCCAAGCACAAGCGGGCCCCACATTAAAGGTCCTTGAGCATAAAAGAAGAAGTCGGCCTAGCGACTCTAAAATCTAGAGAATATATATAAAACTTTATGAATTTTTGGGACTTTGAAACTTTTAATTTTGGTTTTGGTTTTTGTTTTTTGGTTTAAAATACTTCATGTGGAAAGTCTAGTCTTTGTGTGCAATCTAACACTTTTAGGTCGGCAAGTATAAAAGGATCGCGAAAGGTGGAAATAGAAGTCCCTGAAAAACAGTCAGAATCGACGAAGGCCAAGTCGACAACGACTAAGAGGATTCAACCCAGAGTACTCGATATCGAGTAGGCCAACTCGATATCGACTAAAGCCAGAAGAGTCTCCTCGACTTCAGATTCCACTTGACGCAGACGACAGTTACTCGATATCGAGTACAGTACTCGATATCGACAAAACCACTTACTCGATATGCCCTGTTCTGCCCTCCTCGATGCGTTATTCGGTGAGTTCCTTCCTTTACTCTTGTTTTTATTTGATTTTATATAGTGGGGACACTGTATATTTTAAGTATGGGGTGGGGGAAGGGCTCATTATCATTATTATATGTTTTAGTCTTGCTTTTGGTTTTACATGGTGAAATTTTATATTATGCATTCATGTTTAAGTTTTATGCATTTTAGTCTTTTGTCATACTTTAGTCTTATTTTTTTAGTTACATAAATAAATAAAAAATAAAAAAAATGTCGAAAAAAGAAAAAAAATGCATGTTTAATTTTTGCATTATCTTAGTTTTTATACCCTAACTTAGATGTGATATGATGATAAATAATGACTGACTTGATCATGTAAATCCTATGGCATGTGTGGAAGGTTTAGCCTAAGTCCTCAAAATTGGTTTTATGTGGATTGTGGACTTGTGATGAAATTGAGCACATATGATCCTAAGCCAAATGTTGAAATTCAACAAAAATTGTCCTAGTGAGAATTTTGGCCTTATAGGGAGAACATTAAAAATCCCTCTGCTTTCTTGAGTGTATTTACTCTTCCTATGCATCTCTAAATGGTGTGATAGTTATTCAAAGCCAGTGCATTTATATGTTTATATGAATGAGAATTAAATGATGGAGGCACCTTTTAAGCCAATTTTATCCTCTTTTTACCTACCCTGCATTATCCTTGCTTGAAGCCAGAACATTAGCCTGAGACTTTTATTATAAACTCCACAAAATTATCCTTAGCCAAATTGAGTCTGACCCCCATTTGGGAATTAAGACTTAGAGTTGGTTGAAATAATGGTTTGCGGAAGAAATGAGCTTGTGTTTCAATTCAAGTGAGGAGGATTTTTTTGAATTTATTGAGATATAGGTTGGTTTTATATTGCTATGCATATTATGTAAAAGGATTTTTGGCTCACCCTATAAATGCACTAGTTATTTTCGTTTAAAAAAAAATCAGAAAAAAAAAAGAAAAAAAAGGGAAGAAAAGTTTGTGATTATAAATAAAGTGCATGGGCCAAATATACCTTATTTCTTTCATTTGCAAGATTCATACTTTCGAGAGGTTAATTAAGTTTGAAAGGTCACACACCTCATTGAGATAAGTTGGAGAGTTTGGTTGATGCATATGATTGAGAGTTATGGTTTGGTTGAGTTGTGTTGAAAAATTAGGAGTCTTGATTCCCGAATTCTATTAAGTACCACATGGCCAAATAATTCCATACCCTTTATTTCTTACCAAGACCCATTACAACCCCGCCGAATGGAATCTTCTTTGAAGACTTCTATTGAGCAAAGTCCTCCTGATAATTCTTGTTGCATTTACATAATTGGTTGCGAAGTGGATTTATATTTAAATTGCAATGTTTATGAGATTGTATATGAAATTGAGTTGAGAGTTGATCTGCATAGCCTAAACACATTGAGAGTTGAGTGAAAACACTTTACCCTCGTGAGGTTGGATTTATGTTGCCTATGCCCATGGATCGCTCATATATGTGTGATGACGTTAAATTCACTTGTCTTACATTGCTACTACCTGAGATATTACTTTTGACAAAGGCGAAGACTTGAAGGATGTGTTGTTGGTCTTAGTTATTATTTGGTTATTGCTTGAGGACAAGCAACTCTAAGTATGGGGTGATTTGATGTCATTAGAGTAGCCATGTTAAAATGCACAGTTTAGTTCCATATTCTATACACTTTGCATATTTCGGATTGGGAATATGTCGAATTTATATAGTATATGCTTATTTGACAGAAATGGAGATCTACATAAGTTTCTGTTTAATATTGCAGAATATGGAGCCATTTCGGGAGAAAACCAAGAAGCAAAGACGGAGGCTGAAGATTACTCGATATCGACTTGTTTTCCTCGATATCGACAAAACATGACCGGGCACATCACTGATCGAGGACAAGCTGGTCGAGAAGCCGAAGACGAAGACAGGCCGGACACCACTCCTCGATATCGACGAAGTTCCTCGATATCGACAAGACCAGAGTCAATATGTCCGAGCAGATCGAGAAGGAGCTACCCGACATGCATGCCGAGCCAGCCAAGTCGATGAAGCCACCTTCCTCGATATCGAGTTACTTACTCGATATCGACAACACCTGAGAGCCAGCACCCGAGCATGTCGAGAACCAGTTACTCGAGCAAAGTCAGGCCAGCAAGTCGATAAACCAAGTCTCTTCGATATCGAGTTATTTACTCGATATCGACAACCCCAGAACCGCTTATCCGAGCCATGTTGAGGACCTGCTACCCGGGATGCCGCTGAAGCTGAAGTCGATGACCACCTTACTCGATATCGAGTAATTTCCTCGATATCGAGGAGATCTATCCGGAAGCTGCGTACGCGGTTTGAGTAGTCATACACGGTTTTGGATTCCTTGGGGCCGAAGTTGTCCGAATTCTATCCAAAGTCTATCAAGTTCCATCCAATGAAGAGAAGATTTATTCACTTGAAGATATTTTAGGATTTTAGATATAATTCCCTTTTTGGATTTATTTATGTTATTCCATTTATTTATCCTTAAGCTTTTAGATATAGATTTAGATATAGATAGAGATTTCTATCCTTGAATAACAAGGATTAGAAGCCTATAAATAAAGCCTTAGGGGGCTGAGTTTTATTCATTCCATCACACAGAAATTCAATTTCAGTAGGAGAAGTAGTAGGGAGAGAGAGTGAGTGGTCAAGAGGAGTTGGTGAAGCGAGAGCGGAATTGGCTTCCTTTGGTTGTAAGCTCTATTTTGATTTAATGCAAGCTCTTCGACATCGACCAGTTTCCATGCGCACATGCCATAACCGTTGCCAAGTTTTGAGGTATCAATGTCTACACTCTAGTCAATGACTTCTACAAAGTCGCATCATGGAAGGCGTGTTATGAGGATGTGTTTTTTCCACTCCTTCCATGATCAGAATGGATGATTCCCCCAGGCATGTCCAGTATGGCGTGGCTTCCCCCGCCCGTGAAGTGGCGACCTAGTCTGCCCAAGTCATCCAGATACCCATCTTGGGGAGAATTTACACGTGTGAAGTGTCGCCGTTCGTAGTTGTGTTCCTCTGCTGGTGGTCCAACGGCTTACCTCAGAAGTTAAGTTTTATTTTGCATTTTCAGTTTGGGGTCAGGAGTTGGACCATTTTGATAGGTAAGTGGTTAAGGACCATTATGATAGGTAAGTGCTTAAGAACCTCGTAATACTTTTGGGAACGGGGTAAGTAGTTTGGTGTAATTTTGGGTCCATGTACATATGACAAACTTCAGGTATGAGGGGTTGTATTTCGCCATGAAAACTTTTCGTGGATGCACAGTTACTTATTCTCTAAATTATGTATGGCATCAATGTGAATTTCACATGTTAACTGTTATTATTCTCGTGTCACAAGTTATATTTCATCTAGTACTTGTTTGAATCTGATGACTTGAGTTCTGAGTGTGCCATTTTCAGAAGGAATTCTCCCGTCACTCAGGTTTTTGTATGTCTGTGTTCCCTATTAAATTTCACGTGTCACCTTTTATAATTCATGTGTCATTTGTTTGAATGCCCATGACACATATCACTTGTTTGTATTGACATGTCACCTGTTAGATTTAACTTGTCTTTTTATTGCATCTATTGATTTACAATTCCAAGTGTGCCATTTTTGTAAGGAATTTTCCCTTGTCACAGGTTTCTATGCCCGTGTCACTTGAAATATTTTACATGTCACTAGTATTTTCACCCAAACAATGTAAAAGAAAGTACGTCGATAGAGAAAACCCCAAGTACAGATGATGTTCATAAAATACTTACATCTACTGGGCAAACAATGTCATAAATGAGTAAAACAACAGACCAACAGATATGATAACATCCTACAAGTCTTTAGCAATGACATAACAACAAAGATCATGTAACAACCTAGTGCAACGAAAACCACATACTCATATAAATTGACAACTGGTTTATCACAGTCTTTCATGGAAGATGGCCACAGCGAGAATGTGCATGTACGCTCCGATGAATGCGTCGTCCAATCCCTAGAATGTGGGGGCATCTTTGGTGAGGAGTTACATGAACTTGATGGTGTATCGTTTACAGTCTCCACTGCAATAGAGATGTTTTAGTCATATTCATATGGCCCGACTAACATCATACCGCATGACGAAATTGAATTTAAGGGTGGCACAAAAATTACCTCTGCTTGTTATGCGGCATCCTTTTGTCACGGGGTAGGGCGAATGCCTTTGGCACCTTATCTGTGTAGGTGGCCTTCAACTCGGGGTGGGCATTCATCAGTACGGGGATAAGGTGGGTGATGCAGCTTAACTGTACCGGAAGATGGCGATCTATCACGATGTGAACATCCGGATCATAAACCCTCACATACCAGTCATTCAGAACAATCGCTACGGCGACCCAATGCATATTCATGAGGTTCAATGGTATAAGGATGAGTTATAGCCCTATACATGACATCCCCACAATAGCTGGGGACCGGACGTTGAAGAAGCTAAGCAGCTTCCGATCTGCTTCGTAGGTGTCCGCATTGCTGCTATATTTGTCTTACTCGGTCTGTAGAAAGTACCTGAAATAGGAGTTCACAACCACAACTTGAGTGCCAGCTTCACCGACCCTCTCCATTAGCCCTTTACGTAGAAGATAGCATGCTTGCTCCATGTGCTGCATCAATTACAAACCTCGTGACAATCCACTACTAAAGCAATAACTCTGACACTAAATACCGTCTTATTCAATAAATAAAGAAAAACGCTTAGCCGGAATTTCTACCTTCGTACAAAATGTGGGCGTTTGTAGGGAGGTAAAGAATCCCTTCGTAAGCTCCGTGCCGTATCCAGTCTTCCACTTCTCCATATCCCGTCTACACGCCCACAATGACAATGTTATGTGAATGGCGTCGTTTCTAGAATATTTTGGATACAAAGACGGATTTGGGGTTCCTTGCCATCCACTTGGCGAAGCCATTGTTGTCGGACACGGATACAAGTCCCAGCTCAATCGCATCCACGGTTTGGACAACTTTCTTCCGTTTTCACCCCCACAGTTTCTTCACAGGGAGGACTTGACTTCTCCATGACCTCCTGGATCCCTCTTCATCTTCTTGCCTCCAACTCCCCCCATTTTTGCAGCCTGAGAGATCTGCCAAAATGGTAAGAAAGTTCGAACACTCAGTCCCGTGCCACCCAAATAATAACATCATGTCACTTAACAACAACAACCTTTTCACCTATTAGAGAAAATACCATGGCAACTAACATAAAAATGTACCCCCTCACTCGATCCTTCAGGTGGCAGGTCATCCTCTTTAGGTGGAACATCCATGTTCCCGACCTTGTGGTGGTCGTCCCCTTTAGGTGTACCATCTGGGGTCCCAACCTTGTGGTGGTCGCCCTCATCCTCCCCATCATTCCCCCCATCCTTTTGACGGACATCCCTCATGTGTTGTTGTCCATGCCCTCCCTTCCCAGGACCATCTCTCATCTCAAGCACAACACATTCCAAGACCTTCATCTAATATAAAGGAGGGGGTGGTTCGTCAAATTGATTACATTCATGTGTCATTTACTAATTATAATGTGTCACTATAGTTTATTGACTCTTGTCAGTAATGTTATGCATAAATGGGTGAAAACAGAAATAGGCGAATGACGTACTTTGTCATCCATGCTCCGCATCCACGTTGCCATAGTTCCCAGCCTCTCCAACATCAAGTCAAGTGTCTTCTCCATCTTATCTTCCACGACTTCGTTATTCCCATCAGGTTTTCCCGAACTTGCTCCGGCCTTACCGGTGCCATCTCCATAATAACAGGGCGCCAACGTGATAGCATGCATTTAGGTAGGCATAATAGGTTGCATTTACCTTAGTTAAGACGCATATCATGCATGATTGAAGTAGAATTTGCATATTTGCTTTCTATGTTGGTGGAGTCGGAATCTACACGTTTTTATTGATTATTTCAGGTAAATGTGGATCCGAGAAGGATATATGGGTTGATAACGCATTGGATGAGAATATCTAGTTGATCGAAGAAACTTACATGAAGATCTCAAGAGGTCCTGAGAAGAAGAAGCAAACCTAACGAAGAACAAGTCTGCAAAAGTTGTCGCCAGACATGCTGAACTTGTTTTGCACTTTCTGGAGGCCTCGATTGTCCGATCGACTATTATGACCATGCGTTGGAAAGCTCTTTTAGAGAGCTACAACTTTCATGTTGACGTCGAGAGCTGATTCAAGACGGATTTTTCGTGAAAGACCAATGCAGCGGCCGTCGCATGGTGTGCAGCGGCCGCCGCCAGGGACGATGCAAAAAGAATACCGATACTGCGGCCGCAGCATGCATGCGGCGGCCGCCGCATCTGCCGCCACCGCGGATACGCGTCGTTTTGAATAATTAAAAACCCTAGATGTTTTTGTTTTGATTAATGGCCGACTTTGGATCTATTATAAGGCTACTTTTAGTTGTTTTTCAAAAACTTCTATTCTACTATTTCATTCATAAAACAACAGGAGAGAGAGAGAGAGAGCGATGTTCGCCATGGGCGGCTAAACTCTCTTCGTTCTACTCGCAATTTGAAGCTTTATTTGGATTGATTGTGAGTTTCTGAATCTTGTTCCTTATTTCCTATATTGAATGCTTCAACTTCTTTGTGCTTGATTGTTTATTGTTTTGTTCTATCTTGTCTGGCCAACTTGTTAGATCAATTCAATTGCTAGGGTTTTGTAGATTCCTGATTGCAAACCTTAACCCAAGTAGCAAACTTATCCCTTTAGAGCTGATTGAACTAATTGGATGGGTAGGAAGTTGGATGTGTTGTTAAATCCCTCTTTAGGGACTGCAAATACCTTGGTTAATCTCTGAACTTAAAGCTATCAATTGGGTTAAATCCTTCTTTAAGGACTGTTCGATTGATAAGGGTTTCTAGGACTGATTGGACTAGTAACTATATTAGGTCGGGACAAGGGCATTCATAGGAAGACTAAAAGGACAAGAGGAAGTTACAATATCAATTCAACCAAATAAAGCGGATAGTTGTAGGTAGATCGATCTTCTCTAAATTGTTTTGCATCAACTTGTTTATAGTTTATTTTGTTTTCTTTCTTATTTCAATCACCCAAAAATTCCCCTTAATTGGTAAATACACATTGCAAATGAATACTTGATTCTCCGTGGGATCGACCTCTTACTTGCTTGATATACTAGGTTGTAGGTTTGAGTTTTATTTTGATACGGTATACTAGGTTGTAGGTTTTAGTTTGATAGCATGCATTTAGGTAGGCATAATAGGTTGCATTTAGCTTAGTTAAGACGCATATCATGCATGGTTGAAGTAGAATTTGCATATTTGCTTTCTATGTTGGTGGAGTCGGAATCTACACGTTTTTATTGATTATTTCAGGTAACTGTGGATCCGAGAAGGATAAATGGGTTGATAATGCATTGGATGAGAATGTCTAGTTGATCGAAGAAACTTACATGAAGATCTCAAGAGGTCCTGAGAAGAAGAAGCAAACCTAACGAAGAACAAGTCTGCAAAAGTTGTCGCCAGACATGCTGAACTTCTTTTGCACTTTCTGGAGGCCTCGGTTGTCCGATCGACTATTATGACCATGCGTTGGAAAGCTCTTTCAGAGAGCTACAACTTTCATGTTGACGTCGAGAGCTGATTCAAGATGGATTTTTCGTGAAAGACCAATGCAGCGGCCGTCGCATAGTGTGCAGCGGCCGCCGCCAGGGACGATGCAAAAAGAATACCGATGCTGCGGCCGCATCTGCCGCCAGCGCGGATACGCGTCGTTTTGAATAATTAAAAACCCTAGATGTTTTTGTTTTGATTAATGGCCGACTTTGGATCTATTATAAGGCTACTTTTAGTTGTTTTTCAAAAACTTCTATTCTACTCTTTCATTCATAAAACAACAGGAGAGAGAGAGAGAGAGAGAGAGCGATGTTCGCCATGGGCGGCTAAATTCTCTTCGTTCTACTCGCAATTTGAAGCTTTATTTGGATTGATTGTGAGTTTCTGAATCTTGTTCCTTATTTCCTATATTGAATGCTTCAACTTCTTTGTGCTTGATTGTTTATTGTTTTGTTCTATCTTGTCTGGCCAACTTGTTAGATCAATTCAATTGCTAGGGTTTTGTAGATTCCTGATTGCAAACCTTAACCCAAGTAGCAAACTTATCCCTTTAGAGCTGATTGAACTAATTGGATGGGTAGGAAGTTGGATGTGTTGTTAAATCCCTCTTTAGGGACTGCAAATACCTTGGTTAATCTCTGAACTTAAAGCTATCAATTGGGTTAAATCCTTCTTTAAGGACTGTTCGATTGATAAGGGTTTCTAGGACTGATTGGACTAGTAACTATATTAGGTCGGGACAAGGGCATTCATAGGAAGACTAAAAGGACAAGAGGAAGTTACAATATCAATTCAACCAAATAAAGCGGATAGTTGTAGGTAGATCGATCTTCTCTAAATTGTTTTGCATCAACTTGTTTATAGTTTATTTTGTTTTCTTTCTTATTTCAATCACCCAAAAATTCCCCTTAATTGGTAAATACACATTGCAAATGAATACTTGATTCTCCGTGGGATCGACCTCTTACTTGCTTGATATACTAGGTTGTAGGTTTGAGTTTTATTTTGATACGGTATACTAGGTTGTAGGTTTTAGTTTGATAGCATGCATTTAGGTAGGCATAATAGGTTGCATTTAGCTTAGTTAAGACGCATATCATGCATGGTTGAAGTAGAATTTGCATATTTGCTTTCTATGTTGGTGGAGTCGGAATCTACACGTTTTTATTGATTATTTCAGGTAACTGTGGATCCGAGAAGGATAAATGGGTTGATAATGCATTGGATGAGAATGTCTAGTTGATCGAAGAAACTTACATGAAGATCTCAAGAGGTCCTGAGAAGAAGAAGCAAACCTAACGAAGAACAAGTCTGCAAAAGTTGTCGCCAGACATGCTGAACTTCTTTTGCACTTTCTGGAGGCCTCGGTTGTCCGATCGACTATTATGACCATGCGTTGGAAAGCTCTTTCAGAGAGCTACAACTTTCATGTTGACGTCGAGAGCTGATTCAAGACGGACTTTTCGTGAAAGACCAATGCAGAGGCCGTCGCATGGTGTGCAGCGGCCGCCGCCAGGGACGATGCAAAAAGAATACCGATGCTGCGGCCGCAGCATGCATGCGGCGGCCGCCGCATCTGCCGCCACCGCGGATACGCGTCGTTTTGAATAATTAAAAACCCTAGATGTTTTTGTTTTGATTAATGGCCGACTTTGGATCTTTTATAAGGCTACTTTTAGTTGTTTTTCAAAAACTTCTATTCTACTCTTTCATTCATAAAACAACAGGAGAGAGAGAGAGAGAGCGATGTTCGCCATGGGCGGCTAAACTCTCTTCGTTCTACTCGCAATTTGAAGCTTTATTTGGATTGATTGTGAGTTTCTGAATCTTGTTCCTTATTTCCTATATTGAATGCTTCAACTTCTTTGTGCTTGATTGTTTATTGTTTTGTTCTATCTTGTCTGGCCAACTTGTTAGATCAATTCAATTGCTAGGGTTTTGTAGATTCCTGATTGCGAACCTTAACCCAAGTAGCAAACTTATCCCTTTGGAGCTGATTGAACTAATTGGATGGGTAGGAAGTTGGATGTGTTGTTAAATCCCTCTTTAGGGACTGCAAATACCTTGGTTAATCTCTGAACTTAAAGCTATCAATTGGGTTAAATCCTTCTTTAAGGACTGTTCGATTGATAAGGGTTTCTAGGACTGATTGGACTAGTAACTATATTAGGTCGGGACAAGGGCATTCATAGGAAGACTAAAAGGACAAGAGGAAGTTACAATATCAATTCAACCAAATAAAGCGGATAGTTGTAGGTAGATCGATCTTCTCTAAATTGTTTTGCATCAACTTGTTTATAGTTTATTTTGTTTTCTTTCTTATTTCAATCACCCAAAAATTCCCCTTAATTGGTAAATACACATTGCAAATGAATACTTGATTCTCCGTGGGATCGACCTCTTACTTGCTTGATATACTAGGTTGTAGGTTTGAGTTTTATTTTGATACGGTATACTAGGTTGTAGGTTTTAGTTTGATAGCATGCATTTAGGTAGGCATAATAGGTTGCATTTAGCTTAGTTAAGATGCATATCATGCATGGTTGAAGTAGAATTTGCATATTTGCTTTCTATGTTGGTGGAGTCGGAATCTACACGTTTTTATTGATTATTTCAGGTAACTGTGGATCCGAGAAGGATAAATGGGTTGATAATGCATTGGATGAGAATGTCTAGTTGATCGAAGAAACTTACATGAAGATCTCAAGAGGTCCTGAGAAGAAGAAGCAAACCTAACGAAGAACAAGTCTGCAAAAGTTGTCGCCAGACATGCTGAACTTGTTTTGCACTTTCTGGAGGCCTCGGTTGTCCGATCGACTATTATGACCATGCGTTGGAAAGCTCTTTCAGAGAGCTACAACTTTTATGTTGACGTCGAGAGCTGATTCAAGACGAATTTTTCGTGAAAGACCAATGCAGCGGCCGCCGCATGGTGTGCAGCGGCCGCCGCCAGGGACGATGCAAAAAGAATACCGATGTTGCGGCCGCAGCATGCATGCGGCGGCCGCCGCATCTGCCGCCAGCGTGGATACGCGTCGTTTTGAATAATTAAAAACCCTAGATGTTTTTGTTTTGATTAATGGCCGACTTTGGATCTTTTATAAGGCCACTTTTAGTTGTTTTTCAAAAACTTCTATTCTACTCTTTCATTCATAAAACAACTGGAGAGAGAGAGAGAGCGATGTTCACCATGGGCGGCTAAACTCTCTTCGTTCTACTCGCAATTTGAAGCTTTATTTGGATTGATTGTGAGTTTCTGAATCTTGTTCCTTATTTCCTATATTGAATGCTTCAACTTCTTTGTGCTTGATTGTTTATTGTTTTGTTCTATCTTGTCTGGCCAACTTGTTAGATCAATTCAATTGCTAAGGTTTTGTAGATTCCTGATTGCGAACCTTAACCCAAGTAGCAAACTTATCCCTTTAGAGCTGATTGAACTAATTAGATGGGTAGGAAGTTGGATGTGTTGTTAAATCCCTCTTTAGGGACTGCAAATACCTTTGTTAATCTCTGAACTTAAAGCTATCAATTGGGTTAAATCCTTCTTTAAGGACTGTTCGATTGATAAGGGTTTCTAGGACTGATTGGACTTGTAACTATATTAGGTCGGGACAAGGGCATTCATAGGAAGACTAAAAGGAAAAGAGGAAGTTACAATATCAATTCAACCAAATAAAGCGGATAGTTGTAGGTAGATCGATCTTCTCTAAATTGTTTTGCATCAACTTGTTTATAGTTTATTTTGTTTTCTTTCTTATTTCAATCACCCAAAAATCCCCCTTTTCACTAATTGGTAAATACACATTGCAAATGAATACTTGATTCTCCGTGGGATCGACCTCTTACTTGCTTCCTATACTAGGTTGTAGGTTTGAGTTTTATTTTTATACGGTTTACGCGACTAAAAACCGTCCATCAAATTGGCGCCGTTGCTGGGGAATCAAGTTTATTTCTTTGTTTTGTGTATTTATTAATTTTTGTTTATATATCTAACTTTGTTGTGAACCTATCTTACGGTTCACAACACCCTTGCTACTAACTTTTTCATGATGTTGAGATTAGCGCAATTTGAAGGTGAGAACTTTCACCAATATTTCACTAGATTGCATGAGTATATTAACGACCTTGGTTCGTGCGGTTATCAATATGGTGTACGGGAGATGTGTGTTTGCATATTTGATGGGATGAATGTCGAAACACGGAATCTTGTTGAGTCCATGAGTAATGGAGGCCTATTGGATATGGGACTCTTTGAGATTTGGGATTTTTTCTACAACATGAGTCGACAGGCTGAGCGGGAAGTATCAATCCGAACTCTCACACAAGTGGTGCAGCAGTTAGAGGAAGGAAAAATAAGCCGAATCGAAAAATTGGAGGAATAGATGAGCCGCTGTAAAAACTTGGAGAATCAGATGAGCCAACTCATTCAAATTTTAAGTGCAAAAGGTGAGAAAGAAAAGAGCCTCGAAGAAGAAGAGGATGAATTATTTGATGACAACGATAGTTTCTTCGATGATGGAGAAAAGGGTCCAGTGCTTCCTGACTTGGAATCTCATGAGTCGACGCATGAGGTTACATGTGATGTGTCTCCTACTCCATCTGCAACATCCATTCTGAGCTCGCCCGTTGATGAACCAAGTCTAGAGCCACCAGTTGAGGCTCAAGAGGTAACAAATGTAAACTTTTGCAATTTTGAAGGTAATGGTGATTATGTTGATCCTTTTGATTGCTATTTTGAAAAGCCACCAGCGGAACTGTGCTGGTGGTATCATATTCCTTCTGCAGAGAGTCATGCTATACTCTTTGATAGATTGAAAGGGTTCTTGAGGTTCACATTTTATGCTTTCAATTTATTGTGCTATGATGTTCTTTGTAAGATGTGTGCACAGGAATATGATAGGCTACTGCGGGCTTTGACGATGTCTGATAGCTAAGATCTTGAGATTGAGAATAAGTCAGGCCAATGACATTAAAGAAAGGCGCTTCTCGGGAGGCAACCCGAAGTAAGTTTTCTAATTTAGTTATTTCAATTCCTAGTTAGCTAGTTTTCTTTTTAATAAATTGGGTTTCCCATTAGGCATTAGATAGTTGTTTTTGGTTTGGGATAGACTAAGTCATAGGCGATATATTCTATAGCGCATTTAGTAGTTTTTGTCATCATTTACATGTCATTGTGAGAGGTATTTGTGTGAACTTGGTGATTCGGAACCTGTTGAAGAAATCAGGCAAGTTACAGAAGAGCTGAAGTGAAGAAGTTCGGAAGCAGCTGGAAGGCTGGTGAGTCTGGCGCGCCCGCGCTGACCCCTGACGCGCCCGCGCTGCTACCCGGAGCGCCCACGCTGCTAGGAGGAAGTGGCCGCGTCGATTCACCAGACAAGAAGCAAGTCAAAGGCTGGCGCGCCCGCGTTGCTACATGGCGCGCCCGCGTTGGTCCCTGAAGACGGATTCTTATCCGATTTTCCCTATCTTATTAGTTTTAATATTATATTTTATATTTTTACGGGATGTTAAACCCGATTTTATTAGGTTATATATTATGGCCGAAAAGGCAGGAGAAGGGAGATATATTCCAGAGACGTAGTTTCCTTTTCTTCATCTCACAAACCCTATGGAGAACTAACTCTCCGTTGTTGCACTTGGTTCTTTGAAGCCTTCAATTGATTTGGTTGTGAGTATTCTACTCTTGTTTGTCCTTTGTTAATTGTTTCGATCTCCTGAGCTTATTGCTTGATTGCTTATTATTGGTTAATCTGGATTGATCACCTAGGTTTATCGATACTAGTCATATTGCTAGGGTTTCCAATTCCAGGTTTGGGGTTGTAGATTCATTGTAGCAAACACAATCACCATACGCGGGTTGCTTGTGGTAGATTGTGAAGGAGATTCGATTACAGGCTATTTTAACGGGTTGTTAGAATCGCTTGTATCTCATTATAATTCATGTTTGAATGCTATCGCTTTATTATTCGGTGAAGGTTTCCCCTTGTAATTTGGTGATAAGTGCTTTTAGGACTGGTAGGACTAAAAGCTATTACACGATCTGAATTGAGAACAATTACTGGACATTAGAACTTGAGATTCATAGAATGCGATGATGAACCATCTAAATTGTTGTGCGGATAATTACCTAGTGTGATACTTTTCCATCATATATTCGCAACCTCTTATTGCAACTTGTTCTGTCACCATTTGCTTATACACAAAACTCCCCTTGAATTGGTTACTTTTGGGTAATAATACTTGCTCTTACAATTGATTCTGTTTCCCTGTGGGTTCGACCCTAACTTACCTACTATACTTGTTATAGTTTGCATCTTAGGAATTTACTTTGATTAGGCATAACGACCTTAGGCCTGTCAAATTTGGCGCCGTTGCCGGGGAAACGGATTATCTTTGTTCTTGTTTGTCTTATTACCTGTTTGGGTGCGAACCTCTTGCATGGTTCGCACTCGTGCTACTGATCCCCATCTTGTTGTTTTTGATTGGGAAATTGACAGGACATACCACCGCCCTCTTAGAGAACAACCCCAACATTCCCAACAACCCGATCCAATGGCTGATAATGTAAATCAGACGCTGCGACAGCTGACAGCATCAAACATCACACAGCAGGCACCTGCTGTGACAATCCCTGCTATAGGGGATGACAACCATTTTGAGCTAAAGTCTGGGCTGATTCATCAACTGCCCAAATTCCATGGATTGGCTGGAGAAGACCCCATCAAGCACATGGGGAAGTTTCATAATGTGTGCATGAGCATGAAACCAGCCAATATATCCGAAGCACAGATAAAGATGAGAGCTTTTGGGTTCACGTTGGTCGATGCTGCGGATGACTGGTACTACAGCCTTCCTACAGGGAGCATCGATACTTGGCCTAAGCTCCACAAGGCCTTCCTGGAGAAATTCTTCCCTGCTAAGAAGGAGAACACCTTGAAGAAGGCAATCAGCAATATAGAGCAAGAAGATGATGAAACCCTCTATGATTACAATGAAAGGTTCAAGAAGCTTTGTGCTAATTGCCCTTTCCATGGCTACAGCACGAAGGACCTAGTCTTATACATCTATGGGGGATTGCTGGAATCTGATAGAAGGATGATTGATGCCGCCTGCGGAGGAAATATTCTGAATGCCACGCCAGAGGGAGCTATGGAGAAGATTCAGGAAATGGCCGAGGGGACTAGAAATTTTGGGAAGTCCACCAGAAAGAAAGGGGTCAACTCGGTAGACTCTAACCAAGCCAAGGATATTGCTGAATTGAAGGATATGGTTAGGAGGCTCACTCTGCAAGGGACTCCTCAACAAATCAAGGCTTGTGGAATCTGCAATGATAACTTCCACCCAACTGATGCGTGTCCTACACTCCAGGAAGACACCGCTGAAGTAAGCGCTATAGGTGGAAATGGACCTCAGAGACCCAGACATGACCCCTACTCAAACTCCTACAACCCAGGTTGGCGGGATCACCCAAATTTCAGATGGAGGGACCCACCGAACCAACCACATCAGCAACAACCACCTCCCTACAATCAGAGGCAGCAGGGTAACGCTCCCTCTACTGAGTCCATGCTCAATACGCTGACACAGCACTTTACTGCGCATGTTCAGACAACTGAATCGAGCATAAAGGATATACAGAAACAAATGGGGCAAATGGCTGAAGCAATCACGAGAATGGAGGCAAGGACGTCAGGGGGTCTACCATCTCAAACGGTGGTCAATCCAAAGGAAAACGTCAGTGCTATAACTCTTCGGAATGGAAAAGAGCTGAAAGGTCAGGAAAATGAGGAGGAAAGCACGCCAATCTCCGACGTAACCACGCCTAACACTGGCGCGCCCGCGCCACAGTATGACGCGCCCGCGCTGCCTTATGACGCGCCCGCGCTGCCTGATGACGCGCCCGCGCTGCCTGCTGACGCGCCCACGGCGAGTCCGATCTCGCCTGAATCTGAGTCCTATGTCGATACATATGTACGACCGAATTTTCCCCCTCTCGGGTCGGAGAAACCAAAACCTCCGTTCCCTGAGGCACTCAATGAGAGGAGGATAATCGATGATTCAGAGCTTTTCGAGACATTTAGCAAGTGTCAAGTGAACATTCCTCTGCTGAAAATGTTAAAAACTGTGCCCAAGTACGCCAAGTTCTTGAAGGAGCTTTGCACAGTGAAGAGGAATCAGAAGCTGAAAGGAAAAAAGAAAGTGAAAGTAAGTGAGCAAGTATCCGCTATGTTTCAGAGGAGAATGCCGAAAAAGTGCACTGACCCAGGTATGGTTACTATCCCTTGTGTCATTGGAGATGTCAAATTTGATAGAGCTATGCTTGATTTGGGTGCTTCCATAAATGTGCTTCCCTACTCACTTTACAAATCGCTAGACTTAGGACCTTTGCATGAAACTGGAGTAATTGTGCAACTAGCTGACAGGTCTAATAAATACCCTAAAGGAGTAGTGGAAGACGTATTAGTTATGGTCGATAAACTGATTTTTCCTGCAGATTTCTTTGTCCTGGATATGGAACATGATAAGCATGATGCGCCTATTCTGTTAGGTAGACCTTTTATTAAAACGGCTAGGACAAAAATTGATTGTGTCTCTGAGACACTAACAATGGAATTTGATGGAGAAAAGATTGAATTCGATTTATACAAGGCTATGAAACATCCTGTTGATGACCATTCTCTGTGCTCTATTGATGTGATTGAACCATTAGCTCAAGATCTATTTGATATTTCTAGGGAAGATGAGTTGCAGTCAATTATTGAGAATGATATTGACGAGTCCTATACAGAGTTTTCAATTTCATCTAACATGCAGGAATTAGTAGCCCTGATGGATGTAGAAGGTAATTCCCCTACTCTTTTGGGCATTGGCCCCAATCTACTGACTCCAAGCGAAGTGCTTGTTCCATCTGTTGTGCAGGCACCTAAAATTGAACTCAAACAACTCCCTAGTCATCTCAAGTATGCTTTCCTAGGAGTTGATGACACTTTACCAGTTATTGTGTCAAGTAAGCTCTCAGCGGAGCAGGAGGAAAAGTTAGTGGAGGTTCTAAAGGAGTACAAAACTGCATTGGGATGGACCATCGCTGACATCAAGGGAATTAGTCCATCTACATGCATGCACAGGATCCTGCTGGAGGATGGAGCTAAGCCATCACGCCAACCACAGAGAAGGCTCAATCCTCCCATGATGGATGTGGTGAAGAAGGAAGTGCTGAAATTGCTATCAGCAAACATGATTTTCCCAATTTCTGACAGTCAATGGGTAAGTCCTACACAAGTTGTCCCTAAGAAAGGAGGGATTACAGTCGTGGAGAATCAACAAGGTGAGTTGGTCCCTACCCGGACACAAACAGGTTGGAGGGTATGCATAGACTATCGCAAGCTGAATACAGTAACCAGGAAGGATCACTTCCCCCTCCCCTTTATTGATCAGATGCTAGAACGCCTTGCTGGGCGCCCCTATTATTGTTTTTTGGATGGATATTCTGGATATTTTCAGGTGGCCATAGCGCCAGAGGACCAGGAAAAGACTACATTCACATGTCCTTTCGGTACTTTTGCATATCGCAGAATGCCATTTGGACTATGTAACGCACCCGGGACATTTCAACGATGTATGGTTAGTATCTTCTCTGAGTACATTGAGAATTTCATTGAAGTATTCATGGATGATTTCACAGTACATGGGGATAGCTTTGATACTTGTTTGAGCCATTTGACACTAGTGTTGAAAAGATGTGTTGAAACTAATCTGGTTTTAAACTCTGAAAAGTGTCATTTTATGGTAGAACAGGGAATTGTTTTAGGTCACATAGTCTCTGCAAAGGGTATTGAGGTCGATAAGGCGAAGATTGATGTAATTCAATCTCTTCCTTATCCTACTAATGTGCGCGAAATTCGTTCTTTCCTAGGCCATGCAGGTTTTTATCGCAGGTTTATCAAAGACTTTTCAAAGATATCCTCACCCTTGTGCGACCTTCTGAAGAAAGATGTGACCTTTGCACTCACACAAGAGTGCAAAGAGGCGTTCGACCAGCTGAAAGGACGCCTCACTAGTGCACCAATCATTCAGGCACCAGCCTGGTCTCGCCCATTTGAGATCATGTGTGATGCGAGCGACTATGCAGTGGGAGCAGTGCTAGGCCAAAAAGAGGGAAGAGCCTCTCATGTGATCCATTATGCTTCCATGACTCTGAATGGAGCGCAGCGCAACTACTCCACCACTGAGAAAGAAATGCTAGCTGTGGTGTTTGCACTAGAGAAGTTTCGACAGTATCTGCTTGGGGTCAAAGTGATTATCTACACAGATCACGCAGCTCTCCGCTACTTGATGACAAAGAAGGAGACAAAGCCAAGATTAATTCGATGGGTCTTGTTGCTCAGCGAATTTGATGTGGAGATTAAGGATAAGAAAGGAGCGGAGAATCTGGTGGCTGACCACTTAAGCAGATTGGTGAATGAGGAGGACAAGCCGGAGTCACAGAAACCCATCTTAGGCACGTTTCCGGATGACACATTATGCAGAATCGAGCACAAAGGCACGCCGGAGTTTGGCGTGCCCACGTCAACAGCTGACGCGCCCGCGCTGACATCTGACGCGCCCGCGCTGCTCCATGGAGCGCCCGCGCTGACCCCTGACGCGCCCACGCTGTTGCTTCTCAGCCCATCTCAGCCCGTTCTGAGACTCCACTCTGTAAGCCCTTGGTACCGGGACATTGTGAACTACTTAGTTTGTGGGGAATTTCCTCCGGATCATACCAGGACCCAGACGGAGAAGATTCGAAGAGAAGCAAACCACTATGTTTGGGATGACCCATACCTTTGGAAACATTGTGCTGATCAGGTAATTCTTCGTTGTCTTCCAGATAATGAGGTACGATCTGTTCTTGAATTTTGTCATTCTCAAGCATGTGGGGGACATTTTGGTGCCAATAAAACTGCTAGAAAGGTACTTGAAGCTGGATTTTATTGGCCACATATTTTTAAAGATGCTTACTCTTTCTGCAAGGCATGTGATAGGTGTCAAAGATTAGGGAATATCTCTCAAAGGAATGAAATGCAACAATCACCAATGATTTTCTGCGAAATCTTTGATGTTTGGGGCATTGACTTTATGGGACCTTTTCCTAGTTCTTGTGGGAACTTGTATATTTTACTTGCGGTGGACTACGTTTCCAAGTGGGTGGAAGCGAAGGCCACCAGAACTGATGATTCTAAAGTTGTGGCAGGGTTCTTGAAAAGCAATATTTTTGCCAGGCATGGTATTCCTAGAGCGCTGATTAGTGACAGGGGTACCCATTTCTGCAACAAAACTGTGACTGCCGTGCTAAAAAAATATCATGTCACACATAGAGTTTCCACCGCATACCATCCACAGACGAATGGCCAAGCAGAGGTGTCCAATAGAGAAATCAAAGCCATTCTCGAGAAGACTGTGAATCCTAACAGGAAGGATTGGAGTTTGAGACTTGATGATGCGTTGTGGGCTTATCGCACTGCTTACAAAACTCCAATTGGGATGTCTCCTTTCAGACTTGTCTATGGTAAAGCATGTCATCTTCCTGTTGAGCTGGAGCACAAGGCTTGGTGGGCAGTGAAACAATGCAATATGCAGAGTGACGGGGTCGGAGAACACAGGAAGCTACAGTTAGGCGAGCTCGAGGAGTTACGGTTGGACGCCTATGATAATGCGGCAATCTACAAGGCGAAGACCAAGGCATGGCATGACAAGCACATCCATAGGAAGGACTTTAAAGCTGGTGACAAAGTCCTACTCTTTCAGTCTCGCCTGAAACTCTTCGCTGGGAAGCTCAGGTCAAAGTGGGGGGGACCATACATTGTTGCTGAAGTTTTCCCACACGGAGCTGTAGAGTTATATGACCCGAATAGCCACAAGAAGTTTAAGGTAAATGGTCAAAGGCTTAAGACATACTATGAAGGGTTCCCAAAGGAGGCTATGGATGAGTTAGCTTTGGAGGAGCCAAATGCAGAGTTAGAATAATCGAAAAGGCTTAGTCGAGCCAGCGACATGAAACAAAGGCGCTGCTTGGGAGGCAACCCAAGGTATTGCATTCTTTCCCTTAACTCGATTTTATTGTAACTTGTAGGTAATAAAGACGGAGTTTTTAGCGACGAATTGCACCCGCATTTCGGACCCACTGCTTCCACAGTGTTAATTTTCGTCAAAAAAAAAAAAAAAAAAAAAAAAAAGCCCCACGGGCTGGAAAACCCGCTTCGGGCCAGCCCGCCATTTTCAAGCCCCATCATCACTACCCATCACCATCCCCTCAAATACCACCAAAACCCTACATCCCCCACACTCTCTCACCTTCCCCACACCCTCTCCTCTCACACCCAATCTCCTCCACACTCCACTCAAACACCCCCCACCAGGGTCCCCACACCCCGTCCCCCTCCCCTCCTTCAACACATCGGCGGGCTCCACATCGACAAGCTGCTTTCGACGACTTCCGGATCTGCAGAAATCGCCGACGCGGCCGCGCCACCCCTAACACGCCCGCGCCTGTCAGAGAAAACCACCAAACAGCTGACACAACCGACGCGGCCGCGCTGCCACTCGACGCGCCCGCGCTGCTCCTTGACGCGCCCGCTCTGTGCTCCAACCTGCCCGCGTCTGCCCCCTGCGCCGAGACTCCGCTGTTCTTCGTGAGTTACTCCCGCTGTCCTTATTTCGATTCCGATTTAGTCCTATTATCTATCGAGTATGAGTTCATCGGAGGAGGAGGCGAGTCGATCTGATAATGGATTAGAAATGTCTGATGAGGAATGGGCTATTTACAATAAGGTTGGCTGTGTCAGTTCTACGAAGTATTTGCATGGAGAGACACTTCAGAGACTTCAGATGCTAGATTGTATGCAGAAGTGTCTAGCTCACGCTGGTATTAGTGACTTTTTGGAATTGAGAGCGGTAGGATACCCGGAACTGTGCAAGCAGTTCCTCGCAACATATCAGCTTTACCTTGGGGAGAACAGAATTAGAGGGGTTGCTTTCAGATACAATGGCACTACCTACAGGGCTTCTGCAGCAAGGTTGCGAAAAGCTTTGGGAGTCACTAAAGCCCCAACTGATGGATGGGTAACAGCCGCGACCGACGCAGACCTTGTTGCATTCTTTAGAGTGGTGTCTGGAGAGGAATTCTTGACCAGTAACGAGTACAACAGCAGGATTACTCATCCTGTCTTCCGTATGTTGTGCAAGATCGTTTCTGGAACATATTATGGGCTGATCACAGATACAAAGCTTTCCATGACGCACCTGCGGTTTGCTTACAGCGCTGTGCCTACTGCAGATTATACGCCTGACTGGGTTAGACTCTTTTTCGATGGCCTCGACAGGATCAGAAAGGATCGCAGTGCCGCTGGACCAGAAATGGTCTAGAGCGGACTTATTACTCGGGTAGCCATTGCTGCAGGCGTTGGGCAAAATGGTTTGCAGGCACTGGAGGAGCAGGTCATAGCGAGGACCTATACAGAGGAGTATCTGCGAAGGTGTTTGATGCTTGATACTGCACCGGATGGGGGAGCCATTTGGTGTACAGGCAAGAAGAAAGAGCATCAGTTCAGGCTCCCTAAGCCCCTTCCTTGGTCTGAGACTTGGACGGATTGGTATATTGAGGCTGATTATTTTCCGACGTCAGTTCTAGGTAGACGGCGTCGCCTTGAGGTGGGTAGCAGTAGTGGCACAGCTAGAGCTGCCACGGACGAGGATGCGCCTGTGGCTCCGCAGGCGTTTGTTCAGACAGATACACAGGGTTTCGCACAGAACCCACAGCAGGAGATGCCTGCTTATCAGACCCCCTCTCACGGTTGGGATTCTCAACCGACATATCAGAGCCAGCAGGATTCACATCAGTGGGCCCCTTGGCCCCCACAAGCTTTTCAGGATGCCCATCAGCAGCCTCATCAGTGGGGCTACCTGGTTGATCAGATTGGCCTTCTGCGCCAAGACGTGGGGAGTTTGACGACAGTGACGAACCAGATTCTCCACCAGCAGGCCGACATCCTAGAAGGCTTTGGCGAGTTCAGAGAGATGAGGGAAGAGCTTCGCCGCATGCGAGAGGATTACTCTCGCCACTATCCACCCCCTCAGTGAGTCCTTCTGGTCCCTTTCTCTCTACTTATTTCTGTCTTCTTTCACATTGAGGACAATGCTTCATTCAAGTATGGGGGAGGGAAAGGACTTACATATCTTGTACATATTTCATTTCCGCATTATTTTTGTACAGATTCTGCACTTGTTATTCTAAAAAAAAAAAAAAAAAAAAAAAAAAAAAAGCAATCAAAATCCTGGGATGAGTTGAAAACCCGAAAGGGCGACTCAGGCAAAAAGCAGGTAGTCTGGCGAGCCTTAGGCTTGGCAATATGAGACTTGAGGAAAGTGAGAATGTTTATGTGAGTACCATCTTTGAAAAAAAAAAAATGAGTGGCTTGGTGAAAACCCGAAAGGGCGCCTTGGCAAGATGAGCGTTTACTTTGAGTGTTTAGGATTGATCTCTTGGCGAAGGCGACATAAGAAGTGGAGTGATAAGGAGGTTTTCGGGTAGGCCACTGGGAGCCATAAGGTGTAGATGGTTGAGATACAATTATAGATCTCATTTTCTATTTTGATTGTCTTTTGGGCTGATTGTTGAGATGGTGAAAACTACTAGTACTTAGTGTTCATTTTCCTTGTACTGTCTGTGAACCTTTGAGATTTATGGTGAGAGTAGGCTTAACTTCTATGCTTACTCGGGACGAGTAAAGGTTTAAGTATGGGGGAATTTGATAGGCGATATATTCTATAGCGCATTTAGTAGTTTTTGTCATCATTTACATGTCATTGTGAGAGGTATTTGTGTGAACTTGGTGATTCGGAACCTGTTGAAGAAATCAGGCAAGTTACAGAAGAGCTGAAGTGAAGAAGTTCGGAAGCAGCTGGAAGGCTGGTGAGTCTGGCGCGCCCGCGCTGACCCCTGACGCGCCCGCGCTGCTACCCGGAGCGCCCACGCTGCTAGGAGGAAGTGGCCGCGTCGATTCACCAGACAAGAAGCAAGTCAAAGGCTGGCGCGCCCGCGTTGCTACATGGCGCGCCCGCGTTGGTCCCTGAAGACGGATTCTTATCCGATTTTCCCTATCTTATTAGTTTTAATATTATATTTTATATTTTTACGGGATGTTAAACCCGATTTTATTAGGTTATATATTATGGCCGAAAAGGCAGGAGAAGGGAGATATATTCCAGAGACGTAGTTTCCTTTTCTTCATCTCACAAACCCTATGGAGAACTAACTCTCCGTTGTTGCACTTGGTTCTTTGAAGCCTTCAATTGATTTGGTTGTGAGTATTCTACTCTTGTTTGTCCTTTGTTAATTGTTTCGATCTCCTGAGCTTATTGCTTGATTGCTTATTATTGGTTAATCTGGATTGATCACCTAGGTTTATCGATACTAGTCATATTGCTAGGGTTTCCAATTCCAGGTTTGGGGTTGTAGATTCATTGTAGCAAACACAATCACCATACGCGGGTTGCTTGTGGTAGATTGTGAAGGAGATTCGATTACAGGCTATTTTAACGGGTTGTTAGAATCGCTTGTATCTCATTATAATTCATGTTTGAATGCTATCGCTTTATTATTCGGTGAAGGTTTCCCCTTGTAATTTGGTGATAAGTGCTTTTAGGACTGGTAGGACTAAAAGCTATTACACGATCTGAATTGAGAACAATTACTGGACATTAGAACTTGAGATTCATAGAATGCGATGATGAACCATCTAAATTGTTGTGCGGATAATTACCTAGTGTGATACTTTTCCATCATATATTCGCAACCTCTTATTGCAACTTGTTCTGTCACCATTTGCTTATACACAAAACTCCCCTTGAATTGGTTACTTTTGGGTAATAATACTTGCTCTTACAATTGATTCTGTTTCCCTGTGGGTTCGACCCTAACTTACCTACTATACTTGTTATAGTTTGCATCTTAGGAATTTACTTTGATTAGGCATAACGACCTTAGGCCTGTCACTAAGCTTTCAGGAAAGGCCATCGAAATCCTCAGATCCGACCTATAGAGACCCATCCACCAAATTGTGAGTATTTCTTTCATCTCTTCATCTATGTTTTTATTTTTTGTTGTCTTTTATGTTTCATTGAGGACAATGAAAGGTTTAAGTGTGGGGGAGGGATTGCATTGCATATAGATAGAGTTTCCTTATCATGTTTACTTATGTTATCATGTTTATTTATGTTGTCATATTTATTTTTATTCATATACTGCATTTGAAAAAAAATCCAAAAATATCATGCATTGCATTTAGGTGTTATTAAAGATACCCATCTTGGTTTAGTTTGTCCTCTAATTTATTTTTATGATCTCATTGCATAAATCCCATGATTTGATTGAATTGCTTGAAAATGATTTTGGAGCATGATTTGAGAATATAATTGAACAAGTATGATTCATAGTTGAGGTTTAATTGAAATCTAAAAAAACATAACCTTTGTGAGTTTATTTTGGCCTTATAGGGACTTTACATATTATTCTCTTTTGCTTTTATTGTGTGATTATACTCTCCATATGCTTCTTATTTCTATATCGTATTGCACATGTTTGGTGCTTGTGAATTTCAAATGATTGAGGCATGTTTTCTTTAGTCGTATTATACCTTATCTACCATTTGCATTATCCTCTGCTTGAAGCCCATCTGAGCCTTAAAGCCTATTCTTTTTTATAGCTCCACAAAAACATATCATAGCCAATGATTAGCCTGACCCTATCCGGGAATTAGGAGGAGAATTGGTGAAAAATCTTTATGTTGGAGTTGCTTTGAGTGGAGATGATATATGTATGGTTGTGCATTGCGAGAGGCATAGCTAAAATAAGGTAACCCTTCTTGCATAATAGAGATGACTTGTTACTAGGGGCCTAAGGAGGATAAAATTCATTTAGGAGTAAAAGTCTAGTAAGCTTGGACCTAGGGAGGATAAAATTCACCTAGGGGCAAAAGTAAGCATAAAAGAAAAGAAACGAAGTCATCATAATGAAAAAAAATGCATGAGTTATATGGCTATCGAAATCGAAGAGTTTATTGTTATGTAATAGAGTTTATGTTATTGGAATGGTTTGCGAAGTATGGAAGTTTTGGTGTTGTTTTGGTTGGTTGTTGTTCCTTTTTCCCGGATTTTTAGCACCACAAGCCCAAATGTTTCTCATGTCTTATGTTCCTACCAAAGCCCCATTACAACCTTATAAAAGTCCTCATGATGTTGTTTGCAAGTGATAACTTTCACGGTGTATAGAGCATTTTGGATTGAGTTAAGAGTTGGACTTTAAAGACTAAACACATGAGAGTTTGAGTGAAACACATCATACCGGTGAGGTTGGATTAAATTTGCTTTTACTATTGGATCGCTCATATATTTGCTAGGATATTTGTTCTTTTATTCATGACTCCTATTACTTGATGTTGCTTTTCTAAAACAACAGCATGAAGATCTTATTTGTGGGATGATTAATTCTATATTTGTTTTTCATTGCTTGAGGACAAGCAAAAGCTTAAGTATGGGGGAGTTTGATAGCATGCATTTAGGTAGGCATAATAGGTTGCATTTAGCTTAGTTAAGACGCATATCATGCATGATTGAAGTAGAATTTGCATATTTGCTTTCTATGTTGGTGGAGTCGGAATCTACACGTTTTTATTGATTATTTCAGGTAAATGTGGATCCGAGAAGGATAAATGGGTTGATAACGCATTGGATGAGAATGTCTAGTTGATCGAAGAAACTTACATGAAGATCTCAAGAGGTCCTGAGAAGAAGAAGCAAACCTAACGAAGAACAAGTCTGCAAAAGTTGTCGCCAGACATGCTGAACTTGTTTTGCACTTTCTGGAGGCCTCGGTTGTCCGATTGACTATTATGACCATGCGTTGGAAAGCTCTTTCAGAGAGCTACAACTTTCATGTTGACGTCAAGAGCTGATTCAAGACGGTTTTTTCGTGAAAGACCAATGCAGCGGCCGCCGCATGGTGTGCAGCGGCCGCCGCCAGGGACGATGCAAAAAGAATACCGATGCTGCGGCCGCAGCATGCATGCGGCCGCCGCCGCATCTGCCGCCAGCGCGAATACGCGTCGTTTTGAATAATTAAAAACCCTAGATGTTTTTGTTTTGATTAATGGCCGACTTTGGATCTTTTATAAGGCCACTTTTAGTTGTTTTTCAAAAACTTCTATTCTACTCTTTCATTCATAAAACAACAGGAGAGAGAGAGAGAGAGAGCGATGTTCTCCATGGACGGCTAAACTCTCTTCGTTCTACTCGCAATTTGAAGCTTTATTTGGATTGATTGTGAGTTTCTGAATCTTGTTCCTTATTTCCTATATTGAATGCTTCAACTTCTTTGTGCTTGATTGTTTATTGTTTTGTTCTATCTTGTCTGGCCAACTTGTTAGATCAATTCAATTGTTAGGGTTTTGTAGATTCCTGACTGCGAACCTTAACCCAAGTAGCAAACTTATCCCTTTAGAGCTGATTGAACTAATTGGATGGGTAGGAAGTTGGATGTGTTGTTAAATCCTTCTTTAGGGACTGCAAATACCTTGGTTAATCTCTGAACTTAAAGCTATCAATTGGGTTAAATCCTTCTTTAAGGACTGTTCGATTGATAAGGGTTTCTAGGACTGATTGGACTAGTAACTATATTAGGTCGGGACAAGGGCATTCATAGGAAGACTAAAAGGACAAGAGGAAGTTACAATATCAATTCAACCAAATAAAGCGGATAGTTGTAGGTAGATCGATCTTCTCTAAATTGTTTTGCATCAATTTGTTTATAGTTTATTTTGTTTTCTTTCTTATTTCAATCACCCAAAAATCCCCCTTAATTGGTAAATACACATTGCAAATGAATACTTGATTCTCCGTGGGATCAACCTCTTACTTGCTTGCTATACTAGGTTGTAGGTTTGAGTTTTATTTTGATACGGTTTACGCGACTAAAAACCGTCCATCACAACGCAACCTCAATGTCATCGTAGAAAAGTTCAGGCCCCTCATGCTTATATAAGCACCCGTACATTAACTCAAACTCACCGTCGTTAGGGACTAGAATGGGGTTGTCTTCAACATTTATGTTCTCCATCTTCTCCGGGTCCATGTGGGTTTGGATCGTCTCATACCTTAGATTGTCATCATCGGCAGTCCACCTCAACATGCGAGGCAACTCCGTCTTCGATACCTTGTTTGGAAACTGCACCCCAATGTCCAGTACCGCTTCGTAAAGCCAAATTTACATCACCCACACATGATATTGAACGTCATAAATTGGACTTAACAAATAAAATATAACTTCGGTCGAGAAGGTTACCTGGAACGCCAATGGATAACCCGTGAGTCCATAGCCATGTCGGTCAACATTCGGCTTTATATCATCGACCCGCCGTGCTATGACACCCCACAAGGACCCATGCATGGCCTCGTAAACAACCCTGTTCCAGGGGAATGCCAAGAACCGATCCACGTTCTCCAGCAGCCTAACAATCCATCCCGCACCGCGTTCTTGCTTTCCCACCCGAACAAAACTCCCTCGACGATGATGAGGAGAGCTATCTTAAACCTCTTTCTTGCACTAGGCTCCCTCAAGAGAGATGTCTTGAATGTGTACTCTAGTTTACCTACCGTCGTCTTGTCCATTGAGAAGTAGTCCTTCATA
The DNA here is from genome assembly GCA_037127255.1 of Persicaria tinctoria. Lineage (NCBI taxonomy): Eukaryota > Viridiplantae > Streptophyta > Magnoliopsida > Caryophyllales > Polygonaceae > Persicaria > Persicaria tinctoria. The sequence goes on along the minus strand of JBANSL010000012.1, from coordinate 36,307,195 downwards.
GCCTTGTTGTCTTCCTCCATCTTTTCAGTCCATAGTCGACTACAATGCAACCCAATCACGAGCGTAAACTCCTTGATCGAGAAGTGCCGAAGCTTCCCTTATAGCATGTACCATGTCTCCCACTTATTCTTCGTCGCGAGTTGCTGCTGTAAGACATAATGCACAAGCTGTGGTGATAATTGTACTCGGTTTGACAATTCAACAACCTCCCGAAGTTGGCTTCTCTGTAACTTATCCCAGTCTACCGGGTCGATCTAGTTGTCCAAGTGCATGAGCAACGACACCCTCTCAAACTTTGGTTCACACGTCCCCGGAAATGCTTGTCCTCCGGGACTGCGAATCGCGGCTCTGCCTTTTTTGGTGGCCGGACCCCCTTCTTACTTGAATTTTGTGACTTCATCTCCTCCATTTCACCCTTCTACAAAACCCTTGTCACTCTACTACAAAACCCATGTCACTTACCTCGTTCTTCATCAATCGCAACCCAGCCCTAAACTCCCACGTTCTTCTTAAATCTCAAACCCGTACAACCCCATACACCCCCCCCCCCCCCCACATGTTCTTCAATATGAAAACCATTCATCCTCATCTCCCAATTTCCCATCCCACAGTCACATGCAACAAATCCCAAAATCCAATTTCATCGTTGCATGTTAGAAACCCCAAACCCACCCTCCGAATTCGTCAATTGCACTCATCTATCCTCACCACAAACAATGGGAAATGAAAGAGGTGATTTTCAGATTTGTAAAGAAGGGAGGGTGACAAGTGGGATCCTAGATTCAGAGTTGTAAACAAGGGAGAGAGATTTGAAGAAAAAGGTGTGCGACTTACCTCCAATCCGACATTGTCCTCTCCGGCGTGCCCATTATTGCAATTGGCGTCAACGTCCCTTCTATCTTCCATTTTCCCTTCTGTCTTCCTTCTATTAAAAACCCACTCATTATTCCCTTATCTTTTCGCTTCTTTTTTTTTACCCCAACTGCAATAAATGGAAGTTGGTGAAAGTGACTTCCATTTTGTTTTCCTTTTTTTTTATGTTTTCCTTTTTTCCTTTTTTCTATCCAGATAGTCAACGTAATTGTGCAACTAACTTTCTATGAAATTCAGCCACGTGTCATGACATAGCACGCAGTGTTAGGTCCTTGCATCCACGTGTATGGTCATTCCACTTAACTTCCAATGAATTTCTATTTGTTGTGAATATAACCACTTTTATCTGTTTCAATCCTCGTGTCACCTTGAATTGTCTAACTTGTTGCTTTATGCATATGGATTGACTCAATTAAACACCCAAAATGGTCATACATAAACCATCATAATTAACCAAGTCCAATATGTAACAAGTCCTACTTCAAGCACTCATGTCCAAGCACAAAATAATTGTCAACTCCTAATTCAACTATTCAAAGTAAGCGCAACGAATCAACTGAAATCCAAGTTTAAGAGCAACGTTGTTAACAAAAAAAAAATACAAGAATTCACGTCCATAAGTACACCACAACGTCAATCAGTCAGTGTTCACCAAGTCGACCATGGAAGACGGCAATCGCTAGCATCTGTCTATACGCCCCAATAAACGTGTCATCTATGCCATCAAAGGTGGGATCGGCCTCCATGAGGAGCTGCATGAATCTGATCGTATAAGGTCCACAGTCGCCACTACAATGATGAATAATTTGTCATAACTATGAGGAGGGTTTCTCATCCAGTGAAATGAAATTGAAACGTCGCACCTTACTTACCCGAGCTTGTTTTGCGGAAGGCGCTTGTCGAAGTGTAGGCCAAATAGCGTTGGCACCTTCGACGCATACATCACCTGTAATTCAGGGTAAGCGTCCATGATGATCGGGATGAGGTGGGTAACACACATTAATAGGGGTGGGAGCCGGCGGCCTAGCATACAGTGCACATCGCAGTCATACACCTTCACCTGCCACTCCTTCAGATCAAGGGTGAGGGCAACTCAATGTTTGTTCTTGAGGTTGAAGGGTAGGAGAACGAGGTTCACCCCTACCCATGGATGCCCCATGGGTGTCGGGGACTGGCCCTCAAAGTATGAGATGACTCTTTCACTTGCCTCATACTCGCCGAGGCGACGTCTGCGTTGTGATAGGTTTATTGGTAATGTTGTTTTAATGGGTTGAAGGTAAATTCGGTTCTTGTATATCCTTACAGATAATCAAGATAATTTGAGTAGACCCAAAAAAGGGTAATCTCATGGGTAGACCTCGAAAGGTAATCCCAAGGGAGTAGGCCAAAAAGGCAATCTCCACCGAATTCTATAAAATTGATTAGATAATGGCAAATGATTCACTCAAATAAATCGAGTTTTCCTTCAATGTTTATTTCCCCTATATGCCAAAGGGTTGCACTACAATAACGTTGTGGGATAAAATATTTCCTGTACAATAAAAGGGTGGCATCCCATTTCATTATTGCATATATATATACCTTGTTTGTGTTTTAAGTGTTTTTTCTTCCGATTGAGAGAGATATCGGAAAAACTCAAGCTTTTCCAAGTGGATGGCAAAGGCCTTTTATAAGCAAAATGGGGTGGTAGTTTTTGGGTGGTTATGGGTAGTTATTGGTGGTTATGGGTAGTTATGGTGGTTGAGTGGTTATCCCCCAATAACTACCCCCATCCGCTAGCCCAATAAAGACCCAATAAAATCCCAATAAGAACCAGCCCAATTAAGGACAAGCTAGCATGACAGAGCTACCATGGTGAAGCTAGGTCCCTTATAAAATATAAAATGTGCATGACATTTATACGAAGTTGGGTGTAGCTACCATGCAGCTAAAATGACTAAGCTAAAGCTTCAATGAATCTTAAACCCTAATCAAGCTCGAAATTAGAGCTTGGTCATTTTTGGAGTTTCAAAGCTCGGGTAGTTCTTAAATTTTGCACAAAGGCTTTCGAGCTTAATATCTTCCTTTACAAATCATGAGACGATGATTTAACTCACTATAAGTGAACAAAACTTGATCATAACCATATTAGATCGAATACCGAGCATATCCCTATTGCTCACTTTTATGGAAAGCATCCGAACAACCTCAAGACCGACTTTGTAAATGTTGATATCATTGCATGGGTCTTTCCTCATGATTTCCTTTTCCCTTAAAATCTTAGAATTACTTAGGGACCATCACATGGGTTGTGCCTCCCGCACACCCTAAGCCCGAGTGATTCTCTTAGTAATTCTCACGCTTAACATTTATGATTTCAGACAAATGGATTGATGACTTTTCACAAATCACCAACATTCCTCCCCTATTTGATCAATGTCATAAATCCTTAAACAATTTAAAAACTCTTTGTATAGACATAAATATCCACTGGATTTGAATTTATATCTTGTAAAAATTACAATCATATATGTACTAAAGAATCGTGGTGTTCTAACACTTGAACCACATCAACTTGTCTTAGCACACGTAATAAAAATTACAACATGAGTTATATAATGTATATACACTAAAGTTTGACGTTTTGAGGCTTTACGTCCCTTATCCTTCACATATTCTTTGAGACGAGTCATCCTTAAACTTCTACATATGCTTAGTTGAATTTCTAATTTGCACCTACAAAATGCATTTTCCAAAATTCATTAAGAAACTATATTTCAACTTTTCTTTTCATTGTCCCTTTCAAGTACCTAAGTACTCTTCTAAGGGCCTTCCAATGACTTGAGCTCGGTAAACTTGTATATCGATTTAACTTATCCACGGCAAATGCCATGTCGGGGAGAGTACTCATCATGGCATACATTAGACATCCTATCACTTGAGAATAATCAAGTTGTGAGATTGTTTCTCCTAAGGTAGGGCTAAGTTTCTCACTTGGATCCATAGGTGTACTAACCGGGGTGGATTTATCACATTGGAAATGTTTTACCACCTTTTCGATGTAATGGGATTGTGTTAGGGTTAAACCCTTTCCTTCCCACTTGATCTTAATTCCCAAGATCACATCAGCTTCTCCTAGATCCTTTATGGAGAACTTAGTAGACAAGAACTCCTTAGTTTTGTCCACTTCTATTTGGTTTGTGCCAAATATAAGCATGTCATCTACATATAGACATATTATAACTCCTTGACCGGAATTATTAAACTTACTATACACACACTTATCTGCTTGATTGATTTTGAAGCCATCACCCAAAATCACTTCATCAAACTTTTGATACCGTTTTTTTGGCGCTTGTTTAAGTCCAAAGAGGGACTTGATCCATCGACACACTTTGTGTTCTTGACCTTTTACTATGAAGTCTTTGGGTTGCTTCATGTAAACCTCTTTATCCAAATCTCCATTGGGGAAGGTCGTTTTTACGTCCATTTGATGGATGACTAGACCATGAATGCTTACTAAGGCAATTAAAAGTTTTATAGTGGTGATTCTAGCCATGGGGGCATAGGTGTCAAAATAATCGACTTCTTCTCTTTGTTTAAAACCTTAGATTACCAATCGGGCTTTAAATTTGTCAATGGACCCATCGACCTTCATTTTCTTTTCGAAGATCCATTTACAACCTAGAGGTTTGCACCCGGTTGGAAGGTCTGACAACTCCAAGTGTTGTTGCCAATAATAGAGTCCATCTCATCTTGGATTGCTTCTTTCCAAAATGCGACATCTTGAGAACTCATTGCCTCGGTAAAGGTCTTAGGATCCTCATCCATATGTAGATATGAGATAATTTGACCTTCTTTATTCCTAGAATCCTCCATCAAGAAGACTTGAAATATTGGTTCAGGATACGTATGTCCTACTAAGAGTGCGGAGTGCGCTCGTTGTCGCTTGGGTGTGTGGGACATCGAAGTAGGAGCTTCGGCCTCGCCATCGCTCGCATACGTCGAGTACACGTCCTCACCATCGCTACCGTCGCTAGTATCTTCCCCAGGTAGGTCCATGTCCATGCACTTTAGTGCCCTTGGCGTTGTAGCTGGGAGTCTTTCTCGATCGGTGGCTTTGGGTCAGCCACGTCGATACCTGGTGCTTGCAGCAAGCTAGCGCACGTCATAGACCTGGTGACTCTAGGTCTAAGTACAGGCGTCGGCTTCTCGGTTTCCATTGGATCCGATGATGGGTCAACATCCTCTTGGTCTATCTCCCTAGGCCTAGGGCTCGATGTGAACATAGTCTCATCGAATATGGCATCACGTGATTCTATCACGGTGTTAACCAAGATGGCGTGGTTTGGTTCTATGACGAAGAACCTATAGGCCTTAGAGTTATGTGCATATCCAATGAATATGCACTCAATACCTCTATCTCCTAAGGTTTTACGCTTAGGGTCCGTTAGTCTAACAACCACACAACAACCCTATATACAAAGATAATGGAGATTTGGTTTTCTTTTAAACCAAAGCTCGTATGGTGATTGACGATTTCTTTTGCTCGGCACCCTATTTAAGATATAGTTGGTCGTTAGCATCGCCTCACCCCAAAACGAGTTCTTTAACCCGGAGTAGGACAACATGGCATTAACCATGTCCTTAAGCACACAATTCTTTCGCTCCGCCACCCCATTTTGTTGTGAGGTATATGGAGCCTTCGTCTCATGAATTATGCCACAAGACTCAAAATACTCCAAGTTCATGTATTCACCACCACGATCAGTTCATAGCCTTTTAATTTTATTTCCTATTTGCAATTCAACTTTGGTCTTGTATGCTTTAAACCTATCTAGTGCCTCACTCTTCGAGTGAACTAAATAGACATAGCAAAACCTTGTTACATCATCGATAATCGTTTTGTAGTAACGTTTTTTACCCAATGATGGCGTTGCATGTAAGTCCCCTAGGTCCGAATGGACTAGGCCTAGGTCCCCTTCCTCTTTTTCAATTGCCTTAAAAGGAAGTCTTGTTATATTTGTTAACAAACAAGTTTTACACTTTTTGTTTGTTGGTCAAAGGCGGGAATTATATTTTCCTTAGCCATATCTAACATACGCTTCATATGTACATGTCCCAACCTTGCATGCCAAAGATCATATAAAGAATCATTAGACACGACCATATAATCAAATAATACTTTATTAGTATTGATAACATTGAGTAGGAACATATTGTTTTTATAATTGTTGAAGCCTACAAATACTCATGCCCTACTTATCACTAATCGATCGGCTTCGAAAACCAATCGATAACCTAACTTGTTAAGCACACCACCGCTTACAACATTTTTGCGGATGACGGGTGCATATAATACATTATGTAATACAAGTTTTTTCCCCCTAGTAAAGTTGAGATGTACGTCCCCTTTACCAAGGACCGGGGTTGTTGACTCATTTCCCATGTAAAGCACTAAGTCGTCCTCTACATCCTTCATGTGCTTGAACCATTTCCTTTCCATGCACACGTGGGTGGTGCCACCCGAGTCAAGCCACCAAAGGAGTTTTTCATCCTTCATAACCAGACATTGATCAATGTTAGATACAAAGAATAATGACTCATTTGTAACTAAAGACACCAAAGTGCCCTTACCTTGCCCGGGGCTTGTGCCCGAGCTCGACGCCGGTGTCATGACACCTTTGTCCTTTGACCCCTTGGACCTGCAGTCCCTCTTCATGTGGCCTGCCTTTCCACACTTCCAGCAAGTTCCTTTGGCCTTATACTTCTTATTAGATCCTTGCTTACTACAATTTCCTAATTTGGGACGCTTGGAGCCCTTAGCGCCCACGGTGCATTTGCCGTTGCCCGCCTCCATTGTGTTTATCGAGTGGGATGATTTGTCTTCGCCTTTCTTTCCCTTGTCATTTGCCTTGAATTCCTCCTCTATACGTAGATGGGAACCCAATTGGACAAGGTCCATGTCCTCCTCCGAATGCTTCAAGAGATGTTTCATCTCCTTCCACGAGTGAGGTAACTTATCGATTATGGATGAAATGATGAAGTTCTCATCCAAGGTGATCCCATGTTGGGTTAATTGACCCAATACTCGGAGCAATTCGTGGTATTGCTCCATTACCGATCTATTTTCAACCATCTTGTAGTTGTTGAAGTTAGACACAAGGAACTTTTTTGAAGAGGCATCTTCCGCCAAGTACTTGGCTTCGAGTGCTTCCCACAAAATCTGCGATGTCTCATGATTTTGATACACGTCGAATAGGGAGTCGGTCATGCCATTGGGGATGTGCCCATGACAAATTTAGTCGTTCTCCCACTTCCCAACACGCCTATGTTGAAGCATTAATATAGCCTCCCTTTCGGTGATTTGAGCCTCGATCTCTCCGTCGACTTTTTTCGGAATCGGAGGTGGCTCTTCGAGACATGGCGTTGAGAGCACGTACGCCACCTTTAATGAAGTAAGCATTAAATGTATCTTCTTTTGCCATCGACGAAAGTCTTGCCCTTCAAACTTCTCAAGTTTCGCGAATTCGGATGCCATCTCCACCATTAGTAATTCCTTCGTTCTTGCCATTCCAACCTTGTTTCAAAACAACAAAACCAAACAATAAATAAAATTTGAAGATTGTTAGGTTTATAGGTAATGTTGTTTTAATGGGTTGAAGTTAAATTCAGTTCTTATAGATCCTTACGGATAATCAAGACAATTTGAGTAGACCCAAAAAAGGGTAATCCCATGGGTAGACCTCGAAAGGTAATCACGAGGGAGTAGGCCAAAAAGGCAATCTCCACCGAATTCTTTTAGGCGTCAAAACTAAGTGTTTAAGCCCTTTATAAAAGATATATAAAATGGCTTGGATAATGGAAAACAAGTCACTCAAATAAATCGAGTTTTCCTTCAACGTTTATTTCCCCTATATGTCAAAGGGTTGCACTACAATAACGTTGTGGAATAAAACGTTTCCTATACAATAAAAGGGTGGCATCCCATTTCATTATTTCATATATACATACCTTGTTTGTATTTTAAGTGTTCGTTCTTCCGATTGAGAGAGATATCGGAAAAACTTATGCATTTCCAAGTGGATGGCAAAGGCCTTTTATAGGCAAAATGGGGTGGTAGTTTTTGGGTGGTTATGGGTAGTTATTGGTAGTTATTTGTGGTTATGGGTAGTTATGTTTGAATCAAGCTCTGATGTCTTCATGAAAGTTGTAGTCCTCGGAGAGAGCTTTCCAACGCATATTCATATGCGTCAATCGGACAAAAGAGGACTCGGAAAAGTGTGTTTCAAGACGGAGCAGAATGCTGAAAACTGAAGAAGTGGTCGATATCGACCTGATTTTGGTCGAAATTCCTTCTTGGAGCCAATATCGAGTGATAGAAGCCGACTCCGACCAAATGGTCGATATCGACCAGTCCCTAGAGGCCGATTTCGAGCGAATCCGAGTCCAAGTGCTGAGCTGGCTTTCTTCCATATGAAGCAACAATTCAAGAGAATGTTTATCAAGTCAAAGAAGGATCTATCCACTTTAGATATAGTTTCCTTTTAGATATATTTGTTTTATTTCCAAATTTAATCTTTAAGTCTTTAGATAGATAAATTTAGATATAGATAGGTGTTTCTTTCCTAGATTAGCTAGGGAATGAAACCTATAAATAAAGCCTTAGGGGTTGAGTTTTATTCATTCAATTTCAATTACAATTAGTTACACACACACACACATACACAGAGAGAGAGAGAGAGAGAGAGAGAGAGCTTGTGGCGAGAGGAGGTGAAGAGTTGAGAGACGATTTGGCTTCAATTGGTTGTAAGCTTTCTTTTAGTTTATTTAATGCAATTTAGTTCCCTTTTATTATTGATGTCTTTCTTGATGATGAAGAGCGAGTAGTCACCCAACTTCTAGGGTCGGGGTGAGCCTGACGGCAGCCATGTGAGGTGATGCGGTAAAGGTGCAATCTTTGAATGCAATTCGTCTTCTATCCCTATGAGCATGATTCTTTTGTGAAAGTTGAAGGTAATCCTTGTTTGTGTTATTGAAGCAAAAGTGATCTTAATACAACTTGGATTAATTATGTGAAAAAGGGTTAGTAACAATTAGGGTTTATGCGAAAGCCTCTATATTTCTATTTGTTAATAACGAAGGTTATTTGATGAAAAGCATGATCTTTTATGCCTTTATGTGTTATTTTACACGGTTATCGTTGTGGTGTTAACCCTGATCTTGGAAGTCTTTACTTTATTTGATTTATTTCATCAGTTTTAAGTTTTGTGTTGCGAAAAGCTTCGAACTTTAGTTTCTGTGTTAGTCGAATTCGAGCAACTGTTTGGTCGAAATTTTAGGTCGATATCGAGTAGGTAGGTCGATATCGACCAGTTTGAGTCTTCTGTCTGTTTCTTCTTGTTTCTGTGTTTTACAGTTTCTGCCGACAGTGCGGTCGATATCGAGTGGTAAGGTCGATATGGAGCGCTCTCTTGGTCGATTTCGTGTTGAGATCTGGAACTGAAAAGGCGGGCGCTGACACGCTTCCTCGTGGATCGATCCTGACTACCTTCTACTACAGCGGGCGGAAGTCTTGTAATTATTTTGCGGAGAACAGGGAGTTGAATTTGGAATTTATATTTCATACTTGATTTTCCTCCTAACACCTCATGCCACAAATGAAAAGAAAAAGGATGATTGGCACGGGCCACAAGGAGTGTACCTTGACAGCTTCTCCTTGAGGGGGCTTCTCCACGGATTCATTACCAGTCCCCGTTACGACTTCACCAGCGCCCACCTGGACTAAGTTCGAGATTTGAGGTGGATTCTTTTTCTTGAATATGAGTTCATTTCTAATATTCCAGATAGCTTGCCATATAAATCCGAGATCTTCAAACATATAGGAGTTTAATATGAAATTTAATGAGTCTAAAATATCCAAGTTTTGCCTTCTGCCGATTCCAATATGTTTACCCGTTACTCTTTCGAATTGAGCTACAACTTCTTTGGTAAATTTACAGTGAAGAAAGAGGTGGGTCAAATCTTTATCAAAAGAGTCACAAATATAGCAACGGCTAGGCACCCTATTTATATATTTGTTCAATCTATTTTTAGTAGGGAGTCCATCAACTGACATTTTCCACAAGAGGTTTTTGATTTTAGGTGACACATTCAGCTTCCAAATCCATTTATAATCGTTATCATTTTGGTGATCAGTGTTATCAAGGAGTTTTACTGATTCAGTCGTAAAGGGCTCGTTAGGTTCTAGCTTCTAAATGAGTCTGTTAGGAGTTTCCCATTAGGGTATTTGAATTTCGGTGATTTTTGTAACTATATTTGTCGAAAAAAAGGTCGTGGAGTAAAGATAGATTCCAATGCTTTTGATCATCTAGCAGTTAGCAAACTTTCATGTTAGGATCCCTTTCATTCATAAATTCATCAAGAGTAAAGTTGTCAAGCCAAGGATCATTCCAGACATTTATCGAGTTACCATTCCCAATGATCCAGAGAAGTCCCTTATTAAACTTTTCCCTTAGAGAGAAGAGCCTTCCAAATTGTCGGGAAGTGTTTTGGTTAGATTTTTGGTTAATGCTATCATTTTGTAAATATTTTTCCTTGAAGATTTTAACCCATATTATTCTGGTCAGAATGAATTTTTCCATAAGAGTTTTAATTGAAGGCTCGCATTAAGATCTCCTGCTTTCCTTATACTTAATCCTCCGAGTTGTTTAGGTTGACAGATCTTATCCCAACTGACAAGTGGAGTGTACCTCTCAGAGTTTAGTTTATTCCAAAAGAAGTTATTATTGATTTGATCATTTTAGTGGAGAATGCCTTTTGGAAGAAGAAACTTTTGCATTAAATAATTTGTGTTTGGAGCTTAAGGGCGCGCTCGGAAGGAGATTGTATGGGGTTGTTGGGTTTTTTTTTATAAAAAAAAACAAGAAGCTCCTAGCTATGTTTGGCAAGGGATGGCTGGAAGTAGGAGTTGGAGGTTATCGAGGTCATCCGAGGATATTTTTGCCCAACAATCCCAACCCGTGAATCAAAGGTTGTCGAGGTTATCCACCCCTATAACCTCAACTGTGACCGTCTTGCCCATGCAACTCCACTCCTTCGCTGGTAGACCTAGGCAGCACTATCATCACTGAAACTCTATTCTCTGCAACTTTTGCACCTCTGCATCGCTGATTCGTCGGAGGAGTTTACCTTGCCCGCTGCAACTCCACTCAGTTCATCTTCGTTAGAGTTCACCAATTCAAGCAGTAAAGTCCCAAACCTCAAATTTTAGATGAAAATCGACCCCAATTAAGAGACCCTCACCATTGATTTCAAAACAAAATTAGGGAAAAATAGAACGACACATACATATGAATACACAATAGGCGGCGACAGAGGGGTGCCGAGAAGAGGCTGGTAGCTGTGTGGTGGAGGCCGCGTGCTGGTCCGGGCCGTTGCTATGGCTGGTGGCTCATGGAAGGCTTGGAAGCTGGAATTTTTACACAGTAGGGGGCAATAGACCTAAAACCAAATTGGGTTTGCTGGAAGAAGGAGAAGAAACCTAGGGGCAGTTTAATCCCTTGGAAAAAAAATAATCTTACCAGGATTATTGTTACAAAAACATCAACCCTTTCTATACCCATAATCGATATAATAATCTTCACCTCATCTAATCCCTTGAAAATAATTTTCAACCCTTGAGAGGATGCTTTCCATTTAACAGGGGAATTCTTAAATATTTTTCCATTCGCTATTAATCCATAAAACTTATCAAGTGCATCCAATTCCCTTTTAAAAAAGTAAAATAAAATCGAAGAATCACTCTCTAGAGAGGGAAGGAAGCAGTTTACCCATCGTTGCGGAAAAGCTGATTCGGTTGACCTGCCATTGAAGTCCGCCCGCTGCTTCTTTTTTAACGGAGAACTTGTGCTTCTTTCCTCCTCTATCTCATCTCATCTCGCCGGAGACTCAAAAGCACGGATCGCTGGCTCTAATCCAGAGATGGTTGTTCGGAATTTCGTCGTCCGCCACGAGGACTCCGATATCGACGTCGAGTACGACACGGAGGATAGCCTTGAAGTCCGTCACATTGATTCTTCCTTTTCCTGTTCTGCCAAATTCCCGATTCCTGTGTTTTTACTTCGTTTTTTGTATCTGACTGTTCGATTATGTCTTCCGTGCTTCTAGGTTTTCAAATATCAACTCTTCTCCGTCACTTCGATCCCTCCGGATCAGCAAAAGGTACATTTCTCTGATTTGTGGACTTTGATTTCCCTGGTACTGCGGTATTGTCTGGATGGGGAATTTGAGTTTTCTAGTGTGTAGATTGTCGGTATTGATGATGATCGGGTTGTGTCTGGCGACTCCGATCTCACCTCAATTTGCGATAGAATTCGTGTGATTGAGATCGTTGATGCGGATGGAGCAAAGGAACCATCATCTAGCAATGATCAGCCAGCGGCGGATTGCATGAAATCCGACGAGGAATTTGCTCGTATGCTGCAGGTATTTTTCAAAACTTTTATTTGATCAACACTGTTCCAATTGAGTGTGTACTCTTCTTAAATTTGACTCTTGGAATCGAGCTTCTAAACGTCTGCTGTAATTTCACGCTTGAATATATTCCTTTTTTTCCTGTTTGAAATTGAGCTCTTTTTTCCCCTTTTAATCCAGTGTTTCTGTTAAAATTATCCTTATTCCATATTAGGCTGAGGAGGAGGCGCTTCTTCTCCAACAGTATGTTACAAATGACGACAAGAAACAAATGGAGGAGAAGATAAGGCCTTATATTGATCAAGTTTTGATGGTAAGTTGCGGAAGTTCATTTCTTTATGGCAAAAACCTTGTCTTGAGGTGTTACAGGCTTTCCTTCTGAATTTACTTTTCATCTTGGTTTTATAGTATGAAGATCCCATCCGTCAAGAGGCAGCTCGTAAGACAGTGAACAGAGATGCCCTTGAAGAGAAAGCATTGGTTGTTTTAGCAAAGGTACATGTAGCTTCTAACAATACTTAATCAAAAAAAAAATTGTAGCTTCGAACAATTTCATGCATTGATTTTTTTTTTTTTTGGATGAATAAACACTGTACAGTCTGAGTTTTAATGTTATTTATTCATTTTGTGATGATTTACAGCTTACATTTGCTGATGCAAAATCAAATTTCTATAATTCTATTTTGGCAAAGTTAACTTCCATGATTTACAATATCAGATTTGTGTGTTAATATATAGCTTATTTTGTAACTATGAAACATGATTGGCAGGCAGTGTATTCTCATGATTTACAATATTTACTCTGTAAATAAGATCTCCTGATTTACAATTGTTCCTTTTAGTTCTTATTTAATCCTCGACGTGTTCTCTTGGCTGATGTTAAATGTATTCTTCAATATGCAAGTTGTATTGTGATGCTAGAGTGAAAGATACCTAACTTAAGTCCATGACTAGTGTTGTATGAGCAATTCAATTTATGTTGATGAAAGATACCTAACTAACTTAGTTACCCTTCTAAATTACTTGTACTTATTTTGGTTGCTCCGGCATTTTTCATTGCTTGTGTGTTGCATCTACAAAAAGGTTTGAATTGAATTTATGTTTATGCATCTCGATACATGATGTTTTAGGAAGGCAAGTTTGAACCAACAAAAGCAGAAAAGGACTATGCACTCTTGCTGCAGCTGCTATACTGGTTCAAGCAATCATTCAGGTATTCCTTTGCTTCTCACTTTATTGCCGCTGCTGAAATAATCCAAATGGGAATATTATATAGAAGCTTATAAGTACCAGCCCCTGCATCTATACCTAAAATTCCTTTGCATAGTTGGTTACTGGGTTTTTCATTTCTACCTAACAATTTTTTTCCGTACTTCTTTTTGTTTGGAGTGATAAGTTTTGGGAGGTAAGGGTGAGACAATATTCTATCCCTCAATGGTATGTATAACCATGGAGTTGCAAAAGCTAGACCCTACTCAAGAATTTTTAGTTTTAGATGTAAATTTTTAACCTGAAAATGGCTTGAACCTGCTGGAGCCACAAAATTTCCATAGAATCTTGAATAACTCAAATCTCAGGCTTAATGAACTGCAGAGTGTCTGAATCAGATAGAGTTTGGGTCAATTAAACAAGAAAAGATTGAAAGAAAAAAAAAAAGTGTACGGTGTGCTTGACTTGACCCGTGCTTGATGCATAACCTGAAACGAACTGTCCCAAACATGACCTGAACCCGATGTGTCCCCTCCCAACACAACTTGTTTCAGTTGCCTCGCCCATTTAGACAGTGCTATCGCCAAGCCAAGAGCTATGACATTTTTTCACTTTCTTTTCTTCTTTTTTTTTCTGGTGTAAATTCAGTTTTTGAATGTATTATCATGTTAGCATCTGTCTTATTGTAGTTGGGTCAATGCACCTCGTTGCATTACTTGTGGAAATGAAACTTTAGGGCAAGGCATGGGTTCCCCACTTACTTCAGAGATTCAGTATGGAGGTTTTCGAGTTGAATTATACAGGTATTGCTGCAGTATTTGACACTGGTGTTTATAATTATTTTTGTTAACGAAATGTTTATTATATACTGTGTCATTTGCGTGTGTTCTTGTTGATTCTAGATATATTTAGCCAATCTTTACATGTCATTCTGCTTCTGGTGTTGAAATGGGGTGTCCTTCAGTTTCCAAATATACACAACTGCTGAAACAGTGTATCAGGTTTTATGCAAGCAATGTCAAGTATGACTTTCTGAAAAATCCCGTGTCTGTATTTATTGTTGTCTAATATATTGAGGTTCATATGTAAAAATCTTCTTTCATTTTTTGAAGTGGGTGGAGGGAGGGGTGAGACATCTTAGTTTCATCTAAATGCACTTGTATATACTATATTTTTTTTAAAACTTTGAAACATCTGCTATTTGTTGTAATTGTAGACTCTGGTTGGTTGTATATTTGTAAACTTGATATATACAGTGTCTCGTTGCCTTCATTCAAACATAATTAGTGAATGAGTGTTTTCGATTTGATAGTGATTATAATAACTATTCTGTTGTCAAAATGTAACTTCATATCATATACAAGGAAAAACTATCGTCTTAACGTACCTTAATCATGGTGTTGTTTACATGTTTTGATTATAGATAAGTTTCTGCTGTTGTTGCTTATATATATGATGAAATGCTGTAACTCAGGTGTAAATCTTGCTCAAGAATCACTCGATTTCCACGTTATAACGATCCAATGAAGGTAATAATTTTTGCTTTCTATTTCTAATATGTTATTTTACTTTTAAACTACTTTTTATCCTGGAAAATAATTGTTAAAAGGTATGTCTAGTGTATGGTTACTGATATTTCCTTCTAATAACAGCTTCTAGAAACAAGAGAAGGACGTTGTGGGGAGTGGGCAAATTGCTTTACACTTTATTGCAGAGCATTTGGCTATGAATCTCGTCTTGTGAGTCATTCAACTTTTTTTTTTTCCATCTACTCGACTTGTTGAAATATTTTTAAATCCATATATAATACTAAGAGTAAAAATAGCATGTCACTTATTGTGGGAAAAAAATGCTTGTTGTTCACATTCCAACCAAATATGCTATTATTGTATCCTTTAGCAAATCGCTAGCAATGCATAGAGACTAAGGGTGCAGTAAGTGCCATGTGCTGAGAAGGTGATAGCTTATAATGTAACATTATGTGCCGATGAGTTGCTAATATAAAGCTTATAATGTATAACATGTGATAATTGTAATATGTGCTCTAAAGGTAGATTAGAACCTTATAATGTGTAACAATGTTGTGCCAAGGGAGTCTAGCCAAACAAGCCTTTGGACTTCGTTAGGCCCCACTGCCACCGTTTTCAAAAGCTAATTAATTAATTAATTAACCTAGTAAGCACGTTTTTAATAAACTACATATGGATGACACTTTTCTTTAAAAAAGCCATTGCTCCCCACCACCTTTTGCGACCATACTAGCCACCTTCCATCACCCGCTGCTGTACTGCATACTAGTACCACTCTCGTTTGGCCACTAATAGGCGCTAGTTTTGACACTTGCCTGATGATATTTGCACACTAATGCTACTTTTTAAGTGCTGCCTTTCTTTAAGTGTCATCAATAGGTCATTTAGCTAAATAGAAACTTTTTTAAGTCATAACGCAAAATCATCCTACTTTATTAGCAATGTTGGTGTGGCTTATGGAGGCTTCAAATGGAATTATTGTATCATGCTTTTATATAGTGCATAGATAGACCTGTCAAGATTTTTATTTTCGATTGTTGGTACTTTTTTGGTTCATTGATATATTTTTATACATACAGTGTTTATAGAGAACCATGGTTGTCGAAATTCCAATTGAAGTATGTTAGCAAATGACTAGAAATGCTTGTTTATACAGAACAATTACTGAATTTTTTTTATCCTAGGTTGGGTGAATTAAGTTGGGGCTTGCAGACATCGTTTTGGTAATCTCTTTTTGGTTTGTAGATAAATTTATTGTTTTGGTTTTCCATTAAAAATGGATATAGGAGGTTGTTAAAAATGGATATAGGAGGTTGTCCAATAGTATAGTATATGCATGTTTTTCTAAAATTTTCAAGCATTTATTTCAGATTCTCGATCTTACGGATCATGTCTGGACAGAATGCTATTCTGATCATCTTGGAAGGTATTGACTGAAGTGTCTTTTTCTTCTTCCCTTTTACTATTTGCATTTTTTTTTTATATTGAAGTGCCTATGGGAAAAATTAGCCTTTGTTTGGCCAGAAGGAAAAATCCCTTCAAGTAGTAAAAACTTGCATTAATGGCTGATCACACAGGTGGATGCATCTGGATCCTTGTGAAGGAGTACATGACAGGCCTTTGTTGTATGAAAAAGGGTAACTTTTTCTCACATTTTTATCTCTATCTTTTTTATTCAGAGCATGAATATATATGCTGTATAACGTATATATATTCATATTCATGTAGTTGGAACAAAAAATTGAATTATGTAATTGCTATCTCAAAAGATGGGGTGCATGATGTCACCAAGCGCTACACTAGAAAGTGGCCTGAGGTATTATTAAAACAAACTAAAACTACTTTAAATGCATAATTTATATATCTTCTCAACAGTTTCTGATCTCTTGCGTCATAAGAACACTTGTTTCATTGTTTGTATATTTATCTACAGGTTTTGTCACGCCGTAACATTCTGACAGAATCAAGTCTTGCCTCTTTACTTGACAATTTAACAAAAGAACGCCGAAGCAAAGGTTTTACATCTGGACTACTTTTCATACTTGAAGAGCATGATAGAAATGAGATAGAGGCTCTTCAAAACGGTCTTTACTCAGAAGAAAATGCTTCACTTTCATTGCCTGGAAGACAAAGTGGAGACAAGGAATGGCGTATCTCCAGATCAGAATATGGTTCCGGGGAGTGTAATTCTTCAAGTTCCACCTCTTACCCAGTTCGCCTATGTGTGGATGAGCATGTGACCCAAGTTTATGATGCTTTTGGTCCTATCCTTTCAAAAATGGCCGATTTGTCTCTTCCAGCACCTAGAGCAGTTTCCATCCTTGATGTCTTGAAAAATATGGTGACAGATCTGAGGAACTTGCCGTACAAATCAAGGTGGACAACAATCGAATCTTCCTCAGACATTACCCATTTTTTTGTGCATGAGATTCTGCCTGCCTGCGATGAATTTCTTAGAGCACTTCATTTGAAATATGAGTTGGTCTCTGATGATGTAATTGTGAGCTTGGCTGGTGATCCTGTTAGGACCTCATTAGCTCTTCCGGTTGCAATAGATGCCCTAGATGATATGCTTTCCAGTATTAGCGATCTCAATTCCATCAGTAAAAATTCACTGTCATGGCCTCTCCTGCGGCTGAATAGACTGCATTCAGGCTCCACAGCTGCAACCGGAGAGGAGCCTCCTCTTGGTATTGTAAGTACATTTCTGGCTTTTGTATACTGAAGCGTTATAATATTATTTGTTAAATCGAACATCAAACTTGAGTTGCAGGCCACTTCAGCTTTTGATGGAACACGCGCATCTAAGTGGGAAGAACCTAATGGGGCAAAAGGTATGTTCCACTTTTAACTGTGGAATGATTAACATTTTAAATATAGCAAATTAAGGAGACACGAAAATTAACGTTAGAAAGAAAGGGACGTGAACATCTACGTTTGTTGTTGCAATTGTCACCTGATTGAGTTCAATATTGCAGGTTGTTGGATAGTGTATAGATTGCCGAACAACGAGCTTAGCGAGCTTATGGCATACGAGATAATGTCAGCCAATGATGTTCCAGAAAGAGATCCAAAGGATTGGTACATTTCAGGAAAACAGAAAACTTAAAGCTGTTATTGTTCCATCAATCTTTGTGGGGTCCGTAATTGAGTGATATTTTTCTTTTCAGGGTTGTTGAAGGAAGTCATGATGGGGGATCAAATTGGTGTATTTTAGATCAGCAAACTAATCAGATGTTTGATGGTCGTTTCCAGCGGAAGTCGTACAAAATAGAAATGAATGACATTCATTCAAATATGTTCAGGTAAACTACTTAATAGTCCTTCCCCTTGATTCTTATTTTGCTGGAGATTGGTATTTCCTGAGTGTTGAGAATCATGGCAGGTTCCGGTTCCTATCAGTTCGAGATGGTTACTCAAACTCAAGGCTGCAAGTAGGATGCATTGACCTATATGCAAGGAGCAAGTCAGTTAATTTGCCGATAGAGTAACTTTGTTTCTTGATACCGTTGTTCATCCATAACCGTTATGGTAAGACACATCCTGTGTAGTTAATTTGCTGATTGCCCACTGTGATTACCACAAACTCTATCTATCACCTGGATCTCAAGCTATGAGATTGGTACTTGTAGAAATAATTCCAATTTGTGGGGTTCCAGGAAATGTGTACTTGTACAACAAGATTCCAAGCTAATTGCCCTGTGCCATGATTTGGCAAATGCAGTAGTATTACCTATTGTGTTTCTCAAATGCAATGGTCAGCTTGTCAATAAAGAAACTCCGTTTCTCAGAACTTTAAAGCAAGGGGATGGGGTCGGTGCCTGATTCAAGTTAGGAAAGCAAGGAGGCTATATCAGAGCAAGTCCAATAGCTTCTCTAAAAAATCTCTAAAATAGAAATTGAAATGTCAAAATCTCTATATAAAAATTTACTCAAACTCTAATAGCTTCTCTATTTTCCAGATTTTTACATTTACTATACAGTATAATAAATAAATGCATTTATTAAGGATATTTAATTCTACATTTCTAAAAAAATTCTTTTAATCTTAATTATAACATTTAGCCTCACATTTCTAACATAATTTCTAACATCTTATTACTTCCTAATTGACGTGAATGGTTGTATATACTTTACTTAATTCTAACATGTTACAATTCTAACATTTGAACTTTACTAAATTACTTAATTACAATATTATTTCAGATAATTCCAACAATTCTAACATTTACTTCACTAAATTGTTACAATGTTACAATTCTAACGTTTAAACTTTACTTAATTCTAACATGTTAAACACCATTGACGTGAATGTTTATATACTAACATATCTAACAATTAAAGCTTTTAAAACTTCTTAATACTTCCCTTTAACTTGCTATAAATACTCCCCCTAACATTTCTAACATCTTATTACTTCCTAATTTTCTCCCTCTCTTAACAATCTCTTTTCATATGGACTGTCATTCATTGGGTAGTTGCAATTTAGTTGATACATATATGAACGACGATGACGATATAGATAATGATTATGAAGAAAACCTATTACTTCTTCAAATAGAAGAAGAATGTCTTCCCAACAACCAATCAGGGCATCAACGTGGTTCTATTATGGGCCATGCTACTATTGATCGTCATCTCATTGGTGGTGGCTTTATCAAGACTATTTTGCTGACCCTCCAAAATACAGGCCTCAGTATTTTAGAAGGAAGTTTCGAATGAAGCAACATCTTTTCCTTCGCATCCATGATGCTATTGCTGGACACGATACTTATTTTGTTCAAAAGCGGAATGCCGCTGGACGACTTGATTTGTCGTCACTTCAAAAGGTAAGAGCTGCTTTTCGAATGCTTGCTTATGGTGTTCCGACTGATTATACAGATGAGTATGTGCAGATTGGTGAGAGCACGATAATAGAAAGTCTAAAAAGGTTTGTCATTTCAGTTGGTGAAGTATTTGGGAAGGAGTACTTGAGGTCGCCAAACGTTGATGATGTTGTCAGACTACTTGCAGTTGGTGAAGAGCGTGACTTTCCTGGGATGTTAGGCAGCATTAATTGTATGCACTGGACATAGAAAAATTGTCCAACTGCTTGGCATGGTCAGTTCACTGGCCACATTCATGAACCCACTATTATTTTAGAAGCCGTAGCTTCATATGATCTTTGGATATGACATGCGTTTTTTTTTATTACCAGGGTCTCTCAATGACATGAATGTGTTAGAGCACTCTTTCGTATTTACCGAACTGGTTGAAGGGTGTGCTCCTCCCATTAGTTACCGAACTGGTTGAAGGGTGTGCTCGTATTAACCGTGTAACTAATGTGAGGAGCACACCCTTCAACCAGTGCAGTAAATATGAAACAACGCTCTAACACATTAATGTCATTGAGAGACCCTGGTAATCCAAAAAAAAAGATGTCATATCCAAATATCATATGAAGCTACCGCTTCTAAAATAATAGTGGGTTCATGAATGTGGCCGGTGAACTGACCATGCCAAGCAGTTGGACAATTTTTCTATATCCAGTGCATACAATCAATTTTGCCTAACATCCCAGGAAGGCCACACTCTTCACCAACTGCAAGTATTCTGGCAACATCATCAACGTTTGGCGACCTCAAGTACTCCTTCCCAAATACTTCGCCAACTGAAACTACAAACCTTTTTAGATTTTCTATTGTCGTGCTCGCACAAAGCTGCACATACTCATCTGTATAATCAGCCGGAACACCGTAAGCAAGCATTCGAAAAGCGGTTGTTACCTTTTGAAGTGATGGCAAACCAAGTCTCCCAGCAGCATTCCGCTTTTGAATAAAATGAGTATCGTGTGCAACAATAGCATCATGGATGCGAAGGAAAAGATGTTACTTCATTCGGAACCTCCTTCTAAAATACCGAGACCCGTATTTTAGATGATCGGCAAAATGGTCTTGATAAAGCCACCACCAATGAAATGACGATCAAAAGTAGCATGACCCATAATAGAACCACATTGACATCCTGATTGGTTGTTGGGAAGACATTCTTCTTCTATTTGAAGAAGTAATAGGTTTTCTTCATAATCATTATCTATATCGTCATCGTCGTTTATATATGTATCAACTAAATAGTAGCTACCCGATGAATGACGATCCATATGAAAAGAGATTGTTAAGAGAGGGAGAAAATTAGGAAGTAATAAGATGTTAGAAATGTTAGGGGGAGTATTTATAGCAAGTTAAAGGGAAGTATTAAGAAGTTTTAAAAGCTTTAATTGTTAGTATATAACCATTCACGTCAATGGCGTTTAACATGTTAGAATTAAGTAAAGTTTAAATGTTAGAATTGTAACAATTTAGTGAAGTAAATGTTAGAATTGTTAGAATTATCTGAAATAATGGTGTAATTAAGTAATCTAGTATAGTTCAAATGTTAGAATTGTAACATGTTAGAATTAAGGAAAGTATATATAACCATTCACGTCAATTAGGAAGTAATAAAATGTTAGAAATTATGTTTAAAATGTTGTTAGAAGTGTGAGCCTAAATATTATAATTAAGATTAAAAGAATTTTTTAGAAATGTAGAATTGAATATTCTTAATAAATGCATTTATTTATTATACTGTATATAATAAATGTAAAAATCTGTAAAATAGAGAAGTTGTTGGAGTTTGAGTGAATTTTTTTAGAGATTTTGTCATTTTCATCTCTATTTTAGAGATTTTTTAGAGAAGTTGTTGGGCTTGCTCTTATAGAGATGAAATTTCTTCCCACAAATTTACAGATTTTTCTTTACTTTTCATCCCTTTCTCTATTTTGTAGATGTCTTTGCATAATCTGTTGGGGAGAAAAAAGGGGTCTTTTTCTCTAAAATCCCTCCTTTCTCTATTTTAGCACACTGGTTGGGGTTGCTCTTAGGTCTCATATTTGAGAACTCGCATATCCGAACCCTTTTAAATAAGGTTGGATATGTGATTTGGCACATATGACACCTATTTTTCTTCACTAGACCAACCTCTTGTGTGACTATATGGTGGTATGGTGAGAAGGTTTAAGTTACCATGGATTTGATTCTCTTTGGTAAACACTGTCTTCATCTTAGCTCAGCTTGAAGGGCCTAATTAACCCAATTTAGGGGCGGCCCCAAGTGGGCTTTTTCAATCCATGTTCTATTTTAGTCAGGGATGGAACCAAGGTGGGCTAAAACTTCTAGCAGTTGTATATAAATACTTCCTTCCTTTTACCTTTTTTTTTTTATTATCCTTTGTTTTTTTTACAAACCAGGTTTTGATTTTTTTTAAGCAAGATAATCCTGAGTTCGAATCTTATATCAAAACCAAATATTCTTCCTTTATTTTTCCTTATTGTTGTTATCCACTATGTATTTGTTTAGTAAAAATTAACTTTGGTATTGCCCAAATACAAATTCATAAAAAAAATTAGCAAAAATTATAGGATTTTTTTGGTAACCGTCTATTTTAGATAGGTTGTTTTGCTAAATGTCCATTTTTATAATGAATTTTATAAAATGTCCTAATATGACATTTTTACCCCTACTAGTATAATCCCCTCTTTTTCTTTGCTTCTTCCCCTAATCGAGACGTCGTTTACCCCGAGTGACTGCCTACCCGTTCTTCTTCCATCTCATCGGTCTGCATCACTCTCCTTATTGCGCTCTCCCTCTCGGCCTCTCCTCCGGCATCTGCCGTGGTCAATCTCCAGCGCTCCTCCTCCGGCATCCGCCGCCATGCCGCTTGACCTCCTCCATGTCCAATCTCATCTCCAAGTAGCCGCATCGAAGCGCATCTAGGCGCTCTTCCTCGTCGCGCTCTCTCTCTCCTCCACCTATACCTACGACTCCGAGAGATTCTTCAAGGTCAGCAGAAGATGGCAACCATGGAAGCTCGAATTCCACCTTCATTTGATTTGCTTCTTCTTCCCTCCGCCAAACTCAGCGCAATCTCTCTATCAACGACATAAAAAAATGGTCCAAATTTCTTATCCACATCAATTTCCATTGATCCAAAATCAAAACCCGTCAGAACTAGATAGATTAAGTGGCTCCAATTTGTGATGAGGCCGGTATGCTATCAAGTAATGGAGTAAGAAATTCTATTTTGATGGACCTACTTTTTTTTTAATCAACATGAAAGCATACTTCAAGAAGGGGGAATGGAGAAAGATCTTGAATTGAATTATACAGTATGTATTTGGGTTCCTCCATTATATTGCTAGATGTATTTGTCATCAATTTATGCATCCCTTTGTCAAGCCTTGGGTATCTGTCATCAATTTATGCATTGGGAAATGCGAAGCAACATGTACAACAGCTTGACAATAGGTCTTGGCCATGATGTAGTGAAGCCATGAACCATGAATGTAATGTCCAAGGGAACATGGTGTGTCGATTGCATATATTCAGGCATTCATGGCTAACTGTAGTTCAATTCAGTTTGGTATATTGCTAGTTGTATTTGTCATCAATTTTTTTGGTGACATCTTTTCATCAACAAATTC
Source organism: Persicaria tinctoria (assembly GCA_037127255.1). Taxonomy (NCBI): domain Eukaryota; kingdom Viridiplantae; phylum Streptophyta; class Magnoliopsida; order Caryophyllales; family Polygonaceae; genus Persicaria; species Persicaria tinctoria. Next base: position 36,283,630 of record JBANSL010000012.1, on the reverse strand, counting down.
ATTCACTTCCAAAGTGTTATTAATGGTGTCACCACCATAAAACAGTAAAACTACTATTGTCACCAGAGGAAAATCCTAGGATCAAGGGAGAAAAAACCTTATAGAGGCTAATGCTAATTAAAAGAAAATTTGGTGGTGTCATCACCATAAAAATAGTGTCACCACAAGTGTACAAAGTGGTGTCACCACCAGTGTAGCAAGAGAAATAATGGTCAAGTGTTATTAGTCGTGTAATCAAAGAAAAATAGTGTCACCATAAATGTTTAAAGTGGTGTCACCACAAGTGTATCAAGGGAAATAATGGTCATGTGTTATTAGTCGTGTCATCAAAGAAAAATAGTGTCACTACAAATGTTCAAAGTGTTATTAGTCGTGTCATCAAAGAAAAATAGTGTCACCACAAATGTTCAAAGTGGTGTCACCACAAGTGTATCAAGGGAAAGAATGGTCAAGTGTTATTGGTCGTGTCATCAAAGAAAAATAGTGTAACCACAAATGTTCAAATTAAGTGGTGTCACCACAAGTGTATCAAGGGAAAGAATGGTCAAAGTGTTATTAGTCGTGTCATCAAAGAAAAATAGTGTCACCACAAATGTTCAAAGTGGTGTCACCAGAAGTGTATTAAGGAAAAGAATGGTCAAGTGTTATTAGTTGTGTCATCAAAGAAAAATAGTGTTATCACAAATGTTCAAAGTGGTGTCACCACAAGTGTATCAAGGGAAAGAATGGTCAAAGTGTTATTAGTCGTGTCATCAAAGAAAAATAGTGTCACCACAAATGTTCAAAGTGGTGTCACCACAAGTGTATCAAAGGAAAGAATGGTCAAAGTGTTATTAGTCGTGTCATTAAAGAAAAATAGTATCACCATAAATGTTCAAAGTGGTGTCACCACAAGTGTATCAAGGGAAAGAATGGAAGTGTTATTAGTCGTGTCATCAAAGAAAAATAGTGTCACCACAAATGTTCAAAGTATAGTGTAATCAAACACAAACATTTGATCTCTAAAAAAATACAGTGTAATCAAACACAAGCATTTACACCCTTATGCCCAGTCTTCGTCTCCCTCCACCAAATTTGTTCTCCAAAGGTGCACGATTTTTCCCCAACCATAGATATTTGGAAAAAAATCAGCTTGCTCAATAATTAACCACAACAATCAGGAATCAATTTTGGAATCGAGCAACAAGCGCTTTCTTTCGCTTTTGCTGAGGTCCGGATGTGCCTGCCATGAGCAATTGATTTAACACTCACTCAATCAAATCAATTTGCCACATAATATTCAGAAACAATTCAAGCAGGAAGCCGGAGAGGCCACCCTCTGATCATCTTCCTCTTCTGTCATCAACCTCCCAGAAGACCGAATTGAATTTGAGAGGAGGAAGGATCTCTTTAACGACTTTCTTCAGCCATTGGAGCGCCGAATTCGCATAATCCAAAGAAAAGAAAAGAACAGATGTTGATGGTGAATTCTTTGCCTCCTTCGACGATGCCTTCACCAACGATCCTCTCCTTTACAACTTCAATAGAAGTGTTCGGGATATCTAAATTGAAGAAGAACGAATGTTGATGGTGAATTCGGCGAATTAGATCGACGATCGGAGGGAGGAATCGGAGAGAACGAGACAGAGCGACGACGGAATCGATCGAGGGAGACCATTCCTCAACTGAACGCCCTTGGATCGAGAGAAAGTTTCAATAAGCATTGACAATCGGGGAGACGAAGAAAACACATATCCATGGAGGAGGCACGAGGAGCGGAGGAGGAAAACGTCTCAGATTTTCCCAAATAAGATTAAGCGGCTAGGTTTAATTAAAATGGAGGTAATATGGGGTTTTCAAAAAGTTTTAGGACATTTAGCAAAAACAGATTTTAAGTGGACATTTTGTAAAAAGGGATTAGCAAAATGGACATTTAGCCAAATTTCTTCAAAATTATAAGCAAATTCAGCCTACTCGAATTTTTAATCCTAGTTTCGTGCCTGATTTTAATTGTACTTTCACTCGGCCTATTAATGGCTTGATTTGGTCAACTTCATTCTGGTAAATGCCAAATTTTCTGGTGATGCAGCAACACGTTCAAAGCACATTCTTAGTACAAGCTACATTTTAACTAATGTAGTGGCGAATTATGAAGTTACCAGCTACATTTGGGATTTGTTATAATATTATTTTAATAATTTTATTAATTATGATTTATGGATAAACACTAGAAACTACAATTCCCTTGTACACTCTTATAAACACATCAATTCATTGTCTTTTCTCTTCCAGTTGCGTGCGTAGTTGTGAAGTGTGAAGCAAGCAGTTATTATGGCAACTTGCTTGAACATCAGGTACGAAGACATCGCACGAAGGATCTTCCATTGGCTCTTCAAAATGCCAAACGCTCACTTAGCGGCTCCACGCAGTGACGAGTGTGCCCTGTTGAACGTTTTTTTGTGGTTGTCGGGAGCCGCTACCTGAAATGATGGATGGTGGTACTTCGTTGCTAGTTAAGAATAAAATATCCTTCCTAGTCTAGATACCCTTTGTCACACGAGTAGTACCGACCTACATGATCCACGAGCATGAATAGAATATGACAAGCTTGCAAGAGGACCTAACATGCCACAACACACAATACACAATACACACACTTGGTGGTGGGTGCGAAAAGTTAAATGTTGACTGCTTCAATGTGTGATCAAACAAACACACATCATGTGCACACCCCTCCCCTCCATTCGATTTGAAGGTGAACTGTAAGTCGAAGTCGCATACAACCATGACATTGATGGTGCATATACCTTTTCTGCTATGAAACCAGACTGATAAGATCTGCGGGATGCACACTTGGATATATGTACCCCTACGTAGAGGATAAAATAAGAGCTCAAGTGATCTCCTGTTGCTACGAGGCAATCACGACCAATACCGATTGTCGTTTATGATTTTCTTCGATATTTTCCGAAACTGGAGACCTCGTGGATGGATCACGACCTTGGCTACTTTGTGTATGATATAGGAGATTATGTAGGTAGAACGTTGGAAGCGTTCACAGGAATTGTGTTGGCTTTGGCCCCACGCAATGGTGTTGATGAATATCATGACTTTCTCCATAACAGACAGCTCGATGGAACCTCGAAGACCGCACTGATGTTGCAAGACCTCGCAAAGTCGGATGAAGACCTGCTTCTCCATTCGAAAGGCGTTGACACTCATCTTGCCATGATGGGTGAGAATATAGATGATCCAATGGGAACCTATGTACTCGAAAATGTAATAAGAGATTTTGTACACATGCTTGTAGTAGTGCTCAATGACTAGGAGCGACTGTTGCTGAAGAGGAAGCATTGTGATGATTACTCATGTTTGTCTTCGCCAAACCCAGTCAATTTTGGCCTCATTTGGGCACGGGTAACGAATGTATGACATACAAATAAGGTCAAACGATTACATTCGAAGTACGAAACTTATTACGCATGAGATGTCATTTTGTGAGGAAATCTAGAACAAATGTTCAATACACATACGAGAAACATGCACACAGGCGCTAGATAGACACCACACAACTCAATAAACAACAATGACAATTCAAAAAATCTAGATAGACACAAGACATGGTCAAGCACGCATTTCCTAAGAAACCCACCCCGTTCGAGTCATATAAACATTGTATGTATCCATTTCACCCTTGAATCATTTCGCTTAATGTCAAGGAGAAGTTCTCTTCTCTTGGGGTCTCGCATTTGGTGAAGCACCAAAGCGTGTTGGCCTCGACGGGCAACCCATCCGTCATCATTGTCTCGACAAGTTCCATGACCACATAGGTTGTGTTATATGGTTTGCTAGAGAAGTCCTCGTCCCTCTCAAGCATAGCCAACATCTTGTTTTTGGTTTCTTGAACCATTTCGACATGTCGTTGGTATAACCTCGACCCCTCTGACTTTCTTGAGTTCCTCTTTACTATCACATGAGTCAACCCAAAGACGGATCCTGCTACTTTGTTGTGGGTTTGGTTCTAGGTGGCGTGGGAGTGGGCACATTTCTCGACTGACCGTGGTTGCTTGGCCTATCCTTGAAAATTCCCCTGAGAACATCTTGTACGGAAATAGCTCATTGAACTCCATATCGAGCGACGTGTACTCTGGTCCAATTGAGGATTAGCGTCAGCTACTCCATCCTCCTTAGCTTTGTCCAGATCAACATCGTCGACAACAAATCCACCTCACCATCGGTGCAGGAGATCGGAAGAGGGATCTATGACTCTTGATGAGATGGATCCAACAATGGGGTGACACAATACTGCCCCATGGCCACAGTGCAACCGTAAAGATGCTCCCACAAGTCCTCCAACTCTAGAGAAACACCCTTCTTTTAGAACTTCTTGTAATCAACATTTTCTTGGACAAGTATGTAAACGAAAATATAACATAAGCCTGGAATCGAAAATGTGGTAATACCACATCAGAAGCAGTGTGTTCGTGCCTTGATCAAGGAGCCTTGAATTGGTGGGATGTACCGCTATTTTTTTTTCTCCCACCATTTCTTCAATGTCTTGGTTGTGCCCTTCTCTACATCCCATTCCAATCCTATCTCATCATGCCTGATGGCTTTCCAATCGTTATATTCTTGTTGCGACTACGATTCTTCAACGTGTGCAAGTTACACTTCTTTTTGGAAGCAGCCTGGAATTGGGCCATTATTTTACCCCAAGTGAACTGTTGATCTCTACCGATGCTGTGCTGCTAAGCAAGTAGCATCTCCACCAACGTCTTCATCAACTTGTGCTACCAATAGAAATGAGCGACCATGTTGGGTGAATCGTTTGTTGCCTTTTCCTTGCCCTTTTCCTTCCCCGACATGTGAACCTTTTCGAAGCACAGGCTGACAAATGGGGTGTGAACGTATATGCATAGTTAAAGGGGGAAATATATAACACAAAATCACTAATCAATTCAACCGAACCTAACATATTTGTCAATTGTAAGATTGTGTACACTAGCAATTTAAGCTAAATTCGGCCAAATTGAACCCAGACGAAGACAAATTTGTGGGCAATTCCAAATTGAAGCCAAATGAAGAGGAATGGATTGACAACAAAATAATCAAAATTTTGTGGCAAATTCGGAACTCTCTAGTGCCAACCCCCTAGCAGTAGTGGATACACTCATAGAAGATGAACAAAATCAACCAATTGCACATGAAAATCGGAACTCTAATTTATCGATTTCAAGAAGAACAGGGCATATGAATGCAAGTAATCGATCGACTACATGGAGCAAATGAATTCATCAATCGGTGAGAAATTAAGAAGGCCATAAGCTACCTCCAACCAATATGAAACGACAACCAAGATAAACATTTGAATAACTAATTGAAATTGGAATCGAAGTGGGAAGAAATCGTCGCTCACATGGATGTCTAGAAGCGGTGAACTGTCGAACAAGAGTTGAACTTCTTCATCGGGGTGGTAAGGGTCGCCAACGACACCAGAGGCGGTGCTGGTGGTTGGCGGACATGGTCGGTGTTGGGAGGAGCTGTCGTTGAACGAACGACGTTGGGGTGTTGTGCAAACTTTGGGGTGAACGGTAATGGATAGTAAGAAGAGTAAATCACAGGGTATTTTTAACTTTTCATTATATTCCATCAAAAAATTAATCTTTATTTAATCAAATATCTACGGGGTTATTTTCTACAAATAATCTCCATCTCATCCATCCCTAAAAATAATCTTCATCCCCTACCCTAAAAATAATCTTCATTTCCTAAAAAATAATCATCTCACAAACACACCATAAGGTTGTGCTCGTCCATGGTCCGATTATAGTGGAATTGCTCATAGTAGTTTGATTTAAATAAGAGAGAGTCTAGATCAATCCTAAATTGAAAACTGAAATAGCAAAGTTACACACGGTTTGTTAATGAGATTGGGGCCAGACTAGTCCTACATCGAAGATAAATATGCTCTAAAATGGCCAGACAAAGAGAGAGATGCGTACACAAATATTATGTTAAATTCCAGGAAATCTAACCGGGCCATGAGACAATTTTGTTTTTTTTTATTATAAGATTAAAAATGGCTCATTAATGTCAGAACCATTTTCGATGCCTTAGGGTGTCAAAAATGGTTCATTTAATTCCCACTTTCAACCAATTTTGACACTTTAGGGTGTCGAAAATGGCTTATCTCATTGTTACTATCAACCTTTTTCGACGCTCTAGGGTGTCAAAATTGGCACATATATATATATATATATATATATATATATATATATAGAGAGAGAGAGAGAGAGAGAGAGAGAGAGAGAGAGAATGGGTAACTTGTGCACATATCTGGACCCTTGATCTCAATGAAATAGATGGATGAGATGGCGACACGTGTACCATAAATTAAAAAAAAATAATTTGAAAACTTATCTAAATTGCAGCGTATAGCGCGTGTAGGGGTGTTGTACTGGTGGGGAATAAAACCCTAAATCCTCAATTAGAGTATTCTTCATCGTGCTTCTTCCTCCCATGGATCCAAGGAGAACAACCGGCGGCGAAGGATGGCGAAAGCAAGGTCGACGACACCGGTGGAATCGAATCTAGATGAAAAGGTTGTCGACGGCTTTGGGCTATCAGAAGCGGCGAGGGGCAATCTTCTTCGACTAGATCTCGCCGCCGCCGTCGATCGATTCGATACGCTGCAACCAGCCTTCCTCTTCGCCCTCGACGTCAATGCCAATCGCCGTCACTTGCCTCCCAACACCGCGACCAGCCTTCCCGATCGTTTCGAGGATCTTTACAACTGATGTGGTCGCCCTTCGAATGGATATGTGCGATGGCGGTTGAATGAGCCGCTGCGGTCGAGGGTTGAACGAGCCGTTGTGGTTGCCCTTCCCAATCACATCGGCAACTGTCCAAGCAATGGGTTTTCAGTGCCTCCTTCAAATCGATGCGTGCAATGTTGAACTAGCCGATGCGGTTGATTGTGGAAGGAGATGGTGCAATTGGAAGCCAACCGAGAATGTCCAGTTGAGTTAGCTGCTACTTATTTCATTATGAAATAATTTTATTTTTAATTCAACCATTATTCGGTAAATCTCTAATAATTATTCAACGGAATGTGTGTATTTTGTGATTGAGAGATAGATTTGTCGATATTATTCGTTGAATTCTGAATAATTATTCAGCGAATCATGTGTATTTTGTATTTCGAAATACAATTGGGATATGAGATTGTCGATCCATATTATTCGTTGAATTCTGAATAGTTATTCGATAGAATGCATGTGTGTATTTTATAATTCGAAATCAATGTGTGATTGAGGTATAAGGTATTTGATATTATTCATTGAATCTGAAGACAATTATTATTCGGTGAATCTCTAAATATTATTAAATACAATTGTCATTTTTTAAAGAAATCTTAAATTCTAAATATTATTGTATTCATTACAATTGTCATTTTTTTAAAGAAATCTTAAATGGTTAATTTTATGCGTTACACAGGAAACATTATTCGGTGTGATACCAGCATTATTCGATGAATTTCTAGGTATTATTCGTTTATAAAATACATTTTTTTTTATCGCAACACATAAATATGAGATTATTCGGTGAAATATGAAGCATTATTCATATAAATCGTAAGTATTGTTTAAGGATTTGAGGTTTTTTTTCATCTAAATTTCATGGGAAAAAAAACATTATTCGGTAGTACATAACAAATTATTCACTGAAATTGGTGAATTTCATATAAATTGGATGCAAAAAAAAAACATTATTTGGTAAGATGTAAAATATTATTCGAATAAATTGATAAATTTCAAAAACAAACAAAATCCGGTGGTTCCACCAAAACTCACTCATATTGTAAAAAGTAGGTTTGAATAAAAAAATGGGGTTGAGAACTTTAAAAAAAAAAAGGAAGGGCAGTTTCTAAAAAAAAAAAAGAGAAAGAAGGAAAGATTAAAAAAAAAAAAAAAAGGTACAAAAAAAATGAGATATGGGTACGGAGTACCACGTGCACGCGCCTCCCTCAAGGAAGGTAAGTAATTTGTGTAGTGGGTCCCACGTTTTTTAATTTAAAAAATAATAAAAACAACCAATTAATCTTAACCATCCATCAACTCTTAATTAAAGGTCAAGATTTGTGCACAAGATATATCTTAAGAGGTGTGCACAAGAGAACCACTCCATATATATATATAGGGAGTGGTTCCCTTGTGCACACCTCTTAAGATGTACTTTGTGCATAAATCTTGACCTTTAATTAAGAGTTGATGGATGGTTAAGATTAATTGTGTGTTTTTGTTATTTTTTTAATTTAAAAATGTGGGACCTGCCAATAAAAGATACTTACCTTCCTAGTGCCGGCGCGTGTAGTACTCCACTACACCGTTATCCATATCTCCATTTGTTTTACAGAAGGATTGAAATTGTTTCCTTTTTTAATCTTTCCTTCTTTCCCTTTTTTTTTATAAAACTGTCATTTCCTTTTTTTTTGAAAGTTCACAGCCCCATTCTTTTATTTAAACCTGCTTTTTTTAATATATATATTTAATGAAAAATATGAGTGATTTTTAGTGGAACCAACTGATTTCGTTTGTTTTTTAAATTTATCAATTTAACCGAATAACATTTTACATCTTACCGAATAATGTTAAGTTAATTTTTTTCCATCCAATAAATATGAAAATTCACCAATTCCACTGAATAATTTGTTACGTACTACCGAATAATGTTTTTTTCCCACTAAATTCAGATGAAAAAAAATCTTAATTCCCTAAACAATACTTAAGGTTTATACGAATAATACTTCATATTTCACCGAATAATATCATAGTTTATGGGTTAATAATAACTAGAAATTCATCGAATAATGCTTGTATCACACCGAATAATGTTTCATATGTAACGCATAAAATGAACCATATAAGATTTCTTTAAAAAAATGACAATTGTAGCTAAAATCAAAGACCCCATATATTGACGAATAATGAATCAGATTTCACCGAATAATCAACCAACTAATTACCAATAGTAAGGAAAATCGATACTTACATCCGAATAATTGACGGAAAAAAAAATCAAATTATGTATCTCGAAAATTATGTATTAAATTCGATACATATGTCTGAATAATTCTTCCTTTCTTCCCGAATAATGCGGAATCATATTAGTTATAAGTAAGCCCTAATCCCCCCTCCCCCCACCCCTCCACCCTCCCAACCGTCGTTGCCTCCGCCTCTGTTGACACAACACCCCCCCCCCCCACCGTCCGCCTCTGTTGACACAAACCACCCACCCACCCACCCCACCCCCCTCCCCACCGTCGTTGCCTCCGCCTCTGTTGAAATCAATTTCATGAACGGGAAAACTAATTGTAATGTAAAGGGAAAATTACAATCATATAGTGGATACTCCGATCACCTTCATCTCCTTCAACTTCCGTGTTCACCTTCGTCACCTTCATCTTCGATCACCTTCACCTTCATTTCCGATCACCTCCGCCTTTGCCAGCAGCCTCAGGTTGACTCATCTTCAATCACCGTCATCACCTTCACCTTCTGTGTTCACAATTGAAAGAGACGATTCAGTTCGACCTCCGCCGATGCAGCCACACAAAAACCGCCGTCGATACCACCACACAGAAGCATTCGCCGCCGTCGATCCTCGTCGACCGTCGCTCCGCCCAGCAACTCGAGCCCTTCAGATCTCCATCAGGAACGCTCTTCGGCTCCGCCCAGGAACGCCGATGCACCAGGATCGATTGGGAGCGAACGATTCTCTCTGAAGTTTTGGATGACTTGGGGATCTGAAAATTGAAATGCAAGAGAGGGGAGAGGAAGGTGCGAGAGATAATCACGCGCCTCCTACCGATTTTGGGGCTTTTTATTTATTTATTTATTTTATTTATTTACAAAATTCATCCATTACGTGGCACTTCCTCGTCCCTCCATTCAATTTAGATCAACGACCCACAATTGTGCACAAGATACACCCGAAGAGGTGTGCACAACTTACCCATTCTATATATATATATATATATATATATATATATATATATATATATATATTCTTTCTTCACTTTTCTAAATTAATTGGCACATATATATAAGGTTGTAGCACAAGCTATAAGAGATAAAGTATACATAATAGTTATAATGCATCATTTAAATTCACATAGCCACCATTGTATCATTTAAATTCACATAAGCTACCATTGTCTCTTGTTGGGTACAATCGAGTAATTCAAAATAACCCTTTCGTTCTTAATTTAAGTCACTATAACACACACTTAAAAGATGAGTATAAAGTGTAGGTGAGCTATTTGTCAACTCATTAAATATCTAATCATATATGCAGCACCTTGGATCCTATTTTACAAGAGGAACTGAAGAGATACTTGAAGAAAGCCTAACAAATTTCCTGCTCACAGACAGAGAAGCTGGCTTCTTTCATCAAACTTTTGACATATCTGTAACCAATAACCACACGAAAACATTTCAAACTTTTGACATATCTGCAACCAATAACCATTTTTTGCTAATGATGCAATTCAAAACAGATTAAGTCACAACAACAACCAACCCAGTCTCCAATTCAAAGATCTAAAACACAGTAGATGCAACAAAGTTTTTTTTTTTATCTGAACACTTATGGGTTCACTGGTGAGAAGTAGTAGGAAAAGGGCGCTAAAAACACCAAATGTGATTAAAAATATGTTAATATGATTGACAAATAAGGTAGAGGTCCCTACAAAAACAACCAACATATATATAATCCTTATGTATTTAGGAATCCCTCAACTCGAGTTATGAAAGTTACCCGAAACCTCATATGACATGCAAATTATCTCGAAGCATTTCTACACCCTAAGCAACTTTCTCACAAAGAGTTGTCAACGATGTTTTGTAATCTAATAAATCATCCTTCCTTCATCAACCTTCTAATGGCGGTATCTTCACCCCCACAATCAACAAGCTCGGTTATAAACGGAAGGAAGGAAACAAAACTAATACAAAATTTCATAAAGCAAGAGTCAGGAAGGTCAAACGAGAATCAAGTCTACATCAACAACCAGTTTGTAATTTTACACAACAACAGTTGTTTATGGGTATCAAACTGAGCACGGGGTAACCTCTTTCTTCTGAATGCAAAGAGGTCATATCAAATAAGGTTGCAGTGGGTTCTTTTCAAAACATATATTCAAGGAACGTTGAAGCAAGATACCTCTTCAAGGGAAATTAGTCACATTTTATGATTGCTTTCCTCCGAATCACCACTAGTAGAAGCGACCTTAATAAAAAAAAAAAAAAAGAGGTTAGAAATGGGAGGAACTAAAATTAGATTAAGAAAAACGAAACAAATGATTATGAAAATAAGTAATTGAACATAGGAATCAGCCACACCAAATCTAGCCTCCATAGACTCATCAACTTTGCCAGTACGAATTGCATTGAGAGCTTCTAGCATCATTTGGTTAGATCGATCAACCTTTGCTTGAAGCTCTTGATTTTCCCTTTTCAAGCTTGTTAAAATTGCATCATTCTCTGCCTTCATCTTTGTTATTTTTGCTTTCAAATGCTCCTTTTCCATTGAATTGTTCATGTGTGTGGCACCATGTCTTTGTTTGTCTCAAGAAATAGGACAACCAAAAAATGTCACTTTCTTTCACTCATAACCCAAATCCAACTGGCCTCTTAGGTTTTCCATCTTCATACATAAGACTCTCAAACACAACATTTTCAATTTCCACATTAGATTTTGACGCAGCCAGGTTTATGATGTTCTTGAACTTTTTCATTTGCTTCTTCGATACTCATTGGAATGTGCCACTTCTAAATTCGGTTCTCAAAAATGTTCTGGTTGCGGCCGATATTGAGCAGATCATTGCAGTTGTTCTACCTACAAATGCCTTGTCTTACCACCTTTATTGGGGGCCTAGTAAGAATGGGTGGTTCTCGTCGAATTCTGAAACTTCGTACCTTACCAAAAATTGTGGACTTCAGGGTTGTAACTATAATTGAATCTTGGACTTAGATGTCCCTCATAAAATCCGACACTTCATCTGGAAGATTTCCCAAGATGGGCTACCTACCAAAGAGAGACTTCTACGTTCCCACGTATCGGTTCCTACAGGATGCGTTTTCTGTGGACATACTAAAAAATCTACTAACCACCTACTCCTCAATTGCTCTATCGCTAAACTACTCTGCCAGGATTTAGAAATCAGACTCCCTTATAATCTTATCACCGCCCATGTAAATGATCCCATCTTGCCCCTACATCCCTTTAGGTGAACGATCGCTATGTCGAAAATGGCCGACTTGGCTACCAGTTGGTGGACTATTTAGTTTTTTAGGAATCAATTATCTTTCAATCACTTATCTTCGGTATCTGTCGCGGAGCTTAAAATCTTCCATTTGTCTTCAAGACAGTCTTGGGTGGAAGCTAAGTTGTTGGATTCAATTGAATCTACTTCTATTTCTTATTCTGCTAGATCTTTTCAGCCTGCCAACAATGTTGGAGTTCGTTTAACAAAAAACCAATCAGATCAGGCGCTTGGGTTAAACCGCCCATTGACTGCGTTAAGCTTAATTTTGATGGCTCGGTTCATCCGAATGGCAGTGCAGCATATGGATTCGCACTCCTTAATTCTTCGAGAACCTTGATATATTTCTTTGGGCAATGATACATGTTCTAATAAATCGGTTGTTTAAGCGGAAATATTCGCCCTTAAAATGGGAATTTTAAAGGTTAAGGAGATACATATTGGGAACTTATTAATTAAAGGTGACAACCTGGTGGTTGTAAAGGTTCTCCTGGGACGTGACTGAAAATGTCCCTGGAATACCGAACTTCTACAATCGGATATTCTGTTAGACCTTTCTTCATTTTGTAATGTTGATACCCGTCATGTTTTTAGGGAGTCTATAATGTTGTAGCTAGGCGATTGTATCGCTCGTCTTGCTTACAGTAGCCTTGTCAATGACAGTTTGGAAGATGATCCAAAACTGCTTGTTCTCGTCCGCGAGGAAACGCTAGCTAGGAAAGAATTCGCCTGCTGCCGACCCCTCCTAATTTTTATCTGCGTACAAAAAAAAATAATATATAAATAAAAATAAAATAATAAAAAGAATGCGACATAGTCACGAAATTAAAAGTAAGAAAACAGCAGCAGAATTAATAATTAGTATTCCCCATGTCCAGGGAGTCATATATGTTAATTTGGCAGATCTGCAAATTAAAGATTTGGTCGCGCGACACACTTGCATTGTTCTGTACTCTGTACACATCAAATAAAAAGTGCCCATTTTGCAATTTTATACTCCATAAAAAAAAAATGATGATCGGCCAACGATCGAGTTGACAGTAACGACAGCGGAGGGGGATCGAATGTCCCACGCAGATCGATTTACTCCCGCATGTACTGTAATTAAACTAACTCTACATTAATATATACATGACGTTAATCTAATTATTAATTACTATATACATACTCCTTCCGTTAATTAAAAACTATTCATACACACTTTTTTATATGTTAAAAACTATATAAAATATTAAACTTTTTAACAATTTTTTATAATAATATTATACTCCGTACTTATTACTATTAAGTGTGCATGAATTATATAATTTTTATAGTTGTAAAAAAGCGTGCATGAATTATATAATTAATTTGATCCCTTATAAATATATTCACCGATTCAAACTCTCTCTTGTGCACCCATCCTTCGGGATCTTGAGGAATTGCTCTAAATCAAACCTTTCTTGTCAAATCTCCCCTTCGATCTTGTGGTTTCCGGTCCGAGTCGTCCTCCTTCCTCCTTTCCGGTGAGTTTGGTGTCCGGATTTCTTTTGTTTTCCGGCCGTCGTCATTCCCAGTGCCTATCTCTTGCCTCGAGAATTTTCCGGCGTCTGCGCCGCCTTGGTCTCCATCTGGCGTTGGATTCCTCGTGGTGGGTTGTGTTCGCCTCTTCTTTCTCCTCCCTTGAGTTTCGTCGTCGGCTTGTTCAGCGGTGGCTGGTGTTTCCGCCGCCGCCCTCCCTGATCCATCTTTTTTGGGTGTTCCATCAGCCCTGTTTCGGTTCTCGATTTGTGAAATTGGGTTGGGGCTTCTTTGCGTCGGAGGCTTCCCACCTGTTTGCTTCCCTTGGCGTGGTCGATTAGCTTGCACTGGCCGGAGTTCATTCTTGCCTTTCAACTCCGATCGCCGGTGTTCCTCTTTGGCCATGACAGGCCTGTTTGTTTGTGCTTCGGGCCCAAGGTTATGCCTTGGGCCCGGGACAGCCCGTAAGTCTAAAAAAAAAATGTTTAAATAATGAATTTTTATAAATATAGATATTGTTTTATCTATATTTATACTAATTCATTTATTTAAATGTTGAGCAACAACGAGGAAACCTCTCATTGTCTCGAAAGGGTTTTGAGTACAACCACCCGAAAGGGTTTGAGAAAAATCCTACAAGGGCTTGTCGTTATTTTTGTAGGTGAAAGCTTGATGTCGTTTTGTTCGAGCAGTTTGCGGCTCTACTTCCGATGTTTCTAGGAGATCTTCTGCTTGGTTGGGGGACGTGGAGTCTGTAGTCGGGTCTAGCTGGAGTCGAGGTGGTGCGCTTAGGGCGACCCCGTATTCGGATAGAGTTTTCGTGGTGTTCGTCTGCACTACCCACATGAGTTAGTGTCTTGTTATACTACTGGTCCGCGGTGCTACTGTTCGGTGGTGCTTGGCTGCGTTCTTCGGCGGCTTCCTCAGCTTTTTGGGTGTTTGGTCTTCTTGGAACGTTTTGTTGTAGAGTTTATTTCTGCTTGTTTCATTTCGCTTATTATTGTATTCCTATTTTTAGGTTGTTCTATTAGACAGTTCACCGTCTGCCGTCATTGTCGGCCTCTCGACGAATCAGGCTTGTTTGAACTTCAAATTTTTACCTAATAAAAAAAAAAAAAAATATTCACCGATTCATTGCATCTGGGCCATACTGTCGACATGCAAACACTGCTCATACACGTTACTAGCATGCAATATATTGTACATATATTGTTCCTACCACTTGCTATAAATATCATACTATTTATTGAGTTTCGGATCTGTTTGATATATATATATATATATAATGCATGTGCTGAGTACTTATATATATCAAATTAAATTTATTGGAGGAAAAAAAATTGAAGTTGATATAATTACATCAACTGCATGTGCTGAATGACCTTAATCCATTGACGGATCTAGTGTGTCAAAGCTATGTGAGCGAAAAAGTTTAGTCATGACAAAGAGAAAAGACAATTAATAAGCCGAAATACGATTATTATATATTGCTTCATAAAAACACAAAAGAAATTCAAGATTTATCAATTATAAGAGTTATTTGACATTCATAATAATAAATAGTTTCATGACAAATAAAATATGATCAAGGAAATTGTGCAAGACTTGATAGTTGTGCAAGACTTGACAGTTTATGAACATCTATAAACCGAGGGGGGGGGGGGGGGATTTGTGCCAAATCTGTTTTAGCTAGCCTTCTACATAATTGTGCAAGACTTGACAGTTTCTGAAAATCATTTGGGTTTTGGAAGAATCAATCTATCGTCATCTTTCTTATAGAAGGACAAAATATTCTTCAATCGTTTGAGTTTCGGAAGATCAGACATCCTATTGAATCAAAAGTTACAAAAAAAAAATATAAAAACTATAAAGTATCTTAGATAATTTTTTTCTTTTTGACTGGCGACCCTCTGTGTAGGGTCATTCAAGCCATCTATTGATGGCTTTAAGATCGCTTAGTCGATCTACTTCTTGCCCACTCTTAAAAAAAAAGTGCTATCCGAAGTTGAAATTTGATAATGTCGAAAAGGAATTAAATAGGGTAAAGGAGTAAGAATGATGAAGACAAGTGAATGGAACACCGAACTGACCGAAGCGGTGCTAGGGTATGCTACTGTGTACGTGTGGTGCGAGGGTGAGTTAGCAAACAATTGAAAAAATATCAAAATAAGCTTTTAAAGCTTTTGGGCCTCAAAGGCATTAGGCCTACCTAAAATTAATGGCCCAGCAAAAAAAAAAAATTTAACTAACTTCAAACATTTCTACCCAGCAATGACTGGGTGCGCTTCCAAAGAAATATGCCTATGCCTTAATCTAATTCCCTCAACAACTACAACAGAAAAAACATGCACTAACCTAATTAATTTGACTCATTAGATATATATGTGTGTGTGTGCGCGCACCTGTTGATCCCGATTTTTCAATGTTTGGTGTGTTCATGGTCTTAGGAAATACGTACAGACAAGTTTTATTGTTGTTTTTTTTATGCTGAAATGTGATTCAATCTCAGTTTATCAAAGCTTAAGTTAGTTTTTAGTTAAAACTTAGCTTGTAAGATAAGGTTCATTTCCTAAATTATGTAAGTATGACAGTTGGTGTTTTATTTCAGTTTTAATCATGGTTGTAAGTAGTGGAGTAGTGGATGTAGTTGTGGTTTCTTTTCTCAAGCAGTTTCTCATTTGTAAGGTGTATGAAAGGTTTGAATCAAGCAATGATAGAAGTGAGGTTGTTTTAAGAAAAACTCGCTCTGTGTGATGTTATGTGTGTGACAACAAATGATTGTCCTCCTCAATCAAATTGTATATGTGTGTGATCTTGTTCTGCATATGCTAATAGAGTGGTATCAGAGCAAACAAGAGTTTGCATCCGGCTTTGTATCCAGGGATCGAGTGAAATTATGAGGTTAAACACAAAAGGGAAACACAATGAGTGGGAAGATCGATCAGTATGCAGAACAATGGATCAAATAGTGTGGTCAATCCTCAACTGCCAATCTTCAAGGGAGTGAATTATCACTTCTGGAGGTTGAAGATGACAACCTTGTTCAAGTCCCAAGAGCTGTGGAGCTTGGTAGATCAAGGGTTTGAAAATCCTAAGCCAGAAAAGCCTGATCAGTAGTTGAGAGAGAAGAGGAAGAAGGATTCGAAGGCATTGTTTATGATCCAATCCGCCTTAGATGATGGAATCTTCCCTAGGATTGCAGCTTCAACCAGCTCTCATGAAGCTTGGGAGGTACTCATACAAGAATATATGGATGATAAGAAGGTAATAATAGTTAAATTACAGTCTCTTCGTAGAGAGTTTAAAACTCTAGTTATGCAAGAAAAGGAAAGTGTTCGATTTTATTTGTCAAGAGTCTATGCCGTAGTGAATCACATGAAGTCATATGGTGAGATCTTGAGCAATGAGATTGTTGTGAGCAAGGTCCGGAGAAGTCTAAGTAAAAGGTTTGATCATGTTGTAGTTGCCATTGAGGAGTCAAAGGATCTATCAACATATAGGTTTGATAACAAGTTCTCTTCAAGCTCATGAGGAAAGGTTGAGTAGATCGAGGATCAACTGATCGGAAGGATGAGAAGTTTTTTCAAGTAAAGGAAGAATCTTCAAAAGAGAAATCTGAGCACTCGTGACAAAGAGGTAGAGGAAGAGGAGAATATAGAGGAAAATGATGAGGAAGAGGTCAGGGAAATGGCTCACGTAGAGGCCAAACTGGTGAATCAGATCGAGAGAGACTAGTGGAGAGGCTCTAGCAGAGCGTTGTACAGTCGCTCTAAGTTCTACAGGAGCAGCATACAATGTTATCATTGTAAGAAGTATGGGCACAAAGAGGTTCAGTGCTGGGACAAGCAAGAGAGTGAACATTAGTTAGCAAACTTCTCAGAGAACAATGAACAAGAGGGAAGGTTGTTCATGGTACTCTCATCTATCATAGATGATGCAAAAGAGTTGTGGTGTCTTGACAGTGGGTGCTCAAATCACATGTCAAGTTCAAGAGGCTTGTTCAAAGAACTGGATAAGTCTAAGAACAGTAGAGTAAGGCTCGATGATGATAAGGTACTGAGATATGAAGGCAACGATTTTCTTGCTATCAAGACAGTACAAGGAGATGTGAAATGCTTGTATGATGTGCAGTATTTGCCAGGTTTGGCACATAACTTGTTAAGTGTTGGCCAGTTGCAATGAGCAGGCTACTCACTTCTTTTTGATGACGATGCTTGTGTCATCAGAGAAAAGAAATCAGGACAAGTGATTGTGAATGTGCCAATGACAGGGAATATGATGTTTTCTTTGAATCTGTCAACATGAGTAGGCAGAGCTATAACAACAAAAGTTGATGTGATTGCAAAGCTTTGGCACATAAGATATGGGCACTTGAATGTTCAGAGTTTGAAACTGCTGAACACAAAGGAAATGGTGCTGGGTTTGCCTACAGTAGGAGAGCTGGATGTATGTGAATTGTGTGTTTATGGCAAGCCGTCCAAAGGGGCATTCCCAAGTGGAAAAGTCTGGAGAGCCAGTGAGTGTTTAGAGCTTCTTCATGCAGACCTATGTGGACCAATGCAAACTGAGTCCTTGGGTGGAATCAAATACTTCATGCTCATCGCAGATGATTGTAGCAGGATGAGTAGGGTGTTTTTCCTGAAGTCAAGTCTGAGGCATTTGAACACTTTAAGAAATTTAAGGCTCTAGTAGAAAATGAGTCAGGTCGAAGGGTAAGAGCAATGAGAATAGACAAGGGTGGTGAATTTCTGTCACATGAGTTTGTCTCATTTTGTGAAGAGCATGGCATCAGAAGAGAGCTCACTGCACCTTACACTCATGAGCAGAACGGTGTTGCTGAAAGAAAGAACAGAATAGTGGTTAAGATGAATAGGAGTACGCTCAAAGACAATAGAATACCAAATGAATTATGGTGTGAAGCAATTGCTACAGTAGTGCATGTTTTGAACATCTGACCAACAAAGGCAGTTCCAAACAAGACACCTCTAGAAGTGTGGAGAGGAAGAAAGCTAGCAGTGAGTTATTTAAGGGTATTTGGATGCATAGCTTACTCTTTGGTGAATCTAAGAGCAAGCTTGATGGCAAGGCAGTTAAATGTGTGGCAAGGCAGTTAAATGTGTGTTTGTCAGGTATGCTGATCAATCAAAGGCATATAGAATTTACAATCCTAGAAGTGGGAAGATTATTGTAAGCAGGAATGTAGTCTTCAATGAAGATGCTAAATGAGATTGGCAAGAGAAAGAGAAGAATCCCAAGGCTCGAAATATTTTAGATGAGGCAATGGAGGAGACTGATGTGCTAGAGGTTGATCAAGTGCAACCTAGTCCTCCATCCACACCATCAGATCAACAAAGTGGCTCAGATCACAACTCCTCTCCTTCAAGTTCATCGAGTGATTCACCTCCAAGAAGGTTTAGATCTCTAGCAGATATTTATTAGAGTTGTGAGTTTTCTTTGATGGCAACAGAGCCAGAGAATTTTGAGGAGGCCAGTAGGGATGAGCAGCTCAAGCTCGGCTCAGGAAAAGCTCGACTCGAGATCGTTCGAATTTGAAAACAAGCCGAGTTCGAGCTCATAGTCGAGCTCGTGACGAGCTCGAGCCGAGTTCGAGCTCGAGCTTGAGCTCGTTTGTAAATGAGCCGAGCTTGAACACTAGGTACTCGAGCTTGTGAGCTCGTATATCACCCCTAGGACAGGGTGAATGATCAGTGGCAAGCTGCTATGAATGAGAAGATGAAGTAAATTCAAAAGAATGACACATGGGAACTTGTTGAGCTTCCTCATGACAGAAATGTGATTGGTCTCAAGTGGGTGTAAAGAACAAAATTTAATACAGATGGAAGCATTCAGAAACACAAGGCCAGACAACTAGTAGCTAAAGGCTATGCATAGGAAGAGGGAATCGATTTTGAGGAAACATTCTCACTTGTAGCAAGGTTGGAAACAGTGAGAGTAGTCCTTGCTTTAGCAGCTCAATGGAAGTTTACCATCTTTTAATTAGATGTGAAGTCAACCTTTTTGAATGGAGAGCTTCAAGAAGAGGTGTATGTTGAACAACCTCTAGGCTTTGTCAAAGTTGGAGAAGAAGACAAAGTATATAGATTGAAGAAGGATCTCTATGGACTGAAGCAAGCTCCAAGAGGGTACAACAAGATTGGCACATTCTTCCTGGAGAATGGATTCATGAGAAGTGAAAACGAGCCTACCTTGTATGTCAGAAGGGAAAGCAAGGGAGAGTTCATGGTGATATTTCTCTATGTAGATGATATAATCTACTTTAGTTCATCTTAGAAGATGTTGAATCAGTTCAAGGGTGCTATGATGAGTGACTTTGAAATGACATATCTAAATCAGTTGCAATACATCATAGGCTTGGAGGTTAGGCAAAGAAAGGAGAGAATTTTTCTTTGCCAAGAAAAATATGCCAAAGATCTGTTGAAGAAGTTTCATATGGAGAATTGTGATGTTGTTGCAACTCCTATGAATACCAATGAAAAACTGCAAAGAGAGGATGGCATAGGGAAGGCTGATGAGAGGTTGTACAGAAGTTGGTGGGAGGTTTGAACAACCTTTCATACACCAGGCCAAACATTGCACATTGTGTTAGTGTGGTGTCAAGATTTATGCACAATCTAACAAAGCAACACTTTGGTACTGCTAAGAGGATTCTGATGTAAGTTGTAGTGAGTTTGAAATATGGATTGTGGTATGAAAGTGTTGAGAATTTTGGCTTGAAAGGCAACACAGATAGTGATCGGGCTGGTTGCATTGATGATGGAAAGAGTACATCTGGATCCGTGTTTAGCTTTGGCTCTAGAGCAGTCACATGGAGATCAAAGAAGCAGGAGACAATTGTCTTGTCATCATCTAAAGCCGAGTATGTAGCTGCAGGGGTAGCTGGGAGACATGCTCTATGGTTGAGAAAGTTGTTGGCTGATTTGGAGTGTGTGAAGATTGGTGCTACTGAGATTTGGTGTGATAACAAATCGGCTATTGCTATGACAAAGAATCCTGCATTTCATGCAAGAACTAAGCATATAGATGTGCAACATCACTTCATTCGAGAGCTTGTCACAAAGGAGAAGGTAGTGCTGAGATTTTGTGGCACAAATGATCAGGATGCTGATCTGTTTACAGAGGCACTGAACATAGCTAAGCATCAATTCTTTCGAGAGAGAATTGGAATGAGAGAGTTTGAATTAAGGGGAGGTGTTGAAATGTGATTCAATCTCAGTTTATCAAAGCTTAAGTTAGTTGTTAGTTAAAGCTTAGCTTGTTAGTTAAGGTTCATTTCCTAAATTCTGTAAGTTTGACAGTTGGTGTTTTATTTCGGTTTTTAATCATGGTTGTAAGTAGTGGAGTAGTGGATGTAGTGGTAGTTTCGTTTCTCGAGCAGCTACTCATTTGTAAGGTGTATGAAAGGGTTGAATCAAGAAATGATAGAAGTGGGCTGTTTTAAGAAAAACTCGCTCTGTGTGTTGTTCTGTGTGTGACAGCAAACGATTGTCCTCCTCAATCAAATTGTATGTGTGTGAGATCTTGTTCTGCATCTGCTAACATTTTAAAATAGGTATATGTTCGACTTTGAATTGTCGAGATTGACTTGCTTTAATCGATTTGTAATATGCATGCATCATTCATAGAAAAAAGGAGTTAATTAATTAATTCAGAAAAGTGATGTGTATGTTTATAAATTGATATATAGTTTACATCTAACCAAAATGGAATTTGATCAAAAAATGATGTAAATTAAAGGAGGAAATTACATGGAAAAAGAACATAACAAGGACGGGTGTCTCACGATACTGTGTTGGAGCTCTATTCATGTAATTGTGCATTCATTTGCTTCCCTCACTCCCACAACGTACAGCTCAGACCCCACAAAACAAAATAATAATAATAGGGCTCGTTTGGTTGAATGCGGAAAGTACAATTCCCGGGAACTTACTTTCCATGAATTGAATTCCCGTGAAATACACTTCCCATGAATTAAAAAAAGGTGTTTGGTTGAATTTTGATTTTTAGTAATATAAAGAGGAAAATAAATAAATCCATGTTAAAAAGGGTGGAAGTTGAACTTACCTAGTCCCCTCTAGGTAAGTGAACTTCCTACGATTTGTAGGAATTGAAATTCCTGGGAAGTTAAATTCCTGTATCATTCTGTCAAGCAAACACATGAATATATCCTACTTCCTGGGTTTTTTAACTTCCTGTGTTTTTAACTGACTAACCAAACAAGACCTAATAATAATTATAATTATTATTAAAGTTTCTACATGAAATTAGATCGAAGCCGGCTAACAAGCTGAGCTCCGCATCCCTTTTGAATACTAAACACAATCCTAGTCAAAGTGCGACAAAAATCTCTACTATATCCAGATACCCCCTTAGCAACCCCACACACCCGCTTGAGAAGTCTCATATCATCATCCTCTAAGTCACCAATAGTGGAAAAGAAAAACGGTAGAAAGTGATAACCTTTGGCCCCGCAAACATCCTCGTACTTCTTTCTTTTGTTATCAGCAACATCAGACACAGCCCCAAAATTAATTAAATGGCCCAATTTAAGTTTTCAAATTTAAATTTTTTGGCGTTAAAAAAGGTGGAGTAATAAATAGTGCTATGATTTTTCTATCCTATATGCCCTTAGACATTGAGTATATGATAAGACCTTGAACTTAGAATTTTTTTTAAATTTGTAATTAGTTCAGTTTTTTTTTTTAAATTACATAAGAGTTGTTTGCCTTTTTGTAGAGGATGTTTTCGTATTTAGAGTTATCTTAATAAGATAGAAAAACAGATGATAATTATAAAAAATGGTCCCATGGTCTGCATGTATTCACGTGGGACTGCAATTGGTTCGTCTCCCCATTGCCGTTAAATGAAGCACAATAAGCATCAAAGCTTGGATTGGCGTCGTGCATTGGATTCTAAAGCATCCCCCCTCCAACCCCATCCCCAGCTATCCCCCTCCCCCTCCCCCTATCGCATTTTAAATAATCCTTCCAAGTAGCATCCTCTTCATCCCTCTCATTTATTGATTTATCCCCCCAACCCTATTCTCAATTCTCATACAAAACCAAAACACCCTCCTTCTCCTTCTCCATCTCTATTCTATTGTGTAGGGTGTACATGTGGGCCACCCTCCGCCAATCACAATTCTAACTCCTATCTCGGGTCACATGGCTATTCAATTTCACAATAAAGTATCAATAAGGTTGAATGATTTGTTTGTTTTCAATATATATGACATGTACAGTTGAGTGATGCGTCCAATTACTATTATTTGATTATCTTCTATACGAGCTAATTGATTGAAACTCCAGCGGATTTGTACTCTATGGTTAGGACATGAATAGGAGTATAAGTATTGTATAGTATAAGTGTGTTAATTAGTTTTAAAATAGAATTGCACTCGTCTTGTCTGCTAGTACATTACGTACTCCTATATTCGATCAATATAAAAAAAAGTATGTCAGACTTTAGAATGACTACTTGAAAACTCAAAATTAAAACCATATATATATATATATATATATATATATATATATATATATGATGCGCGCTCCACCTTTCTGATGTGTTTTTTCTTCTCAGGCCGCTGTAGGCTGAGGTTGGTGGGAAAATATTTGGCATTGAGTTAAAGAAACGGAACTAAAGAAACAGAGCACTTGTTAATAAGCTATTTTTCTTAATGTGAGGAATTGATTTAGTAGAATGTGACACTAGCTATATATACCCCACCCCTTCTTTATTGAAAGAGTACGTGAATGTGATGAGGAGCCTAGGGGCCCCTTTGTTGGAAATTAACAAGCCCGGGCTTATTTTAGATTGGATGAGGGGGAAGGGACTCTTTTTGTTTGTTTTGTGTAGACTACTTAATTGTAGGCTTTTCTAACTCTATCTATCTAGCTACCTAGCCATATCCATAGGAGAGAGAATAAGGTGTCAATCTTCATTGAGAGAGAGAGAGAGAGAGACATGTTTGAAGGAGTGCAAGACCAATTCCACCAATTCCTAGCAGCAGCCTCCTCAATGAGAGCAGGTCCTCCAACACATGAACATCCTATTCCTAACCCTCTCCCACCTCCTCTCTCTTTCTCTCTCCTCCATTGCTGCACTTCACCTCCTCCTCCCCCACAAGTGTATGCAGATTCATACCCTCCTCATCCCCAAACCCCCACCCAACAGCAGCATCAGACTCTGCAGCACCAGTGGCCACCTGCATCATCCCACTCCAACAAACACCATCTGGGACTGGGAGGAGTAGTTAAACAAGAAGGGGAAGGACAAACCACTGCCCCTGGCTTCCTCTCCACAAGCTTGGTTCTGGAGAGGGACACATCCATTGCACCTTCCAATTTCATCGACGACTCCGCCTGGTCTCATCACGAACTTCTTGCTCTCCTCCGGATCAGATCTGCTGTTGATAATTGGTTCCCTGAATTCACTTGGGAACATGTCTCCAGGTACCCAATTTATTTTAATTTCACACCCACACCCTTCAAATCATTACTCTCTCTCTCTCTCTCTCTATATATATATATATAGCTAGATTGGACTCTCTCTCTCTATTATATAAACCGGCCATTTTTATCCTTAATTTTGATGGCTCAAATCTTCTTTGATAAGTGAGTACATGCAGATGTTTTTTCCTCTTCTAGTTTTCAGTGTATCTGCCTGCAGCTTTGAGAAATGGATTATTAATATTATTACTGTATTATTTTATGAAGACTGATCCATGATAATCATCAATATATATATATATATATATATATATATATATATATATATATATATATATATAGGAGTTTGTCATATACTTTAATTTGATACGGAGTATGAGATTTTTGGCTCTTTTCTCCTCCCTCTCCTAGCTAACTATGTAGCTGGAGTCTGGACCACTGATCCCACACAGTCACACTGCTATTTCTATCATTTCTTATATTTACTACTGTCTTCGATCATTCATATAATTATGGTCTTTATATTTGAAGGAAATTAATTCAAGTAAATTATAAATGTTAATTCTCGGTTGAATTAAAGTTTCATTAATTAATTTATGGTGGGAATTGAATTATTTGATGAACACATACAGGAAACTATCAGAAATGGGGTTCAAAAGAAGTCCTCAGAAATGCAAAGAGAAATTTGAAGAGGAAAGCAGATCATACTTTGAGCCTACCACAACCGCCACCGCTAATGAAGTCAGCTGCCCCACTAAGATCAATAGTTACAGGCTTTTCAGTGAGCTTGAGGAGCTCTGCCACCATGGACATGATCCTCCATCTCCTCCGCATCATCATTATCATCATCATATGCTTCAACAACCTCCGGCATTGATTCCTGATGATGGCAGTCATGTGAATCAAATTAATGATCCCATTTTAGACAAACAAAACCCACAAAGACAAGAAAAAGAAGCAAGAGTAGTACATCACGGCGATGATGATCAAGAAGAGCAGATGGGATCGGAAGAAATTAGACAGGAGAAGAGATTGTTAGAGGAAACTGACGGCTCAGAGGCCACTCGTGATGATGATCAACATATACACCAGATCTCCATTGATGATAATACGATTGATCATGATGAGGTAGAGGGGGAGCAATTGCAAATTGCGAAATCACAAAGGAAGAAAAGAAGAAGCCCCAATCATCATCATCATCATCAATCCGTCAACAGCAAGAAGAAATTTGAGATCTTCAAGAGCTTCTGCGAGGAGATTGTGAACAAGATGATGTCCCAACAGGAAGAACTCCACAACAAGATCCTCCAAGAAATGACCAGGAGAGACGAGGAGATGATCAAGAGGGAGGAAGCTTGGAAGAAGCAAGAGATGGAGAGGATCAACTTGGAGATGGAAGCTAGGGCTAAAGATCTCGCCTTGGTCGGCGAAAGACAAGCCAAGATTATTGAATTCCTCAAGAAATTCTCCTCCAATTCCTCCACCAACAATGACAATGACAATGACAACGACAACGAGGATAACAACAATAATGATAATGATGATGAAGCTGCTAAGTCCACCCACCAAAACCCTAGCTCTTCAGCCACACATAGCTCTTCAAATGAAGAGAGCATCTCACAAACCTCAACCCCAGCTCCTAACACGAACAAAATCCAACCGAATTTTCATAAGCCAAGGCCTAACAAGAGGCCTCGTGTCCACCACATCACACAAGATAATGACAGTGCAGGCAAGAGGTGGCCTAGAGAAGAGGTGCTAGCATTGATTAACATAAGGTGCAATGTGGATCTCAACATCAAGACCGGACCGGATGACTGTGACCAGAATCGGAGTAATAGTAATAGTAGTAATAAGAATGCTCCGTTGTGGGAGAGGATCTCGCAGAGGATGTTCGAGTTGGGTTATAATCGGAGTGCGAAAAGGTGCAAGGAGAAGTGGGAGAATATTAACAAGTACTTTAGGAAGACAAAGGATATGAACAAGAATCGGTCTGTCGATTCGAGGACGTGTCCTTACTTCCACCAGTTGAATCACCTTTACAATCAAGGACGTGGTGGCTCCGGTGGAGGATCTGCCTCCCGTAATGGTGGAGCTAGCGGCGCTGGTGGTGCTACTGCTATGGCCGTGGACGTTAGTGATCAAGGTAAGGTCGCCAGGTAGTGGTGCTCAAGTAACAATACCAGCTTCTGATCTTGAGTTTTGATCTTGGGTTTTTCTTCCTCCGTTTTGAATTTTGATTAATTTTGGTTGAGAAATTAATGAGATGGTAATATATACTAGTATAATTTAAGCTAATATGCTCGGCTTTAATTTGTTGTCTCTCTCAAACCAAAAACAAAAACAACAAAAATTGCTGTCTCTCTATTCTAGCTAGTTAAAGAAAATTTGTATATACTACGTAATCATCATTCATCCCGAGAAGAGTTTGCGAAGACATCGACAAGGAAGTCCGAAAGTTCATTTGGGGTTCGACTCTGGATAACCGACGAATACACTTGTTGAGAAAGGATATTCTGCACGCTAGCAAGGAGGAAGGAGGCATGAGAGTTAGACAGAAGAAAGAGGCGAACCAAGCGACCCTTGCAAAGTTGGGATGAAGATTGATCCAATGTCCGAAACTCATTGTGGAGTAGGGTCATCAGAGGCAAATACTGCAGTGGAAGATGTGACGTTGATATATTTCAAGCTAGCTAGGCCCAACAGCTGTCAGTTATGGCGAGGGGTTGTGCACGGAGGCAACGCGTTAACCCCGGGTCTCTGTGTGGACATCACGGATGGGCGATCTACCTTATTCTGGCTTCACGGTAGAGGAGATGTGGGACGACAATGGGTGGAGGTGGAGTGACCTTAGCCCATGGTTGGATGATCATGTGCTACAACATCTGCAAGCCGTAAAAGTTGTATCTTTTTTTTTTTTTTTTTTTTGACGCAATATAAAAATTAGGTCGGGTCGGCCGCAGCAGAGGCCCTTCCTAGCGCATCATTCCGGACGAGAACATATAGTTCTGGATCATCCTCACAGCTGACGTCGACAGGGGATACATGTGCACTACGAGCAAGGTAGTCGGCCACCGCATTTGATTCCCTGAAAATATGACGAATAGCAATATAAGTAAAGAATGAGAGATTAGACGGAATATCTGCTTGTAGCATCTCTATTGTCCAGGGGCATTTCCAATCTCCTAGTAGAGCTTTAATCACTATTAAGTTATCTCCTTCGATCAGAAGGTTCGAAAGTTGTAGCTGCTTAGCTCGTAGCAACCCCATTCTGAGTCCGAGGTTTTCGGCGTAGATTACCGAAATATGAGTGCAAACAGACCTGCCAGCAGAGACGAATGTACCAGCAGAATCACGAATAACAAACCCATAAGACGATGTGCCACTTGGTAGAACCGAACCATCAAAGTTTAGCTTATAGCTGTTTGGTGGGGGTTTATCCCACTTACCAGGTCGCTTCAGAGACCGAGCAAGTGAAGTCGTACCCCTATTCTGAAAGGACTGATTTTTGTTAAACTGCCTAGGGTAAGTGTTTAGCGGTTGATACGTGTCGTCCTCTACAATATTTGACTGTTTCCAGCAGTGTATCGTAGTGTTGTGGAACAACATCATTTCATTGAGAGTAACAGATTTTGTGTGATCAAAGACAAGTTGGTTACGAAAAAACCAAGAGCACATTTTATTTCGTTTAGCGGGATCATCTCGTTTATACCCACAGCGGCCGTAATATAACCCGGAATGAGAATCCGCAGAGCATATAACAGATCTCTGGCCATGGGACAATGAAAAAGAAAGTGATCACCCGATTCGTTTGTGTTACAACAGAACGCACATCCAGTAGGTACAACCACATGCGATTTAAGTAATCTGATTTTAGTCGGAAGACCATCACGAGATATTTTCCACAAAAAGTGACGAACTTTGGGTGGCACATCCAGACGCCAGATCCAATCACAATCGAAATCCGACAGCCCGACGTCTTTTGATAGAAAGGAGTTGGCCGAGGCAGTAGAGAACCAGCCGTTCTTACTGGGTCCCCAATAGAGACGATCCGTGATAGGATTGTTTGGCAGAGTTATGCCAATGATGTGATCGATAACATCTGTGTTCTATTCATTTGTTAAGGAATCGTACAAGAGAGATTTGTTCCATTGTCGGTTGGTGATGAAGTGATCCACTGAAATTCCTTTAAGATCATCCGGTACCGGGGTAACTGTTTTAGAAGCCAAAGGCTCCTGGAATGCCCAGTTATGGGACCAAAATTTTATTGTTTCCCCGTTTCCGACTCTCCATTGTAGAGCCGGAAGAAAATGATGTCGGATTGACATGAGGCGGGACCATTGCCACGAGGTGTTCCCCTTCTTGTTATAATCGGCAATGTTGCTGCCTTTAAGATATTTTTGTGATATAACACGTACCCAGATGTTATCTGGTTCTGAAATAATCTTCCACAAGAGCTTCATCTGCAAAGCTATATTCATAGACTCCGCCTTATGAATTCCCAAACCACCCTTCAATGTGTCCGAACAGATCTTGTCCCAACTAATGAGCGGTGGTGCTTTGGAGGTTTTGTTCCAAACAAATTGTCGGTACACCTTATCCAGCTCCTGGAGGATATGAGTAGGTAGCAGAAAAGCTTGCATCAAGAAAATCGGCTTCGCACTAAGATTTGCTTTAATGAGTACCTGGCGCCCTTCGGCAGATAGGCTTGAGGCTTTCCATTTGGTGAGTTGTGATTTTGTCTTAATAACCACGTCCGCGAATGTGTCTTTATTCGTTTTCCCATTAATGATCGGGCAACCCAAATATTTGTCGAAGTTGTTTGCCTGAGGAATGCCTAGAACTGCAATAGTAGATGCTATGGTTGTAGTAGTCGTGTTAGGGGACGCTTGGAAGCTAGATTTATGAAGATTCACTTTTTGTCCTAAAATTAGACAGTATCTGTCTAGTATGGCCATAACCGAGGTGCATGCCGAATGGGAAGCTTTGGAGAAGATGAGTATATCATCAACAAACGCAAGAAATGGGACCTTGATACCCGGGCGACCGAATGTGATCCCAAGGTCCCGATTGACAGACCCCTGGTGATGCAGGGTACGTGCGAGTACCTCAGAAGCTAGAACAAAGAGGAAGGGGGAGAGAGGGTCTCCTTGCCTTAACCCTCTAGTGGGTTGAAAGACCGTGGTTGGTTCGTCATTTACAAGGACTGAGTAGGATACTGTTGAAACGCATTCCTTTATTATGTTAATAAATGGATCGTCGAACCCGAATCTTGCTAGGACCTAGAACAAAAAAGACCACTCGATGCGGTCGTAAGCCTTTTCCATATCTAATTTTAGAGCAACCATGCCCATTTTGCCTTTCTTAAGCCAAAACGAATGCAAAGCCTCGTGTGCGATCAGAATATTGTCCTGGATGGATCTCCCTTTCGTAAAAGCTCCCTGAAGAGGGTGTATTAATTTGTCGAAAATCCTGGTAAGTCTGGCCGAGATCACTTTGGCTATGATTTTATAGATAGTGGAGCATAAGCTGATAGGCCTATAGTGATTTACTACGGTCGGGTCCTCACATTTAGGCAGTAACGTGATAAAAGTATGGTTTGTTTGACGCAATAATCTACCACTGCTGAAAAATGCTTTGACCGCTTTTATTACAGAAGGGCCTACCGTAGGCCAGAATTTTTGGTAAAATCCAGCTGGGAAACCATCAGGACCCGGGGTCTTATCCGGAGTCATAGAAAAGACAGCTGCTTTAATCTCATTGTTTATTACAGGAGCATTGAGCATATCATTATCTGCTTGTGAAACTAGTGGTGGGATGATCGCTAAATCTGGTGACAGATCTAATCCATTGGTCGGTGATGCTCTGAAGCGTGTTTTGAAATCACGCACAAATTCTTGTTGGATTGTATGAAAGTCCGCTGTGGACTCCCCACCTGGAAGTAGAATAGACTTTATCATCTTCCTGCCTCTTTTTGCAGTTGCGATTTTATGGAAATAACCCGAGTTGGAGTCATTAAGTTTGGTATGTTTCACTTTAGCTCGCTGGCTCCAATAACGACGGTGAAAGTCGAGCATACGTTCCCTTTTGTTGAGTAATTGTTTTAGAATCTGAACATCTTTATGATTGAAATTTGAGATAAGAGAAGTTTGAAGCTGCAGAAGCTTTTGATCTGTAACGAGAATTTGGTTATGGATGTTACGTACAGTACTCTTATGCCATTTTTTGGATAGTTTTTTAAGAAGTTTTGCTTTGTGAAGCAATTTAAACATTAGTGAGCCTTGAGTGGTCGTTCTCCAAGCTTGCGTAACTAAATTTCTGTAGTCAGCCCTTGATGCCCAAGCCATTTCGAATTTGAACGGCCTATTTCTAGGCTGAATGTTGTGACGAAAGTCCGTGGAGATCGGAGCATGGTCAGATCTAGTAAAAGGATGAATCTGAGTACGTAGTGAATCGAATATAGTCAACATGTCTGTATGGATCAACATGCGATCAAGTTTTTCCAGACAAACAACCACATCTTTGGATTTACGTTGCCAAGTAAACTGACCACCGTTAGATGGTACTTCTAGGAGTGATAGTTTATTTCTCAAATCTAATAGGCGTGTGAAACGCGCCGGTGACGGGTAAGCGCCGCCTAGTTTATCAGCTGGTGAGGCGATTTCGTTCAGATCCCCCATGATACAGAAAGGAATCATAAGAGACTGAATATAAAGGGAGATCCTTTCCCAAAATTCTAGCTTCCGACGCTCATCCGGTGGAGCATAAACAACCAGAACGGCAAAACATCGTTTGGTTGTATAATCTGAATAGTTGAAATGAATGAAGCGGTGATGAACCGAAATCAGTTCAATAGATCCTTGTGAGGCTGATAGATCTTTCCACAAAAGGCAAATACCCCCTGAGAACCCAATAGCCGGATCAAAGGCGACGTTAGAGAACCCACACTTATGCAGCGTGCTCTCTCCAGGGACTTTATCAATCTTGGTTTCTAATAGGGTCAGAACATTGACTTACACAGTCTTATAAACGGAGACCCATAAAAGAGCTAGATCGGGTGTGTCAAAGTCTTGTATAGATTCAAATGTGATGCTAAGCAAAGAGCGTAAACAAGTTTTTGAAGATAAACTTCGAAGAGAAAGAATTTGCAAAAAGATAACAGGTGTTGTTATATTAATCAAATAGAACATAGTAGTGCCTAGATGGCTTTGTAAGAAGTTCCTGATAGGAGCAAAAGGGGCTTGTATGACCCAAATGTACGAAATGAACAGAGAGAGGGGGGTGACCCCAATTTCTTTATAGCTACATGAGATGTAATATGCAACCTGGTAAGGCCAAAGTGACCGAAAAACAATAATCTGGTAGAGTAAAAACAGAACCCAGCTGAACAAGGAGATACAAAAGAAAGGTAACACACCCATCATAGGTGAATTATTACAGACTGAGCAAACAATCGAAAAAAAGAGCCACCATCCATGAAGTGATTCCAAGCGCAGGCAGCAAACAGTGGTTGATAGAGAAGCCTTTGGCCGTCGACCATGAAAGGCAGCGTGGGAAGAATCGAGCAACAGCAAGCGCCCAGCGGAAGAGACAAGCAAGACCAGCTACTCGGCCAATTGACAAGACCAGAACTCTGCAAGTCCACATCGATTAACAGCAATAGCTTAAACGAGCAGTAGCAGGCACACACCGGAGCTAGCACGCAGCACGAGCAACCGATAACCAGGACAGGAAAGAAACTGCAAAGGACAGAGCACACCCGAGAGTACCTCGAAAGCAAATAAAGGGTAATCGCAACCAAATTTAAACAACCATGGTAAGCAACCCAGACATAAGCAAACAGAAGTTTAAGTAGATTGATAATGACAACGAAAAACCGCAAAAGCTCATTACAAATGCACATAAAAGCAAGCTTTCCAAAAATAATGCAATTGAAGGTAAAACAACAGCTGAAAAACAACCCACAAGGTAGCCAAAAGCCAAAAGACCGGAATGGAAACCAAAAAACCAGCTTAACACCAAGACACCCGGCAAACCCCAAGCCTTCAAGAACGCAGCCACAGAAGCACTCCATCAGGACCGAGGCTGACCTGCATAAAACAACATAAAACCGAGAGTACCTCGAAAGCAAATAATTGATAGTAGAAATCAAGGATGAGAAGACATTGTAATAAAAACAAGCATAGGCAAACAGAAAATGAGTTTGATACATACTATTGACGAAAGCCAACATAGAAAGGTCAAAACACACACAAAGAAAGGAAAGCTTTTCAAAACCTATAAGACTTAAAGCAAAGTAACTGCATAATAGCAACTGGGAATTGGTGGTGCACTTGTGCAAGTCATTCGAATGTAGAAACGAAATGAACGAGAATAGACTTGGAATCAAAACAAAGCAAGCGAGGATGTATAAACACCGACGATTAGTACAATGATAAACTGAGATTAAATTAGGCCAAGTGCGGTAAACATTTATTATGCAAAGCCTTTGGTCCATGGCATATAAGCTATCCGATTGCCAAAGAGATACACATGTAGAAGAATTATATGTCAGAGCACCATCATACAACCGGTGAATCATAGCCATGGTGGAAGAATAGCCACACGGAACAGTATAATGCAAGTATTGATCAAAACCAATCGATCTGAAGATCATAATAAAATACAGTTTGTTAAGAGGGGTTGGAATGGAATCCTCGACCGATCGCCTATGAATACCCGGAGAGGGCGTTAATACCTCCGCCGATTGAGGCAAATTATGAATTGTATTTAATTCAGGCGCGCCTTGTGAGCCGCTTAGAACTTCCATAAAGGGCTTATACACCATAAGAGCAAGAACACAAAGAGTCGTAGTAGGTTCAAGATAGTAAGAAATGACAGTAGGAATGAATTTTGCAAAAATGGGATTGAAATTCCAAATCCCTAGTTCAGGGTAAGCGTAGAACGATTGCTGGTAGGCAATCAGGTGCTTGGAAGCTAAGATGGTACTCAAGTAAAGAGTAGGGAGAGAGAGTATACTTACAGAGCGCATTGATGGCTGATTGAAGAGAGCGTAACACACCGGCGAGCCAGGTAGGCCTAGCCGCCCACACCGCCAACTGAAGCGACAGCAACCGCCCGGACACCTCCAGGCGATCCCATCCCACATAAAAGCCCCCTTTCGGAGTCTAATTAACCACTCGAAAGGCGGATCTCGCCAATAATCGCACGAATCAGGAGTTGCCACCTCCCTAATTTGAGCCTTTCGCAGGCGACGGACAGCAGGCGCATAGAGGTAGCGAGGGGTGAGATTTTGATTCGACAGAGTTGGTATGAGTGGAGGTAAGACAGGGCAAGTGGGGGTTGCATAGGGGTCGGCCTTCGGCAGTAGCAGGTGAGCGTGGCGGAGGGCACCAGAGGCGGTGCGGGTAGGCTTGGCGGCCAAAGGTAGGAGAAGAAGGGGGCGCGTGCCCGCGCGTTCCTTTCGGGACATTAGGGTTTTTGTACTCAGGCGTTTCATCTCTTTTCGCTTCCGTAAAATTTGTATCTAACTACGAAGCTCCGGACATATTATAACTACGAAGCTCTCACAACCCTGCTCTATTGCGGTCGAAAGAGAAGGAATTCGATCCTCGCTGATGCCGACACCGGCGCCTTCTCCTCCTTAGATCTGGCGACTCCTCCTCCTCTCACTCCTCACCGCCTTTCGCACCGCCATCCTCCTCCGACCCTCGTTTCCAGTGACTGTCCAGGTCTGCTTCTTCCCACCATTGAAAGCAATTGTAAGGGTAAGCGAGGGAGCGTAAGGGCAAAAATGATATAAAATCAGAAAATTGATTTAAGAAACTGGGAAAGTTTGCCCCCTCCCAATCTTCTGAAATTGGCCGGAGAAACCTGCAACTCCAACTCTAGAAGCTACAAGAGAAAACGCTTCCAAACACACGCGAATCAGTTGCCAAAAAAAAAACCTAATATAACCTCACAAAAACCGCTTTCAAACACGGCCTAAACAAAATCGGGAGACTTTAGCATATGCTCGGCTCTAGCTAGTTCGAATTAGAGAGGAGCACAGATTGCCAAGATCGATGACTCGATGGGCTGGAATCATGTTTGGGGGGCTCCAGCATTGCAACGGGTGAGAACCTTTGGGTTTCTAGCATCCCATATATAATGCTATGTTGTGTAATGTGAATCAGGTGCGCCGGCATCTATCCGATTTTGCGGGATGCCTGCGGTGCAATCGTGAGGAAATGAGGCTACCTGTACTTCGAGATTGCGACATCATCCAGAGAGCCTGGATGCAGCTCGGAGGTAACAAGTTACAACCGAGTTTCTTCATGTTAACCGATATACAAGACAGGTGTTCAAGAATGTTGATGCGGTACCATCCAAGACACCTTCGGACACACCTATACTTGGGGATGGATCTATGATTCGAGCTCACGAGAATGATGTCATCTTCAAGAGGAAGAAGAAGGCTCCACCATGGGAGAAGGTCCAAAGGTGCAAGCTTGATGGTCGTTCGTTTTTGGGTTCGAGCTCACGAGAATCCTTTGCGAAATCTTATGCGACCTTGGATTCGAGGTCGAATCCTTTTCAAGAAAGGGGGAATGATGCAGGACCATCCAAGACAACTTCGGACACACCTATACTTGGGGATGGACATATGATTCGAGCTCACGAGAATGATGATCATTCGTTTTTGGGTTCGTTCATGCACAGTCGACAGCTTTTCGACGTCTCAGTTAAATGAGTCGTACGGATTCAATATTAATTGGATTGGATCGTGCCATACCTTGTCGGAACGAGGACGAAGAGATCTACAACTTTGCTGTTGAAGGTTTTTCCAGATTCAACCTAGAGCTTGGCCGAAAATCAACATCTTTGAGATTGTCAAATGTTTAGACGATAATTTATCATATTTTTAGTATTTCTTTTAGGGTTATTTTAATTAATTCTTTAAGTTATTATTTTAATTAATTTAGGCCGAAATTCAGTCTTGTTAGGTTAAATAGTCGGCCTCCCTCATGTAGAACAATCAGATGTCTTCCATTATTCAGAACTACAGTGCTTTGTGTGAAACACAACTGTGAGAAAGTCAATCGATTCGAAGCGTTGCTCATCGATTGCACAATTGGTTATAGATCTAAATTGGTTTGCTTTGAGTTCGTCAACCTCGCGAGAGCTTGGTGATCCAGGTAATCACAAGTCTCTTCCTTGTGCCTCCAAGTTGTCCGCTTGGTTGTGTAAGGTTGTAGAGGCGGGCTTTATAGTCGTTGGTATTTGGTTCCTACCCTCTTAGGAGGCCTGGGGTCTTTGCCTCGTTCTATTTTAGTTCGAATCAGTCCTTATCGGTCGAGTCTTTATTGTTTCTTTGTTTCGAGTCTTGTTGCGTTTTGTTCTTGTTCTTGAGTCTTTGCTTCCGTTCTTGTCTTTGAGTCTTGATTGTCGAAGATCGGGCCATCCTACGGCTAACCTCGTATCAAATTGGCATCAGAGCTTAGGTTTCCGACATCAAAAGTTGTGTCTTTTGTTTCCCTAAATACAAAACCTACAAAAAAAAAATAGAGTCTTTCTTTGTTCTTGGTTTTACTTCTTGTTTGTGATTGTTGTGTTTGTTAACTCTTGTTTGTGATTGTTGTGTTGCATCTAGCCCAAACACAAACATACCCTAGCCGTGATCGACCTACAATAAACTTGGGGGCCAATTAGCACCTTGTGCGCAACCGACAAATCTTGTTGAATTAATTAGTGCCTTTGATCAGCCTACATACACCATGGTTTGAAAGAAAGTCCAAGTCGGCACTTTCATTCCAACCGCACTTTGCAATCTACTAACCCTAGTTTGTGTTGTTCTATCTTTGACTATCTTGTTCCATCTTTGTTTATCTATTTAGTTGCCTTATTTAATTTGTTGAAATTTGTGGTAGATATATTTCATATTTTCTATCATAGATTATAAAAGGTATAGATAGATTTACTTACCATATTAGGCAAACCATCACTTGTGTATATTTCATTAGGGCTACATAAATTTCATTTTCTTTCACCATAGCATATAATTTTTTAGAGTCCTTTATTTCATAGATAGTTTTCTTAGTCAAAAAAAAAAAAAACAGTCCGCACATTAAAAAAAAAAAAGATTACATTCAAAAGCTTAGTCCTAGGAGGATAAAATTCACTAGGGGCAAAAGTAAGCTTTAAAAAAAAAAGGATTGTAACTAGTGCAAGAAAGCTTAAGGACCAAATTTGGTGAATTTGCTATAGCCCTAGTTACAACCTTCAAATACATACCTCCCAAACCTTTTTTTTTTAAGCCCTACCTTGCAACTACAACATCCATACTAAGGGTTTAAATCAAAAAGAGGTAAAAATCCAAGTTTTTCTTTCTTTTCTTTGATTTTCTTTTCCTATTTTTGTGTGTCGAATACTGCAGAGGCCATACCGACCCCCCCAGCCTCGTTACATCTTCTGTCGAATCTACCTTTGGTCAATTTCGACCCCCTCTGGTCAATTTCGACTTGGTTGTCCAGCTTTTGTCGAGTGTTATTGCTCTTGTTGAGTCCCTTGTTGCTTGTTTCTTTGTCCTTTCTCTTGATTACTCTCTTTTGATTGTTAAGACCTTGCTTGAGTGTTGATTTACCCAAAGCAGATTTCCCCAACAAGCTTGTCATAACCAATTAGAGAGGAGTGTGTGAGAGAAACACATTGTGAGTTGTTTTATTTGCTAATCTTGACATAGTTCAATATTTGTCTTTATTTGCAATGTCTAATAACCAGGGAAATGACTGGTACACTACCTTCATGGAGAACATGGCTAAGATAAATGCAAACATAGCTAAGATAAATGAAGGAAATCAAAGGCGTGACGAGCCGCCTCGCGATGAAAGGGAAGTCAATAATCCTAATCCTAATCTTAATTTAAATAACCCTTTATTTAATGACAACAAATCTCCAAAAGGTGGGAGAAATGATAGGAATAATGGGTTTGTTAATGTGCAGGGACAAGGACAAAGAAGGGGGAGAGGCCGAGACTTCCAAGAGGAGTTCTACTATTCGGAGCGTGACGACGACTTCCAAGAAGAGGAGTATTGGGAGCAACGCTCAAGGCGAAACAACAGAGGAGGTCGATACCACTATCGAGCACCTAGAGAGCCTGTGCAAGATGGCATAGGTAAGGTAAAGGTAAAGATCCCTCAATTTGATGGTAACACCGATCCAGATGCATATATTGATTGGGAAACTAAAATTGATCAAATCTGGAATTGTTATAATTTCTCTAGTGCTAAAAAGGTGCAACTAGCTTCCTTAGAATTTCAAAGTTCTGCTTTAATTTGGTGGGATAGTCTGAATAAAGAAAGAAGAAGAGCCCTTGATGCGCCTATCGATTCTTGGACTCAATTAAAAGCACTTATGAGAAGTAGGTTTGTTCCCCAACACTATGCTAGAGAGCTTACACAACGATTAGAAAATCTTAAGCAAGGTAGCAAAACTGTTGAGGAAACCTTTAATGCAATGCAAGAAACCATGGCTAGAGCTAATGTAGTTGAACATGATAAAGATACAAATGCTAGGTTTCTTAGAATATTGCACCCCGCCCTAGCTCGTGAAATTGATTACTTTCCTTATTCTACGCCTACTGAACTTTTACATTTAGCTATGACAGTGGAAAGGAATGTTAGATACAGGAGCCAAGGTGGTAGAATGTCGAGTGGGAAACCCCAAAGGCGGCACCAAGGCTATGTCCAGCAGCCCCAAAGGAGGTTTGATGGCGGCTTAAGGGAGAAAGCAAGCCAACCCCAAGGGAGGAGTGAAGGCCGAATGCCTCAGGAGCCCATCGACAAAGGCAAAGCGCCTTGGAACGGATGTGATTCGTCTGGGGCATCTACTGGCCCTAAAGGGAGTAATCCTAACTCTTGTACTCTTAAACCTATGTACATTCCTTGCTTTATATGCCAAGGTAGTGGACATGTGATAGACGGTTTTTAGTCGCGTAAACCGTATCAAAATAAAACTCAAACCTACAAACTAGTATAGCAAGTAAGTAAGAGGTCGATCCCACAGAGAATCAAGTATTTCTCAGCAATGTGTATTTATCAATTAGTAGAAAGGGGGGTTTTGGTTGATTGAAATAAGAAAGAAAACAAAATAAACTATAAACAGATTGATGCAAAACAATTTAGAGAAGATCGCTCTACCTACAACCATCCACTTTATTTGGTTGAATTGATATTGTAACTTCCTCTTGTCCTTTCAGATTTCCTATGAATGCCCTTGTCCCAACCTAATATAGTTACTAGTCCAACCAGTCCTAGAAACCCTTATCAATCAAACAGTCCCTAAAGAAGGATTTAACCCAATTGATAGCTTTAAGTTCAGAGATTAACCAAGGTATTTGCAGTCCCTAAAGAGGGATTTAACAACACATTCAACTTCCTACTCATTCAATTAGTTCAACCAGCCCTAAAAGAACAAGTTTGCTACTTAGGTTAAGGTTCACAACCAGGAATCTACAAAACCTTAGCAATTGAATTGATTCTAACTAGTTGCGCGGGATAGAAAGAATAAAACAATCAAACATGCAAGCACAAAGAAGTTGAAACATTCAATATAGGAAATAAGAAACAAGATTCAGAAACTCACAATCAATCCAAATAAAGCTTCAAATTGCAAGTAGAACGAAGAGAGTTTAGCCGCGCATGGTGAACATCGCTCTCTCGCTCTAATTGTCTGATGGAACGTGGAATAGAATAGAAGTGTTGGAAAAATAACTAAAAGTCGGCCTTATAACACCCAAGTCGGCCATGAAACAAAATAAGAACATCTAGGGTTTTAATTAAATGAAACGCTGCGAATTAACACTGACGACCAATGCTGCGGGCGCAGCATAGATGCTGCGCCCGCCGCACACTGTTTCTTCGTACCCTGTTGCAAATTGATTGGCGGCGGCCGCGTCATGCTTGCTGCGGCCGCAGCCAGAGGCCTTTCACGGAAAATCTGTTTCCAATTTGCTCTTCTTGTCAACATGAAAGTTGTAGCTCTTTGAAAGAGCTTTCCAACGCATGGTCATAATAGTCAATCGGACAACCGAGGCCTCCAGAAAGTACAAAACAAGTTCAGCATGTCTGGCGACAACTTCTGCAGACTTGTTCTTCGTTTAGATTCGCTTCTTCTTCTCAGGACCTCTTGAGATCTTCATGTAAGCCTCTCCGATCAACTAGACATTCTCATCTAATGCGTTATCAACTCATGTCTCCTCCTCGGATCCACAATTATCTGAAATAATCAATAAAAAGCATGTAGATTCCGACTCCACCAACATAGAGAGCAAATATGCAAATTCTACTTAAATCATGCATGATATGCATCTTAACTAAGCTAAATGCAACCTATTGTGCCTACCTAAATGCACGCTATCAACATGTTATGAATGATTGCCCAAATAAGAAAACTCTCATAATTAATCACTTAGGCGATAATGAATCTGAAAATTCTAGTGATAAACATGATGAGCATGTTAATAATGATCAAGATCTTAGTTTACTTGCCTCTAATAATGATTGCATTGAATATGATCATGATGATTATTTGATTATGACTAATGTTTTGAGTGTTGAACCTATGTCTTTTGGTAATAATCAAATAGAAGATTTGTGTCATACTACGTGCTTAGAAAAAGGCAACGTTTCTAATATAATCATTGATAGTGAAAATTGTTCTATTATTGCTAGCCCTGACTCAATTGACCATCCAGCCTTGAAAAAGGAAGAAAATTTGCTAGCCTTAGATGAAAACTTAAAGATAAATGAACAAGCTAGAGTGCATATTACGTTACAACATATTGAAGATGATATGAACTATGATTTGTGCACTAACAATGTTTCTTTTCTTGGTTTTGTAGAGAGCTCTAATAAACTACAAGTTGATGAAGCCAAGATCATAGTTATCCAGGAGTGGTCAACCCCTACAACAATCGGCCTTGAGATGAGTTTCCATGGGCATGAGGTATTCGATCCAGGAGCTCGCGTGGATGCATTTGCGGAATCTTATGCGACCTTGGATTCGAGGTCGAATCCTTTTCAAGAAAGGGGGAATGATGCGGGACCATCCAAGACAACTTCGGACACACCTATACTTGGGGATGGACATATGATTCGAGCTCACGAGAATGATGTCATCCTCAAGAGGAAGAAGAAGGCTTCACCATGGGAGAAGGTCCAAAGGTGCAAGCTTGATGGTCGCTCATTTTTGGGTTCATTCATTCACAGTCGACAGCTTTTCGACGTCTCAGTTAAATGAGTCGTACGGATTCAATATTAATTGGATTGGATCGTGCCATACCTTGTCGGAACGAGGACGAAGAGATCTACAACTTTGTTGTTGAAGGTTTTTCCAGATTCGACCTAGAACTTGGCCAAAAATCAACATCTTTGAGGCTGTCAAATGTTTAGACAATAATTTATCCTATTTTTAGTATTTCTTTTAGGGTTATTTTAATTAATTCTTTAAGTTAGTATTTTAATAAATTTAGGCCGAAATTCAGTCTTGTTAGGTTAAATAGTCGGCCTCCCTCATGTAGAACAAGCAGACGTCTTCCATTATTCAGAAATACAGTGCTTTGTGTGAAACACAACTGTGAGAAAGTCAATCGATTCGAAGCGTTGCTCATCGATTGCACAATTGGTTATAGATCTAACTTGGTTTGCTTTGAGTTCGTCAACCTCGCGAGAGCTTGGTGATCCAGGTAATCACAAGTCCCTTCCTTGTGCCTCCAAGTTGTCCGCTTGGTTGTGTAAGGTTGTAGAGGCGGGCTTTATAGTCGTTGGTATTTGGTTCCTACCCTCTTAGGAGGTCTGGGGTCTTTGCCTCGTTCTATTTTAGTTCGAATCAGTCCTTATCGGTCGAGTCTTTATTGTTTCTTTGTTTCGAGTCTTGCTGCGTTTTGTTCTTGTTCTTGAGTCTTTGCTTCCGTTCTTATTTTTGAGTCTTGATTGTCGAAAATCGGGCCATCCTACGGCTAACCCCGTATCAAATTGGCATCAGGGCTTAGGTTTCCGACATCAAAAGTTGTGTCTTTTGTTTCCCTAAATACAAAACCTACAAAAACACCTTGTGATTGTTGCAATTTTGATTTTGATTATTATTAACTCTTGTTTGTGATTGTTGTGTTGCATCTAGCCCAAACACAAACATACCCTAACCGTGATCGACCTACAGTAAACTTGGGGGCCAATTAGCACCTTGTGCGCATCCGACAAATCTTGTTGAATTAATTAGTGCCTTTGATCAGCCTACATACACCATGGTTTGAAAGAAAGTCCAAGTCGGCACTTTCATTCCAACCGCACTTTGCAATCTACTAACC
Source organism: Persicaria tinctoria (assembly GCA_037127255.1). Lineage (NCBI taxonomy): Eukaryota > Viridiplantae > Streptophyta > Magnoliopsida > Caryophyllales > Polygonaceae > Persicaria > Persicaria tinctoria. Next base: position 36,242,016 of record JBANSL010000012.1, on the reverse strand, counting down.
CTAGTTTGTGTTGTTCTATCTTTGGCTATCTTGTTCCATCTTTGTTTATCTATTTAGTTGCCTTATTTAATTTGTTGAAATTTGTGGTAGATATATTTCATATTTTCTATCATAGATTATAAAAAGTATAGATAGATTTACTTACCATATTAGCCAAACCATCACTTGTGTATATTTCATTAGGGCTACATAAATTTCATTTTCTTTCACCATAGCATATAATTTTTTAGATTCCTTTATTTCATAGATAGTTTTCTTAGTCAAAAAAAAAAAAAAAACAGTCCGCACATTAAAAAAAAAAAAGAGATAACATTCAAAAGCTTAGACCTAGGAGGATAAAATTCACTAGGGTAAAAGGTAAGCTTTGAAAAAAAAAAGGATTGTAACTAGTGCAAGAAAGCTTAACGACCAAATTTGGTGAAGTTGCTATAGCCCTAGTCACAACCTTCAAACACATACCTCCCAAACCATAATTTTTTCTTAAGCCCTACCTTGCAACTACAACATCCATACTAAGAGTTTAAATCAAAAAGAGGTAAAAATCCAAGTTTTGCTTTCTTTTCTTTCATTTTCTTTTCCTATTTTTGTGTGTCGAATACTGCAGAGGCCATACCGACCCCCCCCCCCCCCCAGCCTCGTTACATCTTCTGTCGAATCTACCTTTGGTCAATTTCGACCCCCTCTGGTCGATTTCGACTTGGTTGTCCAGCTTTTGTCGAGTGTTATTGCTCTTGTTGAGTTCCTTGTTGCTTGTTTCTTTGTCATTTCTCTTGATTACTCTCTTTTGATTGTTAAGTCCTTGCTTGAGTGTTGATTTGCCCAAAGCAGATTGCCCCAACAAGCTTGTCATAACCAATTAGAGAGGAGTGTGTGAGAGAAACACATTGTGAGTTGTTTTATTTGCTAATCTAGACATAGTTATTTGTTTGTCTTTATTTGCAATGTCTAATAACCAGGGAAATGACTGGTACACTACCTTCATGGAGAACATGGCTAAGATAAATGCAAACATAGCTAAGATAAATGAAGGAAATCAAAGGCGTGACGAGCCGCCTCGCGATGAAAGGGAAGTAAATAATCCTAATCCTAATCTTAATTTAAATAACCCTTTATTTAATGACAACAAGTCTCCAAAAGGTGGGAGAAATGATAGGAATAATGGGTTTGTTAATGTGCAGGGACAAGGACAAAGAAGGGGGAGAGGCCGAGACTTCCAAGAGGAGTTCTACTATTCGGAGCGTGACGACGACTTCCAAGAAGAGGAGTATTGGGAGCAACGCTCAAGGCGGAACAACAGAGGAGGTCGATACCACTATCGAGCACCTAGAGAGCCTGTGCAAGATGGCATAGGTAAGGTAAAGGTAAAGATCCCTCAATTTGATGGTAACACCGATCCAGATGCATATATTGATTGGGAAACTAAAATTGATCAAATATGGAATTGTTATAATTTCTCTAGTGCTAAAAAGGTGCAACTAGCTTCCTTAGAATTTCAAAGTTCTACTTTAATTTGGTGGGATAGTCTGAATAAAGAAAGAAGAAGAGCCCTTGATGTGCTTATCGCTTCTTGGACTCAATTAAAAGCACTTATGAGAAGTAGGTTTGTTCCCTAACACTATGCTAGAGAGCTTACACAACGATTAGAAAATCTTAAGCAAGGTAGCAAAACTGTTGAGGAAACCTTTAATGCAATGCAAGAAACCATGGCTAGAGCTAATGTAGTTGAACATGATAAAGATACAAATGCTAGGTTTCTTAGAATATTGCACCCCGCCCTAGCTCGTGAAATTGATTACTTTCCTTATTCTACGCCTACTGAACTTTTACATTTAGCTATGACAGTGGAAAGGAATGTTAGATACAGGAGCCAAGGTGGTAGAATGTCGAGTGGGAAACCCCAAAGGCGGCACCAAGGCCATGTCCAGCAGCCCCAAAGGAGGTTTGATGGCGGCTTAAGGGAGAAAGCAAGCCAACCCCAAGGGAGGAGTGAAGGCCGAATGCCTCAGGAGCCCATCGACAAAGGCAAAGCGCCTTGGAACGGATGTGATTCGTTTGGGGCATCTACTGGCCCTAAAGGGAGTAATCCTAACTCTTGTACTCTTAAACCTATGTACATTCCTTTCTTTATATGCCAAGGTAGTGGACATGTTATGAATGATTGCCCAAATAAGAAAACTCTCATGATTAATCACTTAGGCGATAATGAATCTGAAAATTCTAGTGATAAACATGATGAGCATGTTAATAATGATCAAGATCTTAGTTTACTTGCCTCTAATAATGATTGCATTGAATATGAGCATGATGATTATTTGATTATGACTAATGTTTGGAGTGTTGAACCTATGTCTTTTGATAATAATCAAATAGAAGATTTGTGTCATACAACGTGCTTAGAAAAAGGCAACGTTTCTAATATAATCATTGATAGTGAAAATTGTTCTTTTATTGCTAGCCCTGACTCAATTGACCATCCAACCTTGAAAAAGGAAGAAAATTTGCTAGCCTTAGATGAAAACTTAAAGATAAATGAACAAGCTAGAGTGCATATTACGTTAGAACATATTGAAGATGATATGAACTATGATTTGTGCACTAATAAAGTTTCTTTTCTTGGTTTTGTAGAGAGCTCTAATGAACTACAAGTTGATGAAGCCAAGATCATAGTTATCCAGGAGTGGTCAACCCCTACAACAATCGGCCTTGAGACGAGTTTCCATGGGCATGAGGTATTCGATCCAGGAGCTCGCGTGAATGCATTTGCGGAATCTTATGCGACCTTGGATTCGAGGTCGAATCCTTTTAAAGAAAGGGGGAATGATGCAGGACCATCCAAGACAACTTCGGACACACCTATACTTGGGGATGGACATATGATTCGAGCTCACGAGAATGATGTCATCCTCAAGAGGAAGAAGAAGGCTCCACCATGGGAGAAGGTCCAAAGGTGCAAGCTTGATTGTCGTTCGTTTTTGGGTTCGTTCATGCACAGTCGACAGCTTTTCGACGTCTCAGTTAAATGAGTCGTACGGATTCAATATTAATTGGATTGGATCGTGTCATATCTTGTCGGAACGAGGACGAAGAGATCTACAACTTTGCTGTTTAAGGTTTTTCCAGATTCGACCTAGAGCTTGGCCGAAAATCAACATCTTTGAGGCTGTCAAATGTTTAGACGATTATTTATCCTATTTTTAGTATTTCTTTTAGGGTTATTTTAATTAATTCTTTAAGTTATTATTTTAATTAATTTAGGCTAAAATTCAGTCTTGTTAGGTTAAATAGTCGGCCTCCCTCATGTAGAACAATCAGACATCTTCCATTATTCAGAAATATAGTGCTTTGTGTGAAACACAACTGTGAGAAAGTCAATCGATTCGAAGCGTTGCTCATCGATTGCACAATCGGTTATAGATCTAACTTGGTTTGCTTTGAGTTCGTCAACCTCGCGAGAGCTTGGTGATCCCGGTAATCACAAGTCCCTTCCTTGTGCCTCCAAGTTGTCTGCTTGGTTGTGTAAGGTTGTAGAGGCGGGCTTTATAGTCGTTGGTATTTAGTTCCTACCCTCTTAGGAGGCCTGGGGTCTTTGCCTCGTTCTATTTTAGTTCGAATCAGCCCTAATCGGTCGAGTCTTTATTGTTTCTTTGTTTCGAGTCTTGCTGCGTTTTGTTCTTGTTCTTGAGTGTTTGCTTCTGTTCTTGTCTTTGAGTCTTGATTGTCGAAGATCGGGTCATCCTACGGCTAACCCCGTATCAAATGTGTAGAACAATGACAGATGAAGTGTAGTCCTAGAAGGTACATAATGTTAAAATATGATGTGTTTCAACCTTCTAAGCTAAGCTAGAGTTATTTGATTTAAGTGTTGCCTAAGTCTTAGTTTTCTGAAGCTGTACTTTGATGTAATTCAATTTAGTCTCATAGCAGTTAGCTTTCAGTTTTATGTCCAAGTAAGTGGTGTTAGTGGGTAGTTATCTAGCTTAGTAGTTACACAAAATGAATTGTGTTTGTAAGGGGACGTTTTGGATTAATGAAGGGGTAATGCATTTAAGAAAATTTCTCTCTGTGTGTACTCTGTTCTTGAGTTACAGAAAGCTCAATCTTCCTCTTTTTGAGTTGAATCAATTGTGTTCTGCAAAGCCAACAAAGTGGTATCAGAGCAAACTTATGTTTGTCGGGTTTCAATCCGGAGAATTGAGTGAAATGAGAGATCAAACACAAGGGAAACACAAGAGAGATTGAGTGAAAATGCAGAACAACGGGTCAGGCAATATAAGCAACCCAAAGTTGCTAATCTTCAAGGGTGTGAATTACCATTTCTGGAGCCTTAAGATGACTCTATTCAGGTCTCAAAAAGTGTGGTGATTGGAAGAAAATGGCTTTGAAGACACCCAAGTAGAGGAGCTTGATCAACAATTGAGAGAAAAAAAGAAAAAGGACTCGAAGGCTTTGTTCATGATCCAAACTGCCTTGGATGATGAAGTGTTCCCAAGGATTGCAGCAGCAACAGCTGCACATGAGGCCTGGGAAACTTTGAAGCAAGAGTACCTCGGAGATAAGAAGGTCATCACAGTCAAGTTGCAAGCACTTAGAAGAGAGTTTGAGACTCTAAACATGCTTGAGAAGGAGACTGTGCAGGTATTTCTGTCTAGAGTATCTGCAATTGTAAACCATATAAAGTCATATGGAGAGAAGATGACTGATGAGACAATTGTGAGCAAGGACTTGAGAAGCTTAACCAAGAAATATGATCATATGGTAGCAGCAATAGAAGAGTCTAAGGATCTGTCAACGTACAGGTTTGAGGAGTTTACAAGCTCTCTTCAAGCTCATGAAGAGAGGTTGATCAGATCAGTTGATCAGAAAGAAGAGAAGGTCTTCCAAATGAAGAAAGAGCCCTCAAAGGAGAAGCCCGAAAACTCGTGAAGTAGAGGTCGAGGAAGAGGAAATTTCAGAGGTAGAGGACGTGGAAAAGGTCAAGGAAGGGGTCACAGCAATGGCTCAGGGAGAGGCCAAAACAATGACTCGAAGAAGATCTCATGGAGAGGCTCTAGCATAGGTAATTATGGTGGCTCAAGATCTTACAAAGGAGGCATTCAGTGCTATCATTGTAAGAAATATTGCCATAAAAAGGCTCAATGTTGGAAGAAGCTTGAGAGTGAGCAGAAGGCAGCAAACTACTCAGAGAATGCTGAGCAAGAAGGAAGGTTGTTGTTCATGGCCTTGTCCTCTGGTACAGAAAATGCCAATAACATTTGGTATTTAGACAGTGGCTACTTCAACCACATGTCAAGTTCAAGAAAAATGTTTAAAGAGATTGATGAATCAAAGAAAAGCAAGGCGAGGCTTGGAGATGATAAGGTGTTGCAAGTAGAAGGAAAAGGGATAATTGCAATCAAGAGTTTGCAAGGAGGAGTTAGAACTCTAAGTGATGTTCAGTATGTGCCAGGGTTAGCTCACAATCTGCTCAGTGTGGGTTAGTTTCAAGGGAGTGGTTACTCTCTATTGTTTGATGAAGATGCTTGTGAAATCAGGGAGAAGAGATCAAAGCAGGTGGTTATGAAAGTTCTCATGACCAAGAATAGGATGTTTCCACTTCATTTGTCAACAAGTGTGAATAGAGTCATGACAGCCAATGGAGATGAAGAATTAAAGTTGTGGCATATGAGGTTTGGACATTTGAATGTTCAAAGTTTAAGGCTGCTTAGTTCAAAGGAATTAGTCACTGGTTTTCCAAGGATTGCAGAAATTGAATTATGTGAAGGGTGTGTGTTTGGCAAGCAATTCAAGGGTGCCTTTCCAAGTGGTAGAGCATGAAGAGCCAGTGAGTGTTTGAAGCTTCTACATGCTGACTTGTGTGGGCCTATGCAAACCATGCCCCTTGGTGGAAGCATGTATTTTCTTCTCATCACAGATGATCACAACAGAATGAGTTGGATTTTCTTCTTAAAACTCAAATCATAAGCCTTTGAAAACATCAAGAAGTTTAAGGCTTTGGTAGAGAATCAATCAGGGAAGAAGATAAAGGCATTGAGAACTGATAGGGATGGAGAGTTCTTGGCACACGAGTTCATTGCATTTTGTGATGAACATGGGATAAAAAGAGAGCTCACTTCACCCTATACTCCTGAACATAATGGAGTGGCTGAGAGAAAAAAATAGAATTGTGGTTGAAATGGCTAGAAGTATGCTCAAAGCCAAGGGAATGCCAAATGAATTTTGGTGTGAAGTTGTTGCATCTATTGTGTATATGTTGAATTTTGGTGTGAAGCCAAGGTACCCACCTGACCTTTTGGAGTACCCTAACCCTCCCATCATGCATCTTAAAAGAAACATTGCCAATGCCCTTAATGGATAACATGGAATGATCACCCAATTTAACAATACCCTCATCAGACAAATGCAACTGGTCAAAATGATGCTTGTAATGAGTAACATGCATTGTACAACCAAAATCCAATATCCAGGCATCAGAATCAGATATATCAGTAATAGCGCACATGAGAAGTTCATAAGGGTAAAAAGACTAAGATTCTAAGACAGCAGTGGTACCATTATTGCTTCTAGCATTTCCTTCATTCTTTTTCTTCTTAAAACATTCAGAAATGTAATGACCAAGTCTACCACAATAATGACACTTAACATTTCTCTTATCAATCTTAGGTTTAGTCTCATTATCCTTAGTTGGAACCAGAATTAGAAGCAGAAGAATTCTCTTTCTTCTTGTTCTTCTTCTTCTTATTCTTACTCTTACCCTTGGTGAACAAAATATCAGATTTGTTATCCTTATCACCCTTTACTTTAAACACTTTCATAACCTCATTTTTCTGTATGATAGCCTCAATAATCCTCTTTTTAGTTAATTCCTCTGTACCAAATTGAATCACATATTTAAAATTATCAAATTGGGTTGGCAAAGAGTTCAACAAAAATAACAGCTTGATGAGTATCAACAATTTTATCATCACATCTTTCTAACTCTTGAGCCATACGAAGATACCTATCCAGATTATCATTCAGAGACATAAAGACATCCATTTTGAAATTAAAGATGCGTCACAACAAACTTATCCTAGATGGTAGATACTTAACTTGAAACAGATCAATAAGACCCTTCGACGAAGATTTAGCAGTGATAAAATTTATCACTTGCCTAGCAAATTCATTAGATAAACGAATAATAATCTCATAATGAGCAATTTGATCCATTTCAGTTTTAGCCAGAGCATCAAGAGTAGCAGGATAAGATTCATCAACAGCTTGCCAACATTTTTCTATAATAAAAACAACCGTCATTTTCAATTGCCACATAGCAAAATCAGAGGTCCCATCAAAGGGCTTAATTCTAACAGAGGGTCCAGACATCACAACAAATCACAGCAGGCAGAATCACAAAGATAATAGCCGGCAAGGCAACAAAAGGGCAATAAATAAGGAAAGGCAACAACAAACGATAAAGGATATGCAAAGGATCTAGTGAATGCTAAGGCTTTCACATATCTGTAACAACAACAACAAATTTTTTTTTTGTGTACCTGCAAAGCAAAAACAACTTGAGTTAGTAATGCAGAAAAAAAACAACAAACAACAAAAATGACTTACGGTTCCCTTTAGATAAATAAACCCCGAGTCAGTCAAAACCCTAAACTTCATATCTAGCTTAGATCCAAGTTTAGGAGCCTTAGTCCTTTAGATCTAAGACACAGGAAGTCTCAGATCCACAGAAATTAGGCAGTGTCAATGTAGGTTTCCCAGAAACCGAAGAGACAGGCCTTGAGACTTTAGATCTGAGACAGATCGTAGCTCAAGGATCCTTATCCTTTGGATCTAGGATGGATTATCCCAGATCTAAGGAAATCAACCCGTCAAGACTTTAGATCTGAGTTTTTGGACACAGAAATTAGTCAGAAACTCAAATCGTAGCTTGAAAAACTCGACAAAGCTCTGATACCAGTTTGAAAAACTCAAACAAAGAAACAATAGACAACTGAATCAACAATGTCTTTCAATATATATGTGCACTGGAACGCTCAATAAACGCAAGGAAAGAACGAGAAAGGCAAAGAGAAACTAAGTGTCTATGTGTTTAAAGGAAACAACTAGAAGAGATTCAACGAGGGCATAAGCAAAACATCCAATGATGTTTTGCACCAACGATTTCCTATGAAATCGTCTTGAAATCTCAGTGTGTCAGGCTCTTTGGATTGATCGGGAGCTCTATCAAGAGGCTCTGTCAAGGCATCTCACCCAGAGGCAAGGAAACCACAAATGGTCGCCAAGGAGGCAGAGCAAGAGGGAGAGCAAGAACCCTAGAATCAATCTGAGAAAGAGTCGTAACCCTAGCTCTAGCAACAATGCAACAATATAACGCAAAGTGATAAAAGGCCAAACGTTGCCTTCACAGCTTTGGGCATGCAAAGCCCAAAGTCTGGTTGCAACACAACAGGCCCAAAGCTCCCAACCCAAACCTGTAATCCCAAAAACATAAACTTAAGGACTATACACAAGAGACAAAGTCTCTACAGGAAGAATAAAATTCATGCAAAAGATAGAATCAAATGCATATATATATATATATATATATATATATATATATATATATATATATATATATATATATATATATATATAAAGATTTAGAGCGATGAGGGGTTTATGATTAAACTTATATGTCTAGAGGCCTTGGTTTTTTCAGTATCCAGAGGAGGGATGACAAACTGATGAATCTCCGCCGAACTTACCCTCCTTGACACAAGTGTGCGGAAGGGGAGCTATCATTCGATTCACAAGCTGATAAATCCAGTTGCATGGAAGGATGCGAGTCTGCAGGGAGGGGGGATTTAGATGAAAAGCTTTGAAATTACAGGAGATTGATATAAAAGGTTTGTACTGAGATTTGGGGTTTGAAATTTTGGGTTTGTAAAAGTTTGTTTTTAAACTTTGGAGAGGCTTGAGAGAGGCCTGATGTTTAGCTTGTGAGGTTGACAAAGACGATTGGAGTTCAGCGAGGTTCCACATCAGCCATGACAGCCGGTAGAAGCAAGAAAGCCTCAGACACTGAGCATAGCGATGTAGATACAGATCCGCCGGATCGAGGAGGTTCTGAGGACGGGTTGAATGTTAATGGATAAGGGGCGGGTGGGCACAAGTGTTAGCGACGCCGTGCCGGAGAAGACAAAGAGATTGAGCCCCAACAAGGATAGAGCGTCGCCGCCAGAAGGGTCTTAGGTGGGGGAGATGAGCACCCGTACACCACCGGAGACAAAACTGGAGGAGACTAGAATGGCAAAGGGGAGACCGACGCCATGCAAGAAAAACTAGACGCCTACGGGGAACGACCGAACCCTTAGAACCAAGCCACCCGCACCTAGCCAGAATCGAGAACCACCCTGAATTAGTAGGAGCTCAACCCTCCGACCGACAAGGGCCGCCGCAAGGATCACGCAGGAGGTGCGGGAGGGAGATGAAGCCGAGAAGCCAAGATTTCCATCTCATGTTCCACTTTTTTCCTTTCTTTCTGTCTGGTTTTTTAATTTTGTTTGAGATGAATCTCAAATCACCTATCCCTCTTTTGGAATTTGGATTATGGATCTTGTGAATTCGATTGAGTTGGGGCTGCAGGCGGATTGGCGATTTTGGATTTGGCTGAGGCTGAGAATAAGAGGTGTGGCGGCTAGGTTTTCCATTAGGGTTAGCTTGGAGAGGGTTTTTCATAGAGAGCGTTTCCATGATGTTCAAAAATAGCTTCAATTTTCTTCTTAAGGTCATGGGTTCAGACCCCTTTATACTCATTTTTTAAAATAATTTTTGTTTCTTCTAATTTTCTTCTACTAAAAATGTCTAATTAAATAATAAATTTAAAATTTTCTCCAATGTATCTAAACAAAAACATTATATCATATATATAAATATTAAAAACAATTAGATTTTTTTATAATTTTTGTTTTTCCTACCAAAAGTGACTATTTAAATCACAAATTTAATATTTTTTCTAATATATTTATTAAAAAAACATTTTATCACATATACATATATGTGACAAAAAAAATTTTAGCCCCCTCCCCCGAGAAAATTCCTAGATCCGCCACTGCCAATATTATTACCCCCTGAGCCATTATGGCCAAATTGAAGGTATTTGTCCGTCCAACAGTACACCAACTTATCCCGGTGCACAAGCTATGTGATAATGTATATCTTATATAGGCATTACATGAATTTTTAGGCTAGTTAGGTTGCACTTCGTTTACAGTTTGTAGTTAATTTGCATCTTGTGAGTATTCTGGAAGGAGTCGGAATCTACACACTTTTATTGATTATTTCAGGTAATCGTGGATCTGATGATGAGACAGGAGTTGATAACGCATTATATGAGAATGTCTAGTTGATCGAAGAACCTTACATGAAGATCTCAAGAGGTCCTGAGAAGAAGAAGCAAACCTAAACGAAGAACAAGTTTGCAGAAGTTGTCGCCAGACCTGCTGAACTTGTTTTGCACTTTCTGGAGGCCTCGGTTGTCCGATTGACTATTATGACCATGCGTTAGAAAACTCTTTCAAAGTGATACAACTTTCTTGTTGACAAGAAGAGCAAATTCGAGACAAATTTCCGTGAAAGACCAATGCAGCGGCCGCATCATGTTTGCCGCGGCCGCAGCATATGCCTCGGCCGCAACATTGTTCGGTAGTGCGGCGTCGTTTTGTTTAATGAAACCCTAGTTTTGTTATTTTTGTTCCATGGTCGACTAGACTTATTAAAGGCTGATTTTATGTTATTTTTGAGACACTTATATTCTATTCTACGTTCTATCAGACAATTAGAGATTGAGCGATGTCTTCCATGAGGAACTAAACTCATCTGTTCTGCCTATAATTCGCAGCTTTATTTGGATTGATTGTGAGTTTCTAATTCTCGTTCCTTGTTTCCTATATTTGAATGCTTCAACTTCTTTGTGCTTGATTGTCCATTGTTTTATTCTATCTAGCCCGCGCAACTAGTTAGAATCAATTCAATTGATAAGGTTTTGTAGATTCCTGATTGTGAACCTTAACCTAAGTAGCAAACTTCTTCCTTTAGGGCTGATTGAACTAATTGAATGAGTAGGAAGTTGGATGTGTTGTTAAATCCCTCTTTAGGGACTGCAAATACCTTGGCTAATACCTGAACTTACAGCTATCAATTGGGTTAAATCCTTTTTTAGGGGTTGTTCGATTGATAAGGGTTTCTAGGACTGATTGGCCTAGTAACTATAGTAGGTCGGGACAAGGACATTCATAGGAAACTTAATAAGATGGGAAGAAGTTACAAGGATCGTTTTAAACCAAATAAAGTGGAAATTTGTAGGTAGAACTGCTTCTCTTAATTGTTTGAATCACAACCAATTACTCTTGCTTTCTTCAATACGCTTTGATTAAAGGCGGAACTTTCACACTCAAAACCCCCCTCTTTGGTTACTTGATTGGCATCTTAATCACACTTGAATAGCGAATTTCCCTGGGGATCGACCTCTTACTTATTGCTATACTAGTTATAAGTTTGAGTTTACTTTGGCGGATCAACGACATGTTTTGCCTCCGTCAAATTTGGCGCCATTGCCGGGGAAATTTATTGATTCTTGTGTGTTTTTGGTGCTGATTTTTGGTGTGGACCACTTACATGGTCCGCACTCGTGCTACTAACATATGTTGAAGGTGAGGTTATTAGAGTTAGACGGAGAGAGTTTTCATCAATACTTCATCATACTGCTGGAGTATATTAACGATGTTTATTCATGGGGATATCAAGCTAGTATAAGGGAAGTGCTTCTATGCATCTTTGATGGCATGACTTTTGAGACACGGAGTCTTGCTGAGTGCATGAGTGATAGAGGTTTATTAGATATGGGACTCTCGGAGATGTGGGAATTTTTCTATTACATGGATCATCAATGTTCGCAGAACGAGTCACTTCCTCCAGTATCTCAAATCGTTGAGACCTCTGTTGCACCTCTTGAGGTCATGGTGGAAAATCACATTGAGAATGTAGAGGAAGACCACACTCCATCTGACGAGATCATCCCTAGCTCCCCCATTGATGAATCTGATCTAGAGCCTACTGCTGAGGCTACAAAGCAAGTAAAGGTTGTCTCCTGCACTAGACAGAATATTGGTGGATACATTGATCCATTTGACTGCTACTTTGATGAGCCACCAATAGAACTAAATTGGTGGTATTATATACCCTCTGTCGGTTCTCAGGCTCATGAATACAATAAGTTGAAACGGTTCTTAAATGTATTAATATTTAGTTTCAATTTATTTGTATGTAGTGCATGTTTGTTTGTTAGTTGTGCACAAGAGTTTGACAGGTTGATAAGGGCTTTGACTATGTCTGATTAGTGTCTTGAGCTTTAACATTACGTCGAGCCAACGACATGGAACAAGGTGCTTCTCGGGAGGCAACCCGAGGTAAGTTATTTTTTTCCCTTTTCCTTCACCCTGATTATATTTGATTCACTTTTGTTGTCTTTACTGTTTCATTAAGGACAATGAAAACTCTAAGCATAGGGGAGATGAATTATGTATATATAGTGCATATAGGAGATCATATTTAATTTTCTTCATCATGTTTAAGTTTCTGTAATTTCTGTTTAGTTTAGTTAATATTTAATTTTCGTAATTAAAAAAAATCGAAAAATCCAAAAACAAGCATGCATTGCATCTATATGTGTTACTCAAATACCCATCTAGCTTAGTTTGTCCTCTAATTTAAATTTCAAGCATGATCATATAAATCCCATGGAGTTTTGGATGTTTTGGCCTTGTCTATATTTGATTTTTGTGAAACATGAGCTAGCGAATATAATTGAGCATGTATGATTGAGCTAAAGTATATTGAAGTCTTAAAAACATGACATTGTGAGAATGTTTAGCCTTATTTGAAATCTTTTGCTCAATTGTGTGAATTACTCTCCTTGTGTTGCTACCTCTTGGCATTGACTGTAGTATCTATTTTTCAAGACCGACTCACATGTTTGTTGCTTGCGGAGTTTATGTTTACATTTTGAGTCTTTTGTTTGAATTTGTGAATACTTAGTGAAATAAGGTGGCAATGGTTGATGCACTTAGTAACCGGGTCTACGCATGACACACATGGGTATGATTCGCGCAAAACGGTGTTGAAAACTATCCACTAGGAAAGAAAGCTTGATCATTGAGTAACTAGGTTCATTCATGACACCCATGTTTGAAACTTGCGTCAAAAGATGTTCAAGTGGACTTCATATTAGTAGGTTGAGGTGTTGATAAACCGGGATCATTCATGACACTCATGTTTGTGCCTCGCGTAGAGAAAATACTAAGAAAAGAAAAAAGAAAAAAAAAAGAAAAAAAGGAAACAAAAGAAAAGAAAAAAAAGTGTCACATTTTATTTAGTTTTCTTTATTGTGTCCCGCAAGTAATGACATTTCGGTAGATATTTGGTGATATGGTGGTCAATGTCTATGAGTTTAGTGCATGTTGGTTTGAGTTGAGAGTTGTACCTTAAAGCTTAAATACATAAGTGAAACACATATCTCTGTGAGGTTGTTTTGAGTTGAGAGTTGTACCTTAAAGCTTAAATACATGAGTGAAACACATATTTCTATGAGATTGGATGATGTCTACTTCTAAGCTTTGATCACTGGAATACATGCTATGATGTTTGTTTGCTTGGTTTATGTTTCCACCTGCTATGATGTTGTTTTTTGATGAGGTTGAAACTTGAAGGGATTTCATGTGGGATGCATTGATTCGTGTTCATTTTATCATTGCTTGAGGACAAGGAAATGTTACTATGTTTTCTTGTGGTACTCAATCGGCCCATTATAATGAGCCCCCCACTCGGCCCCCATGTTGCCCAGTCGCCGAATGTATGTTTCCTCTAGCGGTGACCTGATGGAGAGTACATAATAGTTGACGATAATTTAAGCGAATAATCGGCATTTACAGGTAGTTGAGTTTTGTACAGTAAAATCATACCTGATCAAATGTCTGGAAGCCCAAGTGAATTTATTTATTTCTGTATATTATTTATTTATTTATATATATATTATTTATTCATTCGCTTGTGTGGAAACAGTCTGAATCGCACGCAGGTAGCACGCACTTTGCGTATGTTTACGGGTGTCCTTCACTAGTGAGGGAATATCATTTTTATGCGCTTCTCCTTTTTCACCTAAATCAATAACGATAAAAATGATATTCTCTCACTAGTAATATGCTTAGTGACAAAATCTTTCCTTGTGAAACACATGCTTTTCACAAGAAATATTTTCAGCGTCAACAATGTCGGCGTTAGCGATGTCGGCGTCAGCAACGTAGGCATCATCGACGTTGACATCAGCAGCATCGATGTCGACTGCATCAGTGTCAGAAACGTCAACGTCAATGGTGTCGAGGTCAGCAAAGTCGATGTCATCGGTGTTAGCAATGTCGACATCAGCATCAACAGTGCGACGTCGGTGCCATTAGCAACATATTATTTTAAAAAATCAAATATTGATTTAAAAAAATATTTTGGTTAAAAAAATAATTAGTGACATATCTTATTTATGTGATAATTTTAAAAAAATATGTTTAAAATCTTGTTAGCACCAAAAAAAAAATTAAAGGTTAGCCAAAAATGCATATAAAAAAAAGATTAAAAAGAAATACTATTGGAAAGTGAAAAGAAAAAAGAAAAAAAGCGTAAAGAAAAAGGTTATCTCCTCTCTCTAAGAAATCTAGATAGAGGGGGAGATCCAACCACGGCTCCGTTCATCTTTATCTCAGCTCCGGCCGTTCTCACCTCGGCTCCGGCCGTCTCGTGCTACGGTGCTTTGTCACGATAAAACTTCGGTGTGTAACTGGTTAAAAAAAATAATTAGTGATATATCTTATTAATGTGATAATTTAAAAATAATTTTAAAAAAATATGTTTAAAATCTTGTTAGCAACTAAACAAAACTAAAGGTAGCACCAAAAAAAAATTAAAGGTTAGCCAAAAATGCATATAAAAAAAGATAAAAAAGAAATACTATTGGAAAGTGAAAAGAAAAAAGAAAAAAAAAACGTAAAGAAAAAGGTTATCTCCTCTCTCTAAGAAATCTAAATAGAGGGGGAGATCTAACCACGGCTCCGTCCATCTAGATCTGAACTATGGCCGTTCTCACCCCGGTTCCGGCTGTCTCGTGCTACGGTGCTCTGTCACGATAAAACTCTGGTATGTCACTGGTTACAAATCGCGATTGCTTTAACCCTAGTCCTTTAATCCATTTTGATTTCAATCAAAACCCAAAATTAATTTGGGGCTTTCGTACCTCTGAGTCTACTCCCACCATATCTGCAACCGATCGGCCTGATTCGTGCATCTCCATCCCTCTTTCTTCCCTATGGACGTTTGTTCGAATGGCTCTTATTTGAGCCCCTTCTTGGCTCTCCTCAGCTGGTCTCGGTGGCTTGGTCTTGTCAGAGTGAATAATCCTCGTTGGGGTTGCCTTCGCTATTATTAGAATATATAT
The DNA here is from genome assembly GCA_037127255.1 of Persicaria tinctoria. Classification (NCBI taxonomy): domain Eukaryota; kingdom Viridiplantae; phylum Streptophyta; class Magnoliopsida; order Caryophyllales; family Polygonaceae; genus Persicaria; species Persicaria tinctoria. The sequence goes on along the minus strand of JBANSL010000012.1, from coordinate 36,226,505 downwards.
ATATATAAAAGAGGTTTACATCATGACCTAATTACAACTGGGTCTATGAGCTTATATTACATCTAACATACCCCCTTAGTCGAAACAGGAGGGCAGCGGATAATGATACTGGATCTAATTAAAATCAAGAAATAGTTGGCGAGGCAAACCCTTGGTGAAGATGCCAGTATACTGAAACGTGGACGGGACATGTAAGACACGCACATGACCCATGGAAACCTTCTCACGGACGTAGTGAATGTCAATCTCAACATTCTTGGTTCTCTGATGGTGGACCGAGTTGTGAGCAAGGTAAGTAGCGGTGACATTTTCTGTATACACAACAGACGCTTGACTGAGCGGACAATGGAGCTCAAGCAATAAGTTGCGAAGCCAGGAGCACTCAGCGACAACATTGGCAACACCACGATACTCCGCTTCAGCACTAGAGCGGAAAACAACATGTTGTCTCTTGGATGACCAAAACAAGAGAGTCGTTGAGGAATACATAATATCCTGACGTAGACCGTCTGGTGTCCGAACAACCAACCCAATCAACATCTGTGTAAGAAACCATGGAGAGAGGTGAAGCTGATGGGGTAATAGTGATGTCAAGAGAAGTAGTACCCTAAACATACCTGATAATGCGCTTAAGAGAAGCAAAGTGAGACTCTCTGAGGTCATGCATAAATAGACAGACTTGCTGAATACCATAGCTAATATCAGGACGAGTAAATGTCAAGTATTGTAAAGCATCAGCAAGGCTACGGTACAAAGTCGGATCAGACACAGGCTGACCCGCAGCTTGGGCCAGTTTGGCAGTGGTCTCAATAGGCGTTGCAGCAGGCTTACAATGAAATACCTCAGAGTATTTTTGGGGATTTCGTTTAAAGAAAATATATTTTTATGTCAAAGTTCTTTTATTTTGAACTGAATAATGTTTTTGGAAATTAAATGTATATAAAGTTCGTAACTATTTTTCATACATTTTATTTTTATTCTTATTCATTTAAGTGAAATTTAATAAATAATTTAGTTATTTTATGTCATATTATTTTAAAGCGAGTTTGCATATTTTTAATTTCTTCAAATAAAGAGGGATTTATTGTTGTAACTTATTTTAATTTCCATAAAATATAAGTAATATGATGTTTTAGGAAAATATTGTTGCATAAAATAAAATGTATTTAAATTAAATATTTTATTATTTAAGTTGTGTAGAATTTTAATAAATAAAATTTCCGAATATATATATATTATAAATAGGTAAGGGCTAAACCAAAAAAAAGTGGGGATAAGAAGAAAAAAAGCTCTCTCCTCTCTCTCTCTAGAATTCTAGAGAGCGAGAGACGACAACCTTCTCGGAGCTTTCGAACGCCGTTCGTCCTCCACATAGCCTGAAAACTCCTCTTCGGAGGTGTATAATCCCTCTCCGGAGGCTAAAAACCCTCTTCGGAGTCCAACAACCCCTCTTCGGAGGCTAAAAATCTTCTTCAGAGGCCAACGACTCCTCTTCGGAGGTATATAACCTCCCTTCGAAGGTCGAAATTCCATATCTGCTGAGAAGCTCTCGTCAGAGATTCTTAACATCCTCCTCGGAGGTCGCCTACCTCTCTCGCCGGTCCATGGACGGCAGGCTTGTCTACTCATTTCGCCTCCCTCCCCGTGTTTGGAGAAGCTCATCCACGTAGTGTTGGTTAGGGTTGCATCGCTTCCCCTCCGATTGCCCAGTTTCGGGTCTGTTCAAAGTTTTAATCAATTTGGGGCTTTTTGGATTTTTGTTTCCTTCCGCCAATCTCAGCTCATTCATTGTCGAATTTAATTCTGACAGACCCAATTTGTTCAATCGTTAGTCTCGTGAGTCCTTAGCAGTGACAGTTGATACGTTTGGGATTCTCGATCCTTCGTCTGTGGGCTCAAGATCAAGAATCACGCCGTATATTTGCCCGGTCTTGCAATGCTCTTTAATATCTCCTGATTTGGAACTATTTAAACAAGTGATTAAAAATCTGATTTTGCGACAGATTTATACTTGAAGAAATTCTAGCAAATTAAAACTATGAAATAGCGACAGAATTGGAAACAAGGAACAACGAGAGAGAGGGAGCGGGTGGGCGGGTGCCCGGGAGCGAGGCTGCGAGCGCAGGGGCGCCAGGGCACGAGCGCCTGTGCGAGGCCGGATGCGATGCCACCAAGGGTTGGGGCTTCTGCGACGGTGCTGCTTCTGTTGTGGAGACGGTTTCTGGGTTTGGGTTTTTGTTTTGGTGAATGACGTATGAATGTGTGGGATTTGAGTAAGTCTCGTAAGTGATTAGAACACCAGATAGTTGTTGGGATTGAAATCGAAGAACTCTTTAATCCATAAAGGGGTTCCTCAATTCTATTCAATCTGAATAATTCAAAGTACATGAGTTTGTTTAAATAGCAAACTACCAACCAATTCTAATCATGCAAGATAAAATTTAGGTTGATAGAGATAAATAAAACTAACTAAAGATGTAGATCTTTACTAAGATAAATAAAACTAACTAAAGATAGATAAATAAAACTTGGTGGAAAAGGAATTACCTAGATGAGATATTTTTCTTCCCACATTATTTTCCTAATTGCATAAAATAATTAAGTCTAATTTAATAACATAAAATTCGAAATTAATTAAATAAATATGTGGAAATTTGTCCAAACAGTAACAGCTTCAAAGATGATGAATTTCGGACAACTTCGAGTTTGATTGTCGAAAACCCTTCAGCAGCAAAGTTGTAGATCTTTTCGTCCTCGTTCCAACAAGGTATGGCACGAACCAATCCAATAAATATTGACTTCGTAAGACCCATTTTACTGAGACGTCAAAAAGCTGTCAAACCACATGAACGAACCAAAATGTGTTCCTAGGCTCCCATTGTATTGTTGGACCTTCTTCCATGGTGGAGTCTTCTTCTTCTTCTTGAGGATGACACTCTTTGCCATCAATGGCCCTCGAATCGGTCTTGAGAGCTCCCCTGGATCAAGATCATTGTTTGACCCACAGAAGGCCATCCTGATCAGCATCAGTAGTGGCTCCCCATCCATCATCTGGTTTGCGCTAGGCGGCGTCATCTTGGTGGAGTGTGGCTCTGGTGGTTCGCCGGTGGTTCGTCCATGGTCGGATTGGTCTCCCCAGTTCCACCGCTGCTGCTTCTATATGTCGTCCTTTCTCCCCTTCTCGACATCCTTTCGTCCTGGGTGTGGTGGATCTGGCTTCTCCAGCGCCGCCTCGGTGCGTCCAGCATCCTCTCTCGTGGTCTGGTCCCCCCTCTGGCTACTTTCGTCACTTCAGTTGGGGTTGCGTCAGTCGCTGGCACGCTGCAATCCCTAGCTCTTTTCCTCTTTCAGGCTCCAGCTTTCTTTGGCCTTCGGGCTTGTCTTGGGCCCGAAGGTGGCCCGAGCCTATTGGATTGCCTAATGTTTGGGCCAAAGCTGCCCAATAAATTAAAATAATTATAATTAAAACAAATAATAAAATATAAATTTCTGTGGAAATTTATCGATTCAAAATATATTTTCATATCTATTATTATAATTGGTAATAATAATAATTAACTTTATTAAAAAACTCCCGATCAGGTTAGCTATTTTCTGCTAGGGTTTCCGGTGCGTTTCGATTTAGGCGTTGTGTGGCTCCACATTAGGCGTGACTGGACTTTCTTTCCGCTCGATGGGGTTCTGGCAATCGGAGTTGGGATAAGCTGGGGCCGTGGCAATGTGTATCGAGGCGTCTCCTTTTTCCGGAAGGCTGTTTCCTTGGAGGTTCGTCTTCACTGCCCACAAGTGCTTCTTGATGTGTCGCTGGCCTGCGCTGCTGTCGCCGGGGAGTGCTTGGCTTTCATCTTTCGTCTACGTCCTCATCTCTTTCGGTATGATTGTTCTTGGTTTCACTTTTGTAGAGTCTACTGCTTGTATCTGGCCACATCTTTGTATTTTGTGTTTGTTTAGACGGTTTTCCGTCTACCGACTTGTCGGCCTTCGAGGTTCAGGCTTGTCTGACCTCGAATTTTTACCTAATAAAAAAAAGTAAGGGCTAAACCGGTTTTTTATTTTGAGCTGGGTGAACCAAACCGGACCAAATAAAAAAATTTGAACCCAACCGGCTAAACCATTTCTTCAACCTTCAGCCTTTGTGTTTCACGGTTAAACAAGGGTGAAATTTCCCTCCCTCAAATCTCGCCCGAATCTTACCATTTCTGTTTCTAGAATGTTCTTTACTAGTTGAGGATGAGATTTCCGCAACCAATTTGGAGATTCGGGGTCAAACCGCAACCGAACGAACTTATCCCCAAATTCGAAAATCACCCAAATCCGCTCAAGTCAGGCCGAATCTCACCAAATTGAGGATCGGGATAGTGTTAAGAGTGATTTTCTAATCTATTTATGGATTTATTTTAATCAAATCTGTCCCCAAAATCTCCTCCTAAATATACCCCTCTCGGGCTCACTTTCGAAGCACACCACCTCCATTTCTCTCCCCCTTCGAGCTCTCAACCTGTTCCATAGCATTCTAAACACCTCTAGCAACGTTTTCCCTCACAAAGTTTTCATAAAATCATCCCTAATCTAAAACCCCCAATTTCGAACTACCTCACTGGAGCAACTCGGCAGCCCTCGTCCACCATTACCGGAGCCACCAGCCGCCACCCAGAGGAGTGCCCAGCCACCACGAGTCCGTTTCTGTCAGCCTCGTGCGCCGCCGTGAGCCGTGCCGCCGCCAGTGCCTCGCCGAAGTAGAGTCGTGGTCTCGCCTGAAACTCTCTGTTGAAGCACTATCGACATGAAGGAGGAGGAAAAGTAATTACGTAAAACCCCCCTACCTTCTATTCTTTCCCAATCATGCCCTTTTCAGTTTTTAAAAAATTTCAGATTCTAACCCGTGCGTTTATTTGGGCATAAATTGCTTCCAACTCCGTTAACCTGCAGAGGCTCGTCAACCCATACGCCCATACGAAGGAATTCGAGCCCGACCAACTACTTAGGTCAAAGCTTGCAACTTCAAATTAAGGCAAGTGACCTTCCTAGCATTTATGCTTACTTGTGTCTTTCGTGTCTACAATTGTTTCTTTCCATTGGAATGCTTGCCAAATTAATTAAAATAAATTGCAATTCATCCGCTTTGTGTGATTTATTTACCCATTAGTTTGAATTTGGTAAGTATAATTGGGTAATGTTATTATTCGACATCACTATAAAATAATGACATAGATACCCACCTTTTTATTAAAGCGTGATTTATTTTGTTCTTTCATGCTAATTGTTTAAGAAAGGGATATGTTTCTTTTATGTATCCATTCTGTTTATTTTAATGTGAATCAAAAAGTTGAAATTGTAAAGTAATGTGAATCATAAAGTTGAAATTGTAAAGTAATGTGAATCATAAAGTTGAAATTGTAAAGTAAAGTGTTGTAGAGTCAGATCAGGGCCGTTACTCCTCGATCTAAGGGTTTCATGAAACTACACACTTCCAGATGAGGTGTGTTACACAACCAAAGCGGTTGTAGGTCATAACCACTATGTGAGGGTGGGACCGGTGTTCTTCAATAAAGAAGTGATGTGTGTCAGTCTATATAAAAGACTTAAAATATATCTAAGGGGAGGAAGTGAGTGAAGGAATGTTCTGAAAAAGTAAATTCGTGTTAATGTATCTAAAAGTTATAAAATGTATTTAATGTGAGTATATGAGCGAAGTTATATATATATATATATATATATATATATATATATATATATATATATATATATATATATATATATATATATATATATATATATAGGGGTTGGTTCCGGTGTACTCAACCCTTAACGTGTATCATGTACTCAGAAATTATTCATCTATTTGTTCATGATTATTCATCTGTTTTCACGTGATTATTCATCTGTAAAAAATGTAAATTTTATTCTACCAAATAATCGCCCAATACCACTGAATAATTTCATTCTATTGAATAATCTCTCAATACCATCAAATAATCAGAAGTTACTTTTAATCTCATCCGTTGATCTTCTTAATTCAATGGCCCAGATTTGTGTACATGATACACGTTAAGGGCTGAGTACATATGATTCATACTCTATATATATAGTATAGATCAAATGTACTCAACTCTTAAAATGTATCATATGAACAAATCCTAACCATTAATTTGGAGGAATTGGAAGGTTGAGATTAATCCGCCATTTTTATTAATTGAAAAATAAAAATAGAAAATTCACACCCCCATTTCAATAAAAAGCGCGTGCACCAACAATCTATCCTTTTCAGTTTCAACCCTAAAGCATAGAGAAAGAGAAGGGGATACGATCGGGCCGCCGGCTGGACACAAGCGATTGAGACTCCGGCGAAAACGACGACAAGTCTCATACTAGCATTTGAAGGCGGAGACGTGAGGTGCGGAGAAGGCGGGCGACGACTGCGAAGGCGGCAAGGGCACATCCATTGCGAAGGGGCGACATCGATTGCGAAGGTGCAGGCGACTGTGAAGGCGGCGATTGCGAAGGTTCAGGCGACTGTGAAGGCGGCGAGGGCACATCAGTTGTCAGCGAAATCAATTGCGAAGGCGGCGAGGGCGGTTAAGGAAAGGTCAAAGATGGTGCGAACGTGTCGATTGCGAAGGTTGCCGGCGTTCTAAGCCCGATTTTGAAGGAGGCGAAGGCGTTGATTGTAGGAGGAGGCCTGGGCTGTGGACAAGTTGAGACATCCGAGCCTTGTAAATTTGATTGTGTATTGCTGTGATGGAGATGAGAGATTCCACCGTATGAGCCTCTTTTCCTTTAATTCAAGTTTTGTTCCATGCTTATCTATGGGGATCATAATTGGAGCTTCTCGCAAGATTATTTTGGCTGGGAAATTGGACTTCATAATGTCCAGTTCTTTGGGTGGGGATAATTGGAAATTGTTTCATCTTGGAGACAATCAAGCTATACCATCAAATAATCAAGCGATATCGTTGAATAATCAAACGATACCATCGTTTTTGTTTGCAATTGCTTCATTTAATTGCTCGATCGAAAGACATATTCGGGGAGAAGGCCGAATTATTCATATGTATGGATCGATTTTGTGATTTTGTGCTTCATGATTTGTTCTTTTTATTTGACAGTCATATGAATTAAAAATGCATCGATACTATCTAATAATCATGCGATACCATCAAATAATCTTGTGTTACCATCGAATAATTTTAGTTATACTACTGTAACACCATCGAATAATCAAGCTATACTATCGAATAATCAAGCGATATCATCGAATAATCAAGCGATACAATCGAATAATCCTGATATACCATCACACAATTCGTCGATACGATCGAATAATCCAGATATATCATCGAATAATTTAAAGAGAGTGCACTACACACGCCCCCAATCTAGAAAGTTGGCAAAAAAAAGATGTAGGCCCCACTAATTTTTAATTAAAAAAAACTAAAGCCATGAGTACCCATGAATCATCCCATATATATATATATATATATATATATATATTGGTTCCAGAGTGCACACCCTTTTATAATGTACCTTGTGCACAGTTATGAACCGTTGATATATAAGAGATGAAGGGCTAGAATTAAAAGAGATTTTCTTTTGTTTTTTTAATTTAGATGTGGGACCCGCCTGCTAAAAATTACTCACCCTCCTCTTCTCTTGCGTGACCCCCACTCCCGTTCACTCTCTTTTTTTTTTTTTTGTCGATATGCTTTTTTTCAAAATTTATTATTCCCTCACCCAACTCTTTTTTTTTGTAAGCTTCTTTTTTTTAACCCGATTTCGTTCGTTTTTAAAAGTTGTCAGTTTAACCGAATAATATTTTACATGTCATTGAATAATGTTATTTTTATCTTTTTTTATCCCGTTTAGATGAAAATTTACCGATTCAACTGAATAACTTATCTTTTTTTTCATGAAGTTTAGATGAAAATTTACCGTTTTCACTAAATAATTTATCACACGCTACTGAATAATGATTTTTTTCCATCAATTTCAGATAAAAGAAACCACAATTTCCTACATAATACTAACGATTTATATGAATAATTCTTTTTATTTCACCGAATAATGTTTGAAATTTCACCGAATAATACTCGTGCGATTGAGGGTTTTTATATTGTTTGACAAATCAAAGACTCAATTACTGACGAATAATAAATTAGATTTTACCGAATAATTTACAATTCATGACCACTAGTGATCGAAATTCGACACATACGTTTGAATAATTGACGACTAATAAATCAAATTATCATCTCAAAAACCGCACACTAAATTCAATACATACGTCTTAATAATTATTCGTTTTTCCCCCGAATAATAAAAAATCGAATCAAATGATATGTTATAGAAAATAAAGATTACAAGGAACATCAACCATCACCGCCTTGGCTTCTGAGAATCGAAATGGCGAGCCCCCCTTAGGCTACAAACGGAAATACGGAAGCATGAGAGGCTGGAGCAGCAAAGTCCTAAAAATAATAATCAACAAATGGAATCAATGTGGAGCGTCCTAAAAATAATAATCAACAAATCGGTAGTAAATTGAAGGGCCCTTTCTTCCAAATTGCTCAGCCTTGAATTCGATATCTGATCTGTTCGAATTCTCCTGTTGGTTGCCCCAAACCGAAAGCTTTAACCAAAGGCAAAATTCAGAGGACTTCAATATCAGTATCCCCTTCGCAAAGAATTCATTTTTTTTTCTGGAAATGGACAGGATCAGACATACTTGAACAAAAGCCTTCGTCGCCGCCTATTCCACCACACATGAACCTTCGCCGATCGTCGCCACCACCGCCCAGAATCTGCCGCCATCATCCCTTTCGACGTTCATGGCTGCTCGACGTCACGGTCGTCGCGTCCCTCTGGATCTGACCCTAAGATGCTGGATCTGGATTTGAACCTCCCGGCGGCCAGGAGCGGTCAATGACGACGCAGTAGGAGAGCATCGATGACGTCGGAGAGCACGATGGTCTGCGCCTCGCCTCACCGCTGAATCACCTCCTCGCCTCCGCCGCCTTGCCTCCCCGCCGAATCTCCTCCTCGCCTCCTCCACCCCCCCCGACTCCGGCTCTCCTCTTCGTCGTTGCCTCGCCTCAACCCCGGTCTCCGAAAAACGCCTCTTCGCCGGCCTTCACCTCTCGCTGCCGCCGATTGTAATCTGCAATTGGGAACCAGGGTCTGAGATAGGCAACCATCATCGTCGACCTTTATTGTGGGATTTAGGGTTTTCTTCCTACACGCGCTGCAGGTATTTGCGCGGTGAATTTGGGATTAATTTTCCATCTTTTTTAAAAAAACTCACCCATACACGTGGCATTATCCCACCCTTCCATTTTTATAGATCAACGCTCTAGATTTGTGCACAAAGTACACCCTAAGGGGTGTGCACAAGTTACCCATTCTCTCTCTCTCTATATATATAATAACAAATGCGAAGTTTGCACTATGTATTGGGGGACACGCGATCAACCCTTAATTGACTGTCTCAGACCGAGGTTTAAAACTCTTCAGAAGAGTCCTGCCTTCTGGGTCGATTTTGGGCCACATTGAGTACCTTTTAATCCAATACTTAGTTTAGACAATGTGTTAAAGTGCTAATAACGTAATGGGTAGTAATCATAATTTGTTTCAAGCTATGTCATATTCCATCCGTAATCGGGATATGGTTCCTAACACATCTTTTCTTACTCAGCCCTTCCGGGTTATCCATGTCATAGGAGTGTCGGGTCACAAATAAGTCAATCCACTTCAAATATTCAAATCTCATTTGGATTTAATTCTTACCGTTTCATGGTCACTTGAATCCAAAGTTTTCTCTGCTTTCGTGCCCTCACTTGCTAGTTCTCGCGAACTAACCGTCCTTTGTTTGGATGACTGGTTTTCACAGGTTTAGATAAAGCACTACAAGGTGGAAGGTTGGAAATGTGAGTCGGAATCGTCTTCAAATATTTTTAGTATTTTACAATTGTTTTGCTTCAAGAGTCTCTTTTATCATCAATGTATAAATGTTATCTTTTATTTGCTATCGAAACATTGTAACGACATTGTTGTACATTTAATTATTTATTTCACTTAAAGTCTTCTGCGATTTAATTGTATATTTAATATTATCATCTTGTTTATGGGAGCATGGTTGCATGTCCCTATAAGCCTAAGGTAGTTACAAAGACATTAAAGTATGAGTAATCACTAGCGTTGTGGCGTTCCCTTGGGCTATATAAGGGGGTGTTACATACAGTTAGCCATGTTACCCTTGACAATAATCTCCTTGACATATTTCTCCTGGGAGAGAAACAAACCAGATGCAGATCGAGATGCAGAGACTCCCAAATAGAAACTGAGAGGCCCGAGATCAAACATAGCAAACTCCTTGCTGAGTTGAGTAATAATGGCAGCCCGAAGAGTCTATGAAGATGCAGTAAGGATGATATCATCGACATATAACAGCAAATAAGCAATCTGATTACCTCGGCGAAAGACAAACAAAAAGGAATCGATCTTGCAACTGACGAAGCCAAGCATGTGTAGGAAAGTAGCAGAGCAAAGATACCATGCCCGAGGTGCACGTTTAAGGTCATACAGAGAATTCTTCAAGAGACAAACATGGTCTGGTTTGGTCCTATCAGTAAAACCAAGCGGATGGAACATGTACATGGTCTCATTCAGATGACCATGAAGAAATGCGTTCTTGAAATCAAGCTGATGAATAGGCCAATCTATGGAGACGGGGAGATGCAAGACGGTACGGATGGTGGCCGGTTTGACAACCGGAGTAAAAGTGTCATCACAATCGACCCCCACTTGCTGAGAGTTCCCATTGGTGACCAGTCACGCCTTATAGCGCTCAAGAGATCCGTCAGAGCGAAATTTGTGCCAAAAGAGCCACATGCACCGCACAATGTTGGCCCCAGAAGGCCGAGAAACCAAGACCCAAGTGTTGTTGCTAATAAGAGCCTTGTACTCATCGATCATGGCAACACTCCAATTCGGGTCTAAGGCGGTTGTTTTGTGGGAGGTAAGGATTGGCGATATGTGATAAACGGAGAGGTCAAAAATCTATTTGGGGCGAAAGATGCCACTCATGCTCCGAGTTTGGATCTGGTTGACTAGCTGTATGGGGTTATGTGGCAGGGCAAGGGCTACAGATGATGGGACAGAGGCTTTAGGTGACGGGACGGGGGCCACAGGGGGTTGGACGGGGGTAGGAGGTGGCAGGATAGGTGCTGCATATGGCAGGATATGGGTTGCAGGTTGCGGTAAGGGAGGGTTGGGTGTCCGGGCCGGAGATGTAATAGCATTCGAAGAGGAAGAGGGATATAGTTGGTGAAGGAGATGAGGTGTATGTAACACCCCCTTTTTAAATCCTAGGTGATGCTACAATGCTAGTAAATACGCAGACTTTAATGTCTTTGTATTCATCTTAGGCTTATAGGGACATTCAACCATGTTCCCATAAACAAGACGGTACTTCAAGCAGTTGAATAAAATAATGCGGAAGTCAATTAAACAATCATAGTTTGCAATATCCAATAAAAATGACATAGCTAAAATACCAAAATCATACAAAAAATAGCTAAATCAAACGTAGCGATGCAGAAACTTTTAAGGTCCAAAAACTGTAGTTCAAAAATCCATAAACGATAGTCCGCTCGTCAGCTCTCTCCTACGCCGTTGCTCTCACTAGACATGTGGAATATGGTCTGGTGTTTCGTGAGAACGAGGGACACCAACCATCCAATAAATATGATGGTTAGTACAATTAAGACTAGCAAATTATAGGGAAAATTTTCAGACTTTAATCTTACCGTGACCATAAAACGATATGTCATAGGCTAATGGAAAGACACAAATATTTAAAGTGGAAACTGAATAAGAAGGTAAAAATTTGCAGCTTGACTCGGATGATCATAATGATCGATTATAAGATAAGAAAAGAAATTATACCCGAGAAAGATGAGTATAATAATTGAAGTGATCACCTATTTAATAGTCGATAATAACCATAATCACACTAATCACAATGATAATAATACTAATATTAATATGTGGTACCGGTCAGGCCTTTAACAAGGACCACGATCTACATCAGATCATTGTTCTACCACCCCGCAGAGAATGCATTCCGGGATGGATGTTTCATGAAACCTTGTAAGGCGGTGGCTTAACGAACCACAACCTGCAAGTCAGTCTAATGTAGAACTTGCCAAAGGCCTATAGCCACTCGCATCACGCGGTGCGCATTTTAACTTATCATACCTAAGCATCACATGGTGCATATATTTTAAATTATCGTACATAACCAGTTCATACTAGACGATCATAATAACGATATTAAACCAACAAGGACGTATAAGCAAGGATATTTCAAGGATCTTAATACCGCATGCTATTTCAAGGATCTTATCATACCGCATTTTAACTTATCATACCTAAGCATCACATGATGCATTCGACACTGAAGAGTTAAAAAGGGACGTCAAAAGAATCACGAAACACGCAAAGGGCGTTGAACAAAATCACTTGCCTTAACCTTCGATGATCAAGTGATAACAACAAGGCGAGATTTTAGCACCTATTGAATCCAATGGAAAAATGAGGATTTAATATTGATATTTTATAAAATTAACTTTACTTAACTCAATTTGAAATTGAATTAATTTTATAAAGTTAAATATCTACACCAATATGAATTTCTCGGGAAGCAGGATCTGGCGTGGGTGCTTCGAGATTTCTTGGTGTCGCTGAAACGGCAAGAATCGAATAATTTAGAAACAGGACGCTTCACTTAATAAATAATTAACTTAATAAAAAATTAACTTAGGTCTAGAAACGGAAATAGACTAAATAATAGGGAGGTTTATGTAGTTTTTTCAAAAGAAATTGAAATCCTACTTTGTTTCTCCCTGGAACTCACGTACAGTACAGAGACGAACGACGAAGCTCCTCGGCGGCGATTGGCGACGGTGGTGACGAAGGGCAGGCGACTGGGCTCGGTCGGCTTTTCTCAGGCGCGGCGTCGAACAGGGCGTTATCCGGGCAGGGGCAACGATGGGCAGCGGCAAGGCAAGGGTCCTCGGTGGCGACAATTCGAGACGCAGGGCAGCGGCGATCGGAGGCGGCTCGACCTGGGCGTTCTCCGGGCAAGGGCTGCGGCTCGGTGGCTCGAAGGTGAGGGCAGGCAGCGGTCGGAGACGACGGATAGAGAGATGACAAGGTGCGGTGACGGTGGTGGCCGCGGCGGAGGCTGGTCACGGCAGACTTGGGAGAGGAAGAGGGATGACGGTGGTGGCGGGTTGAATTAGGAGAGGCGGGTGTGATTTTTGATTTGTGGAACCAAGTACTTACGTGAATCTATACGGTTGAATTATTAGGTTAGATAAAAAAAATTGATTTTTGATCCCGGGAAAGATAAAGGGTAGAAGATAGATTTTAAGGAAAATAAATAAAAAATCGGATAAAGGCGGAGATAGATGATATATTTCTCCACTTTAGAGGGATGAATATTATTTAATTTAATTTTATAAATTAAATAATAAGGGTATTTAGAGGATTTATGTAATTAAATCCATCGTATATTATTTCTCTTTAGAATAATTTAATTATTCTAATTCATACCATATATATTATGTGAATTTATTAAATGACCAAATTCACAAGATATATACTATAGTTTGAATATAATATAGGTTTATTTGATTAAATAAAAATAAGAAATAGCCCAAAATTAATTTGGGGTATTTCAGTGTAGGGTAGTCATCAGAAGGGGGCGGGGTGTTTGGGGATGTAGGAGAACTAGAAAATAGGAATGTGGTCTCATCGAATGTGATATGGCGAGAGAATATGACACGTTTGGTAATGGAATCAAAACACATATACCCTCTATGATTGGAGGGGCAGCTGAGGAAAATACAAGGTGTGGATCGAGGAGCAAGTTTATGAGGGGCAACAGATGCTTGGTTGGGGTGACACTGGCAGCCAAAAATACGGAGGTGGTCGTATTTAGGAGTGACTCGGAATAAGATCTCAACAAGGCACCAATTCTGGATGGTTGTGGAAGGAGTGATGTTGATAAGATAACATGCTGATTCAATAGCATATGACCAATATTACAGGGGACATGCCCATGGTTAAAGAGAGTCCTCATGTAAATGGTAAGGGTGAGAATGCTCCGTTCAGCTTTCCCATTCTGGGAGGATGTGTAGGGAGAAGGGAAGCGAAATTGATTGCAGTGAGTAGAGAAGAAGGATTGAAGGGCACTGTTGTTAAACTCACCGCCCATGTCACATTGAAAGGATTTAATGGGGAGGTTGAATTGGGTGTGAACAAGGTTGTGGAAGGTCATAAGGTGAGTAACAACTTCATATTTGTACTTTAGGGGAAACACCCAAAAATAATGAGAGAATGCATCAACTAACACAAGTGCATAGCGGAAACCATCATGACAAATAATGGGAGAAGTCTGTAGATCACCATGAATGATGTCAAATGGAGCGTGCACCTGAGTATAGGACGTGGCAAAAGGCATACGACGGGCTATACGGCGTGGGGGGTCCACACGTCCGAGCGCATCATGCACACCCAAGTCGAGCACACAAGACCAGCGGGGTTCCATCCTAAAACCAATTGGCATTAGGATGAGTGACCCACTGATTTATATGAAAGGCCCGGGGTTACGTGTTTTTTGATGTGGGACGGATCATCCACACATCACAACACGCCCCCTCAAGTGCAACTGTCTGGCCTCGCAATATAAGCCAGTTGCACTTGACGTCTTGCCTTAAGGTCGGCCAGCCCAGTAATAGATCGACCAGGATCCCGGACAACACCGCTCTAATACCATGTCAGAGTGAATAATCCTCATTGGGGTTGCCTTTGCTATCATTAGAATATATATATATATATATATATATATATATATATATATATATATATATATATATATATATATATATATATATATATATATATATATATATATATACAGAGAGAGAGAGAGAGAGAGGAGGTTTACATTATGACCTAATTACAATTGGGCCTATGGGCTTATATTACATCTAATAGGTATAATCGGATCGTCTTCTCCCTCACTTGTTGGTCTACCCCTCGGCCCTTCATATCTCGCCATTGGCTCAGGTGGTTCGGGTATTCGATCAGGCTCTTATACTCGCTTCCGCCTGCTACCCGGGCGTGGTGTTCGGTGGATTTCGGTCACTGATTGCCGTCGTGGGTGGGGGGAGGGGTCTCCCTTCTTGTCGCCTGGCCTATTCGGTGTTGTTGGATTGGTTGTCGGCGTGTTGGGAGGGGGGGTCGTAGGTGGGCGGAGGGGTCTCCCTTCTTGTCGCCTGGCCTATTCGGTGTCGTTGGAGTGGTTGTCGGCGTGCTGGGGGGGGGGGGGGGTTTCTATCCTAAAACCAATTGGCATTAAGAGGAGTAGCTCACTGACTTGTATGTAAGGTTCCGTGTTTTTCGATGTGGGATGGATCATCCACACATCACAACACGCCCCCTCAAGTGCAACTGTTATGCCTCGCAATATAAGCCAGTTGCACTTGACGTCTTGCCTTAAGGCCGGCCAGCCCAGTAATAGATCAACCAGGATCCCGAACCGCACCGCTCTAATTCCATGTCAGAGTGAATAATCCTCATTGGGGTTGCCTTCACTATCATTAGAATATATATATATATATATATATATATATATATATATATATATATATATATATATATATATATATATATATATATATATATATATATATATATATATATATATATATATATATATATATGAGGTTTACATTATGACATAATTACAATTGGGCCTATGGACTTATATTACATCTAATAGGTCTAACCAGATCGTCTTTTCCCTCACCTGTTGGTTTATCCCTCGGTCCTTATTATCTCGCCATTGGCTCAGGTGGTTCGGGTACTCGATCAGACTCTTATACTCGCTTCCGCCTGCTGCCCGGGCGTGGTGTTAGGTGGATTTCGGTCGCCGATTGTCGTCGTTGGTGGGCGGAGGGGTCTCCCTTCTTATCGCCTGGTCTATTCGGTGACGTGGGAGTGGTTGTCGGCGTGCTGGGGGGGGGGGGGGTTTAGCACCGCCATCACCTTCGGATTAACGAGCAACTGTGTTTAACCATCCTTGCAGGCCAAGTTTCTTTGGCTAATTAATGAAAAATATATTTACTAGTACTTTTCCCGTACCTTGTACGGGAGAGAATTTTTATTGAAATCAACCGCTTTAGTTCTTCCTCATACCGTGAATATATTTCATTTCATTTGAATTGTTGTCATGTTATCCATTACATTTAAATAAAAAACAAGTTACATCACACATTGTACACTTATAACTCAAGGGTTGTGTGTCATCTTTATATTCGTTGATCTCCTTAGTTTCAACTTAAGACTTTTCCTCATTTACAAGACTATAGAAATAAGAGCATAACCATCAATCAAACGCTCCTAAGCCGAAGTTTGAGTAAGTAATTTTAATTATTTAAAAAAAATTTACTACATGTTAAATTACTTAGAAAAATAAAATGCTCTCATTATGCATATATAGTCAAAAGAAAACATCAATGAACCTTGCATGCACATAGCCAATTGAGGATACATTTACACATACTTATCAAATATCAAATACCTCCCTTTTAGACCTTTCAGGTGAGCTAGTAACCTCACCAATAGTATATATGTTAAGTTACAAACATAATTTGCATGAATATGCGTGAGCAAAACATTGTTTAATTGTCAATGACACTTTTTAAAAGGCTTATTAAAAAAAAGATGGATCAAGTGGAAACTTTCTGCAGTTCGTCTGTGCATTGCAAAACAAAGTCCTGAGATATTTGACGGAACAAATGCTTTTGGACTTGGTCTCGCGAGTTCGTAATAAGGCATCTGACGAAACACCAAAAAATAAATATAATCATATGCATAAACAGGTTCCCGCTAAATAAATTAACCCGTATCACTTATAACAAAATGAGTCAAACAAAATAGTGGATTTTCCACCATCACCATATAAACCTAGCTATTATTTATACATATGCCCATCAAAGTGCCACCTATGGGACACTTGTCTCAAGCAAAATGACATTTGTCACCTACTTTGGGACACTTGTCGATAAGGGCTCATGAGGTTTCCTTATAAATATGGGTCGAGACCTTGAGACTCGGGGTCGGTTTTTGATGGCTCGAAGAGCCTTCCCGAGCGGGATTCGTCTCGAGTAGCGGGAGCCGACATTTGATGGAGCCCTGGGAGAACAGTGGTCCGCGGATGGCTTAAGCTCGGGTCAGCATAGGTTTGGGTACGCCGACGGTAACCTCGTCGCGCGTCTCAGGTAAGCCCGATCGTCTGAGCTCGCCCACGCCCCACTTGATCCCGGAACCCGCCGACACCAGATTCTTAAAATCGGGTTTCGTCAGCATCCAAGACATTTGATTTGACATATTCAATTCATGTATACCCATCTGTCATGGGTATTTGTTTAAAATTTTGAGTTTATGTTCTAATGTAATTAATTCAAGTCAAATGGAAGTGTTATATACAAAATGCACAAAAAATTAAATAATGTATAAAAATGGTGGAATAATAATAATAAAATTAATGGTTAAAAGTTTTATTTATAATTCCTTATTCAAATAATTTCTCAATAATTAATAATACCTCCGATCCAAAATACATGGCATTTGACTTTTTAACACGTATTTTAAGGAGCTAAAAACTATATAATATATTAACCTTTTATTATTATTTTTTACAATCTAATACTTATTACCAACAAATATTAAGTTGTAAAAAAATAATTTTAAAAAACTTGATATTTTATATAGTTTTTTACCTTCTTAAAATACGTTTTGAAAAGTCAAACGACATATATTTTGGATCGGAGGTAGTAGGAAAGAGAAGTGATAACCCAATGTAATTAAGATACAATTGATTGTTTCTATATGTTTGCTTATGAACATATGATTAAAAGATAAAAATTATTGTCGTATCATGCACATGCCTTTATTATGGCTAATGCATTAAAACAAAATAAAAGAGTTTCTTTTAAAAAAAAATCTAAATATAAACACGTGTTCATGAGCAGACAATAGAAAACTCAATTGTATGTTTGATGGTTCTTCCGTCTGCCTCAAGAAGTGGTTTAAGTGTAATGATTAGAGGTAAAAAGTAGATTAAGTGTAATGATTAGACTTTGGTATTAGAGTTTTTGTTTCTTTTTTTTTAATTTGTGAGGAGGAGAGTAGGGGTGATGTAAAAATTAGAGTAATGATTAGATGTAAAAGTAGGTTAATTGTAATGATTAAATCTAAAAAAGACATGTATTTTTAACAAAATTACATGGGCTAAAAAAACATGTATTTTGAGACGGATGGAGTATTAGATAGTTGGAGTCGATAAGATATGACTTAATAATAGTGGCTAGAATAAAAAAAAATCTTTTTATGTTCTCTAGTCCTTTTAACATATCATACGAAATCTCAAAACCAAGCCAGCATGGCCATTGGTCGGGCCTAAAAATCAAAAGAAGACCACCAAGTGCCCAGTTCGACTTATGTGCAAGCAAATGAAGATCACGGTTCGAGGGTAAGGAATCGGTACCTATCAACAGAAGTGGACCTTTATACAAAGTCATCACAGATGCCTCACGAATTGCAACAAATGTACCCAAAGATTTCAACACTTGGTTAAAGCATCGATTTCAACACTTGAAATGAGTCGATTAACATCAATCTATTCCAAATGTGAGATTCATTCAGATACCCAAGGCAACCTATAAGAATGCTTTAAGCATCGATTGACATCAATCTATTCCAAATGTGAGATTCAACACTTGTATCTTTGGATGCATTTCATTTGTCTATCTGGATGATTCTCATATTTGGAATAGATTGATGTTAATACAGCTGAAAATGCACTGAAAGGTTGAAGGGAAACTTTTGCTGCAGTAATAGAGCGACAAAATGCAAGCATAATTCTAGCTTTCAAGCCAGAGCTCACAGGGACAACTTTCAACTGTGGAGCAATGTTTTCACCAGTTTTCACTAGTAGCGCTTCCTGCCCAAGGAAAGAAATACGGAATAGTTGAATTGTTCATGAAAGATGCACCTTTCAGATGCAATAATTGACTTCCAAAATATACAAGTATATAAACCTATAATGTTTTTCAAAACTCAGATCACTACGCTTAATGGAAACAGTTCTAATTTTTATTTTATAGAAGAGAAGTGCATAGTATTTAAAAAGTGTTTGGATTGAAACAAATTTTTAAATCTTTATGTTAGAAGAATTGTAGTTCACAAGTTTAATAAGAATTAACAAATAATTATGGTCGGTTTCTTGGTTACTATAAATGGATGAAGACGAGATCATCAATCAATACATTAGTCCTGGTCATGAAGATCTCTTTTGTTACTTTCTATCTGCTTCTCACATTATTCTTATTAAGTACTGTATAGATAGATTGTAATGATTGCGAAGACAATGACACAAAAGCATCATAAAAGAAGAATAAAGTATAGAATTTCATACCATTAAAAAGGAAAAAAAGTCGCTTGATCAAATTGGGGTCATCAAAATTAGCTACAGAACACTTTTTCTTGAACAGTTCCTCCCCTTTCTTAACAACAATCTCTTGACTTGCATGAAAATAACATTGAGAAATTATCAATTCCTTCAAATCACCCAACTGGGTCTTAAAAATTGCATGACACGACCAGAAAATTTCTCAACATACCTGTCTACACATGCTGCAAAATAAACGGGGTATGCAATTTCGGCAGTTAGCTCCATCGAATTTGTTACATTAAGGAGACCCAACTGTGACAAAACATTGAGTTCTCTTTAACCATTGGATATTATCCTTAGCATCAAAGACTATGGCTCTACATAGAGATATACTCCACTATAAGCTTAAGCTTCATGAATTAGAGTATTGTACGCACCTTCATCACCAACCGCCAAATACAAGGCTTAAAGCATCGATTTCAACACTTGAAATGCATCCAAAGATCAAAACTTAAAAATTGAAACATACCCACGGCAACCTGCAAGAAGAAAAGTGAAGGCAGGGATCAGATTGATAATGGAAGCTCCTAGCCAGAGCTTATAATGAAATGCAAACAAGTATCCCGATTTCAACTGTTATGACAGGCAGTTAAGCAGCCCTCTGTTCACCAGCTGCTTAACTGCCAATGGCGTAGAAGCTTTCAGCTCCTAGGCAGCTCCTAATGACCTCAATTTCTGAAATCTATTTTTCCATCAGCTGTCATGACAGGCATTGACTTGCCTTCATATTTCGAAGTTAAAAGATAGCTAGGATTTCATGTTTCAAAGATCGCTACTTGACTCTATATTTTCATATTTCACAAATATCTAAACTTCTATATATATAAAAGACAGACTTTGCCAAAAAGTTGAATACCAATTTTGCCCCTACTTTTTCCTTGTGAGATTATGTAATTACGAAATCGCCACTTGGGTTGCCTTCTTCCTTCCGCTGAATCCAGGGTATCCAGCCCATGGCCTTCAATGTCCTCCTTCCATTTCCCAACCTACTCAAGCACGTATCATTTCCGTCCGACATCCTCCAATTCGTTGTATCGGTCTCCAACCTTGGTTTCCCACCTGCGTCGTTTCCCTCTCTGGTTCACTATCAATGTCTTTACATGTGTGGCTGCCTCTTGCCAAGAGGTGACCTCTTCTCCTCTCCTTTTAGTTTAGGATTCAACTTATTAATTTTGTGAAATTGTAATGATATTCACATGCCTGGTTGATTGAATGTCAAGATTTATGAGGTGAAAGATGTTGAAGTTTTAGTTTCATAAATGCTCAATCATAATGCACGTAAGGTGTTTGATAAAATGTTTAGTTGAAATCACTCCTTATTTCAGTGATAGTTTTGGATTTCGAACTAGATTGATTATGGTACCGAACATGAAATGACTTAATGTGTTAAAATGATATGAAAGTCTAAGAATGGAGTTAGTAATTAGTAGACATTAATAAAACCCAAGAAGCATTAGTTGCTGATTTCTGATGGGTTTGCTAATGGTATTAACTTCCTGCATCACTAACTTCATTGAGCAATACTAATGATTCTTGCAGCCATCTGGAGTTCAATCGACCTTTTTTGCATCCAATTACAACTACCCAATACCTCATCGTTTACTTTTAGAACTGGAAACCCATACTATTCGATGTCTCCATTGAAGTAACATGTGAAGCATCTCCGCCTATCTTCCAATAATTAACATGAAACTCATCTTTCTACCATTGTGTAAGTTTCTTATTCTTATTTATTTTTCCCCTTGTACATATGTTTGTTTTAGTTTAGAACATCAACAATTGATGAAATTTGAGCAATGCTATTGGTGTTTGCTGAAATCTGGTTATTAGTGGACTGAAAAACGATTAACATTTATGGTTACCTGTTCGATAAAATTCCCAAAAAAGAACCATCAAAAATAAAATTTTGCACCTGAAATTTAATCAAATCTTCCCTTATTTTTGCACCTGAAATGATTTGTTTCTTGATGTCATTAGTCATTATATTTTGCCTAATTTTCCTTTGTCATTATAAGGCCAATTTAATAAAAATTTATTTGGACTTTGCATTTCATATATACTGAGAACTAGAAGTACAGCTTTAAGTCTTGTTAAAAAAAAGTGTATAACATTAAGTGAATGTAAAGTGTTATAAAACACATATATAAACGAGTTTCTCTCAACATATAAAAAATTATATGGGTTATACAAGAACTTTGACTTAATTTGTTTGTCTCAAGCGGCATTCTGATTAATGGAGGAGCTTCCATTCTACTGGATTGTGAAATCATTCGTATTAAGAGCTTTCAGGATTATTGTGAGTTAATAGCTACTGTATCATGGCTCTCTAAATTTAAAAAAATACTAATTTTGAACTAAGAATGTGATGCCAAAATTTGAGCTAGGTTTCACCATCAAAGTTTTTAATTCCAAACACAAGGTTTAAGAAAACATCATCTCAATTACCATACCCAATAGGATTTAGCTTCTTTCAACTCTTATTGAGCTCTATTTACCGATTCAAATCCAATTTTTAGAGTCATATGAGTCCTATGTTATAGGCCTTTGAATTTTGATTATCTATGGTGTATGATAAAATTATTACTTTTAATTTCAGAACTCATATTGTCTGCATCAAACCTCAAATTGTCTGATGACTTGGTTCTATCTCGTGATTCTTGATGAAATTCATGAGGAATTTTCTCACAGAAAGCTACAAAGTAATGATAATGTATTTCTTGTACTGGAAAAACTTAAAAAACTTAGAATTCTATGGTATTATATTCAATGTCACATTCACCATTAACGACAATGAATAGAACCAGGAAGCACAAAAATCAAGGAAGAAATATGTCAATAAATTGATGCAAGATCAGGAAGTATTGAGGAGTTTCTTATTGCACTGGTGCTACTCAAACTTCAGGAAACTATTGCCTTCAACCTCAATTGATTCCTTTTTATTGTTTTGGATTTACTTTGTAAGAGGTACCTAAGTTCATACAGCTCATGGCAACCTTTTGTGGCGGTTTTATTGTCGCCTTCATAAGAGGTGGTGTGATGCTGATAATGCATATATTAGATAGGCATTATAGGCATTTTTATCTTAGATAGGTTGCATTTCTTTCATTCTTTGTTACTAAATTGCGTCTTATGATTACTCTAGAAGAGTTCGGATTCTGCGCAAAATTGTGATTATCTTACAGATCGAATCGGAACACATGTGGGAGATGCAGTATCTTGAAGAGGAGCATAAAAGACATTGGAGAGAAGCAATGAAGGAAAAGAGCAAATCACCTCAAGCTACTCTCGGAGAAGACAAGAAGAACCGCAAATAGGAATGCGGCGGGCGCCGCATGGTGTCCAGCGGCCGCCGCCAGGGCTGATGCAAGAGAAATGCTGATGCTGCGGCCGCAGCATTCATTCGGCGGCCGTCGCATCTGTCGCCAGCGCATATACACTGCGTTTTGATTATTACAAACCCTAGATGCTTTTGTTTTGATTAATGGCCGACTTTGGATCTTTTATAAGGCACTTTTAGTTATTTTTGAATTACTTCTATTATATTATTTCTTCCATTAGACACTTTAGAGAATTTGAGCAATGTCTTCCATGAGGAACTAAACTCATCTATTCTGCCTGCAATTTGAAGCTTTATTCGGATTGATTGTGAGTTTCTAATTCTCGGTCCTTGTTTCCTATATTTGAATGCTTCAACTTCTTTGTGCTTGATTGTCTATTGTTTTATTCTATCTAGCCCGCGCAACTAGTTAGAATCAATTCAATTGCTAAGGTTTTGTAGATTCCTGATTGTGAACCTTAACCTAAGTGGCAAACTTGTTCCTTTAGGGCTGATTGAACTAATTGAATAAGTAGGAAGTTGAATGTGTTGTTAAATCCTTCTTTAGGGACTGCAAATACCTTGGCTAATCTCTGAACTTAAAGCTATCAATTGGGTTAAATCCTTCTTTAGGGACTGTTCGATTGATAAGGGTTTCTAGGATTGATTGGACTAGTAACTATATTAGGTCGGGACAAGGGCATTCATAGGAAACTTAATAGGACGAGAAGAAGTTACAAGGATCACTTCAATCCAATAAAGTGGAAAATTGTAGGTAGAATTACTTCTCCTAATTGTCTAAAACCAAATCCATTTACTTTGCTTGCTTACTCCGCTTTGATAAAAGGCGGAACTTTCACACACAAAAACCCCCCTTTGGTTACTTTAATTGACACTTGAATCATACTTGAATTAAAAATTTCCCTACGGATCGACCTCTTGCTTATTGCTATACTAGTTATAGGTTTGAGTTTTCTTTTACGGATCAACGACAGGTTTTACCTCCGTCAAATTTGGCGCCGTTGCCGGGGAATTTTATTTAATTCTTGTGTGTTTTTAGTGTTGATTTTGGTGTGGATCATCTTATATGGTCCATACCCGTGCTACTAATTCTTTTTTGTTGCCGTTAGGTTCAGAGATTGAAAGGACCATTGCCGCTCTAAGGCGAGAAGCTCGTGATCGCTTTCTTGAACTCCCTTTTGATCAAGAAGAACCTACAACAGAGATGGCTAACGACGCGAACCTCACTCTTAAGGAGCTTTCTGCTCCTGATCCAGCACAACAACCCTTGGCGATCCAATTCCCTACGCTTGCAGAAGGAGTTAACTTTGAGCTGAAGTCTGGGGTAGTTCATCTTCTACCCAAATTCCATGGGTTGAGTGGGGAGGACCCCCACAAGAATCTGTCTGAATTCCATACGGTGGTTGTTGGGATGAAACCAGAGAATGTAACTGAAGAGCAAATCAAGCTGAGAGCTTTTCCCTTCTCTTTGAAGGATGAGGCTAATGAATGGTTCTTCTATCTGCCACCTGGATCTATTTCTACTTGGGCTGAGATGAAGAGAGTCTTCCTAAAGATGTACTTCCCTGCAACAAAGCTCAATGCTTTGAAAAGGTCAATCAACAGCATTGAGCAGTACGCGACAGAGTCAATACATGAGTACTTTGAGCGCTTTAAGAAGCTATGCTCCAGCTGCCCATGCCATGGATATTCTCAAAAGGATCTAGTGCTTTTTCTCTTTAATGGGTTAACTGATATGGAGCGCAAAACAGTGAATTCTGCTTGTGGAGGAAACATGTTGAACAAGACGTCTGTCGCCGCTTGGGATGTGTTTAAGGAGCTATCTGAGGGCTCCAGGCAGTTCAATAAGAACCCTCGTGCTAGGGGTGTACTCGTTGTTGATGCTCCTGTGGCTGCACTTCAGACTGATATGGCAGAGGTAAAGGAGATGATGAAACAATTGGTTATTGATAGAACTCCTCAACAACTTAAAGCATGTGGTCTTTGCAATCAATACACTCATCCTATGGACATGTGCTCGCTTCTACAAGATCCTAATTTTGATTTGAATGCCATTGGGAATTTCACTCAACAAAGGCCTAGGCAAGGCAATTATGGAAATCCTGGGTATTTCAACAACAACAATTACAACAGAGGCTATCAGCAAGGCTATGGGAACTACCAAGCTTCTTTCAATCAGCAAGGGGGGCAACAAGCAAGGCCTCAACAACAATATGAACCTCGACAGGGAGGTCAACAACAATCAAATGAGGACAATGAGGATCCACTACAGAAACTGTCACGATTGGTCATGAGGAATGATAAACAACAGTCAGAGCGGATGGCAAATCTAGAGAAGCAGCAATCCAATCGGATGACAAATCTTGAGAATCAAATGAGTCAGCTCATTCAAATCTTAAGTGCTAAGGAGGCAAATAGTTCAGGAAAGCTTCCATCACAGACCATCGAGAATCCAACAAAGGAGAATGTCAGTGCTGTAACGCTTAGGAGTGGCAAGGAACTGGTTGTCATAAATCAAAAGGACGATGAGGAGATAATGGACGATGAGATAGAAATTATTGAAGAAGAAGACGGGAAAACCACCGTGCGGCGGCCGCTGCCAGGGCCTCGAATCGTGCTGCGCCCGCCGTCGGCGAGCCCACTGCCACTTCCATTCCAGGTATGCTTTCCTCCCCTCTTCCTTCTTCTCTCCCTCTTCCTCCTTCTTCCTCTCCCCCTTCTTCCTCCTTACCTATGGAGACTCCAAAGCCCATTTTGCCCTTCCCGGAAGCCTTGAAGGATACACGAAGATATGAGAATGACAAAGAAATCTTCGAGACATTCAGTAAATGTGAGGTAAACATTCATTTGCTTAATCTAATAAAAAGCATTCCTAGATATGCTAAATTCTTGAAGGAACTTTGCACTATCAAGCTGAACCAGAACCTAAAAGGTAAGCAAAAGGTGAAGGTAAGCGAACATGTCACTGTTGTCTTTCAAAAGCATATGCCTGAAAAGTGTAGTTATCCTGGTATGTTTTCTATTCTATGTGTGATAGGTGATACTAAATTTGACAAAGCTATGTTAGATTTAGGAGCATCTATTAATGTTTTGCCTTCAAATGTTTATCATGCTTTGGGGTTGGGACCTCTGAATGATAATCGGGTAGTAATTCAACTTGCTGATCGATCTACTATCTACCCGAAGGGGATTGTTGAAGATGTGTTGGTTATGGTTGACAATTTAATATTCCCCGATGATTTCTTTGTGATTGACATGGGTCCTAGTAACAAAGAAGGCCCTATTCTGTTGGGCAGACCTTTTCTGAAAACTGCTAGGACTAAGATAGATGTCTATTTAGGATCTCTTACTATGGAATTTGACGGTCAAAGAGTTAAATATAATATTTATGATTCCATGAAACTCCCATCTGATGACCCTTCTCTGTGCTTTGCGGATGTTATTGATACTATGGCACAAGATTGCTTTGATTTGGAGTGTGTTGATGAGATGGAAGTTGCTTTACAGGCTCCTATAGATGAAATTGCTAGAGATTATGTATTGTCATCTGATTTGCAGGAGGCTATAGTCGCTTTAGACCATCGATCTCCCACCTATGTGCCACCGAGGGGAGACCGCATCGAGATGACCATTCCTACTGAAAAGCTTCTTCCATCTATTATCCAAGCGCCTGATGCTAAATTGAAACAACATCCTAATCACCTTAAATATGCTTTTCTTGGTGAAAATGATACTCTGCCTGTCATTATTTCTAATAAATTGACATTTGGACAGGAAGAGCGATTGGTGACTGTTCTAAAGGAAAACAAGGAGGCGTTAGGATGGACGATAGCAGACATTAAGGGCATCAGTCCTACCCTCTGCATGCATAGGATACTATTGGAGGATGATGCCAAGCCATCTAGACAACTGTTGTTAGGAGGAAATCGAGACTTGCAATAATAAAATATAAATAAATCACAGCAAACCAGATTCCGTCCCTTGCAAATAATTACAAGACCTCCTCCTGATGCAGCAGCGGGAAGTCAGGATCGATCCACGAGGAAGCGTGTCAGCGGATCCTAGGCAGCGAAGTAATCTCACGAACGTCGACAACAGTGGTACTCGACCTCGACTAAGGGTTAGTCGATAGGGGTCAGGCACAGTCGAACACAGCGCAGCAGCAGTCACAGGGGCTCGTCGATATCGACAAGGCCTACTCGATATCGAGTAGAGTCTTGGTCGACTTCGCTTTGTCTCGTCGAGTACCTGCATAGGAGAAGCTACAGCGATGCTAGATCGAGAATCAGTACTCGATATCGACGAGTGCTATTCGATATCGAGGAGACAGAGAATAAAACGAAAGTAAAAGAAAGTAAAAACAATTGCTTTGGGATTTCGAACTAAACTCAATATAAAAGGCTTCCAAGATTGGGGTTTGCAACAACGATAACCAAGCATGCATAAGGCGGAACCAAACAAATTATCATGTAAATCGCATCAAGGGACTAAGCTTTCGCCTTTTCCAACAATTAGACAACTCTTTCAAGAAACCCTAATTATCTCTACAAATTTTATGTTTATAATCCAAGTTGTTAGCATGGATCTCCATTAGACGGGTAATAAACACATAAACAAGTAGGAAAATGCTCAAAACATGATAAAGGTCGGATCTTTACCTCAAGCACGCATGGCTATCGTCGGGCTCGCCCCAACCCTAGAAGTGGGTGGACTACTCACGCCTCATCGCAAACTCAGACATTGATTGGAAAGAAATAACAACTTGCATTAACTAAACCAAAGAAAGTACAACCGAACCAAGCCAACTTGCTCTCGCTCCTTTGCTCCACTCGGCCTCACTTTCTCCCTCTACTTCTCCTACTTACTTCCCTCTCTAGAATTCAATGAATAAAACTGAGCCCCATGGGCTTTATTTATAGCCTTCTATTCCTTGCTACTCAAGGATAGAATATCTATATCTATATCTAAAACTATATCTAAAATGCTTAAGGATAAATAAAAGCAATAAGGAAATTAAATCTAAATATATCTAAATGTTTTAAAGTGGATAAATCTCTTTCTTCATGATGTGTCTTGATAGATTTTTGATAGACTTTCGGCCTTCTCGACTTCCTTCGTGCCCAAGGAATCCCAACTCTACTCGGACTGCTCACGTTGACGCATTTCCAGAAACTAGTCTACTCGACTTCGACAAGGGCTCGTCGATGTCGACTAGGACTCATCGTCGATGGACTTCTCGGGTGACTCCGCTCGACATGGCTCGGATCTGGGCTCCTGGGCGTCGTCGATCTCGACTAGGGCTCGGTGGCTCGTCGATCCCGACTAGGTCTTGTCGAGATCGAGTAGAGATGTGCTCGGCGTCTTCGTCCTCGGCTTGTCGATCAGCTCCTCTTCTCGTCGACTCCGGGTGTGGTGCTGAGGTGTCGTCGATCTCGACTAGGTCTTGTCGAGATCGAGTTATGTTCTGGGAGTCGGGTTGGTCCGGCTCAGCTTTCTCGACCAGGCTTTGTCGACCAAGTCCGCCCGTGCTCTCTACTCGAGATCGAGTAAGGTGTACTCGACATAGAGTAGCCCTGGCTTTAGCTCAGTTTGTCCTGGTTCTGTACTCTCGGATTCTGGACTTCTGTAGTTGTTTTCCGAGATTTTCTGACCTTCTTTAGATTTGTTGTAAAACGTCTCGAATTCTGCGATTTTAAACAGAAACTGGTGTAGATTCCATAATTTAGCAAATAAACATAAACTACATAGATTTTGTACTATCTAACCCAAATGTATGCAAAGTATGCAGAAAACGATATTAAAGTTACTGTAAAATATGGCAGATTTAGCTCACAACAAACATCCTATACTTAAGCTTGCTTGTCCTCAAGCAATACTTTTATTTGTCATGCAGGGGAAGAAATCAAAACTCTCAACTTATCAGATTCATTCTTATATAACCCAACAGTCAATTACCATCCTCGAAAAGGTACTATTGTCATAAATTCATGCATGTGCAATTTAAAGAGCAACATCTACTCACAAAAGGAGGGTTATGAAAAAACATTCATAAGTGAAAAAGCATTGATAATCAAGAGGACTTCAATTTAAGCTCAAACAAGAAGTAGATTTGGTAAAAGGCTAAAAGGTGGGCAGTTTCTGGCAATATGGTGCTAATGATCCGGGGAAATGGAGTATTTCCAAACTTGAATTTCCACATTCCTTTTCGTAAGTTTTTTCACCTTTCATAATGCTTTTATCAACAATAATGCTTTTACCTCTCTGACCTCAGCACTGCTTTCTCGCGAGTCGCAAACATGGATGTCATGAATGACCCCGGATACTTAGTGCTTTGGACTCCTCACAATGTGTCCCATCTCTCCAAACTATTACCTCAGAGAGCAGGGTCAATCTACCTTTATCTCCTGAGGTGATTGGATTTTTTTTCACTCATTAAATTTTCCATATATTTCAAACAATTTCCTTCCAAACTCCAATAATAACAATAACAACACCACAATCATATAACATCTCCATAATGTAACATCATTCCCAACATAATCCCCGGATAAGGTAAAGAATGGCAATATTTAGATCATGTGGAGCAATATTTGAAATAAGGCATATTATGGCTTTTGTGATGCATAAGCATAGGTATGGCTAGGAATTGAAACAATGAGCATTATATGGAAATATAAAGTCCTCCATCATCTTATCATGCAACATGTCAAAAGCAACTTTAAATTTTACCTCCTTTCATGGTTTTCATAAAATATGCACTTCACTATGACTTCCCTTTACTAGGCAATTTCATGCTATATCTCTAATGAATCCAATTTTTGCATCGTCGAGTTCAATGCTTCCATGACAATTTTCAAAATTTTCAATGGGGGTCATTTTTCTCAAACTTTTTGGAAAACATGCATATAAGCACATAAATCAATAATACATTCCAAAATAAGCCATGTATAAGCAATTCAAAGAAATAATGCACATATATGTCAAATATAGCAAATATGCACAAAGTAAGCCCTTTCCCCACCCCATACTTAAACATTACAGTGTCCTCACTGTATAAAGTAAAGTAGAAACAAGAGTAAAGGTAGGAACTCACATGATAAAATATCGAGGAAGGCGGATCTGGGCAGGTCGAGTAACTGTTCTTGTCGATATCGAGTACAGTACTCGATGTCGAGTAGGCTCTCAGCGTCCAGTGGTTTTCTGAAGTCGAGGAGCGTCTGGGCTTGTCGATGTCGAGTTGGCCTACTCGAGATCGAGTAGTGTCTGGGCTGCTCCTCCTTGTCGCCGTCAACTTGGCCGTCGTCGATTTTGACTGTTTTTCAGGGACTTCCTATTCCACTTTTCGCGATCCTTTTATGCTTGCCGACCTAAAAGTGTTAGATTGTACACAACACAACACTATCCACATAAAACATTCTAAAAGACATAAAACCCTAAAACCATAAACAAAAAAGTTCAAAAGTCCCAAAAATTCATAAAGTTTTATATACATGCTCTAGATTTTAGAGTCGCTAGGCCGACTTCTTCGTTTGCGCTCAAGGACCATTATTGTGGGGCCCGCTCATGCTTGGCCCTTCTCCTGGATCATCTAGGTCCTGATGGTAGTATGCAAGCTCAACTGATAGGTTGTTGCTTGCGTTATCTCCCTTCTCTTTCTTCTTCTTCCTTCCAGCTATCAGTTTTCGCAGATTCTCTTGCCACGGCGTCTTATCTCCCCTTAAATCATTTATAATTTTCTTTATGGACTGAGGAGGAGTAGGATTCATACCTGAACTTACCTTTTCGGACCCAAAGCAGGAATCTTTGGGCTTGGGGCTAGTCGACATCGAGTACAGCTGGTCGACCTCGAGTACAGGGACCCCATACTTAGGCTCTTGGCAAGTTTCTGGCTCTGCAATGGTTGTCGAGATCGACGAAGGCTTGTCGAGGTCGAGTAGGTCCCTTGTCGAGATCGAGTTGGTCTTGTCGATCTCGAGTATAGGCGTCAGCACCTTCCCTCGCTGTTTGCTTGGTCCCGTGGTTGCTGATGCTTTTCACCTCCAGCCATGAAATTTCCTCTTTTGCATGGCCAAAAGAGAAATCCAAAACCTCATCGCCTATGGTGAAGGTGAGCGATCTATTTTTGACACTTATTTTGGCATCTGCAGTAGCTAAGAATGGTCTACCAAGAATAATAGGGCTAGTAGGATCTTCAGCACAGTCAATGATAAGGAAATCAGTTGGAACAAAGAATTTACCAACCTGGACCGGGACGTTCTCAACTATACCTGTAGGGATGACTACTGTATTGTTTGCCATGTATAGCTTGGCATCCACAGGTTCAATGCATTCTATCTTTACTTTCCGCCAGATTGATAAAGGCATGATGCTCACACTTGCTCCTAAATCGCACAGAGAATCATATTTATATTGCCCAAAACCCACAGTAACAGAAAACTTACCAGGGTCAGGTCTCTTTTCAGGGAAGTGGAGTACTTTGCATTCGCCTGCGATCTCTGAGATGGATCGCTTCTTGCTTAGGATTTCCTTCAGAAATTTGAGATATCCAAGCATCTCTTGCAGGGCTTCTGTAAAAGGAATAGAAACATTCAATTCTTGCAGCATATTAACAAATCTGGTAAACCTACCTACAGTGGGATCTTTCTGTGCTTTTGAAGGGAAAGGCAGTGGCTTTTTCAGTTTCGGAGCCTGATCAGCCGTCGGAGGTGCTACGGAGTCATCGACGTCGGCCAGATGCTGCTCCTCGATCTCGACCACGGGCTCCTCGACATCGAGTGGGGTGGTCGATCTGAAGTTGCTGGTCTGCGCAGCGGAGTGCGAGCTCAGCTTCTGGTCTGCGTCGAGTAGCTGGTCGTCGATGTCGAGTACACCCTCCTCGAGATCGAGTTGGCTGTGATTTGTGTCGAGTTGCTGCTTTGCCTTGTTTTGCTGTTTTCCAACCTCTAGCTCGTGTAATTGATATCCACTCCTGAGTTTGATAGCTGCGACGTGTCCGGTCTTCCCCTTAGGATTTGGTTCTGTTTGCCCAGGGAGTTGTCCGGACGGTCGTGGGATCTGTGCAGCGATTTGACCCATCTGCGTCTCTATTCCCTTTTTCCAGATGTATAATTCTCCAAATTTTGTAGTGATGTTCTGGAATTGGTTGTTGATGGTGCCCTAATTCCGACGCATCTCCTCAAGGATCAGCTGTAAATCATCCTTCTTTTGATCCCTCTCTGGATGTCCTGGAGCTCTGTATGGTGGGGGATTCCTAGGAGCACCTTGGTTCCACTGTGGTTGGTAGGACCGTTGGTCTCCCATGTAGCGATTTGGACCCCCAGCGTAGGCTGCCTCCTCATGTGTTTCTGCCATCCTGACTTGCTCGGTGTGTGGGCACTCAGTAGTGGTGTGCCTCTGTGATCCGCATTCGATGCAAGGCTGGTTGACAGATAGATATTTGACTTGCTTGAGGAGCTTGCGATTCTGGTCTCTGTAGAACTGCTCCCTGACATCTGGGTCAATCTCCTTTGCTGGTTCATAGAGTGGCAGTGGTGGTGCTGGCCTGGCGTAGGAGCCCCATATTTGTTGTCGTAGTTAGTGAGATTTTCTAGCACACCCCATGCGTCGCTTGGTGGCATCGTCAGATACTCATAGCGAGTATAATGGTTGATTCTATCCTTAGTGATTTGATCAAGAGAGTTGAAGAAGATCTCCTGAATGACGTAGGGTGGCTGTCCATGAGTAGGGCAAGATCGCAGTAGTTCTTTGTAGCGTTCCCATGCCTTTGCCAGCGGTTCCCCTTGCTTCTGTTTGAAGGCGGTGATTTTCTGACGGAGAAGTGCTGTTTTGGCGGGTGGGAAGTATTTGTTCAGGAACTCTTGCTCTACTTAGGCCCGGGTGGTGAGAGATCTCGGCTTCAGCCCTTCAAGCCACTTTAGTGCAGGTCCAGCGAGCGACCAGCGAAAAGATTTCATCTTGACATATTCCAGAGTTGTACCTTCAGCAAGAGTACGACACATATCATGAAAGTTAGTAATATGTTCAAGAGGGCACTCATTAAATTTGCCATAAAAAGCATTATTTTTAAGCTCTATCAAAAATTGAGTGCGAATTTCAAAAGAGTTATCAGGGATTAGAATCGCCGATTCAGGCACGACGAGAGTTGGATGCATATAATCCTCAGCAGTGGTTGGATATTGGGCAAGCTCAGCTTCTGCTTGCCTTGCGCGCTCAGCTTCTTGTTCCCTTGTTGCCCTTTCATTGGTGATAGTGGTATCCTTTGCGGCTAGTTCCCTTGTAAGCCTTTCGATCAGTTGGTCTTGTGTTTCAACGGCCGCCATGATCCTTTAGAGTGGATGTGTAGGTAACGCTCTGGTTCGTCTAAGGCGTCAAACTCAGGTGGTAGACCAGAACGGCGCATACACCTGTATAATAACTCAAAGCAGATGTGAGATTTAACTACCTAAGGCGCGAATGATAGCTTCCCCGGCAACGGCGCCAATTTGTTGTTAGGAGGAAATCGAGACTTGCAATAATAAAATATAAATAAATCACAGAAAACCAGATTCCATCCCTTGCAAATAATTACAAGACCTCCTCCTGATGCAGCAGCGGGAAGTCAGGATCGATCCACGAGGAAGCGTGTAAGCGGATCCTAGGCAGCGAAGTA
The DNA here is from genome assembly GCA_037127255.1 of Persicaria tinctoria. NCBI lineage: Eukaryota > Viridiplantae > Streptophyta > Magnoliopsida > Caryophyllales > Polygonaceae > Persicaria > Persicaria tinctoria. The sequence continues at coordinate 36,192,941 of JBANSL010000012.1, read as the reverse complement.
ATCTCACGAACATCGACAACAGTGGTACTCGACCTCGATTAAGGGTTAGTCGACAGGGGTCAGGCACAGTCGAACACAGCGCAGCAGCAGTCACAGGGGCTCGTCGATATCGACAAGGCCTACTCGATATCGAGTAGAGTCTTGGTCGACTTCGCTTCGTCTCGTCGAGTACCTGCACAGGAGAAGCTACAGCGATGCTAGATCGAGAATCAGTACTCGATATCGACGAGTGCTATTCGATATCGAGGAGACAGAGAATAAAACGAAAGTAAAAGAAAGTAAAAGCAATTGCTTTGGGATTTCGAACTAAACTCAATATAAAAGGCTTCCAAGATTGGGGTTTGCAACAACGATAACCAAGCATGCATAAGGTGGAACCAAACAAATTATCATGTAAATCGCATCAAGGGACTAAGCTTTCGCCTTTTCCAACAATTAGACAACTCTTTCAAGAAACCCTAATTGTCTCTACTAATTTTATGTTTATAATCCAAGTTGTTAGCATGGATCTCCATTAGACGGGTAATAAACACATAAACAAGTAGGAAAATGCTCAAAACATGATAAAGGTCGGATCTTTACCTCAAGCACGCATGGCTATCGCCGGGCTCGCCCCAGCCCTAGAACTGGGTGGACTACTCACGCCTCATCGCAAACTCAGACATTGATTGGAAAGAAATAACAACTTGCATTAACTAAACCAAAGAAAGTACAACCGAACCAAGCCCACTTGCTCTCGCTCCTTTGCTCCACTCGGCCTCACTTTCTCCCTCTACTTCTCCTACTTACTTCCCTCTCTAGAATTCAATGAATAAAACTGAGCCCCATGGGCTTTATTTATAGCCTTCTATTCCTTGCTACTCAAGGATAGAATATCTATATCTATATCTAAAACTATATCTAAAATGCTTAAGGATAAATAAAAGCAATAAGGATATTTTCAAGTACCAATAGCACCGGAGGATCAAGAAAAAACGACATTTACATGCCCCTTTGGCATTTTTGCATATCGCAGAATGCCTTTTGGGCTATGTAACGCACCTTGGACTTTCCAACGGTGTATGGTAAGCATATTTTCTGAGTATGTAGAGCGCTTTATTGAAGTATTTATGGATGATTTCACTGTGCATGGAGATGATTTTGATACTTGCTTGCATCATTTGTCACTTGTGCTTAGGCGGTGTGTAGACACCAACTTAGTCCTTAATTCTGAAAAGTGTCATTTTATGGTTGAACAAGGCATTGTTTTGGGTCATATTGTGTCTAGAAGGGGTCTTGAGGTGGATAATGGTAAGATTGATGTCATTCAGTCTCTACCTTACCCCACCAATGTGCGCGAAATTCGCTCCTTTTTAGGCCATGCAGGGTTCTATCGCAGGTTTATTAAGGATTTTTCTAAGATTTCTGCACCTCTTTGTGATTTACTGAAAAAGGAATTAGCTTTTGAGTTTGATGACAGGTGTAGAGCATCCTTTGACGAGCTTAAAGGTCACCTGACTAGCGCTCCTATAATTCAAGCACCCATATGGTCTCAACCTTTTGAGATTATGTGTGACGCTAGCGATTATGCTATAGGGGCTGTTTTGGGAGAAAAGGAAGGACGGAGCTCTCATGTCATCTACTATGCCTCCATGACTCTGAATGGAGCGCAAAGAAACTACTCAACCACTGAGAAAGAGCTCCTGGCTGTGGTCTTTGCACTGGAGAAGTTTGGCTCCTATCTCCTAGGAGCTAAGGTAATTGTCTTCACTGATCATGATGCTCTTTGCTATTTATTGACTAAGAAAAAAGCGAAACCAAGATTGATTCGTTGGATTTTACTTTTGAGTGAATTTGACATTGAAATCAAAAATAAGAAAGGTGCAGAAAACTTAGTAGCGGATCACCTCAGCAGACTTGTCCAAGGAGAGGACAAGTCGGAAGATCAAAGACCCATTCACGGTGAGTTTCCTGACGATACATTATTTTACTTAACTCACACTTCCTCTTTGCAGCTGCAGGAAAAAAATATGACGGAAGATGCGGCGGCCGCAGCAATCTTGCGGCGCCCGCCGCATATCACTCGTGCGGCGCCCGCAGCATTTATGTGGCGCCCGCCGCACGCTATTCAGACCCCCGTTCAGTCTTTTTCCTCGCTATCCGACGAGGTAAGTCCTGATATTCCTGAACTTTTGATGGGTTTCCATACTCCTCAACCTTGGTTTGCCAATATGGTGAATTTCTTGGTCACGGGAGAATTTCCACCAAACTTTACAAAAGCTCAGAAGGACAAGATTCCACATTACTCTCGCTTCTATGTTTGGGATGACCCCTACCTTTGGAAACATTGTGCTGATCAGGTAATTAGGAGGTGTCTGTCGGACAATGAGGTACAATTTGTCCTTACTTTTTGTCATGCTCATGAATGTGGAGGCCACTTTGGTCCTCAAAAGACTGCTAGGAACGTTTTAGAGGCAGGTTTCTTTTGGCCTCACTTGTTTAGGGATGCTAATGCTTTCTGTAAATCTTGCGATAGATGCCAAAGGATTGGGAACATATCAGCTCGAAATGAAATGCCACAAACTAAGATCATATTCTGTGAGATTTTTGATGTTTGGGGTATTGATTTTATGGGTCCCTTTCCTAGTTCGTTTGGCAATGTCTATATTTTGCTTGCGGTGGTCTATGTCTCCAAGTGGGTGGAGGCAAAGACCACCAGAACTGATGATTCCAAAGTAGTTGCAGAATTCTTAAAAGACACAATTTTCGCAAGATTTGGGGTACCTAAAGCTCTAGTCAGCAACAGGGAGACACATTTTTGCAATAGGACCATCATTGCTCTGCTAAAGAGTTATCATGTCACGCATAGAGTGTCCACTGCTTATCATCCTCAGACCAATGGTCAAGCGAAAGTATCAAATAGGGAGATTAAGAGCATTCTGGAGAAAACAGTGGCTCCTAACAGGAAGGATTGGAGTCTAAGGCTGAATGATGCTCTTTGGGCTTATCGGACGGCCTATAAGACTCCCATTGGTATGTCTCCCTATCGAATTGTGTTTGGGAAGGCTTGTCATCTTCCGGTGGAACTTCAGCATAAGGCATACTGGGCTGTCAAGAACTGCAATATGAGAATGAATGAAGTGGGAGAATTCAGGAAACTTCAAATGCAAGAGCTGGAGGAATTGTGTTTGGATGCCTATGATAATGCAATGATCTACAAGGAGAAGACAGGAGCTTGGCATGACAAACATATCCTGCAGAAGGAACTCAATGTAGGAGACAAGGTTCTCCTATACCAATCACGTCTGAAACTCTTTCCAGGAAAGCATAGATCAAGGTGGGAAGGACCCTACACCATCTCAAGAATATTCCCTCATGGAGCAATTAAACTTTATGACCCTAAGTCTAATGAGCTCTTCAAGGTCAATGGGCATAGGGTTAAGCCGTATCTTGAAAACATCTCACATAATGAAGAAGAGGAGTTGGTGCTGGCTGAACCAACCGACTAGGCCACTCAAAGGCCATCACGTCGAGCCAAGGAATTGAAACAAAGGCGCTTCTCGGGAGGCAACCCAAGGTAAGTTCTCTTTTCTTTCTCATCTTTATTTTTTTTAGGTAGTTTCATTAGTTAATTACTTTAGGATTAGTTGACATAGGTAGTAATAAAAATAAAAATAAAAATAAAAACGGAAACATAAACCCGCAAGAAGGCCACCTCACTGGCGGCGGCCGCCGCTTTTTTTTTTTGGAAAAAATCACGGATCTGATGTGCGGCGGGCGCAACATATGCTGCGGCCGCCGCACATCAGATCCGACCCTCCTGCTATGCCCCTCTCTCCCCGGATCCAAGCTCGCGCAACCCCTCTCGCACCAGATCTGCGTCACAGAGCTGCTGCGGCCGTCGCCCTCCTGCTGCGCCCGCCGCACCCGCCGTCGCTGCCCACTGCCAGTCCTGAGCGCCGGATCTGCCACCGAGAACCCCTTAAATTGCTATATTTTGAGTTCAATCCTTCTTTTACAACTCTCCTGGTATGATTTCTCCCCTATTCTCTCTCAATTTCAGATTTTAATGTGCTTGAGAACTAGGTTGAGATTTGATATTGAGTTGTTTATTCATTGCTTAAGGGTTGAAATTTGTGAGGGATATTTTTGTTGATCTTTAAGGGTTAGTATAACCGGTATATATGGGGCTGATTTTTTAGTTGTGAAGTTCAAAGTTGGAACTTTGGTTTGAAAGTGGTAATTTGAGTAATTTGGGGTGTGATTGTTGATAATTGTTAAGTATTCTTGAGTTTGGGTGGATGATTGACGGATTTGGTTTTTAGGTAGTTTACTTCAAAGATATTTGTGTTGGGGTTTTGATTTGAGGTTAATGAGTTACTTGAGTGTGTTTGTTTTGGTTGTTTTGTTGATTGACTTGAGTTGTGTTGACGGTTTGTTGTTGAATTCTAGATCTGTTTGGGTTGTTGACATCTACTGCTGAGATTTGTTAACAATGGTGCGCTGGTTGAAGAACGTGTCTAAGGAACAGAAGAAGGCATTCGAGAACTTCGATCTTAAAAGATTTATACAAACAAAGTTCTTTGATGTTCCTACCCTTCAGAGACTGGGTATGTTGGATGTCACCCGTCGAATGCTCTCTCATGGCAGGCTAGGGGGGTTCATAGAGTGCAACGCCCCCACATACCCAGAGCTGGCAGCAGAGTTTCTGGTTACATTTGAGCGTGTGAACGCCTCTAGGATTCGGTTCAACTTGTTGGACCAGAACCATACTTGCACGCACGACCAGCTGAGACAGACCTTTGGGATTACTCGGGACCCCTCGCCAGATTGGCAGTCCCTAGCTTCAGAGCAACAACACCATGGCGTTTGGCACGCAGCTACTGGCACCAGATTTGATGGACATCAGGGCGAATGTCTTTCAGCGGCCTACGTCTGGTTCACAAGGTCTACGTCTGGTTCACAAGGTCCTGGCCATGTCTTTCAGCGGGCAGGGCGACGTGAACAAGGTGCCCACGGGCGATCTGTCCTGGCTATGGAGCCTGGCTCCCCAGTCCCGTGGTACGCCAGACTGGGTTGAGATCTTTATAGACAGCTGCCTGAAGATCCACACGAAGAAGAAGAAGGGGAGAATTGGTTTGGATGGAATGATTAGCCTGATAGCCCACCACATTCTAGAGCCTGCACAGTGCGGTGTACCCATGTCCGGTGGGTACACTTATACGATCGATCAGCTCAGGAGGGCATACTTGATTGAGGTACTTGATGGGCGGGGTTACATTTGGAAGGTGGGGAAGAATGGAGACCACCGCCTGACTTTGCCTACGGCCTTACCTTATGGGCCTACCAACGATTCCCTCTACATAGCACCTGATCAGAATGTGGTTGAGGAGGAGGATGATGAGGACGAGGACGAGGATGAGGATGATGCCCCTGCACAGACAGATTACCATATGGGGGATGCACAGCAGGCCGCTGGATCTTCTGCGGGACCTCGCTACTCTTCTGCTGAGGATAATCCCTGGAAGGACCACATGCTTACCGAGTTCCACGGTATGTCCTTGCGCCAGGACTCCTTCGAGTTCACTATCCAAGACATCGATCGCAACACGCGAGAGACAAATTATCACATGGAGGAGTTGCGAAGAGAGCAGGCTTACTACTTCCGTCGGCAGTACCCTCATATCCCGCCGTACCAGTCACCACCATTCCAGCCGCCGCCTCAGTGAGTGGTTAGTCTTACCTCCTTCACTCTGAATTTTTATGTTTATTTTGGTTGTCTGTACTGCTTCAGTGAGGACACTGAAAATTTTAAGTGTGGGGGAGGAGAATTATATGTATATTATGTCAATTCTGTCATTTCTAGGACCATGTTTAAATTTCTGCACAACATGTTAAGTTCTGTAATAATTAGTTTATTTAATTTTCGTTAAGTTTAATTTTTGTCTATTATTTATTTATTTTTCTGCATTTTTGGAATATATTAAAAAAAATTGAAAATCCAAAAAAAAAGCATGCATTGCATACATATGTGTTATTCAAATACCCATCTGGCTTAGTTTGTCCTCTATTTTAAATTTCAAGCATGATTCATAAAAATCCCATGGAGTTCTGGATGTTTTGATTATTGTCTTTATTTGATTTTTGTGGAACATGAGCTAGCAAATATAATTGAGCATGTATGATTGAGCTAAAGTATGATTGAAGTCCTAAAAACATGACCCTGTGAGAATGTTTGGCCTTATTTGAATTCTTTTGCTCAGTTGTGTGAATTACTCGCCTAGTGTTGCTACCTCTTGGCATTGACTGCAATATCTATTTTTAAAGACTGATGCACATGTTTGATTGCTTGCGGAGTTTATGTTTATATTTTGAGTCTTTTGTTGAATTTGTGAATATTTAGTGAATAAGGTGGCAATAGTTGATGCACGTAGTAACCGGATCTACGCATGACACCCATGGGTATGATTCGCGCAAAAAGGTGTTGAAAACTATCCACTAGGAAAGAAAGCTTGATCATTGAGTAACCGGGTTCATTCATGACACCCATGTTTGCAACTTGCGACAAAAAATGTTCAAGTGGACTTCATATTAGTAGGTTGAGGTGTTGATAGACCGGGGCCATTCATGACACCCGTGTTTGCGCTTCCCGTAAGGAAAGCACCAAGACAAGAAAAGAAAAAAAAAAAGAAAACAAAACAAAAGGAAAAAAGAAAAAAAAAGTCGCGTTTTATTTTCTTTAATGTGTCCCGCAAGTAATGACATTTCGGTAGAGAATTGGTGATATGGTGGTCAATGTCTATGAGCTTAGTGCATGATTTGTTTGAGTTGAGAGTTGTATCTTAAAGCCTAAACACATGAGTGAAACACATATTTCCGGTGAGGTTGGATAATGTCTACTTCTAAGCTTTGATCACTACAATATATGCTATGACGTTTGTTTGCTTGATTTATGTGTTCACCGGCTATGATGTTGCTTTTTGATAAGGATTGAAATTTGAAGGGATTTCCTGTGGGATATATTGATTCATGTTCATTCTATCATTTCTTGAGGACAAGAAAAGGTTAAGTGTGGGGGAATTTGATAATGCATATATTAGATAGGCATTATAGGCATTTTTAGCTTAGATAGGTTGCATTTCTTTCATTCTTTGTTACTAAATTGCGTCTTATGATTATTCTAGAAGAGTTCGGATTCTGCGCAAAATTGTGGATATCTTGCAGATCGAATCGGAACACATGTGGGAGATGCAGTATATTGAAGAGGAGTATAAAAGACATTAGAGAGAAGCAAGGAAGGAAATGAGCAAATCACCTCAAGCTACTCTCGGAGAAGAAAAGAAGAACCGCAAACAGGAATACAGCGAGCGCCGCATGGTGTGCAGCGGCCGCCGCCAAGGCCGATGCAAGAGGAATGCTGATGATGCTGCCGCAGCATACATGCAGCGACCGCCGCATCTGCCGCCAGCGCATATACGCTGCGTTTTCATTATTACAAACCCTAGATGCTTTTGTTTTGATTAATGGCCGACTTTGGATCTTTTATAAGGCACTTTTAGTTATTTTTGAGCAATGTCTTCAATGAGGAACTAAACTCATCTATTCTGCCTGCAATTTGAAGCTTTATTCGGATTGATTGTGAGTTTCTAATTCTCGGTCCTTGTTTCCTATATTTGAATGCTTCAACTTCTTTGTGCTTGATTGTCTATTGTTTTATTCTATCTAGCCCGCGCAACTAGTTAGAATCAATTCAATTGCTAAGGTTTTATAGATTCCTGATTGTGAACCTTAACCTAAGTGGCAAACTTGTTCCTTTAGGGCTGATTGAACTAATTGAATAAGTAGGAAGTTGAATGTGTTGTTAAATCCTTCTTTAGGGACTGCAAATACCTTGGCTAATCTCTGAACTTAAAGCTATCAATTGGGTTAAATCCTTCTTTAAAGACTGTTCGATTGATAAGGGTTTCTAGGACTGATTGGACTAGTAACTATATTAGGTCAGGACAAGGGCATTCATAGGAAACTTAATAGGACGAGAAGAAGTTACAAGGATCACTTCAATCCAATAAAGTGAAAAATTATAGGTAGAATTACTTCTCCTAATTGTCTAAAACCAAATCCATTTACTTTGCTTGCTTACTCCGCTTTGATAAAAGGCGGAACTTTCACACACAAAAACCCCCATTTGGTTACTTTAATTGACACTTGAATCATACTTGAATTACAAATTTCCCTGCGGATCGACCTCTTACTTATTGCTATACTATTTATAGGTTTGAGTTTTCTTTGACGGATCAACGACAGGTCTTACCTCCGTCAGATGCTTATAAAAAGTTAGAGACAATCAAAAGGGAGCCACAAATAGATGCATCAAGCACGAAAGGATCATTTTAAGGTTTAAGGTTTATTGATGATTTAAGGTAATCTATCTATGGTTAAGAATCTTAATTCAAGTTGCTCCGTCCTATTTCTGAGCAGTTAAGCTTTGGTAAAATTATCATACCTCATTTGTATCATCCATTACTGATTGATTAAAAGGCTCCAATGTCAGGCATATGAATTGGTATAGAAGGCTTTTACAGTATACTTGCTAATTAAGATATGGGGGAATATGAACCATCTCGACAACCTTGATGGAGAATATACATACGATCTATGGGACCAAGGTAACAAGTCCAAGAGTTGTGTAAATTGGGACCATCGTCTTGATGTTGTTGTCATTTTTTGGTGATTTAACTCGACTAAGCCCACAGTACCAACCCGAATTCAGCTTGCTACTGCCCAGCTATCCCCGTACTCAGCATCATCAAGCAGCCCAATCAACACTGATAACCAATAGGTACGTTCCCAGTGTTGAGATATCAAATTCAGGTTGGATTACAATATTTTCATCATGCGAGTTGATATGTGGTTGTTATTGTTGTTTACTCGTCAGCTCAATTTTGCCATAAACGAGCTTCTATCTCTGAACATGGTGGGAACATTCATAAAGCCATGAAGACTTATCCAGCAACCCTAACTTTGTTGTCTTTGTTTTCTTTTTCTAGGAAGTTTAAGGCTATGTTAATGACATTTGCAGCTAAACATGTCATAGAGCTATGTTGTGTAACATTTATTCTAAAGCTGGTATTTAGAACAAGACATGGTTCATGAATTCAGTGTTGATGGCAAATCAAAGAGTATACGCGTGCTTCGCACGCGTATAACAACTAGTACCTTTAAATTCTAGGGATAGCTAACTTGCATTCAACTGTCATGTCAGAGTTCAGAGATAGCTACACTTACCTTAAAATTCTACGGATAGCTAACTTGCATTCAACTGTCATGATAGACATTTAGTTGCCTTCATATTTTAGGCTTTAGAACACACAAAAAAAAAGGAAGTTACCACAGATGAGAAGGATGAAAACTCGATTTATATTCCTACGTAGAACCCCAAAAAAAAATCAAATCTAAGATTGAAATCAAAAAAGGAAGTTACCATGGATGAGAACGAAATGAGACCTAAGGTCCTAAACCGCAAAACAATACTAAATTCCTAACCTCCATTCTCATGCCAGTTTCATCTTTACCCGTGAAAATCAATCCTGCACTCTCAATTTGGTCGAAAAATTCAGGATTAACCTACATGAATAAAAGGTGATTTAAGCGATAAGATTGTCAATGATAAGTGATGACCCCGTCTCATGCATGAGAAAAGTTGTGAAATATTTCAACAAACCTCATATTTGTGAAGATGTCTTTCATCCACATAACTTACAATGCCATACTGACAAGAGGAAAACTTGTCGTTGTTCTTGCCAAATAATACTCAAACACACAACTAGTATAGTGTGTAAGCAAGAGGTCGATCCACAGGGAAATCTATTCAATTTGAGTGTCAATTCTAATCACTAGTAAGAATATGGGGGGTTTTTGGTGTGAAAAAAATCCGCCTTTTATCAAAGCGGAAGCAAGCAAACAAAGTAAATTGGTTTTAGAATGCAGTGGAGAGAAATAGGTTCACCTACAATTTATCACTTCGATTGATGAATTCGATCCTTGTTTCAGCCTCTAGTTCTTGTCTTTTCCTATCAATGTCCTTGTCCAGATCTTAGGTAGATTACTAGTCCTACGAGTCCTAGCAACCCTTATCTCTAAATAACCCTAACACGGTTAAGATTTAACCTAGAGATAGCATTAAGAATATGAATTAACCAAGGTACATGCAATATCAAGCTACGAGTCGATATTTAACATATATTCAACTTCCTACACATCCAATTAGTCCTACGAGTCCTAAAGGGATATGATTGCCACTTGGGTTAAGGTTCGTTGTGAGGAATCTGCAAAACCCTAGCAATTGAATGAATCTACTCTAACTAGTTGATCAGGCCAGAGAGAATAAAACACATTCAAGCAATTAAGCGCAAAGAAGTCAAAACATTGGAATAGGAATAAGAACTAGATTAAGAAACTCACAATTCAACAATCAAAGATCCAAATCGTAGGCGAAACCTTGAGAGTTTAGTTGCTCATGCTCAATTGTGCTCTCAACAATGGAATAAAGTGCATAAGGTCAATGGAAAAATAAATTAGAAAAGTCTAATATAAGCCTTAAAGAGTCGGACAAGAAAATAAACTAAAAACCCTAACTAAAGTCTGATTCTGAATGGCATGTTTCTGCGAGGGCCGCGGGGCAGCCAACCCAGGCCGCGGGGCGGCCAGGCGATTGCGAAATCCTTCGTCAGAGCTTCGGGTCGCGGGGCGGCTTTTACTGTTCACATCAATTTTTCCGTTTTGAATTTGGTCTCGATGTCAACATGAAAGTTGTAGATCTCGAAGAGAGATTTCCAACGCATGGTTATAATAGTCAATCGGACCACCGAGGCCTCCAGAAACTGCGAAACATGTTTAGCTTGTCTAGCGACAATTTCTATTGACTTGTGCTTCACTTAGGCTCTCGAAATTCGACTTCGCTCCCGTGCTCTTTACTTCTCTTCCTCAACTTGAATCTTCCTTCATCCAAGAGTCTCCTCATTCCTCGTCGGATCCACATTTACCTGAAATTAACCATAAAATTGCATAGATTCCGACTCTTCCAACAGCACAGGTAAACATGTAATTGTAACTAAGATATGCACTATTCACAACTAAACTATGCTAAATGTAATCTATAATGCAATACTAAACATGCTTTATCACATACCTAACACATTCAAAACACCGTAATCAGAAATCATTCAAAACGTGTATGTACAACTCTGCATTCCTGAACATAATTATTTGTGGTCTTACATCTTTGCTGACTTGCATTCCTTAACTTGGAAGTATGTTCTCCTTGACCCAAGTCGCATATTTCCTCCCGTATGTGTTTTTGAACCATGCCAAATTAAACAAAGAAATCTAGTGCTTGCTCTGAATGAATAAAAAGGGTTGCTTCCCTTATGGTAACAAGTGAAGTCACAAACCTCAGGCACAAATATAACATATGAAATTCAGGTGTGTCGAGATCAAACTCTATGTTGTTTGCATCCTTTACACCATGAACTGATCTGGCATGTTCTATCACAACCACTTGCATGCCCAGAAAAATTCCAAGGTATGGGACTCGGATTTCTCTAGCATACTTGAACTTTCCCTTGAACCCCTCTATCACCAAATCCTCCCGGAACCAAGAAATCATTGGCGTTCTAGCAATTTTTAAAAAGCAATCAGACAGTTGAAGCACAAATGATTTAAAATATAACAATAACACGTTCCCTTTCCCACTCTTGTCAAAACCTCACCCCGTCCATGCCAAAAAATTTAAGTTTAACCATATGCCTCTTGTTTTAAAAAAAATGTATTTATTTTTTCAGTATGAATTGCTCTTAACTATTTATGCTAACTTTTTGATATTTGATGACAAAAATCACACTATAACAGATTGAATTTGAGGATATTGATGATACCAACCTTGAGCTGACTCCATGCCGTGTTGGTAATTTTCAAGAGTCTGCAATATGTAAACTTGTAAGCACCCAAGCATGTAAAAAATGTATTAATTAATCAAAGGACGGTCAACTAGAGCATAAAGAAAGAACATAATGTGACAATAATCTTGATTTTCATTTCATCTTCGAGATCATGGGCAACAACCCAATCCACAATGAGCTTCTTATGAAAAGCAACAGATGCATATCAAAATTGGAATACTTAAGCTGAATCCATAATAACATTGATTTTTCTCTGCCACCTTTTTTTTATCTCATTTTCCATTAGTTTCATTTTCTTAATTCATATCAAAATTGGAATACTTAAGATTCGAAAAAGAAAAAGAATCAATGATGAATCAAACCCATGCTCCGAATGGCATTGGCAAGTGCATTATGTGCAACAACAGACATCTAATTAGAATATCAACAAAGAAACAGCAAGGAAATTAAAATCGAACATAAATTCAGAAATCGAGATTGAGAGAAAGCGCCTGAGAATCCATACATTATCAAATCCAGCATCAAAGCTGTCTCATCAGCCTCTAAAGGCACTGTCTCCTCCAAGGGAAGCAACGGTGGCAAAAAAGGGTGCTTTGCCTCAGCCTCAGGCGCAAGCAGTTGAGTCAGCAACTCTTTGAGTGACTCGACCTCCAACTCTGGCAACTTTTGCTCATATCTCCCCACGCCAGCAGAACTTGAAGAAGTGACGGGGAGTATAGGCGCGTTAGGACCAGAAGGATCTATGCAGAAGTAGCTGATTCAAGGGTTAGGACCAAAAAAACCATATGCGAGAGATTGGAGAAAGAGGTTTAGGGTTTATGCCCCAAATTCTATCCTTGAAGCATTTTTGAAAAAGTACCCACTCTTTTTTTTTTTGGAGGAAACTACAATTGATTAATCAGGAATTGTCTAAACAAATGGAATCATAAAAGCAGCTAAATTTGAAGTATTGACATTCTCATTGAAAATAAAAGAACGATCTTCGCAATCCTCAATCACGAAAATCAATCGTCACTTGCTTTGTAGAGGTAGGTGAGGCTACACTTACCATAGTAGTGGCGGTCGTAGTGGTTGGCTATGAAATTTCCGACACCACACTCGGCATTAGGGCACTTCTTCCTAAGCCTCGATCTAAACCCAGAATCATCAACCTTGAAGAATTGCAAGATGGCGAGCTTCACCTTATTGTGCTTGTGCTTGATCTTCTTCGACTTGGTCTAGGTCTTCTTCGTCCTCTTCTTAGCGCCACCGAGGAGGTGAAACACCAGGTGGAGCGCCGACTCCTGGTCCCTGGATGTTATAGTCGGAGAGGGTGCGGTCGTCCTCTAACTGCTTCCTTGCTCTGGGATTCCGCCCTCTTCTCCGGCAGACCCGAGGCCCGACACCCCTCTTTCTCCTAGCAAATAGCAATGCCTCCTACTCCCTCACCGACGGTTTCCAAACCCAAACCCTAAAATATTGATAAAAGAGAGTGCATGAAAGAGGTTTTTTTACGGAGAGTGAATGACTTTAATTTCAGTTTTTGGTAGTTGCAGGCAAGAGAACGTGGGTGAGAAAGTGAAAATCGTGCTACTTATCTTTGCTCAGTAATGACACGTGGTTCAATCTTTTACACTGACTTTACTTCTAATTTTATAAGTATAATAAGGGGTGGATATATTGAGAAAAAAAGGTTAAAAATGATTAAAAAAAATTATTATAAAACAATACTCCGTGTAAATGAAATTGTTGACTTTTACATACTTATATATTTGTTTTCATTTACAAATATATGAATGTATAATGTTTTGAATAAAATCTCGAAAGGGTTTGATCAAAATTCTGAAATGGTTGAACAAATCCCGAAAGGGTCCGGAAATTAATCTTATTGGTGTTTTTAAGTGAGCAGTGTGTGACTCTATATCTAGGCGCGCGTCTCTAGTATTCTACTGTTTGGTTGGGGTCGTGGAGTCTAGAGTCGAGACTGGCTGGAGTCGAGGTAGTGCTTTTAGGGTGACTCCGTATCCGGGAATGAGCTTCCTTGGAGTTTCGTCTGCGTTGCCCATAGGAGATAGATTCCTGCAGTATCGCTGGCCTGTGGTGCTATTGTTCAGTGGTGTTTGACTTCATTCTTCGTCGGCGTCCTCGACTTTTTGAAGTAGTTCTGTTTAGGTCGTTTTGTTGTAGGGTTGCGCCTTTGTTTTTGTTTTTTTTTTTGTATTGTATTTTTAGGTGATTTTCGTATGCCGACTTGTCGGCCTCTCGAGTATATGGCTTGTCTGATCTCGAATGGAGTTGGTAGCAGTGTAGCATTAGCAGTACAGCATAGGGGAGTTGATGGACTTTATTGAAGGACATTATAAGACATTATAATGCTACCCTTTATAATGCATCTTATCTTGTTTCTTCTACTGTTTTATTGCCAGCAACAATTGCCAGCTAGCTGCTTTGTCCTCTTCTGATTTTCTGTTTTGCTCTTTTCTTTTGTCCAATAATTGCCCTACGTGGGAAGCTTCCTTTCTGTTTTCCTAGAGGTATAAATACCTCCTCTTGTTATTTTGGGAATTGTGAGACTATCAGCCGTCATCTTCATCTACAAGAAACCCTAAGAAGCAATGGCTTCATTTCATCCTTTTATGCTTCATTTATGATCTATATGCCTATTACTGTCATTTATTACTTGATCAATTGATTTTTGAGCTACATCCTCTATCAAGGTCCAGCTTTTACATGGTATCAGAGCTATAGGTTGATCTTTCCGCTGAGATCTCGTTACAATGGTAGAAGAAGTACCACCTCATGTTGTTTTGGCCAACAATGAGCAGCAGCAAGGTAACTTTGGTGACCCTTTGTTTCTAGCAAATTCTGATCATCCAGGAGCTCAATTAGTTACTACTGTGTTTGATGGAGTTAACTTCTTACCATGGATAAGAGGGATAACGATGGCATTAGGTGCCAAGAACAAACTTGGCCTCATTGATGGGTCGGTTGTTAGGCCTGCTCCTGAAGGATCTGCAGATTCACAGAAGTGGGTTAGAGCAGATTTCATGGTGAGATGTTGGTTGCTGAACTCCATGTCTAACTCTATTAAGGAGAGTTTTATTTATGTTGATTCTGCTAAACAAATGTGGGATGAAATTGTTGAGAGATACGGGCACTCTAATGGCCCTCTAATCTATCAACTCAAGAAGAAGTTGACTCTGATTGTCCAGGACAATCTAAACATTGCAGATTATTTTAACAGATTGAAGGTTATTTGGGATCAGTTACAAGTTTTAGAAGCTATTCCAGTGTGCACTTGTGGTGGAATTGCTAATTGCAGGTGTGATTTGCACAAGAAGATGAAGGATGCTGAGATGAGGAACAGGCTGATGCAATTTTTGATGGGTTTAAATGATAGTTATGAATCTGTGAGGAGTCAGATCTTATCTACTGACCCTATTCCTAACCTTAATAGGGCATATTATTTGGTGTCTCAAGCTGAGAGCCAGAAAGGTGGTGGTGTGTCTCAGTCTACACCTCAAGACTCTAGTGCTCTAGCAGTGAGCAAGCAGTCAAATAGAAATTTTTCTAAGGCACCTGTTCAAGGGAATTTTCAGGGCAGTCAGAACCCAGAAAAGAGAGAGTTCAAGAGGGAAGGACAAGGCAGATATGAAGGCAGATATGATAACAGATATGATAGAGCTGAGAGAGCTAACCGAAAATGTACCTTTTGCCATCAAAAAGGGCATCTTATGGAGCAATGCTTTAAACTACATGGTTATCCAGAATGGTACCAAGGTCCTAGGGACTCTAACAAAGTATCAGCTAATGCAGCTGGAATGCATGAGCAAGACAGCCCATTTGATGAAGAAAAGCAACAGAAAGCAGGATCAAAATCAGGCCTTGATAAGGCACTTGTCAATGCTGTTTGCCAGGAAGTCTTTAAGATGATGAAAGGAAAGGGACATGCTGATGGACCTTCCTCAGTTAACTATGCAGGTATATCTTGCTTTTCTACTGTAAATTCTGTTAGTAAAGAAAGAAATTTTGTAGAATGGATAGTTGATACAGGGGCAAGTGACCACATGGTGAAGGATGAGTCTCTTGTTCATGATAAGAGGAGACTGTCTCAGCCTTTTTATGTGGGGTTGCCAGATGGTCATGTTATTCATGTCACTGAATCAGGAAAGGTTATCTTGTCAAGGGATATTATTTTGCAGAATGTTCTTATAGTGCCTGGATTCAAGCATAATTTACTCTCAGTTGGGAGGTTAGTTGATGAATCAGACTTCAAAGCTATTTTTGATAGATATGGTTGCACTTTACAGGGCCCTGGATGTGAGAAAATCTTGCTCAGAGGCTACAAAAGAGGAGGATTGTACAAAGTCTATCAAGGAATGGAGCTGGAGTCTTTGAAGGAGTTTCATGGGAGCAATGGAAGCTGCTCTCCTTTTGTTTTTGCAAGTACAAAAATAGGCTTAGATGTTTATCATGCTAGGCTTGGACATACCTCAGTTTCAAAGCTGAGACACTTGAGTTTTATGAATGGTTTTGACATAGACAATATGTCTTGTGATACTTGCAGTTTGGCTAAGCACCATCGTGTGCCTTTTCAATTAAGTAACTCCATTGCTGAGCATATTTTTGATCTAATTCATGTTGATTTATGGGGTCCTTATAGGACACCTGGCATTACTGGTGCCAAGTATTTTTTGACAATTGTTGATCATCATAGTAGAGCTACTTGGACTTTCATGCTCAAAGACAAGCTAGAAGTTTTTAAGAACATTAGAAACTTCATTAGCTATGTGTTGACACAGTTCAATAAGAAAGTTAAGTGCATCAGAAATGATAATGGGACTGAGTTTGTGCATAGAGATTGTTCTGAGTATTTGGCAGCTGAAGGGATAGTTCATCAAAGGAGTGTTCCCTACACACCTCAGCAAAATGGCAGGGTAGAGAGGAAGCATAGACACCTCTTGGAAACTGCAAGAGCTATGAGAATACATGCTAATCTTCCTATCAGATTTTGGAGTGAATGTGTGTTGGCTGCTACTCATGTGATTAATAAGTTGCCCACTGCTATCTTGGGTTGGAAAACACCCTATGAGGTATTATTTCACAGGAAACCATCCTATGAAGAGCTGAGGATAATAGGATGCATGTGTTATGCTCCAGTTGAGCATTCTAATAGAGACAAACTTGCTGCTAGAGGAAGAAGATGTATTTTATTGGGATATCCAAATGCTCAGAAGGCTCACAGGTTATATGATCTAGAGTCTAAGCAGATCTTTGTTAGCAGAGATGTTGTCTTTAATGAAGACATTTTTCCTTTTAAAACTGAGTCTCATGTCAAGGAAGTTGTTGATCAGGTGCCTACACTTCCACTTGTAAATCCTGCTCTGGATTTTGAATATCAGAGTGCTCAGTTACAGAATCCAGGAACCGAGAGTTCCTCTTTAGAAACATCACCTACACCTGATGATGGTGCAGATCATGTGGGTGGTTCACCTTGGAGGAATGTGAACATACCAAATGACCAGCTTAACCTTGATCCTATAGATTTCCCCTCCTTTGAGAAGATCTGTTAGGAATATTTCCAGACCAGGAAGATTCAATGATTTTGTATGCAATGCTGCAGCAGGACCAAGAGCTAATGTTCTTTTAGCTAAGGTTCTAAGTGATCTTGAGTGTTGTTCACAGGAATTCATCATGTCCTTCTCTAATATGATCAGTATTGTTGAACCTAGTACTTACAGAACTGCAGTTAAGAGTACTCTATGGCAAGAAGCCATGAACAAGGAGTTGCTAGCTCTTGAGCAGAATCAAACTTGGGTCATGGCTCAATTACCACCTGGACACAAATCAATTGGTTGCAGGTGGGTGTATAAGATTAAATATAAGCCAGATGGGTCCGTTGAAAGATACAAGGCCAGACTTGTTGCAAAGGGTCACACTCAAATAGAAGGAAAAGATTATAAGCATACCTTCTCACCAGTGGCTAAGTTGGCCACAGTGAGACTTATTTTTTCCTTAACAGCAAAGAAAGACTGGAAGGTGTTTCAGTTAGACATAAATAATGCTTTTTTGCATGGAACTTTAGAGGAAGAAGTGTACATGTGTCCTCCAGAAGGGTTTGCAGCCAGGCCAGGAGAATATTGCAAGCTTCAAAAGTCCTTATATGGCTTGAAGCAGGCGTCCAGACAATGGAATACAGAACTGACACAGTTCTTAACCTCTTTTGGATTTGTGCAATCCAAAAGTGATTACTCCTTATTCATTATGCAAGTTCCTAAAGGGCAGATTGTGGCTCTAGTCTATGTGGACGATTTACTAATCACTGGTGATGATGATGCTATGATCAACTCTGTCAAAAATGTCTTGCATAAGGCATACACCATTAAAGACCTTGGTTTAGCCAGGTATTTTTTGGGTCTTGAGATCACTAGATCTGAAAAAGGGATATCTCTCCATCAGAAAAAGTACATATTAGATATCATTGGTGATTGTGATATGCTAAACTGCAAGCCAAGTGGCTTTCCTATCCCTCGAGGACTCAAGTTATCTATTGATGAAGGAGAGCCTGTGCAGGACCCTGAGAAGTACAGAAGGCTTATAGGGCGCCTACTTTTTCTCAATCTAACCAGACCTGATCTATCTTATGCTATACAACATTTAAGTCAGTTCATGAGCTCACCTCGTGAGCCTCATATGAATGCAGCATTACATGTGGTTAAGTACCTTGCAGGGACAATCAGTGTTGGATTGTTTCTTAAGAGAGATGATGATTACAACATGACAAGCTATTGTGATGCAGATTGGGCAGCTTGTGCATACAGTGCAAGGTCCTTGACTGGCTACTATGTTTACATTGGTGATTCATTGGTTTCATGGAAAACCAAGAAGCAACCTACAGTTTCTAAATCATCAACAGAGTCTGAATATAGAAGTATGTCTAAGACTGCTAGTGAGCTTGTTTGGATACATGAATTGCTCAAAGATTTGAATGTTCATCCTAATCTGCCTATACCTCTACATTGTGATAGCAAATCAGCAATCTATATAGCTGCTAATCCAGTATTTCATGAGCGTACGAAGCACATCAAAGTAGATTGTCACTTCATTAGAGAGAAAGTTCTTGAGGGATTCATTCGGACACCTCACATAAGAACTGGCTTGCAGGTTGCTGATATTATGACAAAGGCTTTGGGTGAAGATCACTTCAAATTCTTCTTTGCCAAGTTGGGTCTTGTGGATTCATCCCCAAGTCCAACTTGATGAGGGGGTATTGAAGGACATTATAAGACATTATAATGCTACCCTTTATAATGCATCTTATCTTGTTTCTTCTACTGTTTTATTTCCAGCAACAATTGCCAGCTAGCTGCTTTGTCCTCTTCTGATTTTCTGTTTTGCTCTTTTCTTTTGTCCAATAATTCCCCTGCGTGGGAAGCTTCCTTTCTGTTTTCCTAGAGGTATAAATACCTCCTCTTGTTATTTTTGGAATTGTGAGACTATCAGCCGTCATCTTCATCTACAAGAAACTCTAAGAAGCAATGGCTTCATTTCATCCTTTTATGCTTCATTTATGATCTATATGCCTATTACTGTCATTTATTACTTGATCAATTGATTTTTGAGATGCATCCTCTATCAAGGTCCAGCTTTTACAAACTTTTTGTTAATATGGATAATTTGGTAGACGGTTTGGTAAAAAGGTAAGAAAATATGGACATATCTCGTACTAAAATTGGTACTCGGGTAATTTATACTCCTTAGTCCGTAGTAAAAAGCAATTGATGTGTTTTACTCCGTAATCCGTTGTGTAATTTCAATGCATGATTTGCAAAAAAACGTCAACAAAAAAAAAAAAGAGCCACTACTACCGACGCAACAAGAAACGTACGAATAGAGAAAGGTGAGAAGAAATTAGTGACAGATTTGGAAGGTCCAAAACCATTCACTGCATACATCATTCAACCCCATGGTTGGCAAATGGAGTTGTCATGAAAAGACCTCCTAATTACTTCTGAATTTAATTCAACTCAACACTTTCCAACTTAATTTTGGTTTTAATTCCAGAGCAACCACTGTCCATGAACCAAAAGGAGAAGTATCTTCTTCAGTCGTAATAAAACATACACCAATATATATACTAAAAGATTGCATGAGTTACAACTAGCGGATCACCGAGACACACCCATAAACACACTTGGGTGCGTTTACATAGAGTTAATAATATGAACACTATCTATATCTTTGAACTCCCACCCAAAACTCATATCGCATATTAATAAGCAAGAGATGAAGATATCAGCAATTTGATCGAGAGAATTGTTATGGCCGGCGAACGGACACTCATTCACTTCAACTTTCTCTCGCACAAAGTGAAAGTCAACTAGTATTTGCTTAGACCGATTTCTAAGGACGTATATGATTCTTCATCATAAAAGCGCGGTACTAAGATTGTCACAAGACACAATAGGCTTAGCACACACACGTTTACTATACGAAGATCCCCAACTAACTGTTGAATCCATGAAAGCTCGACAACAGTAATTGCAGGATGTTATGACGACTCATTGCCTTGAAAAAACGGTTCTTCAAATTAAATTCCGCCATACATAGCAAAAACTAAAACATACACATGCATAAATTACAAACTTTCATATATATATATATATATATATATATATATATATATATATATATATATATATATATATATATATATATATATATATATTTTAGAGTACAATATATATAATTTCTCATGTATTAATGTAGTAGTAGTTTAAATTCGAAAATGAAGCACACCCCTCAAAAATCCAAACATAAAACACACACAATATATATGATCAAAAAAATGTTGATTGATCGAAAGAGAACACATCCCAAGTGGATGAAGATGTTACTCCCTCTTCCCCAGGCCCGTTAACAAAAAAACCCGACTGCGGCTGATCGACTATGTAGGCATCATCCCTCGGCCGCAATGGCTGCAGAAGCGGTGGTGAACAATCGACGTCCATTAGACTCTGCATCATCTCCGGATACACCAATGTCGTTGCCTGACCCATTCCCATTTGTTCATCCAACCCAATATTTCTCGGTTTTATCTTCGCTTCCAAATCCTTCACCTTCATCCAATTCACCGCATTTAATTATAATTAAACATCAAAATTTATAATTAAATAGGAGTGGATTTTGTCAATTCAAATTAACAATTCGGTTGTAACTTACGGAACCCTAACGAAATTAATTAATGACGGTTAGGATTTTGATTTTGGCTATTTAATTTGACACGAATTGAAAAATGCAATTAATGTAATGTTACCTCTGCAAGAAGAGATTTGGTTTCCTTATCGAGCGAGTCGTAATCTCGACGAAGAGCGTCATAGCCGGCTTGGAGGCGGCTGAACTCCCGCTCAAGCTGCTTGGTCTTGCACCTGGCTCGCCGGTTCTGGAACCACACGGCCACCTGGCGCGGCTCCATCCCCAGCTCTGCGGCTATAGCAGCCTTCCTTGCTGGGCCGAGCCGCCTCTCCGCCTCGAACTTGGCCTCCAGAGACCTCACCTGATCGGCGGTCAGCTTCCGCCTCCTCCTCCTCCTCCTCCCATCCTTAGCACCCCCAGCAGCTTGTTCGTCGTTGTCGTCCTCCTCCTCGTCTTCGTATTCGTAGCTGTCTTCTTCCTCCAATCTATCTAGCAATGCCTGAAATTCTTCGCTGTACCGAGCTCCTTTGCTCTTGCTGTTGTTGTTACAACTCCCACCCATTCTCCCGGCCAGCTTAATTAATTAATTAGTTAATTAATTAAATTAATCCTGAGACAAAACAAGGACCAAACTCCACTTGATATATGTATGCAAGGGAAGGGGCCGGGGGGGACTTGATTCATTTGTTCACGTGTTGGAACCGATTGAGAATATAAGGGGGAAAGGGGGATTTTTTTTTTTTGGTCGAAAGAGGAAAGGGGAAATGCATGCACTTGCACCGCGTTTAATTTCGGAAAAAAAATTAATCAATTACGACAAAGAGGGTTTAATTAATTGAATACTGAATTTTAATTAGGGATCGGAGGAGGTTAATAAGGGACTTGTGGGGTGTCGGAAGTCAAGCCTACAATTTTACTTTGATGTGAACAGCCTTTAGTTAAGATGAGGCAATCAGCCAATTGATGGTGACGTGTTCATTGGTTGATCTATCTTGTCAATTACTATCACTTTCAGTGTTTACGTTGAGTTTTAAGCAACCTCCATTAAGTTTTACCCCTCCTCCCGAAACGGTTGGTGGTCAGCCGGTAAGAGTCCCGCACTAGGTAAATTTGTTTACGCTAACCGGCTCGATCCACTGGAAAGGAGTGGAGGTAGGGATCGAATCTGAGACCTCTCTTGACATCCCCTTGCTTCCCACCAGTACGTAAGCCACCCCGATTGGGTACTGAGTAGGAAGTTTCGGCATTAATTCCATCTATTATAGACTTTTAAGCGTCGATCACGTATATTGTGTTAGCCACGAGGGAAAAAACAATGGGTTAATTAAGAGCATCCCATTTGTCACTTGAACCAAAAAATAGGGTGTCTTCTTCCAAAAATTCTCTCACATTGGATATGGGTGAAGTTACTTGTTACTCGATATTGACATAGCAGAGGCTGGGCATCGTCGACATCGGGTTCTGGCTTTAGGTTGTTAGAAGGTGTTCAGCTTGGCGGGAAAGTGTGGGAGGTGTATGGCTGTGAGTGTTTTAGCAGTTACAAGAGAGTGTTATAAGTAGGTTGTTAGTACAAGAGAGTGCTATAAGTAGGTTGTTAGTACTCTGATTGTAAGATGCTTTTTCCCCAATTTGCAATACACAGAACGTCATCTTCCTCGTGACTTCATTCTCAATTTCACTCCCAGATTGATTTCTGTTCGTTCATATGGTATCAGAGCGGGTGAGATCCTGCACAATCCAATGTTGATTTTGATTCCGCAGTGTTGCTATGTTCCGTTCGTGGTCGCTTGAACCATGGGAGACACTTACGCGTCAGTGATGAGGAACCAGGGAGGAAATGGCAGTCCTGGACCTGGATCTCAGATGGCGGCGAATGATCCTCTCGCCTTGACTAACTCTGACAGTCCTGGAGCGCAGCTTGTCGCTAATCGATTCAATGGCAGCAACTACCTCAATTGGAGTCGGAATGTCAAGATGGCTCTTGGAGCCAAGCTTAAGCTCGGCCTCATTGATGGATCGTGTCCGATTCCACCGGCTGAGTTTGCAAATTATCAGAAATGGATCCGTGCCGACTATATGGTGCGCTGTTGGATTTTGAATTCCATTGAGAATTCCATCTCCGAATCTTTCATCTGTGCCACTTCAGCTCGTGGATTGTGGAGCGAGATAACGGAAAGTTATGGCCAATCAAACGCTTCTCTCTTGTATCAGTTAAAGAAATCTCTTAGCACTACAGAACAGGGATCTGATTCCAGATTGATTCAGAACTTTGGTTGTGGTTTTAATGGCGTTCTTCCTTCTCTTCTAAATCTTTTTTTTCCAATTCTCAAATTGTGAAATGGTATCAGAGCTTCTGTAGCTCTATTTCGATTTTCTGGTATCTTCTGGTTGTCGAATTTGTGAGACAATCATCCAAGCTTCTTCCGCTCGAAATCTCATTCTCTAAAATCCGATTCTTGTTTGAAGAATGGATCCCCAAAACGAAGTGAATCAATTGAAAAGAAGAGGAAGAGGTGAATTCGGTTACAACGGAATTGGGGATTTTAAACTAACTGATCACGTGATAGTCACGTGATGCTCAACCCAAATAGCTTACACAAGGCACTCGGGCACTCGGTAATGTTACTCGACTAAGAGTAAAAATTACTCGACTAGAAGCAACAGAGAGACGTCGAGTGAGCTGTGTAGGTGAACTTGTGTTCTTCTAGTCTCAACAAAACGAAGCAAATCAACAAAATCTGAATGATGTTCTGTATTTGCATCATTCAGATCATCCAAGCTACAATTTGTCTACGCAATTGCTGAGCGAGATAAACTACAATCATTGGAGCCGAGCTGTGGAGGTTTCACTGGTTGCAAAGAACAAGATGGGACTTGTCGATGGCAGTTTTCCAGTTCCAGATCTTGGATCACCGCAGTATCCACAATGGAAGAGATGCAACGGAATGGTTGTCGCATGGATCCTTCCGTCGAAAAAGACATTGCTGAAACCTTGATCTACTTTAGAACTGTGCGTGAGATGTGGGAAGAGCTCAAATTGAGGTTTGGTTCTCCAAATTGCACAGGTCTCTATCAGGTACAAAAGGAATAATTCAACATTGCTTTAAGTGGATCTTCAATTTCATCATATTTCACTAAATTCAAGAAGTTGTGGGATGAATATTTGGATCTTGTCGACATGCCTACATGTACTTCTTGTGGATCTGTCAATACTGTGTCTAAATTGCTTGCAAGCCAGCAAGTAATTCAATTTCTTGTCGGATTACCTGATTCATACAATGGAATCCGAACCAATATTCTGTGTATGAAGCCTACTCCTACTATGGGAGAGGTTTATCGGATGCTTCTTGATGAAGAAAGTCAGAGGGGATTGAACAATGCTAGTTCAATCAATGAGAATGCAGCTGCATTCAATGCCTTTCAGAGAAACAATCAGAATAACAATCACAATGGTGGTCAGTTTCCTCGTTTTAATGGACAAAAAAGAGGTTCTCAGGCAGGAAATCAGGGATCTCGATCAGTCCTATGGTTCTTCTGGGGTTCAGTCAAACAATCAGATTGGGCAAAAAGGTAAAGGGAATTATTTTTGTGATCATTGCAAGATGGATGGTCATTCCATCAGTATATGTTTCAAGATACATGGTTATCCACCAAATTTCAAAGGGGAAAAGCCAAAGAAGTTTGCTGCTAATGTGTCTATTGAAGAGGGTGCTGATGCTGCAACTGCTCCAGCTTTAACAAAAGGGCAATATGATCAGATTTTGGCTTTCTTGAGTAAGCAAAGAAGTGGTGAGGACACTAATATGCTGGCAGGTAACAATTTTTGTTTTAATGTGCAAGGTAGTGTGTATAACTGGGTAATAGATAGTGGTGCCACACATCACATATGTCCTAATCTTTCTATGTTTAGTTCTTACAAAGTGTTTGATATGCCCAGTTATATCACTATTCCAAATGGTCAACAGTCTAAGATATGTCATGTTGGTTCTATTTGTTTACAAAACAAGATTGTTCTTCATAATGTGTTACATGTTCCTGACTTTGCTTACAATCTGCTATCGGTAAGGAAGTTTGTTCATGACTTGAATGCATATATGTTGTTTACACCTTCTTGTTGTCTGATCCAGGACCTTTCAATGAACAAGCCACTGGTGCTTGGTGAGGTGTCCAAAGGACTGTACTTGACTTCTGTGGATTCCAGTCATGACCTTGTTGATAGAACTGCTTCTAGGATCTTGTCTTCAGCTATACATGATGATCTATCTGGGAATATGTTGTGTACTCATGCTTTAAGTGTTGTATCTCTGGAATTATGGCACTGCAGATTGGGACATGTTCCTTTTGATCAAATGTTTCATTTTGATTTTCTTAAAGATCTAACTAGGAATTCTAAGCCCCATGTATGTCATGTTTGTCCTCGTGCAAGACAGCACAGACATTCTTTTCTTGTTAGTTCAATAAAATATTTGCATTGTTTTGAATTGTTACATGTGGATATATGGGGACCTTATAAAGTTCCAACTCATAATGGTTTTAGATATTTTCTTACAATTGTGGATGATTTCTCACGAGCAACTTGGACTCACCTTGTTGCTTCTAAGGGTACTATGTTTTCTGTTTTGAAAACATTTATCCAATTTGTTGCTACTTAATTCAACTCTAAGGTAAAGGTAATAAGGACAGACAATGGGAGTGAGTTTTGCAGTTTTGAAGCTCAACTTTTCTATTCAGAAAAAGGTATTCTCCATCAAACAACATGTGTGTACACTCCTCAACAGAATGGGGTGGTTGAACGCAAGCACAAGCACTTATTGGAAACAGCTAGAGCTCTATTATTTCAGTCCAAGCTTCCAATCAAATATTGGGGAGTATGTCTTCTTACTGCTACTCATCTCATTAACAGGTTTCCTTTAACATCTCTTCACTTCAGAACTCCATATGAGATTTTATTTCATAAACTTCCTGATTATTCAATATTAAGATCTTTTGGATGTTTATGTTTTGTAAGCACATTGAAGGTTGACAGATCAAAGTTTGACCCACGAAGTTTGCCTTGTGTGTTTATTGGTTATCCACATGGTCAGAAAGGGTATAAGGTTTTAGATTTAACATCTCACAAAATTTTTGTTTCTAGAGATGTTAAATTCTATGAACACCAGTTCCCATTGCACAAAATCAACTTTGATACTCAATCACCACTTCCCAACATCACTACTGACTTGCCTGAGCATATATTTTTTCCAAATGCTGAGATTACTGCAGAGAATGTTGTACCACAGGACAATTCAGTTCATGATCAATTGATTGATCAACATCCAGCTCCACAACCTCAACTTGTTCCAGAGATCCCACAAGGTTTAAGGAGATCAACAAGGACAGTAAGGACACCAGCTCACTTACAGAACTATATATGTAATTTTGGTTCTCACCAAGAACAGTTTCCACTTTTATCTGGTTTCACTGACTCCTTTCTATGTCTCTCAGCTACATTACCTTGTACAGACACTTTGGTTGAACCCAAGTCTTTCACTAAAGCTTCTAAAGATCCTAAATGGGTTGAGGCAATGGATAAAGAAATTGATGCTCTTCAAACTAACCAAACTTGGATATTAGTTGATCTTCCTACAGGCAAGCAACCTATTGGATGCAAATGGGTGTACAAAATTAAGCTTAAAGCAGATGGATCCATAGAAAGATACAAAGCACGACTGGTGGCAAAGGGCTATACTCAGCAGTATGGGATTGACTATGATGAAACATTCTCACCAGTAGTAAAATTATCTACTGTAAGAGTAATCCTCTCCATTGCTTTAAACAAAGGTTGGGATTTATTCCAATTGGATGTCAACAATGCATTTCTTCATGGAGATCTCCATGAAGAAGTGTATATGACTATGCCTCAAGGTGTTTCAAACCCAGCTAATAAAGTTTGCTTATTGAAAAAATCATTATATGGTTTGAAACAGGCTGCAAGGCAATGGTTTAGCAAGATGTATATTACATTATTAGATTTTGGTTTTACACAATCAAAATTTGATCCATCTTTATTTCTTTCACACAAAAATGGTCATTTAACAATAGTTGTTGTCTATGTAGATGATATTATCCTCACAGGTTCTGATGTCAGCCAAGTCACAACTCTAAAGAGTCATCTTCATGATCTTTTCAAGATCAAAGATCTAGGAAGACTCAACTACTTTCTGGGAATACAGGTTACACACAGTGATGAGTACATTGTGTTGAGTCAAAGAAAGTTCTGTTCAGAGATCATCAAAGAGGCAAATCTAGAGGATACCAAGACATGTGTTACACCACTACCTATAAATTTCAAATTGCACTCTTCTGATCATAATGCTTTAATTTTTGATCCAACTAGTTATAGAAGCTTAGTTGGAAAGTTGAGTTACTTAACCAATACACGCCCAGATATCTCTTTTTCCATACAGGTTCTAAGCCAGTTCTTACAAGCTCCAGATAAAAATCATCTAGATGCCCTTCATCACCTCATCAAATATGTCAAAGGCACAATCAACTATGGAATCAAGTTACAGAAAGAGACTTCAATCAAGCTCCAAGCCTTCTCAGCCAGTGACTGGGCTTCTTGTCCTATTTCAAAGAGGTCTGTCACTAGTTATGTGGTGTTGTATGGCAGCAATCCCATCTCATGGAAATCAAAGAAACAGCCAACGGTTTCAAGGAGCTCCTCTGAAGCTGAGTACAGAGCTATGAGCCAAGCTGCAGCTGAGGTCACTTGGTTGGTTAATCTGTTGTCTGAATTGGGGGAATCTAATCTAAGGCCAGTTACTCTCCATTGCGACAACAAATCAGCTCTTCAGATTGCTCGAAATCATGTCTTCCACGAGAGAACAAAGCACATAGAGATAGACTGCCACTTTACTCGAGAAAAAGTTTTGGAAGGCTTGCTCCAACTCAGTTATCTGCCCACCGAGAATCAATTAGCTGATGTCCTCACCAAAATCATCCCTGTTGTGCATCACAAAGAGCTGCTCTCCAAACTGGGGATGGATCTTGAATACCATCCTCCAGTTTGAGGGGGGATGTTGAGACTAGAAGAACACAAGTTCACCTACACAGCTCACTCCTACACAGCTCACTCGACGTCTCTCTGTTGCTTCTAGTCGAGTAATTTTTACTCTTAGTCGAGTAATATTACCGAGTGCCCGAGTGCCTTGTGTAAGCTATTTGGGTTTAGCATCACATGACTATCACGTGATCAGTTAGTTTAAAATCCCCAATTCCGTTGTAACCGAATTCACTTCTTCCTCTTCTTTTCAATTGATTCAGAGCTTTGGTTGTGGTTTTAATGGCGTTCTTCCTTCTCTTCTAAATCTTGTTTTTCCAATTCTCAAATTGTGAAATAGCTCCACCCCTGAATGTAGAAGAGTCGTCATGACTCACCGGAAAGGACTTGTGGGTAGTACCTATAAATCTCCGGTTCGAATCCTAAAATGGCCGCTCTTTATTTACCAATTTAAGAAGAGTCGCCATGTCAATCACTTGATTATTTTTCCATGAACACAAGGGACTGGGGGAGCAAACACTCGAAGTAGTAGAGAGTCGGATAGTTAACCGTGAAATGATGTAGCCTAGTGCGATGCTTGAAATGGACATAATTAATAATTGATATATACATCTTTTGTTTTTTTGTGGGTGGTGATGGTACACTCTAAAGTTAACTGTAGATTAGATTGCTTGAGCTAGCAAGCAAAGTTGTTGTTGAAGTCACTAATTTAAGGGTAGCTTGGGCCCTCCTATATTTCCATGCTGCTTAACAGTCTTTTACTTTCAAAGTGTAGCCCTCAAAGGGGTGGGATAGGAGCCTCTTTTCCACAGACTATATTTTCATATGATGGGGATGCTTAGTTGATTGATGCACAAATTAAGTTCCAAGTACATTTGTCCAACTTTCCAAGTCATGTATGATAAGTACACCAATTATGTTAGTGTTACAATTCCTATTAGGCTATTACTTCTTGATTTTGGTAGTTAATCATGTCCAGTGAAGTACTAGTAAAGCTGCTGTGATTAAACCGTGAACTTAAGGCATCTAAGCTTAACTGGATTCGGGTCGAACTAGAGTCGAAAGAACATGCCACTGCAAAGCGACCAACGGAGTTACTGATCACTACAAGAAGATCATGACTTACCATAATAGAGATGTCGCGCTGCTGCAGTCGGATTGTCTTTTTAAACATGCGTTCGACTTGAGAAAGTCATATTACCACATCCCACTAAAGGCTACTTATAGCATTAGCTAACACGCCTTGAGGAGAAAGGGCACATGTAAAGATGAAGATGAGAAGGCATTCCTGGAAACCAGTACTGGACACCATCCCAATGAGTTGAATTGCAGTACCAACAGCACCAGTTGTCTACTGTCAAGGTTAATATTCCAAAAGCCAGTACTGGACACCAGATAATCCCTGGAAACCTACGAATTGATGTGAAACTAACAGCATCACTCAAGTTAAGTTGAATACCGTTAATAGCGGGCAAGCAAATTGTCAAGTTTTGAAGTTTCATACCAGTGCAGTGCCCAAGAAATTCTACTTGAGATTTCGTAGGGTGATCACACGCTGTAAGAGCTACCATGTCTCATTCATAGTTCAACCCTGTTAGCAAATCAATGTTAAAATCTAAGACCAGTAAACTGAGCAACATAAAGCCACAAGAGAAAATGCACCAACCTTTACTTGGATTCTCTCCTACTTTCTGTTTCTTATATAGCTCTGGACAGACGATAAACAGCCACAAATAAAAATCCTGTTACTAATTCATTGATGGAAGAGAGTCTAAGAATCAAACAAAAGGCTGTACAATAAACATCAAAGTGTATAAAACTGAGTTTCAGCCACAAACTTCAATTCTTTATTGCTAGGATCTAATATCATTTGAAAAACAAACATCTCGAAGATTTACAACTGCGCAGAAAAAATCTCAACTTTGAGCTATTCAAATTGCTACTGCTACACACCAAAAAAAGGGGGTAGTAAAGAACAGAGGGAAACCAATTTCATTAATGGGTATTCTAGAAGAACTTAACAATGATACCCTCAAGCCTCGCCTACTCCTGCTTCCAAGCATACAAAATCAACGAGAAGCCGAGATTATGTGACCCAAAGCCCTTAATTTTCTGTGAATGAGACCAGTTGAATGTGTTAGGGTCAGCAAGGGTCTGGCTGGCCCATAATTTATCAGCTGGAAGGCATGTCTTGAACATAAACACTGCACTTCCCACAGATGTGCTGCTAAACAACCAATCATGTACATCCCAGAAGACTTCAACAGGCAGTCCATCAACCAAGAATGAGTGATTACCGCGAAACTTCCACTTGAGCTGCTTCACCTGCACCACATTCTTGCGGTCCACCCTGACGATGAGACACGGGTCAGCGGTGCTAATGGTGTCACACTCAACCATGAGATCATGCACTTGCCCTTTGTCACAAAACTTGGCCTTGGTGAAGAAAACCTTCTTGCCATAAAGATGCTCTCTCTTTGATGCAAGAACAGCCCCATTTGGAGCTGGAGCGTGGGCCGAACCCGTCTTCCTCAAGGCTTCTTTCTCCAAATCCCCCAATAGAAGGATCATTTGACTATCAAAGACAATTGCCAAGTAGAAACCCTCAAGGGGCTGAGGCCCAGATCCAAATTTAGCAGAGGAAAGGTCCCAGTGGACACCAATGCTTCTGGAATCATCCACTTGTATGGTCTTGTTGCCTCTCCTCTTGGAGAACAACCATTTGATATCAGCTTTACAAAGAAACTGACTGTTGGAATCATCAACTCCAACTGTTAGACCTTGACCCATCAGACTTTTGCTCCAGGAGATCGTTATTAGACAAGAAAGGCCCCTTAATCTGCAATGGTAGACACAAGTGACCAGATTTTGAGCAGTTTTGTTGCTATTTGAAGAAGAGGAGTCTGATATTTGAACTGCATTTTCACCAAAACAAGATGGGAAGTCTCTCATCCTGATTCCCTCCCAGAACTCCAAAATTCACTTCAACTTCTTATTTACAAACACCTGCTGTTCGTATTCAATTCCAAAAAACAAGTAATTGAATATCAAATTGAAATCCACGAGCAAAAATAGTAACCTACCTTTTTACCATCTAGGAAACTTCAAGAACAAAAATTGATCTTGGAAGAGTGAAATTGAAGTAATTTGTGAGCAAACCCCCATCAAATTGTTGGAGGCATGGGAATAAGAAAGAAAAAGGGACCACCCCCGAATTCAATTAGAAGGAAGGGACCATCTGATTGAGAGACAAATTTGGAGAATGTAGGGAAAGTAAAAGTAATTTCAAATGAGAAGGAGACAGACAATGTAAGGATGAATGTGGTCTCACTGTCAAAATACCTCCTCAGACCACCACCTCTCAAGAAATTGCAACTTTTTCCGTTTATATTTTACAGGAAAAAAAAGGGAATTTTGAAAAAGAAGTCTGCAAAGCAAAAGGGGGAATCAAAATCAAAATTGAAACCAGAGAGGAAAGAGGAAAGAAAACAGAAAAGGTGAAAAAGGTGGGGGAGGTGTGCTGTGTGACAGCTTGAATGATGAATGACTCGGAATGATCAAAGCCTCAAAGGGGGAGGAGGAGAGTGGAAAATAAAATAAAAACTGTGGAAATGGATGTAAAGAGTAAAGACGGACTATTCAAAACTGGCCTTCAGTCTCAGACACCATTGCTAAAGGAGAAGAGATACGAGATATCTCCACAGCTTCGTACTCCCTCCAATCTAAGACATAAACCTTTTTTTTTTTTGTACAAGGCTACATTCTACATTTCTAACTACGTGACGAGAATTTGTAATTCAGTGTTGGAGTTCGAGTTGACAACTTGAAGATGTAACTAATGTGGATCAATGTCCAATTGAGAGTCTCAAATAGGGACAATGGTGGGAACATTAAATGGGGACGAAGACGGGGAATCGGGAATGGGGATGGTGTCAAAGTGATTTTCCAAAATGGATGGGGATAATAGTCCCCACGACCCCACCTCAATCCTCGTCCTCGGCTGCGCCCATGCCTCCGTTGAAGAACCCTGCGGAGATGCCCTGCTTCCTAGTTTTGTTTAGATCTTGTTAGACCTGTCAGGGTCACTTCGGGTCTCGAGTAAAACGGGTTCCGGGTAAAACTGGTTCCGGGTTCACTCAAACCCGAGTTTGACCGGTTTCGGGTCGATTTCGGGTTTGTCAATTTTTCTTTTTTAAATTAAAAAAATTATGATTTGATAATTTTGCGATGATTTTAAAAATCTATAATTAAAGGCGTTGTTCAAAATTCTAGTGCTTGTAATTATACATTATATCTTATCTAAAATATTGGATTTTTATTATTTCTCGTAATTTTTAATAAAATGTAATAATATATAAAAATATTAAATTTTTAAATAATATTTTAAAAATAATTTCATGCAATTAGTGATAAGCATAGAATTGTTTTAATATTTTTTAGGATTTTAATCTTCTTAAAAAATGTGTTGAAATATAAAAAATTAAATACTATCGATCGGATGGAGTATTACACAATACAAATAAATATAAAAGTTGATTTGAAAATAAAAGATCAAGGGATTGTAATTATAAAATGTAATAAATTGGAATATCCATAAAAAAAAATTAATCATATATAATTATAAATCAACCGACTCAATTGGGTTACTGGGTCAAAATAACCGGGTCAATCGGGTCACCGGGTCGAAACCCAGATTACCCGAAAAGTTTCCAGGTTTTCGGGTTCGGGTCGAAAAAAAATTCCGAGTCAAATTTTCGGGTTCGGGCCAGAAAATTACTGGGCGTTCGAGTTTTAGTGCTATCCAACCCTTTTTACTTTTTTGCTTATAGAATTTATGAAAGACCTCATGTTTGAACTGATGAAAGATCTCATGTGCAATAAGGATGTTATCTTGAATTGATCTCCCTTCAACAAAGCACCTTGGAATGGGTTAATAATTCTCGGGAGGATTGTTTTGAGTTTGTTTGCTAAGATTTTGGCAATAGTCTTGTAAATTGTATTACAAAGACTAATTGGTTTGAAGTGATTTATAGTTGTAGGAGACTCTATTTTGGGAATAAGGGCTATAAATGTTTGGTTTATCTCAATCAGCATGTCACTAGAGTGGAAAAAAACTTTTATGGCTTTGCATACTAGAGAACCAACAATGTGCCTAGAGCTGGCAATTCGGGTCATCCGGTCGGGTTCGGGTCGATCACATTCGGGTCGGGCACTGATGAGTCGGGTCAACTCGGCTCAAAATTTCGGTGTCGGTCTTGGTCGGGTCGGGTCGGATTCGGTCAAAATGAAATTCAGATTGGTCGGGTTTCGATCAGAATCGGGTTGGACCCATTCGGGTTTTTGGTCAGAATCGGGTCGATCTCATTCGGGTTTCGTGTCGGTACTCGGGTCGGTCTCATTCAGGTTTCAAGTAGAAGCGGGTGAGGTCTATATTTGTTTTAAACTTTTAATCATTTGGATTGAATTTGTTAAATCATGTTCGTTCGGGACTTTCGGGTAATCAATTTTATTAAATCGAATATGTAATTCATGTTATTTATGTATTTCAAAAAGTATTTTAGTAAAATTAAATATGATTCAATATATAATCTTAGGGGTGGGCGCGGGACGGGACGGGATGGGATTCGGCCGGGACGGGACTCGTCCCGCGAAATTTTTTCGGGACGGGATTGACATTTTTTTTGGGACGGGATCGGGACGGGATGGCGTCTGGACGGGACGGGATCGGGACGGGACGGGCCTTGTCCCGCATATAAAAATAATAAAATATTATATAAATTTGCAAAGTGAAAAATGCTTTCATAATTCATTATTTAGTATAATATGTTGAATACGGTATTATTCTCAACTATATTATTCAATAATAATAATAATAATAATATTAATATTATAATACTATTATTAATTCATACAATGATTGTATAATTAATTATAATGTTCAACATATTTGGCTACATTATCTTACTAGATCAGGACGGAAAAGAATTAAGACGAGATTTACCAATATTGTCTAATTAATTATCGATTGATAGTTAGGAAGAATACCGTATTTAATTAGCTATTTGCCTCTTGTAACTCTAAATGAGCGGGATGTGTGTGTCGATCTGACGGGATCCTCTCCATTGACTCAGTCTGGAATTTCTGACTTTATGCCTGGTCGTGCTGTTGTTAATGCTGCTCGACGTAAGTGTGTCAAGTATCGAGATTTGTGCACGGCGGCTGGTTATGGTTTCCTACCCTTCTCATTCTCTTCATTGGGGGAGTTGGATACAGATGCGGCTGCATTGCTGAAGCGGATTCAGAAATTCTCGGTATCTCAGGATGCTGGGGCTCGTGTTGCACGTTATATTTTTACTAGACTTGACTTTGTTATCGCTAAAGAAGTGGGTGCCCAGATAGTATCTCGGTTGCCCACTAATTTCTTGTAATCTGTTTTTATAATAATAATAATAATAATAATAATAATAATAATAATAATAATAATAATAATAATAATAATAATAATAATAATAAATAAATAAATAAAAATAATAATAATAATAAAAAATAATAATCCCACGTTATAATTATACTTTACAAGAAAAAAATATAATATGATATAATAATAATAATAATAATTTTATTATAAATTAATATTATTATTAAATTATATTATAATATTATATAATAATAATATTATTATTATTATAAATTGAAAATTATTATTATAGTTATAAATAATATTTGCTCAAAATAATAATACTAATAATATATTATTATTATTTTATAATATTATAATATTATTATTATTATAAAAATTATTATTATTATTATTATTATTATTATTATTATTATTATTATTATTATTATTATATGCGGGACGGGACGGGATTTGCGGGATCCCACCGGGATCGTCCCGCGTTTTGTCCCGCATAATTTTTACGGGACGGGATTCGCTATTTTGTCCTAAATCCCACCGGGATCGGGACGGGATCGGAATTTGCGGGATTTGTGCCCACCCCTATATAATCTACTCATTGGCTCGTAAGCTCCAGTGTTGTTAAAAACTCGATTCGATCCTACGATTCCGACGATCCTACGATCTAAAAATGGAAAAACGATCCCGATCTTTTTTTTTTTGCGATTATAACGATCCTATAAAATGTCTATTATAAGAAATTTCTAATATTTATCCTTTATATCTAAGAAATTTATATTATATTTAGTTAATTTATATTATATTTAGTTTATTTTTAAAATTTTACAATCTTTATGGATATTTTTATGATAGATATATATATATATTCAAGGATATTCGGGCTGGGAGTCGGGTCGGGTTGGGAGTCGGTCGGGTTGAAATTCGGGTCGGGTTGGAATTTGGGTTGGGTCCGGGTTGAGTCGGGGTTGTCAGTATTCGGGTCACTTCGGGTTTCGGGTCAACATCGATCGGGCTCGGTTTCGGGTTCGGGTTATGCATAACGCCAAATTTTCGGGTTCGGTCGGATTTTGGGTCGGGTGAGTCGGTCGGGTTTCTCGGGTCGGATCAAGAATTGCCATCTCTAAATGTGCCAATATTTTGTGTAAAATTCCAAGGGTAGTCATCCGGGCCAGGGGTTTTATCTCCAGCCATGATAAAAATTGTTTCTTTAATTTATTTATTTATTGGCTTCTTTGTAAGACTGGCATTATCCGACATTGTTCTCCCCGCTTGAATATGTTCTATCATTTCAGGGAGAATCACCTAAGAAGAGCGATTGGTGAATCTGTCTGCTAGTTCCGAGGTTATATTATTCTATATCTCTTTCTTGTCAGTTAGGGCGAACCCATCTTTAGTGGTTAATGTAGAGGAGTTCTTCCTGAAGTTTCTTATTTTAACCATAGATTGATAATATATACTCCCTTTGTCAATTAAAACTTAACGTTTACTATTCATGCACACTTTTTTAGAATGATAAAAACTATATAAAATATTAACTTTTTTTTACATTTGTTTTTATAAAATCATACTTGATAGTAATAAGTATGAAATTATTTTAAAAAAAATATTTAAAAAGTTAATTTTTTATATCGTTTTTAACACCTCAAAAAGCGTGTGTGAATAGTAAAACGTCAAGTTTTAATTAACGGATGGAGTATTTCGTATTTTTGTCTGCCAATTTAATGTGATTGATTTTAGCGCGTTGTTTCCAGAACGTTTGGTTAAAGGTTGGGATTTTTGTCTCTACTCTGACCTAGCGAGTTTATCAATTTCCTTTTTCGAGGTATTGCCCCACAGTAGTATCTGTTGAATTTGTTGGATCTGATTTTCTATCTTTGTGAGTTAGTTTATGGTGTGACCTTGATGAGCTTTACACCA
This sequence comes from Persicaria tinctoria, assembly GCA_037127255.1. NCBI lineage: Eukaryota > Viridiplantae > Streptophyta > Magnoliopsida > Caryophyllales > Polygonaceae > Persicaria > Persicaria tinctoria. The sequence goes on along the minus strand of JBANSL010000012.1, from coordinate 36,156,454 downwards.
GTTTTTTTTGTGTTTTTTAGTAATCTTTGTTTCCGCATCAGTTTAAAGCTAAAAGAGCCCGTTAGCTTGTTCTCGCAAACTCTCTTAACAATTTTTTCAAATTCGTCCTTAGTTGTCCATGCCATTTCAAAACGGAAGGGCAAACCTTTATTGGATTCTCGAGTCCCAATTTGAAGAGTAATCGGACTATAATCCGAGGAGGTAAAAGCGCGGTGAATCACCTGCAAAGTGTATTAACGCATGTGTTCATATAACCATTGATCAATGACCTATAGGATTATAGGAAATTAGAATTTGTACTTTTTTATTAGCATTCACAATCACTTTCACAATGAGTGCAATAATGTTGTGGATCATTGAGTGACTTTCTAGACTTAGAGATATTAGCAAGACCATATAGGAAAGGTTTCACAATTCGAGAATTAGATTTAGGAGGAAGCCATTGAAGCTCTAGAGAATCAAACAAACAGAACTCGAATTGATTGAATTGAAGAAAATAGAAGAAGTGTCTATTACAATGGAGGAGACGATGAATTTATAGAACTTACACACACGTGCTAGTCACGTGACATCTAATAACAGAATATGAAACAGACTCCGAGTGTTGTACTCGATATGTTTTGAATTCCTCAAACTCGAGTGAAGAGTCGAGTGTCGAGTGAGGTAATATCAACATCCCCCCTCAAACTGGAGGATGATCCTCAAGACTCATTCCCAGTTTGGAGAGTAATTCCTTGTGATGAACTGCAGGAATTATCTTTGTCAAAACGTCGGCAAGTTGATTTTCTGTAGGGAGATAGCTCAATTGAAGCAAACCATCCAGAACCTTCTCTCGAGTGAAGTGGTAGTCAATTTCAATGTGTTTAGTTCGCTCATGAAATACAGGATTTCGGGCAATTTGAAGGGTTGATTTGTTGTCACAGTGGAGGGTGACTGGCTTTAAATTAGACTCCCCTAATTCAACCAACAAATTGACTAACCAAGTCACCTCAGCTGCAGCTTGACTCATAGCCCTGTATTCAGCTTCAGATGAGCTCCTTGAGACTGTTGATTCCTTCTTTGACTTCCAGGAGATAGGGTTACTACCATATAACACCACATAACTAGTTACAGATTTCCTTGAAATGGGACAAGATGCCTAGTCACTGTCCGAAAAGGCTTGCAACTTGATTGAAGATCCTTTTTGTAACTTGATCCCATAATTCATAGTCTCCTTCATATATCTGATTAGATGATGAAGAGCCTCTAAATGATTTTTGCCCGGAGCTTGTAAGAACTGGCTTAGAACCTGTATTGAAAATGAGATATATGGGCGTGTATTTGTCAAGTAACTCAATTTTCCCACCAAACTTCTATAACTAGTAGGATCAGAAATTAAAATATTATGATCAGAAGAGTGCAACTTGAAATTTATAGGCAAAGGTGTGACACAAGTCTTGTTGTCCTCCAGATTTGCCTCTTTGATGATTTCTGAACAAAATTCCCTTTGGCTTAGAATAAGGCACTTGTCACTGTGTGTGACATGAATGCCCAGAAAGTAATTGAGCTTCCCTAAGTCTTTGATTTTGAAGAGCTAATGAAGATGACTCTTGAGAGCAGTAACTTGACTAACATCAGAACCTGTGAGAATAATATCATCTACATAGACAACTGCTATGGTTAAATGACCATTTTGTGAGAAAGAAATAAAGATGGATCATATTTTGACTGTATAAAACCAAAATCTAATAAAGTAGTATATAGCTTGTTGAACCATTGCCTTGCAGCTTGTTTCAACCCATATAAAGATTTTTTCAGCAAGCACACTTTATTAGATGGGTTTGAAACACCTTGAGGCATGGTCATATACACTTCTTCATGGAGATCTCCATGAAGAAATGCATTGTTGACATCTAATTGAAATAGATCCCAACCTTTGTTTAAAGCAATAGAAAGTATAACCCTTATTGTAGATAGCTTTACCACTGGTGAAAATGTTTCATCATAGTCAATCCTATATTGTTGAGTGTAGCCCTTTGCTATCAGGCGTGCTTTGTATCTTTCTATAGATCCATCTGCCTTTAACTTTATTTTGTACACCCATTTGCAACCAATTGGTTGCTTGCCTGCAGGAAGATCAACTAAAATCTAAGTTTTGTTAGTCTAAAGAGCATCTATTTCTTTATCCATTGCCTCAATCCACTTAGGATCTTTAGAAGCTTTGGTGAATGATTTAGGTTCAACCAAAGAATCAATGCTTGGCATAGTTGATGAGAGACACATAAAAGAATCAGTAAAGCCAGATAGCAATGGAAATTGTTCCAGGTGAGAGCCAAAATTACATATGTAATTTTGCAAGTGTGCAGGAGTCCTTACTATCCTTGTAGACCTTCTTAGAACATGTGGAATACCTGGAACAGGTTGATTTTGTGGAACTGGAGGGTGATCAACCGCCTAATCTTGAACTAAAGGATCCTGTGCTAAATTCTCTTCTGTAGTGATCTCAGCATTAGGGAAAAACATGTGCTCGGGCAGTTCATTTGCAATGTTAGGAAGTGGCAGTTGAGTATCAAAATTGATCTTGTGCAAGGGAAATTGGTTTTCATAGAATTTAACATCTCTAGATACAAAAATTCTATGAGATGTTAAATCCAAAACCTTATATCCCTTCTTACCATGTGGGTATCCAACAAACACACAAGGCATACTTCTTGAATCAAATTTAGATCTATCAACCTTCATAGTGCTCACAAAGCATAAACATCCAAATGCTCTTAAGATAGAGAAATCAGGAGGCCTATGAAAAAGAATCTCATATGGAGTTCTGAATTGAATAGATGCCAAGGGAAACCTGTTAATGAGGTGAGTAGCAGTAAGAAGACATACTCCCCAATATTTGATTAGAAGCTTGGACTGAAATAATAAAGCTCTAGCAGTCTCCAAAAGATGCTTGTGCTTGCGTTCAACCACCCCATTCCGTTGAGGAGAGTGTACACACATGTTGTTTGATGTAGAATACCCTTTTTTGAATAGAAATCCTGAGCTTCAGAACTGCAAAACTCACTCCCATTGTCTATTCTAATCACCTTCACTTTGGTGTTGAATTGAGTAGAAGCAAATTGAATAAAAGATTTCAACACAGAGAACACATTGCTCTTAGCAGCAACTAGGTGAGTCCAAGTTGCTCCTGAGAAATCATCCACAATTGTTAAAAAATACTTAAAACCATTATGAGTTGGAACTTTATAAGGTCCCCATATATCAACATGTAACAATTCAAAGATTTTATTGAACTAATAGGAACAGAGTTCCTGTGCTGTCTTGCATGAGGACAAACATGACATACATGAGGTTTAGAATGTCTAGTAAGATCCTTAAGAAACTCAAAATGACACATTTGATCGAAAGGTACATGTCCCAATCTGGAATGCCATAATTCCAAATATACGGCACTTAAAGCATGATTACACATTACATTGCTAGCCAGATCATCATGTATAGCAGAAGACACAATCCTAGAAGCAGTTTTATCAACTAGATCATGACTGGAATCCACAGTTGTCAGGTATAATCCTTTGGACACCTCACCAAGCACTTGTGGCTTGCTCATTGAAGGGTCCTGGACCAGACAATAGGAAGGTGTAAACAACATATAAGCATTCAAATCATGAACAAATTTCCTTACTGATAATAGATTATAGGCAAACTCAGGAACATGCAACACTTGATGATGCACAATTTTGTTTTGTAAGCAAATAGAACCAACATGACAAATCTTAGATTGTTGACCATTCGGAATAGTGATATAATTGGGCATATTAAAGACCTTATAAGAGCTAAACATAGAGAGATCAGGACAAATATGGTGTGTTGCTCCACTGTCTATCACCCAACTATATACACTACCCTGAACATTGAAACAAAAACTGTTACCTGCCACCATGTTAGTGTCCTCACCACCACTCTGCTTGCTTAAGAAAGCCAAGATTTGATCATATTGTCCTTTTGTCAAAGCTGGAGCAGTAGTGGAACCATTAACATCATCAACTGACACATTAGCAGCAAATCTTTTTTATTTATCCCCTTTGAAATTTGGTGGATAACCATGGACCTTGAAGCATCTACTGATGGAATGGCCGGCCACCTTACAGTGATCACATAAATAATTTCCTTTCCCCTTTTGCCCATTTTGGTTTCCTGATTGATTTCCAGAAGAACTATAAGACTGAGATCCTTGGTTTCCTGATTGAGAAGACCCTTTCTGTCCATTGAATCGACCATACTGACCACTTTTCTGACTGTTACTTTGGTTGTTTCTTTGAAAGGCATTGAAAGAAGCTGCATTCTCATTGATTGAACTAGCATTGTTCAACCCTCTTTGGCTTTCCTCATCAAGAAGCATCCTGTATACATCTCCCATTGGAGGAGTAGGCTTCATACACAATATATCCGTACGCACCCCATTATACGAATCCGGTAATCCCACAAGAAACTGGATTACTTGTTGATTAGCAAGCAATTTAGAAATTGTATTGATCACCAAACCACAAGCAGTACATGTCGGCATATCCACTAGATCCAGGTATTCATCCCATAATTTCTTGAACTTAGTGAAATAGGACGAAATTGAAGATCCATTCAAAAAAATATTGAATAACTCTTTTTGTACCTGATAAAGGCGAGTGCAATTGGGAGATCCAAACCTCAATTTCAATTCCTCCCACATCTCATGTGCTGTACGGAAATACAGCAAAGTTTCAGCTATCTCCTTCTCAACCGAATGCCATTACATCTCTTCCATTGCAGATACCGAGGAGAACCAAGATCTGGAACCGCGAAACTGCCATCGACAAGACTCATCTTGTTCTTTGCCACAAGCGACACCTCCACCGAACGACGCCAATGATTATAGTTGGTCTCGCTCAACAGCTGCGTGGAGAGATTATAGCTCGGGTGATCGGAATGATGCAGATACAGGACATAATTGGGATTAGCTTCGTTTTGATCCATTCTTTGATCAAGAATCGAATTTCAGAAGAAAAAAAACGTAAGAGCTCTAGAAGATCTAGAATCAGAACCTGAAAATTTGACAAACAAACTAGGATCGCTCTGATACCATTTCACAATTCGAGAATTAGATTTAGGAGGAAGCCATTGAAGCTCTAGAGATTCAAACAAACAGAACTCGAATTGATTGAATTGAAGAAAATAGAAGAAGTGTCTGTTACAATGGAGAAGACGATGAATTTATAGAACTTACACACATGTGCTAGTCACGTGACATCTAATAACAGAATATGACTTACACACATGTGACATCTAATAACAGAATATGAAACAGACTCCGAGTGTTGTACTCGACATGTTCTGAATTCCTCGAACTCGAGTGAAGAGTCGAGTGTCGAGTGAGGTAATTAATATCAACAAAAGGGTATAAAAATGTGCCTTGTTTGTTTGGATGATGTTTTTACAACACATGAACTTGGGAGGATATCATACAATGGTCACCGCAGAGAGGATCATTTGTGAAAATATCTTACAGCGTAATTTGTGAATAAATCTGAAGTGTTGGATTAAGAAGATCAATAACTAAAATTTAAAGAAAAAAAATGATTATTCGTACGAATAATCGGATTGCAACCGATAAATAATTTTTATGTGAAAAGATGGTTAATACGCACAAATAATTACACTACGTTAGACGAATAATTATACTCCGTATTATGTACAAATAATCAATCTATTCTATTCACAGTGGTGTAAACATTTAGGGCTCGTTTGTTTAGATAACTAGGGAAAGGAAAGGTAAGATATTAAATTTTACACATAAAATGTATATGATCACCAATTTTTGTGAGCTTAGAGGAGAGGATGGGGAGATATTAGCCCATCCTAGAGGTATTAGTTACCCCACTCAAAATTAGGGAATAGAAGGGTAACACATTTGTATGGAAAATGGGAGAAGGAGGGGAATGATTAGAATAGTGATTAATGAATCTTAACTTAAATATGAACTATATTCATGAGGGTAATCATTACTTTTCCATACCAAAAAACAAACGGGGGCTTAATTTACACAGGAATCATCCCCTGTATATTGAGAGATCCCAAATGTATACATCTGACATTCTGACAACTCTACATAGAACATCTCCCTTTACAACCTTTGAACCTTCGCTTTTTTAATTCTTAATGTTTCTTCAATCTCAAGTACTGAAACAAAAAATGTATTCAAACCTCATGTTTATCAATTCAACATATAAGCTCACTTCAAATCAAAGCAATCAAACAACTAATTCACTTGGATGTATTCAAATGGCCGGATAACTTCATTTTGATATATATAATATATATGAACCGTTAATATTAATCTTCGCCCAAGTACCTCGGAGAACAAGCACACATCCCCAATATCTTCATGCTCCTCTTCTTCTTCTTCAGACCTCTCTTATTCACCTCAATCTGCTTCTTCGACCCGTTCCCCTCCTCCGATTTCCGCTCCATTCTCGCCACCTCGCTCTCATAAGCCTTCAACAGCAAGCTATCCGCCTCCACTCCCACCATGACCGGCGTTGACCCAATCCCCCGTGCCATCGCTACCAGTATCTCCATCACCATCGGCCGGAACTCCTCCCGGTCGATCCATCCGTTCCCGTCCACATCGAACTTGTCAAACAACAGATAGTCAACGTCCTCCGTCTGTTCCGAAAACGGCTGCTGGTCGAGCGCAATCGATTCTGATAATCTCCCGCGGAGATCTTCACGCGAGAGGAGTCCGTCACCGTCTCCGTCGAGCTCTTGGAAGCGCTCGTCGATACAGTTCCGGAAGCTGTCGATTTCGTCGACGAATCGGTTGATCGTCGGTCCGTCGATCATCACCAGCATTATATTTTCGATCGAGAGAGCTCTCAACGAAAATCGATATTCTTCCGCTGCTGCTCTGTTGTTGTGTCTTTTTTTTTTCTTTCCCTTCAAGGCCGGTTTGCTCAGCCCCTCCTAAATTGGCGGGGTATGGTATGAACGTAACGACGTCGTATTTATGGTTTAGTCTTCATTTTTATTTGTCTTTTAAAGTTTGACGTTTTAATTAATTTATTTATTGCAAAATATTTGTGTAACGTAAGGGCGTGATTCATCCGTCAGCAGCAACTTTGATTATTCTAATGAAAATCATTGGCTAGCGGATGGATGAACAAAATATTTGGCAAAATTTATTAATTGATTGATTCGGTAATAAACATACCAGAAGCAGGCAATGTTAGATACAGAATCAAGTAACTACCTTCTCAACCCGGCCAACTGCGGCAACTTTGTTTTTATTTTCAGTATTTTTCACAGATTTAATATAAAAGTATTAGTATTAAATATAAAATTATATTTTCATATATATTTAATTGGAAACAAATATTAAAATTAAAAATATAATAAAATATGTTTATCTACAAATTTGATTATGATAATTTTTAAATAGTTTATTAAAAAAATATTTAAAGAACACCGTCTAGGTGATTAATTTTAAATGAAATTAAAATTCACTCATTAATTAATAATTTTAAATTTTAAATAAATTTAATAAGTAAAGAAGAACTATGAAAATATAAATGGATAGAAAATTAAAACAAATCTCACCCGAGTGAAAAAATTGACATGTAATTTAAATTCTTTTGGCCGAGACAATTGGCACGTGAGTTATGTGGATCGTGTTGATTGTGGATGTAATTGTGTTCATAGCTTTCAAAGATCACTCATTTTAATGGGGATGTAACAAGATTCACATTTTCCTAGGTGTCACTTTTCTAGTTGCTAAGGTCTTATTGTTATGTGCCTTTCTATACATAGTTCTTCCTCATCCCTCATTTCGATTGGTTCTTGTTCTGTCTGGGTTTACTTTACAAGGGTACATTGTGTAATAAAGAAACTTTAGGTGTGTGCTTGTAAATAAGTGTAAAGAGGGGCCGGTTGTTAGAAGGCAGTTAGTTAGCTGTTATAAAATGTGAGTTGTGCTCACTGTGTAAGACAATTCATTCATTCAGTTTCTCCAATCAAGAATCTGTTCTTCAAGCTCTCTCTCTTCCACTCCCAATTCCATCTCATTTCAATCTTCATGGTATCAGAGCTTAACCGGTGGAATTGATCGGAGATGGCGCAGGATCGGCGGTTTCCTTCCTACGCAGAGTTGCAGAGCCCCTTGTTCCTTCATCCATCTGATGGTCCGACGACAATTGTGGTGTCGGAGAAGCTGGCGGGTGCCGGAAACTACAGATCTTGGAGAAGAAGTATGGAGATCAATCTGTCGACCAAACGAAAGCTTGGATTCGTGACAGGAACTGTGATCAGAGCTTTGGATGATCCACAAAAGGCAGATCAATGGGACACCTGCAATAATCTGGTAATAGCCTGGATTATGAATTCAGTTTCAGATTCGATTGCAAAATCAGTGTTGTATGTTCAATCTGCTAGAGAAATGTGGATTCAATTGGAAAAGCGTTTTTCATTGAGTAATGGATCAAGAAAGTATAAGATCAATAGAGAAATTTGCTCGATGAAGCAAACTGGATTGTCGATCAATGAGTATTACACGAAAATGAAGGCTCTATGGGAAGAACTGGATGCCATGGATAGCTTGCCACAATTGATTGGGGCGTCGGCAGATGTTGTCGAATATCTGAGAAAAATCGATCAACTAAAGCAGGAGCAAAGGCTGTTTCAGTTCTTGAATGGCCTAGATGAGTCCTTTGGTGCTCAACGAAGTCAGGTATTGCTGATGTCGGCATTACCAAGTGTTGAAGAAGCTTGCTCGATGATCCAGCAAGAAGAATCCCAAAGAGAAGTGCTTGATACTTCTGGAGATAGATCAGCCATGTACAGCAAATCAGAAGAAAAATGCAAGATTTGTGGAAACAAATGGCATCCCAAAGAAAAATGTTGGGCTGTCATTGGGTATCCAAGCTGGCATTCAAAGTCCAAAACATTTCCACAAAAGCAAGGAGCTGCTAGCAATGAGAAGAGGAACAAGAAAGGATCAGATGAAAAGAAGCAAGGTGTGGCTAAAGGAAACAAGACAGCTGCTCAGGCAATGACAAAAGATGAAGCTAATGGAAATATCTTCTTTACTCAACAGCAATTTGAAGAGCTATTGAGGAAGCTGCCCAACAGTAGTGCTAATGTTGATGATGGGGAGGATGAATTCGATGGTGATTTTGCAGGTAATGCCTTCTGTTTCAATATTCATTCCAGGTCAGATGATTGGATTATGGATACTGGAGCAACCGATCATATGACTCCAGTAATCCATGATATTTTGGATCCAAAATTACATCCAACAGCCTCAAACATTCACCTTCCAAATGGCCATACATCCAAAATCACCCATCATGGAGATCTCACTCTCAAAAACAACCTTAAAATGAACAAAGTCCTGCTTGTCCCATCCTTTCAATTCCGGCTAATGTCCATCTCCAAACTGGTCAAACAAAATCAGTGCTTTGTGACTTTTTATCCTGATTTTTGTCTTATACAGGATTGTGCTAGCAGGAAGCTTTTGGGGATTGGTAAAGAGCGTAGTGGTCTCTACTATCTGGTGACCAAGAGTCTCAATTCCATTGATTCTGTGTCCCTCAAGAAAGCCATAGCCTCTTGTGTTCAACCGTGTAAACCTTACTCTTTGTCTTCTAGCAACTTTGTGTTGCCTAATGACTTTCATCTGTGGCATATGAGATTGGGTCATGCCCCAACAGTTAAACTCAAACATGTAGACTGTGTGCCATCAATAAAAGATGATTCCATTGTTTGTCCTGTATGCCCTTTGTCCAAATTAACCAAATCTCCTTTTTCTATCAGTGAGACTAGGTCCACTGGCATCTTTGAGTTGATTCACTTGGATATATGGGGACCATATCGTGTGCCAACTAATCACAATTGTAGATTTTTCTTAACAATTGTGGATGACTTTAGTAGAGCTACTTGGATTTTTATGTTACAATCCAAAGCTCAGTCTTATACTACAATCAAACGTTTCTATCAGCTTGTTCTCACTCAGTTCAAGTGCAAAATCAGAACTATAAGGTCTGATAATGCACTGGAATTTCTCAGTAATGATTGCAAGCAGTTTTATCATGATCAAGGCATTGTTCATCAAACCTCATGTGTTGATAGACCACAACAAAATGAGGTGGTTGAGAGGAAACATAGACACATCTTAGAGATATCAAGGGCTCTACGTTTTCAAGCCCATTTACCTTTGCATTTTTGGGGTGAGTGTGTATTGAAAGCAGTGTACCTCATTAACAGGCTTCCTACACCTGTCTTAGCCAACAAAACTCCCTTTGAAATGCTATTCAATAAACCTCCTACATACAATCATCTCAAAGTATTTGGATGCCTTGCTTTTGCATATACTCCATCCAAAGAGCATGATAAGTTCCAACCAAGGGGGGTTCCATGTGTCTTTATGGGATATCCAGCCACACAAAAGGGGTACAGAATGTACAATTTAATGTCACAGTCTTGGCTTGTGTCAAGGGATGTCAAATTCTTTGAGCACATTTTTCCTTATAATCCTGAATTCAAACAACAGGTTACCACCTCTCCCTTGTTCTTTCCATCAACAATGCCTTGGTCTGATGAACTGTGCATCACAGCTACAAACACAACTCCAAACACTACTCCAAACACAGCTCCTATAACAAACACAAATCCAGTTGTTTCGCCACTACCTCCAGTAGTGAGGAAGTCCACAAGAAATACAAAATCTTCTGCTTGGTTGACTGACTATGTGACTGCCACTGCTCAAACTGATCCTCAAGAGGTAACTGCTTATCCTATGTCAGCCTTTTGTTCCTATGATCATTTGAATCCTCAAAACCAAAAGTTCATTCTTGCTTTAAACTCAGTTTCTGACCCAAAATATTTTTCCCAAGCTATTTTGGATCCAAAATGGTGTGATGCAATGAATTTGGAACTTCGGGCATTAGAGAAAAATAAGACATGGGTGGTGACAGATTTGCCTAGAGGAAAAACATATCGTTTACTTTACATGTTTTTGATCATTTGTTATTCCATCCGTTCGGTAAAACATATCGTTTATTATTCATGCACACTTCTTTAGGATGGAACTCTATAAAATATCCATCTTTTTATAAATTTTTTAAATAAGTTCGTATTTATTAATAGTAACTACGAAGTTGTTAAAAAATTTTATTAAAAAATAGGTATTTTATATGATTTTTATCCCTTAAAAAATAGTAAAACGTTATATATATATATAGATATATATATATATATATTTTACTGAATAATAGGAGTATTTTATTTTTGTTGTTAACGATTACTCTATCTATCAATTTGCTCAGCCTCTCAATTCACTAGATATTTTGGATCAAATCTTTCTTTTTTTTTAAAAAAAAAAACGAAAAACAAAAGAAGAAGCTCTGCTTGCCGGGAGGAGGATTGAGTCTTATGATGACCTGTCCAGAGAGTAGACATGGGCAAATGCGGGTAGGCCCGCTCGGCCCTGTCTCGTCCGCCCGCATTAACGGGTAGGCTTGGACATGGCGAAAAGCCCATGCGGATTGCTAGGCCTGGCCCGCGCCAGCAACGGATGCAGGATTGGACAGATCAATCAACCCGTTACGGGCCGCTAGGGCCGTAACGGGTACCCGCCTTTTTATATAAAATTAATATATGTGTGTAATAAATATAATATTAATTATTCATTTTTAAAATAAAAGAAAAACAGTAAAATATACATAGATTTACAGTAGCCCTTTTTTTTTTTTTTTTTGAGCATCAACAAAAACCATCAATTACTTAACATCATCCGATAACAAAGTCTTAAGAACCAACGAAAAATGAGAAAAACTAGACATAATAATCTGTCTAAGAGGTTTCAAACTAGCTAAAAAATCTGCCACTTTGTTGGCATGTCTAGATGTGTGGCTCCAATGGCATGCTTCGAGCTCCCCAACAAGAGCCTCGATCTTTCGCAGCTGATCACCTAGCTCTCCCTCTATTCTTTCCTTGTTTTTGATCATGGAGATAACGCGGAGGCTATCCGACTCAATGCAAACCCGAGACAAGGAATACACATGACAAAGCTCAAGAGCCCAAACAATCCCCTCCGCTTCCACAAGATCGACATTGTTGGACTGTTGCACCGATCGAGTTGCGGCGAAGATGGCCATCCCCGTGTCGTCCCTAGCCACACATCCCACACTGCACAAGCTGTCCCGACCCACAGCTGCGTCACTATTAATCTTTACCCATCCCGGCTCAGGAGGAGTCCAGCTGCGGTTCAACTGCTGGCGTTGGAAAGGTTCAACCCGAGCAATGCCCGTCGCCTTGTTGAAATCCTCCACTGCCCTTTTAATATTAGCCGCCATCTCCCTGTCCTCCCTTAACTCAGCGTCGAAGATCCGCCGGTTCCGATGCATCCAAATGGCATCCATAGCATAAACCCATGTCTGAATTTCTTTCTCGTCTCCTCTGTCAACCATTCTCTCCAGCACATCCAAAACAGCCCCCTCTCTCTTCCATTGGATGGGATTGCAATTGCCAGAGGAGCACCGAGAATCTCACATTTATTTTTTGCTGATGACAGTGTACTGTTTGCCAAGGCGAATTGTCAACAGAGCAAGGAAATTGTCAAAATTCTTCGGGACTACGAAGCAGCTTCAGGTCAACAAGTTAACCTAGCAAAGTCAGAGATCTCTTTCAGCAGAAATGTGAGTGTTGAGACTCGGCAACAATTGAAACAGATCATCCAAATGCGGGAGGTGGACAAGCATGAGAGATACCTTGGGTTGCCGACGATGATTGGTAGATCAAAACGGGTCATCTTTGGTCAGCTAAAGAAGAGGATATGGAAGAAAATCAGCGGTTGGAAGGAGAAAGTTCTTTCAAAGGGAGGTAAGGAGACGATTATCAAATCTGCTGCTCAAGCTATTCCGACTTACACAATGTCTTGTTTTAGCTTGCCGGAAGGATTATGTCGGGAAATTGAGCAACAAATAAGCAGATTCTGGTGGGGGGATGGATCCGATCGGAGGAAGATTCACTGGATGAATTGGAAAAAATTGTGCCAACCCAAAGAGAAGGGTGGGATGGGATTTAGAGATATGCAAATGTTCAACAAGGCAATGCTGGCTCGGCAAGGATGGCGGCTAATACAGGAGCCGGATTCTCTTTTGGCACAGATGCTAAAGGCTCGCTACTTCCCCCGAACATCCTTTCTCGAAAAGCGGGTCACCAACCTTCCTTTGCCTGGAGGAGTTTGCTAAAGGGGAGAGAGGTGTTGGATTTGGGTGTACGCTGGCACTTAGGGAATGGGGCGAGCATAAGGGTGTTTGAGGATAAATGGCTCCCGAGAATGTCTAGTTTTCGTCCGGTTGCAAACCAGTGGGGTTTTGATGCTGAGCTGCGTGTCGCCGAGCTGATCGACTGGACTACAGGAACTTGGAATGAAGATATGGTGAGAGGAGTCTTTCTCCCAATCGATGCAGAGGTGGTACTCAACATGAGGGTAAATTCAGAACATTCGCAGGACAAGCTGATTTGGCACTTTGAAAGGGATGGGGGTTTCTCGGTAAAATCAGCGTACCATGTGCTAATGGAGATGCAGGTAGTTGCTACAGAAGCCTCGTCGTCGGAGCCATCAAGAGTTAAGTCGATGTGGAAGAAAGTGTGGAAGGTAAAGGCTGCCCCGAGAGTTAGACATTTGCTTTGGAGAGCATGTAGAGGAGCTCTACCTTGTCTAAGGAACCTCAAACGGAGGAGAGTGGTAGATAGCGATGCGTGTGACCTTTGTGGCCTCCCAGAGGACGAGATTAGACCTGTCAAAACACAACCCGACCCGGTGACCCGACCCGACCGACCCGAAAATTTTCCGATCCGAACCCGAAAATTTTGACCCGAAAATTTTTTTCGACCCGTTGACCCGATTGACCCGGTAATTTTGACCCGATTTACCCGATTGACCCGATGACCTGGTTGATTTATAATTATATATAATTATTTTTTTTATATATAATTAAAATTTATCACAAAATTATCAAATAATGATTTTTTTAATTTAAAAGAGAAAAATTTGACAAACCCGAAATCGACCCGAACCCGACCCGAAACCCGATCAAACCCGAGTTCGAGTCAACCCGAAATCCGTTTTACCCGAGACCCGTTTTACCCGAAATCCGAAGTGACCGGACCCGAACCCGACCCAAATGACCCGTTTGAAAGATCTAGACGAGATGCATGTCTTCTTCCAGTGCAAGGCGGCAAAACAGTAGCCCTTTTCAATTGTGTAATATATACACAACTTACATATATAAAACATTAACTGTATGATTTGTATAGCTTTTTAATCGTTGGAGGACTCACGTACGTGATTAGCATAATGGAAGCTAGTGTGATACATAAAAAAAAACCCTTACATATATACAGCTTTTATATATATATATATATATATATATATATAGGAGGGTTCAAGCGAGAAATATCCGGTCCGGTGAGAAGGAAAGAAGTATTGTGATTGGTTAATTAAAAAAAATAACACGCGCTTTTTTTAATTAGGTGAACAATACGCGCTGGGACTCCTTCCTCCTCACTGCTCCATCACCGACTCCGATAAACACCGCCGGCGCGGGCTCCGATCGACCGATCCTGCTCCTCCTCCTCCTTCCTCCCTCCCATCACCACCGCCCCTGTCTCCGCCGCCCCTGTCGTTTACAAAGATTTCAGCCTCCTCCTCACTGCTTCATCACCGACTCCGATAAACACCGCCGGCGCGGGCTCCGATCGACCGATCCAGCTCCTCCTCCTCCTTCCTCCCTCCCATCGCCACCGCCCCTGTCGTTTACAAAGATTTCAGCCTCTTGTTTGCTCACTGTCTCACTGTCGGAGTGCGAAATTTGTTCCGACGGAGGAGGCGGTCGCCTGAAGAGGAGCTGATGGAAATCGCGCGGTGTCGGTGTCTGTGTCGGAGCTGATGGAAATCGCGCGATGTCGGAGCTGATGGCAATCGCGCGATTTCAGCCTCTTGTTTGCTCGTCGCTGTTCGTCGAGGTTTCCTGAAAATTATGGTTTCTATTTGTTGGTGATTAGAAGTGCGAATGGTAGATGTATGTGCTCTGAATTGTTAATTTGAATTCATAGAAGTTTTATTTTGAATCATTAAATAGAAAAGATCACAATATCTCTCCATTTGATGTTGGTTTCAATTTCATCGATTATGACAATTTTGGACTGTCATTGAATATGGTTTCAATTAAAAATATCAGAGTATCTCTCCATTTTGAATCATTAAATAGTAATTATATTATAATTTATTTTTTAAGTTTGTTTTTTAATTTATATAAATATCAAGTGATTCGGGGTTTTAATACCAAGTGGTTTATGGTTTTAAACTTTTAATATCAAATGGTTCAGGAGTTTTAATACTAAGTGGTTCAACGTTTTTATATCAAGTGATTCAGGGTTTTTATACTAAGTGGTTCAGGGTTTTATACCTAGTGGTTCAGGGCTTTTATTCCAAGTGGTTCAAGAGTTTTTTATATCAAGTGGTTCAGGGTTTTTATTCCAAGTGGTTCAGAGGTTTTTTATACCAAGTGGTTCAGAGTTTTAAACCAATTGGTTCAGCACATATAAATAGAAGTGATTCATGAAGTAAATAGAAGTGGTTTAGGGTTTTAAACCAAGTGGTTCAGTACATATATATAGAAGTGGTTCATGAAGTAAATAGAAGTGGTTCAGGGTTTTAAAACAAGTGGTTCAGCACATATATAGTTAGAAGTGGTTCACGAAGTAAAGAGAAATGGTTCATGAAATAAATAGTAGTGGTTCATGAAATAAAGAAGAGTGGTTCATCAAATAAAGAGTAGTGGTTCATCAAATAAATAATATTTTTTCATTAAATAAAAAATAAACATTAAAAGAAAATAAAATAAGAATGAAAATTTTATAATTATTAAACACTAGTGGTTCATGAAATAAATAGTATTGGTTTTAGTTCATGAAATATGGAGTAGTGGTTCATGAAATAAGGAGTAGTGGTTCATCAAATAAATAGTATTGGTTCATTAAATAAATATTATTGGTTCATTTAATAAATATTATTGGTTCATTAAATAAATAGTATTGGTTCATGAACCATTTTATTTTAAAATAAAACAAATAAATAATTAAAAATAAACATTAAAAGAAAATAAAATAGTAGTGGTTTATGAAATAAAGAGTATTGGTTTATGAACTAATATTATTTAATGTTGATTTTAATATATTCTTTATTTTTTTAAAAGATAATTTGAAATTATAAAAATATATAATTTTTTACAGTGAAATATATATATATTTTCTAATGTATAATTAATAAAATTATATGATGTTTTAATTAAATTTCAAAAACGTTGATTTAATTTTGAGAAGAATACTGTTTAAGGGTTAAAATTTATTAAATTGTATAATGAACATAAAAAGCTGCTTAGTCCAGTGGTTGCCCCATTAATTAGTTGCATGCGGGGTTTGATTCTCTGTAATGTGAAGGAAGAGGCAAGCGTTTTTTTTTTTTTTTAAATATGTACAGGCGCGTGGATGGCACAACGGGACATAATTTCGGGTAAAGTCCATCCCAAGCCCGGCCCGCGGGCGCGTTTACCCGGGTCTACCAGAGAGTACGATACATTGGTGTAAAAGATTTTGAGTGGGAAGATCTATTGTGATCTTCATTGTAGTGGGCCTATTTTGCCGCTCTTCGGGCCCATATAAAGCCCAATTGTTAATTATCATCGGGCCTGTTTTATCGCTAGCTCAGCCCGAAGGTCTCTGTAAGACGCTTACGGGAGGAGGATTGAGTCTTACATTTCATCGGTACCACTTCGATTTCCCGCTGCTTCTTCTTCAAGCTTCTACGCATCCATACATTTTCTCTTGGTAGTCCCATTTGTGTCGCACTCCCGACCACTGTTCGCATCCCTTCGTATCTTCTTCTTCTTCTTCAACTTCCCGCTGACTCTGAAATCCGAAGAAATTTGGAAACTTTCCTTTTCTTCCCGTTTCATTGATTTTTTTGCTCATTCGATCGTTCACTATCATTATTGTTTTCCTGTTTATGCAAAGTACTCTTTGGATTTTCAATTTGTTAAACAATCAAGTGTTTGCTGGCGTTATTTAGGGATTTCGCTCAGTGAGTTGTTCAAGATATTTTTCCTGTTTCGCATGTTGTTCTGACAAATCTTATGCTATGTGAGAATCTCCTGCTTCCAATTCCACTTGTTTCTCCCCATAATTTGTCTGTTGTAATGCTATTTCCAGGTTTTCCCCTTTCGGTTTCAGATGATTCCCTCCTTGAACGAGTTCAAATGATTTTCTTGATCTTAAATAGTTCACTCCAGGTTAATCTCTAACTAGATTTTTTGGTTTAATCGATTGGTAGTGTGATCTATTTGACTTGGATTAGTTCAATGGCCAATTTGAACTCAGGGTTTATTTGGCGCTGATATACTTATAAGCATTGTATTGTCAAACAAACCTTGAAGTGCTCGGTGTTATCCCTCATTTCACAAGCTGTAGTCGCAGTGATACTTGTTGAAAATTAGACACTTCACCTAGTGACCACTGCTTTATAAAATGTGCCCTAATACTGTATTATTTATTCTCTTGGTGGAAATGATGCTAAGTTCCTTGGAGCTTACACAGTTACACTTGGATATTTGCTATCAAAATATGCTGATAACAACATCTTAATTGCTTTACTAGCAGCAACTTGAGTAATCATAAGAAAAAAACCAAATGATTTGTATGGTAACTAGAGAAGCTCAAGAAAAATGTTACTCCATCTTTCACATTTTAATGGTGATGAACCGATGATAAGTGGTGACTATGGTGATGCTATTGGAACTTTGGGCCTTGGCGGCTTGGCTTGTGCATTTTATGGGATATGAGGACTTTTTATGGATGATTACAGACTGTTTAGCTTTCACATTTTAGGGTTATGGTAATATTATCAGTGACATGATTAGAAAGATTAATCCGGACAAGCTAATAGCTATTTAAGGGAGGCGAGGACTCAATGCAACTCGACGAGGTTATTGTGAAGAGTTTGTAAGCAGAGCCTGCTTCTAGAAGCATTTTTCCAAGCTTTATCTGGTATGAGGTAAGATATAGATTGAATTCACAATGGCAATTTACAAATTTTACATATGTCATTACCAATTTAAAGCTTTTTTCATATTTGTATTTGTTTGCATATGCTTTAAGGTCTGATGGTTGTATCATTCTAATTTCTAAATTCCTTTTTAGTATGTCATCAATTGATACCAATCATATATTAAGCCATGATTAAGAGCTAACCAATCGATTTTGATCTATGCTTGCTTCTCCATGCCTCCACTTCTACTTTTTGTCTCTAGATGAGAACAAGTTGATGTATGTTCTTATTGTTTCAATCTCATATCTTCCATATACTAGGCAGATATTATACTGTTAGTTTGATAAATATGTGTTTTACCGCTCTAAGCTTCTATAGTGTACGTCCCGATAGATTTTATTTCTTGCTAAGTGTTTTCTTTGAAGACTTTTCAAAGCAAACACTTTTCATGGTATGAGTGTCATAGAACACAGAAAAAAGATAATCAGGAGTCAGAGAATTTTCAACTCTCCAAATTCCTCAGGAAACCTAAACTAAGCCCCAAAGGCCTAAGCCAATTGGAATGATATTTTCTGGATAGCTGACTGAGAGGCCTAATGCCTTATTTATACTAATTTCAATCCCTTCGATCACCCACAATTAACTATAGCAATTCCCTCTCACAGTCATAACTCATAACCGTCTAATTCTAGGAGCTTCTAGATTTCTCTTGACAATTATGCAATATTCTTTTCTTTTTTTTTTGTAATGAATTTCCGCAATATTCTAATTATGAGCGTATCACTCTCCTTTACTGCTTAAGAATTGGCCTTTTATCGAAGTTATATATCCAAAGGGTCTCATGATTTTAGAAATGAGTGATGAGAATGATCTGTACCGTTAATGGTTGCAGTGGGATTATGGCCAGTTACAGTGAAGGTTCTTAGAATCTGAGTTTGACTTGTTTTCTCGTATAGGCAAATTCCAGGTTTAGAGTAAAGGGTGTATAATAAGATTAACCAAAGCTGAGACCTTTTTGTGCAGTTTACTCTGCTTCCACTGACTTTTATGCTTTGATACATGAATCGTTTAGCTGGTTTGCTGTTCTTTTCTTCTGTGCATATTTCATTTATGACTAGAGGATCCAAATGCAGCTCTTTTTGTTTTTCTAAAATAAAGGAATATGACAGTTTAGAACATCAATTTCATTTTTCTGGATAGACTCAAGATATACATTGCAAAAACCAAGACCTTTAAGGGACTAAGTGCCTGTTTGGTTGAAATTATGAAAATGGAAAGAGCGTTGAGGTTGTATAATCTGAATAAGATCAAAGTGAATATGCTCTTGTCTAACTGCTTAACTTTTTTGAGCATAGAGGAAAGGCTGAATGGAAGTATGAGTTGAAATGAAAATAACAATCAATAAATAATAATCTAAAAGTGGACTTACTTGTGTTCTTCTTCTTTTCTAGTTTTCATAATCTTCAACCAAACTCACCGTATTTAGTACGGTAACTCCATACCTTTCATTCACTTTGAGCAAGCTTGTAAATTTGTGAAAGAAATACTAAGATTTCAATAATACTTGTGTTTGGGAATAGAAACCCTCAAACATAGTTTATCCTTATCTCAGTGGATGTTTTCAGCTCCAATAAAAACCACAAATGTGGTAATATGTAATCCTATAGCCAATGGGCTCAGTTATGGGTGTCTGTTACTTGGGGCGGTCTCATTTTTGTTGATCTTTGCTATTTCTTTTCCTTTTATGGCGTTTGTTGTGTGCCTCATCCAGCATTTGTTCTTTCTTGATAATCTTATCCTAGTTCAAATCAGTTAAGGCTCGTTTATATATATATATAGTTATTGGGTTGGAATATGGAATCGGGTTTGACTTGTATAGGGTTGGTACGGTATGGAATTTCATAGGTATACTCTTGTTTGACAAAGTCTGATCAGATAACAACTTGGAGAGGAAGCAGCTCATTCTGCCTGTACCAAAACAATTTAAACACTAGGTATCGGGTTGGCATTTCGAAATTCCAATATGGTACCTCATACTCATTCCTGCATACCGAATACACCCTTACACCTTTTTCCCTTTATCTTACCTGAACAACTCAATCAAAATGCAATGATCTTCAAGAAACATGAAGCACACTAGTCTGGAGAAGGTATGTAATGTTAAATAACCAGTACTTTTTAGCGAAAGTGTTATATTGCACATTTACTGATATATTTACTGGAAGAGCATTTACTGTCTAAAAAATGGGATTCACCGAATTTTGGCCATATCTATATACTAGAGCAATCCAATATACATTTTGCCTGATAAAGATTGGCTTGATTGTTAACAAGAACGGTATGGTAATATGGGAGAGGAAATCAATTCATCATTAATACTAAGCCTTGAGCCATCTTATATATTACAGTATAATTTTGTAACTTATTTTATACAAGAGAATTTCTTATTTCCAATCATCAAATATACCTTTTTTTTTTTTTAATTCAGCAGTTGAAAAGGATAAAAAAGAAAGCTTAAAAGCTCGTATATATGGAATTCTCTTCAAACTAATTGACCAGTTATCAGCGTGCATGTACAGACATGCCACATTGAAATGCCAGCTTCAAGATTTAATTAAGGAAACTATCGATCAACTAAATAAATATAAAAATCAGCTTGGAAGGCCATGGAATCACAACTTGATTACTTGAAAAGGAAACCCTCGATATAATGAAGTTTTAGTTAATTAGCTTCTACATAACTAGTGGTCTAAATTGCAATTAGTAGATTGATTTCGTACCTTTGTAGTCCCTCTAAGCCAAGCAATGTTCTTAATCCTTTGACACGTCCCTAAAATCCTTTTTCTTTTGAATTTTGAATGTGGTGAGATCCAATAACAGTTGGAGATGAGAGGGTGAAAACATAAAGAAACATTCAAGGGACCACATTTCCGTGGACGGTAAAGTTCCAGCGCTTTGTAGAAGAGACATTAGTTTCCTCTTCGGGGAAATTTAACGGCGCGATTGACAAGTTCAAAGCTTCAACTACACGAGTTCACTTATTGGGTAAGAAAGGGTGAGTCTGGGAGATGCAAATGACGCAATTGGCGAGGTTAATCACCCAGATTTCCCGCTGCATTTTTCTTTTTTAAAAAAAAAAAAAAAATTAAGTTAGTTCACTAATATGATAAACTACAGTAATAAAAATGATTTTACCCACATGCTCTGTTTTAAATTCTCTAGCTTTTCATTTCTTGCATCTCGAGGGCAGTTTCATCTTCCCCTTTTTCTCCCTTGGAAATTTAACATTGAATTTATGGGTTTTTGGTTTTTTCATGCTCGTTCATAAGGCTCATTCAGCTTCGGCAAATATTTGCTTGTCGGCATAGTATAGTATAATATAAAGTCAACCAGGATTGTCTTTAAATATGATCTTTTGAACTTCTTGTTAAGTATGAAATTGGATGTTTGATTACACTTAGAATTTCGATCGTGACATAATGAAAGAATCTTGTAGCAGAAGAATAATATGAGTCTTCTTCTAAGAGGGGTTCCCATACAATGCTTATAGACCCTCTGTGTCAAACCAATGTATACGTTTAAGCTTGAAATACGCTTGCATTTTCGATCTTTTATTCATCTGTCATATACAATTTGCATATTTGTTTGTTGAGAGGTTGGTAGCAATATTTTCCCTCTTTTGGTCATATTTAACGGAGGGTTTCTCAGTTTCTCAATTTGCAAGGTTTATCAGGGTATGTAGACCTAGATTTTGAACTAGTATAGTAGTAGATTACCATCACAATCAGCTTAAGTCATAGGAAAATGAATGATCGAGTTCTTATTATTTTATAATTTCTGTAGGTGTAAACAGAAAAATCGAACTGAACCCAACAGGGAGGAAAAGTATACCCAAAAGTCCCCCATCATCTATTTACCTCTTTAGGAAGTGAACCCAACAACTGTAGTAACTAGGAAGAGATGTAGGCTGAGAGGATTGTATAACTGCCTTCGTTTGGGCTTTCAAATTCAGTAACATAAAGCCTGGGCACCTTATAAACAGTTGATTGGATATATGATATTCATATTCTAGGTATCGACCACCACATAACAGCAATCTAAACCCATTCATTTGGCGGAGAGCAGTTTGTAATCACTTGGTGAAACGTGGCAAACCTTAAATCCATTGCTTAAATTACATTTCACTCCACAATTTTTTTTTAATAAAAAAGCTTAAATCATTATTCACATCGTTATTTGAGAGAGAAGCCCTATTCATCACGTGTGGCTGTCTGCATATTCAGCTGTGTAATTGGGTTAGCCAATCAGAATACGTTGCTCTTTGCAACACCCTTTTTTCAGCACTCTAATGGGCTTTGATTATTGAATCTTCGGCTCTTATTCCTATTCTCTTTCGTAAATTGTAATTGTTTAAAATAAAATAATTTTTTTGTTATTTTGATTGATTTATTTTTAGTCATTGAGACCAATTTCATTCGTACAACGTATTCTATCCTTTTATGTAAAAAATTTGTTACTTTGGTAGTTTTCTTCTTCTTGTTACTCTTGCTGAGTACAGCTCTTTCTATTTAAGATATAGCTTGGTAACTCGATATATGACATTTCAAGCCCTCTAGGTAATTTGACATAAACTAATTGGGGATCCTGTGGTAGGACATTGTTGGGAGTGGGTTAGGGACCATGGAAGGAATTCACATGATAAAATCTACATTGTTACTTAGGGAGTTTCTTATATATGGTCATCAATGCACAAGTGTTTCGATGAAATAAGCTCGTGATTGAGCATAATATTTCGATCATTTGATGTGATAAGTTGTATCTGAATGCCTCAAGTGTAGATACCTCTATGTTGTGACCCCAATTTGCAAAGACATGATCTCTGCTTTTCATGAGCTTCTTATCTGAAATTCTCTAGAATGTTGCTGGTAGAATATGATTCTTGTGGATTGTAGTGATGCAAGTGGAAGTTAAGTAAACAACAAGGGAGTAGTACAAATATAAAGATACAAATGAAGAAATGAAAAAGGAAAAGGTTACTACTACAGGTGATTCCTGGATGCCCCATTTGCTTCCAATCAACATGGGCACCGGAGACTTTAGAACGTAAAAAAACAAAAATGGAAACAGGAAAAGAAAGATAACCCATTATCACAGTTTTTCCTATAATTAGTGTTTAGTTGCTCCTTGAAAATCACATTGATTGATGTGTTCAAATGACCTCTAATCCAGTTAAGCGCATAAATCATGAAATCAATGGTCTCAGTTGGTATTTAGTTTCAGTTTGAATAGATGCACTGAAAACTTGTTTTCTCATGTGCATTGCTCTTTTAAGAACAGGTGCCTTGGAGTTTGTACATAAGCAAAATATCCACACACATGCAGATTGTTATCGTTAAAAGGAAAATAATGGCAAATGATGGAGAGTCGAATTGAACATTCTGCCTAATAAAGTTGTTTTGGGGATGTGTGATTGTATGATCAAGTGATAAGTGTGGTGACACGAAGCTTTACCTATAGTTATAAGGAAGCATGGCTGCGAAAAATCCTCACCATCACTCATGCTTATATTTTAAATATGATTATCTCTAGGTATTAGAAAAATATTGTATGTGCCTCTCCCTGTGAGGTTTGTTTATAAGTACCTGTTGAGTGCTTGAAAACTGGTCAACCGAGTAGAGTGTAAAGTCTCTCAGCTGTAAAGGGTGTGTAGAGAGAGAGAGAGAAAAAGGCTACTGTTTCGGAACTTGTACTGATCCAATAGGAAGCATCCGCACCATTTGTGCCAGAGAGTTCCTCAAGAACATTGTTTATCTTCTGCACAAGGTTTAATTCCTATTGGCTATTGGATCGAAATTAAGATCTCCTTCGAAGTAACGGCTGTTTGTAGGCGGTGATTGAAGTTTCCCGCCTTCGCTTACTTAGTACCAGTGGTTTCTAATTTTTGATCTTCCCTGAAAGTCATTGACAATGAAGGTGAGACACACAAGTAACAAGATACAAACCTAGCTTCATTATAGCCATTGATGGTGATTTTGTTGTTTTCATTTGTTGGAGTTGAATTACTTAGAATGTGTTAACTTATGTGTTTTAAAATTGCAGCTCTTCGGTTGGGTCCAGAACAAGCTAAACGGGAAAGGAAACCAGCAGACAAGTTCAGTTCCTGTGAATCATCGTAAGCTATATAGCTAGCCTCACATTCTTAACCCTTGTTTTATTATTTCATCATATGTGCCACAAGTTGTATGTCGGGCTAAGTTAGCTTTTGTTGCAAAAGATCATCACTCAAGAACTTATCTTTGTCATTGTTTATCCATATTTGCATCCAAAGGACCTTCTGTCAAAGAGTGTCTCAAAAAGGATACTCGAGAAGTAAGAAAATCACGATACTAGGCACCCAAAACTTTATATGCATTCTCAGGAACAGATTTGTGCGTACTATATATTTTGACCACCTACGTTATTACCATATTAGATCAACATGCAACAAAACCATGGCGGCGCTTTAACCTCCATGTCTTATTGATAGACTACAAATTACATTCATTGGCTTGTTAAGTTTTACTTTTTTAGAGTTAATTTGTCTGTACACATGGCTTGATGTTGTTTTATTCTCAAGTAGTATCCTTAGTAAACTTCAATTTCCAGCGACTGAAAAAAGCTTGTCTTCCTCAAGAAATTTTTCATCACACTTGTCCTGGCTTGTCCAACCTAGTTGGTTTACCGGAGCACTTATGTTGCTGCTTTATGATACATTAATATTAAAAAACTTGTTAGACATGTAAGATATAAATTTCGAGCCCTCGGCTGGGCAACCATAGAAATCCCCAGTAGTACAGGAGTATTGGAACAAGTTTTGGCTAGTACGTGCGAATCTCGATGGTGATGTACAGGACAGCTTTAGAACTCATTGAATCTGACCTTAATTTCAGTGTAGATTATTACTGTAGCATTTTCTCCTAGTTTCCTTTGCATTGAATCTCCTTTGCTGATTTGATCTTCTCCTCTTGCAGACCATGTTAAGCAAGGAGCATCAAACAAAGAAGAGTTCAGTGATTGGCCTCAGGGGTTGCTCACAATCGGGACCTTCGGAACCAATGAATTAAAAGACAGTCCTCCTAGTCCTTTGGAGATTGAACCCCAGCAGGCCTTATCTCCAGACTTATCGGAATTCTCACCAGAAGAGGTCGGACATCTACAAAAGGAGCTCACGAAACTCTTGAAGCGAAAACCTGCCAAGACGGAGGAGGAAAATCCTGAGCTCCCCTTGGATAGGTTCCTTAACTGCCCCTCGAGCTTGGAGGTCAGCCGCAGAATATCAAATGCTGCTGTATGCACTGATCCTGAGTACAAGGAGGACGACATTGAGCGCACCATTAGCGTGATCATAGGCAAGTGCAGAGAAGTTCGGGCCGAGAAGAACAAGAAGGACATTGGGAAGAAGTCATTGACTTTCCTTCTTAAGAAGATGTTTGTCTGCTCCAGTGGCTTTGCTCCTGCTCCTAGCTTGCGAGATCCTCTTCACGAGTCCAGGATGGAGAAAGTATGATTTCCAAACTACAGATACTCATAAGTTTCAATTTCTGATTCGGGTCTTTCTTAAGCCATCCGTTTCAGCACATTATTACCATATCAGCCTGATTGATGTATTTTTCCTCCTGTGGCAGCTTTTAAGGACAATAATCTGCAAGAAGATATACCCTCAAAACGCTTCTCGAGCATCTTCCATGAAGAGATGCATAGAAGATAAACATACACAGATGATGAATGACGACGATGAACAAGAGCAGAGACCAAGAGCAAGTGATGGTTCTAAATGGGTCAAAACAGATTCTGAATGTAAGTTTGTCCTTTGTAATCATCTTTTTTTTAGGCTAGAAGGTTACCTGAATTCCATTGAATTTTTATTACATAGTGAATAAGATCAATGAGGTGTAATGTAATGTTGTTTCTTGCAGATATTGTGCTAGAGATTTAACTCTTCTCCGAAAACCAGTCATAACTTATACGATTTAATTACAGGGTAAAACTCTTTTCCACCTTTGATGTATCAATGTTTTTCTCTGTTTGAAGATGTTTCCACACAGCACACCCTCTCCTAACTTTAGGTAAATGTGATCTTGCAGAGTAAATGGAACCCATAAATAAATACATCCATGCTCGCGATTTGGAACTGGAACTCAATTGATGAGATTCTGGGTAGAAGATGATTTGGATCTGGAACTCAATTGATGAGATTCTGGGTAGAAGATTTAAAATCGGGGTCGAAGGAAATGAGAAAACAAAAATGAAAATAGTTGAAACTGGGAATGTCACTTTTTAAGATGGACTAAACAAGGTCCATCTTTTTTTCATGGTTGTATCTGTAATCAGATCAATACATGTTATATGTAATATCGTGTATCGGTTTATTCAGACGAGATTTTGTGCAGCTCGAGCTTGGCTCAGGCTTGCCTAGGAAACATTGTCAAAAGAACTGTTAGTCACTCTTTGTAATCTCTCTTTTTAGTGTCTGATCGGGAGTTCTTAATATGTAACAATGATGATCAGAAGAACTAAATGAATGTATTGTCAATATTATTACTTGTATAATCAATATATATGAAGCTCTTTGATTCGCAAAATAATTGTTTTTCACTCTTTATTGACAACTGACATTTATTTATTTATTGGTGTATTGTACACCACCAGTTCTCGTACTGATCACTATCAGCAGCAGCATCAGATGCACAGTTCAAACTGGTGTAAGTGGATGGAGTCTGGGAATTGGATTTTGTCCAAGTCTTGTTGGATTGCTATACTAGGATCCAAATCAAATGTGTATTACTTGAGTTGGCCAATATTTTGTATACTGTAATAATAATAAAAAAAAAAAAAAAAGGTTACAGTATTCATTGGTGAATCTAATCTCCGGTCACTCGGGTCAGGTCGTGTCGGATCATGTCACTGTCGGACCGAGAGCTCGGACAGGGTTTGTGGGGGTGGAAGCTTCAGGAGGTGGAGGTGGCCCAGGATCGGTAAGGTCCACGAGGTAGGCGGTTGGTCCTGGGCCCGGCAAAAGTATGTGGTAATGAGAAACATACAGTGCTGTACTAGTAAACATGATTGATCTCCATGGTTTGTTTTGATCTTGAGATTTTATTTGCTATTGAAAGTTTATCATAATCTCCTCTAAATGAAGCTTGGAAGAGTGTATAAACCCGACTTGACCCAGCCAAATGAACTCAAAACAACCTTAAACCGAGAAAGTATTACTATCTTCCTGCAGATTGCTATCTCCAATTGTTTTGATTGTATGAGTTTGGTAATAGTGACATTGATGCATTGTAATCCAGTTCAATTGAATAAGCCACTGTTTGATGTCTTTAATCCTTGTCAACTGAGATACTACTAATTGTCTGAAGAAGATTATCCTCATGCCAACTAGCTTTTGCTATGTGAATTCTTGAATATGAATGTGATGTTTCCAGCATTTCGTGAATCGATTAAAGGAACAACAAAACTTGTCATCGAGCATCGTAAAAGCTGATAAGCTATAGCTGATCCTTGTAGAAACATGCATATTCAAGTTTAATTAAGCACCTTTTTGCAGCTGGTTTTTGGGGAGTGGAACTGAGGTTGGTGGGGTCTCTGCAGGTCCGTCACCTCAACACTTTGGCTATATATAGAGGGTCTCCACATAAGCCTGGATTTCTTGCATATATGGATGGGTTGTTGAGCGTCTGGAGTTGGTTGCCTGTCGGAATCTGACCATGGAGATTGTTGTATGACAAGCAAGTTCAGGCGCTCCAAAGTGTTAATGACAGGCTTTTCGGGATCATTCCTATAAGATGATTGTTTGATAGATCAAGTGATTCCAAAGACTTTCCGCCTATCATTTCCGGGACCGGTCCACTTAGATGGTTGGATCACAAGTTTAGGCCAAGCAATATATGAGTTCAAGTTTGTGAGTTCCCTTGGAATAATGCTTTAATAAAGGTTTTATAAAGGGTTTTAATTTCCACAATCTTATCCATATTAAAAATTAAAGGGAAAAATGGTTTTAACTGTTTTTGAGGGTTTTTCTCAATAAGAAGGTGGGTGGGAGAGTATGAGAAAAACACACGTTGCCTCATCTTATAAAAGACCTTTTAGGGTTTTAAGAGTGAGCGTGCGTTTTCCCATCTTGATCATCTTCTCTGTAGAAACATTCTGAGTTCCTGAAAAGATTCCAAACTTACTTTAGCGAGTGCACGCGATCGGAGGTGCTGTGTAACCTTAGGGTCGATGCCTAAAGCCGACTTGAACCGTGGTCGGGGCAAAATCGCTTATAAAGCCGTGGGTTCAGATATATACCACGCCACAACAATGCATGTTTTCAGATGAGTCTTACGCTTTAATTTGATGTGTTTTAATCAAATTGAACTTTGTTCATAGTTCTTACTAACATTTTAGTGCATAAATACATCCTAGTTTCAATTTCGAACCACTTGATTTATGAACTGAGTGATATGATTGCAAATTGATGAAAATGTGCTATCATGATGATTTTGTATAACCCAAGTTTAACTTGTGTGGTTAATTTCATGATGCGCGCGACGTATGCGGAGTGGCACTGGGATGTTGGTAGCAAAATCATTTGCTATGGTTGCTAGAGACAGGAGTTAAAGAAGCTCAGGATGGTAATGAACCAGGAGAGTCTTCACTTTGGTCATATGAATGATCTTCTTCTACTGATCGAGAACACTCGTGTCGGCCTATTTTGTGAAATAAGTTTGAAATTAATCTGCTAAGCAATTCTTGCTTTACTTATTAATTTTAACTATACAAAAATGCATATATGTTGATCGGGTTCATGTGCATATGCTTTATTAAACTATGATCATGAATTCATGATATGCCTATTTTCGTTTGACCTTGGATATATCCTTATGCATGCATATATGTGAATGTTGATCGATGACATGATATTAGGACATATATAGGAAGATGTTTCTTTGAGAGAACTCCATAAATGCTCCTAACATCTAACTTGGTTGTTGATGATCAAAATATGGTGATATGTGCATAAATGTTAAACGTGCTAAATACCTTTTAAACTCATAATTGAGAGGACCACTAGATTGTTTGAGTTAATTTTATGATTAAACTCTAAAAGCAAGTGTGGTAAAGGTGTTATATATATCACGTTAAGTTGATGATCTTTGGATATACCAAGTTGCATGCATTTGCTAAGATCAAAGATGTAGTAGGAAAAAATTGTTCTTGATATATACATATGAGATATAAAACCAACTTGCATAGATCCAAAATGTTTTAGATTCGATAAAGGTAGGAAGTAAGATGCCACAATAGAAGTTAGACAAAACCCCATATAAGATGTGGAAATGACTTAGAGTCTATCTAGTGTTATGAGAAATGTGGGGGTGTTTGACTAAAGTGGTTGTACTTTCCTTTAAGTGAAACGATGTTAGATCTAATATGGTTGATTGTATATATACTTGTTGGTTATGATAAGAACAATTGTGTTGCTTATGTGCTTGGATGGTATAAATACGTGTGAATATCATGATGTTGAGTTTTTTAGCGATGTT
The DNA here is from genome assembly GCA_037127255.1 of Persicaria tinctoria. NCBI lineage: Eukaryota > Viridiplantae > Streptophyta > Magnoliopsida > Caryophyllales > Polygonaceae > Persicaria > Persicaria tinctoria. Next base: position 36,126,769 of record JBANSL010000012.1, on the reverse strand, counting down.
TACTTTTAAGTAAAATCGATCATAATAGTATTCATGCTCATGTCTGCATCTTTATATTTACTTGATTCAAATGTCGAGCTTGAATCAAGTGAGTCTAGAAGGAGTAAATGAGATATAAGGGAAGCTAGATGTGAGCTTAAGCTTGAGACAACTCTGTTGGATGAACTCGTATATGTGAATTAAAGTGAGGTACCTCTTATTTATGTTCTTAAGTTATAGTAGATGAATTTAGAACACTTAAAGAGGTTATGAGTTCAACCCATACTAGTTTCTTCCAAAAGATGCTATAGACGTTGAGTTGGAATCTATTATGTGTATCCCTTCGTGAGAACTAGTTGACTTGCCTAGAGGTTTCAAAACCATTAAGTGTAAATGGATCTCTAAAAGGAATTTTAGAACAGGTGGTTCTATTATAAGATTTAAGGCAAGACTAGTGGTTAAAGGATTCATACAAATATGAAATTGATTTCGTTAATGTATATTCTCAAATAATTATGATTGTCATTTACATTTATTATTTGATTTAGCATTTAATTATAAATCAACTGTGCATCAATGGATGTTGAACTGTGGTTTAAATGACGATCTAGAGAAAGAGATATGTGGAACAGCCTACGGGCATGTGGTTCCAAGAAAAGAGAATTTTGTGTTCACTTAAGAAATCAATATATGGCTTTAACAAAACAGATTTGAAATGTTATGAGAATGTGACCAAACTGTGTTGAAGTTTTCATTTTGTGTATGTAATGCATGTTTTATGCCTTAAATTGGTTATGTGCCTTTATGTGGATATGAGATGATATTTGGCACTAGCATGCACATGATTGATGAAACTAAAAATTTGTTCCCTCTCGCTTTGAAATTAAAGATATGGATGAAGTTGATGTGTTTCTAAGTGTTAAAGAAACTAGAAAAATGAAATTGCTTCATTCCATTATGTAGAGAAATGTTGAGAAGGTTTGATAACTTTACCGTTCTGCCAGTATGATCGAACATTCTAATTATGATGATGTTATAGCTCCACTAGTGGTTTTGTTTTGACATTATGTGGTGGTGCTATGTTGTCAAAATCATCAAAATTGTCAAATTTGCTAGATCGAATATGAAATATGAGATCATAGTTTTATATTTAGTTGGACAAGATATTGAGTGGTTGAGAATGTTTCTAGCTTACTTACCTTTGTGAGGGGGCATGAAGCTCTATCTAATTATTTACATTGTGACTCACATTTGCTTTTTGTGTAGCTAGTAACAATGTAAATAATTAGAGACACACGCATATTCAATTTGATTAAAACACATCAAATTAAACTGTAAGACTCATCTGAAAACATGAATTGCTGTGGCGTGGTATGTATCCGAACTTTGTGAGGGGGCATGAACTTCCAGACTCGCGAATCTTGAAGAGACACACGCATATTCGACATGAAGCTATGAGATAGCTAATTGCGAATGGTGTCATCTATTTGGAGGATGTGAGGTCCGAGAGGAACTTGATGGTCTATTTACAAAAGGGGTTAAGAGAGACTAGCCCTTGAGTTGTCTAAGGGAATGAGATTCAAACTCATATGAGAAGAGATACACCACGTCTCATTCCCATGACAAGTGTATTGAGAAAGGTTGAGTCATGTACTCTTAATGAGTCCATAGCCCAGAGTTGGGTGGTCCTATTGAGAAGGACTTGATGGATTCACCGAATATGCAAGAGGATAAGCATAATGCTCTTAATGGTTCCATAGCCCTAATAAGGGTGGTCTATGTGAGAAAGACTTGATGGAGCTACCTACGAGAGTGTGAAGGGGTTGGTCACCTTCTATGGAAGACTATGGTGGTCTTTCTAGAGCACTCTTCAGCACCCAAGGTATGAGATGACCACATACATATTTGAGGATCTTATCGCGGAATCACCAGGATCGTGGTGAAGGTATGTGCTGTTGAGGTCAACTCGCGAGTCTGGAAGTTCAAGATTCGTTCACTTCTATGACAAGCGAGGCACTCAGCTTCACTATGTGTTGGTTCAAGACTTGTTCACCAACATTTAAGTATCTTCTCCATAAAACAAGCCCAGAATGTTGTTTGCAAAGTTGTTTTAGAAAACCTATTTCCTCGCATTTGTGGGGGATTGTTGGAATAATGCTTTAATAAAGGTTTTATAAAGGGTTTTAATTTCCACAATCTTATCCATATTAAAAATTAAAGGGAAAAATGTTTTTAACTGTTTTTTAGGGTTTCTCTCAATAAGAAGGTGGGTGGGAGAGTGGGAGAAAAACACACGTTGCTTCATCTTATAACAGACCTTTTAGGGTTTTAAGAGTGAGCGTGCGTTTTCCCATCTTGATCATCTTCTCTGTAGAAACATTCTGAGTTCCTGGAAAGATTCCAAACTTACTTTGGTGAGTGCACACGATCGGAGGTGCTGTGTAACCTTGGGGGGCGATGCCTGAAGCCGACTTGCACCTTGGTCGGGGCAAAATCGCTTCTAAGGCCGTGGGTTCGGATACATACCACGCCACAGCAATTCATGTTTTCATATGAGTCTTACAGTTTAATTTGATGTGTTTTAATGAAATTGAACTTTGTTCATGGTTTTTACTAACACTCCAGCACAAGTCCTTTTACTACTTGTTGACACTGATCCCTTCGGATGGGAATGGCCCATCATTTATAGGACTTGGCCCTAAATTAAGCTTGGGAAACCATGGAGCTAAAGTTTCCGAATCATTCAGCTCCTGAAAAGTTGTTGTCTCCAATGTCAATGATTTGAAACTTCTAGAGTGAGCACAACTGTGGAGGAAAGAGTCCTTTTGAGATTATTTGCTCGCAATCTAAGTACTTTTAAGGTAGGAAACAGTTTATCGCTCCACGGCGGTATCGTCCCATATAGAGTGTTCTCACCCACATCCAGTATAACCAGGTTGGTACAGTTGGCTGAGGTGAATTGAATCTCTCTGTTGAGCGTATGTGTTGTTCAAGCTCAATTACTGCAAGTTTGCAACCCTCCATAAAGATATCGGTGTTGGGTCCCCCCTTAATCACTCACCGCAAGACCCAAATTTATGAGTTAAGTACATATGAGGTCCAAATCAATTGCAAGTAATCATTGGTCCAAATTGAAAATGGTGGGCACGACAGAAGACTGAGGTTTTTGAGACATCTCTAGAGTTGAACTCTTTCAAATGGAGGGCTCATTAATAAGGGGATTGATATATACACCGCTAATTTTTACTAGATACACCGTTAATTTTTACAACCTGTAACAGAGTGGGTTGCGGAACTGTTGTCAGATACCCTAAAAATTCAAGACAAAAAAAAGTTTAATATAAAAAACACAATTTATGTTTAGCGCATGGTTAAATTTTCATTTAGCGCATAGCCAAGTGGTCACAACGACCAAATGTCAATTGGTCGTTGCGGCCATTTTTTTTTTTTTCCAAAATGGCACATGTTCGCAGCAACTAGATACAATATGGTCGCAATGACCAATCGTTATGGGACAATGGGTTGATATGGTTGCAACGATCGTTTTCTATTTGGTCACAATGACCATGTTTTTAGCCCGGTTCTAAGTAGAACCGAGCTAAAAACTCCATTTCATAATATAAAGAAAAGACACTTTTTAGTACAGTTCTCCCAAGAACCGAGCTAAAATGTAAAAAAAAAGAAAGAAACAGGCCCTTCTTCGTCCTCCTCCTCTGCGCAATAGCGGAAGCACAACATCGCTTGGTCGTACCTTTCCCCAACGCCACCATCGTGCTCTCATATTCAAGTGGTTTTTACCCTCTGTTGCTTGATTTTACGGATGTCGAATCTCAACCTCATTGCTCTGAGGGATGGCGCCGCCAGCGGGGACAACAATGGCGGATTCTACTCTCCGGTGAAGGAGAAGGCACAACTTGCTCTATACTGGCATATTCATAATTTTTTTTTCTATTTCGCTCTATATTCAACAAGGTTGAATGAATTTCAACCTTTCCAATTCAATAGCAACATCAATTGGTGATTCTATCAAACCTAGACCGAATTTAATTCGATTCATGAAACCCTAAAAAAACTCAAACTCAACTATTGGGAACGAATTGGGCAAATTAAAGTGGTGGAGATATTCATACACCGATTATGAATTCAAAGGCACTTTAATTCATGTTTTACATGAAGAAATTTAAGGAAAGGAAGAAGATTGGTGTGGGATTTGGGTTGTGTTGCTACGACTTCAATGAACGAGAGGGAAAGAGAAAGAATAGCGTGAGATGAGGTGGGGTGGATAGGATTGGTTTGAGGCTTTTTCTGAACAAATAGATGAGGTGGGTCATATCCCTCGGCAAGCCGTCGTTGGTACCCGTTTGCTTTGATGCAAGTCATATCCCTCCTTTCTTCTCGCAAGTGGAGTTCCATTTCTAGCGCTTCATCGTTGGTGTCTTTGTTAAAGTCATACACCCAGGCCGAGGGTATCAGCAACTCTACCGGGATCATCGCGTCGACGTCATATACTAGGGTTGACATGGTACGGTTACCACAAAAAAAATAGTGATTACCACGTACCAACCACAAACTGATGGTACGCAAATTTTCATACCACATACCAACCACAAGTCGTGGTTACCGCATATATGGTAACCACGTACGATTTGTGGTTACTATCGGTACATTACCATGGTTACCAAGCATTAATTTTGTTTGTATTTTTTTGAAACCCCTTTGCTATCTTTCGGTGGTCATCAAAGTTATCGAACGAAAAAATATGGTTACAAAAAATAATATAGTTACTATCTTTTAAAAGTTCAAATAAATCAAGTTCACAACCTAAAGTACAAACCAATTCAAACCAACCAAGTTCAAAGTCTTGAAGAAACAAACAAAGTTCAATTGTTCAAACATTCAAAATGTTTCTACAAGTTCAAACAAAACAAGTTCAAAGTCTTCAAATATTCAAAATGTTCCTACTGTTTGTAGTGGAAAAAGTAGAAATGACCAATTTAGGTCAAAATCAAAATACAAAATATAAATTCAAAACTTAAAATTCAAAGGTAATGACAATAAAACATTAAATAAAAAAATTAATATATATATATACTTGGTAACTGTGGTAACCATGGTATTCAGATTTCATTACCATTACAGTACCACATTCACATGGTTACCACCACGTTGGTTACCGCCATGTTGGTTACTACAAGTGTGGTTACCAACATAGTCGGTTTGTGGTTGGTACGTGGTTGGTATGGTAATTTTCGTACCATTTGCCAGCCCTAACATATACCATCGCAAATTCTTCCTTCGCGATTTGTGGTCGGTTTGTGGTTGGTTTGTGTTTGGTACGTTCTGTATGACCATAGCACTAAAGACAAGACTTTGACTCATTCTTCCTTCGCGATTCCCAGCCTCTTTTTTAGTGCATTTAGAATCCTGGCGATTTGGGGTTTTGGCTTGGCCGTTAGACTGAGTATAGGATACAGACGAGAAATGAAGGTTAATATGGAGCCCGATATAGAAATCGCGGATTCCTTTGCAGTCAAACTATGAGCCGTGATCAGTGATAATAGCTTCTGGGACTCTAAATCGACACACCATACTTTTCTAGAGAAACTTGCGTACTTTTTCACTAGTGATTGTAGCCATAGCTTCAGCCTCTACCCACTTTGTGAAATAATCGACGATTACGAGGATGAAATGGAGCTGGACTGGTGCTTGCGGGAAAGGGCCTAGGATGTCCATTCCCCACATCGCGAAGGGACATGGTGCAGATATGCACTTCAATGGGTGAGGGGGTCGATGATTGAGGGATGCGTGCTGCTGACAGGGGTCGCATATGTGAATGATCATTTCGGTGTCAGCTCTAAGGGTGGGCCAATAATATCACAATCGCGTGATTTTTGCTGCCAAGGCTCTCCATCCTTGATGATTTCCGCAGACACCTGCGTGTAGTTCATGGATGAGAGAGTCAGGCCTTCTTGATCAGAGACGCAGAGGAGGTCAGGGAGGTGGAAGCCTCTCTTGTACAATCGTCCATCCTTGACTTGGAAACAGGCCGCTTGCTTTCTGATGTCCTGTTCGCCTGGGCAAGGCCTCGCTGCTATCCCGTTGTTGATGTACTCTAGAAAAGGTACACGCCAATCTCCAAGGGTTATCTTAAAGACCCCTTTATGGATTCCCCTAGTATGCTTCCATTCGATCACTATGCGATCGCTTAAATCAAGGGGCAGCGTGGCTCCTATTCTGGCTAGATTGTCAGCGCGTTTGTTCTGCTCGTGAGGAATGGAAGAAATAGAGCAGCGATCGAAAGCTGTCGTTAGTGTTCGTAAACGAGACAAGTATTCAGGTAGCATCCCTATTTTTGCTTCGTATTCCCCTTTGATTTGCTGAGCAATTACCTCTAAATCTGTGAAAATTTGGACTTGACGGGCCCCATTGATTAGTGCTTTCTCGATTCCTACGATCAGTTCCTCGTATTCAGCCTCGTTGTTGGTGGATTTGAATAAAAGTTGAAAAGATAAGTCATTGACTTCTCCACCAGGGCTTGTGATAGTCACTCCAGCTCCACAGCCTCCCGCGGACACCGAACCATCTATTACCCAATCTTCCCCTTCGCGATCTTCTGATTATGTGAAAGTTGCTTCCATCACAAAGTCGGCCAGCGCTTCGGCTAGACGAGATTTCCGAGGTTTGAAATGGATTTCAAACTCTGATAGTTCAACTGCCCATTTTACCATTCTACCCGAGAGGGATGGTGAATGAAGAATCTGATGTAGGGGTAGGTCGGAGAGTACATCAATAGTGTGGGCCTGAAAATAAGGTCTTAAATGTCTTGCTGCAAGTATAACAGATATAGCCATTTTTCGATGGGAATATATCTGGATTTAGTGGGTTACAGGACTCTACTAGCGAAGTAGATGGTGAACTTGGACTCTCTAGTGAGTACAGTACCGAAGGTGGTTAATCCAACTGCAAGGTATAGTTGAAGAATCTCATGCTCGCGAGGATAATGAAGGGTAGGGAGTACTGCAAGGTATTCCTTTAGACTCTTGAAAGCTTTGTCCAAAAAGAGCTCCACTCCACGGGTCCTTTATTTTTCAATTGCTCAAAAAAGGTAAGGAATGATTGGCAAGTTGCGAGCAAAATCGGCTTAGGTAGTTGATGGAGCCATTCAACTTTTGGATGTCATTAAGTGTCTTTGGGGGGGCCATGTCGAGTATTGTTTGTAATTTTGAAGGGTTCACATCGATACCCCGGTGACTAATCATGAAACCCCAGGATTTTTTCTAAATCGACCCAAAAATGCACTTTTCTAGATTTAAGCAGACGCAATTGATTCTCAGAGCATCGATGGTTTCTTGGAGGTCAGGGGGATGACTCTCTTTTGTCAAGCTTTTGATCACGATGTCATCGATGTATACGGTGATGTTCCTTCCAAGTTGTGGTCGGAAAACCTTTTCAATCATTCGTTGGAAGGTAGCACCGGTGTTTTTTAGTCCAAAAGGCATCACTTTATAGCAAAAAGTGTCTTGATTGGTGATAATTAAAAGCGGTGCTCTTCTCATCGCGAGGTCTCATCTTGATCTGATTGTAGCATGAATATTGATAGGCTAAAAACCTACACCCAAGTGTATGGGGTTCAGTTCTAGTAATCAAGTGTCGTATCCACAAGGACCGGAGGAATATCGATTATCAATTTCAAACTAGTTCGACTAAGCCCAAAAGTAACGAACAAACTGAGGGAAAATGTGTATGTAATAATAGAAATCACCGATAAAAATGATGAGAAATATATGTATGGAAGATATTCTAGGGTTAGTGATTCGCCAACTATGCATCGTCAATAGACCAAAATATATTCTCGCTTGAATGATTTCTAACTCAAAAGTGAAGGTAGATTGTTTAAGGCAATCGCAAAGATCCTTTCGGAATCGAAGCGAATGTGTCTAAATTGGTTAATGATCTCCTTTTGGTTTCAAGCAACCAATTTAGAACCCTTAGCGCTTAGAATTCTAAATGAAAATCACACCAATTTCGTCTTTCGGTCTTAGTTGATATGTAAAACTTTGAATGATATGATGAATTATTTTCTTGAGTTTTCCATTGATTGAATGATGTATTTGTACACATGACTTCCTTGCTCTCCAAGGATTGAGATACACAAAGATAGAGTTTACAAAGATATGATAAGATAGAATAAGGATATGATAAATTTTATCCAAAAATATAATTCTATCCTAATACCCCCCCCCCTCCGGTAAGCTCATGGAGGGTTCCGAACATGGAGCTTGGAACGAAGTGTCTGAAACCTAGTCGTGCCAACTGCTTTGGTGAAGATGTATGCAATCTGATCTTGAGAACGAACATGGCGAACAATAGGGAACCATCTTCCACCTGTTCACGAACAAAATAATAATCAATCTTGATATGCTTGGAACGTTGATGGAACACAGGATTTGCAGACATATATGTAGCACTGAGGTTGTCACAGAGCAAGATGGGGGGTCGAACAAGGGGAGCCCGGAGCTCGAGTAGCAACTGCTGAAGCAAGATTAATTCGGTGGCAGTGAAAGCAATGACACGATATTCAGCCTCAGAGCTAGACTTTGCAACCACATTTTGCTTCTTGGAGGCCCAGCTGAAAAGGTTGCTATCATAATAGACCGCAAAGCCATGTTGCGATTGATACTCATCGCCATCAGAAGCCCAATCAGCATCAGAGAAGACGACAAGACGATGATCTAGAGTAGGGCGAATAGTCAAACCTGATGAGAGAGGGCCCTTCAGATAGCAGAGAATCCGTTTGACAGCTGATTAATAAGTCTCTGTGGGTGACTGCATGAACTAACAGACCATGTTGACAGCATAGGAGATATCCGGGCAAGTGATGGTGACATACTATAGAGCCCCAACAATACTCTTGTACAGATACGGATCAGGAAACGGATCACCAGCCTTGGTGAGACGAGAGGCCGGTTCTGCTGGGGAAGAGATAGGGCGGGCATCTTGCATTTTGCTGGGCAGAAGAAGATCATGGATATACTTTTGCTGAGATAGGAGAATAGTGTTCTGAGTACGCGTCATCTCTATGCCAAGGAAGTAGTGAAGATCACCAAGGTCATGATGAGAGAATACGCGATTGAGAAGGAGCACAAACTTGTCAATCTCAGCTGATACAGAGCTTGTGATAATAAGATCGTCAACATAAACCAGAATATAAAGAACAGAATGGCCCTATCGCCTGACGAAAAGCGAAGTGTCAGACTTGCAGGCACAAAATCCATGTTGTAAGAGAAAGTGGTAAACCTTGGTGAACTAGGCGCGGGGGGCTTTCTTCAAGCCATACAAAGCCTTGTGTAAGAGATAGACATCAGTGGGGCGAGAGGAATCGATAAAACCTGGGTGCTGAGCCATGAATACTTGTTCTTACAAGTTCCCATTCAAGAAGGCGTTGTTGACGTCGACTTGACGAAGACACCAAGCATTTGGGAGAGCAAGGGAGAGAACAATCTTGATGGTAGCAGGCTTGACCACATGACTAAAGGTGTCAAAGTAGTCAACACCTCTTCTTGATGTAAACCCTTGGCCACAAGGCGAGCCTTGTAGCGCTCAATGGAGTCGTCTGCCCTGCGCTTTATCTTGTAGACCCACTTACAACCAACAATGTTAGCTTGATTAGGACGAGGTACTAGTGTCCAAGTCCCATTACGTAAAAGAGCATCATATTCAACCTGCATAGCATGTATCCATTTGGGTGATTTTGAGGCCTGAAGATATGTTTTAGGTTAGTCATATGGGTCATTTACAGGGGGCAAGGTATGTTTTGTGGCGGTCAAGGCCTTGGGTTTGAGGTCATTTGTCCTAGCTTGGGTAGTCATAGTATGACGTGAATCAGCAGTCGGATGAAAGTAAGAATGAATTATGGGTTGTTGAGGAGAAGAAGTGGAGGACATACCTGTATCTGGCATGGACGAAGCCGAGGGAACCTCCTCTAAAGGCGCTGAAACTGAGCCAGGGTGAGGGGCAAAAGAGCCTTGTGTAGTATGAGGAGTTGAGGGTACATAAGAGGCCATGGGTGGGGGAGGTGTCGTCATGAGAGAAGGAGAGGTTGATGGTGAGGGGGGTTGTGCGACGAGTAGGTCATCGGCAGGGGTGGGGGCGACATTGGCCAAGGAGACTTAGGAGAGGTCGCCTGTTGCAATAGGGAGAGAGTGGGTAAGGTCAAAGATGTGCTGTCAGGCAGGGTTTCAGATGGAGCCTTGGCATGATATGGATATGGAAACCTGGTTTCATCAAATATGTCATGGCGAGCGATATAGACTCAATTGGTAAGAACATGAAGACACATGTAACCCTTGTGGCGATAATTGTACCTAATGAAGATGTAAGGCAATGACCGAAACTCTAGTTTGTTGAAGTTGTATGGACGCAAAAAGGGATAACATAAGAAACCAAAAGACTTAAGGAATTTGTAATCAGGGATCTTACCATATAAAACCTCAAAAGGCGACTTATGATGCAAAATAGGGGTGAGGGTGTGGTTATGCAGATAGACCGAGGTATGGAAGGCATGTTCCCAGAACATGGGTGGTAGTTTAGCATGGGAGAGGATGACAAGACCCTTTTCAACAATGGTTCGATGGCGACGTTCAGCGGCACCATTTTGGGATTGAGTGTGAGGATATGAGACACGATGAATGATGCCCTGAGATTCAAGAAAAGTAGACACATTTCTGTATTCACCGCCCCAATCGGATTAGAATTGTTTGATTTTGGCGAAAAATTGTTTCTCAATCATCTTCTGAAATTGTTGAAAATATGAGAAAACTTGATACTTTTGTGTGAGAAAAATAGATCCAGACAAACTTTTTACAATCATCAACAAAAATTAAGAAATATGAATTGCCATTAAATGAAGGAACAAGGGCAGGACCCCAAACATTTGAATAAACTAAATCAAATGGAAACTGACTAGACTCATGCGGACTATTGAGAGAGAGTCGGTGACTCTTCCCAAGTTGACAAGACTCACAAACACTTTTAAGATCATTTTTGGAAACTGGTAATTGAAACCTAGAAAAAAGACGCCTGAAAACTGACTCATGAGGATGACTAAAGCGCTCATGCCATATCTGAATAGTGGTGTTTTCTCCAAGGTAAACACGAGGTGGGTGAATGCTGGGTGATGACAGTTGTAGGTGGTAGAGCCCGTTTTCAACGATTCCTTTGAGGAGTGTTTGTCCCCGCTTGTCCTTGACAAAACAACAAGTATGAAAAAAGAGCATATAAGCATCATTATCTCGAGTCAATTGGGAAACACTGATGAGATCTTTCTTTATATCAGGAACAAAAAAGATAAGGACTCAATCGTATGGATATGGAAAATACCCATCGTTCCCACCGCTTCTTGATTAATGGTTAGGCCTGAATTTGACAACGGAGCTTTTACTTCATTCGACCCCATCGTCTCCACCCCGTAGGAACTACGAGATCACCCCAAGGACGCCTTCGGCATCCAGGGGTCACGGGCCGACCGTATTTCTCGAAAAAGTGATTCGATTGATGGGATTTGGTATGATACTTATGAGATCGATGAGATTGAAAAATATACCGGTCGAGGGTGTGCAGGCAAAGATGATGAACCCAAATGCATAATGGGAAGAGACATACCGTTGCCTACGTGCAAACCTTCATTTCCGGTTTAATCAGAATGAACAGATAAGTTACCGAAGTCAGAGGTAACATGGTTTGTTTCCCCAGAGTCAAAGCACCAGTTTGGGTCGACCAAGGTAGAAGGAGGATGACCCAACTGATAGGCCTAGCGCTGCTGCGGAGCTGATGAAGACGGTTGGAAGTGTTGCTGTGAGGATCCGCGACTGCGTCCTTCACCAAGACCAGAGCTGGTGCGACCACCACGGCGGCCTGAGTTGGTGTTTGTGGGTGGGAATTTGCTGGTGTTAAGGCAATTCTAGCAATTGGTCGCCTCATGCTGTAGTCGAGCACAAATCTGATAGGCAGGCCGAGGGCGGGAGGAATCGGTAGGAGCGGAATCAGAGCGAGACGACGTTTGTGAGGATTTGGACCCACGGATGGCAACGTTGGCCATGAGAGAAGCGTCATTGGCGGGAACAAGAGAGGCAGTGATACGTTCCTCTTCTCGCAAAAGAATTCCAATGAGTTGATCTGAACAAAACGGCTCTGTCTGCATGTTGTAGGCAGTGGGCAAGGCCGAGCAAGAAGCGTCCAATCCATTGAGAACGCATTCGACAAAGTCCGAGTCAGGCACGATGTAGGAGCACTCGGCCAAGGCATCGGAAAATCCACGTTTCTTTTCAACATAGTCAGGGATACTTAAAGTTCCTTTTTTGAAATTATGCATCTGTTGTTTGAGGTGCATCAGGCGTGCCCTAGTTTGAGCAAAGAACATCCTTTCAAGGATGCTCCATGCCTCATGAGTCGTCTGAGCACAAGCGACGTGAGCCATCAGGGACGACGTGAGGGTGGTGCGAACCCAGAGGTAGATCAAGCGATCCTTCTTCTTCCATTCAGCAAAGGCTGGATTTGGCAGAGGCGGATCCGTAGACCCGAACGGTGCCGACAGGTTCGCAGGAGGTTGAGAGGTGGCGGCCAAGAAGTCTTCAATGCCGAAATCTTCGAGGGCAGACTTGATGGTGTGGCGCCAAAGCGTGTAATTTGTCCGATCAAGGCGAAAGTTGAGATTCAGGAACTGCAGAACATGCATGGGGCTTGACCCTACAACAGCGAAGAGGAGGTTGCTGGCGTTCTTCTGGACGGACTGATCATTGGGGACGCCGTCAAGAGGGGTGGTGGAATCGGTCGACATCGGGGAGCGGAAAATGAATATAGATCATGAGGATCAAAAGTAGGTTGATACCATGTAAAACTTTGAATGATGTGATGAATTGTTTTCTTGAGTTTTCCATTGATTGAATGATGTATTTATACACATGACTTTTGACTTCCTTTCTCTCCAAGGATTGAGATACACAAAGATAGATTTTACAAAGATACGATAAGATAGAATAAGGATATGATAAATTCTATCCTAATATGATATAACGATCATCTAGAATATCTATAACAATCCATAAATCCTCAAGAAGTTTAAATTCACTTTCGATCATCTAAACTTCGGGTTTAATCCTATGGTTTTAATGGATCAAATAGCCTTTCAGCCTAAATTCACCATCTAAATTCCAATTTAGGGTCTTAGTCTTTCGATTTCAAACCCAAAATCAGTTCTAACCAATTCTCATCGATTAGGGTTGGCGCAATAGGATTAAATCACCAAACAAAATCAGAAATCAATCAAACGATACTAAGAACGAGTCTATTTCCGCATCGTTGGGATCACCCCTACCCTAGAACAAGAGATCTAGCCACTCATAGACAATTTCATGCTCAATTCATTCAAATTTGACAAAGCAAACATGAATCTACAAGAAGAGAGAGCGAGATTTACCGAAAACGAAGAATTCAACAAGTTCCCAATTAGAATCCCCAAGAATCTCCCAATAGGTCTCTACAAGTCCTGATTTTCATCCCCAACCTGATCTGACTCTCAACCTCTCGAATCCCCCCATTTTTAGAAAAGAAAACGAATGGATTCTGAGCAGCATTGTTTGTACAACACTCGACCAGAGTGAGTCTCGAGTGGTTTCTGCACTTGGTCGAGTGGCTTCTTGCTTTTTTACCCTGGCTTCACTCTTGCACCACTCGGCCGAGTGGTTTCTAGAGGTTAAGTTTGGTCGAGCCTGCTGCGCTTCTTTTGGCACGTCTCCTCGATTCCATCCATGTAGCTCGTCTTTGACAACTTCTAGGCTTACCAAAGAGCCCTGAATCATCTCTTTCTCCTTAAGCTCTTGAATCAACACCAAAACCGCTCTAAAACACCTAAAATTGCAATATAACCGCGGTAGACACTGATTCCACAAAACTAAACAAAAAGGGCCAAAAAATATATAAAATACTTAACTTAAATGCTCTAAGCCCGACACAAACATGCCCTATAATCATCACCAAATAGACGCTATCAAATATGCATTAAGGAAGCTTAATGTGGCGTGCCTTGCGGTGGTGTCCACCAATTCGTCGATGGAAGGAAGGGGGTAACTATCCTTGGAACATGCTTTGTTCAGATCTTTGAAATCTACACACATCCTCCATTTACCGTTGCTCTTTTTGACGAGGACTACATTTGATAGCCAGGTCGAATCATTTACCTCACGGATAAAACCGGCATGCGGAAGTTTGTCAACTTCATGTTTGGTTGCTTCGGCTTTTTCTGCTGCCATCTTTCTTTTCTTTTGGCATACGGGTTTTGTGTTGTGAACGAGTCTAAGTGTTATACGATCTCGTGGGGGAGGCCTTTCAAATCTTGAGGTGACCAGGCAAAAACATCTCGCGAGTTCTTCAAAATTTCTTTGATATGATCCAGATGGGGAGTCTCTAGGCTGTGCCCGTGATAGAGGGCCTCAGTGCTATTCGTAAAGAGGAAGAAAGCTACTTGTTCCTCTATAATTTTGTCCGCTATCTTTTCATGTCATACTTCCAAATCAGCTTCGAAGTTTTCTAACATGACTTCCTGGTCGTTGTCGTCGACTGTCTCTGATTTTAAAGATCCTTGGCCCGGGTTATCGATCGCAAAAACCCGTCTATGACCTTTTTTAAGTGAGGCTAAGTAGCAAATTCTGCTTTCCGATTGTTCTCTCCGAACTTGTCCTACTTTTCCGTCGGTGCATGGAAACTTGATGCCGAAATGGTAGATGGAGCACGCAACTTGGAATTTGAAAAGACTGACTCGGCCCATGATGGCGTTGTAGATAGACGGAAAACGTACCACTGTAAATTCCACCATGTGAGTTCGTCGATTGGGGGTAGTTCCCAATGTTAGGGCCAACTTGATGGCTCCGGCCACTTCAACCTCTTCTCCTGAAAAAAAGACGAGTTTTCCTGAGTAACGGCGCAAGGCGCTTTCCGCGATACCTAGTTGTTCGAAAGTGCTCCAATAAAGGACGTCCGCTAAAGAGCATGTGTCTATCCGCACACGTTTGACTTTTTTGGTACCTAGCTGCACATGAATGACGACAGGATCTGAATGTGGCATCCTGAGATCGCGAGCGTTAGAAACAGAGAAATTCAATACCACATGTTCTGTGGAAGCTTCTCCGATGCTAGCTTTGGATGGGGGTTGTCTTGCCTCTCTTTCATAATTCTTCCTCTCCTGATTGATGTTGCCGGAGGAGGAAGGCCAACCCGTGATGGTGTTGATACATCCATCAGGGGGTGGTGGATTCCGGCTATCTCTTTTGGAATGTGAGGCCCTGTTTGATGAAGACCTTGCTTCGGGGGCGTTTTGCGTATCTCTGGGTGGGGGTCGGTACCCACCTTCTCTGTTCCCGTTTCGTCCTCCACGGCCCCGTGGATATCCTCATCTTCCTCTCCCTCTCGGTGCGTATGAGGGATTATATTCTCGCGGCGGTACAACAGGTGGATTGGGAGCCACCGGGGGCGCGCATATTTGTAAAGGCGTATCTGTTCGGGGCGAAGGGGCCGGTGGAACCCCATAGATAGGGGGAAGGACCATTTCAGGGTGCGCCATCATTGCATTTGTCGGGGCGGTGAGCGGGTTTGGACCCGCTTGCTGGTTCTACTGCACTTTGTTTCAAGGGACTTGCGGGGGAGCGACAGTGTGCAGCCAACGAGGGTTGTTGCGTGGCTAGTTGTCTGGTCCTCCCCTTCCGCAAAACTTATTAGCAACTTTGTGAAACAAAGAAGGTTTTGCTTCATTAGTTCGTGAGCTCAAGCTGGCAGCCTCCATGACATGGATTTGCAGAGTCACAAGATGGTTTAGCTCGTCGTAGTTTTGAGGCTCTTTTCTGAACAAATAGATTTTAAAACCGCCTTCAGCTAGGTTGCCCATCAGGATGGTGCTTGCGGATTTTTGATTGAACTTTGGAATTTGGACAACCATGTTAGTGAACCTGCTGGAGAAATTTCCCAAAGACTCAACCGGCTCTTGCTTGATGGAATTCAGGTCTAGCATAGTCCGATTTCGTGTGCAGACGCTGCCGAAATGAGCGAAAAAGATGCTTGATAGTTGTGTGAAACTGCTAATGGATGAACGGGCCAAATTGGTGAACCATGTCATGGCCACCCCACTCAGCGTGGATGGGAACGATCGGCAAAACATAGCGTCGTTGTTTTCATTCGTCCCCATCGATGTTATGAATTGGTTCATATGATCGTTAGGGTCAGAATTCCCAATGTACTTCGTGATCGATACGTCTCTCCATCTTTTGGGAACAGGAGCTTCGTGTATTGCTTTGCAGAAGGCGGAGGGGAATGTGGACTCATCTTTGTGAATCGGGTCAGGTGCTCCTGAGGAATTAGAGCGCGATGAAATATCCATGGCGTTGTAGTTGCGGGCTCTTTTGTCGTTGTTGTCGTGGTCTTGATTTTGCTCAGGATTTGGCAGGTCGTCAGTTGGGTTGGGGAAATGGTTGAAGGTAGCGGGTGTTGGGCCCTGCTACCGATAATAGCCGTAAGAGTCGTACTGAGGGGGTACCATTTTCGCGGGTTGACCGTAGCATGGATGTTGCCGCGAAGTACTGGTATGGGGGATCCCCCCCCCCCCCCCCATGCTCCGTGCTGACCAAATGGAGAGGGCGGAGCTGCGTTCCAGAAAGGCTGTTGTGGAATGTTCTCGTCTTGTTGAGGGTGAGCCTCCTCTTTGGGAGGATCATTGAGGTTTTGACCGTTGGTCGAGCCTTCATCGTGATGTTGATTTCCAAAATCCTTACCAAACAACGTGAAGTTCATAGTTCCTGCAAAAGGGTTAATTAGTGCAAGGAGTAAAGTTGATATTCTCGCGGGGGATTTGAAAAATTATGAATCTATATGTTGGAAAAGTTAGGAAAATATAAAAACGTATTTCTACGAGGAACCTCTCGTCGTGAAAGGTCCTCACGGACGATGTCAATGAAGCGTTTTTAGAATTTCACCTATACTTATTACCTCAAGGTGACGACATATTTCCTTAATTACATGCAAAGCCAACTAGGGTGGGTGTTTATACAAGTTTTTTATTAGTTGGCGCTTTAGGGGTCAAGCTAATCTTCACGATGTCGTTTACTCACGTTCAAGTGATCATTGTTCAATCGTCGTCTTTAGAGGAAGTTCTTCAGATGATGTTCTATTTTAGATACGTTCTTCTTCGATCAAAGACTTCAAGAACTCAACTCCGAGGGCTTTATCTCAGGGACAATCGCAGAGCTATTCTTTCTCTCTCTAAAATCGGATCCCTTCCTTGAGGACTCAAGAGGGGGTATTTATAGGGGTGTTAAACGAGCAGCTGGTGACCTCGTGGTCTGGCAGAAGACACGTGTAACGCATGCCCTCATGCCAGAGAGTTGGATGGTTGCACGTGGCTATATCAGCAGAGAGGTGCTTGACCAACGAGCGGCTTGCCTTTGCTCGACGAGATGAGAGGGCGTGTGGACCCTGTTTGCTTGTAAGTGTCAGAATACTGACCGCGATCTTATGTGTCATTCTTTTAGGAGATAACGTTGGTCATGATAGAAGGTTCGCGATTCATAACGTAATGTCTGAGATGTCTTTTGCGTTAGGTGGCCTATTTATGACGTCATATCTCTATTGATTGAGGGGGATATTTTATTTACAAATTCAAGAGGGGGCTATTTTATTGGGCATCGTCACTTGGCATTTTCAGTCTTCACTTGGTGTCCTTCGACTGTCTCTCTGCTAGTCTCTTTTGCTGAGATTTTTTATATTTCGGTTTTTTTCTTCTTCTTGTATTTGCTTATTTCTGGTTGTTTCATCTAGGCTAGCCGAGATTACTGTTGTCGTTTGAAATCTCGAATTATTTTATTTTAAAAAAAATAAAAATAAAAGAGAATAAAAAAATTTCAAAATTTGTAATACTCAAATTGATAGAACATGTAATTCCAATTTCCAGGTGACGCACATCTGATCGATGACAGCAAATAGTGAAAGGTTAAGTTGAGCAGCGGGTCGCCCATATCATATGAATCGCCTGCGTCACACGCAATTCCATCCCACACCCTCCGACCTTTGCTTGCTAGTGTAGTGTGGTACAGTACGCTAGTCCACATCTTCCAACTTTAGTTTCATTATAATTATTCCATTAGATTATGATTTAGGACGCTTTCACATTACAAAATAATCCCCTCTTTAGTCTTTAATGCACACCGACGACGGGAAACAGAACAGGTATTACTGTACTAGTAGTATAATACGTAGTAGAGAAAAGAGATTGCCCTCTCCTTTAATTCCAAACTACACAAGTAAAAGAGGATTTGGAGAGACGACTGAGTTCTATGTATGTACGAGTAGATCTGATTCTGCAGCACTGAAACCAACCCAAATACCTCTTACTTCTTCCCATTTTCAGCTCTGGCCGGCATAGATCCAGCTTCTCTATTCCAGGATGAGCTCCATTCACCGCCTCCTCGTTGCTCTCTCACTGCTGACCGTGTCCCTCATCTTCGCCGCTGAAGCCTCCGTGCACCTGTACAGAGGGGACCGCTTCCTCATCAAGGGGAACGCCTTCGTCTTTCATGCCGGCAGCGAAGGAATCTACGCTCTTCCTTCCCTCAATGACTCCGCTCCCGATTCCTTCATACGGTCAGCCCGCTCCTCCATTGTGCTACATCTCTTGCTTCTTTCTGGAATTAATTCTTTTTCCTGTTCCCTGTGCTAATTCAAGTGGAATTGTCGGTGCATTTTTGTGCTCCAGCTTTGTAGATCTGATCTGATATGACTTGGTTAGGCTAACTGCTTAGCTTTAGTTTCAGTGTAGGATTGGATTAGCGGTGAAGAGATCGGTGTGTTCATAACTTTTCCTTTTCTTTTTTTTTAAGTCTATGGACATTATGTGAAGGTATCCAACTAGATACTGAAACAACCTTTTCAAGGCTACTCAGTAATGGTCTGTTGGCACCTTCACCAACTAAGAGATGTCTGTTGGCTCCTCAATGTCGGCTCAACCCCACACAATCCACGATGAAAACACCCCGTTTATCATCGACCGATTTCCCGACAACCAAGTTAACCACGGCCAACTTAGCGTGGAAACTTCAAAATTAAAGCACTCCTTGACTTTGACGTTCATAGATAACATAAACACCTATCCCTACCCTCCAGGCGCCAGCATTGTGACTGGAGGTGTGATTGTATTTGTGATCATGGTGTTTATCTGGCTGACGGGATTGGGGATCGGAAGATGATTAACGGAGCGTTTTCATATTTGGGATTGTGAATTGTATAGGCTTGAGCCACCATTGAGGAAGGGAGGGAAGTAGCTGATGTTTGGTAGCTTTGGCCTTTGGGTCTGGAGGATCTGATACCTTGTATGAGAGTGTTCAAATTGTGTTAACAAACAACTCGTGATTTAGAGACTTTGTACAAATTAGGCATCTAAAGGAGCCATATAATAATTGAATTTGAGAATATATACACCCAGAAAACAAATCGGCTAATTAGTAACTTATAACTATTTCATAAAATCGTAAATAAGTTTAATCTTCCGCCTTTATTTCCTTAATAATAGAGAAGAATCTTCAATTAGTAATTTTATTTGTATGGTAGCCTTTGATACAACATGCTATTTTTTCTATTGAATGGATTATTAACTTGGAATTATAGTGGTAGTCTTGTATTTTTATACTAATTCCTATTGGCATATTTTATCATTTGATTCATTTCATATATCCAGATTTGATACAACATGCTATTTTTTTCTATTGAATGGATTATTAACTTGGAGCTATTTTTTTCTATTGAATGGATTATCATTTCATATATCCAGATTTGAGAAGATCGCATTTCAAAGGCCTAAGGAATTCTCGAATTTCAGCTCTAGTATTCATGCTTTAGTTTTTGAGGTGGATGATAGGGAGACAATAGGAGGTTCTGCCTATGGTGGTCAAAGAGCAGTTTGCTGCACGGGGGATCTTGCCAAACTCGGAGTATGTAAACCAGGAGAGATCATTCATAGGAAGTCCAATAAAAACCCTGGATGGCCTCAACTGTATGGCATATCATTTGATGTTGATGAAGAAGTTACATTATTTCCATCTATAAAAATAGGGATAACAAAAACTGGGATGTATAATTTGTACTTCATCCATTGTGATCCGAATCTCAAAGATTTGGTTGTGGAGGGGAAATCTGTATGGAAAAACCCTACTGGCTACTTACCTGGTAGAATGGCACCTCTCAGGAACTTCTATGGGTTCATGTCCCTTGCGTTTGTGATTCTTGGAATATACTGGTTCTACCAATATGCTAGATTTTGGAAAGAGGTACTTCCATTGCAAAACTGTGTAACACTAGTCATAACATTGGGGATGTTTGAGATGGCCTTCTGGTACTTTGACTATGCTGAGTTTAATGAGACTGGAATAAGGCCAACTGGAATTACGATATGGGCTGTCACCTTTGGTACTATTAAGCGTACTGTATCACGGTTGATCATCCTAATTGTATCAATGGGCTATGGAGTTGTGAGACCTACTCTTGGTGGTATCACATCTAAGGTTGCTTCCCTTGGAGCAACTTTTTTTGTGGCATCTGAGGTCCTAGAACTGTTAGAAAATGTAGGTGCTGTCAGTGATCTGTCAGGAAAGGCAAGGGTGTTTTTTGTTCTTCCGGTGGCAATATTGGATGCTTTCTTCATTATCTGGATCTTCAAATCCCTGTCTGCAACTCTAAATAAGCTCCAGGTAAAAAAAAATTCCCTAGTTTAAGATAATCTTTGAATTAAACAATGATTAAATTTTCATCAAAGTTTTGGAGCTCTCTTTTTGTGATTTGTTTGATTATTGTGGTTTATTACTTTATTCAGGCTAGGCGCTTGATGTCCAAGCTGGATATTTACAGGAAGTTCACAAATGCTCTGGCCATAGCTGTTATTTTATCTATTGGTTGGATATGCTATGAGGTCAGTATGTTGATTGCTAACTGTCTTTCACTCTCATCATTATTATTTTCTGCTTGTTTTAGTTTGGTATGTTTAGATGCAAAAAAAAAGTTTGGCATGTTCGTGTCCTAAACAGGGAATGTCTTTCTGTGGAAGTTGTTAACTATGAAATAGTGCTGCACTACTACTGTCAAATTGTTAGTCTAGGGCGAGCTTTCAAAACTAAAACATTTTCTAACTGTGGCTATATAGGGTGATTTGTGATTAAGCTAGTAGCTATTATGATGATTCTAAATGTGGAGAACATATGCTCCTAAGGGGTTAGGCACCAGGACATGTTTGAGTTGGCAAATACTTCCAAATCTCTCTCCTGGCTCATCTGACAGCAATATCCAATATATAAAATATGTTTATCTTCTACATGTCTGTATGCTTCTTCCCTTGTCTAATAATTTTCTAATCTAACATGTTACTTTTGTTCTTATAGTTGTACTTCAAGTCAGCCGATGCTTACAATGAACTCTGGCAAAATGCATGGATCATCCCGGCTTTCTGGCAGATCTTCTCCTTTTCACTACTGTGTGTAATCTGTGTCCTCTGGGCACCTTCACAGACTTCAATGAGGTATTGTGTTTTCCTTCTACTCTGACTATTCATTGATAAAATCCTTCAGAATGTTTGTTCGATGCTTAAGCGGGTATGCATGCAAATGCATGGTTTCAGGCTTTCAGCTGTGAAAAAAAAACGTTTCACAAACAATGAATCATTTGATACAGATCATGCGAGAGAGCATTTACTTGGCAACATTCTTATGTTCTTATGCTGTCATTTAATTTATAATTCACTTAAATGACCTCTGGGGCTTTCAAATGTTCTTGGTTCATGAGTCATCAAATGAGGAACTCAAGTGTTCTTGGTTGTTTAACCTTTGATGTTTCATTTACAAGTTTGTGCAATCTCTCTCCTTCACCACGCCCCATTGCATTAATAGGTATGCCTATTCTGGAGACGCTAGTGATGAGCTCGACACAGATGATACTTTGAAATTGATAAAACCAGCCCTAGCACCATCAATGGACGTCGAAGCCCCAGTCAACATGAAGCCATTGCAAGGCAACAATGGGCTTCTCAGCGACAGCCCTGAAGAAGACAAAACAGAGTAAAACTTTGAAGTATCAATTCTCAGTTTTAAGAATATCAAATTCCCGGGATAGATCATAGCCTTATCGATACATGAAGACGTCTCACAACTTAACACGAGGTCCTTATCTTTACCCAAATTGAGGGCACAAGAAGGGTGGTCTATTCTTGTTCTTTTATGCGTCATTTTCAAGTGTAAAACTAGTGCTGTCATCAGTATATTTGTTGAAATCTGGAGATGTTGAAGAGGTAGTAGAGCACTTTTTTTTAATTGGCCTTAGTTGCCTAACATATAATAAATAGTATGCTATGTATCATTGTGTTGTGATATTTGTAGATTTTTGTTCCCGATTAAAGTATTTATCTTGTGGTAAAAAGGGGGGAAATCAAATATTGTAATCTACTCCATGTATTTTTTTTATAAGTTAAGAATTCGAGATTAGACATGACTCATTTTCGATGGGTCGACAAGACAGCAAATGGAAAATCGTTGAACATTCAACAAAGCGTCAGAAAAGGCGCAATAAAATAGGCAGCACACACTATATAATAGGACGAGTCTAAGCAAATCTAAAACTAGCAAGTTGATGACGTAGACTAATAACAAAGCTAAGCACTACCTATGAAGTAGCACCGCTCGCCAGCGATACATCAGAAATCTCCCGTGGGCAATAAAGGCAAACCTCCAAGGAAGCTCCTTCACGAACATGGAGTCGTCCCGTACACATTACCTCGACCCCAGCTAGTCCCGACTCGGGACACCAGAACCCCAACGAAGAAGAAGAAGATCGCCCGAACACACCTAGAAGCAAAGTCGCACACCGTTTGATCAATTGTTTTCTATGGAGGTTTTAGAATCTTCTCTTTGGCGAGTTAGAAAGAAATAATACACTTTCGAAATGGCTAAGAAGCGAGAGCAAGAGCAAAACTGAATTCCTTCCGCCTAAAGCCTCCCATCCCCCACGCAACCCCCTGGATTGCGTGGTACCACTGGTACGGAGGCCATTGATGCTAGAGTCGACCCAAATCACAACCAATCTTAGTCAGTGTTTGGTTCCACTGAGGAAACCAAACAAGGAAGTCTTGGGGGGGGGGGGGGGGGGGGGATTTCCCTGATGTGCAAGAGACAGTTAAGATTAGGGAGGAAAAGGTGAGTAGCTACAAAGAGAAATTGATCAAGGGAGTGGGTGCTATTTATACTTGATAGATTACATAGGTCTTATATTATATAGTGGGCTAAAAGCCCGTTAAGGCCCAATACCTTTGTAACCTATATATATATGTTATATCAATGAATGGAAACCCTCAAGGAGGACTTTACATCAATTCTATCATTCTACATGGTATCACAGCCTTTTCTTCCTAACGGAACCCTAAATTGATCCTCCCGTCTCACCGGTCTTCTTCCTTCGACTCGCCGTCGCCGTCATCCTCAGATCCGCACCCCCCCCCCCCCCCCAGTTCTTCCTCCTCCACTGTCCGGCTCTCCGTCGCCGGTCACCACATCGCCGATCATCTTCATCGCCCTCTTCCTCTCACTCCCTCCCGCCTGTTTTCGCTGCCCATTGCCACCAGCAAAGCCGAGTCCCTCCTCCCTGTGCTCTCACCCTCGCATCTGTTGCCCAGTCACGCCGCCCACGGCTCGCCGGCCACAAGTTGATTATTTCCATTGTTAGCCCCAAGTTGATTATTTATTCAAAAAAAAAAAAAAAAAAATGCACCGATACTTTGGACATCCCGCCCCTCGACATGCCGGTCCTCAGGCCTCTCTGACATCGCCTGACCCAGGCTATGTTCCGCCAGCTCTGCATCACGCCTTCTCCTCTACCCAACCGACATCTTCAGACTCTTCTTGGTACATGGACACTGGTGCCACCTCCCACTTGATGAACTCCTCAGGTAACCTCTCATCTATTTCTTTTAAAGGCCCTGCCCACTCTATTATCGTCGGAAATGGTGATCGTCTTGCTACTTCGGGAATTGGCCACGCCAAATTACAGACCCCAACCCACCCACTACACCTCAACAATGTCCTTATTGCCCCAAAGATTGTCAAAAACCTTATCTCTGTCCGTCGGTTCACTACTGACAACAACGTTTCCCTTACGTTTGATCCCTATGGTTTCTCTGTGAACGATCTTACTACGGGGGTTACTCGCATGAGATGTAACAGCACCGGGGAGCTCTACCCTGTCACACCACCTCCTGCGTCCAGTCAGTCATATCCGGTCGCCCTCTCGGCATCATCATCCAGCCTGTGGCATGCACGCCTGGGCCATCCCAGCGCTGCCGTTCTAGATGTCCTCCGTTCCCAGAACCTAGTCACCTGTACTAAAGACCCACGCTCTGGTTTATGTTCTTCCTGCCAACTAGGCAAACATGCCAGACTGCCGTTCCAACGGTCTTTGACCTCTACCCTTGCTCCCTTTGATATCATTCACAGCGACATTTGGACCTCTCCCGTGCCTAGCAAGGAGGGTCACAAGTACTACCTTTTATTTCTTGATGATTACACTCATTACTTATGGGTCTTCCCGTTGCATTTCAAGTCCCAAGTGTTTCCTATCTTTGCCAGATTCCATACCTACATCAAAACACAGTTTCACATGTCCATCAAATGTTTCCAATGTGACAATGGCCGTGAATTTGACAACCAAGACTTTCACTCCTTCTTTGCTGCAAATGGGATCTCCTATCGCTTGTCTTGCCCCTATACTTCTCAGCAGAATGGCAAGGCAGAAAGAATCATCAGAACCATTACCAACATGATGCGCTCTCTTCTCTTCCACGCATCTATTCCCCTTCCCTATTGGCCTCACGCCTTATCCACCACATGTTATCTCCTAAACATTCTCCCTCCCACTACCCTACACCATCGCTCGCCAGCTCAGACACTTTATTACGCCGAGCCGAGGTATGATCACCTTCATACCTTTGGTTGCTTGTGCTTCCCTAATCATTCATCCACCGCCCCCCACAAGCTTCACCCACGCTCCACCCCTTGTGTCTTTCTTGGCTACCCGTCTAATCATCGCGGTTACATTTGCCTCGATATCAAGACTCACAGGATCATTCTCTCTCGTCATGTCACCTTTGATGAGTCGTGATTCCCCTTCGCGTCTCCCACACCCCCTGTGTCGTCAACAGAGTCTGAGTCACCATTTCCTCACTTCATTCTTCCCCAGAGCTCTCCCGGTGCTCCTGCGTCTCCCCCTCCCCCACCTCCCCCACCACCATCTACCACCAGACCACACACCCGCAGCGTCTCCGGTGTCTTCAGACCCCGACAGATCATCTCCATGACCACCGCCCATCACCCCGCTATCCACCTCCCATCCCCTCAACAAACACCAACGCCTCCCCTACGCGCGGCGGCCGCAGCATGGCATGCTGCGCCCGCCGCAACCCAATTTGCAGCGCCCGCAGCAAAAAACCCGTCCCTGGCGGCGCCCGTCGCACGCTATGCTGCGCCCGCCGCACCCCATGCTGCGCCCGCCGCCAATCAACATGCGTCGCCCGCCGCATCTGCACCCGCCGCCCCCTCCTCCCCTTGCTTAGCCTCTCCTGCCCCCGTCCTTCCCGACTCCCATTCACCCTCTGCCTCCACCCAGACCTCCCTCTCCCCCGTTCCCACCTCCCACAAAACAGCCCTCCTCGACCCGAATTGGCAGGCGGCTATGCTCGACGAATACAGGGCCCTTACGAAGAATGGTACTTGGGTTCTTGTTCCTCGCCCTCCTGAGACGAACGTCATTCGCTGTATGTGGCTCTTCCGTCACAAGTTCCGCTCTGATGGGACATTAGAGCGCTACAAGGCCCATCTGGTGGTGAACGGTAAATCTCAACAGGCAGGTATTGATTGTGATGAGACCTTCAGCCCTGTGGTCAAGCCTGCCACTATCCGAGTGGTCCTGAGTCTGGCTCTGTCGCGCAACTGGGCCATCCATCAGCTGGATGTCAAGAACGCCTTTCTGCATGGTCATCTGAATGAGACGGTTTACATGTTTCAGCCGCCGGGGTTTGCTGATGCTGAGCGTCCAAAGCATGTCTGTCTCCTCAAGCGCTCTCTGTATGGTCTGAAACAGGCTCCACGGGCATGGTTCCAGCGTTTTGCCTCTCATCTGCTCCGTTTGGGTTTCACTGGCAGCCGATCGGATACGTCTCTGTTTATCTATCGCAGAGGCTCGGACTTGGCTTTCCTGCTGCTCTATGTCGACGACATCATTCTCACCGCCTCTTCTGATGCTCTTCGAACGTCCATAATCTCGCGATTGAGTGCGGAATTCACCATGTCTGATCTGGGTCCGCTGTCTTACTTCTTGGGAGTTGCTGTTCAGCGGCATGCGTCTGGTCTCTTTCTCTCACAGAGTAAGTATGCTGCTGAGATTGTTGCTCGGGCTAAGATGGTCAACTGTAATCCCGTCGCCACCCCAGTCGATACATCCAACAAGCTCAGTGCTCATTCTGGTCCTTTGGTTGACGATCCGACATTGTATAGGAGCCTCGCTGGTGCTCTTCGGTATCTCACTTTCACCAGGCCTGATATCAGTTACGCCGTTCAGCAGATCTGCTTGTTCATGCATGCCCCTAGGGAACCTCACTTTCAGGCTTTGAAGCGGATCATTCGGTACATCAGCGGCACCCTCGAGCTCGGCACCACCATCACTCCTTCCTCTAAGCTTGATCTTGTGGCTTACACTGATGCGGATTGGGGTAGTTGTCCAGACACACGTCGCTCCACGTCTGGTTACTGTGTCTTCCTCAATGACACTCTTGTGTCCTGGTCAGCTAAGCGTCAGTCTGTCGTGTCTCGCTCCAGCGCTGAAGCCGAATACAGGGGTGTTGCCAACGTTGTCTCCGAGTGCTCTTGGCTCCACAATCTCCTGCTTGAGCTACGATGCCCCTTGCAGAAGGCCACTCTGGTCTACACTGATAACGTCTCCTCCGTCTACCTGGCTAGCAACCCAGTCCAGCATCAACGCACGAAGCACATTGAGCTTGATCTCCACTTCGTCAGGGACAAGGTTGCCATTGGACATGTCCGCGTTCTACATGTCTCGTCCTCCTATCAGTACGCTGATATATTCACCAAGGGTTTACCTAGACAGTTGTTCATTGATTTTCGTTCCAGTCTCACTGTACGGACACCTCCCGTTTCGACTGCGGGGGTTTGATAGATTACATAGGTCTTATATTGTATAGTGGGCTAAAAGCCCGTTAAGGCCCAATACCTTTGTAACCTATATATATATGTTATATCAATGAATGGAAACCCTCAAGGACTTTACATCAATTCTATCATTCTACAATACTGCTGCCAACATGGACCAGACAAACCATGAGGAGGTAGTGGATGATATTCCTCCAGAATAGGATGATCCGCTATGCCCGACGATCACCCTCAACAAGAAGGAGAAAGAGGAGTCATGGAGGCCTTGGTGGGATACGCTAATCATCAAAATGTTTGATAAGGACCCTGCTATATGCAATTGCATAGAAGGCTCACTAAAAAATGGGCACTTAACGCACAACTCTCCTTGAATAATTTGGGTAGTGATTACTTCATCGTCTGGTTCTCCAACCAGGCTGACTACAACCACGTACTAACGGAGGGCCCTTGGATGATTGAGGATAACTATCTTACGATTAGGAAGTGGGTGCCTAGGTTCGATGTAAATGCTGATATAATCACCATCTTAACTGTATGGGTGAGGATTCCGGGGCTGCACATTGAATACTTTGAACATCGCTTTCTTTGACTGATTGGACAACACATCGGAAAGTCCTACGTATCGACAACACCACAACGTCGGCGGAAAGAGGGCAATTTGCAAGGCTTAGCGTGGAGGTGGATTTAACTAAACCTATGTTGTCCAAGTTTCGCCTAGACTGGAAGGTCTAGCTAATTCAGTATGAGGTATTAAGAATGGTGTGCTTCAAATGCAGTAAGTAGGTCACAATGCAGATAGCTATGGCCGCATAAAGAGACACCAAATCCGAAACCAGTCACAAGGGGGGGGGGGTCACTACGATGGCTATAGGGGATGGATGCAAGCCAAAAAAGCGCAGTACCGACGACAGGGTACAAGGACAAGGAGCACCACGTCCAGGGCCGGACCTGAGGCGAGGCCCAAGAGACGCTTGCCTCAGGCCCAATTAGCCTAGGGGCCCATAGATTTTCTTTAATGTATATATATAAATATAAGGAAAAAAGGAAAGCCGAAAGAACGGACTTCTGGAGCGCCGTGAGAAACCTCAAGAATGAAGAACAAAGATTTGAAGAGCGGAAAACTCCGTATCCCATTGTTGCGAAATCGAAACTCGAAAGTTGGAAAAGAGGAGCGAATTAGGTATTTTTTCTTCAATTTCTTGTTGCAGAACTATGAGTTGTAGGATTTAGAGAATCCTCTTTTTCGATTTCATCTGCAACGGTGTTGCCCGCAATGCTGGTGGCGGCCCTCTCGAGCACATCGGCTCCGCCTTTCTCCCTTCTCAGTGCCGCCCCTCAATAGCCACTCCTAGAGACCCTCCGCTGGAGACATCTCTCACTGCCAACAAAATGCAGCAGCGCAACACAAACCCTACTAATCCAAAATTAGGGAAAATGTTAGGTAACTAAAATCGACAGAAGTAATCGAAATATTACGGTGCTTTGAGGCCGATGATGCTGGGGAGAGTCATATGAGAAACGAATTCGAACGAAGGGAAGTTGAAGCCAAAGACGATCAGAAGGACTTGCAATGTTCGGCTGCTTGGCTGATCCTTCACCTTTCTTCTATGTGGACAGTGGCATTCAATTGTTCAGAACTCATTCATAGAATAGAAAAGAATTATTTAGATTTAATTTGTAGGATTTAGGAATAGGGTTTTGGAATTAGAATGGGATTTGCTAGTACTTAGGGTTTGAATTTGGATTTAAATTTGTAGGATTTAGGCATCATTTGAAACTCCTTTTCCCTTTAGAATCAAGTGTGAGCTCTTTCACTGCAATAATATATATAATTTCACCAATAACCATATGAGCTTTATATAACAGACCAAATGCCAAATGCCCCTAAGTCTATTATGGAGTTTTGAATTGCTTTATACCGTATAAGTTCTTATAATGATTTGTACAACATAATATTCAGAATACAAGCAAATCATGTTCATGGACATCGAAATTTGTTTTTGGGAATCTGGGGCTAAAAAGAGAAATCGAAGAAGCAACAAGATGCATTAAGCTTTATAGAGGGCCCAACTTTTATATCTCGCCTCAGGCATATAAAATCTCAGGTCCGGCCCTGACCACGTCTAGGCAGCCAAATAAGGGGGAGGGCACAACTAGTCTGGAGGCTCAGGCTAGCGACGACCCAAGGTCCGATGATGGATCGAAGGCTCCAGAAAAGGAAAGGAGATTGATATATAGGAAATCCCAAAAATCAAGGTTCAATGAGTATGGTGCAATCCTCGAGATATGTTGTGCTGGAAAATCTGGAGGAAAAATCAAGATAATCTAGAGAAAAATCAAAAAAATATGGAAGGGATAAGGGAGGATAATATCACGCATGAAAATAGGGAAGGTTTTCAAAAGAACCCCTACTCTATTGGGAAAGCAAATCATTCCAACAAAAGTCAGCAACCCAACACCCATAACTCCCTCAAGAGCCCTTCCGTACCCATCAAGAAATCAACTATTACGAAGAAAAAAGGGAAAACTACCCTAAAAGCCACCCTTATTCCCACTAGGAGATCGCAATTGCTTCCAACAAGCCACCCTTCTTCACACCAAAGAGCCACCACAACCCAAACCACAAGATATTACCCTGCTACCACCGGTCCACACACAAGCCCTATCTAAAGCCTCCTCAAATCCAATGCAAGATGATTCAAAATCCCTACCCGCCAATGGATCATGGTTGAGGAGTCACGATGATCCTAGTGCGCGATTGGGCAAGCTTTCTGATATCGAACAACCAGACAAGCCTGTTTCTGGTAACCCTATCCCCGATTGTGGAACGAGTAAGAATGGACTTCCTACCAATGGAAACAGAAGACCAATCAATGCTATGTCGGGCGTACTTGCCCCAAACTCTCAATGAAGCGATCGTCCAGTTAGATGATGTAGCTCATGCTTTCGCATAAGCTATGCAAATGTCAAGTAGAACTGTCTTTAAGGCTCTTCAACAAATGGTTTCATCCATGAATAGTTTAAGTATTCTTTTGTGGAACATTAATGGTACAGGGAGCAATGCATTCCTAGCATCGATGCAGGAGATCATTCACACTCATGGTCCTTAGGTCCTAATCCTAGTGGAGCCACAGATCAGTAGGGAAGCTGCGGATGGGATTTGCAGGAGAATTGGATTTGACATGTGTATACGGGAGGAGGCTATTGGCTTCTCCGAAGGGTTTTGTTGATATCAATAAACTAAATAACTTCCAAAGCCGAAGAATTTACCATAATGATAAACATGCAAGTAATGTGCCAAATTCATGAAAGATGTATGCTTTTCTTCAAATAACTTTCGTTATTAACAAATAGGAATATAGAGACTCTCGCATAAACCCTAAGTGTTACTATCCCTTTTCTCATAATTAATTCAAATTCATAATAAGATCACTTTCACTTCAATATTATAAATAAGGACCACCTACTACTATCGTAGAAGAATTATGCATATAGGAAAGAAGATGAAATCACATAAAAATCATACCTTTAGGCATACTCACATGGCTATTGTCAGGCTCACCCCAACCCTAGAAGTAAGGTGGCTACTCGCGCATTATCATCATAGACATCATCATTGACATGGAAAGAAATAACTTTGAATTGAAACTAACGTCAAAAGATTACAACCGAATAAGCCAAACCGCTCTCGCTCTCCAACTCACTCATCCTTCTCCCTCTTTCTATTGCTTAACTAGTGGTTACACAATTGTTTATGTGCTTGGATGTAGAATCAGTGAAAAACCATCCCCCTATGGCTTTATTTATAGTGCTCAATCCTTGCTACCCAAAGAAAGAGATGATATATCTACTATCTAAAGATAAAACATTCCTAAATTAAATAAATAAAACTAATAGAAAATCCCTAGGGTAAAATAGAGTTTAACCCTTGAGGATAATTGTTCTTCAAAGAGGATAAAAGATCTTCAACTTCGTAGCTAAGCAACCCTCTTTGAATTCGGACTGAAACACATCAAAACACTCTGCAGACTCGATATCGAGTCTTATGTGTGATGTCGAGTGGTCTTAGTAGACTTGTTTTGCTCCAACACTTAGCCAATTTCTAGATTCACTCCAATAGATGTCGAGTGGATTAGCAGACATCAAGTGAAGATCCAGCTTCATTCCTTCTTCTCCGAATCGCTCCAAAATGCTTCCGATTTTTGTGAAATTAAACAGAAATTTGTGTAGATCTCCATATATTGCAAATAAGCATAAACTACACAAATCGCATACTTTCCTAACCCAAAAGTATAAAATATGGATAGAAAACGGAATAAAAGTAAGTGCAAAATATGGCAAAATAAGCGCACATCAAGAGTGAACTATACTAAAAGCTCTATTTGTTTCTCAAGGAAGATGGGTGCAACAATAAAGGCCTTAATATGCTCTGGTCTAGCTATACCGTTCACAACCGAGTTTGACAATTACCTCGGGGTCCCTACAGCTTGTGGCCGGATGACGAACGATAGGTACAACTACCTACTTGACAAAGTTTCATCCCGACTAAAGGGATGGAAGGCTCTCACTTTGTCTTTTGCAAGGCGAATCACTTTGGCCAAATCGGTCCTGACTAGCCTACCTGTATACTTTATGTAGTCTTCTCTCATCCTACAGGGGTGTGTGATGGGATCGATAGGATGGTCCGAGGATTTATTTGGGGTTTGGCACATGAGCATCGTCTAATCCAGTTGTTGAGAAAAAAGGTATTATATGCCTCCCCTGCTGAAGGTGGCTTGGGCATCTGATCAATGAGAGACACTAATCAGGCAATCCTAGCTAAACTTGGGTAGAGAATGATTCAAAACTCATCGACCCTATAAAGTCGAATTATTCGTTGGAAATATTGTAACGGGAGAATTGACGTGAACATGTTTGAAAGGAGGACAAATGTGTCTAATACGTGGAAGGGTATTCTGAATGGCGCAATGGTACTGACCTTGAGGCTACTAGTGGATATTGAAAACAGAGGCTCGACTCTTTTTTTGGCTCCACTCTTGGCTGCAGGAAGCACCCTTGGTGGGTTGTGCGGTCCAAGAAGTGTCAAAGGATAGTGTTTGCGCCACTGTTGCCGAAGTTTGGGAAGGAGGGGACTGGAAATGGGATGTCATAACACCATACCTTCTGGAGGAGGTTGTACTCAAGCTGCAACCAATTAGAGTGGCATCGAAGCCGGAAGTGAGAGACGGTTTGGTGTGGGGATATTCACCGAATGGGAAGTTCTCAATAATTTTAGATCTTCAGATTATAAGAAAGGAGCGAAGCCTAATCACTTCACCGATTTAGAAGCACATATGGAAACTCCCTATATAACAGCGAGTTCAATCTTTCACTTACCTTGCAGCCTACAATGCAATGCTTTGCAATTCCAATCGATGATGGCGCCATCTCTCATATAATGCCGAGTGCCCATGGTGTCATTCGAAAGAAACGACCTTGCATCTCCTCCGTGATGCCTTGGAATCCAATAGGTGTGGGAACAGTTGGGAAATGGTAATCTCTCACCGACGTTCTACTCTACAATGGAGATCCAAGAGTGGGTGTTGCTCAATGTTCAGAGTGGGGATAGATAGAGCTCTATTTTTTCCACCATGCTCTGGACGACATGGAAAATCAGGAATGAGTTGGTCTTCCAAGGAATTGATAAGCATGCAGGAACATCATGTAGATTTGGCAGATAAGTCTCTACTTATTGATAATGCATATTTCAATAGACATTATAGAGTAGTTTTAGTTGCATTTCATGGTTATTTGGTCATGTTTTAGAGTTAATTTCATATTATGTCCTTTTGGTTGGAGGGTTCGAAAACTACGCTATTTTGATGGTTTTATGTAGATTCATAGTTCCGACTTGTGGTTAGCTTGGAAAGAATCATAATGGAGCAAATAAGAGGAAGAAAGAAATGGAAAAGAAGAGATGAGAAGCAAAGGCCGAGAAGCTGGAAATCCACAGGTCGCAACCGCGAGACCCAAATCGCGACAGCGAAATCCACCACTAGCCATGGGTAGCTGCCCGTGAGAAGCACAACTGGAACCCTACCTGTCGCGGCCGCGAGAGACTTGTCATGACGACGAAAGTGCGCAAAGAAGTCCAGTTTAAAGATCAAATTCTATCTCCATGAAAGGAAATTCGATCCAATCTTTTGAGGACTTATTCCTTATGATTTAAGGAAGAGGTATTAAGACTTATTTATTATTATTTTCAGTTTTGATATTTTAAAGATATTTTATATTATTTTAGGATTATTTTCGCATTATCTTTAAGGTCGCGAATGTATCTAGGTTTTCGGGGTCTCTTCTCCTCAATTGTGGAGAGGAATGAAATAGACATTGGAGAATACATATTCTCAGACTTTCAATCATAATTTACAGTAGTTTATTCTTCCATTCAAGTTTGCTTGATTTTCCATCAATTCGAAGGAGATTTAGGTAAGCCATGAGTTGCTAAGTTCGTTATTTGTTTCACCTGTGTTTCGGAGACTTGTTTGATGATTTGTGAGGCTTAAATTCAGTTGTTTCCTACTATTCTTTCGATTTCCCTTGCGATTATTGATGATATTGTTGTGATTCGCGACCATAATAGTAATTGCTAGTTTTTTGTTCTTTCGTCATTGAATGAATTCTGTAGTAGCATGCTTAGGATTGTGAGAACCTTCGTTTGATCATGACTGATTTTGACATATGTCTTAAACATCGGTTACTTTGCATACTTGGTGTAATTCATATGCCTAGATTCTTAGGAATTTGTGCTATCTTTATGTTAAATCTTTATCCGTGCTTAGGGTGCATAAAGGTGTAAGGGGTTAATTTTGCTCTTTGTGCTTTAACCTATTCAAACTAAGATGGGAGGAATGTAAGTTAAAGGAATTATATAACTTGAGTTTATGTTTAGGATCAATTAAGCCAACCAATGTCGATGAAAGCGCATGTGGAACTATTTTCTCTATTGAATTGATATCAAAACCATTATTCTTATGCTTTGGTATTTCATTTGCAATCTTGATCTTTAGTTCTATTTTCCATATTTACTTGTTTATTTCCCACTTCTTGGTAAAGTAGCTTTTAGATCTTGAATCTTAGATTTCCTTGTGGGTTCGACCCTGCACTTATCGCTATACTAGTTATTTGTGTGGGAATTTCTTTGGCGAGGTTTACATACGAAGGCTAACCCCGTTCACTTATATATATGTGCAAAAGGGGGAGATGGTTGTTGCAAGATCAAAACAACGGATGACTTCACCTAGCGTGTGGTAGCCTCCGGATCTGGGGTGGATCAAGCTTAGTATGAATGGGCGTCGAAAGGTAATCCGGGGCGGGTTGGAGTTGGTGGTCTGCTTTGAGATTCTGATGGCACGTTCCTTAGAGCCTTTGTGTTCAAGTGCGGGAGTTGCTCGTCGGACGTGGGGGGAAGATGGGCAATTCTACATGGACTTACAATCGCAATGGAGATGGGCATTGCCAAGCTGGTTCTGGAGATTGATTGTGCCTCTATTGGCACCATGTTGTAGCCAGGAGGGGGTGAAGACATTTATGCAAATTATCACTTGGTGAACCATTGTCGGAGTATAATTAGTAGCATAAATTGGGAGGTCTAGGTTCGGCATGTGTGTGGGCAAGCTAATACTATGGAGGACATTCTCGCGAATTCGGAGACTCAATTAGTCGATTCTTTTCCCACCTATTGGTCATCCCGAATTGTATCTGTGAGCATATGTATTCCATCCCTCTTCTGGGGATAACAAATTAAGCTATGAAATAACATAGGGCATTGTCCTCCTTTACAAAAAAAAAAAAAAGAATCTTCTCTTTGGCATAACCCTCCTTTTGTGTGCGATGTAACTTTTATTCACAGACATGGATTATGTGGCATTAGTACCTTTGCGGGGATGGTAATTAATTGTTGGGTTATATGAGGATAAATCTGGGGCAATTTGCACAACTAACATGGGTGGTATTAGTGCAAATAAAACTAGGGAAAGGTAATGCCGGTTGCAGGTTCTCACAAGGAGAGAGAGAGAGAGAGAGAGAGAGAGAGAGGACGTGAGTTTTGGTGGGGGATTTTGGCGCCAAAAAGAGGAGAGAGATGAGGGTAATCATTGCATATGTGAAAAGGTGATGGGAAAGGGGTTTTCCTCCATTTTTAAAGTATAATAGGAGAGGAGGAGAGAGGACATCACTTTCTTCCTCCCATGGACAAGAGAGTTGGAGAAGAAGACCACCATTGGAAAACAACCCATCGGCATCAAGGTCCAGTTGCAGAGCACATGTCGGGCGCATTATTTGTACGTGTCAGTGGTAGTTAACTTCCGTGTCACAGAGGTATCTAAGAAACCCTAATTCTCAGGTGCAATGGGTAGGTTTCTCTCCTGATTCTCCTCATGTTTCGCGAAGAGTAGATACCCATTAAAAATGGTGCTGATCCGAGTTTTCATTTGCAGGGCAAAACGCCAAAGTCTATGTCACTCTCATCTTCAACGGCCGTTGGTTGTTCGATGGTGTCGTGTGGGTGTATTCTGTTGAAACCGAGCGGAAGAATGTGATCATTGAAGAGGGCATCGACTTCGGCTATTTGAATCAACTGTTGAGGCTCAAGGTCGGCCATGATTGTTCATATGAAGATTGGCGGTTGTCTTACATGTCAAAGGCGGAAGAAGCGGGTCATCTGATAACTATAGGTGATGATGACGACCTTGAGGCTTTTAAGTTTCTGAACTCGAAGTCTGGGGAACATCCCTGGCCCATGGCGATATATGTTGGTCCAGTGGTGAAAGAGAGCCTTCAAGTACCACAACCCGGCATCGGGGAAGAATGCTTGAGTGGGCCTCGTAACTCCCAAAAGGTGGACGACCTGGAGGCTGAAGGTCAGGCACAACCAAACCCTGTGTTTGTAGATGTTCGGTTATGTTGTAGAGGTGGGGTTAGCGAGTCAACACGGAAGAGCAACGATATAAGGGTGAAAAACAAGGTTGACACGGGGTTACGAAGGGGTGACAAGGATATATGTGCATGCGACAAAGGTAAATGTCCAGAGGTGATTCTCTTGGCTGAGGTGATAGGGAAGAGCTAGGAGCACGCAAGTGACAGGGGTTTTGAGATGGTGACAAGCATATGTGTGAAGGTGACAAGGTTGAAGGTCCGGAGTTGATCAACTTGGGTGAGGTGATAGGGAAGAGATAGGGGGACGCTACTGACAGGGGGTTTGGAACTGGTGAAAAGCATATGAGTGTAGGTGACAAGGGTAAAGGTCCGGAATTGATCCAGTTGGGTGGGGTGATAGGGAAGAGCCAGGAGCACGCAACTGACAAGGGGTTTAGAACTGGTGACAAGAACATTCTTGAGGGTGACAAGTGTGAGGGTCTAGATGTTATCCACTTGGGTGACACGGACTCCTCCTCCGATGACACGGTAAAATGTCAAGGTGACATGTATAAGGGGTTGGATGTCATATCCATTAGCAGTCAGGAAGAGGATGAGGACTCCGATGCCAGAGTGAAGAGGGAAGAAGTTTGGGATGATTTTGACTGGCAGGATTTTGAGGAAGACCCGGGTATGAGGGTGTCGAGGGAGGGGGACGAAGTTGAGGATGAGGTGATGAGGGAACTTGAAGATTGGGTTCCGAGGTCCAGCACATCCCCACCTACGATGGAGAACGTTGAAGCTATGGTGGACAGAGCAACGCCTCGGACCCAGGAATTTCGGAGGGACAATTGTTCGCCTCGAAGGCTAAAGTAGAGTTGCCTTAAGTGGATTGTAATGCAGAAGTGCTTCGAGTTTGTAGTGAAGAGGTCGTGTAAATCGACGTATTTAGTTGGTTGTGTGGACAACAAGTGCACGTGGATGTTAAGGGCATCGACTTACCGGCGCACAACTATGTGGTCCATCCGACAGTATGTTCAGGAGCATACATGTGACCTGAGCATGATGCACAACCATAGCCGACATGCTACGTCGGACATGATTGGACGCAACCTCGTGACTACGTAAGTGTTACTTTAGTTGCGAACAACTATTTATGTCACACAACATTATTCCACATGTCACATAATGTAACTCACCATGACACCATTATATGCAGAAAATGACGAAGTCCGAGTATGGAGTATCGTGTAGCTACTGGAAGGCACGAAGGGCACGACTAACAGCGAGGGAAGTGAAGCATGGGACCGACGAAGACAGCTACCGAGATATTATTCCATACTTGCACATGTTGGAGCAGACTAGCCCCGGGACATATACTAGGTTAGAGCTGGACGCATCCCAAAGATTCAAGTACGCCTTTGTTAGCTTCGGGGTATGGGGCAAGACGATCCCCTACCTTCGAAAGGTAAAACCCCATGTCGGTACTATAATATTGGATGTCACCTAACATAAATAACCATGTCACCTAACCAGCTGGTATCGATATCCATGTCCAGGTGATTTCAGTGGATGGGAGTTTCTTGAAAGGGAAGTTAAGGGGCACGCTTCTATTTGCCACAACCCAAGATGCAGACCACGGTGTATACCCGATTGCGTTTGCGATTGTCGATGGTGAGAATCACGGGTCATGAGGCTTCTTCTTCAACAACATGCTACATGTCATCGAGGATGCACCAGACGTAATGTTTGTCTCTGATCGGTATCTTAGTATCGTCAAAGGTTTGAGGGACCACTATGTGTTTGCCAAGCAAGGGGCCACCCAATGGCATCTATTTTAGAATGCCAGGGTGAAGTACAAGGGGGTGACGGGCCTGCAGACGTTGTACTTCAAGGTGGCGAAGGCGTACATGAAGGCAAAGTTCGAGAAGCACTTCGCTGATTTCTGCGCTTAGCCACCCCCTGCGGGCCAATACCTGAAAGAGGCTGGATTCCAGAACTGGGCCCAGGCATACTTCTTGGGGATGAGCTACAACATATTGACGACGAACAACTCCGAGTGTCTGAATTCCGTGTTCAAGGAGCCGTGCGACCTACCCATCACAACCCTCATTGATGCTGTCATCGGAATAGTATCCAAGTGGTTTTATGAGCGACGGGAAAAAAACACCAAATCGGGGTCGCCGGTGAGCGATTACGTTCAAGTTGAGCTGAAAACGAGCTATGTGTTGGCAACATTCATGGATGTCAAAGTGCTCAGTGCACACGAGTACACTATCTGCAGAGGGTCCTCCACCTGGGTTGTGAACCTGAGTGCCCGGACCTGCACATGCAAGCGGTTCGACATTGACCAGTTTCCGTGGCAGCACGCCATAGCCGCTGCTAGGTTTCGAGGTACCAATTTCTTCTCTCTCGTGAATGACTTCTACAAAGTCGTAGCATGGAAGGCGTGTTACGAGAATGTGCTATATCCGCTTCCTCCAAGAGCAGATTGGCGAATCCCCCCAGCCATGTCCAGCGCGGTGTGTCTCCTCCCGGACGTGAAGCGGCGCCCTGGTCACCCTAAGACTTGTCGATACCCATCTCGGGGAGAATTCACCCGTTTCAAGCGCCGTCGTTCGTAGATGTTTTCCTCCATTGGTGGTCCAACGCCTTACCTCAGCAGCTGGGTCTTCTTTTGCATTTGCAGTTTGGGGTCAGTGGTTGGACCATTCTCCGTCTATGTTATTTTGTAAACGGGCTAATTACTTGGTAGTGTAATTAGGATGTTTGTACATATGACAAACTCTAAGTAGGCTGCTGTACTTTTGGGAACGGGTTACATACTACAAATAAGTGGTAAAGAACTTCGTAGTACTTTTGGGGATGGATTCAGTAAATAACCCTTGTCACCCTCTTTTTATTACCTTGTTAGGTTGAAGGGGTTATCATGTCACAACTTTCAATTTGATGTTTGACATTTCGGTGGTTGACGCTATGATAATGAATTCACCCATGCATTGGCACTTGTTTCAGCTCATGTTTACATTCCTCGGTGTTTGTGCTAGTCGTGTTAGGAAATCACCCTTGTGACCATATTGAAATCACCATTATGACAATGTTGAAGGGGTTATTATGTAAGTTGACACGGGATTCCAACTTTGGTGACACGGGTGATTTCCTGACAACTGATAACCAAAGTTTTGAGAATGACAACATAGTCAACCACTAGTCATAGATAGACCAAATTTTTGCCAAACTTGGAAAAATAGCACAATGGGGGAAAATTTGCAAAAATTGACCCTTTCCCATTTATTTGCAAATATTTGCCCGTAACCTCACCCTTTTTAGCTGGGTTTGGGCGGGAAAAGAAAAAAATAAAAAAAATACTTTTGGGTGACTTGACACGCGTCCCGAATATCACCATACTCTCTCTCTCTCTCTCCCTCTCCCCCCATCGGGACTCCATCTCTAAATTGGCTTCGCAGCAGCTTCTCCCAATCGACGGGGTCAACCCAGTCGTCCAAGTTCACGAACAGCGACACTCTCGAACCATGGTTGAACCGCCCCCGGAAATGCTTCTCCTCCGGCACTACGGGTCGTGGCTCCGCCTTCTTCGGTGGCCGGACACCCTTCCTCCTCAAATTCTAGGACCGAACCATGTCTTTCCTGCAATTAGGTGGACATGAACATAATCAATATCCAGATAAATTCACCCCCCTACTTAGTAAATCTGTCTGCGAGTGTTTCACGAGAAAGTGCCCATGTCACCTTAGGGGGTAACCCTTGTCACCCAACAGCATAAGCCATGTCATGAATGTCAGTTGGCTTCTCCCAATACTCCTACAGTACCCATTTATGACAGGGGTTATTCTCCACTCTCACATTCTGGGTTAAAGGACCCGCAACCCTCCCACGCTCATCTTCAATCTCCCTCGCTCTTCTCTTTCAATTCCTCAGATCCCCATACCCCTTTTACCCCAGATCTCTATTTCCCCGTATCTCCCAATTCCCCACATCACCGTTAACCCAAATCCCCAATTTCCGAATTTTCTCCATCCCCAAATTGCATGCCTTTGAACGAAACAATGGAAGAATGCGAATGAAGTGGAGAAGATTGCAAATTAAGCGAAGATTCAGAGTAGTAGAGATAGGTGAGGACGGATTTCAAGAATCAATTGAGTTGTACCTGTTTTCCGGCGCCTTCCTCTCCGGTACGGGCTTCTCCGGCGTCTTCCTCCCTTGTCCTATGTCGTATGTTCACACCGGCCGGACTGCTGCTCTCCTCTTTCCCTTCAATTGACAACCGCCACCCTTCTTGCCCTCTATTAATATTCACTCTCTCTCTTTCCCTTGTGGTGGTGGTTTTATTCCCCAACTGCAATGAATGCAAGTTGGTAAAAGTTACTTTTGTTTTCTTTTCTTTACCTTTTATTTACGAGAGAGAGAATATTTGATTTTTCTTTTTTTCTATTTTTTAAAGTAGGTCAAAGTAACTGTGCAACCAACTGCCACCCTAAAAGATTCCTTTTCTATTGTCGTTTTGTTGTTTTGACCCAGTTATCGGGTCACGTCTTTGCATGCACGTGTCACCTCACAGGTTTTTTCGTGTCACTATTCACTCTCTCAAATTCCTACGTATAATATAAATGACCCATGTCACCCCTTTTAATCCTCGTGTCATGTAACAACATATACCTTATCACCAAATTGGATCGATACATATACCTACATTGCCAAGTTTAACAAAATACATGTCCGCGTACCTAAAATATGCAAATGTTAACATTCGACAACTACCAAGTTTCGCAAAATATCCAAATGTTCTACTTCAACTATTACAGGAGGGTGTTCTGATTGGAATCAAGTGTTCACAACAAACATTCACGAGACACTCCAAAGTCTAGCATCCGAGTCGACCATGGAATGCCCCAACAGCTAGCATCTGGCGGTATGCCTTAATGTACGTGTCGTCCAATCCATCGAAGGTCGGGGCAGTCTCTAGCAGGAGCTGCATGAATCTAATGGTGTACGAGCGACAATCACCACTGCAATGGGCAACAATCGGTCAGAACGCGGACACCGATTCCACAGCCAATGAAACGAAATTGAACCATGTGAACCAACTTACCTTAGCTTGTTCTGTGGAAGGCTCATGTCCCGGTGAATGACAAACGGCGTGGGGACCTTATCCGCATACTTCACCTTCAGATGGGGGTGTGCCCGCATGACGACAGGGATGAGGCTTGTGACAGGCATTAAGAGGGGCTGGAGCTGGCATTCCGTCACGATGTGGACGTCGCAGTCATACACCCTGACCTCCCACTTCTTCAGATCGATTGCAAGCGCAACCCAATGTTTGTTCCTCACGTTCAAGGGGAGGAGGATGAGGTCTGTACCTGACCACGGTCGCCCAACGG
The DNA here is from genome assembly GCA_037127255.1 of Persicaria tinctoria. Taxonomy (NCBI): domain Eukaryota; kingdom Viridiplantae; phylum Streptophyta; class Magnoliopsida; order Caryophyllales; family Polygonaceae; genus Persicaria; species Persicaria tinctoria. The sequence continues at coordinate 36,085,212 of JBANSL010000012.1, read as the reverse complement.
CTTCGGGGACCGGCCATCTAAGTACGCCATCAATGCATCACTGGGGTCGTACGCTTCGGGGCTGGCGTTGTACTCCTTCCATTCCCGCGGTAGATAAATACCCGCCAAGCACGTATCCACAACGATGGCTCGACTGCCAATGTCAGCCGCCCTGTATGCGACCGCTTTGCACAGAAGGTAGCAACACTCCTCCATCTTCTGCATGAAGTGAACTGCAATTACAATCCAAAATCACGACACGTGAAATTTGATAGGTGACACGTGTTCATACCACTGTGCCAAACCAATCTTGGGGTTTCTTCAGGCAGTTGAGTAACTCCTTCGTCACATCCACACCGCAAGGTGACTTGCGCACCTCCACGTCCCCACTACACGGTAAGTTTCTGTCAGGTATAGTGGACGTTCAACTATCTACCTTCGTCGTCTAATCGAGAGTGAGACACATAAGTTACGCATCTTGCGAGCCAACTTGGCATGGCGTCCTTGTCCGCCGCGGACACAATTCCTAGCTCAACGGCATCAGTGGGAACACTGGCTACCTTCTGGACTCGCGATTTCTTGGCCGGGGGAGCCAGCTCCTCTCCAACACCCTTCCTCATCTTCTTCGCCCCCTTAGATGCATACACCTGCGCTACCTGAGGCTTCGCCCTATCATCACCTTGAATTTTCTTTCCCCCTTCATCAGGACCAGACCCCTTGACACCAGTCTCTCTCAACTGCAAACATATCAAACTTCAGCTAAGGTTGACACTATCCCTTGTCACATAACAGATATACTCATGTCGTACAACTACATTGTCCCTGTCACCATTAACTAATAGAAAAAACTTACATCCTTGCTCTCTCTTGCCGCCCCATCCCCTGCCTTGAGGGATTCACCTTCAACTAGCTTGTCCTCGACATCAGCTTGCTTGTCCTTTGCCTTGGTCTGAAAAAATTTCGTATCAGTTGCCATAAACGTTCATGTCACAGAGATAATTTTCCTTGTCACCTTTATTTCATAAATAAACCTTACCTCCTTGGTATTTCCTTCCCCCCCCCCCCCCTCATCCCCTGCCTTGACAGATTCAGCTTCATCATGCTTGCCCCCACCATCATCACCTACCTCCTTGCTCTCTCCTGGCCCCCCATCCCTTGCCTTCACAGTTTGAACTCCAACGTGCTTATCCTCGCCATCATTCACTTCAGTTCCCTACTCAACAGCAACTCCAAACTGCAAATGAAATCAACATTCAATTAGGCCTCAAACTTTTCAGAGTCACTTAATATAACAAATCATGTCACACAGCTACATTCTTCTTGTCACACTGGATCGATAAATTCTTGTGATGTTTACCAACAACTTACCTTACCACCTTGTCCACCTAGGGTCTTCTCACCGCCTTCAGGCGCAATTGACTTAATCAAATCATCAAGTTCGACTTGTAAAAAACAAATTAACGTTTGATATTGGATCCCCGATTTCAAGCAGGACTAAACATCGAAACACATGTCACGCAAAAATAAACTTACATTCTCATAGCTTTCAATAAACTCATCCCGTTTCTTCTCATCGGCAACTTGTTCTTTATGGGTTGTTTCTTGCCCGGCCGTCCCCTTACCTTTACCATCCCGCAGCTCAGTCACGGCCACCTCCAACAATTTCAGCTGCAGGTCAACAAATTCGTACTTCATATCACCATAAGGTGACAAAATTCAACACAAGCATTTTATTACGTGACAATTGTGATGAGTAATCAATACCCAACAAATGCAAATTCACACTTCATATCAGACTAAGGTCACCTAATTCACTTCTAAACAAACACATATTAGACTAGGCCCCCCTCAATTTCATAGCAGATTCGTTCAATATCTACACTACGTGTCACTTGTCCAATTTCACGTGGTAGGAGTCCATTTACCCTTGTCACCACAGTTCTCCAGAGTCTCCACAAAACGAATATATGGGAATTAATTGCGTACCTTTTCATCCATCTTCTCCATCCCTGTTGACATTGTCTCAAGCTTGTCCATAACTGCTTCCAGAGTCTTGGCCACGTCCTCCACCCAGTCGTCCTTCTCATTGCCTCCTCTTCGCGTCTTTGGGGAGCTCCCACCGGGGGCTTCAAAATGGCTTAGGAAGAGTGCCACTAAGTCGTCGAATAGGGGGTCAGACTTCTCATCCTCATAGACACATCCATCCATCAACTCGAGCTCAGCCTCCTCTGGTATGAGTATTGGGTTATCGTCAATCTCAATGGCCGCCTCTCCCTCCGCTTCAGTGTGGCTGGCTATATCAGCATAAGCTAGGTTCTCGTCGTTGAGGTCCCATCTCATGCAACGAGGGAAACTCGTGGTCGACACCATCGACGCAAACCGGACCCCCCATTTTGGCATGGATTCCAACAACCAAATCTGCACCGCATCCCCACTCAAATTAATACATTTTCAGCATATGAATTACAAAATGATCATGGGTGTGGTCGAGAAGGTTACCTGAAAGGATAGCGGATAACCCATCAGCCCATAACCATTGCGCTTCTTTCGATCTTCTGCCTTCAACTCAGCCTCCCGACGCTTTACGGCGCCGTCCAGCGAGACGTGTGTTGCAGCATAGATGACCCGCCCCCAGGGGAATGCCAAAAACCAATCTACATTTTCCACCAACCTGATAATCCAGCTCCGCAGCCCCTTCCTCTGTTCCTCCCTAAGCAACACGCCTTCCACAATGTAGAGAAGCACTAACTCGAATCATCTTCACGGGCTCCGCACCACCAACAATGAGTTCTTCAGCTTGCTCTCCAGGTCACCCACCGTCATCTTCTCGTTTCCAAAAAACTCCTTGATAGCTTTCTCATCGTCCTCCATCTCACTCGCTCTTGGTTGACTGCACCGCAACCCGATAACTAAAGCAAACTCCTTGAGGGATAACCTCCGGAGCTTCCCCTTTATCCGGTACCAGGTCTCCCACTCCTTATCGGTCTCAAGCTGGCGCTGGAGTGCATAATGCACCATTTGTGAAGAATATTTGACACGGTGCGCCAACTGCACAACCCCACCCAGCTGGGAGTCAAGGAGCTTATGCCAGTCACCAGCGTCAACATAGTCATCGATGTTGTTGAGCATCGACGGTCTTGAGCCCTGTTTCACCCGGGCCCGGAAGTGCCTCTCTTCCGGGACTAGGTATTCGGGCTCCCGCTTCTTCGACCTCAGATTCTTCGTCCTCACCATTTGTTTCCTGCAATTTCCATCAGACGAACAAAGTCAGTTTACAAATTATATTCATCTCCCTCTGTCACCTAACAGACTAACTCATGTCACTGTACCCCTGTCACTCAAGGTGAAACCCATGTCACCCCTTATGAATTGGAAGCCTATAACCAATACCTCAAACCTCCTTCAATCGGCCACCGACGACATCCACATATCCCAATTTCCACACCTCGTCATTTCCCTTATTCCGCCTACCACAACAAATTTCGGAACCCTTCTCTCCAAAATGGAAACCCCTGTCACCCAATTTCAAACCCCTGTCACCCAATTCGAACCTCAAACCACCAATTTCCCTTATCCATAGTTCCCCGACCGTTGCCCTAACCCATTCCGAAAACCACTGTCACCCAATTGGAAACCCTAACCACCGATTTTCCCTTTCCATACCCGAAAACCACCCATGCCACCACCACCCACCATTCTCCAAACACGAAAACCACCACCCCGACCCACCATTCAGGACACCATTGCCCTAACCCCTTCACCCACTGCTTCCCCGACCCCACACCCGCGCACAGTACCACCAAAGGGAGAAGAGTAAAAGGGCGTACCTGATCTCTATTTCGTCGGCGGTCGTGGCTGGTGTGTACTTTCCGGCGACGGTGGACCTGCCCGCTCCCTCTCCTTTATTGTTCCTCTCTCGAAGCGGCGTCTCTGCAACTGCCGATGAAGAAACCGCCCTCTCTCTCTTGGCGTCTCTGCAACTGCCGATGAAGAAGCCCTCTCTCTCTCTCTCTCTCTCTCTCTCTTTGCTATTGGTATGTTTTGAAACGGAAGAGAGATATGTGATTGGATTGCAATTTACTAACCCCCTCTATTTCTCCTTCCCGCCCTGTCTCTCTTCACTAGGCAATGATGCCTCTAATTCATTTTTCTTTTTTTTTTGGCCAAAATAACATAGAATAGCCGGTATTGGGGGGGGGGGGGGGGGGGTTACCTTAACATTTTTGCAAATTTGGGGCAAAAATGGTATTTTTGCAAATTTTCCAAAAAGGCCGGCATTTTTGCAAACTTTTTTGGAATTGTGGTATTTAGTACCATTTCCTCGTAAATCTGTGATGTTGAGAGTTTTAGTTTCTTCACATGTATGACCCTTAAAAGTATTGCTTGAGGGCAAGCAAGCTTAAGTATGGGGTGTTGATGTGTGCCTATTTTGCCATGTTTTGCACTTACTTTTACTTTGTTTTCTGTCTATATTTTATGCTTTTGGGTTGGAAAAGTACGAGATTTGTGTAGTTTATGTTTATCTGTGAGTTATGGAGGTCTACACAAGTTTCTGTTTAATTTTGCAGAAATCGGAACGTTTTTGAAGCGATTTGGAGAAGAAGGAACGAAGCTGGATTTTCACTCGATGTCTACTCAACACACTCGACATCTACCGGAGTGAAGCCAGAATTTGGCTAAGTGTTGGAGCAAGGAGAGCTACTAATGATCCACTCGACGTCCATTGAAGATGACTCGATGTCGAGTCCAACATGAAACACTTAGAGTCAGAAGAAGAGGAGAAGCACTCGATACTACGTTGCATGACTCGAGATTGAGTGAGGAGCACTCGAGACCACCATGTGACTCGATATCGAGTGACATTGACTCGATGTCGAGTGGAATTACAGAGTGCTACGAGGCGTTTTGACAAGTCCGAATTTGAGGAGGATTAGTTAGCCACAAAGTTGAAGATCTTTTATCCTTCCTCAATGAACAATTATCCTTATGGATTACATTCCTTTTTTTTATTAGGTAAAAATTCGAAGGTCATACAGGTCTGACTCATCGAGAGGCCGACCGAAGTCGGCAGACGACGAACCGTCTAGTAGAGCAACCTAAAAACAGAAATACAAATAACAAGCGAAATGAACCAAGCAGAAATAAACTCTACAACAAAACGTTCCAAGAAGACCAAACACCCGAAAAGATGAGGAAGCCACCGAAGAACGCAACCAAACACCACCAAACAGTGGCACCGCGGGCCAGTAGTACAACAGGACATTAACTCTTGTGGGTAGTGTAAACGAACTCCAAGGAAACTCTATCCCGGATACAGAGTCGCCCTGAGCGCACCACCACGGCCCCAGCCAGACCCAACTACATACTCCACGCCCCCCCCCCCAACCAAGCAGAAGATCTCCTAGAAACATCGGAAGCAGAGCCGCAAACTGCTCGAAACAAACCGCCAATAAACTTTCACCTACAAAATATCGACAAGCCCTTGCGGGATTTTCTCAAACCCTTTCGGGTGGTTATACTCAAAACCCTTTACGGGAGGGATTTAAACAAGGCCCTTTCGAGCCTTTTCTTTTCTTTTTTTCCCTCTTTTTTTATTTTTTATTTTTTATTTTGACATATCCTCATCCTTGGGCCCGAAGGACCCGAAGCTTGAGCCCGAAGGACCAAGGGAGAGAGGAGAGAGCGCAGTTGCACAGGGAAGACCATACAGCAAGCATGAGATCGACCACCGGCGTCGGCGAACACCGCCAGGGAAGACCCACGAGCCCGCAGACAGACAATCGGCACGGCGGCAGGCCAGAGGCCGAGGGTGAAGGAGATGACGGTTGAGACAATTTACAGAGACTCGTAGCAGCCGAATGACGAAGGCGGACGAACGCACCAGGAGGACATCGAAGGAGGAGGCGGACACCCACTCTACCGACGACCACCCCAGGGACGACCCCGACATCGGACCGACCGGAAGAGACCACGCCCAGCACCGACAGCGCAAAAGCCCCAAAACAGGAGACGATTCGCGAGAGCCTCTATATTCCTATTTGTTAATGAAGAAAGTTATTTGACGAAAAGCATATACCTTTCATGAGTTTAGTATATCACTTGCATGGTTATCGTTGTGGTAATTCCCCGGCTTTGGAAATCTTTTATAATATTGTTTACAAACCCCGTGATATTTCTGTTCATCATTCGATTCCATCCTATTAATCTTCGGACGTTCTTTTCCGACACACATTACTTTTAGTTTTTTGTTATTTGATTCGACATCGACTCTTTCAGTCGATATCGAGTGGATCTGACATGATATCGAGTGCTCTGTACTCGACGTCGAGTGTGTTTGTGTTGTTTTACAAGTTTGACACTAGGAATCGACTGCTTGACTCGACATTGACCGGATCTTAGTCGATATCGAGTGGCTTCAGGTCGACATCAGAGGGCTTATTACGAGACTAGATTGGCGAGCGCTGACACGCTTCTTCGTGGATTGATCATGACTCCTACCACTACAACGGGAGGAAGTCTTGTATTTTATTTGCATGGATAGGGATTGATTTGCATTTATATTTATATTTCTTCGATTAATTCTTCCTCCTAACAGTAGTTCCCTTAAAGTTTGAGGTAAAAAGGGATTTTTGATAGTTTGATGCATCAGGATAAAGTTAACTACCTATTGCATTTTATGTTTGAGGTGCCGAGATGAAACTCAGTATAGATTGAATTCGTAATTTTTGACGGGCGACCTAAGGTACTGCTATGTAAGGGTGGTGACATCGATAATGGTGGTGGAAGTGACTCCGTAAAAGAAAAAAAAGGTGTCACCACATTTGTCCCACCACTAATAAAGGTGGTGATACTAATCTCGTAAAAAAAACTCTAAAAACTAAGCTGCCACCAAAAACAATTGTCACCACATGTGTCACCGCTGATAAATGTGGTGACACTAATCTCGTAAAAAAAAACTCTAAAAATTAAGTCGTCACCAAAAAAAAAATTTGTCACCACATGTGTCACCACTGATAAAGGTGGTGACAATAATCTTGTAAAAAAAAGATGTCAAAAAAAACTGTCACCAAAGTCATTGACCTTAACATGTCAATGGTCAAACTAAAAATGGGAAGAAGGGGTTAAATTAAAAATGGGAAGGAAATGCAACAATTTCATAATGGACATTTTGCAAAATGGATTATGAAAATGAACATTTTGCAAAATGTCATATTCAAAATGGACACTTAGTAAAAAAAAATCCAAATTTCACTTGTTAACACTTGAAGAGCAATTGTACTTTATGTGCTTTTCCCACTTGTAGGGAGTTATGTATTATCACAAGACAAGATGCTCTTTTCAAGACATCTTAATTCTTGCATACTGTAATTTTTTTATGAGACCTAACCAAACTGTTTATTTATTTATTTAATATTTAGATATAGATTATATTATATATTAATTCAATTTTTTAAATGAAATAAATTGATTAGAAAATGTTAAATATGTTAAGGAAATAGAAAAAAAACCTATTACAATTTGATTGGTTCAAAATTTATATGACACATGTTAGATTCTTATATAAATTTTTTAAATGAAATAAATTGATTAGAAAATGTTAAATATGTTAAGGAAATAGAAAAAAAACCTATTACAATTTGATTGGTTCAAAATTTATATGACACATGTTAGATTCTTATATAATTTTGTCCTCTAATTGTTTTACCAAATAGGGATCCAAAAGTTCAAACATATTTAAATCGGTGAGAGTATTTAAAGGGGAAAATATATTATAATATGTTAAGTCTAAAGAAATTTAAAATTATATATTTTCGTTTAAAGAAATTTAAAATTATCTGCTTTAGATAAACAAGGCAAAATTGCAGAAATCACCCTTTAAAAAGGGTGTTTTGCGGAAAACCACCTCTTAAAACAAAAATTGCAGAAAACCACCTGTTAAAACAGTTTTGTTTGCAAAGTCACCCCTATCACCCAATTTTCATTAATTAAATGTTAAAGTGTGTGAAAATTTAATTATACCCATTATTTGTATTATTAGTTTACTCATTTCAATTGATATTAGTTGATATTTAACTTTTTGACATGTTTTTCAAAAGCAAAAAACATTATAAAATATCAAAAAAATAATTTCATACTTACAAAAAAACTCTATAAAAAATTGATGTGTAATTTATGTTTTATACATATAAAAAAATGCGTAATACTAGGGCTACTTGAAGAAAATAATTTTTTTAAAAAATAATGTTTCATATAGTTTTTATTATTCTAAAAATATATGTGGAATAGTGAGCATATTTTTAGAATAATAAAGACTATATGAAATATCATTTTTTAAAAATTTATTTTCTTCAAGTAGCCGTTTAGTAATATACACTTTTTAAAATATATAAAACATTAATTATATCTATTTTTATAGAATGTTTTTACTAATAAGTGTGAAATTATATATAAAAAATGATATTTTATAAAAAAAAATTACTTTTGAAAACATGTTAAAAAGGTAAAGATTAATTAATATCGATTGGATAAAGTAAAATAGTAATAAAACAAGGGATATAATTGATTTTTCGCGCACTTTAATATTCAATTAATGAAAATTTGGTGATTGTGACTTTGGAAAGAAAACGGTTTTAATGGGTAGTTTTCTGCAATTTTTGTTTTAAGGGATGGTTTTACGCAGAACACCTTATTTAAAGGGTGGTTTTTTGCAATTTTGCCGATAAACAATGTAGTTTCAATTGGGCCGACTCAGGCCCTGCCCAGCCCATCACTAAAAACACCTCCCCACTAATGTTTTCATCTCCGTTTCGATTCATATGTCCAATTTTGGCATCCCCCAAGTCCCCAACCCCACACGACAATTAGAACAGAGAAGTAGAAGAGAGGGTTTAACGCCTGCAAACCTTGAATTCTCCAATCCCTTCATTTTTTTTTTCGCGCTAAAATAAGGTCTAGGGTTTAATAACTCGGAACCTTCTCAACTCCTGCTAACTCAGTTGCTTTAGCAAATGGAAGTCGATATGGATACCTCTCCCAGCTACTTCGATCCCGAAAACCTCAGTGTTAGAGAGCAGTTTCGTCGATACGGGTAAGTTCATCTGTTGCCACTGATTCCAAGATTATCAATTCCTTTCTGTTTTCTCTGGATTTGTATTGGTTTCACTGTTGGAGCGTTCTATTTGTTCCAAATTTCGTTGCACTTGTGCTCATGTCGCTACATAAGGCGGATCCTTTTCCCAGTGGACTAACCATTTAATGGGAATCTGAAAGGAAATTAGTGTACTCGTTGATCGTGGACTAAGCAGAGTTGTGAATTGAGAGTACTTAATTACAATGCGAGGTCTTTGTATTTGATGTGGGAGTGCACTCCATTCCATACCTGATACCGACCTCTCAATAATTGGTGTTATAGGATTTTGGTGAAATTTCTTTGGCCATATTTTTTTTATAAGTGAGCAAGTGGATATATTAGAAAGTAAAAAAGTAACATATGGAAAATTGATGGCTTTACTTGCATTGGACTTAAATGGGGGAAAAATTGTGCAAAATTCTTGGCATGATTAAGATTATTTTCATGTTTTCCTGTCCATAGTGCTCAGGCAGTTGCGTTGTGCTAAGTTAACAAGTCACATTGTTTTAATATTCATAATTCATCGAGATCTTTTCTAGTTTGTGAATATTGGATTCTAATTTTTGTTGAACATCATTTATATCTACTCAAAGTTGCCTATTACATGAAAATATGTTTCTTTTTAATCTAGAAGTTTGCCATTCTATTTTTTTTAAATGATAGATTTGTCTTGCCTGGTTCAGGATTGGTGCAATTTAAATATTTGTTTCTTTGTTTATTATACTTCTGTAAGCTGGAGAGTGTTTTGTTTAAGCACAGGAAGAGACAATCAGGTTCTAGCATATCTCCGCACCTTGATAATTCAGCTTCAAAACTCAGTGAAGGAAGATGGTCCAACACAGCACTATTTCTGGAAGACATTAAACAAGAAGTTGATAGCCTTGATTATCGTGATGGAACCCCTTCAAGGCCACATTCAGCTTACAAAAGAAGATCTCCTGATAGCCATTTGCTGTCTGATTTTGATCCTGGTACTGATTTTGCTCGTCGAGGTGGAAGCTATTCTCTAAAATCTTGCAAGATTGAGGAGGATGTGTTGTTGGATGCCGGGGAGACAACATTTGCCTTGTTTGCAAAACTTCTTGATTCTGCACTTGAAGGTTCTTACATGAAGATATATTGTTGATCAGCTGCTTGACAAGCATAGTGCTTTTAGTTTTTGTATATATTGTGATGCACTAAATTATTTAATGAATTTAACAAGAATTTCCTACCTATTGCAGACTTTATGAGTTTTCCTGATCTAATTCTGCAGTTTGAGAAAACATGCCGTGATGTTTCAGAATCGATAAGGTGTGTGCTAAGAAATCTACTTAACAACCATTTAGAAGTTGCTACTCTATGGGAAAATCATATTTTGTCTCTCCTTTACTTGTATCATTGGCTGAAAATACCTAAGCAATATTTTTTCATTTGTATTGGAGTGTAAGATATTTCTTCCTATATGCTTGACATAATCAAACAAGACTGGATGAAAGCGTTCGAGCAACCGTGGACGACCAGATGCTGGTCATCATAATCTAATTCTAATCATATTCTAAAGCTTCATTATAGCTGGCATTTGCTCAAGTTACATGGATAACAATGTGTGTTTCTACTCAAGCAGAATTCTTCATGTTGCTGGAAGTTCTCATCTATTGTTTGTTGTTCATCTCTTATTGCATTCACTTTTCAGGTATGGTTCTGACGGGAGGCATAGGATTGTGGAAGACAGGTTGACGCGGCAAAAGGCTCAGTTTTTGCTTGATGAGGCTGCTTCTTGGTCACTTCTTTGGTATCTCTATGGAAAAGGTAATGAGTCTTTTTTGTCTTATGCTGTACTTATGCATATCATAGTTTATTTTGAGTTTCATACTTGTCTTTCATTTAGGGGTGTGCTAGTGGTGGTGATGGCGACTATGGTTAAAGAATTATATTGATACTTGTCAGTGAATAAATTGAGAGGGAAGCAAATGGTAGGTTGGATTGGAAACAAGTATTTGGAGATAGAAAAGCCTGTGGGAAGGAACTTACATCCAGATTATTATTTGTTAATATAAATTACCCATTGCTAGATTATATACATTCCAAAAACATTCCATCTAGTCATGCTAGAATGGCCCTACTTATTTGACCAAGTTTATGAAAGTTAAACCTCTAGTTTATCACATATGATTCCTTTGTATTTCATCTACTAGCATTTGGACGTAATTCTTAATTGAACCTGGCTACTATTATGAGGCAACGACCTCAATACTTCATTTTAAATACATTAAACATCCTGCCCTAACCTTTCCCTGCAAGCAATATAGACCTGTTTCCATTTTGGTTGCATTGATTTATTTATCTGAGCACACAGCATTCCATACTTGATTTACTTCTACTCGATAGCTTAATACTTGATCCACATAAAGCTTCACATTTCTAATGAAAAACAGATCTGGGGGAGTTCTGCTATCCACCCTGGAGTTATGGCCTATGCTATCCCCAGGACTAGGAGAGTGCAGCACCCTTTCCTCTAATGATGTTTGACCACACTACTCGAGGTGTTAGGATTCTGATATTTTGCTGGGTTGCATGGCATGAAATTGTTTGTTCCTTCTGACAGTATCTCATGTCTGATAGAACTACGATGTCATTTACAGTGCTATATTAGTCTCCAATGTTTAGATTCCCTGAGTCTTGATAATTGACCTTTTTGAGTTTCAATTGAAAGAATTCACTGTCTTTTCAGGAATTGAGGAGATTCCAGAAGATCTTGTTGTGGTAATGATTGCTTGTAAACCAGTTCATACCGTGTTACTTTTTGGAAAAAAAAAAGCATTTCTTTCTTCTTTAGACTAGAATTATTGACTCACTGTTATGAGTTCCCTAATGACAGCTCCCAACAACATCACATTTGGAGGCATGCCAATTTGTTTCCAAAGACATAACAGCACAGTCGTGCCTTCGAATTGTTCAGTGGCTAGAGGGTTTGGCATCTAAAGCTCTTGATCTTGATAACAAGGTGATATTCTACTGCTTCAGTGACTTAAGTGGTTCAAGATGTATCTAGTGTTCCTGAAAGACACATAAGATATAAGCTGTTTAACTGACTGTTCACTGTATTTGTATATTATTTCTTCACTTTTGTTTGTTACCATCAAGTCACCAACTTTCTTGACCTTCCACTGTAGAGCGTTCCCTTCATAATCTTCTAATTTATAGGCTCCTTTTCCTAGGACTCGTCTCACTATGTAAGGACCCTAGCCACATAGACAAAAAATTTCCTTACCCCAGCTCACCCTGTTTATTAAGAAGTTTATTGCAATTTTTTAGGTTACCAAAGCCTGTTTAGAAAGGAGGCCAAACACTGTATGTTTAGTACAGTGGATATAACACAGAAGCTGTAAAAAATCTGCATCTTCTTTTCTTGACCCAAAGGTCTAATTACTCACGTATCCATTTGGGTGCCATTTAAAAGGCAGTCCAGAATTATCAATTATGTCATGCTTGATTTTTGTAAATATTGAAATCTCTGTAGATATTAGTTTTGAGTCAAGTTAATTAAGTGATTATGTTTGTGATGAATTATTGTGCAGGTGCGAGGATCTCATATTGGAACTTATCTTCCCAATTCTGGAATCTGGCATAACACTCAACGGCACTTGAGGAAGGGCATCAGACATCAAGATACAGTTTCCCAGTTGGATTTTGATGCACCTACACGTGAAAATTCATTGCCTCTGCCCGATGACAGAGTATCTACCCAAACTTCTTGTCTTAATTCGTCTATGTTCGTTCTGGGTCTATTTTCATATGGTTACCTGATAAACTTGATATTTTTTGTCATATTAAATCAGACAATGGGTATCTTTCATATTATACCGTGTTTCTCTTCTTTCTTATAATTTTCCTTGTAAATTTGGAACTCTAGTTGACTAGTTCCTCCCGTATGGTACTAATTTCAGTATGCTATGTGTAAACAATTGCATTTGAAGTGTGATGGTGTAAACAGTTTGTCTCTTTATTTATGAAGGCAAAATTTTGGCAAGCAGCTCTATTATGCTGGCTTGACACTCTGATACTTGTACCACAGAGTCTCCTTGGTTTTCTTAAATTTATGAACAAATATTATAGGTAACCTGACATAACAATCCATTACATCTTAGGGCTTCTGTGCATATGTTTTCTACTACCATTCATACATTTATTTGATGATCAAATCTTGTTCTATTGAGTATATTTAAGTGTCGGTTATTTCTTTTGTACCATTTTATATTTCAGCTTTTAAAAACAGCAGCTGCTCATTTTTCTTGGCAGAAATTAGATGAAACTCTGTTGGAAGACATTTGGACCCTCTTACGGGCTGGAAGGCTTCAAGAAGCATGTGATCTTTGTAGGTCTGCTGGACAGGTATTTTTCACCTTTCTTATTATTCCAGAGAACTGGAAAAAGAAGCTGGAATGCAAATTGTTAGTATTTGAATTAAAGTGCTGCTGTTCAGGCATGGAGGGCTGTAACGTTAACCCCATTTGGAGGATTGGATCATGTTCCATCCATCGAAGCCTTGAGGAAAAATGGAAAAAACAGAGTCTTGCAAGCTATTGAACTCGAAAGTGGCCTTGGTAGGCAATGGCGCCTTTGGAAATGGGCATCTTATTGTGCATCGGAGGTAACATTATTACAGGCTCATCGTTGTGTTGCTTCTCTTTTTGTGGGTTTTGGTAATAAAAAAAAAAAAGAAGAGAAAGAGTACTGTGATTTGTGAGCTGGTATTGGTTTCTGATTGGGTTTCGTTAGTTATTTGCTGGTCCTATACTCCTATATGCAATGTAGATTTTGGTGGTAAACTAAGATGGCTATTCACTTGTTCCTCTCTTTTCCAATATGTTAAAAGAAAATTGCAGAGCTGGAGGGGGGCAAATATGAGACAGCCATATATGCAGTTCAATGCAGCAACTTGAAGCGCATGCTGCCTATATGTAGAGATTGGGAGGTAAATTTCTGCTTATTCTCTTTTTGCAATTCTATGAGGTTGGGTTCGTTTGGTGCACCATCATTATTCATTATCAACAATTCCTTGCCTTATCAGCTCATAAGCCCTGTTTAACTAATAAGCAATCAGTAGATGATGCCAAATTATCCATTTGTGATTTTTTGGAGGCACTCTTATGTGCGTTTCAGTTTGTGTATTTCCTGTGCATTTGGTTATTCATAACTCTGCAAGATGAAAAGTATTTTTCAACAGATGGGAGCTGGGGGCCATATGTATCCATGTTTGAATTGCATTTTACTTCAAAATATACTCCATATATTTTTTTTTACCTATAAATGCTTTTATTTTCTAATGTTTCCCCTTTTAACATCACAAACACAATTGCAGTCAGCTTGCTGGGCAATGTGCAAATCTTGGCTTGATATCCAGGTTGATATGGAACTGACTCAGATTCAGCCTGGACGAACTGATCAGGTCAAGAATTATGGTGATGCTTCTGATGGCAGTCCAATGTTAGCAGATGGTTCCTCACAGCAAGCAAGTGCTCCAGAAAATTGGCCTTTGCAAGTTCTGAACCAGCAGCCACGGGATATTTCTTCTCTTCTTCAAAAGCTTCATTCTGGGTAATGAAACAAATCGGTCCTTTGGTTATTTATTTATTTGCTTGTGATGGAAGACTGCAACTTGACAATGTGTGCATCTTCCTTTATTCAGTGAGATTGTAAATGAAGCTGTTATGCGTGGATGCAAGGAGCAGCACCGGCAGATAGAGGCAAGGTCTTTTATGTTTTTGTTGCTGTATTTTAGATTTCCTAACTAGGCAATTCTTGTCCTCTGTTGGATTATCTCTGTGATAAAACGATGTGCCGGAATTAATGCAAGGAAATTGTTTGTTCGAAAGAAAAATGATGTATGTATGTGAACAATTTTGATGCTCCTTGAAAGAGTTACTAAATAAGTGGGATATAATGACAGGATCTTGTCATTTTGTACGCAGTTGAACCTGATGAGTGAGTTAACAGTGATATGTTTGTCCTGGATCTAGTTACTTAGGGAATGGTTCATGCAAGTTAATTTATATTTGTTTCATAACATCGCCATCTTATTTCTGGTATTTGCAATCCTTGAATCGACGACGACTATAAAGACACTTGAAAATGGCTGTCATATTCACAGTTGGTGTGATGCGATGCATATTGTATTCAGTCACCTGGTTTTGTTTAATTTACACTAGACAGGAATGTTGTTAATTGTTTCATATTTCTCGCCTTGTCAACGGCTTGTTTACTATCACCCAATCCCTTCTGTATTTTCCTTAGACTAGTCTTATTGCCTCCACTTGTGTGGGTTTTTTTTTTTTAATTTATTTTATAATTATACTATGTATTTTATTACAAATACTTAAAAATATTAAAATTCTTGTTAACTTGTTCATATTGATAAGTTAGTAACTCAAACAATAAAAATTAATTGTATTTATCAATTAAGATGGACATAGGATTATATGTGACTAACATACATAAGGTCATTGTCTAACGTGGACTTCTTTAATTTTACGTTGTGTATTTTTTTTGCTAAATCCCCAAACTTTATCATATTTGTTGTATATTAACTCCGGATACTTTTTTTCTTATTTAATATTAAGGATTTGGTAACATTGTTGTTGATTTTTTTGATAAAATTTTATAATTTATTTAATTAAATCTAATTATTTTTAATAAACGAAAATACCTTATAATTAAACAAGATTTCTTCAAAATAAAAATCAGTCATAACTACTTTTATACTGAAGATATATACAAATCAATCTAAACTTCAAAATCTAGGAAAAAATTAATATAAAATAACCTAACTTCTAAACCTACAATAAAATTACGACTATATGCATAGTAACTCTACCCAAATCAAAAAATTTAGTCAATTAATTGATCACGCACTATGTTTTTAAAAGACTTGTAATTTTTAAATTATGAATGTTAAAATTGTTGGAGGGTATGCTACATATTTATATATAGATATTTTATATTCAATTTTGACCAAATATTGGATAGATTATTTGATCTAAAAAGATAAGGTTGAATATTTATAATAATAAGTGGGACCATTAATTGAGATGGCAAAGTTATATTGGCTTATTAATTGCTGTGGCTAAAAAAGATAACATCATATTAATCCAGAATATGACACGTATGCGAATTGCACCAGAACCCGTTTCACGTCTCTGTTTTAGTATATTATATATAGATTTTCTTTAAAGAGTCCTAATAGCTTTGCTACTCTAAATGGTCTATTTTGATACTTCTTGAGCAGATGAGTCTTATGCTGGGACGTATACCCCACCTGCTGGACCTTATATGGTCTTGGATATCACCATTAGATGATGATCCATCTCTTTTCAGGTTAGTGTAATTGAATTTTGTAGGGTCACTAGTTATAAACGAATTCAGATTGTTCTGTATGTGCAATGCCTGCTTTGCAACTTGTGTGAACTCAAAATGGAAGCTATTGGATGAAGACTGCATGTGTTTTACTATTTCTATATTCCTTTAAATCAACCAATTTGTAGGTAGCTTGGAAGATAGATAGCTAGATTACTTCTCCATTGTCATATATATATATATATACATTTTCCTGAAAACTATGAAAACATAATATCTTACCTACAACAGAAGGCTGATTACAGTTTTGACTTGGGTTGAGTTAATGGTTTCTCCCAATTTCATTCCACATTTTATATCTACCGTCTGAATTTCTTCATATTTATACATGTGCATATTTTTCGCAACATTCCTTTTTTTAAAAATAAATACGAGGGTCAAAGGGAGTTGAGACTATGAATATATATGACTTGTTTGATTTTTCAAAGAAAGTTGTGATTTTTTCCTTGAGTTAACGGCAGGCATCTGCTTTGACTAACAGTGAATGCTGCTCATGTTGTCTTTCATATTGTCAGGCCTCATGGGGATCCTGAATTGATTCGTTTTGGCGCTCATCTGGTGCTGGTTCTGAGATATATGTTAGGTGACCATGTACAGGATGAATTCAAGGAGAAGATGATGAATGTTGGTGATCTTATTATTCAAATGTGAGTTGTTCTAAATGTACTTTCTCTGTCTTGGCTTGAACAAGGATCTTTAATCATGCTCCATTCAGAAACACCCTAAAGCACAGTGTTTCCAAATTGACTTCGATACTTTTTTTTTGGCAGGTAAGAAGAGGGAGGTTTATCTTATGATGAAGAGATTTTTTCTGGACGTTGCATTCCATTTCGTTTTATGGTTAAACTTCAGTTTCAATATTTGGTTTTCTGGACGCCTTTTTCATCAGCAATTTCAATGAATTGCAGGTATACAATGTTTTTGTTTACTAAACAGCGTGAGGAGTTGGTTGGCCTCTATGCTTCGAAGCTTGCACGTCATCGATGTATCGATATTTATGTGCAAATGATGGAGTTACGATTGAATGCTAGGTTTGCCTCTTTCTCCTTGCTTTTTTTTAGTTTTTTATGATGTAATAAATAGTTGGGCCTAGTTTTCAACTATTATTTCCAATATGCTTCTCCGTGCTGAGAGTATCCGGTTTTCTGTTTTTTTCTTGGTATAATTCTTCGATGAATACATGCATGGATTTTTTTTTAAGTATCAATTTTTGGCATCATAATGCTTTAAATTGCCCTCATCTTCCACCCTTCAAGCTCACAACACTAAACACTCTCATAGTCTCATCCCCTTTTTCTTTCAAAAGAAGATACATTTGACAAGGGTTTATTTTTGTCCTCTTTCCAATTTGCTAGTCTTCATGTCAAATACAAATTATTTCTCTCTGCAATGGAGTATTTACCCTTTTCCCCTGGAGATGATGATCCAAGGGCCAACTTAGCAGAAATTATTGAGAGGTATTTGCATCCTTTTTTTTTTATATATATTAATGATCCAGTTCAGTACACAAAGAAGGCTTTTTATGGACTGTTTGGTGTCACATTTTAATCTCAGTGTCTTGTTAAGATCACGAGAAATCAAATTTGGCGAGTACGACAGGTCCGTGGATGTTGCAGAGCAACATAGGTTACAGTCTCTGGAGAAAGCTATGGTCATACAGTGGCTTTGTTTTACGCCTCCCTCCACAGTTAATGATGCTCCAACAATTAGTGGCAAACTTCTTCTCCTAGCACTCATTCATAGGTAATCACCTGATCATTATTGTCTTTTACTGCATATGCTAAAATGATGATCATGTTGTCTGTCAATTAGTGCATTGATTTGCTTAATAAAACAAACTGAACATAAACTTTATTTTTTACATTTCACAGCAACATACTATTCAGGGAGTTTGCTCTGATATCGATGGGGAGGGTGCCAGCAATGCCCATAGGTGCCCATAAATTGCTAAGTTTCCTTGCCGAGCCCTTGAAGCAACCACCAGAAGATCTTCTGTCCATTGTGGATCATGATGTTTCGGACTATTTGAGCGAGTTCAAAGATTGGGTATTCATTCAGATTTTGTAGGGATGATCTGATTATTTATAACGATTTGCATTCTTTAAATGCTCCTTCCTTGGTTGCCCCTCTAAACTAACAACAATGTCATGTTATTAATGACAGCGGGAATATTACTCTTGTGATGCAACATATCGCAATTGGCTGAATCTTGACTTACAGAATGCGGAAATTCCTCCCCATGATTTGTCACTTGAAGAGAAACAAAGATTATCAACAGCTGCAAACGAAATGCTCAATTCTTCTTTGTTACTTCTGCAAAGTGAGTTGCTAACTGCATAAATATCAGGACACTGGGAAAATAAACACTTGGATCTTTTAATTCTTGACTGATCAATGATCTTCTATATTAATGTTGCATGTTTTAATCAAATGCTACTTGGAAGGTCTCTTATTAATTGATTATACCAACTTATCCTCTATTTATTTTCTTTTCCTTTAAACTATCAGGGAATGAAAATCCTTGGTTGGTGCCCATTGAAGATCATGTCATCGATGCTGTAGAATCTGTATTCCTTGAGTTGCATGCGACAGCCATGGTATGTTTGCCTTCTGGGAAGTGCATGATTCCGGATGCCACATTATGCGCCACGTTGATGAGTGCTCTTTACTCTTCAGTGTCTGAGGTTGATGTTCATAACCGGCAACTGATGGTACGCATTATCAACTACAATATCGAGTCTATAGTAGATGAAAGTACTGCATACGAAGGATATTTTTGTTGGGTTGTTTTTATGTTCAAAACCGGCAACTTATGGCATGTATTATAAACTACAATATAGATTCTGTAGACTATAGTGATGGTAAGTACTGAATAACAAGGATATTTTTGTAGGGGTGTTTAAGTAAAAGTTGAAAGTGATGTTTCTGAATTTGTAAGTCGGAATGCTCGTGTAAGATTACTTCCCCAGTTTGGACTCTTGTTAACTATAACTATGGGGTGTGTATTCTTGATTACTATCTTATTTCATCTTGCTAACATCTCACATGTTACTGAGTCCTCACTGATTTGATTGTTTATGTCTATCTCTTGGAGTTAGATAGCCGTTACAATTTAGACTCTTGTTAACTATAACTGGAAGATTAGCCTACCCCACTAAGTGCAATATCTCATGCATTGCATGCATGTTATTTTCTTGCACTTTTTATGAGCTGATCAGTGATGTCAAGGTTGCAGTGGTCTGATTTTTGAAAAAACTTAGGTTTGCTCTTCAGGACAACACTTCTTGAGTCAGTCAGTTGTATTTAAATAATGATATAAAGCAAAGGCTTTTGGTATTGCTTGCAATGCCAACCTCTTCTTTGTTATTAATTTTGTGGCTAGTCTAATCAGATGCTAATTTTTTACCATATATTGTCTCAAGGCTTTTTTCATCCACACTGTTTTCTGTGCTCAGGTGAATGTGATGGTTTCACCAATGGACTCGAACTGCATTGAGGTTGTGCTTCGCTGCTTGGGAGTAGTGGGTGATGGACTTGGGCCTCATGAATCTAACGATGGTGGCATTCTTGCTGCTGTGATGGCTGCTGGTTTCAAAGGTAAGGGGATTCAGAATCTAGTTTATACAAGTTTAGGTGGGAAATAATAATTAAGAGAAGGGGATGTGAAAGATAATATCTTCAGTTATCTTTTCTTTCTACCTTTTTTTGAACGATCCTATGGTTTTATCCAAGCACAATAGATCATGAATAAAAAGGATTATACAGGTGAACTTTCTCGTTTTCAAGCTGGTGTTACAATGGACATATCGCGGCTAGATGCTTGGTATTCTAGTGCCGATGGTACTTTGAAAGACGTTGCTACATATGTTGTTCGGGGCCTTTGTCGCAGGTGCTGTCTCCCCGAACTGGCTCTTCGTTGCATGCAGGTATGTTCTATAAAGGAGTTGAAGGATCAGTTTTATCTAGTTGAAGATTTGCAGAATTTGTGCATGAGTTGAGCCATTCTGTGATAGTCTATCGTAAAATGCTTTTAATCAGTGGAGAGTCATGTTCAGCCTTTTGACCATTATTGTTGTTTAAAGGGAACTCATTTAAAAAAATAGTATATGCAGAGAATAAGGCTTTATTTTGAGTTTATCAGCCGACAAAGAACAACTTCTTATGAACATTTTATGAGTATGTGTGCTTTTGTTCCGAATTAAATCTTATGGAGACGTATTATTATGTTGGCTGCCAGAAATATTCTTATTGAAAAAGTGGGTAGAACCTGCGGTAGAAGTGTTTTTTTTTTCCTAAGTCTTTGTTTTGTGATTGAATTCGTAGGTTTCAATTTCACTGGTAGAAGTGGTTGGTGAACCACCAGAAAGGCACGATGAGTTGATCGAACTGGTTGCATGTCCTGAGACCGGATTGCTCCCTCTTTTCAGCCAGCAACAAATGCAGGTGTGTATACTTGCATCATTCCCCCCCGTGTTTTCTTTAGATCTTGTGCATAATCACTGCTATCATGCACCATTTCTGGCAAGTAAAAAGAAGAAAATCACTTCCCTTGTCACTATTTTTGTAATCGCATACTAATTCATCGCATATCCAAGTAGCAGCAGCTTGAATTTAAGGTTTTTGTTTTATAATCACAACAGGAATTCTTGTGGTTTGAGAGGGAGTACACGATACGGAAGATGGAACTTCTGGAACAAGAAGGCCTATATTGATTACCTCGGTTTTATTAGTGTGGTTATGTAGTAACATAAATCTCACCATCTGCACTCCCAGTTAAAATGTTGTGAGTGCGGAGTTGCAGCTTCATCTTGTCTCCAGTGTCGTCTTTCATTATATTCACCAGATTCCCTTGTAAACAAACGAGTCTTCATGGTGTTATAGTGCACCTAGCAGTCTCCGATTGATCAAGGTGTGATGATGTAGCTATTGTCGTTCGTATGTAAAAACTGGTTTTCGTTTTTTTTTCGTAGTTAAATGGCTAGAAACTGTGGATGCTGAAAGCTGTTCCATTCCATGATTTCCATCCACCAAGCAAAAAATATGTCCAGTTTCAACTTTGTATTTCGTTAATTTGGTGAGCTTCGAGTCCTGAAGTGTCTATTTTGTCTAAAATACTTGAGAATACATAACTAGTATCATTTGAAAATTTAAAGCAAATGCTCGTGCTTTTAAAAAATTTGCAAGGTCCACTTTGTATTTCGAGAAACATCTTCTCAACTTGTTCGGTAAATATTTTTTGTATTTCCAAGGTCAACTTCTTAGCCTCTTAGGGGTTAGGCCTTGCACGTTCCGTTAACCCTTAGCTCGTCTCTCTTCATTGTCATTGATGCTGCATTGTTTGCCCCATTCATGTGGGGCACAACTCCTCGTGAGTTTTTTTTTATACAAGTGAGAATGTGATTCATAGCGTTGGCTCCTCTTATACCAATATCTAATACTCTATCTGTTAATTAAAATATATCATTTTAGAAATCTACACACTTATTAAGAAAACAACTAAAAATACACTTATACTCTCTAATCATTACTCAACTTTTTACTTTCTCAAAAAACACAACTAATAACCATCTAATCATTAAAAGAGCAATTTCGTAAAGTGTACCACAAAATACCTAAAATGATAGTAAGTTTTTTTTTTTTTTTTTGGTATTGAAAACGAGAGGCAGGCTCTCCGAGAATTACGACAAAAGAGTTGGGCTACACAACCACAGAACGGGGAGTAGCTCTTCCCTTAACGTTATCAGCTAACAACGAAAATGGCCCCTAAAGATGGGTCAAAAAGTTCATGAAAACCAAAAGGAAAAGAGAAAGCAAACGAAGCAAGAGAGTCGACGACAAAGTTCGCATTCCTAAAGACATGTCTCAACTTGATCTCCCAACTCTGGCTAGTAAGCTCTGGCATTGGCATACCAGGCTAGACAAAGGTTGACAATCACCGAGTCCACCTTTGACAAGAGATGTGATGAGCTTAGAGTCGGTCTCGTTCACAACCTTTTTTAACCCTTTATCCCAAGCGACCCGAAGCCCATCGAGCAGCCCCCAAAGCTTCGAAACGGGCACCGAGCTGATGCCAATACGCCGTACGTAACCAACAATCCATTGTTCTTTTCCATCGCGGAGGACACCCTCAGCACCCGCACTAAAATTACTAGCAACTGACTCGTCAGAGTTGATTTTTATCCAACCTTCGACTGCCTTTTCCCAGTTGATCGGCACTTGACACTTTTCTTTCTCGGAATTGTTGGTGCTGTTGTTCCTCCAGGCCACCAGGTTCTCTTTAGCTCAGTCACAGATGTTGCAGTCATGTCTAACAATGCAATCATGTTTATTAAAGACTTACGCCATTTCCAAATCCACAAAGAGCTAAGGCAAAAACATTCGCCCACTCGAGCTCCTCTCTGTACGGCTGTGTGGCGAGAAGGTTGGTACAACACCACACTGCAAAAGGGGCATCAAAGAAGTTTGTGATGCCACTAGGGACACCGATTGTCTTCCCCATATCAATGATTTTCGAGCAATCACAGAAAAGGAGTATGAGAGACTCGGGCTAGTCAACGCATGCATTACAGAACGGATCAGCAGCCAAATTTCGACGACACCTCTCCTCATTAGTGAGTATAGCCCCTCGAAGGATTAACCTCATAAAATACCTGATTCTTTCGAGCACTTTGAGTACCCATATCTTCTTGAAAACTAGAGCATCGTTGAAGCATACCACATGAGACCTAGTGATTCTTTTATAGGCTGATTTTATAGAGTAATTGCCATCAAGCGTTCCCTACCCGCTGAGTCTATCCGCCTCAATAGTAGACTCTTCGATGTCGATAACCGCCATTTTCATTGGGACAGTGACCGACGACATTAGCTCGAGAACCTCCTAATTCCAGCCCTTGTTGTTAATCCAATAATTCGGACTGTCCTCCGCAACGAGTCCTCATCATGGTTCACACTCACGCAGTCACGCAAGCAAGGTTCCCCAAGCCATTTATCAGTCCAGAAGCGAACTAGCGTTCCATTGCCAATGAGCCAACGCACCCCGAGCATGACGACAACGTTCAAACTTTTAAGCATGCCAGACCAAATGTGGGATGTACCAACAACAATACTCGAGTTGGTCCGGGTATACTTGGCGCAGAGGATGTCACTCCAGACCTCCCCCTCCTTGCTCGTGAGGAACCTCTACATCAGCTTCCCGGTCGTGGCAAGGTTTAGATCTCTCATGGTCCAAACTCCTAAGCCTCCAAGCTCCTTAGGATGACTGATATCGCTCCAACTAATAAGGTGCATTCCCTTTTTGTTCTCATTGTCCCCCCAAATGAAACTCCTGAAGATTTGATCAATTTTATCACAAACATTAGTCGGATCGAAGCCATAGTGTAGACAAAGATAGACGATAAAACAGATTTAGTAAGCGTAATTCTCCCTGCAAGGCTAAGTTGTTTGCCTTTCCAACCGGCGAGCCTCGAGCTAATTCTGTCGATCAACGGGCCGAAGGCCTCCTTATTGACACATTTGTGTAGGACCGACATTCTAAGGTAACTGCCCATGTCTTCTGTAAATTCGAATCCACACTCTCTTCTTGGAGCCGTCACCACCTCCTGTCCAAAATTGGGTGAGACAAATAACTTGGATTTGTTAATATTCACCCATTGTCCAGAGGCAGCAGCACAAAAGGTGTCCAATATGCACTGAATACATCGGAATTTTCCAATTGAAGCTTCCACAACAAGGACGATGTCATCTATGAATAAAACATGGGAAATATTAGGACCATTTCTAATAAGCTTGGCAGAAATCCACTCACCTCTATCAACCGATTTGAATATAGCTTGACTGAGTCTGTTGATGCAAAGGATGAAGAGGTATGGGGAGATTAGATCCCCTTGACGTATGCCCCTCATTGGTCTGAACACCTCTGTCATTTCGCCATTGACGAGGACTCGGGTAGAGACTGAGCTAATGCAAGCTTTGATCCATTTTAACCAGCATGTCGGGAAGCCTTCATCTCGCATAGTATCTATGATAAAGTCCCACCGAAGCCGATTGTAGGCCTTCTCTAACTCAATCTTGAGGATCATCCAATCTTTCCTGCCCTTCTCTCTCCGCATAGAGTGGACAACCTCCTGCATCACAACAATGTTATAAGTTATAAGTCTTCTTGGCAAAAAACTTCCTTGAATCGGGCTAATGAGAGAGGAAGTGGTCTCATCTTGTTCACTAACACCTTCGTAATAGTTTTAAATAAAACATTACAAAGGCTAATCGGACAGAATTGGGAGACGGATTCTAGTTTTGCGACCTTAGCCAATAGCACGATAAGTGTGTCATCCAACCCATCTGGAATCAAAGTTGTGGCAAAGAAACTATGCACACAGACCTTGACTGATCCACCAACAACATCCCAACACTTTTGGAAGAAGAGCACTTGAAAACCATCCACACCCAGAGCTTCGAAAGCCCCCATTTCATGGACAATGCAGGTGATCTCCTCGGTTGTGATCGGGCTAGTTAAAGTATCCCAATCGGCATTAGAAATAGGAGGGAAGGAACCCGGCTCCAAGGCGCTAGTAGACTTCTCATTCTCAGGGATGATGTACAAATTGCGGAAGAAATCTATCACCAATCCCTCGATAACCTCATTGTCGACAATATCAACACCATATATCCACACCCTTTAGCATCTCAATTTTATTCCTTTGTTGCCTCACAACAGTGTCGAGATGGAAAAAGGAGGTGTTCTGATCGCCCACACAAAGCCATTGTTCCGTAGACTTTTGGAACCAAAGAAGTTTCCCTTGTTCAAGAGTCCTAGCCAACTCATGTTGGGTCTCTCTCTCTCATGCTTAAGTAGCTCCTCCGTGACATGGCTGGCCATCGCCTTTTGAATTGAGCCCAATTAGTCCTCCAACCGATAATTTCGCTAAAAAATGTTGCCTAATGATTCTTTGTTCCACTTTGGGATGCAATTCTGGAGATTTAGAAGTGCTGTCGGGGTCGGGTCCTCTTTATTCCAATAATCTCTAATGAGGTTATGAAAGTGCGGATGCATCATCCAAGCAACTTGGAACCTAAATGGTCGTTTCTTCTTGTTCACCCCTCTCATTGGATTAAGCTGATCAAGCAGCAATGGACAATGATCTGATCCAAACTTTGGGAGATGCTTGACAGTAGCCTCAGGCTAGTCGAGTCTGCTTGTAGCATTGGTAAGAAAATGTTCAATCATGCTAGGTTTATAGGTGGATAGCGTTTTACCTCTATCCTAGGTGAAGGTCAGCCAAGTGAATTCCATGTCAATAAGCTCGGCTCTTTCCGTCCATTCTTGAAATTTATCAGTATCTAGCGAAAGCTTGCCAGAGCTATCGTTTCAGTCCCAGCTGAAAAGGAGGCAATTGAAGTCCCCTCCAGCAAATAATGGACTAGAGACACCATCAGTATCCTTCTCCACCTTAGTCTAGAATTATCTACGATTGTACTCATTAGGGTGTGCATAAGCAACTAAAAGGTGGAATTTACGCGACCCTTTCGTGATCTCATCCAGAAAAAATCGCTCATAGGTTTTAATAACCGAGAGATCAATTCGGTCGCCTTTCCAAAGTAAATAGACTCTCCCACAGAAGCCCGTAGCCTCAACGATCTCCTTGTATGAAAATCTAAGCCGCTTCCAAACCTCCTTCGCTTTATCATCGAAAATTTTAGGCTCCATAATTGCAAAGACATCGACTTTATGGCGTCTACTCATGCACTTAGCTGCTCTACGGAAACCGTCGCTACCGGTTCCACTGCATTTCTATATGATGCAATTCATCAAGACGATAGGGGGGAGATCGTCGAGTTTGACTCGACTCCTTTGGAGCCTTCTATATAAAACAATTGCGCAAGTTTACTATTTATAAAATATATTTGAAAAAATGTTAGTAGTGCTTATTTGCATTAATAATTACTGTACAGTAGTAAAGAGCATAAATATTTTTTTATTGGGGAAGTAATTCCCCACTTTGATAATTGGTTTCCAAAAATACCTAGGTTTGAAAACAATTGAAAACAATTGCATTAATATATGAAAATTTGCAAAAATACCTTATTTAATTATCAAAACTACCCACCACCGAAAAAAATAGGGAAAAAAAGGTTAAATATTTTTGGTATTTATCATTTTTTTAAAATTATTTTTAAATTATATTAAATAAAAAAAATCTGGAATTAAAAAAAAAATCTCAATCCCATGACTTCGGTCAAAACCGTATATTTACTCAATCTCCCGCCGATTATTGATCAAATTATGCCAATGTTCATATTTGGGATTGTTAAGAATGATATTCATCCTGTCAATGTGATGATAATGTCAATAACCCTTTATTTGATGAGAACAACTCTCCACGAGGGGAGAGATATGGTAGGAATAATGGGTTTGTTAATGTGCAGGGACAAGGACGAGGAAGGGGGAGAGACCGAGGCTTCCAAGAGGAATTCTACTACTCGGAGCGCGACGACGACTTCCAAGAAGAGGAGTATTGGGAGCAACGCCTGAGGAGGAACGATAAAGGAGGGTGATACCAATACCGAGCACCTAGAGAGCCTGATCAGGACGACATAAGGTAAAGGTAAAAATCCCTCAATTTGATGGCAAGACAGATCCAGGTGCATATATTGACTAGGAAACTAAAATGGATCAAATATGGAATTGTCATAACTTTTCTGAACATAAAAAGATGCAATTAGCTTCTCTAGAATTTCAAGTGTTTGCATTAATTTGGTGGGATAATCTGATTAAAGAAAGAAGAAGAGCCCTTTATGCACCTATCGCTTCATGGCACCAAATGAAAACCCTTATGAGAAGACGATTTGTTCCCCAACACTATGCTAGAGAGCTTAGACAACGTTTAGAAAACCATAAACAAGGTAGTAAAAGTGTTGATGAAACCTTTAATGCAATGCAAGAAACCATGGCTAGTGCGAATGTTGTTGAAAATGATGAAGATACGAATGTTAGGTTTCTTAGGATTTTGCATCCCGTCGTAGCTCATGAAATTGACTATTTTCCTTATTCTACACCTACTGAGCTTTTACATTTAGCTATGAAGGTAGAAAGGGGAGCTAGATACAGGAGCCAAGGTGGACGAATGGCGAGTGGGCAGCCCCAACCATGGCGCCAAGGCCGAGTGCAGCAGCCCCAAAGCCGGACTAATGGCGACTTCCGGGAAAGGCCAAACCTAGCTCAAGGAAGAGGAGAGAGCCGAACCACCCAACAAGCTCTCGATAAGGGCAGGGCGTCTATGTACGGACGAGATTCGTCTGGGGTATCTACTGGCCCCAAAGGGAGTAATCCTAACCCCTCTACTACTAGATCTAGGGATATTGTGTGCTTTAAATGCCAAGGTAGAGGTCATGTTATGAAGGATTGCCCTGATAAGAAAACTCTCATGATTAATCACTTAGGCGAATATGAATCTGAAAATTCTTGTGATGAACATGAAGAGCATGCTAATGATAATGATCAAAACCTTAACCTTCTTACTTATGATGAAGATGATGATGGCATTGATTATGAACATGGCGAATCATTGATTGTTAGGAGAGTCTTAAGTATTTTTCCAGCACCTTGTGATGACAATCAACGTGAAAACTAATTTCATACTAGATGCTTAGTAAAGGGAAAGGTTGTTAATGTGATAATTGATGGAGGAAGTTGTTGTAACTTAGCTAGTCAGGAAATGATTGATAAACTACAACTTCCTACAATTCAGCATCCTAGGCCTTATAGATTGCATTGGATGAATGACTATGGTAATTTAAAAGTGAATAGGCAAGTTAAAGTGCATATCGTTTGCTAGGACATTATGCGGATGATGTGTTATGTGATATTGTACCTATCCAAGCCTGTCATATATTATTAGGTCGTCCTTGGCAATTTGATCGTAAGGTCTTGCATTGCTTTACTAACCGTTATTCTTTTACATTTCAGGGTAAGAACGTAGTTCTCAAGCCTATGACGCCAACACAAGTGACTGATGAGATTGAGAAGTGAAAGGTAAGTAAAGGTGAGTTAGTTAAGGAGGCTCAGTCGAGCCATGTGTTTACCCCTACTCGGCCTAAGGATGGCTGGTTATGCCTTTTGGTTTAACTAACGCTCCTAGTACTTTCATGAGATTAATGAATCATGTACTTATAAATGTGAATTTAAAGAAATGTGAATTGTGTAATGATCAAGTGTCTTTTCTTGGATTTGTAGTGAGCTCGAGTGGATTACGAGTCAACGAACCAAAGATCAAAGCAATCCAAGACTGGCCGACCCCTACCAATATCGGCCAAGTGAGAAGCTTATTGTACTAGTTTAATACCTCAGCTTCAGTAATCGTGTTGTTGTAATGGTTAGACATCACAAAGCAACAAACAAAGAACTATGTAAAGGTAAGAGAAAATATAAACAAACTCACAAGTGTATCACTCACACTGCCTCTCTAATTGGTATGTCAAGCTTGTTGTTTCAATCCGCCTTGGGCAAATCAATACTCAAGCAAAAACCTAACAATCAAGCAATCTCACGCCGATTATTGATCAAATCCTGTCAATGTTCATATTTGGGATTGTCAAGAACGATATTCATCATGTCAATGTGATAATATTATGGTTTCAAGATATCTATTGACAATCTTTTTGTAAATATTGTTAATAATCCTAAAGATTTGATTTACCGTATCTTCAACAATTCTATCCCCGATTATAGCTTCAATCTTGTCAAAAAAAAAACCTACAACATTGTCACTATGAACATTACTTATGTCGTTGTGAACAAGGAACTTTGTCACTTTGGACATACCTTTAATTTCTAGTTATGGTATGAATAAAATAGTATCTTTATTCTCTTTCCTATTATAGATTTCATCCTGTCAGTATTAATTATCAACTTTGTCATAAAGAACTTATATCTTGTCAAAAAGAAATTTTATTCCTGTCAGTATTAATTCTCTTACTAAGAAGGCAATCTTTTTCATCCGACTAGTTTTATTATTTTTAAAATTTTGGGAAAAAAAATATTAAAAGCAGAATTTTAATATATATTTCATTTTTTTAATATTTTTTTACTTTTCTTTTAATTTATAATTCTCCTTTTAAAGATTTTTATATTTAAATTTAAAGTTAAAATCAATCATTATTTTTTAGCACAAAGGACTTATTTTTTAGCACAAATGACCCACCTATCCTATTTTTGCTACTCTCACAAAATGGGTATACTTTTGCAAATCGAACACCGATTTGATGTATTTTTGCAAATCAGCCAATATTATTTCCAATTTAACCCAATGTGTAACATTTTATTATATATATATATATATATATATATATATATATATATATATATATATATATATATATATATATATATATATAACCATTCTAATATTTCAATACCTGAAAAACATAAAAGAACTTATCTAGAAAACATAAAAGAACTTATATTTTCAAACAAAAATGTAAATTTAAAAGGACTTATATTTTTTAATGGAGGGAGTATAATAGTAAGGATATCACCTTTCTTTAGTTGGAAGCCAACTGGACCCAGTCACATCATACTGCTGGATCAGCAAAGTATATATCCAGGGCCAACGAATCCATAAAAGGCCCATAACACTCACCAAAATGTGATACGGAGTACTCTTTAGAATAGAAGAAAAGAAAACAAACCACAAATCCAGATCTTGAGTCTTGACCACCAAACAAAATATCAAAGCAAAGGGTGTGGGTGTGGGTGTGGGTGTGGGTGTGGCTACCACAAACGTATCAAAACCAAGGCTTCCAATTGGTCCACCTTAACTCCTATCTTATCCACTCTATCATAACCCACCCTAAAGTAAACAAACAAATCTCTCTTTAACGTACTCCAATTTCCAACATTCACTGCATCTGCATCCCCCCAGCAGCTATGGCAATGGCAGCTGCCCAAGCTTCCCTCCTGACCCCTGCCCTCTCCTCCTCCTCCGCCACCAGGACCTCCTCCCTCCCCTTCCCTGCCTCCGCGGCTCCCCGGCCCTCCTCCTCCTCCGCCCGCCAGCCCCTCAGGATCCGGGCCGAGGCAGCCGCAGAGACGAAAGAGGCCCCCGTGGGGTTCACCCCGCCTGAACTCGACCCCAACACCCCGTCCCCGATCTTCGCTGGGAGCACCGGAGGGCTCCTTAGGAAGGCCCAAGTGGAAGAATTCTACGTGATAACGTGGGAGTCCCCCAAGGAGCAGATCTTCGAGATGCCGACTGGGGGAGCGGCCATCATGAGGCAGGGACCCAACCTCCTTAAGCTGGCCAGGAAGGAGCAGTGCCTTGCCCTTGGGACCAGGCTCAGGTCCAAGTACAAGATCAAGTACCAGTTCTACAGGGTTTTCCCCAGCGGGGAGGTTCAGTACCTTCACCCCAAGGACGGTGTTTACCCGGAGAAGGTCAACCCCGGGAGGCAAGGTGTTGGTGTCAACTTCAGGTCCATTGGTAAGAACGTTAGCCCTATCGAGGTTAAGTTCACCGGCAAGCAACCTTATGACTTGTAAGTTGGTGCAGTACTTGTTTGTTAGACCTGATCCACATCCACATCCATGTTCTTGTGTTGTAATCTATCTATTTTTATACATTCTGGTTCAAAAACTTTGTAATTTTGAATTGTGTGTGAATGGTATCCAATTAATTACCTGAAATCGTTTGCTATTTATTATATATATATATGGTTGCTAACCCTAATTGAGATCACGGAATCGATACTATATATATATAGTCTCACTTAACTTAACTACTATAAGTTATATATATATGTAGCTTCAACTTTTGAAATTAATTTTATAGTTGAGTGCTCCAGTTAGTTACAATTGATATATATATATATACGATTCATGAATTGAGAAAATATATGGAAGGGATCGAGTTATATGATGAATCTGAATCCGATCAAGCCGAAACGGTTGCATCCTTGAGAAACGGTTCCATGTCGCGCTCCCACTATTTTGCAGCTCCAAATTCCCGGAATGACTTGTGCCAATTCATGTATATATGGATCCATCCCATCCAATATATTATATATAACATGATCCATCTTTTTCTCACAAAAAATGAAGCATGAGATTAGAGATTTAGAGCTTAACTTCCAACGATGGGGTTAATTACAGATATATTACTAACATAAAATTCCAATTTAATATCTTAAATTTGAATTATTGAGTGCTATCTGTATATATTCATATATTTATTGCTAAGGCTGTTAATTTTCCTGTCTTTTAGAACATACCGAAAATACCCTTATAATTAAAACAAATAACACCCCTACCCCACTACCCTCCCCACCACATCTCTCTCTCTCCCTAAGCCCTCCTCACGCTCAAACAGAAGACGTAGGTGGCGATTTTATCAAGAACAACACAAATTGCAAAGTTAAGCTTTGCACATATTACTGCATCAGAATTATCTTCAAGACTATGATCATATTACATTTTTCAATTTAAGGGATTATCATATTACGTACACCTACTAATTTGATGGCCGGTGACCTGCATCCGTTCCAGTCGACCACGTTGGGGTACATGTTCATCAAAATTGTGTAATCACGTAATACCGCATCTCTACTAGTAATTTAGTATGCTATCCAAGCATCCCAACAAAACTTAAAAAGAACTTAGTTTTGGGACTGCTCAGATATATCCCCATCTAAATATGAAAACAGAAGCAAAAGGTAAAGGTTTCCCTAAAATTGAAATCAAGAAAACGGAAACCTAAAAATTCAAGAACAGAGAAACCCAAATCGAAAACCCATTGGCTTACCCAGATCAGTGTTGAACAAATTCTGGAATCAACCTCATAAAACTAAGGCTTTTGATCAACCAAATGCCAAGCAATCACTCAACCAAGTTCCTCTGTGATACAGAAGGGAACCAGAACTCGCATGCTTGCTTAAACCACAACTTCCACACACTTCAATTGATAGAAACTGTCTACAAATTACACCCTTAAACTCACACAACTGAACTTGAAAACTACCCACTACACACCCCACTAACATGACTCTAAACTGCAGCTTAACTGCATACATAACACTAACTGTTTTCATAACATAAAATGCATAAACCAAGCTGCAAGTTAGCTAACTAACTCAGCTCTAAGACAATTCAAATTACATTTCAACAATCAGTTGGATAAACCGACCAATCAGAGGAAAATTGAAAGTCAATTGAATTGGAGTTCCACGAGATCTTGGATAATGATCTCTCAGCGTCTTCATCCTCTCGCTGACAACGAACCCAAATGAACTGGTCGTTGCGACCGCAGTAAAATTGGTCGTTGCGACCATGTTTCATTTGGTCGTTGCGACCATGTTCCATTTGGTCGTTGCGACCACGTGTATTTTGTAAAAAAGAAATTGGTCGCAACGACCAATTAACATTTGGTCGTTGCGACCACTTGTCATGTGCTAAACGAAAATTTACCCCTGCTCTAAACAGAAATCGTGTATATATATTGTAAACTCTCTCTTCAGTTTCAATAAGAAAAAGAGACGGCAATTCGCCTTTCCACATGGTATCGGAGCATTACCTCCATTTTTTTTTCTTTTTCACAAAAACATGTTTTTATCAATCGATCTGACCATGTCCAGAAGCAGCAGTGATGACGAAAATCCTACGGCGTTTGCGCCGAGGAAGCCATTAACGTTGGATCCAACGTCCTACTATTACCTTCATCCCTCGGATAATCCCGGGATGAACATCGCACCGGTTATCTTGAAGGGCAACAATTTTCAGGAGTGGGAGAAAGGCGTGCGCAACTCCTTTCGGCCGAAGCGAAAACTCAAATTCCTCGATGGCTCTCTCCAGAAGCCGGACGAGGGATCTGATGAGATTGAAGATTGGGGGATTGTTAACGCCATATTGGTTGGATGGATCTTACAGTCCATTGATCCGTATCTACGGTCATCTATTTCATACAACGACACCGTGAAATATTTATGGGATTCTCTTCGTCAATGTTTCTCAGTTGGGAACGCTCCACAGATTCATCAGTTGCACACAGAGATCGCACGATCTGAGTTGAATGGCCAGTCTATTGATGCTTACTTTGCTCGACTTCAACCTCTATAGGAGTACAAGACAGTTAACCCTAATTACAAATGGGTAATTGGGCCTATACATATATTCTATCTAACAGTATGTTCCCCTGCTCTCTTGTGAGTGTGGTGGCTGCACGTGTGCTTTGAAGACCAAGTTACAGAAACGGCGAGATGAGGAATTTTTTCATCAGTTTCTCATGGGTGTCGATGCCACCACCTACAGCACGATGTGATCCACGATCTTTGCCATGGAGACTCTTCCCGGCATGAATCGGCACTTGTGATTCGAGCCGGTGAAGTCGAGGGTGGAGTCTTCTGGCTGGTTGGCACTTGTGCAGGGCCACCTGCTCTTGCTGGATCCGTATCGAGCTCTTCGGCTGATTTTGTTCTCTGGCACAAGCGTATGGGTCATCCGATATTTCAATCTATTTATTATCTGCCTGGTCTTTCCTTTGTTAAACCACCAGCAACTAAACATTGTACTATTTGTTTTGAAGCCAAGCAAACTCGTGCTCCTTTTTCTATTAGTTGCAATAAAGTCATTGCCCTATTTGAATTGATTCATGTTGATGTTTGGGGACCGTACAAGGTTCCTTCTACTACTGGTGCCCATTATTTTTTGACCATTGTTGATGATCTATCTCGTTCTGTTTGGGTTTATCTAATGATCTCTAAAACAGAGGTGGTTCACCATTTGCAAAATTTATGCGCTCCCACTCAAAACCAGTTTAACAAAAGTGTTAAACGAGTGCAAGCAGACAATGGGACGGAGTTCTTGCCCTTACGTGCTTTCTTTGCTTCCGCTGGCATTATCTTTGAGACATCTTGAACATATATTCCTCAATAGAATGGGCGAGTTGAAAGGAAACATCGACATCTTCTCAATGTTGCCCGAGCTTTGATGTTTCAGGCCTCTTTACCCAAACGGTTATGGGGGGGGGTGTGTCCTCACTGCGGCCTACTTGATCAACAGAACACCATCACCACTTCTTAAAGGTGTATCTCCTTATGCTATCTTATTTAATTGTCCTGCTGATTACTCTCATATTCGAATCTTTGGGTGTCAATGCTTCGCTTCGGTGATTCCTTGCCGTGGTGATAAGTTTCAGGATCGTGGCACTAGATGCATATTTTTGGGATATCCTTTTGACAAAAAGGGATGGCGTGTCCTTAATCTTGAAACAAATAAGATCTTTGTTTCTCGTGACGTAGTGTTTCAGGAAGATTGCTTCCCCTTCAGGACTAATTTTACTTCTCGGCCGGATCCTATTTCGCTTATGGATCCTCATCCTGCCATTTTTTATGACACTCCTCCGCCTACAGAGCCTGCTGCAGAAATTGTTGTCAAAACTGCAGACCCAATTGACCCTGTTGTAGAAACCACAGTCGATGCTCATGTCGAACCATCAGCTGCACAGGCTCAACCGCCTTTTCGCCGCTCCATAAGGGTCAGTCAATCTAATGTTCGTCTTCGAGATTTTATCCGTCATTCTGCCCATTCCATTACCCCCCCCCCCCCTCCCGGGCACTTCATCACCAACCGCTTCCTCACCGTCCTCGGGTAACCCCTATCCTATTGCAAATTATGTCAGTTCTCAGATGTTTAATGTTAATCATGCTAGATTCGTCACTGCTATTTCTGCTGCATGTGAACCAACATGTTTCTTTGAGGCGGTTAAGCATTAGCATTGGCGTGTTGCCATGCGCTCTGAACTTGATGCTCTCCACCGGAACGGGACTTGGGAGTTGACACCGCTTCCTCCAAACAAGAAGCCCATTGGTTGCAAATGGGTCTTCCGAATCAAATACAAATCTGATGGCTCGATTGAAAGGTACAAAGCTCGATTAGTTGTTCTTGGCAACATTCAAGTTGAGGGTATTGACTATACAGAGACATTTGCGCCAGTTGCAAAGATGTCGTATGTCCGTGTTTTATTGTCTGTTGCAGCTATTAATGGATGGAAACTGCATTAGATGGTCGTTCATAATGTGTTTCTGCATGGCGACTTGGCAAAGGAGGTTTACATGCGGCTTCCACCAGGTTTCTTGGACTCTTCCGGCAGAGTTTGCAAGCTTCAAAAGTCTCTGTATGGCCTTCATCAGGCTCCTAGGAATTGGTTTGCTAAGCTAGCATCTTCATTACTTGGCTTTGGCTTCACCCGTTCTTATGCGGATTACTCAATCTTTTCTTTTATTCGTCATGGAAAGGAGCTTCATGTTCTTGTTTATGTTGATGAGTTGGTCATTGCTGGAAACAACCCTATGGAGATTACTTGTCTCAAGGATTATCTGCACAAATGCTTTCATATGAAAGATTTGGGTATTCTTAAATACTTTCTTGGTATTTATATCGCTCATGGACCGGATGGTTTGTTTCTTTGTCAACGCAAGTATGCACTTGAGATTCTCTCTGAGGCCGGCTTACTAGGTGCTAAACCTGCTGAATATCCTATGCCTCAGAATCATGATTTGGCCACCAACTCCAGCTCTCCATATTCGGCTCCTGACCAATACCATCGCCTGATTGGTCGTTTGATCTATCTTACGATCACCAGACCTGAGCTCAATTACTCGGTTCACACTCTATCCTAGTTTATGCAGGCGCCGACAATAGAGCATTGGCAAGCAGCTCTCCGAGTCCTTCGGTATGTCAAGGCCCACCCGGTTCAGGGTTTGTTCTTGTCCAGGGGGGAGCTCTCTTCGCCTTTCTGTCTATTGTGACTCCGATTGGGCGACGTGTCCTCTGACCTGTCGGTCAGTCACTAGTTTCTTCGTTTTCCTTGGTGCATCTCCTATCTCTCGGAGGACTAAGAAGCAACATACTGTTTCTAGATCATCCACTGAAGCTGAGTACCGTGCTATGGCAGCTGCTTGTTGTGAGCTTCTCTTGCTCAAGGCTCTTATTCGCTCTCTTGGGGTGTTTCACACTTCCCCTATGCTCCTAATTTGCGATAGCCAGTCTGCCCTTCATCTCGCAGCAAACCCTGTCTTCCACGAACGAACCAAGCACATTGAGATTGATTGCCACTTCAATCAGGATCTCATCTCCACCGGCATCATTGCAACGTCCCATGTTCGAACCAATGAGCAACTCGCAGATATCATGACCAAAGCATTGGGCTGACATCAGTTCACGTATCTCCTTCGCAAGTTGGACATTCGTGATCTCTATGCCCCAACTTGAGGGGGAGTATTGAGTGCTATCTGTATATATTCCTATATTTATTGCTAAGGTTGTTACTTTTCCCTTCAAATGTTATATATTGTAAACTTTCTCTTCAGTTTCAGTAAGAAAAAGAGATGGCAATTTGCCTTTCCACATGAATCATAGCTCCAAGCCTTGAATTTGTAAATAAAGAGCGGCCACTGAGGTTGGAACAGAAACACGTATTACAAAGGAGAAGAAATAAAAGGGAAACCAGTACTGACGAGCAAAACCGGATCAACCCTTTCAACTAAACCGAATCAGGGAAGAATGTAAAGGCTAAGATTTCCAAATCCTAATTTTTCGAAAAAAAAGAACTAAAAATGAAATTAAATCGGATTAAAAACTTGTAGAGCGGATTCTGACCTAGATTTAAAAATTTGACGAACGATTTCCGTCCTTCACCTCGAGATTTAAACTAATTTCAGGATTCGAAATTCACGTATTCGGGTTTTCATTCCGGGTATAATTTAAATACTTGTCACTTCCCCGTCACATCCTTTCACATCCCCAGCCACCCTCTTACCTAGCCCCTACTGCACCCCTACCCCTATTGCATCTGTAAACCCATCCCTCCTCTTCTACTTCAATCGCCATCATCCATCCCTCACCATCTTTATTCATCATCATCGCCATTCACCATCACCGTCTCCATTTCTCATCATCTCCATCACCATATCAGATCACCACCACCGCCACTCCCTTTTCTCCTCTTCAATTCTCACCCCCTTCCTTGTTCTGAAGGGCCGAAGCAGCAACGACAATAGCCATTCCGTCCACCTCCGACATCCCTCCTTCCACCTCGGAGTGATTTCCAACTCCTAACAACTAATCAATTATTTTTGTTGATTTGAATATTCGTCAGTAGGGGTGTTTTTTTAGCCGAACGAGCCGAGCTTAGCACGTTCAAGCTTAGTTTGTTTATTCAATATGAGTTTTTTTTTTATTAAGCTTGGCTAGTTTAGAAAATAAACAAGGTCGGGCCGAGCTTTTTTCGAGCTTTAAGCAGTTTTACTTGATCATAATATATTAACTATTTAAAGAAAATTTTAGAAATTTCATAAAATTCGATCTATTCAAGCTTAAATCGGATGAGCTTTCAACAGAGCTTAAAATTCTTTTCGGGCTCGACTTGTGTAGATAAGTGAACGAGCTTGATCGAGTTAAGTTTTTTTTTAGTCGATACCGATTTGAGCTCGAACTGTTCAGTTCATATAACTAGCCCTATTCGTTAGCTCACAAGTAAAAATATAGGAGTACTTGTAGAAACCTTTATTTAACATTTTTTTTGAACTGGAAAGAATTCGACGCACCGGACAGGCTCGGTGGGTCGAGAGGCCAAAAAGATCGACAACAGATAAACCGTTATGAAAAGAACCAAAAATTACATGATAAATTAACAAAGACAAATACACCAACAAACCAGAGAACGAAGGTCGATACTAGTAAAGACGAATTAACAATGTTGGAATTGGGACAATGTGGGTCATCTCTTCTGACAGTTGATAGAGGCAACGCAGGGTATCCCTGGGGAACAAATGTGGAGACATCAACCTTAAAACTTAAGTATGGTCATATTTAAATATTATCTCTTTCCGATAATCCGAAATCCATTTTCAAATAAGCTCGTTTGAATTTATTTTTTTTATGACGAGAACCCACCTTTGATGGAAAATTCCGGACACGTGATCCAGCCAGCAAGAGTCACGAACCTGGTAAACCGGCTTGCGCCGGCCGGCTCGACCCACTGGAAAGAAGCATGACAAACCTTGGATTTTAATCCAAGGAAGGGGGTGGAGGTAGGGATCGAACCCGGGGTGGAGGTAGGGATCGAACCCAAGACCTCCTGACATTCCCCCTTTCTCCCCGACAATGAGCCACCCCACTGGAAAGAATCTGAATTCCTTTTTTTGCTTGAATGTTGTTGTTATATATTCTACGGAAATTTCGTGAGGTACCCTTGAGGTATTGCTATTTTCGCGAGGTATACAACTCTTTTGCATATTTCGCGTGGTACCCCTAGGATTTTGAGAGATTTCGCCTCGTGCCCTTCAAGGGTTACTTTTAACAGAGCTCCTTTCTCCGTTACATTTGAATTAAAAAAAAAAGAACGAATGAACGAAGAAAGAACGAATGAAGAAGTCGGTGACTGAGTGCGAACTGAAGAAGGCCGGCAATAGGGCGAAAACCAGTGGCTGAAGAAGGCCGACGTGACATGGAGACTGCTAGGAGTCCTCAATCGAGTTCAGGAAGAGCAAATAAAGAAGGTATTTCTGCCTCTTTATCTTCTTCGAAAATTAGGGTTTGGATTTGGGGCTTCTCAGTATTAGAATTGCGGCTTAGAATTGGGGCTTCAATTTGGGGCTTTGAGATTTGAAATCTTGTAGAGATCTATCCCAAAATTACTGAGAAGCCCCAATTCGAATTAGGGATTGGAATTACAGCATATCTTTGACTGTATCTTTTTCCATGTTTTGCTATAGGGATCTCCTCTTCTTGCTTTTCAATGCCGATAGCCTGTGGAATTCATTATTTTATCATTGCTAGCATAATTGGCTTGTTTAACAGTCCAGATTATAACTGACAATATTTGGTTGCAAGTGGATTTCTTGTGTTGAATATTTTGTTTGCAACCAAATAAATCTAGATTAGAGTAAGAGAATGAATGGTCAATCAATCCCTTACAAGTTGGAAAATCATGACAGCTTGCCTTGGAATGATTTTCTGTTTTCTTAAACTTCTGTTTTTGAATTTGTGTTAACAGTAATAGCTGAGGTCTTTGGCAAGTCCTGAGCTTGAAAAATCTGTTTGGTGTGTGTAGACCTAGTTACAAAACTATTTAGCCTACTAGCTCAATCGGTAGAGCATTGTGTTTAGACACAAGATGTGGGTTCGAATCCCACATAGGCCATAAACATGAGCAAGTAACTTGTTTGACCCTTATTGCTGTTTTTGTGAGGATTAGGCTTCAAAAAACTATTCTCTTAAAAGAGTCGTTTAATCTCTTTTTTTTTTGCCAAGTCCATGTTCATGTTACTTTGCTACAAATAGGAGCATCAATGTTTGTTGTCTTAAGTGAAGAATAGAATTTGAGTTTGTAATTCAAATTGATGAGGATGTGTGTTTTTTGCTATAGCTTTATGTGTTTGAATGGATTTAAGCTTCATTTTGTAGCAAAGAAAAGATTTACAGCACACTAATAATCGGTAAGAACTAAGAAGGGGTCTACACACTTAACATCTTATTAGTCCTCAGTATACCTATCTAATAACTCATATTTTCATTGAAATGACTACTTGAAACTAAAGTCTAATATCAATATCTTATATTTGACTACTTGTTCAAGTGTAGCACACTAACTATTGCTGAATTTAAGTTTAAATAGCTTAAATGGGATGTTCAAAATAATCATAAATCAGTAATGGTTAAAAGCTAAAGTAATTGACAAATGCAACATTCTTTACATAATATTATTGAATCAACACAAAACCTAGTTTAAATCATAACAACCTAAGAATTTGTATGGCAATAAAGAGACATGATCTGTGGTC
Organism: Persicaria tinctoria; assembly: GCA_037127255.1. Classification (NCBI taxonomy): domain Eukaryota; kingdom Viridiplantae; phylum Streptophyta; class Magnoliopsida; order Caryophyllales; family Polygonaceae; genus Persicaria; species Persicaria tinctoria. Next base: position 36,044,882 of record JBANSL010000012.1, on the reverse strand, counting down.
AAATACAAGCCTCAACATCATAATCATAACAACCGTGTTCATACGTAGATAGTCTTTGTGGGATTCGAACCCACATCTTTATGCCTAAGCATATTGCTCTACCATTAGAGCTAAAAGGCTTAAAATAAATTATCAATAGTTTGACATGTGTGGATAAAAATGATCAAGGGTCTAACTGTCTAAGATCATGACAAAACGAATCTATTGGCAAAAGTAACAGTAACTCAGTAAGCTTCTGTAAGAAGGAAAAGAAACCTTGTTCTCTGAAAGATCAGTTCTGCAAGAGCAATCCCCTGAAATCAAGAGGTTTGACAGTTGAGCTGCAATCAAACCCTCATCTGCAATACTACCTGGCAGATTTAGTTGAGAAGCCAAGCACACACACAGAAATTTCAGGGCTTGCTTTCTGTAGAAAGCATCTACTGGTCCATTTTTCTGCAATATGGTTGCTATTGCAAGGTTCACAAACCGATCTAAGGGCAACCTGGATGGAGTATCGGGCTCAAATGTAAGGATAACACGTATACCGTGCTCAGGATTTTCTTTGCACTCAAGAGCCATAGGATCTTTTAAAAAATGCCTGTTCCGTCCACCTAGTTTACCAAGGAGTTGTAAGGACTTTTCACCCCAAGGATAAGGTGCAGGTCTTAAGTGAGACCATAGAGCTAGGATTATCTCAGGATTGATATGGGCCATACTTGACTCAAGGAAATCAGGAACTAAACTGTCTATCCAAAACTCTAATGTCTTCAAACCTAAACTAACAAGATCTTGACTTCCTTTCAAGCATAAGACTAGAGGCTTCATAAGACGTGGAAGAAAAGGCAACAATGAACTCAAATGAGCAGGTAAGGTCAAGCTAAGCTGAAGCAAAAGCTCTTTTATATCTTCCCCATTCGGCCCCTCAAGGACAGCCAATAACATGTTCAAACAAGGTTGAAGCATAGGAATCAATTCCCGCAATATAAGCTCAAACTTGCCTCCTGCAAGTGCTTGAAAAACTGTTTGAAGAAGTTGTAGATAACCAATGGGCTTTTCGACTTCAGTGGCATTTTTCGTGCAGTTCGGAAATGTTCACCAAGAGGCCTATGAGTGCCAAATAGGGACTGAATCCTTCAAACAAAACATGATCCTGGTAAATTGCATAATGTTGTGAGCTGAATCTGCCATGCTTACAGTAACTTTTATACCGATTTCTGCATACATTTCATTCATTTGGGTTAGAATAGTACAGAATCTATGTAGTTTATGTTTATTTGCCAAATTATGGAATCTACACCAGTTTCTGTTTTAAATTCGCAGAATTCGAGGCATTTTACAACAACTCTAAGGAAGGTCAGAAAAGTTCGAAAAACAACTACAGAAGTCCAGAATCCGAGAGTACAGAACCAGGATAAATCGAGCTGAAGCCAGAGCTACTCTATGTCGAGTACACCTTACTCGATCTCGAGTAGAAAGTCCGAGCAGACTTGGTCGACAAAGCCTGGTCGAGGAAACCTGATGCGGGACCATCCAAGAAACCTTCGGATGATGTCCTTATCAAGAGGAAGAAGAAGGCTCCACCATGGGAGAAGGTCCAAATGTGGAAGCTTGACGTTTAGCTCGTTCATAGTCATTTGACAGCTTTTTGACGTCTCTGTAAAATGGGTCGTACGGATTCAATATTGATCGGATTGAGGCGTGCCATACCTTGTTGGAACGAGGACGAAGAGATCTACAACTTTGCTGTTGAAGGTTTTTCCAGATTCGTCCTATAGCTTGGCCGAAATCCACATTCTTTGAGCTGCTGCTGGTTTTGACGGGATTTTGTTAAGTTTTGGAACATTATGTTTATTTCCTATTTTTAGTATTTCTTTTACTTAAGTTATTTTAGGAAACTTTAAGGTTATTTTTATTATTTCCATTAGATGTTAGTTTTATCTTATTCTATCATCTAACTCGGCCCAACAGCCCTGTGTGGCCTATATATTCCGAGTTCTCCTATTGTAATTCAATTAGAACATGATGAATAGAATTTAGATCTCTCAAATTGTGTGAAACACATGGAGTGTCTTGTTGATCCAACTAGAGCTGTGCTCGTTGATCATCGAATTGGTTTGTTTTAGCTTGGTTTGCTTTGCCGTTCATCAACTTCGCAAGACTTGGTGAATCTAGTATCCACAAGCCCCCTCCTTGTGCCTTCAAGTTGTCCGCTTGATTGTGTAGGGTTGTAGAGGCGGGTTGTGTAGTCATTGGTATTGGTTCCTACCCTCTGAGGAGGCCTGGGGTCTTTATCTTGTTCTGCATAGATCGACTCAGTCCTTATCGGTCGTGTCTTTTCATTCTTTGTTGCAATTTCGAGTCTTTATCGAGTCTTTATTCATCTTTGTCGAGTCTTGCTGCGTTTCTTGAGAATCTTGATCGATCTTGATTGCTTCTTGATCGAATCTTGCTGATCTTGTTGAGTCTTTATTCGTTCTTGCTTCCGTTCTTTAACTTCTTGATTGATCTTGCAGATTTCTTGATCGATTCTTGAAGCATCCTTGCTGCGTCGGTTTGAGTCTTGTTATTTCTTTGAGTCTTTCTTTAGTTTCTTGCTTGTTGTCGAAGATCGGACCATCACACAGCTAACCCCGTATCAAATTGGCATCAGAGCTTTGGTTTCCGACATCAAGATTGAGTCTTTTCTTTTCATAAACACAAAAACCACAAAAAAAGAGTCCTTTTCTTGTTTTGGTCTTTTACTTTTTGCATTCTTGAATTGATTATTGCACTAATCTTTTGTTTGTGTTTGTTGTGGTTGCATAGCCTAAACACAAGCCTACCCGAGACCGTGGAGTCGACCAGATCAGTGTGCACAACCCTTGTGTCACTCTCCTAGCCGACGGCAAGCCTCTTGTCCCCATAGTCGAGTAGCTTTGGTCGACAGCCCCATTCACACACAAAGAAACCCTAGTGTTCTATCTTTTCTATCTTTGACATATTTGTTCTATCTTCTATATAAATTCCATTTATTTATTGCCTTTACAAAAATCTGATTTTTGGTGGATATAAATCATATTTATCTATCATTTATCTTTAAGGCCTTAGATAGATCCACTTACCAAAGATAAACAAAAGCCTCACCTATAAATACATCTTTAGGGCTGAATTTCTATCATCTATCACCAACATATCATATTTTCGAGTCCTTTTCTCATTATTGTTAGTTTTCTTGCATTAGTTTCAAATTAAAAAAAAAAACAAAAAACAAAAAAACAGTAAATTAAGTTCCGAAAATTCAAAAAAAAAAAAGAGAAGAAAGTGTTTGGTTGTTGTTTGTTGATCTAGTGCAAGAAAAACCTAAAGGACTCAACTTTTTGGTGATTCTCCATAGCCCTTGTCGACAGCCCTAAACCTAAACACATACACCTCCACATAATTGAAACCCTACCTTGCAACTATAACATCATAACTTGAGGTTTTTCAATCAAAAGAGGTAAATTTCCTTACTTTCTCTTGTGTTTCTTCTATTTCTTTTTGTTACAGCCTTGTCGAGTTAATTTTTGGCTGTGTCGAGCACTTCTCCCCATTGTCGAGTGCTGTTGTGTTTGTGTCGAAGAGTTCTCAGCCCTTGCCGAGTTCTCTCTTGTGTGTGTCGAGTGATCTCAGCCCTTGCCGAGTGATCTCTTTGTGCGTCGAAGTGATTCATTGCAATTACCCATCTGCTTTGCTTGAATCTATTGTTTACAACTGCTGTCGAGTGCTCTTACCCTTTTGACGAGTGCTTTGTTGTTCGTTTCAGTCATTACATACCTTGATTTATTTAGTCTTTGCTTGGTAGTTGATTTGCCCAAAGCGGATTGCCCTAGCAAGCGTGATATATCAATCAGAGAGGGAGTGTGAGCGAAACACAATTGTGAGCTGTTTATATTTTATCTAACCTTTTACATAGTTCTTTGTTTCTTTTATTTGCTATGTCTAATCAGGTTAACAACTCCAGCACCACCGTGACTCCCGAGCAATTCAACACCTTGATGATCACCATGAACGCCATGAATGAGATGTTGGTAAAGTTCAATAATGACATGGCTAAGATAGATAAAAGCTTTACGACAATAGAACTTCATCATTTTGGCTCTAATACGGTGTTTGTACAAGGAGTCTCACCCAGAGATGAAGTGTCACCAATTGAAAGGGAAGAAACTCATCCTATTTCTACTCAACATAATGTTTCTTCTACCATAGATAATTCTCTTGTTGTTGGAAATATAGAGCATGTTGTTAATAATGATCAAGATCTAAACTTACTAGCCTATGTTGATAATGATTGCATTGAATATGAGCATGATGATTCTTTGATTGTTAATAAAGTTTTAAGTGTTCAACCTATGCCTTGTGATAATAATCAAAGAGAAGAATGGTGTCATACTAAATGTTTGGAAAAAGGCGATATTTGTAATATGATCATTGATGCTGAAAATTCTTCTTCTATTGCTAGCCTTGAATTAATTGCAAATCCAACTTTGAATAAGGATGGAAAATTGCTAGCTTTGGATGGAAACTTAGGGATTCATGACCAAGTTCAAGTGCATATTAATTTAGAACATCATGAAGATAACATGAAATATGAATTATGCCCTAATAAAGTTTCTTTTCCTGATTTTGTAGATGACGCTGAGACAAAAACCATCGAGGAGTGGTCAATCCCTACACCAATCGTCCTTGAGATGGATTTCCATGGGCATATGGTGTTCGATCCAGGAGCTCGTGTGGCTGCATGTGCGGAATCATATATGACCTTGGATTCGAGGACGAATCCTTTTCAAGAAAGGGAGATTGATGCGGGACCATCCAAGAAACCTTCGGATGATGTCCTTATCAAGAGGAAGAAGAAGGCTCCACCATGGGAGAAGGTCCAAATGTGGAAGCTTGACGTTTAGCTCGTTCATAGTCATTTGACAGCTTTTTGACGTCTCTGTAAAATGGGTCGTACGGATTCAATATTGATCGGATTGAGGCGTGCCATACCTTGTTGGAACGAGGACGAAGAGATCTACAACTTTGCTGTTGAAGGTTTTTCCAGATTCGTCCTATAGCTTGGCCGAAATCCACATTCTTTGAGCTGCTGCTGGTTTTGACGGGATTTTGTTAAGTTTTGGAACATTATGTTTATTTCCTATTTTTAGTATTTCTTTTACTTAAGTTATTTTAGGAAACTTTAAGGTTATTTTTATTATTTCCATTAGATGTTAGTTTTATCTTATTCTATCATCTAACTCGGCCCAACAGCCCTGTGTGGCCTATATATTCCGAGTTCTCCTATTGTAATTCAATTAGAACATGATGAATAGAATTTAGATCTCTCAAATTGTGTGAAACACATGGAGTGTCTTGTTGATCCAACTAGAGCTGTGCTCGTTGATCATCGAATTGGTTTGTTTTAGCTTGGTTTGCTTTGCCGTTCATCAACTTCGCAAGATTTGGTGAATCTAGTATCCACAAGCCCCCTCCTTGTGCCTTCAAGTTGTCCGCTTGATTGTGTAGGGTTGTAGAGGCGGGTTGTGTAGTCATTGGTATTGGTTCCTACCCTCTGAGGAGGCCTGGGGTCTTTATCTTGTTCTGCATAGATCGACTCAGTCCTTATCGGTCGTGTCTTTTCATTCTTTGTTGCAATTTCGAGTCTTTATCGAGTCTTTATTCATCTTTGTCGAGTCTTGCTGCGTTTCTTGAGAATCTTGATCGATCTTAATTGCTTCTTGATCGAATCTTGCTTATCTTGTTGAGTCTTTATTCGTTCTTGCTTCCGTTCTTTAACTTCTTGATTGATCTTGCAGATTTCTTGATCGATTCTTGAAGCATCCTTGCTGCGTCGGTTTGAGTCTTGTTATTTCTTTGAGTCTTTCTTTAGTTTCTTGCTTGTTGTCGAAGATCGGACCATCACACGGCTAACCCCGTATCAAAACCAAGTCCGAGGCAACCTGACTCCGGAACCCTACTCGATCTCGAGTACCACTAGTCGAGATCGACTAAGCCTAGACGCCACATCCGGAGTCGAGAAGAGGAGCTGATCGAGAAGCCGAGGACGAAGGCGCTGAGCAACCCTACTCGATCTCGAGGAGTCCTTGTCGAGATCGAGGAGCCACCATGCCCTAGTCTGAGTCCATGCCGAGGAGGAGTCCTTGACATCACCAGAGAGCCGTCTTCGATCACACCCCTAGTCGATCTCGAAGAGCCCTAGTCGAGATCGACGACGCCCAGGAGCCCAGATCTGAGCTTGTCGAGCAGAGTCACCCGAGAAAGATCAGTCGACGACGAATCTTAGTCGATGTCGACAAGCCCTTGTCGATGTCGAGTAGACCAGGTTCTGGAAACGCGTCGCCGTAAGCAGTCCGAGTCGAGCTGGGATTCCTTGGGCACGAAGGAAGTCGAGAAGGCCGAAATCTATCATCATCTATCCAAGGAAGGGAGATCTATCAACATGAAGACATCTTACCTAGTTTAGATTTATTATTTTCCTTTTAGATTTAAATTCCTTTATCGCATTTATTTATCATTAAAGTTTTAGATATAATTTTAGATAGAGATAGAAGATTCTATCCTTGAATAACAAGGATTAGAAGGCTATAAATAAAGCCCTAGGGACTGGTTTTTTCATTCATTCAGAAACACAATCAATTCCATTCAAGTAAGTAGGAGTAGAGAAAGAGAGTTTGTAGCAAGCAAGGTGAAAAGGCGAAAGCGGATTTGTCTTGTGGGTTGTAAGCTTTATTTATTTAAATTCAATGCAAGTTAGTTTCTTTTGTTATTTGATGTCTTTCTTGATGATGAAGAGTGAGTAGTCCACCCACTTTTGGGGCTGGGGTGAGCCCGACGGTGGTCATGTGAGATGATGCAGTAAAGGTCAGATCTTGTTATGCAATTAATCTTCTATCCCTATGAGCATGATTCTTTTGCGAGAGTTGAAGGTGATCCTTGTTTGTGTTATTGAAGCGAAAGTGATCTTAATACAACTTGGATTAATTATGTGAAAAGGGTTAGTAACAATTAGGGTTTATGCGAAAGCCTCTATATGCCTATTTGTTGATAACGAAAGTTATTTTGATGGAAAGCATGATCTTTTATGCCTTTATGTGATACTTTGCATGGTTATCATTGTGGTGTTGATACCCTGACCTTGGAAGTCTTTTATATATTGAGTTTATTTATGTCAAATTTCCGAGTTGTGTTCGAAATCTGCGATTCACAGTTTTCTGAGTTTCTAGTCGATACAGAGTAGCCTGTACTCGATATCGAGGAGAGTTCCTACTCGACATCACCTGTTTCAGTTTCTGTTTCCTGTTGTCGACTTGCTGTTGTCGATCTCGAGTAGGCTGTAGTCGAGATCGAGTACGCCTGTTGCTTTGTTTTATTTTCTGCTTTGCTTTGTCTTTTCTGTCTTCGTTTTGTTCATTGCTTTTATTTGTTATTTTCTGTTTTATTTCTGTTTCCGCCCTTGTCTTTCTGTTTCTGTCATTTCTGTTGCTTGTCTGTGAGAGCTGTTGCTACCTAAGAACTGCTGACGTGCTTCCTCGTGGATTCGATCCTGACAACCTTCTACTACAACGGGAGGAAGTCTTGTATTTATTTGCTGAGACAGGGAAGTCAGTCTGATCTTTACTTTATATTTATTTCATACTTGACCATCCTCCTGCAACAACACATAATCAAATACATCAAGTGTTGCTGAATACGCCTGTGTTGCTGACCTCAATTTTTCATTGAATACAATCATCTTCAAAGACATCAGGTATCATAAATTACCATAAAATTATCCAACCCGCAAACCTCAATTGGAAAATCCAACCCCCAAACATCAATGGGAAGATTATAAAACTACAATCCAACTCAAAAATCCCAAATCGAAAAAACCCTAAATATCTAACCCTAAATTCCTACAATCAAAAGTAAGAACGGATTGAGACTTACTTGGAATAGTCGCCGACGTCGATGCCGACTGTCTCCCTCCTCGCGTCTGTCCCTCATCGAGATTTTCAGGTGGCGTCCCTTTCGATCTCTCCCTCTCGCTCTTGAATCCTTGTATAACGACTCAGAAGGTATGCTCCATTGTTTTATTTTAACCAATTTATTTCTCTGTCGTCTTCACAAATCACCGGCGCAACAGTGAGAGGTCCGACCTGACGTCGTCCTCACCGGCGTGCTCTCTCTCGTCGTCCTCACCTGCCTCTTGTGCTCTCTCTCGCGCGCGAGCTTCTTCCCCTCTCTCTCTCCGTCCGTTCTTTCTTTCTTTCTTTCTTTCTTTTTTAATTCCAAAAGTAACGGATTTTCAAAACTCTGTTAAAAGTAACCCTTGAAGGGCACGAGGCGAAATCTCTCCAAACCCTAAGGGTACCACACGAAATATGCAAAAGAGTTGTATACCTCGCGAAAATTGCAATACCTCAGGGGCGCCCCGCGAAATTTCTGTATATTCTATGTATTTTTACATATATGTAAACAATTTCAACTGCTTTTTTGTTTACACATTTCATCTGTTACTAATTCATATAAAAGAATGCATTTCTTCCATTTATGCTTTTAATATTTCACTGTATATTCATGTAGAAATTTATGTGCACTCTGAATTGGACGTCTTGCTCAGTTACTCACAAGAGAGAATCTGTAAAATACCTTCAAAGGCTTGTGAGAGACCTCCAAAAAGGGTGAGTAATGTTATCACTTACTTCACCAACAATTTAGAAAAATCATAAAATTACCCTATATAATATTGTATTGTAACTCTCATTGAATCAAAATTACATAAATGTTCATCCAAGAGTATAACATTTTAACCCTTATAACCCGTATCGAAAAAATTATGAAAGTATATTCAACTCAAAAAGTTATAAATGGTTACATATATCTTCTTTACAATTTTAAATGAAATTCCAAATAATTATTACGAGTGGGTGTCTATGCGCGTAGCGCATATATGACGCCAAGTCACCAACTAGTACATTAAAATCATTAAAAAAAATTACATTTTATGAAAATTAATTATTTTTGGTGTAAATAAAACTTACAGGTTTTACTGTTGTGTCAATGTTAATAAGAAAACTTGTGTAATAAAACAAAAGAAGCATATTATTTGCATTTGAATTTGTACTTTATTTATCTATTTCTTATTTAAATTACAATTTTCAAAATATTTTTTTTAAAGTAGAGGTCTACCTCTATTACCCCAAAATTATCCTTGACTATACAACTTGTGTTTTTATTTTGGGTAACCTTTACTTTTTTTTTTTTTTTGAAGCAGATAAAGATTCGGTAGGACGATCCCGAGAGACCGTTCTTCCTAGTGCATCATTTCGAATGAGAACCCGAAGTTCTGAATCATCTTCTAAACGTCCGTCGGCAGGGAGACTGTAGGCCAGATGAGCTAGTCGGTCTGCAACAGCATTAGATTCCCTGAAAATATGACGAATCGCAACATTAGAAAATGATAGAAGATCAATAAGAATATCATATTGTAGGAGCTCGATGTTACAGGGGCACTTCCAATCCCCTAGGAGCGCTCCTACAACTGTGAGGTTATCCCCCTCGATAAGTAAATTAGTGATACAACTAGTTCATTACCCGTGCCTTGCATGGCTTGTAGATTACAAAAATATTATATATAAGTTTTGATTAATAAATAAAATAAAATAATTTTTATTAACCTATTTAATAGAAAAAATATTTGCAAAATCTATTGATCAAATTTGTACTTGAAACTTAAAACTTATATAAATTTAATTTTCATAATACCTAACCTCCCTTGAACCAGTAATAATCATATCTAATATTAAATGATTCTGAACTGATTTGAAATTAAATAACTCAATAAAAAAGAACTGGCTCAATTCGACAATGACATATATATTCATGCCAACCACCACCCAAATCAACCTAAAATTTCATTAGTTGAAGTTTTAGAGTTTAACTTGTACTAAACAAATTCTAATACAGACTTATTTAAAATTTTAAAAATTAATGCTATGAAAAATCAAGCAAGGTACCACTGTGTTAGAGAGAAAGCTATTTTTAGGGAAATTTACAAAAAAAAAAAAAATACTTGTTTTTGTTTTATATAGTAGGCGAAAAATATGAGTGATTACACAAGTTGTAATCTAGCTCCTTGATCATCCTTAAGGATGATGGTACAAAGCTCCCTATTGTAAGGGATAGTAGCATTGTTACAGATGATACCTTTCCTGGCTATAAAGTCTGCAACTTGGTTTGCTTCACGATAACAGTGCCTATATTGGATAAGATCAAAACCAGCTTCTAATTGCTTGATTCTCTCAATGTGACGTGTAACTTTCCATCTAGCTTTACTGCTGCTGGTGAGGGCCTTGATGAGATGTAAATTGTCCCCATCTATAATTACTCTTCGAAGTCCTTTTCTGAGTGCTTGCTCCATACCTATATGTATGGCTAAGGCTTCAATTTGGATGACTGAGCACTTACTGGTTTCCTGATGGAACATATCAATGACATGGCCTCGGGAGTCCCGAGTAATCTCACCCACCGAGCACAAACTCGTGGGTTTGACAGAACCATCCACATTAATTTTGTAGATAGCTCCAGGTGGTCTGCTCTATTTAGCTTTAAGTCTCCTAGTTATAGATTTATTGGGGTTTTTTTTCCAATTTACTTTGGAACCAGTCATAAATATTAGAAATGATTCTTCTGATTATATTTTCCGTTGTGTTTGGGTGTACAAAAAAACTACTTGTTTTGTATAGACTTTTATACTTAACCACCTGTTAAGTATATACTTTTACACTTAATCACATGTGATGAACGGAATTAGAGAAAACCACCCATTAAATGTTTTTTGTTAACAAATCACCACCTATTTTCTATTTCTATTAGGATTATGTAAAATATATATGATATTATAATATTTTACACTTTATATTTAAATTAGATTCTCAAATAGATTTAAAAATGCATTTTACCAAAATTTTTAAAAAAAATTATTTAAAAAACTTGATGTATATATGAACAAATTCTCCTATTTTATTCCTAGAAATGGTTATAAATTTTAAAAATATCTTATAGACTACTTTTTAATCAAAATTAGAATAAGTTTATAAGTCATTAGCATTGTTTAAATTTAATACAATTTTTAATATTTATAATGTATGTCTCATTTTCTTTCATTTTTAAACATCTAAACTATATACTAAAAACGATTTTTTTTTCTAAATAAGTTTTTTTTTAAATATTTTCAGACTCAACAGTATTTTTTATTAAAAGTATCTTTATGAAAGTTGTATTTAATTTTTAAATAAAATTCAATAATATTTTCCACCGTTAGAAACCCTCCATTTAAATATAGAATTTAAAATTTTTACACATTTTTCCCCTGATATATTAATATAATTTTTTTATCCATACTATAAATTTAATTTAAATATATTCAAGTTTAAACTTTAAATTTTAAGTATAAAATATTACAATGTACTATATTTAATGGAATTCTAATGGAAATATGTGGTGGATGGGGATATGTTAACAAAACCAGGGTGGTTTTTTGTAATTTCATATTTATCGGATGGTTAAGTGTAAACGTCTATATTTAACGGGTGATTTTCTATAAATTTTCCTATTTTTTATATATGACAATTTATTTATCTCACTCGACATTTAAAATTAAAGAAATATGAAAATTAAAGAAATATGAAGTCACATAGCACTATAGCATAATATAATGACTTCAAATCGAACTATTTAATTAGGTGGAAGATCAAAAGTAGTAAATGTAAAAATCAACTACAAGGGATCACTCCAAAAAAAAAACCTAGCCGCATCTGCCGTTCGCCGCCTCCTGCGGGGGCTTCCGGTGGCCTTCCCCGATGGGCTCTTTGGCGGCTTCGACCCACACTTCCTGCGGCGGGTCCTGGTCTGGCCACTCCCTTCGGGTCTTGGTGGTGGTGGGTTCTAGTGGCAGCGGGTTGTCACCCACCCTCGACCTCCTGACCGCCGGTATCCCTCCGTTGCCATCCTTTTGCTGGTCGTCTCCCGGCCTCTCCTCCTCCGCCTACAACAAACTTCCGGTGGCCCTGCCGCTTGGCTCTTAGCCGCACCGATCGAGTCCCTCAAAGAGGTCTCCCTTACCGACCGCCTCTCACAGATCCGACCTTGGTGGGCTCGTGTGGCTTCAGCGGACCAACCTTCTCGCTCCCCTGCCTGCTTGACCTCCCTCACCCCCTCCTCTCCTCCCTCATCGACTCCTTCTCCGCCATCGCCTCCGACCCGCCCTCACGCTCCGGGGTCGCAGCCTCTCTGGCGCTCTCAATGGCTTCGACAGGCATCTACAAGTCCCTCTCAAATCTCAAAATCCAAAAAAAAAAAAAAAAAAATCCTTATCCCTCCCTGCAGCCAGTGTTCTAAATATCGGATATATCGGCCGATATATCGAAAATATTAAGAATCTGCTACAATATCAGTGTATTTGTTGAAAAATATCAGTCAACGCCTTTTATCGGGTCAACGACCGATATATCGGTCAATATCGGGTTGACCGAAATATCGATAGTCCAAAAACACATCATTTTGACTATATTTTTTATTTTTTTTTCGGAAAAATAAAAAAATGGCTGAGAACTGAGAAGCCCCAAGACCCCCTTTCGATTAATTCAATCCAAACCTAGGGCGTGCGACTTGCGAGAGGTGAGTCAACGACTCTTGCCACCCTGCTCAAGCTTTCTTCGGTCGGCGGCCACCCTTGTTTCTTCTCCGGCACCTAAGTCCTAGCGGTTGGAGTGTTGCGTCAATGGTTCAATGAATTTCTCCGATGACCGCCTCATGCGTTTCTTCTCCGACCGCCTCGGTCGCTCAACGATTAAGTCTTCTCCGGTCGCCCCTGATCTTCTCCGGTCACCTCTACTTGATAGCTACAGCCTAACTCTCTCCCTCGGTAATCAGTCCCTCGGACGTACAAGGTAAGTCGGGAATTTGGAGTTCTGCGTCAATCGTTCAGTGAATTTGGAGTCTATGTATTGTCTCTTTAATTGGTGTCTAGCTGCTATATACACTGTGTTTAATAAATTTGAGAATTGAATGTCCTTTGCAAACACTGAACAAATGGGTTTCAAATAGACCTGTCAAACGGGTCATTCGGGTCGGGTTAGGGTCGGGTCACTTCGGATCTCGGGTAAAACGAATACCGGGTAAACGGGTTCCTGGTATTTCAGGGTTGACTAGAACTTGGGTTTGACCGGCTTTCGGATCGATTTCGGGTTTGTCAATTTTTTATTTTTTAAATTAAAAAAATCATGATTTGATAATTTTGCGATAAATTTTAATTATATAAATAAATTTAATTATATTTAATTATAAATCAACCGGGTCAATCGGGTCACCGGGTCGAAATCCACATTACCCGGAAAAATTTCGGGTTCGGGTCGAAAAAAAATTCCGGGTCAAAATTTTCAGGTCTTGACTCAAAAAATTTCGGGCGGTCGGGTCGGATTTTCCGGTTGGCTTATGTTTTGACAGGTCTAGTTTCAAACTCTTAATTTGAGGGGTTGTTTGATTTTATGTAAAATAGGGTATTTGAAATGTATATGTTAGGCAGGCTATTTGAAATGAAATACAATTTAATATTAATTTTACAATTTAAATATTATTTTTTATGTGTATTTTTAAAATTTGAAGTATAAATATAATATTTATGGTTAAAAATTAGCGAATCTGATAAATCCGATATATCCTTTTTACCCCCAACCGATAAGACCTCGATACATGATATTTTGACCATTGCCTGCAGCTAGAGCGGTCAAACGGGTCATTCGGGTCGGGGTCGGGTCGGTTCTCGGGTAAAACGGGTTTCGGGTATTTCGGGTTGACTAGAACCCAGGTTTGACCGGGTTTCGGGTCATTTCGGGTCGATTTCGGGTTTGTCAATTTTTTCTTTTTTAAATTAAAAAAATCATGATTTGATAATTTTGCAATAAATTTTAATTATATATAAAACAATTTAATTATAAATCAACCGGGTCAATCGGGTAAATCGGATCAAAATTACTGGGTCAATCGGGTCACCGGGTTGAAACCCAGATTACCCGGAAAATTTCCGAGTTTTCGGGTTCGGGTCGGAAAAAAATTCCGGACGGTCGGGTCGGGTTATGTTTTGACAGGTCTACCTGCAGCCATCAAAAACCCCCAATTGAAAACTAAATCAACCCCCTGATCAAATCTCAAATCTGTTAAATCCAAACACCTCTCTGTTTTCCTACCCTTAACCTAAAATTTCATTCGAAACCTATTTACAAAAGATTCTTATCTTTTATCTCTCAACCTTCAAATCTCAAGATCTCAAGTTTTAGACTCCGAGGCACCGCATGCAACATGATTGTTGAGCAAAGTCACCGCCCTTGTGCTTTGCTGGGGAAACGTACTCGGAATCAGATTTGCAACCATCACTACTTCCAGCTATGTCAGCGTCAACATTTCCTCGATCTGCATGCAACTAGTGATCAATAATTTTGATTTTTTTTTAAATTTAAACTTATCTTATTGTAATTTTAGGTTTAAGCAATTTTTTTTTACTCGCGACCCTCTGTGTAGGGTTCATCAAGCCATCTTTCGATGGCTTCAAGATCGCTTAGTCGATCTACTTCTTACATACTGTAAACAAAAAAATCAAACTATTTAATTAATATATTTCAAATAATTACCATTTCAAAAGTAAATATAATATCTTTATTTGTCATGATATAAAAATGACTCAATTGATATTGTATAGAAATGACTCAAATGATATGGGATTGTATAGGACTGATATCCAAATACAACCAGTGATTGGATTAGCCAAAACAAAGGCAAAATGATCGGTGTAAATATTTTTTGATTTGGCAAAACAAAGCACACAAAATAGTTACCATATATAGATATATACGTAAATCTTGTAAAAGCATATAAAATGATATCTATATATATATATATACACACACAAAAATATACACATGTATGTATATAATAGTACACAAATAATATTATTACCATATATAACAAAATAATTATGAAAATAAATAAAGAAAAAATAGGTGGAAAAAAATTCACACGTGGCACACTATTGAGAGTTGAAAAAAAAGGCGGGAAAATTTATAAAGAGAGCGTGACACGTGACATCTCCAGATCCTACTTTCGTATTGTTTAGGATGTTGCTTGGCATTAAGGATCCCTTTCTTTAGGCTCAGCACCTCCGCAAAGAGAACCGAAGTTCTATTACAGAGACCAACTCCCGAAGAAAGCACAGAGCCCCGATAGTCACGAATAACAAAACCAAAAGACGCTGAACCATCAGGGCGCAATGAACCATCGAAGTTAAGCTTGAAACAATTCCTCGGAGGCTTATCCCAACACCCACTCCTCGTTAAAGAGGAGGCCGAATACCCTGGGACATAGGACGTGGGTGTAAGTCCATCCACTGTAGTTTAAGACCGATTCTTAGGCACACTTTAGGATACCCAGATGTAGAAATCGAAGCATCAATCGAAAGCCTTTGCTTTTGTCCAGAAATGGGACACTGTAGTGTAAAAGATTTCCATCTCATGAATGGTAACCAAAGAGGCCTTGTTAAAAACGAGTTGGTTCCTGAAAAACCAAAGCGGCCACCAACTTAACGCTAGTTTAGCCATGTACTTAGAACCAATAGTCTTAAAGATAGACGTAATAAGGATCGTCAGATCATTCCTAACCCGTACAAATAACAAGTAACTGCCTTTTTCCCTCTGGACTTCGATCTGACGGTCTGCCACCCCCATCTTGCTTCTCATTCTTCCTCCCTCTTCCCTAGTTGCCTTTAACATACAACCCTTCGCTTTGGGAACCTTTGTCGTTAGAATTTTGACGTCGCTCATGGTGAGAAAGCAACGTCGTATTCACTGTATCCAGGGATATCGTCTCCTTCCCTGTTGTCAGCACCGTCACCAAATTCTCAAACGAAGAGGGTAAAGAACATAGCAAGATCATGGCTTTGTCTTTATCCTCAATCTTTACATCTAGTCGTGTCAAATCTCCGATAACTTGAGTAAAAGTGTTGATGTGCTTCACCAAGTCGGAGCCTTCTGTCATCTTCAACCCGTACAATCTTCACCAAGTCGGAGCCTTCGTGTTTGTCCTTCGACTTTCCCATGTTCTCGGCATTCGCAGCCTTTACCCGGTGTCCAACGTCTGCCTCTCCGCTGACCTTCTTCGCTAAGATCTTTGTATTCGGATTTTTTTTATTGTTTTATGCTTTTTGGTTGTATCATGACGGTTAGCCCGTCTGTCATTTTTCAGCCTCTCGTTGTCTCAAACTTCAGTTGACGTGTGGGATTTCGAATTATTTCCGCTTCAAAAAAAAAATATAGCCTTAGTCAAATCAAGGACAAGATTAGGACAAGTGGACAACAATACAACTTTACCTTGAGATTCAACTCACTCAAGTATAGGATGAAACCTATGGGAGTATACATCATCATGTACATAATGTGCATTGTGCACATTGTAAATAGTGTGGGATTAGCAGGGGTAAAAGGGTCTTTTCACCTAGTTAGATCTCCGAGCTCACCTTGTGTAAAAGGAGATCTTGGCGCCACTTTGGAGGTTAGAACAACAACCTGTAATAAACTATTGGGTGCTCTTCCGAGCTTCTGAAAATGGAATTCGACATGGATTCCAGCTCAATTTGAGCTTCTTCAAATGGTATAAGAGCACTAAGATCCTTGATCGTGTGTGTGTTTTTTGTTTTGATTGAAATTCGATCTGGTTGATCGTTGTTCCTGGTTTTCCGATTGCGATTGTGTTCGGATTTTTCGGTTGATCTTGACATGGTCGGACGAGGATCGACGCCTCAGTAGGGGCAAAGCTTTGCGGATGGTCTCAATGGAGCAGGACAGGGAACGTTTGTGAGTGTTACTCCTCCTGCACCGGGAACTGCTGGTAGAGGTTTATCTGGTGGCTTCAATGGCGGAATCCAGTTTGGGGATTTGAATCAAGGTATGAATTCCGTTCATTACAATCCTCTATTCTTGTCAAACACCGACCATCCGGGGATGCAGCTAGTCACGACGTTGTTCAATGGATCCAATTTCACAAGTTGGGGTCGGGGTGTGAAAATGGCCTTATGAGCTAAGGCGAAATTAGGTTTCATCACTGGAAGTTGCGTGAAACCTGATGTTGATAGCGAAGACTATGTTAAGTGGGAGAGAGCCGATTACATGGTGAGATGTTAGCTCATCAACTCTATGACCAGCGACGTAGCTGAAACTCTCATGTATGTTGAATCTGCTTGTGAACTGTGGGCAGAAATAAGGGAGAGGTTTTGTGAATCTAACGATCCACTTGTATATCAATTGCGTAGAGATTTGTGTAATGTTCGTCAAGAGAACTTGTCTGTTGGGGCGTACTATGGAAATTGAAGAAATACTGGGATGAATTGCAACCGCTTGATGCAATTCCAGGTTGCACTTGTGGAGGAATAGTGGATGTAATTGTGGATTGTTGAAGCGTGTTATTGAAAGGGAAGAAAAGTCCAAGGTTATGCAGTTTTTGATGGGGCTTAATGACGTCTATGAACCTCTTAGGAGTAATGTCCTCTCTAAGGATCCAATGTCTGGTCTGTTGAAGGCATTTCAGATGGTTGTGCAGTTAGAAAGGTCAAAAGGTGTGACCTCTATGCCCACTCCTGATGTTACTGCTCTGAATGTGAGTAAGTTTGTCCAGTAAGATGGTGAAGCTAATGTTGTGAACAAGTTTGGATTCAGTAGGAAAAATGAGCAATTTGTAAGCAGAAAAAATGAGCAATCTCGGTTTGAACAAGCCAAGAGGGATTTTAAGAAAGCTAAGCTTGACAGAGTTTGTTCTTATTGTGGAGAACGTGGACATACAAAAGATTATTGTTTCAAGCTTGTGGGTTACCCTGAGTGGTTTAGAGGACCCAAGGAGGAGGATAAAGGTATACAAGTTGGGAGCAAGATGGTTGCTCAGTTTGAGACCCCACAGGGGGACAATCCTCTTGATTATATTGCTTAGGAGGTCAGGCCAGATCCAGCAATGGTTAATGCAATCTATAATGAGGTTGTGAAGATGATGAAAGGCAAAAGTGTGATGGATCATTCAGAAAGTTCTGTTAACCAAGCTATGGTGCGCTTTGCAGGTACACTTAGTGTTTCTTTTCTCATTGGTACCGATAAAACTAATAAGCTTGACTGGATTGTTGATTCTGGAGCAATAGATCATATTGGTTTTAATAAAGAAATTTTCTCCGAGATTACTCTTCTAAGATGTGCTATTTCCCTAGGCTTACTCGATGGCTCTAATATCAGTGTGAAGTATCATGGTACAGTGGTACTGCTACATAATCTTGTGTTGCATAATGTGTTGTTTGTGCCTCAGTTTTGACACAATCTGCTGTCTGTTTCTCAAGTGCTTAAGGAACAGCAATTGGAGTTCAAGTTTGATGCTCTTTCTTGTTGGTTACATGACCCTATAACTGAAGGGGTATTGGTCAATGGAAGAGAACAATGTGGATTATACAAGTTGACAGCTACAAAAGGGACTTCCTTTTCTGATCCAGTTAAGATCTGTTCTTCTTCTGAGGTAGTTTGCAATAATGTTGATAGTATTCAGGCCATTCATGCTAGACTTGGTCATGCATCTTTTTCGAAATTGAAACATATGTCTGTGTCTAAGATTGCTGTTGATTGTGAATTGAACTGTGATACTTGTTCTATGGTGAAAATGCACAAAATTAAATTCCCAAAGAGTGAGTCCTTGGCTGCTGCTCCATTTCATTTGATCTATGTGGATTTATGGGGTCCTTACAGAACCTCATCTATTTGTGGAGCTAGATATTTTCTTACCATTCTTGATGATCATTCAAGAACCACTTGGGTTTATCTGCTACAAGACAAGTTGCAGGTTCTCAGGTGTGTCGCCAATTTTTTTAAATTGGTTGAGAATCAGTTTGAGGTGTCGATTAAGTGCGTTAGAACTGATAATGGCACTGAGTTCATTCAGAGAGGTTGTTTAGATTTATTTGCTGCACATGGTGTTGTGCATCAGAGAACTGCTCCGGGTGTCCATGAGCAGAATGAGAGAGTTGAGCGCAAGCATAAACACTTAATAGAAACTGCTATAGCACTTAGAGTCCATGTTGGGCTTCCTATAAGGTTTTGGGGTGATTGTGTTCTCAGTGCTACTCACTTGATTAACAAAATGCCTTCTTCTGTGCTCCAATGGAAATCTCACTTTGAGGTTTTGTTTCACACTCCTCCTTCGTATGATCAGTTGAGAATTGTAGGTTGTCTGTGTTATGCTTTGCAACCCAATGATCCTCGTGATAAGCTTGGGAATGTGGATAGGAGGTGTGTCTTCCTAGGCTACCCTCTAGGGCAAAAGGCCTACAAACTGTTTGATCTAGACAAAAGGTATGTGATTATTAGTAGACATGTGAAGTCTGTTGAATCTGTGTTCCCTTTCAAAGGGACTCATTCTCCCTCATCTCCATCTACCTTCCCTGCTCCTCAGTGTGTGCCCACTTATGATGATTTTTTGCAACCCCTTCACACATCAGTTGATCAGGCATCATCTCCTATATCTTCATCTCCTGATCTTGCTCATGTCCCTAATGAGGTTGATGTTTCTGATTCCTTGAGCAACGACACAATTGATCAGTCTGCTACTTCCAATTCTTAGGGTTATGTGCCTTCACCCCTACCACCTATGGTGGGTTCCATTCCTCTTTTCCTTCCTAAAAGACTAGTCAGGCCTCCTAGTCACCTGCAAGATTATGTGTGTTCTGGTTTACCTTCTCGCCACAGTCCTACCTCATATGATTCAGGGTCTCAGTCATTTGTTGTATTTGCCTTACATAACTTAGCTCGTCTGTTTCCTGCTTACATTCAGTATTTTGTGAATGTCTGTGACACATTTGAACCCCACGGTTATGCTCAGGTTAGGGGTATTGATCATTGGGAGCAGGCCATGCAGTCTAAGTTGAAGGCTCTTGAGCACAATCAGACTTAAACAGTTACACATACCTTTGCCTATTGGCAAAAAGGCAATTGGATCTAAATGGATATTCAAGATTAAATATAGGCCTGATGGGTCTATTGAGAGGTATAAGGCTAGACTAGTGGCTAAGGGTTATAACTAGGTGAAAGACAAGGACTACAAACAGACTTTCTCTCCTGTTGCCAAATTGTCTACAATGAGGGTCATTCTTGCTTTAGCTGCCACTAAAGGTTGGGTTCTTCATCAATTAGATGTCAATAATGCATTCCTACATGGTTATTTAGAGGAATAAGTTTACATGATACCTCCCCTAGGTTACACTGTGACTGATGGTCATGTTTGCAAGCTCAATAGATCCTTATATGGCCTTAAACAAGCCAGCAGACAATGGAATCATGAGCTCACCAGATTTCTAGTGAGTTTAGGATTTTCCCAGCCCAAGCACGATTACTCTCTCTTTGTTAAAGACAGAGGTTCTATAATGACTGTGGCACTGGTATATGTTGATGATATGCTGCTATTGGGGAATTCATCTACAGAAATTGCTCACGCTAAACAAGCCCTGCATTCAACATTCACAATCAAGGACTTGGGCATTGCTAGATACTTCATAGGGATGGAAATCTCTAGATCTTCCACTGGTATCCTTCTTAATCAAAGGAAATACATTTTAGACATTTTAATAGATGCTAAAATGGAAGGGTGTAAGGATGCTTCATTTCCCATGCAACATGGCACCAAGTTGTCATCATCTGAAGGGGATCCCATTTCTAATCCTGAGGCATACAGGAGGATCATTGGCCGGTTGCTATACCTTACACTCTCAAGGCCTGACATTTCTTACACTGTCCAACAACTTAGCCAATTTCTTCAACAACCTCTTCAACCTCACTGGAATGCAGCTATGTATTTACTGAGATACTTAAAAGGGAGCATCAATTTGCCTTTTTCATATCCTGCATCTTCTTCTTTCAACCTCGGTGCTTACAGTGATGCAGACTGGGGGAATTGTCGTGATACAGGCAGATCCTTGAAAGGTTATTGTGTTTTTTTTGGGGTCTTCTCTCATTTCTTGGAAGACAAAGAAACAAAAGGTTGTTTCTAAGTCCTCTACAGAGAGTGAGTATAGAGTCATGTCCACTGCAGCAAGTGAATTAGCTTGGCTCCATGGATTACTTGTTGATCTGCATATTCATGTCTCTCTTCCCATTACACTTCAATGTGACAACAAATCAGCTCAGGAGTTAGCTGTAAATCCAATCTTCCATGAGAGGATCAAGCATGTTCGCATTGATAGCCACTTCATCAGGGAAATGCTGCAAGATGGTTTCATCAGAACCTCTCATGTGTCTTCCTCTATGCAAATTGCAGATGTTTTGACCAAGGCTTTGGGAGCTCATCAGCATGGGGTCCTTACCAGCAAGCTTGGAGTCGTTCTTCCCATCTCTTGTCCAGCTTGAGGGAGGTATATAGGAGTATACATCATCATGTACATAATGTGCATTGTGCACATTGTAAATAGTGTGGGATTAGCAGGGGTAAAAGGGTCTTTTCACCTAGTTAGATCTCCGAGCTCACCTTGTGTAAAAGGAGATCTTGGCGCCACTTTGGAGGTTAAAACAACCCGTAACAAACTATTGTGTGCTCTTCCGAGCTTCTGGAAATGGAATTCGACATGGATTCTAGCTCAATTTGAGCTTCTTCAAAAAACCATCACGTACGTATGAATTGATGTTGAATTCTCAGGTCTTTACAAGTTGTTTACTTGTTTGATTTTGAATTGAATGGTTGATTTTTGGTGCCTATTTCTCCGTTACTGCCACTATCATATGCAAGATATATATGATTCAACTTTTCATTTCTTAAATCATTCAACTTTGATCTATATACACTTTTGCAAGATATGATTCAAGAATTGCAAGTTTGCAACCAAATGAGCGCGTGCTATAAATAAGATGAAATAGGCGGGTTTATAAAGACAGAGATGAAACCCTAAATGAATGGGGAAACATACTAAAATGGAAAAAAAAGCCATTACTAGATGTGAAGTGGGTAGCTAGGTTGAGTAAGTAAGTCATCCAATCCAGTTACTTAAATTGCCTCGTAAGTTGTAGTTGTAGTTGTCATTAGTCATACTCATGAATCAATGCAATGTGGGCGCCACTCCACTCCAAATGTTTAGGCCGAAAGCAAGCCATCTGGGCGGGAACTGGGAAGGGAACAACTAACCAGTAGCTAGGAAGCACGTCACTAATGCTCTCTGTAAATGCGATGCAGATTCGTTACATCAAAAAAGACCCCCTTAGCTTTAACTATCACTTACTGTGATTTCAACTCATCTGGATCTCTCACTGATTCACTATATATGGTGTGTGGTTGAGAAGTTATTTTTGGTTTGCTAGCATTTAAACCTCACTGTACGTACAGTCCTCCGGCCTATTCTTTGTTTTTCAACGTTTCTTGACACACTTTCTTCATTCATTTCAATTCAGTATGCTGTTCCCAAGATGTAGATTTGATTGGCTTCTTTGTGGGTACACCAACACCACCACAACAATATAATCCTGGTATTTTCGGTTCAAAGCAGGGTCTGGGGTTGAGGTGTACGCACCATTTAGCAGATTGAGATGGTGTTTCCACACTGATGATCCAATAAAGTCATAGCAACAATAGACCAATTCAATGTACAAACATATACAACCAAGAACGTACAAGGTCACAAATAGCCACGACAATGCACTGGGAGAAGAGGGCCGGAGTATGGAAATTAACGAGCAACGAAAAATGACAACTATAAATGATACGCCCCTAGGCACCTCAATGCCGAATAGACTAGCCCTCCTCAACACAGATATCACTTCTCTTCTTTTATGGGTTTATATGGATAGATGATAATTCATCATCCCTTGGGGTTGAGGATTAATTTCATTCCTCTTTAAGAAAACTTGTTACTTCTTAGGCATGGTACCTAACTCTGTGTTTTTTAGGCATTAACTTAAAAGGACTGCAGCTTCCAGTATTTATTAGTATGTCATATCGGAATGAGTTGAATTTGTCTCATTTTTTTTTTAATTAATTTTGTTTTTCTTTGATCTTAAAGTGGACACCATTTGTACTACAGTAGCTTTCTAATTTCTATAGACCAAGTACAGGAAAAAGGAAAAACTATCTACTGCCTTCAGGATTATATAATTTATTTTCCAAGGTAATTAAACACACGTTGCTGATGCTGCCCTTTGTCACTGGATTTTTCCATCTGGCTATCTCTGATTTGTTTTGATTTTCACCTTAATCTCAGCAGTACTCAATGGCTTCAGCCTCATTGGCTCCACCAGCTTTTGCAAAGCAGTTCCTCTTGGCAGCTGCTTATGGTGATCAAAACCATTGCAGAGGGTTGGATGCTTTGTTTTCATGCTCCGGGTGCTTTGGTTTTTCTTCATCTTCTTCCCGCCGAGACAAGTTCACACAAGGTATTATTAACTCCGATCCTTACAAGATTCATAATTAAGCACTAAATATTACTGCATACTACTATGGTTGAGTAAGAGATTTGATTAATGAAAGAGTTGAGGATGTACATCATCAGCTCATCTGTAGTAAGTTTGATTTGGGGTGAGAAATAGACAAAAATAAGGATGGGAAATGGAATGAGGAAACCCAAATCTCTATGAGTTTGATTCCCATTCCGCTGATTCCAAACGCAAGGTGAAGGTACCTACCTCAACTGGGGACTGAATGAATTGAATGGTGCTTCAATCTCAGGCAAGGTTACTGCATTGGCTTCAAAGGGAAAGCCAGCAAGGGATCATGTCTATGGAGTGGACAAAGAAGAAACTCTCAACCCAAGGAGGGTTGTAGTCACTGGAATGGGCCTTGTAACACCGTTGGGTGATGAAGTTGATGAGTTCTACAACAATCTCCTTCAAGGAGTCAGCGGTGTAGCCCAGATTCAATCCTTCGACTGCTCTGAATTCCCCACGGTAGACCTCCATCAGTTTAATTTCCCTCTACAATCCATGTGTACGCTCACTTATAAAGTATGTGTTTCTGCTAGAGAATTGCTGGAGAAGTCAAGTCATTTTCACCCAACGGATGGGTGTCTCCAAAACTCTATAGGAAGGCGGAGAGAAACATCATCTTCACGGTAGCAGGTGGCAACAAAGCATTGCACCATGGTGGAGTGACACAGGACGTCATGGAGGATTTGGATAAAAGTAGGTGTGGTGTCATAATTGGCTCCGCCATTGGCGGTATGAAGGTCATCTCATCTATCTTGCACCTTGTTTTTGTTCACTCTTTAGATTTTGAATGCTAAATGCTTACTCTGTGCTTGGACACAGATGAAATATGATGGAGTGGTGACGACAGAAATCACGCTGAAGAAGATGAATCCATTTACTGTGCCATTCTCCTTGACACATATGGGTTCTGCACTTCTTGCAACAGAGCTGGTAAGGATGTCCATTTTGAATTACCAAAGGCAAAAGAATCAACATTTATTCGAAAACTGAGTACTTACTGAACCTCTTGGCAGGGTTGGATGGGTCCAAACTACTCAATCTCAACGGCTTGTACGACAAGCAATTCCTGCATAATAAGTGCAGCTGGCCATATTCTTAGAGGTGAAGTGGTAAGCACCCATCCTTGGAAAACTTCCAACTTCTATCTATTAAAACTTTGAGCTAATCTGGCCTTGTGTTTCTGCATCAGGACATGATGCTTTGTGGAGGATCGGATTCAGTGATAACTCCTTTAGGTATAAAACAACACAACCCCCTTTCACCCCACAAAGTGTTAATATATTATAGAAGATGGTGATGTTCATGGAGGGATTGGAAAAAACAGGTTTGGCAGGTTTTGTGGCATGTAAGGTACTGTCACGGAGAAATGATGATCCAACCAAAGCTTCGCGTCCATGGGACAAAGTAAACTTTCTTTCATCTTCTTAATTCCTTAACTAGTGAAATGAAGTTCATCAAATCTTGGCTAAAATTAAGCATGAAGCCAGTTTTTTCATCTTATTTTTGGATTTAGTTTGAATGTAGAAACACAGTACTGTGTTTACATTTTTCAAGACCGGTAGCAATAAAGGTCTCTGAATGTAATATGATGCGCGTTTTATGATCAGAACCGCGATGGAATTGTTATGGGTGAAGGAGCTGGAGTCTTGCTTCTTGAAGAGCTGGAACATGCCAAGGTAGATAAAAACTTGTTCATTTAAAGTTACTCTGATACAGATTGAGGTTTCGAGTTGTGTGTATATATTCTTGATTTTAGATGAAGTTTCTTCTCACTTTTGACAGAAAAGAGGAGCTCGGATATATGCAGAGTTTCTCGGAGGAAGTTTCAGCAATGACGCGTATCACATGACTAGACCTCATCCAACCGGTACTTTCATCGTTCTAAGAACACCTCCTAGATTCCTTTAACAGACAATGTCTGTAATGAGAAAATGTTTCCTAGTATCATAAAAAGAAGTTTTAACACAAACCATTCAGCTAAAATGTGCATTTTAATTACTTCCTCTTTAAATTTTGAGCTACTGTTTTTGTGTGTAGGTGATGGTCTCGCGCTCTGCATGGAGAGAGTGTTATCGCAATGTGGACTAACTGCAAACGACGTCAATTACATCAATGCGCACGCCACATCAACTGTTGCAGGCGATTCCTCAGAGCTCAAGGCCTTACACCAAGTTTTCGGTAGCAATTCAGAGGTAAAATCTGCAGACAGAGGCTAAAAATGTTCTTCTAGTCCTTAGTTTCATCTTTCTGAATTCCTCTTCAACAACCACATCTCATCTTTTTATCCCTTTCCTTGCACATAGTTGAGAATCAACGCAACAAAGTCCATGACCGGTCACCTGATGGGCGCTTCCGGTGCAGTTGAAGCCATTGCGATAGTGAAGGTATTCCAGCATCAACTAAATAGTTTATCCTTAAAACTGAATGGTATTATTTCATGTATATCATGTTATGGTTATGCAGGCTATAGAAACAGGATGGATCCACCCGAACGTCAATCTTGAGGAACCGGATGATTCTTTGGTAAGTTTTAGCAGAATCTTTACAATCTTTTCAATTGAAGAATGGATCATCTGATGATCATTCATATTCAGAATTGGAGAGTGCTTGTGAAAGACAAGAAGGAGCGTTTGGATGTGAAAGTCGCAATGTCGAATTCATTTGGGTTTGGAGGCCACAACTCATGCATCTTACTAGCCCCTTTCAAGTGATATTGATGATCTTCACTGCTCTTTTCACAATGTCTTATTATCTGTGTTGTAAGACAAGACACTGCAGGTTTTCATGTACCTCCCTGTGTACTGTAAGAAGGAAAGGCACAACATACCTAGCTCCTCTCATATGATACTCATTGTTAATCTTAATCATCTTAAATTGATATCCAGACAATTATATATATAAGTAACTCAATAATGCATATAAGAAATGTCCCTTGCTCCAAAAGAAAATAATAAAAACTCCTGATCTTACATGTTCAGTTCAACAGAATCTTGATGTGTTGGTAAAGGAAATTAATCCATTTCATTTAACGCATGTGTTTCTCTAGCTCATGAGATTCTGAAATGAATTCAAGCTTCTAGTTTCATGAATCTGAATCTAAATGTTCAATTCAACAGAATCTTGATTTTTTCACTTTTATTGGCGCAATTTTTTTTTTCCCAATCCATTCACTTTTATTGCATAAATTGATAATCCCTCCGTTAATTAAAACATGTCGTTTTAGGAAGTAAATCTTGTTAAGAAAAATATGTCATTTTATGTATTTTGCCACCCACTTTACAAAATTGCCGATAGATGTTAGTTGTATTTTTTGAGAAAGTAAAATAAGTAGAGTAATAATTAGGGGTAAAAGTGTATTTTCATTTATTTTCTTAAAAATTGTGTAAAACTCTAAAATGACAACTTTTAATTAACTAATGGAGTGTTTTCTCAAAGATGTGTTTGTATTTTTTATTGTATTTTGATTACTTTCAATGAATGAGAGTAAATAGAAAACAAAAATAGCCTAGAGAATCCTCACTTATAGAGATGAGAGCACCTACACATTAACATTGGGGATTTCAGGAGTGACAAGGAGGTACTAGTAAAAATGAGGTTGACAAATTTGTGGATGGAAACTCTATTAAAAATTCAAAAAATAGGAGAGAGGATGATGGGACCCATATCATATTATTTGTTAAATTATATTTTTTATATATTTTGAGATGAGTTTTAGGGATGTGATGGGAAAATAAGTTTGATATTTTTGAGGACATAGAAACTGAAAAAAGTAGTTAAGAAACCCGATAGGGTTTTACCAACGCGGGTGCAATGAGGTAAAACATCCCTCAGAAGATGGTGCTCCAAATGAGCCGGGAATATAACACAGGCTTTGCAGCCAGACTACACCAATGACAAGAACCTGAGAAACATCACACACAGACATCAATGAAAACTTCATTTGACATTTGGAACTGAACACTGTTTAACCGTCAGATTCACAAAACAAAGCATCCCACTTATCAATAAAGAACAAGGGTATGTTCAGGAAGATATGCATGTTATGTTATAGCTGCTAATGCGATAAGAGTAGACAACACAAATCCATCATACCATGCCAAAGATGCAAGATTGCACCATGGAGCTCTAAGCTTTTGGACGACCAAAAATCCCCCATCCTCTTGCCTGAGATCCTCTTCAATTCTTGATGAATCTTTCAACATGGTGATATGGGTTCCTGAAGATTCATCAATATGATATGTATAAAGCTAAAGAGTAAAAAAGAACAGAGAGTTTTGAGTACATAAATAGTGGGCTTATTATCAATTTAACTACAGCAGATTAGCTTTCAAACCAGCATCCTTAAAAACCATCCATGACAAGGAAAAAGAGATAAGCTCTTCAAGCTAACAAAAATCAGAGAGGAAATTGGCCTGTTTGGCTGCTGTTTGATTGTTACAATATACAACATGAAAGTTGAAGAACCACTAGCTGACTGAATGGTACATAGCAGGAAATGATTTGTCCCCAAGTGTAAGATATCCATAAAATCTTGCAGGTGTATCGACATCAATAGACGAACAAGTATTTTAGCTGGGGGAGGCCTCTCTGAAGAGCTCTTTGGGCTGTATGATATAATATGATCCACTATACATATTTTCTCAAAGATTTACATTCCTGTTGTGTTTTGGCGATGAATCTGAACACACTTTGAACAAGCTACTATTCTTCGCAAAATTCCATTTCGAATGGATCACTTATCTAGGCCTTGAGTCACTTCCCTTGCTTCGAAATGTAGAGAATGAGAAGAAAGTCTTCTTAGAGATGTCTAGAAGCAAGAACAGCATTATCAGGGAAATATATCAAAATTCAAAAACCAAATAACTTGAACAACGAAAAATCGAAAATGGAATAAATTATATCTTAACACAAGCATTCTTGTATAGAAAAGATAATAGGACTAACCTTGTTCACTAAAAGATTCGGTTTCGCTAAATCCATCATCAGAAGGATGGTAGTGTGAGAAACCCATTCTTGACTTTCTCAGATCATCTGATGACCTATTAGCAGGATCTCCTCTTCCGTCTTCGGTATCATCATCTCCTTCAGAAGTGGTCACGGAAACCCAATCAGCTAGGCTGTCAGCACCCCGGGTCTTCCTTCCAAACTTCAAAAATCGTTTCAAACCTTTAGCTGCTACGTCTTTGCGTGATTGGCTATGAGAAGAGTCAGTAGCAACATTGGGTTTTTGAGCTGCACCCCACTTCTTTCTCATTCTAGCTGCATCTGAATCAGGTTGATTCCAGTACGCAGGACTCCCAATTGGTGAGTCTCCAGAAGCATCAACATCTGAAGTTTCGTGTTGAAATTGAAATGGGTTATGCATGCGTGAGTGCCAAGATCCAGGGCTTTCCCCAGGTGCGTCAAGTACAGATACCATGGAACGAAAAGCTGAAGGCAGCATAGCAGGCATTTCAGCCACTGAATCAGGGTTAGCTCGGGAAGGAACCCCCGAAGTGTCACCGTTCTCATAACCTAAATTTGCAGACAGTACAGATCCCTGGCCCCCACCCAATTTACCATTATCCTTGCTAGAATAATCCTCATCCATGAAAGACTCCACATCCTCTCCTTCGGTGGTTTTTATCAACTCTTCATCTTCAGTTTCCAAGGTCTCAGCAGGAAATGAAGCTTTTGATCTTGCATACCTATATGTATCCCCTTTCACAGGAAATGTCCTAGTATCCATGCTCCTTGTGAATTCATCCTCTTGTTCGACCATCTCCGAGTTTAGCAATGACAAATCGTTCATCTCCAATGGAGTAGCTGAGTTCTTCCTGCTATGCTGAGGCCGCCATGGCTTTTCCTCCTTAAGGGAAAGAGCATCTTCAGTGCTACTCTTGCTGCGAGATACTTTTGGACGGTTCACCACCCCTTTGCTACTCGTGGTGGAAGGCTTCGTGTTTTCTTTCTTGAAACCAGATAGGCTGGGAACTGATTGAGCAAGAGGATTTTCAGATTGCAACTTTCGCCTCCCACCGCTAGAAGCTGAAGCTTTTGCAGATGAGCGTGAAGCAGGTAATCCTGATGTGCGAGGAGTAGAGGATGCAACATTACTGCTCAAAGAACTTCTTTTGCTTTGTGCACTTCTGGAAGGAGTGTCAGCCAAAGACGTCTCTCCGGTCAAACCATCTTGTTCAAATTCATCCTGATCTTCATTGTCGTCGCTCAAAAAGGAGTGGATGAGCTGCATAAAGACAAAGCTATTGGTCGAAAGAGTTCTAAGAGGATCAATGGTTCCTTATTATAATCTAAGTTCCTAACCAATTTGGATAAAAATGCCTGAGCAATGCTTTGGATAGAGGTTAAAGTATTTATTATAGATACCTGCTCCCGTCTTATAGCAGAGCGAGCACTGTAAGATTTCAGTTTCTCTGTTCGGCTGTGGATGTCCAGTCTGTCAGCTGACCCTGCAAGTTTAGTTTTCATCTCAGATCTATTTCTCTCAAGGTTATCATGCATGGCTTTCATCCTAGCTTCCTTTTCAGCCCCTTTTAGACTCCATTCTTCCTTCAACTTTGCGTCTCGTTTCTGCACATATTTATGGTAGAGTTTTCCCTTTGATTCATCTGAAAATCCAAGGTTGTATGTATTCTGCGTCGGTGTAACATCATAATCCTGATTTTCAAACTGTTGGATGACAGGACTAGCATTAGACTTCTTTGCATTACCGGAATGATAAGACTCAGATGCCATCTTCATGGAAGCCACTTTAGAAGATGACAGCTCTGGTGAGGAATCCCTATATACAGAAGTTGATTCCGGCTCCTGTGTCTCAGAAGGCTTGCTTCTCCTAGTAGTAGCACTTGATTGATCTCCAGGACCACGAAGCTTATGCTCTGCAAAGAGCTTTTCAAGCTCATCCGCCTTAATTTTTAGGTCATTGTTTAGCCCCTGGTTCCCTTTAGACTGCCTTGTTCTTTGAGCCTGCTCCATCGGTGTTGATGACATTGATGGTAACGGCTGTTGAAAATCAGCAATACCTCTTCCAGTAGCACCAGGCAAGCTTGAACTTGGGTTATTATCATCTTTTCTGGATCTTGACTTCTTTACAGGCAGAGAAGGAGAAGCATGCCTCTGAAACTTCTTGCTACGAGTACTTGAACCTTCCGAGCTAGCAGAAGGTGTGTCATGTTGCTTCGCAGGGGATTCATAATCTATCCGCTTCAACTGAGATTCTCCTTCTAACACAGACTTGGGTAACTTTTGTTCAACCTCACTTTCTATACTCTGAGAAAGAATATGCTTTGAGCTGACTACTGGAGATGCTGAACTAGATGTCATATCTACTGCTGCCCTCTGGAAGGTCCTAAGATGTGATTTAGGAACACGTTGATTCTTTGGTTCCACATCCTCCTGTTCAACTGTGCCTTGATAAGTGTCACCATCTGATAGATCATCATGACCATATCTGCTCAGCGGAGTACCTACTTGTGTGTTCTGAGCAGAACTTTCAGAGCCTCGCTCTACAGAACTGGAGAAGGATGTAGCCCTTTCCTGAGAAGCGGTCTTACCTCTGGAAGAAAGCTGCTCCATTTTCCTAGGAAAGTCCAGAGAAGTCATCTGATTTTCTACAAGAAAGTCTTCAGCCCTTCCAACTGATGCCTTCGACTTTATTTCACTGCTGTTCTGATGATCCTTCCATCCGGTGTTTTCAGGTCTTTCAAATGATGATGTCAGATTTGACTGAGAAGAAGCTTCTTCTGATGCACCAGATGAGACTGCTAGTTGGGCACCTGATCTTGTTCTAACAGGCTTACGCTCAATCTCTCCTTTCTTTAAATCTGCCTCATTCTTGAAACACAAATCAACGTTTTGGCTAGCACTAATCTCCTTGGGTTTACCAGGAGTTGTTGGGGCAGCTGCAGATGTAGGAGTGTCAGCTCTACTATCTGTCTCCTTCCTTTCCCCACTTAAGTCAATGCTCATGTCACTAGCACCACTCCATCTCCTTAAAACAGCCTTTTCAAAGCTCGCTTGGCCAGCAGAAGATACATCTGAAGGTAGTCTGGAAAGCTCAGGAGACTTCCCCACAGCCGGCTTGCTACCGCTACCAGGAGTAGTATCCTTTTGCTTGGTCTCAAATAAATTGATCCGCTCCTTTACACTCAACTGCCTGGCAGGTGGGCCTGATCGGGTGGAGGGTGGCCTTGAATCAGTTTTTGCAAACAGCGGATCCTCTTTGTTATCTTCGTTCTTATCATTGGTTTCCTTGATATCTTCTTTATCAATGCTTGATTCTCTTGAGGAGGAATGGCGCAAGGGGAATGCAGGTGAAGGTTTATTTGCTGCTTGGAAAGTGGTAATACTTGATTCATCAGGCTGTTCAGGCTGCCAAGTTTGATGCTGATTCAAGACTGACCCAGTCTGTGAGTCAGTTGCCCAGTCATCAATTGACATGTCTGACTCTGATGACGATCGGAGTGCATGATCATCAACTCCGGATTTCCATATATGAGAGAATTCAGGCCTTCTCTGGTGCAAATACAAGAATTTGCTGCAAGCTTCACTGTTTTTATGCAATCATATCATTACATCAGAAATAATCAGGTTTTCATATTGTAGAGAGCACAAGTTGTCTTGGTAAAGAATGTAAAAATGAGAAGACACGAACCAAACAAAAAGAAAAAATAAACAGACTTGCTAATAAGGTAACAGAGGAGCTTATAATTCGTGCACGATCAACAAAATTCTCAATTTTTAACCAAAGGAGCAAGACAGAGAAGCTAGACACCACACTGGATCAACTAATATCACTACAAACTAACAATGTTTCCAGTTCTTAGAGACTTGGACCATGGTTCAGCTGGTGGACCACATGGAGGTCTTTATAGCGAGGCACAATTAAGACTTGCTAGCACCAGGCCTTGCTTCATAAACTTGCCTTTCAAAACTCAAGTCAGCCTTAGAAGTTATCCTATTATTCTGAATTTTTTCTCCACCACCCACTATAAAGCAACAATGTGCAATGAAGAGAAGTGTCCTCAGCTAGTTAAGACTCGTTTCACTTTTTTTTGTGGCCAGGATCTCTTACCTTAGGCGATGAGCACCAAACTGATCTGCAAAGAGCTGTAGCTCTGAGACAGTGTCAGGGTTAAAACCAGCAGCTGATGCACGAGTGCAAGCTGTAGACAAGTCTTGTCCAACTGCTGCAAGCCGAACATCAATAGCTCTAAGAAGCTCTTTCCTGCAAAATGGATAAAGCAAGAAATCAAGCTGTAAGCTCTGAGGTAAGGGGAAATAACTGAGACAGTCAAAGATGCATTACAGACAAATATTAATATTCATTTTAACAAATTCAAGAAATGAGAGCACTTACTATACTTCTTTGATTCCTAGAACATGTCGACGTACAACGGATAATCTTAATATATCCTTAAACTTCAAAACACGCCGACTTTACATTGTCTAAAAATTCAATGCTAGTAAATTGTAGTATATTAACTAATTGTTTCTGTCAATATAGAAATCGTGCAAATCCCAGTTTATTCAAGCATTCAACTCCAAACTTTGAACACATAAAATGGAAAAATATTAAATCAACTGATAGGAGGATTGACCCATCCAACAATCAGTTCATGAAATATTAATGGTTTAAGGGAAAAATGATGCAACACTAAGAAAGAATATTACTTTGTTGCTTCAGACGCTGTTGTGGCTGCACCATCTCCACCTTGTTTACAACAAAACAGTACAATGTGAACATCTAGCTAATTAATACCTTCATCACACAAGTAGATAAATAGTGTCTAGAGACATGTAGGGGAAACAAAGACCGAGAAAGAGATGAGAGAAAGGATGAACACAAAAAATAAGACCCAAACAACTTAAATCCGAGTTTACATCAGCCACTTCAGTATTCCAAGTTCCAAAAACACAGAAAGCAACTATGGTGGTTTTGTTTTTGTAGCACCAAGGTTCATAATAATAGTGCTCCCTAAATTCCAAGACATAGCAATTTTAACTGTAATATCTCTGTTGGCCATTGTTTTTTCGAAAAAATCCATCTAGGAGTACGGAGTACCATAGCTTATGCAGTTCCACTTATGCATGAGGTATGGCGATTTCCGCCTAGGGGCTAGGGGTACCTTTGGTTTGTGAAAAACTCCACCTAGGTAACACCAGGTATTAAACTTTTTCCACCCAAGATGAGTAAAAAAAGGTAAATTACACGTAACACTTGTAAATTAGATATAAAAAACATCACCAATCCCCCATAAAATCAGAAATTCCACAAACTGATCCCACTTTGAGGTTTTATTTTCAAAGAATAGCCTTCTAACTTTTATATTAAAAAAAATGTTAAAATACCACTTTGTTTCTAAAATATAATGATTCGCAAGAAAGCAAATTGACCAAAATGTTTAAAGATAAAGAGGTAATTTCTTTAATTTAAAAAAAATGACCTTTTTAACAAATCTCAGTGTGACAATTTAACTTGGTGGTACCTAGGTAGAATTTTCCAAACCACGGAATCCCTAGGTTGAATTCCCAAACCTCTATCCTTTCCAAAATGGCATGGTACCTAAGTGCAATTATGGAAACCATGGTATCCTTCAAGTGGAATTTCCTCGAAACACGATAACACTAAGTTAGATTTCTCGATTTTTTCTTCTTTTGCTTTTGTAAGATTGACTGTTACAATTAGGAATTCACAATCCTTAGTGTATGTATACTTGCCTATTCTGGATAATCAGCAAGAAGACGTGCATTCTAAATTCTCTGTTTATTGTCATAGAAGGCAGTAATTAATTGCATCTGGATAATGTACAACCTTTTGAAATTTAATGCCTTGTAAAATACATGTTCTTCACCACATGCTGCACTTTGCAAACCCCTTTACCCTCTTTAATTTCTACAGTTCTACCAAAATAATATGCAACAGCAGCTGAGTGAATCAGTTACTTTATTTTACCAATGGTTTAAGTTTCTATCTACAATGTGTATGCAATTCTTTCAGCATCATGCATGATCACTAGCAACTCTCAGCACGTGCAAACTATATATAGGGAGATGGCAGAAGCTAACAAGATACTACATATTACATTAATTAACATAATCAATAATGTAACATTTGATCTATTAGCATGTTTGATGCAATGAGCAAAACAACAATCACATACCTGATCCATCACTTGATCCCTGGAACAAAAGATCAAAATAAATGCATCAAGCTTTCTGTAATATCACACAAGAGCCGCAATAATATAAGTAGTTCTGAGTAGTATTAATACCTGTGAGTAAATTTTCCGAGCTGCTTCTAGCTGAGACATCTCTGTATTAAATGTGTTGACCAGCTCCAATACCTCTGGAGTGCCTACAAACTGCACAAACCTGCCAAAATAGCTTGAGATAAGATTGAGAGAGAAAAAAACTGAATGCACCCTTCTGTGAAGATGTAATAAGGTTTTGATAAGATCACAGAAAATTCTAGGTGGAAAAAGGAATAACCTCTCAAGTGTTCCCTTCGTGAACCAAGCTTCTGCTTTCTTGTGTCTGTTAACTTCAAGTTTAATTGACTTTACTGCCGAATCATACTGTTCTTCTGCAACCTTCAAATGACTCACAAAAGGCTTCACCGAACCTGAAGCAAGCTTCTCAGTAGCTCCATCATATGAAACAAACAATTGGCACCTGGCATCCAGAAAGTAGTGAAGTTAAAAATGCAATTTTGGAAACAGTTTGAAACCCATCAAATAACCCATTACCTGGATCGTCTGGGTGACAACTGAAAAACAGCATAGTCAAGAGGTACATCCGAATTCATCTTCTCGTGATGATTTGTGTGCCTCTCCTCTAAATCCACTTTTGCATAAGCATACACTTTTCTACAGGCAATTCACCGCCTCAATCTAATCCACTGTTACCAACGTGACTGCAAATTTTGGAAACCAGAATGAAACACACATTGCGGATAGCAAGCAAAAATGGAAGCTTAAATTCAATATACAAGAACAACCATGTACATTTTAGTGCAAGATTTACAACTTTTCTAATTCAAACCATTGAAAATGAAAAATAAACATTGAATGTTGCTAGGATAATGCAAAAATCACAAGTGTATCCTGTAAAATAAAACGTTCTATCCAAACAACAACCAAATAAATGATGCTCTCGATACCATTGGCTACTAATCTACGAGCTAAAGTTTGACTCTTTTTGTTAAATCTGAACCTACAAGAAGCCGACAGCCCAACACTCATACAGAGAAAAAGAAGAAGAAAGTGTTTCACCGATCAGCTCGTACAATACTTCACTCGGTAGATCTCATCATTCCAAACCATGAATTCAACAATACAACTGCACCAAACTCGCGCAACATCAAACACACGGATCTGATATGGGTGATAAACAATACCAGAAAAGCCGCAACAAAAGGAAATGCGCTAATTAAGCTCAAATGTCCAAATGCGCTTATATTGTTGATACAGCATAAAAAAAAAGACAAAAGGGGAAACTTTTGGTAGATCGAGGATAATTTGGAAACAAACCTGGTCTAAAAGATTGAAATGCGGGGGGGAAATCTTCAATTGGCCAGCTCTCGGAGTAGATCTTTTCCAAAATTGAGCTCCAATTTAGAAAACCATCAATCTCTGACTTATTTCCTTTTATGTGTCGGGTCTGCCTGTCTTCAAATTCAACACACACTCTCTCCCCCCCGTACTAAAAATGTATAAACCTATCTAACGAGAGAGGATGAGGAAATTGCGATTGCTTGCACCGACTTCTCGGATTTCGTGCCGACGGGGGCGTTTTCAGTTAACGAATTGAATTAGGTTTGAAGGAAAACCCTACGAATAGTGGAGAGAGCTTGGGGGTCTCTGAGAGATGATGATAAATAGCAATTGCCTCGCTGTGCTGCTTTCCTTTTTAGTCCTTTCTCAAATCGATCCCCACCCCCATCTCTCCTTCCTCTCTAATCTACTCTCTCTCTCTCTCTCTCTGTATTCGTTGGAGCGAGATAAAAAGAGAGAGAGAAAGTGACTTCACAGAGAGAGTGAGTGGGGAAGGAGATAAAAAAGATGAGAGAGAGAACGAGTTATGGCGAATTTGAGTTGTACTGTTCAACATATATATATATGTATTTGTAATTACAGTTGTGGGGCACATTGCATTGTCTGTATTTGTCAGATTCACACTTGAAAGAGGGCGAAAGGGAAAATCATCTTATGTAGGGACTAGGGAGTGTATGCCTCTCAGCTACCATAACGTTGATTGACCTTGTATGTTGACATTTCAATACATCTCTCATCTGATGAGTCATGAAATTGGACTAATGGAGTGTTTATGAGCCCCTGAGGAGGAGTTCATCTTCTGCTTGAAAGCTAAGAGCCCCTTTTGGAAAGTAATTTCAAAACAAGGGTCTGTCTGTAGGCTGCAAAACAATGCAGAGACAAGTTTGTATTGTAATTGAATCAATGTCTAACAGAAGCATCAACTTGAACATCTTCCGAAAACGATTCCAAAATGATAAGAAAACACTTCAGTATAAAGCATGTTGTGATTTAGCTTTCCAAGAGCGAATATTGCATTGACAAGCTATGTACAACTGTAACTCATCCGCAGCAAGTTTGCCAGATCTCAAAATTCCAGTTTTATAGACCACAGGATCAATGCTCCCTTCTTTCACGTCCGATGAATCAAAAGTTTCATCAATATCATTATGAAATGAAACACTTTTATTGACCTAAAATAATCATCTGCACTTACCCTAGTAAAAAGGGAAGTGGTACAAACTCAAACTTGTGTCCTCTCATATGTAATAAAAGGCCTCCTCTGCATTCTGGTGTTTTGTCGTCTAAGTGAGTTTCCTATTTGATGACAACGCCCAAAACTGATGCTTCAGTTGGGATGGATGCTACTTTAGTGAGGCTTCGGTTTAAACCCGTCAACTGCAAAGTTCCTTGTTGCAGCCGGTAAGGCTAAACGAACACCGTCTAGCTCAGGAGTTGCAATCACCTGACATCCAAGACGAGACCTGTGGGAGAGAATACTTGTTCCCATTAATAATGTACTGGATTAAAAAAAATCAAAAGAAAGAACGATAAAAGGAACCCACGTTTCAGTGAGACCAAAAGCAAGATCCAACATATCATTCTCTTCATCAGTTGGATCCTCCAGCTTATTGTAATATTCCACATCCTACAAACCGAAGCAGACAAAATAAACAAGAAAATCTCAGAGCTAGAATAGAGTTCTTGTGTAGTCTGATTGTTAACCCATAAGATTATTCAAATAGGGCAATGAAATGTACAAGGGACAGCAATATTGTCTGGAAATACCATCACAATAACGTGACATGTGGAGCACGCTAACGATCCTTCACATGCCCCTGCAAAACACCGAAAGCAGTTAATTCAGAAGAACAGACACCCATATTCCTCTCTACATGTACCCAAGTAAAAACTCTTTTTCACATCGGTGAGAGAGAGTATAATTTTCCTTTGGTTAAGACTTTTTTAACCTTTCCACTGCTATCAGAATTTTATGCCAAATTAAAGCACAATTAATTTATTTCTAAACGCTTAACAAAAAGTATTTCTTAACCATAGGTCACCGTGAAATGGGAAGATCGAAGGAAAAGAGAAGAGAATCAGATGCCATTAACAATGAGAATAAGTAAGATGTCTCATGTTCGAATAAAATGCCCAAAAAGCAACTTAAGGGTATGTTTTTCTTCTGTAGCTAGTGGGATGCACCATAGAAACTGGAGGAAAGATGCAAGGTTAAAAAAAGGCAAAGAAACAGCCTCAAAAAGATTTATCTACACAGATTTCATTCATAAAAACCTCTTGAATATCCAGCAGATTAATATACTTGCCTTCAAGCTCAATATCATTTTCATGAGCTGCTTCTAGCATAGACATTCCAACTGGAACCTTGATCTCCTTCTCCTCTCCATCCTTGTCAACAAAGGTCACATTTATCCTACAGAGTGAATGAATAGATACATACATAAACAAGGATAGAAACAACTATCTAGTTGACAAGGAATTGGAACATGCTATATATCGCTGGAATGCACAAACGGAGGACCACAAAGGAAAAGTATCCATATATGGCTGCAGGAGTAAATCTTGAATATCATATTCTTTCTATTTAAAACCTAAATACCATATTACTAAACTGATATACTTCTGACTAAAAGTTATCAATCAAAGCCAAGACTTGTGCTAGTGAAGTTGGACATAATGCTCACATTTGCTTGTTCTCGGCCCCCTCTTTGCAAGCCTCATTGGCAGCTGTTGTGCAAAAAAATTGATGCCTCTGAAAGAAATGAAGGGATGTTGTGATCAAAACTACAACTGAAGACAGAAGCAAAGAAATCTAAGATAGTCATTTTGCCAATTCTATACGTATATCGTGACCGTGAGAATACAACACAAGCAAGGGAAATCTGATAAATGCCTAATTCCTTCACACAGAATTAAAAAAAAAAAAAAGTGTCTAGTGAGGAACTTCAGTAGGTAAAGCTGACTTAAAAGCAAGCAGCAACTAAATGCCTAGGAATGTATTTTGTATCATGTTTCAAAAAATAGGTAGTTGCTAAGAGTTATAGGTTGTTTCTCATAAGATAGATGGGCTGAGTCAGAAATTATATGGGTCATTTGGTATGAATGAGGAATCGGTTTGTAATGAGGAATGAGTCAATCCAATTCCTCAATACTGATGTTTGGTTAGATCTCAGGAATCAAATAGGAACGACAGGCCAAGTGATACCAAAGGACCATTTCCATTTCCATTTCCATTCCCAATTCCTCACGGATGGTACCAATTGAACCCTAACAAATTTGAACCTCCGCTGCTAACAATCCAAAATTCAAAGAAATTTCAATCACCAATCTTTAAGTAATCAGAGAATCTTACAAAGTTGTGGAAGTGGATCCTGAATGCAGGCGGGCACAGATGCGTCGGTGCAGGTTGCAATAGTCCTAATCCTAACAAAAAGGAAACACTTGATTGTGGGGAATGCAAGAGAGATTAACACAAGAAGATGCAATTCCTAAATGGAAATTCCACACCAATTAGATAAAAACCACTCAGTAAACTCCCAAGATGAGAATGTATGCAGCTAAAAAGGGTCAGCTACATCAATCCAAACAACAAATAGAGGAAGAACAAATTACCAAGACAAGTTTTGCGAAACATATAGGTTGCTTCAGTGAAGTCTGATATTAAGGAGAAACGACTGAGCATACATGTGCGTGCAGCTATGGAGGAAGTATCCGACACCGGGGAGCGTGGTGAAGCACGGGGAGGCGCGGGGAGGTACCTCCCATATGACAACAAACGGTTGAAGTGGATCGGGAACTTCATGAGCACCGCTGTCGAAATGGGAGCACGGCGGAACAGACAAAACCCGAACTCACCAGAGGCGGAGAGATATTGGAGAAGACGAAGACTGAGGCTTCATGCTGCAGGCGCAAAGAGGATGGGTGACGACCGACAACAACAAAGAGAGCAGCTTCTGGACTTCAGGTGAAAGCCGAATTTGGGGCTGGAGAACGGCTGTTGATAGATCTCCAGATTCAGAGAGTTAGGGTTTTCTTTTTCTTTTCTTTAGAAAAAACAAAAAAGGAGATTGATTACATTAGAAGTCTTTGTCTGGGGCTCTGGCGTCTCGGAGTTGGATCTGGCTATCGAGGCGTCTCCGTAATTCGGAAATTTTCTTGGAGGTTCGTCTACACTGCCCACAGGGACAACTGTTGTACCGCTATCCAGCGGTGTCGCTGCTTGGTGGCGCTTGGCTTCGGTTCGTAGTCTATGTTGTCCCCGAAGTGTTATGATTGGGTTTCCTAGATCGTCCGAAATTATTTTGCTTGTCACCGCCTGGTTTGCACCTTTAGTTAGTTTCATTGTATATTTTGACAGTTCGCCGTTGTCCCCGACGTGTTAGGATTGGGTTTGCTAGATCGTCCGAAATTATTTTGCTTGTCACCTCCTGGTTTGCACCTCTAGTTAGTTTCATTGTATATTTTGATGGTTCACCGTCTGCCGACTTTGTCGGCCTCTCGAAGTGTCAGGTCTGTCTTACCCTCGAATTCTTACCTTATAAAAAAAAACATTCGA
Organism: Persicaria tinctoria; assembly: GCA_037127255.1. Lineage (NCBI taxonomy): Eukaryota > Viridiplantae > Streptophyta > Magnoliopsida > Caryophyllales > Polygonaceae > Persicaria > Persicaria tinctoria. Next base: position 36,004,263 of record JBANSL010000012.1, on the reverse strand, counting down.
AGTATGTGTGACAAAAAAAAAGTTCTCTAAAGCTTGAAGTTAAATTTTATAGAGTAGTGACCCGCGTTGTTATATGAGTGAATAGTGGAACAATTAAGAAAATTCAGGAGTGGAGAATCATGATCGCATAAATGAGAATGATCCGATAAATGTGTGAGTACACTAGACTAGATAGAATCAGAAATGATATATTGTTACACGATATAAAATGTATCACATTTTGACCAGCTCTCTACAAACATTTGTAGCGATTCTTGGTTTTCTACCCTCATAATTCAATTTTGAAAAAGAGGGTGACTATGGAACCCAAGAAAATGAGAGCGAAAGAAAAAGCGAAAAAGAGGGTGACTGTAGCTTTCGGCGCCGCCACCAAACCCAGTCCAGGAGCCCTAGCCTTGCCCCCGAAAAATCGCCGGAAAAATCCCACAACCTGCAGCAGTGATGAAGTTCCCCCATATCTCCAAACAAAAAGAAAATGTGTCAATTCTCGAGCCCATCCCGGAAAATCCTCTCCCTTCCTGTTTGCAATCTCTATCGGGATTGGAGTATAGCTGGTTCAAGGGAAAAATCTGAGATGGAAAAGATCTCAACAAAATAGGCAAATCAAGGGAACAGAAAATACTATTGAAGATGTTGGCGAAATAGTGGGTGGCGGTGGATCTAGGGTTTCTGTGATTAGAGTCTCGTTCTGGATTTCGCTCTCTGAGTTCGGTGCGGCTCTGGAGGCGAGGTCATCATGGCTCTTCACCTGCTCCCTCTGGCGCTCTCAGATCATGATCGGTGAATGTTCTTTGTGTGTGTACGGGTCCGATTTCCTTGTGCTTCTCTGGCTAGACCCATTACCTCCTACTCCTACCCCTACTCTAAACAAAAAAAATCCTCTGGGGAGACTCTCTCCTCAGCTTTGTTGCTCTCTTGGTTTTCCTCTATTTCAACCCCTTTGCTCCCTCGAGCCACCTTTATAAAAGGCGGGCTTCAGTAATGGCTTTGAACACTCAATCTACTTCCGAACCACTAACCGATCTTCTCTCCCATCTCAACCCTTTTATGTGGCAAGTCGAGCGTCATCGTGGTATGGAAAAAGACAAGAAAACTTTCAAGCAAGCTGTATGCTCGTAGGGATCCAACCAGGGAAAAAAGGAAAAGAAGGTGGAGAATGAACTGAACAAAAATGACAGGAAAAAGAAGGAAAAGTGCATCGGACAAACTTCTGAGAAAACCAGCAAGGGGGAGAACCCCATGAACAACAACAATGGGAAGAAAACCCAAGACAAGGGGAAGAATCCCATGACCAACGACAACAATGGGATGAAAACCCAAGACGATAAACATCCAGTGGATCAAGAGTCCACAAACAAAGAAGACAACCATGAAAGAAAGAAGAAACATGACAAAGGGAAAGGGAAACTGAGAATGGATGATGAAGAGCTGAAACAATTTAGAGCTGAGATACGAGGAGTAAAGGAAAACATAGAAAAACTAAAGGAGACTTATTTGTTCTGTTTTGTCATTGGAGACTATCTGGATGTGGAGACGCTTACGACCAAGCTTGATCGTGATTGCTGGTGGAACATCGGGGGTCGCTACGTCATATATCCGTTGGGTGATAGTTGGCTTGAATTTTGCTTCAAAAACCCCCATCGACAAGAAGCGTGCTTAGAACGGAAGACCTTACCATGTCTATAGCAACCTTCTACTGCTCAAGCCATGGTCCCCAACCTTTGACACCAAGACTGAACCGACAACTATTGTAGACATGTGGATTCGAATCCTTCAACTCCCACCGGAGTTAATCGGTAGCAAAATCATGAAAACGGTGGTGAAAAAAAAAACAAGCTTGGAACTTTCATCAGACTGGATGACTACACTGAGAAGGGAGTCAATTTCCGTTATCCTCGAATCTACATCAACATGGACATCAATGACATAAAAGGTGACACTGTTGTGATTCTGGATGAAGCCGATGGATTCCTTACATTCCCAGTGTGGTTCGAGGAGTTTCCGCGAGGCTGTGGAAACTGTGGCAAGCTCAATCACTTGTTCGATTCCTGCCCTCTCCTTCACCACTCCTTTAGACCGGTAAAGGTCACACTGCCAAAGGGTTTTATTCCCCGATTCAAGCAAGGAAACCATCAATCAACTGAAAATGAAAATGAAACAGATGGTTGGCAGAGAGGGAAGAAAAGAACTCCCAAGTACGGCTCCACAAAGGAGGATAAGGGCAAGAGCGAAAAAGGGGCAAAACAAATCTTTGAGGTAGTGTACAAATCCTCCTCTTCACACTCTGCTAGCAAGAATTCAAAATCCTCTTCGCAAAGTGTGATGGGGAGCCATAAGAGGTCCGAAAAGGAGGGGAGGAAAGCTACTAAGGGCAACATATCCGAGAAGGAAACTCACTTTCCAGACCCATCTGCTATCGAAAACAGTGATTGAAAAGGGAGTGGGAAAGCAACGGAACAAAAGAAAGAAGGGACAGCAACCCAAAACACACTGAACCAGAATGTTGACCACAAAGAAACTAACAAACCCAACAATCAGGAACACGAGGACGAGGAGGATTTCATGGAGGACGATGGTGATGAAGATATGTTGACAGCCGAAGCGGAAGGTCGACTTCCAATATCTCTTACCAAAGATTAGCTGGAGCAGTCTGAAGAGGACAGGACATCACAAATCTCAGTCACTAACAAGATGGAGAAGCTGAAAGTGAACAAACAACTACCCTCAAAGTCGGAATCTGGAAAAAGAAAGACTGAAATTGAAGAGGGTGAGTCGTCTGTCTCTATGAAGCAAGACCAAGCAACCAAGAAGATTAAGCGTTGATGATGAAGCCCCTTTGTTTCACTTTTGAATCCGATCAAAATTAGCACTAGTCCACCAAGTTTGCTCTGTAATCCTAGAAACTTGATGATGGTCATACCATTTGGATTCGATTTGCCTTTGAACCCCTTTTTGTTTAGGCTGTGGTTGGGCTGCTGGTTTAGCACCCTTTTTGTGCGGGATGGTGTGTCCATGATCTTTGCGTATGTTCTCCTATTTGTAGTCGTGTTTCTGTTTTATCTAGTTTTTTATGTATTATGGGGCTGCCTATTTGTATCAAACTTATTTTTGTATTTAGTGTTTATGCTGCTTGCCATCTCCATGTTTGCTTTCTTCTGGACTACTATCTTTGTTGGGTTTCGTTGTGTCAATGTCATGGCTATTCCTCCCTCTGCTACTGGTTTGTTTGTGCAGGGGTGTAGGTTCATGTTCAGCAGGAATTGCCTTTATCCAAGGTTTCTAGCTTATTATTGTGTTTGTCCCTGTGAAGACGTTTGGCGAAAAGAACAAACTACCCTTCTCAAAGCTATCATGAACCCTCGAAAACAGGCTGAGAAAGCCAGAACAAAGAACCCATTGTTGAAGGATGCAGGGACATACATCCCCATCGTCGATGTTTTTTTTAACTTCAGTTTTGCATCCTTACTTGTTTTTTTTTCGGCTGGATGTAACCTGCCTTGCTTGGGTTGAACAACGAATCATCGATAATATGATCACAGAAGATCGGAATGGGGCCAAGAAAGCCCGGACAAAAGCCCCCTTGATTAACATCACTGGGTTCCCCCGATGCTTGGTGTAGTACATCATTCTCTTGATGCTGTTTGGGTGCATTGGCGTCGGTTTTCCAGAATGTTTGGTCTTGATCCCACTCAGCAACTGAGAGTATAACATAAGAACAAAATTAAAGAGAAAGCCATAACACATCGACAAATAAATAAACTTTACACAAACCATATAAACGTTAACAGAAAGAAAATTGTGGAAAACATAACAAGTAACTTGACAACTATAATAACTGAGAGAACGTCGGACAACGAACCACATAACCTGACAATAAATTTAAGCGGGAATCCGGGATGAGAATCTATACGTGGAATTGTTGTGGTCTAGGTAAACGAAACCTTTAGACCGAAGTAGAGACATTCTGCAAAATTGAAAATATACAAGTTTTAGCACTCTTGGAAACGAAAACGGAAAACCATCCATCGGATCCCACTTGGAAAAAAGGCTGGTTTCGACTCGATCTGTTGGACTCCAGCTTGTGGTAGGTCCGGGGGTATTTGTATCCTCTGGAAAGACTATCATCTTGATGGGGGTAAGATAACGATTTTTTAAAAAGATGACCGATACACAACCCTCATCTTCGAGGACTATAACGTGGGAACGAAATTTGCTTGTTGCATTGTCTATGCTCCGGCTCAAGAACCTGAAAAAAACGAATTCTGGCAAAAACTAACCGACCATATCCTTCGACTCGAGTGCCCGGCTATAGTCATGGGTGACCTAAATGAAATCCAAAGCCCGGATGAAAAGATGGGTGGCGCGATTCCAAACCAAACCAGATTTTCTAGGATCCTATCCTTCAAGGACACATGTAATTTACTAGATATCCCAACAGTTGGCAATGCCTTTACCTGGAGGAAAAATAAAACTGATCAAAACAACATTTATGAAAAATTAGATCGGACTTTGGTCCAAGATCAAATTCTTCAATGGTACCTGAACGTAGCGACTAGAAACTATGCTTTCACATCATCCGACCACTGCCCGATCTCAATAGAACTAAAACCAAACAGAACAACGAAAGCGAGACCCTTAAAATTCGAGAAAATGTGGCTCCAAAGAAAGGACTATCGCAATATTGTGACTCGCATTTGGAACCTCTCGTGCTCTGGCTCTCATATATTCCAAGTAACAACGAAATCTCAATACCTAAAAAAAACTGTCAAAAGAGTGGAATAAAACAACTTTTGGGAACATCTTTAGACAACTCAAGGACATAGAAGAAAAACTGACAAATCGACAAAGCACAAATATCTCAATACAACAACGTGACAACACTAGTAGACAACAACATCTACTAAACAAGAAAAGCAAAATCCTCCAATTCCATAGACTATATTGGCAACAAAGGGCGAAAACAAAACACCTAAAGCACTCCGATACGAATTCAAGATATCACCATAAGGTAGCTACGGGACGCAGAAATAGAAAAATCATTCGAGAAATTGTATCAACAAAAGGAACGACAATTATAGACGATGGCAACATTAGAAGAGAGATTCGGAATGATTTTTAAAAACGATTCAAAGAAGAGAGGATTAACCAACACCTTTTAAATGAATATCTAGAATTAATAAACTTAGAAATATCGCAACAAGAAAATGATTTCCTCACAAAACCAATAACAAATCAGGAAATTAAAAGAGCTTTCTTCTCCATGGGGAAAGACAAATCTCCCTGACCAGATGGGATGACTGCAGAATTCTACCAACAATATTGGGACATCGTTGGACCGTCAATCATAAAAGCAATAAAAGGCTTCTTTCACTCCGGAAAAATCCTTAGACAAATTAATCAAACGTTTATATCCTTATTCCCTAAATGCGATAACCCAACAGCAACAAACAGTTATAGACCTATTAGTCTCTGTACTACGCTTTACAAGGCAATCGCAAAAATTCTCGCGGAGAGACTAAAAATGGTATTAAAAAAACTGATCCACCCGCTGCAAGGAGCTTTCATCAAAGACAGAGCTATCCAAGACAATGTGCTAATTGCACATGAAATCTTTCACTCTTTCCGCACCAAAAAGAGTCGTGAAGGATGGATCGCGGTCAAACTTGATATAGAAAAAGCATACAATAAACTGAACTGGGACTACTTATTTGCTGTAATGATTAAATTCGAGTTTTGTCAAAAATTCATAAACTGGACTAAAGAATGCATCCAAACCGTATCTTTCTCTATATTGGTAAACGACGAACCTACTAACATCTTTCGACCTCAACGGGGACTAAGACAAGGAGACCCACTATCCCCCTATCTCTTTATCCTTGGGGCAGAACTCCTGGCACGAAAACTACAGTGACAAAGCGAACTTTAGAGCAATGCAATCAGTTTCAAAACCTCGCGAAGCGGACCCACGATTCCCTTCCTATCCTTTGCCGGTGATATTATGATTTTTTATAAAGCAACAACGGAAGCATGTAGCATGGTAAAAACTATCATCGATGAGTATTGCGACATATCAAGCCAAAAGGTAAATTTCCAAAAATCGGCCTTCCAAGCCACTAGGGGAATTTCAAACGAAAAAAAAAACAACGACTCCAGTCCTGCCTACAAATAACCAACCAAACTGCCCTAGAAAAATATCGTTGGTGTCCCATCATCAATGGCAAAGTGAATAAAGATACATTTCAGGAAGTCATAGGAAAAGCAAAGGACCAACTAGCAAAATGGAGAACAAATGAACTCACCCAGCAAGGGCGAGCGATACTAGTACAAGCAAATTTGGCGGCCAAACCTAGCTATATAATGCAAAACTTTATGCTCCCGAAAAGCATCCAAGACGACCTGGACCGTATTAACAGAAATTTCTTTTGGAACAAAGGACCACAATATAAACCGCTGATAGGATGGGATAAAGTGTGTAGACCGAAGAAAGAGGGTGGAATTGGAATCAATAAGACAAAAGACAAGAACAAGACTCTACAAATGAAGTTGTTGTGGAAAATACTAGCAGAACCGGAAAATGAATGGGTCAAAACTATACAACATAAGTATCTCAGAAGTGACAACATCTAGAATTATAAAAGAAAAAAAAACTCCTCTTGGCAATGGACAAAGCTAATGGATATCAAAGATGAATTCTGTGAAGGGCTGTTTTGGCAAGTTGGAAACAGAAAGACCATAAGATTTTGGAATGATCAATGGATCAAAAATGAAGGGAGTAAGAAAGAAAAAGGCCTAATTGACCAAATAGATGAAAACGAGATTGTTGACAACTTCATAAGACCAGACAAGACCTGGGACAAAGACAAACTGAATCTCTACCTTCCGCCAGAAATTGTTGATAAAATTCTAGACATCTACGTACCCTCAAATGAAATTGAAGACAGACTTTATTGGAAGGCCAGCAAAAATGGCTAGTTCTCTACGACAAGTGCATTAGATCATGTGACTAGAACTAGAAGGACCAACACAGACCAAATGGATTGGATATGGAAAATCGACTGCCCCCCAAAAATAAAAAACTTCCTATGGAAAAACCTATTGAACGGAACCCCAACAAAAGTTAGACTACAGAGTAACGGAATCCATGTGCCACTGCAATGCCCCTTATGTGCCCACCAAGATGAAGACAACATTCATCTATTCACCGAATGTCAGATCTCATTATCCCTTGTAGGAAGTCTCGACAGGAGGATTTAACAAACGATTCGACATACGGAAAAAGGGAACAAGTTATACAAGGATATTATTACGGAAATTTTCCAGAAACTACCCCCGGAACAAAAATGAATCCTCGCTTTTGCTCTATGGGGCATCTGGTCCATGAGGAACAGAATAACTTTTGACAACAGCAACAACAACTCTATGTAAGATTGGATACAAAATATCAAGCAATTTAGAAAAATGTGGACAAAAGCAGAAGTAGACAATAAAATAGATCAAACTGACAAACAAAAACCCACCTCTATTAAAAAGAGAACATCAAGACCAAAAGTAGTCAGATGGAAAAAGTCTGCAAATGATTTTGTCAAACTAAACTTCGATGGTGCTCGTACGGCGTCGAACCGGTCGGCGTCTGGTTTCGTTATCCGTGACTGTGAGGGTAGGGTTGTGTCATGTGGTGCACGTGGTCATGGGTCGATTTCGGCCATCCAGGCGGAATGGCATGGTCTTGTCTCGGGTCTCCTCAAAGCCTCCAAGCGGGGTTTTGCTCAGCTGGAGATCGAAGGTGATTGCCTCACTATCATAAATGTTCTTCAGGGTATATGGCATTGTCCATGGGAGATTGAAATGTCGATCTCGGATGCCATGGGCCTCTATCGATCCTTTCAGCGTGTCACCTTCACTCACACCTTCAGAGAGGGCAATCAGGTGGCTGATCGGCTTGTGCATCTTGGCCTTTCGTCGCACTTCATCACTGACTGCGTACCCGCTGAGGTCGTCGAGCTCGTTTGCGGGGACGCCATCGGGCGGTGGGCTAATCGTAATTATTCGCCCCCGAATCCTTGCCTTGTATCAAAAAAAAATTGTAGCGATTCTTTAGCTCAAATTCGGACTTTTAGGCCAATATTACCATGCTCGTGGAACAATTACTACATTATATTTAAGAATCATACTCCGTATCATCTCTTTTAGAAAGCTTAATGAAGTAAGTTAATTCTTTAATTTTCTTCTAGGGTTTAATTTATATAGCGAAAACCCTCTATTTACTTATCTTTCAAAGTCATATAATCTTGTCTTAGTCAAATCGATAAAGTGTTTAATTAACCCTATTTTCAAGGCATCATCAACCCCTCGACCGAAACAAACCCTTGCAAGACAACTTTGACAAGGCCCCTCTTGAGCTGTTTATTGACAAAGGTTCCAGGTATAACACTAACTATACATCTTTTGAGGGTATAACTTTGACTAACAGAGTTCAAATGATCATTAACTAGTCTAAATCATTCTTTAAAAATATAAGATTATGCATCCTAGCAAATATCACAAGTTTTTTTATACCATCATTGTAACTGCCCGGGATTATGATTCCCGAGTTACGTTTCGAGGGATGAAACCCCTCGTTGGGATCTTGCGCCCCGAGTACAGGTTGAAGGTTTGAAACCAAATATTTGTAGTTTAAAGTGGGATTTCGCACCCAAATATGGAAGGTCCGTTGGAGACCCCGGGGTAAACCCCTATTTCTGTCCTAATTCTACAACGCGGGAAATCATTTATCATGCAAAGGGCATAAGTTCTGAAAATGATACAACCAGTGCCACGGCAGAGCCAGGTTAAAACAGAGTATAAGTAGGGAGAAATCCCAAAAGCATGAATCTGGTGAAGTCAGGTTTCAACCACTCACTCTCCTCCATATGAATAGACCCCGTCATAACAGCACAAAATCAAGCAGTGTATCGGGTACCTGAAACTATACCAAGTCAGGCCAAGAGTCCGCCCGCGGGTCCTCTGACCGCGCTGAGGACATACAATACGCATATACCTAGAATAAAGATGCCTTCATGCAGTACTGGAATATTAACCACACTATCATGTTCCTAACTCATATGTGCAGAATATTAAGTAAGGCCTTAACAAAGAATACTGTTGGTAGGAGGAAATCGAGAATGCAAATAAAATATAAATAATGCAAAGCAAACCAGATTCCGTCCCTTGCAAATGATTACAAGACCTCCTCCTGATGTACCAGCGGGAAGTCAGGATCAATCCACGAGGAAGCGTGTCAGCGGATCCTAGGCAGCGGAGAAATCTCACGGAAGTCGACCACAGGTGTCCTAGATCTCGAGTACAGCAACTCGACAGAAGATCGGACAGTCGAGCAGAGCGCAACAGCAATCACAGGTTCTCGTCGATCTCGACTAGGGCTTACTCGAGATCGAGTGGGCTTCGTCGACGTCGAGTTGAATTTTGTCGAGCACCTGCACACAGAAGCTACATCGACCTTGATCGAGAATCAGTAACTCGATATCGATGAGTGCTATTCGATATCGAGGAGACAGAGAATAAAACGAAATAAAATAAAAACAATTGCTTGGGGATTTCGAACTAAACTGTATGAAAAGGACTTCCTGCAAGAAACCCTAATTGTCTCTACCAATTTTATGTTTACAATCCAAGTTGTTAGCATGGATCTCCATTAGATGGGTAATAAACACATAAACAAGTAGTAGATGCTCAAAACATGATAAAAGTCGGATCTTTACCTCAAACATGCAGGGCTATCGTCGGGCTCGCCCCAACCCTATAAGTGGGTGGACTACTCGCGCTCCATCGCAACCTCAGACATTGATTGAAAGGAAATAACTTGCATTAAACTAAATTCAAAGACTTTACAATCCCGGCGATCCAACTCTCGTTGAACGCCAAAACCCTAAAACCTTCGAACTCCTAAACTGTCTCTGTGAACTACTTCTCTACTTCTGAAATTGAATGATTGAAAAACCAGCCCCATGGGCTTTATTTATAGGTTTCTAAACCTTGTTATTCAAGGATAGAAATATCTATCTATATCTAAAACTATATCTAAAGGCTTAAAAGATAAATAAAAGTAATTTAGGAATTAAATCAAAAAAGGTAAATTCTATCTAAAGAGCAAAATCTTCCATGTGTTGATAGGTGTGGATAGATGTTGATAGATATCGGATATCTCGGACTCCTTCAGCCCCAAGGAAAGCCAAACCGCGTCGGACAGCAAACCGCGTAACGCGGCTTCGGACACGGCGCTCGTCGATCTCGACCAGGGCTAGTCGATCTCGAGTAGGACTGGTGTCGACTTGGGTTGGCTGGCTCGGGTAGCTCTGCTCGACAAGGCTCGGACTGGTGCTCCTTGGCTCATCGATCTCGACTAACTCTCCTCGAGATCGAGTTGGGTGTGGTCAAGGATGGCTCGCTGGTGATGTCGAGGACTCCTCCTCGGCATGGCTTCGGACTGGGCGCTGGGTGGTCCTCGATCTCGACAAGGCCTCCTCGAGATCGAGTAGGGTTGGCTCGGCGTCTCCGTCTTCGGCTTCTCGACTTGTCACAATTCGTCGACTCCGGACTTGGCACTGAGGTGTAGTCGATCTCGACAAGGCCTCCTTGAGATCGAGTAGGGTTCCGGGATCGGGTTGTCTCTGACTCAGTGTCCTCGGTCAGCTCTGCTCGACCAGGTGTGCTCGGACAGCCTTTGTCGAGATCGAGTAAGTGTACTCGAGATCGAGTAAAGTTCTCTCAGCTTTCTGCTCTGTTCTTGAAACGCACTTTCCCGAGTCCTCGTTTGTCGGATTGACGCATATGACCATGCGTTGGAAAGCTTTTTCCGAGGGCTACAAATCTCATGAAGACATCAAAGCTTGATTCTGAACGAAGAATGGTGAAAAATGGCCTTTTCTCCGGCTGCACCATTCTTAGCCTCTCCATGAGTTTCCTTTAAGCTCCAAAGTGCGTCCGATTTTTGCGAAATATAACCAAAACTTGTGTAGACCTCCGTATTATTCTAACCCAAATGCATGCAATGTATGCAGAAATCGATATAAAAGTTACTGTAAAACATGGCAAATTAGACTCACAACAAATACCAAGTGGTATATCCCTCTTCTACCACCACCCCCCTTCCAAGTAGGGTGGAGACTGGCCAGTTCGATTCGATAGCATCTCAAATCTCATCATCATATCGTATCTCATCATCATATCACATCTCATCATCATATCGTGGATCTTGCGAAAAGAAAATAAAAATGCTAATAATAGTAAAGGTGTTCCAACGACCCGAATGACTCAGGACGAACCCGATGGAGCTGGGCTGTCCTATGACCCTATCAAGGATTCTATGACTCACAGATAACGACCGTTCTGTATTCAAACGCATACATAATAAGAATGCTCATTTGTAAGTGCAATTCCTAAGCATGATACTACACGGCATGCTCTTATGCATATGAAACACCTACATACTATATGACACATCAGGCAGGAGGTACTAGTTACTGAGTAAGTCTCGGAGGTACTTACCTAGCTAGCAGATCGGCAATGGAACAATCCATCACACAATATTCACAATCACAGAGTATCACCTAGTACATAATGGAATATACATAAGTCTACATCCAACTATTAAGCACTCAAGCACACCTCAATCAATAAAACAAGTAACATATTATGAAAGTCATTTCATCGCATCATCCGCTCCTCAAGACCACATCGTTCTCCATAAATCATTCAACCAATTCTGCATGTTCATATACATCATTTCCACATATACCTCAACGGTTCATCAAAATCATAAGACATAATTTGTGTGATATAAAATCCTACTAGATCGTCATAATTATCCAACATTTAATCTCATATAATAATTCATCACAAGTCATGCTATTAGTCATACATATCATACTGTTAGTCAAACGATCATATTATCATGCTAGTTAGTCATCGAATAAGTCTTATTCCCAAGTTAGTTTCAAAACCGTTTCAAATCCGAATCAAACGGTTAGAAATCCCAATTCTTAAAAATGTTAGCAAAACCTTTTTTTAATTATTTAATACATCATTTCCTAACTTGGAATTCATTTTCTCAACTTCCCTTTTTAATTTGACAAATCCGAATATTTTATTTAAATCCCAAATGATTTTATAGATATTTAAAACACCATTTTATCAACACTTTTATAGAGTATTTCTAAATCCTTTATGAAATAATTTCAACCCATTTATATTCGATAAAACCACCCTTTTATAAATCTCCCAAATTAATATTTTATTGTTTAACTCCTCAAATAATATTGTAATAATTTAAATACCGCTAATTATTTAAATAATAAACGGATAACCCGAACCGAACCGAACCAAACCGAACCCAACCCAACCCGATTAAACATTAAAACACAATTAATATATATATATATATATATAAGTGAGCTGGGCCCCACAAGTCACGCTGCATCTTCTTCCTCCCGAATTCAAAAGAGGACTCCCGCCCGCGCTCGCGACCTGCTCCCACCGGCTAGCCTGCACCCTCGTCTGCTGGCTCGCCTCTCATGCTCGCTGGCTGCCTCTCACCGACACTCGCTGGTCGCTGCTCGCCTCTGCTCACCCGCGCTCGCTGTTCGTTGCTTGCTTGCGCTCTCGCCTGCGCTCGCCTCACCTCGCGATCGATGCGCTCGTCTCGCACTCTCGACCTGGCTCTCGAGCTGCCGGAGCTCTCGAGAGTTCGTATGACTCCCCGCACTCAGCTCTCGCTCACCCCCAATTAGTCCAAACATCGAAAGGATTCAACACATCGAATGAGAAAGAAAAGAAGGCTCGGGAGCTCACCGGCGGATTCGCGACTTCGGAGCTCTCGATCGGAGGTTTGGGAATCGTCGGAGGCTCGCGATTGCTCGTCGGACCTGCGTCGGACATGGGTGAGCATGTTGGTAGGGCTCGAGAGTGGTTTGGCTCGGAAATGAAGGAGAACGGCTTACCAGAACGTTATACGCGCTCGAACAGGGGAGACGATGGTTCGGTGGCTCGTCAGCGGCGCTGGCGGCTCCTGGGTGGCGTTGGGCGGCTCCGGATGCTGGTGGTGACCCCGAGGAGGTGTTGAGGGCTGCCGATGGTCCTTGGGAAAGGAGATTTAAGGGGAAAGTAGAAGAGTGAGGTGGTTCGGCAATACGGTGATGGTTGTGATGCTGGATCCGGTGGTGATGACGAGAGGGGATGATGGAGAATATGGTGCGTGATGGTGATGGGATGGTGTGTTGATCAGCAAAAGTATGGAGGGAGAGGGAGTTGGTGAAAGTGATGGTGAGGAGTGTGATGTGAATGAAGAATGACGGAGAGAGGGATTGTCTTTGAATAGGTATGGTGAAGTGTGGGAGTCGGTGATAATTGAGTGTAGGATTGGTTAACAAATACCCGGTAATAAATCTCGAATACGTGAATTCGAATACCGCAATTAGTTTTTAATGATAGTTTTTCCGACTCTCGTTCTCTTGATTAATTAGATTTTTAAAATCGACAAGGATATCGCCATCTGATAATTATTTTTAATTTTCGAGGTAAAAGGAAGAAAATCGTTCGTCAAATTTTATATTACGGTCAGAATCCACTAAACGAGCTTTTAATTCGATTTAAATTCATTTTTAATTTCTTTTTTCCAAAAAAATTAGGATTTGAAAATCTGAGCATTTACAATCGTCTGTCAAAATAAATTTCCTATTAAGTTGGCTATGTGGATTGGATTCTTCTGCAAACAAATTGCTTGCAAGCTGTCACGAATGATAAGGTTGCGGGTATCGGCTTGTTTATTTTATTTATTTATTTTATTAGGTAAAAATTCGAAAATCAAAAAGGTTATCGATAGGCCAATAAAGTCGACAGACGGCAAACCGTCAAACGTACAATATAAAAAATACATAAATAAAAATAATAAGCAAAATGAAACAAGCAGAAAATAAACTCTCAAACCAGACGGTCCAAGAAGACCAACTCCCAAAAAGTTAAGGAAGCCGCTGGAGAACAAAGTCAAGCACCACCGAAGAGTGGCACCGCGGGCCAGCAGTACAGCAGGACTCTATCTCCTGTGGGTAGTGCAGACAAACTCCAAGGAAACTCAATCCCGGATACGGAGTCGCCCTGATCGCACCACCACGACCCCAGCCAGTCCCGACTCCAAACTCCATGCCCCCAACCAAGCAGAAGACCTCCTAGAAACATCAGAAGCAGAGTCGCAAGCTGCAAAACGCCAACAAGATTTCACATACAAGAGTATAGTCAAGCCCTTGCAGAATTTTGCCAAACCCTTTAGGGATTTTAGTCAAAACCTTTCGGGAATTTTGCCAAATCCTTTCGGGCGGTTGAGTATATATAAAAATATATAAATGCATGCAAAAGGGTCCAAGGGATTATATATATATATATATATAAAGGAAATTATATGTATAAATATATAACACTCGGATTTTTGTATATATATTATTCATCGGGCTCCTTTGGCCCCAAGGTCTTGTCTTGGGGCCAAAGGAAGAAGATTATGCCCATTTAAAACCTCCATTGGCCACCTCCGGGCCCAAGGAGAAAAATGGGCAAGCGACAGGAACACGACGATGATAAGGACGCCAGTCGGCCACCAAACCACCGAGGCGAGGAACATCGAGGAGGGGCAAACCATGACGGCCGAAGGTCGAAGACGAGGGTTAAGGGGGCCCAAAAAGCGGGCCTCCAACGAGCCAAAGGTTAACCACAGAACCAATTGAATCAGCCAATCAGGAGAAAACTTAATCAAACCCAAGTTACCCCACCGAAGCCGCAACGGCCAGAGAGTAGGGGTGGTCGGAGAAGCAAGGTCGATAGGGAGAGGTCGGAGAGGAGGGATAATGATGGTCGAAGAAGCCGGGTCGGCAAGGAGAGGTGAAGCGAAGAGGGTGAAGATGTCGGAAGAGCGGGTAGCACACCAAGGCAGACCCATCGGGGCAGCAGCAAGCCACCAGGGGAGACGAACCCAAATGGGAGGAGAGGACCGCACCAAACCGGCCTGATAGGAGGTAGACCAGGAATAAAAACACCACGCCACCACCGAGGGGAGAGTGGCAACCGACGGGATTATCAAATGGAAAACGAAAACCTTTTGAACAGACTACCCGCAGGGAAGAACGAGAGGAGGCTTTGCACAATCAGACTAGATGAGTATAAATTAGAAGTAATATACTCAAATTCACAAAAGCCCCAAAACAATTTGGGGGTTGGGTTGGAAACCACGAACGAAATCGGGGTTAGGCTGCTTCAATTCGATTTACAACCGGTATGACGCCGGAGCTAGGGAGTGGCGGAGCCACATCGTCACTGGGGCGGCCGAAGCCGGATTACAACGGCCTAAGCCGAGGATGATTATCTATATAATATCTTAATTTAAAATACCTTTTGATGATGTATCAACACCTCGTTAGTTTAAGATTTTTCAACTAATCACAATTTTATCTTTTTTTTTTCTGTTCATCTCTTTCATACATTTACATTTTCCCCTTTTGTTTTCTACCCATTTACTAACTATCTATATCTATATAATATCTTAATTTAGAATACTTTTTGATGATATAAAAGCATTGTGATTTATTAAAAGACATTTGAAATAATTAATTTGTGTTTAACTTTCAAACGTTCATAACTTTTTACTTGGATATTGGATTGAGGCTTATAATATATCAAAACGAAGCTATCGACGAGTAGAACAAATATAGGAAATTCGTCGGCTAAAGGGGGCGAATGCTCCTCCTCGCTCCCCTAGCTCCGCCTATGGTTGTGCTACCGTTAGTCTGATCCGATATTCGATTCGACGCGACCATCTGGTGAAGAAAGGCACTCAAGGTCTCTCAGTACCAATCCCACACCGGTGCCTCCACACCCGCCTCTCTCTCTCTCTCTCTCTCTCTCTCTCTCTCTCTCTCTCTCTCTCTCTCTCTCTCTCTCTCTCTCTCTCTCTCCCTCTCTCTCCCTCGGTCTCCCATTGGCGAAGAAAGTCGGGGGCGCCATGTGTGAGGAAGCGGAGAAGGTGAAAGTGTTAATAGATATAGATAGAATCCTAGATTGTTATGTACATATCTTTAGTTTCCTTGGAGCCCAAGGCCCAAGTCCTTTGTATTCTATATATATTCTATCTAATGAAAGGCAAACCCCAAGGGGGAATTTCCTAAACCTAACATGGTATCCAGCCTAATTATCTTTTAAAGATAATTTCTTTCCTAACCCTAGCTTCCGCTCTCCCACCCGCCACCGCCGCCTCCCTGCCCAGCCCGCCGCCCCCTGCAGCCTCTCCGACTCCCACCATGGCCGGCGAAACCTCCACCAAAACCCCCTTTCATTCGGCCCTTTCCGTCACCACCATCCGTACAGTTCTCACGCTTGCCCTCTCCAAATCTTGGGCAATACATCAGTTGGATGTCAAGAATGCCTTCCTCCATGGTCACTTACATGAGACGGTTTACATGTTTCAGCCGCCTGGTTTTGTTGAGCCTGGAACTCCAAAGAAGGTGTGTCGTCTTCGCAAGTCCCTCTACGGCCTAACGCAGGCACCGCGCGCTTGCTACCAGCGCTTTGCTGCTTATCTTCTTTGCATTGGGTTCATCAGCTCTCGTAGTGATTCCTCACTCTTTGTCTATCAGCGGGGGCAAGATATGGCCTACTTGTTATTGTATGTCGATGACATTGTTCTCACAGCCTCATCTGATGCTCTGCGTCGCCAGCTGATTGCCTCTCTTTCGTCTGAGTTTGCTATGTCAGATTTGGGGCCCCTCCACTACTTTCTCGGCATTTCAGTTCGCAACACTTCCTCCGGACTCTTCCTCTCCCAATCGAAGTATGCTGCTGAGATCATCGCCCGTGCGCACATGTCTGAGTGTAAACCAGTGGTCACACCCGTGGATACCAGCTCCAAGCTAAGCGCTTCTGCAGGTCCGCCAGTTGCTGACCCTACCATGTATCGCAGTCTTGCTGGAGCCTTACAGTATCTCACTTTGACTCGCCCGGACATCAGTTATGCAGTTCAGCAGATTTGCCTTTTCATGCACGACCCACGTGAGCCTCACTACAACGCTCTCAAGCGTATTCTGAGGTATCTTCAGGGCACTCTTCATCTTGGTATGCAGTTGACAGCATCGCCTATTTCAGGTCTTGTGGCATATACAGACGCTGATTGGGGTGGGTGCCCTGACACCCGCCGTTCAACGTCCGGGTATTGTGTGTTCTTCAATGACTCTCTCATCGCTTGGTCTTCCAAACGTCAGCCTATGTTGTCTCGCTCCAGTGCGGAGGCAGAGTATCGGGGAGTCGCTAACGCCGTTTCTGAGTGTTGCTTCTTGCGCAATCTCCTCCTGGAACTGCATTGTCCTTTGTCGCGTGCCTCTATTGTCTACACCGACAATGTCAGCGCCATGTATTTAGCCAGCAATCCGGTGCAGCATCAACGGACCAAGCACATCGAGATGGACATCCACTTTGTCCGAGAAAAGGTGGCCATTGGTGCTATTCGGGTCCTTCATGTTACCTCCGCCTATCAGTACGCTGATATCTTCACAAAGGGTTTGCCACGTCAGTTGTTTCTTGACTTTCGGGACAGTCTGACCGTACGTTCTCCCCCCGCTCCGACTGCGGGGGTCTGTTAATAAATATAGATAGAATCCTAGATTGTTATGTATATATCTTTAGTTTCCTTGGAGCCCAAGGCCCAAGTCCTTTGTATTCTATATATATTCTATCTAATGAAAGGCAAACCCCAAGGGGGAATTTCCTAAATCTAACAGAAAGAAGAGGAACAAGAGGAGAGGAGGTGGGCGCCATGGATGAGGGAGCGTAGAGGGAGAGCACATGGGCGGCATGGTTTACAAATGAAACACGGATTGATTCCATGTTTCATTCATTTTTTCCTTTTTTTAATATATTTTTTAATTTAAAAATATAAATGGGAATAAACGCGGTTTGAAACCGCGTTTTACCCAAAATTAATTATAAAACGCGGTTTTAAACCGCATTTCTTTCGTTTTTTTTTTTTTAACTTTCAGATTTTACATCTTGTGAATGAAACACGGTCTCAAACCGTGTTTCTCTGACCTCCCTGCAAATTTTAAATATTTTTGTAAATATTTTCAAGTTGTAAATTTTTCTGTAAATTTTTATTTTTCTTTGAATATTTTGAAAAAAAATTCACTATAATACTTCCTCTGTTCCAAAATACATGGATTTTTGCTTTTCGACAAGTTTTTAAGGAGTGAAAAATTCTATATAATATTATTTTTTAATTAATTTTTTACATCATTTGAACATATTAATAAGTATCAAATGATATAAAAAAATTAATTTAAAAAATAATATTTTATATATTTTTTCGCTCCTTAAAAAGCGTGCCGAAAAGCAAAAGCTCATATATCTTGGAAAGGATGGAGTAATAATCTATATCAATATAATCTTAATTTAAAAACCTTTTTAAAGTAGCCTAACTACCTTTATGGTAAACATTTTTACCATTTTAGGCCCAAAAGCGGATTCATCCGCTTTGTAATTTTTTATTCCCCAAATTGAAACGGCGCCGTTTTGGGCATATTAGGCCCAAAATGATGCGTTTTGTTGACTTCTCCTGGAGATGGGCAGACGCGTTGACATGTTCCTATTAGCCGAATTTTGACCAATTGGAACACGCCACATGGAAAACCCCTCATTTATTCGTTAAATAAAATTAAAAAAACAAAAAAATTAATTTTTAGTAGGATTTATTTTTCTCTATACAATAACACCCATTTTGCATATATTTTTGAAAAACAATTTTTTTGCTAAGTTTAACATATGTTAAAGATTTAAAGTCACATAAACAACATTAACTTAAATCAGTATAAACTTACACCATAAAAATACATAAATTTCAACATTAAATAATAGTAGCCATTACATTTGAAACATGATAAAACACACACATAAAATAAAACATAAAAATATACTACCAATTACACCTTAAACATGAAATTACAGATACCCATAAACTTAAACTCTACAAATGAACATTTTAAGTAATATTAATATTAATTGTGCGCCTTTTTTTATTTTAATTATTATATGTATTAGTATTAATATTAATAATATCACGAGCAAAAAAATTTAAGTAAAATAAAGGAAAAATTACAGAAAACCACCATTTAAATGATATTTGTTTATAACTCACCACCCATTCAACTATTTTCTTTAATTTATCATTAAATATATTATACTTTTAAAACTCAAATTTAATTGTAAATATATTCATATTTTGAATTTAAGAGCTCGATCATGGTGGCGCCTTGCTTTAGTAAGGCTCACCTATTTTTCGCCTACTGTAAAAAAAAAAACTCGATCATATTTTATGGATTATTTTATTTATTTTTAAAAAATAATAACAAATATAACCTAGAATTATTATCTTAATTTATGGTTTAAAATGTTTATAAAATTTTAAAATATTATGGAAACTACTCTTATTTATTTATATTTTAAATAAGAGTAATTTACATAATGTTTTTAAAATTAATAAACATTTTCAAACATAAATTAAGATAATAATTCTAGGCTTTATTGATTATTATTTTGAAAAATAAATAAAATGATCCCTAAAATATAATTGAGCCCTTAAAATTAAAATTTGAAAATATTTACAATTAAATTTGAGTTTAAAAATATTAAAAATATAATATATTTCATGATAAAGTAATGAAAATAGTTGAATGGGTGGTGAGTTGTAAATAAATACCATTTAAAGGGTGATTTTCTATAATTTTGAATTTAATGGGTGGTTAAGTAAAAACACCCATATTTAAAGGGTGATTTTCTGTAATTTTACCTAAAATAAATTAACATTTAACTTAATAATTAAAAAAGTGTAAAATAAAATAAGAGTCACAATGAAAAAATAAAAAGCTACTCCATCCGTATCAAAATACTTATTAAAATACTTATTGTTTTAGTTTGAACACGTTTTTTAAGAACGATAAAAATCATTTGAATCACATCAGCAATTAAAACAAGGGGAAATAGTTTTGGCGGTGTAGGCATTAGGTCATTATAACAGGGACATGATCCAACTCCTTGGCTGTTCTCTGCATTCTATGAGGAATGGGATATTTCCTCCCATGGAATTTCACTGAGCATTCAGCTGCGTTTCATCGCGGAGACTGCTGAGCTCGTCATGGCTGCTTTGTCCAGTTCCCGGACAAGTCATCGGATGAAGTGTTGACATCAATGGATGACACCCTCCGTCTCCTGCCATTCCATGATGGCGGTTTGCTGCTGCTGCTACTTGTGTCTCTTGCTTCCCCCACTGCTCCTTCGAGGTCCTCCTGTTTTCAAAATCACGTCAGCAGCGAAGATTTGAATGTTAAACCTAACTCTGTTTAGCAACTCACACACTTACTCTTCCACTCAAAATATGTGAGAAGGAAGTAGTAGTACTGAAGGATGACCGTGGCGATGAAGATGAGGATGATGCTACTGAATAACTCCGTTTGTTGTTTGCGCCAGAAGCTGAATACGAATACATATATGAAGAAGGGGTGGGGACTTGTGAGGTGGAGGTAGAAGCTGATGCAAGGGTGTTATCTGGCTGAATTATCTCATCAAAGAGCTCTTGAAACTCCCTGAAGCTGTCTTCCCCGTTATCCTATAAAAGCATTAAAATACCTGCAATGAATTAGATGCTTGGGAAGTGCATTATCAAAACAACTACACACTTGCCAAGTGCAATACCCAAATCCCATCAGCTCATAGCTGAATTAACACTTGCAAAGTGCAATACCGAAACCCCATCACCTTGTCGATGTTTAGTGATGAGCTGATGGGACAACATAAACTGAGATCATTTAAGAAAATGCTAGCTTGCGGGATCTAGAAAACCGAAGAATAGTTGCCATCAAATCCAAAAAGAGACTTACACTAGTAGGCTTGATCTGACTCATCGTAGCCACCATCTCGTTCAAAAAATCACCCATTCCCTGCGTTTGCTATTGTTAAGTGACAATCATTCAGGGTATATGAAAGAGATCCATGTCCACCGAGCTTGAGCCTCCAATCCAAAAGAAAAAATAGAAAGAAGCTCAAACCTGGAGATCAGATCTACGATTTCCCGTGAATGATGGTGCAAAACTATAAACTGAAACTGTAAAGTCGATATTTTGAATTGTAGTTTCTCCATAAAAGTGTAAGCAGCTCAAACCTGCATTACTATTTTCTGCTTAAATTGTATTTTATAAATTTTGAAAATCAAAGAAATGAAACTATAAATGAGTAGTCGGAGACTCTGAAATGAAAAATGAATCAAAATTAAAGGTGTACATCGAAATTTCATCCATAAACTGATTAGAGAGAGCCAGCATACATTATTATTGTCATCGTCATCACCGTCATAGATTCCAAGGTCGTAAAGAAGCCTCTTGTTCTCGTTAGACAAAACTGGATGAAGAAATCCAACAAAAACCAAAATGTTATCAATAGCCTAAAAAAGACACCAATGTTGAGTCCTCCCAACGTCTTGTGCAGAAAAAACAAGCAAAATGATCCACACGCAGCATGTAAATGTGCTAGTGGGCAAATTTCTTTACTTTCTTTGCCATTGTATATATACCAGCCTAACTTATACACACAAGCACTAGGTTTTTATGATTCACAAAGTAGTCCTAAACTTTGTCCCATATTCTCTTCCACTAGACAAAGATGGTTTGGTTGGCCATCCGGTATCTGACCCACATACCATACCGCCTAATTCGGATCTGAATGCTGTAGAGCCCCAAATATCAGCCATCTTTCCAACCCATCACACAAATTAGTATCAGACTAGTATTTCTAAGATGAAACAGTAATACTTTGTACTACGAGACAGCAAATGAGACAGTGTATGGGATCAAAACACTTGCAAAAGACATAAGCCAATAAAACAGGGATGATGATGGTGTGGGGAAATTACCAGAATAGGCTCCTTGAACGTCCTGAAACTTCTTCTTTGCTTCTTCCACAACAGTTGAGTTACCAGACGCTGCACACCGATCTGGGTGCCATTTCTACCAAACCATAACAACACTTAAATACAAAAATATATTTAAACTTGGCTAATCTGTTTACAAGCTTCTTTAGTCAAAATAATCCACCAATTCATTGAATAGTTTAAACAAAACTTGTACAACTATAAGCTAATGTTGTGGGACAGCCATATATAAAATGGGGTTTGGATCTCATGACTTTGCCCATCAGATTCATGGGATACCATTCCATAAAAATGTAATTTTTCCGTGGACGGATTTTCAAGTTAAGCACAACTCTAACTCCACGGGATCCAAAACCAATTTACAGAGATCAAAGTTTGTTGTTTTGAGAGTTACTAAGCAGCCCAGGGATTGTAAAATCATTCCTATTCAGATCTACAGAAGTAGGCAGATACAAATACAGCAGTACAAATGGTTAACTTGTGAATTAACCATGAGTGATGTTGTCTATATATTACACAATACATGTATAAAGGGTGTTGAAAATCTGACCTTGGCAAGCTTCCTATAAGCAGTTTTGAGGTCAGTGGAAGAACACTCCTTTTCCAAACCAAGCACTGCATACAGATCATTATCCTCCTCCTTTTCCCCTCCTCCTCCGCCCATCTCTCTTTCTATCTGTATTTAAACCCAAAAACACACCGGAAAGGGGGAAAACAGCTATAAAAAGCTCCAAATCAAAAGGAGCTCAAAAATTGAAGCTTTTTCTAGGTTTCATGTCAACAAATTTAGGGAAACTCTCCACCCTTCATAATTGATTTGAAGCACCCCAAAAGGTAGAAGATGGTCAAATTGCAACTTGGCAAATTGGGCTGAATTTAATTTCCAAGAATTAACAACATAGGAGGCGTTCAAGGTGGGGGCACAAAAATAAATTTAAAAAGCAAAAGAGGGATTGAGAGAGAAGTCGCTAGCCTCCTCCAAACGCTAAGGCTGGAAGAAGAAGATTAGAAGGCTCCAGAAGGGAACCTGTTTACAGTATTTATATAAATAGTTTTAAAAATTGGGGCGGTTGATTGAAAATATGATGATTTGAGAGAGGAGGGAGAGAGATGAAGGGCGGGGATTGGATTTGGAGGGCAGATCTTTTTGGTGTAGAATATTGCAGATGAGGTCAATTGTCAGTTTGTGTATCCAGAAGCTTCTTCCTAAATAAATTGTGTTTTGGGGGTAACATGAAGGGTTAATTTGGTATGTAGACCTTTTCCAAAACGCAATTAGTTAATTAGGCCTCTAAAAAAAATTAGTTTAGATGTACCCTTTTTAAATGTAGCATTACCTCATTCGGATTTTTTTTATTGATGACGGTTTTTGTGATGACATTTTTTTAATGCCACTTTTTTAATGTCATTTTTTATCATCATGTCATTTTTTCAAAGTAATGTTTTGATGCTATTTTTTTCTTTACCGTGATGCCATTTTTTTAATGCCACTTTTTTATGTCATTTTTTAAAGTGATGCAATTTTTTCAAAGTAATGTTTTGATGCCATTTTTTTCTTTAATGTGATGCCATTTTTTCAAATAAGTGTTTTGATGCCACTTTTTAATCAAATAATTTGATGCCAATTTTTTAATTTAGTCAATTGTATATCGATATATTTTCATTGATTCTATTTTTATTCACCGATGACACATTTGTGATTACACTTCGTTGATGCAATCATTTGTGGTGACATTTTTATTATATTTTTTTATACAATTGATGACAAAAGAGCATAAAATACGATTAAACTTCATTGATGACATCTTTTATTGATGACTTTTATTCATTGATGACATTTGTGATTACACATCATTGATATCAATCAGTTGTGATGACATTGTATGTTGATGACATTTTTATTTATACAATTGATAATATATGAGCATAAAATTTGATTACACTTCATTGGTGACACATTTGTGATGACATTTAAGAATTTAATAACATGGAAAAACACATAACATGTCTCTCCTCCTCCTTTTTTTTCCAGGCTTGAGACCGGTTGGGTACCAAAATACAAGCGGAGTTAAAAACATGTTATCACCTAGCTAGCAAGTGAAAAAACCTTCTAAGGGTGTGTATAACTCGACTCCTGGATTCTCCTTGTAAAGGCACACATCAGGATTGTTAATACCAAGACTAGTTCATGACTCAAACTAAATTGCCTTATTGTTGAATAGAATGAAAGTAATATTGCTTTCTTTGAGTTAGATCTAATGAATCAAAGTTACCATGCACCGAAATTCAAGTTCTAGAAAGAATCATCACAAAATTGGAACATGGCTTACCTCGTTAGTAATGCTACTCGGATTGTCATGTCTAGGTGAAGATGTCTTTGAGTAGTTCCCTTCATCTTTGATTTCAGTCTGAACCATTTACAATATGTCAATTAAGCTTTATTGTTGATGTAAAACTAACAACCTTAAATCCTAGCGCCTTTTTTTTTATATATTCAAAGATGGAATCAAAGCTATCATCCATGGAAAGTCAAGCTAGATGAGTCATGACAAGAACCCAATCTTGGCTTACCACTTTATTGATACTAGTGTTTTCATCTCTTGCTCGAGAGGGCTTTGTACCGTTTGCTTCATCTTTGATCTCAACCTGAAACAAGATTTCACCGTTGATATAAAGATACCACCTCAAGGAAGAATCATCCTAATCATAAACCATTTATTCAATAAAAGCATGAGAAGAGACACTTACCGTCACAACGCCTATAAATTAAGCTCTCTTGGTGTTCCATGCTCTCTACAATCTTTTCAGCCTCAGCTGCACCACTTAAACCAGGCAATTCCGCCTTCACTTTCATTGATCAGTAGGGTATTGTTTGCTCTAAATACAACCTATGAGCCTTGACTAGCACAATTTTCTTCTTTCTATTCTTATAGAAGGTAGAACCCTCCAAACATTGACTTACCTTCTTAAAAAATACATAAATTTGTTAATTACTTAATCTTCATCAGAAACACTCAAACACAACTAAAAACACCAACTTGCCAACTGAATAATAATCCTAAAAGCCCTGATCTTTAGCTTAATTTCAAATTCAGCAAAATAGTTCAATTTTAAAAGAAATATCATGTCCAATGCAGGTACAACAGGCCCTTCCACTTAACAAGGTAGTGTTTAAGAAGAACTTGCTTTGAACCTAGCTTAGAAGCATACTCCAATTTCACAGGGAATATAAACGCTAAAACTAGAAACCGAGCACAAAGTTGTGCAACAGAGTGAATGGCAGCAGTTATATGCCTAGTTCTAGTTCAAATAAAAGCAAAGCAAAGAAACGAATTCCATTCAGTGAGCACCCAACTTCTTCGTAATAGAGCAAAAAATAATGCTCAGTTATATGCCTAATACTAGCAACGTAGAGACCTGCTGGCCAGAGGCCTAATTAAGCCACTTGCAAAGGATATCAAAGACTCCATAAATGCAGAATTCCAAACAAGCAAGAAATTGACCGTTGAAAGCATAGCCAATAATTAAGACTCCAAAAATGCATAAAAAGTTTCAAATTTCAATTAGACATGGTAAGGATGAAAGATCTCCAGTCTAGGGATAGGCTACATAAGACTCGAGATATATCCAAAAGAGCAATTTGGATTCGTACTAATAAAAGATTTAAGAGTCAAGCACGGGAAATTCGGAAAAGAGAAGAAGCGAGAAACTGACCTTTGAAGCCAATTAAGAAACACTTCCCATAAAGCAAGATAGATTGATTGTCTCAAAGAGAAATGCTCGGCCAAATGGAGTTCAATTGAGAGCCATTCAGAGAACTCATAAAGCCAACTGTTTGTCATCATGAACGCCCCCTCCAGGAATTGTTTTCCTCTTACCTACAAAAAAAATTGACAGTGGTATTGAATCATAACTCCTCAAACCCTAATCAGACGGTAACACCTTTGAAATCTCAAGAAGTACAAAGTTCAAGTGGAAATTGAAATTCACTACTGATATAGACTGTGGCAGAAAGATTAACCTGAAAATAACACCAAACGAAACTTTGGAGATTCCAGAGGCGGTGTAGCGAAACTCAAGAGATGCAGGAGGTGGTTCGAAAGTCGGAGATGTGGTCCGGAGGCCGAAGCACCACTGCAAACGCCGAAGATCGTCCTTCATCTTCTTCTTCGCGAGATTTGTGAAAATAGATGGAAGGATGAAGACGCCAATGGAGAGGCGATTCCAATGTGGAGGTGGAAGGAGATCCAAAATGGAGAAAGGGAGCGATAGAGCGAAGAGGTAGGGGACAAGGGGCTAATTTTATTTTGTGGGGGAACAACACAGCTTATTTTCAATTTATTGGGGCAAAGAGAATTTCTAAAAGGTATATTTTACCAAATTTTCTTTATTAATATATCATAGTACCCACATTGTGGTTTGTGAGAAATCAAATAATCTTCAGAAATGCCAAGATCCCATCTATAGAGGGCATTAGAAAAATTGTTTTTGAAAACAACAATAATTGGAGAAGAATCATCAAACTGAACCTTGAAGACGACGAGGATACCACAATCCAAAATAGGGTAAAAGTCCACCCTAAAAATGTAAAAAAGTCCACCCGATGGAAAAGGCCACCCATGGGCAAATACAAACTAAACTTTGATGGATCATATATATCAGATTCAAAGAGCTCTATTGGCTATATTATACGGGACTGGAATGGGAATCCAATCAACATGGATGGTGGGGTGATTGGGGGACACTCTCCTATTATGGCAGAAGCATTGACACTACGGCTTGAGGTAAAAAAGGCAAAGGAACTAAACATCGATAACCTAATCATTGAAGGAGATGCAAAAATAATTATGGATTTCTTAGAAACACACACGAACTGTCCTTGGGAAATAGAATTAGTAATGTCAAATATTCATACCATTCTCCGAGATGTAAGGAATATAGGAAATTCCCACATTCCCCGTATTGGTAACCGGGTAGCAGATAAGGTTGCACACCTTTGCTACTCTACCAGGGGACCTAATTTATACAATCACTCAGGTCTACTTGACCTCATCTGGCAGGATGCTTCCAGGTAGAGTATACTCACCCGAATTCTTACTTAATTAAAAAAAAAAAATCATAGCACCCACATCCTTATGGGTGAGGTATCTTTATTTTTTTTTAAAGTCAGAAAAAGCTAGTGGCTTATTTTTTTTCCTTTCATTTTTACAGCAAGTTACAAATATGTCCATTTTGTTATAAACTCCTTTATTTCGGTGGATTATCCACCTCCCTTAAACCCTCCACCATAAAAACACATTTTAATATTTTGTATCATTTGCCTATATAAAGACTTGTAAGTAATCTATTATGATATACATAAGTAATAGTGATGCGGGACCATTCAAGGCACATCCGGACACACCTATCATACTTGATGATGGTCGGACCTATGACTCGAGCTCGTGCTAGGAAGCTTCAAAGGGATTCGTTCATGTTCGTGAGTCATGTTCCATCAACAAGCGCAACCCAACTTCAAGAGAGCCTTTGAAGACTTGTGTGTGTACTAGCATTGAAGGTATTTGAAGATCAAGCTCAAGTCGATGCCAAACCGACGCTATTCCGACCCATCCATTGCTTGGCCGGTTTTACTACAATTAGGCTGAATTTCTTTAAGTGTTTTATGACTATTTTTAGTAAGCTCCTTGGAGAGCAAGTTACTTATACTATTTTAGGGTTTTGTTTTAAAAACTATTTATTTTATTATTTTCTTTAATTTCAGCCTCCTAGGGTTATAACTTATAAGGAGAGTTGAACGCTTTGTAGAGAACCACATCTTCTTCATTATTGAATCAAAACAGTTTGTGTAACAATTAAGAGAAAAGTCAATTGATCAAACCCTAGTTTGTCGATTGCACCATTGGTATTGTTTCCACTTGGTTTGCCTTGTGTTTGTCAATCTCGCGAAGCTTGGTGATCCTATAAGTATCCACGAGCCCTCTCCTTATGCCTCCAATTAGTCCCCTTGGTTTTGTAAGGTTGTAGAGTTGGATTATATAGTCATTGGTATTGGTTATTTGTCATCGAATCAAGGGTCCCTATCTTGTTCTATACAGATCACCTCACCCCCCCCCCTATCGAGTCTTTCAATTTCGAGTCTTCTTTGAGTCATTACATCCGCACCATCTTTTTTATTCTTCTTGCAAAATGTTGCATCAAGTTCTTGAGTCTTGCATCATTCTTGTTTCTTTTCTTGTTTTTGAGTCTTGTTGTCGAAGATCGGGATATCCTACTATTGACCCCGTATCAAATTGGCATCAGAGCATAGGTTATTGACTTCAAGCATTTGCATCTTCATTCATCATCACAAAAAACACAAAAACACACTAAAAAAAATTACAAAGAAAGAGTCCCCATGGAGTCTTGCATTCAATTTTTGATCTTTTACTCTCTATTTCATTATTTGATTATTGTTAACCATTGTTTGTGATTGTTGTTGGTTGCTACTAGCCTAAACACAAGCCTAGCCATGACCTACATCAACCATTGCGGCCGATTCCACCCTTGGTGCACACCTCCTTGTTGCATCTCCAAATCGGCATCAAACCCTAACCCTAGTTCTATCTATTTTTATCTATCTTGACCTATTTTATCTTCCTACATACATTATTAATTGCTAAATTTGCAAGATAAAGTGAAGATAAAGGTCATTCTATCTATCCTAGATCACCACAAAAAGATAGAAACAACTTGCCAAATTTAGCTCAAACCCTAACCTATTTCTATCATTCTAGGGCTGATTTTTTATTTTTATTTTTAATTTTCACCATCTTCTTCATTAATTTCATTTTTCCTTCATATATAATTTCAGCATTCTTGCACTTAGTTACTGCATAAAGTAAAAAATAAAAAAAAATCCGAAAATTCAAAAAAAAAAAAGAATAGAGAAAGATAGTTGTTCTTGTTTGTTGAGTTGTTTGATCTAGAGCAAGAAACATCTAGGGACCTTTGTTGTGGTGAAAATCAGCCCCTAGTCGATCCTTTTTACTTCAAACCATACCTTGAAACCCTACCTTGCAAACAACAACATCCTTACTTGGGTTACAAATCAAAAGAGGTAAATTATCAAAGGTTGATTCTTCTTTTCTTTCATTCCACACACAAAAAAAAATCAGTCCACTAGTCCTTTCGTTGCTTGTGTCGAGTTCTATTCAGTCTTGATTCACTCCTTTTCTACTTTTGATCTCATTGTTATTGTGATACCTTGTGTTCGCTAAGTCCTAGTCTGAGCATTGTCTTTCCCAAGATGAATTGAAACAACAAGCAAAACATACCAATTCAATAAGAGAGGGAGTGTTGAATGATACACATGCGAGGTTGTTTTAGATTTCACTAACCTTTAACATCTTTCATTGTTTGTTTAGTTGTGATGTCTAATTCAGGAAACAAGAATCTTACTCTCAAACCCATTCCTCCGGAGTTGTTCAATCTCTTGACCACCATGAATGAGAACATTGGGAGGTTGATGGAGAGGATGTCGGCATTGGAATCTCAACCCTTAGGGTCTAACACGGTTCCAAGACAAACGGTACCACCTACGGGTGAAGTGCCGCCACCTCATAGGGAAGAAACTCATCTTACTTCTCCTCGTAATAATAATCAACAAAATGTTCCTCCTCGTGTTAATAATCCACTTTTTGATGGAAATCTCTCTCTTAGAGAGAGGCATGGTAGGAATAACGTGTTTGTTTAATTGGTGCACAGGGACAACGAGATCAAAGGAATCTAGATGAGTTCTACCTTTTGGAGGACGACTATGACTTCCAAAAAGAAGACCATTGGGAGCAACGTCCTAAAAGGAATGATAGGGGCCAACACCAAAGAGCACCTAGGGAGCCTGAGTAAGATGGTGTGGGCAAGGTGAAGGTGAAGATCCCATCATTCGAAGGTAAGTGCGATCTGGATGCTTACATGAATTGGGAAACCAAGATGGAGCAAATCTGGAATTGCCACAACTTCTCCGATCAAAAAAAGGTACAACTTTCCACCTTAAAATTTCAAGGTTATGCTTTAATTTGGTGGGATAACATTGTGAAAGAAAGGAGAAGAGCATTAGATGCGCCTATCACTAGTTGGAAGCAAATGAAAGTGTTGATGAGAAGGCGATTTATACCTCAACACTACGCTCGAGAGCTTAAACAACGACTAGAAAATCTCAAACAAAGAGCTAAGAGTGTTGAAGAGACGTTCAATGCCATGCAAGAGGCGATGCTAAGAGCCAATATGATTAAGGATGAGGAAGATACCATGGCAAGGTTTCTTAGGGTTTTGCATCCTTCTTTAGCTTATGAAATTGATTGTTATCCTTATGCTACTATGACTGATCTTTTACATCTAGCTATGAAAGTAGAAAGGAAGGCCAAGTATAGGAGCCAAGGAGGACGAGCAGTGCGTGGAAAACCCCAACCATGAAGGCAAGACCGATCACAAAAGCCCCAAAGCTGAGGTGGCGGTGGGTCCAAGGAGAAGGGAACCGCCAGCCGAGCCCAAGGAGACCAAAGTGATCGAGGCAAGGCACATATGGCTGCGAAAGGAACGTCTGGGGCATCATCTGGCCCTAAAGGGAGCAATTCTAACCCCTCTACTAGAGCTAGGGATATTGTGTACTTTAAGTGTCAAAGTAGAGGTCATGTAATGAAGGATTGCCCAAACAGAAAGACTCTCATGATTAATCACTTAGGCGAATATGAATCTGAAAATTCTTATGATGAGCATGAAATTAATGATCATGATTTGAATTTACTTACCTATGATGATGATGATTGCATTGAGTATGAGCATGGTGATTCATTGATAGTTAGGAGAGTTTTAAGTGTTCAACCCACCCCTTGTGATGATAATCAAAGGGAAAAATTATTCCATACTCGATGTTTAGTTAAAGGCACTCTAGCTTGTCATATTCATTTAGGTCGTCCATGGCAATTTGATCGTAAGGTTTTACACGATGGCCTCACTAACCGTTATTCTTTTGTGTTTAAGGGTAAAAGCATCGTCCTCAAGCCGATGACACCATCACAAGTGGCGGACGAGATCAAGAAGAAGAAGGTAAGTGAAGGTAAGTTAGCTAGGGAGGCCCAGCCGAGCCCAAGCACCACTACTCAGCCAACCAACGTCCTCTTAACCTCTAAGAGAGACTTTGTGGACGAGTTTGTGGACGGGGAAACTACACTTATGCTCTTATGCAAAGAGCTGAGTTTGTTGAGTGAGGAGCTTAGAGATACTCTCCCTCCTCACATCCTAACTTTTATTGAAGAGTAAAGGATGTATTCTGTGATGATATACCACCCAACCTACCCCCTATTCGAGGCATTGAGCATCAAATTGATCTCATTCTGGGGCTGCATTGCCTAATAAGTCGACTTATCGTATGAATCTCACTGAAACTCATGAGGTCCAATCCCAAGTTCAAGAGCTATTGGACAAGGGATACATTAGGGAGAGCTTAAGTCCTTGTGATGTACCGATTTTTATAGTGCCTCACAAAGTTGGATAAACAAATCCAAAATTTACAACAGTCAATTCCCTTGGGTACAATCTCCCAAACACAAATTGATAAGCTTGCCCGGTTGGAACTCGCAAGGAAATAAATTCTTACTTTCAACCATACCTTTTGGAAGCAACGAGCCAAAATCAAACATATTAAATTAGCAGACAAAAATACGAAATATTACCAGTCTACAGTAAAAATTAAAAACTTAAGAAAATCTACTTCAAATTTTATCACAAATGATAGGACTATTGAAATACCCCAAAGTATTTTTGGATATTTCTGTTTTGATTTAAATAAAAATGAGGTTAAAATTTTGATATAAAAGAAGTCATGAGATTTTTTTTTATGAAATATATTTCTTATTATTTGGTTTTATTGTTATTAGTATAAAATTTGCCTTGACATTGTTATTTTAATCGTGAAGCTGAATTTAACTAAAATAAAGCATTAAGATTATCGTTATTATTATTAGTATTATTTCTAAAATAACTAATTTTATAAATGCAAATTTTGATTTGAATTCATTATTTTATTTGAAAAATGCCTTACTTAAAGTATTTCAATATTAAATGTGACGTCATTTTTCACAAAATAAATATGACTCATGATTAAACGGTTAGAGTGGAATTTTTATTCTAATGATATTTACTATAAAGTTTGGAGGTTATTCCAAGTAAATATTATTTTATAAAATTTACTTTAAACTAATTATTTAAATAAAAGGACATATTGTGATTTATTAAAAAGGGTATATAAATGATTTATCTTCTTATATTGTATTTTTGGATTTTTATACTATGTTACATAAATGTAAACATATATAAAACCCAAGCATTTTATAGGGTTGAACCGGACAAAACCGAATTAAAAAAAAACCGGTTCGGGTGAACCCTTCTTCCTCCTCCCCTCTTCTCTCCTGCAAACACTCTTCCCATGGAGGTTTGTCATATTCAATGTTAATTCAAAACGTTCTAAACACGAAACTTATCCTAAATTCAATTCTATTAATCAATGTACAATCAATTCGTGTTTTAAAGGAGGAATCGAGTCTTAATTCCGTCCAAATTCACAAACCCTAGGATTTGTAATTCGTCAAATTGACGTGGAGGATAAGACCTTCCAGCCAAATTGATTACGAGCATTCAATCCTCTCATCAATTACAATTCAATGACACCTTCAATTATCGGTTTCGTTTACACTGTAATCTCGACATTATAAGGAGGGAAGTGGGATCTTTTCGAAGGACATCCCACCATTGTTAGCCGAAATTCAAGCTCCTACCTACTGTTTTAGGTTCTAAATTCATCTAGGAACATTTTCCCTCAAACAATTTGTCCCAGATCACTCCCAATCGAAAACCCCCAATTTCACCACAACTTTTCCGCCGTTGCTGGACCACTATAACGCCGCCTGTGCCGCCCGGAGGTGCGCCGCTTGCCGTCGGAGTCACCACTCACGGAAGTCAGAGCCACCGAGCCACATCGAGCCATCCGCGTCGAACCACCGTGGTCGCATTCCAGTAACAGGTGACGTCTTCAATGTAAGCATATATGGCAGTCACGGTTTTGTGAAGAAGAAGAATAAATTGCAAAAACCGCCCAATGATTTCTATTCTTACAATAATTGCTCTCGTCTAATTATAAAAATTACGGATTGTGTCTGTAAGTTTTATTTGGGTTTAAACCGCTAATTAGGGTCATTATTCTTTTGAATCGCAACCGCTTCCCGACCCCTACGCGCTCACATCGTCAGAAGAAACTCAGGAGGTTCGTGTTGGTATTGAAAACCGACTTTCTATTAATTCAATTTTCGGTTCGAATTAAATAAGTCGATTACACGTATAAAATACCAACTAACAACTTCTCTTATGTGTGGTGTGATTAGCGTGTATAATTGTCCGTAGTCACCGAACTCAATCTTATATTTTTCTCGCGATTCAGGAACGTCAAAAGAGGCAAGTGATATTCCGAGCTTTCTATGCTCATTTGCGTGCTTTCGTTTCTAGTTGTTTTCTACCGTTGAACCATGCCAAATTGCGTTAAATAAATTACAATTCATCCGTTTGTGTGATTTATTAAATTGATAATCTATTTTGGCATGTTAAATGGGTAATGTTATTTTTATAGGTTATTTAAGTTAGATAAATGACATTATGTGCCATATTCAATGAAAGCATGATTTATTATTTTCTCTTCATGCTAAGTTTAATTATGTGATCTATCCGTTTTCATATCCATAATTGTCATTTATTCGATTCATTTCCGTACTTGGTTGAATACTAGTTCGGTGTGGAATTAGGTTATCTTTTGGACCTAATCCTTATAAAAAGATATAAATAAGAATGCTTAAGTTATTGATTTTAGATTTGTGGTTTAGTGTGTTATAGAATGTGAATATATTAAATTAAAGTTAAGGAAGATGAGCGCTTCCTAGTAAAGTATATAAACGATAATATAAATTAAATATGGAAGATGAGCGCTTCCAAGTTATATAAAATACATATTATTATAAACCAGGAAGATGAGCGCTTCCTACCCAGTTTCACGAAGCTACATTTTCGGACCTGGAAATGATCCACTGAGCGGACCCGTTTAGTGAATTTGATCGATAAGAAAATCCGAGCGGACCCGTTCGGTACACTTGATACTAAAATAAAATCCGAGCGGACCCGTTCGTTATACTTAATATTAAAATAAAATCTGAGCGGACCCGTTCAGTACAGATTAAAGATATATATCTTAATGTTGTAGTTCATTGGTTAAATACTAGTTGTAAGTTTGAAGTTATACAATTATTTATAAGACGGTGATGGTAAATAAGTTAGTCATAATTTAAGCGTTTAATTATATTCCAGTCTCATTTCGGAATATAATTTCCTAGAGTGATTTATCACTCACGTCCATTATTCTTCCTAACTTATAAATTCTCAAGTTGCGCCGAGTGTCTATTTTGTATTCTGTAATTCACATTTAAATAGTTCGTGTTAATCTCTTTTGGACTATTTGGTTCATACCGTTTTATGGTCAATGAATCTTTAGTGTAAAGTGGTCTTTTATTTCGTGTCGTCACTTGCTTGTTCTTAATTGAACTAACCGTCATATCTACTATGGCGGCTGGTGCCTCTCGTTTGTATACGATGCATCAGACCTAAGTTACAGGTATAGAGATCGTAGTGAAGAAGTTCCAAAGGCGTTGGAGAACATCAAGGGTCATGTTAAATGTTTTGAAAAAAAGGTAATTCCAAATGTGTTCAATTTGGTTAATTATTTATCCGGTGTATTTAAAAGTCTTCCACTGTACCAGTTAAACGATTGTAAATATTATTTAAAATATAATTTTCTTTTGGTAAAAGTCTTCCGTTGTATTTATTTTAATGCATGTTATCATCTTGTTGTGAGAGCATGATTGCATGTCCCTATACGCCTAAGGTGGTTACGAAGACATTAAAGTCCGAGTAATCAATGGCGCTGCAACATTCCCTCGTTTACAGAAGGGGGTGTTACAGAAGGTGGTATCAGAGCTAAAGGTTTTACAACAAAAATTTACATTGTAGTTTGTCTTTAAAATGTTTTCTAAAGGTTCC
Organism: Persicaria tinctoria; assembly: GCA_037127255.1. Taxonomy (NCBI): domain Eukaryota; kingdom Viridiplantae; phylum Streptophyta; class Magnoliopsida; order Caryophyllales; family Polygonaceae; genus Persicaria; species Persicaria tinctoria. The sequence goes on along the minus strand of JBANSL010000012.1, from coordinate 35,969,150 downwards.
TTGAAAGACCCGTGACCGTTGTCACCAACCAAGACTTCTTTTGATCGTTGTAAATCTTCTAGAAATGCCAATGTGGGTACTGGCATTTCATCCTTCTAAGATAGAGTGTGATAGAAGCTCAGTTACATAGTTCCAATATCATAGGATAAGTTAATTGGGTGAGCTTCTTATTATTAGAAGTTGTTATATTCAAGAAAAGTATTGATAAGACTTCATTCCCTAGGTCATGGAGAATCAGAACAACTTGAATCTCAATAACGAGAATGCGAGCCAAGAATCTGTCGGCGACCTTAGAAACAACCCGAGAGATCAAGTGGGTGATCAAGAAAATGTTAACCCTTCGCTTGTAGTGGAAGAACTAAATGCTGCCACCCTGCAAGCTATTCAACAGTTAGTTCAAACTGCAGTAGCACAAGCTTTAGCAGGGACTCAACATGCGCAACCAGTGATTCAACCAGGCCACGTTATTCCAATTGCACAAGTGCAAGCACCGGGCCAAGGAGATACTTATGGTCAAGCTTTGAAGGCTGTGAATATGATGAAACCAGATGACTTTGATGGTTCAGGTGAACCTTACAAGGTAGTGGAATGGCTTACTCATATCGAGAGAATCTTCCGAGAGATTGTTTGCACTGAAGCGGACAAGGTGAATATAGTAGCACTACAATTAAAGGGAGAAGCTAGTCAATGGTGGGACTCAGTGAGACCTTCTATGGAGGCAACCCTAACCTGGGATGGTTTTAAAGAGAGAACCACCGATCATTACTTCTCCCCGTCTCTAAGAGCAACGAAGAAGAAAGAGTTTCTCTACCCTGTCAACCAAGGTCTGAAGCTTGCTCAATTGGTCACAAAGTACTATAGACTACTTCCCTATGCTGGTAATCTGATCCAGTTTGAAGCTGACAAAATCATGTACTTTCATGAGTGGATGTACCACGAACTAAAGTTACAAATGCTCCAGCGAGACTATGAGATGCTAGATCAGTATATTGATGCAGCTTATCGGGTAGAGGCCACACTAGAGGAAGGTCGAAAGGACCAAGAAATGTCCCAACAAAAGAAGGCAAAGCAGTTACATATCGGTACTAAGAGGGCTACGCCAACCATACCGATGGGTGGATCAGTGATGAATCAGAATCAGACTCAAGCACAATCATTTCAAAACTCAACTAGAATGACTGGACGAAGTGGTCAAGGTACCCAATGTCACAATTGCGGCAACCCGGATCATTTGAGGCCCTAATGTCAGGAGGTGGCTCGAATTTGTCGAGGTTGCGGGAAGCCGGGACACATGGTCAAATTCTGTAGATTCAAAAATCAAAATCCCGTCCAGTCTCAACAAGGTTCGTTTGTTCCCACAAAGTCAGCAAACCAGTGGCAAGGCCAAGTTTCACAATCTCGATACAATCAGAAAGGAAGCCAGACTCAAGCAGCATCGGAGGCCACCGTTCAAAACAAGGGTAAGGCTCCAATGGATGGATCATCTAAACAAGGTCCTCGATTGTACACACTGAACGAAGTGGAAGAGATTAATACTCAAGAGTGAAGTCGTGTGAGAAATCGTGAATCATATCACTATCTTAGTACTTTTATTTATAATAAGGTGTTGTCATTTCTGTCCTAATAAGTGCTAGTATTAGGCATGTTTTCCATGTGAAATCGTGAATTCTAGTATTCCTTGTCGTTAGAGTATTTTGATTTTCTAATAAAAAAAAGTGTTATCTTCACGTCAATCTCTTATAATGCATATATGCATTTATTTATTCGTTCCCCCTCTAATCCTTTTACTGAACTTAAGGATGAGATCTATGAGTCTTCATATACATGTTAGACAGAATTGGACAACATATCAAATTATACTATCTCCCTACTCTTTTCGTTGTTTAAGGAGGGAGATATGAAATACCCCAAAGTATTTTTGGATATTTCTGTTTTGATTTAAATAAAAATGAGGTTAAATTTTTGATATAAAAGAAGTCATGAGATTTTTTTTATGAAATATATTTCTTATTATTTGGTTTTATTGTTATTAGTATAAAATTTGGTTTGACATTGTTATTTTAACCGTGAAGCTGAATTTAACTAAAATAAAGCATTAAGATTATCGTTATTAAAATAACTAATTTTATAAATGCAAATTTTGATTTGAATTCATTATTTTATTTGAAAAAGGCCTTACTTAAAGTATTTCAATATTAAATGTGACGTCATTTTTCACAAAATAAATATTACTCATGATTAAACTGTTAGAGTGGAATTTTTATTCTAATGATATTTACTATAAAGTTTGGAGGTTATTCCAAGTAAATATTATTTTATAAAATTTACTTTCAACTAATTATTTAAATAAAAGGGCATATTGTGATTTATTAAAAAAGGGTATATAAATGATTTATCTTCTTATATTGTATTTTTGGATTTTTATACTATGTTACATAAATGTAAACATATATAAAACCCAAGCATTTTATAGGGTTGAACCGGACCAAACCGAATTAAAAAAAAACCGGTTCGGGTGAACCCTTCTTCCTCCTCCCCTCTTCTCTCCTGCATACACTCTTCCCATGGAGGTTTGTCATATTCAATGTTAATTCAAAACGTTCTAAACACGAAACTTATCCTAAATTCAATTCTATTAATCAATGTACAATCAATTCGTGTTTTAAAGGAGGAATCGAGTCTCAATTCCGTCCAAATTCACAAACCCTAGGATTTGTAATTCGTCAAATTGACGCGGAGGATAAGACCTTCCAGCCAAATTGATTACGAGCATTCAATCCTCTCATCAACTACAATTCAATGACACCTTCAATTATCGATTTCGTTTACACTGTAATCTCGACGTTATAAGGAGGGAAGTGGGATCTTTTCGAAGGACATCCCACCATTGTTAGCCGAAATTCAAGCTCCTACCTGCTGTTTTAGGTTCTAAATTCATCTAGGAACATTTTCCCTCAAACAATTTATCCCAGATCACTCCCAATCGAAAACCCCCAATTTCACCCTATCAAAGTCCGACTCGGACCAATAGTTGGGGGTCGTGTGCACGGGCGCACATGCGCTAGTAGTCTAGCACACAAGTCGAGTGGGGTTCCATTCTAAAACCAATTGACAATAGAAGGAGTAGCCCACCGACTCATATATTAGGGCTTGTTATGCTCAACTTTCGATGTGGGACACTTTATCCTTTCACATCTTAACATGCCCCCGCAAGTCCAACTAGGAATGACCATCTAGTTGAGACTTGGACAACTGGGTAACCCAGACCAGGATTGACACGGGCCGTTAGGCTAATCGCTCTGATACCATATCAAAGTCCGACTCGGACCAATAGCTGGGGGGTTCCTTGTGCAAGGGTTTTGTGAAGATGGCGGCCAATTGATCAACCGAAGAGACACGACTAATCTTCAAATCACTGGACTCCAGTTGCTCTCGAACGAAATGGAAGTCTAGCCGGATGTGCTTAGACCGGGAGCTGATGACCGGATTCTTACACATGAATGTAGCTCTGACATTGTCACACAATATAGTGGGAGCGGAATGAACCTTGATGTGCAGATCCTGCAGTAGGTGATGCAACCACATGAGTTCGGCGGCGGTGTAAGCAAGAGCTCGATATTCTGCCTCGATGCTTGATCGAGCAACAATCTTTTGTTTCTTCGATGTCCAGCTGATCAAATTGCTTCCATGAAAAATGGCGAAGCCATATTGGGAGCGGCTGTCGTCGAGGTTGGATAGCCAGCCCGCGTCTGAGTAAGCAAGGAGAGAACCAGCAGAGGTTGGACGGAAGTGCAAGTTGTGGCCGAGGGTGCCATTTAGGTACTGAAGAATACGTTTCACTGATTGCCAGTGAAGAGTTGTAGGGGATTGCATAAACTGACATACACGGCTGACGGCAAAGGATATATCCAGACGGGTGATGGTGGCATACTGTAGGGAGCCTACGGTTCGATGATACAAAGTAGGGTCCATGAAGGGTTCACCGTGACTGAAAAGTCGGGTGGAAGGATCAGCCGGGGTGGATATGGGTTTGGAATCAGACATGTTACTCTTGGGGAGAATGTCACGAATGTAGTTGGTCTGAGAGAGAGTTAAACCAGTGGATGATTTGATGATTTGTAAGCCAAGGAAATGATGGAGGTCACCTAGATCCTTGAGAGAAAATGTGCGATGGAGGTTGACAGTGAAGGCAGGGATAAGAGCATGGTTGTTGCCGGTGATGATTAAGTCATCCACATAGACTAAGACATAGATAATGGTGGCCGAGGACTTGTGGACAAATAGAGAGGTGTCGGATTGACACGCCCGAAAGCCATTTTGGACAAGATATGATTTGAGCTTTGTAAACCATGCTCGGAGAGCCTGTTTGAGGCCGTAGAGAGCCTTGTGCAGGCGACAGACATGGGTCGGGTGAGTCGGATCCTCAAATCCTTTCGGTTGCTCCATATAGACAACCTCCGATAAATCACCATTGAGGAAGGCGTTGTTGATGTCAAGCTGCTTGATATGCCAACCATATGAGAGAGCCAAGGAAAGGACAACCCGAATGGTTGTCGGCCGAATCACCGGGCTGAATGTGTCAAAAAAATCAACACCCTCCTCTTGGCTAAACCCCTTCGTAACAAGCCGAGCCTTATACCATTGAAACGAGCCATCCGAGTTCTTCTTAATCCTGAAAATCCACTTGCAACCAACAAGGTTAGAGTGTTGAGGACGGGGAACAATAGACCAAGTGTTATTTCGCATTAAAGCATCGTATTCTTCCTTCATCGCAAGTCGCCAACATTCATGTTTTAAGGCTTGGGAAACCGTTTTTGGCTCAAGTGTGGGAGGGGGAGTGATGGTGGCTGAGAATGACTTAGGTTTGAGACTATCGGAGCGAGCTCGGGTCGTCATTGGATGGGTGGTGTTGGAGGCAGGACGAAAGTAGCTAGGTGTGGCAAGGTGAGTAGGCTGTTTGGCCCGGGAGCTCTCGGTGTGTTGTTTGTAACGAGGAGATGGATTGGGAGAGGTGACTGGGGGGTTTGGGAAGAGGTGGAGATGCTGCTGGCCGGGGACGGCTAGTGGGGTGTGGGTGTCGGGGTCACAGCCGAAGATGTGGCAAGGCCAAGGAGGCTGGGCGTGACGGGGTTGGGAGGCGGCGATGGCGAAGGACAAGAGCACCTCGAAGGGGGCACTGCAAACGGGAAAACATCCTCATTAAACACTACATGATGGGATATATAAATGTGAGAAGTTTCGTTGTGGAAGCAAAGGTATCCTTTGTGAGTGGGATTGTATCTGATGAAAGTGCAAGGGAGAGTACGGAAGTCCATTTTGGTGGAATTGTAGGGGCGGAGGAAAGGATAACAAAGGCAACCAAATGTCTTTAAGAAGCCGAAATCAGGGTCCTTTTTGTATAGAAGTTGATAAGAGGAGGTGAAATGTAGGATTGGGGAGATGGTGCGATTGTGAAGGTAGGTTGCAGTTTTGAAGGCATGTTCCCAAAAAAATTTCGGAAGGGAAGATTGGGCTAAGAGGGTAAGGCCTTTCTCCACAATGGTTCGATTTCGGCGTTCAACTGCACCATTTTGTTCTTGAGTGTAGGGGCAAGAGACGCGATGAGTAATCCCAAGGGAACGAAGAAGGGATGAGACATTGCGAAACTCGCCACCCCAATCGGTTTGGAGGCTTTTGATCTCACATTGAAATTGAGTTTGAACCATCGTGCGAAATTGCACAAATGATTGGAGAACCTGCGATTTATGAGATAAAAAGTATATCCAAGTAAATTTAGTGCAGTCATCAACAAACAAAAGAAAATAACGATTGCCATTCAATGAGAATGTCGGGGATGGTCCCCAAAGATCGGAATACACCAAATCAAAGGGTTTTGGGGAAGCAACATGTGCAGGCGGAAGATGTAAATGGTGGCTCTTGCCCAATTGACAAGAGTCACAAACATTTGTAAATTTATTTGAATTAATAGGAAGCTGAAATTTCGAAACTAATCGCCGGAGAATGGATTCATGAGGATGCCCCAATCTGCAATGCCACCGGTGTAGGGATGTGCGGATGCTGGTGAGGGCGGTAGGTGTGGTGGGGGCGCTGGAAGTGGAAGGCAACCGATAAAGGCCATTTTCAACGGTTCCTTGGAGCAGAAGCCGACCCTGAAATGTCTTAACACGGAAAAAATTAGGCCAAAATTCCATCATAACTTGATTATCCCGACACAATTGAAGAACACTGATTAAGTTTTTGGTAAGGCGGGGGACAACAAGAACGTTAGGTAACTTGAGATTGTTAATAGAACACGATCCAATATGCGAAATAGACAAGTGGTTACCGTTCCCGACTTGAAGTTTGTCGGGGCCCGAATAATCATCTGAGATTGTGAGCTTGCGAAGGTCCGGAGAGACATGGTTCGTGGCCCCGGTGTCGAAGTACCAGGTAGGATCTATGGCGGAGGGACTGCTATGCTCCGCGACGTTGGCTTGCTTTGTTGAATCCCGGGGATTGGGATGACGGGAGGGGAAGTCCACCTGATTCCCCCTTTGCCAGCAATCAATGGCCTCGTGACCCGGCCGGCTACACAACTGACAGTGGGGTCGTCGCCGGTGATTGTCAGGGTCAGAGGAGCAATTGTTGCGGGTCTCCGAATTGCGAGAGTCCGGATGGCGAGGACCAGAGGAGCGCGCAGGATTGCGAGATGCTACATTGGCTGATGGTGAATCCGGAATCAAGGGCGCCGAAATTGGCTGGGAAGTAGCCTGCCGAGCAAGGTCTCGGGCCATTCTGTCTTCCTCCTGAAGTAGTAGACCGACGAGATCATCGACGGTGACATCGGCGAAGTGCATCATGAAGGAGGCGGTGAAGGCGTTGTAGGAGGAGTCCAAGCCGTGAAGTATATTACCCATAAGGTCCTCATCGGAAATTGGCTGAAGATCCTCAGCCAGGGCATCAGCGAGAGCCCTTTTCTTCTCGATATAATCAGCCAGGGAGAGAGCACATTTGGACATCGATTGAAGTTGAAGCTTCATCGACATACGGCGAGCCCTGGACTGAGCCTGAAAGGTGCGCTCGAGCGTAGTCCATGCCGAGTGGGAGGAGGTGGAACGAGCCACAAGGGCGAGGGCCCTTTCGGACAGCGTGGACTTGATCCACAAGAGAACAAATCGATCTTTCTTCTTCCACAGGGCATAATCTGGATTAGGAAGAGCGGGAAGAGCAGCGTCCGGATTCGGAGTGGTCTCCGACGGTGGAGTCGGGGAGAGGATAAAGGCTTCGAGATCGAAGGTCTCGAGCGCAGACATGATAGTGGTTTTCCAAAGGGAGTAATTTTCCCTATCTAATTTGACACTGATGTTAGGGATCTGGAAAGAGAGGTTGGCGGTGGAGGCACTGGCTGCAAGGAGCAAGTGCTGATTGGTGTTTTGAGCCATTGAGAGAGGAAGGATAGAACTGACGTTGGAAAAAAAAATTCTAGGGCTTCGATACCATGTAAACAAGATTAAATTGAGATGAATTGCTATCTGTCTTTATTCAACTGAAGAGCACAATATATATATTACAAGTACAGAAGCTGACGCAACTATAAGAGCCTAAAAACAAGGGATTACAAGGAGAGTGGAGTAAGTTAAAATACAGTAAAAATAGGAACTAATAACAACTCCTTTGACTCTGCAATTGTACACGTTATTACACCCCAACTTTTCCGCCATTGCTGGACCACTGTAACGCCGCCTGTACAGCCCGGAGGTGCGCCGCTTGCCGTCGGAGTCACCACTCACGGAAGTCAGAGCCACCGAGCCACATCGAGCCATCCGCGTCGAACCACCGTGGTCGCATTCCAGTAACAGGTGACGTCTTCAATGTAAACATATATGGCAGTCACGGTTTTGTGAAGAAGAAGAATAAATTGCAAAAACCACCCCATGATTTCTATTCTTACAATAATTGTTCTCGTCTAATTATAAAAATTACGGATTGTGTCTGTAAGTTTTATTTGGGTTTAAACCGCTAATTAGCTAAGGTCATTATTCTTTTGAATCGCAGCCGCTTCCCGACCCCTACGCGCTCACATCGTCACAAGAAACTCAGGAGGTTCGTGTTGGTATTGAAAACCGACTTTCTATTAATTCGATTTTCAGTTTGAATTTAATAAGTCGATTACACGTATAAAATACCAACTAACAACTTCTCTTATGTGTGGTGTGATTTGCGTGTAGAATTGTCAGTAGTCACCGAACTCAATCTTATATTATTCTCGCGATTCAGGAACGTCAAAAGAGGCAAGTGATATTCCGAGCTTTCTATGCTCATTTGCGTGCTTTCGTGTCTAGTTGTTTTCTACCGTTGAACCATGCCAAATTGCGTTAAATAAATTACAATCCATCCGTTTGTGTGATTTATTAAATTGATAATCTATTTTGGCATGTTAAATGGGTAATGTTATTTTTATAGGTTATTTAAGTTAGATAAATGACATTACGTGCCCATATTCAATGAAAGCATGATTTATTATTTTCTCTTCATGCTAAGTTTAATTATGTGATATATCCGTTTTTATATCCATAATTGTCGTTTATTCGATTCATTTCCGTACTTGGTTGAATACTAGTTCGGTGTGGACTTAGGTTATCTTTTGGACCTAATCCTTATAAAAATATATAAATAAGAATGCTTAAGTTATTGATTTTAGATTTGTGGTTTAGTGTGTTATAGAATGTGAATATATTAAATTAAAGTTAAGGAAGATGAGCGCTTCCTAGTAAAGTATATAAACGATAATATAAATTAAATATGGAAGATGAGCGCTTCCAAGTTATATAAAATACATATTATTATAAACCAGGAAGATGAGCGCTTCCTACCCAGTTTCATGAAGCTACGTTTCCGGACCCGGAAATGATCCACTGAGCGGACCCGTTCAGTGAATTTGATCGATAAGAAAATCCGAGCGGACCCGTTCGGTACACTTGATACTAAAATAAAATCCGAGCGCACCCGTTCATTATACTTAATATTAAAATAAAATCTGAGCGGACCCGCTCAGTACAGATTAAAGATATAGATCTTAATGTTGTAGTTCATTGGTTAAATACTAGTTGTAAGTTAAAGTTATACAATTATTTATAAGACGGTGATCGTAAATAAGTTAGTCATAATTTCAGCGTTTAATTATATTCCAGTCTCATTTCGGAATATAATTTCCTAGAGTGATTTATCACTCACGTCCATTATTCTTCCTAACTTATAAATTCTCAAGTTGCGCCGAGTGCTTATTTTGTATTCTATAATTCACATTTAAATAGTCTGTGTTAATCTTCTTTGGACTATTTGGTTCATACCGTTTTATGGTCAATGAATCTTTAGTGTAAAGTGGTCTTTTATTTCGTGTCGTCACTTGCTTGTTCTTAATTGAACTAACCGCCCTATGTACTGTGGCGGCTGGTGCCTCTCATTTGTATACGATGCATCAGACCTAAGTTGCAGGTATAGAGATCTTAGTGAAGAAGTTCCAAAGGCGTTGGAGAACATCAAGGGTCATTTTAAATGTTTTGAAAAAAGGGTAATTCCAAATGTGTTCAATTTGGTTAATTAATTATCCGGTGTATTTAAAAGTCTTCCGCTGTACCAATTAAACGATTGTAAATATTATTTAAAATATAATTTTCTTTTGGTAAAAGTCTTCCGCTGTATTTATTTTAATACATGTTATCATCTTGTTTGTGGGAGCATTGTTGCATGTCCCTTTAAGCCTAAGGTGGTTACGAAGACATTAAAGTCCGAGTAATCATTGGCGCTGCAACATTCCCTCGTTTACAGAAGGGGGTGTTACAACTATTTTTACTGATAATCAAGAAATAAGGAACCAAATAACTTCAAAATTAGCTGATAGATTCATCTATCGTGATACAATTATGGTGCATCCTGGTATGATAAAAAAAAATATAAATTCCGAAATAATAGAGGCAGACAACTCCAAGCTCATGAAACAACCAACAAATAAGAAAATTAAACAAACAATTTTCAACATGGCAGAAGACAAAACCCCTGGCCCAGATGGCTTTCCCCCGGAATTTTATAAAAAAATATTGGCACATTGTTGGGTCTTTAGTTTGTAAATCTGTTAGAGCCTTCTTTCACTCAGGCAACATGCTCACTGAAATAAACCAAATATTTATAGCCTTCATTCCCAAAATTGATTCTCCTATGACCATAAACTACTTCAGGCCGATTAGCCTGTGTAACACTATTTACAAAACAATTTCCAAAATTCTAGCTAATAGGCTCAAGACAATTCTTCCGAAGATCATTAACCCATTGATGAAACCCGAATGATCGATCGACCAAGCCTCGAACTTTCGAACACTCTTTTTGTGGGGTGATTTTTGGGGATTTATAGAAAATAAAAGACAAGGATATGGATTGCTAGATCTTGGAGCATCTCACCACAAGATCTACAAAACTCACTCTCTCAAACGTCGGAATCTCACTTTCGAATGATTGAGTCTTTGTTTGGGAATCAATCACAAGCATCTCACCGGGAATGATTCAACAAACGAGTTTCTCTTTGGCATCTCACCTCAAAGGGCGTTGAAGGCATCTCACCAACAACAATTTAGAATCATCTCGATTTAAAGGAAACACACTTTTCATTAATCTCAAATCTGATTTCTAAGTGAGCATACAAGCTCTTTATATAGGAAAAACAATACTAAATGAAAGGCGAAAGGCTAGCTAAAACACTTATTGAGCGGATAATATAAAAGGTCCCTCGGAATGATGGAAAAGGGAGGTGGGAAACCAAGGGACGGAAAGGAGAAGAGTCGGCAACCTTCAAGACCATCAATACATACCAAAATATGCATCTTGATTGCACAAAAACATTTTCAACAAGCTGCTAGATTTCATAATGTTGTAAAGAACAACATTTTCGGTCATCTTCAAGGTTGATTTGGCAAAATTGTTCTTCATAGAAGTTGTATCCACTTAAAATAGCTTTCCAACAAGTGCTCATAGGCTTCAATCGGAATTTTATACAGTCCGGTGGATCCAAAATACCAATGTATCGCCAAGCTGTTTTCTCAATTGAAATTTCGTGTGATTCAGGCTCATATAGTAATATGATCAGATCACAACTCTAACTTCACGAAACAACCAACAAATAAGGAAATTAAACAAACAATTTTCAACATGGCAGAAGACAAAACCCCTGGCCCAGATGGCTTTCCCCCGGAATTTTATAAAAAATATTGGCACATTGTTGGGTCTTTAGTTTGTAAATCTATTAGGGCCTTCTTTCACTCAGACAACATGCTCACTGAAATAAACCAAATATTTATAGCCTTCATTCCCAAAATTGATTCTCCTATGACCATAAACCACTTCAGGCCGATTAGCCTGTGTAACACTATTTACAAAACAATTGCCAAAATTCTAGCTAATAGGCTCAAGACAATTCTTCCGAAGATCATTAACCCCTTCCAAGGTGCTTTTGTTGAAGGAAGGTCCATAGAGGATAATACGCTAACTGCACATGCAATTTTTCACACTTTCCATAAACAAAAAGGTAAAAAGGGTGGGATGGCCGACTCTAAAACTCGATATGGAAAAAACTTATAATAAAATAATTTGGAGTTACATCGAAGCCGTTCTCAAAAAATTTGGATTTCATAAAATATGGATTAACTGGGTTATGATCAAAGTGCTTAACCACACCAACTTTCTCGGTCTTGGTGAACAATAATCCGGGTAAACAGTTCAAACCCCAAAGAGGCATCTGTCAGGGAGACTCCCTAGCTCCTTACATTTTTGTCGTTTTTATGGAAAACTTTGTCGGACAACTTCACAAAGAAGAAACAAGGGAGGATGCCCTTATTGGGATTAAACTAACCCCAAATCCATTTTCTCTCCTTTCTTGATGACACACTTATCTTTGCAAACACCTCACATAAAAGTCTTCATATATACGATTCAAAATTTGTTGAACAATTTCTCAAATCAATCAGGTTTAGTTATCAACTACTAGAAAGTTCTATGCATGTCTTAAGGAATGTAAATGTCAACTTGGCACACTCACTTTCTCGAGATATGAACATTCCAATTTCAACAGGAATAGAAAAATATCTAGGCATACCCATCATCAAAGGTAGAGTGAAAAACTGTGTTTTTTAAGAAGCAATCCAAAGTCTGAAAAAGCAACTCTCAAAGTGGAAGGCCTTAACCTTATCTCAAGCTGGAAGGGTTGTGCTTATTCATGCAAACCTCGGCTCCAAAGTCAACTACCTTATGCAAAATTTCTTGCTCCCTCAAGGTGAGCTTCAACAAATCGATCAGATTAACAAAAATTTCTTTTGGAATATACTTAATTATGAACAATACAACCCTCTTATTAGTTGGGAAAAGATCTATGAAAATAAGGAAGATGGTGGGCTTGGCCTTAAAATGGCCGAAGAGATAAACATCAGTCTGCAACTAAAATTACTTTGGAAAATCCTCACAAACCCTAACAATATATGATCAAAGTCATAAAAGAAAAATATCTAAAAGATGGCATAATCTTTAAATATAATAAACAAAATATCTCGTGGCAATTTGGAAGGATCCTCCATCTTAGAGAAACCATTAGTAAATGACTCTTTTGGATCTTGGGGAATGGAAATACCATAAATGTATGGTCGGACCCCTGGATAAACAATCTCCCTCTCCGATGCCATCAAAGAAATCACGATCCTCATATGAAGGTGGACCACCTTTCCAATCCTCAAAGACAATGGAATATTGTATTACTGAGACAACTCTCCCCCCCCCCCCCTCAGGTGGTGCTTCCCATCTTGGAGACTCCTATCCCAACCTGGAACACTTCAAATAAACTAATTTGGAAACTAAATTGGAATGGAGAATTCACTACAAAATCTCATAAAATAAGAAACAATAATGTGCAAACACTACTAGAAATTTGTTATTTAACATCGGGTAATAGCCGATGTCTTTCAAAAAAAAAAAATCGATGTCTATGTGGGTGTTGTAAAAAGTCAAAAGTTTTTCACATCGGCCAGAACCCGATGTCTATATTATTTATAACATCGTTTGTAATTATAAAAATGATGTTTTAATATGAAAGAGACATCACTAGTATAGAAATCCTACATATGTATATTCATTTTCTCTCTATAATTTGTAATGTTATTTTTCCACCCAAAATTTGGCTATATGGAATAAATACAAAACCGATGTTATTACATATATTGATATCGTTTTCGGTTTTAAAACCGTTGTTTATATATAGTAAAGACATCCTAAATTATTAATTAATCAGATGTGTTAAGTTCGTAAAACTGAAGTGTTTAGTTCGTAACAATGACGTTTTTAGTTCATAAAAATGATGTGCTTAGTTCGTAAAACTGATTTTTTTTTGTACGTAAAGCTGATGTGATTAGTTTGTAAAACTGATGTTTTTAGTACGTAAAACTAATGTGTTAAGTTCGTAAAAGTGATGTCTTTCGTTACAATAAACCGATGTCTTTTGCCCGTAAAACCAATGTACTAGCTTATGAAACGAAGCAATTTGGTTCATAAACCAAATATCCTGTTTATATACACACATACACCAGACCACAATACCAACCAAAGAGAACATACTCGACGTGCTAACTTATGAACCAAATCAATTTGGTTCATAAACCCAATATCTTGTCTATATATACATACACCAGATCAAAGTACCACAATACCAACCAAAAAGAACATGTCTTCAGAAACATAGATCAAATGCCACACGGTGCACTACATTTGACTACTTGGTATTATGAACAAAATTGGCATGTTTAGGACACCAAGGTTATTAAAGGTTGCACATCCTATATTAATAAGGTAACTATTCGGCTGGAGAAAGTATAATACAATATAAGAGGAGATCTATACCCAGCACCACAAATCACACCCTTACCATGCCACAAGGCCCACAACAGGAACAAGAGAGAGAGAGAGAGAACAAGCACAAGACAGCTATGAGATAGAGAGCATGTGGGATCCTAAAAAAAAAGAAGAATAAGGCAGTTATGCGAACAACTTAGAGCAAGTTCCTCACTGATAAAGCCCGAACCATCTGTATGGATCCTAAGTTTTCCATCTTGGTCGTCTTTATCCAAACCACTCTCATCCTGGCAAGAAGAAATGATAACGAACAAAGTAGTAAGGAAAGAGCATATGTTTATGGCGTGTTAAACATAGTTTTTGTAAGATTAGGATAAGTACAAACACACAATTCGTTCAAATTTCATGCTAAACTTATTTGTGCTTCTTTTGATTCCAAACCATTACTTTGCCTAAGAAACTTAGCCCACAAATTGCAAAGAAGAATGTTAAAATGTTGAGGGAAAGGAAACCATAAAATGCTATACCTTGGCAAATGATATGGATAGCCAAGATCATGATCACATTCATGTTTTTGGAGGTACCGCTTCCAGTCACCCTTATATTCACCCAAAAAATAAATAAATGATTCTGCAAAAAAAAAACACAACTGAGTATAAACTGATCAGTTTCATATTTCACTCCAAGCAACTGGTGACTTTCTAAGATAGGAAAAAATAACTAAGCTGAGAAATGAAAGATGTCGTGTCGAATCAGAAAAATGAAAAAGAAAATAACAGATTTAAATGGATAAAATGAGACACTTGCACAAATCTAAAAAAGAAACTTTGCAAACATTGAAGTTTTCTAACTATTGTGAATTGTTTTTTCCTCTTTGTTTGGCTGTTCATTTATAAGAACTAGCTGACTGAAAAAGTAAAGGCCAAGAAATTAGGCGAGTTAGCAATAGCCAATGCAGAGCCATAAAAAAGTCAGCCTTTGGAGATTTTCCTCCAAGAAACAAGCATGTGAATACTTAATTTGAACAAAATAAACAGCCTCGGTGAACTTTAGTCTTGGGCAAGTTAACTCAGAATCTCAAACCTTGCTGCAGTATATTATAACAAAACGGATTACACTAAATCTATTTGAGTAGAAGTACCACAAACCTTTTTTCTGCTTCTACCTATCATCCGAAAATTCTTAGTAGCACACCGTAAATTTCTAAATGTTTGGTTTCTATTCCACACTAGGAGAGACCCTACCCATGGCGCAATATTCATGATTGCTCTTAGCAGTTGGGATTTGGCTACAGAGGGATCACCAACCATCATCACGCTTATGCCCCTAAGAACGGGAATTTTTTTTGTTTAGTAAGACACTTTAGAACACGATATTAAGACTTGGTTAAAAACAAATCACAGGAATATCAGTCAAGGCAAAGGACTGAGCACCCTTACAACGGCCCTAAGCAACACTTGGGTTATAAGATGAGGCAGGGAAATAAAATTAAAAAACACATAAGAATCTATAGTAACAAACACTCTTAAACAGCAGGAGTCTTGGTAATTTAATATTTTGAATCCATTGATAGCCATTCAGATCAAACTTAGAAAATAATGGTGTATGCAGCTTTCAAATTTTAAACCATAGTAAAAGAAACTATCCAAACCTTTCTACCAGCAGGTTGCTCTAATGAATGTATTATATCGACAACCTACAGAAAAATTAGACAACACTTGGATTATAAGATGAGGCAGGGAAATAAAATTAAAAAACACATAAGAATCTATAGTAACAAACACTCTTAAACAGCCAGGAGTCTTGGGAATTTAATATTTTGAATCCATTGATAGCCATTCAGATCAAACTTATACAGATCTAAGACGGAAACTAGAGTATAATCATCGGAAACTAGAGTATAATCATCACCATAAATTACGACAGAAAAACAGTAGATTGGATATCATATATACACTAGAATCATCGGCCGATACATATACAGATCTAAGACGGAAAAGAAGAACATATAAGGTCTGTTTGAATAGCTAGCAAACAAATGACAGATAGAGGGCAAACTAGAGTATAATCATCGCCCAATACCCAATTTGAAGAAATCGAAACTATACCTTTCAACTCTTGACGAAGGGGCAGTGACGAAGAGGCAGTGACGGAATTCGACAGCTAACAACATTTTTTCTGTAATGATTTTTCCCCATGTTCTCTATCTCTTGTGTGTCTGTCTGATGGTTCTGCTTCTGAAGGTCCACTTTTATGCCAAAGGCCTTCTGTTCAGACTTTAACTTATAACTTATTTGAGATATAATGGTGATGCTTATATCTCTTCTTTATGATTGTTTACCCTATAGCATGTTGCAGAAATACCTTTCGAGAATGAAGTGGTGATGAACACCTAGGAGATTGATAATGGAACAGTCACATATTTTGCATAAAATAAACTTCCTAAAGAGTAACTTATTATCTGCCCACGTAGTTTGGGTAAATGATGAGGAGGTATATGTTGTGGCCTATATTACTTGTCCTTCACCTTCATGTGGTTTGTAGTGAATCATGGATCATGATGGCCAACTAACTTCACTTCCCTTTCTTGTTTAGATTGGTTTTCTTTCAAAAGCTGGAGTTAAGGTCTCTGACTAGTTATGAATAACAGAGAATACCTTATCGAGCTCGCTAGTGCATTTATCAGCATTCTCCTTTTCTTTGTCGAATATGAATCTCCATTCAGCAAATTCATCCACAGCTTCTTTATGTGCAATGTCGAACTGCCTCCATAGAAACAACGGTGAATTAAGAAGATGATAATAGAAACTACCTTGATCAGCCAAAACTAAGATTATCTTTACAAATACTGGAACAAATCCACAAATTTAAAGTTTATTCAGCACAAATCTTCAAAAGTAGGGGAAAAGGTTCAAATTGTAGCTCAGTTACATTAATTGTATCACATGTAATGTAACCCAAGGAGTTTAAACTGTAATTTTCAGCTCAGTTACGCATATGATCCGAAATTGCAAGTATCACCAGTGATTAAACCCCCAAAATCTGAATCTACGCAAACAATCGAGCAAAAGAAAAATCACATTTCCTTCAAATTGGACAGTAATTCAAACACAGTCTAGCCTCTCCCATTCAACTGCATTGGAAATCTTCAAAAATTAGCCAAACAAGTAAACAAAATCTAAACTACCCTTACCCCATTAATGTTCAACCTATCACTCTGTCTCTCCGTTTCCATCCAATCTAATGACACTGATGAACTATAAAACTAAAAATTAAGGTTTTACAACAACAAAAATGAATCCACAATAATCTGAGTCTGAGACCAGTGGACCATAATTCGGGCATTAGGTAACAAGAAGACAAATAACCAAATTAACAATTTCGAAGGAGAGGGGGCAACAATCAGTTTGGTGGTCTCATACAACAACAAAGCAAACAATCAAAGCTACGAAAGGGTAAAAAAATTAGACACACAGATAAGAGAAAACGCTAAATCAATTTGAATCCAATTCAATTTCTACAGAATGAGGAAAGAGAAGGAATGGAACCTGGGATTTGAACGAACTGAGAGAATCGACGGGTCGAGGCGAATAAACCAAAGAACAAGATGGTGAGAGAGAGGTAGGAAGAACAGCAGACGAAAGATGAAGATGGATGAGGAAGCCTATAATCAGGAAGTGAAAGATGATGAAACACCAGATCTTGAGAATGACAGAGATGAGGACACGAGGAAGGCGGTGAGCGATGTTAGGTCGAATCAGAGAGGATCACAGAGCAGATGCCCTTTCGACCTCCAAAAGGGGATCAATTCCACCTAGTCCAGTAGAATTCGAAATGGCGAGTGCAAACCCTAAATTACGACAGAAAAAGAATTGTACTCAAACCAAATTCGTGTTTCATCCTTTCCTCACAAAGAGATGAATACACAATTAAATCCAAGTCAACTCAGGAAACAAAAACCCTAACCAAAATCAGTTTCATTACCCGAAATCCCTAAAATCAATTTCATTACCTTAATTCTTGGGACGACCAAAGGCCCCCCGCCGGAGACACGACGACAATGAAGGGCCAGAAGGGATTTCGCTGCTGAGAGATGGGGACGAGAAGCGGGATTTCGCCGGAGAGCCAACATTTCCACCGGAGCCACCCTCAGTTCCGAAGCCGGCGAGATTGGAGGAAGAAGGGGTTGGGGGTGAACCGGTGAACAGGGAGGAGTTGGAGGAGGAAACAGGTTGTCGCAGAGTCGCGGGGAGGCAGAGTCGCGGGTTTGGGTTTGGAAGAGGGAATGACGAGGGGAATGGAAGGAAGAGGGAGTACTGGAAAGTGAAAAGTGTCCCTTTTTCTTAAAAAAAATTCAAAGTGTTAAATTATTTCATATGGGCGGGATTTACCCGCACTTATTTTTTTCCAAAAACTTATTTTTAACATCGGTCAAAAAATAGTGTGATGTCTTTTTTATTTTCAATATCATAAATTTTTTAACCGATGTAAAAAAACTGTTTTACATGGCAGTTTTTTCTGACCGATGTTAATGTACCGATGTTAAATAACAGAATTCTAGTAGTGAAAATACTACAGATCACAAATGGATCTAGAAGCTCCGTTTACCACCTACAACACAAAATTTTATTTGGAAGGTTATGGTTGATGGACTACTAACCAAATTACGGCTTAATAGACACTTCAATAGGGTTCCAGCCTAGTGTGTGCTTTGTCAAAATGTCGATGAAGATGCACATTATCTACTCCTAAAATGTCCTTTTTTTAGAACAATCATGACAAACTACGAATACGTAACATGAAGATATTTTATTAACTCGAGAGCTGAACAATCCATTCTGGAAGATCTCAGCTCCATTAACCACAATAATTCCCATTTTGAGGATCTATGCTTTATTTGGCATACTATCTGGGAATTGAGAAATAAAATCATTTTCAACAACCACAAGATAGGATCACATAAATCTATAATTCACCAAATATGCCAAAATATCAAGGATTGGAACTGTGCTGCTTCCAAAGAAACAACAATAAACGGGAAAGATAAGAGAAAGACCTCTAGGTGGGTTATTAAGCCACCACATACCATCTACAAAATTAACGTCGATGGTTCGGTTAGAGCCTCTAATGATTGCCAATTTGGGAGGCATTATTAGGGACAATATGGGCCAAATGATCGATATCTTTCAGCAGAAAGAAAGATCCGGATCCATCCTTTAGACAGAAGCTGCCTTCTTCTTCTTAGGGATACAACGAGCTATAGAGAAAGGATTACCGAAGGTGATTATTGAAGGTGATAGCTTGAAAGTACTGAAAGCAATTAATGATAGCACCAAGGTCGATTAGGAGATCTGCAAAACTATAGAGAAGATCAATCTAATGAAAGAGAAGTTTGACAAGATCGAATTCCGACATTGCTTCAGAGAATCAAATGCAGCAGCTGATTATATTGCTAGATTTAGAGGTATTTGTAACATGTCAATCCTCCCCCTTGCATGGGGATTTATTTAACATCATCTGTAGGGATGATCAAGGATGAACCTTGTCTTGACAAGACATTCTATTATTTGCCTACTATATATAAAAAAAACACACATTTTATCTAACACATTTATATAAATTTAATTTACCAACAATATAAATCAAGCACAATTTTTTTAGCACATGGCCTTATTCATTTTCAAATTATGATTTGTATCAATATTGATTTAATAAGGTATAGTTTATATATAAATTTGTAATTTTAAAAGTTTATATTATTTTTTATTTGCACTGTCATATTATTTTGAATCGTTTTCCATTAGTAAATTTTTTAAAATTCCATTTTTTATTTGCACTATCATTTTTTTTACTAATTCCATTTTTTTTACTAATTTTAAAAGTTTATATTATTTTACTAATTCCATTTTTTCAACCGTAAGAATTTTTTAAAATTCTCAAAAAAGTACAAAGTAAAGACAATGCTAATAAATTAACGCGAAAACTAAATACACTGCAAATCAAGTTTAGGAATACACAACCATATTAACATGGTGCAAATTAATGATCCATATGAATGTCGTGCACTAAACCCTGATTTGCCTTTGATTTCTAGTGTATACTTGCACGTTGATTCGAACGTGACACTAAGTCAATAAAAACGCGTATTTGCTTAATAATAATTTATGGTGTATTTAATAATACTCTCAATTAACTAGAATTCCATAAAATTAATTTGCTTGCTCATATGGGTTTTTCCGATCCTCGCACTTCGTCGACGATTGTATTCTTACTCAGTGTGCTGATACGGTTCGATATGACACCCTTGGACGGTGGTTTAACCGCGGTTAACCACCCCCAAATCCTCGCCTTGTATAAAAAAAAAATTAATGTACTTGTCAACCAATGAGCAGAAATCTACCTCATTTGATTTAATGACAAATTCGGGCCGGGAAAGAGGCAATTCTCATTGAATAATCAATACTACGGTAATTGATTTACATTAATTACATGCAGAGTTATTTTCTGTCTTAAATTGATTTATCTCTCTGGACCGGTTTCACACTCTTTAAGTGTAAAAAGCAACTAAGTCGCCCAACAGAGGGAAGTCCCCATTGCCTGAGGAGGAAGAAGACGAATTGTCTGCATCATTTTCCAGCATCCAGAGCAGGTGTTCAAAGAGGACCACCTCACACCCTATGGTGATCCCGCAGTCTCCAGAGCCGTCCGATCGGCCGACTATCAGATTCTGAAAGGCAGGATTGTTAACCACCTGCGATCTTACGTGATACTCTCTCCTTGACTTCCCCACCCACACTCTCACCATCCTCCCGCCCGCATCACTAGCATCCTCCTGATGTTGATCGGACGGTGAGAGTGCATTCGTGGAGGTGGGGCTGGATGTAGCGGATACCCGCCCACTGCCTTGCTTCCCAAAGGAGTTCATCTTCTTTACAACACTGTGCTTCAGCTTCTTCAGCTTATCCACTTGGGCCATTTTTATTTTGTAATTGAATCTGTGTGTTTGAGAGAGAGCTATGCTATATATATATATATATATATATATATATATATATATATATATATATAATACTAGTAGTAGAGAGAGGGAATTTGAAAACTAAAAAGATAGAGATAAGGTTTGAGAAGGTTGAACAACAAAATTTCAATTTCAAAGTGTATGTGGATTGGGAGGTGCATGTGACCGTGTCTTTGTTATGTCTTCCCATTTGCTTATTACATGACAATTGACATACACTCCATAAATGATTATTGGTTTAAGTTGTTACATTATTAATAGAATCCATTTTATCTTATCTTATCGTTATTAATTATATATGCTAATTAATCCTATCCTAATATTAATTAATTAATTAATTAATTGCTCCAATCCTTAACTAACCTGCCATTTTTTTGGTGCTCCTTAATAGTCTTCCAAACACACTAATTCTATTTTGTCCTTTTAATGTTTAAATTTATTGGCGGACCCAATTATTTTAGGGACAATTGGTTATATATCCCTCTAAATTTTTTCAATTAGTTATATATCCCTTAAATCTTTAAAATAAGTTATTTGTCCCTCATATAATAAAATAATTATTTATAAATCCAAATTGTATTTCTTGCCATTGATCTTTGTTTTTAGAGGAAATTGGGCTGAGTATAGATCCATCGGGTATCCAAACTAAGGATTTGTCCACCCGGTCGGTTTTTGTTTTACTGTTCTTCTTCTTTCTTTCCCTATTCCCCCAGTTTCAACGTTTTCAGTTTTTGTCGTTCATCCTTTCCACTAACCGTACCATTCCTCTCCATTTTAATTGATACACTAACAATGAATCAAGCAGAGCATCGCAAGGTTAGTGCACTATCATTATAATTCGTTGTCTATTTTGGTAACTGAACTTTTTCCATTGTTGAATTCGGTTTTTAATGCAGTTTGTATCCTTTGTATTGTCTTCTTATATGTGTAGTTATATCTGATGTTCAACTCGAGTCATATAGAGGGACAATTGTGGACTCTTATATGTGAAGTTATATCTGGCAATTCGATGTGATTTTTTGCTTTTGATCATTTGTACGTTGTTTTTTTCTTTCTCATTTGTACGTTGTTTTTTCTTTCTCATTTGTGCGCTGTTTTTATGTGTTTTGTAGAATAACTTTCTCATGAGGACACCCCTTACCATGTAACGGAGGGACAATTGTGGACTCTTGGATCAAAATAAATGAAGGGGTGAGATTGATTTAAAAAAACACAATTAACTGTATAACTATCTAGCTAGTATTCATATTTAACATTAAATATGAATACTAGTTGTTGTAACTGTATCTTTAACTAAATAGTAATATGTAATATTCAAGTTTTATTAGTTTGGAAAATATGAATACTTAATAATTTAGATGTGAATAACCATGTCACTAAATATGAATATTATCATATTAGGTGAATAATAGTTGACGGTTACCAGTTTTAAGCATTTAATTAGTATTCATATTTAACGTTAAATGTGAATACTAGGTAGTTACATATTTTTTTTAGAATAATTGTAAGCCTTTGATTCTTTTAGATCTAATGGCTCACATTTGTCCCCTGGCCCCGTTACATGGTAAGGATTGTTTCACCAAAAAGAGCCCCGTGTTTTGTAGAACATTGATTATTGGTTATCTGATAAGGAGAGATTTCATGCTCGGGGTAATATCTACTTCCAACCCAAAGTTTGTGAAGATATTAAAGAGGGTTTATCAGCTTATGATTTTCATCATCTTAAGAATATCTATTTAGGGTTAGTTTTAGTACAAGGTTCCAAAATATGTTTCAATTTTCAGTTAATTCATCAAATGTTAATGCATGAAGTTGTTTCAAAAAAAAGAAATGGAAATGTAGTTCAAGGTTTCCTTGTTAATTCCATTTCATGACTGGTCTTTCAGTTATTGAATATGATCATGTACCTTTAAAGTCTGTTGCATTTAAGGAAGATTTTGGGAGAAAAAAGGTGTCATGATCTGATATTTTGAAAATGTTCAGAGTTTTTTTTTTTTTTTTACAGTAGGCAAGAATTAGGAGCGATTACACAAGTTGGGATGGTATTGTTGTTAAAAAGGTCTAAGGCTGTCAGCTTTACATTTTTACCCCTTGTTGTAATCCTGAGAAGTTTGAAAGATATCACTGGGGTTGGGAATCTTATATTAAGTTAATACAAAGTTTGAAAAAGGGCGGCTACTATTTCGACTGGATTTAAAGATAGGGGAGTATATGAGCTGTTTGGATATCCTCTAGCATTTCAGATGATATTTTATTCTCTTTGTCAATTTCTAACTATATATATATACAGTGACGGAGCCAGAAAATTTTCGAAGGGGGGGCACCGTCAGAAATTTACGATATTGTTTTGAATTAAATTGACATGAAGAATTATATATAATATGATAATTAATGATGTTATTTTAAGATAAAATATCAGCGATTTATGATAAATATAGTCAAACATTAATATAGGTTCTACTCGAGCTTGACTTGTTTCTAAATGAGATAAATATAATCAAACATTAATACTAGACTTGTTTGGCTCAAATAAAAACCCTAGTAAGTATAATTTATTGTACTCATAACATATAATATATGTATAACCAAATATAAAAATTTTAAACTTGCGTAACTTCTTATCTAATTATCGGAATGATTAGTATAACCTCTCATTTCCAAGCTCTCGAGATAAAGTATAGTATGCAAATGTTAATTTAAGTAAAATATAAAATCATTATAGCCTATTGAAATAAAATTAAAGTGATTAATATGCACTTAATTTTTAAATATTTATAACTTTTTACTCAGATGTCGGATTAAGGCGTATTATATATCAAAACGAAGCTATCGACGAGGAGAATACACCTAGGTAGTTCGTCACGTGAGAGAGGAGGCACATGCCCCCCTAGTCCCCCCTCAGCTCCGCCCCTATATATATATATATATCATTTATATAAACCAGCATGTTTTTAATGTATTTTACAGGCTTGGGTAATGTAAGTTTTTCCTTTCATTTCACATAAAATAAATTGCACATTTAAGTATGTTTGGAATGACCCAATATCTTTACATTGGGATTGTGATGTCAAAAACAATTATGAGCAATCAATTTCATTATTTCAAAGAGAAATGGTAAGCTTCTTCATTCATTCATTGATTTTCAGCATCCTTTTATGTTTTATCGTTTGTCAACTATCTCCCATGGGTTATCAACTAGCTATCATTGTTTTCAGCTATCTATCATGGTTTTTTAAGCATACCTTTACCTTTATATTGTTTGTATACAATGTTCCAAAAAACGCTTGGCGGATGCTCGACCGAGAGGTGGGGTCAAGGGCCTAGGCGGAGTAGGCAGGGTCTAGGCGGACTTTTTATTTTAACATGTATTTTTACTTGTAAGTCAGGTCAAAGACCTAATAAAGGCTATATAAATTAATAAACTTTCATAATTTTCATAGTCCATATTGTTCACCCTTTTCCAAAGCGAATAAGCATAAACCATGATGCTTCCTGTTCAATCGGGACAAAATCAATAACATAAAACATTATCAAAGTCTAAAACAACCTGGAAGTTGTATATTAAAACTTAAATTTTAAAATATAATCATGGCTGAACGTTAATCTTCTAGACTTTTATGTATTCATTTGGATCAAAACCTTTGAATTTGCTTTTTTTTTTAAACTAAACTGCCCAGACCTTCCAGACCCACCTAGTCCCGCCCAAAATTGCCTAGACCTGCCAAGATCCACCCAAAACAGCCCAAAACCACCCAGAAACTCGCCAAGCTAGCTCTCCGCCAAGCAAAGCCCGCCAAGCTCCTTGACTTGAAGGTCAAAGACTGCCCAACGTCGCATCCAACTTATGGTGAATTTGCAAGGAAGCCTAGGATGGAGTTTGAAGATGAAGCTGTTGATGATGTTTTTGATAAAATTGTTGAACTAGTTTTTCCAAACGTTCGTAAAAGTTCTACTTGCCATGTTAAGGGTGTAAGAAAGCATTTTTTTTTATAAGGCTTGGCGATGTGCTTCATACACTTCCTTCTCATGTACCTGCACTCCCTCCTTTTGCACTTGCTCTTGTTGCATTTGATGATGACAATGACTTTGAAGTCCCATTGTCGAGGTTGAAAAGAAAAGAAGTTGATGCTGATGCTGATGCTGATGCAAAAAAGAATAGCAACAAGAAGCAACAAATCCAGTGACATGATACTATATTCGGAAGAGGAGGAAGTCTAGGAAACATGATGAACCATCTGCTTCATTTGATGTTAAAGACATCGAATTAAATGAAAGTTCAAGCTTGAAATTTAAGATTCAATAGACTAAAAGGTTGTTGAAGTTGAAACTGAGAGTTTGTTGTGTATTAAGGGGGGGAAGTGTACTTGAGGATCATGAAGACAATGTAATTGATAAAATTGAAGTTTGTGAGAAAGGGTTGGATGCAGTCGATGAATGGATGGATGTAGCTGACAATCAGCGCTATGAAGTTGAGAAAGGGTGTTGGAGAGTCAATTTAAGGATACAGGCATCAGGATTGATTCAGCTGCCAAAGAAGTTAATGAACTTGACGAATTGGTAGGGGAAGGTGTTGACAAAGATGAAGATAATGGGGATGTGCATAAGGATGGTGAGAATGTTGTGTAATGGCCCGGGATTAGAAATCCCAAGTTACGTTTCGAATGATAGAATCCTTCGTTAGGATCTTGCGCTTTGAGTACAGGTTAAAGGTTTGAAACCGAAGATTAGTAATTAAAATGGGATTTCGAACCCACATCTGTAAGGTCCGTTGGAGACACCTAGGTAAAACCCATGTACATGTCCTAAGGCTAGGTCGCGAAAACCATTTGTCATGCAAACATAAATCTAAAACGATACGTAGGGTGTCATGGCAGACCCGGGTCAAAACATATTCCAAGTAATATCAAGTTCAAAAACCATGAAAGTCAGTGAAGTCAAAGTCTCAAGGCACTCTCTCAGAGCCATGCAAAAGTCTCGCGCTCAAGAAGTCAAACAACATCATCAATCATATATTTAACATATGCCTAAAAAAAATTAAATTCATGTAACTCTTCAATTCGATCAAACAACATTGATAGGTCTATCATTGCAATATCTAAGCGGGGTGGTTATATGTATCGGAAGCCTTCGACGTTGAACCAGAACTTGACGTTCTTGTCTGAAAGGACGCTCTAGGCAGAAAACGCGTGGCTATGCACCGATTTTCTTCCTAATTGCGTCAAAAAAAAAAAACCATGTTACGATGTACATTGGTCCTCTGACTTCGCATCTATATTCTATAGTTCTTGACCTTCATTCGTTAGGACCGAACCGACAGTATTGGATAATAGATCGGCTTGATCCGACAGTATCCAATCATTCTCTTAGGTCTTAGGGCATCCGCAGTCATCAGTTTTCCTCTCCCCTTTGCTTACCTTTTAGCCTTCTTATGGATGTAGAGTGAACCTGATAGGAGGAATAGGGAAGGGCAACCTGGGTGGGAAGAGGTAAACCCTTTCCCTTTCCCCTTCTCTTTTTTACACTTTAATCATTAATTTATATATATTTATTAAATGAATTGTGTTTTGATTGGTTAAAAATGTATAGTGGGTATAAATAAAGTTTAAAAATATGTAATAGGGTAGACTTATGGATGTGGGGAAAATCTTAAAGGAAGAGGTAGAAGTATTGAAAAATGAGGTGTCGAAATATTACGAGGAGAGATAAAAAAAATTGGGAGTGGGTTTACCCCATGAATGCGGATGCTCTTATGGGGTATTTAAAAGAGAGAGAGACACACTCTACACAAAAAAAAAAAGTAAAATACTCCGTAAAATAAAAAGGAAAACCATGGACGGATGGGCGAAGGAAAGCAAGAAACAGTATTCTATTTTCCGGGTCTCCCTCTTCTCGCTGCTGTGTCCGCTGGGGTGCTTAGGGTCTGGGTTTTTCGGGTTTATTTTGCGTAGTTCTTTTGTTGTACTAGTGACTGTATTCTATTTTCTTGTTGTATTTTCTTTTGCTATTTGTATGTTTAGGCGGCTTGCCGTCTGCCGACTTTGTCGGCCTCTCGAGATCCGAACCTGTCCGGTATCGAATTATTTCCTAATCAAAAAAAAAAAAAAAAAAAAAAGCAAGAAACAGTGTACGTTAGCTAGTGACAGGCTGTGAACACATTGGAGTGACGTCGTTTGGAGCGAACTCGGCAGCCGCTTTCCACAGAACGGCGCGGCGCCTCCCAAACAAGTCACTATCAAACCAGTTCATTTGCCAGTTATAGCATTTCAGGTTACCAACTTGTTCACGTTGCTTTGCTTACTCTCTGTTTGCGATCCCCTTTTAATGGAATTAATAACGTCAATCCTCTAACTGATTTTTATTTAGGGAAATTTACAGAAAACCACCCACTAAATGTAGCCTCTTATACTTAACCACTCATCAAACAAAAAATTACAGAAAACTATTCATTAAATAGGTTTTGTTTACAAATCACCACCCGTCGTCTATTTTTATTAGATTTTTGTCAAATATATATGATAATACATTATTTTAAGTTTTATATTTAACTTAAACTCTCAAATACATATCAAAATATATTTGATTAATTTTTTTTAATTTTTTTTACAAACATGATGTATATATAGACTTGTCAAAACACAACCCGATCCGGTCGACCCGACCCGAACGCCCGGAAAATTTTCGACTCGAATCCGAAATTTTGACCCTGAAATTTTTTCGACCCGAACCCGAAAAACCAAAAATTTTCTGGGTAATCTGGGTTTTGACCCGGTGACCCGATTAATTTATAATTATATATATAATTACATTTTTTATATATAATTAAAATTTGTCGCAAAATGATCAAATCATTATTTTTTTAATTTAAAAAAAGAAAAAATTGACAAACCCGAAATCGACCCAAAATGACCCGAAACCCGTTTTATCCGGGATCCGTTTTACCCAAGACCTGAAGTGACCCGACCCGAATGACCCGTTTGACAGGTCTATGTATATATGAACAAATTTGTTCTATTTTATTCCTAAAAAAGTTATAAATTTTATAGACTTCTTTTTAATCAAAATTAAAAATAAATTTATAAGTCATTAGCATTGTTTAAATTTAATAATTATTTTAATACTAATAATTAATTTATCATTTTCTTTTATATTTGTAAACACCTATACTATACACTAAAAATGAAAAAAAATCTAAATATTGTTTAAATAATATTTTTTCCAGGCTCAAAAGTATTTTTTATTAAATGTATCTTTATTAAAATTTGCTTGACTTTTTAAATAAAATTAAATAATATTTTTCACATTTAGAACATCCGCCCTTCAAATAAATTTAAAATTTGTACACATTTTTTCCCTAATATATTAATATAAAGGCTCAAAAGTATTTTTTATTAAATGTATCTTTATTAAAATTTGCTTGACTTTTTAAATAAAATAAAATAATATTTTTCACATTTAGAACCTCCGCCCTTCAAATAAATTTAAAATTTGTACACATTTTTTCCCTAATATATTAATATAAGTGTTTACCCCTACAATAAATATAATTTAAATATATTCAAGTTTAAACTTTAAATTTGAAGTATAAAATAATAAAATGTACTATATTTAATGGAATTCTAATGGAATTATGTGGTGGGTGGTGATTTGAAAACAAAACTTATTTAATGGGTGGTTTTATGTAATTTCGTCTTTAGTGGGTGGTTAAGTGTAAAAGGCTATATATAATGGGTGGTTTTCTGTAAATTTCCCTTTTATTTATTACTCCCTCTGGGTTTCAAAATAGGTTTTATTTCAGGATAGTTATTGTTTCAAAATAAATGAGTTACTTCTGTTCCAAAATATATGGATTTTTATTTTTTGACATGTTTTTTAACGAACAAAAAATTATATAAAATATTTTTTTAAAAAATATTTTTTTTACATAATATGATACTTATTACTAATAAGTATTAGATTATATACAAAAATTAAATAAAAAAATAATATTTTTTTACAGTTCTCCGCTCTTTAAAAAACGTGATGAAAAGTATATATTTTGGAACAGAGGTAGTAATAGTTAAGAGATTGTAATGATTTGTATTGATAAAAATATATTGATCTGTTTGCTCATTTTTAAAAGATGACGTTGTTTTCTTAAAAGTAAAGTGTTTTATTAATATTTGTATAAATAGATAAAACATCATATATTTTAAACACCGTATATTTTAGAACGGAGGTACTTCATCCATTAATAAATACTACGTAGTATTTTAAGTTTTTTTTTTTTGTTGTTGAATGAATTATTAATCGGAAATTTCGCGAGGTACCCTCGTGGTATAACAATTTTCGCCGGGTATACAAAAGTTTGACATATTTCGCGTGGTACCCCTGACATTTTGATAGATTTCGCCTCGCGCCCCTTAAGGGTTAAGTTTAACCGAGAAAGAGGGTCTCCGTTAGATTTGAATTAAAAAAAAAAAAAAAAGGAAGGAAGGAAGACGGTTGTGGCAAACGATTGTCTGAGCGAGCGAACAAAGGAGGACGAAGGCAGGAGGAGGACGAAGTGGCTGGTGTCTGCATCTTCTCGATGCCGGCGAACGCAGCCCTCCGACTGAGCATATGGGGGACGTCGAGCCGAGAGGGGACCAAGCTGCAATTGGGTAGGGAGAGGAACGAGCCCTTCACCCTCGCCCTGTGCTCTCTCGAAGATTGGAGGCGACAGGCGAAAGCAACTCAAATCCAGGTATCCCTCGTCTTCTTCCTCTCAGCCCTAGAAGAAGAAGCTCCACTATTAGGGTTGTCGCTGGTTCAAATTCAAGCTCGAATATCGACTTCAATGATCCCGATTGGGAAAGGGATTGCATTGAAATGACTAACCTAGAGTAAAAACTGGTTGGATTCTTCATTTGAAAGGAGTTGGGGATTGGATCAAAGACTAATTTCTGTAATCTATTTGATTAGATTTTATTTAGGCATGCTCTCTCAAGAAGTAGCTTGTTCCCATTTTTCTCTCTTTTTTGTAAATCGAATTTGCCAAATTGCTCTATAGTGCAATCCGATGATTGGTGTTGTCTGACCGCTTCCTTTGCTCCTTGGTGGGATGACAGAGGTCCAGCCACACCTTATCCCATTTCCTTCAAGGATGAGAGTAATGATGACTGTGATGATGCTCCAAAAGATCGAAAAAATGATTATGTGAATAATGATGATAGGGCTCTTCTGAAGGTATGAGATGAGTTTTCTGCCCTCTTATCTTTTATTTGCAAATCGGTTTCATATATTTGTATTAGTAATACCTATTAGTCTTTTGGATTAAGGTAGCTAAGTATTTGTTTGCCAAGGTTTACTTTATTCTCACTTTTGCTCGATGGATGGAGTATGTTTATTTGTTTCCTACATGAATATCATGATACGTGTTTATTGCTTGACTGCTGGTGGAATTCTCTGGAGGCTGGTTAATTCAGTGTTGCATTCCCAGGGTTGGTTAGTATCGCAACCCTATTTCCTAAAAGGCTTAAATCGATTATGTCCCATTACTCTTAATAGTGACAGCAGGATCATGAGTCTCCACCATAACTTGCTAGGAGGAGCATTATGAATCCATGGTTTAAGAGAAAATCTCCGTCAAATAGTATCATTTTAATAGTAATCTTCTTTCGTGCTGTCATGTTGTGCAAAAGTAAGTGTTGTTTGCTACCTTTAGAATTCAGTATGGCTTGAAGGCTATTGTCTGTATTTGTTTCTGCATCTGTAAATCCACTAATTTGCCTAATTTTTTGGTCTGCTTTGGTTTGGGAGTGGAGGATATATTGCTCGTGGTTAAGCATGATGGAATTCAGTTTGCCTTTTTTTTTAGTTTATATACTTCGTAGTAAATTAAAGGAATAAAAACATCTAAATCTTTTTACTTTTCTGCAGGTTATCAAATATTCTTCACCTACTTCTACAGGAGTTGAGTGCTTTGATCCTAATTGTACTTGGATGGAACTTTGGTACACATGCTTTTTTGTGTTTAATTTTCTTTTCCTTTTATATTCCAATAAATGCATAACATACTAAGCTATTGAACACGAACAATGCCTAAAGCAAGTGGTTCTATTGACTTAAAGCATACATCAAGGGGAGGTTGTATTCACAGTGAGAACTTGTGCTTGATGTGCTCATAGTCCTTCATTTAAGGTCACAGATAGGAGGAAAAGAATAAGGAATCTATAAATGGGCAAGTACCCTCGAGCTGTGTTTTTAGCATACATATCCAGGAAAATGGCTGATCTACATTGACTTGATTCAGAAAATGGAAAACATTTTTTAAGGCAGATGCATAATTCACTTTTTAAAACATTTTCCTTAATTGTGTTAATCTGAATTGTAATTGAAATTATTGAAGGGCAAATTATATATGTACTATTGTTTTGATTTTTTCCCCAAAATTTGTAAGCCTATTAGCTCAAGCGGTAGAGCAATGTGCTTAGACACAAGATGTGGGTTCGAATCCCACATAGGCTATATAGATAACATATAGCAGTACATTACATCTGTAAAATTTGGTATGATTTTTTATACCTTGCAGCAGTACAATATTATTACTTGATAGTCAACATCAAAGAATATTCAATTTTTCACTTCTCCATCCAATTGAATTATAACAAAGTAACTGTTTCATTCCGTTTTGCACTTCTTTTTCATTATCTAGATTTTGACTCCAATATTCACTAGCTACTACTCCCTCCGTTCCAAAATAGATGGCCTTTTACTTTTTAACACGTTTTTTAAGGAGCGGAAAACTCTATAAAATATTATTTATTTGATTAAAATTTTTATACTATTTGATACTTATTACTAATAAGTATCTAATTATATAAAAAAATTTAATTAAAAAATAATATTTCATAGAGTTTTTCGCTCTTTAAAAAGCGTGCCGAAAAGTAAAAGACCATGTATTTTGAAACGGAGGGAGTACTACATATGCATAGGAACTAAACAGTCTTCCCCTCCACTCGGACTCGTCTTTTCAAACTACCTCATCTATGACTTACCAATCCATTCATGAAGAATACACCTTACATATGTAATGTACTGCTATATGTTATCTATATAGCCTATGTGGGATTCGAACCCACATCTTGTGCCTAGGCACATTGCTCTACCGTATGAGCTAATAGGCTGGCAAATTTTAGGGAAAAAAACAAACCAATAGTGCATATATAATTTATCCTTCAATAATTTCAAATTTCAATTACAATTTGGGAGACAATAATAAATTTGAAAAAAAAAAAACACCTATCAAACAATCAAGATTCAATACAAATTACAATATAACAAATCAAGACAAATTGTCGGAAAGTTCATCCATCCATCCCTTAATTGCTCGATTGAAACTAATTTAATGTATTCAGAATTCAGGCCTACTGCTTCAATATGGCTTTGCCTACTACTTCATAAAGAATACAGGTTGTAGATTCACAAAAAGAACAACACAAACAAGCAGAGATGACAACCTGTATTTCACTCGATGACAACCTACAAATCAATGACAGAGGAGCCATTGGAGGATGTTTCACTCTGGATTTCGCCCCAAAAACCTTAGCAAGTAGAGACTTTTGCCCCTAACCCTAACCCTAGGTTTCGAAAATTCAAAATCCCTAACCGTAACCCTAACCCTAGGTTTCCAGGAGCCATTGAAGGAGGGTGGACCATGGATTCAATGGTAGGAAGATATGGCTGAATGGAAGAAGACGAGGGATACCTGGATTCGAGTTGCTTTCGCCTGTCGCCTCCAATCTTCGAGAGAGCACAGGGCGAGGGTGAAGGGCTCGTTCCTCTCCCTACCCAATTGCAGCTTGGTCCCCTCTCGGCTCGACGTCCCCCATATGCTCAGTCGGAGGGCTGCGTTCGCCGGCATCGAGAAGATGCAGACACCAGCCACTTCGTCCTCCTCCTGCCTTCGTCCTCCTTTGTTCGCTCGCTCAGACAATCGTTTGCCACAACCGTCTTCCTTCCTTCCTTTTTTTTTTTTTTTTAATTCAAATCTAACGGAGACCCTCTTTCTCGGTTAAACTTAACCTTAAGGGGCGCGAGGCGAAATCTATCAAAATGTCAGGGGTACCACGCGAAATATGTCAAACTTTTGTATACCCGGCGAAAATTGTTATACCACGAGGGTACCTCGCGAAATTTCCGATTATTAATTTTTGTTTCTGCTCTTCAAAAATACCCTTACAATAATTTGAGAGATTTTAGTTTACACTTAATGAATTAATTTGTACGTGACTTGCACATAATTTTATACAGTATGCTTTTTCTGTGCAACTTTACCTACTTAGCCGTAAATAAAAGAATAATTTATATATAATTAATATTATGGTTGAGAAATAAAGTGCACATATATATGGATTAACTGTTCTTCTAGAATTAAAATCGGAATGTAATAAATACTACAAATAATAAACGATTAAGGAGCGAAATTAAAATGTGATTTTATATATCTAGATAACTTTTAATTTGTACAGGTACAATGTGAGAAATGATGATAAATATTGTAAAGGACAAACTTGAAATGAAAATTCAATTTGGACGCCCCTGGACTGAACCTACAAAAGGCTGGCACCTGTGTAGATCGAAAATTTGATTTCAACAATGTACAAAAACCAATCAGTTGAACTTGATCCTAATTCTAATTAAAATTAAAATTGGGGAAATGAAATTTAAAGGGAGTGAAATTAGAAGAATTAATAAGCATAAAAGGTAGCGAGATCATTGTCAAGGGGCTGAATCTGAGGGTCGGAGTTGTCGATCATCCAGCGGAGGTGATCGAAGAGGACCACCTCGCATCCAATTGAGACGGAATCAGAGCCGTCAGCGTCGACGGATCTCTCCAAGAGGTCCTGCATCACAGGGTGAGTGAGAAGCTCGGGGCGGACCTGGTACTCCCTCCGAGTTCTGCCGACGTACACTGTTTGGAGGTTGCCGGAGGAGAAGGTGTCGCCGGAACCGGAGGAGGAGATGGCGCTGTTGGAGCGGCTGAGCTTGTTGCCGAAAGAATTGATCTTCTTGAGCGCGGATCTAAGCTTCGTTAGCTTCCCAGCCTTTGCCATATATTAATCTTCCGATGATGAATTGGGGAATTGAATGTGGATAGGGATGAGTAGGTTTATGGAGGAATTGGGGAATTGAACCAGGTAGTTGTAGGTGGGGAATCAATGGAGGGGGGAGAGGGCGGGTTTATAAAGATCGAGTGGGCCGGGAAAGCGTCTGTGGGGCCACACCAAGCATGTTTGTTTCCAGGGCCCCAACAATTTGGCTGTATTTTTTAATTCAAATATTTTTGGGAAATTCCGTTTGGTACCCCGAGTTTTTGACAATTCCGGATGGTGTCCCACACTTTTTTTTTGTCCGGATGGTACCCCTGAGTTTTGTCAAAAGTCCGGCCCATGCCCAAAACTCATAGTTTCTTCTTTTTAATGAATAAAACCACCCATTATTTTTATTTTTTCATAAATATGCCCATTTACTTTTAACATTGAACAAAACTACATATTAATTAACAAAATTCAACACAAAAGTGACAAAACCAACTTTATTTTTTAAAATTTTACAAAATCACATATTATTTCCAAAATTTTTATTGCAATATTTGTAAATGTGATTGATCAATATTTCCAAAATTTTTATTGCAATATTTCCCAAATTTTTTATTGCAATATTTTTAACACATATTATTTTTCAAAACAATATTTAACTTATATCTCATTAACTTTAAACATTTGTAAATTTGATTGATCAATTTAACCAAATGCTTGATTATAATTTTTTTGAAAAATAAAAGTAAATTTTATTTATTTATTTTTCTTCTTGTAAAATAAAAATATAATAAGAGATTAATAATTCTTATTTTATTAGGTTTTATGTATTCCAAAAAAAAAAGAAATGAATAACACCTTCTTTTATTACACAAGAAATGATTTTGTGCATTTTTTAAAGCATAAAGGGTGGTTTTACACAAAGTATGGTTTTACAAAGTATTTTTTTATAATGTATAGGTTAACTATTTTTGTTCACATAATAAGATAGTGGATTTGTGCAAAATTTTGTAAATAATGGGTGATTATGTACATGCAATATTTGACAAATAATGAGATTTATTTTTTATAAAATATGAAAAATATGTAACGGATCTTTTGTGTAATGTCAAAAATAATAGTTGATTTTCTTCAAAAAAATTTTTGGAAAGAATGGGTATTTTTTGCTACAACTTTGGCAATAATGTGTGATCTTATTAATTTTAAAAAATAAAGGTGATTTTGTCAATTTTGTTTTGAATTTAGTTAAATGATAAGTAGTTTTGTTTAATGTTAAAAGTAAATGGGCATATTTATGAAAAAATAAAAATAATGGGTGGTTTTATTCATTAAAAAGAAGAAACTATGAGTTTTGAGCATGAGCCGGACTTTTGACAAAACTCAGGGGTACCATCCGGACAAAAAAAAATGTGGGACACCATCCGGAATTGTCAAAAACTCGGGGGTACCAAACAGAATTTCCCAATATTTTTTTTTAAAAAAAAGCCTTAATATTATTTCCTCGGACAAATTTTGTGTTTTTAGTAGGGTGAGCATAAATCCCGCAAATGTTGAGTTCGTTCCAGGTTCATTTCGGTCCCACAAATTCCGTCTCATTCCACATATGTATATAATAATATATACATACACGGTACGTAATGTGTGTGTGTGTTACATCTTTGAAAATAGCAATATATACATGAAATTTTTATTTTTTTTATAATTTTTTTTATTTGAGGGACAAGGCTCATTCCGTCCCGAGATAAATAGCAATATATACATGAGATAATATTATGGTGTTTTAAAAAATAGAATAACATTTATTATTTTGTATAAATAAATGATATTTCATGAAATCGATAAAAAGATAAGTGTTAGATAAAATTAATTATGAAGAAATAAAGAATTTTTTTTTAAAAAAAAAAGGATGATATAAATATTTATTAATCCATCTGAGAAGTTAAGGTAGTGAGCTAGTGATGTGGAGGATAATGGAATGAAATTTTATTTGTTGGATGAGATGTAAATTTCAAAAAGGAGCTTGTATGACATAAGTTAAAGAAGGGGATAAGGTAGAATGTTTAGTCATCATTTTGTGGTTTTATAGTGTTATTTTTGTTTTATGAAAAAGATATCATTATAGATATTTTAGGTTTTTTTAGTAGACAAACAGTTAAAGGGATTACACATAGTGTAATCCTACTTCATGATCATCCTTGAGAATGATGGAGTACAATTCCCTATTATAAGGGTGTGAAGATTTATTACAAACAATACTATTTCGAGCTATGTATAGTCGGCTATTTTATTAGCTTCCCTGAAACAATTTTTGAAATCTATTTCTTCAAATTGCGTCATGTCGTGATCATGTGGTGAATCTTCTCGATATGGTGCTGAATTTCCCAATTGATATTGCTTCGTTTATTGATTTCCTTGATGACTATCAGGTTATCACCTTCGTAACGATTTTGCTTAAGCCTCTTTTTGTTGCACGTTGCATTCTCTGGATAATAGTAGTTGCTTCTGTTTGGAGAACCGTACCTTTACAAGTGTCCTGGTAAAAAATATCAACTACATGTCCCTTGGAGTCCCTAACGACTCCTCCCACATGATAAGAGCCCGTGGGCTTCACCGAGCCATCCACATTGATTTTGTAGATGGCTCCATTAGGTTTATCTCATTTTGCTTATTTTCTTGTTGTTTTCTTTTTGGATTCTTTTGAGGTAGACTCTTTCCACATACTGATATTGTTTATTATTTGATAGACAATGTTCTTTATTGGTTGCGGTTCTTTATGTTTGAATATTAGGTTATTTCTGATTTCCTAGATGGTTTGCCAAATGAAGTATAATTCTTCAATTTGTTTGTTATTTTTACCTTTTGAGACAAAATTTGAGAGGTTTAGAGTTCCCATAAGGTGACCATAGTTGGGGTAGATACTTCTGGTGAAATTGCAGTTTAGAAATAAATGGTCTGAATCCTCATCATAACAACTGTAAAGGGAGCATTGTGAGGGAACTCTATTTATATATTTACTGAGGCGGGTTTTTGTTGGTAGACAGTCAATCATAAGCTTTCAAAGGAAATTTTTGGTTCTAGGGGAAATCTTTAAATTCCATATCCAGTTAGTGACTTGGGTAGTATGGTATATTGTATCTTTTAGTTTTTTTTTGGTAGATTTAGTAGTAAAGGTTTCGTTTGATTCAGGTTTCCAAACAAGTCTATCACTAGAATCCCAATTTGGTAATCTTATATCTAGAATTTCCGTGACGATGTGTGCTGGAAATAAATTGTTTATAAGGGGTATATTCCATTGTTTGTTTGTTGTGATTAAGTGGCTGACCTTCATGTTTGGATCATGGTTGTCTTGATATTCTATAAGTGTTGGAGATTGCAGCAATTGATCATGGCAGAGGTTTATGGACTCGTCATTTCCAATAATCCGTAGGAGTCCTTTGTTAAATTTGTTTCTTAGGGAAATAAGTCTTCCGAATCGCCAGGAGGTGTTGTGCGTAGTTCTTTGGTTAATGGTTTCTTTTTGGAGATATTTTTCCTTGATAAGTTTAACCCAAATATTGGCAGGGTCTGAGTGAAGTTTCCAAAGAAGTTTCATTTGAAGACTTTCATTTAGATCCTCCGATTTCCTGATTCCTAGACCACCTAGGTGTTTAGGCTTACAGATGTTGTCCCAACTTATGAGAGGAGTATATTTTTCCGATTGACATTTGTTCCGGAAAAAATTCTTGTTGATCTGGTCTATTTGATGAAGAACGCCTTTTGGGAGAAGAAATTTTTGCATGAGATAGATTGTTGTAGAGCTAAGATTGGCTTGTATAAGAACAATTCTTCCTGCTTGAGACAGTGTTGAGGCCTTCCATTTGGAAAGTTTTTTTTTAAGGCTATGAATGGCATCATCAAAGACACAATTTTTTATTCTGCCATTCACGAGGGGGATCCCCAAATACTTTTCTATGGTTTTGGCTATACGGATATTCATTTGTTGGGCTAGAGATCTAGCTAAAGCATTATTTATGTTTGTGGAGGTTTGAATCGAGCTCTTATTATATATAGTTAATGGTTAACCCTGACAGGTAGGAAATTTTATTTAAC
Source organism: Persicaria tinctoria (assembly GCA_037127255.1). NCBI lineage: Eukaryota > Viridiplantae > Streptophyta > Magnoliopsida > Caryophyllales > Polygonaceae > Persicaria > Persicaria tinctoria. Next base: position 35,931,125 of record JBANSL010000012.1, on the reverse strand, counting down.
ATATTTTGGATGGTGTTGAGACTCATGTGCGATGCTGGAGCAAAAAGGATAGTATCATCTGCAAAAGTGAAGAAAAGAATAGGAGTACCTTCATTAGTAATCTTGATACCTACTAGATCATATTCTTGAAGAGCTTCAAAATGAACTTCCCGAGCTAGGTTTTCCATAACTATTACGAAAATGTAAGGAGTTAGGGGGTCACCTTGTTTGATTCCTCTCTTAGGTTTAAATTGTTTACCCGGAATATTGTTAACTAAGACGGAGAAAGTAGTGGTAGTAAGACACTTCATGATCCGGTTAATCCAAGTAGGGCGAAGACCAAATTTTTTTAATATTGCTTCAATGTAAGACCAGTTGATTTTGTCATAGGCTTTTTCCATGTCTAATTTAAGTGTCATCCAACCTTTTTTTTTCCTTTTTGTCGGCTGAAGCTGTGGAAAATCTCATGGGCTATTGACGTATTGTCTTGGATTGATCTACTCTCCACAAATGCTCCTTGGAAGGGGTTAATGATTTTCGATCAAATGGGCTTAAGTCTATTTGCAAGAATTTTTGAGATAATTTTATAAAAAGTGTTGCAGAGGCTAATAGGCATATAATGATTAATATTGAGAGGGTTTTCTACTTTGAGTATGAGAGCAATATAAAAGTTTGGTTAATTTCAGAGAGAATGTTGTCCGAGTGAAAAAAGCTTTCATTGCTTTGTATAGGGATGGACCTACAATGTGCCAGTATTTGGTGTAGAATTCGAGTGGGAAGCCATCTGGGCCTGAGGTTTTATCTTCTACCATACTATGGACAATCCCTTTGATTTTCTGGTTAGAAGGAATTTTTATTAGGGTTTCGTTTTCTTGGTCGATTATTTGAGGAGTTATGAATTTAATATCTTCTTGGTTTATTTTGTTTTGGTGCGAGCTTATAAATCTTTCAGATAATTCATTAGTAATATGTTCCGATATATCTGATTTGTCTGTTATGGTAGATATTTTAGTTGTTATTTTACGAAAATGCCTTTATCATTATCAGTTTTTTTATTGTGTGTCCATAAACGCACAGTAAAAACCATTTCAAAGAGTTAATGCATTAAAACTAGAAAAATGTCTTTTTACAAAAGAATGTTTCATTTTTTTTTATAGGTTGCTTAATGTGTGTCCATATACACACATTAGAAAACTCTAATATTATAGAAAAAAATAAAACTCTTATATTATTAGTGTATTGTTGTATATAGTAGGCTAACTATATATACCGAGGAAATTTTTTTTCCCAACGATCAATTTTGCCCCCTCCCCCCCCCCCCCCACCCCTAGGAAATTCTGCGGCCGCTACTGGTTACAAATGTGGGTTGTGAGAAGCGAGCAAATAAAAAAAACGAGAGAAAGTGCAGTTGTTGTATAGGAGAGAGGAGAGATGGGATGAGAGATGATGAGAGAGGTATTAATAGGGTCGCAACGACCATTCTGTATTTTGATCGCAATGGCCATGTTTTTATACTTAGAACCAAGCTAAAAACTCCCTTTTATATTTTTTAGTTCAACATTTTTAGCTCGGGTATGTTATAAACTGAGCTAAATTCTATGCATTAAAAAAAGGAAAAAGAAAGAGATGCGGTTTCTAGTCGTCTTCAACCTCTCGGCGTATACGTTGCCCAAAATCATTCAATCTTGCCTTTAATCTCCCATACAAATCCCCAAATCTATTAATTTTCAAAAATCAATATATAATACTAAAGCAGAGGCATGGAAATCCTATGTGGCGGGTTCTGGTTGATTTCGCTTACGTGTTATTTTCTGGTGCGATATGGAACGGGTTTTGGCCACGTCAATTAATGATGATCCAATAAATCTAAGCCACGTTAGACGATAACTCTATCTATTTATACACGTGTCATCCTATGCGTCCATTTTAATTAATGATTAAATTAATTTTTATTATAAATATTCAACATCATATCTTACAAATCTTATCATTTTACTTAAATTGTTTTATAGATATTTTATCTAGAAAAAAATATAGATTAGAAATAATAAATATTTTTAATATAATAAAATATATTAATCAACCGCACAAGCGTGCGGGTAAAATAAAACTAGTATACACTAATTCTACCCCAAATAATTAACTAATTACTCAAATTCTAAAATAAATCATTACGGATGAACAAATCTAAAATGTGAATCCCCAAATCAACTCATGCTCCATAAAACTAGACAATGCGTAATCGCCCGTGAACTAGTCTCAATCAATCGAAGAGGTTGAATCCGACGGAGGTGTGCGAAGTCTCAAGTAGGCGATTTAATTAACACGACTCCCCCTTCAATTGAAATTTATGTACGTTTCGACATTTTAGTTTTCTTTTCGCGGTAATTTGATGCCCTAATTGTGAATTTCAGAAGGAGTTTAATGTAGGTGATTTATCATCAAGCAAAGTGATTGAAGAAAATTGGGTGAACTTTGTGATTTTTTATTTTGGGTTGTGTGGGTCAAAAGAGACTAAGAGAGCAAGAGAGGCATGTCCTTGAGAGCACGAGAGGCGTGAGAGACATAAGGGTATGAATTATAAATTATTTCAAGTGGGAGGATTATTAATTAGATATATAACCAAATTAAGACTTTGCTTACGTGTCAGGAGTTTTAGGAATATTGACAAATTATGTTTTTTTCCTTTAATTTTTATTTCTCCTTTTCTTTTTTTTCCATTATTTTTTTTTAATTCTCCATTCTCTTTTGTTCTTAACATATTTATTAACAATTAGGCTTAATTCAAAACAAATTCAATCTAATATAACCATTAGACTTAACTCACATCTATGTACTAACTATCGAGCTTAATTCAAAACAATGAATATAATTATTAGTTGTGACACATCACATTTAAATGCATGATTCAAATTTCAAATTTCTAAAAAAGTTACAATGATATTGATATTATTATTACTAGGTGATTTAAAATAACTTCATTTATGTATTATATTTTATACGAGATATAAAAAAAATTATTTCAGAATTATAAGATACATTTATGATAAAGTTTTTTTTATCTTAACTTTTATTAGTATTTTATAATATATTTATATATATTATTAATATTTTAGTTTTAAAAAACCGCGCCATGACACGAGAATTGTACTTGTTAAGTATTGTTTTAAAAGACAATTTTGGCTTTTTCTAAATAGCAAAGGCCAATATTTATCCTATAACCTTCATAATATTTATCAGTTAAGAAAAAAAAAAGCAAAAGTAATTTGTTCGATCATTTAAAAATGGGAAAATTAAATCAAATAATCCAACCTTTTAGAGTGTGTGAGATAAATACCACCACCTTTATTTTATTAAAAAAATATTCCATACTTTTCCACACAAGTGTAAACGATGCCTTTGGACAAACTTTCATCTTTGATTCCGTTAATTTTGACGATTTGCCTAACGGAATTAATGAGATCTATCAAACGGGTCTTTCGGACCGGATTCGGGTCGTATCACTTCGGGTCCAGGGTAAAACGGGTTCCGGGTATATCCGAGTTGACCCAAACTTGGGTTTGACCGGGTTTCGGGTCGATTTCGGGTTTGTCAATTTTTTCTTTTTTAAATTAAAAAATCATGATTTGATAATTTTGCGATAATTTTAAAATCTTAAAATTAAAGGCGTTGTTAATAAGTTCTAGTGTTTGTTACAAACTATATATGATCTAAAATATTTGATTTTTATTATTTCTGGTAATTTTTAATAAAATGTAATAATATATAAATATCAAAATTTTAAATAATTTTTTAAAAATATTTTATTAAAAAATTGATATTTTATATTTTATTACATTTTATTAAAAAAATATTTGATTTTTAGTATTTCTCATAATTTTTAATAAAATGTAATAATATATCAAATATCAAAATTTTAAATATGTTGAAAAAAATAAGGATTTTTTTGCTAAGTGTCCATTTTCCATAAGGCCTTTTGCAAAATGTCCACTTTTATTTCCCCTTTTGCAAAATGTCCTAATATTACATTTTTGCCCCTCCTTCCCATGCCCTTCCTTCCTTCCCATTTTTATTTTGACCATTGACCGGTCAAAGTCAATGAATTGGTGACACAATTTTGGTGACACAAAAAAAAAAAATTGGTGACACGTTTTTTTTTTTCGAATTTTTTTTTTTTTACGAAATTAGTGTCACCACCTTTATAAGTGGTGACACCGGTCAATGGCTTTGGTGACACATGTATGATGATAAACAAATTTTTGGGTGACAATTTTTTTTTTTTTTACGAGATTAGTGTCACCGCCCTATCGCTGTCACCACAACCCATATCGTTGTCACCACCGCCCATATCGCTGTCACCCCCCTTATTGCGGTCACCACCTCTATCGTTGTCACCTCCCTATCGCTGTCACCACTCCTATCGCTGTCACCACCACTCCTATCGCTGTCACCACCACCTCTATCACTGTCACCACCACCTCTATCACTGTCACCACCACCCATATTGTTGTCACCACACTTATTGTTGTCACCACCTCTATCGATGTCACCACCCTATCGCCGTTACCACTCGTATCGTTGTCACCACCACTCCTATCGCTATCACCACCCTTATTACTGTCACCACCTCTATCGTTGTCACCGCCCTATCGCTGTCACCACTCCTATCGCTGTCACCACCACTCCTATCGATGTCACCACCACTCATATCATTGTCACCACTACTTCTATCACTATCACAACCTCCTATCGATGTCACCACCACCCCTATCACTGTCACCAACACCCATATTGTTGTCACCACCCTTATTGCTGTCACCACCTCTATTGCTGTCACCACCCTATCGTTGTCACCTCTCCTATCGCTGTCACCACCACTCCAATCGCTGTCATCACCACCCCTATCACTGTCACCGCCCTTATTGCTGTCACCACCTCTATCGTTGTCACCGCCCTATCGCTGTCACCACTCCTATCGCTGTCACCACTCCTATCGCTGTCACCACCACCCCTATCGCTGTCACCACCACTCCTATCACTGTCACCACGTACCATTATTGCTGTCACCACCTCTATCGCTGTCACCACTCCTATCGCTGTCACCACCACCCCTATCGCTGTCACCACCACTCATATCACTGTCACCACCATTATTGCTGTCACCACCTCTATCGCTGTCACCGCCCTATCACTGTCACCACTCCTATCGATGTCCACCACTCCTATCGCTGTCACCACCCTTATTGCTGTCACCACCTCTATCACTGTCACCGCCCTATCGCTGTCACCGTTCCTATCGTTGTCACCACCACTCCTATTGTTGTCACCACCACCACTATCGCTGTCACCACCACCCTTATCACTGTCACCAGCACCCATATTGTTGTCACCATCCTTATTGTTGTCACCATCTCTATCGCTGTCACCGTCCTACCATTGGCACCACTTCTATCATTGTCACCACCAATCCTATCGTTGTCACCACCACCCCTATCACTGTCACCACCACGTACGCCTATTGCTGTCACCCCCCCCCCCCTTATTGTTGTCACCACCCTTATTGTTGTCACCGCCCTATCGCTGTCACCACCACCCCTATCGCTGTCACCACCACTCCTATCGCAGTGACACTATCGGTGGTGATACATACAATAGCAACTTTTTTTTTGGTGACAAATTTGTCGTTCGAGTTTTTTTTACGGAATCACTGTCACCACAGATGTCACCACCCTTATTAGAGGTGACACTCCTGATGACATATGTAATTTCATGAAAAATTTTAAAAAAAATAGTGTAATCTCACAATACGACAAAAATAAAAATAAAAAAACATATAATTTCATGAAAAATCTAGTGTAATCAACCACAATATCACCATAAAAAAGTGTAATCAAACATAGAAAGAAGTTGAAGATATCAGTGTCACCAACAGTGTTATGAATTCCAAAAAGTACACCAATATTGTTAAGAAGCAAGTCAATGATGCAATTTGACCACAAAATCACCAAATGTTGAATCATGAATTCAGGCGAATACAAAACCTACATTACATGGAAATGCTATTGAGAACATTGATTTGAACAAATAAATGTGAAATCTGGACACCTCTAGCAAGCCTCAAGCAAGCAAACATGCCACCAGCAAAAACGAACAGCACCAACAACGATTATCAACATGCCACCAGCAAAAACATGCCACCAGTAAGCCTCAAACAAGCAAACATGCCACCGGCAGCAAACATCAGGGAGCGATAGCAACAGCCTAGGGAACGACAACAACTAATGCAAAAACAGACCAATACAATTGCATCAACAACGATTATCAACAGCTCCTACAAAATGCCACCAGCAAAAACGAACATCATCATCTCCAAATAACAAAACGAGCAACATCACTGTCACTATCAACGAAAGTGTAAAATTCACAATCGACCTCAAAGGATCAGAAACTAGGACAGGTAACTATGAGGTTTCAAAGGACAATTTCGAGGCAGAGCTACTACCAAGTTACATCAGTAAGACCAAAGAAAGTGTAAAATTGACAAAAACAGCACACTGTCACTATCAACTGAAACTTTGTTATTGATTCTATCAAATTAAGGAAGAAAGCGATCAAAGTTTTCGAATAGAACAGGTATTGATAAAGAAATCGATCAATATCATTTTCCTAATTGTAATTAGAGACACTATCGAAGCTGAATCGAAATTGAAACAACAACAAATTTAAGGATCAAAAACCAAATAAATACCAGGATATGAGCGAGATCGAAGTCGAGTTGAACGGAATTCGCTGTCCATGCCTCCCAGCCTTGACTCCGAGCACGGTGAGCTTCTGCATCGCCGCCGCGAACGCATCGAAGAACGCCTTCTGGCCATTTTCGACATTATCGCCTGGACATTGAGAAATTCGGCTCGAAATTCCAATCCACACCATAAACCAGCCAGAAAGATCATCCGCTTCTCAAACCGACCAACATCTCGACAAAATTGAGAGACATCTTTCGAAATCAGAATCGTCGAGGAGCAGGGATGCCAGGGCGGCTTCGAGACGGGCGGTGACAGTTTCGAAATCAAAACTGCCATGGTTGCTCGGCTATAGAGAGGCCGCGACGGAGAAAGGATCAGTTGTAGGGAGGCTTCGAGACTGAAGGAGAACCATGGAGTAGGAGGGATCGTCTTGAGATTTTCAGCGAGAGCACTACTCGAGACGAAGGCTTTGAGACTGAAGGAGATCCATGGAGGAGGCGCGAGGAGCGGAGGAGGCATTCATTTTTCCCCAGATTAAGCGCTTAGGGTTTGAATTACATAAGGCAGGGGTACTATGGGGTTTTCAAAAATATTTAGGACATTTATCAAAAACTCTTTTTAATTGGACATTTTGCAAAAGGATGTGGATAAAATGGATATTTGGCTAAATAATTTCAAAAAATAATTTCATGCAATTAGTAATAAGCGTAGAATTGTTTTAATATTTTAATATTTTGTAGAATTTTAATCTTCTTAAAAAATGTGTAAAAATAAAAAAATCAAATACTATCGATCGGATGGAGTATTACACAATACAAATAAATATAAAAGTTGATTTGAAAATGAAAGATAAAGTGATTGTAATTATAAAATGTAATAAATTTGAATTTCCATAAAAAAATCTAATCATGTTTAATTATAAATTAACCTGGTCAATCGAGTTATCGGGTCAAAATTACCGGATCAATCGGGTCACCAGGTCGAAACCTAGATTAGCTGGAAAATTTTCGGGTTCGGGTCGGAAAAAAAATTCCGAGTCAAAATTTCCGGGTTCGGGTCGGAAAATTATCGAGCGTTCGGATTAGGTCGACCGGGTCGGATTGTGTTTTGACAGATGTAAATCAAGATTAAGAAATCTACTTTAAAAAAACGGTGCCATTGAACATTAATGCCAAACGGACCAATTAATGGTCCGTTTACTCATACGTGAAAAAGTATGGGATATTTTTTTAGCAAAGTAAAGGTGGTGGTATTTATCTCACGCCCTCTAAAAGGTTGGATTATTTGATTTAATTTTCCCTTTAGAAATCGATAATTATATATATTAAAATATTATAATCTATATTATAATACTAAAGGAGAAGTCGCATACGACATGTGGCGGCTTCTCCTTTAAAGTAGGATTATTAGTTAATAATTATTTAAAGTATTTTGTATAATCTAATTTAATATAAAATCTATAATCAATTTTTTATTAATTCCTTCTAAATATGAAATCGGTTGAGAGATTCTCGATATGGTAATTTGTTATTTAGATATTCATTAGATAAGATTAAATTAAAATTACATATTTTTTAATATAAATAAATAAATAGTATGAGTTTATCCGTTCGGATTTTTAGAATTTTAGTTTTATCTGCACACCATCACTTTATTTATAATCTATATTCTGCTTTTCTTCTTCTCACTTTTTTGGTTTCCTGATTGATACATATCAAAACACAATTGCAATCTCAAAACTGCCATCTTGAGATTTTCATTGTTTTGCCCTATTAATATATTTCATTTGCTCTGTGATCTCCTAATAATCAGTATTCGGTTTAATGTAAAACGGTGATTTAGAGCATGGTGCAATACTACGTAGTATATGCAAGCAGGTGTAAGTCACTTGGCAAATCTGAGTTGAGAGGTGACAATGTAGTGGCTCATGGAGTACTTGAAAGAAGAGAACACCAACAAAGAGAATGAGAACCAGGATAGTCCATCGGTGCCGATTTATTCCCCCAACCTTCGATCTAAATGCAAATATAAGCTTGAAGGCTCCTTGTAATGAAATCATTTGGATATTCGAAGTTAATTGACAACACTCTTTCCAATGTGCGAGGTAATCTATTTTTATTTGGCTTGGATTCTCTAAATCAGAGTCTCTTAATTTTTCCCTCATGTTTGTTTCTCTTGATTAATTGTAGATGTGAATAATAATGTATGATTACTTGGTTGTTTAGTTTAAATTCCTTTTCAATTTAGTTATTTGCTGGATACTTTTCTTCATAATTGTTTCAAGTATGTGTTTTTTTTTTTTTTTTTTTTGATTAGGTGTTTCAAGTATGTGTTGATTCATTGCTCTAAGGTACATAACTTATGTCTCTTTTTCTTTGAATTTTCTTTTCAAGTAGCCATATATTATCTACATACGTACACATGAATAAGTTCTATAAAGGTATTGGCTTTTGTTTATAAAACAACTGCATCTTCCATTAATTAAAATCGTCATATAAAATGGACCCTAAACTAGCAGGTAAATGGTAATTCACATCATGAATGAAACTCAACTTAGGCTTCAAGCTAATTGAATTGTGTACAACACTCACAAGTACGTATTAAATTCATCGTATATTATCACTGCATTAATTTTATCTAAAATTCAAGCCATAAAATAATAAATAAAAATAATTAATTATATTAACTACTTAAATCTTACTATAATTATGATCTATTTCGTATATCTCTATTTTGGTGGATAGTATATATTGTAAATTTTATTCTTAGCATCATTATCAAATATATTAATTTTTTTAATGTATGTGTGCTTTTGATTTTCTAGGTAAAGAAAATCATGTCGATTGAGCTGATTGTTATGGTGATATTTTTTTTTCTATTTTTTCGTAATGGAGGTTCCGAAGTTGTCGACTAATGAAGATTTAATTTGTTTGTTAGTTTAGATACTCATTGGATAAGATCAAACAAAATCATATTTATCTTAAAAATCAAATTTGATTACTTTATAACTTGCCATTTGTTTAAGAAATTATTTGATTCTATTTATTTTTTTGTTATATTTTTTATTCCACAAATTACTATAGAATATTTCGATTTTAGTTTTAAGTTCATTTTTTAGATAAATAACTCAAATTGATTCATTCATTTAATTTTGAACCATATGTCCATATCTATGTTAAATTAAAAGATAAAACTGAATCTCATAGGTCCTATTGTTTAGCTAATGTATTTTTAATTATTTTTATTTATTTCTTCTTCTTATCAGTTTGTTACAGAAAATATATTTGTGACTCTTTTTTATACGGGTGTTTTCCACCACATGATATATACAAGAATTCAAATCTCTATTTGTTTTTGTACGCAAGATGATTATCTCTCCCTATATATGTTGGATGGTTACGAGTAATGGTTACAAGTATCGGTATCGATGAAGAAATTATCTTTTCAATTTTAATTAGAAGTTGATGGTTAGAGAAAATATTGACGTAATCAAAGAACCGCACAAGGTGCGGGTACTAAACTAGTTGTTTATAAATCCCGTGAATCGTGCCCGAGTACTGTACTAGTTAGTTTGTAGAAAAGATGGATTCATCGCCTTCGTAATTAACACCAAAACGTGATGTTTGACAATTACATGTGCCATTGGATAAACTGAAGTTATAAACCCTTTCTCATTGCAAAATTTCAAGGTTTTATATTTGATTGTTCACACAAATATGAATAAAAACTCAAGGCGCTTCGAAGGTTTCAAAATCATACAAAATACAAAAGATAAAAAAAATGGGAACACTTATACTTTTTTCTTCTTCTGGGATTTGGATTTCTTCTTTTTCCTGGGTTTTTCCTTTGTGGCATCTTCTTCATTACCATCATCAACACCATCATCATCAACCAGCAGATGTTCATAATCCTCGAGGCTGGCAAAAGGAGACTTCGAAGGCTTTCCACCCAGCTTCCCTCTTTTCCTCTTGCTTCTACTGCTGCCACTTTTTTCGTCTTCCCCTTCGCTATCATCATCTGCGTCTCCAACATCAATATTGTCATCACTGAAATCGGGTCCGTCTTCTCCATCCATCTCTGCCTCGATATCTGAGGGCTCTGCCTCTGCATCGCTAGCATCACCGATCAAGTCATCGTCGTCCTCGTTAGCGACACGGTCCAAGTCATCGTAGTTGTACTCGCCTTCTTCGTCATCCAGAGAAGGCTCAACCGCATCCAGCATGTTCTCGATTTCCTCGTTATCACTCTCATCAGCGCCTCCATAGAGGTCCTCTGCGGCCTCATCATCTGCTCCCCTCTTCTTTTTCTTCTTCTTCTTGGGTTGGTTTGAGGAGCTGATCTTGTTCGCGTAGAACCTGTGGAACACGAGATCCTCCGGTGGTACGTCTGCTTCAGCGAGGGAGAGGATTTCTGGTCCAATCAAGAGGTTGTTCATTTCAAGCTGATAACGAAGACGTGCGAAGTCAGACGAGATAATGCAGAAAGCTAAAAATAACAAAATTTAAATCCAATTGTTCCATCAAAAAGCTAACAAAATAGACCATCCTTGCAAATAAGGATTGAAGAAACCTACCTTTTTGGCGGGTTCAATTTGTGAACCACCATGCCACGTGTTTTGCTTCGGTTTCTTCTCCATAAACTTATCCAGGAAAGCAGTGAGCGAGAGATCACTCAATGGGTTTCCATTGTAGACAATATGTGCCCCTGAAAGAATGGTCCTTGCCATGGTTGCAACAGAGGGATGTGCATGGGAAGCCAGAACCATCAGCTCCCACCAGCTCGTACGATCAGCATCGCTATATCAGGGGAGAGGAAAGATGTTTTAATCGTTTAATGATAGAACCACACGAAAATAGGGAATAATCCTCCAATTGTGTTGGCCACATAAAGAAAGCAAATACCAGTAAGAAGGCTCTCTATGCTGAGGATTGTATCCTCCTGTCAGTGATTTTGTATTTGATTTGGATTGCTGATGCTGATTCCCATCTTGATCAGATGACCCAACAACCTTCAAGTTTTTTGCTTCTAACGAGTTATCTTTCAAAAGGAAATCCCCATCTTCATCTGTAGCATCATCATCATCGGAAGAAGGCGGTGAAGGAGCATCTTTATCGTTTTCTTCATCTGATGAGGAATCCTTATCGTCTTTGTCAAGAACATCCTTTTTGAAGCCAGTGCTCCCGTTGCTTTTAGGCTCCTCATTTTTTGGTACGGTTTCATTATCAGTTTCGTCATGGACATCTTCAAAATGTTCAAGCTCCTCGTCAACGGACTCATTCTGAAGCACTGTGTTCCTACATCATAAGTTTTTGTGCCAAGCATATGAAGAGTTGCAAAGGTGGAAGAGCTGAGATAGTCAGATAGGTTTATCAAATTATTACTGAAGAACAATCATTCTTACCATAATGGTGGCCTTGCTTTAAGGACTTCGGAAAGGAGAAACAGCCAACCACAGGCATATTGCGGTGGTTGCTGAAGGGCAACCTATACAAGGTGAAATGTCAATAATGATGGGAAAAGGTTTAACAATTCTTTATACTCATAGACCTAATGTGCATTATTATTCTTCTCTAATTAGCATCAGATATCTATGCAATTCATGCCAGATTAAAACAAATGACTAATATAATTAAGGTAATATAAAGGCCACCTGTAGTATACGCTTCGCGAAGGCAGCCACACGTTTTATATTTATATCATTCTTCATTGCTCTCAAGAGCAGTCCAATAAACATCTCCACCTATATCATCAGTACAAAGGAAAACATAGGTGTCATCCTAAAGAAAAACAATAATAAGCTATAGATAGTTGAAATTGTTCTATACAGAGTTGAGAAACAATATAAAGCTTTACGTTAATGACTGTTAACAAGACATCATTGAAATAGGATAATCACATGCCTTCGAAGAATTCAAGGCAGATGGTAGCAGCAATTTTGAATACAATGCACGATAGAATCGATCACTGGCGACTTGATTTTTGGATGAAATTTTATCCAAAAGCGTTAGTGCCTGGATGCCTACATTGAAGTTTTTGGAATGAACCTGTGATATTCATAGATGATGTTAAACCCAAGAACTAAAACCAAGTAAGCACTGAATACCTAGATTATTAAACTTAAAAATGACAAATGGAAAGCTTACCAACTGGAAAAGCATTGGTGTCTGGACTTCAACAATTTCATCAGCCTCATCACTAGATACATATGGGAATGCTCTATTAACTCCCTTAAAGGAAGAAAATGGATCTTTTAGTACTTTATTATTAATATTTATTAATAAATAAATAAAATAGACTGCATTAACAATTTGACATATATCAAATTTACTTTCGTAATCAAATTTCAATCTTAAATCTCACTGCTTGTACTAAGTCTTCCGAGCATTCAGAATCCTTACCCATGGCAAAAAAACATTCCCAAAATAACCACTAAACATAGACATTCAAGAACAAAAAGTCTGTCATAGTTGTGTACTAGGTCGATCAACACATTCTAGTAAAACTCATTTCAGAATATGAGCATAATCAAAAGAACATGTTTGAAAAGCTTTCAAGTGCATACTGTAAGTAGTGCAGAGAGAAGTCGTGAATCCATTTCCACATGAGACTCCGAAGAGCCTTTTGCTTTATCATCCTTCTTTGAAGATTTCTTAGCATCCCATTTCTTAGGATCCGGTTTCTTATCTTCATCTTCATTATCCTCATTGCCCATCTCGGATATCAGTACCTGATCATGAACAATTGAAAAACGTCACTAACTGATGTCAAGAATGTGTGAATCAAGTAAAACAAAATTTAAAAATTGGGATCAAACAGTACAAACTGTACCTTGAACACTGCAAAATATACATTTATCAATTGTTTTGCCAGCTTAGGCCCATCCCCTCTATGACTCAGACGAATTTGGCTTAAGAAGTTAACCTGTAAATAGTAATGATGGATATTAATCATGATGTTTGGTCTGACTAACATATATATTATTATTGGAAGTACTACGAGAACATACAGCATGATATTTAGCTCGCAACACCAAGCGTCGTCTGAAAAGAAAAGAGTCCACCTCACTAATCACAATACTCTGTACAAGGTTTTGAACGCAACAGTTTAGACCCATAAAACAAAAGACAAAGAAAGCACATGCATGTCAATGAAAGCAAATCGTTCAGTAATGCAAAATAACGGGGAAAGGTAGCAAACTCCACCTGCCATTACAAATAATTGTCATATTATATGTCTACAAGATGCATATGACTCAAGATTCCTCCACAAATTTGGAAATATCAGCAAAGAGTAACGTACCTTCATACTAGGATGCTCGGAAAGGAGGTTTGACAAGTGATAATCAGCATTAGATGCAGCCTTATTTTCAGGATCCCCCAACTGCATGCAATAAGAAAATAAGAGATGACAACATAAACAGTTCATTTCCTAAAATAATATGGCTTCAAGTTTCAAAGCCCAACAGCTTAGGAAAGATAGGATAATCCAATTACCACGTACTTTATTAACCAAAGCAGACAATAATCTTTGTTCTTGCTCTGACTTGGTCTTCAGCAGCACATAAATGGTCTAGAAAGGAATCAAAATAATAACACAAGGATCTAGCATAAGTATCAAGACGGAAAGGAAAGATTAGATGAGTGGGGAGAAGGATACAAGAGTGACATTATGTGTGAGAAATTACAAAGACACAATGCTGACCTTTAATGACTTGTCCTTCAGTACGGGTAACATATCTCTAGACCCTTCTTCAAGTGCAGAGATAAAGCGGTCATACCTAATATATAGAATGTAAAAGATGAGTGTCACACTATCTTATGACTTGGAGTAGAAGATGGTAAATTAAGAGCCTAAAGTTCTAGATAAGATACCTATTCTTCAAACAATCTTCCCAATACCAATAGAGAAGAAGAGAATAACCATCCTTTGTTTCAGGAAGAAGTTTCAGTGGCTGCTGCAAGAGGGTCTTCAACTTACGATCGGGCAAAAGGCTACAAAAAGCCCCACAGAATGTCAATGCATATACAAACTAACTTCCACCTTTCATTCTAATTCTAAACATGTTATCAAATACTTTGTTCATATATTATGAATGAAGTGATAAAAATATTAATACATGAACAATCATCAGAAGGCATCCCTGTTCATCAAAAGTCACTAAAACTCTACTACAAGTGATTACTATAAGGCCGAATTGCAGGAAACCACCCTTTAAATGTAACCATTTGCTATAAACCACCCCTTAAATTGATATTTCTAAAAAACCACCCTTTAAATAACTTTCATCACCAATCCAACCACCCCCAAAATCACTCCGTCCAAATCTCGGTTACACTTATTAAATTACAATTTTACGCTTCCTTATATTATATTCAAATAGAAATTTAATAAATAAAAAAGGAAAAAGTAAATAAGTAAGAATGAAATTGGGAGGATACAATTGACACCATTTTTCTCCCAAATTGATGCCAGTTTTGGATTGTCAGTATCTTTGAGGACGAATTGTGGACAGCCAAGGTTGGCGGTGCGAGGTACTATGGTAGGCTACATATCTTCTAACCCAAAACCCTATCCTTAATCCCTATCCCACAAACCCTATCCTTAAAGGGTGGTTTTCTGCGATTTGGCCTAACTATAAGCCAATCGATCATCATAATCAATTCAGAGTTTGATGCCCTAACTTCTGCTAAAAAAAACAACTAATGCCCTTGGAAATGAATTGACAATATAATGATGAATAGATGGCTTTACCTTTGAACAAATAATTCTTTTAAAGCTTCAAAGCCGGTCAATGCATGACGCTTCCCGACTTTTGAAGTTACCATTCCTGAAATCAAATAGCATTCTTAGTTTAGGCATAAGAAGACGCTAGAAGATACACAGTACCAAAAAGGACACATCGAGAGTTAATAAAAACAAAGGTCATCTGAACTTCCAGTCAACCAATAAATAAGCATCATCAACAACAGGTAATCAAATACTCCGTACTAGATAAGATGCTTGTCAACGGAAGTGGTTATAGCAAAATCAATCTAAACTAAGATGATGTATTGACATTTGAACATATGGCTGAATTTCCCAGATGACAATCTTACGCAAAAACACAGTAATACTAATGAACGAAGATGCATAACCATGAACGAAGACGCCTGCATATCAGAAACTATTTGTGCACAAAAACACAGTACTGCTAATGCATAACCCCTCATGAGTACAAACAAATGGAGTATAGAAAAGCAAAGCTCAAAACATTACCCAAAAGTGAATCCAGTGATCTCAAATTGGCAAGGGGATTATCACCAACCAAGACAGAGAAGGCGGAAACCTTGTCAGCACCCGTCCCAGACCTCTGTGTAGCAAGGAGCATCTTGATATCCCCACTCTGACCCCTTGAAGACTCATAATCCATGGTGTACTGAGCAAGCAATCTCTCTCCCATCTCCTTCTTCTTCTCCACAAAAACCTTCCACTCCTGAGGGTTCCCAATCTCCAACTTCCCCTTCTGTCCACCAATCATCTTCTCCTCCAACTCCGCAGCATCCACATACCAAACTCCCGATGCGTTGGCCTTCACCAGCGGGAGTTTGGGAAGGCTTTTGAACCTCTCATACGACTTATTGCCAATACCAGCGCCGTTATCAGTAGCACTTCTGATCAGCGTGGTTTTGGGTGCCGGTTTCTGAAATGGAGGCTTCTTCTTCATCTCACCGTTCTGAGAGCTAATCGGAATGCTCTTCTTCTTATCCTGTCGTGGTTGTGGATCCTGCGAGGGTTTTTTAGTTTGATTTGGAATTGATTTAGGTTTAGGGCGGAAATCAATGTCGTTGAAGCCGGAGCTTGGGAGAGAAGAGGCGAAGCCGAGAGAGGAAGCGAAAGAAGCGACGTCAGATTGGATTTGGTCGACATCTCCGGTTCCAGGACCGACCTTGCTCTTCTTGGCCTTTGACATAGCAATGGCAGAAGTAGAAGAAATTGAAGAAAACACAAAGTGTTTCTCCACGGAGCAATGAAACAAAGCCGGTGACGATTGCACGGACCTGCGGTGAGTTGGAATTCGGGAGGAGGAGACCTAAAACCTCTGTTGAATGTTTATATGTCCGAATTGAAAATACCTCTGAATGCAAGGTGATATTTTGGAAAATTAATTTGAAACAAACATTGGGGTTAGGCGAGGGCGGCTGTGCCACAGTGCGTGTGCAATCTGTGGCTGCTGTGTGAGTGGTGTGGGGCTGGTCGAGGGCAGAACCGGGGCGGAGTGGCGACGGCGGAGCGGGAGCGGCGAACTGGCGGCGGCGGCTGTGTGAAGTGTGAACGGGGTCGGGGAATCTGGGAAGAAGCCAGAAGGCCGTTTCACTGTCCGTGTGCTGTCTGTGCTTCTGTGAGAGTGGTGGGGCTGGGCGAGGGCGGAAGCGGGAGCGGCGGCGGTTGTGTGAACTGTGAATGAGGAAGTGAAGAACAGAAGAAGTGAAACCCTCGGTCCTCACCTACACGGCTACGCTCCCGTAAAATTAAAAACGGATATTTCGCGAGATAACCATGTAGTTTAGCTTATTTCGGGTGGTAAACAAGGGTTTTAAGATTTTCACCGGGTAACCTGGGGTTTCGAAATATTTTGGCTCGTGTCCAAAACTTGTGATTTGGTTGAAAAAAGTGAGTTTTAACTTTTATAGGGGTATATTATGTAATATTGAGAAATTGTGTGGGATTTTTAACAAATAAATCAAATATTATTCCAAAGGCCAAAGGGAGGCGAAGAAGAAGAAGAACCAGTTCGACTGAACAGAGAGGCCATAAGGGATGCGAAGAAGAAAAAGAACCAGTTGGGCGGTGGCGGTGGGAGACGGTAACGGCAATGTTCGGCAGCTCCGACCTCGACAATGGTCTGTGTGGTGGCGGCGTCGGCGGCCGGCGCCGGCGGCTCCGACTCTGGCCCGTTGAAAACACACATGCTGTAATGCTTTCAATTCAAACTGAAAGCCCCAAACTAATTAGCCCCTTCAAATTGAAAGCCCCAAATTAATTAGCCCCTTCAATCCAAATTGAAAGCCCCAAACTTTGATCTGTTTTGGTTCAATGTTGGTGAGAATAGGTCATTCCGTAATAACCAGTTTCGATTCACAATTTCCTAATATTCCAAAGGCAAAATATTAACAGATGGTCGGCCTTGTCCTAGATCAAACAGCTAGTTCGAATTGAAAATATAACAGGTACCAAGATCAAATTTGACAAAACCCACAAAAAATTTACAATCTTTTAACAAAATTATGAAATGGGTAGGTTGTTATAATATACCTTGAAAAGTTTGTGTGTATTCTTGAACATGTTAGGGAACCAGAAGCTTCAATCTGTGGTGGTGAAAATGGTGGGGAATAAAAAGAAAAAGGGTGGTAAGAGCTGCGAAGGCCGGAACCAACGTCGCCGGCCACTACCGTTGTCGTCCCCCCTGCCTCTGTCGGACTTGTTTTTCTTCTTCGCCCCTCTTTGGAATAATATTTTGTTTATTTGTTAAAAATCCCACGCAATTTCTCAATATTACATAATATATCCCTACAAAATTCAAACTCACTTTTTTCAACCAAATCACAAGTTTTAGGCACGAGACAAAATATTTCCAAACCCCAGGGTTACCAGGCGAAAATCTTAAAACCCTTGTTTACCACCCGAAATAAGCTAAACTACAGGGTTACCTCGCGAAATATCCGAATTAAAAACGTAAATGCAGCTTTTAAAAAAACGGAAATTTTGCGGGTTACATATTGCAATTTTCGCCGGGTGTACAAATGTTAGACAATTTTCGCGTGGTACCCCTGACCTTTACTCTTAATTCACCTCGTGCCCCTCTTAAATTAATTTTAACATAGTCCTGACCATTCGTTAGTTTTGATTAAAAATAAAGAAAGAAGAAAGAACGTTGGATGGTTAGAGGGGAACGAAGGCTTCGAGGGCGTCTTTGATGTCAAACTGAGGAAAGGGGATGTTGAACTGAGTGACTGGAGAGAGACCGATGGCGATTCAAGCGACGGCGATTCCTGGGTGACTGGAGGCGAGGGCAATCGACAAAGGCGACGACGAACCGAGTGGAACGATGGAGGCGATTCAGGCGAACTGAGCATAACGATGGCGGAAATTCAAAAGCAGTGCACTGAGAGGCGATGGGGAGAAGCGGAAAGCTTGTTATCCGGTCGAGGACGCCGCACGAACTGAGAGAGATCTGAGCGACTGATGAAGGTATGTCAGACTGGTTAATTCTTCGAAAATTTGGGTTTTGAATTGGGGATTCTCAATGCTTAGGTTGAATGAATTCATTTTTTTTGTATTTTGATCTTCGTTCAATTAAGCCAGTAAATTGGATCAATTTCTTATGATTCATCATTAAATTCTCTATTTGCTGCAAATAATTACTTTGGGATGCCCTTTGTAAAATTGGCTGTGGAATATGAACTTAGTATAATAATACAATTTTGCGATTTATCTTATGCATATGTTTAATATGAACTCACTTTGAGCATTTTAGTTGGCCAACTTGGCCCTTCAACTTCACTCTTTGTTAGGTCTTTCACATTTGAAGGTATTAAGGTTGCTCAATTAGATGAATGTTGATTCATCTGTTTTTTGGAGTTGGTGATTGAAAGTTTCAAATTGTGCAGTTCAATGGTTAATATAATAATATGATTCTGGATGCTTGGCGAACGGATGATCCTCTTCCCGTTATCTCATATGTTTGGTTGATATTTAGCACAGATTAGAGCGAGATAATTGGCATGAATAGGATTCTGATGATAAATCAATTTTCGTTTCTCGGATATATATATATGTAACTTACACATTGTTTTATACTAGTCTATTAACTCAAATGGTAGAGCAATGTGTTATGCACATTGATTTGGGTTCGAATCCCAAATAGGCTACAAAAGGCATATGCTACTGATTTCACTGTAACTGTAATGCAAAACATCAAGGAATGTAGTTGTAACAGAATTTGCTTTTGACTTCATAAACTTGCTTTCGTTTATAAATGAAAGCAATGAATTTGAAAATGCAATTTTTCAAGGTGCATTATGATCGAACATAATCAAACCAGCTATGACTAGAGTGGTTTGATGATAACTCTCCGGTATGAAAGTGAGAAATAGACTGAAGTGGTTTGATGATAATTCTCTTCACGAACCTAAGTAAGGAATCATATTGATCAGGTGCTTTAGTATCTTCCTCAGGTTCTGACAGAGGGAAGGAGAAGTCCACACAAGCAAGACCATTTGATGATATGACTCCTTCCGCATATAAGATATCCAAATCAGATGGCTCATAATCTGCTTTAAGAATATCAATAGCCTGACACAGGACAAGGTAGAGACATTTGTTGACCTTAGACTACCTCCAATGGTATGGTGCAAATGCTTAAATATGCACATTTTGATGCAAATTGCGCTCCAATGGTTACTTTTGAGTGTTTAAAATATGCACATTTGCACACTAAGTGCTCAAATATAAGCACAACACCTCCCCCATGTGCAAAAACTTTTTATCACTTTTTAATAAAATAAAGTCATTTCTATTGCCTGTTTTAAGTCTTTTCTTTTCCCTTTTAATTTAATCATATTTACTTAGAGATAGGTGTGTATAAAATGCACATTTAACCAATGGAGTAAAACATCAAAAAGTGATGTGCATTTTTAAACACCGTGTGCAAATATGTACATTTGCACACTTAACCATTGGAGTTAGTCTTACTGATCATTTGAACAAGAAAATGAAGCTATTTACCAGAATCAGGCCCAAAACAATCAAGTAACAATATGATTGAGAAAAGCTATTTTTTATCAGGTAAGAATTCGACGCACCGGACGGGCCCGGTGGGTCGATAGGCCGAAAAAATCGGCGACGGAGAACCGTCAAACAAGGTAAGACATAAAACTACAATGAGGCAAAATCACCAAAGTACAAGGGTGTGATTGAGAAAAGCTATTGTAACAGCTTTCAAGAGAAGAATGTCAAAAAACAAACAAAGCTCGAGACCAGCTTTTCTTTTCTTTTTTAAAAGTATTTTGCTCCAATGAAAGTTCACTCAGTCTGAAATAATAAAATGACTCTCGTTCCTATTCTATATTCTCTTGACACAAATGGGGAAGGGGAAAGTTGTGGCCATGTACAACCTATCCATGAACCAAACAGTTGCCTCTGCCACACTTGTAAGGGAGAGATAGAGAGAGGAGGAGAGAACATGGTGTGGGCTTACCCGCTCTAGGAAATATGTAGCATTACTGGGTAGCATTTCCAATTGACCAATTCACTTCTCCGATTGTATGTGGCTTGAATGGCAGCACTATTCCACAGTTCTTCAACAAATGGTGCATATTCACGAGTTGCTGCAGGAAAGACATTTAAGAATATTCGCCTGAAGTAAAAGACATTTAAGAATTATAAACGCTTACCCTTTCAACCTAGCATGTCTCAAAAACTATAATCTGTATCCAAACTCATTAACAACTTACTATTAACTATTACGAAACTTCTAAGTCGGTGCAAAGTCACAACATATGATAACTAGTAGAAATCAAGAGAAACACAAAAATAATTTCAGGTACAGTTATTAAAAGGGTTATGACAAGGTAAATTATCATAACATGAAGCAAGTCAGAAAGCAAGGAATTATGCAGGACGTGACAAATCAAATGAACGATTTGTAGCATATGTGGGATCCGAACCCACATTCATGTGTATGACACATTGCTCTACCATTTGAGCTAAGAGGCTAAGACACAATGCAATTGTGAGTCTGTGTCATCAGAATGTTATGAAAAACGCCAAGTGCAAACACCGCCAATTGTGACTAAGACACAATGCACCTGTGAGCCTTTGAGGCAAAATAGACGCAGAAGATGCATTTAGTTCAGACATCAATCAGTGGTCAAAGATTGTCTCTAGTGTATACTTGAATCAACTTGAGATAAAATGGAAATGCGCGAAATGTGATATGAATGCTGCTTATAAAGGGTAAGAGGTCTCCCTTTAAGACTTTCACTGAATGTTTTCTATCTTGTGTTGGCTTGTTACATTATGTTATGCAACTTATTACCTTTACCTATTTGCTGCCCAAATAGAAAGGGAAGCATTTCCTTTTTCACAGCCTAAATAGGTTATGCTTAAATTTCACCATTTTCTTCTTGCTCTTGATATCATCCTGCATCTCATCATATGATATATATGCTCTTACAACTTAAAACGCCTACTTGTTCATTTGATACCTTATACAGTAGTATAGCTTCAAGGCTCTCTCTAGTTTCTATATTTCATCCAATTTATATAAAAGATGATTTTTTACCTTACTTATTGTGTTACTAGATATAAATCCTACTATTTTGCCGATTCCTTGATTTCTAAATTGGAAGAAATCCTCTGATAAAAAAAAATGGAAGAAATCCTACTATTTTGCTCTCTCCAGTTTCTATATTTCATCCAATTTGTAAATTGATGAGGATGATCAAAACAAGCAGGTTACCGACATAGTTAGGTTTAGGAAACCCCAAATTATATAATTCCAGAAAACCTTATTTCAGACACTGTAGAACAGAACAAAACACCCCAATTTCGCATACAACTCAATGACTCAGATTCACAATTCCCCCCCCCCCCCCCCAACAACACACAATTGAGTAGAGAATACAAGAAATTTCAGAGAAATTGTGCAGAGAACACAACTTTTCGCAAATTCATACGACAATTAAACCCCAGTTCCAATACTGATAAGCCCCAATTTGAAACCCCAGTTCCAATAATCGAAAGCCCCAATTCCAAACCCTTATTACAAAGAAGATAATGAGGAAGAAATACCTCCATAAGTCGCGACCGCGGCGCCGTGCTCAGACACCGCACTCCAGGTCGGTCCTTCTCCCTATTACCAGACTCCACTCTAATTCGCTCCAGAGGATGGTCGTTCTTTTCGGCGTTCGTTTCTCAGTTCACCGGTGAAATCTCCTTCGTTCGGTCCCTTCGTTCAATTTCTTTCTTTCTTTCTTTCTTTCTTTTTAATTCAAGGGTAACGGAGAAAGATGACCTCTGCTAAAAATAACCCTCGGAGGGCGCAAGGTGAAATATCTCCAAATCTCAGGGGTACCACGCAAAAATTGTCAAACATTGTACCCGACAAAAATTGCAATACCACGAGGGTATCTTGCGAAATTTCCGGGAAAAAAAAATTAAAACAAACGGTTTTCAGTTCAGATCCGAATTTTCCGGTTCGGTTCTGGTTTTTTGAACGAAACCGAATTTTCAATTTTAACAACTCGAGGCCCGAACCGCATACCATCCGGGGCAACCCAAAACCGACTTTTCAGTTCGGTTTCGGTTAAGTTTTCGGGTCGGGCCACATTCTGAACAACCTTACATGGAATTTGTGAGCCAGAGGAGGCGCGTTTGATAAACCCCCGCCTTTGGGGAAATGAAAGAGGGTTTTGAGAATAAAGAGAAGGGGATGAATCGGGTTTTTCACCGGAATTAAATTGGGCTAATGTTGATAACCCAATACTCGTTCGTGATAATGGGTCGTAAATAGGGTGAGTTTGACCGAAAAACCAACCAGTAAGGTTGTGGTTGGCTGCGGGATGGGAGGTAGATGTGGCCACGAAGGGAAGAAAATGGGTAACATGCCGGGTCGACCCGTCGGGTCAGGTCCGGGTTGAACGGGTTTCGACTTTATTATGAACGGTTTTATGTAATACCGTTTCCTGTTTATAGACTCGAACCTATGTTCAAGCCGAGCAACGGCTACATTTTTTTTAAAAAAAAAAATCGTTCAAGTGGGGCCCACGCAAAAAGGCTACATTTTCAAAGGCCAACCCGTGTGACCCGCCGGGTCACGAGTTATCTTTTACCCGACCATAATCCTGACCCTCAACTCGAGCCAACCATTCGACCATTTGACCCTAACCCAGTGGGTTACGGGTCGACCCGTCCGACCCGTGACCCGTGTCCACGTCTAGTGGGAGAGGTGGAGAGGATGAGGGTGGCATTTGGGGAATCGTGCTTGCATGTTTGGCAACAGGATGGGCGGGGTGGGAGGGGTGTGAAAATGGGGATGGAGCGGGGTGGGAGGGTGATTTTTCCCCCACCTTGTGGGCATGTTTGATAGGGGATGGGAAGGGATGCCGCGGGTGGGGGTGGGTTATCGGGAACCGCGCCTGCATGTTTGGCGAGGGATGCGCGGGGGTGGAAGAGGATGGGAAAGCGGGGATGCGGGGGATGAGAGGGGATGCGCGACGCACCTCCTTCCAGGAGGATTTGGGGGATGGGAAGGTGGGGATGCCCAAATTTGCCCTCAAACCCAAAACCCCTCATTTCCTTAATTGTTTTTCATGTTAGCCGCCACCACCAACCATCACCCACCACTAACCATCACCTCTGATTCCTCCGCCGCCGTCGCCCTTGCCGGCCGACCACCACAGCCGCCGGCCACCACCGGCAACACCAACATAAGCTATTGGAGGAGTTTCGAGAGGCGCCGGATCGGGTGGGAGATTACAAAGGAATTCTGACCGGCATCTTCAAGTTGGTAGTGTGGAAATCCGACCGGCCACAAGTGGAATTCCAACAGGTAACACCGCCGCCGACCACCACCGCCGCCTACCCGCGTCGTCGCTCTCTTGTGAAGAAGATGAAGTTAGGATTTTAGGGTATTTTGAATGGGTATTTTGGTAAACTCAAATGATTTAGTGGGGGCAATTTGGACTTTTTTCATTGCTCCATCCACCAAACAATCAAAATACAACCAAACACAAACGGGATTATTTTGGTGTCAAATTTCCATCTCGTTCATCCCCAAAGTCCATCTCCATCTCTTTCCATCCCCAAAACCCATCCCCATCCACTAAAATCCACCCGTTGCCAAACACGCCCTGTAGGAGGAGGATGGAGTGGATGGGGGAGGGTGAAGGGCCCCGCTTTGCCCCTTCGCCTTACTTTTCTTCTCATAAATACAAACCTAAATTCATTCACTTCTTCACTCGTACCCCACACACCACTATTGAAGAAGAAGAAGAAGCGATGTCCGATGATTCCCTCTTTCAGCCATCGGAGTTGTACAACCACCGTCATCATTCAGGCATGACCGATTCTAATGTCTTACATTCACTTTGATAAAAAAAAAACGAAATAATTAATGTCGTCGTATTTTAGGTTTTCGATCAATTTGGGGCTTTGTTTTGTTGAAATCCAATAGTAGGATGTCCATAACTGAGAATAGTCTATAGGTTGGGGTTCGGGGTGGAAGATCATGGCGTGTTCCCTTCGGCGGTGACAATCAGAAATGATTTGGGGTTAGGGTTTATGAGTTCTGGCCACTTGTGAATATGGTTTCATGGCTTGTGGGCAGTTAGGGGTTGTACAGAGGTTAAGGTTGATGATTGTTGCAATCTCGTCTTTCATCCCTCATCTGTTGATGACAAAGTCAATCCCTTTGATTCATTAGTCATCATCTGTTCATCCCATTTTTTAATCCCAGTTATCAAATTTTATTAGTATAATTGTAATACTTAGAAATTAAAACCTCACAATATATTCAACCAACCATGTCTTCGAATCGCAAGTACAACAATGAGTTTAGTTACACATACTCTAACTTTAATTGCAAAGTATTGTGTAGAACGATAGATGTCCCTTAAAACCTAACACTAGTTGGCCTATATAGAGTAGAAGTCGGCCTTCTAAAACCCTAGAAAGTAATATAATAATAAACTAATAAGACTGCTTCAGATAAAATCGGCGTTTCTTGAAACTCTTTGACCAACGGGCATCGGTGAAATAACGGCTGGCACCGTTCTTCTGTGTTTCCGATTTCTTCTTTTGATCTCGATCCTCTTCTCATTAGCTTCCCTTATGATCCTTCCTTGCCCCTCTGAAGCACAAAATTAGCCTCTTCTAGCCATCATTAGCACCCGTTCAAGCTCGGATTGTAAAACTACAAAATAAATACAAAATAGCGTAGATTCCGAACTCGAATGCCCAAATGAATAACAATGCAAATTAACTATAAAACATGCAAGAAGCATACTCTAAATGCATCTAAACCTATCTATAATACCTATCTAAAACATGCATTATTAATACCCCGTGGGTTATTATCATTTTTAGGGAGTAGTTTGATAAAAATGTAGTTAATTTGTTTGAGAACCCTCTTAGAAGCGAAAAAACTTTTAATAACTTTAATAAACAAAGGTCGTCCCACCTTAAACCAGACAGACTTTTTGATAAAATCCTACTAACATCGCATATGAACTTGAAACTTTATCTACCGCTATATATAGAGAACACCGCCCGACCTTTTGATTTTCGAGCTTGTGATTGGTGCATAGTTACTAATTGTTTCCCCTTTAAGAAAATATATCTTTTGACTGCTTGATACTTTTGTGCATTGTTATGACTTCTACTCCTAGGTTTGAGAGTACTTAGAAGTCGGATTTGGATAGGTTTGGGAGTGAAGTGGGCGGATACTAATAGCCGCTTGGATAGGGGATGTAATCTTTGCGCTTGGGGCATTGACATAGCTAGTGAGGTAATAACCGAGGCACGTCAATTGATGGTTGAAAGCTTGGATAGGGGATGCGTGTTTTTTGGGATAGGTTTTTTAGTTTTTCATGGGACTCTGTGTACGTAGTCCGCGTTTCTTTGTAACTTGGTTATACACCAGGTTCAAGACTAAAATTAATACTCTTTATGGTTGATGTATGGTCTCTTACAATAAATTTGATAGATAGAGTTTCATCACCTGATCGATTCCAATTTAAATTTAGAAATCCTTTACTAGAATAGAATATATCTTCGAAAACCAAAAAAGGGTTGCACCCATACTGTAGAGTAATGTGTGTGTATTAGCTGCAAGGGCATATTGGTCTTTTCAGGTGTTCATATGGTTGTTAGGGGTTGTTAGAACCGCCAGAAGCTTCACCCTCTCTAACTCTGAGTTCTGTATAAAAGGGGTGAAGGGTTGCTATAACAAACTAGCTCGTCAGATCATTTTTCGATTCTCAAATACAAATCTAGATGGTTTCTCCTTCTTGATTCATTCCTTAGCTCAAATGGTATCAGAGCTGTGTGAATCTCATTGAGATTCAGATTGTTTCTTCGATCCTTGTGGAAGATCTGTGAGATCTAGCTTGTTGTGTTCGTGATGGCTGGAAGAGGAACTGGTTCGTCTCCGAATCAATCGGGAAATGGATCTGGAAGAGGCTCGGGCAATGGCGTCGGTCGAGGAACCTTCATGACGCCACCAGCAAACGGATTTGGAAATGGAATGCCTGGAACCAGCAGAGGTGCTCCAGGAGGTGCGAGATCTGGCACTTTCATTCCAAATTTTGCTCCGAATCAGATGCAATTTGGAGAATTCGCTCAAGGTATGAACAACATCCATGTCAATCCTTATTACCTTTCGAACTCTGACAACCCCGAGATGCAACTCGTATCCACTTTGTTTAATGGAAGCAATTTTACTAGGTGGAGTAGGGGGGTTAGGATGGCACTAGGTGCGAAAGCAAAGTTGGGATTTATTACTGGAATTTGTGTGAAGCCAATTGATGAAACGAGTGAGGAATTTGAGAGATGGAGTAGAGCTGATTACATGATAATGTGCTGGCTCATCAATTCGATGACTAGCGAAGTTGGAGAACATTTCATGTATGTACAGTCAGCAAAAGAACTGTGGGACGAGATTAGAGAGAGGTTCTATGAGTCGAATGATCCTCTCATTTATCAATTAAGAAGAGAAATTGTGAATCTCCATCAGGAGAATTTGTCGGTTACTGAATATTATGGCAAACTTAAGAGGATCTGGGACGAATTGCAGCTCCTGGATCTCTTGCCTGTTTGTAGCTGTGAGGGAATCAATCAGTGTGGTTGTTCAATCTTGAAGAAGATTGTGGATAGGGAAACTAAAGCTAAAATCATGCAATTCTTGATGGGACTCAATAATGGCTATGAACAGCTTCGAAACAATGTGTTGTCTATGGATCAGATTCCTGGAATTAACAAAGTATTCCAGATGGCTGTGCAGATTGAGAGACAAAGAGGAATCACTTCTCCTCAATCTGATCTGAGTGCCCTTGCTGTAGGAAGGAATGGTGCCAATGATGGAAATGTGTTTGCTGTGAACAAAAATTTCCAATCTAAAGTGCATGATCAGCAAAGGAAGGAGTACAAGAAGCCTAAGTTTGATAGATTCTGTGAGCATTGCAAAGAGAAAGGGCATACAAGAGATTATTGCTTCAAGCTTGTGGGGTATCCAGAGTGGTTCAAAGGACCATGTGATGAGGAGTCTCAGAAAGGGAATGGTAAATTTGTTGCTAACATTGATGGTTTTCAGGGTGCAACCAGTAGCCAGCTTGAGCATCCCATGGTGTTTGATGAAGCCAAGCCAGATCCTAGCATGGTCAATGCTATCTTTCAGGAAGTCATGAGGATGATGAAAGGAAAAGCCAAGATGGATGAATCTGATTCCTCTGTGAATCATGCCTTTGTCAATTTTGCTGGTAAGATGAGTCACTCATTTCTTGTTGGTGACAATAAGGCAGAGAAATCAATGTGGATTGTAGACTCAGGATCTACAGATCACATTGCTTTTGACAAATATGTCTTCACTGCTCTATATCCTCTAAGTAAGGTGGTGTCACTGGGATTACCTGATGGAACCACCTTCCTTGTCCGAGAGCATGGAACTGTGGTTATTTAAGACATGTTGTGCCTCAAACATGTCCTATATGTGCCTCAGTTCAGACATAACCTGTTATCTGTGTCCAGAATAGTATCTGCTCAGCAGCTGAGATGTTGTTTTGATTCCATATCATGTGTATTACAGGACCTTATAACTGATCATGTGATTGCTAAAGGAAGAGAAGAAGGAGGATTGTACTACTTGAAGTCTCAGTTTGCTGGACATGAAGCTGTTGGAGTATCTCAGTTTGTTTTTGATAAGGATTTGCAGTCTAGTGCACAGGCTGTTTGTAATAAAATTGACAATGTGTCACTTGTTCATGCCAGGTTGGGGCATCTTTCTGTGTCAAAGATGCAACATCTGGATATCTGTAGTGGTTTTGATTTTAGTTCCTTCTACTGTGAGTCATGTACTATGACCAAACATCACAAATTGCAGTTCAATAGAAGTACTTCTATGGCTGAGTTTCCATTTCAGTTGGTCCACATGGATGTATGGGGCCCTTACAAGGTTGCATCAATGTGTGGTGCAAAATACTTCTTAACTGTTTTGGATGATCACTCCAGAGCCACTTGGGTTTACTTGATTCAGGATAAGACACAGGTTTACAGGGTTATATGTGCCTTTGCTCAAATGGTTGAAAATCAATTCAATTCTACCATTAAGATCATCAGAACTGATAATGGAACTGAATTCACACAACAGGCTTGTAAGGTTTTGTTTGAACAGAGAGGTATTGTGCATCAAAGGTCTGCTCCAGGGGTGCCTGAGCAAAATGGAAGGGTAGAACGCAAGCACATGCACCTTGTAGAGACTGCTAGCGCCATTAGACATCATGCTGGCCTTCCTATTCAATTTTGGGGTAACTGCATCCTAAGTGCCACTCACCTGATCAATAAGATGCCATCACAGGTGCTCCATTGGAAATCTCCTTTTGAAATCCTTTATAAAGTACCTCCATCCTATGACAGTCTAAAAACTGTGGGATGTCTATGCTTTGCCTTTCAACCCAATGACCTGAAGGACAAACTAGGAGTCAAGGCCAGGAAATGCATCTTTCTTGGTTACCCTCCTGATCAGAAAGCCTTTAAACTATTTGACATGGAGAGAAGAACTGTTATCATCAGTCGTCATGTTAAATTTGAAGAGCACATCTTCCCTTACCAAAGTCAGTCCCAACCTTCTTCACCCTCACACCCCATCATGTTACCTTTGGTCACTCTCCATACAGATGACAGCTCTCAGTTTACTTCACATCCCACACCCTCCCACCCTCTCCCCCCTCCCCTTTCTCCTCATGTACCAACACCCTCCCATTCCCCACACAGCAATGCCAGAAGTGCCACCATTCCACCTCCAGTTGACTCTCCTGTTATCCCAGACTCTATAATCAGCTCTTCTCCTACTCCTGAACCCACCCATCATGTTGAGCTTGGAAGAGCCAAGAGACTTATCCACAGACCCCCTAGATTAAATGAGTACATATGCTCCAACTTACCCACCAGACATTCTCACACCTCTGATTCTGAGAGTCAGTCATTTGCTGTGTTCTCTATACAGAATTTGAGACATCTTGATCCTGAATATGTTCAGTCTCTTGTGAATGTGTGTTCAGTGTTTGAGCCTAGAACATACAATCAAGCCAAGGATGATCCTAGGTGGCATCTGGCCATGAAAGCAGAATTAGATGCTCTAGAGAGTAATCACACTTGGTCTCTCACATCATTGCCACCAGGAAAGAGGGCTATTGGTTCTAGATGGATCTATAAGGTGAAGTACAGACCTGATGGAGAGATAGAGAGGTTCAAATCTAGGCTTGTGGCCAAGAGTTATACTCAAATCAAGGACAAGGATTACAAACAAACATTCTCTCCAGTGGCCAAACTGTCCACTGTTAGAATTGTTCTTGCTATTGCTGCAGCAAAGGATTGGAAACTTCACCAGTTGGACGTTAACAATGCATTCCTCCATGGTTTTCTAGATGAAGAGGTTTACATGGATCCCCCTCCAGGCTATACTAAAGCTCTCCCAGATCAAGTGTGCAGATTGCATAGGTCACTCTATGGGTTAAAACAGGCTAGTAGGCAATGGAATTTGGAGCTCACAAAATTCCTCTCATCTCTTGGATTTTGTCAGTCATTACATGACTACTCCCTATTCACCAGGGTGGTTGGATCATCTGTCACAATAGCACTGGTCTATGTGGATGATATGTTGATATTAGGCAATGACAGTGCTATGATTGATCACACTAAGGCTGCTCTTCACTCTGCCTTTACTATTAAAGATCTAGGCATGGCTAGATACTTTCTTGGGATGGAGATATCCAGGTCATCAAATGGCATTCTACTGAATCAGAGGAAGTACATCTTAGACATATTACAAGATGCTCACATGACTGATTGCAAGGTTGCTTCATTTCCTATGCAGAAGGGGGCTAAGTTGTCAATTGATATTGGTGATCCTATCAGTTCTCCTAAGAGCTACAGAAGATTGATTGGTAGGTTGCTTTATTTGACACTCACAAGGCCAGATATTTCCTTCACTGTCCAACAGCTCAGTCAATTTCTTCACAATCCTTTACAGCCTCACTGGAATGCAGCTTTGTACTTGCTCAGATACCTCAAAGGAAGTTTTAATCTTGCACTATTCTACTCAGCTCAATCCAATCTCCAATTACAAGCTTACTGTGATGCAGATTGGGGCAATTGTCCATACACAGGTCGCTCCCTATCTGGTTACTGCATGTTCATTGGCTCGTCACTGGTCTCTTGAAAGTCTAAGAAACAGAAGGTTGTCTCAAAATCTTCTACAGAAAGTGAATATAGAAGCATGTCATATGCTTCTAGTGAGATCATTTGGCTACAAGGCATCTTAAATGATCTCCAGGTGACAATTCAGACTCCCATTAAGCTCTTTTGTGATAATCGTGCTGCTCAGTGTCTTGCAGCCAATCCAGCCTTCCATGATAGGACTAAGCATGTCCGGATTGATGCACATTTCATCAGGGAATTGATTCAACAAGGCCTCATTGTCACCTCCCATGTCTCCACTGATAAACAATTGGCTGATCTAATGACCAAGGCCTTGGGAGCTCATCAACACCATGTACTTTGTTCCAAGCTTGGCCTTGTAGCTCCATCCACAAGTCCAGCTTGAGGGGGGTATGTAGAGTAATGTGTGTGTATTAGCTGCAAGGGCATATTGGTCTTTTCAGGTGTTCATATGGTAGGGGTTGTTAGAACCGCCAGAAGCTTCACCCTCTCTAACTCTAAGTTCTGTATAAAAGGGGTGAAGGGTTGCTGTAACAAACTAGCTCGTCAGATCATTTTTCGATTCTCAAATACAAATCTAGATGGTTTCGATCTCCTTCTTGATTCATTCCTTAGCTCAAACATACATAATTGATCACGTACGTACATGCATTTCTATTTATTTCAAAGTGTTGATTCAGCCCATCAAATCAAAATTGAATCAATTAGTGTGTACGTTTATTTACTCTTTTGAAGATTGAAGATATATATCGATTATTAATTGGCTAAAATTATCTTCTCCAAAATAACAAATGCATGTTTTTAATTTTAAAACAAATGTATGATTCATTATCAGAGACTTTTAATTAATTACAAATTTAATTCCTTCCCAATTAATAAAAAAAAATCACAATTTAGATAATATATAATATTCCCATTTTCCGGATACATGCATACACTAATTATATGTTATATATATGAATGTATATACACGTACGGACAAACCACACAAATTAATCACCAACACCTAAAACAATGGAGATCCCAAAACTCATCGCTGCATTAGCTTTATTAGTGTCTGAATTCCTTCTCCTCACCTCCGCCGCCGTCTTAATACCACCAGTGCCACCGCTTGTGCCGCCATCGGCCAACCAGTTTGTTAATTGCCTCAACACTCGATTCCCCAACGACCCGATCTCGAACGTCGTATTCACCCCTCAAAACCCATCATTCACACCCACCCTCCAAGCCTACGTCAAAAACAGCCGCTTCAACCGTTCCAGCACCCCGAAGCCGATCGCCATCGTGGCCCCCAAGAGCTACTCCCATGTCCGATCAGCCGTCTTGTGTTCCAAGATCTCGGGGATCCAGCTCAGGATCCGGAGCGGGGGCCATGACTTCGAGGGGCTATCCTATGTGTCATCCGACCCATTTGTCATCCTTGACATGTTCAACCTTAGAGAGGTGCAAATCGACGTCGAGAAGAAGGTCGGATGGGTCCAATCTGGAGCCATACTCGGAGAAGTTTACTATAATGTTGCGAAAAAAAGCAACAACACCCTTGCCTTCCCTGCCGGAGTTTGCCTAACTCTCGGCATAGGCGGTCATATAAGTGGCGGAGGCTACGGTACGTTGCTAAGGAAGTATGGTTTATCCGTCGACAATATACTCGATGCTCAGGTATGTATATATGTTTCCTGAAAAATGGATTTATTTCTTTTTTTTTTGGGTCAAGAAAATGGATTTATTTCTAAAAAGGTCCTTGTCTAGACATGTCAAACAGGTGGGTCGGGTTTGGGTCGAGTCGTCTCGGGTTCGGGTCCATTTCGGATTACGGGTCGTGAAATGTTCAACACATACCCATATTTAACGGGTTCGGGCCGACTCAACGGGTCAAGCTAGCGCTACTCATCCATATTTTTTTAAATGTTATTTACTATTTATACACGTTATTTTAAAATGATAAAATTATGTAAAATATCAATAAAAATTTATTACTTGTTATAATTTCATTCTTTTTAGTTTTTGAAGTATGAAATTATATATAATATATAAATTGATATTTTATATAATTATTATCATCCTTAAAACCATACATGAATAGTAAACGGCATTTAAAAGTAAACAGATGGAGTATTTTTAATGACTATTTACATAGTTCCTAAATCTAAAATTGTTATGTTATCCTAATAATAGTTATATTATTGAAAAATAATAATTAATGTTGCTACAATATTACTATGTAATTTTATATACATAACAAATTGTAATGCAAATACATGTAACAAAATCGTTTCTAACTACACCAATTAAAATATGAAAAATCTTATTATTAATTAATGTAATATCTTCGTACATTCACACAAAATATTCTCTTTAATTTCGGTAATAATTATGTCCATTATGGATATATTGATATTCTCAAATCACGTAATAACTATTAAGTGCACGTACATATATGTCTCATTTGAATATATATAAGTTTCGACAAGAAATCATGAATATTTGTTTTAATCTACTAAGGGGTCGTTTGTTTATATAGAAGGGAAATGAAAAGGAAATGTATTAAATTTTACATATAAAATGTATATGATCATCATTTTTTTGTGAGATTAAAGAAGAGAGCGGGTCGGTTGGTCCTGGTGTGCGGGTCAAGATGCTGGAGGGAGGTAGTGTGCGCGGGCCCACATGCGGGAGACTCGAACAATACATAAACCCGAACGGGGTTCTATCTCAAAACCAATTGACAAGTAGCCCACCAACCATATAGGTTGTTCAAGTATTTTCTAAATTACCGATGTGGGACAACCACCATCCCAACAAAATGTGGGAAAAGATAACAAATTTTGTGTGAAAAATAGGAGAAGAAGAGGAATGACTATAGAATTGTGATCAATGGAAATTAGAGAATAGGATGTGTGAAAAGATAAGTTATTTTGTGTGAAAATTAGGAAAAGAAGTGGAATGAGTAGAATAGTGATCGGGGAAGTTTTGATACTATATGAGAATAAAGCGCGCAACATATATAATTTCATAACGTAATATATGTTTCGGCAGGTAGTGGATGCGAAAGGGAGAATATTGAACCGAGCGACAATGGGGGAGGACTTATTCTGGGCCATCAGAGGAGGCGGAGCAGCCAGCTTCGGCGTGGTCCTTGCTTGGAAGCTCCGTCTTGTGGAGGTCCCACAGACGGTGACAGTGTTCACGGTAAAGAGGACGTTGGAGGAAGGGGCAACGGACATAGTTGAGCAGTGGCAGCGGGTGGCACCCAAGATGGACCCAGGAGTGTTCATAAGGGCAATACCGCGGGCGATTCCGGCGTCGGGAGGAAACAAGAGCACCGTTGGAGTGTGGTTCGCTGCGCTTTACCAAGGAGGTGCCGAGGAGCTTGTTGGTTTGGTCAACAACACCTTCCCTTTGTTGGGTTTGCAATTGGAGGATTGTTTTCAGATGAGTTGGGCTCAGTCTATTCTCTATTGGGCTTCTGACGGTGCTCTTCCCAAAGGTAACCTCTAACTTCCATTCATATGTATCTCAAATTCCACCTAATTTTTTAATTTGTTAATTAAAGGCCCGGGAATCGGGAACTTTGAGTACTCACCGTAAATCGTTTTCGGTTGCACCATTTTGGAATGGTTAAATACAAGTTACACGTACTTCACACACACATATGACATATAGATAGATTATATTAATTAGTTACCAATTTTTTTGCAACTCCCATTTCAATATATGAAATTCATCTTATATTAGTTATTTAGCAGTTAGCTAGCTAGCGTGTATTTTAATTAATTTGCGTATGTTCACCACTATTATTGAAACATACACAGATATCCCGCTTGAGAAAATGTTGGTAAGATCATCATCAAGTAACAGCTACAGCAAGCACAAATCGGACTACGTGAAGAAACCGATCCCTAAGCAAGGTTGGGAGGCGATCTGGAAGAAGTTGATGGAGGTGGGACCGAATATGCGGATGCAGTTCAACCCTTACGGTGGGAGGATGAGCGAGATCGCAGCAGATGCCACCCCTTTCCCTCACAGAGCAGGCAACCTCTTCAAGATTCAGTATTATTCACTATGGAGCAACCAAAGTCTTGAGACGGAGGAGAAGCTCATAAAGGCGACAGAGGAGATATACGACACCTTTACTCCCTATGTTTCCAAGGATCCAAGAGAAGCATTCTTGAACTACAGGGATCTTGACGTAGGGACGAACACGAATGGGGGGTTAGGCTTTGTTTATGCTTACTTCAAAGGGAATGCCGACAGATTGTTGAAGGTTAAGGCGGAGATTGATCCCGAGAATTTGTTTAGGTATGAACAAAGCATTCCCCTCCAGAGATTGTAGTGCCCAAACTTTATTTTGCCTATAAGTACGTCTGCTCCTATGTAAGAATAAAAAGATTTATTCTTTGGTTAAACTGGCCTCCATAATTCATTAATAAAAAAACAAAATGGAATAACAACTGGATTATATAACCTATATATGTATCCAAATACTTTTATATTATATCATATATAATTTTATATTATATCATATATAATAGGGAAAAATACCTGGCAAGATCTATTCTATTATGTAGCTAAATAGGAAAAATAATGACGTGGAAAACAAAAAAGAAAAGTACGTGTTATTTACAATAACAAGGTAAACCTATTAAAAGGATAATTAATGTAGCGTAGCTTGGTAGCACGTTTGATTGATATCACTAAAATCGAGTCAAACTGGACATACATAATCTGTCATTTTTAAGATTTGTATTCTATATAATTCTATATAATATGAGACTCTTAATAGATATCTTATCTAATTTGATTTAATTATATATATAATCTTTTTTCTTTACTATTTGTGATAAGAAAGCGCTCTTAGTTCAGTTCGGCAGAACGTGGGTCTCCAAAACCTGATGTCGTAGGTTCACATCCTACAGGGCGTGATTTCCTCTAGTTAGTTCTAATCACAGTGAAATAACTTCACCCTTTTGAAGAAAAATCGCAAATTGACCTCCTATGCCTTAAAGGATATCAAAAAAAAAAGTTATTAACTAATGAAAGGTCCAACTGATCACCACATATGTACTGTAAATATGCAGTTACAAATAACCTAAACAAAGTAATAGGAATCAAACCTAAGATGATTCCAAATAGAAGTACGTACTTCAATCATTTCAAATGTTTTTTACAGTAGGCAAACATTCAGAGCTGTTACCTATACGGTAACTTAGCTCCTGGATCATCCTGAAGGATGATTTTACAAAAATCCCTATGGTAGAGAATAGACTGCATATTACAGATAATTCATTTCTTGGCTATATAATCTGCTGCTATATTTGATTCTCGATACATATGACGAATTTCTGCCAGCTCAAAGTTTGATTGCAGCATGATGATTTCTTCTATCTGACGCATAACTTCCTATCTTAGCGGTTGCTGTTTGTTAACAGATCTAACCAGAATTTGGTTATCGCTTTCGATGATGATCTTCCCAATACCCTTTTCTTTTGCTCGTTTTATTCCTGTAAGTACAGCTGAGGCCTCCGTCTGAATGATCGAACCTTCCATGATTTCATGGTGAAACATATCAACAATCTGACCTTCGAAATCCCTGATGATTCCTCCAATCTGGCACTTGCCAGATAGGTTAACAAAACCATCTACATTAAGTTTGTAGATAGTTCTAGGTGGTCTGCTCCACTTAGCAGTAGCTCTTCTTTTCTTGTTCTTTTTGCCTTCACCGACCTTACCATCTTCATGAGACCAGTCGAGAAGAGATTGTCTGATTTTTTGGACAACTTGAGTGACACCATTTGGTTTCTTTTGCCAGAAAATCGGTTCATTTCTAATTTCCCAAATAATCTCCCAGATCCATACAAGTTCTTCAAACTTATTATTAGCTTTGCCAATATAATCTAAGTTTTCATGGATTAGACCTGAGCTATTAATACCATGAAAGTACATACCTGTTTGTTGTTCGTATTGAGCTATTACTTCTCGGGAAAAGATGCATCTTGTGACTAGGTGAGTTGCATCTTCATCTGCTTGATTACATAGAGAGCATTAGATGGGAACTTTATTTACATATACCTGTTTAGTCTGGTAGCTGTCGGGAGGCCATCTATTTTGATCTTCCAAAGTAAATTCTTAATCCGCGACGACAACTTTAGTCTCCAAATCCAAGAGTGTAGATCCTGCTCATGCGTAGACGGAGCTATAACGTTCCTGGCTGATTTAGTTGTGAAGAAACCTTGTGGGTCTGGCTTCCAAATCATCTTATCCCGATTCTGGCAACAAGGTGTAACGGCCTGGGATTATGATTCCCGGGTTACGTTTCGAGGGATGAAACCCCTCGTTAGGCTCTTGCGCCCCGAGTACAGGTTGAAGGTTTGAAATTCTATCCTAACATTTTAAAGTGGGATTTCATACCCAAAATTCGAAGGGATCGTTGGAATCCCCGGGGAAGTCCCCTGTACCTGTCATAAGTCTAAGCGTGGAAAACCAACAGTCATGCAAATAGTAGAATCAAGGTGTAATACAAGAGGGTGACACGGCAGAGCCGAGTCAAAACCAAATCAATAAGCGTATTTATCGAAATTTAATCTACAATGTTAGTGGAGTTAAACCATTTCTTTGAGATCGCCCAAGAGCGGTCCCACGTTACGGAAACACGGAATAATCATGTTGCAAAACAAACCTAAAAAAAATGTATGCGGGGCGGTGTCAGATCGAAGCCCTACACAATATAATCCCAAACAAGCAGACATATACACGCGCTAGTCCTAATAAAGATGCTTCTAGATGCAAGGCGGAATATTAACACACTAGCATGGTCCTAAGATCAAGTGCATAAATATAATAAGGCCTTAGCACCGAATACCAAGTGGATATCCCTCTCCTACCTCCACCCCCTTCCGATAGGGCGGAGACTGGCCAGCTCGTGAATGCATTCCATATAATCGGGTGGCACGCATGCCCAACCTGTATCCACAATAAAGCCCGCATGCATCTCATAATATAAGGAAGTTCATGACTCGATTGACTCAGGACGGGACCCGATGAGACTATGTCGTCCTATAACCCTAGCAATGACTCTAGTTACTTCACAGATAACGGTCGTTCTGTTTACAAAAGCAATGAGTAAACGAATGCTCAATCATGAGTGCAATCCTAGCAGGATACTACATGGCATGCTTTATTATAAATGCAAGCATCTAGTATGCACATGGCTACAAGCAGGGAGATCTCTTTTCGAATCTGAGTGAGCTCATATAGGAACTCACCTGGCTATGCAGAACAACATAATAGAAAGTCTCGCACACATCAATCATGGCACAAGGTATCACCTAGGTACATACCAGAACACATATATAAGTCTACGTCTAATCATTGAAGCACTCAAAGCATACATTGTTCAACGAGAATAACACCCATATCGCAATCGCCATTTCTTCAAGTTCAACCCTTCATCACATTACCACATTCCTCAATACCATATCGTTCTCATCATTCCATTCAGTCACATTCATATATTCATAACCATATATTTTACATATCACATAGTTCAGGTGCATCATATTCATCATATCTCAACGCATAAGTTAACGATAAATAATCTTAACATTTCATCATGCTATTAGTCAATCAATCATGCCATTAGTCCACATCATGATATTAGACAATCATTCACCCAATCATGCGAGTTAGTCATCGAGCACATAATTCCCAAGTTAATCCTGAAAACCATTACAAAATCCGAGTCAAATAGTTAGAAATTCCAACCTTGGAAAACGTGCGCCAAATTCCCTTTTAAAATCCAACTCTCACAATATCATGTTTTTTGTTAATCCCAAATAATAATAATAATACTATATTTTTAAATCTCATCAATAATATCTTATAATATTTCATATTCCAATAATACATTTTTAAATCCCCATATTTTCAAGGCCATTATGTATTTATTTTCAAATACTCTTAATATATATACTTGTAAAAATAGACCCAACCATTTTATGCTATAAAAATCAACCTTAGTTAAATTACCAAAAATCTCCCTTACGTTATAACTCCAAAACCCAATTTTTAGTTGGCAAAATAGGTCCAAAATCATTCCTCTTTTAAAACAAAATAACCCGGCCCAAAACACTTTTAAAACAACAAATGATGGCCCAAGGAAAGAAATAGGCCCACCAATCTCAATCCACTCCCAGCTCTCTCTCTCGGCAATTCGGAAGAAAACAAGGGTGGGGCTTGGGCTGACGTGGCGCTGAGGTGGAGGGGTGGGACCCGCCAGTCTCCTTCTTCCTCTTTTGAATGGGAGAAACAAAACAGAGAGAGAGAGAGGGGGCCATGTTCGACGGAAGGAAGAAGAAGAAGGTGGCGGGGAGGCTCGCCGGCGACGCCGGCTCCGACTCCGGCCACGCCACCAACGGAACCGACACCCACACACACACCACAACAAGAAAGGGAAGAAGGAGAAGGAAGAGGGCTCACCGAGGGCGTCGACTCGCCGGAAAATCTCGTCGGTGCGCGATTGGACTCGCCGGAGGCTCAGGGCTGCGCGTCTCGGCCTAGGGCGAAAGAAAAGAGATTAAAGGTGGAGTCTTGAGACATTTTTAGGGTGAGAGGAGGAAGCTAGCTCACCGATCGGAATCGAAGAAATCGAGGAAGCGGGGAGAAGAAGACCTCGGCGGCAGTCGGCTCTCCGGGCGATCTTCCGACTGCTCCTGCTCGTCGGGGGTTCTGAGGAGGAGCTGCTGCTGCTTCTATCTCGGGGACAAAGTGAAGGAGGAGGTGATGGCT
Organism: Persicaria tinctoria; assembly: GCA_037127255.1. Taxonomy (NCBI): domain Eukaryota; kingdom Viridiplantae; phylum Streptophyta; class Magnoliopsida; order Caryophyllales; family Polygonaceae; genus Persicaria; species Persicaria tinctoria. The sequence goes on along the minus strand of JBANSL010000012.1, from coordinate 35,891,145 downwards.
TGGAGAGGAGGATTTGCTTGCCTCGACGTCTTTGTCAGAAAAACAGGGAGGGGTAAGGGAGCGGCGGCGGTGGTGTTCTGGTGGCCCGAGAAGTGATGGTGTGGAGTAGTGTGCCGGAAAACGAACGACAGGGCTAGAGAGGTGGCGCCTGTGGGTCGGAAAGCGAATGGAGGGTGACGACGGTGGCTACAGTGCAAGGAAATCGAAGTCGGGGGAAAGCCGTGGTCTTGTTTGAATCAACACAAGGGAGGGGGTGTTGTCCTTGGGACAACCGAGAGGGAAAGAGGAACAAGGAATTGGGTTGTGTTTGGCGTTGAATCTGAAGGGGAAAATTTAGCTTTTAATTAGGAATGAGCACAAGACAAAGGAAAAGGGAGATGTACCACACCTGCAGGGTTGGCGTGGTTCAGTTGGCAGATTGCCAAATTTGGGAGAGAAATGTAGTAGTAGTAGTAGGAGGAGGGGGTTCAGACCTTTGGAGAAAGAGGTTATTGGTCAAACATAGGATCTAGTGTAGATATTGGATAAGAATAGATGATAGGAGACGGAATTGTGGTCCCGATGTCATAAATTTGAATCTCCGACGATTGATTTCTTGAATCTCGTTCTCTCGGTCAATTAGATTATTTTTTTTAACCCGAATAGGATATCACTAACCGAAGAAATTTTTGAATCCCGAGGTGAAAGGCAGAACCGATCTTTAAAAGTTCAAAATTGGGCCGAAATTCATTGTAAGAGTTATGAAATCCGAGTTAGCGAGTTTTCCATTAAATTCCACTTCTAAATGCATTTTGATTTTTCCTTTTTCCGAAAAAAAATAGGATTTAAAAATCTAAGCCCTTACACAGGGAATTTTGATAGCGAGAATGTTTTGAATAACCTCGCGGGGAAACATTTGGTTAAGGAGATTTTGATCCCAAGCCTTACCATCCAAGAAAAGGTCCCTGACTTTCATAGTAGGGTCTTGAGAACCCATGTAGGATTTTAGGTTGACAGAAGGGATCCATGGATCATGCCGCACTTGAATACTTGAACCATCACCCACAATACAATGAAGTCCACTTTCAAATTTTTGCCCGAGCGAGTGGAGTCTACTAAACTGCCATGAGGTATCCTTGCTTGTGAAAGTTCTTATATTATCTTGATGGAGATATTTTTCTTTAATAAGTTTGACCCATGTACTATATCTTCATTATTGTAAATTTTCCAGAGAAGTTTCATCTGTAGACAGATGTTGAGGTCTTCCGCATTCCTAATGCCTAGACCTCCTTGAGATTTACGTTTACAAATTTGATCCCAACTTATGAGAGGGGTGTACCTATCAAGCTGGGATTTATTCCAGAAGAAGTTTCTATTAACTTGATCAATCTTATTTAAAATACCTTTTGGTAGCAGGAAGTTTTGCATACGGTAGTTAGTTTTAGAGCTAAGGTTTGATTGGATAAGCACCACTCTCCCAACTTGAGACAGATTTGATGCTTTCCATTTAGCTAGTTGTTTTCTTAGGTTATCTATAGCATCATCAAAGATACAGTTCTTAACTCGGCCATTTACTAGAGGTATTCCTAGGTACTTTTCAAGGTTTTTGGATATGGGAATGCCCATATGAGTGGATAAGTCTTTAACCAAGTTGGGGTTCACATTTTTTGAGCATTGAAGCGAGCTTTTGTTGTAGTTAATCGTGAGACCCGAGAGATTTGAAAAGTTATTTATTATATTTTGAATTGTGTTTAAACTGGTATGGGATGCTCTTGAGAAAATGATTGTGTCATCGACAAAAGTTAAAAAAGGAATAGGGGTACCATTCTTTTTTAAGCTTATGCCAATCAATGTATCTTCTAGAAGAGCTTCTTTATGTAGTTCTTTGGATAGTTCTTCCATTGCAAGCACAAAAATGTATGAGGCGAGGGGGTCTCCTTGTCTGATGCCTCTATTAGGTTTAAATTGGGTACCCAGAGTGTTGTTAACAAGCACAGAGAAGGTAGTGGTAGTAATACACTTCATAACCCAATTTATCCAAGTTGGGTAAAAATCGAATTTTTCTAGTATTGCCTTGATATAACTCCAATTAATTTTATCACATGCTTTTTCCATATCTAGTTTTAGAGCCATCCGTCCTTTTTTACCCTTTTGTTTGTGGAAAGTATGAAATATTTCATGAGTTATCAAGGTGTTGTCCTGGATTGATCTTCCTTCTACAAATGCTCCTTGGAAAGGGTTGATAAGTTTGGGGAGGATTGGGTTTAATCTATTTGCTATGATTTTTGATATTATTTTGTAAATAGTGTTACAAAGACTAATCGGTCTATAATGGTTAATTTTGTTGTAGGGTTGTCAGTCTTCGGGATAAGATCTATAAAGGTTTGGTTTATTTCAGTTAGCAATTGACCAGAATGGAAGAAAGATTTGATAGCGTTACAAGAGGATGGTCCAATAATATTCCAATAATGTTTATAGAATTCAGGAGGGTATCCATCGAGCCCTGGCGTTTTGTCTTCAGCCATACTAAAGAGGGTTTATTTTATCTCAGCATTCGTCGGCTGGGCTATAAGGCTATTATTTTCCGATTGAGATATCTGATGTTGGATATTCCATACTTCATTTTGGCTAATATGTTTTTGGTTATTGCCTATGAATCTCTTAGACATCTCTTTTGTGATGTGATCAGAGATGAGGTTTTGATCTGTTAGAATAATATTTTGTTTCGTAGTGAAGGATCTGGTTGCCTTTCTAAAATTCCTGATTTTGGCTGTGACTTGGAAATATTTGGTGTTCCTGTCTCCTAGCTGGAAATGTTTGGTCTTTTCTCGTTGCTTCCAAAATTTAAAATTAAACTCTAGTAATCTATGCTTCTTGTGCTCAAGCCTAGCTAATCTGATTTCATCTTTAGCCGAGATCTTACCCCATGGTAATTGATTTTGAATAGTTTGAATTTGTAGGTCTACTTTAGTGAGTTGTCTAGTATTGTTGTTTGGGTTAGATTTGCACCAAAACTTGATTTTTCCTTTTACCAGTTTCTGTTTCTGCATGAAAGTATAACCATTAGATCCTTTCATTTCGTAACACCAGATTTTCTTGATCATAGATTTAACTACTTCGTTAGAGGACCATGCCATTTCAAAACTAAACGGGGAGCCCTTCTTTTTATTTTGGGAACCTATTGCTAAGGAAATTGGACTATGATCAGATTTAGAGAAAGGATGATGTTTTGTGCAAAGATTAGGAAACCAACTTAGAATCTGTTGATGAGCCAGAATCCTATCCAGTCGTTCATAAGTATTATTTTGCGCGGTTCTGCTTTTCCTCCAAGTGAATGGTGATCCATTGTATAGTAGAGTGTGAAGTCCTAGCTCATCTTTAACATTTCTTAAACGTCTAAATCTGTTGATGTTGGGAGGGACACCCCCTGTCTTTTCTGTGTCATTTTCTATATCATTTAGGTCCCCTATAATGAGGATCGGAAGGTTATACTTGCTGACAAAATAGTATAGTTGATGCCAAAACTGATTTTTTTCATTTTCTATAGACGGTGCATATACAAATACAAGCCTTAGATCATGATTCTCTATGGTAATCTTTATCAAAATAAATCTCTGATTTTCTTCTAGAATTTCACTTACCTCCTCAATGTTAGATTTTTGGAGTAGCCAGATACCATCCTTCTTTCCATTTGATTTGATGCACAAAACTTTATGAAATCCAGTGCTTCTCACTTGAGTTTATAGAGGGGTTGTCTCCGTTTTTTGTTTCTGAGAGAACAAGCATATCGAGATTATGAGTAAAGCGAAAGTGATTGATTTCTTGCCATAGAAGTGGCCACTTGGCGCCTCTTACATTCCAATGTGCGATATTAATCATGTAATAACTTGACATAGTAATAAATTTGAATTTTCTTTCTGTTATAGGATTACAGTTTACAATGTACTAATCATACTTTGTATGTTTACAGTGATCAAGTCTCAGCCTTGCAGGAATCAGAATAGAAGTCTTCTTCCCAGCTTCTGCTTTCTTGTTTTCTTCAGTGGCTATGGTGGAGTTTCTTCCTTCATCAGATTTGTGTGGTAGCTGTTCCAGGAAAGGTGACAACTGCTCTTGCTATGTTTCTCTTGATCTCCCTGTGTATTTGAGTTTTGTGGAAGAAAGTTTTGCAAAATATTTGTTTTGTAAAGGTTTGGTTGTAGGGTTGGGGCAGCTTACCATCACTAGGTAATCAAGGACACCAGTGGGGATTGGCTTAAGTTTTTTGATGAGAGTGTTAAAGATTCGATAATATAGAAATACTCTAGAAGGGGGGGTTGAATAGAGTATGCCCGTTTTTCGCAGAAATTCTCAAGACTTTTGAAGCTTGTACCAAAACCTTTGAGATTAACCTGAATCACAAAGTTAGAAATCGAACCAAGTGCGGAAATAAGGTAAAGCAATAAGTAAAGAACACGAGTAATTGTTTACGAGGTTCAGCACGAACTTGGCCTACGTCCCCGCCTAGGGTTCTTCCACATCCATAGGATTCAAAAGGCTTTATTGATTCGCTAAGCTTAGGATCCTAATAGCTCACCGAGAAGCCTCTCTCTTATACAATTGCAATCTAGTCAACTCATGTTCCCTTGGAGTCCTAGACCAATCTAGAAGAGCCCCACCTCTCTCAGCTATCTAGTACAATCCTCTTACTCTCACAAATCAATAGCCTAGTGCAACTTCCCGAGTTATAAACTCTCGAGTAACACTATAAATGAATATATCCTATAAGCTCATAGTGACTCTCAAAGGCTTTGAAATAAACAACAAACTCTTGAGCGCTTAGCAGAGAGACACTTTGGAAGACAGATCTTGCTTGAATGAATGAAAGCTCGTGTAGCACTAGTTGTTCCTGTCTTCTTCTTCCTTTCCTTTATATAAGAGCAAGGAGCGTGAGGATCTTCAACACCAGATCTTCATCAACGGCTCTTTCGAATCATGGCTTGATCTTGAATCTTCTATTTATGGATACTCCGAAGCCATGATTTTATTTGAATTTGATCTCCTCAATATGTACTAAAGGAAAGATATAATCTCGAAATACTTCCTGAAAAGATTAGTCAAACATATATATATATATATATATATATATATATATATATATATATATATATATATATATATATATATATATGTTTTGTCTTTCAACAAAGGGCGAAGGTAAAAACAGTCACCAAAATAGTCATCAAAAGTTTTGAAAACGTTTCCAAACAAAACCAGCAATGTATCAAGTTCTCAGTGGTGGGATAGGGTAGGGTAGGGTTTAAGATTCGTCATCCGGAGCATCATCAGTGAGCCTCGTCCACAGTCCTTACAACATCTTGGAAATCCCGCTCATCTCCGTCATAAACTCCTTTTGCAGCTCCTTGATATCCAGGCGAACTTCCTCCAAGCCCAACTCTAGGTTGTCCATGCGTTCATCGAAAGCTGGAGCAGTGGGAAAGGCTTTTGAAGGAGTGGCAAGACTCAAGGTCCCTTGGGGAGACCGAGTGATGCCAATCTCTTCAAGGCCTTTAGAGTTGAACTTACCCATATGACGCGGTTGTTCTTCATTTTTGACATCAATTCTAGAAGCTTTGAAGATAGGGGTCAAAAGGGTAGAAAAGGGGAAGGGAGAGCCTTTTCTAGCTTTTCTGGCATGAGCCATGGTTCCAAGGATAGTGTTGGCCATATCAAGGTCAAGGCCATTTAAGATGCGGTAGAGTAGGACCATAGCATTGTCGGTAAGGAGTGAGCCAGAGTTAAGACGGGGTAAGAGGCATCGAACAATGATGTTGAAAATTATTTTTGCCTCAAGGGTTAGGGATGAGTGGGTGAGTTGCTTTGAGGAGCTGTTGGATGCTTCGGGTAGGAGGTACTTGGCTCGAGCAAGGATGATGCAATTCTCTTTTGAGGGGTGTATTTCAGAGGGTGTAACTGGGATAGGTAAGCCAAGGAAATCTGCAAAATCATTGGAGTTGAGAGAGATTCTAACCCCTTTGACAACAGACTCCAAGGACCAACCATTGGTGTCGTTTTTGGCTTTTAGGTTAATGTAGAAAAGTCGGGTAAGCTGGGGGTATTAGACAGTTTCAAGGTTAAGAAGGGTCCAGGCTGGGGATTTTTTGAGAAGATCAATGCATGGTAACTTCAAAGCTTCGAAGAAATCAAAATCCAAAAAATCAGAACAGCTAATCTTACGAGTTCGAAACTCATCTGCCCACTTACCAGCAGTCTCATCATCTTGAAACCAAGAGGAGGGTAAGGATTGATTTACCTAGATATAGGCCGGGGGGTCTGCATTCTTTCTGCGAGCGATTGTCGGAGCAGCTCTCTTGACAGGCGCGACAAGACTCTTGACAGTGCCCTTCCTGGTACGCTTGGGAGATGGAGGCTTGACAGCAGCAGGGGCTTTCCGCTTCTTTGGAGACGGGGGAGGATGAGGAGAAGGAGAGGGAGATTCTTCCTCCTCTTCCTCAGACCCCGAGTCCTCACTGGACCCCGCTTCATCTCCTTCAGCTTCCTCTTCATCTCCAGATTCCTCTTGCTCTTCTTCTTCTTCCTCACGATCCTCCTCAGATGGAACCTCCTCGGCTTCGGCTTCCTTCCGAATCCGCTCAGCTTCTTCCCCGACCAGTTTCTTAGCAAGCTCGGCCTCCTCATCGACCTTTTTCTTCCTCAAGGCCTCCTCCTCGGCTTCCTTGGCAACTTCTCTTTCCAGGAGGGCGTCTAGGTCCTCTTCCTTCTCGTCCTCATCCGGGTCCTCAACTAAGACCTTTCTCTTTTCTTTCTGTTTATCACTGAGAGGCTTCTTAGCAGAGCGCTTTTGAGAGCTTTTGGGAACAATGATCGTGCTCTCAGTGATGGTGCTCTAGACGACAGTTGGGACAATGGCTTGAGGAGCAGGTTCAGGTGTGGGAGAGGTAGCAGTGGCCTGACGTCCCTTGGGGGTGGTGCCAAGTCTTTTGGGTGTGACAGCTTTCTTGGTTTTGGGTGCCATGGAGGAAATCGGCTAGGGTTTTCTTAGAACAGATTGAGAGGTTGAAGAAGGAGAAGGTGAAGGGGTTTGGATTAGTTCTGAGTTTGTGATGTAATCGGGTACAGAATTTGGTTTAAGTAGAGGGAGTGATGGGACGGGTTTAGAGTTCCAAGGAAAGAAATCATCACATTGCCAATTTGAAAGGTTTCCAATTCAAAATTCAAATTTTCCATTAAAATCGGACTGAATAACCAAAATATCTAGTTCCAAAAATAAAATATCTTTAACGGATAAAAAATAATATAAATAGGCAATTTTTGAAATCCGCAAAAAATATAATTGATTAAATATCTAAAAAGATATTAACAAAAAATATATGATCCGATAAATGTAATCCACCATTTAGTTCACACACCTTGACATAGTTCTCAAGGGTCTTGACACTAAGTAGAATTTATCTTTCGTAAAGGGAATGCTCCCCCTACGAAAGTGCATCCTTATTAAGCATCTCAATTTCTCATCTTATGAAGGTGAACCTGTCCTCTGCCAAAGGCTTAGTGAAAATGTCAGCCCATTGATAATCAGTTGAAATAAACGAAATGGACACATCACCTTTTTCAACATGATCTCTAATGAAATGATGCCTTGCATCAATATGTTTGGTCCTTGAATGCTGAACATGATTCTTAGTGATGGAGATGGCACTTGTATTGTCACACTTAATTGGAATACCTTTGAGGTTGATGCCAAGATCTCGCATTTGTTGAGCTATCCAAAGGATTTGGGAACAACAGGCTCCAGCTGCAATGTATTCGGCTTCTGCTGTGGATAGAGCAACTGAGTTTTGCTTCTTTGAGTGCCAACTGATGAAAGATGCTCCTAAGAATTGGCAACATCCTGATGTACTCTTCCTATCCACTTTATAGCCTGCAAAATCTGCATTAGAATATCCAATTAAAGTGAAATCCTTTTGCTTTGGATACCATAGTCCAAGCTCCTTAGTGCCATTGAGATATCGAAAGATCCTCTTCACAGCTACGAGGCGAGATTCTTTAGGATCAGCTTGAAATCTAGCACACATGCAAACACTAAACATGACGTCAGGTCTACTAGCCGTGAGATATAATAAAGATCCAATCATTCCTCGATACTCGCTTTGATTGACACTTATTCCAGTCTTGTCTTGATCTAGAGATAATGTTGAGCTCATGGGAGTATTGGCTGCCTTGGATTGATCCATCTTGAACTTCTTCAAGAGATCCTTAGTGTACTTGCTTTGGTTGACAAAGATCCCTTTCTTGGATTGATGAACTTGTAATCCCAAAAAGAAGTTGAGTTCTCCCATCAAGCTCATCTCAAATTCACTGCACATGATGTCAGAAAATTCCTTGCACAAAGATGTGTTAGTAGCACCAAATAGTATATCATCAACATAAATTTGAATAACTAAAATGTCCTTTCCTTTGGTTTTGATAAAAAGAGTCTTGTCGATCAACCCCCTTTTAAAATCATTTTCTAAAAGATATTTTGACAAGCGCTCGTACCAAGCTCTTGGGGCTTGTTTCAAACCATAAAGGGCTTTGTCAAGTTTATAAACGTGACTGGGAAATTCTGAACTTTCAAAACCTGGGGGTTGAGCCACATAAACTTCTTCCTCTAAGAAACCATTAAGAAAAGCACACTTGACATCCATTTGATATAACTTTATGCTCATAAAAGATGCAAATGCCAGTAGAATGTGAATAGCTTCAAGCCTGGCTACGGGAGCAAAGGTCTCCTCGTAGTCAATACCTTCCTCTTGATTGTAGCCTTGGGCAACAAGTCTTGCCTTGTTCCTCACAATCTTACCATTCTCATCTAGCTTGTTTCGAAATACCCATCGAGTGCCAATGACTGATTGATGCTTTGGCCTAGGCTTCAAGGTCCAGACTTTGTTCCTTTCAAATTCATTAAGCTCACTTTGCATAGCAATGATCCAGTTTGGCTCCTGAAGTGCCTCATCTACCTTCTTTGGTTCAATAAGAGAAACAAACGCGTGAAAAGCACAAAGATCTTTAAGTTTAGAACGAGTTTGAACACTAGAAGTAGGGTCAGAAATGATATCCTTTAATGAGTGTGATGAGGAGTATTTGAATTTCCTTTTGCTAGTCTCAGCTCCTTGATTTGTCACACCAGAAGGATTGTCTTGTAGTACATCTGATTCCGTGGTTCTGTTAGGTTCAGTTGCAGCAGTTTCTGACGTCTCAACACTGTTGGATTGGACACCAAGGGCTTTGGACGAATCTTCAACACCTTGGGCCAATTCTTCAGTGTTAAGAATCGGTTCCTGCATGTTCCTCTTCTCTGTGTTCTTGGCAGTAGTATCATCACCTTCCTCGTTCTCTTCATGGATGTTAAGATCTATATCTGCAACACTTTCACTCAAAGCACCGTCATTGCATTCATCAAAAATAACATGTATACTTTCTTCAACTACCTGGGTCCTTTTATTGAAGATTCTATAAGCTTTGCTACTCGTGGAATAGCCAAGAAATATACATTCATCACTACGCGCATCAAATTTCCCAAGGTTATCTTTTCCATTGTTATGAACAAAACAAGTACAGCCAAAGGGTTTAAAATAAGATATAAGTGGTTTGCGGCCTTTGAAAAGTTCATAAGGAGTTTTCTTTAAGATGGAACGAATAAGACAACGATTCAAAATATAGTTAGTTGTGTTAACAGCTTTAGCCCAATAGGTTTTAGGTAATGCATTTTCTAAAAGCATAGTCCTGGCCATATCCTCTAAGGTGCGGTTCTTGCGTTCCACAACCCCGTTTTGTTGAGGTGTCCTAGGAGCAGAAAAATTATGGGAGATGCCATATTTAGCACAAAACAAATCAAATTGAAGTTGATCAAACTCCCTACCATGATCACTCCGAATTGACACTATGGGCTCGTTTCTTAAAGTTTGCAACTCCTTACAAAGTTTTGAAAACTCAAATAAGGCCTCGGATTTTTCTTTTAAAAAAGCAACCCAAGTATATCTAGAAAAATCATCAACAACAACTAGCATGTACTTTTTACCATTGGGAGATTTGACTCGCATAGGACCACATAAATCCATATGTAAAAGTTCAAGGGGTCTAGAAGAACTTACAACCTTTTTGGGTTTGAACGAGCTACGTGTTTGTTTACCTCGTGTGCATGCGTTGCACATGTCAATACCTTTGAAGTCCATTTCAGGTAGCCCTCTTACAAGCCCTTTGGACACAAGCTTCTGTAGAGTATGTGGACTCACATGACCGAGTCTCCTGTGCCAAAGCTTTGGATCGTCCGTCAAAGCCTTTAGACAAGTTAAGTTTCCTTGTGCCACTTGATCAGCATTTACGGCGTATATATTGTTGTAACGGTATGCAATCAATATAACTTCACCTGTATCTTCTCTGCACACTATACATCTTTTCTTGTTAAATCTGACATTGTTACCACTATCACATAATTGAGAGATACTAAGCAGATTATACTTCAAACCATTAACAAGATAGACATTTTTAATGCTATGGCTGGAATCACTTCCAACACTACCAATACCAACGATGTCGCATTTCCCTTTGTCACCAAGAGTGATTGTTCCCGTGGATTGCTCCTTTAGATCATGAAAGAGAGAACTCTTCCCACTCATATGCCTCGAGCATCCACTATCAATAATCTATTTGTGTTCTTTCACCTTGGTGATCTCCTGCAAGACAAACATCAACCTTTGTGGCTAGACCAGTAAGCAAATTTGGATCCATTGTTGGGGTAAACCATATTTGGTAAAATAGTGCCTTTTGGGACCCAAACTTGTGTTATCCGTTCTTTTATCAAATGAGCAGGAAATGTATTGCAAATAATATATGGACCCTTTCTTCTATAAGGGCAGGTCTCTTTTACATGTCCCTTTCTAGCACAATGGTGACATATAGGAGAGGTTCTGCTTCCTTTTGCCTTTACAAAAGTGGTAATGTGTTGCTTCTTTAAAAACTTTGGATTGTAACCAATACCACTTTTGTTTAGAGAGCTTTGTTGCTCACCCAACATCCTATCGAGAGTACCTTTGGATTTGGTAAAACTTATGAGGGCTGTCTGTTGGTCTTGAATCTTATTATTCAGGGACATCTTCTCGTTCTCTAAGTCATGATGCTCATTTCTTAGAGAGGAGAGATCTTGCTTGAGTTCAGATTTCTCCGAGTCTAGCATATTGACTTTAATGTCAAGATCTGAATAAGAAGCTTCAAGACCTTTGACCCTCATAGACAGATACTCAATAGTTCTTTCCTGGTCCACAGTTCTCTTAATAAGATTGTTAGTTTGGGCAATAAGCTTCTCTTCATTGGCAATCATATTGGAAAGGAATTCCGATAATACCTCTTTTGGACTTTCCATAAGTTCTCTTACAGTAGCTTCAAGCTTTTCATCGTGGGATTCATCTTCTGAGGCCATAAGACAAATGTTGGCCTTCTCATCGTTGGAGTGACAGTTGAGATCCATGAAGCTCACGGTGAATCGGGTTCATTTGAAAACCATCCAAGGGCAAGTTCTAGTGTACTTCTCCTTCTCGGAACCGGGTAAACACGATGCTTGTGTTTACAAATCTGACTTGGTTTCATCCCTTCTAAAGGCATCGACTACCAATAGCTCAAGGTGGTGGTGGATTTGCTGCAGTAAATCCTTGACTCTTCAAAGCTGTACATTTTCCCCTAATTTTATAATCGATTGTGGGCTTGGTTTTGGCTTTGCTCAACCTTTTGTGTGGGTTGATATTTACATGGAGAATCTCTCTCTGTACAATTGGGCAAGTGATTTAGGGTGGTCTATGTTTTGTAAAACAATATGTTTAAAGGGGGGTCAAGGTATTTATGTTGGTGACCTCTATCAACAAAGGAACATTGCTATTATTTTTGGTAGTAGTAAATCATTCCATTATCATTATGTGAATCCAATTGTGCTCAGGCAGGACAACAAGGAACCTGTTTTGGGGGAGAATGCTTTCTCTTCCCAATCGTCTAAACCCCGAAAGGGCCACGAAAAATTGTTACACACCCAGGCTGATGGGTCTTGGTTTCCAAGTGAGGCTCATGCTCCGATCGTTACTTATCTTATGAGTTGTATTGGTGTTATTGCCCTGACTCCGGCATCGCAGGTGAACTCTATTTTGTCAAATATCCCGACCAACCCTTATGATGTGAATCTCCCTCTGGTTATCTCCTACCTGATTAAAAACTCTAACATCAAATTTCTTGTTTGGCTTGGCATGGAAACCTCGGACGAACGTCTGAGCAAAATACCTATGGGGGACGAGAACCTGGTTCTCTCCCCAACCAACCACCGTAAGGGCCCTAAACCTCTCAATGAGAGCCACAAATCTAAGGGGATCTCCCACCCCTTTGAGGATAACAACCACCAAAAATTTGGGAAGAAGGAGAAGAAAATGCGTAAACGTCCGATCTACTTGGATCGATTAAAGTCACTGTCTGAAAATCTATGTAAGTTTTGGGTAAATGCTTTGATTGAAATGCTTATTCATATCACTATGAGTTTGTTTATTGTTCCAAGTTAATCATATCACTATGAGTTTGTTTATTGTCCCAAGTTAATCACCAAAAATTATACAGTTAGTGGTTGCCATATTTTTATTCTTCGCAGCATTTTCATGGGTATAACTTATTCATATCACTATTAGTTTGTTTATTGTCCCAAGTTAATCATTCGAATTAAAAACCTTTATGAATACCTTGTTATTGTTACAAACGTGGAGGCTAAATGCTTCATTAATAAAACCATCTACAAGCACCTTATACTTGAGCAAAGAAGTTTTGCTAAAAATATAGGCACACAAAGGGAATCACAAGCTTTACGTGTGAGAGGCTACCCTCCTTGCTCACACGACAAAAAGGGTTATCTATGAAAATATGCTATTGGAATTGTAGAGGAATTGGAAAAAGGACCTTCTGGACCGAAATCAATACGTTGTGTAACAATGAACATATACAACTAATCGGTCTAGCTGAAACGAAATCTGAATCCATCCCGGACGACAAACTTTGGAAATTCGCTGGATTTGACGAGGCTATTTGGTCACCTGCGAGTGGGCGATCGGGTGGGCTAAGTGTTCTCTGGAAATCGCACCAATTAGCTAACGAAATAATTTCAGTTGAAATCCATCTACCTCGGATTATAGGACTCCGTTATGAAAACATTAGCGATAACTTTAAATTCCTCCTTCTAGTAGCGTATGCCCCTCCTGCTCCTCAGGAGAAGGACCAATTTTGGGAAACCCTTTCCTCCATTGTTTCGAACTCTTGCCTCCCTTGCATTGTCATGGGAGACTTGAACGAGATTCTATGTAGCGAGGACAAGGTGGGAGGCGTGGAATCTCGCCCTTCTTGCTTCACTAGACTATTGCAATTCAAAAATGCCTGCTCCCTTATGGACATTCCAACATTCGGGAATTCCTTCACATGGAGGAAGACTCCAGATGGTGACAATAATATATGGGAAAAATTAGACCGGGTCTTGGTTCAGCATCAACTTATTCATAAGTTCCCCAACCTCACTACTTACAACGGAGCATTCTCATCTTCTGATCACTGCCCCATATCAATTACACTGGAGAACAACACTGTCTTCAAAGCACCTCCTTTCAAATTTGAGAACGCTTGGCTCCAACGCAAGGACTTTCGTAACATTGTCAAACAATCTTGGCGTGCATCTTGCATAGGTTCCTCTATGTTCCAACTTCTTTTCAAACAAAAAATCTTAAAAAAGAAAGCAAAAGATTGGAATAGGCACACATTCGGTAACATCTTCCGTCAGTTGAAGGAAGTGGATAATGAATTAATCTCTATCCAGTCTTCCGCAGATGCAAATAATACATACAGAATCAGCAGTAAGGAGAACCGTCTCATAAGGAAAAAAGAAAAACTTCTCCTATTCCAGAAATCCTTCTGGAACCAAAGAGCAAAAACAAAGCACCTCAAGCTTTCTGACTCTAACACTGTGTATTTCCACCGAGTTGCTTCGGGCAGGAGACATAGGAAACATATTCATAACATTACCACAACGACAAGAATGCTAATAATGGGAGAGGAGAATGTAAAAAATGAAATAAAAAATGACTTTGAGAAAAGATTCAGAAACGAGCCCATCGATGAAAGGCTTCTCAACGAAATGCTGACCCTAATTCATCCTTCAATCACTTCTGAGGAAAATGATTTTCTGATTGGACACCCGTCTAATCACGAAATAAAATCAGCTGTCTTCAGTTTGGGAAGGAATAAATCCCCGGGTCCGGATGGATTTACTGCTGAATTTTATAAAAAATATTGGGATATTGTGGGGGTATCTGTCATTAAACCTGTCAAGGGCTTTTTCCATTCTGGGAAGATGCTTAAACAAATTAACCACACATTTATATCTCTTCTGCCTAAGAGAGACAATCCTACCACTACCAGCCACTACCGTCCAATCAATTTATGTTCAAATTTATATAAAATCATATCTAAGATTCTGACAGAAAGACTCAAAAAGATTATCGGAAAATTAATCCATCCATTACAGGGGGCCTTTGTGTCAGACAGAGCCATTCAAGATAATGTACTAATTGCACACGAAATCTTCCACTCCTTTCGGTCGCGTACTGGGCGTTAAGGGTGGCTTGCAATAAAGTTAGATATGGAAAAAGCTTATGATAGGGTTGACTGGAACTTCACGCGAAAGATCTTAGAAAAATTTGGATTCCACCAAACGTTCATCTCCTGGATCATGGAGTGTGTTACGACCGTCTCGTTCTCTATCCTGGTTAACAATGGGCCTTCAGAGTTGTTCCTCCCCTCTCGTGGACTTCGTCAGGGGGATACTTTATATCACTTTATTTTCATACTGGGAGCCGAAATCTTAGCTAGGAAGCTCTCTTCGGAAACAAGGTTGGACAAAAGTCCAATCGGATTCACATTTGGTAGAGACGGCCCTAGGATTCCTTTTCTCTCGTTTGCAGATGACATTATCATTTTCACTAAAGGCAGTATTGAAGTAGGACAAAAAATAAAGAGCATAATAGACTCTTATTGTAGGGTCTCGGGACAGAAAGTCAATTATCACAAATCAAGCTTCCAGGCTACTAAGGGCACTCCTAGCTCTCGTATCAGCTTGGAACTTAATAATTGTTTGGAAATTACAAATGAAAACTCCTTGGAGAGATACCTTGGTTGTCCAATTATTAATGGTAGAGTAAACAAACAAACATTTGAGGAAATTATTTGTAAGTCCAAAGAACAACTAAGCAAATGGCGTGCAGATGCACTATCACAACAGGGTCGAGCAGTCCTAATCAATACCAATCTATCTGCTAAATCTCTGTATACAATGCAAAATTTCATGCTACCCGCCTCTATTCACAAGGAACTTGATCAGATCAATAGGCAATTCTTCTGGAATAAAGATCTTCAACACCGGCCTCTTATCAGCTGGGATAGAATCTGTAGACCAAAAAAGTGTGGAGGATTAGGGATCAGGAAATCTAAAGAGATGAATGAAGCTCTTCAGATGAAACTATTGTGGAAAATTCTGGTTGAACAAGACAATGTCTGGATCAAATTAATGCAGTACAAGTACCTACGCTCTGCTAACATCCTAGAACACAAGAGAAATGGGGCCTCCTCCTGGCAATGGGCCAAGCTCACTACCCTTATAGCTAAGTTCAAAACGGGTCTTATCTGGTCAGTACGAAATGGGAAATCCATCAAATTCTGGAAGGATAACTGGATATCTACCTCCTCTATGCAGGCTAGGGATGACTGTCCACAATTTGGAAATATTGATGACACCGTCAGTGATTATATCCTGGGTGGGAGATGGTGGAAGGAAAAACTGGACACTGTCCTCCCGGATAGCATAGTGCAAGAAATTCTGGACATTCCTCTCCCTATATCCGCTTTTGAGGATCGGTTATACTAGTGGCCGGATAGGGCGGGTTGGTTTACCACGTCTAGTGCGTATAAACTGATTACATCCCAATCATCGCTGCACTCTGACGATAATGCATGGATATGGAAATTGGACATCCCATCGAAGATCAAAAACTTTCTGTGGAAAGTATGCTAGAATGGTCTTCCTACTGCTTCCAGGCTAGCAGCTCGAGGGACTCCTGTGCCTCCCACCTGCAGTTTGTGCAATTGCGCAGCCGAAGATGAGGTTCACTTGCTGTTTGAATGCGGCTATGTGCATTCACTACTCAATTTCCCTCCTACCACAAAGACGACAATATCCAATATGATTACTCTCTCCCGAGACATACAACCTATCTTTTCAGTCATTGGGAACTACCTCACTTCAGCTGCCAAGGCAGAACTTACTTTCGTTTGGTGGTCAGTGTGGTACTCTCGGAATCAATTTGTGTTTCGACAAGTTCCCTTCCCCGTTAAAGACACTCTAGTACGCATTGTTAAAACCCATAGGGAAAACTGGAGAAAAACATCTCTAATAGACGAGTGTCTAGATGAGGTTCCCCCCTCACATACCCAAAGATCTAACCACCCGAAGGACAAAAATAAGGCCATAAGAATTAAATGGCGTAAGCCACCGATGGGCACTTTCAAACTAAACTTCGATGGATCCTCACTAACAAACTCTGTTAGCTCGGCTGGTGCCATTATCAGGGATTGGGAGGGCATGCCAATCTGTATATGCTACAGTAAGCTGGGAAAGCAAAATCCCATAAACGCAGAAGCTCTTGCTCTAAAACTGGGAATCCAAAATGCCATACAACTCAGAATTGATAAGCTACATATTGAAGGCGATTCTAGTATAATCATTAATCACCTACTTCAAACAACGAAATGTCCTTGGGAGATTGAACTGATAATGTCAGATGTTAAAAGCCTTTTATCGACTTTGAAAGAAGTATCTTTCTTTCATATCCCCCGCATGGGCAATAGAGTGGCGGATAAGGTTGCACACCTTTGCCACTCTGCCAGGGGTGTCGATATTCATAACAATCTTGGTCTTTTAGACCTCTTCCGTAAGGATGCTGTCGGGTAGAGCTCGCTCGCCCGAATTCTTTCCTAATAAAAAAAAAAGGCAAGATCAAGGTCTCAGCTGTACCCCAAAGCATGCTAGTAATCATTAAGGCCTACATATATGTTATTTTGATTTTTTTTTTCAAAATAGCCAAAAATCGAAATTTTTTTAGGGAACTAGTCAAAATATAAAAGATTTTAGGGAATTAGTCAAAGTAGGGTACCTTTGGTTTAAAAAAAATTAATATAATATGTAAGTCGCTGTTACTATTTTTTTTTAAAAAAATTCATTTTAAATTGAAAAACAAAAAAAATTAAAAAAAAACATATATGGGAGCCCTTCATTTTAAATTGATGACATATAAGCATTCAAATTTGTCTTTTCACTGTAAAAGGAAGTATAAGTTTTAAAAAGTGAAACAAAAAGGAAGTATAACTCCCAGTGGATTGTATCTTATGAGAAGGGAGTTTGTACGTTACTGCCATCAGAGAGAGAAATCATCAAAAGCAAGGCATGAACCTGGACAATTTCATATATACTAGATCCAAGCATCTGTCCAACAATCGGTTGTTGTATGTTTATTATTGATGTTTGTTGTTTAATTATTGTGTATGGATGAGATGCAGAGAGGTTATTTACTTAACTGACATTGACAATAAATTAATGGGATGACCAACAATCATAGTATGTCAAGATGTATGATCGTACCTTCAAGCAAAGATAATACGGGAAGGCATCGATCCGCTCCTAGAATTGAAAGGCTCCACAAAGTTGCTTGAGGTGTGTTGAGCAATTGAAGCTGTATGTCATTAGTTCAGCAGAGTATTCAAAATTTACAGCTTCAACAATTTAAACTAACCCTAATTCGAACTAACCCCAAATCCCCAATCAAAGTTTCAATTGCAAACACAAACCCTAATTCGAACTAATCCCAAATCGAAGCCCCATATCAAAACCCCTATTTGCAAACTTACATGGCTGGCTTGCGGATCCACCACCACCACCTTTGTCGAGTCGAGCAGCTCCTCGTCCTTCCCCTTCTTTGACAGACCGGGCTCTCTTCACCACCACCACCTCTTGATTCGGTTCGTTTGGTGTTGTCGATGCCTCCCCTCCGAGTGCTCCTCCAGGTCAGGCTCGAGCTGTCTTCGCCGACGGTTCTCCTCCGGTGACCTTGGGTTGTCTTCGCCGGCGGTTCCTCAGTCTCCTCCTTCGTTCTTCAAATGCCAAGCTTCGTTTTGGAAGACGAGTGAGGAAAGAACAAACAGGGGCAACGGAGTCTGTTAGTTTTAACTCACTAGGGGCACGAGGCAAAATTCGTATAAAACTCAGGGGTACCACGCGAATTTAGTCAATCTTTTGTACATCACGTGAAATAAGCAATACCACATAGATACCAGGCGAAATTTCCGAAAAAAAAAACAAAGAAGAACTCTCCCATATATGTTTTTTGAGTGAGGCTATAGACAAGAGTGTTAAATGAATATTGACAAGATCAACTTCACTTAATTGTTTAGACAAGTCCCTTTTCATTTTTAACCCTAGATTCCAAATTGGAAAACAAAATCTCGATGAACCTAAAAACCCTCAATCCCCATTGTTAAACGATTGGAATTGAGACTTGATTGAGGAATACTAAAATCAAATCTTGAAATTGGAAGCTTAAATCACTCAATAATCCAATACAAGATGCATCGCTTCGGTCCGGATTGCTGTTGGAGGGGGCGACGGGGTTTGATGGCGGCGGAGTTGAGGTCGAGGAGCCTCTGCCTCTGGAGGTTGTGCCACCTGCCGGCGAGAGTGCCGAGGGGATGGTGAAAGTGGAGGGGGAGGACGCTCCCGGGCTGCCTGATGGGAGCGACGGGGTGATGTCGGAGGGATTGAGATTGGGATTGGGTGGTAAGATTGGTTCATTTGTGGGTATTGACTTGTTCCATTTCAATTGCGACCTACGACAACCCCAACAGATTCGGCTTGTTTGAATGATGTTGATGGATTTGAATGATTAGGATGATGCACCCTTATTTTGTAGTCTCATCTTTCAACCGCCATTAGAGAGCGACATGAAGGAGGGTGATGACGGGGTCGGGGAGGAGGAGATGTTGTCTCTGGAGGCGGCAATCTGTTGGAGGGGGACAATGGGTCGGGGCAGCGGCGGAGAGAGTGGTTGTGCCGTGATGGAGGCGACTGTTGGTTGCCATGGAGATGTAGCAGACGGTGATTTCATTCCCAAAATCATTCTAACCTAAAAAAGGACTAATGAGTAATTTAGTTAAAAAGATCTTGTCAATAGCCATTTTCTAATCTTGCCTATAGCCCCTATGATGTTTTTTTTTCTTTCGGAAATTTCACGAGGTACCCCCGAGGTATCTTTTAATTCACGTGGTGAACAATTATTTTACCGTTTTTACGTGGTACCCCTGAGGTTAGGTATCCTTTCCCCTAGTGCCCTTATCTCTAGTTTTTTTTTACAGTTTCCGTGAGTTAAAAAAAAATCAACTTAATTAAAAGAAAAGGGGGAAAAGAAACCCTAGCTACCCTAGCCGCCTCCGGGCATAACACCGCCATCGGCAGAAGCTTGAACACCGCTAGGGATGACAACGGGGCAGGTTCGGGGCGGGGAGTACCTTCCCCATCCCCGTTCCCGTCCCCGTTCGGAGATAAAAAAATGTCCCTCGTCCCCATCCCCGCCAGGTCCCCGTCCCCATCGGGGAATCCCCATCCCCGCTTAATTTTCCCCGTTTGTATTCCCCGCGGGTTTCCCCGTCGGGTTCCCCATTTAAAACTCATGGTTTCCCCCTATTTAATAGAAAACTATAAGATATTATTAAATTTATATCAAAAAATATGATATGAATATTACATATAATATCTTATAAATGTAAATTGTAAGATAGAAGTTTAAAAATAAAAGAAAATTTATTAAAACGTTTGTAAGATCTAAGCAAAACGGGGATTTCATACTCCCCATTGGGGACTAGTGTCCCCGTCCCCGCGCGTGGAATCATTTTGGTCCCCATCCCCGTCCCCGTCCCCACGACGGGGATTCTCCGCGGGGATCAGGGAGTCCCCGCCCCATTGCCATCCCTAAACATTGGCCCCGGAAAGACACCGCCACCGGCCGATCCTGCTCGTCAAACACAACCACAAAGGACTGCCAGCAAAAGATCAAGATTCGATTGAAAGACAAAGCACATAAAATCGAGTATCCCTGGAAGAGTTCAACAACTCTCCATTGCAAGAAAAAGTGTTAGTGGGTCGATTTTGGGATAGAAGGTCCGATGCGAGTAGCAAGGTGACGGGGATGGCTGGCGATGGTTCGCTTCGGGCGGTGTCTTGCGACTGCTGTCATTGGTCCTCTCTGGTTTGCTCCCTTCCTCTCTTCTATTCCTTTGATTTCATTTCGTACGGGTCCTCCAGGACTTGCCAAGACTCCTAAATAAATCAAATCGATCCGAAATCAACAATACTGGATTCAATTTGGGAGATGCGTCATTAGGGTTAGGGTTCAATTTGGGTGGATGAAGGGTGAGCAGGCAAGGAATTACGGCCAGGAGGTAGCAACTCCAGCCACCAGAAGCTCCGGTCACCAGGAGGTAGCAACTCCGACTTCTTTTGTTCGACGTTCTTCAGTCTTCGGTTCTTAGTGTCTTCTTTCCACTCTTCTTCTAATTAAGTTGATTTTATTTTTAACTAACGGAAACTGTCAAAAAAATAGAGATAGAGGCACTAGGTGAAAGGATATGTAACCTTAGGGGTACCACGTGAAAGGGGCAAAACAATTGGTCACCACGTGAATTAAGCGATACCTCAGGGGTATACGTCGTGAATTTTTTTTTTGTTTTTTCAATTTAAAATGATTTTTTTTTAAAAAAAAATAGGAAATCGTTGTTTAAAACAACGACTTACATATTAGATTAATTTGTTTACCCCACTTTGGCTAATTCCGTAAAATCTTTCATATTTTGGCTAGTTCCCTAAAAAATTTCCGATTTTTGGCTATTTTGAAAAAAGTTCATGTTTTTTGGATCCTAATATAGTTTTATTTTGGATCCTAGACTGAAGGTCAGAGATGAATCTATAAACTGATAGACTAAGCTACAACCTCGCAATCAAGTTCACAAATTTATTGAACCAGAAATACCATCAAAAAGAAGCAACACAAATGCATAAACAAATAGGCTTTACGCCTAGCAATCCCCTGCCCCTTCAACCCAAGGTGATACGTGTCGAGTCGCCTAGACAAGTATTGCCTTTGCAAGTCTGAAAGCAGGCTTTATTGGTGCAGATGAATATCGTCCCAAAGCAGTCTTCCTAGCTGGTGTGTATTCACACTTTTGTGGTTTGCAATGTGCATGTAATAAATGCAGAATTTATCAAATTGGTTGAATATATTTTTGACATAAAATTTACCCGGGCAACGAACATAGCATATAACAATTGCTTGATTTTTTTTTAAAATCAATAAATTGATTCAAGCGGCAAACATTGAGAGTATTATTGGTCGCTTGAACAACCTGGCGACGAGCAAACTAGTTGCTAAAACCCAAGCCACAAAGAAAGTAAACTCATAATGGTCTTCTCATAACTCAGGCAACGACAATATATTCGTTGCCACAAAACTCAAGTAACGGCAGTATATCCGTGGCCACAACATTCAGGCAACGAACACTATATATTCGTCGCTTGAAAATTCGGATAGTATGATAATATCCATATGATTTCAGGTGACGAAACTTTTGTCGTCACTAGAATGGCTAAGCCGGATTGCCAGATTGTTTATTTAGGCTACGAATGGTTTGTTCGTCGTCTAAACTATCTCAGGCGATGCATACACGATTGTTCATCACTTAAAGATTGGAGACACAGGCTTGAAGCAACCACCATTCAAACGATGACATGTCCGTCACATGAATGCTCAGGTGACATAAAAGACATTTAGTCGATATGATTTAATATCAGTCGTCTAAATTGCGTCATGGCCCAGTGTAATTTATTTTTGTGACTAAAGTTAACATATTTTGATATTTTGTTTGTCAAACCGCATAATGTACAATGAAAAGGATTTTACATACACCCATTATGATAGATCAGCGATCACGTACGTTCAATTTTTAATACTTGGATGAATTCAAAAATATTGATTCCCGTTGACCAATATATATTATTATATACATTTAAGAAGATATATACGATCACTCACTATTCACTACCCTATTATTATTTTCATTAAAAAAAAACGTGTGATATTAACACTCAGTGAGTTGTCATTACGAAATAGTGAAGTCAAGATTGTCCGATTGGAACTATACGTGTAGCCGGCCAATCAATTAATTTAAACTAAAATTGAGATGATATTCTTCATGCTCTATAATTTATATACGACCAAAAATTATTTTTCATGTGTACTTACTACTTGTATAAATGACAATAAATTAATTAACGAAATTTCCAATCACATCCTCTATTTATATACACACAAGAACAAGCCCACAACCACACATCAACAAACGTCCATACCCTAACAAAAATGGAAATCCTAAATCTCTTTTCCACACTTGCTTTCTTCATATCTCAACTTCTTCTCCTCACCACCGCCATAACGCCGCCATCTCAGCCACCATCGGCCAGCCAGTTCGTCAGCTGCCTCAAGGCCCAATTTCCGAACCCGTCCGACCCGATCTCCAAAGTAATATTCACCCCCCAAAATCCATCCTTCACCTCCACCCTCCAAGCCTACGTCCAAAACGGCCGCTTCAACCGCCCCACCACGCCCAAGCCGGTTGTCATCGTAACCGCTACCAACTACTCCCACGTCCAATCCGCCGTCGTGTGTGCAAAGAGCTCCGGAATCCAGCTCAGGATCCGGAGCGGGGGCCATGACTTCGAGGGTTTGTCCTACGTGTCTTCCGTCCCTTTTGCCATCCTTGACATGTTCAATCTTAGAGAGCTGCAAATCGACGTGGTGAAGGAGGTCGCGTGGGTGCAAGCCGGAGCAATACTCGGAGAAGTTTACTATAATGTGGCGAAAAAGAGCAACAACACACTCGCCTTCCCCGCTGGAGTTTGCCTTACCCTTGGCGCCGGTGGTCATATAAGCGGCGGAGGCTACGGTACGTTGCTAAGGAAGTATGGGCTATCGGTTGACAATATACTCGACGCTCAGGTAATGTCCCACTAAAAATAATCGATATATTTCGATACAGATTTTCTAATAATAGATTTCATTAAATATACAAATTGAGTAAATTTTTAAATAGTTTTTTTCGGATTTAGCGTCCACCAATATCTATTTAGTATTTTATTTCTTAGTTGTGTATGTTTAATAATCAATGCCTCCAGAGCAAATTGATCTTGTTAATTAATAAACTCGAATTTACTCGTAATATATATGTATATTTCATATTTGAGGTTAGCTTTTGTGTGAAACTCCCCTGCTGTAATTTCCGTAGGTTATGTTAATTAATTGTTAATTTTTTTTGGTACTCATTAATTGTTAAATATTTATTGCTCAAACAGAAAAAAAAAATGTTAATTAAATATTTATGTTAAACAATTTTTCAATAAGGTAGACGTATCTGAGTGATTGGTATTTAAAACTGGCACCTTTGGACATATGGGTATTTTAAAAAACTCCGGTGGCAAATTGGTGTTTAAAAAGTCACCGGTGCACATATATGTATGACTCACTGGAAAGGACTTGTGGGTATTACCCATAGGTCCCCAGTTCGAACCCCGGAATGACCGCTCTTTATTTATCAATTCATAAGAAATATATTAAATCTGGAATATTGTTCATATTTTGATTATATTTTGAATTTTTACTTATCTAGATATCGGTCAATTAGTTTGGATTATTCAGTTTTGAAAAAATGGAGCCTCCTAGTGTTTTGATTAGTTTGTCATGTACGCGGTACACGTACGTGGTTTCCGCCAAAATTGATCAACATCTTGCGTTGTCTATGCAACCTTTAATTTTTAGTTTCACCGGTACGTTAACAATTAGTTTGGATTATCCTTTAATGCAGGTAGTGGATGCAAGAGGCAGGATATTGAACCGAGCTAGCATGGGAGAAGACTTCTTCTGGGCAATCCGAGGAGGCGGAGCAGCCAGCTTCGGCGTGGTCCTTGCGTGGAAGCTCCGGCTGGTGAGGGTCCCACAGACGGTCACGGTGTTCGATGTGACGAGGACGCTGGAGCAAGGGGCAACCGACACCATCGACCAGTGGCAGCGAGTGGCACACACCATGGACCCTGGTCTGTTTATAAGGGCACAGCCACAGGCTATAGCGGGGTCGGGAGGGAGCAAGAGCACCGTCGGAGTCTCCTTCATTGCGTTCTACATGGGAGGGGCAAAGGAGCTGCTCCCTTTGGTTAACAACTCCTTTCCTTTGCTAGGTTTGGAGTTAAAGGATTGTGTTGAGATGAGTTGGGCCCAATCTACTCTCTTTTGGTACTCTGCTGCTCCTAAAGGTATAACTTACTTCTAAGTTCTAACTTGCATTCATTCATCTATTACCCTCTTCATCTTGCATATTAAAACATATCTATATATATCTATATTCTATATAGTATACTAAAACGTACAAAGACTTGAAGTCTCTTAGTGTAATTCACTTATATGCATGTCATTTTCTAATGCAATCTGAATTGAGTTTCTTTGACACGTCAATAAATGATGATCCAATATATTCTAGCAATGTTAGACTATGACCTCATCTATTTTATTTACGTGTCATCTTACATATACATCTGATATCTTAATTAATATAGGTACTCCGCTTGAGCAAATGTTGGTAAGGTCAGCCTCTCCTAATAGCTACGGAAAGCACAAATCAGACTATGTCAAGAAACCCATCCCTAAGGAGGGTTGGGAGGCGATTTGGAAGAAGATGATCGAGTTGGGTCCGAACGTGCTCATGCAGTATAATCCCTACGGTGGAAGGATGGACGAGATCGCATCAGAAGCCACCCCGTTCCCTCACAGAGCAGGCAACCTTTTCAAGATGCAATACATTGCGTTTTGGAGCGATGCAAGTCTTGCGACAGATGCAAAGTACGTAGAGGCGACACGAGAGCTCCATGACACATTTACCCCCTATGTTTCTAAGGATCCGAGAGAGGCATTCTTGAACTATAGAGATATTGATGTTGGAACGAATGCGAATGGAGGTTTAGGGTTTGCGAATGATTTCTTTAAGGGGAATGTGGCGAGGTTGTTGAAGGTTAAGGCAGAGGTTGATCCTGATAATTTTTTTAGGTATGAACAAAGCATTCCTCTCTAGAACTGAATCTCAGTGACCACTCTACACTTTTCTATATATGTTTTGTATATAGAATAAATTTTATTCACAATAAAGTGTTACCTTCTTAATAATTAATTATTAAACTAGTTCGATCTTGATGTACAAAAATACAAACTATTTCTTTTAAAGTATTAATTACACTATGCATTTTTCGCATTTTATTACAATTTTGACAAAATCTCACTTTAAACTATGTTGATCTTAGAGTAGATCAGAGAAATCAAGAATGAGGAAGAGAGGGAAACTGAAATCTGTTATTGATCAAAATGTTCAACTAACTCTTTACAGCACACATGAAATCCTATTTATAGAGTAGCTGTACAATCCCGACTTATGAACCATGTATGTATACCAACACCCCCCCTCAAGTTGGTGGTGATTCTGGAGACATCAACCCCAACTTGGGCAGGATAGAGGAGTGATGAGGCCCGTGTAATGGCTTGGTGAACACATCCGCCATCTGGGAATGAGTGGGCACATGTTCGAGCTTGATCAGGCCAGCCAGTAGTTGTGATCGAACATAGTGGCAGTCTATGTCAATATGCTTAGTCCGTTCGTGGAAGACCGGATTTTTAGCAATGTAGATGGCAGATTGGCTGTCGCATTTGAGGGGAATTGGAGTGATATCAGGGACCTCCATTTCATGAAATAAACGACTCAACCAAGCAAGCTCCGTAGTTACTCTTCTCATTGATCTATATTCAGCCTCAGCTGAAGATAAGGAGATGGTAGCTTGTTTCTTTGACTTCCAAGAAACAGGAGAACCACCCATGGTGATGTAATAACCACTAATTGAACGCCTGGTAACTGGACAAGAGGCCCAATCTGAGTCACATGAAGCCAGGAGCTGAAAACTCTGTGAATTGTCAAGGAGAATCCCCAGCTCAGGAGTGTAATGAAGACACTGAATTGCATGCATTGCAGCTTTCCAATGAGCTTCAGTTGGAGATTGCATGAATTGACATAAGTGTTGAACTGTAAAGGACAAGTCAGGCCGAGTATTGGTAAGAAAATTCATCTTACCAACAAGCTGGCGATATGAAGAAGGATCTTGTAGTAGTTTGCCATTAGAATCCCCAAGTTTGAGAGCTGGATCAAGTGGGCTCAAAGTAACTCGAGCTGATTCTTTAGGAAAGTTCTTGAGAAGCTCATGGAGAAACTTCCTTTGAGTCATGAGAATCCCTTTGCTGTGAGATAGAAATTCAATGCCCCAAAAATAGTTGAGTGAACCCAGGTCTTTGATACTAAACTGCTCATCCAGAGTCTGCTTCAAAATAGAAATCCCTTGCAAATCATTGCCAGTAACAACTATATCATCAACATATACCACCAAGAACACACATAGACCATTGTGTTTCTTATGAAATAATGAGTAATCATTAAGGGACTGAGTGTATCCTTGAACAATCAATGATTCTGACAATTTACTATACCACTGGCGAGAAGCCTGTTTAAGGCCATATAGGGACTTATTAAGTCTACAAACCTTGCTTGGATGGATGTGTTGAAGGCCAAGAGGAACCTTCATGAACACCTCAGTGTCTATATCACCATGCAAGAAAGCATTGTTAACGTCTAACTGAGAGAGAGACCAACCCTTTTTGACAGCAATAGCAACCAAACTCCTAATGGTTGTCATTTTTGCCACTGGAGAAAAGGTCTCTTGGTAATCAATTCCAGCCTTTTGAGTACATCCTTTGATGACTAGACGTGCCTTATATCTTTCAAGACTTCCATCAGCCTTAAACTTCAGTTTGTATACCCATTTGGAGCTAATTGGCCTCTTACCCTTAGGAAGATCAACAATCTCCCAAGTATTGTTCTTATGAAGAGCATCCAATTCTGATTGCATGGCCTGTTGCCATTCAGAGCTAACCACAGCCTCTTCATAGCAGCAAGGTTCAATCAAAGGTGGTAGGTTGGTCAGAAGTTGTTGAGAAGCCAGGGTGAGGGCATTAAAAGAAAAACATTGTAATTGGGAGACAATATTACAGTGGTAATCCTGAAGGTAAGCTGGAGGAACAGAAATTCTGGAAGATCTTCTAGGAGGATTATGAATTGGTGGAGGAATATGTAGGTGAGTTGAGGGAGAAGGCTGGTCAGTAGGTGTAGGATCTGTAGCAGGGATGGGCATGTAGGGATTATGAGAAGGCAATAGAGAAGGATTGCCAAAGGGGAAAATGTTTTCATGAAAAACCACATCTCTAGATAGGATAATCTGTTTACTGGATAGGCAAAGAAGTTTGTAGGCTTTCTTATCTGGTGGGTAACCAAGAAAGACACAAGGGGAAGCCCTGGGCATGAACTTGGTCCTACCAGCAGGAGAAGTGGAAGCATACACCAAACATCCAAAGGTTATCAAGTGGGAATAGGAAGGAGGACTACCATAAAGCTTCTCATGAGGAGAGATATTGCAAAGAATTCTGGAAGGAAATCTGTTGATAAGGTATGTTGCAGTCAAGAGACACTCACCCCAAAATTTGATAGGAACAGATGACTGAAATAGCAGAGCTCTAGCTGTCTCCAAAAGGTGTTTATGTTTCCTTTCTACCACACCATTTTGTTGGGGAGAATAAGCACAAGAAGATTGATGAATTATGCCTTTAGATTTGAAGAACTCAACACCCAAAGTACTGAAACCAAGGTCAGGAGCATTATCTGATCTGACTACCTTGACCAATCTCCCAAACTGAGTGTGCACTAACTGAATAAAGGCCTGCAGGGTAGGGAAAGCATCTTTTCTAGATTTCAACAAATGAGTCCAAGTGACTCTAGTAAAGTCATCAACAATCGTCAGAAAATACTGAAATCCATTGTATGTATGGGAATTATACGGACCCCATGTATCCACATGTATCAAATCAAATGCACAAGTAGTAGTGATAGAACTACTAGGAAAAGAAGATCTCTGATGCCTAGCTTTAGCACAGATCTCACAAGCTGAGACTGTCTCTTTATTTACATCACAAGAGAAAAGAGTCTTAAGCTTGTATAAAGGAAGATGGCCTAAACGAGAATGCATTAAACCAATATCAGAAACTGCAGAATTGACTGAAACAGTATGAAAAGAGTCATGTGATGGCTGTGCTGTGATCAGTTTATTCTTATGGATGATTGATGGAGGGGCTGAGAATGCATAAAGCCTGTTGTGAACTCTACCAAGCTCCAGATGGCTCTTCAGAGAAGGGCCCTGCAACCAGCACATGGAAGATGAGAAGCAAACAATGCAATCTAGCTGAGCAGCAAGCTTGGGTACTGATAATAGATTGAACTTGAACACATGCACAAAGAATACACCATTAAGTGTCAATTCTGAAGAAACTCTTACTGTGCCCATCAAAGAAACAGATACTGAACTGCCATTAGGTAAACTGATCTGAATAGGTTGAGGCAAAGGTTTCAAATCCGTGAAGAAATCCAGATTGTGACACATATGATCACTGGCCCCCGTATCAACTATCCATGTGAATTTATCAAACAAAATGCCAGAAGAATTTGTTTGAAGAGAAGAAGAGAAGCAAGAAATACCAGCAAAATTTCCATAGCTTGGAGTGGTGCCAGAAGTCGATGGGGAAGATCGCTGGAGAAGAGCAATAAGCTGTGTGTACTGATCAGCTGACAAGCCTGGAATAGCTAATGAAGACGGTGGAGAAGACGAAGATGGAGCATCGTCTGAAGTCAGTGAAGAATTTGCAGAGCTCTTGTTCTTGGAGCCAAGAGGATAACCATGAAGTTTGTAGCAACGGTCGACCAAATGTCCCAATCTGTTACAGTGGGAACACAGATGCCTTTGTTTATTGCCATTGTGACGATTCTGATTAACTGAATCTTTAGAAGAATCGGATTCCTTTGAGGATGAAGAATTGGAATCCTTTGGAGGTTTGACAGTAACGGAATTCACAGCAGCATCAATTGGAGATTTGCAAGATTTCATGGATCGCTGAGTTTCTTCTTGAGAAAGAAGAAAGTATGCTTGACTGATATCCGGAAGTGGAGAATTCATGAGAATTCCACTTCGAATCGGAATGTAGGAATCATCAAGCGCCATTAAGAACTGAAAAAGGCGCCGATCTTGCTCATCTCGCTTGATTGCCTGAGTGAAAGCACAGACACCAGGACACGAGCAATCCGGAACAGCTCGGAGCGAATCTTGTTCCTCCCATATCTTCTTGAGACGAGTGAATAGACCAGAAATTGAATCCGCACCTTGTGAAATTGAGTAGAATTGTTGCTCAATTGCGAATTTCTGCGCACCACTGGAATGAGAGAAACGAGCAATAAGATCAAGCCAGATCAATCGCGCATTGCGAGCTCCCACGAAGCTCTCGGCGATGTCCTTTGTCATGGGATTGATCAACCAAGAAACGACCATGTCGTTGCAGCGGATCCAGAAACACAGAGTCGGAGAATCAGGAGCTGGACGTGGAAGCTCACCATCGACAAATCCGAGTTTGTTCTTCGCCGATAGAGCAATTTCCATGGCGTGACGCCACGCAAAGAATCCAGATCCATCGAAGACCTTCGTTGTGAGGATGCAGCCTGGATTATCTGAAGGATGCAGGTACAAGGGATCATTGTGATCGATTGTGGGAACTGGTGGAGGAACGAGAACTTGCTCCATATCCAAATGAATGAAAGCGGAAGATGAAAAACCAGAAAATCGTTTAATCTGATACCATGTTGATCTTAGAGTAGATCAGAGAAATCAAGAATGAGGAAGAGAGGGAAACTGAAATCTGTTATTGATCAAAATGTTCAACTAACTCTTTACAACACACATGAAATCGTATTTATAGAGTAGCTGTACAATCCCGACTTATGAACCATGTATGTATACCAACAAACTATACCTAGTATATTATTATAATTGAAAAAAAGAAGGTGCATAGCCTAATATTTATGTTCAATTTACCCTCCAAATGTCTGCCTACAACTCTAGCATTGACGAGGCTAGTTTGAGACCCTTGGGACTGAATTTAGCTTCGAATTCCAAGTTGCCCAACCTCAATCCAACTGTAGAGGCTATTCAGTGTCAGAAAATGTTAATCTGAAAATGCCGAATTGGAAATTACTGCGTGTTTTGGGACTCCTAAGTGGTTCTAACGACGATGACCGTGGCAAGTGGAGAAGATTGGACCCCGTGCTCAAGCAATTGCTGTTGTAAATTCCAATTTTGTATTTTTGGAAAATTTAATGGTTGAATTTTTTTGAATGAAATTTAGATTGAAATTTCATAATTTGTAGTTGAAGATTGAAATTATGGATTCAGAATGTCAAAGTTGAAATTCCTTGAATGAAATTTATGTTGAAATTAGAGAATTTGTAGTTGAAGATAAAAATTAGGGATTATAGATGTCATGGTTTAAAGTTGAAATTATATATTTTGTAGTTGAAGATAAAATTAGGAATTAGAAATGTTGAGGTTGAAATTTCTTGAATTAAGATTATCTCGACATTAGAAATTTTGTAGTTCAATAAGAAAATTAGGGATTACAAATGTCGAGGTTGAAATTTTATTTCTTGAATGAAATTTATGTTGACATTAGAGATTTTGTAGTTAAAAATGGCAATTAGGGATTAGAAATGTCGAGGTTGAAATTTCTTAAATGAAATTTATGTTCAAATTAGAGATCGATTTTGTAGTTGAAGATGAAAATTAGGGATTATAAATGTCGAAGTTGAAATTTTTTGAATGAAATTTATGTTCAAACTAGAGATCTTATAGTCAGGAATGTGCATATTGAAGTTAGAAATGTGTATGTTGAAATCTGATTAGGGGGCCTTATAGTCGATGTTTGTATGACTCTCATCTTTTGTCAATACTTTCATGATCGGGTACTACATTGTATGGCTGATACAACGATGCGGTGTGCTTATGGGAACATGATTAACTCTACATGATTGGAAGCCATGCCTTATTTTATTTTATTTTTTATAGTTGTATTTGTTCAGAGTGATTAGTCATCTTGTAGCTTCCGTTGCGAAGATGTCTATGAGATTCTTTGACACCGACATACGTTGTTGAAAAAGTGTTCTTTGACACCGACATGCAGTGTCTGTAAAATAGGTCCCTTTTGCCCTATAAATACGAGGGCCTCGCCGCAACCTTCACACACTTTTCCCCAAAAACCATCCCTTAAGAAATCGAAGTTGGTAGTGCCGTCGAGAGGTTCTGAAAATGCCGAATTGGAAATTACTGCGTGTTTTGCGACTCCTAGGTGGTTCTAACGATGATGACCGTGGCAAGAGGAGCAGATTGGACCTGTTGGGTGATTCAACTGCAAAAGATAGTAGTTATCCTTTCCTTCTCACTTCCATCCAAAAGGAATAAGAAAACTCAGTCGGGGACCCTCAAGAAGTTGCAGTTAAAGTGCTTTTATAGGGTGAAAATAGGAAGGTTACTTGTGTAGCTCAACTTCTCCCCACGTATTGTACAACTGCAATAACTCCACAACTCCACCTCTGTTTGATTTTCTCTCCTGGTGCATATTTAATATTTTCCTTAACTGCAATTGCAAGTAGAAGTTATCATTTGTAACTTCCAATTTCAGCCTTTTATTTTCAACACATTTGGGCTAGATGTGGGTGTCCCTGTAATGATTTTTTTTGTAGGCCCAACTTTGGATTTGCAAGCCTAGGGTGTTATTTTAAGGAAAATTCATCACATTTTTTTGACATATAATGAATGATGATTTCAAATCATAAATTTAAAGAGGGGAAAAATCATGAAAATTTACCCTCTAACAGTTGCCCCCCCCCCCCCCCCGAACTTTGTACGTTTGAGATGTCAAAAACGTTCAAAGTTCATTATTGTGCTATATATGCACCATGCTTGTTTCCTGCGGACTCTGCTTAAGGAAGCATTTTTATTTGATTTATAGTCCGATGAAAATTTTGGAACTTTCATTGTTGTTCCTATGAAAATTGATCACAAATGATGAGCAATCCCACTTAAGACCTGCTTTAATGAGTGTGATATAATCTGGTATGGGTATACAAGAGTCGGGAATATTTTCCATCTCTAAATTTAATTTTTTCTTTTATAGATTTTCAACCAGTCTAGCTTTTAAGCTTTCCAACCAATTAGATTTTTGGCTTTGACTTTTGCCGATTTGGTCTTTTGACTTTTGGCTAATTTGGTTTTTGGCTTTTGGTCGGAGATTTTCGACTTTAAGGTTGAATTTTGATTTGAAGGTTTTCTTGTGAAGGACAAGAATTTGGCTTTGACAACTTGGTGTCGTAGGTTTGAGCTTTTGTCTTTTGAGCGATTTCATTTTGATTTTTGGTCTTAGACTAAATTTGGTTTTGACGACTTGATGTCGTATATTTGGACTTTGTAAACCTTTGTGGTTTGAAGGTTTTGAGAGGCTTAGACCTTTTTGACTTTTAGAGAGAAGAAAACATTGGCCATTTGATTAGTCAAGTTTTGAGGCATTTAGCATAGTGTTCCTTGGGAGGAAAATTTGGTTTATGAGACTTTAATTGACTACCACAATTGGACATGATAATCAAAGTCGGAAAATTTAGGCAGAGGCCTTTTGTTTATTTCTCTTTGTGAGAATGTCCTTAAAAGACAATTTCTTTCTTCTTCTCTCTTTTGTTTTGCCTCATTTTCAATATAGGCACAAAATGTGCAAGTCTTCAGACCATATTTGATTTTTTTCCCTTGTAGTTGAGACAACGCTCATATACAAAAGCATAGGAGTTGACTTTTTTTTCTTTTCTTTTTTTTGTTTTTAGAAAAGAAGACGTTTTGTTTGTTTTCGTGGCTGCATCTAGCACATTAATTAGCTAGACTGCCTACGTACCCCATTTTGAGGGATCAAGCCGCTCGTAGTTCTTTGTGAACCTATTTTTCAAATATGCTTCCGGGCTCTTGGACTTCCAGACTAATTTCAAGTCCTTTTTTAATGTGCATCACTCAAATTATTTGAGCACACCTTATAGGAATGGTTTCCCAAATAACTCGACTATCATTTGCAAACCGGGATTTTTCTTTTTTATTTTATTTTGTTGCATCATTCAGATCACTCGAGCCCACCTTCTAGAAAGAGTTTCCCAAATAACCTGATTATCATTTGCGAACCCATAAACTCTTTTTTTTTGTGCGATTGAATTTGACATAGATTTTTTTGATGCCAAATTTCCTACATACCCCTTGTTGGGGATCAAGTCTTAATGTAGTTCTAGGTATAACTATTTGTTTTTCCTCCTTGGGGGCTACTAGGTCATTTTGACACCCTTACTTGATTTTGGGCATCCATGACTTGCTTGTGCTGGTGGACGAGAACTTTTGACTGCCTCTTCCGAGCTCTTGCTTTTAGTCCTTTTCATTTGGACCTTCTTGCTTTTAGACTCATCAACTTTTCCGAGTCTTTCAAATATTGGAGCTTTAGATTCTCCACTTGTCGATGCTATATTAAGCCTTTGAAACACCGAAGGCTTAGATTCTTCACTTGTCATGGCCATATCAAGCCTTTGAAACACTGAATATCTGGATGCTTCATTTGTTGAGGCTAGCTCGAGTATTTCGAATACTATATATTTTGACGCTTCACATGTTGAGGCTAGATCAAGCCTTTTAAACACCGAAGATTTAGGAGTTCCACTTGAAGCTGTCTCGAGCCTTTCAAATGCAGACACTCTCGGTTCTATCACACTTGCGGTTAGAACACCCACTTCGTATGAGATTTGGAAAATTTTGACTAAAGTCTCATCGATAAGTTTTTGGTTGATCTTTACCCTTGAAAGGAGGTTTTAGCTTTTGCACTTGAAATTTATGCTTCTTGTCCATTTTTGAAGCTTGACCGAAGCTTGATTTTTTGAAGCTTGACCGAAGCTTGATTTCTTTCCTTTTGATCCCTCTTTTGATTTTGATAAGGGAATTCGATGCTTGGAGGAAAAGGTACTCTTATGAACTCTTGCTTTTTTTTTTCGCACATGTCATCGGTCCACGAAACCAAACAACCTTGAGCGATTTCTTGGTCATTTAAGGACTCGTCTTTTGAAGCGTCATCTTTCACCAACACTTTAAGAGGCAATGAAACCATGGGGCTGCCCCCAGTTTCAATATCCATAGAAGATGCTTTTTTTTTGGTTTGATAAGACACTTAGAGTGAGGGAGTGCATTCTGCCACATCTACCTTTGAAATGGTATTTGATGAAGCTGCTTGAGTCGAAGATGTTGCCCCCCCCCCCCCCCCCCCCCCGATTTCAGTTTCTCCTTTGTTAATCATCTCCTATACGATCACATTGAAGACGTAGAAATCCTTGATTGGATGACTAATGAGCTGATGATACGAGCATTATTTTGGATCACTCGTTTTGCCAACCTCTTTTGGCCTTTTTGGCTCTGGGAGTATTAGAAGTCTAGCACTCATCAACTCATAAAATATCCTTTGTACATCATCATCGTCAAAAGGATATTTCCTTTGCCTTTTTTCATGAAGGGTGAGTCTATTGGCTGACTTCTTGGCTTTCTCTGTTCTTTGAGCTTTAGAACCATTTCCGTTACAGGACTCTCGATCATGTTTGGAGAAAGTTGCCATAGACTCTTCTTCATTTTGTAGCTCATCATCATCATTTTTGTTAGCCTTACTATCTTGAGGCCAGTTGGATCCTTGTGCTGGTTGTTTTTCAACATTGAACGCGTTAGAAACCAACTCATCAAATGAGCGAGGTTCGGCACTTCCAATGTGTACCACTAATTCTGGCATTAAGTTGTTGGTGCACATTTGAACACATGCTTGTTGTTGTTGCAGGAGGATGGTCAAGTATGAAATAAATATAAAATAAAGTTCATACTGACTTCCCTGTCTCAACAAATGAATACAAGACTTCCTCTCGTTGTGGTAGAAGGTTGTCAGGATCGAATCCACGAGGAAGCGTGTCAGCAATCTTAGGTAGCAGCATATCTCACAGACAGAATAGCAGAAACAAAGACAGAAATAACAAACAAAGGCGAACAAAAGTAGAAACAAACGCATGGACACAGAAGTTGGTCGATATCGACTAACTGTCCTCGATATCGACTATAGATGTCGACAACATAAACAGAAACTCAGAAATCACAGCAGACAACAAACCCGGCAAGGGCAACTCGATCTCGACAAACACAACTCGAGATCGACAAGAAATAGCAAAAACAGAAATTGTAGAATCGAAATCAGAAACAGAAACTCAACTCGACGTAGATAAGAACCAACTCGATATCGACAAGAGCCTACTCAATATCGACTAGCCTCTCCTCTATCTCGACTAAAACACAGAAAACCTCAAATTGCAGATTCGGACACAGATTCTCAGAATTCGACAGAAATAAATCAATATATAAAAGAACTTCCAAAGCCAGGGTATCAACACCACAACTATAACCATGCAAAGTAACACATAAAGGCATAAAAGATCACGCTTTCCATTAAAATAACTTTCGTTATTAACAAATAGGCATATAGAGGCTTTCGCATAAACCCTAATTGTTACTAACCCTTTTCACATAATTAACCCAAGTTGTGTTAAAATCACTTTCGCTTCAATAATACAAACAAGGATCACCTTCAACTCTCGCAAAAGAATCATGCTCATAGGCATAGAAGAAGAATCGCACAACAAGATGGTACCTTTACCGCATCACCTTACATGGCCACCGTCGGCCTCACCCCAGCCCCAGAAGTGGGTGGACTACTCGCTCTTCATCATAATTAAAGACATCAATAATAAAAGGAAACTAAAACTTGCATTAAAATTAACCAAAGAGAGCTTACAACCGAACAAGCCAAATCCGCTTTCGCCTTTCCACCTTGCTCGCCATAAACTCTCTCTCTCTCTCCTACTACTACTTACTTCTCTCTTTATGTGACTGATTGTCTCTAACTAAAATTGAATTGATTAAGATTGAATGAGAATGCCTAATGCTCAGCCCCTGAGGCTGTATTTATAGCCTTCTATTCCTTGCTAATCAAGGATAGAATATCTCTATCTATATCTAAAAAGCTTAAAAGATAAATAAAATTAATTTAGGAATTAAATCTAAAGATGGGAAATTAACTCTAAATAGGTAAGTCTTCTCATGTTGATATATCTTGTCTTCCATAGATAGAACTTGATGGATTTCGGATAGACTTGGCTTCCTTCGGCCCCAAGGATTCCCAAACCTAGTAGGATAGTCAAAACGCGTAACGCGCTCCTGGACATGGCTCGTCGATCTCGACCAAGGCCTACTCGATCTCGAGTAGGATTCGTCGTCGACCAAGGCTGGCTGGACTTCTCAGGTGGCTCTGCTCGACAGGCTTGGACTGGTGCTCCTTGGCTCCTCAATCTTGACTCACTCTCCTCGAGATCGAATTGGGTGTGGTCAAGGATGTGTGGCTCGTGATGTCGAGGACTCCTCCTCGGCATGGACTCGGACAGACGCGGTGCTAGTCCTCGATCTTGACAAGGCCTCCTCGAGATCGAGTAGGGTTGGCTCGGCGTCTCCGTCCTCGGCTTCTCGACTTGTCACAACTCGTCGACTCCGGACTTGGCAATGAGGTGTAGTCGATCTCGACTAGTGGTACTCGAGATCAAGTTAGGGTTCCGGGAGTCAGGTTGCTCTGGCTCAGTTTCTCGATCAGTGCTCAGTCGACAAGGCCTGTGCTTGGACGCCTTCGTGGAGGTCGAGTAGGTTTACTCTAGATCGAGTAAACCCGGGCTCTAAGCTTGATTCGACTGGTTTTGCTGTATCTTGACCTTGGACTTCTGTAGTTGATTTCTGAGCTTTTTCGACCTTTCTCAGAACTGCTGTAATTTGCCTCGAATTCTGGGAAATTAAACAGAAACTGGTGTAGACTCCATAATTTGGCAAATAAACATAAACCACATAGATTCTGTACTATCTTAGCCCAAATGCATGAAATGCATGCAGAAGACGATATAAAAGTTACTGTAAAATATGACAGATTCAGCTCACAACAAACACCCCATACTTAAACTTGCTTGTCGTCAATCAATACTTTTTTTTTGTCACTCAGGGGAAGAAATCAAAACTCTCAACATATCAGATTCATTCTCATATAACCCTGCAATCAATTACCATCCTCGAAAAGGTACTAGTGTCACAGATCCATGCATGTGCAATTAAAAACCAACATCTACTCACAAAAGGAGGGTTATGCAAAACATTCATTCGTGACAAAGCATTAATAATCAAGAGGACTTCAATTTAAGCTCAAAGAAGGAGTAGATTGGTAAAAGGCTAAAGGTGGGCAATTTTTGGCAATGTGGTGCTTAATTATCCGGGGAAATTGAGTATTTCCAAACTGAATTTCATACGACATTCCTTCTTCATAAGAATCATCACCTTTTATATTGCTTTTATCAATAATAATGCTTTTACCTCTCTAACCTCAGCGCTGCCTTCTCGCGAGTCGCAAACATGGGTGTCATGAATGACCCCGGATACTTAGTGCCTTGGACTCCTCACAATGTGTCCCATCTCTCCAAACTATTATCTCATAGAGCAGGGTCAATCTACCTTTATCTCCTTAGGTGATTGGATTTTTTCTCACTCATTAAATTTTCCATATATCTCAAACATTTTCCTTCCAAACTCCATATAAGACATTTAACAACACAACAACCATATAACATCTCCATAATGTAACATCATTCTCAACATAATCCCCGGATAAGGTAAAGAATGGCAATATTTAGCACATGTGGAGCGATAATTGAAATAAGGCATATTATGGCTTTTGTGATGGATAAGCATAGGTAAGGCTAGGATTATAACAATGAGCATTATATGGAAATATAAAGTCTTCCATCATCTTATCGTGCAACAGGTCAAAAGCAACTTCAAATTTTACCCCCTTTCATGGTTTTCATAAAATAATGCACTTCATTGTGACTTCCCTTTACTAGGAAATTTCATCCTATATCTCTAATGAATCCAATTTTGCATCGTCGAGTTCAATATAAGCTTCCATGACACTTATCAAAATTTTCAATGGGGGTCATTTTTCTAAATTTTGGAAAATATGCATATAAGCACATAAATCAATAATGCATTCCAAAATAGCCATGTATAAGCAATTCAAGAAATAATGCACTAATAATGTCAAATATGGCAAATATGCACAAAGTAAGCTCTTCCCCCGGCAACGGCGCCAATTTGTTATTGCATGAGGATGGTCAAGTATGAAATAAATATAAAATAATGTTCAGACTGACTTCCCTGTCTCAGCAAATAAATACAAGACTTCTTCCCGTTGTAGTAGAAGGTTGTCAGGATCGAATTCACGAGGAAGCACGTCAGCAGATCTCAGGTAGCGGTAGATTCTCACAGACAGAATAAAAGAAAGAAAGACACAAAGAAAAGTAGAAAATAACAAGTGTAGACAGAAATAACAAAAAAGGCAAGAAATAAAGCAAACAACACACTAACTCGATCTCGACAACAGGTACTCGAGATCGACAACAGAACTCAGAAAGGAACCGCCTGTGCCGAGTCTGAATAGAGCTTATCTCGACCAAGGCCTACTCGATCTCGAGTAGCATTCGTCGTCGACCAAGGCTGGCTGGACTTCTTGGGTGGCTCTACTCGACAGGTTTGGACTGCTGCTCCTTGGCTCCTCGATCTCGACCCACTCTCCTCGATATCGAATTGGGTGTGGTCGAGGATGTGTGGCTGGTGATGTCGAGGACTCCTCCTCGGCATGGACTCGGACAGACGCGTAAACCCGGGCTCCGAGCTTGATTCGACTGGTTCCGCTGTATCTTGACCTTGGACTTCTGTAGTTGATTTCTGAGCTTTTACGACCTTTCTCAAAACTGCTGTAATTTGCCTCGAATTCTGCGAAATTAAATAGAAACTGGTGTAGACTCCATAATTTGGCAAATAAACATAAACCACATAGATTCTGTACTATCTTATCCCAAATGCATGAAATGCATGCAAAACACGATATAAAATTTACTGTAAAATATGACAGATTCAGCTCACAACACTTGTTCACTTATTTTTTCATGGCATTAGAGTCTTATACTCCTTCATCGGGCGATGAAGTCGTTGACGAGGTCATTAGGCCTTTGATAGGTGTTTGCGATATCTAGAATGGAAACTCTCACTTTCGAGCTCACAAACTGAGCTAGGAACGCTCTTTATAGAACGTCCCATGTTTGAATCGACCCTGGTTGAAGTTGAGTGTATCAAGTGAATGGCGATCCCTTCAAAGATTGGACAAATTGCCTAATTAATAAGGCATCATTTAAGGAAGTCTCACCACAAGCAGAATACAAATGAGCTAGGTGCTCATTGGGTGAACTGGGAAGGTCATCGAACTTCTCAAAGCTCGGTCTTTGGTAGCCTTGGGGAAATGGCATCAAATCATAGTGTGTTCGATAAGGCTTTTTATATCCGAGCACTTTTGCATTTTGTGATGGATAAGCTTCTTTTATCCCTTGAGCGATCATCTCTTTAATTTCTTGTGCAGAGATGGATGTGCTACCACTTGAACCCTTACCATTTGACCTTGTTTCCTCTTGTCTCTTTTCTTGAGCTTGAATATTGATTTGAGCGAGGAGTGATGCAATTTGGGTATCTTTCTGATCAAGCTTTCTTTGTAACTCTCGAAGTTGCTCTTCGACACTTGTTATACCAATAGTTAATACTGGCATCACATCCGATCCATCTCGTGACATATTTGCTTGAGGTTCAACCATCGAAGTATTTGAACATGTTAACTTTCGCTGGTCTTTCTCTCTTGCATCCTCTTTGGAGACTTGACATATTTGTTGAACCTCCTTGCCCTTATTGGATCTTGAAGGCTTAACGTTTGTGTTCCTGATTTCCATCTCTTCCAAATATGAGGTCATATTGACTTGAACCTCTTTTAGATAGACAAGCATAGACCCAATGAGAATCTCGATGAGAGAAGCCATTAGAGGAGTTTCATTTGCCCCCTACGAGCTAAGAATACCTTTTGCAAGTGTTGCACTAGCTCGCTCTAAAGTTGGATGAGCAAGCTAGCACAAGAAGAGGTCTTGTCTTGCCGTGTTGAGATCCGCACTTGCATCCCCTTCTTTTCATGGAGTTGTTTACCTTCTTGGCAATGGATACAAGTTATGCGGAAGTTGTGATTGACCCCTCATTCTTTTTGATGACATGAATAATGGGCCTTTAAGCAACATCATTTATGGTCTTTGTGCCGCTGTTGTTGTTGCAGGAGGATGGTCGAGTATGAAATAAATATAAAATATAGATCAGACTGACTTCCCTGTCTCAGCAAATAAATACAAGACTTTCTCCCGTTGTAGTAAGAGAAAAGTCAGGATCGAATCCACGAGGAAGCACGTCAGCAGTTCTTAGGTAGCTATCAGATTCTCACAGACACAGCAGAAAAGCACAAAAACACAGAAGCAGACACAGATAAACCCGGCAAGGGCAGCTAAAATAAAAGCAGAAACTAAACTAAAGACAGAAAATAAAGCAAAACAAATAAAGAACAAAGCAAAACGGAAGCAAAGCAGAAACTAAAAGCAAAGGCAAGGACTGGTCGATCTCGACAAACACTCCTCGAGATCGACAAAGGCAATCGACTACAGCAACTCGAAAACAGCAGAAAACTTAACTCGACCTAGACCAGTCCTACTCGAGATCGACCACAGCTTACTCGATCTCGACAAAGCACTACTCTATGTCGACAAGAATGCAGAAACTTGAAATTACAGAATTAAAGGCAAACGCAGATTTTCGATGAAATAAACTTCAATATATAAAAAGACTTCCAAGGCCAGGGTATCAACACCACAACGATAACCATGCAAAACAATACATAAAGGCATAAAAGATCATGCTTTCCATCAAATAACTTTCGTCATTAACAAATAGGCATATAGAGGCTCTCGCATAAACCCTAATTGTTACTAACCCTTTTTCACATAATTAATCCAAGTGGCATTAAGATCACTTTCGCTTCAATAATACAAACAAGGATCACCTTCAACTCTCGCAAAAGAATCATGCTTATAGGGATAGAAGAAGAATCGCACAACAAGATCTGACCTTTATCGCATCGCTTCACATGGCCACCGTCGGGCTCACCCCAGCCCCAGAAGTGGGTGGACTACTCACGCCTCATCGCAATCGCAGAC
Source organism: Persicaria tinctoria (assembly GCA_037127255.1). NCBI lineage: Eukaryota > Viridiplantae > Streptophyta > Magnoliopsida > Caryophyllales > Polygonaceae > Persicaria > Persicaria tinctoria. Next base: position 35,849,697 of record JBANSL010000012.1, on the reverse strand, counting down.
ATTGATTGATGAGAAATAACTTGCATTAACTATATTTAATGATTTTACAATCCTGGCAATCAACCTTCGCAGAAAGCCAAAACCCTAAAACCTTCGAACTCCCTAAACTTCTCTTTGTAACTAGCTACTACTTGTGTCTTGAATGATTGAATTGGATGCCTAATGCTCAGCCCCTAGGGCTTTATTTATAGCCTTCATTCCCTAGCTATTCTAGGAAAGAAGATATCTATCTATATCTAAAACTATATCTAAAATGCTTAATGATAAATAAATTGTTTTTAGGAAATAAATCAATAAGGAAAAGATAAAACTAAATAGGGTAATATGTCTTCATGTTGATAGATTGCTTTCCATAGATAGATCTTGATAGATTTCGGCCAAGATGTCTTCCTTCATGCCCAAGCAAAGTCACTTCTACTCGGACTAGCCAAGTCGAGAAGTTTCTGGAAGCTAGGTCTACTCGACCTCGAGTTGGGTCAGGCTCCTCGGGTGGCTTCTGATCGATGTGGCTCGGACTCTGGTTCACAGGTCTTGTCGACCTCGAGTGGCCTTAGTCGATCTCGAGTGGACTGGCTCGCCGACTAGGGTTTCTCGAGCAGCTCTCCTCGATGGGCTCGGACTGGTGCTCTTGGTGCTCGTCGATGTCGAGTTGGGCTCGTCGAGCTCGAGTGGGATTGGTCATCGACTGGACCTCCTCGGGTGGATCTCCTCGGCAAGCTCGGGCATGGCGGTTGGTCTTCCTCGATATCGACCAGGCGTTGTCGAGATCGAGTAGGGCTCTCGGAGCTGGGTGGTCTGACTCCTCGGGCAAGCTTGCTCGACCATGTCTGCTCGGACATGGCTTGTCGAGCTCGACCAGGTTTACTCGAGATCGAGTAGCCTGTGTCTTCAGCTTGATTCCGCTACTTTGACCTTGGACTTCTGTAGTTGTTTTCCGAGCTTTTCCGACCTTCTGTAGAATTGCTGTAAATGCCTCGATTTCTGCGATTTAAACAGAAACTTGTGTAGATTCCATAATTTGGCAAATAAACACTAAATACACAGATTCTGTACTATCCAAACCCATATGCATAAAATGTGTACAGAAATCGATATAAAAGTTACTGTAAAACATGTCAGATTCAGCTCACAACAAACACCCCATACTTAAGCTTGCTTGTCCTCAAGCAATACTTTTATTCGTCATTCAGGGGAAGAATTTAAAACTCTCAACATCTTAGATTCATTCTTATATAACCCTGCAATCAATTACCATCCTCGAAAAGGTACTAGTGTCACAGATTCATGCATGTGCAAATGTGTAAAAGCAACATCTACTCACAAAAGGAGGGTTATGCATAAATTATTTTTATGTGACAAAGCATTGATAATCAAGAAGACTTTAATTTAAGCTCAGTAAGGAGTAGATTGGTAAAAGGCTAAAAGGTGGGCAAATTTTGGCAATGTGGTGCTTTTATGATCCGGGAAATGGAGTATTTTCCAAACTCGAGTTTCATTCCACATTCTTTTCTCCATATAATTCATCACCTTTCATATTGCTTTTCTCAATAATAATGTTTTTACCTCTCTGACCTCAACACTGCCTTCTCGCGAGTCGCAAACATGGGTGTCATGAATGGCCCCGGATACTTAGTGCTTTGGACTCCTCACAATGTGTCCCATCTCTCCAAACTATTATCTCAGACAGCAGGGTCAATCTACCTTTATCTCCTGAGGTGATTGGATTTTATTTCACTCATTAAATTTTCCATATATTTCAAACAATTTCCTTCCATACTCCAATAATGATCACAACACAAACACCATATGATAATCTCCATAATGTAACATCATTCTCAAAAAATCCCCGGATAGGGTAATAAGGTAAAGAATGGCAATATTTAGATCATGTGGAGCAATAATTGAAATAAGGCATATTATGGCTTTTGTGATGCATAAGCATAGGTAAGGCTAGGATTTTAACAAATGAGCATTATATGGAAATATAAAGTTCTCCATCATTTTATCATGCAATATGTCAAAAGCAACATCAAATTTTACCTCCTTTCATGGTTTTCATAAAATAATGCACTTCATTGTGACTTCCCTTTACTAGGCAATTTCATGCTATATCTCTAATGAATCCAATTTTGCATCGTCGAGTTCAATATGAAGCTTCCATGACATTATCAAAAATTTTAATGGGGGTCATTTTTCTCAAATTTTGGAAAACATGCATATAGGCACATAAATTAATAATGCATTCCAAAATAGCCATGTAGCAATTCTAAGAAATAATGCACAAGTATGCACAAATAATGTCAAATATGATCAAATGTGCACAAAGTAAGCCCTACCCCCACCCCATACTTAAACATTACAGTGTCCTCATTGTATAAAATCAAGGGTAAAGAAAGAAACTCACAAGACAGATGTGCAGGGCCGCATAATTTCGACTAGAGCACCTCCTTAGACCGAATTGCCTGGTTCTATCCATGGGCCTGAAAATTAGAAGACATATACCAACAAAACAAAAACCAAAAACCAGAAACAATGTTCAAAACCAAAACAAAAACAACGTCTCAAATGTCCTAAAAAGTGTATGTACATGCTCTAGATTTTATAGTCGCTAGGCCGACTCTCCTTTTAGCTCAAGGTGGCATTTGCAGGGCCCATGTAGCTTGGGCATCAAATAAGACTCCATTCTTGTCCATCAGCTGTAGTCCTCCAGAATGGATCTTGTTCACCACGAACGGTCCCATCCGCTTCTTGTTGAACTTGTTTGGAAACCAATGATCCTTTGCTTAGAGACATAGAGCTTGTCTCCTACTTCATCTTCCTTAGGCTCATCATTGGAAATCCTGCACAATCGCACATACCAAGGCAAACCTCTCCCATGTATAGATAAATCTTTAATGGAAATAGGAGAAGAAAGATCCATACCTTGGCTGATTTTCGCAGAGACGGAATCGGGGACCACAGTGTTTGGTCGATCTCGACTAGGGCTCCTCGAGATCGACGAGGCTGCTGGCTCTGGTGGTGGTCTGGTTGAAGAATCAGAAGTCGAGGAAGAACAGTTCTGGTCGACCTCGAGTGGGCTGGTCGACCTCGAGTAGGCCTCTGCTCCTGGTGGCCTGCTCATCGAGAAAGGAGGATCTGGGCTCCGCGGCTGGTGGTCAACCTCGACAAGCCTTGTCAAGATCGACGAGGGTTTTCCTCCTGGTTGCTACGGCGTCGAGGAAGAGCGGTCTGGTGGCACCGGGTTGTGGTCGATCTCGACGAGGCTGGTCGAGATCGACGAGGTTTTTGGCTCCGGTGTTGGTGTACTCGAGGGAGCAGGGACTAGTGGCTCCGAGTTGTGGTCGACCTCGAGTAGGCTTGTCGAGGTCGACGAGGCTGGTCCTGGCTTTGGAGGTGCACTCGAGGAAAGCCGAGTCGACTTAGGGTTCTGGTGGTCGATCTCGACGAGCTTACTCGAGATCGAGTAGGGCGGCTCCCCTGGTTTGCTGCTCGACGATGCTGGCTCTGGTGGAGTCGCCTTGGTCTGGTCGAGATCGACTAGGGTCTGGTCGATCTTGACCCCATACTTAGTCCTTGCGTTCTCCTTGAGGATTGCCATGATCTCCTCCACTTGGGCCTCCATGTCCCTCTTTTCTATCTCCTCAGGGGTCATATTTCTGACCTTGGGTTCCCCGCAGGTGATGTTGCCAGCTGAGATAGATTTGACCTCTTCCATCGGACCCGTATGCCTTTCAGTTTTGTTGAAGGAATACTCAATTACTTCATCGCTGATGTTGAAGGTGAGCACTCCTTTCCTTACGCTTATGTTGGCATCCACCGTCGCCAAGAATGGTCTCCCTAGATTAATTGGACAAGCAGGATCTTCTTGCATATCAACAATTAGGAAATCAGCAGGGACGAAGAATTTACCTACTTGTACTGGGACATTTTCCACCATGCCTGCTGGAATGACCACCGTGTTGTTGGCCATGTATAGTCTAGCATCCACAGGCTCCAGGGCACCTATCTTAATCTTGGACCAAATCGTTAAAGGCATAATACTAACACTGGCCCCAAGATCACATAAAGCATTAATTTTGTATGGACCAAATCCAATAGTTATAGCAAACTTACCTGGATCCGGCCGCTTTTCCAGTATGTCCAGATGGCTGCATTCCTCTGTAATCTCAGCCATTGACCGCTTTTTGCTCAGAATCTCCTTCAGGAATTTGACATAGGATGGCATTTCATTGAGAGCTTCTGTGAAGGGTATGGTGACATTCAGTTTCTGAAGCATCTTGATGAAGCGCTGAAACTTTTTCTCCGCTGGGTCCTTTAGAGTTTTCGTGGGGAAAGACAGCTTCTTTTTCTGATCAGGAGCCAGAACAGATGTCGGAGGTGTTGCAGATTTCTCGACCCGGGGCTCCTCGACATCGACTACAGGTTTGTCGATATCGACCAGATTGGGCTCAGTCGAGTTGCTGTTCGGCGCAGACGAAGATTTCTGAAGCTTCTCCTCGACATCGAGTAGACCTTCCTCGACATCGAGTAGGCTCTGGTCGAGCAGCTGTTCTTCGTTGTCCTGCTGCTTTCTGACCTCTGGCTCTTGTAGTTGATGGCCGCTTCTGAGCTTTACAGCCGCGACGTGTCCAGATTTTCCCTTGGGATTTGGTTCTGAAGATCCAGGGAGTGTACCTGACTGTCTGGGGATTCCTGCTGCTAGCTGACTGATCTGTGTATCAACTGTTTTTCTCCATGTATCAATCTCCCCAAGCCTAGCGTTGACACCTTGCATCTGTGTGTAGACAGAGTTGAAGGATTGCCTAGTATCAGAGTGGTTTTTCCGTATTTCCTCCAGGACTGTCTGTATATCATCCTTTTTCTGGTCCCTTTCCGGATGTCCTGGAGCTCTGTAGGGCGGAGGGTTCCTGGGGACACCTTGGTTCCATTGCTGTTGTTGACCCCTTTGGTCTCCCATCTAGCGATTGGGACCCCCTGCGTAAGCTGCCTCTTCATGATATTCTGCCAGCCTGACTTGCTCTGTGTGAGAGCTGGTTGACAGAGAGATATTTCACTTGTTTGAGGAGCTTCTTATTCTGGTCTCTGTAGTATTGCTCCCTAACATCTGGATCAATCTCCTTAGGGGGATCATATAGGGGCATAGATGGTGCTGGCCTGGTGTATGGGTTCTCATCATAGTTTGAAGTAGCCCCATATTTGTTATCATAGTTGGTGGCCTTGTCCAGCACACCCCAGGCGTCAATTGGTGGCATCGTCAGGAACTCATAGCGAGTATAATGGTTGATTATGTCCTTAGTGCCTTGATCAAGAGAGTTGAAGAAGATCTCTTGAATGACGTAGGGTGGCTGTCCATGAGTAGGGCAAGATCGCAGAAGTTCCTTGTAGCGCTCCCATGCCTTTGCCAGCGGTTCCCCTTGCTTCTGTCTGAAGGCTGTGATTTTCTGGCGGAGATGTGCTATTTTGGCGGGTGGGAAGAATTTATTCAGAAATTCTTGCTCTACTTGGGCCCAGGTTGTAAGTGATCTTGGTTTCAGCCCTTCCAGCCATTTCAGTGCAGGACCAGCGAGAGACCAGCGAAAAGCTTTCATCTTGACATATTCCAGCGTGGTACCTTCAGCAAGAGTACGACACATATCAGAAAAGTTGGTAATATGCTCAAGAGGACACTCATTAAATCTACCATAGAAGGCATTATTTTTAAGCTCTATAAGAAATTGAGTGCGAATTTCAAAAGAGTTATCAGGGATTAGAATCGCCGATTCAGGCACAACGAGCGTGGGATGCATATAATCCTTAGAAGTGGTTGGATATTGGGCAAGCTCAGCTTGTGCTTGTTCCTTTTCTGCTCTCTCAGCGGCGAGAGCAGCATCCCTGGCGGCTAGATCCCTGGTGAGCCTTCCAATCAGTTGTTCCTGTGTTTCTGCAGCTGCCATGGCTCTTTGTAGTTTGGTTCTGATGTGAAAAAGGCGTTCTGGTTCGTCTAAGGCGTCAAACTCAGGTGTTTGACCAGAACGGCGCATACACCTGAAAAGTAACTCAGAGAAACATTGAGATCCGACTACCTAAGGCGCGAATGATAGCTTCCCCGGCAACGGCGCCAATTTGTTGTTGCAGGAGGATGGTCGAGTATGAAATAAATATAAAATATAGATCAGACTGACTTCCCTGTCTCAGCAAATAAATACAAGACTTCCTCCCGTTGTAGTAAGAGAAAAGTCAGGATCGAATCCACGAGGAAGCACGTCAGCAGTTCTCAGGTAGCTATCAGATTCTCACAGACACAGCAGAAAAGCACAAAAACACAGAAGCAGACACAGATAAACCCGGCAAGGGCAGCTAAAATAAAAGCAGAAACTAAACTAAAGACAGAAAATAAAGCAAAACAAATAAAGAACAAAGCAAAACGGAAGCAAAGCAGAAACTAAAAGCAAAGGCAAGGACTGGTCGATCTCGACAAACACTCCTCGAGATCGACAAAGGCAGTCGACTACAGCAACTCGAAAACAGCAGAAAACTTAACTCGACCTAGACCAGTCCTACTCGAGATCGACCACAGCTTACTCGATCTCGACAAAGCACTACTCTATGTTGACAAGAATGCAGAAACTTGAAATTGCAGAATTAAAGGCAAACGCAGATTTTCGATGAAATAAACTTCAATATATAAAAAGACTTCCAAGGCCAGGGTATCAACACCACAACGATAACCATGCAAAACAATACTTAAAGGCATAAAAGATCATGCTTTCCATCAAATAACTTTCGTCATTAACAAATAGGCATATAGAGGCTCTCGCATAAACCCTAATTGTTACTAACCCTTTTTCACATAATTAATCCAAGTGGCATTAAGATCACTTTCGCTTCAATAATACAAACAAGGATCACCTTCAACTCTCGCAAAAGAATCATGCTTATAGGGATAGAAGAAGAATCGCACAACAAGATCTGACCTTTATCTCATCGCTTCACATGGCCACCGTCGGGCTCACCCCAGCCCCAGAAGTGGGTGGACTACTCACGCCTCATCGCAATCGCAGACATTGATTGATGATAAATAACTTGCATTAACTATATTCAATGATTTTACAATCCTGGCAATCAACCTTCGCAGAAAGCCAAAACCCTAAAACCTTCGAACTCCCTAAACTTCTCTTTGTAACTAACTACTACTTGTGTCTTGAATGATTGAATTGAATGCCTAATGCTCAGCCCCTAGGGCTTTATTTATAGCCTTCATTCCCTAGCTATTCTAGGAAAGAAGATATCTATCTATATCTAAAACTATATCTAAAATGCTTAATGATAAATAAATTGTTTTTAGGAATTAAATCAATAAGGAAAAGATAAAACTAAATAGGGTAATATGTCTTCATGTTGATAGATTGCCTTCCATAGATAGATCTTGATAGATTTCGGCCAAGATGTCTTCCTTCATGCCCAAGCAAAGTCACTTCTACTCGGACTAGCCAAGTCGAGAAGTTTCTGGAAGCTAGGTCTACTCGACCTCGAGTTGGGTCACTCGACCTCGAGTTGGGTCAGGATCCTCGGGTGGCTTCTGCTCGATGTAGCTCGGACTCTGGTTCACAGGTCTTGTCGACCTCGAGTGGCCTTAGTCGATCTCGAGTGGACTGGCTCGCCGACTAGGGTTTCTCGAGCAGCTCTCTTCGATGGGCTCGGACTGGTGCTCTTGGTGCTCGTCGATGTCGAGTTGGGCTCGTCGAGCTCGAGTGGGATTGGTCATCGACTGGACCTCCTCAGGTGGATCTCCTCGGCAAGCTCGGGCATGGCGGTTGGTCTTCGTCGATCTCGACCAGGCGTTGTCGAGATCGAGTAGGGCTCCCGGAGCTGGGTGGTCTGACCCCTCGGGCAAGCTTGCTCGACCATGTCTGCTCGGACATGGGTTGTCGAGCTCGACCAGGTTTACTCGAGATCGAGTAGCCTGTGTCTTCAGCTTGATTCCGCTGCTTTGACCTTGGACTTCTGTAGTTGTTTTTCGAGCTTTTCCGACCTTCTGTAGAATTGCTGTAAATGCCTCGATTTCTGCGATTTAAACAGAAACTTGTGTAGATTCCATAATTTGGCAAATAAACACTAAATACACAGATTCTGTACTATCTAAACCCATATGCATAAAATGTGTACAGAAATCGATATAAAAGTTACTGTAAAACATGGCAGATTCAGCTCACAACAGCTGTGACCACTATCCTGCATTTTGAGCTTGTTGTAGATGGGATGGTTGTTTAGCTTGTTGTCGCCGAATCGGGTGATCTTGAGTTTCTTTCCCCCATGGCTTGGAAAGTCTTTAGGCTTCATGCCCCCTTCCCTTGAAAGCGTTGTGGGAGTCTTCGACACCCATTTGGCGATGGTCTTGTCCTCCGGAGCCTTAAGAGCCACAAAGATGTTGTTGATCGGGATCGTTGTAGACATTGAATCCCAAGTGATATCAAACTGAGCGTCAAATGATCGTTTCCTTATCTAGTGACCTTCTTTGATGATGAAGGTTGTTGGAAGCTCGTTGAAGGTAACAATTGCTTTTGGTGCCATTTGTACCTTTCAAAAAAGAAATAACCATGCATTAGTATAAATACAACTAAGAGATGAAAAGGCAAAAAGGGTCCCACTGGGCGTGCCAAAAATATGTTGGAAAAAAATGCGCAATAATCGTACAACACATTTTATTTGATTTTTTTTAATATTTGAGTTCAACCCCTTTTGATTATCCTCTTGATTCTAAGTCTTATCGATACCAAAGATTTAGGTGGTTCAAGCCTCATGTAGTTCATAGGGTTTTAGATTTTGTGTTTGGTTTGGATTTGGTTTCATTTTCTTATATGCATCATAGGATGAAGTTCAAGCCCACCTTCTCGGAAGAGTAGCTCAAACAACACTCCATCCGATTAACCTGAGCCCACCTTCTCGGAAGGGTGACTCAAGTAACCCGCCTATCATTTGCATAGAAAACAATTTTGATTTTGATATGGAGTTCAATTTGTTTTGATTTGAGATTTGACTTAAAGGTCAATTTGGGGATTGTGATTGAACTCTTTTGTGAGTTTCCTACGTACCCTTTTGGAAGGAATCAAATCATACACAGTTCTTGAAAATGAAAACTTGAATTTGGTATTTGGGTTTTCGAAGTTTTGGTCGTGACCAAACTCAACGAGCGGAAGCTTTGTATCGAGTCGGAAGAGACACTTTGGATTTGATGGAAATTTGATATTTGGGGTGACTTAGAGTCGATAAATAAATTTAGAAAGATTCGGTTGAAAAGTATGTGTGTGACTGGACAAGGTGAGGGTTTGATTTACACCGAGTTTCCTACGTATCCACTTGTTTGATGGAATCAAGTCACCATAGTACGGGACAAAAGTGAAGGAATTGTGTCCTTTAATTTAATGTGCAATGACTAAACATGGAATAGGACAATTGATAGAGATATTCAATCCGGTTATTTTAGGAGTCGTAATGCTTTACTAGAAGCCAACTACGATTAATAGGGTTAAACGGTTTAATCCTATGACTATTATAAACGGGTCCTATGAGGTCAAACACTTTGAGTTGACGGCTAGATTAACAAAGTTGGTGGTTGATTAGTAATATATATGTTATATATTATTATTATTTATTTAAGAAATAAATAATAAATACTATTTATTTGAGAAATAAATACGTATGTGATTTAATTCAGGGAGTTACATATCCTTTGGTCTTCCCTAATTAACAAGCTCTAATTAATTTGATAAGTGGAGTTACAAATTGGTTCATCGCAAGAAAGATGAAAATTGTGACATTTTCATTTTGATAAATAGAAAAGGAAAAGGGTTCCAAGGTTTTTGGTTTTTTTTTGTACGACAAAGTGGAAAACAAAAGGCAAGTGAGTTGTTTTGTTTAAAAAAAAAACGAGAGCGAGAGTGGCAAGAAAAGGCAAAATCAAGTTGCTTTTTCAAGTCATCAACTGAGAGCAAGACTACCATCATTAGCAATTTTGATTGCTAGCCTTTCGATCTTCGTCCTAGCAGTCGAAGACAAGGGAGATCTAGACGCCGGGCTCGTGTGGACTAATTAGAGAAGTCACATTTGGGGCTTTCGATCTCTTCCGATTCCATCCAGATTCGATCCGGTTCACGCATCAAAGGTATATCCTCTAAACAATGATTGATCTATCAGTTATGCATGAAGATCATTGCGATTAGATGTTAGATATGATCTGAAATTCCGCTTAACGCATCTAATAATCCTTCAATTGGTATCAGAGCCATCTTGAATAAATTGAGACGATCAATAGATTAATTGTTATTTTTTGATGCGGATCTTGATTTAAATTGATGGTAAATTATATATGGATAAAATGTAAAATTGAAATGGAGATTTTGATGAATTGAGAGATGAAATTGTATGAATTGACATGGAAATAGAAGACCACCGATCCGAGTCGGATTCGATCCGAATCGGTGATGGAATCGAAACGGTGGATGATTTCCGAGTGTATATTTGGCTAGATCTCAAAATATACTTGATATAACATATTTGCCGTAAAATATTTGGTTGTAAAATATTTGATGGTGAATTGAGATTTTGCCCATTAAATTAAGATGAATAATATTATGATATTGTTTATTTTGATTATTTCCTAAAAGTTAGGAAATCCCACTTAAGATTAATATTTGATATTATATCTTTTTCATACAATTTAATCCAATTATTACATTTTATGGTTAATATTGATTAATGTCATATAAGGATTTAAATTTTAAATTGAGATTAATTATTATGCTTGTTTTATATTATGATATATTGCTTGCATATATAAGGTGACTAGTATGGCCCATAAATACGATCTGCGCATCGTTATGTTTTTTTTGTACACGATCTGCGTATCGTTATGTATTTTTGTATTTAATTTTCAGTAATTAGATTATTAGGAAATATTGTAATACAAGAAGAAGAAGACATAAGAAGTTCAAGGATGGAGATCCATGAAGGATGCGAGGGTGGAGACTCATGAAGATTAGATCTTTAAAATTTTGCATCGTAAGGGCCATACTAGGATCACAATTATTGCATTTTGAATGCTTTATTTTAAGTTTTTATATTGTCTTTATTTATGACATTTTTTTCACTTATAAATAAAAGGCAAATAAAAGACTTAAGTTCCTAGGGTAAATTGGGGCAATGCCTTTCCATATCATAACCCATTAAGTTCTGGATTTTTGGTTGGATGGGCTTCACAAAAGTGAGGGTGTCTTTCCATAATCTTGGGCTAATGAGGGTGAATCTATACGGGGATTCATAAACCTTGATATGGTTGTACACAACGAGAGACCAAAAGGCAAAGTTTTGGATCTTGAGGCATGGGGATGATTTTACATTGGATGTGGATCATTAACCAAGAATTATAAGGAGTTATAATTAGTAATTGTTACTTACCTTGAACACACAAGACTTAAGGCAGTGCAAAAGTACGTTGGGTCTTGTCTGTAATAGGATCTTGGAATTATTTTATTCACAGTCAGGGAACGATAACAACTTGAATAAAATGCGCATTTACTTAGTTTAAGGTGTTTAATTTTAAGTAATTTGCATTTCGAACATATACTGATTTGCATGTCATTTCCTTTGATATATAGGCATTATGTCGAACGATAATTTGAAATTCACCCTGCGCTCAATAGTTGAGAAGAACAAATTGAATGGAACAAACTTTCTCGATTGGGAAAGGAATCTGAGAATTGTTCTCAGGTCCGAAGGGCGTGAGGACGTCCTGAACACCCCTATCCCTACTATCACCGATGACTCATCAGATGAGGAGAATGTGAGAGTAATGGAGTTAAAGAGTGAGTCTTTGCTTGTTACTTGTCTGATGCTAGCAGGCATGGAACCTGACCTTCAAAAGAGGTTTGAACATCAGGATGCCTTCACTATCATCTCCAACCTGAAAGTACTGTTTCAGGAACAAGCAAGGATTGAACGATATGAAACTCACAAGGCTATACTGAATAGCAAGCTTGTGAAGGGAAAGCCAGTAGGTCCCTATGTGTTCAACATGATCGGCCTTTTTAGCCGTATGGAAACACTGGGCACCCCATATGACCAAGAGTTGGCCACAAATATCGTCTTGCACTCATTACATGATGGCTTTGCCTCATTCAGGATGAACTACCATATGCATGGTATTAAGAAAAACCTGAACGAACTCCATGGTATGCTCAAAGCTGCTGAGCAAAATACTCCCATTGACAACAAGAAGGAAGTTCTTAACGTCAACAGAGGGAAAGGGTTCAAAAAGGTAGCCAAGAACAAGAACAATACCCAAGGGAAGGGCAAGGAAGTTGCAAAACCTAAGGGTGGTGAGAAGCCAAGGGTGGCTGCAGACCATGATTGTTTCCATTGTAAGGCTAAGGGACACTGGAAAAGAAACTGTCCCAAGTACCTGGAAGACAAGAAGAATGGGACTTTGAGTTCCAACACTTCAGGTATTTATGTTATTGAATTACTGTCAACCAATGTCCTCACATTAGATAATGGTCCTACTTGGGTATTAGATACCGCATGTGGTGCTCACATTATTTCAAATGTGCAGGGACTAAGAAATAGGATACAAGTGAAGAAAGGGGAGATAGACCTACGCGTCGGAAATGGAGCAAGTGTTGCTGCACTTGTCGTAGGAGATTTTAGTTTATCTCTTCCTTCTGGTTTAATCTTAGAACTGAATAATTGTTATTTTGTTCCTAGCATTACAAAGAACCTTGTTTCGGCTGCAGTAATTTATTCTGAAGGTTTTAATTTTAGCACTACAGATGAAGGTATAATTATTCACAAGAATGATATCTTCTATGCTCGTGCTCAAGATATTAATGGAATATTTGTATTCGACCTTACAACAGAATCTTATAACATAAATACAAAAAGGCAAAAATCAAGTAAGTTGAGTGAAGCCTACCTATGGCACTGTCGTTTGGGTCACATCAGTTTAAACCGCATGAAGAAGCTCCATAAAGATGGACTTCTAAAAGACGTGGATTGTGAATCCATTGATACATGTAAGTCATGTTTGATGGGCAAGATGACAAGGTCACCTTTCAAAGGAACAAATGAAAGGGCTACTGAGCTATTGGGCATTATACATACTGATGTATGTGGGCCGATGAGTACAGAAGCTAGAGGTGGTTATAAATACTTCATCACATTTACTGATGACATGAGTAGATATGGATATATTTACCTTATGTCACATAAATCGGAATCCTTTGAAAAGTTCAAGGAATTTTAAAATGAGGTAGAGACTCAAACTGGCAAGAAAATAAAAGCACTTCGATCAGATTGTGGTGGTGAGTACTTGAGCCATGAATTTGATCATCATTTGAAAAACTGTGGGATAGTAACACAATTGTCTACTCCAGGAACACCACAGCTTAACGGTGTATCTGAAAGGAGAAACAAGACCCTGTTAGACATGGTCCGATCTATGATGAGTTTTGCTGAACTTCCGGTATCCTTCTAGGGATATGCCCTCACAAGTCTCAACTGTCGTACTTACACTAAACAGGACTCCGTCTAGAGCTGTAGACAAAACTCCATATGAGATATGGACTGGAAAGGTTCCAAAATTGTCTTTTATGAAGATATGGGGATGTGAAGCTTATGTAAAGCGTTTACAAACTGATAAGCTTGCCCCTAAATCAGATAAATGCTATTTTATAGGGTATCCAAAAGGTAGTTTTGGGTATTACTTCTACAGTTCCGCTGAATAAAAGGTGTTTGTTGCAAGGGATAGTGTCTTTTTGGAAAGAGAGTTCATTTCCAATAAGTCAAGTGGGAGAAATATTCATCTTGAACCAGTTCATGATGAAGAGCAACAAACTCAACAACGAGATGACATAGATGATGTCGAGGACAAGTTGATGGTTTTGGAAGGCCAAGTGCCCCAAATCATCCAAGAACCGGAACAAGAGGATCCACAAACAGTTGTGGAAACTGTTCCAGCTCTAGTTGTTGAACTAGTTGAACCCACTCGTAGATCAGATAGGCCAAGGGTACAACCAAGACGTTATGATGATTTCATCTTGAATGTAAACCATGATGTTCTTCTGTTAGAACATGATGAGCCTAATACCTATAAGCAAGCAATGACGGGTCCAGACTCCAAGAAATGGCTTGAGGCCATGAGATCCGAAATGGATTCGATGTTTGAAAATCAAGTATGGGACTTGATAGATTTGCCAGATGGGGTAAAACCCATAGGGAGCAAATGGGTTTTCAAACTCAAGACAGATAAGGATGGAAAGGTATTTGTATACAAGGCAAGATTAGTTACCAAAGGTTTTAAACAGATTCATGGTATAGACTATGATGAGACCTTTTCACCAATTGTCATGATAAGATCCATTAGGATAATCCTTGCTATTGCGGCCTATTATGATTATGAGATTTGGCAAATGGATGTCAAAACCGCCTTCCTGAATGGATTCTTGGAAGAGGATGTGTACATGACACAACCATAGGGTTTTTGAAGATCCAAGTGATACAGGGAAGGTATGCAAGCTTAAGAGGTCTATATATGGACTTAAGCAAGCATCCAGGAGTTGGAACTTTCGATTTGATGAAAAGATCAAAGAGTTTGATTTCATCAGATGTGAAGAGGACCCTTGTGTATACAAGAAGTTTAGTGGGAGTAAAGTGGTCTTCCTAGTCTTGTATGTGGATGACATACTACTTATTGGGAATGACATTCCGATGCTAGAGTTCGTTAAGGAGTGGCTGAAGAAATGTTTCTCAATGAAGGACTTGGGAGAGGCAGAGTATATACTTGGAATAAAGATCTATAGAGATAGATCTAAGAGATTGCTTGGATTGAGTGAGGGAACTTATATAGATAAGATTCTCAACAGATTCAAAATGCAAGATTCCAAGAAAGGGTTTTTACCTATGCAACATGGTGTATATCTCAGCAAGACGCAGTGTCCTAAGGCACCTGCTGAGCTAGAGAAGATGAGTAAGATTCCTTATGCTTCTGCTATAGGATCTATCATGTATGCTATAGTGTGTACACGACCTGATGTTGCATATGCTTTGAGCATGTGTAGCAAATACCAATCGAATCCAGGAGAGGCACACTGGTGTGCAGCTAAGAACATCCTGAAGTACTTGAGAAGAACCAAGGATGATTTCTTAGTGTATGGGGGTGATGATAAGTTGATCGTGCAAGGCTATACTGATGCGAGCTTCCAAACTGACCGAGATGGCTTTGAGTCTCAATCGGGATATGTTGTCATCCTTAATGGAGGAGCTGTGAGCTGGAAGAGCTCCAAACAAGACACAGTTGCCGATTCAACGACAGAAGCTGAGTATATAGCCGCTAGTGAAGCAGCGAAGGAGGCTGTCTGGATGAGGAAGTTCATAGATGAACTCGGTGTTGTTCCTAGCATTTCAGGGCCCATTGACATCTATTGTGACAACAATGGTGCCATAGCCCAAGCCAAGGAACCAAGTTCAAGCTCCAAATCCAGACACATCATGAGGAAGTATCACCTTATTCGACGCATAGTCACCGGGGGTGACATTAAGATGTGTAAGGTGCATACAGATGACAACATTGCAGATCCATTGACAAAGCCTATGCCTAGGCCCAAGCATGATAGTCACACTAGGGCTAAGGGTCTCAAACACATTGGAGAATGGCTTTGAGATTGCTTTATATTACATTTTATGTTTAGAGTGTTAGACACTAAGTTTATGTTCAATTGGATGATTTTATGATATATGATATTTCATCTTTATTTATATATTGTGTTGAACGATGATAAATAAAATGTCCAAATAATTCGTAGTTCGCAAATGGGCTTATCTTAAGTGTTCTGGTAAATGAAACCCCATTAAGTGAAATGCAGTTATGAATTATTGCAAGTCCGTAGTCTGAAATCATCAACTTGGACATAGGTGATTTTATTAATGACTATATTGTAAGTTGACTGATAGCGCCAGGTTTCATGGGCTATAGGGACATGGAGATGTCTAGTCAATTACATATATATGTATGGATGATACATATAGGACAGACCCACCTTAGGACTCTACAAAAGGGATTGCAGAGTTTTAAGTTAAATCATGATTAGTAGATTCCTCAGACATGAGTATGTTATGGTCTCTCTTGATGATTGGTATTTCTTTGACACGGCTAAATGCTTTCCGTAACATGGAGTTATAAAGGTCGTAGTTGGGATTGCCAAAAGTTGAGTGAGAGTCATAGTCATACAAGACTGGAGATGTCCTCCTTCTTCATGCATACTGTGATGCATCGAAAAGGAATGGTGTCTAGGCCACTTGAAGAGCGAGAACTGAAAATGCATGGCCATGCTCAGATGGATTATTTGTAATCATCTGTTTATTTGACAGTTCGAACTCGGAGTTCAAGAAACATATTTGATAATAGATATGAATGTCACCATATCATCAAATAAGACATTAAGAGACAAAGGTATCTTATATTGCACACTTGTTTAAGGACAAGTGGGAGATTGAAGGAATTGTGTCCTTTAATTTAATGTGCAATGACTAAACATGGAATATGACAATTGATAGAGATATTCAATCCGGTTATTTTAGGAGTCGTAATGCTTTGCTAGAAGCCAACTACGATTAATAGGGTTAAACGGTTTAATCCTATGACTATTATAAACGGGTCCTATGAGGTCACACACTTTGAGTTGACGGGCTAGATTAACAAAGTTGGTGGTTGATTAGTAATATATATGTTATATATTATTATTATTTATTTAAGAAATAAATAATAAATACTATTTATTTGAGAAATAACTACGTATGTGATTTAATTAAGGGAGTTACATATCCTTTGGTCTTCCCTAATTAACAAGCTCTAATTAATTTGATAAGTGGAGTTACAAATTGGTTCATCGCAAGAAAGATGAAAATTGTGACATTTTCATTTTGATAAATAGAAAAGGAAAAGGGTTCCAAGGTTTTTGGTTTTTTTTTGTACGACAAAGTGGAAAACAAAAGGAAAGTGAGTTGTTTTGTTTTAAAAAAAAAACCGAGAGCGAGAGTGGCAAGAAAAGGCAAAATCAAGTTGCTTTTTCAAGTCATCAACTGAGAGCAAGACTACCATCATTAGCAATTTTGATTGCTAGCCTTTCCATCTTCGTCCTAGCAGTCGAAGACAAGGGAGATCTAGACGCCGGGCTCGTGTGGACTAATTAGAGAAGTCACATTTGGGGCTTTCGATCTCTTCCGATTCCATCCAAATTCGATCCGGTTCACGCATCAAAGGTATATCCTCTAAACAATGATTGATCTATCAGTTATGCATGAAGATCATTGCGATTAGATGTTAGATATGATCTGAAATTCCGCTTAACGCATCTAATAATCCTTCAAAAAGGAAATTTTATATTTGATTGGATTTGATCGTAAGATCATTTGAGGGTGATGATTGACCTCAACGAGCATAAGCTTTGTATCTAGTTGGAGTTGATCATTTGAATTTGTTTGATTTTGACCTCACATTCATTTAAAGGGAATTTAGATGTTGACGACTGTACCCGATATATTTTTAGAATTTAACTACGTAGCCGATAGGAGGCGTCAAGTCTTTACGTAGGTCTAAATAAAGAACCGGTTTTTCTTGATTTGGCTTAACTTCATTTGGAAACGAAGCAAGTTTTTTTTTTTTGAGAATTTGTGATTGAACTCGAAAAGCTTTGGCTTGACATCTAGTTTCCTACATATTCAACGAAGCAGAATCAAATCTTGTGCAGTTCTTATTGACCGATTTAATTTTTATTTCGGTTTGACGATTGAACTCGACAAGCATGTTGCTTTATACTGAGATTCCTACGTACTCGGTTGAACAAGATCAAATCACTCACAGTTCTTTTTAGAACCATTTGAATTGGATTTGATCATTAGATCGTTTAAGGAGTGTGATTGAACTCAAAGAGCTCGTAGCTTTATGTCGAGCTTCCTACATATCTGGGAAAGTGGAATTAAATCTTATGTATTTCTTATTAAGGACAAATTTGATTTAATTTGCCGGGCGACTGAATCCGATATATATTGAATTTTAATATCGAACTTCTTACGTAACTCGTAAACGAGTATCAAGTCTTTACGTAGTTCTTTTTAGACTAAGATTTAATACTCGTAAACGAGTATTAAATCTTATGTGTCAATTATAATTCTTATATTTTAGTTGACCTGATACAGGGTTAGCCGTGAGATGGCCCAATCTTCGACAAACAAACAAGAAACTAAAGAACGGAAGCAAGAAACAATAAAGACTCAAAGAAACACAGCAAGACTTAACAACAAAACAAAAACTCGATCAAGATGATCAAGAATCGACCAAGACTCTCAAGAACGCAGCAAGAAAGATGCAAGACTCGACAAGATCTCATGAACAAAGGCTGATCTCGAAATCGGCTAAGACAAAGAAACAAAGACTCGACAGAATTGAATAAAGACTCGAAATTGATGCAAATGCATGACCGATAAGGACTGAGTCGATCTATATAGAACAAGATAAAGACACAGGCCTCCTTAGAGGGTAGTAACCAATACCAATGACAATATAACCCGCCTCTACAACCCTACACAACCAAGCGGACAACTTGGAGGCACAAGGAGGGGGGTCGTGGTTACTAGGATCACCAAGTCTTGCGAAGTTGATGAACACAAAGCAAACCAAGCTAAAACAACACCAATAGTTGCAATCGATGAGCCATGCTTCAAATCGATTGACTTTCACTCAATCGATTCACTTTCACTCATGTGTTTCACACAAAAAGAGAACTAATTTTATTCATTGAAATCTCACTGAATTACAAAGGGAAATCGGCAATATATAGATCTCTAGAGGCTGTTGGGCCGATTCTAAGTAGCTAACAAGATAAAAGAAGATAAAAATACGACTTAAAGGAATTAATAAAAATAACCTCTAAAGTTTTCTAAAATAACTTAAGTAGAAAAGTTACTAAAAATAGGGTAAATTCGTCTAAAAACAGTGACAGCTCTAAGATGGTCATTTTCGGCCAATGTTGAGGTCGAATCTGGAAAAACCTTCTACAGAAAAGTTGTAGATCTCTTCGTCCTCGTTTCGACAAGGTGTGGCCCGATCCAGTCCGATTAATATTGACTCCGTACGGCTCATTTTACTGAGACGTCAAAAGCTGTCAAATATCCAGAACGAATCTAAAACATCATTAACCGAGCTTGCACCTTAGGACCTTCTCCCATGGTGGAGCCTTCTTCTCTCTCTTGAGGATGACATCATTCTCACGAGCTTGAATCATAGGTGTGTCCGGAGGTCGCTTGGATGGTGTCTTGGATGGTCCCGGATCAGGGTCGGGTTTGCAATTAGACATATTTCAAATAAATATATGTCTAAGGCTATACGTGTAACGTGTGTGCTTCCAATTGAATTGAAAATGCATGTTCCGATTTCAATTGAATTGGATTAACGGGTTAAACCCAACACTAGCCGAGCCCAATCCCCTTTTGTTAATCAACAGCTACGCTTACGGTAAGTTTAGCCCCTCTCCCACGCTTTGGCTTTGACTTTGTTTTTTTTTTTTACTGGTAATCCTCTCAGTCATTGACTTCAAATCCCTAATCAATTGGTGATAGAGATGCAAGGATCTGAGACCAGAGCAAAGAGTCGAATATGGTGGGACTCAAGGAGTGGGAAGCGACGGAAGAGCCAGGAAGATGCGCTCATTGCATAAACTAAGAATGGTTCGTTCCTCCACTCTGGTGGGTTGGGTGGCGCCGGAAGATGGATGGGTCAATCTCAACACAGATGGGGTTGTAAAGAACTCGATTGAGGCCTCGTCTGGAGGCGCCATACGCAGCAACAAAGGAGAGTGGTTGCTCGAATTCGTGCACAATATTGGCGCTTGCTCGGTAGTAGCAGCTGAACTCTGGGGCATTACGAAGGGTCTTGAGATGGCCTGGATGCAAGGCTTCAGAAAGGTGGTGTGTGAGACTGATTCAGAGGATGCGATGAGATGTTTGAAGAAAGAGGTTAAGCCTAATCACCCATGCGCTAGCCTGGTGTTCTTCTGCCATGGCTTCCTAAGTAAGAACTGGTCTATCCAGATCCGCCATACATACCGCGAGGGGAACCGTCATGCAGATTTTCTTGCTTCGTTTTCTTTTTCTTTTCCTCTTGGTGTAGCTGTTCTTGACAATGTGCCGACCGGAGTGGATGGATTTCTGCGTGATGATGCTCAGGGGGCCTGTTTACCTCGCCTGAGGTCTGCGGATTGAGGTCTGCTCTTGGTCCTTTTCCTTTCAATAAAATCCTGCTGGGTGTGAGGGCTTGCCACTCTGTTTTCCTACCAAAAAAAAAGGAGCGAGAAGCGAGCGATTTCAGGAAGTGGTGAGGCCAAGTCCTCGATATTAGCCTGTAGAGATCTAGGGGCAAGGATTCAAAGACGCCGAAGGCCAGTCCCATGTCATCGTCCATTGATACACACATTTGAGGAGTTTTCGCTTGGGAAAACGGAACAGATTCTGTAGAATTCGAGACCTCAAGCCTCCAAAAAGGCGAGAGACGTGCGAATTCCTATTATTTCCGGGTAAATACACTTGAATATTTGAATTTCAGTTCAACCCAAATTTGTTTTGTTTAGGGCTTTCATAATTTATTCCCAAATTTTAGTCTTCCTCTCACCCGGAGACCTCGCCGCCGTCTGTCAAACCGTCACTTCAACTACGACTCCTTTAGCGGGTAAGTTCATTTCACCATTTCAATTTTATGACTCCATTAGTCCCTCGATTTCTTAGGACCGGCTAGCTTGATGCAATCTGAGACTGATTTGTTGAAACTGGGTCTTGATTTGGTCTTTGGCATAGGCCAATTTTTGGTTTCAATTTGGCTTCGGCATAGGCTGATTGGGTTTTGATTTGTATTCGACTCAAATTGATTTAGTTCGAAGATGTTAATTGACTAACTTGAATTCTCGGTCTCTGAATTTACTTTAGGAGAAACTGATGTCATGGCTACTCGTTATATTTCAATTTTGTTGAAAAGGCGGTAGCATTTAGGGTTCCTAGTTAGTTGCAATTTGGTAGCCACTAGGGAGGATTTGTGTCTCAAGTTTGTCCTGGTTTTTGGGTCCTTGGTATATTTGTTATTGGCTGCCTGGATTTAACAAGTACCACAGAAAATTTCTCTATGAACTTGTCTCTCAAAATTTCGGCAGCACTTCGACCTGATAAATCGATCCGCGTCGGGATCGAATGTAGTGGCAAAAGAATATACTTTCCATCCAACTACGAGGGTGGATGGTCTCAACCTATTACGTGATGGTTTCTAGGCGAACGAAAATACTTTCAAGCCTATTACGAGCCCAAACAATTGGTGAGAACATGTGAACCCAACCCCGACTAAGAGAGTGGATGCTCTCAACCTATTACGTGATGGTCTCTAGGCGAAAGAAAATACTTTCAAGCCTATTACGAGCCCAAACACTAGGTGAGAGCTTATGAACCCAAGCCCGGGTTGGTCTTCTCCATTGTAATGCTTATTTGTACATGTGAACAAAGAAGAGAAGTCGGGATAGAGTTCTACCCTCTATTTTGGAGTTTAAGCAGCAACACTGATGAGGTCAGCAACACTGATGAGGTCGTGCTTCTTCTCTTTTGCTAATTTTTTTTTGGTTTGTGTGTGATTGCAGGTGCATTCGAGAGGAGGAGAAACTAGGAGGAAGAAGGTTGTGTCTTTTGCTCTCTACTGTTTTCCAGAGAATGAAGTGTGAAGGAAAGGATAACTACTATCTTTTGCAGTTGAATTACCCAAAAGAAAGAAGAAAACCCAATCGGGGACCCTCAAAAAGTTGCAGTTAAAGTGCTTTACTCCATTTCCCCGAATCATTATCACCACATACATGGAATTGAAGACACTAGTACCTTTTCGAGGTTAGCAATTGAGTGTCGTTGGTAATATGAGAATGAATTCCCTATGTGGAGATTTTTTGCAGGTTTCCCCTGAATAACGATCCAAGTTATTGCTTGGGGACAAGAAAACTTAAGTATGGGGTGATTTGATGTTCATCTTTTACACCACTTCTTTTTGCTTAATTCCGTTCTTTATTCTAATATTTTATATATTCTGGGTTCGGAATATATCAAATTTGTGTAGTTTATGTTTATTTGGAAACAATAGAGGTCTACACAAGTTTTGGTTTAATATTGCAAAATTCGGAGTAAATTCGGGGCAAAACCAATAGGTGCTGATTTCTACTGAAGCACCAGATATCGACTGAAGTACCAGATATCGACTGAAGAGCCCCAGATATCGAGTAAAGCTGAGCACAACCAAAGACACCTGATCAGATATCGACCAAGATGACTTGATATCGAGTCTACCACTCGATATCGAGTGGAGCCTCACCAGAAATCGACTCGTTGACTCGATGTCGTGTCCCTGAAGACCATTGAAAAGACCACCCGGAATCGACCAAGTTAGTTGATATCGTGTCACACGACTCAATATAGAGGGATTCTCACTTGATATGCACACCACAGACCCGACGTTGAGTGAAAATCAACTCGAGACCAACACAAGAGGAGTCGATGTCGAGTCTATGACTTGATATTGAGTGAGTCCCAGAACCGATCCGACGCGTGACGAAGTCTATTCGACGTTGCGAGCTTGAATCCCGAGGGGGTCCTGAAATTAGTTTCCGACATTAGAATCCCAATTCCCACTCTCTCTTTCGCAACATTAGATTTTTAAAAACCGAAAATCGAGGTTGCCATGTTAGTTCTCAAAATTTTAGTTAGGTCGGAAATCCGCTTTATGAGTTCAAAGTCCGAGCTAGAGAGTTTTTCCACTAGATTCCGCTTTTAAATTCATTTTGATTTTCTTTTTCCGATAAATTAGGATTTAAAAATTCAAGCCTTTACACTTGTCCTCCTTCGAACCAAGTGGTAAGAGCCTCCACTCCTTCCTTTCGCTCAAATCAGCCCTAAAGGTCCGGATTTATGATGTGTTTCTTTGTTTTAGGCCACCTCCGACGTAGATCTAACTCCGACAAGGCCAGACGAAGCCTCCGAGCATTTTTTCGGCGAAGTTTTTTTACCCTAAGTGAGCATCCGCATCTTCCACTTTCTTGTTTGTTTCTGCTTCATTTTTCTTCCTTGTGTTGGGTTAATGGTCGGAAGTCAGGAGGGAGGTGAGAGCGAGAGAGCTCAGACGATCCTGTTCTCTTTCTCTTCTTTCCGTTCTCGCACAAACAGGGTGGGAAAAGAGCGGTTCAACTTGATTTTCTTTGATTCTGATTCGGTACAGATTTTCTAAATTCTTTTTATCGGTTCAGAGGTTTGGATTTGGGGCCCAGCCATAGCTGGGGTTGTTTCGAAAATCCTGGGGAAATTGGGTCTAATTTGCTTCATAAATTTAAAAAGGGTTATTTAGGGTTTTGTTTTGATTATGCATTTAATTGTTATACAATTGTATAATTATTTGTTATTAAAATTATTCTGAATAATTTAACCGATTAAGTATTTCTTTAATAATTTTTTTTGTATAAGTTGTGAAATATGATTTACTTAAGTGCTTAGTAAGTGTTGTTATATTGTTTAAAGGTTGTTATTTTTATTTAAATGGTTCTTTGATTTGGTGAGTATTTAAATTATAATTGTCCGATTTATTTACTTAAATATTAAGCCAATTTACAAAAAGTATATGAAAATAATGTACTTGTTAAATGTTGGCTTTTATGTGATTAATTATGAGATGTCTTTGAAATAATTCTTGGAGTTAAGAATTTATAAAACCTTAAGATGATGATTTTAAAATAAAGTAATTATGTCGGGACTCTTTTAATAATATACTTTTGCAAGTTGGTTAAAGTGTTAAACCTTTTTCAATAAAAATTGCTAAGTTAGATTTGAGAAAGTTTTTTGAATACTAAGTGACTTAGTTTGAGATTAAGAGTTTTGGGAAACCTTGGGAAATTGACTTACTTGATTTAACTTGTTCAGTGGCTTGATGATTTGTATGTAAGTTATAAAAAAAGCATGTTATGATATGAATCTATACTTAAAGCAGGATTTATGTGAATTGTGTAATGATATGAATTTGTTGCAAGCATGATGGATGATATATGAGTATTATATGATATTGAATGGGATTTTATGATGAAATGTTATATGATAAATATGGAGATGATTATGAGATATGAGAAAACCAATCCGAATGACCCGACACCGAACTCGATTGACACTCAAATAAATTTTAAAAAGTTCGGAACCGAGATCGGCTGATCCGACCCGAACTCCGCCCGAACCCGATAGTAATCCGAATCCGATATTAACCAGAACCCGATTATACCCGAATGAACCGACCCGACAACAACTCGAAGACCGAATCACCCGACCCGATTATATCCGAAACCCGAAATCACCCGAACTTGATTATATCCGACACCCGAAATCACTTGAACTTGATAATATCTGACACCCGAAATCACCCGAACCCGATTATATTCGACACGTGAAATAACTTGAATATTTCCCCTCCAAGTTAACTTAATTCCCTTTAACATTATTGTTTCCCCTCATAATGGTTCATATTTCTACCTTGTACTAACACTACAAAAAATAATTAAATTTGCCACCCTTGGTACCTTCGGCAGGCATATGCCGTGGCAATTGGTACCTTTTGCCACGGCATTAGCTACGGCAAACGTTACATCCTACAAAAAAACCAAAACAGTAGCTTCGGATGTGTTGCCGAAGCTACCACTACAAAAAATAAGAAATTTCCTACGCCAACTAGAATTGGCATGGGTTTGCCGTGGCCATTGTCATCCTTTTGCCACGCCATAGCTACGACAATGGACTTTCCGAAGCTGATTTTTTTTATATAAAAAAAGAAAAGAAAACCTATACCTAGCGTATAATCGCCAGCCCACGCCTCCTTGCCTTCCTCATTCTCAAATCTAAAAAATAAACTTTTAGATCTGAAGCTTTCTTCTCTCTCACTCGCTTATCTAAATCTCTGCTCATCCATCTCCTTCTTGACCCTTAGATCCATCCATGGTCGACCTTGGGGGCGATTGGCTAGTCGTGATTTCGTTCGTGGGAAGGAGAGGATTCGTGGCTAGTTCTCGTGTGCTAGGGTTCGAGATCAATGCAGAGCGTGGCAGGTAAAGCGAGAACAGATCTGAGAGAGATGGACGGGTGCTAGGGTTCCTGTGTGCTCAAGATCCTTCGACAATGGCTGAGTTCAGACAAGAGGAGTCGAGAGGCAGATTGAGCAGGTGATTTCATTTCTTTCTCCCTTTTCGTACACTAGATCTTACCTTTTTTGGAATTTCATTCCTGGATTAATTTGATTTAGCTTTGGATTTGAACTCTCCGACTTCGTTTTTTGAAGGTTTTGGATCTTCACTCGATGTAGTGGGAGTAATATAGGAAAGTGAACAGATTATATTATTGATTTCACTCTGGATTTGAACCCTACGCCGCCTCTAATTGTGTTGTTATAGTTGACCAATGGAGGTTATAATCAATGGGGTCAAAATTTTGAAGTTTCGTTTGTGCTCTAGCCTAAGCTCATACCTCTTGAGTTTGCTTTTAATTGATGGTTTGATAAATATGACTCACTTGTTGATGCTACTATAGTCCAATTTCTTGAGGGAATTAGTACTTTGGTACAACACTTTGTGTCGCAAGGGTGTCTTATTGTGTCCTTAGGTGACTATACATTATGTCTAACACTAGTGAGGCTTGTACATGGATGCCATTATCAATATCTGAAATGAAACCAGAATTTTCTATCACGCAGATAGTTGCTTAGACTGGAAATGACGATGGAAGTAAGTTCATGTATAACGTCAACTTGCCTTTAGAAAGGATCAGGTTTGATGTGTTTCCTGCCCAGTTTATTTATATAGTTAAAACATGGGAGCACTTTGTCCTTATATAGAGTATAGTGATTCCACTTGAGGATTCTGCCATAAGGGGAAGCAACATCATCACAAGCTTTGGTTAATTTGGCATTATCTCATTAGTCTCTGAATGTGATTTTGATTAAGATCATAAAGTTTTCATTTCATTTTGTGTTTGTATGTACATGAGTAGTTTAATCTCTTAATGCAATTTTGATAGAGATCATAATTTTTCGTTTATTTAATTTTGTCTTTCATTGGCCACATACTGGGAAGTGGATGATTTGTGTGCCACAAATTATTTTACTAGGAAAGTTGACTGGTTTCCCTTGTGCACAGGAGCAGAATTTTGAACTTTTTATTTTTACTTTTAATCTTGTGATCAAATTGGGTAGAGGGGTTGAGGCCTTGAATGATATCGGACCTCCATGTTCTATCATCTTAAACTCTTGTCTAGAGGTGTTGTCGGAGGACATAATTTCCTTTTTTCATTGAATTTTTGTGATGAGATTATAGTTTAGGAAACCTAGATGAACCTATCCAATTGCTATTAGTTTTGGTAAATGACACCTAATAGCAAACCTAGATGAACCTACGAATGTTCAAATGCATTCTTAGCCTTCCAATTTCAACCGGTTTCTGAATTTGTTGTTATTTTTATGCATTTCAATAGTCATGTCAAAGGAGGCTTAGTAGATTGGCAACTTGTTAAGATCAGACCGTTTGTTTTGCCGTATTCCTACAAGTAAAATTTTAACTTACCAATAAAATTGGCGGGTTTCATCCTATTCCCACTCAGTTCTTTTTTTTTTTGTTTTCTTGGTGTAGGCATATGTGCAACAACTCGAGAGTAGCAGGCTTAAGCTAACTCAATTGGAGTAGGAGCTTCAGCGATCCTCTGAATTCATTAAGTGCTACAAGTTAACCACCTTTATTAGTGTTTTGTCAGTCAGCTTTGTTTTATGTTGGTCATTAGCCTCTAAACTTGTTACTCTATATGTCCTTGGATTAGATGAAGCTTGAAGTCATTGCTCATAAGTTTTGGGTTTGAGCATCTCTTTATATGTATTATTTTTTGGATTAATTGCCTAGCTATGTGATTTAGTTTGTTATGTTTTTTTTTCTATGCTCAGCAGCAGCTTTAGTCTTTTGACTCATGTGTGAGAAAAGTGGGTGGTTTTGTAATTGTTCCCTGTTTTATTTCTTTAATTTCAGATACCCTCTTCTAATTCTTTGATGCTCTATACTAAAATTTAATTGCTTTTGTTCCTAGGCAGATTCCCTATGCAGTTGAACATTACAAGGAGCATAGAAATAAAGTATCACGATTGAAGAAAAAGATAGCTTGCACAGAAGAAATCAAAGAATACAAGAAAATTGTTTCAATGGATACTCAACTTACTCACCTCGTGTTGCAGCTTTTGCTATCTAAGATTATTAAAGGAAAGGCTAAGATTAGTCATGTAATTAATATAGTTTTGGATTTTTTTTGGTTAAAATGTAGTTTTGGACATTTTATTGTATAAGTAAATTTTATAATTATGTATATTTATTGTATATAAATTATGTAGTTTTTTGACATTTTACTTTGTATGTAAATTTTGTATAATTAATGGAATTTTATTATATAGTGAATTGTGTATTAATTTATTTTTTTTAAAAAAAATATTGGACTTTTTAGCCCGGGTCTGAAGAATCCGGGCTAAAAACAATTTTTTTTTTAATTTCCCACCCCTACTTTAGCTACGGGCAAGCTGCCGTAGCAAATGTTTCGTCTCTTTTAGTAGGGGTCATTTTGCCGTCGCTTAGCCGTAGCAAATAACTTTGCTACGGCTACTTGCCGAAGCTACCAACTTTTGCGACCCCAAAATTCGCAACCCCCCCATTTCCTATAGCAACGCCGAAGCTAATGGCCTTTTGCCACGCCTGGACAGCCTTTCGCTACGGCTTTTTGCCGAAGATAAATTAATTATTTTTTGTAGTAATAATATTATCACAAATTAAATAAGATATATTAAGATACGTGATTAATTATCTATTTTATTTTATTTGCCAAATTTATGTAATTTGATTGTAGAATTTTTCTCTTAATTCCACATATTTGTATTGCCTTAGGCTGCTAATCAGTCCATCAAAATCAATCACAAATCACAACAACTCTACTAATCATCTGCTTTACCCATTGAAATACTTCACATTTGTAACTCAATTTCACACATGAAAGATTTTGTAGCATAACCATAATATAAATAAATAGGGAATAACATGAGTACATAATTACAAATTAACATGTGAGTTCAAAAGTGTATGTCCATATAGAGATTTCAGAGGCCCAATGGCAAGTTTAGAACTAGAATTCACATCACTAAACCAAGTTATCTTGTCTGCGTACTGCTGCTACTCTTGAACAAACCAAACCCGAACAAAAGCAACCCAAAATAGGTGATTGGGAGAGGAATAGACAATAAGCAAGAGCATTTACACCTCTTAAGAACAACCAATGTACACTAGTGGAGTTGCAAGAATGCAACTATGCAAGACATGTATCTATAAGCAAATTTTTGAAAAAGGTGTTCATATACAAAAATAGTTACCACTCACCTGAAGCAATCATAGACGACTCATTGTCAAAAAAATCAACAAAACCCTGAATAAATGTTGTTAGTCCTTTATATATGAAAAGCAACCTTCAAAAAAAAGTTAAAACTTCATATGCCAAAAGAGACCTTCAAAAACCTATTGGAACATGTCAAAGGCAATCAACTCAACAAAAGAAAAAATCAAATCATGTAGCAACACTCATCAAGTCAAAAAGTTCTAATAATACTATATATAAAACCATGCTAAAAATATGAATTAATCAAACGTCAATAAAATATAACTTTCAAACAAAATAAATACTTACTAAACTTCTTCGACACCCAAGTCATTTGAAGACAATTGCATAGAATTGCCTTTCAAAATGAAATTTGACCATAAATTTTTATATTTTTAGTAAATATACTAAACTAAATTCATAATAATGATAATAATAAATAATATAACAAAATATATTATGTTTTAACAACTTACAATCATATCCGGTTAGCCAATTCTTTGTGATACTAGTGCATTAACATTTTATGACAAACGAGAACTTCTCTATTTGCTCAAAATTCTACCTCTCATGTTAAATGTTGTCTCAGAAGCAATTGAAGTAATTGGAACAACTAATATATCTCTAGCAATGACACAGTGAACTGGGAAACGAGTAGAATTTTCTTTCTATTAACTAAGAACATCAAGCTCTTCTGAGATATCTTTGCACTTTTCATCCAAATAATTATCCAACTCACTGTTTTCCGAATCACATGTTTCATAATTTGCAAATTCCTACATGATGTAAAACCAAGAAACTCAAAAGTTTGCATTTAAACAGGTACAAATAAAAATATATAATATAAATGAAAAGGCTTAAATACCTCAAAATGAATTATTTTTTTTACTTTTAGAGCTTCCAGTTTTTGCTGAACTCCCAACTTCAATTGAACTCCCAGCACTTGCTGAACGCACAACTCCAACAACTGAACTCCTTAAGCCTCCAACTGAACTCCTTAAGCCTCCAACTGAATTATGATATTCCTAAAAAATTTACATCAAACTTGATTGCACTTTCTTCCATATTTCTTCCCCTTCCACCATTCCATATGCTTTAATTAAAGCAAACTTCACACACTTCAACTTCTATATTTGATAAAAAAAAACCATTACTAATGCAAGCACCAAAACAAACTCTTTCCAATATTTGCAACTTTTCCATGATTGCACAAGCTGCAGCATTTATATCAACATCATCTTTTTCAATTGCTATTTGTAAATGACATTGTATTGCAAATGCTTCTGGATAATTCAAATTTGCAGTTGGGTAATCACTTCCTGAAAACAAATTAGTTATTTCATAAAAAGGTTCCAACAACTCGCAAATCTTCTCAATTTTGTCTCACTCATCATACCCAAGAAGATATTTAGAGGAAACACTATCCATGTCCCCAAAATATTGATGCAAAAGAGGACAATATTTCACTGCCCTCTTAAGCATGATATATGCTGAATTCCACCTTGTAGGTACATCAATCAATAATTTACAAGTACAAGAAATCCCATAATTCTTAAATAAATCAATAAACTTCTGCTATCTTGCTTTTGAACCATCAATATACTTTATGCCTTTTCTAACTTTTGATATTAAGTCTTTAATTGGCTTCAATCCATCTTGAACTATCAAATTCAGCACATGAACACAACAACGCACACGAAC
This sequence comes from Persicaria tinctoria, assembly GCA_037127255.1. NCBI lineage: Eukaryota > Viridiplantae > Streptophyta > Magnoliopsida > Caryophyllales > Polygonaceae > Persicaria > Persicaria tinctoria. The sequence goes on along the minus strand of JBANSL010000012.1, from coordinate 35,819,481 downwards.
ATACTTTCCCTTACAAACGAAGTTCTTAAGTTCCACTTCTTTGAAGTTAGATATCATCCTATACATATTGCTTGCATTATCAGCCATTATAGAAAATATATTTCCTTCAATTCCCCAATCAAAAAGAACATTAGACATTTCAACAGATAATTCATAACCACATTGAGGAGGAGGACAATATTGAAAACTAATACCTTGCAATTCAGTTTTGCAACTATGATCAATGTAATGGGTCGTCACATATAAATAAGCTCGCGAATTGCAATCAATCCACATATCACAAGTCAAGCATATCCTACCAGGAAGCCCTTTTAAAACATTCGTAATTTTTTCTTTTAAACCCATATGCATTTCCAAGCCTTCTTTATGGTATTTCTCGAAATTGATTCAAAGTTGTCATTTAGGTGCTTGAAAACCTATATCCATGCCTCATAATAGCCCCATAAAGCAATCTACGAAACACTTTTTGATCAAGTTCTTTTCCAATATTTAAACCTTCAAGATTAGCTTTCTTATACTCAGCACAACTGTTCAAATGTCTAGACAAAATAGAAGTACCAAAATAAGAATTAAAATCATACTTGGCCACCTTGCAATAGTTACAAGTTGCATACACTAATCCAGTCACAGTTTCCTTCTCGATTGCGATTGTGAAATGATTCCAAACCTTTTTCTCTTTCTAGAACCTTTTTTGACATGAGATGTTGTTTCAACGACTTCCACACCTTCCCCATCTTCTACACGTTATGTGTAGTTGAATGTCCTATATCATAAACCATACAAATCAATATGTAGATTGTAGATAATTAAGGTGGAAACCACTCTAAATGGTAAGTTAATATTGACATAATTTAGCTATACAATAAGGGAAAATAAGAGAAACAATTACCCATTAAAGAAGATAATGAGTTGGATTAATTCAACAATTCCATCAAGTGACATCTTTGTATTTTCAAGTGAACCATCCATGATTTGAAATTGAATGCGTATGCCTCTTGTGCTCTAAACTGAAAAATAAATAAACAAATGAAGGTTACACCAACCGAAGGTTTTTTTTTTTTTTTGCAATTAGATATCAATGCAAGTTTATGCTACTAAATAGAAACTCTCACAAAAATATAAAGAATGGATGTAAAGTCATTAAAGCACAAGGAACACACTCTTCTGCATAATGAAACCAAATAGAAATGGATCAACATAAAATGGATGTAAAGTCATTAAGGCTTTATAATAGAAAAATAATTAGAAACAAGGGTTAAAACAAATGGTCAAAATGGAAGGCTAACCCAACACACCTTACAATTCACAAGATCTATCCATTCAAAACTGTCAAAATGGAAGTGCACTTGCAAAAGAGATTTTAAACTAATGAAACTATGGTGGGTGATTATTTTGCTTGTAATTAAACAACTACTGCACTACTAGAATTCTCTAAGTTAACGTCAGTTCATTAACATCAATCAGAAAAACCTGCCATGTTAAAAAGTTTTTTTTAACATCGGTTTCTAAATTTGTGATGTAAGTAAAAGAATAGACATTGTCCCATTTATTTGAAAGATTTTAAATATGTGTTTTAAATTAAAATTAGAAGGCGGGGAACGTAACCTGAATTCATTTTGAACACCCGCTCAAACAAATATGTATATAATTTTAGAAGGTCCTTTTTTCTTCATTCTTCATTAAACCGACCCTCCTCCACTTTCTCCTAGTGGAAGCTACAAACCTCTACTCTCCGAGAGCCGAATAAATGGGATGTAAACCGACTCCTCCTCTACTCTCTTGGTGGAAGCTACAAACGTCAGTCAGAAAAACCTACCATGTTAAAAAGTTTTTTTTAACATCGGTTTCTAAATTTGTGATGTAAGTAAAAGAATAGACATTGTCCCATTTATTTGACAAATGTTAAATATGTGTTTTAAATTAAAATTAGAAGGCGGGGAACGTAACCTGAATTCATTTTAAACACCCGCTCAAACAAATATGTATATAATTTTAGAAGGTCCTTTTTTCTTCATTCTTCCATCTTCATTCATCATTAAACCGACCCCTCCTCCACTTTCTCCTGGTGGAAGCTACAAACCTCTACTCTCCGACAGCCGAATCCCAACTCCGCCCTTATTCTCCTCTCTCCAGCGGCCAAATCCTGGAAGTTGCGTGGAGTTGTCATCTTATTAACCCTCACTATCTCCCTTTGGAGTGAGCGTCGCCATCCTCAATCCGCTACCAGGGAGAGCACCTCTCGTCGCCTTGCTTTTCCCTTAGGTTGTAAATCCTGGCGAAATCCCTCAAGCGCGCTGTCGAACCCGGCGAATTCCCTCCGGTTGTCGAACCCAAGTCTATCTTCGTTCTCATTCTCATCTCTCTAGGTATTAAACCCGAGCCTGAACTCTATCGTTGACTGTCGAACCTAAGATAGGCTGTCGAAATCCCTCAAGCTGTCGAAATCCCTACTGTAGCACTTGAAATCTCACCAGTCTTCCCTACTTCGTCTCTCTCACCGCCTCTCTGCCATTGGTACGATATTCTACCCCCCCCCCCCCCCTCCAATTTTTAAGATTTTTGATTTAGGGTTTCTACTAATTGATTTTGATTCGTTGTAGCTAGCTAAAATTGTTTTTTCAGTTTTGATATAGGTTGTCTTTAGGGTTTGAAGTACTCTATAATTTAGATGATCAAATTAATTTAGGGTCTTTATCCTTAACATCAGGTGTTCTTTGATTTTAGGTATTTCATACTGAAAAGCAAGTTCTCTTCATTTTAGGGTACATTTCCCCCCTTTCATTTTCAATGTTTGTTATTTAGGGTTTTTGTTATTTGGTTTTGATTCATTGTTGAAGAACAACTTGTGCTGAACAGAAGAGAAAAAAAATGATTGAAAGGGATTATTATGCTCCAAAGTAACAGTCCCGATATCCCGAGCATATGAATTGCAGCTTCTAAAGTATTAGAGTTGGCCAGTACTTGATAGTGCTCTGTTTGTGAAGGTTAGTGTTGTTTTTACATTTTACAGGTTCTGCTTCTTATGTTTATGTGAAAAGGTGCTTTATTTTTACGGCTTTAGTGTTTGGAAAAAATATTAATCTAACATTTGATTTTTGGGGATTTAGATAGGACTATAGGAGTATAGGACTTGGTGAATTAGAAACAGTGGGAGTGTGGCTAGTGTCTACACTTTAAGAGCGAATTTGTGTAGCTAGGTGTGCAAGATAATTTAGGGTTACTATATAGGCATCAAGGAATAATAATTTACTAAGATTTATTTATTTAACAAAATGTTCAGATTGATTTTAGCATAAGTATTCATTATCTGATGTACTAACACAGTAACACTTGAAAACATAATAACCCTTTCATTTGGGGTTTCAGGGATACTTATTCAATTTCATTTTCTTTCAACATTCAAATATGTACAATCCATTATTTCCCTCTCCTTCTTGATAGGTTTAAATTGATTTTTCTTATATTAATATTTGAGAAAATATGTACAGTCCATTATGCTAATCAGTTTAAGAAACTTGATAGGTTTCTTACTCCGAACACTTCTGTTCTGAATGATGAAGCTAGGGCTATGCTAATTCTGGATCTCATCCTGAAATTCAAACATTGGTTTTGGCACAGGTAAGTGCAAGTTATTATTTCCCTCTCCCCCTTTTTAATCTCTAACTAATGTTTAGACTTTGGAGATAAGGTAGATACTAATGACTTTAAAGTAGGGTCTTATATGCGATAAAAGAATGAAGATTTGTATCCAATATTTTTTTTTCTGTAGTTGAAGAGAGCTGACTAGTTCTTGTTGATTGTTATCTCAAATATATATAATCTAATTTTTTGTTTTGTTATGCAAATTTGTTTGCACTTCTCTTGCTTTGGTTTTATATCTTTCTTTCATTACAGCTGCACTGCATTTAAATTCCTCCTAGTGAATGTAACATGCAAGTTTCTTGGGCATTTCTAGCCACAACAGGGAAAGCCTACTACATTGGAGCTGGGCAAAGATCAAGAATATAAATCTGATAGGAATGAGAATATGGAAAATGAGGAAGGAAGGTAATTTGTTGTTAAAATTATTTTTTCATGAAAGGAGCCTTTATGTCTTTTGTTTAGAGTGTAGAAAACAAGTGACAGAATCAGACTGAACAAGAAACCACATCCTGCATTTAGTGGCTTTAGAAACTTAATCTGTTAAGGAACTTTTTTTATTTGTATATATCCCCCTTCTACTTCAGGATACCCTAAAAGCTCTTAGACTATGGTATTCTTTGATCATATGACTCAGGAGAATAGATTGATGTCTTTGCATTAATGGGCAGTGACGGAAGGTAAACGTCGTTAGATTTCACCTCGCCAAAGAAATAACCAAAACTAATAAACTAACTAGCAACCTAGTATAGCGGATATGTAAGGGGTCGAACCCAAGAAGAAACAAGTATTTCAATGCAATGTGTATCTATCAATTATGAAACTAACAATGGACTATGAATATGAATGAAGATAAATAATGCAACTAAACTAAGATAAAGATATGAATGGGAACAAAGAGAAGATAAAAGATAAGAGTGTGGTTTGCCTACAATTCACAACATTGTTTGATTTACTTGATCATTGAGATGATTGCAATATTATTTCTAAACCTATTTTGACTTGAGTACTTGACTAAAGTTGAAGGATCCGCAGGGATACAATCACATTATTCAATATCACTAAAGAATAGCATTAAGAACTCAAATGCTTAGACCAATTGACATATCGATTCAATGCAATTAAGACACAATTCGAACAACCCTAAATCGGCATAATCAACATCTAACGATATAAATCAATTGTTATCATCCACTATAAAGACAAGGAAATATCACTACTTCAATACCTTTGTTTGTTATCAAGAACACAACAATGGATTCATAGTATAGATGCGAATTGTAACTAGATGCGCGGTCATAGAAAGAATCACAAATATAAACAATGAAGAACAAGATGATAAATAAACTCATGAGTAATATAGAAATCAAGTCTCACAATCAATCAACCAAGTCTTGAATAATAGCAAACCCACAAGAATTCTAGGCAGTAATGTACCTTGAATCCCTAAACTTAAATCCTCTCATTGTAATGAGTTTATGGGGAATAGGATGAATAAATTTTATGAATGAAAGTTGCTGAAATATGTCTAATACATGCCTCCTTTCGTCGGCCGAAAACCCTAGGAAAGATAGATAAGAGTTCCCATAAAGATAGACTTGGGCCTCGTATCACAACTCCGGATCTGACGAGATGGTGGGCGCCGTGGAAATGGCGACGGGCACCGTCCGTACAGTGCTGACATCTTCGGCGTACTGAACTTGTAAAGCACTTTCCGGATTCATCTTTTGTCCAATTGACGCATATGAATATGCGTTGGAAAGGTTTTTCCCAGAAATACGATTCTCATGAAGACCTCAGAAGCTAATTCTAACTTCTCAGAACTTTAAAGATGGGATTTCTCCATGCTATTTTTGCTCTTGTTCCTTTGCTCTTCTTTGTCCATTTGCTTCATTCTTTCTCCACCTTTCGAGGCCGGATCTTATAACCTACAAATGAAAACTAGAAACCTTAGATTCCGAAATTCGAATACCAAATGACCAAGAATATGAATAAACTTATTAAACATACAATACGAATACTTAATGCACCTAAGACCACCTATAAATGACCATATAAAATATGCATTATCAAACCCCCTCACACTTAAGCTTCGCTAGTCCCCTAGCGAACTATATTAGATCATAGAGATGGAAACTTCTTCATGTCTAAACAAAAAAATTTATACAACATAAAAAATTTTAAACATGAAAGAAGCAAACAAATTGTCATAACTCTAACTCGATCCCCCACACTGAAGCCTTTGTTTATCCTCAAGCAATGAAAAACATAGCAATAACCAAACATCCCACAAACATATTCATCATGCATTCGCCTCATCAAAAGCAACATCTCAATTGTGTGCAAACATGAACAAGGTAGATAAACATCATAGCATGTATATAAATGACCAAGTAGCTCGCATGCCTATCCATCCAACCTCACAGGGATAAATGTGTTTCTCTCGCTCTCATGTGTTTAGGCTTTAAAGAACAACTCTTAACTCATTCAATATACAAAAATCTACATAAGCATTGATATTTATATCACAAATTCTCCACCAAATACGTCAAAGCAAATTAGCAACATCAAGAGGACTTTCGCTTAATGGAAATCTTCAAACAAGTACCATTCGGTGGGGTTGTAATGAAGCTTTTGGTAGGAACATAAGGCATGAGAAACATATAGGTTTGTGGTGCTAAAAATCCAAGAAAAAGGGTTAACAAACAACCAGAACAACTCCTCAACCTCCATATTTTGCAAACCATTCCAATAACAAAAACTCCAATACATAACAATGAGCTCTCACAACATAAGTATCATCTCTCAAAATACATACGACTCTCAAAATACTCAAAAGATGACAACTCTCAATATCAAACTTCCAACCAAACATATATACAACTCTCATATGCAATAAATGACAAGGCTCTTATTCCATTTTTTTTCTTTTGTTTTTTCGAATGCCATTTTTTTTCTCTTTTTTTTTGGCATTTTTTTTTCAATTGCTTTTTTTTCTAGCTTACTTTTGTCCCAAGGTGAAATTTATCTTCCCTAGGTTCAAGCTTTTGATTCTTTTTTTTCTTTGAGTTAAAATGCATGAAATATAATATGAGGAAAATAAGCACATAACATTACATCTCTCTCAAAGCCTCTCAACATAAGCACAAATGATAGCTTTTCTCTCTCAACTAAAAATAACATCCATAACCAACTCAAAAATCCTAATTCCCGAATGGGTCAGGCTTATCATAGGCTAGGAAACATGAATTTTGTGGAGCATCAAAGAAAAAGGCTAAAGGCTCAAATTCGCTTCAAGCAAAGACGTGATGTAGGGTGGATATGGATAAAATGTGGCTAAAAGGTGCCTCTATCATTTGAAACTTATAAGCAATGAACAATGTATATAATAGGTCTAAAAATTAGATAACCATATCAATACTAAGAGGTAATTGCATAAGATGAGTAAATCACACAACAAAATAAGAAGGAATATAGATGTGATCCCTGTAAGGCCAAAGATATCTCTATAGGACAAATATTTGTTGGATTTCAATCATGCCTAGGAACTTAAATCATACTTGCTCAGTTAAATCCACCTAACATGTTTCATATGAAAACCAAATTTTATAGGACAAGGCTAAACAACCCAAACATGTTATGGAATTTATATGATAATGCCAAAATACATAATAGAGGACAAACATTGCAAGATGAGTAGTTGAATAACACATATTTATGCAATGCATGATATTTTTGGGTTTTTGACAATTTTCATTTTTTTTTCTTTTTCTAATGCAATAAGATAATGGAACAATAAACATGAAACTGAATTTAAATATGGTCTAACGCACTATATGACCTAACTCACTATCTCCTCCCCCACACTTAAACTTTTCATCATCCTTAAATGAAAATCAAATAAAGACAACAAAATTTAAAATAAAATCACAAGTGGGGGAAAAAGAAACCTACTTGATCATGGTAATGGTGGTTTCCATTATCGGATAACAAAATTTGGAGCACTGAGGTGGCAGTGGACGCCGGGTATGGGGCGGTGGGCGCCGGTCATGGGACGGCGAGCGCCATCTATACCAAACTGTGAATCCCAGTTGCAACGTTGATGTTCCGACGTCCAAACTCCTTCCAAATTGCTTTTTGAAGATCAGAACTTGGTTTTCAAGTCTTTCTTTTGTGGTTGGGATGGTGATGGTATGAAAAGAATCGAATTTGATGGATGAAGGGTATTGATGGATGTGGATGATGGATGGGCAAAAGAAAGGCTTTTAATTGAAACTCAAGGCTTATGTTTTGGAATTTAGATTCAAGTGGAGAAATTAGGGTTCTTGTGTGGCTTGGAGACAAAGGCTTTGAATGATCAAATTTGGGAATTAGGATATGTGGTTAATTGGAAGGGAAAGGATCACCTATCAAAAAGAAACAGAAATATTAAAAATAGATAGAAATAATAAAATAAAATAAAATAAATAAAAAGATAAAATCTAGTCCTAAGATAATTAGAAACTAATCCTAAGATAGAACAATCTAACCTAAGATAGATAGAATAGATAGAAGATAAATAAAACTAACCTAAAATAAAAAGAAATATAATCCTAAAGATAGATAAAATAAAATCTACTCCTAAAATAAATGATAGAAATATATCTAATACTAAATAAGATAAAAATATAAACTAACCTAAAAAGCGAAAAATAATAAAAGGATAGAAAATACTTCCTTCAAATGTTACCAAAATGTTGCAACGTGTCTGTGACAGTGGCGGCGGACGCCGTGGATGGGACGGCGAGCGCCGTGATCTACAAAACGTCATTCCGTCATTCATTCAAGCAAATTTCATGATTAACTCAAGACTTCTCCAAAAACACATATCTAAATGGCACTCCATCATTTTATTGAATTTGAAAGACTAAATACCTAAGTAGGAATTGAAAAACTTGCAAACTAGAAAAGAAATCATGGGTTGTCTCCCAAGAAGCGCCTTTGGTTAACGTCATAGACTTGACAGCTTATTATCTTCTTCCCTTAAGACTCATTCAGACATTGTTATAGCCCTTAAAAGCAAATCAAATTCTTGTTCCCGACCAAAATTTGAATGAACACTAAACATGAAAAACTTTGCAATTAAGGATACCTTGTAGTCACCTCATTGGGCACTATCATGGACTTATCTAAATGAAAGATGTTAACAAATGGGGGGCAACCAAAAACATGATCGGGTTCTGCATGGGGCATAAGAGACTAGCTAGAAACTTTTCATTTCCCCCATCAAACAAGCTCGGTATGTATAAGAAATATGTATATACGAATGCAATAATAGATTGATGCGGTACATAGCTTATGCAGAATCTAGTAAACATTACAGAGCATTACAGGTAGGGTAAATTACTCGTAACATGTACACATGGGCAAGTCATATAAAAACGGTACAATAATCACATGTTATAGCAATGGCTTCTCATAATGATAGGGTAAGCGTGGGATGTCATCACACAAAGAGCTATGGGGAAAGTAAGTCCTTCAGGATATTAGTAATATATATTTAAGGAAAAAGCGCAATACAAGGTAGTCATTGGGGAACAATTTGTCACCAAAATCACAGTTCATGTATGTGTGCATCTACCATGTCGTACGGTATAACATGCAATGGGGCACTCAACTGCTTGTTTACACACATCTCACAAAAGTATAAATTGGTCCAGATAAGTGTCGGAAGGCATAATGTGATAAGAACAACAGTTCAGATGATAACACATAAGCATGAAAATAGTCATACTTAGCATGAGACAGCTTTGTGGAGGCATAGCATTCTAGTTGAACTAGCAATATTAACACGCCTAGACAGCCAAAAGATCATGCAAAGAGGGTAAAGCAAGGCTATCACAACCTATGACAAGAGTGACCGCATGAGAGGCAATTTGAGCATGCGATCGTTTAAATCATACCTCTGCGGGAATAGATCATCACCTAAGGCGCTACTAGATGGTAAGGCATATAGAATGACATAACATTATGAGAGCAATATTAGCGTACATAAAACGAAATGAAAAAGTGTATAGATGCCATGATTTTCGATATCTTTTACAACCCCGGACTGTCGAGAACGTGGGGTATCTTCTACAACCTAGCTGACGAAACATTAGAGGAAGAATGTGAGGCAATGGGCAAGTGATAGCATGCATTTAGGTAGGCATAATAGGTTGTATTTAGCTTAGTTAAGATGCATTTCATGGATGGATAAAGTGCACTTTGCATATTTGCTCTCTATGTTAGTGGAGTCAGAATCTACACACTTTTATTGATTATTTCAGGTAACTGTGGATCTGAGGATGAGGCATGGGTTGATGACGGATTAGATGAGAATGTCTAGTTGATCGGAGAAGCTTACATGAAGATCTCAAGAGGTCCTGAGAAGAAGAAGCGAACCTAAACGAAGAACAAGTCTGCAGAAGTTGTCGCCAGACATGCTGGACTTGTTTTGCACTTTCTGGAGGCCTCGGTTGTATGATTGACAATTATGACCATGCGTTGGAAAGATCTTTCAGAGAAATACAACTTTCCTGTTGACAAGAAGAGCGAATTCATGATAGATTTTCCGTGAATAGCCCCTGGCTGCGGCCGCAGCAACCTTGTGGCGCCCACGGCCAATCAATTTGCAAAGGGTTGGAGGAAACAGTGTGTGGCAGGTGCAGCACCTATGCTGCACCCGCAGCATTGGTCATCAGCGTTAATTTGCAACGTTTTGATTAATGAAAACCCTAGAACTTATTTCTTTCTTTCATGGCCGACTTTGATGTTTCAAAAGGCCAAGTTTTATGTTATTTTCAGAACTTCTATTTTATTGATTCATCAGACGTTTTAGAGATTTTGAGCGATGTCTTTCATGAGGAACTAAACTCATCTATTCTGCCTGCAATTTGAAGCTTTATTCGGATTGATTGTGAGTTTCTAATCCTTGTTCCTTGTTTCCTATATTTTAATGCTTCAACTTCTTTGTCCTTGATTGTTTGTTGATTTGTTCTATTTTGTCTGCCCAACTTGTTAGATCAATTCAATTTCTAAGGTTTTGTAGATTCCTGGTTGTGAACCCTAACCTAAGTGGCAAACTTGTTCCTTTAGGGATGGTTGAACTAATTGAATGAGTAGGAAGTTGAATGTGTTGTTAAATCCCTCATTAGGGACTGCAAATACCTTGGCTAATCGCTGAACTTAAAGCTATCAATTGGGTTAAATCCTTCTTTAGGGACTGTTTGATTGATAAAGGTTGATAGGACTGGTTGGACTAGTAACTATATTAGGTCGGGACAAGGGCATTCATATGAAGCTTAATAGGACGAGAAGAAGTTACAAGGATCGCTTCAATCCAATAAAGTGGAAAATTGTAGGAAGAATTGCTTCTCCGAATTGTCTAAAACAAATTCATTTACTTTCCTTTCTTTATTTCGCTTTGATAAAAGGAAAAACTTTCACACTCAAAACCCCCCTTTTTGGTTACTTTGATTGACACCTGAATTACACTTGAGTTACAAATTTCCTTGTGGGATCGACTTCTTGCTTATTGCTATACTAGTTATAGGTTTGAGATTTACTTTGACGGATCAACGACAGGTTTTCCCTTCGTCAAATTTGGCGCCGTTGCCGGGGAAATTTATTGACTCTTGTGTGTTTTTAGTAGGGCTGATCATCAGCTTAAAACCGATCCGAACCTGGCCAAACCGAACCGAACCTAAAACCGAAAATCTCAAAAATGAAAACCGAAAGCCGAACCTAAACGAATAGGTTTGGTTCGGTTTTACGCCGGTTGGGTTTAGGTTTGGTTAGGTTATAACCTAATCGAACCGAAATAAAAAAATGCGCAAAACAGTCCCAAAACAGCCCTACAAATCTGTATTCTGTAATGCAAATAAACAGCCCTGCAAAGTGCAAATCTGTATTCTGTAATGTAATGTCCCAAAACAGTCCCAAGAAAAGCTTGATAAATAATGTCCCAAAACAGCCCTGTAAATCTGTTTTATGTATTCTGTAATGCAAATAAACAGCCCTGCAAAAGTGCAAAGTGCAAATCTGTATTCTGTTGTAACTTGTAATCTCCCAAAACAGCCCTGTACAGTGCGCTGTTGCACAATCCCAGACTCCCAAACATCAGCAAACAATTGAGCAAAATTAAACATGATAAATGAAATGAAACATGATAAATATAGATTTGAACTTCATTGTTCATTAAGCAAAATGCACATGGGCAACCTAAAACAAGTGAAAATTCAAATTCATGTAGCAATTGACTTATAATAGAGTATTATCCTTCAAAAGATAAGGTCATGGTCTCCTGAACATAACAAGCTTATAATATAGGCAATAAGAAAATCGAACAAAAGTAGAGAAGATAAAGAAAAGGATTCCAAGTGTTTGTTGGGCGTTGGCTAAGCCGATCTTCAAGACTTCAAGTCGATATCCTTAATTTTTCCAACTCTAAAAGATAAACAAAAGAATGAAGTTAGTAAACAAACAAATACTTCAAGTATTGTGTGCATTGCAAAATGTAAATAATACTAATAAGCCAATAAGGTAATAAAAAGAAGTACCATCTTCTATTTCCTCCGTCTCTCTTAATGTTTGTATTACATCTAGATCAACCTCGTCGATAGCTCGACTTGCACGAATCCAGTTTTGTGTGCAAATAAGTGCTTCAACCGTCTATTCACATACACAAGAAAAGGTGCATATAACTATAAGAGCAAATTTATATGTAAAGTAAACAAAACTGATTTTTCAAGGTAAAGACTTCACCTGAAGGCCTAATGAGCTTCGAAACCGATCAAGAGTACGCCCGCCGGTGCTAAAGGCTGATTTCGATGCAACCGAAGTGACTGGAATGGCTAATACATCACGTGCTAGTCGTGCCATAATAGGAAATCTATGTTCATTCAGCTTCCACCATCTCAAGACATCTTCATATTCACTAGGACGTACTTGTAGCTCATGAAAGTATCGATCAAACTCAGTTGCGTATATTGCCCCATCAGATTCATCAAGCTGGTCTAATCGAGAATCTAAGCTTTTCAAGATGCTTGGTGCTGAACTTCTTGAACACACCCTACTATTCTGCTCTTATCCAGTGACAACTTCTGAAGACGGAAGAGAGTAGATGTTCCGATACTCATCAAATAACTCTTTTGCAACATTCTTCATATGGATGGCCAACTCCTCTCCGGTCTTTCGCCCATACATGTCATGCAGCTGCAACCTCAATCCGTCAAACTTTCTTTTTGGATCCAAAATGATACCAACAAACATGAACCCATTCATCTCCTCTACTTTACCCCAATACTTGTCACACTTCTCTTTCATTTTTTGTGCCATTGCTTTGAAAAAAGGATCTTCACCTTCAATCCTTTCATTTAGTATAACCACAATTTGAGCAATAAAAAAGAACACATTTCTCACTGTCACATAAGAGGTACCAGACACAATGTTTGTGAATTCATAAAACACTTCCAAGAAATCCCTAATCTTCTCAATCTTACCCCACTCTTCTGCTGTAATGCGGCCAATTAAATCACCATTTGCTTCTTTTGGGGTATCCAACCTAGGAAACACTTGCTTATACTTCATAGCAACATCCAACATCATGTATGTTGAATTCCATCTAGTAGAAACATTCAAGATTAGAGAAGACTTACACTGAACTCCCAATTTCTCACCTTCTTCTTTAAACATGCGCAATCTAGCTGGAGAGCTCCTTACAAAACGAACAACTCTTCTGACTTTATCAATGCACTTGTCATGAATCTTCAAACCATCTTGGACAATAAGATTGGCAATGTGAGCAGTGCATCTCATCCGCATAAACTTGCCCCCATAAATGGCACAATCATTAGCTAACAGAAGCTCTTGCAAAGTATTACATGCAACATCATTAGCACTTGCATTATCCAAATTGATGACAAACATCTTCTCAAGTAAACCCCAAGGTCTAAGACAATCTTCAATTGCTCTAGCAAGATCTTCCCCCTTATGACTACTAATTGGACAAAAATTCATAATTCTTTTCTGCAGATTCCAATCATTATCAATAAATGAGCCGTCAAAGTCATATAGCTAATATTCTGAATAGAGGTCCATGTATCAGTAGTGAAACAAACCCTCTGACAATTCTTCATTAAATAAACTCTCAATTTCTCCTTCTCATCATCATATATCTTAAAGCAATCACGCGTTATAGTAGAACGCAAGGGATCTTAAATTCAGGGCATATAGATGCTACAAAGTCCTTAAAGTCATACTTCTCAATAAATGAGAATGGTACCTCATTCCCAATTATACATTTCCCCAATTTTAATCTACTTGTTTTCTGGTCTAGCACCCAAGCTCTCATCTTGCAACTTCCACTATCATCAATTTTATCTAAAACAAGTTTAGATTGAGTACCTTTGGTCTTGTTCTTCGGATTCATTTTACAAGCCCTCGAACCATTGTAATGGCTTTTCAAGTTGCTCATGCCATTCTTGATCGGATCAGCTGCGAAAGTTTTATTGCAATAAACACATTCAACCCGTATATGCCCTTCTTTGTCTTTGTAAGACTTATACTGCGACCAGAAATCAGCATGTTTTGTTGACTGCTTGAAATACTTCCTATCTTCCTTCGCATCCTCTTGGATCTCTTCCATCTTTCCTTCACTTTCAGAAAAGAGACGAGGGTCCTCTGTATCTAAAGGATTCTCTTCATCTTCCTCATTGTATTCAACCTCATCCTCTCCCAAGTAATTTTCCGATCCATGTGAACGCAAGTCTATTGACTCCGGTTGATTAAGCTGATTGATCTCATTGTTGGGGTCATTGCTGGGCGTTCTACGCCTTTTGGATTTGGAGCTCGACATCTATATAACAAATACAAAATTAGATAACACCATTCATCATACTTCCTAGTTTCACTTTCACAGTTTCACACTTACAAAATACAAATAATGAAATTGATACAATAGACATTATAAAATTGAAAATCAAATAATTTGAAAGTGAAAATCTCCATTCTCCAATCAAAACAATTAGACATCACACATACAATACAATCACTATATTTACTTACATTGCTTGAAAGCCTATCCGTGGTTTCGATTTCCAAATTCAACTTTACCGGTTTGACAATCAATCTGAATTCAATGAAGAAAAATCATTGCATCAATCAATCTGATTTCCAAATCACGATGATTTCCAAGTCATCTACTAATCTACCCAAACCTTACACTATTCTGATTCAATATAAGGCTCGTAGCTGAGTGGCTGACCTGAGACCTCGTGATGATGATGAACGAGACAATTCAAGGCTCACGGCGGATCTGAAGTCCTGAACTGAAGCCTGAATCACTGAATGAGACAAGAGAAATCGAGAACAGGAAGTGCCTGAAGAAGCAGGAAAGCAGCAGCCTGTGGTCAGTGGTCACGCACAAAAAATCGAGAACGGGAGAGAATGAGAGACAATACAGGAGTGAGAGAGAGAGGACGAACTTACCGGAGCGGCGGAGCCGGCCACTGGTCGCGGATGTGAAGCGACAAGCGAAGACTGGTCGGAACTCGGAAGCGATAAATTGAAGCGATGAAGCCTAAAGAAGCAGAGAAGCAGCAGCGGTCACGCACAATAAATCGAATAATCGATAACGAGAGAGGAGGAGAGACGAGACTAGAGTAAGAGAGAGAGGACGACTTACCGGAGCGGCGGAGCCGGCCACCGGCCGCGGCTGGGAAGCGACAAGCGAGGCTGCGAGGCGAGACGACGGCTGATGGGAGATTTCAGACCTAACCCTAAGGGAAGAAGACGAATTGGGTTGGGACTGAACTAGGAACTGCCGTCTGGGAAAGTGGGAAGGCTAAATTAAAAAAATATCGGTTTTCAATCGGTTTAACCGAACCGAGCCTAAACCGAACCTAAAACCGAAAATAAAAATTCCCCAAACCGAAAACCTAAACCGAAACACTTAGGTTCGGTTAGGTTCAGGTTTTTTCGGTTCGGTTCGGCCCAAAATTTCGGTTCGAACCGAAAATGAACAGCCCTAGTTTTTAGTGCTGATTTTTTTGGTGTGGACCACTTACATGGTCTGCACTCTTGCTACTAACATATCTTGATGGTGAGGTTATTGCAGTTACCTGGAGAGAATTTTCATCAATACTTTATCAGACTGTAGGAGTACATTAACGATGTTTATTCATGGGGATATCAAGCTAGTATAAGGGAAGTGCTTCTATGCATCTTTGATGGCATGACTGCTGAGACACGAAGTCTTGCCGATCGCTTGAGTGATGAAGATTTATTAGATATGGGACTCTCGGAGATGTGGGAATTTTTCTGCTATATGGATAATCAATGTGCGCAGAACGAGTCACTTTCTCCAGTATCTCAGATCGTTGAGACCTCTGTTGCACCTCTTGAAGTCATTGTGGAAAATCACATTGAGAAGATTGTGGAAGAAGACACTCCATCTGATGAGATCATCCCTAGCTCACCCATTGATGAATCAGGTCCAGAGCCTATTGCTGAGGCTACAAAGCAGGTAAAGATCGTCTCTTGCACTCGAGAGAATATTGGTGAATACATTGATCCATTTGACTGCTACTTTGACAGGCCACTAGTAGAACCGAATTGGTGGTATTATATACCCTTTGTGGGTAGTCAAGCTCCTGAATACAATAAGTCTAAACGGTTCTTAAATGTATTATTATTTAGTTTCAATTTATTTGTATGTAGCGCATGCTGTTTGTTAGTTGTGCACAAGAGTTTGATAGGTTGCTGAGGGCTTTGACTATGTCTGATTAGTTTTGTAAGCTTGAGCAGAACGTCGAGCCAACGACTTGAAACAAAGGCGCTACTCGGGAGGCAACCCGAGGTAAGTTTTTTTTTTCCTTTTTTTTTCCTTCACCCTGATTATATTTGATTTACTTTTGTTGTCTTTATTGTTTCATTGAGGACAATGAAAACTTTAAGTGTGGGGGAGAGGAATTATGTATATATAGATGCATATAGGAGATCATCTTTAATTTTCTGCATCATGTTTAAGTTTATGTAATTTCTGTTTAGTTTGGTTAATTTTTAATTTTCAATTTTCGTATTTAAAAAAAATTCGAAAAAACACAAAAATATCATGCATACATATGTGTTATTCAAATACCCATCTGGCTTAGTTTGTCCTCTTATTTAAATTTCAAGCATGATCATATAAATCCCATGGAGTTTTGGGTGTTTTGATTTTATCTAGATTTGATTTTTGTGGAACATGAGCTAACAAATATAATTGAGCATGTATGATTGAGCTAAAGTATGATTGAAGTCCTCAAAACATGACCCTGTGAGAATGTTTGGCCTTATTTGAATTCTTTTGCTTAATTGTGTGAATTGCTCTCCTTGTGTTGCTACCTCTTGGCATTGACTGCAGTATCTATTTTTAAAGACCGACTCACATGTCCGCTGTTTGCGGAGTTTATGTTTATATTTTGAGTCTATTATTTGAATTTTTGTAAATTTAGTGAATAAGGTGGCAATGGTTGATACACTTAGTAACCGGGTCTACGCATGACACACATGGGCATGATTCGCGCAAAAAGGTGTTGAAAACTATCCACTAGGAAAGAAAGCTTGATCATTGAGTAACCAGGTTCATTCATGACACACATGTTTGCAACTTGCGTCAAAAGATGTTCAAGTGGACTTCATACGAGTAGGTTGAGGTGTTGATAGACCGGGACCATTCATGACACCCATGTTTGCGCCTCGCGTAAAGAAAGCACCAAGACAAGAAAAAGGAAAAAGAAAGGAGAAAAGAAATCAAAAGAAAAAAAAAAGGGTCACATTTTATTTAGTTGTCTTTATTGTGTCCCGCAATTAATGACATTTCGGTAGATATTTGGTGATATGGTGGTCAATGTCTATGAGCTTAGTGCATTTTGGATTGAGTTGAGAGTTGTACCTTAAAGCCTAAACACATGAGTGAAACACATATTTCTTGCAAGGTTGAATGATGTCTACTTCTAAGCTTTGATCACTGGAATACATGCTATGACGTTTGTTTGCTTGGTTTATGTTTTCACCCGATATGATGTTGCTATTTGATGAGGTTGAAACTTGAAGGGATTTCCTGTGGGATACATTGATTCATGTTCATTCTATCATTGCTTGAGGACAAGCAAAAGTTAAGTGTGGGGGAGTTTGATAGCATGCATTTAGGTAGGCATAATAGGTTGCATTTAGCTTAGTTAAGATGCATTTCATGGATGGATTAAGTACAATTTGCATATTTGCTCTCTATGTTAGTGGAGTCGGAATCTACACACTTTTATTGATTATTTCAGGTAACTGTGGATCCGAGGATGAGGCATGGGTTGATGACGCATTAGATGAGAATTTCTAGTTGATCGGAGAAGCTTACATGAAGATCTCAAGAGGTCATGAGAAGAAGAAGCGAACCTAAACGAAGAACAAGTCTGCAGAAGTTGTCGCCAGACTTCCTGAACTTGTTTTGCACTTTCTGGAGGCCTCAGTTGTCCGATTGACTATTATGACCATGAGTTGGAAAGCTCTTTCAGAGAACTACAACTTTCCTGCTGACAAGAAGAGCGAATTCATGATAGATTTTCCGTGAAAAGCCCCTGGCTGCTGCCGCAGCAACCTTGCGGCGCCCACGACCAATCAATTTGCAAAGGGTTGGAGGAAACAGTGTGCGGTGGGCGCAGCACCTATGCTGCGCCCGCAGCATTGGTCGTCAGCGTTAATTCACAATGTTTTGATTAATGAAAACCCTAGAACTTATTTATTTCTTTCATGGCCGACTTTGATGTTTCAAAAGGCCAAGTTTTATGTTATTTTCATAACTTGTATTTTATTGATTCATCAGACGTTTTAGAGATTTTGAATGATGTCTTCCTTGAGGAACTAAACTCATCTATTATGCCTGCAATTTGAAGCTTTATTCGGATTGATTTTGAGTTTCTAATCATCGTTCCTTGTTTCCTATATTTGAATGCTTCAACTTCTTTGTGCTTGATTGTTTGTTGATTTGTTCTATCTTGTCTGGACAACTAGTTAGATCAATTCAATTGCTAAGGTTTTGTAGATTCCTGGTTGTGAACCCTAACCTAAGTGGCAAACTTGTTCATTTAGGGATGGTTGAACTAATTGAATGAGTAGGAAGTTGAATGTGTTGTTAAATCCCTCATTAGGGACTGCAAATACCTTGGCTAATCTCTGAACTTAAAGCTATCAATTGGGTTAAATCCTTCTTTAGGGACTGTTTGATTGATAAGGGTTGCTAGGACTGGTTGGACTAGTAACTATATTAGGTCGGGACAAGGGCATTCATATGAAACTTAATAGGACGAGAAGAAGTTACAAGGATCGCTTCAATCCAATAAAGTGGAAAATTGTAGGTAGAATTGCTTCTCCAAATTGTCTAAAACAAATTCATTTACATTTCTTTCTTTATTTCGCTTTGATAAAAGGCAAAACTTTCACACTCAAAACCCCCCTTTTTGGTTACTTTGATTGACACCTAAATTACAATTGAGTTATAAATTTCCCTGTGTGATCGACCTCTTGCTTATTGCTATACTAGTTATAGGTTTGAGATTTACTTTGACGGATCAACGACAGGTTTTCCCTCCGCCGGCAAGCAAAACAAGAAGAAAATCTCTCTACATCTGACGGCACCCGTCGCCTCCTACCCGACGTCCGTCGTCTCTGCAGAGAGCTCAAACACATGTGAAGACGATTGCAATGAAGAAGAGGATCTAGTACTTATTGAAACGGAGTCTCATGAGTCAACACAAGAAATTTCATCTATTGTGCCTTCTTCTTCATCATCTATCATACCTTTTGCCCCATCACCCATTACTTCTCCTTATCGATCACCCGGTGAAGTTGAAAGCCTAATGCCTATTGAAATGGAATCTTATGAGTGCACACATGAGGATCTATATGTTTTGGCTCCTGAATCATCTGAAGAACTCATCTCGATCGTGCCAATCATAGAACCAATTCCAGAGCTGATTTTTGGGCTTTAACAATGTTTGAATGAGTCTTAAGGGGAGGAGATAATAAACTGTCAAGTCTATGACGTTAACCAAAGGCGTTTCTAGGGAGGCAACCCATGATTTGTTTTCTAGTTTGCGAGTTTTTCAATTCCTACATAGGTATTTAGTCTTTCAAATTCAATAAAATGATAGAATTCCTACATAGTTTTCAGAAATGAAAGTTGATGTTCAGCTCCGAAGACAAACCTTTGTAGGAAACAAGAGACGATGTCATGGGTGACTACAATCACATCATCCTCCTCCCCTTGAAAAGGATTCGTCCTCGAATCCGTGATGGAAACAAGCGACGTACTTCTTTTGACATGTTTCTTCTTCCTTGAACGGATCTTGAATCCCCTCTTCTTCTTGAATCATGAAAGGCAAGTAACATGAAATAAAAGAGGTCACATCCAACCACTTACTCAACATGGAATTCAGAAAGCTAGGCATGTTGGTTGACATTCGTTTCTTCTTCATTGAAAGCGGAACCTTGGAAACTTGGATGATTTCCTCATCTTTCTTAAGCTCAGGGTTGACCTTTGCAATCTCAATCGGAACATCCATGAACTTGCCTTCTTGAATCTCAAGTGTCTTGACCATGGTCGTAGAGGATGTCATATTTGAAGAGGGAGGTGGGGCTGTTGTAGGATTCGATAGAGTCGACCCCAATGAGTTGACGAGTTTTTGAATTTTCTTTACTTGTTGCATTGAATCTTCCGGAAGCTTGCGGATCTCCTCCTAAAATGGTACTACCTTCTTCTTATGCCGAGCCTCATCCTCTCGAGCCCTTTTCTTTCAATATCTCCTCCGGAGCTCTTGATCAACTACATCATATGTAGCACCATCCATGTCACTCCAACGAAGACACCCATCATCATAGGCTCGAATAGCCCATCGGATGTACTCTTCGGACAAAGGCTTGGAACTCGTTTTCTTGAACATTTTGACCCGAAATCTTGAGGAACCCTTGTCGTTTCTCTAATACCACTTGACGTGCTCGGACCCGGGATCGAGCAAAAGGATCGGGGACGAGTGTTCCGAGAAGTCGGGAAATTGTGGACAGCTTCTGAGGCAATATATCAGTCTTCAAAGATTTTTGTTTTCCCGTCGATTGAATCGGCTTCTGTGGACGTGAAAGTACTACTTTTGTATATCTTGAAGTCGCGGTAGCGGATTGGGGCAGATATTGTCAATTGCAGGTCAGACGAAGTGGGAACTCGTGTTTTACCGAGACATCGCTTGTGTAGAGGCGAGTCCAAACAAGGCTTGTTTAAGAAGGATTGAAGGGTTGCTTTGGGGTGACGTTTTGGGGGTGAATGGAGGGTGATGATGGGGATGTGGAAGGCCTTAGAATGGTGGTAAATTAGGGGTATGGGGTTGAGGGATATGTGATGAAAGATCGCTCTCGGCCTCGCACTCCGAGCTCTCTCCAACACTCGATCTTCCACACTCTCGGCCTCGCACTCCGAGTGTTTCCGACCCTTTGATTCCGTCGTCTCTCACTAAGGAATCTCCTTCAGCCTCTCACCGAAGGTCCCGGCCTCTCACCTAAGAACGAGATTCTTAACCCGACTCATAGGAAGCTAAAAGGCTCACTTTTTCTAAAATTTCAACTTATCTTCAAAAGAAGTTCTTACATCCCTTTATATAGGAAAATATTGATGGTATGCAAAATAAAAGAAATTAAAATAAATCGATAAACTAATGACGCATAATGCGAAAGGGTTTCCCGAGATTTACAATGCGAAAGGGTTTCCCGATGGACAACCATAATGGGGGGAGACGAATGGTCTTCGTTGCCATCGAAGAGATGGAAGTCCAGAAATCTCTAAAGCCCCATCATTTAACCCGCCTTTAATTATTGCATTCCGTCTTCATTTATTGCATTTCCGACAAGCTGTCTGATTTTCGGATTGATCCAAAGATCCCAGATTTTGGCCCTCTACCAAGGTGAATGTACGATTTCACCCTTCAATAAAGTTGTAGCCACATAAAATATCTTTCCAACAAGTGCTCATAAGCATTAAGCTGACCATGCCAACTGAAAAGCTTCTTCCATCCATTGTCCAAGCGCTTGATATTGAATTAAAACAACTCCCTAATCACCTTAAATATGCTTTTCTTGGTGAGAATGATGCTTTGTCTGTCATTATTTCTAACAAACTCACTTTTGAGCATGAGGAGCGATTGATGACTGTTTTGAAGGATAACAAGGAGGCATTAGGATGGACAATCGCATACATTAAGGGCATCAGTCCTACCCTCTGCATGCAAAGAATACTTCTGGAGGATGATGCCAAGCCATCTAGATAACCTCAACGGAGACTCAATCCGCCGATGATGGAAGTGGAAAAGAATAAGGTGTTGAAGCTCCTTCAAGAAGGTATGATCTTTCCCATCTCTGATAGCAAGTGGGCGAGTCGCACTCAAGTTGTCCCTAAGAAGGGGGGGTATCACTATCGTTGAGAATCAGGATGGTGAGTTGGTTCCTAGCAGGGTCCAAACTGGATGCAGGGTCTGTATTGATTATCGTAAGTTGAATGCGATAACTCGCAAAGACCACTTTCCCCTACCCTTTATTGATTAAATGATTGAGCGCCTTTCTGATCGCTCTTTTTATTGCTTCTTAGATGGCTACTCAGAATACTTTCAGGTACCCATAGCACCGGAGGATCAAGATAAAACGACATTTAGATGCCCCTTTGACACTTTTGCATATCGCATGATGCCTTTTGGGTTATGTAACGCACCCGGGACCTTCCAACGGTGTATGGTAAGCATATTTTCTGAGTATGTAGAGCAGCACTTCATAGAGGTATTAATGGATGACTTTACTGTGCATGGAGATGACTTTGATACTTGCTTGCACCATTTGTCACTTGTACTTAGGCGATGTGTAGACACTAACTTAGTTCTGAATTATGAAAAGTGTCATTTTATGGTTGAGCAAGGCATTGTATGTTTTGGGTCATATTGTGTCTTGTAGGGGTCTTGAGGTGGACACGGTTATGATTGATGTCATTCAGTCTCTGCCTTACCCAACCGATGTGCGCAAAATTCGTTCCTTGTTAGGTCATGCAGGGTTCTATCACAGGTTTATTAAGGATTTCTCTATGATTTCTTCACCTCTTTGTGATTTACTCAAAAAGGAAATAGCTTTTGACTTTGATGACAGGTGTAGAGCAGCCTTTGATGAGCTAAAAGGTCGCATGACTAGCGCTCCTATAATTCAAGCCCTCATATGGTCGCTGCAATGAAGATGCCGCAGCCATCTGCGGAGGAGCCCGCGTGCCGCAACCGCAGTATTTGCCGCAACCGCCGCATTGTTCACTTGAGCGTCGATCGCGTTTCATTTAATTAAAACTATAGTTTTGTTAGTTCGTTTTGTGGCCGACTTAGACTTTTTAAGGCTGATTGTTGTTAGTTTTCACTCACTTCTATTCTATTCCACGTTCTATCAGACAATTAGAGATTGAGTGATGTTTTCCATGAAGAACTAAACTCATCTGTTCTGCCTATAATTTGAAGCTTTATTTGGATAGATTGTGAGTTTCTAATTCTCGTTCCTTGTTTCCTATATTTGAATGCTTCAACTTCTTTGTTATTGATTGTTTATTGTTTTGTTCTATCTTGTCTGGCCAACTAGTTAGATCAATTCAATTGCTAGGGTTCTGTAGATTCCTGATTATGAATCTTAGCCCAAGTAGCAAACTTGTCCCTTTAGGACTGATTGAACTAATTGGATAAGTAGGAAGTTGGATGTGTTGTTAAATCCCTCTTTAGGGACTGCAAATACCTTGACTAATTTCTGAACTTAAAGCTATCAATTGGGTTTCTTTAGGGACTGTTCGATTGATAAGGGTTTCTAGGACCGATTGGACTAGTAACTATATTAGGTCGGGACAAGGGCATTCATAGGAAATCTAAAAGGACGAGAAGATGTTACAAGAATCGTTTCAAACCAAATAAAGTGGAAAATTATAGGTAGAACTGCTTCTCATAATTGTTTGAATCACAACCATTTACTCTTTTTTTCTTCAATCCGCTTTGATTAAAGGCGGGTCTTTTACACTCTTAAAACCCCCCATTTGGTTACTTTAATCGGAACTTAAATCATACTTGAGAAACAAATCTCCATGTGGATCGACCTCTTACTGATTGTTGTATTAGTTATAGGTTTGAGCTTTACTTTGACGAATTAACGACAGGTTTTCCCTCCGTCAATGACTTACCTTGCCTAACCTGGTGAATAAATTTGATGACTTGTGTGTGCTATTATATGCTTTAAGTAACATTATAAGTAGACTTATTTATATTATTTATATATGTGTTAGATGATCATCTGTGACACATTGGCTTTCTATATACCTAGTTGTTGCCTTTTGTTGTTCTACACTTCCAGGTAAGTTCCTATATGAGCTTACTCAGATTCGAAAAGACATCTCCCTGCTTGTAGCCATGTGCATACTAGGTTCTTGCATTCATAATCAGCAGGTCATGTAGTACCATGCTAGGTTGCATTGACCGTTGAGCATTCTACTTCTTTATGCGTATGTAAACAGAACGGTCGTTATCTGTGAAGTAACTGGAGTCTTTGCTAAGGTCATAGGATGGCCCAGCCCCATCGGGTCCCGTCCTGAGTCAATCGAGTCATATGAAACTTCCTTTACATACATTATGAGCATGATTGTGAAAGCTGCCTGTGGGCTTTATTTTATTGTGGATACGGGTCGGGTCTGCGGATCGCCCGATTATAATGGAATGCATTCATGAGCTGACCAGTCTCCGCTCTATCGGAAGGGGGTGGAGGTAGGAGAGAAATATACCACTTGGTATTCGGTGCTAAGGCCTTATTATATTTATGCACTTGATCTTAGGAGCATGTTAGTGTGTTAATATTCCGCCTTGCATCTAGAAGCATCTTTATTAGGACTATCGTGTGCATGTGTCTGCTTGTTTGGGATTATATTGCATAGGGCTTCGATCTGACACCACCTCGCATACATATTTTTTAGGTTTTTTTTGCAGCATGATTGTTCCTTGCCTCCGTAACGTGGGAACTCTCTTGGGCCATTGCAATGAAATGGTCTAACCTTACTAACATCGCCTATTAGATTTCGATAAATACGCTTATTGATTTCGTTTAACGCGGCTCTGTCGTGGCACCCTCTTGTATTACACCTTGATTCCGCTAATTCCATGACTACTGGTTTTTCACGCTTAGACTTACGACAGGTATAGAGGACTTCCCCGGAGATTCCAACGATCCCTACGAATTTTGGGTATGAAACCCACTTGAAAATGTTAGAGTAGAATTTCAAACTTTCAACCTGTACTCGGGGCGTAAGATCCTAACGAGGGGTTTCATCCCTCGAAACGCAACCGGTGAATCATAATCATGGGCTGTTACAGATAAATAATGCAACTAAACTAAGATAAAGATATGAATGGGAACAAAGAGAAGATAAAAGATAAGAGTGTGGTTTGCCTAAAATCGCAACATTGGTTGATTTACTTGATCATTGAGGTGATTGCAATATTATTCCTAAGCCTATGTCGACTTGGCTAAAGTTGAAGGATTCGCAGGATTACTATCACTTTATTCAATATCACTAAATATTAGCATTAAGAACTCAAGTGCTTAGACCAATTGGCATATCGATTCAATGAAATTAAGACACAATTGGAAAACAACCCTAAATCGGCATAATCAACATCTAACGATATAGATCAATTGTTATCATCCACAATAAAGACAAAGAAATATGACTCATTCAATACCTTTGTTTGTTATCAAGAACCCAACAATGGATTCATAGCATACATGCAAACTCTAACTAGATGCGCGGTCGTAGAAAGCATCACAAATGTAAACAATGAAGAACAAGATGATAAATAAAATCATGAATAATATAGAAATCAAGTATCACAATCAAGAAACCATGTCTTGAATCATATCAAAACCACAAGAATTCTAGGCAATAACGTACCTTGAATCCCTAGACTTAAATCCTCTCATTGTAATGAGTTTATGAGGAATAGGATGAATGAATTGTGTGAATGAAAGCTACTGAAATATGTCTAATATAGGCCTCTTTTCATCGGCCAAAAACCCTAGGAAAGACATATAAGAGTTCCCATAAAGATAGACTTGGGCCATGTATCGCAACTCCAGATCTAACGAGACGGCGAACGCCGTCCGTACAGTGCTGACAGCTTCAGCAGCACATTCTGGAGTCATCCTTTGTCCGATTGATGCATATGAATATGCGTTGGGAAAATTTTTCCAAGGACTACGATTATCATGACGACCTAAGAAGCTAATTCCAACTCCTAAGAACCTTAAAGATGAGATTTCTCCATGTTCTCCATTTCCGCTCTTGTTCCTTAGCTCTTCTTTGTCCATTTGCTCCATTCTTTCTCCACCTTTCGAGGCCGGATCTTATAACTTACAAATAAACACCAGAAACCGTAGATTCCGAACTCCGAATACCAAATGACCAAGAATATGAATAACTATAAGCTTATTAAACATGTAATACGAATACTTAATGCACCTAAGACCACCTACAAATGATTATATAAAATATGCATTATCAGGCGGTTTCATTTATCTTACCTTCTGAATGAATACAATATGTTGTATGCCTAAAGATGCCTATGCATTTTGATTCCAATTTCATGAGAGAAAAAGGCTCTTAACACCAAAATGCTGCTATAATTGAATGAAAAACTCTGATGCCTTAGTAATATTTTCCTTCAATTTTACACTTGTTTTCCAGGATTTCTTCAAGAGATATATGAAAATGTAAAATCGCTCAAAAGCAAGTTATAAAGTGGAGACATTGGATCCATAGGTGGGAACAAGCACGTTTTCTGTTTGTTTATGATTAATTCGGTATTGTTCTTTCAGGTTGGTTCACCTGACAAATCAATCTCCTCAACCTCCTCTGCGTCGCAAGATAGTATAGTAGGTTCTGCTGCTCCATCTCGTGGTGGTAGATTTGGCTCACAACTTTTCCAGAAAACTTTTGATTTGGTCATGGGAGCTCGTTCAGGCAATCAGGTAACTGCTGCAATTTTTTATTTTTCAAGAATTTGAATCAACTATATTGCATGCATGGCATAAGAATTTTTTTTTCTATTCATTATATCTATTAAAGACTTTCGTGATTGTGATCTGGTGGTCTAGTTGAGAGACTAGTCAAGGGCTGATATTGGGTATCAAATAAGGCAATTGCTTAAGTCGTTTGGGTATGGCTACATTCCTTACTATTTTGAACGATGCTTTGATATTGCTATCATTGCACTCAAATGTTTAATAGGATGATCTATAATGCCTAGTGTTGTGGGTTCTTGTAAGAACTGATGGAACGAAATCCATTTCATTGTGTAATTCGGTTACTTGGCAAATAACCTTTTATGTCATGAACCCAATTCATTGTGTAATTCAGTTAATTAGTGCTTTTCTAAGATTATGAAATTTCGCCTAAAATTCCCATATACTACTTCTTTACCAAGTTCTGCCTCAGATTAATTTTGCACTTCTTACATGTTTACAAATACTCATTTTGTTGGGTTTTTGTTGGTCGTTATGTGCAAACTGCAATGCTTACCTCCTGTTTGATTCTTTCAGCTGACAGTATCACCCTGTTCTCTGGTAGTTATGTGCAGATCCAACTAGGAGGCAATTATGTGAGGAGTGTTCAAAGAGAATATTCAGCTTCATGTGAACGAACTCTAAACACCGGTAGGCATGCTAGGTTTTAGTCCGAATAAGTTTTACCTCTCATTGATGTTTTTAGAGCAGTTGGCCTAAATGACAAGAATTATCGGTTATTTGTTTATCAATCGCATTGTTATTACCTTTGTACTTGTTTTTTTCACACTTGCCTTTTCTGACAGTGTCGTAAACTACTTGTGATTTCCCATGGTGTGGCATCATATTATTAAATTGGGCTCATGGCTGAGCAATTGGGTATTCAAGGTGGGGATAAGATTACTAAATCAGTTGTAGAATTGTACAAAGAATCAATGAAAAAAGATATAGAAAAGCAAACGATTTGACACTTTCACCCTTTGCCAAATAGTAATAAAATCCAAACTCAAACACAAAACTAATAGATTAGCAAATCAATGACTTGATAAACCAAATAATTACTGGTATAGTGATGAAGTCCGAAGTCGAACCCATAGGGAGAAGCGATTTACTATTTAATAATTCTTAACAAGAACTCTTATGACCAAACAATGATTTATGACAAATAACCAAGATGCAAAGTAACCAACTTTATAATTGCAAAGTAAATTGATAATAAGACAGAGAAGATATTTCACCTGTAATTCTCTGACAATGGTTGAGATTCATGGTCCAATGATCAATCTATCAATTACTCATAAACATATGTCTACTTGACTAAAGTTGAGATATCCGCAGAGATACAGTCACCTATTTCAATATCACTAAAGAATAACATTAAGGATTCAATTAATTAGACCAATTGGCATATTGATTCAATGCAATTAAAACAAACCAGAACAGACCTAAATCAGCCCTAATCGACACATACTCAACATAGATCAACGGAAATCATCCACTACAAAGAAAAAGAAATATCACTACTTCAATACCTTCGTTTGCTATCAAGAATACAACAAATGATTCATAGCTAAGATGCAATTCCCAACATGGTGATCAATTATAGAAAGGAACAAAAACATAATCAATAAGCACAAGATAATAAATATGAATATGAATAACTAAATAGAATCAAATCCTCACAATCTAAACAACTATGTCTTCGAATCACAAGCGAAACTATGAGTTTAGCAACTCCTAGGCCAAAACTCTCTCTCTCTAATTGTGTTCATAGTCTCACAATCCATATGCCACACACACGGCTAGAACTAATAGAAATAACCTAATATAGAGTCGTGAAACCCTGTAAATATAATAATATAATAATAGGAAATAGAATCTTCGGATCCGAAATCACAATCGATGGAAACCGGTCCACGGCAGGCGCCGCCTGAAGCACGGCGGGCGCCACCATACTCAGTGATGGAATTTCCTCTTTTCCTTGATTGTCTTCAATGGTGTGCTTCTTTGCTCCTCTCTAGCCTCTTCCTCGACCTTCATATGCTCCAAAATATGTCTCTTAAGCTCTTCCAAGATCCCTCCATGGTCGGAATGTAACTCTTCAGAATTAACACTAAAAAAGCGTGGATTCCGAACTCAAATACTTCACAAGCAATATATGAAACTAGACTCAAACATATGCAAAACTCCTATCTAAATGCAATAATAAATACGTATAATGCCTATATGAAATATGCATTATCAGCCCTACCTTGGAGTTTGGTACGGATATGATACTTTATCTCTTATGGTTCGGTAGAGACCGAGCGCCCTACCTCATATTTGGGTACGGGAATATCAGAGATTGGGGATATGCCACTTGGCATTCTTTGGGCCATTTACCGTACTTTCGACATACCTATGGATCCTAACAAGCATGACTTGTGTGATTTAAATCTCGTCTTGAATTAGAAGCATCTTTATTTATGCATAGCATATATGTGTGATCGCAATGGAACCGAGTCCCGTGTGTGGGTCTCAGTCTGATCCCAGGCCCTGTATTTTTTTTAGGTATGTTTGTAGATTTATGATTGTTCTATGCGTCTGTGGCAGGGTTATCTTTTGGTGTACTATCGACTGAGAGAGATTGACTTCCACCGGACTATATAGACTTGGATGGTTTTGACACATGTTGTACACTCGTATTTGATTTTGACCCGGTTGTGCCATGACAAGTTGTATGCTGATTTCCTTTTCTCCATGTTTTGAACTCATGTGGTTTTGTGCGACTTAGTCAAATAGGACAGGTTCTGGGTACCAACGACCCTTTGTATATTTTGGGGTCTGAAATCCCCTCTTTCAAAATCTGACCTTTTTAGGTTTGAAACATCAACCCGTACTTGGATTGGAAGATCCGAACGAAGGTATCCAACATTCGAAATGTAACCTTAATATTCATATTCGGGTCGTTACATTACGTACCCATATTATTTACTATTTACTATCTGATATTGGCACGTGCTGCCCTTCGTAGGTACGAAATATTTAGTTGTCTCGTATTCCTTTTTGGCTGGCATTCAACCGAGGTACTGGGTTGTCTGCCTTCTCAATCCACCTTCAATGGATGCCCTTCCAGATTCCTTCCCTCCCGTGAGTTACATTATACTTTTGATCGATATGTCTCTGCCTTTTCTGCTTTTATATGCCCCTAAAAAAACCCTCAAACTCAAAGCATCTCTCCCTCTTCTTTTTTTTTTTAGGCAGGAAGAGCTTGAGCATTAAATGCAACCTCCCGCATTTACTATCGATCATCTCTCATCCCCCATCTCTCCTCTGCGACTGTCTGTTTTTTTCCATCTCACAAACTCTACACACTCTGCAATCTTCTTCTTCTTTTAGTTTTTGGTGAGGTTATACCCTGCAATCAGGGACGGAGCTAGAAAGTTTTGACAGGGGGGTCACCATAGTAGTAGACGATAAGATCGAGAAAAAAATTGTAAAATACACAAAATGTTCGATAGTACAAATTAGTGTGTCAAACGATATTACAAACTAGTATCAAACGATATTACAAACTAGTATCAGATATCAGATTATGTCGTATTATATATCAAAACGAAGCTATCAACGAGGAGGATGCACCTAGGTAATTTGTCGGATGAGGGGGCTCACGTGACCCAGAACCCCCTCTAGCTCCTCCTCTGCTTGCAACGGGTACCCCGGTTGAAAATATATCTGTACAAATTGCATTCTGCCGGTGTAATTTACCTCATAACACTTTCATTTTTGCAAATCCTCTTTATTTTAGTTATATTTATGCAAAATAACCTTATAAGGGAAATTTGGTTAAGAGAGTTTTATTTGGCAAAGCAACGGTGATGTCAGTTTCAACTTTCAAGTGATTGGTTGTGACTTGTGGGTGTATCATTGCTTCAATAAGCGAATTTGTCTGATTGTTCAAGTGGGTTTGTTAATGCGTATTATGAATTGAAAGCATGTCCCACATCCACATTCAATTCATTCTTTAACAAAACAATTTCTTTCACCGCTGCAAATGCATGAAGATAGTGACCTGGTATGTTAGGAGATAAGATAAGATGGTATTGATACTCCTCCTGGTACATTAGTATATCATTTACAATACGGATTATATGTTTCCTATAAAAATTATAAAATACATCACCCTTCACATATCAAACAGCAAAATAAAAGAATTAAAATTAGACCTGACAAATCCTGACCAGACCCGAAAACCCGACCTGAGTCACCCGATTCCGACCGAAACCCGAAAATCTAGAGTCATCCGTAACTCAACCCTAGACCAAACCCGACCCGACTTGAAACAGACCCGAACACAGATAAACCCGACTCGACCCAAACCCGACCCAACCCTCAAACCGACCCGACTATCAACCCTTGGATAGGTAAATAAAGAGCGGCCATTCCGGGGTTCAAACCGGGGACCTATGGGTACCTACCCACAAGTCCTTTCCGGTGAGCCATTCCGGAATGGTTACCCGACTCTCTACCCGTCCCGGCCCGACCCGACATGAAATGATTATTTAACATCAACATTTTAAATGTGTTTTTAACACAAATTTATGATTATACTTTTAACGTATAAAATACCAATTATTTTTGTTAATTACGGAGTATTACCATTTGAATAAGAACCCAAGTAAAATCAATAGATAAGCGGATAAGTCAATGAGTCAAGTAAGTCAACCGCCATACATCAAAACATCGATATATACTACGAGTCAGAAATGTTAAAAGTTCATTTACAGCTGCAGATGATATAGCGTGCAACCCAACAACATATCCTTCCAACAACCACAAAAAGCTAATGGGCCAAAAGCTAAAAATGAAAAAAAAAAAAAAAAGGACAATGTTGCCGAATACCGAATTTCCGATTATGACTTTTTTGAAAATCGGTCGACAATCGATGAGTCAATGACAATTTGTGTATTCAACCGAGTCAAAATTACATATTCAAGTATTCTACCGAGTCAAAATCATTTATTTTAAGTAAATTACATATTTAAGTATTGAACCGAGTCAAAATCAAACTAATTATCCAAACGGATCGAATATGATTAGACCAAAAACTCAAACAAACTATACCCACTTTAATCAAATGAGTCCGACCCACTTCTTGACCCGAAACCCGAACGAGCCTGACCCGCTTTGACCCGAATCCGAATGGGCATGACCCGATTTAACCCGAAACCCAACTAATCTAAAATTCATCGGAATTTTCGCCTTGTGCCCTTGAGGTATGGCTAAATTCGTCAGGTGTACAAAAGTTTTAGATAATTCGCGAAATGCCCTTGAAGTTTGCAATTATGACCAAACCCAACCCAACCCGACCAGTACCCGACCATAAATTTTACCCAAACTCCCCCAACCTGTCAGTGACCCGATCCGAGTAAGCCTGACCCGAACAACCGAATTGGTAGCTCTAATTAAAATGAATGAGATAATGCTGAATCCAATTTTATTTATATATTTTTTATATTAAAAAAAAACCCACAACTTGGCCCAACTTGTACCAACTTTGATCCTGCAAATGCAAGCCGAATTATTCAAAGTTGAAATAAATAAACACCCAAATGGGTGTTTATATTTGTTTAATAATCACAAAGTTTCAGTTTTATATGATTTCTCACTTGTTAAACAACATCAAGTGGTTACATTGTTAATTGTTTTATTAGCAGCATATGCCATCTGAACAACTCATAAGCGCGTCTTGCCCTAACGATAACCATTCAGTTTAACTGTGATTCTGTCAATTCGGTCATTCGGGTCGGATTCGATCATTCGGCTCCTGAGTAGATCAGATTTTAGATCAATAGAGTCCCGGATAGATCGAGTTTGTCCTGGTTTTGAGACAGCCCACCGGGTCAAAAATTCGAACTTTTTAAAGAACTCGTAAGAATGTTAAAATATTATCAAAATTAAATTATAATATCAATATGTCAAATTAAACTAAATAATAATATTATAATTAAATTTTCTAAATATTATAATAATAAACATACTATAATTATAAAATATATATATATATACGTTATTTAATTTATGAGTGACAGTAAGGAACACAATTGCATGACGAATCCGTGTGAGGTCTAAGTGGTGAATTTGTGGCGTCTATATAGTGTTGATTCACTAAGTTGATTTTGATTCAACGGGTCATTGAGTCTCATCCCTCAAATTTCCGGGTCATTCGGGTTTAAGGCCATTTTCATGTCCCGAGTCTAAAATACTGTGTTTAAAACCAAAGAATTATAGAGCGTTCATTCGGATTTTCCGGGTCGGGTTATATTTTGATAGGTATAATATGTAGCATTCCAACGAACAACTGGAAATTGAAGAAGTCAATCTAATTCTAATTAAATTGTACTCATATTGGGTCATTTTCTCACATACCACAAAAAAAAAAAGCATTTGAATAAGTATACAGGCTAATGAAGAGCTGAAAAATATTTTCTAGTGCAAAGGAGGAAGGCCATCCAAACCAGATAAATGCAGAAACCTGATTCAGACCATAGACATTAGACAAGCCCATCCATTTTAAACAGTAGTAAGATAGTAAACAGGTTCGCACGCCACACCACACCACACCACAGTTGTGATCAGCAAAATACATATAGTCTTAGAATTATCGGGTTTCCAGATGTAGTACAAGGAGACTTAATCCCATACTTATGTACTCTCCTAACACAGCGCGCGGCCTTGAATGATAAAGAACAACACTTATCCGGACCTTAAGCAGAATTTTACACCATGAGCATGAGCATCAGACGAGGTATTCCTGCATCACCGGAATTTGAGAAAGGTCATGTTTATCAAAGGATGTGCTTAGTCAAGAAAAATCACAGGCATGTCCTCTTATCTACTTGAAACCCAGAAGATACCTCGCCCCAAGACAGGGTTAGAAGGCTCCTTCCAGTGGGGTGAAATTGTCGAAGTTCCAAAGATCGGCAGGGTTCAGTCCATCTCCGCCAAGGAAAGCATCTACAGCCCAGTTTTCGTCGAGAAAAGGAGTCTCAAGGAACTTCATTTCAGCCTCAAAATCAGAAAGGTCGCTACTGGAGTACTTTCCACTTGTCTCCTCAGCAGATCCTACATCCTCTTCTGAGTGGGCACCACCAATCTTCAGCTTCTTCCTTGGACTGCCCTCTTCTAAGATTTGAGCATCTTCAGTCTCGAGGATTGCTGAGAAATATGCTGATATCTCCGGGGTTTCTATTCCAGTCTCTCCCAACCCAAAGCCAGAAGAACCGAACGAGTTACTAGCTGGGTCTGAATTAAAGTAGACAGGAGCAACATGAGAAGGCACAGGGGTAAAAGGTTTGAGTCCTACCTCTTCCGTAGCAGTTAAGGAGTTTGTAAACTCATACTGCAGGGTCAGAGGTTTCTCTTCCACAAAATTAATGCTACTAAAGTAATCTTCAGCTCCGTGGCTTTTTCCGACATTGGAAACCTGGTTGCAGTTCTGAGATGCAGGGTTAGGCTTTGTGTTTGAAGCTGATTTCCGGTGATTGACCCTAACAGCGCGCCTGTTAGATGCAGGAGCATCCTCAGGAAAATTGACCTTGGCCTTCATGCCACGGATCCTGCGGGCCTCGGCATCGTAAGCCCTAGCAGCTTCTTCAGCAGTGTTGAAGGTTCCAAGCCAGACCCTGACACCCTTTCTTGGATCACGGATTTCAGCAGCCCATTTACCCCATGGGCGTTGGCGGATACCACGGTAGTGATTCTTCCTCTTTCTCTTGGCAGATTTCTCAGCCTGACTTGTGAACTCAGACTTAAATCCTACAATAGTTTGGCAAAGAGAAGCATTCTTTAAGACACTCGAAGAAGAATAACATCACAGGTTAACAGAGATAAGTAAACCATATACACCAATCATCTCGGTTATCCTTACATAGGGTGTCGTTAATGGGAAATCACACATCAAAGAATAAGTGACAAATAATTTTGATGTGTTCTGTTAGTAAATGTTTGTATCAAGAATCAAATGTCCAAAACAGGACGCAGGTATGTTTCACTATATTTTTTTAAAAAAAACTGAATGATTAATCACCAGCAATCTCTCTTATACAAGGGAAATACCAATGATATTATTGATCCATCTCAACCAAAAAGGAAGAAGACTGGTTCTAGACTCTAGAGACGATCATTGCCAAATACACCATAAGATATGACACGAAATGGATCACAATCAGCTGCAAATCTAGACTTACACGGGATCAAGATTTAAGTTGACCTGATTTAAGCACTACATAAAAGATCCCAAAGGATCCAACACAAGGGATAAGATTCCGATTCTAAAGGACCATGAAACATCAGACAGGCAGATCAATTTATTCTTGAACAAATGAGACCTTAAGCTTCAGGTAAATATATCATCTCAAGAGGGGATACAGCTACAGACACAGGGACAATATAATTAGTCCAGATGCAGGAATATGAGCATGGCTTCTGAACAAACAGATTACAATTTTTGTATAATTTTCAAGATCCTCTCCACTCTTTTCTTCATCTTTTTTGGGGGGGGTTGGGGGAGGAGGTGTGGTAGTATTCCTAGCTGTTTTCTCTTCAATAATTCACACCCTCAATCATTTCCCATTAAATGCACTTATGAACAGCATTAAAACGCTAGATGATCAACCAATTCATAGTTGAAGCATTTAAACGAGAATTGATATTAATAAACGAGCCAAATAAATGGTAATTCAAAAGAGGAAAAGAATGTAAATTTCTTATGATTATTTTGTTTTATTTGGAAGGGAGTCAAATTTAGGGGAGAATCAAACCTTGAGGAGAATTAGACTTGTAAGGGTTGAATCCATTGAAAGCAAAGGGCTTGACCTCTTGAATATCGTCGTCATCGGATTCTTCCTTGAACTCGAGGAAATCGGCCTCGAACTCGTCGTCTTCGTTCCTGACGCCGGCAAACTTGGATCTCCACTGGTTCGAGAATCCAGCAGAAGACCCTTTCTGGTTGTTGTAGTCGCCGGGAAGATCGGACCAGATATCGGCGGCAGTGAGGCGCCGGGAACCCTTGGGTGGAATGAAATCGGAGATAATCGCACCTCCACACATGACTCAAATGCCGTGAAACAACTTCCTTGATTGATTGGAATTGGAAGTGAAAAAATGTGGAGAGAGTTTTTATGTGATTTGGGGGAAAGAGAGAGGAAGAGGACAAGCCGACAAGGAAATGTGTACAATGGAAGGAAATAAAACGTAAATGCGGATGTACAGAATTTATAAGGGAAGTATTATTTTCAACTGAATTTCGTCTTTCACCTTGGTTGTAAGAGTTACCAAAATTTGGTTCTCTTTGGATCAAAAAAAAAATTTGGTTCTCAAAAAAAAAAAAAAAAAAAGAGTTACCAAAATCTGAAACGATTCGAAAACCCGACTAACCCACTTGAATAAAGAGTCATCCGTAACTCAAACTGAGACCGAATCCGACCCGGCTCGAAATAGACCCGAACAGAGATAAAACCGAACCAACTCTCACAACCCACGGACCCGACTCTTAACCCGGCCCGACTTAAAATGTTTGTTCAATATCAACATTTTAATGCTTAAATATTAAATGTTTTTTTTATTTGAACACAAGCTTATGGTTTTATTTTTAACACATAAAACATCAATTATTCTTGTTAATTGTTATCATATTAATAATAATCAAGTGAAATCAATAGATAAGACAACAAGTCAACAACCATACAACATTACGAATCTATGACAAATACTAAAAAGTGTATATAGTTGTATAAGTTAATAAGTGCATAAGTGTATATGTTTGTATAAGTTAATAAGTTAATAAGTGTATAATGCTATACTCCAAAATATACACTAATGAATATTCAATGAAATAATTTAAAATGAATTCAAATGTGAAATCATAAACTCATTTAGAATGATTAAGAGTTATATACTTTCATAAGTTTTATTAATGATTTTATATTACTTTATATGTAAAAATTATATAAGAGAAGAGTCTGAAGACTTTAAATGTATTGAATCAATAGATGATTTAGTATGATAAAAATATCGGTTTTTATTTAGATATAAATAAAACAATAAAAAACGTCTGAAATGGCTTATTTAAAATTTCCTATGGGCTCGAAACACCGCTCGAAAAAGCTTGGATTAAATCCCGTTTGGGCTTGACCGGTTCGTTGTGACCGGTCCTTGGCGGTTTGCTTTACTCAGGTGGCGTGCGTCTCTGCTTTGGTGTTGCTAGGGGTTCTTCTTCTATGCTGGAGTTTTGGCAGTCGGAGTCGGATCTGGCTGGGATCGAGGTAGTGTGTACGGGGCGACTCCGTGTATGAGAAGGAGCTTCTTGGAGGTTCGTCTTCACTACCCACAGGGATTCCTGATGTATCGCCGGCCAGCGGTGCTTGGCTTTCGTCCGTAGTCTACGTCCCCTTCGTGTTAGATTTAGTTTTCCTTAGCTCGTTTTCTTGTAGGGTGCGTTTCCACTTGTTGTATTGCTCCGCTTTTTATTTTCGGTTTTGTTTGTATGTATCGACAGGTTTCCGTTTGCCGACTTGTCGGCCATCGAGATTAAGATATATCTGATCTCGACTTATTTCCTAATAAAAAAAGATGATTTAATATTATAATGAACAATCCAACTAATAATCGAAGTATTCAACCGAATTAAAATCAACCTGGGTGAAATATGATTCAACCCAAAACCTAAAAAAACTATACGAATCTTGATTCAAAATCCGAATGAGACTGACATGTCTCTTGACCCGAAATCCGAACAACCCGACCTACTTCTACCCGAACCCGAGAGGGCATGACCTGGTTTAACCCAAAACTAGACCAATATAAAATTCATTATGACCGAACCCGACGTGAATCCGACTTGACCAGTACCTGGTCACAAATTTTACCCGAGTGGACCCGACCCATCAGTGACCCCACCCAAACAAGCCTGGCTCGAACCCGACCGGAACAACCGAAGTACCACCTATATGTATGGTATTGCCTATTTCGCGTTGTGAACGAAAGATTAACTAAATTCTCCCAGTACCCGTGAGTTTTGTATGTATTTCGCGTCGTGCCCCTGGTAAGTTGAAACTAACAGAGCCCCGTTAATTGAACATTCTATCTACGCTCAAGAGTCAGGAGCGAAGGGAAGAGAGGAGAGAAGATGGGAGGCTGACTGGAGCATGAGGCACAAACCGCCGGCAACGAGAGCCCGAGGCCACCGAAAGAAGGGTTGGAGAAGCAGAGCTTCCCGACCTAGAGAAGGACTTGGAGAAGAGGCTAAAAAAACAGACATAGAAGAGCTTCGACACTTGACCTAGAGGAGAAGGAGAAAGACGCCCGCCCATCCTTGATTCGGTGAAAACAGTAAAAGGAGGCATCACTCGGGGTGGTGGAGGTGCCACTCAACTCACCAGAGGTGGTGGTGAAGCCATCAGCCAGTCAGATAAGTCAATTTAGGATTTGTAAATTGGGGTTTCGATTAAACCTTGTCACTTGGGGCTTCAATTTAGGGTTTCAATGCAATTTAGAATTAGTTTGAATTAGGGTTGACAATTTGAGATTGAGGAATTGTTGAACCTATACATTCATACTAAACTCAATTTGATTAGGAAATGATAGTTTAGTGTATATTATGGATTGTGTTTACAATTTGGGGCTTCGATTTAGGGTTTCAATTTGCGTTTAAAAGTTCATTTCAATTTGCAGTTTTGACTGCTGATCGAGCTTCATATCCAGTCAATCTAGAAATCTTTCAATTTTTTTTACAAATTTCTCAACTGCTGATCCAACTTCAGAACCAGCCGAGCAGGAAATTTAATTCCTTTGAAGGTTTCAACTTTATATGATCATCTTTTCTCTTTTGTCTTTGAAGTTTTGAGGGTATTAGTGATGAAACCTCCCATTAAAATCCCATTTCGAGTGGGACCTAGAGAGAACTGGGATGGTTTGGCGTGTCCATAATGAGCTTACTTGACCCGCGCGTCTCATTTGCGCGCGGCCCAACCTGTGCTGTGTTGACACGGTCAGTTCTAAACCTCTCTCTTATGACCTTAAGGGGCTACATCTTTAACCTTAGAGCTAGTGAGAAATAATTGTGACGCGGAACGAGGACGTGATATGGATTCGTCGCGGTCAGTATTTACGTTCTCTATGAGGGTCTTTCGAAAGTCTATCGCCTTGTTGACACTGGAGAAGTCAACAACTTTCTCCACGGAGTTATCAAGGATTTCGATCGCGCGACTTTGACTGATAAAATTTCGATCCTCGATCTTGGCTCTTTTCTTCCCCTCTCTCTCTCTCTCTCTCTCTCTCTCTCTCTCTCTCTCTCTCTTTCTCTCTCTCTCTCTCTCTCTCTCTCTCTCTCTCTCCTCTTAGATTTTTTAAAAGTTCCACTTTTCTTTGTCCTTCATCCCCTGTTATAGTAGGCAGACGGTACTGGCGAGGTAATGACAGATGGCGACTTAGTTTTGGCACGTGTAGGGGTTTAAGGTAATGGTGGAATGTGGGCATGTGAGACACCTGTCCATCATAACTACTGATCTTTTATCCGTGGACGAAATAATTTGTTTGACCTTTCGCTCAAAATATGGTATTTTAGACGCGACTGATTACACCGGTTTATTTCTCCTAGTTTCATCACAACTCCCAAGTTGGGATCGGATCGTTTTGGACTTGACGCGAACTGAAAAACCTTAGAGGAATTATCTGGTCTCATCAAGACTTATTGGACCTTCTTAGCTTCGAGGTCATTTTTGGATTGAGGAAATAACGGCTTAAATGCCATAAAAAAATAAAAACCCGTACATGGTACGGGAAAAGCACTAGTTGCTCTTCATGTTATGAACAAAATAAACATTGCTTAATAATTGATGACCATCATTCTTCATTCATAACAAAATTGTACCTTTTCCCTTGATGGGAACCTTGGAGTTATCTCCGAACGTAACACCTCCAGTGATCAACTCATCAAACTTTAAAAATTTCTTCTTGTCACCACACATGTGGTTGCTTGCCGCATTATCAAGGTACCATCCGTCAATCTTTGTCCTCACCTTGGTAGGCTAGCAACAAAGTGTCATCGTCAACTTTTGAATCCTTCACATATTTGGGCTTCTCCTCAACAATGTTAGTAGCACTCAAACATTATCGAGCATAGTGCCCAAATGTTTGATAATTATAACATCGAACCTTCAACTTATCCTATCTGTTAAAGTTTTCTCTTCCTTGTCCTCTCAAGGATTGATTACTTTCTCCATCATTGGAGTCATGGTTTGATGGTTTGCCTCTTCCTCTTCCTCTTTCTCTTCCTTGAAAGGATCCACGTCTTCGTTCTCTTCCTATTAGAGACTTCTCTTGACCATCGCCCTTCTCTTGGGTTAAGTGCTTGGTGGCTAAGACATGCTCTGTTGGCTCATCCTTTCTGCTTTTGATCCGCTCCTCAAGGGCTTGTAAAGAACCCATGAGTTCTTCAACCATCATAGTCTCCAAGTCTTTTGATTCTTTAATGGCTACTAGAACGCGATCGAACTACATTGGCAACGAACGAATTATCTTCTCAACAACTCAGGCATCCTTGATGCTTTCTCCATATCACTTGATTTGGTTGACCATGGTTAACAATCTTGCACGAAATCCGCAAACGATTCGGACTCTTGCATTGGAAGACCTTCAAATTCACCTCGCAAAGATTGCAAGTGCACGTTCTTCACCTCATCAACCCCTTGGTTAGAGGTTTTCAAGATTTCCCATGCTTTCTTGGCGGTGTCTCATTGGCCACTCTTTTAAACATGGACTCATCTAGACATTGGTGGATGAGAGGGAGAGCTTGTTGGTCCTTCTTCCAGGTCTTTTGAAAGACCTCCTTCTCGGTGGGAGTCAAAAAAGCTTTGTCTTGAGGCATCTTATAACCTATCTCAACAATCTCTCACACATCTTGGGAACCAAGAAGTGCCTTCATGTGGAGACACCAATTCTCCTAATTTTCTTTTATGAGACAAGGAGATTGGAATGGAATATTTGAATTTGCCATAATCGGGCTCTGAAACCAACTTGATAGAATTTTACGAGGAAATAATATAAGAAGAGGCTATTTGATGTGGAAGAGAAACTCAAAATGCTTCTACAAATGTGTTTTAACTGCTATTCTAAACTCAAAATACATATTCTATTTATAGGACTAGTGGTGCGTGAATGTTAACATGAACTTCCTACAAACTCATTACTTTAAACTTAAGAAGTGAATTCCTACGTTTCTACCATGCATCAACTTCAATGTCTTCAATGGAGTTAAGTGCCTTCAATGTTTTTACGTGAGATACAAGGAAAATTGGACAAGAAAAATAAGAACTGAATGGAAGATTGAGCCTTCTTATACATATTTTCGAAAATTGCTCGTACATAGAAATGATTTGTGCCCTTAATTTTCCTGTTTGTCTGAAGTATACCTCTTGGGACTATTAGACTTAAATTTTTTGAAACTTAGCTTTGAACCGGCTAAACTATAGATATATGATTGAATTGTGTTCTATGTAAGTTTGCCATTCAAGGTAGACAGAAGATTTGTTTGCTTGTATTTGATATATTCGAATAATTGGCATTCACTATTATGACTCTTACTGATTTTTCATGGACTCTAAACAAATATAGTACAACATTGACAATTGGCTAGAGCAGTGCCACATTAAATAGGACAATAAAACTCAGAATATGAAAAGAAAAGAAAAGTCCACAATTGTCAATAATAGGAGAAAATTGTTGTTGTCCCTATCAAAATATAACTCAATCATGCAAGTATAATAAGCAAGTAACTGTTTCATCTCACATAAAATCAAATTATTCAAAAGTAAAGTTTATTTACCTGATAAGAGAAAACGATGGTTTTGTGCGATGAAATTAGAAATAAAATAAAATAAACATTAAACAAATTAACGGAGATAACAATTATCAAAAGTGAGGTAAATTTGATGTTACTTTTGACATTATGCACAATAAGAGGACGGAGGACTTAATATTTTCCATATAATGCTCATTCTTATATTCCTAGCCATACCTATACATATTTGCATCACAAAAGCCATATATGAGCCTTATATATCCTTACATTATTTTTCCTCCATATATACTACATATTTCCCATCCTTAACCTTATTTCCTATCTGAGGATTATGTTGAGAATGGAAGCCATTTTTGGAGATGTTATATGGTTATTTCTGTTGTTATTATTATTATTGGAGTTTGGCAGGATGAATTATATTGTGGAAAATTTAATGAGTAAAAGAAGATTTGGTCACCTCGTGAGATAAAGGTAGATCGAATCTGCCAGTGTTGAGATGTTAGTTTCGCATGATGGGACACACAGGTAAGGAGTCTGAAGCACTATGTATCTGGGGCCATTCATAACACCCATGTTTGCAACTCGCAAGAAGACAGTACTAAGGTTAGAGAGGTAAAAACATTATAGTGAAAAAAGCATTGAGCGATAAGAGAAAGGTGAGAAATCTTATGAAGAAGGAATGTGGTATGAAAGTTTAAGAATTACTCCCTTTCCCCGAATCATTAGCACCACATGGCCAAATATATCACAACTTTAGCCTTTTACCAATCTACACCTTTTTGAGCTCAGATAAAGTCATCTTGATTATTGTTGCTTTGTCGCAGGAAAATTGTTTTTACATATCCTCCTTTTCTGTGAAATGTTGCTTTCCATTCACAAGCATGGATTTGAAGACATTAGTACCTTTTCGAGGATGTCGATTGAGTGTTTTTGTTAATATGAGAATGAATTCACTATGTTGAGAGTTTTTGTAGGTTTCCTCTATATGACCATCCAAGTTATTGCTCGGGGACAAGCAATCTTAAGTATTGTGGGATTTGATGTCCATGTTTTTTCCATCTTTTAATGCTTAATTTCTCTCCTTATTCTATTATTTTATATATTCTAGGTTGGAAATATAGTGAATTTGTGTACTTTATGCTTATTTGCATGAAATAGCGATCTACACAAGTTTTTGTTTAATATTAAAGAATTTAGAGCAAATTCGGAGCAAGACCAAGAAGCACTGGAATATCACTCAATATCTACTGAAAGGGACTCGACATCGAATGCTTTGACTCGATGTCTACTGAAGAGCACTCGATCTCGAGTGAACACTAAGCCACACTTGGCAGCTGAAAACAAGATGACTCGATATCTACTGAGCAAAACTCGATATCGAGTGAATGAATTGACGTCGAGTGGACCTACTCGACGTCGACTGATCGAAGACACGGTGGGGCCGAGACGCGTTTGGGCCGATCCGAATCCGAGAGGAGAAGACTTATGCACGAAGACAATATCATCTACTTAGTTCTATCCTTATGGGTTGAAGACTCTTTTTTTTACCCTAAGGATTTATCTTATTTACCTAATTAGATTTATATCTTTCTTTAAGTAGATTTATATATTCTGGCTTTAGATAGAATTCTTTATCCTTGGCTAGAAATGATTAAAGCCTATAAATAAAGCCATAAAGCCTGGTATTTCATTTATTTAATTCATAACTTTTTTTTTTGATAAGGTAAGAATTTGAGAACCAGACAACAGGCAGTCTGATAACTCAAGAGGCCGACGAGTCGGCAGACGGACAAGCCGTCAACATACAATATATTGAATATCACAAATCAACCAAGTGAATGAACGCCCCCCCCCCCCCAAACAACCCATACAAATCCATCTGTGAGTAGAGGAGACGAGGAAGATCTAAGGCGAGCCACGAATGCCTAGAACACGGGAGAGCGTGGTGGCTCTCACGGCGCCTCAACGCCGAGAAGGCGGAGAACAGCAACCCATCTTCGGAAAGGGCGAATCCTGTGGAAGAGTGAATCACCGACATTGCCCCCACCTAGATGAGGGATCTTCGAAGACCACGAACACAACCACGATCCTCTTGATCATATAGGAAGCCCGATGTAATTGCAACCCAACTCGGAACTAAACGCACCCACACCAAAACAACGAATCGACACTAGCGGAGGAGACTACTACGGGCCAAACCAAGGAAGAAATCAATCACCATATGGAAATTTGTGTGTTAACCCAGAACCAAACTGAATAGTCCGAGGA
Organism: Persicaria tinctoria; assembly: GCA_037127255.1. Taxonomy (NCBI): domain Eukaryota; kingdom Viridiplantae; phylum Streptophyta; class Magnoliopsida; order Caryophyllales; family Polygonaceae; genus Persicaria; species Persicaria tinctoria. Next base: position 35,775,584 of record JBANSL010000012.1, on the reverse strand, counting down.
GATATAATAATAATAATAATAATAATATTGAGATTATTTTCTAATCCCTTTCGGGATTTTGGTCTAGCCCATACAGGAGATTTTGTTTATAGTTTTTTTTATAAGGAAATGATTCGAGGACCATACAAGCCTGGACCCTCGAGAGGCCGACAGAGTCGGCAGACGGCAAACTGTCAAATATACAATGAAATAAAAAGAAAACGGTGTAATATAAGAACCGGCAAACAAACAGCTCAAGCCAACCAAACGATCCTAATCCCAAGAAAGGTTGTTTTTTGGAACTTTTTTTTTTTGAGTTCCAGACTTGGTTTGCAAGGTTGAACCAGAGCCTTGCACGCCAAGGACGATCCCAAGCTTGCAATCCAGCAGCCGCAACAATGGGAACAATTGGTAACCAGTGGCGAAATAGAGGCCGGAATTGAACACCGGTGAATGTGGACGACACCCAGCACCACGCGCACCTAACCAACAGACCACCCTGGCAAAGATCGATGTCAACGAAGCTTGAAATGGACATCGGCATCGACGAGGGAAGACAGGGCCGAAGGCCGCTAGAAAAGCATGCCAGAGATCAACGCGACATGGAGGCGAGATCTTGAAGCAACATGCGGTACCAGAATGGGAGACGATAGCCATTGGCACCGAACGGAGGACCCATAAGAAACCAGGCCAAATTGAATACAAATTTGCACAGATCTTGAACGGAGAGAGACGAGATCTGCAGGAAGGAGACTGGGATTCGAAAGAGAAGACCCAATTACACAAAGCTCCAAATTTAATTAACAAAGATTGAAACGGGGGTGAGAATGAGAAGAAGGCCAAAAGGGAACACCAATCAAACCCAAAAACCCGCTAAATCCCAGACGAAATTCGCACTGATAGATGAAAAAGGAGGAAACAACTCAAATTTCCTCAATTTTCATAAAAAGGGGGGGATTGCAAGGGTAGACAACCTGGTTCCCAAAAATTGATTTGGGGTTTCTATTTAATTCATAGCTTTCTGTGAGATCATGAGATTGATTGTAATGTCCTCCTCGAGGGTTTCCATTCATTGATATAACATATATATAGGTTACACAGGAATTGGGCCTTAACGGGCTTTTAGCCCACTATACAATATGAAACCTATGTAATCTATCAAACCCCCGCAGTCGAAACGGGAGGTGTCCGTACAGTGAGACTGGAACGAAAATCAATGAACAACTGTCTAGGTAAACCCTTGGTGAATATATCAGCGTACTGATAGGAGGACGGGACATGTAGAACGCGGACATGTCCAATGGCAACCTTGTCCCTGACGAAGTGGAGATCAAGCTCAATGTGCTTCGTGCGTTGATGCTGGACGGGGTTGCTAGCCAGGTAGACGGCGGGGACGTTATCAGTGTAGACCAGAGTGGCCTTCTGCAAGGGGCAACGTAGCTCAAGCAGGAGATTGTGGAGCCAAGAACACTCGGAGACAACGTTGGCAACGCCCCTGTACTCGGCCTCAGCACTGGAGCGAGACACAACCGATTGACGCTTAGCTGACCAGGACACAAGAGTGTCATTGAGGAAGACACAGTAACCAGACGTGGAGCGACGTGTGTCTGGGCAACCACCCCAATCCGCATCAGTGTAAGCCACAAGGTCAAGCTTAGAGGAAGGAGTGATGGTGGTGCCGAGTTCAAGGGTGCCGCTGATGTACTGAATGATCCGCTTCAATGCCTGAAAGTGAGGTTCCCTAGGGGCATGCATGAACAAGCAGATCTGCTGAACGGCATAACTGATATCAGCCCTGGTGAAAGTGAGATACTGAAGAGCACCAGCAAGGCTCCTATACAATGTCGGATCGTCAACCAGAGGACCAGAATGAGCACTGAGCTTGTTGGATGTATCGACTGGGGTGGCGACGGGATTACAGTTGACCATCTTAGCCTGAGCAACAATCTCAGCAGCATACTTACTCTGGGAGAGAAAGAGACCAGACGCATGCCGCTGAACAGCAACTCCCAAGAAGTAAGACAGCGGACCCAGATCAGACATGGCGAATTCCGCACTCAACCTCGAGATGATGGACGTTCGAAGAGCATCAGAAGAGGCTGTGAGAATGATGTCGTCTACATAGAGCAGCAGGAAAGCCAAGTCCGAGCCTCTGCGATAGATAAACAGAGACGTATTCGATCGGCTGCCAGTGAAACCCAAGCGGAGCAGATGAGAAGCAAACCGCTGGAACCATGCCCGTGGAGCCTGTTTCAGACCATATAGAGAGCGCTTGAGGAGACAGACATGCTGTGGACGCTCAGCATCAGCAAACCCCGGAGGCTGAAACATGTAAACCGTCTCATTCAGATGACCATGCAGAAAGGCTTTCTTGACATCCAGCTGATGTATGCCCCAGTTGCGCGACAGAGCCAGACTCAGGACCACTCGGATAGTGGCAGGCTTGACCACAGGGCTGAAGGTCTCATCACAATCAATACCGGCCTGTTGAGATCTACCGTTAACCACCAGACGGGCCTTGTAGCGCTCCAATGTCCCATCAGAGCGGAACATGTGACGGAAGAGCCACATACAGCGAATGACGTTCGCCTCAGGAGGGCGAGGCACAAGAACCCAAGTACCATTCTTCGTAAGGGCCCTGTATTCGTCGAGCATAGCCGCCTGCCAATTCGGGTCTAGGAGGGCTGTTTTGTGGGAGGTGGGAACGGGGGAGAGGGAGGTCTGGGTGGAGGCAGAGGGTGAAAGGGAGTCGGGAAAGATGGGGGCAGGAGAGGCTAAGGACGCGGGCGCGCCAGCACGGGACGCGGGCGCGGCAACTTGGGGCGCGGGCGCGCGTAGGGGAGGTGTGGATGTTGGTGGAGGGGATGTGGGGTGATGGGCGGTGGTCATGGAGACGATCTGTCGGGGTCTGAAGACACCGGAGACGCTGCGGGTGTGAGGTCTGGTGATGGATGGTGGCGGGGGGGGGGTGGGGAAGGGGGAGACGCAGGAGCACTGGGAGAGCTCTGGGGAAGAATGAAGTGAGGAAAAGGTGACTCAGACTCTGTGGACGACACAGGGGGTGTGGGAGACGCGAAGGGAAATCGCGACTCATCAAAAGTGACATGACGAGAGAGAATGATCTTGTGAGTCTTGATATCGAGGCAAATGTAACCGCGATGATCAGACGGGTAGCCAAGAAAGACACAAGGGGTAGAACGTGGGTGAAGCTTGTGGGGGGCAGTGGATGACTGATTAGGGAAGCATAAGAACCAAAGGTACGAAGGTGATCATATATAGGCATAGTGCAATACTGTGCCTGAAACGGTGAGCGATGGTTGAGGGTGGTTGAGGGGAGTATGTTGAGGAGGTAGCATGTGGTGGCCAAGGCATACGGCCAATAAAGGAGGGGAATGGATGCGTGGAAAAGAAGGGTGCGCATCATATTGGTAATGGTTCGGATGATTCGTTCGGCTTTGCCATTTTGTTGAGAGGTGTAGGGGCAGGACAAGCGATAGGAGATCCCATTGGTATTAAAGAAAGTGTGAAAATCCTTGTTGTCAAATTCGCGGCCATTGTCGCATTGGAAATACTTGACAGAGGCGTGAAAATGTGTTTTGATGTAAGCGTGGAATTTGGCAAAGATAGGGAACACTTGAGATTTAAAGTGCAAAGGGAAAACTCATAAGAAGTGTGTATAATCATCCAGAAACAAAAGGTAATACTTATGACCCTCCTTGCTAGGCACAGGAGATGTCCAAATATCACTATGAATAATATCAAAAGGTGCGAAAGTAGCGTTTAAAGATCGCTGAAAAGGAAGTCTGGCATGCTTGCCTAACTGACAAGACGAACATAAACTAGAGCGGTGCTCTTTATTACAAATGACAAGACTCTTAGAACGAAGTAAATCTAAAACTGCAGGACTGGGATGACCAAGACGAGCATGCCAAAGACTGAATGATGATGCCGAGAGGGCGATTGGACTTGACGGGCTGGATGGTGAGAGCGACGACACAGGATAGAGCTCCCCGGGGCTATTACATCTCAGGCGAGTAACCCCCGTAGTAAGATCCTTCACAAAGAAACCAAACGGATCAAACTCAAGAGAAACATTATTGTCAGTGGTGAACCGACGGACAGATATGAGCTTTTTGACAAGTTTGGGGGCAACCAGGACATTGTTAAGGTGCAAAGGGTTTGTAGGGGTTGGTAGTGTGGTGTGGCCAATGCCCGAAGTAGCAAGGCGACCACCGTTGCCGACGATAATAGAATGAGCAGGACCCTTAAAAGAAAGAGATGAGAGAGTACCTGAGGAGTTCGTCATATGAGAGGTAGCGCCAGTGTCCATGTACCAAGCACCGTCAGGGGGTGTTAGCTGCATGGAGGAGAAGGCAGTGTGCACATCGGTCGGGTAAGCCTGATCAGACGACGGGCGGGGAGCAGGACCCAACAAGCCTTGCTGACGGTTGGGATACGAGGCTGGTCCACGAAACGATGCACCAGGGTAGCCATAGGGCATCCAAGGAGGGTAGCCGGGGTTGGGGTACCAAGAGGGGGGGCGGGGGTCGTAGTACTGCGGACGGCCATTGCCGCGACCATTGCCGCGGCCGCCGCGACCCCTGCTGCCATTGGCGGCGTCGGTTGTCTGGCGTTGAAGGCGAATCTCTTCCAGGATCAGTTGAGACCGAGTCTTCTCGAATGTAGGGAGAGGCTTCGTCTGCTGAATATGAGTAGCAGCAGCGTTGTATTCAGAAGGGAGACCAGAGAGAACCTGAAGAACAAGACGGGTGGCACTGGGTTTGGAGTCGACAGCTTCGAGCTGATCAGCCAGGGTCTTGATGTGCTGACAGTAGGCAGATATCGACGGAAAGGAGGAAAGCTTGCAACTTGAGAATTCGTGCTCGAGATAGACAGCACGGGTGGACTTGTTGTCTTGAAAGAGATCCTGAAGTTTCTTCCAAGCTTTCAAGGCGTTGTCTTTGGGGTCAAGGATGGTGGTCAATAGATCTTTTGAGATGGTGTTAAAGATCCATTGAAGAACAATGGTGTCAAGCTGAGCGAAGAGATCGTCGTCTTCGCTTGTAGGGTGGGTAGCGGAGGAGTCAATGTGGTGGAGGACTTTATGAGCCTTAACATGGGTTGTGATGAGGTGCGACCACATGGTGTAGGTACTGGACTCATGATCAAGAATGATAGGGATGCAATTTTTGATGTTGGAGATGGTTAGGGCGGAATGGAAGGGCGGCTTAATAGGGTCGGTAGGTTGTGGGTTAGCCATTGGGACGAGAAGAGAGGGCTAAGGGCGGCGTGGAGAGGGAGAAGGGCTGGTGGGGGTGACGAGAGGGTGGCCTGGCGCGGGCGCGCTGAGGACGACGCGGGCGCGCTGGAGAATGACGCGGGCACGCCTAGGGACGACGCAGGCCGAGAGGGGGGGGGGGGGGAAAGGGTGGCGGCACAAGGGGGAGGTGGCGGACTGAGCTCGGCTAGGGGTGGCCGAGAGGGTTAAGGGGCGGCCGAGGGAGGGGGGTAGCGGCACAAGGGGGAGGGGCGGCTAGGGTCTTAGAATAAGGGAAGAGAGAAAAATTTGGGTCTTTGGATCTTAGGCTGTGATACCATGTGAGATCATGAGATTGATTGTAATGTCCTCCTCGAGGGTTTCCATTCATTGATATAACATATATATAGGTTACACAGGAATTGGGCTTTAACGGGCTTTTAGCCCACTATACAATATGAAACCTATGTAATCTATCACTTTCAATCTCTCACAGAGACATACATCTAGTAGAGTTAGGATTTTTATAGCTTTTAGGGTTTTGGCGTTCTTGCGAGAGTTGGCACGCCAGAATCGTATAGACTTTGATTTAGTTTTATTCAAGTTTATTTTACATCAATCATGTCTTTTGCTACGATGAGTGAGTAGTCTCCTTTCTTCTAGGGCTGGGGTGAGCCCGACGATAGCCATGTTGGTGGATTGTTAAGTCACGAAAGAAAGATACTTTATCTCTCTCTATATAATGCTTCATCTTTACTCGAAGGATTAGAGAACTCATGTTGTGAAACTTGGGTAGTAATTAGGGTTTCTATTTAGAAGTCCATAAACTCTAATTATGAAAAGGATAGACGCAATTAGGGTTATTTATTGAAAGATGTTGTCCTTTATCGATAAAGTTCTTGTCTTTTGCGATTTATGAATTCACTTGCATGGTTGTCGTTGTGGTAAGCTTTGGCTTTGGAAGATCTTTTATATATATTTGTTTACATTGTTATACTGTCGTTCGTTGGGTCCTCGAAAAACTCGATTAACACCTTTGTTATTTCTGATCATCCTTTGTTTCCATCCTTTAATTATTTAGCCATCTTTTCCGACATTTTTCAGGTTATTGCGTAATCACGCGACATCGACTGTACCTCAGTCGACATTGAGTGAACTAGGATCGACTGGCAGTCTTCTGAGCTAGTCGACATCGAGCACCAGTCATTCGATATTGAGTCAACAACTCGAGATCGACTATTGTTTTTGTCTTTGTAGGAACTCACCAGGAATCGACTCACTTGAGTCGATATCGAATCGGTCGATATCGAGTGGTCTTCTGAGTCGACTCATAACGTGATTTTGATCTGTCTAGGATGTCCTGACACACTTCCTCATGGATCGAACATGTTTCCCTTCTACTACAACGAGAGGAATCTTGTATTTATTTGTGTGGACTAGAATTCTATTTGATTTATATTTTATATTTATTAAACTCGATTTCCTCCATATTAAATTTTGGGGTCGTTGCCAGGGAAGCGATCATTCACGCCCTAGGTAGTTATTTTCACGTTCTTTTTCTAGTGCTTACTTTACAGGTGTATGCAATGCTCTGGCCACACACTGGAGTTTGAACAATTAGACAAGCTTGAGCGTTATCTCCATATTCATTCTAAGTTAAAAAGCTTCATGTCGACAGCTGAGACTCAGGCTGAGCTTATTGAGAGACTTAGGAAGGAGCTACAGGAACAAACCATTATTATAGCTACGGAGAGGGCGCGAGTCTCTGCAGAGATGGCATGTGCCGATCGTGAGAAGCAAGCCAAGAGACAAGCCCATGCTTAACTCACCCTATATCCCGCGACAACGAAGGATTACATGCATCGGATCCTAGCAGTGCCTGAATCGGCTATTCTTATCCCTCCTTCCAACTTTGAAATTCTGAAATTAAAAAGCATACTTTTGAAGGTAGAATTAATTCATGCCCTCTCACTCATATAACGACATTTGTTGACTTGTGTGAAACTATCGTCGATGGCGAAAATTTAGAGTATGTCAAACTAAAATGTTTCGTTGGTTTCTTACAGGGAAGGCATTGCAATGGCTTGAGGGCCTATCCCTGTGATTACTCACGACATGGACGAAGGTTAAGGATGCATTCCTTAAAAAAAATTCTTTCCTCCTTCTAAGACGGCAATGATGTGACAGAAGATCACGACTTTTTGACAAAAGCCTGGGGAGACACTGCCGCAAGTATGGGAGTGGTTCAAGGACCTCTTGCGATCTTGCCCTACTCATGGGCAGCCACCCTACGTGATTCAGGAGATTTTCAACAATTCTCTTGACCTACCCAACAAGGAGCGGATCAACTCATACAGCTCATACCACTACATTAAGCAAATACCGACGGAGGCTTGGACAACCATAGAAAGGTTAGTGAACTTCGACAACACGTATCAGACTCATGTGGCTTCTGACAACACCCATCCATGCCCTTGTACGACCCCTCTAAGAGAGATAAATCCGGACGTCAAGGAGCAATTCTACAAAGATCAAACCAGATGGCTCCAAAAGCAAGTAAAGTGTCTGTTAGTGTTGTGAGACTAATTTGCCATGTTTTATAGTTACTTTTATATCATTTTCTGCATGCATTTCATGCATTTGGGATAGAATAGTACATAATCTATGTAGTTTATGCTTATTTGCCAAATTATGGAATCTACACCAGTTTCTGTTTAATTTCGCAGAAATCGAGGCAATTTACAGCAGTTATGAGAAAGGGGGAGAAGCTCAAAGTCAACTACAGAAAGTCCGAGGTCAAGGAGTAGCGGAACCAGGACAAATCAAGCTTGAAGCCAGAAAATCGAGTCGAAAATCACAGGTCGATATCGAGTACACTTACTCAATATCGAGTCATCCACTCGATTTCCACCTAGAAATCCAAAAATCGATTAAGGAAGAAAAGCAGAAGTCGATATCGACCATTTCCAGTCGATATCGAGTGACCCACATCGAATCAACACCCCAGGAATCGAGTTAAGAAGCTGGAGCTGAGAGCTGATGGTCGATATCGAGTAACAACCAAGTCGATTTTCCTTCTGGAGGCCAATATCGAGGAGCCGAGCTAAAGACGGAGAAAACCTTGGTCGATATCGAGTGAGCGACAGTAGCTGATTCCGAGCTTAACCGACTTCTTGTCCCTAAATCCAGAGGAAGACTTTACAGAATGCACAGATTCAACACCACGAGGATGAAGAAGCCTGGCTTTGATACCAATTGATAACGATTTAGAGTAGTCTCTCTCTCACATTCGATCAACAGGATAACGAAAAACGAATAAATGAAACACACACAAGAACACACAACCTTTGTTTACGTTGTTCGGTTACCCTACATCCGTGGTAGGGCTGTTACTTGAGCCGAGTAGCTCGAGCTCGACTCGGGCTTGGCTCGGAAAAAGCTCGACTCGGGCTCGCTAGCTCGAATTAAATATGAGCCAAGCTTGAGAAGAATTTTGAGATCGAGCTCGGCTCGAGTAGCTCGTATAGCTCATTTTATGGGTGAAATTACTGTTCTCCCCCTATGTTTTATTTAACCCCATGTAAATAGGTTTTATTTAACCCCTTGTAAATAGGGCGTATATCTCATTTCGTAGATGAAATGAAATTACAGTTCTGTCCCTAGGTTTTATTTAACCTCTTCTTCTAAAGAGTATGTCAGCCGCTTTGCCTTTTGGACTCCATTCACTTTGAATCACATATCTACATTTTGTGAGTAGCTCGAGCTCGACTCGGCTCGGCTTGAGAAAATGAGGCTCGAGCTCGAGCTCGGCTCGTTTGTAAACGAGCCGAGTTTGAACCCCCACTACTCGAGCTCGTTAGCTCGTATATCAGCCCTAATCCGTGGAACCTCAGGAGGGGAGGCTCACCCTATTTCACTAAGCATCCAAGTTCAAAACAGGTTACAATGGAATCAGATGCACAAGATCTAAACTAGCGATTTCTAAAGCAACACAAGAACGAAGATAAGAGGAGAATAGGGTTAGAGATCGTCCGTCAAGGACACCGAGAAATCTGAGAGAGATTTCTCAACACAGGAACCCTTCTTCGGAGCCTTTTACTTCTTCATGTGAGCATGAACTCAGGTAGCACCCAACCCAGACGAGCTTCCTTCAAGAAATCGTCGTCAATGATTCACTCTCGAGCTAGAAACCCTAGCTTCTTCTCCCAAATCCTAGCCCTTTGGTTTACCTGAGAGAGATAGAGTGTCGGATGCTATAGTTCTAGGGTTTCTGATAAGAGAGTATATATGGACGAGCAAGCAATGGTTTGAATCCGTGCGCTGGGCCAAAGAATTGGGCTAAGAGAATAGGCCCAATCTCTCTTCGAAACACCAATGCAGAAAAGAACCAACCAAAGCACCCTTCTACCTTGCACAAGCCAACCCACCCTTCCTTAGGCTCACCTTGTGGATCTGGGCTAGCTACTGGTGCCACACATGGACATCATTTTAGATTTATATAAAGATGTTTTTGTTAGTAATATATATCAATTTGTATTAACATTGTGATGTAAAAATACATGTTACACATTGATTTAAATTATTAAGAAGATGTCTATAATAATACTAGCATCACATTTGGTGGTTCGATTTTGTAGGCTTGTAGCTATTCAGGCACAACGTTTTTCATCTATAATCCGATGTGTTTTCGTTCGATACACAATACCCTTTGTTCATATAATAAGATTTTGCAAATGATGGGTACTTAAAGAACATATACATTAAAATAAACACGAAATCGACATTTACAAATGCTTTACAAAGGATAGATACTTGAAAGATACACTTTTACAAATGATGAGTACTTATAAATGATGGATACAAAGGATAGTTTGGTAGCCCTTAAGATGACCGTCCTGGACACCCCTACTCCAGCTCAAGCATAAAAGAAAGATAAAAATGATGCACAAAGGTAAGAAACAATCTGATTCTACCAAAGGTTTAACCTATGAAGATATACAAGGAAGCATATAAGAAACATAAAATTGTTTAGGGAGAAGAAAGAACTCGACAAACAAGCGCACAAGACCTCTAACTTGGACTCTCGAAGAGCAGCAACTCGGCAACTCACACCAAGATAACCCTAGACACAAATTGTTAAATCAATCTGAATTAGAATCACATGAAGATATGGAAAATTGAAGTTAAGCAGAGCAAGCTAAATTCCTTCATGTTCAGATTGAACCATAATTAACAAAAAAAATAAAAATTATTCTATTAGCCAAAATATACTCAACTTGCCCAAGGTTCTCACTTATGGCTATGTTGTAGAACAAGAAACATCATCATTATTCTATCATGCTTGACCGATATTAGACATAGTGATTCATAAACTCATTTATTATGTAATTTGGGTCCTACTTTGCTGCATGTTTCTCTCTTGGTTCACGATTTCATGATCCCCATTAATAAATCTGGCATATAAACTCTTTATAAGGTCAAGGGACACATAGTAAAGCCACAAAAGTAACAACATAAAAATATAAATAAATAAATTCTGGACTAAAAAGAAGTGGTATTGACTAATGTGATATAAATAAAATGCAAATAAATAAATTATGAACATAAAAATATAAATAAATAAATTCTGGACCAAAACGATTAGCATATAAAATATTTATGTTTCTATCTAAATCTCGATAATAGTCCTAATTTGATATTTCCAAGCACCAACCTGAGCTATCATCCATAAGATCAGTGGAAGCTTATCTCGTACTTGATATTTTCTATTATCCCTCAATCTGGGTAACACACTGACAAGTGCTTCAAGTTTCTGTCGTAAAACCTGAAAATTGCATGTGAAGAAGTCAAGTTCCAAAGATAAAACATATACAGATTATTCCAACTCCAAGAGCCAAGCATATTTAGAAATCACTACTTACTTGAAGTATCCTCTCTCTGACTACTAGCATATGCCCAATTAACCTTGATAGGCTGCCTAAACCTGCATGTGTAAAGATTAGATACAAGCAGTAATTCAAGCGTATTCCAAAAGCAAAATGGCAATTGCTTGAAACATAACTAGTACTTACAAATGCCTTCCATTAAGTTGCATTATAGAGTAGCAAATCTGCAGTCAAAATAGTGAATCCCACAGGATGCTTGCAAAATTTGACCAACATTAAATGCAAAATATCATAATTAGCATTGTTGTAAACCAAATAGTCCACAAAGATATAGCAAATAAATTTTCTGGAAGAAGAGAATAAAGAAAGAAACTAAATGTGAGGAGCATAGGGCACCTTATCCTTTCTAACAAGTTTGCAACTCTCTACAATACCAGTGCAAGAGAAGACCTCCTGAAGTAATGGTCCAGTCACTTTGTGGATGAATGTTCCTGACATATCTGCATTAGCTAAAAAAGTTTTTAAAAAAAAAACTAAAAAATTTATAAAAAGAGGGGTAGGGTGGGGAGAGAATGAAAGAAAAGATATATCAACTATAAGGCATTCCCATCATAAATCATAATATCGAAAGCTTCAAGTATAACCAGAGGTAAGAATTATGTTCAATTCCTAAATAGTTGGTTAGAAATAATAGCGGAAAGCAAAGTTTGTAATGCAAACATTGGTAATATGAAGAGCATAAAATCATTGTACAAGCAATAAAACAAGTGAACAGAGAACTCACATGCTGCGACACTGAGTTGGATCGAATCCAGGAGGAAGATTTCCACTAGGAATTGGCTCAATCTGAAATAGCAAAATGAATTAATATGTAGTTTTTCAGAAACGGTATAGAGTATTGTCAAATGCAAGAGAATCAAAGTTTTAAAAAAAATCCCCATGGTTGCCTGATCCTTGTTCCCCCCTCAAACCAAAAGAAGGATTACTCAGCCATTCAACCCCATCAATCCCTAGAGATACAAGCCAAGCTCTATATCTTTCAATACTACATTCCAAACATCCTTGTAGTCTAATATTTGCTTAAAAAGTAAACTAAAATCTAAGAAAGGCAGGATTCTATATTTATCGCTTCCATTAATAATCAGTCATTGGATAAATAACTCATCATATAGAAAGCAGTAAGTATATGTGAAAACCTGTCTACATGAAATAATTCCATAAACAAATATCTTTCAAGATTTTTGCAAAATCTGGCATAAAAATTCAGCAAAGTTAGCATCTTAATCAGATTTGGTAAGCCATTAATATAAAATTTTAACAATACTGGATGAAATGCATGTAATGTTGACTAGGAAACATGGTATGGTTGAAGTAAACTGAGCTATATAACACATTTTCATCTATATAGGAGAGTATGTGAACAAGATACTTTTTCTCTACATAAAGAACCAAAGAAAATAGAGTGTTTATTTATTATGTATGAAATTGCTGAAGATTGATTTGATGGATTATGAGACCAGAAACTGACATACATATTTTATAAGCTCTGAATCAAGAAAATATGCATCAGTCTGTGAATAAAGGGTGACGACTTAATTTTGCTTACAAGTGACTCCATGTTTGTGGTCTACTATTGGGACCAGAAGATCGATTTTGATGCATTGACATTCTATCCTAGCAGTCAAGCAGACATACATCATCATCTTCTTGAGCATTAACTTTATGCAAATCAACCAAGTAAGACCTAAGCATGCATAAACATCAAGATGCACTTTGTTAAACATCAAAAATTAAAAATCAGTAATATGAACAAATAAATAAAGTTAAAACCTGCCTTTATACCTGTTATAAAGATCCTCCAAATGCCTAGAGTCAGTATATGTTTTAGCTTGTGGCTGACAGTAAAATACATCAAATGCAGTTTCCAGATGTCAGTCACAGGCCTTCAGTACCTGGAGTGCAACCTTTTCACTGCATAGAACAGGTAAAACAAAACAAAACAAAATTCAAATTATATTAACATATCAATTGCATTAACAAATTAGACTAGAAACATAGGAAATAAGAGATATAGCTGGCAGAAATCAAAATAACACCCTCCCTGTCCGTCAATAGAATGCAATTGACATTAATTGTTGGGTACAATTTCAATGGATAGATAGAAATCAAGAAAAATGACCCATCAAGTTATCAACTAAAATTATCAACTAAATAATCTTATAGCTCGTGGAAAGGAAAAAGATCTGTTGAAGTTTTAGTGCCCCCAATTCCCATTTCGAAGCCTAACAGTAAATTTGTACACCTGCATTGTAGTAGATAGCTATCAAAACTAATGTTTGCTTGCATTTTTAGGAATAGGAGCATACTATACCTTAGATCAAAAAACATATAGCATCAAATATGATAATACAAGGCAAAAACAGGTCTAGACGATGACAACAAAAGCCTTTAGAGAAGTAGGGAGATATTACAGACTCAACTGTTCCAAAAACCCTCGAATAGAGAATGAAATTAAACCCTAGATCTGAAAATTAAAGAATGAAATTAAACCACGAAAACCCTAGATTTGAATTTCAAAGGAGCATTCGAGGTCTCAAAACTCAAGGAAAAGTGGAAGGGAGACGGAGGACGTGACTCGGGAGTGCTTACCAGATACAGGCAGTTGAGGGAGCAAGAGAGTTAAGCAACGAGGGAGCCAGTCATTGTCGTGGCTAGGCCATCGCTAGCATTCGAGAGAGAAGTCACAAATGAGAGACAAAAAGAGAGATCTATAGAGGGTGAACGAGGGTTTACCGGTTAGGGTTCCAGGAGAGAGGGCCGCCATCTTCGTAGTCACCAACAAGAGCGAGAGAGAGAAAAGAGAAGAAGACGATGATAAGAAACAGAAGTCGGAGAAGGAGGCCGGATTTGGAAGAAGGGGGCCAGATTTGGAGCAGAGAGAAGGGGACGATGATGGAACTGAGAATGGCCGGGGTTGTCAATTGTGTTTGCGTGTGTGACAGAGAGAGTTGGGAGAAATGAGGTTTGTCCAATCTGTTCAAACCATTCCGGAAATAGATCCTCTTTTTCATTATGTTATGGGTGGGGGCTTAAATTTTTTTTGCAAGTATGGGCTGGCATTCAAACACATAGGAAATTTCAACGGTGCGTGGTGAATGCGATCAATGGTGCGTGGTCGACACCCTGGGAGATCGAAATCCTTATGTCGGATGCTCTTCGTCTGCTTAGCTTGTTCGAGACATTTTCTGTGACCCACATTTTCAGGGAGGCGAACAAGGCGGCTGATCGACTTACTCGCATGGCTTTGGAGTCCGCCTCATCGTCCTGGAGTTCAGATTTAGAGTTCCAAACTCTCGTCCGTAGGGACGCTCTTGGGTGGTGGTACAACCGTGGTTGACACCCCAAATTCTCGCCTGTATCAAAAAAAAAACACAGGAAATTTCAACGGACGCGCGTTTTAATTTTTTTAAATTAACTATTTAACATCTGTCAAAAAATTCAACTATTGTCTTAATTTTTTTTGACATCACAAACTTATTATTTGATGCAATAGCTTAATTTAACATCGGTTGCTTTTTTGACAGATTTAAATCACATGATGTCTAATTGCAGTATTCTAGTAGTGCTCCCATCTTTCTCAAGCTTTATCCCTATCAAATTAAAGCATGATAATTTCATCACTTGGAAAACCCAAGTTAAACCTTATCTGGGCTCACAGGGTCTTCTATGTTTCGTTGATGGAACCCACCCGCGGCCACCTCCCACGACACCAGATGGCTCCCCTAACCCAACCCTCTCCGAGTGGGTCATTCGTGATCTCCTGGTCATGGCCATCCTTACTTCTTCTTTATCTGAACCGGTCCTTGCCCAAGTGATTGATTGTGATACTTCTGCAGCCATTTGGAATCTTCTCCATGAGCTTTACTTAGCTTGATCTACTGCGCAGATTGTGCAAGCCCGGCTACAGCTTGCATCGCTTCGCAAAGGGTTTGAAAGTGTGACAGTGTATTTCAACCGAGCCGAGGGCTTGGTAAGATTTCTTGCAGCATCCAGACATATGGTTTCCGACATCGAGTTCGTTACCTACTTACTTGATGGCTTGGGTGCGGATTATGAGTCCCTCGTAACCTCCATTTCTACCTAGCCCACCCCCCCCCCCCCCCGACCCAAACCTAGTGCTCTCCCATCTCCTGAATCATGAGGCTCGGCTTGCCTCCCTTTCTCATTGACTTCTTCCTACACCTCATGCCTCCAACTTCCTATAAAACTCTCCCTCTTCACAGCATCCTGAAGCTATCTATACATACAACACCCGTGGTGGCCGAGGTGTCTTTCGAGGTGGCCGCGATGGTGGTCGAGGAAGAGGGCACGACAGAGACATAGACCGCAATGCTCTCTTTCATTCAAACAGCACCAATAGCCCCTCCTCATTCACTCAGAATCACAGCCGCACCACCCACTACAACAGTGACAATGGCCTCCCCGACACCAGGCCAATCTGCCAGCTTTGTTCCAAAAAGGGTCACACTGCTCTGTCATGCTGGTATAGGTTCGATCATGCCTATCAGTCACCTCCGTCTCCATCTCTTTAAGCAAACTTCACAAGCACATGGTTTCCGGATACAGCAGCAAATCGGCACTACACTCCAGATATCGCGAATTTGCGATTAGATTCGTTGCCATATACAGGAACTTAACAAGTATCGCTCGGTGATGGCTCTTCGATCCCCATTCAGAATCATGGCTCCGCCCAGTTCTCAGCTTCTAATCGTAATTTCTATCTCTCTAATCTCCTACATACTCCTCTCATCTCCAAAAATTTACTTTCGGTCTCTCAAGTTTGCCTTGATAACCATGGTTTCTTTGACTTTCACTCTAATCGGGTTGTGGTTAAGGATTCACAGACACTTCAACCTCTTCTTTGAGGCCCTGTTGAAGGCGGTCTTTATCGTTTGCCGAGCATCATTCCTTCTTCGTCATCGTCACAGAAGCCGCAAGCCTATTTTGCTACCGCCGTCTCTTTTGCTCAATGGCTCTCAAGCATGGGTCATCCCTCTCCAACCCTAACTCGTAATATCCTTGGCTCTCTTCACAAACCCATTTCAGGCCCAATACACCAATGTGTGAGTTGTTCATGGGCTAAGGCCCATGCACTTCGTCATCCGTCCTCTTTTAGTAGATCCACTAGTTTCCTAGAACTTCTTTTTGTTAATGTATGGGGCCCTGCCCACCATCTTTCCGAAAATGTTTGTCGGTTTTATAATTATTTATCAATAGTAGATGATTTCTCTAAATTCATTTGGCTCTTTCCTATTGCCACCAAATCCGTTGTTGCATCTACCTTTCTAAACTTTGCCAAACTGATCATGAACTCTTTTTCAACAACTATTAAAAATGTTCAAACTGACAACGGAACCGAGTTCAAACCACTTAGAACATTTTTCCAAGAAAATGGCATCCATCATCGTCTCACTTGTCCCTATTCTCATCCTCAAAATGGAATCATCGAATCTCGTCATCGACGGATTGTAGATATGGGTCTTACCCTCTTGATGCTCTTGTTTTGCTAAACTCATTGATGCTCTTGTTTTCCTTGGCTTTACTCCCTCTCGGTCTGACTCTTCCTTATTTATCTATCACCAAGCCGGATACCTTGTTTATATTCTTGTATGTGTCGATGATCTACTCGTTATTTCGTCTGATGATCACCAAGCCACTCTATTCATTGCTGCGCTCGCAAAACAATTCTCAGTTAAGGACTTGGGTAATTTACACTACTTTTTGGGAATTGAGGTTATCCGGGATGATTCAGGCTTCTATTTGTCCCTGTCCCGGTACATTCAGAATCTTCTTCTCCGGACGAACATGAACAATTCAGGCTCTGTAAGCACTCCCATGTCCCTGTCGTCCCCAACTGAAACAACTCCTTTTCCTAATCCACTGTTGTACCGAAGCAATGTTGGTAGTTTGCAATACCTTGCATTTACGAGGCCCGACATTTCATTTGCGGTAAACAAGGTTTGCCAAGCTATGCACCATCCACAAGAACATCATTGGCAGGCTGTTAAACGGGTCCTTCGATACCTTCATCCTACTTCTGATCTTAAATTTCGTATATCTGCCGATGAAAATTCTCAACTGCATGCGTTCTCCGATTCAGATTGGGCTGGTGACATTCTTGATCGCCGATCCAGTAGAGCATATTGCATATTCCATGGTAACAACCTTATATCCTGGAGCTCAAAGAAGTAGGACACGGTTGCTCGCTCCTCAACTGAAGCCGAGTACAGCAATCTAGCCACTACTACATGTGAGACTTTGTGGATACAAGGCTTACTTGCCGAATTGCGAACCTTCCTTCATCAGCCTCTGGTTCTTTGGTGTGATAACCTTGGAGCTACGTATTTGGCAATAAATCCGGTACTCCATCACCGGATCAAGCATATTTCTCTCGACTCTCATTTTGTTTGGGAAAGAGTCCAAGCAAAATATTTACTAGTGGGATTCATTACATCCAAATCCCAAATCGCAGACATCCTCACTAAGCCTCTCGCTTCACCTCGATTCCTTCAGTTGCGTCCCAAGCTTTGCTTGCACCAAGCTCGGAACGAGGGGGCGTAGTAATACAAACCCAATACCTTCCTTGTATAGTCCATGTATTTAGGCCCAATGTTTTTGTAACAATGAATATGCAGAAGAAGACAAATAGGAAGGCTCTAGACACAATACCTTTTGATATCTATAAGTAATGTATTCAGAAGCGTTAATATGAATGAATAGAAAACATTTGACAGATGTATTTCAACGTCATCTTTCACTATTCTATTCTCTAGTAGCCAAGGTCTTAATTAATTTTCCATCTAATTTTATTACACCTACTCTTAACTTAATTGAATTGCCAATTAATGTTTAAATTGATCGATTTATATCTCTTGTACGTAATCAAATTAAACCAGTTGATCAAAGAGAACATAACCACGGTCAATATATTAGGGGCAGTAGAGGGTAGTATCCACCACTTGAGTTGCAGTTCGTGGCCGGATAGTTGACCGTTGCTCTATTCTTGATCTTCAATCTCATCAATTTCCATTTTCCATAGCTGGATATAATAAAGAATTGGATATAAATAGACATACAATATACACGTGTACCCAAACCAATCACAGTTTTTGTTTTGGGACATTTTGCAAAATGACCACGAAATGGGACCAAATTTGCGAAATAGCCACGTTTTGGGACAAATTAGTAAAATGACCGCAATATAAACCCCTTGTCTCTCTCTCTCTCCTACGCGTTCCGTCTCTCCCCGGACCCCTCCCTCTCTCTCGATCTCTTCTCCCCGGACCTCTCTCGCTCTTTCCAACGCCGATCATCTCTCCGAGCCGATGATTTTACCGTTTCTCACATCGATATGCTCGTCACCTACACCGATTCGTCCGGTCTTGCCGCAGAGGAGCAACGAGCGAGCGAGGTCGAGCAGCCGGAGCAAGTGAGCGGCCTTCATCACCTCAGATCTGGCTGTATTGTAGGTAACTGTCGATTATGTTTTATTACTTGTTCCATCTTTGCTTCTGAATATACCGGACTTTTCCTTACCAAATTTGCGCCGAAGGCGCAAATTTTCTTCGAATTCCATTAATCATTGACGTTTCTTATATTTTACTTCCGACTGATCGATCTTTGCTTCCGACTGTTTTCCATATCAATCGATCGAAGATCGATTGATAAGAAACTCGATTTTGTTTGTGATGGCTGCAATTACTGAACGAAATCTGAAATCTTGTCCTTGTGATTGATATGTTGTTTTATGTTTTGCACATAACCTGTTTGATGAAATGCCCCAATAGGCCGAGTGACTGTATTTTTACGAGCCGAGGTTTCCTTATCAATCGATCTTCGATCGATTGATAAGGAGCTCGATTTTTGCTTCCGACTGTTTTACTTATCAATCGATCTTTGCTTTCGACTGTTTTACCTATCAATCGATCGATCGATTGATAAGGAACTCAATTTTGTTTGTAATGGCTGCAATTGCTGAACGAAATCTGAAATCTTGTCCTTGTTGGTCTTAAAGTTTGTAGGTTTCCTACCGCTGAGCGATTCTTGAAGCAATGTTCGTTTGATTTGAATGGTTGTACTGATGATGGATAAGATGGTCTATAGTTGGAAATGATGGTGTAGATGATATCACTAGAGAATTTAATGGCTTTGAATCTTTCCTATGCAAATGGATTTCCTTCTGTCAGCAATGCAATTTAGTGCGCCCGAGCATCAATGCTCCTACAGGTTAGTTGTATATAAGATTGAATAGTTGATGAGCAGTGGCCATAAGTTCTGACTTGTGAGGTTACTAGAATGTGAAGTTTTAGTTATAACTGATTTCTTTTTGTTTGAGGTCAATGAATTAGCAATTCATGCTAATGGGATGGTGCTTGTGCCAAAAAATCTTCGTTGTTGACACCAGAGGATCTTTTAGTTATTGCTTTTTATCACTATCACTATGATTTCTGTGTTGATCATGTAGTATCTTTTACAGTAAATGACATTTGATAACTCCCTCCCTTGATGAAAATCGGAATAGATGTTTCAAAGGCTTTGACAGGATTTTTGTGTCAAAGGCCTTGGAGCATTGACAATTGATGAAATACAAAACCTATAGTATATGTTCGTATATTATTTTATCTTAATATATAATTCCGTTATATTATATATATATATATATATATATATATATATATATATATATATATCTAACCATTTCAGGAAGTATAATCGAGATTACATCCTTCCTTACATGTTGAAGAAATCAATTCAAATTAGATCATGGCGTTTTGAAGTATCCATATATAGAAGATTGCAAGATCAAACTGATTCCAAAAGAGCCGTTGGAGATCTGGTGTTGAAGATTCTCACGCTCCATGATTTTATATAAAGGAAAGGAAGGAGAAGACAGAAACAACAAGTGCTACACACGAGCTTCATTCATTCAAGCGATCTGTCTTCCAAGTGTCTCTCTGCTAAGCGCTCAAATAGTTTGTTGTTTATTTCAAAGCCTTTGAGAGTCACTGTGAGCTTATAGGATATATTCATTTCAAGTGTTACTCGAGAGTTTATAACTCGGGAAGTCGCACTAGGCTATTAATTGATTTGCGAGAGTTAGAGGATTGTACTAGATAGCTGAGAGAGGTAGGGCTCTTCTAGATTGGTCTAGGACTCCAAGGGAACGTGAGTTGACTAGATTGCAATTGTATAGGAGAGAGGCTTCTCGGTGAGCTATTAGGATCCTAAGCTAAGCATTCAATAAAGCCTTTGAATCCTAGGGTTGTGGAAGAACCCTAGGCGGGGACGTAGGCCAAGTTGTGCTGAACCTCGTAAACAATTACTCATGTCCTTTAATTATTGCTTTACCTTATTTCCGCACTTGGTTCGATTGTCTAACTTTGTGATTCAGGTTTAATCTCAAAGGGTTTTTTACGAGCTCCAAAAGTCTTGAGACTTTCTGCGAAAAACGGGCATACTCTATTCAACCCCCCCTTCTAAAGTATTTCTTATTACATTGTTTTACATTATCGAACCTTCAATTGGTATCAGAGCTTTACTCACTGTTTTTGATCTAACAATCTTGTGAGTTTTCGATCATGTCTGGTGAAGCAAGCGAAGGATTTGCACAGGGAAGGTCCACAAGCACACCGCCACTCTTTGTAGGAAACAACTTTGTCCACTGGAGATCTTTGATGAAGATGTTCATCATAGACCAAGATCTAGAGCTTTGGAACATCATAGAGAATGGTCCGAAGATTCCAGAAAAGGATGGACCAAATGACACCAAAATTGAAAAGAAGGAGTCTGAATACAACCAAGCAGATCTTGAAACCATCTCCAAAAACTACAGGGCTATTAACTTACTTTATTGAGGTCTTAGCACTAATGAGTTTAACAATATTTCCTCTTGTAGGTCAGCTAAAGAGATTTGGGACAAGTTGGTCGTCATCTATGAAGGAACGAGCCAAGTGAAAGACACCAAGATCAGCATCTTCCTTCAAAAGTATGAGCTCTTCAAGATGAAGTCCGATGAGTCAATCAAAGCCATGTTCACACGATTCACAGAAATCACCAACAATCTTGACTCTCACGGCAAGAGCTTTACCAACGTTGAGAAAGTGAGGAAGATACCGAGGTGCCTTCCAAAGGAGAAATGGGGTCCAAAAGTAACAGCTATAGAGGAAGCACAAGACCTCACCACTCTACCCCTTGATGACCTTCTTGGGAAGCTAATCACGCATGAGATGATCCTAAACGAAGACGATGGAGAACTTCCAGCTAGCACCAAGAACTTGGCACTCAAGTCTAAGAAGGATGAGCCCAAGGATGGATCTGATTCCGAAGATGAGGATGACGATGAGGGCGATCCTTTTGCTCTTATCACAAGAGGCCTTGCTAGAATTCTAAAAATGAAGAAGTAATTCAACAACAAGGATGGATCAGAGTCTTCAAAATTTCGAGGTAAGCCTCAATACAACAAGTATGAAAAGAAGACTAAACCGTTGTCTTGTTTTGAATGTGGTGAAACAGATCATCTTGTGAAGGACTGCCCTCAAAAGACAAAGAGCTAGCCCAAGAAAGGTGACAAATGGAAGAAGAAAGCCATGGTGGCTACTTGGAGTGATTCCGACTCTGACTCCGACGATGAGAAGGCCAACATTTGTCTTATGGCCTCAGAAAATGAATCCCACGATGACAAACTTGAAGCTACTGTAAGAGAACGCATGGAAAGTCTAAAAGAGGTATTATCGGAATTCCTTTCAAATATGATTGCCAATGAAGAGAAGTTTATTGCCCAAACTAACATTCTTATTAAGAGAACTGTGGACTAGGAAAGAACTATTGAGGATCTGTCTATGAGGGTCAAAGGTCTTGAAGCTTCTTATTCAGGTCATGACATTAAAGTCAAGACGCTTGACTCGGAGAAATCTGAACTCAAGCAAGATCTCTCCTCTCTAAGAAATGAGCATCATGACTTAGAGAACGAGAAGATCTCCCTGAATAATAAGATTCTAGACCAACAGACAACCCTCATAAGTTTTACCAAATCCAAAGGCACTCTCGATAAGATGTTGGGTGAGCAACAAAGCTCTCTAAACAAAAGTGGTATTGGTTACAACCCAAAATTTTTAAAGAAGCAACACATTACCACTTTTGTAAAGGCTAAAGGAAGCAGAACCTCTCCTATATGTCACCATTGTGCTAAAAAGGGACAGGTAAAAGAGACCTGCCCTTGTAGAAGAAAGGATCCCTATATTATTCGCAATACATTTCCTGTTCATTTGAGAAAAGAACGGATAACACAAGTTTGGGTCCCAAAAGGCACTATTTTACCAAACATGGTTTACCCCAACAATGGATCCAAATTTGCTTATTGGTCTAGCCACAAAGGTTGATGTCTGTTTTGCAGAAGATCACCAAGGTGAAAGAACACAAATGGATTATTGATAGTGGTTGCTCGAGGCATATGAGTGGGAAGAGTTCTCTCTTTCATGATCTAAATGAGCAATCCACGGGAACAATCACTCTTGGTGACAAAGGAAAATGCGACATTGTTGGTATTGATAGTGTAGGAAGTGATTCCAGCCACAGTATTAAAAATGTCTATCTTGTTAATGGTTTAAAGTATAATCTGCTTAGCGTTTCTCAACTATGTGATAGTGGCAACAATGTCAGATTTAACAAGAAAAGATGTATAGTGTGCAGAGATGATACAGGTGAAGTTATATTGACTGCATATCGCTACAACAACATATACGCTGTAAATGCTGATCAAGTGGCACAAGGGAGCTTAACCTGTTTAAAGGCCTTGACGGACGATCCAAAGCTTTGGCACAGGAGACTCGGTCATGTGAGTCCACATACACTACAGAAGCTTGTGTCCAAAGGGCTTGTAAGAGGGCTACCTGAGATGGACTTCAAAGGTATTGACATGTGTAATGCTTGCACACGAGATAAACAAACACGTAGCTCCTTCAAACCCAAAAAGGTTGTAAGTTCTTCTAGACCTCTTGAACTTTTACATATGGATTTATGTGGTCCTATGCGAGTCAAATCTCCCAATGGTAAAAAGTACATGCTAGTTATTGTCGATGATTTTTCAAGATATACTTGGGTTGCATTTTTGAAAGAAAAATCAGAGGCCTTATTTGAGTTTTCAAAACTTTGTAAGGAGTTGCAAACTTTAAGAAATGAGCCCATAGTGTCTATTCAGAGTGATCATGGTAGGGAGTTTGATCAACTTCAATTTGATTTGTTTTGTGCTAAATATAGCATCTCCCATAACTTCTCTGCTCCTAGGACACCTCAACAAAACGGGGTTGTGGAACGCTAAAACCGCACCTTAGAGGATATGGTCAGGACTATGCTTTTAGAAAATGCATTACCTAAAACCTATTGGGCTGAAGCTGTTAATACAGCTAACTACATTTTAAATCGTTGTCTTATTCGTTCCATCTTAAAGAAAACTCCTTATGAACTTTTCAAAGGCCGCAAACCACTTATATCTTATTTTAAACCCTTTGGCTATACTTGTTTTGTTCACAACAATGGAAAAGATAACATTGGGAAATTTGATGCGCGTAGTGATGAAGGTATATTTCTTGGCTATTCCACGAGTAGCAAAGCTTATAGAATCTTCAATAAAAGGACCCAGGTTGTTGAAGAAAGTATACATGTTATTTTTGATGAATGCAATGACGGTGCTTTGAGTGATAGTGTTGCAGATATAGATCTTAACATCCATGATGAGAACTAGGAAGGTGATAATGCTGCTACCAAGAACACAGAGAAGAGGAACATGAAGGAACCGATTCTTAACCCTGAAGAATTGACCCAAGGTGTTGAAGATGCGTCCAAAGGCCTTGGTGTCCAATCCAACAGTGTTGAAGCGTCAGAAACTGCTGTAACTGAACGTAACATAACCATGGAGTCAGATGTACAAAAAATCAATCCTATTGGTGTGATGAATCAAGGAGCTGAGACTAGCAAAAGGAAATTCAAATACTCCTCATCACACTCATTGAAGGATATCATTTCTGACCCTACTTCTAGTGTTCAAACTCGTTCTAAACTTAAAGATCTTTGTGCTTTTAACGCGTTTGTTTCTCTTATTGAGCCAAAGAAGGTAAATGAGGCACTTCAGGAGCCAGACTGGATCATTGCTATGCAAAGTGAGCTTAACGAATTTGAAAGGAACAAAGTCTGGACCTTGAAGCCTAGGCCAAAGCATCAATCAGTCATTGGCACTCGATGGGTGTTTCGAAACAAGCTAGATGAGAATGGCAAGGTTGTGAGGAACAAGGCACGGCTTGTTGCTAAAGGCTACAATCAAGAGGAAGGTATCGACTACGAGGAGACCTTTGCTCCCGTAGCCAGGCTTGAAGCCATTCACATTTTATTAGCATTTGCATCTTTTATGAGCATAAAGTTATATCAAATGGATGTCAAGTGTGCTTTTCTCAATGGTTTCTTGGAGGAAGAAGTATATGTGGCTCAACCCCCAGGTTTTGAAAGTTCAGAATTTCCCAATCATGTTTACAAACTTGACAAGGCGCTTTATGGTTTGAAACAAGCCCCAAGAGCTTGGTACGAGCGCTTGTCAAAATACCTTTTAGAAAATGATTTTAAAAGGGGGTTGATCGACAAAACTCTTTTTATCAAAACCAAAGGAAAGGACATTTTGGTTATTCAAATTTATGTTGATGATATATTGTTTGGTGCTACTAACACATCGTTGTGCAAGGAATTTTCTGACATCATGTGCAGTGAATTTGAGATGAGCTTGATGGGTGAACTCAACTTCTTTTTAGGGTTACAAGTTCATCAATCCAAGAAAGGGATCTTCGTCAACCAAAGCAAGTACACTAAGGATCTCTTGAAGAAGTTCAAGATGGATCAATCCAAGGCAGCCAAGACTCCTATGAGCTCAACGTTGTCTGTAGATCAAGACAAGACTGGGACAAGTGTCAATCAAAAGGAGTATCGAGGAATGATTGGATCTTTATTATATCTCACGGCCAGTAGACCTGACATCATGTTTAGTGTTTGCATGTGTGCTAGGTTTCAAGCTGATCCAAAAGAATCTCACCTCGTGGCTGTAAAGAGAATCTTTCGATATCTCAATGGCACTAAGGAACTTGGACTATGGTACCCAAAGCAAAAGGATTTCACTTTAATTGGATATTCTGATGCAGATTTTGCAGGCTACAAAGTGGATAGGAAGAGCACATCAGGATGTTGTCAATTCTTAGGAGCATCTTTGATCAGTTGGCACTCAAAGAAGCAAAACTCAGTTGCTCTATCAACTGCAGAAGCCGAATACATTGCAGCTGGAGCTTGTTGCTCCCAAATCCTTTGGATAGCTCAACAAATGCGAGATCTTGGCATCAACCTCAAGGGTATCCCAATTAAGTGTGACAATACAAGTGCCATATCCATCACTAAGAATCCTATTTAGGATTCGAGGACCAAACATATTGATGTAAGGCATCATTTCATTAGAGATCATGTTGAAAAAGGTGATGTGTCCATATCTTTTATTTCTACTGATTATCAATGGGCTGACATTTTTACTAAGCCTTTGGCAGAGGACAAGTTCACCTTCATAAGACGAGAGATTGGGATGTTTAACAAGGATGCACTTTCGTAGGGGGAGCTTTCCCTTTACGAAAGATAAACTCCACTCAGTGTCAAGACCTTTGAGAGTTATGTCAAGGTCTGCAAACTGAACAGTGGAGTACATATAACGGATCATATATTTGTGGTTAATATCTTTTTAGATATTTAATCAATTATATTTGTTTTAATCGGACTTCAAAAATTGCCAATTTCTATGATTTCCTTAACCGTTAAGATATTTTATTTTTTGGAAATATATTTTTGTTACCTTGTCCGATTTTAATGGATATTTGAATTTGAATTTGAAATTGAAAACCTTTCAAATCTTAGCAATGTAATGGTTTCTTTCCTTGGAACCCTAAACCCATCCCATCAATCCGTCACCCTCTCTCTCTACTTAAACCAAATCCTGTACCCGATTACACCACACCTCAGAAATTATCCAAACCCTTTCACTTCTTCATCTTCAACCTCTCAAAGAAACCCTAACCGACTACCTCCATGGCACCCAAAAACAAGAAAGCTGTCACTCCCAAAAGACTTGGCGCCACCACCAAGGGACGCCAGGCCACTGCTACCTCTCCCACACCCGAACCTGCTACTCAAGCCATCATCCCAACTGTCGTCCAGAGCACCATTGCTGAGAGCTCGGCCATTGCTCCCAAAAGCTCTCAAAAGCGCTCTGCTAAAAAGCCGATTAGTGCCAAACAGAAAGGGAAGAGAAAGGTCTTGGCTGAGGACCCAGATGATGATGTGGAGGAAGAGGATCTCGACGACCTTGATGTTGCCCTGGAAAGAGATGCTGCCAGGGAAGCCGAGGAGGAGGCCTTGAGGCAGAAAAAGGCCGATGAGGAGGCCAAACTTGCTAAGAAACAGGCCGAGGAAGAAGCTGAGCGGATTCGGAAGGAAGCCGAAGCCGAGGAGGTTCCATCTGAGGTGGAGCCTGAGGAAGAAGAAGAAGAAGAAGAGGAGCAAGAGGGATCTGGATAGGACGAGGAACCAGAAGGAGATGACGCGGGGTCCGCTGAGGACTTGGGGTCTGAGGAAGAGGAGGAAGAATCTCCCTCTCCTTCTCCTCCTCCCCCGTCTCCGAAGAAGCGGAAAGCCCCTACTCCAGTCAAGCCTCCATCCCCTAAGCATACGAGGAAGGGCCCTGTCAAGAGTCTTGTAGCGCCTGTCAAGAGAGCTGCTCCAACTGTTGCACGCAGAAAGAATGCAGACCCCCCGGCCTATATCCAGGTAAATCAATCCTTGCCCTCCTCTTGGTTTCAAGATGCTGAGACTGCTGGTAAGTGGGTAGACGAGTTTCGTACTCGTAAGCTTAGCTGTTCAGATTTTTTAGATTTTGAATTCTTTGAAGCTTTGAAGATACCTTGCATTGAGTTCCTCAAAAATTCCCCAGCCTGGACTCTTCTTAACCGTGAAACTGTCTACTATCCCGAGCTTACCCAACTCTTCTACATCAACCTAAAAGCCAAGAACGATACTGATGGTTGGTCTTTGGAGACTATTGTCAAAGGGGTTAGAATCTCTCTCAACCCCAATGACTTTGCCGATCTCCTAGGCTTACCTACCCCTGTTCCACCATCTGAAATCCACCCCTCAAAAGAAAACTGCATCATCCTAGCCCGAGCCAAATATCTCCTACCCGAAGCATCAAACAGCACCTCAAAGCAACTCACCCACTCATCCCTAACCCTTGAGGCAAAAATTATTTTTAACATCATTGTTAGATGCCTTTTACCCCGACTCAACTCTGGCTCACTCCTTACTGACAATGCCATGGTTCTGCTCTACCGCATTCTAAATGGCCTTGATCTTGATCTGGCCAACACTATCCTTGGAACCATGGCCCATGCTAGAAGAGCTCGAAAAGGCTCTCCCCTCCCCTTTGCTACCCTTTTGACCCCTATCTTCAAAGCTTTTGGAATTGATGTCAAAAATGAAGAACAGCTGCGTCATACGGGTATGTTCGACTCTAAAGGCCTTGAAAAGATTGGCATCACTCGGTCTCCCCAAGGGACCTTGAGTCTTGCCACTCCTTCAAAAGCCTTTCCCACTGCTCCAGCTTTCGATGAACGCATGGACAACCTAGAGTTGGGCTTGGAGGAGGTTCGCCTGGATATTAAGGAGCTGCAGAAGGAGTTGATGACGACAATGAGCGGGATTTCAACGATGCTGGAAGGACTGTGGACGAGGCTCACCGATGATGCTCTGGATTGACCTAAACCTTAACCCACCCTATCCCACCCCTGAAACTCGTTACTTTGCTGGTTTTTGGAAACGTTTTCAAAACTTTTAGTAACTATTGGTGACTGTTTTACCTCCGCCCTTTGTTGAAAGACAAAAAGGGGGAGATGATCGTTAGACTTTGAAAACCTCTGCTGCTTAAAGGTCTTGGAAGACCTTGCTTTTTGATTTATGGTTTTCGGTTGGATATTTTCTTACTTTAAAATTATTTGATCCAACATTTGTCTAACCCTTGCAGGTACTTAGTCTGTTTTTGCTTATGATATTTTTGTTTGACTAAGTTGAAGGGATGCACAGGTTTTGTCTTTCATCAAGGGGGAGATTGATAACTCCCTCCCTTGATGAAAATCGGAATAGATGTTTCAAAGGCTTTGACAGGATTTTTGTGTCAAAGGCCTTGGAGCATTGACAGTTGATGAAATACAAAACCTATAGTATATGTTCGTATATTATTTTATCTTAATATATAATTCTGTTATATTATATATATATATATATATATATATATATATATATATATATATATATATATCTAACCATTTCAGGAAGTATAATCGAGATTACATCCTTCCTTACATGTTGAAGAAATCAATTCAAATTAGATCATGACGTTTTGAAGTATCCATATATAGAAGATTGCAAGATCAAACTGATTCCAAAAGAGCCGTTGGAGATCTGGTGTTGAAGATTCTCACGCTCCATGATTTTATATAAAGGAAAGGAAGGAGAAGACAGAAACAACAAGTGCTACACACGAGCTTCATTCATTCAAGCGATCTGTCTTCCAAGTGTCTCTCTGCTAAGCGCTCAAATAGTTTGTTGTTTATTTCAAAGCCTTTGAGAGTCACTGTGAGCTTATAGGATATATTCATTTCAAGTGTTACTCGAGAGTTTATAACTCTGGAAGTCGCACTAGGCTATTGATTTGCGAGAGTTAGAGGATTGTACTAGATAGCTGAGAGAGGTAGGGCTCTTCTAGATTGGTCTAGGACTCCAAGGGAACGTGAGTTGACTAGATTGCAATTGTATAGGAGAGAGGCTTCTCGGTGAGCTATTAGGATCCTAAGCTAAGCATTCAATAAAGCCTTTGAATCCTAGGGTTGTGGAAGAACCCTAGGCGGGGACGTAGGCCAAGTTGTGATGAACCTCGTAAACAATTACTCGTGTCCTTTAATTATTGCTTTACCTTATTTCCGCACTTGGTTCGATTGTCTAACTTTGTGATTCAGGTTTAATCTCAAAGGGTTTTTTACGAGCTCCAAAAGTCTTGAGACTTTCTGCGAAAAACGGGCATACTCTATTCAACCCCCCTTCTAGAGTATTTCTTATTACATTGTTTTACATTATCGAACCTTCAACATTTATACTCTCCTGCCTTTTAGTTCCGGGAGTCATAGGAACAGTTCAAGCTTTGGAGGCGATAAAGATAGCGAGTGCTGTTGGCGAGCCACTTTCTGGAAGGATACTGGTTTTTGACCTTGTTGATTGGTGGTTTAGGAGAAACAGAAGCACTGTTGGTGAATGAAAAAGAAACAACTATTTGATATTCTTTTCTCATCACCTTTTGTAGGAACTGATGTCATCCTCAAGCGGAAGAAGAAGGCTCCACCTTGGGAGTCGTTGAAGAAATGGAGTTAATTATTTTATTATTTATATTTCTTAATTATCATATTTTATTATTTCATATATTAGGATTTTTTATTAAGTTTTATCTTCTAGGTTTATTTATCTTTAGGATTAAAATTCTATCTTTATTGAGTTCTTGACTGCAAGTTGTGATCTTTTATTCCTAGTTGCTACATATCATGCCTATGACTGTGATTCTTGGATTAAAAGCATTATATAAACTCGCACCACTAAAGAACCCTAATTTTTCCAGTTTCTAGCCTATTTTCCCTATTTTCTTTATTTTTGCTTACTTTTGGATCATCGTAGCTTCTTATTATTTTTTTTTTAATTTTTTTTTTTGCTCTTAATTTTAGGTTGCTGCCTTCTTTTCCAGCAGCTTGTTCATAGTTAAAAAAAAAAAGAAAAAAGAGAGAGAGAAAAGCCGAGCATATTCAAAAAAAAAAGAGCATTATTTCTTTACATTGTTGAGTTAGTAACTCTTCCTTGTTAGTTCTTTGATTGCTACATGTTAGATGATCTAAACGGTTTTAAGCATTACAAAAGAACCCTACTTGTGTGATTTTGTGCTGTGCCGACACTGGAGCCTTGGTCACACCCCTCTGTCTCTGAACCGTGTTGCAACCGTCAGATAATAGTTGACGGAGTGTGTGCACTTGATTGCCCTTGTGATTGCTTTGTCGATTATTACACTTTCTTCTTATTCAAGCATCACATTGTAGCTCTTATTCTTCCACATTAAGCCGCTTGTTTATACTTGCTATCCTTGATATCCGACTTGTGGTTGATTTAAATTGCAATTTTGATTATTACCTGCTGTCTTCAATATTGCAAAATTCTGTGTCCAGGGGAATTGCTTGAATATTGTGCCTTGTTTTCTCGCTCTTTGATTTCTAAAATTTGAATCACTCTTAGGAATCACTAGAGCTTGCATTACTTGGTTTTTGGTCTTTGCTCCGTTTACTTGTTTCTCTTCTGCTATTGTAGGAACATGTCGAATGCCAATAACCCCAACCCTTCCCCTACCCCTCCTGCACCACACGCTGGAGAGATCGACACTACAGAGTTCGACGACGTTCTCTGCCTTGTCAATCGACGGGTCCTACACATTCAGAAGTCTCCCATGGTTGATCAAAGGGAGAACATCTTCCACACCAAGTGTGTGGTTCGTGAGGCTACCTTAAGTGTCATCATCGACGGTGGGAGTTGCTGCAATCTCATCAATGAAAAGGTAGTGGATTACCTCCATTTGACTACTACTCCTAAAGCTACTCACTATGGTTTAAATGGCATAACTGATGATGGTTCTGATATTATGGTCACCAAACAATGTTTAGTTTCATTTTCTATTGGATCATATCATGATACAGTGTTATGTGATGTTGCTCGAATGGATTGTAGTCATATCTTGCTAGGTCGTCCTTGGTTATATGATCGTTCTGTTATGTATGATGGTCGTGCGAATACATATGCCTTCACCTTTGGTGGGAGGAGAGTTACTCTCCTACCCCTTTCGCCTCAAGTTGTTTTAAAGGACCAGGCACGACAACACCAATACAAAGCCGAGAAGGAGGCTGCTGCAAGACGGGAAGCGCATTGCGGCACCGACACCAATCAGGCTGCACCTGCGGCCATACCATTCAGCACCCCTGACTCAGTCGCGCCCTCAGCCCATGATGAGATCAAATTCGTGAGCCCAGATTCAGCACAGCGCGTCGAACTTGTTTCACAGATTCCCGTTGACTCCGACCTCGGAATGGATTCAACTCAGTCTTGTTGCGAAGCTGACTCCACGAGCTTTCCAACATTGTCTCACACGCTAAAGGAATCTTCCATTAAGGCACCCGAAACTGCCCTGCAAGTGGACTGCAGTGCTGCGCATGATGTGTTGGGTGCTTCTGACGACAACGATGATGACGTTGGGGACACTTCTCTTGAGTTAGCTATTGTACCTATTGAGTATTTCCCTTATGTTGAGAATTCTGGAGTTCATAGGGTTATTAAGCCTTTTAATATTGTTCCTTTTGGTTGCTCAATGATCGCTATGACATGTGTTGTTTTTGAGGTTCCTTTGCCTCAAATTCTGCTGGCGCCATCTCAAGCTGAATCTCATGGAAGTTATTTTTTAATTGTTGATCCTTCCCCCTTGCTCTTCAATGACTCGATTCGAGGACGAATTGAAGATAAGAAGGGGAGAATGATGCGGATCAAGATGACCTTTTGTGGGTCCAACAATGATCTTGATCCAGGCGAGCTCTCAAGACCGATTCGAGGGCCATTGATGGCAAAGAGTCTCGTCCTCAAGAGGAAGAAGAAGGCGCCACCATGGAAGAAGATTCAAGATGCATGTCGAGTGGGCCTTGGCCCATGCCGAGTGCTCTTAAGGCCCATGTCGAGTAGCTTAGATGTGTGGGCCAGTTCACTTAATTAATTAGTTTGTTATCTATATAAACTCTTAATTTAGAAGAGTTTAGGATGATGTGTCAATCTTAGAGGCATTTTAGGAGTCTTAAGTAATCATTTTTTTGCCATTTTTCTTTGATTTTCTTTAATTCTCTATTTTTTTCCTTTTTTTTTTCCTTTTTTTTTTTACTAACTATTGGGCTTAATTTAAAACATTGAATTTAATCTAAAATAACTATTGGACTTAACTCAAATTTATTTACTAACTATCTATACAAACTCTTAATTTAGAAGAGTTTAAGATGATGTGTCAATCTTAGAGGCATTTTATGAGTCTTACCTAATCATTTTTTTTCCATTTTTCTTTGTTTTTTCTTTAATTCTCTTTTTTTCTTTTTCCATTTTTTTACTAACTATCTATATAAACTCTTAATTTAGAAGAGTTTAAGATGATGTGTCAATCTTAGAGGCATTTTATGAGTCTTAACTAATCATTTTTTTTTTCATTTTTCTTTGTTTTTTCTTTAATTCTCTTTTTTTTTCTTTTTCCATTTATTCTTTTTTTTTACTAACTATTGGGCTTAATTTGAAACATTGAATTTAATCTAAAATAACTATTGGACTTAACTCAAATTTATTTACTAACTATTGGGCTTAATTCAAAACATTGAATATAAATATTGATTATGACACCTCAAATTTAAACAATGTTATAATGATATTGTTATTATTATTACTGAGTAATTTAAAATATCTATATTTATGTATTATATTTTATATAAAATTTTAAAAAAATAATTTTCTGAGATAATTATAAGATACATTTATTGTAAAGTTTTTTTTATGATTTTTATCTTAACATTTATTAATATTTTATCATATTTTTATATATAATATTTTAGTTTTAAAAAAACGCGTCATGGCGCGGGAATCGTACTAGTTTTATACAAATTAGATAAATAAGGTGGAATTTAATTATATCTCTTCTAGATATAATACTTGGCCACCAAGTTATTAAATTTCTATCTCATTAGGATTTGTTTATCTTATGTTATTTTATTTATCATTAGATAGAATTTTAATCCTAAAGATAAATAAACCTAGAAGATAAAACTTAATCAAAAATCCTAATATATGAAATAATAAAATATGATAATTAAGAAATATAAATAATTAACTCCATTTCTTCAACGACTCCCAAGGTGGAGCCTTCTTCTTCCGCTTGAGGATGACATCAGGAACTGAGGTCATCCTTTCTTCAGGCAAAACAAGAAGTTATAAAGGTTCAATTGCCCTGGAAGGAAGAAGTTAGATTGATTGGTAAAATTCTATATTTAATGCCTTCTTTGCTGCTTGTTTGTATCCTGATTCCCAAGACATGCCAATGAAATTTGTTAGATGAATTCACAGCCTTGAACTCATCCCCCACCACCGCTTTGCAACCTGGAGACAGTAAAAAAGTGTCTTAAGGTAGACGATTTTACAAGTCTGAACTTGTTAATAGACTTGCACGAGTAAAGGATGTTGCTCACCCTTAAGCCGACAAGGCCAACGAAACTGAGGTTGCTCTCGATTGACAAGAAGTTTGATGGATCGAGTAAAAGGGTATGTGCTGGATGGTCTTCACTACCATCATAAGTTGCAAACTCGGGCACTTCGGCTTTGTAGGCAAATGCTAGACGGCAAAGAGCACTGCTCGACATATCATGGAGGCTTTCTAGGATGATGTTCCATGGAGTTCATTCATTTGTTTTGAATTTATTTGCTGGGAAATTGGTAATGTAAGGCTTTGTAAGCCAGACATGCAAATTTCTCTGCTTCTGTACAAATACTGAGGAAACCTTGAAGAGAGTAGGAGATTGCATCTATATAAATGATATTGTTGCTAAGCATATTCAGTTGTTAGGTCTGGCATCTGACTTTGAAAGGTTGAACTTTACATATTTCATGTGTGATTGTTATCCTTTTTCATGTGCATGTTGGTCTGGGCACCTGTGCTCTTTCCCGTTAGTATGCATGTATTTATTTGCTAGTCTATTAGCTCTTGTTCTTTGACTAAGTTTATTCCTTCTTTTGGTCTCAGTTGAAATCTGCTCTACTGCTTCATGTTGAAGGAACTAGTCCAGTTGCTGAAGACATTGGCCGACAGGTAGTTCCCTCTCCACTCCTTGCCATCACATTCCTAGCTATTATTTGGAATAGGGAAATTATATACTGTAGCTATTATTTGGAAAAGAGGGTCACCACAAATCAATTGCATGCTAAGTGCATTAGTGGTTGCATAACTTGCATACAAGACTCTCTCCATTTGTTCAACCAAAAAAAAAAACTCCTATCTTTGCGCAAATATATTAAGGTTTATTTTTAGTTTAAATATGGCTTTTAAAAAATATACAAAAGTGGAGACTTAGGAGATTTAGAGATGCACTAGCAGACTGTCGAGTTATCAAGTCATTCATAAAAAGTGAGCCATTTCTTCAATACATTCATTAATGGCAACATCAAGTATGATATAAAAAGTGTGATTTAAAGCCTATTAGCTCAAACTGGTAGAGCGATGTGTCATGCACAAATATGCGGCTTCAAATCCCACATAGGCTATTTATGGTTGTCTTTTCTTTTCTTTTTTCTTGTTCAAGAATAAGATTATAAATTGCAAGAATAAAATGATAAAGAGCATAAATAAGATGATAAAATGCAAAAATTAAAACGATAGTGTGAATAATAAAATGATGGT
The DNA here is from genome assembly GCA_037127255.1 of Persicaria tinctoria. NCBI lineage: Eukaryota > Viridiplantae > Streptophyta > Magnoliopsida > Caryophyllales > Polygonaceae > Persicaria > Persicaria tinctoria. The sequence goes on along the minus strand of JBANSL010000012.1, from coordinate 35,740,786 downwards.
GAAAGAATAATAATTAAAATGACAGTGTCAGCACTAATTTTCACCACTAGTTGTGCAAAAATAAAGTATTTATGAGGAAAAATAAGAGCATGTTGTGCAATAATTTGTTGAGAAAGTATGAAATTATATTGAGAGAAAATAAGATCATGTTGAGAACAAATTCCCATGTCTCGATTGTTGTGCAAAAATAATCTATAGTTGAGCAAAAATAAGACAATGTTGAGAAAAATTTTACCAATCCCTCCATGTTGTGCAATTATTGTCTATTGATGAGCAAAAATAAGATCATATTGTGCAATAATCTATTAAAAAAGTATAAAATTATATTTACAAAAAAAAAGATCATGTTGAGACACAATTTCACAAGTCTCGAATGTTGAGCAAAAATAAAGTATTGATGAGCAAAAATAAGAGCATGTTGTGCAATAATTTATTAAGAAAGTATGAAATTATATTGAGAGAAAATAAAATCATGTTGAGAACAAATTCACAAGTCTCGATTGTTGTGCAAAAATTACATATTGTTGAGCAAAAATGAGATGATCTTGTGCAATAATTTATTGAGAAAGTATGAAATTATATTGAGAGAAAATAAAATCATGTTAAGAACAATTTCACAAGTCTCTATTGTTGTGCAAAAATAACCTATTATTGAGCAAAAATAAGATGATGTTGATCAAAATTTCACCAATCCCCCACGTTGTGCAATTTTACTCTATTGATGAGCAAAAATAAGACCGTGTTGTGCAATAATCTGTTAAAAAAGTATAAAATTATATTTACAAAAAATAAGATTATGTGGAGAGACAATTTCATAAGTCTCGATTGTTGTGCAAAAATAAAGAATTGTTGAGCAAAAATAAGATCATGTTGTGCAATAATCTATTGAGAAAGGATGAAAACATATTGAGAGAAAATAAAATCATGTTGAGAACAATTTCACAAGTCTCGATTGTTGTGCAAAAATAATCTATTGTTGAGCAAAAATAAGATCATGTTGAGCAAATTTCCACCAATCCTCCATGTTGTGCAATTATAGTCTATTGATGAGAAAAAATATGACCATGTTGTGCAATAATCTATTGAGAAAGTATAAATTAATATCGAGGAAAAAAAAAGCTCATGTTGAGCACAATTTCAAGCTAAAATTGCACATTTTTCAAACTAAAATTGCACATTTTAAGTTCTAAAATTGCAAATTCGAACTAAAACTGCATTTTTCCCCTATGTCAGCACCCATTTGAAAACGATGTCAGTACTACAAAATATGTATAAAAACGATGTCAGCACTAAAAATACGCATAAAAACAATGTCAACACTAATTTGTTTGCAAATTATTAAAAAAAGTGCAGAATCAACATTCTTCATGGCATTTGAAATGTAAGCTACTGGAGGTGAAGGGAGTTTTGTGTTAGCACTTTTTTTAAATAAAAAAAATTCACGTCAGCACTTTTAAAAAAGTGCAGTTGCACAACTGCACTTTAAAGATGCACAACCGCACTTTAAGGATTCGACCATTTTCTGGATTCTTAGTACTTCATCAACATAAGTTTTCCCAATATATTTCGCATTCTGTAATATATTTTAGAGTTGTACAACCGTAGTTTAGAGTTGCACAACCACACCTTAAATTTGCACAAATGCACCTTAAAGGTGCACAATTGTAGTTTAGAGTTACATAATTGTATGTTAGAGTTGCACAATTGTATTTTATAATTGCACAACTGTATTTTAAAATTGCACAATTATTTCTTGGAATTGCACAACTTTTTATTTCTATTTTTGTCAACACTTTTTTTTAAAAAAAAAAGATTTTAGTCTATTTGTGTCCGCACCTCCAAGAAACACTTTTCATTCTATTTGTCTCCAATTCAAGTGGCTCAGTGCTTCAACCAAAATTTACACTACCAACAACACGATAGCCTATACGGGATTTGAACCCGTATCTTTGTGTTTGTACACAACGCTCTACCGATTTGAGCTAATAGGCTTCACAAAATAATAAAACAAGATGGGTGGAGATTTATTACCAATATATATGTCATTTGACCAAATGCACTATATGATTTGAGCTAATAAGCTGAAAACAATGTAGGTCAAATGGGCTCGAGTGAAGTTCCACGACAAGCTTTAGACAGTGTAGCTGACATCTAGTGCAGTAATCCATTTAGTTCGCAGCAGTAACAAGAAGCTCACGATGATGCAGTTAATGGCAGACCTTCCCATCCTCGGAAAGCCATTTCGGAAGTAAAAAATGCTACCAATTCACCTCTGAAAGCTTTGAGTGCCATGCCAAATTTGAGAAGAAAGAGAAAGAAAAGCTCATAACATCAGTTATCGAAATCCTTTTTGAATTCACATGATGCAGAAGATGTGTTGTAAAGGGTCAGCTTCTGAATCGGAGTCCCCAAGATGAAGGCCGACTTGCTAATTTTGGAGGATATTTTCCTCGGCTTGCTTATTGTTGTCAGCTAACACAGATTTTATATATACTCATATATGATATATCCAGTGATCAGCTAGATGCATCCCCCTTCCTCTTCTTTATCTTCCTCTTCTCCTTCCTCCTGCACTCGTTAATTCGTTACCCACTCGCTAGACATTACTGTTCAGCCTCATCACTGAGACGATTTATAAAGTTCAGGATCACATCGCTCTGTAGCTGCAGGGTTGACAGTGGATTCATAGCAATGGCTAATTCTCTGATACGGGGTGTGAGCTGCATTTAAGAAACATACAGAGACAATGTCAATGCAACAAAATAAGAACGGCGAATTCAGTTATGGAATAAAGTAAGGAGTACTTACAGCAGGAAGCCCGAAATTCTTATTCAAGTGTTGTGAGGAGGAAATCAAGTATGAAATATAATAAAATAAATCAAACCAGATTCAGGCCCACACAAATAAATACAAGACTCCTCCAATGCAGTAAGAGAAAGTCAGGATCGAATCCACGAGGAAGCGTGTCAGCAGTTCTCAGGTAGCTGTAAATTCTCACAGAAGCAGCAGAAAAGACAAAAAATAACACAGAAACAAAGAAGAAAAGACAGAAATAACAAACAAAGACAGAAAAGGCATGCAAAGCAGAAACAAAAGCGAGGACACAGAAGTTGGTCGATATCGACTAACTGCCCTCGATATCGACTACAGATGTCGACAACAGTAACTCAGAAAAGCAACAAATAACTCGATGCAGACAAGCCAACTCGATCTCGAGTAACAGTCCTCGATATCGACTAAGCAACTCGACAACAGAAACTCATAAACGAAAGTAGACAACTCGATGTAGACAAATTCGTACTCGATATCGAGTAAAGGCTACTCTATATCGACCAAAAACTCCTCTGTATCGACTAGCAAGACAGAAAACTGTAAATCGCAGATTCGAACCCAAACTCAGAAATTTGACAGAAATAAACTCAATATGCTAAAAGACTTCCAAAGCCAGGGTATCAACACCACAACGATAACCATGCAAAGTAATACATAAAGGCATAAAAGATCATGCTTTCCATCAAAATAACTTTCGTTATTAACAAATAGGCATATAGAGGCTTTCACATAAATTCTAATTGTTACTAACCCTTTTTCACATAATTAACCCAAGTTGCATTAAGATCACTTTCGCTTCAATAATACACACAAGGATCACCTTCAATTCTCGCAAAAGAATCATGCTCATAGGGATAGAAGACGAATTGCATAAAAAGATCTGACCTTTACTGCACCACCTCACATGGCCACCGTCGGGCTCACCCCAGCCCCAGAAGTGGGTGGCCTACTCACGCCTCATTGCAATCGCAGACATTGATTGATGAAAAGAACTAAATTGCATTAAACTAAATTCAAACTTACAACCTCCTCTTTCTCTCTCTTTCTCTATGTAACTAATTGTCTCTGAAATTGGATGATGAAAAACCAGCCCCGTGGGCTTTATTTATAGCCTTCTATTCCTTGCTAATCAAGGATAGAATATCTATATCTATATCTAAAATTATATCTAAAGGCTTTAATGATAAATAAATTGTTTAAGGGAAATAAATCTAAAAGGAAAAGATAAATCTAAACTAGGTAATATGTCTTCATGTTGATAGATCTCCTTCCATGGATAGATGATGATAGATTTCGGCCTCCTCGACTTCCTTCGTGCCCAAGGAATCCCAACTCTACCCGGACTGCTCACGTCGACTTGTCTGCGGAAACTGGGCTACTCGATATCGACAAGGGCTAGTCGATATCGACTAGGACTCGTCGTCGACTGGACGTCTCGGGTGGCTCTGCTAGACATGGCTTGGATATGGCTCGGAGGTCTGGTCGATATCGACCACGGCTACTCTGTATCGAGTAGAGGTGGTCTGCGTCTTCGTCCTCGGCTTGGCACAGCTCGTCGACTCCGGACATGACTCCTCGATCTCGACCAAGGCTACTCGACATCGAGTAGGATTCCGGGAGTCGGGTTGTCTTTGGCTCAGTGTCCTCAATCAGCTCTGCTCGACAAAGTTGGTCGACAAAGTTGGTCGATATCGAGTAAGGTGTACTCGATATTGAGTATACTTGGCTTCAGCTTTCTGCTCTGTTCTTGAAACGCACTTTCCCGAGTCCTCGTTTGTCGGATTGACACATATGACCATGCATTGGAAAGCTCTTTCCAAGGGATACAACTCTCATGAAGACATCAAAGCTTGACTCAGAACGAAGGATGGTGAAAAATGGCCTTTTCTCCAGCTGCAACATCATTAGCTTCTCCATGAGTTTCATTTAAGCTCCAAAGTGCGTCCGATTTCTGCGAAATATAACCGAAACTTGTGTAGACCTCCATATATTGCCAAATAAGTGTAAACTACACAGATTCTGTATTATTCTAACCCAAATGCATGCAATGTATGCAGAAATCGATATAAAATTAAGTGTAAAACATGGCAAATTAGGCTCACAACATCAAGCTTATATCAATGGATTCCCACCTGGGATTAACAAGTGATGACCTGAAGCCTAGCAGAAGCAAAGATTGATTGTAGCTAAAGAGTTTCAATCTGTTTCTTCTATTCACAATCACACAATGAGCTGCAATCACAGCCATCACAAAAATTGCAAGATCTGATATCTATTTCTATCAAATGGCAAACACAAAAACTCTTATAGATACCACCCGAAAGATAGATTTACGAAGCAGCTTATAGATTGATTGCAGCAAAAAAGTTTTGATTTGTTTTTCTTATTCACAGCCACACAATAAGCTGCTAGCACATTCCGCACAAAAATTGCAAGATCTGATATCGATTTCTATCAAATTGCAAACATAAAACTATAAAAGCTCATCTAGAAACTAGCAATGGCAAATTAAGCATACCACAAGGAAGGTAAATTAAAGCAACAATCAACCGATTTCTTTTAGCATAAAATTGCCCATCTAATCTTATAATTCAGATAAGAGAAATGAAAATCAGAGTTACTAAAGCCAAAAAATAACAAGGATAGATCAAAAAATGCATCCACCTCCAAATATTCATCATTTTTGCAAAAGGAACTCACCAGCAATTGTTAGGCAAGGAAAATAAATATATTGTCATTCTAGGATCACGGACTCAATTTGTAAATCAAATAAGTGCAGAAAATTGACAACAAGAGGGAAAATGAATGAAAGAGGGCTTAACCTGAGATTAGAAAAAACCTCATCCAAACCCCTCCAAAAAGGTACTACACTACACATATTGTATAGTTTTTAGAAATTAGTAATGCAGTGATATCAAGGATTCAAGGCAACCAACTTCAACGGTTTGCAGACAAACATATAAACCATTAAGCTAATGGATAATATTAAGCTCAACCTATAAACCATTATTAATTATTTTCATATCCAGAGACTAATAGAAAATGGATGATTCTTCTCCTAAATACAAATGAATGCTCTTTACTACAAAAGTCAGTAATAGCAAGCATATATAATCCACAAAAACTTTCAGGGAAGATGATTACAACCTTGTCAAATCACAAATGACCCAATAGAGTGAAAACACTTACATGCAACTCCATAGACCATTTGTTATTTGGTGTAGGCGGAAGAAAGTTATCCAGTGGATCCATATTTACAATGTTATTAACACCTATAAAATGTTCCTTTTCAAACCCCGTTGAATCATTATCTGTTGCATCATACTCTGAGTCCTCCACCAGACAGACGGTCGACTAGTCAAATGAATGCTTGGTGTTGTCATCCCTACATTTCCAAATAATGCATTCTCTTGAATGAGAGTTCCAACATGGAACAAAGTCACATAACATATATACAGAGGATGTAAAGTATACAATGAATTAAAACCCTAGCTTTCTCTAGTACTACAAACTCAAAGAACTGATAAGCAATGAACAAAAAAAGGAGTAAAAAAAGCAGTAAGAAACCATGTGCATTCTTAGCATCTTCACCATGCATAACCTCAACATTGCCCAAACTATCCCCTTCCTGAAACAAAGAAATCGAAGTTCATGATAGATGTATAGTCTCTAGCAAATAAAATAGAAATCAACCCCATCAGCTATCAAAGTACAGAACAAATCGATCAAACAAGTCTTGGAGCAAAACCTGGACAAATTAGGTCCCAGAGGACACAAATACCATCAAGAATTTACCATTACTAAACATCAAGACGAAAGATGAAAAGAAAATAACCCTAGCCTGGAAGTAACAAAGGCACCAATTAATCAGCATTACGACATTACCTCTGCCTTCGGAAACATGGCAACCTCATCGTGACAATCGTCGGCCTCAAATTTAATTGCCACATAGGAGTGCCATCCAGAGCTAAGCCAGGAAAATCAGTATCTGTCTCCTTCTATTTTTGATCTTCTCAGTTGCCGGAGTTTAAGAGATCAACAGCGCCAGTTGAGTAACAAGTAGCAGTAGACCGCGACACTTTGCCTGCAATCTCTTCCGCTCAATCTCTTCTTCCTCTCAATTGTAAGCCTTATCCGATGCCTCGATCACTCGCTCCGCCGCTCCCTCGGTCGCAGATTCGATGATTACAAATCAGGAGGCTTGAATATCAAAAGCCCCGAATTTGAACCCTAGATCTTCAACGAACATCCATGGAGAGATTGGATCCATGGAGAGATTGGAGTTCAAATACAAATCATGCTCATCGCTGTCTTCTTCTAACTCTGTCGTAGATTTAGATCGAAGAAGAAGGAGAAGAGAGTCTTCGACCTTGGAAGAGAGCGAAACGGAGGCGAGATTCGAAGACTCGACAGGCGGCGAGTGAGTCCGTACAATTGATAATAAGTATTTATAGCGGACATTTGGCTAATTTGTCCAAAATGATGGACATTTCACTAATTTGTCCAAAAAAAGTGCATGTTTGGCAAAAATTTTCTTTTGTTTTTCTATTTCCGGATCTAACTTATGCTAGAAAGACTGATATGTTTGTGGGCTCAAGATCAAGACTCAAGATCAAGAATCATGTCGTATATTTGTCAGATCTTGCAATACTCGTCCGATATCTCCTGATTAACAATTGAATTAAACTAATGAGCCTACTAAATAAAGCGACAGAAAATTAACTAAACTAAATTAAAACTAATTAAACAATAATTCTTAACTTAAGAAATTGCAACTAAACTAACTAAACTTAAACTTAAACAAAAGCGATAGAAAGAGAGGTATAGGTTTGGGTGAGCGTGCGGCAATGGCGGCGGGACTGCATCGAGCGCGATCGGTGACACGCAGGAGCGTTGGCTCCTCAGGGCCTGTGAGAGCGAGGCGTCGGGGGATGCGCACAGGAGGCCGATGCTGGTGCTGGTGGGAGCACTCGCGAGGTCGAATCCGGAATCGCCGTGTGCGAGGAGGGTAGCGCAGGAGACAGGCGCCTCAATGAACGAGAGCCTGGTAGCTGAGTGCGATGTCGACGACACGGGCAATGTCGAGGAAGCCGAGTATGGTCGTAGGGAACGAGAGCCTGGTAGCCGCGAGCGATGCCGCAGGAGCGAGACCAATGGCGGATCCACGCGCGGGGGGGGGGGGGGGGGGCGGGCTCGGGGTGGCTGAAGGCCCTCCCCCCAAATCCTGAAAGAAAAGGTATATATATTTGTGTATATATATCTGTCGTTTTTGTCATAAAAATAAGTAAGTGAATAGACATACAAGGAAGGCGCGTTGGCTCACTGGCAGCAGATGGAATAAATGGTCATGGGGGAGTCTACAGACCCAGGTTTGACTCCCCATTTTCTTCCTTATCTATCTTTTTTTTAGAACTTCAAAAGTCCACAGTTCACAATGTTCTTCTTCTTCTAAGTTTCTAATCTTATCAAGTCCAATTTGATAAGTGCCATGCTATTTTTACTCATAACATAATATATATTGATATTTTTTATGTTGTTTTTAAATTCAATTCGTGAGATGAGAATCAATTATATTATAATTTGTGGATTTGAGAATCAATTTGGGATAAATTTTTATTAGGTTTGTTCCTCTACTTTTTAATTTCGTTGTTTTAAGTTTAATTTGTTGATATGAGAATCAAATTAGATTAGAATTTGTATATTTTAGAATCAATTTGGGGTAAATTTAGATTAAGGTTTGTGAGTTTGCGATGGTCTGGGTTAATTCATCCACCATGGGAGGATCTGTTTGCTTGTTCTGCTGATATGTTGCTTTTACTCATAATAAGGTTTCTTGTATATCTATGTATAGGGTAAAAAATAATTGAAAAACATATTGATAATGCCTTATAAGGTGGCCAAACGTTAACTAAAGATTCATCTTTCTGGACATAATACATTATATGAAGCGGACATGATCAGAATGAAAAATGATATAATGAAAGACTATGGCGGTGCAACTGATGATTTCATGAATATCATTTGCTTAAAATATAATGTCTCTTCGGAGACATCTGATAAAATTTACACATAATGTAATGACAAAAGGCTCTGCTAAATTTTATTTTGATATTAACATTGATCTCGATTTTATTTTGATATTAACATTGATCTCGATTTGCAACTTGTCACACACGTTTTTCAGCCCCCCCCCCCCCCCTTGCCAAAAATCCTGGATCTGCCACAGAGCGAGACAGTACGTGAGATAGCGAGAGCTGGGAGTGCGGAGCAGATGAGGCCACGCTCGCTGGGAGCGAGTGACGCCGCGACCGTCACCAAGGTCCGGGCTTCTCTTCTATGCGCTGGTTTTGGTGAAGAAAGGTGGTGTCTGGTTTTGGTTTGATCAAGGAACAAGTGACGATGATGGTGATTGAGTGTCAAAGGGGTATAAATCACAAGAGCATAAAAGCTTTGGGATTGAAATCGAAGAACCCTTTAATCCATAAAGGGGTTTCTCAATTCTATTCAATCTCCTTTAATTCAAAGGGAACTACATTGTTTAAATAGAAAACTAACAACCAATTCTAATCGTGCAAGATAGAATTTAGGTTGATAAAACTAGATTAAAATAACCTAAAGATAAAAGTAAACCGAAGAAGATATAATTTTAAAACTGGGTGGACAAGACTTATCTAGAAGAGATATAATCTTCCACATTATTTCTACCTTCAATAAATTAAATATATCTAAATAACATAGGGGAAATCATCCCACACATCCAAGCTACTCAACATGGGCCTCAAGAGCACTCGGCATGGGCCAAGGCTCACTCGACATGCATCTTGAATCTTCTTCCATGGTGACGCCTTATTCTTCCTCTTGAGGACAAGACTCTTTGCCATCAATGGACCTCGAATCGGTCTTTAGAGCTCGCCTGAATCAAGATCATTGTTAGACCCACAGAAGGTCACCTTGATCTGCATCAAAGACATATCCATTTCCCTTAGCAAATAATATCAAATCAAACAATACCTAGGTAACCCGATTCCCCTATTAACATTTGCAGATGATACCCTCATTTTTTCCAAGGTCTCACACAAAAGTCTGGACACAATCACAAACATGATTAACTCTTTCTCTAATCTCTTGGGCCTAACTATCAAATACCAGAAAAGTTCCATCCAATTCTCCAAAAATGTATGCCCAACAAAGGCCTCTGATCTTGCTCGACAAATGCATATACTTGTAGCCAGAGGCATGGAAAAGTATTTAGGAATTCCTATAGTAAGTGGAAGAGTAAAGAATTGGGTTTTTGATGAAGCTCTACAACAACTTAAAAAACAACTATCTCGATGGAAAGCTTCCTCGCTTTCCCAAGCTGGTAGAGTAACTCTAATAAAAGCAAATCTAAGTTCTCAAACAAACTATCTCATGCAAAATTTCCTTCTCCCGAAAGGCATTCTAACCAAAATTGACCAAATAAATAAAAACTTTTTCTGGAACAAGAGCCATGCTGACAAGTACCACCCCTGATCAGCTGGACTAAAATTTGCCTGCCTAAAGACCAAGGTGGTCTGGGAATCCAATCTGCTGAAGAGCGTAACATTAGCCTTCAAATGAAACTTCTCTGGAAAATTTACACCCAACCTGACAATATATGGGTTAAAGTAATCAATGAAAAGTATCTTAGAAATAACAAAATCCAGGACCTGAACATTCAAAACACATCCTGACAATTTGGTAGATTGCTGCAACTCAGAGAAAACTTTCAAAAGGGCCTTTTCTGGTTAATAGGGGATGGCTCAAAAATCAATGCCTGGTCAGACCCGTGGCTTAAGGATACTATTTTAGACAGCTACAAAAACACCAACGACCCGGATATGAAGGTTGCACATCTGCTCACAATTGACAAGAAATGGAATGGGAGTCTAATTAGACAACTTTTCCCCTCTAAAATAGCTGACAAAACAAACCAAATTCAAATCCCTGAGTGGAATACCCCGGATAAATTAATATGGAAGATTGATAGACAAGGTAATTACTCTACAAAATCTGTCAAAGCAATGTTACAACCTCCATTGACAGTTGTAGGAGGAAATTCTTGGATCTGGAATCTCTGTATGCCTCCTAGGACCCAAAATTTCATCTGGAAAATTGTGATTGATGGTCAAGAACGTCTTAATGGATTTTTTAACAAAGTTCCCGCACACTGCGCATTGTGTGACCTAGGGAGTGAAGATTTAGACCATCTCCTACTAAGCTGTCCGATTGCGGAGGAAATTTTCAAAAAATATGAACAACTTACGGGAGAAGCTTTTCTAGGCCTTAATAACTCATCAACAACAACGTCAGACTCGGAGCAGATAACAAGAACAAATTCCCACTTTGAACACATATGCATAATATGGCAAACAATTTAGGAAGTTGGGAACTCTTCTATATTCAAAGGTACTCTTGCTAGGAAAGCTATCAAGAGTATTGTGGAATGGGAGATAGCAAGCAAAAAGGATCTCAAAAAACAATATAATCCTAAAAGGAAAGTTAGCAAATGGACAAAGCCCCCAATGGCCATCTACAAAATTAATGTAGACGGCTCGGTTAAACCTTCGAGGGATTGACAGGTCGGGGGTATTGTCCGTGATTGGAATGGGAAAATGAAAGATTTCTTTTAGGAAAAGTTTACCAAGGGATCTGTAATTCAAACAGAATTCCTGGCTGTTTGCAGAGGACTAGAACTAGCCCTTGCTAGAGGCTGGAGAAGGATCATCGTAGAAGGAGATAACTTGGAAGTTATAAAGGTTATCAAAAGAGTCAACACATCTCACTGGGAGATCTTGAGACTTACAAAGAAGATCTCAAGATTGATGCATGAGTACACTTCGGTTTAGGTGCAACATTGCTATAGAGAAGCAAATTCGGATGTAGACTTCCTAGCTAGAAATAGTACTAAATTTAATCCCTATAACCTCTCTATGAATAGAGAATTTTAATTGTAACATCATTCGTCAGGATGATCAAGGATGATCTTCTGACATCCTACTGTTTGCCTACTGTAAAAAAAATCAAACAAGACCTAAATGTTAGATGGTAATTAAATTCATTAAAAAATGTACCTTAGCAGTGACGTATTTGCGGATGCATCCATTGCAAAAGGAATGGGTGCAGTTGGGAGTGATGAGATGAACAACTCATTCCGCGGCTTGGTTTCAACACTACGTTAAGGACTACTCCCTTGCAGTCTCTGGGGGTTAATTATCCCATTACAGTTGGGGTATTGGCAATTAAGATTTCACCTTATAAATATTTGTGCACAATGCATACCCTCAGGCTTGTGCACAAATGATTCATACACTATATATACACTACGCCATTCTGTCACGGTAGACATGGACTCATTTTTGTTCGTCCCATGAATTGACTTCAAGAGACGAACACAGACTGGTTTGTCGCTTACAACAGGACCGGATGTATACCCATCCAATGGCAGCTATCAGGCGAAGAAAAAATTGTAAGTCCGTCGCCTGAGTAACAAGCGGACGTTAACCACACCGTTGACTGACAACGAACATGGTGATTAAATAAGGTTTGTCAGATGCCAATCATGTTACAACCATTGAAGGGACGAAGGCATATATATGTTCGTCCCTTAAATGAATTTTACTTTCAAATAAAACATAAGACAAGACAGTGTTTGGCATATCATCTTCATCCGGACAGGATTTATTTGGCATCATCTTCTTCCGGAGAGCTAGGACTATTAGGCATATTGTCCTCGATCGATCTCCTGCAGTCGCCCTCAAGATCAGGTAGGTACACCTCTTCAATTCTCCTTTCCTTCTTCGATGGATATGCAAGTTTGCTGTCGCCGGCCTTCTTTTTTTCCTTCGGATTCCAGAGATGTAATCAAAAGGGGTATGAGAAATCGCAAACCCAAATCGCCCTGTAACAACACATACACTCACACACACCATTGTTGTCATCCAGATCTCAAACACATACACTCACACACACTATTGTTGTCATCTAGATCTGTAATAAAAATGGATATGAGAAATCTGTAAAAAAAAATCTTAAACCCAAATCGCTCTGTAATCGAAGGGGAAATGTGAAATATGTATCTCATTGCTTTCACCGGCCTCCATTTTTGTCATCCAATGTGTAAAAATAAAGAAATCTCTGTTGCATTTTGTGTTTGAAAGAATGAGAAAATTAGAGATCGAGGGAATGGGAAAATTAATGAAATCTCGATCTATTGCGCGCATTTGGTGTTTGAGGGACTGGGAAAATCAGAGATCTGTGCTTACTCAATTCATTGATTGATTTGGGAGTGTGCTGGTATAGAGATCGAGTTCGTTGGATCGAGTTTGTGTTAGAACACTGTTGTGAGCTGAATTTGCCATATTTTACAGTAACTTTTATATCGATTTCTGTATACATTTCATGCATTTGGGCTGAGCTGGTACAGAATCTGTGTAATTAGTGTTTATTTGCCAAATTATGGAATCTACACAAATTTCTGTTTAAAACGCAGAAATCAAGGCATTTACAACAATTCTACAGAAGGTCGGAAAAGCTCGGAAAAGAAGTACAGAAGTCCAAGGTCAAAGCAGCGGAACGAATCTAAGAGACAGGTCTACTCGATCTCGAGTAGGACCTAGTCGACATAGACGAGCCATGGCCGAGCACCTTGGTCGAGCAGACATGATCGAGCGAGCCAGACCAAGCCAGGCTCCGGACCCAACTCGACCTCGAGGACCACTAGTCAAGGTCGACAACGAAGCCCAGTCCCCATGTCCGGAGTCGACAAGGAGAAGAGCCGAGCTTGCCGAGGAGATCCACCCGAGGATGACCAAGAGCACTCGCTGCAGCGGAAAAGGGAAGTCGTTGCCGCGGAAGAGGAGAGTCGCTGCCGCGGATCAGGCCAGTCGCTGCCAGCGAGACAGCCAACCCGAGCACCAAACTCGATCTCGACGAGTCTTACTCGAGATCGACGAAGAGCCTGAGTCCATGTCCGAGCCTTGCCAAGGAGAGCCGACTCGAGCAACCCTTGTCGAGAAGCAATCTTACTCGAGCTCGAGGAGCGTAAGTCGAGATCGACAAGGACCTGTGAGCCAGAGTCCGAGCCACATCGAGCCAGACGAAGTCCAGACGAGCCATCTTACTCGAGCTCGAGGAGGCGTGGTCGAGGTCGACTAGAGCTGTGTTCCAGAACCTACTCGACGTGGCCTTGTCCGAGTAGGAGTTGCTTTGCTTGGGCGCGAAGGCGGAAGATTCTATCCGAGATCTATCCGATTCTATCTATGGAAGAAGATATATCAAGATGAAGACTACCTTATTTAGTTTTATCCTTTTTCTTATGGATTTAATTCCATTTAACATTTATTTATCTTTAAAGGCTTTTAGATAGAAATTTAGATATAGATAGGAGATTCTATCCTTGATTAGCGGGGATTAGAAGGCTATAAATAAAGCCCATGGGGCTGGTTTATCTTTCATTCGAAGTTACAATCCAATTCAGAGACAAGTAGTAGTTTAGGAGTTCTAAGGTTTTTAGGGTTTTGGCTTACAGCGAAAGTTGATTGCCAAGATTGTAAAAGCTTTGAATATAGTTTTATGCAAGTTTCTTTCATCAATTCAATGTCTGCAATTGCAATGAGGAGCGAGTAGTCCACCCACTTCTGGGGCTGGGGTGAGCCCGACGGTGGCCATGTGAGGCGATGCGATAAAGGTCAGATTTTTATGCGATTCTGTCTTCTATCCCTAAAAGCATGATTCTTTTGCGAGAGTTGAAGGTGATCCTTGTTTGTATTATTGAAGCGAAAGTGATCTTAATGCAACTTGGATTAATTATGTGAAAAAGGGTTAGTAACAATTAGGGTTTATGCGAGAGCCTCTATATGCCTAGTTGTTAATAACGAAAGTTATTTGATGGAAAGCATGATCTTTTATGCCTTTATGTGTTGTTTTGCATGGTTATCGTTGTGGTGTTGAAACCCTAGCCTTGGAGGTCTTTTAATATATTGATTTATTTTATCGAATTTCTGAGTTCTGTCGTTAAATTCTGCAAATTTACAGTTTCTGTCTTTTGTCGATTTCTTACTTTCTGTCGAGTACCTTTTGTCGATCTCGAGGAGGATCTAGTCGAGATCGAGTTGCCGTCTGCTTGTCGAGTTGTTTGCATTTGCTTTTATTTTCTACTTTGGTCGAGATAGAGGACAACTTTGTCAAGATCGACAAGCTTCTGTGTCCTCGATTTGTTTGCTTTGCTTTTAGTTTCTGCTTTGTTTTCATCTTTGCTTTTATTTCTGTCTTTATTTGTTTGCTTTTATTTTAGTTGCCCTTGCCGGGTTTATTTCTGTTTCTGTGCTTCTGTCTGTTCTGCTGCTGTGTCTGTGAGAATTTACAGCTACCTGAGAACTGCTGACGTGCTTCCTCGTGGATTCGATCCTGACTTTTCTCTTACTACAACGGGAGAAAGTCTTGTATTTATTTGCTGAGACAGGGGAGTCTATCTGAACTATATCTTATTCCATACTTGACCAACTCCTGCAACAACAAACACATACACTCACACACATTTGGTTTCGATCGGTTAACCCATTTGGTTTGTTAGTTTCTGCATTTGGTCTTTCATTTAGGTCATCTGTCCACGTACTGTACAATCTCTAATCGAAAGGGTTTCTGCATTTGATCTTTCCTTTCGATCAGTTTACCCATTTGGTCTTTCCTTTCTGCACTTGGTTTCGATCAGTTCGCCCATTTGATTGATTTGGGAGTGTACTGGTATTGCGTCCTTTGGCTTGTGTGGTTTCAGATGTACAATCTCCAATCGAAAAGGTTGAATGGTTTCGATTGGAGGAAATCTGGAATTGGCTTGTGTGTCCTCCACTTATTGTTGTTGTAACTAATTGTTTGGTGTTTCTTATACTCCCTATTGTGCTTTCCACATGCATCTCAAACACAATCAGTAGTTGGCCGAGCGGTTGTCAGGAAAAGTACCCATGGATTGGGGGCCGGGTGATGAGCAATACGAATGTCAGGTAAACAACTTGCTTTTAGTTTCCTATGTAATGAAGGAAAGAACTGATTTTGTTGGAGATGAATCTAATTGATAGTTGAATGTATTCGGCCACTCTAGTTGTAGAGGGAAAGTCATGATTAAATCGGTTGTATATGTTATTTGATATTGCTGGAGTTCAATTTGTTCCTTAACTTATTTCATATGATTCGCAGCAGGGTTCAATTTGTTGGATTTTAATTTGTTCCTTAGCTTATTTAAACTGATTGTATATGTTATTGGCCTTAGCTTATTTGTTCCTTCAATTTTCTATTTTAGGTTGGAGATGAACTTCTACACATGATTTTGAATATGCCTTATTTCATATGATTCGCAGTGGACGGACTATAGTGAAGAGGAACAGGAAGTGGAGCGGGGCAACAAGAAGAAAAGCACGGCCACGCATGTAGAGGAGGATGATGCAACCAGTAGCGAGAACCCATTGCTCTGTCAGATGGTAGAAATCAACCAGCATTTAACCGAGCGCAACCAGGAGCTAACCGAGCGACTTCATGAAGTGGAAGAATGCAACCGGTATCTAACGGAGAGCAATCGGGATCTAAGTGAGCGCAATCGAGACCTAACTGAACGCAACCGTCATATGGGAGAACTGCTAATTTCAGTTGTGAAGAAGTAGGCGTGACCTACACCTTATGTATTCATGTGTAATCGTGTCTCGTTCTCTTCGTAGGATTTGATAACTTCAGGCATTGTATCGCCTTGTACGTATAACTACTAGGGTTCGTCATGTTGGTTAGGGAAAACTTATTAGCATTTTGGATGTGGCTTACTTAAACTAAGCTTTTAAATTTGTCAAGATACAAAACTTATTAGCATCTTGTACAATATCTAATTCTTACATGCAAGTGTGTTTTATAACTAGTTGGGCTAGAAAACAATGGACCTTAAATTAGTCAACATCACTTCAAATAGATGCAGCCCCAATATAACACATTCGGTTATAACAAAACAAAAGAAAAAAACGACGTCGTTTGTCAACATAACCAAGTGTCAGGATTTGACCACACGTTGACCACAACATTCAAGGGACGAACATAATGTTCGTCCCCTGCATACAATTTTCCAACCACCGCATTAATGACGACTGTACTTGTTACCTTAAAAGTTTAAGATTTTAGATTGTGTGGGTATAGGGGAGCAAACGACAGAAGACTGAAAAAAACCCTCTTCTTCTTCATTCACTCTTTCATGCGGTTAGATCTCTTCACATTTGTTTTCCCAAATTCATCTTCCATTTGAAGAGATCAAGGACATTGGACAATCTTTTGTGATAAGGTTATTAAACATTTTTCATTTGTGTCTTGTTTATATATATATGTGTGTGTGGGGGTGTGGGTGTGTGTGTGTGTGGGGTGTAATTGTGGAATTTGTGGTAGATTTGAACTTAAAAGAATGACATTTGGATGAAATGTTGAGAAATGTGTGTTTGTGTTGCTTTGTACATATTAGATCTAGTATAGAAATCTAAATTTGTGACATTGTGGATTATGTGGACTTTGTGTTAGATCTAGTATAAATTTATTAAAGTTATGGTGGATATATTTCACAATAGGTAGTGGTTTCCGAAAAGATGGTGGATAAGAGTTAGATGCAACTTCCTTTTCAATCTAAAGGATATATTGATGGGATAATCAGGTTTGTGCGAGTTGTCCATAAGATTGAGAAAGCAACTGGGATGAACCATTTTCATTGTCCGTGCAATTATTGTCGTAATGGTCAAGAATCGCTGACACCTGGACAAATGTTTCCACACTTGTATCGTTGGGGCATTGATCCATGTTACACAGTTTGGGACAAACATGGCGAAGATCCAGTTACTCCGAGTTTCTCTCTTTCCAGAATGTGATATTTGGAGCAAGGGGCTTCAACTTCTTCTAGCGTTGATCCGGTGATGGACATTTTTCAACACACCTTTCCTTATCATGTTGGATACGAGGTAGGTGATGGTTTAGTCCCATTTGAAGATGTGGTGGACGATGATTACCAAAAATATGAGAGACTATTAATTGAAGCTCAAACTCTGTTGTATCCTGGGTGTAAAGAAACTATACCGGGCGCTATTTTGAAGGCAATGAGGTTAAAGGCAAGACATGGGTTGTCAGATAAGTCTCTGAATGACATTTGTGAATACATCAACGATCTCCTTCCAAAAGATAACAAATATCCTCCAGATTGGAGAAGGGTCTGAAAGGTTTGCAGGGATATCGGTTTGAGTTATGTGGATATTCATGCTTGTGAGTATAATTGTGTATTGTTTTACAAGAGGTATGCAGATTTGGAAGTGTGTCCCATATGCCACACTTCAAGATAGAAGACAGAGGTGGGCAGGGATTAGGGGTGTGTAGAAAAACACGACACGGCTGATACGACACGAAAACACAACAACCCAACACGAAAAAACACGAAACCGAAAAGACACGAGACGAAAATGACACGAACCGCTAAAACACGACATTAAATGGTTCGTGTACGGTTCTAGCAAATCCTCTTACCGGATACCCAACACGAACCGTTTAATTTTTTTAATTTAAATATATATGTAACTTAGAATCCACCCCTTATACTTATTATTTCAGAAGCAGCTTCTTTGTAAAAATTTATGCCACGTGTCCCCCTCTTCACAAAAATAAGAAACTGCTTTCCCTTTCCTCCAAACCCACGTTCTCCTTTCTCTTCCAACGCCGCTCTCTCTTTCCAGACGGTTTAAACTTCGCTCTTTCTCTCCTTTCTCTTCCAACGCCGCTCTCTCTTTCCTCTCCTCCTGTTCCTGGACCTAATCGTCTCTTTGTCAGGGTTGTCTTCAAGTCCGGTTTGAGGAATTCGGGCACCCACGCTCATCGGAGACGCGGACGATTGGAGGACGTCGTTCAAGTTCGGTTGTCTTGGAGGACGTCGGAGAAATGGCAAATCAATGAATGCTCTAACGATTTCCAGTCTGTCAAATCAATCGACCGCACTATCTCGCTTTCGGCGCCCGGGTTCGTGAGCAGTGTCCTCGAGAGGAGCTTCGATGGTTACGAGAGAGCGAGGCTTGGTCGTCGAGAGAGAACGTGAAGGGAGGAGAACGAAGAAGGCTCGGCGACTATGGCGAGAGGCTCCGATGGTTTTCGCCATTGAAGACGATCCTCCAGGTGAGCCGCCTTCTCTCATCTTTCCCTTTTTTTCCAGTTCTAATTGAATGAAATCAATTTCTTATTCGGAATTTGTCCTTTCCATTTCCAATCTAGCCTAGAATAAAGACAGATGGATGAAGATTTGAGGATTTTGATAAATCGCAACACCGAATTTCAGGTATTGTTTGAAAATCGTTCGTCCTTATTTGTTAGGGTTAGGGCTAGGATACGTGGTTTCCAATTTCAGACATCGAAGAGTAACGAGTGAGATTTTCTAATTTCAGTGTTCCTGGTGAACGTTCAGATCCTTCTCCGATCCAGGTTCGATTTTCTGCTTGGTTTAATTTGTATTTCCTGGTGCATATCTATTTATTAAAGGGTTGGCAATTCGTAATTAGGGTACTTGGCGACTTCAATTTCGCATGTCTGTGCTTTGCAGGCCATTCATTGTGGACGAGCTTCGAAACAACGCTCCTCAGGTGTTGACCTACAACGAGGCTCAGAGAGAGGTTGCTTCTCATAATATTACGTGCAAACACATCGATGATGTTTTTCACTTTCAATAAGGTATTTTATTGTCTCAATTAGTGAGAATTAGTCTTATTAGGTGCGGGAATTGAGTGATAGATGTTGATATGAATTTTGGCCGCCTTTGCATTTAGGAGTTGGATTTTTGAGTGATAGATGTTGATATGAATTTTGGCCGATGACTCATACTCGAAACCATGGATGCTTTGCTCCACGTTCTCTCCCACAAACTGCCCTCCAACTCCCTCTCAATCAGAAGCGGTAGGAGGAGAGACCGAAAAACGCCGGTGCCGGAGTCAGATTAAGTTGGCGTCAATCTGCTCGCCGTCTTCACCCTTTCGATATTGAGGAATCGCTGCCCCGTTCGCGCCCCCTTCAGGATTTGTGGTTTGTTTCTTGACCTCTTTTCTGGTTATTTCTCGCTTGGATATATGATGGGATTGTGTTTGATTTCGTCTGTTTATTAAAGAATCTAAGATGCGTCTATTTGGAATTTTGCAAATATGCTTTATGGAGCTTTTAATTCTTCTTGTGCCATAATGGTTGATTGGGGATAGGAAATTTCTGTTACAAGGGTAGAAATTAGGGTTACGGATGGGGGTTTTGCTTTAGTCGGGTTCTTTTATGGTTTTCATCTTTGATTGATTCTGGATCTGGGTCAATTTTGAGAAGTAATTGAATCTGGCTCTGAACTTTCAGCATTTGAATAAGAGTTGAATGAGTTTTTCTTCCATTTCAGAAAGATGTAGAAATCAAATTTTCGGTCTTCTACTGAACCATATTTTGTTATATGTTCAATCATCCGTGCTTCATTTAAAAAGATTCGAAATATCTGTGTGCTATAAGACATTTCTTCTCACTACCAAATTTGCTAGGTATTAGTGTATCTCTATGCTCTGTTAAGCTCCTCATGAAATGTCTGGGCAATCAACACATACTTTTTTTGGATGCAGGACCACCTAAAAGCGTTAGATGAAGATGAAACCGAGTTCCTTGATAATTTTGAAAGGGGTGCTAGGTTAGGCTGCTTGCATATCATTGATTGCTCTTGAAATCAGGTCTTTCGGTTTCATCCTTCTCCTTCGATGTCTGCAGCTATTCAGTACGCTATTTAAGCGAAATCGCTAACTTATTTTATCCTAGGGTAGCGTATGTGTTGTCTGTGCTGCTGTTCAGTACGCTATTTATGCGGCAATAGCACCTTCGTGTATCCTAGGCTCATGACTGCTTTGAGGCGAGGCCTTGCTTTATCAATGCCCTAGAAATAAGGTTTGTCCCTAATTTCTTTGTCTTTCTTAATTCTGTTTTTAAATTTCAAGATCTTCAAATCGGTTCATAATTTTGAATTTGTAAATGCACCTCTCTGTCATCCTCAATTCAAGATCTTCCTTAATTCCGAGGACAAGTTGTTGATGAAATTGGAGTCGTTGTTGGATCTTAGGTACGCACACTATTGAATTTTCCGTCATTATCTCATTATTATGGTTCTATACTTCACCCATACTGATATTTTTCCCACTGATTTTTCATTGTGAGCAGCTCCTACGGGAAAAATAGCAGGAAAGAAAATCGAGGTCTCAATATATGGTTTTGTGCCTTTGGTTACTATTCTTATGTATTCTCAATTTCAGATTCCTAATCCTTCATCATTCGTACATTCCTCTGGTTTTCTGCCTTTGAATATGTGTCTTTGAGGTTTTTTGTAATGGTTCCTCATCTCTTTGATGAGTAGGCATGGGAAATCACCTAATTGAAGTTGCAGATTTGACAGTAGCACCTAATTCGTGCATCAACTTCATTTTTTTTATTTGGATTAAATGATTATCTTGATCACTTTGTATGTACCTATTGTGAGGATCATTCATTCCATAAGTTTGTAACTTTTGTATTACATTATTTTTATGAATGAAATAATATATTATTAAGTTTGAAATATTGGTTCAGAGGTATTTATAGGTTGTGTGTTTATAGCTAATCTTAGCACATGAATGAGTAACTTTTGATATATTTGATTGACAGACGTGTTTTATACTTTTGGAATATGAAGATTGTGTGTGTTTAAAGTTGTGAAATGTTTATTGTTTTCACCCTTGTGATTTTGACTTATAGCAAGAGCAAAGCATTTCATTGGTTTTGCTATTGCCTGTTTCTAAATTAATGAGCCAAACTGATTTGTTAAATATCAGTTGACCTAATACCTATCTTTTTGTTAGGTTTGGTTTTGTGATCAGCATGACTTTCTTGTCATGAATTCTGATTAAATGGTGTAATTTTAAATAAATGAGAGCCCGTTTACTTGCCAGTGCTTTTCATTTGAATGCTATTGTCCACATTTCTTATGTTATTTTATCTTAAATATACAATATAGGCATTTTTTGTGCATTCACATTCAGTTTCATGCTCTATGATGATTAACATTTGTGTGTTCTTCTTATACATAATATTCTGATTTGAAACATGTGTTACTTTTCCCCCTTTTATTTGCTTTGTCGTTTGTAGACATGTTTGGTTTTATAATTGTTCTGTCTAATCAGTTAGAGAATTTGATCCTTCACATATATAAGCTTTATTACTTAAAAACCTTCCTGATGGTTTATAGTGTTGTATGTTTCTTCTAAAGTTAACACCTTTTCTTTTAATGAACTTTGTTTTAAGGTTCTTCTAAAGTGAAAATCTCTTTCTTTCTTAAACTTTCATTGTTCCTGGTGAGTTTTTGGTGAATTTGATCTCATTTACCTTGGAAGAAGAATATTTAGCATGTGAAAATGGTTTTGCTAGAAAGATTTTACTAGGGTTGTCTTATTTGCGGGACTAAACCTTTTTTTATGATATCAGGTGAATCCACATACGCACCAGCTAAAAATATGTGATTTTGGAAGTGCAAAAGTATTGGTATGCTTCTATATTTTGTTCAGTGTGATTAATCCTTTGCATCTTCTTTTATCTTATGCTTTTTGTTGTTGTTGTTGTTGTTGTTGTTGTTGTTGTTGTTGTTGTTGTTGTTGTTGTTGTTGTTGTTGTTGTTGTTGTTGTTGTTGTTGTTGTTGTTGTTGTTGTTGTTGTTGTTGTTGTTGTTGTTGTTGTTGTTGTTGTTGTTGTTGTTGTTGTTGTTGTTGTTGTTGTTGTTGTTGTTGTTGTTGTTGTTGTCGTTGTTGTCGTTGTTGTCGTTGTTGTCGTTGTTGTCGTTGTTGTCGTTGTTGTCGTTGTTGTCGTTGTTGTCGTTGTTTTCGTTGTTGTCGTTGTTGTCGTTGTTGTCGTTGTTGTCGTTGTTGTCGTTGTTCTCGTTGTTGTCGTTGTTGTCGTTGTTGTCGTTGTTGTTGTTGTTGTTGTTGTTGTTGTTGTTATGTCTTTGGGGTGGGGGTGGTTCTGGGTCAAAGGAGAGCTTAATGTTTCATATATCTGTTCAAGATATTATCGTGCCCCTGAACTCATTTTTGGTGCAACGGAATATACTACAGCAATAGATATATGGTCTACATGATGTGATGGCTGAATTGCTTCTTGGACAGGTTTATTGTTTTGAATGTTCCTTATACAAATTTTTTTTTTGATGATGTTCCTTTTAACTTTTTCTCAAATTAGTATCTCAGCATTTCCCTACAATATAATAGCAAAAGCAACCTCTATGCAAATGTGTACCTGTTCCTCTCAAATTTGAGCTTCTAAGTTCCTTTATAGCTTGATTTTTTAATTTCATGAGGTACCAAGCAAATCAATGTGGTACCCAGTCTATTATCTACAACATGATATTTAATTTAAGGTCATATAAGTAAACTTAACCTTTCATTTTCTTTGAAATTTTTTGATAGTCGCAGAAAGTAGACTATAGGAGGAAGTTTCTGAGAGAGTTGTGCAAGTTTTTGGCATTTCTCATAGCAAGCACAAGGGACAGGTATCACCTACCCAACTTTTAACTTAATTCGCCCTTGTAGATATTTTATCAGTTGTCTTTGTAGGGATGCTTTCATTGAACTCGACTGACACTATTTTTTACTTCTGCAGTATGCATTACGGAAGTTGTATCATGAGAGTTCAAAGCTTCTTTGTGTGTTATATACAACATCAACTTGTGGTACATGTAGGACCTTAAAACCAATTCTTAACAAGGTAATACATCACCTGGTGTAAGTTATGAACATATGCAGTAGTTTGGCCTGTAAGTTGTAGAGATTGAATCTGGTCAGTGTTTCGGTCTTCACAATACTAGGTTGTTGTTGTTATGTTTGTAGATGAATTTTATTTATTTATATTGGATTTGTATATATTGCAAATGTTATGATCAGGCTAAAAATATAGTGTCTATCCACAATGTTCCTAACATTTCGCACATTCCACTTATCCTAAGAGTAAGTTTCGTGTCGTGTTTGTGGATTTTGATTAGTTTCAACAGAAGGGCAAACATGCTTAACCCATTTCCTTCTCACTTGGTCCTTTTCTTAAATCAGGAAGCACATGAAGCCATCTTGAAAGTTTTGAACCTTTTTAGATCTGCCTTTTTCTCCTTTGCGTTTTTTTCTATATTATATTTATATTCTGTGGGTTTTAGTTCTGCTGGAGAGCCTGCACTGGAGGAGTGCACTTCAAGGATTGAAACCTTTGACAACCAGCCTGCATGGGCATGCGAGTTTAAAACTTACTCTTTTGTTATAATTTAATTTCATTAGTTTTTTTTATTCTGATTTATGAGTTCAATTTGGGCCTTTTTCTTGGTCGAATAATCATTGTACGCGATGTCTTTATGATTATCAATTGTTTTCCCTATCTTGATGTATTTGGTTGAATGTAAGAATGTCTGGGCTGATTTATGAATTAAGATAGATAAAGTTGCTCTTAGATTTGTTTAACACATGCCATTGCTGTTGTTATGGCCATATTTTTTTTCATGCCCGTGTTGTGAAATGTGCTGAGTAAAAGTCTTTAGTTTGTTGTGAAGGAAGGAATTGTTATGGATCATGTGTATTTGTAATTCAATGTAGCTTGCATCTTAATTAACATAGTTTCATATAGTTTGGGAGTTTGATATAGTTTGGGTCGAGTTATTATTTTTCATGGTATGAAATATAGTTTGGGAGTTTGATATAATTCCCCATGACAACCAAAGATTTCGAAGAACAACAAGGTGAGAAGTATATTTGTTGAAAATTGACGTTCGATCGAAAATATATCGAAAAAACCCGAACATGGTTCGAGAAAAGTACTAGTTAGTATTATTCAATCGCATATGAAACAATGTGTTGCAATGGCCCAATTGGTTTTAAACCAAGGTAACTTTCGGGAAGCTCATGGATCGACTCCCCACACCTTCAAAATAGGTGCGGCTTTTGAATTCTTTTCCCCAGATTTTGATTTTTTTTTATTTTTCCCCTTTCCTTGAAAAACCCTAAATGAATAGACCTCATTTCATTTTCACACATACGCCGCCTCCTCTGCCTCTCTCCTCTCTCTCCCTGAAACTCAAACTCAAATTCATCTAAGGCTCCTCCAACGACTGCAATGGCGACGAGATGACGACGAGCGGGAACTAATCCGCTGAATCCCCATCTCTGATCTCCGTCAGATCCGACTTCTCCATCTCCAATCTCCGTCAGATCGGACGCCATTGCAGTCGGCAAGATCCATCTCCACTCTCCAGATCCGTCAGATCCCCTTCTCCTATCTCCGACTTCTCCATCTACAGAGATCTGACGAGACGACGATGACTGGTTGTTCTTCATCTTCGGTGATCCGACGAGGCGGAAAATGGCTAACGAGTTCCCTTCTTTAAATCTCCTTTCTCTTCTCTCCATTTTCGTTAGGATTGAACGATTGTGTGATGTTTCCTGGTTGTTAAATCAAAGCAATCCAAGGATTTCAAGGCTTGCAATTTGTAATTTTATATACATATATTATTGCAATAATGAAGAACAGGAACTCAAATCCCCAATTGCATAATCTATTTGAGTATTTGACCAAATGGTTCGTGTCGGGTAATCCGGTATCCAACACGGAACCGTTTTATATTTTCGTGTCGGATACCCGGCATTAAGCGTGTCGTGTTCGGATCGGGGATTTCATCGTTAACGGTTTCCGGTATCCGACACGGTTAACCATGTCGTGTCGGATACCCTAGCAGGGATGGATGCAAGGTCGCCAGAAAAGTGATGAAATACTTTCCTTTGACTCCTAGACTAAAACGCTTGTTCATGTGCGAAGATGTCGCAAAGCACATGCGATGGCATGACTTGCGAGTGAAAGACGATGGATGCTTGAAGCACCCTTCAGATGGGGAAGCCTGGAAAAAATTCGATAGATTATACCCTCATTTTTCGAACGATTTCAGGAACGTGCGGCTTGGACTAGCAATTGATGGCTTCAATCCATTTGGGACTATGACAACTCAACACAATTCATGGCATGTCATTGTAATTCCATATAACTTACCTCCATCGATGTGAATGAAGAAAGAATTCAACATGTTGACATTGATGATACCTGGTCCGAAATCACCTGGGAAATGTCTAAGTGTGTTCATGGAGCCTTTGGTCGATGAGCTACTTTAGCTATGGCACACATGAGACTGTACTGTTGATCGGTACTCCCAATCGACGTTCACAATCAAAGCAGCAGTGTTGTGGACTGTCAGTGACTTTCCAGGTTTAGGGATGCTATCAGGGTCAACCACTAAAGGGTATAAAGCATTCCCTAACTGTCTGGATGATATCTCTCCAACATATGAATGCGGGAGGATGGTCTACAAAGGTCACCGCAGATGGCTTATCTTAAACCACCCTTCGCGGACAACAGGTCATTCTTTCAATGGTCAGTCCGAGTTCAGATCGTGACCACGTTCTATTGATGGGGAGGAACTCCTAGCACAAATCGACAGGTACAAACTAATACACTTTTCTTTCATTGCTTCAAATGTCCGTGCTTGTGAGTATAATTGTGTATTGTTTTTATCAGCTGCAAGTTCCCCACTCTCAATTCGAACGAACAGTTCAAGACTCCATACAATGGGAATCACAGAGTTTGCTGGACTCATAAATGCGCATTATGGAGATTGCCTTATTGGGCACACACTAAAGTGAGATATTGTCTTGATATAATGAACATTGAAAAGAATGTGTTTGACAACATCATCGGAACCATTTTCTCTATTCAAGGAAAGACCAAAGATGGCCCAGAAGCTCATGCTGCTTTAACGAAAAGAGGGGTGCGGAAAGCTCTACATGCAAGAGGTAACGGACAACCTCCTCTTGCACTATACACAGTCCATCCAGATGACCTTGGGGAGGTGTTTGAATGGTTTGGTGATGTTAAGTACCCTCATGAATACACTGGAGGTTTGAAAAACAGGGTCAAGGTAGTAGAAAATAGGTTTTAGGGTTTGAAGACGCACGATTTCCATGTCATGCTTCAACGTCTGCTTTCAATTATATTTCGTGCATACTTACCATTTTCTATGGTGAGGACTTTAGTCACCTTATGCAGATGGTCTCAGAAATTAAGTGCTAGAGAAATAAGGAAGGTGGACCTTTGAGTAATGAAAGATGAGATAGTACAGATTTTATGCAGCCTTGAGATGATTTTTCCTCCTCACTTCTGCACTATTATTGTACATCTCAGGATTCATCTACCTTGCCAAGTGATGCTCACCAGCCCTGTGCATTACACCTAGATGTATCCAATAGAACGGTACGTGAATATTTACATTCATATATACCCTTACTTCATACATGAATATTTACATTCATATATCCTTATTCAGGCAACTTGGCGCATACAAAAAGAATATTGTCAACCGTCGTTACCCAGAAGGGACCATCACCACGCGTTACATTTCAGATGAGGCAGTTACATATTGTAAGTTGTACTTGGATGTTGGAGAAGGTCAGACGGAGACATCATCCACTACTCATTCCATTTTCGATATTTATGTTGTGGCAGAGGTTGTGTGCCCACAATGGTGTATTCGACGTGAACAATTAAGTGCAGAAGAGATTGCAGAGGCTCATTCTCAAGTCTTACTCAACTGTGAGAACATTTCACACTACTTAGAGGCGCACAAGCAGCTATTCTCACGAAATTACACAAATCACAATCAGAAGGAACGCATGTTGCATTTCCATCGATATTTCCTCGCATGGGTAAGCATTGATCGTACATATACTCATTACGGTTTGATCTCCTTCATGTCATTTTTGCATTAATATAACCTCATTTACAGGTCAATAGGCTCATGAGAGACAATGACACATACATTAAACCAGATATCATTAATCTCGCTAGAAAACCTCAATTCCGTAGGATTTACTCCTCATGTCTGGTGAATGGGGTGAAGTTCTTGTCATGGAGTAGAGACAGAAAATTGCTCACTCAAAACTGTGGAGTCATGGTGAGGACAGATGACACCACCTACTATGGGATCCTTGAATTTGTGGTCGAACTGTTGTCTGCAAATACAATGCCGGTTGTGCTATTCGAGTGCAAATGGTACGACACTGATCCCAACAATCTCGGTACCACGCATATGTTCGATCATGGGTTGTTATCTATTGATACAAATTCGAGTTGGTATGAGGACTCCCCTTTCTGTCTTGCCACTACAGTAATGCAAGTTTTCTATGTTGATGACCCAAAGATGGGTGATGGGTGGAAAGTGGTGAATGTTATGTCACATAGGAACATCTAGGATGCTAGCACATTGGGGAAAAATGAAGGTGATATCATTCCCAGCGAAGAGGAAGCCTATCAAGAGCACACTCCGATCATTACTGGGTCGTTAAACTTTACCGTTGATCTATAGCTATTCGACAATCAAGAAGTGAACGACAATGAAGAACTGAAGAAGAGAGTAGAGATCAAGAAGAGAGCGAAGATGAAGAAATGGAGGAGATTGAAACCAAAGAAGAATCCGACGATTATGATGAGATTGAAACAAACGAAGAGGTCAGGGATGACGCCGAAATAGAAGATGGTCAAGATGAAGACGACGATGACATCGAAGATGAAGAAGGCGATGATTGAAGCTTTCGGACCGGGAGTGGTTAGTTTCGAGCATTGAAGGGACCAACCACTATATCCATCGTGCCTTGGTTGAATTCCACTGAAGGCGGACTTTTTCCCCCCCAAAATTTCACTTGTCACATCTGGGGCACATAAGACCGGGTTCCCTCACAGTCTTTCACTTACGCCTCTCATACCCGAAACGTCTTTTCGATGAAAGCTCTCAACTATCTCTCACCCATGATGATTTCCAAACCCTAACCTTCAATCTCTCTTTTGACGAGAGGGTTTCTCGACCAAATAAATTTATAGTCAAGACCCCCGCTATAGTATAGGGGAGTCAGGTTCGTCCTCAGGAGAGAAGTCAGCGGTTCTAGGTTTAGTGTGTTTTGGGGTTCAAGGATAGCGGGAAAAGGTGATGAGGGCGGCTGTCGACAAAGAATAGAAGGGTCGATGTCGAGGGATGGAGAGAGAATGGTGGTTTGATATCGAGTAGAATATGTGCCGAATAAAAATAATAAAATAAAACAAATAAAGATGCAAACTTCCAAGGTTAGGGATCACCACAACAATAAACATATGTGTAGATCATAAATCACGTAAAGATGCATGCTTTATATCAAAGAATCAACTTTCGCAAATTCCAACAATTTAGGTGATAGAGGCTCTCGCATAAAAACCTAATTTGTTTCTACCTTTTCTTTAATTAGGATTAGTCGGCTCTCGCAAATAAACCCTAATTACTATCCAATTCATAATAAGATCACTTTCGCTCCAATATCATGAATAAGGAATTTCCTCAACTTTCGCAAAGGATTAAGCACATAGGTAGATGATAATAAAGACATACAAAATCATGAATTCATAAATCAAACAAACATATCTATGTTGGGATCACCCCAACCCTAGAAGAAGGAAAATTAGAAAGCAAACATGATGAAAGAAATTAACTTTAACATAAAATAAACTAAAACTTACAAAACCTTCCAAACGTTCCTCCTCTCTCTCCTCTCTCGCCTTCTCTCTCTCTCTCTCTCTCTCTCTCTCTCTCTCCTTGCGTCCTCAGACGACTTGACTTGAATGAATGAAAAACCAGCCCCATGGGCTTTATTTATAGCTATCTTCCCCTAGCTAATCTAGGAAAAGATCTTCTATCTATATCTAATTTCTATCTAAAATGCTTAAAAGATAAATAAATGTTTTATGGAAATTATATCTAAAAGAAAAAGATAAAACTAATTAGGAAACATGTCTTCATCTTGATATATCTTCCTTCCATAGATAGACTTGATAGACTTTGGATAGATCTTCGCCTTCGGGACCAAGCAACATCAACTCTACTCGGACAAGGCAAGTCGACGACGCGTTTCTGGAACCGGGATCTAGTCGACCTCGAGTAGGTCTCCTCGACCTCGAGTTGGCTGGCTCGGCTTGGCTTGACTCTGCTCGATGTGGCTCGGACAGGCTTCCTGGGCTCGTCGACCTCGACCACCCCTAGTCGACCTCGAGTAGGGTTGTGGTCTGCGTCTTCGTCCTCGGCTTCTCGGCTCGGCACAGCTCGTCGACTCCGGACATGGCTCGTCGATCTCGAGTAGACCCTCGTCGATCTCGAGTAAGATGGTTCATCGACTAGGTCTCCTCGGCAGCGTCGGGTAGATCTCCTCGACATGCTCCTCGATCTCGAGTAGCTTTACTCGATCTCGAGTAGAGTCGGTTTTCAGCATTCTGCGCTGTTCTTGAAACGCACTTTCCCGAGTCCTCGTTCGTCGGATTGACGCATATGACCATGCGTTGGAAATCTTTTTCCGAGGGCTACAACTCTCATGAAGACATCACAGCCTGATTCAGAATGATGAAAACCGGAAATTGGCCTTCTCTCCAGCTGCACCATTCTTGGCTTCTCCATGACTTTCCTTTAAGCTCCAAAATGCGTCCGATTTCTGCGAAATATAACAAAAACTTGTGTAGACCTCCATATATTGCAAATAAGTATAAACTACACAGATTCTGTATTATTCTAACCCAAATGCATGCAATGTATACAAAAATCGATATAAAAGTTGCTGAAAAACATGGCAGATTTAGCTCACAACATCTTTCAATCCCCTCCAATCTCACCTTTATTCTCTTCAATCTCTTGGATCCTACCTCTTCACTCCTCAATCTCCCTCAATCTCACCTCTACACTCCTCAATCTCACCTTCAACCATGCCACCGAAGAAGGCAAAGAAGATGGACGCCCGCCCCACTCAAGGACCGTCGGTCGCCCAGTCGGCCAGCCCAGCCACCTCTGTCAACAGCGCCTCTTCAACACCTTCGGCCCCCTCTTTGGACATCGCTTCGGAGGACCACACTTCTCGACCGTCACCTCGGAGAACAGCACCACCACCCACCACTCAAACTTCACCTCGGAGGAAAGCACAGCCACCCACTACTCACATGGCGTCACCACCTCTCCAAAAGAGCCCTCGGAAGACAGTTGCACCCCGGAGGCCAATAGCTCAGAGGACACTACAGGTACAGGGTGGCTCTTCATCGCTGGAATCCAACACCTACCTATCACCGACAACCACCTCCTCTCTACCAACGACGACCAACTCTCCACCACCGATGGCAACCACCTCTCCACCACAGATGACCACCTCTCCAAACACCGACGACCACCTCCTCTCCACAATCGGCCCCCCATCTGTCAGTGGGTGGAGAAGAAGTTGAGGCCACCACCCCTTCGGCGTCCTCTCTATCAGTCGGTGGAGAAGAGGAGGAGGAAGACCTCCAAGAGCCCCTCTAGGAGGTGTATCTGCCAATCAGAGGTATTGAGTTCTTGTCTTTTTCAATCGATTGTAGTTCATCTAACTTTGCTCTTGAATAACAGACTTTGTTGTCATGTTCATTTGTAGGGAAAGGAAGAACTGTGGTCAGTAACAAGACAATGCATATTGTGAGAACCACTGGCAAGATCAAAATTTCATGGTCGGAGTTCCATGGAAACCCTCAGCTCGAGCAATACAGTTTGCTGATCCGGGACATCGCGACTACTGTGAAGTTCCATGTGCCCATGCTTGCATCCTCATTTGAAAAGCTTGTGAAAGAGCACTAGGATACACTTGCGGCCTATCTGGAAGTTATTAACTTCATCCCTTCCTTCTTTTTTGTGTATGTGCCTGCTTGTTTATGAGTTGTTGTGAATAACACATTGTATGAAAACCTTTTGTTTGCTGCATTTGATAATGGTTCACGAGTTTGACAGTTAAACCATTCTAATTTGTTGTTAAAGGTGCTCAAGTTGTTGGTTATTTTATGAGTTTGCTGCATTTGCTGACATTGATGAATGAAATATAGTATCACATTAGAGTTGGTTATGACCAATACAGCCTATCTAGAGTTATTGGTTATTTTATAAGTTTGATGCATTTGGTTATTTTATGAGTTTGCTACATTTGGTGACATTAATAATGGTTTATGAGTTTGCTGCTTTTTGTTTATGACCAATATAGTTTGATGAAATATATCACATTAGAGTTGAGAAAATCTGCCATTGATGAATGAAATATATATATACAGTTGAGATATATATTACAGTTGACATATATATTATAGTTGAAATATGCCTCAAAATACATATATATTATAGTAAGGGATGTTTACAGTTAAGATATTCTATTATAGTTGAGATAATCTTCCATTGATGAAATATATCACATTCAATTATGCATATGCATTGTGAAATAGTTATTGAATCTAATTGCAGTCTTCCTTTCTTATTTTTGTAGAATATGTATGTCGTAGCTCCTGACGATGAGAAGTTGAAATAGTACATTGAGATTCAGGCAGCCGCAAGATTTCGCAGTTGGTAGTACAAATGCCATTCCCACTTCTTGAAGCATGGTCCAGCCATACCTCTAGAGTTTAAACTTCATCCTCGTCAATGGCGCTACCTTATGGAGAAGGAGTTCCTAGACCCTGGGAAACAGGTTAGCTGTGGGTTTTCTTTTATTGTACAATTCAGATTTCTATAATTAATTCAAGTGTGCCTAGTTGTGGGTTTTCTTTTATTGTACAATTCAGATTTCTATAATTAATTCAAGTGTATCTATATCTTTAGATTTCTCTTATTAATACACTTTACATGTTCTTGTGTATTCGGAGGCCATAAGCAATCGCAACAAGCTGAATAGATCTAGGAATCCCAAACCGATGGTCCACCTTTCTGGGGCCAGACTAGTATGTTACCGGGTAGAGAAGCTCTACAAGAAGGGACACTTGGCCCCTTATGTGCAAGCTGCAATCAACGAATACCTGCTGGAAAAACATGAGGACCTTGTGGTGAGTGTGTATTGATTGATTTAGCTAACTCTGAATTCTAGGGTGTTATTGCTGAAATTCTAGGAGGTTTTTTTTTGCTAGGATGTTAATGGTTTGTTTGAATTGCCAGAAAATTTTGCAGCAGGGACTTCATGAGGTTGTGAATCCTAGACCAGGGGAAGAAGATGATGATATCTTACCAGTAGCTGATTAGTGTGCGATAATCATGAAGGCCTTTGGAGAACAGAGAGGCACTCCTGTACGAGGTAACTTTTCTAAAAACCCTTACTATTGATTGTTATAATAACCCTACCACACATATACAAATACACATGGATACATTTTACAAATCCTTAATGTTTACTTTTAAAAATCCTTACTGTTTATAAAAACTTTTGCTGTCTATTTTAGTGACCTAGCTCTAGTAGAGTTTGTTATAACTTACACAAAAACTATTACTGTTTACTTTTTATAAAATCTGTGAATGTCACTGAAGCTTCCTCAACAAAACAGATCGACATCAATTAATTTTGAAGGAGAAAATAAATAAACATGGTGTCTATTAAGATAGAATGCCTGCTGCTGCACAACCATAAGTTAGTGTCTTTTAAAAAATCTGTGAATGCCACTGAAGCTTCCTCAACAAAAATCTGTGAATGTCAACTACTTATTATTTTCAATTGTCATCTATTTATGGTTGATTTGAAATTCTCATTCATCTATCAATCAAATTATTTTTACTTTTGATAATGTAAATATTGATTGATAATTACTAGATGAACTTCCATAAGTTGGTTTCATATGAACTTGCATGATTTAGTTTTCTTTTCAAGTGGGTATTAAATTACTTAGTTGTACAATACATATTTACTTTTCGCTTTGTTTGCCTAAATTAGGGATGGGAACAACTCTCAGGAAGCCTCCGAAGAAACGAGGGGCTGGTTGGATCGATGAAAGTATGGCAAAAAGGCAGCAGTTGGAAAACCAAGCGCTTAAAGCTGAGGAGGCTGTGATGAAGGCTCAAGAGGAGGCAAAGCTTGCAAATGCAAAATGTGACAAGATGGGTGAGCAGTTGGAGCGCTTCGCGAGGCTGTTTGTTGAACGTTTCCCTGGCGCGGAGCAGGTAGGTGACACTTGAAGTGGTGGAACTGTGTTGCAAGTGTTTGGGTTTAATTGCACTGCCTTTTGGTAACCATCCTAGAATGGACATGTTTTTTTTGTTGTTTAGGTCTGGTGCATGCTCTTTCAAAAGACTATATGTTCTGCATAAGAATAGCTAGTAGGTTGACGGTGTTTCACAATACTTTGTAACATTAATCGTTTTAAGTGTTGTTGGAAATATTTTGGATGATCAAACAGTTGGTATAATGGACATATTGCAGGTGGTATGTTATTTTAATTAAGCAATTTCTGTTTGTTTGATGGGTTGCACGACATTTTGGTTTCGTATCTTTGTTGGAGCAGGTTATATATGTATGTTTCGTATTGTACAGAGAGTGCATCACAAATGCAACATATTTGTATTTAATTATTAATAGGCTCAGGCGATGAAGAAAACACCTTCTTTATAATTGAACCAACTGTTGGTCCCCTAAGCTCTCAGGGCACAACTAACCCAAATGCATTTACCATCGGTCATGCATCCCATGTTGCTCGTCTAAACACTTGCGAGACAAAATCAATTAACCTGATGATAGACCCTTCAATTTTCAAGAGACGAACTTTATTGGTGTCATCAACACATATTGGTCTGACAAGGATATCCCATTATACAGGAGAGACAACCTTTTTTCGGTCGCTTGGATGTGGTACAAGGGACGGAGGTAAAAATGGTTCGTCCCTTTAGTGTTCTAGGGTCGCTCTACAAGGGACAGACCTCAGGGGACGAATATACGTCCCTGGAAACTGTACGCGACCAAAACGCCTTTCAGGAGACGAATTATGTCCGTGTCTACAATGACAGAATGGCGTATATATATATATATATATATATATATATATATATATATATATATATATATATATATATATATATAAGTAATTTGGTCCAAAGGCCGAATTACTAAATGGCCTAAAGGCTTTTTTTTGCTAGTAAATGGCCAAAATATTTTCATAATACCAAGAGTACCCCCGTTCTAATTTAACCCCAATTTCTCTTCCCTTCTCCCGACTCCCTTTCCTTCACTTTGTGTTCCAGCCGCCTCAATGGAGAATCAATTTGTGAGAGTCCACCGGCGAGAGTCGGCCACCAGCGGAGTCCTAAAGGCAGCGGAGTCGGAATCGGCCTCCCTTCTCCTCCCTCTTCTGTTGCTTGTGGCGGTTGCTTCTCCTCCCTCAATTTGTGAGGTCGACGCATCTCCTTGCTTGCTTGGTGGCGGGGTCGGAATCGGCCACCGGCGGTTCGAGCCTCGATTTTTGGCCGTTTCCAGCCACCGGCGGCCATGGCGATTGCTACGGGGCTCCTGCAACTCAGATCCGGCACCACCACTTGACCTCAGATCCGGCTGCCATGGCAATTTGGTTAGGTTTTTTGGCCGATTACTCAATTTCCCCTTCGAGATCGGCGAGACGACGTTGACGGCGATGGATGGAGTTGTGGAGATGACTGCGAGTTCAGATCCATGGTCGTACTCGATGTGAAGACGACTGTAGATCCTTGTATTGGCCGGCTCTGAGGGAATCGGCTCTCCGAGGACGAAGGCGTCGATGCTGCTGCTACAATCGACTCTCTGAGGGAATCGGCTCTCCGAGGACAAAGGCGTCGATTACTCAATTTCCTCTTCGTTTGTTTCTGCTGCTACAATCTCTTCTTCGAGGAGAAAGGCGTGGACTATAGAGCCTTGTATGATACAATCCTGTAATATAAAAAGATTTTTTTATTACATCACCTTCATTTTTTTTAATTCGTGTGGACACTTTGCAAGATGTTGATCCAATTGCATTCCGAGCTGGTGTTTTCTACAATTTAGGCATGATGATCGAAGTGGATTATAATGTTTCTTAGTTTTGTTCTTTGGTGCAATTAAAAAAGACATGTCGACAGTGTTAATGACCTAGTTTTTATAATGGTATATTGGTGATAGTGTGTATTATCCAATTTTATTTTGGTGACAGTGCAAATGATCCTATTTTTATTTTGGTTACAGTGTCTATGACCCTATATTTATTTTGATTACAGCGTCTATGATCCCCTTACCCATTCATTTATCAGGGGAGAACTGTCACCACATGTATTCTGGCTTCTCATTAGCCCCTGTAGGGTTTGTGCCTCCCTTGTCGTAGGGTTTTCATTTGATTACAGTGTCTTTGACCCTTTTTTCATAGTGGTGACAGTGTCTATAACCCTGTTTTTATTTTGGTTACAACGTCTATAGGGTTTCCTTTGATTACATTGTCTCTATTACCTTTTTTCATAATGGTGACAGTGTCTATGACCCAGTTTTTATAGTGGTGACAATGCCTATTATCCTGTTTTTATAGTGGTGAAAGTGTCTATGACTCTCTTACCCATTCATATATTGAAGAAGAATTGTCCACCTAATGTCTTTTGGCTTCTCATTAGCCCTTTTAGGGTTTGTGCTTACCTTGTCTTAGGGTTTTCCATTTGGTGACAGCAATCATCTATTAACAACGTACTGTACTTAACATTTTAGGGTTTAGGGTTTAGGATTTAGGGTTTAGGGCCTTGGCCCTAAACCCTAAAGACTTAACCCTAAACCCTAAACCATACTGTACATCACATGTTCTTTTGGCTTCTCATTAGCCCCTTTAGGGTTTATACTTCCCTTTTCCTAGGGTTTTCCTTTGATTGCAGTGTCTATGACCTTGTTTTTATAGTTATGACAATGTCTATGACCTTGTAACCACATGTATTTTGAGTGAAAGTGTCTATGACCTTTGATTACAGTGTCTATGACCTTATTTTTATAGTGATGACAGTGTCTATGACCTTATTTTTATAGTGATGACAGTGTCTATGACCTTATTTTTATAGTGATGACAGTGTCTATGACTCTCTTACCATTCATATATTGAAGGAGAACTGTCCACCATATGTCTTTTGGCTTCTCATTAGCCCCTTTAGGGTATGTGCTTACCTTGTTCTAGGGTTTTCCATTTGGTGACAACAATCATCTCTTAACGACGTACTGTACTTAACATTTTATGGTTTAGGGTTTAGGATTTAGGGTTTAGGGCCTTGGCCCTAAACCCTAAAGACTTAACCCTAAACCATACTGTACATCACATGTTCTTTTGGCTTCTCATTAGCCCATTTAGGTTTTGTACTTCCATTTTCCTAGAGTGACAGTGGCTATGACACTGTTTTTATTTTGATTACAGTGTCTACGACCCTCTTACCCATTCATATATTAGAGAAGAATTGTCACCACAAGTATTTTGGCTTCTCATTAGCCCCTATATGGTTTGTGCTTCCCTTTTCTTGGGGTTTTCCTTTGATTACAGTGTCTATGAACCTTTTTAATAGTGGAGACAATGTCTATAAAGTTGTTTTTATTTTGGTTACAGCGTCTATAGGGTTTTCCTTTTGATTACAGTGTCTATGATCATGTTTTTATAGTGGTTACAGTGTCTATGATCCTATTTTTATTTTGCATACAACATCTAATACCCTCTTAACCATTCATATGTTATAGGAGAACTGTCACCACATGTATTTTGGCTTCTCATTAGCCCCTATAGGGTTTGTGCTTCTCTTGTCCTATGGTTTTTATTTTGATTACAGTGTCTATGACCCACTTACCCATTCATATATTGAAGAAGAACTGTCCACTTAATGTCTTTTGGCTTATCATTAGCCCTTTTAGGGTTTGTGCTTACCTTGTCCTAGGGTTTTCCATTTGGTGACAACAATCATCTCTTAACAACGTACTGTACTTAACATTTTAGGGTTTAGGGTTTAGGATTTAGGGTTTAGGGCCTTGGCCCTAAACCCTAAAGACTTAACCCTAAAACCTAAACCATACTGTACATCACATATTCGTTTGGCTTCTCATTAGCCCCTTTAGGGTTTATGCTTCCCTTTTCCTAGTGTTTTCCTTTGATTACAATGTCTATTGCTTTGTTTTTATAGTGGTGACAGTGGCTATGCCACTTTTTATTTTGATTACAGTGTCTATGACACTCTTACCCATTCATTTATTAGAGGAGAATTGTCACCACATGAATATTGGCTTCTCATTAGATCCTATAGGGTTTGTACTTCCATTTTCCTAGGGTTTTCCTTTGATTACAGTGTCTCTGAACCTTTTTTCATAGTGGTGACCGTGTCTATAAAGCTGTTTTTATTTTGGTTAAAGTGTTTATAGAGTTTTCCTTTTGATTACAGTGTCTATGACTTGATTTTTATAGTAGTGACAGCGGCTATGACACTTTTTATTTTGATTACAGTGTCTATGACACTCTTACCCATTCATATATTAGAGAACTGTCGCGACATTTATTTTGGCTTTTCATTAGCCCTATAGGGCTTGTTCTTCCTTTATGATATGATTTCCCTTTTATTACAGTGTCTATGACCATGTTTTTATAGTGGTGACAGTATCTATGACTTTAATTTTTTTATAGTGGTTACAATAGTAGTTACATTTTTATATTTTTTTTATTGTGGTGACACTACTTTAAAAAATCTAAAAACTACAAATTAGAAATTAGAGAATAAATGTCACCACATGTATTTTGGCTTCTCATTAGCCCCTATAGGGTTTGTGCTTCCATATTCCTAGGATTTTCTATTGATTACAGTGTTTATGAACCTTTTTTCATAGTGGTGACAGTGTCTATAAAGTTGTTTTTATTTTTGCTACAACGTCTATAGGGTTTTTCTTTTTATTACAGTATCTATGGCTTTGTTTTTATAGTGGTGACAGTGGCTATGCCTCTCTTACCCATTCATATATTGAAGAAGAACTGTCCACCTAATGTCTTTTGGCTTCTCATTAGCCCCTTTAGGGTTTGTGCTTACCTTATCCTAGGGTTTTCCATTTGATGACAGTAATCATCTCTTAACGACGTACTGTACTTAACATTTTAAGGTTTAGGGTTTAGGATTTAGGTTTTAGGGCCTTGGCCCTAAACCCTACAGACTTAACCCTAAACCCTAAACCATACTGTACATCACATGTTCTTTTGGCTTCTCATTAGCCCCTTTAGGGTTTATGCTTCCATTTTCCTAGGGTTTTCTTTTGATTACAGTGTCTATGAACCTTTTTTCATAGTGGTGACAGTGTCTATAAAGTTGTTTTTATGTTTGTTACAGCGTCTATAGGGTTTTCCTTTTGATTACAATGTCTATGGGTTTGTTTTTATAGTGGTGACAGTGGTTATGACATTGTTTTTATTTTGATTACAGTGTCTATGTCCCTCTTACCCATTCATGTATTGGAGGAGAATTGTCATCACATTTATTTTGGCTTCTCATTAGTCCCTATAGGGCTTTTTCTTCCTTTATGATATGATTTCTCTTTGGTTACAGTGTGTACGACTCTGTTTTGATTTTGATTACAGCGTCTATGGCTCTCTTACCCATTCATATATTAGAGGAGAACTGTCACCACATGAATATTGGCTTCTCATTAGCCCATATAGGGTTTGTGCTTCCCTTTTTCTAGGGTTGTCCTTTGATTAAAATGTCTATAAACCTTTTTTCATAGTGGTGACAGTGTCTATAAAGCTATTTTTATTTCGGTTAAAGCGCCTATAGAGTTTTTCTTTTGATTACAGTGTCTATGACTTTATTTTTATAGTGGTGACAGTGGCTATGACACTTTTGATTTTGATTACAGTGTCTATGACACTCTTACCCATTCATGTATTAGAGGAGAACTGTCGCCACATTTATTTTGGCTTTTCATTAGCCCCTATAAGATTTCCTTTTGATTACAGTGTCTATGACTACGTTTTTAAAGTGGTGACAGTATCTATGACTTTATTTTTATCATGATGACAATAATAGTTACATTTTTAATTTTTTAACGGAGATTATGCGAGTTAGAACAACTTCTATAATTGCGGGATGATTTCTGAAATTTTAAAAATTAACACAGGGGCATATTTTATAAAAAAACAGAAAGTCTGGGAGGTTTGGCGTAATTCTTCTTCTTCTTCCCCCATTTCGAGCAGTCCTTCAACAGTGATTTTCGCCGATCTTCCGACGGCTCGTTCTCCTTACACAGAGCTCCGTTTGACGCGTATGACCTATCAAACTGACGAGTGCAATCTCTACTTCAGTCTCGTTGTGTTTATGTTGTCGAAGAATGATCTTACAAAATGCGACGAATGCTTGAACAGGGGCTGCTAAGCGGGTGTTTCACGAAGCTCCAAGGTGTCCAACAATGGCAGTTAGCGATTTTGTATAAATTTGAGAGGGGTTTTTGCACGAAAACCATCCTTGAGAGATGTAGAACGTGATTGAGCGGGTAGAAGGCTTCGATTTAGGGTCGAACGTGATTTAGGGTGCACGAGAGCTTCGATTCGGCCTTCAATGGAGGAGGGCTCGGTTGTGAGGCTTGGGAGGGTGCAACAGCAGCAGGCAATGGTGCGGTGGTGGCGGCGCTGGCGACGGTGGTGGCGGCGCCGACGATCGGTGGTGGTGCGGTGGTGGCTCGAGATCCCCGCGCTCCCTCTGCCTCCAGATTCACTGCTTGTTTTAATTTGGGGAGAAGGGGGTGAAATAAAGGCAGGGGTATAATTGGAAAATGTGGCCTATTACCTAATAATGCCACCCTTGTGGCCTATAACTTAAAAATTGGACCCAAAATAGCCATTTAGCAAAAAATCCCATATATATATATAGGGATTGACTCGGGTGAGGACCATTTCTTATAGTGCAAACCGAAAGGACTAATCCTATTGGCTGCTTTTTAACAGTGGACCCCTCCACTTTTCAACTAATCAAAAAACCAAAAATTACATAGAATAGCCACTATTTTAGAATTTTAATTTGTATATTATTTTAAGTTATCTTTAATATTCCACATTTATATTATTATTATTAGTGATCTTGCAATTTTGTATCAGAGCCTAGTTAATTAAAAATAAATCTGTATTTATCTAAAAGACAATTTGAAGGTGTCTACTAATTGCCCCCATAAGACTTATCCTCATGCTTTACATTTAGATGTAAATGATAAGCATTTTGGAGAAATTTTAAATACCATTTCAGACCAACTTATAGATCTAAAACTCGAATTTAAAAAATTAGAACAATTATATATTGAGATTAGCAGTAAACTATTTAAGACTGTAAAAGAAACAGGCGAAGTACATCACTTAACAAATCTAAAAGCCATGAATGAAATTAGCCATCAGATAAGCCTAACATCAGGGGGTGAAATCAAGAAAGGAGATCCTTTTAAATATAGTTATCCATTTAAATAATCGAAAAAGAATTTTTCTACTAAATTAGATAATATAATGAACAAGGCAACGGTAGAAGAAGATCAAGACGAAAATCAAAACCCTAAAAATGAATCAACATCCAATTCGACAAATAAAGAGATTTATCACTAAGTTGGATGACCCACAATGGAAAATGAAATTACATAAACAAAAAGCCATTGAAACCAACTTTATGAACCAAGAGGTCATGAGCGACGACGAGTCTGAAAAGAATTCAGGTGAAGAAGCTGTGTATCAACAAATGGGATTAATTAACCTAAAAGATATGGAAAACATTCCCATATCTAGGGTCCAAAAAAGGTTAAATGAAATTTTAAGAGAAAGAAGGTTGAGGGAGAATGAACCTGTAGAACAAAATGAAGCTAGAAGATATTACAGACGATATGAACATGGTTCTACCAGCAATTATAGACCTAGGTTAAAGCCTAAAGAATTTCTGGAAATGAAGGAAAGATTTGGAGTAAGCATCATGCCAAACCATAGACCAAATCAAAGAGAAATTAACCTAGAACCCATAAGTGAAACATATTATAAATTAAACCTAGATGGTGTAAGGAATAGGCGTGAAATCATAGAGTTCTAGAAGAAAAGTATGATGAGTGTATTAAAGATGAATGTAGGTTGGAACTCTTCTCAATTCCTTTTACATAGAGCATAGTTTCTATGGATGTATTGCCGACTGGTATGGAGCTATTGGTGATGACCCAAAACAAGAACTTAGGAATTTGGCAAACCTAGTAACGATGTTCACGTTAATATGTGATTTAATAGAAGACGAATTCATTGGAGAAAAAGAAGATGAAGATAAGGAAGCTTTAAAATGGAAAAGAACCTTAAACAATCTTGAAATCTATAACATGAAATATTATTATAAGATAGGAGAAAACAACACTAATCTACAAATGTTCTTTGCTAAACTTCATGTCCCAATTAATGAACAAATAAGTGAAGAGTATCGAGAGTTAATTAAAAACGGAGATAAAGATACTCTTGGTAACAGAATTTCCTATGTTAGGAAATGGGTCGAGAAAAAATGTCGAGACGTAAGAAGCACCCAAAGAATGAAAAAACAATTCTTAACTTGTTGGGAGACGCCAATAGAATGGGGATGTAATAATAGAGATTACCAGGGAAAAAGAAAATATAAGAGAAAAAGTTTCAATAAACAAAGAGGTGAAAAATATTATAAGAAGTATTATAAAAAAAACCATTCTCTAAAAACAGAAGGTTTTTCCAAAAAGCCTCGTTCTGTCCTGAGAAAAAGAAAAACTGCAAATGTTGGACATGCAGAGAATCTGGTCATTATGCTAATGAATGCAAACACAAGAAGAACAATAGATTAGCAGAAGCCCTAGGTAGTTTGGATTATATCAAGCTATCTGAAGATGAAGCAGTAGACCTAGCCCTAAGAAATAACAAAGGGGTAGTAGAAATAATAGAAGAAAAGCTTGAAGAATAAATAGAATCTGAAAATGAGTCAACAGAAGGTGAAGAGATTAATGAAATAATGGAAGGAGAATCTCCTAGTGAGTTCTCTGATGAATATGAAATGACTACTTTAGCTCAACTTCAACAAGCTGAAACCTCTATTGATGAAGAACAAGTTGAAGAAATGACGAGGTCATTTTGTTAAAAAATCATTATTCTCTAAATATGATAAATATGTTTGCGAAGAAATGTCTGGAGATGTAACAATCAACAATAATGAAAATCAAGCAACTGAAGTAAACTTAATCAATTGGGCAAACATTCAAAAACATAACAAAGATAAAAAAAAATTTAAATATATTTTCATATGTGGCATCCAAGTAATTATAAATCCATTACAAGACTATGAAAAAGATGTGCAATGCATTAATTTTGTTTGTGCCATTAGGCATAAAACGTTTAGTGATCAATGCATCAGTGGT
The DNA here is from genome assembly GCA_037127255.1 of Persicaria tinctoria. Taxonomy (NCBI): domain Eukaryota; kingdom Viridiplantae; phylum Streptophyta; class Magnoliopsida; order Caryophyllales; family Polygonaceae; genus Persicaria; species Persicaria tinctoria. The sequence goes on along the minus strand of JBANSL010000012.1, from coordinate 35,697,638 downwards.
ATAGTCTGTAATTTGAGTCAAAGAGCAGTTTCTTGGATCTGTAGACCTAACTATTATGTTAGTCTAGAAGATCATTATGCATCTAAGTTCTTAGCTATAAAATTGTTAACAAAAGGTATTAGTATGCATAAGGGAACTTTTCCTTTACAATTAAAGTGGAAGGTAGTTTATAAACTTGAGAATACTACAAATCATCCACAAAAATGTCATATAGTAGAAGCTGAGAAACACGAGGTTGTAGATCCAAGCAAAGAAGTTGTACCTGTTAAGCTAAGACCTGATCAAATAAGACTTAAGACCATTTGGATAAACGCATTTGAAAATTCGACGGGTACTAGCAGTAATAAGATTTTAACCATAGATGAAGAAGGTACAATCCATACGAATGTTAAACCACCAGCCAGTCCCTCTAGATGTCCAAGTTTATCTAGAAACACTAGTTTTAGGTTCAATCCTAATCTTAGTATTACTCCGAGGAATCAGGGAGCTACCACTAGTAGAAAAGACAAATCGTTTGTGGTAGATGAAGATATAGCAAGCATGATAGCTGCCTTAAACAATAGGTTGGAAAATAAAATTATAAAAGAACCAACCAGACATAGTATAGATCTAGGTTCTAGGCCATTTAGAGAATCAATACAATCAATTCCCCCAATAGTTCAAAAGGTTAGAGAAAATCAAGAAGGATCATCTAGTTATGAGCCAAAAGGAAAGCTAATAGGGTATTCCACTAAAACCATTAGTGAACCTATCTATGAAAATGATCCAAGGGCTAAAGATTTAAAAGAATCTCTCACATATTCTTTATTTGAAGACGAATTAGGAATGAGAATGGAGGTACTAGACCTCAGACATCTCTATGGAGATAATATGAGGGTAGAGGAAAGTCTTGAACATGTCAGCAAAGAGCCACTAAAGAAAAATTATAGAATTACCAACCCCAATAGCATTTATATCCCAATAAGTATTTGCTTAGAAGGGTTCAATAAATATGAATTGTGTGCATTTGTAGACAACGGATGTTCAGTATGCTTTGGTAAAAAGGCATTATTTCATGAGTTTATTTGGCAGAAGTCTCGTAGACCAATTCAAGTTAGAATACTTTATGATAGTATCATGGTTCATTCAGAATTAGCTTCTGATGTACCTATCATGATAGGAGGAGTCCAATGTGTAATTCCCACACTCTGGGCTACTGATCAGCCCTAACATGATATGTTGATTGGAAATAATTTCCAAAGACTCCATGTTCCAGTAACTCAGCACCTAGACATGATGGTCTTCAACATCAATGGAGAACACGCTTGGGTTAAAAAGATTAAACAAGCTTATACACACCAAGCAATAGAGTTTACGCGCACTAAGCGTGGTGAGGAATATATTCTTCCTACACAGAGAGAATTTGCACTCTCTATATGTGAAGTAAAATTAAAAGATAAAATTCTTAAACAACAAGAAAAAATGTGTAAGGAGTTATATTCTGAAAATCCTTTAAAATTTTGGGAAAAAGATAAATCATTTGCTATCATAGAACTAATAGATCCAAAAGCGATCATTAGAGTAAAACAAATGGTTTACACTTATAAGGATCAACAAGAATTTAAAGAACAAATTGATGAACTCTTAAAGAAGGGTTTAATTCGAGAAAGTAAAAGTCCTCATTCCAGTCCTGTCTTTATGGTCAGGAATCATGCTGAAGAAAAAAAAAAGCTAGAATGGTTATCAATTACAAAAAGCTTAATGATAATACTGTTTTTGATGGATATTATATTCCTAATAAGACATTTTTATTTAATAGAATACAGGAAGCCACTTGGTTTTCTAAAATGGATTGTAAAAGTGGTTATTGGCAGGTAAGAATGGATGAAAAAAGTATTCCACTTACTGCATTTAGTGCTCCATAGGGACACGATTAATGGGTAGTTATCCCCTTTGTTTTGAAAAATGCACCACAGATATTTCAGAGAAGAATGGACAATGTCTTCAAAGAATTTAAACATTGTTGTCTTGTTTACATTGATAATATCTTAATCTTCTTTAAAACTATAGAACAACATAAGCATGACTTGAAAGCTATAACTCAAAAATGTATTGACCATGGAATCATTTTAGGACAGAAAAATGCATTTATGCTGAGCCTGAAATTAATTTCTTAGGATTAAAGATTAAAGCAGGTCAAATTGTTTTGCAAGAACATATTCTAGAAAAGGTAGAAAAAATTTCCTGATGAAATCAAGGATAGAAAACAACTAGAAAGATTTCTAGGTTGCCTTCCTTATACTTCTGATTTTATTAAAGATCTAGCCAAGTTGAGAAAACCTCTACAGGGGAAATTAAAGAAAGATCAAGTTTGGAGTTGGACTCACTTAGATACTAAAATAGTCAAAGAGCTGAAAAGAAGATGTGAAAAACTTCCAATATTGACTTTACCTAATGAAGAGGATGAGCTAGTTCTAGAAACAGATGCTAGTGATTATCATTGGGGAGCTGTTTTAAAAATAAAGAAAGATAACAAGCTTTGCAGGTATAGCAGTGGAAGCTTCAACAAATCCGAGATTAATTACACTGTCGTAGAAAAGGTGATTCTTGCAATTTATCGTGGAATCCAGAAGTTTATAATCTTCTTAGCTCCTAATCCTTTTACATCAAGAACAGATTGTAAAGGAATATTGGGTTTCATAAATATCAATCTTGATAATATAAAAGCGCATGAGAGACTCATGCGTTGGCAATTAGCCCTTAATCAATTCACTTTTACCATTGAACATGTGCAGGGATCGAAAAATTCTCTAGCTGACAGCTTAACGAGAGAGTTAGCTGATGGATCAGAGAAATCAAACTCGGTGGGAAAATCGGGTGTTTCACCCATGGGATATTAATCTCTTAGGAGAAATACGAGGATACTAAGGATGGGTTTCCCCTCCAAGTTTGTATATTTTTGTTGACTTTGGAAGATTTACTGAGAATATATTCAGTCGTGGACTCTTACAAGCGAGACACAGAGCGGTTATACGAATGTTAACCCAAGAGATAATTATAAAAGTTCTCCAACTACCTATTGAACTCCAGGAAGATATCTGTAGAAGATGGAGGATGAGAGATTTCAAAAACTTCTACTGGATGGTAGCGATGAGAGATCACAATACTCCAGCAAGGATAAGAGAATGGTGTAACCATTTTTGTGTAAACAATGTCGCCGGTTTGGGGGGATTATCTTTACCCATCATGCTAGATGAAGACACAGATTACTTAAAATCATGGAAATATGGAATTTGTAATGGAATCTAAAATTACAAGCGACCATGGCCAAAGAAATAAGAAGAGAGCATCTTGTACTATACAAGTACTTCACTAAGTTCCAGAAGGAGGTCTTCCTCAGAGCAGCAAAATTTGAAAAGATAGAAGACATAAATTATTGTCGTGTTATCAGTGCCTGCATGGATGTTAGCCTGGGAAAAACCCAGCTACCACACTACCTAATCTTCCTACTATTAAGGGAAGACTATTGGTACGTGAAAGATCCAGTAGTGGAAGGAAGAATCGACGTAGTAAGGTATACATTGGAGGCAAGAGCAAAAGGATTCTTTTACATCTACTACAACATCACCAAGTTTAGACAGACTGACTGTGGGATATTCAAAGATGGAAATACAACCTTCATCGTAACCCCACAACTCAATCCATTAATGCAGCAAGCCATAAACAGGACCGAATCCATCGAGCTTTACTTAGCAGAAATAGAGGCCAGTCACTTTTTAGATAAAAGAGGACACGGGAGGATGATCGATTTACTGATTTCATGGGATCAAGAATATACTGAAGGATTAATGCTTGATCTCGATCTAGACAACGATCAAGATCTAGAGTTTGATAATACTCTAGATCTAGTTCAAGATTACAGTAATGATGACCTGAAAGCCAACATGGGTGAAGGAGTCTGGAACCATGATGAATGCAGCTAAATTATTGAAGAATCTAGTCATCCTTTACAGGCTTTGTCTTTTTCTTTTTACTGTTTAGCATGTGAGTGGTATTATTGAGTCAGCACTGTGTGCTTTTATTGCTTTCTGAGTGTTTGTATTACTTTCTGAGTAAGGGCCCATCTGTCGGCCATTTGTAAAAGAGATGTTGGAAGGCATCCAATGCTCTCTACTCAGCTCTATAAATAGAGTCATTCTCAGACTTCTCAAAACACCAAAATCCAGAGAGAGAAAACCCATATGAGAAGAGAGAAAGAATCTTGTAAATCAGAAAGAGAAGTAGAAGTGTTTTGAATTTGAGTAGATAGGTGTTTCCATCACTCTAAGTTTCACTACCATTCAATGGATCTTCTAATATGAGTGTTAAGTGTGTTTAAGTTCTAAGTTAAGAGTGCTTGTGTGTTGTAATATTTCCCAGATTCAATAAAGTTTGTTTTTAAGAAATGGAAAGCTACTTAATTGAACACTACACTCTGAATACTTTGTTTTCTTGATTCAAAGCCCTTCACCCTATCAAAATCAAAACCAAAAGCTATAGACTATGGTCTGAGGTAGGAAACGAAACAGATCTGTGCTCAATCTGAACTAAGGGAGGCCTGTTTGAAGGTCAGTCACCTCTAGAAAGTCGGAAGCTACAGGAACGCCGACGATCCAGAGTAACTACGTTCAGGTATGGGTCAAACCTCTTTAGCTTTAAGTTTTAGTTGCAGAGCGTGGTGGGCTTAAAACCATAGAAAAGTTATTATTCATAATATAATTAGTAGATTATGGTAGTTAGTACCACTAAAAGTCATTTATAAATCTTCGTTATTTCAATTTGATAAAATTATAAAAAGTTCGAACAATTTCGTAATATCTATAAAGCTTTGGTAAAGTTGCAATTTACTATTAGAATTGCCCCACCTGTGAGCCTCACAGTGTCAACCAATCAAAACGCTCCTCACGATTTCTACCACAATATTGGTTTTCACCGGAGCGCGACCCTAGGGATTGACTCGGGTGGGGACCATTTCTTATAGTGAAAACCGAAAGGACTAATCCTATTGGTTGCTCTTTAAAAGTGGACCCCTCCACTTTTCAACTAAAATACAACCAAAAAACCAAAAATTATATAGAATAGCCACTATTTAAGAATTTTAATTTGTATATTATTTTAAGTTATCTTTAATATTCCGCATTTATATTATTATTAGTTATCTTTCAATTTTAACAATTTTGTAATTTCTATTATTCATAATATAGTTAGTAGATTATGGTAGTTAGTACCACTAAAAGTCATTTATAAATCTTCACTATTTCACTTTGATAAAATTATAAAAAGTTTGAACAATTTCGTAATTTTTATAAAGTTTGGGTACAGTTGCAATTTACTATCAGAATTGCCCCACCTGTGAGCCCCACAGTGTCAACCAATCAATACGCTCCTCACAGTTTCTACCACTATTGGTTTTCACCGGAGTTTGTTTTGAAAGATTCTCATCGATTTCATTATTGTTTTTGTCTATGGAATTGTTTTATACAATTTTATTTACAACAAATAATTTATTAATTTTTTTTATTAGGAAAAAATTCGGTGTCAAATTAACTACGTACTGAATTACACTTCGAATGGAAACCCTTTCCTACCCTAATCAACGCGCTCCCACGCGTCCCTTTTCTCCCTCAATAGAGAGACTTCGCCACCTCCAGGGCGATCTTGTGCCCACCATCCCTGCCTCCCAGCACCAGCTCCCGAGCCCTCCCTAATCTCCCTCCTCTGCTTCAGGTCTAGCACACACACTCCTCGTGTTGATTTTGAGCTCCTGCTCCGCCTATCACCCCATACCTCCTAATGGAGATCGCTTCAGCACAACCTGTAATTTGGAGGCGGAGCCTCCCGATTGGCCCTCGTACTGGAGGAATCGGTCCACGAGGAGTGTGATGATGACCCGTATACCAGCGTTCATGAGCCGAGGGTGGGCCTCGGGGTGGCCGGACGGCCGGGGTTACTTCTATCCTTGGCGTGCCTCGCTTTTCGCTCTCTTGTTTCCTACTCCGGCTTGGTGTCAATTCGCTGCTACGGACGTTTGCTTTGTAAGTCTCCTTCACTCTTCTCTGAATCAATCAAGTTACCCTATTGCCCACCAGCAATGGTTCTATTTATTTCATACTTACATATGCATTTGGATTCATCGCCCTCTCTATACCACCATTGATCGTCTTTCAACTCCCTTTGGTCGAGATGATACAACTACACTAAAGCTTTACAAGCTAATTTTCCACTCGGTTGGCACACAAGCCATGTTTAACACAATTACCAGTAAGAACTGTGATAGTCATGTATATTTACAAATCCTTGCATTCAAAGTGTATTTATTTTGGGCTCTTATGGTCAATTATGGTGCGTTTACCTTTGCCACACAAGCTTCTTATTCACACTTTGCTGATGGCTTTCAAAAGATTGTATTTTCAATATACATGGTTTGGTCAAATGGATTACGCTACTTTTTGTTGTGAGCCTAATTTGCCATGTTTTACATTTACTTTTATATCGATTTCTGCATACATTGCATGCATTTGGGTTAGAATAATACAGAACCTGTGTAGTTTACACTTATTTGCAATATATGGAGGTCTACACAAGTTTTGGTTATATTTCGCAGAAATCGGACGCACTTTGGAGCTTAAAGGAAACTCAATGAGAAGCTAAAAATGGTGCAGCTGGAGAAAATGCCATTTTTTACCATTCTTCGTTCTGAATCAAGCTTTGATGTCTTCATGAGAGTTGTAGCCCTCGGAAAGTGCTTTCCAACGCATGGTCATATGCGTCAATCTGGCGAACGAGGACTCGGAAAAGTGCATTTTAAGAACAGAGCAGAAAGCTGAGAAAACTCTACTCGAGATCGACTAGCATCTACTCGAGATCGACGAGACCTGGTCGACAAAACCTGGTCGAGCAGAGCTGATCGAGGACACTGAGTCAGAGACAACCCGACTCCCGGAATCCTACTCGATGTCGAAGAGGCCTTGTCGAGATCGAGGTGCCATGTCCGGAGTCGACGAGCTGTGCCAAGCCGAGAAGCCGAGGATGAAGACACAGACCACCTCTACTCGATCTCGAGGAGGCTTACTCGAGACAGACGAGGGCTACTCGAGATCGACAAGACCCTGGTCGAGATCGAGTAGACTTCCCGAAGCCGCGTTACTCGGTTTTGACGAATCCTACTCGGTGTGGGATTGCTTGGGCTCGAAAATTGCCGATTCTATCCAAATCTATCAAGACACATCATGAAGAGAAGAAGTTCTATCCATGGAAGACTAGATCTATCAACAAGAAGACTTACCTAGTGTAGATTTATCTTTTCCTTCTTGATTTAATTCCTTTAAGCAATTAATTTATCTTTTAAGCTTTAAGTAGATATAGATAGATGATTATTTCCTTGATTAGCGGGGTTTGATCACTATAAATAAAGCCTTAGGGGGCTGATTTTCATTCATTCAATTCAAGTCAAGTCGTCTTAGGACGCAAGGAGGAGGAGGAGGAGGAGGAGGAGGAGGAGGAGGAGGAGGAGGAGAAGAGAGAGAGAGAGAGAGAGAGAGAGAGAGAGAGAGAGAGAGAGAGAGAGAGAGAGAGAGAGAGGAGGAACGTTTGAAAGGTTTTGTAAGTTTTAGTTTATTTTATGTTAAAGTTAATTTCTTTCATCATGTTTGCTTTCTAATTTTCCTTCTTCTAGGGTTGGGGTGATCCCAACATAGATATGTTTGTTTGATTTATGAATTCATGAATTTATATGTCTTTATCATCATCTACCTATGTGCTTAAATGCTTAATCCTTTGCGAGAGTTGAGGAAATTCCTTATTCATGATATTGAAGCGAAAGTGATTTTATTATTAATTGGATAGTAATTAGGGTTTATTTACGAGAGCCGACTAATCCTAATTAAGAAAAGGTAGAAACAAATTAGGTTTTTATGCGAGAGCCTCTATCACCTAAATTGTTGGAATTTGCGAAAGTTGATTCTTTGATATAAAGCATGCATCTTTATGTGATTTATGATCTGCGCATATGTTTATTATTGTGGTGATCCCTAACCTTGGAAAGTTGCATCTTTATTTATTTTATTTCATTATTTTTATCCTGCAAAGTTACCCGACACCAACCACCTCTTCTTCTATCATTCCATCGACATCGACCAAGTCTTAGTCGACATCAACAACAACCTCCCCACCTTTTCCCGCTATCCCTGAACCCCAAAACACACTAAACCCAGAACCGTTGACTTCTCTCCTGAGGACGAACCTGACTCCCCTATACTATAGCGGGGGTCTTGACTATAAATTTATTTGGTCGAGAACCCCTCTCGTAAAATTGGCGCCGTTGCCGGGGAGATATCAATCGCGCCTAGTTTAATTGTGTTTAAAGTTCAGAAAAGCCCATCCCTTTTTCTTACCCTATCACATACCCTACCACCACCTACCTCACCGGTACCAACTAGGTGCCAAGCTTTTGCCACTAATTTGTGTTCTTGATTGTGATTTCAAAGCTTAGGTACAAAGATGGAAGACTTTGTCGAAGGGAATCCCGTATGGGAAGAATGGTATCAAGATTTGAGACGAAGAAATAGGATCGCAGTGGAGGAGTCACGATTAAGGGAAATAGCTCGACTGGAAGAGGAAATTCGAAGGATTGAGGCTTCCATTCAGTCTAAAGGACCATGCCCTCCTCTCGACGAGCCAATTAACCCACTCAATGTCGACAACCAGGTATGTCCTTCATCGAATTTCATTCCTACTTTGCTACCTATTGTTGATGAATCATATGAAGGATCCCAAGGCGAAATAGCACTAGAAGAGAAGAAGTTGGACATTGTTGACCAGGGCATTCCAAGATCGCTTTTACCTTACAATGTGAAGGCTATCCCTGATGATTTTGAGCAACCGGTGTTCATATTCAAGTATGGGGTCCTAGCAACGTGGCATGAAGCTCCGCAGGATGAGGAGGAAATATCTCTTCCCTTTCCACCGTTCTGCATTGATGGAGATACACAAATAAGTCAACCTATGAAGCGGAAGAGGTATGATGATGAGGTATGCATGCCAGCTGGAGCCCAGGAAGATGAATGGGTGAAGCCATGGAGCGTTCACTCGGGGAGATTCAAGCTTCTTCATACGATGCCCCCGGATGACATCCCACGCTTCCCACCACCGGAGGAACCACCAGATCCACCTATACCTCCGGACAAAGATGAGCCAGGCTAATGCTAAATGGAGAAAGTCGGCCTAGCGACTATAAAATCTAGAGCTTGTACATAGACTTTTTTGGGACATTTTGGACATTGTTTTGTTTTATTTTTGGTTTTGAACACTTTTAGTTTTTCTATTGTGGGTATATGTCTTCTACATTTTTCAGGTCCATGGATAGAACCAAGCTATATTCAAACTCGACCAGAAGGTGCTCCATTTGAAATTTGGAGGCACTGCACACCTGTCTTGTCAGTTTCTTTCTTTACCCTTGTTTTTATACAGTGAGGACACTGTAAATTTTAAGTATGGGGTGGGGGAAGGGCTTACTTTATGCATATTTGATTTTATTTGACATTATTAGTGCATTATTCCCATTTAATTGCTACATGGCTATTTTGGAATACATTATTGATTTATGTGCATATATACATGTTTTCCAAAATTTGAGAAAAATGACCCCCATTGAAAATTTTGATTAATGTCATGGAAGCTTAAATTGAACTCGACGATGCAAAATTGGATTCATTAGAGATATAGCATGAAATTGCCTAGTAAAGGGAAATCACAATGAAGTGCATTATTTTTATGAAAACCATGAAAGGAGGTAAAATTTGAAGTTGCGTTTGACATGTTGCATGATAAGAGGATGGAGGACTTTATATTTCCATATAATGCTCATATGTTTATAATCCTAGCCATACCTATGCTTATGCATCACAAAAGCCATAATGTGCCTTATTTCAAATACTGCTCCACATGATCTAAATATTATCATTGTTTACCTTATCCGGGGATTATGTTGAGAATGATGTTACATTATGGAGATGTTATATGGTGTTTGTGTTGTGATTATTATCATTATTGGAGTTTGGAAGGAATTGTTTGAAATATATGGAAAATTTAATGAGTGAAAGAAAATCCAATCACCTCAGGAGATAAAGGTAGATTGACCCTGCTCTCTTAGATAATAGTTTGGAGAGATGGGACACATTGTGAGGAGTCCAAAGCACTAAGTATCCGGGGCCATTCATGACACCCATGTTTGCGACTCGCGAGAAGGCAGTGTTAAGATTAGAGAGGTAAAAGCATTATTATTGATAAAAGCATTATGAAAGGTGATGAATCAAATGGAGAAAGAATGTGGTATGAAATTCAGTTTGGAAAGTACTCCATTTCCCCGGATCAAAAGCACCACATTGCCAAAAATTGCCCACCTTTAGCCTTTTACCATTCTACTCCTTATTTGAGCAAAATTAAAGTCCTCTTGATTATTGTTGCTTTGTCATGAATGAATTGTTTTTGCATAACCCTCCTTTTGTGAGTAGATGTTGCTTTATATAAATGCACATGCATGAATCCGTGACACTAGTACCTTTTCGAGGATGGTAATTGACTGCAGAGACATATGAGAATGAATCTGATATGTTGAGAGTTTTGATTTCTTCCCCTGAATGACAATTAAAAGTCCTGCTTCAGGACAAGCAAGCTTAAGTATGGGGTGTTTGTTGTGAGCCTAATTTTCCATGTTTTACATTTACTTTTATATCGATTTCTGCACACATTGCATGCATTTGGGTTAGAATAATACAGAATCTGTGTAGTTTACACTTATTTGCAATATATGGAGGTCTACACAAGTTTTGGTTATATTTCGCAGAAATCGGACGCACTTTGGAGCTTAAAGCAAACTCATGGAGAAGCTAAAAATGGTGCAGCTGGAGAAAAGGCCATTTTTCACCATTCTTCCGTCTGAATCAAGCTTTGATGTCTTCATGAGAGTTGTAGCCCTCGGAAAGAGCTTTCCAACGCATGGTCATATGCGTCAATCGGGCGAACGAGGACTCGGGAAAGTGCATTTTAAGAACAGAGCAGAAAGCTGAGAAAACTCTACTCGAGATCGACTAGCATCTACTCGAGATCGACGAGACCTGGTCGACGAAACCTGGTCGAGCAGAGCTGATCGAGGACACTGAGTCAGAGACAACCCGACTCCCGGAATCCTACTCGATGTCGAGGAGGCCTTGTCGAGATCGATTAGCCATGTCCGGAGTCGACGAGTTGTGCCAAGCCGAGAAGCCGAGGACGAAGACGCAGACCACCTCTACTCGATCTCGAGGAGGCTTACTCGAGACAGACGAGGGCTACTCGAGATCGACAAGACCCTGTTCGAGATCGAGTAGACTTCCCGAAGCCGCGTTACTCGGTTTTGACGAATCCTACTCGGTGTGGGATTGCTTGGGCTCGAAGATTGCCGATTCTATCCAAATCTATCAAGACACATCATGAAGAGAAGAAGTTCTATCCATGGAAAACGAGATCTATCAACAAGAAGACTTACCTAGTTTAGATTTATCTTTTCCTTTTTGATTTAATTCCTTTAAGCAATTAATTTATCTTTTAAGCTTTAAGTAGATATAGATAGATGATTATTTCCTTGATTAGCGGGGTTTGATCACTATAAATAAAGCCTTAGGGGGATGATTTTCATTCATTCAATTCAAGTCAAGTCGTCTTAGGACGCAAGGAGGAGGAGGAGGAGGGGAGAGAGAGAGAGAGAGAGAGAGAGAGAGAGAGAGAGAGAGAGAGAGAGAGGAGGAACGTTTGGAAGGTTTTGTAAGTTTTAGTTTATTTTATGTTAAAGTTAATTTCTTTCATCATGTTTGCTTTCTAATTTTCCTTCTTCTAGGGTTGGGGTGATCCCAACATAGATATGTTTGTTTGATTAATGAATTAATGAATTTACATGTCTTTATCATCATCTACCTATGTGCTTAAATGCTTAATCCTTTGCGATAGTTAAGGAAATTCCTTATTCATGATATTGAAGCGAAAGTGATTTTATTATGAATTTGATAGTAATTAGGGTTTATTTGCGAGAGCCGACTAATCCTAATTAAGAAAAGGTAGAAACAAATTAGGTTTTTATGCGAGAGCCTCTATCACCTAAATTGTTGGAATTTGCGAAAGTTGATTCTTTGATATAAAGCATGCATCTTTATGTGATTTATGATCTGCGCATATGTTTATTATTGTGGTGATCCCTAACCTTGGAAATTTGCATCTTTATTTATTTTATTTCATTATTTTTATCCTGCAAAGTTACCCGACTCCAACCACCTCTTCTTCTATCATTCCCTCGACATCGACCAAGTCTTAGTCGACATCGACAACAACCTCCCCACCTTTTCCCGCTATCCCTGAACCCCAAAACACACTAAACCCAGAACCGCTGACTTCTCTCCTGAGGACGAACCTGACTCCCCTATACTATAGCGGGGGTCTTGACTATAAATTTATTTGGTCAAGAAACCCTCTCGTCAAATTGGCGCCGTTGCCGGGGAGATATCAATCGCGCCTAGTTTAATTGTGTTTAAAGTTCAGAAAAGCCCATCCCTTTTTCTTACCCTATCACATACCCTACCACCACCTACCTCACCGGTACCAACTGGGTGCCAAGCTTTTGCCACTAATTTGTGTTCTTGATTGTGATTTCAAAGCTTAGGTACAAAGATGGAAGACTTTGTCGAAGGGAATCCCGTATGGGAAGAATGGTATCAAGATTTGAGACGAAGAAATAGGATCGCAGTGGAGGAGTCACGATTAAGGGAAATAGCTCGACTGGAAGAGGAAATTCGAAGGCTTGAGGCTTCCATTTAGTCTAAAGGACCATGCCCTCCTCTCGACGAGCCAATTGACCCACTCAATGTCGACAACCAGGTATGTCCTTCATCGAATTTCATTCCTACTTTGCTACCTATTGTTGATGAATCATATGAAGGATCCCAAGGCAGAATAGCACTAGAAGAGAAGAAGTTGGACATTGTTGACCAGGGCATTCCAAGATCGCTTTTACCTTACAAGGTGAAGGCTATCCCCGATGATTTTGAGCAACCGGTGTTCATATTCAAGTATGGGGTCCTAGCAAAGTGGCATGAAGCTCCGCAGGATGAGGAGGAAATATCTCTTCCCTTTCCACCGTTCTGCTGTGATGGATATACACAAATAAGTCAACCTATGAAGCGGAAGAGGTATGATGATGAGGTATGCATGCCAGCTGGAGCCCAGGAAGATGAATGGGTGAAGCCATGGAGCGTTCACTCGGGGAGATTCAAGCTTCTTCATACGATGCCCCCGGATGACATCCCACGCTTCCCACCACCGGAGGAACCACCAGATCCACCTATACCTCCGGACAAAGATGAGCCAGGCTAATGCTAAATGGAGAAAGTCGGCCTAGCGACTATAAAATCTAGAGCTTGTACATAGACTTTTTTGGGACATTTTGGACATTGTTTTGTTTTATTTTTGGTTTTGAACACTTTTAGTTTTTCTATTGTGGGTATATGTCTTCTACATTTTTCAGGTCCATGGATAGAACCAAGCTATATTCAAACTCGACCAGAAGGTGCTCCATTTGAAATTTGGAGGCACTGCACACCTGTCTTGTCAGTTTCTTTCTTTACCCTTGTTTTTATACAGTGAGGACACTGTAAATTTTAAGTATGGGGTGGGGGAAGGGCTTACTTTATGCATATTTGATTTTATTTGACATTATTAGTGCATTATTCCCATTTAATTGCTACATGGCTATTTTGGAATACATTATTGATTTATGTGCATATATACATGTTTTCCAAAATTTGAGAAAAATGACCCCCATTGAAAATTTTGATTAATGTCATGGAAGCTTAAATTGAACTCGACGATGCAAAATTGGATTCATTAGAGATATAGCATGAAATTGCCTAGTAAAGGGAAATCACAATGAAGTGCATTATTTTTATGAAAACCATGAAAGGAGGTAAAATTTGAAGTTGCGTTTGACATGTTGCATGATAAGAGGATGGAGGACTTTATATTTCCATATAATGCTCATATGTTTATAATCCTAGCCATACCTATGCTTATGCATCACAAAAGCCATAATGTGCCTTATTTCAAATACTGCTCCACATGATCTAAATATTATCATTCTTTACCTTATCCGGGGATTATGTTGAGAATGATGTTACATTATGGAGATGTTATATGGTGTTTGTGTTGTGATTATTATCATTATTGGAGTTTGGAAGGAATTGTTTGAAATATATGGAAAATTTAATGAGTGAAAGAAAATCCAATCACCTCAGGAGATAAAGGTAGATTGACCCTGCTCTCTGAGATAATAGTTTGGAGAGATGGGACACATTGTGAGGAGTCCAAAGCACTAAGTATCCGGGGCCATTCATGACACCCATGTTTGCGACTCGCGAGAAGGCAGTGCTAAGGTTAGAGAGGTAAAAGCATTATTATTGATAAAAGCATTATGAAAGGTGATGAATCAAATGGAGAAAGAATGTGGTATGAAATTCAGTTTGGAAAGTACTCCATTTCCCCGGATCAAAAGCACCACATTGCCAAAACTTGCCCACCTTTAGCCTTTTACCAATCTACTCCTTCTTTGAGCAAAATTAAAGTCCTCTTGATTATTGTTGCTTTGTCATGAATGAATTGTTTTTGCATAACCCGCCTTTTGTGAGTAGATGTTGCTTTATATAATTGCACATGCATTAATCTGTGACACTAGTACCTTTTCGAGGATGGTAATTGACTGCAGGGACATATGAGAATGAATCTGATATGTTGAGAGTTTTGATTTCTTCCCCTGAATGACAATTAAAAGTATTGCTTGAGGACAAGCAAGCTTAAGTATGGGGTGTTTGTTGTGAGCCTAATTTGCCATGTTTTACATTTACTTTTATATCGATTTCTGCATACATTCCATGCATTTGGGTTAGAATAATACAGAATCTGTGTAGTTTACACTTATTTGCAATATATGGAGGTCTACACAAGTTTTGGTTATATTTCGCAGAAATCGGACGCACTTTGGAGCTTAAAGCAAACTCATGGAGAAGCTAAAACAGGTGCAGCTGGAGAAAAAGCCATTTTTTACCATTCTTCGGTCTGAATCAAGCTTTGATGTCTTCATGAGAGTTGTAGCCCTCGGAAAGAGCTTTCCAACGCATGGTCATATGCGTCAATCCGGCAAATGAGGACTCGTGAAAGTGCATTTTAAGAACAGAGCAGAAAGCTGAGAAAACTCTACTCGAGATCGACTAGCATCTACTCCAGATCGACGAGACCTGGTCAACGAAACCTGGTCGAGCAGAGCTGATCGAGGACACTGAGTCAGAGACAACCCGACTCCCGGAATCCTACTCGATGTCGAGGAGGCCTTGTCGAGATCGATTAGCCATGTCCGGAGTCGACGAGCTGTGCCAAGCCGAGAAGCCGAGGACGAAGACGCAGACCACCTCTACTCGATCTCGAGGAGGCTTACTCGAGACAGACGAGGGCTACTCGAGATCGACAAGACCCTGGTCGAGATCGAGTAGACTTCCCGAAGCCGCGTTACTCGGTTTTGACGAATCCTACTCAGTGTGGGATTGCTTGGTCTCGAAGATTGCCGATTCTATCCAAATCTATCAAGACACATCATGAAGAGAAGAAGTTCTATCCATGGAAGACGAGATCTATCAACAAGAAGACTTACCTAGTTTAGATTTATCTTTTCTTTTTTGATTTAATTCCTTTAAGCAATTAATTTATCTTTTAAGCTTTAAGTAGATATAGATAGATGATTATTTCCTTGATTAGCGGGGTTTGATCACTATAAATAAAGCCTTAGGGGGCTGATTTTCATTCATTCAATTCAAGTCAAGTCGTCTTAGGACGCAAGGAGAAGGAGGAGGAGAGAGAGAGAGAGAGAGAGAGAGAGAGAGAGAGAGAGAGAGGAGGAACGTTTGGAAGGTTTTGTAAGTTTTAGTTTATTTTATGTTAAAGTTAATTTCTTTCATCATGTTTGCTTTCTAATTTTTCTTCTTCTAGGGTTGGGGTGATCCCAACATAGATATGTTTGTTTGATTTATGAATTCATGAATTTATATGTCTTTATCATCATCTACCTATGTGCTTAAATGCTTAATCCTTGGCGAGAGTTGAGGAAATTCCTTATTCATGATATTGAAGCGAAAGTGATTTTATTATGAATTGGATAGAAATTAGGGTTTATTTGCGAGAGCCGACTAATCCTAATTAAGAAAAGGTAGAAACAAATTAGGTTTTTATGCGAGAGCCTCCATCACCTAAGTTGTTGGAATTTGCGAAAGTTGATTCTTTGATATAAAGCATGCATCTTTATGTGATTTATGATCTGCGCATATGTTTATTGTTGTGGTGATCCCTAACCTTTGGAAGTTTGCATCTTTATTTATTTTATTTCATTATTTTTATCCTGCAAAGTTACCCGACACCAACCACCTCTTCTTCTATCATTCCCTCGACATCGACCAAGTCTTAGTCGACATCGACAACAACCTTCCCACCTTTTCCCGCTATCCCTGAACCCCAAAACACACTAAACCTAGAACCGCTGACTTCTCTCCTGAGGACGAACCTGACTCCCCTATACTATAGCGGGGGTCTTGACTATAATATTATTTGGTCGAGAAACCCTCTCGTCAAATTGGCGCCGTTGCCGGGGAGATATCAATCGCGCCTAGTTTAATTGTGTTTAAAGTTCAGAAAAGCCCATCCCTTTTTCTTACCCTATCACATACCCTACCACCACCTACCTCACCGGTACCAACTGGGTGCCAAGCTTTTGCCACTAATTTGTGTTATTGATTGTGATTTCAAAGCTTAGGTACAAAGATGGAAGACTTTGTCGAAGGGAATCCCGTATGGGAAGAATGGTATCAAGATTTGAGACGAAGAAATAGGATCGCAGTGGAGGAGTCACGATTAAGGGAAATAGCTCGGCTGGAAGAGGAAATTTGAAGGCTTGAGGCTTCCATTCAGTCTAAAGGACCATGCCCTCCTCTCGACGAGCCAATTGACCCACTCAATGTCGACAACCAGGTATGTCCTTCATCGAATTTCATTCCTACTTTGCTACCTATTGTTGATGAATCATATGAAGGATCCCAAGGCGAAATAGCACTAGAAGAGAAGAAGTTGGACATTTTTTACCAGGGCATTCCAAGATCGCTTTTACCTTACAAGGTGAAGGCTATCCCCGATGATTTTGAGCAACCGGTATTCATATTCAAGTATGGGGTCCTAGCAAAGTGGCATGAAGCTCCGCAGGATGAGGAGGAAATATCTCTTCCCTTTCCACCGTTCTGCTGTGATGGAGATACACAAATAAGTCAACCTACGAAGCGGAAGAGGTATGATGATGAGGTATGCATGCCAGCTGGAGCCCAGGAAGATGAATGGGTGAAGCCATGGAGCGTTCACTCGGGGAGATTCAAGCTTCTTCATACGATGCCCCCGGATGACATCCCACGCTTCCCACCACCGGAGGAACCACCAGATCCACCTATACCTCCGGACACAGATCCCTTATTCTCAGTTTTTAGAACCACAACTGGACTTGAACTGCGCGTCTGCTGCAATCGGACCATCTCTCTTATGGTCTCTTCTTTAAAGACTGAGCCAGACACTTCTATATTAGTACAAATTGTCCGCCCTATAAGGGTTTTATGAATATCTGTACATGGAATTCCTGCGGCATCCGGAGCCGTAATTTCTGGACAAATGTGGATATTTTCTGTCAAAATAATAATATTAACGTTATAGCTCTTCTAGAAACCAAGACTGATAAGGTTCCTTCTGAATGCATACTGCGTAAGTATAGGTTCACGAATGTAGCTTTTGATCCAGCAATCGACTTTTCTGTGGGAATCTGTCTTCTATGGAAAGATTTCTCTGCTGCACAAGGTTCCATCGAGCTTATTTTGGTTCAGCATCGATTCATTCATTTCAACTACTCGGACTATGCTACGAAGCGCTCTTTTGCTTTTCTGGTGGTCTATGCCCCTCCGGATGAGCGGCGTAAATCAGCCTTTTGGAATACACTCTCCCTTTATATCCAGTCACTTGTTATTCCATTCTGTGTTATCGGAGACCTTAATGAAATAGCCACCCCAGCGGATAAACTTGGAGGAGCCTACCCTTCAAACGCCCGTTTTACACGATTACTAGACTTCAAGAACAGCCTTTCATTATTAGAAGTACCATCTAGTAGGGGCCAGTTTACTTGGCAACGGAAATCGAATGATGTGATCATTTGCCTGGAAAAACTTGATCGTCTACTAATCCACACGGACATGCTTACTATTTTCGATTCACTATGTACTCAGATACATCCATTTACTAGATCTGATCATGCTCCGATCTCCACAGACTTTCGCCACAACATTCAGCCTAAAAATAGACCTTTTAAATTCGATTTGGCTTGGGCTTCTAGGGTCGATTACAGAAACGTAGTCTCACAGGCTTGGAGGGCAAATCCACAAGGTTCCTTGATGTTCAAATTACTTCAAAAGGCAAAAGTTCTTAAAAGACTTTCCAAAACATGGCACAAGAATATGGTACGCAATATTCACAACCAAATCCTTGTAACGGATAAAAAGCTCCTTAGTTTACAGACATCTCTTATCTCTAATTACAATTACAAGGATGCCCAAATCCTTAAACAACTACTCAACAAAAGAGAACGCATGCTCGACTTTCACCGTCGCTACTGGAGCCAGCGGGCAAAAGTTAAACATACAAAACTAAATGACTCCAACTCAGGCCATTTTCACAAAATCGCTACTGCAAAGAGAGGCAGGAAAATAATCAAATCTATCCTACTATCCGGTGGTCAGCCCACAACTGATTTCCACACAATCCAACAAGAATTTGTCCACGATTTCAAGTCTCGGTTTAGAGCATCTTCGAATTATGCTCCGGACTTATCAACAGACCTATCGGTTATCCTAGCACTAGTTACTCAGGCTGCAATGACATGTTAACTGCACCTATTACAAACAATGAGATAAAGTCGGCTGTTTTTTCCATGAGACCAGACAAGGCACCGGGCCCTGATGGATTCCCAGCCGGTTTCTACCAAAAGTGCTGGCCCATTGTGGGCCCTTCTGTAACGAAGGCAATTAAGGCTTTCTTTACCAGTGGTAGGCAATTAAGGCTTTCTTTACCAGTGGTAGGTTACTACGTCAGACGAACCATACCTTCATCACGATGTTACCAAAATGTGAAGTGCCGACTGCAGTAAACCACTACAGACCAATCAGCTTATGCTCTACTATCTATAAAATCATAGCGAAAGTAATTTCCGCACGTTTAACGAAAATTTTCGACAAGGTTATACACCCCCTGCAAGGGGCCTTCACAAAAGGGAAAGATATTCAGGACAACATTCTGATTGCGCATGAAGCTTTGCATTCGTTTCGGATGAAGAAAGGCAAAACGTGCATGGTCGCCCTTAACCTTGACATGGAAAAGGCATACGACCGCATCAAATGGCCGTTTCTGTTCAAAGTTTTATCCAAATACGGGTTCAATGATCTTTTTATTAACAAAATAAAAGAATGCGTTTCAACAGTTTCCTACTCGGTCCTCGCAAATGATGAACCAACCATGGTTTTTCACCCCACTAAGGGTTTGAGACAAGGAGACCCCCCCCCCCCCCTTTTCTCTTTATCCTACCCTCTGAGGTACTAGCACGTACACTACACACCCAAGGGCTTGCTAGTAAGGACCTCGGCATTTCTTTTGGTCGGCCGGGTATCAAGATTCCTTTTCTAGCGTTTGCTAATGATATTCTCATTTTCTGCAAAGCCTCCCAATCGGAATGTACTTCTGTACTGGCTATTTTAGACAGATACTGTCTCATTTCAGGACAAAAGGTAAACCTGCATAAATCCAGCATCCAAGCATCCCGAAACACAACAGCTGCCGCAATAGCTTTGACTATTGCCGTACTTGGTATTCCCCAAGCTAAAAATTTTGACAAATACTTGGGTTGCCCTGTAGTCAACGGTAGGACCAACAGGGATACTTTCGCTGATGTGGTCCTTGTTGTTGCAAGAGTTAGTCAAGTATAGAATAAAATATAGTTCAGATAGACTCCCCTGTCTCAGCAAATAAATACAAGACTTCCTCCCGTTGTAATAAGAGTAAAGTCAGGATCGAATCCACGAGGAAGCACGTCAGCAGTTCTCAGGTAGCTATCAGATTCTCACAACAGCAGAAACAGACAGAAGCACAGAAATAGAAAGAGAAATAAACCCAGCAAGGGAAACTAACCCGGCAAGGGCAACAGAAACAAAAGCAAATAACAAAACTAAAAGCAGAAAGCAAAGCAAAGGAAATAACAAAGCAAGACAGAAGTAAACACAGAAACTAAAAGTAAAGCAAAGCACTGGTCGATCTCGACAAACTCCCACTCGAGATCGACAAAGACACTCGATAGAGAACAGAAGACAGCAAGCAGACAAACAACTCGACCAAAGTCCACTCGATCTCAACTAACTCCCACTCGAGATCGACAAGACTCAAGTCGACACAGATGACAGAAAGTAAAAATCGACAGAAAACAGAAACTTCAACTCGACACAGACAAATTCCTACTCGATCTCGACTAGATGCACTCGAGATCGACAAAAACCTAGGTCTAGGTCGACTGAAACAGTAAAAGACAGAAATTTAAATGCAAATGCTTTTCGGACACAGAACACAGAACTTCGATGAAACAAATCAATAAACTAAAGACTTCCAAGGCTAGGGTTTCGACACCACAACGATAACCATGCAAAACAACACATAAAGGCATAAAGATCATGCTTTCCATCAAATAACTTTCGTTATTAACAACTAGGCATATAGAGGCTCTCGCATAAACCCTAATTGTTACTAACCCTTTTTCACATAATTAATCCAAGTTGCATTAAATTCACTTTCGCTTCAATAATACAAACAAGAATCACCTTCAACTCTCGCAAAAGAATCATGCTCTTAGGGATAGAAGACAAATCGCACAAAAATCTGACCTTTATCGCATCGCCTCACATGGCCACCGTGGGGCTCACCCCAGCCCCAGAAGTGGGTGGACTACTCACGCCTCATCGCAATAACAGACATTGAATTGATGAAAGAAACTAAATTGCATAAACTAAATTCAAAGCTTTTTACAATTCTGGCAATCAACTGTCGCAAACCGCCAAAACCCTAAAAACCTTAGAACTCCTAAACTACTACTTGTCTCTGAACTGGATTGTAAACTGGAATGATCAAAAAACCAGCCCCATGGGCTTTATTTATAGTGCTCTAATCCCCGCTAATCTAGGATAGAACATCTATATCTATATCTAAAACTATATCTAATTTGCTTAATGATAAATAAATGCTAAAAGGAAATTATATCTAAAATTGGAAAAGATAGAACTAAATAAGGTAAGTCTTCAAGTTGGTATATCTTCTTTCCATAGATAGATCTTGATCAATTTGGATAGAATCTTCCGCCTTCGCGACCAAGGAATCCAATTCTACTCGGACAAGGGCTCGTCGAGCAGCTTCTGGAATCTGGGTCTAGTCGATGTCGAGTAGGGCTCCTCGACCTCGAGTTGGCTGGCTCGGCTTGGCTGACTCTGGCTCTGATCTGGGTTCACTGGGCTCGTCGAGTTGACCACCCCTCCTCGATGTCGAGTAGGGTTGTCGTCGACAAGACTTCCTCGGGTGGATCTCCTCGGCCTGGCTCGGACGCAGCTCCTGGGCGTCGTCGATCTCGAGTAAGACTCGTCGAGATCGAGTTGGGTGCTCGGGCAGGTCTAGTCGACTGGCTCTGTCCGCTGGCAGCGAGTGGCACAGTCCGCGGCAGCGACTTTCCTTTTCCGCGGCAGCAACTCTCCTGGTCTTCCTCGGGTAGCTGCTCCTCGTCGACTCCGGACATGGGTGTCTGGGCTTCGTCGACCTCGACCAGGGCTTGTCGAGGTCGAGTTGGGTCCGGAGCCTGGGTGGCTGGCTTTCTCGACAAGCTTGTGCTCGACCAAGGTGGCTCGGCCAAGTCTTGTCGAGGTCGAGTTGACCTACTCGAGATCGAGTAGGCTTGATTCCCCGACTGGTTCTGCTGCTTTGACCTTAGCCTTCTGTAGTGGTTTTCCGAGTTTTTCCGACCTTCTGTAAAGTTGCTGTAAACGCCTCGATTTCTGCGATTTAAACAGAAACTGGTGTAGATTCCATAATTTTGGCAAATAAACACTAACTACACAGATTCTGTACTATCTTAGCCCAAATGCATGAAATGTATACAAAAATCGATATAAAAGTTGCTGTAAAACATGGCAGATTCAGCTCACAACAGTCCTCAAGACTAAAAACCAGCTCACAAAATGGAAAGCCTCCAACCTGTCTGCAGAAGGACGGCGGGTGCTTATCAAAGCAAATTTGAGTGCCAAACCAATTTTTCTAATGCAAGCTTTCTTACTACCCTCTCACGTTCTTCACGAAATTGATAAAGTGTATAGACAATTCTTTTGGAACAAAACCGCAAAAGCTCCGTCGCTCATCAGTTGGGACAAAATCTGTTCAGACACGATGAAAGGTGGTTTGGGGATTTATAAGGCAGAATCTATGAACATAGCGCTACAAATGAAGCCTCTCTGGAAAATCATTGTGGAACCGGACAACATCTGGGTTCGAGTAATCTCACATAAATACCTGAAAGGGAACGGTCTTTATAGCTATAACAAAAAGGGTAATACCTCCTGGAAATGGTCCCGCCTCATGTCCATCAGGCATCAGTTCCTCCCGGGTCTTCAATGGCGGGTTGGAAATGGGGAAACTATTGATTTATGGGCCCATAATTGGGCTTTTGAAATGCCATTGAGTTCCAAAACACTGATCCCCATACCCGCTGAACTAGCGGGCATTCCGGTGGCCCATTTCATCATAAACAGACAGTGGAATAAACCTTTTATAAACGTCTCCTTACAAAACTTGCTGAAACAAGATGATATTAATCATATCATGGGCATAACCTTACCAAGTAATCCGATCACAGACCGTCTGTATAAGGGGCCTAGAAAAAATGGCTGGTTCTCAACCGCTTCCGCCAACTCCTTCATATCTGCACACACCGGGTTGCCAGATTTCGATTGTGCGTGGATCTGTTACCTCGATGTTCCCCCTAAGGTGCGACACTTTCTATGGAAAATCTCCAGGGACGGTCTACCGACTAAGACAAGACTACAGAGGTCGCATGTTGTTGTACCTGCTGGTTGCGCTTTCTGTGACAATACAAATGAATCGAGGGATCACATCCTCCTTCGTTGTCCTATGACTACTGCTGTACTTAAAGCTCTAAACATCCAAATCCCAAGGCGTATCTTTGTTGGCGGCATGGATAATGTATTCCCCCTTACTGCTATTAAATGTGCGATTGGGTCTAACTCCTTTGCCAAACTAGCCTCAGCTTGGTGGGCCATGTGGTTCTTTAGGAATCAACTTGTTTTCGATCATACGAAAAAGGTAACAATTAATGAAATTCTACTGTTACACAGCACTACCACTTACTGTTGGAAACAATCAAAGCTCTTAGATGATGATCCGTCTGGCCCTTTGACCCCTTACATAGCTGTCGTAGGGGCATTATCGATCAGCCATATAAAGCTAATGTGTCGAAAGCCAGACCACAGGATCGGTCCGGGAAGTGGGACAAACCACCGAGGAATTGCTACAAGCTCAATTTTGATGGTTCGGTGATCCAGAATGGTAAATCGTCTTATGGTTTTGTCATCCGCGACTCTGATGGTTCAGTTGTCTCGGCTGGCAGATCTGTTTTCACAAATATCTCGGTCATTTATGCCGAAAATCTCGGCCTCAGGATGGGACTGGCAAGGGCTAAGGAGCTGAACCTGTCTACACTTCTAATCGAAGGAGACAATCTTTTAGTGATAAAAGTACTTCTAGGGGATTGGAAATGTCCCTGGTCGATTGAGATGCTACAAGCGGATATAATGTCTGATATTTCGTCATTTACTCATGTTGCTATTCGTCATATATTTTCAGGGAATCGAATGATGTGCCTGACTACCTTGCGCGTATTGCCCATGTCTCCCCTGCCGATGTCTGCTGTGAGAATGATCCAGAACTGCGAGTTCTCGTCCGGAAGGATACGCTAGGAAGGGCATCTGCTGCGGCCGACCCGACCTAAACCTTATCTTGCTTTAAAAAAAAAAAAAAAAAAAAAAAAAAAACGTCCTGAATTGGCCAAAGTAAAGTAGTAAAGGCATGCATGTATCTAGCGTCGACAATGATCATTATTCATTACTACCTCCGTCTCAAAATTTAGGTCGTTTGACTTTTTGGCACGCTTTTTAATGTGTTAAAAACTCTATGAAATATTAATTTTTTAAGAAATTTGAAACTTATTACTAATAAGTTTGAAAATATTTTAAAAAATTTGAAAAAAAAAATATATTTTATAGAGTTTTTAACATATTAAAAAACGTGTCAAAAAGTCAAACGACTTAAATTTTGAGACGGAGGGAGTAGTTGTTTATTAGACTGGAAGTCAATTCACTATAACAACGACACTTTCGGTAGAAAACAGGATGGTGAATGCTTAAATCAAGGGTTAACTGATTTTGGCTACTCTTCTGACTTCTCTCTCTCTCTTTTTTTTTTTTTTTTTTTTTTTTTGATTCTTCTACCAATAATGAATATCTCATTTATTAGGTAAGTGATGAGTCCACCTTATTGGAGACAAACATTTATGCAGGTTCCATATTGGTTAGTTTGTGAATGCTGTAAGACAAACCGAGCCTTTCTATTCTCGTTCAGTTAATCACTTTTTTGGATTATCATATTGGGCCATATTCTTATTATTATATTATGGGCTGTTTGGATTTGTGCATAAGTTTTAGATGCAAATGATATGGGCCACAAGTGTTTGAAATCTTGGTAAGGATTTTTCTGGGAAGTTCACCAGCTAGAAGTGAGTCAAACTTCTAGAAGATATCTCAAAAGTTGGTTGAAGATTTAGAGAAACATTTTAGGACCTACTGGAGCCAAGCTTTTGAATTTCAAATTGCTATCAAGAAGGATTGAACCCTATAAACAAAGAGAAATGCTTCCAATGAAAGACACACCACACGAACACAAGTTTGATCATTTAAGCCTTCCACTGCTTTCAATCATCCGCCACAGTTTCTGTTACTTTTTCTCCGTGTTGTTCTAGAGTTTATCATTTAAGAGTTTGAGAGAAACACAAGAGCTCTACAGTACAAATAATTAGTTTTATACTAAAGAGTATTCCGATACTCAAATGTATACACACATTGGTGTGGGTAGAACTTTTATTTTACTGTATTTTGGGTTGACTGGATAGTAGAAGGTTAGGCTACAAGTGGATAGAAGAAGGGAAGTTCTTCTAGGGTGCATCTAGAACTTCTAAGAAAAAGTGAAATAAGTGTGTTGAATCCTATGAGTTGGATAACCCTATGCGGAGACTGAGCCAAGTTGTGCTGAACCTCGTTAACAATTCTCGTGTTCTTTATGCTTTACTTTCAGATTTATTTTTCGCATTTTATTTTGATATTCTTATTTTCGTAAACATGGTTTAGAAGAACTGTCAAGATCTTGACACTCACTTCAAGGCCTTGACTCTACTTTGCGAAAATTGCTCATACTCTATTCACCCCCCACCCCTAGTATTTCTGTTTTATTTATATCTCCTACTGCACTCTTCAATTGGTATTAGAGCATGACTCACATTTATTAGATTTAATCATCCGTGAGACTAACCATGAGCACTCACTACTACATTTTAGGCTCTAATGTAACATTTTATAAAGTGTTACCATATCTATCTATTATAACATATTTGAATCTTTATTAGCAAATTGGTACATTAGCACAAAATATGTTACATTGGAAGTAACATCATTTAGAATAATGTAACACTTTTGCTTATGCAACACCTTTTACATTCTATTGTAACAAATGCTAAATAAGTATAAATTATATGTCAAGGTAAAAAAAATTTATAAAACAGAATAATTAAAACGTAAATATATAAATTTGTTGAAGGTGACAATTAATATTTTCCTTCACCTTCCAATATAAATTTAATTTCCGTGAATAAATATTTTAAATTTAATAATATATTAAATTTTAAATTATTATTATTATTGTTATTATTATTATTATTGTTATTGTTTTTTTTAATAATAATAGATAGTATTAAAGTACTAAAATATCTACATGAAATTAGATCGAAGCCGGCTATCAAGCTGAGCTACGCATCCCTTTTGAATAATAAATGCAATTCTAGTCAAAGTGCGACAAAAAACCTCTACTATATCCCGGTACCCTCTTAGCTACCCCGCACACCCACTTGAGAAGCCCCATAGCATCATCCTCTAAATCACCAATAGTGGAAAAGGAGAACGACATAAAGTGATAGCCTTTGGCCCTGTAAATATCTTCGTACTAGCTTCTTCCTCTTGTTATCAGCTGCCCCTCTAGCTGCTTTACCAGGAATGAAACTTGAAATTCCAGCCGCACTGAAGATAGAAGTTCTTGTAGTGTCCACACAAGTGTCTTTGAGTTGGAACCAGTTGTAGAACAGAATATCAGCGGGTTGAAGCTCCCCTCCCTTGTCATCAACCATTCCAGTAGACGCCTCTTTACTAACAGAGATTCCAGCCTTCAAGCACTCATCGTACAAAGCATCATGCACCACATTAATCCACCTTCCTTTCTTTTTATCAATGTTCTAAAAGACGTTAGGCGGCCGCTAGGCGGTGGGTGGCCGCCTAGCACCTAGGCGGCGAGACGGGTGCCTAGGTTGTACCTAAGCGGACTTACAACAAACTTATTATTTCCTTATATATTAATATAACTCATATAATGTAATAATAATTCATAATATCACTTATAAACCCAAATTTGCGGTACTTAACTAACACTAAAGTAAATAAACGCAAAAAGTAGGCATCAAACTAGTGACACTAAACCTCCTAAAATCTAAAACAATAGGTTCGACAGAATGGCAAATACATCTTGACTTGGGGGATAAAAAACCATAAGTCGACTAATCACATGCCTAGAGGCTAAAATGGAATAATCTAGGCGATGCCTAGACGAGACTAGGCGGACATAGGCGAAGTCTAGGCGGCTCCTAGGTGGGACTAGGCGTTGCATAGGCGGATTTCCGCCTAGAAGGCTGCCTATGCTTAAAAATTCCTAGGTGCCCTCCCGCCTAGCGCCCAGGCGGTGCCTAGGCGCGATTTTTAGAGCACTGTTTTTTATATGTTTAAAAATCAAATTAGACTCCCTCAACCTTATTGTCTACTTAAAATTAGAATTATTAGGGCCCGTTTGGGAAGGGTATTGATAACTCCACTCCCTTGATGAAAATCGGAAATGGTTTCAAAGGCTTTGACACAAAGCTTGTGTCAAAGGTCTTGAAGCTAAAGTTGTATTGATGAAATTCAAAACCTTTATTTTATGTATTTTATATATATATATATATATATATATATATATATATATATATATATATATATATATATATATATATATATATATATATATATTATGTATGTATGTGTTGTAAGGAGGAAATCGAGAATGCAAATGAAAATATAAACGAATCACAGCAAACCAGATTCCGTCCCTTGCAAATAATTACAAGACTTCCTCCCGATGCAGCAGTGGGAAGTCAGGATCGATCCACGAGGAAGCGTGTCAGCAGATCCTAGGCAGCGGTGAAATCTCACAGAGGTGGTTGACAACAGTGGTCCTAGATCTCGAGTACAACAACTCAACAAAAGATCGGACAGTCGAAGAGAGCGCAGCAGTCACATGCACAGGTTCTTGTCGATATCGACCAGAGGCTACTCGATATCGAGTAAGGCCTTGTCGACGTCGAGTGGGTCTTAATCGAGTACCTGCACACAGTAAGCTACAACGACTTGGGTCAAGAATCAGTAGTCGAGATCGACCAGGCTTAGTCGATATCGAGTAGACTTGGGCTCTGGTTCTCGCTTATTGATTTTCTCCCGAAATGGTTCCATATTCTACAATTCTAAACAGAAATTTATGTAGATCTCCATTTCTGACAAATAAGCATATATTACATAAATCCGACATATTCCCAACCCGAAATATGCAAAATGTAAAGAATATGGAACTAAAATATGCATAAAGACATGGCTACTTTGGAGACATCAGTATGGTTTCCTAATATTATTATACATATCTTATTCTAACCATACAACAAGGATTTCGAAGAGATCTCCTTCCTTGAGCTGAAATACGTAGAGATCAAATTAGGAAGATTATGGCTTCGCAGTTTTCATCTTTAGAAGATTGCAAAGATTCATCCTTGGTCATGATCTGAAGTAGCCGTTGGGCAAAGATTCTTCCTTTAAATGGCGCCGATTTGGTCAAGTATAAAAGGAGATGAATAAGAGAGAGAGGACTGACGGACACTTACGAATATCAACGCTCTACATTGCACACTCAGCCCTCAAGTTTATGATCTCTCTTCAGCGTGTTCTTTCTGCTTGTTCTTAAGAGTCTTATATTTTGTTTCAAAGCATTTGAGAGTTACACGGTGAGCTTATAGGATATATTCTGAGAGAGTGTTATACTCTAGATTTAATAACTCAAGAAGTGAGCATTAGGCGATTGATTCACGGAGTGTAAGAGGATTGTACTAGATAGCTGATAAAGGTGGGGCTCTTCTAGATTGATCTAGGACTCCAAGTGAACATGAGTTCACTAGATTGCAATTTTATAGGAGAGAGGCTTCTTGGTGAGCTATTAGGATCCTAAGTCTCGTGAATCAATAAAGCCGGTTCAATCCTAGGGTTGTGGAAGAACCCTATGCGGGGACTAAGCCTTTAAGGAGTCGAACCTCGTTAATAATTCGTCGTGTTCTTTACTTATTGCTTTACCTATATTTCCGCACTTGTTTCGTATTGTATAACTTTATTGTGATTCAGGTTTTCCAATCGAAAGAATAGAGTTTACTCTCAAAGGGTTTTGCAAGCGTTTCAAAAGTCTTAAGATTGATAGCGAAAAGTTGGCATACTCTATTCAACCCCCCTTCTAGAGTATCTTTATTCTACTTTGTTATACAATATCGAACCTTCAATTGGTATCAGACCTTTACTCACTGCTTTTAATCTAACAATCTTGTGAGTTTTTTATCATGTTTGGTGAAGCAATCAAAGGATTTGCACAAGGGAGGTCTACCAGTAGACCACCGCTCTTTGTTGGAAACAACTTCGTCCACTGGAGGTCCTTGATGAAAATGTTCACTATAGATCAAGATCTGGAACTTTGGAACATTATAAAGAATGGTCCAAAGATTCCTGTTAAAGACATACCTAATGGAAGCAAAGACGCGAAGACTAAGGCAGAATACATCCAAGCGGATCTTGAACTTGTCTCCAAGAACTACAAGGCCATTAACTTAATATATTATGGTCTTAGTACTGATGAGTTTAATCGTATTTGATCTTGTAGGTCGGCTAAAGAGATTTGGGACAAACTGGTTGTCACCTACGAAGGAACCAGACAAGTGAAGGACACAAAGATTAGTATCTTTCTTCGAAAGTATGAACTTTTCAAAATGAAGCCCGATGAGTCTATTAAGGTCATGTGCACAAGATTCACGGAAATCACGAACAACCTTGACTCTCTTGGTAAGACCTTTGAGAATGTTGAGAAAGTAAGGAAGATATTGAGGTGCCTACAAAAGAGAAATGGGGCCCTAAAGTGACAGCCGTAGAAGAAGCCCAAAATCTCACCACTCTACCCCTTGATGACTTGCTTGAGAAGTTGATCACACATGAGATGATTCTCAATGAAGACGATGGAGAAATCCCAACAAGCACTAAGAACTTGACACTTAAGTCTAAGAAGGATGAGCCCAAAGATGTGTCTGATTCTGAAGACGAGGATGATCCCTTTGATCTCATTACAAGGGGTCTTTCTCGAATCCTCAAAATAAAGAAGCAATTCAACAACAAAGATGGATCAGAGTCTTCTAAATTTCGAGGTAAGTCTCAATACAACAAATATGACATGAAGACTAAACCTTTGTCTTGTTTTGAATGTGGTGAAACAGACCCTCTAGTGAAATACTGCCCTCAAAAGAAGAAGAGTTATTTCAAGAAAGGTGATAGATGGAAAAAGAAAGCCATGGTGACAGCTTGGAGTGATTCTAACTCAGGTGACTCGGACTCCGATGATGAAAAGTCCAACCTTTGTCTCATGGCCTCAGCAGATGAATTCCACGATGAACAACTTGAGGTAACTGTAAAAGAGCTTATGGCAAGTCCAAAAGAGGTACTATTGGAATTCCTTTCTAATATGATTGCCAATGAAGAGAAACTTATTGCCCAAACCAACACTCTTATTAAGAAAATGGTGGATCAGGAAAGAACTATTGAGGAACTATCAATAATGGTCAAAAGTCTTGAAACCTCTTATTCAGGTCTTGACATTAAAGTCATGGACTCTTGACTCAGAGAAATCTGAACTCAAGCAAGATCTCTCGTCTCTAAGAAGTGAACATCATGACTGAGAGAGCGAGAAGTTCTCCCTGAATAAGAAGATTCAAGACCAACAGATAGCCCTCATAAGTTTTACCAAGTCTAAGGGTACTCTTGATAGGATGTTGGGTGAGTAACAATGTTCTCTAAACAAAAGTGGTATTGGCTACAACCCGAGGTTTTTAAAGAAGCAACACATTACCACATTTGTGAAGGCAAAAGGAAGCAGAACTTCTCCTATATGTCACCACTGTGCAAGAAAGGGACATGTAAGAGAGACCTGCCCCTATAGAAGAAATGATCCTCATATTATTCGCAATACATTTCCTGTTCACTTGAGAGAAAAACGGATAACGCAAGTTTGGGTCCTCAAAGACACTATTTTACCAAATATGGTTTATCCCAATAAAGGATCTAAATTTGCTCACTGGTCTAGCCACAAAGGTTGATTTTTGTCTTGCAGAAGATCACCAAGGTAAAAGAGAAAAAATGGATTATTGATAGTGGATGCTCTAGATATATGAGTGGGAAGAGGTCTCTCTTCCATGAACTGAAGAAGCAATCCACTAGAACAATCACTCTTGGTGACAAAGGAAAGTGTGACATCGTTGGTATCGGTAGTGTTGGGAGTTATCGTAACCACAACATTAAAAATGTTTATCTTGTTAATTGTTTGAAGTATAATTTGCTTAGTGTTTCTCAACTATGTGGTAGTGGTAATGATGTTGGATTTAACAAGAAAATATGTTTAGTGCGCAAAGAAGATATAGGTGAAATAGTTCTAACTACCTATCGCTATAACAACATCTATGCTGTCAATGTTGAGCAAGTGGCACAAGGAAGCTTAACCTGCCTAAAGGCTTTGACGGACGATCCAAAGCTCTGGCATAGGAGACTCGGTATTGAGATGTCCAAAGCATGCACACAAGGTAAACAAACACGTAGCTCTTTCAAACCCAAGAAGGTTGTAAGTACTTCTAGACCCCTTGAACTTTTACATATGGATTTATGTGGTCCTATGCGAGTCAAATCTTCCAATGGTAAAAAGTACATGCTTGATGTTGATGATTTTTCGAGATATATTTGGGTTGCATTTTTAAAAGAAAAATCAGAGGCCTTATTTTAGTTTTCAAAACTTTTTAAGGAGTTGCAAACTTTAAGAAACGATCTCATAGTGTCAATTCGAAGTGATCATCGTAGGGAGTTTGATCAACTTCAGTTTGATTTGTTTTGTGCTAAATATGGCATCTCCCATAATTTTTCTGCTCCTAGGACACCTCAAACAAATGGGGTTGTGGAACGAAAGAACCGCACCATAGAGGACATGGCCAAGACTACGCTTTTAGAAAATGCATTACCTAAAACCTATTGGGTTGAAGTTGTTAACACAGCTAACTATATTTTAAATCGTTGTTTTATTCGTTCCATCTTAAAGAAAACTCCTTATGAACTTTTCAAAGGTCGCAAACCCCTTATATCGTATTTTAAACCCTTTGGATGTACTTGTTTTGTTCATAACAATGGAAAAGATAACCTTGGGAAATTTGATGCGCGTAGTGATGAAGGTATATTTCTTGGCTACTCCACAAGCAGCAAAGCATATAGAATCTTCAACAAAAGGACCAAGATGGTTGAGGAAAGTATTCATGTTATATTTGATGAATGCAATGACGGTTCTTTAAGTGAAAGTGTTGCAGATTTAGATCTTAATATCCACACAAAGAATGAGGATGGTGATGATATTGCTACTAAAAACACAGAAAATAGGAACATGCAGGATCAAATTCTTAACACTGAAGAATTGGCCCGAGGTCTTGAAGCTCAGTCCAAAGCCCTTGGCGACCAATCCAAAAGTTTTGAGACTTCAAAAACTGCTGCAATTGAGCCCAACATATCCATGGAGTCAAATGTACCACAAATCAATCTTGTTGATGTGACTAACCAGGGAGCTGAGAATAGCAAGAGAACGTTCAAATACTCATCATCACATTCATTAAAGGATATCATCTCTGGCCCTACATCTAGTGTTCAAACTCGTTCTAAACTTAAAGATCTCTGTGATTTTCACACTTTTGTTTCACTTGTAGAACCAAAGAAGGTGGATGAGGCCCTTCAACAGCCAGGCTGGATCATTGCTATGCAAAGTGAGCTTAACGAATTTGAAAGGAACAAAGTATGGGCCTTGAAGCCTAGGCCAAAGCATCAATCAGTCATTGACACACGTTGGGTATTTCGGAACAAGCTAGATGAGAATGGTAAGATCGTGAGGAACAAAGCAAGACTTGTTGCTCAAGGCTACAATCAAGAGGAAGGTATCGACTATGATGAGACTTTTGCTCCCGTAGCTAGGCTTGAAGCCATTCACATTTTATTAACATTTGCATCTTTTATGGGCATAAAATTATATCAAATGGATGTCAAGTGCGCTTTTCTTAATGGTTTCTTAGAGGAAGAAGTCTATGTGGCTCAACCCCTAGGTTTTGAAAGTTCAGAATTTCCTAATCATGTTTACAAACTAGACAAAGAGCTATATGGTTTGAAACAAGCCCCAAGAGCTTGGTAGGAGCGCTTGTCAAAATATCTTTTAGAAAATGATTTTAAAAGGGGGTTGATCGACAAGACCCTTTTTATCAAGACCAAAGGAAAGAACATATTGGTTATCCAAATAAAAGTTGATGATATATTGTTTGGGGCTAATAACACATCTTTGTGCAAGGAATTTTCCGATATTTGTTGTGAGCGGAATCTGCCATGTTTTACAGTAACTTTTATATCGATTTCTGTATACATTTCATGCATTTGGGCTAAGATAGTACAGAATATGTGTAGTTTACGTTTATTTGCCAAAATTATGGAATCTACACCAGTTTCTGTTTAATTCGCAGAAATCGAGGCATTTACAGCAATTCTACAGAAGGTCGGAAAAGCTCGGAAAACAACTACAGAAGTCCAAGGTCAAAGCAGCGGAACAAATCGGAGAGACAAGGCTACTCGACATCGAGTAATCCTACTCGACATAGACGAGCCTGGCCGAGCACCATCCTGGTCGACAAAGCCCTGATCGAGCAAGCCAGACACCCAGACTCCGGAGTCTACTCGACCTCGAGGACCACTAGTCGAGGTCGACGAAGCCCCAGCAACCATGTCCGGAGTCGACAAGGAGAAGAGCCGAGCTTGCCGAAGAGATCCACCCGAGGATGACCAGGCGTGACTCGCTGCCAGCGAAAGACCTGACTCGCTGCAGCGGACCGCTCGCTGCCGCGGACGAAGCCATCCGCTGCCAGCGGAAGTGCCAGCTCGCGGGAGCGGAAGCCACACTCAACTCGACCTCGAGGAGATCTTGTCGAGGTCGACGAAGACCCTGCGACATGCCCGAGCATGTCCGATCCAGTCGAGGAGAACCACCCGAGCAGACCGAGCAGACAAGTCCAATCCTTGTCGAGATCGAGGAAGCTCACTCGAGATCGACGAGTACTAGGAGCCAGAGTCCGAGCCACATCGAGCCAGACGAAGTCCAGACGAGCCACCTTACTCGAGCTCGAGGAGACGTGGTCGAGCTCGACGAGAGCCAGTTTCCAGAACCTTCTCGACTTGTCTAGTCCGAGTAGACTTGAGGTTGCTTGGGCGCGAAGTTGCTGAATTCTATCCGAGATCTATCCGATTCTATCTATGGAAGGGAGATATATCAAGATGAAGACTTTCCTACATTAGTTTTATCTCTTTCCTTATGGATTTAATTCCATTAAACATTTATTTATCTTTAAAGGCTTTTAGATAGAAATTTAGATATAGATAGGAGATTCTATCCTTGGTTAGCGGGGATTAGAAGGCTATAAATAAAGCCCTAGGGGCTGGTTTTTCATTCATTCCAGTTTAGAGATCTTCTTATCTTACAATTCAATTCATAGACAAGTAGTAGTTTAGGAGTTCTAAGGTTTTTAAGGTTTTGGCGGTTTGCGACAGTTGATTGCCAAGATTGTAAAAGGCTTTGAATTTAGTTTATGCAATTTAGTTTCTTTCATCAATTCAATGTCGGCGATTGCGATGAGGCGTGAGTAGTCCACCCACTTCTAGGGCTGGGGTGAGCCCAACGATGGCCATGTGAGGCGATGCGATAAAGGTCAGATTTTTATGCGATTTATCTTCTATCCCTATGAGCATGATTCTTTTGCGAGAGTTGAAGGTGATCCTTGTTTGTATTATTGAAGCGAAAGTGATTTTAATGCAACTTGGATTAATTATGTGAAAAGGGTTAGTAACAATTAGGGTTTATGCGAGAGCCTCTATATGCCTATTTGTTAATGACGAAAGTTATTTGATGGAAAGCATGATCTTTTATGCCTTTATGTGTTGTTTTGCATGGTTATCGTTGTGGTGTCGAAACCCTAGCCTTGGAAGTCTTTTATTATATTGATTTATTTTCTGTCGGAAAGCTGAGTTTAGGGTTTGAGCAATTGCAATTTAAGTTCTTTTAAATTTCTGTCTTTTACTGTTTTTAGTCGATATAGAGGAGCTTTAGTCGATCTCGAGTTATCTTTGTCGAGATCGAGTACCTCTTGTCGAGGTCGAGTTGCCCTTTCTGGGATTTCTTGTCTGCTGTGATTGTCGACTTGCTGTTGTCGATTGCCGTGGTCGATCTCGTGTAGGAGTTTGTCGAGATCGACGAGAGTTTCTGCTTTGTGCTTTGCTTTTGCTTTTGTTCTTTTATTTCTGTTTTTATTTGCTTTGCTTTGCTTTGTTTTATTTCTGTCTTTAGTTTAGTTTTTGCTTTTGTTTTTAGTTGCCCTTGCCGGGTTTATTTCTGCTTCTGCTTGTGTTTCTGTCTTTTCTGCTGTGTCTGTGAGAATCTGATAGCTATCTGAGAACTGCTGACGTGCTTCCTCGTGGATTCGATCCTGATTTTCTCTTACTACAATGGG
The DNA here is from genome assembly GCA_037127255.1 of Persicaria tinctoria. NCBI lineage: Eukaryota > Viridiplantae > Streptophyta > Magnoliopsida > Caryophyllales > Polygonaceae > Persicaria > Persicaria tinctoria. The sequence goes on along the minus strand of JBANSL010000012.1, from coordinate 35,662,114 downwards.
AGAAAGTCTTGTATTTATTTGCTGAGACAGGGGAGTCGTTCTGAACTATATCTTATTCTATACTTGACTAACTCCTGCAACAACAAATTGGCGCCGTTGCCGGGGAGGCAATCATTCGCGCCTTAGGTAGTCGGATCTCACTGTTTCTCTTAGTTACTTTTCAGGTGTATGCGACGTTCTGGTCAAACAGCTGAGTTTGACGCCTTAGACGAACCGGAACGCCTTTTTCACATCAGAAACAAACTGCAAAGAGCCATGGCAGCTGCGGAAACACAGGAACAGCTGATCGCAAGGCTCACCGGGGATCTAGCCGCCAGGGATGCTGCTCTCGCCGCTGAGAGAGCAGAAAAGGAACAAGCACAAGCTGAGCTTGCCCGATATCCAACCACTGCTGAGGATTATATGCATCCCACACTCGTCGTGCCTGAATCGGCGATTCTAATCCCTGACAACTCTTTTGAAATTCGCACTCAATTTCTTATAGAGCTTAAAAATAATGCCTTTTATGGCAGATTTAATGAGTGTCCTCTTGAGCATATTACCAACTTTTCTGATATGTGTCGTACTCTTGCTGAAGGTACCACGCTGGAATATGTCAAGATGAAATCTTTTCGCTGGTCTCTCGCTGGGCCTGCACTGAAATGGCTGGAAGGGCTGAAACCAAGATCACTTACAACCTGGGCCCAAGTAGAGCAAGAGTTCCTGAACAAATTCTTCCCACCCGCCAAAACAGCACATCTCCGCCAGAAAATCACTGCCTTCAAACAGAAGCAAGGGGAACCGCTGGCAAAGGCATGGGAGCGCTACAAGGAACTTCTGCGATCTTGCCCTACTCATGGACAGCCGCCCTACGTCATTCAAGAGATCTTCTTCAACTCTCTTGATCAAGGCACTAAGGACATAATCAACCACTACACTCGCTATGAGTTCCTGACAATGCCACCAATTGACGCCTGGGAAGTGCTAGAAAAGCTCACCACCTACGACAACAAGTATGGGTCTACTTCGAACTATGATGAGAACTCCTACGGCAGGCCAGCACCATCTATGCCACTCTATGAGCCACCAAAGGAGATTGACCCAGATGTCAGGGAGCAATACTACAGAGACCAGAATAAGAAACTCCTCAAACAAGTGAAATATCTCTCTATCAACCAGCCTTGCATAGAATGCGGATCGCAAAGGCACACCACTACTGAGTGCCCACACACAGAGCAAGTCAGGATGGCAGAACATCATGAGGAGGCAGCTTACGCAGGAGGGCCTAATCGCTATATGGGGAATCAAAGGCCTTATCAACAGCAATGGAACCAAGGCCCCCCTAGGAATCCTCCGCCCTACAGAGCTCCGGGGCATCCAGAAAGGGATCAAAAGAAGGATGATCTGCAGCTAATTCTTGAGGAGATGCGACGAAATCAGGGCACCATCAACAACCAGTTCCAGAACATCACCATCAAATTTGGAGAACTGGACATCTGGAAAAAGGGGATTGAGACTCAGATAGGCCAGATTTCTACACAGATACCACGACAGTCCGGCAAACTCCCTGGGCAAACAGAACCAAATCCTAAGGGAAAATCTGGACACGTCGCTGCGGTAAAGCTCAGGAGTGGCCATCAACTGCAAGAGCCAGAGGTCGGAACGCAGCAGGACGAGGAACAGCAAGTCGAGGTCGACAAACCAGTCGTCGATCTCGACCAGAGCCCAGTCGACCTCGACAAGGGTCTACTCGAGGTCGAGGAGCAAATTCCAGAATCCTCGTCTACACAGCCCAGCAACTCGACGTCACCAAAACTGGTCGATCTCGACAAGAGGGTAGTCGACATCGAGGAGCCCCAGGTCGAGAAATCTGCAACACCTCCGACATCTGTTCTGGCTCTAACTCAGAAAAAGAAGCTGCCTTTCCCAACAAAATCTCTCAAGGACCCTGCGGAGAAAAAGTTTCAGCGCTTCATCAAGATGCTTCAGAAGCTCAACGTCACCATACCCTTCACAGAAGCTCTCAATGAAATGCCTTCCTATGTCAAGTTCCTGAAAGAGATTCTGAGCAAAAAGCGGTCAATGGCTGAAATCACAGAGGAGTGCAGCCATCTGGACATACTGGAAAAGCGGCCGGATCCAGGTAAGTTTGCTATAACTATTGGATTTGGTCCATACAAAATTAATGCCCTATGTGATCTTGGAGCTAGTGTTAGTATTATGCCTTTAACGATTTGGTCCAAGATTAAGATAGGTGCACTGGAGCCTGTGGATGCTAGACTGTACATGGCCAACAACACGGTGGTCATTCCAACAGGCATGGTGGAGAATGTCCCAGTACAAGTAGGTAAATTCTTCGTTCCTGCTGATTTCTTAATTATTGATATGCAAGAAAACCCTGCTTGTCCAATTATTCTAGGGAGACCATTCTTGGCGACGGTGGATGCCAATATAAGCGTACGGAAAGGAGTGCTTACTTTCAACATCGGCGATGAAGTCATTGAGTATTCCTTCAACAAAACTGAACAGCATACGGGCCCGATGGAAGAGGTCAAGTCTATCTCAGCTGGCTACATCACCTGCGGGGAACCCAAGATCAGGAATATGACCCCTGAGGAGCTGGAAAAGAGGGACATGGAGGCCCAGGTGGAGGAGATCATGGCAATCCTCAAGGAGGACAAAGGAACTAAGTATGGGGTCAAGATCGACCAGACCCTAGTCGATCTCGACCAGACCAAGGCGACTCCACCAGCGCCAACATCATCAAGCAGCAAACCAGGAGAGCCGCCCTACTCGATCTCGAGTAAGCTCGTCGAGATCGACCACCAGAACCCGGAGTCAACTCGGCTTTCCTCGAATACACCAGCAGAGGAGCCAGCCTCGTCGATCTCGAGTAGACCACTCGAGGTCGACCACCACCCGGTGCCACCAGACTTGCCTTCCTCGACGCTGCCGACTCCGGAACCAGAGCCCTTGTCGATCTCGAGTACGCTACTCGATGTCGACCAGCTTCAGCGTCCTCGGGCACCATCTTCTTCGACACAGACTCCACCAGAGCGAGGAGTGTCCTCGATCTCGACCAGCCTTATCGAGATCGACCACCAGCCGCGGAGCCCAGATCCTCCTTTCTCGACGAGCAGGCCACTAGGAGCAGAGGCCTACTCGAGGTCGACCAGCCCACTCGAGGTCGACCAGACCTGTTCTTCCTCGACTCCGGATTCTTCGAGCAGATCACCACCAGAGCCAGCAGCCTCGTCGATCTCGAGGAGCCCTAGTCGAGATCGACCAAACACAGTGGTCCCCGATTCCGTCTCTGCGAAAGTCAGCCAAGGTATGGATCTTTCTTCTCCTATTTCCATCAAAGATTTATCTATACATGGGAGAGGTTTGCCTTGGTATGTGCGATTGTGCAGGATTTCCAATGATGAGCCCAAGGAATATGAAGTTGGAGACAAGCTCTATGTCTCTAAGTCTAAGGATCATTGGTTTCCAAACAAGTTCAACAAGAAGCGGATGGGACCGTTCGTGGTGAACAAGATCCATTCTGGAGGATTACAGCTGATGGACAAGAATGGAGTCCTATTTGAGGCCCAAGCTACATGGGCCCTGCAGATGCCACCTTGAGCTAAATGAAAAGTCGGCCTATCGACTATAAAATCTAGAGCATGTACATAGACTTTTTAGGACATTTGAGACGTTGGTTTTGAACATTAATTTTGGTTTTTGTTTTGTTGGTATATGTCTTCTACATTTTCAGGTCCATGGATAGAACCAGAGCTTACTCGGACTAGGAGGTGCTTCCAATCGAAATATATGCAGTTCTGCACATATGTCTTGTGAGTTTCTTTCTTTACCCTTTACCTTGTTTTTATACAGTGAGGACACTGTAATGTTTTAAGTATGGGGTGGTGGAAGGGCTTACATATTTTCCATATTTGACATTATGTGTGCATTATTTCTTAGGATTGCTACATGGCTATTTTGGAATGCATTATTGAATTATGTGCTTATATGCATGTTTTCCAAAATTTGAGAAAAATGACCCCCATTGAAATTTTTTGAATAATGTCATGGAAGCTTTAATTGAACTCGACGATGCAAAATTAGATTCATTAGAGATATAGCATGAAATTGCCTAGTAAAGGGAAGTCACAATGAAGTGCATATTTTGATGAAAACCATAAAAGGAGGTAAAATTTGAAGTTGCTTTTGACATGTTGCATGATAAGATGATGGAGGACTTTATATTTCCATATTGTTATATTCCTAGCCATACCTATCCTTATGCATCACAAAAGCCATAATATGCCTTATTTCAAATATTGCTCCACATGATCCAAATATTGCCATTCTTTACCTTATTACCCTATCCGGGGAGTTTTTTTAGAATGATGTTACATTATGGAGATGTTATATGGTGTTTGTGTTGTTGTCATTATTGGAGTTTGGCTGGAAATTGTTTGCAATATATGGAAAATTTAATGAGTGAAAGAAAATCCAATCACCTCAGGAGATAAAGGTAGATTGACCCTGCTCTCTGAGATAATAGTTTGGAGAGATGGGACACATTGTGAGGAGTCCAAAGCACTAAGTATCCGGGGCCATTCATGACACCCATGTTTGCGACTCGCGAGAAGGCAGTGCTAAGGTTAGAGAGGTAAAAGCATCATTATTGAGAAGAGCAATATGAAAGGTGATGAATCAAATGGAGAAGGAATGTGAAATTCAGTTTGGAAATAATCCATTTCCCCGGATCAAAAGCACCACATTGCCAAAAATTGCCCACCTTTAGCCTTTTACCAATCTACTCCTTCATGAGCTTAAATTGAAGTCTTCTTGATTATCGATGCTTTGTCACATAAAAATTGTTTGTGCATAACCCTCCTTTTGTGAGTAGATGTTGCTTTTACATAATTGCACATGCATGAATCTGTGACACTAGTACCTTTTCAAGGATGGTAATTGATTGCAGGGACATATAAGAATGAATCTAAGAAGTTGAGAGTTTGAATTCTTCCCCTGAATGACAATTAAAAGTATTGCTTGAGGACAAGCAAGCTTAAGTATGGGGTGTTTGTTGTGAGCGGAATCTGCCATGTTTTACAGTAACTTTTATATCGATTTCTGTATACATTTCATGCATTTGGGCTAAGATAGTACAGAATCTGTGTAGTTTACGTTTATTTGCCAAAATTATGGAATCTACACCAGTTTCTGTTTAATTCGCAGAAATCGAGGCATTTACAGCAATTCTACAGAAGGTCGGAAAAGCTCGGAAAACAACTACAGAAGTCCAAGGTCAAAGCAGCGGAACAAATCGGAGAGACAAGGCTACTCGACATCGAGTAATCCTACTCGACATAGACGAGCCTGGCCGAGCACCATCCTGGTCGACAAAGCCCTGATCGAGCAAGCCAGACACCCAGACTCCGGAGTCTACTCGACCTCGAGGACCACTAGTCGAGGTCGACGAAGCCCCAGCAACCATGTCCGGAGTCGACAAGGAGAAGAGCCGAGCTTGTCGAAGAGATCCACCCGAGGATGACCAGGCGTGACTCGCTGCCAGCGAAAGACCTGACTCGCTGCAGCGGACCGCTCGCTGCCGCGGACGAAGCCATCCGCTGCCAGCGGAAGAGCCAGCTCGCGGGAGCGGAAGCCACACTCAACTCGACCTCGAGGAGATCTTGTCGAGGTCGACGAAGACCCTGCGACATGCCCGAGCATGTCCGAGCCAGTCGAGGAGAACCACCCGAGCAGACCGAGCAGACAAGTCCAATCCTTGTCGAGATCGAGGAAGCTCACTCGAGATCGACGAGTACTAGGAGCCAGAGTCCGAGCCACATCGAGCCAGACGAAGTCCAGACGAGCCACCTTACTCGAGCTCGAGGAGACGTGGTCGAGCTCGACGAGAGCCAGTTTCCAGAACCTTCTCGACTTGTCTAGTCCGAGTAGACTTGAGGTTGCTTGGGCGCGAAGTTGCTGAATTCTATCCGAGATCTATCCGATTCTATCTATGGAAGGGAGATATATCAAGATGAAGACTTTCCTACATTAGTTTTATCTCTTTCCTTATGGATTTAATTCCATTAAACATTTATTTATCTTTAAAGGCTTTTAGATAGAAATTTAGATATAGATAGGAGATTCTATCCTTGGTTAGCGGGGATTAGAAGGCTATAAATAAAGCCCTAGGGCTGGTTTTTCATTCATTCCAGTTTAGAGATCTTCTTATCTTACAATTCAATTCAGAGACAAGTAGTAGTTTAGGAGTTCTAAGGTTTTTAAGGTTTTGGCGGTTTGCGACAGTTGATTGCCAAGATTGTAAAAGGCTTTGAATTTAGTTTATGCAATTTAGTTTCTTTCATCAATTCAATGTCGGCGATTGCGATGAGGCGTGAGTAGTCCACCCACTTCTAGGGCTGGGGTGAGCCCAACGATGGCCATGTGAGGCGATGCGATAAAGGTCAGATTTTTATGCGATTTATCTTCTATCCCTATGAGCATGATTCTTTTGCGAGAGTTGAAGGTGATCCTTGTTTGTATTATTGAAGCGAAAGTGATTTTAATGCAACTTGGATTAATTATGTGAAAAGGGTTAGTAACAATTAGGGTTTATGCGAGAGCCTCTATATGCCTATTTGTTAATGAAGAAAGTTATTTGATGGAAAGCATGATCTTTTATGCCTTTATGTGTTGTTTTGCATGGTTATCGTTGTGGTGTCGAAACCCTAGCCTTGGAAGTCTTTTATTATATTGATTTATTTTCTGTCGGAAAGCTGAGTTTAGGGTTTGAGCAATTGCAATTTAAGTTCTTTTAAATTTCTGTCTTTTACTGTTTTTAGTCGATATAGAGGAGCTTTAGTCGATCTCGAGTTACCTTTGTCGAGATCGAGTACCTCTTGTCGAGGTTGAGTTGCCCTTGCTGGGATTTCTTGTCTGCTGTGATTGTCGACTTGTTGTTGTCGATTGCCGTGGTCGGTCTCGAGTAGGAGTTTGTCGAGATCGATGAGAGTTTCTGCTTTGTGCTTTGCTTTTGCTTTTGTTCTTTTATTTCTGTTTTTATTTGCTTTGCTTTGCTTTGTTTTATTTCTGTCTTTAGTTTAGTTTTTGCTTTTGTTTTTAGTTGCCCTTGCCGGGTTTATTTCTGCTTCTGCTTGTGTTTCTGTCTTTTCTGCTGTGTCTGTGAGAATCTGATAGCTACCTGAGAACTGTTGACGTGCTTCCTCGCGGATTCGATCCTGGTTTTCTCTTACTACAACGGGAGAAAGTCTTGTATTTATTTGCTGAGACAGGGGAGTCGTTCTGAACTATATCTTATTCTATACTTGACTAACTCCTGCAACAACAATATTATGTGCAGTGAATTTGAGATGAGATTAATGGGAGAACTCATCTTCTTTTTGGGGTTGGAAGTTCATAAATCTAAGAAAGGGATCTTTGTCAACCAAAGCAAGTATATTAAGGATCTATTGAATAAGTTCAAGATGGATCAATCCAAAGCACCCAAGACACCAATAAGCTCAACCTTGTCCTTAGATCAAGACAAGATTGGGAAGAGTGTCAATCAAAAGGAGTATCGAGACTTTGCAGGCTATAAGGTGGATTGGAAGAGCACGTCGGGATGTTTCCAATTCTTAGGGGCATCCTTGATTAGTTGGCACTCAAAGAAACAAAACTCAGTTGCTCTTTCCACTGCTGAAGCCGAATACATAGCAGCTGGAGCATGTTGCTCCCAAATCCTTTAGATAGCTCAACAAATGAGAGATCTTGGCATCGACCTCAAAGACATTCCCATTAAGTGTGACAACACAAGTGCCATCTCCATTACAAAGAATCTCGTTCAGCATTCAAGGACCAAACATATTGATGTAAGACATCATTTCATTAGAGACCATGTCGAAAAAGGTGATGTGTCCATATCCTTTATTTCAACTGATTATCAATGGGCTGACATTTTTACTAAGCCATTGACAGAGGACAGGTTCACCTTCATTAGACGTGAGACCGAAATGTTTAATAGGGATGCACTTTCATAGGGGGAGCTTTCCCTATACGAAAGAAAACTTATACTCGGTGTCAAGACCCTTCAATCTCATTTCAAAGGTCGTGAACTGAAAAGTAGAGCACATATAACGGATTATATATTTGGTTGGTATCTTTTTAGATATTTGATCAAATATTATTTTTTTATAAAAGGAATTTTAAATATCTTTACTTTATTGTTACCTATTTTCTCGAGAAAATCTTTTTTATTGGATTTTATCCGATTATATTTTTATTTGTGTACATTTTTTAAATTGGATAAACATCTCTTGCCTTAATCGTTAAGATTTGAACGACTCTTGGTTTAAATTTTGAAATTGTTTTGGTGACTGATTTCATACTCATCCCTTTGTTGAAAGACAAAAAGGGGGAGATGGTTAGATGTTAGACTTTAAACTGCTTTGAACTATATATTTTGCCTTATTTTGTTGGATGCGTTTATCATTGGTTTTGAACTTATATGATCCAACATTTGTCTAACCCTTGCATGTACTTAGTTCGATTTTTTGTTATGATATATTTGCTTGACCAAGTTACAGGGATGCACAGGTTTTGTCTTTTATCAAGGGGGAGATTGGTAACTCCACTCCCTTGATGAAAATCGGAAATGGTTTCAAAGGCTTTGACACAAAGCTTGTGTCAAAGGTCTTGAAGATAAAGTTGTATTGATGAAATTCAAAACCTGTATTTTATGTATTTTATTTATATATATTATGTATGTATGGTTTCCAAATATTATTATACATATCTTATACTAACCATACATCAAGGATTTCGAAGAGATCTCCTTCCTTGAGCTGAAATACGTAGAGATCAAATCAGGAAGATTATGGCTTCGCAGTTTCCATCTTTAGAAGATTGCGAAGATCCATCCTTGGCCATGATCTGAAGTAGCCGTTGGGAAAAGATTCTTCCTTCAAATGGTGCCGATTTGATCAAGTATAAAAGGAGATGAAAAAGAGAGAGAGAGGACTGAGGGACACTTACGAATATCAACGCTCTACATTGCACACTCAGACCTCAAGTTTACGATCTCTCTTTAGCGTGTTCTCTCTGCTTGTTCTTAAGAGTCTTATATTTTGTTTCAAAGCATTTGAGAGTTACACGGTGAGCTTATAGGATATATTCTAAGAGAGTGTTATACTCGAGAGTTTATAACTCATGAAGTGTACGGGGATTGTACTAGATAGCCGAGAGAGGTAGGGCTGTTCTAGATTGGTATAGGACTTGGAGGGAATGTGAGTTGACTAGATTGCAATTGTATATGAGAGAGGCTTCTCGGTGAGCTATTAGGATCCTAAGTCTTGTGAATCAATAAAGCCGGTTGAATCATAGGGTTGTGGAAGAACCCTAGGCAGGGACTAAACCTTCAAGGAGCCGAACTTCGTTAACAATTTGTCGTGTTCTTTACTTATCGCTTTACCTATATTTCCGCACTTTTTTCGTATTGTATAACTTTATTGTGATTCAGGTTTTCCAATCGAAAGAATTGAGTTTACTCTCAAAGGGTTTTGCAAGCGTTTCAAAACTCTTGAGATTGACAGCGAAAAGTTGGCATACTCTATTCAACCCCCCTTTCTAGAGTATCTTTATTCTACTTTGTTATACAATATCAGACCTTCAGGTATATAGATATACGATATAGGCTATGGGTATGAGACATAGATATCAAGCTATGGGTATGGGTATATGATTGACATCTATATCTTATATCTCATGTTTGGGAAGAGTATATAGATATCAGAATAGAAAAAATAACACTTTGAAGTCTAATGCCATTGATTCAAAGCTAGAATTAAAAAAAAAATCCTACACTGCTGTTGTCTGGGCACCAGTGAAGTCCCAAAATAAAACAGATGACAACGAACAGAAAGCGTAGGGAGCAATTTCGAAAAAACCAGTCCATCCCTCAATGATGCTTCTTCAACAAACCAGTATATCCCTCATTTTCGAATAAATTCCTCATTGAGTTAGATAGTGTGCAACAGTTCAAACAGATATGGCTTCTCAATCGAGAAGATGCAATTTCGTGAAGAATTCGAACAGAATTTTCGTGTGCAGCAATTCCAACAGAATTTCGTGAAGGAATTTCGTGTGCAGCAATTTCTGGGCAGATGCAATTTCGAACGGCATGAAAAATTCGAACAGAAGTTTTCACACAGATGCAAGTGATGAACAACAATTTCGTGAAGAATCGAGAAGATGCAAGTTTGAGCAGATGCAATGGCGAGCAGATCTATAGAGAAGGAGGAAAAGAAGGAGAAAAAATCGTTCATGCTCAGTCGCTCATCTCTCTTTTCTATAGCCCCCAATTTTGTCAAATATCCAAATAGGAAGAAAACCCTAGAATTAGTAGATAGGAGATATAGGATTGATATCTATATACTAATTTAGATAACTATACCAAACAAGGTATATAGATATTGAGCTTTCTATACCCATAGTCTATATCTATATACTCATCCCAAACAAGCCGACCCTTAATGATTTTAATTCATGTAACAATTGCCAACTCATTCTCCACATTAGAGTCGCTTGACTTAGATTTCCACCGGGTGAGTGCAAGTATGTGATCTCTTTCTTCCATTCTAACTTCTAATTTACTAAATTTTGGGGATTAGTAGATTTGTGTGTAAGAGATTTGAATTCATTTATTTGTTTATGCTTTGTTTTTTGGATTAATTCGTTTTATATATTGCTAAGTTTTGGGGATTGGTTGTGAAATGTTTTATTGTTTGCTTGTACTCAATGAATATGCTAAGTTTTGGGGATTGGTTGTGAAACTATTGATTGTTAATTTGTTTGTACTCATAGTCGTTTCTTGTCTCATGCAATGTCTCGCCATCTTCGTTCGTCTAATCACTACAAAGAAAATGTGCAAGACAATGTATAAATTTATAACATCTGTAACATAATGTGCAAGACATTGAGAAGAAAGAAGTTAAATGTGCTTAGGCACATGGATGTGATTTTATACATCAGGGATACCAAACCTCTTGCTTGGTTGTGTAGCTAATTTTTTGTGATCTATTAGCTCAATTGATACAGCAAAGAAGTGGGTTCCAATCCCACATAAGCTAGCTACCGGGATATTGAGTTGTTATCATGGTTGAAAACATATCCACACACATATCATATTGAAATGAACTCGAGAATTCCACTCTTTTCAACTCACATCGTCAGGGAATACTCTAGTTGAAAAGGATTTTTCCTATAGGCACCACCTTTAGAAAAGTGTAACATTTTTTGGACATTAAATTCTTGGATTCTTTTTCCACGCACAAACATATCACATGGAAGAAAATGGCTTCCGATCTTATAAGAATTTAATATTTCTTTTCAAGAAAAATATGGTTAAGAGAAAAGTTAAAACAACCCAAAAGGATATATCTTATAGTAGTTGTTCACAGAAGACCAAGGCTAAGCAACGTGATAACTAACATGATAATTGCAAATATCATTCATAGAATCAAACTCAATATCTAGATAGCTTGTGTGGGGTTCGAACCCACATGTTTGTGTCTAAATACATTGCTCTATCATTTGAGCTAATAGGCTTAGTAAGATAAAATTAGAGATTAAAATTATACAACTCCAAAACATGATAGAAAAGGTTGGATATGAATGAGTAAAAGGACAAGATGATCTCGAAGAGGGAAGAAGCTATCAAGATGTTACAGGGAAACGAAACCTTGGAGGCTTGGGAAGAGGAACTTGAAATGGAACTCAAAACAATGAAACTTAGATTGGTTTCGAAGACGGGGAAAGATGTGGGACTAGATTTCCATGGGCATCAACGCACAAACAGTGTTGGTGGTGTCTCAAGTGCTCCTCCTGTTACACAACGTCAAGGTATAAAAATATACTTGCATTTCATTGACACACACTAAAAAACTTTACATTCAGAATATGTTTTCTTGTGCTATTACTAAACATATGAATATGCAGGCAGTATCAAGATTGAAACACAATATCAGAAGGATTTTAATGGAATTCGGAACTCTAAAAACTCTGTTTTTGCCTATGATCATAGTGCTATTGCAAAACACACAATATCATAAGGTTTAACAAATACAATTTATTTCATTTGAGACTTCTTAATTTAGCATATTAGCGCACACATGTGTAGCAATCTTTATGGTTGTTGGAAAGAAGACACTATGGTATGTTTAACATCCTATTTACATAATTGTAGTTGAAAAAAACTTAGGTTTACTCAAAAAAAAAAGAACTAGCTTTCACCTAGCTTTGGCTCTTAATTTTTGCACTGACAAAGCAAACGATGTAATAACACTTAAAAAAAGGACTATGAAGCTTGCACCATAAAAGTAACATGCCGAAATCGAAGCCTCTCCTTCCTTAAGGATGTCAATGCCTCTTCACTCTCTATTCTCGACTTTTGCTAAGCAATTTCAGCATACAGATAATTCATACTTGCACATATCATCTACAGTTATAGATAAGCATCTTACACATATCCTTGTACATTAGCATTCGAAGAAGAATTGGACAAGATGATGGCTAGAAGTTTGACGTTTCATGTTTCAGACAGATGAATCAAGATTTTATGAACAAGGGATAGCTTATTACAAAGTTTGTATAGCTGGTAGATGGAGGTTGTCCAAGCAGTAAAAGATTTTATCAAAAGTGAACAAAAAATTCGAAATTGAAAACCACCAATGTAGAAATTCAGAGTTAAAATTCCAATTCAAAACCCTAATTTTTGGAAACACGAGATAGTATCCCAATTCGAAATCCCCAAAGACATACTTGAATCCACCCCCGGGGTGGTCACCCAACTGTATAAAGGTCTCCAGCGTAGTCACTGACGCATACCTCCTCCTTCCATCAACGTTTGTTCATCCAGTGTGAAGAATCAAGTACTTAATATAAATGATAATAAGACAAATACTCTAGAAGGGGCCGTGGGGGGAGGTTGAATAGAGTATGATAAATTTTTGCGAAGTCTCCTGCAATAGCAACTTGAAGGGCTCTAAACTGGATCTCAATGCCTTGCACCTGACATCAAGGGTCTTGAAACATAACTGAGTTTTGCTGAAGCTACGACAAATCAAATAAACGTAAGTGCAGAAAGTAAATATGATAAACACATGAATTGTTAACGAAGTTTGGCTCTAAACCAGCCTACGTCTCCGTCTAAGGTTATCCAACTCGTAGGATTTAAACAACTTTTATTCCTATTTTCCTTATGAGTCCTAGATACAACCTAGAAGAACTTCCTCTCTTCTAACACTTGAAGCCTAACCCGCGTCTATCTTGTCAACCCAAATTTTAGAGAAATAAAAGTCCCCTTGGCCACACCTAAGTGAGATACGTTTGAGTATATGATGCTCTTATTATAACAGGGATTAACTTATACTATGACGCTCATATATTTTCCTAACTCTCAAAGATAAAGGCAACTACAACAAGATTAAGAAAAACTGATCAGCATACGGCACTTGAGAATGGAGTTGACAAGCTTTTTTATCACAAAAGGGAGCTGGTGAAGATGTGCCGATGAATGCCACTCCTCTTCTATTTTTATAGTGCCGCTCCTCTTCTCTTGCTGCTGATCTTGCTCCCAGATTTCCTCAACAGTCCAACGCTAATTCAATTTTCAATTACTGGGAGCGTTTCAGATTTTGATTCGGAGGAACCTTCATTCAAATCTTCACCCCAGATTTTCGAACTTGCTGCTAAGATTTTCTCCAGTTATAATATCGGTTTGTTATGCTTTGAATTTGAAATTGAATCCTTCTGCACACAGATTAATTCTAGAACCAAGAAAATATATTTGATCCCCAAAATATCTCTATTTAAATCTAATTAGATAACAACTGAATATTTGCAACTGAGAAAATATAAACCATAGCCTAGCTGAATAACTTAGATTTAAAACAAACTTTAAATATAAGTACAATATATAATCTGCGTTATACCTTATGCCTTGTCTTTCATCAACCTGCAAAAGTGATACTATAACATATGAATTCCATCAAGGAGGTGAGAGAGCTATCACACTTGCATCAATTTTTTTATGGCCTCCTACGAACTCCCTCCACGCCTCTCTCCTTTTGATATGGAATAACCTGCCTTAACATCTTTTTTTTCTTTCAAAATACTTTTTCAGTTAACAGAAAGTTAACTTAAACTGACGGAACGACAGCAGTCGAAAACTTTACAAACTTCATGGGTATCTGGCAAAATTTTCCAAACTTTTGTAAGCTGCGTGAAATTAAATACCCCTTACCTCAGGGGTACCACACACATTTTCGTAAATTAAAGCATCGTTTGGTTACCTTTCTACTTCTCAGGAAGTACAAATTCCCATGAATTAGGATTCAATATATGTGTTTGGTTTTACGGGAATTGAAGTTCCTGGGAATTTCAATTCATATTAAAAGGTGGAATTGAACTTACCTTGAGGGGTGGGTAAGATCTACTTCCTGCTTTCTATTATCCAAAATATCCTATTATTTTAATTTTTTTTATTGAAAAAATCTCCAATTTTAAATAGGATTATTTTTAGAAACAAAGGGCAAATGGTTATAAGAGTGATTTTAAATAAATTACCATAAAATTTTCATGTTTAACCAAACAAATTGTGGGAATTGAATTCATGGGAAATGATTTTGAGTCAAACATATTTTTACATTTCACATGAAGTAGAATTTATGAGAATTACATTTCCAATAAATTAATTTCCCAGGAAGTCTAATTCTCATTACGATGCCTAAATTAAGGGTTTAATAAGAATCTTAACCTATATTAAAATGAAATAGATTAAAAAACACTTCTAAAATACAGAGAAAAGTGACATTTCTCACTCATATTGAATTTTAAAATGAGAAAATGGTAAAATACTACTTTTTTTTGCACTTTTGCTAAATGTCTCTCCCCCGTGAAAAATTGGTTAAATGTCAAAAATCAACATTTTTTTGCACAAATAAAAAGTCACCCTTACCCATTATAGTGGGTTAAAAATTTTGGCAGGAGTTTTAAATTTTGGAGGTGTGTTTGGACGGGATTTAAGGCAAAGCAAAGGAGGGAGAGGAAGAGAGAGAGAGAGAGAGATTCACAACAGCCGAACAGGAGAAGGAAGAAGGGGAAGTGGAAGCATGAGGCTGAGGGCGGCGGGGTGGAGGGCAGCAGTCGTGGTTGCTCTTCCTCTTCTCTTTTTTTTTCTGGATTTGTGAAAGGAAAAATGGGAATGTGTGGAGGTCGGTCGGATTTGTGGAGATTGAGGGCGATTTGTGGAGGAAGTGTGGTAGAGATGGATGGAGAGGGTTCACTCCGGCCACGACGGCTCTTTGCCTCGTCGGACACCAAGGTGAAGCGGAGGGTTGAACAGTGGGGTGAAAATCGTTGCTTCGCAGGTACGATGAGCAGCAACACCTGATCTGGACGTGAAAGGCTTTAGATCTAGCGTTGAACCCCCCGGATCTGGAAGTACAGGCTTTGAGGATGGTCAACGACTAGGTGGGGGCTCCGGTGGACCTCCGACTAGCCTTGTATCTAGGCATTGAGCTTGTGGGCGAAACATTAGTTTTATTAGCTAGACAAAAATTGTTACTGGCTAGTAAATGTAAATCGCATATATTCGGGGTTCGCATCTCAGGCAACCAAAACGGACAACCACATACTGTAACCGATGTATATATATATATATTAGTGCAAATTAGCCTTTAAAAATCTCCTTTAGGAACAAATATCAACTAAGGAGTTAGCACTTAAAAATCAGCAACAAATATCCACAATTTAATTATTATTATTATTATTATTATAATTTGTGATAGCTAGGGATCCTTGGAAAATACTAATCTAATACTAGTAGAGTAGTAGTATCACCATTAGTCCATTACATAACACATAAATACATAATGATGTGTTTGACACATGACAAATCCACCTCACGCGTGGACCCCCTGACACTCATCGGAGTTTTGACACCTCGATCAGAGACGAACAAGAACTTCGTACGGACATCAGTTTCCGGCTACCGTCTCACCGGGATCTCTTCTTTCCTCCGCCGACGCCTCTTCCGGAGATCCTCCAGGAGCCGGCAGGTCTCACAATTTCCGCCGTCGGGACACTTGGGCAAGCCATCAGTAGAAGAGAAAGTAGAGTACTGAGCGAGTACTCTCCGGTCGAGAGCTTCTTCAACCTCCTTCCTTTCGTCCATCGCGATCTGCCTACTCCGGCATTCAACGCTGCAAAATCCTTGATCTCCCCTGCGCAATTTTCAAAATTAATTCCATCATCAGATTACGAACTTCGAAATCCCTAATTTCGATTTCGATTTCGATTTCGGTTTATGAGAAATTTAATTTCCTTACATGTACATATAAATATCGTCCTTGGCGCTCAGACGCTTCTTGCACAAGTGACACGATTTCAAAAAACAACCGAATCCGGATTCGATTTCATTGGATTCGGGAGTTTGAGGCGACGAGATAGGGATATTAGGTATGAACTGAAGAGTGTTAGCTGGTTTTTTAGCTAGGACACCTACAGCGGCGGAGTCGGAATGGGAGATTTGATCGAGGATTAGTCGGAGGCCAATCGAGAAGTCGTTGTCGAAATTAAGCCTCGAATTGTTGAGTTTGCGATCGTTGGTGACGACGGGTAAGAGGTTATCTCTTTCCGGAAGATGGTTGAAGGCTCGTCTGGCAATGGAAAGCATCTTCGCTTAATTGGCTCTGGTTTTGCTACCACGGCCCACACTGTGCACAACACCAAGCAAGGCTTGATAGAAGTGGGGGTTGATGATGAAGGGTATTTATACACTTTTTTAAATGCACAAATATTAATACTCATTCCGTTCGGCAAAACTTGTGGTTTTAAAATTTTGTTTTTGTTCGGAAAAACTTATCATTTTAGATATTTTTGCTTTTACTTTACTAAAATACCATTGATTTGATTGATGTGTTGTGAGTTGTAGTTTTTGATAAAGGAAAAAAGTAGAGTAATAAATGAGGGTAAATTAGTAAAAAATGAGTGTAATTGGTAGTTTTATTAAAAGTTCTGTGGAGAGTTAAAATGACAAGTTTTGTCGAACGGAGGGAGTAATAAATAATACTCGATTAGTTGTAAAATAAAGGTCGTTTGCCCCTCTTCATATAGAGTATCGATATTTACAATGATTTTGGTCTTTTAGACCCCATCTATAAGGATGCTGCTGTGTAGAACTCGTTCGTTCGAATTTTTTCATAATAAAATCAATAAAATAAAGGTTGTTTCATTTTTTTCACGCTTTTTAAGAAGATAAAAATATTACTTCATATGTTAATTAAAACTTGTCGTTTACTATTCATGCACGCTTTTTTACAACGATAAAAAAAATATAAAATATTAAAAAAATTAAACATTTTTTTTTATAAATTCATAATAACTAGTAATAAGTATGGAATTATTAAAAAAATAATTAAAAATTTTAATATTTTATATAGTTTTTAACACCTCAAAAAGCGTGTATGAATACTAAAACGTTAAGTTTTAATTAACGGATAAAGTATAAAAATTTGAGGGAATTGGTTGAAAAGGCCCTTTAAGCAAAGTTGGTTAACTAGATAGGCCCATTAATGGTTTTTTTAGCATGCTTAGCCCATTAATTGTTTTTTTAGCTTGTTAGCCCTCTTAGGTCAATGGTCAACCGTTGACCGGTCAATGGTCAACCGTTGACCGGTCAACGTTGACCGTTGACCATTGACCGGTCAACGTTGACCGTTGACCGGTCAACCCATTTTGATGCCAACTTTTTTTTTTTTTTTTTTGATGCCAACTTTTTTTGATGCCAACTTTTTTTTTTTTAGTGATGCCATATTTTACCATTTTGATGCCAAAATTTTATGATGACAATTTTATATAATTGATGGCATAAGAGTTTAAAACGTGGAATCAAAATATTGTCACCTTATTGTCACTTTTCTAATGAAATGATTGGATGACTTTTTTTTAATGTCACTTTTTTAAAACATTGATGACATTTTTTTTGATGTCATATTTTACCGTTTTGATGCCAAAAGTTTATTACATTTTATTTTCAATTTGATGCCACTTTTCTAATTAAATTATTGGATGACACTTTTTTTAAACCTTGATGACATTTTTTGTTTACCCTAATGCCACGTTGACCATTGATGCCATTTTGAAAAATTTGTATCACATTAAAGAAAAAAATGTCATCAAAAATACTACTTTGAAAAAATATCATCAAAAATATGGCATCACGGTAAAGAAAATATTATCAAAAATTTGACATAAAAAAGTGGCATCAAAGTGAAAATAAAAATATAATAAAATTTTGGCATCAAAACGGTAAAATATGGCATCACTAAAAAAATTTGTATCACATTAAAGAAAAAAATGTCATCAAAAATACTACTTTGAAAAAATATCATCAAAAATATGGCATCACGGTAAAAAAATATTATCAAAAAATTGACATAAAAAAGTGGCATCAAAGTGAAAATAAAATATAGTAAAATTTTAGCATCAAAAAAAAAAAAAAAAAGTTGGCATCAAAATGGGTTGACCGGTCAACGGTCAACGTTGACCGGTCAACGGTCAACCATTGACCGGTCAATGGTCAAATGGTTGACCATTGACCAACCCACCCAATTGGGAAGGGGCTAGGGCAAAACTAATTAAATTAATTAATGGGCTAGGTGACTAATTGAATATTCAAAATAGGCCTAGTACCAAAATCACCCTAAAAATTTTAGCCATGGTTGAACACTTGAGCATCAAAACTGATTTTATCAAACATCAAATATGAAAAATTTGGGGAGATGGAGGTCAAATCGAGGTTGGCTTCGGGCCTTTTAGATCCTCAACGCTGACGCAATCATCCTCGAGGGATACTTGTAGCCACCGTCTCATCGACATCGGCAGCGGCGTCAAGGATTCCACCGTGGGCTGCGAGTCGAATAATCCAACAATGGCGCCAAGGGTTTCCCCGCCTGCAAGGTTAATGAGCCCGACGACTGGAGCCTAGATGTTTCTAGCAGTGATTGGCTAGGGAAGATAAACAACTCGGGGAGATGATTAGGCCCTAGGTTGACTTATAGTTGCATTCTACTCTTCCCAGATCTGAAATGGGGGAAGATGATGAATCTTCTAAATTTACAATTTGTTCCTAAAATTTCTTACTAATTACATTTTAAATCAAAGTTAATTTTTCGTTTTTAATTTATAGCCTTCGTATCAAAATTGGTTTATTCCGTTATAGTTCATATATAAATTTGTAATTTTTAAAGTTTATATTATTTTTGGTTCACGGTTATTTTCGGTCATTTTTTCTTATTTTGGAAAGGGAAAGTAACTTAAATGGTTAATAATCGTGCCTGTCATTTTGAGGAGTTGGGGGATCATGTTGCGACTCCTCACATGGGTTACTGGGCAAGCCATACACACAAAAAACACTATAATAAGCAGAAGAAGTGGTCGAAACCACCAATGGGGAAGTTCAAATTAAACTTCGATGGATCCGCTCTCCTCATGGTAGAAGTTCTGCTAGTGCTATCATCCGGGACTGGCATGGAAAAGCAATTCAAATATCATATCAAAGATTAGGGCGCCTTTCTCCCTTAAGAGCTGAAGCTGCTGCTCTAAAATTAGGTATTATAGAAACCAAAAAACTAAATATACAAAACATCATTATCGAGGGGGACTCGAAGATCATTATTGACTACATGCAGAACAACATAAGTTGTCCGTGGGAGATTGAAATGACTTTGTCCGATGTGCAGGTCCTCTTAAATGATATGGGAGAGGTCCGCTTCTCTCATATACCCCGCGCTGGCAACAGAGTGGCTGACAAGGTTGCACACCTTGGTCACTCTACCTTTGGGGTACAACTAACAGCAAATCAAGATCTTCAGGATCTCATCCGTAAGGATGCTGATGAGCGGTTTTTAGTCGCATAAACCGTATCAAAATAAAACTCAAACCTACAAACTAGTATAGCAAGTAAGTAAGAGGTCGATCCCACAGAGAATCAAGTATTTCTCAGCAATGTGTATTTACCAATTAGTAGAAAGGGGGGTTTTGGTTGATTGAGATTGAAAATAAAATAAAATAAAATAAAAACAAATTGATGCAACACAATTTAGAGATAATCGCTCTACCTACAATTATCCACTTTATTTGGTCGAATTGATATTGTAACTTCCTCTTGTCCTTTTAGTTTTCCTATGAATGCCCTTGTCCCAACCTAATATAGTTACTAGTCCAATTAGTCCTAGAAACCCTTATCAATCGAACAGTCCCTAAAGAAGGATTTAACCCAATTGATAGCTTTAAGTTCAGAGATTAACCAAGGTATTTGCAGTCCCTAAAGAAGGATTTAACAACACATCCAACTTCCTACTTATCCAATTAGCTCAATCAGCCCTAAAAGGACAAGTTTGCTACTTGGGTTAAGGTTCGCAATCAGGAATCTACAAAACCCTAGCAATTGAATTGATCTAACAAGTTGGCCAGACAATATAGAACAAATCAATAAACAATCAAGCACAAAGAAGTTGAAGCATTCAATATAGGAAATAAGGAATAAGATTCAGAAACTCACAATCAATCCAAATAAAGCTTCAATTTGCAAGTAGAACGAAGAGAGTTTAGTCGCCCATGGCGAACATCGCTCTCTCTCTAATTGTCTAATAGAACGTGAAAAATAGAATAGAAGTAGCGTAAATAACATAAAACTTGGCCTTATTAAACATCCAAAGTCGGCCCCAAAGTAAACAAATAGATCTAGGGTTTTTTAAATCCTCAAAACGCCGCGTATAAACGCTGACGGCCAATGCTGCGGGCGCAGCATATGTGCTGCGCCCGCCGCACACAGTTTCGTACCCCGCTACGACGGTACTGGCGGCGGCCGCGGCATACATGCTGCGGCCGCTGCATCTGTCTTTCATGGAATTTCTGTCTCGAATTTGCTCTTCTTGTCAACAGGAAAGTTGTAGCTCTCTGAAAGAGCTTTTCAACGCATGGTCATAATAGTCAATCGGACAACCGATGCCTCCAGAAAGTGCAAAACAAGTTCAGCATGTCTGGCGACAACTTCTGCAGACTTGTTCTTCGTTTATGTCCGCTTCTTCTTCTCAGGACCTCTTGAGATCTTCATGTAAGCTTCTCCGATCAACTAGACATTCTCATCTAATGCGTTAACAACTCCTGTCTCATCATCAGATCCACGATTACCTGAAATAATCAATAAAAGTGTGTAGATTCCGACTCCACTAACACAGAGAACAAAGATGCAAATTGTACTTAATCCATCCATAAAATGCGTCTTAACTAAGCTAAATTCAACCTATTATGCCTACCTAAATGCATGCTATCAGATGCTCTTGGATAGTCATATATATCCAAATTATTACCTAATCAAAAAAAAAATCAACAAGAATACGATACAATATTTTTCCATGTACAAATCTAGAAACATATAAACAACATCATTAAGGCATTTTTATCGGTACCCATACTATTTAAGATACTAGAGGTTTTAATATTAAATAATTGAAAAAGTAGGGGAGTCGATACTGGGGCAATACTAGTGAGGTATCGATACTACCCGGTATTTAATACACTCCGTGTCAGGCCAGATGGAGCATTGGAGCCCAGTTAAAATTTTCTCAAACCTTGCAAAAAAGAGACGTCGGATGCGCAAATGGTAGTGTGAAATCTTGTGTTGGGAGCCTGCAACTCCTGCAACATGCAGCTGCCATGGTGGACACATGTCGCACCTTTATTCGCCCGTGGGAGGGGAGTCGGATGGAGGACAGCTGTGCACTGATGGACGGCCGAGATCTTCACCGGGGACAAAGTATTTTACACATTAAAATCAATATTTCGGTAATAAAAATGTCAAAATAAAAATAAAAAATTCACCACAATACTAGATTCTTTTTTATCTACATGTAGACATCAATTTCGAATATATTTTTTTAAAACATTTCTCTTTTTTTTATAAGGAAATTATTCGAGGCCGGACAGGCCCAAACCTCGAGAGGCCGACAACGTCAGCAGACGGCAAGCCGTCTAAGCATACAACAACGAAATAGAAATATAACAAACATACATCAAAAGAGCACCCAAAGAAAACCCGGAAAAAAAACCCAAGACCTAAGCAAACTAACGGACGCAACACTGAGAGGAAGGAAGTCATCGTGGAGAGGTGGATAGCGAGCGCATGAGACAACACTTTTTTCTTTAAAAATGTCAAATATGATCAAAAAAAAAAAAAAATATGATCCGAAAATTTGGATTATAAAAATAAATTCTTTAATTAATGTCGCTTTTTTTTTGTTATCTATAGTTCGCACTTTTTAGTTTATAAATCAAATGACATTTTAATATTAATATTTGAACAATAATAAATGAATATAATAATATAATCGAGAATGGAAATAATTGTTGGAGATGGTTATATTAATTTGTAAATTGAGTTGATATGAAAACATGAGTTTTGGGATACTAGGGATGGTATTGATAAAGTGGAAAAAATGAGAATGAGATGCTAAGATGAGGTGGCGGAGAGAAAATAATAAAATATTAGTATTCCTACTATCCCTAGTATCCCTTTATAAACATGGCCTTAAGAACCCATGGCGTCTGATACTTCAGCCAAATAAGTGGAAACATAAGCAAAACAAGAAAGGATCAATACTTTACAAGTAGTGATTTCAATTCCCAAGCTCAAAACAACAATCCATCCATTAGAAATGAGACATTGGATGAGGTGAACAAACAACATAACTCCACTGCAAAATGTGGTTAATCAAGACACCGAAAATGGGGTTAAACAAATTCATAGGTTAAACAACCTATGAACAATAAACAATCCTTCCTAGAACATCTTGGAGAAACCCTGTAATTTTAGCCAGTGGTTATCTGACCTATAAAAGTTATACAGATGTTGAATATGGACTATATAAAAAGATAAAGATCCATCAATCAATAAGAAATGTTCATTTTGAATTCCCATAAGAATTTACAGTTTACAAGTGTCTTTAAGTATATTAATAATGCATTAATGCAAAGGTTATCACATTCTGTTTTGCATATTAAATCATAATGTTTTACGACTTGTCAATCTTTAACTTAGAACAATGTTTTTTGGTATTTCGCATTTGATCTTTTTTTTCCCTTTCTTCACAACATGGTGAATTATTAGAATAACTAAGAGTTGATGCTGTCATTATATATGTATTCTTTTTTAGATTCTTTCCAGTTCAAGTGGGTTTAGCCCACTCTACATCTGGATCGGGTTACTGTAGGCCCATTTCAACATGGTGAATTATTAGAATAACTAAGAGTTGATGCTGTCATTATATATGTATTCTTTTTTAGATTCTTTCCAGTTCAGGTGGGCTTAGCCCACTCTACATCTGGATCGGGTTACTGTAGGCTCATTTAAGGGGTTGACCCTCCCACTCACAAACGTCTCCATGTTTCCACGGGGATTCGAACTTCGAACCTCGAGGCATGGGATGTAGCCCCATAACCACTACACCAACTTGTGATTGGTATTATATATGTATTCTTAATATCACTTTATTGACTGAGGGTTTTAATAATGGAATTAATGTTGTCTTTCATATTTTTAATCCCATTTTTCGACCACTTAAAATATTTTTAATCCCAATTTTCAAGCACTTCAAATATTTTTTGCCAATCGTCAAATATTTTTTGTAGTCTGTAGGCATTTCTGCCTAAAAATAGTTTTGCGAACACCGACTTTTAAAAGAGGTAGATATTCTATCGCCTCGGGAGGTCAATATTGACAGATTATATATTTTCAAAAAAAAAATTACTGACTTTGAAAACTGGTGTCTCATTATATTATACTCTTGGTAATATTTTAATTGTGCATATATAGTACTCCAATATTTTAACCGTGCACCCCCGTCGAATAATAATCTGAAGGAAATTAGACTTTGTAAACTTTAGTGTTAAAGTAAATAAGATTTTTTTCCGTTTTAAAGGGAAATCCAAACTTAAAATTTGATCATTACATTTCATAAATTTTGAAACAGTGGACATTGGACAACATAGCCAACAGATTATAATAGATGTAAATTATTATAACATGAACATTTAAATTCTTATTTGATTGAAAATGTCTTTGGGGTGACCTTGATTCAGTGGTCATTCTAGCTAAACACCATTATACTATACTATACTCTCTCGCCGTTTACTATTCATTTACGTTTTTTTAAAATGATAAAAAAATTATATAAAATATTAATATTTTTTACATTTGCTTTTATAAATTCATATTTAATTATAATAAATATGATATTGTTGAAAAAATATTTAAAAAGTTAGTATTTTATATAGTTTTTAACATATAAAAAGCGTGTGTGAATAGTAAAACGTTAAATTTTAATTAACGGGGGCGATATGTTTTATATATAAAAAAACAGTTGGTATATATATTATATTATTAATGAAGTAAAGATACAACATGATTCACAACATCAATAATTCGAATCCATTCCATTGAAATTATATAATATAGTCGATCAACAAAATAGTACTCGTAAGAAATACAAGTTGAGCAACGGAACATTTTGAGTTACTGTATTGGTCCTGGCCAAAACAAAAACAAAAATCAATAAATAAAAACACGGGACATCTAATTAATACCACCGGCCATGGCCTGGCCTAGTAGCATGGCCTACCGCCTACCGGTATAGCAAAAACAAAACATAATGAATTTAATAAGATACTAATACCATAATTTTAAATAAATTGCACCCTTGACCTTTTCATTTCCTTAAAAAACAAATTGTAAAAATGGTCCAAAATTCTCTCTTCTAGGAATCGAAACCTAAATATGTTGAACGAACTATTGTGATCGAAACAGGTAAAAATCGATTAAATTAATCAAGATCTCAATTGACCGAGACTCGAATTGGTATATCGATCGTCTTATATGATTATCGAATGACATTCGATGATTATTTGTGGATGTCATTCGAAAAAGTTGTTGAAGTTCGCAGAGGACGGGCTAAATAAGAGACCACAGCAAAAAGGTATCAAGGGTATGCATGAGTCTCACTAAACGTTGTTGAGTGTACCTAGAAGCCTCATCAAATGTTGTCGAGGTTACACAGGAGCCTCATCAAACATTGTCGAGGGTACGCAAGACCCTCATCAAACTTTGTCGAGGTCGCTTATTTAGCTCGTCCTATGCGAACCTTGAATTTTTTTTCAAACGACGACCACAAATAATCATTGAATGTCATTCGATAATCATCTTAGACGATCAATATACCAATTCGAGTCTCGATCAATTGATACCTTGACTAGTTTCATCGATTTTAGCTTGTTTTCGATCACAATAGTTAGTTCAACATATTTAGGTTTCGATTCGTAGCAGAGAGAGTTTTGGACCGTTTTGCAATTTGTGTAGAAAAAATGAAAAGGATTTGCGTATAATTTACATGAAATTATCTTGACAAAAGTTGTTTTGGGATATTGTCTAAAGCTTCACTCAAAACAAAAGGGTAAATTGCATAAAATCACCCCTTAAATAGGACATATTGCTCAAAATCACCCCTTAAAATCAATATTGTATAAAACCATCCTTTATATAGGTTTTGTTTACCAAATACCACCCCATCTCTATTTGCCGTTTAGGATTTCGTTAAATGTATATTATTTTGTTACCATTCACTCTCCACCTATCTTTTTATTTTTTTTGGGAGATCCACCTATCTTTCTATACATATGTACAACTCCACGCATAATTTGTTAATTGAAATTATTCAACAACTCTTACGGTACGTCCTATACTAGGCCGCCGTCAATCCATGTATAAATATCCCCACAACTCCTATGCGAGATCGATCCCCTTCAATATCGCCTCCCCATATGACACTAGTACAAAGGGGGGGACCCGAGCACGCCTTGTTTTTTTATGTATAGGAGCACACTTCTCGTACTGTGCTTATAATAGTGGGTGCGCTCCCAAACAAGCACGCTTATTATTTAACCATGATCCCATATTTTAATGGTTTTGTGTTGAAGCGTTCTTAAAATTGTCATACAGCCAATATCCGTTTTGCTCAAATTATAAAAGAACGCTTCAATTGAAGTGTCCTAAAAAAAGTCTTACCACACTTTTTTCCAAATGGTGCTTAATAATAAGCACACTTTAAATAAGAAGTGTGCTCTTTCATATATCTCTCAAACGGATATATCCATCTTAACACTGGTCCAATGTAATACCTTACCTCTCGAACCAAGAGGCGAACCCAAGACCTCTTGCACCCTCATAATGAATTTGTCCGCTTCACACGCATGCCACCTGAGCTACGGAATTTTGTTGTAACTTTGTGCATTTACGTAATCTAATTACTAAAAAAACTCTAAATATAAAAAATTATATTTTTTTCGAGAACGATTTATAAAAATAAATGAGTATGCTTCAAAAGAAAAATGTGTTCTCTCTAGTTTTTTTTTTTTTTTTTTTTTTACAGTAGGCAAACAGTCGGAGTTGCTACTATAAAAGTAGCGTTACTCCGGGATCATCCTGAAGGATGATGTTACAAAACTCCCTATGATAGGGTATAGATTGTAAGTTACAAATAATACCATTCCTAGCAATGTAATCTTCTGACATATTGGCTTCTCTATAGATATGATGCATCTCCGCCATTTCAAACTTAGAGAGAAGAGTAGAAATGTCTTCAACTTGTCTCATGACTTCCCATCTCGAACATTGTTGTTGCTTAACCGATTTGACCAAGACTTGGTTATCGCATTCTAAAATAATCTTCGATATACATTTGTCCTTAGCTCTTTGTAGTCCCATCAGGACAGCACAACTGACGCCTCCATTTGGATGACTGAGCTTTCATACATTTCCTTGAAAAAAACATCAATAATATGACCCTCAGAATCCCTAATGATCCCACCTATCTGGCTTTTACAAGAAAGATTAACAGAACCATCTACATTGATTTTGTAGATAGTACTAGGAGGCCTCCTCCATCTAGCAGTGGCCCTTTTGTTTTTCTTAGTAACAATGGACTTTTTTGGACGGCCTAATCCTTCACTCCAATCACAGAGAGTTTTGGTGATTCTCCTAAGAATATGGTTTCTATTGGATGGATGTTTGTGTCTAAAGATCAAATCATTTCTAGTTTCTCAGATGGTATGCCAAATACAAACAAGTTCCTCAAAATTTTGGTTTGCCATTTTGAGATTTTCCAGATCTGTACGTAGAGAGGTCACATTATATAGTTCAGTGAAGAACATACCTGAATGTTGCTCAAATAGGGCAATGATTTCTCTTGAAAAACTACATTTGGTGAAGAGATGGGTTGCATCTTCTTCTGTCTGGTTGCAGAGGGAGCATTGACTTGGAACCCTGTTAACATACCTATTAAGTTGAGCTGCCGTCGGGAGCCCGTCAATTCTTAGTTTCCATAGAAAGTTCTTCGACCTCGGAGGCAGATTTTGTTTCCATATCCACGTTTGTCCATCAGTTTCATTCGTAGAAGGGGAAACTAGCTTTCTAGCTGATTTTGTAGAGAAGTTCCCCGATGCCTCTGGGGTCCAAATCAATTTATCCTGGAACTAAAAAATCGGAATTCTAATCAGTAGAATCTTTTGGATGATATGAGGAGGAAACGTGTTCTCTCTAATTAAATTTGATTTTCGGAAGACACTTTTCTTATAAAACCGTGTTTGTTTTAATTTTTTAAGCACGTTTTACATGAAAACTGAGCTAGTTATTCCTTTATAAACAAATGAGAATGGTTCTATAGAAAAGCGTGTTGATTTTAGTTAAGTTGGTTTTAGGAACACACTTGTAAAATGAAACCGTGTTCATTTTAATTTATTTTTAAGCACGCTTCTCATGAAAACCGGGCTTAATAGTTTTTAGAATTAAACGAGAACAGCTTTATAGAAAAGTGTTCGTTTTAGTTAAATTTGATTTTGGGAACACACTTTAATAATTAAACCGTGTTCATTGTAATTTTTTTAAGCACGCTATACACGAAAACCGGATTAAATATTTTTCACAAATAAACAAGGACAGTTTATGGCAAAAATTATTTGTTTTAGTCAAATTTGGTTTTGGGAACACACTTTGAAAATTAAACCGTGTTCGTTTTAAGTTTTTTTAAGCATGTTTTACACGAAAACAGGTCTAATTTTTTTTTTTTTGAAATAAACGAGAACGGCTTTATGGAAAAGCATGTTGCTTTTAGTTGAATTTGGGGTTAAGAACACACTTTTAATATAAAACCATGCTTAAAAAAAAGCACGCTTCAAAAACCATACCCAACTTATCGTGCTCCACCCCTTGTATTTGTACTAGTGTGATAAGAGTATTTTGGTAATTTACCGATGTTTTCTCTAAAACTTAACAAATTAAGAGATAGGGTGATCTTTGGTAAACAAAAGCTATATAAAGGCTGATTTTCTGTAATATTGATTTTAAGGGGTGGTTTTGAGCAATATACCATATTTAAGGGGTGGTTTTATGCAATTTACCCAAAACATAATCAATGGGCGTAAATAAAGACAATTAATTATTTAATACAGTAAAGACATAGTATCATCACGTAAATCAAAAAATTGCACCGAGTTTATTTTGTATTTGGTTATAAGGTTGAGGTCCACACTTCTAACACAAAAGTTTAAATTAATGTGCAGGGGATTTACAACCCCTTATATTTTGTTGTTTTTCTTGGTTCTACACCGATGTGGGACTTTTTAATTCGAACACTAGTGAGAGCAGTTCCACCATAGACGACGGGGAATAGATGGAACCAGCCCAACTCTAGGAAAACACAATTTTTTTTAATATAAGAAAAGACTCGAGATTCGGCAAAACACTACAAGATATTCAAGAGGCCGGCGAATCGGCAAGCAAATTAGCTGTCAAAACACAATAAAAAAAAGGATTGATAAATAAACTATTAAAATAGTGCAATATACATAGCAGAAGGATTGCGGATGCAAACTATGAATGTGCGAAAGCGGTCCCATTGCCTACAGAAGCGCGAATGCGGACTACGATTGCGCGCACAAGTTCCTTCTTTTCACCATTTCCATTCTCCACTTCAAACGAATCTTGTGATCTTGCAGCCCCTTCACCGATCATCTACATGCTCGCCTCGCTCTCAATCTGCTCTAGCGTGACACCATGGAACTCCGAATTAGTGCTGACCCATTTGCTCATCAGAGATTGCCCGGATGCCAATCCAAGGCCCACACCGTCCCCGACTCCGACTCCTAATGGGGAGATAAGCAAGCCATTTCCATGGCGGCAAAGGAATTAACCAAAACACGTACGGATCAATGTAGTTGGTTGGTGTTGGATTTGTGTTCGGATAAATAGAGAAATGGATGGGGAGATTGAATGAGGAGGAGGAAGGGTGTACAGGGAAGCACTGCGCGCGCACATACATACACAAGGAGTACTCTCTGCTCCAAATAAATCATAATCGTGTTTTTTTAAAAGCAGAAATAGGGTGTCACTATATACACCGCAAATCCGGATTAAGGATTTGCACGTCCTTAAGGACGTGCAAGTCTGGAACGGTACACGTCCACTAGCAGACCCTTTGCACGTCCTTAACAACGTGCATGCACGTCTTTAAGGACGTGCAATATATATATGTTGGAATATTTTCCAACGGTGAGAAGTGTTGGAAATCTATTTCCAAGGGTTATATTTCCAAGGGTTAAGACCGCTGGGAGCTCGGGAGGATTTTAATGAACATTTCCAAGGGTTTATAATGTTGGAAAATCATTCCAACACTTCAAATCATTGGAGATTACCACGTTAAAAACCCTTGGAAAGATTTCCAAGGACGATTTTAGTAACGGTGGAATAAACGTTGGAATTTCCAAGGGCTTATAATGTTGGAAAATCATTCCAACACTTCAAATCATTGGAGATTACCACGTTAAAAACTCTTGGAAAGATTTCCAAATGACGATTTTAGCAACGTTGGAATTTCCAAGGGCTTTAGCTAAAAACATTGGAAATTCCAACCTTCATCGCCCTTGGAATAGCAACAATGTGCACTATTGCACGTCCTTAAGGACGTGCAAGCACGTTTTTTAAAAAAAAATAAAAACGTGCATGCACGTCCGGGCTCGGGTAGCTCTCACCCCACTTGCACGTCCTTAAGGACGTGGGGATTTGCGGTGTATATAGCCGAAACGCAGAAATAAAAGGTGCAACAGTAACTAAAAGTTCCATCTAAACAGTGAAGTCTAGACAAAATGAAGACCATCAAGTAAAAAAGGCAGATGAAGAAACAAATCAAACACCCCATTTAAGCGGTTTGGATTGCCCGCACTTATTTTTTCAAGAATCAAATTCTTTTTTTTCCTTCAATTTTATTGTTATACAACAATAAAAACCAGAAGGATGGCAATTCTAGGTGGTTTCACGAGAAGGCTCAAAACCACGTGTCACAACCTGGGGCATGCCTCGTCATTTTTCACTTCTTACCTTGAATATATGGACTAATAAAAAAAACATATGTGGTTAATTAGTTATAATTATAACATGTTACTTGACTTTCATCCCCACTTATCACCCCGCTAACTCCACTAACCACCTCACTAACACCACTATAAAGCTATTTATTTAATTAATAAAAAATAAAATGAATGATACAGTTATGGAATAAAACCATATGATATACTTTTTTCTATAATTTATTTCTAATGTATAATATTATAAATAAAAAATATTTTTAAAAATTAAAAAATATTTAAAATTTTATTAAAAGCCTTATATATGTAGAATTTTATTATTAACCTTCCTATATATATATATAATCAATGGAGTTTATGATTGACCCTCCTATGGTTTTTTAAAAATAAATACTTTTACTTTTAGTTTGAATGCATTAGTCCCAGAATTTATGCATAGTACAATCCTATGATTTTTCTTCATTTTTATGTTCTAATTGTATTTTCATAAGCACCTACATAAAAATATATAACCAGTTGTCACTTTAAATTGAGTTAGTACGTCTCTCTATTATTATTATTTAGAAATTATTTGACTAAGTAATTATAAATAATTTTTTCAACAAATTAGTATGTGTTTGAATTATTCTATCATTTCCATACATTATCAAATTCTTTTGTGCATTTTTTAACATATCACTACCAACTTATAAAATACTTACATTAGAAATTTAGAATGTAACTCAAAATTTTAAATAAATACCCGTGTCTTAGACACGATACTCACACTAGTTTTTTTTTTAAAAAAGGAATCAAATTCTTTTTGTTTTCAATTTTATTTTTAGGAAAAACTAATTAAAATACCTCTACCTTTGAGGGCATGGTAAAAATATATCATCAACTTTCAAATATAATAAAAATATTCCAACCTTTGAGGGTCGTGGTAATATATTGCCACGGGTTTTTTCACGGGTCAAAAATGCTGACAAGGCAGCCTGCGTAGAATTTTTTCACAAGGGTATTATTGAACGATTTCCCTAAGGTTGATTTTTTCATCATTAAAAATGGAAATCAGTTGTTGCCTGTTGGGTATGAACCTAGTCCAACTCTTTTTTTCCCTTAAGGAAATCGTTTAATAAAACTCAATTTTAGTGCTAATTTGTAAAAATGCTTCCACGTAGGCTGCCTTGTCAAAAAAAAAATCTACGCAGGCAGTCTTATCAGCATTATTGATCTTGAGAAAACCCTTGTTAATATAGTATCAATACCCTCAAAGGTGGAGATATTTTTATTACATTTGAAAGTTGATATATTTTTACCATACCCCAATGGTGTGAATATTTTAATTAGTTTTCCTTCATTTTTATTTAAAAAAGGTATTAATTTTGTTCTTTTTAAAAAGTTGCTATTTCTCTCCGTGTTCATGTGAATTGGCGCGTACTCCGGTATTATTATATTGGATAATTTCCCACGTGTTTTTTACATTTGGATGGTAGGTAATTAGTTATAGGTACTGATGCGGGACCATCCAAGACACATCCGGACACACATATCATACTTGGGGATGAACCTATTATTCGATCTCATGACAATGAAGTCATCCTCAAGAGGAAGAAGAAGGCTCCACCATGGGAGGAGATCCAAAGCTTAATGACGTTTCCGATTTCGTTCAGACTTTTGACAGCTTTTCGACGTCTCAGTAAAATGGGTCGTACGGATTCTATATTTATCGGATTGAGGCGTGCCATACCTTGTTGGAACGAGGACGAAAAGATCTACAACTTTGCTGTTGAAGGTTTTTCCAGATTCGTCCTAGAGTTTGGTCGAAACTCAACATCTTTGCAGCTGTACTGTTGGGAACGAAAATCAGCTCTTTTAAGATACTATTTTTAGTATTATTTTTACTTAAGTTATTTTAGGAAACTATAGAGGTTATTTTATTAATTACTTTATGTTATTAGTTTTATCTTTTCTATCTCCTAGAGAGCTTAGGCCGGCCCATCTACAGCCCTGCGTGGCTATATATTTCGTTACCTTGCATGGAATTCAATAGGAACTTTGATAATTGAAATTCTCTCATAAAGAGTGTTTACACCATTGAGTGTTTGTTGATTCAACTAGAGCTGTGCTCGTTGATCACGAATTGGTATCTATCTAGCTTGGTTTGCTTTGTGTTCGTCAACTTCGCAAGACTTGGTGATCCTAGTATTCACAAGCCCCCTTCTGGTGCTTCAAGTTGTCCGCTTGATTGTGTCGGATTGTAGAGGCGGGTTGTGTAGTCATTGGTACTGGTTCCTACCCTCTTAGGAGGCCTGGGGTCTTTATCTTGTTCTATACAGATCGACTCAGTCCTTATCAGGTCGTGTCTTTTCATTCTTTCTATCCAATTTCGAGTCTTTATTGTCTCTTTCATTCGAGTCTTGTTTCTTTGTTGAGTCTTGCTGCGTCGTTTATAGTTCTTGATCGTTCTTGATTAAGTTCTTGTGTTTCTTGTTCATTTCTTGGAGTTTCTTGCTTGATTGTCGAAGATCGGACCATCCCACGGCTAACCCCGTATCAGGTACGAAGGGTAATCAAATCAAGACATTAGTTTGCTAAATACACCATTAATTTTTACTGAATACTATAGATTGGGAGATGTATAGAGTAATCGAGAAGATTAAAATGATAAATATAAGATTTGACGGAATCGAATTCTGACATTGCTTTAGAGAATCGATCAAATTCAGCAGCGGACAATAGTGTTAAGAATAGACATAATTGTAATCCGTCCAACCCCCCTTTGCATAGGGAGTGATGTAGCATCATCAATCAAGATGATCAATGGTGAACTTTGCTAAGGTAAGGTTCCCTATTGTTTGCACACTGTAAATTTTTTTTTTTTAAAAAAAAACTAAGAATCATGTCTCGTCACAGCTAAACAATGTGCACTTTTTCTTCAAATGCACGGTCTTGGGTTGTAAGCATTTTTGTTTGAAAACAACTTGCTAACACAGACTTCTCAAGTCAACACCGACTAGCAAGCTGTTTTTAGACAAAGATGCTTACCGCCAATATATATTGTCTGTGTTGACTCCGTTGAGATGTGAAGAGACTAAAACAATCTCATATAAAAAGTATGAACCAAACAAACTTAATATATAAGCTCGTTGACTACTCCTATCATCATTTGGTTTTATGATGAAACATTATCGTGCTTATTTGCTACAATACTAGTGGAAGTAGGTCTATACACATGAATCGACCCAGTCATGAGTCTTAATGAACTTTAGGGCTCGACTCTCGATAATTGGTATAAGGACCACGCCATTTGGTTTTAGGTTCCATAGTAGGGGATGTGAGTTTTGTAGATCCAATCCACATCATACTCTCAAAACCGTAGGCCAATCCAACACTAGCTAGCCTTATGAACTCACTAAGACCATCCACAATGGTGGTGTGCAAATGTACAAATGTGTATTTTTTAGACATTTTAAGCTCCATTGGTTGTTTTGTGATGTGTGCAAATGTGCACATTTGAGCATGTAATGTGCAAATTTGAGCACACCATCTCCCCCATGTGCAAAAACTTTTACAAAAAACAAGACAATTTCATTGATTTATTTTTTTATGATTTTTTTTCCTTTTTGTTTTAAATGAATTGTACTACGTATTTCAGTGGTGTGTAAAAAATACACATTTCACCAATGGAGCAAATTGTTAAAAAGTGATGTGTATTTTTACACATCTTGTGCAAATGTGTATATTTTGCACAAAACCATTGTGGATGGTCTAACAAGCAATTTCTCACCTCCCAATCGCATGGCCATAATAATTGTCCCTTGCACTTTTGGTAGTGGTGTTATATCTGTCAGTTGACCCCAGACTTACAATTCCAATTGTACGTCTGACACTCTGATCCATTTACCGCTCTAAATTTACCCCTAGTAAAGTAGATTATTTACTGAATCGCTCGAATCGGCAAATCCTTAAGAGGGTATTTGGTTTAAATTTTAAACAATAACAACAACAACAACTCAGTGTATTCCGCTACAACGGGATCTGGGGGGTTAGGATATACGCACTATTTCCCCGAACAAGTTGGAAGAGTGTTTCCGATAGACCCAGAACGATAGGATACACGAAAAGCAAGCAAGCAAGACTCAAAGTAGTGAAGCATTTTCAGAAATGAAACAGAGAGAAGACATAGATGAAGCAAGGACCAATGCACAAAACATCAAGGCCCAAAACTCTATACATTCGCAGCTCGAATGCACCTTCTCCAGTGATCCCTATCCGCAGTCATTTCTTCCGACGGGTTTAGAAGATTGAGATCGTGACGAATGACCTCCATCCAGCTCTTCTTTGGTCTGCCTCTGCCTCGACGGATATCTACTAGGTTCAAACTCTCACATCTACGAACTGATGCCGAAGACGGTCTCCTACGCACGTGCCCAAACCAACACAATCTGCCCTCCCGCAGTTTGTCGAGTCTCGTGTGCTCACTCATCCAACGCAACATTATCATCTCGGCTTTAGTTGTAGGCAAACACTCCGAGCCATACAGAACTGTCGATCTAACCACCATCTTGTAGAATTTCCCTTTCAGTTTTGTCGAAACTTTTCTGTCCCATAACACTCCCGACACCCTTCTCCATCTTAACCATCCCGCCTGGACTCTATGATCAATATCCCTGTCTATACCCCCATTGCTTTGAACATACGAGCCAAGGTACTTGAAAAACTCTTTTCTAGGGACAATATCTTCCCCCAATAGAACATAATCCTCAGGATCTCTGCCCTCTTCGAAACTGAAGCAAACATACTCAGTTGTGGTTTAAATTTTAGAAAGACGAAAAAAATGAATATAATTCATTTATAGTTAAAAATACACTATTAAAATTTTTAATAATTACTTGCTTCTCTCAACTTTTCATACAAAT
This sequence comes from Persicaria tinctoria, assembly GCA_037127255.1. Lineage (NCBI taxonomy): Eukaryota > Viridiplantae > Streptophyta > Magnoliopsida > Caryophyllales > Polygonaceae > Persicaria > Persicaria tinctoria. The sequence goes on along the minus strand of JBANSL010000012.1, from coordinate 35,626,709 downwards.
TGATTTGTTCTCTCCCTTTTCACTCCTTTGAACATAGGCAATTATATCCCGTCTTATATTTCTCTAATCATTACCCTTCCTATTTTATTTTTAATACAAAAACTAACATTCTTCTTTTATTAGACTTACAAAGTTTATATACAATATATTTTCATGTGCAAATTTTGCTTTCGTTCCGTTTACCTTATACCAAATCAACCCTAAATCTATTTAAACAAGCTTATGTTGCATTTGGGGGCTTTCACATCATGTTCATGTTCGGCATCAATGACATAAAACATTTTATGCAAAGTTTGATTGATATCTACAATAATGGAAACTGCCCAACTTATCGTATGTATCCCCTAATAATGGACGTCCTTTTTAAATAGATGAATAATAGGAGTGGTTAAGTGGGTGACAATGACAATGACAATGCCAATGAATTATTGATGTAATATATCACATGCCGTTTGCCGTGCACAATATGGCACGTGTTAAATGGTTTGTTTTTTAGTCCTACCTTATCTCATGTGTGACATGCTCCTTCCTAATCCCTCCCAACTGAAACAACCATCTTAGATGCATCAACTACAGCCCAAACTTGCTCAATTCATGACCATGCCAAAGCCCAAAACCAGCAAACAATCACCAAAAACTCTCATCACTAGAAACAGGGGCGGCATCTCGGAGTTTATAGAGGTTTGATTGACTAGACTGCATATTTTGGTGATGTATATAATCCAACAATGTCCAAAACTGATAGTACAATAGGTTTCTATAACGAGTATGCAGTGAGTGTATGAGTTGCATACTCACAGATACAATTGAATGAGCTCATCACTAACCACTGAGGGTGTCAGGACTCCCAAATCTGTGAATAGCAGGGTGAGGTACTGAGGAGGCGTGTAGTCCCGGGCTGATTTCTCAACTTCAACCTTGGATGGGATGGGCACCCCGAAATCAATAGGCCGAAGTGCTGGGGCCATGTCCTTCTGGTCCAACGGGTAGAGGCGTGCAAACTGCAATACACAACACCAAGCGAGCAATCAGTGTGTGCAGAAATAGATATCATCAGAATTATTGTTGACAACAACTTTTTTCAGAATTGAATTAGCACAAGAGTTTTCATCAGCTTAACATGGAAAATACTGAGGCGTATTCACATAGTTGAATTAGAACTCCTAGATTAAGTGTATTGTGTTCTCTAGCCGTACCTTGTAACTTTCAGCAGCAACATAAACAGGCTTGTTCATGCTATGAGCCACCAAAGCTATTTGGTAGGTTCCCATCATGTTAATGATGCCACCACTCTCGACAATTCCATCTGCCCCAACAAAGACCATGTCAACCTCATCCAAGGAATACGCCACTGCAGAGTCTATTAGAAGTTTCACAGGTACATCGAGTTTTGTCATTTCATTTGAGAATCTTAACCCTGTCCTGTCTGGTCTGCCCTCTGCATTGTTACAGATGATAGGTAGCACAAACAACTTTAGTCATCTAAAGGAATGGGAGAAAATTACAATAAAATCAAATCGCAGTCATTTGAAGACCAAGATAGAATCAAGGGGCAACTTCACTTAACTACCCTTTCTTTTCATGCTTCTACACTTAACCACCCCTTATTTTGAACTTTATACAAAACCACCCCTTACTACTACTTTGTCAACACTTCACCACCCACCAGGTCACACCATTACTCATATCATTTATAAAATAAGAAATGACGTGATTGGGAACCTCAAAGTATTGATTAAACAAAAGGGTAAACTACCTACACAGTCTTTCCATTAAGTATTTGGATGAAAATCGCTAAAAGAAAAATACATAAACCAGTTAGAAATTCCATAAATTCAGGTGACTGGCCTTAATCAAATTGAAGCTTATTCTTCCATTTTAGAATTTTTTTTCTATAAAATCATCCAAAAAATACTTCGTCCTCCCATTTAGAAAGTAAATTGAAGCTTCAACACAACGAAGATGACACTTACAAAGCCAACAAGAGCTCCCTGATCTCATCACAACCATCATAAACTAAAACCTTATTCAAAGTTGAAGTTGTCCACAATCAATCTAAGAAACAAACCCTAAACCTGCTCAAACAAAAACTCAAATCAATTTAAGCAATAACACTAATATGAGATGCAACAATCGCAGTTGATAGAAAATTAGTTGCCCTCACAATCTCTCCTTCTCCTCCTAACTTTTGCGAAGAGAACTAAGAACCCGTAAAATTCTTTTCTATTGAACTACTTTTGGAGATTTAAAAAAAAAACAATACTCCGTAAGATTTTTCTCCTTTTCTATTTTCAATATTTGAGTGCAAGTAAGTCATTTCACATGTTATTGATGAACAGAATAACGGAGTGAGAGAATGGGTGGTGAAATAATAAGAAAGTGGTAGTGAGGGGTGGTTTTGTGTAAACTTCAAAATAAGGGGGTTAAGTGTAGAAGGATGAAAATAAAAGGTGGTTAAGTGAAGTTCACCCTAGAATCAATCAGAATCAATGAATCATAATGCAGTACGATGCATAACACCTAATAAATCTTAGTTCTTACACACCACCATTGTATTAAAAGAACTAGTGCACTTTACAAACATGGAAAGGGCAGCTCTAACAGAAAAAGGAAAAAAAAAAAGATTGCTAATAATTTGCAGCAGCTAAAATTATTCTCATAATGATCAAATACAAAATAAGCCTTTCTCAAATAAATACACTCTTCCAGGGAAATAGTAGTTTACTGTGATGCAGGTTTTCTATGCATTTGAATAGTAGTTTACATTTATCGCCAAAATATCCACATAAGTTAGAACAGATACGGTCAGTTGAGACAGGAATGCTAAAATTTTGTACAGGAGAAGACAAAGGCATGTATGTCATACTGTTAAGTTACTCACATTTGCTCCTTAAGGATAAGGGATACCTAAACCTACCTGTACAGAGAACTCGGAAGAACTTTTTATTCTGAGCAGCTGTCTTCAGGACTTCCAAGACCACTCTAGAGAAACCATGCACTAAAACTGTGCATCCGTCTAATATGAAATCTTGGGCAAGCCCAGCAATTGTTTTACGTGCCTACAACATGACAGGGAAATCACAAAAAAATCCCCTCGAAATCCATACCATAACAGAAAATCACACTGATTCATAAAGTAATTTTTAACTTACCCTACATGATATCTCTCCAAACTTCTCTGCACGCTCAAGTAAACGTGACTTGGCTGCATTGAAGTCTTCATACTCTAATGCAGAAGTTCTAGTAACATACCGCATAAACAGATCGCAACCAGCTGTCAAAGAGATGGAGGTTGTATCCCACGACTGAAATTCCAATACAGGATTTCAAACCATTTCAGAGATGCAGAGGAATGAGACAGTTAAGACTAAGAGACATGAAAAGAAATGAAAGAATAATAAAAATGTAATGCAAGAATAGTCGAGTAGAGCTTCTAGTTTACCTATAGAGTTAAAAACTAGATGGGGCATTCCGAAATGGAAGACAGGACCCATGAATGTAATTTCGAAATGTCATTCTCAGCAAATGATACTTTCAAACAACAAACAACAAACAACCAACAAAACCAGGTAATTGAAAACCGCAAATATGATACAATTAAAGCTGTTACAACAACCACAACAAACCCACTTAGTGCAGGGTCTGGGGTTCCATTGTATGCTCTCTTTCCCCGATTAGATCGAGAGAGAGTTTTCGAATGACCCGTACCTATGAAGGTGAATACACCAGACAAAGCATGAACAAAAAGGGCAAGCATGTAAATACCACGCATAGACACACTAGTACAAGAAATAGAGAAGTAAAGCTTTTCCGACTTGAAAATGTATATATTGCTAGGTGAAGGTCAAAACTAAGGGTTCATCGGGCCGAATGTGTTGATGGCTTAAAAGGAGCTCATAAGGTGCTTATATGTGTCGATGCCGATGCCGTTTATTTGGCCTGATAAGGAGCTTGTAATATATGGGTTCATTGTGCCAAATGAAGCTAATTATTTTTCATCTCCGACGAATTAAAAAAGTTAAACTCATCCAAACTAATATCAGATCGATTGCAAGAAGAAATTAAAATACCATGTCAACAATTCAAGGAAAGAGCACTAAGATGAGGAGTGGATGAAGAGGTTTAACTGACAAGATCATTTTCTTGTTGTAGCTAAAGATTACATACCAAATATATTGGGATATACCTAAAGGTGGTATGGGTTGTAAATGTTTAGTATGAAATTCACACACATTTAACCGAAATATTAATGATAATGCGATAGAAGATCTTCTAGCTTCAAATTTTCCCCAAACGAATGAGAGAATAGTCATCTTCAGCAAACTCAGCTCAACTAATTCAAGTTCAAAATTCTGATCTTATCTTAACAAGAAATTTGAACCTAATAGCAAAAGTCCAATATCATTTCCGAATCCACATCTAGAATCGGGAACCCCGAACAATCCCCCGAGATTCAAACAAAATGTCAAGGAAATTGAAGTAGACGTTGAAAAATAGAATTATTAGAGAGAATACGAACTTTGAGAGAATCGGATGCCCTTTTAAGCTCGATCTCAAGCTCCATCATCGTCGTAGCATTGCTGGACCTAATCACCGCCGCCAAAGCCCTAGTAGCCGCCACAGCCTCCGCTAAATCCGGCTGCTTCCTCCAATTATTGAACTCGTCGATGACACTAAACTCCGTCCCCACGGTAACAACATCACCAGACGAACCATCCGGCAAGTCGGCGGCGTATCCCTGACCCAAGGAAACGGCGGCCTGGGCCTGGGCGAGCCAGTCACTGGTCAAAACCCCATGATGCGCCGCCCGGGTCTGGTAGTAGGCGGAGATGGTGTCAAGGTTAGGGTTTTGGAGGGCGGATGATTCAGACATGGAAGAGGAAGAAAGAGCGTCGTCGTAGTGGTTCTGAGTGTCGCGGCGGCCGCCTTGCTGCCTGTCGATGATGAAGGAAGGCGATCTCCACCACATTTATGATTCACCTCAAGTCCTCAACCTTTTGCTTTTACGGAAAAATGGATGAAATATATTTTCCTTTTTATTTAGAAAGAAAGGCAAATAAAAAAAAAATGCAGATTCCACCAAAACTCCAATAGAGAGACGAGAGAGAGAGAGAGAGAGCTCAGGCGACTGGGGTATGACTCGGCAACTTCGTCCGGTGAGGAAATTAGAAAGAATCACAACGAATATGAGAGATTGTTGGCTGTGCTTTATCTGGGCCGCTCCCCTTTCTTCATTTTATTTATGTGGATTGGGCCTTCTCCCTCCTCATATCGACGGGCTTGCTGAATATGTATTGGAAAAAATAATTAAATTTTCAACATATTTGCACACAGATCCTTTTCATTTTTTTGCTTGCAAATAGGCTCAATAGCTCTCTCATTCACAGTGAAATGGATTTGATTATAATTGGTTTTTAATGGAAGATGTTTGATTATAATTGATTTTTACGGTTTTTTTCTATGAAATTGAGTTAGGATTTTTTGAAATTAGAATTAAAATTAATAAGATTGACAAGTGTTTATAATTCCAGTTTAATTATTGTTGATATGTGTGTTGTGGGGGTTGATTTATGAGTTGAAATTGGAATTGAAATTGGCGAACTTGCTAGTGTTTTCAATTTGGGGGTGTTTGAACTCAATTGGGACTCTTCTGTTGAAGGGGGAGGTGCTCGAATGGTGGCGCTGAAGGACAACAGAGGCTCGATGTGGTTGGGCGAGGAAATTGATGAGCATCGACGGCTGGAAGAGGCAACTCCATAACCTCGTTGATGTTGGATAAGGAAACTCCATAGCCTCGTTGCTGCTGGCCGAGGCAACGCTAGAGGCTCATCTTGGTTGGTCGAAGCAACGCCAGGGGCCCATCTTGATTGGCCGTGGTTAAGAAACTTGGCTAGGGTTAGCGCATCGACGACGTTGGCGCAGATAGCCTCAACCTTGTGCGATTCCCACCAATCAACATTAGGTCGGCCAGTGACGTCGGCGGCGTTGAAGACGTGAGTCGGGGCAACGGAGGCGATATCATCTTGGATCGAAACACGGTTCTTGAGGCGACTGGGATTCGCATAGCTTGCCAACTGGGATTCACAGGCGACTGGTAGGCGACGCCGAGCAAGCAGCCCTAGGAGGTAAGAGGTGGACGTCGGACAAATTCATATCTCAGCCATGGATGGCGGCTGAAAGTTTTAAGGTTCTGACTTCTCTCTCTTGGAGTAATTGTTTGGAAAAATAAAAAGGACATTTGTGTAATTTAGTTGAAATTATCTTGTCAATAGTCATTCGAACGTCTTGCCTCTAGCCTCACTCATTAAAATAAGGCCAAATTGTAGAAAACCACCCTTTAAATCTACCTACTTGTCATTAATCTCACCTTAAATTGATATTTTTAGGAAACCATCCTTTAAATAACTTTTGTGCCCAATCCACCACCCATAATTTTGGTTAAACTTGTTAAATTATAAATTTACCCCTCTTGTTTAATGATATGATAATGGAAATTTAACATTTAAAAAAGAAAAAAGTAAGTAAGTAAGAATTAAATTAAGTGTGTACAATTGAGATAAATTTTTCTCTCAAATTGAAAGTGTGTAGAAGCTAATGGGGAATTGAAAAGTGATTTGGGAGGGGAAAGCGAGTGACTCAATTGGAAGGAGAACAAATTTGTAGAAGTCGACACCATTTTATCGGTTATTTAAATAGAGAAAATAGCGTCAATAGTTCTATGACTTTTATCCCTATTTCATACTTACTTATTTACATTTAACAATTTCTTCATAAATTGTTAAGATTCTGTTAGAATATTATATAAAAGAAATGGTAAAATTGTAATTTATTAGATTTAACCTATATTTGGACAGAAGATATTCAAGGATGGTTGATTGATGAAAAAAGTCATTTAAAAGGTGCTTTTATGAAAATATCAATTTAAGGGGTGACTTATGACAAATGAGTGTATTTTAGAGGGGAGTGAGGCTAGAGACAAGATATCGAAACGGCTATTGAGAAGATAAATCCGGCTAAATTACACACAAATCCTTTTCAATTTTAGAAAATATTTAGATGTGCATCCTAGAGAACTAAAAACCCTAAGAGCATGTGCAGCCATGAGGTTACCTCTTCCCCTTTTCAATTTTTATCACCTTATTATAATTTGCCACATCATATATTTTTTTCTCTAAATTATTTTGCAATTTTTGTACCTCTTCTTGAGAGGTTACCCTTGCAACAATGAGGTTACCTTGTTCCCCACTTGTGTGTTTAAAAAGTATATAAATAATATGTAATGACCCACTTATGTGTTTAAAAAAAAAGATAAAGTAAAAATAAAAGGGAAGAGGTTACCTTAGTGGGAAGGGGTAACCCCTTTCAACCTCTTCCCTTAAGGTTTGGCTTGCAACCATGGGTTTACCTTTTAAGACCTATAAGGTAAGTAAAACCCATGGTTGTACATGGTCTAAGCGAGAAGAGACGTTCGCCTCCCTTCACCACAACTCTCCGACCACCGAAAGCTTCCATCAAACCGGTGTCAAAACCGCTTCTAATTAAATGGATCTGTAGGCGGTGACGTTACATTGAAGGTGAGGGAGAGAAAGAGGAGGAAGGCCGAGTACGAGAGCCCGACAACGACTATCGATGGCTTTGTTGTCTAACGCAAGTGTCGACTCCTCTCCCGGGCCATATCCGTTGCGCCGCCGCCCTCTTAGAAATCCACCCGTGCTACCAATTCTTTGGCCATCCACCGCAACCATGGCCCGCGACACCTCCGCCGACCTCCCAGGTCAAAACATAACAACATTGAAGGATTTGATTAATTAATCAAAACATTTATAGGAAGGATTAACAGCATCCTTGATTAATTAATCAAAACATATGAATGATCTACCAGATCTAGGAAGAACAAGGCGGGTTGTTATCACATGCCATTCATATGTTTTGATCTGGTACACCATTCCGAAGATGAAGGATTTGATTAATTAATTGATCGACTATGTGTAATTTGCTTTATTGGATTTTTTTTATTGTATTGACGAATTTGTGATTTATGAATTTGATTGTTGAGATTTGGTTAAGATTGATTGATAGTACGTAGATGGAGAAATGAGTTTTCATTAATCTCTCCAGTCAAATCGTAAACATTTTTTAAAAAATGAGGACTTGGTGTGCAATATTAATTAGGTAGATATTGTCTTGTCAATAGCCATTTTCACATCTTGTCTATAGCCCTTATATTTAGGGGTTGATTTTTTTTTAACTAAAGATCATTGCTCTCTATTACTTACTCCTGATTTCATAATTCGTGACCCCTTTGTATCGAGTGGTCATTTTCTCTTTGTATCCCTTTCTTCCGGATCTTAAAATAATATCAACTATCGAACCATAGTAATATAAACTTTTAAAATTACTATAAATCTATAAAAGCTATTCCACATAAAGTCAATTTTAATAACAGACATCTCCAGCTAATTTCTATCCAATTTTTTATGTGCCTAAAAAAAATTCAAAACTCATATGAGTAGTTGTAGTTATTATTTTTATCATATTTTTTAAAGTTTTTAAGGTAATTAGGGAATTAATTCATACATATATTTGGTTGAATGAGACCATAATTAACTCACAAATCAAATATCTCTTGTTTTTAGGTTGAAGTTCCTCACCAATCTATTTTTTAAAAAATATGTATGAATTATTTCCCTAATTGCCTTAAAACAAGAGATATTTTAGGTTGAAGTTCCTCACAACCTAATAACATACGTAAATTTAAAAAAATAGATTTGTTTTGGTTGAATGAGACCATAATTGACTCACAAATCAAATATCTCTTGTTTTTAGGCTGAAGTTCCTCATAGGGGATTAGTCGAAAAGTGTAACATATGCCACCTTCTTCTAGTTTTATAAAGCAACTAGTACGATTCACGCGTCATGACGCGTTTTTTTTAAAACTAAATATTATATATATAAATATTACAAAATATTGATAATTGTTAAGATAAAAATCATAAAAAAAAACTTTACAATAAATGTATCTTATAATGATCTCATAAAATTATTTTTTAAAAAATATTATGTAAAGTGTAATACATAAATATAGATATTTGAAATTACTCAGTAATAATAATATCAATATCATTATAACATTGTTTAAATGTGATGTTTCATAATCAATAGTTATATTCAATGTTTTGAATTAAGCCCAATAGTTAGTAAATAAATTTGATTAATCTAAATAGTTATATTAGATTGAATTCAATGTTTTGAATTAAGCCAAATAGTTAGTAGAATTAAAGAAAAAAAAAGAATTGAAGGAAAAAGAAGAAAAAAAGAGAATTAAAGAAAATCCAAGAAAAATGGCAAAAACTAATAATTAGTTAAGACTCTTAAAATCTCTCTAAGATTGACACATCATCCTAAACTCTTCTAAATTAATAGTTTATATAGATATATAGATAGTTAGTAAATAAATTTGATTAAGCTCAATAGTTATATTAGATTGAATTCAATGTTTTGAATTAAGCCCAATAGTTAGTAAAATTAAAGAAAAAAGAGAATTGAAGGAAAAAGAAAAAAAAAGAGAATTAAAGAAAATCCAAGAAAAATGGCAAAAGAAATAATTAGTTAAGACTCATACAATCCCTCTAAGATTGACACATTTCTAAATTAAGAGTTTATATAGATGGGCAACATTACTTATCGCAGTGAATTGAATAACATTACCCGGCCATGTACAAATGAAAATAGGTAAATTCTAGATCAATGCCTCATGACTAACTACAATGTGAGCTAATCAACCATATGCAAACACAAACTATAAAGAAAAAAAAGTAGGGATAGAGAAATAAACACAATTCTTCGAGTAAGCGGTAGCTTTGTTCTTATCAATCAATCGGTGAAGACTCCGGTAGACCCAACAATGAAGTCAGAACTAGTCTATCACTCTTAACACAATGTGGCATTCTCTAGGTTCCTAATAATGAAAATTGGGACGTATAATACACACATATATATAATCACATTTATTATATTTCTTTCAAAATGATTGGAAAAAAAAAATAGTTAGTAGCTTCTAATTAGAAATCTTCATACTATATGCTGAAATATAGTATCCAAACTCGATCCAAAGGGATTCGAGAAATTGACACCAGAAACAAATCGATCAAAAACATTTTATGTGAAATTTTTACTAAACTTAACCATGAGCAGAAAGGAAGACTTGCGACAACATGGTGGAGCCTATGGACAAGCAGGAATCGACAAGTATTTGACAACCTGAATACAACATCCATACATACTATGGAGAATTATACCAAACAACAAATACAGAACTGGGCTAACTCCAAATTGACCTTTGAAAAGGAGTCCACATGCCACAACCAGAAAACTCGGACAACTCAACCACGGAAAAGAAGAAATTTGAGATGGAGCAAACCAGATGAGGGATCTTTCAAAATTAATTTTGATGGATCCAAACTATCCTCGGGTGAAGCTTCTGCAGGGTTCATTATTAGGGACCACAGTGGGACAGTCATTGCATGTGGCGGCTCCAAATGTGGACACATCTCAGCATTAGCTACAGAGGCTCTGGCGATTAGAGGAGGCATCGCCAAGGCAAAGGAGCTCCGACTGGCCAACATCATGATTGAAGGCGACAGCTTGGCTGTCATCAATTATTTGCGAGGTTTGTGGTGCTGCCCGTGGGAGATCGAGATGTTGATTTCTGACACCCTGCTTCTACTACAACATTTTGCTAGGGTGCAATTCAGCCATGTCTTCCGGGAGGTGAACTCGACTGCCGACAGGATCGCGCGTCTAGTCCACACAATGGACACGCGGGACCTCCTTACTGATACTGCTCTACGCATTTTCATCCGCAAGGATGCCCTTGGATGGTGGTCCAGCAGGGCCTGACCCCACCCAAATCTTTACCTTATCAAAAAAAAAAAAAAAGGTTATGGACAACTATATTATAATATGATCTACAAATTGATAGGAAAAAGTTATATAATTATCAAATAATCGATCATCACTTCAAAATCATATATATCACCTCGATTTAATATCTACAAATTATAAAGTAAGTCAATATATCATTTTGAAAGGAAAAAAATACACTTAATAGATGGAAACAAATTAATTATAACTAAATTAAGTGAGAAAAAACCTCATATATGAACAATACAATAATGTTATACCTTGGATTGTAGGCTTGTAGCTTTGTACTTTTGTAGCACATTTAGTTGCATATAGATTTTGTTCATCATTTCATCAAGAGAGGCCGAAGATTTACGTACAAACGCAAAAAAAAAAAAAAAAGTGGGATGAAGAAAGTTAACGTATCTCCCAGTACAAATTACCTTAAACTTTGATCACTATATACAAAAGTTGAAATGGAATAGGTGACCAGGTTGAGAAATTAACTAAAAAACATATGGGGAGACATAAGGCAAGTGTAATTTTAAGAATACAATGGGTCATACATTAATTAATTCTTATCGAGCTATAACACAAAGAATTTAGTCAATCTTTTTATGTTGTAACCGACCACTTAAATTTAATTTTCAAAAATACAAAACTTCAGGTAGGTTGTTTTTATTTTTCGTTTATTTGAAAATAAAAAAAAAGATTTATATTGACACAAACTTTACATTAGCAATAAATTGGAAAACAAATATTTTTTCAAAAAAATTAAATAGGAAAAAACTCAATTAAATTGAAATTAAAATAAACAAAATTTTAAGAATTTAGTCAATCTTTTTATGTTGTAATCGACCACTTACATTTAATTTTCAAGAATACAAAACTTCATGCATGTTGCTTTTATTATCCGTTTAATTTGAAAATTAAAAAATATATTTATATAAACTCAAGCTTTACTTTAGCAATAAATAGGAAAACAAATCTTTTTCTCAAAAAAATTAAATAGGAAAAAACTCAATTAAATCGAAAATAAAATAATCAATTTTTTTCAAAAATAGTAATTAAATTTTAAGTATAGAATTAATTTTAAAAAAAATAAAAATTATTTTGTTGACTTGAGTATAATTTAAAACAAATAAAAGTGCTAAATGGGGGCAATGAGTATCCATTTTTTTTTTTTTATGTTGTATGCCTTTATTTTCATGTTTAAATCAAACCATTAATTTTTTTTTTCTCATCTATATTTTAATTTTAAAATCAAATAGAAATCATTACACTCAAAATATTGAAAGCATTGCGCGCAAAAGAAACATAAAAAGTAATTTTTTTTTTATTTTCAAATCAAATTGTAATAATGATATTTAATTGATGAAAAGATAAAACTATATATGTGATTTTGAAATTCCTTATAAATTTTATGAGTCATGTATTCGAGAAAATAACTGTATGAACAATTGTAAAAAAATCCAACTCAGATAAAAGGAAAAACAAAAAACATTGAATTAATCTTTGGTGAGAGAGTTATTAATGTTGCAAGAGGTCAAGGGTTCAAATCACACTCCTTACATAATTTGTGTAATTAGTGGGTGCTCAAGCCTTCATTGGCTTGGGTGAGCCTACCTGGTGGCTTGCCGCCTGACTAATCGGTTCGGGTCCTTTGCAGGCTAAGGCTCGGACCCGTGGGGAGCTAGTCTGATGCGGGATAATCTTCTACAGCTCCAGACACACCCATCATACTTGGAGAAGGACCAATGACTCGAGCTAGAGCTAAGAAGCTTCAGAGAGACTCATTCAACTTTGTGGGACATGCATTATTCTCGAGCAAGGTTCAACTCCCCGAGCCTACATTGAAGACCTACATGTGCATAGGAATTCAAGAAGAAGAGCCACCTTGAAGCTTAAGGGTTGCCGAATTGCTCAAGAGCTTGGGGCTCCATATATTTCTATTTTTAGCATTATTTTACTTAAAGCTATTTTAGGAAATTTTAGAGGTTATTTTATTAATTCCTTTAAAACATTATTTAATCTCTTTTATCTCTTTACTTAAGAGAATTTCGGCCCAAACAGCCTTGTAAAGGCTATATATGCCGATTGCCTATCAATTGAAAAACTTGGAACTTTTATGAATGAAATTGTTTTCTCTTAAACGTGTGAAACACTTAGAGAGTTATCGATTGAATAGAGCAGTGCTCTTCAATTGTCGAATTGATAAACTCAACTTGGTTTGCTTTGCCGTTCATCAACTTCGCAAGACTTGGTGAATCTAGTATCCACAGGCCCCCTCCTTGTGCCTTCAAGTTGTCCGCTTGATTGTGTAGGGTTGTAGAGGCGGGTTGTGTAGTCATTGGTATTGGTTCCTACCCTCTTAGGAGGCCTGGGGTCTTTATCTTGTTCTGCATAGATCGTTTCAGTCCTTATCGGTCGTGTCTTCATTATCAATTTCGAGTCTTTATTAATCTTGTCGAGTCTTTCTTTGTTTCTTGCTGCGTTCTTTACTTTCTTGGTCGATCTTGGACTGTTCTTGGTCAAGATCTTGCGTTTCTTTGCTTTCTTGTCAAGTCTTGTTCAGTTTTTGCTTCCGTTCTTTAGTTTCTTGCTTGTTTGTCGAAGATCGGGCCATCACACGGCTAACCCCGTATCAAATTGGCATCAGAGCTTTGGTTTCCGACATCAAGATTGAGTCTTTTTCTTTTCTTAAAAACAAAAACCACAAAAATAGAGTCAGTTCTTGTTTTGGTTATTTACTTCTTGAATTCTGTGTTTGATTGTTGCACTAACCTTTCTTTTTTGTGATTGTTGTGGTTGCTTAGCTCAAACACAAAGCCTAGCCGAGACCGTGGAGTCGACCATCGTGTGCACAACCTCTTGTGAGCACATAGCCGACGGCATCACATGTCCCCATAGTTTCTTCTTGGCCGAAATTTCAGTCCTCCACACAAGAAACCCTAGTTTGCTATCTTTTCTATCTTTTCTATCTTTGGAACTTTTGATCTATCTTTTATCTATTCTACTTGCCTCATTAAATTCTGATTATATTTGATAGATTATACCATATTATCTATAATTTATCTTTAAGAGGCTTAGATAGATCTTGTTACCTTATATATCCAAAGGCTGTTTATAAATATATCTTTAGGGCTATAAATTTCATCCATTCACCTTACTTTATCAGATTTTTGAGTCCTTTTATTTCATTAAGTGTCTTTCTTGCATTAGGTATATAAAAAAAAAATCAGATCCGAAAATTACAAAAAAAAAAAAAGAGAAAAGTGTTTGTTACGTTGTTTGTTGATCTAGTGCAAGAAAGCTCCAAGGACTAACCTTTTTGGTGATTCCCTAGCCCTAAATCGACAGCCCTATTTCTAAACACATTACCTCCACAAAATTCTAAATTGAAACCCTACCTTGCAACTACAACATCATAACTTAAGGTTTTCAATAAAAAAGAGGTAAATTTCCAAGTTTCTTTTATTTTCTCTAAATTTCAGTTTGTGTCGAGTACCATACTACTCTTGCCGAGTACTCCCTACTAGATATCGAATTGTTTGTATGTGTGTCGAAGAGATCTCCACCTGGTCGAGTTCTCTTGTTGTCTATATCGCGTGAGTTTGTGTGTGTCGAGTGATCTCAGCCCCTGCCGAGTGATCTCCTTATTGTGTCGAATTGATTCCTTGCAATTGACCATCTGTTTTTGCTTGAATCAAGTGTTTTTTACAGCTGCTGTCAAGTACTCTTGCTCTTTTATCGAGTACTTTGGTTGTTTGTTTCATTCACTACATGCTTTGATTGCTGAGTTCTTTGCTTGGTAGTTGATTTGCCCAAAGCGGATTGCCCTAGCAAGCGTGATATATCAATAGGAGAGAGGGAGTGTGAGCGAAACACAATTGTGAGCTGTTTATAAGTTTTGCTAACCTTTAACTTAGTTCTTTGTTTCTTTTGTCTTTGTTATAATGTCTAACAATCAGGGTAACAATGGTGGTAACAATTCCACAAACTCGAGTGCAACAGTAACTCCCGAGCAATTTGCCACCTTGATGAACAATGTGAACAACATGGTGAACACCTAGGCTGGCATGGCTACTGTCCCTGAAACCTTGGCTACACTACAAGCCAAGATGACAGCTTTGGAGAACTCTAGACCGAGTGGTTGGAATACAGTAGGTGGCCAGCTAGAGCGAGTGCAAGTTGAGACACCTCAAGAGGAAAGAGAGGTCATTAATCCTAACCCTATTCCTATTCCTAATGTCAATAATCCTTTATTTAATGAAAATAACTCTCCACGAGGTGAGAGAAATGATCGGAATAATGAGTTTGTTAATATGCAAGGTCAAGGACATGGAAGGGGAAGAGGTCGAGGCTATCAAGAGCAATTCTATTACTCGGAGCAAGATGATGACTTCCAAGAAGAGGATTATTGGGAGCAATGCCCGAGATGGAATCAAAGGGGAAATCAGAACCGACCACCTAGGTACAATGATGACGACGACATAGGTAAGGTTAAGGTAAAGATTCCTCATTTTGATGGTAAGACGGATCCAGATGCTTATATTGATTGGGAGATTAAAATGGAACAAATCTGGAATTGTCATAATTTCTCAGAACCTAAGAAAGTACAACTAGCTTCCCTAGAGTTTCAAGGTTTTGCATTAATCTGGTGGGATAATCTTGTTAAGGAAAGAAGAAGATCCCTTGATGCACCTATTGCTTCTTGGGAACAATTAAAAGTGGTCATGAGAAATAGGTTTGTACCTCAACATTATGATAGAGAGCTATTAAACAGATTAGAAAACCTTAAACAAGGTAGTAAAACTGTTGAGGAAACATTTAATGTTATGGAAGAAGCCGTGGCTCGAGCTAATATAGTAGAAACTCAAGAGAAAACTAATGTTAGATATCTTAGAATCTTGCATCCTGCTTTAGCTCATGAGATTGATTATTTTCCCTATACTACTCCTACTGAACTTTTGCATCTAGCTATGAAAGTAGAAAAGGGACAACGCTACAAGAGCCAAGGTAATAGAGTGTCGAGTGGCCAACAACAAGGGTGGCGTCCCAATCGCCCTCAACAGCCCCAAGGGCGCTCGGGAATGGGTCCTAGAGACCGAGCTCAGCAGCCCCAAGGAAGAGGTGATAGTCAACAACCCCAACAGCCCCTCGACAAAGGGAAAGGCGTTTGGAATGGACGAGAATCATCTGGGACATCTACTGGTCCCAAAGGGAGTAATCCTAACCCTTCTACTCTTCGTTCTAGAGATATTGTATACTTTAAATGCCAAGGTAGAGGTCATTGTATGAAGGATTGCCCTAATAAGAAAACTCTCATGGTTAATCATTTAGGAGAATATGAATCTGAAAATTCTTGTGATGAACCTGACAAGCATGCTAATGACAATGATCAGAATCTAAACCTTGTTTGTTATGATAATGATGATGATGAGGTTGAATATGAGCATGGAGAATCTTTGATTGTTAGGAGAGTTTTAAGTGTTGTTCATACACCATGTGATGATAATCAAAGAGAAAACTTGTTTCATACTCGTTGTCTAGTTAAAGGAAAGGTTGTAAATGTGATCATTGATGGAGGTAGTTGTTGTAATTTAGCTAGTCAAGAAATGGTTGACAAATTGCATCTACCTACCGTTCAACACCCTAGACCTTACAAATTGCATTGGATGAATGATTGTGGACTATTGAAAGTAAATAGGCAAGTTAAAGTGCATATTAAACTAGAACTTTATGAAGATGATGTTTTATGTGATATTGTGCCTATGCAAGCTTGTCATATTCTATTAGGACGTCCTTGGCAATCTGATCGTAAGGTTATTCATGATGGGTTTACTAATCGCTATACCTTTACTTTTCAGGGAAAGAATGTCATTCTCAAGCCCATGACACCTACGCAAGTAGCTGATGAGATTGAGAAGCACAAGGTAAGTAAAGGTGAGTTAGATAAGGAGGCTCAGTCGAGCCAAGTGGATCCTCAAAATCGGCCTAAGAGTGTGTTCTTGGCTTCCAAAAGCACATTCATAGACGAATTTGCGGATGGTGGAACAGTTCTTATGCGCCTTTGTAAGAGCTTGAGCATGTTGAGTGAAGAGCTTAAAGCTTCTCTTCCATCAAACATTCTTGCTCTTCTTGAGGAGTTTAAGGATGTGTTTCCTGATGACATACCACCAGGTCTACCCCCTATTCGTGGAATTGAGCATCAAATTGATCTTATTCCAGGGGCTGCATTACCTAATAGGCCTGCGTACCGTATGAATCCCACTGAAACCCAGGAGGTCCAAACCCAAGTCCAGGAATTGTTGGATAAGGGTTACATTCAAATTAGCTTAAGTCCTAGTGTTGTGCCTGTGTTATTAGTCCCTACGAAAGATGGTTCATGGAGAATGTGTGTAGATTGTAGGGCTATTAACAACATTACTATTAAATAT
This sequence comes from Persicaria tinctoria, assembly GCA_037127255.1. Classification (NCBI taxonomy): domain Eukaryota; kingdom Viridiplantae; phylum Streptophyta; class Magnoliopsida; order Caryophyllales; family Polygonaceae; genus Persicaria; species Persicaria tinctoria. The sequence continues at coordinate 35,609,367 of JBANSL010000012.1, read as the reverse complement.
CGTCACCCTATTCCTAGATTAGATGATATACTAGATGAGTTACATGGAGCTTCTATATTGTCTAAGATTGATCTTAGGAGTGGCTATCATCAAATTAGAATGAAAGAGGGAGATGAATGGAAAACAACCTTTAAGACTAAGCTAGGCTTATATGAGTGGTTGGTTATGCCTTTTGGTTTAACTAATGCTCCTAGTACGTTTATGCGTTTAATGAATCATGTGCTTCGAGATTTCATTGGAAAATTTATTGTTGTTTACTTTGATGATATTCTGATTTATAGCAAGTCTTCTAATGAACATGAATCACATCTTAGAGAAGTACTTAAAACGCTGAGAATTGAACGCTTGTATGCTAATTTAAAGAAATGTGAGCTATGTAATGAACAAGTGTCTTTTCTTGGTTTTGTAGTAAGCTCTAATGAATTGCGTTTTGATGAATCAAAGATCAAAGCTATACAGGAGTGGCCGACCCCCACCAACATAGGCCATGTACGCAGCTTCCAAGGCCTTGCGAGCTTCTACTGGCGCTTTGTGCGAGACTTCAGCACCATCTCGGCACCCCTCACTGAGCTCACGAAAAAGAGGAGTGAATTTACATGGGGAGCAGCTCAGGAGGAAGCATTCAACACACTTAAGGACAAGCTCACTCACGCACCTCTACTAGCTTTACCGGACTTCTCTCAGCCCTTTGAAGTAGAGTGTGATGCTAGCGGGGTTGGAATTGGTGGCGTCCTTATGCAGGGAGGTAAGCCTATTGCTTTCTTTTCTGAAAATTTGAAAGGTGCTTGTCTTAATTTCTCTACCTATGACAAGGAATTATATGCTTTGTTTAGAGTACTTAAGACTTGGTCTCACTATCTATGGCCTAGTGAGTTTATTCTTAGGACTGATCATGAATCATTAAAACACTTTAAAAGCCAAGATAAACTTGATATGAGACATGGTAGATGGATGTAATTCATTGAAACATTTCCTTATGTAATTAAGTATAAGAAAGGCAAAGACAATGTGGTTGCGGATGCACTATCTAGGAGACATGTTTTAGGAGCTGAATTCGAGTCTCATGTACTAGCTAGAAGACATGTTCTTTTAACCACTCTGGATTCTAGAGTCTTAGGCTTTTTTTACATAAAGGAATTGTATGAATCTGATTTGGATTTTGGCGATATCTTTCGAAAATGCTTAGAAAAGGGTCCTAATGACAATTTTTATATACATGAAGGATTCTTATTTCGAAAAGATCAAGTGTGCATTCCTAGGTGTTCTCTACGATTATTACTTGTTAGTGAAGCCCATAGTGGGGGATTAATGGGACATTTTGGTAGGGATAAGACATATAACACACTGAAATCCCACTTTTATTGGCCACATATGCTTAGGGATGTAGAACATTGCCTTAAGAGATGCATAGATTGCATAAAAGCTAAAGCTAAGCTTATGCCCCATGGCCTTTATACACCACTACCAACACCCTTAGCCCCTTGGGAAGACATTTCTATGGACTTTATAGTTGGGTTGCCTAGAACTAAGAAGGGGAGGGATTCAATCTTTGTAGTGGTTGATAGATTCTCTAAAATGGCTCATTTCATTGCATGCCACAAAACTGATGATGCTGCCAATGTTGCTAATCTATTCTTTAGAGAAGTAGTTAGGTCGCATGGCGTGCCTAAAACCATTGTTAGTGATAGGGACGTAAAATTCTTAAGTCATTTTTGGCGAACTTTATGGAATAAATTGGGAACTAGATTGCTATTCTCTACTTCTAGCCACCCCCAAACTGATGGCCAAACTGAGGTGACAAATAGAACCCTTGCTACTATCCTAAGAGCCATTATTAGGAAGAATTTGAAACTTTGGGCAGAAGCCTTACCTCATGTGGAATTTGCTTATAATAGAACCATGCATTCGGCTACTAAAATCAGTCCATTTGAATGTGTGTATGGTGTTAATCAACTAATCCCTTTTGATCTTACTCCATATCCTATGAGAGACAAAGAATCATTTGAGGCAGGTAAGCATGTCGAGTTCATTAAGGAGCTGCATGAACGAACTCGAGAGAAGCTGAAGCTAAAGGCTGAATACAATGCTAACAAGGCCAACAAGGGACGTCGCTTGGTCACATTTCAGCCTGGAGATCTTGTATGGGTGCACTTAAGGAAGGAGCGGTTTCCAGAAGCCCAGAAGAACAAGCTATCACCTCGTGGTGATGGGCCATTTCGAGTGAAGAAGAGAGTGGGCGACGATGCCTACCAATTGGAGCTTCCTGGAGACATGGGCGTGAGCGTTACTTTCAACGTCGCCGATCTAATCCCTTACTTCGCTGTTGATGAAGAATTGGATTAGTGGTCGAATCCTTTTCAAGAAGGGGAGGTTGATGCGGGACCATCTTCTACAGCTCCAGACACACCCATCATACTTGGAGAAGGACCAATGACTCGAGCTAGAGCTAAGAAGCTTCAGAGAGACTCATTCAACTTTGTGGGACATGCATTATTCTCGAGCAAGGTTCAACTCCCCGAGCCTACATTGAAGACCTACACGTGCATAGGGATTCAAGAAGAAGAGCCACCTTGAAGCTTAAGGGCTGCCGAATTGCTCAAGATCTTGGGGCTCCATATATTTCTATTTTTAGCATTATTTTACTTAAAGCTATTTTAGGAAACTTTAGAGGTTATTTTATTAATTCCTTTAAAACATTATTTAATCTCTTTTATCTCTTTACTTAAGATTATTTCGGCCCAAACAGCCTTGTAAAGGCTATATATGCCGATTGCTTATCAATTGAACAACTTGGAACTTTTATGAATGAAATTGTTTTCTCTTAAACGTGTGAAACACTTAGAGAGTTATCGATTGAATAGAGCAGTGCTCTTCAATTGTCGAATTGATAATCTCAGCTTGGTTTGCTTTGTCTTTCATCAACTTCGCAAGACTTGGTGAATCTAGTATCCACAAGCCCCCTCCTTGTGCCTTCAAGTTGTCCGCTTGATTGTGTAGGGTTGTAGAGGCGGGTTGTGTAGTCATTGGTATTGGTTCCTACCCTCTTAGGAGGCCTGGGGTCTTTATCTTGTTCTGCATAGATCGTTTCAGTCCTTATCAGTCGTGTCTTCATTATCAATTTCGAGTATTTATTAATCTTGTCGAGTCTTTCTTTGTTTCTTGTTGCGTTCTTTACTTTCTTGGTCGATCTTGGACTGTTCTTGGTCAAGATCTTGCGTTTCTTTGCTTTCTTGTTGAGTCTTGTTCAGTTCTTGCTTCCGTTCTTTAGTTTCTTGCTTGTTTGTAGAAGATCGGGCCATCACACGGCTAACTCCGTATCATAGTCGATAACCTCGGAACCTCCATATTACCAAAAAAAAAAAAAATGCCTTAGGACGTAATTTTTAAAGGTATAGCTGCATGTGAAACTTTATGCATTTCTACTTATTAATTATAGCGGATTACCGAAGTCAAATTTGGATGGGGGATGGATCTATGACTTTTATAACTAATTAAAAGATAAGAATTGCCTTTGTTGGAATGGTCTATTGGGAAGGAGTCAGAAGGTCGATGCCTTGATGGGAGGTCCCGGATACGATCCCTGTCACTATCGTTTTTTACCATTGGGTCTATACTCTATCCAGTCAGTGTAAGCTGATTTACCTAATGTGTGACTCTTGCCGACTGAGTTACGTGGTTGTGGTTTACCACTATAGGTGGGTTATCCACGATATTAAAAAAAAGATGAAAAAAAAAGATAAGCATTTTTAATGAGGTGTCATAACCACAATAATTTTAGGTTTTTCAACTTATAGAGAAGCATTATTTATGAGGTATCATTATAATTATAGGTTTTTCAATCATTCATATTAAAAAATATTTTCTATATTTTCTTAACAAATTCTAATCAATTTTTTCAATTCGAAGTATTAAAAAAAGAAGATGAAATCTTATACAAAGGTTTGCTTTGAACCAACTATTGGAGTTAATGCCTAGAGATGCTGATTTTAAGGTGCCTCTGTGATTTCCCACATCTCACATGGAAAGTTCAAGAGTATCCTAAAGAGTTTTTCAGGAGAGTCTTCCACTACCTACATTGAGGGGTAGAGGAGGAGATGAGGCACCCACACACGCGCATGGCCCCGCTGTCCATTTTGGATAGCCACAATCCTCTGAAGATAGAGCAAAATCTTCATCCACAGATTTTACTTGCGGTGTGATGTGTGCTCAATTTGCAAGGTTTTAGCTTACATCTATATCGATTTATGTCCACATTTTATATTTTTGGTTAGAATAGAACATAATCTGTGTAGTTTATACTTATTCGTCATATATAGAGATCTACACAAGTTTCTGTTTAATATCGCAGAAATTGGTGCATTTTCGGAGCAATTAGAAGAAGAGGAAAAGAAGCATTCAAGCACTAGACGTCTACTAAAGAGTCACTCGAAATCAACCCAGTGACTCGATATCGAGTGAAAGTGGGCCACACATCGAGCCAAGTGAAGAAGAGGATCGGACACCTACACCCTGACTCGACATCGAGTGGAGCCACACTCAACCCCCACCTGAAGACTCGATGTCGAGTGAATCAAGAGCCGAGATCGAGTACAAGATCACTCGAAACATTGAATATGACTCGACGTAGAGTCCTTGACTCGATGTCGAGTGCATTCCAGTATCCGATCAAATTCTAAACCGTGTCCGAATCCGAGTATGACTTTGCTTAGCTTGAAAGAAAAAGATATTTTTATTAACATTAGAAAACTTTTATCCTCCTAGGTTAATTCTTAAATTACCTAGGGGATTTTTATTTGTTTCTATTTAATTAATTAGGCATGTTTATCTTTAGATAGAATTAGATATAGATAGATAGATTGCTCTCCCTAACTAGCAAGGATTGAGCCCTATAAATGAAGCCCAACCTAGGGGCTGAGTTTTTATTCATTCCAGCTCAAAAGCAATTGTGAAAACACATAGTTAGGCAATAGAGAGTAGAGAGAGAGAGAGAGAGAGAGAGAGAGAGAGAGCTTTGGTCGAGTGAGTTTGAAGGTTGAGAGACGTTTTGGCTTGTTTGGTTGTAAGTTCTCTTTTTAGTTTAATTAATGTTATTTTCCATATGAATGTGATGTTTGCCATTGTGATGAGGCGCGAGTAGTCACCCTACTTCTAGGGTCGGGGTGAGCCCGACGATAGCCATGTAAGTCTATGCTCAAAGGTACGATCTTTATTGCGATTTCATCTTCTATCCCTATTTGCATGATTCTTCTACGACAGTAGTAGGTGATCCTTATTTGTATTATTGAAGCGAAAGTGATCTTAATATGAATTTGAATTAATTATCAACAAGGGTAGCAACAATTAGGGTTTATGCGAGAGCCTCTATCCACCTATTTGTTAATAATGAAGGTTATTTGATGAAAAGGCATAATATTTTATGAATTTGGCATAAGTCTTATATGGTTATTGTCGTGGCATGAATCCCCGACTTTGGATGTTCTTTAAATTAACAGAATTCTAAACAATCAACTTGTGTTTATTTCTGCTCATATATCTTCTTATCCATCCTTTATTTCTTCGGACGTTCTTTTCCGACATAAACCTTTCAACGTACTCGACATCGAGTGACACCCACTCGACGTCGAGTTCCTTGTTTTCTGTTGTGCAGGTTTGCAGTAGACATCGAGATACCAGTCAATATCGAGTCATCAGAGTTGATATCGAGTCGTCTTCTGAGTCGATACAAGGGCTGATATAGAACTAATTAGGCGAGCGCTGACATGCTTCCTCGTGGATTCGATCCTGATTCCCTACCACTACAACGGGAGGGTTTCTTGTATTTGTATTTGCGTTGTTCAGAGATTCGGTTTGCTTTTATAGTTTTATATTTGCATATTTGATTTTCCTCCTGACAAATTTTGGCGCCGTTGCCGGGGAAGCTATCAATCGCGCCTTTTTTTATTTTTATACGCCCTTTTTCTTTTTAGTTTATGTTTTACAGGTGTATGCGAGGCACTGATCGCACATCGAACATTGATCCTCTTCTCGAACCAGAACGCTTATTTCATCTCCAGCAAAGGTTAAGGAGAATACTCATGTCGTTTGAGAATGAGAACGAGGTGGAGCTTACGCCAGCATAGGAGCTTGAGCAGCTCCACAAGTAAATAGAGGAGCTCACCACCAAACAAAAGCAATTCGCTCGGAAGGAGGCGGAATTGGCACGAAATCAACAAAGGTGGGAGGCGAGGGCGGATCGCGACACCCCAAGCCCAACGAGAGCTCGAGGAACAACTATCTGGCATCCCTCAGCACAAGAAAGAATATCTGCACCCTACTCTGGCAGTGCCAGAATCTCCTATCTAGGTCCGGGCCGTGGTACAGAAATTACCGTACCAATAGAAGTTGGTTACCACGAAATCGGTAACCGAAGGAATCGGTAACCGAAAGTTTGGTACCGACCAACATCCATACGGTACAAAGTAGACAAACTTCAAATCCTGTGGCACCGTGGTACTATATATATATATATATATATATATATATATATATAGTATGGATCATATGTACTCAAGCCTTCTTGTGTATCATGTACACACATCTAGGTCGTTGATGTAAGTAAAATAAAAGGCCGAGATTATTCCACGTCAATCAGGAAATTAAAAAGGAAAATTGGTTAAAAGAATTCACTCAAGCGTCTAAACGCGTGTTCCCCAACCCCTTCAAAAACTCCATCGATGCAATCTTTCAATTTCAGATCTAGAAATTCCAAAAATATTGAGTGAGAGGCGGAATTAGGGCTTGGAGGAGGCGGAGGCGATTCTGGTGTTCGTTCCGGTGTTCGTTCGCAGATTGGAGGAGGCGCCATAGAAGTCGCAGACTCGCACTAATTAGGGCTTGGAGGAGGCGGAGGCGGCGGAGAGCCCCAGACGATGTGGTGGCGAGGAGAGATCGGAGCGATGTGGTGGCAGGGACAGTTGCAGGGGACTGCCGGCGCGCGATGATGACGGCCGGCGATGGCGGCTTGCGATGATGACGGCCGGCGCGCGATGGCGGCTTGAAGAGAGAATCGTTGTCTTCTTCGCAGATCTTCATCCTTCTTCTACTTCACATATCTTCTTTTACTTCGGCTTGCAATCACCATCACAACGCCTCCTGTCCCCAGTCACCATCACCATTCCTCCGACCCATAACACTCTTTGATGGTAGCCTGCTGCCCCTCTTCCTTTCTCTTTTCCCTTCGATTCAATTTCAGGTATACAATTTCGTCGATTTCATTCCCAATTGATTCGAGGGTCGCTCAATTGAAATTGAAATCATGAGGCCTTTAATCACAGACTTGTCCTTGTTGATTTCGTCCCCAATTAGGGCTTGGTTATTTTCTTGAACGAAATGGGTGCTTGAAATGTGCTTTCATGGCGGATTGTTTCATTTTTGCGCCTTATTAGATGACTTGTCCTCGTTGATTTTTTTGTGCTTAATGTATGATCGATTCTTGCTATTTGATAAGTTTTTTTTAATGTTGGCATTTGAATAAAAACTCCAGCGAAACCATCGAATAATATATCAATACGATCGAATAATCATGTTATACCATCGCATAATCTATCGATAGCATCGCATAATCTATCGATATAATCAAATAATGAAACAACCCAAATCACAAATAATGAAAAAAACCCAAATCTTGTCGATATATTATTCGATATTATCGAATAATCATGTGATACCATCGAATAATCCAACAGAACCATCGAATAATATATCGACACGATCGAATAATCTATCGATACGATCGAATAATCCTATGATACCATTGCATAATCTATCGATACGATCGAATAATCCAGCGATACGATCGAATAATCATGTGAAACCATGGAATAATCTATCGATACGATCGAATAATCCTGTAATACCATTGAATAATCTATCGATACCATCGCATAATCTATCGATACAATCGAATAATGAAACAACTCCAAATCACAAATAATGAAAAAAAAATCCATTGCACGCGCCTCTTATAAAGCAGTGGGGCTGAAAAATTGTTGGGGCCCACCATTTTTTCAATTAAAAAAAGTGTAAAATTACCTTTTAATCTCAACCACCCATTTCCTTTAATCAATGGCCTAGATTTGTGTACATGATACACAATAAGACATGAGTACACCGGAACCATTCCCTATATATATATATGAATGTATATATATATATATATTAAAAAAACCCTAAATTCCTATTGTATACTGTATTTGTTTCTAAAAAAAAGACAATTAATTGCCAATATTCAATATTGTGAAATGTTAATCTGATTAACGCTTCAGCCTCTTCTTTCTTTAAGCTCTTTCTTCTTCAAGTGAAACTCGCCGCCAACCTTAGGTCTTCAAGCTCACACTTGGATCTCCAATTCTTTGGTCATCTCTGCCCCTGGCTGACACATGTGACGAAGGCTCTCTCAACTCGCTCTCAACTACTCAATCGATGTAAGTCTTCGATCACCCGATCTCCCTTCAATCTTGCATCTCGTTTAATCTGATATTCCAATTTGATCTCGCTTATTTCGATTCAATCTCATTTTCTCTCTTCAATCCAGTCAAATGGGTCGTCCTCGAGGCTCTTTGGGAAGACTTCCTGTAATGGAAGGGGTGCACGAAAAAGAGGTGCGAGCCTTAACCTCCCGGAGTCGGATCTGCTCAAGCCGTGCCTACGGGATGAAAATTAAAATTTATTCTATTGGTAACCATGGTACCAGATGTTCGGTAACCGACCCTTTCGGTACCAACAACTTCGGTAACCAACAAATTCGCTTGGTACGTGGTAGAGAAAATTACATACCGAAGGGTATCGATACGGTATGTGGTAATCGAAATTTTCCCACGGTATCGTACCGTGCCAGCCCTACATCTATCATTCTCCCTCGCATTTCTTTTGAAATTAGACCTTCTCAATTTGAGGGAAAACTCAATGAATGTCCTTTAGAGCATATTACTATATATCTAGATTTGTGCGAAACTATTGCTAATTGTGCTAATTTAGAATATCTGAAACTAAAGGCTTTTCGTTGGTCACGTGCAGGAAAAACTTCACATTGGTTTGTGGGTTTGGTCCTACAATCCATCCACACGCGGACTGAACTCAAGGACTTGTTTCTCAATAAGTTCTTTCCTCCGGCCAAGATGGTGCAGCTCAGGCAAAAGATTATGGCTTTCAAACAAAATCCAGGGGAGACACTTGCACAAGTCTGGGAGCTCTACAAACGCCTGCTTAAATCTTGCCCCACGCATGGGCAAGCACCATATGTGATCCAGGAAATCATCTACAACTCCCTGGATGCGCCTACAAAAGATCGGATCAACACTTATACCTCTTATAGGTATCTTGAGTACACACCACAACATGCTTGGGATACCTTCGAGAGGTTAGCCAACTTTGACAACACTTATGGGACTCCTGAGACCTCCGACAAAAGGTCTGCCCCATCTCTATCACTCTACAAAACCGTCAAAAGAGATTGATCTCGATGTAAAAGATCAATTCCATAAAGACCAGGTATGCCGCCTTACCAAACAAGTTAAGTTTCTTACTAATAACCAACCTTGTTTGGAGTGTGGGTCCATCAGGCACAACACCACCGCCTGCCCACATGTCAATCAAGTTTTGATTGCAGAAACACATGAGGAGGCACACTATAAGGCAACAACTTCGTCCATACTCAACTGCATGGCATCAACTTGCGATTGAGAGAGATTGACGTTTGGCAGAAGAACATTGAGACCCAAGTGGGTTAATTGGCTGCATTGATCCCCAAACCGTCCGGATCACTCCCTAGATCATACGAACCTAATCCCAAAGGTAAGTTTGCAGAACACGTGGCAACAATGAACCTAAGAAGTGGGTGTCAACTACCAATGCCCGAACCAACAACGGAAGAGGAAGCTACTACTAAGCCGGTCGATGTTGAGTCACCACTCGACGTCGAGTCCAACCCACTCGATGTCGAGTCCCCAGTCGACGTCGAGTCATCATCTCAACATCACCAAAAACCTCCAACTTCACTCGATGTCGACTCTGCACCAGTCGACGTCAAGTTAACTCGCCCGACAGCTGCAACGAAAAAGAAGAAGACATTGCCATTCCTAACCAAATCTTTGAAGGACCCTGTAGAGAAAAAGTTTCAGTATTTTGTGAAGATTCTTCAAGGGCTCAATGTCACCATTCCCTTCACTGAAGCTCTTCATGAGGTGCCATCTTATGTAAAGTTCCTCAAGGACATCCTGAGCAAGAAGCATTCAATGGCTGAGATCGCAGAGGAATGCAACAAGATTGAGCTCCAAGAAAAGAGGCCAGACCCGGGTAAGTTTGCTATAACTATTGGTTTGGTCAACATAGTTTCAATGCACTTTGTGACTTAGGAGCAAGCGTGAGCATCATACCCTTATCCATCTGGTCCAAAGTGAAGATAGGAGCACTAAAGCCTGTGGATGAAAGACTCTACATGGCAAACAACACTGTGGTTATCCCTACATGCATGGTGGCACTACTAGAATTATGTCCATAGACATCGGGTATAAATCGATGTTAATAAAAAAAAAAATTGATGTGTTAGTGGGTGGTGTTAAAGATCCAACTTTTACCACATCGGTTTATAACCAATGTCTTTAAGAACTTATAACATCACTTTTCTTTTTGATAATGATTTGAATACATGAATATGATTACATTTTGATGCATTCAACTAATGTTAAACCGTTATTATTTTGCATTCCTATCCATTTTGAAGGTATGTAGTATAACACAAAAGTTCACATTAACATCGTTATTTTTTATAGACCCGATGTTTTACATTCATACACACATCGATAATGCATTATCCAGTTTGTGAATGCTCATTTTTCATTTATAATTTGGGATATTATTTTATATTAATAAAATTTTCCATATTGAATATTTTAAAAGCCGATGTCATTTTTGTATTTTCACATTACTTTTTAATTTAGAAATGATGTTTTTGTGCTTTATAACATCGTTTTACATTACAATATAGTGATATATGTAGTGAGTTTTAGAAATCGATTTGGTCTTTATGATCGACATATCTGTAAAGATAGGCATCGTTTTTTTCTCTCGATTCTGACGTCTTTACTTGAATACACCAATCATCTAATACCCATATTTATCTATATTGTGGCCCTATTTTATCTAATGGAAAATTAAACATTGAAAAGACCAATATATACATTAAATAGTGACAATAAAGTCAAATACAACAGAACAATAGTGTCAAATACAAGATAAAATACATCAATATACATTTTACGTTGCTAGTCATTTACATAACACTACAATACAACCCATTTAGAGGTACCTCGATCTTTATGTGTTAATTCTTCTACAACAAATCAACAGTCATCGCTTGAGTGCCAACGACCTTTCCTAAGGTAGGCACTAAGAAATGCCAATTGAAATTTTCAGCAACATCAAGAGGCTAAAACTAGATTAAAAATTCAGCAACATCCTATTGAAATGGAGCAGCAAAAAATAACACCAACGCCCATCTGCATCATCACCCTAGCTGCAACAAACAAAAACACAAAAACAACTCATCACTAGTACAAGCATTACATGCAATGGTCAATGAGATGGCATAACAAATTTTATGCCTTCTTTAATCATCGGACATGTGAAAAGCACAACTATAACAATTTTTATGCCTTCTTTCATCATCGGACATGCTATTTTTTTAATGCAGAGGAATCTTCTCTACACAGGCTAACGAGAAATTGGTAATGACACTTAACCTTCATCTAATTGCCAGTGCTAATTTTCCCTTTTTTTTACTGACTGGTTGTCACTGAGATAGTAAAAATAAACTCTTAAGCCCCATACGAGAAAATGAAGCGAACTTAAACTGAAAAACAAAGTGCCAAATTTCTCTGAAAAATAGATTTACTGTTAATGCAATCTGAACTCTCTTATTGTCCAAGAAAGATGGCTGTAGAAAACAAAAAACATGTAAATAAACCACTAAATAAAAGTGATATCATAAAAAAACTCCCAAACTATAATATATAAACAAACAAATGTTATAAATAAATAACCTTTATCTTAGCATTTTAATGTCCCCTCTTAAATCAGCCAGCTGGACTCGTCCTATACATTGTCACTGATCAAAATGGGTACCTTGCAGCAACAAACATTTCAACTTTTAACCAATGCAAATTCAACTGGCAAAAATTGACTCAAAATTGAAAATTGAAAATTCAACTTTTAACCAATGCAAATACGTCGTAGGATTGAAGAGTATCAATATTCATCAAAATTGAAAATTGACTCATGAAAAAAAGAACAGATTAATTTGAACTGGCAAAAAAAAAATCAAAAATAGAAACAAAAGGCCCACTATTCAGCTATTCACTACCATTTTGAAATTGCTTGAAGAGGATATTAAAATCACATGTAAAGATACCAAAAGAGAGAGGTACCACATACAAAGACATTTGGATCCTCCAAGGGGCATGATTGTACATTGATTCCGACAATACTGCCAAAAATAATGAAGGGTATGAACCTAATTTGTTTAGGCCTTGGATGATAAACATCCCCTCCAGAGAATGAATGACTTACTTCCGGAACTTGGCAATACATCATTTTTTGGGAAATATGAGGTTTTACTGATTCCATCACCACCTGCTTAACAATAACAAGGAAAACATGATCCGAGTTAGCTTAGTTTCGTGTCCCAAGGATCTAGCGTCGACCAAACAAAGACGCTGTAAAAAGCCTAGAGAAAAATGAATGATCTTGTCCATACTCACCCTTTCATCATAGGAAAATGATGCAAAAATCCAAGGCTCCCGAGCGCTCCAAGCAAGACCTGATGCATGAGTTTGAATTTGAGATCATTAACAAATAAATAAAAAGGAAATAAACAGCAAGGAAGGAAATACTACCATAAACACTCTCTTCATAGTCACTGTAGGAGCAGATCAGTGGATCTGTGCGCCTGGATGGAGAGTCAACCGGACTGACAAAGAATAACAATCATGGAATAAAACAAGGCACATCGTAAACAAATATGTTTTGTATAAACAATCAAAAAGAAAAATACCCCTCATTTGTTGCATCTTTCCTATTCTCAAGAGCTAACCACAAGTTTACAACTGAGTTTGTTCCAGAACTCTGCACAGAGACACAAAGTCATCAACCAAATACAAAAGGACTAACTTTAGAAAAGGTAGGTCCTTCAACATTACAAGTACTGTGTATTGAAGGTACGAATGCAGAAGCAAGCCAACTCATACTCAACCTCTTTACTAGATTTGAGAGAAATCTAAAAGAAATTATACTTATAAATCTTATTATTATTATTAGAAAATGTTCATAGGATTGAAGAAGCCAACTCGTACTCAGCCTCTTCTCTAGATTTGAGAGAAATCTAAAAGAAATTATAGTTATAAATCTTATTATTATTAGAAAATGTTCGTAGGATTGAAGACGTTCATGGGTCGATTTACAACAATACATTGCTACCATTCAATGTTGATATATACAGATTAAGGAGTATACAAACTATGTTCGTAGGATTGAAGACATTTCCACCTTCTACATTCACTGTTTTTTAATTTGTAAAATATTCGTAGGATGGTACTGATTATGTATTTGTTCAGGAGTTTCCTTAAAGTTTAACATATCTGGTAAAGAAGATAAAGCTTTATAGTCAAGGATGAGTATTACCTGATCAATTGTCTGCATTTTGGGATGTGTTTACCGCACTTATCAGCTGCTAATCTCAAAAACTTCTTGCAAAAACTGCACTTGAACAAGACTAATTAATTAAACATTCTTACAAGTTCATAGGGCATCAAATTTCTAAGAGAACCAACCCTATAGTATTGCTGGCCAGATTTATCTGTGCCCACAGGTGGTGGCAATCGGCTCAAAGCATATCTCAAGGCAAAACTGAACATAAATAAGAACACGGACACTATATGAAATCTGTGTCTTCCTTGATCAACCTAGATAAATAAATAAGAGACTACCAATTCATCCTTTTTCTCTTTCTTTAAATCATTCTCTTTCTTCTTATCGTCTGATCATCAAAAGATCATCAAAAATTTGAACAATCTTCAAGATTTCTCTTCGTCTATGTGGAGAGAATGAGAGAAGATGAAAACTCTAACCTTTGTTATTGACGACATCTTCATTGTCAAGATGGCTTCATTAGTAGAAGTGTCCTCATTGTCAAGATTGAGGATTGTAGATTGAATCAAAATGGGTCTGCGCCTCTTCAACCGTCGTTTCCTAAAAAATTAGGGTTAATCTCAACTGAATAATCGAAATCGAAAGCACAAAGGAAATCAAATCAGAGCATCTGATTCTGAACAGCTATCATGAAAGAAAAGAAAAGCACAATTAACCAAATGCAAAAACCAAATCCAGACCTAAACAACTGAAAGTAGTGAATTGGCGATAAGAGAGGGAGAGAGATGAGTTTACAGCGAGTAAGAGAGACTCCTTGGCGGAGAGGCGTTCCATTTCTCTAGCATAAGCAGCGGAAGGTCCTTGTTGCACGGACTGTTGAGCCATCTCCCTAACTCTCCCTTTCCTGGCGACGTCATCGCTAAGCCCCCGACCGCAGCTCCGGCGAATTGACCTTCTTCGGCAGGTTGTGCGAGGAAGGAACGAGGAGGGAAGTGGCCGAGTGCAACAATGAAGACGATGGAAAAGGAGGAGGGGAGGGACATGCGGATCTGGTGGGGGCGAAGATCCCGAAGATGAAGAAGGAGGAGGAGGAACTGATCGGGCATGGCGGCGAGGGTTCGGAGAGAGGGAGGGTTGATGAGAGGGGATGCGTTTTCTTGAGAGAGGGCTTTATGTTCCCAAAAGTATTTCAATATAATTTGGTGGGTTTTCAAATTTTTTCTAAGTGTTCGGAAATTTGAGATGAGCGGGATTTAACTTAGTTCAGATTTCAATCCCGCGCCTTAATTGTTTTTTCAAAAATCAGTTCTCACATCGGTTAACAAAATAGGATGGTGTCTATTTTGTTTTCAACATAAAAAATTTACAAACCGATGTTAAAAATATATTTAACATCATGTTTTTTTTCGACTGATGTTAATCACCTGATGTCTATGAATACAATTCTAGTAGTGTGGATGATGTACCCGTCCAAGTAGGTAAGTTCTTTGTCCCTCTGATTTTCTTATAATTGATATGACAGAGGACCCTGCTTGTCCTATTATTTTAGGGAGACCATTTTTAGCAACCGTCAATGCCAACATAAGCGTACTGAAGAGAGTACTCACATTCACAATCAACGATGAGGTAATTGAGTTCTCTTTTAACAAAACTGAGAAGCATGACGGTCCTATGGAGGTGAAATCTATCAAGGGAGGCTACATCACTTGCAGAGAGCCCAAGATAAGAACTACGACCCCCGAGGAACTAGATAAGAGGGATATGGAAGCCCAAATGGAGGAGATCATAGCAATCTGGAACGAGCACACCGAAAATCCAGTCGAGTCGACTCAGGTAACTCGATATCGACTGAACATTTTTCAGATTTTGTAGAAGGACTTAAGTATGGGGTCGACATCGAGTCAACTCACTCGATATCGAGTGAGTCACTCGACATCAACCCTAAGACATCACAACCTCCATCGATCAAGCCGTTAGTAGACACCAGCCACTCGACGTCAAGTCACATGACTTGATGTCGATTCACCCATATCGGCTTGAAATTGAGTCATAACCATCGAGCCACCCCCTGCAGCGACTCCACCAGAAGCTACAACAAAGGATTCGATGTCTAGTCATATGACTCGATGTCGAGTCAAAACTCAGAAGCCGAATGAAGAAGACACGAAGGTAACCTGAGGTATGGATCTCTCTTCCCCAATTTCTATGCATGATTTATCTATAGATGGAAGAGGCTTGCCTTGGTATGTGCGATTATGCAGGATATTCAGTGACAATTCGAAGGACTACGAAGTAGGATATAAGGCCGGTGTATGTCTCCAAATCCAAGAATCATTGGTTTCCAAACAAGTTCAAGGAAAAGAAGATGGGTCCGTTCGAGGTACACAAGATCCACTTGGACGGAATTGAGCTCAGAGATAAAATGGAGTCCTTTTTAGGCCCGATTCACGTGGGCCCTGCATATGCCACCTTGAGCGAAATAAGAAGTCGGCCTAGCAACTATAAAATCTAGAGCTTGTAATAAAAACATTTAGTTTTTAGGTTTTTGAATGTTTTGTTTTAAACTTTATCTTGGTTTGTTTTTGTTTTTTTTCCTAACAAAATTTTAGGTGCAACAACGCTGCAAAGGGACTCGACATCGAGTCATGGACTCGACATCGAGTGAGCCATATCGATTGAATGAAGCTTGTGGTCGACTCGAGGCCACCCTGAAGCTTTAACACACTCGATGTCGAGTGAATCCAATCGATATCGACTAACCCACTCGATATCGACTCACCCTGCAGAGCACCTGTTTTGAGTTGGACGCCCATGTCTAGTAAGTTTTTTCCTTTACCCCTGTTTTTATACAGTGAGGACACTCTAATATTTAAGTATGGGGTGGGGGGGAAAGGCTTAGTTTATATTCTATTTGTGATTATTTCTTCAAATTGCTTTACATGGTTACTTTGGATATGTACATTCATCTATGCATGTTAATGCTTCATGTTTTTTTTCCAAAGTGTATCACCGCCATTGAAAATCTTTGAATAGTTTCATGGAAGTTTTTATTGAACTCGACGATGCAAAATTAGATTCATTAGAGGTATAGCATGAAATTGCCTAGTAAAGGAAAGTCACAATGAAGTGCGTTATTTTTATGAAAACAATGAAAGGAGGTAAATTTGATGTTGCTTTTGACATGTTGCATAATAAGAGGATGAAGGACTTTTAATTTTCCATATAATGCTCATTTTTATATTCCTAGCCATACCTATGCTTATTTGCATCACAAAAGCCATAATATGAGCCTTACATATCGTTACATCATTTTTTCTCCACGCATACTAAATATTGCCCATTCTTTACCTTATTTCATTATCTGGGGGATTATGTTGAGAATGGAAGTTACTTTTGGAGATATTATATGGTGAATTGTGTTGTTATTATCATTATTGGAGTTTGGCAGGATGAATAAATGGAAAATTTATTGAGTGAAAGAAAATCCAGTCACCTCCAGAGATAAAGGTAGATCAACCCTGCATGCATTGAGATGTTAGTTCCGTAGGATGGGATACACAGGTGAGAAGTCCGAAGCACTAAGTATTCGGGGTCATTCATGACACCCATGCTTGCGACTCACGAGAAGGTAGTGCCGAGGTTAGCGAGGTAAAAGCATTATAGTGAAAACAACATTGAGCGATGAGAGAAAGGTGATAAATCAAATGAAGAAAGAATATGATATGAAAAGTTTGAAAATTACTCCATTTCCCCGGATCATTAGCACCACATGGCCAAATATATCCCACATTTAGCCTTTTACCAATCTACTCATTTTTAGCTTAAATAAAGTCCTCCTGATTATTGTTGCTTTGTCGTAGGAAAAAATATTTTTGCATAACCCTCCTTTTGTGTGTAGATGTTGCTTTTATTCACATGCATGGATTTGGTGACATTAGTACCTTTTCGATGATGATAATTGATTGTAGGGACATATAAGAATGAATCTATGATGTTAAAAGTTAGTTTCTTCCCCTGTATGACCATTAAAAGTATTGCTTGAAGACAAGCAAGCTTAAGTATGGGGTGTTGATGTGCGCTCAATTTGCCATGTTTTTCGCTTATATCTATATCGATTTATGTCCACATTTTATATTTCTGGTAGTGCAGAATCTGTGTAGTTTATACTTATTCTTCATGTATAGAGATCTACACAAGTTTCTGTTTAATATTGCGGAAATCGAAGCATTTTCGGAGCAATTAGGAGAAGAGAAAAAGAATCAGTCAAGCACTCGACATCTACTGAAGAGTCACTCTACATCGAACCAGTGACTTGATGTCGAATGAAAGCGGTCCACACATCGAGCCATGTGAAGAATAGGACTGGACACCTACATCCTGACTCGACATCGAGTAGAGCCACACTCAACCCCCACCCGAAGACTCGATGTCGAGTGAACCAAGAGCCGAGATCGAGTACAAGATCACTTGAGACATTGATGATGACTCGACGTCGAGTCCTTAACTCGATGTCGAGTGCATTCCAGTACCCGATCCAACGCTGAACCGAGTCCGAATTCGTTTAGCTTGGAAGAAAAAGATATTTTATCAACATTGGAAGACTTTTATCCTCCTAGGTTAATTCTTAAATTACCTAGGGGATTTTTATTTGTTTCTATTTAATTAATTAGGAATGTTTTATCTTTAGATAGAATTAGATATAGATAGATAGATTGCTCTCCTTGGCTAGCAAATGAGCCCTATAAATAAAGCCTTAGGGGCTGAGTTTTTATTCACTCCAACTCACAAGCAATTGTGAAAACACATATTTAGGCAATAGAGAGTAGAGAGAGAGAGCTTTGGCCGAGTGAGTTTGAAGGTTGAGAGACGTTTTGGCTTGTTCGGTTGTAAGTTCTCTTTTTAGTTTAATTAAAGTTATTTTCCTTATGAATGTGATGTTTGCCATTGTGATGAGGCGTGAGTAGTCACCCTACTTCTAGAGTGGGGGTGAGCCCGACGATAGCCATGTAAGTCTATGCCCAAAGGTACAATCTTTATTGTGATTTCATTTTCTATCCCTATTTGCATGATTCTTCTACGATAGTAGTAGGGGATCCTTTTTTGTATTATTGAAGAGAAAATGATCTTAATATGAATTTGGATTAATTATCAAAAAGGGTAGTAACAATTAGGGTTTATGAGAGAGCCTCTATCCACCTATTTCTTAATAATGAAGGTTATTTGATGAAAAGGCATAATCTTTCATGAATTTGGCACAAGTCTTATATGGTTATTGTTGTGACATGAATCCCCAACTTTGGATGTTCTTTAAATTAAATGAATTCAAAACAATCAACCTGCGTTTATTTTTGCTCATATATCTTCTTATCCGGCCATCCTTTATGTCTTCGGACGTTCTTTTCCGACATAAACCTTTATTTTCTGCACGGTTACGTTTTTTTGCACGCACACACACATACACACACACACACACACACACACACACACACACACACACACACACACACACACACACACACACACACACACACTCTATATCGAGTCAACATACTCGACATCGAGTGACACCCACTCGACGTCGAGTTGCTTGTTTTCTGCTGTGCAGGTTTGCAGTAGACATCGACAGATCACCAGTCGATATCGAGTCATCAGAGTCGATATCGAGTCGTCTTCTAAGTCGATACAAGAGCTGATTTGGAACTAATTAGGCAAGCGCTGACACGCTTACTCGTGGATTCGATCCTGGTTCCCTATCACGAAATCGGGAGGGTTTCTTGTATTTATATTTGCGTGGTTCAGAGATTCGGTTTGCTTTTATAGTTTTATATTTGCATACTTGATTTACCTCCTAAAACGGTAAAAGGAGAGGATTTCTGCCCCTATATAAGGGGATCGAGGGATGGCGTTTTAAGACACAATCGCCTCTTTCCATCTCCTGTTTTCTTCTACCCTTTTCCCATTTCGAGCAATCGCCTCTCTCCGTCTCTCATGTGATCTCCTACCCTTTTCATGTTCTTGAGAGGTAGAGGAGGAGATGTGGCACCCACACACGCGCCCATGCCGCCATCCGTTTGGATAGCCACGATCCTTTGAAGATAGAGCAGAATCTTCATCCGCATATTTTACTTGCGGTGGAAGGAGAGGATTTCTGCCTCTATATAAGAAGATCGAGGGATGACGTTTTAACACAAAGCGAACACAATCGCCTCTCTCCCTCTCCTATTTTATTCTACCCTTTTCCCATTTTGAGCAATCGCTTATCTTCCTCTCCTGTTTTACCCTTTTCTGTTCTGAGCGTCTGTTCCAGTTCCCTCTTCTCTCCCTCGAGTACATGCACCTGTGAGAGAAGCCAGTGGAATCCTTGGGGGACGTTGTCTTGCATACGATCTGCACCTCTGTCGGGGGCAAATATGTTTCTCATTCAGTGGCTCCCATACCACGTTTCACCGCAGCCCTAGCACCTTCACAGAAACAAGTTCGGCCTACATCCTCTAACGGTCTATAGCAAGTAGTTGCTTGTCGCAGGTTCCAGCAAGGTTATTGTCCAACACTGACATATATATGGGCAATCAGATTAAAAAATTGGCATGTGTTTGGAAAATCAGCTAGTTTTTTGGAGGTTTTGGTTTTGATATTATATAATTTTAAATTAAATAAATACAAGATTTTAGTTTAATTAGCTTTTAAAATTTGAGCTTTTCAACCACTACTCACCCAAGTTTTTTTGGTTTTATATTCACAAATTTTCATCAATTAAGTTTACCTAGCATATTAACTTATATTTAACCAATTCAAATAATTCATCAACTTAAGCTAGTGCATCAACTACATTTTACCCCGAAAATGCAAAACATACAGTAAAAAAAAAATTACTAAAAATAATTTGAACTATCAATAATAAATAAATAAATTACTTGAAAATTTCAAACTATCAAATATGTGCGCGACTGAGATTAAAGGAACGGAAGATAGGAAATCTTTTTCCGAATTGAGAGATGATTAATTGGACCATACTTGATACAAATCATCTTGGTTAATATATAAGAAGAGGACATATACAAAAATATATTTATCGATTTAGTATGATATATATGTACACATGATTGATAAATAGGTTCGTGACCCATCAGACTTATACACAAAATGTTAAAACTATTATACAAATCTGTACTAATTCTTCCAAAACTGAGTTATGGCCTTTCTGGATCAAACAAGCTATTAATTAAGCAACATCCATATATATAAACATCACCTATAATAACTGCAATAATTTGAAAAAAAAAAAACTTGAGGACGTAGTTGATATATATATGCTCGATCAAGAAGAACAAAATTGCATTGAAACCATCTTCTGATGGTGGCTAGCTAGTTCGACCAATTAAGTCTCTCAGATGGTGACCGATTTCGATCATCCAGGCTATTGCTAACGAGACAGTATCGACAAGAATGATCGATGAAGGAGCATTGAGAAGGCAGAGGGCGGGTCACATTTGAGAGGAAATAAGGGCATATGAAACAAGGAGGGCCATGATGAGGGAATGGTCAACAAGATGATGAGTTGCATCCGTCACCACCATGGTCGACACGTCGTCTCCCAACACCACCCCTTTCTCCGATTGCTTCCTTCTCACCTCCGCAACTACTCCACCTCTTGCATCCACAATCCTGCACCCCAAACCTCGACCACACTTATCCGTCTGAATCTCAAAAGCCAGCCGGTGAGTCGGATCCAAATCCACCACACCCTTACAATTACAACTCCTATTTGAGAATATTTTCCATGGCTTCCGAACTTGAAACCATGGGCTTGCAGCTGCATCTGTTCCTTTGTGTAGCTTGCTCTGATCGGCAACATGATCTTCACCACTGTATCCCTCCCACTGCGTGCACAACTTGAACTTCTGTACGTCCAAATTAATTACACAAACGTACGTACGATTATCGATCAGTTTTATTATTCTTAAATACATTAATTGACGATTGATGTAAGTAAGTAGTAAAGATGAGATGAGGTGTAATTTGATGAAATAGTACCTTGCGGAGGAGGGTGCAGAGGAGCTTGCCATGGGAGTCCATGAGAAACACCTTGTTATTGGATTTGGAGTGGTAGTTGTCAACCCTGTAAACAAGGTGTCCCTTGGAATCGAAAACTGTACAGCCTTTGCCTCCGAGTATAAGTGATTTCATCCATATCGTGTATACTCGTTCTTCTTCGCTTGTTACGGATGATAGATCAGCTGAAGATATTGAAACCAGTCTTTGAGGATGAACTTTTGACATTTTTTTCTTCTTCTTTTAAATCAGGATGATATGAATCTGGAGATGAAATTATAGGTGGCAATGGTGGCTTTATATATAATGTAGGTGCTGACTGCTGTGGTGGCGTGAAATCAGCCAATATGGCCATTTTCTTCTACTAAAATTTGATGTCTTGTTTTTGACAACTTCAAAAGTTAAAAAAAAAAAAAAAAGTAAAATGTAATACTCTGGATCGGCGGTGGATTTGAGCTTAAATTTAGGGGATATATAATCGCAGTGCATGCACGTACTTTTCAACCTTTGATGGCTATGTTCACTGCTTGTTAATTATTATAATGCCTTCTATCTGGGGATGTAATTAAAAACCATCATCCATCCATCTACTCATCTCAAGCCCTTCATTCAACTAAACATTTTTTCTAATTTTCTTTAATCTATATCCTAATTAGATAAGATTCTCCCTATTTCAATCATTCAAATGTATGTCATATATAGGCCAAAAAAAACCAAAAAAAAAAGCTAGAACAAATTATTCAATGGGTTATTACCGGGAATTTCCTGTCAGAAATGCATGTATATTTATGTATTTTTTTTTAATTACAGTAATGAAGTTAGGATCTGCTAACTTAACATGTATACTTAAACTATTATGTATAACAGTATAGAGTTTCTCCATTATAATTCATCATTAACCTTTACAAGCCCTCTTAACTGCAATTTATAATGATTGATATAAATTGGGAACGAATCCAATCCCGCCTTCCTTTTTTTTTTTTTTTTTTTTGATACAAGTAATAGTTTAGGTGGGGCTAGTCCCTACTAGACCACCATCCAAGAGCATCCTTACGGATGAGAATATGAAGGTGTCTATCAGCCCGAACATTTGGAGATGCGTCCATTTGGAAGAGGCGAGAGATGTGGTCGGCACATCTGTTAATCTTCCGGAAGCAATGCGAGAGGCTAACATGCTCGAAGGATCGTAGAAGTAGTAGAATCTCCGTGGTGAGCATCTTGTTTTCCCATGGACAAGACTAACATCCCTTGATTGCATTGATTACAGTGAGGCAGTCACCTTGATTGTGGATGCTAGACAAACCCAGCTCCTTCGCCATCTGGATGCCCAAAAGAAGATCCATAGCTTCTGTCTTGAGCGGCGACCCGAGTGTAATCTGTTTGCCTCCGCAACCAACAAGCGAACCTTTGTGGTCGCGAATGATGAAACTTGCACCAGAAAAACCAGAGTGATTGTAACTACCATCGAAATTTAGTTTGAATGTACCTTCAGGTGGTTTATTCCATCGCAGATGTCGTTTCTTTCGGATTTCTGATCTTTGTACCATTAATGTTCGGTTTATCCAAGTGTTTCGTTTTCCCCAATTTATAATTGTTTTTGTCTTATCATATTTTCCATGTTTTTTATTGTCACATTGTTTTCATTGTCGAAGATTTTCTTATTTCTGGATGTCCAAAGACACCACCAAGCAGTCGCCACTTTCTTCTTTTGCTCTGGAGTTATTGTTTCAAAAATCATTGACATAATTCTCTTTATGTTCTGTTCATTTCTGTCTAATTCGTCCAGTCGTTTTTCTATTCCAGGGTCAATTTTCCTTATGAGATTTTTACTAACGTAACACTGAGTGAATAAATGAAGTGGGGTTTCGTCACAAACATCACATAGTTTGCATGCGGAGGGGAGGGCCACTCCTTTTTCGTTTAGTCTAGTCTTTGTTGGGACTCCATTATTATACAACTTCCATAGAAAATTCTTTATTTTCGGGGCTATATCTATTTCCCATATCCATGCCGTGTTGGGTGCTGTAATTCTGTTGTTTTCTGTAATATGTCGGAGCGCACTGGTTGTGCTGAACCATCCAGATTTTTCTTTTCTCCAATATAGTCGATCCTCTATTTGGTTTTCCGGCCAATCCCGCCTTCCTGGATGTGAAATATGGGATGGATCATTAATTACTACTTCCTTCGATTTTTAATATAAGACATTTTACTTTTGTGCACGTAATTTAAGAAGTTCAAAAACTATATACAATATTAACTTTTTTAATTAATTTTTTTTACATTGTAATACTTATTAATAATAAGTATTACAATCTAAAAAAATTTAATTGAAAAATCAGTATTTTTTACAATAGTTCTTTAGCTTCTTAAATTACGTGCACAAAAAGTCAAGTGTCTTATATTTTCAATCGGAGGGTTAAAAAGTAAACATGTGTCCTATTATTATTATTATTATTATTATTATTATTATTATTATTATTATTATTATTATTATTATTATTATCTAGTCAATTATTATGATTATAAAATAAAATAATTACATACTACAAGAAATTAGTGGGTAGTCGAGATGCTATCTGAGCACCCACTCCCTTAGCGATAACAAAGCTAAGTCCAGTAAAAATATATGTTGCAGGACGAGCCCCGACATCCTGGGATATTGAGAATTTCTGAATCCGTTTCAGCGTAACAACATCCATATTTAGCTCTCCCGAGGAAGAAAAGGAGAAGGGTAGAAAACCATAGCCAGCCGCCATAATAACTTTTTAAGTACACTAAACCCTATAAATTAAGGGCTCGTTTGGTTAGACGTGGGAAGTATAGTTCCCGGGAAGTTAACTTCCTAGGAATTGAATTCCCGTAAATTGAAAATCATGGGAATTTAGAAATTGTGTTTGGTTTTGGATTTTGAATTATAGGAATTGAAATAAGAAAATAGAATTTTCCTATTAAAAATGGTGGAATTGGAACTTACCTAGGGGGAACTAGGTAAGTGCACTTCCTCCAAAATGGGGGAATTCAAATTTCCAGGAATTCAACTTTCTGGATTTTTCCGTTACAAAATACTCAACCAAACGCTGGTATTTTCTTCAATTCCTGGGAATTACTACTTCCTGGGTTTTTAGAACGTCAACCAAACGAGCTCTAAGTGGTGGAAAATCTTGGGTGCGAGATGGATAGAAATTAAACACATAAACTAAAAGGAGGGTGCGGCTGGTGAGATATCCCGCGGGCCAATATGCGATTTATCTAAAAATGTGTATTTATGACTTCAAATATAAAGGGACGTCGATCCGAAAAGGACCATCTAGCCTGTTGAGAGGTTGAGACAAAAACATAACCAATATTTATAATTCCTTTAATTATATGTTGTGTGTAATGTTAAAAAAAATATTTATATTTTTTGTTAGGGGGAGATGATGGAATATACACTATCGACCTAACATTTCATATATATATATATATATATATATATATATATATATATATATATATATATATATATATATATATATATATATATATATATATATATATATATATATATATATAGAGGGTAAAAAGGGGCTTAAGATGAAAAATTTGCTTAAAGTGAAAATGAGGTAATTAGGGAAAAATCTAAAGCGGGTTTTAAAAAAAAACGAAACTGGACCGGCCCAAAAAAAAAAACCCTCCCCGTTTATTGTCTCCCAGGTTTGTCTCCCGTTCACTCCCTCCCACTCCCGACTCTGAAACCTTGCAGCCATGGCAGTGGACAGCGCGCGTCTCCATCCATCGCTCCTCGCCTTCGCTCGTCATATCCTCTCTCAATCCTCGTCATCCTCCCGTCGTCCTCGAATTTCGGTTTCGCGCTTCCTCTCTCGCCGCCCTCTCTGCTCTCTCACCGACTGTCTCCACGATTTTCGATTCCACAAGCGATGTTGTTTACCCCGTGCTCTCTGCTCCTCCCTCTTAATCGTCTCTTTCAGGAAGCTTCACCCCTCCAGAGGCAATGAATAAGATCAGGGCTTCCACTTTGCAATTGGTGACGCTGGCAACCGCTTGCTCGAATCTCCGTCTTCAACTGAGCAGCTTCTCAAATTTCTCAAGGTGATGCAAACTTTTTCCTTTTTTTTGTTTGGCTGATTGCATATTTCAGTTGGTTTGGCTCTGATTTTGTATTCGTCGTTCCTCCATTATAACGCCTCTATTTGGTTCCCAACTTTGTGTTACATTGCAGCTAGGTTTTTACTGTCTATTGTTTTGTGGTGGTTGAATTTGCGCCTGAATTAGTTTCCAACAATTGAATGTGATTCTGATTGTGATTAGGATGGTGGTTTAAAGTTGAATTTGCTGTTTGATATGCATTTTGTGATTGTGTTTATTATCTTTTGATTAAAAATTGATCTATGTATTTGGTGGAAGCTTGTAATCCATAAGCATAGGGCTTAGAGCTCTTCAACTTAGGGCTGTTTCTATTTAGTCTTTGGAGAATACACATGCATCCACCAAGCCTCTGGAACTCGTTTGCCTGCCTTGGATTTTAGATTCATATACATGTTCATATATCTGTGACACGAGTATGTTTTTAGATTCATATACATGTTCATCCAAAACAATATTTAAGGTTGTCTCTTTCTAACAAAAATCCTACAGTCATATTATTCAATTCTGTATTAAATTATACATAGGTTGGATGCAAGAACTGGCTATTATGCTTGCTCTTTTGGTAATGATTCCTGATCAACACTGGGACACTTGAATGCATCTTAGCAAAAACCAGTTTCATAAATTGACCAAAGGGCATATGCATACTTGTTGTTTCTACCTGATAGTGTTATGTTGCTTGTTGTTTCTATTCTGGGTTCATAATACAAATTGCGGAAAGTTGTTGCAAATGGTCTCTTGATAGTGTTATTTTATTAATTATTATATGCCATTGTTAACTGAACATGTGGGTTTTGCTCCAGGCTGCAGGAGCATTAACAGGAAAGTTTCAGCAATCAATTACCACATGGTGATTATTATATATGAAAGAAATGCAAGACCTCTGTTCATTGTATGTATTTAGATAGTTTAGCTAAGGTAAAAAACTATCAGTTTGTTAGATTAAATGGATGTTGGCTTTACAATCAGGAGCTTAAATTCCCTTCAGTTTGAATATTAGCTCTTATCAAGCTTTAAAAGCCTATTAGAATATTAGCTCTTATCAAGCTTTAAAAGCCTATTAGCTCAATGGGAGAGCAATGTGCTTATGTGCAAAGACGTGGGTTCGATTCCTGCATAGGCTAAAGTGTATAATTTTCATAGTTTGCGTAATTTTGTAATAAAAGTCTTGTAATGAGATATATTAGTGCAAATTAGTTAGAAATAAACAACCACAATCTTGACAAGGACTTTAAAAAAATGAATTCAGCTGGTGCATCTTCAAAAAAAAAAAAATCAGCTCGTATGTTTTTTTTGAAAGAGTTGTTGCACTTCATATTATTATTCATGCACTTCATCATTTTATTCTTGCACTTTATAATCTTAATTGTGCACTTCAAAATCGTATTCATGCACTTCATCATTTTATTCGTGCACTTTATAATCTTAATTGTGCACTTCAAAATCTTATCCATGCACTTCATCATTTTATTCTTGCACTTTATCATTTTATTTATGCATTTTATAATCTTAATTATGCACTTCACAATCTTATTCATGCACTTCATATTATTATTCTTACACTTGATCATTTTAATTGTGCACTTCATCATCTTATTTTTGCACTATATTATTTTATTTATGCACTTCATTATCTTAATTGTGCACTTCATCATTTTATTCTTGCACTTTAACATCTTATTTATGCACTTCATAATTTAATTCTTGCACTTTATCATTTTATTTATGCACTTCATAATCTTAATTGTGCACTTTAACATTTTATTTATGCACTTTATCCTTTTATTCTTGCACTTTATAATTTTATTCTTGCACTTTATAATTGTATTCATAAACGGAAATAAAAATAAGACACCCATAAATAGCCCATGCAGGATTTGAACCCGCGTCTTTGTGCATAGCACATCGCTCTCACATTTTGAGCTAATAGGCTTTTAATGGCACATCATGCATAGTAATGCAATTTTAAATACAATTGTGCAATCTGAACTATATTAAGTGCAAAAATAAGATATATTAGTGCAATTTTAGATAACAATTGTGCAATTTTAAGTCAATAAGTAGTAGAAGCCAAATATTAAACTTGGTTTCTAAAATAGTAAAACAAAAGTGTTAATTTCTAGAAAGAGTGAAACTCCCAATCTATTTAAGTTTCAGCGAACAGAGCCCCTAAATTGCAGTGAGATACATTAGACTTCAAATTTTTTTTAACATATTCTGGACATTTCCCTTCGCATCCCATTTAAAGAAACCTAATAAAGAGAAAATCAATTGATGTTTAGTATAGAAATGGAATGAGTAGCAGAAAAAACAAGGAATTTTTTTTTAAAAATATCTATGATTAAATGGGCATGAAAATCAGAGGGGAACAGTCAACAGTCTAACCAACAGATTTTGAGCTGCTGATCAGGATTTGGAAACTGTTTTATGTGCACATTTGCAAGCAACAGAATCAAGTGCTCCCTTTGATTTGCAATATTATCCTTCTGCATAAGAAAACACGATGACAGATCAGTAAAGGTTTGTACATAAGCAGAAAAAAGAGAAACATAGTAAGGTGTGTCCGTTATAATTTTATTTGTGCACTCTATGATCTTATATTTGCACATTATAATTTTATTTTTGCACATTATGCATGAATAGAAACATAGTAAGAGATAAACATAGATAGCCTATGTGGGATTTGAACCCACGGGCACATTGCTCTTACCATTTTGAGCTAATAGGCTTTTAATAACACATCACGTATATTAATGCAATTTTAGATACCAATTGTGCAATCTGAACTATATTATGTGCAGAAATAAGACATATTAGTGCACTTTTAGATACCCAATTGTGCAATATGGTATAAGACAGCACACATGGAAAAATGTGCAAGTGTCTCCATAGCCATGACTTGAATATATGATCATAAGGCACTTGCCTTCAAAGAAAAATGTGCATGTGTCACCATAGCCATGACCGAAACAGACCAATGCATTAGGATGAGAGGTTAGAGGAAACCAACTCTTTATTTTATACTGCAATTAGTGAATGATTTGATTCTTTCCCACAGTAGTGATCAGGAAACTCTTTATTTCACCCCATTTTTTCTAGTATAAACAGAACTTATGCATTACATTGCCTCACTGAGATTATAAAATTCATTAGCATTTAATTCATATCAATAAGCTTATTATAGAGGGAGAAACAACATATAAAAGCACACAGAAGGTGGAGTGAAAATATAACAAGTTAATGCAAGCAGAAGACATAAACATGATCAACAATGATTAGAATCGATACCTGCTGAAAAAAGAGGACGTCAGACCGAAACCTCATTCGCTCCCCCTTATCACACTTGATTGATTTCGAGACATTAGGGACTGCTATCTCACCAGGCAAAACAACCTCTTGTTGAGTCATTTTCACAGTACCTAAACTGCTCAAATTCAAAAGCTGAAATTAGCTTGTACAGACGAAGATCATCCCATCACAAGTAAATCCTTCTAGCAACATCAAAGAGTAACATCTCATGAAAATCCTCATGAATATCTTCCCCCTGGTAATGACTGGTGTAAGTGGCTTCTAAATTCAGTTGATGAACAAAAATGAGAACACACTTCCTTCATAATTGAGGCAAGCACAACAAAAAGTGCATGAATCAATTATCAAGCAAGAAGATTTAAGCAGAAAACCAAGATACCAATAAACCTCCAAAACCCTAACACTAGTTAACAACTCATAACCACAGCCTCCAGAATTGAAGAAGGGATAGGGTCGACGACTTTTTACATCAAAATTCAGCCAACAACACATTGCAGCGTCATCAACATACACAATTTCAAAAGGTGAGATTGAAACAAAAACCGCACTATCATCATATAATTGCAGGCATAAACTAACGTAAAAGCTGATAAAGAACAAGAAGCCAATAGAAACGAGCAACTCGAGGAACAAACTCCTGAAATTAGGCGATTTCAATTTCGACTACTTCAAAAAGGCACAAATCCGAAATAAGAGGGTTACCTGGTGGCGCCAAGTCGCGAATTCATCGGAATCACCTTCGGCAAACTCGTAACCGCCATCGGTAATATCATCGAAACCCTAGGTCATCATCACGCACCAAATTGTCATCGCCGCCGCCGTCGAGTGAGAGACCTCAAATAGAGAGAGAGCGGAGAGATGAGAGACTGAGAGGTGGGCTGCAATGGGAAGTTGAATGGGATGAACGAAGAAGAGAAAGGAGCAACGATGGGCTTGATCTGCTTCGCCATGGATTGAGAGGAGCAGGAGAGAAAGGAAAGCAAAACAGGTCGTTTTCACTGAGAGAGAGGAAGAGGGCGAGCGAGAGATGGAACGAGAGGAATGAGGCTGGTCTCTTCCATTGGGCTTTTTTGTTTTTTGATCCGCCCGCGCCTAAAATAACAAATCTGGCCCATTTTCACTTTAAGCCAAATTTTCACTTTAAGCCCCATTTTCATTTGAACTCTTACCTATATATATATATATAGGGTTCAAGTGAGAATAATATTTTTCGGTGAGAAGGAAAGAAGTAACCTAATTGGTGGAGACGGATTTTTTTTTAATAAAAAAAAGGACCTCACGCGCTGTTGGATACCATCATCTTCCTATTCCCCGTCAATCGCCGTCATCGATCTTCCTACTCCTCTCTTAATGCTGGTGAGCCCTCTCCCGCGCAACTTCCCGGCGAGGCTGGCTCGCCGCCATCCGCTCCCAGATCTCCCCGCTCCGCTCCGCAGAGGATTCGAAGAAACCGTCATCTCCTCTCCGTTTGAGTTTCAGAGTCAATTTATAGAGATGAGGTCGATGGCGTAACCGGCATCTCCTTCGACAGCTCGACGACGTTCGATTCAATTTACAGAGATGACAACCTAACCGGTACTTATTCCAATAGTCGACGGTGTTCGGTTCAATGTTCGATTCAATGTTGAAGTAAATACAATTAGGTGTTTTTATTTCCGAAACCCCAATTGATGCTTCTGAGTACCGTTCTAAAGCTATCTGTCTAGAGACCTGGTTTGCTGGTTAAAAGAAATGAAAATTGATAGTACTTCAAGTTCAAATTGAATGTCAGATTAAGTTTGCTAGAGTACAAAATTTAAATTTGATTATTCAAGAACTATGCGGAATTGACATCATCTAAAGAGTAAAAATGTCTTTTATTTGTGAATCTTTCAGATTGGGAAGATGAACCAAATTTGGGGTTAATTTTTTAAAAAAAGTTCTAAACTACTTCGAAAAAATTCAACGAGTTTAATTGCATACAAGTGTATTAAGAACATGTATGCAGAGATTAATAATTGGTTCATTAATAATGGTTCAGTGATTAAATTGAGGTTGGTTTAGCAACGAAATAGAGTTTGGTTCAGCGACGAAATAGAGGTTGGTTCAGTGACTAAATAGATAGTGGTTCAAGGACCGGATACAATGGTTTAGTGATCGAATAGATATTGGTTCAGTGATCGAATAGAGTGGTTCAGTGACCGAATAGAGAGTGGTTCAGTGACCGAATAGAGAGTGATTCAGTGACCGAATAGATAGTGGTTCAGTGACCGGATAGAGAGTGACTAAATAGGTTGGTTCGGTGTCTAAATAGAGGTTGGTTCAGTGAATAAATAGAGGAGAGTGGTTCAGTGACCGAATAAAGTGTGGTTCAGTGACCGAATAGAGAGTGGTTCAGTGGTCGAATAGAGTGTGGTTCAGTGACCGAATAGAGTGTGGTTTCAGTGACCTAATAGAGTGTGGTTCAGTGACCGAATAGAGTGTGGTTCAGTGACCGAATAGAGAGTGGTTCAGTGACCGAATAGAGAGTGGTTCAGTGACCGATAGAGTGTGGTTCAGTGACCGAATAGAGAGTGGTTCAGTGACCGAATAGAGTGGTTCAGTGATCGAATAGAGAGTGGTTCAGTGGCCGAATAGAGTGTGGTTCAGTGATCGAATAAAATTGCCGAACCATTGTGAATAAAATTGCTGAACCACTTCTTGTGAATTTTTTTTTTCAACAAAACATATACAAAGTGGGTGTCTATGTGTAGATAAAATTAAATTACACCCAAATATATATTTTTTATATTTTTTTAACAAGTGAAAATGTCAAAAAATGATTTTTAAAAGTTGAAGTGAACACTTTTACATGTGCGTACAATTTCTAATTGATTAAAAAGTTGACGCGTGCAATTAATTAGTGTGTAGGTGAGAGTGGGGGTGTTACTAATTAATTTGGGTGTGTGTTACTAATTAATTTAGGAAGCCGCGTGTCCCATATTTGAATTCACTTTTTGCACACGTGGACCAATCAAATTGCTTCTTTCCTTCTCATTCTTGGTGACCTTTGCACCCGAACCCAACCCTATATATATATATATATATATATCTTTATATTTATGTGTTTATATATATATATATATATATATATATATATATATATATATATATATATATATATATATATATATATATATATATATATATATAAACACATAAATATAAAGATATTTCATGCTAGAGTTATTAAGGAGATTAGCTAGCTAAAATAGCTGAATATATATACATCGTATATATTAGTTTTGAACTTTATGCAAAACTGATAATTAAATACGACTTAAATAATGAGAAATTTCAAAAACTCGGGTCGGATAGTGTGAACACGAATACAAAAGTTGTGAAAATAAGCTATGAATTAGCTGCAATAAGCTGATGCTAGAGTGAAAATAAGGCAAAATCAGTAAGAAAATTCAATGTTCTTCATATGAACACGTACATAGAGCAACAAATGACAAATGTGGGAGCTGATCATTTACAGCAGCAATCCCAAAACCCTACCTCTCTTGGTAGTGAGTGCATTGCTTTTATATGAGTGCAAACAAAAGGCACCCATGTGCCTAGCACATGATCCTAACTAGATGGGACAAAAGACCTTATTACACAAGACGACAAAAAAGTAGAATAAGAACACTTAGCTAAGAAATAAGGTCGATCTTAAGGAAATGAAATGATAGTGATCATGACCAAGAACATAATCAAGGATCATAATCTTCATAACCCCCCCCCCCCCTCCCTTCAAGTTGGACATGGTGGGAAACCAGCAAGATCCAACTTGGACGAGAGAAAGTGATGTTGTCTTTCACCAAGGGGTTTAGTGAGAAGATTTGCTAGCTGAACTCCAGTTATAACATGTTGTGGAAGAAGAAATCCCTCCTGCAGGTTCTCACGAACATAATGGCAATCAATCTTAAGATGCTTGGTTCTTTCATGGAACACTGGATTTTCAGCTATGTGTATTGTAGATTTGCTATCACAAAATAGAGGTATAGGCAATGGAACACACACTTTCAACTTCTGCAAAACACCTACAACCCATACTAATTCACTTGCTAAGGTTGACATGCTTCGATCTATACTGTGCCTCAACAGAAGATTTGGAGACAGTGACTTGTATCTTGTTCTTCCATGAGACCAATGATCTTCCAAGGAACACACAATATGCAGTGAGAGACTTTGCACTGAATTGACAAGCACCCCAATGAGCATCACAATAAGCATACAATCCCATAGAGGATTCCTTTGGATAGTAAAGGCATGTGGACACTGTCCCTCTCAAGTACTTAACCACATGAAGTGCATCATCTTAATGTGGTTGTCTAGGCTCCACCATAAACTGACTCAGGTGTTGCACTGCATAAGAAATATCTGGTCTAGACAAATTAAGGAACAATAATCTGCTTACCAATCTTCTATACTTCTCAGGATCTTGCAATATCTTTCCACTGTCAGTGGACAACTTTAAGCCTCTAGGAAGAGGAAAAGATGCTGCTTTGCATTCCAACATTTGACAATCATCCAGAATATCAAGGATGTACTTCCTTTGATGTAACATGGTCCAAGTTTTATCATGTATAATTTCACTACTAGAATACTGCAATTAGACATCATGTTATTTAAGTCTGTCAAAAAATCAACAGATGTTAAATTAATTTATTACATCAATAATTTTTTTTGTGATGCTTGAAACATTTTACACAATGGTCAAAGATATAGACCGATGTAAAATTGTTAGTTCTGAAAAAACCAAAAAACGCGTAGAAAAGGCGGGATTTCAAATTTGGAGGTAAGGTCAAAACACTTAAAAAAATTTGACCCATTTTTTTCACTTTCTTAAAATTTACTCGTTTAACACTAACATTTCTATCGCTTTTCTCTCTCTCCCCTCACTACCTCTAACCTCGTTCCACTCTGTCCAGACCCTAGCCCCCAAATCCCCAACTCCATTCCATCTTCGATCATCTTTCTCCAGATCCGAACTTCGTCTCCGACGACTGTCCTCCTGGTTCAGTGCTCTTCCTCCGGCCATCATCTCTCTAAAGCCCATCCCGACGAGTACGACCCGCCCGCTGCAAAAATGGATGGGAATTGAAGAACCCTAAATCGCCGACTCCTTAGGTATCTGGCCTCCTTATGGTTTAATCTATTTTCCAATCTTCTTCCTCCTTTCTTTTCTCTTTTGTATGCCTAAATCCCTAATCCCATATCTATTGTCATAGAAGAAGGTTGTATCGCTTCTGTCAATCTTCCTTGGAATCGGCTGCTCCCACAAGGTATCCGGGCCTTTGTTTGGTTTGATTTGGTTTCCCATCTCCATTCTCCTTTGTTTTCTGGTTTATTTTCATGAATCTAACCCTAACCCTATATGCCTTGTCTCAGGAGAAGGCTCTCAGTGGAAGGCTCTCAGTAGAAGGCTTTGAACCAGTGGTTCAATATTCGTCTTCTCCCTAACCCACAAGGTACTTGTTTTCTTATCCCCTTTCTAATGTCCTTGTACTTTAGTATTCTAGCTGAGCTATTGGTTTTTCTTTGAATTGGCTTTGCTGGTGAAAATCTGTTATACCCTTTGTAGGTTCCTGGCTGGGTTGTCTGGCAACCCTGGAACGCTACAATCTGCATTTTCATTCGAGGAGACCTATTTGCTAGTGGTGCATAAAAAATGGTTCAAGGATATTTTGTCTTCTACCTTAGGCCCCTTAGGAGTGTTTTGGTTTACTCTTGACGATGGTCATGCTTGCAGCTTGTGATGCAGGTAAAGTACTTGAGACATTTGCATCCACATTTTCTCCATGACAGACAGATGGCACTGCCTGTCTGAAGCTCATTATCATACTTCAGTCCCATTTGAGGAGTACACACACCAGCTAGCTGTAAAATAACCAACTGAAGGTATCGACTCTGCTACCTTTCCTGCTCTGTATTTCGTGGTAGTTATTAGGGTTTTATTTCTTCTCTTTTCTTTGTTTCTCCATTCTTTTTTATATTTGTTTTCTTTACCTAAGAACTAACCCAATTACAATTATTTCATATTCCTTGGAAATCATTTACTCTTTTGTATACAAAGTTATGTTTGGATTTTGGGGTTGTCCATACATGATGAAATTTTCTGCTTCCCAGTTTAGGGTTTCTTGAGATTTCTTCCCTCAAATGGACATGAAGAAATGAAATATCAAAAAACCATCAGGTCTAGAGATAAATACAAATGATCTTGATCCAATCCTCTTAAGTGGCTTAATTGTCTGCCAAGATTATCTGATAATGTGGGAAACCTTATCATGTGATTTTAATATATTATCATTAATTAGAAAAAAAAAATTATCATTGATGAAATTAACCAACTTTACTTGTTCATGTCTTACATAGCATTAATATGTCAGGGAGTGGAACATCTGTATACTTTCTTTATAATTCTTTGTGCTGGCATTTCATTTTGCATGAACTGCTTTGGATGCTGGAGCTGACGTGTAAAATTATCATCAATTTGATTACAATTTTTTTTAGTAAAATTTTGAAAAATTCTATTTTTCCAATTGGAAATTCCTGGCCTGTGCCTGTTTAACGACGTTTCTGATTTCTCTTAGCTCTTGTACAATTGTAACTGAATAATACACAGCTAAAATCATGAGATCCTTATATCAGCAACTCAATCCTGGTTTAAAATATCATCCAGACCTGAAAATTTTCAAGAGTTCGTCTTGATTCGATCCTCCGATCCAATCCTAGTGGTTTCTGCACCAATAGGATAACAGACTTTTGATGTACCAACTTCTGTTATTAGGTTATTCTGAATAGTAATAATGTGATAGATAATAGAACATTTGGTTAATGGATCAAACAAAACACAATTCACATAATAATACATCATCAACCAATGAAGTAAAAACTTAAAAGGGTGACCCTCAGAATTGAATATATGTATCTGAGACCACGTCTTTTGTGACTCACTATTCCTTCGCTTTTGACCTTACCTTCCTTTCCATATTTTCAAGATGATTCTCTTATCATTTCTTTATTGGGTATATTGTACGTGATGAATTATTTTTCTTAAAAGTTTTTTTTTTGTCTTTCCATTCATTAGTATACATGTTGTTTTGAAATGATATGCTTTTTCTAAAGTTCTCTTTCTACTCACCGGTGTGATACTACACAATTAGGCAGATATCCCTAGGATATTCTCCCCCTTCCTCACTCAAATCAGACTCCAAATCCTTCTCATTGTTATAGTTGCTGCTTGAGGAGGATTTACTCAACCTACAACTTCTCCTAACTTCTTGATGTTCAGTCTCTTGGGTGCCTTGCTTATGTACTCCTTTTAGTCTTTTCTTTCCCTACAAACTTTTCTTTTGGAGGTTTATACGCTCAGTCTGTTCTTGATTTTGATATCTTTTATCCCTATTGTCTTGCTGATTCCTTTCGGCCTCAATATCCTCATGTTCAGCTAACACATGCCATCTGTTCTGATTCTATTGAGGTTAAATCTGAGTTCAATTAATTCACTAGTGTTCTCTCAACCTTCATTGTTTGGTAATCTTTTCGAATCCATCTTCTTTCAATTCATGAGCTTGATTAGGGTTTGATTTGGTGAAATAGGGGATCTGGATTCAGGAGCTCAAAAGGGGAGATGAATGAAAATGTGACACTCAATGGTCTCAAGAAACGGTGATGAACCCGACCAAGATGAACTTAAGCCCTAATCTGCGATCCCGAGGTGAAGATTTGGAGAAAAATGATTTAGAACTACTTTTTATCACGAGAAATTTGAGGTATCTAACCCCTTAAGCAGATAGGTTGGCCATCGAGGTGCACAGGTGATGGAGGGACAGACCTATAGGTATAAGGAGGTGCCATGTCTCCGGAGGGCCATCATGTCTCATCCTTTGTAGCTTTCTATCAGGTATGTTTTTTGTAGTTATTGATTTTATATTATCTCATTCACTTTTCTCTTCACATGAACTTTTTGCTCACAAGAATTTTGACAAATCGAGATGTAATGAAACTAGGACATACTTACAGGTTGTTGTAGTAATTGGATTGTTTTAAATTTATTCTTCCCAGCATGTTGTTCAACCAACAGAACCCTATCAGATCACCTGTTTTGCGATTGTTTTCTTTTATTTATTGGGGATGTATAATACCCTAGAATGCTAGCGAAATAGTTATGCTATATCAGTATATTGAGCAAGATAATATTTCATGGTATGTTTGGGCCTATAAACTAGAGACTTTTAATTGATTAAAATCTGCACCGAGTCTTCTAGAGCACAAAATTACTTCTTAGCAGATGCCAACTTTGATAAATTTTATAATCAGAAGCTACCACCATTGATCAACAATAAAACCTCACTAATGACAATAAAGCTTTCATGGTCTATGACTCATGGGCATTGATGATATAGAAATTGATTAGGGCATCTAATATAAGATACTACATGTATATGAAAGGATTGTTGATGTTCCATTTTACTATTTCTTTGTTTGGATTTATTTCTCCTCACTAATGAACCTTATATCCTCTATAGTTGTTTTCCTCTTCATACCATCGATAATGTTTTGGCATTGAACTAGATGATTGTTGTCATGGTAGCTATCTTGTCAATATTGTTGATGTCATGGTAGCTAATTTATCATTATTGTTGTTGTAGCTAATTTCTTGTGACTGCCGGTTGATTCCATGCTAGGCCTTGAAGCAGTGGATGGAAATCTTTTTAATGGAGATTTACGTACGTATTTATTGAGAGTGCTGCTTCTTTGCCACTAGAGAGGTACTCCGAGACTGAAATTGAAGCTACATAGATGTGTGCATCTGGATTCAGGTAACTAGATGCTACATTTGTCATATGAATTCGTCAATGTGCTGTCATGGAAATATCAATGTTCCTCCCATAAATTTGTGGAGGAAGCATAATATTGGCATACATTTTAGAAGGTGTCTTTTGATTGGATTAATTTTAGAAGTTGGCATAAATTTTAATTCTTATATAAACCGTGAAATGTGAATGCCATCTCCTTTTGACTGCTGGGAGCCTTTATTCTTCTGTACCAAATTCTGCTGCTTTTTTTAATTCTTCTTTGTGCATCAGTTTAAGCTAAACTGTATAATTAATAAAATGAGTTGTCCAGTCATGTTATTTATCTTTTCTTATGCATTTGTGGAGTGGCTTGATCACTTTGCAATGTTTTCCCCATCTGGAATGTAGCATTTGTGTAGGCTTATAGTAAATGTAGGTTTATTGATTTGGTACATGACAAAAATCTGCATAATTTGAGTTTCTTATTGATGTACCTTCACTGTTTTTATTTTGCCTGACATAATTCTCTCTTGTTCCTTTAGATGATATTTGAAACAAATTTATTCATCTATAGCTAGAATAAAGGAATTATTTGCTGAAGGTTTTAATCCAATGATTCACCTGGCATAGAATTGTAAATGAATTGTGAATTTTTCTTTGAAAATCGTATCATGATGGTGAGCACTATAACAATGTACATTAAAAAGAAAATCCTTGTGATGGAGCTTCAATGCCAATAATAATAAAGGTTTTTCTTTCATGAATCAAGTGTTAATGTCATATGTGACTGCAACCCCTTTCTGAATGTTTGGGAGAAGAGAGCCTAATTTCATTTACTAATATAGGGCGATACTAATCTTACAGTGAAATCAAGTCAAGTTAAACCTGCAGCACCTCAATCACAAGGAGGAAGAACAACAAACTCCGCCTTGCAGTAGCTCGCAGTATCCCGCGACTATGCTGCTGACGGCTGATCATGATGATCGTGGCACTACACTGCACTCTCTCAAGCTCTTAACCAGTACATCTTGCAAATGTTACTATATTAATCTATTTATGGTGTGACCGTTCTACTTATTGATGTGCGTGATACGTGGTTTTGTTGCTTAGCACGAGCCACATTGAGTTTCTTCCGGGCTGTTTATGTTAATGTTAAATGCATCTCTTCCAGGCTGATGTAGGTGTAAATGGAACAATCGACTACATTTTCTTTTAATGTATATGTTCATTAAAGTACCCTATCATTTGCGAAATTTTGTTTTATATCGAACAAAGTGTGTTGTGTATCAAACAAAAAAGTATCACATAATAAATGAAAAGTGTTGTGCTTTAATAGCTATGAAATCGAACCATTAAATAAAAACGGATGTGAGTATCATTATAGACATCATCTAAATAATCTAAATCAATGTGTAACATATATTTTTACATCACAATGTTAAAATAAATTGATATATATTGCTAACAACAACATCTTTATAAAAATTTAAAATGATGTTCATATCATATTAATATATCAGTTGTGTACATATTTCATAAGATAGATTATTTTAAAACAATGAAAAATCAAAAATTATATATATGAAATTAATGTACACAAAATCAATATAATAAAAAAAGATGTCTATTTTGTTTTAATACATTGACTATTTTAAAAATAGTGATGTAAATGTAAAATTTAGGCATGGTGTCGACATTTTCAAAAGCTTATAAATAAAAAATAAGGAGGCTTTAACGACAAGTGAACATGTCAAAAATAAACTTCAGGGTTGATTTATATCTATATTTAAAATAAAACAGATGTTTTAACAAAGAAATGACATCAGCTTAAAACCGATGTGGAAAAATTGATCTTTTACTACACGCACAAAGAGATCGGAATTTTTTTTGAAAGACATCTGTTCACAACAGATGTCTAATTGCATTTTTCTAGTAGTGTTTCAAGACCAAGGAAGTATAATTTCAAGACCAATGAAGTATCTTGCAATGCCATGATCTCTTATAGTGAAAGCTCTATGCAGGGTTGCTTTGGTCTCATTTATCACCCTAATACCATCACTAGTAATCAATAAATCATCCACATAAACCAAGGCAACAACAATGCCATTATGAACCTGCTTAATGAACAATGAGTAATCTTCAATAGATTGCTCATATCCCAGGCTCACTAAGAATTTACACAGCTCTGTGTTCCATTGTCTAGATGCTTGCTTCAGACCATAAATAGATTTCTTCAATCTATAAACCTGACTAGGTTTGCTAGTGAGATAGCTTTCTAGAGGTATCATATACACTTCTTCCTCTAGCTTTCCACGAGGAAAAGCATTATTCACATCTAGCTGATGCAGATTTCAATTTCTGATAGTGGCTACTGCAATCAGAATCCTCACAGTTGAGAATTTTGCAATATGAGAGAAAGTGTGCTTATAATCTTTCCCTTTAATTTGATTATATCATTTGGCAACTAGTCTTGCCTTGTATCTTTCTATTGACACATCAGGTCTGTACTTTATCTTATACACCCACTTGCTCCCATTTGCTTTGTGATCAATTGTTGCATCCACTAATTCCCAAGTATCAGTCCTCTCCAAGGCTTGAAGTTCTAAGTTCATAGCATCAACCCACTAACTTTTTTGCACAGCTTGCTTGTAACTGTAAGGTTCTTGTTCAGCAGCCATACAAACGAAGGAATTCATAATCTCCGGATTCTCATGAATAGTATCTCCAAGACATTCTGCTAAGAAGGACTGTGACATGGATGTCCTCTGACGACCACTTCTGCAATCATAGTCCTGGAGACGTCTGGGTAATATATCCTCTCTGGTAGATCTTCTTAAAGGAGGAAATTCATTCATGTCTTGTAATATTTCAGCAGACATATGATCATTGCTTCTAGTTGAAGCCAATGAATCAGCAACCTTTGATGGAAAAGGTGAGTGACTAAAGTCCACACCCAAATGTACATTTTGAGGAGGAGAATAACTATTTGAAGTAGTCATGGGATAGGTGGCTGTATATACATCATCAAGTGCAGGATTAACCAGAGGTAATGAAGGGTGAATATGGTGATCAACCTCAACCTTTCCTTCTGATCTGTCTTTGCAAGGAAATGAATCTTCCTTAAATATGACATATCTGCTAACAAAGGACCTATTATTGTCTAGATCCCATAATTTGTATTCTTTTTGGCCAAAAGGATACCCAAGCAATACACATTTCCTTGCCTTAGCTTTCAATTTGTCTCTGTCACTGTAAGACACAGGAGCATAGCATAAGCTACCTATAACTCTCAGATCATCATATGTAGCAGGCTTGTTAAATAGTTTTTCATGAAATGTTGATCAATTTAACACATCTGTTGACATTTTGTTGACGAGATGTGTAGCAGCCATAACACATTTACCCC
This sequence comes from Persicaria tinctoria, assembly GCA_037127255.1. Lineage (NCBI taxonomy): Eukaryota > Viridiplantae > Streptophyta > Magnoliopsida > Caryophyllales > Polygonaceae > Persicaria > Persicaria tinctoria. The sequence goes on along the minus strand of JBANSL010000012.1, from coordinate 35,567,967 downwards.
AAAATTTCAGAGGCAGACCATCATGGAGTCTCAAGCATTTAGCTATCTCAATAAGATGTATGTGCTTTCTTTTCACTCTCCCATTCTGTTGAGGAGTGTAAGGTATAGATTTTTGATGAATAATGTCTTTGAGAGCAAAGAGATCAGGGCACTGTCTTTGGACAAATTCAGTCCCATTATCCATCCTCACATTCTTAACTGAACTACCATAATGATTCTCCACATAAGCAATAAAGTCATTAACTGCTTTGAAAACCTGCAATTTGCTCTTAGGCAATAATGTCCAAGTAACTCTAGTACAGTCATCAACAATAGCAAGAAAATATGAATGTTCATCATAAGTAAGACATCTATATGGATCCCATAAATCGATATGTATTAAATCAAAAGGCCTACTGGCAATATTCACACTTCTTTGAAAGGGAAGTTTGTGATGTTTTGACAAAGAACAAGACTCGGAATGGAAATTATCCAAAACTGAGGAACTAAACATCCTCAAGTGTTTCAACTTACTAATAGAACTATGACCAAGTATAGCATGAACAACTTCAATGCTTGTACTGACTTTATTACATCTTCTCACATGACAGTGATTTTCTTCTTTCAACCTGGATCTCTCTAACTGAATCTTGTATAAGCCATTCTCCCTGATGCCTGACAGATGCACCTTCTTAGAGTCAGGGTTCTGGAAATAACCACAAGACCTTGTAAATATGGCTATGAGATCAGTATCATCAAGTATTTTTCCAACTGATAATAATCTGTGCTTAAAATTAGGCACAAGCAATACATCATTCAAATTAATAGAGTCTGTCAACTGTAATTCTCCTTGTTCTGTCACAGACTTGATTGAACCATCAAGCTAGCCAATATGAACTGGCCTATTCAATCTCTTCTTTTCAGACAAAACATGACAATATGCTACCATGTGATCTGTAGCTCCAGTATCTACAATCTATTCAGCTCGAGATTGCTCTTTCAACACAATATTAGCTATATTGAGAGGAATCATACCTGCAAAATTAGCTGCAGAAGTGTTACTGCTCTCACTGTAATTCTTTCCTTTCATCTTCTTAAGAATCTCCTGGTAAATTTACCATGGCAGAGTCTAGGTCACCATTTATATCATCTTCTATAGGAGAATTTTGCACCTGTGTATTCATAGAGTCAGCAGCATTAGCAAATTTCCTTTTAGGTGCATTGTTGGAATTCTTCTCTTTCTCTTTCAACTCCTTAAACTAATTAGGTATTCCATGGAGTTTGAAGAATTGCCCAGCAAGATGTCCCTTCATATTGCAATAAGTGCAAGTAGAGTTGAGCTTAATTCTCTTAAGCTCCTTCCAGACCCTTACTTCCCTCTTGAGAGGCATATTGCTGGTGCTTAAAGGCCTATACTGATAAGAATTTCCATTCCTATTGACTGCCATAACATTGGAATTAGCATTCATGCCTTGAGAACCAGCATCATTAGTGGCACCATTGCCACTTTCCACCTGTTGCCGGATATAGTAGGCTTTATTGATACTACGCAAAGGATCAGTTGCCAAAATAGAGTTTCTAGCAGGTTCGTTTTTGTCATTCAAACTCATCAGAAGCTGCATAAGTCTGTTCCGAGATTCAATCTCTGTGAACTTCTTCTTCATGTCACAAGTGCAGTTAAACAATGCTCCAGATACACACTCTGGCATATTCTCTAACACTTGCAATTCATCCCAACTTCTTTTAAAGAGATTATACAGATCTGCCAAAGACATGCTTCCCTGCACAATATTCCCATGTCTCTTCTTGATTTGAAAAATAAGAGGAGCATTAGTTCGCCCATATCTTTCCATGATTTCATCCCACAAGAGTTTAGATGAATCTACAAACATAAAGCCTCTACAAGATTTTTAGTCATAGAATTCAGAAGCCATCATCTCACCATATAATCAGCTCTTATCCATCTCTCAAGATCAACATTGCCAACAACAGGTCTAACACATGATCCATTTATAAAGCCTAACTTACATTTAGCACCAAGAGTCATGACAATCCCACGACTCCATGTCATATAGTTAGTTCCATCAAAAGGAACAACAACCAGATGTGCACCTGAATGATCAGAATTAGAAAGGAATAAAGGATCTCCAGAGTTACCTTGCCCTGCCATGTCGTCTATCAATCTGTTTCCAGAGTTTCCAACCGTGAACATATGCTATGCAGTAAGCAAATCAACGAGAATCATCACTCTAATTCCCAAGACAAGCCTCAAGCTCTGATACCATGTGAAAATAAGCTATGAATCACCTGCAACAAGCTGATGTTAGAGTGAAAATAAGGCAAAATCAGTAAGAACATTCATTGTTCTTCATATGAACACATAGAGAAAAAATTGGCAAATGTGGGAGCTGATCATTGACGGCAGCAATCCCAAAACCCTACCTCTCTTGGTAGTTAGTGCATAGCTTTTATATGAGTGCAAACAAATGGCATGTGTCTAGCACATGATCCTAGCTAGATGGGACAAAAGCACTTATTACACAGGAGGACAAAAAAGTAGAATAAGAACACTTAGCTAGGAAATAAGGTCTTAAGGAAATGAAATGATCGATAGTGATCCTGACTAACAACATAATATTCAAGGATCATAATCTTCATAAAAGTTTAAATTATTGGGTAGGGCTTCTCTTCCTTAGATTTTGTGGTCTTTTTTCCATTCCAACCAATGTGAAATGAATATTTTTATTCCAACAAGCTCTCTCAAGTGCAACCCGGTGGGTTTCGATAACTTAATCTCTTTTAGCCCAGCCCGAAGGAAGGAAAATCGTCCGACTCGAACTTGCATTGTTCTGATAATATGTGAAATTCCGAGAAACCCCAGCATGTTCGTATGAAAATGCGTACAAAAATAATATCGAGTTTATTTTATTTTTGGTTATAATTAAGGCCGGAATTCACCATTTTAAAACAAAAGCTTAAGTAAACCCTCCTTATATTTAATATTTATTTATTTCACTCCACAATCAACCTACGATCTCCAACATCCACCTATTAGGCTCATACGTGATACGTTACAAGAAATCTACAAAACGTTACAAATTATAAGATTATATGACACACACACACCTTAATATAGCTGTTTCCTGAATTAAGATAACCCGTAGATATTAGATATAAAATATTTAAAAAATAATAGAGATCAAAACACCAAAATCTCTTGTAAAAGTTTTCTAAAAAAGAGATCAAAACACCAAAATCTTTAAAAAAATTATCATCCATCTCCAACAGTATAGTTTTCGTACCTTGTACGAGATTTATCCCATAAAATCAATAAATTCGATTTATTTATTATTATAATTTATTTTGTTGAAAATATCAATGTCTTCATTTTATTATTTTTCATTTACTATTACAAATCATGTATGGTTTTTAAGGATGATAAAAACTTTATAAAATAGCAACCTTTTTTTTATAATTTCATATTATATAATATTTATAATATATATTAAATTATATAAGGAAATTATGAATCAAACAAAGCTTTATATTTCGAATCCCATTTTAGTTTCATATATTATATAATATTTATAAGTCCAACTAAGCTTTATATTTTGAATCTCATTTAAATCTTATTTATAACTTAAATGGTTGACATGGGGCTTGATGGAAACATTTAATTTTAGATGTTTTTCTTTTCCTCTAAATATAGAGAAATTTTTACTCTCTCTCCTCATTTCTCTATTTTACAAAACAATATAGAGTAGTTGTTGGACCATGAAATCCATCTTTTTCTCTAAATTTTCCAATTTTCTCTATTTTAGTGCTTCTCTTAGGGATGCTCTAATATTAGATATAAAATATATAAAATATAACAAGAGGTTATTATTATTGTTAATAACAATAATAATAACCTCTTGTTATATTTTATAAAACTTCATTTGAAATAATTATTTAAATAAAATCACATATCGTAATTTTTTTTAAAGGTATATATATACATGAATTTATCTCTTATGGTATTTACTTATCTTCTATATAGTATGTCACACATGTGGAAACCTATATTAAACCTAAATAATTTATTGTGTTGAACCGGTTGAACCGATCCAAGCTAAAATAAAAAAAATAGAAAACCGGTCGGTTCGGGTGAACCAACCCTCTTTCTTCCTCCTCCTTCCCGTGTGCAACTCCTAGCCTTCTTCAATGGTGGTTTTTAATTCTCCGCCGTTTCGACTTCAAAACGCCTCTATTAAGTGCTCCTCTCCACCAACATCACAAAAACATGTTCGAATTTTGGATTGAACAATGTATTAAGCTTCGAATTCGTCCAAGTTCACTTTGCCCCAAAACCAAAGGTTGGGTCGTTTGGATTGATTTATTCAACGTTTCTTGCAATTGAATATATAAAACTGATCACCATAAGAAGATGAAGAGATTGGTGTATTTAATTTGATCTTTCGTGCTCATTTTAAAGATCAACTATAAAAGGATCTTCAACCTTCGGGAGCGGGGTACACCATGGAAAGCTAATCTCCGAGCTCCGAATGTAGTTCATCGTCTTCTAAGACCTTTAATCTATAACCCCATTCAAAAAGTCTTGAGAAAAGTATACAAAATAAAAACTCCCCAAATTTGATCGGACCTTCGCCGGAGCCGCTCACCCACCACCTTCCAGCCGTGTCGCCGCCGCTAAAACCCTCGGCGAGGAACTTCCCGGCACCAGGAAGATGTATTGGCCACCGTAGTCCACCTTTGTGATCTTTCGCCGTCGCTAGGATTCGTCAAAGTTGCAATCGAGCCTTGCCGGAGAGGCTGCTGGAACGTGCTGTAGGGGTAGAGGTTGGAGATGGCTAATTACGTAAACCCTCCCCAACGTTTTAATTTGTTTAAATTATGCCCCTGTTTCAATTTTATAAATTTCATAAAAAATGTTATTGTTTTTCATATCCTCTTATATATTCATGTTCAATACTCTTAGTTGTGGGTACGTTAGAAGTCGGAGATTTGACAATGTTTCTGCCTATCTTTTGTTTTGGCTAAAGTCCAACATTATGGTATGTGCAAATATACTTTGTAATTTACCAGTATTTGCGTTTTTGCTTGATTGGTAATTTTATTTGCGAGTTAACGATTCACATCACTAAGTATTTGCTTTTAGTTTTCTATAGAGTTTTATTAAATATATATTTAAATAATTTCCCCCGTTTCAAAGATTTATTTATAAGATGTGCTTTTGAAGACAGATGATATTTTTTATTTTGAAAATTGATAGAATACTATTAGTTTTAAAAAATATCTTTCTATAAATATAATAAGAATTAAATAAAACATAGAAAATACCATATTGTAGAATTTAAGAAAGTCTTATGCTTAAATTTGAGAAAGTCTTATGCTAATAAAAAATGAGTAATTAAAAAATTATGGTTAAATTTGCTGGATAAGTTATTGAAATTTCATTACCCTATTGTAGAATTTATGCTTTGTTAATTTTTTGCGTCATTCACCAAGTATAATACCAGTCACGTAATTGATATAAAAGTATGCCCCGGGCGTAGCACGGGTCTGCCACCCTAGTTTGGATTAATAATTTAATACTTATGACTTGATAAAATTTATTGAGGCCTATCTAATAGAAAAAAAGATTAAAATGTTGAGAGTTGTACAAAATTTGAGATTCGAACCCATGACTGTAAGAAAACATGCATGCCCCGTAGCAATTCAACAACCACCATGCCAATCGACATTTGTGTTAATTTTAAAAATGTTTTATTATATATATACTAAATTAGTAAAAAATGAGGCCCCGTAAAATCGGAGGCCCAGGGCAGTCGCCCGCTTTGCCCTCCCCCAAGGCCGGCCCTGATTGTTATGTATTAGGGATAGGGATGACGGATAGAGAAAAATTAGGTTATAAGAAAATAGGAAGCCGTAAATTAATTAAGAATAATAAACATGTGATCAATAACTAATAAATTGTCGGGTCAAGGTGGATGATGGTGAACATGAGTGGTAAATCCGTACTTAATTATATATGCTACCTAAATTAGGTGAACATATTAGTTATATAAAATACTCCTTCCATTTGGAAAAATATATAAAAATATATATTTTACTCTTTACATATCATTTTTTAAAATGATAAGAAACATAAAATAACTATTTTTTTATAAATTTTTATAAATAATTTTATACTTGTTAATAATTAAAAAATAGTTATTTTAAATATTTTTATTATTCTAAAAACTATACGTATGATAAATAATATATATGTTTTTTCGAACGGAAAGAGTAGATATGGTTTTTGAAGAGAAAGCTGTTTTGGGTGCTCGTGTTGTGTAAAGCTACATACCTTAATTTATAATTGTGAAATTTGAACGATCGATAAAAGTACCATTTTAATAATTAGAATGTCATAGTCACGCTGCATATTGCATAATTATCCAATTGATCAAGAACGATCGCGATAAAATCATACGTAGTGTATACTAATTTATTAATTAATTAACTTTATATATCTATATATCCCTAGCTATGTACAGATTACAATTTAATTAGTGGGACTTTGTTTGTCGTTATATATATAGTTTTAAGAACATTTTATGTAAGCACATTTAATTTAACTAAATCTAATCAAAAGCGTTCCAAGTTGATAATGCACGTCACATACTGATCCGTAATAAATTTGTTAAAATCTCATGATCGAATACACTTTTTTATTGCTTTATCTGAATTTGATCGAGTTGTTAATTTAATGAATGAGTTCAGAAAACCCACACGATCGAGCTACCCGGTTTTCGGAGCCTAATTAATCTGTATGAGTCAAAAGATGGATTTTTTTTTGTGTGTGTACGTAGAGGCATTTACTCCTTCTTTGAATCGGTAAATAAAGAGCGGCCATCCAAGATTCGAACCGGGAAAACTTTGGTATGTTAAACTTTGAGCCTTCAGCTTTTTTCTTTAAAGCTCCACAAAATTCATGTTTCCTAGCCTATGATAAGCCTGACCCATCCGAGAATTAGGATTTGAGCTGGTTATGGATGTTATTTTGAGTTGAGAGAGAAAAGCTATGGTTTGTGCTTATGTTGAGAGGCTTTGAGAGAGATGTAATGTTATGTGCTTATTTTCCTCATATTGTATTTCATGCATTTTGGTCAAAGATAAAAAAAAATAAAAAGCTTGGACTTAGGGAGGATAATATTCACATAGGGATAAAAGTAAGCTAGAAAAAAAAGAGCAATTGAAAACAAAAAAAAAGAAAAAAAAAGGGGGGGGGGGGGGCGCATTCGAAAAAGAAAAAAAAAAGAGCCTTGTTATTTCTTACATATGAGAGTTGGATAAATGTTTGGTTGGAAGTTTGATATTTAGAGTTTTCATCTTTTGAGGGTTTTGAGAGTCTTATGTTATTTTGAGAGATGATACTTATGTTATGCGAGCTTATTGTTATGTATTGGAATTTTTGTTATTGGAATGATTTGCGAAGTATGGAGGTTGGAGTATTGTTCTGGTTGTTTGCTAACCATTTTTCCCGGATTTTTAGCACCACAAGCCTATATGTTTCTCATGCCTTATGTTCCTACCAAAAGCCCCATTACAACCCCGCCGAATGGAGTCTTCTATGAAGGCTTCCATTGAGCGAAAGTCCTCTTGATGTTGCTTATTTTCTTTGACGTATTTGGTGGAGAATTTGTGATATAAATGTCAATGCTTATGAAGCTTTTTGTATAATGAATCAGTTGAGAGTTGTTCTGTAAAGCCTAAACACATGAGAGCATGAGTGAAACACCTTTATCCCTATGAGGTTGGATGAATAGGCATGCGGGCTACTTGGTCATTTATATACATGCTATGATGTTTGTCTACCTTGTTTGTGTCTGCACACATTTGAGATGTTGCTTTTGATGAGGCGAATGCATGTTGAATATGTTTGCGGGATGTTTAGTTATTTCTATGTTCTTCATTAATAGAGGACTAGCGAAGCTTACGCGTGGGGAAGTTAGTTGGAGTTATGACAATTTGTTTATGACAATTTGTTTGTTTTTTTCATGTTTAATTTTCACTTGTTATGATATAAAAAATTTTGTTTTAGACATTAAGAAGTCTCCATCTCTATGTTATAATCTAGTTCGCTAGAGGACTAGCGAAGCTTAAAGTGTGGGGGAGTTTGATAATTTATATTTTATATGATCATTTTTAGGTGGTCTTAGGTACATTAGGTATTCATATTGCGTGTTTAATAAGCATATGCATATTCTTGGTCATTTGGTATTCGAAGTGCGGAATCTACGGTTTCTAGTGTTTATTTGTAGGTTATAAGATCCGGAGGTCTTTATGGAGAAATCCCATATTTAAGGTTCTGAGAAGTTAGAATTAGCTTCTGAGGTTTGTATGATAATCGTAGTGCTTGGAAAGAGCTTTCCAACACATATTCATATGCGACAATCGGACAAAGGATGACTCCGAAAAGTGCATTACAAATTCAGTCTGCCGAAGTTGTCAGCATTGTACGGACGGCGCCCGCCACCCTTTCCACGGCGCCCGCCGCCTCGTCAATTCCGGATTTGCAATACGCGGCCCAATATATCTTTATGAGAACTTTTATCTATCTTTCCTAGGGTTTTGGCCGGCGCCTTTGAGTCCTATATTAGACATATTTCCAGCATTCTTTCAATGAACTAATTGAGAACTAACATTCTATAAACTCAAAGAGAGATGAGAGGATTTAAGTTTAGGGATTCAATGTTCGTTATGCTTGCCTAGAATTCTTGTGGTTTTGCTATGATTCAAGACTTGGTTGATTGATTGTGAGACTTGATTTCTATATTATTCATGAGTTTATTTATCATCTTGTTCTTCGTGTTATACTTTTGTTCCTTTCCATGACTGGCCATCTAGTTAGGAATTGCATCTATGCTATGAATCTGTTATTGGTTTCTTGATAGCAAACAAAGTCATTGATTTAGTGATATTTCTATGCCTTTATAGTGGATGATAACAATTGATCTATGTGGTGTAGATTCGATTAGGGCTGATCAGTTCGGTTTGCGCCTATCTGTCTTAATTGCATTGAATCAATGTGCCAATTGGTCTAAGTACTTGAGTTCTCAATGCTATTCTTTAGTGATACGGAGTATTGAATAAGGTGATTGTATCTCTGCGGATCCTTCAACTTTAGTCAAGTCGACATAGGCTTAGGAATAATATTGATATACTAGTTAACTAGTTAAGTTGTTAGTTTGGGTTATTACATTTGGCGAGGTGAAACAGACAACATTTCACCCCACCACTGGCGCAGACCGGTGTCTCGGTTGCTAAGAGCACGATCTTACCAAGAAAGCAGAGGGAATAAAGAAGCTCACTCACCAGTTGCAGATTTTAGGAAACATAGTTGGGGATCCTGCCTTAATGGAAAAGTTTAAGAATCTAACATTGAGACTTTTCTAGCCACTTTTTTCATTTTAATTCATTAGGTTTCTAGGTTTGATTTTCCATTCAAGAACAGGAGGTTAGGTACGTCATGCTTGACTAATTTTCTAGCTTCATCATGATTGAGTAGGAAACTTGACATATGTCTTAAACATCGGTTACCAACCTTACTTGGTGTTATTCATGTGCCTAGATTCGTAGTAACATGTGATATCTTTATGTTAAATCTTAGCCGTACTTTGGTTACATAAAGGTGTAAGGGATTAATTGTGCTCGTTGTACTTTAATCTACTCAAACTAAGATGGGAGGAAATCGTAGAGAACAACTTTAATTGGATTAGATGACCAATAAAGGCAACCAATGTCGAGAATTTCTGGGTGGAAACATCTCTTTTATCTATCACTTGCATTTGTGTATATTGTTTTCTTTTATTCTCTATTTCATCCCTTTTCTTTAAATTGATAAATACACAAGTCATCGAAATACTCGTTTCTCTATAAGATCGACCCCTTACTTGCATACTATACTTGTTTGTTTGTTTGGAAAATTATTTTGATAACAGAAATCAACGACATTACCTCCGTCAAGTAGTGCTCTTATTAAATCACCAAGTATGTAATCGATTTCATTTTGAATTTTTTATTTATTTATGGTTTGCATTGGTGGATTGTAATTGAGGCTTTTGCTAAATCGATTTCAATTTTTAAATTTAGGGTTTGATGAGTTGAAATTGGTGATTTTGAATTGAAGTTATATGTTTGGGGAATTTAGGGTCTAGATATTACTTGTATTGCTAGGTGGTTACCACCATCCAATTATCCTGGTTTGAAGCTTTTAAGAAGAAGAATAAATCTTTAATTCGATCAGTCCACGATTGAAGGGATGAGGAATACAACGCCCTAGAGGCACCGCTTTTCTAGACATTTCCTTTGAGTTTGCCAGTGGTGTAGGAGGAAATCGAATTAAATAAATATAAAATATAAATTCAGATTGAAACCTAGTCCACGCAAATAAATTCAAGACTTCCTCCCGCTGTAGTTGAAGGGTCAGGATCAATCCACGAGGAAGCGTGTCAGCGGATCCCAAGCAGCGAGAAATCACATTTTTTTTGGTTATGAGGGTGACTCGATATCGACCCAAATGATTCGATATCGACCCAAATGATTCGATATCGACCCAAACCTGTCAATTTCGTGTGTTGCACCTGCAAGAACAAAAGCAACAGACTCGACATCGAGTGGGGGACTCGATGTCGAGTGGTTAGCAAGAGACGTCGATTGGCTCAAAAGACTACCAGTCGACATAGATGACTCCATGTCGACTCGGGGGAACCGATTTTGAGTGCTATGCAGTAACTTAAAAACGTCGGCAAAAGTGGACGAAGAATAAAAGGATGGAAACGAATGGTGGACAGAAATAACCACGGTTTTGAGTTTGACGAAGACCCAACGAACGACAAAATAACGATGTGAACAAATATGAAAGGAAACTTCCAGGGTCAGGGCTTACCACAACGACAACCATGCAAGTGAATTCATAAATCGCAAAAGACAAGAACTTTATCGATAGAGGACAAGGCTTTCACCAAATCCGGCAAATAGGAATACAAACCTTTCGATAAATAACCCTAATTACATCTATCTTTTTGATAATTAGGATTAATAAACTTCCGAATAGAAGCCCTAATTACTACCCAAGTTTTACAACACGAGTTCCTTAATTTTCCAATTAAAGATGAAGCACAAAGAACAAAGCGGGATAAAGTACCTTTCTTTTGCGACTCAACAATCCACTGCCATGGCTATCGTCGGGCTCACCCCGACCCTAGAAGAAGGGCGAATACTCGCTCATCGTGACAAGAAACATGATTGATGAAAAGGAATAAACTTGCATTGACTAAATACACAACCTTTACAATCCCGGCACTCCAACGTCTATCCTAAATAATTGTTCAACCCACAAGGATAGAAAGTAGATAAAATGATAAAAGATCTTCTCTTCATGTGCAAGTACTCTCCATCTCGAATTAGGACTTCCAAACATGTCGGACCGGTTCTGGAGACTCGCTCGATATCGAGTAGATGACTCGATATCAATTCAACTCGGTGATCTCGAGTGGTTGCTCACTCGACGTCGGGTATGCATATGGATCTCGAGTGATGCTTCACTTGATGTCGAGTTGTTGGGTCGACGCCGAGTCATTTTCTTCAGTTATTTACGTGTTGCTTCAATGTCCACTCGATGTCGGGTCCTCTTCACTCGATGTCGAGTCCTTCAGTAGACGTTAGGTGAATTCCACGGAAATCTGCACTTCTTGGTTTTGCTCCGATTTCGCTCCAAATTCTGCAATATTAAACAGAAACTAGTGTAGACCTCTATTTCTTGCAAAAAAAAAACTACTACACAAATTCACTATATTCCAAACCTAGAATATATAAAATAATGGAATAAGGAGATAAATTAAGTACAAAAACATGGCATAAAACATAGACATCAAATCACCTCATACTTAAGCTTGTTTCTCCCCAAGCAATAACTTGGATGGTCATTCAGGGGAAACCTACAAAAACTCTCAACATCGTGAATTCATTCTCATATTACCAAAGACACTAAATTTCCATCCTCGAGAAGGTATTAATGTCTTCAAATTTATGCCTATGAACGAAAAGCAACATCTCACAAAAAAGGAGGTTATGAAAACAATTTTTCTGCGACAAAGCAATAATAATTAAGATTACTTTATTTAAGCTAAAGGAGTAGATTAGTAAAAGGCTAAAGGTGGGATATATTTGGCCATGTAGTGCTAATGATCCGGGGAAATGGAGTAATTCCCAAACTTTCATACCACATTCATTCTTCATAAGATTTCTCACATTTCTCTCATCACTCAATGCTTTTTTCACTATAATGCTTTTACCTCTCTAACCTCAACACTGTCTTCTCGCGAGTTGCAAACATGGGTGTCATGAATGGCCCTGGATACTTAGTGTTTCGGACTTCTCACCTTGGTGTCCCATCCTGCGGAACTAACATCTCGACGCAGGCAGGGTCAATCTACCTTTATCTCTTGAGGTGACCGGATTTTCTTTTACTCATTAAATTTTCCATAAACTTTCAATTTCCTGTCAAACTCCAATAAAGATGAAAACAATACAAACACCATATAATATCTCCAAAAATGATTTTCATTCTCAACATAATCCCTGGATAGAAAATAAGGTAAGAAAGGGCAATATATAGTATATGTGGAGTAAAAATAATGTAATGATGTGTAAGGCTCATGATATGGATTTGTGATGCAAATAGAGCTGGCAAAACATGACCCGAACCTGAAAACCCGACCCGGTTGACTCAAAACTGATTGTTCTGAAAACCGAACCAACCCGTCCATTTTGGACCCGAAATCCGAATGAACCAAACCCGAACTTTAAGATACAATCTAGTAAATTTTTTAAGATGAATATTGAAATAATGAAAAGTTAAGGCAATCCAAACCCGAAATAACTGATACTCGAATAAATGAAACCTAATATAACCAAAACCTGAACCCGACCCAACCGATTTACTAATTTATTAGACATTACCCGAAACATGACTAACCGAACCCGACCCCGACCCAACCCGCCCGATCGCCACCTCTAGATGCAAATAGGTATAGGTATGGCTAGGAATATCAAATGAGCGTTATATGGAAAATATAAAGTCATCCATCCTCTTATTGTGCAACATGTAAAAAGCAACATCAAATTTACCTCACTTTTGTGGTTTTCTCAAGAAAAATTCGCACTTCATTGAGACTTCCCTTTACTAGGCAATTTTGTGCAATATCTCTAATGAATCCTCTCTTGCATCACCGAGCCCTGTTTTTAGTTTCCATGATACTATTTTCTTGAAAAATTTGCAAGCTTTGGGCGATGTCTCAGAAAACACTTTGGGTTAAGCAATTAAACACAAAAACAAAGAATTTAACCAAAGTTTACCATGTATAAGCAAAGTCAAGAACATTATATATAATACAAAAACGAGCTTTTCCCTAAACCAATACTTAAAATATAGTGTCCCACTATATAAATATAAATCAAGGATAAAGGAACGAACTCATAGAATAATGCGTTGAAGGAGGAGATTTAGGTGATGTCGAGTTGATTGCCAAGAGTCGATATCGAGTGAATGACTCGATATCGACTGCAATTTATGGTGTCGAGTGAAGTATTGAAGTCGAGGGCTCCTCTAGGAGTCGACATCAAGTGGGCCCACTCGATGTTAAGTGCTTCTTGTGTCCCTCAACCCCCCTTTTGACGTCGACGTCGAGTGATCGAGTCGACATCGACTGGTCCTTTAGGGACTTCGTTTCCTCCTCTTTGAAATCCTTTGTGCTTCGCGTGCTGAAATTTGTTAGCTTTCACACGAAGACAAGATTTCCAACATAAAGTGTTCGAAAATCAAAAACCAAAAGTATAAAAATAGCGGTTTGCCTCCCATAAGCGCTAGGCATTACGTCGCTATCTCGATCTACTTTCCTTTCTAGACCTTAGCTCGATCTCTTCCTCAGGGTCATCCTTGTCGTAGTACTTCTTGACCATTTTCCCATTTACTTTGAAGGTGGTGTCATCGTTGCCAAGTAACTCCACCGCTCCATGAGGGATATATATATTGAACCATGAAGTATTCGCTCCATCGTGTCCTTAATTTCCTTGGAAACAAGCAAAGTCTAAAATTGTATAATAGAACCTTGTCACTTGCCTCATATGTCTTGGGCACTAGCTTCCTATCGTGCCATTTCTTCGTGTGCTCCTTGCAGATTTTGGCATTATCGTATGCCTTTAAACGTAACTCCTCAAGTTTCTGCAAGTCAATGAAACGTTTTTTTACCTGCCTCGTCGAGGTCCATGTTGAGCTCCTTAAGAGCCCACATTGTCTTGTGCTTCGATTCGATGGGCAAATGGCATGACTTGGCATAAACAAAGTTGTAAGGAGTTGTCTGCGGCGGTGTCTTATAGGTCGTTCAATAGGCCTAGAGCGCGTCGTCAAGCTTAGACGACCAATCCTTCCTCGAGCGGGAGACTATTTTCTCCAAGATGGCCTTGATTTGTCAATTGGAAACTTCCGCTTGGCCACTAGTTTTGGGATGATAAGGTACTGCCACCCTGTGCGTCACCTCATACATAGCCAAAAGAGCATCAAATCCTCTTTCAATGAAGTGTGAGCCACCATCTGAAATAAGAACTCTAGGAACACCAAAGCGAGAAAATATGTTAGTTTTAATAAACTTTGAAACTACCTTCGCATCGTTGGTTCTAGTGGCAACAACCCCAACCCATTTAGAGACTTAGTAAACTGCCACCAGTATGTATTTGTAGGGCCTGAGGAAGGGAAATATCCCATAAAGTCAATGCCCCATACATAAAAAAGTTCCACCTCTAGAATCCCTGTTAGCGGCATCTCATTCCTCCGAGTAATGTTGCGCGCTCATTGGCACTCATTGCAAGAAGAAACATAAGCCTGCACATCCCTAAAAAGATTAGGCCAATAAAAACCACATTGAAGTACCTTCGTTGCAGATTTCAAGCATTTGGCATGTCCGCTTGTAGGGAGAGTGTGACAATGGTGAATGACACTCTCTACTTCTTCTTCCGGGATACAACGTCGAAAGATATGGTCCTTCCCATGCTTTAACAAGTAGGGGTCATCCCAATAGTATTGTTGAAGTGATAGAGGAACTTCTTCTTTCCCTACGAGGTTAGGCCTGACGGAATCTCGTTCCCTACAAGATAGTTAGCGTAATCCGCATATCAAATAACCTTTGCTCCCTTTACAACATAAATATCATGAATAGGACTAGAGGGAGAGGTAAAGAAGAAATCCTCACCAGAATCCGTGCGTACAAGCTCACTTGAAAATTCACTGGAGTCCGGTTGACGTCGGGTGGATTGAGTCGACGTCGAGTCAGGTTCTGCTCTCATCTTTGCACTCGAATTCAGGTGTCTCGTCAAGTAGTCTTTAGTCGAAGTCGAGTGGTTGTCACTTGACGTCGAGTCAACCTGCAGTGAAATAAAGGGAATGTAACTAGACTTACCTGCAGGCACTTGTCTAGTCGACGTCGAGTCAGGAGGGTCGACGTCGAGTGAACTTTCAACTCGATGTGCTTCCATTTTCAACAAGTGTTCGTAGGGGCGAGAATTATCGATAGGCGTGGCATCTTGGGATTCTTCTAGTACGTCATTGGGAAGCCTGGAGAGATGATCGGTTGTCGAATTCTCCACGCCTTTCTTGTTCTTAAGTTCAACATCGAACTCTTGGAGTAGAAGCACCCACCGGGGGAGCCTAGGTTTGTCATCCTTCTTCGCCATCAAGTACTTAAGAGCCGCATGGTCAGTGTGTACAATAACCTTAGATCCCATTAAATAAGAGCGCAATTTTTCAAAAGCAAAGACCAAGGCCAAGAACTATTTTTCCATTGTGGTGTACTTAGCCTGCACCACGTCAAGAGTCTTTCTTGCATAGTAAAAATAATGTAATGATGTGTAAGGCTCATTATATGACTCTGTGATGCAAATAGGTATAAGTATGGCTAGAAATATCAAATGAACATTATATGGAAAATATAAAGTCCTCCATCCTCTTATTGTGCAACATGTCAAAAGCAACATCAAAAATACCTCACTTTTGTGGTTTTCTCAAGAAAAATTCGCACTTCATTGAGACTTCCCTTTACTAGGCAATTTTGTGCAATATCTTTAATGAATCCACTCTTGCATCATCGAACCCTGTTTTTAATTAGTTTCCATTACACTATTTCCTTGAACAATTTGCAAGCTTCTGGCGATGTCTCATAAAACACTTTGGATTAAGCAATTAAACACAAAAACAAAGAATTTAACCAAAGTTTACTATGCATAAGCAAAGTCAAGAACACCATATATAATATAAAACGAGCTTTTCCCCAATTTCATACTTAAAATATATCGTGTCCCCACTGTATAAATATAAAACAAGGGTAAAGGAAGGAACTCACCGAATAACACGTCGAAGGGGGAGATTCAGGGGTTGTCGAGTCGATATCGAGTGAATGACTCGATATCGACTACAATCTATGGCGTCGAGTGGAGTGTTGAAGTCGAGGGCTCCTCTAGGAGTCAACATAGAGCGGGCCCACTCGATGTCGAGTGCTTCTTGTGTGCTTCGACCCCCCTTTTTGCAGTCGACGTCGAGTGATCGAGTCGACATTGACTGGTGCTTTAGGGACTTCATTTGTTCCTTTTTGCAATCCTTTACGCTTCGCGTCCTGAAATTTGTTAGCACCACATTGCCCAAATATAGCCCACCACTATACCTTTTACCTTTTCTTCACCATTGCGCATAAAAGTCCTCTTGATTATTAATGCTATGTTACGTATGAAATTCTTTTTACACAACCCTCCTTTGTGTGCGATGTTGCTTTCATTCATAGGCATGGATTTGGTGACATTAGTACCTTTACGATGATGGTAATTGATTGCAGGGTTATATGAGGATGAATTTATAATGTTAAGAGTTTAATTTCTTCCCCTATATGACCATTACAAGTATTGCTTGAGGACAAGCAAGCTTAAGTATGGGGTGTTGATGTGCGCTCATTTTACCATGTTTTTCGCTTACATCTGTTTCGATTTATGTGCATATGGATTATAAAAGCATGAGATTTGTGTAGTTTATGTTTATTTGTAAATTATGGAGGTCTACACAAGTTTCTGTTAAATGCTGCAGAATTCGGAGCAAATTTGGGCAAAACTAAGAAGTGTTGATTCTACTAAAAAGCAATAGATATCGACTGGAGCACCAGAAATCGACCAAGATGACCAGAAATCGAGTGGAGCCACATGACCAAAAATCGACCAATATGACTCGATATCGAATCTACAACTCGATATCGAGTGAAACCTCACCATGAAAGGAGTCGATATCGAGTCCTATGAATCGATATCGAGTGAGCTCCACTAGACATGCACACATGCAGAGCCGACGTCGAGTGTCATTCCACTCAAGATTTGCACATGAGTCGATATCGACCAGTTTGGTCGATATCGAGTGAAGTCAAGTAGCTGATCTAACGCGTTTTCGAGTCTGAATTTGGAAAAGCATTGCATAGCTTGGAAGGAAAAGATCTTTTATCAAGTTGGAAGACTTTCTATCCCTTTTGGTTAATTCCATATTTACCAAGGGGTTATTTCCTATTTATTTATTTGGAATTTTTATCCTTAGATAGATTTAGATATAGATAGATAGATTGCTTCTCCCAAGAATAGCTAGGATTGAACCCTATAAATAAAGCCCTAGAGGCTGGTGTAATACATCAAATCCGCATCTCGATCCTTGTCGGTGTCGATCGATCTTCCTGCATAGATTAGAAGAGAAAGAGGCGGGGGTTGCTCCCCGAGGAGCCTCCGACGCTCAAGTCAGGATTGTATTCATTGATCGAGTCCCCCCTAACCCTAGTAGAAAACTCGAATATATAGCGAGGATTAGGGTTTACCTAGTAAAAGAAGATTATGCCCCTGGACATCTTATGTAATTACTTTTGCTCTATCAATTGCCCCTCGGGTTTCCTTATCACGATCTAGTGATGAGGGAAGATGAATAACACGAGTAGTGCTTGCCCCTTGTCTGAGTTGTATCCTGCAAGCTTCAGCATTCTCAACCGAATAACATGATAAAATCCAATTGGTGCGCCATTACCTGATCAACTGAAAGGTACGGTTCAAAATGATTAGATGAATTCTTTGCCATAAATGAGAGATAGCGTTAGTTGATAACGCTTTTATTTTTGGTTGACGATTCGATGGTTTTCATTAGGATTGAGCGTTTCGCTTTAAATAACATTCTTATTGCTTGATTTTGACTTTGGTTGGCGTTATTAGGGCTTAGAATTGGCTTTAGGTAGTCTTAAGTGACGATTCTTTGGCCATAAGTGGCGATCCATTGGCCTTGATTGGCGTTCTATTGGCCTTGATTGGCGATTCGTTGGCCTTGATTGGCGATATATTGGCCTTGATTGGCGATCCATTGGCCTTGATTGGCGATCCATTAGTCATGAGTGGCGTTATATTGGCCTTGATTAGCGATCCATTGGCCATGAGTGGCGTTATATTGGCCTTGATTGGCGATCTGTTGGCCATGAGTGGCGATCATTTGAATGTTTTTTTTTTTTGATATAATGTTGTTCGATATATAGATGCGCATATAAGCATTTCAAGAATTGCTAATTCACCGATGCAATCAACCATGCAATATGATTAACTAAATAACAAACTTGTCATCACAATAGGAAATAATAGAGAGAACTTAGCTTTTAGGTCTCACATGGACCGGTCGGGCATGATGCGTTGCTCTTCCAAGTGAGATATTATGGAAGCTAGGGCCTTTTCCGCAATTGTCTTAATTGCATTGACTCAGCTGCAATTTCCAAGAACTTCGGGCTGATTTCGTAATTTGCTCCAATTTGCAATGTAACGGCCGCTTTGCAAAGTAACGTCCCGGCGGCGGATTCATTATTGGTAATTAATCCAAATTAATTAATCCAAATTTCCAATGTGTAACACCTTCATTCATAGGGTTTGTATAGAGGCGGCGCTCGCATTCGGGCCGCATCCACAGGCACCTCGAACAGAAGGCGGTGAAGGTGGCGTTTGGCTCGTTGATGGCGGTGACTAGTAGCGAAGGAGGACGGCGGTGTGAGCGGTTTGCCGTTCTATCTCCCGCACTTGGCAGCCAGTGATCGACCCGCCTCGCTCGGCTTCGGCCCCAACAACAATGCGATGAGATGGAGGTCTATGTAGACCGGCGAGAATATGCCGAATTTGCGCTTAAAGTTGCCGAATTTGACGGCCGAGATCTCGTGGAGTTGCAGGATCAGTGCCTCCATCGCGGTGGGGCAGACGATGACATCGGAGTGCGGTGGCGGGGGATCGGATCAGTCCGGTAGGGCGTGAAGACTTCGGAAGCGAGAGCGTTTGCCTCCTCAGTCTTCACTGGGCCACGGAATGCGGCTCAGCCGTGATTCACCGAACATAGACCTCCATCTTCGGAAGCGAGAGCGTGAAGACTTCGGGGGGTCCGGTCCCGGCGCAGCCCCTGTTCATCGAGGATAACAATCCTCGGGTGCAGGCTGAGAATGCGGCTCCTGGCATCATAGGGCCGATAGTGCCCCGAGGCACTGGGCCACGGAAGTGAAAACGAGGTGCACCCCCATCAAGACGCACAAATCAGCGACGGGCATGAGGGATCCTCCCCGACTGCACTGTAGCGGATGCCCTCTGCGTTATGGTTCGAGGCCGGCGGCGCCCTGGGCGAAGGTTCCGCATCCACTACTTCATCATGCCCATCAATCGTCAATTCTTGCTTCTTTGTAGATTGGGAAATCCGATCTTGTAGCTTTTTGATCGATTTCCCACAGACGGCGCCATATGTAATACATCAAATCCGCATCTCGATCCTTGTCGGTGTCGATCGATCTTCCTGCATAGATTAGAAGAGAAAGAGGCGGGGTTTGCTCCCCGAGGAGCCTCCGACGCTCAAGTCAGGATTGTATTCATTGATCGAGCCCCCCCTAACCCTAGTAAAAACTCGAATATATAGCGAGGATTAGAGTTTACCTAGTAAAAGACGATTATCCCCCTGGACATCTTATGTAATTACCTTTGCTCTATCAGCTGGATTTTTATTCATTCTTCAACACACAACTAGTTAGGCAATAGAGAGTAGAGAGAGAAGGAGAGCCAAGTTTGAAGAGAGATTGGAGGATTCGGTTGTACTTTTCGACGTTAGTTTCAATACAAGTTTATTTCTTTCCAATGATGATGATGTCTATTGCGATGAGGCGCGAGTAATTCCCCTACTTCTAGGGTCGGGGTGAGTCCGGCAATAGTCATGTAAGTTTGTCAAAGGTATGATCTTTTTAAGCGACTTCATCTTCTATCCCTAATTGCATGATTCTTCTACGAGAGTAGTAGGTAAATCCTTATTTGTAATATTGAAGCGAAATCGATCTTATAATGAATTTGGACTAATTATCAAAAAGAATAGTAAAAATTAGTGTTTATGCGAGAGTATATATCCACCTATTTGTTAATAACGAAAGTTATTTGATGAAAAGCTTATTCCTTTCATGAATTTGGGATAATACTTATATGGTTATCGTTGAGGTAAATTCCCCGACTTTAGAATCGAAGTTTTTAAGTTTATTGATATTTACAACAAAACTGTGCGATTGTTTATGCTCATATACTACTTATTCATCCTAAATCTCTTCAGACTTCTTTTCCGACAACAATTGGTTACGTGTACAATTTCTGCAGAAGGAGTCGAAATCGACCAACACAGTCGATATCGACCGAGCATTGACTCGATATCGACTCTATACTCGACAACGACTTGCCTTTGTCTGTTTTGCAGGAACTTGCCCAGATTTCGACTAACTTGAATTGATTTCGACTGACGTATCCAGTCGATATCGAGTGAAGCCCCTGAGTCGATTCAGAACGTGGATTTGACGAGCTGCTTAGGATCCGCTGATACGCTTTCTCATAGATTCGATCCTTAATACCCGACCACTACAGCGGGAGAATTTCTTGCAATTTATTTGGTTTGATAGGGATTGGTTTGATATTTATATCATTATATTTATTTGGATTTGATTCCCTCCTCAACACCTGTGAAGGTTTATACTTCAAAATTAATATTTACATTGCGAAATATATATTAAATATCACTGCTATATAATTGCTGATATATCGTGAAATATCGACGGTATATATCAGTAAACATCGTATTTATTTGCATACATTAGATTCATATATTCACGAATCTGGCCAATATCGCGCCAATTCTCACCAGTTTAGGGTTCCATTTAGTTCACCTATTTGTTAATACTAGTAATTTAACTGACCCAAACTTAAATGCAACGCTTAACCACTTGAAATAAAATAAACAAACATTTTCTTGAACATATATATATATATTTATAACAACGTAGAATTTTGTTTTCGGCTGGCCTACGAAATGGACCAACTCAATTGATTAGTAATATTTTGATTGAAATGCATTGCACCAGCCACAGTGATTTTGGGGAGATTGCGTAGTTTGCAGTGAAAAATTAAAAAATATTAGGAATTAAAAAGAAGCATGAATGGATTTCTACACACTACGCCATTGTAGGATCATTGTCATTTCTGCAATTACCAAATTAGTGACGAGTACAACTACATATCCATGGACATGGTACCCCCATTAAACTATTCTAAAGTAATGTGTTGGAAGTACCAAACGAGGGCGTCTGTATATTGTCTCTTTTGTCAACTGCTTCTTTTTTTATTTGAGTGATTGTAACTTTACTCGATTATAAAGTTATTAGGTGATCCATGGATATTATATAATCGATCATTTTAAAATAATACTTCCTTTTTTTTTTATTTTTTTGATCCAGGGTAAGCAACTTTTTTTTGGATAAAGTGGCTAGTACGTCAGACCATATTCTCATCAATCAATAGCATCCTCATGAATGTATACATGAAGCTCTCCATACTAATGTGGCGCTGGCGTAACAGTAGTCTAGAAAAGTCCGACGGCATGATTTACACACCTATTTACTTTCCTGTAGATATGGTGGATCTCGGCCACCTCAAACTGCTGAAGAATGATGAGAATATATGGATAGGATCTCGAACTCCCAAGGACAAGGCAAGGAACCTTTTAAATTACATGTAATTTAAAAGAAGTGAAATTATTCGTAAGTGCCAAGAGATTATTCGTGCATAATAATGTAAATATTCGTATGTATAAACAACTGTAATTATTTGTATTTAACAAAGGATTATTCATATGTATATGCATGCGAATAAATACTTGGTATATACAAATTATGTCGTCACTGTTCACAAGTTATTTTTAATCTTAACGGCTCAACCGTTTTATTTTCTTAATCAGATGTTATATATTTACTCACAACTTACTACTTACTTTTAGTTAGCATAATGTAGTACGATCGAGTAAGCTTTATTGTTTGATTCAAGCTCAATTAAATATCCCCAAACCAGCATAGTTTAGTTTTGTATTACGATCGATCAAGCTAAGAAAGTGGCCGCCGTGATTCACCGAACATCAATTCTCTCTCAATATAGCACACTCCTAGAAACACACGTCATTGCCTCGAAGCGTTGACCTCGGAATATTTCGAGGTTAACTTTGAGGCTGTTACCCTCGACTCTACTCTCGAAAGATTGTTTCGATACCAAATAGAATCGAAACATATACCGAAGCTGAAATTTGAGGCTAATTGGCAACAAAAAATAATTCGAGGTCCTTCCCGAGGTCAGTTGTCGTTCCAACGGAAATACTTGGAATAATTCTACCACTTCTACTAAAAAATTCTTTCATTTTTTATAGGAATAGTCATTTCGGAAATGCAATGTAACGAGAGAGCAAACAAGGTCGCAGACAAGAGGTGCTTGCAAGCACCAGTGGTGCTCCCACTAACGAAAAACCCAAAGAAAAAAAGGGGGAGCAAACAGAACTGCATGCCGAGGAGTATACCTTAATCTAGTAAAGTAGCAGAAAGTAGGGCGCTAACAGCGACTTTCCTGGCTTTCTTGAAGTTTGAAGTGAAGTGACTCCCCTCTAAAGCTAAAGAAAGGTTGCTCTGTGAACATCCCTAGTTGCTGGTCCTGCTCCTTCGCTAATATCTAGAAGTGGAGATCTCTCCCATACTCAATTGAAGTCTTCTGTTTTACCAGAGACTGATGAAGGCAGAGAGCAGAAAATATGTTTAAGAGAGTCTGAGGAAGCATCCCGTCCCCCACCTATAAGCAAATCGCGCGCAGAGGTTCGAGACCAAGCCACTACTAAAAAAAGTTGTTTTAGCCACGACATTTAGCCACAGATTTATCCACCATTGTCCGTCACTAAATAGTTTAACGATGGATATTGACACGGAATAAAATAAGGCGGCTAAATACAGCGCAGCTAAATAGGGACAAGGAACAACCATGATATTAGCCACGAAATACAAATTTGTCACTGAAGGCGCAGCTAAATAGGGACAAGGAACAACCATGATGAAGAGACTGTCCGTGCAAACGCAAGCTTTGACCGCTACTCCTATTCAGGTTTCTCTTTCTGCAGGCCAAGTAGCTTCTCCGCCAAGGATGCAACAACTATTCAGATTTCAGACGCTTCTGGTTCTACTAGGTGCCCACCCCAAAGCTTAATCGTTAAGGTTTTCTCAATAACCCTTTTTACGCCTGCGTGGAAAGTCTAAAGCCGCTTCAGGTGCTAACCATACGGGCACCCCCTCTTGACCTCTCGTGTAAAGTATATTACAATCGTTTTACCCCACTCTCGCTTCTACGCTCCTAACGCCTAGTTGCTTCGAGCCTAACCCCTTGCTTGCAACAATAACAATACCCGGAGAAAAGTTTCTACGCCTGTAAATTGTCCCTACGCCAAACCCCAAAAAAAAGGAGGAGGTTAGCCATCACGGGGGGAGTGCAGTAAGTTATTTAGGATATGATAGATTCAAATGGAAGGAGCGACCCCTGTAAAAACCACGGCCGATCGTTAACTCCTCACACCACTGCCGCCGTTTCTAGGACCGACCGACGGCTTACCTGCACAGGTACCAACGTAGTGTAGTGTCGGTCGCACATTCAACATAGCGTTCGGACTCATGTGCCTTCCAGAACTAGGGATCTTCGAGCCTGCTGCGTACGATTAGCCAGCCTTGCGACGGCAAAAGGATTAGACGTCCTCCCATGCTACGGTTCCCTGCGGTCCGAACGAATAACAAAAACTCTTTTATAGCCATTTCTGTACATTCAATGTACTCTACGGATAGAGGAAAACATATAGTTGAACATAGTAAAATAAGACATTGAAAGATTTCGTTGAAATTGTTCGTTTGGAAATTTACCGAAAATCTAATCAGAGGTTCTTCTCTCCATCGGAACAACAAGGCCGTTATACTCATTACTAAACTTGTTGAAAAGATGAAATAGAACCAAGGTATATCATTTTTATCAAAGGTTGAATCGATCATCATAAGAAGAATTAGGCCAAAAATTATGATACATTCTGGAAAAATAAAACTTCCATCGAAGAGAAGCAAATGAAAGGCTTTCATAAAAATTCTCGTAGAATCGAGAATGAACTTTTCATTTTGTACATGCCATATCATGAATTAGTAGCGGGGGTTGCTGTCAGTATTAGAAATGTATTAAGATCTTTCTCATTTTACATACTATTACTTTTATTGTGCGGGAATAGTTTAGTATAAGTAGTCTTCATATTTCTTTGTTTTCGGGATGCGAGATTGAGCGAAGGGCTCTTTCGGAACTACTACATGAGTTAGATCTCGAAATACTATTGATTTTAGGAGGACTTTAATGAGGAGGACGACAGACCTATCATGATCAACTAATATAACGATGAAAAATATTCAGGGTCAAACGTGAGGCCTTATTCGAGGGCAATTAGCCATAGACTAAGATGAAGGCTATTTTGGATGCTACATTTGTGTGTAGTTTGGCCACTATATTTATTTTCGAGATAAAATTTAAGGTTAATACTTGAATCTAGTATCCAAGGCTAAAGTCGAGGCCTTCTTTGAGGTTATACTATTTACCAACCACATTAAATGTTACATCTTTCGCCTTTTCTATGTAATCTTTACTATACAAGTTCAACTACGAATCCTTAGATCAAACCCTGTCAATCGAACATTCATTATTCTTCTCTTCTTTTTTTCCTGATTTGCTCAAATGTGAGATTTGAACCTTTTGCATCCTCAATGTTAAGGAGAGATATTTGAATCTTTTGTTTGTTCAAGTTTGGTTAAAATCAATCAACAACATTGGTAAGCGATCTTATTCTTTAATTTTTTTATAATATTTAATCATATATATTTAGTTTATTAGTTATGTTTATTAATTAAGAAAATATAATCATTTTTTTAATTTATATCTAATTTAAAATGAAAGGTGAGAAGTATATGTGATATGAATCTTTGAAATGCAAAACAATAGCTTGAATTATAATTATTTTTAAAAAAAGGAAGAAAAATGAAATGCCTAACAAAAAAGTGGTTAGTAGCCTCGAAAGTAAGAACTTAAGTGTATATTTGAAGCTAGTAGCATCGAATATAACTTTGAGTTCTTTGGTTTGAGGTTATGCAAGATTTATAGGGCTAATTTAAGGTCGAGTTTGAGGGACAATTTGAAGTAAATGTTCTCCTAACTTTCAATGCTGAAATCAATGATGTCTAATTAACCTTAAGCCATATGTTAGTGATAGATTACATAGTCTTCATATTGTATAGTGGGCCAAAATGCCCAACCCATTGTAACCTATATATATGATTGATCAATGAATGAAACCCTCAAGGAGGACTTTACATCAATTATATCTCTCTACATGGTATCACAACTTTTTCTTCCTCACGGAACTCTAAATTGATCCTCCCGCCCCACCTCTTCTCTTATCGTCGCCGGCCTCGTACCGTCGCCGCTCCCCCCCCCCCTCTTTCCCGCCGCTCCTGTCTCTCTCGGCACCATGGCCGGCAACCCTACTTCCTCCTTTTGTCGCGTTCATGAGATATTTCCGCTGCAAAGCTGCGTGCGCGACAAAAGTAACGGCCGCAGCATCTGCAGCAGCCGCAACAATCGGTAACATCCACAACATCCGTCGACTGGTGGCCCTCGTTGGTCCCCGGTGCCTGGCTTCAACCCTCTTTGGATGCAATCCGGCTTTCCTGCCCCTCGACATGCCGGTCCTCAGGCCTATCTGACATCGTCTGCTCACGGCTATGTTCCGCCTGATGACGGGCATCATGCCTTCTCCTTTATGCAACCGACATCTCCCAACTATTTTTGGTACATGGACACTGGTGCCACTTCCCACATGTTGAATTCATCGGGTACCCTCTCTTCTATTTCCTTTAAAGGTCTCGCTCACTCTATTATCGTCGGCAATGGTGGTCGCCTCGCTACTTCGGGGATCAGCCAAGCCAAATTACAGACTTCAACCCACCCACTACACCTTAACAATGTCCTCATTGCCCCAAAGATTGTCAAAAACCTTATCTCTGTCCGTCGATTCACTACTGACAATAACATTTCTGTTGCGTTTGATCCCTCTAGTTTCTCTGCGAATGATCTTACTACGGGGGTTACTCGCTTGAGATGTAACAGCACCGGATGGCTATACCCTGTCATACCACCACCTTCTACATCCAGTCAGTCGTGCCCGGTCGCCCTCTCGGCATCGTCGTCCAGCCTGTGGCATGCATGCCTAGGCCATCCCAGTGCTGTCGTTCTAGATGTCCACCGTTTTCAAAGTCTTGTGCACTGTAATAAAGAGCTACGCTCTACTTTATGCTCTTCTTGTCAGTTAGGCAAACATGCAAGACTGTCGTTCCAACGGTCTTTGAACACCAACCTTGCACCTTTTGATATCATTCATAGTGACATTTGGACCTCTAATGTACCTAGCAAGGATGGTCACAAGTACTACCTATTGTTTCTTGAGGATTACACTCATTTCTTATGGGTTTTGCCTTTGCATTTCAAGTCCCAAGTGTTCCCTATCTTTGTCAAATTTCATGCTTACATCAAAACACAATTTCAAACATCCATCAAATGCTTCCAATGTGACAATGGTCGTGAATTTGACAACAAAGGCTTTCACTCTTTCTTCGCCACAAATGGGCCATTCATCAGCTGGATGTCAAGAATGCATTTCTGCATGGCCATCTGAATGAGACAGTTTACATGTTTTAGCCGCTGGGATTCGATGATGCTGATCGTCCCAAGCACGTGTGTCTCTTGAAGCTCTCTCTGTATGGTCTGAAATAGGCTCCGCGGGCATCGTTCCAACGCTTTGCTTCTCATCTGCTTCGCTTGGGCTTCGTTGGCAGCCGCTCGGATACGTCTCTGTTTATCTATCGCAGAGGCATAGAAATGGCCTTTTTGTTACTATATGTCGATAACATCATCCTCACCGCCTCTTCTGATGCTCTTCGGATGTCTATTATTTCCTAGTTGAGGGTCGGGTTCGCCATGTCAGATCTGGGTCCGTTTTCTTACTTCTTAGGCGTCGTTGTGCAACGTCATGCGTTTGGGTTATTTCTCTCTTAGAGTAAGTATCCCGCCAATATTGTTGCTCGGGTAAAGATGAGTAACTGCAAGCCGGTCGTCACTCCAGTGGATACTTCCAACAAGGTCTAGCGTCGAGCTTGAGTACAGAGGCGGCGCCAACATTGTCTCCGAGTGCTCATGGCTGCGCAATCTCCTCCTTGAGCTCCGCTGCCCTCTTCAGAAAGCCACTCTGGTCTACACTGACAACGTCTCCACCGTCTATCTGGCTAGCAACCCAGTCCAGGATCAACGCAAGAAGCACATTGAGCTAGATCTCCACTTCATTTGGGACAAGGTTGCTTTTGGACCTGTTCGTGTTCTACATGTCCCATCCTCCTATCAGTATGCTGATATATTCACCAAGGGTTTACCTCGTCAATTGTTCCTTGATTTTCGGTCCAGTCTCATTATACTGGACCCTCCACTTTCGACTGTGTGGGTTTGATAGATTACATAGTTTTCATATTGTATAGTGGGTCAAAAGGTCCAATCTATTGTAACCTATATATATGATTGATCAATGAATGAAACCCTCAAGGAGGACTTTACATCAATTATATCTCTCTACAGTTAGGGAAACTTTAAGACATTATATATATATATATATATATATATATATATAATTCAAAGAATTAAATCATTTTCATTGATATAATATTAAAATATTTTTTTTCTTATGCCAAATGGAGAATCACAATTGGATGTACAATAGGAATACATATATCACGCGAGTGTTAACGATATCAGGAATATATAGAAAGGATTTTGTTGACAGCTATTATGAGTGAACTGCACATGGAGAGACACCATCGACCCAAGTAATGCATCATTCAGAGGAACCATCAAGCTCTAGTGTTAATGGCTTGAACTTCTTTGAGATCGAAATGCATATGTTTGAACATTTAAATCCTCCTCGGATAATGATTTTTGATGCAAACGGGCCCAATTTCATTCTTCCTCACGAATTATTCGATTTTGGCACATTAAATATTGATCATAATGATCATGTAAGTTGTCCCACTGATATGTTTAGGGGTCCTTTGGATCTTGGAGAAGAAAGGACTAGACCACAAACAACAACATCTTTGGACCATAGTAATGAAGATATTTCCTTTCTATCTAATCGAATATTCGATGTGTTGAGGGTTGCAAAAGAGTCAGTATATCCTGGTTGTTCGAATTGCAAAACAACAACTTGAATTAAAATTATAAAAAAAAATGAAGAAAAATGAAATGCGTGAGAAATCAAGGTCGGTTGACCTTAAACCATATGTTAGGGCATCTTTAAGGCTTATTTCATTTGTATCTAATCCAAAGCTCTTGATCCAACTGGTGTAGAAGAAACAACATTTGATACTAGTGACTATGAAGAGAAAGACAACAATATTTTCAGGTAAATATCTTACAAATTTATAATGTCAAATAAATTTAAATATTTAATTATATCTTTGGACCTTATCAAACATATTAGAAGAACACAATTTATATTTTGTGTCATTTTTTTTGACGCAATATAAAGATTCAGAAGGGTTGCCCGCTACCGAACTCCTTCCTAGCGCATCCAAGTGGATAAATCTCGCCAAGACGAGATCGGATCAGGAGCCTCCACCGCCTCTAGGTTAGCTCGGTCAAGGCGAAATCCATCATGGATGGGAATACGGCTGGTAGATCGCGTTCATTATTGGCGATGCCTTTTTTATATTTTATTTCACTATATTTTGTGTCAATGAAAACATATATCGTGCATACTTTATTTCATAGTTTTCAAATATTTTCATATAACATACTAATTTAAAGTTTTCAGGTTTAATGATAATATTAAGGTACAAAATTTAACAAATCATAATTACGATTCATGTGAACTATATGGTTTGGTATTACATATGCTGAGGACAGTTTGAGAATTAATGGTTTCTATAAGGGCATTTTAGTCATTTCGTGTTAGGTTGTTAGGTAGTTAGATGTTCTTCTCGCTTCTATAAATACTGGTTGTTGTATTGTGTAGAGGTTGGTTCAGCAATTGTAAACTCTGATTTCTTCAATTCAGTTTCTTGTGTTCTCCATTTTCGGTTTCGGATTCCTTGATTCTTCACATGGTATCAAAGTCGTGTGCAAGATCTGGTTGATTTTCTTGTGTTCGTGCTCGATTTAGTGTTCTTCGTCGTTTGCTTCCGCTTTGATCTGCATATGTGATGGCTCGGGGTGCTGGAAATGCGAATCAGCAACCAGGGGGCTCGAATGCAACTGGAAATGCTAATCCAGGTGCTGGTATGGGTCGAGGAACTGTAGGAACTGGAATTGGATCTCCAAGACTGAATATCGGCGTCAATTAGATCCAATTTGGGGATTTTGGATCTCAGAGTGTTCATGTGAATCCGCTATTTTTTGCGAATTCAGACCATCCAGGTATGCAACTTGTCTCGGACTTGGTTAATGGAGCTAATTTTACTTCTTGGAGTCGAGGAATCCGCATGGCTTTAGGTGCTAAAGCGAAATTGGGATTTATCAATGGAAATTGTGTGAAACCGCCTGAAAATACCGATGATTGTGAGAAATTGATTAGAGCAGATTTTATGGTCATGTGCTGGATCATAAATTCTATGACTAGTGAGATAGGAGAAAGCTTCATGTATATGCAGTCGTCTAAGCAGTTATGGGATGCGGTGAAAGAAAGATTCTCAGAGTCTAATGATCCTCTGATATATCAGTTGCACAAGGATCTGTGCAACCTCAAGAAAGGAAATCTAGCAGTTGGAGCTTATTATAACAAGATGAAAAGGATATGGGATGAGTTACAGGTTCTGGAAGACTTGACTGGATGTGAATGTGGTGTTTTTGCTCAGTGTACTTGTGGTATCATAAAAAGAATTCAAGACCGTGAAGCTAAGGCTAAGGTGATGCAGTTCCTGAAGGGACTCAATGAGTCATATGATCATCTGAAGAACAATGTGTTGACAAAAGATCTTATGCCTAGAATTAACAAAGTTTTTCAACTTGCTGTTCATGTTGAGATAGGAAAAGGTGCAGGCACCAGCACACAGACAGATGCAGATGTGCTTGCTGTGGGCAGAAACCTACAAAATGATAAGAGAGGAAAGGATTTTGGAGACAATAAGAACTCCAAGGGTTCTACAGGATTTCAGTCTAAGCAGCCAGATCATGAAAAGAGAGATTTTAAGAAGCCTAAGTATGATAGGCAGTGTGATTATTGTGGTGAGAAAGGTCAGACCAAAGGGTATTGTTTCAAGCTTGTTGGGTATCTTGAGTGGTACAATGGACCTCGCACTGGTAAAAAGCCTTAGAATGGGAAATTTGCTACCAATGTTGATGCTCCACAGTCTGATTCCCCACTTGAAGGCGGTGGAGTTAAGCCTGATCAAAACATGGTAAATGCTATCTACCGTGAGGTTGTGAGGGTGATGAAGGGCAAACAGCCATGTGATGGAACTAGGTCTGGTGCTTACTCCAACAATGCAATTGTGCATTTTGCAGGTAATATTGATGTGTCATTTCTTGTTGGATCTCACAAAGGATGTTCCCTTCAGTGGATAATAGATTCAGGTGCTACTGACCATATAGCATTTAACAAAACTGTTTTTTGTGACTTGAGATCCCTTGATAAAAGAATTTTGCTTGGCTTACCTGATGGGACTGCTAAAGTAGTAGAATGGATAGGAATTGTGGCTCTTGCTAATAATCTTGTGCTTAGTAATGTCTTTTATGTGCCTGAGTTCAGACGCAATATGTTGTCAGTATCTAAGATGTTGTGTGATGGAGGATTAGAGTTCAGTTTTGATTATGTCTCATGTGCACTGCAAGACCTTACAACTAAGGTCAAGATTTCTCGAGGTGTGATTCATGGTGGGTTGTACATGTTGTATGCTCAGAGGATCAAAGAAGCACATCAAGTGACTCGTGTTGATTTTGATTTGAGTTCTAGAAATGGTTGTAATTCAGTAGAATTGCTACAGACTCTACATGCCAGGCTTGGTCACTCATCTTTGTCTAAAATGAGACATATTCTTGGTTGTAATAAAGTACAGTTGAGAGATTTTTTGTGACACATGTGCTATGACTAAGCACCATGTTCTCCCTTTTCAGATGAGTGATTGTAGAGCTGATGCTCCTTTCAAACTGATACATATGGATCTTTGGGGTTCCTATAAAGTTGCTTCCTTGTGTGGTGCTAAGTATTTCCTTACTGTACTGGATGATCATATCAGGTCTACATGGATATTTTTGATGCAAGATAAATTGCAGGTAGCTACAATCATTGTGAACTTCATCACCATGGTTGAAAATCTGTTTGACACTACAATTAAAGTGTTAAGGTCAGATAATGGAACAGAGTTCACACAAAGTAAGTGCACTGATTTTTTACAGGCTAAGGGTATTGTGCATCAAAGGTCTGCACCTGGTGTTCTTGCACGGAATGGTAGAGTGGAGAGAAAACATAGGCACCTCATAGAAACAGCTCGGGCTATTAGGCTGTATGCATGCCTACCTATTCATTTTTTGGGAGAATGTGTGTTGGGAGCCACTCACCTTATAAATAAAATGCCTTCTTCCAAATTGAATTGGAAGTTTCCCTATGAGGTATTACACAATAAAGTGCCCTCTTATGATGATTTGAGGGTGATTGGTTGTCTTTGTTATTGCACTATGGACAAACACATTAGAGACAAACTTGGAGCTACTTCTAGGAGATGTGTTTTTCTGGGATATCCTCCCAATCAAAAGGCCTTCAAGCTATTTGATTTGGATTCCAAGAAAGTGATCACTAGTAGAAATGTCAAATTTGTTGAAACTACTTTTCCTTTCAGAAACAAGAGTCCTGCTACAGATTTTGCCAATGCATAGCATAGTTTACCTTTGGTCTCTCCTGCAGTTGGTTTTGAGCATGGGCCCTTTTTAGTTACTCATTCTGTTGATGAGTTGCATATGTTCAACTCTGATGTTTTAGTCAATAATTCTCCTTCTAATACAGGTTCTGTGGGTCCAGTTGTTTCTGACTCTGATGTTGGATCCTCTTCTCCCAGCTTGAATGTTAATCTAGTAGTTCCTAATGGACCATTATCTAAAAGGGTGGTACACAGACCTGCTAGACTGTAGAATTATGTTTATGATTCATTGCCTACAACTTCTTCTGATTCCTTGAGTTCAGTGTTTTCTGTCATGAGCTTAAAGGATGCGAGTCACCTCTCTGCATCCTTTCAGGCTTCTCTCTTTATTGTGTTCAAAGTGTTTGAACCATATTCCTATTCTCAAGCTAAGGACATGCCTGAATGGAAAAAGGCTATAAAGTTAGAATTAGATGCTCTTGAAAAGAACAACACTTGGGTGATAGCCCCTTTACCAATGGGTAAGAAAGCTATTGGTTCAAAGTGGATTTATAAATTCAAATACAGGCCTTCTGGTTAAATAGAAAGGTATAAAGCACGGCTTGTTGCAAAGGGATATAACCAGGTGAAAGATAAAGATTACAAGCATTCATTCTCACCTGTTGCTAAGCTGGCCACTGTGAGAATTATTTTGGCTATTGCTGCTACTAAGGATTGGCCATTGCATCAATTAGATGTTAATAATGCCTTTCTTCATGGTTTCATTGAGAAGGATGTTTATATGTTACCTCCTCCTGGTTATCCAGCATCTCCTGGCATTTTGTGCAAGTTAGAAATGTCTATCTATGGATTGAAACAGGTCAGTAGACAATGGAACCATGAATTGACCAAATTTTTATGCAAGTTGCGATATGTTCAGTCCAAGCATGATTACAATTTGTTCACAAAGAAAGAAGGTCAGTCCTTTACCATTGCTTTAGTCTATGTTGATGACGTACATGTTACTTCTAGGTAACTCTGCTATTGAGATTGAGAGCACTAAAGTGGATCTTCATAAAGCCTTTACCATCAAGGATCTAGGCATTGCTAGATATTTCTTGGGAATGGAAATATCTAGGAGTTCTAATGCATTTACTGAACCAAAGGAAGTATGTATTGGACATCTTAATGGATGCTAATATGCTTAACTGCAAGCCCACTGAATTCCCTATGCAGAAGGGGTTGAAACTGACAGTTGAAGGTGATGATGTGTTTCCTCACCCTAATAGATACAGAAGGATTGTAGGGAGGTTGTTGTACTTAACCATCACACGCCCTGATATCTCTTACACAATTCAACAGTTGAGCCAATTTTTATAGCATCCTCTTACTTCTTATTGGTCTTGTGCTATGTATCTACTTAGATACTTGAAGGGAACTTTCAATTTGTCCCTATCTTATGCTTCTACATCTGATCTGGTATTGTCTGCCTACAATGATGCAGATTGGGCATCTTGTGCCTATAGTTGTCGATCTTTGACAGGTTATTGTGTTTTTCTGGGTTCTTCATTGGTTCCATGGAAAACCAAAAGGCAAAAGGTGGTATCTAAGTCCTCAACTGAGAGTAAATATAGAGCTATATATGTCAGCTACTGCAAGTGAACTAGTGTGGATTGAAGGTCTGCTTTCATATTTGAATATTAAGGTTCCTTTGCCTATTACCCTGCATTGTGATAATCAATCAGCTCAATACCTTGCCGCCAATCCTGTTTTCCACGAAAGAACAAAGCACATTCGTGTGGATTGTCATTTTCTTAGAGATATGATCATGGATGTTTTTTTGTGCACATCTAACATCTCCACAACATATCAAACAACTGACATCCTTACTAAGCCTCTGGGTTCTATTAAACAAGTATCTTCGGTCCAAGCTTGGCCTTGTCAATCCTATTGCAAGTCCAGCTTGAGGGGGATATGTGAACTATAAGGTTTGGTATTACATATGATGAGGACAGTTTGGGAATTAATGGTTTCTGTAAGGGCATTTTAGTCATTTCGTGTTAGGTTGTTAGTTAGTTAGATGTTCGTCCCGCTTCTATAAATACTGGTTGTTGTATTGTGTAGAGGTTGGTTCAGCAATGGTAAACTCTGGATTCTTTAATTCAGTTTCTTGTGTTCTCCATTTTCGGTTTCAGATTCCTTGATTCTTCACAATTCAAGTACATCAGTTTGGTAAATAATATATGGAAAATAATTTATATATATTCAATTTTCAAATGTTTATAACTTTTTACTCAGGTTTTAGATTTGAGCTTATGATATATCAACCTGAAGCTATCGATGAGAGAAACTTGTGTATAAAATTTTATTTTTGATTGGGGAGCGACTTCCAGCACTGACCTCAAAGAGGATCCGCCTCCGCTCTCTCTCATTAGCTTATTAATTAGAAAAATAATTAAAATTTGATTAATTACATAAATAAAGGTTGAAGCATCATCTAGTCATCGCCCTTCCTGCAAGTGTTGGTCTTTCTTCCATTTAACAAATCTATTTTTCATTTTAATTAATTAATAAAGTATTAATCTTCCTCCTTCTCAAACATGAATGAAATATGGCTGCCGTGGCCCGCACTGAAACAGTACTTTAGCGAGCTATGGATTGAAGTGACATTTCACCCACCTCTACTCACAGCCCCGCCCATAATCTCTATCAATTGCTGCAAACGACTGATATATGTATTACTCCATAATCTTAACCATACACATTTTATACTCATTTACATACAACCTTCTTTTATTTTTTTAGAAAAGTACCCAAACATAACGCGCTGTTTACTTGGCATATAAAAAATTACACGAAAAATATATGTGTACGTCCTTGTCTTGAACCAAACCTTGATAAAATTAATATATTGTAGTCCTTAACCCCTTCCAACTTCACCATGAACTCAATTAGCATAAAATAATAAGCCAAATTTCGTAAAAAGATAATTATCAACCTTTCTCATTCACCTCAAAGGGTTTAATGCACAAATACAATAGGTTGTCTTGTAATTCTTGAGTTTGAGCAAGAGTGAAACACAAAAGAGAACAAGTCGGTGTGTGTGTGTTTGAACTTCATTATTTGCTCTTCAAAACTATCGTTTTGCTACATTATATTCCTCTTCAAATTCTACCAATAACTGTTGCAGTAGAAACATTTTGAGTTTGGTAAACCAAAGCCTGACAAACAAGCTTAAGACCATATATATATATATATATATATATATATATATATATATATATATATATATATATATATATATATATATATATATATATAGGGTGTGGTTCGGGTGTGCACACCCCTTAAAGTGTACCTTGTGCACAAATATTATTCGGTGAAATGTGAAACATTATTCGGTGAAATTTGAAGCATTATTCGGTGAAATGTGAAACATTCTACCGAATACTGTTATGTTTTTTTTTTCCGTTCAGTTCAGATGAAAACGTCCCAATTCCACTGAATAATTTATAACATTCTACCGAATAATGTTTAGTTTTTTTATTTATCCATTTCAAATAAAAGAAACCTCAATTCCCTAAACAATAGTTACAATTTATATGAAATGCCTCAAATTTCACCAAATAATGTTTCAAATTCCCCTAAACAATACTCACATTTCACCGAATAATGCTTCAAATTTCACTGAATAATGTTTCACATTTCACCGAATAATATTTTGTGCACAATGCACACTTTAAGGGGTGTGCACAAGTTACCCAGTCTCTCTCTCTCTCTCTCTCTCTCTCTCTCTCTCTCTCTCTCTCTCTCTCTCTCTCTCTCTCTCTCTCTCTCTCTCTCTCTCTCTCTCTCTCTCTATATATATATATATATATATATATATATATATATATATATATACACACATATATATATATATATACATATACATATATATATACATATACATATATATACATATACATATATATACATATGTATATATATACATACATACATATATATATATATATACATACATATGTATATATATATATATACATACATATCT
The DNA here is from genome assembly GCA_037127255.1 of Persicaria tinctoria. Lineage (NCBI taxonomy): Eukaryota > Viridiplantae > Streptophyta > Magnoliopsida > Caryophyllales > Polygonaceae > Persicaria > Persicaria tinctoria. The sequence goes on along the minus strand of JBANSL010000012.1, from coordinate 35,531,529 downwards.
ATATATATATATACACATATATACATATACATATATATACATATATACATATACATATATATACATATATACATATATAATAATAATAATAATAATAATAATAATAATAATAATAATAATAATAATAATAATGTGGTTCAAATGTTAACAAGCCTTATGGTGTTTTATGTTAACAAATATTGGCCATTGATTTAGTGTAATTGAAGGGTTGAGATTAATTCGTTATTTTTATTAATTGAAAATAAAATGGAAAAAACACATCCCATAACTCTATAAAGACGCGTGTATCACAATCCTAACCCTAACCACAACCGATCTTTTTCAGTATCCCTTTGCCTCGCATCCCTCCCCGCGATGAAGACTGCTCCATGGCTTTCTACCGTTTCCTCTATGGCTTTGCCGCCTTGTCTCGCTCATCTCTGATTGATTCGTTTGCTTGTATAAATTGGATTTGAATATCAGGTCGATAATGTCAAGGAACTGCTTGAGGTACAAGTATTTTACCTATTTACCTATTGTTCTTAAATTCGTTTTTCTGATTGATTGAATTGTATTTCAATTTTTAATTGCAGACGAGCGTTGGAATTCAAGGGCAGAAGTTGTTGTAGAATAGGAATGAGATGTCGAACCATGACAAGCTCAGCAGTTTAGGTGTCAAAGAAGATTTGTTGGTTATTGGCTTATCTCCCTCTTCTTCCCCTTTTTGCATTTTTTTTATTCAACAATTCTGGGACATTTGTGGGTTATTGGCTTTCAGAGGCATCCAGAACCTAGGTTTTCCCATTTCTTTCTAAGTTTTTATTTTTTCTTCTCCCAACTTTATGTTTTCGTTCAGTTGGTTTTTCTATTTGATCTTTATTATCAACATCAAATATTTTTGTTAACAATGCAATTATGTTCTGATCTATATTTTTCTAGTTTTGTTCTCCATTTTCAGAGTCACTATTCGGCAAATTCAGGTTTCTATTCGTTGATAATACGTAATTATTCATACGTGTGTGGTTAACTAGTTGTGGGAAATCAAGAATTACCTTTACATACTCTCTTAATCTAGCTAATAATTACTATAAACTGAGTGAATAATTACTATCAATCTAGTAAATAATTACTATCAACCTAATCTAGCGAATAATTACTATCAAGTTAGTGAATAATTACTATCTATCTAGCGAATAATTACTATCAATGTACCGAATAATTATTATCAACCCAGCGAATAGTTGCAAAATTGAGCAACTCTTTTGCCAATATCTAAACGATAACTCCTCTTACACACGAATAATAACTATAAGTTAGTGAATATTTAATATTACCTTATCAAATAGTTCAAATAGCGCACCGAAAGTTACTCCACGCAAAAACGTTACGTCACAAAAAAAAAAGTGTACAGCACACGCGCGTAATTCAACAAGTGGGTAAGGAAAGAGGTGAGTCCCATTAATTTTTAATTAAAGAAAAAGGCAAAATTGTCAAATAATCTCAGCCACCCATTTCTTTTAATCAAAGGCTCAGATTTGTTAACACAAAACACCATAAGGGACGTTAACACAGGACCCAGTCTCTCTCTCTCTCTCTCTCTCTCTCTCTCTCTCTCTCTATATATATATATATATATATATATATATATATATATATATATATATATATAAAAGCTTTGCGAAGAAAATGGACATGAGAGATCTACAAACCTAACTAGGTGGTATAAATCCTCATTACCTACTTAACACAAGGGTTGTTGAATAAGAGCAACAACGATTGGTGGCGAAACGTTTTGGAGGCCGGTAGTGGCCTTGGCCCCCACAAAGAAAATATAAATAAAAGTAAGGTGCAGTATGGAACACTAAAATTGTTTGGCTCAATGGTTAAGACACGGACGTGGAGTAAATGGGAGCGCATCAACCACGGTTCAAATCCCCTGCCTTCATTTTTTTACCTCTTGATAATGCATATTTAGATAGGCATTATAGAATAGTTTTAGGATCATTTAGATGTATATATTGCATTTTAAAGGGTTAGTTTACTTGTTTGCTCATTTGGTACGTAAGTGCGGGATCTACACAAGTTTAGCGAGTAATTGCAGATTTAGGATCCGAGGAAGCGAGGAGGTCGATCATGAGAAGTCTATGGACCATATGGAGGCAAGGAACAAGCTAGAAAAGCAAGTGAGAATGTACAAGAAGAAGCAAAGTGCGTACAAGAGGTGAAACCGAGAGGAACAAGGAAACACCAGAAACCGCACCCGCGGCTTTCCGGGCAGCACGTGCTGCCAGAATTCCAAGGGTCTTCTGAAAAAGCCGCGCCCACGGCCATGGGGGCAGCGCCCGCGGCCTTCCTGGGCCGGTTCAGCGCGGAATTTACGTCTTTCCTAATGTGGGCCTATCTTTGGGAAATACTTTTTAGGTCTTTATGACGGTATTCTTAGGTATTTAAAGGATTATTTTAGTTGTTTTTAGGTTATCTTTTATCCATTTAAGAATTGAGAGACGGCGTATTAGAAGCATGAGCAACTAAACTCATCGTGTTTTGCCTACGATCAAGACTTGGTTTTGTTGAATTGTGAGTTTGGAATTCTAGTTTATTTCTATTATCTCTTCAATTTCTTTGTGCTTTAATTTCTTGATGGTGTTGATTCTATCTTGATTCGCGGCCTCGTTAGAATTGCATCATTGCTAGGGTTTTGATTCATACGTTTGTGAAGCCTAATCCAAAGTAGCAAATACAATTAAGTGGATCTCATAGAAAAGCTTGATTGTATAAGAAATTGACTATAGGTTAAATGTTAGTTCTTTAGGGAATTAATATTGCTTATAAGCTTTACATATCTTGAGACTTAGTGCTATTCCTAGGATTAAACCTTAATCCGTGTTAAGATTGCCTAGGAATAAGGGATTATTAGGACTCATAGGACTAATAATCTATTTAAATCAAGATAAGAGTTGATAATAGAAAAGATACAACTAGAAGGAGAAACTATGATCAAGGAGACGAACCAAAGTAGAGAATCGTAGGTGAAACATCTCATTCATCATTGTCTACAACCATCACCATTATTCACTTTTTGAGTTCTTTGCATCTTTACATTTCTACAACCCCCTGTTTACTTTTGTTGGTAATTATAACACATAAAGTAACAGTAGTTCCCTGTGGATCGACTCCGGACTTACTAGCTATACTAGTTGGTTAGTTTGGATATTCTTTTGATAGGAACCCGACGATTTTGTCCTGTCAAAATTTGGCGCCGTTGCCGGGGACCTATTATTTGTTTACTTTGTGTGTTTAATTACTAACCTTGGTGTGGACCACTTACATGGTCTGCACTCGTGCTACTAACATATGTTGAAGGTGAGGTTATTGCAGTTAGACGGAGAGAGTTTTCATCAATATTTCATCAGACTGCATGAGTACATTAATGATGTTTATTCATGGGGATATCAAGCTAGTATAAGAGAAGTGCTTCTATGCATCTTTGATGGCATGACACCTGAGACACGGAGTCTTGCCGAGCGCCTGAGTGATGGAGGTTTGTTAGATATGGGACTCTCGGAGATGTGGGAATTTTTCTGCTACATGGATTATCAATGTGCGCAGAACGAGTCACTTCCTCCAGTATCTCAAATCGTTGAGACCTCTGTTGCACCTCTTGAGATCATTGTGGAAAATCACACTGAGGCGATAGAGGAAGAAGACACTCCATCTGACGAGTTAATCCCTAGCTCGCCCATTGTTGAATCAGGTTCAGAGCCTATTCCTGAGGCTACAGAGCAAGGAAACGTTACCTTCTGCACTGAAAAGAATATTGGTGGATATGTTGACCCATTTGACTGCTACTTTGACAAGCCACCAATAGAACTAAATTGGTGGTATTATATACCCTCTGTGGGTAGTCAAGCTCATGAATACAATAAGTCGAAACGGTTCTTAAACGTATTATTATTTAGTTTCAATTTAATTGTATGTAGTACATGCTTGTTTGTTAGTTATGCACAAGAGTTTGACAAGTTAATGAGGGCTTTGACTATGTCTGATTAGTGTCTTAAGCTTCAACACAACGCCAAGCCAAGGGCGACAAACAAAGGCGCTTCTCGGGAGGCAAACCGAGGTAAGTAGACTATAAGTTTTCTTTTCTTTATTAGTTTTTCATTTCTCTTAGCATAATTAGAACCGCCGTAGACTTTAGGAATTTATTTTCCGCCATGTTAGACTAACCTTTCAGGGGGGAGAATGAAGAAGGTAAGAAGGCAGCGGCCGCGACAAATCTGGGCAACAACACTGAAACCGCACCCGCGATCCAAAAAGCCTGCGGCCAAAAATTGGGGATGGTTCTGGAATGGCAGCACCCGCGGCCCAGGGGGCAGCATGTGCGCCCTCAGCCCTGCAACCTCCTTTTCACTTGTTTTCGACGTTCTTTCTTTCGTGCTTCACCTCCACCTCCGCCATATCAGTGAGCTTGTGAGTTTTACTTTTCTTCTCCTTTACTCTTTCTAATTTTTATTGTTTTGATTTCATTGAGACAATGAAAACTTCAAGTGTGGGGGAGAGGATTAGTGTACATAGTAGGTTGCATTGCATATCGAGCATGTTTCAATTATTCTGCATAACATTCATGTTTTAATGTTTCGCATCTTAGTTTTATTTTAAGAATGAAAAAATGAAAAAAAAAATCATGCATTTGCATATAATATGTCATTGTCTAAACAACCACCTAGTCAAGTGAGTCCTCAAAAGTTTATTGAAATTATGATCATATAAGTCCCATGACATGTTTGAATTGTTTTAGCCTTATCACACTTATAGTTTTTATGTGGAACATAGCTAGGTGAACATAATTGAGCTTGTATGATCTAAGTTCCTAGCATGACTGAAATCCAACAAAAGTTTAACCTAGTGAGATTGATTTTTGGCCTTATTGGGACTACACTTCATTGAGTCCTTTTGCTCTTGTTTCATGTGTGTGAATACTCTCCAATGCTTCTACCTCTTGGAATTGATTTTGTTATCTATGTCAAGGTTGTATTTATATGTTTGTTATTGGTGAATTTCACATGATTGAGGCACCTTTATTAGCCCTATTTAACTCTATTCCACCTTACTTATGATCCTCTGCTTTAAGCCAATTTGAGCCTAATTGCCTAGTCTTTTGTAGCTCCACGAGATTTTCCATAGCCAATTATAGCCTGACCCCATCCGGGAATTAGGAATGGTTGGTGAATATTTATATTGTGGATGATGGTTTTTGGTGGTGGATTGTATGGTTGATGTACCCTTATGGGATGTTTGATTATTGCTAGTATATTCATTACTTGGGACCTAAGGAGGATAAAATTCACTTAGGGGTAAAAGTCAAGGAAAATCATTTGATAAAGCATGAAAACAAAAGAGAGGAAAAGAAAAAGAAAAAGAAAAAGAAAAAAAAGAAAAAAAAAAGAGAATAAAGGAATGAGTTGAGTATGGTTTGTAAAGTTGTATGCTTGAGATTGGAGTTGTATTACATTGTGGAGTTATGGTATGAGTTTATGAGTGGTATGATGATTTGGTTGCTTCCTTAGTTCCCGGATTATGAGCACCACATAGCCTAAATTGTTCCATGCCTTATGTTTTCCACCTTGGCCCCATTACAACCCATAAAAAGACCTCATGATGATTTTTGCCGGTAATGACATCCACGGTGGAGATTGTGATTCAATTTCAATTCTTATGTAGCTTAGTTGCATTTTGGATAGAGTTTGAGTGTTCATTGATAAACCTAAACACTTGAGTGAGAGCGAAAACACTTTATTCCCGGTGAGGTTGGATGGATAAGCATGCGGGTTACTTGATCACATAAATACTTGCTAGGACATTTATTTTCCTTGTCTATGTTTGCACTTGGATGGGATGTTGCTTTTGATGAGGCTATTGCATGAAGGATTGTGTTGGTGGGATGAATGATTCATAAATGTTTTGTTTTGCTCGAGGACAAGCAAAAGGCTAAGTGTCGGGGAGTTTGATAATTCATATTTAGATAGGCATTATAGAGTAGTTTTAGGATCATTTAGATGTATATATTGCATTTTAAAGGGTTAGTTTACTTGTTTGCTCATTTGGTACGTAAGTGCGGGATCTACACAAGTTTAGCGAGTAATTGCAGATTTAGGATCCGAGGAAGCGAGGAGGTCGATCATGAGAAGTCTATGGACCATATGGAGGCAAGGAACAAGCTAGAAAAGCAAGTGAGAATGTACAAGAAGAAGCAAAGTGCGTACAAGAGGTGAAACCGAGAGGAACAAGGAAACACCAGAAACCGCACCCGCGGCTTTCCGGGCAGCACGTGCTGCCAGAATTCCAAGGGTCTTCTGAAAAAGCCGCGCCCACGGCCATGGGGGCAGCGCCCGCGGCCTTCCTGGGCCGGTTCAGCGCGGAATTTACGTCTTTCCTAATGTGGGCCTATCTTTGGGAAATACTTTTTAGGTCTTTATGACGGTATTCTTAGGTATTTAAATGATTATTTTAGTTGTTTTTAGGTTATCTTTTATCCATTGAAGAATTGAGAGACGGCGTATTAGAAGCATGAGCAACTAAACTCATCGTGTTTTGCCTACGATCAAGACTTGGTTTTGTTGAATTGTGAGTTTGGAATTCTAGTTTATTTCTATTATCTCTTCAATTTCTTTGTGCTTTAATTTCTTGATGGTGTTGATTCTATCTTGATTCGCGGCCTCGTTAGAATTGCATCATTGCTAGGGTTTTGATTCATACGTTTGTGAAGCCTAATCCAAAGTAGCAAATACAATCAAGTGGATCTCATAGAAAAGCTTGATTGTATAAGAAATTGACTATAGGTTAAATGTTAGTTCTTTAGGGAATTAATATTGCTTATAAGCTTTACATATCTTGAGACTTAGTGCTATTCCTAGGATTAAACCTTAATCCGTGTTAAGATTGCCTAGGAATAAGGGATTATTAGGACTCATAGGACTAATAATCTATTTAAATCAAGATAAGAGTTGATAATAGAAAAGATACAACTAGAAGGAGAAACTATGATCAAGGAGACGAACCAAAGTTGAGAATCGTAGGTGAAACATCTCATTCATCATTGTCTACAACCATCACCATTATTCACTTCTTGAGTTCTTTGCATCTTTACATTTCTACAACCCCCTGTTTACTTTTGTTGGTAATTATAACACATAAAGTAACGGTAGTTCCCTGTGGATCGACTCCGGACTTACTAGCTATACTAGTTGGTTAGTTTGGATATTCTTTTGATAGGAACCCGACGATTTTGTCCTGTCACCTCTCAATGAGAACTCTTTCACACCGAAGCTACTTTTCTCTTTTATGTGGATGGACAGGCAAATCTATGTAAAACATCAAAATACAAGATCAGGTTGTAATTTTATATAGATAAAAAAATTCAATATAGATCTAACTAGAACCATATGATTTTTTTTAATAATTTATTCCTCTAAATCTATGCCCCTTACTTACATTCGTTCAAATGCGAAAATAACATCAACAAGCTGAAGGTTGAAGCCAATAATATTACCCCATGAAGCTTGTTTTCAAAATCCAAAGACAAAGTCCTGAACCAAATGTGTCCAAAACCATGTAGACAGAGAAGAAACCAAGGATTATAGTAAGTTCTATACATTTCTCTTACTTTTATTTTGTTTTAAACCTTCCATTTCTTTTCATTTGAAGCAATTTAACTCATGTGAAATTTGGATTCTTAATATAATAGAATTATTAGCAAATTGTAAGGTGAAGAAGTGGTCTGTTGAGAAATTTGAGTTCTTGATGATAGGATTAAAGTGAATTACAGTAAGCAAATTCATGAGAAATTTGGATTCTTAAGGTTGGTTTATTTATTTTATAGATTTGGGTAAAGGTGTTTGTTGAAATGAATAACATTAACAAATGATCGAAATGAATCTTCATGAAATGAATACCAATTGATGAAATGGATTCTTAAACAGGTTCTTGTTCGGCCCCCTCATTGTTAAGCTTGAGGTTCCGCCACTGAAAACGATGTGGAATTGTGGATGGTACGTAGTAGGCTTCACAAACCTAGCCTTATATTATTATACAGTATATCATGCTTATTCGCCTGAACCTTAATAATGTACACCCACGTGTTAGCGTTATAAGTGAAGATTTCCAAGTTCCGTTTGGTCCGCCCTCGATCGAATATCGGCTCTCCATCCACTATGCCAAATTACATCTCAGGCGACGGACCAATTCGTCGCCTGACCACTCAGGCGACGAACATTCGTCGCCTGACCCGCGGTCAGATCGATGCTGTCCCTAGAGTATTCATGCGACAGATGTCATGTTGCCCGTCGCCTGAGTAACCTTAGGCAACCGAAAACATGTTCGTCGTCTGAATACATTGTCAGACCTCAAAGGCCTTTCTAAGCCAAGCCGAGCCGACTACACTTCAGGCGACAGATTTATCCTCTTATGTTCGTCGCCCCAATTTAGTTTAGAATTTTATAAAAATAAAAAACGTGACCCAGACAACCATGCTATTAGCTACGTCCGCCGCCTGAATATGAATTAGTTTTTATAAAAAAAATTAGGCGACGAGTTATGTCAATGTTCGTCGCCCGAGTATGGTTTGATTTTTTTAAAAAAGAATTAAAAAATGACTGATGCCCGGTTTGCAATTGCACTATAATTGTGCATATTTTTTGCACCAAAATTGTGCACAAACCTATTTCATTACACACCAAACACAAACCTATTCACAAAATTGTGCCAAGTTCACAAGAACACACAAATTCACAAATCCAAGTTTGCAATCACATACAAATGCACAAATACAAAACTATTCACAAATCCACATTACTTAAGAGGAACTAGGATAAGAGTGCTAGGAGATACCGGCTACTGTTGTGCAGATGAGGGTTGAGAAGCCAAAACATCCTGCGTATTCGAAGGCTCCGTATCCAAAGCCGAGATCATTACTTCTATGATTTCCTCAAGAAGCTCATCACTGGAAAGTTATCTACAATAAACAATAGTGCATATATGAGTAACAATCAGTGGAAACTTATCTATAATCAAGCAAGGAAAGTTCAACAAGAAGACAACATTCCATTCTAATTCACGTCCAATCTTACAAGTTTTACCATTTGGAGTAATCACCTGTATTTAATTAACATTAAACAGCTTCAAATTGCAAAATTACGATCTAGTTCAAGTTGGTCAAGGAAAGTAAGAAACTCAAGAAAGATGAAGCGGTTATTTGAGAAAATAATTAATTTGAGAAAATAATCAATTCTTTATGTTATAATCCAAACCATGGAAAATTATGAAAGAAGTCTCCAAGTTTCTATTTATGATCTAAGTTTTATAAAAGATTCCAAAATTGATTATGATCTAAGTTTCTATTTATACATTCATATCAAATGTCCATTAGATAGATTGAGTTAATGACAACATTCTATATAAATTAGCGGTTTTATGCATTATGGTCTTTTTAGATAGATTGTCACTCAATTCTCTAAATTAATAAGATTCCTCTAAAATATGAGCTAAGCTAAAATATGATATATAAGTTGTCATATCATGTCATAGGTAACTATAAGTTATAATTAAAATATTCATAAACTCTTCATATACTTGGGCAAATCTTCATAAACTCTTCATACATTTATATTTGTGAAGATTCCTTTTTAAACAGTCACTTGGGGTCAATTGGTAAGTAACATTCACTTATAGATAATTTATTTCTTTATGTTTGCTTCTATCTGTCCTTTTAGTTATAATTGTCCCCTCTTATACACAAACATCTTTATAGTTCACTCCTAGCACCAAACAAATTTACAAGTTAATGCTAAAATTAATCTCCAAAGGGACATTCTGAACTTACAGTGAGAAGATCAATGCCAACTGGATCAAGATTTGGGACTATAGTTGTTAAGTCCTAGAAAGATAGGGTGAAAATGTAAACATAAAAATAATTTGCCCAAAGAAGAGCAAAAACAGAGATGTGTTATGATGATAATAGACAATTTTAGTACCTTGGCAGCCCATTTTGGGAAGGAGCTTTTAAAATCAGATAGGGAAGTCACTTCGGGCCATGAATCCTCCTTTGGGGTACCCGTGATTCTGTGTGTAGAGTAAAAAAAACACAATATGAACTTACACAAGCAAAAAATTAAGGCAAGTACATGAACAAGAAAGTAACAACTAGACACACCATGTCAGCAAAGTTGGCTTGAAAGATCCCTTTGAGTTTCCCTTTAATCCCGAAAAGGTTCGTCATCCACCTGTTTGTCATCTATGTTCAACCTTAGCGGCGAGCTTATGTTTTTTGTCTGTTGCTTTGTTTGTCATCTGTTTAAGCTAGTCTCCTTGATCTTAAATGCGTCCAAGTGTTTTTTTATCCCTGAAAACCTTTAGTACAACAACGGCTATTGCACAAATCCCTTATAAGAGGTACTTAACTTCACTACTCATAAACCACTTAAAATTGTCTATTGAAGATCGAATTTCTTCTTTATTTATTTCTTCAACATGATTAGTGATAATCTTCTCGGCAAAGAGCTTATTCATATTCATCACCTAAGTTTCCACTTTCCAGTACTTTGCTTACCTTGTTATTTGGAAAAGTTTTGATAAGATCACCAAACATTATATATAGCCCTTGTTGCCCTAAAATAACGCATCAAATTGGCCAGTACCCACTTGTAGAGTTGATTCTTTATTGATCCTAAGGATAACAGTCATAACACAATATGCAAGAGTTAATATTGTCAATACTTTTGTTAATCATCCTTTCCAATCGGCTTTACAAACTTTTGTTAATCACCATTTCTTTTGAACAGATCCCTTCTATTGGCCTAAAACATTCTCCAACATCTCCTCTTTCATACTTATGAATGAATCTGCCATTTGCTCAGTACCCAAAAACATAAGCACATTGTCTTCTTAGTTTAATTGCTTAGGCATCCGGTTAACGAATTTCATCATTCAAAAACCTAAAAGCTAAGAAACAACAATAAAGGGATGTAGAGAGACTCACATGAATCCACAGTGGTTAGATCTACCATAAAAAAGATGAACGGTGAGGGAGTGAAATGGAGAGAAGCTAGGGTTCGTTATTGTAGAACCTACACACCAGTTCCTCATCGCTGAATCGTTGCCGGAGAGAAGTGAACGTGGTGACCACCGACGACGTCGTTCTTCCTCCTCGTCAATTCCAGGCTGTGACATGGGTGGCCAGGGTTGGTAGCGCAGGCAGTAGAAGCAGAGGAGAAGTGGACTGTGCTGACCCGGGGGAAGGAAAACAGGCCGAGGAGTCGACAACGTTTGTAGAGGCCGAAGGATCCCTCGCTTCGTTCAACTCCAGAGGAGGGGTGTTCGTCAGAGGTCTGGCTCCGACGACGTTGTAACGACGACGAGGCATGTTAATTTGGGTTGTGTTTAGGGTTTCTGAGGGATTTGGGGATGAAGGTGGGGATAAAATTCGGGTTTGTCGAGCACAAATATGGGAAATTTTCGTTTGAGGGGATGAATGTGGGTAGAGCTGGCAATATCCGACCCGACCCGAGAAAACCGATTCGATTGATCTGACTCGAACCCATCCGACACCCAAATAATTGAAAAAAAAGTTTGGATCCGTGTAAAGGCCCGGATTTGTAAATAATAAATAATATAAATGGGTTTAAGTCGAAAAAAAAAATAATAAGATAAAATAAAATAAAAATTCGGATATTTCAAGAAAACTCGTCACTGAGCACCAAGTTTTGATTTTGAAATCCGTCCGGCATTGTTTTAAAATTTTGATTTTGACGGAATTTGATTCCGCTTTCGAGCTCCGAGTCGTGATAAATTATTTTATTTCCGATAATGATTTAAAAATCGACTTAATTTCGTTAGAGTCGGGATTAGCGGGTTTTGAGTTTTGATTTGTGGGATTTAAATTTGTCATTGTGGGACCACTTCCTATTTTATTTTCCTCCTTTCTTTCTTCTCTCCCTCCCCCTCTCTCTCTCTCGTTTCAGAAATTGTGGGAACCTTGCAACTTTGTACAGCTATCAATTTGTTGTTTAGTGTCAATGTTGGGACCACTCCTCTCCTATTTTCTTTTCTTTTCCCCTCTCTCTCTCTTTCCTCTTTTTCTCTCTTTCTTCCCCTCGTACTCATCCGAATTCAGAACCAGTAGACAACTGCAATTGTTTCTTGTTTGTGTCAATTTTACCCTGTAGAGGACCACTCTCCTGCCCTCACTTCCTCCTCTTTTATTCACCAGAAAAACCTCTCCCTCTCCCCCGTTTTGCCCTCTGCAACTCACCAGCAAAACCCAGAAAATCACCCTCCCCCTCACTGCATTGCGCAGCCCCAGAGCTCCCTCCTCCGTCGAAGCCGCCGCCTCTCTTTCCCTGCTGCCGAGAGAAACACCCAAGCTCCACCACTCCTCCCTCCTTCCACCTAAGGCGCCAGTAGCAGGAGCACCCCCGCCTCCTCCCGACGCCGAAAGAAGCAGCAGCAGAAGCCGCCGGAGTGCCCCCGAGCGCAGCCTCCTTCCCGCTCATCTGTTTCCGATTTGGTCTCGGTAAGCTCTCGATCTCCTTTTTCCGACTTGAAACTCCGTAAAGGTCGCGCCTTTAAGCCTCCTCTTCCCTTCCTAGGCCATCTCCGGCGACAAACCGACTCCGACGAGGCCGGGCGAGCCCCAATCAAACTCCGACGAAGCGCATCGAATCTCCGGCGGGTCTCAAGCCTCGGTGAGCCTCTTCCCTCTTCTTCTTCTTTCTCCTCCTGGGTGTGCGTGTGTCGGGGTGAGGCCGCCGGCGAGCCACCCCCTCTTCCCTCTTTCCTTTGCCGTTTGAAACCAGTGACTATGGGAAGGAGGTGAACAGTAACTCGGGTTGGTTTTCCTCTTGTTTTCTTTTATTTGGGTCTGGTTCAGCTTATTTATTTTAGTGTCCGGTTCGGTTTGCCTAATCAGATTGAGAAATGGGTTTTGGGCCTTTTGTGTGGGCTCGGGTTGGTGTTTGGTCCGGGTTACTGGGCTTTTGTCTTGGATTTACTGGGCTCGGGTTACTGGGCTCTGGGTTTGAAATGTGGACTCTTGGGTTTTGCATTTCGGGCTCCATCTTTTCTTTTGTTGGGCCTAATTTCTTGGGGTTTTGTAAATAAATTGCTAGATGTTATGGTTACTCATTATATGCGAGTATATGTGAAGTATGTATATGTTATGATTTTATTTAATAATAATAATAATAATAATAATAATAATTATTATGAGATTTTAGAAATGGTTTAAAAAGTGACCTTATTTGGAATAAGTATTTAGTGTTGTTTTAATTTGTGATTTTAGGAAATTTGAAAAATGGGTTCTGATTTATAAATATGGTTTTGAAAATAGAATTATTTTGTGGCTAAATGCCGGACTTTACTCTATAATGATTTCGAAATAAGAAACATGCCGGAATTATTTTAATGGTATAAAGTTATAAGTTGATTAAAGATTTAATGTTTATAAATGGGTTTTGGCCAATTATGAGTTGAGAAAATGTTTTGCATATGGGTTGACTCAACTTGATATTTAAGAGTTGGAAAACTTTGGGAAATGAGTTTGGAAATATTGTTGGCGAGATTTATCGATGGTTTTGATTAAATGGTTTTGGTTGATGTTGATCGTATCGAAAAGATTTTGGAAAATGGTTTTATCATCGATTGGTTTTGAGTACGTTAAGAACTTGGGTTTCGTGTGTATGAATGTTGGTTCGGTGGCTTATGGCAATGACTTGATGATAGGTGTGTAATTATTTTGGATTGCTTTGGACTTGCATTTGGGCCCTTGCTTGTGTCATCTTGCTGTTCTGCATCTCCAGGTAAGTTTCTTCGGAGCTTACTCAGATTGAATAGAGCTATTCCCTGCTTTAGGTGCATGATATACTAGGTGCTTGCATTCATGATCAGCATGTCATGTAGTACCATGCTAGGTTGCATCGATCGTTGAGCATTCTATTTCTTTGTGCGTATGTAAACAGAACGGCCGTTATCTGTGATAGTCCTAGAAGTCTTTGCTAGGGTCATAGGGTAGCCCAGCCTCATCGGGTACCCTGAGTCAATCGAGTACTTCCTTATATTATGATATGCCTGCGGGCTTTATTGTGGAGCGGGTTAGGCATGCGTGCCCCCCGATTATGGATGAATGCATTCACGAGCTGGCCAGTCTCCGCCTGTCGGAAGGGGTGGAGGTAGGAGAGGGATATTCCACTTGGCATTGTCTTGGGCCCTTTACAGTATTTCTGCACATTATTATGAACTAGGAGCATGCTAGTGTGTTGAATTTCGTACTGCATTAGAGCATCTTTATTAGGTATAGCGTATATGTGTGCTTATGGTTGGGATGCAGAGTTAAGTGGGCATCGATCTGATCTCGCCCCAAATCAATTTTTTTAGGAATTATTTATGTTCATCCTATCGGTGATGTTTGCTTATTGCGCGGGTCATTTTGTCGGCGGGGAGTGAGCGCTGGAGTTATAGACTTCACCAGACTCTGATTATATTGTTTTTGGATTTATACTTTTGACTCCGTTTTTACCCGGCCCCGCCGCTGCACTTGTATCTGTACTTTACTTCCGCTTTACTTCCGTTTGAAATGGTTTCCGCAACATAGTCTTAGGACAGGTTAAGGGTACCCAACGGCCCTTCGAGGTTTTAGGGTTTGAAATCCCTCTTTCTACAGATCTTAAAATGAGTTTGAAACCTCGACCCGTACCTGGATTGCAAGATCCGAACAAGGGGTTTTATCCCTTGAAACGTAACCCAGAAATTATAATTCTGGGCCGTTACAAAGATGGTATCAGAGCTGAGGTTGTGCAATTCGGGTACAAAAGGGTCGAGTGCATGTTTTGGAAAACCGCCCATGAATTTCAAATGATTTGAAAGTGTTTTAAAAAGGGCAAAATGAACTTAAGACGCCTAACTGAAATTGGACTAAGTACTAAACTTGACTTGTAATAAAAGAGGAAAACCGACCAGATGGGGTTCGAGTGGGTAGAAAGACGTTAGACCATCCCTATTGGATGTAGTTGGAAATGGGTAGGCAAATATCAGCTTGTTCTTTACAGATGGGTTGGGAGACTCCAAGGAGGTCATTATGAGTGTTGTTAACTGATTCTATGCTGAGTGCTTGATATGCTAAGGTCTAATTGGTATGCCTAACAATTAAATGTGTACTGACTGATCTGTGCAAACGGGATAGCGGGAGTACCATTATTTCTATATGGTCAAGTCCAGCTTGTGTGAAACAACCTCTTCAACCATGTTCTATCGAGTCTCCCTCCCAGATGTCAGTGTCTTCCACGGGGAATCGGGTCGGTAAACACGTTGTGTCGGAAACAAGTATGGATATAAAGGTGGTTTGAGTGAGTGATGGAAGGTAGTTCTTGATGTCATTTTGAGTCGAGAGTAAGTTGTTTATGAGGTTGTCCTTGATTTTTATGATGATTAACCAGTGTCTTCCTACCACAAGATTCGTACCGGAGTCCCACGGGAAAGAGGAGTGATGAGTCGGTTGGGAAAAGTCAATGGTTGCCCTTAGGGATCTCTGTCCGGTTGTAATTGTGACTCTCTCTGAATTGCATGAAATAATTTTGTAATCTTTGGCATGTACCTTACGAATGACCATTAGTAAGAATGCTCCTCATGTTATGTCTTGCCTCCTGTCATGGTTGTATTGCTTAAGCTCATGTTGCGGTTAATTACCTTTCTCAAGTATCGTGTTGTGTGTTGCCTTATATCACGACTATTTGTTGTTATAGCATGTTTATTTGGATTACTGATCGTATGATTGATGGGAAGCATGAACCATATGATACGAACTTGCATGATCGTTATTTCCTCCTAGATTAGGTTTATGGTAGTGTGATCAAACCCGCCCTGTATGAATGCTTGTACATGATCGCCTTAGCATGATGGATGATGACGTGTCAATGCTTATCACTCCTTTGTGAAGAGAATATGTAGCATGCCCATCTATTTTGTATTCGTTAAATTGATCATTATTGATGATCTTGCAAGTTAATATTGTTGTATGATTACGTGTTTTGGATGGAGAGTATGTGGTATAATTGAGCCTTGATGAATGCATGCTTTATCATGTTATGTGTTGATTTGAGCTCATGTCCCCGTATTCTAGCTATATTGTCCCATTACTAGGTTCGTATTATACACCGCTGCACTTGCCCCCATACTTCTATATCGTCGGAATATGAGTGATTGATTTCTTGTGTACCGTTGTAATTATCAATTAAATGTTTATATGTATAGCATGTTATGTTGAGCCATTAGTGTCGTGTAGGACCCTTGGTTGTGACTGGTGTGAGCATATATCTTGCCTACAGTATTGCCAATTCTCTCCCGGTCTAGGTACTTGATAGTGTGATTCTTCTCTCTTCTTAAAGTGTTTTACTAATCCTGATTAGACTGATGCTGAATTCGATGATCGACTTGCCTTTCGTGATGGTAACTCCTAGCATGCTTACATGTTATCGCTCGGTGATATTTCCCTATTACTCTATGATATCCTCTCATGCTTGTATAAATGTCTGACTTGGCACCTCATATAATCACACACCACCCTATGTTATGATTTTGCATACGCATGATGAATGAATGTTAGGACGGATTTAGTCGAGTTACCTCGATTGTGTTCATGTTCGATATGTGCTAGTAGTGTCTTGTAGGGCTTATGATTTCAAAAATGACTCGCTAAATGATCACGTGTTGTACTGGTTCTATGATGTGATGACTATTGTACCATACATGTGCTATATGCCGGTTCGTTCTTAGCATAATTGTAATACATTGCCCATGATGTCCTTCTTGTTACTTTGATGATGCCTTATGTTTCATGAATATTATGTTGAATTCCTCTTAATGGCTCTTGATTATGCTTGCATCACATCATGAATTGCTAGTATCATGTAAGACCCATGTTCTCTAAATGTGACCCTTCGTCTAATTGCATGCCATTCTTGACTTACTATATGATCATTGTTGCCAGATGTGATAGATATCATGATACTCTTATGTGTTCTCGTATAACATTAGGTCAGATTGTTACGATAAGCTCATCATGATGCGTTGACCTTGATTGTTGATATATATACCCTGCTAGTGCATTGCTCATATATGTGATATTCGCCTTGTTTGGTAAATCCCGTATATCTCGCTTAAGACTACTAGGCGTTATGGCTTCATGAATCGATAGACTGTTAGCTTGTCTCGCATGCATATCAAGGTAGAACTCGGATGTGTCTTTTGAATGTACATGTATGTCGTTGATCTTCGAGATAGGTACATGTTAGTGTGGGTGATATGGTTGATTGATTGAGACGAATCCTTTCTACTTGTCACAAATTGTAACCTCATAGATTTTCATAGGGGCAATCGTTGTCATTCTCGGGTCAAAGCCTTGTCTCTAGTCTTGTCGTTCTTTAGCCTTGGTCTATGGTTGGTTCCGAAGCGAACATTGGGTTGCCCGTCCTTTTCACTCCCCTATCTCTGCTAACTTAGACTCCTTTGCAATAATTCGTGAGCGACTGCTTGAAAGAGAAAGGAAGTTGCATAACGATAGAGCTGTGTGGCGGAAGCGTGGGCCCATAACCCACAAGCCTCATGATCGACGGTGTTGGTGGGACAAGTATGTTTTGAGGATTGCGACTATCGAGTACGATATGACTTGTAGGCGGGAGTGTCCTTCGTTTGAATTGCTAACTTTTCTGAATATGTTGATAACCATGTTGCAATGCCTTGATGGTGACATTTATGTGTTGATGTGCTGAGTTGGTAATAATTGTTGTCTGATTGTCTGCTGTTTACGATGATATGAGTCGGTGCCTTACAGTTCTAATGTACATGATGTCTTGATGCGTTGATGCTTGAGTTGCTAAGCATGATCTAAATTCGTTACCTATAAAATGTGAACTGCAAATGATGAGAAACCTGAACTGTCTATTAGATAAGGTTATGATGAAACTTGCTAGCTTGACTTGATTATGTGCCTATATGATGATTGTAATAATGATAGAGCATGATGGTAAACTGAGACTTGTTGAATCCATGATGTTATGTTTATAAATGCTAGTGGATATGATGTAGACCTTATGTTTGATGATTTTCATGATTGCTTATTCCTCAAACCTGTGAGTGAGGTCATTTGGTAGCGTGGTTGGAGAATGGTGAAAGAATTTTGGGCGGTTGGGATGATCGATGGTATTAGAAGGTGAGTTGCGAGAAAGGGATGTTGGCTTAGGTAAGACCGCGTGAGTTTTGGGATTGTAAGTGGCAATACTTGGTGGGTTCCGTTGAGCTTCTAGGTGAATATTGGGTGAGAGTATGGTTAGGGATAGGTCGGCTAGGCGGTGATCGAAGAATTTTCTAGAGGGGATGTGGTTGGTAAGGTATAATGCTTGGGATGTGTTGAGATGTATGGGAAGTGTGGGAATGGCTTTTGAGAGTATTGAGGACATAGTATGAGAGGGTACTTGAGTGTGAGGTCAGAGATAGAAGTTGGGTTCTTAGAGGTGGATGATTATTAAGAGTGTTTAGTGGAATGATGGGCGAGATTTGAGCATCGAGATGAATTGGGATTTGTTTGGAGAATTTTTGTCTGAGTTGACGTTGACGAGTCTAGAAGAGGGTTAGTCTTGGCTTGAGAGTGGAGATGGGCGAGTGGGGATTGTATTTTATTTTGACTGGTATGACGTGAGAATTTTGTTGATTATGTGATTTATTTATATTTTGCTGGCATGATGTTAGATAGCAACTATGATGAATCTGATACAGAATGATATTACATCTTGTTATGCAATATTGAAATCTAGTCGGCAGTGACAAATGTTATCATGATATATTGCTGCTCTGCTATGTTGTTTTAGGGGCATGTTAGAATGTGTTGTGATATGATATGCGAGATAATGATGTGTTATTATGTGAAGGTGTGATGTTATGTCATGGGGTGAAAGCATGATCTTATATTATGTGGTAGTAAACATGATGTTGTATTCTATGTTTAGCAAGCATGCTTATGGATATGTTACATCACGAATATGGCTTTCAAAATGAATATGATCTATATATGAGATAATGATGTCTGATTACTAAATGATCGCTACATGGTGTTGTGATGAGTTAAGATGATGTCTGGTGATTATGCTGACATTCGATGATTGATATGCTTCTTGACCTCCCCTTTTGCTGAATCTTAATGGCATGATTTCGTTGTGTTGATGTGTTGACAATGAGTTTTGTTTTGTTGACTCCATGATGAGGTGATACTTTTATGACTTCTGATGTGATGTCGAGGCGTTTATTATGATTTTGTTATGTGGTTGAGATATGTATTACGACCCATAGTAGGATGTAGAGATGTTGATGTGACCTTGTGGCAATGTGTTGGCATATGTTTGAGACTTGTCATATGATGTACTGATTGGAGATTAGTTGGTTACTTTGGTTATGCATTTCTCATGGCTTGTGGAGCTTGCTTGAATTGAGACTGATAGCTTGTTTTGATTCTGGAAACTAGGAAGAGAATATGGGATTAGCCCTTAGAGGTGGATGATTCCACCTCCGAGCTTTTGAATTTGATCGTTTGTTATGTGGAAAACTGAATTGGTTTGGAGGATTTTGACGAAATTTTGATCGAATGGATTTTACTTGTTTTGGTGTAAAGTTGCTTGGTTAAACGGCTTATTTGAAGATTTTGAGCGGTTTGAAAAGGAATTACTTGAAAATTTAAAAGAATAAACGTTATCGAGAGTTTCAACGAATTTAAGCCTAATCTTTTCCAATTGTGGAGTCCCTTTAGAAACTTTTCAAACCCGGGCAACTCTATGATGCTTCACGAAGTGGATACAAGCATTCTATGAGGGCGCTTGTAGGGTACTTGCTAAGACCTAGAGATGACATTGTAGAACTTTTAGAGTTGTGGTACCTCCGAAAAGTCGAAGTGAGGATGTAATAGGGGCGCTTATTGCATACTTGTCAAGGCCAATTGGAGATGTCACGACCATGACTAGGATGTTGTGAGAATCCCGGAAGACGCCACCGAGATGATTACAAGGTTCTGGACATGGTTCTTGGACTCATCAATTTCAAACTTCATCCCCTACATTATTTTGGTTTTAGTCTCGGGGACGAGACTTGTTTATAGAGGTGGATGATGTAAAGGCCCGGATTTGTAAATAATAAATAATATAAATAATATAAATGGGTTTAAGTCGAAAAAAAAATAATAAGATAAAATAAAATAAAAATTCGGATATTTCAAGAAAACTCGTCACTGAGCACCAAGTTTTGATTTTGAAATCCGTCCGGCATTGTTTTAAAATTTTGATTTTGACGGAATTTGATTCCGCTTTCGAGCTCCGAGTCGTGATAAATTATTTTATTTCCGATAATGATTTAAAAATCGACTTAATTTCGTTAGAGTCGGGATTAGCGGGTTTTGAGTTTTGATTTGCGGGATTTAAATTTGTCATTGTGGGACCACTTCCTATTTTATTTTCCTCCTTTCTTTCTTCTCTCCCTCCCCCTCTCTCTCTCTCTCGTTTCAGAAATTGTGGGAACCTTGCAACTTTGTACAGCTATCAATTTGTTGTTTAGTGTCAATGTTGGGACCACTCCTCTCCTATTTTCTTTTCTTTTCCCCTCTCTCTCTTTCCTCTTTTTCTCTCTTTCTTCCCCTCGTACTCATCCGAATTCGGAACCAGTAGATAGCTGCAATTGTTTGTTGTTTGTGTCAATTTTACCCTGTAGAGGACCACTCTCCTGCCCTCACTTCCTCCTCTTTTATTCACCAGAAAAACCTCTCCCTCTCCCCCGTTTTGCCCTCTGCAACTCACCAGCAAAACCCAGAAAATCACCCTCCCCCTCACTGCATTGCGCAGCCCCAGAGCTCCCTCCTCCGTCGAAGCCGCCGCCTCTCTTTCCCTACTGCCGAGAGAAACACCCAAGCTCCACCACTCCTCCCTCCTTCCACCTCAGGCGCCAGTAGCAGGAGCACCCCCGCCTCCTCCCGACGCCGAAAGAAGCAGCAGCAGAAGCCGCCGGAGAGCCCCCGAGCGCAGCCTCCTTCCCGCTCCTCTGTTTCCGATTTGGTCTCGGTAAGCTCTCGATCTCCTTTTTCCGACTTGAAACTCCGTAAAGGTCGCGCCTTTAAGCCTCCTCTTCCCTTCCTAGGCCATCTCCGACGACAAACCGACTCCGACGAGGCCGGGCGAGCCCCAATCAAACTCCGACGAAGCGCATCGAATCTCCGGTGGGTCTCAAGCCTCGGTGAGCCTCTTCCCTCTTCTTCTTCTTTCTCCTCCTGGGTGTGCGTGTGTCGGGGTGAGGCCGCCGGCGAGCCTCCCCCTCTTCCCTCTTTCCTTTGCCGTTTGAAACCAGTGACTTTGGGAAGGAGGTGAACAGTAACTCGGGTTGGTTTTCCTTTTGTTTTCTTTTATTTGGGTCCGGTTCAGCTTATTTATTTTAGTGTCCGGTTCGGTTTGCCTAATCAGATTGAGAAATGGGTTTTGGGCCTTTTGTGTGGGCTCGGGTTGGTGTTTGGTCCGGGTTACTGGCCTTTTGTCTTGGATTTACTGGGCTCGGGTTACTGGGCTCTGGGTTTGAAATGTGGACTCTTGGGTTTTGCATTTCGGGCTCCATCTTTTCTTTTGTTGGGCCTAATTTCTTGGGGTTTTGTAAATAAATTGCTAGATGTTATGGTTACTCATTATATGCGAGTATATGTGAAGTATGTATATGTTATGATTTTATTTAATAATAATAATAATAATAATAATTATTATTATTATTATTATTATTATTATTATTATTATTATTATTATTATTATTATGAGATTTTAGAAATGGTTTAAAAAGTGACCTTATTTGGAATAAGTATTTAGTGTTGTTTTAATTTGTGATTTTAGGAAATTTGAAAAATGGGTTCTGATTTATAAATATGGTTGTGAAAATAGAATTATTTTGTGGCTAAATGCCGGACTTTACTCTATAATGATTTCGAAATAAGAAACATGCCGGAATTATTTTAATGGTATAAAGTTATAAGTTGATTAAAGATTTAATGTTTATAAATGGGTTTTGGCCAATTATGAGTTGAGAAAATGTTTTGCATATGGGTTGACTCAACTTGATATTTAAGAGTTGGAAAACTTTGGGAAATGAGTTTGGAAATATTGTTGGCGAGATTTATCGATGGTTTTGATTAAATGGTTTTGGTTGATGTTGAACGTATCGAAAAGGTTTTGGAAAATGGTTTTATCATCGATTGGTTTTGAGTACGTTAAGAACTTGGGTTTCGTGTGTATGAATGTTGGTTCGGTGGCTTATGGCAATGACTTGATGATAGGTGTGTAATTCTTTTGGATTGCTTTGGACTTGCATTTGGGCCCTTGCTTGTGTCATCTTGCTGTTCTGCATCTCCAGGTAAGTTTCTTCGGAGCTTACTCAGATTGAATAAAGCTATTCCCTGCTTTAGGTGCATGATATACTAGGTGCTTGCATTCATGATCAGCATGTCATGTAGTACCATGCTAGGTTGCATCGATCGTTGAGCATTCTATTTCTTTGTGCGTATGTAAACAGAACGGTCGTTATCTGTGATAGTCCTAGAAGTCTTTGCTAGGGTCATAGGGTAGCCCAGCCTCATCGGGTACCCTGAGTCAATCGAGTACTTCCTTATATTATGATATGCCTGCGGGCTTTATTGTGGAGCGGGTTAGGCATGCGTGCCCCCCGATTATGAATGAATGCATTCACGAGCTGGCCAGTCTCCGCCTGTCGGAAGGGGTGGAGGTAGGAGAGGGATATGCCACTTGGCATTGTCTTGGGCCCTTTTACAGTATTTCTGCACATTATTATGAACTAGGAGCATGCTAGTGTATTGAATTTCGTACTGCATTAGAGCATCTTTATTAGGTATAGCGTATATGTGTGCTTATGGTTGGGATGCAGAGTTAAGTGGGCATCGATCTGATCTCGCCCCAAATCAATTTTTTTAGGAATTATTTATGTTCATCCTATCGGTGATGTTTGCTTATTGCGCGGGTCATTTTGTCGGCGGGGAGTGAGCGCTGGAGTTATAGACTTCACCAGACTCTGATTATATTGTTTTTGGATTTATACTTTTGAATCCGTTTTGACCCGGCCCCGCCGTGGCACTTGTATCTGTACTTTACTTCCGCTTTACTTCCGTTTGAAATGGTTTCCACGACATAGTCTTAGGACAGGTTAAGGGTACCCAACGGCCCTTCGAGGTTTTAGGGTTTGAAATCCCTCTTTCTACAGATCTTAAAATGAGTTTGAAACCTCGACCCGTACCTGGATTGCAAGATCCGAACAAGGGGTTTTATCCCTTGAAACGTAACCCAGAAATTATAATTCTGGGCCGTTACAATCCGAGACCGACTAATCCGATTCGAGTTAAGCTTGAACCCGAAAGCAATCCGAACCCAGTAAGAACCCGAACCCGATTATATTCGAATGGACCGATCCGAAATCAACCCGAAACCCGAAATTGCCAGACCCGAGCATATCCGAAACCCGAAATTACCCCGAACCCGATTATACCCGGCACCCGAAATAAGCCACACCCGATTATATCTGAAATTAACAAAAATCTTAGAATTTTTCCTAAAATGCCCAAAGCAACCTAAGTATTTGATTATTTAATAATGGATGGTAATATTATCATGCATATAGTATAATTAATTATAATTTTGTACTCTCTCCATTAAAAAAAGTAACTTTTTAGCATTTTTTAAGACGCCGAAACTATATAAATATCAATTTTTTTGTTATTTTTATAATTTCGTATTTATGAGTAATAAGTAAGAAATTAATATTAAGAAAATAATATTTTATATGATTTTGACTTTTTTAAAAAGTATTATAAAAACTGAGAAGACTTACATTTTTTTAACGAATGTAGTATTAATTTGAGAATTGATAAACATTAGCTTAATCTATATAGAAGGATAAATATCTCATAGGTAAAAAAAATTGATTTGTTTTATCCAATTTGATTCTTGCGGGTTCGATTTGACTGAACTCAATTCAACCAAAACTGTTGTGACCAAAACCCGATTCACTCGAACCCGCTTAGACCGAAATCCGATTCACCCGAACCCGTTTAGACTGACACCCGATTCACCCAAACTCGTTTGGACCGAAACCCGATTAGCCCAAACCGAATAGGACCCGAAAACCCGATTGTATCCGATAAAACTAATGCCCGAATAAACCCAACCCGAACCCGATCAGACCCGGATGGTCATCATACCCGATATCAACCCGAGTCTGATATGACCCGAAACCGAATAACCCGACCCGAACCCGACCCGACTTGCCCGATTGCCACCTCTAAATGTGGGTAGATTGAGAGGGGGCTGAGGACGAATTAGGCGATTTAGGGTTCCTGTTCTTCGCTGTTCGGAGATGAAGAGGGGAAGAAGAACTGACGTCAGTGCCCTTGTTCTTTCGCTTTTATACCAATTTACTCAGGCGACGAACTCACTAAGAAACTCTCGTCGCCTAAAAAGTTTTAAAAATTTTCGTGAAATTTAACGCGGAAATATTGGTGCCTTTTATTAAGGTGACCACTTTATAGATTATGTTCGTCGCTAGAATGAGTGAAAATTTCGCAAAAATTATGTGAAAATTACATCTATATTAATTTTATACATCGTATAAGTAATTATTATAAAATTTAACCTCTTAAGACCTTCAATTCTTGCTTTTTGACTTATAAAAAAATTATCAATTGGAAATTGAAAATTTATAATATCTATCACAATATTTGTATATAACAATTAAAATCTCAATTTCAAATGAAAATTAGAAAGTTATATATAAAATTTATCATAAAATCTATATTTATCAACCAGAATCTCAATCTCAATATCAGTCTTGATCTTGATATCACTATCAATCACAATGTCAATCTCAATATCAACCTCAATATATCTCAATCTTCATCTTGATATCACTATCAATCTTGATCTTGATATCACTATCAATCTTGATCTTAAAAAAAATAAATTTTATATTGACCTCAATATATCTCAAAAACAGAAAATATCAATCACAATGTCAATCTCAATATATCTGAATACCAATCTCGATATTGATCTCAATCTCAATCTCGATATTAATCTCAATCTCAAACAGAAATTGGGAATTAATATCTAACATCTATTATAAAATCTATATTTAACAACCAAACTCTCAATATCAATCTTAGTCTCAATATCAAATGGAAATTAGAAATTCATATATTATTTATCATAACATTATATGTTTGTATGTTTATAACTTCTGAGTTATTTCTCATAACTCATATTATATTCATAACGTATATGAACATAATATTAACAAATGTGTGAACTCATATAAAAACATTATAAATATATAACTCTAGTTAAGTACCTCTAGATAAGTAGTTTAGTATTGTTTTATAAAAATATTATGAATATTACCTAATGATTATGGTTGTATAAAAACATTACAGAGATAATAAGATTATAAATTACATTACTTCATTAATTAATATGATACCTAGTTAGTATGGTAGTATAAAATATTACCCAATTAATGTAAATTTATGGTTTTAACATTATAAAAACATTACATAACTAATTTAAAATTTATAACACTGTAAAGTATGGTTTAAAACATTATAAATGTAAAAAAGATTTAAATTACACAATTAACTAATTTTAAAATTATGGTGTTAAAATTTTAAATAAAACATTGTAAATTATGGATTTAAAATTTACAACATTGTAAATTATGGTTTTAAAATTTATAAATATCACTTATAAGATTAAAATTAAATAATTAATTTTAAAAATATAAAATACATTTATAATTTATAAGATTTATAAAACAAACATTTTTTTTTTGTAAAAAAATGTCTAATGAGGTCACTCATTCAAGCTACCAACATTAAAAAATATGTCGTCACCTGAATAATTGCAATTATTTTGTCATTTATTCAAGCGACCAACATAGACTACACATGTAATATCGTCGCCTGAATGATAGTTCTGACATAAGTGGTTTGAGTTCTTTGTTCGAGCGACCATATCTCTTCCTTTGTTCATCGCCTAAATATTTCTGTCGCCTAAAATTGATTCAAGCAACGAACTTTGTACAGAATTGGTCGCCCAAACGTGATTTGGATTGGGCAGCAAGTTCGTCGCCGAAAGTGAACTTAGACGACAAATGTTCATGGGTCCGTCGCTTGAGTTGCAATCTGGCATAGTGATCGTTCAGTACACGCTGTTCAGCACAAATCTCACTCCGAGAAAGATCTAAAAATTTAATCGGGGTCAGCCGAAGTCGATCCTAATCATGTCTTAACCGATTGAGGTTCGATGTGACCAAAAAACTTGATAGTGATCGTTCAGTACACGTTGGCTTAGGCCTTTATATATTTATAGATGTAGCCTCCCTTTGCTTCCCTTTTACTATCGATGTGGGCAAGAGTTTAAATTGGCCTCACTAGCTTTGATTCATGTACATGCAACTATATATCTGTAGCTTTAATTGATTCATATGTGCGTGAAAACATATAGATGTATATATTGCTTTCTTTGCCGGCATGGGGTTTAATTTATATACTTTCTTATGGGGTTTAATTTACGTTCCGTCTATATACACCACAAATCACACGTCCTTAAGGACATGCATGATTAAAAGGCTTGCACGTCCTTAAAGACGTGCAATATCAGACACAAGGCTTGCACGTCCTTAAGGACGTGCAATATTAACCTTGTGATTTGCGGTGTATATAGCAACACCCTTAATTTATACAGTGGGAAACTCCTATTTATTTAGAGCTATTATTTCAGGGCATCGTCATAACTCTCCGACCCCAATCGTGTCTTAACCGATTGAGGTTCGATAAAAACGATGCATTTAATTATATTCTATCTTACCCGCGATCTAGAAATACCATAAAAACTATGCATTTACTTATACTCCTTCTCATTCGCTATCTGGATTTGTTATAGACTTATGCAGATTTATTAAATCTAGGGTTCGTATGGGACGGAGTTAATAAATTGACTAAAATTATAAACAAGGTAAAATTTATAAACTGTTGGTAAAAGTAGTTAAAAATTTAAACAACAAGATAATCTTCGTATGGGGGCGAAAAACAGTTTATTTGTAAAAAGTGGAGTTTATTTGGTTTTTATAAGGGGTATTGTGGCACTTCCAAACCAAATAAGATAAAAGTGAAGGGGTAAAATAGTAATTATGGAATATAAACCCCAAAATAAGCTTCAATCTGCAGCTTATTTTTAAACCCCTTTTTTTTAACACATTATAGCTTATTTGTTGTTGCCATACACCCTTTAAATCCGTTTATTTTTTTAACAGCTAATAATTTATATTTTTAACCGGTTTATACCGGCTGCCATACACACCCCTAGTTTTACTGAACTGTCATTTACTCTTATTGTTTCTCCTCATGTTCCTTTCATTAAGGGATTTGAGTACGAGCAGCTAGGAGTAAGTGACCCTGTTATCCCTGCTCCCGGCAACTGTAAAGATGAATCTCATGTAGTTTATATCACTTCTTCCCAGCGGAAGGGCTATTGCAAAAAAAAAAAAAAACGATCCTAGTGAATCTTACAGCTTGAACAAGTTTATTTGTGTTCTACATGTATTAAACTATTAGATTCTAATCTTAACCAATGTGTGGTATGGAAAGATGTCTCAAAATCTTGATTTGTGCCTGTATGAATTTTGTGTATCATTCGTTGTCCCTACCAGACTTATGGACTGTGTTTATTCCTTTGTCTGTCTACATTGCAAACAGACAGATCTTTTTAGAATATACCATTATGAATAAATTAGTTTGTGTGTACAAGTGGATTCAATCCCTTCTCCAATCTCTTTGCTTCCTCATGTACCAAGATGGGTGTTCTCTACAAACAATCCAGGTATGTTAACTGGTGGTGTATTATCATGATTCATTGTGTGGCTGAGATTTGGATAGGATCGAATTATTTTCTTTCAATCTTGAATGTTGAACCTGAATGGGTGATAAGTCACACAACAAACATCCTTCTCTTCAGAAGTTGCACGCCTCCCTCCAAGGGTTTGATAAACAAAATTGGCGTGCAGAAGGCCTATTGGTGGTCTGTATTATTGATGTTAAATTGTGGCCTGGCTACTTGGTTAAAGGCTATTGATGTTCAAGTGTATATGCAAGTATTGGTTTACATCTTCAGACATGTAGTGGCTTATGATTCTTCCTATCAAGCATATGCATTTAGTGCTTTCATAAGACATCTTCTGATGTTCAGAGGTGTAGCTAAGATGTGCAAAATTTCACAAACTCTTTCAAAATCCCCTTGTGTGGGTAAAATACAGGTTTGTTTAATTAAATATGGTGAACAATCGGTTCTGAATACTCTTTGGGAAACAAATTGTCAGACCACTCAATCTCATGAATATTGCTTTCTCATTAAAATGAATAAAATTCATATAAATACAAATGGTGATATGCAGGAGGTTGGTTTTAATTCCAAATCATGTAAAATGATAACAAACTTTATTTGGGTAAATAAACTCATAAACGAAACAAGCAAAACAGTACTCGAGTGTATAAGGAGGTTGGTAAAACCAAATCAAAAACATTTTGGCACGAAATTAGGATCCCTAAGGATCAACTTGACATGCTATCAAATTAGTATAGTCAATTCCCAAAACTTGATTAGACGGACTACTCTTAACCATTCCTTTCCTCCAACTAATGAATTAGAACAAAGTCCTAAACTCGATCAAAATTACCACTCTTAAAAAGGAATAACCGGGACCCATATTGAATGGGAGTATCCATTCACGCGAAAATTAAACGTAGCTACAAAATCTCAAATCAAGTGGATACCCCAAAGTAAATACTTATTAAATAACACGTCTTAGGAATATTAGGACACGAAA
This sequence comes from Persicaria tinctoria, assembly GCA_037127255.1. NCBI lineage: Eukaryota > Viridiplantae > Streptophyta > Magnoliopsida > Caryophyllales > Polygonaceae > Persicaria > Persicaria tinctoria. The sequence continues at coordinate 35,502,558 of JBANSL010000012.1, read as the reverse complement.
CAACAATGTCTACAATCTTCTGAAACCACATGATGAAAACCACCAAAAATTTTTGATCCTATACCAACATGAAAGAAATATTCGTAGACACAAAAAACCTGAACAAAACAATAGCTTTAAAGAAACCTATAAGAAGCTCAATCAAGCAATTCGACTCTAAAAGATAACATAAACCTCAAAAGGGGGAATGTGTTGGTATGGGTTCGATTACATTTTCCTACCCATATGGATAAAACATTATCATTATTATACGATATTGGAACTGTCAGGGAATTGGGAAAAAACCCTCTGGACGAATATCAATGATGGTGCACCCTTGACCATATACAGATGCTTATCTTAGCCGAAACAAAGACAGAAAAAGAACCAAGAGAATCTCTATGGTAAAACGCGAGATTTACAAATATCTGTTGGTCCCCGGCCCCAGGCCGTTCCGGGGGAATATCTCTTTTCTGGAATGATAACTCATTCTTAAGTGAAAACCTTTCAGTTGTCTTTCAACTGCCAAGAATCATCAGAGTAAAACATGGGAACATTAAGGAAAATTTTGAATGCCTGATGATCTTTGTATATGCTCCACCCAACCCTACTGAAAAAGAGGATTTCTTGAAAAGCCTATATGAGTTGATCGCCCAAAATGATCTTCAATGTTTAATTATGGGAGATATGAATGAAATTAGCCAACCCTCGGAAAAGTGGGGTGGTGCTGAAACTCTACCGTATAGGTTCCAAAGAGTGATGGAGTTTAAGGATGCTTGCTCATTAGTGGAGATCCCCTCATTCGGTAACCCTTTTACTTGGAGAAAGAAACAGCATGGTCCGGATAACATATTCGAAAAACTAGACAGAGTGCTAGTCCACCATGAGATAATTAATTTATTCCCTGACTTGGCAACTAAAAATGGAGCATTCTCAAATTCCGATCACTGTCCGATTACAATTAACATCTCTAAAGATAACACCTTCAAACCACCCCCATTTAAATTTGAAAACATTTGGCTACACAGGAAAGATTTTCGCAATATTGTCAAACAATCTTGGAGAGCCTCATGTGCAGGATCAACAATGTTTCAAGTCATATACAAATCCAAAATTCTCAAACAAAAAGCTAAAAGTTGGAACAAAACAAACATTCGGTAACATATTTCGCCAGCTACAAGAAGTTGATGAGGCACTAATAGAACTACAATCAACCCAACCAAATAACCATAACCGGGATTCAATCACAAGAGAACGGAACCTATTAGAAAAAAGAGAACAACTACTCCTTTTTCATAAAACTTACTGGAATAAAAGATCAGAGTCAAAACACCTAAAACTAGTAGATATTAACTCCGCATATTTTCATCGGGTAGCCACAGGACGAAGAAATAGGAAGGTAATCAGAACAATCACTACAACAGATGTAACCCAACTAATAAGAGAGGAAAATATTAAAAAGGAAATACAAAGAGATTTTGAAAAAAGATTTAGTCGAGAACAAATCTATACGACTCCCCAATTAGAAGAATATCTGTCACTAATAAACCCAATGATTGCAGAAAATGAAAACAAATTACTTATACAACAACCATTTAATAACGAAATCAAAAACGTAGTTTTCTCAATGGGCAACAACAAATCTCTCGGACCGGATGGTATGACGACGAAATTTTATAAAAAATATTGGGACATAGTTGGCTCCGATATCATCAGAGCTACAAAAGCTTTCTTCCACTCTGATAACCCACTAAAACAAATCAATCACACCTTTATTTCCCTAATACCAAAAAACGAGAACCCCAAGACGACTACACATTACAGACCAATTAGCCTATGCTCTACACTATATAAAATCATATCAAAAATAATAACAGAACGGCTAAAAAAAGTAATAGTGATGCCATCAAGATGGGCCCTCTGTGGGCCAAGGCGGTTCGAGGACCCGATCATCCCGAGAAAGAAGAAGGCGCCACCATGGATTCAAACTTGTTGAAGGGTCGACGTCGAGGGTCCTAGGTCGGCGCCGAGGATTCTCTAGGGTTGACTGGTTCCTCTTGAAGAATTTATTATATATTATATATATTTATCTATTTTTATTTATTAGTTAGATAAATAAAATGAGGGAATTATCTATTTCCTTACTTATGAAGAAAAGAATATTTTTATTATATCTTTCTTTATTTTCATTTATTAGTTGTTGAATAAAAAGTGGGGAAATTGATATTTCCTTACTTATGCCTATTTAGGTAGATGGGATATTTTTAATATTTATCTATTTTTATTTTAATCTATTAGATAAATGAGAGAACTAGGGTTTCCTTTGCAAGGAACCACTCTCATCTACTATCAAACCCTATTTTCAAACGTTTCCTAATTTTGCCGATCAAATAATTTCAATTTGCAATTGGGCAATTAAGCCGGCCATTTTCAATTGCCAATTTGGTCCAGCCGTCATTGTGGACTTGAAGTGGGTGTTCCATTTGGCTTTGCGTTGTGGAATTCAAGTGATTCTACCGTAGCTTCAGTCGGCTGATCATCCAGGAAAATCAATTATTGAGTTGGCGAAAACAAGTCCTTCCTCACGTCATTCGGCCGATCAAAAATTCAAGAACGGGTCAAGATTTAACTTAAGACGATGCAAGATCCGAACAATTCGAGTCGTTGGAGATTACAACGTATCAACTAGTATTCAGAGACAAGGTTATGCAAGTCTTAAGCATTGATTCGTTTACTTGAGTGATCTATTTCGTGTCTATTTTTTCAGCCCCTATGCCGATTTAATTTGGGTATATTTCTTATAATTTTCGCATCTTTTAACCCTAAAATTGGCACTAGTTGGTGATTTGCTTGTTGGATCTATAACTTGGAAGATGATTGAGTTTTTAGTTGCAAGTTTCATTACTTTATTTTGCTATATCATGCCTATGATTGAGTTCTTGGTTGATTGTGATTGTTGATCTTGCACCACAAAGAACCCTAAGTTTTCCAATTTGTTAGCCTTTTTACCCTGATTGTTAATTTTGCTTACTTTTTTTTTTTTGATTAGGAAAAGATTCGGGTGGGGAAGCCCTACCCGGCAGCATCCTTGCGGATGAGGTCAATAAGACCTGGGTTGTTGTGAATATCATTACCTCGGGCAGAGTGGCTAAGGACATTTAGCCGTCTTGTTTAGATAGTCTATAATTATTTTGCAGTCACCTTCAACCTGGATTCTTTCAATGTGCAGTTGTAATACCTTCTGGATTCCCAGTTTGAGGGCGAGAGCTTCTGCCATGATGGCATGCTGCTTTCCTAGTAATTTGTGCTCGATGGTGACAGGGCGGCCATTCCAGTACCTGATAATGATACCAGTCGTATTGTCACCGTTGGCTAAAGACGAACCATCAAAATTAAGTTTGAACCACCTTAACGGAGGCTTGCGCCATTTAATAGGACGTTGTTTGTCGGTCTTTCTTGGATAGACTCTTGAGGAGGGATGCATACCATCATCACCATCACCGTCGATCGCGGATGTTCTCTTCCAGTTATCTATGTGTGATCTGACCAGATGGACGGCAATTTGGTGCTGGGGGATTGGTGCTTGTTGAAACAAGTATTGGTTCCTGATGTACCAGATAGTCCACCAAGCGAAGGATAGATCAGTTAGAGCGGCAATCGTTAAGCTGGTTCCAAGGCTAGATAGAATGGGTCTGAAATCCCGGGACTGACTGATCATTCTTGTAATTGTTGTTTGTTCTTCACTCGGAAGTCGGTATATTTTCCGTATGAAAGGGCATTCCAGGAACAGGTGAGTCTCGTCTTTGGGAGCCGTATTGCATAGTGAACAAGTAGTTGAGACAGCCGACCCCCTGCACCATAGGCGCACAACAGTGGGCAGACCATTTTGTGCAATCTTCCATAGGAAATTCTTCACCTTAGGGGGAACATCAGTTTTCCAAATCCAAGCGTTCGTATCGGTCGGAGCTGAGGATTGTGTTGTTATCAGTTTGTAGGCGCTGGTTGTAGTAAACCAACCTTCCCTATCTGGCCACCAGTATAGGCGGTCTTGTAGATTTGATTCCGGAATAGGAATGTCTACAATTTCTTTTACAATGTTTTTTGGTAGTACCTTCTGCAGCTTTTCACACCACCATTTCCCCCCCATAATATAGTCACTAACGGTCTCATTCTGATCGAAACCCTGGATATTACCCACCCGAGACGCTAACGTGTAGGTGGAGATCCAATTATCGGTCCAGAATTTTATTGAGCGTCCGTTTCCTACCGACCAAATAAGGCCTGTTTTAAAAGTGTCAATTAAGTTAGCAAGTTTATCCCATTGCCAGGAACTGGCTCCCGATCGTTTGTACTCGAAAATACTAGCAGAACGTAGGTATTTATGTCTGATTAATGTTACCCAGATATTGTTCGGTTCAGCCAGTATTTTCCACAAAAGTTTCATCTGAAGAGCGACATTCATATCGCCCGATTTGCGAATTCCCAACCCACCATGCTGCTTCGGTTTGCAAATCCTATCCCAACTAATTAACGGCCGATATTGTAAATCCTTGTTCCAGAAAAAAGACCGGTTTATTTGGTCCAGTTCATTATGTATAGCTACGGGGAGCATGAAATTCTGCATTACATGAAGAGGTTTAGCCGATAGGTTAGAATTGATAAGGGTTGCACGACCCTGCTAGGAAAGCGCATTGGCCCTCCACTTTGATAGTTGTTGTTTCGATTTGCAGACGATATCTTCAAATGTACTGCTGGTGACTCTACCATTAATAATAGGACAGCCCAAATACTTTTCTATAGAGTTTTCGTTTGTAATGTTGAGACAGTTACCTAATTCAAGGATTCTATGGTTTGGAATCCCTGGCGACGCTTGAAAACTAGATTTTTAGTAATTGACTTTCTTGCCCGATACCCGGCAATACGAGTCAATTATCGATCTAACTCTGCACCCCGCATCCACGCTACCTTTGGAGAAGATAATGATGTCATTTTCGAAGGACAGGAACGGAATACGCGGCCCGTGTTGACCAATCGGAAAGCCAATTCGTGGTCTATCCAGGCTTGCTTCAGCTGCAAGTTTACGGGCTAATACCTTAGCACCCAACAGGAATAGAAAAGGGAACAGAGGGTCCCCCTGGCGAATTCCTTGGGAAGGAAAGAATAGTTCTGTAGGTTTGATGGTAGTGCAATAAGGAAACTATTTTCATCTGTCGAGATGGAAGGATGAATTAGGTCCAGGAAGTTAGACATAAGCCCATCATCAATAGACTCTTTTTTAAATCTGTTTTCAAATTCCTTTTTTATCTCATTTCTAACGTTCTCCTCGCCCAGAATTAGGGTTCCGCTTGAAAAGGTTATGTTTCGAATTTGTTTCATGTGTCTCCGTCCCGAAGCCACTCGGTGGAAGTAGGCCGTGTTCGAATCTGAGAGTTTGAGGTGTTTCGTTTTTGCCCTTTGGCTCCAATATGATTTCTGGAATAGAATTAGCTTTTCTCGCTTCGAAATTAGGCGTTTCTCCTTTGCTTGATATATTTGGGAGTTTGACGATGATCCCGAGGCCTGGATGAGCAAGAGTTCTGAGTCCAACTCCTTTAGTTGGCGGAAGATATTACCGAAATTGGTTCTATTCCATTCTTTTGCCCTTTTTTTCAATAGTTTATGTTTAAACAATAGTTGAAACATAGCCGAGCCAGGGCAGGACGCCCGCCAGGATTGCTTTACAATATTGCGAAAGTCTTTCCTCAAAAGCCAAACGTTCTCAAATTTAAATGGCGGAGCTTTGAAGGAAGACCCGTCGTCGATTGATATAGAAATTGGACAGTGATCCGAGGAAGAAAAGGCACCGTTATGGGTTATCATATTTGGGAAAGACGTAAGAATATGTTGGTGAACTAATACCCGATCGATTTTTTCGTGGGTGTTGAAGTTATCCTCCATAATCTTTCTCCATGTGAATTGGTTTCAAAACGTGGGTAGATCAAACAAGTTGCAATCGTCTTTGAAGGAGATTAACCGAGAAAATCTTGATGGTCGGGTAGTGGCTCCGCCTACTTTGTCAGCATTGCATAGTATCTCGTTCAGGTCCCCTAAGACCATGCACGGAATAGGGGAGTTGTTTACAATTGTTATTAATGTTTCCCAGAAGGCATCTTTATCATTTAGACTTGGTGGGGCATAAGCGAAGAGCGCCAAAATCGGAAAACCCCACTGCACACTTTCTAGTCTAAGTCCAATAATACGGGGGGTGTGCACAGACACTGATATTGATACATTAAGCATCTGATGAGTCTTCCAAATGACCCCAATGCCGCCAGATCTCCCAATGGACGGCGACCAAACCCCTTCATCAAACCCAATATTTTTCCACAACTTATCGTCCAGAATATTTTCGGCTTTTGTTTCTGCTAGTGACAAGATTTGGATGTGTTTGTTTTTAGATAGTGAATCTATTCTATCCAGAATGTACGTTTTCCTATTCCACGGCAGTTCCAGAAGCATATCTTCATAAAACATCATTGGTGATGAAAGGACAGGAAGGCGGAGTCCTTTCATCGACACAAATTTGATAATCTTGTTTGTAAATACTCCAAGGGAGCCTTATGTTGAGGACACTTTGAAATAATTGCTTGAAGACTCTACTACGTACACTGGCAATAGGATACTTAGACCAAAATGAAGCATAAATTTTAATTTGACCAAAGTAGCAAGCCACTGTATATGTATGGAACAAAACCATGACATGTTATGAGAACCCCCCTCTTTGTTCATGTTAACACGTTGATACAATAGCCACAAGCCAAGTTTATTATTCATCAAATACAGATTTTCCATTGGTTCACTGACAGCACAAGCCAAACACCATGACAGTGAAACATTCTCGCGGTTACATTGGTATCGAACTTGCAGACAGCAACTAGAGAGTGTTGATGACAAAATCGTTGCCAGAAAGGCGAGGCTGACAACCATCCAAACCTCATGTTCTAGCCAAATAACAGACATCAATTGATAATCGTGGTAATTTCCTACCACCTTATAGAAGCAATGGGTCTTTTTCATGATGTAGTGCATAGCCGACCCCAAACTCTTAGGGTTGAACTGGCGCAAGTACATTTGATTGTTAATTTTACCATGCAAAACAGACCAAAACACACAAAGGAATAATAGTCTATGCCAACATGGGAAGACCATTTGACAACTAATCAATACCTCAGTTGGAATATGTCCCAAATAAGTTCTAGTGTGTAAAACATCCTTCAATACACAGGTTACAAGTTCACACTTGATTTTAATAAACATCAAGAATAGGCCAACAACACCAAAATTTTTAAGCAAATCTTCATTCAAACTGGGGAACGGAACCATAACAGCTCTGAACACCGCAGGTTTGTCAAGGCCCGAAGGTCGGGGGGTAAGAAGTGAGGAGACATAAGCCTCTAACACCAAGTTTTCCATCCACCAAAAGGTGGTATTTCCTATTGTTCAACAGGTCTGTTTGGCTTTTTGCAAATATAAGGCCGAGAGCTCTTGTTGTTGCTTTTTAGTGAGTTAGTAACTCATTTTCTTGCTAAGTTTGTTTCGTTTACATCTTTACTATATATTGATGATCTATTAGGTTTTAAGCTCCACAAAGAACCCTTATTTGTGTGATTTAGAGCCGTGCCGACACCGGGGCCGTGGTCACACCCATCTTTCTCCGAGCCGTGTTGCAACCGTCGGATAATAGTCAACGGAGTGTGTGCACTTTTTAGCCCTTGTGTTGCTCGCTTTATGTTCCTTAGTTGCTGAATTTTTGAGCTTCACATTGTATTATTCATTGCATTCTCTTATTATTTGCAATTTCGTATTCTAGCCACATATCATTAATTGCACCTCCTTGCGTACTCTTCTTGTGGCTATCTCTCGCATTGCGCTTTGATATCTTGCTACTTTCATCATTGTATAGTTCTGTGTCCAGGGTAGGTTGTCAAGTAGTGCCTTGTTTTCCTTCGCTTTGCTTGTTTTCAAACACTTGATCACTCATAGGATCAAAGACTTGCATTGCTTGTTTCTTTGCCTATTTGTTCGGATTACTTGTTTTATTCCTTTGCTTATAGGAACATGGGTGAAAATTCCGACTAGTCTTCCAACTTGGGCACACAACCACCACCAGCTGCTATAACGGATGAGCAAATGCGCTTCGTCATCGATTCCGCTAGCGGAGCGGTGGAGAAACGGTTGGAGTCGATGCTCTCCGCCAACACCGCCCAACTTACCGACAGATTGATGGGATTGATGGAAAGGAAGCTTGCTGAATTTCATATAGAGGGGCCACCAATCTGTCGGTAAGTTGGGCGGTGTAAGTCTTTGATCCGAACAAATAGGCAAAGAAACAAGCAATGCAAGTCTTTGATCCTATGAGTGATCAAGTGTTTGAAAACAAGCAAAGCGAAGTAAAACAAGGCACTACTTGACAACCTACCCTGGACACATAACTATACAATGATGAAAGTGGCAAGATATCAAAGCGCAATGCGAGAGATAGCCACAAGAACCCAAAACTTGTTGATGGCCCGATCTTGCAATATTCTTGATAGACTTGATGTTTACAAGTAGTTACAATAAAAGGGTTCGAACTTTTGCGAAAGAAACGAAAACAAACAAACAAAAACTAAGTAAAAGGCAATCAAGGAAACAACGACAGAAGTGGTGCAGCAGCGACGGATGCTGCGGGCGCAGCAAGCCTGCGGCGGCCACTTCCAGCGATGGCTCCTAGGTTCTGCAGCGACGGATTCTGGGCTTATGGCGACGGTTCTGCAGATTTGGGTTTATGTGTTTTGACGTGTTTTGGTAAGAATGGGTTTGGATCTTTGTTTGCCGAGTAAACCAAGAACAAAAGGGGGAAAGTGTTTGGGGATTGACATAATCGAAAAACCCTTGATCCGTTAAGGGTTTCTTCAATTCTAATTTTCAATCTAATTTTATTGAATGTAGAAAAGGGTTTAAATAACAAAGCATGCCAATTCTATCTTGTGCAAAAGATAGAGTTTTGGCTTAGATAAATAAATACTAAATCCTAATAATACTAATAAATAAATCCTAGATAAATATTCCTACTTAGTGGTCAAGGAAAATATCTAAAGGGATAGACTTTTCTTTTCCACCCTTATTCACCTAACTAAGTATTACTAAAAATAAGACATTCCATAAATAGCTCCAACCAACATAGGAGTTACTAAATATGGAAATAACTGAAAATAATAATAATAATTAAATAATATCTTTTCTTTAATCCATGGTGGCGCTTTCTTCTTCCTCTTGAGGACGACACTCTTTGCTACCAATGGCCCTCGAATCGGCCTTGAGAGCTCGCCTGGATCAAGATCATTGTTTGACCCACAAAAGGCCATCTTGATCCGCATCACATTTTTCATTCATATGACTGCCAATATAAAAAAAAACTCACATCTCTAAAGCACAAAATCGGTTCATACATATAACCACAAGATCGGTCCATACATATAAATAATTCGGCTTTTGCCCCGAATCCCTCCTAAATCCCATTAAAACACACAAAAATCAACCATTCAAAAAATTACAACGATTAGTAGAACTACATATAAATCGAGACTATGGTCATATTTTTTTTTATATCTAGGTATTCCAAGCTTACACTTATACTAGTCATATTTGTTCAGGCTTTAGGTATATCAACCATCCCATGAAGCACAAAGGTGTGAGTATTTGCAATCTATACATATAAACTAGAAAAATCCAATACCTCGTTCAATACCAATTGGGTCCCAAAGACCATTCTCCTTCAGTACCAATTTGGTCCTAATTTGGTACCAATTTGATCGATGATGAAATTTTAAGATTCTTGGATGAATTTATACCTATAAGATAGTCGATCCCATTTATCGGACTTCTCGGACTTGTTACCGAACCAAGTATTGAGAAGGCTGAGCCAGACGCGACCAGATCCGCAGAGATTCGGACCAGCCTCACCTCCAATGTCACCATCGACAAGATCTGCCCCATCTTCCCTCCGTCGCCATCCTACCAGGCTCACCCCAACCGCCGCTATCCATTGAAGAAGCCCCCTCCATTTGAAGCTGGCGTCGCCGGGCTGAGAGCTCACCTCCGACAGGTGCCTTCAAATCGTCGCCGCCGTCGCCGGACTGAGAGCTCCCACTTTTTCTTTGCTCTGATCACTCCCACTTTGCATTCTCTCTCCTCTTTGGTTGATAAAGCGTAACATGTGGGAGGTAGGGTTGTGAGAGATTATATTCAAGTGCATGTGTGACTAACCCTAACCCAAATCCCCATCCCCAAACCATACAAAATCAAAGAGAATGAGATAGCGGAGCGGAGGAAAAGGACGGCGACAACAAGAGACTCCATCTTCAAGCTTCCATTGGTTCCCCTTCTTCAATAATCCCTCTGAATGGAGGATCAGCGACGTCGGACATTATGTTGTCGATGGCGATGGCGATGGCCCTCCCAGATATTGAAGGCGGCTAGCGATTGTGGGCCTCTCCATTGCTCGGTTTGCAGTGGCGAGCGACGAGGAATATGGTGGAATTGACGACCGACGGAGGGATGGAGGGACGGAGGCACGATGGCGCTGGAGAGAAAGATGGTGGAACTGGCGGCTATTCAACCACCATTACGCTTGAGAAGCCCAAGCTTTCTTCACCTGACAAGAAAGCCATCAAGAACAGCCCAAAGGTGTATCTTCTCGATTTAACCGAATCCTAATTTTGCCGTCTTCCTTGTTTTTTGAATGAATTGTGGAATTAGATGATGTCTATGAGCATCAATTAAAGTTAGACTTCATTCAGTTGGTCAATTTGTGTTGAAATCTGCATATTGATACTAGAAGAGGTGGTAGTGATAGGAAAATATCATCAGTACTGGTGTTGGGTTTTTCTTTTTATTTCAGAATCGATATGCTTGGGTTTCAATATCAAGAGGTCGAATTTCTCCGTTTTGATATTTTTTTTTGTTTTGAATCGACATTTCTAGGTTGTTTTGAATCGACGTGCTTGAATGAATTAGGTTGATTTTATGTGTTTTCATGAGATTTAAGATTCATTCGGAGAAAGCACGAATTATTCATATGTATGATCGATTTTTGTGCTTCGGTCATATGATAAAAAAATGCATCGATACCATCGAATAATCATATGATACTATCGAATAATCCAGCGAAACCATCGAAAAATATATCGATATGAACGAATAATTTATCGATACGATCGAATAATCCGGTGATACCATCGAATAATTTATCGATACCATCGCATAATCTATCGATATGATTGAATAATCCAGCGAAACCATCGAATAATCGAATCATCCTATGAAACCATCAAATAATCTATCGATACATTCGAATAATCTTGTGATACCATCACATAATCTATCGATACGATTGAATAATAAAACAACCTCAAATCACAAACAACGTTACAACCCCAAATCCAGCCACTGTGCACGCGCATCTCATGAGGCAAGTGGAGTTGATAAATTGTAGGGGCCCACCATTTTTTTAATTAAAAAAAATTATAAATTGTCTTTTAATCTCAAACACCTATTTCGATCAATCAATGGTCCTGATTTGTGCACATGATACACGTTAAGGAGTACACTGGAACCAACCTATATAAAAAGCAGTTACTGAAAAAGTAAAGCTGCTATGTATAGGGAACCAGGAGTTACACAAGATAAAAAAATTGTACGGGGGAGAGTGGGGAAGTGAGATAACTGCTATTATAATTCCCTATAAAAAGCAAAAAAGCTATTGCTGCAAGGGCTGTTCTTTTTTTCATTTTCTTCATGACAAAAAGACTCAGCTACTCGTAAATACACATACAAACCAGGGATCTCCCTCCGACTGGATTTCTTCTGGCTGGCTCCTTCTTCCCTTTGGGCTATTCAATTGTAAAGACCGGAAATTTTTATAATATTAAATAATTAAAATAATGATTTATAGTCATCTCAATTTATAAGATTCGGGAGGTTTGAAATTTCCGTCATCGAGCTATTGGTTTACTCTAAATCCTTCGAAACGAGTTCCAGCATTATTTAGTTAACAATTTAAAGTATGCTTTATCCCACATACATATACGAAAATTTAAAATAATATTTGGAGTTCTTTATAATTTGGAATTGAAAATTTGAAAATCCTTTTGAGTTGGGTAGAATAAGGTCGAGAGAGCGGGTTTTGAGATATTTTGTTCGATATTCAAACTATCTCTTGGGACCACTTTGACTCCTCCTCCTCCTCCTCCTCCTCCTCTCTCTCTCTCTCTCTCTCTCTCTCTCTCTCTCTCTCTCTCCGCGGTTCACTTGTCATCTTCCTCTTTAAGTTGAAAACATACACACGTCTCACCAAATCATACCCAGACACACAGCTCACCATCCTCCCTCCATTTCTCTCCCTCCCTCCCCTGTTTCCTCTTCTGAAAGAAATCAGAAAACCCAGGATTTCTGAGGAACCCAAGCCTCCCGTCGCCATTGCTGATTCCTTCCAAACCTCACCTCCACCACGTTGCCCTTCTCTTTCATTCTCGATGTCGAGTCGATCCCCCTCCGATTCTCGGTTTAAGATCAGCACCACTAGTCCTCCATTCGGAAGCCAGAAGCGCTCGGGAACCTTGACGACGCTGCTGGAACCACCCGCACCGCTGAGGAACTCCTTTCCCCTCTGTTTCGAATGAAATCGGAAAAACCTTCCAATGCTTCTCCTTCCCTTTGAAATCATGTGGAAATGCTTTCTCATTCCTCCTGCGTTGCCAAGAAGTGAGAAGACGGAGAAGCGCACCATCGGAGCCGCGAGACACCCCTCCCTTCCCCTGTTTCGAATCCGAGAGGTAAATCCCTCGATTCCCTTGTGCTTTGGCTTGAATCTGCGTAAAGGCGTACCTTTACCTCCTTGTCCATCGTCCTAGGCTCAGAGAAATCTCTTGTCTCCGTCATTGAAGCCAAGCGCGACCCTGAACACCTCGCCGGAATCGTTCTCAGCCGCTCGGTAACCTTCTTCCTCATCCCTTCTTCTTTTCTCTCGTTTCAATCCTTGTGGGTCGGGTGTAGTCGAAATGCCTTGTCGGTTAGGATGGGGGCGATTTTGGGTTGAACGGCTGCCGGAGAGCCCCTGGGTTCACCTCCTTCCTCCCGTCCTTTCCTTCGTCGAGCGAAGGCGTGCCCTATAACCTCTGTTCTTTTGGAATGGAGAAGAAGGGTTATGTTGGGCCTATTTCTTGGGCTTCTTCCGGGTTAGGCTTAGGCGGGTCCGGGTCTTCTTTTCTTTCTTTCTTTCTTTTATGTCAGATCCGGATTTCTGTCCGGGTTCTTCTTTTGTTTCTTTTAAGTATTTTCGGGTTGGGCTTTGAATTTTGGGTTGGGTCCGGGTATTATACACGGGTTGAGAGTTTTGGGCTTCTAGTTTTTAAATGGGATGTTAGTTGTTATTTATTATTGTTATTTTGTTATATATGGTGATATGTAGTATGTAGTTTTATAAAATTACTTTTATTATATTGGTATTACCATATGATCAATTCTGAAAATTAGTATTTTATAAAATTGTTTTAAAAGCAATACTCCCTCCGTTTCACAATACATGTCCTTTTAGTTTTGGGCACGTTTTTTTATGAGCGAAAAACTCTATAAAATATTATTTTTTTAATTAATTTTTTTATATAATGTGATACTTATTAGTAATAAGTATCAAATTATATAAAAATAATAATTAAAAAAATGATATTTTATAGAGTTTTTCGCTCATTAAAAAACGTGCCCAAAACTAAAAGGACATGTATTGTGGAACGGAGGGAGTATTATTTAGAAAATGTTACTAGTTGATGTTTAAAATATGAGTGGAATGGTGAAATGATTTATTGCTATTAAATTGTAAATACGGCTTGTGTATTTTTAGTATGTATTGCTTGATAAATTATATAAAAGAGACTTTCAAGTTCGGAAATATCTCTTTAAGGATTTGTTGTTTGAAAATCAAAATGCATATTTTAATAAAACAAGATTTTGGGTTGGCTTATAAAATTTGATACTCCCTCTTGAATTAGACAAAGATGATTTTGAGGTATTGGTCTTAAGGTTTAAATGTTTGATGTCGGGATTCTCTTTCTTTGTTTGATTATGTTGGTTTTGAGAAGAAAGTTTGGAAATATGGATGGTACGATTTTATCAATGAGTTTGATTGGAAGTAAATGATTTTGGTTGATGTTGATCGTATCAGAAAGGTTTTGGAAAATGGTTTTACTATCGATTGGTTTTGAGTATGCTGAGAACTTGGTTTGGTATGTATGAATGTTGGTCCAGTAGCTTATGGAAATGACTTGATGATAGGTGTTTGTTGCTTGTGGATTGCTTTGGACTTGCATTTTGGCCCTGGCTTGTGTTATCTTGTTGTTCTGCATCTTCAGGTAAGTATCCTCCTGCCTGATGTGTCATATGATGTGTAGGTGTTGCATATTAAAGAATACCATGTAGTATCATGCTAGGATTGGATTGAATTGAACATGTGGTTACTATGTGTGTTTGAATACAGAACGACCGTTATCTGTGATAGTCCTAGAGTCTTTGTTAGGGTCATAGGGTAACCCAACCCCATCGGGTTTGCCCTGAGTCAATCGAGTCGATATGAGAATGATATGATAGCCTAACACCATCGGGCAAGCGATGAGATGATATGATGATGCGGTGGTTTGTGCACCACCACGAGGAAATTGTTATGCTATAGCACCGAACTGGCCAGTCTCTGCACTAACGGGAAGGGGTGGAGAGGTAGGAGTGGGATATGTCACTTTGTATTGTCTTGGGCCCTTTACAGTTTTTCCGCATATTATAACGGTCAAAGCATGCTTATGTGATTTAAATCTTGTACTGCATTAGTCATCCTTTATTTAGGTATAGGCATGTTATGTGGCCTCAATGTGGTTACAGGACCCGCAGGCAATTACCGGGCCTGACTTCGTGGATAGTGTTAGATACCGCTCTTGTTTGCTCCTTGCTTTTATGACGGGAAATCTCTTGGAAAAACGAAGAATCCGGCTAATATTCTAACTTGATAAAATGGTAATCACCCACTATGTTTTGGTTTTGACCCGGCTCTATCGTCGCACTTGTATATAAACTTTTCTTATGATTTACTTTCATTTGAATTGAATTTCGCGACATAGTCTTAGGACATGTTAAGAGTACCCAACGTCCCTTCGAGGTTTTTAGGGTTTTAAATCCCTCTTTCTACTAATCTTGAAATGAGTTTGAAACCTCGACCCGTATCTGGATTGAGAGCTCTTCGAACAAGGGTTTTCATCCCTTGAAATGTAACCCGGAAATCATAATTCTGCGTCGTTACAAAGTTGGTATAAGAGCCGAGGTTGTGTAATTCGGGTACACAAGGGTCGAGTGTATGTTTTCAAAACCGCCCACGAACTTCAAAATATTTTAGAGGACTTAAAAAGGGCAAAATGAATTTAATATGACTGACTCAATTGGACTAAATATGAACTTGGTCTAAAAGATAGATTGGAACCAACTAAGGGGATCGAGAGGGTAGTAAAGGCGATAGACCATCCCAATTGGATGTAGTTGGGAATGGGTAGGCGAAACCTAGCTTGATCTTTATAGGTGGGCCTAGAAGACTCCAAGGAATCGTGCCGTGGTGGTTGGAGTGGCGAGTTAGCTAGCTTGGTAGCTTGGTTGTGTTTACACAAACCGTTGATGACTAATTCCACGTTAGTTGTTGTCGTGCTGAATATCTGATTGTTGTGCTTAACTATAAAATGTATTTGAAACGATTGTGCTAACGGAATAGCAGGAGTATCCTCATTCCTATATGGTCAAGCCCATCTTTTGTGGATTCGCCCCTTCCCTTATGAAACCTTTCGATAGTTCAATCGAGTCTTCCCTTCGAGTGTCGGAGTTCCTCACGGGAAATCAGGTTGGTGGAAACAATGTTGTGGGAAATCCTGATCGAGTATGTTTGTTCCTGGTTCTTGACATGGTCGAGTTGGAGAGCAAGGTGTTTTTGGGGTTGTTTCCTCTCAATTCTTGTGACAATCAACCGGTGTCTTCTTGTCCCGAGGTTGCATTCGAGTCCCACGGGAAAGATAAGTGATGAGTCAGTTGGAAAGAGTCAATGATTGCCCTTATGAATCTCTATCGTGTTATTTTGATTGCTCTGTCCATGATTGTATGATTCCATATGTACTACTCCTTGACCTACCGTTTGACCCTTAATGTGAAACTGTGCTTACATGCTTTGATGTTCATGATGGTCATTGTGTGGGTCCAAGTTACACATGTTACGTCCCTATCATCCCAGCATGTCTTACTCAGTATGTTGGATCTTCGTAATAGCGCATGAATGTAAATGTCATATGTTAGGAAGCTGCATAATTAATGTTCTCCCTGTGAATAGGTTCATGATAGTGTGATCATTCAGTTTTGGTATCATGATAGAGTGAGTTCCTTACTTGATGGATACGTGTTACAACTTGATGTCAACATGCCTTATATGATACTTAATTCCCAGTACATGTTATGATGATGATGATGATGATGATCCTTAATGTAAATTCGTGGTTGTATGACATTCTGTACCCATGCTTGCCCCACTGCTTAGGTCCTGTATTGCACCTTGCTTCCTGTCTCGATTATATGCCGCCTTCGCATGTCTAATTGACATGTTGTATTGGTCGCGCTAACGACTGATTTGAAGCATGAATTGCATGATAGGAGTTTGTATAAGTGTTGCCTTCTCTTAGATTAGGTCCATGATAGTGTGCTACCCTTTCCTTGTATGAATGTCGTAAGATGATTTCCTCTGCATGATTAGTCGATGTTACCCGTGGCTTGTTGGCTAAATTAGTAGTTTCAATTGTGATCATGCTATTGTGGTGAGCCTAATTTTCTATGGTTCACACTTACTTTTATATCGATTTCCGCATGCATTTAATGCATTTGGGCTAGAATAGTACATATTCTATGTAGTTTACGCATATTTGCCAAATTATGGAGTCTACACTAGTTTCTGTTTAATTTCGCAGAAATCAAGGCAATTTACAACAATTCGGAGAAAGGAAGGAAAATCACAAAGAGGTCGATTTCCACCCAGAGGCCAAGATCGAGTGAAGAAACACAGAAGAGGTCGATTTCGACATATAGTGGTCGATATCGATCGAACACCAAGTCGAAATTCTTGCCAGAGCCAAAATCGAGTTGTCAGAGGCCAAATCCGAGAAATCAACTCGATATCGACCAACATTGGTCGATATCGACCAACCCCAGAGGATTTCAAGTCGATTCTGAGTCCTAGTGCTGAGCTGGTTTTCTACCACATGAAGCAAGAGATATTCTATGAACTCAAGAGAAGATTTATCAAGTCAAAGAGGATCTATCCACTTTAGATATAGATATAGTTGTTCTTTCCTAGATTAGCGGGGAATGAGCACTATAAATAAAGCCTTAGGGGCTGAGTTTTAGGTATCTTATTCCAATTTAATTCTAGTACCAATTAATTACAGAGAGAGATAGCGAGTAGAGAGAGAAGGTGGAGGCCGAGTAAGGTGGACTCTTGCGAGAGCGGAGTTGGCTTTGTTCGATTGTAAGCTTTCTTTTAGTTAGGAAGCTGCATAATTAATGTTCTCCCTGTGAATAGGTTCATGATAGTGTGATCATTCAGTTTTGGTATCATGATAGAGTGAGTTCCTTACTTGATGGATACGTGTTACAACTTGATGTCAACATGCCTTATATGATACTTAATTCCCAGTACATGTTATGATGATGATGATGATGATGATCCTTAATGTAAATTCGTGGTTGTATGACATTCTGTACCCATGCTTGCCCCACTGCTTAGGTCCTGTATTGCACCTTGCTTCCTGTCTCGATTATATGCCGCCTTCGCATGTCTAATTGACATGTTGTATTGGTCGCGCTAACGACTGATTTGAAGCATGAATTGCATGATAGGAGTTTGTATAAGTGTTGCCTTCTCTTAGATTAGGTCCATGATAGTGTGCTACCCTTTCCTTGTATGAATGTCGTAAGATGATTTCCTCTGCATGATTAGTCGATGTTACCCGTGGCTTGTTGGCTAAATTAGTAGTTTCAATTGTGATCATGCTATTGTGGTGAGCCTAATTTTCTATGGTTCACACTTACTTTTATATCGATTTCCGCATGCATTTAATGCATTTGGGCTAGAATAGTACATATTCTATGTAGTTTACGCATATTTGCCAAATTATGGAGTCTACACTAGTTTCTGTTTAATTTCGCAGAAATCAAGGCAATTTACAACAATTCGGAGAAAGGAAGGAAAATCACAAAGAGGTCGATTTCCACCCAGAGGCCAAGATCGAGTGAAGAAACACAGAAGAGGTCGATTTCGACATATAGTGGTCGATATCGATCGAACACCAAGTCGAAATTCTTGCCAGAGCCAAAATCGAGTTGTCAGAGGCCAAATCCGAGAAATCAACTCGATATCGACCAACATTGGTCGATATCGACCAACCCCAGAGGATTTCAAGTCGATTCTGAGTCCTAGTGCTGAGCTGGTTTTCTACCACATGAAGCAAGAGATATTCTATGAACTCAAGAGAAGATTTATCAAGTCAAAGAGGATCTATCCACTTTAGATATAGATATAGTTGTTCTTTCCTAGATTAGCGGGGAATGAGCACTATAAATAAAGCCTTAGGGGCTGAGTTTTAGGTATCTTATTCCAATTTAATTCTAGTACCAATTAATTACAGAGAGAGATAGCGAGTAGAGAGAGAAGGTGGAGGCCGAGTAAGGTGGACTCTTGCGAGAGCGGAGTTGGCTTTGTTCGATTGTAAGCTTTCTTTTAGTTAGGAAGCTGCATAATTAATGTTCTCCCTGTGAATAGGTTCATGATAGTGTGATCATTCAGTTTTGGTATCATGATAGAGTGAGTTCCTTACTTGATGGATACGTGTTACAACTTGATGTCAACATGCCTTATATGATACTTAATTCCCAGTACATGTTATGATGATGATGATGATGATGATCCTTAATGTAAATTCATGGTTGTATGACATTCTGTACCCATGCTTGCCCCACTGCTTAGGTCCTGTATTGCACCTTGCTTCCTGTCTCGATTATATGCCGCCTTCGCATGTCTAATTGACATGTTGTATTGGTCGCGCTAACGACTGATTTGAAGCATGAATTGCATGATAGGAGTTTGTATAAGTGTTGCCTTCTCTTAGATTAGGTCCATGATAGTGTGCTACCCTTTCCTTGTATGAATGTCGTAAGATGATTTCCTCTGCATGATTAGTCGATGTTACCCGTGGCTTGTTGGCTAAATTAGTAGTTTCAATTGTGATCATGCTATTGTGGTGAGCCTAATTTTCTATGGTTCACACTTACTTTTATATCGATTTCCGCATGCATTTAATGCATTTGGGCTAGAATAGTACATATTCTATGTAGTTTACGCATATTTGCCAAATTATGGAGTCTACACTAGTTTCTGTTTAATTTCGCAGAAATCAAGGCAATTTACAACAATTCGGAGAAAGGAAGGAAAATCACAAAGAGGTCGATTTCCACCCAGAGGCCAAGATCGAGTGAAGAAACACAGAAGAGGTCGATTTCGACATATAGTGGTCGATATCGATCGAACACCAAGTCGAAATTCTTGCCAGAGCCAAAATCGAGTTGTCAGAGGCCAAATCCGAGAAATCAACTCGATATCGACCAACATTGGTCGATATCGACCAACCCCAGAGGATTTCAAGTCGATTCTGAGTCCTAGTGCTGAGCTGGTTTTCTACCACATGAAGCAAGAGATATTCTATGAACTCAAGAGAAGATTTATCAAGTCAAAGAGGATCTATCCACTTTAGATATAGTTTCCTTTTAGATTTAATTGTTTTATTTCCCAAATTCTACCACATGGAAAGTTTAGATATAGATATAGTTGTTCTTTCCTAGATTAGCGGGGAATGAGCACTATAAATAAAGCCTTAGGGGCTGAGTTTTAGGTATCTTATTCCAATTTAATTCTAGTACCAATTAGTTACAGAGAGAGATAGCGAGTAGAGAGAGAAGGTGGAGGCCGAGTAAGGTGGAGTCTTGCGAGAGCGGAGTTGGCTTTGTTCGATTGTAAGCTTTCTTTTAGTTTATTAATGCAATTTATTTTCCAGAAATCTTGGATGTGTTTCTTGATGATGAAGAGCGAGTAGTCACCCAACTTCTAGGGTCGGGGTGAGCCCGGCGGTAGCCATGAAAGGTGATGCGGTAAAGGTACAATCTTTTGATGTGATTTCGTCTTCTATCCGTATGAGCATGATTCTTTTGCGAAAGTTGAAGGTGATCCTTGTTTGTGTTATTGAAGCGAAAGTGATCTTAATGTAACTTGGATTAATTATGTGAAAAAGGGTTAGTAATAATTAGGGTTTATGCGAAAGCTTCTATATTCCTATTTGTTAATAACGAGAGTTATTTGATGAAAAGCATGATCTTTTATGCCTTTATATGTTATCTTGCATGGTTATCGTTGTGGTGTTGAAACCCTGATCTTGGAAGTCTTTTAGTTTATTGATTTATTTCATCAGTTTTGAGTTCTGTCTTGAGAAAAGTTTCGATCTTTGATTCTGTGTCTACTCGAAATTGAGCATTGTTGGTCAAAGTTAGTGGTCGATATCGAGTGCTATAGGTCGATATCGACCGGGTTTTGTTTCTGTTCGTTTCTTCTAGTTTTTGTGTTTTACAGTTTATGTCGACAGTGTGGTCGATATCGACTAGATAGGTCGATATCGAGTACTCTCCTGGTCGAAATCGTGCTGAGTCTTGGAACTGAAATGGCGGGCGCTGACACGCTTCCTCGTGGATCGATCATGACTACCCTCTACTACAGCGGGAGGAAGTCTTGTAATTAATTTGCGGAGACCGGGGAGTTGAATTTGGAATTTATATTTCATACTTGATTTTCCTCCTAACAGCTATTTGTTTGCATTATATTATTTATACATGTACAGTTACCATTGTACCCTCAGGGTTTTCACCCATTGATATATATACAAGAGTAGGCCTCTGAGATCCGCTAAGGACTCAGTTCTCCAAACACTTACATGGTATCAAGCTTTTGTGTGAAACCCTAATTTTGTTTCACATCTAACGATCCATTACGTCGTCGCAGCCCCAAGCTGCCGCCGCCGCCGCTAGCCACGCCCTAGCCGCCGCCAGCCCAGCCGCCGCCGCACCCTGTTGCCGCCGCCTCCCCCTCTTACTGCCGCCGCCGCTACCCAGAGCCGCCACCGCCGCGCCCTCGTCCCTTTTTTCTCCCTTCCTCCGCAATCTCCCACCTATTCTCGATGTCTACCGACGAGATTCTCAACCCAATCAATCCTAACCCCATTCCACCCAAACCTAACCCTCCACCACCACCACAAAACCCCTTTCACTCCGCTCAATCCGTCACCAACATCAAAAATCAAATTCCCCTAACCCTTGATCTTAAAAAGGTCCAATACCACACATGGGCGGAGCTCTTCCAAACCGCCTGTAAGGCTCACGACGTCATCACCCACATCGACGGCTCTGATCGTCCGACTGATGTCCCTGAGCCCCTCTGGAACCGCCTTGACTCCATCGTTCTTGGATGGATCTATGCCACCATCTTTGAGGACGTCCTGATTACCGTCCTCCAACCAAACTCCACCGCCCGCGATGTCTAGCTCCGCATAAAGGGCCTTGATAAGGCGTATTCATATAGGCATTATAGATTAGTTTAGGTGCATTTCATTGTCATATATTCATGTTATAGTGTTAATTAGATTAGCGCTCGTTTTGTGGGAAAGTTCGGAATCTATGCTATTTCGATGGTTTTATGTAGATTCGTAGATCAAAGGCGAAGAACATGAGGAACGGAGCTAAGGAAGGCTAAGGCGAGACTTGGGAGAGCTTAAGGAAGAAGTCCCAAACAGAATGGAACAACCTAAGGAGCAACGGAGAAAGTTGTCCGCTCGGCGAGCTGAACTTGTAACGCACTTTCCGGAGGCCTCGGATGTCCGATCGACGCATATGAGCATGCGTTGGAAATCTCTTTTGAAGATCTACGTGATGGTGTTCTGCTGGATTTTCGCTGACAGCGAATGGATTTCCGCTGCAACGAATCAAGTCATCTAATCAAGTATGAGCATGAGTCGCTGCCAGCGAATGGGATCTCGCTGCCAGCGAGTGGGATCTCAAGAAACCCTAATTGTCTCTACTGATTTTATGTTTATAATCCAAGTTGTTAGCATGGATCTCCATTAGATGGGCAATAAACACATAAACAAGTAGGCAAATGCTCAAAACATGATAAAGGTCGGATCTTTACCTCAAATATGCATGGCTATCGTCGGGCTCGCCCCAACCCTAGAAGTGGGTTGACTACTCGCGCTTCATCGCAAACTCATACATCATCGATCGAAAGGAAATAACAACTTGCATTAAAACCAAACTGTAGAAAGTACAACCGAACAAAGCCAACTTGCTTTCGCTCCTCCGCTCCACTCGGCCTCACTTTCTCTCTCTACTTCTCCTACTTACTTCTCTCTCTAATTGAATTGTGTGTTTGAATGAAAAACCTGCCCCTAGGGCTTTATTTATAGGCTTCTAAACCTTGCTATTCAAGGATAAAAATATCTATCTATATCTAAAATTATATCTAAAATGTTTAAGGATAAATAAAAGACATAACATAATTAAATCTAAAATAGGAAATTATATCTAAAGTCTTCCATGGATAGATCTTCTTCTCTTCATGATGTATCTTGATATTTTCGGATAGAATCAGCAATGTTTGCGCCCAAGCAATCCCAAGTCGAGTAGGATTCGTCAAAACGAGTAATGCGGCTCTGGAGGTCTCCTTGATCTCGACAAGGGTCTAGTCGATATCGAGTAGGGTTGAGTGGCTCAGCTTCGTCGTCTCGGCTAGCTGGTGCTCGACAGACTCGGACATGGCTCACAAGGTTGGTCGATCTCGAGGACCCCCCGCCCCCCCTCGATCTCGAATAGACTAGCCTTGCCGACTAGGTCTTCTCGGGTGGCTCTACTCGATAGGTCTGGATCTGGGCTCTCGGCTCGTCGATCTCGACTAACTCTCGTCGAGGTCGAGTAGAGGTGGTCTGCGTCTTCGTCCTCGGCTTCTCGGCTTGGCACAACTCGTCGACTCCGGACATGGCTCCGAAGTGTCGTCGATCTCGACTAGATGGTACTCGAGATCGAGTAAGGTTCCGGAGTCGGGTTGTCTCTGACTCAGTGTCCTCGATCAGCTCTGCTCGACCAGCCCTCGCCGAGATCGAGTAGATGCTAGTCGATCTCGAGTAGAGTTCTCTCAGCTTTCTGATCTTTTCTTGAAACGCACTTTCCCAAGTCCTCGTTTGTCGGATTGACGGATATGACCATGCGTTGGAAAGCTCTTTCCGAGGGCTACAACTCTCATTAAGATATTAAAGCTTGATTCAGAACGAAGAATGGTGAAAAATGGCCTTTTCTCAAGCTGCACCATTCTTAGCTTCTCCATGAGTTTCCTTTAAGCTCCAAAGTGCGTCCGATTTCTGCGAAATATAACCAAAACTTGTGTAGACCTCCATATAATGCAAATAAGTGTAAACTATACAAATTCTATATTATTCTAACCCAATATGCATGCAATGTATGCAGAAATCGATATAAAAGTTACTGTAAAACATGGCGGATTAGGCTCACAACAAACAACCCATACTTAAGCTTGCTTGTCCTCAAGCAATACTTTTATTTGCCATTCAGGGGAAGAAATCAAATCTCTAAACATATTAGATTCATTCTCATATAACCCTGCAATCAATTACCATCCTTGAAAAGGTACTTGTGTCACAAATCCATGTATGTGCAAATACAAAGCAACATATACTCACAAAAGGAGGGTTATGCAAAAACATTTATGTGACAAAGCAACAATAATCAAGAGGATTTCAATTTAGGCTCAAATAAGGAGTAGATTGGTAAAAGGCTAAAGGTGGGCAATTTTTGGGCAATGTGGTGCTAATGATCCGGGGAAATGGAGTATTTCCAAACTGAATTTCCACATTCCTTCTCCATAAGATTCATTACCTTTCATAATGCTTTTATCAATAATAATGCTTGTACCTCTCTGGCCTCAGCACTGCCTTCTCGCGAGTCGCAAACATGGGTGTCATGAATGGCCCCGGATACTTAGTGCTTTGGACTCCTCACAATATGTCCCATCTCTCCAAACTATTATCTTAGAGAGCAGGGTCAATCTACCTTTATCTCCTGAAGTGATTGGATTTTCTTTCACTCATTAAATTTTCCATATATTTCAAACAATTTCCTTCCAAACTCCATATAACACAACAACCATATAACATCTCCATAATGTAACATCATTCTCAACATAATCCCCGGATAGGGTAAAGAATGGCAATATTTAGATCATGTGGAGCAATATATGAAATAAGGCATATTATGGCTTTTGTGATGCATAAGCATAGTAGGTAAGGCTAGGATGTCAAAATATGAGCATTATATGGAAATATAAAGTCCTCCATCCTCTTATCATGCAACATGTCAAAAGCAACATCAAATTTTACCTCCTTTCATGGTTTTCATCAAAATATGCACTTCATTGTGACTTCCCTTTACTAGGCAATTTCATGCTATATCTCTAATGAATCCAATTTTTTTGCATCGTTGAGTTCAATATAGAGCTTCCATGACATTTATAAAAAATTTCAATGGGGGTTTTTTTTTTAAAAATTTTGGAAAACATGCATATAAGCACATAGATTAATAATGAATTCCCAAAATAGCCATGTAGCAATTGAAAGAAATAATGCACATATGTGTCAAATATGATCAAATAATTCCAATATGCACAAAGTAAGCCCTTTCCCCACCCCATACTTAAATATTACAGTGTCCTCACGGTATAAAATCAAAAAACAAGAGTAGAGGAAGGAACTCACAGGATAACACATCGAGGAGGGCGAAGCAGTGCATGTCGAGTAAGTTCCTTGTCGATATCGAGTACATGTTACTCGATCTCGAGTAGGCTCTCAGCGTCTGGTGGAATCTGAAGTCGAGGAATGTCTGGCTTTGGTCGATGTCGAGTACGTCTACTCGAGATCGAGTAACTTCTGGGCTTCTCCTTCTTGTCGAAATCGACTTGGCCTTCGTCGATTCTGACTGGTTTTCAGGGACTCCCTATCCCACTTTTCGCGATCCTTATATGCTTGCCGACCAAAAAGTATTAGATTGCACACAAAAACAAGACTATCCACATGAAGTGTTCTAAAAGACATAAAACCAAAAAACAACAAAAAAAAAACAAAAACCAAAGACTAAAAAGTTCAAAAGTCTCAAAAATAAATGTCTATTTACAAGCTCTAGATTTTATAGTCGCTAGGCCGACTTTCTCCATTTAGCATTAGCCTGGCTCATCTTTGTCCAGAGGTATAGGTGGATCTAGTGGTTCCTCCGGTGGTGGGAAGCGTGGGATGTCATCCGGGGGCATCATGTGAAGAAACTTAAACCTCCCCGAGTGGACGCTCCATGGCTCCACCCATCCATCTTCCTAGGCTCCAGCTGGCACGCATATGGGAAGCGTTGATTTGTTTGCGCGTCTCCACCACAGCAAAACGGTGGAGTGGGAAGAGATATTTCCACCTCATCATGCGGAGCAGCATGCCACTTTGCTAGGACCCCATACTTGAACACAAACATCGATTGCTCAAAATTTTCAGGAATGGCCTTCACCTTATAGGGTAAAAGCGACCTTGAAGCACCATGGGCAACGACGTCCGGATTTTGCGTTGGTGTCTCTTCTTCTTCTTGGGATCCTTCCAACGATTCTTCAAAGATAGATAGCGAAATCGAAATAGAGGATGGACATACCTGGGTTTCTGTGGTACAAACGATTTCGGCTAGTGTTTCTGGATCAGTTCCTCCAGAATGTGTATATGTCGAGTCCAGGTAGTCGATGTTGACTGGCTCATAGAAGGGGACATTGTCGAACCAACTTGTCATTGTTGATTTGGGCTATTTAGCGTAATGTTCCCATCTACGCAACACAAGCTTAGCTTCTGCCTGTTCCCTTGCTGCTTTCTCAACGGCGATAGCAGCATCTTTTGCGGCCAGTTCCCTTGTAAGCCTCTGTATCAGCTGCTCCTATGTTTCTGCGGCTGCCATGGCTCTTTTCAGTTTAGAATGGATGTGTAGGACACGTTCCGGATCATCTAAGGTGTCAAACTCAGGTGGTTGACCAGAACGGCGCATACATCTGCAAATTAACTCAAGAGAAACGTGAGATTTAACTACCTAAGGAGCGAATGATAGCTTCCCCGGCAACGGCACCAATTTGTTGTAGGAGGAAATCGAGTTATGCAAAATTAAATATAAATAAATCACAGCAAACCAGATTCCGTCCCTTCCAAATAATTACAAGACCTCCTCCTAATGTAGCAGCGGGAAGTCAGGATCGATCCACGAGGAAGCTTGTTAGCAGATCCTAGGCAGTAGTGGAATCTCACGGTCAGAAGTCGACAACAGGAGTCCTAGATCTCGAGTACAGCAACTCGACAGAAGATCGGACAGTCGAACACAGCGCAGCAGCAAGCACAAGGTCTCATCGATCTCGACTAGGTCCTACTCGAGATCGAGTAGCGTCGTCTCGGTCGAGTTGAGTCTGGTCGAGTTCCTGCACACAGAAGCTACGGCGATGCTGGATCGAAGATTAGTAGTCGAGATCGACCAGGCTTGGTCGAGGTCGACGAGGGCAGAAACTTAAAACGAAAACGAAAGAAAGTAAAAACAAATGCTTTGGGACTTCGAAATAAACTGAAAGTAAAAGGCTTCCAAGATTGGGGTTTGCAACAACGATAACCAAGCATGCATAAGGTAGAATCGGACAGATAATCATGTGAATTGCATAAAACGATCAAGCTTTCGCCTTTTCCAACAATTAGACAACTCTTTCAAGAAACCATAATTGTCTCTACTGATTTTATGTTTATAATCCAAGTTGTTAGCATGGATCTCCATTAGATGGGCAATAAACACATAAACAAGTAGGCAAATGCTCAAAACATGATAAAGGTCGGATCTTTACCTCAAATATGCATGACTATCGTCGGGCTCGCCCCAACCCTAGAAGTGGGTTGACTACTCGCGCTTCATCGCAAACTCAGACATCATCGATTGAAAGGAAATAACAACTTGCATTAAAACCAAACTGTAGAAAGTACAACCGAACAAAGCCAACTTGCTTTCGCTCCTCCGTTCCATTCGGCCTCACTTTCTCTCTCTACTTCTCCTACTTACTTCTCTCTCTAATTGAATTGTGTGTTTGAATGAAAAACCAGCCCCTAGGGCTTTATTTATAGGCTTCTAAACCTTGCTATTCAAGGATAAAAATATCTATCTATATCTAAAATTATATCTAAAACGTTTAAGGATAAATAAAAGACATAACATAATTAAATCTAAAATAGGAAATTATATCTAAAGTCTTCCATGGATAGATCTTCTTCTCTTCATGATGTATCTTGATATTTTCGGATAGAATGAGCAATCTTCGCGCCCAAGCAATCCCAAGTCGAGTAGGATTCGTCAAACTGAGTAACGCGACTCTGGAGGTCTCCTCGATCTCGACAAGGGTCTAGTCGATCTCGAGTAGGGTTGACTGGCTCGGCTTCGTCGTCTCGGCTAGCTGGTGCTCAACAGACCCGGACATGGCTCACACGGTTGGTCGATCTCGAGGAACCCCCCCCCCCCCCTCGATCTCGAGTAGACTGGCCTTGCCGACTAGGTCTTCTCGGGTGGCTCTACTCTATAGGTCTGGATCTGGGCTCTCGGCTCGTTGATCTCGACTAACTCTCGTCGAGGTTGAGTAGAGGTGGTCTGCGTCTTCGTCCTCGGCTTCTCGGCTTGGCACAGCTCGTCGACTCCGGACATGGCTCCGAAGTGTCGTCGATCTCGACTAGATGGTACTCGAGATCGAGTAAGGTTCCGGAGTCAGGTTGTCTCTGACTCAGTGTCCTCGATCAGCTCTACTCGACCAGGTCTGCTCGACCAGCCCTCGTCGAGATCGAGTAGATGCTAGTCGATCTCGAGTAGAGTTCGCTCAGCTTTCTGCTCTTTTCTTGAAACGCACTTTCCCGAGTCCTCATTTGTCGGATTGACGCATATGACCATGCGTTGGAAAGCTCTTTCCGAGGGATACAACTCTCATGAAGATATTAAAGCTTGATTCATAACGAAGAATGGTGAAAAATGGCCTTTTCTCCAGCTGCACCATTCTTAGCTTCTCCATGAGTTTCCTTTAAGCTCCAAAGTGCGTCCGATTTCTGCGAAATATAACCAAAACTTGTGTAGACCTCCATATATTGCAAATAAGTGTAAACTATACAAATTCTGTATTATTCTAACCCAATATGCATGCAATGTATGTAGAAATCGATATAAAAGTTATTGTAAAACATGGCGGATTAGGCTCCCAACAGAGAGCCGTCAGGGACGCCCCTAGGGCCCTTCCCATGTCCTTGTTTCCTCCAAGGATTTCATAGCCCCGGACCCCATTCCCCAAACCCAACCCAGACAAACCCAACAACGTGGAGGACGCGACAGAGGCGGCAACAACGGCCTCCGCCGCGGCTGCAGCAACATGCAGCGATCGCCGCCAGGGAACTGGTACCCGCAGCAACAATGGTCCCCCTCTCCGCCGCCCTGCCCTTATCCAACGTGGGCAGGATACACCCCCGTCAGGCTTGGTCTTCCCGCAACGTTCGCCACAGCAGCAGGCCCTATCCCCAGCGATGTATGCTTCACAGCAGCCTCCAGCGCACCCCATGCACACCAACCTCTCTGTCGCTTTCTCCACCATTGGACTTCAGCAGTCGGACGATAACTGGTACATGGATACCGGGGCCTCCTCTCACATGACGAACGCACCAGGTAACCTACAAACTGTTTTTAATTCGAGCACTTTACCTTCTGTTTATGTCGGAAACGGCGATTCTCTTAAAATTGTCGGTTCGGGTCACACAACCCTTCCCAATACCCCACCCCTTCGCCTCAACAAAGTCCTGCTTACCCCTGACCTTGTTGAAAACCTCATTTCTGTTCGTCAATTTACCGTCGATATTCACGTGGCTATCCAATTTGACCCGTTTGGTTTTCTTGTGAAGGATCTTCGTACGGGGACCCCAATCATGAGATGCAATAGTTCTGGCGACCTTTACCCCATCACCAAAGCTCGCCAACAGTCTCCCACCGCCCCCACCGCCTTCGTCGCCCATCGTTCTGACTTATGGCACGCTCGTCTTGGCCATCCTGGCGACCACGTGCTTCAATGTCTCCGCACTAGTCATTTAATTTCTTGTAATAAAGCCTCTGGCGTTTGCATTTCCTGTGAAATCGCCAAGAGCAAGCGTCTCCCTTTTAGCAATTCTCATTCCAGTACATTTGCACCTTTTGATCTTTTGCATTGTGATTTGTGGACATCTCCTATTTCAAGTGCTAGTGGTTTTCAATACTATTTGGTTGTCCTTGATGATTTCACCAATTTTGTTTGGGTTTTTCCCCTATGTCACAAATCGGAAACACAAAGTCACATTGTCAATTTTCACACATTTGTCCGCACTCAATTCACTTTGCCCATCAAGGCTATTCAGTGCGACATGGGAGGAGAGTTTGACAACAATTTTGTTTGCTCCTTTTGTCAACAAAATGGGATATCACTCCGCTTCTCATGCCCCCAAACCTCTCCACAAAATGGCAAAGCGTGCGGAACGTATTCTCCGCACCCTCAATGACAAAACTAGAACCCTCCTACATCACGCCTCTCTTCCCCTCCCCTTTTGGGTTGAGGCGCTTCACATGGCCACCTATCTCCACAATATACTCCCATCCAAAGTCATTGGCAACTCCATCCCAACCTTGGCACTCTACAAGCTCTACCCCTCTTACGATCACATTAGAGTGTTTGGATGTCTCTGTTTTCCCAACATGAGTGCCACCGCCCCTCACAAGCTATCCCCACGATCCACTATATGTGTCTTCTTGGGCATCTCTCCACACCATCGACGCTATCGTTATCTTCTCTTGGATACCAATCGGGTTGTCACTTCGCGCCATGTGATTTTCGACGAACAGACCTTCCCCTTCGTCATACCACCCACCCATGTTGTCCCCAACCCACCCACACCACCCAATTCTGACGAATTTCCACCCCTCCTACGCCACCTATTTCAACAAGCATCATCCGGAATCAACCCCCCGCCCAAATCGATTGGCGGCGGGCACCGCAACACATGCGGCGGGTGCCCCACCCCTGGCAGCGGCCGCCGCCCCCCCCCCCCCCCTTGCGGCCACACCCCCGCCGCACCCCCTCCCTACCCCCCCCCCCCCCCCCCCCCCCGCAGGCACCCCCACTTAACCACCAACCTTCGCTTGCACCCCCCACCCATTCCATGAAGACCCGGTCGCAGTCCGGGATCTTCAAACCTAACCCCAAATACAACCTTCTCACTCCGTCCCTCGACATATCCCCTCTCCCCAAATCACCCCACAAGGCCTTACAGGACCCGAACTGGCAAGCCGCCATGATGGATGAGTTTAGTGTTCTTATTAAAAATGGCACGTGGGACCTCGTTCCAAGGCCTCGGGACACTAATATCATTAACTGCATTTGGTTGTTCAAGCATAAGTACAGGTCAACCGGAACTCTAGAGCGACACAAGGCTCGGCTAGAGGTCAACGGCAAGTCGCAGGAGGTTGGGGTTGACTGTGATGAGACTTTCAGCCCGATCGTCAAACCGGCTACCATCCGCACAGTTCTGAGCATCGCTCTTACTAAGGATTGGCCTATCCATTAGCTTGACATCAAGAATGCCTTCCTTCACGGCAACCTTCAGGAGACTGTGTATATGCATCAGCCGCCAGGCTTCTATGATCGCACCCGCCCATCTCACGTCTGCCTTCTCCGGAAGTCTCTCTATGGGTTAAAACAGGATCCTCGCGCCTGGTATCAGCGGTTCGCCACGTACCTCACTGGCATTGGATTTCAAGGCAGTCAGTCTGATCACTCCCTTTTTGTGTTCCACTCAAGGTCTGACACCGCCTATCTTCTCCTGTACGTTGATGACATCGTGCTCACCGCTTCTTCTACATTGCTCCTGTCTAGGCTGATGGCCCTGCTGCGATCAGAGTTCGACATGACTGATCTCGGTTCCCTAAGCTACTTCCTTGGGGTCTCTGTGTCACGCACTCCTACTATCCTGTTCCTTCATCAGTAGAAGTACGCTCTCGAGATCGTCGACAAAGTCGGCATGACGTCTTGCAAACCCGCCACCACCCTTGTCGACTGCAAGTCCAAGCTCAACGCTGCCTCTAGTCGTAAGGTTAAGGATCCTAAAGCCTACCGCAGTCTGGCTGGTGCTCTACAATATTTGACATTCACTAGACCGGACATTGCCTTCGCCTTACAGCACATCTGCTTATACATGCATGATCCCCGCGAGCACCATCTTCAGGGGCTCAAGAGGATAATCCGGTACATCAATGGCACCTCTGACATGGGTTTACATCTCGCTCACAGCAGATTTGACTCCCTCACCGCCTATTCTGACGCTGACTGGGCGGGTTGTCCTGAAACTCAGCGCTCCACATCTGGTTTCGCAGTGTACCTGGGCGACAATCTGGTATCGTGGTCCTCCAAGCATCAGGCCACCATCTCCCGCTCGAGCGCTGAGGCTGAGTATCGTGGTGTTGCCAACGCCGTCGCTGAGACCTGCTGGCTCCGCAACCTTCTCTGCGAACTCCGGGTTCCCCTTTGATCGGCTACACTGGTCTACTGCGACAATGTCTCCGCTTTTTACCTGTTGTCGAACCCAGTTCAGCACCAGCGGACGTAGCATATCGAAATTGACATCCATTTCGTCCGAGAGAAGGTCGCCCTATGCCAGGTCCGAGTTCTTCATGTCCCTTCCGCACATCAGTATGCGGATATTTTCACAAAAGGCTTACCTACTCCTCTTTATACTTATTTTTGTTCAAGTCTTGCTATTCGCTCACCTCTAGCTGCGACTGAGGGAGGATGTTAGCATTATATTATTTATACATGTACAGTTACCATTGTACCCTCAGGGTTTTCACCCATTGATATATATATACAGGAGTAGGCCTCTGAGATCCGCTAAGGACTCAGTTCTCCAAACACTTACACTATTGACGTGATGTCTTGGTAAATGCATGCCTTATTCAAATGGTTATTGATTTGGAACATATGCCTTGTACGCTAGTCATATTGCCTGTTACGTAGGCTTGTATTATACATTGCTATATTCCTCCCATGCTTCTATATCGATGGGCTATGTTAATATGATTTCTTGCACATCGTTGTGTTAGTCATTCAAGCGCATGTATGTATCGAATGTCATGTTATGCCATTAGCATCAAGTAGGATCATTGGTTATGATGTATGCAGATTTATACCATGCCTACATTACTACTGATTCTCTCTTGAGATAGTTATCTGATAGTGTGACTCGGTAGTGTTTTCCTATTACGCTATGATAACTGTTGTGCGCCTAATTTGCCATCGATTACATTAACTTTTATACCGATTTATGTATACATTTCATGCATTTGGGTTAGAATAGTACAAAATCTATGTAGTTTATGCTTATTTGCCAATTATGGAGGTCTACACTAGTTTCTGTTTAATTTCGCAGAAATCGGACGTACTTTGAAGCTTAAAGAAAAATCATGAAGAAGTTAAAGATGGTGCAGCTAGAGAAAAGCCCACGTTTCCCCATTCATCATTCTGAATCAAGTTTTGATGTCTTCATGAGAGTTGTAGCCATCGAAGTAGAATGCTGAAAGCTGACGGGATCGACTAGTTGACTGTTGTTGCAGGAGGATGGTCAAGTATGAAATAAATATGAAATATAGATCAGACTGAATTCCCTGTCTCAGCAAATAAATACAAGACTTCCTTCCGTTGTAGTAAGAGAAAAGTCAGGATCGAATCCACGAGGAAGCACGTCAGCAGTTCTCGGGTAGCTATCAGATTCTCACAGACACAGCAGAAAGGACAGAAACACAGAAAAGACACAGATAAACCCGGCAAGGGCAACTAAAACAAAAGCAGAAACTAAACTAAAGACAGAAATAAAGCAAAACAGAAACGAAAAGCAAACAAAGCAAAGAACAGAGGCTGGTCGATCTCGACTAAAGCCACTCGAGATCGACAAGGCACAGAAAACACAGAAACTGAAATCAACAAAAGCAGAAGACAACTCAACTTGACTAAGACCAGCTCCTACTCGATCTCGAGCAGATGCAACTCGAGATCGACAAGGGTCTCCTCTATGTCGACTAGAACAGAAATTTAAAAGAATGTAAATTGCAATTGCTCAAACCCAAACTCAGCTTTCCGACGGAAATAACTCAATATATTAAAAGACTTCCAAAGCCAGGGTTTCAACACCACAATGGTAACCATGCAAAGTAACACATAAAGGCATAAAAGATCATGCTTTCCATCAAATAACTTTCGTCATTAACAAATAGGCATATAGAGGCTCTCGCATAAACCCTAATTGTTACTAACCCTTTTCACATAATTAATCCAAGTTGCATTAAGATCACTTTCTCTTCAATAACACAAACAAGGATCACCTTCAACTCTCGCAAAAGAATCATGCTCATAGGGATAGAAGACAAATCGCACAAAAATCTGACCTTTACTGCATCGCCTCACATAGCCGCCGTCGGGCTCACCCCAGCCCCAGAAGTGGGTGGACTACTCACGCCTCATCGCAATCGCAGACATTGGTTGATGAAAAGAAACTTGCATAAACTATATTCAATGATTTTACAATCCCTGCAATCAACTCTCGTAAACTGCCAAAACCCTAAAACCTTCGAATCCCCTAAACTTCTCTGTGTAACTAACTACTTCTCTAACTTGTAAATTGGATTGGATGGCATCCATAAAACAGAGCCCCTGGGGCTTTATTTATAGCCTTCATTCCCTAGCTATTCTAGGAAAGAAGATATCTATCTATATCTAAATTTCTATCTAAAGTGCTTTAAGATAAATAAGTTGTTTTAAAAGAATTAAATCTATAAGGAAAAGATAAAACTAATTATGGTAGGTCTTCATGTCTTGATAAATCTTCTTCTTTGGATAGAACTTGATCAAATCGGATAGAATTTCCCGCCTTCGGCACCAAGCAACCCAATTCTACTCGGTCAAGGCACGTCGAGAAGATTCTGGAAACGACTCTACTCGACCTCGAGTAAGCTTACTCGACCTCGAGTACGGCTTCTCGGCTCGGCTTGGCTTCCTCGGCTAGATCTGCTCGATGTGGCTCGGACATGCTCTCAGGTGCTCGTCGACTTCGAGTTGGGCTCCTCGAGCTCGAGTGGGATTGGTCATCGACAAGGCCTCCTCGGGTGGATCTCTTCGGCCTGGCTCGGACTTGGCTCAAGGCTCTCGTCGACCTCGACTACCGGTCCTCGAGGTCGAGTAAGGTCCGGAGCTCGGGTGGTACTGGCTCTCGATCAGGCTCTGCTCGACCATGTCTGCTCGGACCTTGCTAGTCGAGCTCGACCAGGTTTACTCGAGATCGAGTAGCCTGGGTTCTCAGACTTGTTCCGCTGCTTTGACCTTGGACTTCTGTAGTGATTTTCCGAGCTTTTCCGACCTTCTGTAGAATTGCTGTAAATGCCTCGATTTCTGCGATTTAAACAGAAACTTGTGTAGATTCCATAATTTCAGCAAATAAACACTAACTACATAGATTATGTATTATCTAAGCCCAAATGCATGAAATGTATACAGAAATCGATATAAAAGTTACTGTAAAACATGGCAAATTCCGCTCACAACATTGACGTCGACCACTTTGGTCGATGTCGAGTACTATCCAGTCAACAATAGCTCCAAAACACGAGATTGAGCAGTATAGAACTACTCGACGTCGAGTAGATTACTCGATGTCGAGTACCCATGTCGAGTCTGAATCCTACCCGAGCTCGAGTGCAATCCGAGGAGTCACAAGACTACTTGACATCGAGTACTTTACTCGATGTCTAAGTACTCACCAGAATCAATCCGAGTCGAAATCGAGTGGAGATCCGAGATTGGGCTTACCTACCATGAAGATCTATCAAGAAAAGATATATTTATCCACTTTAGTCTTATTTTCCTTTAGAGATTTATTTGTTTTATTTTCAAGTTTTATCTTATGGCTTTAGATAGATAGTTTTAGATATAGATAGGATATTTTTCATTGGATAGCGAGGATTGACTACTATAAATAAGGCCCTAGAGGGCTGATTTTCATGAATTCAAGCAAAGCCGTCTTCGGGCGCAAAGAGAGAGGAGGCGAGAGAGGAGAGAGAGGAGGAACGTTTTGAAGATTTTGTAAGTTTAAGTTTTACTTTGAATGTTAAAGTTAGTTTCTTTTATTATGTTTTGCTTCTAATTTTCTTCTTCTAGGGTTGGGGTGATCCTAACAATAGATATGTGTGTTTAATTTATTAATTTATGAATTTGTATGTCTTTATCATCATCTACCTATATGCATAATCCTTTGCAACAGTTGAGGACAATTTCTTATTTGCAATTATGAAGCGAAAGTGAATTAATTATGAATTTGGATAGTAATTAGGCTTTGCTTGCGAATGTTGGTTAATCCTAATTAAGAAAAGGTAGAAACAAATTAGGTTTTTATGCGATAGCCTCTATCACCTAAATTGTTGGAATTCGCAAAAGTCGATTCTATGATATAAAGCATGCATCTTTATATGATTTATATCTACACATATGTTTATCGTTGCGGTGATCCCTAACCTTGAAAGTTTGCATCTTTATTTATTTCATTTCATTATTTTTATACTGCAAAGTTACCCGACATCGACCACCTCTTCTTCTACCATTCCCTCGACGTCGAGAAATTCTTCTCGACATCGACAGCAACCGTACACCTTTTCCCGCTATCCCTGAACCCCAAAACACACTAAACCTAGAACCGTTGACTTCTCTCCTGAGGACGAACCTGACTCCCCTATACTATAGCGGGGGTCTTGACTACAAATTCATTTGGTCGAGAAACCCTCTCGTCAATAACCTCTCATGCTTGTATGAAGGTATGACTTGATACTTCCCATGATCACACACTACACTATATCATTATTTTACACTTGTATGGCACATGAATGTTAAGATGAGATAGTTGAAGTGCCTGGATTGTACCCATGTTCGATATGTGCTAGTAGCACCTTATAAGACTTGTGATTCCAATATGACTCGTTGAGTAGTAACTTGTTGTACTTGCTTCATTACGCGAACATGCTTGTCCCATAATGTGATAGTTGTTGTACCATTTCATGTATTCCTAATTAAGAAAGGTTAGAGGTGTGGGCCCATAACCCACGGGCCTTAGGATCGACGATTCCTACAGAATGAGCACATTTCGAGGGTTGTGATCACT
The DNA here is from genome assembly GCA_037127255.1 of Persicaria tinctoria. Lineage (NCBI taxonomy): Eukaryota > Viridiplantae > Streptophyta > Magnoliopsida > Caryophyllales > Polygonaceae > Persicaria > Persicaria tinctoria. The sequence continues at coordinate 35,466,043 of JBANSL010000012.1, read as the reverse complement.
GAGTACGATATGACTTGCAAGAGAGAGTGTCCTTCGTTCGAATTGCTAATCCTTTCGAATTTGTTGATGATCATATTGCAGTGACCTGACGATGAAATTTACGTGTTGATGTGCTGACTTGGTGATGACCGTTGTCTGATTGTCTATTTTCTATGATGATACGATTCGATTGCCTTACAGTTTTAATGTTCCCTGATGTCTTGATGTGTTGATGCTCTGAGTTGCTAAGCATGATCTAAATTCCTTGCCTATAACATGAGAACCTGAATTGTTTATCTGATAAGATTATGATGAAACTTGCTAGCTTGAAGGGACTATGTTCATATATGATGTTTTGCAATAATTATTGAGCTTGACAGTAAATTGAGACTTATTGATACAGTTGCAATGTTTGATAATGAGCTAATGATGCTATTGTTATAACTACTAGTTGTTATGATGTAGTCCTTATGTGTAATAATGTTCATGATTGCTTCTTCTTTGAACTTGTGGGCGAGAGTCTCTTGAAGGATGGTCGGAGGGTGGGGAAGGAATTTGAGCGGTTAAGATGATTGATGGTATTATGAGGTAAGTCGCAAGAGAGGGATGTTGGCTTAGGTAAGACCGAGAGAGTTTTAGGATTTATAAGGGACAATACTTGACGGTTTTTGATGAGCTTTCTAGGGGATCTTAGGTGAGGGTATGGTTCGGATAGGAAGGCTAGGGGGTGATCGAGGAAATTTGCTAAGAGAAGGTGTGGTTAGCAGGGTTTGATGCTTGTGATATCTTGAGAAGTGTGAGAAGTGTAAGAAATGGCTTTAAAAGTATTAAGGATATAATATGAGGGGGCCCACGAGTGTGAGGTTAAAGATAGAAGTTGGATTTTTAGAGGTGGATGACATGAGGGGGAGCTTGGTGAGAGGAGGTGTGAGACTGAAGTGTCAAAATGAATTGGGACTTCTTTTAGAGGGTGTTACCTGAGTTGATGTTGGTTAGTCTAGATGATGCGGGTCTTGACTTGGAAATTGGAATCGAGCGAGCGGGGATTGCGTTTTATTTTGAGTGGTGATGGTGTGAGGATTTTCTTGCTTATGTGATCTATTAATATGTGCTGGCATGATGTTAGATAGCAACCATGATGAATCTGGTATGGAAAGATATTACATGTTGATATGCGATACTGAAATCTAATTGGTAGTGACTAGTGTTATCATGATATATTGAAGCATTATTATCCTGCTATGCGTTTTAGAAGCATGTTACGATGTGTTATATGAATCATGAGATAATGACATGTTGCTATGTGAAAACATGATATTATATTATGGGGTGATAAAGCATGATGTTATGTTATATGATCGTTAAGTATGATTATGGATATGTTAAATGATGAATATGACTTTGAGGATGAATATGATTTGTATATATGAGATAATGATACCAGATTTCTAAATAATCGTTATATGGCATTAATATGAGTTAAGATGATGTTTGGTGAATATGCTGACATTCGATGACTGATATACTGCTTGACCTCCCCTTTTGCGGAATCTTAATAGCATTACTTGTTGTGTTGATGTTTTGACAATGAGTTTTGATTCGTTGACTCTATGATGAGGAGGTACCATTTATGACTTTTGTGTGATATCGAGATGTGTGTTATTATTTTGGCATAGATGCATATTATAACCTTTAATATGATGTGAAGATGTTGATGTGACCTTGTGACACTGTGTTGGCATATGTTTGAGACTTGTCGTATGATGTACTCGTTGAGGATTGATTGGTTATGTGGTTATGCATTGATTATGGCTTATGAATCTTGCTTGAATTGAGACTGATAGATTGATTTGATTCTGGAAACTAGGAAGAGAATATGGGATTAGCCCTTAGAGGTGGATGATTCCACCTCCGAGCTTCTGAATCTGATTGATGGTTATGCGAGAACTGATTTGGTTGTTGGAAGACTTTGACGAAATCTTGATTTGAAAGGATTTGACTTGTTTTGTTGTAAAGTCGCTTGATTAAACGTTGGATTTGAAGATTTGAACGGTTTTGAAAAGGATTAGCTTAGATTTGTAAGGAATAAACGTTACCGAGAATTTCAATGATTTTGAGGCTAATCTTTTTCAATTGCGGGATCCCTTTTGAAACTTTTCAACCCGGGCTTATATTATAACGTCTCGTAGGGGCGCATATAGAATGCTTGCTAAGACCTAGTAGGGGTGCTATAGTGCTTTCGAGTTATGATATAACCGAAAGGTTGGGGTAAGGGTATGATAGGGGCCTATATCGCATACTTGCTACGACCAATTGGGAATATTATGATCGCGTCTAGGGTACTATGAGGATCTCATACGGGCCCTTATGAGGTGCTTACGGGGTCAATGGCATGATCCTTGGACTCACCAATTTCAAACTTCATCCCCTTATTTTAGAATGATTTTAGTCTCGGGGACGAGACTCGTTTTTAGAGGTGGATGAATGTAAAGACCGAAAATTTTTATAATATTAAATAATTAAAATAATGATTTATAGTCATCTAAACTTCTGAGATTTGGGAGGTTTGAAATTTCCGTCCTCGAGCTATTGGTTTACTCTAAATCCTTCGAAACGAGTTCCGGCATTATTTAGTTGAAAATTTAAAGAATGCTTTATCCCGCTTACATATGCAAAAATTTAAAATGAGATTTGGAGTTCTTTATAATTCGGAATTGGAAATTTGAAAATCCTTTTGAGTTGGGTCGGATAAGGTCGAGAGAGCGGGTTTTGAGATAATTTGTTCGGTATTCAAAATATATCTTGGGACCACTTTGAATCCTTTTCTTCTCTCTCTGTCTGCGGTTCACTTGTCCTCTTCCTCTTTAAGTTGAAAACAAACCCACACCTCACCAAATCATACCCAGACACACAGCTCACCATCCTCCATCCATTTCTCTCTCTCCCTCCCCTGTTTCCTCCTCTGCAGGAATTCAGAAAACCCAGAATTTCTGAGGAACCCAAGTCTCCCGTCGCCAATGCCGATTCCTTCCAAACCTCATCTTCACCACATTGCCCTTCTCTTTCATTCTCAATGTCGAGCCGAGCCCCCTCCCATTCTCGGTTCAAGATCAACACCACCAGTCCTCCATTCGGAAGCCAGAAGCGCCTGGGAACCTTGACGACGCCGTCAGAACCACTCGCACCGCCGAGAAACTCCTTTCCCCTCTATTTAGATTGAAATCGGTAAAACCTTCCAATCCTTCTCCTTCGCCCTGAAATCATGTGGAAATGCTTTCTCATTCCTCCTACGTTGCCCAGAAGTCAGAAGACGGAGAAGCGCACCGTCGGAGCTGCGAGACACCCCTCCCTTCCCCTGTTTCGAATCCGAGAGGTAAATCCCTCAATTCCCTTGTGCTTTGGCTTGAATCTGCGTAAAGGTATACCTATACCTCCTTTTCCATCGTCCTAGGATCAGAGCAATCTCTTGTCTCCGTCGTTGGAGCCAAGCGCAGCCCTGAACACCTCGCCGGAATCATTCTCAGCCGCTCGGTAACCTTCTTCCTCCTCCCTTCTTCTTTGCTCCCGTTTTAATCCTTGTGGGTCGGGTGTATTCGGAATGCCTTGTCATTCAGGATGGGGGCGGTTTTGGGTTGAACGGCCGCCGGAGAGCCCCTGGGTTCACCTCCTTCCTCCCGTCCTTTCCTTCGTCGAGCGCATGTGTGCCATGTAACCTCTGCTCGATCATTTGGATTGGAGAAGAAGGGTTATTTTGGGCCTATTTCTTGGGCTTCTTCCGGGTTAGGCTTAGGCGGGTTCGGGTCTTCTTTTCTTTCTTTCTTTCTTTCTTTCATGTCAGATCCGGATTTCTGTCCGGGTTCTTCTTTTTTTTCTTTTAAGTATTTTCGGGCTGGGGTATGAGTTTTGGGTTGGGTTCGGGTATTATACACGAGTTGAGAGTTTTGGGCTTCTAGTTTATAAATGGGATGTTAGTTGTTATTTATTATTGTTATTTTGTTATATGTGGTGATATGTAGTATGTAGTTTTATATAATTACTTTTATTAGATTTGTATTACCATATGATCAATTCTGAAAATTAGTATTTTATAAAATTATTTTAAAAACAATATTATTTTGAAAATGTTACTAGTTGATGTTTAAAATATGAGTGGAATGGTGAAATGATTTATTGTTATTAAATTGTAAATATGGCTTGTGTATTTTTAGTATGTATTGCTTGATAAATTATTTAAAAAAGACTTTTAAGTTCGGAAATATCTCTTGAAGGATTTATTATTTGAAAATCAAAATGCCGGAATATTTTGATAAAACAAGATTTTGGGTTGACTTATAAAATTTGATACTCCCTCTTGAATTAGACAAATATGATTTTGAGGTATTGGTTTTAAGGTTCAAATGTTTGATGTCGGGATTCTCTGTCTTGGTTTGATTATGTTGGTTTTGAGAAGGAAGTTTGGAAATATGGTTGGTATGATTTTATCAATGAGTGTGATTGAAAGTAAATGATTTTGGTTGATGTTGATCGTATCGGAAAGGTTTTGGAAAATGGTTTTACTATCGGTTGGTTTTGAGTATGCCGAGAACTTGGGTTTGGTATGTATTAATGTTGGTCGGGTAGCTTATGGCAATGACTTGATGATAGGTGTGTATTGCTTGTAGATTGCTTTGGACTTGCATTTGGGCCCTTGCTTGTGTTATCTTGTTGTACTGCATCTTCAGGTAAGTATCCTACGGGACTTACTCAGCAACTTGGACCTCTTGCCTGATGTGTCATATGATCTGTAAGTGTTGCATATTAAAGCATGCCATGTAGTATCATGCTAGGATTGCATTGAATTGAACATGTGGTTACTATGTGTGTTTGAATACAGAACGACCGTTATCTGTGATAGTCCTAGAGTCTTTGTTAGGGTCATAGGGTAACCCAGCCCCATCGGGTTTGCCCTGAGTCAATCAAGTCGATATGAGCATGATATGATAGCCCAACACCATCGGGCAAGCGATGAGATGATATGACGATGCGGTGGTTTGTACATCACCACGAGGAAATTGCTATGCTATAGCACCGAAATGGTCAGTCTCTGCACTAACGGGAAGGGGTGCAAAGGTAGGAGAGGGATATGCCACTTGGCATTGTCTTGGGCCCTTTACAGTTTTTCGGCATATTATAACGGTCAAAGTATGCTTATGTGATTTAAATATTGTACTGCATTAGTCATCCTTTATTTAGGTATATGCATGTTTAGTGTCCTAAGAGCGGTCAGAGGACCCGCAAGTGATTACCGGGCCTCACTTCGTGGATAGTGTCAGGTAGGCGTGGCCACGGGTCGGACTCGGCGGGTCGACAGGTTCAACCCGCCGGGTCAAGGGTCGGGGAAGGGCGACCCGAACCCTAACCCGGGAATTCCACGGGTTGGCGGGTTCGGGTAGACCCGTCGACCCGTTGACCCGCCAGATTCCCAAATTAAAAAAAAAATTTATTTTTTTTAATATTTTTGACTAAAAAATTTTAAAAAAAATGATAGGTAAAGACTTTTTCTACCTATCACTTTTTATATCCATTTCATTTTAATATGAAATGGAAAAAAACATGAGAAATTTTATATTTTTATAAAACTTCTTTCATCCACTACAATATAAATGTAGGGATATAAAACTTCTCAAACTTTACTTCATTTCATTATAAGAAATATAAGAAATAAAGCTTAAAGTGAAGAGTGAGGATTAAGGTAGGATGGAGTACACATATATATACACCCATCCCTTCTCATTCTAACTCTCAACTTTCAATGTGGGACAAGACTCTTGTCCCACATTGAAAGTTGAGAGAATAGGGGATGTCTTCCAAGTCTATAAAAGGGAAGGGTGATAGTGCATTTGACCCACATTGCATATTGCAAACTAGTATATGTTTATATATTATGAATTATTCTAAGAATAATATACATAATAATTATTATAAACATAAAAAAAATATTTTTTTCAAAAAAAAAAAATTGGGATGTCGGGTTGACCCGCCGGGTCGACCCGCCGGGTCATGACCCGCCGGGTCATCGGGTTCAAAACCCATGACCCTATCCCTAACCCGCCCCCACCCGTTGACCCGTTGACCCGGACCCGCCGGGTCATTGACCCGTACGACCCGTCGGGTCACGGGTCAACCCGTAACCCGTGGCCACCCCTAGTGACAGGTACCGCTCTTGTTTACTCCTTGCTTCTGTGATGGGGAATCTCTTGGCGAACCGAAGAATCCGGATAATATTCTAACTTAATAAAATGGTAATCACCCACTATGTTTTGGTTTTGACCCGGCTCTGCCGTGACACTTGTATCTAAACTTTACTTCCAGTTTACTTTCATTTGAATTGAATTTCGCGACATAGTCTTCTGACAGGTTAAGGGTACCCAACGACCCTTCGAGGTTTTTAGGGTTTGAAATCCCTCTTTCTACTAATTTTGAAATGAGTTTGAAACCTCGACCCGTACCTAGATTGCAAGATTCGAACAAAGGGTTTCATCCCTTGAAACGTAACCCGAAATTCATAATTCTGGGCCGTTACATCAACTGGACACAGAAACAAACAGAAAAAAAGCAGTTACCTACCTTCTTCCCTCTGGTGCCTCCTCACTCAAACTCGATCGGAGTTCCTTTGGCACCTTCTCAAGTTTCCCGAACTCGGAGTTCCAATGCCCAAAACGACAAAAATTGAAACCCTATAAAGTGAAACCAAAATCAGTCAAGCAATTGAACGATCAACTGAAAGGGATTCAAGATTTTGAGGAATTAATAACCTAAGCATCAAGCTAAATGAGTGAATTCAGTCGTCCGTCTCAAATTTAATTAAATTGGCTTATAAAAAAGAACTACGGGTGATTTGATCCCGTTCAAACGCGTACGTAGGGTAGCTTGACATAAAGCTTAAACTCGTCGGGTACAATCGCCGATAAAAAAAATCAAATTGTTTTTTCATACAGAACTACGTAAAGACTTGACATCGTAAAAACGGCTATGTAGGGACCCGATATTAAATCTCAAAAATATGTTGGTACAGTCGCTAACCTTTAAAGTCACTAAAAAGTGAAAACGATGTTAAAATTAAATTTAAATTAAATACATAAGATTTTCCGTGTGTGTGATAGCCGTTGAGTTGGGAAACCCTTCCGAGGAGGTGTGCTTAATTTATTCGGGTGGTAGACGAGAAAATCTCATGCATATGATAGTGTGATTTATGTTAGGACTATAAGGTGAGTTCTAATACAATCCAATGATGCATGAAAATCTTCAAAATGTTAAAATACATAAACTCAAAATATTATGAACTAAGTGATGTTTAATTCTCTTCCAAGAGATAGGTAGGCAACCCGCTAAAATTCGGGTACACCTCAAATCACCAAAACCACTCAAATCTTGATATCAATATGACTTCGAATCAAGAGTATAACCAAAAATGGCTCGAACTCAACCATATTGGCGAAATCGGGTATATACCCATGAAAACTTTATTGATTGGGCATATATCCATCCAAACTTCAAAATTGTTTATATATCTATCAAATCATTGAAATTTTGTTTGATTGTCCATAATATATATTGATCTAATATTATTGAGTGAAAATTAGATTAAAATTTAATTATATACTAAACTTAAATAATTAAAAAATTTATCACTTTACAATTATTAGATAGAAAATATAATTAAAATTTTAATATAAAAGTTAAACTTCAACGTAATTATAATTATACTAGTAATATGTCCCGCACGCTTGTGCGGTCGTCTCACGAAAAAATGACAAAGTTATAAGATTTTAACGTTATGGTATTTTAATTAGTAATTTTTATTGAAGATACAACGTACCAACCAATTTTTGAACTTATATATATAAGCTAAATAATTGTAAAATTTAGGTAAGGGTTGATCATGAATGTACCCATGTATTGTGTGATTTAGGATCGATCATGAACCGTTAGCATATTTGCATTTAATATTTATTTATTGTGATAAGATTTTATTATTTTATAGATAATCAATTAATAATAAATCTTATCATTAGATATAATGAATTATCGTTACTAATCTAAATGACTAAAGATAAAAATAATTGAAGAAAAAATATTTATAAAATAATTTTAGTAAAAATGATAGATTTTGTAACCACTTAAGATATGATGTTGAATATTTATATTAAAAATTAAATTTAATCTTCAATTAAAATAGACACATAGGATGACACATGTATAAATAGATAATGTAATCGTCTGACGTGGCTTAAATATACTGGATCGTCATTAATTGACGTGTCAAAGACCCGGGTCAAATTGCACCAGAATACGACACGTAAGCGAATCGCACCAGAACCCGCCACATAGGATTTCCAGCCTCTGTTTTAGTATTATATATTGATTTTTATCCAATGGTTTTATTTTGAATATCAAGTTTCATGTATAAGTTCAAAATAATTAAGTTATTAAAATGACCATAAACCATAGTAAAGAAATATAATACATATTTTTTTAATGTAAAATCACATCAAATTAAAAAAAAATTCTTAGTTTGAGAGAAATTGAAATTAATGTCTCGTTTTAATAATTATTTGAAAGTTAACTAATTTTGATAGGGTGTCACTATATACACCGCAAATCCGGATTAAGGATTTGCACGTCCCTAAGGACGTGCATGCACGTTCTTAAGGACGTGCAAGTCTGGAACTGTGCACGTCCACTATTTCAGTCTTGCACGTCCTTAGCAACGTGCAAGCATGTCCTAAAGGACGTGCATTACTTGCACATTGTTAAAGACGTGCAACCCCTAGTTAGGGTTTTGCGTTTAGGGTTTAGGGTTTAGGGTTTAGGATTTAGGGTTTAGGTTTTCCGACGTAATAATAAAATTGAAGTGTTTAGCTAGTAGATTTGAAGCATATGTCAAAAAAATGTCTTGTAGTATGTTCCACAAAGTATGGCAAGAAGCCACTTTCTTGGAAAGGAAAACATTGGGATTCACCTTAATCTTGGCGAAGATGGAAGATCTTTGCGTTTTCGTGGAAAGTGAAAGACAATCTAGGAATACAATCTAGGAAAATATTTTAGGGTTGCACTTGCATATTAGTTTGCATTAATAATTTTAATAAAGTTGTGCAATACAATCTAGGAAAATAGTAAAGGACGGCCGGCATCGGCACGCAAAGCTCTAAATCTCTCAATCTGAGCTTGAAACGGAGCATCCCATCCTTCGACGCTCGGATGATGATGTTCGACCCATTCTAGTGGAGGCGGCGGAAGAGGAGCGTTAGGACGCAACCAGATCTAGGAGAACAAAAATTCAGAGTTAAAGTATTGACATATGTATGAAAATCATGAATAGGTAATAAAAAAGACGTTTGAAGTCGTACCGCGGCAAAATGGTCTTGGTTTCCGATGCAGGCTACACCAAGAGTTGCTGATTGGGGAGGGTTGTTAGCAGATGCCGGTGAGATCATGGGGAGACATGTGAACGGATGATGCCAAGCTAGGACGACGAGAGGAACCTGATATACCGTCGCAAATACTAAACCCATGATGGGAAGCTCTATCCACCGTCTCCTATCACCACGTGTGGCTCCGGCACATCTCTGGTAGTCGACGAACTGCTGGAATTGGTACTCTCCCGTATAACAACCGGCGTACAGATCGGCGTGATCCTCCAAGTGATTGCATAGCAACGTCTTGAGTTCCGGGAAAGCAGTCTCGCCAATCGGTGATGTCAAAGCCGCCAAAGCACGGTAGCCACAATGACCATCTCCAACAGTGTTCCTCACCATCTCAATATGACCTAACATGAAGGGATCAACGTTGTTTTGGCCCCAGTTGAACCCTCCGAACACATCATCACGTCCAGGTCGAGCTGAGGTCGCTTGTGGACGAGGCCGAGCAGCATTTCGAGCAGCACGCGCTTCTTCTCTCGCAAACCTGTCCCTTACCTCCTCGTATGGCAACGGGTTGGTTCTGCAGGCATTCCTCGATCCTCGAGGCCTCCCCTTCCTTCGGACGCTTGCTGATGAGGGTGGGTGCAGCTCATCCTCGCATACATCGTTGGAAGACGTGTATGAAGATGACAGCTCATACGGCAGTGGGGTGTCGTCGAGGTCAGTCCATGTCAAATCCATCCAGAACGGGTGGATGTCCTCGGCGGGTATCGGAGTGCCGGAGTTGACGTATGCCTGAATCTCATGGACACAAGGGATCCCGTAGCAAACCCTCCAATGTCGGTCCGTGCATACCGGAGGAACCTTTTGGTTCACGACGTCCTGTCACATCTTGTACAGATAATCGAAGCACTTTTTGGAGATTAAAGTCTTTACCTCATCGAAAAGGTTGACTTGATACGCCGCTGTTGGCCATTTGAATCGGTCGATCTCCAAAGCAGTTTCCAGCTCATGCAGTTGACAATCATTGACTCTATGGATTGCATCGATCACGATGCGGAAGTCACCAGTCGATGAGTTAAGTGCCTCCTTCAGAACCTTGTGTTGACCCTCAACTCTGTACACATTTAAGTGCATACCACTAAATATTCGGTATTATATCACATTGTAATGGGAGATATGAAGTAAGGTTGTACCTGTTTGTCGTACGGGTGCCGAGATGGAAGACATTATCTACGTAGCACCGAACTATGCTCCTGCTGTATGGAAGCCAAACCGACTCCAAATACGCCACCACACCTGGGAATGGGTGCCACCAAGCTCGTAGCGCCCTACGACGTCGGTTGAATGATTCCTCCGACCTCGATTCGAACAGCCCCCAACAGTTGCCCTTAAAGATGCCAGCATGTTGTAAATTCTTCGTGATCTTCAGAGCAGCTTCCTCGCATCTTCTCGTCACGTGTAACCAACAAAGGAGATGCTGGACGTCGGGGAAGACAACATTCAGCGCCGCCAAGAGACCCAGCTCTCGATCAGTCATGATAGCTTGAGGCTGAACGCTCCCAAGCAAGATCTGAAGCTGTCGCAACACCCAGGCATATGTGTCTTCGTTCTCTTGCGACATGAAGGCATAGGCGATGCAGTAAGTATTGCCTGAGGGTGTGAGCCCGACCACCTCGCACAAAGGAATCCCATATCTGAAGGTGTAAATATGTTACACATAAAATACGTTATAATTGGCTATATGTGGAATAAGGTAATCGTAAATAAGTGACTTACGCATTTGTTTTGTATGTGCTGTCCATTATGATGACGTAATGGAACCGTCAGAGAAGGCGTATCCCGTCGGGATGCGCGAGGAAGAGGTCGCTCAAGACGTTTTCGTCATTCGGATGTCGTCTGAAGTCGTAGTAGTACCTTCTTTTCCGCAGATTGTGCAAGGTATCCTGGGTCATCGTCCGACTACCTCTTTCTTCGGCGACCATCGCGGCGAGCGTGTTGGTAAGGCTCTTCCTTGACGTGACGCTGGTCTCATCCACCCGCCTCAATCCGTACCCAATGGTTTTTGGAGGAGTGCCAACTTCCTTCATCCACCTCGCCATCTTCTTTTCCCCCTCTGTCATCTGACCGGCGATGGCGTGACCCTTCAAGCTCGTGGAAAGCACCTGGTTATGAACACCATGGGTTACCGTCATGCGCCACTCACCCGGCGGAGCTTCGTGTCCGTGTAGAGAGAATGGACAACCACTTATCTTCGTCTGTGTGCTCCGGAGCTTCCTCCCGCGTGGTCGGTACTCCCCAAACTGCTCGCAGGCAAGGAGAACCCCGCCTGGACGATTCGACGCCCCCGTCCAAGACCGCTTGATTACCAAAATCATGCCGTGTCTCCGACCCAAGTCCTTGAAATGCGTAACCATTTCGTCACGGTCATTCCAAACCCTTGGGTCCGAGAACTCAGACGTAAAGTCTCGAAACTGTATTCACATAATTGAAAATATGAACAAAACGGAACGAATACGAAATATATTCATTCTACGAAACCTATACGTACCTGAGATACTTGGAGACGAGGATTGCTTTGTGGTTCGGCCATAACGATTCCAGATATCCTCCTTCGCTTTAATTGTAAGAAGTCGGACTTTTTTTTGGAGTGCGGAACCAAACTATCCTCAATCGCTCTAAATAGACACTTTTGCGTGATTTGTAAGCAGAACTCTTGCACGTCCCTAGGGACGTGCAGCACGTCCTTAGGGACGTGCTAGGGTTTAGGGTTTGGCTAGGGTTAGGGTTTTGGGCAGGGTTTTAGGGTTAGGGAACTGCACGTCCCTAAGGACGTGCTGCACGTCCTTAGGGACGTGCTAGGGTTTATGGTTTGGCTAGGGTTAGGGTTTTGGGTAGGGTTTTAGGGTTAGGGAACTGCACGTCCCGAAGGACGTGCAGTTCCCTAACCCTAAAACCCTACCCAAAACCCTAAAACCGTCCCCAAAACCCTTAAACCCTAGCCAATCTTGACACAATCGGGCAACCTTATCATATTAACGTTTTCGTTTTCGTCATCGGACAACCTTAGCATATTAAAGTTATCGTTTTGGATGTTTACGTTCAATATGACTCTGAAGAAACGAGAAGAGTCTAACAGAACTATATAGATACAAAATCCGAAATATAAAAATATAATGTCAATATACAATCCGAAATATGTATATAGATACAAAATGTATAAAATCACTCGCCAGGTGGATGACGTAAAGCATCATCCACAATCTCAATAAGCTCGTCCATGATCTGCTCAATGCGAGGGTCGCCCGCCAGGGCCCTCAAATAGCCATCGAGCTCCCGAAACCGGGCTAACAGCGCCGGACGGATGACGGGAGGGTGAGGGACGTCCACCCAAGGGTCCATGGCGATCGGGTGGACGGGCGCCGGAGGGTCGGGATGGGGCGTGGTGGGCAGCACGTATGGCCGGCTCTGCGACGCATACCAAGCCAGGTAATCTGCAGTCACACCTGCCTGGCAATCCTCGCTGGTGCGCCTGTGATCGGCCAGCCTGTAGAAGCGACCCTCGTCCTGGTCCTGCCACCTGTTGTCGTCCGGGGCGAACACGGCCACGTACTTCGAGTTCTTCAGGATCGCGTCGCGGCAGACCTGCATCGGTGCGATGACGGCCTGCGGGATCCCCTGGACCCGTCCGAACTGCCGGAGGCACCTATCGGGCATATACGGCTCCTCCTCACCGCAGAAGGTGATGGTGCCCCGATAGGTGAACTGACGGTACTGGCCGTCGAAGTCCAGACCACGCCCAAAGGGCATCCGCTTCGTCCTTAAGTGACGGGTTTGCACGTCTTTAAGGACGTGCAAAAGGGCACGTCCTTAAGGACGTGCTAGCCCGTCTGCAAGGACGTGCTTGCACGTCCAGGTTTTGAAAAAAAAAAAAAATGCGCCCACCTTGCACGTCCTTAAGGACGTGGGGATTTGCGGTGTATATAGCCGAAACGTTTTGATATTTAAATAATTAAATTTAAATAATGTTTACATTTAATAGTATAAATTAAATATATGATGGACAATTTAACAAAATATAAATGATTTAATGGGTATATAAATAATTTTAAACTTTTGATGGGTATATACCCAATTAATAAAGTTTTCATGGGTATATACCCGATTTCGCCAATATTAGAAATTAAATCAAATATGTTTTACAATTATTGTCCATTTTTGTTCAACAATTGTGACCAAACTCAGTTATGGTCGTTGTGACCACAGTAGGCAGTAGCACATGCTCAACACTGCTTATTCGTTACGACCTATTTCACCCATGGTCGTTGCGACCAACTCCAGCTTTGATCGTTGCGATTATAGCCATTGTAACCACACACTAAAGGAAAAAAATACCAATGTTTTTTTATATTTGTTGAAAATTCCATTATTCTTTCTATGCCCGACTAATTTTAGTACTATTTTGGGATAACTGCTCTTATAAAATAGTAGTACTAGATGGGTGCAAAATTTAGCCTTTCTTAATGTAAAAATGAAAAAAGCTGCATCAAGTGCAGGTAGGCATTCTACTACGCTTTACCTCTTGTGTGGAAGCATGGCTACTGTATTGTATTTACTAGTTCTATCAACAAATATAGCTTATAGATACTATAACAAGTGTATATAAACCACCAAGGGTGCGGTCATGCGGTGTGGGTGTGGTACTGTACTACTGTGGTGTGGTCCTCTGTTCTAATGAATCGTTATCTTTATATTGTGAATAAACTTTACTTCTTCCTAGCTGCTAAATGCTATCAACTCTACAGTGCCTCTACTTATAGCCGGTCAAAGTTTGCTCCTTTTCACCTCTTTCGTTTCCCGTTTCCCATATCTCCTCTCTCCTTTCTCTGTCATTTGTCTGTTCCCAGGCTTACATACTATGCACTCCCAAAGTCACGAGCCACTTCTGTGACAAACCCACCTCCCTCCCTCTCTATTCAAATTTCTGAGTACCCTCCATCACCACCACTCCTACTTTCACCCCTTTCTGCATCAACCTTGATTTTTGTACTTGAAAAATGGATCTCACCTCCACTTTAGCATTCAATGGGGTAATCTAACAATCTCTCCTCGTAAAGATTCGTTCTTTATTGTTCCTACCCCTCCCAAATTCAACTCACATGTGTTTCTGTTGTGGGTTTTGTGTTATGTAGGAGCACAGGAAGAGCAAAGGGAACCCATTTGACGACGACTTCTCCGATCCTCTTTGTAGGCTCAACCTCAAGGAAACAGCTGAATTTGTGAGGTCTTTTCCGGTGGCGAACACCACTGCCGGTGTAGGTGTTGCTGGTAGGAGAAGTGACGCCACCATCGCCACACCTTGTACTCCAGGAAGACCTTTTTTTAGCTTCAGCAGTGCTTCTAGAAGAAGCACCTTCCCTTCCAAGTGGGAGGATGCCGAGAAGTGGGTTATGGCGGGTGGAGGAGGGTCTTGCCATGAATCCCCCGCCCACCAAGCTTATTCTAAAGGCTCGAGGAATTGTGATGTTTTCAAGCCTCAAGTTGATGTCTTTGTGGAGAAATCAAGGATTAGTGTGGATAAGAAGGTCTCTAAAGAGATGATTCCCAGCTTTAACAAGAGCTGCGCTGCTCTTTCTGCTTCTTCAGACCGCCATGGGTTCGCCAATGGGACCTCAATTATCACTTTTGATGGACTTCTAAAAGGTGACCGTGATCCCCCACCCCCACTTTGTGGTTTTTAGCTTTTTGTACTTTGTTTTTAATGATTCCTCACTTTGTTAGTTCCTACTTGCTTGATGTGGGCTTCCTGTTTTTTGGCTGAATTCAACCTTTATAGACAGCAAAAGTGATAAATTTGGGGTTTTTAGAAATGTTTGCACCTCGTCTGGGAGACATTTAATCTGGATTCGGTATTCAAAATGGTGATTGAATGCTGAATTCAATGATGAAATTTAGGGTTCTTCATTCTCTTGTAAAGTTGTTCAAGGATGGAAATTTAAGGTTTAGGCATGGCGCAGGGCTTAAATTCTTCGCATTGTCAAATGGTGAAGATTTCAACTTTATTCAATTTGGACATTTGCAGATAGGTTCACAAACGAGGTGATGCCAGTTTTGGCCCATTCTGGATACTCAGAGCCAACAAAGGAAGGGTTTCTGTTCAGAAACAGGAAGCTTGGATGTGAACCAGAGCCCATGAAAGATGCCGGCACTGAAGTTGTTCATGCGGTTAAGCACCGTGACATGGGGACTGAGATGACCCCACTTGGGAGCTCCAAAACATCAAGATGCCACACACCCGTCAAGAGCATATCACCTGCTCGGCATAACACCCCAGAGAACCGCTCAGGACCACTGACATTGATCGGTAACAACTCCGCCAATGCCATTGATATGACTCAGCTGCAGGAGTGCCATTTGGCTAAGCTGAATCTTGGGAAGCAGTTCGATTCTGTTACTACCAATTGGAGCTCTAGAGAGGAGGAAGAGGAGGACGTTTCAAAGAGCTTAAGGCACTTTGAGTTCGACAATGGATGTAAGAGGAGCATTTCAGAGTCCAGAGTTTGTGCTTGGGAGGAAGAGGAAAAAACCAAGTCATGTCTCAGGTAAGATCACCCTACTTTGGTGAACTAAATTCTAATGTACACGATGATATTGTCTTCTAGTTTTGCTCTATTTTGTTATAATTGATACATTATGAGTGTTTTTGGGTTCTTGTTAGGTATCAAAGGGAGGAAGCAAAAATTCAGGCATGGCTTAATCTTCAAACTGCTAAAGCAGAAGCTCAATCTAGAAAACTCGAGGTATTATTCCGACTCACCTATGAGCCTTTGCTTATTCAAAGACTTCAACATGGTCACCTTTTGCCATAAGTTGTCTTCTATCAAAATCATTGGATTTGGATACTTAGCATGCCGGTAGGCGAATCCATAAACTATATAGGTTGATGAACTGTAAGTTGATAGTAGATACATCTAGATTCTATAAAAATAAGTACCCAACCTAGTAGTTAGCTGCATTTGTTTGACTGGTTTGGCTTTTTGGAGACTGCATCTCTTTTTGTAACTATAACTAATATATAACAAATTAATCCATCTCGAGCCACCCACAACTTGCTTACAATATTAGGGTTTGATTTGTTCGTCTCCATAATTGATTGTTCTCTTTGATTCCCTTTTTTCAAGTGCATGCTTAAGCAAAGAAGAGGGATAAGGCAAAAAAGGATTGTGTTCTAATTTTCTTAAGAGTATTTTAAAAAATGTTCAGCAAAAGACAAACAGCACTTGTTTACTGTTTTCCAAGCTGTGTCACACCAACACCATGTGAAAGGAAGATCTTCAAATTTTATATGAACAACTCTTTACTAAAGGGTAGCTTTTGTATATACCTAGGAAGGTACTATTACTAATGGATCTCTCATCCCTCCACGCCTCTTGGAAGTTGTCACTTAGTAAAATCCATTTATCAATAAGACCAATCATATTGCAATGTGTGGTGCGTGATCTCAGACTGATCCGGGGAATTGAATAGGAGAAATTAAGATTTGAACCAGTTTTTGTTCGGATTAAATGTGTTCAGGTGAAGATACAGAAAATGAGATCGAATTTGGAGGAGAAGCTGATGAAGAAGATGGCAACAGTTCACAGGAAAGTAGAGGAGTGGAGAGCAGAAGCCCAGTTGGAGCACTCCGAGCAGATAAGGAAGTCCAGTGAGAGAGCCGAGAAGATGATGATTACCCACAAGAACACACAATTCACTACTGCTACTACTACTAGTACTGTCATTCCCATCTCCTGTGGTTGCATCCCTTGTAGCCATACCCTTCAATTCTGAAACATTGAACACTTTGTTGGCTTAAACTAATACCTAGGAATTTTCGTTACTATTCCTTGCGAAACTCTAATACGTGGAAGAGAAACAAGGGGAAGATGAGGCTTAGAATGATACATCACTTATAATTTGATCAGAAAATTTTAACGTACAAAATCTGATATTGACCAATTTTGACCTTACTTGATGTCATATAAACTTTAGGGTTGAGAATATGGTGGCATTACAAGGGAAGGGTGACTCTGTTACAACCATTGATTAGACAACTTAGGTTCACATTCCAATGAGATGCATTCTTCAATTGGCATCATCAACTATACGTGAGGTACTAGATGATGGAAGCCTCAATGTGATCTGATCCTTGAAAATGAAACTGGATTAAAGGGGCACTGGCCTTTGAAGATGACACAGATCAGCTGGCTACGTGTATAGAGGAAGGGAGGCCTTGATCGTCAAAAGAGCACTCTCTGGCGTTTGGTGTCCAATTGTCTATTACTATTAGGATACTACTGCGTCAGAACTCAGAAGAGATGGAAGAACAACAAATACTTGGGGACACCTTTGATTTGAGATTCAGGGTAACAAAAAGGTTGTGAATTCGAGGACTGCGGTTATCAGATGAGACTCTGGTGGCTGGTGCTCTTCTCCCCAAACTCGACTCTGCTTTTCGTTTGTTTTCTTGTGTGTGTTTTTTGTGGGAAAAAGGCTGCTGCATTGCTTTACAAATTCAACCATTGGCAGGCCATTTCAATGCTGCTAAGAGCATGTGCAATGGTGAACCCCAACTTTGGGCCCTTAACTTACTTTTCTTATGCCACATCAGCTTAGGGGCCTCATCCTAACTTTTTAATTTTTCACTTTCATTCGTGAGCCCGAGTCTTGGACCCTTAAATTACCTTTTTATTATTTTTTCATTTTATTTAATCAATTATTTTATTAGTAATAATAATAAAAATATTAAGTAATTAATTTATAATAAAATAGCATGAAAAAATAATTTTTTAATGTTTAAAAAGGAAAATATGGGTATTATTTAAATGAATTTTTTTCCAACAAACATAGGCAAGAGGGGTGTCTATGTGTAGATAAAATTAAATTGAATTCAAAAATATATTTTTTTATTTTTTTTAACAAATGAAAAACAACATAAAATCATTTAAAAGTAAATAAAATATAAGTTATGTCATGTGGTAGTTATGAGCCCTACTTTTTGGATCTCATATATAAGTGCCCCAAACAATGGGCCCTTACATTAAATTTTTATTTTTCACCATTTTTATCATATGTGGTAACTATAAGAGCCTTAAGACTCACCATTGCACATGCTCTAACAATCCAGTCCAATCTAATCCATGTAGATAGCTGCTAACTCATTTACTGCTAAGTCAGGACTCAGGAGGAGTGTTGTTCTCTCAGTCTCTCACGCATCCATTGATGCCCACTTGTTCGTGTCATCTACCACTCAACTTTAATGCTATATGCATCAAAATCCGGTGCATTTTGATTGAACTGATCATACATATGCTTACCGTTTCCATTTTTCACACGTGTTCATTAATCATTACACACATTTTGAAAAATAACACAAACGGATCATAAATCCTTTCGATTTTTAAAAATAACCCATTTCAAGTTGAAACTTAAAATCCGTCCATGTATATATATATATATATATATATATATAGTGGTTCCAGAGTGCACACCCCTTATAGTGTACCTTGTGCACAAATCATAGCCCTTGATTGATGCAAAATCAATGGTGTAGATTAATTACGATTTTTTCTTTTTTAATTATAAATTGGTGGGACCGGTAGCAAAAACCACTCACCGTTACTTTCTCCTGCGCGTGAAGTTCCCCCCACCCATTCTTGCATTCTTTAGGTAACTTCCTTTTTCTATAATATATATATATATAATTGATTTAATTTATCTTTATTTTAAAATAGCTAGGTTTAATAATTATACCTTGTTTACATCACAGAGCTAGTTGAGTTATATATATTGTGGATTTCAGATGATTTATATATTGTGCAAATGCGTATTTTAATTTATATACATTTAAAAAAAATGATTATGGGCGATTCATTCGTACACCCACCTGATTTTGTTCGTTTTAAAATTTTGACAATTCCACCGAATAATGTTTCACATGCTACCGAATAATGTTAGATTGTCTTTTTCCATCCAGTTTAAATCAAAATTTAACAATCCCACTGAATAATTTTCCACGTGCTACCGAATAATTTTTTTTGTTCATCAATTTCAGATAAAAGATACCCAAAATCCCTAAACAATACTTACGATTATACAAATAATGCCTCTCATTTCATCGAAAAATGTTTCATATTTCACCGAATAATGTTTAGTTGTATAGTTATACTCATGCGATGAAGGTTTTTTTATGTTGTTTGTCAAACCGAAAACTCCATATACTGACGAATAATGAATAAGATTTCACTGAATAATTGACCAACTCATTACTACTAGTAACTTAAATTCGACCCTTACGTCTGAATAACTGACGAATAATGAATCAGATTTCACCGAATAATTGACCAATTCATTACTACTAGTAACTAAAATTCGATCCATACGTCTGAATAATTAACAAATAATGAATCAAATTATACATCTCGAAAACCCTATTCTAAATTCAACATATACGTCTGGATAAATTTTCGTTTTTCCCCTAATAATGTAGAAATCACATTTTGATTAAAAACAAATTTCAACCTTTAATCCGATTTACATGTATGAAACAAATAATACTACTACTTAATATATGTTGTTATTATGACTGAGTTGTAGACTTGTAGGTAGCCCTTGCCACATTATTTCATAATTAACTGGTACGTGTTCCTTTCATATTCTTACTTTTGATTATATTAATATATATTAATTTATCAACTTATACTACTATAACGTTAATAATAAAAAAATAAAAAAAATGTAAAAGACGGGTACTCCGTCACACGCGCCTACAAGCCTACAAGGAGAGTGACTAATTTTAGTCTGCGGGACCCACTATTTATTTTGCAAAAAAAAAGAAAAATCTCTTTTAATCTAAGCCACCCATTCCAATAAAATCAATGGTCTACAATTGTGCACAAGGTACACCCTAAGCCTTGTGCATAATTTACCCATTCTCTCTCTATATATATATATATTTAATTTTTTTCAAAAGTTTTAAACTTTTTTTTTAATTAAAAAAAACATACATGAATCGTAGATCCGTTATTTATATTGAATGGATGAAATAACTGTTCGTTACTTTTTTAATGCTAGACATATTTAGTGCTAGACAAGTGTTAGGTTGAGGTTTAAACAGATTTAAAATCCGTTCATATGAGTATGTATAACACATGTTTTCGGTGCATATAGCATTATCAAACTTTAACATGCCCTTGAGAAGTTCGTGGGTCGGTTTTTTAGTGATCAAGATGTTACTAATTAGGGTAGATTCATAAATATTGGGTGTTAATATATACACCGCAAATCCAGATTAAGGATTTGCACGTCCTTAAGGACGTGCAAGTGTGTGACTGTGCACGTCCACTAGCAGACCCTAGTTAGGGTTTCGCGTTTAGGGTTTAGGGTTTAGTGTTTCCGAGGATTTTGTATTGTTAATTGAAAAAATTGAAGTGTTTAGCTAGTGAAGTTGAAGGATTTAGGGTCTAACTAAATGGAAAGCAATAATTGTTAAGGTTTTCATTCGCATAATATGCGAATAATGTTACAAGGAACGGAAAAAAAGGTTTACATCCATAGTTTTAATAAACTGGTGGAATAAATTCTAGGAAAAGTAGAGGGCGACCGGACTCGACACGTAAGGCTCGAAATCTCTCAAACTGAGCTTGAAACGGAGCATCCCATCATTCGACACTCGGTTGATGATGTGCGAACCATTCTGGCGGAGGTGGCGGAATAGAAGCGTTAGGACGCAACCAGATCTATGAGAACGGAAAATTAGAGTTAGAGTATTGACATATATATGAAAAGCAAGAATAGGTAATAAAAAAAAGACGTTTGAAGTCGTACCGCGGCAAAATGGTCTTGGTTTCCGATGTAGGCTACACCAAGGGTTGCTGATTGAGGGTTGTTAGCAGGTGTCGGCGAGGTCATGGGGAGACATGTAAACGGACGACGAGAGGAATCTGATATACCGTTGCAAATACTAAACCCATAATGTGTAGCTCTATCCACCGTCTCCTATCACCATGCACAGCTCCCGCCCATCTCTGGTAGTCGACGAACTGCTGGAATGGGTACTCTCCCGTATAACAATCGGTGTAGAGATCGACGTGATCCTCCAAGTGATTGCATAATAACGTTTTGAGTTCCGGGAAAGCGGACTCGCCGATCGGAGATGTCAATGACGCCAAAGCACGATAGCCACAATGACCATCTCCAACAGTGTCCCTCACACCTTCAATATGACCGAGCATGAAGGGATCAACGTTGTTTCGACCCTAGTTGAACCCTCCGAACACATCATCACCTCCACGTCGAGCTGAGGTCGCTTGTGGACGTTGTCGAGCAGCATTTCGAGCAGCACGTGCTTCTTCTCTCTCAAATCTTTCCCTTAATTCCTCGTATGGAAACGAGTTGATTCTGCAGGCATTCCTCGACCCTTGAGGCCTCCCCTTCCTTCGGACGCTTGCAGATGAGGGTGGGTGCAGCTCATCGTTGCATACATCGTTGGAAGCCGTGTATGAAGATGACAGCTTATACGGTAGTGGGGTGTCGTCGATGTCAGTCCATGACAAATCCATCCAGAACGGGTGGATGTCCTCGGCGGGTATCGGAGTACCGGAGTTGACGTATGCCTGAATCTCATGGACACAAGGGATCCCATAACAAACCCTCCAATGCCGGTCCTTGCATATCGGAGGAACCTTTTGGTTCACGACATCCTGCCACATCTTGTACAGATAATCGAAGCACTATTTAAAGATTAAAGTCTTTACCTCATCGAAAAGGTTGACTTTTTACACCGTTGTTGGCCATTTGAAGCGGTCGATCTCCAAAGCAGTTTGCAGCTCATGCAGTTGACAATCGTTGACTCTATGGATTGCATCGATCACGATGCGAAAGTCACCAGTCGATGAGTGCAGTGCCTCCTTCAGAACCTTGTGTTGACCCTCAACTCTGTACACATTGAAGTGCATACCACTAAATATTCGATGTTATATCATATTGTAATGGCCAATGGGAGATATGAAGTAAGGTTGTGCCTGTTTGTCGTACAAGTGCCGAGATGGAAGACATTATCTACGTAGCATCGTACGATGCTCTTGCTGTATGGAAGCCACACCGCCTCTAAATACGCCACCACACCTGGGAATGGGTGCCATGCAGCGTGTAGAGCCCGACGACGTCGGTTGAATGATTCATCCGACCTCGATTCGAACAACCCCCAAAAGTTGCCCTTAAAGATGCCAACGTGGTTTAAATTCTTTGTGATCTTCAGAGTAACTTCCTCGTATCTTCTCGTCACGTGTAACCAGCAAAAGAGATGCTGGACGTCGGGGAAGACAACATTCAACGCCGCCAAGAGACCTAGCTCCCGATCAGTCATGATAGCTTGAGGCTGAACCGTCCCAGGCAAGATTTGAAGCTGACGCAACACCCAGGCGTATGTGTCTTCGTTCTCGTGCGACATGAAGGCATAAGCGATGCAGTAAGTATTGCCTAAGGGTGTGAACCCAACCACCTCGCATAATGGAATCCCATATCTGCAAGTGTAAATATGTTACATGTCAAATACTTTATAATTGGCTATATGTGCAATAATGTAATCGTAATTAAGTAACTTACGCATTTGTTTTGTACGTGTTGTCCAATACGATGACGTAATGGAACCTTCGGAGAAGCCGTATCCCGTCAGGATGCGCCAGGAAGAGGCCGCTCAAGATATTGTCGTCATCCGGATGTCGTCTGAAGTCGTAGTAGTACCCTCTTTCCCGCAGATGGTGCAAGGTATCTTGGGTCATCGTCCGACTACCTCTTTCTTCGGCGACTATCATGTTGAGCGTGTTGGTAAGGGTCTTCCTTGATGTGACGCTGGTCTTATCCAACTGCCTCAATCCGTACCCAATGGATTTTGGAGGAGTGTCAATTTCCTTCATCCACCTGGCCATCTTCTTTTCCCCCTCTGTCATCTGTCCGGCGATGGCGTGACCCTTCAAGCTCATGGAAAGCCCGTGGTTATGAACACCGTGGGTTACCGTCATAACCCAATGACCCGGCGGAGCTTCGTGCCCGTGAAGAGAGAGTGGACAACCATTTATCTTCGATTGCGTGCTTCGGAGCTTCCTCCCGCGTGGTCGGTACTTCCCATACTGCTCGCAAGCAAGGAGAACCCTGTCTGGACGGTTCGACGCCCCCGTCCAAGACCGCTTGATTACTAAAATCGTGCAGTGTCTCCGACCCAAGTCCTTGAAATGCGTAACCATTTCGTTACGGTCATTCCAAACCCTTGGGCCCGAGAACTCAGACGTGAAGTCTCGAAACTGTAATAACATGAGTGGAAATATGAACAAAACGGAAGGCATATGAAATGTATTCACTATACGAAACGTATCCGTACCTGGCAAACTTGGAGACGATGATTGCTTTGCGGCTCGGCCATAACGATTCTAACGATGAACGAATATATCGAACGAAGTCGGACTTTGTTTTGGAGTGCGGAATCAAGTTGTCCCCCTTCGCTTCAAATAGACAGTTTTGCGTTAAAGGTACGCGGATGTGCACGTCCAAAAGGACGTGCATTTGTTCCCTAACCCTAACAACCCTAGCCAAACCCTAAACCCTAACTAACCTAACTCATTCTATACGTTTATTTTCGTTCTTTACGTTCATTTTCGTTCTTTCCACGTCTTCGCTCTACACGTTTTCGTTTTCGTGCAACCTCATCTTACAGCATATTACTTACAATTACAATCATGATTTGTTTCGGGCGTCGTGTCTCATCCAAACCTCTTTACTTCGTGCTTAACGTTTTCATTTTCATTTTCGTTCTTGATGTTTACGTTTAATATGACTTAGAAGAAATGAGAGAAGTCTACTCGAGGTAGAAATATACAGATAGATACAAAATCCGTAACATAAAAGTATAATATAAAGATAAATGTACATTAATGTCCAACTGGGTTGCTGACAGCCTGATGCAAAATATCTATCACCTCGTCTAACATCTCATCAAGGCGAGGGTCGGTAGCTAGGGCCCTCCAATAGCCCTCCATCTCATGCTAGCGGGCCGCTAATGCCGGAGGGATGACAGGGGGATGAGGCGGGTCCACCCATGGATCCAACCCGATCGGGTGGACGGGCGCTGGAGGGTCCGGATGGGGTGGAGTGGTAGGCAGCACATACGGACGACTCTACGACGCGTACCGAGCCAGGTAATTTGCAGTGACACCGGCCTGACAATCCTCGCTGGTGCATTTGTGCTCGACCAGCCTATAGAAGCGACCCTCGTCCTGCAAGTCCTGCCACTTGTTGTGGTTGTGGGCAAACACGACATCGTACTTCGCGTTCTTCAAGGTAGTGTCGCAGAAAACCTGATCCGGCGCGATGATGGGCAGCGGGGTCCCCTAGACTCGTCCGAACTGCCGGAGGCACCTATCGGGCATATACGGCTCCTCCTCCCCGCAGAATGTGATGGTGCCCCGATAGGTGGAATGACGGTACTGGCCGTTGAAGTCCAGACCACTCCCAAAGGGCATCCACTCCACCTATAATTAAAAAAATCAGGCGTAATTCACAGTTAAGAAATTTATGTCATATAGTTAGAGTCTCGAATACATACATCGGCGACGGTAAGACGGTCCACCTCGTCCCGCATCTTCCGCACCTTCTTCAGCTTCGCCTCGTCCTTCATGCGTTGTGGCACCTTCGGACCGATGAACCTCGCGTAGAAGCGAGGGTCTGCGACGCATCCCGGATCGTTGGAGAAATCACCTAGGAAGCGAGGGAAGTACGCCCATATCCAAGCCTTGACACAAATCAGAATGTCATTAGCATATAATATAAGTATTTGTAAACTATAACTCTAAATCAACAGTCTCGTACCTATAGAATCGGCGTGCAGCTATCTATACCCTTCACACCTATTCGGGTAGCCTCGCCTAGGCCCCTGTACAGACATGCGAGGGCACCTACGGCCCATGCAAGGGTGGCCGTCCGCGGGATGTCCCAAATGAGGCCGAAGATCCTCCATGGGATCCGGCTCTGCGACTTGTCCACAAACAGAGTCGCGACGGCAGCGATGGCGAGGTACCCAATGTGGAGAAACCGACGCTTTGCAGGGTCATCCTAGGGCTGCCCCCCCTTCCCTATGCGTGCGCAGCCGAATTTGCTCAGGATCAGCCGCGGCCTCTGGGTCATCAGCGGGGGCGGGGTCGATGAGCGGCCCGTGTCTCGCGATCCACTAGGCAGTCAACCAAGTAACTGGTGGGCTGCCAGCATCTCTGTATGAATTCAGGGCATGTGAGGTGAGCTGGTAGTAATCAGGGACGATGGGGATCAACGCGCCTGTGGCTAGATGTGACGTACATGGAAGACCCTCCATTGGATGTTCCATGAGGCATGCAACATCGTACAGTGTGATCGTCATCTCGCCCCATGGAAAGTGGAAGGAGCTGGTCTCCGGGTGCCAATGCTCCAGGAAGTCTGTGCAAGTGAACTCGTCCACACACTCCCAGTGGAGGGACCTCAGTTGCGGGATGCCCGATGGGATAAGATCCTGCACCCAGGTCCCCGGGCCCTAAAAAATGTAGCGATCAAAAGGCAGCAGGTGAGTCGCCCGGTGGTGGAACTTCAAAAGCGGCAGCTCCACAGTAGGCTCCCTCCACACCCGGTATGCTCGGTGATGCTTGTAAGACAGAAGCAGCTCTCCCGACGGTAAGTAGGGTCGACCTGCACAGCCGGTGCAGCAGCCTGCGCAGGGATGGGCGCGGGCTTTTCTTGTGGGTCACCTCGACCCTCAGCCTGCCCCTCCTGTGGGCCCCCTGTCCCTCATCCCGCCCCTCTTGCCCGTCGTCAGCCTCCTCAACGACGTTAGGGATCACGTCATCCGCAGATGCCGCTGGTGTGGGGGAGGTCGAAGGCTCGGCGTCGTGGGTGCCGGATGTAGAAGCCTCTGGAACGGCAGAAGTAGATGCCTCGGGGATGGTGGGTGCTACATGTGTAAATAGTCTACCCATGTCAGCCCGTCGACCCACAACTACGTCAGTAATGCAGCTGCTCAGCACATCTGAGGTCTCCAAAGAAGGCTGCCGCCCCTCCGTCGCATCGCCAGAAGGATCCTAAGATAGCAGACCCTTCCAGAAGATGTCACTCTCGTCGGCCGAGGGGGTCCCCATCGACTGTTGGTAGCCCTCTACGAACATCAACAGATCATCGAGTGTGGCTGTCTGATCATGGGGTACCGTCTCCTCCTGTATCTGGCTGACCGCTGCACGGTCGCCGAACCTAATAGGCCGAAGGGTACCATCCCCCCTATAAGCCTCCCTACTTGTTATTATGATCCAGTTGGCTATTAATGTCTTTTCAATATATTTTAATGTATTCTAATGTTTTTTGATGTATTTTAATATGTTTTAATGTCTTTTATTATATTTTAATGTTAATTAAATATGTTTTAATGTTTTAATGTCTTTTAATGGCTTTGAAAGTTTTTTTTATTGTCTTTCAATATTAATTTATTTTTATGTATTTTAATATATTTTAATGTTTTTATTTTAATTTATTCTAATGTCTTTTGATGTATTGTAATATATTTTAATATGTTTTAATGTCTTTTAATGTATTAATCGCTTTTCATGTTTTTTATTGTCTTTCAATTGAAATTTTTGTCTATGTAATTTTATTTATTTTAATGTTTTTTATTTTAATGTAGTTTGTACTTGATGATGTACAAACTATGATTAAATATACCAAATTATATTATAAACCATAAAAACTATATACTATCAAACCATACAAACTATATACTATCTATTATATTCTATCAAATTAAAACTATATTCTTTTCTATCAAACTATATACTATAAACATAACAAATCATAAACATTATATATTATCAATTATAATCTATCAACTTATATTATTGTTGTGAGCTGAATTTGCCATGTTTTACAGTAACTTTCATATCGATTTCTGTATACATTTCATGCATTTGGGCTAAGACAGTACAGAATCTGTGTATTTAGTATTTATTTGCCAAATTATGGAATCTACACAAGTTTCTGTTTAAATCGCAGAAATCGAGGCATTTACAGCAATTCTACAGAAGGTCGGAAAAGCTCGGAAAACCACTACAGAAGTCCAAGGGCAAAGCAGCGGAATCAAGCTGAAGACCCAGGCTACTCGATCTCGAGTAGGCCTGGTCGAGCTCGACTAGCCATGACTGAGCCACCTTGGTCGAGCAAGGCCTGATCGAGAGAGCCAGCCAACCCAAGTCCCGGACCCAACTCGACCTCGAGTACCCTTTGTCGAGGTCGACGAAGCCCAGACGCCCATGCCCGGAGTCCTCGAGGAAGAGCTGTCCACGGAGCCGAGGATGACCAGGAGCACTCGCTACAGCGGAAGGAGCAACTCGCTGCCGCAGACCAAGCCACTCGCTGCCAGCGGAAGAGCCAGCTCGCGGAAGCGGAAGCAACACCCAACTCGACCTCGAGGAGCACTTGTCGAGTTCGACGAGCGCCTGAGTCCTTGTCCGAGCCTTGCCGAGGAGAGTCACCCGAGGAGCCTTGTCGATGAGGAGATCCACTCGAGCTCGAGGAGTCTTACTCGAGATCGACGAGAACCCAGTGAGCCATGATGAGCCACATCGACCAGAGTCAAGCCAAGCCGAGAAGCCGTACTCGAGGTCGAGTAGACCCAACTCGAGATCGAGTAGAGACCGGTTCCAGAACCTTCTCGACGTGACTAGTCCGAGTAGAATTGACTTTGTTTGGGCATGAAGGAAGACATCTTGGCCGAAATCTATCATCATCTATCCAAGGAGACAAGATCTATCAACATCATGAAGACTACCTTATTTAGTTTTATCTTTTCCTTATAGATTTAATTCTTTTAAAGCATTTATTTATCATTAAGCACTTTAGATAGAAATTTAGATAGAGATAGATATCTTCTTTCCTAGAATAGCTAGGGAATGAAGGCTATAAATAAAGCCCTAGGGGCTGAGCATTAGGCATCTTAATTCAATTCATTCAAGACACAAGTAGTTAGTTCCACAAAGAAGTTTAGGGGATTCGAAGGTTTTAGGGTTTTGGCTTTCTGCGAAAGTTGATTGCCGAGATTGTAAAATCATTGAATATAGTTAATGCAAGTTTCTTTTCATAAAACAATGTCTGCAATTGCGATGAGGCGTGAGTAGTCCACCCACTTCTGGGGCTGGGGTGAGCCCGACGGTGGCCATGTGAGGCGATGCGATAAAGGTCAGATTTTGTTATGCGATTTGTCTTCTATCCCTATAAAGCATGATTCTTTTGCGAGAGTTGAAGGTGATCCTTGTTTTTGTTATTGAAGCGAAAGTGATCTTAATGCAACTTGGATTAATTATGTGAAAAGGGTTAGTAACAATTAGGGTTTATGCGAGAGCCTCTATATTCCTATTTGTTAATGACGAAAGTTATTTGATGGAAAGCATGATCTTTTATGCCTTTATGTGTTGTTTTACATGGTTATCGTTGTGGTGTTGAAACCCTGGTCTTGGAAGTCTTTTAATATATTGAATTTATTTTCTGTCGAAAAGCTGAGTTTGGGTTTGAGCAATTGCAATTTACATTCTTTTAAATTTCTGTTCTTGTCGACACAGAGGAGAAGTTGGTCGATCTCGAGGAGGACTTTAGTCGAGATCGAGTAGGTCTTTGTCTAGGTCGAGTTAAATTCTGTTCTGTTGTCGATTTCTGAAGTTTCTGTGTTTACAGTCTCTAGTCGATATCGAGTAAGGCTTTGTCGAGATCGACCAGTCCTTGCCTTTGCTTTTAGTTTCTGCTTTGTTTCTTTCTTGCTTTGCTTTATTTTCTGTCTTTAGTTTATTTTCCTGCTTTTATTTTAGTTGCCCTTGCTGGGTTTATCTGTGTCTGCTTCTGTTGTTTTTGTGCTTTTCTGCTGTGTCTGTGAGAATCTGATAGCTACCTAAGAACTGCTGACGTGCTTCCTCGTGGATTCGGTCCTGACTTTTCTCTTACTACAACGGGAGGAAGTCTTGTATTTATTTGCTCAGACAGGGGAGTCTATCTGAACCTTATTTGATATCTATTTCAATACTTGACCAACTCCTGCAACAACAAATTGGCGCCGTTGCCGGGGAAGCAATCATTCGCGCCTTAGGTAGTCGGATCTCACTGTTTCTCTGAGTTACTTTTCAGGTGTATGCGCCGTTCTGGTCAAACACCTGAGTTTGACGCCTTAGACGAACCGGAACGCCTTTTTCACATCAGAACCAAACTGCAAAGAGCCATGGCAGCTGCGGAAACACAGAAACAGCTGATCGCAAGGCTCACCAGGGATCTAGCCGCCAGGGATGCTGCTCTCGCCGCTGAGAGAGCAGAAAAGGAACAAGCACAAGCTGAGCTTGCCCGATATCCAACTACTGCTGAGGATTATATGCATCCCACACTCATCGTGCCTGAATCGGCGATTCTAATCACTGACAACTCTTTTGAAATTCGCACTCAATTTCTTATAGAGCTTAAAAATAATGCCTTTTATGGAAGATTTAATGAGTGTCCTCTTGAGCATATTACCAAGTTTTCTGATATGTGTCGTACTCTTGCTGAAGGTACCACGCTGGAATATGTCAAGATGAAATCTTTTCGCTGGTCTCTCGCTGGGCCTGCACTGAAATGGCTGGAAGGGCTGAAACCAAGATCACTTACAACCTGGGCCCAAGTAGAGCAAGAGTTCCTGAACAAATTCTTCCCACCCGCCAAAACAGCACATCTCCGCCAGAAAATCACCGCCTTCAAACAGAAGCAAGGGGAACCGCTGGCTAAGGCATGGGAGCGCTACAAGGAACTTCTGCGATCTTGCCCTACTCATGGACAGCCACCCTACGTCATTCAAGAGATCTTCTTCAACTCTCTTGATCAAGGCACTAAGGACAGAATCAACCATTACACTCGCTATGAGTTTCTGACGATGCCACCAATTGACGCCTGGGAAGTGCTAGAAAAGCTCACCACCTACGACAACAAGTATGGGTCTACTTCAAACTATGATGAGAACTCCTACGGCAGGCCAGCACCATCTATGCCACTCTATGAGCCACCAAAGGAGATTGACCCAGATGTCAGGGAGCAATACTACAGAGACCAGAATAAGAAGCTCCTCAAACAAGTGAAGTATCTCTCTGTCAACCAGCCTTGCATAGAATGCGGATCGCAAAGGCACACCACTACTGAGTGCCCACACACAGAGCAAGTCAGGATGGCAGAACATCATGAGGATGCAGCTTACGCAGAAGGGCCTAATCGCTATATGAGGGATCAAAGGCCTTATCAACAGCAATGGAACCAAGGTCCCCCTAGGAATCCTCCACCCTATAGAGCTCCAGGACATCCAAAAAGGGATCAAAAGAAGGATGATCTGCAGCTGATCCTCTAGGAGATGCGACGAAATCATGGCACCATCAACAACCAGTTCCAGAACATCACCACCAAATTTGGAGAATTGGACATCTGGAAAAAGGGGATTGAGACTCAGATAGGCCAGATTTCTGCACAGATCCCACGACAGTCCGACAAGCTCCCTGGGCAAACAGAACCAAATCCTAAGGGAAAATCTGGACACGTCGCTGCTGTAAAGCTCAGGAGTGGCCATCAACTGCAAGAGCCAGAGGTCGGAACGGAGCAGGACAACGAGGAACAGCTGGTCGACCAGAGCCTAGTCGATCTCGACAAAGGCTTACTCGACCTCGAGGAGAAAATGCCAGAATCCTCGTCTGCGCCGAACAGCAACTCAACAGCACCAAACCTGGTCGATGTCGACAAGAGGGTAGTCGATCTCGAGGAGCACCAAGTCGAGGTCGAGAAATCTGCAGCACCTCCGACAGTCTCTCTCTCTCTCTCTCTCTCTCTCTCTCTCTCTCTCTCTCTCTCTCTCTCTCTCTCTGGCGCTCTGGACTCGGGATGGGAATGGATGGAAGGCGAAGATGCACGTCCACTTCGTCTTTAGTAGATGTGCAAGCACGTTTTAAAAAAAAAATATGCTTGCACGTCCAGGCTCGGGTAACTGTAAACCCACTAGCACGTCCTTAAGGACGTGCAAGCACGTCTTCAAGGAGGTGCATGCACGTCTTTAAGGACGTGTGGATTTGTGGTGTATATAGCCGAAACGTAAATATTTTATTTTTTATAGAAAAAAATCATAAAAACAATAATTATGAAGAAATGATTTTTTTATGTTTATATGAAAAATAATATTTTTTATTGAAATGTATTGGAGAAATTTTTTAAATTTATTATTTAATTAGTCAATTTTAATAAAAGAAAATTGAGAGAAATAAAAAAATTGTAAAATGTGAAGCAAGCTAATAAATACTCCACTTTACCAATTAAGTTAAGTCGTCTTTCATTACGTTTGTTTTTTGTATTTCTGTTTTTAGTTTGTTCTGTTAGACGGTTCGCCGTCTGCCGACTTTGTCGGCCTCTCGAAGAGTCAGGCCTGTCTGACCTTCGGATTTTTACCTTATAAAAAAAAAACTATGGCTGATATTCAAACCGAGTAGATCAAGCTCAGCTCAGGCTTGGCTCGAAAAAAGCTCGACTCGAGCTAGTTCGAATTGAAAAACGAGCTGAGTTTGAGCTTGAAGTCAAGCTCGTCACGAGCCCAAGCCGAGTTCGAGCCTCGTTTTGCTCGTTTTGGAGAGCAATTACATTTCTACCCTAGGTTTTATTTTTACCCCCTCCCTTCGTCTTCCCTTACCCAACCCTTGCTTGTTCAGTCCAGCCGCCACTTGCTAGACTCACTATCTCTCTCTCGCTCAATCTGCTCATCTCTCTCTCTCTCTCTCTCTCTCTCTCTCTCTCTCTCTCTCTCTCTCTCTCTCTCTCTCTCTCTCTCTCTCTCTCACTCACTCTGTTGCTCAATCTCGCTCTCGATCTCACTCAGCCTCGCTCTTGATCTCGCTCAGCCTCGCTCTCTCGCTCTCAGATTTGGTCTCAGATCTCTCTCTCAGTCAGTCTCGCTCTATCGATCTCAGATCTGGTTTCAGATCTCACTCTTGCTCTCGCTCAGTGTCACTCTCATATCTGGTCTTAGAAGTCATATCTCGCTTTTGCTATCTCAATCCCGTTATTTCTCTCTATCGCGATCATCCTGCATTTTCTATTGAGTCTCCCTCATATCTAGTACACCACCTCGCCACCCTCGCTCGCATGGGCTCGCTCCACTCACCTAGTGCCCGAATTGATCCAACAACTCGCTTCCTTGTATATGAGCAAACGAGCTCGAGCTTGGCTTGGCTTGAGTATAAGTGAGCTCACGATATAAATGTCTACACAAGTTTATATATCCTAGGTATAAACGAGCTCGAGCTCACGATATAAAGGTCCATGTTTTTGTGCCTATTTTTACTTCATATTATGTCTATTTTATATATCCTGGGTTATGAATATTGAGATTTTGTATAGTTGTTGCTTATTTTCCAGATATAAAGGTCTACACAAGTTTTAGTTTAATTTTGCAGAATTTGGAGTCATTTTGAAGCAAAGCCAAGAAGATAGGACAAATGCAGAAAAGCACTCGGCGTCGATTGGACTACTCGACGTCGACCAAAGAAGTTGGTGAAATAAACTAAGTGTTGGAGAAGTAACCTACTGGAATTGAGCCCCGAGTGGTCGAAATTCAATCTTGCCATTGACCACTGCTCGACATCGACTGGCCTACAGGCGTACTTGACATCGACTCAAGTGCTCGATGTTGACTAGAAGAAGTCATAAACCATGGTGAGGCTAAGGAAGAAGAGAGGTGTCGAACATTCCATCCGAGATCAACCAAGCCGAGAAGTAGTCGATGTCGACCGCTCTAGTCGACGTCGACTGAAGATCCTATTTACAACGGATGCGCTTTGAAGGGTCCGAATCCAAGAGAGATTGCTTAGCCATGTTTTTTTTATAGATATCTTTATATTTGGATAAACACTTTCCTTATGGGTAATTTCTTATTTACCCTAGGGGTTTTATATTTAGATAGAGTTTAGATATTCTACTTTTATTAGGATTAGAAATACTTTCCTTGGTGTACAATGATTAGTCTATTATAAATAAATCCTATAGGGTTATGCTTTTATTCATTCAATCATACAAGAACAATCAATATCAATAGAGAGTTTAGGATTTTTGAAGCTTTAGAGTTTTGATGTTCTTGCGAAAGTTTGAGCGCCATGATTGTGAAGACTTCAAGGTTTTATTTAATGCAAGTTAGCTCCTTTATTATTTCAATCATGCTTGTTTGATGCGAATTTGATGTCTTGATCATATTCTACCTTTTTTGTGTTTAGCTCTTGAGCGAAACTGCATGGAATTCATGTTAACAACTTGATCATAATCATTAAAACGATAGAGACAAATTAGGTTTATTTGTTAATGCCAATGTATCCATTTGTTGGAATATGTGAAAACTTGTTCCTTAATGAAAGACCATGATTTATTTATCCTATTCTATCTTGTTTACTACATGGTTAAAGTTGTGGTAAACTCTAGTATTGAGAGATCTTTTTATCATATTGTTTACATAATTACTTGAGTCGTTCGTTGTGTTTTCATAAAACCCAACACCCTTGAGGTTTTCTAGACCTGCATCTTTCCCATCCTTTTAATCTTTGGTTGTTCTTTGCCGACCCACTATTTTTGGTTCGTATTTTCTCAATATTGACTGACCTAGTCGAAATCAATTGATGTGCTTTAATTTCAGTTGACGGACTTCTGTGTCGACTACTTGCTGGACTTACTCGATATCGGTTTCCCTTAGTCAATATCGATTGCTTGTTTTTGTCACCTCAAGATACCACTCAAGATTAACTGTCCTTGCTTGACAGTGACTGCTTCCAGTTGCCATTGAGGATGTTTGGTCGATAACAGTAACGTGATTTTGAGCTACTTTGGATTCGCTGACACACTTTCTCGTGGATTGAACCTGATTCCTCTACACTACAGTGGGGGAGTCTTGTATTTTATTTGATAGTCTTGAGTTGATTGCTTGAATTTATTTCATATTACTTTTATAGTCAATTCTCCCCTACATGATAGATGAGAAGGGCCAATTCGAAGGGACTGATCGAGACTGAGCTGTGATAAGAGAGAACTTGAGATTAGAGAATTTTTTCTAATTTTGGATAGATTGTAGAATGGCCTCCACGACGATACATAAGGAGACAGATTATGAATAATCAGCTCCGAACAAACTAAACTGGTGGGCTTGCAAAGCCAATTACTAGAAGTAGGCTAACATAAGGCCCAATACGGAAATTAAAATTCAACCTAAAGCTTAAAGTCCATTTTATTAAAATATATAATGAATCTTGGGAACCCCGTAGCAATATTCCCCTCTTCATAATGTCCTTTTCCTCAAGGAAAAACACATCAGGGCTCAAAGTCTGGGTATTTGGAAATAAAATGTTGATAAAATTCCCATGAAGCTTGCTCAACTAGGAGACCCTTCCACTTGATTAGAACTTTAATAAGAGTTGCATTTATGTGTTTAACCATCTTCGATCCATAATTGCCTCTGGTTCTTTTGTGTCCCCTAAGTTGAGCAAGTACTAAGGTAACTGGTGTGTACTTGCAGATGTAGGATTAAGGCACAATTTCAATTGGCTAATATGGAATACATCATGGTAGCAAGGCGAGAGATTATTAGGAGTTCGCAGCTTCAGTGATTATTGGCGATATGGATGGAGTTTCAAGTAAACCTAGTCATTGATTTGAAACTCTCTATGACTCTGGCGCGAATCCGAGTATTGCTTCACCCTATTCTGAGCTCACATGATGTGAAACTTTAGCATATTTATCTTTTCCTCACGCTTTTGCAAACTCCTGTCTACTAGTAGCGATTTACTCTCACCTGAAAGATAAATGAGATGGATAGAAGTCGGCTCCCATAAACAATTTCATAAGGAGAAGCTTTGAGAGGGCCATTTTGACCACGAGCGGGGCCCTTTTGAAATCATACAACGAAGGTGCGATTCAGGTGTCTTCCTGGCCACTTTTGTCTGCCCATCAGATTGTGGGTGATATGTTGTTGAGTAATTCAGATCTGTGCCATGGATATGAAAGAATTCTCTCCACACTTCACTAAGAAACACAAGGTCACGATCGCTTGCAATGGATTAGGGCATCCCATGTAATTTGAAGATGTGATCCAAGTAGAGCTAAGCAACATCCAATGTAGTTTAACGATGAGAAAACGATAGGAAATGGGCATACTTGCTCAGGCGGTCGACGACGACCATGATGATGTACTTCCCCGATGAAGGAGGAACTCCCTTAATGAAATCCATACTTATGGATTCCCAAATGCTATGTGGGACTTGTAGCGATTGTAACAATCCTGCGGACGCCACATTTTTTTATCTTGTTACGCTGACAAAGGCGGCAATTCCGCGCATACTATTGTACCTCGTTATTCACGCCTTTCTAGAGAAACAAGGAATTCACTTTATGAAGTTTGGAATCTCTGCCTGAGTAACCACCTAAGGCGAAGTCGTGGAGCCATTGCAGGACGCAAGTCTTAACTGTCACATCATTACCGATCACTAGTTTTCCCCTTCTCCGAAGCTCGTCATTGATATAAGTAAACTGTGGATGTGATTTGGGATTAGCAATGAGGTCATTGATAGCAATGAGGTCATTGATAATAGCATCAAGATGCAGATTAATTAGAACTCCAAAGGTTCTTAATGGACGCATAGAAGCCTTGATCAATATTTGACAAGGTTATATGCAAGAGTTGAGCCCCATTCACCCGAGATAGGGCATCTACATCCATATTATCCGTTTCCTTTTTGTATTGAATCTCGTAATTATATCCCAATAGCTTAGAGAGCCACATGTGTTGAAAAGAAGTAGTCACCTTCTACTCAAGAAGATATTTGTGACTCCGTTGATCAGTCTTAATCACAAAAGCCCGATGAGCAAGGTGTAAACTCCAGGATTGTACAACATACAAAATGGCCATTAGTTCCTTTTCATACACAAGCAGGGCCTGGTGTCAAGGACTCAAGACACAACTAATATAACATATTGGATGATGTTCTTACATAATTACTGCCCCGATACCGATACTAGAAGCATCCGTCTCAACGACGAATGTCTTCTCAAAGTCAGGTAATTCCAAAATCGGTGTTGAAGATATGGATGATTTGAGCTTAATGATCATTGGTCATCTCATCCCAGGAGAATTTGTCCTTCTTCAATAGGAGAGTTAAGGGTTAGGCAATCGAGTTGTAATCCTTGATAAACTGACGGTAATAATTAGCCAAGCCGAGAAAGCTACGGAGGTTCTTCTGAGAAGATGGAACTTGCCACTAAGAAATGGATTGAATTTTCTTTGGATCAGTGCTAACTCCCTGCAATGAAATAAAATGGCCTAGGTATTCAATAACAGTTGCACCAAACGCATATTTAGAAGGTTTCAAGAAGAGTTTATGCTCTCTCGGTATGTCAAATACAGATCGAAGATGATCCAAATGATCGTCCCAACACTTTATGTATCCCGGAATGTCGTCGAAGAAAACCAATCCAAAGTTCCTTGCCATTCCTCGAAACACATGGTTCATCAAGGACTGAAATGTGCACGAGGCATTGGTGAGTTCGAAGAGCATCACTAAGTACTCATAATGGCCGGAGTGGAGACTGACTTTCTGCCCTAAGGCACCGCAGAAGGCCTCCAAACAGTTCCAAACAACCCTAATTTGAGTCACTGAGGCTTCCGCAAAGAAGAGAATATCGTCAGCGAAGAAAAGATGCAAAAGCGCAGGGCTGCCTCTAGCAATGCGGATCGGTTAATGTCTACCATCCTCCACACAACTCGCAATAAGGTGACTCAGCCTCTCCATACATAAAATAAATATGTATGGAGAGATAGGATTGCCTTGCCTAATTCCTCTCGATAATGTGAACTGAGAAGTAGCCTCTCCATTCTAGAAGACGTGCATCCTGAGCGTTCGAATGCAATCCATGATCCATCTAACCCGGATGCCAGGAAATCTAGTGCACTTTAGAGTCTCTTCTATAAAGTCCCAACTTAGTCGATCATACGCTTTTTCGAGATTAAGTTTGAGGCATATCCACCCCCTCTCGTGAGAGGGGGTGGAAAATAGCTCGTGTTTTTATTCCCGAACACCAACCATCTCTCGCGAGATTTATGAAACCAAAGGATTTCCTCCTGTTCTAGGGTGACATCCAAGGCTTTGCAGAGCTTAGTCTCCCACACCTGCCCCTTAGAGTCCGGGCATCTCGCAAGCTTGTGCTGAAGGGTATCAGAGATTTCAAAAGGTGATCCTTGCGGCTCTAAATCCTACTAAAGACCTCTCTATTTCACTTCATTAGATCAACGTTGAGCATCCCAAGGGAAACAAGCATTGGACATTCACGTTTCCAGTTGGAATCGAGGAACTCAAGGAAGAGATCATATGTCATCCAACCGACTTCAAAACGAAACGACCGTCTAGCTTTATCCATCACAATCCTGTGGTTAAACTCAATAAGGAGAAGGCAATGATTAAATGAATACCTTGGGAGGTGTCGGACCTTAGCATCGGGCCAAAGGAATCGTCTTGACATATTCGAGAGCACCCTGTCAAGCCTTTTGGAAATCACCCTACCCTCGATAGATACCTTGCTCCATGTGAACTCTTGCCTAGAAAAAACTCAATCCATGAGACCGTACCAACTGATAAGGTCTCTGAAAATACTAGCACCATAGTGCATGGAACCCGTACCACCAAATGTTTCTTCGGGGTGGGTAATGTAGTTGAAACCACGCCCCATAATCAAAGGACCATCAATAGTATCCAGACTTGACAGGAGCCGTTCCCAAAAAGGAGCCCTCCTAGCCACAGTCGGAGGCGCGTAAACAACGACCACATGAGCTCTCACTCCTCCCACATCCCATGATGCGTCGACGAAGTTTGCTTCCTTTAGAACAAGAGCCAAACCCTTCCGGAGAAGCCATTAGCATTGATGTGCGCACAGTTAGAGAATTTCAACTTAGAACAGACCTCTTTAGCTTGCTCTCCCGAAATACGAGTCTCCATCAGGGCTAAGGCATCAATAGCGCAATTCTTCCTCATAAAGAGAATGACTCTCCCAAAACTCTTCTTACTTGCAACAAAGAAATTCCAAAACAAAAAGTTAATTTTTTTCTCTATAACAACAACTACAGAAACAACAAGAGAAAAGGCAAGAAACACTCCAGGCCCCTAAGACCTGACCTCAAGCCTCCCCGATGGGGGATGCCACCTTCCCCTCCCCCCATTGGGAGATCACCATTAACATCACACTTAACCTTTCATCCTGAGTCACTGGGATAATCGGCCTCCAGAATTTGCCCCCCAAAAGAGGCGTAGAAGAGGAAGGACAACCGCTCATCCACGTGACTTCATTCTCCCCCGTGGGCTTGGTATTATTATTCTCTCCCCAAGGTGTGGGGAGGTTCGTTCGGCAGATGAACGACCTAATGCCACCAGCAGATGCGGCATCGACATGCTTAAGATCCTCACTTCCCTGGATGACCTTCTTCAACGATTTAGCTTTAGGTTGCTTCTTTTTGAATTTAGTAGATTAAGAAGTTTTGAGTTTTTTCCGAATAGTAGAACTCTCCAACCGCTGGTGAGAGGCATATTGTGACTTAGGAGGTACGTTAGCAGCCCCAGGCATCTTCGGCCCAGGGGTCTCAGGCCTAGCCTCCTTACCCAACCCCATCGCCCCACCATTGGTTCTTGAAGCTCTCCTATCCTCGGCCTGCCTGTTCACATCATTAGTGGCGGCTTTTAGGTTTCCTAGAAACCTCATTAACTCCGAACCCGTTCCCCCTTGGATCTCCCGCCATTCTAGGCTTCGTGTTTTTCTCACCTCAGCCATTAATGTTAGAGGTAAAAGAAACGATCGAAAATTTCTTATTGCTTTTTGTCAACGTCATCGCTGGAGCAGTAGCCGACCCACCAATGAGCTTGCAAAGTCGAATTATTAGAAGTGGACTAACATAAGGCCCAATACAAAAATTAAAATTCAACCTAAAGCTTAAAGTCCATTTTATTTAAAACTTATAATGAAACACAGGAACCTTGTAGCACGAAGATCCTTCCTCGCATGCTCGAGTGGGTGATCGAACTCCTTGGCGTGCAAGACTCTATCTTGTGGTCCATGCATGCCAAGTTCCATGAAATAAATTTAAAAAAAAATTGTTTTTATATATGTATATTTTCAGATTTGTTCTTTTTATACATATGTAGAAATTCCTCAAATCTCGTAAGGGCTTGAAATCACGCTTGAAATGGTTTAAAATAAATTCCGAAAGGGCTTCAGTTAACAAATCCATAAATCCTGTAAGGACTTGAAATTCCCGCCGGAAAAAGTTTGAATTAAATTCTGATAGGGCTGGACCGGTCCATTTCGACCGGGCTTTCGTGGTGTGGTGTGCTCGGGCTGTGTGTGTCTCTGCTTTGGTGCGTCTAGGCATTCTTTTTCTTCATTGGGATTCTGGCATCCGGAGTCGGACTGGTTGGGGTCGAGATGGTGTGTACGGGACGACTCCGTGATCGGAAATGAGCTACTTGGAGGGTCATCTTCACTACCCACATGGATTTCACATGTATCACTGGCCAACAGTGTTTGACTTAGTTCGTAGTCTACGTCCCCAACTTTGCTAGATTTAGTTTTGTCTATATTCGTCTTTTGTAGAGTGTATTTTCATCTGTTGTATTGCACCATTTCTATTTCATATTATAAGGTGATAAGTAATACTCTAGATGGGGAGGGGGGTGAATAGAGTGTGGTCGATTTTCGCAAGAAAAGAAACCTTAAGAAAGTTTGCAAACCGACTTGTCAAGACCTTGGTATGCAATCAAATCTTGACAAAGTAAAATCGAATAAGATAAAGTAAATGCGGAATCAAAAGATGAACACGCGAATTGTTAACGAGGTTCGGCACGAACTTGGCCTACGTCCCCGCCTAGGGTTATCCAACTCGTAGGATTCAAACCTCTTTATTTCACTATCCTTGAGACTAGAACTTCCTAGGAGAATTTCCCTTCCCTTATACAAAGCCTCACCGCTTCTATTCTAGCTCTCAACTTTACAAGTGAAATAGAGAATCCAATTACACACCAAGGTGTGCTATCACGAGTATGAAACTCAAAGAGTGAATCAAATGAATTTTACAATAATGACTTGTGTTTCTCTCAACTCTCAGTACCCGACCACACTAAGCTCAAAGAGTATACGATATAAATGTTTTGTTGTTTCTAAATGCCTTCGGATGGATGCTTGCTTCAATGATCTTCATCTTCCATTTGCATCGTATAAATATCTAAACTCTTGATCTGATGCAAATCGGCAAGTCTCAAGCCTTGATCCTGAAGGATCTCTCTCCTTATTGAGTTGATCCGAGAAGGTAATTATGGGATATCTCACAATGGATGTGAGTCCAATTCCTTTTGATATTGAAGCCCATTAAAATAGGCTCATTTCTTCAAATAAAGTCCTGCAGGTTAGCTTGGATAGATATAGTATAAAAGGCCCAAACCATAACTTAGATAATACAAGATGTTCGTAAAGGAATCACTACAAATAAAATTAAATTTGCTTCGGAAAAATGTCGTGGAAATAGGAATTTTTATGGTGGCAAAAGGCTTCTAGCTTCGGCACTGCGATGACAAATGTAGGTGGCGAATTGGGCGGTGGAAAAATTTGGTAGCTTCGGCTTCTAGTCGTAGCAAGATATTAGCCACGGCAAAAGCCACGGCAAGGCGACCCCAGACGATAGGCATGACACATTCGCCACGGCAAGAAGCCGTAGCTAAAGTGTGGGTGGAAAATAAAATAAAAACATGCTTTTTAGCCTAGATTCTTCGGACCCGGGCTAAAAACTCCAATATTTTTTAAAAATAATAATAATATACATTTTAGATATATAATAAAATTTTATTAATTATTAAAAATTACATATCTAATAAAATATTAAAAACTACATAATTTATATAAAATAAATATACACAATTACAAAATTTTATATATTTTCATTGCATCTAAACACTTCAACATGCAAATGTGAGCCTCCACCTAACACCAACAAAAAGTATCGGCATTTAAACTATACATATACTTCATGAAAAAACAGCAGATATGATCAAATAGAGCATTTACATCTTCATATCAAGCAATCAAATTCGCTGAAAATAAACTGTTGTTGCTCAAAGTACTAACAATAAGCAGACACAATGTAAGTGATATATGAGTCCATGATCTAATTGTTTTCTGTTGCTACAAGTGCAAACACTAAATAACGACTAGAGGCATAAGATTTCCAGAAACATCAAAAACCAATTCAAAAGATTTTCAGAAACACCAATCAAATCATGAGTTTTTTTTCACATGAACACCAAATCAAATCTTGGATTCGAAGCATCAAACCAATTCACTATGTAGAATTGAATGAATAAAAATCAATGAAAATATAAATAAGAAATTAAGCCAAATAGCCTAAAAATGGTGTCCAAGGAAAAGGTGACGCAAGCTCATGCTGCAATAAAGCTTAGAAAATGAGAAACTGCAGAAGAAGCTTGAAGATGAAAAGAAGAAAGCTGACCAATATCAGGAGGCATCCACAAATCAGCAACAACAAGCTCATGGAGACGCCATAGCAGCAGCAGATCAAAGATAGCTATTTACTTGAAGCATACTAACATATTTCATGTTTGGAAACCCTTATATGAAGAAATACCTCTTCTTGTAGAAGCAATTTCAATTTAACATACTTCAGCTTGATGCACCAACACACTTTAATTGAGAGTGACAACTGCAAAAATGGACAAGAGAGGGAAACATTTCTTTTAAACTACTAATTGTTTTTAAAAAAAACATTAGCAATCTCATCCCTGGAAGTTTCATATACATATAGAGAAGGATGGTTACCATTTTCTTTAGGCTCGTAGCCCCATTAGACAATCTCTCTTCCTCTAAGCCATGCAGTCTTCTGGGCTCAAAGAACCCGCAAGTTTGAGTCATAAATATAAATATTATATCATTAGTTTTATGTGTGTTTCTTTTGATTTCAAACCATTACTTTGCCTAAGAAAATGAGCCCACAAATTGCAATGAAGAATCTTAAAATGTTGAAGGAAAAGAATCCATAAAATGTTTTACCTTGGCAAATGAGATGGATAGCCAAGATCATGATCACATTCATGTTCTTAGCGGTACCGTTCACAGTCACCCTTATATTCACCCAAAAAATAAATAAATGATTCTGAACCAAAGAAAAAACTGAGTATAAACTGATCTATTAGTTTCATATTTCACTCCAAGCCCCTGGTGACTTTCTAAGATAGGAAAAAATAACTAAGCTAAGAAATGAAAGATGCCTTACCGAATCAGGAAAAATGAAAAAGAAAATAACAGATTTAAATGGATAAAATGAGACAACTGCACAAATCTAAAAAAGAAACCTTGCAAACATTGAGGTTTTCTAACTACTGTGGATTGTTTTTCCTCTTTGTTTGGCTGTTCATTTATAAGAACTAGCTGACTAAGAGTAAAGGCCAAGAAATTGGGTGAGTTAGCAACAACCAAATGCAGAGACATAAAAAGTCAGCCTTTGGAGATTTTCCTCTAAAAAACAAGCATGTGAATACTTAATTTGAACAAAATAAACAGCCTAGGTGAACTTCAGTCTTGGGCAAGTTAACTCATTCATCATCTCAAACCTTCCTGCAGTATATTATAACGAAACGGATTACACTAAATCTATTTGAGTAGAAATGCCACAAAACTTCATGATTTCTCTTAGCAATTGGGATTTGGCTACAGAGGGATCACCAACCATCATCACACTTATGCCCCTAAGAACAGGAACTTTTTTGTTTAGTAAGATGATTTAGAACAAGATATTAAGACTTGATTAAAAACAAATTACATGAATATAAGTCAAGGAAAAGGACTGGGCACCCTTACAACAGCCCTAAGAAACACTTAGATTATAAGATGAGGCAGGGAAATACAATTAAAAAAACATAAGAATCTATAGTAACAAACACTCTTAAACAGGCAGGAGGTCTTGGTAATTTAATAGTTTGAATCCATTAATAGCCATTCAGATCAAACTTAGAAAATAATGGTGTGTGCAGCTTTCAAATTTTAAACCATAGTAAAAGAAACTATCCAAACTTTTCTACCGGTAGGCTGCTGTAATGAATGTGTTATATAGGCAATCTGCAGAAAAATTAAACAAAATCTCAAATGCATCAAAAAATATATTTAGTAAAACTCATAATTAATAAGAAATATCTATGAATTTAAATGTACATCATTCAGAAGAACTAGTCTACTTTTCTAGTTCAAGCATGTTCACACTTTTCTTGTTCAAGTTTTGAGTACTGACATCCTGGAAAGAAAAAACCAAGTTTGATACACTTTTTTTCAAGTTTTGATACACTTTAGATTGAATGGAAGGTAATAAAAAAAAAGATTAACTGGAAAAAAAAAGTTGAAAATTGTCATTATTTGCCAACAAATACCACAAAATAGGCTTGGATCATAGCTTGGCTTATTTTTGTGAATATCAATACCTTTATTGAGAGTTAGATCTCAAGTTTAATTAGCCTGCAAGTTATAGCTCTATGGTTACAAAAGCAAATAGTAAAACAAGGTACTATCCCTAGTTGAATCCAACTGCTGACTAATTCCCTAAACGTCAACACCAAACTAGCTATGTTTCATATTTTGTCTACGCAATTTCAAATTCACTGTTAGAAATCCAGGGAAAATTGCATCTTTGGATCCCCATCAGAAAATTTTCATAATTAGCTAAATCTCATGAATTGTTGAATCTAAAAACTAGTGGCAAAGAAATTAAACCTAACCTGAAATACAATAAACAACAGTTGGTAGGTTATGATAGACGACATCTTCTTTCTCTAGAAGCATAGACGGCATCAGATGAGAGACCAATTATAGTGAGGTGTCTGTAAACCAAACATGCTCAAGTCACTCATCAGACTCCTCAAGAGAGGTGTGTGTAAACTCTAGAAGCATAGACG
Organism: Persicaria tinctoria; assembly: GCA_037127255.1. NCBI lineage: Eukaryota > Viridiplantae > Streptophyta > Magnoliopsida > Caryophyllales > Polygonaceae > Persicaria > Persicaria tinctoria. The sequence continues at coordinate 35,421,564 of JBANSL010000012.1, read as the reverse complement.
ACATCTTCTTGCTCCAATTCCTAGATATTAAATCGAATTGCAAAGATTAGGGTTTGACCATTGAACATGGAGGGCGAATAAAATACAAAGCAGTTGATAGGTTAGGATTCATTACCGCTAAATTCAGATGTGAGACCAATTCTAGAGAATCGATTTACAACTAGCAAAAAATAAATCTAAAAATAAGACTTTAATTAGACAAAATAATCACAAAAATTGAAAGAAGAATGAATACATGGTACGGTTTTTCTGACTTCAAGGAGAGGCGAAAGAGACCATAGTCAGATCTGAGAGTTCTACGTGTTCTTCTTCCTCTTATTTCCCGGAAAAAACAAAGAAAAAAGCGGAGAAGCGGGAAAGGACTGATTGAGTAGATAAGCATGAGCGGATGAGCGGAGAAGCGGAGAAGAGCAGTAGGTAGGAGCGGCGCCCACGAGCCGGAACAAGGGTGGCATGAGAGATTGAGATTCCTGACTAGTAGAGGGAGAAAGAGGGAGTTGGGGAAAGGAAAACAAAAGAGCAGGAGAATGAGAAAGATGAAAGATGGATGGAAGAGGAAGAGGATTAGAACGAGATGGAGGTTAGATCTACCACTTTAGGATTCAGATTTCTCGAATCAACGAGATCTAGATTTCTCAGATCTGAAATTGAGCAGAGAGATGAGATCGGGGAGATGGAAGACGAGGGGAGAGAGAAGGGTAAATCTTATCCATGAGAGAGGGAGGCAAGCGGGTTTGTTTTTAGGGTTTTTTATTTTTTAATAAAAAATTGCATTTGCTACGATGAGTTGTTGTTGGAGTGGCAAATTATCGAATTTCATAATATTTTTTTCCACGGCAACCCTGCCGAAGCTACCATTAGTGGCGAATTTGTCTTGTTTTTTGGATTTAAGGCTTGTCGTGGCTAATACCGTGGCAAAAGGGTATCAATTGCCACGGTAAGCTCCTGCCGAAGCTAGGCAGTGTGGCGAAAGGGTGGGCAGCTCTTGCCGAAGCAACCAATGGTGGCAAAAGATACCCATTGCCAAACCAACCCCCTTGCCGAAGCTACTTAGCGTGAACAATTTAATTTTTTTTTGTAGTGAATGCAATACGTAGTCCTGGTTCAAAGACCTTGAAACCTCTACAGTGTTTTGTCTTTCATCATCCCTTGATGTTATCCTGCAAGTTAGTAGGCCAAGATCTTACAATCAAGGTGGAGTCTTCAATCTACCCCTTGATGGAGGACAAAAAATGATTTAGGAAATATGTACATATAATGTGGAAATATGTACATATAAAGCATTCATAACATAGAAATGTTTAGACCAAGTTTTCATCTATCCAAAAACCGCAAAACCCGGCAAAAATGATCAAACCATAGTTAAACCGAAAAGCCAAATCATTCTCCCCCTTTTTGTCTTCCAACAAATCGGGTAGAGAGCAGGAGTTTTTAAGCTACAGACCAAGGTATTTGTAAAAACAGATAGGAGTTTTTCAAAATACACAGAGAAAGAGAAATAGAGTTGTATCAAGGCCTTGAGGACTTCTTCTTCTTCTTGGAGTAGGACTTGATGGGCTCAGGCGATGCAGAAGGCTCTATAGTGGATGGAGCAGCAGATGTAGAGGGTCCAGCTGCAAAAGATTCACCTTGCTTCGGAGTTTCTTTAGCTAGTCCTTCCTCTTGCCAATCTCAAAAGGTAGGATACTTCTTGTTCGACCCAATGTACTTCCTCTGAACTTTATCTCTGCACTTCTTTCTCCCCCTATCCATGGAATCTTTTATGATCTTATCCTTTTCCATTTGAGCCAAGACCTTCTGCCTTTCCACGTCTCTGTACTTCTTCACAACCCCATACTCTTCCATGGTTAGAATCGTTGTTTCAGGATGAGTTGGGCGCATAATTGGTTTCTTCTTCACAAGCCTTTCGTTGTTGAGGATGACATTGCCCGCTTTCTCCCTAACATGACCTGCAGTCTCTTTGTCTAAAGGCATGATAGAGCCAGTAGCTGTGAATGTGAGAGCATTCAACAACATCATTTGATCAAGCTTATAGTTGACGATAGAGAGCAGTTCATATGTGTTGTCTTGCCTTGACACAATGTCAGTTCACATCCTTCCCACGTCCATTCTAAAGTCTTGAATATCTGTATCCGGAGCAACAATCTTGTCGTCTGAAATCCCAGGAGTATGAGCATGAGATCATTTGCCTTCTTTCTTCAACATCCACTGGCTCCTTAAGTTCCTTGCAATCCCAAGCCTTTCAAGGCAAGCCTCATCGATTATGCCAATGTAAGTTTGTCTTTCCTCAATAGAAGTTTCGACACCAAAAGCTTCAAAGATTTTAGGTAGGATATTGGCATAAGGTAGAGGCATGGGTTTAGAAAAGAAAGCGGCATGAAGCATGTAACTGATCATCATATCGGGAAGATTAGGCTCATAGCTATTCATGACTAGGTAAAGGATTTTGAGGAGATTTTCAATGACAAGTTCTCTGGAATTAACACAAGGGAAGATGCAGCGAGCAAGAATTGAAAAAATCAGTTTGGCTGCATTTGAAGAATGGTGTGTGTGGGCTTGTATGTAGAGGACGACTCAGGAGGGGCATGGAGGAATAACTCTTTTCGGGCAAGATTGATATAATCTACCCTTTCCGGAAAGCCTTCAGTAGGGATTTCAGTGGGGGTGTCAAGGCTTAAGGCCAGGCTCTAAGAAGAAAGACGGATTCAATTAGTTTTTACCATCGTGACAAGGGTTAGGGTTCCCTTGACACGGTGTGCAGTCACGTTTGCATAGAAGAGCCAGGTAAGACGAGGGTAGGAAAAGTCTCCAGGGTTAAGCACTAACCAAAAGCAGGTTGATTTGAAGAGAGAGATGCAGGGTAAGGGCATGTATTCAAGCAATTTCGTGTATACAGCGTCACATAAACATAATCGACGGTGTCCAAAACACTGTTCCCGGGATCTGGCCATGTCGGAGGAGACAAACCAGTTGGTGGAAATGTCAGAGGTTTCCTGAGGACGATTGGGTGCCGGGTGTGAAACTTGAATCTTCTTCGACTTCCTGATCAATGGAGACGGCGAAGAAGAGCTTGAGTCTTCAGAGCTTTCAGGCGGTGGAGAGCATGCCCATTTTCCTTTTTCACCGATCATCTTGTAGCATTTGGAAGAAGGACAGCCGATGGTGTTGCATTCCTCTTGGGAGCCATTGATGCAGAAAGCTTGGGAAAGACAAGGAGGATTCTTGAAAAGAGAGAGTTTTTCAGAGAAATGGAGTGGAGAGAGAGTGATGAAGTGACATAGTGAGGGAGAGGATTTTAAATAGCCAAAAAAAGAAGTTGAAAACTCACACTCCCCCAATTTTAAACAAGTACACTTCATTTAATAGTAAACCGGATAAAAATTATTTGGAAATTAGATATTTTCAAAGATAACAAATCTTTTAAAAGAGGGAAAGTGTATCACAAAAAAAATACACAGAATTTGGGACAAAATTTTAAAACAGTGATTTTCAAAATCATGCTAGTATTTAAAAACAAGGAAATTATGTTAATATCTATATAGATATTAGAAAAAATTCTTATGTCTAAATTTATATAAATCGAGGATTTGCCCAAGGGAGATCAACCAACCGACCTCCTCTTTTTTGTGGAAACAAATTTGTTCACTAGAGATCACTGATGCAGAGGTTCATCATTGATCAAGACCTTGAGTTATGGGATCTTATCAAGAAAGGACCACACGTTCGAATGTAGACTGTCAATGGGAAAGAAGTCGAGAAATCTGAAGCTGAATACGGTCAAACAGACCTGGAAAACATCGCTAAGAACTTCAAAGCTATGAATTTATTGTATTGTGCTCTTGATGCTAATGAATTTAACCGTGTTTCATCTTGCAAGAGTGCCAATGAAATTTGGGACAAGCTTGTGGTCACATACGAAGGCACCAGTCAAGTCAAAGAGAGCAAGATCAATATCTTTCTCAGATAGTACGAGCTATTCAAGATGAATCCTGATGAATCGGTGAATGAGATGTTCGCGAGATTCACTCAAATTGTAAACAACTTCGATTCACTTGGAAAAACTTTCTCCAATCCAAAGAAAGCTAGAAAGGTTTTAAGGAGCCTTCCAAAAGCCAAGGAGGGACCCAAGGTTACTGCAATTGAGGAAGCTCAAGAACTTACCACATGGCCGTTGGATGATCTTCTTGGAAAGCTTATCGCTCATTAAATGATATTAATCGAGGAAAATGGGGAAGTATCTTCAACAACAAAGAATCTTGCTCTCAAAGCCAAGAAGGATCAATTACAATCTGATGGTGACGAAAGTGACGACGAAGATGATCCCTTTGCCCTTATTACACGAGGATTAGCACGAATTCTGAAGATGAAAAAGCAATTCTCCAACAGCGAAAATGTTGGATCATCTAGATTCAGAGGTAAGTCTCCAAACTTCTCTAAAAAGCTACAAGTTCCAACGTGTTTTGAGTGTGGTGAAACAGATCATCTCGTGAAGGAATCTCCCATGAAGAAAAGGAACAAATTCAAAAAGAATGATCAAAGAAAGAAATCTATGCTAGCAACTTGGAGTGACTCGGACTCCTCAGATAACCCAGGCTCAGAAGAAGACCAAGCAAATATCTGTCCAATGGCTGAGCACGAGGGATCCAGTAGTCAAGATCTTGATGAAGTTGTAAGAAATTTGATGTCTGGCCCTCCTGAAGTTCTCTCTGAAGTACTAAGAAATATGATTTCTAATGAAGAAGCTTATAACAGTGAAATCAACATCTTGAAAGAAAAGTTGAAGGACCAACAGAAATGCATTAGGGACATGTCGCTGGAAATGAAAAATCTTGAAGCTTCTCGGTCGGTTCTTGACATTAAATTCAAGACCTTGAGCTCAGAGAATTCAGATCTCAAGCAAAACCTCTCCTCTCTAAAGATTCGAAATGATGATTTAGAAAAGGAAAAGACTAAGCTAACCGAAAAGTATCAAGACCAGCATGCATCACTTATACAGTTCAATGTTCTAAAGCCAATCATGATAAGATGCTAGGTGAACAGCAACTTTCAATTAATAGAAGTGGTATTGTCTACAACAAGAATTTTCCAAAGAAACCTAGTACCACTTTTGTTAAAGCTAAAGGCAACTAGCGTTCACCTACATGTTTTTACTGTTGTAAGAAAGAACATGTGAAGGAGGGAGACCTTTCCATATAGACGAAAGGATCTCCACATCATTAGAAATACATTTCCAGTACGACTCAATGAATAGATAAAACAAGTTTGAGTTCCTAAAGGGACAAGACCACCTAACATGGTCTATCCCCATTATGAATCTAAAATTATGTATTGGTCTAGCCGGAAAGGATGATGTTTGTCTTGCAGGATATCACCAAGCACAAGGAATCAAAATGGATCATAGACAGTGGATGCTCTCGACACATGAGTGGGAAGAAATCTTTATTTCAATATCTTAAAGAGCAAACCACCGGAACAATTACTCTTGGGGATAAAGGGAAGTGTAACATCATTGGTATCGGTAATGTTGGTAATTAAAATAGCTGCATCAAGGATGTATATCTTATTGATGGATTAAAGTATAATCTCTTAAGTGTTTATAGCTTGTGTGAAAAGGGAAACAAAGTTGGCTTTGACACGCATAAATGTGAAGCCAGAAATGAAGAAACTGGAGACTTGACCCTCACGGCTCACAGGCACAACAACGCATATGATGTGAATACTAACCATATTGCAGGTACATATCTCAAGTGCCTCAAGGCCTTGACTGACGATCCGAGTCTCTAGCACAGAAGGTTAGGGCATGTAAGCTTGAACACCCTTAAGAAACTAAAGACAAGAGACCTAGTACGAGGATTACCTTATCTAAACTACGAAAGTGAGGAACTGTGCAATGCCTGCACAAGAGGTAAACAAATAAGAAGTTCATTCAAGCCCAAAAAGGTTGTAAGTTCCTCACGCCCTCTTGAACTTTTATATATGGATTTTTGCGGTCCTATGCGTGTCAAATCTCCTAAGGGAAAACAGTACATTCTTATCATTATTGATGATTTCTCTTGTTTTACATGGATTTCTTTTTTAAAAGAAAAATCATAGGCTTTGTTCGAGTTTTATAAACTTTGTAAGGAGTTGTAGACCTTGAAAAATCTACCAATCGTCTCTATTTGAAGTGATCATGGTAGAGAACTTGATCAACTTAAGTTTGATTTGTTTTGTGCTAAATATGGTATTTCACACAACTTTTTAGCTCCTAGAACTCCTCAACAAAATGGGGTTGTTGAACGAAAGAACCGCACCCTAGAGGACATGTCTAGAACAATGCTTTTAGAAAATGGTTTGCTAAAACATTATTGGGCCGAGGCTGTTAACACAACCAATTATATTTTAAACCGTTATTTAATTCGTTCTATTTTGAAGAAAACTCCTTACGAACTTTTCAAATGAAGAAAGCCTAACATCTCCTATTTCAAACATTTTGGATGCACTTGTTTTGTTCACAATAATGGAAAATATAACCTTGGAAAATTCGATGCTCGTAGTGATGAAGGTATATTTCTTGGTTACCCCTCCCATAGCAAAGCCTATAGAGTTTATAACAAGCGCACCAAAAATGTTGAGGACAGTATCCCATGTGGTATTCGACGAAAGCAATAATGGTGTGTTGAGTGAAAGTTTTGCAGATCTCAACCTAAATCGTCATCATTGTAAAATGGAGGATCAAGATCTTCATCTTCCCTTGATCTGATTCAAATTGGCAAGCCTCAAGCATGATCCTCAAAGATCTTTCTTTTCTTATTGAGTTGATCCGAGAAGGTAATTGTGGGATCTCTCACAATGGATGTGAGCCCAATTTCTTTCGATATTCAATTCCATTAAAATAGGCCCATTTCTTCAAAAAAAGTCATGCAGGTTAGCTTGGATAGATATAGTATAAAAGGTTCAAACCATAACTTAGATAATACAAGATGTTCGTCAAGCAATACAATACGTAGTCCTGGTTTCAAGACCTTGAAACACATACAGTGTTTTGTCTTTCATCATCCCTTGATATCATCCTGCAAGTTAGTAGGCCAAGATCTTACAATCAAGGTGGAGTCTTTAATCTCCCCCTTGATGGAAGACAAAACATGATTTAGGAGATATGTACATATAATGCGGAAATATGTACATATAAAGCATTGATAACATAGAAATATGTTTAGACCAAGTTTTCATCTATCCAAAAACCGCAAAACCCAGCAAAAAGGATTAAACCATAGTTAAACCGAAAAGCCAAATCATTCTCCCCCTTTTTGTCTTCCAACAAATCGGGGAGAGAGCAGGAGTTTTTCAGCTACAGACCAAGGTATTTGCAAAAACAGATAGGAGTTTTTCAAAGTACATAGAGAAAGAGAAATAGAGTTGTAACAAGGCCTTGAGGATGATGCACCACCAGTGGACTTCTTCTTCTTCTTGGAGTAGGACTTGATGGGCTCAGGCGATGAAGAAGGCTCTGTAGTGGATGGAGCAACAGATGTAGAGGGTCCAGCTGCAAAAGATTCACCTTGCTTCGGAGTTTCTTTAGCTAGTCCTTCCTCTTGCCAATCTCAAAAGGTAGGATACTTCTTGTTCGACCCAATGTACTTCCTCTGAACTTTATCTCTGCACTTCTTTCTCCCCCTATCCATGGAATCTTTTATGATCTTATCCTTTTCCATTTGAGCCAAGACCTTCTGCCTTTCCACGTCTCTGTACTTCTTCACAACCCCATACTCTTCCACTGTTAGAATCGTTGTTTCAGGATGAGTTGGGCGCATAATTGGTTTCTTCTTCACAAGCCTTTCGTTGTTGAGGATGACATTGCCCGCTTTCTTCCTAACATGACCTGCAGTCTCTTTGTCTAAAGGCATGATAAAGCCAGTAGCTGTGAATGTGAGAGCATTCAACAACATCATTTGATCAAGCTTACAGTTGACGATAGAGAGCAGTTCATATGTGTTGTCTTGCCTTGACACAATGTCAGTCCACATCCTTCCCATGTCCATTCTAAAGTCTTGAATATCTTTATCCGGAGCAACAATCTTGTCGTCTGAAATCCCAGGAGTATGAGCATGAGATCATTTGCCTTCTTTCTTCAACATCCACTGGCCCCTTAAGTTCCTTGCAATCCCAAGCCTTTCAAGGCAAGCCTCATCGGTTATGCCAATGTAAGTTTGTCTTTCCTCAATAGAAGTGTCGACACCAAAAGCTTCAAAGATTTTAGGTAGGATATTGGCATAAGGTAGAGGCATGGGTTTAGAAAAGAAAGCGGCATGAAGCATGTAACTGATCATCATATCGGGAAGATTAGACTCATAGCCATTCATGACCAAGTAAAGGATTTCGAGGAGATTTTCAATGACAAGTTCTCTGGAATTAACACGAGGGAAGATGCAGTGAGCAGGAATTTAAAAAATCAGTTTTGGCTGCATTTGAAGAATGGTGTGTGTGGGCTTATATGTAAAGGACGACTTAGGAGGGGCATTGAAGGAAGAACTCTTATCGAGCAAGACTGATATAATCAACCCTTTCCTGAAAGCCTTTAGTAGGGATTTCAGTTGGGATGTCAAAGCTTAAGGCCAGGCTCTCAGCAGAAAGACGGATTCGATTATTTTTTACCTTCGTGACAAGGGTTAGGGTTCCCTTGACACGGAGTGTAGTCATGTTTGCATAGAAGAGTCGGGTACGACGAGGGTAGGCAAAGTCTCCAGGGTTAAGCACTGACCAAAAGCAGGGGTTGATTTGAAGATAGAGATGCAGGGTAAGGCAATGGATTCAAGCAATTTCGTGATAAGCATAATCGACGGTGTCCAAAACCCTGTTCCCATGATTTGGCCACGTCAGAGGAGACAAACCAGTTGGTAGAAATGTCAGAGGTTACCTGAGGGTGATTGGGTGTCGGGTGTGCAACTTCAAGTCTTCTTGGACTTCCTGATCAATGGAGACGGCGAAGAAGAGCTTGAGTGTTCAGAGCTTTCAGGCGGTAGAGAGCATGCCCGTTTTCCTTTGCCGTCGATCATCTTGTAGCGTTTGGAAGAAGGAGCGGATGATGGTGTTGCAGTCCTCTTGGGAGCCATTGATGTAGAAAGCTTGGGATGGAGAATGAGGGTTCTTGAAAAGAGAGTTTTTCAGAGAAATGGAGTGGAGAGAGAGTGATGAAGTGACATAGCGAGGGAGAGGATTTTAAATAGCCATACAGAGAAGTTGAAAAGTCACACTCCCCAAATTTTAAACACCTACACTTCATTTAATAGTAAACCGGATCAAAATTAATTGGAAATGAGATATTTTCAAAAATAAAAAATCTTTTAAAAGAGGGAAAGTGTATCACAACACATACACGGAATTTGGGACAAAATTTTAAAACGGTGATTTTCAAAATCATGCAAGTATTTAAAAACAAGGAAATTATGTTAATATCTATATAGATATTAGCAAAAATTCTTAGGTCTAAATTTATATAATTCGAGTTTTGGTTTCTCAATACCATAGGGTATGAAGGTCTTGAGATGGCCATTTCGAATATGCCTTTCAGGAGGGAGTGTTGCTCCCCCTAAGAAAGTGCTTCCCTGTTGAGCATGCCAAGTTCCAATCTAATGAAATCGAAACGATCTTCGGGGAGTGGCTTGGTGAAGATATCTGCCAATTGAAACTCAGTAGAAATGAAGGAAATAGATACATCACCTTTCTCCACATGGTCTCTAATGAAGTGATGTCTCACATCAATGTGCTTTGTTCTTGGCTGATGCACAGGGTTCTTAGGGATAGAAATGGCGTTTGTATTATCACATTTGATAGGAATACCTTTTAGATATATGTCAAGGTCACGGAGTTGTTGTGCTATCGATAGGATATGTGAGGAACAGGCTCCTGCAGCTATGTATTCAGCTTCAGCAATGAATAAGGCAACTGAGTTCTGTTTCTTGGAATGTCAGCTAATCAAGGACGAGCCAAGAAGTTCACAACATCCAGACGTGTTTTTCCTATCCATCTTGTACCCTGCAAAGTCTGCATCTGAATAGCCTGTTAAGTGAAAGTAGATTTGTTTGGGATACCAGAGACCAAGGTCTTGAGATCCATTCAAGTATCTGAAAATCCTTTTTACAGCAATGAGATGTGACTCTTTAGGATCAGCTTGGAACCGAGCACACATACATACACTGAACTTAATATCAGGTCTACTTGTAGTAAGATAGAGTAGTGAACCAATCATACCTCTGTACTCATTTTGGTTCACATTCTTCCCATTCTGGTCTTGATCAAGGGAGAGGGTTGAGCTCATGGGAGTCTTTGCTACCTTGGATTGATCCATCTTGTATTTCTTAAGCAAGTCCCTCGTATACTTCCCTTAATTTAGAAAGATCCCCTTCTTTGTCTGATGTACTTGTAGACCGAGGAAGAAATTCAGTTCACCCATGAGGCTCATTTCAAATTCTCTGCACATTATCTCAGAGAACTCCTTGCAAAGGGAGTTGTGAGTAGCACCAAATAATATTTCATCAACATAGATTTGAACTACCAAAAGGCCATTTCCACGGGTCTTGATGAAGAGAGTTTTGTCAATCAAACCTCTTTAAAAACCATTTTCTAGAAGATACTTGGACAATCTCTCGTACCAAGCTCTAGGGGCTTGTTTGAGACCATAGAGAGCCTTGTCCAGTTTATAGACATAATTTGGGAAATCATCATTTTCAAAACCAGGAGGTTAAGCAACATAAACTTCTTCCAAGACATCGTTTAGAAATGCACATTTGACATCCATTTGGAATAACTTAATGCCCATAAATGATGCGAATGCAAGTAGTGTACGTATAGCCTCTAACCTTGCTACGGGAGCAAAAGTCTCCTCGTAGTCTATACCTTCTTCTTGATTGTAACCTTGAGAAACAAGCCTTGCTTTGTTTTGAATGTTCTTTTTTGCTTCATCCAGTTTGTTTCTGAACACCCATCGAGTTCCAATGATTGATTGATGCTTAGGCCTAAGTTGGAGAGTCCACACCTTATTCCGTTCAAACTCATTTAGCTCACTTTGCATAGAAGTGATCCAATCTGAATCCTTGAGTGCTTTAACAGGGGTCTTTGGTTCTACAAGAGAGACAAAAGCATAGAAAGCACATAGATTTTTTAATCTAGATCGAGTTTGTATACCAAAGGATGGATCTCATATGATATCTTGAGCTGAGTGTCATGAGGGGTGTTTAAAATTTCATTGCTTTGGGCCTTGATCATTCAAAACAGCAGCAGGTCTTTCTTCAAGGTCTTGAATGGAGGTTTGAGGATTAGGTGCTTCATTGCTCATTTCAACCTCGTCTTGGTTCTGTATTTGCTTCTCAAGGTCTTGAGATAATGCGTTTGTGTCTTGGATTTGCTCTTGCATGTTGGGCTCTTGGTTGTTCTTGTTTTTAGATTTTTCCTCTTCTTCTCCATCGGAATGATGATGATTTAGGTCGAGATCTGCAAAACTTTCACTCAACACACCATTATTGCATTCGTCGAATACCACATGGATACTCTTCTCAAAAATTTTGGTGCGCTTGTTATAAACTCTATAGGCTTTGCTATTAGAAGAGTAACCAAGCAATATACCTTCATCACTACGAGCGTCAAATTTTCCAAGGTTATCTTTGCCATTATTGTGAACAAAACAAGTGCATCCAAAAGGTTTGAAATAGGAGATGTTAGGCTTTATTCCTTTGAAAAGCTCGTAAGGAGTTTTCTTCAAAATAGGACGAATTAAACAACGGTTTAAAATATAATTGGCTGTGTTAACAACCTCGGCCCAATAATGTTTTGGCAATCCATTTTCTAAAAGCATTGTTCTAGACATGTCCTCTAGGGTGCGGCTCTTTCGTTCCACAACCCCATTTTGTTGAGGAGTTCTAGGAGCTAAAAAGTTGTGTGAAATACCATATTTATCACAAAACAAATCAAACTTGAGTTGATCAAATTCTCTACCATGATCACTTCGAATAGAGACGATTGGTAGATTTTTCAAGGACTACAACTCCTTACAAAGTTTAGAAAACTCGAACAAAGCCTCAGATTTTTCTTTTAAAAAAGAAATCCATGTAAAACAAGAGAAATCATCAATAATGATAAGAATGTATTGTTTTCCCTTAGAAGATTTGACACGCATAGGACCGCACAAATCCATATGTAAAAGTTCAAGAGGGCGTGAGGAACTTACAACCTTTTTGGGTTTGAATGAACTTATTTGTTTACCTCTTGTGCATACATTGCACAATTCCTCACTTTTGAATTTTAGATCAGGTAATCCTCGTACTAGGTCTCTTGTCTTTAGTTTGTTAAGGGTGTGCAAGCTTACATGCCCTAACCTTCTGTGCCATAGACTCGGATCGTCAGTCAAGGCCTTGAGGGCTGAGGCACTTGAGATATGTACCTGCAATATGGTTAGTATTCACAGCATATGTGTTGTTGTGCCTGTGAGCCATGAGGATTAGGTCTCCAGTTTCCTCATTTCTGACTTCACATTTATGCCTGTCAAAGCCAACTTTGTTTCCCTTGTCACACAGCTGAGAAACACTTAAGAGATTAAACTTTAATCCATCAACAAGATATACATCCTTGATGCAGCTATTTGAATTACCAACATTACCGATGCCAATGATGTTACACTTCCCTTTATCACCAAGAGTAATTGTTCCGGTGGTTTGCTCTTTAAGATCTTGAAATAAAGATTTCTTCCTACTCATGTGTCGAGAGCATCCACTGTCCATGAGTCGTACTGGAAATGTGTTTCTAATGATGTGGGGATCCTTTCGTCTATATGGAAAGGTCTCCTTCACATGTCCTTTCTTAAAACGGTAAAAACATGTAGGTGAACGTCATTTGCCTTTAGCTTTAACAAAAGTGGTACTAGGTTTCTTTGGAAAATTCTTGTTGTAGACAATACCACTTCTATTAATTGATAGTTGTTGTTCACCTAGCATCTTATCAAGATTGGATTTAGATCTTGTGAACTGTATAAGTGGTGCCTGCTGGTCTTGACACTTTTCGGTTAGCTTAGCATTTTCCTTTTCTAAATCATCATTTTGAATCTATAGAGAGGGGAGGTTTTGCTTGAGATCTGAATTCTCTGAGCTCAAGGTCTTGACTTTAATGTCAAGAGCCGACGGAGAAGCTTCAAGATTTTTCATTTCCAGCGACATGTCACTAATACATTTCTATTGGTCCTTCAGCTTTTCTTTCAAGATGTTGATTTCACTGTTGTAAGCTTCTTCATTAGAAATCATATTTCTTAGTACTTCAAAAAGAACATCAGAAGGGGCAAACATCAAATTTCTTACCACTTCATCAAGATCTTGACTCCATGATCCCTCGTGATCAGCCATAAGACAGAGATTTGCTTGGTCTTCTTCTAAGTCTGAGTTATCTGAGGAGTCTGAGTCACTCTAAGTTGCTAGCATAGCTTTCTTTCTTTGATCATTCTTTTTGAATTTGTTCCTTTTCTTCATGGGACATTTCTTCACGAGATGATATGTTTCACCACACTCAAAATACGTTAGAACTTTTGGCTTTTTAGAGGAGTTTGGAGACTTACCTCTGAATCTAGATGATCCAGCATTTTCTCTGTTGGAGAATTGCTTTTTCATCTTCAGAATTCGTGTTAATCCTCGTGTAATAAGGGCAAAGGGATCATCTTCATCGTCACTTTCTTCACCATCAGATTGTAATTGATCCTTCTTGGCTTTGAGGGCAAGATTCTTTGTTGTTGAAGGTACTTCCTCATCTTCCTCGTTTAATATCATTTCATGAGTGATAAGCTTTCCAAGAAGATCATCCAACGACATTGTGGTAAGATCTTGAGCTTCCTCAATTGCAGTAACCTTGGATCCCCACTTGGCTTTTGGAAGGCTCCTTAGAACCTTTCTAAGTTTCTCTGGATTGGTGAAAGTTTTTCCAAGTGAATCGAGGTTGTTTACAATTTGAGTGAGTCTCGTGAACATCTCCTTCACTGATTCATCAGGATTCATCTTGAATAGCTCGTGCTATCTGAGAAAGATATTGATCTTGCTCTCTTTGACTTGACTGGTGCCTTCGTATGTGACCACAAGCTTGTCCCAAATTTCCTTGGCACTCTTGCAAGATGAAACACGGTTAAATTCATTAGCATCAAGAGCACAATACAGTAAATTTATAGCTTTGAAATTCTTAGTGATGTTTTCCAGGTCTGTTTGACCGTATTCAGCTTCAGATTTCTCGACTTCCTTCCCATCGACAGTCTTCATTGGAACGTGTGGTCCTTTCTTGACAGGATCCCATAACTCAAGGTCTTGATCAATGATGAACATCTGCATCAGTGATCTCCAGTGAACAAAGTTGTTGCCACAAAACAGAAGAGGTCGGTTGGTTGATCTCCCTTGGGCAAATCCTCCAGCACCTATGGTAGACATGCTGAAAACTCACAAGATTGTTAGATCAAAAACAGTGAGTCAAGCTCTGATACCAATTGAAGAGTCTATAAGGTGATAAATAATACTCTAGAAAGGGGGTGAATAGAGTATGCTCGATTTTCGCAAGATAAGAAACCTTAAGACAGTTTGCGAACCGACTTGTCAAGACCTTGATATGCAATCAAATCTTGACAAAGTAAAATCGAATAAGATAAAGTAAATACGGAATAAAAAGATGAACACATGAATTTTTAACGAAGTTCGGCACGAACTTGGCCTACGTCCCCGCCTAGGGTTATCCAACCAGTAGGATTCAAACCTCTTTATTTCACAATCCTTGAAACTAGAACTTCATAGGAAAACTTCCCTTCCCCTATACAAAGCCTCACCGCTTCTATTCTAGCTCTCAACTTTACAAGTGAAATAGAGAATCCAACTACACACCAAGGTGTGCTATCACGAATATGAAACTCAAAGAGTGAATCAAATGACTTATACAATAATGACTTGTGTTTCTCTCAACTCTTAGTACCCGACCACACTAAGCTCAAAGAGTATATGAGAGAAATGTTTTGCTGTTTCTAAATGCCTTCGGATGGAGGCTTGCTTCAATGATCTTCATCTTCCCTTTGCATCGTATAAATAGATCTTCAATGGAGCCATTTGAAGTTTGAATCTCTTCCAAAGATAATTCCTTCCATTTCCAGAGAGCGCTCCCCTTCATCTGGTGCAAATCGGCAAGTCTTAAGCCTTGATCCTCAATGATCTTTCTTTTCTTATTGAGTTGATCCGAGAAGTTAATTGTGGGATCTCTCACAATGAATGTGAGCCCAATTCCTTTCGATATTCAAGCCCATTAAAATAGGTCAATTTCTTCAAATAAAGTCCTACAGGTTAGCTTGGATAGATATAGTATAAATGGCCCAAACCATAACTTAGATAATACAAGATGTTCGTAAAGGAATGCAATACGTAGTCCTGGTTTCAAAACCTTAAAACCCATACAATGTTTTGTCATTCATCATCCCTTGATATCATCCTACAAGTTAGTACGTCAAGATCTTACAATCAAGGTGGAGTCTTCAACCATGCATGACCTTTTTTTTTGTTTTTTTTTTTTAATCATTTTAAGAGTCAAGTGAAAGTGATTGTATACTTAAAAAACAATCATGTTCAAGCCTCAAAACAAAATCAATCAAACCCACCAAGATGATAAAGAAATGGCATAAAATGCATCAGTTGTTGCATAGCAACTTTCTTATTTTAATCCAAAACAGTTATTTTCCAGCCCCATAGGATTAGAGAATAAGCCAAAGGACCAGCTAAGCGCTTCCTTCTACAGGAGCTATTTGCGAAAAAACGCTCCCCAGAGACCGAACAAGCCGCGCATCCTATTCTAGTACAACTAACCATATCAGGTTCTGCATTGCTCAGTTAGGGTAAAACTTTTATTTTGATCACCAAGGATGTCAAACGGTATCTCTCTCAGTCACGGAACTCCTCCATGAACTTCTGGTGGAACACCTTAAGGCGTTCAATCACAGCTGGAATCTTGTCTTCTTGAGGCAGAATTGTGCATCTGAAGTGCCAGGTTCCCGGGACCTTTTACATACACAAATGAAAACCACACATCAGTCAGTCATTAGGTTTTCAACCTTCTATTCCGTTCAGATCACCTAACATAAAAAATGAAATCTAGTCGGTTAATGTGCAAAACTTGTGATAACACACCTGGCCAAAACCAGATCCAGGAACGACGACAATTCCAGTCTCATTCAGGAGGCGGATAACGTAGAATGCATCTGCAGCTTTATTGGCAGATTGTGCAGCTTCAATGGCCTTCTTAGGGAGAGTTAGACAGGGAAAGAGATACATTGCACCCTCTGCCTTGTTGCAGGTTATACCTTCTAAACTGTTAAACGCGTCTTCCAGCATCTGGTATCATTTTGTAAACATTGAAGGAGAACAAAAGAAGGCAATGAGTAAAAACATGAAAAATAGTTTGGGTAAAGCACATCCATTAACTTGTGATGAAGCCACGGCATGGGAGTTGCCGAGTTACCTTTGCACGTCTTGCCATGGAAGAGAGAATCCCATCTCTTTCTGCAGCGTAACTTTGGTATGATGCATCCCCAACCTAAGCACATGAATCAGAAGATCTGAGGGGATTTTTCATAAAGAATCAAGACTTTTTTCGCAACATAATCAATCAATTCAAAAGAGAGATTTCCATTTCCCTCAGTTTCACAAGATTACTATTCTATGATATGCTGCTGTCATCATTCCCTGAACCAAGGGAATGTCTTTTTCTAGATTAAACCCCTCGGAGCTCAGTCACTCAAAATCATCCAGCAGACAACTATATTTGAAGTTCAAATATAGTTCATTGCGGTACAATAAGGTGAAATCATAAAGCGCGAAGACTCAACCAAATCGCCTACCTTGGGTGGGTTCATGACAAGGCTAGCAAGAATCTGGCCAGATATATTTGAACACAAGTTGACAGAAGCAACTTTGTAGATTTGCTCCCTCACTTCAGGAGCAAAGCCAGTGACTTCCATATAGCCCCCTCTTTTGCCACATTCTCCATAATATCCTGTAACCATCAATGTGAGTGAAAGACATGGCTTAAAAAACTACACTTGAGTTCTCAACAACAACAACAACAACAACAAAAAAAAGTAGATCATATATGAGCCAAACATGAACCAATTTACCTTTGGAAATTGACTGATATGAGACTAGGCTATCCTTCTCGGCATAACCCATTGAACGTGCAACCTTCTTGAATGAATGAAACTTCTTCTCAGGAACATAAACATTTTCCTGGTACACCTGTTTATTGCATATTTTATACATCTCTTAGCACCTTCTAAAAACAAGTATACATCCCTTAGCAGCTCAATTTAAGCAAAAGAAGAGGTTGCTTCCATCACCAATTTCAAAACATGATTTAACATAGTCAACCCTGATCACATTTGAATCCTCAACACTAATTCAATGCAGGCAGAAAAACTGAATGCTCAATTCTGGACCCACCTCATCTGCCAAAAGAACAAGGCCTTCACGTTTGCAGAATTCAACAATTTGTCTCTGATTTTCCTCATTCAGAACCTAACATCACAAACAAAGACCATTCAAACAAGTTTCCAAATAAAAATAATAAATTTCTCATGAATATGGTGAAGTGAAGAGAGTGGAAATGCATATATTCCATTCAGAGATTATGAATGAGCATCAGGTGTTACTTACTTGTCCAGTCGGGTTGCCAGGATTGATCACAGCCAAGGCCCTGACAGTTATACCCTTTGACCTGGAATCATTTAATTGGCGTTGAAGTTCAGATATTTCTAGTCCCCAACCATTAGCTTCATCAAGGTAGTAAGGTACCTGTAATGTCATGGGATCAATGTTTAAATTCTTGGCGCGTCAATACCAAGTAAATTACAATCATATGAGATGAAGAAGCATACAAGAGTGCCACCATGGAGGGCGATTGAAGCAGAATATAATGGGTACTGAGGAATGGGACAGAGAATCCCATCTTGTTCTGACCTCAATAGCAGCTGCATCATCATATGCACCTATCATCATGAAAATGGAAAGTTAATTTTTAAACTGAGAAACAATAGCTAATTTTCAATTTACGAGTTGAAAACTAAAGCTAGATCATACCCCAGGACTTGCTCCATCAGTCAAGAAGATATCATTTGGGTTGCAAGGGAAACTATCACGAGCTTCAATTCCAGCAGCAATTGCATCACGTAAACCCTTAACACCCTGTAATAAGAGAAATCGTAAGAAAAATCACAAAAGTGCGCCTCAAAGTAATTTCCCTGAATTGGACACAAACCACTTAGAACAGAAATGCAATTATGACCTGACTGTGACTATATGCCCCACTTGCTCTTCCAGGAATTTGGTCCAGGATTTTCTTAGCTCTTTCTATAGAATCCGCGCTGAATTAGAAATAGCAGAGTTCAATACAGTTGGCAAAATTTGTAACCATAAACCTTATCTCCAAGAAACCAAAGAGAAGGCGCTAACTGGCATAAGTTGATTTTAGTAAAGTATGAGCCAAGGATACAAAAAAGCAAGACGCATCGTAACAAAAACATGCCTGAACAGTCCACGAGTTTCACTTTTGTCCAACAAGCTCGGATGATCAGTCAATGCAAGCACCTAATGCAGATAAAATGATTAATTGAAAATGATACAACATCACCCTGGTGCTTATCAAACTCTACCCAACTAACCTCTCGGAAGAAGGTGATTGGCTGCTGACCAAGGGACTGAGGATTTCCAATGTTGCAGTAAAGTATCTGCAAAAATCATACACAATTAAACGAAATTGCTTACCAAACTCCACAGATATTATTATTACGGCAAAGATATTGGGCTGGAATGAGCACAGGACCGAACCAATCTGATACCTCTTTCGGATGGACTCTAACTAATATCCTCGTATTGGAGGAGGGTTTGAGTCATTACCTAACTCTTATCCCTCTGCCCTGATATGGAAATTCCATCCTGATATCACCCAACCCGTTGCTAACATGAGAATATCATATCGATACTACCAGCTGTACCTATTCCTCTTACCAATACTATACCAATGCTAACCAGATGTCCCCTAAATGGCTAAATGTATTTTCTTCAGCTGATAAAGTGACTATTATATTTTATAAGCTGTCATATAAACTCGGACGCACATTAATCTCAATGCATACATGCCAAGGAAATATTACATGGACTGCTTACAATCTAAAGCATGAATTGTAAAACACAACACTGAGTATATGACTCAATCAATGTAAGAAAACTTAACTTGGCAACAGATGCCATAAATAACAGAGGACAGGAGATAAACATACCTCATCGAAGGGAAGAGAACCTGGTTTCTCCTTCAACTGTTCTTGCAAGCTCTAGGAAGAGAGAGCATTATAGAATGTCAAATGGAGCACTTGGTGAGATATAAACATTCAACCAACAGCATATATATAACCAAATGCATCAATATTCCCCATTTTTCGGTCCAATTGTCGCCTGTAAGAAAGGTAACTAGCACATAATTGTGAAACTTACCTGAGCAATGCTCACGATCTCGCCACGAACAGCATACTGACACTTGACAATCTATAAAAAGGAAAGCTTCAACGTAAGAAACTCCAGCACATGAAGTACAAAAACGGAGGCTAGCCATTACATAACCAGGATTGGTCCCTCATTCGCAAGGATACTTTAGGATGGGCTATGGCCTGGCCATTGGCATGGGCAACAACCTAGTGATATATTTTTTGGGTTATTTACATAAATTATCTCTTAACATTTTAAATGAAATCATCCCTTACTATTTATACCAAACTACCATTAAATCTATCCCTTTAAAAGAAAATTCACCTAAATATTTGTAGGATCCTTTTCATTTGTTTGGTTGATTTGGGGAATCTGAGAAACCTAAATCACTTTTCAATTCGAAATAGCAAGGAGATTGTGGTTAATTTTTACAAATTAACGACTATTAATAAATGTCTCATAAAATCAAGTTTGTATTGAAATGTAGGCAGAGTTTGGATTTAACACGATTCATTAGACGGCCTGGGTCTAAGCAAGAAGCAGGTTTGGGGAAAAAGCTAGGTTGATTCCAAAACGAAGCAATGGTGGCTTTAAAATAAAGCCAATAGCTTCCATGGTCACTGAAGCAGCTGAACAGGTGTTGATAAAGAAAGAACAAAAGCCAAGCTGAATAAATGAATAATAAGTGAAAGGGCATTGATGAGAAAGTGGAAAGAGAGAGATCCGTTCTGTTGTAGCCAAAATCATACTCCGATCAATGACGGAACCAAATCATTTACGGCACAAAAGAAATGAGCTTTAAGAGATTTCAGATTAAAGCGGGAAAAACCTAGATTGGAAAATAGAAAAAATTAGGCATAAACACTCGTGTGAATCAATCTAACAATCTGAGACGCAAATACGAAATGGCAGAAAGGGGAAGAGAGGGCAGGATTATCAGACATCCGGTTCAGGAATGAAATCAGACAGTTGAAGGCAGCGATTGGATCAAATAAATTAAGAAAGAATAGAGAAAGAAGAAAGAGAGGTACCTTGGGGTTGATGTTGTCAACAGTAACAGGAGAGGCCATTGGAGCAGATTGAGAAAGCGATGGGTGGGAAGAGAGGAGGAGGAGGAGGAGATTGGGAGGAATAACGTATCACAGCAAATAACCCTGACCATCAAATCCAAATCACTGTATTTTATTTATAGCAGTGAGAAGTGATCGGTCAGCCCACAGAATCAGATTTCCTCTCCTTCTCTTTCTCTCACTGTTTGTGGGTTTGTGAGGTTTGAACAAACTGCCTCGAAAACGCGACCCACAGAGTAGCTTGCGAAAGGGGAAAGCGTCCACCTTTCAAATACGTTTCCTTTTCAGTTGTTCCACGCCTGCAATATGAATATATGATGACGACCCACCTCCCCCTACAATTTCAGGTACACTTAACTTTTTATCTGCCCCAATACAAATAGTCAAAAATACAGGTAATATATGTTGGAAAATTATCGTCTTCAAAAATTTTAAATTTAATACTCCATACGTCTTAAAAATGGACTTTTATTTTTGACATCAAAATTATATAAAAAAATATTAATTAAAAAATAATATTTTATAGAGTTTTTCGCTCCTTCAAAAATGTGCCGAAAAACAAAAGCCAATGCGTGTGTAAAAAAACAGGTAAAAATTAAGTACAAACAGGTGTTTATTTTATAAGTAGTTTAAATGGGTGTATGAGAGCCTAAAAATAAGTCAAAACTATTAAAAAATGAGTTAAGAAATAAGCTACAAATCGGTGCTTTTTGATGGGTGTGTATGGCAAAAAAATTTAAGCAGTTAAAATTATTAGCTTTTTAGGTGTTAAAAAATTAAGTTGGTTTAAATGGTGTATGGACACCCAATGTATTTTTGAACGGATGGAGTATACGGTAATAGTCCCTCCGTTCCAAATTCAACGTCTTTTGTCTTTTAGTGCACACTTTTTAAGAGGTAAAAATATTATAAAATATTACTTTTTAATCAATTTTTTTAAATACTTTCATACTTGTTGGTCATAACTCATAAGGCCATGTTTATCAATTACTATTCAAGATACTAAAAATAATACAATATTTTTTTATTCATTTTTTTCCGCCACATCAGCATAGCATACCTTTCTTACTTTTTCCACTTAACAATAACATTCCTAGCTTCCTACAATCCATCTTTTTTTTACCAAATCAATTTACAAATATACCTCTCTATAACAATTATTTCCAACATGTTTATAACATGATTATAATATTATTAGTATTTGATTACTAAAATTTAATTATAAAATTTATATCATTTATAAAATAAATAAGTAAAAGTATATACGATCCACTTTAGAGATTGATAATAAACTAGCAAACTCCATTGACTAAACAAAAGGAAATTACACAAAAAAAATTAATACATAAATTAAATTGCAACTTAACACATGGAATACGAAATTTGTAAAATCTAATTGCGGGCTTTTGTTTTTTATCCAATTCCCTATCCAGAAAGGTATTATAATAAACAATCGGCGAACGCCCAAGATCCAATTTTTCGAGAAAAATTACAATATAATTGTATCGAAAGAAATCATTTTTTTTCAAAATATGTCGAAATCATGCACATTATTAATAAATACAATATTTTACCTTAAAATTTATAGTTACCACCACTTAATATTTTTTTTTGATATTATCGTACATAACTATATCCAAAGGATTTTTTTTTTCAAAATATATTCAAGTATAGGTTCAAAATGAGTGTCTATGCATAGAGAAAAATAAATCTAATATTGTGTTATAATTTGATTTTTTATTTTTTTACAATTTTAATGCCGAAACCCCATTTTTTATTAAAACAATATACAATTTCAAGAAATCAATCCGATTCGTCCATTCATCTCCACATAGAGCAAGCCAATGCGTCCAACCTTTGTGCAAATGATAGGGCGACACGAGTTACCCTTCCCCCACATTTGGCTGAGTATGTGAGTATGTGCAGTAATCCAAACACTGTGTTTTCAATCTCTTTATTCCAAAACAACGTAGTTTTACACATCCGAAAATCAAAACAATAAAAAAAGTGTCTGACAGTGTACCTTAATTGCAATACATGGAGTATCGATGCGAAACAAGTATCGCACAAGCATCGCTCTATCCATTTGCTCTATTTTTTATTAAAATAAATGCAAGTATCGATACTTATTTTTAACCGATAAAAGTGCCCTAAGAGCATATTTATCGGGGGGTACTAGAAGGGGATACTTGGAGTTTTTTAATAATAAAAAATGGGTTGGAGTGCAAGTATCCGGGCTTTCCGATACCAGAGCTAGTATCCCCGCTAGTATCATTGCAATTAATGCCGCATCTGTGGCTTTTTTTAATTTTGGAAAAGTGGGGAAAAACGATGTCGCTTCGGGTGATCTTCAAGAGGAATGTCGTGTTTCACTGGAGAGTTGTACAACAAGTTGCAGCACTGCACAGGACACGTGTCACGGCGGGAGATGTTGGCGAGGGGACGACTGCGATCTTTCGAATGTGGATGGCTGAGATTTAAAGTTCCGGCTATTTTTTAACAATTAGAAAATGTAATTTTTGACAATGAAAATATAAAAATAAAAAAAATTATACCAAAATACTATATTCATTTTTCTCTACAAATAGACATCAACTTTGAATATGTTTGATTATATTTTGATTTTTTTTTTCAAATACAATTATATGTAATAATGCCTAAAAATTGTTTGTAATTATATTTCAGAACTAGTAATTATTATTTGATGAATTTATTATGTTATTTTATAAAAAAATTCTAAAAATATGTGATAGAAGAATAAATAATGTTAATATTTTAATAATAATAAATGAATATAATAATATAATCGAGAATGGAAATAATTATTTGAGATGGGTATATTTGTAAATTGAGTTGGTAGGAAAAGATGGGTATTGGATTACTAGGATACTATAAATAAAGTGGGAAAACTGAGAATGGAATGCTAAGATGATGTGGCAGAAAGAGATAAATCAAATATTAGTATTCCTAGTATAGTATCCATTGATAAACATGGCATAAGTATGGATTTATAAACACAAATTTATTTAAAAAAAATTATAAAGTTTTTACATTCTTAAAATACGTGCAGAAAAGTCAAATGATGTTTATTATGGAAGAGGGGCTAGTTATTTTTAAAAAAAAAATACAAAACGTTAAATCATTTTTTTTAGAAAATTTGTCCTAATCTATATATATATATATATATATATATCATAGCCTATAAAGAAAGCTTTTTGCCCCATTAATGTCAAAGTATCTATATTCTATATATCTATATCTATCTATATATCTATCTATATAACATAAAAAGTTGTGTTCAGGGCCAATTAAATGTCCATTTATTTAATTATTTATATTTTATATTTTTTGTTTCAATTCCACAAAAGATCACAAACATCTTTATGGCTCAATGGTTAATAGAATTGGTTGATAGGGATTAAGGTCTTGAGTTCGAATCCTATTAGTTACACATTGATCATATCTTGCAATTTCTTTTTATTTCCTCTTAATTTGTTATGCATATTTTTGTAAATAGAAATAAAATAAAGTTGTATAAAAGAAATGTGGAGAACATTATAAGTTATCTATATAACATATTTTACTTTTCCTTTTACATTTTCTAAAATTTTATTTTATAAGTAATATATTATTATTATTATTATTATTATTATTATTATTATTTAATTAGAAAATAGATAAAATAATTAAGATTACTCATTAGAAAATCAATATCTATATAAAACCTTAAAAGTTGTACCGAAGATATATTTAGTGCTCATTTATTTGATAATTGACTTTTAACAAAAAAAATTTGTTTATATTCTCTTAATTTCGTTTTTTCTTTGTGATATTTTCAAACTAATTTTTATATAAGTTACAAATTGCACATTAATGAAAGCTTTTCTTAGAAGCTCTTAGGGTATGAGCGATGTAAATCTTAGTCAAATTTTCTAAGTTAATAATGTATTGCGCCAGAGGTCATACATTTAAACTAATTTTTATATTTAGGGTATGATCATTTGTTTAAAAATCACACAATTTTTTAAATAATCAAGCATGTTATTTGTTTAAAATTGCACATTTTCTTCTTAAAAGATAAATTTGATGGGAATTAATTAGGAAGGCCAAAGCCATAGCTGTTTCTTATTATTTATTGTTATTTTTATTTTAACCTCACTAATTAGGAAGGTCAAAGGTCATAACCATTTCTTTTCTTACAACCGTTGCATAAGAATCTAATGTAAACAATTTATGTTATCAATGGGGTAGTAAATCAAATGATAAAATATATCACCAAGTTTAAATGTAATTAATCACAATTTAATATATCATATACATATAACAAAATATCCTACTACATATAAGAATCAAGGCCAAAGTCATAATTGTGTCTTATCATATATTGTTATTGTTATTTTAATCTCACTAATTAGGAAGGCCAAAGGCCATAATGGTTTCTCTTTTGTAATTGTTTGCTGAAGACGCGAATGTGAACGGTTTAGGTGATTAATGAGATAGTAAATCAAATGATAAAAATATATATCACCAAGTTTAAATGCAATTAATCTCAATAAAATATATAATTAATAAAAAAAATCCTACTATATATATAAGGATTAAGGACGGAGAAGGGAGGCGAATTATGGAAGCGTCCTCGAAACATCTGTTGAATTCGATTCCGATCACGGTCGTTTGTCAACTACTTTGATATTTATCGATTTCTCCCAATCACCGTCAATTTTTTATCGATGTTTTGAGGAATAGATTGTTTTCTTTCTCGCAGATTCTTCTTTATTCATACCGCGCGATGAATTTGTGTGAAGCTTCAAGTTTTATTTCCTTATAGCTGCAATCCATGGAAACCAATAATTTAAAAGTTGTCGAGAGAAATCCGGCTGGTGATACATTAGGGTAAGAATTTCTATTCTCTCTTTTTGTTTCACGATTTGAGTTATCCGTCCATTATATATAAAGTTGGGTATATGTAGTTAGTAGTATTATTTTCTTCAAATTGCTTTTATTTTGTTTGTGGTAATGTGATAATTATTACAATTTTTTTTTGAAGTAATATGATAATTATTGATGGTACATGTAGTACATAGAAAGATTTAAGTATTGATATTTAATTTTGCTGTTGTTGAATATTTTTGTATGTATAAAGATTGTATCTTTATGCGATTATAAGAATGTATGTTATAAAATTATAATACATAATTGAATATTACGTTTTCAGGTTATGAGTCAGTGATGAATGGAGACATAGGGCTACATGTTTACGAGTGTAAGGGGCTCAAGGCCTAACTCCGAACGAGACTAGCATTAATTTGGTTATTTTGAAGGAAAAAATATCTAATTATAAGCATTGTTAAACTATTTTATCTTATTCTAGCTAATCATTGTTTATAGTTTTACTTATAAGTAAGAATTAAGCGTGTCTCTATCATTTTATAATTTAATATTTTTATGAGTATCTTTAATATATTTTTTGAAAGTTAATTGCAATTATAACGAGTATTGATTTCTATATATTAAAATTTAATTAGTTATAAAACTAAAAATATTAAAATTATGCAATAAATTATTATTGTTGAAAATTGATTATGTTAAACATTCAGGCATGTTGTCAACATATATGTGTGTGTATTCTACCTACTTTAGTCATATATATTAGAACTAGAGGGTATCAGGGTATAATATGTCAAGGTTGATTTAATGAAACATATATTTCAAGGGAGATATCAATGTGAAATATGTTAGGCGAAAGAAAAATCAAATAGATTGTTATAAGAATCTCATTAGGTAGGTTCGACATTCTCCATTTATACTATCCGAGTCAAGACTTATAGATTACCCACACGACCTGTTTATAGGAAGTGGGTCGTCCTTACCAATTGAACCAACAAGTGCGATTATTAGACACATATTGTTAATGGTTGATTACGCCAAACTCTACGTACTCTAAGAGAGTATTTCATATTTGATTAGTGGATTCTTGATCATCAACGATTTTTTTTCACTTTGATATTTGGTTTCATTACTATCAACCTCATGTGTTATTTCTTACACTATTTACCAATTTTGTTTCCACTCTAATATTTGTTACAAAACACGTCCCCGGGCGGAGCACGGGTCTGCCACCCTAGTATAACATAAAAGAAAGCTTTTTGCCCCATTAATGTCAAAGTAATGTGCAACATTCTTAAATGCTAATTTATTTTAGTTATAAAGAAGTTAAAAAAGAAAATAAATAATATGGAAGATTTTAATAAGAAAATAAATAATATTTATAAGAAGTTAAAAAAACTAATCTATATATATATATATACACATATATATAGGGGAGGGTTCAAGTGTTTAAGAATGTCTCCTATTGGACGGATTGAATTAAAAAAAAACAAATAATTAAATAATTCAAATCAATCTCACGCGCTTTCTCCGCTGGAGTGCTTCCCTTCCTTTCTCTCACGCCTCCTTCCTCTCTCTCCTCAAATCCCTTCTCCTGCGTCCTCTCCTCTCCGCTCCGTTTACTCCGCCTCCTCTTCGCCGCCAATGATTTCTTCAGCCCCTCTAATTACGGCGTCGATGACTGCGACCTTCTCTTCTCCGGCCGTGATCACCGCCCTGTCGGCCGTGATCGCCGCCCTGTCGGTAAGCGCCTCTCTGTATCAATTCTTTTATTCTACTTTTCAATTAGATTCCATCGAATCGACCACTCTACCTCTCTTGCCTCAATTTAAAGCTAACTCTCTCTCTCTCTCTAACCTTCTAGATCTGTCTTTGATGTGTCCCCGCAGAGGCGCAGTCGTTCATCCGAGTGAACTACGGCGAGGTCGCCGACAATCTCCCTCCAGCGACGGCGACGGTTAAGCTCATTCAGTCCACCTCCATCTCCAAGTTCAGGATGTACGGAGCCGATCCGGCGATGCTAATGGACCTGTCTAATACCAGGATCGGCATTGTAATCGGAGCCGCCAACGACGACATTCCGGCGTTGGCGAACGATCTGAATCAGGTGACTCAATGGATCGGCTCCAACGTCCTCCCTTATTTCCCCGCCAACAACGTCATCCTCATCACCGTCGGCAATGGTGTCACAGGCAGATGTGCCACTAAAATCTACTGTAGGTTTTAGTTGAAAATCTCAATTAAAAAGTAAAATAGGTACTTTTAATTGGCACGTGAACTGGTCGTAGTGTTGTATTAGCTGTGTGTGTAGATTAAGTGAAATTAGCAAAATGGATATTAATACATGTGTTATATGGTAGCATAATCATATATCATGTGAGATGTACATGAGTTTGCAAGTGTTTTAATACTAAGTGGTTTAGGGCTTTTATGTCAAAAGGTTCAGGATTTTAATATCAAATGGTTCGGGATTTTAATACAAAGTGGTTTAGGGTTTAATACTATGTGGTTCATGGATTTTATACCACGTGGTTCATGTCGGGTTTAATAACAAGTGGTTCAGAGTTTCAATACCAAGTGATTAATTGATATAAACTAGTGCAGGAAATTATCTAAATTGTTCAATGCATTTAATTAAAGAGAATGGTTCACCAACTAAACAAATAATTGTTCATGAATTAAATAGAATTGATTCATCAATTTTATAATAACTGGTTCAATACGTATATTGAGAGTGGTTCAGTGACTAAATAGAGAGTGGTTCACTGGTTGTGGTTCACTGGATTTGGTTATGTTTGATTCACTCGGTGTGGTTCACTAGTTGTTGTTCACTCAGTGTGGTTCACTGATTAAATAGAGATTGGTTCAGTGTTTCAATGACTAAATATAAAGAGAGGTTCGGTGACTAAATAGAGATTGGTTTAGTGAACCATTTTATTTTAAAAGAAAATTAATTAATTAATTAATTAAAAATAAACATTAAAAGAAAGTAAAAGAAGAATGAAAATTTTATAATTATTAAATAGTAGTGGTTCATGAAATAAATTCTAATGGTTCATCAAATAAAGAGTAGTGGTTCAAGAAACATATTATTTTAATATATTTAATATCATTTAAAAAAAATTAAATTATAAAAATGTGAAATTTTTTAGGTTCATGAACCACTTCTTTATAGCTTCATGAACCACTTCTTTATAACCTGTGAACCATGTGAATCACTACAAATAAAATGGTTGAACCACTGTGAATAAAATTGCTGAACCACTGTGTATAAAATTGCCGAACCAATGTGAATAAAATTGTTGAACCACTGTGAATAAAATTGATGAACCACTATGAATAAAATTGATGAACCACTGTGAAGAAAATTGATGAACCACTGTGAAGAAAATTGCTGAACCATTGTGAAAAAAATTGCTGAACCAATGTGAATAAAATGGCCGAACCACTAAAATAAAATTGCTGAACCACTTAGAGTAAGAGGGCTGAACCACTAAGTACTTGTGAACCTTATGAATAACTTATTGTTAATTTTTTTTTTCAACAAAACATATACAAAGTGGGTGTCTATGGATAGATAAAATTAAATTACACCCAAAAATATATTTTTTATATTTTTTTAATAAGTGAAAATGCCAAAAAAATAATTTTTAAAAGTCTATCTCAAGCATTTTTATATGGGTACATACTTTTTCTAATTAATTAGCAAGGTGGGTGAACAGGCGCGTGCAATTAATTAGTTTGAGTGTTAATTAGCGCGTGTGCAACTGAGAGTGTGGGTGTTACTAATTAATTTACATGGGTGTTACTAATTAATTTGGAGAGACGCGGCTGGGCTGATTTGGCATTACTTTTTGTACACGTGGACCAATCAACGCGCTTCTTTCCTTCTCATTATTGGAAGCGTGTGTACCTGAATTCGACCATATATATATATATATATATATATATATATATATATATATATATATATATATATATATATATATATAGGTAAAGGTTCAAATGAAAATGAGGCTTAAAATGAAAATTTCTCTTAAAATGAAAATGGGTCAGATTTATAATTTTTGGGCGCGGGCTGATTAAAAAAAAAAAAAGCCCAATGGAAGAGACCAGACTCATGGCCCTCATTCCTCTCGTTCCATCTTTCGCTCGCCCTCTTCCTCTCTCTGTCTCTCTCAAAGTGAAAACAGCGTGTTCTGCTTTCCTTTCTTCTCCATCTCCTCTCAATCCATGGCGGAGCAGATCGAGCCCATCGTTGCTCCTATCTCTTCTGCGTTCATCCCATTCAACTTTCCTTTCTTCTCCATCTCCTCTCAATTCGGTTATTTAACATCGGTTCATTAACATCGTCCAGAAAAACCTGCCATGTTAAACAGTTTCTTAACATCGGTTTTTAAATCTGAGATGTAAAAAATAAAATAGACATCACCTTGTATTTTAGACCGATGTTAAATATTTCTTTTGAAATTTTTTATAAAAGGTGCGGAACAAATCTTGAATTAGTTTAAACACCCGCCCATGAGATATTGTGACTAGAAACCCTAAACACCCGCCCCTGCTCCTTCCCTCTTGTTCCCAGTTCCCTTCTCGGCTTCTCCTCCTGAACACCGCTCACTCTCATCTCTCTCAATATCGCTGCCATTGAAGGCTCTCTTGAGTTTTCCTCCGAGCTGCCCATGAATCCTACTATTCACCGTCTTCCTCCTCTTATTCAGGGTCTGAGAGAGCCCCATGTCCTTCTCTTCCCTGTTCTTTCTCCTCCGGTTTGCCCATGGATCCCACGCCCTTCACAACTTCACTCCCCCCAACCCCGACGTTCTTCATAGTTCACTCGCCCCGTCTATGGAAGCCAGGGTCCCTAACCTCTCCGTTGGCCAGATCCATCTCCAGCTTCATTATCTGGAAAACAACACTCTTTGTTCGCCCTGCAATAGGTGTGGTATCCTTCTTCTCTTCTCTTTCTTTCCTTCTCTTGTTTCTCTTCTCTTTCTTTGCTTCTCTTGCTCGAATCTATGGCTAATTCCGATTTGGAAATAGAGGATTCTTGGGCTGTGCGATTTTTTTTTTTTGTAGATCTAGGGTTTGATGGTTTTTTCTGCCATTTTGTGAACTTGTGATTGCAGATTTGAACTTGTGATTTCAGATTTGTGAACTTGTGATTGTAGATTTGAATGTGTAGATCTAGGGTTTGTTTGTTGTGATTTTTCTTTTTGTAGATTTAAGGTTGTAAATGTGAACGTGTGATTGCATATTTGAACTTGTGATTGCAATATCTCAAGGAAATTATTCTGAAATGCCTCATAAAATAGCCTGTTTGTTGATACCTTGTGAAATCAGACTATTTTAAGTTTGAGCTCTGGTGTACTATTCAACTTTACACCAGCTGAATCATATAATCACTTCAAGTTGCTTTGTTCTATTTATTGTCTCATATGGAGGAGTTTTTGTTCTATATTAGTCATTTAAATGTCATTTGACAGGTTGTTTACTAGTTGTTGCAACACAAGACTAGTGATATGATGGCTGTTTTTGTGATACATTTAGTTCAGGAGCAATTAAGCAGCTTCAAACTCATGCATACTGGTTGTTGCAACACAAGACTCCAGGTATGACATAAGATGTGACTGTTTCTGTTTCTATCGAGACCAATCATCTTCCATATAAAATTTAAGATGCTATATCTGTGTGCTGTGTCAGATTCCTATTTTTGAGAAGGGGTATGAGAAGGATCCAACAGTTGTAGCAAAGGAAGCAATCCAAGAGGAATCACTCAACGGTTCTGATGTGGTTCTTGTTGATACAGCTGGTCGCATGCAGGTATTTTTATTCGTTATATTACTGATTGTGGCATGTGATATAATTTACAAAAGTTTGAGTTGACTGATCTAAAACCTGAGCACATGACCTAAATGCATCTGTAGATAGATGTATGATGACTATTTGGTTTTAGTGTGATGTTGGCTGTAAATACGTTGTACTGAAATGTATTTCCACAATTCCATTTGTGAGTGCTATTGTCTAACACTTACTATATACGTGGTTGGTACTAGTGTCATGCTCAGTTTTAAAGGCAGTCATATTCATTTAGGTTTCAAACTAGTAGCTGTTTGATCTAAATTGGGCAATCACAAAGAGTTTCTTATTTCAGAGACTGAATGATCCAAATAAGAATAGTGGATTCAAGATATATCCATCCAAAAACCAGGATTCTTGTCTCGTTTTTTGTAATTGGATGAAAGAGAGTATTAACTATTTTGTTATGTCTATATGAAATCTTAGAAAGTTAATTCTAATGTTCCCATATGCAGTCAAAGGATCCTCGATTTCATGCACTTCCACTCGCATCTCAAAGGGTTTCTGCATTTGCAGAGACTGCAATGAACTTGTCTATGATGTTCTTATGTCCAAAGTAAGACAGCGTCTTAGTGAGATCTCTCGCTTGCCAATCTGGTCTTCTGTGGAGGAACAGAGTGCTTTCCCTCTCCCGAGCTTCGCCTTCAGTGCTTACCCTCATACATATGTTACCAGTGTTGGTGAATATCTCCTCACTTTGCCTTAGCAGTTGGAGCCTCTTGCTGAAGGCATCTCCAATGATGATGCTAATGCAGATGGAACCCAGTTCTTTGCAACTGAATGGATGTTCAAGGTCAGTTTTTGACTTACCCTTTTATTCTAATTTAGATTTTGTTGAATTTTGCTAGTGGGAGCACTCTTTGCTTTGTTTTTGACAAGCTGCTAGCTCACAATTGCAAATGATAAAAAAAAAAAATTGTTGCTTTCCATGGTAAAAACTGCACTCCTGCGCGTATCCTGATATTATTCGGAATGAATTGTGTATTTTTCACACAAATGCATATGTGCCTCCTCAAGGCTTGATTTATTTACTTCTACAATTATACATGGATTTTGTATGGTAATCTTCCCTTCACATTGAAGATTGGCCCTTGTGCGTGTGAAGATGTGGTTGCTGGATTTATTTACTTCTACAATTATAATGTGTTTTGAGAGGAGTAAAGTGAGATAAAAAGGCAATAAGATTTATGCTGACTCCATTTCATTTGTTGTCTTCTTTTTGCATACAATCCCTAAAGGACTAATTTGATGGTTTTTAACTCGATTCAGGGAGTTATCCAGGATGGATTTGTAGACAAAGCTTGCTATATATGAACCAGTAGTTGAATTGGCAGAACAGGTTAGTGTGTATACCGACTTTTCTATATTTGTAGCTTAGGAGAAATTATTTTTCTTTGAATAAGTTTTTCCTATCTGTCAGAATGGAACTCAACCCGAAGGTGTTAAAAGGAACGAGTACATTTGCAAGGTATTTTTAATGTAAAGTAATATACCAAATGAAAGTTATGCAGGGTTCCTTTTCTTATTTTTTTGATTTGGCATGTAATGGTTGTATTCTTTAGGGATCTTATGCATCCTAATCTACTCTCTTCTATCTTTGAGCGGTAGGAAGTAGACAAACAAGAACCTAAAGCTTATTACCTATAAGCTACTTGGCAAACAAGATCCCAAAGCTTATAACCTATAAGCTACGAAACAAAGAAGTCCTGAGGTTATGAGCTATTTACAACAGTTCTCCTCTGAAGCTTCCGCACTACTAGTAAATAGTGTATTACTTGAATATTGAAGTTAAGTGAGGAGGAAAATCACGTCAATCATCGGATTATTTAATATCTGCCATGTACCCAAGCTATGTACTTCTTCATTTTGTATGAACTATATATGCTCAATACCTGTGACCAATTAAGATTTTTTTTTTACGTAGCAGGAGATGAAAGATCTCAGGGAATCAATTTCCAGGTATTTTGTTTATGTATTTTTCCTTTCTATTTATATAAATCTCTTCTTTCTTGGCTTTGCTTTTTAGTCATTGTATAATTGATTCTTAGACTTGAGTGGGTGCTTAAGTCTTGTCATGAATTTGCTTGCGCTTTTAGATACATATAAGAACATTCTATCTCATTTAAAGCCTATTAGCTCAAATGGAAGAGCATTGTGTTCAAACACAAAGATGCGGGTTCAAATCCCGTATAGGCTACAATAAATTTAAAAAAAACGCAAATATGTCATTTCACATCGGGTAATAGCCGATGTCTTTCCAAAAAAAAATCGATGTCTATGTTGGTGATGTAAAAAGTTAAATTTTTTTAACATCGGGTAGTAGACGGTGTCATTTTATGTTATAACATCGGTTATATTTTATAATCGATGTTATAGGATAACAAAGACATCGGATTTAAAAATAAAAACGATGTTATAACATACAAAGACATCGGGTTCTGGCCGATGTGAAAAACTTTTGACTTTTTACAACACCCACATAGACATCGATTTTTTTTTTGAAAGACATCGGTTATTAGCCGATGTTAAATAACAAATTTCTAGTAGTGGCATTTAATTAAAGAGAATGGTTCACCAACTAAACAAATAATTGTTCATGAATTAAATAGAATTGATTCATCAATTTTATAATAACTGGTTCAATACGTATGTTAGGCAAAAATTGTTAAAGGAACAATCTCGCATAACACATTTCAATTTGAATTATTTTTATAAAGTTCGACCCTTATCTGTACTTCCTCACAATCCCAAATTATGCGGATACTTTAAAAGGACAAGGATTTGAGTTTTTGGTGGTTTGGACTGCACCCGTTGATGAGGGTTGCCTACGTACCTTCATGGGAAGGATCAAGTCCAACGTAGTTCGAAGAAATAGGTTTTATGTATTTGGGGATTGGTTTGGGTAGACTTTGTGTCTAGTTTGGCATATGGTAAGTGTTTGTATTTGATTTGGTTTAGACTTGGTGTCTGATTTGAGTTTGGGTATGTGTTTAGGTTTCAACTCGATGGAGCCTCGGGTTTGATTTGCTTTCTTTGAGGTTTGTGATTGAACCCGGATGTGGGTTTCCTACGTATCCATGATGACGGAATCAAATCACTCGTAGTTCCACTTTGAATTTGATTTGGAACTTGCGGCTGGACTCGACATTTGTATGACTTGAGGTCGAGTTTCCTACGTAGCTCGTTTGAGAGCATCAAGCCTTCGTAGTTCGGGCTTGGCTTTTGAAGCAACTTCATTTGATCTCTTCTTTTGGAATTTAGAGTTGAACTCGATTGTTGTATGACTTGCTATCGAGCTTCCTACGTAGCTCTTCGAGAGCATCAAACCTACGTAGTTCTTGACGTATTTCTACACGAACTGATTTTGCTTGATTGACTTAACTTCATTTGGAACTGAAGCATGTCTTTTTTTGAAATTTGGGATTGGACTCGATGGGATTTGGCTTATCATCGAGTTTCCTACATATCCGATTACTCGGGATCAAATCTTATGTAGTTCTTTGAAGGACAAATTTGAATTTGGTGGAACTTGGGTTTTGATTTTTGGTATGACCAAACTCGACGAGCGAAAGCTTTGTATCGAGTAAGAGTGGACAGTTTGGATTTGATGGAAATTTGGTTTTTGGGATGATTGAAGTCAACGAGTGAAAGCTTTGTATTGAGTTCGGCGGGGCATTTTGAATTTGAGGGAAATTTGCTTTTTGTGATGACTGAACTTAATGAGAATTTGGCTCGGTCAAGTTTCATACGTAGCTCGTCAAGAGCATCAAGTCATGACGTAGTTCTTGCCGAACATCATTTGATTTTGGGGTATGTGATTGAATCCGAGATACACATGCTTTTACCGGATTTCCTACGTAGCTCGTAAAGAGCATCAAATCTTGACGTAGTTCTTAGGGAACATCTTTATTTGATTTGGTCTTGGCGATTGAACTCGATGGTATTTGACTTTGTATCGAGTGTCCTACGTACCCTTTTGAAGGGATCAAATCACCCGTAGTTCATCCGTGGCATTTGACATGATTTTTTGGTTTGAGCTTTGAGGCGGTACTCGAAACTTGTTGAGCTTGATGCCGCTCGAGTAGCTTGTTGATAATGTTAAGCCACCGAAGTTATTGCGGATAATTTAAACTTGGCTTGATATGACTTTGCATCGAAATTGTGTATCGACCTCTATCCGTCTTAGTCGTCGAACTGGACCTGCGTATGTGACAAGCTCGAGGGACGCTTTGACGGACATGACCAATGTTTCCAAGCACCGCAATTATAATCCACCATCATCACAGGAGGCTCTCGGAAAGTGCTGACGCAGCAGCTCACCATGGACGGACCCGAACCGTTGCAAAAGAACTTGCAGAAACTGTGTGAACATGTCAACTTTGGAGCCTCGCCATTGCTGCTACAGAGCTCCGCTTTGGTTGATTTGTATTTCTGCATGTTTGTCGTGATGTCCTCTATCTATCAAAAGTTTTTGTTTGCTTATAGACACCCGGATCTGAACGCAATGGAGCCTTAAAATGGGCTGCTGGGCAGTTCTTTCGCAGAAACTGCGTGAATGTTTCAACTTCCGAACCCTGCTGCTGGTGCTACAGAACTTTGCTTTGGTTGACCTTTGTGCCTGCATGTTCCTTGTAATGTCCTCTATCGATCACAAGTTTCTATTGGCTCATATACACTTTGAGCTGAACGACATGGAGCCTTAGAACGGGATGCTGGGCAGTTCTTTCGCAGAAACTGCATGAACGAGCAACTTTGCGGCTTTGTCATCACAGCTACAGAGCTCCATTTTTTTGATGATCTTTCATTGGATGCTTTCTTTGCAGTATACTCTATTGATCCCTACTCTCTTTATACTTCGACATGGAAGGAGTTGTTCACAATAGTATCGCCAACATGACTGCTATATAAATATTTTTGTTATATAGCATATATATGCTCTCCGTGGCTCCTTTTCCGTGGTGTTCGAGACTGGCTCGATCAACCCTCGGGGGACGTTTTTGGCCTTAGGATGTAGTTGGCATGGCATAATATTAGAAAATTGGGTCGGAAGCATGCAAGGATCATCGTCGGGTGCTCGAGAAGCGCACGAAATATGCTATGTTGTGCAGGAATCCTCCAAAGGTGGTCGACAGGCCAACTTCTGGCGTTTGTTGCAGCCACCACAGAGCTCTGTTTTTGCCGCCGTTTCTTCCGACGTACTTCTTGCATAGCCTTCTTTTGGACCCAATATGTCACGGTCCTGGATACACCTCTAACTTTCCGTACCACGACCCGTAACTTGACTGCCTGAGCAGTTGTTCTCCCTCCATAAAAGCATCATTTCAGGCCTATTTTTGTACTCCTCTTTTGTCGGGCGTTCGAGGTTGCTTCAACTACTCTTTAGAGGAAGTTGTTGACCTTCGGTGGTAGGTGGCATGACATAGGATAGAGAACTTGGGTCACGGGCATGTTGGGATCATTGGTGACCGATCGAGAGTCGCGGAAAGAGGCCTTACTGGCCATGTATCATGTCTCTTCTTGAGCTGCATTTGACGATCGTCTTGGCATCATATGGCTAGCCGTTGGAGCTGTGAGAGAGTGTAGGACTCCCTGGGTAGCTATTGCGGATCACCGGGGAGGCTCCGTTGTGAGTCGCCGGCTTCCGAGAGCAAGCTTTTGGCGATGTTTTGTGATCTCCGCGTGGCTTGCTTGAGGCATCCGATTACTGCAATCCGTTTCCATGGTGGTGGTTGATGGAGTTCCTTTGCTTTTGCTTTAATAAGTGTAGCAAGTGTATGCAATGGCTAAGCCTCCTCGTAGCCCATTCTTTAATTTTTTATGCTCTCTTTTCTCTCCTTTTTTTTTCTTTTGGCTTACGAGAGAACTACCGTTGCGATGTCTTACGGGTAATCGAGCATTTAGGCGACGAAGAGATGGAGGACATGGGAGCCGTAGGAAGGCGGGCGTGTTGGGGATCACCGAGGGAGTTCCGGTTTGAGTCGCCGGCTTCCGAGAGCAAGCTTTTGGCGATGTTGATAGGCTCCTCATGGACTTGCTTTGTTGCAATTTGTTGATTTACAAGGCAGCGGTTGACGGAGGTCCTTGGTTGTAGCAAAGGTATGCAGTAGGTGAGTCCCTCGTAGCCCTCTCTTGATTTTTTATGCTCTCTTTTCTCTCCTTTTTTTTTTTTTTTTTGCTTACGAGAGAACTACCGTTGCGATGCCTTATGGGTAGTCGAGCATTGAGACGGAGGATATCGAGACCGTAGGAAAGCGAGCGCGACATGTGCATCACCAAGCTTGAGGGAGATGGAGATGTCAAGCTTGTCGTACAAACTCCGGGTTGTACCTGCATCGGTGTTGACATGGAAAGGAGAAAGAAATTATACCTTTACTCCGCCGATCGATCAATTGCGGCGGCAAGCCATCGATCCAGCAATGACGTACTGGTGAAGATGCGCAGAGCTATGGCCTCCAGCTACAAGATGATGGGTGTTGGAGTCTTGACCTCCGCCGACCAAACTTGTTCTCCCTTTGTCACATTGGAGGCTCCCCTTAATTTGTAAATTCCACCTTCTTTTGTTTTGGTGAAGATGTGCGCTGAGCTATGGACTCCCCGGCCACCCGTTTGTTTTGGGGAGAAGAACTATATGGCCTCCCCCCCATTGTTCTGAACTCCATCATGCATATATATAACATGGACATATATGCAGTAACGGCATTTACATTTATTGCCATTATGAGCCATGCGTTACATTTGCTTGTAACCGGTAGCATTTGTGGCCATCATCATCATCATGCAGGTATATGTAACTGATTGCATTACTGTCCACTTCAATTTTCCTTCAGCTGTTTCACATAGGATTATCTACTTTGGAGTCCACGTGCCTCTCTATTTTTTAAATAATTATACTATTATAAAGTTATTCACTTTTAGGTCCGTTTCATATTAACACGTAACCTTTAACTGTTCTAACTTTGTAACAGTACAATTATAACTCGTAATATTAACCTTGACAAAAAATCATGACTATATTTTTCATGAAATTTTTACCGTCAACAACGTATATTGAGAGTGGTTCAGTGACTAAATAGAGAGTGGTTCATTGGTTGTGGTTCACTGGATTTGGTTATGTTTGATTCACTCGGTGTGGTTCACTAGTTGTTGTTCACTCAGTGTGGTTCACTGATTAAATAGAGATTGGTTCAGTGTTTCAGTGACTAAATATAAAGAGAGGTTCGGTGACTAAATAGAGATTGGTTTAGTGAATCATTTTATTTTAAAAGAAAATTAATTAATTAATTAATTAAAAATAAACATTAAAAGAAAGTAAAAGAAGAATGAAAATTTTATAATTATTAAATAGTAGTGGTTCATGAAATAAATTCTAATGGTTCATCAAATAAAGAGTAGTGGTTCAAGAAACATATTATTTTAATATATTTAATATCATTTAAAAAAAATTAAATTATAAAAATGTGAAATTTTTTAGGTTCATGAACCACTTCTTTATAGCTTCATGAACCACTTCTTTATAACTTGTGAACCATGTGAATCACTACAAATAAAATGGTTGAACCACTGTGAATAAAATTGCTGAACCACTGTGTATAAAATTGCCGAACCAATGTGAATAAAATTGTTGAACCACTGTGAATAAAATTGCTGAACCACTGTGAATAAAATTGATGAGCCACTGTGAAGAAAATTGATGAACCACTGTGAAGAAAATTGCTGAACCATTGTGAAAAAAATTGCTGAACCAATGTGAATAAAATTGCCGAACCACTGAAAATAAAATTGCTGAACCACTTAGAGTAAGAGGGCTGAACCACTAAGTACTTGTGAACCTTATGAATAACTTATTGTTAATTTTTTTTTTCAACAAAACATATACAAAGTGGGTGTCTATGGATAGATAAAATTAAATTACACCCAAAAATATATTTTTTATATTTTTTTAATAAGTGAAAATGCCAAAAAATAATTTTTAAAAGTCTATCTCAAGCATTTTTATATGGGTACGTACTTTTTCTAATTAATTAGCAAGGTGGGTGAACAGGCGCGTGCAATTAATTAGTTTGAGTGTTAATTAGCGCGTGTGCAACTGAGAGTGTGTGTGTTACTAATTAATTTACATGGGTGTTACTAATTAATTTGGAGAGACGCGGCTGGGCTGATTTGGCATTACTTTTTGTACACGTGGACCAATCAACGCGCTTCTTTCCTTCTCATTATTGGAAGCGTGTGTACCTGAATTCGACCCTATATATATATATATATATATATATATATATATATATATATATATATATATATATATATATATATATATATATATATATATATATATATATATAGATATAGGTAAAGGTTCAAATGAAAATGAGGCTTAAAATGAAAATTTCTCTTAAAATGAAAATGGGTCAGATTTATAATTTTTGGGCGCGGGCTGATTAAAAAAAAAAAAAGCCCAATGGAAGAGACCAGACTCATGGCCCTCATTCCTCTCGTTCCATCTTTCGCTCGCCCTCTTCCTCTCTCTGTCTCTCTCAAAGTGAAAACAGCGTGTTCTGCTTTCCTTTCTTCTCCATCTCCTCTCAATCCATGGCGGAGCAGATCGAGCCCATCGTTGCTCCTTTCTCTTCTGCGTTCATCCCATTCAACTTCCCATTGCAGCCCACCTCTCAATCTCTCATCTCTCTCTCGACGACGGCGACGACAATTTGGTGCGAGATGATGACCTAGGGTTCCGATGACATTACCGATGGCGGTTACGAGTTTGTCGACGGTCATTCTGATGAATTCGCGACTTGGCGCCACCAGGTAACCCTCTTATTTCGGATTTCTGCCTTTTTGAAGTAGTCGAAATTGAAATCGCCCAATTTCAGGAGTTTGTTCCTCGAGTTGCTCGTTTCTATTCGCTTCTGGTTCTTGATCAGCTTTTACACTAGTTTATGCCTGCAATTATGTGATGATATTGCGGTTTTTGTTTCAATCGCATCTTTTGAAATTGTGTATGCTGATGACGCTGCAATGTGTTGCTGGCTGCATTTTGAGGTAAAAAGTCACCGACCCTATCCCTTCTTCAATTCTGGAGGCTGTGGTTATGAGTTGTTAACTAGCGTTAGGGGTTTGGAGGTGTATTGTTATCTTGGTTTTCTGCTTAAATCTTCTTACTTGATAATTGATTCATGCACTTTTTGTTGTGCTTGCCCAATTATCAAGGAAGTGTGTTCTCATTTTTGTTCATCAACTGAATTTAGAAGCTACTTACACCGGTCATTACTAGGGGGAATATATTCATGAGGATTTTCATGAGATGTTACTCTTTGATGTTGCTAGAAGGATTTACTTGTGATGGGATGATCTCCGTCTGTTCAAGCTAATTTCAGCTTTTGAATTTGAGCAGGTTAGGTACTGTGAAAATGACTCAACAAGAGGTTGTTTTGCC
Organism: Persicaria tinctoria; assembly: GCA_037127255.1. Classification (NCBI taxonomy): domain Eukaryota; kingdom Viridiplantae; phylum Streptophyta; class Magnoliopsida; order Caryophyllales; family Polygonaceae; genus Persicaria; species Persicaria tinctoria. The sequence goes on along the minus strand of JBANSL010000012.1, from coordinate 35,380,813 downwards.
TGGTGGGATAGCAGTCCCTAATGTCTCAAAATCAATCAAGTGTGATAAGGGGGAGCGAATGAGGTTTCGGTCTGACGTCCTCTTTTTTCAGCAGGTATTGATTCTAATCATTGATTCATTGTCGATCCTGTTTATGTCTTCTGCTTGCATTAAGTTGTTATAATTTCACTCCACATTCTGTGTGCTTTTATATGCTTTTTCTCCCTCTGTAATTAGCATATTGATATGACTTAAATGCTGATGAATTTTATAATCTCAGTGAGGCAATGTAATGCATAAGTTCTGTTTATAGTAGAAAATAGGAGGTGAAATAAAGAGTTTCCTGATTACTGTTGTGGGGAAGAATCAAATCATTCACTAATTGCAGTATAAAATAAAGAGTTGGTTTCCTCTGACCTTTCCTACTAATGCATTGGTCTGTTTATGTCATGGATATGGTGACACACATGCACATTTTTCTTTGAAGGCAACTGCCTTATGATCATTCAAGTTAGGGCTATGGAGACACTTGCTCATTTTTCCATGTGTTCTCTCTTATACCATTTTGCACAATTGGTATCTTAAAGTGCACTAATATATCTTATTTCTGCACTTAATATAGTTCAGGTTGCACAATTGGTATCTAAAATTGCATTAATATTAGTGATGTGTCATTAAAAGGCTATTAGCTGAAAATGGTAAGAGCAATGTGCCAACGCACAATGATGCGGGTTCAAATCCCGCATAGGCTATCTATGTTTATCTCTTACTATGTTTCTCTTCATGAATAAGGTGCAAAAATAAAATTGTAATGTGCAAATATAAGATCATAAAGTGCACAAATAAAATTATAAAGGACACAGTTAGCATTATAAAGTGCACAAATAACCTTATAAAGTGCAAAAATAATAATACAAAGTGCATAATTAATATTAATAGGGTTGTAGGTTCTCAACAACTATGCCAATTTCCATATGAAATTTAGCTCTTCTCCTCTGCTTTTGGCTTTGTTATGGATGCCCTAATCTTGTGTTGTGCTTGGGCTTGGGTCCTTCGGTTTTGAAAGGACTATTGCAACATCATCACTCAAGAAGAGCTTTAGTACTTTAAATTCCTTATTAAAAGGCTCATTGTGATCTCAGTGGAAGATGAGTCCCTACAATTTGATAAGTTGGTCCTAAGCATTTGCAAGATAAAAAGAAAGTTAAAAGAAATTCCTTATTAAAAGGCTCATTATTATAACGTGCAAAAGTAAGATTCAATTGTGCAGATTTAGAATATAAGTGTGCATACAACTAATATCAAAAAAGAATGAAAGAATCTGACAGATCTTATCTCAATCAATTGTGCAAAAGTAAGATACAATTGTGCAAGTTTAGAATACAATTGTGCACATTTAGAATACAAGTAAAACGATGAAGTGTATGAATAATAATATGAAGTGCATGTATAAGATTATGAAGTGCACAATTAAGATTTTAAAATAGATAAATAAGATGATAAAGTGCAAGAATAAAATGATGAAGTGTATAAATAATAATATGAAGTGCATGAATAAGAGTATGAAGTGCACAATTAAGATTATAAAGTGCATAAATAAAATGGTAAAATGCATGAATAATGCACAAATAATATTATAAAGTGCACATTTAATAATTTAAAGTGCACAATTAATACAATAAAAGTGCAAGAATAATATTATAAAGTGCATAACTAATATCAATAAGTGTTTACTTCTACTTTTGATCAAATACAAAGTGAGTAAATAAGATTATAAAATGTATAAATAAAACTATAAATTACATGAATAATACTCCGAATGGCATGAACAGATCTAGGTGGAGTCGAACCACCAACCTCCTGAACAACAATTTGTCTAGACGCTCTTTCCAATTTGAGCTTATAGATCTTAGTCCTAGGATATGATTATAAAGTGAAGAAATAATATTATAAAGTGCACATTTAAAAATGTGCATATACAAAGTGTAATTGTGCACGGTTAATATAAAGAAGTGCAAGAATAATACTATAAAGTGCAATACTAAAATGAAAAAGTGCATACATAAATTGATAAAGTGCATGAATAAAATAGTATGCAGTGTACAATTAAGATTATAAAGTGCATAAATAAAATGAAAAAGTGCAAGAATAAAACAATGAAGTGCATGAATAATAATATAAAGTGCACAATCAAGACTCAAGTATGGCCTAGTCCAGGAGATAGGATTAGGCCTTATTGCTTTATTGAGTCTTATTAGATGTATACACCGGTGAATTCTCTCTTGAAGATCAAACTGATTCGAAGGAGCCGTTGGAGATCTGGTGGTGAAGATCCTCACGCTCCATGCTCTTTTATAAAGGAAAGGAAGGAGAAGACAGAAAATAAGTGCTACACACGAGCTTTCATTCATTTAAGCGATTTGTCTTCCAAGTGTCTCTCTGCTAAGCGCTCAATATATATATATATGACTAACCATTTCAGGAAGTATATTCGAGATTACATCCTTCCTTATACATGTTGAGGAGATCAGTTCAAAATAGATCATGGCGTTCAAAGTGTCCATAAATAGAAGATTGAAGATCAAACTGATTCGAAGGAGCCATTGGAGATCTGGTGGTGAAGATCCTCACGCTCCATGCTCTTTTATAAAGGAAAGGAAGGAGAAGACAGAAAATAAGTGCTACACACGAGCTTTCATTCATTCAAGCGATCTGTCTAATTCCAAGTGTCTCTCTCCTAAGCGCTCAAGAGTTTCTTGTTTATTTCAAAGCCTTTGAGAGTCACTGTGAGCTTATAGGATATATTTATTTCAAGTGTTACTCGAGAGTTTACAACTCGGGAAGTTGCACTAGGCTATTGATTTGCGAGAGTTAGAGGATTGTACTAGATAGCTGAGAGAGGTGGGGCTCTTCTAGATTGGTCTAGGACTCCAAGGGAACGTGAGTTGACTAGATTGCAATTGTATAGGAGAGAGGCTTCTCGGTGAGCTATTAGGATCCTAAGCTAAGCAATCAATAAAGCCTTTGAATCCTAGGGTTGTGGAAGAACCCTAGGCGGGGACGTAGGCCAAGTTGTGCTGAACCTCGTAAACAATTACTCGTGTTCTTTACTTATTTGCTTTACCTTATTTCCGCACTTGGTTCGAATTGATTAACTTTGTGATTCAGGTTTATCTCAAAGGTTTTGGTACAAGCTCCAAAAGTCTTGAGACTTTCTGCGAAAAACGGGCATACTCTATTCAACCCCCCTTCTAGAGTATTTCTTATTACATTGTTTTTTACATTATCGAACCTTCAATTGGTATAAGAGCTTTACTCACTGTTTTTGATCTAACAATCTTGTGAGTTTTCGATCATGTCTGGTGAAGCAAGCGGAGGATTTGCACAGGGAAAGTCCACAAGCAGACCGCCACTCTTTGTAGGAAACAACTTTGTCCACTGGAGATCTTTCATGAAGATGTTCATCATAGACCAAGATCTAGAGCTTTGGAACATTATAGAGAATGGTCCGAAGATTCTAGAAAAAGATGGACCAAATGACACCAAAGTGGAAAAGAAGGAGTCTGAATACAACCAAGCAGATCTTGAAACCATCTCCAAAAACTACAGGGCTATTAACTTACTTTATTGTGGTCTTAGCACTGATGAGTTTAATCGTATTTCTTCTTGTAGGTCAGCTAAAGAGATTTGGGACAAGTTGGTCGTCACCTATGAAGGAACGAGCCAAGTGAAAGACACCAAGATCAACATCTTCCTTCGAAAGTATGAGCTCTTCAAGATGAAGTCTGATGAGTCAATCAAGGCCATGTTCACACGATTCACAGAAATCACCAACAACCTTGATCTCTCGGCAAGAGCTTTACCAACGTTGAGAAGGTGAGGAAGATACTGAGGTGCCTTCCAAAGGAGAAATGGGGTCCGAAAGTAACAGCCATAGAGGAAGCCCAGGACCTCACCACTCTACCCCTTGATGACCTTCTTGGAAAGCTGATCACGCATGAGATGATCCTTAATGAAGACGATGGAGAACTTCCAGCTAGCACTAAGAACTTGGCACTCAAGTCTAAGAAGGATAAGCCCAAGGATGGATCTGATTCCGAAGATAAGGATGACGATGAGGATGATCCTTTTGCTCTTATCACAAGAGGCCTTGCTAGAATTCTCAGAATGAAGAAATAATTCAACAACAAGGATGGATCAGAGTCTTCAAAGTTTCGAGGTAAGCCTCAATACAACAAGTATGAAAAGAAGACTAAACCGTTGTCTTGTTTTGAATGTGGTGAAACAGATCATCTTGTGAAGGATTGCCCTCAAAAGACAAAGAGCCAGCCCAAGAAATGTGACAAATGGAAGAAGAAAGCCATGGTGGCTACTTGGAGTGATTCCGACTCTGACTCCGATGATGAGAAGGCCAACATTTGTCTTATGGCCTCAGAAGATGAATCCCACGATGAAAAGCTTGAAGCTACTATAAGAGAACTTATGGAAAGTCCAAAAGAGGTATTATCGGAATTCCTTTCAAATATGATTGCCAATGAAGAGAAGCTTATTGGCCAAACTAACATTCTTATTAAGAGAACTGTGGACCAGGAAAGAACTATTGATGATCTGTCTATGAGGGTCAAAGGTCTTGAAGCTTCTTATTCAGGTCTTGACATTAAAGTCAAGACGCTTTATTCGGAGAAATCTGAACCCAAGCAAGATCTCTCCTCTCTAAGAAATGTGCATCATGACTTAGAGAACGAGAAGATCTCCCTGAATAATAAGATTCTAGACCAACAGACATCCCTCATAAGTTTTACCACATCCAAAGGCACTCTCAATAAGATGTTGGGTGAGCAACAAAGCTCTCTAAACAAAAGTGGAATTGGTTACAATCCAAAGTTTTTAAAGAAGCAACACATTACCACTTTTGTAAAGGCAAAAGGAAGCAGAACCTCTCCTATATGTCACCACTGTGCGAGAAAGGGACATGTAAAAGAGACATGCCCTTATAGAAGAAAGGATCCATATATTATTCGCAATACATTTCCTGTTCATTTGAGAAAAGAACGGATAACACAAGTTTGGGTCCCAAAAGGCACTATTTTACCAAATATGGTTTACCCCAACAATGGATCCAAATTTGCTTATTGGTCTAGCCACAAAGGTTGATGTTTGTTTTGCAGGAGAACACCAAGGTGAAAGAACACAAATGGATTATTGATAGTGGATGCTCAAGGCATATGAGTGGGAAGAGTTCTCTCTTTCATGATCTAAAGGAGCAATCCACGGGAACAATCACTCTTGGTGACAAAGGGAAATGCGACATTGTTGGTATTGGTAGTGTTGGAAGTGATTCCAGCCATAGTATTAAAAATGTCTATCTTGTTAATGGTTTGAAGTATAATCTGCTTAGTGTCTCTCAATTATGTGATAGTGGTAACAATGTCAGATTTAACAAGAAAAAATGTATAGTGTGCAGAGATGATACAGGTGAAGTTATTTTGACTGCATATCGTTACAACAACATATACGCCGTAAATGCTGATCAAGTGGCACAAGGAAGCTTAACCTGTCTAAAGGCTTTGACAGATGATCCAAAGCTTTGGCACAGAAGACTCGGTCATGTGAGTCCACATACACTACAGAAGCTTGTGTCCAAAGGGCTTGTAAGAGGGCTACCTGAGATGGACTTCAAAGGTATTGACATGTGCAATGCATGCACACGAGGTAAACAAACACGTAGCTCTTTCAAACCCAAAAAGGTTGTAAGTTCTTCTAGACCCCTTGAACTTTTACATATGGATTTATGTGGTCCTATGCGAGTCAAATCCCCCAATGGTAAAAAGTACATGCTAGTTATTGTCGATGATTTTTCAAGATATACTTGGGTTGCATTTTTGAAAGAAAAATCAGAGGCCTTATTTGAGTTTTCAAAACTTTGTAAGGAGTTGAAAACTTTAAGAAATGAGCCCATAGTGTCTATTCGGAGTGATCATGTTAGGGAGTTTGATCAACTTCAATTTGATTTGTTATGTGCTAAATATGGCATATCCCATAACTTTTCTGCTCCTAGGACACCTCAACAAAACGGGGTCGTGGAACGCAAGAACCGCACCTTAGAGGATATGGCCAGGACTATGCTTTTAGAAAATGTATTACCTAAAACCTATTGGGCTGAAGCTGTTAACACAGCTAACTATATTTTGAATCGTTGTCTTATTCGTTCTATCTTAAAGAAAACTCCTTATGAACTTTTCAAAGGCCGCAAACCACTTATATCTTATTTTAAACCCTTTGGTTGTACTTGTTTTGTTCATAACAATAGAAAAGATAACCTTGGGAAGTTTGATGCGCGTAGTGATGAAGGTATATTTCTTGGCTATTCCACGAGTAGCAAAGCTTATAGAATCTTCAATAAAAGGACCCAGGTTGTTGAAGAAAGTATACATGTTATTTTTTATGAATGTAATGACGGTGCTTTGAGTGAAAGTGTTGCAGATATAGATCTTAATATCCATGAAGAGAACGAGGAAGGTGATGATGCTGCTACCATGAACACAGAGAAAAGGAACATGCAGGAACCGATTCTTAACACTGAAGAATTGGCCCAAGGTGTTGAAGATTCATCCAAAACCCTTGGTGTCCAATCCAATAGTGTTGAGACGTCAAAAACTGCTGTAACTGAACCCAACAGGACCACGGAGTCAGATATACCACAAATCAATCCTAATGATGTGACGAACCAAGGAGCTGAGACTGACAAAAGGAAATTCTAATACTCCTCATCACACTCATTAAAGGATATCATTTCTGACCCTACTTCTAGTGTTCAAACTCGTTCTAAACTTAAAGATCTTTGTGCTTTTAACGCGTTTGTTTCTCTTATTGAGCCAAAGAAGGTAAATTAGGCACTTCAGGAGCCAGACTGGATTATAGCTATGTAAAGTGAGCTTAACGAATTTGAAAGGAACAAAGTCTGGACCTTGAAGCCTAGGCCAAAGCATCAATCAGTCATTGGAACTCGATGGGTATTTCGAAACAAGATGGATGAGAATGGTAAGATTGTGAGGAACAAGGCAAGGCTTGTTGCCCAAGGCTACAATCAAGAGGAAGGTATTGACTACGAGGAGACTTTTGCTCCCGTAGCCAGGCTTGAAGCCATTCGCATTTTATTAGCATTTGCATCTTTCATGAGCATAAAGTTATATCAAATGGATGTCAAGTGTGCTTTTCTTAATGGTTTCTTAGAGGAAGAAGTTTATGTTGCTCAACCCTCAGGTTTTGAAAGCTCAGAATTCCCCAATCATGTTTACAAACTTGACAAGGCGCTTTATGGTTTGAAACAATCCCCAAGAGCTTGGTACGAGCGCTTGTCTAAATATCTTTTAGAAAATGATTTTAAAAGGGGGTTGATCGACAAAACTCTTTTTATCAAGACCAAAGGAAAGGACATTTTGGTTATTCAAATTTATCTCGATGATATATTATTTGGTGCTACTAACACATCTTTGTGCAAGGAATTTTCTGACATCATGTGAAGTGAATTTGAGATGAGCTTGATGGGTGAACTCAACTTCTTTTTGGGGTTACAAGTTCATCAATCCAAGAAAGGGATCTTCGTCAATCAAAGCAAGTAAACTAAGGATCTCTTGAAAAAATTCAAGATGGATCAATCCAAGGCAGCCAAAACTCCCATGAGCTCAACATTGTCTCTAGATCAAGACAAGAATGGAAAAAGTGTCAATCAAAAGGAGTATCGAGGAATGATTGGATCTTTATTATATCTCACGGCTAGTAGACCTGACATCATGTTTAGTGTTTGCATGTGTGCTAGGTTTCAAGCTGATCCAAAAGAATATCACCTCGTGGCTGTGAAGAGGATCTTTCGATATCTCAATGGCACTAAGGAGCTTGGACTATGGTACCCAAAGCAAAAGGATTTCACTTTAATTGGATATTCTGATGCAAATTTTGCAGGCTATAAGGTGGATAGGAAGAGCACATCAGGATGTTGCCAATTCTTAGGAGCATCCTTGATCAGTTGGCACTCAAAGAAGCAAAATTCACTTGCTCTATCCATTGTAGAAGCCGAATACATTGCAGCTGGAGCCTGTTGCTCCCAAATCCTTTGGATAGCTCAACAAATGCGAGATCTCGGCATCAACCTCAAAGGTATCCTAATTAAGTGTGACAATACTAGTGCCATATCCATCACTAAGAATCCTGTTCAGCATTCAAGGACCAAACATATTGATGTAAGGCATCATTTCATTAGAGATCATGTTGAAAAAGGTGATGTGTCCATATCTTTTATTTCTACTGATTATCAATGGGCTGACATCTTTACTAAGCCTTTGGCAGAGGACAGGTTCACCTTCATTAGACGAGAGATTGGGATGCTTAACAAGGATGCACTTTCGTAGGGGGGGCTTTCCCTTTACGAAAGATAAACTCCACTCAGTATCAAGACCTTTGAGAGTTATGTCAAGGTCTGCAAACTGAACAGTGGAGCACATATATCGGATCACACATTTTTGGTTAATATCTTCCTAGATATTTAATCAGTTATTTTTATTATTTTTCAAAAATCCGTTTTCATCCTTGAACCGTTGGAGATATTTTATTTTGGAACAAAATCTTTTCGGTTATCTCCCTCCTAAATATTTGGATTATTTGAAATTTGAATTTGAAAGGTTTTAAATTGGCAAGTATCATTACCTTCCCCCCATTGGAACTCTACAACCGTCCCATCAATCCATCACCCTCTCTCTCTACTTAAACCCAATTCTGTATCCGATTACAATCCACACTCAGAAATTATCCAAACCCTTTCCACTTCTTCATCTTCAACCTCTCAATCGCCTCTCAAGAAACCCTAACCGACTACTTCCATGGCACCCAAAACCAAGAAAGTTGTCACTCCCAAAAGACTTGGCGCCACCGCCAAGGGACGCCAGGCCACTGCTACCTCTCCCACACCCGAACCTGCTACTCAAGCCATCATCACAGCCGTTGTCTAGAGCACCATTACGGCGAGCACGGCCACGGCTCCCAAAGGCTCTCAAAAGCGCTCTGCGAAGAAGCCGATCAGTGCCAAACAGAAAGGGAAGAGAAAGGTCTTAGCTAAGGACCCAGATGATGATGTGGAGGAAGAGGATCTCGACAACCTCCTGTAGCGAGATGCTGCCAAGGAAGCCGATGAGGAGGCCTTAAGGAAGAAAAAGGCTGATGAGGAGGCCGAGCTTGCTAAGAGACTGGCCGAGGAAGAAGCTGAGCGGATTCGGAAGGAAGCCGAAGCCGAGGAGTTTCCATCCGAGGAGGAGCAACCTGAGGAAGATGAAGAAGAAGAGCAAGAGGGATCTAAAGAGGACGAGGAACCAGAAAGAGATGACGCGGGGTCCGCTGAGGACTCGGGGTCTGAGGAAGAGGAGGAAGAATCTCCCTCTCCTTCTCCTCCTCCCTCGTCTCCAAAGAAGCGGAAAGCCCCTGCTGCTGTCAAGCCTCCATCTTCCAAGCGCACCAGGAAGGGCACTGTCAAGGGTCTTGTAGCGCCTGTCAAGAGAGTTGCTCCAACAGTTGCACGCAGAAAGAATGCAGACCCCCCGGCCTATATCCAGGTAAATCAATCCTTGCCCTCCTCTTGGTTTCAAGATGCTGAGACTGCTGGTAAGTGGGTAGACGAGTTTCGTACTCGTAAGCTTAGCTGTTCAGATTTTTTAGATTTTGAATTCTTTGAAGCTTTGAAGATACCTTGCATTGAGCTCCTCAAAAATTCCCCAGCCTGGACTCTTCTTAACCGTGAAACTGTCTATTACCCCCAGCTTACCCGCCTTTTCTACATTAACCTAAAAGCCAAAAACGACACCAATGGTTGGTCTTTGGAGACTGTTGTCAAAGGGGTTAGAATCTCTCTCAACCCCAATGATTTTGCAGATCTCCTAGGCTTACCTACCCCTGTTCCACCCTCTGAAATCCACCCCTCAAAAGAAAATTGCATCATCTTATCCCGAGCCAAATATCTTCTACCCGAAGCATCCAACAGTACCTCAAAGTAACTCACCCACTCATCCCTAACCCTTGAGGCAAAAATAATTTTTAACATCATTGTTCGATGCCTCTTACCCCGTCTTAACTCTGGCTCACTCCTTACTGACAATGTTATGGTTCTGCTCTATCGCATCCTAAATAGCCTTGATCTTGATCTGGCCAACCCTATCCTTGGAACCATGGCCCATGCCAGAAAAGCTCGAAAAGGCTCTCCCCTCCCCTTTGCTACCCTTTTGACCCCTATCTTCAAAGCTTTTGGAATTGATGTAAAAAATGAAGAACAGCTGCGTCATACGGGTAAGTTCGACTCTAAAGGCCTTGAAAAGATTGGCATCACTCGGTCTCCCCAAGGGATCTTGAGTCTTGCCACTCCTTCAAAAGCCTTTCCCACTGCTCCAGCTTTCGATGAACGCATTGACAACTTAGAGTTGGGCTTGGAGGAAGTTCGCTTGGATATTAAGGAGCTGCAGAAGGAGATGATGACGGAGATGAGCGGGATTTCAAAGATGTTGGAAGGACTGTGGACGAGGCTCACTGATGATGCTCCGGATGACTAAGCCTAAACCTTAATCCACTCCTATCCCACCCCTAAAACTTGATACTTTGCTGGTTTGTTGGAAACATTTTCAAAACTTTTGGTGAATTTCTGGTGATTGTTTTTACCTCCGCCCTTTGTTGAAAGACAAAAAGGGGGAGATGATCGTTAGACTTTGAAAACCTCTGCTTAAAGGTCTTGGAAGACCTTCGTTTTTGATTTATGGTTTTCGGTTGGATGTCTTCTTACGTTAAAACTTTTGATCCAACATTTGTCTAACCCTTGCAGGTACTTAGTCGGAATTCCATTGTATTATCTATTTTTGACTAAGTTGCAGGGATGCACAGGTTTTGTCTTTCATCAAGGGGGAGATTGATAACTCCCTCCCTTGATGAAAAATCGGAATAGATGTTTCAAAGGCTTTGACAGGATATTTGTGTCAAAGGCCTTGGAGCATTAACAGTTGATGAAATACAAAACCTATATTAATTATTCGTATATTATTTTATCTTATTATATACTTCCATTATATTATATATATATATATATATGACTAACCATTTCAGGAAGTATATTCGAGATTACATCCTTCCTTATACATGTTGAGGAGATCAGTTCAAAATAGATCATGGCGTTCAAAGTGTCCATAAATAGAAGATTGAAGATCAAACTGATTCGAAGGAGCCGTTGGAGATCTGGTGGTGAAGATCCTCACGCTCCATGCTCTTTTATAAAGGAAAGGAAGGAGAAGACAGAAAATAAGTGCTACACACGAGCTTTCATTCATTCAAGCGATCTGTCTAATTCCAAGTGTCTCTCTCCAAAGCGCTCAAGAGTTTCTTGTTTATTTCAAAGCCTTTGAGAGTCACTGTGAGCTTATAGGATATATTTATTTCAAGTGTTAATCGAGAGTTTACAACTCGGGAAGTTGCACTAGGCTATTGATTTGCGAGAGTTAGAGGATTGTACTAGATAGCTGAGAGAGGTGGGGCTCTTCTAGATTGGTCTAGGACTCCAAGGGAACGTGAGTTGACTAGATTGCAATTGTATAGGAGAGAGTCTTCTCGGTGAGCTATTAGGATCCTAAGCTAAGCAATCAATAAAGCCTTTGAATCCTAGGGTTGTGGAAGAACCCTAGGCGGGGACGTAGGCCAAGTTGTGCTGAACCTCGTAAACAATTACTCGTGTTCTTTACTTATTTGCTTTACCTTATTTCCACACTTGGTTCGAATTGATTAACTTTGTGATTCAGGTTTATCTCAAAGGTTTTGGTACAAGCTCCAAAAGTCTTGAGACTTTCTGCGAAAAACGGGCATACTCTATTCAACCTCCCTTCTAGAGTATTTCTTATTACATTGTTTTTTACATTATCGAACCTTCACATCACAATACCTCGATAACTGTGTATAGATCACGCATGCGAGGAGGGCGATTATTATCCATCGAGGGCAAACACTCGCCAGACCCAGTTTCCACTTATATAGGTCTTCCAATTGGCTGCAAGCAAATATCTTAAAAGTCAGCCAGACGCAGGGCCCAAAACCGAACATTTGAGAGAGTGCCATCTTTTGTAGTATCATCGTATATTTGTTATTTAAAAAGTGGGTGAGGATTCCAGATAGGGAAAAATAGTAACCAATTTGCAGGAGAAATGAGAATCTCCAACAGACAAAATTAAAGAAGCTCCAAAGAACACATACAAGTGGTGGCCGCATAAGTGCATTTCCTTTTCCTATGTCATTTGGTCCTACATCTGCCTTCAGTGCATTTGAATTCTCTGCTGCAGAATCTTGAATGGCAGATGCTGCTGCTGCTAGTTCAGGAGGCGAAATCAGGGTCATACTCCTAAAAATAAAAAAAATGGAAATTTGAGCATGGTAAATCATCCAAAATTGATATATCTGTCCTAATTGGGTACGAATTAAGAAATCACCTGCTCTTGTTGGCTACCAACAACAAGGACATTATTAGATTTGTTTTTCATCGTAGACTCCATGCGCAATTGTTCCTGCATAAATAAGATGTTTACACTTCTTTGCTTAAGTCTACAAGTCTATAATGTCATGTCCATTAGAATAATAATCTCCACTCACTAGCTTTCTGCAATATTCTTTCCAACTGTCCTCGCTCAACCCAAAGTTGTAAAAATCAGATATATCAGCACCAGGGTGATTCCATGGTCTCTCTTCAAAGCTATCAATGTTGATATCAAATATCGTCCTGAAAACAACACAAAAGCTCATAAGAAGCTGTATGATCAAAATATCAAATAAATGCGCTCACACATGCTAAACATAAGCAATCACATAAAATTTACTGATGTGATCCTAGCATCCAGTTGCTCTGTAGAACCCTCAAGTATGGCCTCTGTGCTAATTTCAAACAGTCAAACAAATTACATGACACTGAAGTACTAAATAAGACTCAATAAAGCAATAAGGCTTAATCCTATCTCCTGGATTGATGATAGTTTCTAATAAACTATTGTAGTAGCTAGGCTTCCATTGGTGATTCAAAAAAACACTTTCATATATTGAGCTAAGGAGCTCTAATCTTTGAGGATGTCATAGATTCCATGCTATCTGGATAAAAAAAAAACAACACTAGCTACACCAGTGACGTGCGAAAAATATTCTCGATCTCTTGAAATGCAGGAAAATAAAAATTGAACATCTCCATTGGAAGAATACATTAACCCTAAAATGCCTTTTCCATTTAAACATTTCATCGAACACTTCAAAGGCATCAATGATACATTAACTGCAACTTATACTTAGGTTAGAAATTTAAACCAAAAGTCATAGAATCAGTATCATGGTCATCCTCCCAGATTCATTCTTTCAAACCAATTAGGGAATCACCAATTAGGGCTCCCTGTTCAATTTTGAAACCGCCGATTGCAATTGCAGCAGCCAAATGACCCAATCCTAAATTCTATCTATGAATGAAAAAGCGAGATCACGAAAATTGAAAGGAAAGACTAAATTCGAGTAAGAGAGGGGGGAGAGATGCGTACCTGGAGGCGCGGGTTGAAGTAGGTGATCGATGACGCCGACATCATCACCTGATCGACGGCACTGGTGGGAGGCGCAGGTTGAACTACGCCATTATCGTTGCTGCCCGAGATGGGGCTGTTGAGTACCGCGTTGGTTGCTGCTCTGTCGTAGATGAGAACTACGCTGGTGGTGAGGACAAGGGAGGGGAGAAGGAGAGCAACGATGGATCGAGCCATGGCAGAATGAATCGGAAGGAGAAGAGAGTGGTCGAAGACAATGGCCTTTTGTTTCCGGCTTTCTAACCCGTCCTAACCGGTCCAGTTCAATTTTTTTTTAAAGCCAGACCCGTGCAGCTTATTCCCTAATCACTCTATTTTCACTTTAAGCAAATTTTTCATCTTAAGCCCCATTTTCACTTTAACCTCACCATATATATATATATATAACCTATAAAGAAAGCTTTTTGTCCCATTAATATCCAAATAATGTGCAACATTCTTAAATACTAATTTGTTTTAGTTATAAAGAAGTTAAAAAAAAATAGTATTGAAGATTTTAAAAAGAAAATAAATAATATTTATAAGAAGCTAAAAAAACCAATGCACATTCAATTAAAAGAAGATAAAAATTCTAATTAATATAAACAAAAAAATATTTTTACTATTTCTCTATAAAAAAAATGTGTACATTTAAGTATACATTAATAATAATAATAATAATAATAATAATAATAATAATAATAATAATAATAATAATAATAATAATAATAATAATAATAATAATAATAATAATAATAATAATAATAATAATAATAATAATAATAATAATAATAATAATGTTGTCTGATGATGGATCAATTGCCTTCTTTGTTCACGGATTGCCTCGTCCGGTTATTAATGTTGTTAGTTCTTCGGTTGATTTAGTTCCTGTGAATGATGAGGGTGCCATCTTGAACCTATTGTGGGTGTTGATGTCGCTTTGTTGGAGAGGGTGTTTAATGTTCAAGTTCATAAAGTGAAGAATGTCTCTTGGAAGTGTAGATTGAATTTTGCTAGAGTTTTTAAGGACGCCCTTGATAGGGTCATATATGCCCCGTCTAATGTGTCAGCATGGGTGTCTCTCTTTATTATGCCTCTTTGTATCCTTCATAGGTACAAGCCCAAAACTAGCGCGGAAAATCGTTCAGGGTTGAAGAGGCGCCTGCAGATTGATAGTATTTCAAAGGCTATTCAGACGTGGAGGGAGCCTAGGGGTATTAATCGGCAAGTAATTTTGATGTCTCTTCTAGTGGTAGGGAGAGGTGTCGAGAGGAGCAGGCCATTAGGCAATGTAAGAGGAAGGTTGGTGATGGACATTTTTCTACGGCTATTCGTATTCTCACGTCTTCGGGTGTCACTACGCAGACGGAGGATGCTCTTAAAGAGCTTATTGACAAACATCCTTTCTCTCTGGCGCCCTACATATCTCCTGAGCTTATGGTAGGTGACTCCTAGCAGGTTTCCAAGAGTTTGGTTTTAGACATGATTAGAAGCTTCCCAAAGGGCACGTCGTGTGGGAAAGACGGGCTCCGTGCTCAATATTTGTTGGATGCTCTTAGTGGTGCAGCTGTAGCCATCACTGAGGAGGTGTCTGACTCTATTACGGGTGTGGTTAATTTATTTCTCAAGGGTCGGTGTCAATTTTCTTTGAATGAATTTGTTGTAAATACCTCTCACGCCTCTCATTAAGCCATGTGGGGGGATTTGACCCATTGTTGTTGGTTCGATTTGGATACGTTTGGTGTCTAAAGTGGCAGCATCTTCGGTTGGTAACACCCTTAAGTCTTATTTGGAGGATGCACAGTTTGGGGTGGGTATTTCGGGTGGCGGAGAAGCGGTGTTACATGCGGTTAACATATTAGTAGAGTCTCAGGGTTATGATAATAGTCTGACTATGCTTTTGGTTGATTTTAAGAATGCTTTTAATCTGGTTGATCGTAGTGCTTTGATTAAAGAGGTTCGTCACATGTGCCCTTCCATAGCCCATTGGGTTGAGTTTTGCTACGCACGCCCTGCTCGTTTATATTACGATGCTCACGTCCTCTATTCGTGTCAAGGAGTTCAACAAGGTGACCCTCTTGGCCCTTTACTTTTCTCACTTACGCTACATCCATTGATTCGTAAGGTTATGGGTAATTATGAGCTGAAGCTTAATGCTTGGTATCTTGATGATGTGACGCTGATTGGGGACACTATGGTGGTTAGCAGAGCACTTGCTATTATCCAAGAGGATGGCCCGACCCTAGGACTTCATTTGAATATTGATAAGACAGAAATATTCTAGTCGAGTGAGGACCCACGTTGTAGGAAGGTTGGGGTTTTTCCTGAGCATATTTCACGCCCCGTGGGGGGGGTTAAGCTCCTCGGTGGGGCTGTTATCTTGGATCTTTCTTTTAGTAATAAGGTGATGTTGAGAAGGGTTTTGAAAACTAATGATTTGATGGAGGCTATCAAGCAGTTGGAAGATCCCTAGTGTGAGTTATTGCTTTTACGAGCCTACTCGGGGGGTCTCACGCCTCTACTTTGCAATGCGAACAACCCCCCCTTCATGTTTTGTAGATGCTCGGGAAGTTTTTGATGATTTTTTGAGACTTTCACTTGAACATATAGTTACGCTTGGAGGATCGGGCTTTGGTCCTATATAGTGGTGCCTTTCTACTATGCATATTGAGTGTGATGGGCTTGGAGTTTACACCGCATCCAACATGCTTCATTACGCTATTCTCACTTCGAGACTTCAGTCCCGTGGTTTGCAAGATTGTATTTTGAGAGGATCTGGAGTAGTTGGTGATGGGGTTGCTTTCGGAGTAGCAACTTCTAGTTAGAGTAATGTCATTGATAAGGATGAATTGGACATATGTACGTTACAGCCGACCCCCTGTCTGATGAAGAAATTGGCTAGCTATTACTACAATCATGTTGACAAGCACCTCAAGATGCAATTTGCTCTTACTAGTAGGCAAGAAGCTCTAATCGCAAACCTGAAGCTCCCTATGGCCCAACAATGGCTAAAAGCTGCACTTATACCCGGCCTTGGTCAGGTTATGAACCCCGCTACTTTTCGGTCCATTCTTAAGTATTGTCTTGGGATTGAGTTGTTTCAGGCGGGAGCCAAATGCCCTGCTTGTGAGAAAGGCATTTTGGATCCGTGGGGGGATCATGTCCTTGCTTATGCTGCTGATGTTGGTGTTAAGCACCGACATAATATGGTGCGTGATGTTTTATATGATGAGTGCTTGAAGGCTGGGATTTCGGTTCGTAATGAAGCGTCTACTGACATGGTTGATGGCAAGGGAGGTGAGCTACGTCCAACTGATCGATATTCTGTTCTATAATTGGTTCCAGGACAAGGACACTTATGTTGACATTGCATGTACTTCTATTTTTAGCTCTTTCGATCTTTCAGATTTCATTCCAGGTAAGGCTGCCAGAGTAGCTGCTGAAAGCAAAAGGAAAAAATATGAGGATGTTTGCAGAGAAAAAGGATATATATCACTTTCTACCGTTTTCCTTCTCTACTATTGGTGACGTAGGGGATGATGTCATGGGACTTCTCAAGCGGGTGTATGGGGTCACTAGAGGTATACCTGGATATAGTAAGGATATTTGTTACACTTTGACTAGAGTTGCTTTTAGTATTCAGAAGGGTTGCGAAACTTAGCTTGCGGAACTTATGCTTTTTTGGCATCTCGATTGCAGTCTGCTGAGTTGCAAGCTAAGCTTCTACGTCCCTCTGGTATCCTTGATGTTGGTCCCACTTTTGATGATGCATGCCATGCTTTTAATGAGACGACGGGTTCTGATCTTCTACGCGGCCCTAATGAAATCGCTGCCCCCAAACTTATGAAGAAATTGGCAGATATATATTTCACGAAGGCTGCTGCTACATCGGGCTCTGTTTTCTCTTTGACTCTGCGACATGTGGCATTGTGGAAGTCTCAGTAGGGTGCTCACTCCTCCGATTGGTTGCGTGCAGTTCCTATTTCTGGGCTGGGCCAGACTATGAATGGAAGGACCTATCGTAATGTGCTTAGCTATCGACTAAGTGTTCCTTTGTTTGCGGTATCTAGGCCATGTCCGGCTTGTTCTCGGGTCTTTGATGGTGATGTTTATGGAGATCATGTTGTGTCTTGCGCTGGTACTGTGGGCATTAAACATCGGCACAACCTGGTGCACGACACCTTATTGGATATCTGCTATAGGGCTGGGATTACTGCCGGTAAGGAAGTTGATATCGGTTTGGTTGATGGGCATGATAAGTCACTTCGTCCGACAGATTTGCTTCTTTATTCATGGGATAGGGGGCGAGATGTGTGTGTTGACCTGACGGGGTCCTCCCCTTTGACTCAGTCAGGGGTGTCTGAATTTGGTCCAAAGGCCGAAGGCCTTTGGACCAAATACTAAATGTCCTAAAAAATTTCATTTACTAGTAAATGTCCATTATTTTTCCATAATACCAAGTTTGCCCTTGCCTGTTTCTTATCTATCCGCTTCTTTTTTTTAGATCTGAGAACCACGAAGCTCTCGGAATCCTCTCCCATGGCGCCTCCTCTAGACTGATGCCAGTTCGACATCGATCTGTCTACGAGTCCTTCTCGCGCCTCCGTCTCCATCTCCTCTACGCCGCCTCCTTCTTCCTTCATTCGTCCTTCACGAGTGGAAGCCGCCGAGGAAGAAACAACTCAGATCGGGCAAAATTGGAGCCGGATCCAGTTTGTGATTCTGACTCAAACGGCGTCGCCACACCTCCCCCTCTCCTCCAGATTTCATCTGCACCATCGCCCTCAACCGCCGCCTTCACCTTCATCCTCTCCGATTACCACACATCAAGCCGCCGAAGAAGAAACAACACAGATCGGGTAAAATTGGAGCCGGATGCGGTTGGTGGCGGTGGCTCCTTCCTCGACGCGCCTGCTGCCACCGATAGGAGATGAAAGAGTAGAAGAATGACGGCACCGACCTCCGATCATCATCAGATCACGATCTTCAAAATTAGCAAAATTCAAAATTAGCAAAACCTAGAGCTATGATCAGTCGAAGACCTGCAATTCAAATGAATCAATAACAGAGAAATTGATGGAAGAAAAATGCGGGCTTTATTTACAGGAGGTATAAATTTCCTTTGCAAAATGTGTAATTGGTGTTTGGGGTGAAATTGGTGTTTGTGGTGACTGTACTATTTGTAGCTTGCCATGTTTGAGAAGTCAACAGCAGTTTGCTTCTCAAAGGTTTGGTTTGCCATTTTTTTTTCCTTTTTTCCTTTTAGTGGTGGGATTTGAGTTGTGGAATGTAGGATTGTAGGGTGGTGACAATATTTATGACATTGTTTTTATTTTGGTTACAGTGTCTATGACCTTGTTTTTATAGTGGTTACAGTGTATATGACCTTATTTTTATAGTGGTGACAGTGTCTATGATCCTGTTTTATTTTGGCTATAGCGTCTATGACTCTCTTACCCGTTCATCTATTAGAGGAGAACTGTCCCCACACGTATTTTGGCTTCTCATTAGCCCCTATAGGGTTTGTGCCTCCCGTGTCATAGGGTTTTCCTTTGATTACAGTGTCTTTAACCCTTTTTTCATAGTGGTGACAGTGTCTATAGCCCTGTTTTTATTTTGGTTACAACGTCTCTAAGGTTTCCTTTGATTACAGTGTCTATGATCTTTTTTTTTCATAGTGGTGACAGTGCCTACACCCCTTTTTTCATAGTGGTGACAGTGTCTATGACTTTGAAACCACATGTATTTTGAGTGCAAGTGTCTATGACCTTTGATTACAGTGTCTATGACCTTATTCTTATAGTGATGAAAGTGTATATGACTCTCTTACCCATTCATATATTGAAGGAGAACTGTCCACCTAATGTCTTTTGGCTTCTCATTAGCCCTTTTAGGGTTTGTGCTTACCTTGGCTTAGGGTTTTCCATTTGGTGACAACAATAATCTCTTAATGACGTACTATACTTAACATTTTAGGGTTTGGAGTTTAGGATTTAGGGTTTAGAACCCTAAATCCTAAACCCTAAACCATATTGTACATCACATGTTCTTTTGGCTTCTCATTAGCCTCTTTAGGGTTTATGCTTCCCTTTTCCTAGGGTTTTCCTTTGATTACAGTGTCTATGAACCTTTTTTCACAGTGATGACAGTGTCTATAAAGGTGTTTTTATTTTTATTACAGCGTCTATAGAGTTTTCCTTTTGGTTACAGTGTCTATTGCTTTGTTTTTATGGTTGTGACAATGACTATGACACTGTTTTTATTTTGATTACAATGTCTATGACCCTCTTACCCATTCATGTATTAGAGGAGAAGTGTCATCACATTTATTTTGGCTTCTTATTAGGCCCTATAGGGGTTGTGCTTCCCTTATCATATGATTTCTCTTTTATTACAATGTCTAAGATCATGTTTTTATAGTGGTGACAGTATTTATGACTTTATTTTTATTATGGTGACAAAAGTAGTTACATTTTTAATTTTTTTTAATTGTGGTGACACTACTTTAAAAAAATCTAGAAAACTATAAATTAGAAATTAGAGAAGAAGTGTCATCACATGTATTTTGACTTCTCATTAGCCCCTATAGGGTTTGTGCTTCCAATTTCCTAAGGTTTTCCTTTGATTACAGTGTTTATGACCCTTTTCATAGTGGTGATAGTGTCTATGACCTTGATTTTATTTTGGTTACATCGTCTATGACCCTCTTAGGCTCTTATCCATTCATATATTAGAGGAAAACTGTCACCACTTATATTTTAGCTTCTTATTAGCCTCTATAGGGTATGTGCTCCCTCGTCCTAGGGTTTTCCTTTACTTACAGTGTCTACGACTCTGTTTTGATTTTGATTACAGCGTCTATGACGCTCTTACCCATTAATATATTAGAGGAGAACTGTCACCACATTTATTTTGGCTTCTCATTAGCCCATATAGGGTTTGTGCTTCCTTTTTCCTAGGATTTTCCTTCGATTCCAATGTATATGAACCTTTTTCATAGTGGTGACACTGTCTATAAAGCTATTTTTATTTTGGTCAACGTCTATAGTGTTTTCCTTTTTATTACAGTGTCTATGACTTTATTTTTATAGCGGTGAGAGTGGCTATGACATTGTGTTTATTTTCATTACAGAGTCTATGACCCTCTTACAGGATTTGTTCTTTCTTTATGATAAGATTTCTCTTTGATTACAATGTCTATGACCATGTTTTTATAGTGGTGACAATATCTATGACTTTATTTTTTTATAGTGGTGACAATATCTATGACTTTATTTTGATAGTGGTGACAACAGTATTTAAATTTTTATTTTTTTATTGTGTTGATAGTGTCTATGACCCGGTTATTATTTTGGTTACATCATCTATAGGGTTTTCATTTTGATTACAGTGTATTTGGCCGTGTTTTCATAGTGGTTACAATGTCTATGATCCTATTTTTATTTTGCTTACAACATCTATGACCCTCTAACAATTCATATGTTATAGGAGAACTGTCACCACATGCATTTTGGTTTCTCATTAGCCCATATAAGATTTCCTTTTGATTACAGTGTCTACGAACAAGTTTTTATAGTGGTGACAGTATCTATGACTTTATTTTTATTATGGTGACAATAATAGTTACATTTTTAATTTTTTAACGGGGATTATGCGAGTTAGAAAAACTTCTATAATTGCGGGATAATTTCTGAAATTTTAGAAATTAACACAGGGGCATATTTTATAAAAAAAAAAGTCTGGGAGGTTTGGCGTAATT
Organism: Persicaria tinctoria; assembly: GCA_037127255.1. NCBI lineage: Eukaryota > Viridiplantae > Streptophyta > Magnoliopsida > Caryophyllales > Polygonaceae > Persicaria > Persicaria tinctoria. The sequence continues at coordinate 35,359,474 of JBANSL010000012.1, read as the reverse complement.
ACTCTTCTTCTTCCCCCATCTCGAGCAGCTTCAACAGTGATTTTCGCCGATCTTCCGATGACTCGTTCTCCTTACACAGAGCTCCGTTTGACCCGTATGACCTATCAAACTGACGAGTGCAATCTCTACTTCAGCATCGTTGTGTTTATTATGTCGAAGAATGATCTGACACACCGAGACGAGTGCTTGAACAGGGGCTATTCAGGGGTTGTTTCACGAAGCTCCAAGGTGTCCGACAATGGCGGTTAGCGGTTTTATATAAATTTGAGAGGGGTTTCTGCACGAAAACCATCATTGAGAGATGTAGAACGTGATTGAGTGGGTAGAAGGCTTGGATTTAGGGTCGAACGTGATTTAGGGTGCACGAGGAGCTTCGATTCGACCTTCAGTGGAGGAGGGCTCGGTTGTGAGGCTTGGGAGAGTGCAACAGCAGCAGGGGCGGATGGCGCTGGCGACGGTGCGGTGGTGGCAGCGTTGGCGACGGTGCGGTGGTGGTGGCGCCGACGATCGATGGTGGTGCGGTGGTGGCTCGAGAATGAAAGCCATATCTGTTTTTGTCCCTTTTTACAGTGATTTGGGAAAGCAAAATGAAACGCATGTAATTGTGGGGAAATAAGGGCAGGGGTAAAATGGGAAATTGTGGACACTTACCTAATATTGCAACCCTTGTGTAATATGGCTTAAAATTTGGACCCCAAATGGCCACTTAGCAAAAAACCCCTAAAAAAATTGGTCTCATGCATAGCACGGGCTAAAACCCTAGTATTCCTTTAAAAAAAAAGCTAACTAACTAAATTTATTTAAAGACTCGGATTTTCGAATCCTAATTTTTTACGGAAAAAAGAAATTTAAAATGAATTTAAATCGGATTTAAAACTCGTTTAGCGGATTCCGACCTGAAACTAAAATTGTACGAGCGATTTCCGTTCTTTCACCTCGAGATTATAAAATAAATTCGGATGTTGATACCCTTTTCGGTTTTAAAAATTTAATCGATCAAAAAGCATAATTCAAGAAAACTAACCTTCAAAATTCGAAATTTGTGTATTAATAATTTATTTTTGAATATTAGTTAACCAATTCATCACACAATCTTCAACAACTCCCTGAACCTCACCTTTTCAAATACATATCTACTCCCTCCCCCGTCATTCTTCATTCACATCGACCTCCTTGTTGTGAGCTGAATCTGCCATGTCATAATGCGTATTTTAATTCCATATTCTTTACATTTTGCATATTTCGGGTTGGGAATATGTCGGATTTATGTAGTTTATGCTTATTTTTTCAGAAATGGAGATCTACATAAGTTTCTGTTTAATATCGCAGAATATGGAACCATTTTGGGAGAAAACCAAGAAGCGAGAACCGGAGCACAAAGCTACTCGACATCGACAAGCCCTTGTCGATCTCGACAAAACATGCCTAGACACCAGCCAGCATCGAGGAGGCTATGTCGAGAAGCTGAAGGCGAAGAACCCGAATCCAGACCCTACTCGATATCGAGTACGGGTACTCGAGGTCGACAAAGAGGTGGAGCCAGGACCAAGCACATCGAGAAGACTTACCCGACCAGCCAAGCCAGACCTAGTCGACGAGCCTCTCTACTCGATGTCGACGAGGGGTCCTCGAGATCGACGAGCGCCAGGAGCCATGTCCGAGTATGTCGAGCACCAGCTAGCCGAGACGACGAGCCGAGCCAGTCGACGTCAATCCTACTCGAGATTGACTAGACCTTTGTCGAGATCGAGTAGAACGCCAGAAGCCGCGTTACTCAGTTTGACGAATCCTACTCGGTGTGGGATTACTTGGGCTCGAAGATTGCCGATTCTATCCAAAATCATCAAGATACATCATGAAGGAGAAGATTTATCCATTGAAGACATTTTAGATATAAGTTCCCCTTTTAGATTTAATTCCTTTATTGTTTTTATTTATCATTAAGCCTTTTTAGATATAGTTTTAGATATAGATAGATATTTCTTTCCTAGAATAGCTAGGGATTGAAGCCTATAAATAAAGCCCATGGGGCTAAGTTTTATTCATTCAATTCAATTCCAGTCAGAGACAAGTAGTTCCACAGAGACGGTTTAGGAGTTCGAAGGTTTTAAGGTTTTTGCGTTAAACGAGAGTTGGATCGCCGGGATTGTAAATTCTTTGAATTTAGTTTAATGCAAGTTGTTATTTCCTTTCAATCAATGTCTGAGGTTGCAATGAAGCGCGAGTAGTCCACCTACTTCTAGGGTTGGGGCGAGCCCGACGATAGCCATGCATAACTGAGGTAAATATCCGACCTTTAACATGTTTTGAGCATTTTCCTACTTCTTTATGTGTTTATTACCCATCTAATGGAGATCCATGATAACAACTTGGATTATAAACATAAAATCGGTAGAGACAATTAGGGTTTCTTGAAAGAGTTGTCTAATTGTTGGAAAAGGCGAAAGCTTAATCCTTTGATGCAATTCACATGATTATCTGTTTTATCTATGCCTTATGCATGCTTGGTTATCGTCGTTGCAAACCCCAAACTTGGATGCCTTTGACATAAAGTTTATTTTCGAAGTTCCAAAGCAGTTGCATTTAATTTCTTTCGTTTTAGTTTCTGCCCTACTCGATCTCGACCAAGTCTGGTCGATCTCGAGTTACTGATATTCGATCTAGCATCGCTATAGCTTACTGTGCGCAGGTACTCGACCAAGACCAACTCGACGTCGACAAGGCCTTACTCGATATCGAGTAGCCTCTGGTCGATATCGACCACCACCCCTGTGCTTGCTGCTGCGCTGTGTTCGACTGTCCGATCTTCTGTCGAGTTGCTGTACTCGAGATCTAGGACCCTGTTGTCAACTTTTGTCCGTGAGATTTCTCCACTGCCTAGGATCCGCTGACACGTTTCCTCGTTGATCGATCTTGACTTCCCACTACTGCATCGGGAGGAAGTCTTGTAATTATTTGCAAGGGATGGAATCTGGTTTGCTGTGATTATTTATATTTTAATTTGCATTCACGATTTCCTCCTACAACACTCCTCACCGAGTCGCCGCCATTCTTCATCATCACCATCACCAACTCCCATTCTTCACCACATCACTCTCACTCCCGCTCTCTTCATTCAGCAGCTCCATCACCACTTCGCTCTCTTTTGCTCACCATCTCCATCACCTACTTCACCATTCAACGTCACCATCATCATCATCATCCCCTCTCTCTCCTTCACCATTCAACGCCACCACCACTCCCACTGCATCACCTCCATGTTCCTCATCCCTCCCTTCCGTCGAGCCAGCAGTGGGAACCCTCTCTAGGAGCCATGACAGCAGGAGGAGCCGGAGATCGAGCACGAGCACTGCCATCCATCACTTTCCCCATTCGAGCGTGAACGACTCTTCGGTAAGCCGTTCTCCTCCGTTTTCGATCGAAATCATCCCTGAGCTTCATCATCACACTCACCCATGTCCGACACAGGTCTGATGATCCATCGCGAGCCTCCAACAACACCCAGAACTCCAATCGAAGCTCCGACATCCGCGAAATTACCTCGGTGACCTTCGTTCATTTTGTTCCTTGCCTTCGATCAGTTGTTTCACATTATTATGGGTCGGGAAAAGAGCGTGAGCTAAGTGTGGGTCGATTGGGCGTGCTCGAGAGCTCCGGCGAGCTCGAGAGCGGCAAAGTCATCGCAGTTACGTGAGTGTGAGCGAGGGCGCAGGCGGGGGCTGCGAGCGTTAGCTGGACTGGACGTGGGAGGTGCGAGAGCTGAATTGGGCAAGTCCGTGTGAGCAGGCAAGCAGACGGTAGTGCGAGAGGCGAGTCCGACGTCGAGCGAGCCATGGCGCAGGCGGGATTTTCTTCCTTTTGAATTTCGGGAAGGATTTTCTTCCTTTTGAAATTCGCACTCAATTTCTTATAGAGCTTAAAAATAATGCTTTTTATGGCAAATTTAATGAGTGTCCTCTTGAACATATTACCAATTTTTCTGACATGTGCCATACTCTTGCTGAAGGTACAACTCTGGAATATGTCAAAATGAAAGCTTTCCGCTGGTCTCTCGCTATACCTGCACTGAAGTGGCTAGAAGGACTGAAACCAAGATCACTCACAACATGGGCCCAAGTAGAGCAAGAGTTTCTGAACAAATTCTTCCCACCTGCCAAGACAGCACTTCTTCGGCAGAAAATCACCGCCTTCAAACAGAAGCCTGGGGAACCGCTGACAAAGGCATGGGAACGCTACAAAGAACTGTGGTGATCTTGCCCTACTCATGGGATAGCCACCCTACGTCATTCAGGAGATCTTCTTCAACTCTCTTGATCAAGTCACTAAGGACAGAATCAACCAGTATACTCGCTATGAGTATCTGACGATACCACCAATTGACGCCTAGGGTGTGCTAGACAAGCTCACCAATTATGACAACAAATATGGGTCTACTGCAAATTATGAGGAGAACTCCTACGCCAGGCCAGCACCATCTATGCCACTCTACGAGTCAGCAAAGGAGATTGACCCAGATGTCATGGAGCAGTTCTACAGAGACCAGAATCGCAAGCTCCTCAAGCAAGTCAAATATCTGCCTGTCAACCAGCCTTGCATCGAATGCGGATCACAGCGGCACACCACTACTGAGTGCCCACACACTGAGCAAGTCAGGATGGCAGAAACACATGAGGAGGCAGTTGTTGTTGCAGGAGGATGGTCAAGTATGAAATAGATATGAAATATAAATCAGACTGACTTCCCTGTCTCGGCAAATAAATACAAGACTTCCTCCCGTTGTAGTAAGAGAAAATCAGGATCGAATCCACGAGGAAGCACGTCAGCAGTTCTCAGGTAGCTATCAGATTCTCACAACAGCAGCAGAAAAGCACAAAAAACACAGAAAAGACACAGATAAACCCGGCAAGGGCAACTAAAACAAAAGCAGAAACTAAACTAAACTAAAGACAGAAATAAAGAACAAAAGCAAGCAATAAAAGAAAGCAAGGCAACAAGCTGGTCGATCTCGACAAACAGCTCCTCGAGATCGACAAGAAACAGTAACACAGAAACTTCAAAATTGACAAAGGGCAGAAGCTTCACTCGACCTAGACGAAGTGTACTCGAGATCGAGTACAACCAACTCGAGATCGACCAGACACTACTCTATGTCGACAAGGAACAGAAAACATAAAATTGCAAACTCAAACGCAGAACTCAGAAATCTGACAGAAATAACTCAATATATTAAAAGACTTCCAAAGCCAGGGTATCAACACCACAACGATAACCATGCAAAGTAACACATAAAGGCATAAAAGATTATGCTTTCCATCAAATAACTTTCGTCATTAACAAATAGGCATATAGAGGCTTTCGCATAAACCCTAATTGTTACTAACCCTTTTTCACATAATTAATCCAAGTTGCATTAAGATCACTTTCGCTTCAATAACACAAACAAGGATCACCTTCAACTCTCGCAAAAGAATCATGCTCATAGGGATAGAAGATAAATCGCACAAAAAGATCTGACCTTTATCGCATCGCCTCACCTAGCCACCGTCGGGCTCACCCCAGCCCCAGAAGTGGGTGGACTACTCACGCCTCATCGCAATCACAGACATTGAATTAAAAGAACTAACTTGCATTAAAACTAAATTCAAAGCCTTTACAATCCTGGCAATCAACTTTCGCAGAAAGCCAAAACCCTAAAAACCTTAAAACCCCTAAACTTCTCTGTGGAACTAACTACTTGTCTCTGAAATTGAATATGATGGAATTAGATTGCCTAATGCTCAGCCCCTAGGGCTTTATTTATAGCCTTCATTCCCTAGCTATTCTAGGAAAGAAGATATCTATCTTTATCTAAATCTATATCTAGTTTGCAAAAAGATAAATAAAATGTTTTTAGGAAATAAATCTATAAGAAATAGATAAAACTAAATAAGGTAGGTCTTCATGTCTTGATAGATCTTGTCTCCTTAGATAGAACTTTGATAGATCGGGATAGAATTTTCCGCCTTCGCGACCAAGCAACACCAACTCTACTCGGACAGGCCACGTCGAGACGTTTCTAGACACTGGGCTAGTCGACCTCGAGTAAGGTCTAGTCGACCTCGAGTACAGCTTCTCGGCTCGGCCTGACTCTGCTCGATGTGGCTCGTCATGGTTCACTGGTGCTCGTCGATCTCGACCAGATCTCGTCGAGATCGAGTAGATCTGTGCTCGGCTTCTCGTCCTCGGCTTCTCGGGCAGCTGAGGACTCCGGGTGTGGGCGCTGGGGCTTCATCGATCTCGACTACGCTTTGTCAAGATCGAGTGGATCTCCGGAGCTCGGGTGGGTCTGGCTCTCGATCAGGCTTGCTCGACCAAGGTGGCTCAGTCATGGCTAGTCGAGCTCGACCAGGCCTACTCGTGATCGAGTAGCCTGGGTCTTCAGCTTGATTCCGCTGCTTTGACCTTGGACTTCTGTAGTTGTTTTCTGAGCTTTTCCGACCTTCTGTAGAATTGCTGTAAATGCCTCGATTTCTGCGAATTAAACAGAAACTTGTGTAGATTCCATAATTTGGCAAATAAACACAAACTACATAGATTCTATATTATCTTAGCCCAAATGCATGAAATGTATACAGAAATCGATATAAAAGTTACTGTAAAACATGGCAGATTCAGCTCACAACAAACACCCCATACTTAAGCTTGCTTGTCCTCAAGCAATACTTTTATTTGTCATTCAGGGGAAGTAATCAAAACTCTCAACATCTTAGATTCATTCTTATATAACCCTGCAATCACTTGCCATCCTCGAAAAGGTCCTAGTGTCACAAATTCATGCATGTGCAAATATATAAAAGCAATATCTACTCACAAAAGGAGGGTTATGCATAAACAATTTTTATGTGACAAAGCATCGATAATCCAGAAGACTTTACTTTAAGCTCAAATAAGGAGTAGATTGGTAAAAGGCTAAAGGTGGGCAATTTTTGGGCAATGTGGTGCTTTTGATCCGGGGAAATGGAGTATTTCCAAAACTGAATTTCATACCACATTCCTTCTCCATAAAATTCATCACCTTTCATATTGCTTTTTCTCAATAACAATGCTTTTACCTCTCTGACCTTAGCACTACCTTCTCGCGAGTCGCAAACATGGGTGTCATGAATGGCCCCGGATACTTAGTGCTTTGGACTCCTCACAATGTGTCCCATCTCTCCAAACTATTATCTCAGAGAGCAGGGTCAATCTACCTTTATCTCCTGAGGTGATTGGATTTTCTTTCACTCATTAAATTTTCCATATAATTCAAACAATTTCCTTCCAAACTCCACAAAACACCATATAATGTATCTCCATAATGTAACATCATTCTCAACATAATCCCCGGATAGGGTAAAGAATGGCAAATATTTAGATCATGTGGAGCAATATTTGAAATAAGGCATATTATGGCTTTTGTGATGCATAAGCATGGGTAAGGCTAGGATTATAAACATATGAGCATTATATGGAAATTTAAAGTCCTCCATCATTTTATTATGCAACATGTCAAAAGCAACTTCAAATTTTACCTCCCTTCTATGGTTTTCAAGAGATAATGCACTTCATTGTGACTTCCCTTTACTAGGCAATTTCATGCTATATCTCTAATGAATCCAATTTTGCATCGTCGAGTTCAATATATGCTTCCATGACATTATTCAAAAATTTCAATGGGGGTCATTTTTCTCAAATTTTGGAAAACATGCATATAGGCACATAATTCAATAATGCATTCCAAAATAGCCATGTAGCAATTCTAAAACTAATGCACAAGTAATGTCAAATATGGAAATTATGCATGAATTAAGCCCTTCCCCCACCCCATACTTAAACATTACAGTGTCCTCACTGTATAAAAACAAGGGTAAAGAAAGAAACTCACAAGACATGTGTGCAGATTTCTTTAAATATCGAATGGAAGCACCTACTGGGCCGAGTTTGATTTGGTTCTATCCACTGACCTGAAAAGTGTAGAAGACATATACCAACAAAACAAAAACCAAAATCAAAAACAATGTTCAAAACCAAAACAAAAACAATGTCTCAAATGTCCTAAAAAGTCTATGTACATGCTCTAGCTTTTATAGTCGCTAGGCCGACTCTCTATTTAGCTCAAGGTGGCATCTGCAGGGCCCATGTAGCTTGGGCCTCAAATAGGACTCCATTCTTGTCCATCAGCTGTAATCCACCAGAATGGATCTTGTTCACCACGAAAGATCCCATCCGCTTCTTGTTGAATTTGTTGGGGAACCAATGATCCTTTGATTTAGAGACATAGAGCTTGTCTCCAACTTCATACTCCTTAGGCTCATCATTGGAAATCCTGCACAATCGCACATACCAAGGCAAACCTCTCCCATGTATAGATAAATCTTTGATGGAAATAGGATTGGAAAGATCCATACCTTGGCTGACTTTCGCAGAGACGGAATCGGGGACCACGATGTTTGGTCGATCTCGACTAGGGCTCCTCGAGATCGATGAGGTTGCTGACTCTGGTGGTGGTCTGCTCGAAGAGGCAGAAGTCGATGAAGAAGGCGGCTCGTCAACATCGAGTAGCCTACTCGAGGTCGAGTAGGGTTCTGGCACTGGTGGCTTCATCGTCGAGGAAGGTGCCATCGAGGAAGACGTGGTCTTGTCGGTCTCGACAAGGCTACTCGAGATCGAGTAGCCTTCTCCTCCTTCTGGCTTGCTCATCGTGGAAGGCGGGGCTGAGTTCTCTAAGTGGTTGTCGATCTCGACAAGGGTGGTCGAGATAGACGAGGGCTCTCCTGGCTCTGGAGGTGCGCTCGAGGAAGCAGGGACTGGTGGCTCCGAGTTCTGGTCGACCTCGACAAGCCTACTCGAGGTCGAGTAGGGTTCTCCTCCTTGTTGCTGCGGCGTCGAGGAAGCAGGGACTGGTGGCACTGGGTTATGGTCGAGATCGAGTAGCGTACTCGATCTCGAGTTGGGCTCTGGTTCCGGAGTCGGCAACGTCGATGAAGGCACCGTCGAGGAAGAACAGTGGTGGTCGATCCCGACGACGCCACTCGAGATCGACGAGAGGGGCTCCTCCGGTTTGCTGCTCGATGAAGCTGGTTTTGGTGGAGTCTCCTTGGTCTTGTCGAGATCGACTAGGGGCTGGTCGATCTTGACCCCATACTTAGTCCTTGTGTTCTCCTTGAGGATTGCCATGATCTCCTCCACCTGGGCCTCCATGTCCCTCTTTTCCAGTTCCTCAGGAGTCATATTCCTGACCTTGGGTTCCCCGCAGGTGATGTAGCCAGCTGAGATAGATTTGACCTCTTCCATCGGACCCGTATGCCTTTCAGTTTTGTTGAAGGAATACTCTATTACTTCATCGCTGATGTTGAAGGTGAGCACTCCTTTCCGTACGCTTATGTTGGCATCCACCGTCGCCAAGAATGGTCTCCCTAGAATAATTGGACAAGCAGGATCTTCTTGCATATCAACTATTAAGAAATCAGCAGGGACGAAGCATTTACCTACTTGCACTGGGACGTTTTCCACCATGCCTGTTGGAATGACCACTGTGTTGTTGGCCATGTATAGTCTAGCATCCACAGGCTCCAAGGCACCTATCTTAGTCTTGGACCAAATCGTTAAAGGCATAATACTAACACTGGCTCCAAGATCACATAAAGCATTAATTTTGTATGGACCAAATCCAATAGTTATAGCAAACTTACCTGGATCCGGCCGCTTTTCCAGTATGTCCAGATGGCTGCATTCCTCTGTAATTTCAGCCATTGACCACTTTTTGCTCAGAATCTCCTTCAGGAACTTGACATAGGACGGCATTTCATTGAGAGCTTCTGTGAAGGGTATGGTGACATTCAGCTTCTGCGTAAGCTGCCTCCTAGGGTGGAGGATTCCTAGGAGGACCTTGATTCCATTGCTGTTGATAAGGCCTTTGATCCCCCATATAGCGATTAGGCCCTCCTGCGTAAGCTGCCTCTTCATGATGTTCTGCCATCCTGACTTGCTCTGTGTGTGGGCACTCAGTAGTGGTGTGCCTTTGCGATCCGCGTTTTATGCAAGGCTGGTTGACAGAGAGATACTTCACTTGTTTAAGGAGCTTCTTATTCTGGTCTCTGTAGTATTGCTCCCTGACATCTGGATCGATCTTCTTAGGAGGCTCATTGATAGCATGCATTTAGGTAGGCATATTAGGTTGCATTTAGCATGATTTATATGTGCATAATGCATAGTTTAAGCTAGATTTGCATTTATACTTGTGTTGTTGGTGAAATCGGAATCTACACGCTTTTATGGATTATTTCAGGTATATGTGGATCCGACTAGGAATGAGGAGGCTCATGGATGAAGGAAGAGTGAAGAGGAGGAGGAAAAGTGAAGAGCCCGGGAGCGGAATCAAAGTTAGAGAGCCTAAGTGAATAACAAGTCAGCAGAAGTTGTCGCCAGACATGCTGAACTTGTTTCGCACTTTCTGGAGGCCTCGGTGGTCCGATTGACTATTATGACCATGCGTTGGAAAGCTCTTTCCGAGATCTACAACTTTCGTGTTGACATTGAGACCAGATTCGAAAGGTAAAAATTACTGTGAACAGTAAAAGCCGCCCTGCGGCCAAGCTAGCTGCCCCGCGGCTCGTAGCTTTGACGAACGATTTCGCTGATCGCCGGCCGCCCCGCGGCCTGGGTTGGCTGCCCCGCGGCCTATGCAGAAACGCTGAATTTGCTAAATGGACTTTTTATCTCTTTAATTATGTTTTTAGAATTATTATTTGGCCGACTCTTTTGAGGCTATTTAAGGGCTATTAGGGTTATTTTCTGAGACATCTAACTCATTATCTAATTCATTAGATTATCCATTGAGAGAACTCTAGAGGAGAGCCTCCATGGCCATGGAGTGCTAAACTCTTCCGTTTCGTCTATGGATTGAAGCTTTGGTTTGATAAAGTTGTGAGATTTCTATTCTTGTTCTATTCCTATTGATTCGTATTGATTCTTTTGCGAATATTGTTGATTTCTTCTAGTCCGTACAACTAGTTGAGATTATTGCTAGGATTTTGTAGATTCCTCGTAGCGAACCTTAATCCATAGTAGCAATCATGCCTTTTTAGGACTCGTAGGACTAAACTGGTGTGTAGAGAATCAATTACATGTTAAATGCTGACTCGTAGCTTGGTGTTGCATGTATCCTGGTTAATCCTTAATCTTAATGCTACTATTAGGTTAAATCTTGACCGTGTTAGGGTTATCTAATTAGTAAGGGTTACTAGGACTCGTAGGACTAGTAATTTACACAAGATCAGGACAGGAACAATAATAGAATGAAAAGAGAACTTGAAGAAGAATCGATGATCAATCAATCAAACTGAAGTGGATATTTGTAGATGGAACTACTTTCTCAATTGTTATCTCTACTAACTTGTTTATAGTTTCTTTTATCATCTTCAATCACCAAAACCCCTCTTTTCTACTAATTGGTAAATATACATTGCTTAGGAATACTTGATTCTCTGTGGGATCGACCTCTTACTTGCTTACTATACTAGTGTGTAGGTTTGAGTTATACTTTGATAGGAACAACGACAGTTTCCTCCTGTCAAATTTTGGCGCCGTTGCCGGGGAATCAAAGTTTATTTCTTTGTTTTGTGTGTTTATCAATTTTTGTATATATCTAATTTGTTGTGAACCTATCTTACGGTTCATAACACCCTTGCTACTAACTTTTAGGATGTTGAGGTTATTGCAGTTTGAAGGTGAGAATTTTCACCAATATCTGACCAGATTGCAGAGATATGTTGACATTCGTAATTCACGGGGTTACCAAAATAGTTTGGAAGATATGGTTGTTTGTGTACTTGAGGGCATGACTCCTGAGACCAAAGAACTTGCCGAGTCTATGACTAACGGAGGCTTGGCAAGTTTCGACATATTAGAGATGTGGGATTTTTTCTGCTACATGGGTCACCAGGTGGAGCAGGAAGAAGCTTTCACACGCCAGGTTATGTTGGAGCAGATGCTTAAAGGGATGGAGCGAATTGAGGAACAATTGAACCAACTTAATCAACCGGTGAGTGAGTTGGTAGTAGAGCAATGCTTTATTCCTCAAGTTGATGAAAGCCAGGACACAAACAATGATGGTTCGATTGATGAGAGCCCGATTCTCCCTGACATGGAATCTCATGAGTCGACGCATGAGGTTTCATGTGTTGTGTCTTCTACTCCATCTGATGCATTCATTCTCAGCCCCCCCGTTGATGAGCCATGTCTAGAGCCACCTGCTGAGGCTCAAGAGGTAATAAAGGTAAACTTTTGCAATTTGGAAGGTAATAGTGATTATGTTGATCATTTTCACTGCTATTTTAAGAAGCCACCAGCGGAACTGTGTTGGTGGTATCATATTCCTTCAGTAGACATTCACGATAAATTGAAAAGGTTTATAACTTCTATATTTTATAATTTCAATTTAGTGTACTATGATGTCTTGTGGAAGATGTGTGCACAGGAATATGATAGGCTACTGAGGGCATTGACGATGTCTGATAGGCAAGAAATTAAGATTGGGAATAAGTCATGTCGATGACATAAAACAAAGGCGCTGCTTGGGAGGCAACCCAAGGTAAGTAGTTCTAGATTTCTTTTTCTTAAATTTCATTGAATTAGTTTGGCTTTGGCATTTTTCGTGGGGCACTAACATTGCAGGGGTGAATATGGAAAAGAGAGCAGGCCGCCCCGCGGCCAGGTCTTGTCTCCGGCCGCCCCGCGGCCTCTGACGGGACAGATAGGTTTCCTTCCCTCACCTCCCTCCTGACATACCACCAATGCAATCAGCAAGTTAGTTTTTCTTTCTTTCCTTCGTATTTTTATAATTTGTTGTCTTTAATTTTCATTGAGGACAATGAAACATTTAAGTGTGGGGGAGGGATTGCATTGCATATAGATAGGTTTTGCATATCATGTTTATTTATGTTTTCATATTTATTTTTACTCATATATTGCATTTGCAAAAAAGAAAAAAAAATCCAAAAATATCATGCATTTCATACACTTTAGGTCTTATTTTCCCATCTAGGCTACTTGTCCTCTATATTTATCTTATCATGTGCCCCATGACTTGCTTGAAGTGTTTGAAACTTTGAATTATTTTATAGACTTTTTGTGAACGTGATTGATGAGGAAATTGAGCATGTATAGTCTTTGGAATTTAAGTGGTATTGAAGTTCTAACAATTTGACCTTGTGAGTTATTTTGGCCTAATTGGGACTACACATATATGTCCTCTAGTTTCTTTGTGTGTGAATACTCTCCTTGATTACTTCCTCTTTAAATTGGGTTTAGATATCTCTATTGAGGCTGTATTTATATGATTTTTGCATGTAACCTTAAAGTGATTGAGGCATGATTTTCTTTTAGCCATATTATACTCTATCCACCCGTACACATTATCCTTTGCTTGAAGCCAATTTGAGCCTTATAAGCCTATTTTGTTAGCTCCACAAAATCTTCCTAGCCAATTATTAGCCTGACCCATCCGGGAATTAGGAGAAGAGTTGGTGAATATCTTGATGTATTGATGGAGTTGCTTTGAGTTGAGAAAGTATGTTGGGTGATTCATTTGTACTTCATAGAGATGGTTTTTATGTGCTTATTACTTGGGACCTAAGGAGGATAAAATTCACTTAGGGGTAAAAGTCAAGAAAATAAAAAGAAAGGAAAGAAAAAAAAATCATTATCAAAAGAAAAAAAAAATGAATGAGTTTGCGTGGTTATTTAAGAAGTATGCTTGCATTGTATTGTGAATGAGTACATGTTATTGGAATGGTATTTGAAGTGTTCGGTGTTGGTGTTTTTCTGGTTGTTTACTAACCCTTTTTCCCGGATTTTTAGCACTACATAGCCTAAATATTTTCCATACCCGATGTTCCTACCATGGCCCCATTACAACCTATTCAAAAGACCTCATGATTTTGGTTGCATGTGAAGTCACTAGCAGTGGAGATTTAGACCACTGACGCAATTATGTTGTAGCTAAGTTTTCAAGGATTGAGTTTGAGCGTGAATGTTTAACCCTAAACACATGAGCGAGAGTGAAAATACATTTTCCTGGTGAGGTTGAATGAATATGCTTGCTTTATTCCTTGGATTGCACCTATACATGTTATGACGTTAATTGTCAATCTTCGTTTCCCTATTTTTAGCTTTTAAATGTTTTACCAAAGTTATTACATGGATTGCTTGTCTGTGGGGTGTTGATTAGATTTGGTTTTAATTGCTTGAGGACAAGCAAAGGCTTAAGTGTGGGGGAATTTGATAGCATGCATTTAGGTAGGCATATTAGGTTGCATTTAGCATGATTTATATGTGCATAATGCATAGTTTAAGCTAGATGTGCATTTATACTTGTGTTGTTGGTGGAATCGGAATCTACACGCTTTTATGGATTATTTCCGGTATATGTGGATCCGACTAGGAATGAGGAGGCTCATGGATGAAGGAAGAGTGAAGAGGAGGAGGAAAAGTGAAGAGCCCGGGAGCGGAATCGAAGTTAGAGAGCCTAAGTGAATAACAAGTCAGCAGAAGTTGTCGCCAGACATGCTGAACTTGTTTCGCACTTTCTGGAGGCCTCAGTGGTCCGATTGACTAATATGACCATGCGTTGGAAAGCTCTTTCCGACATCTCCAACTTTCGTGTTGACATCGAGACCAGATTCGAAAGGGAAAAATTACTGTGAACAGTAAAAGCCGCCCCGCGGCTCGTAGCTTTGACGAACGATTTCGCTGATCGCCGGCCGCCCCGCGGCCTGGGTTGGCTGCCCCGCGGCCTATGCAGAAACGCCGAATTTGCTGAATGGACTTTTTATCTCTTCAATTATGTTTTTAGAATTATTATTTGGCCGACTCTTTTGAGGCTATTTAAGGGCTATTAGGGTTATTTTCCGAGACATCTAACTCATTATCTAATTCATTAGATTATCCATTAAGAGAACTCTAGAGGAGAGCCTCCATGGCCATGGAGTGCTAAACTCTTCCGTTTCGTCTATGGATTGAAGCTTTGGTTTGATAAAGTTGTGATATTTCTATTATTGTTCTATTCCTATTGATTCGTATTGATTCTTTTGCGAATATTGTTGATTTCTTCTAGTCCGTACAACTAGTTGAGATTATTGCTAGGATTTTGTAGATTCCTCGTAGCGAACCTTAATCCATAGTAGCAATCATGCCTTTTTAGGACTCGTAGGACTAAACTGGTGTGTAGAGAATCAATTACATGTTAAATGCTGACTCGTAGCTTGATGTTGCATGTATCCTGGTTAATCCTTAATCTTAATGCTACTATTAGGTTAAATCTTGACCGTGTTAGGGTTATCTAATTAGTAAGGGTTACTAGGACTCGTAGGACTAGTAATTTACACAAGATCAGGACAGGAACAATAATAGAATGAAAAGAGAACTTGAAGAAGAATCGATGATCAATCAATCAAACTGAAGTAGATATTTGTAGATGGAACTACTTTCTCAATTGTTATCTCTACTAACTTGTTTATAGTTTCTTTTATCATCTTCAATCACCAAAACCCCTCTTTTCTACTAATTGGTAAATATACATTGCTTAGGAATACTTGATTCTCTGTGGGATCGACCTCTTACTTGCTTACTATACTAGTGTGTAGGTTTGAGTTATACTTTGATAGGAACAACGACAGTTTCCTCCTATCACTCATATAGGGGCATAGATGGTGCTGGCCTGGCGTATGAGTTCTCATCATTGTTTGAAGTAGACCCATACTTGTTGTCATAATTGGTGAGCTTGTCCAGCACATCCCATGCGTCAATCGGTGGCATTGTCAGGAACTCATAGCGAGTATAATGGTTGATTCTGTCCTTAGTGCCTTGATCAAGAGAGTTGAAGAAGATCTCTTGAATGACGTAGGGCGGCTGTCCATGAGTAGGGCAAGATCGCAGAAGTTCCTTGTAGCGCTCCCATGCCTTTGCCAGCGGTTCCCCTTGCTTCTGTTTGAAGGCGGTGATTTGCTGGCGGAGATGTGCTGTTTTGGCGGGTGGGAAGAATTTATTAAAAAATTCTTGCTCTACTTGGGCCCAGGTTGTCAGTGATCTTGCTTTCAGTCCTTCCAGCCATTTCAGTGCAGGACCAGCGAGAGACCAGCGAAAAGCTTTCATCTTGACATATTCCAGCGTGGTACCTTCAGCAAGAGTACGACACATATCAGAAAAGTTGGTAATATGCTCAAGAGGACACTCATTAAATCTGCCATAAAAGGCATTATTTTTAAGCTCTATAAGAAATTGAGTGCGAATTTCAAAAGAGTTGTCAGGGATTAGAATCGCCGATTCAGGCACGACGAGCGTGGGATGCATATAATCCTCAGCAGTGGTTGGATATTGGGCAAGCTCAGCTTGTGCTTGTTCCTTTTCTGCTCTCTCAGCGGCGAGAGCAGCATCCCTGGTGGCTAGATCCCTGGTGAGCCTTGCGATCAGCTGTTCCTGTGTTTTCGCAGCTGCCATGGCTCTTTGCAGTTTGGTTCTGATGTGAAAAAGGCGTTCCGGTTCGTCTAAGGCGTCAAACTCAGGTGTTTGACTAGAACGGCGCATACACCTGAAAAGTAACTCAGAGAA
The DNA here is from genome assembly GCA_037127255.1 of Persicaria tinctoria. NCBI lineage: Eukaryota > Viridiplantae > Streptophyta > Magnoliopsida > Caryophyllales > Polygonaceae > Persicaria > Persicaria tinctoria. The sequence goes on along the minus strand of JBANSL010000012.1, from coordinate 35,342,848 downwards.
ACAGTGAGATCCGACTATCTAAGGCGCGAATGATAGCTTCCCCGGCAACGGCGCCAATTTGTTATTGCAGGAGCATGGTCAAGTATGAAATAGATATGAAATATAAATCAGACTGACTTCCCTGTCTCAGCAAATAAATACAAGACTTCCTCCCGTTGTAGTAAGAGAAAATCAGGATCGAATCCACGAGGAAGCACGTTAGCAGTTCTCAGGTAGCTATCAGATTCTCACAACAGCAGCAGAAAAGCACAAAAAACACAGAAAAGACACAGATAAACCCGGCAAGGGCAACTAAAACAAAAGCAGAAACTAAACTAAACTAAAGACAGAAATAAAAAACAAAAGCAAGCAATAAAAGAAAGCAAGGCAACAAGCTGGTCGATCTCGACAAACAGCTCCTCGAGATCGACAAGAAACAGTAACACAGAAACTGGAAAATCGACAAAGGGCAGAAGCTTCACTCGACCTAGACGAAGTGTACTCGAGATCGAGTACAACCAACTCGAGATCGACCAGACACTACTCTATGTCGACAAGGAACAGAAAACATAAAATTGCAAACTCAAACGCAGAACTCAGAAATCTGACAGAAATAACTCAATATATTAAAAGACTTCCAAAGCCAGGGTATCAACACCACAACGATAACCATGCAAAGTAACACATAAAGGCATAAAAGATCATGCTTTCCATCAAATAACTTTCGTCATTAACAAATAGGCATATAGAGGCTTTCGCATAAACCCTAATTGTTACTAACCCTTTTTCACATAATTAATCCAAGTTGCATTAAGATCACTTTCGCTTCAATAACACAAACAAGGATCACCTTCAACTCTCGCAAAAGAATCATGCTCATAGGGATAGAAGATAAATCGCACAAAAAGATCTGACCTTTATCGCATCGCCTCACCTAGCCACCGTCGGGCTCACCCCATCCCCAGAAGTGGGTGGACTACTCACGCCTCATCGCAATCACAGACATTGAATTAAAAGAAATAACTTGCATTAAAACTAAATTCAAAGCCTTTACAATCCTGGCAATCAACTTTCGCAGAAAGCCAAAACCCTAAAAACCTTAAAACCCCTAAACTTCTCTGTGGAACTAACTACTTGTCTCTGAAATTGAATATGATGGAATTAGATTGCCTAATGCTCAGCCCCTAGGGCTTTATTTATAGCCTTCATTCCCTAGCTATTCTAGGAAAGAAGATATCTATCTTTATCTAAATCTATATCTAGTTTGCAAAAAGATAAATAAAATGTTTTTAGGAAATAAATCTATAAGAAATAGATAAAACTAAATAAGGTAGGTCTTCATTCTTGATAGATCTTGTCTCCTTAGATAGAACTTTGATAGATCGGGATAGAATTTTCCGCCTTCGCGACCAAGCAACACCAACTCTACTCGGACAGGCCACGTCGAGACGTTTCTAGACACTGGGCTAGTCGACCTCGAGTAAGGTCTAGTCGACCTCGAGTACAGCTTCTCGGCTCGGCCTGACTCTGCTCGATGTGGCTCGTCATGGTTCACTGGTGCTCGTCGATCTCGACCAGATCTCGTCGAGATCGAGTAGATCTGTGCTCGGCTTCTCGTCCTCGGCTTCTCGGGCAGCTGAGGACTCCGGGTGTGGGCGTTGGGGCTTCATCGATCTCGACTAGGCTTTGTCGAGATCGAGTGGATCTCCGGAGCTCGGGTGGGTCTGGCTCTCGATCAGGCTTGCTCGACCAAGGTGGCTCAGTCATGGCTAGTCGAGCTCGACCAGGCCTACTCGAGATCGAGTAGCCTGGGTCTTCAGCTTGATTCCGCTGCTTTGACCTTGGACTTCTATAGTTGTTTTCCGAGCTTTTCCGACCTTTTGTAGAATTGCTGTAAATGCCTCGATTTCTGCGAATTAAACAAAAACTTGTGTAAATTCCATAATTTGTCAAATAAACACAAACTACATAGATTCTGTATTATCTTAGCCCAAATGCATGAAATGTATACAGAAATCGATATAAAAGTTACTGTAAAACATGGCAGATTCAGCTCACAACAGCAGCCTACGCTGGGGGTCCCAATCGCTACATGGGAGATCAAAGGTCCTATCAACAACAACGGAACCAAGGTCCTCCTAGGAACCCTCCACCCTACAGAGCTCCAGGACATCCAGAAAGGGATCAAAAGAAGGATGATCTGCAGCTGATCCTTGATGAGATGCGCCGAAATCATGCACAGAACCTGCAGGCTACGAACACCATCAACAATCAGCTCCAGCATGTCAACACAAAATTTGGAGAGCTAGATATCTGGAAAAAAGGAATAGAGACACAGATAGGCCAAATCGCTGCACAGATCCCACGACCGTCCGGACAGCTCCCTGGGCAAACAGAACCAAATCCTAAGGGGAAAACTGGACATGTCGTAGCTATCAACCTCAGGAGTGGGCATCAACTACACGAGCCAAAGGTCAAAAAACAGCAAAGCAAGGCAGAGCAGCAACTCGAGACAGAGCAGAGTCTACTCGATCTCGAGAACACTGTACTCGACATCGACAAGGAACTACTCGACACAGATGACACGTTTGTGATTACATTTCACTGATGCAATCACTTGTGGTGACATGTTTATTACATTTTTCTTCATTGATGACAAAAGAGCTTAAAATGTGATTAAACTTTATTCATTAAATCGTTAGAAGCCACTTTTGTAATTTAGTCAATTATATATTGATTTATTTTCATTGATTTTATTTTTATTCAATGAGGACACATTTGTGATTACACTTCATTGATGAAATCATTTGTGGTGACATTTTTTATTACATTTTTATATAATTTATGACATAAAAGCATAAAATATGATTAAACTTCATTCATTAAATCTTTTATTGATGACTTTATTCATTGATGACATTTGAGACTTTTATCAAAACAGGTTAACTAAATTTCATTTTTTTGGATACATCAACCAAAATGTCATTATAATATCTTATATTATCTCTTTTAACACCAACTGCATTGGATACATCATCTTTAAGGACTTTATTGTGCTTGGAGGGCCACAAAACGAAACAATATAGATCTATCATATTTTTCCATTCCTGGCTGATCATCAAACGGGCGCTCCATGACCTTTAGAACTCTGCGTACCTCTTCAAAGTCTCCTTGTTCAGCTGCATCAATTGCACTTTGGCACATGTAGTTCCTCAAAATGTATTTTGGGTTCACGGAATTCATGGAGGCCTTCCTCTCCTCGTCTGTAATTCCGCTAGCCATCAGCTGAACAAGGCACAAGACCAGTTTAGGATCACCAATTCCAAGTAACATATCAAGAGATTTTTCAATAAAAAAAATAAGGAAATATACGTCAGTCATTCTACCTCTTTTATGTAGATTTTCACCCAGCTAATCCACGCCTCCTTGCGTTCTTTACCAATATCTAACAGAACAGCCTTCAGAGGAACCAACAACTTGGATTCTGGAATGTCAGGATCAGCTCTAAGATTGGAAAGGATGCGGGAGAAATTCATGGATGACATTTTTATTGATGGCTCAAAGCCCTAATTTAGCGATCGAAAAATCCTAAACAACTCAAATCCCCCAAATCAGCAGCATGACACCAAAAGCCCCAAAGAAATAGATGAACACAAACCCTAATTTAGCAATCGAAATATCGAATTGAGTAGAAGAACGAAAAATTGGGGGCAGAGATACACCTGTCAAGGGGTTGAAAAGCTCTCGCTGGTCGATGGCCTCATTCTGGAAGGAGGTGGTGCCACCGCTACCTGGCTTGGAGAGCGAGAGCGGAAGGAGGGTGGAGGAGGGCTGCTGCGAATCCCGAGAAGCGAAGAAAGAAAGGAATCGAGACTGAGGAAGCCGGATTTGGAAGCAAACGTAGAGGAGATGAAGCACCGTTCCCGGATTTCGTCTTCCCGGAGAACAAAAGAGAGAGGGGTCATCAACCCATCCGCTGGTAAAGGAAGGAGAAAGTGGAAAGGGTTTGGATACCCACTAAACAATTAATAGAGTTTCCGCTAGCTAAAAAAACAATTAATGGGCCTAACTACCTAATCAACCATGCTAAAAGGTCTAAATCAACACATTCCCTCTTATTTAAACGGGTTTTGTTCGGATCGGTTCGATTTGGGTTTATCGGTTTATTTATTTAACTATTTAACGGTATTTAAAAATATTATACAAAATTATTTGAGGATTTTAAGAATAAAATATTATTTTGGAAGATTTATCAACGGTCGGTTTTATTAAAGGAATATTTGCATGACTATACCAAAACAAATTAGGATTGACAAAAATGACACTGTCATACCAAAATTTGCAAGAGGGGAGGGAATTGTCATCTTTGCAAATAAAATAGTGACCCAGATAGCCCTTACTCGGTAACAAGGAAGAAAAAAGTGGCGCCAATGATGATTCTCCCCTTCTCACAAAATTTGAAGAGGGACCAAATAGGAGGGTGCCAAGTGCCATTACTTAAACTTTAATTGTTTTAAACTAATTTTCAACCATTTTCATTTGTTAAAATTAAAAAATAATTTTATTTTTGAACTGAACTTAATTTTATCTATCTATAGACACCCACTTTATATATGTTTAGGAAAAAAAAATTTCAAAGTGAGATTATTTTCTAGACAGAGAGAGAAATATAGGACACCATAGAAAGGTCTTCGACGCTGAACAAATAGTAGGAATTTGTTTGCCTGACTGCTGAAGGAAAAACTATACCACCTACAATATATTTCGTGACATAAGAAGACTTAAACCTGCCAAAAAGGTTTATGTACAGCAAAGTCTTTCAAAGGGTAAATGTAGTGGATACTGTCAATGTTCAGTACATGGATCACCTCTGATTCATGAAAGACACTGTCAATGTTCAGTACATGGCCATTTCCATTGTATGTTTCGGTGAACGAGATTGGAACCCAAATTGGGCCTTGTGGCTGGCATGGAAAACAATGCATCTGGCACGGATATTGACACAACTAGCACAAAGAGACAAGCCCCTGAAACCTGGACCGCCACGAAAATCAATGAACAAGAAAGGACAGCCAAAGTGCATGTCAAAGACCGTGGGAAACAGATAATATGTCTCCGTAGCGATGATGAGGAAATTATCTTGGGGGTTGGTCAACGGGCACGAGGAATTTTCTTCCACTTGGTTAGCTCTTTGGATGAGGACCAAGATACCCTCGTAAAATCAACTAAAGCCAACATGTTCTTGCAGTTATAAAAACAATAATAGGGAGTTTCTTACGAGTCCTAAAACCATCAAAAACGAGCAAATGCACGAGTCTTAATGCAAGAAAAAACATGTAGTCCTAAAACAAATAATAAACAAGCACATGCCCCCCCCCCCCTCCCAAAGAGGGCTATCCAGCCTTAAGAGTCCTAAAACAAACAATAAACAACCTTCCTTTCACTTGGGGAGCTCTTCGAAAGAGGATCATCACATCCCCCACGCAACGTCATCGGAGGGTTGTTTTGAAATCTCATCCGACGATATAGGCACTTATTTGTACGCGCTTTGGGGCTTCTCATCCCCCATGCATTTTGGGGCTTCTTTTGTATTTACGTATATATGCACTTATTTGTACGCGAACTACCTCGGCTTTACTTCCAGTTTCTGTCTTTTGAAGTTTTCAATAATTTAGTATGTGCCAGTTTCGACAATATTTGTGCCAATAATGTTTATTTACTTGCCAGTAAAAGTGTATACCTTGCCAACTCATGGGAATCGGACAGATAAAACCAAGTTTTACGATAACAATAAACCCATGAAGTAAAGGTATATATCAAAAGCAACTAAAAGTACGAGTCCTACAACCATCAAAAGAGACCAAATGTACGAGTCCTACAATGACAAAAGTAACCAAATGTACTAGTACTAAAATCTTAAAAAGTGACCAACTTTTGGTGGCAGTCACGAGGAGGCATGAGCCTCTTCCAATAAGTAACAGCAAGGGTGTCGTCTATATGACGAAGGAGCCCCATCTTCGAGAAATAGTTAGCCCTTCCAATCTTGCTTGATGGCGTCGACACGACCTTCCCTCCTTTAGTTCTAACCATGGCTCACTTATTTTTATATCTAAGATACAAGTGTGTACATTAAAAGTTACAGGTTGCTAAAATAAGTGTCAGCAATTACATAATTCGTGCCAGTAATTATAAAATTTGTGTCAGTAAAGAAAAAATATGTGCCAATAAATGATGCGGATCAAGATGACCTTTTGTGGGTCAAACAATGATCTTGATCTAGGCGAGCTCTCAAGATCGATTCGAGGACAATTGATGGCAAAGAGTGTCTTCCTCAAGAGAAAGAAGAAGGCACCGCCATGGATTGAAGAGAAGATATTTTATTTATTTCATTATTATTATTATTACTAGTTTTAAGTTTTTTTCTATATTTAGTAACTTCTATGTTAGTTGGAGCTATTTATGAAATGTCTTATTTTTAGTAATACTTAGTTAGGTGAATAAGGGTGGAAAAGGAAAGTCTATCCCTTTAGATATTTTCCTTGACCACTAAGTAGAAATATTTATCTATGATTTATTTAGGAATATTATTAGGATTTAATATTTATTTATCTAAGTCAAAACTCTATCTTTTGCAAAGATAGAATTAGCATGCTTTGTTATTTAAACCCTTTTCTACATTCAATAAAATTAGATTGGAATTATATTGAGGAACCCTTTTTAAGATTAAAAAGGTTCTTCGATCTTTAATTCAAACAAAGATCCAAACCCCATTCATCAAAACACACGTCAAACTCAACAAAGACAAAGCTGCCCAGAACCGTCGCTACTGCAGAACCCAGCAACCGTTGTTGCGCGGCCGCTACAATAGTTGCTGCGGGCACAACATCCGTTGCCACCATTGTTCCCGTCGCTGCTACTGCTGTTCATCGTTCTTTGCCTTTGCCTTAGTTTTTATTTGTTTATTGTAAGTGATTGTAAACATCGAGAATAACAAGAATATTGCAAGATCGGGCCATCAACAGTTTGGTGTTCTTGATTCCGAGTCCACAGGCGAAGAATGGGGAATCCCAAACGTATCAAGTGGTATCAGAACCATAGGTTTCAGAAATTCTTGTCTTTTTCTTGATGTTATTCAACTCAGTCTTATTGCGAAGCTAACTCAACGAAATTTCCAGCGGTGGGTTACACGCTACAAGACTCCCTTGGGAAGACCTCCTAATCTGCACTGAAATTCGACTGCAGTACTGCGCAGGAGGTGGTGCATGTCTCCAGTGTTGACGACGATGAGGTAATTGATATAATATCTCTTGAGTTAGCTATTGTACCTCTTGACAACGTTCATAAAGTTGTCAATGTTGAAGTTGAAGTGTTTGTTGAGCCTAATCCCATTGAAGATCAAGTCCGTTCAACAATCATGCCTAAAAGTGTTGTTTTTGTGGTTCCTATACCTCGAAATCTTCTGGAACCTATTTTGCCCATACCTCCATCGTCACCATGTCTGAAGGTTTCTGTTCCTTCCCCTTTGATCACCAACGACTCGATTCGAGGATGAATCGAAGCTAAGAGGGGGAGAATGATGCGGATCAAGATGGCCTTATGTGGGCCAAACATCGATCTTGATCCAGGCGAGCTCTCAAGATCGATTCGAGGGCAATTGATGGCAAAGAGTGCCTTACTCAAGAGAAAGAAGAAGACACTACCATGGATTGAAGAGAAGATATTTTATTTATTTCATTATTATTATTATTATTATTACTAATTTTAGTTCTTTCCATATTTAGTAACTCCTATGTTAGTTGGAGCTATTTATGGAATGACTTATTTTTAGTAATACTTAGTTATGTGAATAAGGGTGGAAACGGAAAGTCTATCCCTTTAGATATTTTCTTTGACCACTAAGTAGAAATATTTATCTAGGATTTACTTAGGAATATTATTAGGATTTAATATTTATTTATCTAAGCCAAAACTCAATGTTTTGCAAAGATAGAATTAGTATGCTTTGTTATTTAAACTCTTTTCTACATTCAATAAAATTAGATTGGAATTATATTGAGGAACCCTTCTTAGGATTAAAAAGGTTCTTCGATCTCCAATCCAAAATTCCCCACTATCTCTTATGTTCTTATTGTTCAATTCAAACAAAGATCCAAACCCCATTCATCAAAACACACGTCAAACTCAACAAAGACAAAGCTGCCCAGAACCGTCGCTACTACAGAACCCAGCAACCGTCGCTGCGCGGCCGCTGCAATAGCTGCTGCAGGCGCAACATCTGTCGCCACCACTGTTTCCGTCGCTTCTACTGTTGTGGTTGTCTGTTGGATTTTGGCCAAGTGTTAGCCATCGCTGTTCATTGTTCTTTGCCTTTGCCTTAGTTTTTATTTGTTTATTGTAAGTGATTGTAAATATCGAGAATAGCAAGAATATTGCAAGATCGGGCCATCAATAGTTTGGTGTTCTTGATTCTGAGCCCACGGGCGAAGGATCGGAAATCTCAAATGTATCAGTAAAGAAAAAATGTGTGACAGAAAAAATGTATGACAGTAAAAAATCCGTGATATTAACTATTTGCCCTATTCCAAAATTCAACAATTAATCGAGATTTTTAGTTCGATTCACTCAAGTTCAGACGTTCAATACCATAAATGAATCTGCAGAAGAATATGAGAGTTTTGGATTCTCCAACAATTGACGAGTTGCCAGCCAACATCCCCAAATAAGGAAGCACTAAAAATCCCAAATTTATCTACTATGATCAAGGACCAAAAAGAACACCTAAAGATGAATTCCAGTTACTAGAAATGCAAAACAGACATACAATCATTGAAGAAACACCAAAGGAATTAAAAGCAAAAATGAGCATCCAATCTTCGGTAACAGATAGAGAGAGGGGGGATGGAGAACCTGCTAGGCGAAGTGCAGTGAATTCGAATGATAGCACCAGGCAACAACACTTTGTTCCTGAAGGGAAGAATCCTAAGACGATCGGGTAGCTCAAAGGAATCCGTAATAGAGAGAGAGAGAGAGAGAGAGAGAGAGAGAGAGAGAGAGAGAGAGAGAGAGAGAGAGAGAGAATCACTCACAGACTCCAATCGCTCATGCCGCGGCTTCGCCATCACCAAATTCGCAACCTCCCTCGTCAATTCCTTTAGCCCCGAGCACCGCGATAATTGTTCCGATGACTTCTCTAGCGCCTTCGCCCTCACGTCGTAGAGATTCTCGATCACTAGGTCGTAGTCCTCGTTCAGCTTCTCGGCGTCCTTACAGATCTCCAAGCCGGAGAAAATGTACCTATGGTTTCGCAGGAACGGGGCCAATTACGGTTACCTTCAAATAGAGGTTAGAGACACCGGCTACTTTTGCTCTTTTTTTGGCCCAATTACTAGTTTTGCAATTTTTCAAGAGAAGGGTAATTTTTGCAAAGTCCAACATTTTTTGGTATATTGGCTACCATTAACTCTTTATTAAATAAAAATGTTTTGGAATTATTTTATAAGGGTTTTAGAGAGGCTTTGTAAAAGTGTTTAGTAAATGGTGTTTTAAAATATTTCATAAAGTCATTTGGGATTTAAACTAAATTATTAGACTTGTGGATTTAAAAAAGGAATTTGGAAAAGAATTTCATGATCGGAAAATGATTTAATAATTTTAAGAGGAGTTTTGCTAACATTTTCAAGGGTTGGGATTTCTAACCATCGGACTTGTAATTTGAAACGGTTTGGGACTAACTTGGGGATATGACTTATTCCATGACTAACTAGCATGATGGTATGATCAGTTGACTAACGGAATGATATGCGTGACTAATAGCATGACTTGTGGTGATTTATTGCTAACGGAGTAAATGTTAAATAATTATTACGAGGATATAGGATGATGTTATCGCATAAATTATACCTTATGAGTTGGATGAGCTATTGGGGTTATATGCGGATATGATGTATATGAACATGCGGAATTGGTTGATTGATTTATGGAGAACGATATGGTCTTGTGGAGCGGATGATACGATGAAATGACTTTCATAATGTGTTACTTGTTCTATTGATTGAGGTGTGCTTGAGTGCTTAATATTTGGATGTAGACTTATGTATATTCAATTATGTACTTAGGTGATGCTCAGTGATCGTGACTACTGTGTGCTGGATTCTTCTTTTGCTGATCTGCTAGCCAGGTAAGTGCTTCGGGGCTTACTCACTAACCAGGACCTCCTGCCTCATGTGTCATATAGTATGTAGGTGTTGCATATGCATAACAATATGTCATGTAGTATCATGCTTAGGACTTGCACAAACGAATGAGCATTCTTATTCTGTATGCGTTTGAAAACAGAACGATCGTTATCTGTGAAGTAACTAGAGTCTTCGATAGGGTCATAGGACATCCCAATCCCATCGGGTTTCGTCCTGGGTCATTGTAACACCTTTATTATTATCCGCATTACTATTATTTTCTTTTCACATATCCACGGTATGATTATTAAGTATGCTTTGGGTTGGGCACCAATACGGGCTTGACTCGATTAAAGGGAATGGAATGTATTCACGAGTTGCCCAGTCTCCGCCCTATCTGGAAGGGGGGCGGTGGTATGAGAGGGATATACCACTTGGTATTCTTTGCTAAGGTCTTACTTAATATTCTGCACATATGAACTAGGAGCATGCTAGTGTGTTTAATATTTCAACACTGCATTAGAGCATCCTTTATTCTAGGTATAAGCGTATTATATGTCCTGAGCGCGGTCTAGAGGGCTCGCATGCGTCTCTTGGCCTAACTTCGTGGTATAGTTTCATGTACCCGTTCCGCTGCTTGATTCTGTGCTATTATGGCAGGGTCCTTTCCCATGGCGGAGAGCGAGCACTTGAGACTCTAACTTTACCAAATTATATTTTTGGGATTTCATACTACTTATGCTCTGTTTTGACCCGGCTCTGCCGCGGCACCCGTTGTATCATATTCATAACTTATGATGGTTTGCATGATAAAATGGATTTTCTACGTTGTAGACTTAGGACAGGTACAAGGGTTTACCCCTGGATCTCCAACGGACCCTACGGATTTGGGTGCAAAATCCCCCTTTAAACTATTAATCTTCAGTTTCAAACCTTCAACCTGTACTCGGAGCACAAGATCCTAACGATGGGTTTTATCACTCAAAACGTAACTCAGGAATCATAATTCCGAGCCGTTACAATTTAATTAACCTTCCTAACCCCACCTTTATGTCCACATTTCCACTGCTGCTCTAACTCTCCTTCACGTTCTCGGCGATTCGAAGATCGCGGTTTCTTTGCCAACATTGATGGGGCTTTCTTTAGTTTTCTAAATATTAGAAATATCGGCTGATATATCGATGATATATCGAAAATATTTAAATTCGTTACGATATCGACATATTGGATCAAAATTATCAATCATTAGTCAACAATCAAGATCGAGTCGCTGATATATCGGGTCAATATCGGGTTTACTTATATAACGCTTACATTAAACAACGTCGTTTTAGATCTTCACCACTGTTTCATATCGACATTAATCTTTTCTTCATTTCTACTCTTTGTTCATCTTCTTCGAGTCTTTGATGTCTCTGCTTCCCTCATTCTCTTCACCCTCCGATGTTAGCTTCCAATTCTTTAGTCTTCTTCGAGTCCAACACCTAATTCAGTCTTCCCAGTTCAACAACCTTGGCTTCTATGCTCTTATCTTCTTCTCCAACAACCTTTGCCTCATCTTTATTCTCTTCGCCATCTGCATTTGTACAGTAACTCCGTAAATGTTCAAATTTTTATTTACTTTCAAGAATTTCTCTTTTGATTTTGGTTGAAAAAACTAGTTGACTATGACAAGAATGAAATAAATGGGATTTGATTGTTAGAACTCCAACAAATTATCATTGACAACGTTCGTAAGGAAACTTTAACCTTTATGAATGAAGTTTATTTTGTCAAATTTATTTGGTAATTTTGCAATTTAAATATTATTTTTTCTTGTGTATTTTTAAATTTGAAGTGTTGATATAATATTTATGGTTAAAAATTAGAAAAACTAATAAACTAAATATATCTCGGTATTTCCCCAATATATCCTGATATACCATTTTAACTCCTAATCGATATATCCCCGATAAGCGATATTTAGAACCTTTGCTCTCTCCCTCCATATCCATCCATTGACGGTGTTGTGTTCTCTTCTTCTACCTTCCTCCTCCTCCTCCTCCTCCTCCTCCTCCTCCTCCTTTGTCTACCTTCTTCAGTTGTTTTGCGCTCTCGCTCCCATTGTCGACGAGCGGATATTGTCACCTCTCCGCCTCCGGTTTTTTTTTAACTTCCAATCTGATTTTGTTCATATATTTTGACGTCTCTAGCTATTTTTCATCCTATTGCTCTTGATTTTTTGGTCTTCAACTAGATTGTGCCGTTTTGATGTAAGGGTTTACAATTTAGGGGAAATCAATTTAGTGTTTTCAATTTGGGCAAAAAATGTTGAGATCAATTACATTATTGACAATGATGATATTAACTTGTTCTTTTGTATGTATACAACTCAAATTCTTACCCAAACCGTACTGACGGGAATGACAATTTCCCTTGTCCGGTTTGTTTATTTTCTGTCTAATTTCCTGATTCAACTTCTATTTCTACGCTCTTTTTACATCTTTCGTTCTAGTTACTAGTAAGTGTTTTCTATGTAAGTATTTTCTTACCTTCTTGCAGATAGGGATAATTTTCATGGGAAGTATAATCTTTAGTCACGGGTTGATGTAATCTCAGTCATTAAAAAGGAATTACGTCCAGATGATTGTGATTCATTTTGTAATTCTTTTTCTCCGTCGTATTATATGGTTTGCTGATAAATTAAAGTTTACACAACAACTTATCAACCACTTTATGGTGCACGAGCTGAAAACCAACAAGACTAGGGAAATGTGGTTCAAGTTGAAATCTATGCAACCTGCTAGGTTCTTACTGTCTGAATTTGCTATTGTAGCAGGGTTAAAGTGTTCTTCTGATCAGGTTATTGAAGTCCCTACTGTAGATATGTGATTTGTTTTAGGGGTTATAAGTGCAAATTTTATTAGTTGGTTGATTTATTTTGCAAAACACTAAAGGAGTCACCCCAGAATCTTTTTATGACATGTTGATAATGGATGGAGTGCTAACACCTCATCGTGGTGGGTATGTTAGAGACCAGATTGTTTCACTTATTTCTGACATGAAGAGTTTTATGGAATATCCATGTGGTAAGATGGTCTAAATAGAAATTGTAACATCCTTGATGGTCTATCTAAGAAGTCAAAGAAAAATACGAAGAAGAGTGCTCAGAAGAGTTCGCAGAAGGGTACAAATAAGACTTCGATGAAGACAAGGATTAGTTATAACTTGTTAGGGTTTCCACTTTGCTTTTAAGGTCCACCTAACTACCAATTTGTTGTTGTTGTTTCATATATGTATTTTTATTATATGTAATTTGTCTTACATTTTTTTACATGTCATCCCAAGTTTGGTTCTTAGAGTCATTTCCTTAGATTCCGCCTACTGTTTAGTGGATGTTCACATTTGATCAAAAACATCCTTCTTTTACAAAGTGGGTAAGTTTATTAGGGAATATGGTTATTACTGCTCGACATTTTGAAACTAAATTTTAAAGATACATATGGTAATTTAATATATTTTTCTTTGTCAATTAAGTTGCTTCGGTGATGTATATTTCTTTTGTAAACCTTTGTTACTATATTATTTATTGGGAGTCTTGGTGACACTTTGTTTTTCATGGTAGAAAAAATATATCCTACCTATGGTGGGTATTTGGATTGTCCTGCGATGACTTTCTCCAACGAAAAGGATGATCCAATTGTTGAATTATATAAAGCATGGTTGTCACAACAAATGGACACATGATTCCACATAATAGCTAAGACATTCAACAACGAAGGAAATCAACATCTCTTAGTCCCTTCTGACACTCAACATTAGGTTGGACCATCCAGAAAGCGGAAGGTAGATTCATCTCCTTCATTTGTATATGATAGAACAAGGAAGAAGTCTATATCTGATGATAGAGATGTTATCATGGTAGGACCTTCTAGAAATAGGAAGGTCGATTCATCCTCTTCGTATTTATTTAATATACCAAAGAAAACTATATTTGATGATAGAGCTCTTACCATGGTGGATGAGACTGCTAAATCTGTTATGACGGTCATTACTCCAAAGAAGTTATCTCTTTATAGTGGAAAATTCAGCCTTAAATACGCACTTGCTACTAAACAGATGAATGAGAAGAATTATATTGCTAAGAGTTTTAATACTGATGGTATGACAGATAAAGAAGCTGAAGATGGCTAGGTGACACTCTGATAATGGATGCAGTAGTGGAAGAGGATAAATTGGGTGATAGATAAGGAATTGAACTTGATGAGCCATAATGAGTAATGTGTATGAAGTAGCATTTATCACTGATTTTTAGGTCATTTCTACGTGTTGAAGGCCAACTTCATAAATTTCACACGGAGCTTAAAGATCTGTCATACAAGGTTGATTCCATCCAAACTAAGGTTGATTCCATCCACGCAAATATTGATTTCAAAGAGACAAACCCCTTAGATGCCTCTTCAAATGGAGTTGTTGTTTCCATTAATTCTCCAAAGTTGCATACCAATGACATTGATGCTTCAATCAGAGGCAGATGGTAGTGTGAGTGAAATTTTTTGGGGTACTTTAACAAAAGTTAAATTGCTGGGTGAATCTTATTTTTTATGGCTTAATTTCTTGACCCATAATTAAGCCCATATATATAACTAGCACTAATACTGAAACCACTACAAAAAAAAAATTTAAATTTTCTTCGGCAATTTTCCATGGCAAATGGCCAATTTAGGGTGGCCAATTTGATGTGAGAAATTTACCAAGTGGTTTACCGAAAGAAGAACGCTAGTTTCTACCCCTTGAGCATCCTTGAAGATGATATAAGCAGTTTGAGACCACTCGTTCTCACTGCACATGGAGAAAAAGACCCATTTTCAAATGCAGATTCATGGATTTCAAAAGCCTGAATTTGACATAAATCGAGTTAGACTCCACTAGATCTAAAGACCCATTTTCTATATGGCAAAAAACAAAGGGAAATTCAGCGTTTCCCAACTTCATTACAAAGGAAAATAAAGAGTTACGTGAAATTGGTGATTTGATTCTTAATTAGTTCCTTATATTTTTATTATAAAATACCAAATATAAAATGTCTGATTTTTCATTCTTGAACTAAGAAAAAGATTAGTTGTAAGTTCAGGGTGGTCATATTACTCAAGGTTTACCCATTCCATGCATCAATAAAAAGAAGAAATATATTACAAAGACCTTGCTTATTTCACCACTCTAAGATATACCAGCCCCACATGATATACTTCCATTACTTCAATAATGAGATAACAGAATCTGATAGGCAAGTATAAGGCACAAAGAAAACCAATCTGTGCATCTCAACATATTCTATTTCACCAGAAAAGGAGAAAAAATCCTTAAGTCTTGTTCTATCTTTGCCAGCAGATAAAATTCCATAAGTTGCTGACAATGTGATGAGTGAAGTTATAGATTGGTTTATTTGCTGCCTCTTCTATCTTTGCCAACAGATAAAATGCTGAAAAAACAATTAGCAAAGCTATGTCAACAGTCAATTAGTGGAAATAATTTAATGGATTGGAAAAGAATTATTTAGTTCTATTCAAGCAACCGACCTGCAGTTCAGAGCCAAAAGAAAGAATGTGTATACATAGGAGGCATCAAATAGCCATTAGTGGAATGGCAATGCATGGGACAAACTGTATCAATGCACAAGGATAATGAAATGAAAAAAAAAACACATTCTCATAAGCCATATATCAGTCATCGCCATTCATTTTCATTTCAGTTGCTTTATTCAACAACATAGTCCCACTAATAAGAACATGCTCCACTCAAAATATTATGGGCTTTAAAAAAAACCCAACCATGGAACTCTAAACAGGTTAAGAATTTAGTTTTGACTGAAATAGCACCAACTTTCCTTTGAGCAGACTCTAAAATGAATGTGTTGCCTCACTTTCAAACTATCACTAGCAGCACAAATACATCAAGGTGAAATAAGAAAGAGTAAAATAGATGAGAATGTGAATATAACCCCTTCCCACAGTTGTGGACATGCTGATGCTTCTTCTTCTACTCAATCTCAAAGGTTCCGATGATGGTGCACCACCTGACTTGTGTCAGAGATCAATTTAAAAGATTTTTTTTAGAGAATAAGGATCATATCTCAGTACTGATATCAAGTTTAGACCCAAAATATGCCAGCTAGTTTAAATATAACATGTTCCGGTTGATAAGATGGAATAAGCATACAACTTATAACAATCAGCCACCAGATAATATGATCATAAAAGGAAGCTGACATTATTATGTCAATAAAGACAAAAAGTTCACCAAACTCACAATATCCAAGTAAGATCATCTTGAGATCATCTCAAAATTTCATGTAACATTATTGGTACTTCATTCGGTGTTCGCCAAAACCAACCAAACCAATACTAGGAATCTAGAATACCAATTTACCTATGCAAGTATAAACTCATTAATGAATGGACTATTTTACATGTGGAAACTTCAATATTTAGTAGTTTAAAATATGCTTTGGTGTAACATAAACAAAAATTATGTATTAAGAAGTTTACACAGACTTCCATACTCAATAAAGCTACGGGCCTTGAGGTGGCAACATTATGTTGAGTACCTTTCACTACCAAGAATGGATTTTCAATGTGCACGGAATGATGGATCTTTTGGACTGCAGTGATGAGTAAACACAAATAGCCAAGAGCTGGAAAATGGTTAGGTTAATGGTCAAAAGTTGAATCTTATAACATGTTTGAACAAGCCACATAAAGGGCAAAACCTAAAGCAATTTCTCTCACCTATCTCGTGCAATCGTTGTGAATCCTTGTCAATATTTTTGGGGAAATGAAATTACAAATAAAAAAGCTTTATTCGCAACTTAACAAATGAAAAGAAAATCAGACATGCAGTCCACATGTAAATATAACCAAACAAGCAACAGGTTACAACTACATCAGATGTAACACTGCAGGTGGTTCTCAATTCGCCATCAATGAGAAGGCACGGAAGAAAAGAACATTATGAAACTGAGCAACAATAAGGCAAGTATAGCTCACTAAAAATGTACAAGCATACACACCTAGGAAGATGAATGACTCATATTGAGAAGCAGCTCTTGGGTTTTGGAACTTGTCATTGCTCCAGATCTATAAAGTAGCCATAGATATTCAACCAAAGTCAACATTTGACCCTGAAGAGTTCAATCAAACATCAAGATTCAGGAGATAGAATATGAAAGAAAAATATCAACAATGGTGATGTTAATTATTTTTTCGGTCAGAAAGGAGAGGCAGAGCTCTAATTAAGGTCATGCTACTTCTAACTGCCAGTCATTCCAGTCTTAAAACCTAATTTTCATAGATTCATGAGTAGATGATATCATTAGTAATTGAGGGATTGTTAATTTCATCAATTTCTTGATCATACCAGTCATTCACTGTTTAGGAAGTAAATGAATATAACTAATAACACATCCATCAAATAAGCTCACATTTGAGTCATAAAGCAACACCTTGATATAGATCTCGTATTTCCTTGTTTCATAGAACTGCTACAGCTTGAATCATAAAGTAAAACATTTTAATTATCTTCTAATAGGTCAAAATCAAGACCGTTAACATACTCTAATCTTATAGCAGATGAAACATGAGTTCCAATGTTCCATTGTAGTAATTTGACATAAGGAATATAAGCAATACGTGGAAAACAAATTGAGAGATTAGTGATTGATCAAGTTGAGAGGCTCCCACTAGGCTAAAAAAGTCTGTAAGCTAATTGTGAAATGACAAAGGTTTATTAGAGGAAGAGCTACTACTATCATTACATGAGCATCAGCTTATTAAAAAATTTCTTAGAATGTTGTAACTTACAAAGCAAAAAGGTGCAATTGTTTAATGAAATTTCTGTATATTTTCTGAAATAAACAATTTTTGCCCCCACAGCCCCACTCCACCCTACCCCAACACCAAGACAATAAATCAATATCCATTCTGATTTCTAACATTTAAATCCAACAGCCTTCTGAGTTTGTAGAAATTAAGAAATCAGGAAGAGAGAACCAACCTTCAAAGAGAGAATTCGAACTCAAGCGAAGCAACTAAGCCCTAATTAAGAAATCAGGAAGAGAGAACGAACCTTCAAAGAGAGAAGTCGAACTCTCTTATCAAAAGAGTCAAGCATTTGGAGCCCTAATCGCCGGATTTCGACGAGGTACGAAAAGCGGAGTCGAGCGCCCTAAGCGACCAAAATCCGGCACTACGTTCCCTAGAAGAAAAATTGGGGAGAACGAGAGTTGTCTCTGCCGCTGCTGCCGACCGGAAGACCACCGTTTGCCGCCGACCGGAAGAGTTGCCGACTGAACTCGATCGACTGGTCAGGGTTTGGAGAGAACACAATGGGAGAGAGAGTGTCGGACTGGTGTGTGGTGTGAGACTCTGAGGTTTTGAGCTTAAATTGGACCCCAAAAAATTTTGGGCTTAAAATTCTGTGTTTATTTTAGTGTAGCGACGGCAAATTCACCCCATTGCTAATGTCCTGATTTCTCTTCGGCTGCAACGCCTGTCGTAGCTACTGCGGTGGCAATATCCTTTTGCCACGGCAAACACCTGCCGAAGCTAGCTGGCATGGTGAATTCAATTTTTTTGTAGTGAAATCATTTAGCCTTAATTAGTTTGATTACTATAGCATTTCACCACTAAGATTAAAACAAGAATTTCTCTGTCATTCCTCAAGACTCTAAAATCCCTCACCGTAGTTATTTAATCTACTGGTTTCACAAATTAGATATGTCTATAAATTCTCTTTTTAGTATTCTTTCAAAACTATTTATTGAATTCTTAAATTTTATAATTAGAATTTTGAATTGTTTGATAATTTGATTATAGAAATAAGGATTAATTTATTTTATGCTTGTTTATAATTTACATAATCTATTATTTTGTCAACTTTATTTTTTTACTACAAAATTACTAGGATGAATTTGTATAATTTTTTGTTTTTATATAATAATTTCCTAATGGAATACTATAAAAATCATATTTTGACCCGACAATGTTTATTAGTTTCTTAGCTGTGAATATTTTTTCCGCTCACCTAACTTTGAAACACTAGATTTGCCACTGACTTCAATTCAGAATATTCTCAGGGATATTAGAGAGAATCGCACTCGGTTATCTGATCATTATTTAGGATTTTTATGTTATTTTTAGAGTAGTAAATTAATGGGATAGTTATTTATGATTTTTATCTTTAGATAATTGTTAGTATTTTAATGTTTATTTGTAGGGGTTATCCTATATTGTATTTTTCTATTTAATTAAGTTAATGGAAGGTAGGAAGGCACATCCTGAATTACATACAAACAAACTTGAAATTCAAACCCTACAGAGCGAGAAGTTTTCAACCGATCGAGAGATTCGAGCACTAAGGATTGTGAGAAGCGACGCTGATGATCTGTTCTTGTCACGTGATTCGACGAGAATCGATACTCGTGGTTCCAACAACATTCGTGAGATTCGGGCGCTTGCGGGGTTGAATTCAACTGCCTATCGAAATATCAAGGCAACCTTCCTGTATGAGATTCGTATCACTGTCCGTATATTTTTTTCTACAATTTACAATGATTTTTAGATAGATATCATATTGTAGTTGAAACGAATTTGAAATACGGGTCCCGAGTAATACGAGTTTCGTGTATTTTCGGGTCCCGGGTAATACGGGTTTGACCGGGTTTTCGGGTCGATCAATTTTTCTTTTTTAAAATTAAAAAAAAATCATGATTTGATAATTTTGCGATAAATTTAAAATTCTAAAGTTAAAGACGTTGTTCATAAGTTTTGGTGCTTGTAATTATATACTATATATGATCTAAAATATTTGATTTTTATTATTTCTCGTAATTTTTTATAAAATTTAATAATATGTAAATATCAAAATTTTAAATAATTTTATTAAAAATTTGATATTTTATATATCATTACATTTTATTTAAAAACATTTGATTTTCATTATTGCTCATACTACGTAATTTTTAATAAAATGTAATAATATATAAAATATCAAATTTTCAAATAATTTTTTAAAAATAATTTCATGCAATTAGTAATAAGCATAGAATTGCTTTAATATTTTAATATTTTTTAGAATTTTTATCTTCTTAAAAAAGCTTGTTGAAAAATAAAAATAAAAAATCAAATACTATCGATCGGACGGAGTATTAAACAATACAAATAAATATAAAAGTTGATTTGAAAATGAAATATCAAGTGATTGTAATTATAAAATGTAATAAATTGGAATCTCCATAAAAAATTAATCATATATAATTATAAATTAATCGGGTCAATCTGGTCATCGGGTCAAATGGGTAAATCGGGTCAAAATTACCGGGTTAATCGGGTCACCGGGTCGAAACCCAGATTTTTCAGAAAATTTTTCAGATTTTCGAGTTCGGGTCGGAAAAAATTCCCAGATTCGGGTCGAAAATTTTTCGGAGTTCGGGTTAGATCGACCAGGTCGGGTTGTGTTTTGACAGGTCTAAGCAGGGGCGGATCCTTTAAAGGGTCGGGGATGGCAGTCGCCCCCTCAATCAAAAATGAAATTTAATTTAGATATTCGTCTCGTCGATAGCTTCGATTTGATATATTATAAGCTCAAATTCGATAACTGAGTAAAAAGTTATAAACGTTTCAAGACTGAAACGATATAAATTATTTTTCACATCATTTACTAAATTAATACACGTCTATCATACTCATGGTTTGTTAAACTTCATACCTTAATACTATAATTAAACCCGAAAACTTCAAATATTGATGATTTTTTTGAAGAAAAAAATTAGAGATTAATTTTTCGCCCCCTCGACTAAACACTTCAGGATCCGCCACTGGATCTAAGTACAATCCATTGAATTGTGTAAGATGCTATATGCAAGTCTGCACTCTGCAACAACATTCTATTTCACTCGTTCCAAGTTGGGGCGACTTTGACAACATTACCTCAATCACAAACTTTTACAACAAGAGATCAAATTAATTTCGGAAATTTCGCCAAGTACCCCTGGGGTATTGTAAATTTCGCGAGGTATACAACTTTTTTACATATTTCGCGTAATACCCCTGAGGTTTTAACCCATTTCCCCTCGTGCCCTTCTCGGTTAACTTTAACCTTTTTGAGTGAATTCCGTTAGTTTGCTCCAAAAAAAAAAAGGCGAGACCAGGCGAAGAGAGCGAGGAGATCAGACAGAGAGCGAGGAGACCAGGCGCGATACATCAGCAGCGGCTCGGACCTAGGCTCGCCTCAGACCTGGACTTGGCTCGGACCTTCTGCTGCAACCACTGAGCGCTCGGACCTGCTGCTGCACCCTCTGCGCGCTCGGACTCGGACCTGCTGTTGCACCCACGAGAAAGGTTAGATTTTTTGTGTTCTTATAACTAGGGTTTGGTGTTCTTATTTTTAGATTTTTGGTGTTCTTGTTTTTAGATGCATTTGGGGGTTTTTGTGATGTCAAATTTAGGGTTTAGGTTGAAATTGATAGATATCGAATTCGAAATTTCGATTTAGGGTTTTTGTAGAGGTTTTTGTAGAGGTTTCTCAACTGTTAGCCTATTTCTTATGATGAATTGGGGTTTTTTTTGTAGGATGGCAAATAAGATAGTCATACAAATGCGTTATATTCATCGAGATTACATTGAATTTGAGGTGGAGGACCCAGATAAGTGTAGCGTATTGGATATGTTTACTGGATTATTAGAGGGAGCGTAAAAAAAGGCATGTTTCTCCCCGAGAATCCAACATTATGGTATGCTCATAATGGTCAAAGTTTTCAATTAGATAGTGACATCGATGTTGTGAATATGATCAATATATGTGGTGAGAAGGGATTGATTAAACTATCCATAAGATCTAGTGACTCACCTTCTAAGACTCTAGGATTGGCAAGGGGTTTAGTTGAACCGAAAAAAACGATGGAATGGTCAAGCCATGGTAGTCAATCCGCTTATAGTCGGAAGGTTCCTCCTACTACAGCAAGAAGGAGAGGGACTTTTGTACCAAAAAGTTGAAGTCACTCTACACGTAGTGAACCCACATCCGGTGAGATTAGTAGAACGAAAGAGAATATGTTTGATTCTGCAATTCCTGCTTCTATATCGGTTGAGGTTGAATTGGCTAACTTTGATTTTCCTTCTAATGCATCGCTTGATGTTGAATTGCCTTCTAATGCATCGCTTGATCCTGATTTAACTTCTAAAGCATCGCTTGATGTTGATTTGGCTTATAATGCATCGCTTGATGTTGATTTGACTACTAAAGCATCGGTTGATGTTGATTTGGTTTGTAATGCATCCCATGATGTTGATTTGGCTTCTGATGATGTGAACTTGGTTGATAATAATGCCATTTGTGGTTCTGGTGATGTTGGTGAAGATTACTTTGATAGGATTTATGAAAACGGAGAGTTGTATGGTGATAATAGCTTTAGAAATATTAAACTGAAAATCTGGATTATTTTTTTGGATAAGGAGGCAATGCTGAATGTGTTGCGAGATTATTGTGTTCATGAGGGTTTCTCTGTTGTGGTGCTAAAAGCATATCAGAGTAGGTATACTGTTGTTTGTGGACAGTCGGAGTGTAAGTGGAGGATTCACGCATCAAGACTGACAGATGGAGTAACATGGGAAATTAAGACATTGGATGGTACTCATAGTTGTCTCAAGCTCACGAAGTTCAATTCGATGGCAACTCCGGAGTGGGCTGCGAAGAAGCTCCTTGATCATGTTAGAGCGGATGATGAAATCTCAGGAGAAACTATGCAAAGGTTGTTGATGAATAAATATGGAATAAATATGAAATCAACCTCCTTGTACTAAGCAAGATCGCTTACTCTTGCAATCATTAATGGAAAGCATGACACTTCTTATGGGAGTTTACCGGGATATTGTGAGGTGGTGAGGTCTTCCAACCCTGGATCTATAGCTCATGTTGTTTGGACACAAAGTAGAGATGACCCCGAAAGGTCACCACAATTTAAGAGCTTGTTTATATCGATGAAGCCAATGATAAATGGAGCCATTCATGGGTGTCGAGGATTGATTGGAGTTGACGGATGTCATTTGAAAGGAAAGTATGGTGGTATCGGCTTGTTCGTTATTGTTGTTGATGGCAACAATGAAATTTATCCTCTAGCATATGGTGTGTATGCGAATGAGTGTAAGAGCACTTGGTCTTCGTTTTTCTATCGGTTAAGGGAGGTATTGAAGAATACTCAGAGGACCAATTGGTGCATTATATCTGACAGGCAAAAGGTGAGATTCTCCATCCCCCTAAAGTACTTTTTTTTGCTTTGTTTGTATTGGTTTACCTATCTATAAGAGAGTCCACTTTTGATTTGTAATCTTCAAAGGTACTATTCTGCAATGTTGGATTAGATTTCCTAGTAGGTGCGTCGTTCTCACACCATTGAAAAAAACTGCAATCATATTTCCCATATATTCAGTGAACACACAAACCCATTGGCAATCAAATATCAAAGTATATGCATCTAACGGGAGCAACTCTAAATTGACACAAGTGACTAGAACATACCATCCAAAACGAACATCGATGAAAGCGTTTTAGATATGACTCCTTAGTCGTGTCAGTTACCGTTAAAACTACAGCAGACACCTCGTGGCGACAACGAAGCCGCATGAATTTCTTTTCAATTCTTCCCCAATTTGTGGACGATTGTGCACTCATCCTGCTTAATGATCTCAAATTCAGCAAGAAACCATTTCCCCAATTTTCATTCACAATAAACCTTTTTACTAATCTGTTTGAACAATGATGACAGGGAGAAGAAACAAATTTAATAGAAGAAAGGTTTCTAGATCCACCAAGCTATGACAAATTCAATAAACCTCCAATTTCATAGCGAATTGAGGACTAAAATCTGATTTCATCACCATTCGATTAAGACCAAAAATCCGAGCAGAGGTCCTAGTTTAATAAATCTGATTTCATAGTGAAGTGAGATGAACCTCTACAAAAACCCTAAATCGAAATTTCAAATTCGAAATCTATCAATTTCAACCTAAACCCTAAATTTGACATCACAAAAACCCCCAAATGCATCGAAAAACAAGAACACCAAAAATCTAAAAACAAGAACACCAAACCCTAGTTATAAGAACACCAAAAATCTAACCTTTCTCATAGGTTCAACAGCAGGTCCGAGTCCGAGCGCGCAAAGGGTGCAGCAGCAGGTCCGAGCGCTAAGAGGTTGCAACATAAGGTCTGAGCCGAGCCCAGGTCCGAGCCGCTGTTGCTGTATCGCGCCTGGTCTCCTCGCTCTCTTCGCGTCGCTCTCTCCTTGCTCTCTGTCTGGTCTCCTCGCTCTCTTCGCCCGGTCTTGCCTTTCTTTCTTTTCTTTTTCTTTTTTTTTTGGAGCAAACTAACGGAATTCAATCAAAAAGGTTAAAGTTAACCGAGAAGGGCACGAGGCGAAATGGGTTAAAACCTCAGTGGTACCACGCGAAATATGTAAAAAAGTTGTACACCTCGCGAAATTTGCAATACCCCAGGGTACATGGCGAAATTTCGGAATTAATTTTTTACTCCCAATATTTGTTTATATTTATCGTTTTATAATGTTACATAAGTAAAAATAAACAATGTGAGAGAGAATGTATAAAAGTTATATTGAAAATATAAATTATACATCAAAAGACAACTAATTTGAAACAAAAAATTCCACTAAACGAAAAATATTTAGAGAGAGGGATGGGTATGTAAATAAACTAAAGGGATGATTGGTAGGTGAGGTCAGCATCCCCCAACCAGCTACTCCCATCAATGAAGCTATCCACAGTGTACTTGGAGGCCTGTTCCACACTAATACTGGGCTGAAACCCGGCCCATTTCACTCTACTAGACACATCCGCTCCCGGCCCACTATTGAGATACTCTCCATAGAAAATGCTGGTGGGCGGGTCCACCCCCTGGACCCACTCAATCCAGCCCTTTGGGGTGAGGAAAGACCCAATGGTGGACTGCATGATGACGGTGGTGGAGAAGTCCTTCCAGGGGCGGCCCAGGTAGGTAGGGGCATTGAGGGCGTCCAGTGGGGTGAGGTTGCACTTCTGGATGGAGATGCCCGTGTTCTCGTTTGGGTCCTTCTTCCCCTGGGCCGTTATGGTGTTGTACTGGTTGGGCATTGGCTGCCGGGGCTGGATGGTGCACCCCTGGAACACAACGCCCGCGTTTCCGAAGATGAAGTCGATGGTGCCTGTGATCCTGCACTCCAGGTAGAACTGCCTGTTCGAGTGCGCGTATAGGGTGTCTTGGTAGCCGTCGAACAGACACCGGTGGAACACCGACATGTCCGACCCCGATCGGAAGGCCACTGCCTGGTGCTTTGAGGCCCCCGCCGTGTTCTCGAACGCCATGTCCTTTGCTATGAACCCTTTTCCTTGCACAACTGCGCATCATAATTCATATTCATATACGGAGTATTATATATATATCATATATGTATGATCTATGATGCCCACCCAATATTAATTGCGCAATCAGAATATATACGAAATATTAATATTTTGTTAATTTTAAAATATATATATATTATACTAAGTATAATATTTTTTTAAAAAAAAAAATTAAAATATTAATATTTCGTACAAACTTTAACGCTTTAAAAATGTCCTAAAAATTAAATATCTTTACATTTTGAGATGGATGTAGTACTCTAATAAATAAATGATTATATAAGAGTGAATTTATCTATAAAAAAATATATATAAAGTAAATATAAGATGGTCGTATACAGAGAATCAGACAAGAACAACAGGCGTCGATATTAAAAATGATCCAGGTCTCCTTGACCTCATCCGCAAGGATGCTGCCGGGTAGGGTCAGCCCACCCGAATTCTATCCTTATCAAAAAAAAAAAAAAACAAAAAAAAAAGACAAGAACAACAGATGCATCATGCATATATGTCAAATGGAAGCGCGTCGGGCAAAGGTTAGCTAATACTCCGTAGGAAGAGAACAAAAGATGGATGATGATGAGCAATTTAATTGAGCATGTTAAAAGAGGAGGCACATGATAGAGCCATTCACGGGGTTGTTGTGGGTCCTACTTATATATATATATATATAAATCATAAATTTAAGTTTTCATTAAATATATAATATATATACTCCTTCCGTTTCAAAATGTACGAACTTTTAGTCATTTATAACACTTTATTTTTAAATTTTTTTATCATTTTACTAAATTTTTTATAAATTTTAGTATTTTTAATACTCACTGAATATTTTAACAAATCAAAATCTTTTAAGTAGTCAGCCATACATAACAAATCAAATCATTATAATTCTTTACCTAAAACACATAAAAGATCATCTATTTTAAAACAAAAACTGCCGCCTATAGTATATATTGTATATATTATCAGGTTTTGTTTGTTTAACTAAAAAATTTTAGTGAATAATTTTTCAAAACATACTTAATATAATTTTAAATTATTACATTAATTTCTATATTTTTAATGAATTGTGTTATTGTGTACATAATTAATGGATTAGGAATACGGAGTACTATAAAATACGGAGTATTGTGTACTCCGTAAAAGATCACTAGGGTGTGCTCAAAAAAAAAAAAAAAAAGATCAGTAGGGAGTACAATAGGTATGTACTATGTCAAATCAATCAAACAAGAAATGCGCGCATCTAGCCTGTGTTTACGGGCAAACATATCATATGTCTCATCATTTCAAGCGGAACCCACACCATCTCCAGCTCGATCTCCTTTTTTTCGGTCCGGATCCTCTACAACATTCCCCGCACCCCTCGGTGCAACACTTAATTATTTCGACTATAAATTTACATCGAAAAAAATTTTAAAAAATATTTTTACGTTCTATACCCTTATATTAATATGTTTATAAATTTGTATCTTAAAAATCACAATTTAAAAAAAATAAATATATATATATATATATTTTCTTGAATAATCGATATTTTATTTATCTAAAATTTTAAAATGTAATTTTTTAAGATATAAATTTATAAACATATCAATATAAGAGTATAGAACGTAACAATATTTTTTTAAAAAAAATTCGATGTAAATTTATAGTCGAAATAATTAAGTGTTGCACCGAGGGGTGCGGGAAATGTTGTAGAGGATCCGGACTGCCTTTTTTTACATCCGTTGAAATAAGTGTTATTTTAATACATATTTCAATAAAATAAAAACTATATAAAATAATAATATTTTTTAAATTTAATACGGAATAAGAAATATTAAATTATAAAATATTAAAAATTTAATATAATTTTTAGCCCACTAAATTATACTCCCTCCGTCTCAAAATTTAGGTTGTTTGACTTTTTGGCACGCTTGTTAATGTGTTAAAAACTCTATGAAATATTATTATTTTTTTAAAATTTTTAAAATAATTTCAAACTTATTAGTAATAAGTTTCAAATTTCTTAAAAAAATTTGAAAAAAAAATTAATATTTTATAGAGTTTTTAACACATTAAAAAGCGTGCCAAAAAGTAAAACGACCTAAATTTTTAAACGGAGGTAGTACTATGTATTAAAATCTGAAATATATTCAACAATTTTTTTTTATCGGAAGAGTATTAATGCTAAACAAAACATATTTATTTAGACCAAAAAAAAAAACATTTTTATGTGGGCCTCACATTTTCATTCTCGGTAAGTTATGATAATTCTTCTTTTTTTAATGGAAAACCTGTGTAGAATATCTTGGTAGATCTATCTGTGTATAAATAATTAAATACACCTGACCAAAAATCTATGTATAAATTCAGAAATATACTCGTTGGGAAATAAAAGGGATCCGAGATATGCCAACACATTTACTCGTAGTAAACTTTAAATGTGGACCAATGGCAATTTGGGCAAGTACAGTAACAAAAGATATTTGGGTCGGATAAGCAATTAAATTAAATAAAGAAAACAACAGTAATAAGAAGTAAAGGAGAAGACAATACGTACTGAAGGTGGCGGTGGAGAACGTCGGCGTCCCGTCGATGTAGTTGAGGCTGCCTGAAACCACCGTTTTCGTCATCCCATCCCCGTAAATCATCACATTCCATATCTTCTTATTCATCACCACATTCTCCACATACTTCCCCTCCTTCACATATATCACATACCTATTGTTGCTCTTCTCCGGCACCGCCGCCACCGCCGCCGCTATTGTCGTGAAATTTCCGCTCCCGTCCTTCGCCACTACTGCATTCGGCTTCGGCTTCGTCTCCCCTTGCAACTGCAACATCCTCCTCTCCGCCGCCCCCATCCACTCCGGGAGCCTCTCGTCACCATCATAAGCCCTAGGCCTCACCCCCAGCAGCCTCCGGTGGATCGGGATCTTGAAATTCGCTACGATTTCGAACAATTTGGTCACAATCGCCAAGCTGTTGCTCACCAGCTCGCTCGATCTGTTCATCGCCGACCGAATCTCGTCCACAATATCCGCGGTGCCGTTTATCTCCGCGAGACCGTCGACGCACGTCTCCTGATCCGTCAGGGCTGCGCTCAGCCAAGTCCTCAGATCCCCGGCGGTGGATGACGAGAGGAGCTTCGCGGCGCCGGCGCCATCGGCAGACGAGATCGCGTCACTGAGGCGGTCGACGGAGTCGGAGAACAAATCGGCGCAATCCTCCAGCGCCTTCCTGACAATGGGACGACTGGCCTTGTTGGAGTTGGAAATGTGCGCGGCCGGGACGGATAGGAGCTTGGAGAGGTCGGCTAAGGCGGCGCGGAGGGAGAGGAGGAAGATTTTGGCGGGATCGGTGGTGGTGGAGTTGGATTGGTGGAGGGAGGAGAAGCAGGTGTCAGGGTAACGAGTGACGGAGCAGACGGCCTTGAGAGACTGGGAAGGGGTGGTTGTAGTGGCGGAGGCGGAGTCGGAGGCCTTGCGGGCGTGGAGCGTGGTGCCGACAGCGACTCCTATCAGGATGGCGACTACGATGAGGACGGAGACGGCGATGAGGACGAGGCGGGAGCGGGTTTTCTTGCGGAAGGCGAGCTGCTCGGCTTCGTCCACTTTGCCATATCCTTTGAAGGATTTGATTGTGTCCATTGGTAGATCGGAATGGTAAGTGATAGAAGGTTTTGGACAAGTGTGAATTGTTACGATGGATATTTATAAACTACGGAGTATCAGTAGGTATGAATATGTGATGTTATCAATGGTCAATGGAGGTGGAGGTGTCAGTTTAAAGGCGTCGAATTAAATGAATAGTTAAACCGTGTTTGGCTCCGTTAATTAGGATTTAGGATGAATTCCTGGATGGGAATTGACGATTTAGGACCCTCTTTTTCTGAAATTCATGAAATGTCCTCATCGTCTTTTGTAAATCGAATAATCGATGTGCCATTTACAATGAGTGATTAGAGCAAGTCCAACAACTTTGGTAAAAATTCTTTAAAATAGAGATCAAAACATCAAAATCTCTAAAAAATTTATATTCCAACTCCAACAGTTTCTCTATTATACAGATTTTTGCATTTATTATATATTATAACAAGTGCATAGTTTCATAATATAATAAATGATTTTTTTTAAAACTTTAGGTAACTAGTATAGTTTTCGTATCTTGTACGAGATTTATCCCATAAAATAAATAAATTCGATTTATTTATTATTATAATTTATTTTGTTGAAAATATCAATGTCTTCATTTTATTACTTTTCATTTACTATTACTAATCATGTATGGTTTTTAAGGATGATAAAAACTTTTATAAAATATCAATTTTTTTTATTTTTTTTATAATTTCATACTATATAATATTTATAATATATATTAAATTATATAAGGAAATTATGAATCCAACAAAGCTTTATATTTTGAATAGCATTTTAGTTTCATATATTATATAATATTTATAAGTCCAACTAAGCTTTATATTGTGAATCTCATTTAAATCTTATTTGTGACTTAAATGGTTGACACGGGGTTTGATGAAAACATTTAATTTTAGAGGTTTTTTCTCTTCCTCTAAATATAGAGAAATTTTTACTCTCTCTCCTCATTTCTCTATTTTACAAAACATTATAGAGGAGCTGTTGGACCATAAAATCCATCTTTTTCTCTAAATTTTCCAATTTTCTCTATTTTGGAGCTTCTCTTTGGGTTGCTCTTACAGTCTATGTACCGCCTCGGATCGCACATTTTATATTTCAAATGCGTTTAATATACACCAATAAATTATCGTTCATTTGAACGTTAATATCATATTCGACGTTGATGATCAAGAAATTGTGTTATAACTCAAGAAAAAAAAATTAGATGTTGTCCAAACGTCCAATGCGACATTATCAAACGTCTAATTTGACATTGTAATCAACGTGTGATAATACGCATTTAGGTAGTTATATTAGGATATATTTAGGACCAGTTTGGCAATGAGTTATTTTTCAAGGAGTGGAGATTATTTTTAATGGATTATACAAGGTGGAGATTATTGTGTGGGTTATGGGGATGGAAAATGTTGAGATTTTTTTGACAAAATAATCCCGGTTAGGTGTTTGATGGGTAGAGGGTTATTTTAAGGTTATTTGTTACAAAATTACCCCCTCGTCCCTTCTTCTTCCTCCCCATTCCAAATTCCAGATCTGGGTGCACCAGCAAAATCGCCGCCTCCCTCCGTCGCCTCTCTGCGTCGCCTCCCTCTGCCGCCTCCTCGCGCCGCCTCCCTCCGTTGCCTCTCCGCGTCGCCTCCTCGCACCGCCTCCCTCCGCCGCCGCCTCGCGCCGCCTTCTCTCACCGCCTCCCTCCGCCGCCTCCTCTCTTACAAAATTACCCCTTCCTCCCTTCTTCTTCCTCCTCATTCCAAATTCCAGATCTGGGGGCACCAATGTCATAAACGAGGTTGTTGGATTCTACAATCCCGACAACCTTCATGGGCGAGGGTTGGATTGTGGCAAAAAATAACCCCGATTAATCCCCACCTCCTAAAAAACTAACCTCGAACAATCCCTTGCCAAACACTAGTCCCGGGATTGTTGTTTTAAAAAAAAAACCAACAACCCCTTGGAATCCCCTACCGAACGGGGCCTTAGCATGATTGAGGTGTATATAATGCACGGTTTAGGCTAGATTTACATTTATACTTGTTTTGTTGGTAGAGTCGGAATCTACACGTTTTTAAGGATTATTTCAAGTATATGTGAATCCGACGAAGAATGAAGAAGTCATGGATGAAGGGAAGAGTGAAGAGGAGGAAAGGTGAAGAGCACGGGAGCAAAGTCGAAGTTCGAGAGCCTAAGTGAAAAACAAGTCAGCAAAAGTTGTCGTCAGACAAGCTGAACTTGTAACACACTTTCTGGATGCCTCGGTGGTCCGAATGACTATTATAAGCATACGTTGGAAAGCTATTTCCGATCTCTACAACTTTCATGTTGATGTCGAGACTAAATTCGAAAGAGAAAAATCGTTGTGAACAGTGATACCGTCTCGCGTCTCGAAGAGAAACGGAGAGTTCACGCATCGCCTGGCCGCCCCGCGGCCTCGTGCGTGTCTGAAACACCGATTTTCCTATTTTATATCTTTTATCTAAATATTTTTACCCTATTTTTGTCCGACTTTCTTAAGGACTTTTAGGGTTGTTTTCTTAGACATCTAACTCATCATCTTATTCATTATCTACTTATACTTTGAGATTATCAATTGAGAGAATCGTAGAGGGGAGCCTCCATGGTCATTGAGTACTAAACTATTTCGTTTCGTCTATGGATTGATTCTTTGGTTTGATAAAGTTGTGAGATTTCTATTCTTGTTCTATTCCTATTGATTTGTATTGATTCTTTTGCAAATATTGTTGATTTCTTCTAGCCCGTACAACTAGTTGAGATTATTGTTAGGATTTTGCAGGTTCCTCGTAGCGAACCATAATCCATAGTTGCAACTTGCAAGCATGCCTTTTTAGAACTCGTAGGACTAAATTGGTGTGTAAAGAATAAATTATATGTTAAATGTCGACTCGTAGCTTGGTGTTGCTTGTATCCTGGTTAATCCTTAATCTTAATGCTACTATTAGGTTAAATCTTGATCGTGTTAAGGTTATAAAATTAGTAAGAGTTACTAGGACTCGTAGGACTAGTAATTTACACAAGATCAGGACAGAAACAATATATAATAGGATGAAAAGAGAACTTGAAGAGGGATCGATGATCAACTTATCAAACTAAAATGGATGTTTAGAGATGAAACTATTTTCTTAATTGTTATTTCTATTAACTTGTTTATAGTTTCTTTTCTTTACTTCAATCACCAAAACCTCTCTTTTCTATATATTTACTTATGAATACTAGATTGTCCGTGGGATCTACCTCTTAATTACTTGCTTGCTATACTAGTTTGTGGGTTTGAGTTATACTTTGATAGGAGCAATGACAGTTTCTTCCTGTCAGCGAGCCCAACATGTTCAATCAATCTTGCCGAAGACCTAACATTACATACGACGTTGTAAAATGTCATATATAATGTTTTAGAATGTTGAATACGACGTTGTATATACTCTTGGATCCCAGTTTTCGACGTTGTAAAGCATTGTATATAACGTTTTAGAACGTTGTATATATACACTTGGATTTCACCGTTTAGTGATGTTGTATAAAACGTTATATCATACGTTTGGCAACGTCACATTGGACGTTGCTCTTTAGAATTTGGAAAAACAAACATCCATAACTAAAGTTATGGATGTTATGGATGGTATTTTTTGGAAAAAACTCAATCCGTACGCCCGGAAATTTTTGGGTCAAAACCCGAAAATTTAGACTCGATATTTTTTTTCGACCCGAACCCAAAAACCCGATAAATTTCCGGGTCAACCGTGTTCAGGTCCGGGTCGACCCGATCGGGTCGCTGATCTTAAAAAAAAAGGGAAAGGAGAGCGCTCTTCATCTTCATTGTTCACCCAACTCTAGCAGCATCCTCATCTGTCTTCATTGCTCATCGCCACCCTCGAGTCTCAATCAGCTCCTCGCCTGCTCCTGCTGCTCTCGAGTCTCAACCTAGAAGCATCCTCGTTTTCATTTCTCCTCGTCACCCTCGAGTCTCAACCAGCTGCTCGACTGCTCATGCTGCTCTCGAGTCTCGACCTAGCGGCATTGTCCTCTTCATTGCCCTTCATCGCCGCCTCTTCAATTGGTGTTCGCTTGCCTTATTAGATTTGGAGGCCTCCTCTTCAGTTAAGGTATGTGGGTATATTATGCTGATTTTCGTTTCGGTTTGCAGATTAGATGTTCGCTTGATTTTCAATTTGGTGCTCCCTGGATTTTCGATTTTTCCTTGTCCAATGTCCACTAGCAAATAGTGATCCAAATAACTCGTCTGTGCAGATTGTATGCTGTAGATTAGGTGTTCATATGTGCAGATTCAGTGTCTAATGATTTCAGTGCAAATTTTTTATTGATTTTTTTATTCACTTGATTTTCGATTGTATGCTGTGTTATTGAGCCTGCGCAGATTAGGTGTTGTGTATCTGTGTAGATTTGTGATTTCTAGCACCTAATTTATGTGTGTTGTTGGTCCCAAACAAACACAAAACATATGGGCTTACTCATGAACTCAGAAATCACTATCTTCTTATTTTATAATTTCTAGCACCTAATTTATGTACAGATTATCCAGTTTCAATAAAGTGGATGAAACTCATGGGATTGAGAATGTCTTCTTATTTTACATATCCTAGTATCCTAACGTGTTGTCTTCATATGATTAGTATTTACCATTTAATATTTATACTTCAGAAATCAGTGTACTTGCAACTCGTAAAGAGTCCCTCGTATTGCTTTAAATGTTTGTGCACGATTTCCACTCTCAAGCCTTCTCTCTGGTTCCCTCATGAACTCACAACTCTCTTGCAACAGACGTGCTATTGACTACTCACACTTGATGTTTGGATTTCATGTCGAGGAAGGTTCACTTTTATGGCACTAACTTGATACACTATCTTGTATAATTGATTAGAGTATTGATTGAATATTTATTACAATACAGATAACAATGAACACCAAGATATTCAAGGAATTGAGTATCAAATGAAAGAGACGGGGATCTGACGACTGAATGAGTATGCCATTTGTGTTTTGTGGCTCATCTAATGTCATATTTTGAAGCTTGTATTGCGTTCTATTTCTGTTGTAAAAGGTGTCATCCTAACTAGTTTTTATTCAACCCTATCTATTGTGTTTGAATTTGCGGATTTTTAGACTTGTATTTAAAATCTTCAAATGATAAGATATTTTGAATGTTTTTAGTATTTGGTCATCTTAACTTATTGTTGATTATTGTGATATTTGGTTATGTTTGTCTTTTTGTCATTTTCGGTAAGTTAAGCCCTTCAATTTTAGCGTTTTGGACTTAATATAGGGCGTCGAAATATCAATTTTGATTGACACATTAAAAAAATTGACAATCTCAAAATCGACTTGAAATCGACCCGAATTAACCGGAAACCCGGCTCAACCCGAGTTAGGATCGACCCGGGTTTACCCGGAACCCGTTTATCCGAAACCCGAAATGACCCGACCCGAACCCGGCCCGATTGATCCGATTGACAGGTCTGCTACTCTGCTTCCCTCCGTATATTATCCAAAAGATTTTGTCCATTAAACTCCCCTCTTAGGACAGTTGACAAACTAATATGGAAATCAAATACAGATGGATCTTTCACAACGAAATGAACATATAAACTCATCAATCAAATACAAAATGATGGCACTAATTGCAATTGGATTAGGAAGCTAAATATCCTCCAAGAAAAAAATACATCATTTGGAAAGCAGCAGTTGATGCTCCACCCACAAAATCAAGATTGAATAAATATTTTACCATCACAATGTTGTTTCTGTGATCATGGTGAGGAGGATGCGCTCCATTTCTTCTTCAAATGCCCCTTTACACGATCAACACTTTCACAACACACAATTAAGACTAGCAAAAAAAAAAGTATCCAACTTCAAACCTAAATTTCCTTGATAGTCTTATCTACACGGGGATCTAAATCCACACTTTCATGAAATATGCCTTCTGTGGCACACAATCTGGGAACTGAGAAATCAAATTATATTCCATAATAAAGGAAATGTAACACAAATAGATCTGGTACACAGAACCATCGTTTCCATAAAGTCTTGGAACCAAGCTCAGGCAAAAGAGGATAAACCCAAACAAAGAAAATTAAGAATAACAAAGCGGAAGAAACCTCCTAGAGCCTTCTACAAACTAAATGTAGATGGCTCCGTCTCTCCCTCCGGCGATTGTAAGATCGGAGGTTTAATTAGGATAGTAGTGGTAGGGTCATTGACATGTTTCAGGTCACAATCCCAAGCACCTCAGTGCTACATTCTGTCAAGGAATAAAGAATGTAATAAGAAAATGAGTCAGAGATCTTATTGTTGAAGGAGATAGCCTCAGGGTTATCTCCGTAATTAACAAAAGAACTACAACACCATGGGAGATCCTCAGAGTAGTTGAAGAGATCCATGTCCTTAGTCGGAATTTCTGCAATATCAGCTTCAAACACTGCTATCGAGCATCAAATAGTGCTACTAATTTTATAGCTAAGTCTACGGTCACTTGTAATATGAGATCATCTCCCCTGTGCGGGGAGCTTTGTAACATCATTCTTAGGGATGATCACGGTTGATCTCTGTCTGGCGAAGACAAACATTTTTTACCTACTATAAAAATAAAAATAAAAATAAAAATAGAATAGGGTGCCAAGCAAACACTAAACTGCAAGATGATAATTCTGACCAAAATAAAATTGCAAGATGATAAGAGCAAACCCTGAGTTGTCACCACCAACATGCTTATTATGGGTTGGCCTGTGGTCCAATTTGTACAGCAAAGCCTATTTATTTGGGATTAGGACTAATTGTTACTAGCACCCTGATACAGATTTCGAATGTATCCATAATATGAATTGCATTTGCGTTGCTGGTCCTAACTAGTATATTACTCTCATAATGTGCATGTGCTTGCACTGGCTGCCGTTTATAAGAGGTTGGAAGTGTTTGCTGAAAGCTTTTGCCTTTGAGAGGATCCAAGAGGACCTTTCAGCTCGCGATCAAGGTCCTTTCTGTTGACAATATCAAACTGATTCCTGAGGATGATAGTTTTGCAGAGGGGCAGGATAACGGTGATAAACCATGGGCAGCCCCTGGAAGAACCCAAATGAAAAGAAGTTGATCGAGCATGCTATCGATCGGATCACATCATAAGCCACGCCTTGCAAATGCTACCGGAGGGTTGCATTGCGGATAATCATCTTAATTTGTCGTTTTTTGAGATCGATCATGTGCCAGCCAAGAACATTGCTCGTGTGGTTCACATTTGGCTGAGACAGGTCTCAACTCTTTAGCTATTCATGTTCTCGACGAGAAGTGCTCCCACTTGAATGTTCCTCTTCTACTATGGTGTTAGAACTGCGTTACAATAATCTTTTATTATATAGTTGAGCTGTGTGGCTTGGTGTCCATTTTTGGTGCATTTTTCCTAAAAACCAAAATGCCTATGCTACTTGTCTAAAAATGGGTCAACAGGGTAAGATTAGTTGATAATTTCTTTATCAGAATATGGCTTCAAAGCTAGTAGATGTGAATGTGTTACTAACTGCTAAGGATCTCATCTCATGTGCTTTCAACTCTTGGTTGTCGTTGTAAAGGAGTTTGCTTAAAAAACTACTGCAAAACAACCCACAGAAATATCCTCTCTCTGACTTATGTTAAGTAATTGTGACCTTTCTTATATACGTTATCTTTGTAAAGGAGTTGGCCCAAAGATCTCAGCTTACAGCTGATTGATTGAGGAGAAGCAAACAACCCACAGTTTGTACCTTGAACACTGACATTTTGGTCTTTATTTTTTTCAGATCTGAGATCATATAACCGTTTCACTCTATTATTGCCTATAGCAAAAATGTAAAACATACTTTAACAATATTTTTACCCCTGACTTACTCATAGCATTTCACCTTACTGGCTACAACATTATGATAAGGATACAAGAAAAAAGAAGGAAAATAAAACCTTGATTAGATTCCTTGGCTAAAACATTTACCCCTGTTTTCTGTTTAAAAATCAGCATTAAGAGGAATTGGAACAACCCGTTGGCTGTGAATTCCCTTGTATTTCCCCAAGCTCCATATACAAAATCTGACGCTACATAACAAGTCGAGAAGCTCGAATATACATACCTCTATTCAACTTCCCAGTATCCACAATAGATGAGTGCTTTCCAAAATTGGAAACTGCTACATGTCTGTAAATCATTCATCTTCCACTTCTATATGCTCAATATCAACGTCTGCTAATGTTTCTTTACCCAGTAGAGTGAATCCAACAATTGCCTGCATTTGTCATACATACAATCTCAGATCACATTCCTCATTGAGTACTAAACCCATCAATCTCAGATAAATATTGCCATTCTTGAAGATACATACCTTCCCATTTTTCCGATCTATCTTCTTGAGGATTCCTGGAAAACCAGCAAAAACCCCAGAGGTTACTTTCACAGCTGAACCGGGGCTTGGGAGGTTACGCTTTCCTTTTTTTGTTACCGAAGACACTGAATCTTTCCTGGCCCGTCTTTTGGGTTCTGATTCTACCGGTAGCTCTGCAATCCCCAATTTATTTGATTGGGCGTCAAGATCAGATGCTCTTTCCATCTCAAGGAAAGCTTGATCAGCTTTCAACTGCTCTTCTTTTGCTTGCTTGAAGATTGCTTCCATGTCCTCCTCTGATACTGGTCTAGGTTTATTGATCTGCCGCTTCCTATTAGGGCCAGTTTTAGTATTTGAGTAAATGCATTGTTACACACACATAAGTAACAAACAGAAAACAAGTATGATCTCAGTTGCTTACGTGTTCCCAACTTTGGATCCAATAAAGCCTCCAACACCATCGATTTCTCTGATAAAATCATGTAGCTCTTTGTTCAATAAACATCTTAAGAAGACACATCCAGGAAATATTGGTTTGGCTTTAACCGAGTATGATCCATTCTTCAATTTCCTTTTCTCCTCCACACCTGGATTATACAACTGAATCCATACAGCCGATGTTGATCAGAAGTAGTTTTCAGACCAAGCTTGTTCTTAATCGTATCCAGAAACATGTATGTTGGTTCAAAGAGATTAGAAATTCCGACACAGCAGCATCTAATCTAATACCGACAATACGAACCCTAAATTGCAATTTATATAAATTCAACAGCGAAAAGAGTAGCAAATCAGGGATTTTAAGACCTTGAATTCGACATCTGGATAGCTCCGAGAAAGGAGACGAGCGAGCCTGTCAGCGGTGTCCTGACCAGATACCCTGGAAACCCTAACTACCCACCACTGGGGACCCAAGAGCCCCAAAGTATCGAGATTGAGCTCCTCAGTCCAAGAAGCGTACCTCTTCTTAGGCTTCTTGATAAGGCGCTCTTCAACCCTGTCTCGCCAGTTGATTCCCTCGCTCGTCTGCCTCCTCTCGTTCCTCAGCCGCCTCCTGTCTCTCGCCGTTAGTTCTCCTTCCTCTTCTCTCTCCAATACTTGTTCTTCCTTCTCCAAGCAGTTCAATTTGCTGGCGGACGACACCAGGACACCCTGTTGTTTCAATTTGGAGGAAAATGTGAGCGCTTGGTGTTGGAGAGCGAGGCTCAATGGGAGGTACTGGGAGAGCGCGGTGCAGTTGCAGGGACTCCTCCATTGTACAAGTCCTTGCAGCTTCATCCTTTATCTTCTCCTTCTCTCTCCAGTCTCCAGTATCCATCCACACTCAAGTTCGAAGAGATACTGATGATTGGGGGATGCCGAATTTCAAAACTGGGCTTCAACCATTTCTTTAGCCCATTGGACTTACTTTAGATTGAAGTGCTTTGGGTAAGTCTTAAAGGACCTTGTTGAAAAACTTGAAATGGATCAATTCAGAATCTTTAAACGTACTGAAGAGAAGGTTTTTTTTTTTGGGTAAACTGCAGAAAACCACCCTTTAAATAGGGCATATTGCTCAAAACCACCCCTTAAAATAAAAATTGCAGAAAACCACCCCTTATAATAAGTTTGTTAGCATTTAACCACCCTTGCCCCTAGTTCCGTTAGTAAGTTGTTAAATCAACCTTGCGTTCGTCTCAGAGCTTCACCGACCTTGCTCCCATGGCTGCTCTTTTCCAGATTTGAGTTTGGAGAGAGAGATAAAGTGGAAAATAGACAAGATTTCGAAAATAAAGGAGAGGGATCACACGAGACTAGGTTGGGGATAAGCTATCAAATTCAATTTGAAGGGGGGTGGGGTGGGGTTGTAATCCCTCTCCTTCTTTTGATTAGTGGACTGAAATTCACCGAGGTCGGAGGGAATCAGGTGCTGGGGGGTAGGCTGGTGGTGGGTGGCTACGGGGTCACCCAAGGGAGAACGGTGTGGATCTGAGGAGGAGCCGTCGAGGAGGCTGAGGCAAGGGGCTGTTGCAGAGGTCCGGGTGAGGCGGGCAGTGTTCCGGAGACTCGGAGAGCCTAGATCCGGCGACGAGGTGGGGGATGAAGATGGGGAAATCCGGGGAGTAGGTGGAGTTGTTGCCGTGGGGCTACGGAGACGGGCGAAGCGGCGAGGGGCATGAGGGCTAGGCAGTGGATGACGGCCTAGTATGGGCGACTAGGCATCGATAAGGAGGGTCGGGGCAGGGTGGCGGGCAACGGGCTCTCTCCCTCCTCAAGTCCAAGCTTAGATCTGGAAAAGAGCATCCATGAGAGCAAGGTCGGTGAAGGCTTGAATCTCAGGGACGCGTCAATTTAACGGCTTACTAACGGAATTAGGGAAAAGGGTGGTTAAATGCTAACAGACTTATTATAAGGGGTGGTTTTCTGCAATTTTTGTTTTAAGGGGTGGTTTTGGGCAATATGCCCTATTTAAAGGGTGGTTTTCTGCAGTTTACCCTTTTTTTTTTTTACCGAATTAACCATCAATTCTCTTTTATTGTTCTGCAAAGTGATATGAAGAAGAAGATGATACAAGAAATCGAGACGGCCTTTGTATCACTTGTTTCTGAGGAGGGTTAGATCAGCTCATAAAGAAGCTCAGGACGTGAATGAATACATTTATAAATTGTTTCAACTATTTTTAACCTAAAAAAATGTCAAGAGTGTACAAGACAAGACCTTGGTTTCTACTTCCACTTTGCTCGTCGAACATATAATACACGGTGATCGAACAATAGAGTCCAAGTTTCAAAACCCTGAACCATCAAAATTGCAAAAACACAAAAGAAAAAAGCTTACAAATTTATTTAAGAAACGAAAAAAAAAAAAAAAAAGAAGCAAAACCCATGATCTATCTGTTATCAGTTTATGTTATACAACACCACCTGTCTCTACTAAACTTGTGATTCATAAAAGTCTAAAGCTTACAGCTAAGGCTACATTAAGATTTACTTGTTACCAGTTGGATTGGATCGACTGCGAGGAATCTTTCGCAAGCTTGAATTCACATTATGCGACGGAGTCCTCATCCTGGGCTGGAGATCACCAAGTACATGAGGAGAGATTGGCTGGTTGCTTTGATGCACAAGTGTTCTTGCTTGAGCTCCATTCAACCTACAAGAAGAGAGGAGAAGCACAATGAAGGCAGAAAATGCAAGCAAAGGCTTATTGTGCAGGAGGTTCAGTTTCATGGCTTGTAGTTGTAGCATCTAAAGGTTTCTTCTCTCTTCTTTTCTTTGGGTTGGTTTCTGCTGTCTTGGTATTGGGTTTGGTGGTTAAGGGAAGTGATTTTGGTGCTGAAAGGGTTGCTTAAGTAGGCATGATCATGTGATGTTTTATTGACTGACCTCAAACTATATATGATATGATTCAATTTAAATTTAAAAAAAAAAAAAAATTAATTAGTGGATGCCCACAATTCAATCTTATAGTCATTGTAGAAAAGGTAGATTACAGTAATACATAATAGTAGAACAGTCAATATAGATTGTTTACAAGTGCCCACAAATAGGTCTATTCCTTGCATATACAATTTTCATAACAATCTTATATCCTTTCAAACACTGACTTATATTATTCAATTCAAACACCATCTGAAGTCTGAACAACAAAGATTTTTATTCAAACAGTTGGCCTAAACTGCAGAAGGGGGTGGGGATGTCATGTGATTCATCACGTGATAGCATTTGTTTAGTTTGTTGGGGAGCTAAAAGAGGATGGATTATATGGTCTTCTTTGCATTTAGCCTCTGCTTATCTTTGACATTTTCTTTTGTTTAATTCACAATTGTTGGTACTGTTTGTTTGTTTATAATACATTTTTATTAATTATTAATACCAATTCTTTGGTGCCATGCCTGCCATGGACTAGCAGTTTCCAAGTTCCATACACCTTTTTCCTGCAGT
Organism: Persicaria tinctoria; assembly: GCA_037127255.1. NCBI lineage: Eukaryota > Viridiplantae > Streptophyta > Magnoliopsida > Caryophyllales > Polygonaceae > Persicaria > Persicaria tinctoria. The sequence goes on along the minus strand of JBANSL010000012.1, from coordinate 35,301,327 downwards.
TTTTTCTTAGAAAAAATAACGGACTGGATTTTTTTACAAAAATTAATGTTCCACAAGGATTAGAAGAGGGATTTTTTTACAAAAATTAATGTTCCATACACCTTTTTCCTGCAGTCTTTATATTAGACTAATAATTAATTAATGTTCCACAAGGATTAGAAGAGGGATTTATATTTTAAGTTTTTGGAAATTATGTGGTGTGGACACATGGCACAAGGGCTGTTACAGATCTGTGGTTCTCAGATCTTTAGTTAGTTACTTTCCCGTCAACTTCCATAACTACAATAACCGCCTATTAACTGCAGTTTGGTGGTTATTTCCCTCTATTATAAATACTCTAACTCAGTCTCCTTTCCAGATAACTTGAAGAAAACAATCAGATTTGCTGTCCGATTGTTTTAGGGCTTTGTTGTATCCTTAGGAGTGGATTTGTCTGCAACTCATCAGCAACTAGTGGGGACAAATATCACTTAAAAGAAAGTGATCTTTTTCACGCCTCAAAGCACTAAAAACCCCCCAATGTACCAACAATTTTTAAGTGATATTCGTAATGGAGGCAAGATCACAAGCAGCAGCATTAACCCTAATGCATCAAGACTTCTTCAAACTGGATTGATTTGATGGAACCAACTTCAATCGATGGAAGGACCAGATGATGTTCCTACTCACTGCGCTGAAGATCTCCTATGTTCTGGATGATAACTTGTCGGTTATCCCTGATCCAGAAGACAATGAAGAAGAGGAAATCAAGGAGAAGCGAAAGAAACGAGATGAAGATGAGGTGCTGTGCAGAGGACACATCTTGAACCGCCTCTCAGACCGGTTGTACAATTTGTTCACTGCCATCAAATCACCAAAGGAGATATGGACCACGCTGGTGACGAGATACAACAATGAGAAGCAAGGGACAGATAAGTTTTTGATCATGAAATACTTTGAATTTTCAATGACTACTGACAAGCCTGTCAAGGATCAAGTTCATGGCTTGCAGAGTATTGTTAATCGACTCAAGGAGTTGAAGGTTGAGATATCTGAATCACTACAAGTAGGTGCAATCGTTGCTAAATTGCCAACTACTTGTAATGATTACAGAAAGAAACTCCTACACACTACAGAGGAGTTGTCCTTGGAGCAATTACAGAAACATTTGCGGATAGAGGAGGAGACGAGAAATCAATACAAAAAGCAAGTGGATTCTCAATCCGACTCTAAGGTGAACCATGTTGCTGGAGAAAACTCCAACAGAAACACTGGCCAGAACAAAAGTTTGAACTCTCTTCTGTAGTTTGAACTCTATTCTGTAGTTTGAACTCTATTCTGTAGTTTTGTTCATCTTATCTTACTTTTCTATATACTAGGGGTGATTCAGCGTGCTATGCATGCGGGTCTATAGGCTAAATCAATACATGTCCTTGTAACCGCAAGAATTGTTGGAAAGTTTTTATATTAGACTAATAATTAATTAATGTTCCACAAGGATTAGAAGAGGGATTTATATTTTCAGTTTTTGGAAATTATGTGGTGTGGACACATGGCACAAGGGCTGTTACAGATCTGTGGTTCTCAGATCTTTAGTTAGTTACTTTCCCGCCAACTTCCATAACTACAATAACCGCCTATTAACTGCAGTTTGGTGGTTATTTCCCTCTATTATAAATACTCTAACTCAGTCTCCTTTCCAGATAACTTGAAGAAAACAATCAGATTTGCTGTCTCATTGTTTTAGGGCTTTGTTGTATCCTTAGGAGTGAATTTGTCTGCAACTCATCAGCAACTAGTGGGGACAAATATCACTTAAAAGAAAGTGATCTTTTTCACGCCTCAAAGCACTAAAAACCCCCCAATGTACCAACAATTTTTAAGTGATATTCGTAATGGAGGCAAGATCACAAGCATCTGCATTAACCCTAATGCATCAAGACTTCTTCAAACTGGATTGATTTGATGGAACCAACTTCAATCGATGGAAGGACCAGATGATGTTCCTACTCACTGCGCTGAAGATCTCCTATGTTCTGGATGATAACTTGCCGGTTATCCCTGATCCAGAAGACAATAAAGAAGAGGAAATCAAGGAGAAGCGAAAGAAACGAGATGAAGATGAGGTGCTGTGCAGAGGACACATCTTGAACCGCCTCTCAAACCGGTTGTACCATTTGTTCACTGCCATCAAATCACCAAAGGAGATATGGACCACGCTGGTGACGAGATACAACAATGAGAAGCAAGGGACAGATAAGTTTTTGATCATGAAATACTTAGAATTTTCAATGACTACTAACAAGCCTGTCATGGATCAAGTTCATGACTTGCAGAGTATTGTTAATCGACTCAAGGAGTTGAAGGTTGAGATATCTGAATCACTACAAGTAGGTGCAATCGTTGCTAAATTGCCAACTACTTGGAATGATTACAGAAAGAAACTCCTACACACTACAGAGGAGTTGTCTTTGGAGCAATTACAGAAACATTTGCGGATAGAGGAGGAGACGAGAAATCAATACGAAAAGCAAGTGGATTCTCAATTCGACTCTAATGTGAACCATGTTGCTGGAGAAAACTCCAACAGAAACACTGGCCATAACAAAAGTTTGAACTCTATTCTGTAGTTTGAATTCTATTCTGTAGTTTTGTTCATCTTATCTTACTTTTCTATATACTAGGGGTGATTCCGCGTGCTATGCATGCGGGTCTATAGGCTAAATCAATACATGTCCTTGTAACCGCAAGAATTGTTGGAAAGTTTTTATATTAGACTAATAATTAATTAATGTTCCACAAGGATTAGAAGAGGGATTTATATTTTCAGTTTTTGGAAATTATGTGGTGTGGACACATGGCACAAGGGCTGTTACAGATCTGTGGTTCTCAGATCTTTAGTTAGTTACTTTCCCGCCAACTTCCATAACTACAATAACCGCCTATTAACTGCAGCTTGGTGGTTATTTCCCTCTATTATAAATACTCTAACTCAGTCGCCATTTCAGATAACTTGAAGAAAACAATCAGATTTGCTGTCTGATTGTTTTAGGGCTTTGTTGTATCCTTAGGAGTGGATTTGTCTGCAACTCATCAGCAACTAGTGGGGACAAATATCACTTAAAAGAAAGTGATCTTTTTCACGCCTCAAAGCACTAAAAACCCCCCAATGTACCAACAATTTTTAAGTGATATTCGTAATGGAGGCAAGATCACAAGCAGCAACATTAACCCTAATGCATCAAGACTTCTTCAAACTGGATTGATTTGATGGAACCAACTTCAATCGATGGAAGGACCAGATGATGTTCCTACTTACCGCGCTGAAGATCTCCTATGTTCTGGATGATAACTTGCCGGTTATCCCTGATCCAGAAGACAATGAAGAAGAGGAAATCAAGGAGAAGCGAAAGAAACGAGATGAAGATGAGGTGCTGTGCAGAGGACACATCTTGAACTGCCTCTCAGACCGGTTGTACAATTTGTTCACTGCCATCAAATCACCAAAGGAGATATGGACCACGCTGGTGACGAGATACAACAATGAGAAGCAAGGGACAGATAAGTTTTTGATCATGAAATACTTTGAATTTTCAATGACTACTGACAAGCCTGTCATGGATCAAGTTCATGGCTTGCAGAGTATTGTTAATCGACTCAAGGAGTTGAAGGTTGAGATATCTGAATCACTATAAGTAGGTGCAATCGTTGCTAAATTGCCAACTACTTGTAATGATTACAGAAAGAAACTCCTACACACTACAGAAGAGTTGTCCTTGGAGCAATTACAGAAACATTTGCGGATAGAGGAGGAGACGAGAAATCAATACAAAAAGCGAGTGGATTCTCAATCCGACTCTAAGGTGAACCATGTTGCTGGAGAAAATTCCAACAGAAACACTAGCCAGAACAAAAGTTTGAACTCTATTCTGTAGTTTTGTTCATCTTATCTTACTTTTCTATATACTAGGGGTGATTCCGCATGCTATGCATGCGGGTCTATAGGCTAAATCAATACATGTCCTTGTAACCGCAAGATTTGTTGGAAAGTCTTTATATTAGACTAATAATTAATTAATGTTCCACAAGGATTAGAAGAGGGATTTATATTTTCAGTTTTTGGAAATTATGTGGTGTGGACACATGGCACAAGGGCTGTTACAGATCTGTGGTTCTCAGATCTTTAGTTAGTTACTTTCCCGCCAACTTCCATAACTACAATAACCGCCTATTAACTGCAGTTTGGTGGTTATTTCCCTCGATTATATACTCTAAATCAGTCTCCTTTCCAGATAACTTGAAGAAAACAATCAGATTTGCTGTCTGATTGTTTTAGGGCTTTGTTGTATCCTTAGGAGTGAATTTGTCTGCAACTCATCAGCAACTAGTGGGGACAAATATCACTTAAAAGAAAGTGATCTTTTTCATGCCTCAAAGCACTAAAAACCCCCCAATGTACCAACAATTTTTAAGTGATATTCGTAATGGAGGCAAGATCACAAGCATCTGCATTAACCCTAATGCATCAAGACTTCTTCAAACTGGATTGATTTGATGGAACCAACTTCAATTGATGGAAGGACCAGATGATGTTCCTACTCACTGCGCTAAAGATCTCCTATGTTCTGGATGATAACTTGCCGGTTATCCCTGATCCAGAAGACAATGAAGAAGAGGAAATCAAGGAGAAGCGAAAGAAACGAGATGAAGATGAGGTGTTGTGCAAAGGACACATCTTGAACCGCCTCTCAGACCGGTTGTACCATTTTTTCACTGCCATCAAATCACCAAATGAGATATGGACCACGCTGGTGACGAGATACAACAATGAGAAGCAAGGGACAGATAAGTTTTTGATCATGAAATACTTTGAATTTTCAATGACTACTAACAAGCCTGTCATGGATCAAGTTCATGACTTGCAGAGTATTGTTAATCGACTCAAGGAGTTGAAGGTTGAGATATCTGAATCACTACAAGTAGGTGCAATCGTTGCTAAATTGCCAACTACTTGGAATGATTACAGAAAGAAACTCCTACACACTACAGAGGAGTTGTCCTTGGAGCAATTACAGAAACATTTGCGGATAGAGGAGGAGACGAGAAATCAATACAAAAAGCAAGTGGATTCTCAATTCGACTCTAATGTGAACCATGTTGCTGGAGAAAACTCCAACAGAAACACTGGCCAGAACAAAAGAAAGAAGGACTAGGAAGGAAACTCCAACAACAAGAGGTACAAGAAGGATGACAAGGATAACAGGCCCAAATGCCACTATTGTCACAAACCAGGGCACTTTAAGAAGGAGTGCAGATTCTGGAAGAAGAAACAAGAAGAGTTGAAGAACAACCAGGCTAATATGGCTGAGAAGGAGACAAATGAAATCGTTGCCATGGTTTCAAATCTGCATATTGGTATGGTTACTGAATTAAACATGGCTGGAGCAACAATATCCAAAGATTGGTGGTATGACTCAGGCGCCACGGTTCATGTGTGCAATGATGTGTCTCAATTCTCAGCGTATGAAGCCACTGAGAAAGAAGACGGCGTTCTGATGGGAAACAACAATGTTGCAAAGGTCATGGGAAGAGGCCGTGTTGAAGTTTAGTTTACTTCTGGAAAGAAAATGACATTAACTAATGTCTTACATGTTCCAGAAATTAGGAAGAATCTTGTTTCTGCAGATCTCTTGTGTAAGGTGGGCATAAAGGCTGTTTTAGAATCAGGAAAATTGATACTAACTAAGGGTGGTGTATTCATAGGCAAAGGATACTCTTGTGATGGTATGTTTAAACTAAGTATTAATAATAAGATGAACGATTCTACTTATATTGTTGAGTCCTCTGCAACTTTATGGCATATGCGTCTTGCTCATGTTAATTTTAGATCGCTGAAATTTATGTCTAAGCATGGAATGATTAAATGTGATAGTCATGCCTTTGATAAAGATTGTGGAGTTTGTGTTCAAGCAAAGATGACAAAGAAACCTTTTCCAAGTGTGTGGAAAAGACAAATGATATTCTAGGACTAGTCCATTTTGATATTTGTGAATTGAATGGTGTATTAACTAGAGGAGGAAATATATATTTTATTACCTTTATAGATGACAAGTCTAGATATACCTATGTCTATTTGCTTAAAATAAAAGATGAGGCATTTGAGAAATTCAGAATTTACAAGTGCTCTGTTGAAAATCAGAAAAGCACGAAGATCAAAATTCTGAGAAGTGACCGAGGTGGTGAATATTTCTCAAATGAATTCTCTGAATTTTGTGAGAATAATGGCATTATTCACCAAAGAACAGCCCCATATACGCCACAACAAAATGGATTGGCTGAAAGGAAAAATAGAACGTTGTGTGATATGGTGAATGCTATGATGATAAATGCAAAGTTGCCCTAAAATTTATGGGGTGAAGCTTTATTGACAGCATGTCATCTTCACAACAGAATTCCTTCAAGGAAAACAAAGGTTTCTCCATATGAAGTATGGAATGGATCGAAGACAACCTAATCTAAATTACCTTAAGGTATGGGGATGTATAGCATTTTACAGAATTCCGGATCCTAAAAGGACAAAGTTAGGTCCTAAAACACTAAAGAGTGTATTTATAGGGTATGCTGAAAATTCTAAGGCATACAGATTTCTGGATTTGGAATCAAATATGATTATTGAATCAAGAGATGCTGAATTCTTTGAGACAAAGTTTGTTGGTGATACAACCTGTGACACACCAGAAGTCTCTCATGAATCCAATCCCTCTCCTTTGATTAGGAAAAGACCCGCTAAGGAACCAGCAGAAAGACCTGTTGTGGAACCAACAGAAAGACCTCTTGCAGAACCAAGAAGAAGTCAAAGGAAATTGATAGAGAAATCATTTGGGTCTGATTTTAAACTACCAAATGATGTTCTATTCTTGGTTGAAGGTTCTAGAGAAGAAGTGTTGACTCAAACACCATTAATACATCTATTAGATGGGGATCCAAAGACTTTTACAGAAGCAATGTCCTCAAGAGCCGCTGCATTCTGGAAAGAGGCCATAAATGATGAAATGGACTCAATATTATCTAATAATACTTGGGTAATTGTAGAGCTGCCTCCCGGGTCCAAGCCTATTGCATGTAAATGGGTATTTAGAAGGAAATACAATCCTGATGGGTCAATACAAACGTTTAAAGCCAGATTAGTGGCAAAGGGTTTTAGACAAAAGGAATGTATTGACTACTTTGATACATATGGACCCGTGGCAAGAATAACATCCATTAGAGTCCTTTTGGCACTTGCTTCATTATACAAATTAGAGGTGCATCAAATGGATGTGAAGACCGCATTTTTAAATGGGGAATTAGATGAAGAAGTTTATATGGAACAACCCGAAGGCTTCATCACACCAAGGAGCGATAAAAAAGTTTGCAAATTAGTTAAATCCTTGTATGGATTAAAACAAGGTCCAAAACAGTGGCATGAGAAGTTTGATCATGCTATTCTATCATATGGGTTCCAACACAATGGTGCGGATAAGTGTGTTTACACTAAATTTATTGCAAAATATAGTGTAATCATATGTCTATATGTGGACGATATGTTGATAATCAGCACTAGTATGGATGGGGTAAATGAGACTAAGGACTTTTTGAAGTCACAATTCAAAATGAAAGATTTAGGCGAAGTTGATACTATTCTAGGTATTAAAATACTTAGAAATAGTGGGGATTTTGCCTTGTCTCAGTCTCATTACATACGGAATATGTTAGAGAAATTCAAGCATCTTATGGTTAAAGAAGCTAACACCCCATATGATGTTTCATGCAAATTGCATAAGAATACGGGCAGATAAATTCTCAGATTGAATATGCAAGTGCAATTGGTAGTCTAATGTATGCAATGCATAGTACAAGACCAGACATTGCATTTGCGGTGTGCAAACTTTCTAGATATACAAGTAATCCTGGGATTGAACATTGGAAAGCTATAACTAGAGTTCTTGGTTATTTGAAAAGAACAATTGATCTGAAGCTGTGTTACAGTAGCTTCCCTGCAGTTTTAGAAGGATATAGCGATGCTAGTTGGATATCTAGTGCAGATGAAAACAAGTCTACAAGTGGATGGGTATTTACCCTAGGAGGAGGAGCAATATCTTGGGCTTCAAAGAAGCAGACTTGTATAACTCATTCCACAATGGAATTTGAGTTTGTAGCGCTGGCTGCAGCGGGAAATGAAGCAGAATGGCTGCGAAATTTTCTTTTGGATATTAAGTTGTGGCCACAACCAATGCCAGCCATTTCTGTATTTTGTGATAGTGCAGCGACTATGTCTAGAGCTTATAATAAAATTTACAATGGAAAATCTAGACATATAAGTCTAAGACATGCTTTTGTCAGACAGTTGATTGATGAAGGTGTAATCACCATTATATATGTTAAGTCTTGCAAGAACTTAGCGGAACCGTTTACAAAAGCACTCTCTAGAGAAGTGGTGAGAAACACCTCAACTGCAATGGGTTTAAGGTTACATTAAAGTCACCTCAGTGGGAACCCAACTTTTTTCTGGTCACAACTAGATAAAGAGTTTAATGGGTAATAACAAGCTGGAGATAAGTGGCTTGATTATCGCACTAAGTTAGTGCAGAAAAGGAGGTTGAATGTATGATATTCTTAATAAGATTCTTCATGACATCATAGATGTTGATCCATGAATCTTACCTATGTAAACAATAGAGAGTGGAGTTGCTCTCAGCGAAAAGGTGTTTACTTTCGTAAATTGTTTATGAAAACTAAGGTGAAACTCAAGGCAAGAAATTTTACCAAGAGTTGTGAAGGAGTAGATAATGTTATATGTATATTTCATCCGGTGTTGGCCTAAGAATCTTGGTTTAAGGAATTAACCACCATTGATTCTGTTAGCATTTTGATGAGATATTACTAAGTAAAAGTTTAAGTTGAAAAACATTTTTATTATGTATAGCATTATGTGAGTTAAGTCTAATATTACAGACTTAGTGGGGAATTGTTGGAAAGTCTTTATATTAGACTAATAATTAATTAATTTTCCACAAGGATTAGAAGAGGGATTTATATTTTAAGTTTTTGGAAATTATGTGGGGTGGACACATGGCACAAGGGCTGTTACAGATATGTGGTTCTCAGATCTTTAGTTAGTTACTTTCCCGCCAACTTCCATAACTACAATAACCGCCTATTAACTGCAGTTTGGTGGTTATTTCCCTCTATTATAAATACTCTAACTCAGTCTCCTTTCCAGATAACTTGAAGAAAACAATCAGATTCGCTGTCTGATTGTTTTAGGGCTTTGTTGTATCCTTAGGAGTGAATTTGTCTACAACTCATCAGCAACTAGTGGGGACAAATATCACTTAAAAGAAAGTGATCTTTTTCACGCCTCAAAGCACTAAAAACCCCCCAATGTACCAACAAGAATGACATATGAAGTTTTAACAAAGTACCGAGCTTTTGAAAATATAGGAAATTCCGTCCATAAGCATAAATACAATAGAAAACTTGCAACATAAATTTGAAGGATATACGTGATGAAAATGCCAAGTTTTCAAAAGATCCACCTCCTTTCAACAAACCTACTTTATAGTTTATAATGCCACTTTTATTTTTAGTGCTAACAATAGTGCATCCTATCATACCTAGTGTACGTGCTTTCCCTTTGTGGTCTTTGAGAGATTTATTCTTCTATGATCCAACATAGAGGTCTAAGAGTACAACATACCTTTCTCAAATAGAGCATTGCTTTAATCCATGCACCTAAGCTCCAAAAAGCATATTTGAATCGTTCATTGGCATATCTAACAACCGTTGTATATGAACCCGGATTCGACTTCTCAAGCATATACATCCATGAATACACCCGACTGTAACTTTCCTCTGCTGAACCTCTAACAATGTCTTGGGCTTTCAACCGTGCTCGATTTGCCTTATGGTAGCTTGCATTCACTTCCATTTCTTTCATCTCTCTCATTACCTCATTCACATTGAGGCCTCTTCCCCAATTGGCAAACCTAGTTCACAAAATAAACATGATTGAAAACAACCAATTCATACACAAATGCTAACATTCATTCATAATATGTATGTAACAAGATATTAATGCTTACTTTGGAATCATTTTTTTTGCAATCATGCTCGAAGACGCATTCTTGTGATGGTTTTGCCTTGATTTTTAAGCCACAAATGTGCACTCTAATAAACTTAGGCACAAGAAACATATTAGCGTTGAGGAATATTGAACCACGACACATGAATATGCATGACTTGTTCTTACACCCCACTACGTAAGTGCTTTTGTCGGACTTTCTCACACCCAACTCAAAACAATCCGCAACGTCATCGCAACTAACGCATCTTGCAACTCTTTCTTTGTTTTGAAGCAATCCCCAACTTTAATGTTGTGAAGCATGTGATCCCCAACATTCTCTTCTTTTGCCTCAAACTTAGCCCATTCTTCACTCGTCCCTTCATTGCGACGATAAACCTCATCAATCTCTTCCACCTGTTTCAAAATATCCATATCACCATCATCTTGTGATTCTTCATGTCCTATATTATATACTCCCTCCGTTAATTAAAACATGTCGTTTTAGACATTTACACATTTTTTAAGAAAGCAAATAAAAGCAAACAAAAATACACTTATACTCCTAATTATTACCTTACCTTTTCACTTTCTTGAAAACTACAACTAACAAACCCTTAATCATTACAAGGGTAATTTTGGAAAGTGAAGACCAAAATATCTAAAACGACATGTTTTTCTTAACAAAATTTTACTCCTAAAACGACATGTTTTTTCTTAACGGAGGGAGTATTGTTTAATTTCTCTGTCAATGCATATCAGACCAACCCTTTCTAGCTCATTTCATCTATCACCTAGGTTTACATCTTCATATGCACATACATCATCTTATTATTCACCTCTAGTCAAATCAATGACATCTTTTCCTTTATTTTTCGATGTCATGTGAGTTGGACTATAACTCGCCTTTTTATTTTTCATCTTGTGAGCTGAAACAAAAAATCATGTTAGGCATCTCTATGAATACCTCATCATCCTCATTTTGAGTATTTCATCAATTGTCCTATCATCCACCATATTTTTATCATGTCAGTTTGCTTGACTCTCTCTTAAGTCTACGTTTGTGTTAACGACCGCGCACTTGACAACACTCTAACCTCTTGATTAGGCACGGATCTAAGGGTGGGCTGGGCTTTGCTGCAGCCCATCCCAAAAATCCAAAATATAATAAATAGGAAGATGTTGGTAACACATAACTAGCTGAGCTCAATTGGTTGTTTCCATGTGTTTGGAGATTCTAAACCCACCTAGGTCCGATTCTTGTTGACTTTCTTTCTTAATTTTTTGCCCAATGTATTAACTAAGTTCACACCAGCAACAATACAACATATGTATACATTGTATTCATTACTCAATAGGTGTTATTATATATGATATTCATTTCTACACTAGTAGAAAAAGAACGTCTAACGGGTTTTTTTTAATGAAGTACACAGGAGTTTTACAAATCCTTTTATTCGTTTCGCTGATAAACATCTCTCTGAGGTTTTTTAAAAACACCCGAGAAAAAAAACTCGATCGGGGTTTTTTAAAAAACTCCCGAGAGAGTCCATTTTCTAAACGCCAGAGTTCCCCACTATCTTTTACGAGGGTTCATAAAAACCCCTGATATATGTGTACATTTTCTCAGGCATTTCAAAAAAAAATCCAGAGAAATGCTGATTAAAATGACGCTTAATTTGTGGACTTTCTCGGGAATATTTTAAAAAAAACTCCCAAGAAATGATGAGTAAATGGCGTAGAATGTTATCAGGAGTTTTATAATAACCCCTGAGAAATGTTTTTTTTTTAATAATTCCAAATGCTATTTTTGTATCGATTCACTGTTGTATAAGAAGAATACCAGTACATTTCAACACAACCTGCTAATTTGCCAGAACAACGCATTGTAAAGATGAAAATTCAAACTCCTTCATTGAAGATCTAAATCATCCCAATACCAATGTAAATGTACACCTACGTATACTTAAATCATTTATAATGGAAACTACGTGATAAGTCCTCCAGAATCTGAGGACGATCAATGAAGTTATCCTCGACTGCTTGTGCGCGCCATGTCTTCCCGTCGATCACCCTGACTTGCATAGATGTCATCCACATTCATAGTTGGCTTCTCTTTTTCACCGTGCCATATCCATCGAGTGTAGGTTTGATCAATTCCACGACAGATCAAATGATTTTTAACTTCATTAACACTCAAACTCGCCGTATTGAAACAATCTCTACACGGGCATAGTATTTTTCTAGGGTTTTTCGCATTCTCTACTGCAAACCGAATAAAATCATCAACTCCATCTCTATACTCTCTACCCAAACGGTCCATAGACATCCATTTTCGATCCATCATACCTTTAGTACGATTAAAACAAAATGAGTTAATGAAAATGTTATATATAAATAATTCAATATGAATATAGATTTTTAATATATACCAAATATTCTAATATTATTACATTTATAATGGAAACTACGTGATCTACCTAACCACTTAGAACTCAATGTTCAACAATTAATGTATCTCTTGATTTTATCCTCCATCTGTAAACTTTTATTTGAAGTTTTATCTTGTTCTGTTATAGACTTATAGACGTGTGCTGATTGATTTCTCCCTAAATTTTATATTATTTTCAAATATGTGGTTGATACCTCTTATTTGTCTAATTATACCGATGGAAGCATAGAAAATAGCTAGTATTTGTTGATATCATATAAGTTAAGCTATTATTTTAGAATATAAATTTCGACCCTATAATCTAAAAACAAAATATATTCTAATCCAAAAAAAATCCCGTTTCATACGGCCTGACCAAAATTTTCAGGATTTCACAAATCCCATCATAAAACATACGATAATGTGAACCTAACCTCATTGAATAAGACCTACGAACAACAAAAAACAGTAGCACTAAAAAAATATCAGCACTAAATATATGGTATTTTACACTTAAAAAAACAGCAAAAAAAAAAGGCAAAAAACAGTAAATATATGGTATTTTACTCTTCAAAGAACATCAGCACTAAAAAAAACAGTAAAAAACAGCAACAACTTCAAAAAACAGTAGCACTAAAAAACAGTGAAAAAAAAAACAGCAACACCTCATCCCATGTACAGAAGCCCTAAACAGCAATTAACAGCAGCAAAAAACAGCAAAAAACCAACAATAAACAACAATTTACAATAAAAAAAAAACAGCAACAACAAACTCAGCCCATCAACAACAATATACAGCAGAAAAAATTAGCAAAATACAGTACTGAAAAACAACCAAAAAGAACAATAAACAGCATAAGAAAACAGCAATAAACATCACCAAAACTCAACAACAAACAACAACAATACATAGATATGAATGACAGCAATATACAACCATTAACAACACCAAAAAAGAGCAATAAAAAACACCATCTGATCTGGATTAACGCTAGAATATACTTACCTCAAACAGTAGACAGAAGCAATCAACCGTATTTACAGATTGAACAAATAATTTCTGAACCTGAGAATGAAGAGGGAAGCAATGATCGAACACTGATTAGTGCGCCAGAATACAACCACCTGATCAAAAAGGGTGAGAGGCGGGCAGTTAACGAACCTGAGAGCCTAGGTTATTGATCGATGAGGACAAGACAAAAGCAACCTCTGCAATGGCTTGTTCAATCGACCCTAAAGAGGCCAAGACTTAAACAGCAGAAACCCTAACAACGGGAGAAGAGAGAGATTGAGACAACAGCCGCGTCGACGGAGGGAGAAGAGAGACCCTCCTTTGCAATTGCTTGTTCAATCGGAAGATTATCGAAGACGGTCGTCTTCTTCAAGACATAGCTGATTGAATGAAGACTGGAAGAAGAGAGAAATCAGCGTCTCCGCTACAAAGGGCAACAACATCGAATAGGGAGAAGAGAGAATATGAAGAATCACCAACCTTCCTCTGCAATTGCCTGTTTAATCGGAAGAATTTCGGCGACGGTAGTCTTCTTCGAGCCCTGCTGATCGACCGATGTGCGTGTGTATTGCGCGCTCTGGCTAATAATTAGTTTTGCTAGGGTTGTTTTTCGGGGGCTTTTTTTTTCCAATACTTTTATTTTTTTTTTAATTTTTTTTTTATTAGGTAAAAATTCGGATGGGGCACGGGATCCTCTACCCGAAAGCATTCTGCCGGATGAGGTCAAGAAGACCTGTATCGGTATAGAAATTAATTTCCCTGGTAGAGTAGCTAAGGTGTGCAACCTTATCTGCCACTCGGTTACCAATGCGGGGAATGTGAGAAATTCGTACGTTCTCTAATTTCATAAGAAGAGTTCGAATGTCAGTCAATACAAGCTCAATTTCCCAGGGACATTTGGTATTTGTTCGTAAGGCATCCGTAATTATCTTAGAGTCACCTTCAATTATTAAGTTGTTTAAGTTGAGTTCCTTTGCCTTTTCGATTCCTTGCCTTAGCGCAATTGCTTCTGACATTAGTGGCGTATGGCCGCCCATCATTTTTCATCCTATGCAGACAGGGTTCCCTAGACAGTCGCGATATATGAAACCTGTCGAGCTTTTTGTAGTCAAGATGGATGAGCCATCAAAGTTTAATTTAAGCCAGCCAATGGGTGGTTTTTTCCATAAGTTCATTTTCCCCCGGGATCTCAACTGTTTTTGTTCCTGTGTCATGTTTGTATTCTTTTTAGGTGGATGTAGTTTATTAGCTCTCTTCCAATTTTCTATGTTTCCTAAGATGAGTTTTTTAATACTTTCCGCAGACGGAATTGGAACATTTTTTAAGATTGCTTGGTTTCTCGTATGCCATATAGTCCACCACCTGAAAGCTAGCTTTTGTTTGTTTTCCTGAGAAAGGTTGGTACTAAGAAAGTGCATGATTTGGTCCATATCTCTATTTTGGGATATAAGCGTGTCAACTGCCCGAGCAATATTTTGAGGAAATTGTGCTTGGAAATTGATGTAGGGGCATTCCAGGAAAAGATGGATGTCGTCCTCCTGACCATGGTTACACAATGTACATGTAGTGGGCACTGCTATACCCTTTTGAGCTAGTCGCAAAGCTGTAGGGAGCCCATTTTGCTTAATCTTCCATAGAAAATTTTTAACTTTCGAAGAAGCGTCAATCTTCCATATCCAATTATAGTCTGTCGTAGTTATGTTTGTTGAGTTTGAGACTAAATTGTAGGCGCTAATCGTTGAAAACCATCCCTTGTTATCTGGCCACCAATAGTGTCTGTCCTCGAAGCTGTTAATCGGTAGTGGAATCTTAATAATATCTTCAACGATGTTTTCTGGTAAGACCGATTCTAATTTCTCTTTCCACCACTGATCACCCAAAATATAGTCACTGACAGTTTCATTTTCAGAGTTTTGGATATTCATTATGTTGTTAATGGAGTTGGTTGTTATCCAGTTGTCTTTCCAAAACCTGATAGATTTTCCATTGCCCACAGACCAAATAAGCCCAGATTTGAATTTTTCTGTTAATGAACGTAGTTTGGTCCATTGCCAAGAAGCGTTTCCTTTTTTCTTATAGTTAAGAATGTGTTCATTTTTTAGGTATTTATATTGGATAATTTGAACCCAGGGATTGTCTGGTTCCGCTAGTATCTTCCACAGAAGTTTTAACTGAAGTGCTTCATTCATGTTTTTGGTTTTACGTATGCCTAGTCCCCCGGCAGCTTTTGACTTGCAGATTTTATCCCACCCTATAAGTGGGCTATGTTGTGCATCCTTGTTCCAGAAGAAAGTTATGTTTATTTGGTCAAGTTGTTTATGTATCGAGGCAGGGAGCATGAAACTCTGCATGGAATAAAGCGGTTTTGATGACAGATTGGAGGTTATTAGAGTTGCTCTGCCCTGTTGAGATAATGCATTTGCTCGCCATTTACTTAGTTGGTCTTTTGATTTGCATATTAGTTCACCAAAGGTATCTTTTGCTACGCGTCCATTGATGATAGGACATCCAAGGTATTTCTCTAGGCTTTTCTCAAAAGGGATATTGAGGACGCCTTCAATTTCTCGTGCTCTTGTTCTAGAGATGCCTAGGGTAGTTTGAAATGCGGATTTATGATAGTTGACTTTTTGACCTGAGTATCTGCAATATTCTTCAATAATTTCCTTAATTTTTAAGCATGGCGAGTTATTTCCTTTGCTAAAGATTATTATATCGTCCGCGAATGCTAGAAAAGGAATTCTAGGGCCGGAGTTGCCGAATTTGAATCCCACACCGTTGTTACTAGTGTTCATTTCCAGTGAGAGTTTCCGAGCTAGAACTTCAGCCCCAAGGAGAAATAGGAATGGGGAGAGGGGGTCTCCTTGGCGTAGCCCTCTGGAGGGTATGAACGGCTCTGAAGGGCCATTGTTTACTAAGATAGAAAAAGAGACAGTAGACACGCATTCCATAATCATATTTACTAAATGTGGGTGGAAACCAAATTTTTGTAGTATGTGTCTTGTGTAATTCCAGTCTACTCTGTCGTAAGCTTTTTCCATGTCAAGCTTCATTGCAATCCACCCCTCGACACCCTTACGGTTTCGGAAGGAGTGGAAGATTTCATGCGCAATGAGTATGTTGTCTTGAATCGCTCTATCAGACACAAAAGCCCCTTGGAGGGGATGAATTAGTTTTCCCATTATGGTTTTCAGGCGTTCAGTGATTATTTTTGAGATGATTTTGTAAATGGTCGAACATAAGCTTATTGGTCTATAGTGAGCTGTTGTAGAAGGATTATCATTTTTTGGGATTAGCGAGATGAATGTATTGTTTATTTGTTTGAGAAGTTTTCCAGTATGGAAGAAAGCTTTGATTGCTCGTATGACATCTTTTCCAATTATGTCCCAATATTCTTTGTAAAATTCTGCTGTCATTCCGTCTGGGCCCGGGGACTTGTTGTTTCCCAAACTAAGGACAGCGGATTTAATTTCACTATTTGATGGTTGTTGTATTAGCATTTTATTTTCTTCATCTGTGATTGCTGGGTTTATTAGGGCAATATACTCTTCTAATATGTTGTTAGAGTAAGTTTGCTCCTTAGAGAATCTTCTTTCAAAGTCTTTTTTAATTTCTTCTTTCACATTTTCGTCACCTATGATTTGCGTTCCTTCTGCTGACGTAATTGATCGAATAATTTTTCGATTCCTTCTACCTGATGCTACTCTATGAAAGTAGGACGAATTGGTGTCTGCTAGTTTAAGGTGTTTTGATTTCGCTCGTTGTAGCCAGAAGGTCTTGTGAAACAAGAGCAATTGTTCTTTCTGTTTTATTAAGTTTTGTTCTTTAATCATTTCTCTGTCATGTTGGGGGTAGTTATTTGCTGATTGTATTTCAAGAAGCGCGTCTTCCACTTCTTGTAGTTGTCGAAAGATATTTCCAAAGGTTTTTTTGTTCCATAACTTTGCTTTTTTCTTAAGGGTTTTTGTTTTCTGAACCAACCGAAACATGGCTGACCCGACAAACAATGTTCTCCAGGATTGCTTAACAATGTTTCTAAAATCCTTTCTTTCAAGCCAAACATTTTTTTTTCCAATACTAAAACTCCAAGTAAATCTCATATGAATTTTACTTTAGATTTAATTAAGAATTTTTTTGCAAAATAGGCACTTTATTAGGACGTTTTTGCAAAATGGTCGCGTATTTGGACAATTTAGCAAAATAGCCACTATATAACCCTAATTAATTGTGTCTCTCCTTTCTCTCGCTCGCTCAGATCTCTCACTCTCTCGATTTCTCCGGCTACCTCGATCTCTCCGGCCGCTTCCTCGAGCTCGCTCGCCCTCTCGCTCTCTCGTCCTCGCCCTCTCGCTCGTCGCCGGATCTGGATGCGAAGCTTCTTCGGCGTCGGATCTGAAGAACTGGAATGGATCGTCCGAGGGAGCTGTTGCTCAAATCCGGCCATTGAGCGAGGCGGAGCGAGCAGCGGCGAGGCGGAGTAGAGCCGGAGGCGGCGGCGGCGGCGACCGAGCGCCGGATACGATCTGGAATCGAGGAGCGACACCGGATCCGATCTGGAATCGGGAAGGGAGGGAGGTGCCGGATCTGATTCCGATCTCTTCGACCTTTTCTACTCCGATTCATTCTGTTCCTCTTCGATTCCGATCGTTTTGTTCCTCTTCGACTCCGATCCGGCGCCGATCTTGAACGAGGAACTCCAATTGCGAGCCGGCGCCGATCGACATGTTCCTCTTGCTGAGAATCGTATAATCGTAGGAAGGAGAAGGAATTTTATGTCAAATTACAAAAATCACCCTATGAATATGAGAAATTAAAAAAAGTATCTATATTTAATTATTTGATCCATAATCTACTATATTTTTTATTTTTGCACAACAAAATGTTATATATTTGCACAACTTATGGTTAAATTTGCATAACGTACTCTTATATTTGCATGACAAAATGTTTTTAAAAAAAAAACTAGATTTGGGTCATATTTGCACAATTTACGATTATATTTGCACAACATACTCTTATATTTGCACGACTCTGTTGTAAGAATTGCACGACTCTATTTTAAGAGATGCACGACTCTGTTTTAAGAGTTGCTCATCAATAGACAATAAGTGCACAACACGGTAGATTGGTGAAATGAGAGTTGCACAACTGTGTTGTAAGAGTTGCACGCCTGTGTTTAAAGAGTTGCACGACTCTGTTGTAAGCGTTGCACGACTATGTTGTAAGAGTTGCACGATGTCAGCCCATATAAATTTCACATAAAAACGAAGTCAGCACTAAAACATTATATTTTGCACAACATACGATGTAAGAGTTGCACGACTCTGTTGTAAGAGTTGCACGCCTCTGTTGTAAGAGTTGCACGACTTTGTTGTAAGAGTTGCACGACTCTGTTTTAAGAGTTGCACGACTCTGTTTTAAGAGTTGCACGACAATCGAGACTTGTGAAATTATTCTCAATGTGATCTTATTTTATGCAAATATGACCCGAGTTTAGTTTTTTTTTTAATTTTATTTTACATTTTGTTGTGTAAATATAACCGTAAATTGTGTAAATATAATTGTATATTGTGCAAATATAACATTTTGTTGTGCAAAAATAAAAACAAAAATATAAATTATGGATCACATCATAAAATATAGCTAGTTTTTTTAATTTCTCATATTTGTAGGGTAATTTTTGTAATTTCATCAAATCATCTTCTTCTTCCTCCCGATTCTGCGAAGAAGAGATGCGCGCACGCCAGCCCTTCCTCGCTCCGTCGCTCCGGCCTCCCTCGCTCACCACCGTATCCCTCCCTCGCTTCGTCGCTTGCTCACCACCGCATCCCTCCCTCGCTTGCTCGCTCCGCCTCGCTCGACCTCGGCTCAGATCTGAGATCCGCGCCTCGCTCGACCTTCCTCGATCGCCATGGATCCGGCGAGCCAGAGTAATCAATCTCCGAGCTCGGCCTCTCCTCCTCGATGCCGGCGATTTGAGTCCAGATCTCGCTGGAGGAGATCTCGGATCCGGCGAGCTCACCACCTCCGCAACCGCCTCCGAAGGTGTCGAATTGATCCGGCCCCGATTTTGCGTCTATTTCCCTAAATTGTCCCAAAACGCGGCTATTTCGCAAATTAGGTCCAATTTCATGGCCATTTTGCAAAACGCCTCTTTAATTAATTGGAGATAAAAAGGCGGGAATTATTTTAAGGCCGAAAAGACAAATAGGTATATTAAATGACCCTTCTAAGACGGATTGGTGTATTAAAAAATTCAAGGGACACATAGGTATATTAAAAGTGTTCTTGTGGACAAATTGGTATATTAAAATACTCTAGTGGACAAATAACATTTTTTTTACATCATCGGACTTCCTTTTCATTTTAATTTTTTTTAATGAAATCATGTTAATATATTTGTATGATGATTAATTGGTTACATACTAATATAATCTTATTCATTTGGTTATATAATCATAAAAAAAATATTTTAATTTGGTATATATTTCTACCAAATTATAAAACTATTGGATTGTTATCACTATTTGTCACTAATAATATATATTAAATGCATTTTATTAAATAAAAACTTTATTACAATGGTTGTTTATATAAATTGCACAAATTAAATTATCCCGTAAAAATATGAGCTAGTATTTGTTTAGAAACCACACAAAAAATGTTAATTAAAATAAATATGAAATATGAAAATTTTAAAAAACCCGTTCAAGATGAAATAAGTTAAAATAATAATAATAATAATAATAATATTATTATTATTATTGTAGATTCGAGATCGACTTCCTACCTCTCAGATCGGAGGTAAGAAGTTAGGGTTTGAGGGTAAACAACCAAGATAAACCGTAAAATAAAGCGACACAGCAGATTTATGTGGTTCGATCCGAAGATCTACTCCACGGGGCCTCAGCAGGGAGGCACCGAGTCAAATCCACTAAGTACTAATCGGTATTACAGAGTATGGTTGCAGATGAACCAATATCAGACAAGGCAAGCAAGAATAGAGCAAGATACAAGAGGAAAGTGAAGAAGTAAAGCAAGAAAAGGTAGAACACTCCCCAGATCTGAAGAACAGGTCAGATCTGTGCACAGGAGCTCGTCGGAGAAGAAGGACTTCGCCGAAGGAGGTGCAGACGCCTTGTTCTTCCTTGCTGTGGACGAGATCTAAGGTCTCGCAAGGAGATTCGCCTTAGAAGTCGCCGGATCTTCACGAACGCCGCCGCGGAGCACCAGGAAAACCCTAGCTCTTAGAGCTTCTCTCTCTTCTTTATCTCTCTGCCTTTTGGAACTGAATTAGGTTAAGAGAAAACCCTAGAGCCGCTTCAGCTATATAGGCGAGCTAATAACCAAAACGCAGCGTCGGGGAACTAGAGCGAGCTCAAGGATCATGGGCTTCAAGTGGAGCTAGCTATGGGCTTCTCCAGAAATGGGCACATGAGAACAGGCCCAATCCGGATGAGCTAAAGATCCAACATACATATTATACTACACATAGCATATACTTTAACATATATGTGAGCATAGTATGTTCACTACACTTCTAACATATAGTCATAGTATATAATATATGTGTATAATATATATTAGTATCTTGTTAGTTAATCTTGCCTACGTCTTAGAACCGATATTAGTTAATCTACCATCCTATACTCCTAGATCAAATATGCTTAAGGTTAAGAAGACATAACAATTTGCCCTCATAATCTGGAACATATTTAACCTATTAAAATAGTGTTAGTACCCTAGTGGATTTGAGTCAGTACCACATCCTGATTCATCATTGGCCCAATACCTATGCGTCTAAGGAAGATCTCCGAGGTGGAGAAAGTCTCTGCAGAAGAGAAACTTGTTTGCTGGGACGATCTTTGTTCCGAAGTCAGCTGGGTTGACGTCGCCTTTGATCTTTCTGACGTCTAGCTCGCCTGATGATACCCTTTTTCGTTTGAAGTGAAACCGAACGTCGATGTGTTTGGTTTTTTCGTGGAACATCGGGTCTTTGCACAGATACAGTGCGCTCTGGCTATCCATGTTTATAACAGGCTTGAACGGCTTTCTTAGAATCTCTTGAAGAACCCCTTTGAGTCATATTGCTTCTTTTGCAGCTTCAGTGGCGGCAATGTATTCTGCTTTTGTGGATGATAATGCAACAACCGATTGTTGCTGAGATTTCCACGTTATGCAGTTGCCTGCCCAGGTGAAGTAAAATGCTGAAGTAGATTTCCGATTATCTTTATTACTGGCGTAGTCGGAATCGACGTATCCCTGCAACTTAGTAGCAGGTTCATGCAAACTATAGTGTAAACAGAGATTCTTAGTACCAAAAATATAACGGAGTAAGTACTTCATAGCATTCCAGTGATCTAAACCAGGATTAGACATAAACCGGCTTACAACACTGATGGCAAAAGCAAGGTCGGGCCTCGTACAAAGCATAACATACATCAATGAGCCTACAGCTACGTCATAGGGCATCTTACTCATTTCTTTGACACTTTCGGGTTTGGAAGGACAACTCTTTTTGGTGAGTTCTAAATGCCCTCCTAAGGGAATGGTTGTGGGTTTGGATGTGAACATATGAAAGCGGTCTAGGACCTTTTGGGTATAGTCATCTTGAGATAACCATATAGATTTCTTATGTCGGTTTCTAATGATATTTATGCCAAGGATTTTCTTGGCACTTCCTAAATCTTTCATCTCAAAGTATTTCTTTAGATTGCTTTTAGTAGTGCTAATAGGAGGCATGCTATCACAAATAATCAGGATATCATCCACATATAAAAGCACATACAGCATGGAAGTAGAAGAAATGCTTTGAAAATAAAGACAGGTATCATAACTGCTTCTAGTAAAGCCTAACTTATGAATCACAACATCAAATTTGAGATTCCATTGCCTAGGGGACTGTTTAAGTCCATAAATGGATCTCTTAAGTAAACACACATGATCAGGATACTTAGGGTGTTCAAACCCTTTAGGCTGTCTCATATGGATGGTTTCATCCAGAGACCCATGCAAGAAAGCAATTTTCACATCCATTTGTTCTAATTCCCAGTCAAAGACAGCACACATAGCAAGCATTAAACGTAAAGTTTTGTACTTAACTACGGGAGCAAAGATATCATTGTTGTCTATACCTTCTTTCTGTGAGAACCCTTTGGCTACTAACCGGGCTTTATACCTAGGAGGGTCTCTAGGGTTTTGACCATCCTTAATCTTAAAGATCCACTTGGAATCTATAAGACGGGTTCTCGGAGGTCTTGGAATCAATATCCAGGTCTGATTGACCTTCATTGAGTCCATTTCTTCTTTCATGGCATTTTTCCAATGTATAGCATTTGGATCTCTAATGGCTTCAGAGTAAGAGTTTGGAGTGGTAGGGTTCCTAAGGGTGTCAGCAGCCAACAAAGCATATTCAATAATGTAACTGGTGTATTTCCTATTAGGTATACTAACCATGGGTTCTCTATCCCTAACTAACTGGTAATCATGCAAGTTAGGAATGTTAGTCACAACATTATCATTAGCATGCATATCAGAAGTGGGGGTTGAGGAGAAAACAGAGGATCCCGAGGGATCATTAGAAAGGTCGATTACATCACCAGAAATAGAGGGAGAAGAAGAGGAAATAGAAGGAGAAGAGGAAGAGGAGGAGGCTCCAACAGTAGCTGCTGGAGCTGCTTGAGTGTCAATTTCGGTGGTAGAGTCTCCTGAGTTGGCTGAAGCAACATCCTTGTCTGTGTTGTAATCTTCTTTCTCTCCATTTTCTTCTTCTTGATGGTAGCCCCCGTGATTTGTTGAAGCTGGAACTCTATAGAGCCTTCTAGTGTCGTACTCGTCTATGAAGTCATCTTCTTCTGGAGGAATGGAGCTGCTGATTTCTTCAATCTGCTTTGGGGTACCTGTTAACTCAGAAAAAGAAGTTAGAGAACTCTTTAGAGGAAATTCCTTCTCATTAAATCTGCAACTCCTAGTGGTTATTACTTTGTAGGCTCCAGGCTGTAAAAGTAACACCCTGAAGCCTTTTACTCCCTCAGGATACCCTAGAAAAATACCCTTTAAAGCTCTTGGCTGGAGCTTACCCTCATTGACATAAGGGTAAGCTGCACAGCCAAAAGGCTTAAGATAGGATAGATTTGGAGGCTTTCCTGTCCATTTTTGTTGAGGAGTAACAAAGTTAACAACACTAGAAGGAGATCTGTTTATAAGGTGGGCTGCTGTATGAACAGCTTCACCCCAAAGAGAAGGTTTTAATCCAGAACTAACAAGTAAACATCTAACTTTTTCTAACAGGGTTCTATTCATGCGTTCTGCAGTGCCATTTTGCTGAGGTGTACCAGGTACAGTTAAGTGTCTTTTAATCCCATTAGATTTGCAATAATTGTCAAAATTAAGATAGCAGAACTCCAAACCATTGTCAGTTTTAAGGCATTTAAGTTTGTGAGAGGACTGGCTTTCTACCATCACCTTCCAAACTTTAAAGGCCTCAAAAGCTTGATCTTTGGTTTTGAGTAAACTAATCCAAACCTTTCTAGAGTAATGATCAATGAAATTGATGAAATATCTCATGCCACCAACAGTAGGGACTGGTGAAGGTCCCCATAAATCAGAATGCACATATTCTAATGGAAGTTTAGCAGTATAAGATGAAGTAGGAAAACTCAGTTTAGATGCTTTTCCTAGCACACAGTTTTCACAGAAATCAATACTCACAGGTTTCTTAGGTATTAGTCCAGTTTCATGCAATTTAATAAAGCCTTTGTTTCCTATGTGACCAAGTTTGTTATGCAAATCAAGAGTTTCAGAGAGGGTCATGACATCTTTGGAGGAGACTGTATTCAGTTCTACTTTGGAAGATTGTATGTAGTAAAGTTTCTTTATCCTATGGGCTCTTAGGATAACCTTGTTGTTAAAGGTTACAGTCCTAATCCCATTGGATGAAGCTATGGTACAACCAAGTTCTTCCAAAGAGGACTCTGAAATCAGATTCCTCCTAAGACTGGGAACATATTTGACATTGGTGAAAGTTCTAATAACATTGTCATGCATACACATAGAAATATCACCAGTTCCAGCAACATGTAGAGTAGTATGATCACCAAGCATAACATCACCACCAACAGATTTATCTAAATGCTTAAACAAATTTGGATTGGAGGTAGCATGCATAGTGGCACCAGAATCAAGTATCCACACATTAGGGTCAAATTGTAAAGACATATCAGCACACATGAACAATTCAGATGGGCAATCATTTATGTTTTCAAGCACAGCAGCAGATAAATCAGTATGATTCTTTTTAGCAAGTTCTTCAGCTCGTTTTTTCTTTCTACATTCCTTAACCCAGTGTCCAAGATTGCCACAGTAGTTGCACTTAGCATTAGGATCAGATTTCTCGGACTTCTCATGCTTGGACTTATTATTCTTGTTCTTTTTATTCTTTGCCTTAGGTCCTTTTTGGTTATTTTCATTTGTTTTAGAAAACAGAACCTCAGGTTTTTCAACTTTGTCAGATTTAAGACCTTTAACTTTGAAAACTTTCATGATCTCATTTTTCTCAATAATAGATTCAATTAGTTTATCGTTAGTTAGGTCATCTCGACTGAACTGGATCACATCTTTAAAGTTGTCGAATTGAGTTGGCAAAGAATTAAGAAGCAAGATTGCCTGATGAGAGTCTTTGATATCGTCCTTACATCTTTCAAGTTCTTGAGTCATTTTTAAAAATTTGTCAAGATTGTCATCCAAAGTAAGTGCAGTGTTCATTTTAAAAGTAAACAAACGACACAACAAAGAGATTCTGGAGGGCAAGGACTTAGATAGAAAAAGCTCCTCCAGAGCATGCCATAGAGAGGAAGCGGATGAGTATTTTACCACCTGACGGGCTATGCCGTCAGTTAACCGTAGCATGATCTCGGCGTGGGCCTTCTCATCGAGCTCCGGGTCGATCGTTGGTGGATCCTTCAGCACGCCTTGAATTCCTTTGAGCTTTGAGTCCCCTTTTTCGGGTGTCTCAGTCGTCGAGGACTCGGTGCCGTCACCAAGCTTGATCACCGGAGCCGGAGTTGCCGTTGGTGCGGTTGCCTTTATGGCCTTCCAGCACCCCTCCTTGATCAGTACGACCTTCATCTTGATTTGCCACATGGCGAAATCAATGTTGCCATCGAAGGGTTTAATGCGTAAAGCACTGTCCATTTTCGAGTACCTGAAAGCAAGAAAACAAGCAGTGAGTACTAGATCTACGAAGCGGAAGCAAGAACTAAAGGTTTTCAAGATGGATCTTGAAAACAGTAAACCCTAGGACCGGATCTGAGTGCTATCAAGCTCTGATACCAATGTAGATTCGAGATCGACTTCCTACCTCTCAGATCGGAGGTAAGAAGTTAGGGTTTGAGGGTAAACAACCAAGATAAACCGTAAAATAAAGCGACACAACAAATTTACGTGGTTCGATCCGAAGATCTACTCCACGGGGCCTCAGCAGGGAGGCACCGAGTCAAATCCACTAAGTACTAATCGGTATTACAGAGTATGGTTGCAGATGAACCAATATCAGACAAGGCAAGCAAGAATAGAGCAAGATACAAGAGGAAAGTGAAGAAGTAAAGCAAGAAAAGGTAGAACACTCCCCAGATCTGAAGAACAGGTCAGATCTGTGCACAGGAGCTCGTCGGAGAAGGACTTCGCCGAAGGAGGTGCAGACGCCTTGTTCTTCCTTGCTGTGGACGAGATCTAAGGTCTCGCAAGGAGATTCGCCTTAGAAGTCGCCGGATCTTCACGAACGCCGCCGCGGAGCACCAGGAAAACCCTAACTCTCAGAGCTTCTCTCTCTTCTTTCTCTCTCTGCCTTTTGGAACTGAATTAGGTTAAGAGAAAACCCTAGAGCCGCTTCAGCTATATAGGCGAGCTAATAACCAAAACGCAGCGTCGGGGAACTGGAGCGAGCTCAAGGATCCTGGGCTTCAAGTGGAGCTAGCTATGGGCTTCTCCAGAAATGGGCACATGAGAACAGGCCCAATCCGGATGAGCTAAAGATCCAACATACATATTATACTACACATAGCATATACTTTAACATATATGTGAGCATAGTATGTTCACTACACTTCTAACATATAGTCATAGTATATAATATATGTGTATAATATATATTAGTATCTTGTTAGTTAATCTTACCTACGTCTTAGAACCGATATTAGTTAATCTACCATCCTATACTCCTAGATCAAATATGCTTAAGGTTAATAAGACATAACAATTATTATTATTATTATTATTAATTTTTTTCTAAAAATAAGAAATAAGGGTTAAGTTGCGATTTGTAAACCAACTATTAAATATGTGTTTTTTGTATTTATACAAAAAAAACCAATAAAATTTGTATGCAATAATATTTATACAACATTATTAGTTACAAACATATGAAAAAAAATAAATAGTTTTATAATTTGATAGAAATGTATCCAATTTTTGTTTTTATGATTATATAGTCAAATGAATCTATATATAACCTTAATTTAGAAGACTTTGCTTACGTGTCAATCTTAGATGAGTTTTAGGAATATTGACCAATTATATTTTTTTCCTTGATTTTTTTATTTCTCCTTTTCTCTTTTTTTCCATTAATTTTTTTTACTCCTCCATTCTCTTTTATTCTTAACATATTTACTAACAATTGGGCTTAATTCAAAACATCTATCTATATCTATATCTATATCTATATAAACTCTTAATTTAGAAGAGTTTAGGATGATGTGTCAAGCTTAGAGTAATTTTAGGAGTCTCGACCAATCATTATTTTTGCCATTTTTCTTTGATTTTCTTTAATTCTAATTTTTTTTTCTTCTTTTTCCTTTAATTCTCTTTTTTCTTTAATTTTACTAACTATCTATATCTATATATATATATATAAACTCTTAATTTAGAAGAGTTTAGGATGATGTGTCAAGCTTAGAGTAATTTTAGGAGTCTCGACCAATCATTATTTTTGCCATTTTTCTTTGATTTTCTTTAATTCTAATTTTTTTTTCTTCTTTTTCCTTTAATTCTCTTTTTTCTTTAATTTTACTAACTATTGGGCTTAATTCAAAACATTGACCTTAGCCTAAATTATAATTTTAGTAGTTTTTTTCTATAAAAAAAACAATCTATATCTATCTATATATAAACTCTTAATTTAGAAGAGTTTAGGATGATGTGTCAAGCTTAGAGTAATTTTAGGAGTCTCGACCAATCATTATTTTTGCCTTTTTTCTTTGATTTTCTTTAATTCTAATTTTTTTTCTTCATTTTCCTTTAATTCTCTTTTTTCTTTAATTTTACTAACTATTGGGCTTAACTCAAAACATTGACCTTAGCCTAAATTATAATTTTAGTAGTTTTTTTCTCTAAAAAAACAATGGGATTAATTCAAAACATAAAATTAATAATAAGAAAATATAAAATTAATATTAGTATTCTGCATCTATATCTATATATATCTATATATACTACTTTAATCGTTTTCTCAACCCACGAGTTTAATTCAAAATATTTAATTATCTGAACTTTTACAATTATGTTATAATATTAATTCAATGTATTAGTAAGATTTTATTTATAAAATATCGCGCCATGGCGCGGGATCATACTAATAACTACTTAATTTCGTATACTTTCCGCTGACGTGGCGCGCTCTCCTTATTTCACTCCCTTTTGACCAATCACATTCTTTTTTTTTTCCTTTCTTTTAATTTGCTTTCATTTTTCTTCCCCCTCTTCACAGTTGGGAAAGAACGCTTTGTTAGGGTTCAGTTCTCCTCCGCCGACTTCGATCGTTGCATCCTTCGCGCCTCATGCCTTCGTTTTCCTCCTCCGTTTAAGATATCCCGCCTCAGAACTCCGTCTTATTCCTTCGCCGAGGTTAGACCGCCTCCCGTCACCATCTTCCTCACTGAGTTTCAATTTTCGTTTTTCTTTCCCATAATTTGCACTAAAGAATGATTAGGGTTGATTTCTCTCCCACGCCTTGCCTCTAGAGGTTCTCTCCTTCTCCCGCACGCCTCTTCTCCCATTCTTTCTACCTCATCTCTCCCAAACGCCTCCTCTTCTCCTAAATCGAAGTTTGATCTTGCCTCTGCCGGTTCCCTCCTCCTCTTCGCCTTTTCACTGATTTCGCTCGCCGTCTTTGTCCAATCGCACACCGAATCGAGCGACTGGATCTGCAACTCTTTTTAAGCCTTTTGGCCACGTATCGCATTCTCGCGCGAAGTTATTTAAGGCACTTCCTTTTTATTTAGCAATCTATATCTATATAACTACTTAATTTCGTATACTTTCCACTGACGTGGCGCGCTCTCCTTATTTCACTCCCTTCTGACCAATCACATTCTTTCTTCTTTTTTTTTCCTTTTTTTTTAATTTGCTTTCAATTTTCTTCCCCCTCTTCACAATTGGGAAAGAACGCTTTGTTAGGGTTCAGTTCTCCTCCGCCGACTTCGATCGTGGCATCCTTCGCGCCTCATGCCTTCGTTTTCCTCCTCCGTTGAAGATATCCCGCCTCATAACTCCGTCTTATTCCTTCGCCGAGGTTAGACCGCCTTCCGTCACCATCTTCCTCACTTAGTTTCAATTTTCGTTTTTCTTTCCCACAATTTGCACTAAAGAATGATTATAGTTGATTTCTCTCCCACGCCTTGCCTCTGCCGGTTCCCTCCTTCTCCCGCACGCCTCTTCTCCCATTCTTTCTACCTCCTCTCTCCCAGACGCCTCCTCTTCTCCTAAATCAAAGTTTGATATTGCCTCTGCTGGTTCCCTCATCTTCTTCGCCTTTTCGCTGATTTCGCTCGCCGTCTTTGTCCAATCGCACACCGAATCGAGCGACTGGATCTGCAACTCTAACTCAGACGCCCGGATTGTTGCCGAGGTCAGATCAAGAATCATCACCTTCAATGGCCATGCCAATGATTGGAAGCCGGTTGACACTTGACAGCCAAGAATTCCCTCTCCTTCCTGCTCTTGACCCTCGACAGTTGTAGTTCAACATTCAGGATGTTCCCGTGCCAATGGCAAACCGTAAGCCCCAAATCCTTTTCTTTTATTTTCATCCTCTCTCCTGTTCTTTTTAATGAAAATTTAGGGTTCGCCTTCTGTAACTTTGTTGAATTGTCAGTTTGTATTTTCCGTGTTTCTCTAGGCGTGATGTATTGATTTCTTCTTCTCCACCATGACTAGAATGCTGTAAGTCCTACATCGATTTAACACTTGGTTGTTTTTATGCTCATGCGGTTCATAATTTATGCCTACATCACCAACTCAATATGTGCCTTTTCTAAACACATATGTCGTTCAATAATAATATTGTTGTTTTATACTTTCCAACTCAATACCTGCAACCGTCCCATGGCGCGGGTATTACACTAGTAAGAGTTAAATAAAGAAATAATTAATTAAAAATATATGAAAATATTTTTATTAAGAAAAATCAAATGACATGAAGTCAAATGAGGCAAAAAGGTTATTTGTCCCTTCAAGTTTTTTAATATACCAATTTCTCCACAAGAGCACTTTTAATATACCTATTTGTCCCTTGAATTTTTTAATATACCAATTCGTCTTAGGGGGGGTCGTTTAATATACCTATTTGTCTTTTCGGTCATTATTTTAAAGCAGATTTCGGGGTTTTTTTTTTCAAAAATCCTGATATTACTTGGTGTTTATCGAGAGTTAAACAAAAAACCCCGTAAGAGTAAAGCAATTATTTTAAAAAAAAACGTATATCTAACGGGAGATTTTGAAAAAAAAAAACCTTAACCTTGCGAGATTTCTCTCGTATGAGTTTTTTAAAACCCCTGAGAATTTTGTCCGGTAAAATGTCAATTCTGTACTAGTGTTAAATTTTTTGTGTGTGTTATACATATAATATTAATAACTCTTACAAAAAATTAATTGTATAAGGAATCATATGTGTTATTATGTAAGATTAATAACTCTTTAAAAAAATGAATTATATAAGGCGATTTCAGCCCATCACGATTTTCATTCCTGGTTCCGTGCCTGGTGCTCTTTATAGCCATCTTTAATACTACCTCCATCCAAAAATACATGGACTTTACTATTCACGCACGCTTTTTTAAGAAGGTAAAAACTATATAAAATATTAACTTTTTTTATTAATTTTTTTAATAATTACAAACTTATTGATAATAAGTTTGTAATTATTAAAAAAATTTAATAAAAAAGTTAATATTTTATATAGTTTTTAGCTCCTAAAAAAGCGTGCATGAATAGTAAAAGTCCATGTATTTTTGGACGGATGGAGTATCAACCAAATCCTCCACATCTTTCCCTCTACTTTTAACACTTGAGTACAACTCAATTGGTCATACTCCGTCTTTTAATGATTTCATATTCAAAAACTTAAAAGCTTGAAAATCATAATCATCATTAACATTAAAAGGAGGGAAATTTGGAGCATGAGGCGACACATATTTCACCTCTAACTCGTACCTTTTATCACTACAAAAAAAAAAAAAATTAGCCACCGACAGTAGCAACGACATGGATTTGTTGTGGCCACTGGGTCAGTTTTTGCCACAGTAAAGCCACGATAATGGGCCCGTTGCTCATTTTCTTATAGCTGGCCAATATTTACCACGACAATTTGTTTCCGTGGCTAACGAATACTAATAAAAAAAGAAGGAAGCGAGATTGTTAATCTGAAACCCTCAGAAGCACCGCCTCCCTCTCTATATCCATCTCCCTCTCCATCGAGCTTCTAAGATCTAAACTCGAATATCTGGGCATCCCCTTCTTCTCCATCGAGCTTCTCAGATCTAAACTCGAATATCTGGGCATCCCCTTCTTCTCCATCTCTTTCTAAGATCTTTGGGCTTCTCCATCTCCTTTAGGGTTTCTGCAGATCTCTGGGCTTCTCCATCTGAAATCTCCTCAGAAGCACCGCCCCCGTCTCTATATCCCTCTCCATCTCCATCGAGCTTCTCAGATCTAAGCTTGAGTATTTGGAGAAGAGGGATTGCTCTGCAGGTCTGAGAATTTTTTTCCACATTGTTTCCAAATTTAGGGTTTCTGGAGGTCTCCGGGTTCGATTTGCCTCTCCATCTCCGTTAAATCCATTCGAAAACCACTTCTCTCAGCCTAGGCGGTGGTTTGCGTCTCCATCTACAAGTAATTTTCATGCATTCATTCCCAATTCCACGGCCTAGACGGTGGGTTTTTTCTTCTTCTTTTTTGGACTTCTCCATCTGACAGTTCGATTTGGATAAGCATGCTGAGAATAGGATGAATTGTTCTAGGTCCCCTGATATATATTACTTGTTATGATTCTTCCCATGGTGTTCTGCAATATGAGTTTCATTAGAAAGGTTATGGTGTATAAGGAAAATATATAATCAGAAAGGTGTATCAGATCGGGCTGAAATCATTTGCGTATTATATATATTTTTAAAATATGAGTCTTTTTAGTCCGGGCATGAAGGACCCGGGCTAAAAGGCAATATTTTTTTTATTTCCAAGAAATAATTTAGCCACGGCAGTGTGCCGTGGCTAGCAGCTAGCGCCACGGTTGTAGCCGTAGCTAGACTCTTTTGCCACCGAATGTTTCACCACGGCTGGTTTCCCGTGGCTATAGTCGTTGCTATTACCCTTTCGCCACAACAAATGGAATTTCAGCCACATGAAACAGCCTTGCTATTTTTTTTTTGCAGTAAATTATCAGATGCAATCTTCTTTGCAATTCTCACATTCAATGCATCAAACTTTATATTTTCCGACACAACCAATGGTTTAGCCTTTTGATCACCGGTGTAAACATACTTTTATCCATGCATATTCCACTCTGATGCGGATCAAGATGGCCTTCTGTGGGTCAAACAATGATCTTGATCCAGGCGAGCTCTCAAGACCGATTCGAGGGCCATTGATGGCGAAGAGTGTCATCCTCAAAAGAAGGAAGAAGGCTCCACCATGGAACAAGGTCCAAAGGAGCAAGGTGAGCTAATGTTCAAATTTGGGTTCGTTCTTAATGGGTTGACAACATTTCGACGTCTCAGTAAAACGGGTTGTTCGGAGTCCATATTTATCGGATGAGGTCGTACCATACCTTGTTGGAACGAGGACGAAAAGATCTACAACTTTGCTGTTGAAGGTTTCTCCAAAATCGACGTCGAGAATGGCCGAAATTCATCATCTTTGCAGCTGTCACTGTTTGGACGAATTTCCACATATTTATTTAGTTAATTTCGAATTTAATTAATTAGATATATTTATTTTATGCAATTAGGAAATAATAAGGTGGAAGGAAAATATCTCATTTAGGTAATTCCTTTTCCACCAAGTTTTTTTTTTTTACTTTTTTTTACAGTAGGCGAAAAATAGGTGAGCCTTACTGAAGTAAGGCGCCACCATGATCATCCGACCGGATGATGTTACAGAGATCCCTAAGAATAGGGAGATTACAAAGAGTACAGTTGTCTCTAGATCTAGCTATGAAGTCTGCTGCCTTGTTAGCTTCTCTGTAGCAGTGTCTAAACTCAATGCTGTCAAAGTTAGCACTAAGATTCTTGATTAGCTCCACTTCCCTTGATATTTCCCATCTGCCATGATACTTATCATTAATCGTCTTGATCACTTCCAGGCAATCTCCTTCCACTATGACTCTCCTTAGGCCTCTTGCTATGGCTAAGTTTATACCTACACAAACTGCGTCAACTTCTATTTGGATAGCAGATGTAGCTGCCGTTTCCAATTGAAGGATATCAATCACTGAACCATAATGGTCCCTAATAATGACCCCCACATGGCATTCGCCTGTGGGTTTTAACGAGCCATCCACGTTAATTTTGTAGATAGCCCTAGGTGGTTTAGTCCATTTAGAGTTTCTTTTCCTTCTAGCACTATGGTTGGCATGAGGAGAGGATTGTTTATTTGCAGTTTTCCAGTCCGTATGATCGGACAAAATCAAGTCATTTCTTGATTCCCAGATTTTTTGCCATATAAAACAGAGTTCTTCAATGTCCTTCTTATTTTGATTTATAGTTAGGAGGTCTTTTATATTGTTACAGTGGGTAGGTATTAGTGTCTTGTTTTTACCTACCAGTTGCCCGTAGGAGGCAATGATAGCCCTCGTGAATGGACAAGAGATAAATAGGTGGTCACTGTCTTCATTATTGTTATTGCAGAAGCAACAGTTTGACGGGACTCTATTGAAGTATCTATTTAGTCTATTTTTTGTGGCAAGGCTGTCAGTGATTATTTTCCAAAGGAGATTCTTGACTCTAGGGGGGATGTTTAGTTTCCAAATCCATTTGTAATCGTCCGAATGGTTGTTGCTGTTAGTCATAATTTGTCTCACCGATTTAGTTGTAAATTGACCATTGGAGTTGTATTTCCATATTAATTTATCAGGTGTATTCCAAAGTGGGACTCTGATTTTTATAATTTTTGAAACAATGTTGTTGGGGAAGATCTCATGTAATAGAGGGATATCCCACTGTTTGTTAGTTTTAAGCAGATGGGTTACCTTAAGATTGGGATCAAAGTACTGCTGGAAGTTCGCTAGATTTTGATCTGGAACCCAAGGGTCCTTCCAGACATTTATTGATTCACTGTTTCCTATTAGCCATAGTAGTCCTTGGGAGAATCTCTCTCGTAGGTTAAGAAGTCTCCCAAATTGCCAAGAAGTATTCTGTGTGGATTTTTCCATTAATCCTTCTTGTTGAAGATATTTTTCTTTTATGACTTTTACCCAAATATTATCCGGTTCATGAATGATTTTCCATAAGAGTTTCATTTGAAGACTTGTGTTCATATCTTCAGCTAGTTTTAGCCCAAGACCACCTTGTTCTTTTGGTTTACAGATCTTATCCCGGCTAATTAAAGGGGTGTACTTTTCTGAATGAAGTTTGTTCCAGAAGAAGTTCTTTTGAACTTGGTCAATTTCATTTAAAATTCCTTTAGGAAGGAGAAAATTCTGCATCAAATAATTAGTCTTGGAGCTTAAATTTGCTTGGATTAAAGTTGCACGACCAGCCTGGGTGAGAGAGGAGGCCTTCCATTTGGGTAATTGTTTTTTAAGGCCTTGAACAGCCTCATTAAAGACTTCATTTTTAACTCTTCCTCTAACCAAAGGTATACCTAGATATTTTTCTAGAGTTTTAGATATAGAAATATTCATATCTCGAGCTAAGGAGTTAGCCAGATTTGAGCTAATGTTTCCTGAGACTTGCAATGAGCTCTTGTTGTAGTTTATGGTTAGTCCTGAGAGGTTTTAGAAATTGTTGAGGATGTTTTTGATAGTGTGAAGACTTTTGTGAGAAGCTCTGGAGAAAATAATTGTGTCATCTGCAAAAGTAAGAAAGGGGATTCTGGTACCATTTTTTGTGAGCTTGATTCCAATGAGAGCATCATCGTAGCTCGCTTCCTCGATTAATTCTCTGGCTAGGTTCTCCATGACTAAGATAAAGATATAGGGAGCAAGGGGGTCTCCTTGCCTAATTCCCCTTCCTGGTTTGAATGGGGTTCCAGGGCAATTGTTCACTAGGACTGAGAAGGTGGTCGTAGTAATACAGTTCATGACCCAATTGATCCATTGTGGGGCGAAGCCAAATTTGGTGAGAGTTGCTCTTATATAGTCCCAATTGATTCTATCGTAGGCCTTTTCCATGTCTAGTTTAAGGGCCATCCAACCTTTTTTTCCTTTTTGTTTGTGGAAGTTATGAAAGATTTCATATGCTATAAGGGTGTTGTCCTGGATTGATCTTCCTTCAATAAAGGCCCCTTGAAAGGGATTGATTAATTTATTTAAGATTGGTTTGAGCCGATTAGCTATGATCTTAGTTATGATTTTATACATGGTGTTGCATAGGCTGATAGGCCTATAGTGATTGATATTCATAGGATTCTCTACCTTGGGAATGAGGGCAATGAAGGTCTGATTGATTTGTGTTAGCATACTACTAGAATGAAAGAAAGCTTTCACTGCTTTACATAAGGAAGCTCCAATTATTTTCTAGTATTTGAGATAGAATTCTGGAGGGTAGCCATCAGGGCCAGGTGTCTTGTCCTCAGCCATACTACTGATTGTATCTTTGATTTCTTTGTTAGTTGGGAGAGTTAGAAGAGTTGTATTATCAGTGGATGTGATTTGTGGTTGAATGTGCTTAATTTGATCACTAGAAATGGGGGTTCTGTTTTGAGCTAAAAATCTATCAGACATTTCTTTGGTGATCTGGCATGTTATTTCTTCATTTTTTGTGAGTTGAGCTCCCTCCTTTGTGATAAAAGTAGTAGTGGAGTTTCTATAATTTTTTATTTTTACAATGGTTTGGTAGTAATTAGTGTTTCTATCTCCTAGTTGAAGGTGTTTAATTTTTTATCTTTGTTTCCAAAATTTAAGACTATAGTCTAAGAGTGCATTTTTTTTCTTTTCCAATCTAGTAAGTTTCCTAGTATCACTAGGTGACAGGGTACCCCATGGAAGGTGAAGCTGTAGTTTCTGAATGTTGATTTCTATTTCCGAGAGTTGTTTTTGAATGTTGTTTTGGTTGTCATTTTTGCACCAACTCTTGATGTTCTTTTTAAGAAGTTTTTGTTTCTGCATGAAAGAGTACGCAAAGGAGCCTGTCAACTTGTTGTTCCAAACCTTGGTGACTATGGATTCAAAGATGGGATTAGTAGACCAAGCCATCTCAAATCTGAAGGGGGCTCCCTTAAGACATTCAGATGTGCCCAATTGTAGTGTGATGGGGCAGTGGTCAGAGGATGAGAAGGGATGGTGTTGGGTTCTAAGATTTTTAAAGTGAGACATAAGATTTTGGTGAGCAAGAGCCCTATCAAGGCGCTCATATGTATTGTTCGGATTGTTGTTAGAGTTTTTCCTCCAAGTGAAGGGAGAGCCTATATATGGGACAGTTTGGAGGTTAAGCTCTTCTTTGAGTTCTCTGATTCTACGAAATCTGTGTGCAGATGGGGTGCAACCACCAACCTTTTCTGTGTCATTTTCTATGTCATTTAAGTCTCCTATGAGAAGAATATGAAGCATATGTTTATTGACGACAGTGATGATCTCAAACCAAAAAGTTTCTTTATCAGATTCAACTGAAGGGGCATAGACAAAGATGATAGCAATATCCATTTGTTCTATTGTAATTTTAATCATACAGAATCTTTGGTGTTGTTCAAGGATGGTGTATCTGTCATTGGTATTGTGTTTTTTTGGAGAGAATCCAGATGCCTCCTTTGGCACCAGTAGAGGGAATAGTTAGAGCCTTGTGGAAACCAGATTCTTTAAGGTGGTAATCAGAAGGGGGTTCACCTGTTTTGGTTTCAGTTAACGCTAGTATGTCAAGTTTATTGTTGTATCTGATTTGATTGATTTCATGCCAAAGGAGGGGCCTCCTAGAACCCCTGATGTTCCAGTAGCCAATTCTAAACATAAAACCAAATTGCAGCTATGCTACATAGCTTCAAAATCAGAATCCAAGCATTATACCAGTTATAATATTGAGTTATCAATTTGTTGATAGAGGTAACAGATGTGTAATGTGAGTTATCTTTTTGTTTGTTTCTGCAAATTAGAGTGTATTGAGAGTAGTATGAGTAAGTGTCTTTACCTGAATGAATTTTCCCGGACATGAAGATTGCAGTTTCTGTTCCGGGTGTAGTTTGATCCCCAGCTTGTAAGAGTTGTTGGCAGCAGTTCTGCTGGTTTAGTATGTGACTTGTTGCACAATGTTTGAGAAGAAGTTTGTGTAATACTTGTTGGTTTGAAGGTTTGGTTTGGCTTTCCACCACAAAGGAACCAACAACTGGCCTCGTGGGGATGATAGCCGATTGTTGTTGAGAAAGTTTAAGAGAGGTCTTACCTTGGATAGTATGTGTGTTACTGTGTTCAAACAACCATCCCCTGGATGTAGATGGAGTTGAGTTGGCAGCAGTGATCAGAGAGATACCAGAGGGTGATCTGATGGGGATTGTAGCCGAGTTTTGTTGAGGGGATTTGGAAAAGATCATACCTATAGTTTCTTCTATAAGATAGTTAAGAAAAATATAGACAGCCAAGTAGATCAAACGATTAAAAATTAAAAGGATCATGCCATAGCTACTCCCGGTGGGGCTTGAAAAGTACCAGGAGCAACCAAGAGGCAGTCAAAATTTGTCCTTTAAATTACAAGCAAAAACCTCAGTTTTAACAGTAGGGAATTCAAAAGTAGATTCAAGCATGAGGTTCATCAAGGGATTAATTCTAGACATCAAAATACGATATTGAACATCATGTTGATAGAGGATAGAGTTAGTGTAATCAAGAAGGGTAATTATTCTTCCTAGAGCTGGAAAATCAGCTGGCCCGTTAAGAGGCAGAAACAAAGCAAATTGGTAAGAAAGGGAAATTGGTTTAAGGAGCCCCAATAAGTTAACAGAGTTAACAGCATCCAGAATATTGCACATATAGACATTAATCACATAATTATACCAATTTCTTAAGATCGAGGAAAGCATGCACGATCTAACAGTGTGTTTGATATGATATAAATTTAATTGTAGAGAGAAGGGGAGGTTGTAAGAGGACTTATCTTTCCTGATGTCAAGAGATCTTCCATCTTTGTAGAGGTATTGAGATTTTATTCCTTTGTTGAACGGCCATCCAGAAAAACCTAGAGCCTCCACCAATCGAATTTGTGTTAAACTTGCGGCGAGATAGTATGCTCCGAGGGAGATTTGCTGAAGAATGTCTGGATTTGGATTTCTGCATTTATAGCTCCGACTGCATGCAAGGAGATGAGCTTTGTCATCCGGAAACACAAGTGAAGCTAACTTTTGGTTGGGGCCCTGATTATTCCAGTTGCATGCAAGGATACGATCCTGAAAAGAGTAGAATTTGATTCCAAATTTTTTTATAAAATAAGAGTTAGAGCTAAAGGGTTTGGACTGAAATTTTGTTTTTGAAGGTTTGGGTTTAAAAAAGCAATTTTTTATCTTATGGAAAAGGTTGAGGGTAGCTCTGGTCTTCCGAACATCAGCAGCCCATGGCAACGGCCATGGCACTCGACCACGGCAGCCGAAAGGCCACCTGGAGGGAGTCACCAGCACCCAAGGAAAGAGGCGCGGATGACTCAGCAGCTCGGAAGCCGTGAGAAGACACCACCGTCAGAGGAAGCAAAGGAGATGGCGAATGCCATCCCCACTTCGCCTTAGAAGGAGCCGAGCAGGGTCAAGAAGGGAGAAACAACGAGAGCGCCAAAACTCCGCTTGATTGCAGCCACCGAGTTAGAGCTAAAGGAGCCGAGCAGGGTCAAGAAGGGAGAAACAAGGAGATGGCGAATGCCATCCCCAATCGAGGGAACCTTTTCCACCAAGTTGTTAATTTTCTATCCTTAGTTAGTTTTACTTATCTTAGGAAAGATTTACATATCTTTAGATTATTTGATTTATCTTTAGTTACCAAAACTCTATCTTTTGCACAAGATAGAATTGGTATGTCTCTATTTAAACTCATATTTTACATTCAATACAAATTAGATTGGAATTATAATTGAGGAACCCTTTTAAGGATTAAAAGGTTCCCTCGATTCCCAATCCAAAAGCCTTCGCAATCAATTTATGTTTTTGTTCATCCGATACCAAACCAAGATCTAAACCCATTCAACAAACACAGGTCAAACACAACAAACACACAAACCCATCATGAAAAACCGTCGCTGACCCAGTGTTCCTGTCGCTGAATCTGCCAGAGCCGTCGTCAGCGTCAGGGCCGCGCCCGCGGCTTTTCCAGCATTGTTGCAATTGCTTTCTTTGTGTTGTTTCTTGTGTTCTCGTTTTGCTTCCGCCATTCCCACACCTTTCTTACCCTCAAGATACTTGTTCAACATCAAGGATATCAAGAATATTGCAAGATCGGGCCATCAATAGTTTGGGGTTCTTGATCCTGAACCCACAGGCGAAGGATCGGGGATCCCAAACGTATCACACTCCCCATTGGTAATCAATGTAATTACATAGTTTCTTAGACCTAAAAAAATTGCAAACATGACAGGATATTTTCGA
This sequence comes from Persicaria tinctoria, assembly GCA_037127255.1. Lineage (NCBI taxonomy): Eukaryota > Viridiplantae > Streptophyta > Magnoliopsida > Caryophyllales > Polygonaceae > Persicaria > Persicaria tinctoria. The sequence goes on along the minus strand of JBANSL010000012.1, from coordinate 35,261,769 downwards.
TCACAAAATTGCACTGAAATAAAAAAAGGTTGGTGGGATTTGAAGTAGGGTTGCACATAATTACCCATGATTTATGCGATCACTTGGTTGAAGAGGTAAGGAACGCACACACGTATGAGATGAATTTCTCAGAATTCACATGTCAATTGTAAAGGAAGATGAAAACTGTAAACAACTATCTTTTACTAGGTTAAACGGTTATAAATCAAATCCTTAAAAGATTATTTCTTTTTTTTTTTTTTATTGAAAGGCCCATTTGAAAGGAGATCATATCTTTAAAAAATAAAGATTATTTCCAGCTTTATCTAAAAAATCTTCATTTTATTTGTTTTTCCTAATTTCCAAAAATTTATCTTCTTAATTATATATATTTTTTTCGAAAATCTTTTTTTTTTATTTCCAAAAATTCTATTTTTTTTCCATTTCCATAAATCTGTTTTTTTAATTTTTCGAAAACCCTATCTATATCTACATAAACTCTTAATTTAGAAGAGTTTATGCTGAGGTGTCAACATTAGAGAGATTTTAGGAGTTTTGACTAATTTTTTTCTTCTTTTTCTTTTCATTCTTTTTTTTTCTTTTAATCTTACTAACTATCTATCTATCTATATATATCTATATCTATATCTAATATAATACTAAAACACTTGCAATTTAGGACACATGGCAGCCATACATTTAAAGTTAGAAATTTAAGAAAAATCCCCAATTACTTCTCCAATTGTTTAAAAAATTTCTCTTATTTTTTTAGTATTTGTTTCTTTTTTCTTTCCCTACTTTTTTTAATTATTTTTTCAATTTTCCATAATTATTTTTGAATTTTCATTTTTCATTTCCTATGCCCAGATTTTGGTATTTGTTTCTTTATTTTTCAATACCTTTCTTTAATTTTCAAATTTGATTCGGATATCTTCCACCGGTTGGTGTGCTCAATCCGAAATTTTTTCATATTCCCATTGCACAATCCGATTTTTTCATATATTGATTTAATTTTTGTTTCCTTTTTTAATACTTATCTTGAATTGAATTTGATTTTTGAAAAACTAAATTTTCAAAATTCGAATCAAATTTCACACGTATATATAGTAATGATTAATCCCAGTCATATGCATTCACAACCATTTATGACCTTCCTTGAAGCTGAACAAAATTAGAATAAAAAATCCATATCAACACCCACCTAATTTGCATCTTCGTATTGTTATACGATTATGTAAGTGGGGTAATATTTTTTTTTTGGCATTTTTTTTATGTATTTGGTGATCATATGCAGATTCATTTTTCCTTCCATGTTTATCGGATTTGTGATAATATTTTTTAGCTTTGTTTTTTTCCATATTTTTCGATTCGACTATTTTTTTTTTATATAATTGTGCGACGAACCCAGAACTTTGTCATTTTGAACATATAATCCCGTCGTTTAATTTATTGATTATAAATGTTATAATGTCTAATTATTTATTAAAAAAGTAATCATTTATAATTATTTAAAAATAAATAAATTTAAAAAAAAAGGAGAAAATTAAGAGATTTCATAAATAATATTAAAGCATATGCGAATGATACACGTGGTGGCCTCACGTTGAAAGTGTCACATGATAGTCATTCACTTAACATACCCCATATATATTTAAAATAAATATACTTAAAATCAATTTTTATTACTTAAAATATCGAAAACTTATATTAATTTATTAATAAATTTATATTAATTTATCCAAGACTTTTAACCAATGATTTGAAAACACATAACAACAAGATTTGTTTGAATTAATAAATTAATAATATTTAAACAATTTGTTTATTAATTTTTTTGGTCAAGATATTTGAGGATTCCATGATACTCGGATATTTAAAAATTGAAACTACCTAACATAAGTGGGAATGATATTGTATTTAATAAAATAAAAATACTTGAAGATTTTATTATTGTATTTAATTTATTTGTTTTTTTAGTTAAAGTTGTCTAATGATATTTAATTTATACTTTTATATCAATAATCATAGACTATTAAAAAATCATTTGGACTACTAGATATGCAAAATCATGCATGATCCTAACCTCCTTATCTTAATCAATATATTTGTTTAATCAATAATTTTTTTTTGGTGATATGTTTAATCAATATATTGATGATAAGATCAAATCGATCTTCTTGAGATGATCCGTGATCTCGATTTATATGTGTAGGAAACTTTAAAGGTTTAATTCGGATTTTTTTTTTGGCAAAATTGAAGTGGTACGTATAATTTGAGGCAAAATATTACTTTTTTTCATTTTAAATGAAAAAATAGTTTTTCCACTTATCTGGATTTCTCTTTGGCCTAATATATAATAATAAAGCTTCTATACATTGCAAATCATATAACATGCTCAAATAAAACTAATAAAAAGATAATATGTAATAGAGTTTTTAGCTTTTTTAAAAACATGACAAAAAAATAAAATGGCCTATATTTGAGACGAATGGATTTTTTTACTTTTAAGTTTATTAATATGTTATATCCTTTTTATGTGCTCTACATCCCATAGTTCTGGAAATTCCATTCGCCAGCGTTTGTTGAATATTGTGTAGTCCAGCTACCAAATTATTTGGTTCTACCTTCCAACCCATTACCACAACAAATGTGTGTTTAATGTTCAAAGTAATCAATCAACTTACTAAAAATCTTAGAAGGCTAAAAAAAACTCATTCTCAAACAGAAGTGGTGACTCTAAACTTTATACTATATTTGTCTCAAAATATCGGTCGTTTTATTTTTTAGCACGTTTTAAGGAGCTAAAAACTTTATAAAATACTAACTTTTTTTATTAGTTTTTCAAAATAATAATATACTTATTATTAATAAGCATAATATTTTTTTAAAAACCAATAAAAATATGATATTTTATAGAGTTTTTAGCTTCTTAAAAAACTTGCCAAAAAATTAAAGCGACAAATATTTTAAGACGGATGAAGCAATTTTTTACTTAAGTTTATTACAAGAATATTTCTTCTCCGACATTTTTATGTGCTCTCCATCCAAAAGTTTTTAAAGATCCATTCACCTAGAGTTTGTGTAATATGTAGTCGAACTACCAAATTATTTGGTTTTACCTTCCAATTAATTATCACAACAAAAAATAATAGTAGAGAGACACATTTTTATATCCTGCCCCGAGCATTTCAAATCTCAAACCCGACCCTGGGAGGAGGGTGAGACATTGACGTTTTGACACATATATTATATATTGGTATGATATAAGCATTTTTTTTATCCAAATTTATATTATTTTGCTATATCGTTTTCATATAATTATAAATTTATAATAGTATAATATATCTAATATCTAATGTAAATAAATTATGGTAAGATCTTCTATAAAATATGATATATTTTACAAATCCCGTGCGTTACGCACGGATACTACGCTAGTAAACTCTTAATTTAGAAGAGTTTATGCTGAGGTGTCAAAATTAGAGAGATTTTAGGGGTTTTGACTAATTATAATTTTCTTTTTTCTCTTTAATCTTTTTTTTTTAATTTTCTTTTTTTCTTCTTTTTCTTTTCATTCTTTCTTTCTTTCTTTTAATCTTACTAACTTCTATATAAACTCTTAAGTTAGAAGAGTTTATGCTGAGGTGTCAACATTAGAGAGATTTTAGGGGTTTTGACTAATTATAATTTTCTTTTTTCTCTTTAATCTTTTTTTTTTAATTTTTTTTTTCTTCTTTTTCTTTTCATTCTTTTTTTCTTTCTTTTAATCTTACTAACTATCTATATCTATATCTATATAAACTCTTAATTTAGAAGAGTTTATGCTGAGGTGTCAAAATTAGAGAGATTTTAGGGGTTTTGACTAATTATAATTTTCTTTTTTCTCTTTAATCCTTTTTTTTTAATTTTCTTTTTTTCTTCTTTTTCTTTTCATTCTTTCTTTCTTTTAATCTTACTAACTTCTGTATAAACTCTTAAGTTAGAAGAGTTTATGCTGATGTGTCAACATTAGAGAGATTTTAGGGGTTTTGACTAATTATAATTTTCTTTTTTCTCTTTAATCCTTTTTTTAATTTTCTTTTTTTCTTCTTTTTCCTTTCATTCTTTTTTTCTTTCTTTTAATCTTACTAACTATCTATATAAACTCTTAATTTAGAAGAGTTTATGCTGAGGTGTCAAAATTAGAGAGATTTTAGGGGTTTTGACTAATTATAATTTTCTTTTTTCTCTTTAATCCTTTTTTTTTAATTTTCTTTTTTTCTTCTTTTTCTTTTCATTCTTTCTTTCTTTTAATCTTACTAACTTCTGTATAAACTCTTAAGTTAGAAGAGTTTATGCTGATGTGTCAACATTAGAGAGATTTTAGGGGTTTTGACTAATTATAATTTTCTTTTTTCTCTTTAATCCTTTTTTTAATTTTCTTTTTTTCTTCTTTTTCCTTTCATTCTTTTTTTCTTTCTTTTAATCTTACTAACTATTGGGCTTAATTCAAAACATTGAATTCAATATAATATAACTATTGGGCTTAACTCAAATTCATTTACTAACTATCTATATCTATATACTATATTAACTTATGTCACATGTCCTCTCTATGTTCAAAGTTATTTGTGAAAATATTATTTACATAATATCATTTTATTATGGTAACTATATTTTCTAATATTATTATTTTTTGAAAATTTTTTCTAATATCAATTACCCAATATTATTTGATGTTACATTTTTTAACCAATGTGATTAATTAAAAACTTTTATCTTTCACTATTTATTATTTATTTATCTCTTTAACCCGAGTGTATTTTTTTCTATTATTTTTAACACATTTACTAATCAATGGGTTTAATTAAAAATATTCAATTAAATCTAATGTCTATGATTTATCTATATCTAAATATTATTTATAAAAAAATCGCGTCATGGCGCGGGGATCGTACTAGTTTTTCCCAATTTCCAAAAATCTGGTTTTTTTCCTTCCGAAATTCTGTTATTTTAAAAAAAAAAAATTAAAAATTACGTTTTTTTTTTCAGTTTCCATAATTCCATATTTTTAGATTTCTGAAAATCCTATTTATCCCTTTTTAAAAAAATATTTTTTTTTAATATCCGAAAATCCTATTTTTTCCTATTTCTAAAAATCTGTTTTTTTTTTATTTTCAAAAATCCTATTTTTATATATTTATTTTCATTAAAAAAAATCTAAACTCACAATACTTTTATTGCAAATATGCCCAAATAGACATCCATTATAATTTCAGAGAAATTGGGGTATTTTTGTAATCTTATTTTTTGGGTAGGGTATATTAGTGCATTCGCCTCAAATAAATGCCTGTAATAATATGGGCCAAATGGGTTGGGCTTTTGGGTCGGATAATTATTTTTATACGGGCCCACAAACACGTGCTCCATTTTATTTAAATCGGGTTCGGGTAAGCCCTTTCCCATCTCTCTCTCCCCCGACCTTTTCCTCTGGTCGGGATCGCTGGTGCTCGATGTGAATTGACGCGTCAAATTCAGCCTCTACAGGTGATCCTTTCCTCCTCTCTCTCTCTCTCTCTTTCGTCCTTCCATTTATGGATCTCGATTTCCTTTTTGTCTATCAATTCGAATGGTTGCAATTCTCTGCTATCTTTTGCAATCTTACAATGTTAAATTCATATGTTCGCACGATTTCTATTTCTGAGAGAGAAGTGTATTTGCGTTGGATCGAGCACAGCTTATCTTCTTTATCTCTGACTGGAATTTTTGCCAATTTTGGGGGGTTTCGTTTTGTTTCAGTTTGTTCTCCTTGTTTTGAGCTGTGATCAGATTATTTTATCTGGGCTTCTGGATGATGTAAGGGTTGTCTGGCAATTTAGGCAAGAGGAGGGCAAAGGGAATGACATAAGAATTTCCAGATATGATAGTGCAATAATTTAGAATCTCTTTCTTATGAAATCTGCTCCAGTGAATTATGAATATGTTTTACTTCTTTGGGAGCAATTTGGTAAAATGGAGAGGGAAAGAAAAGGGAAAAAGCAATTATTGAATGATACGTACTTACTGAACTGTTACAGAGTACTTATGTACCTTATAGTGCCTTATTTTCTTTATTGTTTTGAATTTTGATCTCGTTTCTTTAATGGTCCAGAGTTTAGATCATACCCCTCACTTCACATGAGAATCAACTTTGAGTAGTAATACCCATATTTGGCTTTTGCTTGATGCCTTTAAACTATAATTATACAATAGGAGCTTGATGGTAATTTGTAGTTTTTAATATGTTATTATGATTTCAAATTTACTTTTTTTTTTCTGACTAGAATCCTGTTATTTCCTATGACTCAAAGATCTAGTCAATTTTTCTATGCTTTTCTATTTGAGAGATGGACGAGAACCCCTTTGCATTAAAAAAATTTATGGTCCTTATTTGTCTATCGCACGGGATCTTTATTCGCTCCTTGGTTTTTTGCTGTTGATGTTGAAGGCATGCTGTTGAAAGAAAATTGTTGGTTTGAAATTGATACTTAGGTGTTTTGCTGCAGTTTTTGAGCAGAAGTGCTGATATCTTATTGGGCATATTTACAATTTGGTGATCTGTGATGGGAGAAAAACGCTCTGTAGAAAAAGGCTGCGTTAAGCGACTGCAAAAGGAGTTCAAAATACTTTGTAAAGTGAGTATACTCTTTTAAACACTTTTACAATTTGTCCAGGTTTTGATACTTTTGGAAGTCACATTCTTAGATGTTTTTTTTCCCCAAATTATATCTCCACTTTCTCATGAAACAAAGTTGTATCATCACTGAATTTGCAGGAACCGGTTCCACATGTTTTGGCCCGGCCTTCACCAAATAATATACTTGAGTGGCGTAAGTGATTCTTATTATGAATCTCAACTTCATGTATATTTTTCTTTTCAGATTGTACATCTTCTCTTTCTAGAATAATGCAAATTTATGGTTTCCCACTGGGGGATATATGGAGTTAGTTGTACATATGATAAATCTTATTAAACTTGTTCCATCATCCTTGAATCATGCTTATAATTGGAAAGCATTTGACTTGATCAATTTAATATTTTTATAGTTAGGTTGTGCATGAATGAAATATTCATACTCCTTCAATGGATTTCAGAATCTGTATCTACAAAGCCATGGAATCATGTTAGTGTGTAGAGTTATACTACGTGCGTTGATGCTTTTCTTAAATATAAGTACACTATCAAATCCATTGAGCCATGGAAATCTCACTTCAACTAGTTCTCTTTCATTGTTGGTAAGAACTTGCTAGTTGTAGATCAATTTTCTACCATTTAGTTCTTCAAATAGATGGCAAAAAATCATGGCTGTATGTTTGTCTTTTCCATTTTCTGTTCTCTTGTTGAACGAGAGTGTACTCTGTACTGAAAGGGATAATTTCTTTTTAACTCTTGCTCATTTGATTAATGAACTGTTTGTCTTGTTTGTTATTTCAGATTATGTGTTGGAGGGTAGTGAAGGGACACCTTTTGCAGGTTTGTGTATCTCTAGTTGCTTTAAGTTTGTTCTGACTGCATGGCAATAATTTGGCAGATTGATGAATGTACGTTTGGTTTGTGGAATTTTTTCTTCTTATGTAGGTGGATACTACTATGGGAAGATAAAATTTCCTCCGGACTATCCATTCAACCCTCCTGGGATTAGGTGTGATGACATCCAGTTACTTGCACATGCCGTTGGGTTTTTATAAAATTAAATTCTTGCATTGAAATTCAAAATATAAAACACCATGAAGTTGGGGTTTCCCCATGTGTAGCTATCTAACTTGCACTTCTGAAGTTTGAAGAAAAAGGGATTTCTTTTACGAATCCTGTTTGCTTTCTTCATAGCCTGTTTCTTTTTCTTTCTTTCTTCTACCTCTTGAGACAATTACATTCTAAGCATTCCATTTGGAATTAAAAAAAAAAGAACAATATTATAATCTCAAATTCTATCAGAACATAGGTAGCTTTTGCCTTTTGATCTCTTCCCCTACTGGGCGTAAGCAATGAATTTTCCATTCCATCTTTGCTTCTGCTGTACATAGGACTTCTGGGTTTGAATGGGGTATAAAGTCAGAAGGGTCTAAACTTATGTGACTTTTACTTACACTTCTACATGTTTCCTTCTGATCAGCATGACCACTCCAAATGGACGGTTTATGACTCAAAAAAAGATATGCTTATCTATGAGTGACTGTAAGTCTCCTGCCTCTTCTCATAATGGTTGGGACTGTTACTCTGTTCAACATTGATTATCTATTTGATGGTTATCGTTCTTCTCTCTCCAGATCATCCAGAGAGCTGGAATCCAATGTGGTCTGTGTCAAGGTAAGTTCTTGTAAATTATTTTGATACAATTTACCAAACTTAACTAGTGGGTTGCAGATGTCTTAAAAAATTATGAGCAAGGGATGCAGAGTTGCTATTCATCCTATCCTACCATTTGGTTGTAGAATATTTATGCAGTCACTTTTTCAGAAAACTCTTGCTTGTTTGGCAAACTATTCTGGCAATATTCTACATTTTTGTGCCACAAATCGGAATGTGGAGCAAAAGTACTAGAAAATATAAGAGAGGGGATGTCCTTAGGACACAATGGCATAAAGAGTGGATCTCGAACTTATAATAATAATAAAAAATAATCCCGACACCGACCCCTCTTTCGATCATCCTGGCCTGGGTTTGGGTTACCACTTATCCAAGTGTCAACTTGATGAGTCCATCCTAGTTGCATGGTAGCATGTTGAGATGTGAGACTCTTTTTGGTCTCTTCACATCTCAAAATACATGAATGCTTTTTGGTTGTAGAATGTTTTCTATAGCTACTTGGGGGTTAGGATGCACGCACTCTTTTCCCGAACAAGTCAGGAAAGTGTTTCTGATATACCCAGAACTATAGGACACATGAACCACACGATAGGAGGAAAAAGAGGGAGTAAAGAAGTCAGAAAAGAGGCATAGACAAAAAGACACAACACCACAACCCATAACTCTAAAGATCTCTGGTGGTCTCTATTCAATGTCATATCTTCCGAAAGGTTCAGAAGATTGAGGTAATGAACTCTTCTTTGGTCTACCTCCCCCCTTACGGGTAGCTCCAAGATCGAAGTTCTCCCACCTACGAATTAGTGCCGATTTAAGTCTCCTACGAACGTGTCCAAACCAACGCAATCTGGACTCTTGCATTTTGTCCATTATATTCGCAACTCCTACATTGCTCCTAATGTCGACATCGCAACATTCTCATCTCAGCCACCAATGACTTTGTTCTTGAGCTTTAGTAATAAGCCACAGTACTCTGAGCCATATAGTAAGGTCGATCTAGCAATCATCTTATAGAATTTCCCTTTTAGTTTTGTCGGAACTTTCTTGTCACCTTACATCCTCGACGCTCTTCTCCATCTTAGCCACCCCGCATGGACTCGATGATTGATATCCCCATTCGCTTTGAACGTACGAGCCTAGGTACTTGAAATACTCTTTCCTGGGGATTAGATCTTCCCCCAAGAAAACTGAAGTCCCTAGATCTCTGACCTCTCCAAAATGAAACTGAACATACTCAGTCTTGGTCCTACTTAATCCGAAACCCTTAGACTCCAACACCCCTCTCCCTAGCCAAACCCGATCTTCCCCCAATAGTTCTTGTTTGATAAACTATATTGACAATATTCCACATGAATCATTCCTTTACCTTCTGAAAACATTTATCGAATCATTACAGCTACTCAATGGGCTACTCAGTCGGATCGGTTGCTAGTTGCTATAAACAGCAGATGTGGCCTATTTGAAATTACATCTCCCTATTATCTAATATCTATCTAGTTAGCTAGCAGTTGCTATTGCTCTGAGAAATCAAATGCTTACTTATGTTTAGCCTTTTAGTCTTTTTGTACTGACTAATATTTTATGGTGAACTGCAGCATTCTTACTGGACTCTTATCCTTCATGGTAAGTGCGACCGATAAACAGTTGCCATCTAGATATCATCGAGTTTTTCATCTCTCCAATATACCTCTTCCGATTATGCTCTGATGCTTTCTTTTCTTATTTTTGATCGAGGAGTGTCTTTCAAAATGCAGTTAGATATTTTCATCACTACATGCTGCCAAAACATGGTAGCTTGAATTCTTGGGAATTCATGCAGCAGTGAAATGTTGTAACGAGTTGATTAAATGTGGATTTATAGAGGGATTTTAGTTTGAAAGAACATGTGCATAATCTGTCTTTTGCTATTTTTGAATAAGAGAGGATCCCTTTTGAATCACTATATGCATTGTCATCTGCAGATGGATGATAGCCCAACAACAGGGAGCGTTATTACTACAATTGATCAGAAGCATCGGTTGGCAAATGCTTCCCTTGCTTTTAATTGTAAAAAGTATGTAGTCTCACTAACCCTCTTGATCCTATATTTCGGTTAGCATTCTTTGTTCATTAGATGCACTCTTCTTTTTGTTGCTCTGAAACATCAAAGGTCTAGGGTGTACATGGTTTTTATTTCTCCTTTCTCTTTTTAAGATTGTGCCCAAACAGCAGACAATGATTTAGGGCTTTAGTTATGCCATCCTTTTCTTTAGCTGTCTTGATGAATTGTGTTTGGTGTAACTGTCATCCTTGATCCTTCCCTCATCTCACTGTATCATGGAAATGTTGGTACAATAGGGGGAGTGTCTTATCATGCTCATCATTATAATACACCTTAGGTGTCTTTTGCTCTTTTAAAGCTGTAACTGTTGCTCATTGTCTGCTTTGGGTGTCAAATTTTCTCTGCCGAACAGCGCAACCTTTAGAGAGATATTCCCAGAGTTTGTAGAAAAGTACAACCAACAGCGACAGCAGGAGGCTGAATCAGAGGTGTCAGCAGCACCACCCCGAGAAGAAGACCCTGAGCTACAGAGGCCTGATAGCTTAGGTGCAAGAAATGCCAACCTTCAAGTTAACATGGAAGCAGATGCAAAAAGGAACCCAAGAAACAAAAGGAGGCAGCCCCTTCCCACCTGGCTTCTGTTACTGCTTTTCTCAATCCTTGGCCTGGTCATGGCTTTGCCTCTTCTGCAAGCTTAAGCCTTCATCTCATTTCCAGAGGGGAGGCTCTTTGAACCCTCCACTAGTGGTTCTTGATGTGCATTTGAAAGGTGTGCTAATTTATCTCTCTATGAAATCTGTGAAACAAAACTCGTACGACTACGGCAGAGCATCAGGTGATATGGGAGTTTGAAAGTTGCTCAGGCTCCCCTGTGATGACTCTGAAAAAAACATCACAATCTGTTAAGAGTCCGTCCTCTGATATATGAAAAATGCTTGATTGTTTGAGGACTATATCTGTAATTGTCCCTTTGAAACACCCCAATTAGGTCAATGTGGCAAAAAACTGGCTCAACCCTTGCTTGCTTCAATCTGGATCTGCAGAAACTTGAGATAAAAAAAATGGTCTCTCAGGAGTCGAAATGTATGCCAAGATCACAAAGAGAAGGAGATGTAAAAAGAGGAATTCTTTGCTTTTTCTAACGAACAAGAAAGGCTGTATAATTCCACCAAAAAGGTTGTATTATTAACCAAGACAACTCGTGGAATGTAGAACAAATTATCAAAATGGGGTTGTTAAAGCATCTACACAGGGAGCAAAATTATCACTTATGAATTATGATTGAGCATTTGGTGGGACCTTGCCCATTTGCTCAAACAAAACTATTTCGGAGTTCATACCATTTATAAGGTGATTAAGCAATCAACCATTTGTATCTGCTCCATCAATCACTTAGCAAAGTTTGCTTCGGTGATTGCTTGAGTAATTGGTGATAACTTGTACCTTTTTGTTGCCTTTTATTTTGTTTTTACTTATACATAGTTTAAAAAATATAAACTTTGTTTCGGACTCACAATTTGCTTGAGTTGTGGGTGTGCAAAAAAATTGATTTGCTCAAGCAAAATTTGAAGGAAGTAAAATGTATTTTCGGATCCGCCATATGCTTAAGCAAACTCAATTAATGGGTGCGGGGTGCTCTTATATCCACTCAATAAAGGTTAATAAGGTTTTGGGGGCACCAATTAAGTTTTGGGAAGATAATTGGGTGTCTACGACACCTCTAAAGAACAAAATAGACTCTCAACATAACATTAATCCACATGATTCCGTAAGCAATTTCATAATATGAGGACAATGGTGGAAGGAAAAACTTGTATCGGTACTTCCTAAGCCCATAGTAGAGGATATTATGAAAATCCCCTTGCCAATCACCCCCCTTACTGACAGACTGTATTGGTGGCCCGCCAAGAAGGGTTGGTTCACAACGACAAGTGCCTATAACTTAATCTCATCCACACCACAAAGACCGTCGAATGAATTCTCATGGATCTGGAAACTCGACGCCCCACCTAAAGTTAAGAACTTTATTTGGAAAATAAAACAAAAGGCCTCGCCACGGCTACCCGGCTGGCCCTAAAAGAGGTGGCGTTACCGAACACATGTATCTTGTGCAACCAGTTCGTGGAAGATGATATTCACCTATTCATAGAATGTCACATCAACAATTTCCAACAACAATTCTCTAGACAAATATCTCAAAACATTAACAATCTAATTACAGAAAACAGAGATATGAAACAAATTTTACAAAATTTAGGCTCCACTCTACCGATGGAGAAGAAACAACAGATAGCAATCAGATGGTGGACCATTTGGTTTATAAGAAATCAAACAATCTTTAGAAATGAAACCATCCCCTCTGCAGAGGCTATCAAGAAAATGATCACGAACAATATTGATAACTGGAGGAAAGCTAGTAGATGTAATGAAATGGAGGATGACGACATACATAAACAAAGTAAAGGAAAAGGGCTCTCTGGGAACAATAGGAAAACCTACCGATGGAGGAAACCTCCGACGGGTAAATATAAGCTAAACTTTGATGGATCATTTAAATCAACCACAAACAGTTCCATTGGATACATCATCAGAGACTGGCGTGGAGATCCAATCTACATTGGCGGAAAAGCTAATGGTGGACAATCACCCCTTATAGTGGAAGCCTTAGCTCTACGCCTAGGGTTAGAAAAAGCGAGAGAACTAAACATAACCGATCTAATAATAGAAGGAGACTATAAGATTATCACAGACTATCTAAGATCACAAGTTGGACGTCCTTGGTAAATAAAAATGGTTATGTTAGATATCCAAAGCTTTCTCCAAGGAATAAGGAATGTTAGTATATCACATATTCCCCGTATTGGTAACCGGGTAGCAGATAAGGTTGCACACATTTGCTACTCTACTAGGGGGCCTGAGCTATACCTAGATACATGTCTTCTTGACCTCATCCGACAGGATGTTTTCGGATAAGGTTACCCATCCGAATTTTTACCTAATAAAAAAAAAAGGTTGTAGGGGCTCCAAAAAAGGTACAACTTTTTTTTTTAATTTTATAAGTGATACCCATTTTTTATGCTTAATTACAAACTTTATCATTAATTTTTATGGTTTTGACAGGTCTATCCAAGATGCAATATCAAATATTTCTAAATGACTTTTGGTGTTACTAACTATCATAATCTACTAATTATATTATGAATAATAAGATTTTTATGGTTTCAAGCCTACCACACTCTACAAATAAATAAATAAAACTCTAACTAGGGAGTTTCGACCAATATCTAGATGTAGTTACACTGGACCACCGACGTTCTAGTAGCTTTTAGTTTTCTAGAAGTGGCTAACTTTCAACCATGCATCCCTTAGTCCAAGCACAACACATATTTGTTTCGTTTCCTACCTCATACCGTAGTCTCTAATTTTTGTTTTTGTATTCAGAAGGTTGAATGAATGGAATTAAGAAATCAAAGTATTCAGAACATAACTTTCGATTAAGTAGTTTTCCCTTACTTAAAAATAAACTTTTATTGGATCTGAAAGATTACAACACTAAAATAGACTTGAAATGAAAAACACTCACAAACTAAGAATTGAACACTTATATCAGGAAGATCCATTGAAGGGGTTTGAACTTTAGAGGGATGGAAACACCAGTTTACTCATGATTTAAAACTCTTCTTGATGATTCTCTCCCTAAGAAATCCCGTTCTAATGGGACCTAGTGGGATCAAAGTCAGTTTACCGTGACTGATTGGCCTTACCTCAAACACGTGGCCAGATGATAGGCCACACGTCACAACCTAAGCCGAAGTCACATGGCCGGTTGAGCTCTCCACCCCACCTGAGAGGTTTCGCCCTACCAAAATATTGTATGAGATAACTTATCTGTGTCGCATAGTCTAGATTGCAGTGGTTCGCGGTGGAAGTTACCTAACTTGGAGGTAGGGGTGTTATTCGAGCCAAACGAGTCGAGCTTGACATGTTCAAGCTTGTTCATTTTCTAAACGAGCTCGAGCCCAGCTGAGCCCAATTTTTAAACGAGCTTTCTTTTTTGTTCAAGATCGGCTTGTTTTAGTAAATGAACGAGCTCGAGCCAAGCTTTTTTCGAGATCTAAGTAGTTTTACTTGGTAATAACATATTAACTTAAAGAAAATTTTAGAAATTCCATAGAATTTTAGCTATTCGAGCCTAAATCGAACGAGTCGAGCTTTCAACCGTGCTTAAAATCATGTTCAGGCTCGGCTTGTTTAGGTAACTGAACGAGCTCGAGTCGAGCTTTTTTCGAACCAATCCCGAGTTGAGCTCGAGCTGTTCAGCTCATATAACAACCCTACTTGGAGGATGGCCCTTAGAGGTTTCTTATTACAATTGCGATGCGGATATGTTGAGAAGATTGGTCCGCGGACCGTGGGTTGTTGATTTCTCTTGATGTAAAAAAGGTTTGCGGTTGAAATGCCCATGCACTCTACTTAGCTGCTTTTTTCTTCTTCTTCTTCTTCTTCTTCTTCTTCTTCTCTCTCTCTCTCTCTCTCTCTCTCTCTCTCTCTCTCTCTCTCTCTCTCTCTCTCTCTCTCTCTCTCTCTCTCAAAACTTCCCAACTTCCAAAAGCCCATTTTCTAGGGTTGGGGTGTGGGTTTTGGACTATCCCATTTGTACGGAAAACTATAGGACGTGTGTCCTTATCGCATCATCACGTGGAGGGTCCCTTCAGACTTGTGGGATAATAACATGGTTGACACGTGGCTCTGGTTAGCTGGAAATTCACTCATGAACTCTTCTGATCGCGAACGATTTCTCTTCCCCCACCCCCTTTCCGCTGATTGTCACATTTGTCACAAGTTCCCCTCAAGGATTTCCACTGAATTTGTACCGCGGGTGATGCGTTGGGACTTTTGTTCACCTCGGGTTACATCACTTCTATTTCTCTTTCTGATTTACAAGACTCTTCTATGTTTTCTCTCTCTATAACTCGATGTGAATTGCTTGTGTTTTCAGAAGGCTTGGAGGTCTCTACTTATAGAGCAACTTGGAGAACATTAGATACCTCCAACATCTCTAAGGATGACGTAGTGATTTGGACATCAGCAAAACATAACTCAATTATTGTTACAGTGCAAGTCCTCACATGGAAATCAGTGCCAAAAGAAAAAACAAACGTAAAAGTACAATAATTGTACTAGTGCATCTTGTCGGTTTTCAATTATCCATATTATGGACTCCTTCTTCTCCCATGTTACGTTCAAGATCTCCATCATCATAATTCATTTCTAAATCTTGAAAATGATCAATATCTAGATCATGCATTAAGGATTCTATATATTCTCGTCATAAGTGCCCAGATAATCAATGACTCGTTCATGAACTTTTAGAGACATACTCCCTCCTTCAATTTTTGCAAGCTATTCTTCAATAGATTCTTAGAAGTCTATGGCTTACTGGATTAACCCATTGAGTGTAGGAGAAACGATGAAAGTTGTGACTCCAACTCGGAATATACTACACTCCATCTTTTGAAATATGATGATCCAGTAATATATGTAGAAGAATTTGGCTTCTCTTACATGTCCTATTGTTCTTAATGGTGGTATATAGGTATGTGCTTATAGGATCTTGAAATGGCTAATAGTCATTTGGAAGAAAGACCTTGATCAAGTAATGAGGTGATCGGGGTTTTCCCTGGTTAATCTCCATGCAAGCGCCAATGACGTTTACATACATAGATAATCTAATTGATTCCTTCCCAAGTTGCTATTTTTTTTTTTGAAGATTTCTTTCTGAAACTGGGTAAAGTATCCAAATAAAATGTTGTCTTGCTTGGGCCAATTTCCTCAATGCTTATGACACATTCTATACTCCCATGCCTTTAGAACCTCGAAGTCATGACTTGGAGTAAGAGGTAAGGATACCCCTTCTAATCTAGATCTGTTATCCCAACCTATTTGCCTTTCCCATTTGTTCCACCCATCGGTTTAATGATTCCAGTTGTAACGAAATCTATTAGTAACTTCCTAGGGAAAATATGGCAAAATTCTCATTTTCTATTTTTTTACAGATTATCTCTTGAACATCATATGGTAATTTTAGTACCAAGATGATACTATCCAACGTTAAAAATCATTTGACCATCCTGTGTCCTGTTTCCAAGAGTCCATGGCGTTATATAGTACGAGTATAAACTCCTAGATCATTTGAAATAAAAAGACTGAGAGGCACAACCCTTCTATGGTATGCTATTATATTGGATAAGAGATCACGATCCACTTGGGTGTAAACCCACACAAGATGCTCCCATGCTGGTCGTTTGATGGCCATAAGATTTTTTTAGCAAGTTCTCTAGTAAGACTTTTCGCTAGAGAGGTTTTCGAACCCTGCACATGTTCAACATTAAATGTTAATTGGTTAAGGGATAGTTGCTAACACATGAGTCTCCCATGCGATTTTATATTATCAATATTATTATTTATAAAACACAATAGTCATTTGCAATATATCCTAACTGTAAAAGGTTTAGGGGCCAAAAAGATTAAAAAAATTTAGATTGCTCGATAGATTGCAAGAATCTCCTTTTCCATGCAATGTAATTATATTAAGATTTGTTGAAACTGTCATTGTTGTATCTGCAAAGCTTATTATCTTTCTTTAGTTTTAAAATAGCTCCCCAATGATAATAACTAGCATCAGTTTAAAGAACCAATTGATCATCTTCGTTTGGTAGTGTTAATATTGGTAGATTCACAAAACCCTTCTTTAATTCTTGAACCAATCTTGTGTCTAGATTAGTCCAATTCCAAATTTGATCTTTCTTTAATTTAGCATGTCATGGGTTATAAGTTTGGCTAGATCCTTGATGAAATCAGATGCATATGTTAGACATCCTAAGAACCTTTCAAATTGTTTCCTATCTTTTATTTCACCAGTAAATTTTTCTAACTTTTCAATATAGGACATGTTCTTCCAGCTTCAATCTTTAACCCAAGAATCTCTATTTGTTGTTCTGCATAAATGCATTTTTTAGTCCTAATATAATTCCATTCTTAATGCATGTTTGAGTTATTGTTTTAAGATCATGCTTATGTTGTTCTAATGTTTATGAAAAAATTAAGATATCATTAGTGTACGCAAGACAACAATGTTTAAACTATTTAAAGATATAGTTCATTTTTCTTTGAAATATTTGTGGTGCATTCTTTAAACCAAATGGCATGACTTAATCATTTATAATGCCCTTGTGGTGCACTGGATGTTGTTAGAGGACTACTTTCCTCATCTATTTTTATTTGCCAGTACCCACTTTTACAATCTATTTTAAAGAACCAAGTGGCTCCATGTATTCTATTGAATAAGACTGTTTTATTAGGGATATAATATCCATCAAAGATTGTGTTATCGTTTAATTGTTTTTATAATCAATAATCTATCTAGATTTTCCTTGTTTTTCTTCAGCATGGTTTCTAACAATAAAAGCAGGACTAGAATGAGGACTATTACTTTCTCTAATTAAAACTTTTTTTCAACAATTCATCTATTTGTTCCTTAAACTCTTGCTGATTGACAGGAGGAAACTGTTGTTGTTCCTATCAAAGTATAACTCAAACTCACAAACTAGTATAGCAAGCAAGTAAGAGGTAGATCCCAAAAAGAACCAAGTATTCATAAGTAAAGTATATTTACCAATTAATAGAAAAGAGGGGTTTTGGTGATTGAAGTAAAGAAAAGAAACTATAAACAAGTTTGATTAGTTGATCCTCGATTCTTCTTCAATTTCTCTTTTCATCCTATTATTGTTCATGTCTTGATCTTATGTAAATTACTAGTCTATGAGTCCTAATAACCCTTACTATTTAGATAACCCTAATACGGTCAAGATTCAATCTAACAGTAGCATTAAGATTAAGGATTAACTAGGATACATGCAACACCAAGCTACGAGTCAGTATTCAACATATAATTGATTCTCTACACACAAATTTAGACCTACGAGTCCTAAAGAGGCATGCTTGTTAATATGGATTAAGGTTTGTTACGAGGAATCTACAAAATTCTAGCAATAATCTCAACTAGTTGTACGAGCTAGAAGAAATCAATAATATTCACAAAAGAATCAATACAAATCAATAAGAATATAACAAGAATAAAAATCTCACAACTTTATTAAACCAAAGCTTCAATCCATAGACAAAACGGTAGAGTCTTGCACTCCGTGACCATGGAGGATCCCCTCTAGGATTCTCTCAATTCATAATCTCAAAGTGCATAAAGTTCTCCCAAACAAAACCCTAAAACGCCTTTAAATAACCCTAAAAGAGTCGGTCAAATGATTCATCTAGAAACCCTAATTAAATATATAAAAGTCTATTAGTAGATTTGACGTTCTGCAAAAGGCCGCGAGCCGGCCAAAGCAATTTGTCAAATCTTTGTCTGAGCTGCGAGCCGCGGGGCGGCCTTACTGTTCACAACGTTTTCTCCCTTTTTAATTTGGTCTCAATGTCAACACGAAAATTGTAGATCTCGGAAAGTGCTTTCCAACACACACTTATAATAGTCAATCGGACCACCGAGGCCTCCAGAAAGTGTGAAACAACTTCAGCTAGTTGGGTGACAACTTTTGATGGCTTGTTCTTCACTTAGGCTCGCAAACTTTGACTCCGCTCCCATGCTCTTCACTTTTCTTCCTCCTCTCGACTCTTCCTTCATCCAAGAGTCTCCTTGTTCCTTGTTGGATCCATATCTACCTGAAATTAACCATAAAATTGCATAGATTCCGACTCTTCCAACACCACAAATAAACATGTAATTGTAACTAAAATATGCATTATTTACAACCAAACTAAGCTAAATGAACCCTAATATGCATATCTAATCATGCTCTATCACTGATCTTTATAGGTGCAGAGCATTTGCTTAACCCTGATAATTATTTTTGGTTTTATTAGTTTTATAGTAGTAAATGACTTGTGTTTGTCCCAATATTTTAAGGGATTATCTGAATATAGATCTTTGCCCAGTCTTTATTATTGTTCAATAATTTTTTATTTCAATGTTATTTCACATATTGATAGTGCAAATTCTTTTTGTGTAGGAAGAATATATTCCTCATTATGCTTAGTGCGCGTAAACTCAATTGCCTGGTGTGTGTAGGCATGTCTTATCTTTTTCATCCAAGCATCTTCCCCATTTATATGGAAAACCATCATATCTAGGTGTTGGGTTACTGGGACATGTAACCTCTTAAATTTATTTCCTATGAACATATCATGTGAGGTTTGTTCAGTAGCCCAGAGTATAAGAATTACACATGGAACACCTCCTATCTTAATAGGAACTTCTACTGCTGCTTCAGAGTGATTCATGACACTGTCGTCAGCTATCCTAACATGAATTGTCCTACATGCCTTTTGTCATATGAAATCCGAAAATAATGTTTTTTTCCCAAAGCATGCTGAACATCTTGAATATACTAACACACATAGTTCATAACTATTAAATCCTTCTAAACATATTGTTACTGTTGTTTAAGACAATTAATTATCTTGATTTATCTTTAGAAAGTCTGTCTATAAAAGGTATTTTTCTATAGAAGGATTATTAGGGCATGTTTAAAGGGATACTTGGGGTGAGATACTAGGAGTTTTTATGAATAAAAAATTGGATGGGGTTCAAGATCCCTCTATATGGATACTAGGGGTAGTATTTATATTTCATTAACTTTGACTATTGGTAGTAATTATCATTTGAAGAATTTATAATGTTGTTTAAAAAATATAAAATATGTGATATATGGTAATAATTTTCATGATTTATCTACAAATATGGTTATATATGCAGTCACCGAGTTAGTTTATAAATAATATTAATTTATGAATAATATTTTTTTATGATATTTAAATGAATTTTTTTATGAATAATATTTTTAAATGAAATTTATTAATATTATAAATTAATCTAGATTATAGAAAATGAGTCGAGAGGGGTATAATTGTAAATTGATTTGGTAGAAAATGATGGAAATAATTATGGGAGAAGGGTATAATTGTAAAATTGAATTGATAAGAAAAGATGGGTTTTGGGATACTAGGGATACTATTGATAAAGTGGGAAAAATGAGAATGAGATGCTATGATGATGTGGCGGAAAGAGAAGAATAAAATATTAGTATTCCTAGTATCTCTAGTATTCCTTGATAAACATGGCCTTATGGATGGTTTATCTACAATAGGTTCTAGAGAAGATATATATATCTATATCTAGGTTTATCTATAGGTTTATCTATGTAAGATTCTCTATTATAAATAGAGACATGTAGGGTTGGAATTTGTATCCATAAAAGCATCATAATAATAAAAAAACCCTAGTTGCAGAGAGGTTTATTCTTTATAGGGTGTTCTGTGCAGTTATTGCCAGAACACGAAAATCTTTTGTGTCATATTGTTTAATCTCCTTCTCTTTAACGGTATTCACTCGAGAAAATTCACAACAATTGGTATTAGAGCCATGTTAGACGATGACATCCAGTGCGAAATTCGAGGTTTCGCACTTCGACAACACTGGAAATTTCGGTCTTTGGCAAAGACGAGTGAAGGATCTGTTGACTCGGCAGGTAATGTTAAAGGCATTGAAGGAGACAAAGCCTGAGGTAGTGAAAGATGAAGATTGGGAAAAGATGCAGGAAAAGGCGGTATCGATTATTCGACTCTATCTAGCGGACGAGGTGATATACCATGTAATTGATCTCAAATCCTCACAATAGATTTGGGTGAAATTGGAGAGCATATATATGTCAAAATCCATGTCAAGCAAATTGTATCTAAAGAAAAGATTGTACGGGTTGAATATGACAGGAGGCTCCGACTTGGTGTTAAGAGGAAGAACCGAGTATGAAAATAAATATAAAAATGAAATCAAACCGACTCCCTGTCTCAGCAAATAAATACAAGACTTTCTCCCGTTATAGTAGAAGGCAGTCATGATCGATCCACGAGGAAGCGTGTCAGCACCCGCTTTTTCAGTTCAGAAACTCTCGAATTCGACTCAGGAAGCACTCGACGTCGACTGGTGTCCTCGACGTCGACTACTCAGTCGAGTAAAACTGCAAACAGAAACGCAAACGAGGCATAAACAAGCAATGTCGAGTAAAACCTACTTGACGTCGACTAAGACCTACTCGACTTCGACTAGAAGTATTCGAAATCGAGTAACTCAGAACCGAAAATCGTAATTTTAAATTGTAATAAAAAACACGAAATTTGGGAATAAAATCAATAAACTAAGAGACTTCCAAGATCAGGGTTTCAACACCACAATGATAACCATGTAAAATAATGCATAAGGTATAAAAGATCATGCCTTTTCATCAAATAACGGTCGTTATTAACAAATAGGAATATAGAGGCTTTCGCATAAACCCTAATTGTTACTAATCCTTTTTCACATAATTAATCCAAGTTGCATTAAGATCACTTTCGCTTCAATAACACAAACAAGGATCACCTTCAACTTTCGTAAAAGAATCATGCTCGTAGGGGTAGAAGACGAAATTGAATCAAAAGATTGTACCTTTAGCGCATTACCTTACATGGCTACCGTCGGGCTCACCCCGACCCTAGAAGTTGGGCGACTACTCGCTCTTCATCATCAATAAACATATCAATAACAAAAAGGAACTAAATTGCATTAAAATAAACAAAAGAAAGTACAAACGGCCGAACAAAGCCAGATCACTTCCACTCTCTTTGCTCCACTCAGCCTCTCTCTCTCTCTCTCTCTCTCTCTCTCTCTCTCTCTCTCTACTCTCGAAAACTCCTACTGGCTTGTAGCTTGGATTGTTGGATGATTCTAAAATCCAGCCCCTAAAGCCTTATTTATAGTGTTTCATGTAGCTAATCTAGGAAGGAACAACTATATCTATATCTAAAACATTCTATCTAAAAACACAAGATAAAACTTAATTGATAAAGGAAATAAATCTATAAGGAAACTAGGACTAATGTGGGTAAATCCCTCTTGGACTTCATAGATCTTCATGTGGATGGATAGAATTCCACAAATCTTCTCTTGCAAGCAATTCTATCTTCTCGGCACAACTCGATCTCGGACTCGGATTCAGACTGGAACGTACTCGACTTCGACAAGAGTTAGTCGACGTCGACTGGAACTTTTCCTCCTAGGTTGCACTCGAGCTTGGGCATCATCTGGACTCGACGTGTGTACTCGACTTCGAGTACTGTAGCACTCGACATCGAGTAGATCTGGGCTCCTTGAGTGATCTGCTCGACTCTGTGTGACTTTCTGGCTCCTGGTGTACTCGACTTCGACTAGATGTAGTTGACATCGAGTAGAACTGTCAGCTTTCAGCATTCTGCTCCGTTCTTGAAGTGCACTTTCCTGAGTCCTCGTTTGTCGGATTGACACATATAAGTATGCGTTGGAAAGCTCTTATTGAGGGCTACAACTCTCATGAAGACACTAGAACTTGATTCAGAATGATGAATGGTGAAAAATGGCTTTTTCTCCAATTGCATCATCCTTAACTTCTTCATGGCTTTCCTTTAAGCTCCAAAGTGCGTCCGATTTCTACGAAATTAAACAGAAACTAGTGTAGACCTCCATAATTGGCAAATAAACATAAACTACACAAATTATGTACTATTATAACCCAAATGCATGAAATGTATACATAAGTCGATATAAAAGTAAGTGTAAAACATGACAAATTAGGCTTACAACAAACACCCCATACTTAAGCTTGCTTGTCCTCAAGCAATACTTTTAATGGTCATACATGGGAAGAATTCAAACTCTTAACATCTTAGATTCATTCTTATATATCCCTGCAATCAATTACTATCCTTGAAAAGGTACTAGTGTCACAAGTTCATACATTCGCAATAAAAGCAACATCTACTCACAAAAAGAGGGTTATGCAAAATAATTCATAAGTGACAAAACATTAATAATCAAGAGGACTTTAATTTAAGCTCAATAAGAAGTAGATTGGTAAAAGGCTAAAGGTGGGATATTTTTGGCCATGTGGTGCTAATAATTCGGGGAAATGAAGCACTTTCCAAACTTTCATACCACATTCCTTCTTCTTTTGATTTCTTACCTTTCGCTCATCGCTCATTGCTTTTTTTAAATATTATGCTTTTACCTCTCTAACCTCAGCACTGCCTTCTCGTGAGTCGCAAACATGGATGTCATGAATGGCCCCGGATACTTAGTGCTTTGGACTCCTCATCTTGGTGTCCCATCCTGTGGAACTATTATCTCGACGCAGGCAAGGTCGATCTACCTTTATCTCCTGAGGTGACCGGATTTTCTTTCACTCATTAAATTTTCCATATCTTTCAATTTCCTGCCAAACTCCAATAATGATATATAACAACACAACAACCATATAATAATCTCCATAATGTACTTTCATTCTCAACATAATATCCGGATGGAAATAAGGTAAAGAATGGGCAATATTTAGAACATGTGGGGCAATAATATGAAATAAGGCTCAATATGGCTTTTGTGATGCATAAGCATATGTAAAGGCTAGGATATAACAATATGAGCATTATATGGAAAATATAAAGTCCTACATCCTCTTATCATGCAACATGTCAAAAGCAATTTCAATTTTACCTCCTTTCATAGTTTTCAAGAAAATATGCACTTCATTGTGACTTCCCTTTAATTTCATGCTATATCTTTAATGAATCCAATTCTGCATCGTCGAGTTTAATTTAAGCTTCCATGACACTAATCAAAAATTTCAACGGGGGTCATTTTTTATAAACTTTGGAAAACATGCATATAAGCACATAGATTGATAATGAATTCCAAAATAGCCATGCATAAGCAATTCGAAAAATAAACTTAAAATATGCACACATAATGTCAAATATGGTCAATTATGCATAAAGTAAGCCCTTCTCCCACCCCATACTTAAACATTACAGTGTTATCACTGTATAAAAACAAGGGTAAAGAAAGAAACTCACTAGACAAGTGTGCAAATAGTCGAAATCGAGTGAAGATGTGTGCGCAGAAGTGGTCGATCTCGAGTAGAAGTAGTCGATTTTGAGGAGGGGTAGTCGACTTCGACTACACTTACTCAACTTCGAGTAGGGTTGAACCTCAAGGTGGCCAGTCTCCTCAACCACGGCTTCTTTGCTTGAGATGGTGGTCGACGTCGAGTACGTTACTCGACGTCGAGTACTTCTGCCGCTTCTTTGTACCTGCAAGACTCGTTAGAAAGACAATCCACAATAGAAAAATCCCAAAACTAAAGTTTCAAAACCAAAAACCAAAAGTAACAATGTCCAAGAATCCAAAAACTAATTGTTTTATTTACAAGCTCTAGACTTTATAGTCGCTATACCGACTGCCTCCGTTTAAGCTCAAGGTGGCATTTGCAGGGCCCATGTAGCTTGGGCTTCGAACATGACTCCATTTTTGTCCATTAGTTGCAGTCCTCCTGAATGGATCTTGTTCAATGTGAACGGTTCCATCTTCTTCTTGTTGAATTTGTTGGGAAACAATTGATCCTTTGATTTGGAGACATAGACCTTGTCTCCTACTTCATACTCCTTAGGCTCATCATTGGAAACCCTGCACAATCGCACATACCAAGGCAAACCTCTCCCATGTATAGCTAAATCTTTAATTGAAATAGGAGAAGAGATGTCTTTAGCTTGGCTTACCGTCGCGGAATCACAATTTGGGACCTCCTAATCTACTCGACGTCGAATAGGGTTACTCGACGTCGAGTACGTTGCTGCGCCTGATGGAATGCTTGTCGAGGAAGGAGAAGTCGAAGTGGGAGTCTGGTCGACGTCGAGTACGCCTTGGCCTCGGTTGGTTTACTCGATGGTGCTGCAGTCGTTGGAGGGCTCGGGATCTGGTCGACGTCGACTAGAGTACTCGATGTCGAGTACTTCTGGTCGACATCGACCCCAAACTTAAGACCTGGTAAAGCATTCAAAAAAAATTAGTCGAAGTCGACTTACCTAGGTCGATGTCGAGTAGATCTTCTGTATCGTCATTCAGGATGACCATGATTTCCTCCACCCGGGCTTCCATATCCCTCTTTTCCAGCTCCTCAGGGGTCATATTTCTTACCTTAGGCTCCCCGCAAGTGATGTACCTGGCTAATATGGATTTGACCTCTTCCATGGGACTTGTGTGCCTTTCAGTTTTATTAAAAGAACACTCAATTACCTCATCGCTGATGTTGAAAGTGAGTACTCCCTTCCTTACGCTTATGTTGGCATCCACCGTCGCTAAGAAGGGCCTTCCCAATATGATTGGGCAAGCAGGGTCCTCTGTCATATCAATAACTAAGAAATAAGCAGGGACAAAGAACTTACCTACTTGCACCGGTACATTGTCCACCATGCCTGTTGGGATGACCACAGTGTTGTTCGCCATGTATAGTTTTGCATCCACAGGCTCTAAAGCACCTATCTTGACTTTGGACCAGATTGATAGAGGCATTATACTTACACTAGCTCCTAAGTCACACAAAGCATTAAACTTTTATTGACCAAATCCAATGGTTATAGCAAACTTACCTGGATCTGGCCTTTTCTCTAGAACGTTCATCTGGCTGCATTCCTCTGCGATCTCAGCCATCGACCGCTTCTTGCTCAGGATCTCTTTGAAGAACTTGACGTACGACGACATCTCATGAAGAACTTGACTTTGGACCAGATTGATAGAGGCATTGTAACGTTGAGCCTTTGAAGCATCTTCACGAACCGCTGAAACTTCTTCTCTGCTGGATCCTTTAGAGATTTTGTCGGGAATGGCAGCTTTTTCTTCGTCGGAGGTGCAGGAGTGTGGTCGACAAGGGCAGAAGGCTGGTCGACGTCGACTAGGGGGTCCTTGACGTCGAGTAGGTTGGTCGATTTCTGGGCAGGCCTTGCATTCTCCTCGATGTCGAGTATGGGCTCCTCGATGTCGACTAGGTTCTGGTCGACGTCGACTGGACTGGTCGATGTTGAGGAGTCCTCTGCAGCTTTCTCCTCCGTGTTTTGCTCGGGCGTTTGTGTCTGTCGCCCACTTCTTAGATTCATGGCAGCCACATGTCCTGTAGATTTACATTTAGGGTTAGGTTCAGAGGATCCAGGGAGCGCACCTGATTGCTTGGGGACGGGTGTAACCAGTTGTCCAATCTAGGTCTCCATAGATTTCCGCCAGATATCGATTTCCCCAAGCCTTGAGTTGACGCCGTGCAGTTGTGTGTGGATGAAATTGATGGAATGTTTGCTTTATGCATGGTTCCTCCGCATCTCCTCAAGTATCATATGCAAGTCATCTTTCTTACCTTCTCTGTCAGGGTGACCAGGAGCTCTGTAAGGCGGGGGATTTTGATGATGGGGCTGGCGATAATAGCTCCAGTTTTGGTTCTGATGTTGTCCTGGGTATTTTCCCCCTACATACCTTATCTTTTTGTGAGATTCTGCCAGTTGTACTTGGTCGACGTGCGGGCATGCAGTAATATTGTGCCTCAGAGACCCACATTCCAAACAAGGCTGATTTTTAGACAAGAACTTGACTTGTGTGGTAAGACGACGTACCTGGTCATTGTGGAATTGGTCCCTGACGTCTTGATCAATCTCCTTTGGTGGCTCATATAAGGGCATAGATGGGGCAGACCTTTCATACCTTTCGGCTGAAGCCGCATAAGTCCTATATGTGTTGTCGTAGTTGGTCAGCGTCTCAAAGGTCTCCCAAGCACGTCGTGGGGTGTACTCGAGATACCTATATTCAGTGTAGTTGTTGATCCGGTCCTTAGCAGGCGCATCCAGGCAGTTGAAGATGATCTTCTAGATGACGTAGGGTGGTTGTCTGTGCGTAGGGCATGATCTTCTAGATGACATCGAGTAGCTCTGGGCTCCTCGAGTGATCTGCTCGACTCCGTGTGACTTTCTGGTTCCTGGTGTACTCGACTTCGACTAGATGTAGTCGACATCGAGTAGAACTGTCAGCTTTCAGCATTCTGCTCCATTCTTGAAACTCTCTTTCTTGAGTCATTGTTTGTCGGATTGACACATATGAGTATGCGTTGGAAAGCTCTTTTCGAGGGATACAACTCTCATGAAGACACCAGAACTTGATTCAGAATGATGAATGGTGAAAAATGGCGTTTTCTCCGGTTGTACCATCCTTAGCTTCTTCATGACTTTCCTTTAAGCTCCAAAGTGCGTCCGATTTCTGCGAAATTAAATAGAAACTAGTGTAGAACTCCATAATTGGAAAATAAACATAAACTACACAGATTATGTACTATTCTAACCCAAATGCATGAAATTTAAACAGAAATCGATATAAAAGTAAGGGTAAAATATGGCAAATTAGGCTCGCAACATTTGGTAAAGCACATCAGCACTTTTAACCAAGTTATCGGAGATTTTGCACGAGTGGATATAAAGCTCGAGGATAAAGAAAAAGCCATGATCTTGCTATGTTCTCTACCCTCTTCGTTTGAGAATTTGGTGAAGGTGATGACAACAGGGAAGGAGACGATAACCCTAGATACGGTGAATACGACGTTGCTTGCTCATCATGAAAGACGTCAAAATTCTAACAATGAAGGTTTCCAAAGCAAAGGGTTGTAAGTCAAAGGCAACCAGAGAAGAGGGAGGAAGAAAGAGAAGCAAGATGGAGGTGACAGATAATCCAGATTGAAGTCTAAAGGGAAAAAGGCAGATACTTGTTACTTCTGCTAGGAAGAAGGTCACTTTAAGCATGATTGTCCAGTAAGGAAGAAGAAGTATGAGGGAAAGACAGATGATTCATCTTCGACATCAGCTAAAGTAGTGCAGAAAGAAGATTCAGACAGTAAAAAATAAGATATGCTTTCAGTAACGTCGAGAAGATATTCAGATTTATGGTTCTTGGATTTCGGTTGTTCATTTCACATGACTTCGAACAAAGGCTAGTTCAAGATGTATAAGTCATGAAGTTTTGGTTTTGTTCCATTGATAGACGACAAGCCATGTAATATTGTAGGAATCGGGCAGATCAAACTCAAGATGCATGATGGTGTAGTTCAGACATTGACTGGTGTACGTTATGTTCCAGATCTCAAGAAGAATCTGATTTCCTTGGGTACATTACATGCAAATAGGTTCTATTACAAGACAGTCCATGACAGTCTAAAAGTGATCAAAAGAGCCATGACAGTAATGAGGGCGAGACGTACCTCTGGAAATATCTTTCTTTTGTTAGAGAGTACAATTGTAGGAGGAGCTGTAATTGTAGAGTCTGAGTCTGATAGTACGACTTTGTGGCAAATGCGCCTTGGCCACATCGGCGAGCACGACATGACTGAGCTTCACAAACGAGGTCTTCTGGCTGGTGTAAAGAGTTGTCAGATGGATTTTTGCAAGTTTTGCGTGATGGGAAAAACAGTCCAAACTATCGTTCAAGATAGGCAAACACAATATAAGTGGCTTGCTTGACTATATGCATTCTGATGTGTGGAGGCCAACATAAGTAGAGTCATTAGAAAAGATCTAGGTACTTTGTTACCTTTATTGATGATTATTCAAGAAAAGTTTGGGTGTATTTCATGAAATACAAATCTGAGGTCTTCAGCAAGTTCAACTTGTGGAAGACAAAGGTAGAGAACCAGACAAGAAGGAAGCGAAGTATCTGAGATCAGATAATGACACAGAATACTGGCACAAAGTTTCAACAGTTCTGTAAAGAGCATGACATTCATAGACACTTTACAGTCCGAAAGACACCACAACAGAATGGTGTTTTAGAGAGGATGAACCGTTCAATTACAGAGAATTAATGCTCGTTGTATAAGGTTGCAAGCCCAAAGAGTTTTTGGGCAGAAGCATTGAGCATGGTGATCGATAAGGGATTTTCAGTCGCCTAAATCCTATCAAATATATCTGACTAACCTAACTAATGTAGTTTGGCAAGTACGGGTCGATCCCACATAGAGTCAGCAATTTGTATGCAAGTCAGACAAGAACAAGAAACAAAGACGGGGGATTTTGATGGTTCAAACTAACTAAGTAAGAAACAAAAATATACAAAAGTAGCACACTAAACAGCTTGAGTGAATGACTATGATAGAAAATAGCTTAGGTCAATCAATCTTGGCAATCAGGTTTTATTTATCGATCATTGATATCAAATAGATAACTTCCTCTTGAATATTTCGTTGTGGAAAGATTAGTTCTTTTGAATCCAATTCCTTATCAAATCTAGTTAACAGGACAACTAGACCCTGAAAACCCTAATTATCAAACACTCCTGAAACTATCTAGATTCAATTCAATAATTGATTAAGACTAAAGGAAATCAACAAAGACAATCGACCCGCACAACCAGTTATTGCATCAACTGCAAATCAATTCTCTATACAAATCCCTAAATCAACCAGTTTTAGAGATTTATACTTTGCTACTCAAGAATATAGATAATTCAACTAGAAATTACCTATATCTAGCTATAGATTATCACGAAAAAGCATCAGTTGATCAGGCTAATGGAAATTCATGAAAACCCTAAACATTCAACGCATAGAATCAATAATACTCAAAGAGGAGCATGAAGAAATAGAAATCTCTCAATGAAATTGCAAACCTGAAGCTTCGATTAATCTCCCTAAGCAAAGGAGTTTAGTTGTTCATACTTGAAGAGAAAATCACAAAAGTCTCCCAATTATGTCGGAATTGATCGATCTAACGAAAACCCTAAAAACTACTTAACAAACCCCCCTTCTTGTTCTTCACCAAAAAAACCGTTTCATGTTGTTCTAATTCATTAAAATAATAATAAAAATAAAACAACACATTTCATAATTGAATCCAACTAATAGCTGTCACATCCCACGTCTTGTAACCACTACATAACTCGGGCTCGCCAAAGAACTCGGCCGAGTTTGTCTTGCTCTACCCGAGTTCCTTTCAACAACCATCTTGACATCCAGATTTCGCTATTTTCAAGGCTGAATTTGGAAAAATCGTAAACACAAAAGTTGTAGGTCTTCGAATCCTCTTTCCAACAAGTATAAGTACGCCCCAATCTGATAAATACAGTCTTCGAACAACTTGTTTGTGCAGCGTCGCCAACTTGGACAGCTCCAATCAATTCTTCTTGCTTATTAGCCTCTTGC
Organism: Persicaria tinctoria; assembly: GCA_037127255.1. NCBI lineage: Eukaryota > Viridiplantae > Streptophyta > Magnoliopsida > Caryophyllales > Polygonaceae > Persicaria > Persicaria tinctoria. Next base: position 35,231,291 of record JBANSL010000012.1, on the reverse strand, counting down.
TCGATGTTAGGCCATTCCCATGTCATCAATTGACTCCACCAATGCCTAAAAGTATATGCAAACATATGTAGATTCCGACTCTCTGTATAATTAAATAAAATACGAAAACTACTATATTCATTCACTTTATCATACCTAAACCTATCTAAATGCACATATTAACACTACCTAAATGTGTATGATCACATGGCAGTCTATCTGTTGTGATGAGAGTAGTTCAATGCCTATGCTCACTTCAATCAAATATATTTATACTCGAAATCCCTCTATAGTATAGTGAAATTCAAGGTCGATCCAAGGGAGTATGTCAGTGGTTCTATCCTAGTTGTCATTAGGCTGCAAGTAGATGAAATAGGTAGGAAAACACGGTGAAAGTAGAGGTTGTAAATGGTATTAAACTCACACAAATCATCTCAAGTAAATAACACAAATGCAATATTAAGAAGAACTTCCAAGATTAGGGCTCACCACAACAATAAACATATGTATGAATAAATAAATCATAGCAAAGATAAGATATGTAGAAGAAAACATAATATGAAATTGCAATTAATTCTAACCTCAAAGTCACGTTCAAAACCTTCAACAAAACTCCAACTATCGCTCCTAACCTCAAAGCAGGATAAGGATGTTTTATTGGAAAAGAAAATCCTAAAACAAAATAAATGAACCCTATAATCTAATTTATAAATGGCTAAATCAGGTGTATCCAAGGTAAATTAGAGACCCCCTTCACAAACAACCTAGGCCATTATCTGAGCTGCATAATCATTTGTGGTTGCACAACTAAGGACGCTTTTAAAGATCTACTTACCACAATCAAATCACAACTTCACAAATGGAAATCAAATTGTTTGTCTCAAGCAAGACGATGTACCCTGATCAAAACAACATTATCAGCCAAACCTCTTCACCTAATGCAATGCTTCCTATTGCCTAAATCAGTACATGTAGAACTGGATAAGATTAATTAATCAGAATTTCTTATGGAATAAGGGCCCTAAACACAGACCATTAGTCAGTTGGTTGGAAGTTTGTAAGGCTAAATCTCATGGGGGTCTTGGGCTTCGCAACTCAGAAGATATGAATAAAACATTACAACTAAAATTAATATGGAAGATCTTGACAGAACCACGCAACCCATGGGTCTCCTTGGTTACAGAAAAATATCTCAAACTAATACCCCTTGGCAATTGACGCAACTTACTAAACTAATACCCCTTTTCAAGTAAGGAATTCGATGGTCTATCGGTAATGGTGAAAGCATAAACTTATGGAACGACCACTGGATCGGTGAATCTCCGCTCATTACAATGATTACTAATGGCCAACAAATTGATACCCAAGCCAAAATTCAACAATTTATAAAAGAAGACATAGTATGGGATTTTGCAAAACTAAACAGAACTTTCCGACACATCCTACCAAAGAAAGTAATAGAATCTATAGTAATGACCCCAATTCCCAAGAATATACATATAGATAGGTTTTACTGAAAATGGAGCAAAAACGGCTGGTTCTCTACAAAATCTGCCATTGAAATGATCAATAACATGAAACATCACCAAAAATCTGAAATGAGATGGATTTGGAATCCTGACGTGCCACCAAAAGTTAAAACTCTACTCTAGAAAATAAAAAAACGGGGTGCCCAGATTGGTTAGACTAGCTTCTCATGGTATGGGAATACCCACTACCTGCCCGCATTGTGACTCAAATCACGAAGACCTAACTCATCTCATGTGGGATTGCCCCATCTCGCGAGCCACAATAACATCATTGGATCCCACGCTAATAACGACTTTAAATAACTGCTTTATGCAAGGAACTGAATTAAATAGTATCATCCGGGACATAAAAGAAAATATAGAAATCCATCGTTTCACTAAATTAACCATTGCTTGGTGGAGTATTTTGTACTTCCGCAACGAAACACTATTTGGCAACAACAAGCCGGACACAAGAAGTATATTATCTTTCATATAGGATCAAACATATCTTTGGAACATCTCCGAGCAAAATGATGACATTTTAGAAGATTATTTACACCCCCAAAAAGACAAAAAGAACCGAACCACCACAACAGGAAAAAGAAAAAAAGCAAAATGGACCCTACAACATGGACTTACAAACTCATCTTTGACAGGGCCATTTCCTCCTCCTGAAAGGGCTCTTATGGATTTGTTATCAGAAATCATATATGAACTCCAATTTTCTTTGGTGCTGAGCCTTCTCCAATTTCCTCAATAGCTGGATCGGAGGGTATGGGACTTTGGAAAGGCATCATCGCCGCACGAGAACTTAACATAACCAAACCCGTAATTAAGGGTGACAACCTTACCATTATAAACAACCTTAAAGGTTTTGGGATGCCTACGGGAGATTCTGAAATGATTGTCTCTGACAGTCTAGTCTCCTTAGGTTTCTTTCAAACATTAGAGATTCGTCATGTCTATAGGGAAGCAAACCGAGTTTCGGACCGCTTATCACATCTTGACCTTTCTTTCTCCAGCTCTGCGACTCCTAACGACTCTGCACTTTGCAATCTCATCCACTTCGATGCTCTTGGCATATACGGCTCCGCCCTATTGCCAAATTATTTCCGGTTAAAAAAAAGGTAAATATTTGGCTAAACCGATTTTTCTATTCTTAGAGCATCCACAACCAAGGGTTTTTATTACCTTAAGACAATTATAAGATAACCCTATGGTTGTAGACAAAACCTTAAGGTCAATAGAGGGAATGAGTTACCTTGGTGTGGAGAGGTAGAGAGTACCTTGGATCATGTGCAAAAGCATAATGCTTTGTTTATTTTTATATATTTTTATTTAACTAATAATATTTTGATTGTTGGAAACTATATGAAAGGGAAAGATGAGTTAATCTCATTGTTGTGGAGTAAAAATATGAAAACCTTAAGAAAGAGGTTGATAAAGTGAAAAATTATTTAAAATAAAAAATAAATAAAATGTCAAAATATTATAGGTGGGTGGGGGGGGGGGAATATAAATCATTCCGGAATAGTTCAGCCGGAAAAGACTTGCGGGTAGTACTTAAAGGTCCCTAGTTCGAAACCCGGATAGCCGCTCTTTATTTGCCAAAATGAAGAAGAAAAAAAAAATGTACGGAAATTTCGCGAGGTAACCTGAGGTTTTGCGTAATTCGCGTGGTAAACAAAGGTTTCAGATATTTCGCCTGGTAACCCTGGGTTTTGAAAAATTTTGTGTCGCGCCCAAAACATGTGGGTTGAAAGAAGATTGTGAGTTTAAACTTTTATGGGGTAAATAATGTAATATTTAGAAACAGGGGCGGCCCCAGGGTGGGGCGGGTGTACGCGGCCGCCCCACCTTTCGACCCACATGCTCCGGGGTTTGGAAAAAAAAATAAAAAATTATTTATATATATGGCAGTGTTGTAATAAGTAAAACTAGGATTACTATTGAATCAATAAGTCTACTTTGCCTAGTTGGTTGGTTGGTGGGAAGGAAGGAAAGTGAAATGAGACTAAAGGTTGTGGGTTCAATTCCCCACGGCCTCTATTTTTTTAAAAATTTCACCTCCCCAAAAATGCTTTTTTATTATTGGTTCAACTTACACCACACTTTCTTTAAAAATTTCACCTCCCCCAAAAATGCTTTTTTATTATTTGTTCAACTTACTCCCCACTTTCTATGTTTCTACTTTCTACCCCTATTTAATTATATTCCGACTTCCCTATTATATACAAATTATCTAGCCTATAACTAATTAAACCCCATTTTCCACGTTTATACTTTCTACCCCCTATTTAATTATATTCCGACTTCCCTATTATATACAAATTATCTAACCTATAACTAATTAAACCCCATTTTCCACTTTCTATGTTTCTACTTTCTACCCCCTATTTAATTATATTCCGACTTCCCTATTATGTACAAATTATCTAGCCTATAACTAATTAAACCACATAAAATCGGTGAAATTCGCCTCCTTTTTTTTTTTAAAAAAAAAAATTCGCCTCCCTCAAATTTAATTATATTCCGACTTCCCTATTATATACAAATTATCTAGCCTATAACTAATTAAACCCCATAAAATCGGTGAAATTAGCCTCCTTTTGTTTTTTAAAAAAAATTCACCTCCCTCAAAAAAGCTTTTTTATTCTTTTTTTCAACTTGCACCCACTCTCTATCTTCCTACCCCCTTATTTAATTATATTCTCACTTCCCGAGCTCCCTATTATATACAAATTATCTAGCTATAAACTAATTAAACCTCATAAAATTGGTGAAATTAGGATTTGATTATGAAAATAAATTTTGTGAAATTTTCATTAGAATTTGTGATTTTGAGAATAAATTTTGTGTTTTAATTATTGTGTATGTGATTCTGAGAATGAAATTTACGAATTGAATTTGGGGTTTGTGAGTTGAATTTGTGAAGCTTTATGCAATATTTGTATTTTTGTACCCTACATATTCAAATCGCAAATTCTATCATGTGTTTGGGAACCAAAAGATATTATAAAGTTGATAAGTTTACAATCCTAGCTAATATGCAAAAGCCTTGAATTTAGCATGATTGAATTTCGATAAGTTTACCCTTCTAAAGATGGAAAATGCCTTAATTTCCAATGAATGACGAGAAACCACTACTATAGCAATCAAGCAAATATAAGTCTACTTTTCTACAATCCACTGCTAAGCTAAAAGTCGTAGCTTAGGTAAAGGAGTTTATTTAAGGCCAATATCGTAGTACACAATAGAAATTTCGCCCCACCTTTCGGAGGATCCTGCGGCCGCCACTGTTTAGAAATAATGTGGGGACTTTTTCTTAATATATAATTTTTTTTTTAACAACAGAAAGCTTGATGGGCGATTCAGAGGACGGAGAAGAAACCTATACCTGAGAAGCGAAACCTTCAACCGGTGGCGATGGCGGAGGATACGACGACGACGTCTCCTCCGGCGGTGGCTGCTGGCAGACTCTGTGGTGGCGGTTGGTGAAGTTAGAAGGGTTTCGAAAATTGCAAGTTCGAAAGGTTTCGAAAGGTATGAAATTTCAATTATTTTTCTTAAATTTCTTTATATTGATTGATATGAGTGATCTAGAGTACCAAACTAGGATCCACTAGTAGAAATATACTCATTGATGACATTTAAACAATGGCGTTTGTAATTAAATGCCATTAAAAAGCTATTTAACGGCGTTTTTTAACAAAAACGCCATTATTTTATTCAATGCAGTTATGTAATATATAACGCCATATATTTCATGGCGTTTTAAAACGCCGTTAAAACTATGTATGAAACTATGGCGTTTTTAAACGCCATTCTTTTTTCCGTAATATTTTTGGCGCAAATTTTATCCTGAAATTTCTAATTCCGCGCGGAAAGTCTCCACAATCCCTAAAATATTTTAGTCCAATTAAATTAAAAAAAATCCCCAAATATCAGTCCAATCCGGCAAATCCCTTCATCGATCTCTCTTCACAATCTGATCCCGACTCGCTCTGATGCCTGCGCCTCCGCCTCCGATGAGCCTCCGCCTCCGTCTCAATCTCTATCCCGACTCGCCGTACGTGCTGCTACTCAAGTTTGTCGCTGAACCTCCGCCTCCGATGCCTTCTTAGTTGCTGCGTTCTGGCCGGTTCTTCTCTCTCGTTGTCGGTTGCTTTCGACCTTCGGTGTTTGGTGCTTCCTAAACTCAGGTATTCTGGTTCTCCCTAACCCTCCACCATTGTTATTCACCCAAAGAAAGCCTTGAAGTCCCAAATCCCAACCGAAACCCTAATCTTCTTCAGGTTGAGAATTTGTTTTTCTATTGACTGAATGGCAGCACAAAATCTTCAATTTCTCTATATTTCAGCCAAAGAAAGCCCTAAAGTCCCTAAATCTCAACCGAAACTCTAAAGTTTTTCTGCCAAAAAAGTATAGGGCAAACTCTAAATCTTCTTTAGGTCAAGAATTTTCTGCCAAGAAAGCTTGGTTAATTTTTGTTAGGAGTAATTGGGTTCTAAGTTTGGTTAATTCATTGGCCCTGAACTCTTGTTTAGAACCTTGTTGCTCTGGATGTTGATTTTTGCTTAAAGGAACCTGTATGTAAACTTAACTTTGTTTGGCTTTTGTTGATAAGTTTTGGGGAATGATAGTGCCACTTTAGAGTGTAACCTAAGAGCAGTCAATAAATCATTAAAACTCTGATAGGGCAGCTGATAGGACAACTTGAAAGCTGGGAGGACGATATGTTTTGTCTTAACTTTGCTTGCTCATGGGTTTGATGCAGAAACTACTAGGACAACTTCACGACTTTGAAAGGTGACGATCAAGGAAGTTTGCATCACTCATGGTAAGTAATGTTCCCATATGAGGAACTTTTTGTTTGATAGTCAATGACTTTTAGATGAATATATAGACTTTTTGGTTATGAAAGACTAGTAAATTGCATAATTCTGTATTTCTATGATATTCTCTAGCCAAATACCTCATCGGGACCTTAAATTTATGTTTTAAATTGGATTCATATATTGGATGCAGTAATTGTTAATTTGTGGACTGTTGGGAATAATCCGATACTCAAGCAAGCCAGATTTAAGGTATGAACTTGGTAGATTTTGTTTCTTTGAAGTTGCATGATAATAATTTATGTGCAAATCATTCTCTAAATTTGGGATTTGATTGGGTTCTGTTGATTCTATTGTTGTCTGATTTGGTTGCTGGAAGTGCTCTTTATTCATGAGCTGCTGTTATGCGTGAGTCGCTGGTAAAATTAAAAAATATGAAGCGGTTGTTTTGTGTGCTATGATGCGTCCCGGGTGTTGCAACTTCTAGAGCGGAGCTGCCTGCTGCGTTAGCTGTTGGCTCTTCTCTACTGTGTTGCAACCTTATGGTTTCTAGGATGAGAATTGGGAGTAAACTTGTGCTGTCATACATTCTGAATGTTTTGTGCTGTCTTACAAATGGGATGGGGTTAATTTTATTTGGGCTGGTAGAGCTAAGTGGCCTCGACACTAGGTTGGGTGTACGTAATTGGGTGGGCCCACGATTATGATTTTGGGTGCATTATATATATTGGCACCTTAATTAATATTATGTATTTTTATATAATGATTATATGAAAATATGTCAATATTTGTTAAGAAGCCGGTGGGGTTAGAAATTAGTGGGAAATTTTTTGTGGGTAGTCTTATAGTATATATTTACCTATTCGAAGCATAGAAATACATACATAGACATTAACCATTTTTGGTCTTCTTTAGCTTTTTTTTCTTTTAGTGGGGAAGAAACTAATGGAAGCTGGTTTACTGATTTTTCTAAACCAATATCACCGAAACCTAGATAGTGTTCTATATGGGCTAAAGACTTTCTTTACTGAATGAGAATGATGTTGTGTTACTTATCTGGTATCTTTCTATAATATGTAATTGTGTGTATAAATTATCAAGTTATTTTAATACTCATGTCTGTCTTGTTACAAATGAGTTAGATCTTCTATGTGGATTGACTTCTAGAAATTCTTATAATGGATATTCAAATTGTTAACAAAGATTGAAGTATTCATTGCTCCATTGGAACACGTTTCCATTTTTTCCTTCTTGGGTTAATACAATTCAGTTTTATACATTTCAAGTTTTTACATTTCAGTTTTATGTTGTATTTACTGGTTGGGTTAATGCATGTCTACTCATTCCTTTTGTTCAAAAATACTAATTTTTCTTAGGTAAGAAGATCATTCATATTAGATGTCCGTTAGCGTTGATAAAAGTTGGGTAAAATTAGATAAAAACAGCGATGAGTATCGAGAAGGGGTTAAACAATTTGTTAATTATTCAAAGAGGGCGTGGAAGGAATCCAGAAATGACTGAGGTATGATTATGCATCTGTATTATTACTGTATATTGTAGAACACATATTGTTTATTTGTGAATATCCATTTTCATGTTGGCAGAAGACTAGTGACAGAAAGAGACGTAAGGGAAATGTAGCTGAAGTTGAGATCGGGGGAAGTTCTTTGCAAAGTGCACAAACCACCAATGTGCCTCAAAAATTGAGGAAAACAAGAGGTAGGACATGTTTGCAGATTATGGCAACTGGGGCAAAGGATAAAAATTTAGTTGAGTGGAATGCGAGGGGACAGCCCATTGGAGATGTATCGGTGAAGTTCTCATCTACCATGGGGTGATAGTCCGTGAACAGGTGCCAATTAATATTGAGACTTGGCATGGAGTTAGTGATCAAGCGAAGGAAAGTCTTTGGACACTTTTGATGGTAATTTTAGTAATGTTTCTTTAATTCTCATCTACTATAGTTCTCTACTGCAATCTGCATGTTTCTTTAGTTATTTTCCTTTGCACTTATTTTGACATGGAGTTAGAACTCAAGCTAGTGGCTTATAGACAAAGCTTTGATATTTTATAGCAAAAATACTTGGTCGATGTGTGCTTCAAGTTGTTCGTCATGCAACAAATGGGGAAACTTTGGAGATCTTGGAAATCTGAGCTTTCAACTAAAATTAGAAAAATCATGGAATCAAGATCAACTAATGTAGAGCGAACAAGTCAACTTGCTAACTTAAGGCCTCCTGATGTGTCCTTAGATGAATGGGATCAGTTTGTTAAAAGTCGAATGACTGAGAAATGGCTGGTAAGTAATCTCAGAAAATTGATTAAGTTTATTTTGCATTGCATTTTATTGAAGCTTTAACATGACTAACATTTATTCATGTAGGAAAAAAGTACAAAAATGAGAGGGATAAGGGAAAAATAGATTGTGAACCACACCTTGAGTCGAAAAGGATATAGTCGTAAGGAGGATGAGTATGTAAGTGATACTTGGAATTTTCACCAGTTTGAATTCATATTTCTGCGTATTTAGTTTTTTCTTTGCTTTAGTATGTTTATGACTTCCCATTTGCAGAACAAACTACACCCAGAGAAGCCTTTGACTAAGCCAGCACTATGGATTGAAGCACATGTCTCGAAGAAAAAGACAAGCGAGGCTAATGCAACAAAAATTGTAAGCAATTTCATTTGGAAGGTAACACTTGAGTTTACATATTCCAATAATTACATTTCACTTCGTTTTGTGTATTTATTTTTTGTAGGATGCGATAAAAAGGAAATGGATGAGGCTCCACCTAATGATGATGGGGAGGAGATTTTAACTCAAGTACTCGGTAAGGACTATCCTGGTCGTGTTAGAGGTCTTGGAGCGGGGGTTACGAAAACCAAGTTGTATGCTCAATCACAAAGGGAGTATAAGTATGCTAAAATGGAGGCAGAAGTAAGCAAAATGAGAGCGTGGAAGACAAAAATAGAGGTTGTATTATCTTCCAAACTTGGAATTACCTTGGATGACGATGATGACATAAATGATCATGATGATGATGAAAGACGGGAAGATTCACCTGTTGAACATTCCAAGGTAAAATATTCATGTGTATATTTGTATAGTCTTTATCTTTTTATATATATATATATATATAATCCTATGATGATGCTTAGTGATATTTTATTTAATTCGTAGGACAAATTCCAAAGTGGTACAGTTGAAAGTGCAAGTGTAGGGGCTACTACAACTCCGCAGGTACATAGCATTTTCCTTTTGAATAATTATACCTTTAACTTGGATAACTATGTATACTTTTATCTACCTCATTCATAGTCGCGACAAGGAAGCATAGATCAGCCTTCGATCAATGACAAATGCAAGTTGTTCAATTGGCAAAAGGATACATCTCAGCTGTAGATCCAAAAGCATCTGTGCATGGATACATACTTGGCCCAGATTGTTATAGAGTTTTCATTGAAGAAGTGATGGTGGAAAATGCTGAATTTTATCGCTATGAGCCAGAATTTACGAACCTTGCTGATTCCATTGGTAGCACAATAGCTTGGCCGATCAAATACATTGTCCTTGATCAGGTAATTATGGTTTTGTTTTGTCCATTGTATTTGTATGTCATTTTTAATGATTCCTAGTCTTAAAGTTGCTACTTTTAAACTTGATTTCAGCAGTTGGATTAGCTTTGCTCTAGTTTTACACCATTTTTTGTTTGCTGAATTCAGCCACTAACGGTTTCTACTCAGCTGAATATATGACTAAATACTCAATGATTCAGTTTTAAAGTAAATTCTAATCTTGACAAAATATTCTATATATAATGTTTAGGTTTATAGTCTTAGCTAAATGGATATATACTTTATCATTTAGGTTTAAAATTTTAGGCTTTTTAGGAACATGGAGTTTAGGTTTACGACATTCGAGTTAATTTGAAACTGGTCTTGCATTTGTTTAAATACACCTATACTTGTTTTTTGGTAAAAAAATTTGATATAACATAAATCATGTACATCCATCTTTTCATTTTTGATAGAGTCTTTTATATGCTAGATTGCTAATGAAATAATAATAATTTTGGAGTAGGATGTGAAGTTGAATTTGTAATTTGAGTTACCACATTTGTGATATGGTCTTTGTAATCATGAGTTTTTTTAGTCTTATTGTAACTTATGTTAGAACTTTTTGCCATGCCATTTGGACAGGGACATGACATCAGTTGAAGCCATTAAGACTCTTTGTCTGAGCTTGTTGAATATGAAGTTAGATATCTCGACTCTTAAGACTCATCTTCGTATAATTGAGTCATTTTGTATAGTGCATATCAAAGTTGTGCATCTGATAAATATGTGAACAGATCCTCTTGATATGTTATTAGACCTATCTTCTAAGAATATTTCAGTAGATGTGATCTTTTTGTATAATGATGTGGATGGTAGAACATCTTGTAAGAATATTTGACAAGATGGAGTTGAATGTTTTGTGGTCATTGTATGGCAAATGTGAAAGGCAGGTTGTGTCTGATGTTTGTATGAAAGATGTGCACGACAGGTTTGTTCTCACAAATGCGCATTTACGTCCTGGTTTAGTAATCCTTATTCATGGCGTTCCTAAAACGCCATAAAATAGGTGTTTTTTTTGGTATTACAAACCCTTTTAATGACGTTTTTAAAACGCCGTTAAGTATATACTCATTCATGGCGTTTTTAAAACGCCATTATATATGGTTTTCTTGGATTACAAAAATATATTTCATGGCGTTTTATAAACGCCATGAAATATATTCTCATTCATGGCGTTTAAAAAACGCCATTAAACAGGTGTTTTTTGGCTTACTAATCCTTATACATGGCGTTTGATAAACGCCATAGAATATATTTTTCATGGCGTTTCAAAAAACGCCGTTAAATAATATCAGAAAGCATGACACCCGTATAGACGGCGTTTGGGGATGGCGTTTAAAAACGCCATAGAATGTATTCCATGGCGTTTTTCCAACGCCGTTGATGACCATATTTCTACTAGTGATCAATTCTTGATTGAATGTTTTCAATTTAGAATTTTAAGGTTTCGAAAATTGGGACAAATTTTAAGATTCATGGGACGAATCTAGGGTTTCGATAATTTGTTGCGTGAGGTTTAGAATTAGGAAATTTAGGGTTTTGTGTTTCAAAAATTTCAGTGTGTTCTTGTGTTGATCCGATAATCTTTAGAAAAAAAAATAGAACACTTTTATATGTTGAAACGGTTGTCTCGTGAACACAGGAAATGCCATTACTGATGACCTTATTTTGATACAGATTGGGTTGATATCCTGTTGAGTCTTACTTGGAGCAAATTCTTTCCCATGGCTTCTTTCATGCAAACCCTGTAAGTTATTCACTGACTTCACCCTTCTCTCTGTTGGCATCTTTTAGAATCTTTTTAACATTGGAAGATGCTTCTGCTAAGGAATGGTGTTGACATCAAATGATCCACTCAAATACCTTAACTTGATTATGAAGGAGTTATGGTGCATTATATATGTCAGTGAGCCAGTGTTGGTTGAGGGCTAAAACTTTGAACTATAGTTATAAGAAATATTTTCAGAAGCTGATGCTTATGCATTAGAATTATAAAACCATTACATGAAAGATTAAGCAATATCTGAGGCTTCATGGTAGTTCAGTGAGCACAAATTTCCACTATAAAATTCCACAGTTTTGTTTCAGCGGCTGCCTAAATTTCCCGGTATAAAACATCAACTGACACTGAATCTGCTCTAGTTTGTTCCTCAATATCAACTAGACTTGCATCCTTTGCATGCTGTATTGCTGCATCCAAAAACACCCTTTGCATTTTTCTCCATATATTGTAGATGCTTCTAAATAGTTAATCTTAAGATTATCTCCTAAGGAATTCGACCACAAGATTTATGGTTATTTTACCACTACCATTTTTCCCTGGTAGCATCCTGGAAACATAGCTGTAGATGATGTGAATGGTGGAAGATTGATATTTTATGATTTTGGAATGAAGGGAAGGTACACCATTTTTCTTTCTTCTTCGATAATATGACAAATAAGACAATACGATGATGTAATGTATCTGATTGTTCTTCCCTTCTCCTTGCAGTATCAGCCCAAACATTAGGGAGGGATTCCTGGAAACATTTTATGGAGTTCATATTAGTTTTGAATTTTTTCCTACAAATTTTTAGCCTATTAGCTCAACCGGTAGAGCAATGTGCCTAGGCACAAGATATGGGTTCGAATCCCATATAGGCTATATACATATTGCAGAAGTGAGAAGAATTCCAAAGAAGAAAAATAGGAGGATACATATTACGGCCATGATGATGTTGAAAACAAAGTTTTGATAGTGATGTACCATTTTACAAATCAACCTATGTGGGACTCGAACCCACGTCATGTGTATAACACATTGCTCTACCATTTGAGCTAATAGGTTAAACAAATTTTGTCCATGTGCATTTAACTAGCAACATAAGCAGTTCAGCTCTAAGTTATATAACAAGCAAAAAATTATACACAATCAGAATGAACCAAGAAAAAAAACCTGATTCCTTTCATCAGTAAACACACTGAAATTAGCTTTAACAGAAATAGTAGCAGCTTGTTTCCTGGCATTACATAAAGCACCCGGAATTCAGATGGATTAATCATATGGATTCATCGGGAGACAAGAAGTCACAAGATAATAATGTGAATAGGTACAATATAAAAAAATTGAGGCAGAGTGCATCCAAAATCGTATAATAATGTACAAAACATTTTAAATTTAAGCTTTGGAAAGAAGATTTGGATAAATAGGACACATTTGGATAAATGCAAAAATTGAATCAGAGATGTATGCAAAGATTTTCAACTTTATTTTGCTAGAATTAAAAAGAAAGGGAAGGCCAGTGGATGGAAAGATTTGATCCAACCCAAAGATTCGTTCACATGAACTGAAATATTCACAAATGAAAGCAAGATAGAGCTTCATGATTCACTGCCATAATTCATTACTTTGTGAGTCAGTAACTATAAATTCACATCATTTGAATAGATGGATCAAAATTCAGCCGTCATTGATGGTTAAGACATACCGAGGGTTGGTCAGTGGCGAACCAACACAACCAAGTTTTTTCAACCATATTCGAAAAAAAAAGTTCAGCTGTCATAATTGCAACCAAATTTCTTCAACCCAAATCAAGGTACAATGAACAATGACAACAAGAAGTTTTACCACACAGTGATAGATCATTCACATGCATCCTTCATCACACACCTTGATTCGAAAAAACCCCTACAAGCAACTACCAAAAAGAAGTAAATTTTTCGGACCCTAAAAAAAAAACCAAAATTTTCGGACCCAAACCCTAAAATTCATAATTCGAAATTGGAAGCTTCAAACCATGACTTGAGTTGGATTTCACACCGTAGATCACTAATCCCACCCAGTAAGAAGTAAATTGATATATGCGATCTTGAAATTTCGGGAAAAACCTATTCAAATTCAAAATTTTCGAAAGGCAAGTATACTCACTTTTAGACCGGAACCAGCTGCGTCGTTCAGAATAGCCACCTCCCGGGCCACCCCTCTCTGTCGCCGACCCTCGGGAGTCACCAGTTTCACGTCGGTCTGCCGCCTCTGCACTTCGTCTCCCTCCGTCTGCTATCGCACAGGTGCGTCGTTCGTCTCTCGCTCAGGTGATGTAGGAAATGTTAGTATTTGTGAAATGCTTCCACAAACTTTGTTAATATTACACTAATCACCCTCCACAAACTTTAAAACCACGATTTTTGGACAAAGTCAAACTTTTGGGCGCGACACAAAATTTTTCAAAATCCCAGGGTTACCAGGCGAAATATCTAAAATATTTGTTTACCACACGAATTGCGCAAAACCTCAGGGTTACCACGCGAAATTTCCGAAAAATGTATAAAGAAGAGGTAACTTATGGCATGTGGTCTTAAATTGCAAAACAAACGGATGGGTGAAAAGGTTGAAGAATGACGACGACTGACGAAGCAGTTGAACAGCTGAAGCGTCGGTGTCTCCCACCGACGACTACTCCCCACTCCACTCCTCTGCTTCCACCCCACCCTATACACATTCTTGTTACTTCATCCTCATCTTCTCTGTTTACACTCTCAATTTCCCCAATCTCTACTCCATCCATTTCCCACCACCTTCCATTGCTCTCCACTCAAAACAAACCCAAGAAACAATTCCTTTATCCGTAATACCGGAATCTCTACAATCTCCTCCTTAGCTTCCGATTGCCGCCAATTTGATGAAGCAAGTGGCGACACAGTCCCCTCCATCTTCGGACGATGAAGACGAGGACCACCACAACCTTATTCCTCAACACGAAGACCCTACTTCCGATTCCCACTCCTTTTCCCCTTTCCATATCGACGAGAAGCTCTCCTCCTCCATCAAACGCCGCTTCAGCAGCTTCAATCGCCGTCTAGGTATGACCAAGACTTACCTTTTGATGGTTTTGGTTCCCTTGCTAGTTGTCCTCGTTTACTTCTCCGTCGATTTCACTGGTTTGTTCCGGAGTTCGAGGGTTTGGGATCTTAACCTCCCGCCTTCTTCTTCTTCCCAATCCCACTCTGATCGGATGAGGGAATCGGAGTTGCGCGCCTTGTATCTATTGAAAGAGCAGCAGCTAGGGTTAGCTAATTTGCTCAAAACAGTTGAATCCAGTTATAGGCTACATGCTGATGATACCAATAACGGTTCGTACTCGCCCGATTTGGGAGCTCCGAGGCGCGATTATCTGGATGTGAAAGCTAAGATCTTCGACCAGATTTCGATTAATAATCAAGTCCAGAAAGTTCTGCTTTCCACCCACATATCCGGGAATGTGAATGCTTCAACTTTGGATGCTGAGTTTGCAAATTCGACACTGGGGGCAGCTCATTTGTGTGGGAAGAAAAATGCTGACCTTCCAGGGAGAAGAACCATAGAATGGAAGCCTAGATCGAACAAGTACTTGCTCGCTATTTGCACTTCAGGGCAAATGTCAAACCATTTGATCTGCTTGGAGAAGCACATGTTCTTTGCTGCTGTGTTGAAGAGGGTTCTTGTGATCCCGAGCCACAAGGTTGATTATCAATATAGCCGAGTTTTGGATATCGAACATATTAACCGGTGCTTGGGAAGGAAGGTTGTGGTTACTTTTGAGGAGTTCAGGGAGTTAAAGAAGAAGGAGAAGGATATGAGGATAAACAAATTCATCTGTTATTTTCCAAAGTGTTATATGGATGAAGAACACATTAAGAAGTTGAAGTACTTGGGACTGTCATTGCCCAAGCTGGAGTCTCCATGGAGGGATGACGAGAGGAGCCCGAAGAAGCGGACAGTTCAGGATTTGGAGACCAAGCTTTCATCTGACGAGGAGGTGATCGCCATTGGAGATGTCTTCTTTGCTGATGTGGAGAGGGAGTGGTTCATGCAGCCTGGAGGTCCCATTGCTCACAATTGCAAGACTTTGGTTGAGCCCAACCGTCTTATAATGATCACTGCTCAGCGATTTGTACAGACGTTTTTGGGAAGGCATTATGTGGCCCTTCAGTTTAGGCGGCATGGCCTCTTGAAGTTCTGGTAAGTAATTTCCGATGCTCATTCGCTTTCCTGTCTGAGTGCTAATTTGACAGTTAACAATGCAGAGTCTAGTGTGCTCAGTTTAAACAATATGACTGGTTGTATTAAATGAAATTGTACTCCTGCAGTGAGCTTCTTATGTGTCATATAAAACGCTTTGTTAAGATGCCGGTGCTTATTTGCGTTAATAAAGTAGTTATGAACCCAAGCGAAAGAGGAATTATTTTGGTAAAGAATCTGTTTAATTATACATTGAAGAGAATTATATATTATTATAGGCTACCATTTAGAAAATCTTCTGTTCATACTTTAACCATGGCTGGCAACCTGAACTTGGCTTCATAAAATTGTCGTGCAAGTTTACAATTTCGGCTATGCAGGTTTGTATTTTTTTAATACTTCAGATACAGTTGTTTGATAGGAAAGCAAATTTTCCAACTGTGATTGAGGGGTCATACTCATATATAATATATAGTATGAAATATATAGTATGAAATTTAATGTTGAATCATCTTTCTGGGAATGGTGGTGATGCATATGGTCAAAAGAAATGCAATGTTGACATTAGAGGGTACTTTTCTTAGATGAAACCCAAAGTTACTGTTGTTTAATTTCTGTTTTGTGTTGTAGCAATGCAAAAAATGCAAGTTGCTTTTATCCGCTGCCTCAAGCAGCAAACTGCATTCAACGAGTGGTTGAAAGGGCCAATGCCCCAGTTGTATACCTGTCAACGGATGCAGCTGAGAGTGAAATTGAAGTGTTGCGAACTCTTATTTGGGTCGATGGGAAGCCTGTACCCCTCGTGAAACGCCCCCCTCGTAACTCAGCTGAGAAATGGGATGCTTTGCTGTACAGACATGGTCTCCATGATGATTTACAGGTAAGTTGCGAGCTCTCTTTCTTGGATAGCTATATTTATACAGATTCAACTAATGTATGCAATAAAGAGTATTTGGTGGCCAATTGAGAGAGTAGCATCTAGCAAGGGTTTTGTCAGGATAAAGTAACATTCTTCATTTTGCACTGTGAAGGTGGAAGCGATGCTCGACAAAACTATATGTGCTATGTCTAGCGTGTTCATTGGATCTTCGGGTTCCACTTTTACTGAAGACATCCTACGGCTCAGGAAAGACTGGGGGTCAGCTTCTGGGTGTGACGAGTACATTTGCCAAGGGGAGCTCCCGGATTTCATAGCAGACGACGAGTGAAGGTGTAGAATCTCTATACTGGCTTCCTAGGCCCCTGAATTATTGCTGTAGGACTATTTTGTTCATAGTTGAATAATTGAATGTGTATAAATAAAATTATACTGTAAGTCTGTAATATAATGTTGTAAAGCTAACCTTCCAATGAATGGATATTCTTGTATTGTTAAAAATAAAAAAAATAAAAAATGTTCCCACTATTTGTCCTCTCTCTATCATCTTGTTTAATGTTTAATGCTCTTTTGTGACTACAAAATCAATATTCAAAACATTACTTGAATGGAAATGGTGATGAAAGTTTTGTGCTCTCTTCAAAATTTCCCCCAAAGCTAGCAATGATCACATGTAAAGAGGTTATCAAACTCTGACCACATCGAACCTCCTGTAGGTTGCACCACAGCCATTGTGTTTGGCCAATTGTTTAAAGCTAATTCGAATCCTAAAACAGAACAATCATCTTATTCCAAGGACCCTGCAATGTTTATATATTCTGGATTTCACTTCCAGACATCAATTCCAACCATAAAATTTAGGAATCTAAATCACAA
Organism: Persicaria tinctoria; assembly: GCA_037127255.1. Classification (NCBI taxonomy): domain Eukaryota; kingdom Viridiplantae; phylum Streptophyta; class Magnoliopsida; order Caryophyllales; family Polygonaceae; genus Persicaria; species Persicaria tinctoria. Next base: position 35,213,618 of record JBANSL010000012.1, on the reverse strand, counting down.
GCTCTGAAAACACAATGTGTGGGGTTGTTATTGAAATAGCAAATTCCACCCGATGGTAACTTCTCAAAAGTAGTTAAATGAATCAAGGCTCTCTCCAGTCCCCATTGCCAAGCTCAGATTCACTCTAGCCTACACAAAACTTACTCTCTTCGTATCCTGAACATTCCCATCTTTCCTCCTCAGAAGGACTTCTTCTCATAAGAAACCAGCCCGTGAACTCCGCCTTCAACTTGTGCGGCACCTGTACGAACCTGCACAATCGTGTTACACGAGTGAAGCATATTAATTATACAATGTCATTCAGAAACATTATCCCTGGGAAGGTGTAAAAAAAAGAGAAGTAATGTTGTACCTCAAGCCTTAAAACGCTTGATCTCAATAGCTCATGAGCAGCTGGTACTGATGAGGCTCCTAGATCCTGGAACCCTTGTTTCACAGCTTGCATTGTGTAAGGGATGAACTTGAGGACCGAACCTTTGTCTGCAACCTTTCCCACAACACCTTGAGCAATCTTGAGCTTTGATGTATCACCCAGGTATCTTTGGTCACTGCCTTTTGTCATTGCTTCTAGAGAGCCCATCCCTCTGTACTTCTTGACACGGCGACCATTCTATCACAAAACCAAATATTCAATTGTTGCCTATCATAAATGGAAGCGTCTTCAAACTGAACATTAACTGACAAGTTGCCATATCACCAGCATATCATTGTCATGAGATTCGGATAGAGTATATGATATTGTATACTGAATCGTACTTTTTGAACCTATTCAGAACAGCATATCATTGTATACATGTGTATCGCTGCCCACATAAAGAGGGGAAGAGAACCACAAAACCAAACACATAGATACAATTTTGTTTATTGTTAAAAAAGGGTGGAATATCAGCTAAAAAAATAAAACTCGAAGAGGCAAAACCATACTGGCAAACGAGATGCATACCTCTAGATATTCGTAAGTACCAGGAGCCTCGGCACTTCCAGCCAAGAAGCTTCCCATCATTACAGTGGATGCCCCAAGTGTTAGAGCCTTCACAATGTGTCCGGAATTTGATATCCCTCCATCAGCAATGACAGGCACACCACATTGTGAAGCAATTGAAGAAACCTTGTAAACAGCAGTTGCCTAAAGTTCCAACAATGTCAACGAATTAGTTTTTGCAATGACAATAGCCAAAGTCATAATATCAAATACTCCTATAAGATATGATATGTGTATAACTACAGGATCCCAATAACTAACAGCAGACTCAAAAGTCCATTGACACGGCACAACGTACTGAAACCTCAATTTTGTCAAGCAAGATTCATATGTGTATAAGATATGAGATTCCAGCAGTAAAATAAAAATTACCTGTCCACGCCCCACAGCACAAACTTCTTGAGTAGTGCAAATGGAACCAGAACCCATGCCAACTCTCAAACCATCAACCCCAGCCTGAATCAAGTTCTGTGCCTGGTACATTGTCACCACATTCCCACCGATGACATCCAACTGTGGATATATATTCTTGATATACCTGATCATGTCCAACTGATAAATTGAATTCCCTTGCGAGCTATCCAGCACCACCACATCTAGGCCACCCTTCACCAAATACTGCAACCTTTCTTTATCTGAGTCCCTCGTCCCAATTGAAGCCCCCACAATGAATTCTCCAGTAGATCCTACTGAGGGCAACCCGGTCTTCGGGAATGATCTAATCCTCTCCAAGTCCTCCATCGTCACCAAATCCACCACCTCGCCATCTCTCTCATCCCATGTCGGCACCAACTGAACCCCTTTAGAAGACAAGAAGCCTGCAATCTGATCCAGATCATAGTTGCTGGGCACTGCCAAATCCATCTTTGACATGTAATCACAAACCCTCCCTTCCTTGGATTTCAAACTAATCCAATCGGATTTGAGCACATAGCCCAAAACCTTAGATTTCCTATTTCCCGTCTCTGTTACCAAAACCACACCCGACCCACCAAAATCATCCTCCGAATCAATCACATCAGAGGGGGACTTGACCTCAAAATCCGACACAAACGGTATCCTACGAGACTTGGCCGACTGAAGTAAGGAAAGCTGTTCAGCAGCACTATTGTTAGAGTGGATTATGCCAACCCCTCCAAGGGCAGCCATGGCTACGGCCATGGAGGCCTCAGTGACAGTATCCATGGGAGAGGACACACATGGGAGGGAGAGGGAGATGTTCTTTGTAAGCTTACTAGCCAATTTAACAGAGTCAGTAGGGAAATCAATATAGTGTGGAAGGAAGATGACATCATCATAAGTATAGGAGAAACCCTGATTGAAAAGCTTCTCCGAGGAGTATCCGTCTTCAAAAAGGGGCACAACACCAGCCATTGCAGATGAGCTTCATCCATATTCCATATAGGTAAGAAAAAGAAAAACATCAGCAAACATGAAATCTCAAGCACCCATCAGAGGTTAAGTTTGAGAGTAACTGAAAAGGAAATCAATTCAGTGAGACTATCAGTGGTAAGCAAAGATTACTGTTCATCTGCAACGTTGAGATAGAGTGACTTACAAATGACTCACTGAGTGGGATACAATTCAGAGAACGGAGAGGAAGGGGCTCGAGTGCTCGACCTGGCCACCGGCGACTCGGCGAGGAAGGGGGCTACCGCTCCGTTTGAGTACGACTGAGAGGAGACTCCGAGACTGACAGGCTAGGGTTTCAACTTTTAAAGCCCATATCAATATTTATATACTCCCTCCGTTCCATAATACATGTCCCTTTCCTTTTATGCACGCTTTTTAATAAGCGGAAAACTCTATAAAATATAATTTTTTTAATTGATTTTTTTATATGATATGATACTTATTACTAATGAGTATCATATTATATAAAAAAATTAATTAAAAAATTAATATTTTATAGAGTTTTTCACTCATTAAAAAGCGTGTCAAAAAAGAAAAGGACATGTATTATGGAACGGAGGGAGTATATAATTTGACCGAGTGAGTTCCCATTCCTTTTTTTTAATAGAAAAGTAAAGAGGCCCCAATCATCTTCTTCTTCACGTTCAGCGGTTCAGGCATCTCCGCAACTCCTTTATTTTTGTTTCAAAAAAAATCTCCTTTATTTGAGAATTGAATGGAGTAGTTTTTAGGGTTTGATAAAGTTGGATTAAAACTGGGTATTGATTGAATTTGCATCTAATTCAGTTGGATAATTGTTGGAATGAAGATGAAGATGAAGTGGTCAGTTAAGGCAAAGCTGCTCAATAATTCCTGAGAATCCAAAACGAAGAATGGAGCGGCAGCTCTTGAATTATCTAAATTGCTCTCTCCGCCTAAACCAGCTTAAGCAAGTACACGCTCTCATCACCATCAAGTGCCACTCGCTCAGCCCCATTTTTATCCACAAGCTTCTCAATCTCTCGCTTATAGACTATGCCCGCAAGATGTTCGACCAAATTCCTCAACCAGATCCACGACTGTGTAACTCACTCATTGCTTCCTATTCAAGGCTTGGTTCCAACAAAGAGGCTCTTGATATGTTTGTTATGATGCATCATAGGGATTTGGGCATTGGCAGCTTCACTATCCCACCAGTTGTGAAATCATGCTCGGCTCTCTTGGCCGTTGAGCTGGGAAAGCAGGTTCACTCCCTAGTGATACATTACGGGCTGGAGTGGAATTTGTTTGTTCAGACTGCAATAATGGATTTTTATGCTAAAGATGGAGATTTGGGGTCGGCTAGGACTGCTTTTGATGCCATTTCAGTTAAGGATCCTATAAGTTATAACTGCTTGATTTCCGGCTACTCGAAATACGGTGATTCAATGTCAGCTCGGAGGCTGTTCGATGAGATGACCGAGAGGACTATTGTTTCCTGGAATTCGATTATTTCGTGCTATGCTCATAATGGGAACCTCGACGAAGCAATGAGGATGTTTGAAAGAATGCAAGGTGAAAACTATTCTCCGAATGAGTTCACTATGGTGACAATGCTCTCTGTCTGTGCTAAATCAGGAGATCTGGACATGGGGATGAAAATCAAAACATTCATCGATAAGAATAACATGTTCTCAAACATGATAATTGCGACTGCCTTGGTGGAAATGCTCGTCAAATGTGGGGCAGTTGACGAAGCACGGAGGGAGTTTGAGAGGATGGGTAAGAGAGACATTGTTGCGTGGGGAACCATGATCGCAGGCTATGCTCAAAATGGAAGGTCGGCTGAGGCTTTGGATCTTTTTGAAGAGATGAAGATGAAAAACATTAGGCCAAACGACGTGATTCTTGTTAGTGTTTTATCAGCATGTGCTCAGCTGGGCTCTATAGAGGCCGGTGAGTGCCTTGGGAGCTACGTAGAAAGCGAAGGTTTCGTCTCAAACCTTTACGTGGCGTCTTCACTTCTCAACATGTACTCAAGGTGCGGGCAAGTAAAGAAAGCTCGACGTGTATTTGATAAGATGATGGAGAAAGACATCGTGGTTTGGAACTCGATGATCACAGGGTTAGCATTCAATGGTTATGCAGTGGAGGCTATTGATATCTTCAAGGAGATGAAAGAGTCAGGTGTGAAACTGAATGATGTTACATTTGTGGCGCTGCTTACTGCGTGCACGCACGTGGGCCTCGTAGATCTCGGTCTGAATTTCTTCTACTCCATGAAAGCAAGTCACGGGATCGTGCCTAAGGTAGAACACTACGCTTGCATAGTCGATCTGTTCTGCAGAAGCGGGCGAATTAAAGAGGCTTATGAATTTATATACAAGATGGAGATTGAGCCGAATGTAGTGATATGGGGTACCCTATTGAGTGCGTGTAGGATCCACTCGAATGTGGAGGTTGCTGAAATTGCAGTTGAGAAGCTAAAGGTACTAGAGCCAGAGAATTCGGGTAACTATGTGTTGTTATCTAACTTGTATGTGAATTCTGGTAGATTTCAAGATGCATCAAGGATGAGAAGCATGATGGTTGATAACAAAGTGCAGAAAACTGCAGCATATAGTTGGATTGAACTAGGCGATGAGGTTCACAAGTTTCTGGTCTCCGATTCGTCTCATCCGAGATCAGATGAAATTTATAGCATCATTGATGTGCTTGCAATGCAGTCCATTTCGGAGGAAACTGATGTTATACTGTAACAGATGTGGATATGTATTTTTATGGAACTGAAGACATTTTTTTTGGGGGGGGGGGGGGGGGGGGGGGGGAATTATTTCGAAGATTTTTAGGGCAACAGTTTCTAATTCATAGGACCCAACACAACAGATGCTTCAAAATGTTTGATAAAATTAGATATGAAAAATGTTTAACAAATTTATTGTTCTTTTTTTTATTAAAAAAAAAGTTGTTACAGATGAGATATATGAGGAAGAAGCAAGTTTTGTACACAAAAAAAAAACATCTCAATTCACGGTCAGTCGGAATTCTCTGACTGCCGAGGAGCATTTCCGTTTCCGACTGTTCTCTTGCTCATGTTCGCCCGTTGGACCAGTCGTACCAGTGCCTCTACCACTTCTGACATGGGTGGTCGGAACTCTGGCTCCGCCTGTCCCAACAACAACAACAACAAAGGGTAAATAAAGAACACAGTTTAACTAAGAGATAGGAACCCGGAACACATGATGACAATTTGGATGTTCTGCACATTTTCACCACAGAGAGATCTTCGAGTAATACCTGGACACAGAGAGCAATAACATCTGCAAAGCGAGAAACAGACTTGACCGGGTACAGGCCTTCAAGGGCGGGATCCATCATCTTTGTCAGGGTATCAATGTCATGAAGCTGAGGAGTCGCCCACCGGACCAATGACTGCTCATTTCTTGGTCTCGAGCTGGATTCAGGTTTTAATTGCTTTTCAGAAACAAGAACCCAATACAAGGATATGTTATTGATTTATAAGTATTGCCAAATACATAGATTTACCTATCAAATGGTTTTCGGCCAGTAAGAAGCTCCAGCATAACCACCCCAAAACAGTATACATCACTCTTCAGACTATAAAGACCAGAATCCGCAACCTCGGGTGCACAAGCATTGTGGTTAATTGCCTGCACAAACAGCGGGACAGCGAAAATGAATCATAATCCGATAAATGAGGCTATACTACGGCTTCTTTTGATGGTACGAAGGGTTTCCTTTGCATATTATAAATGCAACTTGATTTTAAAAATAAATTACCTGAGTTTCATCCTGAACAAGGCTTCCCAGTCCACAATCAGAGACGTGGGGATTCACATCTTCGTCTAGTAATATGTTTTCTGACTTGAAATTCTTGTGAACAACTGAAGGGGAGCAAACTTCATGTAGATACCTGGAAAGGATCTCTAAACTGTGAGTAATTTTCATACCCCCTTGATGACATTTTCCGACAATCAAAGCATTATCATTTAAATTTTAAAATAGCAGATAACGAACAGTAACAGTCCATTAACCACATGGTATCCAATCAATGATGACATTCACAGCATTTCACCAGTTTATAAAAGCCAATCCAGCCATCCAGGCTATATAAACACTGCATACTTACTCTAGTGCACGAGCACTTCCCAGAGCAATCTTAACGCGGGAATTCCACGTCAACGGCTTGCTGTCTTCATCAGGAAGATGGAGAAAGTCATGTAATGATCCACTGTTGTGAAATTCGTAAACTAGCAGGTGTTGTCCATGCTCCGAGCAATAGCCGACTAGCTCAGTAACATTTGGATGATGTAACTGAGAGGTAATGGAAACAATCTCATTGAAGTCTTCCAAGTAGTTGGAAATGACAGATGAATGTAGCTTCTTGATAGCAAGAACCTGTCATCAACAATAATTGGCATTGTAAGAATAAACCCACAAATTCAAATCTAAGGTCCACTGAATTTTACGAATAAATTTAGCTTTACCATCAGTGAGGGTACCCACCTTTCCATCATCAAACTGAGCACTATACACACGTCCGATTGACCCTTCTCCTAAGAGATTGTCAACACTGAAGCTTCCTGTGGCCATTTGCAGATCTGCTATTGAATATTTCTTGATACTTGAAGGAATTGGTGTTATTTTCTTTGCAGCCACAGGTGTGGGCACAGACACAGACGAAGACCTACTTGAAACATCGTCTTCGTCATATGATTTGTGATGATCTAAAGGTGGAGGTTTAAGATTTACTGGGGCAACACTCTCAAATGTCTTCGTGTTTATTGAGGGCAAACTTTGAACTGACTTTGCTTCTGCAAATTCCGAGTTTAGCAAGAAAATATAATTTAGTCTAATATCATAACTTAAACAAACTCATATTTCAACTCCTAAGTGCCCAAAAATATGAAAGATGGTACTAAGTCCAAGGATATAAATCATAGATTTTTGCCCAAAAATTTGATACAATGTGCTGATTGGGTACTTATTTGCGTCGATAAAGTACTTATTTGTGCATATAAGGTACTCATAGTAAAATAAGGTTGGTTCCAAACATACGCTAAATAAATAACCCATTCAAAGCAACACTAGAAAATCCATGCAGTCCTATAAAAGCATTATACAAAGTGCACATACCAGGAACTTCATTAGACGCAAAGGGAGCAGCAAGCTGGTTATCGACCTTTTCTATATCCGCAGCTGATCTTCTAGATCTTCTCTTGAGCAAGAAGAATGCAATTATAGCTCCCACAACTAAGAGTGATATTAAGATTCCTGCTATCGCACCACCACTTGTGCCAGACTTCTTTCCACCAGATCCACCAGACGAACTGTTGCTCGAAGATCTGTGATTATTACCTTTCACAGCAGGTGTACCAGGTGGAGGCGGAGGTGCATCTCCAGAGCTCCAAGAATTGCCACCCTTCCTACAAAGGAAATATAAAATCCTCTTCATTGAAAATATAAAAATCCATGATTTTGAAACAGTCAATGGAACTCCAGATTCTTACTGCAGATTTATGTTTCGCAACTGCTGTGGAATCCATCCCGTGAACCGGTTATTTGCCACATTCCTGAGCCAGGAATAACATTCAGCTCCAAAAACAGGAATGGATAAAAACAGGTATCTCCGTACCCACAGAATTAACATTTGACGAGGGATACTAACAGATTTTCAAGTGGTAAGTTGGCTAGGACATCTATTGTGCCCATGAACTGGTTGTCCTGTATATACCTGCATTATGTTCAAGCATGTGCTCAGGAATAGAAAGTGCTATATAAACTTCACTAGTCCAGTACCCACACTATTATGCAGTTTTTTTTAATATTAATTCATTTAATATTGAAAAAAAAAGCATATAAAAACGTGTAATTAAACCTTAACCCTAAGTACCACTATATTACTATACTATATATATTCTTTCATTTTTAAAAAAAAAAATTAAATGAATTTTGTATCAACAACCGTTCAACTAATTAATTTCTTTCAATATGTTTAATTGACTACAAATAAAAGAGATAATATAATATATCGATAGCTAACAAAATTATGGGAAATGAGGTGTAGAGGTAAGACTTATGAAGTTGGTGCATGTGTCCGAGAACCAATTTGGCTTCATGCCCGATAGATCTGCAATAGAAGCTATCCACTTGCTCAAGCATTTGATCGAGATGCAAAGAGATAGGAAAAAGGATTTGCATATCAGAGCTATAAGAGATATGTATAAGGGACGTATATCAGAGCTATAAGAGATATGTATAAGGGACGTATATCAGAGCTATCAGAGATATGTATAAAAACAGGAATCTCCGTAAGAATCTGGCTGTTAGAACGCCAAGTGGAGATTCTGAGTACTTCCAAGTTCGGGTGGGCACCCGAACTTGGAAGTACTCAGAATCCTGACCATCAGGGTTCAGCTCTCAGTCCGTTTCTATTCACTCTGGTCATGGATTGTCTTTTCGCTCCACTCCAAGAAGAGGTTCCTTGGTGTATGCTCTTTGCAGATGACATTGTGTTTGTGGACAACTCAAGAGCGGATTTGGCACGTAGGCTTGAAAACTGGAGGGTGGTGCTAGAGTCTAAGGGTCTTAGATTGAGTAGGACCAAGACCGAGTAGGACCAATACCGAGTATGTTCAGTTTAGTTTTGGAGAGGGAAATGATTAGGGATCTGCAGTTGCATTGGGGGAGGTTTCAGTCCCTAGCAAGGAGTATTTCAAGTACTTGGGCTCGTACGTTCAAAGTGATGGGGTATTGATAGAGATATCGAGCATTGAGTTCAGACTGGGTGGGTAAGATGGAGAAAAGCATCTGAGGTGCTTTGTGACAAAAAAGTACCAACTAAACTGAAAGGAAAATTTTATAGGATGGTTGTTAGACCGACCTTGTTGTACGGCTCTGAGTGCTGACCTATTACTAAAGCTCAGAAACGGAAATTATCAGTTGCGGCTTGACAGAATCTAAAATGCCGACTTCAGGAGAGAGGTTAGAGTTGCGACTTGCGAGTATTGTGGACAAATTGCGGGAATCCAGATTACGTTGGTTTGGGCACGTCAGTAGGAGACCTACTTCGGCTCTAGTTCGTAGGTGTGAAGTCCTGAATTTGGGAGAAATCCGTAGAGGGAGAGGTAGACCTAAGAAGAGCTGGACGGAGGTTATCAGACATGATCTCAATCTTCTGAACCTATCGGAGGACATGACTTCGGACAGACACCACTGGAGGAGGAGCATTCGAGTGCTGATGTTTAGTGTCATGTGTTATGGTCTTGATTTAAGCCGTGTCCTCGTGCCATTGTTTACTTAATGCTTCTTCTATGTGCCTTCCCTTTTCTTATTCCCTGCGGTCTATTCTCCCTTCTCTGAGTCCTATTACTATGTGGAATCATTGTCTTATTATTCTGGGTCTATGTGCCATTGTTTACTTAATGCTTCTTCTATGTGCCTTCCCTTTTCTTATTCCCTGCGGTCTATTCTCCCTTCTCTGAGTCCTATTACTATGTGGAATCATTGTCTTATTATTCTGGGTCTATCGGAAACACTCTCTCGACCTGTTCAGGGAAAGAGTGTGTACATCCTGACCCCTAGACCCCGAACCGGGTTGTTGTTGTTGTTGTATCGATAGCTAACGAAATTGGGTAAAATATCTTAAGATATATTGCGATATTGATCTTGTAAAAATTATATCAATATCTAACTCAATTGGGTAAAACCTTATCTTAAGCATATGTATCTATATTGATCAGGTAGAACTGGATAAAAATTTAGTAATATTTAATCTTGATTCTTCATTCTTGAGCATATATTGCTATATTATATTGATAAATAGAAAAAATCTCAACTTGTTAAAAATAATATGATGAAGGAGAAGCTTACGTTTGACACAAACGAATTCTTCTTTATAATATATAATGGATCTAATTACAGAAGGTGTACACTTACAGAGAATTCAAATTTGTCAAGGAGCTAAAAGATGAAGGAAGTGGACCAGGGATTTGGTTGTAGGAGAGATCCCTGAAAGATTCAAACCGAAAATCAGTAGAGACTAGAATAAATTTTACTTGTTAACTACATTTATGATTATCGTGTACTGCCTTATATAATACAGTCTTTACATATACTTTACTAACAATGTTGAGAACTTACAATGTTGAAAGTTGGGGAAGTTGTTGAAACATGTCAACCGGCTGTTGATTCAGCTGATTGTGGCCCAGATTTCTGCATCCAGAGAATACGAAAAACATAGAACTCAGTAATTCTTTTTTGCAAGATTGTGTGTGTTTTGGAGAGATGGAGGGCAAATAAAACTCACAAAGATGTAAGAGAAGACATTTGTGAAATGGAATAAGGAAGGCCTCCATTTAAGTTATTTGAGGCAAGATTTCTGCATAAGACAGTGTTTAGAAGAAGATCAATGAAACCAAACAAGGACATACGGAGTATTTTCTAAAATGACACAGGATGGGCAAGGATCATACAGTCGCTGCACATTTGGAGGAAGTTGGTAAGGAATTGAACCACCAAGATTGTTGTTGCTTACATCGCTGCAAGTACAGTTTTCAAATTACAACACAATGATAAAGAATACTAGGGGCTGGGGTGATGCTGAACAACAAAATGATCTTACAAATCCGTTACTGATGTTAAACTCGTCAGCTGATAACCCAGTGAACCACCAGTAAGACCGAGACCAGGTATTTTGCTGCAACAAGAAACGAAAGAATCCAAGTTAATAGAAATGACAGTTAAGGATAAATCAATAAGTCACATAAAGCATAAAGACTTGATGATAAATCAGAAATTTACATTTGTGTGACTCTCGAGCCTGAGCAAGTTACACCTTTCCAATTCTGGCCACACGGATCATTTCCAGATGAGCTCCATCCAGTGAGCTGTGATGGTGAATTTAAACTGGTATACATGACATTAAGAGCAGCAGCTGCAAAAGTGACATTCAATCAGAAAAAGCACAAGTTATCAAAATTATGAAACACTAGCTCTTGATTTACTACTAAAACACAAGCACCGGTCATAGTAAGAAAATTATATATAATAGTAATTGATAAGGTCAACTCTCGATATTTCTCTCTCTTTTTTTTTTTTTGAGGAAAAACTCACGATATTTCTCAGACGCTCCACAATCATGAAACTTAAGATTAAATGCATGCCAACAAAGTTCAACTTGAAGTAATTAGGAGCAAAGAAAGCTGATAGCAAATGATTGCGCAAGCTGGAAAAGAAAACATTGTCCTTAGCCACATATCGCGGCAGGACACATAGTGGCAATCTCCTGACACATTCAACAAACACCTAATGACTCGAGAGTTCCACAATTGGATCCAACTCATCTTGAAGACTTTAACTGTACCCCATGTTCACTGGCCTAGGTTTATACAGGTAGTGTCCATTGTTGGCACCACCGTAACCCTGAATATTCATGAATGGTCATTTTTTGGCATGAATTTCATTATTCAGCATCAACACACATTATTTCATATTAGTGCATTGTATGCTTTTTATAAGAAATCAACCAATCACACCAAACAAATTGAGGTTTTATGAACACAGAAAGATCATGATAAATCTCAATGAACCTATACCCTTGAAGTAATAGTGTTAATACATCAAATTTCAATCTTGACTTCACAAAACATTTGTAGCCATCCAGAAAAGGATAGAAGACCGTGGCAACAACATGTTGGACAAAGCCAGCATGATCCACACACCAGAAAAATCACTACTGAAACCTGAATCATATACACTGGACGGATATTGATTGAGAAATCAAGCTCATCCTTGACAGCCATTGCTCGTTTTACGCACATAACAAAACCCTAAACCCCCAATTGAACATCCATTGTCGCCAATCAAAGCAAGAAAACCAACCCACCGACACAAAATAAAATAAAATAAAACGATCGAATTCTTGCACATCCACATCCCATTCGAAGCAAAAGTCAAATCCTTTTGATGGGTAGAGATGAAGAAAAAAAGAAAGAGGGAAATGAAGCTGCTGACCATCTGACGGATCTGTTGCGGCATTAGAGGTGAATGCAGCGCACATCAAAATGCCGAGAATCAGGAGCCACCATAGCTCCATCATCTTCTTCCTAAACATTACTCTCGCAGGAGCAGTGACGGCACCACCTGGTTTAACTGATGCTACTGTTCAGAATTGAGATGGATGAACCCAACAGAGACTCCTCTGCTTCACTCTTTTAGGCCTCAGCTGGGCTTCAATTCATTGCCCTTCCAAATCTTAGTTGTATTTTGGGGGTAAATTTCGACCGACTGATAATTGCTGTGGGCACACAAGACAACAGAAAGTCCTATAAAATAAAAAAAAAATAAAAAAATACGGAGTATATATAAAAATATGTAGTACAACATCAACAAACCGGTGCCCATGTTTGTAGAAAGTTATTGCCTTGCCAGGTAGAAGCTGGCAGGCACGATAGGCCACCAGAATCCAAGGCCTCAGATAATGAACGCTTATTTGACTTCCTTTTTGTTCGTCTCCTTCAAATTACTGTAGTAATCTGAGCCTTTTCATACTGGCAGTGGCGGGGGGTTACTTTTATTTATTTTTTACTCCCTCTGTTTTACATTACTCCCTCCGTTCGGCAAAACTTATCATTTTAGAGTTTTGTTTTTGTTCGGAAAAACTTGTCATTTTAGATATATTTGCTTCTACTTTACTAAAATGCCCTTGATTTGATTGATGGGTTGTGAGTTGTAGATTTTGATAAAGTAAAAAGTAGAGTAATAAGTGAGGGTAAATTAGTAAAAAATGAGTATAATTATTAACTTTATTAAAAGTTGTGTAGAGAGTTAAAATGACAAGTTTTGCCGAACGGAGGGAGTATTTGACATTTTTGAGAAAATTTGGTGTTGGAAATTATTTGACATTTTACAAATATCAATGTAAAACACTGACTAATGGCAGAAAAAATCATAGTACATTATACTGCACTACGCCACTGGCCCACTACGGACTCCCTCTCTTCTAGGGCTGGGCAAAATATGAATCGGACCGAAATATTACGGTCTGGTCTACGGTTCAAGATATTCTAATTTTCGGGTTCCGGTCCAAACCCGGGACCAGATCGGAATTTCCGATCCGGATCGGAATTGGACCGGAATCCATATAATTTTTTTTTTAAAAAAAAAAGAAGAACTAAAGAAGAGGCAAGAGGTACGCGTTTCATTTCAGTCCTTCACTTCGCCGTCAACCGCCCATCCCTTGCTCCTCAGTCTCTCTGTGACTCTGTCTGTTCAGCAGCGCTCGGCCCTCGCTCAACCTTCTCCCTCGCTAGAAGCCACACGCCATCAGCCCTCTCGGCTCTCTCAGTAGGCCCCCAGCCCTCTCGGCTCTCTCGGTAAGTCACTCCCTCTCTGGCTCTCTCAATTTCGCTTTTAGATATAGGTTTTTACCCGTATAGTTTGACAAATTAATGTTGATTTTAGTATAGATTTGGAGAAATCGTAAATATTCTAAACTAAAATTGAAGAATTTCGTCCCGATTTTAAATCTAGGGTTAAGAAATTTTAATTTATAATATTTTTAGATCTAGATTCGATTTTAAAGGTAAAGATTAGGGAAATGTCTGTTGATTTTAGTCTTGAAAAGGAAGTAGCTTCTTTGTGTCCCTTGTGGGTTAAGGATATTGGATAGTTATCTGTCTTCGTCACCGTGCTAAGAGTTTAGGAGCTTTTAAGGTGATCTTGGTGTTACGAGCGCATGTTAGTTTCTCATTATTATGCTTCAAGCTTTTACATATGTCATGAATTGTTCGCTTGACTCTTCATCTTACACATGCAGGAGAAGACATCCACCAAACTCATTCTGAAGAAATGGATCGAGCTCCTACACAGGCCGGGGCTGCTATAAAATACAGCTGCAATAAAATACCGCTTTTGTAATAGAGTAATGTGTAAAATACAGAAATCTGGGTTGCTGTGATTTTTTTTAATTAAAAAAAAGACGGGACTATAGGTATAACCGGTCCAAACGGTCTTTAACCATTCCGGAATGGCTCACCGGAAAGGACTTGTGGGTAGTACCCATAGGTCCCCGGTTCGAACCCCGGAATGGTCGCTCCTTATTTACCAATTCAAGGTCCAAACGGTCTTTACGGTCCGCGGACCGGAAAACCCGGAACCATATTTATCGATCCCGGTCCGATCCGCGGTCCAAGTTTCCGAAAATTCCCGTCTAGGCCGGTTGATCAGCCCTACTCTCTTCCTTCCAATTTCGACCATCTTTAAAAAATTTTTTTAATCAGGAAATAATTTGAGGTCGGACAAACCCGAAACCTCGAGAGGCCGACACAGTCGGCAAACGGCTAACCGTCTAAACATACAACTTAGAAACAGAAAAATACAAAATAGAACCAGAAAAAAGGTGCAGTACAAACAGAGGGAGGCACACCGATACAGTCGAACAAGCGAACTAAGCCCAACCAAGTTGGAGACAACGTAGACTAAGAACCGACGTCAAGCACCACCAAGCAGTGACACCACTGGTCAGCGGTACATCAGGAGTTCCTATGGACAGTGAAGACGATCCTCCAAGGAAATTTCCGTAACGCGGAGTCGCCTCGATACACACTGCCTCGACCCCAACTATTTAGACCATCTTTAATGGTGGTACTATGGGTACCATAGTTAATTTTAAACATAAAAAATAAAATTAAATGTAAGATTTTTTTAGTAAATCAATGTAATTATGTGAGAGGAGTATCATATACTCCATGGTACCCACTTTATTGGTTCTCTCCCACTTTTTTATTTTTTATTTTTTTAATAGGTTATGATACTCAACTGGAGTACCACAATTAAAGATGCTCTTACACGGCCTATAATTTTTTTTTTTGAGGAACAGCCAAACTTCATTCAATTACCATCATCAATCAAAGATACAAAAACGTCTGAAGGTAGAAAAGAAACTGAAAAAAACAACGAGTCCAGACTTGGCCTACAGGTAGCTAGCGCATGAGCAACCTTGTTTCCGCTTCGTCGTACATGAGTCCATCGGGTGTCCCCCAAGCCTCTCGCCCTTTCTCGAATCCTTTCAACGAGCCTCCCAATAACCCCTAGACCTGTGTATCCATCCTTAATCTTGGAGATCATTGAAAGGCTATCAGATTCAAAGTGCACCAGTTGCATACCCCTCTCTCTTGCAATATCAACTGCCCATCTGATCGCCTCCGCCTCCGCAACATCTACATCAGTGGTCTCCGGTACTCGCCTTTGCCCAGCAAGAAGGAAGTCGCCATTGGCACCTCTCCCGATGAAGCCAATGCACGTAGCTCCACCCTTCGTCACTGCTGCATCACAGTTCATTTTGATATATCCGTCCTCCGGTCGTTCCCAGCGAATCCCACCCGCCTGCACAGTCTCTCTCTTGGATCCCTGGGTGTGGTCTCTATACCTCTCGAAATCTGCTAACATCTCCATAGCCTCTCTCAACACCTCCTAAGACCCCTTGTCCTTGTTCTTGAAAATTCTTTTATTTCGTGCCCCCCATATGTGCCAGGTAATTATACTCCACTTCTGGCATTCGGTTTGTCCTCCCTCCGTGAACACCTTGTGAAAGGCATCTCTAAATGTCAGTGATCCTCTCCAGAATCTTCGCAAGCTCTCCATCTCTTTCCACACTGACTTGGCCGGCCAGCACTCATACAGTACATGTCGCGTCGTCTCTTGCTGGCCACATGTTTCACACCTGTCGTCGAGTGAAATTTTCCTCTTCATCAGGTTTGTTTTACATGGCAATATCTCCCTAGCGGCCCTCCAAACAAAGGACGATACTTTGGGTATCATTTTTGTTATAACAAGAACGATAAAGGCGAAGAAAGACACAGAGATTTACGTGGTTCAGCAACGGTGTGTTGCCTACGTCCACGGGCAGAGAACCAGATTTCTTATTAGAGGAAGCGAAACAGATTAGGTTACAGGAGTCGGCGTTCTATGAGTATATGAAGAGACTCATGGAACCCTAAACAGACAATGGACTAAAAGCCCAAAATAGACAGACGATAGGCCCGTTTACAATAAATATCGCATACCGTAACAAATCTCCACATTGACTTGAATCCTCTCATAAACAGATGCACCTATGACAAAGTGCCCAGACGTTCTCTGCCTCAGATTGGTCCTTGAAGAAGGACCCAGACTGCCCCTTAGGGCAACTCAACAGCTGGTGATATTAAGCAAGTCCAAACAATGTTGAAACTTGCTCTCTGGAACTGGCTTAGTGAACATATCAGCGGGATTATCAGCAGTTCCCACCTTCTTCACCCTGATTCTCTTCTCATTCCTCAGAAAATGGTACCTAACATCAATGTGCTTTGTCTTCTCATGATGAACTTGATCCTTGGTTAAGCATATTGCACTCAAGCTGTCGCAATACACTAAAGCCTGATCCTGATGTAAGCCTAGATCATTGACCAAGCCTTTCAGCCAGATTCCCTTCTTAGCAGCTTCTGTCAACGCCATGTACTCTGCCTCTGTGGTAGACAAAGTGACTGTAGGTTGTAGAGTTGCTTTCCAACTCACCACAGAACTCCCAAGAGTGAAAACATAGCCAGTCATCGATCTCCTACTGTCCACATCGCCGGCATAATCAGAGTCTGAAAACCCAGCAACCAAGCACTCTGTATCATTCCCATATCACAAACCAACATCAGTAGTGCCTCTGAGATACCTGAAGATCCTCTTCACAGCTTGCCAGTGTTCCTTCCCAGGCTGAACCATAAAGCGGCTTACCACACTAACAGCAAATGCTAGATCTGGTCGAGTGTAGACCATAGCATACATCAGACTCCCCACTGCGCTGGCATAAGGAACCTTAGACATGTACTCTTTCTCCTCCTCAGTCTGAAGTGTGTACATTCTCAGCTTGCTGTTAGATGCCATTGGAGTATCTATAGACTTAGCCGAAGACATTCCAAACCTGCTCAATATCTTCTTGATGTACCCTTCTTGAGATAAGAAGAGTTTTCTCTGCTTCCTGTCTCTATAGATCTCTACTCCCAGAATCTTTCGAGCAGCACCCAGATCTTTCATATCAAACTCTGCACTGAGACAATCCTTCAGCTTCTAGATATCTGACTTGTTCTGAGCAGCAATCAACATATCATCCACATACAACACCAGATAAATATGTGAACCATCATCCAGACTGTTGTGGTAAACACAGCAATCATATGGACTCCTGTTGTATCCCAGCTGCACCATATAGCTATCAAATCGCTTATACCACTGCCTTGGTGATTGTTTCAGCCCATACAAAGACTTCTTCAGTCTGTAAACATGGTTCTCTTTTCCAGGAACCTGAAAACCATCTGGCTGAGACATGTATATTTCCTCCTCCAACTCTCCATGTAGGAAAGCTGTCTTCACATCTAGTTGCTCAAGCTCTAAATCCTGATGTGCAACCATTGCTAGTAGCACCCTGATAGAAGTATGTCTGACCACTGGTGAGAAAATCTCATTGTAGTCTACCCCCTCTCGCTGATTGAAACCTCTTGCAACTACTCGTGCTTTGTACTTAATACCCTCAACAGCTGATAGTCCTTCCTTCTTCCTGAAGACCCATTTGCAAGTAATTACCTTCCTATCAGCAGGCAATTTGACAAGCTCCCAAGTCTGATTCTTCTGAAGAGACTCCATCTCTTCTCCCATTGCTGCAAGCCACTGTGCTCACTCGTCTCCAGAAATAGCAGCCTTGTAGGTGGACGGAGCATCATCCTCCACCTCCTCAGCCACCTGCAAGGCATATCCCACCAACTCATCAGACCTATATCTCGCAGGGGGTCTGATGTCAGCCCTTCTTGGCCGATCTAGAGCAATACTGCGATGTGCTGCTCCACCTGCTCCTGTGTCTAGTGGTATAACCTCTGTCTCAGCAGTGTCTGACTCAATAGTACCTGATTGGTTTGTGACCACATCAGGTACCTGACTCTCAGATGGAGTGAAGTCTAACTCCACCTCCTCAGCAACAGCCTCTTTCTCAACTGTATCACTGGTCTTCTTCCTAGAATTCAGCAAAGAACTCTCATCAAAGACTACACTTCTGCTAAGTATAATCTTGCTGTCAGACCAGATCATGTACCCTTTCACACCAGCACCATAGCCCATGAAGACTCCCTTCTTAGCTCTTGGCTCTAGCTTACCCTCATCAATATGATAATAAGCAATGCACCCAAAAACCCTCAGATTAGAGTAATCAGCAGCCTTTCCAGTCCACACCTCATAAGGTGTTTTGCAGTCGATACCTGTGTGTGGGCTCCGATTCACTAGATAGCAAGCCGTTGAAACTGCTTCTGCCCAGAATCGCCTTTCAAGGCCTGAATTTGAAAGCATGCACCTTGCTTTCGCCAGAAGAGTCTGATTCATTCGTTCTGCTACACCATTCTGCTGTGGTGTGTATCTGACTGTATGATGCCGAGCAATGCCCTCATCTCTGCAGAACCCATCAAACTCAGATGAACAGAATTCCAGACCATTATCAGTTCGCAGCCTCTTGACCTTCTTTCCAGTCTGATTCTCTACTAGAGTCTTCCACTCCCTGAACTTACTGAATGCCTCACTTTTATGCCTCATCATGAATACCCAAGTCATCCTAGAGTAATCATCAATCAGAGACAAAAAATACCTGTGACCGCCCAATGACTGAACACGTGAAGGACCCCAACAGTCTGAATGGATGTAATCCAGCGTGCCCTTTATCTGATGAATTGCTTTAGGAAATTTGCTGCGATGTAATTTCCCAAACACACAATGTTCACAAAACTCAAGGCTCTGGGCCTTATGGCCTCCCAGAAGATCTGCTTTCGAGAGAATTTGCATCCCCCTTTCACTCGTATGAGCCAACCTCATATGCCAAAGTCTGGTCAGATCAGCTTCCTGAACCCCAGCAGAAACAGCCGCTGCAGCACCTGTAACTGAGGAACCTTGTAGGGTGTACAAAGTTCCCTTTCCCCGCTTGACTCCCTGTAGAACCACATCAGAGCCTCTGAACACATGCAACTTTCCTCCATAACTTGTGTACCTGAGCCCCTTGTCGTCTAACACTGTTAGGGATATCAGATTCTTCGTCATAGATAGCACGTGCTTGACATCCTCCAATGTGCGAAACTTCCCATCATCTGTCTGAAACCTAACTGAGCCAGTCCCAACAACCTTGCAGAGAGCATCATTCCCCATGGATACATTGCCCCCATCAGAACGGCTATATGTTGCAAACAACTCCCTTTTAGGACATATATGATAGGACGCCCCAGAGTCAAGATACCACACATCAGCCCTGTGTGTGTGATCATCAGCTAACAGAACAATATCCTCCTCAGAAGTATTGCCACGATCAGCTACTGCTGCAGACCCAGATTTCTCTTCCTCTTGCTTCTTCTTTTTCGGACAGTCATTCTTCCAATGACCTTTCTCCTTGCAATAGTTACAAACATCGTTTGGTTTAGGGCCTGATTTGCGATCTTGCCGATGCTTCTTCTTATTGCCCTTTCTACCATCAGATTTGCCTCCGTTTGCCACAAGCCCGGAAGCCTGATTGTCTGTAACCGACGCGGTTGCCTTCAGACGCAACTCTCTGCTGTGAAGCGACGATCTAACCTCTTCCAACGTGATAGTATCCTTCCCAACGACGAACGACTGAACGAAGTTCTCGTATGTGGGGGGTAGGGATACCAGCAGAATTAGGGCAGCATCTTCGTCCTCCACCTTAACATCAATATTACGCAATTCAAGTAATAAAGTGTTAAGTTGATCAAGGTGATCTCTGAGTTGTGTACCTTCCTGCATACGCAGCCCGAACAACCGTTGTTTCAGAAGCAACTTGTTCGTCAGAGACTTTGTCATGTACAAAGACTCCAACTTTAGCCACAACTTGCTTGCAGTTTCCTGATCAGCAACTTCTGTTATGACATCGTCTGCGAGACACAACATAATCGTCGAATGAGCCTTCTCCTCCAGAAGGTCGTACTCAACGGTGGTTGTATCTGCCCCCTTCTTGTCGGCGACCAACGGTGTCCATAAGCCTTGCTGTTTCAGCAAAGCCCGCATCTTGATCTGCCACAGACTGAAAGAATTTCTTCCAGTAAACTTGTCGATCTTCAACACAGAACCAGACATCATTCTTGGCGGAATTCAACAACCAAAGCTCTGATACCAGTTTGTTATAACGAGAACGATAAAGGCGAAGAAAGACACAGAGATTTACGTGGTTCAGCAACGGTGTGTTGCCTACGTCCACGGGCAGAGAACCACCGCCGGGGAGCTCCGCCCCCCGGACCCCCCGATGCGTCGCGGGCCAACAGTCGTTCAAGGCACATTAACAATTTTCATGCTCCACAAAGCCCTCCATGGTCTCTCCTCGAAGCCCATACTCGACTGACCCATGTCTCCTCTACTCCTATTTTCATCCTCTAACAGCATATAGTATGCAGACCTTACCGTGAATAGGCCGCTCCTGTTGTAGTACCAGATTAGTTGATCATTGCAATCCGGCGCTATCAGCCTTAGTTGTAGTACTTCCTCCGCATCCGACCCCTCCAGTAGCTGCCTGACAAGGGGCTCTCGCCATCTTCCAGTACTCCAATCAATTAAATCCATCACACTCATATTCGGATCCCCTCCTCGAAAATTCCCGATGACTTTGAAAGTGCTTGGTCTCGGAATCCACTTGTCGTTCCATACATTAACCTCAGCCCCGTTTCCTATGCTCCAGATCAATCCCCTTTCTAGCGCTTCCTTTCCACACATAAGACTCCTCCATGTATAGCTCGGGTTGTGACCCATCTTCGCCTTCATGAAATCACTATAAGGGAATTACTTCGCCTTTAGCAACCTTCCCAACAAAGAATCGGGCTCTCTTAGCAGTCTCTATCCCTGCTTTGCTAAGAGGGCCTTATTGAATAATTCTAGGTCTCTGAACCCCAAACCCCCCATTCTCTTCGCACGGCTCATGCGTTTCCAACTCATCCAGTGGGTTCGCTTTTTCCCGTCACCATCCCCCCACCAGAAGTCAGCCAGATGGTTTTCTATCTCTCTGCACAGGCCCACCGGAAGTTGAAAACACGACATTGTATAGGTCGGGATAGCTTGCGCAATGGATTTGATTAACACCTCCTTTCCGGCTCTAGAGAGGCATTTCTCCTTCCAACCTTTCACTTTCTTCCACACCCTCTCTTTTAATTGCTGGAAAATGATCTTCTTTGATCGCCCTATCATTATCGGAAGACCTAGGTACCGCTCATGCTTCTGTACTTCCTGGATCGCTAAGATAGCCTTGATTTCCTCCCGTCGTTCCTCCCCTACATTCTTGCTGAATGAGAGTTCTGATTTTGAGAAATTCACCTGTTGCCCGGACGCTTCTCCATAAGTATGGAGGATATCAACCACTTCATTGCTCTATTGACAGGTTGCTCTCAGAAACAAGACACAATCATCCGCAAAAAACAGGTGGGAGATTACCGGAGCTCTAGGCGCAATTCTTATCCCCTGGATTCTCCCTGCCATCTCACTTACCCTCAGCATCTCTGATAGCCCCTCTGCACATAGAAGAAATAGGTATGGGGAAAGCGGGTCTCCTTGTCGAAGTCCTCTATGCGAAACAAAGCTATCTGTCAGCTCCCCCTCAATGAGTATCGAGAAGGAGACTGTGCTAACACACTTCATCACAAGAGCTATCCACCTTTCGTCAAACCCAAATCTCCCCATACAGTGTTGTAGGAAAGACCATTCTACCTGATCATACGCTTTCGCCATGTCTAATTTCAGCGCCATGTAGCCTTTGTTCCCCCCTTGTCTCGTCTTCATGTAGTGAAACAATTCAAAAGCCGCCAAAACGTTGTCTGTAATCAGTCTACCAGGTACAAAGGCACTTTGACTCGGAGCAATCAGCTTCCCAAGAACACTCTTCAACCTGTTTGTTAGCACCTTCGAGACAATCTTATAGACTACATTACATAAGCTTATGGGCCTCAACTCTTTCATACGAGTCGGATCCGTTACCTTTGGGATTAAGGTTATGAAAGTGTGGTTTAGTCCCAAAGGCATCGGCCGACCGTTAAGGATGTCTAAAACATAATTTGTGACGTCGGTCCCAACAATATGCCAACACCTTTGGTAAAAAAGTGCTGGCATACCATCCGGTCCCGGTGCTTTTGTGGGGTGCATAGAGAAGAGAGCGTGTTTTACCTCGCTAGCGGTGAAGGGACGTAAAAGCTCAGAGTTATCCTCCTCCGTCACGAAAGGCTCGATTCCTTGGGTAGCCACTTCGGGGGGTGCTTTGATATCGGTTTCAAAAAGATTGCGGAAATAGGCCATTGCAATTCTAGCCTTCCCCTCAAAAGATCTCTCCTCCACTCCCTCATCATTGATCAGCTTGCGCACCATATTTCTCTTCTTTCTCCCAGCTGCCTTTTTATGAAAGAATTGCGTGTTCCGATCCCCGCACATAAACTCATTCGCTCGAGCCCTTTGAAACCAAAGCATCTCCTCTTTATCCATGAGATCACTTTCTTCCCTTTCAAGTTCCCTTCTTTCCCTCACGAGATCACCTCTCAATCCCCCTTCACTTAAAATTTTCAGCCGATCCCTGATGGCAGCTAGCCGAGACCTGACATGCCCGAAACTAATCCTATCCCACTCCTTCAAATCTTGGGCACATCTCTCTATTTTCCCTCGCACAGTTTGGTCCACATTTATCGAACCCGGGTTCATCCAACCATTTTGAATAACCTCCATGCAGTCCTCATCGGTGAACCACATAGCCTCAAATCTAAACGGTTTCCTTCTCTTCCGTCTGTTCTCACCCACATCCCCATCCAAGCACACCTTTATCGGGAGGTGATCTGAATGACATCTCTCTAGATGTTTTACTCGGATTTGAGGAAATATTTCGGTCATCGCTTGATTGCAGAACACCATATCCAACCTCTCCTGAATGAGACCATCACCCTCCCTTCTATTATCCCAAGTGTATAGGTTCCCGGTGAACGGAATATCCCTCATCTCGCATCGTTCTAGCACTTCTCTGAATTCCATCACCAATTCGAAGTCAGTCTCATGACCACCCGCTTTGTCATTCAGGGAAGACAATAGATTAAAGTCTCCCATAATCATCCATGCGGAGTGAGGGTCCTCATTCAATCTACTTAGCAAGCTCAGAGTATGCAGCTTCTCATTACCCTTCGGACACCCGTATAGACCCGTTACCCTCCACTATACTCCTTCTTCAAACTTAGCACAAGCGTCTATGTGATGTTGTGTATAAGACACAATATTAATCGCACACTCCTCCCCCCACAAAAGAGCTAAGCCCCCTTACCTTCCCACCTTGTCCACCACAAACATGTTCTTATACCCCAGCTGTATTTTCACCTCCTCCATTCTCCTCCTATCACTCTTGGTCTCAATCAAAAAGAGTATCCCTAGGGCCTCTCTCCTCACCATCTCGGTGAGTTTGTTAACTGCTCGGGCCTTCCCCAATCCCCGACAGTTATAGCTTATGCAATTCATTGATCCCGTCGGGGGACTTCGTCCCCGACCGATATCATTGTTGTGTCGTTGGTGGAGCTCTCAAGCCTCATTCGTTTCTCCAGTTCATTACCCGGGCAAGAATTCACCCTGTCTTCCAATTTGTCCTCATCCACTATCTCCCCCTCCTTTCTTTTTTTCCCACTTAATATTTCAATGGACCCCCCCACCCTTTTCACGAGCCGCCCTTTTCCAACGACCCCCTCCCACTTTGTTTTTCCTTTCCAATTTTCCTCCCCTCCCTTCCTTTTTTAAAAAGTCATTCTTTTCTTTCTCATGGACACTCTCCACATTCTCCTTTCTTTTATCAAGCTCCATGTGCCCCAAATCAACCTCCTGCATTCCTTTCTCCCTTTGAGCAATGGTTACTCTTTCCACTCCCTCAACTACCCTCACCTCTTCTTCACTTAACTCTCTTTCTGTTCTATCCATTTCCTGTTCCTCTTTCTCTTTTTCCTCCAGAATTTCAATTAGTGATCTCCTTCCTTTTTTCTTCTGTCCCTCACAGCTTTCCCCTTTGGAATCCGCCTTTTTTCCCCTAATTCTTTCAAGCATACTCCTCTCCTTCTCCCTCTCTGACTCGGATCTCTCCTTCAGATTTTTGATGGGTGAGGCTCTCATCCAATCCCCGTACTCACCCACAGTACGCTCTTCCTCTTCCCCTAGTTCACAGTCGATCTCCGTATGACCTACCCGCCCACATGTATAGCAAAAGTTTGGTAACCTTTCGTACTTTATTTCCAGCCACATCTTTTTTCCTTTAAGAGTAATCATAATCCCCCTCCGCAAATGTTTTGCGATATCCACCATAACCCTCATCCTTATAAACCTCCCACAAATTAGTAGATCACTCTCCTCTACTACCAATATTCCCCCAAAAACACTGCCTAACATATCCACCATCGCCCTAGTGTGTGCTTCGTAAGGAACATCGTAAATTCGAACCCAGAATGGCGTTTGTGTAAACGTCATACTCGAAACTTGCTCCATTCCCGGCTCTCTTAAGATCAGTAGCGATCTGTCGAAAGCCCAGGGACCTTCTTCTAGTACCCTTTCTTTGTCTTCTGTATCACTGAATTGGAAGCTGTATAGGTTTTCTCTGATCTCGCGGAATATGAACTCATGCCGCAGTCTCCACGCTCCCTTCATTATAGCTCTTAGTGCTTGAGCATTCAGACTACGACTCGACAACACCTTGCCAATCAGCACTAGTTTACTCTGAATTGGAATCCCCTGTGAGACTGCTTCATCCCCATCCAGCGCTGCCGCCTCTTCATCCGTAAGATGTATGCCCTTTCCTTTCTGACTCATCTCCCTGCAGTGACCTAACCCCAAAAACCGCAAAATGAAACCGATAGCAAAAGCACTTACCCGAAGAGTGGTGAATCTCGCACGGTGACGGCGAGGAATACCTAGCTCTCACGGCCCTAAACCGGAGAGAGGAACGAACGATCGGAGCCACCGGGGGGTAGACGCCGGAATCGCTCGCTATGCCCTAGGGTTTCTATTAGCGAGAGCTTTTGTTTTAGCTACACTCACATCTTAAACAATTATTCCTTATTTCACTACACGGCCTATAATTACTGTCAAGTCAATCAAAAGTATGGAATTGGTTTGAAAACCGAAGCCAAGGGAAAATACAGTAAAAGTATAAAATGAAAGGAAAAGTAAATAGTAATCAAGTAACCCTTATTAATGCTCTGTTTTAATCATGTACTCCAAATCTCCCTTAATTCTTGTGTATACTTCTTAAACGACAATTAATTTCAAATGGGGGGAGATTTTTTATGAGAGAGATTTAGGAGTATGATGAGACAAACTTATTGTTAGAGAGTACTACGCAATTTTTACACATTTTTCTTCACATCTAAGGAAGAGTATCTCAATTCTCAACGTTTTATCATGCCTTGAGAGTTGAGGTATCTCTTCTTTTTGTAATTGAATTGGATAACGGTAAACTTAGCTCTCATTTGCCAGTTATAATTGTTCCTTTTCTTAAAGGGTTAAATATATAGATATATAACTGTACTTACAAAAGAGATAAGTTAAAGCATTGTCACAAAAAGGGGTTGTGACCATACACACCTCCAAAAAATCAAATGGTGTGTGATCTCCAACCCAATTATAATCTCTTCTACTTGTCTAAAACCCTCTGTCCCCTGATTTCACTATACAGGTCATTTCCTGAGTTTGTTAAGCAATCTAACCTCATTGAATAACTTACCTTTGCAAGGAAATATGCAATTTACAGTTTTCAATAACACGTTTCGCCCATTGTTTGGGCTCACATTGTTCGCCTCTAAACACTATACCATTACGGCCCACTCATGTGAACATAACCCTCCCCTATCGTGTAGTTGGTTCCTGTGCAAACCAAGCAAGCAACTCTGCAATACCACCTGCCATCCTCGGAAGCCCAATCCAGTTCGACTTCATCTCTCACTTCCTTCACCATCATGCATTCAAACTAAAGTATTGATCTTGTTTATTATGATGACTTTTGGGTTTTTTTTATTAGGAAAAACTTCGAATGAGAGAACTCTATTCGAAAGCATCATGTCGGATGAGGCCAAGTGGGCTTGTATGAAGATACAAATCTAGTCCCCTTGTAGAGTAGCAAAGGTGTGTAACCTTATCTACTACTCGGTTACCAATACGGGGAATGTGTGATATTCTAGCTGAATTTACAGTTTTGAGAAGGGTTTGGATATCAGACATAATCATTTCTATTTCCCATGGACAATCAGTTTGTGAGTTAAGAAAATCCGTTATAATTTTCGAGTCTCCTTCTATGATTAGGTCCGTTATCTTTAGATCCTTGTCTTTTTCCAACCCAAGGCGAAGGGCAAGAGCTTCCGCCATGAGAGGAGATTGTCCCCCAATAGTTTTGCCTCCAATGCTAACTGGATCACCATGCCAATTTTGGGTGATGAACCCAATAGAACAGTTTGTTGTCGATATAAAGGATCCGTCGAAGTTCAGCTTGTATTTCCCTGTCGAAGGTTTCCTCCAATGATATGTATGTTTGTTTTTATTTTTGTTTTGGCCTAGTACCTTTTCGTTATTTGTTGAACCCTAATTTTCATATTCGTTCCATCTATTTGCCCTTTTCCAGTTTTCAATGTTGTCCCTAATCATTTTCCTAAAGCCCTCTGGGGATGGGATACTTTTTTCCCTGAAATTAGTTTGGTTTCTAGCAAACCATATAGTCCATCATCTAACTGCGATATGTTGTCTCTTCTCCACCGGAAGAATCGAGCCAATAATTTGTAAGATTTGATCCATATCACTATTGTTACCTAGCAAAGTCTGGATCTTATGGGATAGTTCTCTGGAAAATTGTTGTTGGAAGTTGTTGATGGGGCATTCTATGAATAGGTGTATATCATTTTTCTCTTCTTGGTTGCAAAATATACACGTCCTTGGTACCACCACACCCTTTTGGGATAAGCGGGTAGCCGTGGCAAGTCCCTTTTGTTTTATTTTCCTTATAAAGTTTTTAACTTTAGGGGGAACGTCAAGTCCCCAAATCCATGAGAATTCCTCCGATGGTCGTTGTGAGGTTGCTAATACTAAACTATAAGCACTCGTCGTCGTAAACCAACCCTTTTTGGCTGGCCACCAGTAAAGTCGATCTGTAAAAGGGGTGATTGGCAAAGGTATGTTCGTGATTTCCTCTATTACTTGGGCAGGGAGAACATAAAGCAGCTTCTCCTTCCACCACTGTCCTCCGATAATGTAGTCGCTCTCAAAATCCCGTGGGTTTATATTATCATGCGAATCTATCCTGTTGTTGAGAGGAGTCGTTGTTACCCAATTTTCGGTCCAGAACTTAATTGATTTCCCATCCCCCACTTGCCAAATGAGCCCTGTTTTGAATTTTGGGATTAGCGAGCTTAATTTTGACCATTGCCAAGAGACATTACCTTTCCTAGAGTAGTTCAGTAGGTGACTTTCTTTTAAGTATTTGTACTGAATAATTTTGACCCAGTAAGGAGGAGCCAGATAAAAATCGCGAGGATTCAACTTTGAAGTCAATTTTTTTTTAATATATACAGGTACATCCATTGGGTCGTTCAAAGAGCTCAATGGACGGGTCTAAAGGGAGAGTAGTAAAACACTGGAAGGGTGCAAAAGCTTGCCTCTGCCCTTTGTGCAGGAAGATGGAGGAAACAGAAGAGCACTTGTGGTTCTAATGTAAGGTAATCATGGAGGTTAAAAGAGGTGTGTGGCGTTGGATCGACCTCCCGGACCGGTTGGGAGGCATCGCTGAATGGCTTAGGTGGTTCAAGAGTGATAAGTCCAAGGTGAAGAAGGGAGCACAATTCCACTCCAAACTCATAGTTTTCCTTACTTTTTATATATTATACTTGGATGGGCCAAAATGAGGTGGTATTCAGCAATGTAGTTTGTAAGTCGAAGAAGTGAGCGGAAAAAATTATTGAAACTTGTAAAAACTGGATCTCCTTGAGGTGTAAAGGCAAAACACCTGTGGAGAAAGCATGGGTATGTCGTATCACTAAGTAGTGATAATGCATATTTAGATAGGCATTATAGAGTAGTTTTAGGATCATTTAGAGGTATATATTGCATTTTAAAGGGTTAGTTTACTTGTTTGCTCATTTGGTACGTAAGTGCGGGATCTACACAAGTTTAGCGAGTAATTGCAGATTTAGGATCCGAGGAAGCGAGGAGGTCGATCATGAGAAGTCTATGGACCATACGGAGGCAAGGAACAAGCTAGACAAGCAAGGGGGAAATCACAAGGAAGAAGCAAAGTGTGTACAAGAGCCAAAAACCGCACCCGCAGCAAGAGAACAAGAGAACACACAAAAGCCGCGCACGCGGCCATGGGGCAGCACCCGCTGCCAGAATTCCTGGGTTTTCTGCAAAAGCCGCGGGCGCTGCGGTCCTCTGGTGCAATAGCAATCTGAAAATACCCTGAGTAGCCATCTAAGAAACAATAAAAGGAGCGCCCAGCAAGGCGCTCAAGCATTTGATCAATGAAAGGAAGAGGGAAGTGATCCTTACGAGTCACCGCATTCAACTTGCGGTAATCAATGCATACTCTCCAGCCCGTTTGGACTCGTGTAGGAACTAGCTCACCCTCTTTGTTCTCTACCACTGTGATGCCTCCTTTCTTAGGCACCACTTGTGTCGGACTCACCCAATTGCTATCCGAAATGGGGTAAATCATGCCGGCTTGAAGGAGTTTCAGCACCTAACATTGATAGATGCTCCTAAGTCTAACATAGCTCTTTCAAACTTAGTCTCACCTATCGTACAAGGAATGGTGAACATACCTGGATCGCTACACTTCTCGGGCAAACGCTGTCGAAACATAGCGGATACATGCTCACTCACCTGTACTTTTTGCTTCCCTTTCAACTTTTGGTTCCTCTTTATCGTGCATAGTTCCTTTAAGAACTTAGCGTATCGAGGAATACTTTTAATGAGCTTGAGAAGGGGGATATTTACCTCACATTTGCTAAATGCTTCGAAGATCTCTTTGTCGCTCTCCGGTCTACACAATCACGCACTCCGTTCGTCATTCCGACCACAAAGCATCCACCTTTCTTCCCACCACCCAACACTACAAACCACCATCGTTCTCCACCACTCTCCATCACAAATCACCCAAAATCCACCCACATTGTGACGATCAGAGTGTTTATCCACAAAAAAGGGGCAAAGGTTGCTCTTTTCGACGAAGATTCTTGAGTTTCTCCACCTCGGCACCACCGTTGGAGCACCCGGAGCCACGTCGGAACACCCGGAGGACGACTCCCGCTGACCAGAAAAGCAGCGCCCGCTGCCAGCCCGCGGCCCCACCCGCAGCCAAAACAGCGAATACCGAATTTCGGGCAGCGCCCGCGGCTTCCCCAGCGGCACCCGCGGCCACCTCCTTCGGCCTCCTTTTCCACTGTTGTCGACGCGTGGATCCTTGTAAGTGCCCTTTCTCCGCTCTTCCATTCCATTATTGATAGGAAGGATGCCGAGACCCCATGGATTGTCTAGTGAGCAAAGGAAGAATTGGGATAAACTTGAGGGTCGGGAGATTTTATCGACAAAATTCTTCCATGTGGGCACTTTAAGAGTACTTAGGATGGAGCGAATAGTGCATCAATTGTTAGAAAAAGGAGGTTTGAGAGATTTTGTTACAAAGAATGCCCCGACTTATCCAAGCCTAGTTTGTGAATTCTTGAGTACATTGAGGGAAAACCGGGATGGTGGCATTGAGTTTAGGCTAAGGGGAAGGGCTTATGATTCAGACAGGAGACGATTTGCTAGAGCCTTTGGAGTATCTGCCCAACCCACCAATGACTGGTCCAGAATCCCCAAGTCTACGACCAGAAACTTCTGGCAGAGAGCGACTGGGCGTCTCATGCAGCCCAAGGCGGGAGAATATAACTACAGCATCCTCCACCCACCCCTACGTCTTTGTCACAAGGTCTTGAACAACACCTTCCTAGGGCAAGCGGAGGTCAACAAGGTATCTTTGAACGCTTTGGCTTTTCTTTGGTGCTTGACTCCGGAAGGTGATCACATTCCGGATTGGGTGGATTTATTTTTAGAGCACTGCAAGGCGGTGATAAAGAAGACATCGTCTATCGGTTTTGGGGGTCTTATCACGTTGATAGCTCTCGAGCATGGGGTTGACATTTCAGACCTTCAGGATTCGGTGGGTGATCTCTTCCTCTTAGACTTGCCGGCGTTGAAGAGGGCAAACCATTTGGTGGGAGAGGGTCCCTCTTTCATCTGGAAGGCAGCGAAGAACAACGTCCATCGAATTCGGCTACCTAGGCCGTTTCCTTTTGGACCAACGGCTGAGGATTTCTACATTCCGCCCGATGATCCCCAAGCGCTCCTGACTTTGGGATTTGGACCGGCCCATGATGAGGACGAGGGGAATGAGGAGGAGGAAGAGGATGTTCCACCTAGTGAGCCCATGGACTTCCAGACTGGGCCATCTCATGGGGGTGCTGGCTCTTCTGGCACTTCTAGAGGGGATGAGCCCTCCTTATGGACACTTCTTCGGCAGTTGGAGGCCTTGCGAGTTGAGCAGCATGACTTGTGGGAGAACCGGCAGGACCTGCACCAGGAGGTCTCCTACCTTCGCCAGGACTTCCAGGGTTTCTCCGTGGACCTTACCACGATTCGGGAGACACAGACCCAGCTTGTGCAGAATCAGGCTGAATATGATCGTCGCCAGGAGGAGTCCCACCGGTTCCAGATTGAGTCCCATAGACTTCAGATGGAGGCTATTCAGCGCTTGCATCAGCGCCAGGAGGAGTTCTTTCATTTTGCCTATCCGACGTTCCCGCCATACCAGCCTCCACCTCCACCTCCGCCATACCAGTGAGCTTGTGAGTTTTACTTTTCTCCTCTCTTGTTATTTCTAATTTTTGTTGTTTTGATTTCATTGAGACAATGAAAACTTCAAGTGTGGGGGAGGGGATTAGTGTACATAGTAGGTTGCATTGCATATCGAGCATGTTTCAATTATCCTGCATAATATTCATATTTAATAGTTTGCATCTTAATTTCTATTTAAAAAAAAAATGGAAAAAATGAAAAAGAAGAAAAAAATCATGCATTTGCATATAATATGTCATTGTCTAAACAACCACCAAGTCAAGTGAGTCCTCAAAAGTTTATTAAAGTTATGATCATATAAGTCCCATGGCATGTTTGAATTGCTTTAGCCTTATCACACTTATAGTTTTTATGTGGAACATAGCTAGGTGAACATAATTAAGCTTGTATGATCTAAGTTCCTAGCATGACTGAAATCCAACAAAAGTTTAACCTTGTGAGATTGATTTTTGGCCTTATTGGGACTACACTTCATTGAGTCCTTTTGCTCTTGTTTCATGTGTGTGAATACTCTTCAATGCTTCTACCTCTTGGAATTGATTTGGTTATCTATGTCAAGGCTGTATTTATATGTTTGTTATTGGGGAATTTCACATGATTGAGGCACCTTTATTAACCTTATTTGACTTTATTCCACCGTACATATGATCCTCTGCTTTAAGCCAATTTGAGCCTAATTGCCTAGTCTTTTGTAGCTCCACAAGACTTTCCATAGCCAATTATAGCCTGACCCCATCCGGGAATTAGGAATGGTTGGTGAATATTTATATTGTGGATGATGGTTGTTAGCGGTGGATTGTATGGTTGATGCACTCTCATGAAATGTTTGATTATTGCTAGTATATTCATTACTTGGGACCTAAGGAGGATAAAATTCACTTAGGGGTAAAAGTTAAGGAAAATCATTTGATATAGCATGAAAACAAAAGAGAGAAAAGAAAAAAAAAAGAAAAAAAAAAGAAAAGGAAAAAAAAAAAGAGAATAAAGGGATGAGTTGAGTATGGTTTGTAAAGTTGTATGCTTGAGATTGGAGTTGTATTACAGTGTGGAGTATGGTATGAGTTTATGAGTGGTATGATGATTTATTTGGTTGCTTTCTTAGTTCCCGGATTATGAGCACCACATGGCCTAAATTGTTCCATACCTTATGTTTTCCACCTTGGCCCCATTACAACCCATAAAAAGACCTCATGATGATTTTTGCCGATAATGACATCCACGGTGGAGATTGTGATTCAATTTCAATTCTTATGTAGCTTAGTTGCATTTTGGATAGAGTTTGAGTGATCATTGATAAACCTAAACACTTGAGTGAGAGCGAAAACACTTTATTCCCGGTGAGGTTGGATGGATAAACATGCGGGCTACTTGATCACATCAATACTTGCTAGGACATTTGTTTGCCTTGTCTATGTTTGCACTTTGATGAGATGTTGCTTTTGATGAGGTTATTGCATGAAGGATTGTGTTTGTGGGATGAATGACTAATAAATGTTTTGTTTTGCTCGAGGACAAGCAAAAGGCTAAGTGTGGGGGAGTTTGATAATGCATATTTAGATAGGCATTATAGAGTAGTTTTAGGATCATTTAGAGGTATATATTGCATTTTAAAGGGTTAGTTTACTTGTTTGCTCATTTGGTACGTAAGTGCGGGATCTACACAAGTTTAGCGAGTAATTGCAGATTTAGGATCCGAGGAAGCGAGGAGGTCGATCATGAGAAGTCTATGGACCATACGGAGGCAAGGAACAAGCTAGACAAGCAAGGGGGAATTCACAAGGAAGAAGCAAAGTGTGTACAAGAGCCAAAAACCGCACCCGCAGCAAGAGAACAAGAGAACACACAAAAGCCGCGCACGCGGCCATGGGGCAGCACCCGCTGCCAGAATTCCTGGGTTTTCTGCAAAAGCCGCGCCCGCGGCCATGGGGGCAGCGCCCGCGGCCATCCTGGGCCGAACCAGCGCGGAATTTACATCTTTCTTAAAGTGGGCTTATCTTTGGGAAATACTTTCTAGGTTTTTTAGGACGGTATTCCTAGGTATTTAAAGACTTATTTTAGTTGTTTTTAGGTTATCTTTTATCCATTGAAGAATTGAGAGACGCCGTTTAGAAGCATGAGCAACTAAACTCATCGTGTTTTGCCTACGATCAAGACTTGGTTTTGTTGAATTGTGAGTTTGGAATTCTAGTTGTTTCCTATTATCTTCTTCAATTTCTTTGTGCTTCTATTATTTATGGTGTTGATTCTATCTTGATTCGCGACCTCGTTAGAATTGCATCATTGCTAGGGTTTTGATTCATACGTTTGTGAAGCCTAATCCAAAGTAGCAAATACAATTAAGTGGATCTCATAGAAAAGCTTGATTGTATAAGAAATTGACTATAGGTTAAATGTTAGTTCTTTAGGGAATTAATATTGCTTATAAGCTTTATATATCTTGAGACTTAGTGCTATTCCTAGGATTAAACCTTAATCCGTGTTAAGATTGCTTAGGAATAAGGGATTATTAGGACTCATAGGACTAATAATCTATTTAAATCAAGATAAGAGTTGATGATAGAAAAGATACAACTAGAAGGAAGAACTATGATCAAGGAGACGAACCAAAGTTGAGAATCGTAGGTGAAACATCTCATCCATCATTGTCTACAACCATCACCATTATTCACTTTTTGAGTTCTTTGCATCTTTACATCTCTACACCCCCTTATTACTCTTGTTGGTGATTATAACACATAAAGTAACGGTAGTTCCCTGTGGATCGACTCCGGACTTACTAGCTATACTAGTTGGTTGGTTTGGATATTCTTTTGATAGGAAACACAACGATTTTGTCCTGTCAAGTAGCGAGAGGGATGGGAGCTATAGTACTCATCATTAGAAGTTGTAAGAGGTATACGAGCTTTATCCAACTCCCTTTTGTTTTTGTGGGTTAGATTCACATGGTTGGAGAGTGGTGACTAGTTGCTCTCCTTTTGTACAATTAGATCATTTTGATCGTATATATAGATTTACCTCTTAAAAAAAAAGGCCCCAAATCTAAATGGCTTTGAAATATACTACTCTCTCCGTTACTTAAAACTTGACATTTTACTATTCATGCACGTTTTTTTAGATGTTAAAAACTATATAAAATATTAACTTTTTAAATAAATTTTTAAATAATTTCATACTTATTACAATTAAGTACTCCGTATGAATTTATAAAAACAAATGCTAAAAAATGTTAATATTTTATATAGTTTTTATCATTCTAAAAAAGTGTGCATGAATAGTAAATGGCAAGTTTTAATTAACAGATGGAGTATATATTAATGTACATATTTTTTTAATGGTGAAATTAATGGTAAAGTGAAAAGAGGCTTTTTCTAACTCCACAAAGATGCTTCGTTTTCTTTGCTTCCGCCCTTTGTGGCAACTGAAAGTTCACGTTGTCGCCTATCCCCATCATCTTTTATTCTTCATCATCTGATTTTGATTCATCTCCTCGGAAATCTTTTAATTTGCACTATCGTCTTTCACTTTGTTTTGATTCGCCTCTCTCCAATCTCAGTCATCTAGTTTGGATTCAACAACATATGGTTTCGATCCATCTCCTCGATTCACCCTCCTTCATTGTCTTTTACACTATATCTTTTCATTCCACCGTTGAATGTTCCTATGGAGAACAATAAAGATGAATTTCAAATTGTTTGCTCTTGGATTCTCTTTTTTTGGGGGATTTGAATTCTAGATTTACATGCCTTGATTCAAGCCACTTAAATTTTGAATAGTTAGGATAGTAGGTTCCAATTTGAGCTCTTAACTTAGAGGATATTTATTGGTGAGTCAAGGGCTCACCAATAATACACGTTGACAAAAAAAAGGTGTGGTGGCCATGAGCCCGGAAAAAGCATTCTCGCAGACGAGCTCGAGCTTGTAAAGTTGGAAGTGGGCCACGGCAGACGTGCTTTTTTTTGCGCAAGTTGGCATAAAAAACGACGCCATTTCGAGAATACGAGGTGCCAAACGTTGCGTATTGTCAAGAAACAACTGCCAATAGAGGGGGAGTGCTACCACGTGGCCTAACCAGGGCACACCATGTGGCAGCGAGGTGCAATTTTTTTTTTAAAAATCGATTTAACTTTATTTTCACTAATGTAAAAAATATAAAAAATAATATTTTTGAATGTAATTTATTTTTATCTAACCATAGACACCCCTATTGCAGATATTTATTTTTTAAATAAAAGTTATCAATACCCATTTTGGGGATATTATGATCATGACGAAGGTATTGTGAGGATTTCATATGACACTTATGAGGTACTTACGGGATCAATGGAATGATCATTGGACTCACCTATTTCAAACTTCATCTCCTAATTTAAAATGATTTTAGTTTCGGGGACGAAACTTGTTTTTAGATGTGGATGATGTAAAGGAACGAATTTTAAAATCACAATTTTCGGAAAAAGGAAATTTAAAAAGGAATTTCAAACGGATTTAATTCGGATATTTTAAGGAAAACTCATCCTCAATTTAATAAATCAAACTTGAAAATCTTAAAGCGAATTCCGGCCAAATTTTGAACTTTTAATGATCGACTCCGTCTTTCACCTCAGGATACAAAAATCCCTTCCGTTGGCGATATCCTATTCGGGTTTTTAAAAATCTAATTGATTGAGATAGAGGAATTCAAAAGACCAATCGCCAGAAATTCAAATTTCCGACTCAGGACCACAATTCTGTCATTTTTCACCCATTCTTATCCAATCCAACTCGTCTCATTTGCCACCCTTTTGGCAAATCTCATCCTCTCATTCCCTCCCTCTCTTCTTGATTCCCCTTCTTTTGGACAACAAACAACCAATTCTCCTTTTCAAAAATCAGATTTGTTTGACCATTTTAACCCCCACCACTCTTCTACATACTAACTTCACCAACTTGGGAAAATGCCAAATGGAAAAAATGCCAAAAGGAGACCCTTACCTTGCTCAGAGGATACCCATGCCAAAGGTTGCACCCTTCTCCTCACGTTGTCCTCCAAATGAATCCAGACAAACAAACCTCGCTCCCATTCAACCCCCTCAGTTTGATTTCACTCTCAAAACATCTCAAAACATATCCCCCCAAATTTTGCGTCCAATTCAAACACCAGCCCATCGAGCACCCACAACAGCTCCTCTTTCCCCTTCAGACGAGCAGTAGCAGCTAGCAACCCGGTCTGAAGATCGAGCCAGAGCGAGCCGCCAGCAGGACCACCGTCACCGCCCCCTTTGTTCCCCTGTTCGCGTCCGGAAATTGTCGAGCCAAGCAGAGAAATTTCCTTCTCCTATTCCGAGCAGCAGCAACCGGCACTCCCTCCCTCCGACGTCCGAAGACGAAACCGAGCCCGAGCTGCAGACTCGGAGTCACCGACGCCGAGGTGCCCCACCTCTTTTCCCCTGTTTTTCAATTCGTGACCAGGAAGAGCTTCCCCTTTCGTTTCCGACCAAGAAACTTCGTAAAGTCACTCTTTTATGACCCCTACCTCCATAATAGACTGAGATTCGTAGCCCCTAGCCTCCTACGAGCTTGAAAGACCTTCCGAGAAGTCCGACGAAGCCGAATCGAACCCCAAAGCAACTCCGCCTAGCCACCGTGCCCAAATCCCTCTGTGAGTGCATATAGAAGGTGGTTTTAAGGAAGGTGCCCTTTGGACTTCATACATCCCACATGAAAAGTTCAAGGGTACCCAAAAGGGTTTTTAAGGAGACTCTTCCACTACCTACATTGAGAGGTTGAGGAGGAGAAGAGGCATCCACACGCGCGCCCGCCGCCGCTGTCCGTCTGGCTCAGCTCGGCTGTGCTCGTGCTCTGAGATTGGAGTTGGAGTTAATTTTTTGTGGAAAAATTATTTCGTGAGGCCGAAGATATTACGGATTAGCTTGTTCGTGCTTATCCACGAATATCTGTTTTTTCACTAGAAAATTATCTTTTCCGAAATCTTTTAAAACCGTTTTGGATGAGCTCAAATCTTCTGTTGATAGACTCGAATCTCTCCTTTGCTTACGGGATAAGGAGGATTTCGGAGCCTATATAAGGAGGGTCAGGGTTCCGCTTTTCAACACACAGCGAACACAATCGCCTCTCTCCCTCTCCTGTTTTCTCCTACCTTTTTCCCGTTTTGAGTGCATGTTCCAGTTCCAACTTCTCTCCCTCGAATGCACTTGTGAGAGAAGCCGGTGAAATCCCCTACCACGCTTCTCATTCAGTGGCTCCCATACAATCTGCACCATTGTCGGGGGCAAATACGTTTCTTATTCAATGGCTCCCATACCACGCTTCACCGCAGCCTTCGCCGCTTCACAGAAACACGATTTGGCCTACATCCCTAACGCGCTAATAAGTTTCTGTTTTACAGGTTCCAGCAGGGTCATCATCCTACAATGAGAAACGTATTTTAAAAGTATGATCAATGGCCGCCGTCGAGATCTCCTACAAGAAGCCGCTGCTCGATCTCTCAAAGCTGGAGCCTTTGGATGGCTCGAACTACAAGCGCTGGTCCCAGAAGATGCTGATCTTCTTTGAGCAACTGGAGATTGACTATGCGTTGTTCCAAGACCCCCTGCTGCCCCTGCGGTTGCAGCTGTTGCTGAGGGCGATGCACCGCCCAACCCTCCTGCGCCTTTTGCGGAGCTCGTGAAGTACCAATGCGACAACAAAACCGCAAGAGGCTACCTGCTGAACCACATGACGAACGCTCTGTTCGACCTGCTGCTGGTCCAGAAGTCTGCTAAGACTATCTTGGAAACCCTAGACAAGAAGTACAACACTGACGATGCTGGGAAGCGCAAGTACGAAGTCTGCTAAGACTATCTTGGAAACCCTAGACAAGAAGTACAACACTGACGATGCTGGGAAGCGCAAGTACGTGTCTGGACAATGGATCCAGTTCAAGATGGTGGACGACAAGCCTACCATGGAGCAGGTGCATGAGTACGAGAATTTGGTAGCGGATATACTAGCTGAAGGGATGAAGATGTGAGAACTTCTTCAGGCCAATGTCCTGATAGAGAAATTTCCTGAGTCTTGGGCACGCTGCTGCAATCACCTCAAACACAAAAAGAAAGTTCTTACCTTGGAGGAACTCGTCAGCCATCTGAAGATTGAGGAAGCCAACCGGCTGAAGGAGAAGGAGACCTCCAACACTGCTGCAGACTCGGTAAAAGCTAACATTGTTGAATCTCCGCAAGTCAACAAGAAAGGCAATAAGTCGCCTTTCAACAAAAAGAACAAGAAGGGCCCTAGAGGACAAAACAACAAACCTGCGAAGTTCAAGAAGAACAAAAATGGAGAGAAGTAGAACAACACTGGATGCTATGTGTGTGGTCGACAAGACCACAGGGTGTTCCAGTGCCGTGAGAGGAAGGATGCTCAGTATGATGTCCAAAAGAACAACGGAGGGCAGGACAAAGGCAATGCAAACGTCACTGAAGGTGGTGCTCCTGAAATCATTGTTGCAGTGGTCACTGAAGCTAACATCATTGGGAGCATGACCGAATGGATTGTGGACACTGGGGCCACAAAGCACTTCTGCGCCAACAGAGAGCTCTTTGATGAGTTTGAACTTGCAAGCGGAGCTAAGCAAGTCTACATGGGGAACTCAAGCCAGTCAGAGGTGTTGGGTGTTGTGAACAGAATCTGCCATGTTTTACAGTAACTTTTATATCGATTTCTGTATACATTGCATTCATTTGGGCTAAAATAGTACGGAACCTATGTAGTTTATGTTTATTTGCCAAATTATGGAATCTACACCAGTTTCTATTTACTTCGCAGAAATCAAGGCATTTTACAGCAGTTCTACAGAAGGTCGGAAAAGCTCAGAAAACCACTACAGAAGTCCAAGGTCCAAGCAGCAGAACCAGTCGAATCGAGCCAAGAACCCAACCTACTCGATCTCGAGTAGCTCTTACTCGACCTAGACGAGCATGTCCGAGCAGGCCTTGTCGATCAGGAGCAACATCGAGAACCAGACCAACACGGCTCCGGACCCAACTCGATCTCGACAAGCCCTAGTCGAGATCGACGAAGCCCAGACACCACACCCGGAGTCGAGGAGAGAAGCTGACCGCGACGAGAAGCTGAGCACACCCTACTCGATCTCGACGAACCTTAGTCGAGATCGACGAGCCCCTGAGTCCAGATCCGAGCTTGCCGAGGAGAGCCACCCGAGGAGACCTAGTCGACGATCAACCCTACTCGACATCGACGAGGGTCACTCGAGGTCGACGAGCCCTGTGAACCAAGTCCGAGCCACATCGAGCAGAGCTAGCCGGGAGGTCCAGTCGACGAACCATCCTTGTCGAGGTCGACAAGCCGTAGTCGAGGTCGAGTAGACCAGTTTCCAGCAGCTTCTCGACGAAGACCTGTCCGACTAGAATTGGGATTCCTTGGGTGCGAAGGAAGTCGATTCTATCCCAATCCATCAAGTTCTATCCAAGGAAGCAAGATCTATCAAGACATGAAGACTTACCCTATTTAGTTTTATCTTTTCCTTTTATATTTAATTCCTTAAAGCATTTATTTATCTTTTTAAGCAAATTAGATATAATTTTAGATAGAGATAGATATCTTCTTTCCTAGAATAGCTAGGGAATGAAGGCTATAAATAAAGCCCTATGGGCTGAGCATTAGGCAATCCAATTCACAAGTTAGAGAAGTAGTTCCACAGATACAGTTTAGGAGTTTAAGGTTTTGGCTTTCTGCGAAAGTTGATTGCCAGGATTGTAAAGGCTTTTGAATTTAGTTTTAATGCAAGTTTCTTCTTTTACATCAATGTCTGCGATTGCGATGAGGCGTGAGTAGTCCACCCACTTCTGGGGCTGGGGTTAGCCCGACGGTGGCCATGTGAGGCGATGCGATAAAGGTTAAATTTTTGTGCAATTCATCTTCTATCCCTATGAGCATGATTCTTTTGCGAGAGTTGAAGGTGATCCTTGTTTGTGTTATTGAAGTGAAAGTGATCTTAATGCAACTTGGGTTAATTATGTGAAAAAGGGTTAGTAACAATTAGGGTTTATGCGAGAGCCTCTATATGCCTATTTGTTAATAACGAAAGTTATTTGATGAAAAGCATGATCTTTTGTGCCTTTATGTGTTGTTTTGCATGGTTGTCGTTGTGGTGTTGAAACCCTAGCCTTGGAAAGTCTTTTAATATATTGAAGTTTATTTCTGTCAAAAATCTGCGTTTGTCTTTAATTCTGCAATTTTAATTTTCTGTGTTCTTCTCGAGATAGAGAAGAGCTGGTCGAGATCGAGTTGCATTTAGTCGATCTCGAGTAGGAGTTTGTCTTAGTCGAGTTGGTTTTCTTCTGTTTTCGTCGATTTTCACTTTCTATTTTCTGTTTCTGCCTGCCTTTGTCGATCTCGAGTAGTTGTTTGTTGAGATCGACGAGCCTCTGCCTTTGCTTTCTTTTCTTTCTTGCTTTGTTCTTTACTTTTGTTCTTTATTTTCTGTTTTATTTCTGTCTTGCTTTGCCCCTTTTCTGCGTTTCTGCCTTTTCTGCTGCTGTTGTGAGAATCTGATTGCTACCTGAGAACTGCTGACGTGCTTCCTCGTGGATTCGATCCTGACTTTTCTCTTACTACAACGGGAGGAAGTCTTGTATTTATTTGCTGAGACAGGGAAGTCCGTTTGATCTTTATTCTATATTTATTTCATACTTGACCATCCTCCTTCAACAACATTGGGCAAAGGGAAGGTCTCGCTGAAGCACACCTCAGGTAACATCCGGAGCCTGCGGAATGTCTTTTATGTGCCTTCCCTGTGACGGAACCTGATCTCTGGAGGGCTCTTATCTCGAGTCGGGCTAAAGGGAGTCATGGAAGGTGACTCTATAGTCTTGTCCAAGAATGGAAAGTTTTTAGGGAAGGATTACAAGTTTGGTGAATTGTTTGTTTTGCAAACTGTTGTTGATTCTACTAATATAGCTTCTACTTCCGCTTATATCGTTGTTGATGTTGATCTTTGGCATGCTAGATTAGGTCATGTGAATGTTGAATCTGTGAACAAATTGCATAAAATGGGCCTAATCTCAAACTTGGGTAATAATGATCATAAAAAATGTGAAATTTGTGTGGAAGCTAAGTTCACCAAGAAACCTTTCAAACCTGTAACAAAGAGGTCCACCGAATTTCTAGAATTAGTTCACACCGATCTAGCTGATTTTAGGAACTCTGAGAGCAGAGGTGGTAAAAGGTATTACATCACATTTGTAGATGAATATTCTAGATATACCAAGTTGTATTTGCTGAGATCTAAGGATGAGGCAGAGAAAATGTTCTTAATCTACAAAGCCGAGGTAGAAAACCAACTTGACAGAAAAGTTAAAAGGCTTAGATCCGATAGAGGTGGGGAATATGGGACAACGTTTTTGAAAGAATTATGTGAGAATGATGGCATAATTCATGAACGGACAGCATCCTATAGCCCTCAATCGAATGGAGTAGCAGAAAGAAAGAACTGAACTTTAAAAAACATGATGCTTTCTATGCTTGTGAGTTCTGGGTCACCCGGCTCTTTGTGGGGTGAAGCTGTTCTTTCTGAAAACTACATTCTTAACAAGGTACCCCATAAGAAGTTAGACAAAACCCCTTATGAACTATGGAAATGACATCCTCTTAACCCAGGGTTGATGAGAGTGTGGGGGTGTTTAGCTAAAGTTATGATTCCTGCATTTAAGAGAGATAATCTTGGATCTAAGACTGTTGATGCCATGTTTGTTGGTTAAGCTGAGAACAGTGCTGCCTATAGGTTTATGTGCTTGCATGACAGATCTATGTGTGAATATCGTGATGCTGAATTTTTTGAGCATATTTTTCCTTTGAAGAAATATCATGATATTATTCCTGCTGTTTCTGAACCTGCATCTTTGTCTTTACCTGATTATATCAATGTTGATGAACCTAGTGAAATTAGAAGAAGTAAAAGACGTAGATCTGAAACTAGCCATGGTCCTGATTTTGTGACTGATTTCTTAACTGAACTCCGTGATTTTGATGAAATCAATGAAGCTCTAGTTTATGTTCACATGAT
Source organism: Persicaria tinctoria (assembly GCA_037127255.1). NCBI lineage: Eukaryota > Viridiplantae > Streptophyta > Magnoliopsida > Caryophyllales > Polygonaceae > Persicaria > Persicaria tinctoria. The sequence continues at coordinate 35,171,250 of JBANSL010000012.1, read as the reverse complement.
AGAGTATGAACCTGGAACATATAAAGAAGCTATGAGTTCTGTTGATGCTAGTTTTTGGAAAGATGTTGTAAACAGTGAAATTGAATCTATCACAAGTAATCACACTTGGGAACTAGTTGATTTGCCTAGAGGTTATAAGGCCATTGGTTGTATATGGATCTTTAAGAGGAAACTTAGAACAGATGGTTCTATTGAAAGATTTAAGGCAAGACTAGTAATCAAAAGATTCACACAGAAACATGGAGTAGATGATTTTGACACCTATTCTCCTGTAACTAAGATTGCAACCATTAGAACATTATTTGCATTAGCATGTAATTACAAGCTCTTAGTACATCAAATGGATGTAAAGACTGCTTTTCTGAATGGTGATCTAGATGAGGAAATATACATGGAACAACCTCCGGGTTTTGTGGTTCCAGGTAAGGAGAACATGGTTTGTAGGTTAAAGAAATCTCTCTATGGCCTAAATCAAGAACCTAAACAATGGTATGAGAAATTCCATAACATTGTGTTGAGTTTTGGATTTGTGGTTAGTGGATCTGATGCATGTGTTTATACCAAGATGTACAATTCTTTTTGTGTTATTGTGTGCCTATATGTTGATGATATGTTGTTGTTTGGCACTAACATGCATGTGATAAATGAAACCAAAAAGTTTCTTTCCTCTCATTTTGAAATGAAAGACTTAGGTGAAGTTGATGTGATTCTAGGTGTTAAAGTGACTAGAACTAAAAATGACTTTACTTTGTCTCAATCCCATTATGTAGAGAAGGTATTGAAAAATTTTGACAACTATGATGTGACGCTAGTTAGGACCCCATATGATGCTACCATAGAGTTAGTGAAGAACTCAGATATAGGTGTTTCCCAAGAGGAATACGCTAAAGTTATTGGGAGTCTAATGTTTTTGATGAACTATACTCGGCCTGACATAGCTTATGCAGTAAGTAGACTCAACAGATATACGCATAATCCTAGCAAAGAACACTGAATTCCACTTAGAAGGTTAATGAGATACCTTAGAGGCACTCTTGATTGGGGATTACATTTTGAGGGTTTTCCCTGCATTCTAGAAGGATATTGTGATGCAAACTGGGTAAGTGGGACTGGTGAAATTTGCTCCACTAGTGGATATGTATTTACATTGTGTGGTGCAACTGTCTCATGGAAATCGACAAAGCAGAGTTACATAGACCGATCGACGATGGAGTCAGAGTTCATAGATCTAGACCTATAGCAGGGCAAGAGGCTGAGTGGCCGAGAAGCCTACTGGCAGATATACCAAAGTGGGGGCATCCAGCTCTTGCGATTTCTCTACACTGTGACTCACAGGCTGCCATTGGAGTAGAAAACAGCTGAGCGTATAATGGCAAGAAGAGGCATATACGCATCTGACATGAGGCTGTGAGGCAGTTGATAAGAAATGGGGTACTCTCTTTTAAAATCGTTTTGGATGAGCTCAAATCTTCTGTTGATAGACTCGAATCTCTCCTTTGCTTACGGGCTAAGGAGGATTTCAGAGCCTATATAAGGAGGGTTAGGGTTCCTCTTTTCAACACACAACGAACACAATCGCCTCTCTCTCTCTCTCCTGTTTTCTCCTACCATTTTCCCGTTCTGAGCGCCTGTTCCAGTTCCAACTTCTCTCCCTCGAGTGCACCTGTGAGAGAAGTCGATGAAATCCTTGGGGGACGTTTCCTTGCATACGATCTGCACCACTATCGGGGGCAAATACGTTTCTCATTCAGTGGCTCCCATACCATGCTTCACCGCAGCCTTCGCCCCTTCACAGAAACACGATTCGGCCTACATCCCTAACGCGCTAATAAGTTGTTGTTTTACAGATTCCAATAGGGTCATTGATAGAGCATGATTAGTATTGCATAATAGATTACATTAATTAGCATAGTTTAGTTGTGAATAATGCATATTTTAGTTACAATTACATGTTTACCTGTGGTGTTGGGAGAGTCAGAATCTTTGCAATTTTATGGTTAATTTCAGGTAGATGTGGATCCGACGAGGAATGAGGAGACTCTTGGATGAAGGAAGATTCAAGTTGAGAAAGGAAAGTGAAGAGCACGGGAGCGGAGTCAAATTTCGAGAGCCTAAGTGAATAACAAGTCATCAAAAGTTGTCGCTAGACATGCTGAACTTGTTTCGCACTTTCTGGAGGCCTCGGTGGTCCAATTGACTATTATAACCATGCGTTGGAAATCTTTCTTCAAGATCTACAACTTTCGTGATGACATCGAGACCAAATTCGAAATAATAAAATCACTGTGAACAGTAAAAGCAGCCACACGGCCAAGCTAGCCGCCCCATGGCCCGAACTTATGAAGAACGATTTCTCTGATCGCCGGCCGCCCCGCGGCCTGGGTTGGTTGCCCCGCGGCCCTCGCAGAAACACGCCGTTCAGAATTGGACTTTAATTAGGGTTTTTGTTTTATTATTTGGCCGACTTTCTAAGTACTATATAAGGCTTTTCTAGTTTATTCTACCATGAACCTTATGCACTTTATTCCATTGTTGAGAGCGCCGTTGAGCATGAGCAACTAAACTCTCGAGGTTTCACCTACAGTTTGGATCTTTGATTATTGAATTGTGAGTTTCTTAATCTAGTTCTTATTCCTACTCTAATGTTTTGACTTCTTTGTGCTTAGTTGCTTGAATGTGTTTTATTCTCTCTGGCCTGATCAACTAGTTAGAGTAGATTCATTCAATTGCTAGCATGTTGAATATCGACTCGTAGCTTGATATTATGTGTACCTTGGTTAATTCATAATCTTAATGCTATCTCTAGGTTGAATCTTAACCGTGTTAGAGTTATTTAGAGATAAGGGTTGCTAGGACTCGTAGGACTAGTAATTTACCTAAGATCTGGACAAGGACATTGATAGGAAAAGACAAGAACTGAAGGCTGAAACAAGGATCGAATTCATCAATGGAAGTGATAAATTGTAGGTGAACCTATTTCTCTCCACTGTATTCTTAAACCAATTTTCTTTGTTTGCTTGTTTCCGCTTTGATAAAAGGCGGATCTTTTACACACCAAAAACCCCCATATTTTTACTAGCGATTAGAATTGATACTTGAATTGAATAGATTTCCATGTGGATCGATCTCTTGCTTACACACTATACTAATTGTGAGTTTGAGTATTCTTTGGCAAGAACAACGACAGGTTTTCCTCTTGTCAAATTTGGCGCCGTTTCCGGGGAAATTCTTATAAATTTCAGTTGTTTTTTTTATCTCTAACTTTTGTACATATTTACATCTAACCCCGTCGTGGACCTATCTTACGGTTCACAACACCTTATTACTAATATTTCTCGATGTTGAAGTTATGGCAGTTTCAAGGAGAGTATTTTCACAATTACCTCACAAGAGTACAAACTTTATTTGACATCCGTTATTCACGGGGTTTCCGAGATAGTGTGGGAGATCTGGTGGTTTGCGTTTTTGAGGGCATGACTCCTGAGACCCGAGAACTTTCCAGGTCGATAAACAATGGAAGCTTTGCTGGTTTAGGAGTGTCAGGATTATGGGATCTTCTCTGCTACACGGGTCACCAATCGGCGGAGGAAGAATCCTACACTTCGACGTTTCAACCAATGGAGTACTCCAACCCATCCATGGAGGAGTCAACCACTGTCTTGATGGAGCAAATAGGGCAATTACATGAGATAGTGAATCAAAATGGGGAAGCAATGAATCAAAGTGGGGAAGCAATTATCTGACTCTCTAAAACATTGAAGGAGTTGATAGTTCAACAATGTTCTATTCCTCAACTTGATGAAAGCCAAGATGCAAGCAACGATGAATTCTCTGATAATGAAGAAGAGCATCTAGTGGTTATCAACACGAAATCTCAGGAAACGTCCCTAGAGATTGAGGATGTTTCGATGCTCCCTCCATTCATAGAAATCATCCCCAACTCGCCTATCAAGGAGCCAAGTCTGGAACTAATTTCTATGGTTCCCGAACAAGAAACTGGTACTTTTTGCAAATTGGGAGATTTTGGTGAATATGTCGATCCATGGAGCCACTACTTCAACAAACCACCAACAGAACTGTGTTGGTGGTCCTACATACCCTCAAGGGAGAATCAAGCTCGAATGAAGGGTAAGTTGGTAATGGTTCTCATTGCTGATTTTTTAATTACCAATTGTTTCATTTTCAGTGTGCATTCGAATATCGGTTGGGCACGAAAGTTTGATTTGCTTTTGAGGGCACTGTCGATGTCCGCTTGAGTCTTGAATGAGTGGATGAATAAATTGTCGAGCCAATGACAGTAAACAAATGCGCTACTTGGGAGGCAACCCAGGGTTGTGTCGTGGCCTCTGACAGGACTGAAATGTTCCATTTCCTCACTTTCCACCACCGCGGTGAACAAGTTAGTTTTTCTTTCTTTCCTTCATATTTTTATCTTTTGTTGTCTTTTATGTCATTGAGGACAATGCCTGATTTAAGTGTGTGTGTGTGTGGGGGGGGGGGGGGGGGGGGGGAGAATCGCATGGTATGATAGGATTGCATGTTTATTTTTAGTTTGCACTTTTATTTTTGTTTTTAGTTTATATTGCATATCAGCATGTTAGTCTTTAAAAAGAAAATCCCCCCCAAAAAATCAATTATTTATAAATTGCATTGTTAGGATTAGGTCTTATTTCCCCATATGGATACCGTTTGTCCTCTATTTTTTCTATTGAGATTTATGCCCCATGATGTGCTTGGATTGTTGAAACTTTCGATATATATATATATATATATATATATATATTCTATACTATTTGGTGAGCATAAGTGGTTAATGATTGAGCACATAAAATCTTGGAATTTTGGGTGATCTTCAAGTTCTAGACATCACTTGGTGAGCTTATTTTAGCCTATTCAGGACTGCACTTTATTGAGTCCTCTTGCTTGTTGTGTGTACTCTCTTTAATTGCTTCCTCTTTGACTTGCATTGAGATATCTTTTTCAAGGCTGCATATTATGATTTCTGCACATGACTTAAACATGATTGAGATACCTTTATTAGCCCTATTTGACTCTATTTCCACCATACATATTATCCTCTGCTTGAAGCCAGTTTGAGCCTAATTGCCTATCCTTTTATAGCTCCACAAGATTTTTTCAAAGCCAATGATAGCCTGACCCCATCCGGGAATTTAGGAATAGTTGGTGAATATCTAGTGTGGATGATGGTTTGTAGTGGTGGATTGTATGCTTGAGGTGCATTTAGGAGATGTTTGATTCTTGCTAGTACATTCATTACTTGGGACCTAAGGAGAATAAAATTCACTTAGGGGCAAAAGTTAAGGAAAATCATTTGATATAGCATGAAAAAATGAAAAAAAAAGAAAAAAAAGAGAAAAAAAATAAAGGAATGAGTTGATATGGTTTGTAAAGTTTTATGCTTGAGATTGGCGTTGTTTGACATTGTAGAGCTATGGTATGATGAGTTTATGAGTGGATTTATGATTTGGTTTCTTTCTTAGTTCCCGGATTATGAGCACCACATGGCCTAAATTGTTCCATATCTTATATTTTCTATCTTGACCCCATTACAACCCAATTGAAAGACTTCATGATTTTTGTTGTGTGTAGATTCACCAGCGGTGGAGAATTAGAACACTAGTGCAAGACTATTGTAGCTAAGCTTTTGAAGATTGAGTTTTGAGCGTAAACATTTAACCCTAAACACTTGAGTGAGAGTGAAACACATTCCCTATGAGGTCTAGAATGAATATGGTTGCCTGATTTCATTGATTACTTCAATTATGTGCTATGATGTTGTTAATCTATTGTGTTCGCTAGTTTTTCATGCACTTAAAGATTATTGAGGTGTGGATACATGAATTGCTATTCTGTGGGGCTGCAGAGTTGAGTTTTATATTGCTTGAGGACAAGCAAATGTTCAAGTGTGGGGGAATTTGATAGAGCATGATTAGTATTGCATAATAGATTACATTTAGCATAGTTTAGTTGTGAATAATGTATATTTTAGTTACAATTACATGTTTACCTGTGGTGTTGGGAGAGTCGGAATCTATGCAATTTTATGGTTAATTTTAGGTAGATGTGGATCCGATGAGGAATGAGGAGACTCTTGGATGAAGGAAGATTCAAGTTGAGAAAGGAAAGTGAAGAGCACGGGAGCGGAGTCGAATTTCGAGAGCCTCAATGTATCATAAGTCATCAAAAGTTGTCGCCAGACAGGCTGAACTTGTTTCACACTTTCTAGAGGCCTAGGTGGTCCGATTGACTATTATAACCATGCGTTGGAAAGCTGTCTTCGACATCTACAACTTTCGTGATGACATCGAGACCAAACTTCTGAAGAGCGATTTCTCTGATCACCGGCCGCCCCGCGGCCTGGGTTGGCTGCCCCGCGACTCTCGCAGAAACACGCCGTTCAGAATTGGACTTTAATTAGGGTTTTTATTTTATTATTTGGCCGACTTTCTAAGTACTATATAAGGCTTTTCTAGTGTATTCTACCACGAACCTTTTGCACTTTATTCCATTGTTGAGAGCGCCGTTGAGCATGAGCAACTAAACTCTCGAGGTTTCGCCTACAATTTGGATCTTTGATTGTTGAATTGTGAGTTTCTTAATCTAGTTCTTATTTCTATTCTAATGTTTTGACTTCTTTGTGCTCAATTGCTTGAATGTGTTTTATTCTCTCTGGCCTGATCAACTAGTTAGAGTAGATTCATTCAATTGCTAGGGTTTTGCAGATTCCTCGTAGCAAACCTTAACCCAAGTGACAATCATATCCCCTTAGGACTCGTAGGACTAATTGGATGTGTAGGAAGTTGAATACATGTTGAATATCGACTCGTAGCTTGATATTATGTGTACCTTGGATAATTCATAATCTTAATGTTATCTCTAGGTTGAATCTTAACCGTGTTAGATTTATTTAGAGATAAGGGTTTGTAGGACTCGTAGGACTAGTAATTTACCTAAGATTTGGACAAGGACATGGATAGGAAAAGACAAGAACTAGAGGCTAAAACAAGGATCGAATTCATCAATCGAAGTGATAAATTGTAGGTGAACTTATTTCTCTCCACTGCATTCTTAAACCAATTTACTTTGTTTGCTTGTTTCCGCTTTGATAAAAGGCGGATCTTTTACACACCAAAAACCTCCATATTCTTACTAGCGATTAGAATTGATACTTGAATTGAATAGATTTCCATGTGGATCGATCTCTTGCTTACACACTATACTAGCTGTGAGTTTGAGTATTCTTTGGCAAGAACAACGACAGGTTTTCCTGTTGTCAGTCATCATCCTACAATCCTTTCTCCTTAGCTTCGTTTTTGTTGTTCCTTTTGGGATGGTGAGAGACGAAGAGAGGTTGGCCGGAGCGAGCGAGCGAGAGAGCGGAGAGCAAAAACGCAGAGCAGTAAGGCGAATGAGGAGGTGAACAGTGCACTCATGGGTTCGATTTTGTTTTCTTTAATTTGGCCTGGTTCGGATTGAAATATTAAAAAGAAACCGGTCCGATTTTGTCTTAAAGACATAAATAAGGTTTGGTGTTGGGCCTTATTTTTTCCATCCGGAAATGTGAGACTAATGGGCCTAATTTAGAAATATATATTGTATTATGAGACTTGAATTTTGAAAAGAAAAGAATTGGAAAAGGTTTTAATGGTTAAAAATTGATTTGATAAATGGAAATGGATTTAATAAAATTTAAAAGATGAATTTTGAAAGCACTCTAAACTTGTCGGAATTGTTTTGATAAAGTAATAAAATAAGTTGATCTAAAGGGTTAGTGCTTTATAAATGGATTTTGGGCCAATCGGGATTTGGGAAAGTGTTTTGAATAATGATTGGTCTAACTTGAGAATTATGTGATCGGTGACTAACTAGCATGATGATATGATTGATTGACTAATGGTATGTTTCGTGTGGACTAATGACATGTATGAATGACTAATGGCATGATGAGAGAGTTGTGTTATCGCTTGATTTCTACTTTATGAGTTATAATGGACTTTTGAGCTATATGACTATGCGGATTATTATTGTGGAAATATGAATGTGGCTGAACGAATTGTGGAGAATGATGTGGTCTTATGGAACGTGATGATATGATGAATGATTGAGTTAATGGAATGAAGATTACGATGTGGTTACGATTACGATGTCCGGCGGATTTCCTCCGAATTCCGTCTCCAATGACAGATTCATGTCTTGCTACGGTCGATCATGCAAACAGTCTCCGAAGGAAACGTGGACAGAGATGTTAGGGTTCGAGAGCATGAACCTGGATAGCGTAGAGGCTTTCGTCACTGATCTAACTCCGACGACGGTGATCAGTGGTCGGAGTGCGGCAGATAGTATGACGACGCCGATGAACCAGCTTTTGAAGGAGAAGGCGGAGAAAGATCACGAGGTGAAGATTTTCCCGCCTTTTCTAAGGACTTTGAATTGCAACGGACGGCCGAGATTCAGCTTCACAAGAGAGTGCACCGCGGACGGGAGGATCCAGATGCACATGGCTTAGAGCGAGAGAAAGGAGATCCTGCGGCCGACGTTCTTGATGAAGAAGAAGAACCAGTAGAAGTAATAGGGTTTAATTATAAAAAAGATAAAGTTGGTATTGTGAAAGATTTTTAGACAATTACTACAAAAATTATTTAGGATACCTAATGGATTTATAGAAATGGATATTGGACTCAATTAGTTCATTATTTTACTCTTAAATTAATATTAAAAAAATTTAAAAAACATATATTTAGCTTTTGTATGATTATTATAAATATTTGAAAAAAAATCTCAAAAAATCACATTACAAAAATTATAATAATTAAAAAGAGAAAGGAATATTTTTAAAAGTTGTAAAAAGATGTTGTTTTACTATATAATTTTTTAAAATTTTTATACAGTGATTTTTTAAGATTTTTTTCAAATATGTTGTAATAATCATGGGGAAGCTAAATATATTTTTTAAAACTTTTTAAAATTAATTTAAGCGTAAAATAATTTTGTGGGACGGGGTTGTGGGCCATGTTTGTGGGTCAGAAGATTTACACCTTACTTTTTTCAATGCGGATCCTCTACTTCATTATTTGTATCACTCCCTACTTTATCATTTTGATTGGCCACTTGTACTCATTTTCATTTTTTGTAAATAAAAAAGTGTTGATAATTATTGGTTAAATTTGGTGAATATCCATTTTAGATGTAAAAATTAAGTAAATGTCTATTTTTTATATAATTAAGTAAATGCCCATCCCTAATCCTTCTCTCTTCCCCCTTTAACCATTTTTAATTTTACTACTCCCTCCGTTCTATAATAATTGACGTTTATCTAATTAACACACAAATTAAGAAACTATGCGGGAACATTTATTACCTCCCAAAACACTATGCAACTTCCCCTATTTTTTCTCTCTCTTATTTTTTTTTTAATTTATTGAGCATGCAACACTCACATTGAATTTCATTTTGAATAATAATTTTGTGGGACGGGGTTGTGGGCCATGTTTGTGGGTCAGAAGATTTACACCTTACTTTTTTCAATGCGGATCCTCTACTTCATTATTTGTGTCACTCCCTACTTTATCATTTTGATTGGCCACTTGTACTCATTTTCATTTTTTGTAAATAAAAAAGTGTTGATAATTATTGGTTAAATTTGGTGAATATCCATTTTTGATGTAAAAATTAAGTAAATGTCTATTTTTTATATAATTAAGTAAATGCCCATCCCTAATCCTTCTCTCTTCCCCCTTTAACCATTTTTAATTTTACTACTCCCTCCGTTCTATAATAATTGACGTTTATCTAATTAACACACAAATTAAGAAACTATGCGGGAACATTTATTACCTCCCAAAACACTATGCAACTTCCCCTATTTTTTCTCTCTCTTATTTTTTTTTTAATTTATTGAGCATGCAACACTCACATTGAATTTCATTTTGAATATTTTCAATTACATAAATCGAAAGAAAAATGAAGTGGGACCCATAGTTTTGTACAAACGACACTTAATTTGCATAAATGTTAAAACCTCAAAACTTCAAATATATCCAAACGGAGGGAGTATTGACTAGTCAACATTGACCATTTTGGTCAACGCATGCATTTGATGACAATTTTTTTTGTGACAGTTGTGTATATTTTTTCGGTGACAGTTATTTGTGATAATGATTTTGGTGACAGTTGACTTTTTTGGTGACATTTTATTTTCTAGTGACATTTAACAAAAAAAAATCCCGGTACTATTGAACACTGCCACCAACCTATTGTCATCAATTACAGAACATTGTTATTAACTATGGAATATTGTCACCAACTATAAAATATCGTCACCACCAATTTTTACTAACTAGCTATTATCACCAACTAAAAAATATTGTCATCAAACTATTGTCAACAACTACGAAACATTGTCATCAAATTATTTTCACCAACAAGTGAACACTGTCACTGTTGAATCGAGATTCGAGATAACAAAAGTGATTGAATGCGGAAGCGAGTGATAAGAACAAGAAACTCAAAACAAACATGCAAGAGCAAGAACAAACACCAGAGTTTTACGAGGTTCGGCAAAGATATGCCTACGTCCTCGGGGCCTCAAGAACAGGCCGAATCCACTAGGTAATGTTCAACAGAGGGTTACAAACAAGCAATGCAAAAGTAAACCCTAGATCTAAGCATGTACGAGTTTCAGAGACACAAGAGAAGAAGATCCCCCTGTGTGGGATGACCGGAGTTTGAAGATCTCTTCGAAACTCCCAAACCCTAGATCTCCAGACGTGAGACAAGCGGCAACCAAAGCCAGGAGCTTAGCCACGCCACCACCAGGAGATCACCGAGAGCAGCCACCACCTTCGTCGTCACAATCGCTAGGAGATGAGCCAGGAGAAAACCCTAGAAACCCTTTGAGAGCGTTTGAGAGGAGACGGAGGAGAGAGAGAGAGCTGAACTGAAGGATCCAGAAGCTGCTAGCGAGCTTAAATAGCTAGGGCTTCGGATCTCAAAGGCAAAACGCAGCGCTTCATCAACTGGACATAAAGCCCGCCAAGCTTTGCTCCAACGTCCGAGATCATGGGCTTGGGAATAGGCCTAAAGCCCACATCCGGGTAAGCCTTCTATCTTTATGTCATACATATTATACATATATTATATATACTATAGGTTATACATTATCACTCCACAAATATGTACTAGACTCGTTAGAGGATCAAGTCGATCTCGACTCAATACGACTCAGTCGCGCCTAATCATATATTGTGCATCCATGTATATCCAAGCATATAATATATGTTATATGTATACTCATCATATACTCATACATGTTTACAAGCACATAACAATATTACATGTAACACATATGAAAGCAAGACATAGGGAAATAAACATATAACATTACAACAAATCACCCTCTATTTTTCTAAGTCTTGCTCTAGGCAGACTATAGCCTAAACATAGTGGACTCAAGGCCATCCGTCATCAGCCCAGACATGCAAGGATCACCCATGGAAATCCTCCAAATGGAGGAAGTTCCTGCAGAACACAAATTTTTCATAAGGAACAATTTTAGTGCCAAAATCTGCAGGATTAAGCTTACCATCAATTTTCTTAACATGTATGAAATTATCTTCCACTTTCTCACGAATGAAATGGTATCTAACATCAATATGTTTAGTACGCTCATGGTACATGGGGTCCCTGCAGAGATAGAGTGCACTTTGACTGTCAATGTGTAAGACAGAGGTGTAGTGTTTCCTCTCTATATCCTTAAGGATACCTTGCAGCCAGATGGCCTCATTGCAGGCCTCTGTAGCTGCTATGTACTCAGCTTCAGTGGATGAGAGAGCAACGATGGGTTGCTGCTGGGATTTCCAAGAAACACAATTGCCTGCCCATGTATACACATAGGAGGTAATAGATTTCCTGGTATCCTTGTTAGAAGCATAATCAGCATCCACAAAGCCATGTAAGTTATAAGAGGAGGAGTATTCAACATATAACAAAGACAGGTTAGCAGTGCCAAGTAAATATCTCAACAAGTATTTCATAGACACCCAGTGTTTCTCAGCTGGTTCAGACATGAACCTGCTAAGTGTGCTAATAGCAAATGCAAGATCAGGACGAGTACAAATAATAGAGTACATCACTGAACCTACAGCAGCATCATAAGGAATGGATTTCATAACATGCAATTCAGCAACAGACAACTTACCTTTTATTTTAGTGAGATCAAGATGAGCACCTAAAGGAATGTTGTTAATCTTATCACCAGAAATATGAAATCTCTCAAGAACCTTATGCACATAATCACACTGATGCAACCACAGTTTCTTATGCTTCATATCTCTTATAATAGACATGCCTAAAATCTTTTTAGCAATGCCTAAGTCTTTCATGTCAAAATGCTTTTGTAAGTTCTTTTTAATATCTTGAATAGCATCAATAGATTTAGAAATCAGCAAGATGTCATCCACATATAAAAGCACATAAAGCATAGGACTCTTATTGACACCCTTAAAGTATAAACAGGTATCAAATTTGCTCCTTTTAAACCCTAGACTGAACCTCATGCATTTGTCAAACTTGATATTCCATTGTCTAGGTGACTGTTTTAAACCATAGATGGATTTATTTAACAAACAAGCATGATTAGGATGCACAGAATCAATGAAGCCCTTAGGCTGTCTCATATAAATTGTCTCATCCAAGTCACCATGAAGAAAAGCTGTCTGGACATCCATTTGTTCCAATTCAAAATCATAAACAGCAGTCATGGCAAGCAACAGTCTCAAGGTTTTATATTTCACAACAGGAGCAAATATTTCATTGTAATCCTCACCCTCTCTTTGGGTAAAACCCTTAGCAACCAGCCTAGCTTTGTATCTAGGGGGGTCAGACTTAGAAATGCCATCTTTCAGTTTGTAGATCCATTTACAATCAATTAATCTAGCATTCACAGGTTTAGGCACCAAAGTCCAGGTTTTATTTACCCTCATAGACTCTATCTCATCATTCATGGCCTGTTTCCATTTAGCAGAATGAATACACTTCATAGCTTGTTCATAAGTTTCAGGAGTAAAAACTTTCACAACATCATAAACTAAGCAAGCAAACTCAACAATGTTATTAATGAACCTTTTATTTGGTATAACAGTCCTAGGACTCATATCCCTAGTCAACTGCCAATTAGTCAAGTCATGCCCTTCAGAGGCTGGAGAACTAGAGGAACCAGAACCAGACTCAGGCACAGAAATGACAACATCATCCTCATTCACAGAAATAGGAGAAGTAGAAGAGGAATTAGGTTCATTATTTGCTTCCCCACCCAATTGGTGAGGTTGCACAACATCAATTTGCATATCATTAGAAACAGTAGCATCATTAGAAGTAGACAGAGAAGAATCATGAGCAGAGAGAGTAGAGGAAGAAGAGGGAGAAAAACTACTGTCAAACTCATCATCTGAATCAACTTCATTGTGCTTAGGCACAAAGAATTGATCCTCTTGAACCTGCAAATTAGCATCTGAGATAACAGGAGAAGCTTTCTTAAAATGAAATTCATGCTCATTAATAAAGACATTCCTACTCACAATAGTTTTATAAACTCCAGGTTGGACAAGAAGCAATTTATAACCCTTAACCCCATCAGGGTGTTGTTGCAGGAGTAAGTCAAGTATGGAATAAGATATAGTTCAGAACGACTCCCCTGTCTCAGCAAATAAATACAAGACTTTCTCCCGTTGTAGTAAGAGAAAAGTCAGGATCGAATCCACGAGGAAGCACGTCAGCAGTTCTCAGGTAGCTATCAAATTCTCACAGACACAGCAGCAGAACAGACAGAAGCACAGAAACAGAAATAAACCCGGCAAGGGCAACTAAAATAAAAGCGAATAAAAGACAGAAACTGAAAATAAAAAGTAAAGAAATAAAAGAACAAAAGCAAGACAAAACGAAAAGCAAAGGCAAGGCAGAAAGTCGTACTCGATCTCGACCAGAAGCTTGTCGAGATCGACAAGGGTCACTCGACACAGACGACAGAAATCGAAAATCGACAGAAGACAACAGAAAACCAACTCGATCTCGACTAGAGCTAACTCGAGATCGACAAAGCTTTGGTCTATGTCGACTGAAACAGTAAAAGACAGAAATTTAAATGCAAATGCTTTTCGGACACAGAACACAGAACTTCGATGAAATAAATCAATAAACTAAAGACTTCCAAGGCTAGGGTTTCGACACCACAACGATAACCATGCAAAACAACACATAAAGGCATAAAGATCATACTTTCCATCAAATAACTTTCGTTATTAACAACTAGGCATATAGAGGCTCTCGCATAAACCCTAATTGTTACTAACCCTTTTCACATAATTAATCCAAGTTGCATTAAGATCACTTTCGCTTCAATAACACAAACAAGGATCACCTTCAACTCTCGCAAAAGAATCATGCTCATAGGGATAGAAGACAAATCGCACAAAAATCTGACCTTTATCGCATCGCCTCACATGGCCACCGTCGGGCTCACCCCAACCCCAGAAGTGGGTGGACTACTCACGCCTCATCGCAATCACAGATATTGAATTGATGAAAGAAACAAATTGCATAAAACAAACTAAATTCAAAGCTTTTTACAATCTTGGCAATCAACTGTCGCAAACCGCCAAAACCTTAAAAACCTTAGAACTCCTAAACTACTTTGAATGGAACTAACTAACTGTGTGTCTTGAATGATGAATAAAACCAGCCCCCATGGGCTTTATTTATAGTGCTCAAATCCCGCTAATCTAGGATAGAACATCTATATCTATATCTAAAACTATATCTAATTTGCTTAATGATAAATAAATGCTAAAAGGAAATTATATCTAAACAAGGAAAAGATAAAACTAATAAGGTAACATGTCTTCATCTTGGTATATCTTCTTTCCATAGATAGAATCTGATATTTTCGGATAGATCTTCGCCTTCGGGACCAAGGAACATCAATTCTACTCGGACTGGGGCTCGTCGAGAAGTTTCTGGAACCGGGGTCTACTCGACCTCGACAAGATCTCCTCGCGATCGAGTTGACTGGGTCGGCTTGGCTTGACTCTGCTCGACCAGGCTCGGAGTTGGCTCACTGGATCTTGTCGACCTCGACTTAGCCTAGTCGATCTCGACAAGAGTGGCTCTGTCGACTTGGCTCTCTCGGGTTGGTGTGGTCGAGGAGCTCGGACATGCTCGGACATGTCTTAGGGTTTTTGTCGATCTCGACAAACAGCTAGTCGAGATCGAGTAGAGGTGCTCGGGCTGGCTTTCTCCGCTGGCAGCGACTCTCCTGGTCTTCCTCGGGTAGCTGCTCCTCGTCGACTCCGGACATGGGCGTCCAGGCTTCGTCGACCTCGACTAGGGCTTGTCGAGGTCGAGTTGTCTCCGGAGCCTGGGTGGTCTGACTCCTCGGGTAAGCCTGCTCGACTATGTCTGCTCGGACATGGCTAGTCGAGCTCGACCAGGCCTACTCGAGATCGAGTAGCCTGTGTCTTTAGCTTGATTCTGCTGCCTTGACCTCGGACTTCTGTAGTGGTTTTCCGAGCTTTTTCCAACCTTCTGTAGAATTGCTGTAAATGCCTCGATTTCTGCGATTTAAACAGAAACTGGTGTAGATTCCATAATTTGGCAAATAAACATAAACTACATAGATTCTGTACTATTCTAGCCTATATGAATGCAAATGTATACAGAAATCGATATTAAAGTTGCTGTAAAACATGGCAGATTAGGCTCACAACACAGGGTAACCCAAAAGCACACATTTTTGGGACCTAGGATTAAGCTTACCTTGGTTAACATAAGAAAACACAGTGAAACCAAAGGGTTTAATGTGGTCTAAGTTTGGCTTTCTTTTAGTCCATAACTCATAGGGAGTTTTAAAATCAATAACAGAGGAAGGAGTCCTATTTATCAGATAAGCAGCAGTCACAACAGCTTCACCCCACAAACAATGTTTCAAACCAGAAGAGATAAGCATGCATCTAGCCTTTTCAAGGAGAGTCCTGTTCATCCTCTCAGCAGTACCATTCTGCTGGGGAGTTCTAGGAATGGTTAAATGTCTCTTAATACCATTAGACTTGCAGTACTCATTGAACAAAGAATTACAGAACTCAAGGCCATTGTCAGTTTTTAAACATTTAACAGTGAGGCCAGTTTCATTTTCAACTCCAATTTTCCAGTTTTTAAAGGTTTCAAAAGCCTCATCTTTAGTTTTAAGCAAATAGACCCAGACCTTCCTACTGTAGTGATCAGTGAGAGACATGAAATATCTCTTATGACCTATAGTAGGAACAGGAGAGGGTCCCCACAAATCAGAATGAATATATTCAAGAGGTGCAGCAGCAACATAAGATGAATGCTTAAAACCTTTTCTAGCATGCTTTCCTAGGATACAATTTTCACAAAGATCAATCATGCAAGGTTTGGAGTTAATAATGCCAGTTTTATGAAGGTGTTCTAAGCCTTTATTGCCAATGTGACCTAATCTATTATTCCACAACATAGTATCATGCAGAGACATAGTATGCACAGAAGCAGTAAAGGCAGAAGCAGAATAATTCAAAACAGGAGTGGCCAACACTTCATAAAGACCCTTCTTTCTAAAGCATTTAATGACAGGCTTCCCATTTTTAGAAATAATCCTAACACCATTAGAACTGGACATGTCATAATGTAATTCTTCAAAAGTACTTTCAGAGAGCAAGTTTCTCCTTAAATCAGGAACCCATTTAACATCCTTAATAATTCTAATCACATTATCAAACATTTTTAAAGCAACAGATCCAACACCTTTAATTTTAAGAATAGAGTGATCACCCAGCATAACAGTACCAGCATCAAAACATTTAAGCTCAAAGAACCAAGATTTATGAAAGGTAGCATGCATGGTACACCCAGAATCCAAAATCCAAGTAGTAGAATCAGTGTCACTTAATAATGCAAGAACTTCATGAGTAACATAAGGATGGTATTCACAAATAGCAGACACATTAGGTTTCTTACCAGCTTTAATATCTTTTTTCTTCTTAAAAAAGTGTTTCTCAAGATGCCCAGTTTTATTGCAGTAAGTACATAAAAGATGAGATTTATCAGGTTTTTCACCACTGGATTTATCAGAAGACACAGAATCAGTTTTATTGTCTTTATTTTCCTGTTGCTTAGGTTTCTTATTGCCTTTGTACTTAGACTTCACCATAAGAACCTCATCTTTGTTTTCAGGTTTAGGGTCAGTCTTATTTCCATTTGCTGCTTTAAACACTTTCAGATTTTCATTTTTCTGTATGATAGAGTCAATAAGCTCCTTTTGAGTCAACTTATTAGTACCATACTGAACAACATCAACAAAAGTAGTAAACTGTGCAGGCAAAGAATTAAGCAACAACACACACAATTGAGTCTCATCAACTTTGTCACCACATCTCTCTAGATCTTGGGTAATAGCCAAGAATCTGTCAAGATTTTCAGCAAGAGTACAAGTAGTAGACATTTTATAATTGAAAAGTTTGTTGAAGAGATTTACCCTACTTGGTAGTGATTTTACCAAGTATAATTCCTCCAATTTTTCCCAGAGCTTATCAGCAGTTTTGCAAGTAAGAACTTGCCTAGCCACCTCATCTGAGAGCCTCAACATTATCTCACTGTGTGCTATTTTATCAAGACGTTTTAGATCGTTCTTCTTGTCTTCATCGACATCATCTCCAGAGAGCACTTCATAGCAGTTTTCTTTGATTAATATGGCCTTCATTTTTACCTGCCACATAGCAAAGTCAGTAGTGCCATTGAAGGGCTTTAAGCGATAAGATTCACCCATATTTATAGTCAAGAGCCTAAGGAATTAACAAAACACAGTAAATCACGCAAAAGATTCAAGAAAACCTTGAATCCAAGAGCAGAGCACAGAATCGCAAACACACAAGCCTAGATCTAAGCAAACAAGACAGTGGTATGTCATGTAGGGGGGGTGCTGCACCAGCGATGTCGCCTTTTAGGTCAGCCCGAGGCCCTACACCCGTAACCTATCCCTAGAACTCAACAATGAGCCAGGAAATCGGAAACGCGACACTCAAGCTCTGATACCACTTGTTGAATCGAGATTCGAGATAACGAAAGTGATTGAATGCGGAAGCGAGTGATAAGAACAAGAAACTCAAAACAAATTAACATGCAAGAGCAAGAACAAACACCAGAGTTTTACGAGGTTCGGCAAAGATATGCCTACGTCCTCGGGGCCTCAAGAACAGGCTGAATCCACTAGGTAATGTTCAACAGAGGGTTACAAACAAGCAATGCAAAAGTAAACCCTAGATCTAAGCATGTACGAGTTTCAGAGACACAAGAGAAGAAGATCCCCCTGTGTGGGATGACCGGAGTTCGAAGATCTCTTCGAAACTCCCAAACCCTAGATCTCCAAACGTGAGACAAGCGGCAACCAAAGCCAGGAGCTTAGCCGCGCCACCACCAGGAGATCACCGAGAGCAGCCACCACCTTCGTCGTCACAATCGCTAGGAGAGGAGCCAGGAGAAAACCCTAGAAACCCTTTAAGAGCGTTTGAGAGGAGACGGAGGAGAGAGAGAGCTGAACTGAAGGATCCAGAAGCTGCTAGCGAGCTTAAATAGCTAGGGCTTCGGATCTCAAAGGCAAAACGCAGCGCTTCATCAACTGGACATAAAGCCCGCCAAGCTTTGCTCCAACGTCCGAGATCATGGGCTTGGGAATGGGCCTAAAGCCCACATCCGGGTAAGCCTTCTATCTTTATGTCATACATATTATACATATATTATATATACTATAGGTTATACATTATCACTCCACAAATATGTACTAGACTCGTTAGAGGATCAAGTCGATCTCGACTCAATACGACTCAGTCGAGCCTAATCATATATTGTGCATCCATGTATATCCAAGCATATAATATATGTTATATGTATACTCATCATATACTCATGCATGTTTACAAGCACATAACAATATTACATGTAACACATATGAAAGCAAGACATAGGGAAATAAACATATAACATTACAACAGTCACCAAACATTGTCACCAACTAAAAAACATTGCCACCAATCTATTATCCCCAAATAGAGAACATTATCACCACCCCCTATTGTCACCGTCATATTTTAGTAATCTATTGTCACCAACAATAAAATAGTGTCATCAAAATATTGTTTCAACAAATAATTGTCACCAAGACCATGTAATCACAAACAAACTGTACGTCATCACCATACTAAATATCACCAAGATAGTAATCTATTGTTAGTAATGACAAAATATTATACCATAGAGTGATTAAAACTAAGCAAGCAATAATAAATGTCACCACTACATTATATATCTTCAAATATTGTCACCAAATAAAATTTTAAAAGTTTGACGTACTAATTTCTCTCACCTGAAATTATCACCAAAATAGTGTCACCAACCTATTTCGGTTTGTGCCTATATTTGGTGACAATTGATTATATTTTTTGGTGACGGTTGATTAAGTGACAATTGACTTTTTTTGTGACATTTTTTTTTCTAGTGACATTTGGAGAATTTTTTTTTCCGGTGACAATTGTTCGGTCTTTTTAAATGCAACATGTTGATCGGTCTTTTTGATAAGTCAAACATTACAAGTGCTTTGTTTTGTTACTTCAACGTTCGAAATCAAATGACAAG
Source organism: Persicaria tinctoria (assembly GCA_037127255.1). Taxonomy (NCBI): domain Eukaryota; kingdom Viridiplantae; phylum Streptophyta; class Magnoliopsida; order Caryophyllales; family Polygonaceae; genus Persicaria; species Persicaria tinctoria. The sequence goes on along the minus strand of JBANSL010000012.1, from coordinate 35,151,537 downwards.
GAATTAGAGTAACAATTGATCAAGCCTGTGAAGTATTAGTGTATGTAATCTGATTAAGAAACAATAGTCCAGATCAGATCAAAATAGAAACGACCAATCAATTTGTGTTTAGCCAAAATAGAAATCCAAGTATGAGTAAACGGAGCTTTCCCTGAAAAAATGCAGTTGAGTACTAAATATCGAACAGATTATCAATCTGTCATATTATGACCAACAAAAATCCCATATTGGATAAAACTCACATATAAATTTCAATTGTCACCAAGCCTGCGAAGGTTGATTACTAAATATCAAGCAGACCATCAATCTGTCATGACCAACAAAAATTCCATATTGGATAAAACTCACATATAAATTTCAATTGCAGTTGAGTAATATCGAACAAACCATCAAGCCTGTAAAGGCTGAAATTTTGTTTAGTCTTCGCCGATGAGTGCAGTGGAGGCTTCGCCGCCAATTTCTTCTTCTTTTTCTTCGTCTTCAACCAGAACGCGCGACATCGGAAAAACCGACGTCTTGAGAAGGAATCCGCCGTTGTCGACGCTTATGCTCCTCGACATCTTCTTATTCATCTTTTTCCTCGGCTTCTCCTTCGGATCCTCTGCAGAATTAGCGAGCTTGATCAGATTCTTGTGGTCCGATATTTCCGATCGACGATGTCTCTTAGGGAGAGCTCGTAGGAGGACTCCGACATGTCCTTGATCATCTCCATCAGCTCTCTCCGGACCCTCACTATCGCATGCGTCCGCGAATCCGATGATGGAGGGGGCTTCGGCGCCGTTGTGCTCCACAGGCGGGGCGATGAGGAGTCCGATTCGCCTCTGTCGACCATGGACTTGGCTTCAACCGCAAATCTCAATGGCGATCCTCCGTCGTGAGATCGCGTCTGCTGAACTGGACGGAGCGTGGCTTAATATGGCCAATGACCTTCGGGCTAGCTTGCTGCGCCGTACCTTCAATGACGGTGGAATCAAAAGTCTCCCTCAATTAGATCTGAAGAGGAACACTCTAAAATTAAAAGAAGGGTGTTTTAGGTATTATGAAAATATTATTTAATTACAAAATAAAAATGAACATTTACCTAATTTAAGGTTTCAAATGGACATCTTACCAAAATTTTCCAAGTAAATTTGGACTAATGAAGAAAAAAAATTCTTGTATACTTGTCCAAAGAGACAAAGTAAATGGAGTTGAGTGTAAAGGAGATGCGCACAGTCACACTGATAGAAGCGACGGAAATTGGTTACAAATGATGATGTGTAGTCAGTAGTGTGTACTCCTCTTTATCCTTATTACATGTTGATGTTGCTTCCATCTGCTCTCATCTTCTACAGCAAGGAGATGGCCGCCGCCCATTTCCGTTGGCCTCCCCATTCCCAGTCCAACAATCTACAATCACAGAGGGATCACATCTGCAAACTGCAATCACAAAGGGACCACCCATCACCTTCAATCTCTGCTTCCTCTTTAAAGCAAATTCTAAATGTATACAAATACCCCTTCAAGTTTCAAACTATTTCCCAATCCACCAGTCATCAATCATTTCCTTCATCCAAAATGGCAGATCATCATCAAGAAAGGCGAGTTCTTGATACTACTGCAAGGCCTGAGTCCAAGCATCTGATCATCTGGCCAAAGAGGGCCAGCTTTGTTCATCTGATGAGGTTCTTGATAGGGGCTGACATGGGGCCTAATGGGCCCATGTTTCTTGAATGCTCCGGCATTCGCGATGGTGTCTTGGGAGGAGGACGAGGAGATCATAGGTTTGTGATTGTTGTTTCAGTGATACTAAGGAGGATGGTTTCCCTCTTTGCTGTCCTCATGAAGTGGACTGGTTACGCTCTCGACTTTGTCCTTAACCTCCTCTACCTTAATGGCAATCTCACTGGTTTAGTCTCCAACTTCATCCAAGGTATTTATCTATAATAGAGTTCTTAGCTTTCACTTGGATTTGATTCATAGGCGACTGACTCAATTGTCTCTATATATATGTAGGAAAAGTGATGGTGCCGAAAAGGGGTACTGAGACTTTCATAAGCTCAATCGGTCACTTGGATGGGCGAATTGATCTGTTAAAGATCGAGGGTTTGGTTGAAGAAGACGGTGTCCATGCTCCATTGGTAGATCATGAACATGGAAGTAAGGCCCTTATGGATCTTTGCATCTTGGCTTCCAAGTTAGCCTATGAAAATGCCCGCCTTGTCAAGGAAGTCGTCATTGATCACTGGAAAGTAAGACCTTGATTGCTTGTTTACTTCTCTTATTATGGTCACTGTCTGTTTACTCCCTTGTCTAAATATGCTTCAATTGCAATTTCTTGCCTTCAACAGATGCATTTTGTGGACTTCTACAATTGTTGGAATGGTAAAAATAAATAAATAAATCTGCATTTATATACTGTTTGATATATACTTTCCTATATTCATAAGGTTCTTAATTTCTTTCTAAATGTAAACTTTGACAGATTTTCAGAAGAGGAGCTCTACCCAAGTTTTTATACTGTGTGACAAGCCCAACGACGCGAACTTGATACTAGTCAGCTTCAGAGGAACCGAACCCTTTGACGCGGATGATTGGAGCACAGATTTCGACTACTCTTGGTATAAGGTTTCTAATGTGGGGAAGCTCCACATGGGTTTTGTAGAAGCCATGGGTTTGGGCAACAGAACAGACATTTCCTCCTTTGATCAACACCTCCTTCGGAAAGACACCAATCTCTTCACCTCAAATGGGTTAGGTGACCTCTCAAGAGGTTCCGAAAACTCTGCTATGAGCTCTGGTACTCAGCGTTATACGGATAAGTTAGGTGCATATTATATGGTCAGGGACAAGCTTAATGAGTTATTGGCAGAACACAGGAATGCCAAGGTTGTGGTCACAGGTCATAGCTTAGGTGGCGCCCTTGCGATCTTGTTTCCTACTGTGCTCCTGATACAAGACGAAGATGAGATGATCCGAAGGATATTGGGAGTGTACACCTTCGGACAGCCTAGGATCGGAGATACAGAGTTGGGGAACTTCATGGAAGCTTATCTCAATAAGCCCAACTACCCCAAGTACGTCAGGGTGGTCTACTGCAATGATATTGTGCCTAGGATTCCTTGCGACGACACCACATTTTTGTTCAGGCATTTTGGCAAATGTCTTTACTGCAACAGCTTATACAAAGATCAGGTACCCATCCCTCACCGCGTGCTTTCAATTCATCTTGAATTAACTTTCCGAATGGGCTTAACTGTCGCTGTTTCCTAGCAATAAGTCGTTTTCGTGTGCCTTGCGTTCTAAAAGGAGGTGGACGAGGAGCCAAACAGAAACTATTTCGAATTCAAGTACATGATACCTGCACATTTGAATGCGGTTTGGGAGCTAATAAGAGCTTTCTTGATCAGCTATTCAAACGGTTCAGACTACAAAGAAGGATGGCTCTCCATTTGGCTAAGGGTTATCGGATTGGCATTTCCCGGGTTGTCTGCCCACTCTCCCCGAGAATACATCAATTCCATTAGGCTGGGAAGCGTGCATTCGTTTTAGGACTGCTGTTCGAGTACGTTCACTTGGATTCACAGTTGCTGCTGTACTGTACTAATGACAGAAGTTGAACAATGTAAACCAAACTAGGAAGTTGTGAAGTTGAAGCAGTCAGTAATACAATAGTTGGGAGGAAGAAAGCTTTATTGATTCAGAATTTTACCAAGCAGATTACAACAAGGTTTCTGTAACAAAGTAATAACTGACAATGAACAATCTCTGCGCGATTGAATGTTTTCTCCCTGTAACATTATATTATGAACTGACATGGGATTATTGACAAAAAAAAAAGAAGAAGAAGAGGCCTTTATGTCGACAGGTCTAACCTTTTGAATCGAAAGAATTGAAAAGAAAAATGGATCCTTAACGATCACCAGTCACCGCCATTCTCTTGCGTCTAAGTTGACAAAAATCGCTTGTGTGCCTTGAACTCATTTGACAATAACACTTGCTGACCTTGTCAACAAATGCAAGTCAATCTAACTTTTAGTCACAGGCAGTGCAACCTTAACTCTATATCGTGTGAGCTGCTTGGATCATGCTCTCATCCAGATTCTTCAACCTCATAACTGATTCGACGTGGCCTTTCAGTGTGTACATCTCGCCAAGCCTACAAGAGCATCACAATTCGTCAGGTATTATAAGTGGATATTCAAAATAACACTAGGAAGTGTGTCAAGCAAAGCCGTAGCATTTAAGCTTGGCGTGAGTGCGTAGCTATTAGATCATCTACTTTACCTGGCAATCTCAGCACGCCTCCTGGCCTGTTCAGCAATGAGAGAGGATTTCCTTCGAGGGATATCAACGTCTGTGGATAAGCCTTGCAGAGTTCGTTGTGAAAGAACCCACATGGCCTCCCTATCCTCTTTACCGAAGGATCTCTTGGAGGAGAAGGCAGTCTGTTGAAGGCCAGACAAGGAGTTTAAACGAATCCAAACTAATAAAGAAAACCAATTCTATTTGTGTGACACGATATACTATGGTATGAATCAAACCTTTCTGTCAAACAACAGGTTCCAAGCATCTCCACTGAGAGCATACCGAACTGTGAATTTGATGATGTCAAGAGGCAAGTAGAAAATAAAACTGTAGAGCCAAATAACACCGGCCCAGCCCCACCCAATGCCACTTATTGAAGCAAAATCAATGTCTGCGTATACTGTAATCAAGGTGGCTACCTGCACCGTTAGTAGACAAAACAAAATCAGCCAACTGAATTGGAAATCTGTTGAAGAACAACTAGGAATCTTATACCAAATTAAATTCCATCTTCAAAAGTGGGTATTAAGCTTATGGTGTATAAAATATAAAAAGTAAAGGGTACATTCTTATTTGTATTCCCGTTTTTAATCCTGAGGGGCACACCAAACACGAAATGGTCCCACTTGCTGACCAAAACAGTTTCTGATCTCAGACATAAACTAAGAGCGTGAGGGAAATCAAATTTAAAGGGTTTATACCAGTTGAGCAACCACGAATGCACACATCAAAAGTGATCCTGGCCTCTCAGTGAAGGACCAGCTGTAGCTACGAGTGACAAAAATGAGAGCCTGGCTGATAATGCTGACTTGAAGATACACAGCAGATGATATTTCTTCACTGCTGTCTGATATAGATTTCACTCCAAAATGATCCTGCAAAAGAGTAAATCTATCAGAAAAAGATGCACATATGTTTCTCTAAAGATTAAAAACAAAAGAAGAACCTCACTCAATGGTGTAATACCTCAAAGAAGGAGGTGTCATTTGCAACCCAGTAGAACAAAACCGTGATTAAAGCGAGATAGGTTCCAATAACAACGCCAGTGGCAAATATCTCATTCAGCTTCCAGCTATCTGGCATTGGGGACGGTTTCACCCTATCAGTTGAAATTGTCATAATTGTACCTACACAAAATGAAACACCAGTATAATTGTCAGCTAAACGCTTGTAATGATTTCAAAAAACATCATCTGCATACAAGGAGTGATTACTAGTTTGGATTCATAAAATCATCTGCATCAAAAGTAGATGTAAGGAGTGTTACTTCTACTATGAAAGTCATTGAGCATTACCGTCATTCAATATTGCTATGATCAGAACCATGAAGGGTGGGAAATCATATTCCCAAATGAGAGCCAAGAGCATGAAACCCAACTGAAAATCAAGAATTGAAACTTCAGATATATATATGTGGATAACAGGATACACGCGCACAAACAAAAGAGGAACATATTAGAAAAACTTACCACTATACGAATAGTAATGGAGACTGCATATATCTGCACATTCATAAGGATAAATTAGAAAGTTACCACACAGTCGTAATTACAATTTATATGAAGGATTGATATATTTATCTGCAATGTCATTGGAGAATGGAGAGGTACTGACTGTGTAATTCTTCATTCTTTGGAATATAGCTCGGCTAGTCAAGACAGCACTAACAATCACACTAAGGCCGGGCTCTGTTAGGACAATATCAGATGCACTCCTTGCAGCATCAGTAGCATCTGATACGGCTATTCCAATATCTGCTTTCTTCAAAGCTGGTGCATCGTTAACACCATCTCCAGTCATTCCCACCACGTGCTTCTTTTCTTGTAGAACTTTAACGATTTCATACTTGTGTTCTGGAGTAAATATCAATTTATTTTCAAAGTCAGAACACTGAGATTCAGCTACCATATGTAAGTACTTGTGTTAGGATGAAGTCATCGTTCTTTCGAGAAAATAAAAATGAAGAAATTTATTAGCATAAGGAATAAAAGCTTCAGATTGGTTAAAAATAAAACCAACCAGGGAATACGCCAGCAAAACCATCAGCCTTTTCAATGAGCTCATCAACTGGAAGGGCTTCATGGTCATCCTTGTTACGACCCAGCAATGAGGAAGACGGGTACATGTTTGTTCCCATGCCAAGTCGTCTGCCAGTTTCTTTTGCTATTGACAGTTGATCACCTAATAGCATAATAAAGAGGGAGATAGAGAAGAGATCAGATCTAGGTTTCCTCTGAATAAATACAATTCTAGGTATATCCAAGTAGATTGTGTTTTTTTGGGGTAATCAGGGTCCTAGTAAATCGTGTCCTCCTACATGCACAATGGTGAAAGATTTAGCTGTTTCATTAACAGCTAATACTGAGCACAAGCATCAGGAATTCCAGAGGGCATAGAATTGAGAGGAAGGATCTACAATGTGAGTAAAAACAGCACAGGGATCATACCAGTGATCATCTTAACATCTACTCCAAGATTAAGAGCTCGGCGGATGGTCTCAGCACTATCATGTCTAGGGGGGTCAAACAGGGGCAGGAGACCACAAAAGGTCCATGGGTCACCTGGACTCTCCTTAGATTGCTCTGGGACTTCCTATAAACAACCACAAGTCCACAAGTAAGAAAATGAAAAACTTCACTGACATTGAATGGTGCAAAAATTGCAAAATAACTCCATTGTTAAATTTAGTAACTGACAAGTAATTGTACGTGAAAGGTTAGTTCTTAATCCAGTAACTGACCCACTATCCAGTTATTATAAGGGCAATAATGAAATTGAAACAGGCATGAATGCTGGGAGGGTGGGTGTTCTAAAAATTGGTCTAGGCAGCCGCTTAGGCGCTGAGCAGCCTAGCCTGACACTGAGCTAGGCGGGTGCCTAGGCAGTGTAGGCACCACACCAGTCACCAGTTGACCCCATACCGCCTAGGATCCACCTAACACTTTTTTATTTTACTAGCAATAATTAACAGTTTCACATACACAGTAAAACATTGCCTTTCTAAGTTGGTTTTGCAAGAAAAGACAAGACAAGATCAATGAAAAAAGTACCTGAATGGCAACACCGAGTGATCTCAAACCTCTTTCAGCAAACTTGTCAATAATGGTGTGTACCTTATCAGCAATCTCGTCTTTCTCTTGGCAAAGCTCGAGAATCTGATTGGAAGAGGTAGCATAAATAGATTAGAAGTCTGAACTTTTTACCTCATGCAAGAGCTCATATATTGAGCTATGTACCTGTTCAGGAGCTCCTTTACTGGCTCTATACCATTTCCCATCAGAATCGATATAAGTGATAGCAGTTCGCTTGTCAACAGGGTTGAATGGAAGAAAGTGAACTTCGCGGATGTTGGCACGTGCCTGTAAGCAAGATAGGAAATGAGCCATCATAGTTTTTCATTATGAGAATTTAGCAGAAGGACCCAAATACATATAGATCGCTTAAGCATTTCACTAGCTTATTTACCTCCTTTGGATCGCCAAGCATGTTGACTATGGCAGCATCAATGGCATCTTGGTTTTCTAGTCTTGCTGCTCTGGCTGAAAGCAGGACGACAGTATCTTTGTCCATGTCTTTTGCAAAGACCTAATAACAAGAAATAATATTGTTTACACAAGTGAAGCAACTACAATCATATATTTCAAACAGATGATATAGCTGACGGTAATGTTTCAAAATAAGTTCGTAAGCAGCAGAAACTGTGGACAGATACCTCAACAAGGTTACGGTCAACAGTCAGCCGATTTAGAGTAAGAGTCCCAGTTTTATCACTGCAGAGTACATCCATTCCTGCCATTTCTTCAATTGCAGTCATTCTCTTTGTAATAGCACCCTGAAAAAATTATGATGTCAGTGGAGAGTTCAAAAGCAAATTGCACCGATAGCGTTCCTAAGCAAATTGGACCAATAGCAAGGATCCTTGTTATTCTTGTATTTGCATGAAAGCCAAACTGGCAGCATACCTGTTGAGACAGTCGGTGTGAACCAATAGCAAGTGTCACAGATAACACTGTCGGCATTGCTATAGGAATTCCTCCGATCAAGAGAACAAGAAGGTTGTTGATTCCACTTCTGTATGAACGGTGTTGGATTGGGTACATGACAATTATTTCAATAATCATCCCAGTAGCTATAGAGCAAATGCAAAAGTTCCCAATGGAAGTGAGGACCTGCAGAATAGACACGGTTTAATCATAATTCATAACATATCATACTTAGCTTGTAATCACACTTTTAAACTGAATATACCTGCTGGAAATGTCCAACAGACTCAGTGGAGTCCACCAAATGAGCTGCTTTTCCCAGGAAAGAGTGGACCCCAGTTGCTATTACAACAGCTTCAATCTCCCCATGCTTACAAATAGAACCAGAAAAGACTTCATCTCCTGTCCTTTTTGTAACTGGCAGAGATTCTCCAGTAAGAGCAGACTGCAGAGGAAAAGTCAATCATCAGACAAAGCACGAAGACCAGTGCAAAGATTCAGGGTTTCAAGGGAGAGAAAACTAACTTAACAAACTCGTAAGAATTTATATCTTAAAATCAAGTGCCAAAAGTGCTGTATGCTATTCTTTCTTCCCTGAAGACTGAACTACCCGATTCGGGTTCTTATATTAACACACTTTTGTTCCACATCACTGTTACGTATATTTTAGAAGGCTCTAGAATTAGGTGATAATGCCTGTGAGGAGAGAGTTGCTAATGTGACAGGTGGCTGACCAGAGGGAGGGAGGGAGAGAGGATCACTATAAAATAAGGCATCAGGCCTATCAGATCATTATCCTGAGAATTCGTTTGTTGAAGTATAAGTGTGTGAGCCTTTAGTGCCTGGCATATCTACCTTAGCCTAGGGAGTATCTTCCCTGTGTGTTCTTCATTTCTAGTCAATTACAAGAGATTTAACCTCAGTTTATCTTTTGATTTCCATGTTGAGTGTGTTATTGATCTTATATAGACCTTAGCCAGATTTTAGGGCTATCAGCCAACCCCTCCCCTAAAGAAGCATTTTTTAAATATATTCTCTTGTCCCTCCATATCAGATTTTCATTTTAGCCTTTCGAGTTTGTTTCAAAATATTGTCTTGTTACAATTTTGAGCATTTACTTTCCACAATTCCACGTGTCTTAAAGTCCTTAGTAGTAATAAATCAATTATGGTGAGAATTATTTGTACTTAGTAGTAGTCTTCAAGAAAGAGAAAAAATGGAGTATTAAATTATGCTATTTTTTTTTATATATTCCATTGTTTCCTTTAAAATGTGAAAAAGTCTAAAATGATAATTATTGTGAAACGGATGGAGTATATTGTTTTTGAATAACATCAGTTACTCATCCACAACTTTTAGCATGTTTGACTAATAAGATAGAAAGCCCAGCAGATTTTCTATGATAGCACTTGCCTGGTCAATTTTAAGAGGATCTCCTTCCAGCAAACGGGCATCAGCAGGAATGATATCACCGAGCTTGATGCTTATGATATCTCCAGGAACAAGACAGGATGCATCTTCCTCTTTCCATTGCCCATCTCTTAGAACCTGCATAATGTATAAGTTAATATCCTATTGCTCATATGAAGAGGATGTATAATGAAAGTGGTAAATTTTACTTAATAAACAATCTCATTTATGTTACCGAGACCAATTACCCATTTAATATTTGCATCAATCATGGAAGCACTCTGTAGATACAGGAGAAAATGATTTAATGTGCAAAGTTTAAACAAAATAACGACCTTTGTCTTTGGAGCTAATTTTGCCATGAGTGCCTGAGCAGCATTCCCTGCATTGTTTTCCTCAATAAAACTGATTGTTGAGTTGATCAACAACAAACAGATGATTCCCACAAAATCCTGCCAATCCGGGCCTTCACCCTGAAAAGTTTCCATTGATGGTGATATTTATGAGATGCCATGACATATTTAGATGCATTTAAAGAAACAAAAGATTGTGAAAGGAAAAGAGAAAGGCAACAGTCAACTTACTCCACCATTGGCGAGGACAAGTGCCATGACAGCAGCAGCTTCCATAACCCATGATAATGGATTCCACATGAAACTCAGAAATTTCAAAAATTTGTTCTCCTGCATTCAAGCAACTAAAACGTTTAGCGTTTTGTACATATTGGACTTGATTTGGATCATTTATTTGAGCTTCCTATTCATCTTACAGAAGAGAGAAAATTATGAAGAGTGAAAACGATGAGGAAATTACTGGTTTCTCTTCGAGTTTGTTTAGCCCAAAAATTTTCACTCGAGCTTCAGCGTCCTCAGATGAAAGCCCATTTCTTGTCGTCCTCAGTTGTTCAAACACTTCATCCAAGGGAATGTTTTCCTGTTCAATGACAAATTGTGATGTGTAAATAAACCACTTCAGAAGTTCTCAACAATGGTAGCATGGTTTGATTGCGCATTGATCTTACTAAGTCAATATTGTCTCGATTGAAATTTTCAGGATTTAACAATGGTTGCTCCAGCTCCTCCGCCATGGCTCACCCTTCAGGAGATTCACCTAAGCAGATGATTAGAAGTGTGCATTCTCCTATTTAAATTTGAGTAGACAAATACAATTGAAGCTCAAAACAATGTCAATCATGCATCTTTTACAACAACAACCAAAAGTACTAGCAAACATGCTATTTATGGAAAATAAAAACACCAAAGTAGATCCAAAGTACTTTTACAGTGCAATGACAATGGCATTTCCTACAGATCCTATCTCAACAGTTAAATATAAATATGTTAAATGTCCAAGAATGCATGTATTTGACCAAAGGAGAATGCAATAGGCTAAACTTGGCTTCAAAGGCTGCTGAAATATCATATCTACTCAGTGCATCTAATACATGACCTGAAGGAGTTCAGAAACTCTCATCTATTATGCAATCTATAAAGTTTAATATAGTATATAGAAGGGAAAAATAATATCAACTATTACACTGATCAACTGATACCTTTTTAAAACCCAATCCTCGGACTAAGACATTGTAAGCACAATGTATTTATACCACTATGAGTCAAAAGTTTCCCTGATCCCTCAATGATGCGATCAGGCATTGAATCTGATATCAAACTTGATCACATTTCAAAGGGCACTAATGCAAGCACTTCAACTGACATGTCTCCATCAATGTTAATCATAATTGATGCATCCTAAGCATGAACTAATAGTATCAATAGTGAAATGTGGTGATTCACACACATTTTTAACACCCAAAGTGATGTGAGGTTACTTCATCACAATTAACCCAATTTCCTGAAAGCACTGTCATGTTTTTTTTAGCATAACCCTGCATCTCCAAATACATTGTGATTTTAACAAGAAATAAAACACCACACTAGAGCATAAAACACCACAAACCCAGTTTCCAGATAACTGTAATAATTAAAGCAGCAACAAAATAGAGAATGAATAATCAACTTACTCGCCAAACACTTTGAGAAACAGTGGGGAAAAAGGGCTCCCAAAACACAGAAAGTTTGGGGGAATGGTGAACCAAGAACACAGTGGTACACCCACAATCACTAATGTGAAAGGTTTGTTGAAAAGGTGGGATTTTTGAAAAGAAAATGTGAGATTTATAAAAAGGGTTTGGATTGTATCTCTGATTGAAGGTTTGACGGGTTGCTGGGTAGCCATTAGCACCTACTAGTCGAGATTTCCTTCTTCTTCCTCCTCTTGTGAGTGTGGCTATAGAGACAGCTGTTTGAGTGAGAGATTTGAGAGTTGGACTATTTGTATCTTCCATGTTTGGCAGGAGGAGGAGTGAAACGATTGGATGTGGAGCTCGAGACCTTCAGTCCAACCACCCTTCAAACCAAACCTCCCTCCAAAATCAAAACCTAACGGTCTTTGATCCGATAAGCAAGAAATGGATGATCTGTGTGTGCTGGACGGAGCCCGGATGAAGATTTACATCGGATCCTGTCACATGACCTCCGCCAATAGTCGATGTCGCTCAATAATTGACACTCTCATCTAAAATGGTTTTCTTCTTTTTTTATAACAATTTTTTTTATTATGAAAGAATTGAAGATCCTTTCAGATGGGATCATAAAGATCTGAAATAGTCAAAGTGTGCAACGACAAATGACAACTCCATCCTCCTCAAACCTCCCTCAAACTATGAAATTAAGAACACGGTTGTCAGTATGGCGGAGGATAAAACACCTGGCCCTGACGGATACCCCAGAATTTTATATTAAGTACTTGCATCTAGTTGGCCAATCATTATGTAGAGCTGTTAAAGCTTTTTTCCATTCGGGTGTTCTTCTAGCTGAGATTAATCAAACTTTCATCGCCTTAATCCCTAAAACTGACAACCCTACTCATATCAATCATTACAGACCGATTAGTCTATGCAACATCATTTATAAAGTCATCACCAAAATAAATTGCTAATAGACTAAAACCTATCCTCTCTAAGCTCATTAATCCTTTCCAAGGAGCCTTTGTTGAGGGACGGTCTATCCAAGACAACACTTTAATTGCTCATGAAATCTTTCACACCTTCCATAAGTTAAAGGGCAAGAGAGGTATGATGGCTCTTAAACTAGACATGGAGAAAGCCTATGACAAAATCAAATGGGACTGCATTAAAGCAACTCTCCTCAAGTTTGGTTTCGACTCAAGATGGGTCTCTTGGGTCATGACTTGCATGACTTCTACAACCTTTTCGGTTCTGGTAAACAATCGTCCAGGAGAACAGTTTAAACCACAAAGAGGCATTCGCCAAGGTGATCTGTTAGCTCCTTACATCTTTATTCTTGTTATGGAGAATCTAGCAAGGGAGCTGCAATCCGAAGCCATGTTAGAGGATGGCTTGGTAGGAATTAAACTCACGAGAAATGAAACCCCTATTCCGTTTTTAACATTCGCAGATGACACAATTATTTTTGCACCGGCTGCCCACAAAAGTATTCACACTATTAGGAATATGCTCAATAACTTCTCTAACTTATCTGGTCTCACGATCAACTACAACAAAAGTTCTCTTCAGGTCTCTGAAAATGTAAACTCGGCCCTTGCCAACTCTCTAGCCCAAGAAATGAACATTCCCATTGCTAGAAATCTTGAAAAATATCTTGGCATTCCACTGCTTAGAGGCAGAGTCAAAAACTGCATGTTCGAGGAAGCTATCCAGAGTCTCAAGAAGCAGCTTTCCAAGTGGAAATCCTCCTCTTTATCTCAAGCTGGTTGTGTCACGTTGATTCAATCAAATCTTTGTTCCAAAACAAATTACCTTATACAGAATTTCCTACTCCCAAAAGGGGTCCTTAACCAAATTGACAAAATTAATAAAAATTTCTTTTGGAACAAACTGGAATCGGAGCGTTACACTTCTCTTATTAGCCGAGACAGGATATGTGAACCCAAAGATCAAGGTGGTCTCGATATCCGATCTGCTGAAAGCACTAACACCAGCCTACAAGTGAAGCTCATCTAGAAGCTCCTCACGGCACCCAATAACATCTAGGTCAAGGTAATCAAGGAAAAATATTTACAAAATGAAGGCGTTTTTTAGGCAAAGCCGCTAAACCCGTCCTGGCAATTCGGTAGACTGTTACAACTAAGACCGCAGTTCATGACTGGTCTGCTTTGGATTGTTGGAAATGGGGACACTATTAATGTTTGGAAAGATCCTTGGGTCCCAAATGTGCAACTACAAGCCTACCAAGCTCAATATAACCCAAACCTAAGAGTTCATCAACTTATGACTCCAGACAATCGGTGGGACTTACGGATTCTGGAGAGCTTGTTCCCGAACGATGTAGTGACACATATTACCAAAATTAATATACCCAGTTGGAAACCCCCTGGTCGCTTAATCTGGAAATTCAATCCTGATGGACAATTCACTACTAACTCTTGTAAATTTATGCGAATAGGCCACGACGGTAACACCTTGGGACACGATTGGATTTGGAAACTTAACATTCCACCAAAAATTCAGAATCTAATTTGGAAAATTATTCAGGATGCAGTGGCTACCAAAGAGAGACTTAACAGATATTATATTAGAGTTCCAAATGATTGTGTCTTTTGTAATAATAGTGTTGAAAGTGACAGTCATCTATTCTTGCATTGTCCTTTCACAAGGCGAATTACAACAAGCTATGAACAACTTACAGGTAAACCTTTAATGTTACCAGGAGACGCCCATATAAATGTACAGGATTTCATCCAATCTAAACTGAATAAGGAGAATTTTGTACATCTGTGTCATATTTGGCACAAATTATGGGAAACCAGAAACAATATGATTTTCAAGACTAGCAACCGAAGGACTCACAAAAGGAATGCTGGATGGAAAAAGCCGCCAAGGGCCACCTACAAAATTAACGTAGATGGCTCGACCAAACCCATTGGCTTTTTCCAAGTGGGAGGGATACTGAGGGATTGTGAAGGTCGTGTTTTGGACATATTTCAGCAATAGATTGCTAGCGGGCCAGCAATTCAAACGGAAGCTGTTGCTTTTTGTGCAGGGGTCGACTTAGCCCGAGCAAAAGGATTACGACGAGTCATAATTGAAGGAGACTGCTTAGAAGTCATCAGAAGTATTAATGATACCTCCAAAGTAAGATGGGAAATTCTACGGCAGGTGGAACTCATCAACAGAATGAAGACTGAATTTGAATCAATAGAGTTCATTCATTGTTTTCGAGAAGCAAATGTAGCAGCAGATTTTATTGCTAAGTCTACGGACATTTGTACTATCTCTAGCCTCCCTTCTAATAGGGATCTCTGTATCATCATCTGCAAGGATGATTAGGGTGGCATCCTTCTGGGATTCCTGCCCCCTTTTTGCCTAATTAAAAAAAAAAGTGTGCAACCTTGTAAGTCACTTTGTTGCCAATACATGGTGCATGAGAAAAAATGACCTTTCTCATGTCATTTATCATGAATTTGATGTTTGACATTATTAGTTCGATCTCCCAAGGATATTTTATTTTGTAGGTAATCCATAATGATTTTCAAATCACCTTCTATATGTATGTTTTTTATTCGTAGTTTGTTTGCTTCGGAAACGCCTAGTCTGAGCACCAAAGCTTCGGCCATTATCGGAGAATTGAGGCCCAACTTTTTGAAAGCCACATGTATTGGTTTTCCTTGCCAATCCCGAATGATGATGCCAACACTGCTTTCCTTAGTTTGAAGGGAGGATCCATCAAAATTGAGTTTTAACATCCCCAAGGGAGGTTTTGTCCATTTACACTTTCGAGGTTTTTGTTTATCGTAACTCAGGATCCTCTCAAGGTTTGGTTTGCTAGTATATCCACTTTCATGATTCTTATTAAACTGGCAGGCACACAACCCGTTATCAGATTGTCTTTTAATAAATTCAGATATAATCTTGTCCGTAGGTATTCTACCATTTTTTAAAATCACATTATTTTGGAAATACTAGATTGCCCACCAAGCAAAAGTGATTTTTTGAATTTTATCCTTCTTCAATAAAGACTCGGCCAAAGACAAAATATGTCGAAAGTCCCTTGAGTTACTTATGATTTGTCGAAGAGTGTTGCGTTCCTTTTGGTTAAGATGTTGGGTAACATGGAAGTTCTTGCATTCCATGAGAATATGAGTATCATCTTCCCTACGGTCATTGCATATTTCACATGTAGCTGGTATAGCGACCCCTCTGCTCGCAAGTCAGGCCCGTGTGGGTAAGCCGGACTGGCTGGTTTTTCATAAGAAATTTTTTATCTTTAGAGGTATGTTAAGGTTCTAGATCCACCTATTTTCATCTTTTCTATCAGTTGTCGCATTGGTCAGAAGCTTATATGCTGAAGCTGTTGTGAACCACCCTTCTCTATCAGGCCACCAATATAGTCTATCCTATATAGGATTCTCCGGTAATGGAACTGAAATGATTTCCTCGACGATAGCTTTAGGCAGGGAAGCCTCAAGTTTTTCTTGCCACCACTGGCCTCCGATAATATAATCACTGACAAGCTCGTCATCATATTGAGTTGGAGGACAATCAATCCTACTCGTAATAGCTCGTGTGGATATCCAATTGTCAATCCAGAATTTGACATATCTCCCATTTCCAATGGACCAAATAAGGCCAGCTTTGAACCATTCTATAAGCATTGAGAGCTTAGACAACTGCCATAATGCACTACATTTTCTCTTGTACTCCATCAACTCATTACCTTTTAAATATTTGTGTTTGATTACCCGCACCGAAGTATTATTTGGTTTCTGCCATAATTTTTCACAAAAGTTTTATTTGTAGTGCTTCATTCATTTCCTTTGTTTTTCTAATCCCAAGTCCACCTGCCCTTTTTGACTTACAAATTTTATTCCAACCGATAAGAGGTTTGTGTTGCACATATTTGTTCCAGAAGAATCGACGATTAATTTGGTCTATTTCCTTATGTATGGCTGCTGGTGGCATGAAACTCTGCATCGTGTATAATGGTTTAGCCACTAAATTTGTCCCAATGAGCAATGTTCTGCCCTGCTGTGATAGTGCCTTAGCACGCCATTTACTTAGTTGGTCTTTTGAGTTGCAAACAATGTCTCTAAATGTGTCATTATTAACACGATCACTAATAATAGGACACCCTAGGTATTTCTAAAGGAATTGCACATTAGAAATACCCAACATGCCTTCTAGTTATGTGATTCGGCCCCGATCAACACCAGATGTTACTTGAAAAGCCGATTTATGATAATTAACTTTTTTGTCCAGATATTTGGCAATATTCTTCGATAATCTTTTTTGTTTTTTTGGCAGGAAGTAGCGCTGCCTTTTGTGAAGATTAAGATATCATCAGCAAAGGCCAGAAATGGGATAGAGGGGTTGTTGTTACCAAAGTGAAACTCAATAAGATGTTCGGGGGCGCCCAATTCTACAACAAGCCGTCGGGCCAGGATTTCTGCACCTAATATGAATAGGAAGAGGGTAATGGGTCTCCTTGACGTAGGCCTCTAGATGGGTAGAAAACATTTGTTGGCCCATTATTCACCAACACTAAGAAGAACACTGTTGATATACATTCTTTAATCCAACTAACAAAAATAGGATGGAAGCCAAATTCATTTAATATATGTTCCATGAAATCCCAATCAACTCTATCATATGCCTTATCCATATCGAGTTTCATTGCAATCTACCCCCTCTCTCCCCTTCCTAGTTTTGAAAGAGTGGAAAATTTTATGTGCAATAAGCACATTATCTTGGATCGTCCTATCCGACACAAAGACTCCTTGTAGTGGGTTAATGAGTTTTCCAATTACCATTTTAAGGCATTCAGTTATAATTTTTGATATAATTTTGTATATTGTTGAACATATGCTAATAGGTCGATAATGTGTTGTTGTTGTAGGACTGCCACATTTAGGAAGCAATGTAATGAAAGTATGGTTAATCTGCTTTATAACCTTGCTCGAATGGAAGAAACTTTTCACCGCTCGGATAATAGTTGGGCCCATAACATTCTAGAATGATTTATAGAACTCAACCATCATACCATCCAGACCCGGGGCCTTATTCCTACCGAGACAAAAGACTGCCTATTTAATGTCCCCATTAGTTGGGATAGCCATTAACATAGCATTTTCGTCTATAGAAATCTCTGGTGTAATTAGTTGTAGATATTCATTTAGTTGTTCCTTATTAATGGGTTGTCGACGAAAGCGTCTTTGGAAATCATACCTTATTTCATTACTGACATTTGTGCCTCCCATTATCTGGGTTCCTTTCGCTATGGTGATATATGCCTGATCAATTTCCTGTTGCTTTTTCTGGTAGCAAGTATATGAAAATAAGCAGTATTTGAATCTGTTAATTTAATATGCTTTGTTTTTTTTTTGTTTTTTTATTAGGAAAGGATTCGGGTGAGAAAACTTTACCCGGCGTCATCCTTGCGGATGAGGTCGAAAAGACTTGAGTTGTTATATATGTCGTTCCCCTTGGCCGAGTGGCAAAGATGTGCAACCTTATCCGCCACTCTGTTGCCAGATCAGGGAACATGAAAGAAAGAGACTTCTTTTATGGTATGGAGTATCGTTTTGACATCACCCTTTATGAGCTCAATTTCCCAAGGACATTTTGTGCGGTTATTTAGGTGACTGATGATTATGTTTGAGTCTCCCTCGATTTGGAGTTTTTGTATTCGGAGCCGAGAGGCTTGCTGACATCCAAGTTTTAAAGCGAGTGCTTCCACCTTGAGAGGGCTAACCTTACCTAATTTTTGGTACCATATGTTTAGAGGACGTCCCTCCTAATCCCGAAGGACAGCCCCATCAGTGCTGACTGAATTAGGCAGAGTGGAGCCATCAAAGTTTAACTTAAGGGTGCCTCTTGGTGGCTTTCACCAATGCGTAACCCTGTTTTTAAGTTTCTTTGCTGGACTCTTACACTCCAGCATGGTTTCATCCACAACTGCTCTATCAGCTTGCGATGTTTTATTCCAACTGAGTATATGGGGTTTTATCAACTATATCATTGTATATCTTTGTTTGGGATGGGTGTATGTGTGAAAATGAATTGGTTCCGAATATACCAAGCAGTCCACCATGTAAATGCAAGATTGATTTTTGCTTCCGGTGTTAGTTTGTTCCCAAGGAAAGCGAGGATCGGTTTTAATTCCCGAGATTGGTGTATCATATTTGAGATGGTTGGGGCAGCGCTAGGACCAAACTGAAGTAGTGTGCGAATGAAGGGGCATTCAAATAAGAGATGGATATCATCTTCATCCGCCCCAATACATAAGTTGTAGGAGGAGGGAACAGGAACACCACGGGACGCAAGTCTAGCAGCCGTGGGGAGGCCATCCTGACTGATTTTCCATAGGAAGTTTTTTACCTTAGGCGGGGTGTTGACTTTCCAAATCCAATTGTTTTTGTCATCGTTAGATGCTGATCTTGATGTGATTAACTTATATGCACCCGCGGTCGAGAACCAGCCAGCCTTATCAGGCCATCAATAAAGCCGATCCTCGAGCGGCGAGGTTGGTAATGGAATGTCCATTATTTCTTCCACAATGTGAGAGGGAAGTACCATGTTAAGTTTTTCTTCCCACCACCTGCCTCCAGGAATGTAGTCGTAGACGTTTTCTTCAATGAGGCCGATAAGAGGCCAGTTGACCCTTGATTGAAGAGAGGATGTTGAGATCCAGTTATCTCTCTAGAATTTTATGGTTTTCCCATTTCCTACGGACCAAATGAGTCCCGTCTTGAACTTTTCTATTAGGCTAGTTAACTTAGCCCACTGCCAGGACGTGTCTCCACGTTTTTTGTATTCTAGGATATTAACTAATCGTAAATAATTATGTTTAACATGTGAAACCCAAACATTGTCTGGTTCAGCCAGGATTTTCCATAGTAGCTTCATTTGCAGAGCCTCATTCATTTCTCTTGACTTTCGAAGTCCTAACCCTCCACATCTTTTCGGTCTATAGATCTTATCCCAGCTGATAAGGGGTCTATATTGAAGATCTTTATTCCATATAAAAATTCTATTGATTTTATCTAACTCTTTGTGTATTGAGTTGGGTAGCATAAAGCTTTGCATTGTATATAACGGTTTGGCTCACAGATTTGAGTTAATAAGGGTTGCCCTACTCTGCATCGATAGAGCATGAACCCGCCATTTGCTTAGCTGTTCTTTAGATTGACAAATAATCCCCTCGAAAGTTTGTTTGTTAACTCTTCCATTAATTATAGGGAGGACTAGATATTTTTCCAGTGATATTTCATTTGTGATGTTTAAATGGGATAGGAGCTCAAAAATCTTGGATCTAGATATTCCTTTGGTTGCTTGAAAACTTGATTTGTGATAATATGCTTTGTTTTGGCTCATTGGTTCCAGTACGACTTCTGAAATAATAAAAGTTTTTTTTAAGATTAGGTTTCTTTCCTTGAGTTGAGATGTGGAATTTTGGTGGTGATAATGATCTTTTTTAATACTGAGAAGTTGATCTTCCACCTTCTATAATTGTCTGAAAATATTTCCAAATGTGCTTTTATTCCATTCTTTAGCTTTCTGTTTAAGCAGGCGAGTTTTCTGTGTCAGTTGAAACATGTCTGAGCCTGGGCAGGATAACTGCCAAGATTGCTTACGATGTTTCTGAAATCCTCCCGTTGTACCCAAATATTCTCAAATTTAAATGGCGGAAGTTTAATCCTTGTTTTTGTGTCCAAATCAATAAAGATTGGGAAATGATCAGATTAAGAGAAAGCCCCGTTCTTTGTTGAAAGGAGAGGGAATTGTTGAAAAGTTGCGTGTTGAACCAAGGCCTGATCCAATTTCTCTCTTATGTTTCCTTCTTCAGTTTGTTTTTTTTCTCCAAGTAAAGGCATTACACCAAGCAGGGATTTCAATTAGCGAGCAAGCGTTTTTGAAATTGGAGAGTTAGGATAACCTCCTTAGGAGGGTCACTGCACCCCCCCTCCTTTTCGGAAATACACCCAATTTCATTTAAGTCTCCCATTACTATAGAGGGAAGTGTTTCTTGGTTGATGGCTTCCATAATCATTTCCCAAAAAGCATCCTTATCCGGTTCATGTGGCGGAGCATAGAAGAACCAAATTAAGCAGGAGAAGTTCTCCATAAGATTAGTGTATTTGATTGTTATGACCCTAGGTAGTGTAAGAACAATATCCACTGTTTCTTGAAGCGGAGAATTTTCCTTCCAAAACAATCCAAGGCCACCAGATTTCCAAACAACTGGGGACCATATAGCCTTGTCAAATCCCGCCCCCTTCCAAGTAACTGGATCCGAAATTTTCTCAGTTTTTGTTTCTGCGAGAGCGAACATTTGTATATTCTCTCTTTTGCATTAGGTATTGATGTCAATCCAAAAGGTTTTCCTTCCTATTCCCCTACAGTTCCAAAAGCTAATCTTCATGAAACAAGAATGATTTTTGGGATTGAAACAGTTATTCGTCCCAAACAAATTTTTTAATGTAAGGATGTGTTTGATAGTTGTTGAAAGATGTTCGACTAAACTCCAAGAGAGAGCGACCAAGGGCCCAAATGCAACCCTCATGTAATATTTTATAAATATTGTGATACCGCCTTTGTTGGTGATGTACGTGGATGTGTTCATTTCTTATTTCATTATTGTTTTCATATTTTCTGTATTTGTTGCCTTGTTTTAGGGTCCTTTGGGTGTGGTGAACTCTGTCTATGTTATCATGTATTTCAACTGTTGGGTTCCTTCTGTTACAGTTGTTTGTCCGGGTGATATGTGGGTTGGGAACGTGATTGGCACTACCCATATATTTGACGTCATGGCTTTTGGTAAGTTATCTGTATAGCATGGGCTGAGATGAGACCAAAAACCACCCCTAAAGTTTGAACATGGATGATCCCAAGTTAAAATTGGGATGTGATCTTAATTTAACTTCTTTGTTTATACGAGGATTGGTTTGTGTACATGAACTGGGTGCAAACACTTCTTTTTTGGATAGCTTAGTCTTGTCTTGTGTGCTATTAAAATTGAGATCAAGTTGTTGGCCTTTAGTCCTCATAAAATCGGCATCCTTAAGAACCCATCCTGTGTTTCTAATATGTAATTGAATCCTTGGAAGTAATAGAGTATGGTAGTAAGTAAGCATCACAAGACTTATTTCGAATCCATATGACCAAACCCACATTTTTCTGTGTCCCGTCGCTTTCTCCTTGGTATGAGAAAGTAGCATCATGGTCGTTGAGGACACACATCCATCGACGCTTGATTCATGCATCTGGTAACACAAATCAAGGGTTATAGGTTCTTTTGAAAAGGTTTCATATGTTTCATGGTTATCATTGATCACCAATTGAGAAACTTGGTGTTCTCTAATTAGGTAGCAATTGGTCACATTTATTATGTTTATGAACAAAGTTTCCCTTGAATCAAAGCTCCCAAATGGGCGTAATTCAGCCGAAGGATTTATTACACGGTAATCTAACAATATAATTTTTTTTGAAAAGCAAGATGGATAAGTCCTATTATTGTCCCTATCAATGTGAATGTTCATATTTATAGTCAGCAGATGAAAAAGGGGCAAAACGCCCAATCGGATAGCGCATGCCATCAAGGTCATGGGTTCAATTTTGATATTGTAGACAAATCTATCAATATTGTCAAACTTAGCATTTATAAAAGAGTGCATAAATTATTCCCGTACAATTAGTCGAAATGAATTTTCCATAGATACGGGGTTTCAAGTCGTAAATCGAAGAAACATGGTTACACCCACTCCCAAAGGTTCTAGGTGTAAGTTGGGAGGCAAGAGAGAACCTCTAAATATATGTTTCAGAGTCCAAGTTTGGATTAGCCCTTGAAGTAATTTGATACACCACGAGCAATTATCACACCAACAACCAAAAACGGGGAACAAGGAGCGCACCCCAAAGGACGAAAGAAGGCAATGAGCAGAGCCAGTCCCACCGCCACCCCAACCGCCTCCAGCGCACATCGCACCTTAAACACCGACGAGATTGTGGTCCTCTTTTGTCTAAAATCTCTTTACTATGGCTCCAAACCACTTTATTGGAGCAAGATATAACACAATAGAAGCGCATCTTGATTTGTGGGAGGAAACAGGTCCAGTCGGGAGTCTGAGATGAGCATTTCGATCTCTCATAGGTAATTCCAAGAGCTCAGGAGTGCATTAATAATGCATTGATTATCTTCTTCAATTTCAATATTTTTGATATTTGATATTTTTATTGAGTGTTTCTTAGATACCTTTTTATACAACCAGGGCTTCGGCCCTGATTACAATATTATTGTTCCCTTTGTCAACTTTTAGAGATATGGTATGTGCATTATAGTCTCTTATAATATATCTTATCGACGTTTCTCCCGAGTCAATCTAGACCCATCAAAGTTTAGTTGATAGTAGTTATGTTGGTGTTTTTCCCATTTGATATTTTTATTTTTTCAAGTTGCCATCGGTTTCTTGTGAATTGGATTCTCCCTTCCATCCTCGCCGAGGTCATTCTAAGAGGAATTCCAATTCAATATCGTTTTTTTATAAACGTTATAACGGAATTGATATTCCCGATATCATTTTTAAAAACTATTTGGTTTCTAAAGTACCATAGATTCCACCAGATGGTTGCTAGTTTGGTAAAGGACTCTCTACCTAATGTTAGTTTTAGGTCATTCAATATTTTGCTTGGATTTTGTCAAGGTCCCTATATTTATTGATTTCCCGACATATGTTTGGCTCAATATTGTTGGCAACGTTTCTTGTGTTTGGGCTTTCTAGGAGGATATGGTATAAATCTTCTCGTGGGTGACTACAGAATTCATATTGCATGGGCATCGCAATTCGTCTTTGTTCGAGTTTAGCTTTCGTAAGGAGCCCGTTTTTTTTGTGATCTTCCAAATGATGTTTTTAATTTTTGGTTGGGTGTCAAGGTCCCATAATCATTCACAATGAGTTTTTCGGTCTCCTTTATTTTTGTGCATCAGATTGACCGATGAGCTCGTAGAGAACCATCCGCTTTACTAGGTCCCCAGTAGAAACGATCCGTAATTTCATTTGTAGGGATAGGGATATCACAAATGTTCTTGATTAGGGTTGAGCCTAATAGTTGCTGACATTCACGGGTTAGCTTGTCTTCATGCCAACTTTTTGTTTGTGTGATATAATTTTGCACTGTTATGTTTTTGTTGTTGTTGTTTTGTTGCTGGATAAGTGAATATAATGCCTTCTACAGGATCCAATTATCTTCCCAGAACTTTATGGTTCTTTCATCCCCCACCTTCCATTAGAGTCCTTGTTTGAAGATATCTCTTAGAGACATGAGTTAAGTCCACTGCCATGAGGTGTTCCCTTTCCTTTGATACTCAAACATTGGTTTGTTTTTAAGATATTTTTTTATTAACAACTTGTACCCATATATTGCTTGGTTCAACTATATTTTTCCATAGTAGTTTTAGTTGTAGTGCTATATTTATGTGTTTAGCTTTTCTTATTCCAAGTATAGCGATGAAGTCTGAAGTCGAACCCATAGAGAAGAACGGTTGCTATGTAATGTTTCTAACAATGCTTCTTATGACAAAAGCAATGATTTGTATCAAATTGATGACAAAGTAAAGTAAAACGAAATATGAGTGCAAAGTATTGATAATAAGATAAAGGAGATATTTCACATGTAGCTCTCTGACAATGGTTGAGGTTCATGGTCCTAGGATTGATTCATTAATTATTTATAAGCATATGTCGACTTCATGACTAAAGTTGAAGGATCCGCAGGGATACAATTATCTTATTCAATATCACTAAAGAATATCATTAAACACTCAAGTTCTTAGCCCAATTAGCATATCGATTTAATGCAATTAAGACACAATTGGAACAACCCTAAATCGGCCCTAATCAACATCTAACGACATAGATCAATCGAAATCATCCACTACAAAGACAACTACTTTAATACTTTTGTTTGCTATCAATAAAACAATAACGAATTCATAACCTAGATGAAATTCCTAACATGGTGATCAATCATAGAAAGGAACAAAAATATAATCAATAGAGACAAGATGATAAATATACTCCTAAATAACAAATAGAAATCAAATCATCATAATCTATTCAACCATGTCTTCGAATCACATGCGAAACTATGAGTTTAGCAACTCATAAACCAAAAACCTCTCTTCTCTCTCAAAGTGTTCATTGATAACCCTAATTGCCTCTCTCTCAACACACAAGGCTGAATGATGAAAGAAATAACCTAAATATGACATGCAAACCCTAGAAAATATAATAATAATATAATAGGAAATAAGAATCTTAGGATCCAAATAGCAATTGTTGAACTCGGTGTAACGGCGGGCGCCGCCCTATGCAGTGAACGAATTTCTTCTTTGCTTCGATGTTATGCTTCATTGATTCTTTGTAGCTCCTTTCTAAGCTTCCATATGCTCCAAAACATGTACGCGCTAAATGCTCAATTTTATCACATAACACTAATATCACGGGCATATTATATCCGTGATTTTAGGCCATTTAAAGTCAAGTAAATAAAAATTTAATCGATAAAGACCTAATATCACGGATATTAATAAAAAAAAAACCAGAATATTAGGGGTAGAGTCTAAAATGTGATAATATCAAATACTCCGGGGTAAAAAAATGTGAAATACGCGCGCCCGGGATATTAGATTTAATATCCCGGATTGAAAAATCAGAATATTAGGGTGATGTTTCGTAATTTCTAATCTTCTACCCCTCACTCTCTCCCGTCTCTCTCACCGTACCACACTCGTCCACACTGCGCCAATTCGCCGTCCTCGTCTCTCTCTCTCTCTCTCTCTCTCGCCTATCTCGTCGTCCTTCTCTCTCTCTCTCTCTCTCTCTCTCTCTCTCTCTCTCTCTCTCTCTCTCTCTCTCTCTCTCTCTCTCTCTCTCTCTCTCTCTCTCTCTTTCGTGTCGTCGGAGGCGATTTCTCCCCTGACGAATTGAACCTCCGGCCGCCAGCGTCTCTCCCTTTGCCTGGAGATTTCTCACCTCCTGCAATCTCGCTTGCCACCGGCCTCCGCCGTCTCTCCACCTCCCGCAATCTATCCACCACCTCCGCCTCTGGTCCTACAACATCTCCAGTTTTTGGGTAAGTAAATCTCGATTCAATCTCCAGCTAGGGTTTTGTCGGTTAAGGCTTAAGTAACTGCTTTCCTCCTTGAATTATTTTCTAATCTGGAATGATGTTCTTAAGCAAATTTACTAGTGTAAATAAAGTGTTCATTGTGATGTTCAAGATGTGAAACCAAATTGTGTTTGTCCAAGATCTGAAACCGAATTGCTGTTAATATTGGTTTGTGTGGTGTTATTGTTTAGTTCTTTCCCGATCTGTTTGAATTAGGTTGAGACAAAGCTCAAAAAATTACAATCGATCACTAGTTTGGACCACTTTTAAAAATAATTAGACCAATTGATGGGTTAACTATTTGCTTGTGTTTGGGCATTTTTTTTGTCTGCCTCGATTTTGCTATGCAATCATAGAAGTCACAACTATTACAGATCATAGAAGTGGATAAGCATTGAAATGGAAGTCCAACACAATGTCAATCCACACATTGAGAACAAATGTGATGAAAATTGTCATCAAATTGAATTGAACAGAAAAAATCAAAATCCTTTCTATCATTATTATTGAGATTTTAGGTTGGTAATGCTCTTATGTTTAATCTTTTTATTGTTGTTATTGTCTTGGGTTTAATTTGGAAATTGGACACTCCTTGTAGTTAGAGACTTGGAGTAAATCCCATGCCCAGTGTTTACGTTACGAGGAAATTTTGAATTTTCTTATAGACATGTCTAATAATCAATGGAAAGTTGTGTATATGCATTGCCTTGGATATGTTGAAAGATTATTTCATGCTTGTTATGGTTATGACAAATATTGTTTGTATTACATTCAACTTATCATCAATGTCGGCTTATTATTCCCAAAGGGAAAGGTGTGTTTTTTTGTTGTGTGTGAATTCTTGTTGTGATCACAATGTAACCGAGATTCTGTGTCATTGATACTCTTTTGAGGAACTTTTGACTTTTTTTTGCAGACATGTCTAATAATCAATGCAAAGTTCTATATATGCACTTTCCTGGATATGTTGAAATATTATTTTGGGCTTGTTATGGTTATGACAATTGTTTGTATTACATTCAACTTATAATCAATGTCAGCTTATTATTCCCAAAGGGAATGGCATGTTTTTCTGTTGTGTGTGAATTCTTGTTGTGATCATAATGTAACCGAGATTCTGTGTCATTGATACTCTTTTGAGGTTTGTTCGTTAATTATTTCCTTGGTATGGATGTCTTTTCTTTTTCAAGAGAAAGAAAACAGACTTCTTGGTATTAACTTCTTGTGTTTTCTTAATAATTACTTCATTTTTGAAGAAAGGTTCATGTATTTGATCCTTTCAACCTGTTTCAAATAAAAGATAAGTTACAATCTGAGCCCTCTTTTGAAATCTTGATCACTATTACTGTAAGATTATCTTATGAACATATCTTATTTTAAGTTGCATTCTGAGCCCTCTTTTAAAATATAAGTTGCAGTCTGAGCTCTGATCTCCATATTATGAACATATCTTATGTTTTTATGTTTGTATACTTTTGCTCATGTGACATATCTCTGTGATTAGTGTAACCCAAGAGATTGGACGTATTTTGAAGCAGAGCTTAAAAGGCGCTTGGGAAGGAACTTCTACTTACCGTGAATAAGGAGAAGTTTAACCAGGTGTATTTTCCTAAGATGTTTTAGTGAAATTGTGTCACTGCAGAAGATTTGTTACTTTTTCAAGATCTTAGAAGGGAAGGTTAAATGTAAATACTATGGTTTTACATGATACTCTTTTCATTAATAGTAGCTTCATATGTGCAGGTGTACTTTGGGGTTTAAACATTGATTGATGCCTCTTCAAATGATTTAAAAGGAGAAGATGAGCAAGAGGAGGTGACTTTTTTTCTATTTGTTTGTGACTGGAAGTAAAAGGATAGTAGTCAGTCTTTCAATTAGGCGTGGCCACGGGTCGGACCCGCCGGCTCGACGGGTTCGACCCGCCGGGTCAAGGGTCAGGGTTGGCCGACCCGAACCCTAACCCGTAAATCTCACGGGTTGACGGGTTCAGGTCGACTCGTTGACCCTCCGGGTCGACCAGTTGACCCGGCGGGTTACATTATTTTAAAAAAAAACTTTTTTTTTAAAAAATGACTATTAAAATAAATAAATAAATAATATCTGTATATAAAGATTTTATCTTCACAACACATTTTATCATTTTGATATGAAGTGTTAAAAATGTAGGAAGATTATATCTCCATATTAATTCTTTCATCCACAATAATTTCATTGTGTGTTGTACGAGAAAAAAATATGAGAATATATTTCTCAAACTTCATTTCCAAAAAAAAATTCCAATGTAGGAAATGTAGGAAACAAGTGAAGTGGAAGAAATGTGGTAGTGGGATACATATATATAGGCCCATGCCTTCTCATTCTAACTCCATATTTTCGATGTTGGACAAAGCATTTGTCCCACATTGGAAATGAGGGGAAAGAAGGAAGACTTCCAAGTCTATAAAAGGAGAAGGATGGGGTTTATTTGTCACACATTGCACATTGCATATTAGTTTATGCATTATTGTGAGTTATTTTAAGAATAATTTACATAATTTACATATAATATTATAAATTTATTTTATTAAAAATAAATTTTTCAAAAAAAAAATATTTTAAAAAAGCGGGTTGACCCGGCGGGTCAACCTGCCAGGTCACGGGCCACGGATTCCCCGACCCTAACCCTAACCCGCTACCCGTCCCCACCCGCCAACCCGTCAACCTGGACCCGGCGGGTCGTTGACCCGTACGACTCGGCGGGTCACGGGTTGACCCGTAACCCGTGGCCACGCCTACTTTCAATACTTGATTCCTAAGGAGAACAAGTGTTATTCATTTCTACAGATTTCCTTTTCCTTTCTTTTTATTTTTCTGATGGTGTAGTTTCCATCCTATCGCTATTGATGAATTATGTCCTTGAATACATTTCAGGAAATGGAGCTGGAATCTCATCTGCTGGTGGCAGAGTCGTTAGCACATTTGTGCTGGTTTTCGTTGCAGAGTTGGGAGACAAATCATTTTTCTCAACCGTTGGTGGGTATTTTGACCCAAAACGTACTTTATGTTAGCTTTAATCAGCCAAAAAAAAAACTTGTGCAGATTTATTAGCTAGATTAAGCACAACAAAATCTGTTTTAATAGATCAACCACACAAACTTTAGACGAATTTGAAGTGATCAAGTCTTCTTAAAACTTTAAATGAATTCATGTATATTGATTTGGGCCACTGCAAAAGATCTAGCTATGAACAGGGGTCACGTTCTGTCCCTTTACCAACAAATATTGTGAAGTCTTCATTCTCTTGACTTGCCGATGACATTTGCTGCAAGGTTGCGAAGAAGGCAGAGGTTCGTGCAATATTCATGTTGGCATCAGAAGAGCGATCCCTTCATAACATTGCTGACTTATAAATATTTCTGAGTACTCGCTCTCGCTTCCAAGGAAAGGAGAAATCCCCAAACATATTCAGTGAAATTGGTAATCATTTCTCTCTCATTTGTTCTGCATTCTCTTTTATTTGTTCCATGTTCTATGATTATTGTTGTTTCTTGTTCATGTAATTTTCATGCTGGACATTCTTTTCTATTTGTCTCATCTTTTCCCTTGCTCCTCCATAGTTGGTTCATCACATTTTGTTGGATGGTATAGGGAGTTGAAAACTAGGTGGTAGAACTTCGGCCTGATTTCTAGTGTTTAGTTAGTATGTTATGTTTTAGTAACTTGATATCCCACGTCCCTAGAAATCGGTTTTCATCATAAACACTATTGAATTTTTGTTTGGTTCGTTCTAGAGTCTGAGTCACGCATTACATATGAAACATGGAATTTCATCACTTCAGACCAACCCGATGCCCCCAGATTACTTGAAGTCTAGTGCCCTTTTATTATATAACATTTTAGTTTTAAATGTGTTCTTTAGGATGTATTTTTTTTATATTTATTTTTATCATGATTCAGGTATTCACGTACATTGGAGGCGTTCTTTTCCTCGGATTTGATGGGATCACTTTGATTGAGATCGTTATAGGCTAGATACTTATCAGACCAACACCATTACAGGTTTGAGAAGCAGCCGGAATTTGATTTGTTCACACTTTCATTTTTTTTCTGGAAGGTTATTGACCTTCATTGTTTGTATTTCAACTTCATTTTTGCACTGGAACAAACAAACTACCCCATGGGTGTGCAACTAGTATATGTAAAAAAGGGAACTTCATAGCCCAGGCAATTTTGTCGGGCTATAAAGGCACTTTTTTTTTTCTTATATAAAGAAACTTTATAGCCCGGTCCAGTAAAATCGGGTTGTATAAGTCATTTTTTTAATTAAGAAAAGGGTCTAATATCACGGGTGTGTCTAGAGGGCATCCGTGATATTAGGTTGTAACATGAAAAGTAAAAACCACCCCTAATATCACGGGCGTGTCTTGAGGATGTCCGTGATATTAGGTTGTAACATGAAAAAAAACCATCCTAATATCACAGTTGTGTCTAGATTTCGGTCTGTGATATTAGGGTGTCATACCTAATAGCCCACTGAGCTATAGCCCAGGCATATATTTCCTTCAGTCCATTATATTATACCCTAAATATCCGTGATATTAGACCAATTTTGTACTAGCCCTAAGCTCTTCTAAGATCCCATCCAGTGTCGGAATGTAAAACTGCAGAATAAACACTAAAAAGGAGTAGATTCCGAACTCGAATACTTCACAAGCAAGATATGAAACTAGACTAAAACATATGCAAATCTCCTATCTAAATACAATAAGAGATACCTATAATGCCTATATGAAATATGCATTATCATGGACAATAGGTTGAGATGGCGGAAGATAAGGTCGTAGTATAGGTGAGTGTTTTAGGGCGAGGGATAAGATCAATTCCTTTAGGTTTCATGAGAGAGATATGAGTGGATTATATGATTAAGGATTATTATAGGGAAGATGTGATCATGGATAGGTTATTTTACTAAGAGTGGAAACAATGATGTTGAGGAATGAATTATGGATGATGTTAAGATATGAGTGACTAGGAGTGCTTGAGAATTGGTGGGTCTTAGGAATTAACTTGTTTATATGATAGGGGACATGATGTGAGATCTATACTGAAGTTTTGCTCATATAGGATTGAGGGTACTTACTAGAGATGTAATTGGAGAATTACTAGGGGCGTGATTGGAAGGTTTTTAGAATAGGAAGAAATCGTAATTGGTATGTTTTTTACCAAGGAGAAATGTCTTTGGTTTCACCTCGCCAAATAAATAATAACTCAAACAAACAAACTAAGTATAGCGTGTAAGTAAGGGGTGGAACCCACAGAGAATCAAGTATTTCTATCGCAATGTGTATTTATTAATTATGGGGATAAAGGTAGCGTATGAATGTAAATAAAAATAGACAATGCAAATAAACTAAGATGAAGATGTTAATAGGAACAAATAGAAGATAAAAGAGAAGAGTATAGTTTCACATATAATTCGCAACATTGGATGGTTTCTTTGATCTTTGACTCAATCCCTAGTTATTCTAATGCAATGAATGCAATTGATGTTATTCCAACTTGGTTTAAATAGATCGATATTTCTCACAGGCTTACCAATCACTTACATTCCATGAAATACAACATAGAATAGCATGAATCACCAAAGTACATGGCCAATTAGCAATGCCAAATCTCAATGCAATTAGAATGTCAAAAGGTTGCAAGTCTCTTAACCCTAATTTCATAGAAATCAATATTTAACCAACAATCATTATCCTGCATAGTCAATTAATGCTTGCAAGGGATCAATTACCTATTGCTTGCTTCTATGGATCACCGATCTCACGAAAGGAATCACTTGCATAGATGTAGTTTCTGTCTAGATGATCGGTCATAGAGAGAACATGTGCAAATACTCAGCAATAAAGAACAAAGATAATGAAATAGCAATAGAAATATGATGCGGAGGGAAATCGAGTATGAAAATAAATCGAAATATAAAATCAAACTAACTCCCTGTCCCAGCAAATAAACTACAATAAACCCTCATGTTGTAGTAGTAGGGTATTCAGGATCGTATCCACGAGGAAACGTGTCAGCGCTCGCCTTTTCAGTACCAGAATCCTCTCGAAATCGACCAGAAGGTTACTCGATCTCGACTAAACCTGTCGACAGAAACTGCAAAACAGAACAACAGAAGTGAAAACGAAGAAAAGTCAAGTAGAAGGGTACTCGATGTCGACCAGACCACTCGATGTCGAGTAGGGTTCAGTCGATGTCGAGTTGATTCGCAGAACAAAAATCATAACTTGCAATGGAAATAAAGACAGACAGAACACGAAATCTGTGGGGATTAATTCAATAAACTAAAGGACTTCCAGAATCGGAGTATCAACGCCACAACGATAACCATATAAGAATCATGATAAAGGTAATAAAAGATCACGCTTTGCCATCAAATGAATTTCGTCATTAACAAATAGGAAAATAGAGGCCTTCGTATAAACCCTAATTGTTACTAACCCTTTTCGCATAATTATTGTATTAATATCACTTTCACTTCAATAACACAAACAAGGATCACCTTCGGCTGTCGCAAAAAAAAAATCATGCTCATAGGGATAGAAGACAAAATCGCATCAAAAGATTGTACCTTTGTCGCATTACCTTACATGGCTACCGTCGGATTCACCCTGACCCTAGAAGTTGGGTGACTACTCACTCTTCATCATAAATAGACTCATCAATAACAAAAGAGAACTAAATTGCATTGAATCAAATAAAAACTTACAACCGATCGAAGCCAAAACGTCTCTCGACTACTCCATCTCAAATCGGCCTAAGCTCTCTAAATTATCTCTCTAACTCACGGGCGTGCCTCTTTTCTTGATTTCTGCTCGATTTGTTCTGATTCAGCTGCTGCTTGACTTTAGACTTTCTGTATTGAACCTCGAGCTTTTCCATGTTTTTCCTTCCTTCTCCGAATTGCTGTAAAATGCCTCGATTTGTGCGAAATTAAACAGAAACTAGTGTAGACTCCATAATTTGGCAAATAAGCATAAACTACATAGATTCTGCATAATTCTAACCCAATGATATGAAATGCATGCAAAAAACGATATAAAAGTTAATTTAAAACATGGTAATTTAGGCTCATGATAGCATGCATTTAGGTAGGCATAATAGGTTGCATTTAGCTTAATTAAGATGCATTTCATGGATGAATTAAGTACAATTTGCATATTTGCTCTCTATGTTAGTGGAGTCGGAATCTACACACTTTTATTGATTATT
The DNA here is from genome assembly GCA_037127255.1 of Persicaria tinctoria. Taxonomy (NCBI): domain Eukaryota; kingdom Viridiplantae; phylum Streptophyta; class Magnoliopsida; order Caryophyllales; family Polygonaceae; genus Persicaria; species Persicaria tinctoria. The sequence continues at coordinate 35,118,396 of JBANSL010000012.1, read as the reverse complement.
TCAGGTAATCGTGGATCCGATGATGAGACAGGAGGTGTTAACGCATTAGATGATAATGTCTAGTTGATCGGAGAAGCTTACATGAAGATATCAAGAGCTCCTGAGAATAAGAAGCGAACCTAAACGAAGAACAAGTCTGCAAAAGTTGTCGCCAGACATGCTGAACTTGTTTTGCACTTTCTGGAGGTCTTGGTTGTCCGATTGACTATTATGACCATGCGTTGGAAATCTCTTTCAAAGAGCTAACACTTTGCTGTTGACAAGAAGAGAAAATTTGAGATGGTTTTTCTGTGAAAGGCCCCTGGTTGCGGCCGCAGCAACCATGCCTCGGCCGCGACCAATCAATTGCAGCAGGGTACGAAGAAACAGTATGTCGCGGCCACAACATATATGTTGCGCCCGCAGCATTGGTTGTCAGCGCTTTTGCGCATCGTTTTGATTATTAAAAAACCTAGAACCTATTACTTTGTTTGGTGGCCGACTTTGGATGATTTAAAAGGCCAAGTTTTATGTTATTTTCATAACTTCTATTCTATTCTTACATTCATCAGACACTTTAGAGAATTGAGCGATGTCTTCCACGAGAAACTAAACTCATCTATTCTGCCTGCAATTTGAAGCTTTATTTGGATTGATTGTGAGTTTCTAATTCTCGTTCCTTGTCTCCTATATTTGAATGCTTTGACTTCTTTGTGCTTAATTGTCTATTGTTTTGTTCTATCTTGTCTGGCCAACTAGTTAGATCAATTCAATTGCTAAGGTTTTGTAGATTTCTTGTTGTGAACCTTAACCTAAGTGGCAAACTTGTTCTTTTAGGGCTGGTTGAACTAAATGAATGAGTAGGAAGTTGAATGTGTTGTTAAATCCCTCTTTAAGGACTGCAAATACCTTGGCTAATCTCTGAACTTAAAGCTATCAACTGGGTTAAATCCTTCTTTAGGGACTGTTCAATTGATAAGGGTGGCTAGGACTGGTTGGACTAGTAACTATATTAGGTCGGGACAAGGGCATTCATAGGAAACTTAATAGGACGAGAAGAAGTTACAAGGATTGCTTCAGCCAAATAAAGTAGAAAATTGTAGCTAGAATTGCTTCTCATAATTGTTTGAATTACAATCATTTACTCTTGCTTTCTTCAATCCGCTTTGATAAAAGGCGGAACTTTCACACATCAAAAACCCCCTCTTTGGTTACTTGATTTGCACCTAAATCACACTTGAATAATGAATTTTCCTGTGGGATCGACCTCTTGCTTATTGCTATACTAGTTGTAAGTTTGAGTTTACTTTGACGGATCAACGACAGGTTTTCCCTCCATTAGCTCACATCAAACACCCCATACTTAAGCTTGCTTGTCCTAAAGCAACACTTTTAATGGTCATACAGGGGAATAAATCAAAACTCTCAACATCTTAGATCTATTGCCATATGTCTCTGCAATCAATTACTATCCTCTAAAAGGTACTAATGTCACAAATTCATGCCTATGAATAAAGCAACTTCGCACACAAAAGGAGGGTTATGCAAAAACAGTTCATTCGTGACAAAGAAACAATAATCAAGAGGATTTTATTAAGCTCAATGAGGAGTAGATTGGTAAAAGGCTTAACCTGAGGCATTTTCGGCCATGTGGTGCTAATGATCCGGGTAAATGGAGTAATTTTCATACTTTCATACCACATTTCTTCTTCCTTTGATTTCTCACCTTTCTCTCATTGCTCATTGCTTTTTTTCATTATTATGCTTTTACCTCTCTAACCTCAGCACTGCCTTCTCGCGAGTCGTAAACATGGATGTCATGAATGACCCCGGATACTTAGTGCTTTGGACTCCTCCCCTTAGTGTCCCATCTTGCGGAACTATTATCTCGACGTAGGCAATGTTGATCTACCTTTATCTCCTAAGGTGACCGGATTTTCTTTCACTCATGAAATTTTCCATAACTTTGAATTTTTTGCCAAACTCCAAATAGTGATAACAATAACACAAACACCATATAATAATCTCCTTAATGTAATTCCATTCTCAACATAGTCCTCGGATAGGAAATAAGGTAAAGAATGGACAATATTTAGATCATGTGGAGCAAATATAAAATAAGGCATAATATGGCTTTTGTGACGCATATAAGCATAGGTATGGCTAGGGATATAAACAATATAAGCATTGTATGGAAAATATAAAGTCATTCATCCTCTTATTATGCAACATGTCAAAAGTAACTTCAAATTTTACCTCATTTCATGGTTTTCAAGAAATAATGTATTTCATTGTGACTTTCCTTTACTAGACAATTTCATACTATATCTCTAATGAATCCAATTTTGTATCGTAAAGTTCAATATAACTTCCATGACACTAATCAAAATTTTCAATGGGGGTGATTTTTATGAACTTTGGAAAATAAGCACATAGATAATAATGCCATGTATAAGCAATTCGAAAAATAAACTTTAATTATGCACACATAATGTCAAATAAAGTCAAATATGCATGAAGTAAGCCCTTCCCCCACCCCATACTTAAACATTACAGTGTCCTCACTGTATAAAAACAAGGGTAAAGAAAGAAACTCACTAGATAGATGTGCAGAACGTCGGAATCGAGTGCTGTAATTTTGTTGCAGAAGTGGTCCATTTCGAGTAGAGTAGTCGATATCGACTAGGTTACTCGATCTCGAGTACTCAGGAGTCCTCAGGGTGATCCTTGTCTCGACCACAGGCTCCTCTGCTCGAAAAAGGTGGTCGACTTCGAGTAGTCTACTCGACTTCGATTACTTCTGCAACCTCTTCTTAGTACCTGCATGCTTCGTTATATAAAATCCACAATAGAAAAACCTAAAAACAGTGTTTTAAAACCAAAAACTAAAAGTAAAGATGTCTAAAAAGACCAAAAAACTAATTATGCAATCTAAACTGATTCCTATATATGTAATCTCTTTGTTTTCACTTTGAGAGATTTCATTTGATGAAAGGAGAGGCATTTGGTTGGCATAGAACAAGTAGGTTGGCATTCACGTTGTCAATGTTTGGACTTGTGTTCACTTTTTGTCATGTATGTTTGCTAATTAAGACAGAATTATAATTCCAAGGGGTTGCAAGTGATTAAATTTGGTTTTTGCTTGTTTTTGTCACAACTTTATCCATGTTTTTAGATTATTGTTGTCTGTTTGCATCTCATATGTTATTTTAGTTTTTGGTCAGTTTTGTCACAATTGTCTTGGCTACCTTTTTTAGTCTATTAGCTCAATGGAAGAGCAATGTGTTATTATACACATGATATGGGTTCGAATCCCATATAGACTTTCTCTACACAATAGATCTACAACAATAATATGAAACAAAAGCAATAATCTGAAAAAACAAACAACAAGTCTATATGGGATTCTAAACCATATCATGTGTATAATAACACATTGCTCTTCCATTGAGCTAATAGACTTGAAATATAACTGAGAATAACAACAATAGCGCATTGCTTTTCAGATGTTTGCTGTCTGCTTGAACTTCTCAGTCAGACCAAAACCGAACATACTCAGTAACACAAACGAACAGAAACGAGCATACTCAATAACAGTCAGGCCAAAACCGAGCATACTCAATAACACAACCGAACTCCATTTCATTGCACTTTTCAGTCAGAACAGAACCGAGCATACTCAATAACACAAAATAGCTAAAATAAATAAGACAAATTCTGTTATATTATTATTATTATTATTATTATTATTATTATTATTATTATTATTATTATTATTATTATTATTATTATTATTATTATTATTATTATTATTATGTGGATGTACAAAATATACACTTTACTTAGATAGAGTTTTGTCTATAGATAGATTTGCTATTGCTTGGAGCCTAAGGAGTTTATCTCTATATATTGTACCGGTGTAACACCAAGAGATATCAATTGAATACAATCTCATATTCTCCTCCTCTTTGATTCTTCTGTTTGATAATACGTTATCAGCACGATAGTTTCTAAAAAGCTAAAACCCTAATTCCCCCTCTTCCACTGCCGACGGCGACCTAAACAGAAAGCAAACCCGAGGCCGTGCATTGAATCAAAGCCGTTAGGTCAGCCAATTCACCCTCTGCCGCCGCCGCCAACAATCCTTTGAAATACAAATTTAAGTACTCCATCGACACCAGATCATGGTCGCAGACGGGTCTACGGACTGCTCGATTTGCCTGGATGAGTACAAGAGCGACGAGGACGGAGTGAGTCTGCAGCGGTGCGAAACGAACCATCACCCAAATCTCCCTCAAAGATGAGTCTCCTATTCTTTTATTTGAAGTTTTCAATCTATTAGGCTTGTCTACTTGGATTAATTAGTTGATTTTGATTTGGTTAAGCTCAATCAATTGAACGAAGAAGCCAACGGAAACGCCTCAGCCACTTCAATTTTTCACCCCGGAGGCGAACGCTAGGGCGACGGTGCAATCCAATGCAACGGCACTGACGGAGAGCCTCCAATAACGCTCGCCAAGTTCACCGTCTCTGGCAGCGGAGGCCAGGACTTCTACGATGTCAACATCGGCGTCGGATTCAGGCTGTCAGTGGGGCAGGAAACTGCCAGTACGCGGAGATCGTAGGTGCCACGGTCCGATAGCCTGCAGGAGCACTTGTGCGGTTTCGGCAGCGAGTTTCTGCAAAACCATCCCGGAAGAATGGTCACGGCGAGTCTCTTCGAGGCACCAGAACCCGACTCCGGCGCGCTCTGCAAATTCACAAAGAAGACGATGTAGTTTTGTATTAATTACAAAACCAACCCTGAAATTATCAAAATTGCGGATGGGCACGTACTTTTCTGATAAATAACAGAAAAGACCCAAACTTTCAGGGTTCCAAGTTTTGTCCCTTGTGAAGGTTTCAATGAGTGGAAAATCTCTTCCCAGAAGCGATGAGATTTAGCGAGTGAAATAGATAAACACATCCACCGAAAAGGATGAATACATAAATTATATCAATCCCCGAAGTGCGTCGTCGTGGAGGTAAGTACAATTTAATTTTTCTAATTTATTATTTTTGTTTATAAATAATTTAATCGGTAGAAAATATTAAATCCCTCGAAGTGGATGAAAATATTTAATGTGATCGATAAAATTCATCCCAGCAGTGATGAAACAACAAATATCATCCACGTAGCGATGATCAATGATTATTATTTTGTTTAGTTTATTATATTTTTATCATTCATCTCCCGAAGTAGATGAAAAGACAATTCTTCTGAAGTAGATAAAAACACATAAGAGGTACGACTGGTACGTTATAGTTTGTTTGAATATGAATTTAAAAGGATTTAAGACATGTACATAAGGATGGATAAAATTATGTTATATGATATGTGTTTTAAATAAACCATGATTATAATTTATTAATATTTTGTTTTGGTGATGGATTGTGTCATGTGAGTGGTTTGTCCACGGATCCACACTAGGATATCATGGTAAAAGGAGGCGAATCCTAGAAGATTGAACCCTACTTGGTAGTGCATCTATATGGGTTAGGCTCGACTTTAAGGCTCGTGATGGAGCTGGACTGATTTTTCAATATTCATATATGCGATCGAGCTTGCGGTCAGGTAAGCCTAAACGTCATATATTTGAATTATGATTTTTTTTGCCTCTTGATCATGAAGGATCATATATATGTGTGTTATGAGTTCATCTCGTACATTAAATATGGATTACCATTTAGATGCTAATTGCAATATGACGTTATTGATTGCACATATAGATTTTATATCATAAATCATGTCATGCTGCTAGTATACTTTGATATATAAGAATTTAGAGCATTGATAAATTATGTGCGATTTGGGGTTGACGATGCATATATGATATAAATATGGTTATTGGGGAAATTGACCATATATTTGACGGATACATGATAAATGATATCTAAATGAATTGATACATTGATAAGTTGATAAATAAATAACGTCATCATACATCGATTAAAATATTAGCCTCATCTTTGTAGTGATGAGCCAAGATGATATTCTTGATTTCATCCTGTGATTGTAACTATTTGTTTCATATATGATTTATTTCATAGAAGGTGAAATATAAACTCCTGAAGTAGTTAAACTTGTTTGATTCCTGGTCACCAGAAGTTGACATTATTTATGTGTTATGAAGTTGATTTGTATACAACTTAAATTGCATGAAATTGAAATTTGAGATAGTTATTGAACCTACACTATTTGTGGATGAAATTGTTTATTGAAACAAATGATAAATATTTTGATCGATATCCACCTGAAGTGGCCAAATAAATTTGTGATTGGTATTGTTTATTGAGATTATTTTTGTTATTTATTTGTGAGGTGTATATATTTTAATTTGCTCTTGCACAGAACTCAAACTGTTTCCAGAAGAAACAACTTGTTAAGAGTTTTTATGCCATAAACATATGTGGTTTTATATTATATATATTGTTTGTGTTAATAAAAGTTATCTCTTGAAGTAGATAAACTTATCTCTACATATGAAAGATTATCAACGAAGCCTAGATGATCCAGCACATTTGATTCTGCAAACTTGGTAGTATTTGGTTTGTTATCAGTATAATTTGGCTATTTGAAGCTACATGGAATCTATGTTTTATTTATCTATTTGATTTGATTTGCATTTTATGTATATGCATATGCATTGGAAATGTTTCTTGAAGAAACCATTATGGGTAGATGATGCCAATTTTATTCAACTAATGATGATTTGGGAGAAGAGTTTGAAGCAAATCCTTGTCAAATTATGTGAAATCGATAAATTTATTCTTGAGAGCCTGAAGACTCTTTATTTTGGGATCTTGTTCTTAATCTACTTGGGTATGGTAGAACTCAAACAAATAGCTAGATAAATGACCTATGGATCATAACAACCTCTTTTATTGCAAGATGCAATATATACTGTTACCTCTAGCAGAGGACATAAAGAGGATACGATGCGCGCAACCGTTGTTAGGATACTGGTCATAATTTTGAAAATGATTATAGATAATCATGTATGAGTCGACTCCCACATCAAGGAGAATGTGGAAGAACAAGTCAAAGTTGATGGTTTGCCTAATTTGGATTTGTAATCTTCCAAACTGTGAATGAATCATCGCATGAAAATGTTAGAATGATTTAGAGCTTGGTATCTGTTGATATAGAAAACCTGAAGTTTTCATGATGAAATATCTAATGAGTGGTTGTATAAACTCTAAAGTCTATTCTTGGCACAGTTAAACGTTATACATATCTTCAGAAAAGCATCAAAATTAGTCCTCGAAAGCCTATTGATCGATATAATCAAGCAATAAACTCATATGAGAAAATGACTCTAGAAGAGCATCAAAACACTCTAAGTGAAGGAGTGATGATAGATAAATTGGGATCATAAAAGCCATGATCGATAAATTGGGATCATAAAAGCCAATGGAGGACTAATAATTGCCAGAAGCAGTGATTTTCCCCTAGTTGAGGATGTCAAAAGAGGGATCCAACATAATAAATAGATTACCCATGTTAGCAATATGGATGTGATATGAAAATGTTATCAATGAAATTGATATGTGGAGCATTGAGAAGCTGACGATTAAGTCAAAGTAGTTGCAGGGGCTTATCAATCGATCGAAGATCGATTGATAAGGAAATCGATCTAATATTTTGCTGGTGCTTGATTTGCTGGTCTTTTTCTTTTTCTTGATTTTGCTGGTGCTTGACAATTTTGCTGGGGCTTGACAATTTCATGATTTTGCTGTTACTTGGCTGTTATTTTTAATAAGAAGCATTCACAATTTCGTTACTGGATTAGGTGGTTATAAAATCATTATAGGAAGTGGATGTGTGCACATTATTTAACCCTTTTTTCTATTTGTGCAATAATAACCTTCAACTTCTTCATTTTTGTGAAACTTTTAGCAGGCGGAAGTAATGATTATGGTGTCGATTTGCATCAGAAAGACCAACTTCATGATAATATGTCCATGATGCACTCTCAGCACTTTCCTGTGAGTTATTTGGAACATATGTCCTTTTCTTTTGACTTTAAAACTTACTCTTTTTTTCATATCATTATGTTTCTAATGCTCGGTTTCTCTTTATAGATGGGAAGGGGTGATGGATTCAGTTTAAGTGGTGCATACTCATCAAATCGTCCACAACAGCAACAACAGCATGCTCCTTCAGTTAGTAGTAGTGGGGTCTCCTATACACCTGCAAACAATCAGGAACTTTCGCATATGCATGGGTCAGATATGTTCCCATCTTCTCATTCAATGTATCATATGTCATAGGTATAATAGATGATGATTTAAGTAATATGTTTCCTTAATTGATCAAATTTTCATTACATTTAACTTGCAAAAAAAAAAAAAACTGCTGCCTTTGTGGAATTCAATAGAAACCATGAAGGCATGAAGCTCAGGATTACTTCTTTCAAGTTGAAACATCGTTATTCTGAATTTTAGCAGCTTCTAGGTCACAATCTTCAGTGCCTGAATAGGCTGGAATTCTTGATTAGGTAAAGAGCTTCACTGTGTTGACACTTAAAAGAATACATGAGCATTTGACTGTAGTTGGTTGCATGTGAATAATTGGAAGTCCTTGATTAGTTCTCACAACAGCCATGCCTACTGTTGATAGAAAAAAAAAACACAAATGGGCTACCTAAAAAATAATTAGGATCTCCTCGGATGTGTAACCATGAAAAATGAGTATGCTTTCCATTTTGAATTTGGTGACCACGATCGCAATTGTTCAGCAAAATCAAGAATACATGAGCATTCTGTCCTCATAGAGCTTCACTGTGTTGACACTTAAAAGAATACATGAGCATTCTGTCCTCATAGTTTTTTTCCCCTTGGCGCTTTCTGTTGGATGACTTCTAAGTTCTAAAAGTGCATAATAGGTTCCATGAGGAAGCATAGTCCAATTGTTCAACAAAATCAAGAATTCAGCATAGTCCAATTGTTTGCAATGATTTTGTTAGGAAGCATTTTACTGTTAGTTTCTTCAGAAGTGATTCGATGTTGATTATAGTTGTATTATAGTTGGATGTAAATACTCCTGATATTCTTGTTCAGCATCTTAAAATTTTGTATTTAACTTCTCTCCAGGAAATGTCCTTAAGACTTGAAAGAAGCAATATCCAGTGTGTGTTTTGCTGCTCCAAGATGTGATGATCTACCTGAATTGCTGCAAGTTCAGTTAGCATTTGCTTCTAAATATGCAAAAGAATTTGTAATGGCTGCAACTGGGCTCTTGCCAGCTTGTGGTGTTAATCGCCAGGTTATATTTGCTGTGATTATGCACTGTTTGCTGAAACTAAAGAATAGATGCTGCCATCTCTGTATCATGACCTAATTTGGCATTTTTTGTTGTTTTTGTCTGCTGTTCCAGCTAATAGAACTGTTTTTAGTCCGTGCACCTCCAGCTGAGAAGAAATTAACGCTTTTGAAAGAAATTGCTGAAGAGCATGGACTAGATTGAGATCCAATTCCTTCGGAAACTGAGCTTTTCAAGTCGCATGAAGATTGAGCAACGAATGCTTGGGGAAGATTGCTCTAGCTTGTTCGAATCTGGAGACGCTGAAGCTGAGATATTGCTCCAAGATCTTCAAAAAGGGTGTTGGGCTGATATTGAGGGATTGTCACTCTTTAAAGCACTTGGACATGGATGATTGCTCGGGGGTCACAAGTCTTGGCCTGGACACTGATCACAACCTACAGCTGAAGCTTGAGTCTTTAAGAGCGTCTATATCGGGTCTTAATGATCAATGCCTGATCGATATAGCCGACAACTGCCCATATCTCATGTATCTGAATGTCGCCTTCCGCGAAGGCATAGGATCCGAAGGGGTAACACTCGTCGTGGACAAGTGCACCAGATTGAAGGAGTGGGACTTGTGTGATTGCTTAAATGTGCGCAGGTCTATCATGCCGTGGTTGGCTTTCTGCAAAAGGACTCCGAGGAAGATCAGTCCACCTCACCGCCTTGGTATTACAGAATACAACCTCTACCTTAAAAATGACTGCTCAAAAGATGAGAGATCATTGTGCTTATGGATGGGTTCAACCTATCATTATCAATTTGTCTTCACGGTTATATATGCTTGAACAGCTTTGTGTTGTGAACTTGTAATCAAAATAGCAAATTTCACAGGGAAATTAAAAGAATGATAAATACAATGAAAGTGTTTATTGGAGGTGCTGACACAAATAAAATACAGTTGTGCAAATATAAACTAAAGTTGTGCAACTTTAAACTAAAGTTGTGCAACTCTAAAATACGGTTGTGCAACTCTAAAAAATGTGCTGACATTAAGAAAAAAAAAGCGTTGACACGGAAAAAACATATACCGAACTACAAAGTTATTACTTAGGAAGATGACTCGATTGTAACTAATATCAGTGTCAGCACTAATTATAACTAATATCAGTGTCAACACTAATTGTAACTAATATCAGTGTCAGCACTAATTGTAACTAATATCAGTGTCAGCACTAATTTTCACCATTAGTTGTGCAAAAATAAAATATTGATGAGCAAAAATAAGAGCATGTTGTGCAATAATTTATTGAGAAAGTATGAAATTATATTGAGAGAAAATAAGATCATGTTGAGAACAAATTCACGAGTCTTGATTGTTGTGCAAAAATAACCTATAGTTGAGCAAAAATAAGATGACGTTGAGCAAAATTTCACCAATCTCCCATGTTGTGGAATTATTGTATATTGATGAGAAAAAATAAAATCATGTTGTGCAATAATCTATAAAAAAAATTATAAAATTATATTTACAAAAAGTAAGATCATGTTGAGACACAATTTCACAAGTCTCAAATGTTGTGCAAAAATAAAGTATTGATGAGCAAAAATAAGAGCATGTTGTGCAATAATTTATTGAGAAAGTAAGATCATGTCGTGCAACTCTTACAACAGAGCCATGCAACTCTTACAACAGAGTCGTGCAACTCTTACAAGAGAGTCGTGCAACTGTTACAAGAGGGTCGTGCAACTCTTAAAACATGGTCGTGCAACTCTTAAAACAGAGTCGTGCAACTCTTGCAACATAGTCGTGCAACTCTTACAACATAGTCGTGCAACTCTTACAATAATATTGAGAGAACATCAAATCATGTTGAGAACAATTTCAGAAATCTCGATTGTTTTGCAAAAAATAACCTATCGTTGAGCAAAAATAAGAGTAAGTTGTGCAAATATAAGAGGACGTTGTGCAAATTTAATCATAAGTTGTGCAAATATAACCCTAGTCTAGTTTTTATTTATTTTATTTTTTAACCTTTTATCGTGCAAATATAAGAGTAGTTTGTGCAAATATAACCATAAATTGTGCAACTATAATCCAAGTAGAGTTTAGAGTTGCACTTTTTTCCGTGTCAGCACTTTTTTTCCCATGTGAGCACTTTTTTTAGAGTTGCACAAGCATTGATAACAATTTCACAAAGAATCGAAGAAGCACATGACAAATGAATCATAAGCCGATCAAATGATGTCGAACAATTCCATCAAGCCTGGATAACAATTTCACAAATATGATCCAAATCTAGTTTTTTTTTCTACATGGATAACAATTTTATTTTACTTTATAATATTATTCGTGCGCATTTTATTCTAATTTGTGCACTTTTTATTCTATTTGTGTCAGCACTTTTTTCAAATAATTTTTTCTTTCATGGCAGCACTTTTTTAAAATAAGATCATGTTGAGAATAAATGCACAACTCTCGGTTGTCGTACAAATCTTAAAATAGAGTCGTGCATTTCTTACAACAGAGTCGTGCAACTCTTCCAACAGAGGCGTGCAACTCTTAAAATAGAGTTGTGCAACTCTTAGAACAGAGTCGTGCAACTCTTAAAACCGAGTCGTGCAACTCTTACAACAGAGTCGTGCAACTCTAAAATTTCATAGTGTTATTCATGAAATTTATAGTTTTATTCATACAAACTAAAATCTAATTTTAAAATGTATGTTAATCAATTACATTATGTTTATAATGTAATTTTAAAATTTTACACAATAATGTATGTTTAATTGACATAATTTACAAGATATTTCATTTAAAATTTAGTTTTACATTTTCTCGTACAAATATAAGAGTACGGTGTGCAAATTTAACCGTTAGTTGTGCAAAAGTGACCCAAGTCTAGTTTTTTTTTCTTCATTTTGTCGTGCAAATATAAGAGTATCATGTGCAAATATAACCGCAAGATGTGCAAAAATAACCCAAGACTTCTTTTTTTTTACATTTTGTCGTGCAAACATAAAAGTACGATGTGCCAATATAACCGTAAGTTGTGCAAATATAACATTTTGTTGTGCAAAAACAAAAATAAAAATAAAGATTATGGATCACATAATAAAATATAGATAGTTTTTTTAATTTCTCATATTTATAGGGTGATTTTTTTTAATAATATATAAATATGTTTTGTAATTCCCATTTTTATGGGGTCAGTTTGTAATTTCATCAAAACTTCATCTTCAACATTGTGAAATACGATGAACACAGACACACAGCGCGGGAGGAGATCTAGCTTTGGCCGCTCCCTCGACGTCGCTCCGGCTGGATTGCTCGCTCGCTCGCGTCGCCGCCTCGCTCGACCTCGCTTGCACCGCCGCCTCGCTCGACCTCGCTTGCACTGCTGCCTCGCTCACTCCGCCGCCTCGCTCTCTCGGCCTCGCTCGGACGCTCCATTACAGATCTGGACTAGAGGAGAGGTGACGACGGAATTCGACTTCCGATCTGGACTCGCTTGTTCGAGCCACTTCAGATCTGGACCGGAGAATTCCTTTTTTAACTCTCGATTTGGATGAAACCTCGAGGAAGACGATCGGAGAATCTTCAATTGAAAGGAAATTGGTCAAATTCGCACATCGAGCAAGCACCGAGAGCAAACGTCGACACCTTCATCGGTTGCAGCGGCGGCGGTGGATGAGGATCTCCAGATCCGGCGTCGATTTGCAAAATTCCAGATCCGACGTCGAGAGACTGAGCAAGCAAGAGATACGAGATCGAGAGAGCAAGAGAGATCAGAGCAGGAGAGCAACAGAGCAAGAGAGATCGAGATGGAGAGAAAGAGAGATCAGAGAGATCGAGACACAAGAGAGCAAAAGAGACGAGCGGGGGAGGAATGATCGATGAGGATTTGGGCACAATTGGGAAAGATGTCCGTACGGAAGCGAAATTAGGGATATATAGGGGCTATTTTGCAAAATTGTCCAAACACGCGTCTATTTCGCAAAAACATCCAACTAATGTGCCTATTTCGCAAATTTTTTCTAAAAAAAATTGAATAATTGTAAAAAAAAAATTGGAAAGATGGAATAAATTTTTTTTTTAATAAAATATCTTATCTTGGGTAATTTGACAAGATCTTTAGATTTTTATGGGTATATAACCAATTGTCAAATTTTAATGGGTATATTACAATTAAACAACTTTTTATGGATATATAACTGTTTCGGCTATATACACCGCAAATCCATACGTTGTTAAGGACGTGCATGCACGTCCCTAAGGATGTGCAGGTGGGTTTGCAACCCTCCGTGCCCGGACGTGCATGCACGTTTTTATTTTTTTAAAAAAAATCGTGCTTGCACGTCCTTAAGGACGTGCAAGGCCGTCTTCTAAATTCGAAGCCTACGTGCTTCGTCGTTTCCAATTCCAGATCCAAATCGATAGAGAGAAAGAGAGAGCGGTCGGCGATCGACGAGCTCAGAGAGAGAGAGAGAGAGAGAGAGAGAGAGAGAGAGAGAGAGAGAGAGAGAGAGAGAGAGATGGAGTCGAAGAGAGAGATGGAGGCGGAGGTGGTGCCAGTGGAGGCGGAGGTGGTGGCGCAGATGGAGACCGGTGGTGGTGGTGCGCAGGCGGAGACGGCAGAGGGTGGTGATGGTAGTGGAGCAGGGGCGGTGTCGATGGAGGAGGCGGTGGTGGTGGAGCCGGTGGAGGAGGCGGTGCCGATGGAGGGTGTGGCGGCGGCGGCGGTCCCGGTGGCGATGGAGATAGTGGCGGAGGCGGCGGTTCCAGTGGCAGAGACCCTATTACCGTCGCTTCCGCGGCGGTCTACAAAGGTGTCTCATGTCCCAACCCCACCGGTATATTATTTGAATGATTTATTTTATTTGATTAAGTTTTATAGTTTTATAATATAGTTTGATATATTATAATATGGTTTTATAATATAATTTGATATATTATAATTGATAGTATATAGCTTTTATGATTTGTGATATGTTTATAGTTTATAGTTTTATAGATTTGATCGTATATAGTTTTTATGGTTTATAATATAGTTTGATAGATTCAATTATAGTTTGTACAAAAAGTACAAACTTCATTAAAATACATTAAAATCCAAAGACAATAAAAAACATTCAAAGCAATTAATATATATTAAAACATATTAAAATATATCAAAAGACAATAGAATAACATTAAAAGTCATTAAAAATATATTAATCTAAAAACATTAAAATATATTAACATACATTAAAATTCAAATACAATAAAAAACATTAAAAGCGATGCTAAATATATATTAACATATATTAAAAGACATTAAAAGATATTAAAATACAATAAATAATAAAAAATATTAAAATATATTAAAAGGCATTAAAAGATATTAAAATAAATTAAAATAAAAAAACATTAAAATATATTAAAAGACATTAAAAGATATTAAAATACATTAAAATAAAATACATTAAAATACATTAAAATAAAAAGAAAAGACATTAATAGCCAACTGGATGAAATAAATTAGCATATAGAAAGTAACAGGTTCTCAACATTTCATAATAACAGGCAGGGAGGCTCTTGAGGGGGGATGATACCCTACGACCAGTTAGGTTCGGCGACCGGGTAGCGGTCAGTTAGATTCAGAAGGAGACGGTACCCCACGATATTCACGATCAGATAGCCACAATAGATGATCTCCTGATGTCTGCAGAGGGCTACCAGCAGTCGATGGGGATCGGACCCCCCGGCCGACGAGGATGACAGCTTTTGGGGGGGGGGGGGTCTGCCATCTTGGGATCCTTCTGGCGATGCGACGGAGGGGCATCAGCCTTCTTTGGAGACCCCCGATGTATCGAGCAGCTGCATTACTGATGTCGTTGTGGGTCGACGGGCCGACAGGGGTAGACCGCCCGCTCGTCTACCCCCCACCATCCCCGAGTCATCTACTTCAGGCGTCCACGAGGCTTCTACTTCCGGCACACATGACGCTGAGGCTTCAACCTCCCCCACACCAGCGACGATCTCATTGGCTTCTGCGGATGACAGGACCCTTGACGTCGTAGAGGAGGCTGACGACGGGCAGGAGGGGCGGGTTGAGGGGCAGGAGGGCCCACATGAGGGGGTAGGAGGGCCGAGATCAGGGTCAGGGGGCCCACATGAGGGGGGCAGGAGGGGCAGACTGAGGGTCAGGGGGCCCACAAGAGGGGGAGCAGGAGGAGCCCGCGCCCATCCCTGCGCAGGCTGCCGCACCGACTGTGCAGGTCGACCCATTCTTACCACCGGGACATCTGCTGGTGTCTTACAGGCATCATCGAGCGTACCGGGTGTGGAGGGAGTCGACTGTGGATCTGCCGCTGTTGAAGTTCCACCATCGGGCGACTCACCTGCTGCCGTTTGACCCGTACATTTTTTAGGGCCCGAGGACCTGGTTGTAGCTAGATCTTATCCCATCGGGCATCCCGCGGCTGAGGTCCCTCCATTGGGAATGTGTGGACAAGTTCACTTGCACCGCGTTCCTGGAGCATTGGCACCAGGAGACCAGCTCTTTCCACTTTCCATGGGGCGAGATGACCATCACGCTGCACGACGTTGCCTACCTCATGAGGATTCTGATTGAGGGTTGTTGTTGCAGGAGGATGGTCAAGTATGAAATATAAATAAAATATAAACTAAACTAACTCCCTGTCTCAGCAAATAAATACAAGACTTCCTCCCGTTGTAGTAGAAGGTAGTCAGGATCGATCCACGAGGCAGCATGTCAGCGCCCGCCTTTTCAGTTCTAGAACTCAGCAGATCTTGACCAGAAGCGTACTCGACGTCGACCAAGTCGTACTCAACGTCGACCAAGTCGTACTCGACGTCGACCAAGTCGTACTCGACGTCGACCAAGTCATACTCGACGTCGACTAGGCTGTCGAGAAAAAACAGAAACAGAAACAAAACATCAAACAAAAACCAACAGAAAGTACTCGACCTCGACTGATCCTACTCGACGTCGACCACGCTTTGTCGATTTCGAGTGAAAACAGAAGCGAAAACCGAAACTTTAAATTGCATAAAACAGAAAGTAAACACAAAATTTGTAATAAAAAAATCAATAAACTAAAGCACTTCCAAGATAAGGGTTTCAACACCACAACGATAACCATGCAAAGTAACACATAAAGGCATAAAAGATCATGCTTTTCATCAAATAACTTTCGTTATTAACAAATAGGAATATAGAGGCTTTCGCATAAACCCTAATTGTTACTAACCCTTTTTCACATAATTAATCCAAGTTGCATTAAGATCACTTTCGCTTCAATAACACAAACAAGGATCACCTTCAACTTTCGGAAAAGAATCATGCTCATAGGGATAGAAGACGAATTGCATAAAAAGATTGTACCTTTACCGCATCAACTTACATGGCTACCGTCGGACTCACCCCGACCCTAGAAGTTGGGTGACTACTCGCTCTTCATTATCAAGAAACTCATCAAATAACAAAAGAAACAAACTTGCATTAAATTAAATAAAAGAAAGCTTACAACCGAACAAGCCAAATCCGCTCTCGCCTTTCCACCTTGCTCTCGCCACAAGCTCTCTCTCTCTCTCTCTCTCTCTCTCTCTCTCTCTCTCTCTCTCTCTCTCTCTCTCTCTCTCTCTCTCTTACTTATTGTCTCTAGAATTGAATTGGAATAAGATGCCTAAAACCCATCCCCTAAGGCTTTATTTATAGTGCTCAAACCCTGCTAATCAAGGAAAGAACAACTATATTTATATCTAAACTTTCTATCTAATAACATAAAGATAAAACATTATGATAAAGGAAATAATATCTAAAAGGAAATAAAGCTAATGTGGATAAATCCCTTCCATCTTGATATATCTTCTCTTGATTAGATAAAATATCTTGTTCCTTTCCTTGCAAGTAATCTATCTTCTCCATACTCCACTCGATCTCGGACTCGGATTCGGCCACTGGATCGTACTCGACTTCGACTAGAGTTAGTTGAAGTCGTCTAGAACTTTTCCTCCTGGGTTACACTCGAGCTCGGACACCTTCTGGACTCGACATGTGTACTCGACGTCGAGTAGCTCTGGGCTCCTCGAGTGTCTCTGCTCGACTCCGGGTGAACTTCTGGCTCCCGGTGTACTCGACTTCGACTAGCCGTGGTCGACTTCGACTAGACGTGGTCGACTTCGAGTAGAGTTGTCAGCTTTCAGCATTATGCTCTGTTCTTGAAACACACTTTCCCGTGTTCTCGTTGTTTGATTGATGCATATGACCAAGCGTTGGAAAGCTCTTTTTGAGGGCTACAACTCTCATGAAGACATCAAAGCTTGATTCAGAATGATGAATGGTGAAAAGTGGTCTTTTCTCCAGCTGCACCATCCTTACCTTCTTCATGACTTTCCTTGAAGCTCCAAAGTGCGTCCGATTTTGCGAAATATAATAAAAACTTATGTAGACCTCCATATATTGCAAATAAATGTAAACTACACAGATTCTGTATTATTCTATCCCAAATGTATGAAATGCATGCAGAAATCGATATAAAATTAAGTGTAAAACATGGCAAAATAGGCTTACATCAAGGGTCTGCCGTGTCTGTCACATCTGGCCCCAGGGGCGTTGATCCACACCGTCGCTCAGTACTACCAGATCACCCCACAGGCCTTGACATCATACAAACATGCTGGCGGCCCTCCTGTTACTTGGTTGACTGCCTTGTGGATCGCGAGACACGGACCGCTCATCGACCCCGCCCCCGCTGATGACCCCTAGGCCGGAGCTGATCTTGAGCAGATTCGGCTGCGTACACATACGGGAGGGGGGCAGCCATAGGATGACCCTGCAGTCCTGCACAACGTCGGTTTCTCCACCTTGGGTACCTAGCCACCGTTGTCGCCGCGACTCTGTTTGTGGACAAGTCGCAGAGCCGGAACGGCCTTGTTTGGGACATCCCCCAGACGACCACCCTTGCATGGGCTACAGGTGCCCTTGCATGTCTGTACAGAGGCCTAGGTGAGGCTACCCGAGAAGGTGCGAAGGGTATAGATAGCTGCACGCCGATTCTACAAGTACGAGACCGCTGAATTTGAGTTATAGTTTACAAATATTTATATTATATGCTAACGACATTCTGTTTTGTGTCAAGGCTTGGATATGGGCGTACTTCCCTCGCTTCCGAGGTGATTTCTCCAGCGATCCGGGTAGGAAGGAAGACCCTCGATTCTATGCGAAGTTCATCGCTCCGAAGGCGCCACCTCGCGTGAAAGAGGAGGCCAAGCTGGTGAAGGTGAAGAAGATGCGGGACGAGGTCGACCGCCTTACCGTCGCCGATGTATGTATTCGAGACTCTAACTATATGACATATATTTCGTAACTGTGAATTACGCCTGATTTGTTTAATTATAGGTGGAGTGGATGCCCATTGGGCGTGATCTGGACTTCAACGGCGAGTACCATCAGCCCACCTATCGGGGCACCGTCACATTATGCGGGGAGGAGGAGCCATATATGCCCGATAGATGCCTTCGGCAATTCGGACGAGTCCAGGAGATCCCGTTGACCGTCATCGAGCCAAGTTAGGTCACCCGCGATGCCATCTTGAAGACCAAGTACGTCGCCATGTTTGACCGCGAGCACGACAGGTGGTAAGACTTGGAGGACGAGGGTCGCTTCTACCGGCTGGCCGAGCACAGTCGCACCAGCGAGGAGTGTCAGGCCGGTGTCACTACAGATTACCTGGCTTGGTACAGAGCCAGCCGTACGTGCTGCCTACGATGCTACCCCATCCGGACCCTTCGGCATCCGTCCATCCGATCACCCTGGATCCATGGGTGGACCTCCCTCAGCCTCCAGTTATCCCTCTGGAGGTAGAGACCCGGATGCGGGAGATAGAGGGCTATATCCGGGCCCTGGCTACCGACCCTCGCATTCAGCAGCGTTTAGACGAGGTGACGGAGATTTTGGATGAGGTTGTACGCCATCCACCTAAACATTGATGTACATGTATACTTTTACAGCTTTTGCAGTATCTATCTATTATACTTTTATGTTACGGCTTTCGTATCTATGTCTATTTTTCTATCTTAAGTAGATATAGTCAATTATAAAGTCATAGGAAATGAAAACGTCAAGAACGAAAAAGAAAACGTCAAGAACGAAAATGAAAACATCAAAAACGAAAACGAAAACGTCAAGAACGAAAACGTTGAAGGGTAGTTAGGGTTTAGGGTTGGCTAGGGCGGGAGGGTTTGTCCGCCATCTTCGGGTTAGGGTTTGCACGTCGTTATGGACGTGCATCATATGCGCAAAATAGCATTCTTTTGACGCCTACCCTACCTATTTGAAACGGAGCGGAATATCTTGAATCCGCACCATCCAAAACCAAACAAAGTCCCACGTAGTTCGATATGGCCGAGTCGCAAGGCAATCGTCCGCTCCAAGTTTGCCAGGTACGGATACGTTTCGTATAGTGAATATATTTCGTATGCCATTGCGTTTTGTTCATATTTCCACTAATGTTATTACAGTTTCGAGACTTCATCTCTGAGTTCTCGGACCCAAGGGTTTGGAATGACCGTAACGAAATGGTTACGCATTTCAAGGACTTGGGTATAAAACACTTCATGATTTTAGTAATCAAGCGGTCTTGGACGGGGGCGTCGAACTGTCCAGGCGGGGTTCTCCTTGCTTGCGAGCAGTATGGGGAGTACCGACCACACGGGAGGAAGCTCCGAAGCACGTAA
Source organism: Persicaria tinctoria (assembly GCA_037127255.1). Lineage (NCBI taxonomy): Eukaryota > Viridiplantae > Streptophyta > Magnoliopsida > Caryophyllales > Polygonaceae > Persicaria > Persicaria tinctoria. The sequence continues at coordinate 35,098,390 of JBANSL010000012.1, read as the reverse complement.
TCAAAGATAAACGGTTGTCCATTCTCTCTACACGGGCACAAAGCTCCGCCAGGTCACTTGGTTATGACGGTAACCCACGTGTTCATAACCACGGGCTTTCCACGAGCTTGAAGGCTCATGCCATCGCCGGACAGATGACAGAGGGGGAAAAGAAGATGACTAGGTGGATGAAGGAAATTGGTACTCCTCCAAAAGCCATTAGGTACAGATTGAGGCAGTTAGATGAGACAAGTGCCACGTCATCGCGTTCTTTTTACCAACACACTAAACATGATGGTCGCCGAAGAAAGGGGTAGTCGGACGATGACCCAAGATACCCTGCATCGTCTGCGGGAAAGAACGTACTACTACGAGTTCAGATGACATCTGGATGACGACAACGTCTTGAGCGACCTTTTCCTAGCGCATCCTGACGGGATACGGCTACTCCGAAGGTTCCATTACGTCATCCTATTGGACAGCGCTTACAAAACAAATGCGTAAGTTACTTAATTACGATTACATTATTGCACATATAGCCAATTATAAAGTATTGTACATGTAACATATTTACACTTGCAGATATGAGATTCCATTGTGCGAGGTGGTCGAGTTCACACCCTCGGGCAAGACTTACTGCATCGCCTATGCCTTCATGTCGCACGAGAACGAAGGCACATACGCCTGGGTGTTACGTCAGCTTTAGATCTTGCTTGGGACGGCTCAACCTCAAGCTATTATGACTGATCGGGAGCTAGGTCTCTTGTCAACGCTAAATGTTGCCTTCCCTAACGTCCAACATCTCCTTTGTTGGTTACACGTGACGAGAAGATGCGAGGAAGCTGCTCTGAAAATCACAAAGAATTTAAACCACGCTGGCACCTTCAAGGGCAACTGTTGGGGGTTGTTCCAATCGAGGTCAGAGGAATCATTCAACCGCCGTCATTGGGCGCTACACGCTGCATGGCACCCATTCCCAGGTGTGGTGGCGTATTTAGAGGCGGTGTGGCTTCCGTACAGTAGGAACATCGTACGATGCTTCGTAGATAATGTCTTCCATCTCGGCACCCGTACGACAAACAGGTACACCTTAGTTCATATCTCCCATTACAATATGATATGACATCAAATATTTAGTGGTATGCACTTCAATGTGTACAGAGTTGAGGTTCAACACAAGGTTCTGAAGGAGGCACTGCACTCATCGACTGGTGACTTTCGCATCGTGATCGATGCAATCCATAGAGTCAACGATTGTCAACTGCATGAGCTGCAGACTGCTTTGGAGATTGTTGTTTGCAGGAGTTAGTCAAGTATGAAATCAGATATAGTTCAGAACGACTCCCCTGTCTCAGCAAATAAATACAAGACTTCCTCCCGTTGTGGTAAGAGTAAGTGAGGATCGAATCCACGAGGAAGCACGTCAGCAGTTCTCAGGTAGCTATCAGATTCTCACAACAGCAGCAGAAAAGCACAGAAACAGAAATAAACCAGAAACAACTAATCCCAGCAAGGGCAACTAACCCGGCAAGGGCAACAAAGCAAATAAATAAAAGACAAAAATAAAAGCGAAGCAAACGTAAAGACAAAACAGAAGCAAAGACAGAAAGTAAAGCAAAGCAAATAACTCGACAGCAGCTAAGTCGACAACAGCAAAGTACTCGACCAAAGTACTCGACAGAGTCTTGTCGACACAGAAGTCCTCGACAAGATGTTCTCGACACAACAGCAGATCGACAAAACAGAAAGACAAAGAACTCGATCTCGACAAAAGAACTCGACGTCGAGTAAGTACTCGATATCGACAACTCTTCTCGATTTCGATAAGTGACAGAAAATTAAATGCAAATGCTTTCGAACACAGAAACGAATTTTAACGAAATAAAATCAATAAACTAAAGACTTCCAAGGCTAGGGTTTCGACACCACAACGATAACCATGCAAAACAACACATAAAGGCATAAAAGATCATGCTTTCCATCAAATAACTTTCGTTATCAACAACTAGGCATATAGAGGCTCTCGCATAAACCCTAATTGTTACTAACCCTTTTCACATAATTAATCCAAGTTGCATTAAATTCCACTTTCGCTTCAATAATATCAACAAGGATCACCTTCAACTCTCGCAAAAGAATCATGCTCTTAGGGATAGAAGATGAATTGCACAAAAATCTGACCTTTACTGCATCGCCTCACATGGCCACCGTCGGGCTCACCCCAGCCCCAGAAGTGGGTGGACTACTCACGCCTCATCGCAATAACAGACATTGATTTAAAAGAAGAAACTTGCATAAAACTAAATTCAAAGCTTTTACAATTCTGGCGATCAACTGTCGCCAATCGCCAAAATCTTAAAAACCTCAAACTCCTAAACTGTATCTCTGAATGTAACTAACTACTTCTCTTCGAAATTGGATCTGAACTTGGAATGAATGAAAAACCAGCCCCTAGGGCTTTATTTATAGCTAATCTTCCCCTAGCTAATCTAGGATAAAGATATCTATCTTCATCTAAAACTATATCTAAAAGCTTAATGATAAATAAATTGGAGTTTAAAATAAACAAACTAGATAGACTAGGATTATATCTAATGTGTGGACATCTTCTTTGGTCTTGATAGATCTTGATAGATTCGGATAGAATTCGTCGAATCTTGGCTTGCAAGTAATCTCCTCTCTCTTCGGACTTCTCCTAGATCTCGGCTTCTGGAGTCCTCGACATGTGTCCTCGACATCGACAAAAGTCCTCGATGTCGAGAAGTTTCTTCATCTCTAGTAGATTTCGTCGACTGGAGCATATGTCGAGTTCTGGAAACTTGTCGATGTCGACAACTCTTGTCGACGTCGAGTACTTTTCTCAGCTTCCAGCTCTGTTCGTAAAACGCACTTTCCCGCTGCCTCGGTTGTCGGATTGACGCATATGACCTTGCGTTGGAAAGCTCTTTCCGAGGGCTACAACTCTCATGAAGACATCACAGCCTGATTCAGAATGATGAGAACCGGAAATTGGCCTTCTCTCCAGCTGCACCATTCTTGGCTTCTCCATGACTTTCCTTTAAGCTCCAAAATGCGTCCGATTTCTGCGAAATATAACAAAAACTTGTGTAGACCTCCATATATTGCAAATAAGTATAATTTACACAAATTTTGTATCATTCTAACCCAAATGTATGCAATGCATGCAGAAATCGATATAAAAGTAACTATAAAACATGGCAAATCAGGCTCACAACAAACACCCCATACTTAAGCTTGCTTGTCCTCAAGCAATACTTTTAATTGTCATTCAGGGGAAGAAATTAAAACTCTCAACATATCAGATTCATTCTCATATAACCCTACAATCAATTACCATCCTCGAAAAGGTACTAGTGTCACAGATCCATGCATGTGCAAATATGTAAAAGCAACATCTACTCACAAAAGGAGGGTTATGCACAAACAATTCATACGTGACAAAGCATGGATAATCAAGAAGACTTTAATTTAAGCTCATGAAGGAGTAGATTGGTAAAAGGCTAAAAGGTGGGCAATTTTTGGCAATGTGGTACTTTTATGATCCGGGGAAATGGAGTACTTTCAAATTTGAATTTCATTCCACATTCCTTCTTCCTTTAATTTATCGCCTTTCATATGCTTTTCTCAATAATAATGCTTTTACCTCTCTGACCTCAGCACTGCCTTCTCGCGAGTCGCAAACATGGGTGTCATGAATGGCCCCGGATACTTAGTGCGTCGGACTCCTCACAATGTGTCCCATCTCTCCAAACTATTATCTCAGAGAGCAGGGTCAATCTACCTTTATCTCCCGAGGTGATTGGATTTTCTTTCACTCATTAAATTTTCCATATATTTCATCAACTTCCTTCCAAATTCCATATAATGACAACACAAACACCATATGATAATCTCCATAACGTGACATCATTCTCAACATAATCCCCGGATAAGGTAAAGAATGGTAAATATTTAGAACATGTGGAGCAATGTATGAAATAAGGCATATTATGGCTTTTGTGATGCGTAAGCATAGGTATGGCTAGGAATATAATAATATGGAAATATAAAGTCCTCCATCATCTTATCATGCAACATGTCAAAAGCAACTTCAAATTTTACCTCCTTTCATGGTTTTTCAATAAAATATGCACTTCATTGTGACTTCCCTTTACTAGGCAATTTCATGCTATATCTCTAATGAATCCAATTTTGCATCGTCGAGTTCGATACAAGCTTCCATGACATTAATCAAAATTTTAAATGGGGGTCATTTTTCAAGAATTTTGGAAATTATGCATATAAGCACATAATTCAAATATGCATATCAAAATAGCCATGTAGCAATTCAAAGAAATAATGCACACATAATGTCAAATATGGGAATTATGCATAAAGTAAGCCCTTCCCCCACCCCATACTTAAACATTACAGTGTCCTCACTGTATAAAAACAAGGGTAAAGAAAGAAACTCACAAGACAGATGTGCAGAACTGCAAAATCGAGTGAAGAAGGTGCTGCAGGGCTTTGTCGACCTCGACAACTTTAGTCGATCTCGAGCACTTGTCGATGTCGACAACATCTCCTCGACCTCGAGAACTTTGGTTGCCTCCAGGGTGGCCTTCTCGACCACAGGCTTGCTCGATGTGGTTCGTCGATGTCGAGTAGTGACCTCCATGTCGACAAGACTGTAGCTTTTTTTTCATACCTGCAAGATTTGTTAGAAAAGAAATACCCACAATAGTATAATCCTAAAAACAATGTCCAAAACCTAAAACAAAGTCTCAAATGTCTTAAAAAGTCTATGTACATGCTCTAGATTTTATAGTCGCTAGGCCGACTTTCATTAATGCTCAAGGTGGCATTTGCAGGGCCCATGTAGCTTGGGCCTCAAATAGGACTCCATTCTTGTCCTTTAGCTGGATCCCTCCTGAATGGATCTTGTTCACCGTGAATGGTCCCATTTTCTTCTTGTTGAATTTGTTAGGAAACCAATGATCCTTTGATTTAGAGACATAGACCATGTCTCCTACTTCGTATTCCCTTGGATCATCATCGGAAATCCTGCACAATCGCACATACCAAGGCAAACCTCTCCCATGTATAGATAAATCTTTGATTGAAATAGGAGAAGAAAGATTCATACCTTGGCTTACCTTCGTGGAATCGGATTCGGGAACCACTGGATCTTGTCGATCTCGAGTAACATTACTCGACATCGATGAAGTTGGCTCATCTGGTGGACTACATGTCGAGGAAGGAGAAGTCGAGGAGACCAAGATCTTGTTGAAATCGACAAGAGTTGTCGATGTCGAGTAGTGTTCAACCTCCAGTGGATTCCTTGTCGAAGACGACAGTGTCGAGGAAGCCTTAATCTTGTCGACATCGACAAGTGTTGTCGATGTCGAGTTGTTCTCTGGTTCCAATAGCTTGCTCGACGAGGCTGGCGGTGGTTTCTGACCTTTGTCGATGTCGATTAAACTACTCGATCTCGAGAAGTTTTTGTCGACTTCGACCCCATACTTAGCTCCTGTGTTCTCTTTGAGGATTGCCATGATCTCCTCCACCTGGGCTTCCATGTCCCTTTTTTCTAGCTCCTCCGGGGTCATATTTCTGACCTTGGGTTCCCCGCAGGTGATGTAGCCAGCTGAGATAGATTTGACCTCTTCCATTGGACCCGTATGCCTTTCAGTTTTGTTGAAGGAATACTCAATGATCTCATCACTGATGTTGAAGGTGAGCACTCCTTTCCTTACGCTTATATTGGCATCCACCGTTGCCAAGAATGGTCTCCCTAAAATAATTGGACAAGCAGGATCCTCTTGCATATCAATAATTAAGAGATCAGCAGGGACGAAGAATTTACCTACTTGTACTGGGACATTTTCTACCATGCCTGTTGGAATGACCACCGTGTTGTTGGCCATGTAAAGTCTAACATCCACAGGCTCCAGTGCACCTATCTTAATCTTGGACCAAATCGTTAAAGGCATAATACTAACACTAGCTCCAAGATCACATAGGGCATTAACTTTGTATGAACCAAATCCAATAGTTATAGCAAACTTACCTGGATCCGGCCTCTTCTCCAATATGTCCAGATGGCTGCACTCCTCTGTAATTTCTGCCATCGATCGCTTTTTGCTCAGAATCTCCTTCAGGAATTTGACATAGGATGGCATTTCATTGAGAGCTTCTGTGATGGGTATGGTCACATTCAGCTTTTGAAGCATCTTGATGAAGCGCTGAAACTTTTTCTCCGCAGGGTCCTTAAGAGATTTCGTGGGAAAAGGCAATTTCTTTTTCTGATTTGGAGCCAGAACAGACGTCGGAGGCGTTGCAGACTTCTCGACATCGACATGAGACTTCTCGACATCGACATGAGACTTCTCGACATCGACATGAGACTTCTCGACATCGACAATGTTCTCGACATCGACAAGATTTTCGTCGACGTCGAGTTGCTGTTCAGCGCTGTCCTGCTGCTTTCCAACCTCTGGCTCGCTTAGTTGATGCCCGCTCCTAAGCTTTACAGCAGCGACATGTCCATTCTTTCCCTTAGGATTTGGTTCTGTTTGCCCAGGGAGTTTGCCGGACTGTCGTGGTATTTGTGCAGAAATCTGGCCTATCTGAGTCTCAATCCCCTTTTTCTAGATGTCCAGTTCTCCAAATTTGGTGGTGATGTTCTGGAACTGGTTGTTGATGGTGCCCTGATTTCGTCGCATCTCCTCGAGAATCAGCTGCAGATCATCCTTCTTTTGATCCCTTTCTGGATGCCCCGGAGCTCTGTAGGGCGGAGGATTCCTAGGGGGGCCTTGGTTCCATTGCTGTTGATAAGGCCTTTGATCCCCCATATAGCGATTCGGCCCTCCTGCGTAAGCTGCCTCCTCATGATGTTCTGCCATCCTGACTTGCTCTGTGTGTGGGCACTCAGTAGTGGTGTGCCTTTGCGATCCGCATTCTATGCAAGGCTGGTTGACAGAGAGATATTTCACTTGTTTGAGGAGCTTCTTATTCTGGTCTCTGTAGTATTGCTCCCTGACATCTGGGTCAATCTCCTTTGGTGGCTCATAAAGTGGCATAGATGGTGCTGGCCTGCTGTAGGAGTTCTCATCATATCTTGAAGTCACCCCGTATTTGTTATCATAGTTGGTGAGCTTGTCCAGCACACCCCAGGCGTCAATTGGTGGCATCGTCAGGAACTCATAGCGAGTGTAATGGTTGATTCTGTCCTTAGTGCCTTGATCAAGAGAGTTGAAGAAGATCTCTTGAATGACGTAGGGCGGCTGTGCATGAGTAGGGCAAGATCGCAGAAGTTCCTTGTAGCGCTCCCACGCCTTTGCCAGCGGTTCCCCTTGCTTCTGTTTGAAGGCGGTGATTTTCTGGCGGAGATGTGCTGTTTTGGCGGGTGGGAAGAATTTGTTCAGAAACTCTTGCTCTACTTGGGCCCATGTCGTCAGTGATCTTGGTTTTAGCCCTTCCAGCCATTTCAGTGCAGGCCCAGCGAGAGACCAGCGAAAAGCTTTCATCTTGACATATTCCAGCGTGGTACCTTCAGCAAGAGTACGACACATATCAGAAAAGTTGGTAATATGTTCAAGAGGACACTCATTAAATCTGCCATAAAAGGCATTATTTTTAAGTTCTATAAGAAACTGAGTGCGAATTTCAAAAGAGTTATTAGGGATAAGAATCGCCGATTCAGGCACGACGAGCGGGGGATGCATATAATCCTCAGCAGTGGTTGGAATTTGGGCAAGCACAGCTTCCGCTTGCCTGGCACGTTCAGCTTCTTGTTCCCTGGCTGCTCTCTCAGGGGCGAGAGCAGCGTTGTGAGCAGCATCCTTATCGGCTAGTTCCCTTGTAAGCCTCTGTATCAGCTGCTCCTGTGTTTCAGCAGCCGCCATGGCTCTTAGTAGTCTAGTTCGGACGTGTAGAAGGTGCTCTGGTTCGTCTAAGCCGTCAAACTCAGGTTGTTGACCAGAACGGCGCATACACATGAAAAGTAACTCAGAGAAACAGTGAGATCCGACTACCTAAGGCGCGATTGATTGCTTCCCCGGCAACGGCGCCAATTTGTTGTTTGCAGGAGTTAGTCAAGTATGAAATCAGATATAGTTCAGAACGACTCCCCTGTCTCAGCAAATAAATACAAGACTTCCTCCCGTTGTGGTAAGAGTAAGTGAGGATCGAATCCACGAGGAAGCACGTCAGCAGTTCTCAGGTAGCTATCAGATTCTCACAACAGCAGCAGAAAAGCACAGAAACAGAAATAAACCAGAAACAACTAATCCCAGCAAGGGCAACTAACCCGGCAAGGGCAACAAAGCAAATAAATAAAAGACAAAAATAAAAGCGAAGCAAACGTAAAGACAAAACAGAAGCAAAGACAGAAAGTAAAGCAAAGCAAATAACTCGACAGCAGCTAAGTCGACAACAGCAAAGTACTCGACCAAAGTACTCGACAGAGTCTTGTCGACACAGAAGTCCTCGACAAGATGTTCTCGACACAACAGCAGATCGACAAAACAGAAAGACAAAGAACTCGATCTCGACAAAAGAACTCGACGTCGAGTAAGTACTCGATATCGACAACTCTTCTCGATTTCGATAAGTGACAGAAAATTAAATGCAAATGCTTTCGAACACAGAAACGAATTTTAACGAAATAAAATCAATAAACTAAAGACTTCCAAGGCTAGGGTTTCGACACCACAACGATAACCATGCAAAACAACACATAAAGGCATAAAAGATCATGCTTTCCATCAAATAACTTTCGTTATCAACAACTAGGCATATAGAGGCTCTCGCATAAACCCTAATTGTTACTAACCCTTTTCACATAATTAATCCAAGTTGCATTAAATTCCACTTTCGCTTCAATAATATCAACAAGGATCACCTTCAACTCTCGCAAAAGAATCATGCTCTTAGGGATAGAAGATGAATTGCACAAAAATCTGACCTTTACTGCATCGCCTCACATGGCCACCGTCGGGCTCACCCCAGCCCCAGAAGTGGGTGGACTACTCACGCCTCATCGCAATAACAGACATTGATTTAAAAGAAGAAACTTGCATAAAACTAAATTCAAAGCTTTTACAATTCTGGCGATCAACTGTCGCCAATCGCCAAAATCTTAAAAACCTCAAACTCCTAAACTGTATCTCTGAATGTAACTAACTACTTCTCTTCGAAATTGGATCTGAACTTGGAATGAATGAAAAACCAGCCCCTAGGGCTTTATTTATAGCTAATCTTCCCCTAGCTAATCTAGGATAAAGATATCTATCTTCATCTAAAACTATATCTAAAAGCTTAATGATAAATAAATTGGAGTTTAAAATAAACAAACTAGATAGACTAGGATTATATCTAATGTGTGGACATCTTCTTTGGTCTTGATAGATCTTGATAGATTCGGATAGAATTCGTCGAATCTTGGCTTGCAAGTAATCTCCTCTCTCTTCGGACTTCTCCTAGATCTCGGCTTCTGGAGTCCTCGACATGTGTCCTCGACATCGACAAAAGTCCTCGATGTCGAGAAGTTTCTTCATCTCTAGTAGATTTCGTCGACTGGAGCATATGTCGAGTTCTGGAAACTTGTCGATGTCGACAACTCTTGTCGACGTCGAGTACTTTTCTCAGCTTCCAGCTCTGTTCGTAAAACGCACTTTCCCGCTGCCTCGGTTGTCGGATTGACGCATATGACCTTGCGTTGGAAAGCTCTTTCCGAGGGCTACAACTCTCATGAAGACATCACAGCCTGATTCAGAATGATGAGAACCGGAAATTGGCCTTCTCTCCAGCTGCACCATTCTTGGCTTCTCCATGACTTTCCTTTAAGCTCCAAAATGCGTCCGATTTCTGCGAAATATAACAAAAACTTGTGTAGACCTCCATATATTGCAAATAAGTATAATTTACACAAATTTTGTATCATTCTAACCCAAATGTATGCAATGCATGCAGAAATCGATATAAAAGTAACTATAAAACATGGCAAATCAGGCTCACAACAGAGATCGACCGCTTCAAATGGCCAACAACGGCACATAAAGTCAACCTTTTTGATGAGGTAAAGACTTTAATCTCCAAAAAGTGCTTCGATTATCTGTACAAGATGTGGCAGAATGTCGTGAACCAAAACATTTCTCTGGAATGCACGGACCGACATTGGAGGGTTTGTTACGGGATCCCTTGTGTCCATGAGATTTAGGCATACGTCAACTCTGGTACTCCGATACCCGCCGAGGACATCCACCCGTTCTGGATGGATTTTGACGAAACACCAAAAAATAATATTTATAAACATATGCATAAACGGGTTCCCGCTATATAAATTAACCCGTATCAGCTAAATAGTGGATTTTCCCACCAAACCCCACCTAAATCCACCAAGTATGGATAAGCCCATTAAATGCCACATAAGAGGACACTTGTCCCGAGATATGCGAACCATGCGACACTTGTCGTCGAGTACGCTACATGTGTTGGACACGGCACATAAGATTTTGATTATAAATAAAGGCTTGATGCCTCAAAGCAAGGGGTCGGTTTTGGATGGCTAGAAGAGCCTTCCCGAGCGGGATTCATCTCGATCAGCGGGAGCCGACATTTGATGGAGCCCTGGGAGGACGGTGGTCCGCGGATGGCTTGAGCTCGGATCGGCACAGGTTTGGGTACGCCGACGGTAACCCCGTCGCGCGTCTCAGGTAAGCCCGATCGTCTGAGCTCGCCCGCGTCCAACTTGATCCCGGAACCCACCAACACGGGATTCTGAAAATCGGGCTTCGTCACTGGCGCCGTCCGTGGGAACACTCTCACGCTAAGAGGTAACTTAAAATCAATACGGAGTACCTACTGATTTAGCTCCGATTGAATTCAATTTTCTAAAATGATTTTTGATGAATGGATAGCGGAAGAAAACTAGTACGCGGATTTATTTGGGAGATGCACAGATCGATCTATAGATCTCATTTTAAGTGTTGAATTTTGAATGCATGCGGTTGGGTGGACTTGTACCCTTAAAAGCCATTTTTTATATGATCTATAATTATAGGCTTTTGATCTGAAATGGTGTACTTGTCGTCATAGCCTGTATATGTTGAGATTACTTTGAAGGAGCTGCTTGCTTCCTTATTACTGACGAAGCCCGATTTTCAGAATCCCGTGTTGGTGGGTTCCGGGATCAAGTTGGACGCGGGCGAGCTCAGACGATCGGGCTTACCTGAGACGCGCGATGGGGTTACCGTCGGCGTACCCAAACCTGTGCCGATCCGAGCTCAAGCCATCCGCGGACCACCGTCCTCCCAGGGCTCCATCAAATGTCGGCTCCCGCTGATCGAGATGAATCCCGCTTGGGAAGGCTCTTCTAGCCATCCAAAGCCGACCCCTTGCTTTGAGGCATCAAGCCTTTATTTATAATCAAAATCTTATGTGCCATGTCCAACACATGTAGCGTACTCGACGACAAGTGTCGCATGGTTCGCATATCTCGGGACAAGTGTCCTCCTATGTGGCATTTAATGGGCTTATCCATACTTGGTGGATTTAGGTGGGGTTTGGTGGGAAAATCCACTATTTAGCTGATACGGGTTAATTTATATAGCGGGAACCCGTTTATGCATATGTTTATAAATATTATTTTTTGGTGTTTCGTCACAGCTCCTCGAGCCTTAGTTAAGATGAGACTTAGCTAGGGTTCGATTCTAACGAGACAACATATGCATTTCTACTTTGTCTTACATATATCAGACTTTTGGTGTAAAGTTTTAAGTAAGATTGTTTGGTCTGGGCTGTACCCAACTTAATAGTGGGTTGCCTACGTATCTCTTGGGAAGAGAATCAAGCCTTTCGTAGTTCAATCAGGAAGCCCTCCGCGGATGAGAGCTCCGTCGTTGAGGGACTTTAATTTATATTCGTTTAGAGTTTATTTCCGCGAGCATACGAGCTACGATCAGAGGCCCTTCGCGAGCGATAGCTCCAGCGTCGAGAGGCTTATTTTATACTCGTTAAGAGTTTATCTCCGCGAGCATACGAGCTACGATCGGAGGCCCTCTGTGAGCGATAGCTCAAGCGTCGAGGGGCTTAGTTTATACTCGTTAAGAGTTTATCTCCACGAGCATACGAGCTACGATCGGAGGCCCTCCGCGAGCGATAGCTCCAGCGTCAAGGGGCTTATTTTATACTCGTTAAGAGTTTATCTCCACGAGCATACGAGCTACGATCGGAGGCCCTCCGCGAGCGATAGCTCCAGCGTCGAGGGGCTTAGTTTATACTCGTTAAGAGTTTATCTCCGCGAGCATACGAGCTAGGATCGGAGGCTCTCCGCGAGCGATAGCTCCAGCGTGTGAGGGATATAATTAAATCTTTGATCCGGGAGGCGAGCTCTAACGGATGCCCGACGCGGAGCAAGATCACGCGTAATAGGACTTAATATAAAATATCATCTCCGAGAATGCAGATTCAATCGTAGGCCCGACGCGGAGCCAAGCTCCAGCGTCCTAGGACTTATTATAAAATATCATCTCCGAGAATGCAGATTCGATCGGAGGCCCGACACGGAGCCAAGCTCCAGCGTCCTAGGACTTAATATAAAATATCATCTCCGAGAATACAGATTCGATCGGAGGCCCGACGCGGAGCCAAGCTCCAGCGTCCTAGGACTTAATATAAAATATCATCTCCGAGAATGCAGATTCTATCGGAGGCCCGACGCGGAGCCAAGCTCCAGCGTCCTAGGACTTAATATAAAATATCATCTCCGAGAATACAGATTCGATCGGAGGCCCGACGCGGAGCCAAGCTCCAGCGTCCTAGGACTTAATATAAAATATCATCTCCGAGAATGCAGATTCGATCGGAGGCCCAACGCGGAGCCAAGCTCCAACGTCCTAGGACTTAATATAAAATATCATCTCCGAGAATACAGATTCGATCGGAGGCCCGACGCGGAGCCAAGCTCCAGCGTCCTAGGACTTAATTTAAAATATCATCTCCGAGAATACAGATTCAATCGGAGGCCCGACGCGGAGCCAAGCTCCAGCGTCCTAGGACTTAATATAAAATATCATCTCCGAGAATACCGATTCGATCGGAGGCCCGACGCGGAGCCAAGCTCCAGCGTCCTAGGACTTAATATAAAATATCATCTCCGAGAATACAGATTCGATCGGAGGCCCGACGCGGAGCCAAGCTCCAGCGTCCTAGGACTTAATATAAAATATCATCTCCGAGAATGCAGATTCGATCGGAGGCCCAACGCGGAGCCAAGCTCCAGCGTCCTAATTTAATATAAAATATCATCTCCGAGAATGCAGATTCGATCGGAGGCCCAACGCGGAGCCAAGCTCCAGCGTCCTAGGACTTAATATAAAATATCATCTCCGAGAATACAGATTCAATCGGAGGCCCGACGAAGAGCCAAGCTCCAGCGTCCTAGGACTTAATATAAAATATCATCTCCGAGAATGCAGATTCGATCGGAGGCCCAACGCGGAGCCAAGCTCCAGCGTCCTAATTTAATATAAAATATCATCTCCGAGAATGCAGATTCGATCGGAGGCCCAACGCGGAGCCAAGCTCCAGCGTCCTAGGACTTAATATAAAATATCATCTCCGAGAATGCAGATTCGATCGGAGGCCCGACGCGGAGCCAAGCTCCAGCGTCCTATGACTTAATATAAAATCTACGATCCGGGAGGCCAGCTCTGCGACCGGATGCCCGACGCGGAGCAAGATCACGCGTAAGGGGACTAAATAAAATCTACGATCCGGGAGGCCAGCTCTACGACCGGATGCCTGATGCGGAGCAAGATCACGCGTAAGGGGACTAAATAAAATCTACGATCCAGGAGGCCAGCTCTACGACCGGATGCCCGACGCGGAGCAAGATCACGCGTAAGGGGACTAAATAAAATCTACGATCCGGGAGGCCAGCTCTACGACCGGATGCCCGACGCGGAGCAAGATCACGCGTAAGGGGACTAAATAAATTCTACGATCCGGGAGGCCAGCTCTACGACCGGATGCCCGACGCGGAGCAAGATCACGCGTAAGGGGACTAAATAAAATCTACGATCCGGGAGGCCAGCTCTACGACCGGATGCCCGACGCGGAGCAAGATCACGCGTAAGGGGACTAAATAAAATCTACGATCCGGGAGGCCAGCTCTACGACCGGATGCCCGACGCGGAGCAAGATCACGCGTAAGGGGACTTTACTAAAACAAAATACGAACGATATATAGCACAATTATATATAGATCAATTACCAATTAGAAATTCTCTTTGAGGCCTCGAATTTCGGGCACTCCTTACGAGGACAAAGGTGTTGCACTCTTCACGAATTGGCGACTCTGGCCCATGGCTCCTCACCTTAGTCCGCGGGCAGATTTGTAATTTTCCGATTTGAGGGGCTTTTAAAAGCAAAAAATACTCCACAAACACTCCGCGGCGAATTTTCCTGGGTTCTTTGTAAAGCTCCTCACTCGCGATCGGTTAGCGCATGGCCGGTGAGGGTTATTGCTGTGATTAACTTATAAATCGAATTGCCGTTTGCATCCATCAGTCGTGAACCTTCTTACCTCATGGCGTCCGCGGACAAGTTTCCTGCTCTCTCCAAGTTTTGAATTGGCAAGTGACGTTTTTAAAGAAAATTAGTGGTTCTTCTAGGCCATCTTTCTCTCCCTACCTTTGTCCGCGAATGTGTCTCGACCCGAACCGAGAGTCTGTCTCGGCTGGTCACAGGAGATCACAGGTTGTGAAGGAGGCCACATGTACTTTCTTTCTTTGATGTCGAGCGCTCGTTCTTGGATTCTCTATATGTGTTCAAGCCTTAAATCGAATCGAGCGACTTATGGCTGGCCATAACCTTAAGCATGCTTTAAATGGGTGTACATTTTTTAATCTCAACTCGGCCCGGGAGTAACCCCCCATGGAATCCCTAACCATTATAGTTCAGTGGTCTTCGCGAATAGGACCCTAATTGGGCTGCCTTTGGTGTCAAGTATCTATAGTCATGAGTTTGTAACCTTGACACTCTGTCTCTGCGGACGAACCTCGTACTATGGGGTCTCTTGCGAATTAGTTTGCAATATGCCAGAATCTATACATGCATACACATAGGCTATGGAGAAACACAACAAGTACATATATATTCACACAATATTTCATGATGGTAGGTAAGCATGTGGTTTGAAACCGCAAGTTAGTTTGATAGGGAATTTTGCACAATCGAATCCCAAATAAAGTCTAGCTCCTTGGTAGATTTTTCCGTTATATATTTTTTATCAATTCCATCTACTACTCAGATTTATTCAAACAAACAAACAAACTCTTAATTTTAATCATGCAAATGTTCAAATGTTGGAGCTATCACGTTCCGAGCCTAACACTTTCGCGGGGGATACCATTCGCTTAAGTTGTAATAAGGAAGCAAGCAGCTCCTTCAAAGTAATCTCAACATATACAGGCTATGATGACAAGTACACCATTTCAGATCAAAAGCCTATAATTATAGATCATATAAAAAATGGCTTTTAAGGGTACAAGTCCACCCAACCGCATGCATTCAAAATTCAACACTTAAAATGAGATCTGTAGATCGATCTGTGCATCTCCCAAATAAATCCGCGTACTAGTTTTCTTCCGCTATCCATTCATCAAAAATCATTTTAGAAAATTGAATTCAATCGGAGCTAAATCAGTAGGTACTCCGTATTGATTTTAAGTTACCTCTTAGCGTGAGAGTGTCCCCACGGACGGCGCCAGTGACGAAGCCCGATTTTCAGAATCCCGTGTTGGTGGGTTCCGGGATCAAGTTGGACGCGGGCGAGCTCAGACGATCGGGCTTACCTGAGACGCGCGACGGGGTTACCGTCAGCGTACCCAAACCTGTGCCGATCCGAGCTCAAGCCATCCGCGGACCACCGTCCTCCCAGGGCTCCATCAAATGTCGGCTCCCGCTGATCGAGATGAATCCCGCTTGGGAAGGCTCTTCTAGCCATCCAAAACCGACCCCTTGCTTTGAGGCATCAAGCCTTTATTTATAATCAAAATCTTATGTGCCATGTCCAACACATGTAGCGTACTCGACGACAAGTGTCGCATGGTTCGCATATCTCGGGACAAGTGTCCTCCTATGTGGCATTTAATGGGCTTATCCATACTTGGTGGATTTGGGTGGGGTTTGGTGGGAAAATCCACTATTTAGCTGATACGGGTTAATTTATATAGCGGGAACCCGTTTATGCATATGTTTATAAATATTATTTTTTGGTGTTTCGTCACAGCTCCTCGAGCCTTAGTTAAGATGAGACTTAGCTAGGGTTCGATTCTAACGAGACAACATATGCATTTCTACTTTGTCTTACATATATCAGACTTTTGGTGTAAAGTTTTAAGTAAGATTGTTTGGTCTGGGCTGTACCCAACTTAATAGTGGGTTGCCTACGTATCTCTTGGGAAGAGAATCAAGCCTTTCGTAGTTCAATCAGGAAGCCCTCCGCGGATGAGAGCTCCGTCGTTGAGGGACTTTAATTTATATTCGTTTAGAGTTTATTTCCGCGAGCATACGAGCTACGATCAGAGGCCCTTCGCGAGCGATAGCTCCAGCGTCGAGAGGCTTATTTTATACTCGTTAAGAGTTTATCTCCGCGAGCATACGAGCTACGATCGGAGGCCCTCTGTGAGCGATAGCTCAAGCGTCGAGGGGCTTAGTTTATACTCGTTAAGA
This sequence comes from Persicaria tinctoria, assembly GCA_037127255.1. NCBI lineage: Eukaryota > Viridiplantae > Streptophyta > Magnoliopsida > Caryophyllales > Polygonaceae > Persicaria > Persicaria tinctoria. Next base: position 35,081,671 of record JBANSL010000012.1, on the reverse strand, counting down.
GTTTATCTCCACGAGCATACGAGCTACGATCGGAGGCCCTCCGCGAGCGATAGCTCCAGCGTCAAGGGGCTTATTTTATACTCGTTAAGAGTTTATCTCCACGAGCATACGAGCTACGATCGGAGGCCCTCCGCGAGCGATAGCTCCAGCGTCGAGGGGCTTAGTTTATACTCGTTAAGAGTTTATCTCCGCGAGCATACGAGCTAGGATCGGAGGCTCTCCGCGAGCGATAGCTCCAGCGTGTGAGGGATATAATTAAATCTTTGATCCGGGAGGCGAGCTCTAACGGATGCCCGACGCGGAGCAAGATCACGCGTAATAGGACTTAATATAAAATATCATCTCCGAGAATGCAGATTCAATCGTAGGCCCGACGCGGAGCCAAGCTCCAGCGTCCTAGGACTTATTATAAAATATCATCTCCGAGAATGCAGATTCGATCGGAGGCCCGACACGGAGCCAAGCTCCAGCGTCCTAGGACTTAATATAAAATATCATCTCCGAGAATACAGATTCGATCGGAGGCCCGACGCGGAGCCAAGCTCCAGCGTCCTAGGACTTAATATAAAATATCATCTCCGAGAATGCAGATTCTATCGGAGGCCCGACGCGGAGCCAAGCTCCAGCGTCCTAGGACTTAATATAAAATATCATCTCCGAGAATACAGATTCGATCGGAGGCCCGACGCGGAGCCAAGCTCCAGCGTCCTAGGACTTAATATAAAATATCATCTCCGAGAATGCAGATTCGATCGGAGGCCCAACGCGGAGCCAAGCTCCAACGTCCTAGGACTTAATATAAAATATCATCTCCGAGAATACAGATTCGATCGGAGGCCCGACGCGGAGCCAAGCTCCAGCGTCCTAGGACTTAATTTAAAATATCATCTCCGAGAATACAGATTCAATCGGAGGCCCGACGCGGAGCCAAGCTCCAGCGTCCTAGGACTTAATATAAAATATCATCTCCGAGAATACCGATTCGATCGGAGGCCCGACGCGGAGCTAAGCTCCAGCGTCCTAGGACTTAATATAAAATATCATCTCCGAGAATACAGATTCGATCGGAGGCCCGACGCGGAGCCAAGCTCCAGCGTCCTAGGACTTAATATAAAATATCATCTCCGAGAATGCAGATTCGATCGGAGGCCCAACGCGGAGCCAAGCTCCAGCGTCCTAATTTAATATAAAATATCATCTCCGAGAATGCAGATTCGATCGGAGGCCCAACGCGGAGCCAAGCTCCAGCGTCCTAGGACTTAATATAAAATATCATCTCCGAGAATACAGATTCAATCGGAGGCCCGACGAAGAGCCAAGCTCCAGCGTCCTAGGACTTAATATAAAATATCATCTCCGAGAATGCAGATTCGATCGGAGGCCCAACGCGGAGCCAAGCTCCAGCGTCCTAATTTAATATAAAATATCATCTCCGAGAATGCAGATTCGATCGGAGGCCCAACGCGGAGCCAAGCTCCAGCGTCCTAGGACTTAATATAAAATATCATCTCCGAGAATGCAGATTCGATCGGAGGCCCGACGCGGAGCCAAGCTCCAGCGTCCTATGACTTAATATAAAATCTACGATCCGGGAGGCCAGCTCTGCGACCGGATGCCCGACGCGGAGCAAGATCACGCGTAAGGGGACTAAATAAAATCTACGATCCGGGAGGCCAGCTCTACGACCGGATGCCTGATGCGGAGCAAGATCACGCGTAAGGGGACTAAATAAAATCTACGATCCAGGAGGCCAGCTCTACGACCGGATGCCCGACGCGGAGCAAGATCACGCGTAAGGGGACTAAATAAAATCTACGATCCGGGAGGCCAGCTCTACGACCGGATGCCCGACGCGGAGCAAGATCACGCGTAAGGGGACTAAATAAATTCTACGATCCGGGAGGCCAGCTCTACGACCGGATGCCCGACGCGGAGCAAGATCACGCGTAAGGGGACTAAATAAAATCTACGATCCGGGAGGCCAGCTCTACGACCGGATGCCCGACGCGGAGCAAGATCACGCGTAAGGGGACTAAATAAAATCTACGATCCGGGAGGCCAGCTCTACGACCGGATGCCCGACGCGGAGCAAGATCACGCGTAAGGGGACTTTACTAAAACAAAATACGAACGATATATAGCACAATTATATATAGATCAATTACCAATTAGAAATTCTCTTTGAGGCCTCGAATTTCGGGCACTCCTTACGAGGACAAAGGTGTTGCACTCTTCACGAATTGGCGACTCTGGCCCATGGCTCCTCACCTTAGTCCGCGGGCAGATTTGTAATTTTCCGATTTGAGGGGCTTTTAAAAGCAAAAAATACTCCACAAACACTCCGCGGCGAATTTTCCTGGGTTCTTTGTAAAGCTCCTCACTCGCGATCGGTTAGCGCATGGCCGGTGAGGGTTATTGCTGTGATTAACTTATAAATCGAATTGCCGTTTGCATCCATCAGTCGTGAACCTTCTTACCTCATGGCGTCCGCGGACAAGTTTCCTGCTCTCTCCAAGTTTTGAATTGGCAAGTGACGTTTTTAAAGAAAATTAGTGGTTCTTCTAGGCCATCTTTCTCTCCCTACCTTTGTCCGCGAATGTGTCTCGACCCGAACCGAGAGTCTGTCTCGGCTGGTCACAGGAGATCACAGGTTGTGAAGGAGGCCACATGTACTTTCTTTCTTTGATGTCGAGCGCTCGTTCTTGGATTCTCTATATGTGTTCAAGCCTTAAATCGAATCGAGCGACTTATGGCTGGCCATAACCTTAAGCATGCTTTAAATGGGTGTACATTTTTTAATCTCAACTCGGCCCGGGAGTAACCCCCCATGGAATCCCTAACCATTATAGTTCAGTGGTCTTCGCGAATAGGACCCTAATTGGGCTGCCTTTGGTGTCAAGTATCTATAGTCATGAGTTTGTAACCTTGACACTCTGTCTCTGCGGACGAACCTCGTACTATGGGGTCTCTTGCGAATTAGTTTGCAATATGCCAGAATCTATACATGCATACACATAGGCTATGGAGAAACACAACAAGTACATATATATTCACACAATATTTCATGATGGTAGGTAAGCATGTGGTTTGAAACCGCAAGTTAGTTTGATAGGGAATTTTGCACAATCGAATCCCAAATAAAGTCTAGCTCCTTGGTAGATTTTTCCGTTATATATTTTTTATCAATTCCATCTACTACTCAGATTTATTCAAACAAACAAACAAACTCTTAATTTTAATCATGCAAATGTTCAAATGTTGGAGCTATCACGTTCCGAGCCTAACACTTTCGCGGGGGATACCATTCGCTTAAGTTGTAATAAGGAAGCAAGCAGCTCCTTCAAAGTAATCTCAACATATACAGGCTATGATGACAAGTACACCATTTCAGATCAAAAGCCTATAATTATAGATCATATAAAAAATGGCTTTTAAGGGTACAAGTCCACCCAACCGCATGCATTCAAAATTCAACACTTAAAATGAGATCTGTAGATCGATCTGTGCATCTCCCAAATAAATCCGCGTACTAGTTTTCTTCCGCTATCCATTCATCAAAAATCATTTTAGAAAATTGAATTCAATCGGAGCTAAATCAGTAGGTACTCCGTATTGATTTTAAGTTACCTCTTAGCGTGAGAGTGTCCCCACGGACGGCGCCAGTGACGAAGCCCGATTTTCAGAATCCCGTGTTGGTGGGTTCCGGGATCAAGTTGGACGCGGGCGAGCTCAGACGATCGGGCTTACCTGAGACGCGCGACGGGGTTACCGTCAGCGTACCCAAACCTGTGCCGATCCGAGCTCAAGCCATCCGCGGACCACCGTCCTCCCAGGGCTCCATCAAATGTCGGCTCCCGCTGATCGAGATGAATCCCGCTTGGGAAGGCTCTTCTAGCCATCCAAAACCGACCCCTTGCTTTGAGGCATCAAGCCTTTATTTATAATCAAAATCTTATGTGCCATGTCCAACACATGTAGCGTACTCGACGACAAGTGTCGCATGGTTCGCATATCTCGGGACAAGTGTCCTCCTATGTGGCATTTAATGGGCTTATCCATACTTGGTGGATTTAGGTGGGGTTTGGTGAGAAAATCCACTATTTAGCTGATACGGGTTAATTTATATAGCGGGAACCCGTTTATGCATATGTTTATAAATATTATTTTTTGGTGTTTCGTCAATTACAACTTAAGCGAATGGTATCCCCCGCGAAAGTGTTAGGCTCGGAATGTGATAGCTCCAACATTTGAACATTTGCATGATTAAAATTAAGAGTTTGTTTGTTTGTTTGAATAAATCTGAGTAGTAGATGGAATTGATAAAAAATATATAACGGAAAAATCTACCAAGGAGCTAGACTTTATTTGGGATTCGATTGTGCAAAATTCCCTATCAAACTAACTTGCGGTTTCAAACCACATGCTTACCTACCATCATGAAATATTGTGTGAATATATATGTACTTGTTGTGTTTCTCCATAGCCTATGTGTATGCATGTATAGATTCTGGCATATTGCAAACTAATTCGCAAGAGACCCCATAGTACGAGGTTCGTCCGCAGAGACAGAGTGTCAAGGTTACAAACTCATGACTATAGATACTTGACACCAAAGGCAGCCCAATTAGGGTCCTATTCGTGAAGACCACTGAACTATAATGGTTAGGGATTCCATGGGGGGTTACTCCCGGGCCGAGTTGAGATTAAAAAATGTACACCCATTTAAAGCATGCTTAAGGTTATGGCCAGCCATAAGTCGCTCGATTCGATTTAAGGCTTGAACACATATAGAGAATCCAAGAACGAGCGCTCGACATCAAAGAAAGAAAGTACATGTGGCCTCCTTCACAACCTGTGATCTCCTGTGACCAGCCGAGACAGACTCTCGGTTCGGGTCGAGACACATTCGCGGACAAAGGTAGGGAGAGAAAGATGGCCTAGAAGAACCACTAATTTTCTTTAAAAACGTCACTTGCCAATTCAAAACTTGGAGAGAGCAGGAAACTTGCCCGCGGACGCCATGAGGTAAGAAGGTTCACGACTGATGGATGCAAACGGCAATTCGATTTATAAGTTAATCACAGCAATAACCCTCACCGGCCATGCGCTAACCGATCGCGAGTGAGGAGCTTTACAAAGAACCCAGGAAAATTCGCCGCGGAGTGTTTGTGGAGTATTTTTTGCTTTTAAAAGCCCCTCAAATCGGAAAATTACAAATCTGCCCGCGGACTAAGGTGAGGAGCCATGGGCCAGAGTCGCCAATTCGTGAAGAGTGCAACACCTTTGTCCTCGTAAGGAGTGCCCGAAATTCGAGGCCTCAAAGAGAATTTCTAATTGGTAATTGATCTATATATAATTGTGCTATATATCGTTCGTATTTTGTTTTAGTAAAGTCCCCTTACGCGTGATCTTGCTCCGCGTCGGGCATCCGGTCGTAGAGCTGGCCTCCCGGATCGTAGATTTTATTTAGTCCCCTTACGCGTGATCTTGCTCCGCGTCGGGCATCCGGTCGTAGAGCTGGCCTCCCGGATCGTAGATTTTATTTAGTCCCCTTACGCGTGATCTTGCTCCGCGTCGGGCATCCGGTCGTAGAGCTGGCCTCCCGGATCGTAGAATTTATTTAGTCCCCTTACGCGTGATCTTGCTCCGCGTCGGGCATCCGGTCGTAGAGCTGGCCTCCCGAATCGTAGATTTTATTTAGTCCCCTTACGCGTGATCTTGCTCCGCGTCGGGCATCCGGTCGTAGAGCTGGCCTCCTGGATCGTAGATTTTATTTAGTCCCCTTACGCGTGATCTTGCTCCGCATCAGGCATCCGGTCGTAGAGCTGGCCTCCCGGATCGTAGATTTTATTTAGTCCCCTTACGCGTGATCTTGCTCCGCGTCGGGCATCCGGTCGCAGAGCTGGCCTCCCGGATCGTAGATTTTATATTAAGTCATAGGACGCTGGAGCTTGGCTCCGCGTCGGGCCTCCGATCGAATCTGCATTCTCGGAGATGATATTTTATATTAAGTCCTAGGACGCTGGAGCTTGGCTCCGCGTTGGGCCTCCGATCGAATCTGCATTCTCGGAGATGATATTTTATATTAAATTAGGACGCTGGAGCTTGGCTCCGTGTTGGGCCTCCGATCGAATCTGCATTCTCGGAGATGATATTTTATATTAAGTCCTAGGACGCTGGAGCTTGGCTCTTCGTCGGGCCTCCGATTGAATCTGTATTCTCGGAGATGATATTTTATATTAAGTCCTAGGACGCTGGAGCTTGGCTCCGCGTTGGGCCTCCGATCGAATCTGCATTCTCGGAGATGATATTTTATATTAAATTAGGACGCTGGAGCTTGGCTCCGCGTTGGGCCTCCGATCGAATCTGCATTCTCGGAGATGATATTTTATATTAAGTCCTAGGACGCTGGAGCTTGGCTCCGCGTCGGGCCTCCGATCGAATCTGTATTCTCGGAGATGATATTTTATATTAAGTCCTAGGACGCTGGAGCTTGGCTCCGCGTCGGGCCTCCGATCGAATCTGTATTCTCGGAGATGATATTTTATATTAAGTCCTAGGACGCTGGAGCTTGGCTCCGCGTCGGGCCTCCGATTGAATCTGTATTCTCGGAGATGATATTTTAAATTAAGTCCTAGGACGCTAGAGCTTGGCTCCGCGTCGGGCCTCCGATCGAATCTGTATTCTCGGAGATGATATTTTATATTAAGTCCTAGGACGTTGGAGCTTGGCTCCGCGTTGGGCCTCCGATCGAATCTGCATTCTCGGAGATGATATTTTATATTAAGTCCTAGGACGCTGGAGCTTGGCTCCGCGTCGGGCCTCCGATCGAATCTGTATTCTCGGAGATGATATTTTATATTAAGTCCTAGGACGCTGGAGCTTGGCTCCGCGTCGGGCCTCCGATAGAATCTGCATTCTCGGAGATGATATTTTATATTAAGTCCTAGGACGCTGGAGCTTGGCTCCGCGTCGGGCCTCCGATCGAATCTGTATTCTCGGAGATGATATTTTATATTAAGTCCTAGGACGCTGGAGCTTGGCTCCGTGTCGGGCCTCCGATCGAATCTGTATTCTCGGAGATGATATTTTATAATAAGTCCTAGGACGCTGGAGCTTGGCTCCGCGTCGGGCCTACGATTGAATCTGCATTCTCGGAGATGATATTTTATATTAAGTCCTATTACGCGTGATCTTGCTCCGCGTCGGGCATCCGTTAGAGCTCGCCTCCCGGATCAAAGATTTAATTATATCCCTCACACGCTGGAGCTATCGCGGAGAGCCTCCGATCCTAGCTCGTATGCTCGCGGAGATAAACTCTTAACGAGTATAAACTAAGCCCCTCGACGCTGGAGCTATCGCTCGCGAAGGGCCTCCGATCGTAGCTCGTATGCTCGTGGAGATAAACTCTTAACGAGTATAAAATAAGCCCCTCGACGCTGGAGCTATCGCTCGCGGAGGGCCTCCGATCGTAGCTCGTATGCTCGTGGAGATAAACTCTTAACGAGTATAAACTAAGCCCCTCGACGCTTGAGCTATCGCTCACAGAGGGCCTCCGATCGTAGCTCGTATGCTCGCGGAGATAAACTCTTAACGAGTATAAAATAAGCCTCTCGACGCTGGAGCTATCGCTCGCGAAGGGCCTCTGATCGTAGCTCGTATGCTCGCGGAAATAAACTCTAAACGAATATAAATTAAAGTCCCTCAACGACGGAGCTCTCATCCGCGGAGGGCTTCCTGATTGAACTACGAAAGGCTTGATTCTCTTCCCAAGAGATACGTAGGCAACCCACTATTAAGTTGGGTACAGCCCAGACCAAACAATCTTACTTAAAACTTTACACCAAAAGTCTGATATATGTAAGACAAAGTAGAAATGCATATGTTGTCTCGTTAGAATCGAACCCTAGCTAAGTCTCATCTTAACTAAGGCTCGAGGAGCTGTGACGAAACACCAAAAAATAATATTTATAAACATATGCATAAACGGGTTCCCGCTATATAAATTAACCCGTATCAGCTAAATAGTGGATTTTCCCACCAAACCCCACCTAAATCCACCAAGTATGGATAAGCCCATTAAATGCCACATAGGAGGACACTTGTCCCGAGATATGCGAACCATGCGACACTTGTCGTCGAGTACGCTACATGTGTTGGACACGGCACATAAGATTTTGATTATAAATAAAGGCTTGATGCCTCAAAGCAAGGGGTCGGTTTTGGATGGCTAGAAGAGCCTTCCCGAGCGGGATTCATCTCGATCAGTGGGAGCCGACATTTGATGGAGCCCTGGGAGGACGGTGGTCCGCGGATGGCTTGAGCTCGGATCGGCACAGGTTTGGGTACGCCCGATCGTCTGAGCTCGCCCGCGTCCAACTTGATCCCGGAACCCACCAACACGGGATTCTGAAAATCGGGCTTCGTCAGATTTGTTATGGACTGACATCGACGACACCCCACTACCGTATGAGATGTCATCTTCATACACGGCTTCCAACGATGTATGCGACGATGAGCTCCACCCACCCTCATCTGTAAGCGTCCGAAGGAAAGGGAGGCCTCGGGGGTCGAGGAATGCCTGCAGAACCAACCCGTTGCCATACGAGGGGTTAAGGGAAAGGTTTGAGAGAGAAGAAGCACGTGCTACTCGAAATGTTTCTCAACATCGTCCACAAGCGACCTCAGCTCGACATGGTCGTGATGATGTTTTCGGACGGTTCAACTGGGATCGAAACAACGTTGATCCCTTCATGCTCAGTCATATAAAGGGTGTGAGGGACACTGTTGGAGATGGTCATTGTGACTACCGTGCTTTGGCGTCATTGACATCACCGATCGGCGAGTCTGCTTTCCCGGAACTCAAAACGTTATTATGCAATCACTTGGAGGATCACGCCGATCTCTACGCCGATTGTTATATGGGAGGGTACCCATTCCAACAGTTCGACGACTACCAGAGATGGGCAGGACCTGTGCATGGTGATAGGAGATGGTGGATAGAGCTACCCATCATGGGTTTAGTATTTGCAACAGTATATCAGATTCCTCACGTCGTCCTAGCTTGGCATCATCCGTTCACATGTCTCCCCATGACCTCGTCGGCACCTGCTAACAACTCTCAATCAGCAACCCTTGGTTTAGCCTGCATCGGAAACCAAGACCATTTTGCCGCGATATGACTTCAAATGTCTTTTTTTATTACCTATTCTTGCTTTTCATCTATATGTTTTTGTATTGTGTAAAACTCCTTCCGATCGATAGTATTTGATTTTTTTATTTTTCATCACATTTTTGTAAGAAGATAAAAAAATCTAAAAAATATTAAAATAATTCTATGCTTATTACTAATTGCATGAAATTATGTTTAAAAAATTATTTAAAATTTTGATATTTTATATATTTTTAATTTTTGTTAAAAATTATGAGAAATAATAAAATAAAATATTTTAGATCGATTTATTATATAATTACGCTAGAACTTATGGCTCACGTCTTTGATTTTAGCATTTTAAATTTACCAAATCATGATTTTTTAATTTAAAAAGGAAAAAAATTGACAAACTCAAAATCGACCCGATTTGACTAGAAACTGAGTCAAACCCGAGTCCGAATTAACCCGGGACCCGTTTTACCCGGAACTCATTTTACCCGAAATCCGAAACAACCCGACCCGATTGACAAGTCTAGTATAATTGTCTTTTCCTATTAAATTAAGTGAGGTTTAACAAGAAAAATGGATATGGGTGGTTAGTTGCAAACAATTTGTATATAATAGGTGGTTATTTGCAAGTTTTTAAATAAAGAGTGGTTATTTCCCAACAACCTTTAGATTTTATGCATTTTCGCCTAATAATTACCTATTTTTGTGCCATAGGAGGGAGAGAAGTGGTCAGAATTTTGCTTGCTGTTGGAGCCAAACCCAATTGCCCAAGATGCTGAGCAACAAACTGCTTTGCACACAGCTACCAAAGCTATTGACGATGAGTTGGTTAAGGTTTAACAGAAAATCAAGCGGATCTTTGTTTCGAATGAACTTATTGCGATTTGGGGAGACAAGTTTAGTTTTTTGTTAAGGTTAGAATTGGGTCTTATTGTTATTGTAATATGAATCCATTTCATATTTTCAAAGTAATGAATTTGTTACATGTGAAAATACAACCTTCTTAAACTGCATAAGTGATTTATTATACCTTTTGCTAATCAATATTCTATTTTTATCGTTTTTTTATTTTATTGCGTTTATTGCAAAATTTAATTGCAAAGAATTAAAATTGACGAATCCGAAATACCCCGAAACTCGGTCAAATCCGGGTTTGAGTCAACCCGGATATACCCGAGACCCGTTTCATCGGAACCCGTTCTACTCGAGACCCGAAGTGACCAGAACCCAACCCGAATTACCTGTTTGACAGGTCTAGAGTGTTCTAAAATCGCGTCTAGGCGCCGCCCGGGCGCTAGACGGGAGGCCACCTAGGAATTTTTACGCCTAGGCGGGCATCTAGGCGGATTTCCTCATAGTCATTGCTTTGTCCCGCCTAGAGCCCGCCTAGTCCCGCCGAGAACCCGCCTAGCCCAACGATTATTCAATTTTAGCTTCTAGACATGTGATAAGTCGACTTGGGTTTTTTTTTTATCCCAGAAGTCGGGATGTATTTGCTATTGAGTCGAATCTACGGTTTTGGATTTTATGAGGCTTAGAGTCGCTAGTCGGACACATATTTTTGTATTTATTTACTTTAGTGTTAGTTAAGCACCACAAATTTGGGTTTATAAGTGATATTATAGATTATTATTACATTATATGAATTATTGTTATGTGTTATGTGTTAAAATGTAAAGAAATAATCACGTTTGTGTAAGATCACGAGATTGATTGTAATGTCCTCCTTGAGGATTTCCATTCATTAGACAGTGATATATATAGGTTATAAGGTATTGAGCCTTTGGGCCCACTATACAATATAAGACCTATGTAATATATTAGTTTGTTCTAAATCCGCCTAGGCACTCGCCTAGTCGACTAGGCGCTAGGCGGCCACCTACTCTAGATACGTAGCACCTCATCCACAAGGATGATCTCAGATAGGTTATTATCCGAAATCTTACCTAATAAAAAGAAAAGTATTATTTTAAGGCACATTTCCAAATCGCCTTTAGATTTTGGGTATATTTTTTCTATCTATCTATATTCTATATAAACTCTTAAATCAGAAGAGTTTTCGCTTATGTGTTGCATCTACATTAATCCTCTCATTTTCAACCAATAATTTTTTTTTCATTTTTTCCTTTTTGCAATTAATTTTCATATTTGAAATAACCAATCTATATCTATATATCTATCTATAAAAACTCTTAAAACAGAAGAGTTTTCGCTTATGTGTTGCATCCACATTAATCCTCTCATTTTCAACCAATCATTTTTTTTTTCCTTTTTTTTTTTGCAATTAATTTTCATATTTGAAATAACCAATTGGTTTAATTCAAAATATTAAATTAATATATAATATATATCTATTGTAATTAAATTTTAATATACTATCACAATGGAGATCATCTTGAATGAACCTATTATTATAATCTTCTCAATAAGTTTGTTCTTATAAATTTAATTCAAAATATAAATCCAATATCCACCCCTAATACTTATTATTTCAGAAGCAATCCCTTTGTTAAAAATTGAGCCACGTGTCCCCCACTTCACAAAGATAAGAAACTGCCTTCCCATCCCACGTTCTCCCCGTTAATACATCGATCGTCGACTTGAAGCTCTTCTCTCCATGGATTCAACTGCTCTCAATACCAATTTCTCCCCACCCACGTTCTCTCCATGGATTCAACTGCTCTCAATACCAATTCCAAGTTGAAATTGATTTTCTCCTTCAACTGCTTCATCCTCTTCACAAAAGAATGAGCCACATGGACTTTTTTGAGCAAGTTTTTCATCCTCTTGAATTACTAACCGCTTTGAAGCCTCTCTCTGCAATGTGAAGCCTTAATACGAAACGTCGTACGGGCTTCCCTCTCTAATGGTCTCTACTATGGTGTTTGCCCTACCATACATCCCAACTGAAATTGGGTTTTCGTATCTTTCATGGAGGCGGATTTCCTCCCTTCTTCACAAACATGAAGGTAACAACCGATTAGGTATTCAAATTGGGTTTTCCTATCCTTCATGGAGACGGGCTTCCCTCTCCAACGGTCTCTTCATCAAAACTCGACTGAGCAACAAATCCTCACCTTCGCTGAGAATTTCGGCGGACGGAGCTCAAGGTAGCGTTCATAGAATCGACGAGGGATAAAGGTTATGTAAATTCGTTCTTGCCCCATCATGGCTTTTGGTCCTCAGCCTTCCATCTGTTTTCATGGAATACAAGATGTCTTAACTCTCCTTAACCATACAATTTCCTTTTTTGGAGTCAGATTTGTGGAGAGAAGGGTTAGTTTGCAATTCAGATGGTGAATCGGGATGTGTGAATGGAAGAAGTCGTGGTGAGTTTGGAGTCGCTGTAGTAGCCGTGCTTTCTCAGACCCATCAAGCATTGCAATGTCGCCTCCAAGTCTAATGCCTTTAAGGTGTTCGACGAATTGCTTCAATGGGATAGAACCTTTGTTAATACCCGAATCTTACGCGCAGCTCATCTTTCACAAATGGCTCAATGATTCCCCAATTGTGGTAATTTTGAGAACTTTTTTTTAATGAAATTTTGAGAACTTTTATTTGTTCATGTTTGCTTTGTATTATTCATTGTCTTTGAAAGTTTGGAATTTGTTTGTTGAGGGTCTGAGGTGGGTTTGATTACTTAATCTTTTCCGTTCTTCCTTTTTAATGCTCTTTTGAACAATATGTATTCCTCCTTCTAACTATGAATTTATTTAATGCTCTTTTATATTTATTCAACTCTGTTTTTGTAGAACTGGTTGGTTTTTATCTTCTATTTTTCAGCTATATTTGGTTCAAGGAAATTATGAGGATGATGAAAAGGAATCTAAGGAGTCTTCAAATTCGTTCTTTGTCGAGTACTTGTACATTTTGGCTTGTGTCGCTGTATTGATGACGAGCTTTCTATAGAGGCGAGGAATGGGTAACTAGCTACTACAAAATTTGATTTTTATCTCACCCACATGATATCTCTATTTAATTTTCCTGCTGCCATATGGAATCAAGTGAATACATGGTGAATATAATTATCAAAGTTGTTCACAACCCTTCAATTTATGGTTTTTCTTCATTATTTTCAACCATCTCAAATGAGAAAGATGGATTTTTACTTCGAATGATGATTTATAGGTTTTTTGCATATATTTTGGGAGCTATTTGAGCTGCTAAATATTTTTAGTTTGGGTAGCTATTTGGTTGATGTCCTAAGGGCAGTTTTTGGGTTGTTGTATTGGTGATTCGAGGGCTATTTTGGGTTGTTTTCTTTGGATTTGTGTTATTTGCTGAATGCTTGGAATGTGGCAATGGCCGACTGATTTTATTGAAACTTTTGATGCGGATTGTTGTTGGTTATGTTGGGTTGTGAATGTAGAACATGTTGTTGGAATTTTAAGCATATTCGCCTCACGGAAAAAGGCTGATTTGGGGATATTCTGGAGTTGTTCTGGTCTTTGAATCGTCTATTTTTTAGGTGATATTTCTACATAAAGTGTTTTTGAATTTTCTCTCATATTATCCAGTCTTCTATAGGGTGATTTAGCTGATTTCTTATATGGGACTTGCAGGATGATATGGGCAGTTATTTTGGAGCTGTTTGAGTTTGGGATTGGTCTAAAACTCTCGAGCAACGACGATGATTCTTGGTTTTTTTTTGCTGCTGCAATATTCATCTTTTGATTTAGTTTATGTGTGTTATTTGAATCTCTTTGCTGTTGAATTTGCTGGGATTGTTTCTATGGAAGAGTGCTAAATTTGTAGCTTTTTTTCTCCATGTTTTTTTGCTGATCTTGAACATTAATTTTAGCTTAGAGTTGATTGGAGGTTGTTTGCTGGCACTTTGTTTTAGAGTGGGGTTGTTGTTCAAGTGGATTAGGGTTTGGTTGAATCATTTTTAATATGGGTTTGAGGGGATGCGATGATGTTTCAGAGATGTTGCAACTGGTTGATGGCTGGATTCGGGTTCTTTTTTTAGGAAGGTTTGGTATTGTTTTGTTTGGGAATTAGGGATGCCCTCTTTGCACATAATTCATTTTTCTTTTGTGTAACTTGATATTGCAGGGGAGTTTGTAACTTTGAATCTTGATGTCATTATAGCCTGCTTATCAACTATTTTTTTTATTTTTTTTTTATTTTTTTACATGTGTTGGTGTTGGTGTTGATCGGTAATGTTCATATCGTCAAGGTTGCTTAGACTCGACTAGACCACAAAGATGAAGATCTGCCATGAAGAAAGTGAAATAAAAATTAGTCACTTGAAGGTGAAAATAATCATAACTGTAAATAGGTTAATAGCTATTTTTGATTGAATCTTAACTCGTATGATAAAATTTTGGCTTGATGTTACAATTAAAACATCCGAAAATAAATAGTTTATTATAGGTCAATTTGAAGTAATTGGATTCTCATAACAATACACACAACCTTAAAACGAATAAAAATATAATTCATTCATTTTATTCAGCTCGATTCACAAGCATGATGTCAAATATACTATGACGATGAAAATCAAGTTTCACTATTAAATACAATAGGAAATAAAAAATACCAAAAAAATAAAACAAATATTTAATGTCTAATAGATTAATAATCTATTATAGGTCAAAGTGGAATAATTGAACTATGATTAAATTACAAGCGACCTTAAAAGGAGTAAAATAATAAATCATTTTTTTTTTCTACAGCCTGTTTCATATGCATGGTGTGAAATATATTATGGTTATGAGACTCAATTTTCACTATTAAATACAATGAGAATAAAAAAGAACCATAAATAATCGATCCTTATCCTGCCATATATTTATGCTTGGGATAAAGCTTCGTGCAAACTAAATGCACCTCAAATCTTGCACGTCGGAATTGACGTGCAAGGTTGAAGTGAGTTAATTAATTTTTTTAGCATGCTAATTAATGAGAAAGACCTACACATTAATTCCGACGTGCATTTTTTATGGGGATTTGTGGTGTATCTAACAACACCCTAAAGATTTGTCTTTGATTTGTAATTTGCTTTTTAGTGTTTCGCTAAGCAAATCCATTAATGTTGGTGCTCTTGAATCCATCTCTTCTTAAATTGTTATTTTGTACTCCATTATTTAGGACAGTTGATTATTTGGTCAAGAGAGACTTATAAAATAAGAATCAGAGTGTAGAGAACTCATATATAACTATTGTTATATATTTACCAATGATATATTGTGATACATTTTTAATGGTGTGAAACATATTATGACGAGTAAAATAAGGTTACAATACTAAATAAAATAAGAAAAAAAAATCAAAACGTAAAAACATCTAAAAATAAATCGTATATTGTATGCCATTTGGAATAATTGGACTCCCATGAAATACACACTGTCTTAAAACAAGTAAAATATAAATCATTCATTTTATCCAGTCTTATTCACGGGCATGGTGTGAAATATATTATGGCAATGAAAATTAGGTTCCAATATTAAATGCAATAGGAATAATAAGTACCAAAAATATTTTAAAAAATATCTAAAAAGAATAGTCTATTAGAGGAAAAAGTGGAGTAATTGAGTTCTGATTAAAATACACACGACCTAAAAACAAGTAAAAAAACATAAATCATTCATTTTCTGCAGCGCATTTCACAAGCATGGTGTGAAATCTATTATGGTTATGAAAATTGATTTTCAATATTAAATACGATAGGGAAAAAACCAAAAATATTCGATGCTTAACCTATCATATATTTAAGCATGGAGTTTGACAAGGGTTCCAATATATTTCTGTTGTGCAAAATATTTAGATAGTAATGAATAGTTTACTCCATTGATGAAATTTGTGAAATTGAATATTATAAATTATTGATAAAATTTCATCATAAGATATTGATGTTATTCAAGTGAAATAGAATGTTTCGATTGTGATTTGACGGGTTTAATCATTGCAACTAAGTATTTAATCATTGTGATTTGATGAGTTTAATGTTTTGACCTCTTAGGGTTCATACTTAAACATAGAGTACATTTTTCTAATTAAGGGTCTAAGACATTATAAAAACACACACACTAAATATCATTTTTTTTATTCTTTAGCTATATAGGGTTTATACATTTAAACTTAAGGTATCTTTATCAAATCATTTTATAGTTTAGACCAATTTAAAAGGTGCAACATGATGTGTAATAGATAAAGTATCATAGAGGATCCAAACTCAATTTTCTTAAGTAAAAAAGTATAAGGTTTCTTTTCTTTGCCTCGATTAGGACGGATGTGAGAAGAAGCGTGGAAGAGACTGATTTACTATTCCTTGCCAAATTTGAAGTATCGATCATCTCAAGAAAAGAAAATTTCAAAGAACAGCATTATAAAAAGAATGGGCAATATGTTAGTAGAAAATTGATGTGTCGAATATTTTGTTTAATACACCAAACTCGATCGAAAATATTATGAAAAAACCCGAACAAGGTTCGGGAAAAGAACTAGTTTTATTTAATTATATAATATTAAATTTTTATTTTTAAAAAATATGAGTTTGTTCTTATAAATTTAATTCAAAATATAAAATCAATATTTTATTTAATTATATAATATTAAATTTATAAGGAATAATATTTTATTCCTTATTTTAACCCATTTTACATTTTAACGATGAAGAGTGGGAACAGCAAAATCAGCCGCGGGATTGGTGAGTGTCTACAAACTCAGCAAACATCATCCTCCTCCCCCAAGTCCCAGCCAACACTTCCGAGTTGGGAATCAGTTCCATCCACATTTTCGGCATGTCATCGCCCATCTCCGGCAACCCCCTCTAGCCGCAAAGAGAGGAGCAAACAATTTCAACTCTTTGTTCATCAACTTCCCACCTTCAATTCCCCCCTTTCAACTTTCGGAGATGACCCATCTCGGTTATGCTTGTGTGACGCAGTCTGTTACCTCCCATGGCTTTTGTGCCACCTCTACACGACCCACCTCCCTCTCGGCTAAGGGCACTGAGCTGTTGGGTGTTCGCCTCACCAATTCATGCAGACATGGAGATTCTAGGACCAGTTACAGAAATAAATGGCACCCATTGAAGGTGAATTCTTGAAGTTTGATTGCTGAAATCTTAAATTTTGGTATAATTGGTGATTGAAATGTTGAGCTAGGGTTTTGAATGACCCTTGCGGTAGAGTGCCTGAGTTTTATTTATTTATTTTTGTGTGGATTGAAGGTGGTGTGTGTAGACTTTCCGAGGCCCGAGCTTGACAACACTGCAAATTTTGTGGAAGCTGCTTACTTTTCTTCAATTTTCAGGAATTCGCCTCGTCCTAAGAAGCCTCTGGAGGTTGTTATTGCCGGTGCTGGTGAGCCAACCAATGTTGATGTTTGTTTTAGTTCTTTTTCTTCTTCAATGAAGTGTTTGTGGGGGCAATTTCTGTAGCTGATGTTATTTGATTGACATCATTTTGTGCTGGCTTCTATAATCTTCCCCTGATGGAGTGAGAACTTATGGGACAAACTTGTAAAATATTTAGTTTCTTTTAAGCTTATACATTTATAAGTTCCTTATCACCACCTCACATGTCCTATAAGCAATCAACATATGACGCCAATTGAACCCTTTAAGTGGAGATTCTAAGGTCATAAAGTGTTTCTTGGCCTCTTCTTGTCACTTGGGGTGCTAAGAGTAAGACCGGCTTACGTTATATGGAAACGGAGCTGTTGGTGAAAGTCTCCTTCTACTCCCATGTGCAGGTTTAGCTGGCCTTTCTACTGCAAAATATTTAGCAGACGCAGGTCATAAACCTATATTGTTGGAAGCAAGGGATGTTTTAGGTGGAAAGGTTTGTTCATCATCCTTCACGTATTACTTTCAAGTTCTGACTTGTTGAAGTGAACAACAGACTGGATATTGTTGTAATAGTAACAATAATATTTGTTTTTTGTTCATTTAGGTGGCAGCTTGGAAAGATAAAGATGGAGACTGGTATGAGACCGGGTTGCATATATTCTGTAAGTAAACCCATACTTCTTTCAAAGCTTTTATTTCTCATCAACTTCTATGTTGATTGCTATTTCTTCACCTCTTTTTAGGTGTAACTTTCAAGTATAATGGTGCCTTTGAATATGGAGTATACGTAATTACTTTTGACCAGGGACTTGTAGAAATTCAGTTGACTAATTTAATCCTTCATATATAGTTATATAGATTATTTTAGATGTCGTGTATTTCTCTATACTTGTCAAACCTGACTGCTTTTTAGTCTGTTACTTACTGTGATAGAATTATCGAGCTGATCTTACATGTATCATGTATATTTCTTGTGTTTGGTTGAAGTTGGTGCATATCCTAATCTGCAAAACTTGTTTGGAGAGTTGGGAATTAATGATCGGCTGCAGTGGAAGGAGCACTCAATGATCTTTGCCATGCCAAACAAGCCCGGAGAGTTCAGTCGCTTTGATTTTCCTGAGGTTTTACCTGCACCTTTGAATGGTGAATAATTATCCCATCACTCTATTTGTTTCATACAATAATAAAATGTTCGTAACTGAAGGGAATATTTTAACTGATGAAAAGAAAGATGAAACAACAGGAAACACGGCCAAAAGATAAAACAGTAGATCTTAACTACTTTATTACGGAGTAGCAAAGAAGAAGAGAATTTCCCCGACTTTAAAGCTTCCTGCATCTTGAATTTAAGCTTAGGAGTTAGGATAAATACAATTCTCCTCACTTCTATTGGCTTAAGTGATTGTCCACTTACGGCTTATTTCCAAGTCACTGTCTTGTAAATGCATCTGAAGATGAACATTTTCCCTGCTCCATCAACTGTAATTGGCAGGCATATGGGCAATCCTGAGGAACAATGAAATGCTTACTTGGCCTGAGAAAGTGAAGTTTGCAATTGGTCTCTTGCCTGCTATGCTTGGTGGGCAGTCGTATGTGGAGGCCCAAGATGGGTTGACTGTCAAAGAATGGATGAGTAAGCAAGTATGGCTTAAATGAACTTCAGACATGGCAGATGCCTGAGTAGTAAACCCCATCAGAATTAGCAATAATTTTGCAATAGGCATGATTCTTTTTCTTTTCTTCTGCTAGGGGGTACCTGAACGTGTGACTACTGAGGTTTTCATTGCCATGTCAAAGGCACTAAACTTTATAAACCCTGATGAACTTTCCATGCAGTGTATATTGATTGCTCTGAACCGGTTTCTTCAGGTGGCTTTCTAATATTCTTATACTTTCTTTATGGTAGATACATAACTGGAAATGGTTTTTTTTTTTTATGACTCGATTGCTTCCGTTAAGAATTTACGCTCAATATTTTGAGTCACTGGTTTATGAAGATGTTAAAAATACCTGCAGGAGAAACATGGATCTAAAATGGCTTTCCTAGATGGTAATCCCCCAGAGAGACTGTGCATGCCTGTTGTTGATCATATTCGGTCACTGGGTGGTGATGTGCAACTTAATGTTCGGGTGCAAAAGATCGAGCTAAACAAGGATGGAAGTGTGAGCAGCTTCTGCTTAACGAACGGGAGTATAGTAAGAGGGGATGCCTATGTCTTTGCCACTCCTGGTAGTTACTTGACTTTTTTATTTTCTTGTTACATGTGTATGCTTACAGTTTCTCTAATCCTGATTACCTGCTATTTTTTAGAGTAATAGCGGGGCTATTTTTTAGAGTAATAGCTGGTTCCTTACATACATATGACATATGTTTGTTACAGTTGACATCCTGAAGCTTCTTCTACCTCAGGAATGGAAAGAAATTCCATACTTTAAAAAGCTGGAGAAATTGGTTGGAGTCCCAGTAATTAATGTTCACATATGGTCAGTTTATTCTCGTTTTCATAAACATCTATTGCTGTTCTCTCTCTCTGATTGAGAGCCTAGCAGTCTATTAGAACATCATTGATCCTTCTAATATTTTCTAATATGAAGCAATTACTGTTTTCAGGTTTGATCGTAAACTGAAGAATACATATGATCATCTACTCTTCAGCAGGTGATTTTGCTCTTATAAACTGTATCAATGCAAGTGTATGCTTAATACAGGTGCATCAATTTCCAGTCCATGTATTATGATATCGATGTCCTAGGTGATCTTTGTATAGCCAATTCCAGGCTAATGCTTTATCCCCAATGCTATTGGTGTAAAATTTTCTTGTAATCTAGAGTGATACATGTTAAGAGCTTCTACCGATTTAGCTGCCTTCCCTCCCTCACTCCTTCCTCTCTCAGAAGACCCGTGCATCTGTTTTTAATGTTGCTACTTGATACAATGGATGGCTTCTTGAGATTTGTTCCTTGTAGAAATATAAACTCTATATTCTCACCGTATAATGTCGATTTTGTGATGCAGAAGCCCTCTTTTGAGTGTATATGCTGATATGTCAGAGACATGCAAGGTAAACTAGTCATTTCTTTCACTGAAACTCAATAATCCAATTGTCTGCATTGCAGTCCAAACCACATTGCATTATCTTTCAGAACTATATACTCTATGAATTTTTGTTTCACTTGGATTACTACAAACCATGATTTCTTTTAGTCAGAAGGCCACATAATTAGGATCTTAACTATCATTGCGAGCCAGGTAGCTATGCGATCACAAAAATATAATATTTCAAGGAATTCAAGCATTGTGTTGTCTGGATCTAAATTACTCTATTTTCCTATCAAATTACTCTATATTTTGAGTGTTGTCCAGATCTAATATATTATCTCAAGCATTGTGTTATCACAAAAATATGGTATCTCAAGCCCTCTTTTGAGTGTTGTCCGGATCTCAAGCATTGAGACCCAGGATCTAAGTTACTCTATATTTCCTATCAAGTTCTCAATTGATGATCTTCATTATTGTGTAGGAATATTATAACCCAGACCAATCCATGCTTGAGTTGGTTTTTGCTCCAGCAGAGGACTGGATATCTCGTAGTGATGAGGACATTATTGAAGCAACAATGAGGGAACTTGCTAAACTTTTTCCTAATGAGATATCAGCTGATCAGAGCAAGGCCAAGATTGTGAAATACCATGTTGTTAAAACACCAAGGTTAGCCAAATAAGGATTTCATGAAGACAGCTCATTAGGAGGTTACACTTTACAAAAGAAATCGGAACCTTATTCTTTGTAGATAAGTTTGAAAAAGTAAGATAAAAGGACAAAACCCTAGATAAGAAAATTTGAACTGTAGACTATCAAAATCTCGCTCATGTCCAGGCGTCCAGCAGCTTATTTCTTACTGCTTTTCTGAAGGTCCGTGTACAAGACTATCCCCGATTGTGAGCCTTGCCGTCCAGTACAAAGATCGCCTATTGAGGGTTTCTATTTGTCTGGTGATTACACGAAGCAAAAGTACTTGGCTTCAATGGAAGGTGCTGTGCTTTCAGGAAAGCTTTGTGCACAAGCTATTGTACAGGTAATCCACATAAACGGTACTAGTTGTCCAGCAGCTTAAACTCGAGACCTTTGGTTATGAAAGGAGAGTCTTTGCCAACTCACCTCGCCCCCCATGAGTATTCTCAAATGAACCCTTAGTTAGGCCAAAAAGATGCAACTTGGTATTGATTACTGCACTATGGAGCTCATCAATGTTTTCTCACATTTAACTAAGTGTTTATTAGTAGAAGATGGCAATTCTTTTTGGGATCTCTTGGTGATGTCCATATACATTAGGATTCGTCTTAAAGTTAAAGATGTGAAAATGAAACTTCCCTTTCCTAATAATGCTTTGTGTTTCATATATGCAGGACTATGATTTGCTTGTTGCTAGTAGCCAAAGAGAGCTGGCAGAAACTAGCGCTGTCTAACCTGACACAACCATTCATTCACAAACCAAAGACACTGGGAAAATTGAACAGGAAAACAGAGAACTTTCTCACCATCCCCAGATATTGATCCAGGTTCTACGTTTTTCAATTCCACCAGAAATAGCAAATTTGTATTTTTATGACAGGCAATCTCATTTGGAATCTTCCTGGTATGTTATCCAGTACTGTGATGGTTGAGTTCGTTTCTTTTCCTGTTAAATGTTATGTATGTAAACTAAAATGTGATTATACATACTATAAATATTTCACAATACAACAAATTTCCAACTTCTTGTCTCCGTTGCTCGTGCCTGCTAGCTGCTAAGGATGAACTGTGTTTGCACCCACTAAACTGCTAACTTACCTTTATATGAGCCGAGTACCTTGATTCAAATTGAGGCTTGGCTCAACTCTTGCTCGAATTTTGTGAAATTTACAAAATTTCCCTGAGATATTACTATTCAGATTCCACCTCAAAATTAAATTTACATTTTTCTATATGTTGTGTTTATTTCTTGTCTGCCGTATACGCCTATTATTGCTGGTGGCCAATTATTTGTATATAGCAGGACCAAACTTAACTAGTTGAATATTTCTTGCATGGTTCCATAATACAGTTTGCTCTAGTCAGACTCCACTTGTAAATTATATAGTGTCCATTTGGATTTTGGAGCGTAATTACCGCTCAATTTAAAGTTTTGGAATTGTTGTTAATCCATCAAAGTAAGCTCCAAGTCAGTGGTCTAGGACCAGAAGACTTTGCAAGGAGACAAAAGATCCTTCCATGAGTCCACAATCTAACTTGTCAATCTCAAACCACATACCACGCAACACAATGGATCTAAACTTACAGCTCTCGAGGCCTGGTATTCATTTCCTCGCGATCTTCTGCTTGTGCTCCGTTCCATCTCACCAACAGAACAGAGGTTTGTAACTATCAAAACCAATCTGATCTGCTCTAACTGACTTTTTCCTCCAACATTTCAATCCTAGGATAGTAGGATCTGTGTTATCTGTTATTCCATTTTTTCCCTAAATTCTCTAAACCATGTATGATGTATGTAATCTTTACATATCAATTATCAGCCCACTCACATGATGTTTTGTGTATTTATCAGCTTTAATCCCTTGCCCGCCTTAAAACGGTTATGTTTAATTGATAGTGTATTTGTTTACCATTCAGATTCCACTTGTAAAATTGACATTTGTCTATATATGCTGCGTTTATTTGTTGCCCACCCCACCGTATACGCTTGTTCTTGGGCATGGTCGTAATTAATTTGAATTACATATTGCAGTTGCAGAACCAAACTTGTTGAATATCTCAGAATTCAGACTCCACCTTGTTGTTTGTGACTTGCATACACCACAAGACTTTGAAGTCAATGGTGAGTCAGGTCGGACTACAGTTATGTCAGTAATAGTACTTGCCTTCCAACTTGATCGACCATCTCAATTTAAAGGCCATAGTCTCGTCCACAATCTCAACTCATCAATCTGAAACTTTACAACAAAGTGATGGATCGTAAGCTCCCGGCCTTGAGCCCTTCATTTCAATTCCTCTTCATCCTTGTTCTCTTCTACTTGTGTTCTGCTCCTCCATCTTACCAACAGGTTTGTAACCATCAAGATCAATCTGCTCTACTTTCTTTCTCCTACGACATTTCAATTTCTTCTTACCCGCCACTCACTGAAATGGTCTCGTGCAGTTAGTCGTTGCCAGTTTGCAATTGTCCTTACAAGGGGTAATCACTTCCTCAATCGGAGATCTAACAATGATCTCCGTGGATCCCTTGTAGACGGAATTGGTAGGCTTACCAACCTTAGAATCATGGATTTATCTTCAAATAGATTCTCCGGCCCCATTCCTGATCACATCGGAAATCTCTTGTACTTGGAGAAGCTGTATCTTCCTTACAACAACTTTAGCAGCTCCATCCCAACAAGCCTGATGAAATGCACAAATCTACTAGATTTAATTCTTAGAGACAATCATTTGGATGGGGATATCTCAGAATTAGATTTTTCAAGACTTGTTCATCTTCAAAAGCTTGACCTTAGAAATAACAGCTTCAGTGGTGTTTTGCCGAGAAGCATATGCTCGTGCAAGTCATTCGTTGCAGTCCGAGTATCCCTCAACAACTTAAGTGGTCAAATCTCGCCGGAGATTGATCAACTGAAATCTGTGTCTTTCCTTTCCCTTTACTGCCAATTATTTTACAAACATAACAGGACTGTTTACCATCTTAGCAGATTGCAAGAACCTCACCAGTCTCTTCCTCGGGGATAATTTTAATGGTGAATCCTTACCAAGCCATAAAAACTTTATTGGCTCTGCCGGATTCCCGAATCTTGAATATCTTTCTATGGATGGTTGCTGCATTGGTGGTCTGTTTCCAGAATGGCTGTCGAATCTCAAGAGAGTTCGACTGATTAGCATGAATCATAATCGATTTAGAGGCAAAATTCCAAATTCAATGGGGACTTTACCCAACCTCTTCAGCTTGTCATTGTCATCGAACCTTTTGTTTGGGGAAATTCCAAAAGAGCTGTGTCGGTTGCCAGCCTTGATCTCGGAAAGTGTAGATCCAAAACTGAACCATTTTCGGTTTGAGCTGCCCATGTTTCGTCATGTTTTTTCTGGCACATACTATCAATATACCACACTTCCTTCGGTGTTGAATTTCTCAGACAATAGCTTAAGTGGTCATATTCCTTGGGAAATTGGCAAACTGAGAAGCCTTCAACAACTAGTTCTTGGAGGAAACCAGTTTTGAGGTTCAATCCCAGTGGCTCTATCTGATCTGGAAAATCTAGAATTGCTAGACCTTTCGGAGAACAACTTGACGGGAGGAATACCGACATCGCTAGCAAGCCTCCATTTCTTGTCATATCTTGATGTGTCTTATAATGATCTCCGAGATCCTGTGCCAACTGGTGGACAATTTGGTACTTTCGACGAGTCTAGCTTTGAAGGTAATCCAGGCTTATGTGGTGGACCCTTGGATCGCCCTTGTTACAAGAAAGTGAAACCGGGGTGCAAAGGATTTGCCTTCTCAGGGGGGAAGTCATAACAAACCATCGTCGTTTTTAAATGGACTCTATGTTGGATTCGCCTCCGGATTTTCAGGCATTCTTGCAATTGTAGCGTCATATGTTTGTGTCAAAATTTGGGAGCAAAATCGATCATCTTCTTGGAGAAGATGAGATCTCAGATGAACAAAACTACAGGTTGAATAGCATATATATGTTTTGCTTCCATGTATTTGAGGTATTTTAGTATTCCATCTTTTTCTATTGGGCAAGTCCTCGACCACATTGGCTTCGGCCTTTCATTCCCTTGATAAAAAGTTGGGACTTCTTATAACTTTTATGCAGTTCACCAATGGCAAGTCCACGAGTCATGGCCTGAAATTTTATACAACGAAATGACAGGATAGGGAAGGAAATTTTCAATCTTGAAAAAGGAAAAGGAAATAGAAAGGGAAGAATTTTTTTAGGAGAATTAGTTCTCCCTTTGTTCGAAAAATATATCTCTTTACTATTCACACGTGCGCTTTTTAGGAGAATTAAGGGCGTGTTTGATAGGGGATGGGAGGGGATGCAGCGGGTAGGGGTGGGTTATCGGGAAGCGCGCATGCGTGTTTGGCGAGGGATGCGCGGGGGTGGAAGAGGATGGGAAAGCGGGGATGCGGGGGATGAGAGGGGATGCGCGACGCATCTTGTTGAAGGATGATTTAAGGGATGGGAAGCCGAATCGTCCCATTTCTGCCCCTCCCTCTCTCCTCCATAAATTCGAAAAATTTTCACATCAATCTACACATTCCTCTCTCTTTTCACTCTTCCCAGGGACGCTTCGTGGAACAACGGCGAAGAAGACGACTTTTGAGCCTCCATTGTTGTCGATCTGCACCTCCAGGTAAGCCGATTGTGTTGTTTTTTGGATTCGATTGTTTGTGTTCTTGAATATTCGTCCTCATTTCGATTAAAAGCTAGGGTTTTTTTTTGGAAATGGGGAATTCGTCGCCGGTTTTCAACATCTCGCCCCAAATCGATTGAAAGATAGGGTTTTCCATCGAGTTAATTGCATGTTTAGGGTTATTACTCTCAGTTTTCCATGGAAAAACGAAGAAAAACTTAAAAAGGTTTTTGGGTAAAAATTGTCAGATTAGGGTTTCGATTGTCAGACAGGATTTTTGGCTTCCATGGATGGGGTTTTTGGAGTTTAGGGTGTTCATATCGTCAAAACCTTCGATTTGAGTTACCATGTTTACTCATATATGTTGTTGCTTGTTAACTAATTTAGGAGATTATGTTGTTGTTCAATCTCAGCTTTATGTTTGAGATTATGTTGTTGTTCATCATGTTGCTTTCTTTAACATTATGTTGTTGTTGAATCTCAGAAAATGTGTGACATTAACTTGTTGTTCCTCCTGATTTCATTGTTGCTTCTGAAATGCTTTAGAAGAGACTCAAGGGATATTTTCTAGCTTCTTAACTGATGTGAATATGATATTGTTGGTCCTCTAGAGATTTTTGTTGCTTCTTAACTGATATAGGAGAGACTCTAGGGATATGGTGTTGCTCCTGAGTTCATTGTTGTGAATCATGTTGCTTTCTTTTACATTATGTTGTTGTTGAGTCTCAGAAAATGTGTGACATTAACTTGTTGTTCCTTCTGAGTTCATTGTTGCTTCTGAAATGCTTTAGAAGATACTAAAGGGATATTTTCTAGCTTCTTCACTGATGTGAATCTGAACTTGTTGGTCCTCCAGAGATTTTTGTTGCTTCTTAACTGATATAGGCGAGACTCTAGGGGTATGGTGTTGCTTCTTAACTGATTGTTGTTCCTCCTATTGCTTTCTTTCACATTATGTTGTCGGTCAATCTCAGAAAATGTGTGACATTACGATGTTGGTCCTCCTGTTGGTTTCTTTTAAATTATGTTGTTGTTGTTTTTTTTGCAAATATCACACCATAACTTTGGATGGGTGTTGGAATGCTGGTGGAGTGTTGAATATCTAATGAATGACAATTTGCACAAACATTCCAATTCAAATCTCATTTGCCAACCATAGGCAAACTGTCAATCCTACCCTTAACAAAATGGAATGCCAAGTGTTCTATGTAGAAACAATTGTCAGATTAGGGTTTCGATTGTCACTGCATTAACAAGCACTCATTCCCTAATAATTATCATGAAACCCGGACATGTTTGGTTTGTCTTTTCAGTTTAGGTATCTCTTTTCTTTCATATTTTTGTTTTGATTTAGCAAGTGGTTTATAATGTCCAACTGATCTGAATAAAGAAGTTTTGATTTTGTTGTAATTGGTGCATATCAAGTGAAGTTGTGAGATGTGAACGATGTTTGAATGTTTCCCTCCCCTATGTATAATTTCTATTTCCATATATGCAAGACTCTTTTCAGGTTTACGTTGTGTCAACTTTTACAGTGCAGTCAGTTTGGTATATTCCCATGTGCAATGCATTGTTTTTAAATATTTTTTTTGGGGGAATCATTTGGCTATGAATTAGTTATAGTTAAGTTAGGGTGTTTTAGGTGGCAATTGACAAAGGTTAGTGCACATTATCCACATGTTTGGTTTGATTATGCACTCTAATTTCTCCTTGCTGTTTGATTTGTTCAAGTACTTTGAGTGAGTAGTATTGACGAAGATGTCTTCTTAAATGGTGTAGATAATAGTTTTTTGCCATTGCCTAAACGAATATATGATGCAAACTTGTTTCACTTCCTGCTTATGTTGGTTTATTTCTTCTTTCAAGTTTGAGTTCAAACGTCACTTCAATGCTTCTTTCTTAGGTAACCCTGCAGTTTCTTTCTTCTTCCACTTGCCAGCACATATGATTGTGAAGTACTTGTTTATTCTCTCAAGTCTTGCATGTTTTAACTTTGCTTCTTTCAACTACTTTGACAATCATATATGTCCTTTGAACGTCCTTGTTGTTTTGACATATACAATTGTACACATATACTCCCATTCTTCTTCACACATTATTATGACACCATGAATGTCCATCTCTTCTTCACTGCGTTTTTGTCGTTGTTATGGTTACCTAAGCACTAACACTTGATATTTCCAAATGAAGCATGTACCCATATTCGGACACCGAGGTTCTCTCTGACACCGACTCGGATAGCGACCGTAGCTACGCAAGTGGGGACCCCAAAGCGTACTATTGGCTCCACAATGACTATGACTATAGCGCGTCCAATTGTCGTCGTCGCAACCGAGATGACGAGGACGAGACGCAGTCGGACCGCTGCGACCCCCAGGATGTGGAGGAGGATAACGCGCTTTGGGCCATGTACCATGACGAGGTTACGGAGCTACGCGCCCAAGTCCGGGGCCTCCTGGCACAGGACGCTCGCAAAGAGCACCAACTGATTGCTACCAGCACCGAGCTGCAGGAGACCAGGGCCCTGAACGTCAATCTTGGTGTCACTAACGAGGACATGGTCTAGAGGATTGCTGAGATTAGCACATTCATGTGTGAGCGCTGGGTGCACCACGCTGGGGAGCGGCTCCGCGCTCGTCGCCTCTCCCACATGACCAGGCTGCTTGAGTGGATTATCCTCGTGCTCCTCATCGTCATGGTGCCTCTGTTCCACAGGCCGTAGTCGTGGAGCTGTTATGAAGATCTTATGTTCATTTTTTTCCCTTAGTTTCTCTAGACTTTTGCTCTATGTTCAGTTTATGGTTGACGTAACTGGGAACATGTAATTCAGGACAAACCTTTGTGGTTGACGACCCCCATTTTGCGCAGTCCGGGGTCGCGGATGTAAGGCAGCACTAACCAACATTGCAACCTCGACACATGTTGCCCCTTTTTGTATGCCGAGTGTTGTCGCACCCATTTTGCTATGGTGCATTTTGAGCCTTTGTATGTTGAACCATCATCGTTGTAATTTATAATATTTACGCAAATGTAATCACCATTCTCTCAAGCTGTTTGTCGTTGTTTATAAGCAGTTGAATTGATGACGTCCAATTCAGAGTATGGCTTACGGGGTACAATGACACTGCAGCATCACAAGACATTATCCGCAACTTCCACAAAATGTTACAACCGGAATTAATTCGTCGACCCCATGCACACACTACAACCACCTAAGTACACAAAAAATGATATCCTGGTCTACCCATCGTACATCGAGCGTGCTTTCTATCTAACGCGACGGTCGTTCCAAATCTGGTGAGCAATTTCGTCCCTAAGCGCCTTGATCTCTTGTCTTGCCCCCGCGGCGTCGTCAACGGGGAAAAAGGGGTCATCGTCCTCGTGCCCAACCTCGTCTCCCACGTCATAGGCGTCTTCGTCATCGTCCCCGTCGGATGGTGCATCAGTGTCCATCGGGGGCTCGACGAACCTTTCATCGTCTTCTGAGTCTGAGTCTGACGCATCGCGGGCATCCCAGACGTAGTTGTGAAGGGCGAAGCACGCAATGATGATCGCAATCTGCTTCCGGATCGGATACTTGGGGAGATGACGGAGGATCCTCGACTTCATCTTCAACACACCGAAGGACCTCTCAATCGCACCTCGGAGGGATGAGTGTGACTTGTTGAATGCTTCCTTTTCGTTTTTCGGTTGGGAGGCGGCGAATTGAGGTCTATGATACTTCGTCGTCGAGTACGGGATCATGTAGCCATTTCGGAGACCGTACCCCTTGTCGCATAGGTAATACTTCCCTACTGGTTGATGTGGGAACCTCAACGCATGCGTCTTCACTGCGTGATCAAAGACACGTACATCATGTGCGCTACCCTCCCATCCAGCGGATACGAATGTGAAGCGAAGGTCGAAGTCGCAAACGGCCATGACGTTGAACGTTGTTGTCTCCTTCCTGCAACGGAACCTTTGCTGTTCTTCTTTAGGAAGGGCGACCTCAATATGCGTTCCGTCGATAGCCCCAATTGCACCCTTCAAGTATGGCCAGTACCTGTTGTCGTTGGCAATCTGCTCAGGAATGTCTCTGAAACGAGGGTCTCTGGGCCTGATCAAGTCCCCCGCAAGACCGCGGTACCCATTGCATCTCCCCCCGCATATGGCATCAAGCACATTGGTTATGGACTCCGAAATTGTACTGCTTGAGCGTTGGAAACGCTCGCAGGAATTGCGCTGACTGGAGCCCCAAGCCATGGTATTGACGAAGATGGCAACCTTCTCCATCATAGACATTTGAATTAATCCGCGAAGACCGTACTGGTGTTGGAGCATCCCACAAAGTCGAATGAATGCTCCCTTTTCCATTCGGAATGCGTTGACGCTTCTTGTATGCGACCTGTGGGTAAGGATTTCGTCAACCCATCGTGCCCCTGTAAATTCCCCAATGAACCGGGGAACCTTGTGCACATGGGTAAAGTAGTGGTGGGCATATGGGAGCCACTTGAGGAGGATGACGATGAATCCAGCTGCGCCCTTGCGTTGTCGACGTATTCATCGACGACGACGTTCAATCAGCGATTCCATCCGCCTGCATGGAGGTAGTCGTATGAGGTGAGATGACACCTACCATATCCATACACATGGGTGAAGTTATTGCAACCATACAATGGGAAGAAACAACTTGGAAGGGAAAAAATTGTCAGCAACATTGAAACGGTTATTACATCGCACACAACAATGTATGTAGCACAGAACATTGTATGTACCAAACATAAACGTATATATCAAGGCCTTAACCTGACCTTCAATTGTGATAACACACGAACACAAATGTAATGACAAACATAAACATGTGGCATAAACTGGGTCCTTATTGAGATGCTCACTTCTCACATTTAAAAAAACGTTGGTCCGGGTATACTGGTTGAGGGTCAGTCAAGGTGTATGGCGCTCGGCTGCTGTCCGTCGTTCGTCGAATACAACCACCTAAGCCACTTCAGCCTGGCGACGTTGTTGTCAAGCTGAACAAAGACATCACGTCGCGTGCTGTCTCTGATAACAGCTAAGCTGAAGCACCAAATGGGATCACCTTCGGCCACAAGACCCTCTGCAACCATCGACCGCACCACATCCAACACTAATTTCGTTGTATCTTGGGGGGGCATTCGACGACACCTCGTCCTTATGCATAGAATCAATGATCTCTCGGGTGCTGTCTTTGATGACCCCGACGCTGCGTTCGAACAGTCTATTCCCCTCCGAAAGGCGGACGTTGCGCTTGGAGCTCCGCCAGGAGGAGGTCGTCTCAGAACCAACCAGACGCTTACCCGTAGACGGCTGTGACAGACTGGCGCCTGGTGCCCCTTGAGCCACTTGAGGAAGGGAGTCCTCGTCGTCCATAATGCCCTGCACAAAGTCTTGCATGGAGGGCGTTGCGGCATCGTTGCGAGGGGTGTTGAAAAGATCGTCGAACTCCTGCTCAACACCCTCAAATTGGGACTCCTTAGGGTCACCCCTTGACTCGGTGTCATCGTCATCGTCCTCTTGCTGATTGGCTTGCCCATTGTTGGCCTCCTGCGCCACCTGCGCAGCACGGATAGCTGGGTCCATGGAGGGGGCTACGCAGAACTCGCCGGTGGCAACGGTGCCGCCAAACACCTGGTGGAAGAACTCCTCCAGTTCCAGAGGGATTCCTTTCTTCCGGAACCTACTGAAGTTGCTATCCTCCTGCGCAAATGAAGGACGAGGTGATGACATACCCAACGGGATCTCTTTCAATTGACATAAGGGGAAGGGAAGACGAGCACATACCGCAATTTTTTTATCCCATACCATTCGTCTGGTGCACTGATGGTTCCAGTCGCCTCATCCCATCCTAGGCCAGTCTCCCCTTTTTTCAACTTATTCCACAATAGGTATATGCCCTTCATGTCACGAGTTCGGTTCTTAAGAGTGTACTGGTTGTACCTCTTCCCAGTCGCCGCCTCAAATGCGGTATTGATGGGCCCCCATTTGAAGGACTGGTCCTTTCCATTTTCCCGCTGATAGGCCAGGAGAACAAGCATCAACTTCTTGGACAATTCCAGAGACCAGTAAAAGGCGAGGGGTACGTAGTTGTTGGTGTCAGTACTCTTAACCGTTGATTTCTTAGCCTTGCGTTTCCCTTTCCCCCTCGGATTGGAAGAGGAATCCATATGTGCAGCTACAACATTTCAGTTCACGAGGATCGCTGATACGTTTGGGATACCCGATCCTTCGCCTGTGGGCTTCAGATCAAGAACCACGCCGTATATTTACTCCGATCTTGCAATGCTCTTTGATATCTCCTGATTTGGAACAATTTAAACAAGCGATTAGAATTCTGATTTAGCGACAGAATTAAATTTAGTAAAATTCAGCAATTTTGAGAACTCAGAAATTGCGACAGAAACTAAAACGAAGAACAGCGACTGGAGCGAGGCTGGGACGCGCGAGAACGCTGGGCACACAGGCGTTACGCCTCAGGGTGTGCGATCAGGGTAGTGCACGCGGGATGACCTTCGCTGGGAGCGGAGCTGCTGGCGAACGGCCGCGCGGCTGCTGGCAGCGTCGTCGAAGACGAAGGCGCAGACGCGGGCGCGCCTAGGACGGACGCGGGCGCGCCTGGGAGTACTGATGCGTGCGTGAGAGCGAGGGCGCCTGGGCGTCCTTGCTCGCTGGGAGCGAGAGACGCCAAGCGCTGGAGTCTTCCCTGGGCTGCGCAGATTCCTCGACTAGAGCTTGTGGGTTGGCTTGCTCGATGTCGACAAGCACGGGTAAGGGTTTGGATTTGCCGATGAAGATTCAAGGTGTGGGTGTGTGGTTTGTGTGATTGCCGAAAGGACTAAGAACAAGAGCAAGATAGCTTTTGGGAAAGACCTAATCGAAGAACCCTAATTCCGTTAAGGGTTTCTTCAATTCTATATTCAATCCCCTTAATTCAAAGTGCGGAAACATGAATTTATAGTAAACTATGATCTATCTAACCAATCCTTCCTTGCAAAGGAAAGGGGTTTGGATAGATTAATTCTATCTAATGATAAGTGAAATAGCTTAAAGATAAATAAATCCTAAGAGATAGAAATATAATAACTTGGTGGGAAAGTAATATATCTAGAAGAGATATAATTAATTTCCACCTTATTTATCTAATTGCATAAAATAATAAACTAATTAAGTAACTTTAATTCGGCCCATGCACAAGGCAACTCGGCCCAATCCTCTCGACACAACCAAAGGTCCACTCGGCCGAGTGTTGGTTTGGTGATGCCGAGTTCAGTGACTTCATGGCGGGTGCAGACGAGTCTTCATGAGCTCCGAGTGTGGACGCAAGCTCATTTCTTGTGCTGGCGGTGTAACCTTGAGCCAAGTGATCCAGGGTGGCCTGAACCCTTGCTCTAATGTTCCATGGTGACGGACAAGAAAGGTTTTCGTTGCATTCTGAATCTTCTTGGCCCTAGAGCGAGTGACAGGGCCATCAAATGGAACCTTCATGTTGTCCTCAATGTTACCAGGAGTCATCGATAATTGAGCGGCATCATTCTCCTCCACTTGACTTCGATTTGTCCTCAAATCGTCGTCAGAGTCATCGTCAGACACGAACAAGGATAGATCGGCGACGTTGAATGTAGAATGGACGCTGTACTTATCGGCAGGGAGATCCAGCTTGTAAGCATTAGGACCCATCTTCTGAACCACTCTGAATGGTCCATCTCCCCTGGGGTCCAGCTTAGATTTCCGTTGTTGCGGAAACCTTTCCTTCCTGAGATGCAGCCAGACTAGATCACCAACGTTGAACTGCACATCCTTGCGATGCTTGTCCTTCGCGGCCTTGTATTGCGCAGTCTTCCTCTCCAGCTGAGCTTTGGTATGCTCATGCAAGCTTTTGATGAAGTCCACTTGCTTAGCTGCATCCACGCTCTCCTTGTCCTTATATGGCCGAGGCATCATGTCCACTGGAGTGAGTGGATTTCGGCCATACACTACCTCGAAGGGGGTCATCTTTGTTGCAGAGTGCCTAGACCTGTTATATGCAAACTCTACAAATGGTAGACAGTCTTCCCATCTCCGGAGGTTAGTTCGCAACATGACTCTAAGGAGAGCCCCAAGAGTTCTATTTGTGACCTCAGTTTGGCCATCAGTTTGTGGGTGACAAGAAGTAGAAAATAGTAATTTTGTACCCAATTTAGACCATAAAGTTTTCCAAAAAGAGCTTAAGAATTTAGGATCACGGTCA
The DNA here is from genome assembly GCA_037127255.1 of Persicaria tinctoria. NCBI lineage: Eukaryota > Viridiplantae > Streptophyta > Magnoliopsida > Caryophyllales > Polygonaceae > Persicaria > Persicaria tinctoria. Next base: position 35,047,584 of record JBANSL010000012.1, on the reverse strand, counting down.
GAAACTATAGACAATGGCAATCCATGTAAGCGAACAACTTCTTTGAAGAATAAATGAGCAACATGAATAGCATCATCAGTTTTATGACAAGGTATAAAGTGAGCCATTTTGGAAAATCTGTCTACAACCACAAATATGGACTCATGACCCTTAGAAGTTCTAGGCAATCCTATAATAAAATCCATAGAAACATCTTCCTAGGGTGCATTAGCAATTGGCAAAGGTTGGTATAGACCATTAGCATTGGATTTCGATTTAGCTTTAGCACATGTAACACAACTTTTGACAAATCTCAGCACATAATTAGACATTTTAGGCCAAAAGTAATGTTCCTTAAGTCCAGCTAGTGTTTTTTCGAAACCCCCATGTCCCCTAGATTCATGTATTTCTTGGGTTAACAATCGGCGAATAGAAGAAGATGGGATACAAAGCTTGCCCATCTTGAACAAATACCCATTATCAACAAAAAATGAATCTACTTCACCCTTGGACACACATTGAGCATATATAGTTTTAAAGAAACTATCAGAAGCATACAGTTCCTTTATTAATGCAAAACCCAAAATATGTGCATCCATATGGTTCAAGAGGACATACCTTCGTGATAGCGCGTCAGCTACCACATTATCCTTTCCCTTTTTGTGGTAAACCACATAGGAAAAGGTCTCTATGAACTCCACCCATCGAGCAAGTCGCCTTCTAAGCACTGCTTGTCCTTTGAGGTACTTAAGAGCTTCATGATCCGAATGAATCACAAACTCCTTAGGCCAGAGATAATGTTGCCAAGTCTGTAAGCAGCGAACCAATGCAAATAGCTCCTTGTCGTAGGTAGAATAGTTGAGCTCAGCGGTGCCCAACTTTTCGCTGAAGTAGGCGATAAGACGCTTGTTCTGTAGCAGGACCCCTCCAATGCCAGTGCCAGAAGCGTCACACTCTAGCTCAAAAGGTTGAGCAAAGTCAGGTAACTGCAGCACTGGGGCGTGTGTCAGGCGATCCTTGAGTGCGTCGAAAGCCTTTTGATGTGGGTCAGACCAGCGAAATGTCACATCCTTCTTTGTCAGCTCATGTAGGGGGGCGGCAATCAAGCTGAAATCCTTGACAAAACGTCGATAGAAGCCAGCAAGGCCCAAGAATGAGCGGACATGGGTGGGTGTAGTCGGCCTAGCCCACTCCTGAATAGCACGAATCTTCTCCTCATCCACCTTTAATCCAGATGCAGTCACTACAAAACCAAGAAAAATGGTAGACTCGGAAGCAAAAGAACACTTTTTCAAATTGGCATATAACTTCTCTTTTCGTAGACAATCAAAAACCAATTTTAAGTGACTTAAATGATCATGCATATTCTTACTGTAGATTAAGATATCGTCAAAATAGACAACGACAAATTTTCCTAAGTGTCTTCTAAGCACATGGTTCATAAGCCTCATAAATGTAGAAGGTGCATTTGTCAAACCAAAAGGCATTACTAACCACTCATATAAACCATACTTAGTTTTAAAAGCCGTTTTCCATTCATCACCCTGTTTCATCCTAATTTGATGATATCCACTTCTAAGGTCAATTTTAGAAAAAATAGCAGCACCATGAAGTTCATCAAGCATATCATCTAAACGAGGAATAGGGTGGCGATACTTAACTGTTATTTGGTTGATTGCGCGGCAATCAACACACATGCGCCAGGAGCCATCCTTCTTTGGAACCAAAATGACAGGAACAGTGCAGGGAGACGGGCTTTCTCGAACAAAGCCTTTGTCCATTAAATCTGTGACTTGGCGTTGCAGTTCCTTTGTCTCCTCAGGACTAGCTCTATAAGCGGCTCGATTAGGCAAGGCTGCTCCAGGCACAAAGTCAATCTGATGCTCAATACCTCTAATAGGAGGCAAGCCTTGGGGTAGCTCAGCTGGAAGCACATCCAAATAATCCTGCAGAAGAGTAGCAATAGGTGCAGGAATATGACTCAATTCAACATTAATACTTGTTTCATTACCAGAAGAATATGAGGTCGATGAGCATTCCATGTGATGGTCCCTTGCTGCGAATGAGAGACCAATGATCGACGTTCCACAGAGCCCTTAAGTGAAGCAGAAGAGGGCGTAGAAGACGTCGAATGGGCAGGAGGGTGCGTCAAGGGGGCTGCAGGGGCTGCGGCGGGCGCTGCTGTGCGGGCCGCGGGCGCGGCATCTGGGGCAGCGGGTGCGGCTGGTGCAGCCGAAGTGTCCTTGAGCTGCTCCATTCGTTCAGCTTCGCGTTCGGCGTTCCTTTGTTGTTGCTTGCGAACCTGGTCCTTCAAGATAAGTTGTGGCGAAAGGGGTAGGAGAGTAACTCTCCTCCCATCATAGGTGAAAGCATATGTATTTGCACGACCATCATGAAGGACATTTCGATCATATAACCAAGGACGCCCTAACAATATATGATTACAATCCATGTGAGCAACATCACATAATATTTTATCGCGATATGATCCAATAGAAATGGAAACTAAACATTGCTTTGTGACCATTATATCAGACCCATCATTAGTAATACCATTTAGACCATAGTGAGTAGCTCTAGGAGTAGTAGGTAAATGGAGGAAATCAACTACCTTTTCATTGATGAGATTGCAGCAACTCCCACCGTCGATGATTAGAGTCAAGGTAGCCTCGCGAACCACACATCTGGCGTGGAAGATGGTCTCCCGTTGATCAGCCATGGGAGACTCCTGAATGTGTAGGACCCGCCGGTTGACAAGGCAGAGCACGTTGTCATATTCTGATGTGTCGATCTCCTCAAGAAGTTCAGACGGCTGGTCCTCCTCCACTTCACTCGAAATTACATGGTCCTCAGGGGGCTCCTCGTCGTAGTAATGGTCTCCTAAGTCATTGAGAAGAACCTTCCTTTTCTGAGGGCAATTGCGAGAGACATGCCCAGAACCACCACAAGTGAAGCAACGGATGTCTTTGTTGCGATCTGTAGAGGGTGCAACAACTCTTCTAGTTTCAACCTGATAACCCTGTTGAGGTGAGTTGGAAACTCCCTTTTGCTGCATAGAAGGGTTAGAAGTAGAAGGCTTAGATTGACCAGAAGGGTTATAGGGGACAAACCTGCGACCTTGGGAGGGTTGCTCAAATCTAGTCCTTTGCCGAAGCTGCTGCTGCTGTTGCTCATACAGAAGCTGTGCTTTATGAGTCAAAGTGTTAATATCTCTAATGGAATGGATAGCTAAAGGATTTTTAATAGAAATATTAAGACCAGCAAGAAATTGAGTACACAAAGCACGTTCAGTAAGATAAACATTAGCCTGATGGGAGAGTCGTTCAAGTTCATCCCTGAAGTCATTCGGCGAGCGAGTTCCTTGGCGGCAGAAAGCGAGCTGCATCCTCATGGACTCCGTGTATTCCTCAGGCACATGTCTCTTCTTTAGGAGAAAGCGAAGTTGTGGCCAAGTTTCAACAGGTTGCTTGTCCTGACGGCGGCGCATCTCACGAGTGCGGAACCACCAGTTGCGAGCTTTACCTACTAAATGCAATATAACAACTTCCAATTTCTCCGTTTCCTCATAGCGCAAATGTTCAAGCAGATAGTCAGTATGATTTTCCCAGATAAGATAAGCTTCAGGATCAGTATTACCATCAAAAGTTTCTAATTTATGCTTAACATCTCTTCTCTGAATAGCTTGAGCATTATCAAATCTAGGACGACCAAAATTAGGAGGGGGTAAATCATCACAGTTAGGATTTACCTCATGGAAAGCATCCTCCAGGTGTGGTGTCTCATTCAGATCAGCATTGCTACGGCTATCATCCCAGTTAGCACGAGTATAGAACGGCTGCTGTGGACGTTGCTGGGGTCGGCCCTGCTGCTGCCGTGGGTGCTGGGTCTCGGGGCGATCCTGGTGGCCATTGAAGCCCGCTAAAGGATCGTCGTCATGCTCTCCAGGGAAAGGATTAGTAGTAGCAGATCTAAGCTGATAATGTAATTGACCAGCAGGAGGTGGTGTAGTATCTGGCGGTGGTGGAGGCGGTTTTCCTCCAGAAGGAGGAGTAGATCCAGAAGCCTCCCGTCGTTTGGATTCCTCCAAATGCCGGGCAACTGCCTGTTTGATCATATCAGATATCCGTAGGAAGTCCTCTTGTCGTTCGATAGCTCGACGATTTTCAGCTTCCTTGCGTTCGATAGCTCGACGGTTTTCAGCTTCCTTGCGTTCGATAGCTCGATGGTTTGCAGCCTCCTCCATTTCCCGACGTGTCACCAGAGTAGACTTTTGGATAGCAATATCAATAATGAAATGCATAGTTTCAGCAGAAATGCCAGCAGGTGGGGTAGGGGAAGTGTTTGGGTCGCTACCGTTCGTCATGTTCCTACAATATCAGAAGAGCAACAAGTAAACGAAGCAAAGACCAGAAACCAAGTAATGCAAGCTCTAGCGATTCATAAGAGTGATTCAAATTTTAGAAATCAAGGAGCGAGAAAAACAAGGCACAATATTCAAGAAATTCCCCTGGACACAGAATTTTGCAATATTGAAGACATCAAGTCACAATCAAAATTGCAAATTAAATCAGCCACAAGTCGGATAACAAGGATAGCAAGTATAAACAAGCGGCTAATGTGTATGGAAAAGAGCTACAATGTGATGCTTGAATAATATGAATGTGTAATAATGGCAATAGCAATCACAAGGGCAATCAAGTGCACACACTCCGTCAACTATTATCTGACGATTGCAACACGGTTCAGAGAAAAAGGGGTGTGACCAAGGCTCCAGTGTCGGCACAGCACAAAATCACACAAGTAGGGTTCTTTTGTAATGCTTTAAACCGTTTAGATCATCTAACATGTAGCAAGCAAAGAACTTAGAGTTACTAACTCAATGATGTAATGAAGAATGCTCTAAATTTTTTTTTTTTTTTTTTTTTTACTTCGGCTTTTCTGTTTTTTTTTTTTTTTAAATGATGGAAAAGTTGCTGTAATATGGAGGAGCAACCGAAAATTAAAGAGCAAAAAGAAAAATAAAAGCTACGATGATCTAAAAGTAAGCAAAAATAAAGAAAATAGGGAAAATTGGCTAGAAACTGGAGAAATTAGGGTTCTTTAGTGGGGCAAGTTCATATAATGCTTTTAATCCAAGAATCACAGTCATAGGCATGATATGTAGCAACTAGGAATAAAAGATCACAACTTGCAATCACGAACTCAATATCTTCCAAATTATAGATCCAAACAAAGAATAACAAAAATAAAATGCCAATTTTTTTTTTATGGGTGAACAATATAGATTTAACTTTTATGCAGCGGCTATGGTGAAAAATAGGCACGAAAATAAATCACTCAAATAAGAAATCAAGAGAGTAAAGAACTTGCATTAACCTGAAATCCGATACCACTTGATACGTTTGGGATACCCGATCCTTCGCCTGAAGGCTTCACATCAAGAACCACGCCGTATATTTACTCCGATCTTGCAATGCTCTTTGATATCTCCTGATTTGGAACAATTTAAACAAGCGATTAGAATTCTGATTTAGCGACAGAATTAAACTTAGTAAAATTCAGCAATTTTGAGAACTCAGAAATTGCGACAGAAACTAAAACGAAGAACAACGACTGGAGCGAGGCTGGGACGCGCGAGAACGCTGGGCACACAGGCGTTACGCCTCAGGGTGTGCGAGCAGGGTAGTGCACGCGGGATGACCTTCGCTGGGAGCGGAGCTGCTGGCGAACGGCCGCGCGGCTGCTGGCAGCGTCGTCGAAGACGAAGGCGCAGACGCGGGCGCGCCTAGGACGGACGCGGGCGCGCCTGGGAGTACTGATGCGTGCGTGAGAGCGAGGGCGCCTGGGCGTCCTTGCTCTCTGGGAGCGAGAGACGCCAAGCGCTGGAGTCTTCCCTGGGCTGCGCAGATTCCTCGACTAGAGCTTGTGGGTTGGCTTGCTCGATGTCGACAAGCACGGGTAAGGGTTTGGATTTGCCGATGAAGATTCAAGGTGTGGGTGTGTGGTTTGTATGATTGCCGAAAGGACTAAGAACAAGAGCAAGATAGCTTTTGGGAAAGACCTAATCGAAGAACCCTAATTCCGTTAAGGGTTTCTTCAATTCTATATTCAATACCCTTAATTCAAAGTGCGGAAACATGAATTTATAGTAAACTATGATCTATCTAACCAATCCTTCCTTGCAAAGGAAAGGGGTTTGGATAGATTAATTCTATCTAATGATAAGTGAAATAGCTTAAAGATAAATAAATCCTAAGAGATAGAAATATAATAACTTGGTGGGAAAGTAATATATCTAGAAGAGATATAATTAATTTCCACCTTATTTATCTAATTGCATAAAATAATAAACTAATTAAGTAACTTTAATTCGGCCCATGCACAAGGCAACTCGGCCCAATCCTCTCGACACAACCAAAGGTCCACTCGGCCGAGTGTTGGTTTGGTGATGCCGAGTTCAGTGACTTCATGGCGGGTGCAGACGAGTCTTCATGAGCTCCGAGTGTGGACGCAAGCTCATTTCTTGTGCTGGCGGTGTAACCTTGAGCCAAGTGATCCAGGGTGGCCTGAACCCTTGCTCTAATGTTCCATGGTGACGGACAAGAAAGGTTTTCGTTGCATTCTGAATCTTCTTGGCCCTAGAGCGAGTGACAGGGCCATCAAATGGAACCTTCATGTTGTCCTCAATGTCACCAGGAGTCATCGATAATTGAGCAGCATCAATCGCGCATTTCGAATGATTCATGTGGGTTGTGTAAGGGAACATTGGAAGGACGACAAAGGCAAGCAAATGAATGAACAACACAACATGAACAACAACAACAACAACAACAACAACAACTTGAACATCAACAACAACATGGATGAATACAACAACTTTGTATAACAACTACATGAACAACAAGAACACCAACAACAACAACAACAGCACCAACAAGAACAACAACATCAAGCAGAACATGAACATTAACATCAAGACCATCTTCATTTATAACAGCACCTACTATACAACGGAAATAATCGTGATTATAAACACAGAAAAATAAACACCTAATTGAACTCATCGATTATCTCCATCAACATCCTAATACCCCAATGTCAATTTCGTGGCAACCAATCGAAATTCACTTCAAGCACACATCATATCATTTGCCAAGGCCTAACGGCGTTAGTAGGGGCCGAGGAGAGTAACTATGTGCATCTCGAATTCCGGAACCCTAATTCCCAAAAATCATCGACCCCAATTGACTGCCCCTACCTCGCTAGTAACCCCCATGAGGGGCTCGGTTCAACAACATTGAACGAATTTCCCAGCTCCCCTCAACACGGAAATTCATCAAATTCCCCCAATTCAGTCTCCGACTAGAGAAAAGAGGGGAATGAATGCAAACACACAGGACATCGATTTCTGACCTCAGTGAAGACACCACATATAGGGGTAGATGACTTACATGGAGACCGAGGTTGTCGGCGGCGTCGGTACCGCAGGGGAAGGGAGGTGACGCGTCGGAGGCTTCCGGGGTAAAGCTCGCCGCCAACGTCGACAGATTTGGGGGTCTGAAAATGTCGAACTGAAGAGGAAAGGGCTTGACATCAGGGGTATGTTTGAGGGGTATTTTTGTCATTTCATGTCACAAAGTGGGGGCAATGGTGTCTTTTCCATTCACTCTCATCCCATGAACTTTAAACTTCAACCAAACACGAATGGGATTAAACTGGCTTCAAAATTCCATCCGGTCTCACTCGGGTTTCCATCCCCATCCCGTCCACCCCACAAAATCCATCCCATTCCACCTACCCCCATCCCGTTGCCAAACACGCCCTTAGTACTCCCTTCGTTCTAGCTTTTTAAATATTTTTTTTAACAATTTCGTAGTTATTATTAATAAGTACAAATTTATTAAAATTTTTATAAAAATGAATATTTTATATAGTTTTTTATCATTCTAAAGAAGCGTGCGTGAATAGTAAACGACATGTTTTGCCGAACGGAGGGAGTAGTAAATACCCCACTTTCATAACTGGTTTACAAAAATATAGCGGCTTTAGACAAGATTCCAAAACAACTTTTGTCAAGATAATTTCAAATAAATTGCACGCATGTCCCTTTCATTTCTTCCAAAAAAATTGCAAAATGGTCCAAAACTCTATCTTCTACGAATCGAAACTTAAATATGTTGAACGAACTATTGTGATCGAAAACAGGTTCAAATCGATGAAATTAGTCAATGTATCAATTGATTGAGACTCGAATTGGTATATCGATCGTCTTAGATGATTATCGAATGACATTCGATGATTATTTGTGGCCATTGTTCAAAAAAATTGTCGAAGTTCGCATATGATGAGCTAAATAAGGGACCTCGGCAAAAAGTGTTGAGGGTACGTAGGAGCCTCATCAAACGTTGTCGAGGGTACGTAGGAGACTCATCAAACGTTGCCGATGGTATGCAGGACCCTCATCAAATATTGCTGAGGTCCCTTATTTAGCTCGTCCTCTGTGAACATTGACAAAAATTTTCGAACGACGGCCACAGATACTCATCGAATGTCATTCGATAATCATCTAAGACAATCGATATACCAATTCGAGTTTCGATCAATTGATACCTAGACTAATTTAATTGATTTTAGCTTGTTTTCGATCATAATAGTTCGTTCAACATATTTAGGTTTCGATTTGTAGAAGAGAGAGTTTTGGATCGTTTTGCAATTTGTTTGGAAAAATGAAAAGAATTTGTGTGTAATTTACTTGAAATTATCTTTACAAAAGCCTTTTTTGATCTTGTCTAAAGCTTCACTCTTGCAAAAATACATACTTTTGAAAACAATTGCACCCATATATAAAAATTTACAAAAATACCCTATTTAAATAGCAAAACTACCCAATCACCCTTAAAAATCAGAAAATAAAAAAGGGTAAAATATTTTTGGTATTTATCCTTTTTTTGGGTATATTTAAATTATATTAAATAATTAAATAATAAAAATAAATATGTGATTTCCAAATAAAAACCTAACAAGAGCAGCCCGACCCCAATCCTTAACCAGTAATGACATCAATCCCTGATCCCTAACCAGAACAACCCCTGATCCTCCGACCTTAATTCGCCCTCAGCCTCCGACTTCAGCTCCAGCTCTTGTCTCGCCGCCCCCACTCTCCAAAGGCATTGACCTCACCCTCCGGCACAATCGGTCTGCTTCACCAATCACCACCCTACATTGCACCATCTTTGTCCTCTCCTACTGTGTTAACTTGTTGGTGCCCTACTAGAACAACCCTTGACCCTCCGCATATGTCATGTTAATGTTCTTAGTTGACTTTGTCAACATTGATATTCATCTTGTCAATGTAAAAATGTTATGGTTTCTAGAAACATACTGACATTCCTTTTATAAATATGGTTAATAATCAAGTAGATATGATTTATCGTATCTTTAGTCAATATCTCCACTATTGCTACAATCCTGTCAATGTAAATATCTAGCCTCATCATCATAAGCATTAATCATGTCAAATGTAAATAATTAACTTTGGTATCTTGGACATGCCTTTAATTTCTAATTATGGTTAATAATCTACTAGTTATGGTATGGATAAAATCGTATCTTTAGTCTCTTCCCGATTATAGATTCCATCTTGTCAATATTAATTCTCAGCTTAACATTTATTTTGTGAAAGTGACATTTTAATAGTGTGGATACACATGTATTGACATTCATTTTCTAATTAATCCCTTACTAAGACAATATTTTTAATCCGGTTAGTTTTATTATTTGTAAGTTTTTGGGGGAAAAAAAATAAAATATATCATTATTTTAATAGATTTTTCATTTTTAAAAAAAAAATATTTTTTAACTTTTCTTTTAATTCATAATTCTCCATTTAAAGATTCATAATTATCCTTTTAAAGATTTTTACATTTAAATTGAGAGGTTAAATAATCAATTATTGTTTAGCACAAATGACCCACTATCCTATTTTTGTTATTCTCAGAAAATGAGTATACTTTTGCATACAAAACCCCAATTTGGTGTATTATCACAAATCGGCCAAAGTTTTATAGGGGGAATTTGATAATTAGACCTTTGGGAGTATCTAATTAGGTAATTAGACATCTCCAAAAAAAATCAGTTTAGACATAACCTTTATAGATGGAGTATTAAGAGTCAATGGTCAACCTGTTTGACCGTTGAGCGACTCATTTGGATTTTATTTTATTTATTTACCAGTGTAGGTCTCATCCCGTGCACGGAGAATACATGAATACAATATTATAAATAATTTAGATAGATTCCAATATATAAAAATAATAATCTAAATATAAATAAAATTCACATTTATAAGGTAAAAGTGTTTTTTTTCTAATCTAACATTAATTGAATATGATTTAATTTAATAGATAACTGATTTTTAAAAATATTTAATTTTTTTTATTAAATATATATGATATATTTATTATCTTAGTTTACTAAAATAGCTATGCACGGATGGATGTAAATAGTTTACTAAAATTTTTCAAATTCTTAGAAAGTAAATCGAAACTAAATCAATATTAAACCGGAAATTAATTCATAATTTAAAAAATAATATTTTAAAATTCCGAGTCTTTACAGGCTAGACACACTGGTCCCCGATACGTGGCACAATTCGACCCGATGAAGAGGGGGAACGACAAGAAGAGGCGCCGCCATGAGAGAGAGTATTTGGGATTGAATGTCTGATCATAGACGAGGTAATGTTTGGTCAGTTCCTCTGGTTTTAACGGTAGATGTCGGTTTGATTATTTATCTAATATCACGTTTACACATAGGTCGCATGGATGCCTTTTGACAGAGACCTTGATTTTGCAGGTCAGTATCGGTCACCCACCTATCAAGGCACCATCAACTTCTGTGGCATCGAGGAGTCAAACATGACAGATAGGATGCTCTGATAGTTCGTTCGCACTCAGAAGTTCCCATTAGACATCATCCCACCAACCGTGGTGCAGCGACATCATCGGCTGAAGAAGCGTTATGTCATGGCCTTTGCCCTGCATCGCACACGGTGGAACTCAAAGGACCCTAACATATTCAACACTATCACTGTCGCCGGAGGACACACGAGAGTAGTTAGGGAGGTGTCTCAGTTGACTATCTAGCTTGGTTCCAATCCCAAAGTCGAGGTTGTGTGTTGCCCACAAGATCCGTGCTTGATGATCTAGTGGCGCCTACGCACCCAGACAACCCAGTTGGCACCATAACTCCAGCTGAGAGCCAGAACCGCCTCCAGAAGATGACTCAGGGTATTCAGGTTGCGATCGGACATGCTTAATTTGAATAGTTGTACGCGCAGATCATGAGCGTTATTGGATCATTTCGTTAGATTGGTAACTCTAGCTAGACTCTATTTTTTGTATTTGATGATAGATTGTATATATCTGGTGATTGTATGTTATTTTTATTTCATTCTGTTTGAATGATTGTTTTGATGGATTCTACATATTGACAACGAGCATTCACCTATCAAAACTTAACTTCACAGATAATGATTAACAAATACAACAACGTTACTAAAACAAACGAAGATAACAACGTTGTTAGAACATGGATAACAACAACTTTTTTTAAACAATTGACTAAGACCTAATTAGTTCATCTTCTGAATGATTTGAATTGTTATCCCGTTGAATGCAAAGTTCCTGACCTCCATATTTGCTTCCCTCACAAGTGTCCCTGCCTATTGAGCTACTTCCACGTGGTCATATCTGCGTACAACAGGGAAGAACGATGCAGTGCGTTGAAGCAGAAGGTCCCTAACCCTTTAGTAATACACTCCAGGGATGTCGGGACGAAAACGGGTGCAGTACCCGCACTCGAACTCAATAGGTGCTGAAATGTGAGTGTCATTGAGACACTCGACTCTAAACAGTGTGCAAGGATCAATGTCATTGTATTCTAGATGGTGACAACCACAAATGCATAAAACCACCCTTTATTCAAGGTTGTTTGCAAATAACCACCCCTTATTAAAAAATTTACAAATCACCACCCATTATATACCAATTGGTTGTAACTAACCACCCATACCCACTTTTCTTGTTAAACCTCATTTAAGTTAATAGGAAAAGACAATTATATTACACTTGTCAATCGGGTCGGCTCATTTTGGATTTCGGGTAAAACGGGTCTCAGGTAGATCTGGGTAGACTTGAACTCGGGTTTGACGCGGATTTTGGTCAAATCGGTTCGATTTTGGATTTGTCAATTTTTTTCCTTTTTAAATTAAAAAAAATCATGATTTGGTAATTTGCAATAATTTTAAAATGCTAAAATTAAAGATGTGCTTCATAAGTTCTAGCGCTTGTAATTATATAATATATCGATCTAAAATATTTTATTTTTATTATTTCTCGTAATTTATAACGAAATTTGAAAATATATCAAATTTGAAAATTTTGAAAAATTATTTTAAAAATAACTTCATGCAATTAGTAATAAGCATAGAATTATTTTAATATTTTTTAGAGTTTTTATCTTCTTAAAAAATGTGATAAAAAATAAAAAAAATCAAATACTATCGATCGGTAGGAGTATTACACAATAGAAATAAATATAAAAGTTGATTTCAAAACAAAAGGTCAAGTGATTGTAATTATAAAATGTAATAAATTGGAATCTCCATAAAAACATTTTTAATCATATATGATTGTAAATCAATCTGGTCACCAGGTCAATCGGGTACGGGCCCAAACCCAGATGACCTAGAAAATTATCGGGTTTTCGGGTTCGGGTCAAAAAAAATTTCGGGTTAAAATTTTCGGGTCCTGATCCAAAAAATTTCGGGCGTTCGGTTCGGGTCGTGTTTTGACATATCTAAATTATACCCATAACTTTTTAATGTTTTACATATTTCTTTATATTACTCTCAACCAAATAAAATTTTCAATCTAATTAGCCAAATAGAGGTCCACGAACAAGGCTCGATGACCATCAGGAGGTTCCACCAGAGGTTGTCATTGCGGGAGGCGATGAATAGCAGAAGACTCTAGACATTCATCACCGTACCCTTTTTGTTTATGATTGGAGAAAAGTGGGTATGGGTGGTTAGTTGCAAACAATTTGTATATAATGGGTGATTATTTGCAAAATTTTGAATAAGGGGTGGTTATTTGCAAACAACCTGAATAAAGGGTGGTTTTATGCATTTTCACCTTCTTAATTTGCAAATAGACTTAAAAAAACACTTAATATATGGGTGATTTGTGTAATATATCCAAGCATGGAGTATAAAACAAAGAGGAAATGGTAGTAAATGCCATAAAAACAAAAAAGTTTGCAAAAATACCACATGGGTGGGAAAATTTGCACAACTACCAGATTTCCCCCAAATTTGCACAAAAGTGCAGGTCACAAGCTCCCCCCCCCCCCCCCTTAACCGGATTTTGCCCTCATTTACATACAAAAAAAAGGAAAATAAAAGAATGAGAGGGGAGGCTGGGGACGAGAAGAAGGAGGAGAGAAGAAGGAGACCAGTCCGGCGAATCGGAAAACGCAGGAAGTTGGGGATGAAGTTGTCACCGGAGAGGAGAGAAGAAGACCACGCCGGCGTCTAAGCGAAGAGGTAAGCCCCCTTTTCATCTCCTTGAAACCCTCGTTCCCTTTCTCCCTTTTCTGCGATGAACGACGAGGGTGAAATCACCGGTTAGGGTTTGGGATGAACGACGAGGGTGACAATGGTTGGACTGGAAATTGGGATGAACGACGAGGGTGACAATGGTTGGATTGTAAATTGGAATATGGGAGAGGTAGAAGGCGATTGATTGAGGTTTGGGTTGTGCATGATTTGGTATTTGATTGTTTGAACGAGAAATTGGGTGACAGGGGTTTCGAATGAAGTGACAGTGGTTTCGAATTGGGTGACAAGGGTGTCGATTTATGTTTTTGTGCTCTTGGCCTTGTGCGAGTGTGGAATGTGAAATCGTTGGTTAGGGTTTGGGATGAACGACGAGGGTGGCAATGTTTGGACTGGAAATTGGGATATGGGAGAGGTAGAAGACGATTGATTAAGGTTTAAGCCGTGTTTGATTTGATATTTGATTGTTTGAAAGTGAAATTAGGTGATAAGGGTTTCGAATTGAGTGACAGTGTTTTCGAATTGGGTGACAAGGGTGTCGATTTATGTTTTTATGCTCTTGGCCTTGTGATGATGGTTTATGGTAATGGCGAGGGTGGTTTTGGGGATTGGGGTTGTGTAGCTGATCGATTGAAAGATAAAGGGACTGGCGACATGGGTGTGAGTGAGGCAAGGCCGGACTGAGTTTAGGAATATATTGTAGTCAAGTGACAATGTTGGTTATGTTAAGCGACACAGATTACTTAGTTGGGTGACATGGGATTAAAAAAGTTATGGGAATGACAGTCCAAACATCCTAACCATTTTCTAGATCTCAGATGCTGCAAAAGTCGAGATCGTTTAAGGAAAAAAAAGCAAGAGAGGTTGATGAGGTATGCAACCATAAATCAGAGATGTCCGTGGAGAGGATGAAGGGGAAACATTGAGAGGTTGAGGAGAACCACATTAAGGCCGAGAAGACGGAGGGACCACCTAAAATAGACGACCAGCCACCACCAAAAGGACAGAAAGGGAGGTAAATTGGTTGTTAGTTCACATGGTATTTTCACTTAAGGGTCACGGGTTAATACAAACTAGGATTGTCATATTTGAACCTATAGTAGTCAACTAACAAGGTTATTTACGTCAAGCGACACGATTTATCTAGTTGGGTGACATGGGATTACAAAATTTATCGGAATGACAGTTGAAACATCCTAACCAATTGCCAGATCTCAGTGGTTGCATAAGCGGACCCCGTTCGAGGCAAGAAGAGTAAGAGAGGTCCAGGAGGCGATGGAGAAGTAAAGCCCCCCCCCCCCTCCGAAGAAATTGCGGGGCCGAAAAGGGAAGGACGTTGTTAAAGGCGCGGGCGCGATTGAGCCGAGACTTGTATCCGTGTCCGACAACGATGACTTCCTCCGCTGGATGGCCATTGTTATGAACTTTATAGTTATTTTAGTAGGTTGTTATGAACTTCGTTGTTATTGTCGTAGGTTGTTATGAACGTTGTTGCTCCAAACATATAGTTGTTGATGTAGTTAACTAGGTTGTTATTGTAGTACGTTGCTATGAACTTTGTTGCTTTCTATACAATGTTCGTTGGTCATAAATTGTAGAATGTTATGATATTTGTTGGTTGGTAGTTGACTATGTTGTTATGCTCGAAACCTTGGTTATCGATGGACCATCAGATTCAAATAAGTGACACGATAAATAATTCAGGTGACACGGGATTCCAAACAGGTGACAATGGTGATTTTTATGATATTCGTCCTCATCTTCCTCCTGACTGCCTGTGGATATGACCTCCAACCCCGGATACATGTCACCTTGGAAGTTTACCGTGTCATCTGAGGAGTATTCTGTGTCACCCAATTGGATCACATCCATACCCTTCCTGTTGTCCCCTATATTCATATGCTTGTCACCAGTTCCAAAACCTCTGTCGGTAATGTCTACTGCACCCAGCTCCTTACTCTTCCCTATGGCCTCCATCACCTCACCCAAGTAGATTACCTCCGAACCCTTACCCTTGTCACCTACATACATATGCATGTCACCAGTTCCAACAACCGTTGAAGACGAGAGTGACGCATACTTTAACGTTTTCCCCTGAAAATGAAAATTGTGATCAACACTATGGTTCATAGGTATCTACTTTTTGAAAAATATGAGGAGAAACAAGAGACGCCTACCCAAGTGACACGGAAGTTTCTGAACACTGACACGAACAAGGAATGAGGTCGACAAGTGCTCTGTAACTAGACCTTGAAGCCGACGGATTTTCTTCAATCGTGGCCTTCTTCTCCAACCCTTTTGTCCGGTGGAGAAAGAAACTGAGTGTCCTCTCCCCTTCTATCTTTTTATACTTTGCAAATTGGAGGAAAAGCCCATATCACATCACCCTTTTTCCTTTTCATCATTAGAGTCATATCACTCCATCTCTCTCTCCTAGTTTTGGCGCCAAATTTCCCACCAAAACCTCCTCTCTCTTCTGGTCAGTCATCTCTCTCCTTTCCTCTTTACCTTCAACCAGCTATTCCCTTCCCCATTTTTATTTGCATAAATAGCATACATGCTACTTTTGCAAATTCCACCAAAAAGTGTCATTTTTGCAAAGTAAAAAAAAGTGTATAATTATGCAAAAAGCCCTAAAACAAATGGTAATGGTACTTATTACTTTGTTAGTTATATAGCGACAACATTTTCGAATTGCAAATACCATAACTTTAAATCTGGTTGTTCTCTATCTTATGAGATTATTTGAAAAAAATATTACATAGCTTAAGAATTGATAGCATAACACCTTAAACTTTTCACCAGGAAATTGTATCGAAAGTGCAATCAAGTTAAAATTTGATAACCTTTTTTTTTCAACTTGTAAAGGTAGATAACACTAAATGAAATTTATACTCTCTCAGTTAAATCAAAGATGTCATTTTATGAGATAAGCTATAATTAAAAAAGAGAAAATTGGTTGGGAAGACAATTTTTTCTGCCTAATTGGCGGAATGTCCAAGGTTTTGGACAAATTGAAAAATTGTCCACCCAATTAAATCCCCCAATTCATCATCTCCTTCCTCAAATACCTCCTCCCTTCCACCGACCTCTGATCTCCACCTCCTCCCAGCTTCCTCCACCCGTTCCACTCTCCTCCTCCGATCTCCGTCTTCCTCTTCCTGTTCCTCAGATTTACGCCTTCCTCGGAGATCCGCGAGCGAGCGAGGTGCTGTCGATTTCACTGTAGTTTGATTGAGGGACGATTTGATGGAGTATGGGGAGAAAGTGGGGTCGAGCGATCGAGGTACTGTCAATTTCGCAACAGTTCGATTGAGGACGATTTGATGGAGTCGAACGATTTGATTAAGGTGTTGTCGATTTTGCTGAAGGTAACGTTTGGTCAGTTCCTATGATTTTATTTGTGGATGTCAGTTTGATTATTTATCTAATATCACGTTTACCACATAGGTTGCATGGATGCCTTTCGGCAGAGACCTTGATTTTGCAGGTCAGTATCAGTCGTCCACCTATCAAGGCACCATCAAATTATGTGGCATCGAGGAGCCATACATGACAGATAGGATGCTCCGATAGTTTGGTCGCGTTTAGGAGTTCCCATTGGACGTCATCCCACCCACCGTGGTGCAGCGACATTATCGGATGAATAAGCGTTATGTCATGATCTTTGCCCTACAACATGCACGGTGGAACTTAGAGGACCCTAACAAACTCTACCCTATCACTGTCATCGGATGACACACGAGAGCTATCAGGGAGGCGTCTCAACTGACTACCTAGCCTAGTTTCAATCCCAAAGTCGAGGTTATGTGTTGCCCACGAGACCCGTGCCTAATGATCCAGCGGTGCCTACGCACCCAGACAAGCCAGTTTGCACCATAATTCCAGCTGAGAGCCAGAACCACCTCCAGAAGATGACTCGAAGTATTTAGGTTGCGGTCGAACATGCTTAATTTGAATAGCTGTACGCGCAGATCATGAGCGTTATTGGATCATTTTGTTAGATTGGCAACTCTAGCTAGACTTTATTTTGTGTATTTGATGATAGATTGTATATGTTTGGTGATTGTATGTTATTTTTATTTTGTTCTGTTTTAATGATTGTTTTGATGGATTCTACATATTGACAACGAGCATTCACCTGTCAAAACTTAACTTCACAGATAACGATTAACAAACACAACAACGTTACTAAAACAAACGAAGACAACAACGTTGTTAGAACACGGATAACAACAACATTTTTAACAATTGACTATGACCTAATTAGTTCATCTTTGGAATAATTTGAATCTTTATCCCGTTGAAAGCAAAGTTCCTGACCTCCATATTTGCTTCCCTCACAAGCGTCCCTCCTTGTTGAGCTACTTCCACGTGGTCATTTCTGCGTACATCAGGGAAGAACGATGCAGTGCGTTGAAGCAGAAGGTCCCCAACCCTCCAGTAATACACTCCAGGGATGCCGGACAAAAACGGGTGCAGTACCCGCACTCGAACTCGATAGGTTCTAAAATGTGAGTATCATTGAGACACTCAATTCGAAACAGTGTGCAAGGATCAATGCCATTGTATTCTGGATGGTGACAAGCACAATCGGACTCCACCTGGGGTGTTCGGTAACCCGAATCCATTTGATTACAAAATCAATGCAGAGGGTCGATCCGCGATGTTCAGTCATAACCGCCTCCTTCGATCCATAATGTTCAGTCGTAGCCGGCTCCATGGAATGAAAGAAATGTGGAATTGTTGTGTTGCATTTTCAAATGCGGCCTTGATCACCCTTTTTATAGGGGTTGTTGAACTTACAACGTCTAATTAGATGTTTTGAATGCAACGTTCGATTGGACATTGTAGTTCTTTAACCAAGCATGAACTTACAACATCTAATTAGACGTTTTCAATGCAACATTCAATTGGATGTTGTACTTCTTTAGCCAAGCCCGATCGAACCCATTGGGCTTTCATACTGCAACGTCCAATTTTACGTTATGGACAACATTGAATTCAACGTTTTTACAACATTCGAATTTTTATTCCCATGTGAAATTTATTATGCATCAAGTATTGAAAAAATGGTATAGTTTTATTGTAAAAAAATATCAATTACATTGAAAAATACAGTATTAAAGATCATATATAATTCTACTTATTTGTTTTTTTAAGTTTCATTTACACATACAAAAGATGTTACTTTCATCATTTTTCTTTCAAAATATCAGTTTATGTTATATATTTTTATTTTCTCTTAGTTCAGTTTGATTAGACTCGGTCACGCGCTCTATATTTAGATCAGGAACTATATGCCTTAGTTGAGGATTTTACATAATTTAATAAGGATTATATATAGAGACAATAGATCATTTGGGAACATCTATTACAGTGTAATATGTGAACAAATCTAAAGCTAGCATTAGATTAAAAATATCAACGCTTGAGATTTACATGAAATTTTGACAACAAATATTATTCATCTGTAACAATATGATTATTTGTACATAAATGGTAAATCATATGAATAATCATGTTATTACAAACGAATAAATTTCATATGAAAAACTATTGGGAAGACCCAATAAGGGGTTAGGTGCTCGATCCCTTTATCTACCTCAAATTGAATATACACAACAAAGGGGTTTTAAAGCTTGCAATTACACTTCAGTTAGGAGGACAATTCTATTGCCTATTTTCTCACTTGAATTAAGTCTATTTCTATTCTTTTATCGTTTTATAGGTCTTCTACCTATTAAATTATTATTTTGGCTAAATTTTCTCACTTGGAAAGACTACCAGCTTATAGGGGGAAGATAACGATCCTAGAAAAAGATAAGCGATACATAACCCTTATCTTTGTGGACTACAATGCCGGATCTAAAGTTGCATGTTGCATTGTCTATGCTCTGGCCCAAGAACATGGAAAAAACGAATTATGGCAAAAACTAACCGACCACATGCTACGAATCGAGTGCCCGACTATAGTCATAGGTGACCTAAATGAAATCCAAAGTCCGGCTGAAAAGCTGGGTGGCGCAATTCCAAACCAAATCAGATTTTCTAGAATCCTTTCATTCAAGGATGCATGTAACTTACTAGACATCCCAACAATTGGCAATGCTTTTATCTGGAGAAAGAACAAAACTGATCAAAACAATATTTATGAAAAATTGGATCGGACTTTGGTTCAAGATCAAATACTTCAATGGTACCCGAATGTGGCTACTAGAAACCATGCTTTCTCATTATCTGACCACTGCCCGATTTCAATTGAACTAAAGGTAAACAGATCAACAAAAGCGAGACCCCTCAAATTTGAGAAAATGTGGCTTCAAAAAAAGAATTACTGCAACATAGTCACTCGTGCTTGGAACCTTTCATTCTCGGGTTCTCATATGTTCCAAGTCACAAAGAAAACTCAATACTTAAAAAAACTCTCAAAAGAGTGGAATAAAACAACATTTGGGAACATCTTCCGACAACTCAAGGGCATAGAAGAAAAACTGACAAATCTACAAAGTACAAATAGCTCAATACAACAAGGTGACAACAATAGTAGAAAAATGCATCTATTAAACAAAACAAAAAAAAAATCCTCCAATTTCATAGTCAATATTGGTGACAATAGGTGAAAACAAAACACCTAAAGCTTTTCGATACGAACTGAAGATATCATCACAAAGTCGCTACAGGCTGTAGGAATAGAAAAATCATTCGAGAAATTGTATCAACGGAAGGAACGACAATTATAAGGCGATGACAATATCAGAAGAGAGATTCGGATTGATTTTGAAAAACGATTCAAAGAAGAAAGGATTAACCAAAATCTTTTAAATGAATATTTAGAACTAATAAACTTAGAAATATCACAAGAAGACAATGACCTCCTCACAAAACCAATAACAAATCAAGAAATTAAAAGAGCTTTCTTTTCCATGGGGAAAGACAAGTCTCCCGGACCTGACGGTATGACAACGGAATTCTACCAACAATAATGGGATATCGTCGAACCGTCAATTATAAAAGCAATCAAATGCTTCTTTCATTCTGGAAAAACCCTTAGACAAATAAACCAAACATTTATATCTTTAATCCCCAAATGCGATAACCCAAAAACAACAATCAACTATAGACCTATTAGCCTCTGTACAACGCTCTATAAGGCAATCGCGAAAATTCTCGCGGAGAGACTGAAAACGGTATTATAGAAACTGATCAACCCACTACAAGGAGCTTTTATAAAAGACAGAGCAATACAAGACAATGTGTTAATTGTACACAAAATCTTTCATTCTTTCCGTACTAGAAAGTGTCGTGAAGGATGGATAGCGATCAAACTTGACAGGGAAAAGGCATACAACAGATTAAATTGGGACTTCTTATTTGTTGTAATGACTAAATTTGAATTCTGTCAGAAATTCAGAAACTGGATTAAAGAATGCATCCAGACCGTATCTTTTTCCGTACTGGTAAACGACGAACCTACTGACACCTTTCAACCAAAACGGGGACTAAGACAAGGAGACCCATTTTCCCCCTACCTCTTTATCCTAGGGGCAGAAATCCTGGCACGAAGACTACAACGACAAAGCGATCTTCAAAGCAATGCTATCGGTTTCAAAACATCGCAAAGTGGGCCAACGATTCCTTTTCTCTCCTTTGCTGACGATATTATGCTATTTTCTAAAGCAACAACATGAGCATGTAGTACGGTTGAAACTATCATAGACGAGTATTGCGGCATATCAGGCCAAAAAGTAAATTTCCAAAAATCGGCATTCCGAACCATAAGGGGAATTCCAAACGAAAAAAATACAACGACTACAGTCTTGTCTACAAATAACCAACCAAACCGGATTAGAAAAATACCTGGGATGCCCCATTATCAATGACAGAGTAAACAAAGACACATTTCAGATAGGAAAAACAGAGAACCAACTATCAAAATGGAGAGCAAATGAACTCACCCAGCAAGGGCGAGTGATACTAGTACAAGCGAACCTAGCGGCCAAACCTAGTTATATAATGCAAAACTTTATGCTTCCTACAAGCATCCTAAATGATCTGGACCGTATTAACAAAAATTTCTTTTGGAACAAAGGACCACAACATATGTCACTGATAGGATGGGATAAAGTGTGTAGACCGAAGAAATATGGCGGAATTGGAAACCCCAAGACAAAAGACATGAACAAAGCTTTACAAATGAAGCTGTTGTGGAAAATACTAGCATAACCAAAAAATGAAAGGGTCAAAACTATACAACATAAGTATCTCAAAAGTGAGAAAATCTGGAATTATAAAAAGAAAAGAAACTCCTCTTGGAAATTAGGGTTGCTCAAAAAGTGAACCGACCCGAAAACCGAACCGAAACTGGCCCGAAAATTCGGTTTCGGTCCAGCCCGAAAATATTTCGGTTCGGGCTTCGGTTCAAAAAAATATAATTTCGGTTTCGGCCCGAATGAACCGTGAGGAAGGATAGTGACTTGCAATATGTTATGTATACACACACATAATATACATATAATACTACAATACGTGTATATACATACTTATAATATTTCATATTATACTATAGAATATATACATTTGTATATATATTATACAGTAGCATATATTAGTTTAATATTACAGTAAATGTAATATATATATATATATATATATATATATATATATATATATATATATATATATATATATAGGGGCACTTTCACGTGAAACAGCTCTTACCATGTAACGAAGGGAGAAATATAGAGCGTTGGATGTAGTTAAATCAATGGTGAGAGATGAGGGTGTTTTGATGACCTATTTATTAAAAAAAAGGAAAATAACCGTCTCTTTTTTCTTTGTTCTAAATAACCGTACGTCTCTTATATCAATCAGTTTTGAGATTCTCCACTGATAATAGGTCCAACCGTCCCCGTAAAACACATAAAGTTAACAAAACGACCTCTCTACACCCCATCGCATGTAGTGCTTGGTTAATTAGGATTTCTGTTATTTTAATTAGCAAATAAAAGGATATAAAGAGTACTGCGCAGATTTATAAATAAGAATATTTCAATATATAAATATGAATATTCAGCTTTGTAAATATGAAATTTAGTTTTCAATATACCAATTTATCATTAGATTTGTAAAGATTTTGTAGATCAATTCGAACTTCTAGTCTTTTAAATATGAATTGTATGGGAAACGGGAATTCATTGTAATCATAGATAAATATGAAAATTTAAATATATAAAAATGAATATTTACTTATGTAAATATGAAGATTTAGTTGTGTATATATATATCGTGATCACAAATAAGTTTTGTATATGCCAATATATTCCTAGATTTGTAAATATGAATATTTTGTAAGTGTTTGGAGAACTGAGTCCTTACCGGATCTCAGAGGCCTACTCCTGTATATATATCAATGGGTGAAAGCCCAAGGGTACAATGGTAACTGTACACGTATAATAAATATAATGCTAACATCCTCCCTCAGTCGCAGCTAGAGGTGACCGAATAGCAAGACTGGAACGAAAAGAAGTAAAAAGAGGAGTAGGTAATCCTTTTGTGAAAATGTCCGCATACTGATGTGCAGAAGGGACATGGAGGACGCGGACCTGGCCTAGGGCGACCTTTTCTCTGACGAAATGGATGTCAATCTCGATATGCTTCGTCCGTTGGTGCTGAACCGGGTTCGACGATAGGTAGACAGCGGAGACATTGTCGCAGTAAACCAGTGTGGCCGATCGAAGGGGAACCCGGAGTTCGCAAAGAAGGTTGCGGAGCCAGCAGGTCTCAGCGACGGCATTGGCAACACCACGGTACTCAGCCTCGGCACTCGAGCGGGAGATGGTGGCTTGACGCTTGGAAGACCATGAGACCAGGTTGTCGCCTAGGTACACTGCGAAGCCAGATGTAGAGCGGCGAGTTTCCGGACAACCTGCCCAGTCAGCGTCAGAATAGGCGGTGAGGGAGTCAAACCGGCTGCTAGCGAGATGTAAACCCATGTCAGAAGTGCCCTTGATGTACCGGATGATCCGCTTGAGCGCCTGAAGATGGTGCTCGCGGGGATCATGCATGTATAAGCAGGTTTGCTGTACGGCAAAGGCAATGTCCGGTCTAGTGAATGTCAAATACTGGAGGGCACCGGCCAGACTGCGATATGCGGTGGGATCCTCAACCTTAGGACTGGAGGTAGCGTCGAGCTTGGACTTGCAGTCGACAGGGGTGGTGGCGGGTTTGCAGGACGCCATGCCGGCTTTGTCGACGATCTCAAGAGCGTACTTCTGCTGATGAAGAAACAGTGTAGAAGGTGTGCGGGACACAGAGATCCCAAGGAAGTAGCTCAGGGGACCGAGATCAGTCATGGCGAACTCAGATCGCAGTAGGGCCATCAGTCGTGACAGGAGCGATGTGGACGACGCGGTAAGCACGATGTCATCAACGTACAGGAGAAGATAGGCAGTGTCAGACCCTGAGTGGAACACAAAAAGGGAGTGATCAGACTGACTGCCCTGAAACCCAATGCCAGTGAGGTATGTGGCGAACCGCTGGTACCAGGCACGAGGCGCCTGTTTCAACCCATAGAGAGATTTCCGGAGAAGGCAGACGTGAGATGGGCGAGTGCGATCGTAGAAACCTGGCGGCTGATGCATATACACAGTCTCCTGAAGGTTGCCGTGAAGGAAGGCATTCTTGACGTCCAGCTGATGGATAGGCCAATCCTTAGTAAGGGCGATGCTCAGAACTGTGCGGATGGTAGCCGGTTTGACGACCGGGCTGAAAGTCTCATCACAGTCAACCCCGACCTCTTGGGACTTGCCGTTGACGACTAGTCGGGCCTTGTGTCGCTCCAGAGTACCGTCAGACCTGTACTTATGCTTGAACAACCACATGCAGTTAATGATGTTAGTGTCCCGAGGCCTTGGAACGAGGTCCCACGTGCCGTTTTTAATAAGAGCACTAAACTCATCCATCATGGCGGCGTGCCAGTTCGGGTCCTGTAAGGCCTTGTGGGGGGATTTGGGGAGAGGGGATATATCGGGAGATGTAGTGAGAAGGTTGTATTTGGGGTTAGGTTTGAAGATGTCGGACCGCGACCGGGTCTGCATGGAATGGGCGGGGGTGGCGGTCGGAGGTTGGTGGGGAAGAGGGGTCGCCGGCGGAGGGGGAAAAAGAGGGGCAAGGGGTCGCGGCGGGGGTGCGGCGGGGGTTTGGGGCGGGGGTAGGTTCTGGATGTTGCTTGACGGAATATGTGGCGTAGGAGGGGTGGGAATTCGTCGGAATGGAGGGATGAGGGTGGGTTGGGGACAGCAGGGGTGGGTGGTGTGGCGAAGGGTGGGTTGGGGACAGCAGGGATTACATGGTATCAAGCCTTTGTGTGAAACCCTAATTTTTTGTTTCACACATACCGATCCACGCCGCCGCAGCCCTAGCCGCCGCCGCTACGCCCAAGCCGCCGCCGCCCACAAGCCGCCGCCAGCCCGCCGCCGCCGCCCCCGTGCCGCCGCCGCCAGCCAAGCCGCCGCCGCCCCCTGCTGCCGCCGCCCCACACCCCCACCCGCCGCCGCCGCTCCCTTCAGCCGCCGCCGCCGCCCCTTTTTATCCTTTCCGCCGCAAATCTCCCATCTTTTCTCCATGTCTACCGACGAGATTATCAACCCTAATGCTAACATATTTATGTAAATTAATATGAATATTTAGTCTTCTAAATACGAATATTTATGAAATATTCAAAATGCCTGTTGATAATTCCTATACAGGTTTAATACAACTATATATGAATTTTAAGAAGATTTCAATTTAAAGATGATAGGAAAATTAAAGATTGAAACAAAAGTTAATGGTGAAGCTAACGACAAACAGTTAATGGTGAAAAACCGTCTCTCCCCATTACTGTCATACCCTCCTTTTTAGCCGTTGATGAAATTATATTTACCGTTTAAGATTTGTTCTCACGTTTCATAGTAAGAGTTGTACTCACTGGAAAACTATTCTATATATATATATATATATATTAATGTATTTATATAAATATAATTATACATATTAATATACATATATAGATATTAATATATATTATACTATATATATTATATTATATATATTATATCCAATGTATAATTTATATTAAAAAAAAGGGAGTTCAAGCCATATTGTAAGGGTTCGGTTTTTTTGGACCTGGTTTTTTCGGTTTCGGGCCGGGCTTCGGTTCTACCTCCTTAAAAAATCAGGCCATCAGTTCTGGCCCGAATTGTTTGGATCGGTTCGGTTCGGGCCGGTTCGGCCCGTTTGAGCCACCCTATTGGCAATGGACAAAGCTAATGGAAATTAAAGACGAATTATGTGAAGGGCTGATATGGCAAGTGGGAAACGGTAAGACCATAAGATTTTGGAAGGATTCGTGGATCCAAAATGAAGGAAGCCTGAAAGAAAAAAAGTCTTATTGACCAAATAGATGAAAACGAATATGTTGATAACTTCATAAGACCAGATAAGATATGGGACAAAGACAAACTGAATATCTATCTGTCGCCGGAAATGTTGATAAAATTTTAGATGTATACATACCCTCCAACGAAATTGAAGACAGACTATATTGGAAAACAAGCAAAAATGGTTGGTTCTCTACGGAAAGTGCATTAGATTATGTGACTAGGGCTAGAAGAACCAACACAGACCAAATGGATTGGATATGGAAAATCGACTGCCCTCCAAAGGTAAAAAACTTCATATGGAAAAATCTACTGAATGGAACCCCAACAAATGTTAGACTACAGAGTAAAGAAATCCATTTGCCACTGTAGTGCCCCTTATGTTCCCATCAAGAGGAAGATAACATCCACCTCTTCACCGACTGTCAGATCTCATTATCTCTTATAGGAGGCCTCGACCAGAGGATTGAACAAACGATTCGAAATACGGACAAAGAGAACAAACCATACAATGAGATTATAACGAAAGTGTTCCTGACCCCCGACCAAAAATCAATCCTCGCATTTGCATTATGGGGCATATGGTCGATGAGGAACATAATAACTTTTGACAACAGCAACATCAATTCCATGGCAGATTGGATACAAAATATCAAGCAATTTAGAAAAACGTGGAAAAAAGCAGAACCGGACGATCAAACTGATCAAACTACCAAACAAAAATCCGCCAACCCTAAAAAGAGAACGTCAAAATAAAAAATAGTCAGATGGAAAATACCCGTTGAAGATTTTGTCAAACTAAACTTCGATGGTGCTCGAACGGATTCGAACCGAGCGGCGTCTGGGTTTGTTATCCGTGATTGTCAGGGTAGGGTGTTGTCATGTGGCACTCATGGTTATGGGTCGGTTTCGACCGTTCAGGCGGAGTGCTATGATCTTATCTCGGGTCTTCTTGAAGCCTCCAAGCGGGGTTTTGCTCAGCTTGAGATCGAAGGTGATTGCCTCATGATCATAAATGCTCTTCAGGGTGTTTGACGCTGTTCGTGGGAGATTGAGTTGTTGATTTCGGATGCGCTGGGTCTTTGTCGGTCCTTCCAGCGTGTCAGTTTCGATCATATCTTCAAGGAGGGCAACCGGGTGGCTGATCGACTTGCGCATCTTGGCCTCTCGTCTCACTTCGTAGCGGACTGCGTTCTCGTAGAGATCTTTGAGCTCGTTCGTGGGGACGCCATCGGGCGGGAGCTAGTCGTAATTAGCTTTCTCCCGAATCCTGGGCTTGTATAAAAAAAACTATATTTAAGGGGTGGTTTTATGTAAATTGCCCTAAAGTTACCCGCCTCACAATACTATGATCAAGTATCCAGAATGAGTGAGGCTAGAGGCAAGATGTCCGAATGACTATTGACAAGATAAGTTCAACTAAATTATCACATGTCATTTTCATTTTTTTCAAACAATTGAAAAGATGCCCAAAAATCCCTAAGAGCGAATTGAAAAAACATAAGTGCGCTCATCCAAATACTCCACCGGTTGAACAAACTTTTAGTAAATTTATCAATGAATTGATTGATTGATACTTATTTTGGTATATCAATCGATTCAGATGATTATCGAAAGACTTTCGACTATTTTTCTTGGCTGTCGTTTGAAAAATCCGTCAAAACGCTGAGATCCGAGCTAAATAAATAACCTCGACTCCAATGAGTGAGGTTAATGAGGGAGCTCGGTGGATATTGGTGAGGTTATGAAATAGCCTCATTAACTTAAACCGAGCTTCATAAATGTCCTCGGTGACAGCAGCCGATCCTCCATCATAAACTCGGTGACAACAAATGAGCCTCCATCATAACCTCGGTGACAACAACCGAGCTCGACGTAGACAGCAAGGAATTCACGAGATTTATGCCTGACGGAAACGACATAAAAAATTGCACTAAATCGCATAGGAAACGACCAATTTCTTTCATTTTCGTTCCAATTTGTACTCATAATTCAACTCAAACAACACTCAAATCAACAACAATCAAACAAAAGATACAAACAGCAACTAATTTTGTCAATTTTAAGTCTAATTTCAAACCCTAAAGCACACAATTTCTTCTCCAAAAGCTCATCAAAAACAAATTATAATGGAATTTCTTAACTTATAGTTGATATATCTATAAAACTCTATCTCAATTGGATCTCAAAACTTCAAAATATTGTTGCTCGTGGTTGCTCGTCGAAAGCACACGAGATGTTCTTGGTGGCGTTGATTTTGGTTGGGAAGGACTTTGTGTGCAATTTTGTGAAAATAGTCTTGACAATAGCTCTTTTTTCATCTTGTCTAAAGCTCTTATGATCCAGAATGCACCCGTTTGAACTATAAAACACATATAATTAATAGTTGGTTTGTATATCATTTTCAATTTTAATTAGGATAAAAGCAAGTGGTGAGTGGATATTAAAATAACGAAAGATAAATCTTTTCTTGTGCATTACTCATTAAAATGACTGTTAAGATTAATTAATATTAAATAAATAGATAAGTAAAGTCAATATATGCAATAATTTTGGTTTGTAAATCATATATTTGGTTGATACCCGCAAGTTATACGTGTCAGTGTGACGAATAGCAGGTGGGACCCAAATGGGAATTCGACCAATACCTATTGTTATACATGAAAGTGGTGCACTTGCTCCATCTCTCCCAATATCGAATATGCTACTACTTTCCAAATTAAACTTTATT
This sequence comes from Persicaria tinctoria, assembly GCA_037127255.1. Taxonomy (NCBI): domain Eukaryota; kingdom Viridiplantae; phylum Streptophyta; class Magnoliopsida; order Caryophyllales; family Polygonaceae; genus Persicaria; species Persicaria tinctoria. The sequence goes on along the minus strand of JBANSL010000012.1, from coordinate 35,018,834 downwards.
ATCCTTCATGGTGAATTATTATCACCATTATCCTAATTAACCGATTACACTAAAACCCATAATTAACTTTTAGTATATGGTCACTAAATCATCATCACAAGTTATTAACTCAATAAGCTAAGCCTAAACAAATGGTGATATCATTAATTAAAGTTAACTATGATTAGTAATAAGGTAAACCATTTCATATCTACCTCCAGCCAGCAAATGGGGAATTTTTTTGTTTTTTATAGCTAGTGGGTAATTTAATATTCAGGCCAATTAAGATAAAAAATTATAAAATGTTGTTGACCTTTAAAGAGTAGCTGGGGCTTAGAGAGGATGAGGTATATTTATTATCAAGTTTTGAAGATGCACCAGGGGGGGTAATATGCTAGGCATTGAGTGGAACCAAAAACACCACCCATTTTAAGAAATAAAAAATACAAAAGTAAAACATGTAATGGAGGGAATAATAATACTGAAAATGGGAAGATAAAGAAATTAAAGAAATGCCAATAATAATAATTAATTAATTATATTTAAAAAAAAAAAGAGCCACTAGAAATAATAGAAAAAACAACTACGCTAATACTGGAATGATGATCAATGATGAAGACAGGCTTCAAGTCTACTCCCCCCTCTTTCTTGTGCCTTGTTCAATAAAGTTTTTAACAAATATATTTAGCCTAAATTACACAAATCTACCCTTAAATTAGCACGCTATAATAAAAACTTACTTGTAAATTAGAAAATCATGCAAATTCAGTCATATAAGGGTTTTTTTTCCAGTTGTTGGCTGGTGTTTGAAAGAAAAATACCGTGTAATTGGTTTATTAATTAGCAAATAGAGTTAAAAAAAGCTTAATATATGGGTGATTTGTGTAATTTATCCAAACAAGGAGTATAAAACAAATGGTAATGGTACTTATTAGTTATATAGCGACAACATTTTCGAATTGCAAATACCATAACTTTAAGGGCTAGTTTGTTTATATAAGAGGGAAATAGAAATGTAAGATATTAAATTTTACATATAAAATATATATGATTATCATTTTTTGTGAGTTTAGAGGAGATGATAGGGGATTATTAGCTCATCCTAGAGGTATTAGTTAACATCCTTCAAATTAGAGAAATAAAAAGATAATAAATTTGTATGAAAAATAGGAGAAGAATGATTAGAATAATGATCAATGAATCTTAACTTAAATATTTTGTTCTATATCTTATGAGATCATTTGAAAAAAATATTACATAGCTTAAGAATTTATAACATAAGACCTTAAACTTTTCACCAGGAAATTGTATCGATGGAAGTCTCATAATACAAAGTGCAATCAAGTAAAAATTTGATGACCTTTTTTTTTTGCAACTTTTAAAGGTAGATAACACTAAATGAAATTTATACTCTCTCAGTTAAACAAAAGATGTCATTTGTATTTAAAAAAAAAATTATTTACGTTATTTGGGACTAGACTTAATAAAATTATTCGTGTAATAATTAATAGATTATTAGTTATAAATTTCAAAACAAGCATAAAAGTATTTTTATTTATTTATCAAAAATAAGTTGTCAAAATTTAAAATGACATGTCTTGAGTAATAATAATGGCAATTTTCCAAAAAAAAAAAAAAAGAAAGGGTAATGGTACCTACTTTTCCACACAAGTTATGGTAAAACTAAAACCTGATGATAATCAGCATTCAGCAGCAGCACCCTCCCAAAAACGAAGTCCACTACTCCCCTCCACCCGCCGCCCCCTCCTCTCAAACAAAAAGTAAACGCCCTTCCACCCCCAATATTCATTTGTTTTTTCGATTTATTATATTTTGATTGCAGGTCAATGTCATCATCCTCTCTCTCTCTCTCCCCTATGGTTTCAACTTTCAAGAGGTGGGTGTGACCGGGTCTTGTTTGTATACAAAAACATGGTGATGGGGAACGCATAAGTGGAAGCCCACATGAATATGAATATGAATATGATCATCATCATACAACGACTCACTCACCATCTCATCTCATCTCCAGTTTTCTCATTCTCCAGCAATCAATAATGTCTTCTTCCTCCTCCTCCGATTTCCCCTGATCCCCCAATCCAGATTGATCCGCCATTGATTTTCATCAGCCATGAAGCTCCTTCAGCCTTGGCCCCCTCACCTCACCTCCTACTACCTCGTCTTCGTCTTGCTCCTTTATTCCCTTTTAGTCTCCTCCCAATCCAGCTGCGACCGCGCCGATCATGACTCCCTCCTCCTCTTCTCCAACTCCTTTGATTCCCTCAACTGGTCATCCTCCTCCGACACCGATTGCTGCTCCTGGAGCGGGGTCACCTGTGACACCAACGGAACAGTTTCCGAGCTTCTCCTCAGCAACCGCAACCTCAAGGGCGTGATCGGTCCTTCTCTCGCCCAGCTCGTCGGCCTCACCCGCATTGATCTCTCCCACAATCAACTCTCCGGGGCTCTCCCCGATGGCCTCTTCAGGTCACTTGTCAAGCTCCAGGTCGTTGACCTCAGCTTCAACCGTCTCTCAGCCGATTTCTCTTCTTCCTCCATCAATTGGCCGCCTGCGCTCCGGACAGTTGATGTCTCCAGCAATCAGCTCCACGGCGAGCTCCAATTCGATCTCTTCCAATCGAATTTGACCAGTCTCAATGCTAGCAACAATCAATTCACTGGCCAGATCCCTGAGTCGATGTGCCTCCGTTCTCCACTGCTCCAGGAGATTGATCTTTCCAACAATAACTTCAGCGGCGGGATTCCTCCTGGGATCGGAGGATGCTCTGAGCTGCAAGTCTTCCGAGCTGGATTCAATTCCCTTTCCGGCACGCTTCCTGACGGAATCTATAGCCTGAAGGCAGTGCGAGAGATATCGGTACCTGCCAACAATCTACAAGGTGGTTTGGATGAGAGGATTGGCAGTCTCACTAACCTCACAATCATCGAATTGTTCTTCAACAACTTCGAAGGCGCAATCCCTCGAGACATTGGGAACCTCACCCGATTGGAGCAACTGCAGCTCCACATCAACAGGTTCAATGGCTCTATCCCGACCTCGTTGCTCGGTTGCTCGAAGCTGGAGAAGCTGATCCTGCGGGTCAACAACCTGGAAGGAAACCTATCGGCGCTGGATTTCTCGAGGATGGTTAGCCTCCAGATACTGGATCTAGGGAACAACTACTTCACCGGTGGATTGCCGGAGAGCATCTACTCGTGCAAGGCGATCACTGCCCTCCGAGTAGCCACAAATAAGCTGACCGGGCAGGTCTCTCCCGGTATAGTGGCTCTGCAATCCCTTTCTTTCCTGGCGCTCTCCAACAATTCCTTCACCAACATCACAGGAGCACTCCGAATTCTATCAGGTTGCAACAAGCTCACCACCCTCCTCCTCTCCAAGAACTTCTACGACGAGACCATGCCAGAGGATGTCAGCGGATTCCCAAGGCTCCAAATTCTTGCCTTTGGAGGGTGTTTCTTATCTGGACAAGTTCCTTCCTGGATAGGTAATCTCAACGCGCTCGAGGTCCTAGACCTTTCTTATAATAGAATGTTAGGTACAATTCCAGAGTGGTTTGGCAATATGCCCAGCCTCTTCTATCTGGACCTGGGCAGCAACCTTATTACCGGAGACTTTCCACTTCAACTCACAAAGATGCCAGCTCTGGTGTCGCCTAAGGTCGCCGCAGCACTAAACCGCAGCTACTTAGAGCTTCCGGTCTTCGTAGCACCTAACAATGCCAGCAAGCAGCAGTACAATCAGCTGGCCAACCTGCCCCCTGCAATATATCTCGGAAACAACAGCATTAGAGGTGAGATTCCTGTTGAGATCAGTCATCTACAAAGCCTTCATGTGCTCGATCTTAATGACAACCAATTCTCCGGCAGCATCCCATCCCAATTCTCAAATCTGACTCAACTAGAGGGGCTCAATCTCTCCAACAACAGCTTGACCGGAGAAATTCCAGCCTCCCTGAAAAGCCTCAATTTTCTGTCGAGTTTCAACGTATCCTACAATGACCTTGAGGGGCCTATACCAACAGGAGGTCAGTTGGACACTTTCCCTGAATCTAGCTATCTGGGGAACCCGAGATTATGCGGTCAAGTCGTGCAGCGACCTTGTTCTAATCAAACAGCTGGACCAAGGAGCATAGCTCAACGCAAAAGCCTCGACAAGAAGCTGCTGGTAGGAGTGGCTGTTGGTGTCTGCCTAAGCCTCTCATTCATATTAGTGCTACTGTTTTGCTGGGTGATGTCCAAAAGGAGGATCCTCCCGAGAGGAGATCCAGACAAAGGTGAGTTTGACATGGATTCCTACTACTCCAGCAACCCAGAAGGCTGCACAGACACCAGCCTTGTCATCATGTTTCCAACAAATACAAGCGAGATTAAAGACCTAACGATAATCGACATTTTGAAATCCACGGACAACTTCAACCAGGAGAACATCATTGGCTGTGGGGGTTTCGGCTTGGTTTATAAGGCAACCTTGGCAAACGGAGCCCAAGTTGCCATCAAGAAATTATCTGGGGATATGTGTCTAATGGAGAGGGAGTTCAAAGCAGAGGTGGAAGTTTTGTCCCTTGCTCGACACACACACCTGGTGTCCCTGCTAGGCTACTGCGTCCACAATGGATTGCGGCTACTGATATACTCCTACATGGAGAATGGAAGCTTGGACTACTGGCTGCATGAGAACCCCGACGGCCCTAGCCAACTCGATTGGCCAACAAGGCTCAGGATAGCACAAGGGGCGTGCAGTGGGCTGGCGTACATGCACCAAATTTGCGAGCCTCACATAGTCCATCGTGATATCAAGTCATCCAACATACTCCTTGATGGGAACTTTGAAGCTCATGTTGCTGATTTTGGATTATCAAGACTGCTTCTGCCTCATCGGACTCATGTCACGACCGAGCTGGTAGGCACACTGGGTTACATTCCTCCAGAGTATGGGCAGTCTATTGTAGCCACCTTAAGAGGCGATGTCTACAGTTTTGGGGTTGTTATGCTTGAGCTGCTCACTGGAAGGAGGCCAATGGAGGTGTGCAAGCCAAAGATGTCGAGGGAGTTGGTTGTATGGGCACAGCAGATGAAGAAGGATGGAAAACAGGAGGAAGTTTTTGATCCTTGCTTAAGAGGCCATGGATTTGAAGAGGAGATGACCCAGGTTCTCGAGATTGCTTGCAAGTGTGTGAACCGTGATCCTTTGAAGAGACCAACCATCAAAGAGGTTGTTGATGTGCTTACCAGTATCCAGTGCACACACCAAACTCAGCACAATATGGATGTACCTGACAAGAGGTAATAAAGATTTTGATGAGTACATAAATATATATAACACACACAACAAACCAAGTGCAAGCAAGCACATAAAACCTTCATATACGCGCATAACCACCAGGAAGTTGTGCATGTGATATTTTTGTGTAAATTTAACTCTTTTTTGTTTGCCGGAGATTTTCCAATGCACGTTGCTATGTAAATTTTTTTCCGTGTCCTAACACCTTTGTACAGGATGAGACTAATTACAATTGTTCAATCAAATGATACATATGCATGTAGAGCTATACTGAACAGGTCTCAGGCAACCACTTTCCAAGTATACATTCAAAGTTGTATTTTAGTTCCCTTCACATGTATAATAGCTTCCCTGCAGAAACTGCACTTCCTAGTTTCTACCATTTCTTCTCTACAAATTCAAAAACAGGATTCTCAACAAATCCATAAACAGCATAACAGAGATTACAAGTAGAATAGAAATAAAATTATTTACAGTTGCCAGATACTGATTGGCAATTGGGTGGTAGCAGCTCACTCAGTAGTAAAAGTCCAACAGATGATGTTGGCATCCACAATTCATATTTTTGACATTCGTTTGGGGTCTCCGTGTTAAGAATAAAAAGAGGCGAAGAAATTTCTCACCAACTATGAATCAAGTATTAAAATTTTCTGCAAACTCCAAATTAGGTGTACCACTTGAAGAGATTATACTTGTACAAAAAAAAAACAAGGAGATCTGGCTTGGTATAAGGGTTCTAGCAGTTTTAAGCTATGGATTGAAAGGTATATCTCCATAAACTTTACTTGAATCACTCCAGTCAGATTTGGTTGTACTAAAAGAACATATACAGAAACAAAATGCACTGAAGTGTTTGTTTTTCAAACTTGCAACTGAATTACCCAACATGGACTGTTGAAGAAGGCAAAAGAGTCAGTAAATCATGTTTCCAAGATACTTACGAATTAGAAAGGTGCAGAGAACCAGGTAAACAATCCTTGAAGAATTGATGGCAATCAGCATCTGCATCCTGAAGGGACAAAAGGAGTGTTGAGATGTTGGAATCATAGGGAAATCAAGTTAATCCAATTTCTCAAAGAGGATACACACATTGCCTTGGTTGACAGATTTTATACAAGCCTTCCAGTTTGTGTACAAATATGGAATAAATTCCAATAGTCTTCGGCTATATGATTCCATAATGCACAATAAAAGATGAGACAGCAAGCCAGAAATATGTATATTGGTCATCGCCTCACTGGATACTTACGGAAATTGCAAGTATCAATGACTTGATCCAACCTGATTCCTGTTCATATCGTAAACTAGGGCGATATGACAAAGCATGGCATTGCAAATCGCTATGAGCAAAATTAAGCAGAGGTTGAAGTGATAGACGACATTTCAATATCTGCAACTTAATAAAGGATAAATGAAAAAAAAAAGGGGGCCCTGAAACCACTCCTCCATTGTAACTTGTAAGTGCTTAGTAGTTAATCAAGAAAAGTTTATCCGGCTGCAAAAAGAGGTTTTACTCGGAAAAAAACAAACCCTATCTCGTTCAAATTACACAAACTGAAAGAACAAAATACAGCGGGTAAATTAAGAATCGAACACCAGAGAGAGAGAGGAGTACATCAGACATCGGCCGTTGTGTCACCGCGCTTCCAGATGGGAAAGAGGTGTGTGCAGGCCGGAGAGGAGGAGGAAGAAGACGAGTGGAGAGATGGGAGGGAAAATAGTCAGATTTTGCAAGGTATGCCCGAGCGTCAACTTTGTTTATGTTTGGTTTCGATTTGGTGTTTCAGGTTTCGATTTGGTGTTTCGGGATTTGGTAACCGATCCGACTCAAACCCGACCCGACTGACACCTGAATAAATAAATAAATATTTGAATCCGAGACCGACCGATCCAATCTGATTTAAGTCCGAACCCGAAAGCAATGCGAACTCAATAACATCCCGAACACGATTATATCGGAATGGACCGACCCGAAATCAACCCGAAACCCGAAATTGTCCAACCCAAATATATCCGAAACCCGAAATTACTCAAACCCGATTATAACCGAAACAACTCAAATCTGATTATATATATAAGTTAAATTAAATTAATTTATTATTAGAACTGTATTATATTATACTATTATAATATACTTCCAAAAATTAAATTAATTAACATATTTATTTATTTTAGTCTGATTAAGGCTTTTCATTAAAATTAAGCTTTATACTGGATAGGGAACTTCTTTTTGCAACGTCAATTAATAATTTCTATTTTTTTGCCCTTTTTTATGTAATAGGCAAATAATAGGATGTCTTGACCGGCAAGAATCGTTCTCAAAATGCCCTATTCAAAGGGAGTGTCAACATATTACATACTCCATATTCCTAGTTCGAGTGATATAATCAACACTTGAGTTTGATTCCCAAAAGCAATGCTTGAATTTGATGTTGTCAAAGCTAGTCGTTTTTTTGCCGAATCTTCTCGATTATTTTGAGTATTTCTCATGGAATCTCCAGCAAATCCTGGATATCTTTGACTACACCAAGATTGTCCTCTTCAATTATGACGTTTCTTAGTCCTCTCTTGCATGCTACTCTTACTCCAAAACAGAAAGTCGGGGCTTTTAATTGTAATATTGACCCTGGAGGGATTGAGGCTTTAAAAATATAAATGACCTGGCCAATGCAGTCACAGATTATGCCATCGATACTACATTTACCAGGTGGCATAACTAAGGCATCTACATTTATTTTGTGGAATTCCCTTGGTGGTTTCTCCCATTTGGCAGTTCTGCGATTTTTTCTTTTTAGTCTACTAATTTTTTGTTGTGCTTAATTCCAACTTGTAGTGTTTTGGGCTATCTGATGGGTCATGTTTGTCATGGGAATGTTCTATGCCTTTTTTAAGACGATGTTGTTTATCTTTTCTCAAATAGCTTGCCACAAGAAGCATAATTCTTCAAAATATTGGTTTTCATTTTTTATATTTACGATCTCTTCCAATAAGTTTCCCGTAGGCCTCAGGATTATCATACCATGTCCCGTTATTTATTGATGATAAGATATTTGGGCTTTTGTAATTGGTTAGTTAAAGAATATATGTTGAGACTAAACACTAAACACTGGTGTAAAACACAATCTAACAATATCCTAAAGCAACTCTCTGAAGTTGATAAAAAAAAAAATTAACCCTTTAAGATAAACTTCCTTGGGGCAGACTCTCTAGTTGGGATAACCGAAAACTTATGAACTTAGAGAAGAAAAAGTTGGCTCTCATTGATTACAACTACAAATTCTGGAAGCAACGTGCTAAGACCAAGCACCTTCAATTAGGTGATAAGAACACTAACTACTACCAAACAATAGTAAACGTTAAGAGCTTTAGAAACTACACTTCCTCTTTTACCTCTAAGGACGGCGAGAACCTCACTAATCCAATAGACATAGCAAACCAAATCACAAAAGAAATGACTGAAAGATTTATTAAACCGTTTTGCTCAAACATAACCCCTGGACAGTTGCCTCATGCTCTCCCACAAGTCACTGAAGAGGAGAATAATTTTCTTCTCTCGATCCCTTCGAACCTTGAAATCAAAAATATTGTGAATAACATGGCTAGTGATAAAACTCTAGGCTCGGATGGCTATCCACCAGAATTTTTCAGTAAATACTGGCACATAGTTGGAAAATCTGTCTGTAGAACTGTCAAAGCCTTCTTTCACTCGGGAACTTTACTTTATGAGATCAATCAAACCTTTATAGCCCTCATACCCAAAACGGATAATCCATCAACCATAAACCATTACAGAACAATCAGTCTGTGCAACACTATCTATAAGATAATCTCCAAACTAATATCAAATAGAATGAAGAACATCTTGCCTAGACTTATTAATCCTTTTCAAGGGGCCTTTGTGGAAGGTCGATCTATACAGGATAACACTTTAATTGCCCATGAAATCTTTCACAACTTCTACAAATAAAAAGGAGCAAAAGGGTGGATGGCACTCAAACTCGATATGGAGAAAGCATATGATAAAATCAATTGGGATTATATTAAAGCCACTCTCATCAATTTTGGATTTGATAATCGTTGGATCAGATGGGTTATGAACTGCTTAACTACTACAACCTTTTCGATTTTGGTTAACAATCGACTTGGCCCTCAATTTAAACCAGAAAGAGGAATCAGACAAGGGGATCCTCTAGCTCCGTACATATTTATCCTTGTAATGGAAAACCTTGCAGCAGAACTATAGGAAGAGGCAAGACTAGAGGATGCTCTAGTCGGCATCAAGATCACTAAAAATGGTACGCCTATCCCTTTTTTGACCTTTGCTGACGATACTATAATTTTTGCTCCGGCCTCCCATAAAAGCATCCATACTATTAGAAATATGCTCAATAACTTCTCTAATTTATCTGGTCTTACGATAAACTATAGTAAGAGCTCGCTTCAAGTTTTTGAAAACGTCAGCCCCTCACTAGCTAATGAAATGCATATCCCAATCTCTAGAACTCTGGAAAAATACTTAGGAATCCCTCTTCTCCGGGGAAGAATCAAGAACGTTATGTTCCAAGATGCTATTCAGAACCTCAAAAAGCAACTATCCAAATGGAAGGCCTCGTCCTTGACCCAGGCTGGGCGCATAACCCTCATCACCGCTAACCTCAACTCAAAAACAAATTACCTAATGCAAAACTTTCTGCTCCCGAAAGGTGTCCTCCATCAGATTGACCAAATTAACAAAAACTTCTTTTGGAACAAACTAGAATCGGAAAGATATAATCCGCTAATAAGTTGGGACAAAATCTGTAAACCTAAAGACCAAGGTGGATTTGGTATAAGACTTGCTGAAGACCTCAATATTAGTCTTCAGATGAAGCTCTTGTGGAAACTTTACACTAGTAATGACAATATTTTTTTTTTTTTTGATAATCAATCACACCATTTTTATTCCAAGTAGTCAAGGTCTGAGGAGACAATAGCAAATAAATCGTTCGGCAAATCAAATTCAGAATGAAAGTAAACAGGTGAATTAGGCCTAATCTGGGCAAGCCAATGTGCCGACTGATTTCCTTCCCTTCGAACATGTAACCACTCGCATTTCCGGAAATCTTGAGCTAGACATTCCGCTTTACTCAGCAGCCTCCCAAGCGTACCCCTGACCGGCATCCTCCTCTGCAGTTGTCCGATAGCCTGTTGGCAATCCGACTCGACCATCACCGATCGAACCCCTCTTCCCCTGGCTGATTCCAATGCCCAAATCACTGCCTCAAGCTCGGCCAATAGTGGATCTGTTCCCCACTGGATGCTTCTCGCAGCCGCCCAGTTCAATGCACCATTATAGTCTCTGGCAATCATACCGATCCCACACCCCCGCTCAACTGAGGACGAAGCATCGCAATTGATTTTTATACACCCTTCTGCTGGAAGTCGCCATCGGACTCTTGCTGCACTCTCGCCAACAATCCCTCCCCCGTGTATCCGACTTCTTGCGTCTCTGCCATGGAGTCCAGCCCTCTCCTTAGCTTCCTCTAGTAATGACAATATTTGGGTTAAAGTTATTAAAGAGAAATACCTTAAAGAACAAAATATTATGGAGGCAACTCCTACAAACCTCTCTTGGCAATTTGGTCGGTTGTTGCAACTTCGTGACAAATTTAGTCAAGGATTACATTGGATAGTCGGGAATGGGGAAACCATAAATGCTTGGAAAGATTCGTGGATCATAGGTTGTAATCTCCGAAGTTATCAACAATCGCATGACCCGAATCTGAAGGTCAAGCATTTGATCAACCAAAACAAGCAATGGAACCTTCGAACCCTTCAGCACCTCTTTCCAAATCACATTATTGAACAAATCATTAAAATCAAAATCCCTTCATGGGAGGCTAGTGACAGGCTAATCTGGAGGCTAAATGCGGATAGCCAATTTACGACCAAATCGGCCAAGCAGATCATAAACACTCATAATCAGGATGAACAAAGTGGAAAATGGATTTGGAAATTAAACCTCCCTCCCCGTATTAAGAACCTCATATGGAAAGTAGCGCAAGATGGATTAGCGACAAAAGAAAGGTTAAACCGTTATTTCAATAGAGTTCCCTCCCAATGTTGCCTTTGCAACGACAAAGAGGAAGATAGCGATCATCTGTTCCATCACTGCTCTATAACCAAAAGAATTATAGCGGTCTACGAGCAACTAGCAGACAAATCTGTAAATTATAATATCACTTCTATTAAGGAACTTTTACAAACAAAACCACTTACACCAAACTTTGAGAACCTCTGCTTCATTTGGCAAGCAATTTGGGAAACTAGGAACAATGTAATTTTTAAGAACAAAAAGGTTGAATCAATTTCACAAATTGCTATTAGATCTTTTGTGCAGGTGAGAGACTGGCCAAATTCCAATCCTAATAAGAGCTCAAAACAATAAAGACGGCGGATTGTTATCCGATGGAAAAAAACCGCCTAGGACCACCTACAAGATTAATGTAGATGGCTCAACCAAACCTACTAGCAGCTGCCAAGTAGGTGGGATTCTCAAGGACTGTGATGGAAATGTGATGGATATTTTTCAGCGGCAGGTCGATAGTGGTTCAGCTATCCAAACCAAAGCAGCTGCATTTTGTGCAGATACAAAAATGGCTTGGAGAAAAGGTCTACGCAGAATCATAATTGAAGGTGATTGCCTAGAAGTAATCAAGGCTATAAATGGCGACACAAGACCTAGATGGGAAATTTGGTGGCAGATCGAGTCAATCAAGAAGATGCAAGCGGATTTTGAGCACATAGAGTTCATGCATTGCTTCCGTGGAGCTAATGGGGCAACAGATTACATAGCTAGATCTAATGTCAATTGTAAAATGGATAATCTCCCTTTTAACATGGATTTCTGTAATATCATCCGAAAGGATGATCAGGGTGGCTTTCTGTCTTAAGAACCACCCCCTTTTTGCCTACTAAAAAAAAAGAATATATGTTGAGAGTCCTCATCTTTTAAATTTTTTTTCTTAATTAAAGTATTAGTATATATAATATTTTATATCACCCTTATTGGTTAGTCAACTAAAGAAATAAATTAATATCATTGTAATTTTGTTTGAATTTTTTTTAAATATATATTAATATATTAATTTTAATTTTCATTCAATGTTTTGATTTAAACACAATGATTAGAAAATAAAAATATTTTAAAGAAACAAAAAAAATCCTCTTATAATTTAATTAATTGAAAACCCTATAATTAATACATACATCACACATCATAAAAAATGGTTCTTATTTAAAGTAGGATTAATTTGCTAAATATTCATTCTATTTACCCCTATTTAAGTAAATTTCATTTTTATAACCTCGTTAAATAAATGTTCCCAAATGACATTTTTTCTCTTTCTTCCCAAATAGTTTCTCTGATGCATGGTTGCTTTGGTTTGCCAATCCATATGCAAATGCAATCGTTTCATTTGTTAATAGGATGGTGCTTTGATCTGTACTTTAGATTGCTTTCTTTCTTTTTTGCTTCTTTCAAACTTGTGATTTAGATTTTTATTTTTCAGGCAGGTATATTTGTGCGGTCATTGTAATTAAATGTGCTTTGAAATTGATTCATCCTCTTATAAATTGGTTTAATTTAGTGGATGTCCAAAAAAATGGACATAATTAAGTAAATTTTCACTTTTTAAAAAAAATTAGGTAAATGTCCATATTTGACAATTTTATCTTTCCTTCCTTCTCATCCCTTACCTTCTTCCTTCTCCTTTGACTTTTCTTAATTTTGACTAGTCAGCATTAACCATTTCATTCAATAACTAGATTTGATGACAATTATTTTCGATGACAATTGTTTGTGATAATTTTTATTGGTGACATTTTATTTTTTTTCTGGTGACAATTGGGGGAAATTTTTTCTAGTACTAGTGAACACTGTCACCAGCCTATTGTCATCCATTACAGAATATTGTCATCAACTATAGAACATTCTCACCTGCTATAAAATATTGTCACTATCAATTTTCACTAACTACAAAATATTGTCAACAACTACGAAACATTGTCATCAAATTATTTTCACCAACTTATTGTCACCAACAAGTGAACACTGTCACCAGACATTGTCACAAACCAATTGTTACCAACTACAAAAACATTGCCACTAATATATTATCCAACTTTTTGTCACCTACTATATATATAAAATATTGTCACCAAAATTATTCACTAACTACATACTCTCACCAACTACAGAATATTGTCACCAACAACTATGAAACATTGTCATCAAATTATTTTCACCAACTTATTGTCACCAACAAGTGAACATTGTCACCAAGCATTATCACAAATCAGTTGTTACCAACTACAAAACATTGCCACCAATCTATTATCCAACTTTTTGTCACCTGCTATAAAATATTGTTATCAAAATTTTTCACTAACTACATACTATCACCAACTACAAAATATTGTCACCAACCTATTATCAACAACTACAAAACAATGTCATCAAACTATTTTCACCAACTTATTGTCATCAACAAGGGAATGTCGTCACCAAACATTGTCACAAACCAATTTTTACCAATTACAAAACATTGTCACCAATCTATTATCTCTAAACAGAGAACATTATCACCGCCTCCTATTGTCACCAAAGTAATATGTTGTCACCAACAATAAAATAGTGTCATCAACCTATTATCACCAACTACAACACACTTGTTATCACCAACTACAACACACTCGAAATCAAATTCAAGAAACAATCAATTGAACAAGAACTCATCGATTTCAAATTCTCAAGACCAAAATGTGGTATGATATGACTATGATAAATGACAAAATGGAAGATTGTTGTTGGTTTTACAGACTAAGACCACTACTAGTACCACCTCTTCTCCGCCACTTATAACACTAGCATCACTCCCTCCGATAGATGTCTAAGGAAGCACGATGGTTTATGGATACCAAGGATCCGACTACTCGTTTGGCTTGAGCTCGAGTTATGAAATCCGCACCCACTACTAGAATTGTGTTAATAGACATCATGTCTTTTATATCGGTTAGAAAAACGCATGATGTTAAAAGTATTTATAACATCAATTTAAAAACTATTGATGTTATTGAAATTATAAATATCGGTTTAACTTTCTAGACGATGTTAAAATTTCATTTTGAAAAATAATCAAAAGCGCGCTGAATACACTAATAAGTTGAAATTTTATGCGGCAATAACTCTGTTCCCAATCACTTAACCAAAAACGGGGCATTCAGATTTTTTTAAAAAAAAACAAGACCCAAAGGCCAAAACCCACTTGGGATGAAATTTTTCTAAAGTAAAAGCGGTACTTTTACCGCTAATTTGAAATTTGGATTTTGCCTTAGAAAAAAAATACCAAATATCCCCAAATAACTCCTCCATTCACATTCAGATCCACCGACATCTCTCTCTCTCTGAAGTCTGAACGCGATAACCATGTTCGTCTGTACTGATCCCTCCCTCATCGACCATGTCCACCGCGACACCGCCTCACCTTTCGCCCCCCTCACGTCTTCTTCCTACGCAACGTCGACATGTTCTGCACATACCCTTTCTGATCTCCGGAGATTTGGGGTACATTGCAGGCAACTCCTTTCTTGTTCACGCTTCGTTGCTGCTCCACTTCTCCATACGCCGTCTTTCTTTTCCGTATGGAAGGTACTTCGCTTGTTTTCTCTTTCTCTTGTTCCCCTAATCCTCAATTCAGATCCATGGTTTTCTTTTTTATTAATGCATTTTTTAATCTAGGGTTTACCTTTCTTGTTCACCCATCGCTGCTCATTCGCTTCTTCAGACGCCATCTCTCTTCTTCATAGGTAAAATGCTTCTTCTTCTCTCTTTCTGTAGTTCCGCTTCTCCTCAAATCAGATCTAGGGTTTTTGTTTTGGTTAATTATTTTTTCGATTAGGGTTTACAATTTTCGTTTTGGGTTATGTTGTCTAGATGCTTCTGTTTTAGGTTGTTTATCAAGATGCTTCTGTTTTGGGTTTTGTTATGATTCCACTCTTTTTATTGCCTTATAATGGAACCACACCTGCTTCAGATTCACATAATGGTGGCTGGTGTGCAGGTGGTTCCAACAGTCAAGGTGATGGTAATATATGGGGGAACCCAAAGCTGCAAGTCATTGAGTGGAGGCGCATCTTGGAGTAAATAGGGTAATATCATTGCACTTGAGGGTAATCCAGTAGTCAAATATGTTCCTTCAAATATATATGTTCCTTCGATGAACAAAGTCATCACTTGTTTTTAGCTACTGCCATAAAGTTTGTGTTGTTTTCAAGAGTAATACCTGAAGTGCATGTTATTTGGTGCAATTTTCTTTCTATTTAAAGTTTGAGTTGCTTTAATTCACATGGAAGCTAGCTTGTGCTTAATGATTCTTTGTTTTAATAATATGCATAAAATAATACTCATGTTGCATGGCTTGCCATTTTTCTTTGCTGGGCTTCTATGCATTCCCTTCTGAAATGTATGTTTTTACATATACCTTTACGACTTAGCTTTTGTTCAGAGTAACTCGACTTGTATTTTATTTCCAATTTATTCGTTTTTCATGGAGGGCAGTGCTACATGTTAAGCTTTATCTCTACTCTTCAACTGTGTCCATGTGTGCAGTTTAAAGTGTATCCCAGTTTGCTGAATTTTATAGAACAAACTATTTTCCAAAGGTTATCTCCCTCACATTTCCTTTTGTAACTTCTTGATGTTCTCTCACTTATCTTATCTCCTTGTCACAATCTTTATTCATTTATGATTTTTTTGGGGTGATTTTCCAGGAATTGAACTTGTCGAAACTCATGGGTGGCATTAATCTTCGTGGGATTACCGCAGCAGGTTGAATCCTGTCCCTTTTCTTCAAACTAGTTAACATCTTGGAAGATATGAGTGTCCTCTGTTATTTTTAATTTTGCTAATATAGCTTCATGGCAATCCATTTAAAAATTTAGAATTTGTACAATCAATTTTAGCTTTCAAATTCAATCATCCTCTTTTACACCCTCTAGATTTATGGATACATAAAGCAAACAATTGACAAAAATGAAAATGCTTTGATAAATGAAGTTAGTATCTCATTGTTTTTTTATAGAGACTCCAATATAATTGTACCATGCAGTGACATGAAGTTTTGTTTTTATAAGGCCACAGTTTCCATTACGAGCATTGGGCATAGTTTGAATGGAAATCGTTCGGTCTTTGCACCTATTACCTACGGGTTAAATGCTTCTAAATCTTGCTACTGAAATAGTCAATTGTTATCTCTATCACTGCATTGCAATGGAGGAGTTAAGTCGTGCTTCAGGATTTATTTCCCTATCATATGGAGCTCATTCTAACATGTGCATAAATCAGTCGGGAGATCATACGTATGCTTCATAGTTTGGTTTTCCTTTTATAGCACTTAATGTTAATGAGATAATATCATCTTGATGATTTCCTAGGCCATGAAAGGAAATGCTGCTCAGAATGAGAATTATCTGCCATAGGTTTTAGTCATTCAATTTTTTCAGTAAATTCTCAATATATAACAAAAAAATAACTTACTATCTCGTATTTTTAATAGTTTTCTTTTCCACTTTTGCATTGATTGGACTAGAATATTAAGGGAAATAACTGCTCAGTAGAGCATATTCACTCCATAACTGAAGTTATAATTTAGTATTTGGGCTTTTTTTTCCTTCTATGAAAGCTTCTTAAAATACTAAAATGACAATAATGCTCTCTAAGAGCACAAGAAGTGTAAAAAATAAATATTTAGTAGTAAGAAATAAGAATTAATACCCACGTGGGTTTTAATTTGACATATGTGGGTACTACCTTTCCTTATGGCAACATGAATATGACTCTTGTGGATATCTTTTTCTAAATCAAAATGGGTTTAATGTGATAATCGATAAGTATATTCTACAAGCGGATGGTAAATATTTTCTTGAATTCACAATATTTTTATCAACAAGGCCCAATTAAATATTTTTAACCTCTTCTACTCTATTTGATTGTTTTTTTTTTCGACATATTTTTTTACTTTTGGCAGAATGAAGGTTGACACTGATTTGAAGTTGGATATATTAGATATTGTTTTAAAAGAAAAGAAAATCAAGAATGTAGTTGGTTTAGTTGGCTCTTCTCCCGTAGGGTACAGAAGTTTGTAGACGCTCGACCCCCTAGTATATACAAGCCAGACTTTATTGATGCGTTATATTTTTGACATGATTTTATTATCTTCTCATAGCAGAGGTGAGTGTGGTGTTACTTCAAAAGCAAAAAGATCTTGGAAACTGCTGGATGGTCTGCCAGCTGAGGTGATTTTACGAGCCTGGTCTATTAGCGTGCTCTTGGACTGTAAGAACGTAGGGTTCACCACTACAAGGGTACGCATGCAGACATCTTCTCTTCCTTTACTTTTTTATTGGCGCATCGGCTTTGCCTGTGTCTTATCCCTCTCTCTCCTGGGTTGCTCATTGCCTATAGTCTGTTTTCTTCAAATAAAGGAGTTATGTTCTGAAACAATCCACACAAGTTATATTCCTTTTTGGGTTTCCTGTAGTTGTTTTCATATGTTCTTATCAAAATCATAAAGTAATTGAAGCCTTAATCCAAATCAAGAAACTGAAACAGAAGCAAAAACAACAACAATGAATTAAAACTGAAATCCTAATCATAAAAAGAAAAACCCTAAAAATAGATAAACAAGAGACCAAGGACTTTGGCTAGGTAGGATAGAGATGATGGGAGAAAGGTGTAAATGGATTCTCTAGGTAAGTTTTTTAAACATTATCACATCCAATTAAACATGTGTGTTCATTTGCTATTAAACAGGTGTAAATGATTTGAAGGATAACTTATGTATTTGCTTACAATGGTATTAATGAATGTATTTTAATGAAGGGGTGATGTGATTAGTATAATGAATGTATTTGTGATTTGTCAATCACAAATACTTAATAATGATGCCCCTTGCTAACAGGTACTTGCATGGTCTTTTTTTGTAAGAAGGACGAGTTGGATTTGTATGGTTTTATTGACCCAGGAGCTACCTTTCTGTGTACAAGACCTGGTATGGTATGTGTTGGGGGTCCTCAGCAATTTTTTGAATGATGTTAGTCATTTGGGTTGTTGCATTTTGTAGCTTAACCGTTGTGGTGGATGTATGTTGGTGGATGATGTATTGAATGTGGTTAATATATACATATGTTGGTGGATGGTTTTTTGGTTGTAATTAACCGGTGGATGATGTATTGAATATGGTTAATACATGTTGGTGGATGGTTTTTTCGTTGTAATTAATAGGTGTGTTTCAATGTGTGAAATATATAGCTAATAACCGAAAGACATCGAACAAAAAAGCTATGTCTATTTTTGTACATACATCGACTTCAAAGACACAAAACGATTTCAGAAGTCTTGAATATATCAAAACTGCAATGTTATCTGATGTCAATAAGAAACATTACATCATTAAACCGGTGTAAATCGATATCTTACAACATAAAAACATCGTCTTCCAATTGAAAAACCGATTTCAAAATATACTAATAACATCGATTTCAAAATATTCAATAGGATACATTATATTTATATAAATTAACATCGTAAACTAAACGATTTTAGAAGTCTCGAATATATCAAAACTGCAATGCTACCTGATGTCAATAGGAAAAACTTACATCATTAAACCAGTATAAAACGATATCTTACAACATAAAAACATCGTTTCTAACTGAAAAAACGATTTCAAAATATACTAATAAAATCGATTTCAAAATATTCAATAGGATAGATTATATTTATATAAATTAATATCATAAATTTATTAATGAATCAAGAGTGCACACAAAATGAATAATGTATAACCGATGTGTATATCAACATAAAACATCTCTTTTAAAAAATTTAGTGATGTTAATGTCAATTTTTTTACTACCCTACAATGTTTGAAACATCCAGAAATGCAAAATAACAATGGTTGAACACTAGGTTCATCAACCAAAACGTAATTATATCAACGTACTTAAATCGTTATCAACAATAAAAACAATGTTATAAATAATTATAGACATCAGTTAAAAACCGATGTGGTAAAGTTTAGATCTTTAACACCACCCACTAACACGTTGAATTTTTTTTTTATTAACATCGGTTTATACCCGATGTCTATGAACAAAATTCTAGTAGTGACCCATGACCCCAATGACCCCAACGCCCTATATCACTCGATATCGTTAAGTCCTAACTAGCTCCTCGGCTATGCGATCATGATGGATGATCATCATGGTGATGATATTGGTACTGATCAATATGGACCCTTGTGGGACATAGCCTTTAGAGCGATCAACAACGTGGGTCATGGAGCCGCTCATGGCCATCATCATCACCATCACCGTCACCCTGAATTTGGAGGTCGTAGTCTTTCTCTAGCACTGCCAAGCACCAGCAGATCCCGACACCAATGAACGAGAGGTCCGGAAGGTCGAGGAAGCAGACACGTGAGGAAGGAATTGACTTGAATTGGAGGAGCTGAATTAGGTGACGACGGTGGTTTTGATCTCCCTATTTTCGATTTTGCATTTGAAAACCAGTGGAGGAGGAGTATGAGGAATTGGTTGTGCTGCTGTTGTAGAAGGCGGTGGCAGTGGAGGTTTTCTTGTCGTAGTAGGAAACGACGTCGAAGGCGGTGCCAGACTCGTGGCAGGTTGGGATTTCTAGAGAGATCGGACAAGAGGAGAACATGCGGTGAGGGGAGCCATGAATGAAGGCAGAAGCTTCAACTAGATAGGAAGAATTAGGTTAATTTAAAAGAAGGGTAGTTTAGGTATTAAGATAAAATTATGGACATTTACTTAATTACTAAATAAAAATGGACATTTACTTAATTACAAATTCTATATGGATATTCTACCAAAATTTTCCTTGATTTTTTTAAAAACTTCCCCTCAAGTAATTTGAGTTTGATTTTTTTTTAAAAACTTTTCCCTTCCTTGATTTTTTTACATTTAAATTCCTGTGTTTTGGATTTTTTAAAAAAACTCTCCGTTTGATTTTTTTATTTAACTTTTCCCCTAGTAATTTTAACTTTCGTTGTTTTTTTTTTTAAATTTTAATTCCTTGGTTTTTTTTTTTGTGCTTTTCTTTTTTTTTATTTGGCTCTCCCCAGTTAGTTAGGCGAGGCTTAGTTGATTTTTTTTAGTTTTAACTTTCGTTTAAATGTGTTTTTTATATTAGAAAACTATTTAAAAAAACCATTTATTCTACCATACATTATGTATATACATACTATATATACTAGTGGGGGGCCCAAACGTCGTGTGACCCACACTTCCCCAGGAGTCGTCTTTGCCCTACGTGGATTTCTGTTTTGCGTCTTTCCGGCGTCGAGACATCGTGTCAGCTGTGCTGTCCCATGCGCTCGCTATCCACTTCACCACGTCGGGTCTCCATCTTCTCAGTGCTGTGTCCGGTCTCGAATTATTTCCTTATCAAAAAAAAAAAACTAGTGGGGGGCCCAATTTAAATTTCGCCTCAGGCCATTAGAAACTCAGGTCCGGCCCCGATTTGCCTACGTGGTTAGCCCCATTCTTTTTGGGAAAAATTTGGTCAAATATCCGTTTAGAAAAGCTAATTAAGTAAATGTCCATATTTAAACAGATATTAAGTAAGTGTCCACAATTTTTATGTAATACCCACTATACCCCTGTTATAAAATTTTCATCACCCCTCCTTCCTTCGCTTAGTCAAATCGATCTCTTTCTTCCTCATCCCATCAGACATGATCTTCTTCTTCCTCCTCCCATCAGACATGATCGATCTTCTTCTTCTTCTTCCTCTTGCTAGTCGCTACATATCGCTAATCGCGATGTTGTTTTCGTCTGGTGTAGCGATCGTCGAGCAATTGCCCGCTCCTTTGCCATTAGTGTAGAGAGAGGCACCAATTATCCACTCCGCAGATATGAGCGTGGTCCGGCGCCGCATCCATAGATCTGAACAAGGACGGATCCTTTGAAGCCCGAGAATCTCCTATTTAATGAGAACGATGATTTGAAGGTCTCTGATTTCGGTCTCGGCGCAGTCTTCGATCAAATTCGTCAGGACGGCCTCCAGATTGGAAAGGGAATGAGTACAAGAATCTCCACATGGAGTACCTCGCCACGGGGACTGTGACGGATCTGGCGAAATCCAGCGCCAGCGAGAAGGATCTTCTCCGACGGTACACGCGATGCTTGGTCTTTGCAGCGCCAACAGCGGGAGCCTGGTTTTGTTCAATTTGTGGTTTTGTTCAATTTGTTGAATTGCATGCCCATTGTGGTTAGAGAAATTGCAGGAAAACAAGGTTATCATTGCTTGTTTAAGTTAGAAATTTATGTAGCTAAAGCCTATGAAATCTTCAATGACAACTTGAATCTAGATCAGTTTTTGTTGAATGATTGAGGATGAAGTTTCAGTTTGGTAACAATATTTTGTCATTGGTGGATTTGGTGACAATAGATTACTTTTTGCTTGGTTTTAGTCACTCTAGGGTATAATGTTTTGTCATTGGTGACAATAGATTACTACCTGTGATATTTAGTATGGTGATGACATTTTTTTATTACATGGTCTTGGTGACAAATATTTGTTGAAACAATATTTTGATATGAAACGGTGAAACAATAGTTTGATGACAATAAGTTGATGACAATATTTTATTGTTGGTGACAACAGATTACTAAAGTAGGTCGGTGACAATAGAGGGGTGGTGATAATGTTCTCTACTTAGGGATAATAGATTGGTGAACATGTTTTTAAGTTGGTGACAATTGGTTTGTGACAATGTTTGGTGGCAGTGTTCATTTGTTGGTGAAAATAAATTAATGACATTGTTTCGTAGTTGTTGACAATAGGTTGGTGACAATATTTTGTAGTCTGGCAATTAAGTATTACAAAGTTAAACTTTACATCAAATTTCATCTACTTAGAGTTATTATCGTAACAAAAATGCGTTAATATTAGATGAAAAATATGATGCCATTATAGTATTGTACATCGAATTATTCGTTTGCTCAAGTTTAGCCCCTCTAGGGTCTATGCTCTCCTAGTTCTAGGGTTTCAATTTCGTAACAAAAATGTGTTAATATTAGATGACAAATCTGATAACATTGGTACTGTACACACATTTTAGGGTTTAGGGTCAAGGCCCTAAACCCTAAATTCTAAACCCTAAACCCTAAACTATACTGTACATCAAATTTTCGTCTGCTCAGGTTTAGCCACTCTTGGGTCTATGATCCCCTTGTTATAGGGTTTTAGTTTTGTAACAAAAATGTGTTAATATTAGATGACAAATGTGATAACATTAGCATTATCAACATTTTAGTTTGATGAAAGGGCTTTCTAGTCGATGACAATTGGTTCTGAATAGGTAAATATATAGCTGTGGTGGTTGACGAAACATCAAATTATAAATAATATTTAATCATATGCATAAACGGGTTCCCGCTATATAAATTAACCCGTATCAGTTAAGTAGTGGATTTTCTCACCATCACCAAATAAACCTATTATTTATTCACATGTCCATCAAGTGACACCTATGGGACACTTGCCCCAAGCCAAGTGACATTTGTCACCCACCTCGGGACACTTGTCGATAAGGGCACATTGGGTTGGCCTATAAATATGGGTCAAGACCTTGGGACTCAGGGTCGGTTTTTTGGATGGCTCGAAGAGCCTTCCCGAGCGGGATTCATCTCGATCAGCGGGAGCCGACATTTGATGGAGCCCTTGGGAGGACGGTGGCACGCGTATCGCTTGAGCTCGGATCGGCACAGGTTTGGGTACGCCGATGGTAATCTCGTCGCGCATCTCAGGTAAGCCCGATCGTCTGGGCTCGCCCGCGTCCAACTTGATCCCGGAACCTGCCGACACGGGATTCTGAAAATTGGGCTTCGTCACTGGCGCCGTCCGTGGGGACCCCTCACGCTAAGAGGTAATGTTTCAAGGTAAGTAATCCATTTGTCTTACTTTGATCAAGGTTCCAAAATTCTTAAATCCGGATTCAGGCAAACGAACCACCGGCTTGAAGATGATACACCTACTGACGTATGTATGTTTGTGTTTGAATACGTGTATCGTTCGTCAATCTTATATATGCATATGTCATATATGTGTAGAATTAATTAAGTTCTCATAGAACATGTATATGCCTAAAAACTCCTGATATATATTTATGTATATATATATAGAGGTTTCAGTGGAACTGTAATAGATGTTATAAGATTATGATAATCAAAGCAAAGGGTCTATTACCATGAATCTAATATTTTATATGGCATAGCAGTAGAGCTAAAAGGATTAATGGGTTGTCGAAATTAATCCCTCTCAAAAGAATTCAAGCACGCTTTCCATTACATTCAAATCTTCATGTAATCGGATGTTTCGGGTGGATTCATGAAAGCTGCTAAATCATTGAGATTTTGAAGGACCGGGATAGGCCATTGAGTTTTTCAATAGGAAGAAACCATTTTGTTAACTGTAATTGTGATGGGTAGGTGACTAACCGCAACCAATTTTTTTTTTTGAAATCAGCAACCAATTTTTTGAACGCGGAGGATATTGCACACTAAATTGTTCGCAGAGTCTGACCGCGTTCAAACAGATCACCGTTTTGAAAGCTTGCTCCAAGCTGAGGAACAACTAGAGATCGCGAGAGGCCCCATTCAACATTAGTAAAATTGTCAATATGAACTGATCCATGGAATACATACGTTTGTCTCTTGTTCTCCATGTGCTATTCCTAACCAGTGTAGGAGGGGACTCGATCGACAAATTTGAGATCGTGCAAACTTGATACCCGTCCATGACAACAGGAACAAGGCTATCTCCGCACCCGACCGTATCCATAACCCTTGCCTGGATGAGGGTACAAGAGTCCCTTCACGGTCTCTCTCAATGTCATCGAACCGATCGCGGGGAGGGATCGAGTTGAGGCAGGGGCGTGAACTAATCTTGTTGTTCGCGTCCGGCACGGGCCTTTCGCAACCCATCAGCCAGTTTGAGGTAACCATTTCCATTTGCTCATACCACAGTCTCATTTTGCCCATCACTATCCTCGCAGCGGCAACATATTCAATTTCATGGCTTGCGGCCACGAATCTGTCTATAAACCCATCAGGGAGCGAATGCAAGGAAGTTAATCCACTTCTATAAATTATTACCATTGGGATATAATCCATCTCCTTCAAGTAAACGATGGTTTCTATGTGCCATCCGCGTCCCCTTTGTCGAACGGAGGTGGGTCCGCGACTTTGATCCCGCCCAGTTATGCCATCAGTGACACTGCTTTGGGCTGAAGTGGGATTTATCTTTTCCAATCACTTCAATTCTACCTCTTCGGATCGGTTCAAATTGTGGTGATATAGACATGTAACTTTTTCGGAATCTTACATCTTATTCCAATGGAAACCGCGACAACGATCATGGAGAATGGCAGATCCAACCAAATCTTGCAAATGGAAATTACTCGCGGAAGTATGATATCTGCAGGGGACGTTTAAGAAACTTCGAAACTCTGTAGCCTCCACAAACCGTGTTCCGCCGCGGATGAAGGAGAGAAACAGGAGAGGGGGGCGCTGGGTATGAGACATCGACCTACCTATTTAGACGCGGAGAGGTTGGCAGGCCAAATAGATGGGCCCATTAATCAACAAAACGCTAGGCCTCTCCACAAATATACTATTAAGTCCTAGGACGCAAGAGCTTGCTCCGCGTCGGGCATCCGGTCGTAGAGTTGGCCTCCCGGATCGTAGATTTTATTTAGTCTCCTTACGCGTGATCTTGTCCCGCGTCGGGTATTCGGTCGTAGAGCTGGCCTCCCGGATCATAGATTTTATTTAGTCTCCTTACGCGTGATCTTGCTCCGCGTCGGGCATCCGGTCGTAGAGCTGGCCTCCCGGATCGTAGATTTTATTTAGTCTCCTTATGCGTGATCTTGTTCCCCGTCTGGCATCCGGTCGTAGAGCTGGCCTCCCGGATCATAGATTTTATTTAGTCCCCTTACGCTGGAGCTTGGCTCCGCATCGGGCCTCCGATCGAATCTGCATTCTCGGAGATGATAGTTTATATTAAGTCCTAGAACGCTGGAGCTTGGCTCCGCGTCAGGCCTCCGATCGAATCTGTATTCTCGGAGATGATATTTTATATTAAGTCCTAGGACGCTGGAGCTTGGCTCCGCGTCGGGCCTCCGATCGAATCTGCGCGCATTCTCGGAGATGATATTTTATATTAAGTCCTAGGACGCTTGAGCTTGGCTCTGCGTCAGGCCTCCGATCGAATTTGCATTCTCGGAGATGATATTTTATATTAAGTCCTAGGACGCTGGAGCTTGGCTCCGCGTCAGGCCTCCGATCGAATCTGCATTCTCGGAGATGATATTTTATATTAAGTCCTATGACGCTGGAGCTTGGCTCCGCGTCAGGCCTCCGATCGAATCTGCATTCTCGGAGATGATATTTTATATTAAGTCCTAGGACGCTGGAGCTTGGCTCCGCGTCGGGCCTCCGATCGAATCTGCATTCTCGGAGATAATATTTTATATTAAGTCCTAGGATGCTGGAGTTTGGCTCCGCGTCGGGCTTCGATCGAATCTGCATTCTCGGAGATAATATTTTATGTTAAGTCCTAGGATACTGGAGCTTGGCTCCGCTTCGGGCCTCCGATCGAATCTGCATTCCCGGATCAAATATTTTATTAAGTCCCATTACGCGTGATCTTGCTCCGCGTCGGGCATCCGGTCATAGAGCTTGCCTCACGGATCAAGGATTCCTTTAAGTCCTATTACGCTGGAGCTTGCTCCGCGTCGGGCATCCGGTAGAGCTCGCCTCCCGGATCGAAGATTTAATTAAATCCCTCAAACGCTGGAGCTATGCTCACAGAGGGCCTCCGATCGTAGCTGGTAAGCTCGCGGAGATAAACTCTTAACGAGTATAAACTAAGCCCCTCGACGCTGGAGCTATCGCTCACGGAGGGCCTCCGATCCTAGCTCGTATGCTCACGGAGATAAACTCTTAACGAGTATAAACTAAGTCCCTCGACGCTGGAGCTATCGCTCGCGGAGGGCCTCCGATCGTAGCTCGTATGCTCGCGGAGATAAACTCTTAACGAGTATAAACTAAGTCCCTCGACGCTGGTGCTATCGCTCGCGGAGGGCCTCCGATCGTAGCTCGTATGCTCGCGGAGATAAACTCTTAACGAGTATAAACTAAGCCCCTTGATGCTGGAGCTATCGTTCACGGAGGGCCTCCGATCGTAGCTCGTATACTAACGGAGATAAACTCTTAACGACTATAAACTAAGTCCCTCGGCGCTGGAGCTATCGCTCAAGGAGGGCCTCCGATCGTAGCTCGTATGCTCACGGAGATAAACTCTTAACGAGTATAAACTAAGTCCCTCGACGCTGGAGCTATCGCTCGTGGAGAGCCTCCGATCGTAGCTCGTATGCTCGCGGAGATAAACTCTTAACGAGTATAAACTAAGCCCCTTGATGTTGGAGCTATCGTTCACGGAGGGCCTCCGATCGTAGCTCGTATGCTCACGGAGATAAACTCTTAACGAGTATAAACTAAGTCCCTCGACGCTGGAGCTATCGCTCGTGGAGGGCCTCCGATCGTAGCTCGTATGCTCGCGGAGATAAACTCTTAACAAGTATAAACTAAGCCCCTTGACACTGGAGCTATCGCTCACGGAGGGCCTCAGATCGTAGCTCGTATGCTCACGGAGATAAACTCTTAACGAGTATAAACCAAGTCCCTCGACGCTGGAACTATCGCTCGTGGAGGGCCTCCTCCTCGTAGCTCGTATGCTCGCGGAGATAAACTCTTAACGAGTATAAACTAAGTCCCTCGACGCTGGAGCTATCGCTCTCGGAGGGCCTCCGATCGTAGCTCGTATGTTCGCGGAGATAAACTCTTAACGAATATAAACTAAGCCCCTTGACGTTGGAGCTATCGTTCACGGAGGGCCTCCGATCGTAGCTCGTATGCTCACGTAGATAAACTCTTAACGAGTATAAACTAAGTCCCTCGACGCTGGAGCTATCGCTCGCGGAGGGCCTCCGATTGTAGCTCGTATGCTCGCGGAGATAAACTCTTAGCGAGTATAAACTAAGCCCCTTGACGCTGGAGCTATCGCTCACGGAGGGCCTCCGATCGTAGCTCGTATGCTCACGGAGATAAACTCTTAACGAGTATAAACCAAGTCCCTCGACGCTGGAACTATCGCTCGCGGAGGGCCTCCTGCTCGTAACTCGTATGCTCGCGGAGATAAACTCTTAACGAGTATAAACTAAGTCCCTCGAAGCTGGAGCTATCGCTCGCGGAGGGCCTCTGATCGTAGCTCGTATGCTCGCGGAGATAAACTCTTAACGAGTATAAACTAAGCCCCTTGACGCTGGAGCTATCGTTCACGGAGGGCCTCCGATCGTAGCTCGTATGCTCACGGAGATAAACTCTTAACGAGTATAAACTAAGTCCCTCGACGCTGGAGCTATCGCTCACGGAGATAAACTCTTAACGAGTATAAACTAAGTCCCTCGACGCTGGAGCTATCGCTCGCGGAGAGTCTCCGATCGTAGCTCGTATGCTCGCGGAGATAAACTCTTAACGAGTATAAACTAAGCCCCTTGACGCTGGAGCTATCGTTCATGGAGGGCCTCCGATCGTAGCTCGTATGCTCACGGAGATAAACTCTTAACGAGTATAAACTAAGTCCCTCGATGCTGGAGCTATCGCTCGCGGAGGGCCTCCGATCGTAGCTCGTATACTCGCGGAGATAAACTCTTAACGAGTATAAACTAAGCCTCTTGACGCTGGAGCTATCGCTCACAGAGGGCCTCCGAACGTAGCTCGTATGCTCACGGAGATAAACTCTTAACGAGTATAAACCAAGTCCCTCGACGCTGGAACTATCGCTCGCGGAGGGCCTCCTGCTCGTAGCTGGTAAGCCCGTGGAGATAAACTCTAAATGAGTATAAATTAAAGTCCTTCAATGACGGAGCTCTCATCCGCGGAAGGCTTCCTGATTGAGCTACGAAAGGCTTGATTCTCTTACCAAGAGATACGTAGGCAACCCACTAATAAGTTGGGTACAGCCTAGACCAAACAAACTTACTTAAAACATTACACCAAAAGTCTGATATATAGAAGACAAAGTACAAATGCATATGTTGTCTCGTTTGAATCGAACCCTAGCTAAGACTTAACTTAACTAAGGTCCGAGGAGCTGTGACGAAACATCAAATTATAAATAATATTTAATCATATGCATAAACGGGTTCCCGCTATATAAATTAACCCGTATCAGTTAAGTAGTGGATTTTCTCACCATCACCAAATAAACCTATTATTTATTCACATGCCCATCAAGTGACACCTATGGGACACTTGCCCCAAGCCAAGTGACATTTGTCACCCACCTCGGGACACTTGTCGATAAGGGCACATTGGGTTGGCCTATAAATATGGTTCAAGACCTTGGGACTCAGGGTCGGTTTTTTGGATGGCTCGAAGAGCCTTCCCGAGCGGGATTCATCTCGATCAGCGGGAGCCGACATTTGATGGAGCCCTTGGGAGGACGGTGGTACGCGTATGGCTTGAGCTCGGATCGGCACAGGTTTGGTTACGCCGATGGTAATCTCGTCGCGCGTCTCAGGTAAGCCCGATCGTCTGAGATCGCCCGCGTCCAACTTGATCCCGGAACCCGCCGACACGGGATTCTGAAAATCGGGCTTCGTCAGTGGTGAAACCAAAGGAATACAAAAAAGCAAGACCAAACAAGGGTCTTACGTAAGAAGGGATAGACCACTATACCAAAATGCCCCTCTAAGTACCCCAAAAAGAAATACTCTACCTCCCAAAAGAGAGCAATACTCTACGCCTCTAACCATCTATGCCACAAGCAGTACTATCCATCTTCCAAACGAACCCAACCTACCATCACGCTTAGGTGATCACCCAAAAATATATAGACAATAATCATCTCCCACGCCCACGAGCACCCACACGCACTTTGCCTTTGCACAGTGCAGATACCCGGGAACGGACGAGTGAAATAATTTGTGCTGCACAATTATTTACATCAAACTTCTCATCACAAAAAACTTGCCTATTTCTAGCAATCCAGGAGAAATAAATCAGCCCCTGCAGCGCAAGCAGCTTGGTCTGGAATACCTTTGACTTCGTTAATGACAATTAATTTCTAAAAATAGGTGCTTGACACTAGATTGGTGAAAAAGTTTTATTGTTGGTGACAATAGATTATTGACCAAAGCTTGATGAAAATAGGTTGGTTACACTGGTTTATTGTTGGTGTCAATAGATTACTGAAAAAAGGTTGGTGACAATGTTTTTTAAAAGTTGGTGACAATACGGTTGATTAAACAATATGAAAACAGTGTTCTGTAGTTGGTGACAATGTATTGGTGATGTATAATTTTATGGTGACAATTTTTTTAAGGTTACAATATCATGGTGACAATATATTGTCATGAACCATGTCATTAATAGTTGTCACCAACAATTATCATCAGGAAAATCATCTATTAGCAGAAAAACCTCATTTGTCACCGAGGAAAAGTGTTACTGGCAAGTGGCAACTGTCACTGGAAGAAAATCAATTGTCACCCAAATTTTTTTGTCACCAACAATTATCACAAAAAAAAAATCAATTGTCACTAGAAAAGATTTTCCCCTAACTGTCACCGGAAAAAATAAAATGTCACAAAAAATCAATTGTCGCCAAAATAATTGTCACAATTAACTGTCACCGGAAAAATATACTCAACTGTCACCAAAAAATTGTCACCAAATGCAGGCGTTGAACGGAATGGTCAATGTTGACTAGTTAATGTTAAAATTAAAAATGGTCAAAGGGGAAGGAGGAAGGGTTAGGGATGGGGAATGATGGGTATTTTTGGAAAAAATGGACATTTACTTAATTATGTAAAAAAAGTGGACATTTACTTAATTTTGACATGAAAAATGGATATTCACCAAATTTAACCGAAAATCAAAGGCCAAAAAAAAAATTCAAACACAAATAACTGGGGGAGTTTAAAAAAAGACTAGTTAATGTTAAAATTAAAAATGGTCAAAGAGGAAGGAGGAAGGGTTAGGGATGGGGAATGATGGGTATTTTTGGAAAAAATGGACATTTACTTAATTATGTAAAAAAAGTGGACATTTACTTAATTTTGACATGAAAAATGGATATTCACCAAATTTAACCGAAAATCAAAGGCCAAAAAAAAAATTCAAACACAAATAACTGGGGGAGTTTAAAAAAAGAATCAAACGAGGAAAAATAAAACAACTGAGTTTTGAACCTTAGACCTCAATTTCAAATAAGCATTTTTCCATGAGTCCCTAACCAATCGGGCTACTTAAACTTTCATATATTTTTAAGGATTGTCTAATAGTAATATAATTAAAAACAAAATTTATTGGCCCCTTTACAAATTGGGCCTGAGGCGAGGCCCACAGGTCCGGCCCTGAGGCAAATCGCACTCCCTGCTTTAGTATATATATTATATTATATATTATATAGAATATAGATTGTTTTGACTCTTCCTGCTTGTATTTTGTTCAATTTCCCTATCACTTTATATGTCTATAATGCACTTGCATCTTGGACTCGAAAACACCCTCACGGCTAATTCAGAGAAAAAGTGTACACATCTGTACGACACCCAAATACCCAATATCCTACTTCATTGCAAGATACACTAGGATGTTTTTGTTTTGTTTTTACTTTGAATATAGTTACAATTAATCGAATCAAAACAGCCATTTCCAAATTTGTAAAATTGAAAACATGATTTGAAAGGAGCAGGTTCAATTAATTGGTCATTTTCTTCATCATTAATGTTTAGGTCGCTTGGCTAACCAATTGATCGTATCGCTGAGGTTAACAGTTCAAAATGGCGTTTTGCTTGATGGAATTAAGGAGTTCTCCTAGTTTTCAAAATTGAACAGCCAAACAGACGGAGCAGCTACTTTTGGCTACAATCCCAACGGCTAAATTAGATTAATGGAGT
The DNA here is from genome assembly GCA_037127255.1 of Persicaria tinctoria. Lineage (NCBI taxonomy): Eukaryota > Viridiplantae > Streptophyta > Magnoliopsida > Caryophyllales > Polygonaceae > Persicaria > Persicaria tinctoria. The sequence continues at coordinate 34,987,460 of JBANSL010000012.1, read as the reverse complement.
ACTCCACGCAGCCAAAACAAGCCTTTATGTCCTCTGAATCACTCTCAGCTTAGCACTCCTACAACGGCAATTTAATTTCTCTTCCTCCTTGGATGCAGTCACCGGTCTCTTTGTCAGAATAACCCCATTGCTGCCTTTAACAGCCTGTTTAATCCAAGCTTCCGTTTCGAAATCAACCTGTTTTGTTATTTCTGGTTCGTTGTTGTAGACTTCATTGGACTCCACGGATCTGCTGTCGATAATGTCAAGGAATGTTTGTTTCACGATTCGGTCCTCCAGGCTGTGGAAAGAAATCACAGCAAGCCGGCCTCCTGGTGCAAGGCAGTCGAAGCAAGCATGAAGGGAATCCTTCAATGTTTGGAGTTCATCGTTGACAGCGATCCTCAGAGCTTGGAAAACACGTGCCGCTGTTTTTATCCAACCCTGCCTTCCCTCTGCAGCAATTAAATTGATTATTCAGTCACAACACAAGTCACTGCATATGGTTCCTAAAATAGGAAGAATAACCAGGGGGTAAACTGTTGAAATCACCCCTCATATCGAGTCTACTCTTTATAAGCAAAGAGTTTAAGCACATATACATTGTCAGGAAATAAACATGAGCAGTGTAAAGCATCTAAATTACCCTTCCTTCAAGCATCTACTTTAAACATATTTTGGACATTTTCCTATTTTTCCCTACTGGTTTAATAAAGAGGCTAAAAGTTGGCATGAGTGTAAATTTGTAACAAATACTCCGTATGAATAATGCATGATTAAATGCAATTTTGCTTATAAAATGTGATGCAACGTCACATATATTTAAGGATGATTTGGAGTATGTTACTAAAAAAACGTAAAATTGAAGATTGTGTTAATACAAAGTACTTTCAGTGTAAGATGTATTTGTAGGCCTTGTTAATACAAAGTAACAACAGTGTATTTACGAACCTCTGAGCAACAAAATAGCATTTAATGTCCACAAAAGAGCTGGTAATGGAAGTGGCCAAATGACTCTTCCAGCAACCCAGCAGTCCAAAGAGGAGCATCAATGTCAGAATATAAAAATGAAAGATGTGGAAATAGGATATATAGTACCTTGTTTTCTTGCACTTTCCCGAATCAAATTCACTAATTCTGTAGTAGAATGCAGCCCACCCTCTTGACGAGCCTGAACAATCTTACGCTGGAGGTGGAACCAGTTGCTTTCTTCGCCATAATCCCTCAGAATTCGGCCAATATCAGTAGCTGGCCAAGAGTTCAAGATGTCCTCCGCTTTTAGTGTTCCCTGTCACAAACCTGCTCCATTCAGCTGATCTAATAAATAAGCTCTAGAAAAAACCTAGACTAGAGAAACAAGTCAGGATTAGAAAACCTATTGGAAGGAACAGAAACAAGTGCCATATTTATGCAACAATATAAGTTGAAGGAGCAAATGTAATCTCACATGGGCAGATTCTACTAAAAATTGATACGGTTTCAGCACCATGAATGAATGCGACAATGCCAATAGCCATAGGGTGGAGTACGAGGGAATATTTTCCTCAGGGTCTTCACTCCAACCAATACATATGAGTGCAAATTGCAATTTCAATTCATGATCGTTTCTTGTACAAAGCAAAATTTTCTAGTCCAATCCTCCCTAAAAGTTTAGGAGATTCCACAATTAGTGTTGTCTTCTTTGAGCAGTGATGAAGAAAATAAATGGTTTTCTGTGCTTACAGATTTTGCAGATAGCAACAGTTAATTTAGCTGAAAATTTATAAAAAAAAATAAAATAAATTAAAAACTACAAAAGAAAAACAAGATAGTTTTAATGAAAAATGTAGTGTATTTAACAAGTTCATACCTGAGGGTCCATCCGCATATCTAAAGGGCCTTCATTTAGGATACTAAAACCTCTCTGAGCATCATCAACCTGTAAGTAAAAGTTTTCATTTTTCGGATGCACAGATCATTTTAAAGAACAAAGTGATGTTAGTGTTGGGAACACAAATCCCACATCGATTGTGGGGTGGAAAATCCTACAAAATACCGGAGTTAAAGCCCCTACACAATGAATTCAACTTTTGTGATACCATGAATGTTACGCTTCCTAAAGAGTCCACATTCCCGACGTTTATGTGGGCAACAAGTTTTTCTATCGCGTACAAATGTGTTCATTGTGGGGACATGCCCGACATCTACGTGGGCAACAAATTTTTGGTTACATTAAAAACACCTACACCTATTAAGTTAGTGTTTTCAATTGAGCAAATTTCATCTTCAATCATCAATCTTAGGAGTTGTTTTATGACAATATATAACCTTTATCTTCTATAAATTCCCTAATGAAAACATCTAAGTAATTTTTTTTTTGTTAAAACTCCGTCTAATGTCTTAGGACAAAATAAATGTCAGGAACCATTATCAGTTATCAAAAGACTCAGAGTTTGGAGTTCACTATTAGATAATCCGTGAAGTTAGGACTTGGAACCAAACATGCAAGATATTTAACATTTCAACGACAGAAGGACCAGTTTCACAATGTTTTCCATAGGTTCACGACTTTACTAGGACAAGAAAAATAGAGTCCATCATGAGATAACCTAAAAGTTTAGGATCACGCATATAATTTACTTTGTTTAGATTTAGACCCAGTACAAGAACACACAACAAACTCGAAGAAATGACACAAAAACAATTCCAAAGGGGTAATTAGCAAACTAGAAGAAACTCCGTCTAATGTCTTAGGGCATACAATTTAGCATAAGCTATTAAGCTGTTCACCATTACCGCCACCTAAAAACTCCACAAGCACAACTACAGTATTTTTCCATTCGTCATAGGCTCATATACTTTGCAGATAGCAGATAAACTGCAAAGGTATTTCAAATAAATAAATAAATAATGAAGTATAATTAAATAAATTGACAGTGCAAAGTGCAAACAATGCAGATGTTATAAACACGGATAGAAACCACTAGGAGCAAGGATCTCACACCTAGAAAAACCACTCAAGCAAGAATCTCACAAAGAGGACATTGGTGGAGAATCTCCAAATATGTATTCAATTCAATAATTCATTTCCTTACAAGCTCTAGCTGATTCTCCTTTTATAATGGAAAACCAGTAACTAACTCCTAATTAATAATAATAAAACTTAAATCCTAAATTCTGCTACTAACTAGATAGTGGAGAACATGGAGACAATGGCTAAAAACTAGGATGTGGGAATGGAAAACCAAAAACTAACTAGAAGCAACCCCAACAGATTCTCTATCTTGAGTTATCTTTAGTTTTTGGAGAACATTGGGATTGTTTTTGGTCCAACAGCTTCCCCATTACATTCTCCAAAATAGAGAATGAGGAGAAAAAATAGAAGTCATTCCCTAAATTTGGAGGAAACTCCGTATATTTGGGGTAAACTCCATGATGGGAAAGCTGTTAGAGTTTAGCAAAAAAAAAATCAGAATAAGTGATTTACAAATCTCTATTTTGGAGAATGTGATGAAGAAGTTGTTGGGCATGCTCTAACTAACTAAATTATGTTAGAAAATGAAGATATTAATTAAAACTTAATAGAATTATACTGGGGGTCATATCAAACACACTATAGGGCTTGAAGTAATTAAACTTCTGCAGTGAAAACAAAAGGCTAACCTGCATGGATGACATACCGAGGTCCATCAAAATCCCATCCACTCCCGAGGCTAGTAAGTTCTGATCAACCTCACAGATGGCTTGTTTGATTTCCCTGAAGTTCTTCAAATAAACGTGAGCTTTGAAATCGGTTCCGTGGCCTTTATGAACGGCATTCACAAGGCTGTTGATTCGTGATTTAGCCTTTTCATGGGCTATGGGATCAACATCTAATCCAACAATTACTTGCAATTCTGGATGGGTTTGAATTATCTGTTATTTCAATTATGCAGAATCAGAGAATAAGAAATAAAACCTTTCAGAGATATTACGAAGGAAAGTAAATGGTAAGATGCAATCATGAATCATCACTGAAGTTATTGTGAAAAATGTATCCGAGCAAACATCTAATAAGACATTATTTGCACACGCTCTGATAAATAAATGTTTCAAATGGCATCTTCCTAAGGACATTCATGAAAAAGACATCAAGACCAGAAAGTCCATTTAAAACATAAAAAATAAAAATAAATAGACAATAAGAACCAATTCAACTACACTAACTTATCATCAATCTGATGGACAGAAAAAAATAGTTACACTCAATAGCAGCATATGAAAGCTGAATCAGGCTCACTCAAGTTCATATATTTATATATAACTAAACAAGCTACTACCTGATCTGCATGTTCCTTAACAGAACCAAGTTCCAACATGACATGGTAGGCTTAACTTGTACATGTTAATAAACAAACTCGGTTCTCTCAATAGTAAACTCGCATGTAATCTTGTTGAGAAGCCTGAATAAACAGTTCTACCTCTTAGCCTATGCTACCTGTATGTTATGATGCAAGACATCACACGTATGCTCTTCCTAGCCAAGCTGCAGTTTGTTTATGAGACTCCACACTTCATGCTATTATATGTGGTTGAACAGGGATTTCTAGCCTCAAAACAAAAGGAAACCGGTAGTCTTAACCCCCCGTTTGGTTGAAATCTTGAAGATTATGTAAACAGAAAGAGTACTAATGATTCAAATCTAGTCCATCATTGACTTGTTATTCATTAATCATAAATTTAATATCAATTCGTCCTCTCTCATTTTCTATACAAAAGTTGGCATCTTTCCCAACTTGATTCTTCATGTTGAACATGAGTTTCAAAATGATCATATCTTTACCTCAAACACTCCTCCATAATTAAAAAAAAAAAATTAGTCATTTCCGCAGCGACAAAATTATAAACAGTTTCAAAATGAGAATATCTTTCCCTTAGCTCGTTGCACTGAAGAAGAAACGTGTTGCAGCTAATCTGTAAACTCAATTTCAGAAGCTTTACTTCTCCAATCAAATCAATTTCCACAAACAAACCTACAACTAGAAAATAAATACACCTTCCCGTCGGGGGAAAAAGCACAATTTCAGCCAAAGCTAGGTCAAAGAAGATAAAGAAGCACTCACAGCGGAGGAGTGGCCAGCGGCGCCAAGGGTACAATCAACAAACGAGCTGAGCTGAGAGGAGGCGAAAACATCCAAAATTTCGCCGAGCATGACAGGAATGTGAGTTCCAGCATCGCCAAACCTCTTGACGAATTCCTCGTCGAACTCCCTCCCGGACCTCGTCCTCTTCTTCAGAAGCTCTTGCAGAGGCGTTGCCTTCGGAGAAGACAGTGCAGTCTTCCTGCTGATCTTCTCCTGCTCTTTCTTCTTCGTCTTGTTCTTGGCCTTCGCCTGCGAGGTCTTAGTACCGGCAATGGCGGTGGCGCTGAAAGGGGATGAAAGTATGGAGATGCGGTGGATTGTAAGGGGAGATCGGGGGAATTGGAGAGGGTTTGTGAAGGAAAGGAAGAGCCTTTGAGTGGTCACTCTCGCCATTTTCGCACCAAAACGAAGTCCTATCTTCGGTTTCAGGGAGCAAATGATTTGAACTCTCACACCCACCTGACGTCCTGACCTCCCACAGATGCTTCAAGTTCGAAGGTGCTCATATGTGTAAATAAGTAAATTACAAAAATCACCCTTAAGTTTTTCACAAACACCCTGCAAATTAGGGGATCAGAGAGAAATGAAGAATTTGGTGAAATATCTATTTACTCCCATTTAGGATTGTTAATTAAGTACTGTAAATGAAATTCATCAAACAATTAAATAAACGGAAATTTCACGAGGTATAACGTTTTTCACGGGGTGTACAATACTTTCATCTATTTCGTATGGTACCCCTCAAGTTACAGTGAATTTCGTAATATGACCCTCATCAGTTAAGGTTAACGGAAGGGGGGCGGGCGACTCGGAGAAGAGGAGCTCGTCGGACGCCAGCGCCGGCCTTGACTGGAATCTGGAGGTGGGGAACATCATGTGGATCGAAGTCCGGCGAGTTTCTTTGAAATTTTTCGAAAATTAGGGTTTAGGTATGGTGATGTTTGGTTCTGGTTACTTCCGGTGACTTTTGATGCTTGTTTGCGGTTGATTGTCATACCTTTGGTCTGGTTTTGTTTGATGTTCGTTGCCTTGTTGTGATTTGCTGCTACACCAGATCTGCTCCTGGTTTCTTCTTACTGAATTGAGGCAGGGTGCTGGTAGCTTATGGGTTGCCTTGTTGTCAACTCGCCACGTCTGTCTTGCATCTTCTTTTTCAACTTCTCAACCATTCTTTTCTCTCTTCTTTACATTTGGGCACCGAACTAGCTCATGCCCACACACTTTACATTCCTTACAATCTCCCATCAGGAATCCAGATCCTCGATATCAACTCCACAAGTTCATCTCCTGCTATTATGGAACAACTAGTTAGAATTCCAAATTTGAAATCCATAATACTAAACTTAAAGTCCCAAATTCAGAAACTCAAATTCACAAATTCAAGCTCAAAAGACACAATTCTAAATTCTGATTTTCAGAAAATTTCAATTTGATATATGGGAACTTCGATGATAATGGATTCCCAAATTTGAATTTAGGGATTGGAATTATAGCTTTTCTGGTTTCTGACTAAGTGACCAGATTATGCAAACTTTGGCAATATTTGCCACACAAAACTAAAAATTACTAGTGATGTGGTTTCATGGGTGTATCATGTATTCAGTTAGGAGAGTTCTCTCAAACTCAATTAATACTTGCAAGCTATTATGAGGGATTAGTTGTTCATCTTGTAAAGAATTCAAACAAAAACAGAGTTTACACAAAAGCAATTCATTAGATGGGTTCATATTCAGTGATGGTGTAGTATTGCTGCATGAAAATAACCCATCATGTGTGATTCAGGACTATGTTACAACGAGGTGGTATAGGGCCCTTGAGCTTTGCTGTTTCTTTTTCTCCAAGGTGTGTTTATGTTCACAATTTGTCATTTTCTGCTTGTAGACAAATCTTCCTATTTGTGCATCCTAATATACAAAGGCAACGGGTCTTCCACATTCATCTGCAATGGGATTTTGTATCCTTAAAGTTCCAAGATCAATGGGATTTTGTATTCATGTATAAACATGCAATAATAGAAATTCATGTAAAAAGCAGTGCATATATTCAAATGTAATATTCCAAAACCAACTATGAGAAGATTACTATAATAATCTGAAACAAAATTGTACTTGAAACTTCTTTTGAAGCCTATTAGCTCAAAAGGTGGAGCGTGTGCAGATGCACAGGGTGTGGGTTCGATTCCTACATAGGCTAATATATTAGATTGATGGTCAACAAGGGTGCAATCCATATGATATCTGCCATGGTACGAATGAGATGTGTAACTAATTGGTTGGCCAATTAATATAGAAAGAAGCACTCTTTTGTCAAACAACTACCTTAACAATTAGTATAACTCACTAAAAACATCTAAATATATGTTTATCAAGTTAGCACCTTAGGTGTATTTTTTAAGGTTTTGTTAACTTGTGTAAGGCTAAGAATAGGAAATGCATGGAAGATTTTCAGTTGACATTTTAACAAAACGAATACATACAGGATAAATATAAATACATACAAGGATGGATATGGATGATTTTCGGTTGCCATTTTGGCAAAAATCAGCAGCTAGAAACATGTATGACAGCAGTAGCTTTAAACACATTTATCAGCACAATAGCTTGCAAAAATCAGCAGCCAGAAACATGTATGACAACATACAGTAGCCTTAATCACCCAGCAGTGCTTTCACCCACATAAACAAGTATGACAGCAGCAGCAAAACGTATGACAACAGTAGTTTTAAACACCAAAAGTGGCTTCCATGTTGTCTCAATTTATATTCTTCTTCATGTTCTGGCTTTCAAGCTAGGATTGCAAACTAAAGAAGGTGAAAATACAATTAAGTTGAGATTAGCCTATTCGGGATTTGAACCCGCACCGATGTCTCTACCATTTGAGCTAATAGGCTTAAATTTTATCATGTGGAATAAGAACAAAAAAAAAAAGTGATAATTATTAGGGTGATGCAATGATTATTGATTTTTTACTGTCATACATTACTTGCTATCATACACCAACAACTTATACATTACTTGGTGTCTTACCAACCATATGTATCCTATTCGAATCCATTAGCATGTGAAGCTCAACTACAAGGACTATTGGCATGTTAAATTCAGGGTCACAAACTTCAATTATGGAATGAACTACACGCCGTGGAATATGGTCGTGCAACATCCTAACTTTGAAAACCTCACTCCATCATTCAGTCATTGACCCCATATGAAGACTTGACTCTTGAGTAAGTTCACCTTCAGCATAGCTTTGCTCTCATATACTGTGTATTTCTAACGTTGAACTTTAGGGGTGGTTTTGTGCAAATAACTCTATTATTGCATACTGTATGCTATAAAGATATCTCTGAAAGCTTTCTCAAACAAGCCTAGGTGTTAGTAGTCTAAAATTTTCAACTTTGTAATTCTTAAACCTTTATTCTTCTTGGCAGATGATACCACCATGTTATATATGGGGAGTCAAATTCTACAACGATTTCCTCCTATAAGCAGGGACCCTCGGAGACGTCCAGTCAAAGATATTGGCACAGATTGAAACCCCTAACACAAATTAAAACCCCAAATTCGAAATTGTAAGGCATTGAAACCCCAAATTCCATGTTTCCGTTTCAGCCTAAACACAAATTGAAACCCAAATTCGGTGATAATGAACATCTTTAAAACCCCAATTTCGGTGATAATAAACACAAATTGAAACCCTAAATTCGAACTTTAAAAACATATTTTTTGAAAAGGGGACATACCTGGCCGCCAGCGCCTCCACCCCCCATTCGGCGGGTCCTGCGGCGCCTCCATCACCTTTGCCGGCGCCTACCTTGTATTGCCTCTCTTTGTTGTCACCGATTTCAGGTCGAGCTCTCCTTCTCCAGTTCGAGCTCTCGTTCTCCATCGGCCTCCTTTCATTTCTCTTTTTGAATCAGAAAACAAGCAAACGGAGACGTGAGGCCGGTTAGTTTTAACCTTGAATTGGTAAACAAAGAGCTGCCATTCCAGAACTCGAACCGGTACTACCCACAAGTCCTTTCCAGTGAGCCATTCCGGAATGGTTCTGTTAGTTTTAACCGAGTAAGGGCACGAGACGAATTTTTTTTTATAAAACTTAGGAGTACTGAGCGAAATTAATAAATCTTTTGTACACCGCGCGAAAAAAGCAATACCTCAAAGGTATCTGGCGAAATTTCCGTTAAGTAAATGTCTATAATTTTGTTATAATACCATGACTACCCATATATTAATTACTCCATCCGTTCGACAAATCATGTCACTTTACTATTCATGCACGTTTTTTAGAGGATAAAAAATATATACAATATCTAGTTTTTTAAATAGTTTTTTTAACAATTTCATAGTTATTATTAATAAGTACAAACTTGTTAAAAAAATTGTAAAAAAAATGAATATTTTATATAGTTTTTATGGAAATTTCGCGAGGTACCCCTGAAGTATTACAATTTTCGTGAGGTATACAACTCTTTTGCATATTTCGCGTGGTACCCTTGAGGTTTTGAATTTTTTTCGCCTCGTGCCCTTCCCGGTTAATTTTATGGAGCTACAAATAAATAGGCTAAAGACTCTAATTTGCTTGAAAGCAAAGATATAACATAGGGTAGAAGGAAGGGGATGTGTTGTATGAAAGTGATGAGGATGTAAGTTTGTATTTACGTGACATGTGTTATGGTGTTGAGTCCAACTGGAAATCGGGGATCCACTTTCACACGTGAATTTGTTTTTCAGGTCGTACTTGCTGATTTGGTTAGGTCCATTTCTAGATGAGACAAGCACCCTGATGATGAGGAAAAGCATCTTGAAGGTGAAGCTGTTAAGGTAGGGGATGGGGGAGGGGGGGGGGGGGGAGAAAGAGCGAAAAGGTAAGTTTGTTTTTGGGTAACATACTTTTTGGTGTTCAGTGACACGATCAATTGGGGATCCACTCTCAATCTTCATCATGTGTTTCAGGTCGTTACATCGATTACATCTGAAAGCGGGGAGAAGCACCTACAAGGACAACTGGTAAGGTAAGTCGCGGTTAACCCTGTGGATTATGTCAACAATTACAGTAATGACTTCATGATGATAAGGTGAATTTAGTTGGCTGACACGGGACATTTGGGCTTACATCCCACGTTTGCCTTTGGTTCCCAAGTGGCAGCTGGTGATAATACGGGGAAGCTCCGGGTATCCCAGGTGTATGCATCTAAGGGGGCGAAGAAGACGAAGAAGGGTGATGGAGATGAGCTAGCTCCCCCGACCAAGAAACCGCGTGCCCAGAAGAAGAAGGTAGCCACAGTTCCTGCTGGTGCTGTTACGCTAGGAATTGTGTTCGTAACGGAAAACGACAGCCTGACAAATCGGCTCCCAAGGTACCTAACTTTTGTGTCTTACTCTTCAATATACGATAAATGTAGATAGGTGAACGTCCACTAACCTTGACATAAATTTACCGTGTAGTGGGGATATGGAGACGCGCAACTCAGCCTGCGGTACGAACCTGGCAAAGGACTTCTTTACCTCCCTGAAGACGCCCCGATTTTGGTTTGGAACACAGGTACGAGTACGTGTCACCTATGAAATTTCACATGTCGAGAGTCTGGATTTTCATTTGGGCTCACTTCATGCAGGACATGGAGGAGTGTTGCTACCTTCTTTGTAAAGCAGTATCGGGCAGGGCGGATGACATTGGTAGTAGAGTCATCATTGTTGATATGTACTTGACGGGACTGTATCTGGATAAGGAATGGAAGGGGTACAGTGGCAACGCCGAAGGCTACAAGCCTACTGATGCTGTGATGGCGTACTTTGACGGCCGGGCCCCGAAGACGATGGGGCGTCCGTGGTCAGGTACAGACCCCGTCCTCATTCCCTTCAACGTTAAGAACAAACATTGGGTTGCACTTGCCATTGATCTGAAAGAGTCGGAGGTGAGGGTGTATGATTGCGATGTCTACCTCGTGACGAACTGCCAGCTCCAGCCCCTCTTAATGCTTATGACCCACCTAATCCCTATCATCATGCATGCACACCCCGAGCTGGAGGTCAAGTATGTGGAGAAGGTCCCCACGCCGTTTTCCATTGGTCGGAACAAAGGTCTTCCACAAAACAAGCTAAGGTAAGTTGGGTCCCATGCTTCAATTTCATTTCATTCGATGTGATATCAGTACGTGTTTGAGTTCTGACGAATTGTTTCCCATTGCAGTGGTGATTGTGGCCCGTACATCATTAGATTTATGCAGCTCTGATGTCACTAAAGTAGCCATGTTTTTATGCACATTTTAGTTCCATATTCTATACACTTTGCATATTTCGGATTGGGAATATGTCAAATTTATGTAGTATACGCTTATTTGCAAGAAATGGAGATCTACATAAGTTTTGGTTTAATATTGCAGAATATGGAGCCATTTCGAGAGAAAACCAAGAAGCAAAGACGGAGGCTTAAGTCTACTCGATATCGATGAGTTGTACTCGATATCGACAACAAATGTCCTGGCATAGCATGATCGAGGAGCACCATATCGAGAAACTGAAGACGAGCCAACCCAACTCTAGAGCATTACTCGAGATCGAGTAGGTTACTCGGGATCGAGGAGAAGTAAAGGCCAGCCTGGAGTCGATGAAGAAGCCTGATCGAGGAAGCCGAGGAGACCTACCCGACCTGACCAGACACCCGGACACCAAGCACCACCCTTCCTCGATATCGAGGAAACTTCTCGATATCGATAAGACGAAGTCACCTGGCCGAGAAACATCGAGAAGAAGCTACCCGACATGTCAAGCCAGCCAAGTCGATGGAGCCACCCTACTCGATGTCGAGTTATTTACTCGAGATCGAGGACGTCTAAGAGCACACCCGAGCCATGTCGAGCACTAGCTACCCGAGACGCCGCACTGAAGCTGAAGTCGACGTCCGAGTTACACGAGATGGAGTAAACCTACTCGAGATCGAGGAAAGCTGTCTGAGACGCATTACGCGGTTTGAGCAGTCCGACGCGGTTCAGGATTCCTTGGGGCCGAAGCTATCCGAGTTCTATCCATTCTATCAACATCTATCCATGGAGCAGAAGATTTATCCACTTGAAGATATTTTAGGCTTTTAGATATATTTCCCTTTTAGAGATTTATGTTTCTTTTATTAATGTTTTATCATTAGATATAGATATAGATTTCTATCCTTGAATAACAAGGATTAGAAGCCTATAAATAAGGCCTTAGGGGGCTGAGTTTTATTCATTATTCCATCACACAACAATTCAATTCAGTAAGTAGGAGAGAGAGAGAGAGAGAGAGAGAGAGAGTGAGTGGCCAAGAGGAGTTGGTGAAGCGAGAGCGGAATTGGCTTCCTTTGGTTGTAAGCTCTGTTTGGTTTAATGCAAGTTTCTTTTCATCAATAAATGTATGAGGTTGCAATGAAGCGCGAGTAATCCACCCACTTCTAGGGTTGGGGCGAGCCTGACGATAGCCCTGCGTGTTTGAGGTAAAGATCCGAATTTTATCGTGTTTTGAGCATCTGCTACTTGTTATGTGTTTATTACCCATCTAATGGAGGTCCATGCTAACAACTTGGATTGTAAACATAAAATCGGTAGAGACAATTAGGGTTTCTTGAAATAGTTGTCTAATTGTTGGAAAAGGAGAAAGCTTGGTCCTTTGATGCGATTTACATGATTATCTGTTTTATTCTTGCCTTATGCATGCTTGGTTATCGTTGTTGCAAACCCCAATCTTGAAAGTCTTTTACATACAGTTTATTTCGAATCCCAAAGCTCTTGTCGTTAATTTGTTTCGTTTTAAGTTTTCTGCCTTACTCGATCTCGACCAAGTCTAGTCGATCTCGAGTTACTGATCCTCGATTCCAGAATCGCTGTAGCTTCTGTTTTCCAAAATTTGAGAAAAATGACTCCCATTGAAATTTTTGATTAATGTCATGGAAGCTTATATTGAACTCGACGATGCAAAATTAGATTCATTAGAGATATAGCATGAAATTGCCTAGTAAAGGGAAGTCACAATGAAGTGCATATTTTATTGAAAACCATGAAAGGAGGTAAAATTTGAAGTTACTTTTGACATGTTGCATGATAAAATGATGGAGGATTTTATATTTCAATATAATGCTCATATGTTCATATTCCTAGCCTTACCTATGCTTATGCATCACAAAAGCCATAATATGCCTTATTTCATATTTTGCTCCACATGATCCAAATATTGCCATTCTTTACCTTATCCGGGGATTATGTTGAGAATGATGTTACATTATGGAGATGTTATATGGTTGTTGTGATTATTATCATTATTGGAGTTTGGAAGGAAATTGTTTGAAATATATGGAAAATTTAATAAGTGAAAGAAAATCCAATCACCTCAGGAGATAAAGGTAGATTGACCCTGCTCTCTGAGATAATAGTTTGGAGAGATGGGACACATTGTGAGGAGTCCAAAGCACTAAGTATCCGGGGCCATTCATGACACCCATGTTTGCAACTCGCGAGAAGGCAGTGCTAAGGTCAGAGAGGTAAAAGCATTATTATTGAAAAGCAAAATGAAAGGTGATGAATCATATGGAGAATGAATGTGGTATGAAATTCAAGTTTGGAAATTAATTCATTTCCCCGGATCAAAAGCACCACATTGACAAAAATTGCCCACCTTTAGCCTTTTACCAATCTACTCCTTCATGAGCTTAAAGTAAAGTCTTCTTGATTATCAATGCTTTGTCACATATAAAATTGTTTATGCATAACCCTTCTTTTGTGAGTAGATGTTGCTTTTACATATTTGCACATGCATGAATCTGTGACACTAGTACCTTTTCAAGGATGGTAATTGATTGTAGGGTTATATAAGAATGAATCTAAGATGTTGAGAGTTTTGATTACTTCCCCTGAATGACAAATAAAAGTATTGCTTGAGGACAAGCAAGCTTAAGTATGGGGTGTTTGTTGTGAGCTGAATCTGCCATGTTTTACAATAACTTTTATATCGATTTCTGTATATATTTCATGCATTTGGGCTAGAATAATACAGAAACTATGTAGTTTATGTTTATTTGCCAAATTTATGGAATCTACACCAGTTTCTATTTAATTCGCAGAAATCGAGGCATTTACAGCAGTTCTACAGAAAGTCGGAAAAGCTCGAAAAAAACAACTACAGAAGTCCAAGGTCAAAGGAGCAGCGAAATACAGAACCAAGCTGAGAGACAGGGTAACTTGATCTCGAGTTAACCCTAGTCGACATCGACAAAGCTTGGCCGAGCAACATGGTCGAGCAAGCCTGCTCGAGAAGCCAGACAACTCGAGCTCCGGAGTCTACTCGATCTCGACAAGCCCTGGTCGAGATCGACGAAGCCCAGCGCCACCACCCGGAGTTGATGAAGGGAAGAGCTGCCCAAGAGGCCGAGGAGAAGAAGCCCACTCGATCTCGATGAAGCTTACTCGAGATCGACAAGCACCCAGTGAACCAACTCCGAGCCACATCGAGGAGAGTCAAGCCAAGCCGAGCCATCTTACTCGAGGTCGAGGAGACCTACTCGAGGTCGAGTAGAGCCGTGTCCAGAAGCTTCTCGACTAGCCTTGTCCGAGTAGAGTTGGAGTTGCTTGGTCGCGAAGGCGGAAGATTCTATCCGATTTGATCAAGTTCTATCTATGGAAGAAGATCTATCAACATGAAGACATACTTACCCTATTTAGTTTTATCCTTTCCTTATTGATTTATTTCCTAAAAACAATTTATTTATCCTTAAGCAATTTAGATATAATTTTAGATAGAGATAGATATCTTCTTTCCTAGAATAGCTAAGGAATGAAGGCTATAAATAAAGCCCTAGGGGCTCAGTTTTATTCATTCAATTTTTAGAGACAGTAGTTAGTTCCATTCAGAGACAGTTTAGGAGTTTAAGGTTTTTAAGGTTTTGACAGTTTGCGAAAGTTGATTGCCGGAATTGTAAAGGCTTTGAATATAGTTAATGCAAGTTATTTCTTTTACATCAATGTCTGTTATTGCGATGAGGCGTGAGTAGTCCACCCACTTCTGGGGCTGGGGTGAGCCCGACGGTGGCCATGTGAGGCGATGCGATAAAGGTCAGATCTTTTTGTGCAATTCATCTTCTATCCCTACGAGCATGATTCTTTTGCGAGAGTTGAAGGTGATCCTTGTTTGTATTATTGAAGCGAAAGTGATCTTAATGCAACTTGGATTAATTATGTGAAAAGGGTTAGTAACAATTAGGGTTTATGCGAGAGCCTCTATATGCCTATTTGTTAATGACGAAAGTTATTTGATGGAAAGCATGATCTTTTATGCCTTTATGTCTTGTTTTGCATGGTTGTCGTTGTGGTATTGAAACCCTGGTCTTGGGAGTCTTTTATTATATTGAATTTAATTTCTGTCAAAAAGCTGAGTTTGGGTTTGAGCAATTGCAATTTACGTTCTTTTAAGTTTCTATTCTTGTCGACACAGAGGAGAAGTTTGTCGATCTCGAGGAGGACCTTAGTCGAGATCGAGTAGGTCTTTGTCTAGGTCGAGTTGAGTTCTGTTCTGTTGTCGATTTCTGAAGTTTCTACCTTTACAGTTTCTTGTCGATCTCGAGTTACTCTTGTCGAGATCGAGTTGCCTGTTTTCTGTCGAGTTGTTTGCTTTCATTTCTGTTTTCTGTTTTTGCACTTGCCTTTGTCGAGATAGAGGACAGCTTACTCGAGATCGAGTAGCTTCTGTGCCCTCGTTTTACTTGCTTTTCGTTTCTGTTTTGCTTTATTTTTGTATTTATTTATTCTTTGCTTTTATTTTATTTGCCCTTGCCGGGTTTATTTGTTTCTTTCCGTTCTGTGTTTCTGTCTTTTCTGCTGCTGCTGTGAGATTCTGATAGCTACCTGAGAATTGCTGACGTGCTTCCTCGTGGATTCGATCCTGACTTTTCTCTTACTACAACGGGAGGAAGTCTTGTATATATTTGCTGAGACAGGGAAGTCAGTCTGATCTATATTTCATATTTATTTCATACTCGAGTTTGCGATGAGGCGCGAGTAGTCAACCCACTTCTAGGGTTGGGGCGAGCCCGACGATAGCCATGCGTGTCTGAGGTAAAGATCCGACCTTTATCATGTTTTGAGCATTTTCCTACTTGTTGATGTGTTTATTGCCCATCTAATGGAGATCCATGCTAACAACTTGGATTATAAACATAAAATCGATAGAGACAATTAGGGTTTCTTGAGAGAGTTGTCTAATTATTGGAAAAGGCGAAAGCTTAGTCCTTTAATGCGAATTATATGATTATCTGTTTGATTCAACCTTATGCATGCTTGGTTATTGTCGTTGCAAACCCCAATCTTGGAAGTCCTTTTACATTAAGTTTAGTCGAAACCCCAAAGCAATTGTTTTTACTTTATTTTATTTTTGTTTTAGCTTCTGCCCTACTCGATCTCGACCAAGCCTGGTCGACCTCGAGTTACTGATTCTCGATCTAGCATCGCTGTAGCTTACACGTGCAGGTACTCGACAAGAGTAACTCGACGTCGACAAAGACTACTCGATATCGAGTATGCCCTGGTAGATATCGACCACACCCTGTGCTTGCTGCTGCGCTGTGTTCGACTGTCCGATCTTCTGTCGACTAAACCCTTAGTCGAGATCGAGGACCCTGTTGTCGACTTCTGACCGTGAGATTACTCTGCTGCCTAGGATCCGCTGACGTGCTTCCTCGTGGATCGATCCTGACTTCCCACTGCTGCATCAGGAGGAGGTCTTGTAATTATTTGCGTGGGCAGAATCTGGTTTGATTTATTTTGTTATATTTCATACTCGATTTCCTCCTATCAACATTGTGAATGAGATGCGAGATGCCCATTGGAATGCAGAAGGTGTTAAGACACCAATGAGAGATGACCCTCAAGAGGATGAGGGGAAACATGGGGAAAGTGAGGAGAACCACCAAAAGGCCAAGGGGGTGGAGGGACCAACTAAGGTGGATGACCAACCACCAAAAGGACAAGAAGAGGTGAATTGGTTGTTAGTTCACATGGTATTTTCTCCCAAGGGTCAAGGGTTAATAAAACTAGGATTGTCATATTTCAATATATTATAGTCAAGTGACAAGGTTATTTCCGTGAAGTGACACGGTTAAATTAGTTGGGTGACACGGGATTAAAAAAATTATCGGAATGATAATTGAAAAAAACATAACCAATTGCCCGATCTCGGAGGCTACACAAAAGTCGAGGCCGATCGGGGCAAGACGAGTAATAGGGGTCCATGAGGTGTGCAGCCACAAAGGAGAGATTGTCGTGGAGAGGATGAGGGGAAACATGGGGAGGCTGAGGAGAACAACCTTAAGGTCAGGGAGACGAAGGGACCACCTAAAGTGGATGACCAGTGACGGAGGAGAAACGTCGTTAGATTTCACCTCGCCAAAGAAATAACTCAAACTAACAAACTAACCAGTAAACTAGTATAGCGGATAAGTAAGGTGTCGAACCCACAGAGAATCAAGTATTTCTATTGCAATGTGTATTTATTGATATGCAAGTAAAGACAAGATATGAATGTAAATAGGCAATAAGGAAGATAGATGAAGTATGACGAATGTTCATAAGAGCGAATAAAAGATAGAAGAATAGTGTGGTTTCATCTACAATTTGCAACAATGGTTGGTTTTATTCGATCCTTGACTCAATTCAAAATTATTCAGTCTCAATTTATTATTCCGACTTTGGTTTATATGGATTGACATTCCTCGCGGAGATGACAATCCGTATCGGCAGAAAGGTCGCCCAGACTATCATTACCCTACATAATCAAGATCATCCTTGCGAAATCACTCAATTATACTTGCCACAAAAAGGTCTAATTATTCTCGCGAATCAATTGAAACCCTAGCATGATGCAATTCTACAACGATGCGAATCAAAGTAAAACTAACAATATAAATCAACGCAAGGACAATGAAATAAATATGAGAATAATATAGAAATCAAGTCTTACGATTCAACCAACCAAGTCTTGAATTGAAGACAAACCCACGAGAATCCTAGGTATTCATAACGTACCTTGGATCGCTCAACAACAATCCTCTCATCTCCCTTAGTTAGTCACTAATTGAATGAATGAAAACTACTGAAAATAACCTAATATAGGTCTCCTCTTGTCGGCCAAACCCTAGAATAAGTGAAGAGAAAAGTTCCCATAAAGATATACTTGGGCCGCGTATCGCAAATCCGGATCTGACGAGAACGGCGGGCACCGTATAAAAGGCAGCATGCATCGTCCCTTACAGTACTGACAACTTCGACAAGTTGAACTTCTAACGCACTTTCTGGAGTCATCCTTCGTTCGATTGACGCATATGAATATGTGTTGGAAAGCTCTTTTCATGAACTATGATTCACATAGAGACCTCAGAAGCTAATTCCAACTTCTCAGAAGCTTAAAGATGAGATTTCTCCATGCTCTCCATTTTGGCTCTTGTTCCTTAGCTCTTCTTTGTCTATTTGCTCCATGCTTTCACCACCTTTCGAGGTCGGATTTTATAACCTACAAATAAATACTAAAACCGTAGATTATGCACTTCGAATACCAAATGATCAAGAATATGAATAAGCTTATTAAACATGCAATATAAATACTTATTGCACTTAAGACCTACCTGATACGTTTGGGATGCCCGATCCTTCGCCCATGGGCTCAAGATCAAGAACCACGGCGTATATTTGCCCGATCTTGCGATGCTCTTCCAATATCTCCTGATTGAACAATTAAATAAACTAATTAAGTAAACTAATTATAGCGACGGAAAAAGACTTAGGTAATTTAAACAAAACTAAATCGACGAAAGGGAAAGCGAGGAAAGAGAGGTCGGAGCTCTCGCGGAGGCAAGGTCAGAGGCGCAGGGACAGGTTGGCATCTCAGGGATCCCGCTCACTAGGAGTAAGGATCAGATGCTAGAGGCGGGACTGAAGCTTGCCGAAGATGCTGGGTGTTCGCTGGAAGTGAACCCGAGAACCTGCGAAGCCGAGCGCTAGCGAGCAAGGACCTGGAGTGTCGCGGGAGAGATCGCTGGGAGTGAGCGCTAGTGTGGGCTAGACCAGGAAGCCGGGAAGCGAGAACGAGGACACCTGGGATTGTCGAGGAGCCCAACGCCTAGCGCCGAGGCTTGCGGAACTTGGTGCCGGTGCCCACAAGCGCTGGTGCCGTGTTCTTGGTGTATCGACTAGGTTGTGTTTGGTTTAGGGTTTTGGTCGATCAAGAACTCAATGGGGATGGTGATGGTGTTGGTCGATTATAACATAGATCACAAGAGCAAGATAGCTTTTTGGGATTGAAATCGAAGAACCCTTTAATCCATAAAGGGGTTCCTCAATTCTATTCAATCTGATTAATTAATTCAAAGTACATGTGTATGTTTAAATAGAAAAGCTATGGAAGATCTAACCAATCCTTCCTTGCAAAGGAAAGGGGTTTGGATAGATCTATTCTATCTAAAGATAATTAAAATAATCCTAAGATAAATAATTCCTAAATAAGATAGAAATTGAATAACTTGATGTACAAGAATTAATCTAGAATAGATATAATCCTTGTAACTTATTAATTCTACTTACATAAAATAATAGAAGTAACTAATTTAATTAAAGTCATAAACCCTAACTCGGCCCAACATAAGATGCACTCGACATGGGCCTTGTGGGTACTCGACATTGCTTGGCCCACTTGACATAGTGTTGTCTCAAGTGGCCCATGTGTATGTCGAGCACTATTGTCTTCATGGCGGATGTTTTCGAGTTTGCATGAGCTTTGTTTGAGGACGTAAGCTCATTTCTTGTGTTGGTGGAGTAGTTTTGAGTCAAGTGATCCAGGGTGGCCTGAACCCTTGCTCCATCGTTTCTTGGTAACAAACAAGAAGGGCTTTGGTTGCATCTTGAATCTTCTTGCCCCTTGCACGAGTGATAGGGCCATCGAATGGAACCTTCATATTGTCCTCAATGTCACCAAGAGTCATCAATAATTGTACTGCATCATTCTCCTCCACTTGACTTCGATTTGTCCTCAAATCGTCGTCAGAGTCATCGTCAGGCACGAACAAAGATAGATCGGTGACGTTGAATGTAGAATGGACGCTCTACTTATCGACAGGAAGATCCAGCTTGTATGCATTAGGACCCATCTTTTGAACCACTCTGAATGGTCCATCTCCCCTGGGGTCCAGCTTAGACTTCCGTTGTTGCGGAAACCTTTCCTTCATAAGATGCGGCCATACCATATCTCCAACGTTGAACTGCACATCCTTACGATGCTTGTCCTTCGCGGACTTGAATTGTGCAGTCTTCCTTTCCAGCTGCGCCTTGGTACGCTCATGCAAGCGCTTGATGAAGTCCACTTGTTTAGATGCATCCATGCTCTACTTTTCCTTTAGTGGTCGAGGCATCATGAACACTGAAGTAAGTGAATTTCGTCCATATACCACTTCGAAGGGGGCCTGCTTCATTGCAGAGTACCTAGACCTGTTATATGCAAATTTTACAAATGGTAGGCATTCTTCCCACCTCCGGAGGTTAGTTCGCAGCATTACTCTAAGGAGAGCCCCAAGAGTTCTATTTGTAACCTCAATTTGGCCATCAGTTTGTGGGTGACAAGAAGTAGAAAATAACAATTTTGTACCCAACTTAGACCATAAAGTTTTCCAAAAACAGCTTAAGAATTTAGAGTCACGATCAGAAACTATAGATAAAGGCAATCCATGTAAGCAAACAACATCTTTAAAGAATAAGTGTGCAACATGAATAACGTCATCAGTTTTGTGACATGAAATGAAATGAGCCATTTTTGAAAATCTGTCTACAACAACAAAGATGGAATCATGACCCTTAGAAGTTCTAGGCAATCCTGCAATAAAATCCATAGAAACATCTTCCCAGGGTGCATTAACAATAGGCAAAGGTTGATATAGACCATTAGAATTGGCTTTTGATTTAGCCTTAGCACAAGAGACACAACTTTTGACAAATCTTAGCACATAATTAGACATTTTAGGCCAAAAGTAATGTTCCTTCAGTCCAGCCAAGGTTTTTTCGAAACCCCCATGTCCTCTAGATTCACGAATTTCTTGTGTAAGCAATTTTCGAATAGAAGAAGATGGGATACAAAGCTTGCCCAACTTAAACAAATAACCATTATCAAGAAAATATGAATCAACTTCACCTTTGGACACACATTGAGCATATATATGTTTAAAGAAACGATCAGAAGCATACAGTTCCTTTATCAAAGCAAAACCCAAAACATGTGCATCCATACGGTTGAGGAGGGCATACTTGCGTGATAGCGCGTCAGCTACCACATTATCATTTCCCTTCTTGTGGTGAACCACATAGAAAAAGGTCTCCAGAAACTCCACCCATCGAGCAAGTCGCCTATTGAGAACTGTTTGTCCTTTGAGGTACTTCAGAACTTCATGATCCGAATGGATCACAAACTCCTTAGGCCAAAGGTAGTGTTGCCATGTCTGTAAGCAGCGAACCAGTGCGAATAGCTCTTTGTCGTAGGTAGAATAGTTGAGCTCTGCGGGGCCCAACTTCTTGCTGAAATAGGCAATGGGGCGCCTATTTTGAAGAAGAACTCCACCCATGCATGTGCCAGAAGCATCACACTCGAGCTCGAACAGTTGTTGAAAGTCGGGTAGTTGCAGCACAGGGGCATGGGTGAGGTGATCTTTGAGAGCATCGAAAGCCCTCTGGTGAGCGTCAGTCTAGCAAAACGTCACATCCTTCTTGGTCAGCTCATGGAGGGGGGCGGCAACAGTGCTGAAGTCATTGACGAAGCGTCGATAGAAGCCAGCAAGGCCCAGAAATGAGCGGACATGTGTAGGAGTCTGGGGCTGGGACCACTCCAGAATAGCGTGAACCTTCTCCTCATCCACCTTCAGTCCAGATGCGACACTACAAAACCAAGGAAAATGGTAGACTCAGATGCAAAAGAACATTTCTTTAAATTGGCATATAACTTTTCTTTTCAAAGACAATCAAATACCAATTTTAGATGACTAAGGTGATCATGCAGGTTCTTGTTATAGATTAATATATCGTCAAAATATACAACGATAAATTTTCCTAAGTATCTCCGAAGGACATGGTTCATAAGCCTCATAAAAGTAGAAGGAGCATTAGTTAATCCAAAATGCATTACTAACCATTCATATAAGCCATACTTAGTTTTAAAGGCCGTTTTCCATTCATCTCCCTCTTTCACCCTAATTTGAGGATATCTACTTCTAAGGTCAATTTTAGAAAAAATACAAGCACCATAAAGTTCATCAAGCATATCAACTAAACGAGGAATAGGGTGACGATACTTAACCGTTATTTGGTTGATTGCGCGACAATCAACACACATGCGTCAGGAGCCATCCTTCTTTGGAACCAAGATGACCAACACGTCACAGGGTGAGAGGCTTTCACGAACAAATCCCTTATCCATCAGCTCCCTGACTTGGCGTTGCAGCTCCTTTGTTTCCTCGGGACTAGCTCTATAAGCGGCGCGATTAGGCAAGGCTGCACTAGGGACGAAGTCAATCTGATGCTCAATCCCTCAAACAGGCGGCAGGCCTTGTGGTAGATCAGCTGGAAGGACATCTAGATAATCTTGCAACAGAGCATAAATAGATGCAAGAATATGACTCAAATCCACAACATTTAGTAATACCTATTTCATTACCAATAGGATGTGAGGTCGATGTGCATTCCAGGTGACGGTCTCCTTCTGTGGTTGAGAGACCAATGAGCGGCGTTCAACAGAACCCTTGAGCGAATAATGGGAGGGGGGTGTTGATGCCGAGGGGGAAGGGGCTGGCGCCGAGGGGGACGCTGGTGCGGTAGTGATGGCCGCGGGCGCGGTAGTGATGGTCGCGGGGGCAGTGTGTGCAGCCAGTCCACCATGGTGCTTCTCCTTCCTCTGTGCCTCCTTCTGAGCACCCTGCTGTTGTTTCTTACGAACATGTTCCTTCAAAATAACTTGAGGCGAAAGGGGTAGGAGAGTAACTCTCCTCCCATCAAAGGTGAAGGCATATGTATTCACACGACCATCATGAATAACAAAACGATCATATAACCAAGGACGACCTAACAAGATATGACTACAATCCATACGAGCAACATCACATAACACTTTATCATGATATGATCCAATAGAAAATGAAACTAAACTTTGTTTGGTGACCATTATATCAGATCCATCATCAGTTATGCCATTTAAATCATAGTGAGTAGCTCTGGGAGTAGTAGTTAAATGGAGGAAATCCACTACCTTTTCATTGATGAGATTGCAGCAACTCCCACGGTCGATGATGACACTTAAGGTAGCATTGCGAACCACACACTTAGTGTGGAAGATTTTCTCCCTTTGATCAGCCATGGGAGACTCTTGAATGTGTAGGACCCGCCGATTGACAAGGCAGAGGACGTCGTCGAACTCTGTGGTGTCGATTTCTTCATTAGGCTCAAACGGATGGTCCTCCTCCACTTCACTTGAAATTACATGGTCCTCGACAGTCTCCTCCTCATAGTAGTGGTCTCCCAAATCATTGAGAAGGACCTTCCTTTCCCGAGGGCATTCGCGAGAGACATGCCCAGAACCGAAACAAGTGAAGCAGCGGATGTCTTTTGTGCGCTCCTTAGATGGTGCATCAACCCTTCTAGTTTCAACATGGTAACCCTGTTGAGGTAAGTTGGAAACTTCCTTTTGCTACATAGAAGGGTTAGAAGTAGATCTAGATTGACCAGAAGAGTTAAAGGGGACAAACCTACGACCTTGGGAGGTCTGTTCGAATTTGGTCCTCTATCGTAGCTGTTGTTGTTGCTGCTCATACAGAAGTTGTGCTTTATGAGACAAAGTGTTAATATCTCTAATTGAATGAACAGACAAAGGATTTTTAATAGAGACATCAAGACCAGCAAGAAATTGGGTACATAAAGCACGTTCAGTAAGATAAACATTAGCCTGATGAGCGAGCCTGAAATACCCCAAAGTATTTTTGTGGATTTCGTTTTAAGAAAATATATATATTTATATAAAAGATATTTTATTTTGAACTTAATAAAGATTTTTTTTGGAAATTAAATGTATATAATTTTCGTAACTATTTTGACACATTTCATTTTATTCGTTTAAGTAAAATTTAATAAACAAGTTATTTATTTTAAGTCATAATTATTTTAAAACAAGTTTGCATATTTTTATAAAGAGGGATTTACCGTTATAACTTATTTTAATCTCCGTAAAATATGTATATGTGATATAAGGTAATGGGAAACCATTGTTGTTTTATGTATTTAAATTCAATATTTTATTATTTAAGTTGTGTAGAATTTTAATAAATAGAATTTTCGGATAAATATATGTATAGGGTAATTTGCACAAATATACACTTTTTTAGAAAAGTTTGCACAAATACCACTTTTTTAGAAAATTTGCACAACTACCATCGGTGGTATTTTTGCAAATAAAACTGGGAAGGGCTAAGCCGGTTGCAGGTTCCCACAAGGGGGAGAGAGAGAGAGGGAGGGAGAGAGAGAACCACCACCAGATTGTCGGCGGCACTGTCGGGTGACTTGGACGATGGAGCCCCAGCGGGAGACTCCTCCGGCGCAGCGATCATTGGAGCAGGAGGTGAAACCGCCGGCGTCGGAGAATCGGAGGCCGGAGCATCTGCTCGAGACGGAGAGAGAGATTCCAGCGCTGGAGCAGGTGCCGATGTGGGAGACTTGCCGAAGAGCTCCTCGGGGAGGAGCACGCTATCGACGGTGAAGATGACGACGGGAGGAGCGGAGAGCCTTCCACCGCCGCCGACCAGATCTGAGGAGAAAGAAGCACAGATCCACGTTAAGCCCGGGAACAACCAGATCTGACGGCGAGCAGCGACCACGCACCAGATCCGACCCGACGGCGACCAGATCTGACAACGAGGCATTAGATCCGGCCAGAATAAGAGCTAGACGGACAAGATTCAAGCCAATCGCACCCGAAACCACTCAAAAACTCCCAATCTCACACCAGATTTGAACCCGCTGATAGCCCGAACCCAAACCTGCATAATGGAAACCCGTGTCACCCAATGTCAAACCCATGTCACCCAATTTCAGAACCCTTCTCTACAAAATGGAAACCCGTGTCACCCAATGTCAAACCCATGTCACCCCATTTCGGAACCCTTCTCTACAAAATGGAAACCCGTGTCACCCAATGTCAAACCCATGTCACCCCATTTCGGAACCCTTCTCTACAAAATGGAAACCCGTGTCACCCAATGTCAAACCCATGTCACCCCATTTCGGAACCCTTCTCTACAAAATGGAAACCAGGGACGAAGAAGACGAACAGGGACGAAGAAAGATTTAGAGAGAGAGCAAGCGGCAGGTGAGAGAGAACAGGGATGAAGAAGACGAAGTAGAGTGCGAGAGAGCAAGCGGCGCCCACAACTTCCACCGCCGCCGACCTCACCCTAGGGCCGGCCTTCCACCCACCACACCACCGCCGAGGAACAGCCATCTCGCTGCAGCGATCCGTCGAACTAGGAAGGCCGACATTACTAGCCCCATCTCGCCTGGCTCACACCCAAGACCACCCCCTATCAGCTTGACAACCAACCTCGGACAAGCGGCGGCGGAGAAACCGCCCAGATCTGAGAAAAAGGCAAGAGCGAGGGAGAGGAGAGAGAACAGCAACAACCCAGAGCGCCAGAGCCTACCTCTTCCACCGCCGGGCCGCCGCCACCGGCCTCGCCCTGGGGCCGAGCCGGACAGCCCCGGCGACACCCACGAACCACCACTACGAACCAAGGCACCCAAACGAGGGATGACAATTCCTGTAATTTAAATATATTTTTTTTGGGCATAATAACCTAGAATAGGGGGTTTTGGGGGAGGGTTTACCTTGGCATTTTTGCAAATTTTTGGAAAAAATGGTATTCTTGAAAATTTTCCCAAAAAGTGGCATTTTTGCAAAATTTTCCCAAAAAGTGGTATTTAGTGCTATTCCCTGTATATGTATATGTATATATTATAAATAAGTAAGGGCTAAACCGGATTTTTCTGGGTGAACCGAACCGGACCAAGAGAAAAAGAAAATGCTTGAACCGAACCCTTGAACCGCTTCTCCTTCCTCAGTTTCACTGTAAAACGCAGGTGAGGATGTGAAATTTTAACCTTCCTCAAATCTCGCCCGAAGCACAACGATTTTATTTCTAGAATGTTCCCTACTCGTTACAAATGAGATTTATGTAACCAATTTTGGGATTCGGTATAAAAACGCAACCGAACGAGCTTATCCCCAATTTTGAAAATCACCCCAATCCTCTCCAGTCAGGCCGAATCTCACCAAATTAAGGATCGGGATAGCATTAAGAGTGATTATCTGATCGATTTGTGGAATTATTTTAATTCAATTCGTCCCCAAATCCTTCCCCTATAAATACCCCTTTCGGGATCACTTTCGAAGCACACCATCACCACTCCTCTCCATCTCCGAGCTCTCAATCTATTCAATGTCATTCTAAACGCCTATAGCAACGTTTGCCCTCAAAAAGGTCTCAAAAAATCATCCCGAATCCAAAACCCCCAATTTCGAATCCCCTCATCGGAGCCACTCGGTAGCCCTCGTCCGCCGCTGCCGGAGCCACCAGTCGCCACCTGGAGGAGCGCCTAGTCACCACGAGTCCGTTGCCGCCAGCTTCGTGCACCGCCGTGACCCGTGCCACCGCCAGGATCTCGCCGAAGTAGAGCCGGGACCTCGCCGGTTTATGCTACTGTTGAAAGTGTCGGGAGAAGGAAGAAGGTGATCTAATTACACCAAACCTCCCTAAGTTCGGCTTTTTTCTAAAATATGCCCTTGATCAGTTTTTTAAAATTCCATATTCTAACCACTGTTTTGTATGGGCATAAATTGCTACCGAAGAGTTCGAATCCGACCAACCGTTAACGCTTGCAAATCCACATCGAGGCAAGTGACCTTTCGAGCCTTTCTGCTCACTTGTGCCTTTCGTGTCTATAGTTGTTTCTTTCCGTTGGAATGCTTGCCAAAGTAATTAAAATAAATTGCAATCCATCCGCTTTGTGTGATTTATTCAACCGTCAATTTGAATTTAGCAAGTATAAATGGGTAATGTTATTATTCGACGTCTCTATATAATAATGACATAGATACCCACCTTTTTTATTAAAGCATGATTATTTTGTTCTTTCATACTAATTGGTTAAGAAAGGGATATGTTTCTTTTACGTACCCATTCTATTTATTTCGTTGTGATCAATGTTGTAAATATATAGTAATAATGTGAGGATCGGTTGTTGCGAGTGAAACTAAATTGAATCCAAACCAATCAAAAGCAATGTGAATCATAAAGTTAAAATTGTAAAGTAATGTGAAGAATTGTAAAGTAAAGTAATCAATCAATCAACGAGCAATGTGAAATGGTAAAGTGAAGTGTGAGTAAAGTGTAGGTCGGGGCCGTTACTCCTCGGTCTTAAGGTTTCATGAAACTACACTTCCACCATGCGAGGTGTTACACAACCAAAAAGGTTGTAGGTCGCTATCCACTATAGACAGAGTGGGACCGGTAGTAGTCCATAAAAAGATAAAAGACGTAAAATGCATATCATGCGTGTAAGTGAGTGAAGATTAATGTATAAGTAACGAACATGGTTTAAACTAGGTATTGGGGGACACAAGAGCAACCCTTAATCGACTGTCTCAGCCCGCGGTTTAAAACTCTCCGGAAGAGTCCTGCCCTCTGGGTCGATTTTGGGCCACATCGAGTACCTTTTGAACCAATACTTAGTTTAGACGTTATTATAAAAACATATTGATAATGTAATGGGTAGCAATCATGAATCGTTTCAATTCAAGCTATGTCATATTCCATCCTTAATCGGAATATGATTCCTAATACATCTTTTGTTACTCAATCCTTTTGGATTATCCGTGTCATAGGAGGGTCGGGTAAAAAATATGCCAATTCACTTCAAATATTCAAATCTCATTTGGATTTAATTCTTACCGTTTCATGGTCACTTGAATCCAAAGTTGTCTCTGCTTTCATGCCGTCACTTGCTAGTTCTCGCGAACTAACCGTCCTTTGTTTGGATGGTTGGTTTCCACAGGTTTAGATAAAGCACTACAAGATCGAAGGTTGATAATGTGAGTCGGAATCGTCTTCAAACATTTTTAGTATTTTACCATCGTTTTGATTCAAGAGTCTCTTTTATCGTTAAAGTATAAATGTTATCTTGTTTTTGCTATCGAAATATTGTAACGGCATTGTTGTACATTTAATTATTTGTTCCACTTAAAGTCTTCCGCAATTTAATTGTATTTTATTTATGTATTTAATATTATCATCTTGTTTATAGGAGCATGGTTGCATGTCCCTATAAGCCTAAGGTGGTTATGAAGACATTAAAGTCCGAGTAACCACTGACGCTGTAACATTCCTTTGTGGTTATAAATGGGGGTGTTACAGAGCCGTTCAAGCTCGTCTCTGTAATCCATGGGTAAGCGATCTCCTTGGCGGCAATAAGCTAGGTGTATCCTCATGGTCTCCGTGTACTCCTCAGACACATGTCGTTTCTTCAGAAGATAGCGAAGTTGGGGCCAAGTCTCAACAGGTTGCTTGTCCTAAGGACGGCGCATCCCACGAGTGCGGAACCACCAGATACGAGCCTTACCTGTCAAATGTAATATAACAACTTCCAGCTTCTATGTTTTCTCATAGTGCAGATGTTCAAGCAAATAGTCAGTATGATTTTCCCAAACAAGATAAGATTCAGGATCACTGGTTCCAACAAAAGTTTCTAACTTAATCTTAACATCGCGCATGTGTATAGCTTGTGCATTATCCGATCCTTCGCCTGTGGGCTCAAGATCAACCAGCCACCACCAGAAGGACAAGAAGGGGAGGTAAATTGGTTGTTAGTTCACACTTCACATGGTATTTTCGCTTAAGGGTCAAGGGTTAATTAATAAAAACTGGGACTGTCATATTTGAATTTGTAGTAGTAAAGTGACAAGTTTATTTACGTCAAGCGACACGATTTAATTAGTTGGGTGACAGTTGAAACATACTAACCAATTGTCAGATCTCAGAGGCTGCAAAAGCGGACCCCGTTCGAGGTAAGAAGAGTAAGAGAGGTCCAGGAGGTGATGAAGAAGTAAAGTCCCCCCCCCCCCTCTAAAGAAAACATGGGGCCGAAAAGGGAAGGACGTTGTCGAAGGCGCGGACGCGATTGAGCTAGGACTTGTATCTGTGTCCGAAAACGATGGCTTTCTCCGCTGGATGGCTAGGTAACCCACATCAATAAATGTACCCAACTTATTGCAGACATGACGCCATTCTCCTAACATTATGGTTGTGGTTGTGCAGCGGGGATGGGGAGAGGTAAAAGACTTCCTACGGCACGGAGCTTTTGAAGGAGTTCTTCACCTCTCTACAAAGGCCCACATTTTGGTTAAACTCTGAGGTACAAAAGTCGCCTAAGTGAATAACTTTGTTTAGTGAATGAAACAGTATTTAGTGTAAGAGGTACTGCAATAGTATTGGATTTTCACTAGGTTTGTAGTTGGTGCAGCACATGGAACAAACATGCTATCTTCTGCGTAAAGGGGTAACGGAGAGGGGTGGTGATGTTGGCCATCAAGTTGTGGTTGTGGACACCTACTTAGAGTGATATCTTCAAAGTGAGTGGGACAAATACAATAGCGATGCGGATAGCTATAAAGCGGATCAGAAGCTGCTTTACTACTTCGACGGGCGGTCCCCGGTGACGATAGAGAGTTCGTGGAAAGGGGCAGAACTCATCCTTCTACCGTTGAACGTTAAGAATTTTCATTGGATTGTCGTGGTGATTGATCTGAACGGGTGGCATGTAAGGGTTTATGATTCGGATGTTTACATCGTGAGGGATCGCCATCTTCCGGCACACTTAAGCTGTGTTACCCACCTTATTCCGGTACTGAAGAATGCCCACCCTGCATTGAAGGCCACCTACGTCGACAAGTTTCCAAAGTTGTTCATCCTGAATCGCGAGAAAAAGATGTCACAGAACAAGCAAAGGTAATTTATGTGCAACCCTCAAATATCTCTTCGTCTCATAGTGGTATCCGGCTATTATAAATCTGACTTAAGCATCCCTATTGCAGTGGACATTGCGGACCATACATGATCAGGTTCATGCAACTCCTGACGAAGGACGCCCCCACCTTCAACGGTCTTGACGACACATTCATCGGGGCATACAGGCACATGCTTGTTGTTGGCATCTTCCATGGTAGACGGTTATAATAGCCATTGTGATTGTAATTGGCCAGTGTTATTAACTTTGTTGTTATTGTAGTAGGTTGTTATAAACGTCGTTGTTATTGTCATGGATTGTTATGAACATGATTCTTGCTCAAAACATATAGTTTTCGACGGTAGTTGACTAGGTTGGTATTGTAGTACGTTGCTATGAACATTGTTGCTTTCTTTATAATGTTCGTTGGTTATAAGTTGTAAAATGTTATGATATTTTTATGATATTTGTTGGTAGGTGGTTGGCTATGTTTTTATGCTCGAAATTTTGGTCATCGAAGTACCATCATATTAAAATAAGTGGCACAATAAATAATTCAGGTGACACAGGATTCCAAACAAGTGACAATGGTGATTTCCTTATCAATGTAGCAGAACAACAACAATAACAAACCCATTATCTCCCGCTCAGAGCAGGGTCTGGGAGGTTGAGATGTACGCACCCTTGCCCCGACTAGGCCGAGAGAGTGTTTCCGAGTGACCCATGACCGGACATCAAAAAAAAGAGGAAAACCACACTACTAGAAATGAGAAATTAAGATGATAAAACGCAAAAAGAGATAAAGATGAAAAGATGGAAATGATTCACTTAAGGAAAGTTGAGATAGAAGGGAAGCATGAGCGAGAAACATTGCCCCCGACTTGCGTTCATCAACTCGGATAGCACTCCTCCACTGAATTCTATCGCGTGTCATCTCCTCCGAGAGTCCCAAAGCGGTCAGATCATGTCTAATCACTTCACCCCAGCTCTTCTTTGGACGCCCTGTTCCTCACCGGACGCTTTTGATAGACAAGTTGTCACACCTACGCACTGGCGCATTTGGATCTCTCCTCTGAACATGCCCATACCATCAGAGTCTCGAACAGTCATAAATGTAATCATCCAATTAAGTGTCAAGGATGATTTCCTTACGCGACTAGCACAAACACTCATAAATGTAAACATCAATTGAAACAAGTACCAAGGCAAGGGTGATTTCCTTATCAAAGTGTCAATAACAAA
Organism: Persicaria tinctoria; assembly: GCA_037127255.1. Lineage (NCBI taxonomy): Eukaryota > Viridiplantae > Streptophyta > Magnoliopsida > Caryophyllales > Polygonaceae > Persicaria > Persicaria tinctoria. The sequence goes on along the minus strand of JBANSL010000012.1, from coordinate 34,956,053 downwards.
AATGTCAAATATCAAATTCAAACCAGTGACACATTACCCCTTTTATCTGACACGGGAATACAAACCGGTGACATGGGTTATTTCCTGAACCCATCCCCAAAAGTATTACGAAGTTCTTAACCAGTTATATATAGTTTGCCGTAAAGTTTGCCAAATATGTAACTCGTTCCCAAAAGCAAAGCGAAGTTCTTAACCACTTACCTATAGTTTTCCAAATGTGCATGCACCCAAAAAATACTACCAAGTACTTAACCTGTTCCCAAAAGAACTACGAAGGAAAATGGTCCAACCACTGACCCCAAACTTCAAATGCAAAAGAAGACCCAGCTTCTGAGGTAAGGCGTTGGACCACCAAAGAAGGAACACATCTATGAACGACGACACTTGACACGGAGAAATTTTCCCCGAGATAGGTACCGACAAGTCTTAGGGTGACCAGGGTGCCGCTTCACGTCCGCGGGGGGGGGGGGGGGGGGGGCACACCGCGCTGGACCGTGCTGGAGGGATTCACCAATCTGCTCTTGGAGGAAGCGGATATAGCACATTCTCGTAACACGCCTTCTATGTTGTGACTTTGTAGAAGTCATTTACGAGAGAGAAGATATTGGTACCTCCAAACTTGGAAACGGCTATGGCATGCGGGCATGAAAACTGGTCAATGTTGAACCGGTTGCATGTGAAGATACGGGTCAAGTTCACAACCCATGAGGAGAACCCTTTACGGACATTGTAGTCGTGTGGGTTGAGCAGTTTGACATCCAAGCATATCTCCATCGCAAAGTCCGTTTTCAGAGCATCCTCAACGTAATTGCTCACCGACTTACTCGGTTTGGTGGTGGTTTCCCATTTCTCGTAAAACCACTTGGCTACGGTTTCGATGATAGCATCAATCAAAGCAGTGATGGGTAGGTCCTAGGGCTCCTTGAAGACAGAGTTCAGATACTCGGAGTTGTTCGTCGTTAATATGTTGTAGCGCATCCCCAAGAAGTATGCTCGGGCCCAGTTCTGGAAACCAGCCTCTTTCAGGTTTTGGCCCGCAGGCAGTGTTCTAAAAAACGCTCGGCGAATGCTCGACGGTGAGGTACCGCCAAGCGCCAAGACGGTTCGGGGATTGGTGGACAAAACGTTTTCTTAATATTTTCTTATATTTATACCTTATACTAGGACTATAATACATATGATGTAATACTTATTCATTTCTCAAGTGTTTATCGTCACTACATTAACAAAACATAATGCAAATGAAGATTAAGTGATTAAGTGATCACCATTTTAACGTTATTCGACTCAAAACGAACAACATCATTAATCACTTACCTTGTATGTAAATATGATTGTTTATACATTATAGTCCTATATAAATAGTCAAATATACTCTAATCAATAAGAAAGTACGTATCAAACAATAAACCAAAGCAACTAAGTTGTTGAGTTATCCTATCAATAGTCAACTATACATTATATACTCCAATCAACTAAGTTATCGATCATCTTGTTCGTTCAAAATTCACAAACAAAACACCACCCATGCGGTTCGTAATCAACTAATCACCAATCATAATTCACAAATTCGCAATTGTTCATCCGTTGTTCATTATGCAGGTTTGCAAGCAACTTGCTTATGCACTGCAATTGAGAGAGAGAGAGAGAGTGAGAGAGAGACTGTGATATGAGACATCGACTCAGCGAGAGCAGTTTAGCACTCTACTCGAGCACCACTAGCCGTGATCCACCACCACCAGAGCAGTCGAAGAGAGATGCCAATCACCAGGGCAAAGACTGAAGAAGCCGAAGAGGTAATCAACGAACAAATTGAAGGATTCCCAAATCGCAAGAACGGATTTGCCAAAAAAAAAGCTTGATTTTTTTAAATCCGTCCAGACCGCCATGACCGTCCCGTCCCGCCAAAGCCCGTTCCGCACCCGCCAAGCCTGCCAAGCTCTCTTGCCATGGCCGCCAAGGTCTGCTTCCGCCAAGAACACCACGCCAAGGCCTATTGCGTAGCGGGAGGTCACCGCCAACCGTCTTGGCGGCCGCCAAGACCGAATTTTAGAACACTGCCCGCAGGGGCTGAATGTGCGTAGAAATCAGCAAAGAGCTTCTTGAACTCTGCCCTCATGTACGCCCTCGCAATCTTGAAGAACAACGTTTGCAGGCTCGTGAGACCCTTGTACATGCACCTCGCATTCTAAAATAGATGTCATTGGCAGACCGGCAGACCCCTTGCTTGGCAAACACATAGTTGTCCCTCAAATCTTTGACGATACTATAATGGCGATCAGAGACAAACATTACATCTGGTGTGTCCTCGACAACATGTAGCATGTTTTTGAAGAAGAAGCCATATGACCTGTGATTCTCACCATCAACAATCGCAAATGCGATCGGGTATACTTTGCGGTCTGCATCTTGGGTTGTGGCAAAGAGAAGCGTGCCCCTGAACTTCCCTAGCGTTGAGGAAACTCTCATCCACTGAAATCACCTATACATGGAAATCGATAACAATTGGTTTGGCGACATGGTCTTTTGTATTAGGTGACATGCAATATTATACTACCGACATGGAGTTATACCTTTCGAAGGTAGGGGATCGCCTTGCGCCATACCCCGAAGCTAACAAAGGCGTACTTGAATCTTTGGGATGAGTCTAGCTCTAACCTAGTATATGTCCCGGGGTTAGTCTGTGATAACTCCCTCCCTTGATGAAAATCGGAATAAATGTTTCAAAGGCTTTGACAGGATGTTTGTGTCAAAGGCCTTGGAGCAGTAACAGTTGATGAAATACAAAACCTATTTATATAAGTTCGTATATTATTTAATCTTATTATATACTTCCTTTATATTATATATATATGTTTGACTAACCTTTTCAGGAAGTATTTCGAGATTATATCTTTCCTTTAGTACATATTGAGGAGATCAAATTCAAAATAGATCATGGCTTCGGAGTATCCATAAATAGAAGATTCAAGATCAAGCCATGATTCGAAAGAGCCGTTGATGAAGATCTGGTGTTGAAGACCCTCACGCTCCATGCTCTTATATAAAGGAAAGGAAGAAGAAGACAGGTATAACAAGTGCTACACGAGCTTTCATTCATTCAAGCAAGATCTGTCTTCCAAAGTGTCTCTCTACTAAGCGCTCAAGAGTTTGTTGTTTACTTCAAAGCCTTTGAGAGTCACTGTGAGCTTATAGGATATATTCATTTATAGTGTTACTCGAGAGTTTATAACTCGGGAAGTTGCACTAGGCTATTGATTTGTGAGAGTAAGAGGATTGTACTAGATAGCTGAGAGAGGTGGGGCTCTTCTAGATTGGTCTAGGACTCCAAGGGAACGTGAGTTGACTAGATTGCAATTGTATAGGAGAGAGGCTTCTCGGTCAGCTATTAGGATCCTAAGCTAAGCGAATCAATAAAGCATTTTGAATCGTAGGGTTGTGGAAGAACCCTAGGCGGGGACGTAGGCCAAGTTCGTGCTGAACCTCGTAAACAATTACTCGTGTTCTTTACTTATTGCTTTACCTTATTTCCGCACTTGGTTCGATTGTCTAACTTTGTGATTCAGGTTAATCTCAAAGGTTTTGGTACAAGCTCCAAAAGTCTTGAGACTTTCTGCGAAAAACGGGCATACTCTATTCAACCCCCCTTCTAGAGTATTTCTATATTACTTTGTTTTATATTATCGAACCTTCAATTGGTATCAGAGCTTTACTTACTGTTTTTGATCTAACAATCTTGTGAGTTTTCGATCATGTCTGGTGAAGCAAGCAGAGGATTTGCACAAGGAAGGTCCACAAGCAGACTGCCACTCTTTGTAGGAAACAACTTTGTCCACTGATAATGCATATTTTAGATAGGCATTATAGATATATTTAGTTTAGTTAGGTTGCATTTCTTGCTTGCTTTGTTGTTAAATTGCATCTTGTGTTTACTTTAGAAGAGTTCGGATTCTGCGCAATTTTGTGTTTATCTCGCAGATTGAGTCAGAACACATTTGGAAGATGCAATGTCTCGAATAGGAACACAAGATACACGAGAAGGAACAAGGAAGACAGAAGCAAGATAAGAGGAGAAGCTGCAACGGGAGCTAGAAGGCCACGACAAAACTACGTAAGGCGGGCGCGTCGAAGATGCCGCGGGCGCGCCATAGGTGACGCGGGCGCGCCAGACTTGCCACGGCCGCGCCAGAACCCGCTGCAGCGGGAAGCAGAAAAAGCATGTGCGGCGGGCGCCGCAACACTTGCGGCGGCCGCCGCACGGACCGTCAGCGCGGAGCGCGTTTTTGGGAAAAACCCTAGTTTTCTATTTTACTTTTGGAGGCCGACTTTAATCTATTTATTAGGCCTTTTATGTTATTTTTCACTACCTTTCATTCTATTCATTCATCCATTAGACACTTTAGAGATTTTGAGCTATGTCTTCCATGAGGAACTAAACTCATCTATTCTGCCTGCAATTTGAAGCTTTATTCGGATTGATTGTGAGTTTCTAATTCTCGCTCCTGGTTTCCTATTTGTGAATGCTTCAACTTCTTTGTGCTTGATTGATTATTGATTTGTTCTATCTTGTCTGGCCAACTCGTTAGATCAATTCAATCGCTAAGGTTTTGTAGATTCCTGGTTGTGAACCTTAACCTAAGTGGCAAACTTATTCCTTTAGGGCTGGTTGAACTAATTGAATGAGTAGGAAGTTGAATGTGTTGTTAAATCCTTTTTTAGGGACTGCAAATACCTTGGCTAATCTCTGAACTTAAAGCTATCAATTGGGTTAAATCCTTCTTTAGGGACTGTTCGATTGATAAGGGTTGCTCGGACTGGTTGGACTAGTAACTATATTAGGTCGGGACAAGGGCATTCATAGGAAACATAATAGGACGAGAAGTAGTTACAATGATCGCTTCAATCCAATAAAGTGGAAAATTGTAGGTGGAATTGCTTCGCCTAAATTGTCTAAACCAAAATCACTTATTCTGCTTTCGTTACTTTACTTCAAAGCTTTCACACAAAAAACCCCCTTCTTGTTACTTAATCAGCATTAGAATCACACTTGAGTCGTAAATTTCCCTGTGGGATCGACCTCTTGCTTATTACTATACTAGTTATAGGTTTGAGTTTCTTTGGCGGAATCAACGACAGGTTTCCCCTCCGTCAAATTTGGCGCCGTTGCCGGGGAACTTTTATTAAATTCTTGTTTGTTTTTAGTGTTGATCTTGGTGTGGACCATCTCATAGGGTCCATACCTTTTGCTACTAATTCTTCTCTGTAGAAAGCATTGCAGAGATGGCGAACCGCACTCTTAAGGAGCTTTCTGCTCCTGATATGGCACAGCAACCCCTGGCAATCCAATTCCCTGCACTAGCAGAAGGAGTCAACTTCGAGCTGAAGTCAGGGGTAGTTCATCTTCTACCCAAATTCCATGGGTTGATTGGGGAGGACCCCCACAAGCATCTTTCTGACTTCCATAGGGTGGTGGTTGGGATGAAACCAGCGAATGTAACTGAAGAGCAGATCAAGCTGAGAGCATTTCCTTTCACTTTGAAGGATGATGCAAATGAATGGTTCTTCTATCTACCACCTGACTCTATTGCTACTTGGGCCGAGATGAAAAGAGTCTTCCTAGAGATGTACTTCCCTGCAACAAAGCTAAATGCCTTGAAAAGGTCCATCAGCAGCATTGAGCAGTACGCGACAGAGTCTATACATGAGTACTTTGAGCGCTTCAAGAAACTCTGCGCCAGCTGCCCATGCCATGGGTACGCCCAAAAGGATCTGGTTCTCTTTCTATTTAATGGGTTGACTGATATAGAGCGAAAAACAATGAATTCTGCTTGTGGAGGTAACATGCTGAACAAGACGCCTGCCGCAGCTTAGGAGGTGTTTTAGGAGCTATCTGAGGGCTCCAGACAGTTCAACAAGGGCCCTCGCGCTGGGGGTGTACTCGCTGTTGATGCTAATGTGGCTGCGCTTCAGACTGATATGGCAGAGGTAAAGGAGATGATGAAACGAATGGTTATTGATAGGACTCCTCAACAACTGAAGGCATGTGGTCTCTGCAGTCAATACACTCATCCCATGGACATGTGCCCGTTTCTACAAGATCCTAATGTTGAATTAAATGCCATTGGGAATTTCGCTCAACAAAGGCCTATGCAAGGCAATTATGGAAATCCTGGGTATTTCAACAACAACAATTACAATAGGGGCTATCAGCAAGGCTATGGGAACTATCACGCCTCTTTCAATCAGCAAGGGGGGCAACAGGAAAGGCCTCAACAACAATATGAACCTCGACAGGGAGGTCAGCAGCAATCAAATGGGGATAATGAGGATCCACTGCAGAAACCGTCACGATTAGTCATGAGGAATGATAAACAACAGTCAGAGCGAATGGCGAATCTAGAGAAGCAGCAATCCGATCGGATGACAAATCTTGAGAATCAAATGAGTCAGCTCATTCAAATCTTAAGTGCTAAGGAGGCCAACAGTTCAGGAAAGCTTCCGTCGCAAACCATTGAGAATCCTAAGGAGAATGTCAGTGCAATAACGCTTAGGAGTGGCAAGGAACTGATTGCCACAAATCAAAATGACGATGAGGAGATAGTAGATGAGGAAATAGACATAATCGAAGACGGAGACGGCCGAATAGTACGTGGGCGCGCCAGAGGTGACGCGGGCGCGCCAGAGGTGCGGCGGCCGCGGCAACCCATGCGGCGCCCGCCGCAGCACCCTGCGGTGCCCGCCGCCAGAGACGGTTTCCACGCGGCGCCCGCCGCAGATTATGCCCATGGAGGAAGCGGCGCCCGCCGCAACCCAGCTGCGCCCGCCGCAAGCACTCCCGTCGCCGAATCTTCTCCTGGTGAGTCTTCTTCCTTACCTCTTTCCTCCTCTCTTCCTCTTTCTCCTCCTCCTTCTTCTCCCTCACCTATGGAGATTCCAAAGCCTATCCCGCCTTTTCCGGAAGCCTTGAAGGACACACGAACATATGAGAATGACAAGGAAATCTTCGAGACATTCGGTAAGTGTGCAGTAAACATTCCTTTACTCAGCTTAATTAAGAGCATTCCTATATATGCTAAATTTTTGAAGGAATTGTGCACCATCAAGAGGAAGCAGAGACTGAAAAAGAAGGAAAAGGTAAGCTTGAATGAAAATGTTTCTGCTATGTTGCAAAGAAAATTGCCTGAAAAATGCGGGGATCCAGGTATGTTTACAATTCCATGTGCAATTGGGAATACTAGATTCAAACAAGCCATGCTAGATCTAGGAGCCTCAATTAATGTTATTTCCTATAACATGTACATGTCTTTGGGTTTGGGTCCTCTGACTGAGACTGGGGTTACAGTGCAACTTGCTGATCGCTCACAAATCAGGCCAAGAGGCGTTGTTGAAGATGTTTTAGTTATGGTGGATGATTTGTTTTTCCCTGCTGATTTCTTTGTCTTAGATATGGAGCAGGGAACCCCTGAAACACCCCTTATACTAGGAAGGCCATTCCTGAAAACTGCGAAAACGAAAATCGATTGTTGTGAGGGTCTATTGACTATGGAGTTTGATGGAAGGAAGATAGAATTTTCTCTCTTTAATCATGCTAAGCTTCCTCCTGAAAATCCCTTAGATATGCCTATTGCCGACAATACTGATCACAACAATAATTTTCGTGATTTGTTAGAGACACCTAAGGAACATAGTTTATGGAAATTTGAACCTCCTAACAAATTGAAATCTTCTGTGATTCCAGGACAACCACCAAGCATAGCTCGTGGAGAGGAGCTAAGATTAATGGATGAATTTTGGAACAGAAATCTACACCTTTCAAGGGTGCCCACATTTGTCAATAAGATGACCGGTGTTGGTGACCCTGGTGGAGGAACATAGGCCAATCAAGGGCCATCACGTCGAGCCAACGACTTGAAACAAAGGCGCTTCTCGGGAGGCAACCCGAGGTAAGTTTTTCCTTTCTTTTTTCCCTTTTCTTTTCCTTCACCCTGATTATATGTGATTTACTTTTGTTGTCTTTAATGTTTCATTGAGGACAATGAAAACTTCAAGTGTGGGGGAGAAGAATTCTATTTATATAGTGCATATAGTTAGATCATATTTAATTTTCTGCACCATGTTTAAGTTTAATTAAGATTGTTGGTTAGTTTTATTGTTGTTTAGTTTTTTTTCATTTATTAGTTTATTTATTTTAATTTTCGGATTAGTATTATAAAAAAAAAACAGCGAAAAATCACAAAAATAGCATGCATTGCATATATATGTGTTATTCAAATACCCATTTTGCTTAGTTTGTCCTCTATTTTAAATTTCAAGCATGAGTCATAAAAATCCCATGGAGTTCTGGATGTTTTGATTATTATTGCTATTTGATTTTTGTGGAACATGAGCTAGCAAATATAATTGAGCATGTATGATTGAGCTAAAGTGTGATTGAAGTCCTTAAAACATGACCCTGTGAGAATGTTTGGCCTTATTTGGATTCTTTTGCTCAATTGTGTGAGTTACTCACCTAGTGTCGCTACCTCTTGGCATTGACTGTAGTATCTATTTTTAAAGGCCGACTCATGTTGTGAGCGGAATCTGCCATGTTTTACAGTAACTTTTATATCGATTTCTGTATACATTTCATGCATTTGGGCTAAGATAGTACAGAATCTGTGTATTTAGTGTTTATTTACCAAAATTATGGAATCTACACAAGTTTCTGTTTAAATCGCAGAAATCGGGGCATTTACAGCAATTCTACAGAAGGTCGGAAAAGCTCGGAAAACAAGTACAGAGGTCCAAGGTCAAAACAGTGGAACAAATCTAAGAGACAGGTCTACTCGATCTCGAGTAGGACCTGGTCGAGCTCGACAAGCCATGTCCGAGCAGACACGGTCGAGCAGGAGCCTGATCGAGCAAGCCAGCAACCCGAGCCCCGGACCCAGCTCGATCTCGACTAAGCTTGGTCGAGGTCGATGAAGCCCCAGCCGCCATACCCGGAGTCCTCGAGGAGGAAGCATGCCCGAGAAGCCGAGGACGAAGCCGAGGACGACCTAGCGAGACTCGCTGCCAGCGACTCCATTCGCTGCCGCGGAAAGAAGGATCCGCTGCCGCGGACAAAGCCATCCGCTGCCAGCGGAAGTGCCAGCTCGCGGGAGCGGAAGCCACACCCAACTCGACCTCGAGGAGATCTTGTTGAGGTCGACGAAGGCCCTGAGACATGCCGAGCCCTTGTCCGAGCCTTGCCGAGTAGAGTCACCCGAGGAGCCTAGTCGAGGACCCATTCCACTCGAGCTCGAGGAAGACTACTCGAGATCGACAAGCACCCAGGAGCCCAGGTCCGAGCAACTCCGAGCCGCATCGACCAGAGTCAAGCCATGACGAGCCATCCAACTCGAGGTCGAGTAGACGTACTCGAGCTCGACTAGCCCAGTGTCCAGAACTTTCTCGACGTGGCCTTGTCCGACTAGAATTGACGTTGCTTGGGCGCGAAGGCGGAAGATTCTATCCGAGATCTATTCAAGTCTATCTATGGAAGGCGGAATCTATCAAGATGAAGACATACTACCCACATTAGTTTTATCTTTTCCTTATGGATTTAATTCCATTAAACATTTATTTATCTTTTCAAGTCTTAGATATAATTTTAGATAAAGATATATATCTTCTTTCCTTGATTAGAGGGGATTAGAACAGTCCAAATCACCTGTAGCAATTAACGTAGCAAACCCTGTAGGAATCACCCAATTGGTCCAGCTGTAATTAGTTTTGATATATAATTAACAATAAAATTAAAATAATGAAACAAACAAAATCTTCCAGATTCCTTTTTTAACGCTTCTTTCCATAACCGTCGGTGCTTCATCTCCAATCACTCTTGCATCCTAGTTCAAATGTAACCGAAAGTATTGATCCTTCAATACTACTTGCTTATGCTAAAACTTGCAAAACTTCCCAACAATAGATTGATGGCAGATTTTTTCACTCTCAGACGTAACTTGATCAGATGGCAGATAAACAAAATGGAGTGCCCATGGAAGCATCTTTGACAGTATAGAAACATTAGCATACTACTCTTTTTTTTTTTTTTTTATTATTATTATTCAAAGGACTCTAGAGTTTTATTAATCAAAACTAGCAATACATCAGCCCCAAAGAAGAAGCTGGGGTTCTAAGAATTCAACTAAAGGCGCAGATAAACTTAAAGACAGATTAGCAAGGTTGTCCGCTCCCCTGCGTCGGATGTGACAGAACTCGATCCGCCAGTTATTCGATCTCATCCGTCGTCGGCAGCTCTCAATCAGGTAGAACTCAGGGTGATGCTCCGGATCGAGTTCTCCCGCCCATCAGTTTGCACACCATCATGAAATCAGTTTCAATGATAATACTACCTCCGTTCCAAAATACATGGGTTTTTAGTTTTTGACACGTTTTTTAAGGAGCGAAAAACTCTATAAATATTATTTTTTTAATTAATTTTTTTATATAATTTAATACTTATTAGTAATAAGTATCAAATTATGTAAAAAAATTCATTAAAAAAATAATATTTTATATAGTTTTTTGCTCCTTAAAAAACGTGCCGAAAAGTCAAAACCCATGTATTTTGGAACGGAGGGAGTATTCATTAGCCTCAAGTAATGAATCATCATCAATCTCATTTTGCTTGTCCAAACATCAAAGTTGCAACTTGTCCAGCACTTGTTCTGCTAGCTGAAACAACTTCAAATGAACTTAGAAACATCTTATTCTGCACACACAAATGGTTGGAGTTCCCCCTTGATTTGCTATTCCACGTCTGAGCATTTCATCAACCAAGTAACCTCTTATATTTATAACAAATCTCCTGTTCTTCCACTTACGAGTCCTTGCCACAGTTCTTCTTCGTCGAGCTCCCAAGCGAGCGCCGGATCCATCTAAGATGCAGTCGTGACATCGAGCCTGCTAGTATCAATCACGGACGCTGTCAAATATGAAGCCGATGGCGAAGGGCAGGGTGGATAAACTTGCGAGCGCCAGCTAAATTCTCTAACAATCCACCGCCAATGTTGGAACTTGGAAGTGTGAGACCTGCTGCTGCCCTCATAGCCCCTCCACCACTCATGATTCACTTGGAAATCAATTGAGAAGAAGTTGAATTCGGATTGAATAAAGGTTGAGATTGCGAGATAGAGTGAACCCTATGAGATAATAACATGGGAAGGAGATTGCGGAGACGGGTGAACACTTAGTCAGACGGAGAAATTTCAGTGTGGTTTAAGGGCGGCGAACAGAGATCGGATTTCAACCTGAAAGAGAGAGGACGCTGCACAGAGATCGGATCAATGGATCTAGGGCGCACAGATCGAGAGGGAGCGGTAGGGAGGAAAGCACGGTTATGGAATGAGGCGTGAAAAAAGGAAATCTGGAAGATTTTGTTTGTTTATTTATTTTGATTTTATTGTTATTTATATATTTATATATTAAAACTAATTAAAGGAAAATTTTGCTACAGGCTTTGCTACATTGAGGGCCACAGGTGATTTGGACTGGGATTAGAAGGCTATAAATAAAGCCCTAGGGGCTGAGCATTAGGCATCTTTCATACAATTCAATTCAGAGACAAGTAGTAGTTTAGGGAGTTCGAAGGTTTTAGGGTTTTGGCAGTTTGCGAAAGTTGATTGCCGAGATTGTAAAATCGTTGAATATAGTTTATGCAAGTTATTTCTTTTCATTCAATGTTCGCAATTGCAATGAGGCGTGAGTAGTCCACCCACTTCTGGGGATGGGGTGAGCCCGACGGTGGCCATGTGAGGCGATGCGATAAAGGTCAGATTTTTGTGCGATTCTTCTTCTATCCCTATCAGCATGATTCTTTTGCGAGAGTTGAAGGTGATCCTTGTTTGTATTATTGAAGCGAAAGTGATCTTAATGCAACTTGGATTAATTATGTGAAAAGGGTTAGTAACAATAAGGGTTTATGCGAGAGCCTCTATATGCCTAGTTGTTAATAACGAAAGTTATTTCATAGAAAGCACGATCTTTTATGCCTTTATGTGTTGTTTTGCATGGTTATCGTTGTGGTGTCGAAACCCTAGCCTTGGAGGTCTTTTAATATATTGAAGTTAATTTCTGTCAAAGTTCTGAGTTTTGTGTTTCAAGATTTTGCAATTTAAATTTCTGTTTTTAAGTTTCTGTTCTCATCGACATAGACAAGACCTTAGTCGATCTCGAGTTACTGTGGTCGAGGTCGAGTACAGTTTGGTCTAGGTCGAGTTGTTTGTCTTCTGCTTTCGTCGATTTACAGTTTCCGTCTTTACTTTCATTACTCGAGATCGAGTACCTCTTGTCGAGGTCGAGTTGCCCTTGCTGGGATTTCTTGTCTGCTGTGATTGTCGACTTGCTGTTGTCGATTGCCGTGGGCGATCTCGAGTAGGAGTTTGTCGAGATCGACGAGACTTTCTGCTTTGTGCTTTGCTTTTGCTTTTGTTCTTTTATTTCTGTTTTTATTTGTTTTGCTTTATTTCTTTGCTTTTATTTTAGTTGCCCTTGCCGGGTTTATTTCTGCTTCTGTGTTTTTCTGTCTTTTGCTGCTGTGTTGTGAGAATCTGATAGCTACCTGAGAACTGCTGACGTGCTTCCTCGTGGATTCGATCCTGATTTTCTCTTACTACAACGGGAGGAAGTCTTGTATTTATTTGCTGAGACAGGGGAGTCTATCTGAACTTTATTTGATATCTATTTCAATACTTGACCAACTCCTGCAACAACAAATTGGCGCCGTTGCCGGGGAAGCAATCATTTGCGCCTTAGGTAGTCGGATCTCACTGTTTCTCTGAGTTACTTTTCAGGTGTATGCGACGTTCTGGTCAAACAGCTAAGTTTGACGCCTTAGACGAACCGGAACGCCTTTTTCACATCAGAAACAAACTGCAAAGAGCCATGACAGCTGCGGAAACACCGGAACAGTTGATCGCAAGGCTCACCAGGGATCTAGCCGCCAGGGATGCTGCTCTCGCCGCTGAGAGAGCAGCAAGGGAGCAAGAAGCTGATCGTGCAAGGCAAGCGGAAGCTGAGCTTGCCCAATATCCAACCACTGCTGAGGATTATATGCATCCCACTCTCGTCGTGCCTGAATCGGCGATTCTAATCCTTGACAACTCTTTTGAAATTCGCACTCAATTTCTTATAGAGCTTACAAATAATGCCTTTTATGGCAGATTTAATGAGTGTCCTCTTGAGCATATTACCAACTTTTCTGATATGTGTCGTACTCTTGCTGAAGGTACCACGCTGGAATATGTCGAGATGAAATCTTTTCGCTGGTCTCTCGCTGGGCCTGCACTGAAATGGCTGGAAGGGCTGAAACCAAGATCACTTACAACCTGGGCCCAAGTAGAGCAAGAGGTCCTGAACAAATTCTTCCCACCCACCAAAACAGCACATCTCCGCCAGAAAATCACCGCCTTCAAACAGAAGCAAGGGGAACCACTGGCAAAGGCATGGGAGCGCTACAAGGAACTTCTGCGATCTTGCCCTACTCATGGACAGCCGCCCTACGTCATTCAAGAGATCTTCTTCAACTCTCTTGATCAAGGCACTAAGGACCGAATCAACCATTACACTCGCTATGAGTTTCTGACGATGCCACCAATTGACGCCTGGGAAGTGCTAGAAAAGCTCACCACCTACGACAACAAATATGGGTCTACTTCAAACTATGATGAGAACTCCTACGGCAGGCCAGCACCATCTATGCCAATTTATGAGCCACCAAAGGAGATTGACCCAGATGTCAGGGAGCAATACTACAGAGACCAGAATAAGAAGCTCCTCAAACAAGTGAAATATCTCTCTGTCAACCAGCCTTGCATAGAATGTGGATCGCAAAGGCACACCACTACTGAGTGCCCACACACAGAGCAAGTCAGGATGGCAGAACATCATGAGGAGACAGCGTACGCAGGAGGGCCTAATCGCTATATGGGGGATCAAAGGCCTTATCAACAGCAATGGAACCAAGGCCCCCCTAGGAATCCTCCACCCTACAGAGCTCCAGGACATCCAGAGAGGGATCAAAGGAAGGATGATCTGCAGCTGATCCTTGAGGAGATGCGACGAAATCAGGGCACCATCAACAACCAGTTCCAGAACATCACTACCAAATTTGGAGAACTGGACATCTAGAAAAGGGGAATTGAGACTCAGATAGGGCAAATTTCTGCACAGATCCCACGACAGTCCGGCAAGCTCCCTGGGCAAACAGAACCAAATCCTAAGGGAAAGAATGGACATGTCGCTGCTGTAAAGCTTAGGAGCGGGCATCAACTGCAAGAGCCAGAGGTCGGGAAGCAGCAGGACGAGGAACAGCAAGTCGAGGTCGACAAACCAGTCGTCGATCTCGACCAGAGCCCAGTCGACCTCGACAAGGGTCTACTCGAGGTCGAGGAGCAAATTCCAAAATCTTCGTCTACACAGCCCAGCGACTCGACGTCACCAAAACTGGTCGATCTCGACAAGAGGGTAGTCGACATCGAGGAGCCCCTGATCGACAAAGAGAAATCTGCAACAACTCCGACGTCTGTTCTGGCTCCGACTCAGAAAAAGAAGCTGCCTTTCCCAACAAAATCTCTCAAGGACCCAGCGGAGAAAAAGTTTCAGCGCTTCATCAAGATGCTTCAAAAGCTGAATGTCACCATCCCCTTCACAGAAGCTCTCAATGAAATGCCGTCCTATGTCAAATTCCTGAAGGAGATTCTGAGCATAAAGCGGTCAATGGCTGAAATCACAGAGGAGTGCAGCCATCTGGACATACTGGAAAAGCGGCCGGATCCAGGTAAGTTTGCTATAACTATTGGATTTGGTCCATACAAAATTAATGCCCTATGTGATCTTGGAGCTAGTGTTAGTATCATGCCTTTAACAATTTGGTCCAAGATTAAGATAGGTGCACTGGAGCCTGTGGATGCTAGACTATACATGGCCAACAACACGGTGGTCATTCCAACAGGCATGGTGGAGAATGTCCCAGTAGAAGTAGGTAAATTCTTCGTTCCTGCTGATTTCTTAATTATTGATATGCAAGAAGACCCTGCTTGTCCAATTATTCTAGGGAGACCATTCTTGGCGACGGTGGATGCCAATATAAGCGTACGGAAAGGAGTGCTCACATTCAACATCAGCGATGAAGTGATTGACTATTCCTTCAACAAAACTGAACAGCATACGGGTCCCATGGAAGAGGTCAAATCTATCTCAGCTGGCTACATCACCTGCGAGGAACCAACGGTCAGGAATATGACCCCTAAGGAGCTGGAAAAGAGGGACATGGAGGCCCAGGTGGAGGAGATCATGGCAATTCTCAAGGAGAACACAGGAGCTAAGTATGGGGTCAAGATCGACCAGACCCTAGTCAATCTCGACCAGACCAAGGAGACTCCACCAGCACCAGCACCATCGAGCAGCAAACCAGACAAGCCAAGGCTAGTCGAGATCGACCACACCCTTGTCGAGGTCGACCACAGCTCGGAGCCACCAGTCCCTGTTTCCTCGAGCACATCACCAGAGCCAGGACAGCCCTCGTCGATCTCGAGTGGGCTTGTCGAGATCGACAAGACCAGATCTGCCTCGGCTTCTTCTCCTTCGACTCCACAGCAACAAGGAGAAGACCCCTCGTCGACCTCGAGTAGCCTTGTCGAGGTCGACCACCGCCGGGCTTCACCAGATCCGTCTTCGTCGATGATCCAGCCACCAGGACCAGAGTCCTCGTCGAGGTCGAGTACGTTTGTCGAGATCGACAAGACCTGTTCTTCCTCGACTTCTGACTCTTCGACCAGACCACCACCAGCAACTGCAGACTCGTCGATCTCGAGAAGCCCTAGTCGAGATCGACCAAACACCGTGGTCCCCGATTCCGTTTCTGCGAAAGTCAGCCAAGGTATGGATCTTTCTTCTCCTATTTCAATTAAAGATTTATCTATACATGGGAGAGGTTTGCCTTGGTATGTGCGATTGTGCAGGATTTCCAATGATGAGCCTAAGGAATATGAAGTGGGAGACAAGCTCTATGTCTCTAAGTCTAAGGATCATTGGTTTCCAAACAAGTTCAACAAGAAGCGGATGGGACCGTTCGTGGTGAACAAGATCCATTCTGGAGGACTACAGCTGATGGACAAGAATGGAGTCCTATTTGAGGCCCAAGCTACATGGGCCCTACAAATGCCACCTTGAGCTAAATGGAGAGTCGGCCTAGCGACTATAAAATCTAGAGCATGTACATAGACTTTTTAGGACATTTAAGACTTTGTTTTGGATTTGGACATTGTTTTTGGTTTTTTGTTTTTTTGTTTTGTTGGTATATGTCTTCCACATTTTCAGGTCCATGGATAGAACCAGGCAATTCGGCCTAAGGAGGTGCTCTAGTCGAGATTATGCAGCTCTGCACACCTGTCTTGTGAGTTTCTTTCTTTACCCTTGTTTTTATACAGTGAGAACACTGTAATGTTTAAGTATGGGGTGGGGGAAGGGCTTACTTCATGCATATTTGATTTATTTGACATTATGTGTGCATATTTAGAGTTTATTTCTTTGAATTGCTTATACATGGCTATTTTTGGAATGCATTATTTGATTTATATGCTTATATGCATGTTTTCCAAAATTTGAGAAAAATGACCCCCATTTGAAATTTTTTTTGAATAATGTCATGGAAGCTTATATTGAACTCGACGATGCAAAATTTGATTCATTAGAGATATAGCATGAAATTGCCTAGTAAAGGGAAGTCACAATGAAGTGCATTATTTCTTGAAAACCATGAAAGGAGGTAAAATTTGAAATTGCTTTTCACATGTTGCATGATAAGATGATGGAGGACTTTATATTTCCATATAATGCTCATTGTTATATTCCTAGCCATACCTATGCTTATGCATCACAAAAGCCATATTATGCCTTATTTCAAATATTGCTCCACATGATCTAAATATTTGCCATTTTTTTACCTTATCCGGGGATTATGTTGAGAATGATGTTACATTATGGAGATGTTATATGGTGATTGTGTTGTTGTTATTATTTGGAGTTTGGAAGAAAATTGTTTGCAAATTATGGAAAATTTAATGAGTGAAAGAAAATCCAATCAC
This sequence comes from Persicaria tinctoria, assembly GCA_037127255.1. Classification (NCBI taxonomy): domain Eukaryota; kingdom Viridiplantae; phylum Streptophyta; class Magnoliopsida; order Caryophyllales; family Polygonaceae; genus Persicaria; species Persicaria tinctoria. The sequence continues at coordinate 34,938,945 of JBANSL010000012.1, read as the reverse complement.
CTCAGGAGATAAAGATAGATTGACCCTGCTCTCTGAGATAATAGTTTGGAGAGATGGGACACATTGTGAGGAGTCCAAAGCACTAAGTATCCGGGGCCATTCATGACACCCATGTTTGCGACTCGCGAGAAGGCAGTGCTAAGGTCAGAGAGGTAAAAGCATTATTATTGAGAAAAGCATTATGAAAGGTGATGAATTATATGAAAGGAAAGGAATGTGGAAAGAAACTCAAAGTTTGGAAATAATCCATTTCCCCGGATCAAAAGCACCACATTGCCAAAAATTGCCCACCTTTAGCCTTTTACCAATCTACTCCTTCATGAGATTAAATTAAAGTCTTCTTGATTATCAAAGCATTGTCACTTAAAAATTATTTATGCATAACCCTCCTTTTGTGAGTAGATGTTGCTTTTACATAATTGCACATGCATGAATCTGTGACAATAGTACCTTTTCGAGGATGGTAATTGATTGCAGGGACATATAAGAATGAATCTAAGATGTTGAGAGTTTAAATTCTTCCCCTGAATGACAATTAAAGGTATTGCTTGAGGACAAGCAAGCTTAAGTATGGGGTGTTTGTTGTGAGCGGAATCTGCCATGTTTTACAGTAACTTTTATATCGATTTCTGTATACATTTCATGCATTTGGGCTAAGATAGTACAGAATCTGTGTATTTAGTGTTTATTTACCAAAATTATGGAATCTACACAAGTTTCTGTTTAAATCGCAGAAATCGGGGCATTTACAGTAATTCTACAGAAGGTCGGAAAAGCTCGGAAAACAAGTACAGAGGTCCAAGGTCAAAACAGCGGAACAAATCTAAGAGACAGGTCTACTCGATCTCGAGTAGGACCTGGTCGAGCTCGACAAGCCATGTCCGAGCAGACACGGTCGAGCAGGAGCCTGATCGAGCAAGCCAGCAACCCGAGCCCCGGACCCAGCTCGATCTTGACTAAGCTTGGTCGAGGTCGATGAAGCCCCAGCCGCCATACCCGGAGTCCTCGAGGTGGAAGCATGCCCGAGAAGCCGAGGACAAAGCCGAGGACGACCTAGCGAGACTCGCTGCCAGCGACTCCATTCGCTGCCGCGGAAAGAAGGATCCGCTGCCGCGGACAAAGCCATCCGCTGCCAGCGGAAGTGCCAGCTCGCGGGAGCGGAAGCCACACCCAACTCGACCTCGAGGAGATCTTGTCGAGGTCGACGAAGGCCCTGAGACATGCCGAGCCCTTGTCCGAGCCTTGCCGAGTAGAGTCACCCGAGGAGCCTAGTCGAGGACCCATTCCACTCGAGCTCGAGGAAGACTACTCGAGATCGACAAGCACCCAGGAGCCCAGGTCCGAGCAACTCCGAGCCGCATCGACCAGAGTCAAGCCATGACGAGCCATCCAACTCGAGGTCGAGTAGACGTACTCGAGCTCGACTAGCCCAGTGTCCAGAACTTTCTCGACGTGGCCTTGTCCGACTAGAATTGACGTTGCTTGGGCGCGAAGGCGGAAGATTCTATCCGAGATCTATTCAAGTCTATCTATGGAAGGCGGAATCTATCAAGATGAAGATATACTACCCACATTAGTTTTATCTTTTCCTTATGGATTTAATTCCATTAAACATTTATTTATCTTTTCAAGTCTTAGATATAATTTTAGATAAAGATATATATCTTCTTTCCTTGATTAGCGGGGATTAGAATAGTCCAAATCACCTGTAGCAATTAACGTAGCAAACCCTGTAGGAATCACCCAATTGGTCCAGCTGTAATTAGTTTTAATATATAATTAACAATAAAATTAAAATAATGAAACAAACAAAATCTTCTAGATTCCTTTTTTAACGCTTCTTTCCATAACCGTCGGTGCTTCATCTCCAATCACTCTTGCATCCTAGTTCAAATGTAACCGAAAGTATTGATCCTTCAATACTACTTGCTTATGCTAAAACTTGCAAAACTTCCCAACAATAGATTGATGGCAGATTTTTTCACTCTCAGACGTAACTTGATCAGATGGCAGATAAACAAAATGGAGTGCCCATGGAAGCATCTTTGACAGTATAGAAACATTAGCATACTACTCTTTTTTTTTTTTTATTATTATTATTCAAAGGACTCTAGAGTTTTATTAATCAAAACTAGCAATACATCAGCCCCAAAGAAGAAGCTGGGGTTCTAAGAATTCAACTAAAGGCGCAGATAAACTTAAAGACAGATTAGCAAGGTTGTCCGCTCCCCTGCGTCGGATGTGACAGAACTCGATCCGCCAGTTATTCGATCTCATCCGTCGTCGGCAGCTCTCAATTAGGTAGAACTCAGGGTGATGCTCCGGATCGAGTTCTCCCGCCCATCAGTTTGCACACCATCATGAAATCAGTTTCAATGATAATATTCATTAGCCTCAAGTAATGAATCATCATCAATCTCATTTTGCTTGTCCAAACATCAAAGTTGCAACTTGTCCAGCACTTGTTCTGCTAGCTGAAACAACTTCAAATGAACTTAGAAACATCTTATTCTGCACACACAAATGGTCGGAGTTCCCCCTTGATTTGCTATTCCACGTCTGAGCATTTCATCAACCAAGTAACCTCTTATATTTATAACAAATCTCCTGTTCTTCCACTTACGAGTCCTTGCCACAGTTCTTCTTCGTCGAGCTCCCAAGCGAGCGCCGGATCCATCTAAGATGCAGTCGTGACATCGAGCCTGCTAGTATCAATCACGGACGCTGTCAAATATGAAGCCGATGGCGAAGGGCAGGGTGGATAAACTTGCGAGCGCCAGCTAAATTCTCTAACAATCCACCGCCAATGTTGGAACTTGGAAGTGTGAGACCTGCTGCTGCCCTCATAGCCCCTCCACCACTCATGATTCACTTGGAAATCAATTGAGAAGAAGTTGAATTCGGATTGAATAAAGGTTGAGATTGCGAGATAGAGTGAACCCTATGAGATAATAACATGGGAAGGAGATTGCGGAGACGGGTGAACACTTAGTCAGACGGAGAAATTTCAGTGTGGTTTAAGGGCGGCGAACAGAGATCGGATTTCAACCTGAAAGAGAGAGGACGCTGCACAGAGATCGGATCAATGGATCTGGGGCGCACAGATCGAGAGGGAGCGGTAGGGAGGAAAGCACAGTTATGGAATGAGGCGTGAAAAAAGGAAATCTGGAAGATTTTGTTTGTTTATTTATTTTGATTTTATTGTTATTTATATATTTATATATTAAAACTAATTAAAGGAAAATTTTGCTACAGGCTTTGCTACATTGAGGGCCACAGGTGATTTGGACTGGGATTAGAAGGCTATAAATAAAGCCCTAGGGGCTGAGCATTAGGCATCTTTCATACAATTCAATTCAGAGACAAGTAGTAGTTTAGGGATTTCGAAGGTTTTAGGGTTTTGGCAGTTTGCGAAAGTTGATTGCCGAGATTGTAAAATCGTTGAATATAGTTTATGCAAGTTATTTCTTTTCATTCAATGTTCGCAATTGCAATGAGGCGTGAGTAGTCCACCCACTTCTGGGGCTGGGGTGAGCCCGACGGTGGCCATGTGAGGCGATGCGATAAAGGTCAGATTTTTGTGCGATTCTTCTTCTATCCCTATCAGCATGATTCTTTTGCGAGAGTTGAAGGTGATCCTTGTTTGTATTATTGAAGCGAAAGTGATCTTAATGCAACTTGGATTAATTATGTGAAAAGGGTTAGTAACAATAAGGGTTTATGCGAGAGCCTCTATATGCCTAGTTGTTAATAACGAAAGTTATTTGATAGAAAGCATGATCTTTTATGCCTTTATGTGTTGTTTTGCATGGTTATCGTTGTGGTGTCAAAACCCTAGCCTTGGAGGTCTTTTAATATATTGAAGTTAATTTCTGTCAAAGTTCTGAGTTTTGTGTTTCAAGATTTTGCAATTTAAATTTCTGTTTTTAAGTTTCTGTTCTCATCGACATAGACAAGACCTTAGTCGATCTCGAGTTACTGTGGTCGAGGTCGAGTACAGTTTGGTCTAGGTCGAGTTGTTTGTCTTCTGCTTTCGTCGATTTACAGTTTCCGTCTTTACTTTCTTTACTCGAGATCGAGTACCTCTTGTCGAGGCCGAGTTGCCCTTGCTGGGATTTCTTGTCTGCTGTGATTGTCGACTTGCTGTTGTCGATTGCCGTGGGCGATCTCGAGTAGGAGTTTGTCGAGATCGACGAGACTTTCTGCTTTGTGCTTTGCTTTTGCTTTTGTTCTTTTATTTCTGTTTTTATTTGTTTTGCTTTATTTCTTTGCTTTTATTTTAGTTGCCCTTGCCGGGTTTATTTCTGCTTCTGTGTTTTTCTGTCTTTTGCTGCTGTGTTGTGAGAATCTGATAGCTACCTGAGAACTGCTGACGTGCTTCCTCGTGGATTCGATCCTGATTTTCTCTTACTACAATGGGAGGAAGTCTTGTATTTATTTGCTGAGACAGGGGAGTCTATCTGAACTTTATTTGATATCTATTTCAATACTTGACCAACTCCTGCAACAACAACTAACATGGTTGTTGCTTGCGGAGTTTATATTTATATTTTGAGTCTTTTTGTTCAATTTTATGCATATTTAGTAAATAAGGTGGCAATGGTTGATGCACTTAGTAACCGGATCTATGCATGACACCCATGGGTATGATTCGCGTAAAAGGTGTTGAAAACTATCCACTAGGGGAGAAAGCTTGATCATTGAGTAACCAGGTTCATTCATGACACCCATGTTTGCAACTTGCGTCAAAAGGTGTTCAAGTGGACTTCATATTAGTAGGTTGAGGTGTTGATAGACCGGGGCCATTCATGACACCCATGTTTGCGCTTCGCGTAAGGAAAGCACCAAGACAAGAAAAGAAAAAAAATAAAATAAAGAAAACCATAGAAAAAAAAAAGAAAAAAAAAGTGTGCATTTTATTTCCTTTATTGTGTCCCCCAAGTAATGACATTTCGGTAGATATTTGGTGATATGGTGGTCAATGTCTATGAGCTTAGTGCATTTTTGAGTTGAGTTGAGAGTTGTACTTAAAAGCCTAAACACATGAGTAAAACACATAATTCTGGTGAGGTTGGATGATGTCCACTTCTAAGCTTTGATCACCTGAATACATGCTATGACGTTTGTTTGCCTGGTTTATGTTTTCACCTGCTATGATGTTGCTTTTTGGTAATGTTGAAGCTTGAAGGGATTTCCTGTGGGATACATTGATTCATGTTCATTCTGTCATTGCTTGAGGACAAGCAAAGGTTAAGTGTGAGGGATTTGATAATGCATATTTTAGATAGGCATTATAGATATATTTAGTTTAGTTAGGTTGCATTACTTGCTTGCTTTGTTGTTAAATTGCATCTTGTGTTTACTTTAGAAGAGTTCGGATTCTGCGCAATTTTGTGTTTATCTCGCAGATTGAGTCAGAACACATTTGGAAGATGCAATGTCTCGAAGAGGAACACAAGATACACGAGAAGGAACAAGGAAGACAGAAGCAAGATAAGAGGAGAAGCTGCAACGGGAGCTAGAAGGCCACGGCAAAACTACGTAACGCGGGCGCGTCGAAGATGCCGCGGGCGCGCCATAGGTGACGCGGCCGCGCCGGACTTGCCGCGGCCGCGCCAGAACCCGCCGCAGCGGGAAGCAGAAAAAGCATGTGCGGCGGCCGCCGCACGGACCGTCAGCGCGGAGCGCGTTTTTGGGAAAAACCCTTGTTTTCTATTTTACTTTTGGAGGCCGACTTTAATCTATTTATTAGGCCTTTTATGTTATTTTTCACTACCTTTCATTCTATTCATTCATCCATTAGACACTTTAGAGATTTTGAGCTATGTCTTCCATGAGGAACTAAACTCATCTATCCTGCCTGCAATTTGAAGCTTTATTCGGATTGATTGTGAGTTTCTAATTCTCGCTCCTGGTTTCCTATTTGTGAATGCTTCAACTTCTTTGTGCTTGATTGATTATTGATTTGTTCTATCTTGTCTGGCCAACTCGTTAGATCAATTCAATCGCTAAGGTTTTGTAGATTCCTGGTTGTGAACCTTAACCTAAGTGGCAAACTTATTCCTTTAGGGCTGGTTGAACTAATTGAATGAGTAGGAAGTTGAATGTGTTGTTAAATCCTTCTTTAGGGACTGTTCGATTGATAAGGGTTGCTAGGACTGGTTGGACTAGTAACTATATTAGGTCGGGACAAGGGCATTCATAGGAAACATAATAGGACGAGAAGTAGTTACAATGATCGCTTCAATCCAATAAAGTGGAAAATTGTAGGTGGAATTGCTTCGCCTAAATTGTCTAAACCAAAATCACTTATTCTGCTTTCGTTACTTTACTTCAAAGCTTTCACACAAAAAACCCCCTTCTTGTTACTTAATCGGCATTAGAATCACACTTGAGTCATAAATTTCCCTGTGGGGTCGACCTCTTGCTTATTACTATACTAGTTATAGGTTTGAGTTTCTTTGGCGGAATCAACGACAGGTTTCCCCTCCGTCATCCACTGGAGATCTTTGATGAAGATGTTCATCATAGACCAAGATCTAGAGCTTTGGAACGTTATAGAGAATGGTCCAATATTCCAGAGAAAGATGGACCAAATGATACCAAAGTTGCAAAGAAGGAGTCTGAATACAACCAAGCAGATCTTGAAACCATCTCCAAAAACTACAGGGCTATTAACTTACTTTATTGTGGTCTTCGCACTGATGATTTTAACCGTATTTCATCTTATAGGTCAGCTCAAGAGATTTGGGACAAATTGGTCGTCACCTATGAAGGAACGAGCCAAGTAAAAGACACCAAGATCAGCATCTTCCTTAGAAAGTATGAGCTCTTCAAGATGAAGTCTGATGAGTCAATCAAGGCCATGTTCACACGATTTACAGAAATCACCAACAACCTTGACTCTCTCGACAAGAGCTTTACCAACGTCGAGAAAGTGAGAAAGATACTGAGGTGCCTTCCAAAGGAGAAATGGGGTCCAAAAGTAACAGCTATAGAGGAAGCCCAGGACCTCACCACTCTACCCCTTGATGACCTTCTTGAGAAGCTGATCACGCATGAGATGATCCTTAATGAAGACGGTGGAGAACTTCCAGCTAGCACTAAGAACTTGGCACTCAAGTCTAAGAAGGATGAGCCCAAGGATGGATTTGATTCCGAAGATGAGGATGACGATGAGGATGATCCTTTTGCTCTTATCACAAGAGGCCTTGCTAGAATTCTCAAAATGAAGAAGCAATTCAACAACAAGGATGGATCAGAGTCTTCAAAATTTCGAGGTAAGCCTCAATACAACAAGTATGAAAAGAAGACTAAAACGTTGTCTTGTTTTGAATGTAGTGAAACAGATCATCTTGTGAAGGACTGCCCTCAAAAGACGAAGAGCCAACCCAAGAAAGGAGACAAATGGAAGAAGAAAGCCATGGTGGCAACTTGGAGTGATTCCAACTCTGACTCCGACGGTAAGAAGGCCAACATTTGTCTTATGGCCTCAGAAGATGAATCCCACGATGAAAAGCTTGAACCTAATGTAAGAGAACTTATGGAAAGTCCAAAAGAGGTATTATCGGAATTCCTTTCCAATATGATTGCCAATGAAGAGAAGCTTATTGCCCAAACTAACATTCTTATTAAGAGAACTGTGGACCAGGAAAGAACTATTGAGGATCTGTCTATGAGGGTCAAAGGTCTTGAAGCTTCTTATTCAGGTCTTGACATTAAAGTCAAGACGCTTGACTCGGAGAAATCTGAACTCAAGCAAGATCTCTCCTCTCTAAGAAATGAGCATCATGACTTAGAGAACGATAAGATCTCCCTGAATAATAAGATTCAAAACCAACAGACATCCCTCATAAGTTTTACCAAATCCAAAAGTACTCTCGATAGGATGTTGGGTGAGCAACAAAGCTCTCTAAACAAAAGTGGTATTGGTTCCAATCCAAAGTTTTTAAAGAAGCAACACGTACATTACCACTTTTGGAAAGGCAAAGGGAAGCAGAACCTCTCCTATATGTCACCATTGTGCTAGAAAGGGACATGTAAAAGTGACCGACCCTTATAGAAGAAATGATCCATATATTATTCGCAATACATTTCCTGTTCATTTGAGAAAAGAACGGATAATACAAGTTTGGGTCCCAAAAGGCACTATTTTACCAAATATGGTTTGCCCTAACAATGGATCCAAATTTTCTTATTGGTCTAGCCACAAAGGTTGATGTTTGTCTTGCAGGAGATCACCAAGGTGAAAGAACACAAATGGATTATCGATAGTGGATGCTCGAGGCATATGAGTGGGAAGAGTTCTCTCTTTCATGATCTAAAGGAGCAATCCACGGGAACAATCACTCTTGGTGACAAAGGGAAATGCGACATCGTTGGTATTGGTAGTGTTGGAAGTGATTCCAGCCATAGCATTAAAAAAGTCTATCTTGTTAATGGTTTGAAGTATAATCTGCTTAGTGTCTCTCAATTATGTGATAGTGGTAACAATGTGAGATTTAACAAGAAAAGATGTATAGTGTGCAGAGAAAATACAAGTGAAGTTATATTGACTGCATACCGTTACAACAATATATACGCCGTAAATGCTGATCAAGTGGCACAAGGAAGCTTAACTTGTCTAAAGGCTTTGACGGACGATTCAAAGCTTTGGCACAGGAGACTCGGTCATGTGAGTCCACATACACTACAGAAGCTTGTGTCCAAAGGGCTTGTAAGAGGGCTACCTGAAATGGACTTCAAAGGTATTGACATGTGCAACGCATGCACACGAGGTAAACAAACACGTAGCTCGTTCAAACCCAAAAAGGTTGTAAGTTCTTCTAGACCCCTTGAACTTTTACATATGGATTTATGTGGTCCTATGCGAGTCAAATCTCCCAATGGTAAAAAGTACATGCTAGTTGTTGTTGATGATTTTTCTAGATATACTTGGGTTGCTTTTTTAAAAGAAAAATCAGAGGCCTTATTTGAGTTTTCAAAACTTTGTAAGGAGTTGCAAACTTTAAGAAACGAGCCCATAGTGTCAATTTGGAGTGATCATGGTAGGGAGCTTGATCAACTTCAATTTGATTTGTTTTGTGCTAAATATGGCATCTCCCATAACTTTTCTGCTCCTAGGACACCTCAACAAAACGGGGTTGTGGAACGCAAGAACCGCACCTTAGAGGATATGACCAGGACTATGCTTTTAGAAAATGCATTACTTAAAACCTTTTGGGCTGAAGCTGTTAACACAGCTAACTATATTTTGAATCGTTGTCTTATCCGTTCCATCTTAAAGAAAACTCCTTATGAACTTTTCAAAGGCCGCAAACCACTTATATCTTATTTTAAACCCTTTGGTTGTACTTGTTTTGTTCATAACAATGGAAAAGATAACCTTGGGAAATTTGATGCACGTAGTGATGAAGGTATATTTCTTGGCTATTCCACGAGTAGCAAAGCTTATAGAATCTTCAATAAAATGACCCAGGTAGTTGAAGAAAGTATACATGTTATTTTTGATGAATGCAATGACGATGCTTCGAGTGAAAGTGTTGCAGATATAGATCTTAACATCCATGAAGAGAACGAGGAAGGTGATGATACTGCTGCCAAGAACACAGAGAAGAGGAACATGCAGGAACCGATTCTTAACACTGAAGAATTGGCCCAAGGTGTTGAAGATTCGTCCAAAGCCCTTGGTGTCCAATCCAACAGTGTTGAGACGTCAGAAACTGTTGTAACTGAACCTAACAGGACCACGGAGTCAGATGTACTACAAGTCAATCCTACTGGTGTGACGAATCAAGGAGCTGAGACTAGCAAAAGGAAATTCAAATACTCATCATCACACTCTTTAAAGGATATCATTTCTGACCCTACTTCTAGTGTTCAAACTCGTTCTAAACTTAAAGATCTTTGTGCTTTTCACGCGTTTGTTTCTCTTATTGAGCCAAAGAAGGTAGATGAGGCACTTCAGGAGCCAGACTAGATCATTGCTATGCAAAGTGAGCTTAACGAATTTGAAAGAAACAAAGTCTGGACCTTGAAGCCTAGGCCAAAGCATCAATCAGTCATTGGCACTCGATGGGTATTTCGAAACAAGCTAGATGAGAATGGTAAGATTGTGAGGAACAAGGCAAGGCTTGTTGCCCAAGGCTACAATCAAGAGGAAGGTATTGACTACGAGGAGACCTTTGCTCCCGTAGCCAGGCTTGAAGCTATTCGCATTCTATTGGCATTTGCATCTTTTATGAGCATAAAGTTATATCAAATGGATGTCAAGTGTGCTTTTCTTAATGATTTCTTAGAGGAAGAAGTTTATGGGGCTCAACCCCCAGGTTTTGAAAGTTCAGAATTTCCCAATCATGTTTATAAACTTGACAAAGCGCTTTATGGTTTGAAACAAGCCCCAAGAGCTTGGTATGAGCGCCTGTCAAAATATCTTTTAGAAAATGATTTTAAAAGGGGGTTGATCGACAAGACTCTTTTTATCAAAACCAAAAGAAAGGACATTTTGGTTATTCAAATTTATGTTGATGATATACTATTTGGTGCTACTAACACATCTTTGTGCAAGGAATTTTCTGACATCATGTGCAGTGAATTCGACATGAGCTTGATGGGAGAACTCAACTTCTTTTTTGGGATTACAAGCTCATCAATCCAAGAAAGGGATCTTTGTCAACCAAAGCAAGTACACTAAGGATCTCTTGAAGAAGTTCAAGATGGATCAATCCAAGGCAGCCAAGACTCCCATGAGCTCAAAATTGTCTCTAGATCAAAATAAGACTGGAATAAGTGTCAATCAAAAGGAGTATCGAGGAATGATTGGATCTTTATTATATCTCACGGCTAGTAGACCTGACATCATGTTTAGTTTTTGCATGTGTGCTAGGTTTCAAGCTGATCCTAAAGAATCTCACCTCGTGGCTGTGAAGAGGATCTTTCGATATCTCAATGGCACTAAGGAGCTTGGACTATGGTTTCCAAAGCAAAAGGATTTCACTTTAATTGGATATTCTGATGCAGATTTTGCAGGTTATAAGGTGGATAGGAAGAGCACATCAGGATGTTGCCAATTCTTAGGAGCATCTTTGATCAGTTGGCACTCAAAGAAGCAAAACTCAGTTGCTCTATCCATAGCAGAAGCCGAATACATTGCAGCTGGAGCCTGTTGCTCCCAAATCCTTTGGATAGCTCAACAAATGCGAGATCTTGACATCAACCTCAAAGGTATTCCAATTAAGTGTGACAATACAAGTGCCATCTCCATCACTAAGAATCCTGTTCAGCATTCAAGGACCAAACATATTGATGAAAGACATCATTTCATTAGAGATCATGTTGAAAAAGGTTATGTGTCCATTTCGTTTATTTCAACTAATTATCAATGGACTGACATTTTTACTAAGCCTTTGGCAGAGGACAGGTTCACCTTCATAAGACGAGAGATTGGGATGCTTAACAAGGATGAACTTTTGTAGGGGGAGCATTCCCTTTACGAAAGATAATTTCTACTTAGTGTCAAGACCCTTGAGAACTATGTCAAGGTGTGTGAACTAAATGGTGGATTACATTTATCGGATCATATATTTTTGGTTAATATCTTTTTAGATATTTAATCAATTATATTTTTTTTTCGGATTTTAAAAATTTCCTATTTATATTATTTTTTATCCGTTAAAGATATTTTATTTTTGGAACTAGATATTTTGGTTATTCGGTCCGATTTTAATGGAAAATTTGAATTTTGAATTGGAAACCTTTCAAATTGGCAATGTGATGATTTCTTTCCTTGGAACTCTAAACCCGTCCCATCACTCCCTCTACTTAAACCAAATTCTGTACCCGATTACATCACAAACTCAGAACTAATCCAAACCTCTTCACTTTCTCCTTCTTCAACCTCTCAATTTGTTCTAAGAAAACCCTAGCCGATTTCCTCCATGGCACCCAAAACCAAGAAAGTTGTCACACCCAAAAGACTTGGCGCCACCGCCAAGGGACGTCAGGCCACTGCTACCTCTCCCAAACCTGAACCCGCTCCTCAAGCCATTGTCCCAACTGTCGTCCAGAGCACTATCACTGAGAGCACGACCATTGTTCCCAAGAGCTCTCAAAAGCGCTCTGCTAAGAAGCCTCTCAGTGCTAAACAGAAAGGAAAGAGAAAGGTCTTAGCTGAGGACCCGGACGAGGACGAGGAGGAAGAGGACCTAGACGCCCTCCTGGAAAAAGATGCTGCCAAGGAAGCCGAGGAGGAGGCCTTAAGGAGGAAGAAAAAGGCCGATGAGGAGGCCGAGCTTGCTATGAAACTAGCCGAGGAAGAAGCTGAGCAGATTTGGAAGGAAGCCGAAGCCGAGGAGGTTCCATCCGAGGAGGATCCTGAGGAAGAAGAAGAAGAGCAAGAGGAATCTGGAGATGTCGAGGAAGCTGAAGGAGATGAAGCGGGGTCCGGTGAGGACTCGGGGTCTGAGGAAGAGGAGGATGAATCTCCCTCTCCTTCTCCTCCTCCTCCCCCGTCTCCAAAGAAGCGGAAAGCCCCTGCTGCTGTCAAGCCTCCATCTCCCAAGCGTACCAGGAAGGGCACTGTCAAGAGTCTTGTAGCGCCTGTCAAGAGAGCTGCTCCGACAATCGCTCGCAGAAAGAATGCAGACCCCCCGGCCTATATCCAGGTAAATCAATCCTTACCCTCCTCTTGGTTTCAAGATGCTGAGACTGCTGGTAAGTGGGTAGATGAGTTTCGAACTCGTAAGATTAGCTGTTCTGATTTTTTGGATTTTGAGTTCTTCGAAGCTTTGAAGTTACCATGCATTGATCTTCTCAAAAAATCCCCAGCCTGGACCCTTCTTAACCTTGAAACTATCTACTACCCCCAGCTTACCCGACTTTTCTACATTACCCTAAAAGCCAAAAACGACACCAATGGTTGGTCCTTGGAGTCTGTTGTCAAAGGGGTTAGAATCTCTCTCAACTCCAATGATTTTGCAGATTTCCTTGGCTTACCTATCCCAGTTCCACCCTCTGAAATACACCCCTCAAAAGAGAATTGCATCATCCTTGCCCGAGCCAAGTACCTCCTATCCGAAGCATCCAACAGCTCCTCAAAACAAATCACCCACTCATCCCTAACCCTTGAGGCAAAAATAATTTTCAACATCATTGTTCGATGCCTCTTACCCCGTCTTAACTCTGGCTCACTCCTTACTGACAATGCCATGGTCCTGCTCTACCGCATCTTAAATGGACTTGACCTTGATCTGGCCAATACTATCCTTGGAACCATGGCACATGCTAGAAAAGCTAGAAAAGGCTCTCCCCTCCCTTTTGCTACCCTTTTGACCCCTATCTTCAAAGCTTCTGGAATTGATGTCACAAATGAAGAACAGCTGCGTCATATGGGTAAGTTCGACTCTAAAGGCCTTGAAAAGATTGGCATCACTCGGTCTCCCCAAGGGACCTTGAGTCTTGCCACTCCTTCAAAAGCCTTTCCCACTGCTCCAGCTTTCGATGAACGCATGGACAACCTAGAGTTGGGCTTGGGGGAAATTCGCCTGGATATCAAGGAGCTGCAAAATGAGTTTATGACGGAGATGAGCAGGATTTCCAAGATGCTGCAAGGACTGTGGACGAGGCTCACTGATGATGCTCTGGATGACGAAGCTTAAACCCTACCCTACCCTATCCCACCCCTGAAACTTGATACATTGCTGGTTTTTGGAAACGTTTTCAAAACTTTTGATGACTATTTTGGTGACTGTTTTTACCTCCGCCCTTTGTTGAAAGACAAAAAGGGGGAGATGATCTATGATCTGGACTTTGAAAACCTCTACTTAAAGGTCTTGGAAGACCTTGGTTTTTTATTAATGGTTTTCGGTTGGATGGTTTTTGCATGCTTTAAAATTTTTGATTCAACATTTGTCTAACCCTTGCAGGTACTTAGTCTGATTTCTACTTTATTATCTATGCTTGACTAAGTCGCAGGGATGCACAGGTTTTGTCTTTCATCAAGGGGGAGATTGATAACTCCCTCCCTTGATGAAAATGGGAATAAATGTTTCAAAGGCTTTGACAGGATGTTTGTGTCAAAGGCCTTGGAGCAGTAACAGTTGATGAAATACAAAACCTATTTATATAAGTCTGTATATTATTTAATCTTATTATATACTTCCTTTATATTATATATATATATATATGTTTGACTAACCTTTTCAAGAAGTATTTTGAGATTATATCTTTCCTTTAGTACATATTGAGGAGATCAAATTCAAAATAGATCATGGCTTCAGAGTAACCATAAATAGAAGATTCAAGATCAAGCCATGATTCGAAAGAGCCGTTGATGAAGATCTGGTGTTGAAGACACTCACTCTCCATGCTCTTATATAAAGGAAAGGAAGAAGATGACAGATATAACAAGTGCTACACGAGCTTTCATTCATTCAAGCAAGATCTGTCTTCCAAAGTGTCTCTCTACTAAGCGCTCAAGAGTTTGTTGTTTATTTCAAAGCCTTTGAGAGTCACTGTGAGCTTATAGGATATATTCATTTATAGTGTTACTCGAGAGTTTATAACTCGGGAAGTTGCACTAGGCTATTGATTTGTGAGAGTAAGAGGATTGTACTAGATAGCTGAGAGAGGTGGGGCTCTTCTAGATTGGTCTAGGACTCCAAGGGAACGTGAGTTGACTAGATTGCAATTGTATAGGAGAGAGGCTTCTCGGTGAGCTATTAGGATCCTAAGCTAAGCGAATCAATAAAGCCTTTTGAATCGTAGGGTTGTGGAAGAACCCTAGGCGGGGACGTAGGCCAAGTTCGTGCTGAACCTCGTAAACAATTACTCGTGTTCTTTACTTATTGCTTTACCTTATTTCCGCACTTGGTTCGATTATCTAACTTTGTGATTCAGGTTAATCTCAAAGATTTTGGTACAAGCTCCAAAAGTCTTGAGACTTTCTGCGAAAAACGGGCATACTCTATTCAACCCCTCTTCTAGAGTATTTCTATATTACTTTGTTTTATATTATCGAACCTTCAGTCTGCTCCAACATGTGCAAGTATGGAATAATATCTCGGTAGATGTCTTCGTCAATCCCATGCTTCACCTCCCTCGCCGCCAATCGTGCCCTTCGTGCCTTCCAATAGCTACGCGTGACGCCATACTAGGACTTCGTCATTGTCTACACTTGCTCGGGAACGAGGTTCTTTCGAATCCCGGTGAACCTACATATAATCGTGTGACAGGTTGAGTTACACAATGTGTCATGTGAAATATTATCATGTGACATAAATAACAGTGTTCGCAACGAGAGTAACACTTACATGGTCATGAGGTTTCGTCCAATCATGTTCGACGTAGCATGTCGGTTATGGTTGTGCTTCATGTTCATGTCACATTTATGCTCCTGGATATACTTTTGGATGGACCATATAGTGTTGCGCCGGTAATTCGATGCCCTACAAATCCACGTGCACTTGTTGTCCACACATCCAACGACATACAACAATTTCGTCGACCTCTTCACAACAAACTCGAAGCACTTCCCCACCGCATTCCACTTAAGGCGAGTCTGCACATCAGCATTCGATGCGAATAATTGTCCCTCCGAAAGTTCTATCATGTTGCATCGTGGATCCTGGGTGAGAGACGTTGTTCTCTCCGCCATGACTTCAACGTTCTCCGTCGTAGTTAGGGATATGTTGGACCTCAGAACCCAATCTTCGAGTTTCCTCAACACCTCATCCTCAACTTCCTCCCCCTCCATTGACACCCTCATACCCGGGTCGTCCTACACTGCCACTTTAAATCATCCCAGACTTCTTCCCGCTTCACTTGGACATCTCCGTCCTCATCCTTCTCCTGACTACTTATGGATATGACCTCTAACCCCTGATACATGTCACCTTGATAGTTTACCGTGTCATCTGAGGAGTAGTCTCTGTCACCCAATTGGATCACATCCAGACTCTTCCCCTTGTCACCTTCATACATATGATTGTCACCAGTTCCAAACACCCTGTCAGTAATGTCTACCGCACCCATATCCTTGCTCTTTCCTACGGCCCCCATCACCTCACCCAAGTGGATCACCTCCGGACCCTTATCCTTATCGACTACATAAATATGTGTGTCAACAGTTTCCCATCCCTTGTCAGAAATGTCTATCACACTGATGTATAGCAATTGCCTAGGCCGGCCAATTGCTAAACTAAAGCGAACGATCTTGCAAAGCTCCTCGATCTTCTTGAATTCGACGTCTTGGGTGGATAACGAATTGGACTCACACGCGCAAACTTGCTTGATTAATTAGCCTAGATGGTTAATCAACCTCTCCGTTCACGCGGACTTTGATGATCGTATAGAATCGGTAAATTAATTAACAAATCATCAATTCACTTGCACCAGTCAACCACGTCTACCGCACTCCTAACTGCCAATTGAACTCACGTATCAATTGCCAATTAACAAGGTTGTTAATTCAATTGAGTCAACAATAGCGGTTGTACTTGAATTGGCCGATTGAATTGCAAAGTAATTTCGATCGGAAGAATATGAACGACGTGGAATTTAATGCGAAATTGGGGTTGGGATTGATAATCAAAGAACCCTTGAATCCATGAAGGGGTTCTTCAATTCTATATTCAATCTAACAAAATCAAAGTACATGTGTTTGTTTAAATAGAAAAGCAATGGAAGATCTAACCAATTCTTCCTTACAAAGGAAAGGGTTTGGGATTGATCTAAACTATCTAAAGATAAATAAAATAGCTCTAAGATAGAAGTAAACCTAAGAAGATATAATTCTAAAACTTATGGAACAAGATTTATCTAGAAGAGATATAACCTTGTACATTATTAATCTAATTGCATAAAATAACAATTAATTAATTAAAACATAAAACATCTCGGCCAACACTTGATGTACTCGACATGGGCCTTGGTAGTACTCAACATGGCTTTGGCCCACTCGACATGACATGGTCTCGAGTGGCTCATTGTGAATGCTGAGTTCTCTTGTCTTCATGGCGGATGTTGTCGAGTCTGCATGAGCTTTGTTTGAGGACGGAAGCTCATTTCTTGTGTTGGTGGAGTAGCTTTGAGCCAAGTGATCCGGGGTGACCTGAACCCTTGCTCCATCGTTCCTTGGTAACGGACAAGAAGGGCTTTGGTTGCATCTTGAATCTTCTTGGCCCTTGCAGGAGTGATAGGACTATCGAACGGAACCTTCATGTTATCCTCAATGTCACCAGGAGTTATCGACAATTGCACTGCATCACACACTCAGCTCCTTGCTTGTTCCTACGGCCTCCATCACCTCACCCAATTGGATCCCCTCCGGACCCTTATCTTTGACACCTACATAAATATGTGTGTCACCAGTTTCACATCCCTTGTCAGTAATGTCTATCACACCCAGCTTCTTGCTCTTTCCTCTGCCCTCCATCACCTCACCCAAGTAGATCACATCCGAACCCTTACCCTTGTCACCTGAACATGTATGAGTCAACCATGTGTATCACCCCCAGATCCTTGCTCTTCCCTATTTCTTCGCTAACCTCTCCTCCCCTATATAACCCAACATCTACAGACACAGGGTTTGGGTGTGCCTTACCTTTTGCCTCGCCAATGACAATCTCATCGAGGTCGCCCACTTTTTGGGAGGTACGTGGCCCACTCAAGCATTCTTCCCTGACGCCGGGTTGTTGTACTTCAACGCTCTCCTTCAGCAATGGACCAACATATATCGCCATGGGCCATGGATGTTCCCCACACTTCAATTTCAGAAACTTAAAAGCCTCAAGGTCATCATCATCAGCTATCGTGATCGGATGACTCGCTTCTTCTGCCTTTGGCACATAAGACAGCCGTCAATCTTCATATGAAGAATCCTAGCCGACCTTGAGCCTGATCAGTTTTTTCAGAGAGGTGAAGTCGATGCCATCTTCAATGATCACATTCTTGCATGTTGTCTCACCAAAAAATACCCATCTGACACCATCGAACAACAAACGATCGTTGAAGACGAGACTGACGCATACTTTGGCGTTTTCTCCTGAAAATGAAAAGTGGGATGAGTACGATGGTTCATGGGTATCTACCTTTCGCAAAACATGAGAAGAAATAAGAGAGATGTCTACCCATTGCAACTGAGAATTAGGGTTTTTTAGAAACCAAAGTGACACGGAAGCATCTGACCACTGACACGAGCAATGAATGAGGCCGACAAGTGCTGTGCAACTGGACCTTGAGACCGACAAATTGTCTTCAATGGTGGCCTTCTTCTCCCGCCTTTTTGTCTAGGGGGAAAGAAACTGAGTGTTTTCTCCCTTCCTCTCTTTTTATACTTTGGAAATTGGAGGGAAAGCCCCTATCACATCTTCATTTTCCCTTGTAATGATTTTGTGTCTTGTCATCCCTAGGTTTGGCGCCAAAACTCCCCACCAAAACCTCCTCTCTCTCTCTCTCTCTCTCTCTCTCTCTCTCTCTCTCTCTCCTCCTCTCTCTCCTGCTCAGTTTTACCTTCAACCGGCTATCCCCTTCCATTTTTTATTTTGCACAAAATGACATCTATGCTACTTTTTCCATTTTCCAAAAAGTTGTGACATTTTTGCAAAGTCGCAAAAAAAATGTGTCTACTTTTGCAAATCCCCCTTTATTTTCGAATCCCAAATTCTCTCTGTTACTCGTTTCATCAGTCTCCTTCGGTCAGACTTCTCTTATTCTATAACATGGATTATATGCCCTAGTATGCTTACCTTCGGACTCTCATCCAATTCCTAGCCAAGAATCTATCCCTCGTTTTCCTATTTTTTCTTGATTCACTTACTTCATACTCGATTTCGCTATTCCATCGAGAGTAGATCGAAATTCGAGCATCAATGTCCTTCTGGGAGGCCTTCAAGGCCTCAAGTTCACCGAGAATCTAGGAAACAATTGGGTTTGATTGACTCCATTGTCGTAAGCTTGATGTTGGAGAGGACTGGAGAGTGCCAAGATAAATCCTAACTCTTTACATCAAGGGGTGCTCTCAGCTCCAAATCGAAGAGGGGAAAATGAGATGGACTTTTTACAAATTTGCACATTAAGGATGGACAAATGAGTAAATTTAGACGGCTTAAATGGACTGTAGGGCAAATTTTCTCTAAAATTTAACCAAAACCAATTTAATACAACTTCTTACTAAGAACTGATAAGACCATCCGCAACCATGGGGAAACCTCTTTCCCCTTTTTTCTTCCCTCTTCATATCATAACTTTACACCTCATTTATTTTTTTGTTTAAAATTATTTTCACTTTTTCTACCTCTTTCTAAAAGGTTTCCTCCACAACCATGGAAAACCTCTTTTACCCCTTTTCAAATTTATTTTCACTTTTCCTTTTCATTTACATATCTTTTCCTTTATTATATTTTTATCATCATATATTATTGTCAATTATTTTTATTTATAGTTTTATAAATAAATAAAAATAGCAATTACTTGATATAAATATATTTTATTACATCTAGGTTAAAATTAACAAAGTTAGAAACATTATAACATGTGTAAATACTAATCGAGCTACCTATAAATTCGGATCATAGCCTTGGGCATTCGGGTGTTGAATGATTGTTAAATATTTGTAATATCACGTGAAATTGAGAATTTTTTAGAAGATTTGGATCAAAAGACATATTTTGAATGGATGGATTATTTGGATTATTGTGATCCATAGTGAGAATAAGTGAAACTACAATAGATCAAGATGTGGGTATATATAGGGTAAAATTGAGCTCAAATTATAGAGAAAAATAAAATTAAACCAATGAGATATTTTATTTAAAAGAATTATGAAATATAAATATATTTTCTAGTTCATTTAGCACATGTTTACAATTAATAAATATGGATGGAAAAGAGAATATGTTACTTTTTCATAAAAGAAAAAGGAAAACAAAATTAGAAAAGGGAAGAGGTTACCTCTTTCTACCAAGGTAACCCCTTTCAACCCCTTACCTTAAGGTAAGACCCACAACCATGAGCTTACCTTTTACTAACCTTAAGGTA
Source organism: Persicaria tinctoria (assembly GCA_037127255.1). Taxonomy (NCBI): domain Eukaryota; kingdom Viridiplantae; phylum Streptophyta; class Magnoliopsida; order Caryophyllales; family Polygonaceae; genus Persicaria; species Persicaria tinctoria. The sequence continues at coordinate 34,918,911 of JBANSL010000012.1, read as the reverse complement.
AGGAAATCTCATGGTTGCTCATGCTCTAAATCATCTGAAATCTCACACAAATCCACCAAAACCATATATGATCAGATTTGCCAATAGTTTAAAAAATGAAAAAGACTTGTGTACAATGATATTTTTTCATCTTATCAACCACCTTTATCAATTAGTAATTGTCAAAATTAGTTTTCCAAATAAACAAAGGTACACAACACAAACTAGGAGATGGAAAATTGTAGTCTCAAGTAGTCAAGTGTGATGAAATGCCATCATTACATAAATTAAAGTGGGGGCAAATAGAAAGAATGAATTCTCTAAGTTACAAGCTCATACTGATGACGGGGAAGGAAGAAAAACGCAAAGAATGAAGGCACAAAGAATACAATACAAAGTTACACAACCCACTGATAATTAACAAGCCTAGTACAAAGCCTAAGAGGCACAGAATAAACAAGGACTGCAGCCAACCAATGCTTTTGATTCCCTGTTCGAAATCCAATCGAGCTGGGTTTCTATGGCCACGGGAGACCCGACTGCTTAGCGCAACAACAAAACTGCAGCGTAAACAACCAGCACGCGGAATAGGAGCTGCATCGGCTTCATTGCTACTAATGTTGCTGAAGACACATCTTGTGCCCTGAAATAGCAATAGGAGAGCACAGTTAATGTCTGCTTGGCTTTTAGCGATTTCTAAAAGTTGGTAAACCACGTCAGGAGATAAGCTAGGAAATACTCAAAAGTAAGCAAAAGAGGTACAAGTGCTCCATACTTTTGTAACTTGCTAAGAGCACCGCAGTAAAGGGCGTTGTCAGGCTTGGGTAGCTCGGTTTTGTTTGACGTGTCCTCTGGGTTGACAACCCGGATGTATGTTTCCTCACCAAGGTACCATGAGTCCAAATTTTCCGTTCTTAAGTTCCAGATTCCGACATTGTCAAGTGAGACAAGAATTGCAGTCCAAGCTCCGGGATAGACCTATGAAGAACAAAAGAAAATGGCTTCATAAGTTGCATCTCAATTAAAACCAAGTCTCTAAAGAATCAAAAAACAGAAGAAAAGATATACCTGTACGGTTGTCCTAGCAACGCCATCCCACTTGTTATAAGTTCCTCTACTGTTTTCTGTCCAGATCCCGAAATCCATCCTGCAAGCCAATTCAAATTAGACAAGGATTTCAGGGACAACAAGATCATGGAAAGGAACATAACTTACCCAACCATGAAAACATTGTAACCATCCAAGTGATAGGTGTGCATTTTGGTGTCATTGTTCTGAAGTATGAATTCGTAGAATCCTCTATAGGTACCGTTGATCACAGATGTCTCAGCCCTAGGTGATCCTGAGGCACTGTGTGGAAAGTCGAGCTTATAGACCCCCTTCACCTTGTATGCATCTGCAAGCTTCAATGGGGTGGCTGGATTTACATAGGAGACACCATTAAGTGTTTTCTTTGTTTTGCCACCAATTGTCACAGGTGGAAGGCTTTGTAAAACATAAACGTCTGTGACATTTATCGTTCCGTATCTGAACGAACCCTGTGGGTTAGGGCGAGCACCACTAGCAGTCACGTTCCACCTATTCAACCAAAACAAAAACATTTGTGTGTTAGAGATCATGGCATGTAAAAAGCACAAGGCTAGTTTATTGCTCCACCGTTGATATTTGATAATATGGATTTGGAATCATCTTAACTTGAAATCAGAATGAGCATTTACATTAATTCTCATCTCATGAATGCATATTGTTCAGTTAATTACTGCAACTGAAAAATGCTTGCTTGCAATCAGAAAGATATGTAGTGACAAATTCAGAAGGATGGACGCAGTGTAACCAACATAACACTGTCGATATCATTGAAGTAACAATTTAGTTTTAAATGAAACGCAACAAGAGAACAAATAGTGGAAGTCTAATTTCTCTTTAACTTGATAAATTGTTAGATACTTTTTACTGATGAACTGAAATAGGATGACTGCCAGGACTAACCTGATGGATCTGGCCTGATTCATGGAGTATGTCTTGTCAAATTGGTCTTGTGGGGGGTCTGGCAGAGGCCCAGATGCCTTCCCTTTGGAATTCGAATAATGCAACACAGCGACTCCCGTTACCTTTGCCCAAGTAGATTCATTGACAAACCTAGAGCTGGCCACAATGTAGTAATCTGAGCTGGCATTCTGATCCATGGTTACCAAAAACGAATATGATTGCCCAACATGAATATCTAAGCTGGTGTAATTCTGTTGAACTGTGTATGATCCTTCAGTTTCTGCCAATAAAAGGTTGTGGTTTTGAATTCTAAAGTTCAAACTAGTTGATATCCCAACATTGTGTACACGGACACGGTAAGTTTTTCCTGCACAAAAGTACCATATCATCGATAAGTAAACAGCAATTACAAAGTCAGATTTTACTACGCAAAATACACAGAATATATCAGAATCATGTGACTACATTATGAAACTAGACAAACCATATGCAACCATGCAAGTGGTTCCCACTTACATGAAACATTGAAGCAAGAACCTAAAAAAATGAGCATAAAAAGAATCTATAGAGTGACATCTTTCATGGACCCTAACCATTGACTATCACATGGTATGCAATTAAAGGGCCAAGCCCACAACTATATACAATCAACCAATTTCAGCAAAAAAAGTTCGGTGAGGTTGCCAAAATGAACCACTTCCTATATGCACAACTGCACAACAACCATGAACTATGATATGCTCTAGAAGTAAGAATAAGAAATAAGAGCTCCATACTTCCATGAATGTACTCATGCAATCGGAGTGTAACACTCATTCAGCAGCCAATTTTGTTCACACATTTGTGTCTTTAGGCTACACTTTGCATCAAGTAGCTAAGAGCAATTGAAGCATTTAAAATCATTGTCAATAACTTTAGGATAAAAAAACATCGTTTTTACGAGCAAAGATCAGCCCCAAACTTTAATTAGCTAAATCTGAATGCTAAGTTCAAATGTCAAGAGTCTCAAAGCACAATACCTGGCTCAACATTGATAGTTTCATAGTCAATGCCATCAGGGACAAGCGTGTCGTTGTATCTGTACGGCCCTTTCCCATTGATGAGGACACCATCTGGCATCCCAAGACTCTTCCCTCCATTGAGTGTCTTCCTCAGATCCTAAGATTCACAAAGCATCATTATATCTAGCAACACATCAAATGCAAAACACAATGCAAGAAACCACAAAAGACGGATTCACAAAGCGCAAGCAACACTCACCGAGTGGTTCCTGGTATACCAATCGCCAATAAGGACCACAATATCCCCATCTGGCTGGGAAAAAGGGATTGGAATGATTGATCTAGGGTTAATGATGATTCCTCCAAACCCACCAGATGCCCTTTGGAAGTTGGTGGATGGGAAGTAGAAGAAGCTGCCAATCTGATCCTTAACTTGGAATTGGTAAGTCCAATTCCATTTGGCAGGAATTGGGCAATTTGTTCCTAAAACTCCATCTTGCCAAGAGCTCTTTCTCATAAACACTCCAGCCCTGCAGTCAATCAACATTTCTTCTTTAATCCCCAAGTCCCGCTTAAGATGTAACATCCCATTTCTGAATGTTATAACCAAGACCCAAGTAGTATTAAAAAGAAACTAAGAAACAATTACCAAGTCAGAAGGAGACTCTCATCCAATTTGTTCCGTACATTGACCACCACATTATTGTTGGTAGTGACATTCATGGGAGGCCCGGGAAATTTCCCATTTATGGCAATAACCTGCAAGCAATTAGCCAATGAGAAAATTGCTATGAAACATCAATAAAAACACATCTTTGAGCTGCAAGCGAGCTTCACAAAAGAGGTTCACATTGCAGAAAACACAGCTTCATTTTCAGATCTGGAGCTCAACACTCCCAAATTTCAAAATTTTGGAGGAAACCCACATACCAAATCTGGAAATGAGGCATACCCATAAAGGAGAAATCCAGAAAGGGGAAAGATCTGATGAAATTACAAAGACGGTAGCTTTTACCTGCTGGGGAACACCCAAAGGAGAAGCAGTAATGTAGGAGACATCAAAATCAAAGTAAGCAAAGGGGTCATCAGCTGAGCTGAAGCTGGCAAACAAGGCAATGTAGAGCGCTACAAGCACTCCCAAGCTCTTCAAAGCAACCATGGCTACCACCAGAAATGGAGTAGAGAGAGAGAGGGAGGGAGGGAGGGAGAAAGAGGGATGGGTTTTAGACTTTTAGTAGAGGCCAAACTCAAATACACAAACCCAGCTGTTTGATTTTAACAGATCTAAATATTGCTTTGGTTGTATAGATTAGAGGGTGTGGTTGGGTTTTTTGAACTAGAGCTTGTTTTCTCCCAATTTTTTAATTTAATTGGTCACTTGCATTATTTTCTTTATTTTCCTAGAGCAGGTGGGAGAAGTTCGCAGGAGAGTGGGCCCCACCTTCACTGCAAGATTGAAAAAAAAAAACCTTTTTAAAATTGAAAAGAAACAATTTTTATTTATTTTTTAAAAGAAAGAGGGAGACAGAAGAGGAAAATACTAGTAGTATGAAAGGGCAGCTCATTCATAGTAGTTAGCTTATGGTGGCTGGGTAAGCTTTTGTCGGTCATTACTCATCACTTATCACTTCATCTTTCATGGGCGGAGGAGAGAGAGAGAGAGAGAGGGGGTATATGATGATGGGGAGATTGCCAGCCAATTGACAGGTCATTGTAGGACGTAAAATAGTCACACGCGCACTCATCCTATTGACCGTTGTCCATTTGTCACCCCTAAAACTGAAAAGAAAAAACAAATACAAAAAAAAGAGAAAAAGAGGGCAAATTTTGTAAGGTGACCACTATAAATAGAACTATTGCAAATTTCTCTAGTGTTTTTTTATACCATCCCTAATAGTTTTGTTTAAAATGTATGCATTTATATAACATATATAAAAATACTCCGTATATATTACTTTTTAATAATTTATCCACACAATTTAAATACAATTAATTTTAAATAAAATAAAATAATAAAATTGTCTTACTTTATTTGAATTTTTTTTCAAAATATTCACAAATAAATAAAAAATTACAACAATATTCACTGTTTTAAACATTTTACAAAAATATTCATTTTTTGCAGGGTCGTCAGAAAAACGCGGTTTCAAACCGCGTTTTATGTGCAAGATGTGAAATTGGAATGGCGCCCGGGAGGAGGTTTGAAAGTTGACAAAGAAACGCGGTTTCAAACCGCGTTTCTTAAGTCAACTTTCGACGTGGCAACAGAGGCGACCAGGCCGCTGATGTGGCACATAGAAACGCGGTTTGAAACCGCGTTTCTATGTTGGACTTTCTGAAAAGGCAGTCAAAGATGCGTTTCATTTAATGCTGCACATAAAACGCGGTTTCAAACCGCGTTTTATGTGCAGCATTAAATGAAACCCTACCGAACCGCCTCTACCCCATTTATTTTCACACCCATCGTCTTCAACCTCCGCTCCTTCCATTCTTTCGCCGTTCGCTGTACAAAAACCATCCGAAGAAGCCTTTGTCTTCAACCTCCTCAAATTTCGTCATCTTCAACCTACATCTGAAGAAGCCTTCGTCATCCTTTCATCTCCCATCCGAAACCGCGCGAAGGTGAGTTTTTTTTTTCAATCTTTCCATTCGGTTTTGTTCTTAATATGTGATGGTAAACGAGGGCAAAAGCCCTTGGATGATTCAAGGTAGTCGAAAATTTCAGAGCAAGGGAGTTTTGATAGTGAATTTCGATTTTGTAATGGAGATGAAATGAAACAATGAGTTGAAACGAAATTGCTTCGGGTGTGAATTGAAATAGTGGTTAGTATATATTGAAATTGTGAGTTGAAATTGTTGTTAGTATAGATAGGAAAATCCGAGTTGAAATTGTGATTAGTATAGATATGAAATTTGTAATTGTTGAAACTAGAATATTTTTTTTATTAATTTTGGTTGTGTGAATTGATTTTGTAGATTATAAATTGTGATGGGTGATTCTTCCTGAAATTGTGAAGATATATTTATTAAAAAAGATGTTATTAAGTTAATAAGTTTAGATTTTAACAAATATAATTGTATAGTGTATTATATATTTAAGTTAATAAATTTAGATCCACAACATGTTTTTGATAGTATAAATATAGATTTACAAAATAGAAGGGGAAGATATTTGAATTAGAAAAAAAAAAAATAGGAGCGTGGAATTTAATTAGCATACAGTTACAAGAGAAGAGATTGTATGTGATTGTAGGAGAATAGAATTCAATTAGAACTGAAGCGATTGTAGGAAATTAGATATTGATTAACATATATTTATATAGATTTAGAATCCTTTTATTATTGTAAGTTTGAAAAAAAAAAACCTTCTGTTCTTCAGTTGACAATGGAAATGCAACTAAATCCTGGACCGCTGAACAACGAGGTGCTCCACAGACAACATCTCCACAGGTCAACTGATGTATGGACTCGGCAAGAATATGTAAGTACATACTATTTTGACCAAGTGGAAAAAATAAATTGAATGGAACATATAGATCGGATACCTAATGTTTTTAAATGTTATATTTGCAGACAAATGGTGTTATCCAACATAGGATGCACTTGCGAAAGTTTGGAAGAGATCTAGTTGCCGACCCGCGAGTCCTACATTATATACAGTTGGCAGGATTTCACTGTATATACAAGCTTGGGTCCACATTCGAGATAGACAATGAATTAATGACAAGTTTAATAGAGAGATGGAGACCTGAGACCCATACTTTTCACTTGAACGTTGGGGAGGCGACAATCACGCTCCAAGATGTGTCAGTTCTATTGGGTCTGCGTGTTGATGGTCTTGCAGTTACTGGTTCTGCATGGTATGATTGGCCAACCATTGCAGAAACATTGCTTGGGCACCGACCCCCGACGAATCAGATTAGGGGATCTTCGGTGAAGGTAGCATGGCTGCGACAGCTCCTTCAGGTGCCCTTACCAGACGATGCTGAGGAACATGCCATTCAGTGCCAAGCGAGGGCATATATTTTGTTGCTTATGGCTGGGGTTTTGTTTGCTGATAACAGTGGTGGCCAGGTGCAATTGCTATATCTTCCATTGCTAGCGGATTTGGAGGCTGCTGGCCAGTATAGCTGGGGAAGTGCAACCCTTGCTTTCCTCTATCGCCAGCTTTGTAGAGCTACAACACGCGAGAAGTCTGAGATTGTCGGTCCCGTCATATTGTTGCAGGTACGACATGCTTGTTACATTTGTCATTTCCTATATACTGGCAACTGTGTTAACTCGTTAATTATATTCAATTACTAGTTGTGGGCATGGGAGAGGATCTCCATTGGAAGGCCTCCAAGCATTAGCTTCGTCGACATTGATGGTGATGACCAAAATGCTATTCGAAGGGCTAGAAGGCAAGAGCGACGAAAGAAGACAGGTTATGGGTCACAACCTCCTGCATTTACCGGACGCTTCCGAAACGGGGAGGACTCGCTAGCGATGAGATGGTTGAATGGCACATACTCATATGGAGCTACCACCACGACATTGATGTATTACCGAGATGCATTCGATCGTCAAACTCCAGATCAGGTTAGTGCTACAAGCTGACACTTGCCTGCTTTAGATATAGGACAATCATTACCTCTTTGAGTCATCTGTTTTATGTTACTATCCAGTTTGTTTGGGAGCCATATTCAAGCGATGTATTAGGTCGCCTAGCTCCCATATGTCAACAAGGTATGAACATATGGCGATCTACTACACCGCTTATATGCTTCGACATTGTCGAGTGGCATCGCCCAGAGCGAGTTACACGTCAGTTTGGGGATGTGCCAGTAGTTCCCCCAACATGTGCATTTGACGAGGCGTTGCACAAGATGGACCGTAGGGGAAAGCACCAACATGATTGGGCTCAGGTGCATGGACAATGGATTAAGCTATGGAATGAGCGCGAGAACTTCATCCAGGCAGCACCAGAAGTGGACGACGAGGACGAAGCTACATCACAATACATGGCATGGTATGCAAGGATTACTAGGCGCCTCATCAGTCCACCTATGAATTCGCCGGCGGGGGTTTATCAGCCGGTGGCTCCAGACTATCACATGGTGGTTAGTCACTAACCTGTATATCTGTACTTGTTCAATTATTTATATACTTTGTATGTTTATGTACTTTACAAAATCTAACCTGAATTGCAGGGCAATTTTGTGATGGATGCAAGTGAAAGGGCAACCCAGACTTCACAGGAATCTCGCTCTTTCTACGATCAGCACCAATACAATTCCATGATGGGCAAAGTGGATGAATATTGCAGCTACATGGCATTGCAGGGACCCCATCTACTTAGTCAGGTGTCCTACAACCCATCATATGCACACATCCCGCCTGCTCCAGTTAGGTGCATGAGGCCCACTGTAATTGACAACTGTCCACATATCAACCGTCCTGTCTAAACGACGAGCAGACAATCTCCACGGGCACCCACAACTGTCCTTCCTATCACAGACGACGGTGTACCAATCTGGACTCGCCTTTTTTGTACGATATGGCTTCCTCATTTTAACAGAATACTCCGTCAACTCACATTTCAACTCGCCGAGTGAGTTGAATAGTTGCCCGCGAAAAAACTGTCTTCCATCATCTTCTTGTGCGTACGAATTAAATTCTTGCCAATAATTTATTATCATTGGATCAGATTCCACAATATTCCAATTGGGATTAATGGCCTCATCCTCAATCGCCGCCTCCCTAGTTGCTTCATCGTCCTCCTCAGACTCGTCCAAGTCGTCTTCGTGATCAACCCCAAGAGCATCAACGTATATTTCATTTACCTCAGATATGTTGTTAAGTTCATCCATCCTACGTTATCAATGACAAAAGTTAGTTTATAACAAATGATAAATGCTCTCACTAATCTTATCAACATAATATCAACTTTTCTATTACTTTCGATATTAACTACCAAAGTCATAAACTCGTTCATATTTCAATGAAATTACGTAATCCAAACTTGTATATTTAATCCAAACTCATTCATGCTAAAAACTATTTTTCCATAAACTCATTCATGCACCAAACTACATAATCCAAACATGTATACGCTATCAACAATTAAAAAAAAATCTAATCAATCCTCAAATTTCTCAACGACAATAGCAAATACATATATCATCGAAATAACTGCTAGAAATTATAATAAATACAACAACTTACCTTAGCAATAGGGGAGAATATGAGAGCTTTTGGAGAGAGTTCGGAGAGCAAAACCAGCAAAGGAAGAAGATGAACAAGGGCAACGAAGTTTCAATAATTTACTCAACCTAAAAACGCGGTTTCAAACCGCGTTTTTAGTTAGGGTTACAGAGATTCCCCCCTAGCAATAGGGGAGAATCTGATTTTGGTAATAAAACGCGGCTTGAAGCCGCGTTTTATTGTTGCCATCAAATCACCCAGAGGAATCTCTGGTTTTTTTCAGATATTCCAACAGAGAAACGCGGTTTGAAACCGCGTTTCTCTGTGCCACATCAGCGGCCTGGTCGCCTCTGTTGCCACGTCGAAAGTTGACTTAAGAAACGCGGTTTGAAACCGCGTTTCTTTGTCAACTTTCAAACCTCCTCCCGGGCGCCATTCCAATTTCACATCTTGCACATAAAACGCGGTTTGAAACCGCGTTTTTCTGACGACCCTGCAAAAAATGAATATTTTTGTAAAATGTTTAAAACAGTGAATATTGTTGTAATTTTTTATTTATTTGTGAATATTTTGAAAAAAAATTCACTTTATTTTGCATATCACAACTCAATTGAGTATATTTACACACCACCAAAACAACTACTACCTCCGTTCCATAATACATGGGCTTTTCCTTTTTGACACGTTTTTTAAGGAGCGAAAAACTCAATGAAATATTATTTTTTTAATCAAATTTTTTATATCATTTGATACTTATTACTAATAAGTATCAAATTATATAAAAAATTTAATTAAAAAAATAATATTTCATATAGTTTTTCACTCCTTAAAAAGCGTGCCGAAAACTAAAAACCCATGTATTTTGGAACGGAGGGAGTAATAGAGTTTTAAAAAAAAGGTTTAAAGATATGGATTGACATCATTAATCGTAATTTAACAGCATTACTCAAAACAAGGGTACGTAGGATGGGAATTTCAGGCATAACTGGAACGCGTCAAGTGAATTTTGAAAAGAAAAAAAAAACAAAAGGAAACAATGCAAATTTAAGGAAAATAATGGACAATAAACGTAAAATGTAAAGGGAGGGAGTTGGTAGGGTACATGCGGCCTCACCAGTAATAGGGTGGTCCGACTCTCTCCGTCATAGAAGGAATTAAATTAGTGAGGATTGTGCGCATGCTAAGGCGCACAGAACGGAGGGACGACTAGAGTATGTTGTGGGATCAACGCCAAATTGATTGCCCTTGTGTACGTTGTGCAGCTCCCCCCATCCATCATCCATCATCCATCCCATGTGGAAGGTGGCTTAACCGTTATAAATAACTCAATTAATTAGCGATTTGGTCAAGGCCTATGATAGGTAACGCTGTTTAAAATTGGGGCATTTTGCAAAATACCCACGAAATTAGACATAATTTGCGAAATAGCCACATTTTGGAACAATTTAGTGAAATAGACACAATATAAACACACGTTTTCTCTCTCCTAACCTAATTCTCTCCCGTCTCTTCCCGGAACCTCTCTCCTGATTTTGGACAAGCCGATTGCAATCGACGCATCCATCAATTAATTGGATTTGTGTGTGCTTGGAACGATTGCAATCGATCTCAATTGCAAAATCGAGGCCGGATCTAGTCGACATCTTCGGAGGTGGTGAGCGAGCCGGATCCGAGATCTCCTCCAGCGAGATCTGGACTCAAATCGTCGGCGTCGAGGAGGAGAGGCCGAGCTCGGAGATTGATTCCTCTGGCTCGCCGGATCCATGGCGATCGAGGAAGGTCGAGCGAGGGCGGATCTCATATTTGAGCCGAGGTCGAGCGGGGCAGAGCGAGCAAGCGAGGGAGGGAGGCGGTGGTGAGCGAGCGATGCCAGAGCGAGCCTGCGGCAGGCTGGCGTGCGCAGATCTCCTCTTCGCAGAAATCGAGAGGAAGAAGAAGAACTTTTGATGAAATTACAAAAATTACCCTACAAATATGAGAAATTTAAAAAACTAGCTATATTTTATTATGTGATCCATAATCTATATTTTTATTTTTATTTTTATTTTTGCACAAAAAAATGTTATACTTGCACAACATATGATCTTTTTGCACAAGCACAACATACGGTTATATTTGCACGGCAAAATATAAAATAAAATTAAAAAAAAAAACTAAACTCGGGTCATATTTGCACAACTTACGGATATATTTGCATAACAAACTCTTATATTTGCACGACGAAATGTTAAAGAAATAAAAAAAATATATATTATGGATCGCTTACAGTTTATTGAGAAAGTCTGAAATTATATTGAGATAAAATAAGATCATGTTGAGAATAATTTCACAAGTCTCGATTGTCGTGCAACTCTTAAAACAGAGTCGTGCAACTCTTACAACAGAGTCGTGCAACTCTTAAAACAAGAGTCGTACAACTCTTAAAATAATGATAAATATAATGAAAAGTGTTTCTTGGAGGTGCTGACACAAATAAAATACAATTGTGAAAATCTAAACTAAAGTTGTGCAACTCTAAACTAAAGTTGTGCAGCCCTAAAAAATGTGCTGACATGAAGAAAAAAAAGTGCTGACACGGAAAAAATATATACCGAACTACAGAGTTATTACTTAGGAAGATGACTCGATTGTAACTAATATCAATGTCAGCACTAATTGTAACTAATATCAGCGTCAACACTAATTGTAACTAATATCAGTGTCAACACTAATTGTATCTAATATCAGTGTCAGCACTAATTGTAACTAATATAAGTGTCAGCACTAATTTTCACCACTGGTTGTGCAAAAATAAAGTATTGATGAGCAAAAATAAGAGCATGTTGTGCAATAATTTATTGAGAAAGTATGAAATTATATTGAGAGAAAATAAGATCATGTTGAGAACAAATTCACGAGTCTCGATTGTTGTGCAAAAATAACCTATTGTTGAGCAAAAATAAGATGATGTTGAGCAAAATTTGACCAATCTCCCATGTTGTGCAATTTTACCCTATTGATGAGCAAAAATAAGACCGCGTTGTGCAATAATCTATTAAAAAATGTAGAAAATTATATTTACAAAAAATAAGATTATGTGGAGACACAATTTCATAAGTCTCGATTGTTGTGCAAAAATAAAGAATTGATGAGCAAAAATAAGAGCATGTTGTGCAATAATTTATTGAGAAAGTATGAAATTATATTAAGAGAAAATAAGATCATGTTGAGAACAATTTCACAAAGGACAATTTGCATGGATATACCAAAAAAAAATCAACTTTGCAAAAATAACCATTGGGTGTAGAATTTGCAAGGGGGTAGCAAAATGTTACTTTTGCAAATAAATTGGGCACCTTCACAGTCGGTGGAAGGTAAAGGCTACAGAGGGAGAGAGAGAGGGAGGGGGAGAAAGAGACCAATTTTAATTGTTTTAAACTAAATTTCAGCAATTTTTATTTGTTAAAATTAAAAAATAAATTAATTTTTGAACTTAATTTAATTTTATGTATCTATAGACATCCACTTTATATATGTTTATAGAAAAAAAATATTTCGAACTAAAGTTGGGTATATATCGTATCTTGATCTCAATTTGGAGTATGGCATGGATAACCATTTGGATGGCAAAGATAACAATTTAGCTGGCACGGAAATTCACACAACTGGCAAGATAAACCAGAAAACCTGGGCAGAACCGACAATCGTTGCTCCGGAGATGAAAGGTAAAGCTGACGACGTGGATATGGAGGAGGGGGCAATGCTCATAGAGGAGAGCATGCCGTTTGGGTCCGTCAGAAGCAAGATAATATAGACAAGCAGGTACCCGTCTCAAGGATAGTTCCTTCACCGGAAGCGTCGGAGGACATAAGCAAGCGTGTGGTGGTAAGGTGAAGAAATCGATGTCTAGTGGGATAACTCTTCTTTTGCGTAGTCGAATGTAATATTTTGTTAGTTTGCTTCTAACTCACTAACACTTTGGGGTTTTGGTGGTTTTGAATGTACATAACTGACCCTAGAAACAAACCTACATTACTCTCAAATGACATCGTCCATTGTAACATTAATGGTTTCAATCACAATATACTTCAACACATAGAAAGAAATTTACAACGATGTATAAGTATAACCCATTGCGTTGTATGCTTACTAGCCAGTAAATACTATTATCTAGCCAGTGACAATGATGTCTTAGCCGATAAAAGAATAACACCTGACATATTTTATCTATCTCAGAAACTTCCCAACCTAAGAATATCGGCCATTAAACCCAAATGAAATGCGTTATAACGCAACATTCACAACAACCATCCATAATGAATATAAAAAAGTGTCCATAACATAACTTATCAGTCATCAAATACAAGTCATCCAAAAGGTGGAAACGATTAAATGTTTAACAAGTAAACCAAACACTACGAAGTACGAAAGTTCCCTTCCAAAGAAGCTTTGAATGTCATCTTTGTGATTCTCGTCCTCAAAGTCCCGATTTCTTCTAGCACATTTGAGGTCGGTGACGAGGCAAAATTCCTTGATGGTAAAGTGGAGGAGTCGCGCGCCCCTGGAGCTCGTACCATGTCTCTCACACATCTGAAATACTTTTCCAGAGGAAGGGCTAGTGTAGGCTGCACAAATATCACACGACACGACATGTTTAACATCACCAAGACAAAAAGAAGGCCCTTAATCTGTCCGAGAAGTGATTACAGTTAATACCTTGTTGTTCGACGGCGTCGCTACTTTTTTTCTTTTCAATTTTCTCATTGTCTACTTAATCTGTCATACAAGTGTTCAGATAATACCCATTTTAACAATAATCCTAGCCAGTATATACATATGTCTAGCCATTCAAAATCATGTTTATGTCAAAACAGATAACATTACACAAATGACACAACTACACAAATGTCACGAATACAAATGTTCACATATTCATATGTCCGACAAATACACATGTTCAAATAATCTCAAAATGGTAACTCACACAAGTAAAGAATGAAACAAACACCACACATACACAACTACACAATAGTGTCAACAATAAAAAAAAAAAACTTATGTAACACACATATGACAACCCTAGAAACAAACTTACATTACTCTCAAATGACATCGTCCAGTGTAACATTAATGGTTTCAATCACAACATATTTCAACACATAAAAAGAAACTTACAACGATGTACAAGTATAACCCATTATTAGCATTATATTTTGAAGGCAATTAGTCACTAAACACCCCCGATCTTGAAATCCACAAAAATTTTCCGATTTCCAAAATAATACGCACTCATTCCATCTACCATTCACCTTCCCCTTTACCACATCCAACATCATTCCATACCCATCTTCGCAGGACAACAAAACACACACGAAAAGACACAACATCACCATTGTTGCTGGTCAAACAAAAATCCGTGGCAGTAAAGAAAAAATCTGTGCCAGTAAAGAAAAAATGCGAGACAGAAAAATGTATGACAGTAAAAAATCAGCGACGTTAACTATTTCCCCATTCCAAAATTCACCAATTAATCGAGATTTTCAGTTCGATTCACTCATGTTCAGACCTTCAATTTCAATTTCGTCTTCAGATCCTCGATGACTTCCATGTCCATTTGAAAATCAAAACTTCCTCAATTTCCCCAAATCTTCCAACTTCCACAAAGTTAGGGTTTCAAAAAAATTTCAATCCGATTTCTCCCCAACCTGGCTGATTATCTACAATAGGACAATCTAGAAAATTTTCGAGTTCAATAGAGGGAGGATGAGTACTTACTTGCTTTCTACGTGGGCGGAGGATTGTTCTTCTTTAATCGCCTTCAATATTTCTCAGGGAGTGGGGTTTCTTCTTCTTCGAAACTCTTCCAAAGCTTCTTCCTTTAATTTCTTCATTGTCTTCTCCTTTATGGAATCGCCTCCCGGGCTTCTCTCTATGTTGGATGGGCGGTTGAGGGTGGCGGTTCGAACAGTGGTGGTTGGGTGGGCACGAACCGGGTGGGTTCTGGGATCAGTGGGTGCGCCGGAGAGAGAGGGTTTGAACGCATGTGGTTGGGTGCCGGAGGTGGCTCGTGGAGGGTGGGGAATGACCGGAGAGAGGCCCAAAGTTTTGGTATATTCCCTATCATTTTTTCTTTCATAAAGTCTCGATTTTTGTGCAAAAATAACCTGTCAAGTATCTAACAATGCATTTGTCGATATTAACCCCACTAAAATCGACAGAAACGCCACCCTGCATCATCTTAAGCTTATCCAAAAACTCAGTCAACTCTTAAAACAAGAGTCGTGCAACTCTTACAACAGAGGCGTGCAACTCTTACAACAGAGGCGTGCAACTCTTACAACAGAGTCGTGCAACTCTTACATTGTATGTTGTGCAAAATATAAATTTTTCCGCTTTTTTTTCGTTTCAGAACTTTTTGTTTTGCAAAAACTACTTTACGTTGTGCACATACATGGACTGATCGAGTTGCAATCGACGTGCGGCGAGATTCACATTCAGATCACAGTCTCTCTCCCATTCAGATCGTAGTCCGGAAAACAGATCGTGAGCGATACATGCGTTTTTTTAATTTTTAATTTTTAATTTTATTTTATTTTATTTTATTTAACATTTTGTCGTGCAAATATAATAGTACGTTGTGAAAATTTAACCGTAAGTTGTGCAAATATGACCAAAGTCTAGTTTTCTTTTTTAAATTTTGTCGTGCAAATATAAGAGTACGTTGTGCAAATTTAACCGTAAGTTGTGCAAATATAACATTTTGTTGTGCAAAATATAATATTTTTTCCGCTTTTTTTTCGTTTCAAAACTTTTTGTTCTGCAAAAATAACTTTACGTTGCACAAATATAACAATTTTCTATGAAAATATAACTTTATTTTGTGCAAATGTAAAAATAAAAATATAGTAGATGTGAATCACATAATAAAATATAGATATTTTTTTGTAATTCCCATATTTATGGGGTAAGTTTTGTAATTTAACAAAATTTCTTCTCCTTACCCGATTCCAGCGCAAGCTCCGACCTCCTTCACTCCGGCCTCGCTCGCTCGCCATAGATCTGGCCGGATCTGTAACCGCCTCGCCGAAGATATCGCCCACTCCCTCGACTCGACTCGCTCGCTCGCTCTCCACCTCCGACACCACCACCGGCCGCTCGCTCGACCTCCGAGTTCGCTCCTCCTCCGTCCACGGCGGCTCTTCAATGGCTAAAGGAAGAATTTGTCAAATTGGGGAATTAAAAACCAAATTTGTGAAATTGGCAGTGAATTGGACAGATCTGATGCGAAAACCTCTAGCAATTGATCTCCTAGAGGAGGAAGATGGACGGAGATCTCGGATCTAGAGCTGTCTCGCGCTCCTCGATCCATCTGGCTGCTTGATCTCGTCTTCCGTTGGCGAGGCACACCGCCATGGCGGTAGATCTCAAACTTTGACGAAGCCGGAGCGCATCACGAGGGCGAGGGTGAGGATGACAGACATCGAGAGGGCGAGCGCATCGCGAGGGCGCACCGCCATGGTAGTTGCAGGGAGGGAGGAGACTGGAGAGCGATGGATACGGAGAGAGAAAGAGAGAGGGAGGGAGGTTGAATTAGGGTTATATAGCGGCTAATTTCCTAAATTGTCCAAATACGCGACCGTATTGCAAAAACGTTCAAATAAAGTGCCTGTTTTGCAAATTTTTAGGGTCCGTTTTGTTCGAGCTAGGGAAAGGAAAAAGATTTAGGGGTCATTTGGTATCGATATCTGGATATCAAAATATCGATATCGGGTGATATCTTTGATATCTTGATATCAAGATATCGGTTTCGGACGATATCGATATCGAGTGATACGTCCCAAAAAATCAGTATATCAAAATAGGCCAAATTTGATATCTAGATATCAACTGATATCGATATCTGGGTGTTACCAAACACAGATATCAGATATCAAGTGATATACTAGGGATACCAAACACTAGATATCGATATCAGTTTAAGTGATATCGATATCGATATCTAGCCATACCAAACACTAGATATCAGATATCGGGGGCTGATATCCGATATCTGATATCTAGATATCAATACCAAACGACTCCTTATTACCTTTATGAGAAAGGAAATAAAAGGATTAGTGTTTGATTGTGTTTTTGTTTGGTTGACTTAGAAGATGAATTATTGAATTCTCTATTACCTTTGTAAATGTTTGGTTGAATTGATTTAGAAAAGGGATATGTTTAATCATCTCATAAATCCTAATGTTTGTGGTTTTTAATTTATAACAAGTAATGATCATCAATACTATATATAAAAGCTCAGGTTTGAATTTTTTTTTTTTTGCTATAAATTAGAATTTTAATCATTCCAGATTTCTTCAGAATTGTTGCAAAACAAAGATATAACACCCTATAAATTTAATGGCGCACCACAAAAGGAAGTTTGACAATTTCCAACAGAAGTTAAGACAATTTCCAAAAAAAAAAGTTAATAGAAGTACAGACAATACACACTAGAAGCTAACATAAGTTAACAAAAGTTAACAGAAGTTAAGACAATACACACCAAAAGTTAACAAAAGTTAAGACAATACACACCAGAAGTTAATAGAAATTAAGACAATACACACTAGAAGTTAACAAAGTTAAGACAATACACACCAGAAGTTAACAGAAGTTAAGACAATACACACCAGAAGTTAACAGAAGTTAGGACAATACACACCACAAGTTAACATACTGTAAGACAATACACACCAGAAGTTATGACAATACACACCACAAGTTAACAGACTATAAGACAATACACACTAGAAGTTAACAGAAGTTATGACAATACACACCACAAGTTAACAAACTTTAAGGCAATACACACCAGAAGTTAAGACAACATAACCAGCAGAATATCATTTCAAATTCATAATCACTTCTCAAGCCCCAAACGCATAATCACTTCAAATTCTCAATTGTTTCTCCTTTTGAGAAGATCTTAAACATATTGCTTCTTTCATGTTGCATTTGTCTAGAAGAAACATAGATCCATTACGAGTCATCTCTGAAATGAAACATAGATCCAAAAGTAAGTGTATAAGTAAGTGTATAATTCACTCTTTTTTGTTTTTAGATCTATAATTCACACTCTAACTATGACAAAAATAAGTCTACAAAAATAAAATAAAATCAAAATCAAAATTTTAAAGCAAAAAAAAGAAAATGAAACAAATAATCTACTGTTCCATTTTTTAATCAATTCAATTAACAAATCAAGAGTGAATCAAAAAAGAAAAGGAAAGGAAAAATTAATTAATACTATATTTCAAACTTTAGGCGAAAAATTACTAGCATGATGATAATGCTACTTCGTCTAAACCAGGGTAATGATTTTTGTTGCAAATTTTGGTCAGCTCTAATTGAATCTTGATTGATCATTTAGATTTTTGTTGCAAATTTTGGTCAGCTCTAATTGAATCTTGATTGATCATTTATGGTTGTAAGTTATTTTCAGCTATTGTTCATAATCGAAAGTTATGCTCTACTGGTTGTGGGAGGATCATCGGTTTTTTGACGCCTTGTTTCCTAATTTGCATTTTGCTGCGCGCAGGCTACACTGAAACATATCTAGACTTCTTTATGGGATCTATCCACCTGAAAGATGTAGCTCTAGCTCACATATTGGTGTACGAGAACAAGTCTGCAACCGGAAGGCACTTGTGTGTCGAAGTTATAACTAATTATGGCGATTTTGCTTCCATGGTGGCTGAACTTTATCCAGAGTACAATATTCTTGTGTCCAACTTGACCCTATTGCATTGTTTGAGATATCTATATCTATAATATCTATAATATAACAAGAAAAGTTGTGTGCAAGACTCATAAATGCGGACCTCATTATTGATCAAATGGTTACCCGATCACACTTTTAGCGGTTATCCAAACACACCTTGATCACACTTTTTACATGCCATTATTTTTTTAATTTTTCACCCAAATTAACAAATTACTGTACTAAATTAGCCATTTACTTTATAATAGTGTCATCCTCCCTTCTTCGTTGTATAGTCGGTTAATGTTAGTCCAGATTAAGCGTTTACATTCAATTAGGCGTTTGCATTCAGAAACATTCAATTAGGCGTTTACATTCAGAATTTATTATAGCCGTTTCAAGAGTCGATGGATCTTCCTCCTCCATATAAAAAGGGTTCCTTCATAGGTAGGGTTTGAGATATGAATTTGGGGTTTCAGGGTTTGGGGTGGTTCTGGAGGCTGGCGAGAGGGTTTGGTGCAGGCCGGCGGATGGTGTATTGAAGATCAATTGTGACGCTGCAGTGGATAGGGCGCGAGAAAGGGTGTGGCATTGGGGTCATCATTAGGGACTCAACAGGGCGAGTGGTCTTCCGGGATCAAGGAGAGTTCGAGCGACGGGGGCGGTGTTGTGGACTACAGTAGCCCACAGACGCACTTGGCTAACACGTTCAAATCTATAAATAAAGTCGCCGTGTTTTGTGAATTGCAATGGTTCTTTTTTTCCTCTTTTCCGTTCAATTTCTTTTATTAAAGTTGCGACCTTTAATTCTTTGTTTCGAATTGGTCAAAGCAACCAATTTGGTTCTATCGAAACCTTGAGTTCTTGCTGAGTTTTGATTTCAATCGCCTGAAACCTCGATGATTGATGCGGAACAGTGGCAGCTAGGTGAGGGGAGAATTGGGAATGATGATCAAGGAGACCAAGAGGTTGGCCGTTGGTTTTCAGCTGTGTAGGTGGGTTCACATCCGTAGGCAAGCGAACAAGGCAATAGGTTTCATTGCTGAGCTGCGACCTTGCGTTGAGCGTACTTCAGACTATTTTTCATTCCTTGCTGAACTTATGTCCATTGTAATGGAGGAGTTGCATTAATGCCATAATCTTCTTTTGCTTAAAAAAAAAGTGCAGAAGTAGAAATGAAAAATCCTCCCATGAGAAGAACTTTCCAGCCCAATATATTCACCAAACGTTTCCTAATAATTCCTGGACAATAGATGCAGTTTCTTAACTATCAAAATATAAAACAAATGCAAAAGCAAAAAGCACATCAAATGAACCAAGTTATCATAAGCAAGATTACAATCCCCTTGGGCACCAAACCTCCCACTGGCTAATTAATTCATATCAAAACATAACTGATCAAATTTAGCAGCTACAGATTTGAATCATAAACTCCCCACATGAATTGATTGTAACTTATTTTATCAATTTAAAATTTGAATTTATATTTTATTGAATTAAAAAATAATAGTTATCTTTCATCTTCTCCATGTTTATTTATTAATTTAACTTATTATGTAGCGGTTACTCTTCTCTTCGAAATCCCGAGTAATAAATTAAAAGAGTTATGAGTTGTTATGAATAAAATTGACCATAAATATAATAATTGATGTAAGTAATTTTCAATTTAAAAACTACAATAAATTTTCCCTATGAATATATATATTTTCCCTTTTTAATGAATATTTCACAATTGAAGCTATAGAGATACTTTGTTTTATTTTATTATAATCTATGTTAGTTTTGAAGGAATTGGTGTCCTTTAATTGATGTGTAAAATACTAATGATATAATAGGATTAAAATGGAGATTTATAATCTGAATAATTTAGGTAATTGCCAACTATAATTTATAGATTAAATTATATTTAATCTATTGCTATTTTATTCAGGTCCTATAAGGTCACACACAAAGAGTATTAGGAATTGGATAATTGATTAATAATAATAATAAGTTATTATTGTTGATATAGTTTGTGGATAGAAGATAAAAGATAAAGGTGACTTATTAGGAATAAGTTGACCTAGTTTCTACAATATATAAGGAGACTTATTGAGAATAAGTCTTAACCGATTATTGGATTATACGTGTCTCCAAAAATCTCCTCCCACCACAAATCGCTTGCCTCCCTAATTCGTAGGGTGAGTTGCAATCCTTCGATCATTCGTTCTAGCAAACGGAGACAAGGAGATCCAATCCCGTGCTCGTGTGGACCAAGTAGAGGAGTCGCGCTTGAGGCTCTTTTCTCCAAAGGTGATTTCGAATCAAGGTCCCGCACAAGAAAGGTACAACTTTTCCCCTCTATATTGTTCATATCAATTCATGCATGAGATCCCGAATTAGATGTTAGAAAATAGTTTTCTTCCCTTCCGCTGCGCGTCTAATTTACCTACAGTGGTATCAGAGCCTCTTGCATAAATTGATATGATCGATTGATTTTCTTGGTAGTTTTGATTCAATTTAACAATATAGCCGATAGATGGAATAATTTGTATAATTAAATTATGATGTTTATTAATTGGATACATGTGCAGTAGTATATAAGTGAAATTTGTTTACGTACTGGATTTGATCCCACTCTAAACCACCGCCGCCGCCCTTGTTTTTGTTTGATTATAGAAAGTCTTAATATGTATACGTAGACCTCTGTTTCGAAAGTAAATCAATGTACACGTGATTGGTCCACTTGATTAGAGTTCTACGAACAAGGAATCAAATTATTATTATTTTCTTCTCTGGTTTTGAAAGTGAAATAGAATAATTTGGATCGGCGGTTTTGGGTTAGGTAGGTTAATTAGGGTTTTAGTGT
Organism: Persicaria tinctoria; assembly: GCA_037127255.1. NCBI lineage: Eukaryota > Viridiplantae > Streptophyta > Magnoliopsida > Caryophyllales > Polygonaceae > Persicaria > Persicaria tinctoria. The sequence goes on along the minus strand of JBANSL010000012.1, from coordinate 34,897,187 downwards.
AAAATCCTAAATTACCTTAATTAGATATGGTAGATATCTTATCCCTAATGAAATATTCTATCCAATTATACAAGGTAAAAGTTACCATAAAATTTATTCCATCTATATGATTGCTAATTTTGAATTAAATATCAAGAATATTAAATTAGTTATTTTATTAGATAATTTAATTGATTTGAGTTAAATAGTTTATTAATATGATCAATATTCTATTTTTATTTATATTAATTTGATTAATATTTTGATATTATATTAATTGTGATTAATATTTATTTAATATTTGATATTATTGCATGCGGTGACTAGTATGACCCAAGTAGCATATAAATACGATCTGCGTACCGTTATGTATTTTTGTACACGATCTGCGTATCGTTATGTATTTTTGTAATTTAATTTTTGAAAGTAAATTTATTTATACATTGTACAAAAGAAGATGTTACAAGATTCAAGGATGGAGATCCAAAAGGCGATTCTAGGATGGAGATCCAAAAGGAGAATCAAGGATGAGGATCCAAGAAGCTAGAAGAACCTTGAAGATTTATCTTTTTGGTTTTCTTTTCATTAGGGGCCATACTAGGATCACAATTTATTTTTGTGCATGTGTTTGGTTTATGCTTGCATGTTTGATTATGTTGTTTGTTCACTTGATAATTAGACTTGCATGACAAACCTAGTTCCCTTAAAAGAAAATTGAGAGTATGCCTTTCCAATTCATAACCTATGAGGCCCTTGGAATTTGATGGATAGGTTTTGCCAAAGCAAGGTGTCCATGCTTTGACCTTGGGATAGTACGGGTAAATCTATATAAGGGATTTATAGCCTTGAATTGGTTCTACTCAACAAAAGACCAAAAGACAAAGTTTTGGATTTTGAGGCATGGGATAGATTTACATAAGATGTGATCTATCAACCAAGAGTTATAAATGTTATAACTAGTAAAAGTTACTTACCTTGTCACATAAGAGTTAGGGTAGTGCCAAAGCACGCTAATGTCTTATCTGTAATAGGATCTTGGAATCATTTTATTCAAAGGGAAATTTATTTTATGGATAAAATGGCATTAGCTTATTTACATTTAAAGCATGTTTAAATTTTAAGCTTTTTGCATGACAAACATGATTCATATTTTGCATGTTCTATGTTGTAGATATCATGAACAGAAACGATAAACCAACCATCATCAATTTGTGTTCAATTCTTGAGAAGAATAAGTTGAACGGCAATAATTTCCTCGATTGGGAAAGAAATCTGAGAATTGTTCTCAGGTCTGAAGGAAAAGAGAGTGTACTTGACACCCCAATCCCAAAATTGACTGATGCCTCTACTCAAGCTGAGAAGGATCAGGAAAAACAAATCAGAGATAAGTCAGTGATTGTCACATGTCTTATGCTGGCTTCTATGGAGTCGAGCCTTCAAAAGAGGTTCGAAAAGATGGATGCTTGCACCATCATTCGCACCTTGAAAGTTATGTTTCAGGAACAAGCGAGGATGGAGAGGTATGAGACTCATAAGGCAATACTTGATTGCAAACTTGAGAAAGGCAAGCCAGTTGGTCCTCATGTCTTTGAAATGATTGGTCATTTTAAAAACATGGAGAGACTTGGCCACCCATATAGCCAAGAGTTGGCTACAGACATCATACTTCATTCTCTGCACGATGGATTTGTTCAGTTCAAGCTAAACTTCAATATGAACGGAGCTGTAAAAACGCTTGAAGAGTTGCATGGGATGCTTAAGACCGCTGAGCAAAATCTAACTATGGGCAACAAGAAGGAGATCTAGATGGTCCAAAAGGGAAAAGGGTTCAAGAAAGGGGCATCTGGGCAGCAGAAGAATGCAAAAGGGAAGGGTAAACCAGTTACCCAACCCAAGAACACTTCTGAGAAAGCTAAAGTAGCTGCTGACCATGATTGTTTCTACTGCCATACCAAGGGTCACTGGAAGAGAAATTGCCCAAAGTATCTGGAGGATAAGAAAAATGGAACTGTGAGTTCCAATTCAGGTACGCATGTTATAGAAGTCCTATCGGCTAATGCTTCTAGCTGGGTATTCGACTCAGGCTGTGCAGGTTCTCACATTATTACGAATGTGCAGGGGCTAAAAAGGCGTAGAAGCTTGGCCAAGGGAGAGGTAGATCTTCGAACTGGAACTGGAGCAAAGGCTGCTGCACTTGCTGTTGGAGATTATAGTCTACCTTTACCTTCTGGTTTAGTTTTAGAACTTAATAATTGTTATTTTGTTCCGTCAATTACTAGAAACCTTATTGCGGCTTCTGTTTTGGATTTAGAAGGCTACAATTATTCTTGCAAAGATCAACGCTTGTCTATTTTCAAAGATAACATTTTTTATGCCGATTTTGTGTTGAGTAATGGACTCTACATTTTGGATCAAACATCCGGCATTTATAACGTAAGTACCAAAAGGCAAAAATCAGACGCAGGTGATAACACCTACCTATGGCATTGTCGATTGTGTCACATAGGCTTAAATCGCATGAAGAAGCTCCATAAAGATGGACTTTTGACATCAATTGATTGTGAATCATTTGACACATGTGAGTCATGTCTAATGGGAAAAATGACAAGGTCACCTTTTACTGGGGTAAGTGAAAGGGCAACTGAGCTCTTGGCACTAATACATACTGATGTATGTGGACCTATGAGTACAGAAGCTAGAGGTGGGTATAGATACTTCATAACTTTTACTGATGACTTGAGTAGATATGGCTATATCTACTTAATGAAGCACAAGTCTGAATCATTTGAAAAGTTCAAAGAATTTCAGAATGAAGTGGAAAACCAGCTTGACAAGAAAATTAAGGCACTCCGATCTGATCGTGGTGGTGAATATTTGAGTCAAGAGTTTGATCATCATTTGAAAAGTTGTGGGATATTATCACAACGGACTCCACCCGGAACACCCCAAATGAACGGTGTATCTGAAAGGAGAAATAGGACCCTGTTGGACATGGTTCGATCAATGATGAGTTTTGCTAATCTTCCAATATCTTTCTGGGGGTATGCTCTCACAACCGCAATGTTCACACTAAACAGGACTCCATCTAAGGCTGTAGAAAAGACACCATATGAGTTATGGACTGGAAGAGTTCCAAGTTTGTCTTTTCTCAAGATTTGGGGATGCGAAGCATACGTAAAATGTTTACTAGCAGATAAGCTCGCACCCAAATCAGATAAGTGCTTCTTTGTAGGGTACCTTAAGGAAACTAAAGGGTACTACTTCTACAATCCCACCGAGCACAAAGTGTTTGTTGCCAGGGATAGTGTCTTTTTGGAAAAAGAGTTTGTTTCCAAAAAGTCAAGTGGGAGAAATGTTGATCTCGAAGAGGTTCGAGAGAAGCAACAAACCGAGCAGCAAGAAGACATGGATCACTCCATGACTGAGGCTGTGAGCTTTGAGGACCTAATTCCAGAAGAAGATGGAACTCAAACTCATACAATGGAGGAGGTGGAATTGGAGGTGCAAGACCCCATTCCCAATAACCCACAAAATGTTGTGGTGGAACCTCTAGTTGTTCAACCCACGCGTAGATCAGAAAGGGCAAGATCGCTACCAAATAGATTTGCTGAATTCATATTGAATACAAGTCTAGACATTTTGTTGTTAGAAAGCGATGAACCCATTACATATAAGCAAGCTTTGATGAGTCCAGACTCCAAGAAGTGGCATGATGCCATGGTATCCGAAATGGATTCTATGTCTGAGAATCAAGTATGAGACTTGATAGATCCACCAGATGGGATAGTACCCATTGGGTGCAAATGGGTTTACAAACTCAAAACAGACAAGAATGGAAAGGTAAATCTATTCAAAGCAAGACTGGTTGCGAAAGGGTTTAAACAGGTTCATGGTATTGACTATGATGAAACTTTCTCACCAGTCGTTATGATTAGATCCATCCGGATACTCCTAGCAATTGCAGCTCATTATGATTATGAGATCTGGCAAATGGATGTCAAGACCGCGTTTCTAAATGGATACTTAGAAGAGGATGCGTACATGACACAGCCTGAAGGTTTTGAGGATCCACAAAATCCTAGGAAGGTATGCAAACTTAAGAAATCCATTTATGGACTTAAGCAAGCATCAAGGAGTTGGAACCTTCGATTTGATGAAGTGATCAAACAGTTTGAATTCATCAGATGTGAAGAAGAACCTTGTGTTTACAAAATGTTTAGTGGGAGCAAAGTTGTATTCTTGGTTTTGTATGTGGATGACATACTACTCATTGGGAATGACATTCAAATGCTTGAGTCTGTAAAAGACTGGCTCAAGAAGCATTTCTCAATGAAAGACCTTGGAGAGGCAGAGTACATTTTAGGCATCAAGATCTATAGGGATAGATCCAAGAGACTCATTGGACTAAGTCAGGGAACTTATATAGATAAGGTTCTAGACAGGTTCAAAATGAAAGATTCCAAAAAGGGATTTTTGCCCATGCAACATGGTCTATATCTAAGCAAGAAGTAGTGTCCAGTAACACCTGCTGAACTGGATAGAATGAGTCGGATCCCTTATGCATCAACAATAGGATCCATTATGTATGCCATGATATGTACTCGCCCAGACGTTGCATTCGCCTTAAGTGTGTGCAGCAGATACCAATCGAGTCCAGGTGAAGCACACTGGAGTGCAGCTAAGAACATCCTCAAGTACTTGAGAAGAACTAAGGATGATTTCTTGGTGTATGGTGGTCATGATGAGTTGATCGTTCAAGGATACACTGATGCCAGCTTCCAGACAGATAGAGACGACTTCCGATCCCAATCCGGATACGTTTTTATTCTTAATGGAGGAGCTGTGAGCTGGAAGAGCTCAAAGCAAGACACAGTAGCTGATTCTACAACAGAGGCTGAGTACATCGCTGTAGTGGATGCTGCTAAGGAAGCTATCTGGATAAGGAAGTTTTTAGCCGAGCTTGGTGTGGTTCCCAAAGGGGTTGAAGCCATTGACATTTATTGTGACAACAATGGTGCCATTGCTCAATCCAAAGAACCAAGCTCCAATTCCAAATCCAGGCACGTGCTCATGAAGTATCACGTCATACGAGACTATGTCCAAAGAGGTGACGTGAGACTATGCAAGATACACACGGATAACAACATAGCAGATCCGTTGACTAAACCTCTTCCCAAGCCCAAGCATGATAGTCACACTAGAGCTACGGGACTCAAGTCCATTGGTGAATGGATTTGATTTATATGTTTAACGCATTAGATATTGATCAAGATTGTTGAAACATATTTTCATCATGTTTGTTTGAAATAAAATTTCACTATTATTCAATTATGGTTTAGAATTGAATAAAATGTCCTAATAATTTGTGATTATCAAATAGGATCGCTGCGAAAGTCGTGGTGGTTGAGACCCTATTAAGTGAACTGATATTATGAATTATGCTTTGCCATAGTCTTAATCATTAAATGGGACATAAATGATTTAATATAGACTATTATGCAAGTTGATTGATAGCGCCAAGTTTCACGGGCTATAGGGACATAGAGATGTCTAATCAATTGTATAGACAAGTATGGTGGATACTTGTTAGGCAGACCTGCCTTAAGATTTTTCAAATAAGTTGAAGAACTAAAGGTTAAAATATTATTAGTAGGTTCCTCAGACATGAGTGTGATATCCCTCTCACTTGATGATTGGTAGCCTTTGACACTGTCAACCGCTGATCCGTAAAAGGCAGTCATAAAGGCAGTGATTGGGGTTGCTAAAATTTAAGTGGGAGCTATAGTCACGCAAGATTGGAGAAGTCCTCCTATTCTAGATATTAGGATATCTGAGTAGGAATAATGTTCTGGCCACTCGAAGAGTAAGAACTGTAAAATGCATGGCCATGCTCCAATGGATTAATACGTAATCATTTGTTTATTTGACATCTCAAGCTCGGGATCGAGAAATAATTTGAATTGATATGGATAACATGAGATGCTATCATATCGTCAAATTGAACATTAAGTGACAAAGGAATTGAAACCGCACATCCACTTAAGGACAAGTGGGAGATTGAAGGAATTGGTGTCCTTTAATTGATGTGTAAAATACTAATGATATGATAGGATTAAAATGGAGATTTATAATCTGAATAATTTAGGTAATTATAGTGCTTTGCTAGAAGCCAACTATAATTTATAGATTAAATTATATTTAATCTATTGCTATTTTATTCAGGTCCTATAAGGTCACACACAAAGAGTATTAGGAATTGGATAATTGATTAATAATAATAATAAGTTATTATTGTTGATATAGTTTGTGGATAGAAGATAAAAGATAAAGGTGACTTATTAGGAATAAGTTGACCTAGTTTCTACAATATATAAGGAGACTTATTGAGAATAAGTCTTAACCGATTATTGGATTATACGTGTCTCCAAAAATCTCCTCCCACCACAAATCGCTTGCCTCCCTAATTCGTAGGGTGAGTTGCAATCCTTCGATCATTCGTTCTAGCAAACGGAGACAAGGAGATCCAATCCCGTGCTCGTGTGGACCAAGTAGAGGAGTCGCGCTTGAGGCTCTTTTCTCCAAAGGTGATTTCGAATCAAGGTCCCGCACAAGAAAGGTACGACTTTTCCCCTCTATATTGTTCATATCAATTCATGCATGAGATCCCGAATTAGATGTTAGAAAATAGTTTTCTTCCCTTCCGCTGCGCGTCTAATTTACCTACAAGTTTGATTATGTTTTTTCTTAGCATCCTTTTATTTGTTAGTTCATTTATATTTATCGTCTTTTGGTATTACAACACAACTATTTACTAAAGAATTTTGTTTTACTTTTGGAGTTTGATTATGCATTTTTTTTATCATATCAATATATATACTTTTATTTATAATAATTACATGTTATTTACATAATTATAAAAAGTAAACAGATTACAAGCTCCACCGCTAAGCTGTAAGCCCTTCGAAATAGCAAAATCAGTTGTTTTAGTTTTCTTTTAAAAAATTTAAGAGTTTAATCATCTAGCTAATATCTCTGTATTATTTTTATTAGAGTTTAAGGTGTGTTTCATTAAGCGTTTAATCATCTAATATATTTTAATTATTTTTATTGGATATATGTTTTATTAAGCTGATCTTCTATTAAAAAAAAAATTATGAGTCAATTCATACTTTTTTTTTTAGATTTTGATACCATTTGGAGTAAGCAATGTGAATATGATATATGAATACGAGAATCTAACTAAGAGGCACATAACAAGAACATTAAATAGAATGTATATTTAATGTAATTTAATATAATTGTTTTGTATTATTTTATTTTTAGTTATTTAATAACATTGTTTTTTTATTCCATTAAATGAGTGAGCATGATAGAGATTTATCAAGAATATGAATAATTTGAATAAATATATTAAAAAAAATTAAAAATCAACTTTATAAAAGTTTTAATAATAATAATAATAATAATAATAATAATTGTTTTAGTGAAATGAATCTTTTAATTTTATTGATTGATTTTTTTAATACAATTTCATAATGTGACTGTTATTTAGATATATAAATATAAAACTTAAACGCACAACAATATGTGATCCTAACCCCTAACAATTACAACAAAAATACACACACAAGCATTTGATCTTATTTTCGTTAATAAGAACCAAGCATATATAACTTTAATATGTTAAGATTCAATTTTATTGAACCATGCCCCGTGCGTAGCACGGGTATGCTCACTAGTGATTGTTAAGAGTAATGTTCAATTGGGGTTTTAAACTTGACTTTTGGACTTTCTTAGGGATGATAATTTCACCCGCACCCGACGGATATCCGTCTCATCCGACCCGAAAAAGTGGGTGAAAATCCGAAATAAAGCGGATATTAAATGGGTGATGGGTCGGGTCGGATTCGGGTGAAGACATTCCCCACCCGTCACCCGACCCATCACCCGACTTATATTATATAATTATATTTTATATGTAAAATTACTAATATAACCCCATAAACCCTAATTCAATATACCTATAAATGATTTCACTAACTTTTCGGGTCGGGTGAGACGGGTATCCGTCGGGTGCGGGTGAAATTGTCAGCCCTATAATGTATTTTCTATATACGTACGGGACGGGATCTACACTAATATAGTATATATATAGGGGAGGGTTCAAGTGAGAAATAATTCTTCCGGTAGGAAGGAAAGAAGCAATGTGATTGGCTAATTAAAAAGGAACCCACGCGCTTTTATTTTTATTGGTGAGTGACACGCGCGTCGTCTCCTCCAAATCTCCCATTGTTCCTCGCTTCCATCGGCGTTCGCTCTATTTGCTCATCGTGTATGCTAATCACCGGTTGTCCATGGTTTCCGCCTCTGCTCGTCGCTGTTGGGGGACCTAGCCACCGCCGCCTCCATCTCCTGCCACACCCACACCACCGCCTCCATCTACCGCTGCCGGTTGCCCATGGCCTCCGCCTCTGTTCATCGTTGTCAGGGGTCCTCTCCACCGCCGCCTCCATCTCCGGCCACACCTCCGATCGATCCTGCTTCTCCTCCTCTTTCCTCCCTCCTATCGCGCACCGCCCCTGTCTTCGCCACCACCCTCCGCCACCGCCCCAGGCTTCCGTTCTCCCTCGTCCTCTTCCTCCCTCCACCGCACCGTCCGAATCATCCATCTTCGATCCGCAGTCGCCGCGCCTACTGCTAATTTTTGTGGTTTCAAATCTGAAATTTTGTGTGGCCTACTGCTAATTTGATTGTGATACAGGGATTGTAACCTCCGTCAATATCTTCAAATTTATTTTATTTTTTAATTAGAAGAGCCCACAATTCAACCTCTAATTTTCCAAAGCGAATATGGAATTCAAATCAAGTAGGCATACGAGTGCACGAGTTTGAGCTCTCAATGGGCATACGAGTTTGAGAGAAGATGAGCCGCAATTGTTTAAGGGATTGCGAGGAATTCAAATCAAAATAGCTTCCATTGTTTTGAACTCTGGGAGAAGAAGAAATTGGACAATATAATATGTTTGCTGCTACTAAACAATAGAATATGTTTGCAATTTGTAAGATTTTTATATAAAGTGGTTCAGGGGTTATATTACCAATTGGTTCAGGGTTTTTATACCAGGTGATTCAGAGTTTTAATACCAAATGGTTCATGGTTTTAAACCAACTGGTTTAGGGGTTTTATTCCAAGTGGTTCAGGATTTTAAACTAAGTGGTTCATCAAGTTATCAAGAAGTGGTTTATTAAGCTATAAAGAAGCGGTTCATGAAGCTATAAAGAAGTAGTTCGTCAAGTTATCAAGAACTGATTCATCAAACTATAAAGAAGTGGTTCATGGGCCTATAAGAAGTGGTTCATCAAGTTATCAAGAAGTGGTTCATCAAGATATCAAGAAATGGTTCATGGGCCTATAAGAAGTGATTCATCAAGTTATCAAGAAGTGGTTCATCAAGCTATAAAGAAGTTATGAAGAAGTGGTTCATCAATTTATCAAGAAATGGTTAATCAAGTTATCAAGAAGTGGTTCATCAAATAATAAAGAAGTGGTTCATCAAGTTATAAAGAAGTGGTTCATCAAGCTATAAAGAAGTGGTTCATCAAGCTATAAAAAAGTTACGAAGAAGTGGTTCATCAAGTTATCAATAAGTGGATCATCAAGTTATCAAGAAGTGGTTCATGAAGCTATAAAGAAGTGGTTCATCATGTTATCAAGAGGTGGTCCATCAAGCTATAAAGAAGTGGTTCATAGGCCTATAAGAAGTGGTTTATCAAATTATCAAGAAGTGGTTCATTAAGCTATAAAGAAGTGGTTCATGTGCCTATATGAAGTGGTTCATGAAGCTATAAAGAAGTGGTTCATCAAATTATCAAGAAGTGGTTCATCAAGTTATTAAGAAGTGGTTAATCGGTTCATGAAGTTATAAAGAAGTGGTTCGTCAAGCTATAAAGAAGTGGTTCGTCAAGTTATTATGATTGAACCAAATCCAGTGAACCGCATCTAGTGTACCAAATCATGTGAACCACACCAACTGAACCAATCTTAACCATTATTAATGAATCAAATATAAAGTAATTAATAAATATTTATATGATAATATTTTAATTAACATTAAAAAAATTCAAATAAAAAAAGTAGTTGATTTTTATGAAAAAAAGGAAAAAAGAACCTACAATTAATATTCAATAGAAAAAAATCAAAATAAAAAAAAACTGGTTTTTATGAAAATGACTAAATGAGTAAAAGATGAATTCATTAATTAATGGCATATGAGCGTGGAATACAGCCTGGTAGAATGGTAGGTGCGTGCCCTTCTTCCGCTTCGGTAAGTTACAGCGCAGTTTCGATTCTCTCTACCTTATTTTTTTTTATTAATATATTATAGGCGCGTAGGTAGTACGTACCGAGAGACGGAAGCGCGTGGGGTCACTGGGGTTGGAATACACGCGCATGCGAAACAGAGCGGACTGACCAATTAAATTACTTCTTTCCTTCTCACTTTTGGAGTTGTGTGTACCCGAACCCAACCATATATATATGTGTGTGTGTGTGTGTGTGTGTGTGTGTGTGTGTGTGCGTGTGTGTGTGCGTGTGCGCTGAACCACTTAGTATTAAAATCCTGAACCACTTGGTATAAAACACCTGAACCACTTGGTTAAAAAAACCCTGAACCACTTGATATAAAAAATCTCTAAACCACTTAGTATTAAACGCTGAACCACTTGGTATAAAAACCCTGAACCACTTGTTAGTTCATGAATCACTACTCTTTATTTTACGAACCACTAGAATTTATTTCATTAACAACTACTATTTAATAATTGTAAAATTTTCATTCTTCTTTTATTTTATTTTAATGTTTATCTTTCAATTATTTATTTATTTGTTTTTATTTATTATTTCATGAACCAATAATATTTATTTGATGAACCAATATTATTTATTTGATAAACCAATACTATTTTAATGTTTATTTTTCAATTATTTATTTATTTGTTTTTAATTTTATTCACAGTAGTTCAACAATTTTCTTCACAGTGATTCAACAATTTTATTCATAGTGGTTCAGCAATTTTATTCACAGTGGTTCAATCATTTTATTTGTAGTGATTCACTTGGTATTAATATTCTGAACCACTTGGTTTAAACCTCTGAACCACTTTGTATTAAAACCCTGAACCACTTGGTTTACAAGATTTTCATTATTCGTTTATTTTCTTTTATTGTTTATTTTTAGTTATTTATTTATTTGCTTTTAAAATAAAATGTTTCATAAACCAATACTATTTATTTGATAAACCAATACTCTTTATTTGATAAATCACTCCTTTTTAATTTAAAACCCTGAACCACTTGGTATTAAACCTCTGAACCACTTAGTTTCAAACCCTGAACCACTAGACATTAAAAATTCTGAACCACTTAGTATTAAAACTCTGAATCATTTATTATAAAACCCCTTGAACCACTTGGTATTAAACTCCTAAACCACTTGATATAAAACCTTGAATCACTTGTTTACAAATAGAAAATCCAAAATCCCTATTACAAATTACATACACTGTGTTACCAATTGGAATATTGAGAGCCCATAATTATCCCCAAAAAAATCTAATTGAAATTACAAATTTGTATTACAAATTACATACAGGGGTTGGTGTACTCAATATATCTAACCTCTAACAAGGCCAGCCATGGTGTGAATTTTGCATTCGGAGGAATCGTTCAGGCCATGGTGATGACCGACTCGACTACGACGGCAATCGCCGAGGCCCCTGGTCTCGAATGGCTTCCCCGTCGATGGTTCAATTGCCTCAAGGGGTCGTCCGGGAACATCGTCTCCTTCACCATCGCCTGCACCGACCTCAATAACGGCTGTCGAGGAGGCACCGCTACCCTCTGCTGTTGCTGCCCGCTTTCCACGTTCATCCCCATCTCCTCTAAATCTAAACTCCCCATTTTTCTCTCTCTACTGTATACATATATATACTGCGTTAATTTGATTTGATTTAATTATTATGTTATATATGCAGATCGAGCGGAGGAGGATCGAGGAGAAGGAGATGAAAACGGTGCCAATCGCCGTCAATGGCGCTGCAAACGGCGCCGAAGGTCCTCCGCTCTGGCTACACCGCCGGAGATGAGGAAGTAGATGCTGTCACGCTCGAGCTCGGAATCCGGCGAGACGATGACGATCCGGTAGACATCGACGTTGTGTGCAGAAGGCTTGCTGTTGACGTGGTGAGGATTTCCCACGCTCCCATGTTTTTCCCCGTGTAGAAGAAGGGAAGCGCGTGAGGAGGTTTTTTTGTTTTAAAATTCAGATCTATTTGGACCAATAAGATTACTTCTTTCCTTCTCACCAGGATAAATTATTCTCACTTGAACCCTCCCCTATATATATATATATAGGGAGTGGTTCCCTTGTGCACACTCCTTAGAGTGTACCTAGTGCACGAATCCTTGCCGTAGATATGGATGGATCGGATGGCCTCTATCACGCCACGTGTAATTGTTTAAAAAAAAAAAAAAAAGAGGTCGGCCTTTCCCATGGAAACAATTGGGCGCGTGCATAGCATCTCCAATAAAACCTAAAAGAAGGCAGGCATCTCCACAGTGCCGCCTTTCCCATGGAAGCATTTCCTTGCCTCTTCCCCAGTGCGGCGTCGATAAGGGCGAGAGCGGCGGCGATCGTGCCCAGGTTCTTTCTTCTCTTCTCCTTTTCCTTCCTTTCCTTCGAGAAGGCGTAGATCGACGGCGGTTGCAGGAGCTGTCGTCAAAGATCGACGGCGGTTGAGGGAGGGATGGATTGATGGCGGCAGATTCTGGGCGGTGGTGGCGACAGCCGTCAAAGATTGATGGCGGCGAAGGTTGCTGTGCGACGGCGAAGGCTTTGTTCAGGTATGTCTGGTTCTGTGCTTTTCAGTAAAAATAACGAATTATTTGCGAAGGAGAGACTGATCTTGATCTACCCTGACTTTATCGATTGGTTCGTCTTTGGTTGCGGAGAGAACAACCAAGGGCTCTTCAGTGGATCCGCCGGCTTGATGGGTCTCGGCCGGAGCTCGATCTCGCTGGTGTCGCAAGCGGTAGCTAAGTATGGCAATACATGTCGAGACTGATCTCGCTGGTCTCGATCGGCTTGACGGGTTCGTCTTTGGTTGTGGAAGGAGGAAGGGCGAGCAAAGAACGACAAAGGGTCGGGTTGAACAGGGCATATGAATATGAATCTTATTTGGAATTCCTGTCGAGACTGATTATTCAATGTAATACCGGGATTATTAGGTAAATCTGAGATGGTTAACTATAGATTATTCAGGATAATGGTCAAATTTTTTCATCGAAATTTGAGATGTTAATTTATTTGTTACACATGAAGCATTATTCGGTGGAATATAAGCTTTATTCGGTGAAATTTGATTCATTATTTGTTAGCATGAGTATTATTACACAACTAAATATTATTTGATGAAATGTGAATCATTATTCGTTGAAATACGAAGCATTATTCGTATAAATTGTAAGGATTGTTTGATGATTTTAAGTTTCTTTTATCTTAAATTAATGGAAAAAAATAACACATTATTCGGTAGAATAGTACAAATTATTCACTGGAATTGATAATTAGTGATCTAAATTGAATGGAAAAAAGATAACATAACATTATTCGGTAGAATGCAAAATATTATTCGGTAGAATTGTCAATTTTTTAAAATCGTTTTATATAGGTAATAAAAAAAAATTATCACATCTTTATAACATTATTTGAAATTGCCGATCTTTATAACAAAAAAAATTGATTAAAAATTATTTGTGGGGATATGTATCGTTACTGATTTTTTAGATCCATTAACCATTTTCTTTTGTTTTTTGAAAAAAAAAATCTAAAAACCAGTACTTCACATTTATAATTATCCACTAAGATATGGATTGACTAAGATATGAGATATTGTCAATTAAGATAAAATTTATAAAGTAGTTGCCAATTACTTTTATATTAAAAAAAATATTGCCTTTCCACAAAAAATCTTAAAACAATATGCATTGGATAATTTATGGGATAAGTTATGAGTTGTTTTCTCTTAATATAATCATTGAGAATTAACCGCCAAATATTGCCTTTCCACAAAAAAAGTCCAGCTTACCTTATTGAGGGCCCCACTATGATCATGAAATCCCAACAACCCATTTCCCATATATCATACGCGCCCATCACTAGAATCAAAGAGAGTAGGTTTGGTTTTTTGTGTTAGTGCGTGGGCCCTATCATTTTTTATATTAAAAAAATTGGAAAAAAACCTTTTAATCTCAGCCATTCACTTAATCCCGATCAATGGCCCAAAACCGTGCACAAAGTACACCCTAAGGGATGTGCACAAGTTACCCATTCTCTCTCTCTCTCTCTCTCTCTCTCTCTCTCTCTCTCTCTCTCTCTCTCTCTCTCTCTCTCTCTCTCTCTCTCTCTCTCTCTCTCTCTCTCTATATATATATATATATATATATATATATATATATATATATATATATATATATATATATATATATATATATATATATATATATATATATATAGGTAAAGGTTCAAATGAAAATGGGGCTTAAGATGAAAATCACTCTTAAAGTGAAAATAGTCTAATTTGGGTGTAAATGAGCCTAATTTAAAGGTAAATGAGCCTAATTAAATGAGTAATGAATAAATGGGCCTAATTTTGGTGTAAATGGGCCTAATTTTATGAGTAAATGGGAAAATGGTTAAATGACCTTAATTATGGGGTAAATTTCACACGCCCCCCTAAACTTTCCATTCATACAAATATTGCCCTTATTTCAATTATGAAAATTACAGATTTTAGCCCGTAATTTTTATTTGAAATAATATTGTTAGGTGCAACTATAATATTAAAAAAATACAACAAGAATGTTACATCACAATTTTTGTTTTTATTTTAAAAAGGGAAAAAGATGAGATTACAAAATATAAAGTGAACAAATAATACAATAAATGTTATTATTAATAAATGTGCATTTTCATAATGTGTCCTACCAAAAAATTTCTTTATGGACCGCAATTTTATGACAGTTTTGTACTTTAATGCAACATGTGCCATTAAAAGCCTATTAGCTCAAAAAATGGTATCGTGATGTGCCCATGCACAAAGTTTCGAGTTCAAAATCCCGCATAAGCTATTTATGGTTGCTTTTTTTGTGTTCCCGTTCATGAATAAGATTATAAAGTGCAATAATAAAATGATAATGTGCACAAATAAGATGATATAATGCATATATAACATTATATTGTGCAAATATAACTTTAAGTTGTGCAAATATAACACTATGTTTTGCAAATGTAACATTATATTGTGCATATCTAATAATATAATGTTACGTTGTGCACATATACTATTATCTTGTGCGAATATAACATTATATTGTGCAAATATAACTTTAAGCTGTGCAAATATAACACTATGTTTTGCAAATGTAACATTATGTTGTGCATATCTAATAATATAATGTTACGTTGTGCACATATAATATTATGTTGTGCGAATATAACATTATATTGCAAAATATAACTTTAAGTTGTGCAAATATAACACTATGTTTTGCAAATGTAACATTATGTTGTGCATATCTAATAATACAATTGTGCAAAAGTAAGATAGGATTGTGCAAAAGTAGTATACAATTGTGCATAACTAAGATTATAATGTGCATGATTAACAATTTGCGATTGTTGCGCTCTTGTCTATTATGTAACCTATGTGGGATTTGAACCCACATCTTTGTGCAAACGCACATTGCTCTACCAATTGAGCTAATAGGCTAAATTATGATTTTCATGCTAAAATAGAATAATCTAATCGAGCATATCGCAATAAAATTCTAAAATCCAATTAGATCATGATCCACAAACAATTTGACAATGCTATGAACATGAAATTAGCTCCAAATCAACCCAACAACACAACCATATCATCAATTTCAGTCAATTTTGCTTTTGGCAAAAATCCCCAAATTTTAAAACATATCGCAATAAAAAAATCTAAAATTCAATTAGCTCGTGATCCATAAACAATTTGACAATGATATGAACATGAAATTAGCTCAAAATCAACCCAACAACACAACCATATCATCAATTTCAATCAATTTGGCTTTTGACAAAAAGCCCCAAATTATAAAACATATCGCAATATAAAATTCTAAAATCCAATTAGCTAATGATCTATAAACAATTTGACAATGATATGAACATGAAATTAGCTCAAAATCAACCCAACAACACAACCATATCATCAATTTCAATCAATTTGGCTTTTGGCAAAAAGCCCCAAATTCCGCTCCTAAATCAAACCCTAGGTTTTCAATCTCAACCTAAATCATTCAAACAATCTAAATAATTGTAATAAACAATTTTAGGGGTAGAAATCATACCAAATTCGAGTTGAAACAAAGAGAAAATCGGGTTTTCGAAGGTATATCGAGCCAAAAATGTCGAACAGTTCAGTCGGGAGAGATGGGCTCGGTGTGAGCTCGGCTGGGCTCGGACCATGGGGGTTCCGGGCTCGGGGGGTGCGCCTGAGGGAGGGGGTTCGAGCTGGGTGGGGCTGGTGGCCGGAGGTGGCTCGTGGGTGGCGTGGGAGGCTGATGGGCGCAGCTGCGACGTGAGGCGTCGAATGCTCAGGATGGGCGCGTATGGCTCGAACCAGGCCAAGCCAGGGCTCGGGGGTTGCGCACCGGGGTGGGCTCGAGCGCGGCCAGGCGCTGGTGGCCGGAGGTGGCTCAACGCGGGTGTGGGTGCGGCTCGACGCGGGTGTGGGTGCGGGAGTCCGAGCGATCGATCCGCTTGCTTCTACTGTTGGGATGAATGTTTTTTTAACTCATTTTCACTTTAAGAGAAATTTTCATCTTAAGCCCCTTTTTCACTTTAACCTCACCCTATATATATATATATATATATATATATATATATATATATATAGGGATTGGTTCTAGAGTGCACACCCTTACAATGTACCTTATGCACGAATATAAACCATTGATATAGAGGGGATGGAGGGCCATGATTAAAAGTAATTTTCTTGTTTTTCCTTTTTAATTTGTGGGCCCCTTTTACCAAAAAAAAACCCACCCTCTCCCACTGTTACGTGAAACTCACCCCACACCTTTTTTTGTTTTTAAGCTGTTGCCCACCATATTTGTATATTTTTTTTAAACAACCTGATTTCGTTTCTCTTAAAAATTCGTCAATTCAACCGAATAATATTTGACATTCTATCGAATAATGTTATTTTATCATTTTCTATCCAACTTAGATAAAAATTCACCAATTTCATTGAACAATTAGTCACATATTACTGAATAATGTTTTTTTTCTTTCCAAATAATCTTTCATATTTCACCGAATAATGCTTCCAAATTGACCGAATAATAATTCATATTTCATAAACCCCAAATTCATAAAAAATACTATCAATTTCTATGAATAATTATTCATTTTCACCGAATAATGAATAATATCTCACCGAATAATCCTTCAAATTGTAGTATAAACTAATAATTGAAATTTCACCGAATAATTAACAACTCATTAACACAAATAATCAAAATTCGACTCATTCATCGGAATAATTAAAGAATAATGAAAATGAATCGATGCACTCGAACTCCATTTCATTCGAAATGAAGTCCAATTTAACACCCTGCCCATCTCCGACCACCATCAACACCCGCAAACCACCAGCAGCCACCCAAGAGTCCAAAGCCCCAACGGCCCTCGCAGCCTCTTCGCACCACCACAAAACCACCGCCTCCCGTCGTTTCTCCGACCATCACACCCACCGCCGACATCAGCCATGCCCAGATCCGGCACCACCATCACCTTGCCGAGATCAGCCATGCCCAGATCTTCACCACCGTCACCGCCGACATCAACCATGCCCAGATCCGGCACCAGCCATGCCCAGATCTGGCACCTCCGTCCTCTTCGCAACACCCACGCAGCCCCCTTCCCTCTTCACCGGCCTCCACCGCCTTCCGCCACCACCAACACCCATCTCCAGGATCGATTCGTCCGGGAAGCACCGGAATTGGGGCTCCACGAAGATGAAGAAGGCGCCGATTTATGAAGGAGAACGAAGGGAACCCGTCGATTTCGATTCGCCTCCACTTGGCCTCCGCTAAGCCTCCGATTCGCCTCCGCCTTCGCTTGATGTGCGAGATCTGAGATTTCGTCTCGCGTGCTCGCCCCCACCTCCGCTGCGATTCGCCTCCGGCTACCAGATCTGAGGGGAAGAAGGAAGAAAACCCATCTCCGGCCAAATCCAGTTGGGATTGGACCAGAAATAGCAACCGTCCCTTTCGCTCTTCACCGTCGCCTAGGGTTGCGCCTCCGCCTCGCTTTGGCTCCACGGGTCCACATCGATGAAGAAGAAGACCGTATGGACTCGATTCCGGCTTGCCTGGGCTCGCCTCCGCCTTGCCTCTCCGGTGATGTCCGCTTTGCCGAAATCCCCGCCGTTCTCGCCCTTACCTCCGCTTCACCTTCCTCGTTTCACATGTAGATGATGATTAGGGATTAGGTTTTTATTTCCAAGCATTCACGCGCCTACGCTCCTGAAAAGAGGGATATATAGCCTTTTTTATTTTTTTTTATTTTTTTTAAAGGGACACGTGTATACATCTTACCCATCTATTTAATTGAGATCAAGGGTTGAAATCTGTGCACAAAGTACACCCTAAGGGGTGTGCACAAGTTACCCAATCTCTCTCTCTCTCTCTCTCTCTCTCTCTCTCTCTCTCTCTCTCTCTCTCTCTCTCTCTCTCTCTCTCTCTCTCTCTCTCTCTCTCTCTCTCTCTCTCTCTCTCTCTCTCTCTCTCTCTCTCTCTCTCTCTCTCTCTCTATATATATATATATATATATTATACAGAATACATATGTATGTGTAGATTGTAAATGTATATATATATACACACTATTGTGTATATATATATATATACATTGTATTGATTAAAAGCAGAATAAGTATATATTATATATATATATATACACTGTACGTATATAGTGTGTATCTTGTGCGTAATTATAAGTATAATATACGACCCCCGTCCCGTCATGTTCTGCGTCCACCCCTAAATTTGATGTCTTGTATTTCACCCGAATTATCACCCGATCCACCTGATCATCCGGTGGGTGATGGGTGGACGGGGTGAGTGAAATATTTGGTGGGTGATAGGTAGGGTGAAGAATTTTGGATGGTGGGTTGGGTGACGGAAGCAGATCATCCACCCATCACTCGACACATTGCCATCCCTAGACTTCCTTGTCCCGCATTGATTGTAAAAGAAGTTGAGGGGTTGTTTTTAAAGGAGAGTTTTGAAATGGCTATTAAGAGTTGGGATAGGAGTCTTACATGTGCGCACCATCGCCACTGGTATGTGACATGTGCGGTGATGTTCCCCTTTTACATCGGGTTTTAATTTTTATCAAATAAACATAATTCAACCTTTTCGGTCTTTTGAAAAATAGTTTCTGATCAGCACCGCATGCGTCACGGACCGGATCGATGGCGGTGGTGGTGCGTGCGTGTGGGAGATGAGAGAACGTCAGTAAAAACTGGAAGCACTCTGTGGTTTTTAAAACAGAAGAAGAGATGCTACACTTGCTGAGATCTCGGAAAAATCAGGTTGAATTATGGTTTTGACTGATTCAATCTTTATCTGTCTTTTGAAAAACAGTTTCTGATCAGCACCGCACGCATCATGGACCGGACCGGTGGCGGTGGTGGTGCGCGCGTGTGGAAGATGAGAGAACGTCAGTAAAAACTGGAAGCGCTCTGTGGTTTTTAAAATAGAAGAAGAGACGCTCCACTTGCTGAGATCTCAAAAAAAATCAGGTTGAATTATGGTTTTGACTGATTCAATCTTTATCCGTCTTTTGAAAAACAGTTTCTGATCAGCATCGCACGCGTCACGGACTGGACCGGCGGCGGTGGCGGTCCGGTCCGTGACGCGTGCTATGCTGACCACCTTTTATGTCGGGTTTTAATTTTTATCAAATAAATGGTCTCTGATAAGGTTGAATTAGGGTTTTGACTGATTCAATACTTATTCGTCTTTTGGAAAACAGTTTTTGATTTTTCTGACATCTCAGAAAGTGGAGCGTCTCTTCTTCTGTTTTAAAAACCATAGAGCGTTTCCGGTTTTCATTGACGTTCTCTCATCTCCTGGGTGGTTCTATAATTCGACGGCGAGTGCACGCTCGAGAAGTTCGATGTGTATCTTTGGAGGGCGACACTTGTAGCCGACTTGCACCACCGTGTCGGGGTGATTTTGCTTGTAAGGCAGTGGTTCTCTTTACACCACGCCATTAAGGGTAAGAACGTCGTTGAAGATGACAATGCAGCCGTTGTCGACAAGTGTAAGAAGGTTGCTGATGATGACCTCGCATGGGCTGAACAATATCATTCCGATAACAAAACTGTGCGAGGCCATCTTCTCAGTCATGTCTCGAACCCCATATTTGACCTGATCTCTGTTCATAAATCTGCAAAATTTATTTGGGATCTACTGAAGGAGAAATATGGGGCTGACGGTGAAGGGAAAAAGAATTATGCTTGTGGAAAGTTTATGTAGTTCAAGATAGTCGATGATAAACCAATGATGGACTAAGTGCACGAGTATGAGAATCTGGTGGCTGACATTCTTTCCGAGAGCATGAAGATGTGCGAGGTCCTGCAAGCGAATTTCCTAATCGAAAAGTTTCCTGACTCGTAGGATGGCTACCGCGACCATTTGAAGCACAAGAAGAATGACCTCACCCTGGAAGAGCTCGTCGGCCACATGAAGATCGATGAGGTTAATCGCCTCAAGGACAAACCTAAGCCCAAATCTGTTGATTCTGTGAAAGCTAATTTGGTTGAGTCGTCTGTAAAATCTGGAGGTTCTAAGCCAAACATGAAACCAAAGAAGGGTCAGAAATTCAAGAAGTCTAGCAATCAGCCAAACAAGCAACAGAAACAGGGAGGGTTTGGGATCGGTTGCTATGTTTCTGGCAAGCCAGGTTACAAGGCTTGCCAGTGTCGCAATCAGGCTGATCTTCAGAACCAAGAGCAGCAGCAAAACAAGCCCGCAGCTCTAGCCCAACAGCAAGTCAATGTTGTCCAGGACAACAATCAGCTCATAGCAATTATCACTGAAGTCCACCATGTGCGCGACCAGGTCGATTGGGTCCTTGACAGCAGAGCTACTTGACACTTATGTGCCAACAAGGACATGTTTGTTGAGTTCGAGGATGCTACAGACATGGACCAGGTCTACATGGGCAACTCAAGCATCTCTCGAGTGCTTGGCAAGGGGAAGGTTACACTCTCAATCTCACCTCAGGGAAGTCTTTTACCCTAGTGAATGTGTTTTATATTCCTTCTCTGCGTCGAAACTTGATTTCATGTGGTCGGTTTGCTTGAGATAACTGGAATTAAGCAAGTGACTGATGCTGGCAAAATGGTTTTAACCAAAAATAGAGAATTTGTAGGAAAGGCTTATAGGGTTGATTTTCTGTATGTGCTTGAGACCATGATTGAGAATAATGAGAATGCTTCTCCTTCTGCTTATATTGCTAAGTCTGTTGATTTATGGCATGCTAGACTAGGACATGTGAATGTGAAATCTGTATGTCGATTGCAAGATATGGGTTTGATTCCTACCCTATCCAAACATGACCATAGCAAATGTGAAATATGTGTTGAGGCCAAATTTCATAAACAACCTTTTAAAACGATGTTAGAAAGGTCAACTGAATTGTTGGAGTTAGTCCACTCTGATTTTGTTGATTTTAAGAACACAAAAAGTAGAGGTGGCAAGTGCTACTATATCACATTTTTGGATGACCATTCTAGATATACTAAGGTATACTTGCTTAGGTCTAAAGATGAAGTAGAAAGCATGTTTTATGTGTATAAAGCTGAAGTATAAAACAAATTGAATCGCAAAATTAAAAGGCTTAGATCTAATAGAGACGGTGAATATGTCACTCATTCTTTGAGAGAATTATGTGAATAAAATGACATTATTCGTGAATTTACATCTCCCTATTGCCCCCAACAAAATGGTATATTGTTGAAAGGAAAAACAAAACTTTAAAGGAAATGATGAATGATATGCTTTCTAGTTCTGGTTTGCTTGATAATATGTGGGGGGGGGGGGGGGCTGTATTGTTCGCAAATCATATTATGAATAAGGTACCTCACAAGAAGCTTGACAAAACACCTTATGGACTTTGAAAAGGGCATTCACCTAATCTGAAATTCTTGGAAGTGTGGGGGCCAGTATCTAGCTAATGTGGGGTTACCTTCGTTCAAAGTTGATACTATTGAATCCAAGACTTTTGATGCAATTCTGATTGGTTATGCTGAAAACAGTGTTGCATATCGTTTTATGTGTTTGAGTGATCGTACCTTGTGTGAATATTGTGATGCTGTTTTCTTTGAGCATGTGTTTCCTCTAAAGAAATCTGCATTGCCTGCTATTGATTCTTCATCTCATGATGCATCTTCATCCATGCATAATACTGTTGTGTCTAATTCTCATGCTGATCATGATTTATTTTGTGACTGCATTTCTAGTTGAACTTAATGATTTAAATGAACTAGATGAGACGTTCATTAGTCTTCACATGATAGAAGATGATTCTATGACCTATGATGAGGCAATAAGTTCATTAGATGCTAGTTTATGGAAAGATGCTATTAATAGTGAGATGGAATCCATTATGTCTAATCACACATGGGAACTAGTTGATATGCCTAAAGGAAATAGAGCCATTAGTTGTAAGTATTATTTAAGAAGAAGCTTAAGGTGGATGGCTCAGTGGATAGATATAAGGCAAGACTAATTATAAGAGGATTCACTCAAAGATATGGCATTGGCTTCTTTGATACTTATTCTCCTGTTATAAAAATTGCTACCATTCGTGCATTGTTTGCTTTGGCTTCTAGCCATAAAATGCTTGTTCATCAGATGGATGTTAAAACTGCATTTTTGAATGGTGATCTAAATGAGGAAATTTATATGGAACAACCTCCAAGGTGCATTGTTCTAGGACTGGAAAACAAAGTGTGCAAGCTGAAGAAGTCATTGTATGGACTCAAGCAAGCACCAAAGTAATGGTATGAGAAGTTTCACACAACTATCCTAAGCTTTGAATTTTAGGTAAACGGATCTGATGCATGTGTGTAAGAGGTTTGGTGTTGATTGTGTGATTATATGTTTATATGTGGATGACATGTTGTTAATTGGATCACACATAAATGCTATAAACACAACCAAACAGTTTTTGTCATCTAAGTTTGAGATGAAAGACATGGGTGAAGCTGATGTCATTCTAGGAGTCAAATTAACTAGAAAAGAAAATGGCTTCATTTTATCACAATCTCATTATGTATGACGAAACACCAAATTATAAATAATAATCGTGACAAAACACCAGGAAAATTAAATAATATCATATGCATAATCGGGTTCCCGCTATATAAATAAACCCGCATTTATTAACCCGCATCTATTAAGTGGTGGATTTTCCACTATTTCCCACCTAAATCCACCAAGTGTGGATATACACATTAAGTGCCACATAGTGGACACTTGTCCCGAGCCGTTCGACATTTGTCATCATTTTCCACTCTTTTAAGGCTTGATAGCCTCAAAAGAGGGGGTCGGTTTTTTGGAGGATGGCTCAAAGGGCCTTCCTGAGCGGGATTCGTCTCGCGAGCGGGAGCTGACATTTGATGGAGCCTTGGGAGGACAGTGATCCGCGGATGGCTTGAGCTCGGATCGGCACAGGTTTGGGTACGCCGACGGTAGCCTCGTCGCGCGTCTCAGGTAAGCCCGATCGTCTGAGCTCGCCCGCGCTCCACTTGATCCCGGAACCCGCCGACACGGGATTCTTAAAAACGGTTTCATCACTGGCGCCGTCTGTGGGAAACTCTCACCCGAAGAGGTGACGTTTCAAGCTTCACACGTGGCTTTTCCGCGGGGACCCATGTGTCCATGTGTGACTTTTCCACTAACAATTTGGGTATGATTTCTCCCCGCGGAGAATTCATGTGTGACTTCTCCGCGAATGGTCGAGTCACCACCATCTCTTTGTCCGACCGCACGCCTTTCATTCCTTTTTTTACTAGGGTCCAAGGCAATCAGCAGGGGAGAAGATTTCCTATAGTAACCACCAGCCGCGGACAAAACCACCTGCGGGAAGAATCAGTAAAAGTTGAGTTTTATGGTTGACGATCAAGGGTCAGACATCTCATCCTGACCGCGGATGAAAAATCAATAAAAGAGTCAGGAAGGGCCCATTTCCTCTGCGACAAACAAATGGATAAAATGACGATCGGGATGCGTTAGAGGCGATAATCGTGATCTTGTTGGGTTTATGATAAATCAAAAGCCCGCTGACAACTCACGGTCTAAATTGGGATCTTCACTAGTGCTTAAACTCAATTATTCTCATCCGCGGCCCGCAAGTATCTCTTGATTCAGACTGTGGTTCTTGAACAGGGGCATCGAATTCAATTTCTCCGCAAAATAATATCATACAACACACCAGGATCCTTGCCCATGTTAGGTATGTTTACTTGCCCGTGTTATTTCTTATCTGAATGTTTTATCGTAAGATTCGATATTAGCATTTGCCCCCCAGGAATTTGTTTTAAGCAAGAGGATGCCAAATATACGCAAACAAGGTATTGTTGCCATACAGGAAATACCGATGAAATTTCATTCCATTGGAGGTATTACTGTCATACAAGAGTATTCGTTTATATGCAAACATATGTTGAAGGGGTTTTTTCCTGATGATCTATTTACTATCATAGATCTTTGCTCATTTTAAATTGATATTTTATATTAAGTCCTAGGACGCTGGAGCTTGGCTCCGCGTCGGGCCTCCGATCGAATCTGCATTCTCGGAGATGATATTTTATATTAAGTCCCAGGACGCTGGAGCTTGGCTCCGCGTCGGGCCTCCGATCGAATCTGCATTCTCGGAGATGATATTTTATATTAAGTCCTAGGACGCTGGAGCTTGGCTCCGCGTCGGGCCTCTGATCGAATCTGCATTCTCGGAGATGATATTTTATATTAAGTCCTAGGACGCTGGAGCTTGGCTCCGCGTCGGGCCTTGACGGAGGGGAAACCTGTTGTTGATCCGCCAAAGTACTCAAACCTATAACTAGTATAGCAATAAGTAAGAGGTCGATCCCACAGGGAAATTTATAACTCAAGTGTGATTCTAATGCCGATTAAGTAACAAGAAGGGGTTTTTTAGTGTGCAAGCTTGAAGCAAAGTAACAAACGCAAAGTAAGTGAATTTGGTTTAGACAATTGTGAGAAGCAATTCCACCTACAATTTTCCACTTTATTGGATTGAAGCGATCATTGTAACTTCTTCTCGTCCTATTATGTTTCCTATGAATGCCCTTGTCCCGACCTAATATAGTTACTAGTCCAATCAGTCCTAGAAACCCTTATCAATCGAACAGTCCCTAAAGAAGGATTTAACCCAATTGATAGCTTTAAGTTCAGAGATTAGCCAAGGTATTTGCAGTCCCTAAAGAAGGATTTAACAACACATTCAACTTCCTACTTATTCAATTAGTTCAATCAGCCCTAAAGGAATAAGTTTGCCACTTAGGTTAAGGTTCACAATCAGGAATCTACAAAACCTTAGCGATTGAATTGATCTAACGAGTTGGCCAGACAAGATAGAACAAATCAATAATTAATTAAGCACAAAGAAGTTGAAGCATTCACAAATAGGAAACTAGGAACGAGAATTAGAAACTCACAATCAATCCGAATAAAGCTTCAAATTGCAGGCAGAATCGATGAGTTTAGTTCCTCATGGAAGACATAGCTCAAAATCTCTAAAAAGTCTAATGGTTGAATGAATGGTAAAGAAAAATAACATAAAAGGCCTAATTAAAACATCCAAGTCGGCCTCCAAGTAACCAAATTAGAACTAGGGTTTTTTTAATCCAAAACGGCGCGCGGCAGTAACGTGCGGCGGCCGCGGCAAGACCTGCGGCGCCCGCCGCACATGCCTTCCCAGCTACCCGCTGCGGCGGCCACTGCGGCGCCCGCGGCAATGCCTGCGGCGGCCGCGGCTTCTCCTTTTTGCCGTGGTCTTGGCTCCTTTTTGCGGGCTTTTCTTCTCGTCTTGCCTTGCTTCTTTCTTCCTTGTTCCTTTCCATATATCTTGTGTTCCTCTTGAGACATTGCATCTCCCCACGTATGTTCCGATTCGATCTGCGAGATAAACACAAAATTGCGCAGAATCCGAACTTTTCTAAAATAAACACAAGATGCAAATTAATGATAAAGCAAGCAAGAAATGCAACCTAAACTAAACTAAAACTATCTATAATGCCTATCTAAAATATGCATTATCAGGCCTCCGATCGAATCTGCATTCTCGGAGATGATATTTTATATTAAGTCCTAGGACGCTGGAGCTTGGCTCCGCGTCGGGCCTCCGATCGAATCTGCATTCTCGGAGATGATATTTTATATTAAGTCCCAGGACGCTGGAGCTTGGCTCCGCGTCGGGCCTCCGATCGAATCTGCATTCTCGGAGATGATATTTTATATTAAGTCCTAGGACGCTGGAGCTTGGCTCCGCGTCGGGCCTCCGATCGAATCTGCATTCTCGGAGATGATATTTTATATTAAGTCCTAGGACGCTGGAGCTTGGCTCCGCGTCGGGCCTCCGATCGAATCTGCATTCTCGGAGATGATATTTTATATTAAGTCCCAGGACGCTGGAGCTTGGCTCCGCGTCGGGCCTTCGATCGAATCTGCATTCTCGGAGATGATATTTTATATTAAGTCCTAGGACGCTGGAGCTTGGCTCCGCGTCGGGCCTCCGATCGAATCTGCATTCTCGGAGATGATATTTTATATTAAGTCCCAGGACGCTGGAGCTTGGCTCCGCGTCGGGCCTCCGATCGAATCTGCATTCTCGGAGATGATATTTTATATTAAGTCCTAGGACGCTGGAGCTTGGCTCCGCGTCGGGCCTCCAATCGAATCTGCATTCTCGGAGATGATATTTTATATTAAGTCTTAGGACGCTGGAGCTTGGCTCCACGTCGGGCCTCCGATCGAATCTGTATTCTCGGAGATAATATTTTTTACATCTCAGTACGCGGAGCTTACTCCGTGTCGGACATTCGGTCGTGGAGCTAGCTTTGCGAATAATCTAGGCGGATGCTCATGTTAAAAATACTCGACCGCGCACATAAATTTATCATTTAAAAAATAAATTAATAAGTTAATTAGGCCAACATAGGCGTTAACCGATTGTGTACGAAATTTGGCAAGCAATTAAGAGACAGAGAGCCTCCCGCCGTTGATGGAGCTCATTTGAGCTCTGTTCTAGCTTCCACCGATACCTCGCATGGTGTCGGAACTTTTGGGGCTAGATCATATGATTCTTTCACTAAACTTGCGTCTCAAACGCATTTGTTGACATCCACACTATGGAGGGCAACAAGGTTCATTGAATTACCCCGCCTCGCAGGGACCTAAGGGATTTGATCCAGATCGCAACGATGTATACTTGTATACTCCTCTCTACCTATCACACTCGGACAAATCCGGGGTCACGGCTTGTGCGGGCACCGTTCACCAGCATCAAACTTCTTAAAGCTGAAGTCGAATGGTACGAATGGCTCTCGAAACAAAGTATAAAGCAGGGATTCGTGGATGAATCTTGTTGAAAATCGAGTTTTAGAAGACAGAGTTGTTGCTTTCCGCGACTGGTTTGTGATGCGCGGCGGAGCTTAAGCAGCAAATCAAAGTCCTAACTTGACTCAACCTCGTTATCACGACCTACGTACATGAAGCAGCCGCAACATGATTCCTCTGTCCGCGTCGGGTCCCTCGGTGGACACGCACCGCTTTACGAACTGTTAGACTACGCTCGTTCCCAAGATGGGTCGATCCACGGACCCCGTGCGCAAAAAGGTTAGTCGATCAGACGTAGGAGTTTCTGATCATCGTCCGCGAATGAGCCATTCTACAAGTGTCGATATAGCGCTTAAAGCCGCACTTCTATATTCTCGATCGCGCCGATTCAATGCCTTTTGAATCTGTATTTGATCACTTTGACTTGTGAGAGATTCTTCTTCGCGTCGCATCAATTTATAGTGGTTAGGTTCGTAACCTTCCAAAAATCCAAGATCTTAACCTTCCAAAAATACAACGATCCTGGGAATTAACAGATTTTTTAAGACTTGAGAATTACCGACTCTCGTGAAAATGACCCCAATAAAGTTGCTTGAAAAGCGTCATATAGGATGTGAGGATCGAAGAGGAATGATCATGAAGTGAGCTGATTTATCGCAACGGAGAACTCAAAAAGAGATCTTTAGTTATCCGCGGATGAAAAAGATGGTCGATCACAGATTCACAGATAGGTTTAACATCTCCTCAATTTATACTAAAATGGAGATGAGTTGACCCAATGCTGGTGGGCTCAAACCCAATCACAAGATTCTAAAGCTAAAATAAAAATGTATTTATTTGGTTATCCCGAACCGTCTCCCTACTCTAGCTCTCCGCGTCGGGCATCCGGTAGGGCATGCCTCCCGGATCGAAGATCCTATTAAGTCCCATGACGCTGGAGCTTGCTCTGCGTCGTGCATCCAGTCGCAGAGCCTGCCCTCCAGATCGAAAATTTTATTAAGTCCCTCTCGAATAATATGGGGCCTCGCGGAGATAAACTCTTAACGAGTATAAACTAAGCCCCTCGACGCTGGAGCTATTGCTCGCGGAGGGCCTCCGATCGTAGCTCGTATGCTCGCGGAGATAAACTCTTAACGAGTATAAACTAAGCCCCTCGACGCTGGAGCTATTGCTCGTGGAGGGCCTCCGATCGTAGCTCGTATGCTCGCGGAGATAAACTCTTAACGAGTATAAACTAAGCCCCTCGACGCTGGAGCTATTGCTCGTGGAGGGCCTCCGATCGTAGCTCGTATGCTCGCGGAGATAAACTCTTAACGAGTATAAACTAAGCCCTTCGACGCTAGAGCTATTGCTCGTGGAGGGCCTCCGATCGTAGCTCGTATGCTCGCGGAGATAAACTCTTAACGAGTATAAACTAAGCCCCTCGACGCTGGAGCTATTGCTCGTGGAGGGCCTCCGATCGTAGCTCGTATGCTCGCGGAGATAAACTCTTAACGAGTATAAACTAAGCCCCTCGACGCTGGAGCTATTGCTCGTGGAGGGCCTCCGATCGTAGCTCGTATGCTCGCGGAGATAAACTCTTAACGAGTATAAACTAAGCCCTTCGACGCTGGAGCTATTGCTCGCGGAGGGCCTCCGATCGTAGCTCGTATGCTCGCGGAGATAAACTCTTAACGAGTATAAACTAAGCCCCTCGACGCTGGAGCTATTGCTCGCGGAGGGCCTCCGATCGTAGCTCGTATGCTCGCGGAGATAAACTCTTAACGAGTATAAACTAAGCCCTTCGACGCTGGAGCTATTGCTCGCGGAGGGCCTCCGATCGTAGCTCGTATGCTCGTGGAGATAAACTCTTAACGAGTATAAACTAAGCCCTTCGACGATGGAGCTATTGCTCGCGGAGGGCCTCCGATCGTAGCTCGTATGCTCGCGGAGATAAACTCCTAACGAGTATAAACTAAGCCCCTCGACGCTGGAGCTATTGCTCGCGGAGGGCCTCCGATTGTAGCTCGTATGCTCGCGGAGATAAACTCTTAATGAGTATAAACTAAGCCCCTCGACGCTGGAGCTATTGCTCATGGAGGGCCTCCGATCGTAGCTCGTATGCTCGCGGAGATAAACTCTTAACGAGTATAAACTAAGCCCTTCGACGCTGGAGCTATTGCTCGCGGAGGGCCTCCGATCGTAGCTCGTATGCTCGCGGAGATAAACTCTTAACGAGTATAAACTAAGCCCCTCGACGCTGGAGCTATTGCTCGCGGAGGGCCTCCGATCGTAGCTCGTATGCTCGCGGAGATAAACTCTAAAACGAGTATAAATTAAAATCCCTCAACGACGGAGGTCTCATCCGCGGAGGGCTTCCTGATTGAACTACGAAAGGCTTGATTCTCTTCCCAAGAGATACGTAGGCAACCCACTAATAAGTTGGGTACAGCCCAGACCAAACAGTCTAACTTAAAACATTACACCAAAAGTCTGATATATGTAAGACAAAGTACAAATGCATATATTGTCTCTTTCGAATCGAACCCTAGCTAAGACTCATCTTAACTAAGGTCCGAGGAGCTGTGACGAAACACCAAATTATAAATAATAATCGTGACGAAACACCAGGAAAATTAAATAATATCATATGCATAATCGGGTTCCCGCTATATAAATAAACCCGCATTTATTAACCCGCATCTATTAAGTGGTGGATTTTCCACTATTTCCCACCTAAATCCACCAAGTGTGGATATACACATTAAGTGCCACATAGTGGACACTTGTCCCGAGCCGTTCGACATTTGTCATCATTTTCGCCACGTGTCAGGCATGGCACATAGATCTTGCATTATAAATAAGGCTTGATAGCCTCAAAAGAGGGGGTCGGTTTTTTGGAGGATGGCTCAAAGGGCCTTCCTGAGCGGGATTCGTCTCGCGAGCGGGAGCTGACATTTGATGGAGCCTTGGGAGGACAGTGATCCGCGGATGGCTTGAGCTCGGATCGGCACAGGTTTGGGTACGCCGACGGTAGCCTCGTCGCGCGTCTCAGGTAAGCCCGATCGTCTGAGCTCGCCCGCGCTCCACTTGATCCCGGAACCCGCCGACACGGGATTCTTAAAAACGGTTTCATCAATGTAGAGAAAATGTTGAACATGTTTGATAAATTTGATGTTGTGCCAGTTAGAACTCCTTATGAAGCTAGCATGCAATTGAAGAAATTTTTTGGAATTGGTGTGTCCCAAAATGAGTATGCTAAAATAATTGGGAGTTTAATGTTTCTGATAAATTACACTCGGCCTGATATTTCATATGTTGTTAGCAGACTCAGTAGATATACCTATAACCCTAGTAGTGAGCATTGGATTGCACTTAATAAATTATTGAGGTATCTTAAAGGCACCTTTGATTAGGGTTTACATTATGTGGCTTTCCCCCAAGCTTTGGAGGGATACTGTGATGCAAATTGGGTCACTGACAATGATGACGTTAGCTCCACTAGTGGTTATGTGTTCACTTTATGTGGTGGTGCTATATCATGCAAGTCTTCAAAACAAACTTGCATTGCTAGATCAACTATGGAATCTGAGTTCATAGCATTAGATTTAGCTGGTCAACAAGCTGAGTGGTTGAGAAGCTTGTTGGCTGACTTACCTTTGTGGGGGCATAAGACCCCAACTGTTTCTCTACATTGTGACTCACAATCTGCTATTTGTGTAGCTAACAACAATACTTACAATGGTAAGAAGAGACACACATGGATTATACATGAAGATGTGAGACAGTTGATTGCTACCGGTGTCATTTTTTTGGAGTATGTGAAGTCCGAGAGGAATTTAGCAGATCCGTTGACGAATGGGGTGAATAGAAATGGTCCTTAAATCGTCTAAGGGAATGGGGCTCAAACCCACGTGAGCTGTGATACACCCTACCCATTCCCAGGACAGGTGTATGCGAAAGGATGAGTCTCGAATTCTTAATGAGTACATATTCCAGAGTTGGATGGTCCTATTGAGAAGGACTTGATGGATTCACCGAAATTGTAGAGGTTAAGCATTATGCTCTTAATGATACCATATCCCTATAAGGGTGGTCTATGTGAGATAGACTTGATGGAATCACCTACGAGAGTATGAAGGGTTGATCTCCTTCTGTGGAAGACTAGGGTTGTCTTTCTAGAGCACTCTTTAACACCCAAGGTATGAGATGACTATTACAGTTGATAGTTAGATCGTGGAACCACCAGGGCAGTGGTGAGGATATGTGTTGTTGAGGTCAACTCGCGAGTCTGGAAGTTCCAGATTCGTTCACTTCTATGACCAGCGAGGCACTCAGCTTCACTATGTGTTGATTCAAGATTCGTTCACCAGCATTTAAGTACTTTCTCCACGAAACCACCTCAGAACGATGTTTTTGATTCAAAACCCCTAGTTTCTCACATTAGTGGGGGACTGTTGGGAGTAATGTTCAATTGGGGGGTTTTAAACTTGGCTTTTGGACTTTCTTGTCCCACATTGATTATAAAAGAAGTTGAGGGGTTGTTTTTAAAGGGGAGTTTTGAAAGGGCTATTAAGATTTGGGATAGAAGTCCCACACGCGCGCACCACCACCACCTCTGTTGGTCCGGTCCGTGTTCGTGACGCGTGCGATGCTGGTCACCTTTTACGTCGGGTTTTAATTTTTATCAAATAAATGGCCTCCGATAAGGTTGAATTAGGGTTTTGACTAATTCAATCCTTATTCGTCTTTTGAAAAACAGTTTCTGATTTTTCCGAGATCTCAGCAAGTGGAGCGTCTCTTCTTCTGTTTTAAAAACTACATAGTGCTTCCAATTTTTACTGATGTTCTCTCCTCTCCTCTCTTATTTTGTAACCGTTCTGGGTCCTGGGTGGTTCCATACTTCGACGGCGAGTGCACGCTCGAGAAGTTCATTGTGTATCCTTGGGGGGTGACGCTTGTAGCCGACTTGCACCACCGTGTCGAGGCGATTTCGCTTCTAAGGCAGTGGTTCTCTTTACACCATGCCACAACCTTCAAACACGGGTTTTACAGATTTCTTTCAAGCAGGTTTTCCATTAAATTGAGGCCGACATTTCGCTATTGCACCAACAATGATGGCTTCAGATCCATCAGTTAATTTTTAATAAAAATTAATGTTACTATAATTTACGAAATCAAAGATGAAACTCTCAAAAATAAAGTTGTTGCAGTTTGGAATTAGGATATCACATTTTACACTTGTATTGCACCAGAAGAAAATGTCAGTTCATTGCCTACTCAATTTTATCTACTCCGTATGCACACAAAGTTGTGACTATTTTTCAACTCTCTCCCCCAACAACTCAAAGAATCTCCTCCTACTTACCTACCTCTAATCTAGCAACCCATACTATCACATAGCAACATCTATCATTCACAACGATTCTGAAATAGCAATTCAGAATAATAGCTCAATTGCAGAGTGTGGATCAAATGCATAATCCGGGAAGATCAACTAACCGAAATAGCAATTCAGAAACAGCAATTCAAAAACAAGATCAAACATATACTTGTACAGACTAACCAAAATAGTCTACTCAATTGCATTTCAACAACAACAACAAAAAACATGACTTATGAGCCAAATGAAACCAGCAATTCAGAAACAGAACCATACATATACTTTACTATGAGCAAATATACTTTACTGCAGTCAAGCCAATTGAAACCACAAACATATATACTTTACTGTTGAAAGCGAACAACAAAATGGAGAGATGGAGAGGGAGAGTACCTTGAAGACTAGAGATCGAGCAAAAGGATGTTGATAATCAGCAGTACAACCGAATTAGAGTTTAGACGCCTCCAAAACCTAAAAGCACAACCAAATTAGGGCTAAATTTTGACATTCGAAAAGAGATACAAATTAATCAGGGCTAAGACTCCAAAACCTAAAAGCACAACCTAACCAGTTAATCTTCGAGCACCACTGCCAAAGTGGTTCAGAAACTCTTTTTTTTTCTGCAGATTCGAGCAACTGTGCCCAAGTGGTTCAGATTCGAAGGGAAGCACAAGGAAATAGATTTGAAAGGAAAATAGAAGGAAAAGCACAAGGAAACACGTTCCCCTCAGATCGAAGGTAGAAATTGCATTAATTGAAGGCGGAATTGCGAAGCTAGGGTTAAGGACTTACCGATTGAAGACTGACGACCGACGACTAGCACCAAGGTATGGAAGAGGAGCGAGACAGAGATCGGAGGGACGTGGTGGTGCAGTCGACGAACAACGCCTAGGTGCAATCGACAGGAGTAGCTTTCGGTCGGTGATCCCGTCGACGGGAAACGATGGTGTTGGGGAGAGCGACTGAGTGACACGACAAGCATAACCCCCAAAAAACCGAGGGTAACAATTTCGGTTGAAGTGTTTGACACCTAAAACACTTTCTTACCTTTGAGGCATGAAACAAACATTTTTTTTGTAGCCTAACACTAACAAAGTGTTTGTTGGGCTTTTTTTTAATGAACCAAACGGGTCCAACTTGTGTTACTTCTTACTACTCTCTCCGTTAATTAAAACTAGACGTTTTACTATTCATGTACGTTTTTTTATATGTTAACTTTTATAATTTTTTTATACGTTTTACTATTCATGTATGTTTTTTTATAAAATCCTTACTTTTAAAAAAAAAATTTTAATAATTTCATACTTATTACATTTAAGTATGAATTTTAAAAAACAAATGTAAAAAAATGTTAATATTTTATTTAGTTTTTATCATTCTAAAAAAACGTGCATGAATAGTAAACGATAAGTTTTAATTAACTAAGGAAGTATATTTTTAGGAAGGTAAAAATAATATAAAATATTAATTCTTCTATTAATTTTTTAAAATAAAATTATACTTATTAATAAGTAATACTTTAAAAGGTTTTTATTTTTATTTTTAAAAACATATTAAAAATAAAACGATCTATATTTTAAGACGAATGGAGTATTTTTTATTTGTATTTTTTTTTAGTGGAAGTATTTCCCAAGAATAATTCAGTTTTTTTTATTTTCAATCTACACTCAAACATCCAATACATGATCAAGACACGAAATATATATATTCACAACCCTAAAAGGATATCTATAATGGCTCGAATGTAATATCTGGGTTACGTTTTGAAGGTTGGATACCTTCGTTCGGATCTTGCAATCCAAGTGTGGGTTGAGGTTTCAAAACTAAAGTGTTAAGCTTTGAAAGAAGGGATTTCAAATCCCAAAGTACGAGATAGGGCCGTTGGGTACTCCGACCCGTCCTACTCTCTAAGTCACGTAAAACCTTTTAAGTTCGAAAACGCATAACGAAAGCAATCTAAGGTACAACTTGCTACGGCAGAGCCGGGTCAAAACCAAGTACGAGGGAAAACGAGTCAAGTAATATCATCCAAAGTATATACGTCTGGTGTCATGACAATTTCTCAGATCTACGACCCAAAAGGAAACCATCGTCATGGAAGCAAGCAACAAACAAGATCATATACTTGAAATTATACCACGAAGTCAGGTCGAGCCACTCATGCGAGTCCTGAAGACCTCGCCGAGGAAATATAAAAGATGCTCTAATGCAGTATTGAAATTTAAATCACACAAGCATGCTGACAGTTTATATAATGCAGAAAGCGATAAATTGAATCCACAAATAATGTCAAATGACATATCCCTCTTCTACCACTTCCAAATGACATATCCCAGTTCGATGTTATAGCATATGTAATCCGATATAAATCTCATGTGCATCAATAACTCACGCTCGTCAATAAATCAAACTCATATAGTGAATCATGTTCATCTCTCGGTGTTGCTTATAGTATATAAAGTATGACTCGATGAGGACAAAACCCAATGGGACTGGGTTGTCCTATGACCCTAGCAACGACTCTAGGACTCACAAGGTAACGACTGTTCTATCATACGCAAGGTGAAGTACGGATGCTCATTCATATATATGCAAGACCTAAGCATGATACTACATGGCATGCGATATACAGTACCTACATACTATACGACACATCAGGCATGAGGCCCGGGTCCTGAGTAAGCTCTCATAGGAAACTTACCTAAAATACCGGACAACAAACAAATAGCAGATAATAGAAGTCCAGGCAAGTCACAGGTCACCTAGCAAATGTGAATCATAAACGCAATAAGTCTAATGTTCTAGGTAACTAAGCATAGAGAAATACACGCACGAAAAACATTTCCAAAAATCATCCAATAAGTAAAAAAACGCTCGATAAGTAAGAAAACATCTGAAAACCAAGATATCAGAAAGGTTAACATTCCATATTAACTCCCAATAACCCATCATCGTTAATTCATCCAACGTCTCAATCTCAGTCCAGTGTCTCATATTAGTCCATAGTCTCAGTCCAATAAGAATACAAGGTCCACGTCCAAGTTCGGTTAAACAATCCAAAATGTCTAGTCAAAATAGGTCCAAGGTCAGATCGATCCGTTAAATAAGATCCGATGAGTGAGGTTAATTCGTTAGAGCAAAGACCGTGAAATACAGTTATCCTAAGGTCATTCTCATATCATTAAGTCTAGTTAAATCGGCCAAAGTTATATCGTTAAAGAAATCCTGACATCTCGGTTTTAAAACAACAAATCATTTTGAATAAACATTTCCAAAATACAAGTTTAAAGATCTTCGTCAAAATATCTTGACAACAACTAGGTTTTGTAAATTACCCTTTCAACACATTTAGAAGATTTCCAAAATACCCTTAGGTACTTTATCAAACATTATTTAAATCGAACAAATCACTAAATCATTTTATTTTCAATAAACCATATTTTATAAAATAATCCCAATAAATACATTTAAAATCCTCATAAAATCATCATATAACATAGCATAACAACATAGCCCCAAAATATATAAAATTACCCGGTTCAACAAAACCGGGCCAAAGGCCCAAGGAATTAAAGAGAACTGGTCTCGACCAAGGCTCATGATGGAATTTGTTAGGAGAGAAACTAGCGAATAAATATTAGAATATAAACTCAACCAAATCTCTATCCAAGCAAATAAATACAAGAGTCTCTCCCGTTGTAGTGGTAGGGAATCAGGTTCGATCCATGAGGAACCATGTCACCGGAATCCTAAATAGCTCGTAATCCACGTTCTATATCGACTCAGAAGCCCACTCGATGTCAACTGAGTTCAGCCGATGTCGAGTCAATGTTGTCGATCTCGAGTAAGTTCCTGCAAAACACAAGCAATAATCGACATCGAGTGGTCAAAAGAAAGCGTCGGCTGGCTCAGAAAACTGCCAGTCGATCCAAGTGCACTGGATGTCGAGTGAGATACAGTCGATGTCGAGTGAAACAACAATAACGGTGGGCGTCGACAAATATGGCCGAAGAATAAAAGGATGGTAAAGAAGAATGACCAGAAACAACAAGAGATGTTGAGTTTTTCGAGGACCAAACGAACGGTAGGATAACGGATGTAAACAAATATGAAAGAAATCTTCGTTTGGTGGTGTTAGCGGGGATTGGTGGCCGGGCTTTTATTGCACATTTGCACCTCAAGTTCGACCTTTGTATACAGTTTGTGAGCTTGCAACATGCCCAAATAATATACTTGATATGTAACACTCCACACACCTATTCTTAATTATTATAACCCAACTTCTACTCGTGTTTGACATACAAAGTATCACTTGAAAGCTTCCACGAAAATTTTACTCCCAAATATATACATCTACACAATTTAATTAATTTATGCATATATGTGTGAAAACAAATTTCAAAATTCTAATAACAATTTATCATAATTTATTATTGTTGTGAGGGGGAAATTGAGTTTAAAATATAGAATATAAATCAAACCAAATTATGCCCACGCAAATGATTACAAGGCCTCTTCCCTATGCAGTAGTGGGAAGTCAGGATCGATCCACGAGGAAGCGTGTCAGCGGATTCTAGGTAGCTGTAAATCTCACATAAAAGCAAACAGAAAGACAGAAAAGGCAAAGCAAAACAGAAACAAAAGCAAAGCAACAGAACCGGTCGATCTCGACTACAGCTACTCGAGATCGACTAAAGACAGTGACGACAGAAACTCAGAAGCAAAACACAGAAACTCGATATCGACAACCTTCCTCGAGATCGACTAAGTCCAACTCGAGATCGACAACAGTACCCGAGATCGAATAAAGACAGAAAATTTAAAGATGCAAACTTCTAACACAGAACTCAGATTTCCGATGAAATAAATCAATATGCTAAAATACTTCCAAAGCCAGGGTATCAACACCACAACGACAACCATGCAAAGTAACACATAAAGGCATAAAAGATCATGCTTTCCATCAAATAACTTTCGTTATTAACAAATAGACATATATAAGCTTTCGCATAAACCCTAATTGTTACTAACCCTTTTCACATAATTAACCCAAGTTGCATTAAGATCACTTTCGCTTCAATAACACAAACAAGGATCACCTTCAACTCTCGCAAAAGAACCATGTTCATAGGAATAGAAGATGAATTGTATAAAAAGATTGTACCTTTACCGCATCACCTCTCATGGCTACCGTCGGGCTCACCCCGACCCTAGAAGTGGGTGGACTACTCGCTCTTCATCATCAAGAAACTCATCAAATAACAAAAGAAACTAACTTGCATTAAAATAAACCAAAGAGAGCTTACAACCGAACAAGCCAAATCCACTTTCGCCTTTCTACCTTGCTCGCAACAAACTCTCTCTCTCTCCTACCTACTTCTCTTTGAATTGTGTCTGAAATTGAATGAATAAAAACCAGCCCCTAAGGCTTTATTTATAGGCTTCTAATCCTTGCTATTCAAGGATAGAAATCTCTATCTATATCTAAATCTAACTATCTAAAGGCTTAAAGATAAATAAATGCAATAAAGGAATTAAATCCAAATAGGAAATAAATCTAAAATAGGTAAATCTCTTCTTGTGTTGATAGATCTTCATAGGTTTCGGATAGAATCTCGGAAATCTTCGGCTCCAAGCAATCCCAATCCGAGTAGGACAGCAAACCGCGTAACGCAGCTCCTGTACAGCTTTCCTCGATCTCGACCAAGTCTACTCGAGATCGAGTAACGTGGTCGTCAACTATGGCTGGCTCGGCATGTCGGGTTGCTGCTGCTCGATATGGCTCGGACAGGTGATCTGGGGTCCTCAAGATCGAGTGAACCTACTCGAGATCGAGTAGTCTTGTCTCATCAACTGGCTTGGTCTTGGTCGAGGAACTCTTCCTCGACACTGGCTCGGACTGACGCTCGTGGTAGTTGTCGATATCGAGCAATCTACTCGATATCGAGTAGCTTGGTGCTCGGCGTCTTTAGTCCTCGGTTTCTCGACTTGGCACAGCTCCTCGACTCCGGACATGGCATCAGGGTGTGGTCGATCTCGACAAGTGTACTCGATATCGAGTAAGGTTCCAGAGTCGGGTTGCTTCGTCTTCAGTTTCCTCGATCATGCCTTACTCGACCAGCGCTTGCTCGGACACCCTTTGTCTATATCGAGTAAATTAACTCGAGATCGAGTACTTCTGGGCTTCAGCTTGTTTCTTCATGGTTCCGCTGCTTCTTGACCTTGGACTTCTGTAGTTGATTTCCAAGCATTTCCAACCTTTCTTAGAACTGCTGTAATTTGTCTCGAATTCTGCGAAATTAAACAAAAACTGGTGTAGATTCCATAATTTGGCAATTAAGCATAAACTACATAGATTCTGTATTATCTTAATCCAAATGCATGAAATGTATACAGAAAACGATATAAAAGATACTGTAAAACATGGCAGATTCAGCTCATAACAATTATCAAATTCACAAACCCTCGCCAACGGAAGCCACTCCCTTCGTACCCTCGACACTTTTTGCCGAGGTTCCTTTGTACCATCGACAACTTTTACAGAGCCTCCCTTGTACCCTTGACATCTTTTGCCGAGGTCCCTTATTTAGCTCGTCCTCTATGAGGTTCGACAGATTTTTCAAACGACGAGCACAAGTAGCCGTTGAATGTCATTCGATAATCATCCAAATTGATCGTCATAAGAAAGTGAGTGTCTATCAATTTGTTCCTTGGTAAATTTCACCGATTTTAGCCAATTTTCGAGCACAACAATTCATTTGATAGATTTAGATTTTTTTCATTCACTCTGATTCGTAGATGAGAGAGTTTTGAATCTTTATGCAATTTGTTTGAAAAGGACATCTGTGAAATTACTTAAAATTGTCTTGACAATAGCCGTTTTGGGATATTGTCTAAAACCTCTTTTAGTCATTTATTTATATTTCTTTATTTTTTAATGGAGAAAAAATCACATAGTTTTATCATAAATCAATCCATTTGGTGCTTTGGGCCCAAGGTAACTCCTTGGGCCCTAAGTTGTCGAAAATTAATAATATTATTTAAATATATAAATAAAGTGGGTAGCCCCTTTTATTTATATATTTATATTGTGTAACCAAGAAACGCCATTTGGGTCTTATTAAGAACCCGATTCGGGTTCTTGATTTTGTCCCGAAAGGGTTTTGAGAATAACCACCCGAAAGGGTTTGTGAAATTCCCGCAAGGGTTTGTCGATTCTTTTACAGGTGAAAGCTTGTTGGTGTTTTGTTCGAGCAGTTTGCGGCTCTACTTCCGATGTTTCTAGGAGGTCTTCTGCTTGGTTGGGGGGCGTGGAGTCTGTAGTCGGGTCTGGCTGGGGTCGTGGTTGTCCGCTCAAAGGCGACTCCTTATTCGGGATAGAGTTTCCTTGGAGTTCGTCTGCACTACCCACAGGAGTTAGTGTCCTGCTTTAGTACTGACCCGCGGTGCTACTGTTCGGTGGTGCTTGGCTGCGTTCTTCGATGGCTTCCTCAGCTTCTCGGGTGTTTGATCTTCTTGGAACGTTTGTTGTAGAGTTTATTTCTGTTTGCTGTTTGGCTCATTACGCCTGTTATTTGTATTTCTGTTTGTAGGTTACTCTATTAGACGGTTCGTCGTCTGTCGACTTCGGTCGGCCTATCGATGAGTCAGGCCTGTCTGACCATCGAATTTTTACCCAATCAAAAAAAATAAAATCAATCCATTTATTATCGTATTATATAGAGATCGTCAAGCTACTTTAATCTAAAACAACATCGCATTATAATCATGCTCCCGCTAAAAAAAATCTATAGCTCCGCCCCTGATCCCATTGATGTATTTTGGAATACATGACATAAATGAATGTCTGTTAAGACTATGGATTGCTTCTAGTAATTAGATTGATTGATGTTATTATATTTGCTTGTTGTTGCCAAACTGGCTTCAGGGTGACGTTTTACAGGGGAGCTTTGCACAAAGGAGTTACACAGATGTCTTGGATTGAGATTCATTGGCCCCATTTCTCAACAGGTGATGTTGAGACTGAAGGGTGGTGATGTTTATCTATCTGTCGACGAGGGCAACATCAGATTCATCTTCTCCTTTCCATCCATCCCAGAGTTTTGAGTGATCCAACAGCTCACCCATTTCCCGGAATCGTAACGAGAGTATAATATGTATGATAGCATAAATATGTGTCAATCTGAACTACTTTGAATTCATTTTCATCCAAACTAAAGGAAATTAGGTTCTTGGAATGGGAATTGGAGGGAAATGGCATTTCGAGATTCAAGTAGTAACCAATTAGCTTACAATTCTTGTAAACAGAGAGCATCAAACTTGTATGTTCCCGGTTACCACAGTGGTAATGAACAGAGAAACCTATTCTCCTTCAACCATTATACACAATCATACAAATAAGCCCGTATCACCTTTGTGCGGGTTCAAGCTCTGCTGATCCATTGTAAACGCTCTCTTCATTCCAGCGAGGGTCTACAATAGGTAGCTGATAATCATCCGGCCTCAAAGCTAACGCAAAATCAGGCAATGTAGGAGCCGTCTCCATTATTCTGAATCCATGCAGTTACGAAATAAGTTCAAAAGATTGCAATCTCAGACATGTATCTTAGATTCTAGGTGATAATATGCGAAGCAAACTTACTTTTCTGAAGTATACAAATCTCTGTTGATTCGCACCTTGCTAGCTGTGTCTTTAGGAATCTTCTCTGCTAGGTACTTCATTGTCCCCCATAGAGGTGGGTTTCTGCAGAAAAACAAAACACAAAAACCAATAACTTGTTAACCTAGCCGTAGAGCGGGGGAGGGGGGATATATACTACAAGCAAGAAGGGTAAAACATATTGCTTGCTTGGTATTTATCTCCCAAAGAAACCATGTTCATGTTGTATAGCTTGAAATGTTGGTAACAGACCAAAATTGGATGACCATCTCACGAAATATGAGCACAGAACAAGCTGTTGAAGAGGATAGAATCATGAAAGGTGACTGGAAAAATGAAAAGAAAACTTTGAAAAGGAGAAAATATGGTGAGTTAGCCAAAGAATTGTTCAAAAGGGGCACTCAAAACATTGACAAAGGAGTAAACCTCAATATGCTGAAGAAGTGTACTATTATACAAATTTCAATTTCATGCAGGAGTCAATATTATGCAGAAGATTCAGCTCTTTAAGAGTGATCGACACAGAGAGAGAACATAGAGGGAGTAGTCACCTTGACAAAGGAGGAGCTGCATTGAAAGATTCGCATGCTTTCTTACTTTCTTTAAGATATTCATCAGCTGCTTGTAATGCCGCAACAGCCATGCCATGAGATTTTTCTGTATTTCCCTCATCCAAAATCATTCCATGATAGTAATAGGCTGCCGCCTGGAGAAATACCAATAAATTACATTTGAACCGGATGAGAAGTAAATGGAAATTATAGAAATCAATAAACTTTTAATATCAGCAATTTTAAAGAAAGAAGAAATTTTTATTTTTTTTCAATTTCAATGTAATATTAGCTGCTTCCGTCTTTGTACAACATACTTTACCCCATTTTGTCCATTGTAACATAATGTCCTGATGTTTGATACCAATAAGCTACAAGCTTGGCAAGGATCTTTTGGAAAAAAAGCATAGATGTGGCTTTGAAGAATGTTTGTTGGCATTTAAGTGACTTGTCATATATCTTTGCCTAATGAGTGACCTTATAAGTGACTTGTCAGAAAAAAATATTGTATGACATCCAAACACACTTTGAATATTATGGATAAAAGAAACTATGATAGGGGGAAAAAGGGTTACAAAACCCTATAAGAAATCCGCATAACCCTAATTCCTCGTACATCCATAATATGGAAAAATAGGGGACATGAAAAAGATAGTCCTCAACTCCTCAAGGACAGAAGAAAAATTGTGTTCTAAAGGAGCCGAAAATTGGAGTCATTCTCCATAACTGATGTTAAGATTTCCTGGGGCATTAACAGCTTGCATCTATTCCATGACATACGGAATATAATATAAGATGTGAAAAAAATGGAGCAAAAGTAGGAGTTGTCCATCATCTGCACTGATGATTTTGTGAAAACAGATTGCTTTTCAAGGGATATCCTCTTTTCACATCACCTTAGAATTTACAGAATACCATTTAAACTGGATGACATCATGTGTATATGTTTTACATGCATATGCACATAAATAACACTTTCCAATATATTACTCCACATTAACTAAGAAACTACCTTCATAATGCTGGAGAAATGAACTAAAAGGAATAAAACAATCCAAGACTGAGAAGGAACCAAATATTCAAAATACCTTCGCTTCAACATATTTCCACTTGATGAAAAGCTTATGCTTTTCACCCCAACCATTTGTGAGGGGAAGGTTCATTATGTTATCTTGTGCCTGCAGAACACCATTAATAATAGTATTATTAATACACAACAACAGTCGCCATGATTAAAAAGCTATTGCAAGGTTTAAAATGAAAGCAAGTCAAATACAAAAATAAGAATAATTAAATTGGACAAAGACCTTTCCAAGATTGATAAGCATGGAAATAAACCGGTAAAACCAACAAGAAATGGAAATTTTTATTGCTTAAGCACACAGGGTCTCTTTGAAATTATTGAGCTAATGAATCATGTTACTTAAAAATTATGGAAAAACTCAAAAGATATCTGAAGTTTGTGAAAATAACAGGGTAATCTTATGTGGAATGTGTTCAGCAGTTTGCAACCAAAAGTCATACAA
Source organism: Persicaria tinctoria (assembly GCA_037127255.1). Taxonomy (NCBI): domain Eukaryota; kingdom Viridiplantae; phylum Streptophyta; class Magnoliopsida; order Caryophyllales; family Polygonaceae; genus Persicaria; species Persicaria tinctoria. Next base: position 34,853,365 of record JBANSL010000012.1, on the reverse strand, counting down.
AGTAAATTGTACAGAAACTCACTCCAATATCCAGTTGAAGAGTCGAAAAGTTAAAAAGAAAAACCTACATCCTCCTCCCATTTTATGTACATACTTGAGTTGAAAAAACAAGGGAAATTCCGTTTGGTGCCCCTGGGGTTTTGACAATTCCGCTTGGTGCTCTTAAGTTTTATTTTGTCCGGATGGTGCCCCTGAGTTTTGTCAAAAGTTCGCCTCATACCCAAAACTCATATTTTCACTTTTTTAAATCAATAAAATGACCCATTAATTTTTCTTATTTCACAAGACCCCATTTATTTTTTAACAATGAATAAAATTACTTATTATTTAACTAAATCCAACATAAAATGGAAAAAAAAACACCTTATATATTTTTTTCAATAAAATCACATATAATTTCCAAAATTTTAGCAAAAACTCACCAATTGTTACAAAAATTTTTAGAAGAAAATCAAGCTTTATTTTGGACATTACACAAAAGATTCATTATTTTTAATATTTTGCAAAAAAAAATCTCATTATTTGTCAAACATTGTACATACATAACATACCACCCTTATTTATAAAAAAAATTGCATCAATCCACCCTCACATTTTTTGAAAAAAAAAATTTTGACCTATAAATTACAAAAAGGAAAAAAAAAATCATAAAACCATACATCGGATAAAAAAAAAATCCCCCTTTATTCTAATTGAGTATTGGATACAAAAAATCCACTCTTTATTTTTTACATTATTTTTTCAATAAAATTCTAATTGAGTATTGGGTTAGATTGATCAATTAGGATGGTTCATGTTGGGTCAACTTGATCCGAACCGACATTTTCGGGTCAGGTGAAACCCAAAGATCCTATTTTAAAGGAAAATGATAATTATAATGTATTTCTTTCTTATACAATGAACTATTATGGTTAAATATTAAATTGAAAAAAAATATTTCGGGTTTACTGATTATGATCAACCGCATTTACAATTGTTAAAATTTAAAGAATTATAGGTTAAATATTATTTTGTAAAATAATGGGTGTTAAGTATTGTTTTGAAAAATAACGAGCGTTTTTATTTTATTTTTTCAAAGTATGGAAACTAATATGTCTTTTGTAGAATTTTAAAAACCATAATGATTTTGTTTTAAATTTTTGGAAGAATGGTGATTTTGTGATAAAAGTTTTGGAAATAATATGTGATTTTGTTAAATTTTAGAAATAAAGGTGGTTTTTTCAATTTTATCTTGAATTTAGATAAATAATAGGTAATTTTGTTCATTTTTAAAAGTAAAAGAGGTTTTGTGAAATAAGAAAAAATAATGGGCCATTTTATTGATTTATAAAAGTGAAAATATGAGTTTTGGGCATGAGGCGGACTTTTGACAAAACTTAGGGGCACCATCCGGACAAAATAAAACTTTAGGGCACCAAACGGAATTGCCAAAACCTCAGGGGCACCAAACGGAATTTCCCAAAAAACAAATTGGAGGGGCAAAAATAAAAACACTGATTGAACCAAAAGACTGCATTGAGGATGACAAACATCCTCGGTAAAATTTGTGAGGAACCCTAGGCACATAGACTAGATTTACATGTTCGACTCCAAAGGCAAGCAAAGGCATATGCTCCCAATATGAGGTGTATCAAAGGTTGTGGAATATATGGAACCAAATCCTAATCTTCCAATTTGCTCCCCAGTTAGGCAGTTTAATCAGCCTGGTTTTAAAAGGTTAACAGATCATATCAGTTAGACAAAACCAAAACAACAACAATCCCAATCTATCCGGCTTAGAGCAGAGCCTAGGGGGTCGTGATGTACGCACCTTTTCCCCGAAAACATCGAGAAACACTTTCTCCGAAAGCCCAAAGCTGGCAAGAATAAGAGGGCAATAACAAACATAAACGAAGATACACACCCAAGACCAAACAGAAAACAAGAGGCACAATTGAGCATGACATGTCAAGTAGAATAGTATGGAAAACAAAGCAACGAGAAATGAAAATGAAGATGAGAATGGAGATGATGGGAATGCCTCAAGCACAACTGCACCACACAGCCTATTAGCCTAACCTTCCTCTACACGAATAGCACTCCTCCACGGTGTCCTCAACCAACTTTCCAATTCAAGAAAAGCCAACCTCATTCCTTTCCGCCCCTCGGTTGTTCTAAAGGCCCCAAGTCTGCCATATCTCGCCAAGAAACGGGCCAATTTGCTTGTAGAAGTTCTAACTATACTCTCTTAGGAGCTGGACCCATAAGCAAGAGGCAATTGTCAATGAAATAGTAGAGATATTGGATGAACCTAGGAACTATACAGGGCAGATGTTGAGGAAATTTCAAGATAGATGAGAGATCTCCAAATGTGATAACGGGTATATTTATATTTAGTTTTTGATGCCTGAAGAAGGCTAATTTCTTTGAGACTAATTTCACATAAGCAAGTACATATCTCAGAGGATGGTAGTCAAATCATAACAAACCTAATCTCTGACATAGTTAACTCTTTTACAACAACAACCACATTTGACTGAGAGGGTGTTTTCAATTGATCCAAATATAGTAGGTAAGACACCCACATGTCAAAACCATCATAAACGACATAAACAAGAAAATAGTCGCGCTTAACCCTTCTCTTCCCCCTCGGTACCGAACCAAATTGCCACTTTGAGAGTCTTTCCATAGCCCCTCGGTACCGACCCTTGCACCTCGGTACTGTCCTCTGCTGAGCCACCCTTGTGCTTAACCCTCCTAACGGGGAGCTCCTTCTTGTGCTTGAGCTCTCCGTCGGGCAACCTTGTTTGTCCTCGCATGTCCTTGTTGCCTTTGTGTCCATGTCGGAGTTCTTGGTTCCCTTGTCCTAACTTTTTGCTTGTACTCACACCATGGTTGTAGTGCTTGTTGTCTTCCCCATGATAGCAAACACTGTGGTTGTCCCCTAGGTGATCCATTTGGTCCTCCTTTCCTTTGGTTTTGTCACCCCTTGACCACCTTGTGGCTTAGTTGGTTGAAACAAGACTCCACCTCTTGGTTTGCGATTTCAAGGACCCTCTCCCCCGCCCCCATCGAATGGCTTTCTAGAAGTTAATAGAGTCGGTTTGGTCCCCCAACTAGCTCCTTACTCCTTCCATCTTGCTCATTGAGGGACTCCCATGGGGATTACGTTCTACTCCTTGCACTCCTTTCCCTTTGGTCTTGTCTTCGTCTTTAATCATCCTAGCCTCTTGGTGATGATCTAAGGTGTGGGTTCATCCGGAATCAAACCTCTCAAACTTGGGATGTTCACATGCCCTATTGACTTGCTGTCGCCGCCGCGAAAACCCCCCACCCCCCACCCCCTAGGTCACCGCCACAACTACCCATCCCGGGCTCATGCTAGTGCATATCTCCACCGCGATTGCTCCCTGTCGCAGCCGTGAAGTCCCTTGTTGAGGCCACAAGCACCTCTGCCTCTGCAGCGAACAATCCCTCTCACGCCCGTGACTTCCTAGTCGTGGCCGCAACGGCTCCCTGCCGCTGCAGCAACAGCCCACGAGATGCTTGTCAGTGCTCCTTCATGCCGCACCCGCGGCTAAGCTCCTGGACGGCTGAAATGCAATATATGTAGCCTATGGTTTCTATGTATTTTGGATTTGGAGTTCTTTTGTCGATGCTTTAGGAGTAATTTATGGTTGGTTTGGTTGTAGTAGCCGTTTATGGTTGTATGGGGCTTGCATGCCTTGGTTTATCGGATTTGTCCTCTCTTGGGGGTTTGTAACCCTCGGGAAGGACCCTGCCTCCCCAAGTTTGTCTCTAGACTAAGCTTGGGGTGCCCTTCCCCTCTCCTCAGTCCTTCTCTATGTAAAAATCTATATTATTAATACAATTTTAACCTTAAAATAAAATAAAACAAGAAAATACTCGAGTAATATCTAGCGGTCAATGAGCAAAATAATCGAAAAGAAAACAATAACAAAGAAGAATCCCAATTCAGACACCCATTTGCCGCCCCGTTTAGCCTTCTTCAATATAAATAGCACTCCTCCACCTTGCTCGATCCATCTTGATTTCCTCTATGCAAGGACCTGTCCAATCACTTCTATCAAGGGCTTTCTAGGCCCTCTAGAGTGTCTAAGCTTCTCGATAGCAAGAGATTCACATCTACGAATTGTTACACTCGGATCTCTTCTATGAACATGACCTAACCATTTGAGTCTCGACTGACGGAGCACATCCTAAATACTGGCAACTCTGACCTTCTCTCGAATAATCTTGTATCTTCGTTATCGTCCAATACTTTACCTCATATAACAATATAGGTCTCACTAATGTCTTGTAGATTTTATCCTTGAGTTTTAAGGGCACTTTCCTATTGCATAAGACTCTTGACATCAAACTCCATTTCTGCCACCCTACTTGGACCCGATTCTTGATGTCTTCATCCACCCTGCCGTCGCTTTACATCACCAAAGCCCAAGTACCTGAACCTGCTTTTCTTCGCTACAATATATTCACCCAACATCAACTCCCCTTCCTCCTCTTCCACTCTAACCAAATTGATACGAACCCAGCTGTTGATTTATTAGTTTAACTGTTATCTTTCAATTTTCTGTATTTGATAATCAGTTTCTTTAATGTCCCATCCCTTGAATAACACTTTCCAGTTTTTAGGCACATCTGACGTCTCCCACTTCTCCCATGCTGTTTTCCTTTTCCTGCTTTTAATCATATGCACTTTTGAATTTTAACTTTCAATTAAGTTGTATATTATTTATCTCAAAAGTCAAAACATACCAACTTTATCGGTAACCAATTTACTCGCTAGAACACCTTCGGTAGTTGCTAATAACAGAGATTTTATAATTTCCAATTCTAATTGGTTAATTCCACCCCTAAAGATAAGATTGTTTCTCTTTATCTATCAACTGTCTTCGGTATTTTGTTGCAAGTTCATAGATAATTGGAGAGTTCTTGTCAAAACACCTCCTTAAATTAGACCTTCGGAGTTGTTGGATGAATTTAACTTCCTCAGCTGTATGTGTTGGACACTTGTATCCAAACATATATATCAAACTAAATGCTAATATTAGAGTGTATTTGGTAACATACTATTTGCACTTAAATATGCAAACGACACTCTGAAAAAGGTTAAAAGGAGGAAGAGGGAAGGTGGGGGTTTATATAGGCAAGTCTCTAAAGACTTATATCCATTCGTACCAAACACCATTTCAAGTCATAAATTATCATTAAACTCAGAATAACAACACTGTAAACAAATACAGTAATAATCAAGCAGAAGACCCTTTCAATGCTCTATTGATGCAGATAGAAAAAGATAAAGTCCACACAGATTTAAGGCTTGACACACTGATAGGATCACAAAGATAATTTGACAAGAAAGGGTATGCAAGATTAAAAGATGCAATCCTCATACCTGCTGCCAGTATTTTATCATTTCACATGCAAGCCTTCGCTTCACAGCAAGTGTAGCTTTAGCACTATCAATTGCCATTCCGAGTTGGATATCAACAGCCTAAGTCAGAGAACATGTTCCAGGTATCAGAAATAGTAGCAATTCAACTCATAGAAACATTATAACACCATCATTATACTCGACTAAAAAACTGATACTTGCTAGCCTTAAAGTGAAAATAATATGGCTAATTTAGTATAGTTTTGACATAAAAATCAAATCGTTGTCCTTTACTAATAGTACGCAGTTGTTTTATCTGTCCTTTTTATCTGTGATTATACCAACACTCTATCTCTTGCAAACATCCTTTTGACTTCTTCAGGGAGTGGGTGCATACACCTTGGATCCCAGATCCCACTCTCTGCGGGATATACTAGGTAGATGTTGTTGCTGTTGCTGTTGTATTCATGTTTCCTAAAGTAAGTATTTTTATGATGGTGGGAGTATTGAAGGGGTGAAAACAAAATCAGCTGAAACAGCTCATAAATCTTTAAGGTAAGTTGCCTAACAAATGCCAGTGGCACCTAAAACTGAAGATGCAAGGTTATCATTTTATTGAAGACATCAAAATAAGAAATAAATCCCCTACCTGCCCTAGTCCCTGCAGGCTAAGAGCTCGCAGAACTCCCTCAGCCAGGTCTACAGGTAAATTTCTTCTACACTCACAGAAAAGTGGGGAAAAGGATGAATAACATTTCAGATAGATTAGAAACTGTAGAACTATTAAAATTGGCAAGACCATTTTAAAGCAGGGCTATCAACTTTAAACCTGACTTCAGCAGACATCTGCGGGAGAACATGTCGGACAGCACAATCAAGGTATCCAGCGGCCTTAAGAAAAATATCAACAGATGCTTTCCTGCTCTCTGTAAGAATTGCATAGGATACATGAGAGCTGGCAAGGAAATACTACGTATCACTAAGAATCCAACAAAACTTATATGGAAAATATATCACCATCTGATACTTTTGGCTGATAACCATCAGCAGACATCCTAGGAAGAAGCAACAAGTTGGCCTGGGATAATGATATGATGGCCATCAAATGCAATACAGACAGAATCTCATACCAAGCACTTGAAATGGCTGTTTCCTGATGAAGAATGAAATTGAGATGTAGGTTTAACGACCAAATTAAAAACAACTGGTATATGATTTTAACAGACAAATCAGCAAACCTCTGTATTATCCTCCTGATTAACCCAAACGAACGGTACTATATACTGTAATGGACTCCCTGTACCAAAGAAAAACTAAAATGCTCTAAAAATGGAAAATAATTAAAACATTATTTTAAGGACACAATTAGGCATTCTTTACCATCTTTAACTAATCCCAAAAGAACTGGCAAGTAATCAGCTAAAGCCTGCTGAAGATCTGTCAATGTTGAACCTCCTGCATTAAGCAGTTCAGCCGAATTATAATATCAATAATAGAAAGGACTGAAAAGAAAAGAAGAAAGGAAAATGGAATTAACTAGAAAACTACAGGCCGGTACTGCTTCATTTGTGGCACAAACTAACCATGTTGAGTGGCAGATTTTCTTCTTGACCTTGTAACTGTTGGTGCTTCATGCCCAACCATAACAACAATTCGAGTTCTCAGTGCAGACAAACGTTCCACTAAGCTCTTAGACAAACGTTCACTAAGATACTGAGAAAAGTCTACATGTTTGGGAATCCGAAGTCCAGGAACAAAAACTGACACCTCCCCGATATTGCTTGGCCGCCTTCTATATCCACCAGTCTCTTTTGGTGTTGACACAAAGCAGCCCATGACCTGACAAATAAATTTCATCAAACAATTAGCAATCAAGAAAGAAATTTATCTTCTGCAGAAACTGAAGATACACAAACCAGACACCCTTTGCATCAGAAGATCTCATAAAGCCAAGCATGATCACAATTACGAAATTTCTAAAGCTATATACTACAAAATGGGCCATACATGATACGTCAAAAAGATAACTGAAAAAGTAACCAGGTGATGCACATCTCTTGGAAGATTTACACTTGAATATCAAGAAAGCTATCGAACTTTAAAGAATTGGAAACCCTCTTGCCCAAAAAGCATAGATGTAGTTCTCAATGAATATAAAAGAGAGAGAGAGAGAGAGAAGGATTCACACCTCCTATCGGAAAGTGCTGAGCAGGTTCAAAACATTATGTGAGCTCTGCAATACATAAATTAAAATACATCCATGAGAATAACAAAGGCCAAGTACCTGTCACATGAAACCCATGAAACCTCTTCCCCAGTCCTAACCACTTTACACCTCTTTCTCTTTCTGCTAAGTGTTACCCCCAAACAACCCCCTGTCTTTACTTCAACTTCTCATCAACAATTATTAACTTCCACTTCTGGCAATGTCCAACAATCCCTAAATTTCCTCCACCGAGGAGTTTATTACTAGTATCCAGCTGCTTATATATAATAATAAAAAGAAGAACAACGCAAAGGAATTAATTAATTAATTAATTAATCTATGCCTAGAGGCCCGAACTATGCCAGCCAAACACCGCCTCATACAAACAAGACGGAGAATAAATTAGGAGAGAGAGAGAGAGAGAATTTAAGCTTTGAATGTTTTCATGATTTCCAATTCAAGAAGCTGCCGAGAATCCAGGAGATAATCCATTCAATTGCAGGATATCAGATGCCGAATTCAGCGTCTTCAGAAGTAGGAAGTCGAACTTTGCGGGGAACTGCGGGGGTTGATGAATGAGACAGCTGAAGGTGGTTGGAGTTTGGTGCCTCCGGAATCTATGGTGAATGATGGTATAGGGATGGAAAATGGAGAGAGAGGGAGAGAGAGAGCCGTTGTTCGCCTAAGGACGTCACCAGTGCCACCCCTTGCCACCGCTAACACAAGGTGCAACTTTTTTTTATAAGATGTTTTTATGCTTCACAATAACCAAATGTGATTCATTCCACCAAAAAAAAATAACCAAATGTGATTCAAATTAAAGATGAATTCAATTGATTTTCATATCCTATGTTTGTAAACTCAGCCTTTTCAAATCACTCGAAATAAGATTACTTTTGTTTGATAATAAACCAATTGTTTTAGTCCTTGAATAAGATGTTCTTAAATTCTCACATATGCATGTAAAGATGATTAAATTACGAGAAAATGGTAGTAAATACCACTTTTTTTTGCAAATTTGGCAAAACTAGCACTTTTTTTTTTTTTTGCAAAATAGCACAAGTAACTCAAAATCCAAAATTTTGAAGAAAAAAAATCCAGGTTGATTACCTGGGATTGGAGGTAAAAAGAAGGAAAAGGTGGTAAAAAAAATCACAATACTCTATCTCTTTCCATTTCAGTTTTCGCTCTCCATGAAGGCGGGAGAAGATCCACCAATGTCGGAGTGTGGAGGAGAAGCGAAGAACGCCGCCGACGGACTATAAAGGTACGCCCCCCTCTCCATCAACCGAAAATCATTCTTTCTCCTCTCCGTTATGTGCGAACGTGGGTGTCGGATGTGTGGGTGACACTACAAAAAAAAAATGAAATTTGCTTCGGCAAAAAGCCGTGGCAAAAGGCCATCCTGGGGTGGCAAAAAGCCTCTAGCTTCGGCTAAGCTACGACAATTGGGGGGTGGCGAATTTTGGGGTGACAAAATTTGGTAGCTTCGGCAAATAGCCGTAGCAAGAAAATTTGCGACGGCTAAGCAACGGCTTAGCGACCCCTATGAAAGACATGGCATATTTGCCACGGTAAGATGCCGTAGCTAAAGTGTGGGTGGAAAATAAATAAAAAAAAACTGTTTTTTAGCCCGGATTCTTCGGACCCGGGCTAAAAAGTCCAATATTTTTTTAAAAAAAATAAATAATACTCACAATTGACATGTGTAATAAAATTTCAGAAGCTTTTACTTATTAAAAAAAATAACAAGCAATGGACAGATCAAACTAATACATTGCTATACTTTCAGAAACTTAGGTTATTAAGAAAAAATTACAAGTAATGGATCAGCAAAGAGCCCTGTAGTGAGCACATACCCTTCATCACTATCTCTCCAAAAAAATAGCAAGCTAGGACTCCTATCAATCTCATTCTGAATAGCAAGCTAGGTAGGACTCCTACCAATCTCATTCTGAATAACAAGCAATGGATCAACAAAAAAAAATAGCAAGCTAGGACTCATACCAATCTCATTCTGAATATCACTGTCTCCCCAAAAACGACTTCAATCATTTCATAGCAAACAACCCTGTAGTGAGCACATACCCTTCATACTTGAAAGTTTCTTCTCCTTCCGCCACCTTGATGAAGTATGTGAGAAAAATGGGGCATGCCGAAGTCGAAAGATCTTGGCAAGTGCAAAGAATCCTGCAACCAAGATCGGTCTCCACTTCCACAGGACAAGTGTCAAAAGGACTTTCAGATCAGACTGGGCTTCAATTGTGTTCTGATCTTCCGCTTGCAATGGCTCATAGAGTGAACCATCTGTTCCTCGCCCACGGAATACATCCTCCAAAAGCTCTTAACCATCTTGGTAAGTGACTTTCAGATCAGACTGGGCTTTTTCTTTTTGGTGTTCTGGCTTTTGATAAAATCACTAAACCTGTAGAGATCCATTATCGATCAGGCATAATTGTCTATCAATAATACTTCGCACTTGTGATAACGATTTTGTGATCACAAAGCCTAACAAAAAAAAAGCTGCTTACAAGAATAGGGCTTCTTTCCTTGCGGGTAATTTGCTGTTTTAGACCAAATTCAGATTGTTTATGAAGCCTGCAAGAGAAGAAAACGAACTATAAAGCCTTAAAGTGAACAAATGACAAGAATCATGGCTTCCCGGGAGGAATTCCAGCTGCCAAAAATTGGCTGAAATATAGGTATTGAACTACAAGTCTACAACTACTAGTAGCTTCTTATAATGCATTGCACATTACCATAGAGTTTCAAATTTTTTAACTAAATTTGAAGCCATAACAGTTGTGATAGCTTGTTTCTGATTCTCAGCTTCTGATCTGTCCAGGAAAATCTGTTAAAAAAAGTCAAACTGCTAATCAAGCTTATATTTAAAATTGAAAACATCAAAAAGTATTTTTTTAACTATAAGGTAGAAACAAGTAATTCTAATTTACATTTGTGTAAGAACTTATACATAAAAGAGAAAGGCAAACATCTAAAGAGAAAGGCAAACCTTTTGACGAGGCATGCAACCGAGGAGAATCTGGGAACTCCTTCCACATCACCACCAATCTTCTTTGCTGGGTATTTCGACAGATGAGCTGATTGAAGAGGCGGATAATTCTTTAGCACCCTTTCTTTGTTACACTTAGCTTCCACCATTCCTCTACTTGCTTCTCCTCGAACTTCCTTTTACTACAAGTTTACAAAAGCAGCCAGACATAAACAGGAGAGACATAACATGAATAAGGCTTAACATGATGCAGGGGTCATGAACTTCAATAATTTGAAATGATTAAATTCAGTTTAAGGCAAAGAATATCTTGCATGATGGTCAGTTTGTTTTTGCACCTGAATCTGACTTTCTTGAAGAACTTGGAACCATTACGGAATTTAAAGATAGTAACATAAACACCAGGTTCAAATCGCTCGATAACCTCTATTGCAGTGGATAAGAAAAAGACAAAACAAAAATCAACAACAGTAAAATACTTTCACTTTGCAGTGGATTTTCTATTATCTGCAAATTATAAGAAGGTAACTTGCAAGCATTTGCACTATAAGATGTTGATACAATATTATAAGAATCTAGCTAGTGAAATATAGAGTTAAGGTCAAAGATATCAAATGGCAAGATGAGTGATAAGAAGGTACCTTGCAAGCAAACAATAGATGACAACCATTTGCATTTTATCTCTGTGTATAGCCATAGAAGGAAAGCATTTCCGACATAACCATTTCTCTAGTGAATCAGCCCCCTTCTTTATGTGAAAGGAAACCAGGGTAAAACAATTCTGCAGCAAACATAACATCATTTAAGATTAATGTAAAAAAGTGAAAGCCAATGACTACTTGAAATAGGAACCGATTTCAGACCATAGCATACAAGAGGCAAGGTAAATTACAATTTGAGCTATGATTAATAAAAAAAAATACACCATCACAAAATGTACACAATAACTAATTCAAGTCTAATCTTTTCAATCATTAAGCTGAGGTTTTACAACCAATATCTGTTTTGTGGTGACTATATTTTCGAACTTGCAAATTTGAGACTTGAGAGCATTTGTAACTCCTAGATAGAATCTACGAGTACAAAAAAAATAGAGATCCACTGATTTGAACTATGAATTATGAGTGACATTAAAACATTCAAAGAATAGATTGGTATTAACGGGTGAAAATTATGAGAATTCCTTGCTTACTTTAGCTATTTCAATCACCTACACGAATGGACCAAGACTTAAATAGGACAATGACAACCTTCCTCAATGTATACCCTAAATCTTCACTAGCTCAAATACTGTATTTTGAGTTCTAAGAATAAATAGAATATCTTAGAAAATTGAAACATAAAACATCCATTCGAAAATTAAATTAAAAACTGTCAGTAGATGAAATATGTGCAATGTTCAACTCAACAAGCACTTTTTAATCTTTCATATCAACCTATTCAGATGTAAAATCTAAAATGGACCAGCAAGTTATAATTAGAAGCACACAAGTCAAAGTTCAAATAGACTGAAGATTTGAATCCTTACACAGTTGAAAATCTTCAGAGCTCCAGGTCCTGCATTACAATAAACCAAAAAGAAATACATAACGGTTAGTTTCTAATACAACTACCACTCAAAACTAGACAGATAATAATCTTAGGAAGCCAAAACATGTGATGAGACCCGAAGGATCAATCCAACAAGTTACAAAGCTTCAACCGAGCACGAGAACAAAATTTGACACACACACCTCTTTTATTTGGATTTTTTTGTAGATTTATAGGAAAATAAAAACAAGATATGGATGGCTAAATCTATGAGCATCTCACCCATAGACTTACCAAACTCGCTCTCTCACTCGTCGGCATCTCACTCCCGAGCAATCAAGCCTTTGTTTGAACAACTCTAACAAGCATCTCACCGGAAAGAGTTAGACAAACGGAACCATTCCTCGGCCTCTCACTCCGGAATGGGGTGTCAAAATGGCATCTCACCAAATCAACCAAACACACACTTTTTTCCAAAAATTCTCAACTCTATCTTATTTCTCATGACAAAGGTTTAGGCATTTTATAGCCAAAAAAACAAGCAACAATTAAACAACAAATTAAAGACGGATAAGATGAAAAGTTTCTCGGAATTGATGAAGAAATGTGGACAGCCTCATGTCGGAAAATGAAGGGTCGGTTGTCCTCATAAAGTGTAGAAAACTATCAATTCCCATTGGATGAAGACCCTTCGATACATCTCATCTATTCCGGCGTCATTCAATGCCTCGGGAAAGCTGTCCAGATTTCGGAATGCTGAGTTATTGCCCATTTCGGCCTTGTTCTTGGATGATTTCGGCACTTTGTTCTTCATAAAAGATGTAGCCCTTCGAATCCTCTTTCCAACAACTAGTCATGGACCTCCATCGGACAAATATAGACCATTTTATGACTGAAACATTGAGCATGCGTCAGAAGAGCCCGGATCACATCAACATGTACCTATGTCAAGATCATGCAAAAGGTGTGCAACAACTGATCTCCAAGTCAGGGATGAAAGTATTCTTTCATTCAGAGTGAACCATAGTATCACTTGCATCCATCATTAGTTTTCCAAGTCACTGTAAATCAAATAACCTCTTAATATAATTTCCTTAATATAATACCTATTCCACTATGAACCATTCCACTGGAAACCTCACGAATTGGCGCAGGTGAACCATAGTAAACTAATTTGAGCACTGTAAAGTGCTTCATTACACTCTAAACCAGTCTCTTGCAAGCATCTAAGTATCTGAACCTAATTTCAGCACTTCATACCCAAAAGTGTAAACCAATTTGAGAAGTTGGAAGAATACCTGACGAGAAGCAACGGAAGGACGATGACGAGAGCCAGATCTGAGCGTGGAGAGAGAGAGAGATCCACAATGGAGGAAGCGAGCACGGGGTAGAAGATCTGAGATCGATAATGGAGGCAGCGAGGGGAGACTGAAGAGAGGGAGATCGAGGATAAGAGAGACCGGGGAGGGTAGCGAGGACGCTGGAGTCATTGGGCGAGGGCGTCGAAGTCGCTGGGAGAGGGCATCAGCAACAATGGAGGCAGCGAGGGGAGATTGGACAGACAGAGATCGACAATGGAGGCTGGTGAGAGAGCAGATCAGAGGCGATATGAGAGGGACTGGAGAGGGAAACGAGGGTGCCGGAGTCACTGGGCGAAGCCGTCGAAGTCGTCGGGAGAGGGCATCGGATTCCAGCTCTTTCAGATCTGGAGAGAGGAGCTGGGCGGCGTCCAGGAGAAGCGGGGTAGGGAAATGAATCAATACGACTAGCTAGGGTTAAGGGAGTTGGGAGATGACCTTCCAAAAAAATGAGTCGGGAGATCCGTAGCCGCGGCAACCCTGCCGAAGCTAGCATCCGTAGTTATTTTCTCTTTTCCCGAAAATGTAGCTACGGACACTTCTCCCGAAGCTATTGTCCTAGTTTTTATTTTGATTCTAATGTTGCCGTAGCTAATGCCGTGGCAAAAGGATACCAATTGCCACGGCACACGCTTGCCGAAGCTAGCAAGGGTGGCAAATTTCTTCTTTTTTTTTTGTAGTGTGAAGGAGTTGCAATGGGGTTTAGGGATTGAAGGGCAATGGTGGGTTGAGTGATGGGTTGTGGAGGGGTGACAATGGTGGGTGCGATTGAAGGACGAGGAGGGTGGTTTGCGGGTATGGTTAGGAGAAACCTATGGTTAATTAGGGTTTAGGGAGGCCGAATAGGGTGGCAATGGTGGGAGTTAAAATTGGGATATGGGGATGTTTTGGTTGGCGATAGAAAAAGAGAGAATGAGGTTTGAGCCTGTTTGATTTGGAATTTGTTTGTTTGAAAGAGAAATTGGGTGATATGGGTTTCGAATTGGATGGGAAAGTACGTCGTTCATTCGCACATCTTCGTTTTCTGCAAAATCTGCATAACCTGGGTGACAAGGGTAAATGGACTCCTAACACGTGACATTTTCAAGGTGGCACGTAAATATTGATATTTAAATGATATTGTCCTAATCATTTCGATCTGAAATTTAAGCGACGATTAGAATCTGATATGAATTTGAATAGTTCAACGAATACCACATATTTCCTTTGATGACATTCTCTTGTTTTTTATTTCAATTTCATTGGTTGCTGGACAACAATGTCGTTTTTTGTTTTAATTGGGTTTGTTTCTGAATTATAAATGAGTTTTGATATACCAAGGTCAGCCGATGTTGTTTTCTGAATGCTTTTGTTCACCTTAGTACGTATGAGTGATGCTATAAAATCTAATCCATGCAGATGAAGGTGTTGGAGGAGGTCGTCAATGGACTGTGGGTTGCTAAAAGGATGGGAAGAGCCGGGGAAGAAAGAGAAAGGGATGCTAGCGCTTCTTTTGACGTTGATGCAAAGAATAAGGGTGATGTTGGGAAGGATGGAGCTAAAGACAAACTTTTCGATGAAAAGGAAGGGATATGAGGCACGAAAGGATGAGGAGGTAAGTTTTCTACTAGGCGACATGGTATTTATGGTTAAGTGACACGGGTTAAAAAATATGGGAATGTCGTATATGAATCTGTTTGTTAATAGTTCATGTGACAAGGTTTTTGTTGTTGGGCGATAGGGTTTATTTAATTTGGTGACACGGGATAAAAAAAATTATGAATATCGATTTTATGAATCTGTATTAGTTGATGTGACAAGGTTATTGCAGTTAAGTGACATGGTTTACTTAGTTGGGTGACATGGGATATCCAAATCTCGGAATGAGAGTTTAAACTTCCTAAGCATTTTTCAAATCTCTGAGACTGCAAAAGTTGAGGGTGTGCGAGGCAAGAAGATAAGGAAGGCTCTAGGAGGTGATGGAGAAGACATGCCCCCCTCGCGAAGAAACCGCAGTGCCGAAAAGGGAAGGACGACGCCGCCAACGCGGACGCGATTCTGGGACTTGTATCGGTGTTCGACAACGATGGCTTAGCCCGGTGGATGGCAAGGTAGCCCACATCTGTATTTGTCTCCAATTATTCTACAAACGACGTCATTCACCTAACATTGTCATCGTGGGTGTGTAGAAGGGATGGGGAGAAGTGGATGACAGGGTACGACACAGAGCTTATGAAGGATTTATGATCTCCATTTCCATGGTAAAATGTAATAAACCACTGACAACTTTTTATCAGAGCGTACTTTTCATACCCCTAAGTTGTTATGAACTTTGTTGGGGCTGTATTTTCTGAACTTTGTTGCTCAAAACTTGTAGAATATTATGATCTCCGTTAGTTAGTAGGTGTAGTATTTTATGAGATTGGTTGGTCAGTACATGTTAGTCTTTTATGAACATCTTATGCACTTGGGGGTTTTCTTTACGAACGTACTTGGTTTTGAAATGTTTGGGTGGAAAAACAAACACGTTAAATCCTTCAAGTGACATGGTCATACAAACAGGTGACATGGTTCATTTTGAAAACAAATTAAAGTGAAACCTCAAACTGTGACACGTTAATTCCTTCAGGTGACACGACCATACAAACCGGTGATAGGGGTTATTTTATTAACAAATTGGAAGACACTAAGAAATGTGAAACGTCAAAATCAAACAAGTGACACGTTAAATCCATCACCTTATCCTCGACTTCCTCCCCCTCCACCGACACCCTAATACTCGTGTCCTCCTTGACACCGTACAACTCCAAATCATCCAAGTCTTCTTTGAGCTTCACTACAAAACCTTCGTCCTCATCTGATACCCTAAAGTCGATTATGGGGGTTGACCCATCCTCCTTCTCCTCCTCACTGGTAATGGATATCACCTTCAACCCTTGACCCATGTCACCCATGTCACCTGAAGAGCTATTCGTGTCACTCAATTAAATCACATTCAGACCCTGTACCCTGTCACCTGAACATATACTCGTGCCACCTGATTGTTTACTCGTGTCAGTAATGTCCATCACATCCAGATCCTTGCTCTTTCCTATGGCAGAGATCAGCTCCCCCCCCCCCAGCATATAACACAACATCTTTCCTATGGCAGGGACCACAGATCTTCTCCATACTTCGAGTTTAGAGATTTAAACGCCTCGAACACCCATGAACCATCGAAGATGATAGTGACGCATACCAAGACGTTTCCACTTCGATATGATTTCGATGATGACATCAATCAGCATAGTGATGGATTTGGTGACATGATATAATATATTAGGTGACACGTATAAAACCACTTCTCTTGTTCATGGTGACAAGATAAAATAAGTTAAGTGACACGTATAATTCCATAATCCGACATGCACCACTTATAGCATAAACAATTGTTCATACATAGAAGCTTCACATATGTGTGTAACCCCAAAGTACCAAAAGTGTCACATGTGCATAACCCCAAAGTGTCAAAAGCTTGACATAAATGTGTTAACCCCAAAGTACCAAAAGTTTGACATATGTGCTAACCCCAAAATACCAAAAGTGTGACATATGTGCTAACCGCAAAATACCAAAAGTTTGTCATGTGTGCGTGGTCCAACCCTTAACCCCAAACTGAAAATGCAAACTCGGACTTTGTGGTGAGGCGTTGGACTACTAAAATACCTATGAACCGGATATAGCTCTGTAGGGATTCTCTTCATGGGCGGGGGAAGCACGCCATCTCCGATAGCTCTGTAGGGATTCTCCATTCTGATCTTGGAGGAACCGGATATAGCACATCCGCGTAACAAGCCTTCCGTGCGTCAACTTTGTAGAACTCATTGACGAGAGCGAAGACATTCGTACCTCGATGCTTGGCAGCGGCTATGGCATGGGTGCACGGGAACTGATCAATGTCGAAGCGCTTGCATATACAGGTACGGGTACTCAAGTTCACAACCCACGACGACGGACCCTTGCGGACCATGAACTCGTGGTGGCTGAGCGCCTTCACATCCAAGCAAATTGCCATGCTATAGTTCGTCTTAAGCGCACCATCCACAAAATCACTCACCAACTTACCCGGTTCAGTGCTCGTTTCTCTGCGCTCGCAAAACCACTTTGACAAGGTTTTTATGATGCCATCAATCAGCGCAGTCAAGGGTAGGTCGCGGGGCTCATTGAAGACAGAGTTGAGACACTCGGAGTTGTTCATCATCATTATGTTGTACCAACTCTCCAAGAAGAATACCCGAGCCCAATTCTGGAAACCGGCCTCCTTCACGTATTGGCCCGCAGGGGCTGACATCACATAGAAATCAGCGAATAACTGTTGGAACTCCGCCCTCGTGTACGCCTCCGCCATCTTGAAGAACATCATCTGCAGCCCCGATACCCCTCTATACTTGCACCGGATGTTTTGAAATAGATGTCATGCGTAGAAGCCTTGCTTTGCAAACACATAGTTGTCCCTTATACCTTGGACGATACTCAAATGGCGATCAGAGACAAACATCAAGTCCATCGTGTCCTCGATAATTTGTAGAATGTTCTTGAAGAAGAAGCTCCATGACTCGTGGTTCTCACTGTCGACGATCGCAAACGCGATCGGGTACACTTTTTGGTCCCCATCTTGGGTTGTGGCAAAGAGAAGCGTGCCCCTAAACTTCCCTTTTAGGAAACTCCCGTCCATTGAGATGACCTGTACATCGAAATCAGTAAATGTCAGTTATGTGACATGATATTTCGTATTAAGTGACATATGACATTGTACAACCGACAGGGGGTTTTACTTTTCAAAGGTGGGGGATCGCCATGCGCCATACCCCGAAGCTAACAAAGGCGTACTTGAATCGTCGGGGTGAGTGCACCTCTACCCTAGTATATGTTCCGGGGTTAGTCTACTCCACCATGTGCAAGTATGGAATAATATCTCGGTAACCATCTTCGTCGCTCCCATGCTTAACCTCCCTCGCTGCCAAGCGTGCCCTTCGGGCCTTCCAGTAGCTACACGTGACGCCGAACTCAGACTTGGTCAGCGATTGCACTTGATGGGGAATGAGGTTCTTTTGAGTGTCGGTGAATCTACGAGTGATAGGTATGATTAGTGTGACTAGGAGGAAATCGAGTTTAAAATATAAAGTATAATTCAAACCGGACTATGCCTACGCAAAATAAATACAAGACCTCCTCCTGATGTAGCAGCGGGAAGTCAGGATCGATCCACGAGGAAACGTGTCAGCGGATCCTAGGCAGCAGAGTAATCTCACGGTCAGAAGTCGACAACAGGTGCTCGAGCTCGACTAGGGTTAGTCGACAGAAGCTCGGGCAGTCGAACAAGACAGCACAGGTCGACAAGGGGTGGTCGATCTCGACTAGCCTTACTCGAGATCGAGTACGGCTCGTCTGGGTCGAGTTGGTCTGGTCAATGTCCTGCACACTTAAGCAACAACGACTCTGGGTCGAGGATCAGCAACTCGAGGTCGACCAGGGGGTGGTCGAGATCGAGTAGAGCAGGGGAACAAAACAAATAGAAAATAAAGAAAATAAAAACAAATGCTTTTAGGGTTTCGAACTAAACTGAATGTAAAAGAACTTCCAAGATTGGGGTTTGCAATGACAATAACCAAGCATGCATAAGGTAGAACCAAACAGATAATCATATAATTCGCATTAAAGGACCAAGCTTTCGCCTTTTCCAACAATTAGACAACTCTCTCAAGAAACCCTAATTGTCTCTACCGATTTTATGTTTATAATCCAAGTTGTTAGCATGGATCTCCATTAGATGGGCAATAAACACATCAACAAGTAGGCGAAGATGCTCAAAATATGATAAAGGTCGGATCTTTACCTTAAATATGCATGGCTATCGTCGGGCTCGCCCCAACCCTAGAAGTGTGTTGACTACTCGCGCTCCATCGCAATCACAGACATCATTGATTTAAAGAAAACTACTTGCATAAAACTAAATTCAAAGCCTTTACAATTCCGGCAATCAACTTTCGCAAACTGCCAAAACCCTAAAACCTTCGAACTCCCTAAACCGTCTCTGTGGAACTAACTAACTTCCTCTGAAATTGAATGATGAAAAACCAGCCCCTAGGGCTTTATTTATAGGCTTCATTCCCTAGCTATTCTAGGAAAGAAGATATCTATCTCTATCTAAAACTATATCTAATTTGCTTAATGATAAATAAATTGTTTTTAGGAAATATATCAATAAGGAAAGGATAAAACTAATTAAGGTAGGTCTTCATGTCTTGATAGATCTTGTCTCCTTAGATAGAACTTGATCAATTCGGATAGAATCTTCCGCCTTCGCGCCCAAGCAACGTCAATTCTAGTCGAACAGGCCACGTCGAGAAGCTTCTAGACACGGTCTCTACTCGACCTCGAGTAGGTCTAGTCGACCTCGAGTAAGGCTCCTCGGCTTGGCTTACTTCTGCTCGATGTGGCTCGGACTGGGGCTCCTGGTGTTTGTCGACCTCGACCACGCCTAGTCGATCTCGAGTAAGGTTGGGTCATCGACTAGGCTTCCTCGGGTGGGTCTCCTCGGCAAGCTCGGATCTCCTCTGGGTGGCTCGTCGATCTCGACCAGCTCTCGTCGAGATCGAGTAAGGTTCGTCTGGCTCATCGTCCTCGGCTTCTCGGGCAGCTTCTCTCTTCATCGACTCCGGATGGTGGCGCTGGGCTTCGTCGATCTCGACCAGGGCTTGTCGAGATCGAGTAGACTCCGGGGCTCGGGTTGTCTGGCTTCTCGAGAAGGCTTGCTCGATCAAGACTGCTCGGCCAAGCTTGTCGATGTCGACTAGGGCTACTCGAGATCGAGTAGCCTGGGTCTTTGGCTTGGTCCTGTATCTCGCTGCTTTCTTGACCTTGGACTTCTGTAGTGGTTTTCCGAGCTTTTCCGACCTTCTGTAGAATTGCTGTAAACGCCTCGATTTCTGCGAATTAAACAGAAACTGGTGTAGATTCCATAATTTTGGCAAATAAACACAAACTACATAGATTCTGTATTATCTAAGCCCATATGAATGCAATGTATACAGAAATCGATATAAAAGTTACCGTAAAACATGACAGATTCAGCTTACAACACACGTATAATGAACTAAGATGACAAGTGAAATATTAAGAGGTGACAGGTAAAACAGTGTTCCAAGGTAAAGTAAAACTTACGTCGACACGAAGTTCCGTCCAATCATACTCGGCGTAGCATGCCAGCTATGGTTGTGCGCCACGTTCAGGTCACAAGTATGCTTCTGGATATACTTTCGGATGGTCCACATAGTGGTGCGATTATAAGGCTTTGCCCTACACATCCACGTGCACTTTTTGTCCACACATCCAACCACATATAATGTTTTTGTCGACTTCTTCACACTAAACTCAAAGCAGTTCTCCACCGCATTCCAGCGAAGCTGAGTCTGAAGGTCAGCCTTCGATGCAAATATTTGTCCCTCCGAAAGTTCTATGATGTTGCGTCGTGGGTCCTGGGTGTGTGGTGTTATTCTTTACACCATAGCCTCAACGATCTCCATTGTAGGTGGGGGTGCGCTAGACCTCGGCATGCAATCTTCAAGTTCCATCATCACCTCATCCTCAACTTCCTTCCCCTCCACCGACACCCTTATTCTTTTATCCCCGACAATGCTGTGCCACTCCAAATCCTCCCACTCTTCTTCGAGCTTCACCCCGACACGATCGCCATTGTCGGAGCCCCCAACGTCGAGTTCGGGGGTTGACCTATCCTCATCTTCACTGCTAATGGCTATCACCTCCAACCCCTGTTCCATGTCAGATAAAGAGTTATCCGTGCCACCCAATTTGATCACATCCGGATATTTTCCCCTGTCACATGAACACATACCCATGTCAGCTGATCTGAAGTCCGTGTCACTAATGTCCATCAAAACCAGGTCTTTGGTCTTCACTATGGCATCGGTCACCTCTCCCTCAGCACATAACACGTCATCTATAGAAACAGGGTTTAGTTGTGACTTACCTTCGACCTCACATATCACAACCTCATCCACTTCGTCCACTTTTTCGGAGGCAAGTGTCCCGCTCAAAAGTTTTTCCACGATGGCTTGCTTTAGTTCAAAGGTCTCCTTACGCAGTGGACCAACATATATGGCCATGGGCCATGGATGTTCTCCAGACTTCGAGTTCAGGAACTTAAACGCCTGAAGGTCGTCATCGTCAGCTATCGGGATTGGATGACCGCCTTCTTTCGACTTTAGCATGTAAAAAAACGCCCACTCTTCATATAAAGCACCATCGCCAACCTTCACCATGATCAGTTTTTTTAAAGAGGTGAAGTCAATGTTATCTTGGATCATGACATTCTTGTGCGTCTTCTCCCCCTTAAACACCCATTGGCCCCCCTCGAAAACCCAAGAACCATCGAAGATGAGAGTAACGCATACCAAGGCATTTCCACCTGAAAGTGAAATGAGGGATGAGGGGAAACGTTCGTTGGTATCTAGTTTTTGTCATAGATGAGGAGTTCTTTGTCAAAAACACTTACCCATTGCAGCCGAGAAGATAGGTTTTTGTGAAACAAAGGTGACACGAGGATTCTGATCACTGACAGGAGCACAGAATGAAGGCGACAAGTGATTTGCATCTGGAACTACAAGCTCTCCTCTTCTCTTCCATAGTGGAACCTTCTCCATCTCTTTCTCCATGTGTTTATGCTTTAGAAAATCTGAGAAAATGGAGAAAATGAAAAGTTTCTACCATCCTCCTCTTTTATACCATCCACATGGTTAGACATCACATCACTTCCATCCAATCACTCTTTTTTGGCGCCAAAACCCAATTCTACAAAATCTTTTCCCTCCCTCACGTGTACCCTCCCACCTTGCAACTTGCAACCTGCCAGGCAGTTGACTTTTTTGTTTTGCAAAAGTAACCCATGGTCTACCCTTGCCATTTTAAAAAAAATTGACATTTTTGCAAAGTAAAAAAAAAGTGTATAGTTATACAAATAGCCCTTAAATTATTATGTGCAGGTATGCCACAATCTAATTTTGAATAACTTTGAAGGCCCACAATGGATTCCACACCAGCTGTAGAAGATCAATTACGAAGACGTTTGGAATTTGAGGATGATAAGGATCTTATTGATTTTTCCATAGATAATAAAAATGCAAAGATCGTCCATGACAAAAGTCTCTAAAGCAATGATACCAATTGTCACCATGGAGTTCAAAAAGATTATCTATTTTCAAGTTTTAACTATAACAACTATTTCCCACACTCAGCCTTGTCTTATTGATTCTACTGGGATGACTATGATGTCTATGCAAAACTCTTTCAAGGCAGTGATATGTGACCGTTCAACCCTTTGAGGTTTTGGCCTGGTTGTTATACATGTGTGGGCAGGGGCGGAGGGAGGGGGGGGCATGCGGTGGCTCGAGCCGCCCCCCCCCCCCCCCCCGGGAAAAAAAAACAAATTTTTATTTTTATTTTTATATATATATATAGTAAAAGAGGTTTAAATGAAACAAAAAGGATGTTATAGCACAATGGTAAGAAGCGCACCTGGGGAGAATTAAGGTCGGCGGTTCGATCCTCCGTTTCGCCAGATTTTTCATTAATTTTTTTTTAAAATGGGACAAAACCCTATTCGGCAACCTCCTCATTATTTTCTTTTTCTTTCACAACACAGACGCGGACGAGAGGCGGCGCGGCGACGAGGCTTCGTTCATACTGGTTCAGTACTTCGGCGGTGGACTGGTGGCTAGCGCGGCGCAGCCGGAGCGGACGCAGAGAGGTGGCGGCGAGGCTTCGGTGGTGGCTGGCGCAGGCGCAGCAGCAGCGGCGGCGAGGCTTCCATAGAGATTCCGAACTTCGAAGGTAATTTTTGATCTTCCATTCTTCAAATTCAGTTTACCATCATATGAATTAATGAATTGCAATCTGAAATTGTGAATAAGGTTTGAGATTTGTAGATTTGTAGTTGCAATTTTGTAATAGGGTTAGTAGTTAGAACTTCCAATTTGTGATTTTAAATGTGTGATTTGCAATTTGTGAATAAGGTTTGGAAATTTGGAATTGCAATTTTGTGGATAAGGTTTGGATTTGCAATTGTGTGAATAGATGGTTTGTGAATTTGGGATTTTGGTCTAATATGGTATTATGAATTCAATTTGTGTTTTGTGCTATTTTATTTTTAGTATTATGGATAAGTTTATTACACGATCCAAGAAGCTATCTATTGCAAATGGTGTGCCTTCAAGTGAATGTGGATCAACGCCTTCACCTATTCCTAATTCTAATCCACCTCCAAATGTTGAAACAAATGTGGTTGGAAGACTTGGAACTGAAAGTGCCCGAGATGATGTTAGGGGAGAAAAAAGAGCTCGAACCGAAGAACCATGTGATTGGGTTATCGTTAGTGATCCGGCGTTACGGAAACCTACCAAGGAATTTGTACCATTGATTAGAGACGATGTTATGAGGGCATATATGGTTCAAGGTCCTTGTCAACCGTCTTCACATGATTTTCCCCAAAGTGATTTTGGAAAGACAAAGAGAAGCTTTCAAGGGTGGTGGTTCAATGATAGAGAATGGTTAGAATATAGTGTTTCCAAAGATGCTGCATTTTGCTTTTGGTGTTACCTTTTTAAGGGTGATTTAGGACCGAAATTTGGAGATGGGGTATTTGTGAAGGGTGGGTGTCGCAACTGGAAGAAGGCTCTCCAGAAATTTGGTGAACATGAGGGGAGTGTAGGTAGTCAACACAATGATGCAAGAAATTTGTTGATTGCTTACAAAAATCAACAAATATGATGGAGCTTCTAATATGATGGAGCTTTTTTGCTCAGCATCTTTGAAAAGTGGGTTGGATGAATTTTTTGCTCAGCATGGTTTATCATTCTCCAAACTCAGAGGTCAGGGATATGATGGAGCTTCTAATATGCGAGGTGAATATAATGGGTTGAAGACTCTTATATTGAAGGAAAATCCATATGCAAGGTATATTCATTGTTTTGCTCATCAACTACAATTAGTCATTGTTGGTTGTGCAAACAAAGTTTCAGGTGTAGCAGATTTCTTTGGATATTTGTTGTTGATTACAAACATGGTCGGAGCTTCGTGAAAAAGGAGAGATGAGTTCCGACAAAGCCAACATGATGAGCTGGTGGAAAAGTTAGAAAATGGTGAGCTAGAGACGGGAAGAGGATTGAATCAAGAAAGTAGTTTAGCTCGGCCAGGAGCTACACGTTGGGGTTCACATTATACAACGATCATTCGTCTTTTAACGTTGTGGTCTTCCACGACCAAAGTGCTTGAAAACTTAAGCGATGATTGAGGAGACTCAACCATCTAGGGGAATGCAGCCAGTTTGGGTGAAAAGAAAGATAGCTACCAATTTGTTTTTATTGCTCATTTGATGAAGATTGTATTGGGGTGGACAAATACGTTATCACAGATGCTGCAACAGAAAGATCAAAATATCGTTGAGACTATGTGTCAAGTTCAAATCGCAAAGAAGAAGTTTTAACGATTGAGAGAGAATGGGTGGGCTGATTTCTTAGAGGGGGTGAATGCTTTTTGTGCTAAGCATGATCTCATCATTCTCAACATGGAAGATAATTTTGCAAGTCGATATCGTTCAAGAAGTGCGGGAGAAGCTGTGAAAATGACAAACTACCACCACTTTCGAGTTAACATATTCTGTCAGGTATAGTCAATTTATTTTTCCTTTTCAATTCAAGTGCTTTATTATTTCTGGATCAAATCTTCATGTCATTTTAAATTATTATTAGTAATAATAAGCTATATTTATAGGTTATTGATCAAATTTCTCAAGAGATGGAGAATAGATTCAATGAGTCAAGCACGACATTACTCACTTGTAGCGCTTGCCTTAATCCCAAGAATTCATTTTCCAATTACAGTAAGGATAAGCTAATTCAACTTGCGAAACTCTATCCACAAGATTTTTCAGAAGTTGATCTATATGCACTTGAAGTAGAATTAGATGTGTGGATTGAAACCATGAGAGAGAATGAAACATAATCTGCCTTAGAAGATATTGGAGATGTTGCTAAGAAGATGGTTGTTGGGGGACTTAAAAACCCTTTGCACTTGGTGTTTCGTCTGATTGAGTTGGTGTTGTTGTTACCCGTTGCTACTACAACTGTGGAGAGGGCCTTCTCTACGATGAGTCTTGTGGAGACGGATTTGCGAAACAGAATGGGAGATGAGTACCTCAATAATGCTCTAATGTGCTATATCGAGAAAGGAACCTTCAAGAGAATTGAGAATGAAGTGATTATGAAGCATTTTCAGAAAATGAAAACTCGTCGGATGGATTTACCCCCTCCATCGTCAAACTAAATTTGTCTAGTTGTATTGTACTATTTCTGTCAAACTTATTATGTCTTATTGTATTGAACTATTTTGTAGTATTGAAGTCCTAGTGTATCAATGGAAACTTCTGTCATGTTTTTCGTGAACTCGTCAATTTTTTTCTGAGCCCTCCCCCGGAGAAATCTCTGGCTCCGCCCCTGTGTGTGGGTGCTCTAGTTGCTTTATTGTTGATGTTTCCGATTTCCACTCTCATCCCTTGCTGCATTTATGTTTTTACTATTTTGCTATAAATAGTTTTTACTGTTTTGGAAAAGATATTGGGTATAGTGTGGAGGACCTCGTATGGAATTGTCTGAAAGCGAAGAAGGTACCAAGACCAATGATCTTTTGCTCTAGTGGTAAGAGTGAGGTACCCCAAAGGAGAGGTCTCGGATTCGAATCTCACTTGGTACATTTGGTGGACCATATTAATTCTCACAAGTGCGTACGGTCAAGCAGTGTCTACTAATCTGTAGAGCTAAGCCGAAATGATGAAGTGGTCAGCGTGCAGGTAGGTGAGGTTGCGACCGCGAAGTGGTCCGCATGCAGGTAGGTGAGGTTGCGACCGCAGATCGCACTTTGCGAAAGTGGTACTGAGCCTCCTAAAAAAAATCCTTCAAGGGATTTATGGGGTATGGGGCCGCGAAGCGGTGGGGCCAATCACTATAAAAAGTTTACTCTACTAAAGTTTTACCAATGACCTCTTGCTCTAGTGATAAGAGTGAGGTACCCCAAAGAAGAGGTCTCGGGTTCGAATCTCACTTGGTGCATTTGAACCATATTAAGCCGAAGTGGTGAAGTGGTGTATACTAATCCGTAGGGCTAAGCCGAAGTGGTGAAGTGGTCCGCGTAAAGGTAGGTGAGGTTGCGACCGCAGATTGCACTTTGCGAAAGTGGTACTGAGCCTCTTAAAAAAAAACCCGCAAGGGGTTTCTGGGGTATGGGGCCTCGAAGCGGTGGGTCAGTCACTATAAAAAGTTTAGCCCCAGTCGATCCCTACTTCCGCCTCTTTCCTTGGTGAAAATCCAAAGTTTACCTTGTTCCTTACCAGTGGGTCGAACCGGACGACGCAAGCCGGTTTACTTAGTACGTGACTCTTGCCGGTTGGATCACGTGCTCTGGGTTCCTCGTCATAAAAAAAACAGAAATTTCGCGAGGTACCCCGAGGTATTGCAATTTTTGCGAGGTATACAACTCTTTTGCATATTTCATGTGGTACCCCTGAGGTTTTGAATTTTTTCGCCTCGTGCCCTTCCCGGTTAAATTTAACCTATTCCGTTAGTTTTCAATATTAAAAAAAAAAGAAAAAAAAAAGAAGGAATAGACGAACCCTGAGGGCTTTGGGAAATTGGAAACCCTCTCAACTTTTCTCTCTTCCAAGCCCATCCATCACCCTCTGCGGCGAGAAGCGAAGAGAGAGACCAGATCTGGCCCCGGCGAGGATGACGAGGGAGAGGAAGGTGAGCCGAGAAGAGGAGGGCTGGTGGAGGAAGGCGGTGTTGGCGAGGGCGACAGAGAGAGGGTTTGTTGCTCCTTACTCGATACTCGTCAATTTCACGTATAGAACCCTAACCCCCAAATTGCTCTGCTGGAGGACTCTTCTTGCTCCGGGCAGCCGGCCGCTGCCGAGGTCCAAAGATGGCAACACCAGTCAATTGAAGTTGAAGGCGGCGATTCTCGTTAGCCCACTCTGTCACCGTCACCTATCAGGGCCTCTACTCCCATCATTGATCGTCGTCAGTCATGGTATGCCTTTTATTCTCCATGATTCTTGACTTTAGTTTAAACTTATCTTATCTCTTGAAATTCATCCAGTCTGAAAATGTTTTATATACGAATCTGCACTTAATTTTAATTTGATTAGCTACTTAGAAAAGGAAGAAACATTTGACATTTTAGTTGTCAGTGTTAGTGACCACCAGAACTTCATTTTGATTACTTGTAGAGTTTGTGCTAAATCAGCTATGAAAGCTCTCACCTTTATTTGCAGTGTACTGTCTTTGTTCTCTTCATTTGATGCCTTTGTTCTCTTCATTTGACGTCAATGGCAGCCTAGCCTCCTTTCATTCTCTATTTCACTGCTTTCCTATTGCAATAGACAATGTCTTCTAAAACTCTCGTCATTTATCTTCCTTAATGGTAGAGGGAGTGCACTTGACATGTTCCTTCAAATTGATTGGAAATTAGGCAAATCTGACACTATTTGGAGATTTCACCCCCATTTCATGTTTTTCCACACTATTTGGAGCCATGGTTAAGTGTAAGCATTTCTCTCTTGCTATCTGTTTATGCAAGACATTAGCTATATAAGATATGGACTATGTTGATTTGTTCAATTTATTAACCTTGCTTTTATAGTCACCTTCAATTGAACATATCAAATTTCAGCCAAGAGAATCCTAAACCTGGAAAATTAAAATTCATAGTGAAAAAAAGACTGAAAACATACAATTTGAATGTGCTTATAAGCAACTCTAGCAATATATAGATAAGAAACAACAACTTAAAAGGCAATAACTAGGTGAGCACGACAATGAAAATGAAAAGAAAAATGCATAACTCAATTTCAACATACCCATTGAGTTTCAAAGCTATGACAATATGTGCGTTGTTTTTAGCCTATTAGCTCAAACGGGAGAGCATTGTGCTCATGCACAAAGACGTGGGTTCGAATCCCACATAGGCTAATTGAATTCTAGAACCATTTAAGTACTTTGTTAACTGAATTTGAGAAATTTAATTGAAATTCTTTCCCAATTCACTCTGATTTTAGTTGTCATACTAATAAATTGAAATTCTTTAAAAAATAATTCTTTCACCTCTGTGAAAGTATTATGACAACAAACAAGATGCATTGTAAAAATAGCTTATGAGAGCAAAAATAGATTATGACGGCAAACAAGATGCATTATAAAATAGCTTATGACAGGAACTAATAGATTGAAAGCTATTCAGATTTAAGGTTTCGATATGTGATTCAATCATGCAATCCAAAAAATTAAAGACCTGGTTGGAGCTATTTGGAAATGCTTGTAGCCTGTGTGGGATTTGAACCCACATCTATGTGTATTGAACACATCGCTCTCCCATTTGAGCTAAAAGGATAAAAAGTGAAATATCAAATTTTAGCTATTTTACTTTAGTGTTAACAGTTCCTGATTTCTGAGTCAATGACAGGAATGACTTGATTATCCCATATATATCATGTAAAAGAAGGCAATGCAGAATTTTGGAAAGATGGGAAAGTGCTAATAGCATTTAGTGTTAACATGATTAAATTAAGAATGCACCGTGTTTCCTACAGATACAAATGAATAATATAGATATTTCATAGTTGTTGCAGAAGGTATAAAATGCCATATGTTTTATTTAAAATTTCTCCATAAAAATACGTTCTTAATTTGGCTCTTTGCCTACAGCCGAAGTAGACCTTTCATCATGTGCCAGCGCCTCTACAACACTTTTAAGTCATTCGACTTCTTATAATTCAAGAGTAGTTTTGAGCTACTAAATATTTGGATAATTCCTACTTTTAGAAAGTGACATTGGGTATTTTGTACAAAAGATTCCACCAAAAAACTACATAAAGAGACTTACAATTAACTAATTAAGACCATGATATTATCCATATATTTTCTTAGACATACCCTCCACCAGGATTTAGAACCTTCTGCTTTCTATCATCGTGACACATTGAATCGTCTACATAGTTTAACAAATTTAGAACTAATAGAAGTCCTTACAAAAAAAAACTCCAATAGAAGCAATTTGTGTGAATAAGCTTATTGAATAGGAGACAAAAAAAATTGTCTGAGAAATTTTAGAATTTACAGGCCACATTATCTCAATCTAAACCCTAATTTCAGAACAATTTGTGTGAATAAGCTTATTGATGTGTTCATCCTGTTTTTCTTCCCTTAATATAGTATGAAAGTAGATAGATAGATAGATCTACTAAGTTTAACATCATCCAACGGAAGCAACAACAACCATAAGTAATAAAAAACAGAAGCAACAACATCATGCAAACTTGAAATTGAAAGACTGTAATCATATCTTCAAGAAACAACAACCAACAACTAGTGAGCAGAAGCAACCGAGAGGAATTAGTCCATTGTAATAAGAAATGCAAAATCACAATCTGTCAGACAAAATAAAACCCAAACCCTAATCACATACTCAAAACCTCCACTCACAATCTGATTATTTCAATCACATATTTACAAATTCAAAACTGAAGTCGATCAACAGTTTAGGAACCCCCAATTCGAACTTCACACAGAGAAAAGGGTTCAAAATCCGACATACCTGACACGACCGAGAACTGATAGATTCCGACCACTGCCTTCACCACCCCTTCTGGCGCCTCCGGTGCGGCCTGCCTTCGTCTTCTCTTTCTCTCTCCCGACCTGCCTTCGCCCTTCTCTGGTCGACCTTTGTTCGTCTTCTCTCTCGCTTTCTTTCGTTCCTTTTTTTTTTAAATTGAAAAGTAACGGAGATGAAGGCTCCGTTAATTTTAACCGACAAAGGGCACGAGGCAAAAAATACCAAAACCTCAGGGGCACCACACGAAATATGCAAAAGAGTTGTATACGAAAATTGCAATGCCCCAGGGTACCTCGCGAAATTTCAGAAAGAAAAAAAAGGTACCAAGAACTTACACAAGGTCATTAAATATATGTATAATGGTGTCTTGACTAGAAACACCGAGTACTTCTCGGTGGGGTTAGGTTTGTATCAAGGTTGGGTCAGCCTTGAGCTCATTCTCTTTACAATTGTGATGGATGATAGTATTATTCTAGTGGATGATAATAAGAAAGGGGTTAGTGAAAAGTTGGAGCATTTGAGGGAGAACTTGAAGGATAAGTGTTTTAGATTGACCGTAACAAAGAGAGAATATGTAGAAATCGACTCGGCGAAAGAGGATATGATGTTTGAGGCTTATGCCAGAGGGAAATTGGACCATACTTGTCTTCCTGCGGATCCTTCAGAATCCTCTTCTTCTTCATTTTGTCACTCTCTCTTCCTCTCTAGCAAGTTTAACTGACCTCCAAACGATCCATCTTGATTGCGATGTGTCAAAAAGTATACATTGTTAACGCATTTCAACCATCCATGGAGCTAATATGACCAAAATTGTGATGAAAACTCTTAGCAATTATCACAGTACACTATTTTTCTTTGATGATTTTTCTTGGCTGCCCTTTGTAATCTTTTCAATCACTCATTTCAATGCTTCCTTCTGCATCACTAACATTGCTGGACCCTTCAACTTCTTCAGCATCTTCTTCATCAGTCTCCATGGCATCGTCTTCATCATCGCTCTCATCGTCGTCATCATCGTATATCACCGGAGCAGCTGGCTCATCCTCATCCGTAAAATCACCAGCAGCCTGCTCAAAAATGAGAGCCAATAGATGGTCAAGGAGATTTGATAAGAAGTCCTTGTTAATGTCTGATTCAGAGAAAATCCTTACCCCTGCACACAAGGAATCCAAACTGCTGGATAGTTGCACAGCAGCGCCAAACGTCGAAACTCGAGATTCGATCAGCTGCCAAATTGAAATAAACCCCTCAGCCTCTAATAATAAGAAAACAAAGAAGCTGGTTCTTACGAGCGTGTTTTATGGGTGTATCTTTAACAAGCCTTTTACTTTGTTATCGATTTAAGTTTAAGCTTCTAATGTAGCTGAGTAATAGACCAGCTTACCTGATATAGAGAATTGAGTGCAACAAGAGAAGATTCTTGAGACATAATCTTGCTAGCATGCTGAAGAAGCAAACTTCTTAACCAAGGAAGAGCACAGGCCAGAACTGCTCCTCTACGTAAAATTTCATAAACAAGTTAGTAGTATCCTTGATAGAAAATAAGTAAGAGAGACTAAACATATAGATTCTACCCGTCCCAACAGAAGGAATCACATTTTAAAAAAATGCACGATTGATTGAAGGAAATATATGAAACCAATTGCACATTCCAGAGTCGTAGAATGTGATAATTTGCTAGACAATGATGGAAAGTGACAAGAAACACATTGTATGTGAGGAGCATTAAATCATACATCCCAAAGAGATAATGGATACCAAATACTAGATTACAGAATTCACCTTGATTGAACAATAGCCAGAAGTGAGTTCAAGAGCTTGAATATATCATGGGAACTTAGGAGTAAAACTGAATTTGATATTACCTGCCACGAGAAGTCACATCAAAATTAGCAACATGACTATGCAGGCATTATGTTAGCTACTATAAACAAGGTAAATTAAGACCTTCTGATCCTGGTTATATAAGCAATCTAGCAAGAGTGCCCTATCATCAGCATGGATTGCTTGCTTGAGCAAAATATGAACCGAATCTGCACTAGGAGGTAGTACTGGAGGAGGCTCTTGTTTTTGCTCGACTTTAGCAGTCTCATTATTTGCAAAATCAAAACTTGCAAGTTTCTCAGCTATAGTTGGCTCGTTTTCATTCACATCTACTCCATCAATAACCTCTTTATCATCTGCAATCCAAAATAGAAAAGGTGAACAATATCAGCACAATTATGGACTGAACTAAAAATGTAATCGCAACAATTTCTTAGATACAACAACTGCACTAAATGCTACAACAACAACCCAGTTTATCCCGCATTAAAGCGGGGTCTGGGGGGTCAGGATGTACGCACTCTTTCGCCGAACAAGTCGAGAGAGTGTTCCGATAGACCCAGAATAATAGGACAATAGAACAATAGAACCACATAATAGTAGGCCTCACAAGTGATAAAAACAGTCCAAGGGTTTCTCCAAATATCTTGTCATCTAGAACTAATTCCATGTACCTAAATCACCCCCAATGCCTGTTGTCCCAATATACTGACAGGAACAGTCAGCTGTTTTTGCTTCTGCACTAAATGCTACAAGTGATAAAAACAGTCCAAGGGTTTCTCCAAATATCTTGTCAGCTAGAACTAATTCCATGTACCTAAATCACCCCCAATGCCTATTGTCCAAATATACTGACAAGAACAGTTAGCTGTTTTTGCTTCGTTGAGTTGTTGTAATATACTCAATAAAAAGTTGTTTCAGGTTCAAAGATAAAGGTCTAAAGAAGAGAATGATTTGTTTCTACCGAGTCTGTCTCTCTTCTCTATCACCCTTTTAGACTATCTATTAATATGTTGAATTAGTGCCCCCACAGTCAGAGGGGGTGCATCACTTGGACAAACACTCCAGAAATGAGAGATAAACCCTAAAAGCGAGGAAGCTCGAGATCACTGATTCATAACTAGCACCGGCGGAGGAAGATCTGCCTGGCTACCCGAAGAGGAGTACTCTGTAGCTTAAGGCAGAAATACCCACTACAAGTGTGCGATGGATGATAAGCAAGGGACCTCCCCTGAGTACACTCTTTACAGAATTAGATACTAGTGCCCCCATTCACGCATACCTTCAGTGCGGTAATGGAAGAGTTGGGCCCTATTCCTCTATCAGTTATTCGCATAATTTGGAGTTAAATAGGAAAGCATTGAGGTTATTGTAAATTGATGTATTTTTTTATAATTAAGTACAACAACATTGTTTGTCAGTTGTCACTAAAGTTCATCAATGTACTTAATCATCACTTTCTTCCACAAGGATGCTTACTTTTGGCAGTTTGATCTCCCCTTGCAATAAAATCAGTTTTTTCATTGAAGATAAAAGATTTTCTTCATCTGATAATATCTAGTCCTAGAAGTGATAATATAAATAAATTAATAAATAATTCACCTATAATACTACTAGTAAGTGACTTTCTCTATTTCACACACATGGTTTGATTTAATAGTTATGAAACTCCTTGAAAAGAAATCAAATCACACGAATATGATAGAGTTTGTGATCAATATTCTTTGTTTTGGGTGGGTGGGTGGGGCTAGCCCATCGATTATCCTATTTTAGCTTTTAGGCATATGATTAGTCAACTTAGATTTTTTTTTATCCTCAAGTCAGGATGTATTTGCGTTTATCTATATACAACAACAACAACAACAACAACCCAGTATATCCCGCAATAAAGAGGGGTCTGGGGGGTCGGGATGTACGCACTCTTTCCCCGAACTAGTCGAGAGAGTGTTTCCGGAAGACCCAAAAAAGAGCAAAGGGAACGTCCCATGACACCTAGTAGGAGATTAGGTACTAGACAGCCGATAGACGGAAAACAGATAAGAAGGTAACCGACAGAGAACAGAAAGAAAGCAGAAAGAGAGGTACAAAGGAAGCAAAAGCAATGTCCCAGCACCCATCCAAGGGAATCTAAACATCCAAAGCCCGAATGCATCTCCTCCAGTGGTCCCTATCCGAAGTCATATCCTCCGCAAGGTTCAGCGCATTGAGATCCCGTCGAATAACCTCCATCCAGCTCTTCTTCGGTCTACCTCTCCCTCTGCACAAAGCTCCAAGCTCCAAGCTCTCACACCTACGGACAGGCGCTGATAAATGCCTTCTACGAACGTGCCCAAACCACCGCAATCTGGACTCCCGTAGCTTATCAACGATACTCACAACTCCAACCTTGCTTCTAATGTCCTCGTTTCTGATTCTGTCCAGCCTCGTGTGCCCACTCATCCATCTCAGCATTCTCATCTCAGCCACCGCCAACTTCTGTTCTTGGGCCTTAGTACTATGCCAACACTCCGCGCCATATAACAAGGTCGGTCTGACAACCACCTTATAAAATTTCCCTTTCAGCTTAGTCGGGACTTTCTTGTCACAGAGAACCCCAGAAGCTCTCCTCCATCTCATCCACCCTGACTGGATTCTATGCTCAATATCCTTGTCGATACCCCCATCGCTTTGGACGTACGAGCCAAGGTACTTGAAATGCTCCTTCCTTGGGACAAGATCCTCCCCCAATCGAACGGAAGCCTCCGGGGCTCTGGCCTCTCCAAAGCTGAACTGCATATACTCGGTCTTGGTCCTACTCATTCTGAAACCCTTAGACTCCAACACTTCTCTCCAACCTTCTAGTCTGCGAGCCAATCCCGTACTAGATGCGTCCACAAGAACAATATCGTCGGCAAACAGCATGCACCAAGGTACCTCCTCTTGGAGAGAAGCCGACAGTGTATCCATAACTAAAGTGAATAGAAGCGGGCTAAGCGCAGAGCCCTGGTGAAGCCCCACTCGCACCTCAAAATACTCTGAATCCCCACACGACGTTCTAACACTTGTCTGCGAATCGTCATACATATCCCTGATAACTCTGATGTACGATCCCGGCACTCCCTTTTCTGCCAAGCATCTCCAAAGAAGCTCTCTCGAAACCCTGTCGTAGGCCTTTTCTATATCAATGAAAGCCATATGCAGATTCTTCTTTCTATCTCTGTGCATCTCAATCAGTCGCCTTAACAGGTGGATAGCCTCAACCGCAGATCTGCCAGGCATAAATCCAAACTGATTCTCCGAAACGTGAACCGATCTCTGAAGTCTCATCCCAATCCCCTATTTTCTACTCTTTTCTTTTCGCCCCTCTCTTACCTTCCCTTCTCCTTGACTTTGTTTTTTTCTTTCTTTACGTTTATCTATATATTACCTTAAATCAGAAGACTTTGTTGACGTGTCTTTTTCTCTTTGATTTTAGTTAATTCAACCAATCCCCTATTTTCTACTCTTTTCTTTTCGCCCCTCTCTTACCTTCCCTTCTCCTTGACTTTGTTTTTTTTTTTATTTCTTTGTTTGCCTTTATAACTTTTAACCTACTATTAGTCATATATATAATATTGGTCTTATTGTGTTTATTAATTTGTTTACACAAGCCGAGTATATTCACTTAGAGTTTGGATAACTTGGTCTCACCCACCCATCATCCTTTTTTATCTTCATTATGTAAGATTAACCTTACAATATTTTTTTACATACAATTTCATCCATTCATATAACCAAACTATTTTTTTTTCAGGAATCCTATGGATGAAATCTAACGCAACGATTTCATTCATTCATATATTTGTTAACATAATTAACTATTTGTATTTTATTCATTTTTTCCATCCTTATAATAGATATTTTATATTTTTTCCCTCGAGCACGGGATTTACTTTAATGTTAGTTAAGTACCGCAAATTTGGGTTTATGAGTGCTATTATAGATTATTATTAAATTATATGAGTTATTGACCTATGTTGTGCATTAAAATATAAGGAAATAATCAAGTTTGTTCTAAGTCCGTCTAGGCGTTAGAACATTGATTACATCTAAACAAAAAGCTATGCATATAAGCTAATTTTATTAAGCAATGTAGCACAAATTACCCTAATGAATATCCTAATCTGCAAGGAGAATCACCACTGCGATCATGTCAATCCAAAACCTTATCAATGAATCAATGTAAAAAGACTCAAGGGATAGGATTTGAGTTGTGCTATCTTACCTGTGGGTGTCTCTGCAAAAGTGGTGTTGGCTTCTGGCTCCCTTCTTTTCTTCTTTGAGCTTTTCTTGGCACTCTTTGAAGCAGATGCTTCCAATACTGTGGTACTGCCCATGATATTTTCCCTACAAACTAACAACCACAGAATCAAAACCAGATAATAAATTAATCTATTTGCATTCCATTGAAAGGATCCAACAGAAGTTCTCAACAAACAAACAAGCAAGAGGGGACAAAAGTGTGCCCCTTTGCATTTAATTTGACACCTCAATTGAAATGAAGAGCTCTGCAAGAGCCAAAGGGTTTAAAAGTGAAAATTGGATTCGTCGTACGCCCTAGTTTTCCGTTCCGGGAACGTCGAACCGAAACCGTGAAGAACGGAGAACTAAACAGACTTACAGAGAACGAGTGAACAATGGCAAGGACCTCTCTCTGGCTTTTGCTTTTGAGTTGGTGTTGGTGGCGGCACTCCCAAATCAGAACACAACTACAGAAGAGAGGGGCAAGGGTTTTTGCTAACACGCGGTTTGGATTTCAATGTTTTCCTGAATTTTAAACCGGGCCAATTAAACTGAACCGGACATGGACCGGGTCCATGGTTCTTTTTAAAGCTGACATCGGCACACCACGCAAAGACGCACATTCAGTATTCAGTATTCAGTATTCAGTAACGACGGAGACACAGAAAATGGGGACGACGTCGTTTCTGAGGAACAGGTACTGGGTTCTGCGCCACGGCAAAAGCATTCCGAACGAGAGGGGCCTCGTTGTCTCATCTCTGGTTAGACCTCCCATTCCCCAATCCACTCCTTCAATTTCCGTCTTTCCGATTTGTTTTCGGATTTTCGTTTCGTGCTTCAATTGAACCGATAATTCTTAGGTTTTGCATGCAACGAACGAATTCATCATCACCCTGGAGTCCTGATTTAGTCCGATTTTGCGTTTCCCGATTCCGCAATTTAGGGTTTTGCTTATCTACAATTCAAATTTTATAACAGCTCATGCTTTTCGGTTGAATTGGTTCCTTGATGCAATTCTAGTAATCAACAGCCCAAGTTTCATAATTGCTACTCTAATTTCAGTGTTGACAAATTGTTATTATTCTAATTTCATTTGATTTCCCATTTGTGATTTTGATGTGATGATTTTCTCTATGATTCTTTGCTCGATCTCGAATGGCCTCGTGATGATTTGTTTTAGTGTAGGTTACATTTCCATCTGGGGAGATCTCCTACAACACTTTCCTACCCCCTCCCTACATCACAAGAATATTTAACCTTTATTTAATCTTAAAAAAAATTATGAAAATTATATTTATATTCATAACAACTATTTTTATATATTTATAAAATTTTATTTTGAAAAATCATGTTTTACAATTTTTAAAAAATTTAAAGGCAATATTTTGTAAAATACAATTATTAAAAATTTTAAAACAAGATTTTTCAAAATAAAATCATGTAAGGAATGTTGTAGAAAATCCCATCTGCATTTCCATTGGTTAATCATTCTGTGAATATACAGGAAAATGGGGTCCTTGAAGAATATCAGCTGGCTCCAGATGGTGTCATCCAAGCACAGTCCGCTGGGGAACTTTTTCGCAAGGTTGTACCGTAGAAACTTTCATGTTACATGTTTTTTTTTTAATATCATCGTGCTTTTCTGCGTCCTTATAAACAAAATAGTGGTTCATTGAAAGTGCCATTTTTACTGGGCATATGCTTTTAGCTTGCTGTGTGGCCTGGCCTGCTGTATCTAGGATCCTCGGTTATCATGTTGATGTCTTAGGAACCACTCCGGACCTTCTTAATCGTAAGCCTGAAATATTTAGATACTCAAATCATGCTTCTTGAACCTGTTCTTCCCTTACATCATTTGTAATTATCTTTAGCCTGGTTTACTTTCCATGCTACATTTTGTCTGGCGGCTTTTGAAGACATCCTATAAATGATGTAAATTTTGTCTGGCGGCTTTTATTCTTGCATAGTTTTTCATTGTTAGAAGGACAACCCCTTGTTTTTTTTGCTGAAATGTATGTTGCAATTGCAGGAACTAGAGGATGCTAGTATACCTTTGGAAAATGTTAGGATATGTTACTCTCCATTTGCAAGAACTGCCCACACCGCTAGGACTGTTGCATCCGTTTTAAATCTTCCATTTGATAGTCAACAATGCAAGGTTAGTTATTTCAGCATTTGCAATGGTCATTAGGCAATGTTCATTACGTAAAGATAAATCAAATCTATCTCTCTCATTTGAGGATGTCCTTTTGGCTTTTTTCGCCTTTTGTCCTGCAATTTTATCTTCCCCCCTCATTCTGTGCAGGTAATAGAAGATCTTCGTGAGCGCTATTTTGGCCCCTCATACGAGCTCCAGTCTCATGAAAGGGTATGTCTGCTGCTGTGGATAATTAGATATGGTCTTTTTTTATTCAGTGTTTGGATACAACAAAGTATCTTGTAATGAGTTAGCTGCAAGGAATCTGATCTGATTTTGCTTTCCCCTTTTGTTGTCACTAGTATCCGGAGATTTGGGCCCTCGACAATAAAGATCCGTTTGAGAAGCCAGAAGAAGGTGGGGAAAGTGCTGGGGATGTTGTATCACGACTGATAAGAACCATGGAATGGATGGAAGCTGAATTTCAAGGGTACTGTACTAGTGCACTGCGACTTTTATCCTATTACACACTTGCATTTTGCTCAATGAAACTTCATGTTCATTTTTTCAGTTCACCAAGCTAATCAATCTCAAAAGATATCCGAGTAATATGATACAAAATGGCTGAGTTAATCAAAGAAATTTTAAAGCCCAATGATTGAAGTTTATTTGCAGATGTGCGATCTTGGTCGTGAGCCATGGTGATCCCCTCCAAATGCTGCAGACCATACTTGCTGCTGCTAAGGAGCAACGCGGACCAGAGAGCAACAATGTCACGCTGAGACTAGAATCTGTTAAAGTCCCCTTGGTCTTATCAAGTCACCGGAGATTCGCACTCGAAACTGGCGAGCTGCGAGCGGTCGTGTGACAAAAATTCATGCCCTGCATACTTGCAGTGCCGAATTTGCCGATGTCCTCCTCAACTGAATTGGGATGGTTGACCTGAATCCAGTTCATCTTGGGGTGAGATGGCCATCCATTTATTTATTCAGCTAAGACAAATGGTAGCTCTATAGCGTTACGTTTCACTTGTCTTAATAAAGGACGCTTGCTTTTTTTTTTCTCAAAAGGAAAATCGATTCTCTATTGTTTGTGTATTCTCAAATAAGGTTACAAGGCCTTATATAGGCTTTAGATGACAAGGAATCTAATCTAATCTAACTATCTAATCTATCTAACTATATATATATATATAAAGTTGGGTTTTGCCCCATTAATTGCCCTTATTAAATGATTAAAAAAATAACCTAATATATATTAAAAATTAGCACAAAAAATCTAAAGGTTGTTCTAGTCTAATGGTTAAGGAATATTGTATATGCAAAAGGTAAAGTGTTCAACTCTCCCTAACTATACACTATTTTGTATTTTTTAATTATATCTATTTTGTATTTTTTAATTATATTTAATATTAGCTTAAGAAATCAAAATGTTGTTGTAGCTTATTGGTTATGGGTATTAATTTCAATCCAACGTGTCAATGGATCAAATCTCTATATAACCACAACATTTTTCAAGTTTATAGTATATTGTTTTTTTATTTGTTTTAAACCTAAACACATGCAATATTTCTAAAGCAATTATCATTTTTTTTCATTATATAGTTGAATTGCATGTAAAAATGAGCAAGATGATAAATAGAGACAAGTTAATATATTTATTGAATTTCAAAGATAAATAAACATATTAAAACTTTTAGAGATAAAAATTATTATTAATAAAATTATAATGAAAATCTATTAATTAAAATATATATTTAAAATAAGTCCTCTATAACTACAACATTTTTCAAATTTATAATATATTGTTTTTATGTGTTTTAAACCTAAACACGTGCATTTCTAAAGCAAATATTTTTTTTTCGCTTATATAGTTGAATTACGTGAGTAAGAAGATAAATAGAGTCAAGTTAATATATTTGTCAAATTTTAAAAATAAATAAATATATTAAAACTTTCAGAGGTAAAAATTATTAGTAATAAAATTACATAATATATTAATTAAAAATATATTAAAATAAGTCTCGTGCGTAGCACGGGCATGCTCACTAGTTACAATATATAAGTAAGACATAATGTGGCTCTTTGGTTTTCCACCATGTGGGAGTTAAGGGAGGTGAAAGAGTGGTGAGGTGAAACATCCATCATCAATGGTTTCATAACACTCCTCCGTGGATGTACACCTCTAATATTACAAATTGTCTCGTTAAAAACTCGCGTAGAAAAACTCGGTGGGACAAAAACTAGGACTAAGGGAAAAAAGACTACTTATATTCTCTCATGAATTCAACATTCTTCTTGCAGCTTTCTCATTCCGATATGCTCATCGAATTTCTTGATAAGTCTAACTCTAGGAGCTTCATGGTCGTGTCTGAACATTGTCTTTGATGTGTACAAGCCGAAACGTCTTCGTATATTGCAATTGACATCGACACGTTTGACTTATATGTCTTGGTGTTAAGCTGCTTTCAATGCATAATTATAAGGTGCTTTAGGACCTAATGTGCACTT
Organism: Persicaria tinctoria; assembly: GCA_037127255.1. NCBI lineage: Eukaryota > Viridiplantae > Streptophyta > Magnoliopsida > Caryophyllales > Polygonaceae > Persicaria > Persicaria tinctoria. The sequence continues at coordinate 34,812,455 of JBANSL010000012.1, read as the reverse complement.
CGTCATTTGATCAAGGGGATCTATTGTATTAAATGATGTGTAAGTTGTCTCGTTAAAAGCCTTACCTTGAAAAAACTCAGTGGGAGTGCAAATCACTTGTGAAAATGTTGGAGTGAAAGCTCAACTGGGAAGGGTATGACTTTTAGTATGCGGTAGAGTGTGAGAGTTTATGATGAAGCGGATGAGATGGATAGTCTTTTGGTTTCGTTGGTGGGCATAAAGGGATCCTTTTGGATATATGATTCCTTCTTACATAAGACTCTAGGTTTAGTCTTATTGTTTTGTAACTTGGTTAATCTCTATATCTATATATTTACCATTATAAGAAAAAACTTAGTGGGATAAAAATCAAGATTAAGAAAAAGAGTACAACTTTGTATGGTACTTCGGGACCTAATACAATGTCACCACTTTCACAATTATAGGTACTCCATGTACTCTTTATAAGGATCTTTAATCAATTGCATTTGACGGGGCTTTGACATTAATGTTTCACATATTTTCAATACACAAAAATATAAGGTACTTCGGGACCTTGTGAGCTTTTCATCGTTTGATACGGGGGATGTGATGTATAGATGATGTATAAGTTGTCTCATAAAAACCTGACTTTGGAAAAAACCATATGGGATAAAAATCAAGATTAAGGAAAAGAGTACAATGTGTGCATGGTACTTCATAACTCAATACATTATGTCACTATTTTCACAAATACATGATCCTTCAAGTACTATAAGGCTATAAGCACCTTTGGGCTTAATCGCTTACATATGACGAGACTTTTTATATTGATGTTTCAGGCACTTCAAATTAATCAATCACTAGGGTGGCAGACCCGTGCTACGCCCGGGGCATGATTTTATATCAAATACATGAGTGATATTATACTTGGTGAATAATGCAACAATTAAGATGACATAAATTTTATAACAGGATAACGAAATATCAATAACTTATCTAGCGAATTTTAAGCATAATTTTTTAATTACTCGTTTTTATTATCATAAGTTACAATTAGGTAAATATTTAGATATAAAAACTCTCTTGAATTTATAATATTCTCTTTTCAAATTGAGCATATCAATTTGCTTCAATTGAGAAGGTGAAACTTTTATTTCAAGAATTTTCTCTTTTTTATTTAATGCTTATTATTTTTATAGAAAGATATTTAAAAAAACTAAAAATATTTTATCAATTTTTAAAATAAAAATATCTTTAGAACCATTCAAAAAAAGATCAAAATGCACTCTTGTTTATATATAATACAGCATAAAATATCATTTAGATATGACGTCCGCCCATTATTTATATGAAAAATTATTATGTACAATTTATTTATTTTTTATTATTTTCTCATATTGTTAATTTAATTATTTTTTTATAGTTCTATATATTTTTTCATTATTTTATATTTATAAATATATCTTTAGGTGGAGAGAGTTGTATACATACATTTTCTTATTGACATTATGTATACAATAATAATTGTGCTAGCAATATAATGTTTTAATGAGATGATAGCAATGTGAAGTATTTTTTCTCGTAATATTTTTTATGTGTAGAAGTCATATAATTAATTTATTTCAAACCATGTATTTTTTTTTGTTACGCTCTCATTGATGGTGAATGAATCTTTTGTTAAGAGGAAGGTGACAGAATTGTTTATATAACCCAATGTGATATTAAAAAGAATAAAACAATAGTATGTATTTTAATTAGAAACATGCACAAAATTAAAATATTACTATAAAAAAAATCAAATACTACATACGTACAAATGCAAGAAACTAAAAAAAATCTAGAAAAATAAATAAAGAGATTTGAGAGAATTTAAAAAATGGAAAAGAAATATATCTAGAATTTAGCAAATTTAAATTTACAAATCATACATGAAAATACTATAACTATTGTGCTACTTACCCACCTATGTTGATCGATTCATCTATTCATAAGCTTTTTTGTACCTACAAATTAAATAAATAGAATAAACATTAGAATACACAATAATAATTGTAGTAAAGGGAATATTATGAAAAACAATGAAAAAGTATAAAACATATATTATATATCTAGTATTAAAATTTAAAAATTTGAGAAATAAACAAAGATTTCAACCATAATATAATGTGGAAGAATTAAACAAAATCATGAACACTAAAATGCTAAAAAAAAGTGCGACAAATACAATGTTAAAATTAGAAGTCTAGATCTCCCAATATTCTTCACATCTTTCTTTTAAAAACAAAAAAGTACGCTTTGTGTACAAATGCATGACCTCCTTCTTATATATATAAGCCCTTCATTATTTTTTTTTTGTCTCTTGATATTCCTTTTGATTAAAATTTTGAAAAGATTTGCTCAAAAAAAAATAATTTGAAAAGATAAAAGGTCACAACTACACAATAAATTGCAATTAATATTATTTTGGTAAAGATGAAATAAACTGTAATTAATACTATTATTTAGAAGGTGGAAGATCTTAACAATAAATTAGAATTACTATTTTTTAAGCATAATAATATTTTTAATTTATATGTTCTTTAATTAGAGGTTTTCAAAAATTAAATAAAAGGATATAACCACACAATAAATTATTATTTATGATAAATTTGGATTATTTTTTGATTTGGTGTGGATTATTTTGTAAAAAATATTTTGTAAAAATTGTTGATAAAATACAACAAAGTTCTGAATGGGAAAAAAAAAACTATGGAAAAAAAAGATAAAGTTAAATTAGATTTTAATTGTATATGAATAAAGTATATACATTTATGAAATGAAGACATTTAGGGTATAAATCTATGAGTAAGTTTGAGAAGGTGGAAGATCTCCACAATAAATTGAAATTATTGATTAGTAATTTTTTTCAAACGTAATATTTTTTTGGTCTCTTGATATTTGCTTTAATTAGATTAGATGTTTTGGAAAAAAAAAAGGCTACAAAACCACACAATAAATTGTACTAATAAATTGAAAATCATAAATCATAAGTTATTATTTTTGATTAATTTTAATATATAATCTAATGCATTTAAAAAAAGAGTTAACAACTATTACAATTTTGATATAGTTTAATATTTTAATAAATTATTATTTTTGATAAATTTTAATATATATATATATAATAAATTGATAAATTGATAAATTTTTAAGGGTTAGATGAAGAGGTTATTATTATGTATAAAAAACTGCGAGAATGCAAAAGGTTGGAAATTAAAAGTCATATAATAATTTACACAATTAATACCATAATCGATTGGAATCAATGTAATTATATGATCAATATGTAACTATTGTGATTCGAACTCAAGACCTTATTCCTAACAAACAACTCTACTAAGCATTGAACTATGAAGATGTTTGTGATCATTTATGAAATTGAAACAACAAAATATAAAATATGAATAATTAAATAAATGAGCATTAAATTGGCCTTGAACACAACTTTTTATGTATTATAGAATAATTAAATAAATGAGCATTAAATTGGCCTTGAACACAACTTTTTATGTATTATAGATATAGATTTTCATCTATGTTTGCCAATTACACATGGGGTCAGTTTATCGACAACCAGGGGCGGATCCAAGGGTGGGCGACACCGGGCCGTCGCCCACCCTTGGATCCGCCCCTAGTTGTCGATAAAAGTAGTCAAACAACCCTTGTTCAAATCCAACTAGGCACATATTTTCATTTAATTTTTCCCCAATTCATCTTCCATTATTTTAAAATTCTTATAATTTATTTGTTATTTTACAATTAAATAATTATAATTTTTCTTACAAATTTAAGATATTTTTTCTTATATTTTTTTAATAAATAATTTTAATAAAAATAATGTAAAAATTATCCAAAAAAAATTGTGCCCACCCCGAAAAAATTTCTGGATCCGCCCCTGTCGACAATCAAAGATTATATCCACTACTGATGAATATATTTTCATATAACCTTTAATAGGCTTTTGTGTAATCAACTTAACTTTATATTTTCTTTTGTACAAACACCTACTTAAAACCAATTGATATTAATTTATTACACTTTCAGAGTTCCAATACTAGCATGCTTTAGGAATCCATACTAGTGGGCATGCCCGTGCGTACGCACGGGACATAGTTCAATACAATTGAATTGTACGATATTAAAGCTTTATATATTTGACTCAAGATCAAAGGTTTGTGGGTATATTTTTGTGGTTATTATTATTATTATCGGAGTTGTAAAGGAAAAAAACTTTTATGGGTTATAGCACAAAACAAGTAAACATTTTTAGATAAAATAATACAAAACAATCAAAATAAATTTAATAAAGCTGGGAAAAATCATGAAAAATAAAAGTAAAAGAAAAAAATAACCATATATTGCCATATTGACCTAATTATTCAGTTAATTGTAAAAAAAATCAATAGTTAATAATTAGTAATAAAATAAAATAAATAACTAATGATAAAGTGATATTTTCAGTTGCGGGAATTCGAACTTCGAACTTCTTGGCATGGATGTACACCAACTATATCAGTTTATCTAAATTTAGTGCCATATAGTGACCTAATTATATACTTATATCGAAATAATTATATTAAAATTAGATTTGTAAATACTTGGTATTGTGAATTTTGTGACCTGTGTGAATTGATCGAGTTTGATTGGTGTAAGCTACTTGTATAAACCTATAAATTAATCTCATTTTCATCTGCAATAGACTCGTGATATAAGATATTAATTATCCGGCCTAACTTCCTTTCCCCTCCATCCAATTGATATGAAGACTAATCCAAACGTACTCTTGATCAAATTTATGTTCACGTACAGATCGAAATGCCTCCAAGTAAATAAAATTATATCCATATCAATTAGTTAATGTCTATAAGATATATATAGCCATCTTAATCGACCAGTAGTGTATACAATTTCTAGCAAGCATGGCATAATATAAACACTCAGGGTTAAACGTACTTGTCTATTTGCATTCTAGCTCCAATAGTATGATAAGGTGACTAAGGTTTGTGGTTATTAAAGCATTGGGAAAAGTTGACTATCAATTCAAGGATTTGGAGCAGTTCTTTGCTTAAATGGATTGGAACTCCATCTGTTAAGTTGATGCCTTTGAATTTCATGCAATCTATAGAGGGGTGATAGGATGCGCATGCGCATACTAATAAAATGGATTATATAGGGATAAAAGAGGAGTATTGTTGTGCTCGGGTTTGAAATTGAAAGTCCTTCACTGGCATCATAAAAATAATTGTTGTTGTAGTCCTTTACTTCACTGACATACATATAAGGTACAGGGTGCTTCTTGAATAAGTAAATAAAGAGCGGCCATTCCAGGGTTCGAATCGGGGACCAGCCATTCCGGAATGGTTAAGGTACAGGGTGCTTCACTGACATAAGTATTGCGATGTAAAAGAACTTCATTTCACATGCATCACCTAATTCCATAGCCATTTGCATGCCCCTACACATGCGGGAGAAAATGATATATATATATATATATATAGGGTAGGGTTCAAGTGAGAATAGTATATACCGGTGAGAAGGAAAGAAGTAATTTGATTGGTTAATTAAAAAAACTCACACACGCTTTTTTTTTTTAAGGTGAACAATACACGCGCACTTCTCTTCAGTCTTCAAGCTCGTCAAGCACCATCGCCGTTAAATATTTGGCTCGGCGAGCAGTTTTAGAGACCATCGACGCCCCTTTCGATCTGTCGGGACGCCACGAGGTTGGGGGGGGACCAGGAAGGTAAGAGTCTGAGGGAGAAGTGGTCGAGATCGAAGCATAAAGGGAAGAGGCGATTCCGAGGAGTCGATGGCGAACTCTCAGTTCTGGAGGCTCGGCGCGACCACCGGTGGTCCTTCGGGGAGCTCATGCTTTACATTCGTCGGCGTGTGTTGAAGAGGCGAGGAATGATGGCAGCCATGGGAGCGAATCTTCGGAAGAGATCGAACGAGGCGGGGGAGCCTCCATGGGAGCGAGCTTGGTTAGGTGTTCATAATAGCAAGGAAGGGGGAGCGAGGAAGATGGTGAAGTAGTATTGTGGTTCAAAGATGTTTTTAGCTTGAAGAATGAAGACCGAAGAGCCAGTGACTGTGCTTCGAAAGGTTAGGTAGGGACGACAATGGAATTAGAAATGAATGAAATAAGAATTCATAGTGTGTGTAAATGATTTATTTTTTAAATATGAATTCATTTTTTGCTCGGCTAAAAGTATCTGAACCATATAGTATAAATTGTCTGAACCATATTGTATAAATGGGCTGAACCATACAGTTCAAAAGACCTGAACCACATAATAAAATTGATGAACCAGTTACTATAAAATTGATGAATCACTCATATTTACTTCATAAACTATTTCTATTTAATTCATGAATCATTATATATTTAGTTATTGAACTACTCTCTATTTATATTTTATATGTGCTGAACCAGTTACTATAAAATTGATGAACCACTTTTATTTACTTCATGAACCCTTATATATTTAGTCACTGAACCACTCTCTACTTATATGTACTGAACCGGTTACTGTAAAATTGATGAACCACTTCTATTTACTTCATGAACCACTTCTATTTAATTCATGAACCATTATATACTTAGTCACTGAACCATACAGTTCAAAAGACCTGAACCACACAATAAAATTGATGAACCAATTACTATATAATTGATGAATCACTCCTATTTACTTCATAAACTACTTCTATTTAATTCATTAATCATTGTATATTTAGTTATTAAACTACTCTCTATTTATATGTGCTGAACCAGTTACTATAAAATTGACGAACCACTTTTATTTACTTCATGAACCCTTATATATTTAGTCATTGAACCACTCTCTATTTATATGTGCTGAACCGGTTACTATAAAATTGATGAACCACTTCTATTTACTTCATGAACCATTATATACTTAGTCACTGAACCACTCTCTAGTTATATGTGCTAAACCAGTTACTATAAAATTGATGAACAACTTATATTTACTTCATGAATCATTTCTATTTAATTCATGAACCATTATATACTTAGTCACTGAACCATTCTCTATGTATATGGGCTGAACCAGTTACTATAAAATTGATGAACCACTATTTATTTTAATTATTGAACCACTCTCTATGTATATACGCTGAACTAATTACTATAAAATTGATTAACCACTCTCTATTTATATAGTTCAACCCTACTTTTAACATGGTTAAATTCATTTTACTCGTAGTGGTCATTTGAATGGTATGGTTCAGACATTTTACACTATATGGTTCGGACCTCCTACACTATATGTTCAAGTGGGTCGGGTGTATAGTATTTCCCACTCTTCATCACAAGTGCGAGCCTATTATTGATGCTCTCATTAGCCTTTTTCTGCTCAAACGAATCCATAACCCCATCGTTCAACACAATAAAATAAATAGATCACTACAAAGCTCACAGATCACACAAAATCATTGAAGCAATCAGAACACAAATTGCACAGTGAGTGACGCTGGTTATCTCCAACTCCTATTATAATCCCCAACTTGGAGCCACCGGACACCATGGAAGTGATAGAGAGGGTGGAAGGAATCCCAAAGTGTAATCTCCAATTTTCAGAGTTTATGCTTCGAATTTCCAATCTAAACAGTCAAAATCAAACTGCGGATTAGGATGATACCGCCAGAGAGCAAGGCACCAGTCGGAATTGGGGACAATGACGCAGTGGATCTCGTCGGCGGTGCACGTCGAGGGCATATTCTTTACACTCTCAGAAGGGCAACTCCCGCAGTAGGACGAGTCCGCCGCCCTCTCCCGCCGCCTTGCCCTCAACGTCCTCATCGGCACCGCCGACGTCGGCTCCAAGGTCTCCCCGCCGACGCCGCCTACGGGGAATCCGGTAAATCCAAAACCTAGACTCGATCGATTACGCTCGATCGATAGAGGGAGCTAGAGATGAGCCGATACACCGGAGGTGGCAGCGGAGAGGGAAGGGATCGGAAAATCATCGGGTGTGGAGGTTAGAGGTCGTCGGCGCGGGCAAAGCTGAGTTGAGGGAGGCCTGATTACGAGAAGACTTGAGGGAGGCCAGATTACGGGAAGACTTTGAATCGAATGGCGAAGGAATGAAGAACAGATCGACGGAAGAAGGGAAGAAGCAAATAAGGAAGGAAGGCCGCCGGATTACAGCAAGAAGAGAAGAGAGTGGGTAGAACGCGCCAGTAAGAGCAAAGCGCGTGAGAGGACTAAACACGCACGCAAAAGGAAGCGGATGAGCCAATCAAATTCCTTCTTTCTTTCTCACTTTTGGCATCCTTCTTACATGAACCCAACCCTATATATATATACGGAATTTCTATACGAACGGTCAATTTTTCGCTAGTTGCACGGATCAAACGCGATTGCGTAGTACGAATGCGCGGAGGGGAAAGGGTGGTCGGCAGCTGCGCACAGCGCATGCACGGAAGAGTCTGCAGCTGCGCACAACGGATGCGCGGATGTGGGGCCCGCGTCTGCGCAAAGCGCGTGCGCCGATGGACAGGAGCGAAGCGACGTCGATTGGACCACACAGTCACGTGCGAGAGAATCTTGCTGTTGCGTGTTTCCGGAAATCCCGCTGCACTCGCGATTCACGGAGATACGATGCTCCATCTCCTATAAAATCCGACCCCAAAGCTTTCCCATTTCACACAGCTTTCCCATTTCACAAAACTTTGTTCTGAAATTTTATGCTTTTCATTGTGTTCATCAAGCTGTTCATCCCATCTTCATAAAGGTAAGAGTAATTTTCTTCTTTATGTATTATCTTCACTAATTAAATTTACATTTAGTTAATCGGAAATCATTTATTTTCCTTAGGTTTGCATATGACTTACATTAATTAAATTTATGTGTAGATAATCGGGAATCATGACATCCAAAATGAAGAAGGTTGCAAGTAGTGCCATGGGTTGGCTTCGAGGGGATCGATCTTCACAAGATAAGGATGAGCGTCAGAGAGCGAGAGGAGTAAGTTCATTTTAGTTTTGATAAATTTTATGATATTTATAATGTTTAGTGAAAAGAAAAAAGTTCCATGAAATATTAGAAATTGTAAGATGTAATGATGATGAAAAAAGTTCCATGAAATATTATGAATTGTAATAATGTTTAGTTAGTTCATTTTAGTTGAAAGAATTTTTTTATACGAATTTGTATGTATCATTTATTTTGAAATAAGCATCGAAAATATATGATCAAAATTCTTTATGTCATGAGTTAGATAAAATTACATTGACAATAGGTTAGCGAAATAAAGGTTTTTAGGAGTTACAAAGATAGGAAAAATTAATTTCGAAATATATAAGCAACAGTATAGTTAGCGTCATATTAAATGTTTATGAAAGAAATGTAAATGATAAAAAAAAATGTAAGATTTCACCCTAAACCCAAAAATAGGTAAATGAAATACCAATGAAAATAGGTAAACAAAATACCATTTAAAATAGGTCACTGAAATTAGATAAATGGAAAAAAAGTAATTTGTATTTATCAATTATAACCTTATAGGAATAGATAAACATAATTGATGTGTACGGACTAGTTTTTGGATATTTGTACTCATAACAAATTGTAACCTTGTTTATTTGTTATGCAATATGATAGAAAATTTCTACGGCATTGGATCGGCGACGGCCCACGGCTTCGGCCCGTCGAGGTGAACATGAAAGGGCTGAGGAGGCGCAAGAGAAGGCTCCAGCTACCGCCACTACTGTACCCGCTCGGGCGAGTACAACAATTATAAGGGATAGGACACGGTCGCCTGGGCCGAGTCGACCTACTCTGAGACGCTCCTCCTCAGAGCGTACACCGTCTCCTTTCCCGAGCGGGACACTAGGGCTCGAGGATATTCAGTCGGACGATGCAGCTGGGTCAGATGCGTCCGATGAAGAGGAATTTGAGGACGCCAACACAGATGATGGCGATAATCAGGAGGCATTTGGTCCCGAACCGTATGACTACCACAATGTGGCGACGGATGCTGGTTATGACTACGAGCACTATTATGAGCAACAAGAGCATCCACATCAGCAGCCGGTCCATCAGGACCCACCACAACAAGGGGCACAACACATAGATGAGGAACAACTACAACCACCAGTTACCAATGACGGCCGACCACTAGAGAATCAACCATTGACGTGGTATAGGACCCACAGATGTAGACTTATTTGGATGGGTGAGGTATGTATTCATTTATATTTTCTTGTGAAAGTTCTTACTTAAATTAAATATTTAATTATTACCTAAAGAATTATGTGTTTTTCCCCTGTAGGAGGACAATGTAATTCGATGCATTCGACGCAACACCCACATTCAGTTCCTCAGAAGCTTGCCTCGTGTTGTTACCCCTATGAGTTGGTTCGGGCTTGCAAGACTAAGTGGCCTTACAGATCTGGAGGACGTCGAGTTTGGCACGGTGGATCATTCTTTGATCCAAGCATTTATCTGTCGATGGCACCCCGAGACGAACACGTTCCACTTTCCCTGGGGTGAGATGACTATCACCCTCCATGATGTAGCCATCATACTTGGCCTACAGATTGACGGAGTTGCCCCACGTACACCTATGACCGATGCGCAACGCCGGTCTTTCCTCACCACCAGACTTGGCATATCCACTGCAGACATGAGCAGTCGAGGGGCGCGCTTCAGTCAGGCAAAGTTAGAGGAGATGATGAAGGCGATGATTCCTAATGGCGATGCTTATGCCCAATCTGTTGAGACCGGGTATCTATTGATAGTACTTGGGGCGATCTTTATCAATGATAAGTCGACTACACACATACCCTTGTGGGCAGTTGACTTAGTCTACAATCATGCTATGACGGGGCAGTACTCATGGGGTGTTGCCATGCTTGCCCTCTTGTATCGAGCCCTGGGCATCGCGAGCAGGGAAGGGGTGGGAACCATGGGTGGGTGTGCTGCATTGGTTCAGGTATTCTTATAACGTTTACATACAAAATTCGTGCTTTCAATCAATTAGACTAATTTGTTTTTCTTTTATATGTATAAAGTTTTGGATTTGGGCACATTTTCCGGCATTTGCCCCTGCAATGGCTGAGGAGCGGACCCGCCAAATTGATCGAAGGTGGGCTTGTCGGTGGACGCATAGAGCGACACCACCGCGTACTCTAGAGAGGGTACACAACATTACCACTCAGCTGGACACGATGAGAGCCGAGGACGTAAGGTTCATGTCGTACGAGGATAGGTTCATTAACTTCGACGCTGACTTTCTAGTTTCTCGATATAGAGGGGTTTTGTCCATTTCAGATATCCAAGAACCATACATGCCGGACCGTGTATTAAGACAGTTCGGACGTGTGCAAAGCATACCCATGGACCGTATCCCACCCACTATTGAGACTCGGTCTACTGGTACAGCCCGCTTGAAGTTGACCTTTTCGGATATGTTCGATGTCTGGGATCAGCGACACAGCCCCGCTAATTTGCTGAACCTTCACAACCTGCCTGTTGCATATGAGGGGTATCTGGTTACGCCCGACTATATGGAGTGGTTCAGTCGTCATGGTCATCCCTATGTTCTACAGAGTACAGTTGAGGCCCAACCTATAGAGGAGGAACCGACACCGATTTCCACAATACAAGCTCGGGTATGAATTGTGCCTTAAATATTTCATTACCTGTATTGCATTTGTGATCGTGACAATGTGTTTTTTTTTTTTTTTTTTTGCAAATGATAGCGATTGTACGTGTTAGGGGAGAACATCCGGAAAATGCTAGACCGTCGTCAGGAGTTTTACAGCCATCAAGAGATTCTCAGTTACTACTTGGAGGCAATGGCAAACCCAATCCCACACGCCCCCACTCAAGTTCGGGCATCACAACGGCAACTGTGATATACTTTGGTGTTCAATGTTAGGGAGTTTATATATTTCAGATATGTTTGATGTCATGCACTGTAGTTAAGAAAATGTTTATTACTTAATTTTATGCTCTACTCAAGTTTGAAAGCAAAATACATATATCTATTTGATAACAAGAAATCTGAAATAGTTTAGCATAAACTTCTCAATCTGATATATTATGATATACTCTATCGCCGTCTTGGTCTCCTGAACGATCAGGATCAGCACGTCGAAGGTTGAGGTACTCTGCCATCCTTGTATTAAATGGTCCATCCCAACCGTTTACGCTCTGGTGGTGGAAATGATCCCATTCTGGAGTTTTTGGAGGGATCGGTGAGTCTGATCGAAGCCATACCTATTTAATTTGTTATGAAATACAATAATTAACAATTCATACAATGTGTAGGAATAGTAATAGTAAGGGTGGAAGTTCACTAATCGGTACCCAGTGCACTCCGCCAATCAACGCCATTGCAATAATATCTGTCGGTGGCCTTGCGGTCGTTGTAGGTGCCATCATCGGGATACATGTATGCGGACCACCCTTGCTAAGGACGGCCACAATAACTTGATATCGTGTCGCGGCTGCCAAAGGAACCAACGGCGCCTCCATCCACCTCGTCGGACTACATTCACCGGGATCCTTGATGTCAACATTACCGATAAGCCCTTCAATATCGTTCAACAGCGATGCTGCTTGATACAAATCCTTGTTCTTACGCAGCTCATCAGCCATCTCTTGTCGGACCCTCATATACTGGTTCTCCCCATATCCAAGCAACACTGCAAGCGTTCGATACCCACAATGCCCATCTGAACTCACATTTTGAACGCGATCAACATAGCGTGGGACAAACCAGTCCACATGGAAGGACAAAAATGTCGTGGGGTCAAGTGTCATTGGCTCGCCTCGACCGCTTCGACGACCTCGACCACTTGGACGACCTCGACCGCTCCCTCGACCTCGGGTGGCTGACCGTCGTACTGCATGCTCAAGTGCCGTTGGTTCGAGCATCATTGATCGCCTCCCTGTTGGTCGACCTCTAGGATTGCTTATAGGTGGTGTTGTCATGTTAGTTTCTCCGGGATTCTCCATGTCCATGAAAGCTGTTGCAAGAAATTTAGCTTGTTGAGGAGTGAGATCATCTGCCTCAAGCCTTCTCTTCAACCTGAGCAACGTTAACCTGGTCTGGTCTATATCTTCCACAGGTTCGCTGCCCTCCTCTGCCATAATAGGTCCACTCCACATCACTTGCCTCCAAAAGGGATGAATTTGACTCAAGCTTATCGGCGTACGGGTGGATATGGCTTCTAAAAAATCATGAACACATGGCACGCCATACACATCTCGCCAATACCTGTCCCGACAGACCCCGTCATCAGTGGGTCTACCTATCGCCGTGGTGTAATTGTTGAGCAATAATTTGAAGCACTCAGCTGTCACCTTCATAACGAGGGGAGCCAATAGTGGGTTACTAGAAACACTCCTAAGAACATTCATGCGTGACATCTCAAGGAAACCCTTTATTTGCTTGATCTGCCCGTTGACCATTCTGTCGATGCACTTGACCACGTCTTCAAACCCCCCTATTGACGTGTTCAACATATCCTTCAGCTTCCCATGCTGCGACTCACAACTGCATGGTTTTCAATAGGTTGGCGGTTAAACATCTATTTATCCAAAATAACATTCAACCTTAATTCACTAGTACAAACATCCAAAATACTTACCAATTATTTGTTCTAGTCCCAAAGTGAGGATAGCAATCAACCCAAGCTCTAACAAGTGCCTCCTTAAAGTCCTTGAGCCAAGTGGTTTCAAGGTATTCCATGAGGCCCCAACCTCCTTCCCACTTGGTCTGCATTGATGGAAGACGTCGTTTGTAGCTTAATTCTGTTGTCGACTCTACCAAGGCATAACAATCACGGTAAAACTCATTTTCTTTAGTTTTTGATCGTGTGATCTTTGCCTTCACTTCGATATTTGACATTACATGCCACCTGGACAATAAATGCTTCACGGTTGGGAACACTTCCTTGATGGCTTTGATTACTGCCAACTCTCGATATGTGACAATCACATCTGGCATTCTATGTTTACAGAGATCTCGGAGCGTCTGCATCACCCAGCTGTAGTGATCTGTGGTCTCCTTCGTCATGAATGCAAATGCTATCGCAAATGTCTTTTTTGTGCTAGTGAACCCAACTATTTGCAGCAATGGCATCTTATACCTACATGAAAGGGAGATAGTCAATAAATCACGAGCAACTAATTATACAAAATTTAAATCTATTTGTACAGTAAATAAATACAAAAGGATACACGTACTCATTTGTCTTGTATGTTGCATCCATCATGATGACGTATGAAAATAACCTCCATAAACGTTGTGAGTCTGGGTGAGAAAACATTAAATCACTCAGCTGATTAGACCCGTGCACTCTACGTACGAAGAAATCGTACTGCTTTCCTTCGAGTGAATGCAATGCTTGTTGTATATCTCCACGACCCTCCGCCTCTATCCTCTTCATCTTCTGAACAGAGTTGTACACTTGACGGATACTCGTCACACATTGGGAATCTTCATCATCAAGGATACTCAACAACTGTCGAGGTTTTAACCCAATCATTGCACCGCATCGTACCTTATGATGCTGTTTATCAGTCAACCTTCCGGCAAAGGTATGTCCATACAAGTTGTCCGGAAGATTATGGTTGTGAGAACCACATATAACAAACATTCTCCATTTACCTGTCTTGTACTCACGACCCTCGAGCTCAAATGGACATCCAATTTTCTTCGATGGTTTCTCTCGGTGTGATGATGGTGGAAAATCCTTATCCACATCGGCCGCATCTCTAGGATAGCCATAGTACTCGCAAACCAAACGAAAGACACCTAACCCGTTTCGCTTGTTCTTCCAAGACCTATGAGTTATTAACACCATATTTCTAATTCTACCCATAAAACGAGCCCACTCCTTTGCATTCCTGGAGTCAAAGAAATATCCATCTATCCGAAACATATCTGAATAATCGGTACCCTCTTATAGAGAAAAGTCGGCGAGATCCTACAATTCGAAACATATTGATGATATAATACACACACATTGGAAACAAAAACATTCAAAACATATAATCCATCCGTTTCATAATACATTGTCACCTCACTTTTTTTTAAAAAAAATCATTATTCTACTAACTTTTTCACAAATATTATTATTTTTATATACCCACTACACATTTCTACCAATTATAATATTTTCAAAAGTAAACAATACACAAAACAATACAAATTATTACAATCACCTACCTATAAAATATCTAACATCATCTAATTTGAAGCACAAATTACCATCTAAAATACCCAAGTATTGTGAAATCAATATAGTAGATGTTAAATAAATCTCTCTAATATTGACATATACAACTATATATTCAAAAATATTGGAAACATGGAAGATATATACATGAGATTTTAGTACAATCGTATTTAGACTTACATCGACATGAGTTAGAAGTTCTTGCGGATTGCTGTAATCGTATGGGTTGAATGGTAGATCATCTTCAACTGGCGACGACATATGGAGAAATTTAGGATCTTGGAAATATTAGCTTTACTAGAGGTGTCAAAATTTTCATATTTGTGACCTAAACATGTATTGTATATATAGAGATCATCATCTTTTATTATTGGAAAAAAAATATCTATTGACATTTATCTCCAAATATATCTATATCTAAATATATAGGATATATCTTTCGATTATCTGTCTTATTTTATTCCGTGTACATATCATTATCCATCCTATTTCGATTCGTATATATCTGACGCATACGCGGATTTAAAAAAAATAATTGCGTTTGCGCACTGCGCATGCGCCGATTTAAAAAAAAAAAAAAGCGCGACCGCGCATTGCGAGTGCGCGGTGTAAAACGCGAAAAAAAGACCGTGCAAATAAGTGAATAACAACCCCCTATATATATATAGTTAGATCGAGTTAGCGCATAAACAATCAAGTAGAATATTTTGATGGGTAATACTGTATGTAATATGGTGTAACTTGTGTTTGGTACAGATGTGTGCGAGGAGTGGTTAATGCTTACCTTTTCACCAAAAACAATGATCCAAGTGTTTATGTATGTTTCAAAAGCTTTATGCACGTCCCACTTGACCACACCGATAGGGAACATGATTTGATCCAAGGTCCCTGAATCGAGCTTTCCGATCACAGGAAGGCCGAGATTCCTATGATAGGACACAACCGCCGATTCAAGAGCTTCATCAAAGGAGTCCTGATCATCCAATCATGCATCGAATTCAGCAATGCAAGTATTCGAATCGGAGAAAGTACTTCCTCAGCTGAGAGACTCCCGCCACGGAGCTTCCTCTCTCGAGATCGAGGAATTTCTGGAAACTCCGCCATGGATTGGTGCCAGAGCGGGAGGGAGGCTTGAGCTCGTAGCCATAGATCAAGTTTTTTTTCTTTCACTGTGTTATCATGTATTTGGAATTGTGAATGGGGTATTTGTAGGGCATACCCCTCTATATATATATGAAGGAGGGAACGTCTGATTTTGTGAAATGCCCAATATGAAGATCGAGTCCAAATCGTTATATATGGAGGAGGAAATCCATAGTTTACAAGACAATTATTTCATTAAACGATTGAATGGTAAATTTTGTGAAACGGATGTGATATTAATAACTTTCAACCGTTGGATGAAAAAATCATCACATTGATTTTGTGAAAGTCCTAAATTGAATGGTATGGTAACGCCTAGCTAATTTGAAGATAGAAACACCAAATTTGAATATAGTGAAGCATTAAATGGCTAAAATAAATCAAATGATGACATTAGATAGAAATTTGCAAACTAATTGATTGTAGGCAGGAAGAAAAGAGGTAAATTAAATTTTTTACAAAATAATGGGGGAAATTAAGCTAATTTGTTTTAAAATAAGGGCAATAATGAGTTTCACATTAATGAGGCTGAACACAACTTTTACTAGATATATTATAGATTTGCATGGATTGGTTCTTTCTACCTCTTTATCATCATTTCAACGTCGACATCCATTATTTGTTTCATGATCATGATATTCTCATGGGCTCTTTCCTTTTCCGTGAAATCATAAACTAACCCGTAGGGCTAAGCCAAAGTGGTGAAGTGGTCCGTGTGCAGGTAGGTGAGGTTACGACCGTTGATCGCACTTTGCGTAAGTGGTACTGAGTCTCCTCAAAAATCCCGCAAGGGGTTTCTGGGGTATGGGGCCGTGAAGCGGTGGGGCCAGTCACTATAAAAAGTTTACCCTACCAAAGTTTTAACCATTCCGGAATGACTCACCGGAAATGACTTGTGGGTAGTACCCATAGGTCCCCGGTTCGAACCCCGGAATGACCGCTATTTATTTACCAATTCAAGAAATCATAAACTAACACTTTTGTAGTATTTGTGAGAATCACTTGGTATTAATTGGTTTGGAATTATTTCTAGAACATCCAATTGAGCTAGTATAATTCATGTGACTTTGTCACTTTTTTTACCTTTTGTAAATGCATTCAATAGCATATTTGCTAAACCTTAGAATCATTTCATCTAGTAAACTATCGGTTCACTTGTATAATTGTATTTATCCGCTGATCTAAAATGATAGAGAAGTTGTGTCAATGCATTAATCTCTTCTCAATATAATCTCATTTCCTCTCCCCTTAAATATCGAGCATTTGATCTCGTTCTGATCCCGCAAATTCCGGTTCCGTCCCACATTTATATATATATATATATATATATATATATATATATATATATATGGAGTGGTTCCCTTGTGCACACCCCTTACGGTGTACTTAGTGCACAAATCTTGGCCTTTGATTGAAAGAAATGGAAGGCCAAGATTAAATGAGTGTTTTTTTTAAATAGAAAAACTGCTGGGACCCACCTAAAAAGGTCTGACGCGCTATTTTTTTTTCCGGGTCTGATTTCGCTGTTTTGAAAAATCTGTCCATTCCACCGAATAATGTTTCATAATCTACCGAATAATGTTATATTTCATTTTTCAATCCATTTCAGATCAAATTTTACCAATTCAACTGAATAATTTGTCATACACTACCGAATAATGTTTAATATTTTTTCAATCAATTTTCGTTTTGACTCCGAGTTAATTTTTGTGCATTCAGTTTTGAAATATTATTCGGTAAAATAGTTAAATTTTTTGGGAAATTATTCAATAGAATGTATGAGTATTCGGTGGTATAGGAACGATTATTTGGTCGTATATGAGAGGCTTTATGCTATTTGTCAATCCAAAAACTCCATGCGCAGGCGAATAATGATCCAAATTTCACCGAATAATTAACAACTCCTTAACACTAACAATCAAAATTTTAACATATTCATCCGAATAATTAACAAATATCGCACCGAATGCATTCAAACCACAATGCCTTCGAAGCAAAAGAATTCCAATGACGTCTTTGTTGCTGAACTTCCCAAAAGAGAAAAGAATTCCAATGACATCTTCTTGTCGGTATTTTCGTGCACACCGCCTGTTCAGATCATCACATGAAGTTCTTAGCATTTAAGCAATGGTTCCCATTCGAGCATATCCACTCGGCACAAGTAGTACAATTAGAATAAATTCAGACATCTAAGCAACACCTATTTATGTATCTGGTTCACAGGACGAAATACTGGCCTTCGAGTATTCTATTTTTTATTGGTTCATTATTTTTATCAGATAACTGACTCAGTATTTTTACAAAGAATTGGTTCAGGGGCTCAGCATCTTTGATTGTAATTGGTTCAGAGAAAAAATCACGGTGTTAAATAGGGTATTCTTAATTGGTCCTGTATTATGTACTGTTATTTAATTCAGCATTTTGTAATGTGTTGTTCATTATATATAACAGGTAGTCTATCTCGACTATTTATCAATGCGTGGTTACTACTGCATGTTATGTTCAGGAGGTTATAAAGAATTGGTTCAACAACTATTTTGTATTTGGTTCATAGGGACAAAAAACTGGCTTATAATTATTCTATTTTTAATTGGTTCAGTACTTTTATCTAATACTTGACTCAGTATTTTACAAGGTTCAGTATTTGATTGTACTAGGGAAAAATCACATGGGGGGCTTAATAGTATATTTTTAGTTGGTTCAGTAACACGTACTATTATTTGATTCAGCATTGGAAGTGTGTGTTGTTCAGTATTTCTCTTAGACAGTAAAACAAAAATTTCCTTAAATTAAATTTAATTTTATAACGTGTGCAGAGTATAAAAGCTCAATACCTTTTTAATAGTCCAATAGCAGTTGCAGGGGTAGTTTTGTCATTTTGCTTGTTGTATTTGCTGTTACATGTCAGACCATTGGTGGACCTTTTGCGTGGCGACGGGTTTGATTTTTCGATCACCGCCTTGAAAAGTGAAATCGTTCTCTCTCTTCATACTAGGACATTCTCTCTGTCGCTTCGAATTCCTTCCACAATCTCGCCATTTTCGCCGTAATGCAAGCTTAAACCAGTATTTGTTGTTTTCATTTTCGAATGTTTAATCAGCATTACTTCGTATATTAACGATCTTATCCTTTTCTGTTTTGTGGGTTTTCTCGTTGTTCAGTCGTCGCTTTTGATCAAAAAATGGAAACCCGCGTTCATGAAGGTGAGTATAGTTTTCTTTACTTGGGTCTAGTTCATTAGTAGTTTGACATCCATTTCGTCAAAGCAGTTGAACATTTCGTCATCCATGAGTTTATCCCGTATAGGTAGTGATTTGCGGTTTTAGCCTTTGTTCCTCAGTCGTTATTTTTGATAGACAATAGAAAAACCTCAATCGCTATTGTTTATACCTTTCTTTAATGGATTATAATCCATTAACATCTAGTTTCTCTTGGGATTTCTGGTTTAGTAGTATTCAAAAAGTCAAAGTATGTCAACGTTTTGTCGGGAAATGAAGGGGGTGAATTATAGTTTGTCTGTTTCCTGATGTTGTCACTGTTCTTAAAAAAAAATGGGAACCCCGTATAGGTAGTGTTTTATATTTTACTTTTATTTTGGTATAGTTGGTTAAATATTTTGTTTTATTCGTTAGTTTGTCCAGAATATTGTTTCTAGAGCGACATTCGGTCAATTCGTCATCATGCATGTGGATTTTGATGCATTAGTGATCTGTTCATCAAATTAGATAGTATGGGGTTCATCAGATTCTCAGTAACATGTTCAACATGCAAAGCTGTGCTAAGTGTTGGATAGGAGTAAAGTATAGTGTTGGCTTAATATTGTAAAACATATTATTGAAATATTTTCTTTTTAATTGTCTCTTTAGATGACATCCCGTTGGCTGTTATTATGGAAAAATTCATACGGAAATCTGTGGGAAGTGAGGTGGTGAAGAGTCAAGCTAAAAAGAAGAGGAAGGCTTCAAAACAACCAAAGAACGACAGCGATGAAGATGTTGTCGTAAAAGAAGAATATGAAACAAAAGTCAAGGCCAAAGTCGTGGTTACTCCAAATGGACCAGTGACATATTTTCGGATAGAATCCAGGACACATACATATTCCCTGGTGGACTCATTCAAACAACTCAACGATGCTCAGAAAAAAAGCATTAAAGAGCTTGGGTTCGGTAGTATTTTGCAGCTTCAAATGAAGTATATGCCATCGTATTTGTCACGTTGGCTGGTGGAAAACTTCGACGCAGATTGGGTTGCATTGATTACAGCAAATGGAGATGCAATTTTCATTGAAGATGTTGATGTTGCAATTACTCTTGGATTTCCAACGGGGCCACTTCAAGTGCCTATTGATGCGGCATTCAAGACAAGGACTGATGCATCCCTATCCATGTGGAAGAATTCAGTTGCTTTCAACAAAAATAGGATCCATCTTGCTGATGTGGTGAAGGCAATGGTCGCTGACAAAGATGGAGGCCAATTTTTCAAAACTTGTTTTATAATACTTTTAATCTCAGGGTTGATTGAATGCAACTCTAATGGGACTGCAAATGTTAGTTATTTCAATGTAACTGAAAACTTAGAGAGCATTAACCAGTTTAATTGGTGTGGGTTTCTGCTTGACCGGCTTGTAGAAACTAAAAAAATATGGGCTTGTAACAAAAATTCCAGTTTCACAGGCTCTCTCCCATTTTTGGTGGTAAGTTAGAGAATTAAGTAGTATTTTATTTTATTATTCCTGTATGTTCTTTAAATATTCTTACATTTGCTTCTATTTTTCTGTTGCAACAGCTTTTTTATCTTGATCGCCTCCGCCTTCAAAGACAAGAGAAACTGAGATCAGTACCCATTCTTGCTAATTGGACAAACCATTCCATCAAGGCAAGGGAAGGGGATGAGATGAAAGGCAGGGGGTTTGGTTATGGGCGTGTACTGCCACGGTTAAGTATCAAGCCAGTTGAAGAACATATCTCCTTATCTGCTGGAGACAACAGTAGTCAACAAGAGATATTCGGGTTCCTTGAATATGAGCCCAGAAAAGTAAGAATATATTTAATGAGGTTGTTTATGTTTGATTAAGTAATATTATCTAGTCATTATTTGCTACACTATGTAAAGGATATAACTTTCAATCCTTTTTTATAGGTGTGTGGAGAAGTTGAACCTAGCAAAGAGCATGCAACAGAGGAACACGCCAAGGACTTTGGAGCTCCTACAAAAGTAGTAAGCGTATGTTGGTTGTGTATATTATATTTTTGAAGTTTAAAAATACATTGGTGTTCATGTAGTCAGGGCTTCTCTGGTTCAGTACACATACTACGAAGTGGTTCATCAAATACATTATTAGTTGATTCATTATTTCATTGTTTTTGAACACAATATTCTTGTTATCATAAATAACACAGTGAGGTATGTAGGTTTCTGAAGGTGAAGAAATTGGAAAAGAAGGTGGAGTAAAGAATCATGATATCTTGTTTGAAGGCTCTGGTGAAAAAGTATGGGGTTTTAATATTCTAATAGTATTTTTTTTCTTGTATTAACGAAATTATACTATGGTGTTCACGCATTTATGTTATTATTGAAATGAATTGGTTCATTAAATTTCCCAGTATTTGGTTCATTAGCCTGGCTTAACAAGGGTTCAACACACGTATTTGTGTATCATATAACACACTGTGTGTGCATAGGGTTCTGAAGTTGAAGAAGGTGGGAAAGAAGATGATGAAATGAAGCAGGCTATGTTGATTGAACGTTCCATTAAAAAAGTAAGTGTTTTTAATATTTTAATATATTTTTTATTGTATATACGAAATCATACTATGTTGTTCAGGCATTTAGTGTGTGTCTGGTTCAGGCATTTAGTGTGTGTCTGGTTCAGAACATGGTATCTGAGATTGAGTTTGATTTAGTGGATTGAGTGAGTTTGTTTGAGCTCTACAAATCATTGGGATTTCAATGATGTTATTATTGATTTTTTCCGCACACAATATTTTTGCTATCACTTATAACTGGGGTGGGGTGAATAGGTTTCTGAAGATGTAATAAAAGAGCACGCTATGCTTTTTGAAGGTGCTGGTAAAAAAGTAAGTATTTTTAATATTTCAATAGTATAATTTTTTTTTTTGTATATATGAAACCAAGCCAGCACATTACAGCATTCTTAACTTTTGATCAGGATCTAAAAGAGAGATACATTGCTGCAATGTGCTCGTTGGCGAAAGCCATATCGAATGTAGTGGAGTTAACAATTGAATCCGTTGCGGAGAAACATGAGGATCCTGAACTCGACTAAATGAACCATGTTGCAATACGAATTGTCAGTTCTACATCTCCTGAAGTCAGGTCAACACCAGATGAATTTGCAAACAATCCCGAGCTAGATAGACTAATGCAGATTGTTGATATTGCTATTGCAAAAAAACAAGAGATGGAGAGAGTATTGCATGACCAACCACCATGGAGTCTTGGGATGACTCCACCTGAAAAAATACCAACATTTGCAGAAGTATTCGAGTCTGTTGAGAAATCTTATCCAAAAGCCCCTGGTAAAGAAATTACCCCCATTGTTCAGCCAGGCTTAGAGGAGAAACCGCCGGGTGCTGAGAACACTGTTATCCCCATTCACCCCGGTGTTCAGCCAGTGTTAGAGGGGAATCTGCCAGTGTTTGCCCCACCCGTTATTCTAAACCCCACCACTACTCTGACAGTTTTAGAGGAGCATTTGCCAGTTATAGAGAAACAAGTTATTTCAAATCCTCTCAAGGAGTTAGCTACCCTTGCGTCGGTTGAAACATCATATAAACAAGTAATTCTTTATAATTAGTTATGTTTATGATTTTATTCAATATATATATATATATAAGGATTTATGTTTTTATATTTAATCTATAATACCATTTTTTCAATTTAGCAGGTTTTTGAAGAACATCTGGCACCAGTGGCACAACAATGCTCTGCACCATCAAAAGCTGAACAATCCAAGGTAATTTATAATATATTTTTTTATTAATATTTGTTGTTATTAATATTTTATCTGGAAAATAATACTTATTTTTGTATTTTGTGTATTTAGGATGTTCCTGCTGATGCTGTCCAAACCAAAAAAAAAATAGTCTTGAAGATTCCACTGCCAAAGGTTCGTAGAAAACCTCAAATATTTGACATGGAACCTGTTAATGACGAAAGAAGGACAAAGAAGAAACTGATTGGAATGAAACTAAAGTATGGCACCATGTGGATACCACCCCAATAATTAACTAATTATTCACTTGTATAGAGCATGCAGATACTAGGTTTTTCAATGGGAGATAAAGGTCTGATTGCAATCAATAATACATACACCATATATATAGAGATGGTTACAGTATATCATTTTACTGATGTTTAAAATTGTCATTTTTAGGGGGATAACAAAGAAAAAGAAATTGTTGATAAAAGGGTTCAGCCAACAAGGGATGCAGTACCATCAAAAGGAATGAGAAGCCCCTTTTACGATAGATTTGTTAACCCCAACAAGAGGAGGACTGGGTCTAGCATAAAGGTGTACAAATATGTTGGAGAGGGTGGAGACGATTTGATGTAAGTTGTACTAATACTCTTATTTGGTGTTTTGGTTCAGCTTCACAATCTCAGAGTGGTTCAGGGAACTTATCCCAAGCGTTTTCAGTGGTTCATTGTGTTGTGGTCTTTTGTGATTAGATTTTGGTATTTATGATGCAACTGGGTTGATAGTGGTTCAGAGATTTATAGTATGGGGGGTCAGTGGAGGGGTGTGGTTCATATGTTAAGTTCATTTTGTTTTAATTGTAATTTATTAACTTTAATATCAATTTTATGTTTATTATAGGGAAGCTTTTTTTCATTACAAAGGGGTGACTGTCCCTCGAACTTTAATGCAATCATTACAATATGAGCAGTACGTTGATGCCCAAATCATTGATGCGTGGGCTAAAATACTAAATTTTGAAGAATCACATAGGGCCTATGGTTCCATCAGGAGATATTTTTGCCCTTGCACTCTCAGTGTAAGCTTAATTCTTGTGTTATAAGTCTATTGAGTTATTAGGAAATTTTAAAATAATTGAGTTTTAGATCTTAATCAAGTGTAATCTATTTATTTCACAGAACGAGACAGTTGTTTCAACCACTGCTGCTGAACCAGAAGATAGGTTTAATGTATTTCGAAGTAGATTGGATGAGTTCATTAGAGACGTTTGCCCAATAAACTTGGCTGAGGTTGACTTGGTATGTGTATTGTTAACAATGGCTATTATATTTTAAATTGGTATATTTTTTTTATGTCAACTATATTTAAAATACTATTATTCACTATAAACAGATAATGCTTCATATCCTAGCCTCGCAGCACTTTTATCTCATTACATTCAATTTCAAGGCAAAAGAGGTTTACATTATTGACAACATGAAGCTCACAGTGTCCTTTTCCAGTAAATATTGCAATATACCCAGAGTTGCTGTAAGTTTTTTAATCTTATATAATTCTATCTGATTTTAGTATTTTAACCGTTGCATAACTATATATTTTTTACCGTTTGTGTTAAATGTAGGTTAATTTCCTAAGTACTTAGATTCAAAGAATTTGAAGTACAAAGCTGATCTGATCCGCAAAGCCAGACCATCCCTGATGGATCTTAAATGGGCAACAACCAGCAACTTCGTCGACTGTGATGTCTTGTGCATGCGCCACATGGAGACATACATGGGAAGTAATGGATCAGACTGGAATAGTGGATTTTCAAAGAATTCCACCAAGACGCTGGTTAATCTTCGTGAGCTTTATATGGAAGCAATTGTCAAGTCTTCAATCAATGAGATAAAGGAAGAGATATTGGGAAAGATTAGGGACTTCAACCCACAGTTACCAAAACTATAATGGGTAAAAACACTGTATTTGGGGTACTGTATATGTCAGTGGCAGAACTGTAGATGTCTTCAAACAATGGCACTGTATATGTGTTTCTGGGGTTTACAGCTGTGAATTATTGAATCTGGTTCAGAGCTATTTTAGCATGTCGTTCAGCAAATATAATTGAGAATGGGTTCAGCAATTGTTCAGAGAGGGGGGGGGGGGGGGGTTAAGTGTACATGTATAGAAGTGGTTCAACACTAATACCACAAGTATTTTTCAGCTATGTTAGGGAGGGGGTTCACCTGTACAAGGGGTTCATCAAATTAACTAGCGTGAATAATAACACAAGTATTTTTCAAATGTTAAATAAACAAGAACAAACCTGTGTATCCATACAACAGGAAGTTGTCAAGTAACGATTCAGCGTACACAGCAAAGAGTGGTTCATCAGCGCAACTCGGATGTTTGACAACAATAGGTTGTATTTCCACTTGGTCAATAATTATGAATTATTGAATAATTTAGTTTGGTTCAGAGTTATTTCAAAATATGGTTTAGAGAGATAATTGAGGATGGTTCAACAATTTGAGTTGCAGTATATTAGCCAAGAAATAATTGTGAATTATTGAGTTTGGTTCAGAGTTAATTTAGCACGTGGTTCAGAGATATAATAGAGAATGGGTTCAGCAATATTGGTCTAAACAACAGCATTTGTTTCTCATTTCATAATTGTGAATTACTGAGTTTGGTTCAGAGTTATATTCAAGATGTGGTTCAGGGAGATACAAGAGGGTTGTTCAACAATCTGAGGTGGGGTCAGAGTTATATATGTAATTTTATAATTATAAATTATTGAAATTGGTTCATAGTTATTCTAGTATTTGGTTCAGAGATATAACTGACGATGGTTCAACAATTTGTGTGAACGGTAAATACTCTAACAAGTTCAGGGTCTATAACTTTTTTAACAATTTTGAATTAATTTGCAGTTACGAATTAGAAGTTATTTACAACTGCTCTACAACTGTATATCCTTATTCAACTGTTTTTTTGAAATCTGTTGTGTTAATCTGTTTTGTAACTTCTATATAACTGCCACTGAACTGCCGTTTTTTTCTTGCATATAAACCCTTGATTTTTTCATTTGTAAAGTACACTTGATTATATTAAACATTTAGTGGAAAGTCATCCTTTGGAATGGAGAGTAGTGATTCAAGCAACACTTCTACCCAAAATTCTTTTTCTCCCAATGCAGCCCCTGACTATAAATGTGCACTGGCCAGTTGGGTGAAAGTCATATACGAACACATGGATATCCTAGATGACCTCCTCTATCCTGGCTATCTGCTGCTGCTAGACCTGTCAAACGGGTCATTCGGGTCGGGTTCGGGTCGGGTCACTTCGGGTTTCGGGTAAAACGGGTCCCGGGTAAAACGGGTCCCGGGTCTTTCCGGGTTGACTAGAACCCGGGTTTGACCGGGTTTGACCGGGTTTCGGGTCATTTCGGGTCGATTTCGAGTTTGTCAATTTTTTCCGTTTTAAATTAAAAAAATCATGATTTGACAATTTTGCAATAAATTTTAATTATATATAAAAAAAATTAATTATATTTAATTAAAAATCAACCGGGTCAACCGGGTCACCGGGTCAATCGGGTAAAATCGGGTCGAAAATACCGGGTCAATCGGGTCACCGGGTCGAAACCCAGATGACCCGGAAAATTTCGGGTTTTTCGGGTTCGGGTCGAAAAAAATTTCCGGGTCAAAATTTCCGGGTTCGGGTCAAAAAATTTCCGGGCGGTCGGGTCGGGTCGGCCGGGTCGGGTTGTGTTTTGACAGGTCTAGCTGCTGCTGATGTCCATGAGATGCATTTTCGTATGACTCTAAGAGAGAAAGCAGATGTTGGAAGGAGGCGAGGAGTTGTTGTTCGTAATGGCAACAGAAACGAAGCCATTATGGTAAAATTAAAAATTTGGTAGTTAGTTTATTTAAAACATGGGTTTTACACATGTGTTTAATTCTATTTTGCAGTTGGCCAACGAAAAAGGAAGGATTGATGTACGGATTGAAGAACTAAAAGTAATTCACATGGACTTCAAGAAAGAAGTTGTTCGTACAGAGGAAGCCAGGCGCACAAAAATTAATAATTATTTAAATTTTTAAATTTAATGTAAGATTTAGTTTAATGTAATATATACAGTTTGATTTTAATTTTATTAATCTATAAAATTATAATATAATGTAATGTTTCATTTGACATAAATTATATCTACTTTATACAATTATTTGTTGACTATTCAGGGATATAGTAGAATACGATTCAGTTGCAATCTAAACAAGTGACCCAGCGATCTCTTCTATCCCTGACTTCACGCATTTAACATAAGTTTAAGACACTACATGCAGGTGTTGATAAAGACTCATAAAATTGGTCCAGGGATATCACTTAACATGATGTTCAAAGAGAGCATAGTATGTGGGTTCATCAAACTGGGAAATAGACGTTCATGTCAGAAATGAAAATAACAAATTGTTAACACCAGTAAAGAAAACTTAAATGCATTTTTTTATGAAATATTACCAGCAGCCCTTTTAATCTCTTCCATCTTCTGCTTCTCTTCCTGAATCTTCCTGCAGTTTCTGCTGTCATGGAATGCTAGTTTGTTGCATTCTTTACACATTCTTTTTGTTTTCTTCTTCTTCTTGTCCATTGCCTTCTCTTTTCCACCTTTCAATCTCTTCCCACTGCCTTTATTACTTGCTTTTACTGGGTCCTTTACTACAACGTCATCTGGAACTTTCACACCAACAAAATCTTCCATTAGCTTTTGTCTATCAACTAGCTGGCCATCATGTTTAAGCACTTCTTTCACCGAATCAATATATACATCCATCCAATCACTAAGCTTCTTCAAATTTTCTTCATCTTTATCAATCAATGACAAGCAATTATGGACCTTTGTAAGAACTTCACTTCTTAACAATTTACATGCATCAATCTGTGCACATTGCTGGAAAACCACATCATCAATTTTGAATATTGGAGATAAGGCCGCGTCCTTTGTCCATCTCAGCAAAACCAAATTCTCAGGCAATTTGGGTATGCCCAAGTCCTTCAATACTAGGAAAACATGGCGACATGGTAAACCTTCTCTCATAAACATGACACAATCACATTTTGTGAACCGTGTAGCAGTATCGTATTCAACTTGGAAGCATTTTATACCAGAAACATCTCTTAAAGTAAACAAATGTTTCTCCTCTGTTTCTGTAACATTGATAACACGACACCTGGCCTTCATTTCTAACTGAATCTTTCGGAAGGCATGCAATGTAAATATTGATGCACAATATTTCTCCATAGCTGAATCAGTCAAGATGTCTGGAGATTTTGTCTGATCAGTAATATTTAACAGAGTTTGGTTGTGTCTTTGACTTTAAATAGCAGTATCGTAATGCATCAGCAACTCAACCAAACTGAAGAACTTATCTGTATACATCTTAAAGAACTTATTTTGAGATTCTGCAACTGATGTAGTTATGCCCACTCGACTTAGAGGTACATGTTTACTATACGCTGGAATCCAGGACTCTCTGATGCTAAAGATATTTCTCAACCAATCATTCTCCTTTAATTGGTACTCTTCAATAATAGATTTCCACATCTCTTCAAACTCTTCTGGTTCAATTTCATCATTCCACACTGCAGCATCTAACTTTTGTCTAAAAGCTGAACATTTGCTTAAACTGGTGCCAACTCTTTCTGGTATCTTACACATTATATGCCACATGCAATATCGGTGATCTGTGGTAGGTTATATAGACTTAGCTGCAGCCTTCATAGACGGGTCTTGATCAGTCACCAAAAGCCTGGGTGCAGCACTCATTGCCTCTTTATAATTTTGAAACATCCACGAGTATGATGAGATATCTTCATTCACTATCAAACCAGCTGCAAATGTGACGCATTTGTTGTGGTTGTCTACACCACTGAATGGGGAAAACACCATATTATATCTGAAACATTCAAAAAATAGTTGGTCATTACTTTTAAGGTTTATTCAATGTACATAAATAAACAGCCCTTAGCATGAGGTATCAAAATGTGATTAGAATGCATATCAAAAAGTGTTGTATCATATATAAGATTTTATGGTTCACTACAAAAACAAAATGGTTCAATAATACAAGAGAGATTTGTTTACCAATAAAAAGAGATAGTGGTTTAGTATATAGCTTTGTTTATGGTTCATTAAGATAGAGAGAATGATTGGTTAAAAAAAAGAAATAGTGGTTCAACAACACAAGGAGGAAGTGCTTCAGTAACATTTAGAAGAGTGGTTCAACATATAATTAATGGGAAACACGCACCTATTTGTTCTGTAGGTAGAATCAAATATGACAACATCTCCATATATAGAGAAATTTTTCCTTGATACTGGATCTGCCCAAAATATCATTTTCAATTTGTCCTCTTCATCAACAGCATAGTTGAAGTAAAATGCACTGCACATCTCCTTCTTGGTTGTCAAACGGTTTATCAACATCTGAGCATCAGAATCTTTCATGTAAGCCATCAAATCTCGTTTGAAATTTTTGAACTAGGCAACAGTTGCAGCAGCCTCTGAATACCCTCCCATCATTGTTTCATAGAGCTTATGAGCTCTAACAGCACCAATCTTCGTTTGAGCACAATCTAAAACAAATTTCCTATGAATCATCTCCAACTTGAAGTTAGACTTTGCAAATTTTCCTGTAAACTTATCTCTAAGTTCATGCGTGTGGCGTTCTTCAAACGCCCTCACCCTATATTTTCCATCTGTTGTCCTTGTGAAAATGATTTTAGCCTTACAACCACACCTGTCCGACAGTGTGTTCTTTTTTCCTGTTGAGTTTTTTCCATTTTTCACACCCTCTCTGTTGCACACTATATACTTCAACCGTACAACACCCCCTGATCTGGACTGCGTGCTGTATCGAGTGTCAAAACCACAAATTGAAGCATACATCTCATACGCCTTTGAACCCTCACCAAGAGTATTAAAAATGCTCCCTAAAGTAGGTTTCAACTGATCATCACATATTGGCACCCAATATTTTGAATTCCCAGGTGATATCTCCAAAATAACAGTCTTCTTTGACGACGAACCAACCTCTGGTGGTAAGGCGGCAACTGGACTTGCATTGTAATTTGTATCTTGTTTGAAGACATTTAAAAGGGGAGGGGGTTCAGTGTACATACAAGGAATTGGTTCAACACTAATATCGAAAAGGGGTTCATCACATTAACTACAATGAATAACAATAAAAGCATTCTTCAAATGTTAAATATCAAGAAGAGGTTCATTATATATAATTGAATTTGATTCAGTGTATATCAAGGAATGGTTCAGAAAGTGGTTCACCATAACAACTAGGATGTATGATGATAATAGCATATATAATTGTGAATTATTGAGGTTGGTTCAGAGTTAGTTCAGAATATAGTTCAGAGATATAACTGACGGTTGTTCAACATTCTGAGCTTGGTTCAGAGTTATTTTTAGCACGTGGTTCAGAGATAGGACAGAGAATGGGTTCATCATTTGTGTTTGTAATTCTACAACTGTGAATTATTGAGTTTGGTGATGGGTTCAATGTAAATATCAAGAAGTCGTTCAGTATATATAATTGAATTTGATTCAGTGTATATAATAGGAGGTGGCCAAGGAAATGGTTCAGGAAGTGATTCAGTGTATATAATAGCATATATAATTGTGAATTATTGAGGTTGGTTCAGAGTAATTTCAGAATGTGGTTCAGAGATATAACTGAGAATGGGTTCAGCATTTGTGTTTATAATTTTACAACTGGGAATTATTGAGTTTGGTGAAAGGGTTCAATGTAAATATCAAGAAGTGGTTCAGTATATATAATTGAATTTGAATCAGTGTATATCAAGGAATGGTTCAGAACGTGGTTCACTATAACAACTAGGATGTATGATGATAACAGAATATACAATTGTGAATTATTGAGGTTGGTTCAGAGTTATTTCAGGATGTGGTTCAGAGATATAACTGAGGGTTGTTCACTATTCTAAGTTTGGTTCAGAGTTATTTTTAGCACGTGGTTCAGAGATAGAACAGAGAATGGGGGTCAGCATTTGTGTTTGTAATTTTACAACTGTGAATTATTGAGTTTGGTGATGTGTTCAATGTTAATATCAAGAAGTGGTTCAGTATATATAATTGAATTTGATTCAGTGTATATCAAGGAATGGTTCAGAACGTGGTTCACTATAACAACTAGGATGTATGATGATAACAGAATATACAATTGTGAATTATTGAGGTTGGTTCAGAGTTATTTCAGGATGTGGTTCAGAGATATAACTTAGGTTGTTCACTATTCTAAGTTTGGTTCAGAGTTATTTTTAGCACGTGGTTCAGAGATAGAACAGAGAATGGGTTCATCATTTGTGTTTATAATTTTACAACTGTGAATTATTGAGTTTGGTTATGTGTTCAATGTGAATATCAAGAAGTGGTCCAGTATATATAATTGAATGTGGTTCAGAACGTGGTTCATTATAACAACCAGGATGTATGATGATAAAACAAGCATTCCTCATCTGTATATTAAATAAAAAAGGTTCAATGTAAATAGCAGATAGATGTTTGCAGCCACAACAAGAATTTGTTCATTATATACAGAGCAGTTCAGGAAAATAGGAAGTTCAATATAAACATCATATATGGTTCAGTATTTTCACCAGGAGAGTGTTCAGCATTAATATATGAGTAATGATTCTCTACAACTGAATCGTAAAACATCGATAAATTATTTCGACAATGAAAGATTAATGCAATCACCATTGTAAGTAGACATAACAGTTACAATAATATGTGGTGCCGCATGTACGTACAACAAATAGTGTTTATCATAACTCATTCCATATCTGCAATTAGGTTTGTAATAGGAAGTGGTTCATCATAATTGAGGTAATTTAATAGAAGGAAGATCAATTACAAATATAATTTATCATTGTTGTTGCTGATACCTGTTTCAATCGAAGGCGCAGTAGCACCAGCAGATATGTCGACACCATTAACCATGTTTTGATTTCCAGAATTTGAGAAGATGTTCTCTATTTCACGATCCACATCTTGAGATTCAAGTTCTTCGATTGTCATCGATGATACGAAGAGGGAATTCGAAGATTAAAGTCGCAGATCTGAGAGGAAAGGTCGAAAATCGGGGTCTTTGTAGCTTGGAAAAAGAAGAAAGGAGATAAACAGAAAAAAGAGGGGAAAATAATACACCTTTTATAAAAGACGCGTGGGATGACGCGCTATACTGCGAGTGGGCAAAAACGGAGGCGCGTGGTAGTTGCGTTTTTCAGCCAATCACAAAGCTTCTTTCCTTCTCACTATTGGGGTCCTTTGCACCCGAACCCGACCATATATATATATATATATATATATATATATATATATATATATATATATATATATATAGGGTAGGGTTCAAGTGAGAATACTATATACCGGTGAGAAGGAAAGAAACATTTTGATTGGTGGAAATAGGTCTGAATTTTTAAAGGAAAAAAAATCATTCACGCGCTTCTCTTCCTTTCAATAAATCACATCCACTGCACGTTCTTCCTCCCACGAATCCTCACATCTCCTCCTCTCCCACCATTAGCAGCCCCTCTGTCGAGCGTCTTCCCAACGAGACTCGCCGGCGCCGAGGACGGGGCGGAGTATCGGCGCTGATAGTCGCAGAAGTCAGAGAGGTCAAGGAGCACTCCAAAACCCTATCCTCGTTCCTCTTCCCCGTTTGCAATTTCAGCCCCTTCTCCGTGAATGCCTTCTTGGCCTTCTTGGCCTCGGGCATGATCCTATCGACTCGATTCATGCACATCTTGCCAGATTAATTCATAGAATGGTCTTACATCATAAACCGTGGACCATCAGCCCTGATTGCCGTGGGGGTTCTGAACTCCATCTCGGCTGGGCTGCTCGATTATCTACATGCCGGCGCTGGTGGATCTATTAGCAACAGATTTCATGGGGCCAAGGTTCCTAGATCTATGTATATAGTCTTGTAAAGCTATAAGAGGGGAATGATAAGTGGGTGGATCATGTTTGTATGTAGTCTTTACAGTCAATTAAGGTGGTTTAATTTCCTGTTAATCATGTAATGTAACATGGTTAAACAAGATCTATATATATATATAGGGAAGCTTTAAAATGTAAAAACTCCTTAACGTGTAAAATATGCTTAACGTGTAAAATGTGTTTTTTTTAATCAAAAGGCGCGCTCACCGTCGGATTTCAAACGGAGACTCACCATCGACCTTCTCTCTCGGCCTCCCACACCCACCTCGAGGCACCTCCGGCCACCAACCCCGAGCCGCACTCGAGCCCGCCGCTGTGCGCACCTACCGAGCCCAGACTTGGCTTGGTTTGAGCCCAGACGCACCCAGACGCGCCCACCCCATCGCAGGACCGTCGAGCCATCAGCAGCTTCGGTTGTCGGCCTCCCACGCCACCCACGAGCCACCTCCGGCCACCAGCCCCGACCAGATCGAACCCCCTCCCTCAGGCGCACCCACCGAGCCCGGAACCCCCTTGGTTCGTGCCCAGCCGAGCCCACACCGAGCCATCTTCCCCAACGGCGCTAATCGGTGCTTTTGGCTCGGAATACCTTCGAAATCCCGATTTTGCTTCTTGTTTCAACTCGAATTTGGTATGATTTCTAACCCTAAACTTGTTTATTACATCAATTTAAATTGTTTGAATGATTTAGGTTGAGATTGAAAACCTAGGGTTTGATTTAGGAGCGGAAATTGGGGCTTTTTGCCAAAAGCCAAATTGATTGAAATTGATGATATGGTTGTGTTGTTGGGTTGATTTTGAGCTAATTTCATGTTCATATCATTGTCAAATTGTTTATGGATCATGATCTAATTGAATTTTAGAATTTTAGGTTGCGATATGTTTTAGAATTTGGGGCTTTTTTCCGAAAGCCAAATTGATTGAAATTGATGATATAGTTGTGTTGTTGGGTTGATTTTGAGCTAATTTCATGTTCATAGCATTGTCAAATTGTTTATAGATCATTAGCTAATTGGATTTTAGAATTTTATAATGCGATATGCTTTAGAATTTGGGGCTTTTTTCCAAAAGCCAAATTGATTGAAATTGATGATATGGTTGTGTTGTTGGGTTGATTTGGAGCTAATTTCATGTTCATAGCATTGTCAAATTGATTGTGAATCATGAACTAATTGAATTTTAGAATTTTATTCCAATATGCTTTAGGTCGATTAGGTTCTTCTATTTTAGCATAAAAATCATAATTTAGCCTATTAGCTCAATTGGTAGAGCAATGTGCGTTTGCACAAAAGATGTGGGTTCAAATCCCACATAGGTTACATAATAGACAAGAGCGCAACAATCGCAAATTGTTAATCATGCACATTATAATCTAACTTATTCACTTTTTAACCTTAATTATGCACATTTTAATCTTATTTATGAACTTTGATTTCAAAAGCTTATACGTAAAAAAATCGATTTCAAACTTACATTTATCAACCTAAATTATCCGAGAGGTGAACCCAAACTCTCAAAAGTAAAAAAAAAAACAAAATTAAAACATCGATTTCAAAAGCAAATCTTTTGACTTATTAATGCCCATTATAATCTTACATTTGCACAATTGTATTATTCATCTGCACAATTGTATCTTACTTTTGCACAATTGTAGTTTAAATTTGCACAATTGTATCATACTTTAAATTTGCACAATTAAAGTTGCACAAATGCACTTTACACTTGCACAAATGTACTTCACAGTTGCACAAATGCACTCCACAGTTGCACAAATGCACTCCACAGTTGCACAAAAGGTATCGAAAACGGGAAAAAGTGCATTTACCCATAAAATTAGACATTTTTACCAATTTACCCATAAATTAAACATATTTCAATTAAAAAAATTTATAATTGAAATAGGCGAATTTACCTATTTACCCCATAATGAATTATTTGTCTGCACAAAATAAACTTATATTTGCACAATAAGATGTTATATGTGCACAAAAGCAAGTTATACTTGCACAGCAGAAAGTGCTATCACGAAAAAAAAAATTCTGGGCAAAAAAAAAAAATAAAAAAAAAAATAATTTTTTTTTTAAATAAAAAAATCGGGTCCGATAAGGGGGGGCACACGCATGGGCAGGGGGGGCAGACATCCTACTCATGAAATTAGGCCCATTAGTAATTAAATTAGGCCCATTAGTAATTAAATTAGGCCCAATAGTAATTAAATTAGGCCCATTAGCAAATTTTACACAATAAGCCTATTTTACACTTTAAGGACTTTTTACATTTGAAGTAAACCCTATATATATATATATATATATATATATATATATATATATATATATATATATATATATATATATATATATAGGGATTGCTTCAAATGTAAAATATCCTTAATGTGTAAAATGAGCTTAACGTGTAAAATCAACTTAATTAATACACCTGGACTCGGATTACTTTTAATCACCCGCGGGCCTGTTATGCGTTGGGCTTTATTTTTTTAAAAACCCGGTTCCTCTCTTTTTGCTGGTTTTAGATCCATTCGCTATCTCCGTTCTTCCTTTCTCTTTCTCGTTCGCTTTGTCGCTCATCGGTGTACTTGATCTTCGGCGAGGTTTTTGCTGTGTTTTTGGAGTCGTCGTTTCAACATGTCAAGTTCATCAGTCGGTATGCTCAATGAATCGTTGTCATTCGCTTCTATTTGAGTTGTCCTGTTTTTTAGGGTTTTTATTCTCTTCGAAATTGTGCGTTTTTGTTTATTGCCATTTTTTTCAGCGATTTTCGCCTCATTGCTGGGTATTTGTGTAATTGTTCTGTTCCTTTTCTTATTCAAGCTGTTTCGTTTTGTTATTCTTGTGATTATGTGTTTATTGTTATCATACTTTATGTTTTATACTCGTTTATGATCGTCAGTGTTTCCTATTCTTACTATTCATTGTGCATTTGTGTTTATACTATATTTGGTGTTCGGTTTATGTTTGTTTCTGGTGTTCATTTATTATTCTTTGTAGATTTGATATATTTATTGCTACTTAGACTGAATTTAGTTGTTGTTAGTTTTTGTTGTCTGCTTATATTTTTATATTTTTGTTCCTTATAGGGAAAAGAACAAGGTCCAAGGCTGGTGGTGAAGCTCTAGCTGTTGTTCCATATCGTTCAAAACGTGTTAAGAAATCACGGCCCCCTCGTTCTGTTCCTAAAGCTATTGATCTGGCACGTGATTCTCCCGGGTTTTCTGTATCTGACGTTGAAGGAGTGTCATCTGAGGTTGAATCACAAGATAATGTTCCTCTAATACGTAAATCAAGGGAAGTTGATTATAGTAAAGGGTGTTCATCCAAAGATGCTTCTGTAGGCCCTAGCACTGAAGCTTTGTCTACTAATCCCCAGCATACCATAACTGATGATGTTCCTGTAGCAGCTGATGTTTCTGTTGAGAATGAAGGGCAACCACCTGTTGTAGAAAATTTGCAGTCTGAAGTGGCTAATGTTCAATCAGTAGCTTCTGATGTGCCGATTCAAACCACAAATGTCCCCCAAGATGGTGGGGCTGGTGCTGTTTTTGTTAAGAAGCCGCGAGTTAGACGAGCTAACCAACACCCATCTTTGAAAACAAGGTCAAATCCTCGTGCGTTTGTTTGTGCATTGGGTAGATTTACTGATAAACAAAAGGAGTGTATTAAGCGGATTGGGTTTGGGTCTTTGTTGGATTTGGAAATTCAGTATCTTCCTCTGTGTCTTTGCTATTGGTTGGTGGAGCAGTTTGATGCCAATCGATGCTGCTTGGTATTGGTTGATGGTAGTAGGTTAGATATTTCTGAGCTTGATGTCCATATTACATTAGGTTTGCCTATGGGCAAGAATTTGATATGTAGGAAAACTTCGAAAGAGAAGTCAGATGTTCTTACGAAGTGGAAGAGTTTGTTTTCTGCTGGTGATTCCATTAATCCTTCTGTTCTTATTGATAATATGGTTGCTGATGCCGATGTTGGTGATAAATTTGTCATCAACTTTGCTGTGTTATTTGATTCATTGCTTGTGGACAGTATTCAAAATGGCAATGTTAATCACAATTTGGTTAAAGTCTTATCTGGGAACGAGGACTTCAAAGAGTTGAATTGGTGTGCTTTTGTTCTCGAAAGCTTAGTGGATTCCAAAAAAATATGGGAGAAGAACAAAACCAGTCAGTTTCGAGGTCCTATTCTCTTCCTCATTGTGAGTATTTGTTTTACCTTTTTTTCCTTCTCATTTTCACTCAATACTTTTATGTGTTTGTATTATAGCAACCTGTCTTGTGTGTTTTATAGTCTGTGTTCTCACTTGCGTGTTTGTTGTTGTTTGGTTGTGTTTGGTAGCTGTTTTATATTGATAGGGTGAAGTTATTTTCAAGTACTTCGTCGAGGAGAGTAACTCGGTCTTTCCCTGTTTTCATGGGGTTGACATCACCTATGCTTCGGCAGCGCGAAGATGATGATCTTTCCAGTGGAGGCTTTGGACGTGGCAGAATTAAGGAACGTCAATCTGTTCCTGCATATA
Organism: Persicaria tinctoria; assembly: GCA_037127255.1. Lineage (NCBI taxonomy): Eukaryota > Viridiplantae > Streptophyta > Magnoliopsida > Caryophyllales > Polygonaceae > Persicaria > Persicaria tinctoria. The sequence goes on along the minus strand of JBANSL010000012.1, from coordinate 34,774,599 downwards.
ACCCTAAATCTCCATGTGCTGCCCCTTCAGCTGCTCCTCCTGACAATCCACAAGTTTCGCCTATTGAGGTTTCTGCTATTCTTTATTTTAAGTATATTTTTTTTTATAATATTAAAGGTGTTTTATTTGATATTTGTTGTGTTTGTTTGTGTGTTGTGTTTTGTGTGCGTTCCTCCCCCTTGTAGAATTTTATTCAATCCTTTGCTCAAAAAACTGTTGCTCTTGCTACTTCCATTTCTGAGTTTGTTGCTTTGGCTGATAAAATTCCTCCTGAATTTAAAGAGAATGAAATGGTTAAAACCCTCAGTAACGCTGCCAAGAAGCTGATGGGTTTGGAGTTTGATGGTGATAAGGTTTCTTCCTCCCCCGTAGACCATCCTAATATTGTCAACCCCACTGCTTCTGAGTGGTTGACATCCCAAGATCCCTTATGGTCAGATCCTGTGTTTTTGGAAGCTATTACACAAATTGAGTTAGCTTACATTAATAAATGTAAGATGCAATCGTCCGGTCAGACTGATCAAACTTTTTGTCCACCTGGGAATGTATCGGGGGGCGGGCTTGGTGGTGGTTGTTTTGAGAGTGAATGTGATGATGGGAAGAAGAGTGATTCTGCAGTATTTAAAGGTAAGGGGACTATGCCTATGAATCTTCCCAGTGAGCCATCATTTGATATATTTGGTTCTGATCCTGCTTTCCAATCACAAAAAAAATCCTCTGAAGAAGCAATTGTCAAAGATGTTACCAAGTCTGATAAGTCTGCACAAAAGGGTTTTGTATCTGCACACAAGCCCAATGCTGATGCACAAAAAGATATTAGAGATGCACCGTCTGTTGCCGGGGGTGCCCCTGGGGTTCCTACTTCTGTTGTCAATATTGCCAAAGAATATTCTGGCGGAGATGTTGCTTCTTCTTTAGGCATATCAACATCAAGGGATACTCATTGTGCAACCCCTATAGTGTATAAAAAGAAGCAAAAATCTCCTGTTGTCATGCCTTTACGTAGGTCCACCAGGGGTTGTGCTGCCGATGAAAATCAGAAAGAGGTTGGAGGGAAGAGGGTTTCAAAACCTGCTGATTCTTTGAAGAGTCCTTACTATTCCAGGGTTGTTGATGTGAATGAACGTGTGTCTGACATTGAGCGTTGCATTTGTGCATATTTGTCTAAGAAATCAGCTTCTGATGTGTAAGCATTTTTCCTCTTTTTCTTTTTTTTGTCCCTTTTTACTTTAGTTATTTTATTATATTTAAATTAATTTGAGGTATATTTATTTCTTATAATTTGTTCGTTGCCTATTGCAGTGAAGTTCTATTTAAGAATTCATCTGTTGAAGTTATTAGAGCTGATTTTAAATCCCTTGAAGAAGATTTTGAAGTCACTTTCTCTGTTGTGAGGGCATGGGCTTCTGTCCTTAATTACAAAGAACAATACAGAAGTGCTGTTTCTCCATCAAGGCTTTTTATAACTGTCGAGTCGTCTGTAAGTTGTATTTGTTGTTTCTTAAATTTTTTCTCATTCTATATGTGTTTATTTCCTTGGTCTCTATTTTGTATTTTTTCCCCAGAAATTTGCTCCACACCCCCCTCCAAGTGATTTTGATGAACGTTTCACAAAACTTGGTGTACATGTTGATTCTGAACTGGCTGCTGCTCCTCACATTCGGTTGAAAGATGTTGATATGGTATTTGTTGTTTTTAATATTTTTTTTTTTGTTTTATCTCCCCTACTCTATTTCTTACTTTGTTTGTTTTCTGTTGGCTTGTTTTCTTTTTATTTGTGTTAGTTTGTGTTTGGGTTGTATTACGACTCAACCTATTGCATGGCCGTCTTTAATCTGAAAATGCACGAATTTCAATTCCTGGATGTGACAAGTGATACTCGTTCTTCTACTTGTATCTTCCAATATACAATTGGCAATTTGGTTAGTTTTCATAATTATACGTCACTTTTCTACTCTTTGTGGGTTTTTTTTCCTTTTATTTTTCAGTTTATCATTTACAGTATTTTCCTCTTTTTCTTTTTTTTTTACTACTTTTTTTTTTTTTGCAGCATAATTTCTTGATTAAATATTTGAAGACTAAAGGATTACCAAAGAAGGCAAAATTAGTTTCTATGCTTCAGCAATCACCCATTTGTCTTCCCTGGGCTGGTGAAGAAAAGCTTCCCCATTCTGGTGTTTGCATGATGCGCCATATGGAGGCCTTCAGCGGATTGGAGAAGGGATTCAAGTGTGGTTTTGAATATGGGACTGACAAGAACATCTCCAAGCTGTGTGTGAAGTACATGACTGACATAATTTGCTCTGATGTCAACGAACTTCGATCTGAAATTTCAGCTCAAGCTAAGGCACATGCATCCTTGACCTTAAAAGGTGTTCAAGCTCTAAAACTGCGGTTGGATTGATTGGGTAGGAAAGAGTAGTTAACAAACATTAGTATTTTGCTGGTAATTCCGTACTTTTGAGGGTATACAAATTTTCTGTCCTACATGTGGTGTAATGTATAACCCTTTTGCGATTCCCTTTTTGTGTTACCTCTGCCTATCTTACTTTATGCTTGCACGGTTGGTGATGTTGACATTATTAATATTGTCGTGTTTTTTTAATGTTCAAATTCGAATCCTTATGCGTTTTATATTTAATTTTAATTCTGCACACAGTTATTTCTGTTGTGACACTAATATATAGCAATGTGCTGGCCTAATATTAATATGTGCCGTTATATGTAAATTATGTGCACCCTGAATACCCTATTGTGCATATGCAATATGATGCTCTATTTTTTTTATAACCGAAGTGCCTATCTATTCAGGCTTATAGGGTGACGTCTCATTTCCTGTTTTGTGTTCTTATATTGGTCTGGATTGTTATTTTTTATTTTATTTTAATGTACTTTTTATATTTTCATATTTTGTGAATATATTTTACTTTGTGTGCGTTTTATATTATTAAAAAATCGACATTTCAGTTTTGTGCAATTACAAATCTATGATGTGCAACCACAATATCATTATGTGCAAACACACTATCATCTTCTGCAACCACAATATCGTTTTGTGCAACCACAATATCGTTTTGTGCAACCACAATATTGTTTTGTGCAACCACAATCTCTTATGTGTAACCACAATATCATTATGTGGATCCACAATATCATCTTGTGCAACCACAATATCGTTCTGTGCAACCACAACATCGTTCTGTGCAACCACACCATCGCTTGTGCAACCACAAATCTCTTATGTGCAACCACAATATCATTATGTGCAACCACAATATCGTTTTGTGCACTCACAATATCGTTTTGTGCACCTGCACCACTTTGGTGTGCATAGTTTAAATAAAATCTTATGTTCATATTTACTTGCCTTTAATTCTATTATTATATATATATTTTTGTTGGTGTTGTCAATCCATTTCTCCTTGTGCACGTGTGCACTTGCAATCCTGTATTGTGCATTTGTAATATCGATATGTGCAATTCTAACAACATATTGTGCATAGAAATCAATACATTGTGTAAACAAATCATAGTTTATATTTATAATATTAACTGAGTTTGCATTTATTTTAAGCCAGTTACATGACAAATAGATTGGAATCTACAAAAAAAATTTGATCTTTTCTGAATCTCCTCCCTTCCATTTGCTCTTGATCACCTTTCTTCTAATAACGGCTGTTGTTATCCTCCTCTTTTCTTCATCTTCAAATACCTACCTGTTCCAATCAATCAAATAGGCAAATCTACTGCAATACATATGTTATAAAATAGGGAAATAGATGTTCATAAATTACAACTGCATAATTGTTTTTCAAACCCCAAAATACCATTGTTTAAAACTTAAACACTTCAAATTAAGAAGAAATACAGACATTTCATATAAAATATATAATTAATAATTCAAAAGTAAAGTCTGTATTCTTCATCTTCTTCTTCTTCCTTAACTTGACTGCTTATCTTCCAAGGAAGTTTGCAATCTTCCTCCTCCTCTTGTCTTCTTCCTCAAAGACCTCCCTGATGCAGTCAGTCACGTACTCCCTGTACTGGGCCAGGTCTTCATCAACTTGCACTTGCTTGTTTTGGTACTATAGAAAAATTTATACTTAAAAGTTAAATAATGTTGCAGTCTTATTTTAAATCAAACTATGTAAAGTATGGATAACGCACCTTCTCCAGGGCTTCTTCCTCTCCATTCTGAGTGGCCTCCAATATCTTGTAGGCATTTGCATTCCTCTCCTGGTTGAGGGAAGTCAGGAAGACCTGATGCTTCTCGGCGGCCTCCAGGAGGTTCTTCCTTGTTTCCTCAGTGTTTGTCTCTGCAGCCTCCTCCAGGAGATTCATTTGGTACCCTGGGTAAAAGTACTTGTCTATCTCGTTGTTGATGTTGTAGAACTCCTCGGTAAACAGGTACGGGTTGAATCCTTCCATTTTGTGTGCTTTGAATTTTTTGTTTCTCTGTTTTGTGATGTGTAAGAGAGGAAGACTTCTTTTTTTTTTCAGGCGGTTTGTGTGATGTGTTATGTTGGAGGATCTGTCTTTATATAGGCGGTTTTGGCTCTTCAACTCCCTTCATTTGATTGGCCTTATCCAATTGGCGGTTTTCCAAAGCCATTTACCCGCTCCAACTCCCTATAACTGTAATGATTACCCATTTTTAAATCTTTAAATACATCCCAACTTCCCCTATCTGTAGTACTTATTTTCATACAGCATTTTATTTGTAGACTTCATTATTTTAATTTATAGTTCTCCTTGAATCTTTACGTTTTTAAAATTAAAAGACATTTATTTAATTTGGTCTTGTTATATTTAATTATTTTTTTATAGATTTTTTAAATTAATTATTCCTATAGGAACTGTGTGTTATTATATGGTTGTTTTGATACAATCCGATTTCATACTGTTTGTTTTCTCCTTTTTTTTGATGGTTTCTGATTGCACATTAATTAAGAAGTACTTATTTGTTGATTAGATGTTTGTAGGTGAGGCTATGTAAATGTATCTTCCATCATTACCTGAATCTCACATTGTCCAAGATTTTTCACAATCTTGCAAAGCAATTCATAATTAATTTCCAATCTGGGAGTAGTTGGTTCTACCCTGCACGTATCCATTTGCAACTTGGGATTGTTCTCCTACTTCCCTAAAAATAATTATTGTTTATAGTAATAAGGAAAATTTTAAAATATATTGCACTGCACAATTAAATATTATCTTAGCACAAAACCGAGATAGGAATGATCATAACATAAAAGTAGGTACATAACATCTGTGAATAAGAAAACTTAAAATATACCATTTATGTAATACTAAAGTGCATCAATAAATTTCCATTACAAATTGTGATTATTATCCATATTATGCTTCCCTTAATGGACATGTCCTGCTGTTGTGAGGTGCATATTCAAGGCAGATTGAGCATATTCTCTTCCCCCTTTTCTGTGTTTGAATTGCTGTTTCCTTTCCGCCTTTAAGCCTCTTCCCACTGCCTTTTGTCTTTGCTTGTTTTGGGTCTCTTATTACCACATTCTTCGGGAGGCTTACTCCAGCAAACTCTTCAAACATAGCTTCAAGTTAACAAACTCCATGAAATTAGTATACTTTGAATATATAATTCTGGACTGTCTTATTTTATTTTTTTAATAAAAGGGTTTAAACAAGCAATCTCAGTAATCTTTTGTTTCTGCATTAAACCAATCATACATACCAGATTTTGAAGCTGTTGAAGATGTTGATGTTTGTGCACTTTGTTGGAGCTCACTTTTTGCACTTGTTAATGCAGATGTTAAGTGCTTTATCTGATCAGTATTGTCCTTAACTAAATCCACACAAGCATGAAATTCAGCTAACAAATTTGTCAACAGGAGTTTTTGTTCTTGTTTTGCACTTGACTGTCTGACCACAATGTCATCCAAAGTGAAAACACTACTCAAATTTGCTGCTTTGGTCCAACGAGTAAGCAGTAGTGTTTCTGGCAACTTCTCAAGTTGTACATCCTTCAAAACAGTTAATATATGTCGGCATGGATATCCCAACCTGTTGAACAAGTTACAAGAGCAGCAGCAATCATGATCTTCAAGCTTGTGCTCAACAGTGTATATTTTGCTGTTTTCCTTTAGAGTATATATCTCCAACTCATCAATCTCTGTCACATTTATCACTCTGCAGTTGTACAATGCTCCTTTCAATTCCTCCTGAAATTTCCCCCACATTTTTATTGTGTATAATCTGGATGCATGCCTTTCTAGAGGAAGGGGCGAAATCAGAATTGGTTCCAGTATTTCAGAGTCATAGTTGTTCTTCCCCTAGATATGCCTTTGATTTTCATTTCCGCTTTCATAATACAACATAAACTCAATTAAATTTGCAGTGCAGTTGGAGAACTTACGGAAGAAGCTGTTCATGCTCTCTGAAATTGATGTGGTTTTAATCAATCCACTAAGCTTCAGACTCTGAAAATATGCAGGGATCCACTTGTCTCTCATTCTAAACAGTTCACTCAACCACGAGTGACTTGTCATACCATACTCTTCCATTAAGGCATTCCAGTCCTTTTCAAATTCTTCGGGCGTACTCTCCATGTTCCACACAATACTCCTCAACCCGTTAGTGAATTTGGAGTATCCATTCATTGAGTTGTCAATTTTCTGAGACACCTTCTCCATGATATGCCACATGCATAATCTGTGTCTAGCCTCTGGGAATACATTTGCAACAGCAATCTTCATTGATGGATCTTGGTCTGTTGTAAAAATTCTAGGACTTCCACCCATTGCTTTTTTGAAGTGCTCAAACAACCACACATATGAATCAACATTCTCATTCATCAAAAGCCCTGATGCTACCAGCACCAATGATTTATGGTGGTCATATGCTGTGAAGGGACTGAACACCATTTTGTACCTTTAATATAAGACATTTGTGAACATTACATTAATTTCAAAAGAAAAATGTGCAAAGTTGTTACTACATATCCATATAAAAAAAAGATCACTAGGCTGTGTCTTTCTCCACTTATCTGATCGTGCAGTGCATATTGTACATGATTTTGTGCATCTATACATTCTATATGTGCAGTTTGGTTATTATACTTGTGAGTAAATCAGGCAATCTGTATTTTGTCTGTTTTATACCAGATATCTATGACAGAGCTTACACATATGATGTATCTAAATATTCAATATGAATAATGTGTAATACCTGTTTGTGTTGTACGTTGAATCAAATGAAATAACATCTCCAAATAATGAGAAGTTTTTTCTGCTCACTGCATCACACCAGAATAATCTGTTCAACTGATTGTCTTCATCGACATCAAAAGCGAAATAGAATGCACTGCATATTTCTTACTTATGGAAGAATCTGTCAATAACAACTTGCGCATCAGATCCTTTGAAATAAGCCAAGAGATCTCTTCTGTGATTTGTGAAATCAACCACCGAAGGACCCACATTGCTATATCCTCCCACCATTTCTTTATATAATCTGTATGCCTTTGCTGGTCCAACTCTTTGTTTTGCACAGTCCAGTACAAATCTTTGATGGTAACTTTGCATCTTCCTATTACTCTTCATGTATACCCTGCAGATCTCATCAACCAAAGGATGTGTGTGCTTCTCCTCAAATTTCGTGACCACGTATCCTTGTTCAGGTATATATTTATATGCGATCTTAGCAGTACAACCAACTCTTATAGATAATCTTCTTCTTATCCTCTTAGTCTGTTTACCTTTAGAGTATCCTTCTCTATTGCAGTATAAGTATTTCAGTTGCTGTACCCCGTTAGCATTAACTGTAGTCCCATGTCTTACATCAAATCCAGCTTTGTATGCATAATCTTTATATGCTTTCACAGCTTCATTCAATGTATGGAACAGCTTTCCTTCCTTTGGCTCTAACTCTTCACTGCAAATCGGTATCCAATATCTCGTGTTGTTTGGTGTCACCAACACCCGGTATGGGAGCTGATGTTGCACTATCAGATTATTGATATTCACTTCAGGCCCCGCATCAATGCTGATTGGTGTTGCACAAACGATCGCAGTTGTTGAAGCAGCTGAGGATTCTATGTTTTCATTATGTGACTCTGGATCAGACTCCATATTTCTGTCAAACCAACATTCAAAGACTTATTAGGTAAATTGAATTTCTGTAACCAGTGCCATCAATCTATCAAAGTGCAATTTATAAATACACAAGTACTAAAGCAACATTTTATATTGAATATTAAGATCAGACAGCAAACTATCATATATCAGTTATTTGAGTTTTTATTAATATAAATTTCATCAAAATGAGGATCGGATTGTATATTAACAGTGTTTTCTAATGAATTTTTGCATTTAGTAAGCGCAATTGTGTGTTAATTGAATGCCATTTCCTGTTTTGCAAAATTAAAACCCTAGGTTCGTCGTAGTGTATAATTATATTTTTCCAAAAAAATTGGGCTATGTCTACACAAATTACACTTATATTCTGCACTTTTTTCAGAACGAAACCGAATCTAGGACAAATTATATGAAATTTGGACAGATTAACACAGCAACGAATGCGAATTTGAATCTAATAAGAACGGACATATTGTGCACCTCTTTTTCCGAAAAGTCTCTTCCTCTGCTTCTGTTGTTGTTGCTTCGATCAGGTTATTCGACTGATCTTCGATGAATCCTTTTGCTGATTATAGGGTTCTGCAATTCAAATTGCTTGATTGTAATCCTAGGGGGAGGAGCTGAAGCTTTGTTCGTCAAAGGAAATTGTGTTTCATGGAACGCGATATCGGATTTGGGAAGGACCGGTTTTCTTCTGTTTTATTTTCATTTTTTCCGGTTCAACCCGGTTTTTTTAACCAAAATCCGAGCGCGCGCCCCTTGAACCCAAATTTTATACGTTAAGCGGATTTTACACGTTAAGGAGTTTTTACATTTTAAAGCTTCCCTATATATATATATATATATATATATATATATATATATATATATATATATATATATATATATATATATATATATATATATATATATATATATATATATATATATATATATATATATTAGGTAGTATATATTGATCTTTATTGGTAATTAATATTGTTAGATCTAATTTTCGAATCGAACAAGTATACATGTCTATATGGATCGGATTTCTCATGGTAGACATGAAAGGATGAAACTCTGTACAAGAGAGAGAGATTTGAAGTAAAACAATCAACAAAAGAGGATCAGCAAATGCTTAGCCTCAACTAGAACACCAATTCAACTACCAAGGTTTGTAGTTCAAATCTCCTTAGAATTTCAATTACTTGACCACTTCCTGTTGTATAAGTGAACCGCTTTGTTCAGTGATTAAAGAGAGGTTGGTTCAGTGAATAAATAGAGGTGGGTTCAGTGATTAAATATTAAATAGAGATTGGTTCAGTGTCTAAATAGAGGTTGGTTCAGTGACTAAATAGGTTAGTTCAGTGGCTAAATAGAGTTTTGTTCAGTGACTAAATAGAGGTTAGTTCAGTGACTAAATGAGGTTGGTTCATTAGCTAAATAGAGGTTGGTTCAGTGGCTAAATAGTGAGAGGTTCAGTGACTAAATAGAGAGAGGTTCAGTGAATAAATAGAGATTGGTTTAGTGAACCATTTTATTTTAAAAGAAAATTAATTAATTAATTAAAAACAAACATTAAAAGAAAGTAAAAGAAGAATGAAAATTTTATAATTATTAAATAGTAGTGGTTCGTGAAATAAATTCTAATGGTTCATCAAATAAAGAGTAGTGGTTCATGAAACATTTTATTTTAATATATTTAATCTCATAAAGTCAGTAATCAGGAGCTTGAGGTATGTACTGGCATCCCAAACGAGCTTCGTCGAATGCAGGGAGCTCCGGCCGACGGTGGTTCTGACGGCGGAGTTCAAGAAGGGACCGGCGTTGACGGACACGGAAGGTAACATAAAGTCAGTAATCAGGAGCTTGAGGTATGTACTGGCATCCGGCCCAAGCAAAAGAGGCGCCGGCCATTAGCGACTTCCCTGCCTTGATTGTCGTCGCCGGAGAGAAACGCGCCGCTAATTCATATTCTTTCCTTATTTTACACTTGTTTTTTAAAACCCGTTTGAAAGGGTTTTTTTTTTTAAACAAAAATACTTGGTAGTTTGTAAAGAAACGAGATGTAATTAAACATAATGCTTGGTAATATAATATAAGCATGAAGATGAGTTGAGATTGGAAATTAAATGTTTGGTTGAGAGCACCGACTAATGTTGGCGTGTATCTGCAGAGATTAAATGTTTGGTTGAGAGCACCGACTAATGGTTCAGGGTTTTAATACCAAGTGGTTCAGGGATTTAATACCAAGTGGTTCAGGGGTTTTATACCAAATGGTTCAGGGTTTTAATAACAAGTAGTTCAGGGATTTAATACCAAGTGGTTCAGGGGTTTTATACCAAGTGGTTCAAGGTTTTAATACCAAGTGGTTCATCAAATAAATAGAGAGTAGTGGTTCGTCAAATAAATAGTATCGGTTCATGAACAATTTTATTTGAAAAAAAATAAATAAATAATTAAAACTAAACATTACAAGAAAATAAAAGAAGAATGAAAATTTTACAATTATTGATAACTTGGTGAACCACTTCTTTATATCTTGATGAACCACTTATTGATAACTTGATGAACTACTAATTCTTTATAGCTTCATGAACCACTTCTTTATAACTTGATGAACCACTTCTTGATAACTTCATAAACCACTTCTTTATAGCTTGATGAACCACTTCTTGATAAATTGATTAACCACTTCTTGATAACTTGATGAACCACTTCTTTATAACTTCTTTATAACTTGGTGAATCACTTCTTGATAACTTGATAAACCACTTCTTATAAGTCAATGAACCACTTCTTTATAACTTGATGAACCCCTTCTTATAGGTCCATGAACCACTTCTTTATAGCTTGATGAACCACTTCTTGATAACTTGATGAACCATTTTTTTATAGCTTCATGAACCACTACTTTATAACTTGATGAACCACTTCTTGATAACTTGATAAACCACTTCTTGATAACTTGATGAACCACTTCTTGATAACATCTTTATAGCTTGATAAACCACTTTTTTGTAGCTTCATTAACCACTTCTTTATAACTTAATAAACCATTTCTTTATAACTTGATGAACCACTTCTTTATATCTTGATGAACCACTTATTGATAACTTGATGAACTACTAATTCTTTATAGCTTCATGAACCACTTCTTTATAACTTGATGAACCACTTCTTGATAACTTGATGAACTACCTCTTTATAACTTCATAAACCACTTCTTTATAGCTTGATGAACCACTTCTTGATAAATTGATTAACCACTTCTTGATAACTTGATGAACCACTTCTTTATAACTTCTTTATAACTTGGTGAACCACTTCTTGATAACTTGATAAACCACTTCTTATAGGTCAATGAACCACTTATTTATAACTTGATGAACCCCTTCTTATAGGTCCATGAACCACTTCTTTATAGCTTGATGAACCACTTCTTGGTTCAGTGAGTAAATAGGTTGGTTCAGTGGCTAAATAGAGATTGGTTCACCGTGAATAAAACTGTTGAACCACTGTGAATAAAACTGCTGAACCACTGTGAATAAAATTGCTGAACCACTGCGAATAAAATTGCTGAACCACTGTGAATAAAATTGCTGAACCACTTCTTGTGAATTTTTTTTTCAACAAAACATATACAAAGTGGGTGTCAATGTGTAGATAAAATTAAATTACAACCAAATATATATTTTTTTATATCTTTTTAACAAGTGAAAATGTCAAAAAATAATTTTTAAAAGTTCAAGTGAACACTTTTACATGTACGTACAGTTTCTAATTGATTAAAAAGTTGGCGCGTACAATTAATTAGTGTGTGCGTGAGGGTGAGGGTGTTACTAATTAATTTGGGTGGGTGTCACTAATTAATTTTGAGAATTCGCGTGTCACCTATTTTTAATTAACTTTTGCACACGTGGACCAATCAAATTGCTTCTTTCCTTCTCATTCTTAGTATGCTTCTTACCTGAACCCAACCCTATATATATATATATATAGAGAGAGAGAGAGAGAGAGAGGGTTGGGTTCGGGTGCAAAGGTCATCAAAAGTAAGAAGGAAAGAAGTGATTTGATTGGTCCACACAGATTAAAATAATATAAATTTAGCTTTAAGAAAAGCGCCTCTACGTGGATCCCAAACAATATTTCGCGCGCTTACCCACTCCCCAAGTCGCAAAGCCTCGCGCGTGTGTCTGACGCGAGCTGCAGCAAACCACGTGCTCCTTACCCAATTGCCAAACCATTGAACCAACACACCTTACTTGTTACTGTATATAAGATTGTATTCATTTTACTTTTTTTTTATTATTTTTTTTTATCGATTTTACTTATTCAAAAAAGGATAATAAATATATTGATGTAAAATTTTCACATTTTTATAATTGAATTTTTTGTTTGTTTTTATGATGAATTTTTTTATTTAAAAAAAGGATAATATATAAAATTGATGAACCACTTCAATTTAATTTATGAATCATTATATATTTAGCCATTATGTGTTGAACTAATTAGTATAAAATTGATGAAACATTATATATTTAGTCACTAAACTAACCCCTATTTAGTCATTGAACCAACCTCTATTTAGTCACTGAACCAACCTCTATTTAGTCACTGAACCAGTCTCTATTTATTCACTGAATCAATCCCTATGTAGTCACTGAACCAACTTCTATTTAGTCACTGAACCAACCCCTATTTAGTCACTGAATCAACCCCTATTTAGTCACTGAACCAACCCCTATTTAGTCACTGAACCAACCCTTATTTAGTACGTCACTGAACCAACCCCTATTTAGTACGTCACTGAACCAACCCCTATTTAGTACGTCACTGAACCAACCCCTATTTATTCACTTAACCAACCCATATTTAGTCACTGAATCAACCCCTATTTATTCACTGAACCAACCCCTACAACCCCTATAAAGAAGCTATAAAGAAGTGGTTCATCAAGTTATCAAGAAGTTGGTTCATCAAGCCATAAACTAGTGGTTCATGGACCTATAAGAAGTGGTTCATCAAGTTATCAAGAAGTGGTTCATCAAGCTATACATAAGTGGTTCAGGGGCCTATAAGAAGTGGTTCATCAAGTTATCAAGAAGTGGTTCATCAAGCTATAATTAATTTCTTTAACTAATTAACAAAGGAAAATATTTATTTATATATTAAAAAGGACATTGGGGTTCATTTACCATTTATAATCAGTGAAGATGCATCGTATTTTTAAAAATTAATTTCTTTAACTAATTAACAAAGGAAAATATTTTTTTATATATATTAAAAGTTTGAGTTGGTGCAATAAGCTTACAAGCAACATGATAGTTTCTAGTTTAAATAAGACTAAATTTAGTCACTGAACCAACCTCTATTTAGTCACTGAACCAACCTCTATTTAGTAACTGAACCAACCTCTATTTTTTTATTTAGTAACCGAACCAACCTCTATTTAGATATTGAACCAACCTCTATTTAGTCTCTGAATCAACCTTTATTTAATCACTGAACCAACCTTTATTTAGTCACTGAACCAACCTTTATTTAGTTATTGAACCAACCTATTTAGTCACTAAACCAACCTTTATTTAGTTATTGATCCAACCTATTTAGTCATTAAACCAACCTCTATTTAGTCACTGAACCAACTTCTATTTAGTCACTGAACCAACCTATATTTAGTCACTGAACCAACCACTATTTAGCCACTGAACCAACCTCTATTTAGTCACTGAACCACTTCTATTTAGTTCATGAAACATTATATATTTACTCATGTTCACCAAAAAAAATTATATATTTAGTCACTGAACAACTCTCTATTTATATGTGTTGAACCAATTAGTATAAAATTGACGAACCACTCTCTATTGGTTCAATCATACTTTTAACATGGTTAAATTTAATTTTCCTCTTAATGATTCAACTAGTTAAATTCAAAAAATAATTAAAAAAACTTAACCCTATATTAGTTAACAGCCCTACAATTCTTCATATATGATATCACGTTTTCAACTACAATTCGCTCAAAAAAAAGATATGGCATTTTCAAATACTATGATTTTTATGTCAAATCAACAATTTTTACAAACATCTACAGTAATTAACAACAAGCTCAATTCCAAGTTTGCTCCAAACCAACAATGTCGACCACGTAGCCGCCGTCAAATTTTACCACCAGATGCCCGAAAACCGATGCACCCAATCTGCCCTCAATCACATTCAAATTCTTAATTTATCAAATTTACCTTTTGGATTTGTGGTATGCTGGGGCAAGGATTTAAAGTTCATCTCCTATCTCTAGCCCGACGACCACGGCAACGACGTGCGGTGGTGCCTGCGACAAGGATTTACAGTTCCTCAATCAATTTCATTAGCCCTTAATTAAAATGCCTTGGTTTCCAACTGTGGAGGAGGATCATCCTCCGATTATCTGAAATCTCCGTAACTGGTCTATCGGCGGTCGGAGAAAGCGCCGATACTTGCAGGGAGGATCATCCGCATCGACGTTGAGGCTGAAGTTGAAGCTCCCGAAGGCGCAAGTAGAGAGGATTCTCGAACGGAACAAGGATGGAGTCGAGGAGGTCGGCGCGTCCGAGGACTCAAAGATGACGATATCCGTTAAGGCGCAGGTGGAGCTTGGAATCAGACGAACTGTCGGCGCGGCCGAGGACTGAAGATGACGAGATCTGTCGCGGAAGTGGCGGAAGCGAAGCCCCTACTTTTCAGAGCGGAGATCGGGAGCATGGATTGAGGGAGAAGAGGAGTAGAGGGAGACGATGGTGACGCGGGAGGGAGAAAGCGCGGGGTGAGGATGTTTTTTTTCCAGTAAAAATTAGATCCGTTTTGACCAATCAAATCACTTCTTTCTTTCTCACCGGATTGGGGTCTTCTCACTTGAACCCTACCCTATATATATATATATATATATATATATATATATATATATATATATATATATATATATATATATATATATATATATATATATATATATATATATATTTTTGAAGCAAGATAAGTAATTCAGTTCTCTAGACAAGCCTACAGAAACCGAGAGACCGGAAAAGCCGGTGGATGGACTAACCATCATGTACAACAGAAGCAAATAACTGAAGCAAATGACAGAAATAAATAACAGAAGCAAACGACAGAAAATAAAAATAAGGAACGTACGGGCCATCCTACACTGCGCAACACAAGCAAAAGAAGAGCGAAACGACCGGCCAAAGGGACAACGCACACAACGAACTCTGGGGACCAGCGGACACCTTAGATTATGGACTCGAAGAGCCTTCAGATGTCAATCGCACGTCCACGACGTCATCGAACATGACACATCAATCAACGCTCCCAAAACGCCTGCAACACAACAAGAATAACACAGTACACTAACCCGCAATACAACCACAATCCACACCCAAGCACAATCCAACCCCAAGACCTCGTCTCAACCCTCAAGGACGATAATAAAATCGTGGGCGGCTATCACAAGGATAAGCCTAAAAGAGGCGATACAAAACAAGGCAAGGAAGAGAAATCGGGCAGAGATGAACCAGAAAGCGACTGAAAGAGCAGACTACAACAAACAAAAAGGCTGGTGGTGCCGCTGAGAAGGACCGACCGAGACCGAAGCCGAGGACAGAGGCGAGGGAGAACTCGAAGAGGGCTGAACCAACAGATGAGCCGAAGGGCGGAGCCGCGGTAGCCCTGAAGTGGCTGGAGTCGAGGAAGGCGGAAGGCGGAACCGGAAGCGGTAGAGGGTGGTCGAAGACCACCACCAAGGAGGGCGGCGACAAGATCATCGAGAAAAATCGGACATGGCAGATACCAAATTCGAGGCGCGGGAAACAGGAGCGCAGAAGATGGGCGGAGACATCGAAGCAGCGGTTGAATCAAAACATCGAGCATCGGGTTGCTGGGCTGCAGGGATAGGGCGGCGGGTTGGCCGGCGAGCCGGGGCGGCCTTTGGCTAGGGTTAGCGAGAGGCGGCGAGGCGCAAGGCTAGGGTTCGCCGAGGTCGAAGGCGGAACCAACGGTGAAGGTGCGCGGCGGGCGCGGTGTAGAGAAGACGATGGGTCAAGGTGGATGGCAACGAGGGCATGGAGGAGGACCGGGGCGACGGTGATCGAGGCGGCGGCGGAGGTCGGAGCGAATCGGAGGTGAACCAAGGGAGCGAAGAAGAGGGACGGTGGTGAACCATGGTGGCGAAAGGCTAGGCTCGGTTCAATAGGTGAACCGCAGAGGCGGGAGCAATACCGGAGGAGGGCTGGAGACCAGGTGACGGGAAGACGCAACTGGCAGAAGGTGAAAGAAGGTTGGCGGCGGCGGACCAAAAACACGCTCTATTTGAGAGCGTATTAGGGTTTTTAGGTCATAAATATCTAAATTGTACGGAGGACATCACCCCGCCTACCCTATATATATATATATATATATATAAATAAATACGTGGGATGAGAGTTATAATTTTATTAGTAGTATATTCTTCTTTTATTTGGGGGGCAACATTTCAATTTACTAATTTATTGATTTATATATTTAGTTATTTTAAACATTTACAAGCACATTATAATGATACTGTAAGTGTAAAGTGTATATAGTAAACTAAACCCGGAAATCTTAATCTTAAAATACAAAATTACTAATTAGTGGGGTTAGGGCTACAATCAAACGAAGCTTTCTTGTGTGGCATCTTGATTGATTAACTAAAGGTGCAACTACTGCAATTGTATGCTGGATGTGTTTTTTTTAATGCGATTGTGTTGTGGCATGTTTTATCATTGAAGAATCACTAACAATTAAAACATTTTTTTCCTTCAAGTTTTTATAATATTTTATTATTTTTATTTGAGAGACAAGTCCCGTCCCGGTCCCATGAGAAATAAGAACCATGTGGGACTAAAAAAGAAAAGTAAATCCCATCCGAAAAAATTAAACGAGACGGGCCCCAGAGTCGGACATGAGATTGGAATGGCCTAAGGTGAGAAACAAAAATAGACCCTCTTCATTGACACCTTCATCAATAGTTTGATTAGTAGTGAAATAACTCTTGATATTGTTTCCTAGGCTTTGAGATTGTTTGAGTTAATGCCTCTCGTGTGCTGTCATTAAAGAAGAAACATTCCCCTGCGGTTTTGGGTTAGATTCGTTTGTTCATCTGGGTCTGTTAGCTTGTCACTCTTTGTATTGCACCGTTTTATTTTATGTTGTATGTTTGACGGTTCGCCATCTTCTGATTTTTTCGGCCTATCGAGGTGTCAGGTCTGTCTGATCCTCGAATTATTTCCTAATAAAAAAAATTAAAGAAGAAACATGAAAATATTTTTACATACCTTCTTAATCACAAACCACAACCACCTAAAAAAACAACCACAAAGGGATACAATTAGTTAATTACCCTTGGTGAGAGTTCAGGTGAAGGAAAGTGGTGAGAGCATCAATCTTGTAGGCACATTGCCTTGTTAATGATCTGATTTCAAGATATTGCTTCCATGGATGTCTGAACTTAAATCTCCCATGGCTTGATTCCCATCTTGCTAGGTTTGCATGCATTGCAAACTCGATCAGATTCTTCATTATAATTAAATAGATACCAAAATCAAATATGTATTTATATAATATGGTCCTCACCAAATTCTCTTCATTCCATTTGATATCAAGTAAACTATTGTACTTAGCAGGGGAGGAGTTGTCACCCTCTGCCTTCATTTCATCTACAACTTTGAACAACTCACCTCCAAACGCTGAAAATTAAAATGTGTTTTAAATGAGCAAAATTTAGTGAAACAAAAATTATTTCGGGAAATTTGGATCGAGCCAATTCGAGTAGAGTACCTTCTAAGAAAGTGCCAAAGCTTATCAATGTTTGAGGAGATGAGATTTTGCAATATATTCAGCACCACTCCAAACCGAGCAGACGAAGGTGCACACCAGGATGGTAATGCAACACCCTAACACTATGGTTTTCAGTCTGTATCAACCGCATTAAAGGTAGACAACCAACACACAACTCAATGGAGATCGAAATTCAATTAAGCAAGTGTTCTCAACGAGCAATCTAAGATGATTAATAACACACAGAGTGATGAATCAACAAGGAAAGATAGGGAGTGTAAATGATAAAGCAATTTTCTGGACATTAGCCAATAACCAATAGCCAATTAGTAGCAATTTTTGACACTAGACAGTGAGAGTAGATTCAATTTCAACTTTGACATGTGATGAAATCCAAACTTGTAAGATTTTTTTTTTTTGAATTCATCATTGACACCAATGCCAAATAAGTTTAATAATGCAATCAAGAGAACAGACTCAATCTCAAATCCACACCATAATCTAAATTGATTTTAATCTAAACTAATTAAACTTAAAAACAATCAAATGAAAAGTTCCTTGAACTCTTGAAGAATGAAAGGAAGAGGTTGGCGACTGCTGCGTCCTGCGGGGGGTTCGCCGACTGGCGAGGGGTTGGGTCCGGTGCGTCAATGCCAAGGTATGTTGAAGGTGGAGCTTGAGGCGGCGGGTCATTGGCTTGGAGACTCTCGGACTCGGATTTGTCCCTTCTCTGCTTTGTCGTTTGCTGTGTAAAATAAAGTAGGTTGGAATGAGTTTGTTGGGTGAGATAAAGTAGGGTTTGCTGTGTAAAATAAAGTAGGTTGGAGTGAGTTTGTCGGGTGAGATAAAGTAGGGTTTTGATGTGGGAAAAAAACATATGTTGAAAGGTCAAACACTGAATTTGAACCTTGGTCTTTGCAATCACAAATAAATGTCTTTCGTTCCATTACTAGTGAGCCAAGTCACCTCTTTGTTTTGTAACCCATTTTGCTTCTATTTATATATATACTATGGGCCCCTACGCTGATGGGCCCGAGGCGAGCTTTTATTGGACCTCACTCAGGTTCGGAGCCCCTACGCTGATGGGCCCGAGGCGAGCTTTTGTTGGACCTCACTCAGGTCCGGAGCCCCTACGCTGATGGGCCCGAGGCGAGCTTTTGTTGGACCTCAGTCAGGTCCGACCCTACGGGCCCCGTCCCATCCACGCAGTGGCGGAGGGAGGAAATACGCCAGGGGGCTCACTTTAAAAAAAGGGGGGGTTTTGCAAAATAGCCACGAAAATGGGCTGATTTTGCAAAATAGCCACGAAAATGGACGCAATATAAACCCCTTTCCTTTGTTTCACGGATCTTTCTCTCTCCTCCGAGCTCTCCCTCTCCGCGCGCTCTCTCTGGCGATTGTGAGCAAGGTCGAGATCTATGGCTTCGGCGCTGGATCTGAAGCAATTCCGTCCATCTTCCTCCTTTCCTCCTTGTCGCTGTCGCAGCCGTGCCGCCTCCAAAGACGCCATCTGAAGCGATTCCGTCCTCCGTCTTTGGAGATCTGAATTCGCCATTTATGTCCAATTGATGGAGATCGAGAGCGCCGGAGAGCGAGAATGCCGGAGCGAAGTCGAGCAACGGCCGAGCGAGCCGGAGGCCTGCGAACGCTAGATCTGGAGAGACGGTCGAGCGAGCGAGGTTGAAGAAGGACTTAGTGAGCGAGCGAGGGAGGTAGGCAGTGTTGACCGAGCGTCGGAGCGAGGGAGGGAGCGAGCGTCGGAGCGAGGGTGGAAGCGAGCACCGGAGCGAAGGAGGCCGCCGGCGGGGGCGTCGAGCGCGGAGCACGATAGATGTCTCTTCGCAGAAATCGGAGGAAGAAGATAGAATTTTGATAAAATTACAAAAATCACCCTACAAATATGAGAAATTAAAAAAACTACCTATATTTTGTTATGGGATCCATAATCTATATTTTTATTTTTGCACAACAAAATGTTATATTTGCACAACATACGATTATATTTGCACAA
This sequence comes from Persicaria tinctoria, assembly GCA_037127255.1. Classification (NCBI taxonomy): domain Eukaryota; kingdom Viridiplantae; phylum Streptophyta; class Magnoliopsida; order Caryophyllales; family Polygonaceae; genus Persicaria; species Persicaria tinctoria. The sequence continues at coordinate 34,754,661 of JBANSL010000012.1, read as the reverse complement.
TTTACGGTTATATTTGCACGATAAAATGTTAACAATAATAAAAAATAAAACTAGGCTTGCTTCAATTTATTCTGAATCGTTTACAGTTTATTGAGAAAGTATGAAATTATATTGAGATAAAATAATATCATGTTGAGAATAAATTCACAAGTCTAGATTGTCGTGCAACTCTTAAAATAAGAGTCGTGCAAATGTTACAACAGAGTCGTGCAACTATTAAAACAAAGTCGTGCAACTCTTAAAACATGGTCGTGCAACTCTTAAAACAGAGTCGTGCAACTCTTGCAACATAGTCGTGCAACTCTTACAATATAGTCGTGCAACTCTTACAACATAGTCGTGCAATTCTTAAAATAATATTGAGAGAACATAAAATCATGTTGAGAACAATTTCAGAAATCTCGATTGTTTTGCAACTCTTAAAACAAGAGTCGTGCAACTCTTAAAACAGAGTCGTGCAACTCTTACAACAGAGTCGTGCAACTCTTACAAAAGAGTTGTGCAACTCTTAAAACAAGATTCGTGCAACTCTTACAACAGAGTCGTGCAACTCTTACAACAGATTCGTGCAACTCTTAAATCAGAGTCGTGCAACTCTTGCAAGAGAGTAGTGCAACTCTTAAAACAAGAGTCATGCAATTCTTACAACAAGAGTCGTGCAACTCTCAAACAGAGTCGTGCAACTCTTAAAACATAGTCGTGCAACTTTTAAAACAGAGTCGTGCAAAAATAACATATAGTTGAGCAAAAATAAGAGCATGTTGAGACACAATTTCACAAGTCTCGAATGTTGTGCAAAAATAAAGGATTGGTGAGCAAAAATAAGAGCATGTTGAGCAATACTTTATTGAGAAAATATGAAATTATATTGAGATAAAATAAGACCATGTTGAGAATAAATTCACAAGTCTCGATTGTTGTGCAAAAAATAACAAATAGTTGAGCAAAAATAAGATGATGTTGAGCAAAAATAAGAGCAATAATTTTTTTAACATTTTATCGTGCAAAATGTTATATTTGCACAACATTTTATTATTATTATTATTTATATTCGGACGATGGCGATCGATTTCGAGATTTGAAGTTGGAGACATGAATCGATTTCGAGATCTTTTTACTTTCTCATATTCATTAATCACATATTTTATAGTTTTTTTTACTTTCTCATATTCATAAGGTGATTTTTATAATAAAATATAGATGTTTTTTATAATTTCCATATTTATAGGGTCAGTTTCGTAATTTAACAAAAACTTCATCTTCTATCTTGAGAAATCGCCGAATACAGCGTTCGGACTCAGGAGGAGATCTAGGTCCGGTCATCGACTCGCTCACTCGTGCCGCCACCTCCCTCGACCTCGCTTGGACCGCCGCCTCGCTCGACCTCGCTCGGACTCGCTCGCTCGAGCCACTTCAGATCTGGAGTCGCTCGCTCGAGCCACTTCAGATCTGGAGGAAGACGATCGGAGGAAGACCAACACACTGCAATCCGCGATCGGAGGAACAATCGGAGTTGAAGAGACAACGGAGGAACGATCCGGAATCTCGCCGATTGAGGAATCTCGCCGGATCTGTCATATTTGCACCGGATCTCGCCGAATCTCGTCGGATGAGGAAGAGAGACGCCACACTGTCTAGCTTCGCCGCCATAGATCGAGACCTCCAATCCGGCGCAATCTCAGATCTGTCGAAGAAGGAACTCCAATTCGGACGCCGCACTGTCTCGAAAAATCTGGAAAGAGAGGAGAGGAGGCGAGAAATTATTCTGGAAAGAGAGGGGAGGAGCGAGATATTAGGGTATATATAGCGGCCATTTCGCAAATTTGTCCAAACACGCGTCTATTTCGCAAATACGTCCAATAAATGTGCCTATTTCGCAAAATTTTTCTAAAAAAAATGAAAAAGAGAGAAGGGGGGATCAGTACGTAATTATTACTACTCCGGTATGATTTAAAAGGAAATTAAGGGCGTGTAATTTGCGTTATTGCGTGGCGGCATAGAGACGACCAGCTCCTCCCTGCTTCAGATAATCCTTCCCACAACGAAATTTTATTTTATTTTTTAAAAATAAGAAAAAGGAAAATAGAAGAGGCCGGCCGTTGCAAAGCGGAGTGTAGTAGATTCCGCCTGAAGAGCAAATGGTGGCGTCTCTCACAATCACATGCTTCCTCAACTGCTCGCTTCATCCCTCTCTATTCTCCTCGTGCTCGCTGTCAATGGCGTCTCTGGCTTCAACGCCCTCCGCCGCCGCTTCCTCTTTCCGGAGGAGGAAGCCGACCGCCTCTAAACCTACCACTGTCTTCCCTGCGATTGTCCGCCTCCCGTTCTCCTCGCGAACAAACAGAACAGCCAGCACCTTACGCCGTGGCCCTGCGAACGCCATTTCCGGCGATTCCAAAATGCCAGCACCGGATGATCGAGTTCGTCCCTCTTTCTTCGTCTCCTCTTTGCTGTTTCTTGAAATTTTGTGCTAATTGGTGCCGATTTGGTTAAATTAGGGGGGAGGTGGGAATGACGATGGCCAGAGGAGGACGACTGAGGTCAGGACGCTTCTGAAGAGGTTCTGGAAGGTGGCCGCGCCGTATTGGTCGTCGGAGGACAAGGCTGAAGCTAGGCTGCGGTTGGCGGCGGTCTTTGCTTTGACCTTGGCGACCACCGGGATAAGCGTGGGTTTCAATTTCCTTGGTCGCGATTTCTACAACGCTCTAGCGAGTGAGTCGTACTATTATTTCCTCCTTCTATTTTGCTTAATCCTATTGTATGTTGATTCTTATGGAGTGTTGGAATATTAACAATTACTGGCGCCTAGGAATGAGAAGATAATAGATGGAAATTGTTGATTTGATGCGAATGGCAAAGTGAGCAAGATCGAAAGAAGCACAACCTTCAGCCTAATAAACTAAACCGTTAACAAACTTGTAACTGACAAGACTTTACTGCTAACGAGTCGTGTTAAACTAATTACATCCTAGCAGGAGGAAATTGACTAGAGAAAAGTTATACTAGTGAACATAGTAGGTTTGGATTAGGCCTGGAGTTTACATTCCCCATACATGAGCTGTTGGAGGTAAGCTGTTTGCTTTTCAGTTTGTAATTTGTTGTTGAAGGTGAGCTGAACTTATCAATGAGTTGTATCAAGATCGCTGATCACTTTGAACGGATATTTCTTTGAACAGAACAAAAGGTTGTCATTAAAAGCTTGTGGGGGTTTTCTTTGTCAAATTTCTCATTGAGTTCTAGAGTCCAGAGTTCTGGGACCATTCACCAGGTTTTCAGGTCCTGCTTGCTGGCGAACCACGGAATATTTGAAGAGAATAGCTTGGTGGTGCTGCCACTCGGTGGCTTTAGTGACAACAGTATATTTAAGTTATGTGGTAGTTTATAGAATTATAGGATGGTTAAGTTAATACAAGGGAAATCGTAAATAACTAACCTTTTTCGCTGATGCATTTGAAGACATGTATTCCAATATTCAAATACATCTGGAATTACATTATTCTATTCAATCATTTTCTTTTATTAGGGTCTTCATTACCTTTCTTTTGACTGTTCTGTTACTGCGCACGTGAATAATCATTTTTTCAACAACAGATAAGGACCAGGATCAATTTACAAAGCAGCTTTTGTACTATCTTGGTGGATTTGCAGGAGGCATTCCGGTGAGCATCTGCTCCACCCTTTAGGTACTATACTGCTAGTCTTTTTTTTAGACTGTTATTGACATCTCTGTCCTATAGTGACACCATCTGGCCTAGTGCTGAATGCTGATATATTACTTTGAAATTTCAGGCCCAGTTTTGTATTTTGATTAAGTTAAACTTATGAACTACGACTGCATAAGTAGGTTGTTTTATTACAGATTTCATCAATTTCTGTGTTTAAAAGTCTGATAAATTCAAAATTAGGTTTATGCCTGGAAGTATTACCACATGATTTTATATAAAGATTGGTTGAGTGTTGGGCATGCCTTTTAAGTTTTGGATATAATTTATACTTTATAAAGGGGAGTTGGTGTCAACTTCATGTCTAGACAAATTTCGGACAAGGAAAACTTAATAATCCTAATTCATTTGTAGTTTCTTTTTTTTTTCCAAATTAATTTATTTCCTTGAGGGTGGTATATGGCTATTAGAATAATGGGTTCCTACCAAACAGGTAACTGTCTAGAATCCTAATTCATTTGCATTCAAATGATTTGTGTCATATAAAACAAGAAACTGTTGGATGCTTATCCAACGTCTAAAGCATCCTTTTTCACATCTATCAACTAATATAATTAATGTATAGAATGAAAATTTTGACCCTCAAAAGTTGGATCTTCTACTCTAAATTATCAGATGTAGACCATTCAAGACCTAATTATTTACTTGTGTTGATAGTGTTTCCTCCCACCTGCGCTTTTGCCTTTCTGTTATTCAGGAGAACCTATAAAAACCCATTTGAATTAGTTCAAGTTATATACAAGATCTCAAACACTGATAGACACCTAGCCGTTGAATGCAACTTGCATATTCTCTATAAAAAGTACACGACAAGGATGCTTGTCGACAGAACTGCCGTGCTTGATTCATCAACTGCAGATTTTTATCTGCATCTGGCAAAAAAATTTGTGGCAGCATGCCTCCTTGTTTTACAACTCTGTCAACAAAATATGATACATTCATATATAATGACGTAATTATTCAAATCTAAATTATTAAGTATTCATATTTTACAAACTAATAAAAATTTACCTTTGCATGTTACTATTCATATTTAAAGATATTGTACTTACACCAACTAGTATTCATATTTAATGTTAAAAAAATGAATACTAGTTGTTCTCTCTCGCTCTATCTATATATATATATATGTGTGTGTGTGTGTGTGTGTATATATATATATATATTCAGTCTTACATGGATTTTCTTGCTTTATGTGCTATGTTTTATTCTCTAATGACAGATGAAGTTGATACTTGTCCTTTGCAGTTTTTTGTCTTAAGAGATTATGCGAAGGAGACCCTTTCTTTAAGGTGGAGGTCCTGGATGACAACCTATTATATGAACCGCTATTTGAAGAACCAAGCTTTTTACAAAATCCAATCTCTTTCTGTCATTGACAATCCAGACCAACGAATCGTAGATGATTTGAGTTCATTCACGGGAACTGCTTTGTCTTTCTCATTGACGCTATTCAATGCTGCAGTGGACTTGATATCATTTAGTAATATTCTTTATGGAATCTACCCTCCACTATTCATTGTACTTCTTGTATATTCAATTGGTGGTACAGCAATCAGTATTTTTCTTGGAAAGGTATTTCTCTTTCAAGCTAAATTCCAATCTGGAAATCACTCATTTTGGGTTATCTTGTTATAGGAGACTAATGCAGTTTGGTTTATAGGGCCTGGTTACCCTGAATTTCCTTCAAGAAAAGAAGGAAGCAGATTTTCGTTATGGACTTGTACGTGTGCGAGAAAATGCTGAGTCCATTGCTTTTTATGGTGGAGAAGAAAATGAAATGGAGCTGCTGGTTGACAGATTCAAAAATGCTTTTGAAAATCTAAGTGTATGTCTAACTCTTCCTTTGATTAATTTTCTGGATGGAATTAGTGAACATGAAAGGAGAATAATATCTCTGCAGATCAGTGAATAAACTCGAGACACTAGAAAAGTGAATGCCTTTGAAGACTCCAATTTTCACTTCAGATCCATATGATTTAATTGAAGTTCACGTAATGATTTCTTTATCAATGTGAATGCTTTAGTGAGTTCTAGTTCCTCGAATGCAATTTCTGTGATACTGAGTTTTTTTAATGGTTAGTTTGATGATCTTGACTTTGATGTTCCATTTTGCAGCGTCTGTTGATATCGTCAAGAAATTTAGACTTCTTCACCAGTGGCTATCGCTATCTCATTCAGATTCTTCCTGCTGCTGTTGTTGCACCAATGTACTTTTCTGGGAAGATTGAATTTGGTGTCATAAACCAGTCAGTGTCTGCTTTTAATCATATTCTTGGGGATTTTTCCCTCATTGTGTACCAGTTCCAGGCTATCAGCGCTTTCTCAGCTGTCATTGATCGTCTAGGTTTGTATTTCTACCATGCTCACTCATTGATCATCTACGCTATCAAGCGGTTGTTGAAGAATGATTTTCAACAGTCGCAACTAATCAATGTTTTTTTTTTTCCTTTTTAATTTTTTTTCCTTTTTTGTATCTCACTGGAAGTTCAGTCAGGCCATTTCTTAAAGATGAACCTGTTGTTTGTAACTTGTGAATTGAACTTTTTTATTTTATATGTATGGATCATGAGTGCATACATCAATGATCCTCCAGATCCCGTTATAAGCGGAATTTACTGGGTTGTTGTTATCTGATCACGAGTCATTATCACTGAAGAAGTTGGAACAAGAATTTGATTCCAATGATGCCTCATTTGATTCTCCATCCTCGAAATGTGGAAATACTTTCTTGTAGGTCTTAATTTCATAATCTGTTTGATTGCACAGGTGAGTTTGATGATCTTCTTGACGGCTATAGCACCTCCAACCTCTCTAAAAGTTCCGAGAAGATTCATGTAGAATACCACAATGTGAGGTCTTCAATGCAGCCATCCTTGTTGGACTTAAATGGGTCCGTGCCTCTAGACAATCATCAAATGTTAGCGTCTGTACAGAATCTGACACTAAAGACCCCGAATGAAGCTACACTTATTATGGATTTGTCTCTGGAAATAAATCAAAATGATAATCTGCTGGTAACTCTTGCTTTTATATTATTATCCTTTTTACTGACTTCCTGTCTACTCTGGCTTCACTCTTTGTTTTCTTTCTCTTCATTCATAGATAAGTGGGCCAAGTGGAAGTGGTAAGACTTCTTTGTTAAGAGCCATGGCTGGGCTATGGACAACTGGAAGAGGAAATATAACCTTCTATGTGAAAAATTCAGAAAACATTGAACCAAATGTTACTTCTGAGACAAGCCTATCGGGATCAACTGTCGGACAATATATGGGTGAAGAAGTTAAGATATCGAGGGGGAGAAATTCCAAAGGTATATTTTTTCTACCTCAAAAGCCATATATGGTTTTGGGAACCCTGCGTCAACAATTGCTATATCCTACATGGGCTGAATTTCAACCATCAGACATCACTGAAGCAAATGGTAAGCTTCTTGAAAACTGCAACGTTAGATTTTTCTTAGAGAGCAGGAGGAACAGCATAAGCTTTATGAATTATGATTTGCTTATGATTTATATAAAAAAAAAATCAGGATCAAATGTCACAATTTCTGTACTGTTTTCTTCCATCAAAACTGTTAGATCAAGTGATTTAATGTAACTGCTTCAAATTTTTAGGTAATTTTACTTTGGGATGTTCGACTACTTTTGGGCTAAATATTTGTTATTTTCCCCCTTTTGGCAAATATTTTGATAGATTGCCCCCCTTTCTTGCTGCGGCATCTGGTATCTGGGGCCACAAGGGAAAGGATTGAGAAACCCACAACAGATGATCTGGTAAAAGTGTTGGAGGATGTTCGTCTTGGGTATATTTTGCCCCGTTTGAATGGTCTAGATTCAACATGTGAGTGGTCTAGTGTTCTTTCTCTGGGCGAGCAACAACGCCTTGCATTTGCTCGTCTCTTGCTAGCAAAACCAGATTTGGTTCTTCTAGATGAGTCTACTAGTGCTCTGGATGTGGAGAATGAGGTAGGTACAGATTATTATTCTTTTGAGTTATTTTCCTACACTTTGATCTAATTGTGCTCGTTAGAAAAATCTCTGTTACTTCTAGCTTGTAGTGTTGGTAGAAATGCAAATTGAACTGGAAAAAGTATAATGATATGGGATAAATATATGGAGTCAAGTTTCTGGAAGGATTTCCCCAACTATCAGCTCTCCAAGCTGGTTAGAGATAATTGAATTCTCGATTCGGCAAGAAAGCAATGATTATAGATTGTTCAGATATTTACCCATCTTTGGGCAACTCATCACTCTGGGATGAAATCTTAGCAGCCACTATAATTCATTTTTGTGAAATATACTTTCCAATCTTACTGCTTTGAGAACATTCCCTTAACCAACTTCATAACAATTGCCTTTGAGCTGTGCATGTTTTTGCCAAGTTTCAAGCTTTGTTGATTTGAACATTAAGGCAGTCATACCAACTTCTAACTGTCGAAGATGTGTGCAGGCTCATTTGTACAATTTGATACAAGGTTCCGGTATAACATATATTAGCGTTGGTCACAGAAGAACCTTATATGACTATCACAACACACTATTGCAACTTAAGGCCTATGATTCGAAAGCTGCTCAACTTAACTGGAATGTGGAGCCCATCAGTAAGGAAATTCAGCGGAAGTTTTCTCTGTGAGAAGCAAATCATCATGCTAAGCTGCTTTTATTGCTTCTTGGACATGGTTCTTCTGAGACCCATTTATGTGCTGCTTTTGCCATGGTGATGTGACGTGTGAGCTTCAGGCAGGAAAGCTGTATTGGGAAACGTACATTTTTTCGCGTCTTTAAAAGAAAATATAACTGAATTCCTACATGTAACAATAGGATTCAGCTGTTGCTTGAAACAGTGATAGTAGCAATAGTGGCCAGGTTCCCCTTTGCAGGTGACTGATATAATGCACTTTGAATGTTTCACCTTTTGTTCTTTCAGAGGAAATAGGAGCAGGCTGAATATGCTCCTATAATATGAGATGCACACGAGTAGAAATCACGAGATCTGTGTCTAATTTGATTAGCTTATTTTGTTTACGATTTGCACGCACTGCCGAGTGTTGGCCCTTGTGGTGTGACCTCGATTTGTCCCGGTTGCTTTGTAACTCCTATTTGATTTTGTTCAACTCTTGCCATATCGTATCACCAAATCCGTGGTTGTGTTTATCATGTATATTTTTTTGGTAAAGGGCTAAGATTTGGGTTGGCACCACCCAATTGCATCCTTTCATCCTGAAAGCATCAAGCTCTAAGCTAGAGGACAAATTTAGATGATCTGAGTCTTGCTTGGTCCGCCACCATATTACACTCTCTGAAGACACGAGAGCAAGAGACTTTAAGAAAAGACTAAAGGAGGAGTCGAAAATAGTCATCTTTGTTAGATTTATAGGTAATGTTGTTTTAATGGGTTGAAGGTAAATTCGGTTCTTGTAGATCCTTGCGGATAATCAAGACAATTTGGGTAGACCTAAAAAGGGTAATCTCATGGGTTGACCTCGAAAGGTAATCCCGAGGGAGTAGGCAAAAAAGACAATCTCCACCGAATTCTTTTAGGCGACAAAACTAAGTGTTTAAGCTCTTTAGAAAAGATATATAATAGGTCAAAAAGGCAATCTCCACCAAATCCTTTTAGGCGACAAAACTAAGTGTTTAAGCCATTTAGAAAAGATATATAAAATGACTTGGATAATGGCAAACGAGTCCCTCAAATAAATCGAGTTTTCCTTCAACGTTTATTGCTCCTATATAGGCGTGGCCACGGGTTACGGGTCAACCCGTGACCCGCCGGGTCGTACGGGTCAATGACCCGCCGGGTCGTTGACCCGCCGGGTCCGGGTGGACGGGTTGGCGGGTGGGGACGGGTAGCGGGTAGCGGGTTAGGGTCGGGGAATCCATGACCCGTGACCCGCCGGGTCAACCCACTTTTTAAAAATATTTTTTTTTTGAAAAATTTATTTTTAATAAAATAAATTAATAATATTATGTAAATTATGTAAGTTATTCTTAAAATAACTCACAATAATACATAAACTAATATGCAATGTGCAATGTAAGACAAATAAACCCCATCCTTCTCCTTTTATAGACTTGGAAGCCTTCCTTCTTTCCCTTCATTTCCAATGTGGGACAAAGGTTTTGTCTCACATCGAAAATATGGAGTTAGAATGAGAATGCATGGGGCTATATATATGTATCCTACTACCACATTTCTTCCACTTCACTTGTTTCCTACATTTTCTACATTGGAATTTAAGTTGGAAATTAAGTTTGAGAAATATATTCTCATATTTTTTTCTCTTACATCACACAATGAAATTATTGTGGATGAAAGAATTAATATGGAGATATAATCTTCCTACATTTTTAACACTTCATATCAAAGTGATAAAATGTGTTGTGAAGATAAAATCTTTACATATTATTTATTTATTTATTTTAATAGTCATTTTTTTTAAAATAATGTAACCCGGCGGGTCAACGGGTCGACCCGGCGGGTCAACGGGTCGACCCGGCGGGTCAACGGGTCGACCCGAACCCGTCAACCCGTGAGATTTACGGGTTAGGGTTCGGGTCGGCCAACCCTGACCCTTGACCCGGCGGGTCCGACCCGTGGCCACGCCTACTCCTATATACCAAAGGGTTGCACTATAATAACATTGTGAGATAAAACGTTTCCTATACAATAAAAGGGTGACATCCCATTTAATTATTGCATATACACACACCTTGTTTGTGTTTTAAGTGTTTGTTATTCCGATTGAAAGAGATATTATTCCGATTGAGAGAAATATAGGAAAAAACTCATGCCTTTCCAAGTGGATGACAAAGGTTTTTTTAGGCAAATGAAAAGTCCATGAGCTAGTGTAAAGAAATAAATCTTAGAGCACCCACAATGGAGGTGTTTAAGCAACAATATAAGAAATTTAATAATAAAATAACAAGAAGAAGTGACATTTTATTAGGGAATGATTTGATAGGTTTCTAAATAACAAACCTTTAAAAACCTAAAAAGTAAGAGATGTGGGGTCATTTCGGTAAGAATGAGGAAAGAGAAAGAGATATGATGATAGTGGTGAGGTTAGGTGGTAGGGCCAATTTTATTTTTATATTACTTAGTTTTTAATAAGGTGGGTTGTAGGGATGTGAGGTTAAATTTTAATGGGGTTTCTAAGGAGAGAAAAAAATGAAAAGTAAAGTTAAGGAACCCAGTATAGGTTTAACGGATGCGGATGCTCTTACACTTCCAATAAAAAAAGTCCACATGTCAATTTTTAAAAAAAATATGAAAAGAAACATAATTAGTCTCTCACCCATTTATGAAACCCATTATCCCGTCTCTGTAACACCCCCTTCTCAATCCCAAGGGAACGTTACAGCGCCAGTGAATCCGCGGACTTTAATGTCTTTGAATTCACCTGAGGCTTATAGGGACATGCAACCATGCTCCCATAAACAAGATGATAATTTAAGCAAATAAAATAAAATAGGCGGAAGTCAAATAAATATTCTAATTTAAAGTATCTGATCACACCAACATAAAAATACCAAAACCATAAGGTATAAATAATTCCAAGATAGCCGAAACTAAAGTAGCATTGTTGAACTTTAAAGGTTAAAAAAAAACTTGTAGTGTAAAGCTTCAATAAATGATAGCCCGCTCTTCAACTCTCTCCTGCTCCGCTGCTCGCACTATACCTGTGGAATATAGCCTGGTGTTTCGTTAGAACGAAGGACACCAGCCATCCAATAAATAGGATGGTTAGTACAATTAAGACTAGCAAATGATAGGGAAAATGTTCAGACTTTAACCATGCAGTGACCATAAAACGGTATGTCATAGGTTAAGGGAAATACACGAATATTTAAAGTGGAAACTGGTAAAAAGGCAAAATTCCAAACATGACTCAGATGATCGTGAGGATCGATGATACGATAAGATAAGGAACTATACTTCGAGTAAGAGTGAAGTATAATATAACTGAATTGATCACCTATTAATAATCTCAATAATAACAATAATGTATATAAGTAAATAACAAAATATAAAACATAGTGACACGGGTCCAGACACAGCTAGGACTGCGACCTGAGACTTTGAAGTCTAATAGGGACACGGGTCCAGACTCAACTAGGACTGCGACTTGAGACTTTGAAGTCTAAAAGGGACACGGGTCCAGACTCAACTAGGACTGCGACCTAAGACTGTTTGAAGTCTAGATATTCCATGGAACCTTTTAGATTGAGCTTTACACTATTCCCAACCTGCGAGATAACCCTCGCAACTGACTTTAAGTCAATCCGCACCACGTGAGATGCACATATTAATTATAACAACTTTAATATTTAATACTCGGTCATCATAATAAGAATATTAAATCAACAAGGATGTACAAGCACGAATATTTCAAAGGATCTTAATATCACATGCTATTAATTTGCATGAAGGAAACAAACAGAATTTCATGCACTTTGGAAGATGAAAATGGGCAATTTTTATTTATCTCGAGTTATAAAACAAATGACACATTTAATACACATATCACATTAAATTAATAATTGCCCATTAATTTAGACTCATGCCAATTTATGAATAACGGGATAAATTACATCAAGCAGACGGATATGCAATTTATCGAAACTGGCAAGGAAATTGGCCACAGGGCCGCCTTCGACACAGAGGAATAAAAAGGCACGCCAAAAGAAAATCACGAAACATGCAAAAGGCATTGAACGAAATCACTTGCCGACAATAAGACGAGATTTTAGCATTTATTGAATCCAACGGAAAAAGGACCATTTAATATTGATATTTTATACAATTAACTTTACTTAACTCAATTTAAAATTAAGTTAATTCTATAAAGTTAAAAATCTATACCAATATGAATTCCTCGGGAAGCGGGATCCGGCGTGGGTGCTTCGAGATTTCTTGGTGTCGCTGAAACGGGCAAGAATCGAATAGTTTATAAATACCGACAGCTAAACTTAATAAATAATTAAGTTAGGGCAGAAACGGATTTAGTATAAAAATAAGGGACGTTTCTGTAATTTTGACAAAAGCTTATTAAAATCCGATTGATTTCCATGGAGTTTTGCACGTACAGGGAGGAAGAGGCAGGGCGATGGGCGCAGCTCTTCTCCGGCGTCGGGGGCAGCGATCGGAGACGGCGGCTCGGCGGCGATTGACAGCGACAGGGCAGCGATCGGGGCGGCGCTCGAGCAGTGGTTGGCGGGGGCACAGCAGCGGCAATCGAAGGCGGCTCGGCGCGAGCTCGACCTTCTGTTCTCCGGGCACGGCTGCACTACGGGGTCGGTGGCAAGGGCTCGATCGGAGGCAGCGGCTCGGCGGTGATTGGATGGAGAACAAGGTGCGGTGACGGTGGTCAGGGGCAGGGCCGTCCAATCAATTTTGGAGGCCCCCGTCTCGGCCAATCTGCACCAGCACCCGGCTCCTCCCTCATCATACCCATCCGTCTCGGGTCTTTTCGACGACCTGCAAGTGTGGCCCTTGAGTTGCTACGCCGCTCTCAACCAAAACTCTCCTTATGGAGATTGCCCTAGCCAGGCCCATAATCGGGAGGAAATGTCCTCCGATTGCATCTTGTTTGTCACTCTTGGGTCCACTTGCAAGACCTTCAGGACCTGTTACCCGGCAATTATGAGATTTGTGAGGAGCTTGTGGTGGCCAGACGGCTCGGGTCTCTTCTGCTTGTGGCGTGTCTGGCTTTTCGCTCGGGGTTCTTGTCCGTCTATTTACCTTTTGCTATGTGCCTTGTTGCCGATTTCTGTAAGTCCTTCCCTTTCCACTCTTATACAAATCTACAACCTTCCTGCTCACCGGCAATGGCTCGATTTAAGCACTTTCACAAAGTGCACTTGGGCATATCGCCCCAAATTCGAAATCTTGACCGATTTGCTCTACAATTTTCACCTACTACTAATTAGTACTTTCTATGTTTGCTGGGCTGCCAAGCTTCCTTCTCATGGTTGTGCTAGTGAGGTTTGGGGTCTTACTCTCCCCACACTTTATAATCTAGGTTTATATTTGGTCTCTAAGCTGTCTACTATGCATTTTACTGTTGGGTATACATACTTCAGCTTCCTTCCTTTGGCTCCTCTTTTTTGCTTTTGTTTGATGTGCAGAGTCGCTGCGCGTATGGCCTCTCGGGTGTGTTTGTGCTGCCTCTACCTCCGATGTGCTGGCCTCGGCGGATTCTTGCTTTCGGTTGGGTACTGTTGTACGTCTCTTTGGGGATCACATCCTTTGAACCATATTGACTCACAAGCCGTGTGCTATGATCGTCATAGATCAATTACGCCCTACCGGGCCACTATAAAACAAATTGTTTTATTTACACAATATCTTGTGTTTGTGACCTGCTTAGCTAACTTGCCTTATGGATTGTGTGCTGGTTGTTGCTGCCTACGGTGTGCGGGTCGAGGTGTCTACTTGCTTCTGTTGGTGTGCAGCTGCCTTGCTTGTTCAATTACTTTTCAATCGAGAAAAAATGGCTTACAAGCATCATCTTCTAATCATTCTAAATCAAATGAGCCCTACAAGGCCACTGTCAAGCCTTATGTTTTGCCTAAACAACATATTATTCTCATTAATTATCTTGTTAAACTATCTTATGTCGACTTTGGACCCTTGCATTACTTGTATGGTTCACACCTTTGCCGTTACAGAGGTCTTTGGAATCGTTTGGAGCACAAACAATTAATGAATAAGACTTGTCTTTACTTGCACAAATTACCATTCTTCACTACACTTTTGACTTGTCCTTACTTGCATACTCTGCCGTCTTCGTTTTGTGTTCCTCGAATTCTCGCAGATTTGCCATCCTATGGCCTGAATTGGACTCATCTTGGCTTTACCAGGCCTCTTTGACGGGTGTGTTGGGTTCTAGCTCGGATGTTCGCTCGTTGTAGGCTCATCTACATCAGCTTCGCACACAATTTCACCAACTGTAAACAACAATTAACTGCTAGTTTGGCCTCACAGGCTATGATTATATGCAACTCGTGGTGTTGCTACAAGTTGTGTTCTCAAACATTTGCTCATCAGTTTACATTCACATTGGTGTTGAAGGATTTCTTACTCTTCAAGTTCTTGGGTGCACTGACCCTCTTTTCAAATATCGTTTACAAACAGTTACCCCTAACGTCGGTTATTATATGAATATATCCACTTGGAATTGTTGTGGGATTCGCCGCCGTAACTTTTGGACGAATATCGATATTTTCTGTCGAAACAACTTTATTAATGTGCTCGCTCTTCTTGAAACAAAAGCTAGTTCGCCGCCTGATGATAAGCTCTGGCGACAGTGTGGTTTTACGAATATTGCGTTCGACCCTTCAGTGGGTTTCGCTGGAGGGGTTTGTCTCCTTTGGAGGGACTTGCCTCCTTCAGCGGGCCAGATTACTTTGGTGTCGGTACAACACAGATTTATTCATTTTGACTATTTCGATACCCAAAGGAATTCTTCAATTGCGGTCATTGTTGTGTATGCTCCTCCTAATTATAATGATAAGGAGGCTTTCTGTGCCTCTTTGCAGGCTTACTCAGCCCAGTGTCTTCATCCGATCGCCTTAATGGGTGATCTGAATGAGATTTCATCGCCAAACGATAAACTTGGAGGCGTTGTCCCTTCCTTACGACGGTTTGCTCGTATTCAATCTATTCAGGATTCGCTGGACCTGATTAAGATCCCGACTTTCGGCGGTCAGTTTACCTGGCGTCGTAAGAAGTTAGGGGAACCTGACAACTTGTTTGCTAAATTAGATTGGTTTCTGCCGCACAATGCGATACTTTTGAGTTTTGACTCACTGAGGGTTCAGATCCACCCAATTACTTCATCTGATCATGCTCCAATTTCGGTGGACTTCCGAACCCAAGAAAATAATGACAAGAAACCTTTCCGGTTCGAATTGGCCTGGACAACGAAACCAGAATTCACTAAAATTGTGACGCAAGCGTGGCGTCTTCACCGTGTGGGTTCTCACATGTTCAACCTTGTTAAGAAGACTTCCCTTCTTAAAACCCTGGCTAAAAGATGGCATAAATCTACTTTTGGTAATATCAATCGTCAAATTCTTCAGACGGATGATGTTATTCTCACTCTGCAAACTACCCTCCTATCATCTGTCTCCGAATCGGATCTTTTAAAGCAAAAAAGATTGCTTAATAAACGTGAGCATCTGCTCGATTTCCAGCGCCGCTACTGGAGTCAACGGGCTAAGGTCAAGCACTCGAAACTTAACGATTCCAACACTGCGTACTTCCATCGAATTGCGTCTTCCAAACGGGGAAGAAAATTTATTAAATTTATTCAGAACAACACTGGTATTTGTATTACTGATAATAGGCTAATCCAACAGGAATTTGTTTCTGAGTTCAAATCTAGATTTAAGTCTTCTCTGGACCCAGGATTATCTCTATCTAGTGATCTGGATGTCATTTCGTCTGAAATTACAACTGATGATAATATTAAACTAACTGCCCCGGTGTCAAACGCTGAAATCAAAACGGCCGTCTTTGCTATGTCAGCTGATAAATCCCCGGGGCCTGATGGAATGCCTCCGGGATTTTACCAAACCTATTGGCCTATTGTGGGCCCCTCTGTGACCAAAGCAGTAAAGCCTTTTTTCACCTCTGGCAAAATTCTTAAACAAATTAATCACACTTTTATTACCCTAATTCCTAAAAACGATGACCCGTCCACGGTGAATCATTACAGACCTATTAGTCTTTGCTCCACTGTCTACAAAATTATTTCGAAGGTTTTATCTGCAAGACTTTCGTTGGTTTTCGATAAACTTATTCATCCTCTTCAGGGCGCTTTCACCAAAGGCCGCTCTATCCAGGATAATATCCTTATAGCTCATGAGATTTTTCACTCTTTCCGCTCTCTTAAGGCCAAAACGGGCTCGATTGCTATCAAACTGGATATGGAGAAGGCCTATGATCGGATTGAGTGGTCTTTCCTCTTTCAGGTTTTAAACAAATTTGGTTTTGCTTCTGGATTCATCCGGTGGATCCACGAGTGCGTTACCACAACATCCTACTCTATATTAATTAATGATGAACCATCTGTTCCGTTCACCCCATCGCGGGGACTCAGGCAAGGTGACCCTCTGTCTCCGTTCCTTTTTCTGCTGACAGCAGAAGTCTTGGCACGTACCTTGCAACGTGAGTCAACTATTAACAAAGAATTGGGATTCGCATTTGGGAGGGGGATATTAACTATCCCCTTCCTGGCATTTGCTGACGATATCATTATCTTTACCAAAAGTTCACAAACAGCCTGTTTCAAAGTGAATTCCATTATACAAAGATTTTGTCTCGTCTCGGGTCAGAAGGTCAATCTTCACAAATCAAGTTTTCAAGTGTCTCCTAATACATCCTCTGCTGCTATCAACACAATTACGAACTCCCTTGGTATCCCCCAATCTAATAACTTGGAAAAATACCTGGGTTGCCCAATCATTAATGGTCGGGTTAACAGGGATACTTTCTTTGAAGTGGTGCAGAAAGCGAAACAACAACTTTCAAAGTGGAAAGCTTCATCTGTATCTGCAGAAGGCAGGAAAGTGCTTATCAAAGCTAATCTAAGTGCTAAACCAATTTTTCTCATGCAAGCCTTTTTGCTACCAACGTCTATCTTACATGAACTAGATAAAGTATACCGTCAGTTTTTTTGGAATAAACCTGCGAAGAGCACACCTTTAATTAGCTGGGATAAAATCTGTGTTGATACTCTAAATGGAGGCTTGGGCTTATACAAAGCTGAAACCATGAATATCGCTTTTCAAATGAAACTTTTGTGGAAGATCATTGTGGAACCTGATAATCAGTGGGTCCGCATCATTTCACTTAAATACCTAAAGGGCACTTCTTTGATTAAGTACAATCGGAAGGGTAATACGTCTTGGCAGTGGTCCAAGCTTATGTCGATCAAACACATGTTCAAACCAGGCCTGCGTTGGTCTGTGGGTGATGGCACAAACATAGATTTTTGGACTGATAATTGGATTTATGAGGTCCCTCTTGTTGGTACAGCTCTGGTGCCTCCGACCAGCCTAAATTTATCGTGGAAAGCGGCACGATTTATTGACTCCAATAGCTCGTGGAATCTTCTGAAACTGCAAACTGACCTTACAGGTATTTTATCTCCCAACCATATTAACAATATCAGTCTGTCCCAATTGCCTACAAATCCCTTTCGCGATCGCCTGTACTGGGGTCCGAGTAAAGACGGGTGGTTTTCTGCTAAATCTGCTAGATCCATTGTGCCTTCTTCCAAAGGTGATCCAACCTTTAGTTGTAATTGGATTTGGAAACTTGACGTTCCGCATAAAGTTCGACACTTCCTTTGGAAAATCTCGCGCGACGGTTTACCCACCACTGAAAGACTTCAACGATCGCATATGGCTATGCCGTCAGGTTGTCCTCTTTGTGGTAACACGCTTGAGACTGGGTTCCATCTTCTTTTGGATTGTACTATCACTTCTATGCTTCTCAAAAGCTTTCATTTAACCATTCCTTCTTCTGTAAATGCCCTAGTCAACTTAGACTATAATACGCTGCTTACTCAATTGCATTCTGTGTTGGGTAACGCGGCTATGGCCTTGCTGGCCACGATATGGTGGAGTGTCTGGTTCTTCAGAAATAAAGCTGTGTTTGATCCTCAGTTCAAACTTCGAGTTACCGACATCTCAGTTTTCGTCTCTACTACCCGTGATACTTGGTCTGCAACCAAAGATGCTTTGCGGGTTGACGGTTCTTCGGGCAGTCAACAACGAGGTCTTTCCAATCCTCCTGTTCTACCCGGTCATCGTCCGGATAAATCACCAAGACCTTCCTCATGGCAAAAACCGCCTACGTCTTTTTATAAACTAAATTTCGATGATTCTTTCAGATCTAATGGATCGGGTTCTTTTGGATTTGTTATTAGGAATGATTGCGGTGCTATTGTTTCCTTGGGCAACGGCCCCTGCAATAATACTACTGCTATCTACGCTGAAGCTTTGGCCCTTCGGTTGGGTGTTCTGAAAGCTAAGCAGCTTCATATTGACAACCTTCTAATTGAAGGGGATTGTCTGACGGTTGTTAATGCTCTTCTAGGTGACTGGTCCTGTCCCTGGAACATTGAGCTGCTACAATCAGATACCAGGATTGATCTATCATACTTCACTAATGTTGCTATTCGTCATATCTTCAGGGAATCAAATGCTGTGGCAGACATGATTGCTCGTCTTGCTTACGGATACCCTGCCGAGGATAGCTGCTCATCGGACCATCTGCTGGCTGATCTCGTCCGTCTGGACGCTCTAGGAAGGCCCCCGGCTTGTCGGGAGCCTCCCTAACTCTTATCTTGCTTCGAAAAAAAAAAAAGAATTTAAATTATTTTTGTTGATATTTAAGGAAAGTTAAAAAAAAAAACTGTTTCAAATAAGAATTTTAAAGAAAATCACCGATAAAATTTATATTAAAAATTTTATACAAATTGTTTTAATCCATAGTACAGATTACGTACGAAAAGTATATTTATCGATCTTTTGCTCTATAAAATTTATAGTTATACAATATTAAAAATAATTTATATACTGCACGTTTAAATTTGTATCATTTTTTTTAAATACAAAACCCTAGTGTTTATATATATATATATATATATATATATATATATATATATATATATATATATATATATATATATATATATATATATATATATATATATATATATATATATATATATAGGGTTGGGTTCAGGTGCAAAGGTCACCAAAAGTGAGAAGGAAAGAAGTAATTTGATTGGTCCACGTCATTTAAAAAATCCGGGCAAAAAAACCGCTGCCCGCACCTGCCCAATTCGGAAATGCGAGGCCCACTCGCACACCCTTCCCTCTCCGCGCGTGTGGTGGACGCGCTGCACATAGCATCAGAAAAAGCTGAACCTCCCGCGTTGCGTAGGGGGTTCGAACCTGGGCCTCATTACACATCCCACAACACTTTAACCATTGCACCACCCAATATTTCTTGTTCATTTAAGGCATCAATTAAAACTAGTACTTTTTGAGTTAAAGCCACCACTTTACTTATAATTAATATGTTTTCACTTAAATATGTTAATTACACATTAATTAATATATTAATATATATTTCGCCCTAAAAAATAATAATTAATATTAAAATAAAAATAAAAATAAATATTAAAATAAAAATGATAATAAATATATTTATATATATTTATATTAAAATAAAATAATTCATGAGCCACTACTCTTTATTTGATTAACCACTAGAATTTATTTCATGAACCACTACTATTTAATAATTATAAAATTTTCATTCTTCTTTTATTTTCTTTTAATGTTTATTTTTAATTAATTAATTAATTTTATTTAAAATAAAATGGTTCATGAACCAATACTATTTATTTGATGAACCACTACTCTTTATTTGATGAACCACTACTATTTAATAATTATAAAATTTTCATTCTTCTTTTATTTTCTTTTAATGTTTATTTTTAATTAATTAATTAATTATATTTAAAATAAAATGGTTTATGAACCACTACTCTTTATTTGATGAACCACTACTCTTTATTTGATGAACCACCACTCTCTATTTGACGAACCACTAGAATTTATATTCTTATAATAATTAACATATTTCATATAAAGAAGTGGTTCATGAAGCTATTGAGAAGTGGTTCATCAAGCTATAAAGAAGTGGTTCATGGGCCTATAAGAAGTGGTTTATCAAGTTATCAAGAAGTGGTTCATTAAGCTATAGAGAAGTTATGAAGAAGTGGTTCATCAATACTATTTATTTGATGAACCACTACTTTTTATTTTATGAACCACTACTATTTAATTCATGAACCACTCCTATTTTATAATTGTAAAATTTCCATTGTTCTTTTATTTTCTTTTGATATTTAATAATTATTTATTTTTTTGTTTTTAAAATAAAATGATCCACTACTCTTTATTTGATGAACCACTACTCTTTATTTATTTCTTTCTTTTTAAAATAAAATGATCCACTACTCTTTATTTATTTGTTTTTAAAATACTATTTATTTCATGAACCAAGACTATTTATTTGATGAACCACTACTCTTTATTTCTTGAATCATTAGAATTTATTTTATGAACCACACCAGTGAACCAAACCTAGTGAACCACACCCAGTGAACCAAATTCAGTGAACCACACCCAGTGAACCAAATCCAGTGAACCACACCTAGTGACTGAACCAACATCCATTTAGTCACTAAACCAACCTCTATTTAGTCACCGAACCAACATCTATTTACTCACTAAACTAACCCCTATTTAGTCACTGAACCAACCTCTATTTAGTCACCGAACCAACATCTATTTACTCACTGAACCAACCCCTATTAAGTCACTGAACCAACCTCTATTTAGTCACCGAACCAACCTCTATTTAGTCACTAAACCAACCTATTTACTCACTGAACCCACCTCTAGCTATTTAGTCACTGAACCAACCTATTTACTCACTGAACCAACCTCTATTTAGTCACTGAACCAACCTCTATTAAGTCACCGAACCAACCTCTATTTAGTCACCGAACCAACCTCTATTTAGTCACTGAACCAACCTCTATTAAGTTACTGAACCAACCTATTTACTCACTGAACCAACCTATATTTAGTCACCGAACCAACCTCTATTTAGTCACTGAACCAACCTCTAATAAGTCACTGAACCTAGATTTTTTTTTTCCAGAAATAATGCATGTCTAATATTGTCTACTTTACATTTACTTTATGCAGTTTCATAGGTGACATTTTGTACATTTAGCAACGACTCAATTATTAAAAGTGAATTATTAAAATGCTTAACTCTTTCATTGTGTATAGAATTGATTACAGTGTTACTAACCGATTTGTCTAGCGAAATAGAACATTGCTTGTGAAATGAAACAGGTGGTTATTCCATTTATATTATTCCATTTATATCATCATTGGATCCATCAAAATTCCCATGTTTGCAACTGCTCAGCAATGCTTTGAGCCTTCAGATGGATAACCAACAGTTCAAAAAATCCATCAATTCACCACATTCAATCCAATAATCAACAGCCTTCCACAAAAAGAGCAAACGCATAGGGCAATCTCGCCTAATGCATCATGAATGTCATACACATCATCTGCAAGTTCCATAAAAGAGAACTATATGAGCTTGAAGACTCCTCTGCATCATAATTCAGAAAATTCCTGCCCGCATCAATTCCGAGATGAACAAACAACTAGAATGAATTCCTCCGGCTTGGCGCGAATCACAAAAGGCCGAATTGAAGGCGAGAGGAGGAGGAAGGCCGAATCGAACGACTGGTGGTATACTTCGGGAGGATTGGAGCGGAGATCGGGACAGGGAGGATGGGAGCAGTATACGCCGTAGATCACCACCAATTCCACCGCCTCGTGTTCCTCCGCTTGCCCTCTGCGCGTCGCCTCCGCTGTGTCATCTGATAGCGCTTCTACTCCTCTCTCTCTCTCCCATCGTCGCCGGTTCATTAGCCTTGTTGAACAGTAAACGCCGACCTCCTTCGGTTGCTCTGAAACGACGATAGAATTGACAAGGAAGAAAGATAATATTAGGGATAAATGAAAGCACGTGAGCAACCTTTTAGTTTAACCAATCAAAACACTTCTTTCCTTCTCTCTCTCACTTGAACCCTACCCTATATATATATATATCTCTATAGGAGTGCTTTCCGGTGAGGACACCCCTTACTATGAAACGGGGGGACAATTATAGGCCTTAAGATGAGAAAAAATGGATGGTTGGAAAAAAAACCTAAAAATATACTAATAAAGTAAAAAAAAAAAAAAACTACCCCAACTGCCCTCCTATTACTCTTTCACCCAAATTTTTTATATTTTTTGGTCGGACCATCAACAATTTTAATTTTTTTTAATAACTGGTCGATGTAATGATGTATGAGCCAAATTCCTCCATTGATATTTCTTCTATACAAATTTCATAACTACCCTATTTTACTGTTTTTTATTTAAGAAACTAGTGTTCAAGTTTAATGGGTTAAATATTCACATTTTGTATGTTAAATATTCACTTCTAATAAATAAAATATTCATATGTTTCCCTTCAATATCAATTGAGATATTTTTTATTATTATTTCCTTTTTAAAGAAACAAGTATTCAATTTTAATAGGTTAAATATTCATATTTTTCATTCTAAGTATTCATTTCTAATAAATAAAATATTAATATATTTTCCATTTGATATTTTTGTTGCTATTCCTTTTTAAAAAAACAAGTGTTCAATTTTATTAGGTCAAATATTCACATTTTATATTCTAAATATTCATTCCTAATAAACAAAATATTCATGTGTTTTCCTTTTGTCAATATGAAACAATATGCTCAAGTCGACTTTTAATTCTATTAAATTCCAAAAGTTGTTGCAAATTTAAGAAATTCATAGCATCACCTTATACAATTATACAAATGGTAAGGAATAATAAGAAACTAACAAAAAAGTTACTGTACAATCTGGACGTAGAGCAGTTTCTTTTATTCTAAAAAAACAACGGTTTTGGTTATATACAAAAAAACTGCTTTTTTTCCTTTTCCTATTTTCATTGTTTAATTGTGGCCTTTGATGTAAAGAAATCCAATGGCTCACAATCCTCCCTCCGTTACCTGGTAAGGAGTGTCCTCATAGGAAAGTTATTCTATATATATATATATATATATATATATATATATATATATATATATATATATATATATATATATATATATATATATATATATATATATATATATATAATATTCTAAAACTCCTTGAAACATATGATTTCATTCAATTCAATTAATATAAATATAGCTATGACCGGCCATATGAATCTATTTAAATTTGAATTAATAATTTGATACTCTATGACTTTATGAAATTTATTGAGGCCACAAAATTAGTTACATAAATGAAGAGAAGTAGGTGGGGTGGGGCAACCTAACCAATAGAAAAAAAGGTTAGAATGTTAAGAGTTGTGCTAAATCTGGGATTCGAACCCGTGACTTTAAGAAAACATGCATGTCCCGTAGCAATTCAACAACCACCACGCCAACAGACACTTGTGTTAATTTTAAAAATATTTTATTATATATACTAAAATTAGTAAAAAATGAGGCCCCGTAAAATCGGAGGCCCAGGGCGGTCTCCCACTTTGCCCTCCCCCATGGCCGGCCCTGGTCAGGGGGCGGTTCACGGGCGCGCGCTTCCGGCGAGGCTCCGACTGTAGTGGGTGCAATAGGTGTAGGCGATGGCTGGCTGTGGTCGGCTCGGACTCCGGTCGCCAGCGGTGCTGGACTACGGAACGCTCTTCACAGGAGGATTATGAGAGGAGAGGAGAGGAGTTCTTGCTTTGAATTGATGAAAACTAACGAGGGTCCTCCCTCTATATATATATAGGGTTGAACTGCATAGGGGATAGAGATGAAGAGCTCGATCAGGTTGGGGTGAGGAGATCACGGAAGTTGGATGAGATTGGGGATGATCCCCTGTGAGTTTATCTGACAGAAGATACGTGCTAAGGGACGTAGAGAAAGGTAAAAGGTCCCCTCTTTTATTTTTACTAAGGTAAAAATAATAAGTGGGCCTTAATTTGGGCTAAATAATAGGCATTTTCTATTGGGTTTCTCTTGTAGAAAATAAAATAAGTATTTGACTATATATTATACATATATACGGATCTATATATATATATATATATATATATATATATATATATATATATATATATATATATATATATATATATATTATATATATATATATTAGCGGAATGAAAATATTATTTAATTTAACTTTATAGATTAAATAAATTAAATAGTAAGAATGGTTAGACGATAAAATTAGAATAATATAATTATTCTAATTTATATTATATATCTTATGTGAATTTATTGGTTTCCCAATTTCACATAGTATAGTATAATATTATTTAAAGAAATATCCCAAAATTAATTTGGGGTATTTCAGTCTCTTCATCTTCTACATAGAGGTAGACCGAAAAAGAGTTGGATGGAGGTTTTTAGGCAGGATCTTAATCTGCCCAATTTATCGGAAGAATTGACTTTGGACAGAGACCGTTGGAGGAGGGCTATTCGGGCTTCGGATGTGTAGTAGTACTAGGCTGGGGGTTTTGTTCTATTGTGGTTGCTTTTATTCCGCCTCCCTCTTTGCTTCTTCGTGCCTCTTTGTCTACTGTTTAGCGTGCTTTGATGGGATTGATATGTCTACTATTTTGGGTCTATCGGAAACACTCTCTCGATGTATTCGGGGAAAGAGTGCGTACATCCGGACCCCCCAGACCCTGCTTAATTGCGGGATTTACTGGGTAGTTGTTGCATCTTCTACATCCATAACCACCTTCAACAATGGCTATATAACTAATCTCTACATATTGAATTGAATTAAATACTCGGATAAATTTATAGGCATCTCCGCATATATACTTCAAACTTTCAAGGTCGTGCCTTGTTCATGTGTTCTTCAAGGTCTGATGAATTGGCAGATTTGCAAGCGCAGAAAAAGGGGAGATGGCGAGAAATCAAATCCAGTGATATCTTTATTTTGTAGTCCCAATTGCAGTATAATAGGATCCACTTTCTTCCGATCAAAGAAATCCAGGATATCTCTATTTTTATTCTCAATCGCAGGTGTCACCACAAGAAATTCAATTGAAGGTGGTCTCGAGTTAGAGGATAGGGAAGGAATTAATCAACACAGATGGGGCATCAATTCAAACTCTTTTAGATACGATTAGAGTTCTTCATGCCCCAAAAATTGGATTTGGGCACTTCTGAATCATGGAAAGGTTGATTGAGGGTAGCAATTTCATTTTTGGTAGATTTGTTTTCCCATTTTTGTAGGTTTCGAGATCAGATTTCAAACCAGATGAGGATTGGGTTGGGAGGGCTTGAGGTAGCGGCTTTCTTGCAATTTTGGGTATGTTGAGGCTTCATCTGGCTTCTTGGTTGGGGTGGGGCTCGTTGGTATCGGGCGGCGGTGGAACATGGGTTTTGGTGATGTCTAGGGTTCTTATGGAGTTTAAGGCTCGCTCTCTCTCTTCTCATTTCATATCCCAAGGCTAAATGAAGTCCATGTTTTTTTTTTTGAACCGAAAAGAATTTGACAAGTCCAATCCTAGAATTGTCACTTGTCAAGCGCATCCCTAAGGATGATAGAACGAAGTTCTATATCGTCATGCGAGGAACCGGAAAAAGCTAAGCTAAAGTGCGATAGAAGATCCGCAACTTGGTTAGCTTCACGGTATGTATGACAGACCTGGGAGGAGCTGAAACAGCTCAAGGAGAAAAGAGCGTCAGAGACGATCATTTCAATTTCTCCTGGAGGGGACCAAATGCCTTTGAGGCAATTTATGATGGTGAGGTTATCACCTTCGACTATGATATGTTGAAGTTGCATTTCCAGTGCCATGTTAAGGCCCCACCACATCGCGTAGCCTTCGGCACCTACAACCGAGTTAATGGGGGAAGGGCCAGAAGCCATATGGATCGGCACACCATTATTATTCCTGATTATGTATCCATAAGAGGCTTTTCCAGAATAAGAAAAAGCACCATCAAAGTTTAGTTTGTAGCTTCCTTTCGGAGGTTTTTTCCATTTCAATGTTGTAAATTGTAACTGTGCAGGAGTAAGGAATACTGTAGTATTAAAAAATCTGGAAAGAAGAGCCAAATACGGAGCCTAAAGAAAAAGCCCAAAAAAGATGACACATGTCAAATTTTTATCTGTGGTGTAAAACTTAAATTTTACACTAGGGGTTAGTTTGGTAAAACATAGCTGATGATGTAGCTGAAGCTGATAGGGTAGCTGAAGCGGATGAATTAAGTGTGTTAAATATATGTTGAATTAGAGTTTTCATAAACTAGTAAGGTGTTTGGTAAACCCAGCTGATAGAGTAGCTGATGCAAACTAGCTGATCAGATAGAAAAAAATGAATAAAATTCTAAAAAGTTTGGGGTGAGTAGCTGTTGAAAATCCGATTTCAAAAGCTAATTAAATTAAAATCTTATATTTAACTTATTTAGAACTATAAAATATTAAAACTAAAAGCTTCGAAAAGCGACTCGCATTGTCAAACGGACCCTAGGTGTAAACGTATCACCCTCCATAGGCAAAATGGGGTGGAAGTTTTTGAGTGGTTGAGTAGTTATTGGTAGTTATTGGTGGTTATGGGTAGTTATCGTGGTTGAGCGGTTACCCCCCAAAAACTACCCCCAACCACTGCACCAATAAAGGCCCAATAAAAGCCCAATAAGAACCAACTCAATTAAGGACAAGCTAGCATGATGGAGCTAGGATGGTGAAGCTAGGTCACTCAAAATATAAAATGTGCATGGCATTTATACGAAGTTGGGTGTAGTTACCATGCAACTAAAATGACTAAGCTAAAGCTTCAATGAAGCTAAAACCCTAATCAAGCTCAAAAATAGAGCTATATCATTTTTGGAGTTCCGAAGCTTGGGTAACTCTCAAATTTTGCACCAAGGCTTTTAGAGCTTAATATCTTCCTTTACAAATCATGAGGCGGTGATTTAACTCACTATAAGTGAACAAAACTTGATCATAACCATATTAGATCGAATACCGAGCATATCCCTATTGCTTACTTTTATGGAAAGCATCCGAACAAGCTCAAGACCGACTTTGTCAATGTTGATATCATCGCATGGGTCTTTCCTCATGATTTCCTTTCCCCTTAAAATCTTAGAATTACTTAGGGCCGATCACATGGGCCGTGCCTCCCGCACACCCTAAGCCCGAGTAATACTCTTAGTAATCCTCACACTTAACATTTATGATTTCAGACAAATGGATTGATGACTTTTCACAAATCACCAACACTCCTCCCCCGTTTGAGCAATGTCATAAATCCTTGAACATTTTACAAACTCTTTGTACGTATAGACATAAATATCCATTGGATTTGAATTTATATCTTGTAAAAATTACAATCATGTACTAAAGAATCGCGGTGTTCTAAGACTTGAACCACATCAACTTGTCTAAGCACACGTAATAAAAATTACAACATGAGTTACATAATGTATATACACTAAACTTTGACGTTTTGAGGTTTTATGTCCCTTATCCTTCACATATGCTTCGAGACGAGTCATCCTTGAACTCTCTTGGAAGAAGCCTTCCACTTCCACATATGCTTAGTTGAATTTCTAATTTGCAACTACAAAATGCATTTTCCAAAATTCATTAAGAAAATATGTTTCAACTTTTCTTTTCATGTAGACTAGAGCAAATTACCTTGATGGGTTGTTGATTGCTCTAAAACTCTATGTCCTTGGCCTACCACATTGAATTCTACCATACACCTTTCGGTAAGGGGGAATTGGGCGTCCAAGCCATAGGTCCATTTAGGATTTTAACCCCATCCGTTGAGATGCTTTGTACACCAACTCTTTTGCCAAACTCTAGGTTAAGTGATCGGCAAGATTGTTGTGTGTTCGCACAAAGACAACCGATATGACTCCATGTGTAATTAGTTCTCGGATGGAACTATGCCTCACACCTAGATGTCGTGACTTCCCGTTATATACTTGGCTATAGGCCTTTGCCAAAGTACTTTGGCTATCACAAAAGATAGCACTAGGGGATATTGGTTTTGGCCACAAAGGTATCTCATGTATGAGATTCCTAAGCCATTCCGCTTCCTTGCCGACCGCGGCAAGTGCAACAAACTCCGACTCCATCTTTGAGGTTGGTTATGCACAATTGCTTCTTAGATTCCTAAGAAATCGCACCACCACCTAATAGGAATACCCAACCACTCGTTGAAGAGTGATCTTCCATATTGGTGATCCAACTTGCATTGATGTATCCTTCCAAAGTGGAGGGAGAACCCACATATGCAATTCCATAGGTTATTGTCCCTTTCAAGTACCTAAGTACTCTTCTAAGGGCCTTCCAATGACTTGAGCTTGGTCGACTTGTATATCAACTTAACTTACCCACGGAAAATGCTATGTCGGGGCAAGTACTTGTCATGGCATACATTAGACATCCTATCACTTGAGAATACTCAAGTTGTGAGATTGGTTCTCCTAAGTTAGGGCGAAGTTTCTCACTTGGATCCATAAGTGTACTAACCGGGGTGAATTTATCACATTGGAAACGTTTTACCACTTTTTCGATGTAATGGGATTGTGTTTGGGTTAAACCCTTTTCTTTCCGCTTGATCTTAATTCCCAAGATCACATCAGCTTCTCCTAGATCCTTTATGGAGAACTTAGTAGACAAGAACTTCTTAGTTTTGTCCACTTCTATTTGGTTTGTACCGAATATAAGCATGTCATCTACATATAGACATATTATAACTCCTTGACCGGAATTATTAAACTTACTATATACACACTTATATGCTTGATTGATTTTGAAGCCATCACCTAAAATCACTTCATCAAACTTTTGATGCCATTGTTTTGGCGCTTGTTTAAGTCCATAGAGGGACTTGATCAATCGACACAGTTTGTGTTCTTGACCTTTTACTATGAAGCCTTCGGGTTGCTTCATGTAAACCTCTTCATCCAAATCTCCATTGAGAAAGGCTGTTTTTACGTCCATTTGATGGATGACAAGACCATGAATGATTGCTAAAGCAATTAAAAGTCTTATAGTGGTGATTCTAGCCACGGGGGCATAGGTGTCGCAATAATCGACTCATTCTCTTTGTTTAAAACCTTGGATTACCAATCGGGCTTTAAATTTTTCAACGGACCCATCATCCTTCATTTTCCTTTTGAACATCCATTTACAACCTAGAGGTTTGCAACCAGTTGGAAGGTTTGACAACTCCCAACTATTGTTGCCAACAATAGAGTCCATCTCATCTTGGATTGCTTCTTTCCAAAATGCGACATCTAGAGAACTCATTGCCTCGGTGAAGGTCTTAGGATCCTCATCCATATGTAGATATGAGATGATTTGACGTTCTTTATTCCTAGAACCCTCTATCAAGAAAACTGGAAATATTGGTTCAGGATAAGTATGTCCTACTAAGAGTGTGGAGTGCACTCGTTGTCGCTTGGGTGTGTGCGATGTCGAAGTAGGAGCTTCGGCCTCATCGTCTCTCGCATGCGTCGAGTGCATGTTCTCACCATCGTTATCGTCGCTAGTATCTTCCCTAGGTATGCGCATGGCCATGCGCTTTAGTGCCCTTGGCCCTATAGCTTGGGAGTCTTTGTCGAGCGGTGGATTTGGGTCAGGGAAATCGATGATTGTTGCTTGCAATAAGCTAGCGTGCGTCATAGACCCGGTGAAGAGGTGAGACCACATGGTGTAGGAACTAGATTCATGATCAAGGATGATGGGAATGCAGTTTTGATGTTGGAGATCGTGAGAGCGGAGTGGAAGGGCGGCTTGGTAGAGGTTGTTTCGGCGGCCATTGGGACGAGAGGGAGAGAGGAGGTCGGTGGCAAGGGGAGGCCGAGAGAGGAGGAGGCTGGCGGCAAGGGGAGGTCGAGAGAGGGAGAAGGCCGAGAGGGGTGAGGTCGGCGGCGGCTAGGGGAGAAGGTGGCCGACGGCTAGGGTTAGGGAAGAGGAAGAAAAATTAGGGTTTTAGGATCTTAGGTTGTGATACCATGTAAGATCATGAGATTGATTGTAAAGTCCTCCTTGAGGGTTTCATTCATTAGACAATGATATATATAGGTTACTAGGTATTAGGCCTTTGGGCCCACTATACAATATGAGACCTATGTAATCTATCATTAGGGCAACCTGTTCTGTAAACCTTCTTACCGATTAGTGGATTTGTGCTCTCAAGCCGTTCGGTTGAGGGTCCGTGGACGTAGGCTCCAACCGAACCACGTAAATCTTGTGACTGGTCTTTGGTTTGCGTTTCTGGTTTGTTCCTTGATTGTATACCCTGTTCTTGGTTCCCAATCTGAGGAATCTAGAACATCTATAGAATTACAAACACATTTCTAATTTTCCATATGAACAAGTAGGAATACCACACAGATTATCAAGCTCATCCCAACAACGTTTCATCTTAGAACAATATGCCGCAATAGAAACATTTACTTGTGCAATCTGTCCTATTTCTTGACACAACTGAAAAATCAAAGGGGCGTTTGACTGACCATGCCTCTCGGCTATCTTTTGTCCTTGCAACATTTGTATACAAGAAAGCACTGGACAAATTTGGTGCCGTCATGGAACTCAATATCCAACATATGACCATGTAGTCACAATGTCACATTGGATCCACCTCTCATGACAAGAATCTCTAGGTTTTGGCTTCTCACAAGTACTTTCTAGGAAGCCGAGCTTCAATTTTGCTCCTAGCACCATTTGGACTTGTCGCTTCCAACCGAGATAATTTTCTCCATTGAACGACACCGTAGGCAGACTCATGCTAGGATGATCTGAATTAAAGAGGGAAGGTGGATCACTTTGCACCACATTATTAATAGCAAAAACATCCAAGCTCCTCTTCGAACTAAGACCTTCCTCCATCACTTTTACCAATATTAGATCTACTGTGGAATGTCATATCTAATCGATTGACCCCAATTAAACAAGAAAAAATTAAAATAAAATAATTAAGAATAACCAATTGACCCCAATTAATATAAAGGAAATGTGGATCCAGCTGAGCTACACAGCTGATGCTTAATCTCACTAACATACATGATCGACAGGCGGTTGCGGTTGCAACAACATCACTGGGTCTTGAAAGGTTTAGCTTTGTAGAATATTGATTTTTTTATACAAGGCAAGGATTAGGGGAAGGTCAACCGCGGTTGATCCACCACTCAATAGCGTCCAAATGGACGAAATCAGCGATCTCAGCAGTAACATAGTCAGCGACGAAACATGAGGACAAGCCCAAATGCACCAATCGATCTACCACCCGGTTTCCTTCCTTGAAGACATGGGCAAATGTGACACTCTCGAACGATCGACAAAGGCCAAGGGCATCCGCAATCGTCATATCGATCTCCCATGGGCATTGCCAAAGTCCTCGTAAGACATTGATGACGGACAAGCAGTCGCCTTCAACCACCAACCGAGCAAATCCCCGCTTCGAAGCTTCCACAAAACCTGCAATTAGACCTTAGCATTTTGCTTGCACAGCAGACACCTTACCGTGGTTTTGGGCACCACAAGAAAGAACCCTTCCCTAGCTATCACAGATAACAAAGCCAGAAGCCGCACTGTCCGACCTAGTCCGAGCTCCATCAAAATTAAGCTTAACAAAATCATTAGCTGGTTTTTTCCATTTAACTACTTTTTGTTTTAGCATTCTCTTATTTTGGGTGTTTGGTTTTAATGTGTCAATGTCGTCTTCTTGTTCTGAAACTTGTGCTCTTCTCCATGTGGTCCTATATTGTTTTATATTTTTTATCCATTCTTTCATTGTACTGATATCATTATTGTAAAAAATTATACTGTTTCTCATCGACCATAAACCCCAGAGGGCGAAGGCAAGAATCGATTTATGTTCCGTAGATAATTGGTGGAATATTTCG
Source organism: Persicaria tinctoria (assembly GCA_037127255.1). Classification (NCBI taxonomy): domain Eukaryota; kingdom Viridiplantae; phylum Streptophyta; class Magnoliopsida; order Caryophyllales; family Polygonaceae; genus Persicaria; species Persicaria tinctoria. The sequence continues at coordinate 34,722,357 of JBANSL010000012.1, read as the reverse complement.
GAGATTATGTCCTTATATAACTTGTTTTATTTGTCAGTGTTCTGAATCGTACATTCAATTTGCCTATCTAATCTTCCAATGAACGACAGGGCAGTTTGACATTCTGTAAAGAGATGGGTGTTATCTTCTTCATAATGGGAGCGAAGGGGGAATTCCAAAGGCATATGAATTCATTTTCCTTGTAATCTGACTTTTGTCGGGGTTCCGTTTAGTAGGTTTTTCCAGAGGAAATTTTTAACCTTAGGCGGACAGTCAATTTTTCATATCCATTCTAGTAGGTCCGAGTTGGTCCTTCTAGTTCTCGTGATGTGGTCTAAAGCACTAGCAGTAGAGAACCACCCATTTTTACTTGGTTTCCAGTACAACCTATCTTCAGTTTCATGGGATGGGATATAGATATCTGAAATTTTATCAACAATGTCCGATGGGAGGTAGTTACTTAATTTTTCTTTCTCCCATGTGTTATTTGGTTTAATGAATTGGTCGATAGTTTCTTGTTCATCAACCTGATCTAAGATACATTTTTCTCGAAGGTTTCCTTCGTTTGGAAGACAATTGTCCTTCTAGAATCTTATGGATTTACCGTTTCCTACTTTCCAAATAAGTCATGCACATACTTCCTCTTTGATATCCATTAGTTTCGCCCAATGATAGGAGGAGTTCCTTTTCCGTTGATAGTTCCTTTTCCGGATATTGATTTGATTGTGTCTGAGTTATTTTTTCAAGTTTACTGAAGTCCGTTGGGAATCGGGATCGAGGGTCGTGTGCACACATAAGCCGAGTGGGGTTCCATCATAAAACCAATTGGCAATAGGAAGAGTAACCCACTAGCTTATATACTAAGGCTTATTTCTTCATATTATCAATGTGGGAATCTTTGGGTCTCTTCATATTGTTTCATTCTCTCAACAAAGTTTATGGAATATGGTAGGTAAGCTATTGCCATTGATTTCGTTTCTTGATTTCCTTGTACTTGCACAGTGGTTTCTCAGATTCTATGTTTGGGCTTACAGTAGTTTATGCATCCCTTGTGATGTATGATGCTTAGGTATATTATACAACTTCTTTCCCCCTTCCGAATGAAGACTAGACAATATTCTCGAGATCTACTTTTGCTTCCTGACAGTCCCTTAGGGCTTAGGGCTTAGGTTACTCCCAGCTATTTCTCTGCCTTGAATTAACTAAGCCAGACCAATGCAGACTGTGAAAGATGTCTGATCGAATTCTATGAGATACAAATATTGAAAGATCATATCTGACAACGTATGATCTGCATCGTAGGGTGTTAGAAGGAAAGTCGGTAAACACGCCAAGACGATAAACAAGGTACTGCTTGAAACACGTACAAGCTAGTGACAAGGAAGACGAGACTTCCAAAGAACAAACATACACTATTGAAGTACCAGGAAATGCAAGCGAGTCTAGGTTTTATTTGTACGAAAGTGTTGAACACACTGAATGGGAAGTGTTAGCGAGAGCGTTGTTCGGTGTTGTTGCGAGCTTGACGGTCTTTGTTCTAACATAATAACGACCATATTCTCATTGATTTCCTTGGGTAATTTACCATCTTTCATGGTCTAAGACTCACCATAGGTCCGGAGCATTTAATCGATCACGAGTGTAATGGCAAAAGCCGTATGAACTGTCACATTATAATAGTCCCGAACCCATTGTCGCAAGGCGAATAGTATCCTACACTACATTATGTTTCATGTATGTTATCAAAATTTTCCATGTAGCAGAAGGGAAGATCGAAAGCCTTAAGAAAAGTGAGAGAGAAGAGACAACACGAAGGTTGTTTGGGGGGTACGGATCTCATTCTAAATCTCCCCGGGCCTCAACAAGTCACTGCCAAGCAGTGAGAACGCAAGATCCGAAGGAAACGGTGAATATGAACAAGGCTAGAAACCACCACCGTAGATCTATATTAAATTTGGAAATAGTAGAAGAATCTGCATTAGAAAGCATGACATTTCTCCCATAAACAACAGAGCTAAGATAGAGTCGTGGCAATAGAAATATTTAGAGTCTGAAGGACTGAAATAGATAATACTAGCTAGGAGCAGAAATTAACCATCACATAGAGTAACAAGTAGGAAAACTCACAAAGGATATAGCTAGCTTTTTCCAAGCCACAAAGGCACTCCGGAACCACTCAGTTCCGATGACTGGGGGATCGTGTGCACGGGGCATATATATGTACTAATGTCTAGCACACAATCCGAGCGAGATTCCATTCTGGAAACATTTGACAATAGAAGGAGTAGCCCACCGACTCATATACTAAGACTTGTTATGTTCAACTTTCGACGTGAGACTCTTTTGGTCTCATTCACATCTCTCAACAATATCCAATTCCAAGGCTGCTTTGTGTTCAATTTAAAGAATGTAATGTCTATTTAATCTAAGTATTAGTTCTAGAAACATTGGATGGCTTTAGGCTTAGTTGAATGGTAGAACAATGGCTATGAAATATTATACACATATACTATATACTTATAAATATCTAAAGTATATATTTGAAGTGAAGAAAATATTACATGCTCGTATATCCTTAACGTTATAAGTATAAGTATGTAATGTATAGGTGTGTGGGCTATGTTTGTAGCTTATTACTTTTTATTGGGCTTGGCCCATATAGAAGGCCCAACCCAGCTGAGCTTTAGTATCTGCTTCAACTTGACAACTTGAAGTGTCGTTCTTGGAACACAACGTTTCGATTTATGTTCGTTTATATAAACGAAGATGGATCTAGGGTTTGCTACTTCGGCTGTGACTTTTTTAAAACCCAAAGAGATTTGCTCTAGGGGGAGGGAGGGAGGGAGGGAGAGAGAGAGTTTCATCTTCTAGCTTCGGCGAAGCCCTTGGTGGTCCAATCTAGAATGAATCTTGTTTAGAGACTCTAAATCCAATTTGGGAGGAAGAAACATCTGTTTCTTCCATAGTTCCGGAAAAGATCTTCTTCTCCGGTGTTCTCCGACGACGATCTGGCTCTGTTCTCCAGATCTAGAGATGTCCTTCTTTTATCTTGCTTCACTTTACTTCTCTCATACATGCATGCATAGATATGTGTTTCTTGCCTTGTTTTTGCCTCAACTCTTGTCTAAGGCAACCTGTTCCTTAAATCGTTTTACCTCTTAGTGAATTTATGACCTCAAGCCGTTTGGCCGAGGCTCCGGCTGAACTACGTAAATCGCTAGTGTTGGTTTTCTGGTTTTCGATCTGTTCGTTTTTGTTTCACAAAACCCCGATCTTAACTTTCGATCTGTAAAGTCAAGAGTCGTTGAGAATCAAAAAGTGGTACCAAAACTTAGGTTCCCCTCTCCTTCCTCTTTGGATCATTATTGGCTACAAGGAATGGGTTTGGGAGTAAGAACATTGGGTGGACCTAGAAAGAGCACAAGCTTGGCTCCATTCCTCTCCCACTTGCCGTAACCCTATCTGAATCCATTCTGTGGCCAAAGATTCTAGGGTTTCTTGAGTGTTTAAGATTCTTGAAATATTCTTGCAGGTTTCCACTTTAAACTTCTTGATACTCACTTGCTTCTTGTCATACTGCATGTATTGATATCATGGAAAGCACTATGAAGATTAAGCCCTTCGACGACGTGATAGACTTCACCATGCAGCAAGTCAAGATGAGAGCTGTTCTCATCAAAGAAGGTTGCTGGAAGGCAGTCTCACACCTGCAACTACAACTACTGAGATGAAACTTCCCAAAAGGGAGTTGTCATCAAGGATATAGATCTTAAAAAACTCTATGAAGAAGAAAAAGCTAAATAAGTAGTCGGAGGATCCGAAACCATCCCAAAGTCCACAACTGAAGAGCTTGAGATGAACATGAAAGCCCACTTTGAGATAATGATATGCCTTACTGATGGTATTGCTTATCAAGTGGTAAAATACTCTTCTGCTCACTCCCTCTAGCATGCCCTAGAGGATCTCTTTCTATCTAAATTCTTTCCCTCTAGGATTTATCCGCTATATCGTATGTTTACTTTCAAGATGAACACTGCTTTAACTCAGGATGATAATCTTGATAAATTTCTTAAGATGACTAAAGAGTTAGAACACTGTCATGATGACATTAAAGATTCTCATCATGCTATTATTCTTCTAAATTCTTTGCCCTCCCAGTTTGACACTTTTAAAGATGTTATACAGTTTAGCAGAGATGCGCCGACTAAAGAGAAACCGATTGAGTCCATTATTGAGAAAAATGAGATCATGAAGGTTTTCAAAATCAAAGAAATTTGAGAAAACAGATTAGTCTGGGGTCTTATTTAGTAAGAGTAATGACAAGAAAGAGCATAAGCACAACAAGAATAAGAAGAATAAAAATGATAAGCCTAAGTTTAAGAAATATGAGAAATCTGACCCCAACTCTAAATGCAATTATTGTGACAATGTTGGTCATTGGGTCAAGGATTGTAGGAAAAAAAAAGAGCTGGAGAATTAGCTAAGAAAAATAATACTGATTTGTCTGCGTCTGTGCTTGAATGCATGAGTGAATATCATGCTGAATTATTCATGTGTGCTTAATTGTCTGAAATTGATATATTTGACGCATGTATTTTAGATTCAGGTTACATAATGCACGCCACAACTCATAAGCATTTCTTTAGAAATTTAAATGAATCTACGTATGGTGATGTTATGCTGAGTGATCATACTTCTCTGAAAATTAAAGGAGTTGGAGATGGGCCTTTACTTATGCATGATGACATTGTTAGGATATTCACTAATGTCAAGTGGCTCCCACGTCTTAGGAGAAGTCTCATGTTTGAGTCTACATTAGAGGAGGTTGGTTGTGATGTGAATTCTGCTGATGGTATTAGAACTATCTCTAAAAATGGTAAAGTGATAGTTAAAGGCTATTAGAAAGAAAAGGTTGTATTATGTGATTTCCTCTAAACCTGAATTAAATGCATCTATCTATTCTGAGTCTATGACTCTCCATAAGACTAAAATTTGGCACAACATGCTTGGTCACATAAGCATCAAGGTATTAAACAAATTGCATAAATCTGGATTATTACCTAAGAAACCCATTGATATTGAATTCTGTGAAAACTGTGTGGTATGCAAAGTTTCCAAACTTAATTTTCTTGTGTCATCTTATGTTGCTAAATTTCCCTTGGAATATGTGCATTCTGACCTTTGGGGGCCTTCACAAGTCTCCACTACAGGAGGCATGAGGTACTTTATAAGTTTCATTGATCACTTTTCAAGGAAGGTTTGGGTACGCCTTCTTAAGACCAAAGACCAGGCCTTTGATGCCTTCAAAAGGTGGAAGGTAATGGTTGAGAGTCAGTCTAATCACAAGTTTAGATGCTTTAAAATTGAAAATGGTTTAGAGTTCTTCAACACAGGGTTTAATGAATATTGCCAAATAAATGGGATAACAAGACACTTGACTGTACCTGGTACTCTACAACAAAATGGAACAGTTGAATGGATGAATAAAACTCTACTACTTGGTTACTCTGAAGGATTAAGGGCTACAATCTAGGTTACTACTAGGCTACTATAGGGTTACTCTGAAAGGAGTGATGGTAAGCTCTAGCCTAGGGCTTTGAAAGGCATACTACTGGTTTACTTTGAAGTAGGACTGATCAAAATCGGTTCGAACTGAATTTTTCGGCCGAACCGAACCGAAATAACCGGAACCAAACCGAACCGAGGGATTTCGGTTTAGGTTTTCAGTTCAAGAAATTTTAATTTTCGGTTTTAGGTTCGGTTTGTATTCGGTTTAGGTTAAACCGATAAAAACCGATTTTTAAAAAATTTTGATTTATCCTTAGTATTCCTTACGCAGTAACTTAGGTTAGGTGTATGTGTGCCTCGCCTCCCATTTCTCCCCAAGTCCCGAGTCGACGGCCCATTTCGCCTTCAAAGTTCGTCCTCTCGTAGTCTCGCCTTCAAAGTTCGTCCAGTTCATGAGTTCACCTTCAATATCATCAATTGTTAACTTATTGTTTTTTTGGTAAGAAATTGTTAACTTATTGTTTGCTTTGCTGTTTGGGAGTGTAGAGTGTTTGCTTTGCTGTTTGTGTGCGACTTTGCAAAATCCGGAAGATTATGTGCGTCTGTGCAGAAGCAGAAGTCTGTATGCGATGACGCATCGCAACGGCGCAGCCACTGTTGTACTATGCAGGTTGTGTACTGTAGGGTTGTAACCGGCTGTATACTGTGCAGGCTGTCCGAACGTGTGTGCAGGGGCTGTTCAAGCAAGTGTTCAATTGTGCAACTGTATGAATTTTTTTTTAATTGTGCATTTTTTTTATTTTGGTTCGATTAGGTTATGACCGAACTGAACCTAAACCAAACCGGCGTAAAACCGAACCAAACCTATTAGTTTAGGTTCGATTTTCGGTTTTCATTTTTGGGAATTTCGGTTTTAGGTTCGGTTCGGTTTGGCCAGGTTCGGATCGGTTTTGGGCCTATGATCAGCCCTACTTTAAAGGAGTTAAGGGCTACATGTTGCTTCTTCTACAACCTGATCCATACAAAGTGATAATTAGTAGAAGTATGAGATTCAATATGAGAATTAGGGCTGGGCGCGGGACGGGACGGGACCGGGACAGGACGGAGGTCGTCCCGCATAATTTTTGCGGGACAGGACCGGGACCGGGACGGGACCGGGACGGGCCTTGTCCCTCAAATAAAAAAATTATTAAAAAAACTTAATTTTTTCATAAATATATTGCGATTCTCAAAGGTGTAATACATATATATGTATAATTTTTTATATTTTGCAGGTTCTCATATATGCGTACGCATATATACGTGTGTACATGTATATAAACACCGATGCAGTGTGTATATATATGGCCTTATTGTGGAGGATGTAGTGTGTATCTGTATATGGCTAAATTACAGTATGTAGTATATATATTACAGTGTGTACGTATGCAATATATATACAAACTATATATATATATATATATATATATATATATATATATATATATATATATATATATATATATATATATATATATATATACTATAATACATACTCTATATCCTAATATTATATATATAGTATTACATTATTATTATTATTATAATAATTATATTATTATTATTATTGTTATAAATATAGTATTACATTATTATTATTATTATTATTATTATTATTATTATAATTATATCCTAATATTATTATAATAATAATAATACTAATACTATTAATAATAATAATTATTATAATAATAATAATTATTATAATAATAATACTAATACTATTAATAATATAATAATAATAATAATACCAATACTATTAATAATAATAATAATAATAATTATTATTATTATATATGTGTGCGGGACGGGATTTGCGGGATCCCGCCGGGTCGTCCCGCGTCCCGTCCCGCATCATTTTTATGGGACGGGCCCGGGACGGGTCCGGGATTTGCGGGATTTGTGCCCACCCCTAATGAGAATATTTTTCCTCTTAAATCTGAAATAAGAACTTATCCTGGGTTGACAGGTACCTCTGAGTAGACAAAGGAGCTAATTCCAAATGAGAGTGAGTCTGATAAAGATGAAGATGAGTACGACACTAGAAGGTTTGCCTTGCCAGCTAAGAAGGGCACAAATTCCACATTATAGGGGAGCATAAAGTAGAAGATCAAGACCATAAGGAAGAAATAAAAGAGACACTACTCCAACTCAGTGTGAAGAAGAAGAAGAGCATCAACCTCCTACTCCTTGACATGTTTCCCCTTCTCTCTCTCTCTCTCTCTCTCTCTCTCTCTCTCTCTCTCTCTCTCTCTCTCTCTCTCTCTTCCCTATTTTATGTGATGTAAATGGTTGTTCTAATGATTATCAAATAGAGTCCTCTCTTTTCTTCCCCCTTCCCTTTGGATTTGCAAGACTCTATAATGTTCCCACATTACCATCCTTGCATGCCTATCAGTTGATTAGGGATAGAGAGCCTATAACTATCATACCAAATAAGAAGTATACATCATATATTGTGGAATATGCATTCTTATCTGCTGACAATATTAGGCATCCTACTACGGCAAACTCATATGAATATATTGTTACGAATAATTATGCCAAAGAGTGGTAGCAACTATGAAGGGAGAGATGGAATCAATGTACACAAATAAAACGTGGACAATGGTTCTAATACTTCCCAAGACCCGGCTTATTGACTCTAAATGGGTCTTTAAGCTCAATGAAAATCTAAGCCCTAGTTAACCTCATGGGTTTAATGCCTGGCTTGTTGCCAGAAGGTTCTCTCAAAGAGAAGACATAGATTATAATGACATCTTTTCTCCTGTAGGTTGTAGTTAAGTACAAGACTATGAGATTGATGCTTGCTAAGTGTGTTGCTTTTGATTGGGAATTAGAGCAAGTGAATGTTAAAACTGCTTTCCTGCATGGTTCTCTTGATGAAACTATCTACATGAAATAACCTAAAGGGTTTGTAACTTAAAATATCCTGATCAGGTTTGCCCTCTTAAAAGATTCATCTATGGACTCAAGTAGTTCCCTAGGCAATGGAATCTTAAATTTGATGTTGTGATCAGAAAGTTAGGTTTCATGAGAAGCAATTATGATTCATGTCTTTATTTCAAGCATATTTCTAAACAGTCTATGATATATGTGCTCTTATACGTGGATGATATATTGCTTATTTACAACTCTATGATTCCTATTAGCACTATTAAAAATGACTTAAAGAAATACTTTGACATGAAAGACTTAGGGAATGCCAAGAAAATTCTTGTGTAAGTATCATTAGAGACAGACCAAATAAGAAAATATGTTTATCTCAAGATGCCTATATTCTTAAGGTTTTAGAAAGGATTCATATGACTTTCTCTAAGCCAACATCCATACTCTTAGGAGGGTACTTAGAGCTTACCAAGAAAAGTTGTCCTAACAAACCAGAAGAGGTGAAAGACATGGCTAAGGTCCCCTACGATGTAGCAGTAGGATTAGTTATGTATAATATGTTGTGTACTCGCCCAGACCTTGCTTTTGTCATTTCTGTGCTTCGTCGTTTTATATCCAATCCTGGTAATCATTGGACTACCATGAAATACTTGCTTCGTTACATTGCTGGTACTAAAAATCTATGTATGCATGAATCTTTTGATAAATTGAATGGATGTGTTGATGTTGATTATGCTAGCAATAAAGATAATCGCAAGTCCACTACTGTCTACTACTTCACCGGCCTGGACAAGCAATTGTGTATCATGGAAATCTTAGCAACAATCGGTTGTTGCATTGTCTTCAACTGAAGCTGAGTATATGGCCACTATAGAAGCGGCTAAAGAGGCTATTTGGCTCAAAGGAATACTTAAAGAAATCCTCAAAAGTCCACTTAAACCCGTAATTCATATGGATAACCAAAGCGCAATTTACTTGTGCAATGATCCCATGTATCAAAAGGCCACTATAGAAGCGGCTAAAGAGGCTATTAGGAAAGTACTAAACACATGGTTTCTACTAGAGAGCTTGATGTGAAAAAGATCAAAGATGACATCAATCTAGTTGATTTCGGGACAAAGGTTGTTCTTACTAACAAATTTGTGTTATGCAGGGATTTTCTCCAAGTTGGAGAACCACCTTAGGTTACAGGCACCGAGCCAATGATGATGAAGAATGGTTAGAGTTCTAAAATCCACTATAAGCTCTAACTTAGTCTTAATAGACCTAATACTCAGATTAGAAGGGCAAATTGCAATGTATATTTAATCTAAGTATTAGTTTTAGGAACGTTGGATGGATTTAGGCTTAGTTGAATGGTAGAACAATGGCTATGAAATATTATACACGTACATATATTAAATACTTATAAATATATAAAGTATATATTAGAAGTGTAGAAAATATTATACGATCATATATGCATAATTAAGGTTATAAGTATGCATTGTATATGTGTGTGAGCTATGTTTGCAGCTTATTATTTCTGATTGGGCTTGGCCCATACAAAAAGCCCAACCCAAATGAGCTTTGGTATCCGCTTCAGCTTGACAACTTCAAGCTTCGATGAGAGAGAAAGAAAGCTATGGTTTCATCTCCTAGATCCGGCGAAGCCCTTAATGGTTCGATCTAGAGCGAATCTCATTTAGAGACTCTAGATCCAGCCTTTGGGAGGAAAAAGAAGTTGTTTCATCCACAATTCCGGTGAAGATCTTCTTCGCTGGTGTTCTGCGACGACGACTTGGCTCTGTTCTCCAGATCTAGGGATTTCCTTCCTTTATCTTGCTTCGTTTTACTTCTCTTTTACATGCATGCATAGATATGTGTTTCTTGCCTTGTTTTTTACTCAACTCATGTCTAAGGCAATCTGTTCTGTAGCTGGTTTTACCTCTTAGTGGATTTCTTACCTCGATCCATTTGACTAAGGCTCCATAGATGTAGGCTCCGGTTGAAACCACGTAAATTGCTTGTGTTGGTTTTCTGGTTTTCGATCTGTTCGTTTTTCGTTTCACAAAACTCTGATCTTGACTTTCAATCTATAAATCAATGAGAAATTAATCTAGAGCCCATAAGTGAAACATGTTATAAATTAAACCTAGATGGTGTAAGGAATAGGTCTGAGATCATAGAATTCTATAAGAAAAACATGACGAGTGTATTAAACATGAATGTAGGATAGAACTCTTCTCAATTCCTTAATTATATAGAGCATAGCTTTTATGGATGTATTGTCGACTGGTATGGAGCTATTAGTGATGAAGTAAAACAAGAGCTTAGGAATTTGGAAAGTTCAGTGAATATGTTCACATTAGTATATGCATTAATAGAAGAGGAATTCCTTGGGGGGAAATAAGATGAAGATAAGGAAGCTTTAAAATGACAAAAGGATATTAAACAATATCAAAATCTCTAAAATGAAATATGTTGATAGCTACATAACAAAATTTGAGAACTATTATTATAAGATAAAGGAAGGGTAGGGTTCGGGTGAGAAAACCTCTACCGATAAGAACGAAAGAAACGATTTGATTATTCCACATGTAATTAAAATAATTCAAAAACAATATAATTTCATACTAAAATGTGTGTCCGTATTTTCTTACCCACCCGTCCAGTATTTCCTTAACCACTCGCCCAGTCGCACCACATACCTCATTTGTGCGCGTGGATCACACACGCTCCACCTCCTTCTAACGTATTGTATATTTGTATGTGTATCTTTTGATATTTTCGTTTAATCTTTTCTTTTAAAATTATTTTCTGGCATTTTCACTTGTTAAAAATATAAAAAATATATTTTTGAGTGTAATTTGATTTTATCAACACATAGACACCCACTTTGTATATGTTTTCTGGAAAAAAAAATTAACAAGAAGTGAACCAAACCCAGTGAACCACACTCAGTGAACTACAAACAGTGAACCAAACCCAGTGAACCACACCAAGTGAACCAAACCCAGTGAACCACACCTAGTGAACAACATCCAATGAACCAAATCATGTGAACCACATCCAGTGAACCAATATTAACCATTATTAATGAACCAATTAGAGAGTGATTGACAAATCCTGTGAACCAAACCCAGTGAACCACACCCAGTTAACCACACTTAGTGAACCACACCCAGTGAACCAAACCCAGTGAGCCACACCATGTGAACCACACCTAGTGAACCAAATCCCGTGCACCACATCCAGTGAACCAATCTTAACCATTATTAATGAACCAATTAGAGAGTGGTTGACAAATCCTGTGAATCACACCCAGTGAACCACATCCAGTGAACCAAATCCTATGAACCACACCTAGTGAACCAATCTTAACCATTATTAATGAACGTACCAATTATAGAGTGATTGACAAATATTCTTGTGAACCACACCTAGTGAACCAATTTTAACCAAATCTTATGAACCACACCCAGTGAATCAATCTTAACCATTATTTTATCAATTAATAATTAGACCGATTTCCACTAATCAAAATGTTTCTTTCGTTCTCACCGGATCGGAGTTTTCTCACCCGAACCTTGATGATAGGGAAAAATGGCACTAATTTGCAAATGTTCTTTGATAAACTTCATGTCCCAATTAATGAACAAATAAGCAAAAAGTATCGAGAGTTAATAAAAAAAATGGAAGTAAAGATTCTCTTGGTAACATAATTTCCTATGTTGGAAAATGGGTTGAGAAAAAATGTCGAGATAGGAGAAGCACCCAAAGAATGAAAAACAATTTTTAACTTGTTGGGAGACACCAACAGAGTGGGGGTTTAAGAATAGATATTATCAAGGAAGAAAGAGTTATAAGAGGAAAAGTTTCAATAAACAAAGAGGTGAAAAATACTACAAGATGTGATAATATGTAGAATAGAGAGGGGAAGAATGGAATGAACTGATGTCTTATTGGGGTTCCAAGGGACCCTTTATATAGGAGTTTACACGGGAACTAGGGTTTACTAGTGTTTATCCATCCCTAATATAATAATATTATAACACTCCCCCTTGGATAAACATCCCTAATAATACAAAACTGTCATATTAAAAACCCCGCCTAGAAAACCCAATGGGACCAAAACTAGGACCAAGGAAAAATACAAATGACATGTGATACGCTGTGGTGATCTGACTCGTTAAAAACCTTGTCAGGAAAACCCAGTGGGATAAAACCTGATCGAAGGGAAAAAGAGTGCAGTGCGTATACTCCCCTGAACTCAACACCCTTCTTGTAGTCTTCTCATTCGGGCAGGCTCTTTGAACTTCTTGATGATGTTGATTGTATGAGATGCATAGCCGAGTCTCAACATTTCCTTTGACGTGTACAAGTTGAGATGTCTTCATACATATAGTTGACTTCGAATGCTTGACTTCCATTTGCTGGCGTTGAGTTGCTTTCAATGCACAAACATAAGGTACTTCAGGACCCAGTGTGCCATTTGATCACGGGGGATCTAGTGTATTAAATGGTGTCTAAGTTGCCTCGTTAAAAACCTTAACATGGAAAAACCCAATGGGATAAAAACCAAGATCAAGGAAAAGAGTACAACATTGTATGGTACTTCGGGACCTAATGCAATGTCACCATTTTCACAATTATAGGTACTTCAGGTACTCTTATAAGGATCTTTAACCAATTGCATGTGACGGGACTTTGATATAATGCTTCAGGCATTTTCAATCGATCCTTTCCATTTATATGGGTATGCCCCTACCACGTCCGTCATTTCCATTTGGATCCAAAATTATACTCACTTCTGGTGAATACATTATCCATATAACCTTTGATAGGTTGTTGTGCAATCAACTTGGATTTATATTTTATTTTGTACGAACACCCACTTAAAACCAAATGATGTTACACTTTCAGGTGTTGGAACTACAAGTCCAATGTCATCATGCTTAAAGAACCCATTCTTGCATGAATTTCCTTTTTCTAGCTCTTTACTATCATTTCGATGTCGACATCCATTATTTATTTGATGATCATCATATTCTCATAGGCTAATTCCATTTCTAGGGAATCGTATACCAAGAGCCTAGTGATCTCCAACACTTCTGGTGTACTTGAGAACCACTTGATATTCATTGAGTTGGAGTTACTTCTGGAACTTCCAAATGAGCTAGTATCTGTGACTTTGTCACTTTCTTGGCCTTTAGTAAATGCTTTCAATGACATATTTGCTAAACCTTATAATCATTTCATTTATTGAACTTCTGGTTCACTTGTATTTATCCGCGGATATGAAATGATAGAGAAGTTGCTGCCGTGCAATCTCTTTCTTAATTGTCTCATTTCCTCTCCCCCTAAATACCGAGCATTTGATCACAATTATAAAGCTCTAGGTATTTTATAGCAATAGGGACTTAAACCCCATGTATCATCCAACTTCTTTGTGGTCTCATTGTAGTTCATTTGGAGGAGGTACATCTCGGAACATATGCTGTTTATTCAAAACCTTTGAATGACTTGCTCTCTTCTTGAGATAATTAGGAAGATGTTATTGTGTCAAATTCAAAATGCAAACATGCATGGGCCCATTTGACCAACGACTCTTCTCGGTCGTCGTGAGCTACCTTATGCTCAACAATGTTTTTGATAACATTCTCTACCTTATGTTTCATATGACCAAAGTGTTGAGGCATCTGTAATCTTGGAATTACATTGGTCTATCTAATAGTGTTCCGTAGCTGTCTCATTGAATCCATTCAAGAGACATTAGAGACTTTGCATTTACTTTGAATTTAGATGGTCTTGTTGTTGATTTGCCAAGATGACAGACCATATATGTTCGGTCACCCTTATAGAGGATCTTCGGGTCCTAGGATCTTCTGGTCCCTTTTAGTGGGTGTGTATGTGAATGTCAATGATCCCGCCCATCATCGTTTCACATGAATGACCGAATGCCACAAAGAAAAACATTTTATCATTAACTAACTTATGGCTAGTGATATGTTTCAATGGGATAAATGAGTGTCAAATAAACCATATATATACATTCTCAATTCTGTAAGACTTGCTTCTGGCTAGTCATATGAGATATTGGTGTTCAATACCATGTCAATTCATACATATGTGTCATTGTTACTTCAGGTAACAAGATCAATGCTCTTCTGGAGCTATATGGTATTCATCTTGGTTTTCCATTCAAGATTGTTTGAGAAAACTTCAGGTTTTCAAAATTGTTTGACTCTTATAAAACCATAATATTCAACCATTGAACTTTGTATATGGTGATCCATTTATTTAATTTAGATGCCACTGAATGGGTATTGTCAGAACTTTCGTTGATGTCATACTTCAGGTATGAGTCATTTATAATGTTCTCCAAGACATTTAAAATTAACCGTATAACAGACCTAGCTATAAGCCACAACAATAACTTTGGTCAAACGCTTAACCATAACCTCTTTCACACCCTCTACCGGAGGGGCATGCTTCAGGCAATGCTTAGAGGATAGTCAGAAAGTGGCCTTCTTAACCGGATCGTGTTATGTGGTTACCTCTATTGGTTGTATCAGCCGAATGATAATCGTTCTGAACTTGATAAAAAAAACCCACATTCCATGTACTTCTTCATGAGTACAAATGATAAAATTAGGATCATATACTCTTCTGGAGTTTGTGAAATCCTTTACTCTTCTAGAGTTCATAAATATTCTTTACTCTTCAGGAGTTAATAAAAATCCATCAGTAGAGTCTTCAGGCTCTTAGGTTGGTGTTGAAAAATTTCACAATCTACGGGATTGTGGTAAACCTTTCTCCCAAATGTTCATTTGCCAAACAAAACTCTGCAATAGATACTCATGATAAGTAGTTTCTTCGGGAAACACTTTGAGCTTTGAATTACAATAAGTAAAATCATAATAATTTTATTCAATATAAAGCAATGAATAAAAAAAACAAATAAATAAATAAAATAAAATTGTATTTGTCCACTTCAGGTGGAGCCATGAGAAAAACTTGTCAATTTATCATTTTCTTCAAGAAATGATTTTATTCATAAAATGATTCATTTGTCAACTTCGAGTGACAATTAGTCTCTATTATGTATATTTCGATCATATACTCCAAAAGATAATAAGTTGCAATTCAAAAATATAGTCAGTTGTCATATAAACATTGTCCATATTCTTCAAGAAATGGTATGATCGATTATTACTCACTTCAGGGAGAAGACAACTTATATACATTCACTTTAATTTCTACACTTCTGGATATTTGTGCAACTTTAAAATAAAAATCATACACTTCTGGGTATGATTTGAAATAATCTTTATGAGGATATACAATATATCTCTTATCATTCATTTACTTCAGGAAATGAATATTGTCACTTCAGGGACAAATTTGTATTGATGAGATAGTGAGACATTTTATGAATTTCCTTTTCATATACACCTCTGGAGGAGATGATTGTCGTTACTGCAGGAACGATTTAATTATGAGCATAATGTGTTCATCCTCTTCAGGGGATGAGTTTATTTATTTCGAGAGATAAAGATAAATAAATAAATAGTTGATATAGGTAATAAAACTATAAATAAACATAAATAAATAAATAAAATCAAATTGACATATTGTCAACTTCTAGTGACAATAAAATGAACATCTGCAAATACATGTTCGTCTACTTCTAGAGACTGGTGGAGAAATCATAATTTGCTTGTTTAGCTATAAAAATCATCGGTTCAGTGATGATTATGAATTTTAAAATTTTATCTACTACAGGAGATAAATTTTTTTTCATGATATATAAGCTAAAATATTTTATCTTCTTCAGGAGATAAATAAGAATTTCATCTTCTTCAAGAGATGTGATGCATAAATTGTGTTTACTTTATCTACTTTAGGAGATAAACTATAACTTTTGGGATGATATGCAAATTTATCAATTTATATCTACTTCGGTAGATAATGTTTGTCTACTTCTGGAGACAAGAAAATAAAATACAAATTGAAATGAATAATAAAACTGAAAATAAAAAAAATTCATCACTACGAGGATGATTTTCAATCGTTCACATCTACTTCAGGAGATGGACCGTTCATCTACTTCGGGAGATGAAAGATTAAACAAATATAATTTAAATAAATTAAATTAAATAACATATATATAAAATAAATAAACATAAATAATAAATATAATTTCATCATCTCTACGGGGATGAGGTTTATCATTTCATCGCTTCGGGGATGAGATCAATTTATCATTCATCTACTTCGGGAGATGCGCTCGTTCATATACTTCGGGAGCGAGATTTAATTTATCGGTTCATCACTTCGGGGATGAGATTCGACATCTATAAAATAATAGAAAAATACAAAGTGTACATTTTATAATATATACATTTGCATGATGAAAATACTCAATCGTCGTAATTGCCAATTGCCGTATAATGAAGTATATGTTTTAATTCAAAATAAATAAAGTCCGATTTGAGAAAAAAAAAAGAATGTTCATATTTAAACCTTTGCATGTATGAAATGTAATCATGCCTAATCAGATTTGATAATTGCAGATGTAATCCGATTTGTTAATTGTCAAACGGCGATAGATACGAATAGAAATTATAACAAACATAACGTATTAAAAAAATATCCACTTCAGGGGATACCACAAATTAATCCAAACGCTTCAGGGATTGAAAAAATTAGTTTATCCGCTTCAGGGGATATTATA
Organism: Persicaria tinctoria; assembly: GCA_037127255.1. Taxonomy (NCBI): domain Eukaryota; kingdom Viridiplantae; phylum Streptophyta; class Magnoliopsida; order Caryophyllales; family Polygonaceae; genus Persicaria; species Persicaria tinctoria. The sequence continues at coordinate 34,705,223 of JBANSL010000012.1, read as the reverse complement.
AATTTGATTAATTCAACACTTCAAGATTGAAATTAATTTATATCCATTTAGGGATATGAAAATTTTAATTCAATCACTTTAGGGATTGAGATTAGTTTAATTGCCCGCTTCAAGAGATATGATCCAATCACTTCAGGGATTGAGATTAATTTAATTACCCGCTTCAGGGGATATTACAAATTGGGTTTAATTACCCGCTTCCGGGGATATGGGATATTACAAATTTGATTGATCAAATCACTTCAGGGATTGAGATTAGTTTAATTACCCGCTTCGGGGATATTACAAATTTGATTGATCCAATCACTTCAGGGATTGAGATTAGTTTAATTACCCGCTTCGGGGGATATTACAAATTTGATTGATCCAATCACTTCAGGGATTGAGATTAGTTTAATTACCCGCTTCAGGAGATATTAGAAATTTGATTGATCTAATCACTTCAGTAATTGAGATTAGTAATTTTGATTTCATTCAATCGCTTCGGGGATTGAAATAAATTAATTCATCTACTTCGGGGAGGAAGATCGATGATTTGATACTTGCTCGTTAATCTCTTCCACAGATAATTAATTAAGAAAAAGATAATGGCAAATTAAAGGAAATATACAAATACACTACTGGATGCACGAACAGGAGCACTCAAAACATATGTCTGGGGAATGAATATAATTAAGAGATGGGTATAATTAATCGAATTCAAATAACGCATATGCAAATAGATGGGTGCAGTTAATCAATATTATCGGACCTGCAATATATATAAATAATATTGTAGATCGACTTCAACACTGCATATTCAAAGACAAAGCATTGGGACTGTCGACTCGGACAAGCATGCGATGCGATTGATCAATATAATCGATCTGTATATATTTTCTTACCGATTCTTACCGAGCGAGTCGTGCTAATAACGTGTGATAATATGTAGAATAGAGAGGGGAAGAATGGAATGAACTGATGTCTTATTGAGGTTCCAAGGGACCCTTTATATAGGAGTTTACACGGGAACTAGGGTTTACTAGTGTTTATCCATCCCTAATATAATAATATTATAACACAAGAAATATTATTAAAAAAAACCATTTTAAAAAAATAGAAGAATTTTTCAGAAAGCCTCGTTCTGTCCTGAGAAAAAGAAAAACTACAAGTGTTAGGCATGCGGAAAATCAATTTTTATGGATATTATACTCCTAACAAAACAATTTTATTTAATAGACTACAAGGAGCCACTTGGTTCTCTAAAATGGATTGTAAAAGTGGTTACTGGCATGTAAGGATGGATGAAAAGAGTATTCAACTTACCGCGTTTAGTGGTCCACAATGACACTATGAATGGGTAGTCATGTCATTTGGTTTAAAAAATGCACCACAAATATTTCAGAGAAGAATAGATAATGTTTTCAAAGAATTTAAACATTGTTCTCTTGTTTCCATTGATGATATCTTAATCTTCTCTAAACTTGACTTGAAAGCTATAACTAAAAAAATGTATTGACCATGGAATCATGCTAGGACAGAAGAAATGCATCTATGCTGAGCCTGAAATTGAGTTCCTAGGACTAAAGATTAAAGCAGATCAAATTGTCTTACAGGAACATATCCTGGAAAAGGTAGAAAAATTTCCTGATAAAATCAAGGATAGAAAACAACTGAAAAGGTTTTTAGGTTGTCTTACTTATGCTTCTGATTTTATTAAAGATCTATCTCAAATTTTGATTTTTTGATCTGTTTCTTCTATTACAATTGTATCTCGATTTCCCAGTCGGTTGAATTTCAAGTTTTCATGAGGTATTTACTTGAAATTGAGTATTTAAGATTCTTGTGTTAGGTAATGGTGAGTTCGGATCTTGATGATTATGTTAGTTGCAGAGGTTAGTTCAACATTAGCAATGGGCGATCAGCCAAAACAACAACCTACCTCTGAAGGGTGCAACATTGGCAAGATCAAGTTCAAAGCTTTTGATTGGGTTGGGAGGGATACTATGCCAAGGTAATGCTTCTGCATTACATGTGGATTGAAGCAAACTTGTGCAATTATTTATCTTGGACTCTTGGTAGTTAATTTCAATTGGCAAACTGGTCTTCATGTAGTTCAACATTAGCTTTATGTGCAGGTGTAAACATAACAATAGCTAAAGGTTTAAGAAGAGTTATAATGGAAGGAAACTGACTGGAGGTTACCAAGGTAATCAATGATAGCAATTACGTGAGATGGGAAATTCTAGGAGAAGTTGAGCTCATCAAGAAACTTAGTTGTAACTTCGAGAGCATAGAATTCAGACACTGCTACAGAGAAGCAAACAATGTCGCTAATTATATAGCTAAGTCTATGAATATTTGCACGTTTTCGAACCTCCCTACTTGTAGAGATCTTTGTAACATCATCCACTCGGATGATCATGGTGGTATCTTACCTAGGTAGGATCTGTCTAATTTTTGCCTACTGTAAAAAAAAAATGAATTGATATACATATGGTAAGATATAGACAATCATCTACTCATAAGAAATTATGCTCAATACAAATAAAATAATAAAATATGATTGTTATGATGTTTTTCAAATTTGAATATTTTATCATTATTTTACACGTTATTGGTGTGGGAAATATACTAGTTTTTTTTTTTTAAAACAGAACCCACACGCATGGTTTTTTTTTTTTCACCAAGGTTTCTTAACATATAGACCATTTTTTCAACAAAAAACAATACACGCATCTTGGATTGGGTACCCCAAAACAATAGTCTACGCAACCTAGGAGGTTTCTTTGACAATGACAGTTATAAGCTTGACACTTCTGATGCCCTAAATATGGATCTCTGCCTATGATACCTCAAATAGCATCGTCATATGCACAATAATTCAAATGGCTTACTGCAAAACCACGGTCCATCTTATCTAAAAGCAGCATCTGCAAAGATACCATCATCTTCACAACACACCTACAACATATTAGGAATACAACATTTTAATCAAGAGTTTGAATCTTGTGGGCAAAACAGAAAGAAACCTGAACAATCCCATCACAGTTGTTTCTGTTCAGTTGTTTCACCCTTTTTCTCATCATTTCCTACTGACCCGGCTGACGTGGATGTTATCTGTGCTACAGTGGTACCTATTACCTCACCAGGTGGTGGGTGATCAAACCTGCATTTTACTCCATACTTGCAAGTTCCAGTTTTCATGTAGAAGGCACAATGCATGGTGTCCTGCATACATTTCACACCGAGTATAAGTCCTTGGACATGTAGAAATTTAAATGCTAAGGCAACAGCAACACCACGTATCAAGAACACTAGGTGAAAATCATACACCTAGGGTTTATCTCCAACAGTGTTTGGCACAAGTTAGGAAGTACAAAGCAGATCTCAAATGTTATAACATTGTAAAAGGGTAAGACTGTGGAAGTCCATAAGATCTATCAATGTGAATTTCACATAGAGCATGACCTGATTCAAATACCCAACCCATACTTATCCCATGACCCGAACCCACCAAATCCATTCTTAGTCCAAAACTTAATGACCAATCCTACTTGGCTGACCTGTCATATGCTGGATAAGTTTTCTATACTTTCAAGTTTCAATAAAGTATTCTTTTACACAATTTTAGAAAGAAAAAAATAAAATAAAGTTGAGCGTTAAATATAATACTCTTTTTTTTGAGAAAAAAAATATATACTCCGTATTAAATTAATAAACTCAATGTATTTTTTTGAATTTATAATCTAACTACTAAAGCCAAAACCATTTTTTTAAGATGAATTTACATTATAATTATGAAAATGTGTGTATTTCTCTCGTTTATTGAGTATAATTATATTTTTTTTTTCAATTTTGAAAATAACTGAAACATTATTTTAGCTTAGTTTCACATATTTATTATCATTATTATAACTTTCAAAACTATTTTAAAAATCAAGGAAAAAGGATTGAAGATGGTGCTTATATAACCCATTAGATTGAACTGCACCCGGAGTCCCGGAGTAGATAGTGATTCATCCGAACTTAACCTGTAATCCAAAGTGACTAATGTAAACAACCTGATCCACACTCACCCAAATTGACTAATGTAATTATAAATAATGCTACAGTAAGAATCTAAGAACTACTAGATGGTTGCCCAATTGCCCTCCGAAAACAGCCCTTGGAAATCTCTTAAAGGTGCATGTTTGGAACATGATAGTAACATAGACATTTATCAGCAATAAGCACATTGCGCCAACAGACCAAAATAATGTTAAGTAAACACTGGATAGCCAGAAAGATCAGCGATTCACAAGACACCAAGGCAAGTTTAAGGAATCCCTTAAAATTACATCACTCACCTCTCTCCTAGGCAAACCTGCAAGAGTGAGTTTGACGTTATTAGGGTTGATCCTGTCAATCGGGTGATGAAACTTGCAATTATCTCCAAATCTACATTCCCCAGATTTCATGTAGTGCTGCAAACAGTAAGACAAGGTGAATACATAACAAACATCAAATAGAAACAAACCAATATTCTATTAGACCAACTCCAATGGTATGGTGCAAATGCTTAAATATGCACATTTTGATACAAATTGTGCTCTAAAATGTGTACATTTGCACACAAACGGGTTAAATATAAGCCAATGAGTCTTCAAAACAGGTTGAGTGTAGCAAGAAGCAAATCTATTCTAGGTTAGTAATGTCACCTATAAATATTTCAAGTCCACCCAGCAGCACAACCCTACTCAGGAAGCTCAAGCAAGGTTAGTAAATGTGACCTGTACATTAGTAAGTCAAATTCTAGTTGCCTGGGCAGACGAGCAGATCTCTAGCACTTACGAGTCAAATAAATAAAAGAAAAAAAATATTCTCCAAGGTGATGACAGTATGTTCTTGTTTTGAGGGGTGTTTGGTAAAAACTCGGGTATTGAGTTAGAATTGGGGAGAACTCAGGGTATTGAGTTAGAATTGGGGAGAACTCAGGTTGGAGTTTCATAGATATTCACAGGTGTTTCTTTAGTTTTTGGAATAAAAATAGTGTTTCTTTTATAAACCCAAACCACTGAGCGCACCTTCCCTCACTCCTCACCCACTTCTCCACAGCCACCATGCCATCACCACCACCAGCCCACCTGTTTTCTCATCCTCTTCTTTTCTCCTTCTCAACCGTTCCATGCTGAGGAGAGGAAGCAAAGAGACGTCTTCTTCATCCTCTTTGTTCCAGTAACCGCCGCCCTCATACCGGTCCATCTCCATCCAGCAAACACTATCACAGAAACCCTTAAAAAGAAGGGAAGGGTCTTTTTCATCTCAACAGCCCATCTTTCAGCTTCCCCTCCAGGCATTACATTGTGTTCTCAATGGCGGCTAAAGAACAACTCCCCTCCATCAAAGTCTTCTGTGTACCTCAAAAGTCACCATTACATGCTCTTGGAGTATATTTGGGTCCTTAGCTGAAACCAAGCCTTCCTAGCCCTACCACCACTGCAAACACCACCATCACTCTCCAAATACTTAACAGCTTCCAACCCTCAAATAAACAAAACCCTCATCAAGGAAGAGTACAGCATACCAATACCTTAATGTTTCAGTTATCAGTCTCAAACCCGAAATCCAATATTAGGTTGGAGAAATCCAACCAGATTCACCATTAACCCCTCACAAAACGATCCTTGGGTGTGTTCTGGGTTCAAAATAACAATACAGGATAAAAAAAAAAGTACAAGCAGATCAACTATCAAGTCCTCAGGTATAACAGTGCAATTCCATGGGCTAATAGGGATTTACATCTTATTTATAAGTTGAGAAAACAGCAACACACATATAATTGTCTAATAAAAAAAATGAACGACAAAAAGGGAAAAAGAAGAGAATGTCAACAACTGAAATGAAAGGCGCCATGAAACAAATAGCAACCTTAACCCCAAAAGGGAACTACATTCACAACCAAATCCATTCAGTGAGAAGTTGCAGTAATGAATAAATCCCACATCAATTGCAGGGACAAAAAGAAAGGTGTACTCACATCACATTCAATTGAACCTGGCCGCTGTGGGTAGATAATTGGTCCCAGTCCAAGCTAGAAAAGAACAAAGGCAAGATATCAAAAATACAAGATGTGTCAAGTGCATCTCATTTTAGAGAAATAAAGTAACTTTTGGTAGGTTAATAATATCACCCCTTCGGCATTAAACACCAAATTAACTCTTCATTTCTGCTCAGTGAAATAATTCTTATTTTTAAGACCCAAGTAGAATTTCTCTTGCACTTGAATAGTGAATACCGTTGTCATGTCCAGTGATTAAAAAAGCGTCGCTTAAGCGAGCGCTTCACGCTTAAGCGATGAAGCGCTCCTCAAAATGCTTCAGCATGCCTAAAGCGAGCGATGTCCATGAAGCGGGCGCTTTTCCCGCTTAAGCGCCAAAGCGACAAAGCGTTGAAGCAGGCGCTTTGTAACACTTTGTGGACAAAAGCATTTGTTTAGCATTTTTTTACACTATTTAGTACATTTTCAACTAAAGATATGTGATTTGTACTTTCACTAAATAAATTGGTATTGATGATGGTGCTTTACATGATGAGGGGAGGACATGAGCTCATCATCTGACTCAAATGTCGAATAAGTTTTCCATCTAATATTTTGATTTAACTAGTTATCATTTTGCTATGATAATGGAAGTATATGTCTTTTGCTAAAAAACTGAATGCAGCAAGATATGTTCACTTTTTTTACAATTATCCTTTTTTTTGGTGAAATTTTTAAAATTATCCTTTAATATTCTGTTAAATATATTTAGATTTGAAAGAATCTTAAGGATATTTATGAGATGTAGGTTGAATTTGCCACTATCTATATCATCAACATCTATTTAACAAAAAGGAGTAGCATATAGTGTGTATTTTGAAAACATATATTGATATGTATGTGTGTGTATATAGTATGCATGTATATATATATATGCTAATATGCATTAATTTTGTGTTAAATTATTACTAACTAATGTTATAGTATGAGTCTATATTCTAAAAACACATTTTTATAGAATAGGGGGCTTCGTCCATGAAGCGGGCGCTTCGTGTCGCTCACTTCACGCTTAAGCGATAGGCACCCTATCGCTTTTTCCCGCTTCACGCATTTTTTTACACTGGTCATGTCAAATCGTGATATTATAGTTTCATGGATATCATAGTAATTTAACCTTTTCATCTATTGAAATATCAAATTTTAGATAATTATCCACAAAAAACCATAAAAACTAAGTTAAAATACAACAAAAGTAAGAAAAAAAAACCTTGAAATACAGCAGTCACAGTTTTGCTGAATGCGTTAGGTTAATTGTTCCAATCATGATGCATAAGAGTTGAATGAACGATGCACAAACTTAACACCAATGCCCAAACATTGAACAACCAAAACCTTAGTGATATTAAGTTATAACCCATATAACAAATGATGCACAAACTTCACACCCCGTGTCCAAACACCAAACAACCAAAGTCTTGGTGATTTTAACCCATATAACCTAAGCACAATCAATTCTTAGTAACACTTGATGCCTAACACCTACATCCAAAACCTTCTAGTGCTTTCCAAGGAAGGCCTGGTAGGAAGTGTTTGATTAAAGCAAAACAAGTTAAACTCCCACATTTTATTATGCATTTCAGGATTCAAATTACTTTAATCAAGCCCAAACCCAAGATAACCCCCAAAGCATCGGAACTGGGGGCCATATATTAATTGAGTATGCTGCCACAAATGCACAATACATAGAATTTATCATTATGCTTTTGCAACACAGGATCACCCATAACCTCTTACAATAATATAGGTGCAAACTCTTACTAGCTAAATGACGTCTGACACTAATCTCAAACTCTTCATAACTGCTTACGATATTTAAGTTTTCCTACTGAATTCAATTTAACTAGCGTTACTGGCCAACTAATTGCCTTCAGTTATCCAATTAAAACAATATTGTTTTGACCAAAGAAATGAATAAACATTATCTAAAAATTCAATCATAAAATATCCTCAGAAAGGTAACTGCTCTAAAGGGGGACTTTAGAAAGCTTTTTTTTTTTGGAATTTTTGCAAATATAGTATAGAACTATAAACTATCCAGTAAGTATACCATGGTGAGATTAATCGAAACCAACACTGTTAAGTAAATTCTATATTTTCTAATGATTTCATGGAATCATATTAGCAAACTGAACAGAACTCATAACTTTAAAAAAAACATTTAAATGGCACAAGCACTATAATGAACAAAGTTTTTAAAGAGATAGAACATATATGATAAACAATGTTGCAAGTCAAATTCTCTCACAGCATTTAGGGAATGTGAACCTACAGTTGTCTGTGCCAATCTGGGGTTAAGACTTCGAAGAATGGAAGTAGCTGGATCAATGAGACCAATGCCCAGATCCATTGCTGAATTATTTGCTGGTAAGAGAAAAACGAATTGGAGCATAAATTGATAATATGCATAGCCAGATATCTTGAAATCCGATTGCATTATCGTATGCAATAAATGAGCCAGATATGTTCAAGTGTCTAAACTACTTCAGATAAATCAACTTACGGTTCCTGTCTGGATGGCTGTAGCGGCATGCAGCACCATATTTACAACTGAAAAGGAAATGGGTGAGGATAAGAAGGGTAAGTTTAAACACACACAAAATTAATCTCTATATGTGAACCTGAATCATCTAATAAGAATTGATATTCACCTGCCAGCTTTCATGTAAAATGGGCATTCCACTTCACCCTGTCAACAGGTGAGGTAAGCATGAAGATAGATTCTAATAATGCATGGTATAAGTAAAAAGAGAGGGGCAGAAAGAGCTTCACCCCGGTCAACAAGTGAGGTAACCATGAAGAGAGTGAGAGAGTTTTATTTTATTTTATTTTGTCAAAGTTACTATAGGGGCATCTGTACATGATGATCCAACAAAAATCCAAGCCCAAGAATAGCACAAAGGTGGAACAAATGGGGAGGTATAAACTGGGCCATGTACGGTGCACAAGTTCCATCCAGAAATGAAAGGAAAGTCAAAGATCCAAGCTCATTTATCATCATCTTTAGAATGTTTTAGAATACAGTCTAGCCAAACATAAGTTCAACTACACGGCCCATTAAAAGATTATTTTGCAGTTCATGATAAGATTATTTTGCACAAGGGATACTATTGTCAAGAACCACTTAATGTGCAGAACACAGCCTGATGTTAGGTTACATGGATAACATGTTATATGAGTCCAAAAAGACTATAATTGTTAGCCTGATGTTTTGAATTGAATGAGTATAATAAGACTATTCATTTTTTTGATACTGATTTTGAAATTTTCATCAATGCCTAATAATAGTAACCTTTAGTATAACAAGACTAAGGCTATGTTATTCCAGCAACATCCAATTGAAAAAGCATCTTCCATCAGAAGAATAAATATAATAATAGTAACCTTTAAAATCAAAAAATATAATAATAGTAAATGTCAGTAAAAGGGCAGTAGTCAACCAGTGTGAGTAAATGACTTCAAATACATAATATTACCAATCGTATAGGCAGTCCTTTGGAGTTATAATGCAATGTTGAAGCAGTAACTGATGCTTGAACTGGGTTTAAATCTCTAACTGTTACACCAGTTTTAGGTGAGTCAAACTGTTCTCCCAACCCAGTTTCAGATCCAGTTGATGGTATGATGATATCCTTCGGATGATGGAATATGCAATTGGCACCAAATTTGCATTTCCCAGTCTTCACATAATACTGTCCCCAAAGCAATCAACATGACATACATCAACAAAACCTTACACGGACAGTATCCAGCTCAAATAGAGAACTGATCACAACTGATAAACGAGAAATAAAAGAAAATGGAGGAAAAAAGGGAATAAAGCCTTACAGCACAAGAAGGCTCAGAAGGCCTCTCTGGTAAAACCGAAGCAGCAACATTTTCCAAAGTCCCCTGATATAGTAAGATAATCAGAATTTGTCTCTTAAACAACTACTGATCATTTTCCATGTCCTTCAACTTACCGAAGGAACCAATTTATCTTTTGGATGATTAAACTTGCAATTTGGACCAAACTTGCAATTAGCTGTCTTCAGAAAATACTACAAGACAGTTGAAGGAAATTAATTAAATGGTACACCAGAAAATAACCAGTAACCAATGATATTAACGAAGAAAATCCCTTTATCCACTTACAGGGCAATCAGGTTCTCCTGGCCTTTCAGGAAAGGTAAGTGTGGGACCAGAGATTTGCTGAACCTACATTAACAAGATTATGCAATCAGCGCAGCATCACTGGATAAAAGAAAGAACCACATATGTTTTAACAACTGATTTTAATGCAGGGAAAACTGCATGCACATGCCCACAGTGAGCTTTTGGTGAAGTAATTCAGCTAACCATGGAAATGAGGGTAAGATTAGGGATGAGAATGTCTTGTTAAAGAAAATTTGGCATTTGAAGATGTGTTTATTTTGTACTCCAAAGGACTGCCTATACGTCATGTTACTGTGGACACTATGCAGCTAACAATACACATTTGCAATTTTTAATTACATTGATAATACAAAGCTATACAAACACATTTGCAATTTTTAATTACATTTTATAATGAATGCTCTCACTAAATGAATAAGTCGTGTTACTGTGGACACTATGCAGCTAACAATACTTGTTAAAAATATTTTTAAAAATGCAGCCATAAGTGTCTTCTGAGGAATGACACTAAGCAGCACACGACATCTCTAACCCACAAATTCGTGTTTCTCAACAGAAGTAATGGTGAAAGATGGGAACACGACCAATAGCATGCTATCCAGCAAAAAAGAAGGCAGTGGGTGGGGGAACCCACCACTGGCAAGCTAGGTCACATGGACAAGGATGCCGGCACAGGGATACAGCCATATATGCTGGCGAGGATACACACATCTATATATATAGAACTACAAGTATTTCACTCCTTACAATATCGATTTCATGAAAAAACAAGTAGAAGCATAATCGAGCTAAGTTCAAACATGTAATAGTTGTTGCAATCTTCTGGGAATATTTTTTTTTTTTTTTTGGGTGGAAAGAAATATTTTTTTAATGGAAATAGCCATTTGTTAACAACAATAACAAGTAAATGGTTGGAAGTAAATCAATGAGGGATAAGAGATGACACAAGTTGAAGGTGGATAGAGGAGTCGTCTGTACGAGGTGTATCCAAATATTGTGTTGTATTTGATACAGGATATGGCACTCCCTAGGAGTATCCGGGTATCACAGGATTCACAGCTGGCGAGTTATTTAATCAAAATAATCTATTCCATATACAAGCTGTATGTCCACTATCACCTCTTCAGTAAACTTGACGGTTGTGAAGGGGAAAAAACACTTAATTTTAAAAAACTATCAGGTGACTCTAGGCTCGCGGTAGAAGCGCAACTATTGTGCAAGGAACCTGCCCTTTCACAACTGCTTTCAAAACATGTTAAAAGATAAATGCTTTAAAGTTTGGGACTGTAAAATGTGTTCACGATGAAACAAAACCAAGTTTAAAGCATCATTGTTGTAATAAAACCAAGTCTAAACTCTAAAGTAGTAAGCGAGCAGGAAAACCAAGTCTAAAGCATCACAACTTAATAAACCGAAGTCTAAAGCATAGAAGATTAATGAAACTAAAGTCACCAAGTTGAAGGGGCAGATGGCTGAGTGGTGGGTCATGCAAAATTATTCACCTCTTCTTCATCAACGTCGAGCCAAACAGCAACGCAGCAGCAAAACAGAAAGAGAACCGAGAAGATATAGGAAGAGTTTAAAAAAAAAAAAAGGATATCAAAACCCACTTTATGGTAAGTTTGTAAAGGGGTAGAGCACTTGGCCTCCTAGCTGCCACCAGACCACAGATTCACAACAGCCTCAATTACAGTTAGGCAGGTGATGACTTGGCTCCGGCACCAAGGCGAGTGCCTAGGCGTGCCTCACCTTTTCATACAAGGCCACTAGTAAAAGTAAAAAAAGTGTAGAGGGAAAAAAGTGTTGAGCAAGAGTGCAACTGTATTTTGGGAATCTGTTGTGAAATGGAGATTAGCTCCTGAAGTACCAAAGATTATAATACTCTTAAAAAGCAAGGGAAGTTTTTCGGTTGGTGGGGGGAGGAGGATCTTCTACAAATCAATGTCACCTCATAACTAAAAAAAAATGGAATTAACGTTTAAGCATTACAGAGATGCAGATATGGCTCTTACCTTCATTCGAAGAAGAAAAAACAAAGGAGAAATTTAAAGGACTTTAGAGGCTTTTAGAATACAAAAGTTGATGGCTAAAGGCAAAATTTATTAATTTTTTATAACTATCACTTCAATTAACTAAGACAGTTGTCGCTTTTTTTCTTTTATCAGCTTCCTACATCAAAGAATTAAGGTATAGAGGATCAGTCACCTAAATGAGATACAACAAAAGGTTGCACCAACATGGAAACAGGAACACAAACAAATATGAATTTGAGGGAGCAATATTTTTAGGCACAGCTCTAGGTGTACATTATACATGTTTGGATATGGGGAAAAAATATGGGCATAGTAAAGGCTTCCCAAGGAGCTTTCACACTCTACACCATAATCTCTAAAGAAATCATAAAATAGCAGGTAATGGATTGGGATATGTAAACCCATTATGCTTTCAATAATAACATAGTTATATATTAGTATAAAAATGTAATCAGTAATACATAATCACCTCTTTCCAATCTGGGATTCCACTCTCAGGAACCCAAATAGGATGATCGAACTTGCAGGCATCTCCAAACTTACAGGTTCGTGTGAGCATATAGTGGACACAATCTTTCTCTCCGGGTCTTTGTGGATACACAGGCAAGTTGCCTGTGCCCTCAAATCTAGGGCGCTTGGCTAACATGTTTGCTGATAACCAAACTTCATTTTTCCCAAGTATATCATGGGTACCAATAACAGACTGCTCATACAAAGCTACAGTAGATAGTGGAGAAATACCCGAAAACATAGTAGGCAGTATAAATATGACAAAGTTAGATAATATATTTTTAGTATCAGAAACTATATTCTTAAAAGCTAATGGGCAAAATAATATGATAAAAAAATATTTGCAAAAAACTGAGTTATAGTATCAACTAAGAATAATTCCCCTATAGTTTCAAAATATATAAGCATTTATAGGAAATAATAACACCCCACTAATCCAGTAATATGGCTTTGATTAACGTATTAAAAAATAGAGCTTTTTATATCTGAAAATAACTAAGGAAACTGGATCCCAAAAAGGACACAAAAATGACATAGATAAGGACATTGGTTTCCAAAATAGTAGAAGGTTTGAGATTTCGCCCGGAATAATCACTTTAGCTTGATTTCAAATGCACTTTGAGATAGCAAAAAGGGTCTCAAATCCAAGCTATAAGCCATGGATCTGGCATATAATATGAGCATATATAGCTTATATAAAAACAATAACATAAAATGTCTCCAAATCTTCTAGGTAAAGTTTTCATTTCAAAAGATGGTTAACGCCCAACATAAAGCAGGACCAAACTGCTATTTTTCAGGCTAAACGGGCACAAAAGAACCATGAAGCCAAAGCCATCCCTTAGCTATATCCGTCAATGAGGCTTTATTCTTCTAAGAAGATATGGACCTCAACTTGCTTAGTTACTTGTGACAAGTGGAACAATAGTCAGCTGCCAACATAATGCATAGGATACGATTCTTGTGTGGCTATACTATACATCTTATAAGCACTTCAAGATCCGCACAGGACCTTACACAGTTACACCAAACTCCCCATTCACTTTAACCAAATTGTGGATACATCTGGACAACTATGAGATCCTCCCTCATTCAACTATACTACCAGCGGCATAATTAGGACTGCTTTCATATTCTAGCAACTGAACTCTGATAAGTTTGGAGCAAAAACAAGATTCACCTTCATTCTCTATGCCAATCAATACCAAACCTACCTCAATGTTTCCCGTATAGAGATTCACAATTTGACAGCCATAGGTAGAAAGCATGAAAACATAATTTCCCCAGCAGACAAATGAATAATCTCACTCAACATATCACCATAAAGCCCTAAAAAAGGCAGAAAAGGAAAAGAAAACGAACCTTCGGTGGAGCGCTTGGTGCCGATCAAATCAAGACTGCCGGAGATCGAATAAGGACGAGAGGCGGAAGCGGCGGCGAATTCGGGGTCTGAGGAGAAGTAGCGATCTGAGAGTGAGGAGGTCAAATGCCTGGTAGGAGGAGGAGTGAGGAAGGAGGAAGGTGGGAGATAGGGATCGGTGGGAAGGGATCGGGAGGAGGTGTAGAAGGTAGAGAGCGAAGAAGAGCGAGGGGCATAGGGGTTGTAGAGCTCATTGGCCATGGCCGACTCGGTGGTTGTGTTGGATGGTCGAGAGAGTCTTCGGACTTCAGGGCGTGCAACTGCGCTTCGCTCTTCCAAGGCACCTCTCTAGTCTCGTAGGCCGTTTTTTTTTTTTTTTTCCTGTCCTTCCTTCCTAAGGCATGAGAACCCGAAATTTTAAATCATTTTTCAAGCCGTCGTCGACCGGGAATAATGTAGGTAAAACAAGAGATGATATCCGCTACAACATTAAATTCTCTGAAAATATGACGAATAGCAACATTAGAATTATGGGATATGGATCATCTCCTAATGAGAGGCTCCTAATATTTACCTAATAAAGCATTTTCAACCATTAGATTAAGTCAATGGCTAAGATTACATCCTTTTAATTAACCCTAAATTCTCACCTGTGTCACAAAACTCTCTCGTCTGATAACCTCATTTTCTCTCCCTAGTCTCCATCGATATCTATGAGATCTCAATTTCTTCTCTAATGGTGCCTATTCTTTCTCTTGAATTCATGAGCACTGTCGTCTTTTTGCTTCTATCCGACGCCGAGGAGGAAGGTTGGTAGCAATCATCGTCGTAGGAGACGGAAGCGGCCGCTGCTAATCGGGTTGGTAGCAATCGTCGTCGCTGTCGTTTTCCCGGAGTGGTTGGTAGCAATCAGCTTTGAGGATCGATGAGGATCGTCCTCAGTTGTTGGCAGCAATCGCCTTCCTCCATAGCCTGATGGCAGCAATCGCCTTCCTCCATAGCCTGTTTTTGTCATTGAAGTAAATTCCTTTCAATCTAGTACTTTGGTGACTAATGAGGTATCAAAGAAAATGGTTGAGAATGTTTCAATTTATTGCCATATGAATGTTCATATCGCATATCAAGTGTTCGAGGAAATGCCTCATAGGAGATGAAAGTCTCATTCAAACAACGAGCTTGCTAAATGCTATTGCACCTTTAGTATTGGGATAAGGCTGGAAGTCGAGCCTGGAGCATCAAAACAAAAAAGGGTCAGTTCTGATGGGATGTTGTTGTCTTTGGAGATGGAGTACTATGATGTTCTCATCAAGTAAGTCCATAGATGTCAACTGAACTCTTTCTCTTTCAGTGAGATTGCAGATGATTTATGAATTTGCCTTGGGATTTTGTTTTTTATTCTTACAGTCGTTATGAAAAGTGATCCATCAAGCTTGAACAGCTTGAGATTATGTCCACCATTGTCGGGGTTGTTTTTGAGGTAGCAACTAGTCTATTAACTCAATTGAGATTGACTTTGTTACATTGAACTTCTTTTTCCATTTGTATGGTGTAAAATAGTCTATTAGCTCAATTGGTAGAGCGATGTGTTTGTGCACAAAGACATGAGTTCGACTCCCATATAGACTAATTTGTTATGGTGTTGTAATTAGGTTGAAACCTGTATTTATTTTTCTCCTAGATAATAAGCTTTAATCAACTTATTTAAAAAAAATCCTATTACCTACCATTTGAGCTACATATCGTTAGTTTTATTCACATCATTAACTACATATCCTTGCCTACATACTTCTACTTTTTGCCAATAAATACTAGATAAGCACATTTCTATTCAACTCATCATTTTAACTTTGTGTTTCGGATATATAGATTTGCAACATAGGTTTTTTCATGGCTTGAACAGAGGAGGAAGCCACAAGTACTTATAAATTTCAAAAAGCCTATGTGGGATTTGAACCCACTTCATTGTGCTTGAGCCCATTGCTTTACTGTTTAAGCTAATAGGCTAACAAATAAGATGAAGTTAATTTGGCAAGGAAAATAGGTCAACAAGAACCAAAAGAGACAAGAACCAAAAGGCTGCAAAACTCAAAATCCATAAAAGAGTATTAGTAAACAAACTCTAGGAAGCTAGCAACAAGAACCAAAAGAGAGTTAGTTTAAGCTCGTGTCATAATGAGATGAGTGATCCCATCTAACTAGTACTACCATCGACCGCAAGGCTGCAAATCTCAATCCATAAAACATTAAACCTTAGTACTAAATAGTAATGATGGATATAGAATCAATAACATACAAGATTAGACTTTAATCTTGCAAATCTTGTATCCTGCAAATCTTTTTTTTTACATCTATCCTATTAGTTCAAGGACTTATCGAGCCTAATGTGGAAGATTAAGAGTGCCCCGAAAACACCAATTTCAAACCATAAACCTTAAATCGACAACCTCTATAATTCAAAGCTCAATCACCTCAAATTCAAACCCTACATCAGCCAAAGCAAATAGACATCAAATTATGTACCTTCCAAAAGAGAAAATTCGATAAATTCCATAAATTCAAACCCAACCCTAAATCCATACCTGCCTGACATAGATTCTTCTTCGTGGCTCAGTCGATCGTTGTTGCTTCCCTCGTGGTGTTGGCCTACCTCCGGTGATGTAGCAACTCGCCTTCATCACTAAAGCCCTCGTCGTTGTCATCTTCGCAATAGTTGAGATCACTTCACACTCTATGCGTGTACGTGGGCGTGGAGCTCAGCGACGGCGTTGGAGATGGACCTCGTTGATGGACCACCAGGGCCGACTCACTCTCTCTTCCCCATCGGACCCGAACTCTCCTTGTGAAATTAATCGCCTCTGAATCGCCGAATGCAGAAGTACTGAGAGAGGATGAGGATTTTGATTTTGGGATTAATTAATTTAGGAGATATGTAATCTTAGCCTTTTATTTCATCCAATTTCGTCCAACGGGTCAGATCACTCTATTAGGAAGATATTAGGAAGGGTGTATTAGGAGAGGATCCAGATCCAGGACTATGATGCTATCAAGAACACATGGAGGGTGCTAGGGGCCGCAGGCTGAACCTGGACTTCTTCAGCTCAAATAACGTGCAGGGATGGGTCTTCCAGAACCTCCGGAAGGAGGATCGATGGGCTGGGACTTTTATGACTATGATTTGGATGACTTGGAAAACTCAGAATGAGCTTGTGTTATGAGGAAACTCAGGGACACATGGCCTAGCTAATTGGGCATGGTGTCAAGTCTCGCTATACAATCGATCTATGACAAAGGAGGGACAACTGTTGAGGCCTAGCTAATTGGGCATGGGTCTTCTAAGGGGAATCCCGGAGCAGCGGGTGGAGGAGGTGTCTTCCGAGACCACCTGGGATCATTCATAAAAGCCTACACCTTCAAGTACGGTTGTCGTTCGATTGACAGGGCAGAGATTTGGGTTGTCCTGTATGGCCCGAAGCTCGTGAAGGACATAGGTATACAGAAGATCGAAGTCGAGATGGATAGCATGAACACCAGCTCCAAACTGGAGGACGAGAGAGTAGCTTCTAGGGCCAACTACGAGCTGCTGGAGCAATGTCGGTTGCTAGTTAGGGCCGCCAAGTGGGAGGTGAGGATCAAACATGTACATCGTCAAGCGAACCTCGTGGGTGATGCGCTCACAAGATTTGCCCATGAGACTGCAGACTCTTTCATTATTTTTACTTAAGTTCCAGACTGTATTCGAGAGTTTTTTTTAACTCAACAGTCCTTGTCCGAACCTCGAACTAATTCCCGTTTAATAAATGGCTCAGCCCATCCTTTGCACCGCAAAAAAAATGATGAAAGATCTAACTTAATGTCTAAATGTAAAAGCTCATTTCAGGGACATTTCCAGTCACTCAGGAAAGATTTAATAACCACAAGATTGTCTCCTTCGATTAGCAAGTTTGTTATATGAAGTTGCTTTGCCTATAGAATCCCCATTTTGAGGCCTAAAGTTTATGCATACAAAACCGAAGTATTATTGCATAAACGGTACCCTATCATAAAGAGACAATGTTGCCCAAGGAATTACGCAAAACAAAACCGTAGGAAATGTCCCCTTTGGTCCACATTGAACCATCGAAATTAAGTTTAATACGGAGTATAATGTATTGGAGGCTTATCCCAAATGTCATTCCTATTACCATTTCGACCATCAGGCAATTTAAAAGTCTCCCTTGCAGTTGACAAAACCTGCCCATTAATGGCTATATTTGTTTCGTTTGGGATGAAATGCTTGGCCTCATCCCAAGAGTGGTAAGCAGTGAGGAAAAAAAAAGCTTTCATATCAATGATAGTAACAGAATTGGTGTGGCCGAAAACTAACCGATTCCTAAAGAACCAGATAGACCACCAACGGAGAGCAAAATCTCCCATATTCGAGTTACTAATAGAACTTTTGATAACATTAAGGGGGATAGATTGATTGTTCTGGTGAGTATTTATGTATCTCGAATGTAGTTTTATACCTAATTCCTGCCTTAGCAGCACTGCAAGTAAGCAATCTAAAAACAGATGATGAGCCGATTCATTAGTTATACCCCAAAAAAATGCAACCAGAAGGAAATGAGATATGCGATTTCTGTAAACACTCTTTAGTTGAAAGTCTATCACGAGCAATTTTCCACATGAAATAACGAGCCTTATGAGGCTCATCAAGCTTCCAGATCCACTCATTGTCAAAATGGGCATCCTTGAAAGTAGGGGTATGCAGAAAAATACGATACGACTACACGACACGAAAACGCAACAAAACGATACGATAAAAACACGAAACGAAAAGGCACGACACGATTATAACACGAAACACTAAAACACGGTAATAATCGTGTCGGATACGGATCGGGATTTTTTATTTGTCGGATACCCAACACGACACGTTTATATTTTTTTTAAATCTAACTATAAAAAATGTGTTGTAAATAATATAAGTGTCCTCCCATAACAAAAGGATGAGTTAGCGCAGATGGTCAAGTGATTCAGATATTTGGGAATGGTCCGGAGTTCGACTCTCCACAACATCAATTTTTTACATTTTTCCCCCTAATTTTTTATTTATTTATTTTAACTTTTATACAAACAAAACCCTAAAACAGTCCGACCGCCCCATTCATTTACACATCCGCAACAACTTTCTCTCTCCCTCGGACCCTCTCAAATTCAGAACTGGCCGGTGAAATCTTTCCATCTCCGACCAATCTCTCACCGATGAAAGCTCTCCATCTCCGGCCCATTCACATCTGAAGGACTTGACGCCGTTGTTGCTTCTCCCCTTGAATCGCCGCTGCCCATTCACACATCTGAAGGACTCGGCGTCTCTCTCTCTCTCAACCTCAGATCCGACGATTCTCTCTAACATTCAAACTTATATCCGACAGATCCTCTCCATCTCCGATCAAGCTCTCACCATCGTTGTCACTCCTCCCTAACCACTACTCCCGATCTCATTTCCATGGTTATTGTCACTCTACCCTCGCTCGAATCACCGTTGTTAGAAACGATTGAAACATGGCAGCTTTGCTCTCCATCCCTCTGAACGAGGCTGACTAAGAGAGTCTCTTAATCAGCCTCGTTCAGATCCGGCCTCGTTCTCGACCTCACTCAAAGCTCACTTCAAATCCGGCCACTGGTAAGTATTTTCTAGGCGGATTTTACAGCATGACCGAGGGTTTCAATTTGTTTTCATTTGGTGGATTTTGTGGGTTTCAATTGGTTTCAATTTGTTCAACACCAGTGAACTACTGTACGACTACATTAGAAGAAAAAAAAGGGTGCTTTTTGTACAAATCGTGTCGTGTCGTGTTATACGGGTATCCGACACGAAACCGTGTCGTGTTATCGTGTCGAATGCCCGATAGTTATCGTGTCGTGTTCGGATCGGCACTTTTCCCCTTATCGGTTTCGTGTTTTTATCGTGTCGTGTCGTGTCGGATACCCGATTATGCACAGCCCTACTTGAAAGACTTTATTACTATGTCTGTTGCAAAACTAGTAGAGAACGAGCCATATCTACTAGGCCCCAGTAAAGACAATCAGAAAGGGAATTTGTCGATAGGACAATGTTATTAATATGATTGATATCAGCAGCTGAAAGAATGTAATGAAGGGCTGACCGTATCAGGTTTGAATCCCACTTGTTATCTATCGATATAAAGTGGCTAACTTTCCAGAAATAATAGGGTTCAGTAAGGGAGGCGATTACCCTGTCAACCAACGGAGTGTCGAAGGCCCAATTAGCGGACCCGAAATCAACTGAAGCACCATTTCCAATGCTCTAATGGGGACCCAGCTTGAACAAGTATCGGATTGACATAGGACCATTGCCAAGAGGTATTATGTTATTTATTATATAACAGAAGGTTCGAACCTTTGAGATATTTTTCCGATATAACACGAACTCAAATATTGGATGGTACTGCAATGATTTTCCGGGGAAACTTTATCTGTAATGCAATATTCATATTTTCAACTTTATGAATACCAAGACCACCTTTGAGTGTGTCCGCACATATCTTATCCTAAATCATAAAGGGCATCACTGCGGCTTCTTTATTTCAGAAGAAACGTTTGTAAACCCAGGCACGGAACCAGGAATAAAAATTGGGGTAGGCTGAAATCGTCTTATATCTATAATATCTATCTAACTATATATATAAAGTTGGGTGAAAGCAAAATTAATTGCACTAATTAAATGATACCAAATAACCAAATATATATTCCATATTACCATAGTAAATCAAAAAGACATTCTAGCATAGTGGTTGTAGGAGTAGTTATTGTACATGAAGTCAAATGTTCAATTCTCTACACTTGCACTATTTCTTTAGCATTTTTTGCTCAAATGTAGACTTATCAGTCTATTAAATTGAAAAACAATATATGTGCCAAATATTATACTTACATAAATGAGATCAAGCTTAAAATTACATTTGCTAATGTCACCTACTTAGATAATATGGAATATATATTAGGTTATTTGCTATCATTTAATTAGTCCAATTAATTTTTCTTTCACCCAACTTTATATATATAGTTAGATTAGATAGTTAGATTAGATGTCACCTACTTAGATAAAGTTTCTACTACTTTAATTTATGACTCATTTTATGGAGAAGTTAATATGTATTTTTTTTTGCTGGTTCATTATAATTTATTACACATTTTACATGCATGAGAATGTAGTGTTTCCTTCAGAAGAATCCATGCGGATAATTGTCTTACATGAATCTATAATGTCAAGTTAGTAGATAAAACACAAATAATTAAAAATTAGGAGACGGTTTTGAAAGTGGAGTACACGGATGTGGGTGTAGTTTTCCTATTTGATTGTAGTATCTTACTATAATTTGGTTCTCTATAAATTATTTGCCGAATTTCTTTTTTTCTTATAGTTGAATTGCATGTAAAAATGAGTAAGAGGATAAATAGAGTCAAGTTAGTATATTGTCGAATTTCAAAGATAAATACACATATTAAAACTTTTTAAAGATAATAATTATTAGTAATAAAATTACAATACTAATATTTTAATTAAAAAATATTTAAAATAAGTCCCGTGCGTAGCACGGGCCTGCTAACTAGTAACAAGAAAAGTTGTGTGCAAGACTCATAAATGCGTACGTAATTATTGTCGTTTGATTCCACTAAGCCTTCCTTATATGTAATGCCATTTACTTTAATATAAGTTAATTGTGCAAGCCGTTTCTAAAATGATTCCACTAAGCCTTCATAACTTTGCAAGTCGTTTCAATAATGTAACGCCATTTACTTTAATATAAGTTTTTTTTTTAATTTGCCACGCACATTAACAAATTAGCTATTTTGTCGTCCTCTCTTCTTTTACTGTATAGTCGGTTAATGTTCATGTGTTTACATTCAAATTTAATTCATAGAATTTATGATAGCCGTTTCATGAGCCGATAGTTTCTTCCTTCTCCATACATATAGGGTTCCTCGCTCCATATGTAGGTTTTTCAGATTCAAGGTCGTTTGCGGGCGAGAGAAGCAACACTATCGAGACCAGCAGAGTAGGGTGATTGGCGAAGGGCGAGGGTTGCTCCGGGCGAGGGCTGCTGTGCTGCTGTACTAGCGCCGCTACTACCCCTAGATTCGTTGTGATTACTGCGGGTGAAGGCGAAGACCGCGAGATATAATTGTAAGTTTTTCCTATTTTAGGTATGATCTTTTGTCAATATTTCAATTAATTTGAGATTGATGAATGTTGATACAAGTTATTCAATTGATTTTGTTGAAATGTTAAATTGATTCGGGAAATTGAAATGGATTTGTTAATGTTCTAGAAATCGGACCTGTTCCGGTGGTTTCGATTCAACCTCCGATGTATTGGAGACGGCGAATGATGCCGGACAGCTGGTCAGAGTTGTGGCGCTGGTAGGAGAAGGTAGTATTACTAGTCCTCTTAAAGGAGCACCATGGCAAGAGGTCATGCTTCACACTGTAAGTGATGAGCTTAGATATGAAATGTCCAGTGGAATTAATGTTTCGGAAAAGAATTTGCGAATCGGGGTTTCTGTAAATTGTTTGATTTCTTTTCTAATTCAAGATTGGGAATATTTGGAGGAGGTGGTTTTTCAGTTTTTAAATTTTGGAATATGTTTTGCTATGTCATCTTCTCTCTCATTTTGATGATGGATTTGATCCTGAGCAACACTTGCCATTTGTTTACATGCGACGAGGCTGAAATGGATTGATGAGGGTTTTGAGATGTTGGTATTCACATACAATATCTGCGTCTTGGGCGGCAAAGAAGTTAAACATCTAGAAAAGAAGCTTCAATCTACAGATATTCTGATTGGTTGTTGTTACTAATCAAGAATCGGTGAGGTGGATTCAGAATCACAGTGGAAATATCCCAAAAATTATCAGTTTTAGCCCTTCTCCTGCTGGCTTGATGAACAAATTGGGCGGATCAAGTGTAACGGTAAGAAATGAAGGCAGCGGGAGTTTGATTTGGAATATGAATTTGGGGTTTCTGTGTTCTCCTATTGGTAATAATCTCTGCCTCTATGAAACCTATCAGCCGGGATGATCTGGACCATGTTTGATGTGTGGATCAGTGGAGTTGTTGAAGGGTCCTGCAATTTGACGTTGTTAGTGGTGAGAATTAAATGGTGTAAGCAATGATGATGAGGATTGAGGACTGTTGTGGTTGCTGTCGTACGTTAGGGTGATTTGGCTTTGTCTTGTTCTTATTTTGAGGATCGAGTTCCTGACTGCTGATTCTCACATGGTTTGAAGTTGAAGCCGGACTGAGAGGTTTATTTTTGTTTACTATCATAAGTATGAATGTGGATATTAGGGAGCTGATGGAATTTGGATGGGTTGGTATTAAGAGAGTAGAGTGAATATTGGGGTGGGCCTAAAATATAGGTTATTTTTTAACTGCCCATCCCGTTACGGAATACGGTATGTCTCCTTTAAGGGCTCGGGTCTTGATTTATACGGAGTAATTGCATATAAATACTTGTATGGTTATATGCTTTTATAAATTGGGACTGCCGAGTTTCTCAAGTGGCTATTTAATGGGGTTGGTTAGGATTGTGGGAAGACAGTAGTTGAGAGACACACTTGCGTAGTTTTCGGTACATAAATGATAGATATAGAGTAATAAATTATTAGGTTTTACTCCCTCCGTCCAAGAATACATGACCTTTTAGACTCATGCACGTTAATTAAGGAATCTATTTTGAATCTTAAATTTCATCATTATTATTAAAGGTTAAAATAGTGATGGGAAGTTCAAGGGTTTCTTCAATTTTTCCAAGAGTTTTCTTTAATTTTAACAAGTAAAAAGTGTAGTAATTTTAGAGGTAACTAGTGTAATACCCGTGCCTTGAAGGCACGTGAGCTTGATTTTTTTTAATTTGAACATCATTTTATATATTTATATAATACTATATTAATATATACACGTGTTTAAAACAAAAATATGTATAAAGTATTTTTTTTATAATTTATGAATTAGTTGGAAAGAGATACAAAAATATGTATAAAGTATTGCAATTGGAAAAAAAATAGAAACATGTCTCAATATTTACGACAATATAACCAAAAATAAATAAAAAAGGAATGGATTCAAATCATATTTAAAATAGGAAACAAATATTTTAAAGTTTTCATAATGATATTGACCAATAAGAAAAGATCATTTGAATAAAAAATTCAACTTTAATTGTGAGCGTGACACGTTAGCAAAATGCTAGCAGAATTAGTAATATTAATAGATAGATATTGCAATCGGAAAAAAAATATAGAAACATGTCTCAATATTTACGACAATATTACCGAAAATAAATAAAAAAGGAATGGATTCAAATCGTATTTAAAATAGGAAACAAATGTTTTAAAGTTTCCATAATGATATTGACCAATAAGAAAAGCCCATTTGAATAAAAAAATTCAACTTTAATTGTGAGCGTGACACGTCAGCAAAATGCTAGCAGAATTAGTAATATTAATAGAAGATAGATAGATAGATAATAGATAGATATATTGCAATCGGAAAAAAAAATAGAAACATGTCTCAATATTTACGACCATATAACCGAAAATAAATAAAAAGGGAATGGATTCAAATCATATTTAAAATAGGAAACAAATATTTTAAAGTTTCCATAATGATATTGACCAATAAGAAAAGATCATTTGAATAAAAAAATTCAACTTTAATTGTGAGCGTGACACGTCAGCAAAATGCTAGCAGAATTAGTAATATTAATAAATAGATATTGCAATCGGAAAAAAAATATAGAAACATGTCTCAATATTTACGACAATATAACCGAAAATAAATAAAAAAGGAATGGATTCAAATCGAATTTAAAATAGGAAACAAATATTTTAAAGTTTCCATAATGATATTGACCAATAAGAAAAGCTCATTTGAATAAAAAAATTCAACTTTAATTGTGAGCGTGACACGTCAGCAAAATGCTAGCAGAATTAGTAATATTAATAGATAGATAATAGATAGATAGATAGATAATAGATAGATATATTGCAATCGGAAAAAAAAATAGAAACATGTCTCAATATTTACGACAATATAACCGAAAATAAATAAAAAAGGAATTGATTCAAATCATATTTAAAATAGGAAACAAATATTTTAAAGTTTCCATAATGATATTGATCAATAAGAAAAGATCATTTGAATAAAAAAATTCAACTTTAATTGTGAGCGTGACACGTCAGCAAAATGCTAGCAGAATTAGTAATATTAATAGATAATTACCTATACATCTAAAAGACCATGTATTTTTTTACAAAGTTTCAAGGCCTAAAAGGTCATGTATTACCAATCACAAGTTGGTGTAGTGGTTATGGGACTACATCCCATGCCTCGAGGTTCGAAGTTCGAATCCCCGTGGAAACATGGAGACGCTTGTGAGTGGAAGGGTCAAACCCCTTAATGGGCCTACAGTAACCCGATCCAGATGTAGAGTGGGCTAAGCCCACTTGAACTGGAAAGGATAAAAAAAAAAGGTCATGTATTCTTGGATGGAGGGAGTATTTCCCAAAAACCTCTAATGTTATACTCCGTATATTATATTTTCATTTTTTATCATTACCTAAATCTTCTATGTATAGATTAAATAATTACGTGTAGTAAAAAGTCGCAAGTTTATGAATAGTTTACCTATCATCCTTAATTTTATTTTATAAATATATATCTCATAAATGTCATAGTATTAAATCCATTAATTTTTTTAGTTTCTTTTTTTTCCACAAACACAATAGAGAGAAGTTTTATAGTTTTTCTCATCATAAAAAATAAGTTACAATTAAGCAATAAAGAAGAGAGATTTTAAAAATAAACCAGTTAAGTGATATTATTGTGTATTCTTATATCGATATAAATAAAAATTAATGTGAAACCACATATGAGTGTTAAAAGTTTGATTATTTTTAATATTAATTAAAAAAATAGGTAACATGTTAATCAAATTACATTTAACGAGTTGCTTATACCCACTAAAACATTTGTTGGTTGAAGCCCTTGTTGGCTTGCTCTCTACTCCGACCTAATTACGGTCTGACGCCAATCAAACTCTTATGTTGTATAAATAAAATAGATAAATGGACAAACAACTTAACTAAAACATGTGCCGTGCATCGCACGGGCATGCTTACTAGTTACAAATAATATTTTTTTAACATTTATTAATATCATAAATAATAGCACGCAAAAAAATCATATCTAATAAAATCTACTGAAAAAAAAGAAAAAAAATTACCGACAGTACTGGCCATATTTATGCATTATTTGGACTTGAGTTAATGAAGAAGAAAAAAAAATAGTGAAGAAAGATGTCAAAAAGGTTTGAACTCGGGTGGGATGTGAATATCCAAATTAAATAAAACCCATCTACCACCTCTGCTAACCCAACTTTTATGATACATTTATCCTTCCTATTTAATATATTTTGGATTTTCGGGGTGGGCTGTAGCAAAGCCCAACCCACCCCTAGTTTCGTCTCTGTGTAGACCTTATCTAGTTCATGGAGATTATTAGTCAAAGGTAAAAAGGCCTGCATGAGGAAAAGTGGTTGACCACTCAGATTATCTTTTATAAGAACTTTTCACCCTTCGGTGGACAAGTTGGAGGCTTTCCATTTAGTAAGCTGTTGTTTAGTTTTTAGAACAATATCAATGAATGTTTCTCTGTTCACCCTACCATTCATGATGGGGCACCCTAGATATTTTTTGAAATTATTCGCTTGAGGAATACCCAATGTGGAAGTAATAGTATTGATTGCAACCGGTGAAGTATTAGGCGTGACTAGGAAAACGGATTTATGTAGATTTACCTTTTGTCTAGAAGACTGACAAAAGTGGCCTGAATAGTCAAAATTGTAAGACAAGTAGAAGGGATTGCCTTCGAGAATATTAGAACATCGTCTGCAAATGCAAGAAAAGGAATTCTGATGTCGGGTGTACTGAAGGAGATACCTACATCATTATTTACATCTGATTCCCTTTGAAGGGTACGTGTCTGAACTTCAACTATGAGGATAAATAAAAAGGGAGAAAGCAGATCTCCCTATCATAATCCCCTAGAAGCCTAAAACAAGTTTGTAGGTTCATCATTAACCAAGACAGAATAAGAGATAGGGGAAACACATTCCCTAATCCAACCAAAAAATGTGGGTGGAAATCCAAATTTGTCCATCACTCTGAACAGGAAGAACCATTCGATTATATCATATGCTTTTCCCATATCTAGCTTTAAGGCTACCATTCCTTGTTTGCCTTTTTTGGATTTAAAAGTATGGAATGTTTCATGGGCTATAAGGATATTATCCTGAATAGAACGACCTTTAGTAAAAGCTCCTTGCAGTGGATGAATCAATTTATCGAAAATATTTCCAAGTCTTGAAGTAATGATTTTGGAGATAATTTTATAGACAGTAGACATAGACTGATATACCTGTAATTATTTATCATTGAAGGGTTGTCGCGCTTCAAAACCAAGGTGATGAATATGTGATTTATTTGCCTGAGCATTCGTCCAATTGAGAAGAAAGCTTTAACAACTTTGGTGACAGAAAGATTGATTGTCTTCCAATATTTCCAGTAAAATCCTACCGGCATACTATCCGGACCAGGAGTTTTATCGACTGCCATAGAAAATATAGCATCTTTAACTTCAGCGTTGGTTACTTGACTAGTGGGCATCATATTAAATAACCTTAATTTCTGGTGTGATGACATCCAGATCATTGTCAAAATGTCTAGTAGGGTCTGCTGATGAGCAAAATATGTTCTTAAATTCTTTTTCAAATTCTTGTTGAATCAAGCCATAAGCAGATATGAACAAACCATCATCAAAGACGATATTCTTGGTTATTTTTCCCCACGTTTAGCCGTAGATATTTTATGGAAATAGCCAGAGTTGGTCTCATTTAATTTGATGTGTTTAAATTTAAGTCGTTAACTCCAGTACTTTCTCTGGAAATCCAGCATACACTCCCTTTTGTTTAGTAGTTGTTTCAAAATCTACAGATCATGAGGATTACAGATGGTGAGAAACTTGGTTCGAATAAGTACTAGAGTGTTATCTATCGTCAAAAGTTGATTACTAATGTTGTGGAAACCTTTTTATGCCAAGCTTTAGACAGATTTTTGGAGTTTGAGTTTCAGAGCGAGTTTAAACATAAGAGAGCCATGAGAGTCAAGTCTCCAAGTCCGAAGAACTAGATTTTGATAATCAACATGATTAGTCCAGTCCATCTCAAACCAAAAAGGCATATTTTTCAGTTGAGAGGAGTTACGTAGATCAAACGAAATTGGTGCATGATCCGATGTTGTAAATGGATGAATCTTAACTCTGATAAGTCAAAAAAGGAGAGCATATCATTTTGTACAAGAATTCGGTCAAGCTTTTCAAGATAATTTCTAGTACCACATTTTTTCCATTGTTAGGTAAACTGCATACCAAAAGTGGGGACATCTGATAGTGATAGATTATTTTTAATATCATGTAACAGTGAAAAACGGGAAGGTATAGGGTTAAAACCCCCAAGCTTGTCAACTAGAGAGATGATATCGTTCAAATCCCCCATGATACAAAAAGGAATTAAAATTTGAGAAGTGTAATTCGAAATAGTATCCCATAATGCCTATATGTGACTGTTGTCCGGAGGCACATAAGCGAAGATGAAGGCAATTGATTGGTGTAGTATACTATCTGTATAGTTAATGAGAATAAAACGATGTTGAACATAAACTAAGTCGATACTGCCTTGAGAAGAAGGTAAGTCTTTCCATAGGAGACAAATCCCTCCTAAAAAACTAACTGAAATGGTCAAAAGCAAGGTTTGTGAAACCACATTTTTTCCAGTATTTATCTTTTGATGCCTTGTCCATTTTTATTTCAAGAAGAGCCAAGACACTTATATGATTGTTTTTACCTAAAAAATCGACATTAGTCCACTAGTCCAAAAATTTATGTACCTCATTCCCCTAGAATTTCAATTGCAAACAATCATAAAAAACAAACTTTTAAATGTAGTCGTTGGCACATAATCATGTGTTAGCATGAGGGAGTGAAAGTTTGTGCACTCAATAGGATTATACATAGGAAGCCCAAGCTTCTGACTTTGTTCCAAACTAAGCTAAGAATCAGGGTTACCGAATAAACAATTACACATATAATTGATAAGATCGGTTGATGGGTATGGAAATACCTAAGCAAAACATACATCAGTACAACATTTATGAAAGAAACCCACTGAAAAAGAGGCCCGTGTTTGTAAAAGTGGAATTTAGTGTCCTAAGCAAGGAAGGCCGAAGCACACGAAAGGGCGTCACACAGCCACCCCCACCAGGCTACCCATCACACAAGAGCCAAAACCCAACCAAAAAAAAAAGGGAAATAGAATGGGAAATAAATGTGGATGAGGTTGGT
Organism: Persicaria tinctoria; assembly: GCA_037127255.1. Lineage (NCBI taxonomy): Eukaryota > Viridiplantae > Streptophyta > Magnoliopsida > Caryophyllales > Polygonaceae > Persicaria > Persicaria tinctoria. Next base: position 34,675,644 of record JBANSL010000012.1, on the reverse strand, counting down.
AAACACATAAGTAATAAGCTGAACAAAAGAGGAATTTAAACCAAACAGAAAATGTGATTTTCAACAATGTCAGCTAAGTTTTTGGTAAGCAACAAATGTGGTTTTGATCACTGTGTGAGCCAAACCAAAAAGATTCTTGGTAATTTTACAGTAAGTGACAATACTAAAATTGTAAAGACCCATATTTTTAAATCTTAATTTTGGAAAACATGAATTTAAATCGGATATTTTAAGAAAAACTCGCCCTTAATTTAATAAAATCGAAATCGAAACTCTTAGAGCGGATTCCGACCATATTTTGAAATTTATGCAAAAGAGATTTTACTCCGCTTTCATGTGTCGAGAATTTAAAAAATAATGTTCGGATTTCATTATTAAACTCGGATTAGAAAATTTATTTTAAACGAGTTGGGATAAGATTGCGTGAGCGGATTTCGGAACATTATTCCGGGTATTTGAAAATTGAGTTTTGGGGAACACTACTTTCCTTCTTTTCTCCCTTTTCATGTTGGTCAAACCCAGCAGGTTCAGTCTCCCTTTTCAGCTCCTTCCTACCTCTCTTGAGCTATCCATTCCCACGCCATCACCTCCCTCTACTTCCTTGCTTCTCCATTCAAGCAAAGATGCCAAAGCATTTACCTCCCTTGCTTGCAGGTTGTAGCCTATTGGTTCGATTGTAGGAGCACAACCATCCCTTTCTCTTTACATTGAAACCAACGCATAAACCCAAACAACCCACATTTTCCCTCTCTCTCATCCTTCAGACACTCCCAAACACAACCCAAAGGCTTCCCTTTTATATCCATTTCAAATTTCTTCACACCACACCAATCCCTCTACTCCACTTTTCAAGCTGCAACCTTCCTCATATGAAGAACAAATCAATCCCCCATTCCTTATTTCACCCAAATCCCATTCCATTTAAAAGGAAAACGGATCCTTAGATCCAACCCAACACCAATTTACCCCCACCCCCTATCCACCGTCTCCGACCAACAGCTCCACTACGCCGCCCTCTACTTCTCCTTTCGACAGGCCAACTCTGAGCACCTTCCGAGAGCCTTGTTTCCAGCGAGTTGAAGCCAAGCCCAACCTATCTTTTGACCCGATCAAGGTCGAGAGCAGCACCCCTCTTCCTCCTACCCGGCGAGCAGCAACATAAATCGTTCCCACTTCGTCCTCAACATCTCTGCCCACGGGCGGCTCCGCCTCCTTCGTCGCTCCCCTGTTCTCTCCGAGCCAAGTGTTAAGACCCCTCTCCTCTTCGTTTCACTCTCGAATCTGATAAAGCTACGCCTCTAAACTCTCTCTCTTTTGTTTGAGGCCGAACCCGCTTCGATTTCGCCTCCGGCGACCCGAAGGAGCGCCGATGAACCTCCGATGACACTTCGATCCTCTCGGTGAGCACTCTCCCCCCTTCTCCTTCTTGCTTGTCTTGATTCTGTGCTATTGGGATGGGGTATCAGAGAGTTATAGGTGGCCGGAGCTCAGCCCTTTGTCAGCGAGTACTCCCAAAGCCGTCCAATGTATTTTCGGGGCCTTGTTCAATACTATCTCCTTATTAAAATATTTGATTTTTTATATAGTTTTATAAATATAAAAACTATATGAATTATGAAAATATATGAAATTATTAAAAAATAATTTAAAATTCAACATTTTATAGAGTTTTTATTTTTTTCTAAACCCTATGAAAAAGTCGAATATAACTATTTTATCAGGAGGAGTATTTATTAAGATTTACTAATAAATCACAAACATGTATAAGAGTAAATTAATATAAAATAAATTTATTTTTAAAAAATAAAAATAAATTTAATATAATATAGAACTACCTTCTATTAGATTTTTAGTCATTTTCACTATTTATGTTTGTATGAATATAACAAGAAGTTGTGTTAAATTAACAAATAAAAATAGTTAACAAGAAGGCCCCAAAAATAATATAAATAGTTTTTAAGAAGGCTCAAAAAATAATGTAATATGAGGATGTATTAAATTAATAAATAAAATCAGTTGATAAGAAGGCCCAACATTAATTAAAAATACTCCCTCCGTCTCAAATTAAAAGTCGTTTAAGCTCGGGGCACAAGGATTAAGGTGTAATTAATGTTTCGGTACAAATATGCATTGTTATACAAAAAAAATTGTGCAAAGGTGCCAAAACTACCATTTAAGGCCACAGTGACTACCCTCTCAACTTCCACCCCCTTTAAACTTTTGGAGCCAAAACTATCATTTAAAAAAAATCAAATTATTTTGTGGGTACGTGGGACTGATTTGTACTTCACGTCAATTAATTTGGAACGATATAAAATGGCTAAAACGACTTTTAATTTGAGACGGAGGGAGTAGTTAATAAAAAAAGCCCAATGTAGTTTTACATATAAAAAAGGTTAAAAGATCAAATAAAAAAACCCCATTTGGGATTCGAACCCGCAACCAGTGGCGTTGGAGGAGCTGAGTTTGCTTGGGCCGGATGCCACTGAGCCAATGAAATATTTTGTTTCTCTAGACCGTAAATAATATAAGTGCTAATAAATTTTTACTTGGGGCCCTAGAGAAATTGGGGGCCCTGTTCTATTGGGCTCTTTGCACAGCCCATTGGACGGGCCTGAGTACTCCCTCTTTTCCTCTTCCTGTTTTCACACGCAGAGGCCAAAGGGGAGGTGATGAACAGTAGCTCTCCCTCCTTTAGCCTGGCTGGGCCCTCATCCTTCTTTTAAAAGCCTACAACGTTCGGAATTGAGAAATGGAAGATAGAAATGGTCACTGGGCCTAATTTTCTTGGGCGTGAAATTGTGTTTTTAATGAATTAAAGGATTGGGCCTAGTTTATCAAAATAGATTGGATATTCTTCACAAATTAATTCGGTTTTGGGTAGAAAAATAAAATAAAGGATCGGTTTTTGTATTTAGCAAAATAAAAGGGTCGGTTTGGTAATTTAAAAATGATTGATTTTATTGAATGGAAAATGGTTGGAATTTCAAAGGATTTGAAAATATTTTATGAAAGTGTTTAGAAGAAAATAGTATTTAAAGCATTATATTATTTGAGATTTAAAATATAAAATGTTATTATTGAGATTTAAAGATAAGGTATTACGATGATTAGAAGAAAATATAATATTATGAGACTCGGAGATTTAAAAAGGTATTATCGGAATTTAAATCGAAAAGGTTAGTTGTCGAGCATTTTCAAAAGACGGAATTTCTAACTAGTTAACTTGGTTTTTCGAATCGGTTTTTGGGATTAACTCGGGAATTATGTGACCGGTGACTAACTAGCATGATTGATATGAATGATTGTCTAATAGCATGATTGGGTGACTAATAACATGATGAGATGGAAGGTTATTAGGATCGGGATTCTAGGATCGAATCAGATTAGGGTATGTGGATCGGATCGAAAGATCCCATTAGAGGATCGTATGATCCTTGAAATATAATTACAAAATAAAATATATGCAAATATATAAATATAAATAATAAAGTTGCTTAATTCAAAGTTCTAGAAGGAGGAAAAAATGTTAGTTACACAATATATTTTGGTTTCAAGACATCAAAAGCTATACTTACGATCTTAGGCTTTGTCATATTTCTTAAAAGACTCGAAAACAATTATCTCTAAGCCATTTTTCATGTTTCATTCAAGAATGTGTACATTTAAACACCCTAAAATCAACCAAGGAAACAAAATAAATGTTTAAAAAATACATATTGTTAATAAAAATAGGATCTTTAGGATCGTGTAGGATCATAAGATCCCATCGATTCATTAAGATTCTAAAGATCCCATAGCAGATCCTACACAAAAAAAGATTCTATGTATAGATCCGGATCGGGTTCCTTGGTAGGATCGTAGGATCTTAAGATTCTAAACCCGAATCGAGATTCTAATAACAATTTGAGATGTTAAAGCAATGTACCGTTCAATTATGCCTTATGAACTATGATGAAAATGATGAACTTGAGATATGTGATATGCGGATTATTATTGTGGATATATTGTTGCGAATACATGAATGGTTGAGCTTGATGAAATGACGATTGCGATATGGACGCTATTCTTGTTGGATGATATGCTTTGAGTGCTTGGATGATTAGACATATACTTATATATATGTATGTGTTCTGATGTGTATCTAGGTGATGCTTTGTGATTATAACAAATGTATGTCGGGTCTTCTATTATGATGTTCTGCATAGCCAGGTGAGTTCCTATATGAGCTCACTCAAAATCGAAAAGAGATATCCCTGCTTGTATCCATGTGCATACTAGGTGCTTGCATTCATAATAAAGCATGTCATGTAGTATCCTGCTAGGATTGCACTCATGATTGAGCATTCGTTTACTCATTGCTTTTTGAAGGTTCGATAAAGTATAACAAAGTAATATAAAGATACTCTAAAAGGGGGGTTGAATAGAGTATGCCGGTTTTTCGTAGGTAATTTCAAAACTTTTGAAGCTCGTGCAAAACCCTTTGAGATTAGACTTAATCTTTTCTCTGGAAAACCTGAATCACAAATAAGTTATACAATTCAAACAAATGCGGAAATAAGATAAAGCAGTAAATAAAGGACTTGATGAATTGTTTACGAGGTTCGGCACGAACTTGGCCTACGTCCCCGCCTAGGGTTCTTCCACAACCCTATGATTCAACCGTCTTTTATTGATTCACAAGACTTAGGATCCTAATAGCTCACCGAGAATCCTCTCTCCTATACAATTGCAATCTAGTCAACTCACGTTCCCTCGGAGTCCTAGACTAATCTAGAAGAGCCCCACCTCTCTCATCTATCTAGTACAATCATCTTACACTTAGTGAATCAATCGCCTAGTGTCTACTTCCTGAGTTACAAACTCTTGAGTATAACACTCTCTTGAAATATATCCTATAAGCTCACTGTGTAACTCTCAAATGCTTTGAAATGAAATAACAGACACTTAAGAACTAGGAGAGAGCATACGAAGAAGATAGATTTCTCTTGAAGGCTTGAGTACGAATGAGAGCTTGTGTTCAACGAATGTACTTCTGTCTTCTCTTCTTCCTTTATAGAGAACAAATTGGCGCCTCTAACAAAGAATCTTCTCTTCAACGGATAGGCTGATCATGGCTATCTTCGAGATCTTCTATACTTGGAAACTTTTGAAGCCATGATCTCCGATTGTGTCCTTCTTTACTTTTCGACTTTGGAAGAAGATAATATTTGAAAAACTTCTTAAAACGTTAGTATAAATATCTGGAAGCATATAATAATATATAATAATATTCGAGCATAATATCATAGAGAACAGGTTTTGTGTTTCATCAAGACAACTGTAGCTTCAAGACCTTTGACACAAACTGAGTGTCAAAGCCCTTGAAACTAATTCTGATTTTCATCAAGGGAGTGGAGTTATCAATCTCCCCCTTGATGAAAGACAAAACCTGTGCATCATTGCAACTTAGTCAAACATATATAATATAAGCAAAATCGGACTTAGTACCTGCATGGGTTAGACGAATGTTGGATCATAATTTTAAAGCATGAAAATATCCAACCAAAAACAAAACAAGGTCTTCCAAGACCTTTGAATCACAACAGTTTAAAAATTCTAACACCACGGATCATCTCCCCCTTTTTGTCTTTCAACAAAGGGAGGAGGTAAAACAGTCACCAAAAGTTTTGAAACAGTTTCCAAAAACCAGCAATGTTTCAGATTCAGGGTTAGGGTAGGGTAGGATAGGGTTAAGCTTCATCGCCCGGAGCATCATCCATGAGCAACGACCTCAGACCTTGCAATAGCTTGGACACCCCGCTCATCTCCGTCATAAACTCCTTGTGCAACTCCTTGATATCCAGGCGAACTTCCTCCAAGCCCAACTCCAGGTTGTCCATGTGTTCATCAATGGCTGAGGCAGTGGGAAGAGCTTTTGAGGGAGAGGCAAGACTCCAAGTCCCTTGGGAGGACCGAGTGATGCCTATCTTCTCAAAGCTCTTGGAGCCGAACTTACCCATACGACGCTGTTGTTCTTCATTTTTGAACTCGATTCTAGAAGCTTTGAAGATATGGGTCAAGAGGGTGGCAAAGGGGAGGGGAGTTCCTTTTCTGGCTTTTCGAGTGTGAGCCATGGATCCTAGAATAGTATTGGCCAGATCAAGATCAAGGCCATTCAGGATGCGGTATAAAAGGACCATGGCATTATCGGTTAGAAGGGAGCCAGAGTTTAAACGGGGTAAGAGGAAACGCACAACGCTGTTGAAAATAATTTTTGCCTCGAGAGTAAGGGATGAGTGGGTAAGCTGTTTTGAGGTGCTATTGGATGCTCCAGATAGGAGATATTTGGATCGAGCAAGGGCAATGCACTGTTCTTTTGTAGGGTTTTTAGGAGATGGTAGACAAGGTCTAGGTAGGCCAAGGAAATCAGCGAAGTCAATGGAGTTGAAAGTGATTCTAACTCCCTTGACGGCTGATTCCAAAGACCAACCATCAGCGTTGTGTTTGGCTTTTAGGTTTATGTAGAACAGGTGGGTAAGTTGGGAAAAATAGACAGCTTCAAGGTTAAGAAGGGTCCAGACAGGAGATTGTTTGAGTAAAGAGATGCATGACAGATTCAAAGCTTCAAAGAACGCAAGATCTAAAAAATCAGAACAACAAATCTTACGAGTTCGAAACTCATCTACCCACTTTCCAGCCATCTCAGCATTTTCAAACCGAGAAGAGGGCAGAGATTGGTTTACCTGGATGAGGGCAGGTGGATCAACGTTCTTCCTGTGTGCTTGTGTGGGAGCAGTCCTCTTGGCAGACGCCTCAAGGCTTCCGAGGGTGCCCTTCCTAGTACGCTTGGGAGATGGAGGCTTGGCTGCTGGGGCTTTCCGCTTCTTTGGAGACGGGGGAGGAGGAGAAGGAGAAGGAGAGGGAACATGTTCTGGCTCCTCATCCTCCTCGTCCTCAGATCCTGAGTCCTCAGCGGACCCTTCAGCGTTGTCTCATTCAGCATCCTCGTTATCTCCGGTCTCGTCGTCCTCCTCTTCTTCGTCCTCTGGTTCCTCCTCAGTGGGAAACTCCTTCTCAGCCTCTTTTCGAACTCTCTCGGCCTCCTCCTCGGCCAATTTCCTTGCCAGCTCGGCCTCTTCCTCGACCATTCTCTTTCTCAGGGCATCTTCCTCGGCTTCCTTGGCGACACCACGTTCCAAAATAACATCTAGATCCTCCTCTTCCTCCTCTTCGTCCACCTCCTCAGCAATGATTTTCCTTTTTCCCTTTTTGCTTAGCACTGAGAGGTTTCTTTGCAGAGCGCCTCAGAGAACTCTTGGTTACTGTAGTCGTGCTCTCAGTGATGGTGCTCTGGACAGTAGCTGGGACGATTGCTTGTGGAGTGGGTTCAGGTTGAGTGGAAGTAGCAGTGGCCTGGCGTCCCATGGGGGTGGCGCCAAGACGTTTGGGAGTGGATGTTTTCTTTGATTTGGGAGACATGGAGATATTCAGCTAGGGTTTTAGAATAGGTCAAGAGGTTGAAGAAGAAGAAGAATTGGAAAGGGTTTGGATAAGTCTGAAGTGGTGAGAGAACCGGGTACGGTTTGGGGTTTAAGTAGAGTGAGATGATGAAGTTGATGGGGCGGATTTATGGTTCCAATGTGGGTAATTATAACATTGCCATTTTGAAAATATTTCAATTCAAAATTCAAACCTTCTTCTCACAATTTAAAATAGGAGGGAATAAATCCGAAAATCTTTTCCATAAATAAAACATATACTCGGATTAGAGAAATAAAATATGCAACATTTATAAGGAAGTTTAAAAACCATTAAAACTATATTTGATCAAATATCTAAGGAGATATCAACCAAATATATGATCCGTTATATGTACTCTACCATTTCAGCTCATAATCTTTGACATAATTCTCAAAGGTCTTGACATTGAGTAGAATTTATCTTTCGTAAAGGGAAAGCTCCCCATACGAAAGTGCATCCTTGTCAAGCATTCCAATCTCACGTCTAATGAAGGTGAACCTGTCCTCTGCCAAAGGCTTAGTAAAAATGTCAGCCCATTGATAATCAGTTGAAATAAAGGATATGGACACGTCACCTTTTTCGACATGGTCTCTAATAAAATGATGTCTCACATCAATATGTTTGGTCCTTGAATGCTGAACAGGATTCTTTGTGATTGATATGGAACTTGTGTTATCACACTTAATGGGAATACCTTTGAGGTTGATGCCAAGATCTCTCATTTGTTGAGCTATCCAAAGGATTTGGGAGCAACATGCTCCAGCTGCTATGTATTCGGCTTCAACAGTGGGTAGAGCAACTGAGTTTTGTTTCTTTGAATGCCAACTGATCAAGGATGCTCCTAAGAATTGGCAACATCCTGACATGCTCTTTCTATCCACCTTATATCATGCAAAATCTGCATTAGAATACCCGATTAATGTAAAATCTTTTTGTTTTGGGTACCATAAGCCAAGCTCCTTAGTGCCATTGAGATATCGAAAGATCCTCTTCACAACCACGAGATGAGATTCTTTAGAATCAGCTTGAAACCTAGCACACATGCAAACACTAAACATGATGTAAGCTCTACTAGCCGTAATATATAATAAAGATCCAATCATCCCTCGATACTCCTTTTGATTGACACTCTTCCCAGTCTTGTCTTGATCTAGAGATAATGTTGAGCTCATGGGTGTCTTGGCTGCTTTGGATTGATCCATCTTGAACTTCTTCAAGAGATCCTTAGTTTACTTGCTTTGGTCGACAAAGATCCCTTTCTTGGATTGATGAACTTGTAATCCCTAGAAGAGGTTGAGTTCACCCATCAAGCTCATCTCAAATTCACTGCACATAATGTCAGAAAATTCCTTGCACAAAGATGTGTTAGTAGCACCAAACAATATGTCATCAACATATATTTGAATGACCAAAATGTCCTTTCCTTTGGTCTTGATAAAAAGAGTCTTGTCGATCAACCCCCTTATAAAATCATTTTCTAAAAGATATTTTGACAAGCACTCGTACCAAGCTCTTGGGGCTTGTTTCAAACCATAAAGCGCTTTGTCTAGTTTATAAACATGAGTGGGAAATTACGAACTTTCAAAACCTGGGGGTTGAGCTACATATACTTCTTCCTCTAAGAAACCATTAAGAAAAGCACACTTGACATCCATTTAATATAATTTTATGCTCATAAAAGATGCAAATGCTAATAATATGCGAATGGCTTCAAGCCTGGCTACGGGAGCAAAGGTCTCCTCGTAGTCAATACCTTCCTCTTGATTGTAGCCTTGAGCAACAAGCCTTGCTTTGTTCCTCACGATCTTACCATTCCCATCTAGCTTGTTTCGAAATACCCATCATGTGCCAATGACTGATTGATGCTTTGACCTAGGCTTCAAAGTCCAGACTTTGTTCCTTTCAAATTCGTTAAGCTCACTTTGCATAGCAATGATCCAGTCTGGCTCTTGAAGGGCCTCATCTACCTTCTTTGGTTCTACAAGAGAAACAAACGCATGAAAAGCACAAAGATCTTTAAGTTTAGAACGAGTTTGAACACTAGATGTAGGGTCAGAAATGATATCCTTTAATGAGTGTGATGAGGAGTATTTGAATTTTCTTTTGCTAGTCTCAGCTCCTTGATTCGTCACACCAGTAGGATTGATTTGTGATACATCTGACTCCGTGGTCCTGTTAGGTTCAGTTACAGCAGTTTCTGACATTTCAACATTGTTGGAGTGGACACCAAGGGCTTTGGATGAATCTTTAATACCTTGGGCCAATTCTTAAGTTTTGAGAATCTGTTCCTGCATGTTCATCTTCTCTGTGTTCTTGGTGGCAGCATCATCACCTTCCTCGTTCTCTGCATGGATGTTAAGATCTATATATCTGTAACACTTTCACTCAAAGAACCGTCATTGCATTCATAAAATATAACGTGTATACTTTCTTCAACTAACTGGGTCCTTTTATTGAAGATTCTATAAGCTTTGCTACTTGTGGAGTAGCCAAGAAATATACCTTCATCACTACGCGCATCAAATTTCCTAAGGTTATCTTTTCCATTGTTATGAACAAAACAAGTACAGCCAAAAGGTTTAAAGTAAGATATAAGAGGTTTGCGGCCTTTGAAAAGTTCATAAGGAGTTTTCTTTACGATGGAACGAATAAGATAATGATTCAAAATATAGTTAGCTGTGTTAACAGCTTCAGCCCAATAGGTTTTAGGTAATGCATTTTCTAAAAGCATAGTCCTGGCCATGTCCTCTGGGGTGCGGTTCTTTCGTTCCACAACCCCATTTTGTTGAGGTGTCCTAGGAGCAGAAAAATTATAGGAGATGTCATATTTAGCACAAAACAAATCAAACTGAAGTTGATCAAACTCCCTACTATGATCACTTCGAATTGGCACTATGGGCTCGTTTCTTAAAGTTTGTAACTCCTTACAAAGTATTGAAAACTCAAATAAGGCTTCTGATTTTTCTTTTAAAAATGCAACCCAAGTATATCTAGAAAAATCATCAACAACAACAAGCATGTACTTTTTACCATTGGGAGATTTGACTCGCATAGGACCACATAAATCCATATGTAAAAGTTCAAGGGGTCTAGAAGAACTTATAACCTTTTTGGGTTTGAAAGAGCTGCGTGTTTGTTTACCTCGTGTGCATGCATTGCACATATCAATACCTTTGAAGTCCTTCTCAGGTAGCCCTCTTACAAGCCCTTTGGACACAAGCTTCTGTAGTGTATGTGGACTCACATGACCGAGTCTCCTGTGCCAGAGCTTTGGATCGTCCGTCAAAGCCTTTAGACAGGTTAAGCTTCCTTGTGCCACTTGCTCAACATTTACAACATATATATTGCTGTAACGATATGCAGTCAGAACAACTTCACATGTATCTTCTCTGCATACTAGACATCTTTTCTTGTTAAATCTGACATCATTGCCACTATCACATAATTGAGAAACACTAAGAAAATTATACTTCAAACCATTCACAAGATAAACATCTTTAATACTATGGTTGGAATCACTCCCAGCACTACCAATACCAACGATGTCACACTTTCCTTTGTCACCAAGAGTGATTGTTCCAGTGGATTGCTTCTTTAGATCATGAAAGAGAGAACTCTTCCAACTCATATACCTCGAGCATCCACTATCAATAATCCATTTTTGCTCCTTCACCTTGGTGATCTCCTGCAAAACAAACATCAACCTTTGTGGCTAGACCAATAAGCAAATTTAGATCCATTGTTGGGATAAACCATATTTGGTAAAATAGTGCCTTTGGGGACCCAAACTTGCGTTATCCGTTCTTTTCTCAAATGAACAGGAAATGTATTGAGAATGATATGTGGATCCTTTCTTCTATAGGGGCAGGTCTCTTTTACATGTCCCTTTCTAGCACAGTGGTGTGTTGTGAGCGGAATCTGCCATGTTTTACAGCAACTTTTATATCGATTTCTGCATACATTTCATGCATTTGGGTTAGAATAATACAGAATTTGTGTAGTTTACACTTATTTGCAATATATGGAGGTCTACACAAGTTTTTGTTATATTTCGCAGAAATCGGACGCATTTTGGAGCCTAAAAGAAAGTCATGGAGAAGCCAAGAATGGTGCAGCTGGAGAGAAGGCCAATTTCCGGTTTTCATCATTCTGAATCAGGCTGTGATGTCTTCATGAGAGTTGTAGCCCTCGGAAAGAGCTTTCCAACGCATGGTCATATGCGTCAATCCGACAACCGAGGCAGCGGGAAAGTGCGTTTCAAGAACAGGGCAGAATGCTGAAAACCGACTCTACTCGAGATCGAGTAAAGCTACTCGAGATCGAGGAGCATGTCGAGGAGATCTACCCGACGCTGCCGAGGAGACCTAGTCGATGAACCATCTTACTCGAGATCGACGAGGGTCTACTCGAGATCGACGAGCCATGTCCGGAGTCGACGAGCTGTGCCGAGCCGAGAAGCCGAGGACGAAGACGCAGACCACAACCCTACTCGAGGTCGACCAGGGGTGGTCGAGATCGACTAGACCCAACTCGAGGTAGACGAGTCCTACTCGAGGTCGAGGAGACCTTGTCGAGGTCGACTAGACCTGGCTTCCAGAAGCTTCTCGACGTCGTCCAGTCCGAGTAGACTTGATGGTCCTTGGTGCCGAAGGCGAAGATCTATCCGATTCTATCTATGGAAAGAAGATATATCAAGATGAAGACATGTTACCTAATTAGTTTTATCTTTTCCTTATGGATTTAATTCCATTAAAAACATTTATTTATCATTAAGGCTTTTTAGATAGAAATTAGATATAGATAGAATATCTTTTCCTAGAATAGCTAGGGAAGAATGGCTATAAATAAAGCCCATGGGGCTAGTTTTTGATTAATTCAAGTCAAGTCGTCTGAGGACGCAAGGAGAGGGAGGAGGACGCAAGGAGGGGGAGGAGAGAGAGAAAGAGCGAGGAGGAGAGAGAGAGAGCGAGGAGGAGAGAGAGAGAGCGAGGAGTTTAGGAGTTCTAAGGTTTTTAGGGTTTTGGCGATTTGCGACAGTTGATTGCCAGAATTGTAAACATCTTTGAATATAGTGTTAATTCAGTTATTTCTTTCATCAATTCAAATGTCTGATATTGCGATGAGGCGTGAGTAGTCCACCCACTTCTGGGGCGGGGGTGAGCCCGACGGTGGCCATGTGAGGCGATGCGATAAAGGTCAGATTTTTATGCGATTTGTCTTCTATCCCTAAGAGCATGATTCTTTTGCGAGAGTTGAAGGTGATCCTTGTTGATATTATTGAAGCGAGAGTGAATTTAATGCAACATTGGATTAATTATGTGAAAAAGGGTTAGTAACAATTAGGGTTTATGCGAGAGCCTCTATATGCCTAATTGTTGATGACGAAAGTTATTTGATGGAAAGCATAATCTTTTATGCCTTTATGTGTTGTTTTACATGGTTATCATCGTGGTGTCGAAACCCTAGCCTTGGAAGTCTTTAGTTTATTGATTTATTTCATCGAAATCTGTGTTCTGTGTTCGAAAAGCATTTGCAATTTAAATTCATTTAAATTTCTGTCTTTTGCTGTTTTTAGTCGACATAGACCTAGGCTTTGTCGATCTCGAGTTAGCCTTAGTCGAGATCGAGTAGGGTTTTTCTAGGTCGAGTTGATTTCTTCCTGTTTTCTTCGATTTCCAGTTTCTGTGTTTACAGTTAGCTAGGTCGAGATCGAGTTAGCTAGGTCGAGATCGAGTTGGCTAGTTTCTGTCGAGTTGTTTGCATTTGTTATTTACTTTCTGTTTTCCTTTCTGTCTTTTGTCGAGCTCGAGGACTGCTTGTCGATATCGACCAAGCTTCTGTGTCCTTTGCTTTTCGTTTGTGTCTTCTGTTTTATTTCTGTCTTTAGTTTGTTTATTTACATTTACCCTTGCCGGGATAGTTGCCCTTGCTGGGATTATTTGTTTCTTTTAGTTTCTGTTTCTTTTATTTTTGCTTCTGTGTCTGTTCTGCTGCTGTTACTGTGAAATTTACAGCTACCTGAGAACTGCTGACGTGCTTCCTCGTGGATTCGATCCTGACTTACTCTTACTATAACGGGAGGAAGTCTTGTATTTATTTGCTGAGACAGGGGAGTCTATCTGAACTTTAGTTGATATCTATTTCAATACTTGACCAACTCCTGCAACAACATGGTGACATATAGGAGAGGTTCTGCTTTCTTTTGCCTTTACAAAAATGGTAATGTGCTGCTTCTTTAAAAACCTCGGGTTGTAACCAATACCACTTCTGTTTAAAGAACTTTGTTGCTCACCCAACATCCTATCAAGAGTACCTTTGGATTTGGTAAAACTTATGAGGGCTGTCTGTTGGTCTTGAATCTTATTATTCAGTGAGATCTTCTCGTTCTCTAAGTCATGATGTTCACTTCTCAGAGACGAGAGATCTTACTTGAGTTCAGATTTCTCTGAGTCAAGAGTCTTGACTTTAATGTCAAGACCTGAATAAGAAGCTTCAAGACTTTTGACCCTCATAGACAGATCCTCAATAGTTCTTTCCTGGTCCACAGTTTTCTTAATAAGAGTGTTAGTCTGGGCAATAAGTTTCTCTTCATTGGCAATCATATTAGAAAGGAATTCCGATAATACCTCTTTTGGACTTGCCATAAGTTCTCTTACAATTACCTCAATCTTCTCATCGTGGGATTCATCTCCTAAGGCCATAAGACAGACATTGGCCTTCTCATCATCGGAGTCAGAGTCAGAATCGCTCCAAGTTGCCACCATGGCTTTCTTTTTCCATCTATCACCCTTCTTGGACTGGCTCTTCGTCTTTTGAGGGCATTCTTTTACAAGATGATCTGTTTCACCACATTCAAAACAAGACAAAGGTTTAGTCTTCTTATCATATTTGTTATATTGAGACTTACCTCGAAATTTAGAAGACACTGATCCATCCTTGTTATTGAATTGTTTCTTCATTTTGAGGATTCGAGAAAGACCTCTTGTGATAAGAGCAAAAGGATCATCCTCATCGTCATCCTCATCTTCGGAATCAGATCCATCTTTGGGCTCATTCTTCTTAGACTTGAGCGCCAAGTTCTTAGTGCTTGCTGGAAGTTCTCCATCGTCTTCATTAAGGATAATCTCATGAGTGATCAGCTTTCCAAGCAGGTCATCAAGGGGCAGAGCGGTGAGTTCTTGGGCTTCCTCTATGAATGTTACTTTAGGACCCCATTTTTCTTTTGGGAGGCACCTCAATATCTTCCTCACTTTCTCAACGTTCGTAAAGCTCTTGCCATGAGAGTCAAGGTTGTTGGTGATTTCCGTGAATCGTGTGAACATGGCCTTGATAGACTCATCAGACTTCATTTTGAAAAGATCATACTTTCGAAGGAAGATACTTATCTTGGTGTCCTTTACTTGGGTGGTTCCTTCATAGGTGACGATCAGCTTGTCCCAAATCTCTTTAGCTGACCTACAAGATGAAATACGGTTAAACTCATCAGTGCTAAGACCACAATAAAAGAAGTTAATAGCCATGTAGTTTTTGGAGACAAGTTCAAGATCTGCTTGGATGTATTCAGACTTCTTCTTCGCAATTTTGGTTCCATTTGGTCCGTCTTTCTCCGGAACCTTCAGACCATTCTCTATAATGTTCCAAATTTCTAGATCTTGATCTTTAATGAACATCTTTATCAATGATCTCCAGTGGAGAAAGTTGTTTCCAACAAAGAGTGGTGGTCTACTGGTAGACCTTCCATGTGCAAATCCTCCGCTTGCTTCACTAGACATGATAAAAAACTCACACGATTGTTAGATCGAAAGCAGTGAGTAAAGCTCTGATACCAATTGAAGGTTTGATAAAGTATAACAAAGTAATATAAAGATACTCTAGAAGGGGGGGTTGAATAGAGTATGCCGGTTTTTCGTAGGTAATCTCAAGACTTTTGAAGCTCGTGCAAAACCCTTTGAGATTAGACTTAATCGTTTCTCTGGAAAACCTGAATCACAAATAAGTTATACAATTCGAACAAATGTGGAAATAAGGTAAAGCAGTAAATAAAGGACTCAATGAATTGTTTACGAGGTTCGGCACGAACTTGGCCTACGTCTCCGCCTAGGGTTCTTCCACAACCCTAGGATTCAGCTGGCTTTTATTGATTCACAAGACTTAGGATCCTAATAGCTCACCGAGAAGCCTTTCTCTTATACAATTGCAATCTAGTCAACTCACGTTCCCTTGGAGTCCTAGACCAATCTAGAAGATCCCCACCTCTCTTGATCAGCTATTTAGTACAATCCTCTTACACTTAGTGAATCAATCGCCTAGTGTCTACTTCCTGAGTTACAAACTCTTGAGTATAACACTCTCTTGAAATATATCATATAAGCTCACTATGTAACTCTCAAATGCTTTGAAATGAAATAACAAACTCTTAAGAACTAGGAGAGAGCATACGAAGAAGACAGATTTCTCTTGAAGGCTTGAGTACGAATGAGAGCTTGTGTTCAACGAATGTACTTCTGTCTTCTCTTCTTCCTTTCCTTTATAGAGAACAAATCGACGCCTCCAACAAAGAATCTTCTCTTCAACGGCTAGGCTGATCATGGCTATCTTCGAGATCTTCTATACTTGGAAACTTTTGAAGCCATGATCTCCGATTATGTCCTTCTTTACTTTTCGACTTTGGAAGGAGATAATATTTGAAAAACTTCTTGAAACGTTAGTATAAATACCTGGAAGCATATAATAATATATAATAATATTCGAGCATAATATCATAGAGAATAGGTTTTGTGTTTCATCAACACAGCTGTAGCTTCAAGACCTTTGACACAAACTGAGTGTCAAAGCCCTTGAAACTAATTCTGATTTTCATCAAGGGAGTGGAGTTATCAATCTCCCCCTTGATGAAAGACAAAACCTGTGCATCATTGCAACTTAGTCAAACATATATAATATAAGCAAAATCGGACTTTGTACCTACATGGGTTAGACGAATGTTGGATCATAATTTTAAAGCATGAAAATATCCAACCAAAAACAAAACAAGGTCTTCCAAGACCTTTGAATCGCAACAGTTTAAAAAGTCTAACACCACATATCATCTCCCCCTTTTTGTCTTTCAACAAAGGGAGGAGGTAAAACAGTCACCAAAAGTTTTGAAACAGTTTCCAAAAACCAGCAATGTTTCAGATTCAGGGTTAGAGTAGGGTAGGATAGGGTTAAGATTCATCGTCCGGAGCATCATCCGTGAGTAGCGACCTCAGACCTTGCAGTAGCTTGGACACCTCGCTCATCTCCGTCATAAACTCCTTGTGCAACTCCTTGATATCCAGGCCTGCGGGCTTTATTGTGGAGCTTGCGGGCTTCCTTATATTATGAGATGTCTGTGGGCTTTATTGTGGAGCAGGTTGGGCATGCGTGCCGCCCGATTATAACGGAATGCATTCACGAGCTGACCCGTCTCCGCCCTATCGGAAGGGGGTGGAGGTAGGAGAGGGATATACCACTTGGTATTCGGTGCTAAGGCCTTATTATATTTATGCACTTGATCTTAGGATCATGTTAGTATGTTAATATTCCGTCTTGCATCTAGAAGTATCTTTATTAGGACTAGTGTGTGTATGTGTCTGCTTGTTTGGGATTATATTGCGTAGGGCTTCAGTCTGACTCCGCCCCGCATACATATTTTTAGGTTTGTTTTGCAGCATGATTGTTCCTTGCTTCCGTGACGTGGGAACCCTCTTGGGCGATTGCAAAGAAATGTTCTAACCCCACTAACATTGCCTATTAGATTTCAATAAATAAGCTTATTGATTTGGTTTTGACTCGGCTTTGCCGTGGCACATTCTTGTATTACACCTTGATTCCGCTATTTGCATGATTATGGGTTTTTCACGCTTAGGCTTACGACAGGTACAAGGGACTTCCTCGGGGATTCCAACGATCCCTTCGAATTTTGGGTATGAAATCCCGCTTAAAAACGTCAGAGTAGATTTTCAAACCTCCAACCTGTACTTGGGGCGCAAGATCCTAACGAGGGGTTTCATCCCTCGAAATGTAATCTGGGAATCATAATCCCGGGCCGTTACAAAGTTGGTATTAGAGCGAGGTTTGCAAAACGAGTATGATAGGTTGAAGTGGTTTTGAAAATGGCCCAAGGTTTTCAAAATGTTTTAGAAAGGGAAAAATGAATTTCATATGTCTAACTCAAATGGAATAAATATGAACTTGACTAAATAAGTTCGGTAATCAAACGAAGGGGTGGTAAAGGCGTTAGACCATCCCTATTGGATGTAGTTGGGAACGGGTAGGCAAAATATAGCTTGTTATTTTACAGGTGGACTTGAAGACTCCAAGGAACCCAAAGGTTGGAGTAGCTTGGGCTAGGGGGCCGTGAGGTATTTTCCCCTCCGATCAGCCGTCCCTCGAAGAACGGCATAAATCGTCCTTTTGATTATATGCATTAGATCCAACTGGGCCCGAGGGCGATCCTCCTCGAAGAGGATCATATTAATCCCATTGATTGCTTCCCTTTTGAGGGCTATTGTGCTTAGGATAGAGAACTAATTAGTATGCCTTAACTTGAATGTGTGAACTGGATAGCGGGAGGAAATCTTGTCCTTATGTCGTCGAAATTCCCGTCTTGTCAGGATAGCCCTTCCTTGATTCAAGCCCCTTGATGATTCTGACTCCGTGAACCGTTCCACCAAAACATTTAGGCATGTTGGCGAGGGTCGATGAGCGTCCGCTCTCCCCGTTTCGAGTCCTGCTTGATATCCCACCATCTATACTTCTATCGAGTCTCGTACATGAGGTTGGTGTCTTCCACAGGAAAATTTGGGTCGGTCAACTAGCTACTTTTGGGGGTGTGTCGGATATGGGAAGATTATGAGTATTTTAGGGAGGGTACGGTGATCAATGAAACAATTTCGAGTTAGAAGTGATTTGTCTTATGGAATTATCCCTCTCGATTCTTATACCGGTCAACCGTGCCTTCTTACCACGAGAGTCTAAACACAAATTCTACCCTCTCCCCTCGGAAACAGTGTGCATGTCCTTTTGTCCTACTGAGTGATTCATGCTAGCGTCCCACGGGGAAACGGGGTTGGTGATCGTCCTTTGGAGATTTCTGTTTGGTTATAATAGTAGCCCTTCTTGTGACTGCATGACATGGTGTATTAGTGTATTTCAGCATGACTTGCCTCATATCTTACATGATCGAACTTATGAGTGGATGTATGTGCCATATGTATGAAATTCTCATGATTAATGTCTCCATATGAATTAGGTCCATGATAGTGTGATCAACCCGCGTTGTATGTTTAATATGAGAAATGAATGTCTTAGCATGCTAAATTGATCTAATTGGACCTCGTTAACTGTGTACCTCCTTGATGAGTGTTGGTAGTATCATGTAGGATATACATCTCCTAATTATGGACCATCATGCAATTATGTGCCATACTTGTCATACTACACGTACACGGTTGTGTGGGATGTGATAGTTGATATGCCCAAATGACTTAACCATACCCCCTAGCACGATTATTATAGTGTATCTTAACATGCTTACCTACAACCAGATTGTTTTGACCCGCTTGTGTGTACACTTAAATTGAGTAATGAATCATACATGTGATATCCTATAATGTTCGCTATGTCATATATAACTTATGCTGCATATGTCTATTGTCAGTTCGTGCATACATGATCTTAATATGTCAAGCATGATTAGTGCATGAGATGGTAAGTTTTAGCCTCTTCTATGTGCATGTAAAATTGATTATGTGAACATGTTATGGATGCATAGGATGCTATTCCTTTTAATAGGTACATGCTAGTGTGCAATGCCATGATTGAGATATTTTGTGATTGCCCTATGTTTGCTTGTCGCACATGTGACCTCATAGAATACCCTAAGGGCATTGTTGTAACTGTCGGATCCGCGTCTTGTCTTGAGTCTCGTCATCTCTAGTCTTGGTGTGTGTCTGAATCATTAAGGAAGCCGTGTTGTTCTCCCTTGCCCTCCCCTATCTCCGTGACTTCTAACCCCTCGTGATCCCCTTGATGGACATTGACATAGAAGAGAAAACAAGCGATTGAATGGCATCAGAGTGGCGCAACGGAAGCGTGGTGGGCCCATGGACCATAGAATCGACGTCACCAAAGGACGAGCGCCTTTCGAAGATGGCGGTTGCAGACGTAATCCTCCTAGATGACTCAAAAAGTGACGTTCTCTCCTATGCGAATTGGAATTGGTGTCGTGCGATAGGTTTGGAACTAACTAAATGGATGTGTGATGACTAATATGCTGAGCTGGTAGTGAATGATTGTCTGACTAACTTGTGTCTGTGATGATGTATCTTTATGCTTAAGTGTACTGACCTGTTAGTAAATTGGTTATGAGTTATATATGTGGTGGTGTTTCCTTTTTGGTCACGAGTCGAGTGATTCCTTGAAGAGACGGATCGGGAAATGGCAGGTAGATTGATGTCTTCGAGTTGGCCATTGGTTGTGCGAGATGGAGTGCATGAAGGATGAGTTAGCTTGGGTAGAGTCGAGTGAGTTATGACTTGTCGGAGGTAGTGTCCAGTGAGTATATTTGAGCTTCCAGGTAGTGTTGTAAGAGGAAATCGAGTTCAAAATATAAAATATAATTCAAACCAGACTATGCCTACGCAAAATAAATACAAGACCTCCTCCTGATGTAGCAGCGGGAAGTCAGGATCGATCCACGAGGAAGCGTGTCAGCGGATCCTAGGCAGTAGAGTAATCTCACGAACAGAAGTCGACAACAGGGTCCTCGAGCTCGACTAAGGTTTAGTCGACAGAAGCTCGGACTAGTCGAACACAGCAGCACTGCTCGGCACAGGTCTAGTCGATCTCGACTGGGTTTTACTTGAGATCGAGTACGGCTTGTCGAAGTCGAATTGGTCTGGTCGAGAATCTGCACAGGTAAGCTACGGCGACTCTAGGTCGAGAATCAGTAGTCGAGGTCGACCAGATGGTGGTCGAGATCGACGAGAGCAGGGAAATAAAACGAAATAAAAAAAAGAAAGAAAATAAAGAACAAATGCTTTTAGGGTTTCGACTTAAACTGAATGTAAAAAGGCTTCCAAGATTGGGGTTTGCAACGACAATAACCAAGCATGCATAAGGTAGAATCAAACAGATAATCATATAATTCGCATTAAAGGACTAAGCTTTCGCCTTTTCCAACAATTAGACAACTCTCTCAAGAAACCCTAATTGTCTCTACCGATTTTATGTTTATAATCCAAGTTGTTAGCATGGATCTCCATTAGATGGGCAATAAACACATCAACAAGTAGGAAAATGCTCAAAACATGATAAAGGTAGGATCTTTTACCTCAATTATGCATGGCTATCGTCGGGCTCGCCCCAACCCTAGAAGTGGGTTGACTACTCGCGCTTCATTGCAATCACAGACATCATCAATTGAAAAGAAACTACTTGCATAAATATAAACCAAAGTTTACAACCGTTTGAAGCCAACTCCGCTCTCGCTTCACAACTCCAATCGGCCGCTCACTCTCTCTCTCTCCTACTCTCTACTACTTCTCCTACTAAAAATTGAATCTAACTGAAAATTGAATTCCTGAAACTGAGCCCCATGGGCTTTATTTATAGGCTTCATTCCCTAGCTATTCTAGGAAAGAAGATATCTATCTATATCTAAAACTTCAAAAGATAAATAAAATGTTTTAAGGAAATAAATCTAAAAGGAAAAGATAAAACTAAATAGGGTAAGTCTTCATGTCTTGATAGATTGCGTCTTCCATAGATAGAACTTGATGGATTCGGATAGAATCTTCATCCTTTGGCCCCAAGGAATCCCAGCTCGACTAGGACTCGTCACGACGTCGCGTTTCTGGAAACTGCTTTACTCGACATCGACCACGGCTAGTCGACATCGACTAGGACACGCCTTCTCGGCTAACTCTGCTCGATGTGGCTCGGACTTGGGTTCCTGGGCTCGTCGACCTCGACCACACCTACTCGAGATCGAGTAGGGTGTTCACCGACTAGGCTTCTCGGGTAGCTCTCCTCGATGGCCTCGGATCTGGCCCAGGATGGCTTGTCGATCTCGACCAACTCTTGTCGAGATCCGAGTAGGGTTGCTCGAGGATCGCTCTTAGTGGTGGTGTCGAGGACTCCTCCTCGGACTGCTCCGGATGGCTTGTCGATCTCGATAAAGGCTTCGTCGAGATCGAGTAAGGTTGCTCGGCGCCTTCGTCCTTAGCTTCTCGATCAGGCTCTGTCGACAAGGCTGTGCTCGGACAAGCTCGTCTAGGTCGAGTAAGAGCTACTCGAGATCGAGTAGCCTGGGTTCTTGGCTCGATTCGACTGGTTCTGTTGCTCCTTCGACCCTGGACTTCTGTAGTGGTTTTCCGAGCTTTTTCCGACCTTTTGTAGAATTGCTGTAAAATGTCTCGATTTCTGCGAATTAAACAGAAACTGGTGTAGATCCCATAATTTGGCAAATAAACATAAACTACATAGGTTCTGTACTATCTTAGCCCAAATGAATGAAAAAAATGCAGAAATCGATATTAACGTTACTGTAAAACATGGCAAATTCAGCTCACAACAGGTAGGTCTTAGGTGAGGAGTGGAGTTAGCATGACAAGATTTCGAGGACGAGGTCCTAGCTAGAAGGGTCGGTAGGTAGTGGGTGCAAGTATAGGTGGTTAGTGTAGTTCTAAAGGTGGATGAGTGAGCTAGGAATGGATCGGAGGGATTCTCAAAGGGAAGTGTTCTTAGGTGGCTTGGTGTGCTAAGGAAGGTGTCTAGATACTCTAGGAGCAGATCGTGGGTGGCATCGAGGATGATCGATTGAGGAGTGTCTAAGGAATCGTAGAATTGGGGACTAGGTTCTATGCGCGGTGATTGGGAACTGTTTATGGTAAAGGATGAGATTGAGGAATCGCTAAGAAAGAGCAGTATCAGTTTGTACGTAGGATGAGTATTTGGGGTTGCTTAGATAGGGTTGGTGATGCTTGGAGGATTCACGAGGGAAGGATTTCTAGATGCTTTGTTGGAGGATTTTAGTATAGGAAAGGAATCGAGGTTGATGGGTGGAGATTGTTTTGGCTATTAAGGTATTTGGAGATGTGAGATGAGTTTTCGAGGGAAGGCTGGTAGCTAGGCAAGGATGTCGTTGAGATTCTAGTAAGACGGTAGGCTTGAGGATGAGATAGGGAGATTTTGGGCATGAAATTGGGAACTAGGCAAGCGTAAGGCATTCTGAATGTTAGAAGATGAAGGATTTTAGAAGGTTGGTGAAATGTCGGTACTTGGGAAACTCGGATGAGGACGATTTAGGGATTCTGCGGAAATGATGATCGGTAAAAGAGGGCTTTGGATGGTAAGGTGTCATGGTTAAGAAGTAGGAGCTTGAGGCAATTTAGGAATATGAAGAGATGAGGAACTGGAGTAGGACGACGTGAGGATTTCGAATGATTAAGGTTCAGCAAGATTTGGAATGAGGGAATTTGGGAATATGCTGAGACGGTGATCTAGAATAGGTCGGTTGAGAAGTCGTGGATGTTTAGGTTTCGTGACATTCGGAATTGGACAAGTAGGTATCTGTGATCAGTCATTGAGGATAGACGCGGGTGATAAGGAACTCAGTTATTCGTGGTTATGAGTTAGTACTAGACGATTTTCTGCGTTAGGGTTGTTGAGAGTAGGCGGTTGAGTGGATTCTAGCAAGGTAGGATGCTTGTGTTGGGGATGCTGAGGATAATAATGGGAGTGTGAGGTGTGAGATGGTCAGTATGAGTGGGTTCTTAGAGGTGGATGGCTAGTGAAAGTGATTAGTGGTGCGGGAAGTATAATCAGGTTAGCAAGGTGATTTGATATGTCCCTTTGGGAGATGGTGGTTAGGCAGAGTCTTGAGAGCTTAGGAAGAGTCAGCAAGATTGTTAAGAAGCGTCTAGATCGATTGTGAGAGCGGTTTAGTCGAGGACTTGAGATTTCTCTTAAAAGGGGAAGATGAGACTAGTAGAGGACCTCTAGTATGAGGGTATGATTTATAGTTGGTTGTCGGTTGGGTTGTTAAGCTTGACGGATTAAGGGAATTGTGCGATTGGAAACTCCGAGATATGGTTTTAGGTGGTCGAGTAGGATTTGAGGTCGGAATGTCAAAGTAGGATGGTTCTTAGATAGCTTGATGGCATATGAGTTAGGATGCTTAGTAGTTGGTTTAGGTAATTGGCCTTGATTGCGGATAGTTGTAAGGCTAGATAATTTGTATATGAGCGGAATGCAATGGTGTTTAGAATTAATATTCGATTGAGTTGGTAGACCTAGGTAAGAATGACCTTGATGCGAAAGATAAGGAGTAGTGGTCGTGTCTTGTTATGGTTGGTAGTTGTAGGTAGATTCTCTTGAGGATGTAACCTGATGAATGCTTTATTTGGGGCTGAGTGTTGTGCGAATTCTATGCTATAGGCGATGCTGATTCTCTGATGTATTGTCGTTGACAATAGTGACTTGTTAGTACTAACATAGTTATCCCCTGAACCCGATGAAATGCTAGTGTATGGAAGTACTTGTTAATTAGTGTAAGTATGATGTGCTTATCTGATTGATATGATGTGCAACTTATGCGATATGATATGATGAATCCTACTACATGCGATACGATGCTAGAAAGGTTATGGTATGTGACTGTTCGTGACATGAGTATGTCCTGGTTATAATTTTGTGATACGATTGCTATGTTGAACAATTGTTATGATACGTGATGCCTTGAATTGAAATTGCTAGGATTATAGAACCGAATTGATGAAATTTGATTCTGACTTGGAACCTAGGAAGAAAATATGAGATTAGCCCTTAGAGGTGGATGACTCCATCTCCCGAGATATGAAATTTGCTTGACTGACGTCGGATTTGAGAGATCTTGAAAGGTATTTGAAAATGACTAACTTCGATTTTGAGAGACTGAATGCGATTGAGCATTTCAATGATTTTGAGACCAGTCCTTTTCCCATTGAGGACACTATTTGAACTTTTCGAATCGAGCTTGCATTATGACACCCACGAAGTGGATACAAGCATTTTATAGGGGCCCTTATAGACTGCTTACTAAGACCTAGTGGAATCGCTGTAATGCTTTTCGAGTTATGATATAACCGAGAAGTCGAGGTAAGGATGTGGTAAGGGCCCATATCACACTCTCGCTACGACCTATCGGGGATATTATGGTCATGACGACGATACCTTGAGAATCTCATAGGGGCACTTATGAGGCACTTACGGGATCAATGGAATGACCCTTGGACTCACCTATTTCAACTTCTTCCCCTACCATGTTTTGGTTTTAGTCTCGAGGACGAGACTTGTTTTTAGAGGTGGATGATGTAAAGACCCAGATTTTTAAATCTTAATTTTGGAAAACATGAATTTAAATCGGATATTTTAAGAAAAGCTCGCCCTCAATTTAATAAAATCGAAATCGAAACTCTTAGAGCGGATTCCGACCATATTTTGAAATTTATGCAAAAGAGATTTTACCCCGCTTTCATGTGTCAAGAATTTGAAAAAATGATGTTCGGATTTCATTATTAAACTCGGATTAGAAAATTAGAAAATTTATTTTAAACGAGTTGGGATAAGATTGAGTGAGCGGGTTTCGGGACATTATTCCGGGTATTTGAAAATTGAGTTTTGGGGAACACTACTTTCCTTCTTTTCTCCCTTTCCATGTTGCTCAAACCCAGCAGGTTCAGTCTCCCTTTCTAGCTCCTTCCTACCTATCTTGAGCTATCCATTCCCACGCCTTCACCTCCCTCTACTTCCTTGCTTCTCCATTCAAGCAAAGATGCCAAAGCATTTACCTCCCTTGCCTGCAGGCTGTAGCCTATTGGTTCGATTGTAGGAGCACATCCATCCCTTTCTCTTTACATTGAAACCAACGCATAAACCCAAACAACCCATATTTTCCCTCTCTCTCATCCTTTAGACACTCCCAAACACAACCCAAAGGCTTCCCTTTTATATCCATTTCAAATTTCTTCACACCACACCAATCTCTCTACTCCACTTTTCAAGCTGCAACCTTGTTCATATGAAGAAAAAAAATCAATCCCCCATTCCTTATTTCACCCAAATCCCATTCCATTTAAAAGGAAAACGGATCCTTAGATCCAACCCACCACCAGTTTACCCCCACCCCCTATCCACCGTCTCCGACCAGCAGCTCCACTACGCCGCCCTCTGCTTCTAGAGGGATATACCACTTGGTATTCGGTGCTAAGGCCTTATTATATTTATGCACTTGATCTTAGGATCATGTTAGTGTGTTAATATTCCGCCTTGCATCTAGAAGCATCTTTATTAGGACTAGCGTGTGTATGTGTCTGCTTGTTTGAGATTATATTGTGTAGGGCTTCGGTCTGACACCGCCCCGCATACATATTTTTTAGGTTTGTTTTGCAGCATGATTGTTCCTTGCTTCCGTGACGTGGGAACCCTCTTGGGCGATTGCAAAGAAATGGTTTAACCCCACTAACATTGCCCATTAGATTTTAATAAATACGCTTATTGATTTGATTTTGACTCGGCTTTGTCGTGGCACACTATTGTATTACCCCTTGATTCCGCTATTTCCATGATTATGGGGTTTTCACGCTTAGGCTTACGATAGGTACAGGGGACTTCCCCCGGGAGTCCAGCGCTCACTTCGAATTTTGGGTATGAAATCCCGCTTAAAAACGCTAGAGTAGAATTTCAAACCTTCAACCTGTACTCGGGGCGCAAGATCCTAACGAGGGGTTTCATCCCTCGAAATGTAACATGGGAATCATAATCCCGGGCCGTTACAAAAATAGTCGCAAGTGTAACTTTTGTTAGTGAGTAAATTGCAAACGAAGCCTGTGAGGCCTTGTAATCATGGATGTCGAAATCCCAAAAGCGATAGAATGCATATGTTGGCCACCAACCAAGGTGATATAAACAACGTACCCGGGTGTGTAAGTTGGTCTTGAACCATCAATTCTAGAATAGGGTTGAGTGACCACGAGGAGTACCAAGGGAGCCTGAGTTGCGAAAGCTGGATAGTCTTCACCAGTGATCTGGATTCCAGACCCCATCTTCACATTGATTGGTTAGTTTATTCGCTTCCTACACCCACAATTTTATTTTTCATTGTTCTTTTTGTTTATGCATTGAGAACAAAAAATATAAAACATGTGGCTCCAAAGAAAATATGTGGCTCCAAAGAAAAGATTATAAGAATCTTGTCAAGCAAGCCTGGAGACTCACGAGTGCTGGTTCTGCTATGTTCCAGCTAGTACAGAAAACAAAAAATATAAAACATTTGTCAAAAGACTGGAATACGAAGACCTTTGAAAATATATTTCAGCAACTAAAGAAAATAGATGATCTATTACTGCGGTTACAAATGGATAACGGTAGTAAAAACAGTCACGCATTATGGGATAAGCAAATTAGATTAATTAAAAAGAAGGAAATGCTCTTAAAATTTCAGAAGACATATTGGAGGCAGAGATCCAAAAGATGACATCTGAAATTAAAAGATACTAATTCTGGTTACTTTCATAAAATTGCATCTGGAAGAAGAAATAGGAAAGCGATTCGGGAAATGACAAACACAAATGGATTAAATATTATTGGCCAAGAAAGTATCAAATAAGAAGTAAAAAACGAGTTCTATAAGCGATTTCAAATGGAAAACGAGAATAGATCCGTTCACACAAATTTTTTAAATTTAATATCAGAAGAAATCACATACAAAGATAACGAATTCCTTATCAGCCCGGTGTTTAATATAGAAATAAAA
Source organism: Persicaria tinctoria (assembly GCA_037127255.1). NCBI lineage: Eukaryota > Viridiplantae > Streptophyta > Magnoliopsida > Caryophyllales > Polygonaceae > Persicaria > Persicaria tinctoria. The sequence continues at coordinate 34,648,322 of JBANSL010000012.1, read as the reverse complement.
CATGCAGTCTTTGCGCAAGGAGCAAATAAGTCTTCCGGCCCGGATGGTATCACAACAGAGTTTTTCAGGAACTTCTGGGACATCGTTGGCCCATCAATTATAAAAGTGGTTAAAGCTTTTTTCTCCTCGGGACACATGTTAAGGCAAGTCAACCATACATACATAACACTACTACCAAAGTGTGACCAACCGATAACAACAAGCCACTACCGACCCATTAGTTTGTGTAATACAAGCTACCAAATAATCTCAAGAATTCTTACAGAGAGGCTTAAGAAAGTAATGGGAAAACTAACACATCCGTCGAAAGGAGCCTTCGTGGCTAATAGAGCTATCCAGGACAACATCCTTATTGCACATGAAAACTAACACAAAGGAGCATGGAAAAAGCTTATGACCGGGTGAAGGGTCATTTCTATCAGAAGTTAGGGAAAATTTTGGATTTCATCCAAAATTCCTCAACTGGATCAACGAATGTATCCAAACAGTGTCGTACGCAGTCTTGGTGAATAACGAACCAATAGAAATCTTCCTTCCCTAACAAGGCCTCAGGCAAGGAGACCCGCTGTCATCATTTTTATTTATCCTTGGAGCAGAATTTCTATCTAGGGCTCTTCAAATGGAGGCTATCCAAGACAAAAGTGTCATTGGCTTCCAATGCGTTAGGAACTCCATGAGAATCCCCTTTCTTTCCTTTGCAGATGATATGATGATTTTCTGTAAAGGTAGTGCGTCATTGGCTTGCCAGAAGGTTAAAACCATCATTGACGATTACTGTGTTGTATCGGGGCAGAGAGTCAATTACCAAAAATCGGCATTCCAAACCTCTATAGGTATAACCGATAGAATAAGATCTATTCTTCAAGGGATTCTGAATATCCCCAACTCAACAAATTTAGAAAAATAACTTGGTTGCCCTATCGTTAATGAAAGAGTTAATAAACAAACTTTTGAAGAAACTGTTATTAAATCCGAACAACAACTTACAAAGTGGCATGCTAATTCCCTTTCACAAGAAGGGAGGGGGGTGCTCATAAAATCAAACTTAATGGCCAAACCCAACTACTATGCAGAGTTTCATGATGCCCTCAACAATCCATAAAGAATTGGATAGAATTAACAGAACTTTCTTCTTGAATAAAGATTTACAGCACTCCCCGCTTATTAGTTGGGATAAGATATGCAAACCAAAGCGGTTGGGGGGTATGGGTCTCAGCAAAATGAGCAACATCAATATTTCCCTGCAACTAAAACTTCTCTGAAAAATTCTGGCAGAACCAACGAACATTTGGGTAGCAATAACAAACCAAAAATACTTAAAAAATAAATCCATCCTTGAATACCGAAGATGTGATGCTGCTTCTTGGCAGTGGAGTAAACTAAGTAAACTCATTCCTCTCTTTCGCAAAGGCCTGGTGTGGAATATCTGTAATGGTGAATCAGTTAGTTTCTAGAATGACCGGTGGTGCGGTTCGGACTCCTTCAGTTGTATGGGAATTTCTCCCCAAACCAACACAAAAAGTTTCAAAGTGGCAAAGTTCATTAAAGAAGGAAAATGAGAATGCGAAGCCCTAGCTGCCTATGTACCACAAAACATTGTTCATGAAATCATGGATGTATGTATGTATGTGTGTGTGTGTATATATATATATATATATATATATATCATCACACCAAGGAAAAGACCATTTGTATTGGGAAGAAGACAAATCGGGATGGTTTACGATGACTAGTGCTATGAAAATGCTTATAGGGGGGGGGGTAACATGACAAACTTCCCACATGCCGGCTGGATGTGGAACCTAGATATTAAAACCAAAAATAAAAAAATTCATGTGGAAAGTTAGCCTTGATGGTCTACCCACAAAGGACAGACTCGCAAGGAACAATATCCCGATTCCGAGAAGTTGCATATTTTGCAATCATCACAACGAGGATGCATATCACTTGTTTGTCGAGTGTCCTATGATAACCTCAGAAGCATTAAAAGATCAAATTGTACAATGATATCACCAACGAACACCCAATACGAGGGGCCAAATGACGCCACTTATGAACCACATCATGACGCTACCGGTTGCCAATAAATCTTTGATTGCCATTAAATGGTAGTCGATTTGGTGGTTCATGAATCAAGTCTTGTTTCAAAATAGGAAATTCCCGACACCAGACGAAATAAGACAATTTGTTGCTCACCAAAAAACGATCTGGGAAAAAGCTAAGGTATATGATACGGAGATGAATGACCCACAAACCACTACGGAGAAATCTGGAAACTCCAAAAAGAGGAAGTCGAAACATGAGAGATGGGTGAAGCCAAGAAGGGACCATACGGGCCCGCCTTGCTGGTTCATCAACAGTTTTTCAACCACCAAACTCCGGTGGAAGCAGAAGCTAGGGCTGTTCTTATTGGGGCTAATATGGCTATCTCAAAAAATATTGAACAGTGTTCTATTGAGAGAGATTGCCTCTCGGTGGTCAACGCTATCAAAAAAATCTGGAAGCCTCCATGGCATATAGAAACAATAATTTCAGATATCCAATCCTTACTCCTTTCTCGGGGTGGGATCAAAATCAACCACATTGGATGCCTTCGGAATAAAGTGGCGGACAAGGTCGCACACCTTGGCCACGGTATTCCTGCCTCTCATATAAAACAACATAAAGATCTTCGTGATCTCATCCGAAAGGATGCTCTCGGTTCGCCAGGTTAGCCCTGGCCTACTGAATTCTTACTTAATCAAAAAATTAGTGTAATGTTAGTTTAGTTCATGTTTATTTTATGTTCTATGTTTAATTTTTAAGTTATTTATTTTATTTTATTTATGTTTGAAGTTTTAGTTTTAATTCATGCATCATGTTCAATTTATTTGTTATAAAATGTCAAAAAACCAAAAAAAAAATATAAAATATTGCAAAAAATGAAAGGAAAAAAAAAAGAGTTTTCATCCATTACATATATGTGTTATTAAAGATACCCATCTATTTTGAGTTTATCCTATCAACTTTATTCTAGCACAATCTTATATATCCCATGGAATTCTGGAATGATTTGACCTTGTCTTTAAAATTGTTTTTATGTGGAATATGACTTGGCATAGGTAATTGAGCATGTATGATCTAAGTTTGTGAGCATGCTTGATATTCAACAAGAAATTGTCCTAGTGAGAATTTTGACTTGGCATAGGTAATTGCTTTTGTTGTGTGATTTACTCTTCCTATACATTTATCTTTGAGTATTGACATGGTTATCTATTTTCGAGGTCGATTATATACATGATCATTGATTGATAAGTTCAAATGATAGAGGCACCTTTTAGCCACATTTTATCCATGCATGTCTACCCTATGTTATATCTTGTTTTGAAACCAATTTGAGCATTTAGCCTATTTTTATTTGTAAGCTCCACAAAAATGCATTAATCCTAGCCTATGATAAGTTTTACCCTCCCCGGAGAAATTAAGATTTAGAATTGGTTATGGAAATCCATTTGGAGTTATGTTATGGAGGAAGAAGCTAAAGTGTGAGTTTGTTATGATTTATGGTTTTGGAAAAGATGTAATGTTATGTGGTTATAGTTCCCTCATATTATGCATATTATTATCATTATTTTGGCTCAAGTAAAAAAAACAGTTTCGAAAAATAAAATAAAATAAAATAAAGAGCCTATGTTATTCATTTTTACATATGGGGAGTTGGATTGATGTATGGTTGAGAGATTATTTGGTTGGGTGTTGTATATGCACATATATGAGCATATTTGAGATTTTGAGATGATTATTGGAGTTTATTGATATATTTATGAGAGTTGTGTTATTTGGAGGATTATTTAGCATATTGTTATATTATGTTGAGAGTTGTGTTATATTGAGAGCTTGATGTACCTTTGAGTTGGTTTGTGTTATGTTGGGAGTTTATAAGAATCTTATTTTCCCGGAATTAATAGCACCACATGACCAAATACAATTTCTTACCCTTATGTTTTTACCAAGTCCCATTACAACCCTGCCGAATGGAATCTTCTATGAAGGTTTCCATTGAGCGAAAGTCCTCTTGATGTTCTTGCTTTTGCTTTGATGTATCCGGTGGAGATTTTGTGGTATAAATGTTAATATTTGATTCGATACTTGTATATGGAATTGAGGTGAGTGTATGCTTAAAAGCCTAAACACATGAGAGCGAGAGAAACACATATTTTCCTTTCTGAGTTGGATTTTTTAGCATGAAAGCTACTTGATCTCATATATACATGTTATGAGGTTTATGGGCCTTATTTATATTTGCACTATGATTGAAGTTGCTTTTGATGAGTAAAATAGTGAAGGAATTTCCTGTGGGATGCATAGATGATGGTTATGTTTTATGGTTTCTTTAGGACAAGCAAGAACTCAAGTGTGGGGAGGTTTTATAATGCATATTTCATATAGGCCTTAAAGGTAGTTCTTATTGCATTTAGACAGGAGTTTTACATATGTTTTACTGTATTTCCATATCTTTCTTGTGAAGTGTTCGAGTTCAAAATCTACGTCTTTTTAGTGTTTAATTTGCAATTTTACATTCCGACCTTGGATGAGATCTTGGAGGGGCTTAAATGACTTACTTTGGAGCATAAGAAGGCTAAGGAAGGTGCTACAAAGGAGCAATGAAGCACAACATCAAAGCTAAGGAGAATGTTGGTCACTGTTGGGATGGCGCCCGCCACTTTTCCACCGGCGCCCGCCGCTATCCTGTGTTCAGCAATTGCCGATTTTAGTCCGAAGATTCTATTAGATTATTATTTTATTATTTTATTCTCTAGGGTTTTTCATGACTCTATTTAGGTTATTTTCATTCATATCCAGCCGTGTGCTACTTTGTTGGGAGGAGAGAAATACTTTGAGAGAGATGAGCGTTACCTTGGCTATGAGTTTCTAAACTCATTGTTTCGCCTGTGATTCGAAGAGATGGTTGAATGAATTGTGAGGATCTGATTTCAATTAGTTATTTCTAAGTATATTTATCATCTTGTTCTTATTGATTATATTTGTATTCCTTTCTATGATTGATCACTATGTTAGGAATTGCATCTATGCTATGAATTTGTTGTTTTCTTCTAGATAGCAAACGAAGTCATTGATTTAGTGATATTTCTATGTCTTTGTAGTGGATGATTTCGATTGATCTATGTCGACTAGATGTTTATAGGGCCAAGAGGGTTGCTCTCTTGTCTTCTATTTGCATTGAATCGATATGTCAATTGGTCTTAGAACTTGAGTGTTTAATGCTATTCTTTAGTGATATTGAATAAGAAGATTGTATTTTTGCGGATCTATCAACCTTAGTCAAGTCAACATATGCTTCATAAATATCTATTGAATCAATCCTAGGATCTTGAACCACAACCATTGTAGAGAATTACAGGTGAAATGTTTTCTATCTTATTATCACTACTTTGCAATCATTGATCTATCCTCTTTACCTTGTTATCAATTTTCCATAAACTATTGCTATTGTCTTAAGAATCATTGTTAGGAATATTGATTTGCAACCATTATTCCCTGTGGGTTTGACTCCGGACTTCATCGCTATACTAGTTTATTGGTTTGTCAATCTATTGGTTTGAGCATTGAGTTATGATATTATTGATATTTGGCAAAGGACGAAAAAACCAATGACATTCGTCTCGCACCAGGGGTATTACAAATTACAATCTCCCCCACTTAAAGCACTGATGACCCCGTCATGCCTAATGGACTGCCCTCCGGGAGGAGCGTACCCGAGCATACTGTCGGCGCACCTCCGGGCCCAGAGTCGGCTCTGATACCATCTGTAAGACCCGGGATCTTAAGAGGCGCCAACCCATACCACCTAGCCCTCTTAGGTCTGTTGTCCTCACTTGGAGCCTGAAAAGAAAGAGCTCTTGTGACATGGGTAGGGATTGAATCACTTATAAATCACTCCCAACATCCTTATGATATCCGATGTGGCATGGGGATGTTACAAAAATAATATGATGAGATGATGTGACATGCTATAAGATGAACTGGCTTGGGATGAGTTGAGGAAAGTTGTGATGAATTAAAATGATGATGATACAGATAAGATGTGATGATCAGTTCTATGATTTTGTGAAACTTATGTGTGATATTGGTTATGCTTTGTGTACTTTAGACATAGACTTATTTATGTTCATTTATATCTGCTAGGTGATATGTGACATGTTGGCTAGTGCTTTATCTTGCTGCTTTGCTTTTGTTGTTCTGCGCCTCCAGGTAAGTTCCTCCGGGGATTACTCAAGATTCGGACCTCATGTTTGGGTGTTATATAGGGTGTTAGGTATTGCATCCTGCATCTCATATAATAGCATGCCCAGGTTGCACAAATGATATAACATATGATTGCTATATGTGATTGATAGAATGGTCGTTAAATTGTGAGTCTTAAAGTCTTTTTCTAGGTTCACCGGGGACATTTATGTTTTAGATCGATCGGGTTCCCCATTAGATGTAACGGCCCGAGATTATGATTCCTGGGTTACGTTTCGAGGGATGAAACTCCTCGTTATGATCTTGCGCCCCGAGTACAGGTTGAATGTTTGAAATTCTACTCTAACGTTTTCAAGTGAGATTTCATACCCCAAATTCGAAGGGATTGTTGGAATCCCCGGGAAAGACCCTTGTACCTGCCATAAGTCTAAGCGTGGAAAACCAACAGTCATGCAAATAGTAGAATCAAGGTGTAATATAAGAGGGTGCCACGGCAGAGCCGGGTCAAAACCAAATCAATAAGCGTATTTATCGAAATATAAGGTTAGAACATTTCTTTGCAATCGCCCAAGAGAGTTCCCATGTTATGGAAGCAAGGAACAATCATGCTGCAAAACAAACCTAAAAAAATATGTATACGGGGCGGTGTCAGATCGAAGTCCTACGCAATATAATCTCAAACAAGCAGAGACATACACACGCTAGTCCTAATAAAGATGCTTCTAGATGCAAGGCGGAATATTAACACGCTAGCATGGTCCTAAGATCAAGTGCATAAATATAATAAGGCCTTAGCACCAAACATCAAGTGGTATATCCCTCTCCTACCTCCACCCCTTCCGATAGGGCGGAGACTAGCCAGCTCATGAATGTATTCCATAATAATTGGACGGCACGCATGCCCAACCCGTATCCACAATAAAGCCCGCAGACAGCTCATAATATAAGGAAGTTCCATGACTCAAGACGGGACCCGATGGGGCTGGGCCGTCCTATAACCCTAGCAAAGACTCTATTCACTTCACAGATAACGGTCGTTCTGTTTACAAAAACAATGAGTAAACGAATTCTCAATCATGAGTGCAATCCTAGCAGGATACTACATGACATGCTTTATTATGAATGCAAGCACCTAGTATGCACATGGCTACAAGCAGGGAGATCTCTTTTCGAATATGAGTGAACTCATATAGGAACTCACTTGGCTATGCAGAACAACATAATAGAAGATCCGGCAAGTAGCGCGGAAAATCAAACAATATTGCCTAGATAAATATGAGAACACATATATAAGTCTACATCTAACCATTCAATCACTCAAGGCACACCATCATTCAATAGAATCATAACCACATCGAAATCATCATTCCATCAACTCAAGTATTCATCATATCGCCACATTCCGTAAGATCACATCATTCTCATCGTTCAATTTAGCCACATTCATGTGTCCATCATAATATCTCCACATTTTTATATATCTCAAAAGTATATCATTTTCATCATAGTTCATGAGGTATAAATCAAACGATACATCATTCTAATATCTCATCATGCCTTTAGTCAACCAATCATGCCATTAGTCCACACAAGTCATGATATTAGTCAATCAATCATATCAACAAGCTAGTTAGTCACCGAACCAGTTAGATTCCCAAGTTACTTCCAAAACCACTTCGAAATCCGAGTTAACTAGTTAAAAATTACGACCTTGGGAAATGTTCGTCAAATTCCTTCTTCTAAAATCCAAGTCTCATAATATTATATTTTTAAATCACCATAATATTATATATTTAAATCTTAATAATAATGTTTTATATTTTAAATCTCAATAATATTATATAATATTTTTAAATACCATTTCCTCTTAACCACTTTCATAAAATACCTCCAAATCCCTTAAAAATTCCAACCATTTTTATTTAATAAAATCATCTCTTTATGGAATTAACAAATTGCCCCTTATTTTGTAAAAATTGTAAATCGCCCCCTTCATTTTGTTAAAGCTCCCAAACCGAGTTCATTGAAAAGAATTTATGCCCAAAACCGAGATTAGTATATTATATTGAATAGGCCCAATGTTGATTTGCTTTTGAAATCCCCAATTCGGCTCACATGATTAGGTCCACAATTCTAAATGTTCCATTTCCCTTCCCTGAAGACAAATAGAAAAAAAAAGTGAGGGGATGGGGTCGGATGATGTGTAAAAAAAAAAAGGAAAGGGCCCCAGGGTGAGTTGGTGTGTGAGATGGCAAGAGTGGGATGCCACAACTCTTTCTTCTACCTTTCTATTCGAATGAAAGGAGGAGCAGAGACCTCCATTTTTGCCCAGAAAACCGAAGGGAAGGGAGAGAAAAGGGAAGGCCTCCGACAACGATTCCGGACCCGGACTCCGACCAACTAATCGACTACCCAACACCAATTCACACACGGACAGAAAAAGGAAAGGAAAGGAGAAGGAGAGTTACAAGGGGGGTCTTGAAGGTCGTCGGAGAACTCGTTGGAGGTTCCTCAGGCTTCGTCGGAGACGGAATCAAGCGGGCTTAGCCTAGGAAGGGAGGAAGAGGCTTAAAGGCGTGACCTTTATGGAGTTTTCAATCGAACACAGAAAGGAAGGAGTCTTACCCGGTGCTTGTGTGAGAACAGAGGATAGAGAGAGCGGGTGGCGGCTCGGCGGCGGTCAGCGCCGGCGGACGTGGCGTCTACTGGCTCGAACGGATGTCGGAGGAGGCTTTTGCTGCTCGGATTCGAAGGAGGAAGTGATGGAGTTGCTGATGCTCGGGTAGGGCTCGAGAAGTGTTCGAGAGGTGCTAGGAAGAGCTAGGGAGCGAAAGGTGAGGTAGCGATGGCGTGGTGTTGATGGTGGCCGGCGGAAGCCACAAGAAGGATGAAGAAGAAAAGGGAGGTGTTTGAAATTGAAAAAGGAATGTGGAGAGTGGGGTTGTGTTCTGATCTCCTTGAAGTACTGTTGGGTTGTTTTGAAATCAAAATGGAGACTTAATGGGGAAAGGAAGATGTGGGGATGTTGGTTTGCAGTGAGAGGAGATTGTTTTCACTTTGAATCAAACACAAAAAGGGGTCTACTTGTGCAGGCGTGAGTTGCAGACCAAGCCCGGATTTCTTTTTTTTTCTTTGACACTTTTCCATAAACGGGGTGAAAATGTGGGTAAGAGAAATGAGAGGGTGTGTGTTGGGTTTAATTGGGAAAAGAAACAAAGAAATGAGCTGGAAAAGGAGGTTGCTTGCAGCTGTTGCCTCTGATCGAAAAGGGAGAGGAAGAGGGATTTTGGTTGATCTGGAAGAAGTCAAGGGGGAAAGAGACAAAAAGGATATGTAGTCCCCCTAATTCTCAAACTTACAAATACCCGGAATCAAATTCCGAGACTCGTTCTCTCGATCTTATCTCGGCTTGTTCAAAATAAATTTTAAATTTTCCAATATGAATTTAATAATGAAATATGAACATCGTTTTCTAATTCTTGGCATATGAAATCGGAATAAACTCTATTTTGCATAAATTTCAAATTTTGGCCGGAATCCGCTTTAGGAGTTCTAAAATCCGTCTTAGCGAGTTTTCCGTTAAATTCCTATTTTAAATTCATTTTTTATATTTTCCTTTTTTTTTTGAAAAAAAAATTAGGATTTACAATCCGAGCCTTTACATCATCCACCTCTAAAAACAAGTCTCGTCCCCGATACTAAAACCAAAAGAAGGTAGGGAATGACGTTGGAAGTAGGTGAGTGCAAGGACCATTCCATTGATTCCGTAAGTGCCTCATAAGAGTCCCTGTGAGATTCTCACAGTATCGTCGTCATGATCATAATATCCCCGATAGGTCGTAGCGTGAATGTGATATGGGCCCTTACCACATCCTTACCCCGACTTCTCGGTTATATCATAACTCAAAAATCAATATAGCATCTCCACTAGGTCTTAGCAAGCAATCTATAAGGGCCCCTATAAAATGCTTGTATCCACTTCGTGGGGCGTTGTAATGCAGGAGCAGGGTTGGAAAAGTTTCAAAAGAGTTTCTCAATTGGAAAAGGATTGGCCTCAAAATCATTGAAATTCTCATTCGCGTTCGGTCACTTAAAATTCAAGTTAGTTCTTTTTAAACACCGCTTCAAAATCATTAAAATCCGACGTTAGTCAAGCAAATTTCAAATCTCGAGAGGTGGAATCATCCACCTCTAAGGGCTAATCCCATATTTCCTTCTTAGATTCCAAGTCAGAATCAAATTTCATCAATTAAGTTCTAGCATCCTAGCAATTCCAGCTCACGACATCATATAACATAATAATCGTATAGCATAGCAATCATATCACGTATTCATAAACAAATCATTCTCATGTCAGGGTAGTCACATGCCATAAAATATCTAGCATAGCATTGTACATAGTAGAATTCATCATATCATGCAACAAAAGTTGCACATCATATCAATCAGATAAGCACATCATACTTACACTAATTATCAAGCATCATCACATTAGAGGCAAACAAGTACTTCCGTACACTAGCATTTTATCGAGTTTAGAGGATAACTAGGTTAGTACTAACAGTTCACTATTGTCTATGACAATTCATCAGGGAATCAACATCGTCTATATATAGCATAGAATTCGCACAACAGTTGGCCCCAAGTAATGCATGACACTAGATCATATCCCCGAGAAAACCTTTCCATAGCTACCAAATACAATAGGACACGACCACTACTCATCATCTCTCACATCAACATCAACCTCACCTAGGTCTACCAACTCTATCCAATACTAGTTCTAATTACCATTGCATCCTGCTCGTATACAAACTCTCTAGCCTCATAACTATCCACACGCAAGGCCAAATACCCAAACCAACTAATAGGTATCCCAACCCCTATGCCATCAAGCTATCTAAGGATCAATCTACTTCAACATATCCCGATCTCAACTCCTAACTTCCATTTGACCATCCAAAACTATATCTCAGAGTTCCCAATCGTACAATTCCCTCATTCCGACAAGCTTAACAACTTGACCAACTACCAAGACTCCCTATAAAGTACACCCGCGTCATAGGGGTTTTCTACCAATCTGACGGAGGGAAAACCTGTCGTTGATCCGTCAAAGTAAACTCAAACCTATAACTAGTATAGCAATAAGCAAGAGGTCGATCCACAGGGAAAGTCATAACTCAAGTGTAATTCAGGTGTCAATCAAAGTAACCAGTTTGGGGGGGTTTTTGTGTGGGAAAGTTTCGCCTTTTATCAAAGTGAAGTAAAGAAAGCAAAGCAAACGAATTTGGTTTTTTAGACAATTTGGAGAAGCAATTCTACCTACAATTTTCCACTTTATTGGATTGAAGTGATCCTTGTAACTTCTTCTTGTCCTATTAAGTTTCCTATGAATGCCCTTGTCCCGACCTAATATAGTTACTAGTATAACCAGTCCTAGTAACCCTTATCAATCGAACAGTCCCTAAAGAAGGATTTAACCCAATTGATAGCTTTAAGTTCAGAGATTGGTCAATGTATTTGCAGTCCCTAAAGAGGGATTTAACAACACATTCAACTTCCTACTCATTCAATTAGTTCAACCAGCCCAAAAGGAACAAGTTTGCCACTTAGGTTAAAGTTCACAACCAGGAATCTACAAAACCTTAACAATTGAATTGATCTAAAAAGTTGGTCAGACAAGATAGAACAAATCAATAAACAATCAAGCACAAAGAAGTTGAAGCATTCAAATATAAGAAACAAGGAAAGAGAATTAGAAACTCACAATCAATCCAAATAAAGCTTCAAATTGCAGGCAGAATAAACGAGTTTAGTTCTTCATGGAAGACATCGCTCAAAATCTCTAAAGTGTCTAATGAATGAATAGAATAAAAGTGCTGGAAAAATAACTAAAAGGCGGCCTTATAACAGCCAAAGTCGGCCATCAAAACAAACAAATATATCTAGGGTTTTTAATTATTCAAAACGTTGTGCACAGACGCTGATGACCAATGATGCGGCTGCGACATAGATGTTGCGGCCGCGGAATACTATTTCTTCGTACCTCGTTGCAATTGATTGGTCGCGGCCGCGGCATGGTTGTTGCGACCGCAGCTAGGGGCCTTTCACGAAAAGCCCGTCTCGAATTTTCTCTTGTTGTCAACAGGAAAGTTGTAGCTCTTTGAAAGATCTTTCAAACGCATGGTCATAATAGTCAATCGGACAACCGAGGCCTCCAGAAAGTGCAAAACAAGTTCAGCATGTCTGGAGACAACTTTTGCAGACTTGTTCTTCGTTTAGGTTCGCTTCTTCTTCTCAGGACCTCTTGAGATCTTCATCTAAGCTTTTCCGATCAACTAGACATTCTCATCTAATGCGTTAACACCTCCTGTCTCATCATCGGATCCACGATTACTTGAAACAATCAATAAATGTGTGTAGATTTCGACTCCACTAACTTAGAGAGCAAATATGCAAATTGTACTTAATTCATCCATGAAATGCATATTAACTAAGCTAAATGCAACCTATTATGCCTACCTAATTGCATGCTATCACAATCCCATCTATACCCATTAAGAGAAATCCCATCTAGTGCTACTCTCAACCACGAATCACCCGGCCCTCGTCACCCGCGCCTATCCTCAAAGACCAACCGTTGATTCTACCAACTCATCCCATTCCGAAACTCATGAAACTTGAACCACTCGTGACTTCTCGAGCCAACCTACACTAGATCCTCTTCCCAACAATTTTCCAAAATTACCTCAAGCTACCACTCCTTAACTAAGATCATTCTCCCCAAGAAAACCTGATGTCACCCTAGCTCGAATCACCCCTAATATCGCAACCCAACCAACTTTCTCACAATTCTCCAACTTATAGAATTTCCAACATCCTCTACCTGGATTAGTTCCCTCAGCTCCATACGTTCCTAAATTGCCTCAGATCACGCTTCCTCAAGCATCGAAATCACCGCCGCTTAAACCCTTATGTACCGATCATCATTTCCACATAACTCATATGACATCCTCATCTTAATTTCCCAAGTACCGCATCTTCGACAAACCTTTTAAAATCCTTCTTATGCTTGCGTTTCCAATACTTTTCGCTTTGCCTAGTTCCCCAAATCCATGCTCAGGCCGGATCTCCCTGTCTCGAACCTCAAGCAATCTCAATAACATTCTCGTCTAGCTACCAACATTTCCCTGAAGATTCAACTCACATCCTCAAATACCTCTACAGTTAAACAATTTACACACATCAATCTCGATTCTTCCCCTATACTAGAATCCTTCACTCATAACTTCACCACACACTTCCCATCTCACCTAAATGACCTCAATTATACATCTCCCTATAGACCTGATATGAACAACTTAATCCCCAAGAACGATAACTTCCCAACAATTATCATACTACTCATCCTTAACACTTCCTCAATCTCATCCTTTACCAAAACCGTTCCCAATCACCGCATATACAACCTAGTTCCAAATTCTATATTCCTTATACATTCCTTAGTCGGTCATCCTCAACGTCACCCACGATTCGCTCCTAGACTATCTAGACACCTTCCTTAGCACATCAATCCATTTCCCAACACTTCCCCTCAAGAATCCTCCCGATCCACTCTTAGCTCTCTCCTTCACCTCTAGAACTATGTCGATTGCCTATACTCACACCAATCTCAAGGTCACCCTCATAGAACTAGTCTAGACCTCAGCCACTACCCTCCTATGCCACACGCTCACACCACGCACCCCACTACCCACCGACATTTCTAGCTAGAACCTCTCCCTCAAAATCTTGCCATGCTAACTGTACTCCCCACCTAAGACCTGCCTGAAAGCTCAATTATACTCACTCACAACTATATCTGACAATCCTAACTCACTCGACTCTATCCAAGCTAACTCATCCTTCGTGTACCCAATCACACATAACCAATGACCAGATACAAAGACCTCAAACCCACCTGTCACTTTCCGACCTAGCTTACCGAAGAACCTCACGACTCATACTCAAGAGAGAAACGCCATCAACCATATATACCCTACATCTTACTTACTAGCGTATTAGTATACTAGAGCATCAAAGCATATCATCATAGGCACAAATCAGCCAGGCAATCATTAATTACCATTTTAGTACATTAGTCATCACACTTTCAATTACGTCAGTTCTATGCCTAGCGCACAACATCAATTCCGGCTAATAGGAGAATCTGTGGTTTGAATTAAGAATGCTCTTCCTCGGGTCAGTTGGGAGAATCTTGCTCACGACTGCCATTCTTGAAGCATATTCGTCCTTTTTTTCCATCGGTGACGTCGTCCTTGGAGTCTATAGGTCATGGACCCACCACGCTTCCGTTGCGCCGTTCCGGTGCCACGTACTTGGTCATCAGCTCTTCCTTTTGTATCAACATTCATCAGGGGGTCGCAAGGGTTAGAAGTTAAGGAGATAGGGGAGAGACAAGGGCAGACAACACACACCCTCAAGAATTTTAGACATGCACCAGGACTAGAGATAACGAGACTCAAGACAAGACGCGAACCCGAGAGTTACAACAATGCCCTTAGGGTATTCTATGAGGTTATAGGTGCGGCAAGCAAACACATGACAATCACGAAATATCTCACTCATATTATTCCACACTAGCATGTACCTATTAAAAGGAATAGCGTCCTATGAGTTCACAACATGTTCATCTAATCAAATTTTTCATGCACGTGGAAGCTAGCACTTTATCATTTCATTGACCAGTCATGCCTTACATATTAAGATCATGAATAGATGGAACGACAATGGACATATGCAACATAAGTTATGCAGGATCTAGCGAGCATCATAGAATATAACATGTATGATTAATCACTCACCTTAGATACACACATAAGCAGATCAGGACAATGTGGGGTCAATGCAAGCATGCTAAGATGCTCCCTACTAATCATGCTAAAGATATGGCCAGGTCATACAGGGTGGTATAACAACTATCATATCATGTACATCCATATTCGCATAGTAATGCCAAGACGTCACATAATCATACGAGGGCCTATAACTGAAAGGTATATGTCTTACATGATACTAGAAACACTCGTTAAACATGTACACAGTCAACATGGTCTAATTAAATAAACTCGACATGCTAGAATAATCATCTCATATATGAGACACACAACGAGGGTTGACCACACTATCATGGACCTAATTCAAGGGAGAGAAACAATCATGGCAATTCACACATGCTACACATATATTCATTCATAATTGCAATCATGGAAGATATCAGACAAGTCATGCTGGAATATATCAATGCATTATGTCATGCAATTAAAATGAGGGTTACTATTATAACCGGACCAAATTCTCCAAAGGCAATCACCGACTCACTACCCTGTTTCTCATAGGACGCTAGTATGACTCGCTCGGTAGAACACAAGGACATTCATGTTGTTTCTGAGAGGTAAGGGTAGAACTCGTGTTTAGACTCTTGTGGAAAGAAGACATGGATGACCATTACGAGGATCAAAGGGGTGACTCCATGAGACAACTCATTACTAACTCGAAACTACTTCAGTCATCACTCCCACTAACATACTCAAGTAACCCTCACATCCGACACGGTTTCCGAAGGTAATTAGTTAACCAACCCAAATTTCCCGTGGAAGACACTAACCTCCGGTACAAGACCCGTGATAAGGGGATTTTCAGTCACCTTATCAAATTTGGCGTCGTTGCCGGGGAGTCAAATTGCTATTTATGTGCTTGTTTTTGTGTGTTAATTTAATTAGCTACTAACTTTTGTTGTGAACCTATCTTACGGTTCATGACACATATGCTACTAACCGTTTAACATGTTGAGATTATCGCAGTTCGAAGATGAGAATTTTCACCTATATCTCACTAGGTTGCAGAGGTGTGTGGATATCCGCAATGAGCGAGGTTTCCACGATAGCTTGTGAGATATGGTTGTCCGCGTTGTAGAGGGGATGACTGCTGAGACAAAGGCACGTGCTATATACATGAGCAGTGGAAATCTAGCACGGTTAAGTTTGGTGGGAATTTGGGATCTTATCTGCTACATGGGTCACAAGGCCTTGCAGGAAGTGTCCTTCGCGCTAGAACCTCAACCAATGGATTACTTTGACACATCTTTGGAGGATCTATCTAAGGCCTCCTACGAGGAGAATGAGCAATTGTGTCATCAGATCATTGAACTAGATGAACGAGTGCACCGAATGGTCCAAGTGGGGAATGATATTATAGCATGTGAAGCGAGTGAACTACCGTCTAAACCGGTGGTTAACCCGATAGAGAGCCTCACCACGAACACCCTAGGGAGTGGAAAGGACCTGTTTGTCACACCCGAGGGAAGCTCAGAAAGTCATGAAGATGTAGGTGAGTGTGTGCTTCATATTCCTCCCTCATTAAGTTCATCTGAGTTTACTCCGCTACCTCCCCTACCCTTGAGATATGAGCATGATAATGTTTTGGCGAAGGAGGATATGTTCGCATATGATGACAATTTCTTCAGCGATGAAGAGGAGAGTACACTACTTCCTAACACGGAGTGTCATGAGTCGATGTGTGAGATTCCATGTGATTTATTGCCTCCTTCATTCGATGAGATTGTCTTGAGCTCGCCTATCAAGGAACCGAGTCTGGAGCTGATTTCTATGGCTCCTGAGCAAAGAATTGATATCCTCTGCAATGGTGAGATGTTCGGTGATTATGTCGACCCTTGGCCTCATTACTTCGACATACCACCAATGGAACTGAGTTGGTGGTTCTACATACCCGCGGCGCAGAGTCACACTCGGGCATATGAGACGTTGAGGACATACTTTGACTTCAACTTATTCGTATGTAGTGTCCGCCTACCTAGATGGTGTGCACAAGAGTTTGATTTGTTGCTTAGGGCGCTGACGATGTCCGAATAGGTCTTAAACGGACAACCAAAACATCGAGTCTATGAAGTTAACCAAGGACACTTCTTGGGAGGTAACCCAAGGTTAGTATTTCATAATTATCATTTTTCATAATTTTATTAGGTAGTTTTTATTATTTTTTAGTTTTTTTTCTTTATTATTTTTGGGTCTCCGGAATGCTAACATGTAGGGTTCGGAAGCGAAAAAAGAAAAAAAAAGACGTCCAAAATCAAGAGAATTACAGTAGGTTACTCGAGTGAAGAGCTCGGTCGAGTTCTTTGGCCAATCCGAGTACCAAACAGTTCTCCGAGTAGGAACTCGGGTGCGACAAAAAAAACTCGATCGAGTTTTTTTTATCGCACCCGAGTTATTAAGCTTCCCACATATAAAAAAAATGCGATGTTGAACCCGTCAATCTCGTCTCTCTCTCCCGAGTTCCTTTGCTCTCCCCTCCGGCCGCCAGGCGCCAGCAGCCGTTTCCCAGCGCGCCGCCTCCCCGAGTCTAGTCTAACCAGCTCTCCGACGGCCGAGTCCCACTCCGGCAACCCACCACATCCGACAGCATCCTTCCTCTCTCTCCTCTCCTCTATTATAGCCGTCCAGTAAGTTTTTCATAAACCCTACAATTCTTAGTTTTGTGAAATTTATTGAATTTATGACATTGATGAATTGATCGGGTGAATTAGGAATTTGTTGATGAGGAATTTGTGGATGAATTAGATTGATTGAGGCTTGTGATTTGGATTTGGGATTTTTTGTGCCTAATTGTTAAATTACAAATTTGGGAATTATGAGTCTTGAGCATTTGAATTGATCTTGCTTTTTGATATTAAACTTGATAAGAGTTTCTTGTTGAGTTTATCGATTATAGTTTTGATCAATTTATTCTTAATTGTTATCAATTTGCAAATTGTTGATGTTTGTGGCTTTGTTGTGTGTTATTGTAAGTGGTTTGACACCATTGAGTATTATTGAAAGTTGTCCTTTCTTGGAAAACAAAGATTTCTTGTTGGTGTTGCCTTGTCTTTGGTTGTAGATGGTAGGCTGTGGTGTCTCCTTGAGGTCGAGACGAGAAAGAACAATGGCTCATCACACTCCTGTGTTTGAATTCATCACCTCCCCTTGATACGTAGATCAGTAGATGACTCCGTAAGTATTCTTCTCCTTCTATTTTATTCTTCTCCTTCTATTTTATTCATCACACTCCTGTGTTTGAATACATGTTTGCATTTAGGTTGCACTGTCTATATTTATTTCTTGTTTTTTCATTTCATGGTTATTATTTTTAGTCTTGCATATTATAAAAAAAAAACTGAAAATCATATAAAAAGAAGAAAAAAATTAGCATGCATGACATTCTAGATTTAGGATATATCAGATAACCCCATCTTTACCACTTGTCTTATATTTATTTATTCTTGATCCGATTACAAGTTCCATGATATGCTTGAATTGTTGATCCTTGTCTAATTTGCTTAATCTATTGGAGCATAAGATAATGGATTGATTGAACATGTATAACTCTTACATTTTAGGTGTCATTGAAATCCAACAAAAATTTACCTCATGAGTTTTTGTTAGCCTTATTGGGACTATGCTTTATTGATGTCCTTTTTTTTATTAGGAAAGAATTCGGGTGGGCTGGCCCTACCCGGCAGCATCCTTACGGATGAGGTCAAGGAGACCTGGGTCATTTTACTATATCGACTCCTCAGGCAGAGCGGCAAAGGTGTGCATCCTTATCCGCCACTGTATTGCCCATACGAGGAACATGAAAGAACACTACTTCTCTCACAGTCGATAGCATGACTTGAACGTCAGAAAGAATTAGTTCTATCTCCCAAGGGCATTTAGACTTCCCCTTTAAATGATCCATAATTATCTTGCAATCACCTTCAATTTGGATCCTATGTAAATTGAGTCGCAATACTAGATGGACTCCTATTTTGATGGCAAGAGCCTCTGCTGTAAGTGGATTCTGTTTACCAATTTGCTGGTGGTGAATGGAGACTGGGCGACCTTCCCAATCCATAATAACAACATCGGAAGAACGGTCGCCATTAGAAAGAGAGGAACCATCGAAATTAAGTTTGAACGTACCCCTTGGAGGCTTGCGCCACTGAATCTTTTTTTGCTTGTTGTTCTTTTTAGATGTATATAATGCATTTTAAGGGGTTAGTTTACTTGTTTTCTCATTTGGTGTTTAAGTCCAGAATCTACACAAGTTTAGTGTTTATTTGTAGATTGAGGATCCGAAGTAGTAAGGAGGTCAATCATGAGAGTTCTATAGACCATATGGAGGTGAGAACAAGCTAGAGAATCCAAGTTGGAATGCACAAGGAAGAGGCAAAGGGCATATAAAAGTGAAAAACAGCCCTCGCTGCTAGAGGAACAAGGCAAGACAGAAAACTGCACCCGCGGCCACCAAAACCGCAAGTGCTGCCAGAATTCCAGGGTTCTCTGCAATAGCCGCACCTGCGGCCAAGGGGGAACCGCCCGCGATTTTCCTGGGCCGGACTCAACGCCGATTTTCTATTCCTCTTGAGTGGGCCTATCTTTGGGAAATACTTTCTAGGTTTTTTAATACGGTATTCTTAGGTATTTAAAGACTTATTTTAGATGGTTTTAGGTAATCTTTTATCCTTGGAAGAATTGAGAGACGCCATTTAGGAGCATGAGCAACTAAACTCATCTTGTTTTGCCTACGATCAAGACTGGGTTTTGTTGAATTGTGAGTTTGGAATTCTAGTTGTTTTCTGTTATCTACTTCGATTTCTTTGTGATTTAATTGCTTGTGGTGTTGATTCTATCTTGATTCACAACCTCGTTAGAATTGCATCATTGCTAGGGTTTTGATTCATACGTTTGTGAAACCTAATCCAAAGTAGAAAATACAATTGAGTAGATCTTATAGAAAAGCTTGATTGTATAAGAAGTTGACTATAGGTTAAATGTTAGTTCTTTAGGGAATTAATATTGCTTATAAGCTTTATATATCTTGAGACTAAGTGTTATTCCTAGGATTAAACCTTAATCCGTGTTAAGATTGCCTGTGAATAAGGGATTATTAGGACTCATAGGACTAATAATCTATTTAAATCAAGATAAGAGTGGATATAGAAAATATGCAACTAGAAGGAATAACTATGATCAAGTAGACGAACCAAAGTTGAGATTCATAGGTGAAACATCTCATTCATCATTGTTTACAACCATCACCATTATTTACTTATTCAATTCTTTGCATTTTTCACATCTCTACAACCCCTTGTTTACTCTTGTTGGTAATTATAACGCATAAAGTAACGCTAGTTCCCTGTGGATCGACTCTGGACTTACTAGCTATACTAGTTGGCTACTTTGGATATTCTTTTGATAGGAATTTGACGATTTTGTCCTGTCAAAATTTGGCACCGTTGTCGGGGAACTTTTATTTGTTTACTTTATGTGTTTAATTTCTAACCTTGGTGTGGACCACTTACATGGTCCACACTCTTGTTACTAACATATGTTGAAGGTGAGGTTATTGTGGTTAGACAGAGAGAGTTTTCATCAATACTTCATCAGACTGCAGGAGTACATTAATAATCTTTGTTCATGGGGTTATCAAGCTAGTACAAGGGAAGTACTTCTATGCATCTTTGATGGTATGACTGCTGAGACACGGAGCCTTGCTGAGCACATGAGTGATGGAGGTTTATTAGATATGGGACTCTTGGAGATGTGGGATTTTTTCTGCTACATGGATTTTCAATGTGCGCAGAATGAGTCACTTCCCCAAGTATCTCCAATCATTGAGACTTCTGTTGAACCTCTTGAGGTCATTGTGGAAAATCACACTGAGAAGATAGAGGAAGAAGACACTCCATCTGACGAGATCATCCCTAGCTCGCCCATTGATGAATCAAGTCCAGAGCCTATTACTGAGGGTACAGAGCAGGTAAAGGTTGTCTCCTACACTAGAGAGAATATTGGTGGATACGTTGATCCATTTGACTGCTACTTTGACAAGCCACCAATAGAACTAAATTGGTGGTATTATATACCCTCTGTGGGTAGTCAAGCTCATGAATACAATAAGTCGAAACGATTCTTAAATGTATTATTATTTAATTTTAATTTATTTGTATGTAGTGCATGCTTGTTTGTTAGTTGTGTACAAGAGTTTGACAGGTCGCTGAGGGCTTTGACTATGTCTGATCAGTGTCTTAAGCTTCAACACAAAGCCAAGCCAAGGGCGAGAAACAAAGGCGCTTCTCGGGAGGCAACCCGAGGTAAGTAGACTATAAGTTTTCTTTTCTCTATTAATTTTTCATTTTTCTTAGCATAATTAGAATAGTCGTAGATTTTAGGAAGTTGTTTTCCGCCATGTTAGACTAACCTTTCAGGGGGAAGAAAGAAGAAGGTAGGAAAGGCAATGCTTTGGAAAGGCAGCGGCCGCGGAAAGTCTGGGCAACAACACTGAAACCACACCCGCGGCCCAGAAACCGCACATGCGGCCAAAATTGGGGATGGTTCTGGAATAGCCGCACCCACGGCCTAGGAGGCAGCACCCGTGGCCAGCCCTGCAGCCTCTTTTTCGCTTGTTTTTTACGCTATTTCTTTAGTGCTTCACATTCACCTCCGCCATACCAGTGAGCTTTTGAGTTTTACTTTTCTACTCCCTGGTTCTTTCTAATTTTTGTTGTTTTAATTTCATTGGGACAATGAAAGTTTCAAGTGTGGGGGAGGGGATTAGTGTACATAGTAGATTGCATTGCATATCGAGCATGTTTAAATTATTCTACATAACATTCATGTTTTAATGCTTTGCATCTTAGTTTTATTTTAAGAAAAAACAAAAAGGGAAAAATTGAAAATAATGAAAAGGAAAAAAATCATGCATTTGCATAAAGTATGTCATTGTCTAAACAACCACCTAGCCAAGTGAGTCTTCAAAATTATTATTGAAGTTATGATCATATAAGTCTCATGACATGTTTGAATTGTTTTAGCCCTATCCCACTTATAGTTTTTATGGGGAACATAGCTAGGTGAACATAATTGAGCTTGTATGATCTAAGTTCCTAGCATGACTGAAATCCAACAAAATTTTAACCTTGTGAGATTGATTTTTGGCCTTATTGGGACTACACTTCATTGAGTCTTTTTGCTCTTGTTCCATGTGTGTGAATACTCTCCAATACTTCTACCTCTTGGAATTGATTTTGTTATCTATATCAAGGTTGTACTTATATGTTTGTTATTGGTAAATTTCACATGATTGAGGCACCTTTATTAAACCTATTTGACTCTATTCCACCTTATATATGATCCTCTGCTTTAAGCCAATTTGAGCCTAATTGCCTATTCTTTTGTAGCTCCACAAGATTTTCTATAGCCAATTATAGCCTGACCCCATCTGGGAATTAGGAATGGTTGGTAAATATTTATATTGTGGATGATGATTTTTAGTGGGGGATTGTATATTTGATGTACCCTTATTAGATGTTTGATTATTGCTAGTACATTCGTTAGTTGGGACCTAAGGAGGATAAAATTCACTTAGGGGTAAAAGTCAAGGAAAATCATTTATTATAGCATGAAAATGAAAAAAAAAACAAAAGAAAAAAAGAGAATAAAGGAATGAGCTGAGTATGGTTTGTAAAGTTATATGCTTGAGATTGGAGTTGTATTACATTGTATAGTTATGGTATGAGTTTATGAGTGGTATTGTGATTTGGTTGCTTTCTTAGTTCCCGGATTATGAGCACCACATGGCCTAAATTGTTCCATACCTTATGTTTTCTACCTTGGCCCCATTACAACCCATAAAAAGACCTCATGATGAGTTTTGCCGGTAATGACATCCACGGGACCCGATGGGACTAGGTCGTCCTATAACCCTAGCAATGACTCTAGTTACTTCACAGATAACGACCGTTCTGTTTACAAAAGCAATGAGTAAATGAATGCTCAATCATGAGTGCAATCCTAGCAGGATACTACATGACATGCTTTATTATGAATGCAGCACCTAGTATGCACATGGCTACAAGCAGGGAGATCTCTTTTCGAATCTGAGTGAGCTCATATAGGAACTCACCTGGTGGTGCAGAACAGCAAGGCAAGCATTACGATAGATTAAAGATCACCTATATACATATCAGAACACGTATATAAGTCTACGTCTAATCATTCAAGCACTCAAATATACATCATTCAACCAGAATAACAACCATATCACAATCATCGTTCCGTCAAATTCAACCATCCATCATATTGCCACATTCCACAAGACCATATCATTCTCATCATTCCATTCAGCCACAATCATGTATTCGCCACAATATATCCGCAATAATAATCTACATATCACATATATTAAGTTCACCATATTCATCATATCTCGAAAGCATAAATTAACGATACACAAGTCTAACACTTCATCATGCCATTAGTCAATCAATCATGCCATTAGTACACACCAATCATGATATTAGTCAACCATTCACATCAATCATACTAGTTAGTCACTGATCATATAGTTCCCGAGTTAGTCCTGAAACCGCTTTAAAATCCGAGTCAACTAGTTAGAAATTCCGATCCTTGAAAACGCTCGTCAAATTCCTTTTTCGATGTAAATTCGACAATATCCTTTTTAAATATCCAAGTCTCATATTTTATATTTCAAATCACCCTAATATCATCTTTAAGTCTCAATAATAATGTTTTCTCATTTAAATCTCAATAATATTCAATATTATTTTAAGTACCATTTTCTTATAACACTTTCATAAAATATTTCTAAATCCTTTAAACTCCCAACAATTTTCATTTAATAAAATCATCCCTTTTTAAATTACCAAAACTCACCCTTATAATTATAAGATTCCAAAACCGGCTCCTTTTATCTCAAATTTTCGAATTAACAAATTTATGCCCAATTTCCCTCTTATTTTCGGACATTTAACCCCAACCCATCAGGTTTTTTAAGTTAGAAAGAAAATTGGCCCATAACCTCTCTTTGTTTTTAAAACACCCACACGGCCCATCAGAAAATAGGCCCAAACCATTTCAAATCTCTTCCATCTCATTCCGAAGAAGCAACGTTTTGAAAAAAAGGAGGAGGGGGCCATGCCTATGTGGCAAATGAGATGGCAAGAGAGGCCCGCTAGGTAAGAGGAAAGGGGGGGGGGGGGGGGTGAGACACTGGACAAATGTACAGATACACTGAGTGTATATGTTCAAACCTACACCACTAATAGAAGTTTGCCACGTGGCATTAAAAAATAAGGTTAAATATTTTAGAATTATGGATACCGTTAATAATTTTCAAACTTCCTAAAAATTGAAATGGGTGATTTTCAACTTTGCACTGAATTTTTGCCGACTACAAAAAAATTGTATTTTAAATTATTTTTTCAGTAATTATATATATTAATTAATGAAATGAATTCGAATTTTAAATATTTTTAATTGGAATATACTCTGTAATTATTAATTTGGTAATTATATATTCCAATATTAAATATTGTTTTGGTAATTATATATTCCAATATTATATATTGTTTTAGTAATTATATATTCCAATATTAAATCTTGTTTTGGTAATTATATATATTAATTTGGTAATTATATATAGATTTAGCTCAAATTCTTTACAATTCAATTTTTTCCCTAGCTGTATTTTATTTTATTTTGAAATATTTTTCAACTTTATTAAAGCATACTTGATATATTTAATTTCATTGAAATTAAATATTAATAAAAAAATTATATCAAATAACTTATATTTTCATTATATATAAGTTATATAAATTCTTCATTATAATATATTTACTCTTTTATTTACATTTATAAAATGTAAACAATTTGAAATGCTAAATGAAAGTAACTATGTCTTATGGTTGAATATTATATGAAAAATGAATAAAATTTATTTGACTAATATGATTGTAAAAATAAAAATTGAAATTTGATTTATTTAATTCAAAATTTCAAACGGTTCAAAAAACAGTTTTTTTTTTTCATTATAAAAAAACAGTTTTTTTTGCATTAAAAAAACAGTTTTTGAAAGTTTTAGATTTTTTAGATAAAAACTCTCTAAATACACGTGTCAATTTTTAATTAGTGGTGTAGAATTAAAAACATACACCTAGTGTATGTGTACCACCCTCCTGAGACACTACTCATTGTCTCCCCCAGAACTCCTGCGTTCTAAAAAAAGGAAGGATGGGAGCTTGGAGCTCGCCGGCGTCTCGAAACGGAAAGAGATAGGAGCCGTCGGCTCCGACTTCGACCATGACCACCCGACACACACTCATTACAGAAAAGGAAGGGAAGAAGAAGGAAGAGCTCACCGAGGGGGTCTCGTCTCGCCGTAATGCTCGATTCGGCCTCGTCGGAGCGCGATTGGGCCTCGTCGGGGACGAATCAGCACTGGCTTGGCCTAGGAAGGCAATAACAGGTCAAAAGGCGGATTCTTTATCGGCTTGATAGCGAAACGGGAGTAAAGAAGGACTCACCGAGCTCAAGAACGGGAAAACAGGGGACACGATAGAAAGGCGGCGGCTGCGCTCGGTCTCCAGGGAAGTCGGCCTGCTTTCGTTGTTGCTTCTGGTGGCTCCGAGGAGGTGTGGGAAGCCTACTGCTGGTGTCTCGCAGAAAGAGGAGAAAGATTGGGGAAGATGGTGCTCGGTTTTGGCTCCGGCCAAGGACGACGACGAAGCTGGGAGGTGGAATGTTGGGGGTGGATGAACAATTACAAGGAGGATGAAATGGGGTTCTGCTGCTCTCGGCAGCTCCAAGGATGAGAAAAAGGAGGTAAGGGAGTGTTTGACCTTTGGGTTTGTGTGGGTGTGGAAAATAGGTCAAGCAATCTGATTTTGAAGAGGGTACGGGGTTGTGCTCAGCTGTCACTGCCAATCAAAATAGAGGGCGGTAGGGTGTTGTTTGTTTGCTATGGAGGGAAGAATCAAGGAAGGAAAGGAGTGGATAAGATTTTCCAAAAGAGGGGGTTGAGTTGGAATTGGTCAAATATGGGGACCAAGTGTAGAGATTAGATAAGAATTGGTGATATGAGATGGAAATTTGCGCTTACAAGTCGGAAATTTGAATATCCGAGGTGAAAGACGGAATCGATCTAATTTTTTTTGTCGACATCTTGGATCCGAAAATAATTATGAAATCCAATTTATTTTATTTTATTATTATCATTTATTTTTATTTTTTTTCCGAAATCTAAAAGCGGAAATAAAATCCGATTTAATGAGTTTTTCCTTTAAATTCATTTTAAGTTTCTTTTCTTTGAGACATTAGGATTTAAAAAATCCGAGCCTTTACACATAGATGATTATACATAGCTGGACTCCCGGAAGGATTAAAAAAGTTGATAATTAAGCATAGCTGGTGTACTTGTAAAACGATTTTGGTATGTAATTTACTTGTGTGTTGTTTTTTCAAAAAATAATTAAGCTCACAATGTGTTCTACCATGTCTAAAATTACACGGTTGTAATATAGATCTCGTTATTAAAGCACATGCCATAAAAACAGTACAACAGTGGACATGATGGCCCGAGGATCTCAAGCGATAGTTCGATAGGAATAAAGACTGCAAATTGCACAGCCGATAAACTAGGACCAGAATCTGGAAGCAATAAAGATTGCAATATACGCAACCCAACAAGATTCGACCACCCACATTATTTGAGATTCTATACAAAAGTGTATGAAAATCAATCCGCCATGGGCGAATGGACAAGATCTTTAGCAATCTACTGATGCAAAGGGACTTGATTATCGGAAAAAAAATTAAAAGAGGAGCAACAAATGGCCCATCAAGCAGAAGATGAGACAAAATGTTGAACCCACCAATGAACCAAACCTGTAAACACAAAGAGTTTGCAAGATGATTACAAATAGAGTTCGCCTTTGACAAACCAACATCACCATCACATAGAGGATAGACAAGCCAAAACAAGATTTCAACCACATTATCTAGATCCCTTTTCTTGTAATTAACCTGCATTTTTAACAATTTATAATCATACTTAGCATATTCATTAATTTCCACACCAGTATATAGTACATACCCCTTTAAGTAGTTTCCGTTGATGATACTGAACAATTTTTTAAGGCCCCTTAAGGGATTTTGTAGTTGAGATTTTGTGAGCAAGTTGAAGCTCTGACCACTACGAGAGTCATTGACGCGGAGAATGTGATTATCTAGATCCGCAAAACTTTGAGCAAAACTTTGAGCAACATCATCATACTGGGTGGTAATGATCATCGCACTACCATTGAAACGATCAGGCAGCGCCCGTTTAATGGATGTCCATTCACCATCTCTCCTGATGCCATCCAAAACTACTATGTACCTCTTGTCCTCCAAATTGCCCAATATTACCCTCTTGCTTTTATTGATGTCCTTTTGCTTCTTGTGTCTGATGCTCTCCAATGTGACTACCTCTGAAAATTGAGATTAATATCTATATCAAGGCCATATATTTTGATTATTACTTGTGATTTTCATGTGATTGAGGCATTAATCTTTTGTTAGCCATGTTATTCTCTTTCCACCTTACATAGTATCCTCTCCTTGAAGCCAAATTTGAGCCTTTTAGCCCATTTTGTTAGCCTCACAAAATGTCTTTTAGCCAATTTTAGCCTTACCCTTTCCGGGAAATAGGGAGAAGATTGGTGAAAATGTGTATTAGTGGAGTATTTTGAGCATTTGAAAATTATGTATGGGTGATGTATTCTTTTTGAGCTTCATATGGATGATTATTGTGCTTAATAATTGGGGCCTAAGGAGGATAAAATTCACTTATGAGTAAAAGTCGAGGAAAGATCGTAAAAGGAAAAAAAATCAAGAAAAGAGAAGAAGAAAAATCATTGAAAAATCAAGAGAAAAAAAAATGTGAGAAGGTTAACAAGAGTTGTGCTTAAGTTTTTATTTGTGGATGGAGTTAAAGTTTGAATTCTTTTGGTTGAAGAAATGTTTGGTTTTGAGTGTTTTTCCGGTTGCAGTTGAGTTCTCGATCTTTTTCCCGGATTTTTAGCACCACAAAGCCTAAATCTTTCCATACCTTGATGTTCTTACCCGAGCCCCATTACAAGCCTTACAAGACCTCATGATGATTATTGTTTGTAATGTCACTCACGGTGGAGATTGTGATGTGGATTTCAATTTTTATGTAGCCTAGTTGCATTGGATTGAGTTTGAGCGGAATTGAATTAGCCTAAACACAAGAGCGATGAGTGAAACACTTTATGTACCCGGTGAGGTTGGATTGAAATCTACCTAAGCCTTAGAGTTGCTCAAATACATTTGAGGATGTTGATTTTTGTCTTGTGCTTCCTACTTGATTTTCGGTTTTATCGTTGACAAGGTGAATCCATGAAGAGTGTATTTGTGGTGTTTGATTGGATTGGTTTTGTTTTCTTGAGGACAAGAAAGGTTTAAGTGTGGGGGAGTTTGATAAGACACATTTACGTAGTGTTAATATAGACATTTAGATGTGTTTAGGTAGGGTAAAATGCATGAGTTAGAGTGGTTTTCATGTTTTGATTATGCTTCAATTAGAGTTGGAATCTACGAAGTTTGTGCATGATTTCAGGTGATTGTAAAGAGGTGAAGCTAAGCTCGAGCCAATGTTGGAAGATTGGACGAGAATAGAAGAGCACGAGAGCCGAGGAGAGGGGCTAAACATGAAAAGATTGGAATTGTCCAGGTTGGCGATGCTGCACTAAAACGAGTCGTTTGAAAGTTGTAGTTATCGGATCGGGGCGCACTTATACTTGTTGGAAAGAGGATTCGAAGACCTACAACTTTCGTGTTTACGACTTTTCCAAATTCGGCCTTGAAAACAGCGAAGTCTGGACGTCAAGATTACTGTTCAAAAGAACTCGGGTGGAGTAGACACAACGTGGTTTGTTACTTTGAGTTGGGCTTGGGCCTTCTCTTTGTGGTTGATAATTCATGAAACATATTATTATTATTAGGTTAAAGGCGATGAACGTGGTAGTTTTTTGAGGTTTTCTGGAGATGGATCAATTCTGACATAGTGGGGAGACTTTTGTGATTTCTCTTCAAGTATGAACCACTAAAACTTCTTTGTTTGGAAAGATTAATCGAAGCGTCAGGCTTATCATTTCATTGTGAGATTTCTGTTCTTAATACTCCTCTTTGAATATTATCAATTCTTTGCGCTGATTGTTTAGGATTTTCGTGAATTTCCATTAGTCTGATCAACTGATGCCTTTTCATGATAATCTATAGCTAGATATAGGTAATTTCTGGTTGAACTATCTATATTCTTGAGTAGCGAAGTATAAATCTCTGAAACTGGTTGATTTAGGGATTTGTATAGAGAATTGATTTGCAATTGATGCAATAACTGGTTGTGCGTGTCGATTGTCTTTGTTGATTTCCTTTAAGCTTCATCGATTATTGAATTGAATCTTGATAGTTTCAAGATTGTTTGATAATTAGGGTTTTCAAGGTCTGGTTGTCCTATTAACTAGATTCGATACGGAATTAGATTCAAAAGACATAGTCTTTCCCCAACAAAGTATTCAGAAGAAAGTTATCTATTCGATTTCGATGATCAGTGGATGAAACCTGATTGCTGAGATTGATTGACCTAAGCTATTCTATCATATTCATTCACTCAAGCTGTTTAGTTTGCTACTTTTGTATATTTTTGTTTCTTAATTAGTTAGTTTGAATCATAAAAATCCCCCCTCTTTGTTTCTTGTTCTTGTTGACACACTTGACTTGCATACGAATCGTTGACTCTCTGTGGGATCGACCCGTACTTGCCAAACTACATTAGTTAGGTTAGTCGGATTTATTTGATAGGATTTAAGGCGACTGAAAATCCCCGGCAATGGCACCAAATTTGATAAGGAAGTTCCATGACTCGGTTGACTCAAGACGGGACCCGATGGGACTGGGTCCTCCTATAACCCTAGCAAAGACTCTAGTCACTTCACAGATAACGACCGTTCTGTTTAAAAAAGCAATGAGTAAACGAATGCTCAATCATGAGTGCAATCCTAGCAGGATACTACATGACATGCTTTATTATGAATGCAAGCACCTAGTATGCACATGGCTACAAGCAGGGAGATATATTTTTGAATCTGAGTGAGCTCATATAGGAACTCGCCTGGCTATGCAGAACAACATAATAGAACATCCGGCAAGTAGCGCGAAGAATCAAACAATATCGCCTAGATACATATGAGAACACATATATAAGTCTGCATCTAACCATTCAATCACTCAAGGCACACATCATTCAATAGAATCATAACCACATCGAAATCATCATTCCATCAAATCATATCGCCACATTCCATAAGACCACATCATTCTCATCCTTCAATTCCGCCACATTCATGTGTCCATCATAATATCTCCACGTTTTTATATATCTCAAAAGTTTATCATTTTCATCATAGTTCATGAGGTATAACTCAAACGATACATCATTCTAATATCGCATCATGCCTTTAGTCAACCAATCATGTCATTAGTCCACACAAGTCATGATATTAGTCAATCAATCATATCAACATGCTAGTTAGTCACCGAACAAGTCAGATTCCCAAGTTACCTCCAAAACCATTTCGAAATCCGAGTTAACTAGTTAAAAATTCCGACCTTTAGAAATGTTCGTCAAATTCCTTCTTCTAAAATCCAAGTCTCATAATATTATATTTTTAAATTACCATAATATTATATATTTAAATCTCAATAATAATGTTTTATATTTTAAATCTCAATAATATTATATAATATTTTTAAATACCATTTTCTTTTAACCACTTTCATAAAATACCTCCAAATCCCTTAAAAATTCCAACCATTTTTATTTAATAAAATCAGCCCTTTATGGAATTAACAAATTGCCCCTTATTTTGTAAAAATTGTATATCACCCCCTTCATTTTGTTAAAACTCCCAAACCGAGTTCATTTAAAAGAATTTATGCCCAAAACTGAGATTAGTACATTATATTGAATAGGCCCAATGTTGATTTGCTTTTGAAATCCCTAATTCGGCCCACATGATTAGGCCCACAATTCTAAATGTTCCATTTCCTTTCCCTGAAGACGAATGGAAAAAAGAGTGAGGGGATGGAGCCGGATGACGTGTAAAAAAAAAGGAAAGGGCCCCAGGGTGAGTTGGCGTACGTGTGAGATGGCAAGAGTGGGATCCCACAACTCTTTCTTCTACCTTTCTATTCGAATGAAAGGAGGAGCAGAGACCTCCATTTTTGCCCAGAAAACCGAAGGGAAGGGAGAAAAAAGGGGAGGCCTCCAACAGCGATTCCGGACCCGGACTCCGACCACCTAACCGACTACCCAACACCAATTCACACACGGACAGAAAAATGAAAGGAAAGGAGAAGGAGAGCTTACTGGGGAGGTCTCGAAGGTCGCCGGAGAACTCGTTGGAGGTTCCTCAGGCTTCGTCGGAGACGGAATCAAGCAGGCTTAGCCTAGGAAGGGAGGAAAATGTGGGTAAGAGAAATGAGAGGGTGTGTGTTGGGTTTAACTGGGAAAAGAAACAAAGAAATGAGCTGGAAAAGGAGGTTGCTTGCAGCTGTTGCCTCTGATCGAAAAGGGAGAGGAAGAGGGATCTTGGTTGATCCGGAAGAAGTCAAGGGGGGAAGAGACAAAAAGGATATGTAGTCCCCCTAATTCTCAAACTTACAAATACCCGGAATCAAATTCCGAGACCCGTTCTCTCGATCTTATCCCGGCTTGTTCAAAATAAATTTTAAATTTTCCAATATGAATTTAATAATGAAATATGAACATCGTTTTCTAATTCTCGGCATATGAAAGCGGAATAAAATCTATTTTGCATAAATTTCAAATTTTGGCCGGAATCCGCTTTAAGAGTTCTAAAATCCGTCTTAGCGAGTTTTCCGTTAAATTCCCCTTTTAAATTCAATTTTTTTTACTTTTTTTGAAAAAAAATTAGGATTTAAAATCCGAGCCTTTACAGTAGAGTCATATGAGAGAGAGAGAGAGAGCATGAGCATGAGCATGATATTGAGATTCATTATATATATAGAGGTTAGGTCATGTGTTCCTATCCTATACGGCGTTAAATAGGGGTGTGCATGATTCGGTCCAAACCGAATTTTTGTGTCGAACCAACACAAACCAAACCGAACCGAACCGAAGCGAAGTTTTTCGGTTCGAGAATTTTCATTTTTCGGTTTTGGTTCGGTTTCGGCTCGGTTTGTGTTAAACCGAATTTTTTTATACACTACATAAATATATTTTATATATATGTGTTTTTGAATATTTTATATATACACACATACTTACTGTATTTGCATAATGTGGCTACATAATGTGTATACATACATTATATTTAAATACACATATATACACTAGATTTGCATGTGTATGTATAATATGTTGTATTTGTATATATACTGTATTTGTTAAAATTTTAAATTTTGTATACTTTAAAGTATTTTGGAATATGTACACATATTTTGGAATATATACACATATTTTGGAATGTGTATATATACTATATTTTATATATATTTGTATACTTAAAATTTTTTTTAATGAAAATTAGGTTTAATTATGTTAAAACCGAACCGAACACAAACGAACCGGCAAATAACCGAACCGAACCTAATGCATTCGGTTCGGCTTTCGGTTTGAGAATTTGAGATTTTCGGTTTGGTTCGGTTTGGCCCGGTTCGATTCGGTTTTAGACCGATGCACACCCCTAGTGTTAAATGCTAACATTGAAATACCCCAAATTATCTTTGGGTATTTCTTTTTAAGTAAATATAATTTTCGTAATAAAAGTCCTTTTATTTTGAACTTAGAAAAGTCTTTCAAATTAACTATACATTTAAGTTTTTATAACTATTCTTGAGATATTTCATTTTTATTGTTATTTATTCATATGCATCTATAGTAAATAAATTAGATTTGAAGTTATATTGTTTAAGGCAAAGTTGTATGGTTTTCTTCGAAATGGAGAGGGAATTATAATTGTACTTTATTTTAATATAAGGTTTTAAAAGAAATGTTATTATGCAAAATGAAATGTATTTAAATTAAATTTTATGATATTATTTAAATTATGTAGGATTTAAATAAATGAAATTTCGGGTATACATGTACATATATTTATAAATAGAAATAAGGCTTGAACCAATGGTTTCTATTTTTATTTCTTTCGGTTCAAGTGAACCAAACCCATCAAAAAAATGTTGAACCGGTTCAGTAGAACCCATCTTCAACCTCCCGCTTGCCCAGTTCACTGTTGAAATTTGTGATTTTAACCTTCCTCAAATCTTGCTCGAATCTTAACGTTTTTGCTTCTAGAATGTTGCCCGAGTCTTATCATATCTATATCTTTAACTAATTGGTGATTTCGAATCCAGAACGAGCTCGAACGAGTTTATCCTAAATTCGGAGTTTTATCCATTCCGCCCAAATTATGGTATATTTTATCAGATTAACCACCTAGATAGCTTCTAGAAAGATATTTAGTTATCCCTATGGATTCGATTCTATCCAAATCGCCTCCGTTTGAAATCGACTATAAATATAGGGGTTGGTGTTCATTGAAATTCATTCCGTAGAGAAGAGATCCAAGCGTCTAGCCTATTCCATTGGGTTCTAAACCTCTCTAAAAACAATCCTCTTCACAAGTTTTTCACAAAAACTTTCCGAATTCAAAAACCCCATTTCGATTCATCACACCGGGGCTCCGCTTCTTTGATGTCGACTGCCATCTTACCACCACCAAAGCCGCCAGTGGTCACCACCGACGGACTCGCCACGCCACCACGGTCATGTAGCCGCTGTCAGCCTGCGCCGCCGAGCCCTAGGTTGTCATCGAGAGCCTGCCGAAGGTCCGACGTTGTCGAGCGTTTCTGCACAGGGGCTGTCTACTTGTGACGGGAGGGAGGAGGAAGAAACATAATTACGTAAAGCCTCCCATACTTCTATTCTTTCCAAACAATGCTCTTTTTAGTTTTTAAAATTTTCAGATTCTAACCCATACTTTTATGTGGGCATAAATCACTTTCCAATTCCATTAAATCGCAGAGACTCGTCAACCCATACGGCCATACAAAGATTTCGATTCGAGATAAAAATATTCAAACACGCACTTGCGATTTCAATTCAGGCAAGTGACATTCCGAGCCTTTCTGCTCAATTGGTGCCTTCGCGTCTTGTTTGTTTTCCTGTCTTTGATTGCTTGCCAAGTTAAATAAAATAAATTACAATTCACCTGCTTGTGTGATTTAGTTACCGTTCAGTTTGAATTTGGCAAGTTTAATTGGGTGACCTTAATAAGATAATAATAATAATATCGTTACCCACCGGTCATTTAAAGCATGATTTATTTTTGTCCTTTCATGCTAATTGGTTAGGAATGGAACATGTTATTTCTTTGATGTTTCCATCCTTTATTTTATTTGCTTTCATTTCATTTGGCATCCATCTTACCTATAAATAACATGGGTTATTTTGTGTTGTGTGATCACCTAGGGTGTCTTAATAAAATAGTTAACAAATGTGAGGATTGTGTGTTACGATTGGAACTAAATTAAATCAAGATCAATCAAAGTAAAACGTATCAATCAATGCAAAGTCATGTGAACCTAGTAGTAGGATACCAAGTTTTGTTTGAGCTCATGTTAAGTAAGATAGGTGGTGATATGAGACATGACGCTCTCATCAAGACATAGTGTCTTATGTAAGTGATATGAGACATTGCGCTCTCATCAAGACCTAGCGTCTTATGTAAGTGATACGAGACATAGCGCTCTCGGTTTTAAAGTTTCATGAAACCCTTACACTTCCATGAAGGAGTGTGCCATTGTTGGTTTACTAGAAGTGTTTTGTAAGGTTATGATAAAACATTTAATTTAATATAATAAAGTATCTCCCTTGTTTGACTAGTGTAGTAATGTGGTAAGTAATGTTATTAAAAGTGTTTTCACGGTGATTACAATTAGCTTTGTATCATATTTCATTCGTACTCGGAGTATGGTTCCTAAGAGTGCTCGTCACTCGCATCTTTTGTTACTCAATCCTTCTGGATTATCCGTGTCTCAGGAGTCGTGTTTTAAAATGTTAAGCCTTCACATAAAATATTCTTAATAATCGCATTTGGGTTTAGATTCATACCGTATTATGGTCACTGAGTTTGAGTCCAAAGTTGTCCCAGTTTTCGAGCCGTCATTTGCTAGTTCTTGCGAACTAACCGTCCTATATTTGGATGGCTGGTGTCCTTCATTCCGGATGCCAGACCAGTTTTCGCAGGTTTAGGTCGAGTCTCAGAAGAGAAGATAAGAAAAGTTGAGAAGATATTTAAGTTACTTTTGACGTTGGATTTTAAGTTTAAATTTTATAGATATGTTGTATAGGTGTTAAATATTTTATTTAAAAGTCTTCCGCTGTAATATTATCAAGTTATAAAGTTAAATCCTCAATTTTAGAGGACACGTTAATAAAGAATTATTTTTATATTTCAAGTCTTCCGCTATTTAATTGTATTTCATTTGTTAGTTATTATCATCTTGTTTATGGGAGCATGGTTGCATGTCCCTATAAGCCTAAGGTGGTTACAAAGACATTAAAGTCCGAGTAATCACTGGCGCTGTGACATTCCCTCGGGTAATAAAAGGGGGTGTTACAAACATATCCGGGCTTTTTTTTATAAGGTAATAATTCGAGGTTCAAACATGCCTGACACCTCGAGAGGCCGACAAAGTCAGCAGACGGCGAACCGTCAAAACATACAAAGACAATAAAAAAATGGTGCAAACTAGGGAGAGACAAGCAAACAATTTCGGGCGACCAAACAAACCTAATCCAAAAAGTTGGATACAACATAGACTACAAACCGAAGCCAAGCGCCACTAGTGCGACACCATATATATTCGGCATTTCAGATATAAAACAATATTTGAAAAAAAAATTAATACTTGGCGTGCAAGGAGAAAGGTTAGCCTTGCACGCCAAGAACACAGTCAACCAGACTTGCACGACAAGGCATAACTCGTGCACGGCAAGGACTTGACGCAGACGGCGCCATCGGAGGACCACCGGAACAACCACTAGCGTGGAGGAGCAAGAAGAGGACAGAGGGGTGGACGATGAAGACAAAAGTGGACACAAGGCGAAGCTGTAGGAAGTAGCAACGACATACCGGACCACCATGGTTCACAATTCCAGGGGAACAAAGTCCGAGCCGGGAACGGAGGTGGCACGCCACCAAGATCGATTTGGGAGCGGATTGCACCGGGGAATCATCCGAAGGACGCACAACTATAGAACTCATCGACGTCGAACTCGCCGGCCAATTTGGACGAGGAAGACGTCGAATTGAATGAGGAAGGAGACCGGGACACCAAAGTGCCACCATAGGGGCTCGAGACGAGCCCACGAACCACTGATTGCATTTGGAGACGAGCCCCAACTTCCGCTAGAAAAACAAATTGAATTCCCTGACAACCCAATAGATTTGTGGGATATGTTGAAGAAATAGGATTTAGGAAGAAGGGAAAAACAAAAAGTGTAAGCAAATTGGATTTCCCTTGAGTCTGTACTTTTGCTTGAAATGAAAGTTCAGTAAAAAGATTTGGAAGGCAGAAACAGGTAAGGGAATTCTAGTGAGAGGCAAAGTCTCTCTCTCTAGAATTAGATCTGAGCCTTTTATTGAATGAAATAGGTAGCTTAGATTATTTGATAATTTTAGCTTTTTTTTAAATTAAAAATCAGTGGGACCCACCTCTTACCCATATGCGGAATTACGTGCGCGTGTGTTGTACTTTTTTTTTGTGGCGTAACGTTTTTTTGGTGGGATAACGTTTTTTTTTGGTGCACTGTTTGAATAGTGTTTGGTGCACTGTTTGAACTATTCGATAAGGTGATATTAAATATTCGCTGACGTATAGTTATTATTCATGTGTAAAGAGGAGTTATCATTAAGATAATAGCAAAAGGGTTGGTCAATTTTGCAACTATTCGCTAGGTTAATAGTAATTATTTGCTAAATTAATTGTTATTATTCATCTCTAAAGAAGAGTTATCATTTAGATCCAGAATATATCAAAATTTCATTTAACAACCCTTTGCTTGAATTTGTAATTCCAAATAGGAAAAGTTAGTTTCCACTTTCCACAAAAAGTCCTCCATGAGATCAACTAGAAGCAACATCAGAAAGCTCTTGAGTTGAGTCTCTATGTCAGAAGCAACATCAGGAAAAAAAGGAAATAAGATTCAAATGACCAAAATTTGAAGGTATACTACAGTACTCTCTCCCTCTCGCCATTGCAGAACAAGTGGAAAAGAAAATCGGATAATGAGATGAACGGACATAATGTGCAAAAGCAGAGGCGGATCTCAGAGAGAGCCAGCCCATCAACTGTTCGGTCAAAAAATTTGAGATAGGATTGGAATTTCACAAGAAAGATATTAGAAAAATTCGGGTTTCATCCTACCTTCATCACTTGGGTTATGGAATGTGTCACGACTGTTTCATTCTCATTGCTAGTTAACAACGGCCCTACTGACATGTTCTTTCCCACTCGCGGTCTTCGTCAGGGGGATCCGCTATCTCCGTTCTTGTTTATTCTAGGAGCAGAAATTCTAGCGCGGAAACTCTCAGCAGAAACAAATATGGAAAATAGTCCAATTGGATTTGCCTTTGGCAGAAACGGCCCTCGGGTTCCTTTCCTATCGTTTGCCGATGACATCATTATTTTTACAAAAGGCAGTGTTGCCGCGGGACGGAAAGTTAGATCAATAATTGATTCGTATTGTAAAGTCTCTGGACAAAAAGTAAATTATCATAAATCTAGCTTCCAAGCTACAAAAGGCATTCCAAGTTCTAGGATTTCAGAGCTTAGCGGTTGTTTAAATATTTTGAACGAGAACTCGCTAGAAAAATACTTGGGATGTCCGATTATTAACGGTAGAGTAAACAAACACACTTTTGAAGACATCATCTGTAAATCTAAAGAACAACTAAGTAAATGGCGAGCCAATGCATTATCACAACAGGGACGTGCAATTCTAATTAACACTAACTTATCGGCCAAACCATTGTACACAATGCAAAACTTTATGTTACCATCATCGATACATAAAGAACTAGATCAGATTAATAGGATGTTCTTCTGGAATAAAGATCTTCAACACCGTCCGCTTATTAGCTGGGATCGGATCTGCAGACCGAAAAAATGTGGGGGATTAGGACTTAGAAAATCAAAAGAGATGAACGAAGCCCTTCAAATGAAATTACTTTGGAAAATTTTGGCTGAACCAGATAATGTCTGGGTTACCCTAATCAAACACAAGTACCTACGCTCAGCTAACATCCTTGAATACAAAAAAAGAGGTGATTCCTCATGACAATGGGCCAAACTAACAAGTCTCATTGATAAATTTAAATCAGGGCTAATTTGGTCAGTTGGAAATGGAACTACTATCAAATTTTGGACGGATAATTGGATAACAACTTCTTCTCTGCAGGGTAGAGAAGAGTGTCCTCAAATTAATAACATAAACGACACTGTTAGTGATTACATTTTGGGTGGAAGATGGTGGAAGGAAAAACTCAACAGCGTGCTACCAAATGACATAGTCAAAGAAATCACGGACATCCCACTTCCCGTTTCTCCCATTGAGGACCGGTTGTACTGGTGGCCTGATAGAGCAGGCTGGTTCACCACTTCGAGTGCATACAAATTAGTCACAAGTCAATCCTCTTTAAACTTAGATAACAATGCTTGGATTTGGAATTTGAATGTTCCGCCAAAGGTCAAAATTTTTTTATGGAAAGTCTGCCAGAATGGTCTCCCGACTGCGTCTAGGCTTGCACAACGTGGGACCGCCGTGCCCTCCACTTGCAGTTTGTGCAACGACGCGATGGACGATGATGTTCACTTCCTTTTTGAATGTCATTACGTGCGCTCTCTCTTCCACCTCCCAACAAACATAAATTCAACCATATCCAGTATGATAAACCAGTCGCGAGACATTAAAAAAATCATGTCCCTCATTGGAAACAATCTCACTTCTGTGGCTAAGGGTGAGCTTGCCTTCTCTTGGTGGACAGCTTGGTACATTCGGAACCAATACGTGTTTAGACAGGTCCCTATCCCCCACAGAGACTGTGTTCTATGCATTATTAACACTCATAGGGATAATTGGAGCAAAACGTCTACTTTGAAAGTAGCCTCGATGAAGACCCCACTTTACACAAACAACCCCCCAAACACATAACGAAGAAAAAGAAACATGGTAAGATTAAATGGCGCAAACCTCCATGGGGTACCTTCAAGCTAAATTTTGATGGATCCACAGTTTCAAATAATGACAGTTCGGCGGGAGCCATAATCCGGGACTGGGAAGGCCGATCAATACACATCTGCTATCAAAAACTTGGTAAACAAAGTCCCCTGAAAGCAGAAGCCCTTGCTCTTAAGTTGGGAATCCAACATGCCCTACAACTCCATATTGATAAAATCCACATTGAAGGTGATTCCAGTATAATCATAAACCACCTGAACAAACCATCTAAATGTCCTTGGGAAATCGAACTGATCCTGTCAGATGTTAAACTCTTATTATCGACTATGAAATAAGTTTCGTTCTTTCATGTTCCCCGGTTAGGCAATAGAGTGACGGATAAGGTTGCACACCTTTGCCACTCTGCCTGGGGTGTCGATATTCACAACGATTCTGGTCTTCTAGACCTCATCCGTAAGGATGCTGCCGGGTAGAGTTTGCTCGCCTGAATTCTTTCCTAATCAAAAAAAAAATTGAGATAGGGTTAAAAAAATAATTCTATTGGGTTAATTTTTTTGGTTTATTGGAATTTTTTTGTTGGGCTCAATTATTTACAAGCCCATGATTTAACTATCTCTAACTTTCCAATTTTCAATTTTACATGCATCAAGGATATAGGGTGTGTTCGAATTCCTATCATTATAATTACAAATACTTTA
The DNA here is from genome assembly GCA_037127255.1 of Persicaria tinctoria. Taxonomy (NCBI): domain Eukaryota; kingdom Viridiplantae; phylum Streptophyta; class Magnoliopsida; order Caryophyllales; family Polygonaceae; genus Persicaria; species Persicaria tinctoria. The sequence continues at coordinate 34,608,150 of JBANSL010000012.1, read as the reverse complement.
ATGATGTTTGATTATACATTTTATAATAAATTTTAAATAACCTAAATTTAAAATAAAATATCTTATAAATTATTTTGATCAAATATTCGCTATATTGCATAAATTTTATAATTACCTTATAAATTTAATGAAATTGATTAACAGAATTACAAAGTATTTATTTAAAATTTATGTTATTTTAAACCTATTGTAAAATATATTAACAGAAAACTATTCAATAGCTTTTAATTATGCATTGGAATCCAAACACATCCTTAAATATCTTTCGGATTCTTGATTTATAATCCTTTCCTCTCTATATTTGAATAACTAGTATACGATACCCGCCCGTTGTGCGGTTTTCTAATAAATTTTATTATATAAAACATCTTTGAATTAATATAAATTACTACTCCATATAAAGTAAATATATAGTTTTCAGTTGTGTTATGTTTTTTAGAATGTAAACATTTTTTAATCTACATTAATCGTATTTGTTCTCTTATTAAAATAAAATGGTTAAAATCTATTTTTATAAATATATCATACACATGTCAAAAAAAATTTAATACCCTATTTATTTTATGACTTATTTATTTATTAAAAAGCTTCATCATTTTAAAATATTAAATGTAATCTATATATTGTAAATGGAGATGGTAAATAATTTTATGAAATTAAAAATACTAAGGTAGGTATATTTTCTCTTCATCTTTATAATTTTTTTGAATTTTTTTGTAGATCACAATCTACATATATAACATAAATTTTACTATTTTATATATAAATATATTTTATTTATTAGATAGTTATCGGATTTGTATCCACTAACGGTGCAATATATAAATATATTTTATATAGATTTCTTTTGTAATATAGTCATAATTAATTTCAGTGGTCTAGAAAGATAAGGTTTTTACCTAACTATATTGACTTATTAATTGATGTGGCCCAAAAATATAATATCACTTTAATTCAGAAAATGACACGTAAGCAAAAATAATCTCGTTTTAATCCAGAAAATTCCATGGACACGAAATTGCACCATAGGCCGTTTCAAATTTTTAGGCACTTTTACTTTGAATAAAATAATTTACCGATCTCATTAATGATAAATCTTTCTACTTTTTACTCCGTATTACTTAGGGTTGATTTAGATATTTATGTATTATGACTTATAATACAAAATACATGAATATCCAAATGAACCCTTAATTACCTTCATTGAATATGTAAATCAATTTCATATTTCAATTTGTAGTAAAATAACACATATAATGGGTGATTGGGTGCATTAAATTGTTGGATTCATTCTTATGCTTTCAATTTTTAGCATCTTTTTTCAAATCTAAATTATTCGGGTATCGAATAGTATTTAATAATCACATTTTGACTTGATAAATTTTTTGTCTTTTTAACGTGAAACTTATTTCACTTACCTAGCTTTAAAACTCTATCTGCCACCGTGCAAAAGGAAATGTTGTAGCTGTCCTTAGGAAATTGAGATTCTCATGTCTGACATCTGTACATTACTGAAAAGGTTTAAGGAAGTATTTTTTTCGCACATACTTCGCAATGGTAATTGCGTAGCAGACAGGATTGCCTCTCTAGGCCGTAGTACCGACAACCCTAACTTACTAAGTGATCAAGGTCTGTTGGACCTCATCAGAAAGAATGCTCTCAGATAGCGTATTAGACGCACCCGAATTATTACCTAATAAAAAAATGTTGCATCGAAAACAAATGACTAGCAAATTTTGAGAAAGGAACTTTTTCTACAAAGCAAAAATCACCGAAAATCCCGAATCAGGGAGGTCTAGAACTGGAAAATCATCGGGATACGTAGGAAACAAATGAAGGAGTGAAAAATACACACAATCAATCGATTAGCCAGATTTAGTGTCTCACCGAGAAGCAATTGCCAGATTACGGTAGGCATCGAATGCCTTTACCGACGCCGTAAACGAATCAACGAATTTGAAAGGAGTTGCACAGGTGTGGTCCTGTAGAGAGGGAGAGAGGGAGAGAGGGAGAGAGAGAGAGAGAGAGAGAGAGAGAGAGAGAGAGAGAGTCGTGTTAGATCCAATTGTGGTACTCCTAGGGGTCAAATCCGGCGTTTAGCGTTGTCCCCTGTGGACAGGGTCGGTTCGTTATATTTTGAGGCCTTGTGCAACTTATATATTGAGACTTTTTTAATGTTGAATGTTTGTGATGTCAAAATAAATCGGGTAAAAAAAAGTGGAGCGCTGCTATAATTTTTTTTTTGAGAGAAAATGTTACAAGATTAAATGAAGACATGGAATAAGAGGTAAAAAATAAAAGGTTGCAAAGATTAAATGAAGACATGGAATAAAAGGTAAAAATTGAAAAAAAGTCGCTGCTAGGAAGATTCGAACATGAAACACGAAACACGCGCAAGGGCTGTAGGAAAATTACCACCTGATCTATTGCAACTCAATTATACTCTTTTAATTTTTTTTAATATATATATAACCTATACGAGACCTTTAAAATTTTGAGGCCCTCAAAATTTCGGGACCCTGTGCACTCGCACTTTTCGCACAGCCTGTGGGCCGCCCCTGCCTGTGGGTGTCACCGGTGACTGAGAGCGAGCCTGAGGTTGGTGGCAGTGGGAGAAGCTGTGTTGGAGCTTCGAACTCCTGCCATGGTGGAGCGAGATCAGAGGTGCAAGATCCGACCGAAGAAGCACAAGAAGGAGAAGATCAGAGGCGCGAGATCGTTGCGGCGGTGGCCGACGAAGGCGACCGGCGAGGACAACAACGAGAAGGAGGAGTACGTTCGGCAAGGTTGTCTGCGGTTTTCCAGAGGCCAGTGCTCGGCGGGGAGAGTGGAGGGGAAGGTAAGGAAGAGCCATGGAAGGCTGGTACGTGGAATGCAGGTAGACCTGTCAAACAGGTCGGGCGAGTCGGGTTTGGGTCGGGTCGTCTCAGGTTCGGGTCCATTTCGGGTCGGATCATTTCGGTTTACGGGTCATGAAATGCTCAACCCATACCCATATTTAACGGGTTTGGGTTGACCCAACGGGTCAAGAGCGTTACTCATCTATAATTTTTTAAATGTCATTTACTATTTATACACGTTAATTAAAAATGATAAAAATATGTAAAATATCAATAAAAATTTGTTACTTGTAATAATTTCATTCTTTTTAGTTTTTGAAGTATGAAATTATATATAATATATAAATTTATATTTTATATAATTATTATCATCCTTAAAATCATACATGAATTGTAAATGACATTTAAAACTAAACAAATGGAGTATTTTTAATGACTATTTACATAGTTTCTAAATCTAAAATTGTTATATTATCCTAATAATAGTTATATTATTGAAAAAAACAATTAATGTTGCTACAATAGTAATATGTAATTTTATATACATAACAAATTGTAATGTACCCAACTTGAGAGCATGTGTAGAAGTTTTCTTTGGAGTGGATAGGCTGGTACTAAATCGGGTGTGATAGCCCAGCTGTCTCAAAACCATTTGAAGAGGAGGGTCTTGGCGTCAGAAAGCTTCGAGCGTGGAATAAGAGTTTATTTGCAAAGTTGCTTGGCGATGTTGTACTTGATAAGGTAAGCATCTGGACTTCATGGGTGCGCATCAACCATCTTGAGAGATCGGATATATGGGTTGTTCAAGGGCGAGCTCACGACTCGTGGTTATGGAAGGGGTTATAGGGATTGCCAGAAGAGGTGTCTAATGCTCAGGTTCTGTCCGGTGGGGTGGTAGCGCGGCAGTTTCTGAATGGCAAGGGCACCGTTGACAGTAGCAGTGTTTATGAAGTCGTCCGGCTCCGTATCCCCTTGGTGGACTGGGGAGCGCTTCTTTGGAAAGGTGAGCAGTCACGCAAATGGTCCTTCTTGACGTGGGTGGTTGCTCACAATCGATTAAAAACCGGGTGCATGGATAAACATTGGAAGGGGGCTGATGCGGCACTTTGTCCTTTGTGTCGTCGGCAGGAAGAATCGGAAATTCACCTCTGGTTTGAATGTGAAGTAATCAAGGAGGTGCGTGATGTGGTGTGGGATTGGATTGGACTTCCGAAGAGATCGGGTGGCATTACCGAATGGTTGTTTTAGTTTGCCGCAGAGAGCTCATCCACGAGGAAGAAGATGATGTTCAAGACTAAATTATTTGTCTTCTTGGCTTTTGTGTATTTCTCTTGGTTGAATAGAAATAGTGTGGTTTTTAAAAGAGAAGTATGTAAGCCTAGATATTGGGCGTTGAGAATCATTGAGTCATTTAAGTTTCGTATCTCGGTGAGATGCAAATGCAAGTCATCCGCCGAGAAACGTTGGTTGAATCATTTACTTAGATGAGTTGGGTACGTGAGCAGTAGAGAACCTCGGAGTACATTAGGGGTATATTGGGTAGAAAGAGTAGGAGCTTATAGCTAAGGGTGTGACTAGTTTTTTTGTGTAGTTTGTCACACCCGGTTGGTTGATTCCAAGTCCGCTTGGACTTGTCTTTTGTAATTACCTTTACACTTCTATAGATTTACCGTTTTAAAAAAAAAAATGTAATGTTAAATTATAAAGTGAAGTTGATGATGAAAAATATAATATTCAATCCTAATTATTATTAGTAATAAATTTCAATATTAGGTTAAATTGTAATTTATTTATATCTTTATTATCTTAAACCTTGACCCAACAGGTGACCCAAATGTTGACCCAACCCGACCCAGAAATTTGTGGGTTGAACGAGTTCGGGTTGCTTCGGGTTTCGGGTTGAAATATTTGTGTCAAAACCCATGTTTTACGAGTCGGGTCGGGTCCTCGGGTCGGGTCACGTTTTAACAGGTCTAAATGCAGCCATGGAAATAAGGGGGAGAGAGGCGCTTGAGCCTGAATTTTTATTTTATTATTCTTAATTAAATTTGACCAATAAAAATGCCTTCTTTTGTTCTCAACGGATCGTGGTGTTATCATCCAAACCCTTGTCTATGTGTATATATATACACACACGGGACGGGAAGGGGACTCTTCGTCCCGTGTATTTTTTACGGGACGTGATTAGTTTTTTTTTTCAAATCACATAGGGAACGGGATTAGATGGGATTTGCGAAATTTGTACTCACCCCTATTATTGACATCTCTACAGGCAAGCAGAGCCCCTTTGGATGAGGGCTTCATTCTTTCTTTGGGAGCGCAAAGGGAGCTACATAACTTTGCGCATATTGACAGAGGATATAGCCGGATAAGCCACAAGTACCATACATATTTATCATGATCCTCGAAAAGATATTCAAATCATATAAGGTTTATAGACCTGTCAAACGGGTCATTCAGGTCGGGTTCGGATCGGGTTACTTTGGGTTCCAGGTATATCAGGGTTGATTCGAACCCGAGTTTGACCGGATTTCGGGTCGATTTTGGATTTGTCAATTTTTTCTTTTTTACATTAAAAAATCATGATTTCATAATTTTGTAATAATTTTAAAATTCTAAAATTAAAGACATTGTTTATAAGTTTTAATCCTTATAATTATATACTATATCTGTTCTAAAATATTTGATTTTTATTATTTCTCGTAATTTTTAACAAAATGTAACAATATATCAATATCAAAATTTTAAATAATTTTTTAAAAAATAATTTTATTAAAAATTTGATATTTGATATTATTATATTTTATTAAAAAATATTTGATTTTTAGTATTTCTCATAATTTTTAATAAAATGTAATAATATATAAAATATCAAATTTTAAAATAATTTTTGAAAAATAATTCCATGCAATTAGTAATAAACATATAATTTTTTTAATATTTTTTAGAATTTTTATCTTCTGAAAAAAATGTGCTGAAAAATAACAAATCAAATTCTATCGATCGAATGGAGTATTACACAATAAAAATAAATATAAAAGTTGATTTGAAAATGAAAGATCAAGTGATTATAATTATAAAATGTAATAAATTGGAATATCCATAAAATAAATTTTAATCATATACTACCCCCGTTCAGAAATAAAATATAAAGTTTTTAATTGATTTTTTTAAATAATTTTATACATATTAGTTATAAGATTAAAATTATTTTAAAAAATTAATAAAGAAGTTTATATTTCATATAATTTTTAGCTCCTTAAAAACGTGTCAAAAAGTCAAACGGCACTTATTAATGAACTGAGGGAGTATAATTATAAATCAACCGGCTCAATCAGGTCATCGTGTCAATCAGGTAAATCAGGTCAAAATTACCGGATCAATCGGGTCACCAGGTCGAAACCCAGATTGCTCGGAAAATTTCCGGGTTTTCGGGTTCGGGTCGGAAAATTACCGAGCGTTCAGATTGGATCAACCGGATCGGGTCGTGTTTTGACCGGTCTAAAAGCTAACGATACACAACAGGTCAAGAAATCTCATAAAAAAAACCAGAGCTACGTGCTATTTCCTTGTATACATAATTACATATAACAAATGATGCAGTGACCACAGAGTCACAGACAAGGAGCTGATAGCAAGGAATAAACCCTGAACTTCAATGGCATGTGTACCCCACAACACTTTGGAGTGCTCTATTTGATTTTACTGCAAATGCAAGGAATTGAATGAACCCTGAACTTCATTTATACACACTTTCTAAGATGAGGCACCGATACCGTGCAATGTATCTAAAAAATCAAGACCTGGGTCATAATCTGCTGGAAAAGATCCAAATGGTTAAAGTGATCTCTGGCATCATACATCTACGAGCACCCACTACAATGGAATGGGCAGCTAAATCTTTCAGACCGCACCAAAACAAACTACATGGCAATTACTAGGTTGACAGAGACATCATCCTAGCATTTTTCCATTTTCAAATAAACACGGACATTTCTTGAACTGAAATGAATGGGAGGATACTCTCACCAAAAATGCCAAAAGTGGATTTCAGTACTTGGCCGGATTTCAATTCATCCTTCCAGATTTGATCTAATACTGATGAGATCTTCAGAGACTGGCTAATAGTTTTGGGCTGGTCGAGCATCTGCTTACGTGCTGACAGCAACGTGGTTGGGGTATTATTGTCTGCATGTGTGGAAACTGATGTAGTGTCTTCCTTCAACATGCCATTAGATGGTGAAGCGTTCATTGCTGACCCATCTATTTGGCCATCGGTGGCTGCCCTCTTGACCAATCTTTGATGCTCCAGAGGTTCCATGCTTGCTTTTCTTTTTCCTAAGAGGAATTATCACAAAACTTATTACAACAATAATACTAAATAAATCATACTCCGTAAATCATTAAAAAGAGGTAAATGTAACAACTTTAAACAGACCATAGCAATTTTAATTTAGAAGGCAAACCTTCGTTTAAAATAAAATAAAAAAACCCTTGGAACTTGGAATGGTTTGCAGGGAGCAATTTTTCTCACTTATATTTTCCCACATAATAACTCGTCATATGAGCAATTTTTCTCACTTATATTTTCCCACATAATAACTCGTCATATGAGTTAAAGACGCTATATGGGATTTATAGTTTTTTTCTTATCAATCATCTGATGACAGAAAGAAATTGAAACCTCTCACAACTGACCTTTCTCTAGCACCAAATCTAATAGTTAAATTTATAAGACAAAATAAGTTCAAGCACAAAAAGGCCATTTTACTTGCAACAAAGATGCATTAAACTATACCCTCTAAAATACTCTTCACGCATGTTAAAGCATCTCCTTGGTCTGTTCTCAGAAGAAAATCATGACAAGCATGGACGAAGTATGCATTCAATATTCATAATTACAGAGCTATTAATTCTTAACAAGAACAAGAATTATCCAGGGAAAGGACAACGGAAGGCTGAGCCAATATCTCACCAGGAGTCCTTGTAAGAACTCTGGCATTATTCTTCCAGATAGTGGTAGCAGGTTGGGAATGGAAAGCAGGGAACAATTTGAGGCTGTCGTGAATGCATTGACCTGCTGCATGCTGAAAATCAAAATATTCATATTTTTTTCATCAGTTCAATTTTGTGACACTCAAGATCTAAAATTTGGGGGGAGGAGAATGAAGTCCACAACCACAAAACTATTCAATAACAGCAATTAGTGCCAAAATAAAAACTCACCAGCAATGCCCCATACACAGTCCAAGCTTCATGCCGCTTTGCTTCATTCTTTTGAGTTTCGATATGCATCTCAGGTTCGAGAAGACGCATATAAGGCTCAAGATTTGGCAAGATAAGTAGACGGACCTAATCAGATATCGTTGAGTTCAAAATCCATAAGATACACCTCAAATCAATGATAGAAAGTAAACGCATAGGTACTCAGCAATTTTTTCTACGGCTCAGGCTCCCTAGAAAGGGGGGAAAAATAATTAAACAAGGAATCCACACAAAAAGGGAATAAAACCCTTCCCAAAAGCTTAATAGAGATCGTTGTGTGTGTGTGTGTCATTTATTTGTCTTTTCTCTTCTTTTTAAAAGCTCATATCTTCATAAACACACTGGACTTACTAGTTTTGTTAACCCATAATTGGGGCATGAGCCTCATGAGTCCTGATAAACTTAAATGAGCTTAAATATAATATACTTCCAACTCAATAAATGCTCAAATGAGCTTAAATATAATATACTCCCTCCCTTCTTCAATATAAGTTGTTTGTTTTTTCACATTTAGCAAAATAAAAGTCGTTGTACCTACCAATTTGGTCCCGCATTTCTACTTTTTCAAAAAAAAAAATTGCAATTTTTTTTTTTTAAAATTCAAAGAATAAAGGTGTAGATGCTCCGTAAATCTTTCAGTTGTCTTTTCTACTATTCACCACCACCGCTGCCTACGTACTTGTGCTTAAATATTGGGAGTTAATTTATTCATGGAAATTGAAGAGCCATTACAGGTAATTAATGCAATCTAATCACCCCATTGCCTTTGCTTAATTTGTGTGTAATCACCCAAAAACGACTTATATTAAAGAACAGAGGGAGTATTTGTTAACAACTCAACAGATGTACTTACAAGAGCTTGCTAAAACAAAAACAAAAAAGGAATCAGTTAAATCTTATTTCCTTTCATGAAAGGGGCATGCTTATCAGATTGAAGATTAAGTAAATTTAAATTCAACAGTGTATCTCCATTAGGGAAAATGTGTCATCATTTCATAAGAGTTAGAATGAGATGGTTGAAATGTGAGTTATGCTTTGATTTTCTACATAAGTTTAAGTAAACACAATTCGATGTAATCATTGAAACTTGCATAGCCTTTTTATCAATGATATATTTTCAATATAAAACCAATCTTAACTTCCACAGATTTATTACCCCAAGAGCTAACATCAAATGCGGTCTTACAGAAACAATGACAACAAAGGAAATCATTAAAAGAAGTGATACTAAATTACTAATGCATGAAAGTGAGGAACATTTGCAAGAGCGATATACCATACAAAAACAAAACTTAGAAAAAATAAGAAATATCATTAAAACTAACCACATTGGGCCCAAGAGCTGCCAACCCTTGAATCGCACCATAGTGTTGAGTGATAGAACGCTTCGGGTCCAAAAAGGCATTAATTAGAGTCTTAGTCAAGCGTGGCTGGAGATTGCTATATACGTGCCCATATCTGCAAACGTTTTAAAATCAAATATAAACAAGAAATTAAGCAAACTGGTGAGCACATGTGAGATCAATGAATGTGTTTCTCATACCAATACCATTTTAAGAAGAAAAAACAAGCATGCTTACAAGCAGCTTTTGTCAATCCACATTCATAAAACTTACTAATAAGATTCATCAAAACTAACATAAAAATAATATACTAATTAGCAACAACAAAAATCAACGAGAAGGAGATTGAGTTTCTTTATTCAATTATAGTATTTCAGAAGAAGTGAAAGACTTCACTCGTTGCTAACCAAATGAGTGCTGCAACTTGAATTACTAGCCCATTAGTTATCCTTAAATAATAATAAAAAAAAGGCTACACATCCAACACAAACTTAATGCAATTTCATAAAATTGGCATTATAAATATGCAAACATGATTAGTATTGCAAGCATAAGCTTCGTATTCAACGGACAAATGCCATGATCTATCATCTATGTTATAAAAGATAAACTGGGAAAGTGAATACGTTTCTTCAAGAAAGTGATATGAGATGGGGGAAAATTCTTACCTTTTGCAAATTGAAGCAACCAATTTTGCTGTGAAGTCCCTGAGTTTCCAGTGATCATCAGCAAATCTATTTCCTAGTCTCTTAGCAACAAGGCAGGTTACAACAGATGGCATGAGTTGGTGTAGCTGTAAAACAATTTACATTAGCAGAAACACAGCTGGGAATTGGATTCAGCTCCAATATTTATTCAAAGCAAGATGTTCTCTTTATCAGTGCTTCAGCAATATGTCACAAGAAATCCTCTGTACTAATCTTCCTATATATATGACACAGATATGATAGAAGAAAAACACATTTGATAGGACGGACCCCAATTGAAGTATAAATCTTAATAAGGATGCCACAAAATTGACATTCTGACTGATAAACTATAATAGGATATAATCTTACATCAGTGCAAACAAACTATCTGGAGCAGAATTCAACAAAACTACTTTTATGCTCATCCCTAAATCAATAACAGTTGAGACACATGCTCAAGAATGATCCGCAATACCATGCAAATAATGTTGAACAAAGGAACACTCATTAAAGTCTAATTAGAATGCTTTACCAAAACAAAATTGCATTTCAAAAATGGCCACTTCACTTTCGGAGTATGTATCAAACTTACATAAAGTTCCATGTGAATGTGGTGATTCCTCAGAAGACTTCGAACAATGCGCATCAGAGCAAATAGGAGGCGAAAATCGCCCAAACCACGAGAAACCTGAGATTATTTTCAAGCAACCAGAGTATATATTATACAATGTTTCTTAGTTCCATGAAATAATCCTCATATACAAAGCCTTGAAGAGTACCTCATCAGCAATAAAACAAGTGAAGTAAGGAACTAATGGATGAAGACCTGGGTCTGTTGCCAAGCTTGTTAATGCTTGTTTAAAATGTACTGATTCAGAACTATTAACAAGCTCTGTAACTTTATCGAAGTATAGCTGCAGAAATTCCAATTGCAGAATATTAGGACATACAAAAGAAAAAGGGATGGTTTGTGAGTGTGCGTGTGTGTGTGTGAGAGCTCTGGGAGAGACCTGAAGCTCCCTAGACAGGACATGCTTGATTGGCAGTTTGACGTCGACAGGGTGCTCAACATCTTTGTTTTCAGGTTCTTTGATATCTGGAGCAGAAATCACTATATGCCAAAATAAAAGAAGACATTATTATAGAAAGTTTCTAAGCAAGGTAACGTTAAGCCAAAATGGTTTTAACTATTGCAAGAACATTAAAGGAAAAATTCACACACAGCAACTATGAAGATATATCAATCAATAATTCATCATGCAATCAGACATCACCGTATTACTTATGATGGTATACCTTTAACAGGTGCATTTTCAGGAATTGCAGGTTGTACGCCCTCGACAGCTAGCCAGTGGCATGAAATTGATGTGTCAAGAGGTAATTTAGGAAGAGGAGCTTCAATAACCTAATTTTTTTTGTAAGAGAACATGCCAAACAAGATAATATCATGAGCATACGGATTTCTAAAAAAATTGCAACACCAATTTTGATGCCTTACATCTTTAAAATCTATATCTTTGTCATCAATGTAAAACAAATCCTTGTATCCACCAGCTCTTCTGAACCGTAAGGGGTCTCCCGAAGCAAAACCATATACTGGCTGTGAAAAAGCAAAGAGAGCAGAATGACATTGCTGGGATAAAAGAAGAAAAAAAAAATTAAAAAATAAAAGAACTGCAAATAAAATGTTTAAAACTGATGTTGCATAATAGCATGGGCCAAGAAATTCACAGAAACATTTCTCCAAACATTTGAAGCATTTGCAGAGTATAACTTACTTCCACATTTCTCACACTTAATGCAGTATCTACATCCTCAGTTGTCAGCTTGGTTCTCCTTGAGTGACGCATACATTTTATAGCTTCCTGTATCACCATTTAACATCACAATCCAAAGAAGATCTTGTCAATAGTGATTAAATCAAAGCTAACCCAATTGTAGACCCTCTAGAAGCAATAAAATTAATGAAAGAACTTGTGAGATCCACATCTAAGTTAATATCCCACGAACAAGAAAGACCATGGAAGGCTCTCATATAAGCTTACTGGGTTCCTCCACCTAAAGCCAAATTTAGGTATGGCTAGAACCTAGGGATATATGTAACATTAGATGATTTACGTCCCGGGATTCCCTCACACATAGCAAGTGGTATCAAAGACAAAGATTCAGCATTGGGCTGTTTACTTTGGTTCAACACACCACAGAAGCATCATTACTTTGCCTTCAACTATTTGCAATGCGTTCAACAATGGCCAATTAAGTTAACAGTCTTAAACTCAAAAGCATTAAGATATGAAAACTAATGGGCTTTCTTTGTCGGACATCGTCGACATACTCATATGATGGGATATGTACATTCACTTATGGGGTGAGATCTGGTGGGTAGATGATCAAATAACCTCAAACACACGAAACATCAAAATTTAAGTGAAAATACTTATCCTCAATTACCCTGTCTCATCCATCCTTTTTCCAAATCATGCTCAGATTTTGTGACTTAGCATTCAAGATTAAATATTTAAGTGCATGTTGTAAACTTGGTTAGAGTTTGAGCTATTACTTTAATATGCTCAGATTTTCCAAATCATGCTCAGGTTTTGTGACTTAGCACAGCGTAATGATGATTAGCAAATTATAAACTAGTCACAGGAAACCAATAGAATGAGGGAAAGAGTTGCCTGCATGATCTCACGTATGCGATACTCCACATCGCGAGCAAGGGCAAGTGAACCATCTTGAGACAAGTTATTTATCCCAACACTTTGAGCTATTACTTCAATATTCTCCTTGGGTACAGTGCTCATTTTCTTCAACTTGAGAAATGAAACCCACGCACCTACCTGTGTGGAACATATAAGCAACAAAATCTTAAAGCAAATACAACCAGATAACTAATGAGCAGCAAGGAAAAGATACAAAACAAGGAAACATCTGTCACATCAGCTTTGTTGTATCTGTCATTATTAACAACAACCATATCTTTACATCTGTTACTCCCATCTGAAACTTATCAAGGTGGAATTTGGTTGGAGGTGGGGTGAATGTATGGGAACCAATGCCTTTCAAGGAAGGGAAAGGAAATGGTCAAAGCCTAGTTTTGTTCAGTTGATTTTAGGAAAGGAATCAACACATTGCCTCGTGCATTTATACTTGAGAACAAACTTGTCACTAACACTCAATACGATGTATCCAAGGCATACTTCCCATCAACTTGATTACCATTTCATATCTTCCATTATTCCATACCACAGAAAGTCAAAAGACAAATGTTGCAAGCCATACAAAACTCAAATTCAAACCAATACAATTGAACAAAACAGACTGCATCACCAAAAGTTTGCAAAGAGAAAAACCTAGCGAGGATACTGACCATAGAAGCAAAAAACGGAGTGGAAACAGATTGCAGCACTTAAAGCCAAAAGCTGTAAACCATTTTGATATTGGTTGACAAACGGAGGAGGTGAAAAAAATGGCACAATGAAACAGAATAAGGTGGAAACAGAGTGTCTTGCAAGTTCAATACTACAAATAAGTTCAAAACTATTTCCAGCCACATCATCTTATCAACAATTTGAGATGATTAGGAATAGGAATGGTTGAAGGACTTCAAGAACCAACATTTGGGGTAGATGGCTAAGACTGAGGAGCAAATTTGTCCATATATACTCCTATTAAAAAAAAAACAATTCGAACACAAAGTCAATTCAACCCTATTCAAAAATTGATTCTCAAATTCACAATCTTGTTCAGAATTTGATTCTAAAACTCAAAAATTATATTCATAAATTGATTCTCATATCCACAAACTGAACTTATGAACTCACAAATTCACACAGCAGATATTCAATTCAACCCTACTTGAAAACCAATTCGGAATTTGATTCTCAAATTCACAAATTATATTCATAAATTGATTCACATGTCCACAAACTGAACTTATGAACTCACAAATTCAGAAATTGATTCTCAAATTGAAGATATGAACTCACAAGGGCGGCGAAATTTGCTCACTTCGAAGGTCGAACTCACGCTGCGGCTTCGGGGAGACTGGAGGGTGGAGCCGCGAGGTTCGGTGCCGTGGAGGAGGTCCGAGGTCGGCGCCGTGGAGCGGTGGAGGAGGTCGGAGGTGGAGGAGCGATCGAGCGAAGGTGGCGACTGCGGTCTTTCAGACTCTCTCCTCTCTGTCGACTGTCGGGTTGTGAAAACATGAAATTGTATGTGGGTTATTTTTGAAGGGGTAGGTGGATTAGTGTGAAATGAGTTGAGTAGGAGATTACTAGAGCACCCCCTTGATAGTTGTAATGAGTTTTTAAAGGTAAAAAAAAATACTCTGTATTATAATACTGTATTGAAGAATGGTTAAAAGCCCAATTTTGAGTTGGGCGGGTAAAAGAATCCAAGAAACCCAAAGTGAAGAGAGATAGAGAGAAGGGGGGAGAGTAAGTGGAAATTGATAGGGCAAAAGGAAACGTGGGACCGAATGGTATTATTTATAAGGGTAGAAATAACAAACGAAGGTTGTTACGTATGTGGTAAAAAAATAAGTTTGATTTTTTTAAGGAGAGAGAGTGTGATAAAGAAAATTAAGAAACTCAAGAAACCCGCATTAATGCGGATGCTCTTAGGTTGTGAGAATGGTAGTGGGGGAGATCTTTTTAAAAATAAGTCCGATAAGGCATTTGGTAGGTATAACTTATAAAATGATGAAATTGCCCATATCTGTTTTGTCTTGCCCTACCTTCTGTCATCTCTGGCCTTTTGTTGGAAAAAAAAAACAAATCCCTCTAACCAAATCCCTCTTCCAGATAAAGAAATAGATCTTTCTCTATAGTAAAAGAAGCTTTTTTTGTCATAAATGGGTGGATTAAAAGACAAATATTAAAGATTTAAAAAAGAAAATAAATCATCTTTGTCATAAATGGGTGGATTAAATGAGAAATATTGAAGATTTTAAAAAGAAAATAAAATCATCTTTATAAGAAATTAAAGAGACTAAAAAAAAAAACCTTTATAAGAAGCTAAATAGACTAATTTTATTTTATCTAATCAATTATTTCTATAATATTTGAAAAGTAGAGAGCCAACTAATCATCAATTTTATTTTAATTACTTTAGTAAATCTAACTTTTTATAAGTATTAATACACATTCAAAAGAAGATAAAATGTATGATTAATGTAAAGAAATTTTTTTGTTACTGTTTCTAAAAAACGTGTTTTAATATAAATTATATATAAAGTCATCATAAATTTAAATTTTATAAAATATTAGTAGGAAACATGGCAGTGAAGTAAAGTTTTTAATCAATTATTTGTGTAATATTTTGAAAGTCGAAAACCAAATATCATTTTAAAAATCAACACTTGAGTATTTGATTAAAAAATCAACAATTGAGTAAACACAATATACAATGAAAACAACAAATTAAGTTATATTCATAAGCTTTTCCAAATATTTTTAAATTGTAAATTACCGAAAATAGACTCCATATATATATGTAAACAAATTATTATATACGCACAAAAATATATTTTGAAATATCTAATGCTATAAAATTTTCATTTATAAATAAGTACTCCGTATAATAGTAAGATGCATGCTCTACCATAATTTAACTTTCCGACAAGAAAAAAAATAGTGTATAGAAAAATAAAACTAAAATAGTTTTAGTATAATCTAAATGGAAACCATACATGCTTAATTTAAGGAATAACTAAAATATGAAATGAAAGAGTCTAAAAAGATCAAATAGATTAGACCGATTTTATATTTAATTAATTTTTAATTTTGATTTATTTTTATTTGCAGTAATATATGAATGTATATATTCATTGATACAAAGGTCGATAATCCCGTGCGTAGCACGGGGTAGTACACTAGTAAATTAGTAAAATTGCCCATTTTTGGATTTCGTTCTTGTATGAAGCCAACCATCCCAAGGGCCCCAAAACCGAGAGATTAGGGAGAAATTTGGGAATTCAATCCAAAATATCATCGTCTTCAAATCCCTTATTTTTCTTCTCATTATCCTCAAATTTCTACTAGTTTACAATACTAGGATTTCGAGGAAGCAACGAACAAAAATTCTCAATTGATCGGAGGGAGAGTGAGTTGCGAATTAGTAGGGGATCGGATCCGGACGGGCCTGAAGGGATTCGTCGTGAAGGCCTGGGGATTCGTCGTCAGATGATTGAACACGGTGGGAGAGTACTAGCGATAGGGGCAGGAAAGTCACAAGTGAGTTTATTGGGGTGGACAACCTCAACAATATTGCTTGAGGAGGGTAGGACTCTTGGATGGAAATAACTCTTAATAATTTCAACCTCTTAAGTAGTCAACCCCCAATAACCACTTGCCAAATACCAACACTAGTGTTGTTGTTTAAAAAAAAACACAATCTCGAACAATCTCATGACAAACACACCCTAAGTGAACTATTTTTTGGCCTTTTACTAAAACCGGGCTATTGACAAGATAATGGTTATTGACAAGATTGTTTTCATAAAATAACACTTGTTGTTTGTGGTAGATTTGTGAAGGATTTTGATAGATCTATCACGTTTAAGATAAACAAAATTCTTTGAAATAGGTTTTTTTTATTGTTTTTTTATATGAAATTGAGGGTTTGGGCTTTTTTTTTAAGTTAGAATTGAAATTGACAAAATTGATAGTTGTTTAAGTATTTTTTTCGATTGTTTCTGAATGATATGATGTAAAGTCTTGGGTTTAGAGTGGAAATTGGAATATAAATTGATGAAATTGCTCATTATTTGTGATTTGGGATTGGTTGTTTGCGATTTGGGATTGGCTGTTGTTGAGGCACTCGATCTGGTTGGCCAAGGAGACACAAGGGCCTCGTTGTTGGTTGTTGATGCAATGTAGTAGCCTTGTTTGTGGCTACCGAGGTGACGCGAGTCCATCGTTGCTTGCTGTCGAGGTGATGCAGGGACTTCGTTGCTAGCTGTCGAGGTCATTATCGTTTGTTGTGGTCAAATAATTAATTAATAGGGTAGGCTTTAATGTGATATCGCTTGTTAACTCATTATGCATTTATATTAGCTCTTATTGTGATTATCTAGATTTGATATGGTTCTTATCTTCTGGCAGAGTACTTCCCTAAGCACTTCCCCCTCTCCAATTTCTAATTGTTACTGCTTGCATGTGCTATATTTGGTCTCAAAACACTCGGATTCAACCTCTCTACCTCAGCTCCCAAAGTCAAACCATTGCTACTGCCCGTTATTCCTCTTTGGGTTGGGTAAGGTACACTTGTTATAACTGGAATGTCATATGTCAAAACTCACTTCACCAAATTACTAATCTAGCACTTATTGTTGTTTTATTTGTTGGGCAGGATAAGTGGACTATTGCTTCTTGGTCTCTACCGAAACATCTTACTCACTTGCTATCGAGTTTCACTCATTAGTTTTTTAGACGATTTAGTGTAATTACTCTATTAAGACTTGTTTGAGTTCAATATCTTGACACAGATTTTTGTAATTAGATAGTCATCAATGTTCATCATACTACTCATAAACTCATAAAAGATAGCAAAACTTTACTGTATTCTACCTCACTTTCTTTTACATCATATTTATCTTATGCAACATCTAACTACCTAAGCGGCAGTGGCGGATCTGTGGGGGGGCTCGGGGTGGCTGAAGCCCCCTGCTAGCCAAAATAAGGGTATATGTATATTTTTATATATTTGTTAATTTAGTAATATATAAAAGTGAAGTAGAAAAATATCACAAAGATGAGTTAGCTCAGTGGATAGGACATGTGATGAGTTTAATGGGGAACTGAGGCAACCGCGTTTCAAATCCCAGCTCTCCCCTTTTTTTTGGCCTTTCTTGCATTTGTTTTTTTTATATAAAAAAACACCAGCCTTTTTGTTTTATCTTGACAGTAGACAGCAACGCAGCGACACTTCAAAAGGTAAGTTATTTTTCTTCCAATTCCTTTTAATTTGATTGTTTTTAAGTTGAATTGATTGAGTGTAAATCAATTTTGATTAGAATTTGTGGAGTTGATTTAGAAATGAGAATCAATTTGGGGATTTTTTTATTAGGGTTTGTGATCTATGAGAAATAATTTTGTGGCTTTGTGCTATTTTTCTTCCTCTTCCTTTTAATTCGATTGTTTTTAAATTGAATTGATTGAGTGTGAATCAATTTTGATTAGAATTTATGGAGTTGAGATTTGAGAAACGAGAATCAATTTGGCGATTTTCGATTAGGGTTTGTGATTTGTGAGAAAAAAAATTGTGGCTTTGTGAGTTGTGATTTGAAAATTGATATTGTGGTTGTGATGAGAAATAGATTTGTGAATTTATTGTTTGTGATTCGGAATTGTGGTTGTGAGAATGAATTTGTGAATTTATTGCTTTTCTACGAATAACAACCATTAGAATTTTACACATAGTTTCAGAGTTGGTCAGTCGGAAACTTGTGCTGGTGGAGTAGTGATTCTGCATATTTCAAAAAATTAATTAAGTGATATTAATGTAATTCTCGAAATGTAACTCGGGAATCATAATCTCGGGCCGTTACAATATATATATATATATATATATATATATATATATATATATATATATATATATATATATATATATATATATATATATATATAGGGTTGAGTTCGGGTACACACAACTCTAAAAGTGAGAAGGAAAGAAGCAATTTGATTGGTCCAAATAAATAGTTGATTGGTCCACGTCACTTAAAAAATCCGGAAAAAAAATGCGCCCTTGCCCAGTCAGCATCTACCCATCTGTCGGGTCATGCGAATCTCACTCGCACCCGTAGACTCCCCCCGCGCGTCCAACACACGACCCATTACCATTTTAATTAAAAAGGGCACTCCCCGTGTGTTAAATGAGAATCGAACCCACCTTTCACCACACACAGCACACACGTACAACCACTCCACTAAAGAACTACTCTTGTTGTTTAATGCATCAATTAAAATATACTACTTTTTTTTTGCCTCAAAATCGTTTCCACTTTTAATATATCCATTTTCTAATTATAATTAATTTTCTCTTAATTAATTAGTTATGCTAACATACTTCTCTACTCACACCCCAAATTAATTAAAACACTCATACTCATTTTATTAGTAATTATCTACTTTTAAAATTATTTAAAATCCTTTTCACTTGTTTAAAAAAATATAAAAAAAATATTTCTGAGTGTGATTTAATTTTATCTACACATAGACATCCAATTTGTATATGTTTTGTTGAAAAAAAAATTTACAAGACGTGGTTCAACAATTTTATTCACAATGGTTCATCAATTTTATTCACATAGGTTCAGCAATTTTATTCATAGTGGTTCAGTAATTTTATTCACATTGGTTCAGCAATTTTATTCACAGTGGTTCAGCAATTTTATTCACATTGGTTCGACAATTTTATGCACAGTGGTTCAGCAATTTTATTCACATTGGTTCGGCAATTTTATTCACAGTGGTTCAGCAATTTTATTCACAGTGGTTCAGCAATTTTATTCACATTGGTTCAGCAATTTTATTCACAGTGGTTAAGCCATTTTAATTGTAGTGATTCACTTGGTACTAAAATTCTGAACCACTTGGTTTAAACCTCTGAACCACTTGATATAAAAACCCTGAACCACTTGGTATAAAAATCCTGAACCACTTGGTATAAACTCTGAACCATTTAATCTTAAAACATTGAACCACTTGGTATTAAACCCATAAACATTTTGGTATAAACCCCTGGACCACTTGATATAAAAACTCTGAACCACTTGGTATTAAAACACTTAACCACTTGGTATAAAATTCGTGAACGACTTGATTTAAAATCCTGAACCGCTTAGTATAAACCTCATGAACCGCTTGGTATTAAAACCCTGAACCACTTTATATTTTCTTAAATTAAACATAACGAAATATATATGATTTGAATCTTAGTCAAACAAAACGTCGATTACGCCGGGCGAATCCGATTTGATTAACAAAACAATGACCTCCTCGTAATTAGTAATTTTTAAGAACACTGTGCCAATCTTGTAATTAGCCCTAACATGTCATCTTCTTTGTTTGGAGTTGCAGAGAGCATCGGCGGCAACGGCGTGGTAAGTACCTTCGAGCACGAAGACAAGCGACAACCCCGATAGCACACGGCGAGGTATCGACGTTAACTAGCGGCGAAGGGCGAAGTGAGGCGGTATCAAGGATAGCGATCGATCAACATATCCCCCGGCTTCAATCTCGGCGATCGAATCGTCCGGTGGACAACGATCGAATCCTCCGGTGGAGGAGGGTGACTCATGCGAGTTCCTTCACGGCATCTTCGAGTGCTAGCTCCACCTGGCGCGCTACCGGACTCAGCCGTGCAAGGATAACGCTCAGTCCAAGTGTCCGGTCTGTTTCTTCGCTCACTGGTCAATCTGGGGAAATTGACGACCTCTCGGAGAGAGGTGAAGGGCGGAGAGACGAAGAGGCAGATCCGGAGGTTGCGAGAAAGGTCGAGGGTGATCAAGGTCATTGGTGGAGAGGCCATGGCGGTCGGGCGACCAGCAGTCCTCGCGGACGGACATCGGCGCGCCGGAGAGCGGATTGGACGCGCGGAGAGGGGGCGTCTGTGATGAGAGGGAGGGAGGGAGGAAGAAGGAGGAGGAGCGAGACTTGAGCCGCCATGGGAGAGGAGAGCGCAAGATCTGAGGCGGCTGCGAGAGAGAGAATGAATGAGATCGATCAGTGGAAGGGACGGAGTTTTAGGTGCGTGAGGCATATTTTTTTTAATTAAAAATTACAACGGTCTCCACCAATCAAATTGCTTCTTTCCTTCTTACCTGACCAATTTCTTCTCACTTGAACCCTTCCCTATATATATAGGGGAGGGTTCAAGTGAGAAGAATCTCTACCGGTAAGAAGGAAAGAAGGAACCTAATTGGTGGAGACAGATCTATTTTTTTTTAATAAAAAAAGAACCCTCACGCGCTTGTTTCTTTCTCTGTTGGATGTCATCTTCTCCTACCTCCTCCTATGGCCATCCCCCACCATCTCCTCCTCTTCCTCTCTTACCGGCTACCGTTGGCGGCCCCTCTCCCGCACATCTTCCCGGCAAGGCTCGCCATCCGGAGACCAACCCGGAGCCTCACCTACTGACTCTTCCTCTCATCTCGTCGGTCGTCTCCTCTCCTCCGTCATCTTTTGGCAAGTCGGCGGACTTCGATAGCTTCCGAAAGGACTGTTTTCCACCACCAGCGTTCTCCGTCGCTGTTTGTTCCTCCCCGTCTACCTGGAGCCCGACGCCGCCCTCCGTGCTTCTCTCGCCACCCCCTATAGATGAACGGGAACGACGACGACTTGCCGGACCAAGAGCCCAGTCCTCTCATATTTCGCTCACGCCCTCCTCCCTCCTAACAGATCCACAGAAGGAGCTTCCATGCCTGCCTCCGCCGGTGTTTGTTCGTCTACCTGAAGCCCGGCACCGCCCTCTATGCCTATCTCGCCACCCCCTATAGATGAACGAGAACTAGACGACTTGCCGACTTGTTGGACCAGGAGCCCAGTCCTCTTTTCTTTCCCATCTCCGCCTCGCTCTCCATGGCCATCGCCTCCGCCGTTGTTTGCTTTGCCCAGTGCCTTTTCAGAGATGAAGATGACCGAGCAACCATTGCAATTCCAAATTCCAATTCAATATGCACAAAATAAGAATGGTATTGATGGGGATGACAAATTTTTTATGTAATTTTAAATGTGTTGTAGTGGTGTAAGGGTACTTTTCTTTAATTGATTGAATGTTAATTGATTGGATGAGCTAGTAGTACAACTGGAGTGTTTAGTTTTTATTTTGTGTGCTAAACCGCAAATCATATATATCGAAGTAATTACTATTTAGAGGTTGGTTTAGTGACTATTTAGAGGTTGGTTCAGTGTCTAAATAGAGGTTGGTTCAGTGACTATTTAGAGTTTGGTTCAGTGACTAAATAGAGGTTGGTTCAGTGACAAAATTGGTTGGTTCAATCAGTAACTAAATAGAGGTTAGTTCAGTGTCTAAATAGAGGTTGGTTTAGTGAGTAAATAGAGGTTAGTTCAGCGACTAAATAGAGATTGGTTCAGTGACAAAATATATATAGGTTCATGAACCACTTCTTTATAGCTTGATGTGAACCACTTCTTGATAACTTGATAAACCACTTTTTATAGGCCCATGAACCACTTCTTTATAACTTAATGAACCACTTCTTGATAACTTGATAAACCACTTCTTTATAGCTTGATTGTAAAGGCTCGGAACTTAAAATCCTAAATTTTTGGAAAAAGGAAATTAAAAATGAACATAAACTGAATTTAGAACTCATTTAGCGGATTCTGGCCGAAATATAAAATTTGACGAATAATTTCCGTCGTTTTACTTCGAAAATTCAAAATAATTATCGGATGGCGATATCCTTGTTGATTTTAAAAATCTAATTGATCGAGAAAGCAAGAAGCGGGAAAACTAACATTCGAAAACTAATTTTGGGATTCAAAATTCGCGTATTCAGGATTTAATTGCGGGTATTTGTTTAACCAATCCCACACACAATCCCTCACCCACTCCCATCACTCACCTTACCCTTCAAATTCAACCCCCCCCCCCCCCCCCTCACCTTGTCATTCACTCATCGTCGTCACCCCGTCACCGTCACTCCAATCAGCTACATCCACCACCTTCCTCCTATCTATACCCCTTGGATCACCACCGTCGAGCACCTCCGTCCTCCTTTCTCCAAGGCCACAGCAGCTGAGCTCCACCACCCCGACGTCCCCAAGCGCCCTACAACAACCCCGGTGCTCCCAGCGCCACCACCGAGCCACCAAGGCTTCATCGCCTCCGTTTGAGCGCGAACCAACCTTCTGGTCCAATGAGCCATCGAGAGCCTCCGACGATGCCCAGAACTCCGGTCGAAGCTCCGACGCCTGCGAACACCCCAGTGATCTGTAACCTGCTTGCTTATATCTTGCTGCTTTTCGTCTTGCTGATCTGCCACTCCAGGTAAGTTCTTTGAACTTACTCATGATGGGCGCTCTATGCACTGGGTGTTATATAGTAGGCTAGTGTCCATGCACCATACGACTTAGAATCATGCTTAGGAGCTAAAATGAAAATCATATGATTGCTATATGTCCTTGCAAGAGAACGGCCGTTATCTGTGATAGTCCTAGAGTATTTGTTAGGGTCATAGGGTAGCCCAGCCTCATCGGGTACCCTGAGTCAATCGAGTCTATATGAACATGATATGATAGCCCAGCACCATCGGGCAAACGATGGGATGATATGATGATGCCGTGGTTTGTGCACCACCACGAGGAAATTGCTATGCTATAGCACCGAACTGGCCAGTCTCCGCCTTATCGGAAAGGGGTGGAGGTAAGAGAGGGACATGCCACTTGGCATTCTGTGTGGATCCATTTATCGCTTTCTGCATTATATTAAACTGTCAGTATATATATGTGATTTAATTTACGCATGGCATTACGCATTTCATCTTAAGAATAGGATGTTTATTATATGCCTCTCAGAGTGTGTTTACATACGCGCATGAGTGACCTGATGATTGACCCAGATCCCCCTCATTTTTTTTAGATTCAGGTAACCGCTAGCCGTTATCGTTGCTTATGTGGATGCTTGGCGGGTTCAGACTTCTGGCATTAGATTGAGAGGTTGAGAGACCACCACACTTCCTCTCTTTTATACTCCTTTTCGGATTGTATTTAAACTCAACTTTATTTTTGCTTTCGCTTGATTTCACGATTAGACTAAGGCAGGTATTTGGTCCCCAATGGATCCGCGATCTTTAAGGGTTCGAAATCCCTTCTTTTGGTACAGATATTTTGTTCAAAACTCAACCCGTACCTGGATTGCAAGATCCGAACAAGGGGTTTTATCCCTTGAAACGTAACCCGGAAATCATAATTCGGGGCCGTTACATTGATGAACCACTTCTTCATAACTTTTTTATAGCTTGATGAACCACTTCTTGATAACTTGATGAACCACTTCTTATGGGCTCATGAACCATTTCTTTATAGCTTGATGAACCACTTCTTGATAACTTGATGAACAACTTCTTTAGAGCTTCATAAACCACTTCATGGTTTAGTAACCGAATAGAGAGTGATTCAGTGACTCAATAGAGGGTGGTTCAGTGACCAAATAGAGAATGGTTCAGTGACTCAATAGAGGGTGGTTCATCAATTTTATAGTAAAAAAATAGTGGTTAATGAAATAAGGGGTTCTGGTGGAAAAAAACATAATTAAATCATTTATTAACAATTGAAAACTATTAATTTTTTAGTCTCTTAAAATAAATGGAAAAGGGAATAAAACTAATTAAATACTCAAGAGCAGTGCAGTATACAAGGAAAAAGTAATTGGTATAGTGGTACACAACATTAAAGGGTTATTGGAGATCCTGCGTTCAATACTCACGAGCAGCAACGTAATTATTTTTTTTATTGGTTTTCTATTTAGCGCGTGAGTGTCACGCGAAATGTGGCGGGCGGGTGCGAGTGGGGAATACCTGTGGTCGAAAATTTCTGGAAATTTGAAGCGCGTATATGCCGCGGGATTTCCTATATTTTGGATTATTTTTAATTAAATTTTGGACACGTGGACCAATCAAATTTCTTATTTCCTTCTCACTTTTGGGATTGTGTGTACCCGAACCCGACCCTATATATATATATATATATATATATATATATATATATATATATATATATATATATATATATATATATATATATATATATATATATATATATATATATTACTTGAAGGCATTCCCTTGCTACGCGGGACATTGTTTTTTATGTCGAATATAACCGATGTATATTAATTTTGCGAGTTGAATTTGGTATGAGCTGGTTTGAAAATGGCATTTGTTTCAGAAAGTTCCATAAGACGATTCAATTAAAGGTTTGTGGAGATTTTGAATAGCTTCAGGATCAACTCTATCATCTAACTTCTGAGGATGTGAAGAATGTTAAGTTCGGTGAGTATTTTTAAGAGATTGGTAGTAAATAACCAAAAAATAAAACTTTGCACTTTTAGCCATAACCCTTGAAATTTAGCATAAATGACCCGGTTTGGCTGAAAATTGCACAATACCACAGGTCACTTCTACCGGTTTTAGGGGGTAATTTACACAAAAAAAAAAGAAAAGGAAAAAGGGGGGTCTTTAATTGTTTGAGAGAGGAATATCGGCGGGAAGAAAAAAAAGAAACCCATCTCACTTCCTCACCTTCGTAGATGATATAATGCTATTCGGTAAAACAAACCACTCATCTTGTATCAAACTAAATGATACTATTCAGCGTTTCTGCGAGATCTTGGGCCAAAAGGTCAATTTACACAAATCGAGCTTCCAAATTTCTAAAAACACGTCAAACACGACTATCCAAACGGTTGCATTGACACTTGGGATCCCGCAGACAAATAGTCTTGAGAAATACCTGGGTTGCCCGATCATAAATCGTAGGGTCAGTCGCGATACGTTTGCAGATGTGGTTCTTAAAGCCAAACAACAACTAACTAAATGGAAAGCTGCTTCTCTGTCTGCAGAGGGCATAAAGGTCCTCATTAAAGCAACCTTGAGCGCACAACCGCTATTTATAATGTAGGCATTTATGCTCCCTTCGACGATTCTGCATGAGCTTGACTGAGTTAACTCCACTGATTAGTTGGGATAAGATCTGCCCAGATACTCTGTCTGGTGGACTTGGCATTTACAAAGCAAAAACTATGAACCTAGCTTTACAAATGAAGCTACTTTGGAAAATCATCACTCAGCCAAATAATATATGGGTTAGAGTAATCACGATAAAATATCTGAAGAGTACAACTCTCATGAACTACAAAAAAAAAAAAAGGGAACACCTCTTTGGAAGTGGTCAAAGCTTACCTCTATTAGACATCTATTTAGACCGGGGCTCGATGGTCTGTCGGTAATGGTGAATCAGTTAATTTCTGGGGGGACAACTGGTTTTACCAAAAACCCTTAGCGGATCTCGCACTCGGACCATTTGGGGAAGAATCTTCCAAATGGTTTGTTAACCGTTTTATTGATACCAGTATTAAGGATTGAAATGTGTCGGCACTCCACATGGACTTACACGGTTTACTAAACATTGCTATCATTGACAACATCACCCAGATTAAACTACCTAATATCAATTTCCAAGACGGACTATACTGGGGGCCTAGTAAGGATGGCTGTTTCTCAACTTGCTCGACCTCGAGTATCATCCCGCTTCATGATGGGGACCCAAATTACGACTGTAATTGGCTTCGAAAACTAAATGTCCTGCACAACATTAGACATTTTTTTGTGTAAAATTTCTCGCAATGGTTTACCCACTTCCGATAGACTACAACGATATGATGTTTCGGTACCATCCGGTTGCAGCTTTGTGGATGCTCTTTGGAATCTACCTTCCACTTACTGTTAGATTGCCCCATGACAAACGATCTGTTTTCGGTTCTTAGGATTCGTAAACCTATTACTAGTGGAATAACGGTAGACTCAAAACCAAATGCAATCCTAAACTTTATTTATTCAAACATGGGCAAGCACAAAACTGGGGATGTGGCCTATGCTTGGTGGGGTTTATGTTTTTTTTTAGAAACCAGCTAGTTTTCAACAATTCGTCAAAACAAACATGGTATGCAAGTACAAAAACAACTGACAAGCATCAGACTTTGGCCAATATTAGTACCCACCCGACCCGAAAATACAACTCAACCACGACTGACGGTACATCTAAGAAAGTTAAAGTTTGGTAGAAACCGCCTTCTGGGTATTATAAGCTAAACTTTGATGGTTCATAATACTTGTCGGAGGCAGGGTCCTACGACTTTGTCATCCGTGATTACAATGATAATATTTTCTCGTTTGGGATTCAATTCCTCGGATCAAAGGGGATTGTCTGGTCATTATAAAGGCTCTTTTGGGGGACTGGTCGTGCCCTTGGAACATTGAGATTTTAATGGCTGACACGATTATTCATCTTAACTCTTTGTCTCACGTTGCTATTCGTCATATTTTCAAAGACTCGAATGCGGTGGCTAATAGGATTGCACGTTTGGCCTACATCCCTGCAGATGATAACATGGTGACTGATTCAGAATTTTGTGTTCTCGTCCGTTCAGACGCTCTAGGAAAGAAGCCCGGTCGGCGGCGGCTCTCCTAATCTTTATCCTGCTTCCAAAAAAAAATCTCTCCATTTTTCTGGTTTTAAAAAGTGAAAAGCAAAGAGAGAGAGAGAGAGAGAGAGAGAGAGAGAGAGAGAGAGAGAGAGAGCAAGAGGAGTTACGGGGAAAAGCAAAGGAGAGAGAGTGCGCTTGGGAGATGTTTGATCATCGCCGGATTTGGAAGAGGAGAGGTTGGAGATGACTCGAGCACCCACGAACACCGACGCCAGAGTACACAGGTACGCCCTTCGTCTCCATCTTCCCCACACCGTTCTTTCTTTTCTCCCTTTTCTGGAACTGTGCGCGGATGTGGGTTGGTGAAATAGTTGGTACAAGGCTTAGGGCAATGGTTTCAATGGTGGGATGAATGATGGGTTGTGGAGGGTGGCATTGGTGGCTGCTATTGAAGAATGAGGGTGGTTTTGAGGTATGGAAAGGGAAAATCGGTTATTAGGATATGGTGGGAGTGAAAATTGGGACATGGGGATGTTTTTGGTGGGCGATTGAAGAAGAATGGTTGAGGTTTTGGTTGGGTTTGAGTTGAAATTCGATAGTTTAAAAGACAAAAGAGGTGACATGGATTTCGAATTGGGTGACAGAGGTTTCCAATTGGATGAGAAGGGTTTCCATTTTGTGTTCTTACTAGGTGGCAAAGGAAAAATGACAATATGTGGAATTTGGGATATGGAGATGTTTTAGGTGGGCGATTGAAGAAGGATTGAGGTTTTGGTTGTGTTTGATTTGAAATTTGATGGTTTGAAAGATATAAGGGGGACATGGGTTTCTAATTGAGTGACAAGGGTTTCCAATTTAGTGAGAAGAGTTTGGATTTTTGTTTTTGTAATGTGGTATGGGGAAATTGGGATATAGGGAAGTTTTTGGTGGGCGATTGAAAAAGGATTGAGGAAATTGACATGGGTTTCGAATTGAGGTTTTGGGTGTGTTTGATTTGAAAATTGTTGGGTGACAGGGGTGTAGTGAGATGGGTTTGGCAGTTTGTTGACTGGGGATTTAGTATTAGGTGACACAGGGATATGAATTTATGTGAAAAACTGATTGTGTTCGTCTGACCCAAATTGCAGGAAAGAAATGGTGTAGACTAGGAATCTAAGGACGAAGGGAGAGGTATCCTCGAATAAGTGGGAGCCCCGATACGCAGTTCTAGAAGATAAGCACTTTCGGGCACGTCTAAACCAAGGATCGAGATTATCGGTGCTAGCCAACATCGACGACTACCTTGACCTCTACGTATGGGAGAAGATCCTGGACAACCAGCTCAGT
Source organism: Persicaria tinctoria (assembly GCA_037127255.1). Classification (NCBI taxonomy): domain Eukaryota; kingdom Viridiplantae; phylum Streptophyta; class Magnoliopsida; order Caryophyllales; family Polygonaceae; genus Persicaria; species Persicaria tinctoria. Next base: position 34,579,512 of record JBANSL010000012.1, on the reverse strand, counting down.
TGGGTTTGTCCAGTTGGCGAACCGTGTCCAATTCTCGTCACAACTAGTGCATTATGTACTACAACGCTAGGTTGAGATAGAGAAGAAGTGGGAGATGTGGTATATGATACAGGGGAAGCTTCAATGGTTCTCGTTGAAGGAGTTTGCCCTAGTCACCGGGATGCGATGTGGTCGACCTAGGAAGGCTGAGATGGAGGAAGACAAGAAAGTTGCAAAGGAGTTCTTCTCTAATGACAGGATGACGATGGGATCTGGAAAACAACGTGAAGAATTCGCTCTTGAAGGAACAGAGCGCGAGAAAATGATTTAAGCTCGTTCTCCTCCTCATCGTCGAAGGAGTGTTGTTGGGGGTGGGGAGAACAAGAATCGTTGTTAGACTGGATTGTGAGGCTATAGTGGAGAACGTCGATCACTTCTTGGCATTCCCATGGGGGAGGATCGTTTATGAGACCACACACGCGTCATTGGACGACACTATAAAGCGCCGGGTGGCTTACTTGAAGCCGGATGTCAAGCGCAACGGTTACGGGCTAATGGGTTATCCGCTTGCCTTCCAGGTAACCTTCTCGACCACACCCATATTACTCCACAACGATGAGTTTGTAATTCATATGCTACATAAGTTTGTAATTCGAGTGCGGATGCCTTTTAGATTTGGTTGTACGAATCCATACCGGACTTTGGGGTCGAGTTTGCGTCGAAGGTGTCCTACAAGGCGTTGCCTCGTTACCTGAGGTGGGTCGTCAAAGAGTAGAATCTCTCTTATGACTCTATAGTCAAACGCATGGACCCGAAGGTTGAAGATGGCATAAAGGTTGAGGAGAACCCACTACTAATATCGGAGGAGGCGGAGCTGGGGTTGATGGATGGACGCTTCTACCGACAAGAGGAGCCCGACCTCTTATTCAAAGACATTGTGGCACTCCTGGTGCGCCATTTTCATGCCCCTGGTGGGAGCTGCTTGAAGGTTGTCCCAACTGCGCGGAGAGGACTCGATGACAAGGACGTCGGGGGGGACCACGTGGCCAAGACACTTGAAGCAATGATGAAGAGGCTCGCAACCATGTCAAGTTGGATGGAGAAAATGGATGAGAAGATACGTAATTCATTCCCATATCTTCATTTTTTACAGAGTTTGGATAACTGAGATGACATGGATAAATGGACTCTTGACACATGGCATTTTCAAGGTGACACGTAGTCGTTCATATTGAAAAAATCTAATATGAATTTGAATAGGCCCTAGAAATACCACCTATTCCCTCTAATGTAATTCAGTTGGTTTTGAATTCAATTTGTTGACCTTAGTCTGATATGAATTTGTTCGTTTTTAATTCAATTTGAAAGAATCTGATATGAATTTGTTGGTTTTTAATTCAATTTGAAAGGTGACACATAATCGAATGCTTTTGTTGAACTTAGTCTTTATGAGTAATGCTAAAAACCTATTTTCTGTAGATGAAAGTTTTGGTGGAGGTCGTCAATGGACTGCAGGTTGGTAAAGGGACATGGACAACCAGGTAAGAAACAACCCAGGATGGTAATGCTTCATTTGAAATTGATGAAGAGAAGGAGGGTGATGTTGTGAAAGATGGACCTGAAGACCAAGTTGGCGATGAGAAGGAAGGGGATGAGTGGGATCAAAAGGATGATGAGATAAGTTTCAGGTCGTACTTGCCTATTTGGTTATGTCGATTGCATCTGAAGGCGAAGAGAAGACCCTACAAAGATAAGGTGGTAAGGTAAGTTGTTGTTAACCGTCTCGATTATGTCAACAACGAAGTTATGAATCCATGGTGATAAAGAGAATTTAGTTGTCTAACATGGTAGTTTATGTTAAGTGATGCGGTATATTTTCAACCCAATTTAAAGTTTGAATTTATTTTCCAAATGGGAAATGCTGTTCTCAAGGGCACTGGTAATGATGACAGGGACAAACGCCCTCAATGTGAAGCTTTAAAGGTAGGGGATTGGGGGGAAGGAAAAGGTGACTAGGTAAGTTGGTTTTTGGGTGACATGCATTTTGGTGTTGAGTGACACGGAAAATCGGGGATCCACTTTCACTCTTCATTATGTTTTTTAGGCTGTTCATGCCGATGTGGTTATCGATTGCATCTGAAGGCAGGGAGAAGCCCCTACAAGGATAAGGTGATAAGGTAAGTTGTGATTAACCTTGTTGATTATGTCAACAATTGTAGTAATTACTTAATGGTGACGGGGGGAATTTAGTTGGCTGACATGGGACATCTGGGATTACATCCCACATTTGGCTTTGTTTCCCAGGCGTCAGTTGGTGATGATACGGGGAAGCCCCCGGTATCCCAGGTGTATGAGAAAAAAGGGGCGAAGAAGACGAATAAGGGTAATGGATAAGAGGTGGCTCCCTTGGCCAAGAAACTGTGTACCCAGAAAGGGAAGGAAGTCACAGTTCCCTCTAACACCATTGCGCTAATACTTGTGTCCGTGACGGACAACGACGGCCTAGCCGGGTGGCTCGCAAGGTACCCCACTTCTGTGTTTTACTCTTCAATATATGAAAAAAGGCAGAGAAGTGAACGTAACCTAACATTGATAGAAATTTACCATGTAGTGGGGATGTGGAGATATGGAAGCCAGCATGCAGCACGAACCTGACGAAGGACTTATTCACCTCCCCCCCAAACGCCTCGAGTTTGGTTTGGCACACAGGTATGAATCTGGGATTGTGTAGTGAGTGCATTTGTTTGGTTTTTTTTATTGCATTTGTATGAGATTTTGGTTTGGACTAGATAGTGCATTCGTACTAGATTATCATTTGGGTTCACTTCATCATGCAGGACATGAGAGAGTCTTGCTAACTTTTGCGCAAAGTGATCGTGGACAGGACTGACGAGATTGATAGTCGAGTCATCGTTGTCGATACATACTTGCTGGGATTGTATCTAGAGAGGGAATGAAAGAGGTACAGTGGCAAAGCCAAAGGCTACGAGGCTAATGTTGTTGTGTTGGCATACTTAGACGACCTGTCCCCGGTGAAGATGGGCCGTCCGTGGTCAGGGACAGACCTTGTCTTTCTTCCCTTCAACCTTAATTAGAACAAACATTGGGTTGCGCTTGCTATTAATATGAAGAAGTGGGAGGTGAGGGTGTATTACTCCGATGTCCCCTATGTGACGGACTGCCAGCTCTCGCCCCTCTTAATGTCCGTGACCACCTAATCCCTGTCGTGATGCATGCAGACCCCGAACTAAAGGTCAAGTATGCGGAGAAGGTCCCCACGTCGTTTTCCCTATGCCGGGACAAGGGCCTTCTACAGAACAAGCTAAGGTAAGCTGGGTCCCATGGTTCAATTTCATTTCATTCGAGGTGGTATTCGCGTCATAGTTCTAACAGATTCTTCCCCATTGCAGTGGTGATTGTGGCCCATACACGATTAGATTCATGCAGCTCCTGCTGGAGACCGCCCCCACATTCAATGGATTGGACGACAATTTAATTGGGGCATACTGGCAGATGCTAGCAGCTGGCGTCTTCCACGATTGACTCGGATTCTAGCCGTTGCAGTGGTGATTGTAGTTTTTTTGTGAACACTTTTAATTAATTCGATGCATGTACTTGACGTTACTACTTGAAATAGGACCTGTCCATCTTGTTAAACTTGGTACATTTTGAATGTGCACATGAACATGTTATGCACTTGACGGTTTACGTATGAACACTATTGGACTTGGTACATTTTCAATCGATCCAAATAGATAAACAAGTTAGACATTTTAGATGACACGGGGATTGAAATAGGTGACAAGGGTTATTTTCAAAAGAAATAGAAATTCAGACTCTGACTATTGACACGAGAAAACCTGACAAGTGATACGTGCATGCAATGACGTGACCTGATACTCGGAAAAAATGACAAAACGAAAATCTGACTAGGATTCTTTCCCAAGTGGAAGTTAGTTGCACAATTACTTTGACCAGCTTGAAATCACAGGAAAAAAGGGAAACAAAAAATATACTCCCAAAAAAAAAGGGAAAAGTAAAAAAAGTTATTTTCACCAACTCGCATTCATTGCAGTTGGGGAAAAAACCCACCACAACAAGGGAAAGTGAGTGCCTTTAAATAGTTGGAGAGAAAGGGAAAGATAGAAGGGAATTGACAGAGGACAAGGCCAACCGCTTTCGACGGAGGACATAGGATGATGTAGGGGATAATCGAATATGAAAATACAAAGAATATAATCAAATCGCACTCCTAGCCTATCAAATAAATTCAAGACTCCCCCGCTGTAGTAGTAGAGGAATCATGTTCGATCCACAATGAAGCGTGTCAGCGGAATCTCAAAGCAGCGTGTAATCCACGTTCTGTATCGACCAGAAGGTACTCAGCGTTGATTGGGTTCAGTCGATGTCGGCTTAGTGGTTGTCGATCTCGAGTGAATTCCTTCAAAACAAAAGCAACAATCAATATCGAGTAGGGGTACTCGATGTCGAGTAATCAGTAGCCGATGTCGACTGGCTCAGAAAAGCTGTCAGTCGATCCAATGCACTCGATGTTGACTGAGAGTCAATCGATGTTGAGTAAAATAACAGTAACTAGGGGCGTCGGAAAAGATGACCGAAGAATAAAAGGATGGTAAAGAAAGATGGTCAGAAATAACAAAGGGGTATTGAGTTTTTGGAGGAACCAACGAACACCAATATAACGAAGTAAACAATATGAGAAAAATCTTCCAAAGCAAGGGTTTACCAAAATGACAAACATGCATGTGAAATCAATAAATCGCAAAGGCAACTACTTTATCAATAAAGGACAAGGGTTTCACCAAATCCAACAAATAGGCTTATAAATCTCTCAATAAATAAACCTAATTGTGTCTATCTTTTTCATAAATAGAGTTTATACACTTTCGAATAGAAACTCTAATTACTACCCAAGTTTCGCAACATGAGTTCTTTAAACTTTCATTCAAGGATGAAGCACAAGACAGAGCGAGATAAATTACATTTCTTTTGCGACTTACCAATCCACCGGCATGGTTATCGTCGGGCTCACCTCGACCCTAGAAGAAGGGTGATGCGGGGCCATCTTCTACACCTCCGGACACGCCAATCATCTTAGGAGACGGACCGATGACTCGAGCCCGAGCCAAGAAGCTTCAACGCGACTCATTCATGTTTGTGAGTCACGTCTTGTTCTCGAGCACGGTTCAACTCCCCGAGCCTACATTGAGGACCTATATGTGCATAGGGATCCAAGACTTAGCCGAGCCTCCCTAGACATGTATAGCCGAATTGAGACCCTTGCTTTATTATCTATTTTAGCAACTTTTCTACTTAAGCTATTTTAGGAAACTTTTAGGGTTATTTTATTAATTTCTTTAAGTTATTATTTTTATTATTTTATTTATAATTTTTGGCCAAATTAGCCTTGCTAGGGTTATAATTAGCCGGCCTTTCATTGTAGAGAAACTCACGTCTTCCATTATTCAGAATACAGTTCTTTGTGTGAAACACAACTGTGAGAAAAGTCAATCGATTCGTAGCGTTGCTCATCGATTGCAAATTGGTTCTTGATCTAAATTGGTTTTCTTTGAGTTCGTCAACCTCGCGAGAGCTTGGTGATCCTGTTAATCACAAGTCCCCTCCTTGTGCATCCAAGTTGTCCGCTTGGTTGTGTAAGGTTGTAGAGGCCGGCTTTATAGTCGTTGGTATTTGGTTCCTACCTTCTTAGAAGGCCTGAGGTCTTTGCCTCGTTTTATTTTAGTTTGAATCACCCAGACTATCGGTCTTTGTTATTTAATTGTCGAGTCTTTCATTGCTGCGTTTTGTTTGTTCTTGTTATGTTCTTGAGTCTTTGCTTCCGTTCTTGTCTTTGAGTCTTGATTATCGAAGATCGGGCCATCCTACAGCTAACCCCGTATCAAATTGGCATCAGAGCTTTGGTTTTCGACATCAATTGTGTCTTTTGTTATTCATAAACACAATAACTACAAAAATAGAGTCTTTTTTTGTTCTTGGTTTTTACTTCTTGAATTTTTTTTTTAATTTAATTGCATTAACCTTTGTTTGTGATTGTTGTGGTTCCTTTAGCCCTAAACACATCTTAAGCCGAGACCACAGTAGCCAATTGGAGCCAATTACAACCTTTGTGCAACCAGCACAATTCTTGAAGTGGAGCCGATTAGCACTTTGTTTAGCCAACAATTTTGTTGAAAGAATCTCCTAGCTAGTCAGCAGCTTTCAAGCCAAACATAAAGAGGTTTCCTAGCCCTAGTTGCTTTCTATCTTAGACTAATTGTTTTATCTATTTATTGCTTTATTAAATTTTGATTTTTGATAGATTAAATCACTTTTATCTATCATAGATTATAAAAGGCCTTAGATAGATATACTTACCATATTAGTCAAACTATCATCTATATATAGGGTGAGGTTAAAGTGAAAAGGGGACTTAAGATGAAAATTTCTCTTAACGTGAAAATGTATCAGATTTAAAATAAAACATTGGAGTCCGGCCCACGAAGAGCCCTAATCCAGTAATCCCTCTCCTCCTCCCTCCCTCATCTCTCGCAAGTGCCAGATCCACGCGCTCCATCTCTGAGGCCATCCGCCTCCCCGGCGTTGACGACTTCTTCGAGATCCACACGCAGGAAGGCCTCGCGTTGGTCAACGACACCGCTGTCGGATCCGGCCTCGCCTTCATGTACAGGAGCAGATTCAGCGCGCGAGAACGGCAGGAGGATCGCCGCCGCTTTCTCCACCGTCTTTGCCACCACGTCTTTGCCGTTCGACGACGTCGAGATCCATGTCCTACGGTTCCCATCGGAGGAGGCGAGCTTACCCGCCGGAATTGAGAACATCAGCCAGGTCATCCGGGATCGACCTCCGGCCCTGGAGCTGATCAGCAAGCAGGCGAAGCTGCAAGAGCTACTTCGTTAGGTTTAATCGTATTTGATTTGTAGATCGAAATCGTCGTTATTTGTTTTCTAGTTTTGAATTTGTTGGTGTGATTTTGAATTTCTCTTGTTCGTTAATTTTATACGACTCTTGTTCTGTAGTTCAAAGTACCAGGTAATTTTGAATGACTCTTGTTCGTTAATTTTGAATGATTATATGAAATTAATGGTGATTGAAGCAATAGCATAGTTTTGCTTTGTTGTTTAGTACCCAGGTAAAAAGGGAGACCAAAATCCACTGTCTTCATTTTCACTTGGTTTACTTAGTTTGCTTTTGGGTGAGAGCTTGCACAGCAAAGGCCTATGTAGAGGCCTATGTTTATTTAGGTTCTATTTTAATTGTAAAAAAAACCTCCCCATACTTTCATTTCTATCATTATTGCCCTGTTTTAATTGTAAAAATTACAAATTTTAGCTCGTAATTTTTATCGGGTTTAAATTCTATAAGATCCATCTTCAATATTCTAAAGTGCATAAATAATAAAAAAAAGTGCACTTTATTATTTTATTTGGGCATTTTACAATCTTATTCTTGCACTTTATCGTTTTATTCATTCACTTTATAGTCTTAATTGTGCACTTCATAATCTAATTCGTACACTTCATCATTTTATTCTCGCACTTTATCATTTTATTTATGCACTTATATTGTTGTAATGTTGGGTTGATTTGGAGCTAATTTCATGTTCATAGCATTGTCAAATTGGTTGTGAATCATGAGCTAATTGGATTTTAGAATTTTGTTGTGATATGCTTTAGGTTGATTAGGTTCTTCTATTTTAGCATGAAAATCATAATTTAGCCTATTAGCTAAATTGGTAGAGCAATGTGCGTTTGCACAAAGATGTGGGTTCAAATTCCACATAGGTTACATAATAGACAAGAGCGCAACAATCGCAAATTGTTAATCATGCACATTATAATCTTAGTTATGCACAATTGCATACTACTTTTGCACAATCATATCTTACTTTTGCACAATTGTATTATTAGATATGCACAACATAATGTTACATTTGCAAAACATAGTGTTATATTTGCACAACTTAAAGTTATATTTTGCACAATATAATGTTATAGTTGCACAACATTATATTATATGTGCACAACGTAACATTATATTATTAGATATGCACAACATAATGTTACATTTGCAAAACATAGTGTTATATTTGCACACCTTAAAGTTATATTTGCACAATTTAATGTTATATTCGCACAACATAATATTATATGTGCACAACGTAACATTATATTATTAGATATGCACAATATAATGTTACATTTGCAAAACATAGTGTTATATTTGCACAACTTAAAGTTATATTTGCACAATATAATGTTATATATGCATTATATCATCTTATTTGTGCACATTATCATTTTATTATTGCACTTTATAATCTTATTCATGAACGGGAACACAAAAAAAAAAGCAACCATAAATAGCTTATGCGGGATTTTGAACTCGAACCTTTGTGCATGGGCACATCACTACACCATTTTTTGAGCTAATAGGCTTTTAATGGCACATGTTGCATTAAAGTACAAAACTGTCATAAAATAGCGGTCAATAAAGAAAATTTTTGGTATGACACATTATGAAAATGCACATTTATTAATAATAATATTTATTGTATTATTTGTTCACTTTATATTTTGTAATCTCATCTTTTTCCCTTTTTAAAATAAAGACAAAAACTGTGATGTAACATTCTTGTTGTATTTTTTTAATAGGGAAAATGACAGAAAACCACCCCTTAAATATGGGCTTTTGCAGAAAACCACCCTTTAAAATTGAAATTGCAGAAAACCACCCCTTAAACCCATTTTAGAGGTAAATCGCCACCCATAATCTTTTTCCCCGTTAGGTTTCCGTTTAAAACGATGAAAAGTCATTTTCCCCCCTCCTTTTTAATGTTATTTTGATGAGAGCAAAATGTATGAATTGAAATAAATTAATAAAATATATTTATCCATCCCGTTAGTGAGAGAAAAATGTATTTTATTCTATTAAAATAACATTAAAAATGATGGATAAATATATTTTATTAAGTTATTTCAATTCATACATTTTTTCTCATTAAAATAACATTAAAAGAGAAGGGTAAAAATGACTTTTCACCGTTTTAAACGGAAAACTAACAAGAAAAAAGGTTGTGGGTGGCGATTTACCTACAAAATAGTTTTAAGGGGTGGTTTTCTGCAATTTCAATTTTAAGGGGTGGTTTTCTGCAAAGACCCATATTTAAGGGGTGGTTTTCTGCCATTTTCCCTTTTTAATATTATAGTTGCACCTAACAATATTATTTCAAATAAAAAATGCGGGCTAAAATCTGTAATTTTCATAATTGAAATAAGGGCAATATTCGTATGAATGAAAAGTTTGGGGGAGGCGTGTGAAATTTACCCCATAATTAGGGTCATTTAACCATTTTTCCATTTACTCATAAAATTATGCCCATTTACACCAAAATTAGGCCCATTTATTCAGTACTCATTTAATTAGGCACATTTACCTTTAAATTAGGTCCATTTACATCCAAATTATACTATTTTCACTTTAAGAGGAATTTTCATCTTAAGCCCCATTTTCATTTGAACATTTACCTATATATATATATATATATATTTCATTAGGGCTACATAAATTTTATTTTTATTTCACCATAGTTTAAAATTTCAAGAGTCCTTTTTATTTCATAGATAGTTTCTTGCATTAGTAAAAAAAAAAACAGTCCGAAATTGTTTAAAAAAAACATTCAAGCTTTGACCTAGGAGGATAAAATTCACTAGGGGCAAAAGTACCTTAAAAAAAAGGACTTCGAGATCTAGTGCAAGAAACTTCAAGGACCAATTTTGGTGAAATTTCACAGTCCTAGTTGAAAATCTCAAACACATACCTCCCAAAACACAATTTTTTTTAAGACCTACCTTGCAACTACAACGTCCTTGCTAAGGGTTTGAATCAAAAAGAGGTAAAAGTCCAAGTTTTATTTTCTTTTCCTTATTTTTCTTGTATGTCGAGTTGTTTACATAGCTGTGTCGAGTGATCTTTGCAAGTGTCGAGTGCCCTTGCGCCTAAATCGAGTTTCACCCACATACCGAGTCGAAACCCTTCATACCGAGTCGATACATGCACATTCTGACTCGATAGTTTGGTTCTGTTGGATTTCTGTCGAGTCCCATGCCGAATCGGAACCTGAACATACCGACTTGATACCTTGTCCTACCGAGTCGATACTTTTGTTCTGTTGGAACTTTTGGTTGCTTGTCTCTTGTTCTTTCTCTTGATTACTTTCCTTTGATTGTTAAGTCCTTGCTTGAGTGTTGATTTGCCCCAAGCGGATTGCCCCAACAAGCTTGTCATACCAATTAGAGAGAAGAGTGTGAGAGAAACACATCGTGAGATTGTTTTTATTTTGCTAATCTTGACATAGTTTCGTGTTTGTCTTTATATGCAATGTCTAACGAGTAGGTGAACAACGGGAACAATGCCAACAATGGCTGTAACGGCCCAGAATTATGATTTCCGGGTTACGTTTCAAGGGATAAAACCCCTTGTTCGGATCTTGCAATCCAGGTACGGGTTGAGTTTTAAAACAAAATATTTGTACCAAAAGGAGGGATTTCGAACCCTTAAAGATCGCGGATCCATTGGGGACCAAATACCTGCCTTAGTTTAGTCGTGAAATCGAGCGAAAGCAAAAATGAAGTTGAATTTAAATAAAATCCAAAAAGGGGGTATAAAAGAGAGGAAGTGTGGTGGTCTCTCAACCTCTCGATCTAACGCCAGAAGTCTGAACCCGCCAAGCATCCACATAAGCAACGATAACGGCTAGCGGTTACCTGAATCTAAAAAAAATGAGGGGGATCTGGGTCAATCATCAGGTCACTCATGCGCGCATGTAAACACACTCTGAGAGGCATATAATAAGCACCCTATTCTTAAGATGAAATGCGTAATGCCATACGTAAATTAAATCACATATATATATATACTGACAGATTAATATAATGCAGAAAGCGATAAATGGATCCACACAGAATGCCAAATGACATGTCCCTCTCGTACCTCTACCCCCTTTCAATAGGGCGGAGACTGGCCAGTTCGGTGCTATAGCATATCAATTTCCTCGTGGTGGTGCACAAACCACGGCATCATCATATCATATCATCTCATCGCTTGCCCGATGGTGCTGGGCTGTCATATCATGCTCATATAGACTCGATTTACTCAGGGTACCCGATGAGGCTGGGCTACCCTATGACCCTAGCAAAGACTCTAGGACTATCACAGATAACGGCCGTTCTCTTGCAAGGACATATAGCAATCATATGATTTTCATTTTAGCTCCTAAGCATGATTCTAAGTCGTATGGTGCATGGACACTAGCCTACTATATAACACCCAGTGCATAGAGCGCCCATCATGAGTAAGTTCAAAGAACTTACCTGGAGTAGCAGATCAGCAAGATGAAAAGCAGCAAGATATAAGCAAGCAGGTTACAGATCACCTAGCAATTATTAATAAATATGCATAAGTAAACTGCACACAACGGGATCCATTTACCACTACATAACATGCCCACCAATTCATTAATCATAGCATCATCAGCATCCTTTATCTCAACTTATCTCAACATCTTATATCATCTTATTCCATTGTCATTTCCATAACTGGCTCAATCATACTTCAATTCATATAATCTCACTAGCTAGTCAAGTTGTTAGTCAAAACAATTACTTCAAAGTTATATTTAGCCATTTCTAATACATAAAATATTTAATCTTTAAAACTACTTCCAAAAATCCGATTAAATAATCCCGACATACTTTACTTTAATTAAAATCATCCTTCTAGGGACTTAATAAATTTTCAACCGTTACTAAATAATTCAATTTATATACTTTAAAACCGACCCTCTTTAAATATCGACACATAAATCGATTTCTAATTAATCAATTATCGGAAATCGGTTAAACAATTAATTAATAAATTAAATAAATAAATAAATGAATAACGAATAAACTCGAACCAAACCAACGCTTTTAACCCGAACCGAACCAAACCCGCTAAATCTCAACCGGTTAAAGAAAATAATGAAACAAAGGAGGTGGGGCCACGTTTGCTGACTGGGCAGGGGCCCCCACACGTCCTTCTTCTTCCTTAAAAAAAAATGGAGGTTCCTAGCTCCCCGTAGCTCGCCGGTGTTGCTCGGCCGCTTCGACACCGCCCGGAGAAGAAGGCTCGTCGGCGGCTGCTCGTCCCATCACCTCAGCGCTGCCATCTCCGCTCTTGCCCACTGCTCAGGCTCTCGCTTAGGCTTGTCCATCGCAGCTCACTCTCTCGCACACGCTTTCTCCCTCGATCTCGCAAGCACTCGAGCTCGTCGGAAAGCTCCAGCTCGCCAGAGCTCGACGGAGTTCAACCCAGCGTCCCGCACTCGACCCTAACTACCCTCTCCACCACCCGAGGACAAGAAGGAACCAACACTACTAAAGGAAAAAAAAGGAGGTTCGAACGCTCACCGAGATGTTCGCAGGCGTCGGAGCTTCGATCGGATTTCTGGGCATCATCGGAGGCTCTCGATGGCTCCTCGAACCTGCGTCGGATGTCGGTGAGTATGATGGTAGGGCTCGAGGGTGTTTTGGATTGGAAACGAAGGAGAATGGCTTACCGGAAGGTTGTTTTGCGTTTGAGTGGGCGGTGGATCTTCGGTGGCTCGTCGATGGCGTCGAGTGCTCCGGGGGCAGCCTTTGTTGCTCTTCGATGAAAGAGGAGGCGGCGAGGATGAGAACGACGATGAAGGAGCTCCAAGGCGTGGTGTGTGGTGATGGTGATGAGAAGAAGAAGGTGTTGTGGTGGCGCGTGATGGTGCTTATGGCGTCGGTGGTTGCTGAAAGGGAGAACGGTGATGGGAGGTGGAGATGGCGACGTGAGGGGGAGAGGTGATGACGATGAGTGAATGACAAGGTGAGGGGGTGGGTTGAATTTGAAGGGTAAGGTGAGTGATGGGAGTGGGTGAGGTTTGAGTGTTAAATTGGTTAAAATCAATACCCGGAAATAAATTCCGAATACGCGAATTTGAATCCCGTAATTAGTGTTCGAATGTTAGTTACCCGACTCTCGCTTTCTTGATCAATTAGATTTTTTAAAAAAGAAGGGGATATCACCATTCAATAGTTATTTTGAATTTTCGAGGTAAAAGAACGGAAATTGTTCGTTAAATTTATACTCCGGTCGGAATCCGCTAAACAAGTTTTAAAACCGACTAAATTTCATTTTTAATTATCTTATTCCAGAAAATTAGGATTTGAAAATCCGAGCCTTTTCATCATCCACCTCTAAAAATAAGTCTCGTCCTCGAGACTAAAAAAAAAAATCTTAAAACAGGGGATGAAGTTTGAAATTGGTGAGTCCAAGGCTCATGTCATTGATCCCGTGAACACCTCATAAGTGCCCCTATGAGATCCTCACAGTACCGTTGCCGTGATCATAATATCCCCAATAGACCGTAGTAAGAATGTAATATAGGCCCCTATCACATCCTTACTCCGACTCTTTGGCCATATCATAACTCAAATATTATGGCGTCATAATGTAAATCCAGTCCCGAATGATTCAAAAGATTTTTGCAAATGGAAAGATTGACCTCGAAATCGTTAAAATTCTTGATAGGATTTATTCTTTTAAAATCCAAGTTAGTATTTTTTTCAAATCCGTTCAAAATCTTCAAATTTGACGTTAGTCAAGCAATTTCACATCACGAGAGGTGGAATCATCCACCTCTAAAGACTAATCTCATATTCTCTTCCTAGTTTCCGAATCAAATCAATCATCATTCTCAACTCAGCATGAACAAAAGTAAACCAACTCATCAACTCATAACATCATCAGCCACCTCTCATGTGGCAAATCTCAACATCAATCATGACAATCTCAACCACATAACATTTTTACCCATAACATAAATCATACCATCCATTCAGAACATGTCAAAAGCAATAACAAAATTTCAACATCATACCACGAGCCATAAGGCATATCTACATCATACTGAAGGAATCACAAGTCCATGATTGAATTCTCATAAGTTATCATGCAAGCACACATGTCAAGAGATCAATGGGCTAGGTGTCATGGGTTAGTATGCCAGTACACATCAATTCTCACAATCGCATAACATCGCGCCACAAGTAGAACCAGTCATAGCATATTTACCATGTCGACATATCAACACAACAAGGTCATGCTATTAAGATTCTTAAAAGGGGAGATCAAGTAGTATATAAATCACCAACATGTCAGCATGCTCTGAAAGACATCACCTCAACTCATCACAATATCGAATAATGACCATTTAGTAACCAAACACCATTAAGTCACGTTCATCATTTAACGTATCAATAATCATGTTTAACTATATAATACATCATCATGCTTTCATATAATAACACATCATTATCTCATATATCCTGTCGCAACACATCCTAACATGCTTCTACAACAACATAACAGGTTAGCAAATCATCAATATATCATGATAGCATTTGTCACTTTCACTAGATTTCACTATTGCATATCTACATGTAGTATCGTTCCATACCAGGTTCCTCATGATCGCTCTAACATCATGCCAGTGCATATTAACGAGTCATGTAAGCAAGAAAATTCCCACATTATCATCAGTCAACCGGTTTCAATTTGCTATTATGTTCAAAATTATTGCAAAACACTATATATGAACATAGTCAATTCAAGCTAGCAAGTTTCATCATAACCTTATTAGATAACAATTCAGGTTCCTCAGCATTCGCAGTTCATACTTTTATAGGCACAAGAGTTCATATCATACTTAGCAATATTGGGTAGCAAAACATCGAAACATCATGGTACATGAAGACTGTAAGACATCGAATCATATCATCATAGAAAATGGATGATCATGCAAGATTCCTTACCAGGTCAGCACATCAACACATAAATTCCATCGCTATATCAATGCAATACCATCATCAATTAATTCAGAGAGGATTAAGAGTTCGAACGGAGGACACTCCTGCTTGCAAGTCATATCGTACTCAGTAATCGTCATCCTCAAAACGTGCTTGTCTTGTTGAAATCATTGATCCTGAGGCCCGTGGGTTATGGGCCCACGCCTTCGCGGCGTTGCTCTATCGCTATCGGACTTCCCATTTCCTCTTTCATGCGGTCGCTCGTCCAACGTGTCGCGTAGGAGTTCAAGTTAGCAAAGATAGGGGAGGGACAAGAGCAAACAACCCAATGTTCCTTTCGGAACAAACACAGACCAACCCTAAAGATGACAACTAGAGACGAAACTCCGACCTGAGAATAGCAACGATGCCCTTATGGAAGTCCATTAAGTTATAATCGCGACAAGCAAACACGAATTCATCATGGAGCATATCAATCACACTAATCCACGCTAACATGTACCTATATCAAGGGAGCAACATTCGTATTCATTTCCAATGACACGATCAATTCCTATACTGATGCATGCGAGACAAGATAGTAGTCTATTATTCCATGAAAGCAGATATGCCTAGCAACTTAAGCAAGTTATGCGGAATCAAGAATGATCATGCAGGATTCGAGGTTATGTGGGATTTAACGACGATGACGAGTATGGTGCATATGAACGAATGTACAAGCGTGGTGTACGCATCAATAGGTCAGGTTAAATATGGCATGGCGAGGTGTAACATAACAACCAGATTAAGCGTCATACAAGAACATATAGGAGCAACCTAGTAACTATCTCATCCGAACACACTGGTCATATAATAGGTCAAGCATGGCACGTAATCATACGATGAGATACATTTAGAAAGCACAGGTCCTATATGATACTAGCGACACATAATGTGATACAAGCATAGTCAAGAGTCATTAAAATGGGTTCAACATGATGTTCACGAAACATGAGGCATCATCAAAAGTAACAAGAAAGACATCATGGGCAATAGATTATAATCATGCTAGGAACGAATCATCATAGGACACACATAAAGGTACAATAGTTATCACATCATAGAAGAGGTACAACATGTAATCATTTAGCGAGTCCTATTGGAAATCATAAGCCCTACATGATACTACTAACACATATCGAATCATGACCACAATCAAGGTAACTCGACTAAGTTCATTCTAACATTCATGCATCATGCATATGCGAAATGATATAACGTGGTGTATGATCATGCGAGGTGCCAAGTCATACATCTACGCCAGCAATAGAGGAATTCATAAGGTAATAGGGAAACACTACCGAGTGATAACATGTAAGCATGCTAGGATAAACCATCACAGAAAGCAATCGATCATCGAATTCAACATCAATCTAATTTTCATGAGTAAGATATTTCAAGGTGATAGAAAAAGGGAAGGGTCACACTATGAGGGACCTAGCTCGAGAGGGAATCAGCAATAATGCAAGCAAGACATAAATTCGCACAAGTCACAACAAATGACCCTACATGATGCTAAAAGCTCAATATGACATTCGATACATACATGCGCTTGTATGATCAACATATCGATGTGTAAGAAATCATATTAACATACCCCGTCGGTATAGAAGCATGGGAGGAACATAGCAATGCATAATGCAAGCCTACGCAACAAGAAATATGACTAGCATACAAGGTATGTATTCCAACTCAACAACCATTTGAATAAGGCATGCATTTACCAAGACATCACGTCAAATAGCATGATCACAATTGAAATACTAATTTAGTCAATAAACCATGGGTAACATCGAATAATCATGCAGGGGGAATCATCTTACGACATTCATACAAGGGGAGTGTAACACACTATCATGAGTCTAATCTATGGGAAGACAATAGCTATATACAAACTCCCGTCATGCCATTCATGCTTCAAATCAGTCGTTAGTACGACCAATACAACAGGTCAATTAGACATACAAAGGCGACATATAATCAGGACAGGAAGCAAGGTGCAACACGGGACCTAAGCAATGGGGAAAGCATGGGTACAAAATGTCATACAACCAAGAATTTACATTGAGACTCATCATCTTAACATGTACTGGGAATTACATATCATATAAGGCATGTTGACATCAAGTTGTAACACATATCCATCAAGTAAGGCACTCACTCTATCATGATACAAGAACTGAACGATCACACTATCATGAACCTATTTATAGGGAGAACATTAATCATGTTGCTTTCCAACACATGACATTTCACTACTAGAAATTTGTTATTTAACATCGGGTAATAGCCGATGTCTTTCAAAAAAAAAATCGATGTCTATGTGGGTGTTGTTAAAAGTCAAAAGTTTTTCACATCGGCCAGAACCCGATGTCTATATTATTTATAACATCGTTTCTAATTATAAAAACGATGTTTTAATATAAAAGAGACATCACTTGTATAGAAATCCTACATATGTATATTCATTTTCTCTCTATAATTTATAATGTTATTTTTCCACACAAAATTTGGCTATATGAAATAAATACAAAACCGATGTTATTACGTATATTGAAATCATTTTTTGGTTTTAAAATCGTTGTTTATATATAGTAAAGACATCTTAAATTATTAGTGAATTAGATGTGTTTAGTTCCTAAAACTGGTGTGTTTAGGTCATAAAAATGACGTGTTTAGTTCATAAAAATGATGTGTTTAATTCGTAAATTGATGTTTTTTATACGTAAAGCCGATGTGTTTAATTCAAAAAACTGATGTTTTTAGTACATAACACTGATGTTTTTAGTTTGTAAAACCGATGTCTTTCGTTACAATAAATCATTGTCTATTGGTCGTAAATCCGATGTGCTAGCTTATGAACTGAAGCAATTTGGTTCATAAACTCAATATCCTGTCTATATATATATACACACCAGACCACAATACCAACCAAAGAGAACATGTTCCTATCTATATATACACATACACCAAACGACAGTACCAACCAAAGAGAATAAGTTTTCAGAACCAGTATATATAGACATACACCATTACAAGAAACGATATGTTTAATAACTTTGCCTTGAGCAACAAACTGATGAACCGAAGTAGCTTAGTAGAACCTGTGTGTTCATCTTTGTCGCTATCTATCTTCTTCAAATCAATTCCCCTCATGAGATTCATCTTTCTCGAAAGATTTAAAACGTGACTGCAAAGGTAATAGACAAAAAATGAAGGTAAAATAGTGAATAAAAGATTACTAAGGACTAAATCTTATACCATCATCAAGCAGTTATTTTTTAAGGACTATACTTGTGTAAATTACAAATCCAATTCCATACTAAAACTTCAGTGTGATGATTTTCCTACTGATATCCCCATGTCCTTATTTAGAAACTCGGTGTGATGATTTTCCTACTGGCTTATTCCACATATGATCTAGCCTGCCAATTACATACCATATAAGCATGCCATGATATCCACATAGCTTTATATTGAAGGCAAATCATTTTCCCACACAAAAAAAGAGAACAAACTCACTTCATTGAGTCTTTGAAGCTTGTCTGCTTCAGCTTGCTCTTTATCCCATTCTTCTCAAGCTTTACAATTTATTTCTAAAATTTGTTGCCGAACATCAGAGGTAATAGTACAGTGCCTTGATTTCTCATAATCAACTCGCTAAAAGAAATGAATTGAAGAAGAGCATAAGCAAAACGAACTAACTTATAACATCTAGGAATTAAAAGGGACTGCTTAAACTGAAGTATTGACCCATTGAGCCCATATAATGCTAATTGCCATATAATCTAATTCCAGCAACAAACGTGAAAATGATATATGATATATTATTGCAGTAGAGTAAAGACTGACCAGTTTGGAAATTCTTATCATGTTGCTTAATACTCCACGTAGCCTTTCCTCGACACACTGAAATGTTATATGCAACAGAATTCATGAAAGAAGGATCGGGAATAGAAAGTATAAAGAGGCCACACCTCCTAATACAGCCCTAAGGTTTATGCACTCAAGTACACATATCAATTAAGGAGTTGTAAGAGGATGACATAAGATGTCACATAAACACTGATTACTCAAGTATGATAGCACTGTTGCAGTAGTTTCTGATAGAGTTAAGATTGGAAATCAACACAAGATGTCACATAAACACTGATTACTCAAATTTAAGACTAAAAGCAATGCCAAAAAAACACTGAGAGAAACCAAGGCAACCCAAAGAATCAACTAAGCTACCAGCAAAACCAAGCTCTCTGTCCATCAGAAGAACCTGCACTCACTGGCCAAGAATGTAACTGCCTTTAATGCGTGATTTATAAGATACTAATGCTCTGGAGTCTGGTCACAGCAGGTAACTTTTATCTAATTCTTGGTCTAATGATTTCACAGCAAGAACAAAAAGGTGAAACACAAAAATATGGCACACTTCAGTATGCAACGGAAACCCACCCATAAATAGAAATTGCCTTGTCAAAATAGGAAAAAGTATTTTGATTATTACACTTCATGATAGATGATTTTCAACAAACTTTACAAACTTGCATAGAAACAGAGAAATAAAAATCGAAGCATTGTCTTTACCTTCAGGATGAGGTTCAGTCATGTGATAGGCATCACAAGTAAAGCTCCCTCCCAAAAAATCCGCATATATAGTTGCCCCTCTTTGCTGCAGAATTATATAATAAGAGACTAGCAATTTAATTTGTTCTTATACAATGAATCAACTACAATGTTGTACCCTAGCATGCTCCATTTCCTCAATAAGCAGGACTCCAGCTCCTTCTCCCATAACAAATCCATCACGATTCTGTTGCAAGACAACAAGATGGCTAAGCAATTACAGGTCCGGGTTTAAATGGTCGAATATGTTAAAAATAAAAAGGGCTAAATTACCAATAACTAAAATTTTCCAACTTTATTTACCACTGGCAAACTCACATTTTTAAATTAGAATAATGTTACATGCATAAACAAGAAACCAAGCATAAAAAGTTACTAACTCTAGCTATGAGCAAAGTAAACTGGGAGATGTGAAGCAGATAAACTAATGCATGAGAAAGTCCTAACCACAAAACCATGTAATCACTTTTCATGTCCAGAAATATCACTAGATGACAACCTTCATTCTGCATACAACACAGATGACAGAGATAAGTACACTTATGATGTCTAAGAAGATGATGGACAAGAGCTTTGGGCTGAGAATTTCAGGTAATTGGACTCCATCAAGAAGGCGTTGAAGAGGGAGAGCCCTGGATTTGTCTCTTGCTCTGTTATCCTTGCCATATTCCTTACTAAAACACACTGGGAAAGAGCTTTGAAATGGGTACTCAACCTATAATCTTGGACAATTAATATTTATAACCATAAGGTTAAAACAAATTAAATTCAAAATTTTTAGTAAGATTATTGGAAAAACAGTAAGTTCCAGACACAACAATGGAGTAAGACCACTTCCAAGTAAGGTATCTACCTAATGACAACGAATTTGGCCAAGCCCTTCATAGGCCACCAACTACAATGAGTTAAGAGTATAATGCAAAAAGAATCAATCCATTTCCATCATCTATTTGAAAACGGTGATCGAAATAATAATGTGACACAAGCAGTTTTACAGATTTCCTCTTGTAAGTTTAAATCATCACAACTCCTTCAATACTTGGCCAAATTCGACCATTCAAAGCTCAAATTGCACATCTATGAGTCTACTACCAAAATAAATAAAGAACTTCCAAAAAAATTTGACAAAAAACTCCCAGAAATCATCAAAGGTGCACTGTTTCACAAGCTAGGTAGTCAAAGACTATTAAAACATCAATTTGAAGTGCATACAAAATAATGTGACCCAATAATAGACGACGTACAGTTGCTCAAGATTTTTCATGATTTACCTATTTTAGCCTTGATGATAATACCATACATCTTTGTTAGCCTAGTCAAGAACATCTAAGAAGTAGCTACGGATGAGCATCTAACCTGCTCAACAGATACTACCTCTTGAGGGTCGACTTGGGGAACATTGGCTCCCTTAATTGACTTATTAATTACTTCTAGCAGGCCTTGAGCAGGTAACCCTTCCAGGATCAACGTACACCTGCCTATGATACAACAAAGAATATAAACCGTTAAGACAATTGATGGTAAAATGAATATTCCGGTAGTCAGATTAATCAATACGAAATTTCAAGCTACCTAGAAGCCAATCAGTGCAAACAGTTTATCTTGCTAATTAAAAACTATCAGTTCCTTTCAAGTGGCTACCTTTTCTGCAAGGCTCTTTAAAAATAATTCTACCCCCTCTTACAAATATTGAACTTTACTTTGATTAAAATTATCGGCGAGTAAGTGAACTAAGAATTGAATTCACATACCTATTCCAAGCTACCAACTGTTGCAATTCACATACCCATCTCCATGTGTTTACTCCATGCCTAGTAGAAACAAGATTTAATGAATAACTAAGGCTATGTTTATAATGTAAAGTGTTAAGTATTATATGAAATTACTCTTTAAGATCTAAGCATACATAAACCTTTAATCGAATCTCACAACATTCCCCTATTGGAAGATGGAAATGTATACATACAACTTAAAACAGAATATGCAAGAATGATATGAAGAATTAAAATGCTATAGGCGGGATCAATGAATCTTGAGTGCAAACATGATTTTAGTCAGGTTTTTAGGTTTTAGGTTAATCAGCCATTAATTCTAGATGCTAATATTGCTGTTTTGTTTTTTCTAAGATGTTGATTTCAACCATTAATTCATTATTTTAACTTTTTAAGCCCACTATTTCTTCAATTACCGAAAGTAAACAACCCTGAGTTATAAAAGTATTTAATGGATCATGGTAGAAAGGATGCATTCAAACAGATTATAAATGATCTCAAAGATCTCACAAGGAATTAACTACAATGCAGAATGTGATTTGATATTAAAAAAATGGTTTCTAATTTGTTTAATATCTAAAAGAGCTTTCATTACAAAAATATATCTAAAATAGCAGAAACCCTCCACTTTGAAGCTATACAAGGTGATATATTCTCTAGTCTAACAAGACTAAAATTGTCGAAAGAAAGAATGCTGATTGATTGTGCGCTTTAAGATTAGAAGAATAAGTAATCACTAACCTTTATCCCTGAAATGGACTTTAAGATTTCCAGTGACATTTTGGGATTAATTACAGATTTCATCTAAAAGTATCTTCTTTATTTTGCTAATAGTAAAAATTTGTTAGTAGAAAAAGAACACCATCAACCAGGATATCAGTTCTTACTGATGAAAAAAGAGGATAGGGAGAATCAACAAAATATAGGAGGTGAACCAATTCATGGTAAAAACTTCTTCAATAACTCAATCAGTCTCACTAGAAATCAAGAAAAAAAAAATCAGTCAACAATGAAACGGAATAGATCTGGCCACAAATTCCGACTGCATCACCGGGGAAAAAAATAATAGAAGCTAAAGCAGAACAGAAAAGTCGCAAAATAAATTGAACGAACGAAGAGTGATTCAATACCTTAAGCCAGGTGGGACTTCATGATTTTTATAGCACAGATTTGGAATCGGAATCAGAGGGTGGTAAGAGAAAAACTCAGAATAGTGCTTCGAATTTCCAGACGACGGAAGGCAAGCCAGAAGAGGACGACGACGACGAACGAATATGACGGAGCGAAGAGCGAACAAGAAAACCCTAGATCGAAGAAAACTTAATCAAAACAAAAACTCTGGATCTGATTTGAGGAGAAGGGGAATAGGCGAAAGAGATGAGAAGCGAAGTACCTTGCCTATGGAGAAGAAAGATGGTGTTTGAAGAAGCGGAGAAACAGCGAAGAGCGAACCAGAAAGGAGTACGTCGTCTGCAATGTACCTCATCTGCCTTCGGAGCTCCCTGTCCGACTCCATCTGCCTCTTTCTCGGTGGATTGAAGGAGAAGGGTTCAATGGGAGGTGCCGAGGTGGGAAGGGAGAGAAGAGTCGAGGAAGAAGAAGTTTCAGATCTGGAAGAGGGAATGAAAAGGGTTTTCTAGAGTTTCGTTTATTTTTCTAAGTATAATTGGGGGTGTGTTTTTTTTTCCTTCAAAAATTTTAAGGGTTGAAAATATTTCGGGTGTATATCACATGGGCGGGACAAATCCCGCGCTTGTATGTTTTTCAAAACCTGTTTTTTAACATCGGTTCAAAAATAGTGTGGTGTTTGTTTTATTTATAACATCACAAATTTATTAACTGATGTAAAAAAACTGTTTTACATGGCAGGTTTTTCTGACTGATGTTAATGAACTGATGTTAAATAACAGAATTCTAGTAGTGTTTACATTAATGCACTAGTATGACGATGCAACATATTGAGTAAGGCATGCTGGGATGATAAAGACTTAACATGTGTAACTTGGACTCACACAATGGCCATCATGAACATTAAAGCATGCATTCATCAAAACTTAATTGACAATTATACCACATATTCCCCATCCAACGCAACTAATCATACAATAATATCAAGTGCAAAACAACCAACAGTCGTTAATCTGACGAATACCAAATAGATGGGCATGTTGTAGATTCTTGTCATAAAACGAGTAGTAAGCATCAAGGCGTCATCAGCTAGTATGCTAAAGAGATCATTTACAGACATTCATACGAAGAAGAGTTTATCACACTATCATGGACCTAACCCAGGAGAAAACAATTATCATGTAGGTTCATATCATGTGGTTTGTATGCTTCCAATAAATCATTAGTACAATTAATACAATAAGTCAAGTAGGCATGCTATGACAACGTAATCACGATAGAGAGTGAGGCATAACACAAGACTTGATCAATGTAACTAATCATAGATGTAATAACATGAGTAATATTTTACAAATGAACATTTGCAAGGTACATGCAGGAGGTTACAAATCATGTCATGCAGTTTAGAGAGAGTCACCATGACAACCGGACAGAGATCCCTAAGGGCAACCATTGACCTTCCCCAACTGACTCATCACCCTTATTTCTCGTGGGGCCTTGGTACGT
Organism: Persicaria tinctoria; assembly: GCA_037127255.1. NCBI lineage: Eukaryota > Viridiplantae > Streptophyta > Magnoliopsida > Caryophyllales > Polygonaceae > Persicaria > Persicaria tinctoria. Next base: position 34,555,556 of record JBANSL010000012.1, on the reverse strand, counting down.
ACGACTCTTTGTGGAAAGAAAACCTCGGTTGATCATCATAAGAATCAAGGAAGACAACCCCAAAAACACCTTACTTTGAGTCAAAATGACATCAAGAACTACCTTCCAATACTCACTCAGACAACCTTCATATACATACATGAGTTTCTGACGCAATGTGTTTACCAACCCGATTCCCATGAAAGATACTGACATCCGGGAGAAAGACTCGATAGAACCATCAAAGGGTTAACAAACATAGTAGAATGGGCTATTTCACACAAGCTGGGTTGACCACATAGAATTAAGGGTACTCCCACTATCTCGTTTGTACAGATCAGTCGATACACATTTAATTGTTAGGCATACCAATCAGACTTTAGCATATCAAGCACTCAACATAGAATTAGTCAATGACAATTATAATGACCTCCTTTGAGAGAGATCGTACTCAGTCTCAATATATAAATCACATCAAGCTATCTAATGTCACTCTTCGAGGAGCGACTGACCGGAGGGGCAAAAACCTCGCGATCCTACCTAACTCGCCACTCCAACGACCTTGGTGCAATCTCCTTGGAGTCTTCTGAACCCTCTGTAAAGAGAAAACTAGTATTTTGCCTACCGTTCCCAACTACACCCAATAGGGGTGGTCTAGCGCCTTTACTACCCAATCGTGTCCCCGTTTGGTCGATTTCGCTCATTTATTACAAGTTGAGTTTATTACTTAGTTCAATTTTAGTTAAGCATCTTAAATTCATTTTGGCCCTTTAAATCCTTTTCAAAAAGTCCTTGAAACTCGTGGGCGGTTTTCAAAACACACACTCGACCCTTGTGTACCCGAATTGCACAACCTGAGCTCTGATACCATATTTGTAACGGCCCAGAATTATGATTTCCGGGTTACGTTTCAAGGGATAAAACCCCTTGTTCGGATCTTGCAATCCAGGTACGGGTTGAGTTTTAAAACAAAATATTTGTACCAAAAGGAGGGATTTCGAACCCTTAAAGATCGCGGATCCATTGGGGACCAAATATCTGCCTTAGTTTAGTCGTGAAATCGAGCGAAAGCAAAAATGAAGTTGAATTTAAATAAAATCCAAAAAGGGGGTATAAAAGAGAGGAAGTGTGGTGGTCTCTCAACCTCTCGATCTAACGCCAGAAGTCTGAACCCGCCAAGCATCCACATAAGCAACGATAACGGCTAGCGGTTACCTGAATCTAAAAAAAATGAGGGGGATCTGGGTCAATCATCAGGTCACTCATGCGCGCATGTAAACACACTCTGAGAGGCATATAATAAGCACCCTATTCTTAAGATGAAATGCGTAATGCCATACGTAAATTAAATCACATATATATATACTGACAGATTAATATAATGCAGAAAGCGATAAATGGATCCACACAGAATGCCAAATGACATGTCCCTCTCGTACCTCTACCCCCTTTCAATAGGGCGGAGACTGGCCAGTTCGGTGCTATAGCATATCAATTTCCTCGTGGTGGTGCACAAACCACGGCATCATCATATCATATCATCTCATCGCTTGCCCGATGGTGCTGGGCTGTCATATCATGCTCATATAGACTCGATTTACTCAGGGTACCCGATGAGGCTGGGCTACCCTATGACCCTAGCAAAGACTCTAGGACTATCACAGATAACGGCCGTTCTCTTGCAAGGACATATAGCAATCATATGATTTTCATTTTAGCTCCTAAGCATGATTCTAAGTCGTATGGTGCATGGACACTAGCCTACTATATAACACCCAGTGCATAGAGCGCCCATCATGAGTAAGTTCAAAGAACTTACCTGGAGTAGCAGATCAGCAAGATGAAAAGCAGCAAGATATAAGCAAGCAGGTTACAGATCACCTAGCAATTATTAATAAATATGCATAAGTAAACTGCACACAACGGGATCCATTTACCACTACATAACATGCCCACCAATTCATTAATCATAGCATCATCAGCATCCTTTATCTCAACTTATCTCAACATCTTATATCATCTTATTCCATTGTCATTTCCATAACTGGCTCAATCATACTTCAATTCATATAATCTCACTAGCTAGTCAAGTTGTTAGTCAAAACAATTACTTCAAAGTTATATTTAGCCATTTCTAATACATAAAATATTTAATCTTTAAAACTACTTCCAAAAATCCGATTAAATAATCCCGACATACTTTACTTTAATTAAAATCATCCTTCTAGGGACTTAATAAATTTTCAACCGTTACTAAATAATTCAATTTATATACTTTAAAACCGACCCTCTTTAAATATCGACACATAAATCGATTTCTAATTAATCAATTATCGGAAATCGGTTAAACAATTAATTAATAAATTAAATAAATAAATAAATGAATAACGAATAAACTCGAACCAAACCAACGCTTTTAACCCGAACCGAACCAAACCCGCTAAATCTCAACCGGTTAAAGAAAATAATGAAACAAAGGAGGTGGGGCCACGTTTGCTGACTGGGCAGGGGCCCCCACACGTCCTTCTTCTTCCTTAAAAAAAAATGGAGGTTCCTAGCTCCCCGTAGCTCGCCGGTGTTGCTCGGCCGCTTCGACACCGCCCGGAGAAGAAGGCTCGTCGGCGGCTGCTCGTCCCATCACCTCAGCGCTGCCATCTCCGCTCTTGCCCACTGCTCAGGCTCTCGCTTAGGCTTGTCCATCGCAGCTCACTCTCTCGCACACGCTTTCTCCCTCGATCTCGCAAGCACTCGAGCTCGTCGGAAAGCTCCAGCTCGCCAGAGCTCGACGGAGTTCAACCCAGCGTCCCGCACTCGACCCTAACTACCCTCTCCACCACCCGAGGACAAGAAGGAACCAACACTACTAAAGGAAAAAAAAGGAGGTTCGAACGCTCACCGAGATGTTTGCAGGCGTCGGAGCTTCGATCGGATTTCTGGGCATCATCGGAGGCTCTCGATGGCTCCTCGAACCTGCGTCGGATGTCGGTGAGTATGATGGTAGGGCTCGAGGGTGGTTTGGATTGGAAACGAAGGAGAATGGCTTACCGGAAGGTTGTTTTGCGTTTGAGTGGGCGGTGGATCTTCGGTGGCTCGTCGATGGCGTCGAGTGCTCCGGGGGCAGCCTTTGTTGCTCTTCGATGAAAGAGGAGGCGGCGAGGATGACAACGACGATGAAGGAGCTCCAAGGCGTGGTGTGTGGTGATGGTGATGAGAAGAAGAAGGTGTTGTGGTGGCGCGTGATGGTGCTTATGGCGTCGGTGGTTGCTGAAAGGGAGAACGGTGATGGGAGGTGGAGATGGCGACGTGAGGGGGAGAGGTGATGACGATGAGTGAATGACAAGGTGAGGGGGTGGGTTGAATTTGAAGGGTAAGGTGAGTGATGGGAGTGGGTGAGGTTTGAGTGTTAAATTGGTTAAAATCAATACCCGGAAATAAATTCCGAATACGCGAATTTGAATCCCGTAATTAGTGTTCGAATGTTAGTTACCCGACTCTCGCTTTCTTGATCAATTAGATTTTTTAAAAAAGAAGGGGATATCACCATTCAATAATTATTTTGAATTTTCGAGGTAAAAGAACGGAAATTGTTCGTTAAATTTATACTCCGGTCGGAATCCGCTAAACAAGTTTTAAAACCGACTAAATTTCATTTTTAATTATCTTATTCCAGAAAATTAGGATTTGAAAATCCGAGCCTTTTCAATGGCAACAATGACAACACCTTCGAAGCAACTATATCCGTCGCGATGCTCAACAACACAATGAACACTCTTAACACCACCTTGGCGGCAATGTTGGATAAGCTGGCGGCATTGGAGGCTAGACCGAAGGGTTCTAATAACCTTGGTGGTCAAGGTAACCAACGGCGTGACGAGACACCCAATGATGAAAGGGAAGTCTGAAATCCTAACCATCCTCCTAACCTTAATTTGCATAATCCTATATTTAAAGAGAACAACTCTCCACGAGGGGAGAGAAATGGTAGAAATAACGGATTTGCTAATGCGCAGGGGCATGGACGGGGAAGAGGTAGAGGTCGTGGCTTCTAGGAGGAGTTCTACTACTCGAAGCGTGACGATGACTTCCAAGAGGAGGACTATTGGGAGCAACGCCCGAGGCGGAACGACAGAGGAGGTAGATACCAATACCGTGAGCATAGAGATCCTGATCAGGACGGCATAGGTAAGGTTAAGGTAAAAATTCCTTCCTTTGATGGTAAGACAGATCCAGATGCATATATAGACTAGGAAACTAAAATGGAACAAATCTGGAACTGTCATAATTTTTCTGAACCTAAGAAAGTTCAATTGGATTCTTTAGAATTTCAAGGGTTTACTCTTATTTGGTGGGATAATTTGATTAAGGAAAGAAGACGAGCCCTTGATGCGCCTATCGCGTCTTGGAACCAATTGAAAGCTTTAATGAGAAATAGGTTTGTCCCTCAACACTATGCTAGAGAGCTTAGACAACGCTTAGAAAACCTTAAACAAGGCCATAAATCTGTTGAGGAAACCTTTAATATTATGCAAGAAACCATGGCTCGAGCTAATTTTGTTGAACATCATGAGGATACAAATGCTAGGTTTCTTCATATTTTGCATCCCGCCTTAGCTCAGGACATTGATTTCTTTCCTTACTCTACTCATACTGAATTGTTGCATTTGGCTATTAAAGTTGAACGTGAAGCTAGATACAGGAATCAAGGCGGAAGAATGACGAGTGGGCAGCCCCAACCATGGCGCCAGAACCGGCCTAACCAGCCCCAAGGGCGGCTTGACGGGGGATACGGCTCTCGGTCAAACCCAGGCCAAGGGAAAGGGGAAGGCATATATAACATTCCGGCAGCCTTCTGACAAGGGCAAGGCGCCTTGGACGGGACGAGATTCGCCCGGGACATCTACGTACTGGTCCCAAAGGGAGTAATCCTAACCCCTCTACTACTAAATCTAGGGACATTGTGTGCTTTAAATGTCAGGGTAGAGGTCATACTATGAAGGATTGTCCCAATAAGAAAACTCTCATGATTAATCACTTGGGTGAATATGTGTCTGACAATTCTTGTGATGAAAATGACGAGCATGCTAATGATAATGATCAAAACCTTAATCTTCTTACTTATGATGAAGATGATGATGGTATTGATTACGAACATGGAGAATCACTGATTGTTAGGAGAGTCTTAAGTGTTGTTCCTGCACCATGTGATGACTATCAACGTGAGGATCTGTTTCATACTAGATGCTTAGTTAAGGGTAAGGTGATTAATGTGATCATTGACGGGGGTAAGTTGTTGTAACTTAGCTAGTTAGGAAATGATTGATAAATTGCAACTTTCTACTATTTAGCGTCCTAGGCCTTATAGATTGCATTGGATGAACAACTGTGGTAATTTGAAAGTGAATAGGCAAGTCAAAGTACATATCAAATTAGGACATTATGAAGATGATGTGTTATGTGATACAGTACATATGCAAGCCTGTCATATCTTATTAGGTCGTCCTTGGCAGTTTGATCGTAAGGTCTTGCATGATGGTTTAGTAACAGGTATTCCTTTACTTTTCAGGGCAAAAATGTCGTTCTCAAGCCTATAACGCCAACCCAGGTGGCTGATGAGATTGAGAAGCGGAAGGTAAGTAAAGGTGAGTTAGATAAGGAGGCTCAGTCGAGCCACGTGTCTACCCCTACTCGGCCTAAGGGTGTGTTTTTGGCTTCCAAGAGTACATTTCTAGACGAGTTTGCGGATGGGGAAACAACCCTCATGCTCCTATGCAAAGGGTTGACTATGTTGAGTGAGGAGCTTAGAGCTACCCCCCCTCCTCGCATACTATCTCTTATTGAAGAGTATAAGGATGTTTTTCCCGAGGACATACCAGCAGGTCTACCCCCTGTCAGAGGAATTGAGCATCAAATCGATCTCATCCCAGGGGTTGCATTGCCTAATAGGCCTGCTTATAAAATGAATCCCACTGAAACCCAAAAAGTTCAATCCCAAGTCCAGGAACTGTTGGACAAGGGATACATTAGGGAAAGTTTGAGTCCATGTGTTGTGCTTGTGTTGTTAGTGCCTAAGAAAGATGGTTCTTGGAGAATGTGCGTAGACTGTAGGGCAATTAACAACATAACCGTGAAATATTGCCATCATATACCCCACTTAGATGACATGTTAGATGAGTTGCATGATTCTTCTATCTTTTCTAAAATCGATTTAAAAAATGGTTACCATCATATTAGGATGAAGGAGGGCGATGAATTGAAAACAGCATTCAAAACTAAATTTGGATTGTATGAATGGTTGGTTATGCCTTTTGGCTTGACTAACGCACCTAGTACTTTCATGAGATTAATGAATCATATGCTTAGGAATTTCATAGGTAAATTTGTTGTTGTATACTTTGATGACATTCTTATCTATAGTAAATCGTCCGAGGGCCATGAATCACACTTAAGGGAAGTACTTTATACACTTAGATTAGAACACTTGTATGCCAATCTTAAGAAATGTGAGCTTTGTAATGATCAAGTGTCTTTTATGGGTTTTGTAGTGAGTTCAAGCGGATTGCGAGTCTACGATGCTAAGATCAAAGCGATCCAGAACTGGCCGACCCCTACTAATATCGGCCATATGAGGAGTTTCCAGGGCCTAGCGAGTAGGGTGGGCAAAAGTTAGACCGGACCGGAATTGGACCGGGACCAGACCGGAAATTACGGTCTTTGGATCGGACCGGGAAATTACGGTTTGGTCCACGGTCCAAGAAATCATGTATTCCGGGTTCCGGTCCAAATCCGGGACCAGACCGGAATTTCCGGGTCGGACCGGAATTGGACCAGATTTTGTTTTTTTTTTAAAAAAAAAGAAGGAAAGAAAGGAAGGGGAAGAAAAAGAAATACGCGTGCGGCGTGCCTCGCTGTTCAGACGCTCAGACAGACGCTCTCTCTCTCTCTCAAGTCTCAACTTCTCCGTTCGTTTTCGCTCGCGTCGTGGCCACTCGGCCCGCTCCTCAGTGGCTCCGTCGGCCCTCCTCCCTCCGTCCCGGCGCTCCGCACTCAGTCTGCCCTCCTCTCTTCGTTCTTCTTCTTCCCTCTCTGTCCCGAAGGCCGAAGCCTCTTTGTTCGTTGGCATGTAAGCGGTCTTCTTCTTCCTTCTCTTTTCCCTTTTAGATCTATGTATATTTTGATTATTTTCAGAAATTAATGTTGATTTCAGTCTAGATTCGAATAAAGTATAAACATTCAAGACTAATTTGAGATATTTTTCAGATCTAGGTTAGAGAAATCAAGATATTTTTCAGATCTAGGTTAGAGAAATCTAGGGCTAGAGAAATTTTAATTTGTAATATTTTTTAGATCTAGGTTTTACTGTCTTTAGTGTCTTAGTGTAGGCTTTGTGCTTGAAAAAATTACGAAACTTCATGAATGAGTAAGCATTTTTTAGGTCTGTTCTTGTGCTTTAATCTCGTGTTCACCAATTGAGGCACATCCATCCTTATCGTTGTTCTTTAATTGAGAGGTGCTTCAATTAAATTTCTCCTTTCCCCTTTCATGTTTTTTTACCCCCTTTTATCTTGTCTATCCCCTTCATATGTGTTGTCATCTGTTATTGTGAGGATTAATATATCATACCTTGTTTTGTTGATTGATCCTGTTGTCCCTTTTTTTCCATGTGGGTTTGACTTGATTCGGCTTTATATGACTACATTGTCCATGAAATCAACACTAAATCTTGTGGCTCAATTGAATTCTTGTTTTAGCTATCTCAGATATTTGGTATTTAGGGTTTTAGCTATCTTGTGGATCCATCTTGTTGTTCAATTGAGTACTTGTAATTACATTTGTATGGAGTAGTGATCTTTTCTCGTCAATAAACTTTAATTACTTTACATTTGTGCTCATTTTTTATTGTAATTTATTTAATGTTTGTTTTCTTTATCTTATAGGTACTTTCACACAAGAACTCAAGGCAAGTTGGCAAGATAATGGGTGATTAGCATTTGTTCTTAATGATTTTTATTTGTACATTTTTATTTTATGGATTGTGTTTGCTTTAAGTTTAAACTTTGTATGTTGCATGTTGGGTTGGATTTGTTGTTTTAACTTTTAAACATTGTGGTTTTTGTGGAACTAAATCATGAATGAATCTATTTTTAATTTACAGTACATTTCTTTAAAATACAGAATTACAGATTTAAGAACTATTGTTGTGTAGTGTGTACAGATTTGGGACTTGGGGGTTGTTGTATTGCTGTAAAATACTAAAATGGTTGTGCTGTAATGTAATTTTATTGCAGATTTTTTGTAACAGTGATATTGTAAGCTCCTTATGTAGTGTGTACAGATCTATTGTAACAGTGATAAAATGGTTGTGTAGTATGCACAGATTTTATTGTAGATTGGTTGTATTGCTGTAAAATACTAAAATATGTTACAATTTGTAACCCAAAAAAAAAAGTCTGCAGGGATAATCCGGTCCAAACGGTCTTTCCGGTCCGCGGACCGGAAAACCCGGGACCATATTAATCGGTCCCGGTCCGATCCGATCCGCGGTCCATGTTTCCAAAAATTCCGGTCCACCGGATCGGACTGGGACCGGAATGTCCGGTCCGGTCCGATCCGGTCCAGACCGGATGCCCAGCCCTACTAGCGAGCTTCTATCGACGTTTTGTGCGCGACTTCAGCTCCATCGTAGCCCCTCTCACAGAGCTCACAAAGAAGCGGTGTGAGTTCAAGTGGGGTCAAGCTCAAGAGGAGGTGTTCTGCAAGCTCAAGGAGAAGCTCACTCATGCACCATTGCTGGCTCTGCCTGACTTCACTCGGCCTTTCGAGGTTGAATGTGATGCTAGCGGAGTTGGGATTGGAGGCGTCCTCATGCAAGAAGGTAAGCCTATAGCCTTTTTTTTTGAGAACTTAAAAGGTGCATGTCTTAATTACTCTACGTATGACAAAGAACTTTATGCATTGTTTAGAGTCCTTAAGATATGGTCCCATTACCTTTGGCCTAGCGAGTTTATACTTAGGACTGATCATGAATCTTTAAAACATTTTAAGAGCCATGATAAACTTGATAGGAGGCATGGTAGATGGATGGAATTCATCGAAACATTTCCTTATGTTATAAAGTATAAGAAAGGGAAAGACAATGTGGTTGCTAATGCTTTATCTAGGAGACATGTCCTTTTGACCACTTTGGATTCTAGATTCTTAGGCTTTGTATACATTAAGGAATTGTACGAGAAAGATGCTGATTTTGGGGAAGCTTTTCGAAAGTGCCTAGATAAGGGTCCTACCGACCATTTTTATATCTTTGATGCATTCTTATTTAGGAAAGACCAAGTGTATATACCTAGGTGTTCTCTTCGTTAGCTATTAGTGACTGAAGCCCATTGTGGAGGTTTGATGGGTCATTTTGGGAAAGATAAGACTTACCATACACTTAGGTCCCACTTTTATTGGCCACATATGCTTAGGGATGTAGAACATTGCCTTAAGAGATGTATTGATTGTTTAAAGGTCAAGTCTAAGCTTATTCCCCATGGTTTATATACACCCCTACCAATCCCTTCTGCCCCTTGGGAAGATATTTCTATGGACTTTATTGTTGGGGTTACCTAGAACTAAGAAGGGGAGGGATTCTATATTTGTGGTGGTAGATAGGTTTTCTAAGATGGCTCACTTTATAGCATGCCATAAGACTGATGATGCTACAAATGTTGCGAACTTGTTCTTTAAGGAGGTAGTTAGGTTGCATGGTGTGCCTAAGACAATTGTGAGTGATAGGGATGTTAAGTTTTTGAGTCATTTTTGGCAGACTTTATGGAATAAACTTGGAACTAGATTGTTATTCTCTACCTCTAGTCACCCCCAAACTGGTGGCTAAACTGAGGTAACCAATAAAACCTTAACCACTATCCTTAGAGCCATTTTAAGGAAAAAATTGAAGCTTTGGGGAGAAGCCTTACCTCATGTGGAGTTTGCTTACAATAAGACAATGCATTCCTCAACTAAAATAACTCATTTTGAATGTGTATATGGTGTTAATCCACTAACACCTTTTGATCTTACTCCATATCCTATGAGAGAGAATGAGTCTTTTGATGCCGGTAAGCATGTTGAGTTCGTCAAGGAGCTACATGAACGGACGCGTCAGCAGCTCATGCGGAAGGCTGAGTACAACGCCAACAAGGCCAACAAGGGGCGTAGATTGGTGACATTCCAGCCTGGGGATCTAGTGTGGGTGCACCTGAGGAACGAGAGGTTTCCCAATGAGAGGAAGAGAAAGCTTGCACCGCGAGGAGATGGACCTTTCAAGGTTCTACAAAAGGTGGGTGATAATGCCTACACGCTGGAGCTTCCTGGAACTTATGGCGTGAGTGCTACCTTCAACGTCGCAGATCTTATTCCATACCTTGCTGTGGACGAGGACTTGGATTTGTGGTCGAATCCTTTCCAAGAAGGGGAGGTTGATGCGGGACCATCTTCTACACCTCCGGACACGCCAATCATCTTAGGAGACGGACTAATGACTCGAGCCCGAGCCAAGAAGCTTCAACGTGACTCATTCATGTTTGCAAGTCACACCTTGTTCTCGAGTACGGCTCAACTCCCCGAGCCTACATTGAAGACTTAAATGTGCATAGGGATCCAAGACTCAGCCGAGCCTCCTTAGACATGTATGGCCGAATTGAGACCCTTGCTTTATTACCTATTTTAACAACTTTTCTACTTAAGTTATTTTAGGAAACGTTTAGGGTTATTTTATTAATTCCTTTAAGTTATTATTTTTATTATTTTATTTACAATTTTCAGGCAAATTAGCATTGCTAGGGTTATAATTAGCCGGCCTTTCATTGTAGAGAAACTCACGTCTTCCATTATTTAGAATACAGTTCTTTGTGTGAGACACAACTGTGAGAAAAGTTAATCGATTAGTAGCGTTGCTCATCGATTGCAAATTGGTTCTTGATCTAACTTGGTTTGCTTTGAGTTCGTCAACCTCGCGAGAGCTTGGTGATCCTAGTAATCACAAGTCCCCTGTAACGGCCCGGGATTATGATTCTCGGGTTACGTTTCGAGGGATGAAATCCCTCGTTAGGATCTTGCGCCCCGAGTACAGGTTGAAGGTTTGAAATTCTAAACTAACGTTTTCGAAGTGGGATTTCATACCCAAGTTCGAAGGGATCGTTGGAATCCCCGGGGAAGTCCCCTGTACCTGTCGTAGGTCTAAACGTGGAAAACCAATGGTCACACAAATAACGGAAGTAAAGAATAATACAAGGGGGGTGCCACAGCAGAGCCGGGTCAAAATATGATCAACCATTCAAATTTGAGCCGTAATTAAATTGGTGAAGTTGGAATCTCAACTCTCTCTTTCCGCCATGTTAGACCCAGCGGTCATGGACTCAAATCAGCATCAATAGTAGTAAGCATAACGGATACCTAAAAAAATTGATAGGGGGCGGGATCAGATCGATGCCCACTTTAGCTCTGCATCCCAACCCTAAGCACACATATACGCTATACCTAATAAAGATGCTTCTAGATGCATGGCGGGATATTAACACACTAACATGCTCCTAATATCAAGTGCATAATAATAATAAGGCCTTAGCACAGAATACCAAGTGGTATATCCCTCTCCTACCTCCACCCCCTTCCGATAGGGCGGAGACTGGCCAGCTCGTGAATCCATTCCATCATAATCGGGCGGCACGCATGCCTAACCCGCTCCACAATAAAGCCCGCAGGCATCTCATAATATAAGGAAGTTCATGACTCGATTGACTCAGGACGGGACCCGATGAGACTAGGTCGTCCTATAACCCTAGCAATGACTCTAGTTACTTCACAGATAACGGCCGTTCTGTTTACATACACATAAAGAAATAGAATGCTCAACGATCGATGCAACCTAGCATTGTACTACATGGCATGCTGATCATGAATGCAAGCACCTAGTATATCATGCACCTAAAGCAGGGAATAGCTCTATTCAATCTGAGTAAGCTCCGAAGAGACTTACATGGCGGTGCAGAACAGCAATGCAAGCATTACGATAGATTAAAGATCACCTAGATATATATTAGAACACATATATAATTCTACGCCTAACCATTCAAGCACTGAAAGCATACATCATTAAACGAGAATAACAACCATATCACAATCATCATCCCATCAAGTTCAACCATTCATCTCATTGCCACGTTCCGTAAGACCACATCATTCTCATCATTTCATTCAACCACATTCATATTTCCGCAATAATAAATCCTCATAGCCATTTATCTCAAAGTTCATCATATTAATCATGGCTCATAAAGCATAAGTCGAACGATACAAAATTCTAACATCTCATCATACTGTTAGTCATTCATTCATGCCATTAATCCACACAAATCATGCTATTAGTCAATCATTCATATCATCATGCTAGTTAGTCATCGATCACATAATTCCCAAGTTAGTCTCGAAACCGCTTCAAAATCCGAATCAGTTAGTTATAAATTCCGACCTTGGAAAATGTTCGTCAAATTTCTCTTTCGATTTAAACCTGATAATACCTCTTTGATCTCCAAGTCTCGCGATATTATATTTATTTTAAATCTCTCAGAATATTATATAATATTTCAAATATCATTTGTTAAACACTTTCATAACATACTTCTAAATCTTTTAAAAATTCCTAATAATTTTAATTTAATAAAATCAGCCCCTTTTATTTTGTAGAATACCAAAACCGAGCTCACTAGTTTTCTACCCTCTAAACCGAAATACATTTTGTCAATTAGACCCACAATTCATTTTCTTTCTAAATCAGATCAGCCCGGCCCATAAACAAACCCAGCCCAAACTCAAATTCATTCTCTGCTCTCTCTCATCCTCGGCATTTCAGAAGAAGGAAAAGGATGGGCCCGGGCTAAGCTGGCTCCGACGTGGCAGAGCGGGGCCCGCGCACTTAGTCTTCTCCTTCCTCTGTTCTTCTCCTGTTCGAAGGGAGACACCGCTGCCGGCCGGGGCAACTGGGCTTCCTCCTCCATCCTCCTTGGTTTCGTCCTCCTTCCCTGGATTCCGTCCCCGAGCTCGCTCGTCGCCCTCGTCTCGTCCTCTCTCTCTCTCGGCTCACGCTCGCTCTCACCGCTCTCCCGCTCGACCTTACAGTGCTCGCTCTCGACTCGCGCTCTCGATCTCGCCGTTACTCACTCCGACCCGCTCTCACTCTCTCCTTTCGATCAATTAGCACAAGGAAGCACGAAATCGGAACTAGGATTGAAAAGGAGAGGTTTGGGAAGCTCACTGAGGGGCGTCGGCTTCGTCGGAGTTTGTCGGAGTTCGCTGGTGACACGGGGAGTTTCGTCGGACCTGATTTGAAGGTGGGGCGTGAGAAAGGTGAAAACTTTGGGGGCTTCCGATCGTAAAACAGGAGGAGGAGAGCCTTACCGGGAATATCGGGGAAAACAGGGTCCGGGGCTCGGGGAGGTGGCGTCGGCGTCTCCGGATTCTGGGCGGCAGCTTGGCCTCGGCGGAAGTCGGTCTTCGCAAGGAGGAATTGCTACTGCTGCTTCTGTCTCGGAGGAGGAAGATGTGGTGTGTGCACTGAGATCTTTGGCTCGGCCAAACAGTGGCGGGGGAATGGAGCTGTGGTGGTGGTGGCGGGGAAGGCCGCTGGGGAGATGGTGGTGACGGTGACGGGAAGAAGGACAGGGGTTGTTGGGTGGGTTGATTGAAAGGAAAGGGAGAGAGTTTAGACTTTTATGGTTATAAACTGGATGAAGAGATGAAGAGGGCTGGTGCTTTTGAATTAGAAAAATAGGGTGGGTGTACAGACCACCAGGCAAGGAGGAGGTAGTGCAGTTGGCGGGGGTTGTGCTTGGCATCTTGCCAAAGATGGAGGGTCAACAGTGTAAGAAAGGGAAAAGAGGAAGGTGGATGTTACACCAAAAGGGGATGGAGTAAGCTGGGATGGGTGTGGCTTCTTCTGTTCACCTCGGAAGTGGGAAGGAAAGTAATGACAAAAAGGGGGGTCCCAAAGGTAAATTTTGAATACCCGGAAGGTAATCCCAAAACCCGCTCTCTCGACCTTCTTCCGACTCAAAATTTTAAATTGAATTAATTTATCCGGTAAAATCTCGCTCATATTTCAAGATCTCAAGTCAAAGTAGTGAAATTGAATTCCGTCGAAAAAAAATTCCGCTTTTAAATTCATTTTGATTTTTCTTTTCCCGAAAAAAATTAGGATATAAAAATCCGAGCCTTTACATCATCCACCTCTAAAAACAAGTCTCGTCCTCGAGACTAAAACCAAAACAAGGTAGGGGATGAAGTTGGAAGTAGATGAGTCGAAGGACCATTCCATCGATTTCGGAAGTTCCTCATAAGTGCCCCTATGAGATTCTCACAGTATCGCGTCATGATCATAATATCCCCGATAGGTCGTAGCGAGAATGTGATATGGGCCCTTACCACATCCTTACCTCGACTTCTCGGTTATATCATACCCAAAAAGCATTATAGCATCTCCACTAGGTCTTAGCAAGCAGTTTATGAGGGCCCCTATAAAATGCTGTATCCACTTCGTGGGGCGTCATAATGCAAGCTCGGTTAGAAAATTTCAAAAAGGGTTCCTTAGTTCGAAAATGATTAATATCAAAATCATTGAAGTCCTCGATCGCACATTCAAAACTGAGGAGGTGGAATCATCCACCTCTAAGAGCTAATCCCATATTTCCTTCCTAGGTTCCAAGTCAGGATCAAATTCCTCAATTCGGTTCTATCATACTAGCAATTCCAATCCAAGGCATCATACACCATAGCAATCGTTCAACATAGCAATCGTATCACACATTCATAAACAGATCATACTCATGTCAAAGACAGTTACGTACCATAATAGATCTATCATAGTATCGTACATAGCGGGACTCATTACATCACATTACATCACAGGGGTTGCACATCATATCAATCAATTAATCACATCATATACTAACTACCAAGCATCATCATCACCTTTAGAGGCATCAAGTACCTCCGCACACAAGCATTTCATCGAGTTCAGGGGTAACTATGTTAGTACTAATAATTCACTATCGCCTATGGAACACAACAAAGACTCAACATCGTCTATAACATAGAACTTTCATATCACTCGGTCCCAAGTATCGCATAACCATAAGCTACATCCTCGAGAAAACATGCCTAAAATTACCAACCACATTAGAACACGATCGCCACTCATCATCAATAATTCTCAAGACAAGATTAACCTCACCTAGGTCAACCAACTCAAATCTGATCCTAGTTCTAAATACCATTGCATCCCGCTTATATACAAACTCTCTAGCCTCATAACTATCCGCAATCAAGGCCAAATACCCAATTCGACTAGTAGATATCCCAACTCCCATGCCATCAAGCCATCTAGGAACCAGCTTACTTCGACATCCTGACCTTAAATCCTACTCGACCACCTAAAACCATATCTCGGGGTTCCCAATCGCACAGTTCCCTTATTCTGACAAGCTTAACAACTCAACCGACTACCAAGACTCTCTATAAAGCACACCCTCGTCCTAGGGGTTTCAAACCAGTCCCCTCTTTACCATTTAAGAGGAATCTCAAGTCCTCAACTGAGCCGCTCTCACGATTGATCTAGATACTTCTCAACAATCTCGCTGACCCTTTCTAGGCTCTCAAGACTCCGCCTGACCATCACCTCCCAAAGAGACATCTCAAATCACTTCCTAACTTGATCATACTTTCCGCACCACTAACCACTCTCACTAACCATCCACCTATAAGAACCCAACTCATAATAACTATCTCACACTTGACACTCCCATCATTATCCTCGGCATCACCAACACAAGCATCCTACCTTGCTAGAATCCATTCAACCGCCTACTCTCGCCAACCCTAACGCAACAAATTGTCTAGTACTAACTCATAACCACGAATAACCGAGTTCCTCATCACCCGCGTCTATCCTCAATGACCGATCACAGATTCTACCTACTTGTCCAATTCTAAATATCACGAAACCTAAACATCCACGACTTCTCAGCTGACCCATTCTAGATCATCGTCTCAGCATATTCCAAAATTTCCTCATCTGAATCTCCCAAGTACCGCAATCTTGCTAAACTTCTAAAAGCCTTCACTCCCCCGCGTTCCCAATACCTTCCAGTTTTCCTACTGCTCAAATTTATGCTTAGAACCTACCTGGCTTAACCTCAAGCCCACAGTCTCACTAGAAACCTCAATGGCATTCTTGCCTAGCTAGCAGCCTTTCCTTGAAGTTTCACCTCAAGTTCTTGAATACCTCGATAGCCTCAATAACCTCCACTCATAAATCCGATTCATTCCCTATGCTAAATTTCTCGAACAACGCATCTAGAAATCCTTCACTCATGAATTATCGAATCACTACCGATTCTAGCCAAACAATTTTCAAGTACTCATCACACGTACAATCTTCATATGAACAACCAAATACCCAAGATTGATAATTCCCTAAGCAACCTCACACTATTCTTCCTTAGCGATTCCTTAACTTCTCCCTGTACCAAGACCACTCCCAATTACCGCACATACAACCTAGTCCCAACTCTATGAATTCTCAAACATCCCTTAGCCGATCATCTTCAACGCTGCCCACGATCCACTCCTAAACTATCTAGACACTCTCCCTTGACACACTAACTCGTCTATCAACACATCCCCTCAAGAATATCTCCGCGCCACTCTTGACTCACTCATCCACCTCTAGAACTACACTACCCGCACACGCTATTGCCCCACACTACCTCTAACGAAGACCTCTCCTTCGGAATCTCGCTATATTGACTCCACTCCTCACCTAAGGCCTATTTGGAAGCTCAACTATACTCGTTGATTACTATCTCCGACAAATCCTAACTCACTCGACCCTACTCTTTTTGACGCATCTTTCCTGCACCCCGTCTCACACAACCACTAACCCAATGCAAAGACCTCAATCTACCTGCTACCATCCAACCTGTCTCACCGAAGAATCTCATGAATCAAGCTTAAGAGGAAAACACCACCACCTATATAACCCATAACCGATTTACTAGCAGGTCAGTACACTTAAACATAAAGGCACATCATCACAGACACAAGTTAGTCAGACAATCATTCACTACCAGCTCAGCATATCAGTCATCACACATCTAACTATGTCAGCTCTAGGCCTTTTGCACTATGCCAATTCCAATTAAGATAGAAGAATCCACGATTTGAATGGAGAATGTCCTTCATTGAGTCATCCAAGGGAATCACGTCCACAACTATCATCTTCGAATGTGTCCGTCCTTTGTATACCTTTGGCGACGTCTATTCGGTGGTCTATGGATTATGGACCCATCACGCTTCGAATGTGTCCGGTGCCACTTGGTCGTTAGCTATTTCCTTCATGTTGGCGCTCGTCAAGGGATCACAATGATTAGAAGTTAAGGAGATAGGGGAGAGACAAGCGCGGACAACACGACTTCCTTAAGGATTCAGACACGAACCAGGAATAGGGTTGATGAGACCAAGATAGAATCCCCGCCCGAGGATTACAATGATGTTCTTAAGGTATTCTATGGGGTTATAATTGTGACACACAAACACATAATACTCATGAATATCATCACATCATTCCACACTAGCATGTACCTATCTCAAGGGATAACGATCTATACATTCATAAAATATTCGTATAATCCACTTTTCATGCACGCGGAACAAGCTAGCAACCTATCGTCTCATTCACTAATCATGCTCGATATATATTAAGATCATATATGCACTAACCGACAATAGACATATACAAGATGATTTATGTACGACATAGCGGGCATTTTAAAATGTCACAGGTACGATTCATCACTCATTTTAGGAATACACATAAGCAGATCGAGACAATGCGAAGTCAATTATGAGCATGTTGAGATGCACCCTAATAATCATGCTAGAGGGTATGGTAAGGTCATATGAGCATAGTAACTATCGCATCGAATACAACCATGTTCATATAACAAGACAAGATGGCACAAAATCATGCAAGGGCCTATGATTAGAAGGCATACGTCCTACATGGCACTAGAACCACTCACTAAGCATGTACACAGTCAACGAGGTTCAATACGATTAACTTAGCATGCTAAGAATTTATTTCATATGTTAATCATTCAAAGAGGGTTGACCACACTATCATGGACCTAATTCAAGGGAGAGCAACAATCATGAAAATTCATACATACGACACATATACTCATTCATAAGTGTAACCATACAAGATATCAAGCAAGTCATGCTGCAATATACCAATACATCATGTCATGCAATGATCACAAGGAGGGTTCCTATTATAACCGAACAGAATTCTCTAAAGGCAATCACCGACTCAATACCCCGTTTCTCGTGGGACACTAGTATGACTCGATCGGTAGGACACAAGGACATTCACGCTGTTCCCGAGAGGTGAGGGTAGAACTCGTGTTTAGACTCTTGTGAAAGGAAGACATGGCTGACCATTACGAGGATCAAAGGGGTGACTCTATGAGACAACTCACTCCTAACTCGAAACAACATCAGTCATCACTCCCACTAACATACTCAAGTAACCCTCACATCCGACACGATTTCCAAGGTAATTAGTTAACCAACCCAAATTTCCCGTGGAAGACACCAACCTCTATACAAGACTCGGTAGAAGCATAGATGGTGGGATACCAAACAGGACTCGAAACGGGGAGAGCGTATGCTCTTTGACCCTTGCTAACATGCCTAAATGTTTTGGTGTGACGGATGACGAAGTAAGAATCATCAAAGGGTTTGAATTAGGGAAGTTCTATTCCGACAAGACAGGAATTCGAATGACATAAGAACGAGGTACTCTCCCGCTATCCCGTTTGCACAGTTATTCAATACATTATTCAAGTCAAGACATACTGATTAGTTCTCTATCCTAAGCACAACAACACTCAGCATGAGGGCAATCAACGGGGTTAATATGATCCTCTTCGAGGAGGATCGCCCTCGGGCCCAGTTGGATATAATGCATATAATCACCGAGATGATCTATGCCGTCCTTCGAGGGGCGGCTGACCACAGGGGCAAATACCTCACGGCCTCCTAACCCATGTCACTCCATCCTTCGGGTTCCTTGGAGTCTTCAACTCCGCCTGTAAAATAACAAGCTATATTTTTGCCTACCCGTTCCAAGTACATCCAATAGGGATGCTCTATCGCCTTTACTACCCAATCGTTTCCCTTTTTTTTTTATTACCGAATTTATTGAGTCGAGTTCATATTTAGTCCATTTGAGTTAGCCATATTAAATTCATTTTGCCCTTTCTAAAACATTTTGAAAAGACATTTGAAAACCTTGGGCTATTTTCAAAACCACTTCAACCTATCATACTCGGTTTGCACAACCTCGCTCTGATACCAACTTTGTAACGGCCCGGGATTATGATTCTCGGGTTACGTTTCGAGGGATGAAACCCCTCGTTAGGATCTTGCGCCCCGAGTACAGGTTGAAGGTTTGAAATTCTAAACTAACGTTTTCGAAGTGGGATTTCATACCCAAGTTCGAAGGGATCGTTGGAATCCCCGGGGAAGTCCCCTGTACCTGTCGTAGGTCTAAACGTGGAAAACCAATGGTCACACAAATAACGGGAGTAAAGAATAATACAAGGGGGGTGCCACAGCAGAGCCGGGTCAAAATATGATCAACCATTCAAATTTGAGCCGTAATTAAATTGGTGAAGTTGGAATCTCAACTCTCTCTTTCCGCCATGTTAGACCCAGCGGTCATGGACTCAAATCAGCATCAATAGTAGTAAGCATAACGGATACCTAAAAAAATTGATAGGGGGCGGGATCAGATCGATGCCCACTTTAGCTCTGCATCCCAACCCTAAGCACACATATACGCTATACCTAATAAAGATGCTTCTAGATGCATGGCGGGATATTAACACACTAACATGCTCCTAATATCAAATGCATAATAATAATAAGGCCTTAGCGCAGAATACCAAGTGGTATATCCCTCTCCTACCTCCACCCCCTTCCGATAGGGCGGAGACTAGCCAGCTCGTGAATGCATTCCATCATAATCGGGCGGCACGCATGCCTAACCCGCTCCACAATAAAGCCCGCAGGCATCTCATAATATAAGGAAGTTCATGACTCGATTGACTCAGGATGGGACCCGATGAGACTAGGTCGTCCTATAACCCTAGCAATGACTCTAGTTACTTCACAGATAACGGCCGTTCTGTTTACATACACATAAAGAAATAGAATGCTCAACGATCGATGCAACCTAGCATTGTACTACATGGCATGCTGATCATGAATGCAAGCACCTAGTATATCATGCACCTAAAGCAGGGAATAGCTCTATTCAATCTGAGTAAGCTCCGAAGAGACTTACCTGGCGGTGCAGAACAGCAATGCAAGCATTACGATAGATTAAAGATCACCTAGATATATATTAGAACACATATATAAGTCTACGCCTAACCATTCAAGCACTGAAAGCATACATCATTAAACGAGAATAACAACCATATCACAATCATCATCCCATCAAGTTCAACCATTCATCTCATTGCCACGTTCCGTAAGACCACATCATTCTCATCATTTCATTCAACCACATTCATATTTCCGCAATAATAAATCCTCATAGCCATTTATCTCAAAGTTCATCATATTAATCATGGCTCATAAAGCATAAGTCGAACGATACAAAATTCTAACATCTCATCATACTGTTAGTCATTCATTCATGCCATTAATCCACACAAATCATGCTATTAGTCAATCATTCATATCATCATGCTAGTTAGTCATCGATCACATAATTCCCAAGTTAGTCTCGAAACCGCTTCAAAATCCGAATCAGTTAGTTATAAATTCCGACCTTGGAAAATGTTCGTCAAATTTCTCTTTCGATTTAAACCTGATAATACCTCTTTGATCTCCAAGTCTCGCGATATTATATTTATTTTAAATCTCTCAGAATATTATATAATATTTCAAATATCATTTGTTAAACACTTTCATAACATACTTCTAAATCTTTTAAAAATTCCTAATAATTTTAATTTAATAAAATCAGCCCCTTTTATTTTGTAGAATACCAAAACCGAGCTCACTAGTTTTCTACCCTCTAAACCGAAATACATTTTGTCAATTAGACCCACAATTCATTTTCTTTCTAAATCAGATCAGCCCGGCCCATAAACAAACCCAGCCCAAACTCAAATTCATTCTCTACTCTCTCTCATCCTCGGCATTTCAGAAGAAGGAAAAGGATGGGCCCGGGCTAAGCTGGCTCCGACGTGGCAGAGCGGGGCCCGCGCACTTAGTCTTCTCCTTCCTCTGTTCTTCTCCTGTTCGAAGGGAGACACCGCTGCCGGCCGGGGCAACTGGGCTTCCTCCTCCATCCTTCTTGGTTTCGTCCTCCTTCCCTGGATTCCGTCCCCGAGCTCGCTCGTCGCCCTCGTCTCGTCCTCTCTCTCTCTCGGCTCACGCTCGCTCTCACCGCTCTCCCGCTCGACCTTACAGTGCTCGCTCTCGACTCGCGCTCTCGATCTCGCCGTTACTCACTCCGACCCGCTCTCACTCTCTCCTTTCGATCAATTAGCACAAGGAAGCACGAAATCGGAACTAGGATTGAAAAGGAGAGGTTTGGGAAGCTCACTGAGGGGCGTCGGCTTCGTCGGAGTTTGTCGGAGTTCGCTGGTGACACGGGGAGTTTCGTCGGACCTGATTTGAAGGTGGGGCGTGAGAAAGGTGAAAACTTTGGGGGCTTCCGATCGTAAAACAGGAGGAGGAGAGCCTTACCGGGAATATCGGGGAAAACAGGGTCCGGGGCTCGGGGAGGTGGCGTCGGCGTCTCCGGATTCTGGGCGGCAGCTTGGCCTCGGCGGAAGTCGGTCTTCGCAAGGAGGAATTGCTACTGCTGCTTCTGTCTCGGAGGAGGAAGATGTGGTGTGTGCACTGAGATCTTTGGCTCGGCCAAACAGTGGCGGGGGAATGGAGCTGTGGTGGTGGTGGCGGGGAAGGCCGCTGGGGAGATGGTGGTGACGGTGACGGGAAGAAGGACAGGGGTTGTTGGGTGGGTTGATTGAAAGGAAAGGGAGAGAGTTTAGACTTTTATGGTTATAAACTGGATGAAGAGATGAAGAGGGCTGATGCTTTTGAATTAGAAAAATAGGGTGGGTGTACAGACCACCAGGCAAGGAGGAGGTAGTGCAGTTGGCGGGGGTTGTGCTTGGCATCTTGCCAAAGATGGAGGGTCAACAGTGTAAGAAAGGGAAAAGAGGAAGGTGGATGTTACACCAAAAGGGGATGGAGTAAGCTGGGATGGGTGTGGCTTCTTCTGTTCACCTCGGAAGTGGGAAGGAAAGTAATGACAAAAAGGGGGGTCCCAAAGGTAAATTTTGAATACCCGGAAGGTAATCCCAAAACCCGCTCTCTCGACCTTCTTCCGACTCAAAATTTTAAATTGAATTAATTTATCCGGTAAAATCTCGCTCATATTTCAAGATCTCAAGTCAAAGTAGTGAAATTGAATTCCGTCGAAAAAAAATCCATTAAAATCATGTCGGAACTCATTTTAAGAGGTTTCAAATAATCTGAGTTAGCGAGTTTTCTGTTACATTCCGCTTTTAAATTCATTTTGATTTTTCTTTTCCCGAATAAATTAGGATATAAAAATCCGAGCCTTTACATCCCCTCCTTGTGCCTCCAAGTTGTCCGCTTGGTTGTGTAAGGTTGTAGAGGCGGGCTTTATAGTCGTTGGTATTTGGTTCCTACCCTCTTAGGAGGCCTGGGGTATTTGCCTCGTTCTATTTTAGTTCGAATCACCGAAACTATCAGTCTTTGTTCTTTAATTGTCGAGTCTTTCGTTGCTGCATTTTGTTTGTTCTTGTTCTGTTCTTGAGTCTTTGCTTCCGTTCTTGTCTTTGAGTCTTGATTGTCGAAGATCGGGCCATCCTACGACTAACCCAGTATCAAAGGGCGACTACATGCTCATGGTCATCGAAGACATGATTGAAAAGAAATAACTTTGCATCAAACTAAACTCGAAGTCTTTACAATCGCAGCGCTCCAACTCTCGCAAGAACGACAAAACCTTAAAGATGTTTAAAAACTTAAAATTTAATTTATAAATACCACAAATATGAGTTCGTGGAATTTAAATACGTGTTATATACTCATACACCACAATAACATGTTAATTAAAATTACAAAATGAAGCTAAAATAGATAAGAATAGAACTAGAAGAGTAGATAGTAGCAGATTAGGGACATCCGAGTAACTGGAACTTTGGAAGTGGAGGGTGGATGGAAGTGGAGGCTAAGAGGAGTTAGAGCGTAGTGTCATAAGAAGATTAGAGTTTCTAGAGGTTATATTTTAAAAAGGGTAAAATAGCAAAATCACACACATATATATAGAGAGAAATATTTTTCTTAGGGTTTTATGCGTGTATGCGGGACAGGTGAATGGGACGGGTTAATGAGTGGACTATTGGGGCGGGTGATGGGTGAAAAATATTCACTCATAATCCATCCATCATCCGCCTCACCCACACCCGCTCCACCCATCACCCATTTTCTTATGGGTTTTCACCCGTAAAATAAATACGGTTGAGGCGGATGGAGCGGTTACGCGCTGGTAATTTTCAGCCGTATCAACTAGTGATAAATAATGCTATATGTTACATTTCATCTGTTATAAATATCAATGAAATTCAGGTCATCGGGTGTAAACATTAGAAAAACTACAGTTTACTACTAATATCCAAGGTCACAACTCACAAGTGCGACATTGTTGCTTAGCTCAATCACCTAGAAAACGCCAATTTCAAAGATCTATTCTGCCCTTTCGGTGATCATTTTGGGCCAGATACGCCCAATAAGGAGACAAAACTAGTACTCGAACTCGACAGTCATTCACACAGTATCTCATAACAAGAATGCATCCCAATCTTACCAATATAGTAACAGTCATTCATACAGTATCTCATAACAAAAAGGAAAAGGAAAGCCATTCATTCAAGCTCAACATCCATGTAGTTCTCGTAAAAAATGAAGTATTTCTTTTGTTGTAGGCAAAACCACAAACAGCACAACATCAACATCGAAACCCCTAGCAAACGAAAGGCGCGTCAGCGTACTCATCACAGCAATACAGGCCAGGACGCTGCGTAAACCCCTGCCGCTTGAGAAGATTCCTAGCCCTGCTGACAACTTCTCTGTTGGATAATTCACCACCAGATTCAGCCAATATTGTCTGAATTGCATTGCTAAAGGCTCCATACGAGTCATGTGCGCCACCCTGTGGGCTAGCATCCGCAGATGTCTGGTCGGTTTGGCATCCACTGAGCAGAATGCCGTTTTCAGGGAGCTTGCGTGTAGCAGCGCCAGCATACGCATCTTGGGTGCTCTCCACTTGTGTTTGCAGGGCGGGCTCTGCGTAGCCTTCATTCTCTTCCAGCTTATGCTTCATGAACTCTTGAGCAAGACTCCCAACAAGCGACAGCAAACCTCCTCCGCCTTCTCCATCCCCTTTGTGCTCGAGCTTGTTGAGAATCACCTTCATGAACTTCTTCACTTTGGGACTTGAATCCTCCCCGAATATGTCAAAAAGTGTCGGTCTCAGCTTGCCGACATCAATGTCATCGTTTCCCGTCTTCTGCTTCAGAATTTCAATGAGGGTCGAAAGAGGAAGCGATTTGCTCTTGAGGTAGCCGTGCCTCTCCTCATAGCCTTCCTCCACAACTCTAAATTCTTCACTCTGGTGGTGGAGATGTCGCTGCAATTCCGAAGGGATCCGAATCCCACGGGACTCGAATGCATCGCTCACGGCGCCTCTCATGGTCTGTTTGAGGAAGCTAGTTAAGCCGTGGTGGTGATGCCCCTCTCCTTCCTCCTCTTGCTTGCCCCTTGTGCTCTCTCCGATCTGCTCCTTAGCGCCGGAAATCAGGCCGCCGCTGTGGCATGAATCCGAAACGATGGTCAGCTGGCAACCCTCCGGTACTTCACATACCAGTTCCTTGAAATCTTCATCTGTATAGGAATTTAACCTGTTAGCTCATTCCTCCATCATCTTCATCATCATCCAAGATGATCTGATTGCACCAACTAATTCCAATTCGTCAGTTCAATCACACTCCAACAGACGCAAAACCCTAATCATCCAAATCTGTGGGCTTAATTTCATAAGTACTTTCATACCTAAACACAAACCATCTAGATCGAAGAACATCTTGGGCATACTTGATCATCAAATTGGAGGTTTAGGTAGAAGATCAGCACATAATTGATTGCGAAATTAAGATGAAACCTAGGATTAGGAAGGGATGAAGAACACAATCGAAATTAAGAAGCGAAAAGGACAAACCGGTGATGAGATTCATATCGCAGGGGACAATGCACTCATCGAAACCAGTATCATCGGCGTCACCGGTCTCGGCGGGGAGGCGAGTGCCGTGGCCACTGTAGTGAACGAAGAGAAAGTCGCCGGGGTTGGCTCCGCGAACGAGGCGGTGGAGGGAGCGGCGGATGTTCTTGCCGGTGGGCTGGGTGTAAGAAGGATCGGTGTCGATGAGAACCTCGATGTCGTCAGGGGAGAAGCCGTAGCGATCGAGGAGGCAACGGTGCATTTTCCAGACATCGTTGATGCATCCCTTGAGCTCGGCCTTGGTCCCGGGGTAGTTGATGCCGATCAGCACCGCCTTTTTCGCCATGGACGCGCCTCCTCTGTTTCAGCTTGGTGGCGGTCTTCGTGTTTTCTTCTTCTGCGAGTTTAATGGAGGGAGTGGAAGAGGAAGACGGACGGATGGCAAAATGGCAAAATGGCAATGGCTTCAATTTCAAGGATGCAAAGTGCCCAATCAAACGATCTCCTCAATTATTCGTGTGTTAAAAATTGCATTAAATATCCAATGTTTGGTATAATTGCATTACATACGCTATATTGTATGGATTTTACAACAATATCTTACTCTCTCCTAAGTCCTATCACTTTTACTTTCTTTTACTATTTAGACATGTTTTTAGGTGATAAAAAATATATAATATTTATTTTTTAATAATATCATACTTAACTGCTCGTTTAATTTGAGACGACTAATATGAAGTTTGTGTACTCCTCCCGTTCGAAAAAACATGCCATTTACTATTTTTGTACGTTTTTTATAAGATGATTAAAACTATATAAATTATCATTTTTTATAATTTTTTTTAAACAATTTAATACTTAATAGTAGTTACTACGAAATTGTTAAAAATAAATAAAATAAATATTGTATATAGTTTTTATCATCTTAAAAAATCGTGTATAAATAGTAAACGACATATTTTACTAAACGATTATGCAACTTTAAATTACTAACTATGGGATAAATTCGATTTGTTTGTTTTATACTTTTGAAACATAGTTGGAAAAATATAATTGATTTGTTTGTTTTTCCAAAAGAGTTGGAAAAATATACATTTCGCATGAATTTATTATTCTTTTGCTAATTTAAAGTTCTACTCCAACCTTTAAATTAGCGAAAGAATGGAGAGTGGATTAATCTATTACATCAAATATTTAATTATTTTAAATATAAATTAATATTAAAAAAATATATTATATTTAATACAGTTACATTAATATATTTATAAACTTTTATTAAAAAAAATAGGTGTAATTTAGTGGATTTTCAAAAAAAAACTTGTCATAATTAAGTAAATGTCAACTTTTTAAATAAATTAAGTAAATGTCCATTTTTGACACTTTTACCTTTCATTCCCTACCCTAACTCACCCTCCTTGCTCGTTGTGGTGGTGGATGCGGTGAATAGCCAAAGAAATTAAAGTTCTGGAACATGTCGTAGAAGTTGTCGAGGTGTTATGTATGCATTTCATGTTTACTGCATTTAGTTAGATCATATTTCATCCTCATTGAGGACAATGAAATATTTAAGTGTAGGGAGGGTTTAGTGCATTTAGTTAGATCATATTTCAATTTCGGTATGTATTTCATGTTTACTTTTAGCACTTAATTATGCATTAGAAAAGAAAAGAAAAAAAATAATAAAAAATTTCAAAAATCCAAAAATATCATGCATTGTATTGGTAATTGGTGTGTTATTGAGGATACTCATCTTATCTTAGTTTGTCCTCTAAGGCCTTGTTTGGTTACTCAATTAAAAACTCAGGAAGTAAGATAACTTTCTGTGTTTGGTTGACAGAAAGACACAGAAATTTCGACTTCCCAGGATTTTCAATTCGTCCAAGTTGTAGGAAGTTTACTTACCTAGGGGGAACTAGGTAAGTTCAAATTTCTCCATTTTTAATGTATTTTTCTTTGTTTTCCAATTTATATTGTTAAACACCAAAATTCAACCAAAAAACTTTGTTTAATTCTCTGGAAGTATATTTCACATGAATTCAATTCATGGGAAGTAACTTCTTAGGAATTGTACTTCCCGCAATCAACCAAATGAGCCCTAAATCACTTTTATGAGCTTCAATGCATATATCTCATGATTTGATTGAATTGCTTAGTTTTGTCACAAATTAAAATGATTTCGTTTGGAGCATGATTAAAAAATACGGAAATTTCGTCTGGTAACCCTGAGGTTTCGCGTATTTCGCGTGGTAAACAAAAGTTTCAGAAATTTCGTCTGGTAACCCTGGGGTTTCGAAATGTTTTGTCTCGCGCCCACAAGTTTGAATTTGGTTGAGAAATAAGAGTTTCAACTTTGATAGGGTGGTATTTTGTAATATTGAAAAATTATTGGCTTTCTTTAAGAATAAATCCTATTATCTTATAACTTCTTGAATCAATGCTCAGAGACATGCGATTGCAAAAGGAGAGAACCACGAAGAAGATGAAAACATGACAGACGCGAAGAAAAGAAGAAGAAGAAGAAGAAGAAGAAGGTGAGACTGTCAGCGGTGGCGGGTTCGAACGACGGTGTGTTGTTGCAAGACGATGTGTCAAGTATGAAATATAAACAAAATATAAAGCAAATTGACTCCTTGTCTCAGCAAATAAATACAAGACTTTCTCCCATTGTATTAGAAGGTAGTCAGGATTGATCCACGAGGAAGCGTGTCAGCGCCCACCTTTTCAGTTCAGAAACTCTTGAAATCGACTCAGGAAGTACTCGACATTGACCAGGTGTCCTCGACGTCGACCACTCAATCGGGTAAAACTGAAACAGAAACAAATAGAAACGCAAACAAAGCAAAAACAAGCAATATCGAGTAAAACCTACTCGACGTCGACTAAGTTATACTCGACGTCGACTAGAAGTGTTCGAAATCGAGTAAAAAACAGAAACAAAATTCGGAATTTTTAAATTACAATGAAACGTAAATAAACATGAAATTTGTGGAATAAAATCAATAAAATAAAGACTTTCAAGATCAGGGTTTCAGCACCACAACGATTACCATGTAAAATAATGCATAAGGTATAAAAGATCATGTCTTTTCATCAAATAAATGTCGTCATTAACAAATAGGAATATAGAGGCTTTCGCATAAACCCTAATTGTTACTAATCCTTTTTCACACAATTAATCCAAGTTGTATTAAGATCACTTTCGCTTCAATAACACAAACAAGGATCACCTTCAACTTTCACAAAAGAATCATGCAATTAGGGATAGAAGACGAAATCGCATCAAAAAATTGTACCTTTATCGCATCACCTTACATGGCTACCGTCGGGCTCACCTCGACCCTAGAAGTTGGATGACTACTCGCTCTTCATTATCAAGAAACACATCAATAACAAAAAGGAACTAAATTGCATTAATAAACTCAAATAAAACTTACAACCGATCGAAGCCAAAACATCTCTCGACAAAATCCAACGCCACTCGGCTCCAAGTCTCTCTCTCTCCTACTTTCTATCTCTCTCTATGTGTTCTGTTGTGGCTTGGCTTGGATGATCCTAAATTCCAACCCCTAAAGCCATATTTATAGTGTTCCATGTAACTATTCTAGGAAGGAACAACTATATCTAAATCTAAAACTTTCTATCTAATAACATAAGATAAAATATTATGATAAAGGAAATAAATCTATAGAGGAAACTATGAGTAATGTGGATAGATTCCTCTTGACTTGATAGATCTTCATGTGGATGGATAGAATTCCACATCTCTTGGCTTGCAAGTAATTCTATCTTCTTGGCACAACTCGATCTCAGACACGGACTCGTCTGGATTGTACTCGACATCGAGTAGATCGATGTACTCGACGTCGACTAGCATTTTCTCCCCTCGGATTGTACTCGAGCTCGGACATCATCTGGAGTTGACGTGTGCACTCGACTTCGACTAGAGTTACTCTACGTCGAGTAGATCTGGGCTCCTCGAGTGATCTGCTCGATTCCGTGTGAAATTCTGGGATCGATGTACTCGACTTCGACTAGATGTGGTCAACGTCGAGTAGAACTATCAGCTTTCAGCATTCTGCTCCGTTTTGAAACGCATTTTCCCGAGTCCTAATTTGTCGGATTGACACATATGAGTATGCATTGGAAAGCTCTTTTTGAGGGCTACAATTCTCATGAAGACATCAGAACTTCATTCAGAATGATGAATGGTGAAAAGTGGGTTTTTCTCCAGGTGCACCATCCTTAGCTTCTTCATGACTTTCCTTTAAGCTCTAAAGTGCGTCCGATTTCTGCGAAATTAAACAAAAACTAGTGTAGACTCCATAATTTGAAAATAAACATAAACTACACATATTATGTATAAATCAAACCCAGAAATATTAAATGCATGCAGAAATCGTTATAAAAGTCAACATAAAACATGGAAAAATAGGCTCACATCACGGTGCAAGCTCTGGACCTGGCAGCGGCGGACGACAGGCAACATTTCGTAGTCCAATTCAAAAACAGGTGAGTTTTGTGTTTTGTGTCGAAGCACTTAGAATAGCTCCAAATTACCATCGAAATTTCTCTTCATGTGTTCAAATTGATTAACATTGTAGGAAATCGAGGCCAACAATTCCTTGAAATTTTTGAATTAGAAAATTTAGGGTTTAGGAATTCGAAATTTTGGGTTTTTGTTTTGTGTGGTCTTTTGTTGAATCCGAGTAAATTGTGCTTGTGCGGGTTATTTTTGTTTGATTAATATTTCGAATTGAGATCATTATTACTACAATGTGTATTTTATTTCCCTATCTCATTGTCTGTTCATCTGTTTGATTGTGGAAACTAGAAAGTGCTTTGGTATGTAAATGTCCTAAAATATGAGTTCACGTGTCAATGTGGTATGTAAATGGCCTAAAATATGTAAATTGTTTGTGATAATGTAGAGGAAGATATGGTGTTGCAAAAGCATTGTACATTATTGCTGATTTTTTTTTACAGAAATCTAGTGATCTAATGAGTGATCAATCTTCAAACAATGGAACAAATTGAAGGTTCGATAATGTAAAACAAAGTAATATAAAGATACTCTAGAAGGGGGGTTGAATAGAGTATGTCGGTTTTTTGCAGATGTCTCAAGACTTTTGAAGCTCGTGCAAAACCCTTTGAGATTAGACTTGGTCTTTTCTCTGAAAACCTGAATCACAAAGTTAAACAATTCAAACCAAGTGCGGAAATAAGGTAAAGCAGTAAGTAAAGGACGCAATGAATTGTTTACGAGGTTCGGCACGAACTTGGTCTACGTCCCCGCCTAGGGTTCTTCCACAACCCTAGGATTCAACCGGCTTTTATTGATTCACAAGACTTAGGATCCTAATAGCTCACCGAGAAGTCTCTCTCCTATACAATTTCAATCTAGTCAACTCACTTTCCCTTGGAGTCCTAGACCAATCTAGAAGAGCCCCACTTCTCTCAGCTATCTAGTACAATCCTCTTACACTTAGTGAATCAATCGCCTAGTGTCTACTTCTTGAGTTACAAACTCTTGAGTATAACACTTTTTCGAAATATATCCTATAAGCTCACCGTGTAACTCTCAACTGCTTTGAAATGAAATAACAGACTATTAAGAACTAGCAGAGAGCACACGAAGAAGACAGATTTCACTTGAGGGCTTGAGTGCGAATGAGAGCATGTGTTCTATGAATGTATCTGTCCTCTTTTCTCCATCTCCTTCTTATACAGATTCATTCGGCGCCTAGAGATCTTCTTCAATGGCTAGAACTGATTGTGGCTTGGGAAGAAATCTCCATGATCTTCTATATTTGGAAACTCGGACGCCATGATCTTCCAATTTGAATTCTCTTGATTTCAAGCTTATGGAAGGAGATAATTTTCGAACAGCCTCCTGAAATGTTAGTATATAAAATAATATCTGGAAGGATATAATAACATAAAATAATATTCGAGCATAATAACATAGAGTACAGGTTTTGTGTTTCATCAACACAATTGTAGCTTCAAGACCTTTGACACAAACTGACTGTCAAAGCCTTTGAAACTTATTCCGATTTTCATCAAGGGAGTGGAGTTATCAATCTCCCCCTTGATGAAAGACAAAACCTGTGCATCCTTGGAACTTAGTCAAACATATATAATATAAGCAAAATCGGACTAAGTACTTCTATGGGTTAGACGAATGTTGGATCATTATTTTAAAGCATGAAAATATCCAACCAAAAACAAAACAAGGTCTTCCAAGACCTTTGAATCTCAATAGTTTAAAAAGTCTAACACCACAGATCATCTCCCCCTTTTTGTCTTTCAACAAAGGGAGGAGGTAAAACAAACAGCAATGTTTCAGATTCAGGGTTGGGGTAGGGTAGGATAGGGTTAAGCTTCATCGTCCAGAGCATCATCTATGAGCCGCGACCACAGACCTTGCAACAGCTTGGACACCCCGCTCATCTCCATCATAAACTCCTTGTGCAGCTCCTTGATATCCAGATGAACTTCCTCCAAGCCCAACTCCAGGTTGTCCATGCGTTCATCAATGGCTGAGGCAGCGGGAAGAGCTTTTGAGGGAGAGGCAAGACTCCAAGTCGCTTGGGAGGACCGAGTGATGTCTATCTTCTCAAAGCTCTTGGAGTCGAACTTACCCATATGACGCTGTTGTTCTTCATTTTTGAAATCGATTCTAGAAGCTTTGAAGATATGGGTCAAAAGGGTGGCAAAGGGGAGGGGAGTTCCTTTTCTGACTTTTCGAGTATAAGCCATGGATCAGAGAATAGTGTTGACCAGATCAAGATCAAGGCCGTTTAAGATGCGGTATAAAAGGATCATGGCATTATCGGTAAGGAGAGAGCCAGAGTTTAAGCGGGGTAAGAGGCAACACACAATGATATTGAAAATAATTTTTGCCTCTAGGGCAAGGGATGAGTGGGTAAGCTGTTTTGAGGTGTTGTTGGATGCTTCGGGTAGGAGATATTTAAATCGGGCAAGGGTGAGACACTGTTCTTTCGTGGGGTTGTCAGGAGAGGGGGGACAAGGTCTAGGTAGGTTAAGGAAATCAGCGAAGTCAATGGAGTTGAAAGAGATTCTAACTCCCTTGACGACGGATTCCAAAGACCAACCGTCGGCATTGTGTTTGGCTTTTAGGTTTATGTAGAACATACGGGTAAGTTGGGGATAATAGATGGTTTCAAGGTTGAGAAGGGTCCAAGCAGGGGATTGTTTGAGTAGAGAGATGCATGACAAATTCAAAGCTTCAAAGAACGAAAGATCTAAAAAATCAGAACAGCAAATCTTACGAGTTCGAAACTCATCAACCCACTTTCCAGCCATCTCAGCATTTTCAAACCATGAAGAGGGCAGGGATTAGTTTACCTAGATAAGGGCAGGTGGATCAACATTCTTCCTGGGAGCCTGTGTGGGAGCAGTCCTCTTGGCAGGCGTCTCAAGGCTTCTGAGAGTGCCCTTCCTGATACGTTTGGGAGATGGAGGCTTTGCTGCTTGGGCTTTCCGCTTCTTTGGAGACGGGGGAGGAGGAGAAAGAGAAGGAGAGGGAACAAGTTCTGGCTCCTATTCCTCCTTGTCCTCAGACCCCGAGTCCTCAGCGGACCCTTCAGCGTTGTCTCCTTCAGCATCCTCGTCATCTCCGGTCTCGTCGTCCTTCTCTTCTTCCTCCTCTGGTTCCTCCTCAATGGGAACCTCCTTCTCAGCCTCTTTTCAAATTCTCTCGGCCTCCTCCTCGGCCAATTTCCTCGCCAGCTCGGCCTCTTCCTTGGCCTTTCTCTTTCTCAGAGCTTGTTCCTCGGCTTCCTTGACAGCATCTCGTTCCAAAATTGCATCTAGATCCTCCTCTTCCTCCTCTTCCTCCTCTTCGTCCACCTCCTCAGCAATGATTTTCTTTTTCCCTTTTTGCTTAGCACTGAGAGGTTTCTTCGTTGAGCGCTTCAGAGAACTCTTGGTTACTCTAGTCGTGCTCTCAGCGATGGTGCTCTGGACAGTAGCTGGGACGATTGCTTGTGGAGTGGGTTCTGGTTGATGGGAAGTAGCAGTGGCCTGGCATCCCTTGGGGGTGGCGCCAAGACGTTTGGGTATGGAGGCTTTCTTTGATTTGGGAGCCATGGAGATATTCGGCTAGAGTTTCAGAACAGGTTGAGAGGTTGAAGAAGAAGAAGAATTGGTAGGGTTTGGATAAGTCTGAAGTGGTGAGGGAATCGAGTACAATTTGGGGTCTAAGTAGAGTGAGATAATGAAGTTGATGAGACGGTTTTAGAGTTCCAATGATGGTAATCATAACATTGCCATTTTGAAAATATTTCAATTCAAAATTCAAATCTTCTCCTGACAATTTAAAATAGGAGGGAATAAATCCGAAAATATCTTTTTCAAAATTAAAACTCATACTCGGATAGAGAAATAAAATATGTAATATATATAAAGAAGTTTAAAACCCATCAAAAACTATATTTGATCAATTATCTAAAAAGATATTAACCAAATATATGATCCGATATCTGTACTCTACCGTTCAGATCACAAACCTTGACATAATTCTCAAAGGTCTTGACACTGAGTAGAACTTATCTTTCGTAAAGGGAAAACTCCCCCTACGAAAGTGCATCCCTATTAAGCATTCCAATCTCCCGTCTAATGAAGGTGAACCTGTCCTCTGCCAAAGGTTTGGTAAAAATGTCAGCCCATTGATAATCAATTGAAATAAAATATATGGACACATCACCTTTTTCGACATGGTCTCTAATGAAGTGATGCCTCACGTCGATATGTTTGGTCCTTGAATGCTGAACATGATTCTTTGTGATTGATATGACACTTTTGTTATCACACTTAATGAGAACACCTTTGAGGTTGATTCCAAGATCTCTCATTTGTTGAGCTATCCAAAGGATTTGGGAGCAACAAGCTCCAGATGCTATGTATTCGGCTTCGGCAGTGGAAAGAGCAACTGAGTTTTGTTTCTTTGAATGCCAACTGATCAAGGATGCTCCTAAGAATTGGCAGCATCCTGACGTGCTCTTCGTATCCCCCTTATAGCCTGCAAAATCTGCATCAGAATACGCGATTAATGTAAAATCTTTTTGCTTTGGGTACCATAAGCCAAGCTCCTTAGTGCCATTGAGATATCGAAAGATCCTCTTCACAGCCACGAGGTGAGATTCCTTAGGATCAGCTTGAAACCTAGCACACATGCAAACACTAAACATGATGTCAAGTCTACTAGCCGTAAGATATAATAAAGATCCAATCATCACTCGATACTCCTTTTGATTGACACTCTTCCCAGTCTTGTCTTGATCTAGAGATAATGTTAAGCTCATGGGTGTCTTGGCTGCTTTGGATTGATCCATCTTGAATTTCTTCAAGAGATCCTTAGTGTACTTGCTTTGGTTGACAAAGATCCCTTTCTTGGATTGATGAACTTGTAAACCCAAAAAGAAGTTGAGTTCACCCATCAAGCTCATCTCAAATTCACTGCACATAATGTCAAAAAATTCCTTGCACAAAGATGTGTTAGTAGCTCCAAACAATATATCATCAACATATATTTGAATAACAAAAATGTCATTTCCTTTGGTCTTTATAAAAAGAGTCTTGTCGATCAACCCCCTTTTAAAATCATTTTCTAAAAGATATTTTAACAAGCGCTCATACCAAGCTCTTGGGGCTTGTTTCAAACCATAAAGCGCTTTGTCTAGTTTATAAACATGATTGGGAAATTACAAACTTTCAAAACTTGGGGGTTGAGCCACATATACTTCTTCCTCTAAGAAACCATTAAGAAAAGCACACTTGACATCCATTTGATATAATTTTATGCTCATAAAAGATGCAAATGCTAATAATATGCGAATGGCTTCAAGCCTGGCTACGGGAGCAAAGGTCTCCTCGTAGTCAATAGCTTCCTCTTGATTGTAGCCTTGAGAAACAAGTCTTGCTTTGTTCCTCACGATCTTACCATTCTCATCTAGCTTGTTTCGAAATACCCATCGTGTGCCAAAGGCTGATTGATGCTTTGGCCTAGGCTTCAAAGTCCAGACTTTGTTCCTTTCAAATTTGTTAAGCTCACTTTGCATAGAAATGATCCAGTCTGGCTCTTGAAGGGCCTCATCTACCTTCTTTGGCTCTACAAGAGAAACAAACGCATGGAAAGCACAAAGATCTTTAAGTTTAGAACGAGTTTGAACACTAGATGTAGGGTCATAAATGATATCCTTTAAAGAGTGTGACGAGGAGTATTTGAATTTTCTTTTGTTAGTCTCAGCTCCTTGATTCGTCACACCAACAGGATTGATTTGTGGTACATCTGACTCCGTGGTCCTGTTAGGTTCAGTTACAACAGTTTATGACGTTTCAACAATGTTGGATTGGACACCAAGGGATTTGGACGAATCTTCAACACCTTGGACCAATTCTTCAGTGTTGAGAATCTGTTCCTGCATGTTCCTCTTCTCTGTGTTCTTGGTGGCAGCATCATCACCTTTCTCGTTATCTGCATGGATGTTAAGATCTATATCTGCAACACTTTCACTCAAAGAACCATCATTGCATTCATCAAATATAACATGTATACTTTCTTCAACTAACTGGGTCCTTTTATTGAAGATTCTATAAGCTTTGCTACATGTGGAGTAGCCAGGAAATATACCTTCATCACTATGCGCATCAAATTTCCCAAGGTTATCTTTTCCATTGTTATGAACAAAACAAGTACAGCCAAAGGGTTTAAATAACATATAAGTGGTTTGCGGCCTTTGAAAAGTTCATAAGGAGTTTTCTTTAAGATGGAATGTATAAGACAACGATTCAAAATATAGTTAGCTGTGTTAACATCTTCAGCCCAATAGGTTTTAGGTAATGTATTTTCTAAAAGCATAGTCCTGGCCATGTCCTCTAGGGTGCGGTTCTTTTGTTCCACAACCCCATTTTGTTAAGGTGTCCTAGGAGCACAAAAATTATGGGAGATGACATATTTAGCACAAAATAAATCAAACTGAAGTTGATCAAACTCCCTACATTGATCACTTCGAATTGACACTATGGGCTCGTTTCTTAAAGTTTGCAACTCCTTACAAAGTTTTGAAAACTCAAATAAGGCCTCTGATTTTTCTTTTAAAAATGCAACCCAAGTATATCTAGAAAAATCATCAACAACAACAAGCATGTACTTTTTACCATTGGGAGATTTGACTCGCATAGGACCACATAAATCTATATGTAAAAGTTCAAGGGGTCTAGAAGAACTTACAACCTTTTTGGGTTTGAAAGAGCTACGTGTTTGTTTACCTCGTGTGCATGCATTGCACATATCAATACCTTTGAAGTCCATCTCAGGTAGCCCTCTTACAAGCCATTTGGACACAAGCTTCTGTAGTGTATGTGGACTCACTTGACCGAGTCTCCTGTGCTAGAGATTTGGATCGTCCGTCAAAGCCTTTAGACAGGTTAAGCTTCCTTGTGCCACTTGCTCAGCATTCACAACGTATATATTGTTGTAACGATATGCAGTTAGTATAACTTCACATGTATCTTCTCTGCACACTAGACATCTTTTCTTGTTAAATCTGACATCATTGCCACTATCACATAATTGAGAAACACTAAGCAAATTATACTTTAAACCGTTCACAAGATAGACATTTTTAATACTATGGTTGGAATCACTCCCAACACTACCAATACCAACGATGTCGCACTTTCCTTTGTCACCATGAGTGATTGTTCCAGTGGATTGCTTCTTTAGATCATGAAAGAGAGAACTCTTCCCACTCATATGCCTCGAGCATCCACTATCAATAATCCATTTTTGCTCCTTCACCTTGGTGATCTCCTGCAAAACAAACATCAACCTTTGTGGCTAGACCAGTAAGAAAATTTGGATCCATTATTGGGATAAACCATATTTGGTAAAGTAGTGCCTTTGGGGACCCAAACTTGTGTTATCCGTTCTTTTCTCAAATGAACAGAAAATGTATTGCGAATGATATGTGGATCCTTTCTTCTATAGGGGCAGGTCTCTTTTACATGTCTCTTTCTAGCACAGTGGTGACATATAGAAGAGGTTCTGCTTCCTTTTGCCTTTACAAAAGTGGTAATGTGCTGCTTCTTTAAAAACCTTGGGTTGTAACCGGCCAATACCAATTCTGTTTAGAGAACTTTGTTGCTCACTCAACATCCTATCAAGAGTACCTTTGGATTTGGTAAAACTTATGAGGGTTGTCTGTTGGTCTTGAATCTTATTATTCAGGGAGATCTTCTCGTTCCTCTAAGTCATGATGTTCACTTTTCAGAGACGAGAGATCTTGCTTGAGTTCAGATTTCTCTGAGTCAAGAGTCTTGACTTTAATGTCAAGACCTGAATAAGAAGCTTCAAGACTTTTGAACCTCATAGACAGATCCTCAATAGTTCTTTCCTGGTCCACAATTCTCTTAATAAGAGTGTTAGTCTGGGCAATAAGTTTCTCTTCATTGGCAATCATATTAGAAAGGAATTCTGATAGTACCTCTTTTGGACTTTCCATAAGTTCTCTTACAGTTACCTCAAGCTTCTCATCGTGGGATTCATCTCCTGAGGCCATAAGACAGACATTGGCCTTCTCATCATCAGAGTCAGAGTCAGAATCGCTCCAAGTTGCCACCATGGCTTTCTTTTTCCATCTATCACGTACCCTTCTTGGACTAGATCTTCGTCTTTCGAGGGC
Source organism: Persicaria tinctoria (assembly GCA_037127255.1). Taxonomy (NCBI): domain Eukaryota; kingdom Viridiplantae; phylum Streptophyta; class Magnoliopsida; order Caryophyllales; family Polygonaceae; genus Persicaria; species Persicaria tinctoria. The sequence continues at coordinate 34,517,447 of JBANSL010000012.1, read as the reverse complement.
ATTATTTTACAAGATGATATGTTTCACCACATTCAAAGCAAGACAAATGTTTAGTCTTCTTATCATATTTGTTGTATTGAGACTTACCTCGAAATTTAGAAGACTCTGATCCATCCTTGCTGTTGAATTATTTCTTCATTTTGAGGATTCGAGAAAGGCCTCTTGTGATAAGAGCAAAAGGATCATCCTCATCGTCATCCTCATCTTCGAAATCTGATCTATCTTTGGGCTCATCCTTCTTAGACTTGAGCGCCAAGTTCTTAGTACTTGCTGGAAGTTCTCCATCGTCTTCATTAAGGATCATCTCATGAGTGATCAGCTTCCCAAGTAGGTCATCAAGGTGCAGAGTGGTGAGGTCTTGGGCTTCCTCTATGGCTGTTACTTTAGGACCCCATTTTTCTTTTGGGAGGCACCTCAATATCTTCCTCACTTTCTCAACGCTCGTAAAGCTCTTGCCAAGAGAGTCAAGGTTGTTGGTGGTTTCCGTGAATCGTGTGAACAAGGCCTTGATAGACTCATCAGACTTCATTTTGAAAATCTCATACTTTCGAAGGAAGATACTGATCTTGATGTCCTTTACTTGGCTGGTTCCTTCATAGGTGACGACCAGCTTGTCCCAAATCTCTTTAGCTGACCTACAAGATGAAATACGGTTAAACTCATCAGTGCTAAGACCACAATAAAGTAAGTTGATAGCCCTGTAGTTTTTGGAAACGAGTTCAAAATCCGCTTCGATGTATTCAGACTCCTTCTTCGCAAATTTGGTTCCATTTGGTCTGTCTTTCTCTGGAACCTTCGGACCATTCTCTATAATGTTCCAAAGTTCCAGATCTTGATCTATAATGAACATCTTCATCAATGATCTCCAGTGGACAAATTTGTTTCCAACAAAGAGTGGTGGTCTACTGGTAGACCTTCCCTGTGCAAATCCTCCGCTTGCTTCACCAGAGATGATCAAAATATCACAAGATTGTTAGATCGAAAGCAGTGAGTAAGGCTCTGATACCAATTGAAGGTTTGATAATGTAAAACAAAGTAATATAAAGATACTCTAGAAGGGGGGTTGAATAGAGTATGCCGGTTTTTCGCAGATAGTCTCAAGACTTTTGAAGCTCGTGCAAAACCCTTTGAGATTAGACTTAGTCTTTTCTCTGAAAACCTGAATCAAAAAGTTAAACAATTCGAACCAAGTGCGGAAATAAGGTAAAGCAGTAAGTAAAGGACGCAATGAATTGTTTACGAGGTTCGGCACAAACTTGGCCTACGTCCCCGCATAGGGTTCTTCCACAACCCTAGGATTCAACCGGCTTTTATTGATTCACAAGACTTAGGATCCTAATAGCTCACCGAGAAGCCTCTCTCCTATACAATTGCAATCTAGTCAACTCACGTTCCCTTGGAGTCCTAGACCAATCTAGAAGAGTCCCACCTCTCTCAGCTATCTAGTACAATCCTCTTACACTTAGTGAATCAATCGTCTAGTGTCTACTTCCTGAGTTACAACTCTTGAGTATAACACTCTTTCGAAATATATCCTATAAGCTCACGGTGTAACTCTCAAATGCTTTGAAAAGAAATAACAGACTCTTATGAACTAGCAGAGAGCACACGACGAAGACAAATTTCACTTGAGGGCTTGAGTGCGAATGAGAGCTTGTGTTCTATGAATGTATCTGTCCTCTTTTCTCCATCTTCTTCTTATACAGATTCATTCGGCGCCTAGAGATCTTCTTCAATGGCTAGAACTGATTGTGGCTTGGGAAGAAATCTCCATGATCTTCTATATTTGGAAACTCGGACGCCATGATCTTCCTATTTGAATTCTCTCGATTTCAAGCTTATGGAAGGAGATAATTTTCGAACAGCTTCCTGAAATGTTAGTATATAAAATAATATCTAGAAGCATATAATAACATAAAATAATATTCGAGCATAATAACATAGAGTACAGGTTTTGTGTTTCATGAACACAACTGTAGCTTCAAGACCTTTGACACAAACTGACTGTCAAAGCCTTTGAAACTTATTCCGATTTTCATCAAGGGAGTGGAGTTATCACAAATGAAGTTCGAATAGCAAGATCACATCTCCATATCAAATCTGGTGAGTTTGACAGCCACAAGTTTTGCCTTTTTTAGCTATTTGATATTAGCTTAGTGTTATTAATTAGTTGCTCCTTTTATTTTACTAGTCATGCAAGATCACAACTCCCAACTCACCTTGAAATCTCACTCCACTGGCCACCACCGTCGCCACCAAACAAACAGCCAGTCAGCGACAGAGCCACCGCAACCTTCCGCCACCCCTCTTCAATCACTAGTTGGTCAACTGCTGCCGGAGCCATCAGTCCTCCTTCACTCTGTCACCTTTGTTTCTCTGTGATATATCGCCTTTCTCTCTGTTTAGAAGAACTCAAGATGGTTTATGGGTTTATTTGTTAAAAGGCTCCACATTATTTATTAAAATTACATGAGTTCAAACTAACACTTTTCTTTCAAAACATGGATTTTGGGCGCGACACAAACTATTTGTAAACCTCAGGGTTACCAAGCGAAATATCAGAAACTCTTGTTTACGATGCGAATTACACGAAACCTCAGGGTTACCAGACGAAATTTCCGTAAAAAATATAATTGAGCAGGTATGATCTAACCCCAAGAAAAGTAATGATTACCCTTATGAACATAGTCCATATTTAAGTTAAGATTCATTGATCATTATTCTAATCATTCCCTTCTTCTCCCATTTTTCATACAAAATTCTTCTTCTTCTTCCATTTTTCATACAAAATTTGTTACCCTTCTATTCCATAATTTGAAGAAGGGTAACTAATACATCTTAGACGGTCTAATAATCCCCCACCATCTCCTCCAAGCTCATAAAAAATAATGATCATATACATTTTATATGTAAAATTTAATACCTTATCTTTCCATTCATCTCTTGTATAAAAAAACGAGCCCTAAGTTTCTAGACATGACTGAAATTCAATCGATAATTGTCCTAGTGAGAATTTTTAGACGGCAAGGAATTATTTTGACAAGGAATTGTTTGAACATCCACATTGAGTGGTAGACGAGTGTTGAGGTACTCGGATATAAGTGACAGTGCTACGTACTCAAGCATGCTATTGTTCTATAAAATGACAAGTTTCAATGAAGAGCACTACTCCAAGAAAGCTTCACTTCACTCAAACTAGCCCGAAAGCATCAATGAGCACCCATGAAGCAAGCATACATCACATGTTACTACAGCTTGGAACTCATAGTTCTCTTATTAATGACGACACGATTCAATCTTGTGGTGAAATGAATGGCAGCATGATAACAAAATGCATACATGACAACTGACTCCAGACATTTAGAAAAATAAATCAATCATATTCGCTGAGCGACAAGATAGCTCTTGACCGCGTGACTCTCTGCTCTTTATGCGGCAGCAGCAGCAGCAGTGGCTACTGCCGCCTTCTTCCAACAGCCTTGCTCTCTTTGTATATTACATGCTCGGTGCAGCAATCTTTGCTACTTTCTGAAACCACCAGAAGCAGGAAAAAAATGCATATTGGCTGATAAGCTAGAAAAAAATTGCGTTAATTGGTAAAAGATGGCAGATGCGATATGTACATTGTTTCGAGACTGCAAGTCGCTGGAAAGTGAAGGTTTGATGGCATTTATCATTACAGGTTTCCCAGGCAGATATATTTCATCTAGCAACAAAAAGGTGAGAGTGAGGTGAGAATAGGATAGACTTGTTAGGCATTCGGTACGAACAGTTTCATGACACAGCTTACAGCAGTTGTCATGTGCCATAAAATAATTCAAAATCAAAAGGATATTAAGGGAGAGTGTATCACATACTTCAACGAAATCATCAATCCCATACTTGGAACCTTCTCGTCCAAGACCCGACTGTTTGAAGCCACCAAAGGGAACCACCTGCACTTCAACAAATCATTTGTTACTAAAAGTTCTTTCATAACCTCATCCCTTGGTTTCTTTAAGAGATACAAACCTCTGAAGAGACCAGTCCCTCATTAACACCAATTACTCCATATTCAAGAGCTTCAGTGACCCGCCACGAACGCTGCATGTTTGTTGTATAAACATAAGCAGCCAACCCTAGATATAAACACAGACACCAACATCAGGGTCGTCAATCTTGGGTTCAGTACTTCAATTTATCTTCATAATATCAAACGGTTTATGTCAATTTACTTCATCTGTGTAGTTCCATAAATTGCAAGCCCGAATAGCCATTAGATCAATCAACTATAAAACAGTTCTTAAAACATAGTACAATACAAGGCATCCCAACCCAACACATAATAATACTCCTGCAATTGATTAAAACCCCGCATGAATCATAATGACTGCTACAGTAATAAACAGGAAAGACAAATGCATTTTCTGAGATCGGGATACAGAAATTAACAGCTCAAGCAAGATGTTCATGACCACTGACTGGATCAATTACACTCCCTATCCCTAAGGTTGAAATATATAGCATGCTGTAGAATATTGATTGGTTCTGTCAAAGAAGATAATAGACAATAAGAAGAACCTGCATCAGTGTCATTTGCCAATTCAATTACTTCCTCCTCGGTTTTGAATCTCAGAAGGGCTGCAACTGGTCCAAAAATTTCACTCCTGCAACAATTTTCAAAATTAGATGCAGAATTTGAAAAGCAAAACCTAAAAACTAAATCTGTTATGAGTCAGATTTTTAGCCAGAAAGACGGATATAGTAAAAGAGAAATATTGATTTTTCTCCCTCCCGAAACTAATCACAACATCAATATACTCCATATAATGGATAGCTTATATAAACAAAAGTAGTTCCTCTACAATCTACGATGAAAATAATAGTCCCTGTGATAAGGCCTTGCGAACCATCTGAACAAATATACATGGAAAATATATTTACTTCAAATTTTATTCGTAAGAGATAATCCTTGTCTTAGTAGCTACCAATCTACCACCTCAGTTTTGTACTATGCTAAACATACTACAGCTCCAGGTGGCGAAGAGCCGACATCGAGGTGCCAAACCTTCCCGTCGATGTGATCTCTTGGGGAAGATCGGCCTGTTATCCCTAGAGTAACTTTTATCCGTTGAGCGACGGCCCTTCCACTCAGCGCCGTCGGATCACTAAGGCCGACTTTCGTCCCTGCTTGACGGGTGGGTCTTGCAGTCAAGCTCCCTTCTGCCTTTGCACTCGAGGGCCAATCTCCGTCCGGCCTGAGGAAACCTTTGCACGCCTCCGTTATCTTTTGGGAGGCCTACACCCCATAGAAACTGTCTACCTGAGACTGCCCCTTGGCCCGTGGATCCTGACACAAGGTTAGAATTCTAGCTCTTCCAGGGTGGTATCTCACTGACGGCTCGGGCCCCCCGCCGAAAGGGGGCCTTCTTCGCCTTCCACCTAAGCTGCGCAGGAAAGGCCCAAAGCCAATCCAGGGATATAGCGAAATCGGTAGATGCTACGGACTTAATTGGTTTGAGCCTTAGTATGGAAACTTACTAAGTGATAACTTTCAAATTCAGAGAAACCCTAGAATTAAAAAAATGGGCAATCCTGAGCCAACTCTCTCACTCTCAACGGGATAATGCTTCATGCTAAGATCGTATATAATTCAAAAAAAAGGAGAGAGTGAGAGGGGGGGGGGAGGACTTGATAGTTCCTGCTCAATCTAGAAATGAGAAAATCATTGGAAGGGCAGTACCTGGTAATAACCATATCTTTGGTGACATCAGTAATAACAGTTGCCTCATAGAATGTCAATCCAAGCATGTGCCTTTTACCCCCAACAAGTACCTTTGCTCCCTTCAGAAATGAAAATTTTGGAAATTCAGCAGAATTGAAATAAACAAGTACATTTACGGAAAAAACAAAAAAGAAACAAAAATTGTCATGCAACACATTGGCACATGGAATTATGAAAGATGGCCACTATTTTGCAAACGGATAACAGATTTTATACATGCCTGTAACACACTTCTTTTTCCTTTTTCGAGTATGAGGAGAAGAGGAAGAATTTATCCGTGGCAGGTTCCAGAAATTTTAAAGGTAACAATAAACTTCCTAAATACCAAATTCCAATATATCACTTTACTTTGAAACTAAAGGGACAGACCTTTGAAGTGGCATCTTCCACAAATGTTTCAACCTGCCAAGAACAATCATACTAATGAGAAAAATGTATGAAAATATCATAACAGTGTCTAAAAATGTTGGGGACTTCAACCCACCTTGTTAAGAGCAGCTTGATTTATGAGTGGACCCTGTAACACAAAAGTCACCACGTTACCAAAAAGTGGACAAGTTTAGCATGATTTATATTAGCATATCATCTCAAGGTAAAAATAACTCAAAAGTGAAATACTGAAATATATAATATAAGTGATGTCATAAAGTACAATGCATATGCCTAAATTGAAACAAGGCTATGAGAGTCCAAAAAATGTTGAATTTTGCAGGGAGTCGTATTGAACAGTACCAGGGAAATGCCTTCACCAAATCCATCACCTACTTGAAGCTTCTGGACAGCGTTTGAGAAGGCTTTAGCAAATTTGTCATAAATTCCTGCATTTAGAAACAGATATGTGATAAGCCATTGCGACGAATAGTTTGATATCAAAAAGGGATCTCCAGGAGGAGTCCAGGATGAGGGGCTTTAAGGACAAACAGAAAGGTCTAGTACATAGATAAAAGTGAGCTCATAAAAAAATTAGGACAATGATACATTTACACTAGGTGTAAAACTTAAGTTTTACACTACTAATTAAATATGGACACATGTCAAAAAAAAAAAAAAACACATTGACAGTCTTCTCTCTCTATCCCCAGACACCTTTTCTTCTCCCCAACCCCAATCGCCCTCTCCTACTGCCCCATGGTCGCCAGTCACCACTTCCACCACCTCTTCCCTCCCTCCTTATCATACATCTAGATCTACCCACCACCAAACACCCAGATCCACTACTGCCCTTCACCGAATCAACCCCAAATCGACCCGACCTAAAATTAACCTCGAAAATTTCATAATATAATTAAACAAAAGAAATCTTGCAACAATCTCAAATTCCAAATTATCGTCGTCTCTCTTTTGCCCTTTCTCTTTCACCCAAATATATCACAGTTACTTGAAGCAAATTCCACCAAAACACCAAACATAATTTAGAACACAATAAAAAATTAGAAATGGGTGTGGAAGCATAGACTAAGATCTCTTTTGCCCTCTTTATCTAGCCAAAATTGAGAGACTAAGATATTGAAGTTGGGTTGTGGATTGTAGAGACGAAGATTGAGGAGGGCGGAGGTTGCAGGGATTCAAAAGAGATTGAGAGTAGAGATTTGGAGATAGAGAGGGAAGACTTCGGAGAATAGTAGCATATCGGATGGCGGCGGCACCGGCCGATGTTGCAATGACAACGATAATGATACTCCGTATTTGACATGCTGGTGGAAGATAATGGGGATGGGGTGAAGGTTTATCACCTGGCACCATTTTTAATTGTGGAAGACATGGTGGAAGTCTGGAAGAAAATGGGGATGGGAAAGGAGGAAGGGAGGAGGGGAGTGAAAGGGTTTTCAACAATTACCGAGGTCTCCCTGTCACTTTTCTGAAGTAATATACAGTAGTAATTAACATTAATTATAGAAATTATGTGTCTAATTTTAATTGGTAGTGTAAGATTTAATATTTTACACCTAGTGTTAGACTTTTCCAAAAAATTAAAATAAAAACTGACTGAAAAGTAAAAAGGTTCTAATCCTGAAGTATAATACTACCTCCGATCCAAAATATAAGTCGTTTGACTTTTTAACACGTATTTTAAGGAGCTAAAAACTATATGATATATTAACTTTTCTATTATTTTTTTTTACAATTTAATACTTATTACCAACAAATATTAAGTTGTTAAAAAATAATTAAAAAAAAGTTGATATTTTATATAGTTTTTAGCTTCTTAAAATACGTGTTGAAAAGTCAAACGACTTATATTTTAGATCGGAGGGAGTAGTATTCATATTTTTTACAAAATGATACCGTTAGAAGGAACTCGGATGAAAAAAGAAAAAGGTGGAAGCAGTTGACTCTGAAAATGAAAGCACATTCAATAAAATAAGCAACAGTGAAACAGTAAGTGGTCAACTTATAATCCTAGGATGATATTTGAAAGCCTTGGTTGTTAAGAAAGAGAAAATTCCACTTTCAAGCAAGTTTCCCCCTTTGTCTGTTAGCAATTCTGGTGCTCTACAGATCCATATAGGGTCCCTTTTATACAGATTCCATAAACATGAATGACCAGAAAAAATCTCCTCAAAGAGTCAGTCACTCAATGCAAAAATATGAAGGATAGAAGTCAATAGTTACAGTAAAAAAGAGCATGAATTGAAGTAAACTCCATCCATACCATCTTGAACATAAATTCTGTTTGCGCAAATACATGTTTGTCCAGTGTTACGAAATTTGGCTGCCATCTGCAAACAGAGACAAAACAAAGAGAAAATAGTAACACTAAATCCATAAGAACCCAAGCAGAAGCAAAGAATGCATTGGGGAGAAACAACATTGTATGACACTACAACGGTTATGATGAATTCAAATTTGAAGTCATGGTTTTAAGATATATATACTATATTATTTGCAGCAGCAATGGATTCTGGTGGAAGATCATTGCTGTCAATAAAAATGATGCACGTTCAGGACATGAAAAACAAAGTGTGCAGATGAATTTGTTCTTGGAAATCCAAATATATCATTCATTTGGATGAAGTGCTAAAATTGGAGTGAGTCTAAAACTTAAGCAACAAAAAGTAGAAGTGAATTCTCATACTTGTGCATAAAAAATCAAGAGCCGTGACTTTATTGAGCACACAACTTCGAAATTTAATGAAGAAAAACTGAAGGGGTATTTTCTACTTCAGTGACTTACAACTCCTTTTACTGCCACATCCAAACTTGCATCATCAAATACTATACAGGGTGCATTGCCACCAAGTTCCAATGAAACCTAATGACACAATTGACAATTGTTAGCAGAAAGTTCAGAGACCACCATAAAATCACAGACACATACGTATATCCGTGACAAATTATCAACACCTTTTTTACTGTATCGGCAGATCCTCTCATCAAAATCTTTCCAACTGCTGTTGACCCTGTAAATGTAATTTTCCTCACCTGAAAAAATGTGTGGTCAATTATTCATTTCTAGTACCAGGTCATGTATCTAACCCTACACCATAAGGAAGCTGGCTGATTCTGAATGAAGCTAAAAACAAGCTATAATATGCCAAACTTATTGTTGAGGAAAGGATAGCCAAGCTAGAAGCTCATAGCACAGATTAACAAGTCCAGTTCAGATAGAAAAATGCAATGCTATTTATGGAAAGTGCATACCTGGGTACTGGATAGCAAGCAGGCACCAATTTCTGAAGGAACACCCATAACGACATTCACAACACCCTGAATGCAAAAAGTAGATGATTATAATATTATTTAAAAAAAAACAAAGATTGTGAAGCAACAAGACAAGGAATACCCTTCAAACAAAAAAAAAATCACGCCTACTGCAAATTGAGAACTATCAATGTGAATGCATAATTTAAAGAAGAAAATACACCCAAGGGGAGCGTAGCCTGAAATTACACATGACTTAGACTAGCATTAAATAGCTTTTACAAATCGAACATTTACCGGAGGTATTCCGGCTTTAAGAGCGAGTGCAGCTGCTGCTAAAGCTGACAAGGGAGTAAACTCTGATGGTTTAATAACTATGGTGCAACCACTTGCCAAAGCAGGACCAAGCTGAAAGAGAAAATAAATAGATAAGGGTTCTTGTAGAAAGCGAATTCATCGAAGTATGTATAATATTTTAATTATGGCATAACATGAACAGTACAGTTCAGTTTTGACATACCTTCCTTGTAATCATTGCCAATGGGAAGTTCCATGGGGTGATTGCAGCAACAACTCCGACAGGCTACAAAAATAGATCACACAAATTGTGTTAGCTGTGTAAGATATTTTGGCGAATTACAGATGAAGACATCTCAAAGAATGTAAGTGGCACTTGTAAACAGCACATTTAGTCAACAGGAGTTATGAAATATCCTGCACAAGGTTTCTTTCACCTAAACTTAAAAGCATAACCGTGCTCATGCGCTTTATTATGTTCTCAAGAAGACTATATATCCTTTTAAGTTTTGAGTTAGATAAATGATCTCTTCATTATTCATTTCTTACATCATAAAAGGTAGAAGGAGATGGACTTAGCCATAGTGAGAAACAGATATTCTCCTTACCTGTTTCACTACAAACAACTTACGACCAGGTACTGGGGTTGGGATTATATCCCCATAAATACGTTTTGCCTCCTCCGCAAAGAATTCCAGATAGCTAGCTCCATATGTAACCTGCAATTAAATATTTTAATCAATGAATGCTGAATATAGTGTAATGCTCTAGACTCTTGACGTGAGATTCAAGAAACGGAAAATAACCTCCCCAATTGCATCGCTTAGAGGTTTGCCTTGCTCTAGTGTTATAATCTGGGCGAGCTCCTCTCTGTGAGCCATCAATAGATCAAACCTGAAAGCTCCGTCCATGAAGCAGATCAATACTTAAGCAAATCTTCATATGCAGAAGGGTCATCATATTACATTAAATGAGAGAAGCTTTCTATTTTTCTAAAGTAATGGTGAAGTAGTGACTTCCAAACAAATGATGCAAAGCTTCAAAGATGACAGTTTACATTAAATTGCTTTTACACAACACAACTATACTAAAATGACAGTGGATACAAATCATGTTCATGACAAAATGATGCTCCAGGGTTATTGTGAAAATAAGCTTGATATATTGTAATTTTGTCACAAGTTTTGACTGTACTGAAGTCCTAATTCACAAAAGACATCTTTAAAGCAGTACAGAACCACTCATAGGAGAAGAGTTTACCATTTGCGCATGTATTTGCTCCTCTCAGCTGCTGTAAGTCTGCTCCAAGCTGGAACATAATTTTTTAATAAATGTATCAGATATTAGTTATTCAAGCTGAGACGTGATTCAAAATTTCAAAGTATGTAGCTCAGGTGAACCTGCGGCATCATGGATTTTGATGTCAATAACTCTGTGTTTTACAAAAAACTGGAGGATAGTACAGTTTGAAATCAGGTGGGCATCTGACTTTTTACTCAATATGGATATTCATTTAAAAGAGAAACAGGACAAAGCATTATAATGAAACCAAAAATTTTGAATTGCATACATTTGAATGCTTCATATGATGATGCAATTGCATCATTTGTCTCGCGTGCACCCATGCAAGGCACAATCGCTATAACTTCACCAGTGGCAGGATTTCGCACCTGTAATCACATGTAGATATTTTTCAGTGAGCTATATCAGCAATATAACCAAAAACAAAGGCAAGGATGACCAATTATCAAGTTCTTGGATCAATAAAGGAATAGAAGCAATCTTATAAATCAATATAAAAGATCTTCTCACATGCGTCAAATATGACAATTTGAACAAGATCACGAATGGGAATCTCGGATATGCTAGATACAGTTAAAAGGGGTAGCACTAATAAAAATTGCGCATCATATCTTCGCTAAACTTTAAATAAGCATACATAAAATCCTTGTTCCTGCATCAAGGAAAACTTCATTCAGATTTTCCTATTTCTGTAACAAACAATCATTGCCCCGCATATGGAAAAGTGCAGTGGGAAAAAAGTCTCCTAATATTCCTTTTTTCACTTGCTTGGAATAAACAGAGTGAGATTTACATTTAATGAATTGCGAATCGAAGAGTGAGACCTAAAATCGGTGTCCACAATTAATTACTGCAAGATCACTATAAGGAACATATCAATGACAGTACCTCTAGAGTCTTCCCATCATATGCATCAATCCATTTCCCGCCAATAAGGCCTTGTGTTCTTAGTAAACCAGAAGATCTGAGGTGATATAGAACCGTTCTGGAATCCACACTCACCTAATAAAGAAAAATCCGAGGTAAGACACATGCTCATAGTTAGGAAAAACAGAAACTAGCTGGGGATAGATTCACTTTAATAACTTTGCACATTTAAAACATCTTCCAAAAGAGCTTGTTAGTTGTTACGCTCTGTAGACATCAGATGAGGATCTAAATGCTGATGTCTTAATAATGTAAATTAGCCTCCCATTTATAGAATGCATCAATCTTAAACAATAAAACTTGAGGGAAGGGAGGAAGAAATGGATCAAGAGAAACTCAACCTGAACGTGTGCTAGCGACATGGCTTCCGAACACTGCGATCTCCAAAAGTGAAAATTCAATTGATAAGAGAAAAAGAATCGAAGAAAGAACGAGGGAGAAAACAAAATTCAGAGAAATGATGGACGAGGTATTAAAAAAAAAAAAAAAAAAAACTATCAGGAAACAATGGAATTTATAGAAACGGCAATGCCTGAGGAAACGATCACAAATGGATAGCAGGTAGACACTAACCCCAATCACTCAACAATTGAGGAGAGAGAAAGACGGAAATTGTAGAGAAGAATTCGAATCTCCAATGACAGTTCAGTGATTGGATCCATGCGCAGCTGCGCTTAATTTATAGAATGAGAGAGAGGGAAATTAACAGTTTAGGTGGGGGAAGAGAGAGAGAGAGAGAGAGAGGGGATTTACCATTGGAGCGGGTAGTAAAAGACAGGAAAGTTGCGGGTGCATGGAAGGAACGTGGGTAGGTGGCGACAGAGGCATAGTAATTTCGTGGCCTCGCGAGTACAGCCATTGGTGATAAGCGAGGCGAGATGTGACCTCCCTCCATTCTCTTAGCTTGATATGCTCTCTTCAATATCAAGATTCACCACCCTTCTCCCCCCCTAAGAGCATCATCATACACCATAGTGGCTATTCATTCCCTCTTTTTAGTAAAAACTAATTAAAATACCCTCACTTTTGGAATAGGGTAAAAAATATGATATTCTCAACTTTCAAGGATAATGAAAATATCCCGATCTTTTAGGGTAGTGGTAATATATTATTCTCAACTTTTAAGTATAATGAAAATATCCCGATCTTTTAGGGTAGTGATAATATATTACACGGGTTTTCTCATGAGTCAAAAATGTTGACAAATCAGCATACCATATGTGAATTTTTTTTTTACAATGGTTTTCTTGAACAGTTTCCTTAGGAAAAATAAATAAATAGTTGGACCGGGTTTATACCCAACGCATTTTCCTCCCTCATATCTTCTTCCGTGGTCGTCTCTTTAACTGTCTTCCATAGACCTGTCAAAACACAACCCGACCCGGTGACCCGACCCGACCGACCCGAAAAATTTCCGACCCGAACCCGAAAATTTTGACCCGAATTTTTTTTTCGACCCGAACCCGAAATTTTCCGGGTAATCTGGGTTTCGACCCGTTGACCCGATTGACCAGGTAATTTTGACCCGATTGACCCGGTTGATTTATAATTATATATAATTATTTTTTATATATATAATTAAAATTTATCACAAAATTATCAAATAATGATTTTTTAATTTAAAAAAGAAAATTTTGACAAACCCGAAATCGACCCGAACCCGACCCGAAACCCGATCAAACCCGAGTTCGAGTCAACCCGAAAAACCCGAAACCCGTTTTACCCGAGACCCGTTTTACCCGAAACCCGAAATGACCGGACCCGAACCCGACCCGAATGACCCGTTTGACAGGTCTAGTCTTCCAGGTCTTCGAGATAGCTCATGGTTCCTCACTAATGCCAGTCTTCCTCCCTCGTGATCGTCTATCTTGAGGTGTCGATCTCTCTCACATCTTCTTCCTCTTTAATTCATTCACGGACTTGGCTGAGTAAGTTTTGTTTTTCCCCTCTTTATTGTTGTTGTTGTCGGTTTAGTTTTGTTTTCGGTTTCGTTTTTCCCCTCTTTGTTGTTGCTGTTGTAGTCGGTTTAGTTTTGTTTTCGGTTTGGTGTTAGGAATAGAATAGCCGTGTTGTGTAAAATTGAGACAGTTTTGACCAGATTAGTTGCTTGGTTGAATCAATTTCGTTTTTCGAGTTTAATTTTAGTGCTAATTTGTAAAAAGACTTTCACGCAAGCTGCCTTGTCAAAAAAAAAAAATTCAACGTAGGCTGTATTGTTAGCATTTTTTAACCGTAAGAAAACTCGTGGTAGTATATTACCACTATCCTCAAAGGTCGGGATATTTTTATTATATTTGAAAGTTGATGATATATTTTTACCATACCCCAAAGGTGGGGGCATTTTAATTAGTTTTCCCCTCTTTTTATTTTCATTCTCTTATCATAATTCAACACCTCATATATATATATATATATATATATATATATATATATATATATATATATATATATATATATATATATATATATATATATATATATATATATATATATATATATTAATTTCTATTTTTTTCTACATCTTCTTTAGAATTAGAGGTTTCCTTACAACCATGAGTTACCGAAATGGTTCCACAAGTGTTCAACCAAATTATTCTTCAAAAGAAGTGCAAAATACATAGATCAAGATGGGGTATATAGAGGAAAAAATAATACTCAGATTATAAAGAGAAATAAAATAAAATTAATTGTATAATTTATATATTAAAATAATATATATATATATATATATATATATATAATACTCACATTTCACCGAATAATGCTTCAAATTTAACCGAATAATGTTTCACATTTAACCGAATAATATTTGTGCACAGTGCACACCCTAAGGTTTGTGCTCAAATGATCCATACACTATATATCATTAATACATTTGAGTTATTAATATACTAAATAAATATGAATAAGAAATAGTGACTGACTTATATATTTTTAAAAAATAAAATAAAATAAAAAGGGAAGACGCCGCGGTTGGGAAGAGGTCACATTAGTAGAGAGAGGCAACCCCTTTCAATCTCTTCCCTTAAGGTTTTTCTTGCAACCATATGTTTACCTTTTTATTACCTTAATGTAATAAAAACTCATGGTTGCTCGTGGTCTAAATTCTTGTGGATCGTGGACCTGTTAGCGGTGGGGCCGGTGTGGGGTTTTCGTCTTGCAGGTCTTGCCTTTTTATTTTATTTAGAAAAAATGACTAAAAATAATACTCCCTCCGATTTTTTATTAGGCGTTGAAGGTTTCCTAGCTTGACTAATATTATAGGGCGCGGAGTAGTACAATACTGTAATAATTACTATGGAGTACTTGTCTAAATCATCAGTCTTAAATGCTCAGATTCCCATTGAACTCCTCCCCAACCTTTCATTTTCCACTTGCATTTTTTGAATAAATAAATGACTCACTTTCTATTTTTTACTTCTTCTTTCCCAGAGCTTGAAACAATGGGTTCGTATAGGACGGGGTTAATAAACTGAATAAAAATTATAAACAAGGTAAAAATTTATAAACTGTTGGTAAAAGTAGTTAAAAATTTATTAAAAAATATAAACTCCGTATGGGGCGAAAAACAGTTTATTTGTAAAAAGTAGAGTTTATTTGGTTTTTATTAGGGGTATTGTGGTACTTTCAAATCAAATAAGATAAAAAAGAAGGGGTAAAATAGTAATTATAGAATATAAACCTCAAAATAAGCTTCAATCTGCAGCTTATTTATAAACCCTTTTTTTAACTGACTAAAGCTTATTTGTTGTACTCATACATCGTTTAAACCTGTTTATTTTTTTAACAGCTAATAATTTCACACTTTTTAACTTGTTTATATTCAACCATACACACCCACTGAATGCCTAATACCAAGAACCTCTAAGAAGTCATTTCAACGACATGGAAAATATTGTAAGCATCACATAAAAATCTCGCTTAGCATTATTTTTTGTTGCATTATTTATACATTTCATCTTGATTTTTTTTATTTATCTTATCCTTGGTGAAACCCTCATTAAAAGTTTCACCCGATCAAGTTGTTTTTTCATCACCATTTTGTTCTCAAATGTGTTATAGGCTATGGATTTGTTCACAACTAAAGTCAAGAATGGTCTCGAAGAACATGATGTTGTTTCGAAGATATTACCAAAAAAGGAGGTCAATGTTGTTGCAGACCGTGGGTTTGATTTGAATAAGATCCCTATGAAAATAGAACTCCATGATACAGAAGGGGTCAATGAAGTAATCTTGATCATGCTAAATGCTCATCTTCCAAAATATTATTGGAGCGCACCCCCGAAGGTCTAGATATTAGCCCCAAAATTTTAGGTATTACGATCGATTCCTATGCTTAATTTTGCACCCTCAACCGGTTCCTATGTTTAGATTCATTTTGTAAGCTGAACCAGACAAGGAATGATACAAGCTCGATCGATTACGATGTCTGATTTTGTACGCTTAATCGATTTCTATATCTAATTTTGTGCTTTCGATCGATTTATATGCTTCATTTTGAACGATCGATCGATTTCTATGCTTAATTTTAGTAGAACCATTAATGTTTGTAATTGATCTATTATGATGGTTAAATGATGTCTTTCCTAAGCATGAACTCTTTATTATGGTGAGATTTGTCCCTCCTAATTAAGCATGAACTCTTTGTTACTTTCGTTAGTTATTCAACACATTCAAGAGTAATCACGTACAAGTGATATAACAGTGGTGTTTGAGCAGAAAAATAGTTCTAAAATAAAAAAGGCTAGCTTGTTTAATTAAATAGGAAAATACTGTACGTGCACAATTCATCATAAAAAGCAAATTGATGCCCATTTTCTACATTCATGTCTAAACTCTTGCTGCTAAACTATTCAACACACGTTCTACCAATGAGTAATCACAAGTGATATGCTTAGGAAGATTACCACTTCTTTCTAAATTGACCTTTTTCATGTGTGGAATTTTGTATCAATTGGATCCTCCGTCTTTCATAATCTCTTCCATGCATCGTTGTAAGGTAAGGAAGACATGATTGATATTTGATGTCGGATATTCTTCGAAGGACTTCTGAACGGCATGAATAAGTTCATCGAAGGTCCTTGTGCCCTCCTTATCTTGCAATGATTGAATTGCACGAAAAAACCCAAGATCAAGAACGTTCAAGTCTGGAGAGTTAGCCGGTTGACAGATCAGCCTAATATCAAACCCATTTTGTGAAGCTGCTCCTCGAAATTCCTCATCATATGGGCTAATATGTGTTCTTGCATTATCCTGTTGAATAAAAATAGTGTTCCTTGCATCCTCACTTGGCCACATTGCTTGAATTGACGGGATAACCTTTTCGATGCTCGTATCGTTTCTTTCTTCACATATGTGATCGGTTTTGTCTCTAGGGTTCCGGCGGGTCGATTTTGACTTCTTCGACGTGCAGGTTGTTGAGTCACAAATGGAAATAATCCTTTCTTTCCAAAAAAGTTTCATTGCCTTCCTCATCGAACCTCGGCCTTGCAACTGCAGCTAAAAACATCACTTTCCCAATGAAATGCTTGCTTTGACATGACCGTAGCGGATCATCCTCTTCGGGCAGGAGGTAATATGTCTTCGATCTCTTTGTGACATAAAACAATTTCTCATTAATGTGAACCACGTTGTACGTATCAACAAATCTTGGCTCATGTGGCAAGCTACTTTGGTCTAGCATCGATATGCAAAATTGAAGGCGAGCAATTTTGTGCGCCTCGATCCGTTAAATTTGGATGGATGGCATTTGAGTGGCGCCGAATGAAACCATCCTTGTAGCGCTTTTGTAGAGTGTTATAGCTGATGTTTGAAGCCTGGGAAAGCGATCTTAATGTTCGCCTTCGATTTAACGGTATGTTAGATAAATGACTAAGATCAACTATAACTCGTTTTTTACCGCAATTACCAGTTTTTTTGTGACACGCATTAGCCCCTGCGCCATTTGAGTTGTCTTGCGCTTGTTTCCAAATCCGTTGAACAACTCGTCTGGGCATCGACAATAATAAGGACACCTCCGTTGTTGTATTGCGTTTTAACTTTCCATTGACGCTTCTCTCAAGTAAAACATTGTATACCCCTTGTCTTTCTGCATTAGAAAGAAATTTACGAATCTTGGGTCGATCCTCAGGCTCCAAAATTAACTTTGAAATTTCGTTCCAGTTTGAATTGTTTAAAGTGCCAAATTTTGGATATTAAATTTGCTGAGTTGGAAGTTAAAAGACCGCCTAACAAAAAAATTACAATAAAATGGGTGGAGGTGTTATTAAAATACAGCAGTAATGCAAAATTACTCCCTTAAATACTGTGTAAACTCTACAACGCCTAATAATACAAATCGGAGGGAGTATAAATTATTGTCCACAAACTAAAAATAATACGAACTTTAGAAATCACCCATTTATATACAAACTTGAAGGTTCGATATTTAAAACAAAGTAATATAGAAATACTCTAGAAGGGGGTTGAAAGATAGAAATACTCTAGAAGGGGGGTTGAATAGAGTATGCCGGATTTTCGCAGATATTCTCAAGACTTTTGAAGATCGTGCCAAACCCTTTGAGAAAACCTGAATCACAAAGTTAAACAATTCGAACCAAGTGCGGAAATAAGGTAAAGCAGTAAGTAAAGGATGCAACGAGTTGTTAACGAGGTTCGGCACGAACTTGGCCTACGTCCCCGCCTAGGGTTCTTCCACAACCCTAGGATTCAAAAGGCTTTATTGATTCGCTTAGCTTAGGATCCTAATAGCTCACCGAGAAGCCTCTCTCCTATACAATTGCAATCTAGTCAACTCACGTTCCCTTGGAGTTCTAGACCAATCTAGAAGAGCCCCACCTCTCTCAACTATCTAGTACAATCCTCTTACTCTCACAAATCAATAGCCTAGTGCAACTTCCCGAGTTACAAACTCTCGAGTAACACTATAAATGAATATATCCTATAAGCTCACTGTGTATCTCTCAAATGCTTTGAAACAAAATATAAGACTCTTAAGAACAAGCAGAGAGAACACGCTGAAGAGATAACGTAAACTTGAGGGCTGATTGTGCAATGATATTCTTGAAGTGCGTCAGTCCTCTCTCTCTTCTTCATCTCCTTTATATAGTGAAGATCATTGGCACCACTTGAGGAAGGAATCTTCTCCAACGGCTATTAGAGGTCATGGCAATCTTCACAATCTTCTATTCTGGGAAACTCTGAAGCCACAATCTTTCCGATTTTATTCTCCACGTTATTCAACCCAAGGAAGGAGATATAATTCAAAAAGCTTCCTGAAATGTTAGTGCATATATATAATAATATCTGGAAGCATATAATAACATATAATATTCGGACATAATATAATAACGTGCAGGTTTTGTGTTTCATCAACACAGATGTATCGTCAAGACCTTTGACACAAACTGTTTGCCAAAGCCTTTGAAACTAATTCCGATTTTCATCAAAGGGAGTGTTGTTATCAAAACTATTCTCTAATAAACCAATTGTGATACAATCAATATTTTCGAGAAACAATCTGGCTAGAAGGTTATTTGGTAACTGGAAAAATGTTTTGTGTTCAAATGTGAATTTATAAAGAAATTAAAGGGAAAATGAAAAATGAAATTAAAAAGTCCAACCGGCCATCATGTTCGTCTTCCTCCTAACTCTTAATAATAGGGGTGGGCATGGGACGGGATGGGACGGGATTGAGTCGAGACGGGACTCGTCCTGCGAATTTTTACGGGATGGGATTGACACTTTTTTTTCGGGACGGGATCAGGACGGGATGGTGTCTGGACGGGACGGGATCGGGATGAGACGGGCCTTGTCACGCAAATAAAAATAATAAAATATTATATAAATTTGCAAAGTGACAAATGCTTTCATAATTCATTAATTTGTATAATATGTTCAATACGGTATTCTTCTCAACTATATTATTCAATATTATTATTAATATTAATATTAATATTAATATTATAATATTATTATTAATTCATACAATGATAGTATAATTAGTTATAATGTTCAACATATTTGGCTACATTATCTTACTAGATCGAGACGGAAAAGGATTGAGATGAGATTCACCAGATACTGTCTCATTATCGATTGATAGTTGGGAAGAATACCGTATTTAGCTATTTGTCTTTTGCCTCTTGTAGCTCTAAATGGGGGAGTTAGAGACGGATGCGGTTGCTTTGCTGAAACGGATTCAGAAATTCTCCGTATCTAATTAGGATGCTGGGGCTCGTGCCGCCGCTTATATTTTCACTAGACTCAGTTTTATTATCACTAAGGGAGTGAGTGCCAAGATAGTATCTCGGCTACCTACTAATTTCTTGTAAATAGTAATTGGTTAATAGAAGCAAGTTTATAATAATAATAATGTCACGTTATAATTAAAAAATAATAATAATAATAATAACAATATTATTATTATTATTATTATTATTATTATTTTTTATTTTTTTTATTATTATAAACTTGCTTCTATTAACCAAATACTATTTACAAGAAATTAGTGGGTAGCCGAGATACTATCTGGGCACCCACTCCCTTAGCAATAACAAAACTGAGTCTAGTGAAAATATAAGCGGCAACACGAGCCCCGACATCCTGAGATACGGAGAATTTCTGAATCCACTTCAGCAAAGCAACCGCATCCGTATCTAACTCCCCCAACGAAGAGAAGGAGAAGGGTATGAAACCATAACCAGCCGTCGTGCACAAATCTCGATACTTGGCACACTTACGCCGAGCAGCATCAACAACAACACGACCAAGCACAAAGTCAGACATCCCAGACTAAGTCAAAGGGGATGATCTCGTCAGATCGACACAAACATCCCGCCCTCTGTCCCAGGAATAAAGTAGCAAATCCGCCGGACGAAGATGATTATCATGCCCATCAATCAAACCAATATCAACCTCCTTACCGGCAGAAATCCCAGACCTGTAGCAGATATCCAATAAGGTGTCGCGAACGAGGTTATTATTATTATTATTATTATTATTATTATTATTATTATTATTATTATTATTATTATTATTATTATTACTTACTTACTTACTTACTTACTTACTTACTTACTTACTTACTTACTTACTTTAATTGTTATTATTATAAAATAATTATACTTTTCAAGGAAAATATATAATTTAATATAATAATAATATAATATAATATAATAATAATAATTTTATTATAAAGTAATATTATTATTAAATTAAATTATAATATTATATAATAATAATAATAATAATAATATAATCAATTATTATTATAAATTCAAAATTATTATTATAGTTATAAATAATATTTTCTCAAATAATAATAATAATATTATTATAAACAAATATTATTATTATTATAAATGGAAGATTATGATTATAATTATAATTATAATATTTTCTCAAAATAATAATACTAATAATATATTATTATTATTATTATTCTATAATATTATAATTATTATACAAATTATTATTATTACTGTATTATTATTTTATTTATTTATTATTATTGTTGTTGTTGTTGTTGTTGTTGTTGTTGTTGTTGTTGTTGTTGTTGTTGTTGTTGTTGTTGTTGTTGTTGTTGTTGTTGTTGTTGTTGTTGTTGTTGTTGTTGTTGTTGTTGTTGTTGTTGTTGTAACTAGTTATTACATGAAATTGGATGGGAGCCAGCTAACAAGCTGACCTCCGCAACCCTTCTGAATGCTAAAGGCAACCCTAGTCAAAACATGACAAGTATCCCTACTATATCCAGGTAGCCCTCTTGCAACCCCACATATCCGCTTGAGAAGTCCTATTGCATCATCCCCTAAGTCACCAATGGTAGAAAAGGAAAACGGCATAAAGTGATATCCTTTGTCTCCGCAAACCTTCTCATACTTCTTCCTTTTGTTTTCAGCCGCCACCCTAGACCCTAGTCGCCTTACATGGGATGAAACCTGAAAGACCAGAATTGCTAAAGATAGAAGTACCCGTAATGTCGACACAAGTGTCTTATATTATTATTATTATTATTATTATTATTATTATTATTGTTATATGCGGGACGGAACAGAATTTTCGGGATCCCACCGAGATCGTCCCGCATAATTTTTGCGGGACGGGATCGGGCCGGAATTCGCTATTTTGCCTTAAATCCCACCGGAATCGGAACAGAACCGGGACGGAATCAGAATTTGCGGGATTTGTGCCCACCCATACCTAATAATATTGCTGGAACATCAACCCTCTTTCCTTTCTCCCTCTTTGCAACTCAACCACTTTCCTTTTTACAAATTCAAACAAAATCTTGGCATAAAACATCTCTCAACTAACACCTCACAGTGACCTACAAATTTGAGGGTACTCAATAATGAGATATGCCTCCTATTTGTGACTATCGTACTACCATATTTGTTACTTGCGGGTAGTACCCAAATGTCACCAGTTCGAAATTCGGATATGGCCTCTTTATTTACAAATTCAAAGACTACCATATTTGTTGGGTATTGAGTTGCTCTTACTATATTTTATAGCTATAAACAGAGAAATGTATTTGTGTAAACAGATAATTTTGATTGAGGCTTAAACCCAATAGAAATAATACATCAGTAAATTGAAAGGAGAGATTACCGGATATCTCATAGTTACAATCCTAACAAAAATAGAAAAAAAAAACAATTTATATTTGATAATATCTCTTCGTTAACATCCCCCGGCAAGCTCAGGGCGGAGGTTAAACTTGTAGCTTGTAGCGTAGATGTCTAAACCAGGAGGTACCCACAACTAGACCTGGGCTAACCCGCCCGGCCCGCCCATGAAAAAAGGCAGACTTGGGTAGAACAATTGGCCCAAGCGGATCGATAGACCCACCGGGCCGGGTTTGGCTGAGTATAAGGCCCAAACGGGCCGGTAGGCCCGGCCCGGCAGGCTCGGCCCGGCAGGCCCGGCCCGGTATATATTAATATTATAATATTATATGTATAATTATATATAATGACTTTTTTTTATCATAAAATAAACTATATGTAAAATATCACTACCATAATACAAACTATATATAAAGATATTTTTTAGCATAATTTAGCTTCTATTTTATATAGTTGTCTTTACAGTGTGAGTATACATAAATATTAGTGTATATTTATATGTAATTTTTTTTTTGTCAAAACAGTGTGTGTATATATATAAAATACAATGTGTACATATTAATTATACAATATGTGTGTATATGTTACATATAATATATACATAAAGTATAAAAAAAGTATAGATTTATATGTGTTTTCTTTAGTTGACTTTGCTTTTTGGATATTAGATAAAAGAAAATTTTAGTTATATAACCGGTTATGCTATCGGGTAGGGTTTTCTCGTCCCAAATCCTTTCCTAATCCAAAAAACAAAACAAAAAAAGCCCATTAGGCCCGGTAGGTAGCCCGGCCCGCCAACAAGGGCGGGCTTGGACACGGTAGTTTGCCCAAGAACCGAGCCTGGCCTAAGCCCGGCCTAGTACATTGGGCCACAAAAATGTCGGAGGCCCGGACCAAGCCCGTCCGGCCCGACCCATGCTCATGTCTACCCACAACCTTTGTAAACAAATCAGCCAGTTGAGTCGTGGCAAGAACAGAACGGACAAGTTGTTCCCCTGATTCAACTTTCTCACGAAAAAATAGTAATCAAGGCGAATGTGTTTAGACCGATTACTTAGAATAGGGTTAGCAGTCATAAATGTCGCACCAAGGTTATCACACGGAATTACCGGTTTTTCCGATGAATGTAATCGGAGTTCGTGTAGGAGTTGAAGAATCCACCAGATCTCAGTAGTGGTGACAGCAAGAGCCCTATATTTCGCCCCCGTAATTGATCGAGCAACAACCTTTTGCTTCTTTGACATCCAACTAATCAGATTAGAGCCATAGAAAACTGCAAACCCAAATTGAGAACGATAATCGTCGGGGTAAGAAATCCAACCAGCCTCCGAGTAGGCTAGAAGAGAACTATGAGAGGATGGTCGAATGACCAAGCCATGATCAATGGAGCCTTTAAGATAGCGCAAAATACGCTTGACAACCTTCCAATGAGCCTCGGTGGGGGAATGCATATATTGACAAGCCTTACTGATGTAACACCCCTTTATAACCCAAGAGAATGCCACAACGTTAGTGATTACTCGAACTTTAATGTCTTTGTAACCATATTAGGCTTATAGGGACATGCAACCATGCTCCCATAAACAAGATGATAACAAATAAATAATATGTACAATAAATTGAAATAGCGGAAGACATGAAAATAAAAAAATAACTCTTTATTAAACTCTCCTCTAAGATTGAAGATTTAATTACAAATTGAGAAAAATATAGCGCAAGACTTTTAAATCAAACAATAAATTCCTATACATTATATCTAGGAATTTAAAATTTAAATACAATGTTAAAAGTAGCTTAAATGTCTTCTCAACTTCTCTTCTCTTCTGAGACACGACCTAAACTTGCGAAAACTGGTCTGACGTCCGGAATGAAGGACACTAGTCATTCAAATAAAGGACGGTTAGTTCGCAAGAACTAGCAAATGACGGCTCGAAAACTGGGACTTCTCCGAATTCAGATCCGGTTACCATAATATGGTATGAATCTAAACCCAAATGTGATTATGGAGAATATTTTTGTGAAGGCTTTACATTTTAATACACGACTCCTGAGACATGGATAACCCCGAAGGATTGAGTAACAAAAGATGCGAGTGACAAACACTCTTAGGAACCATACTCCGAGTACGAATGGAATATGATACAAAGCTAATTGTAATCACCGTAAAAATACTTTTAGAAACAATATTTGACTCACTTCCTCATGTTGAATAGTTTAAACACAATCAATACACTTTACATGTTTAATGCACTGACACGAATCACTTTTTACTGACTAACACCGGTCCCACCGTGACACAATGGTTATGACCTACAACCGTTGTGGTTGTGTAACACACCTCTACTTTGCATTGATTGATACGTTTTACTTGCATTGATCTTGATTCAATTGAGTTCCAATCGTAACACACAATCCTCACATTGTTAACTACTTTATTAAGACATCCTATTCCTAGGTGATCACACAACCCACAATAATCCATGTTATTTATAGGTACCATGGATGCCAAATGAAATGAAAGCAATTAACATAAAGGATGGAAACATCAAAGAAAAGGGCATGTTCCATACCTAACCAATTAGCAAGAAAGAACAACGATAAATCACGCTTTAATGAAACGGTGGGCAACTATATTATTGTCTTATCTTAATGTCACCCAATTATACTTGCCAAATTCAAACGGAAGGTTAAATAAATCACATAAGCAGGTGAATTGTAATTTATTTTAATTAATTTGGCAAATATTCCAAGGAAAGAAAACAACTTGACACGGAAGCACCAAATGATCAAAAAGGCTCGGAAAATCACTTGTCTTATTCGTATTGTTAGATTTCGGTACCAACTATGGACTTCAAAGCATTTGATGATGGAGTTGATGAAGTCTACGGTCGAATCACTACGATCTCGTTGAGAACCTTGACTCATAGTGATGGGTAAGGATTTGATCATAGCGCTTAGCCCGACGCCCCGACA
Organism: Persicaria tinctoria; assembly: GCA_037127255.1. NCBI lineage: Eukaryota > Viridiplantae > Streptophyta > Magnoliopsida > Caryophyllales > Polygonaceae > Persicaria > Persicaria tinctoria. The sequence goes on along the minus strand of JBANSL010000012.1, from coordinate 34,491,914 downwards.
GCAGCTCCAACAGCTTCTTTCCGGGGAGCTTCCGGGGATACTTCGGCGACTCCTCGAGGCTTCGATAGTGAACGGAACGGCACACGATCGGTGGCTTCAGATTTGTGGTGATCAGGCACTCCTCCCTGGTAGTTTTGGAGGCTTCGGCAACGGCTGGAAGCTGCGGACGAGGGCGGTCTGGCGAGGTTGGATTCAAAAATTAGGGCTTTCGGTTTCGGAAAGTTTTTGTGAAAAACTTGTGAAGAGGATTGTTGCTAGAGATGCTTAGAACCCAATGGAATAGGTTAAAAGCTCGAGTTTCTTCTCTACGGAATGAATTTCAATGAACAATGAACTCCTATATTTATAGGAGATGTCAAACGAATCCGATTTGGATCGAATCGAATCCATAGGGATAACTACAATTCTTTCTAGAAGCTATCTAGTTGGTTAATTGGATAAAATCTATCATAATTTGGGCGGATTGGATAAAACTCCGAATTTAGGATAAACTCATTCGAGCTCGTTTTGGACTTGAAATGAACAATTAGTTAAAGATATAGATATGATAGAGCACGGACAACATTATAGAAGCAAAAACGTTAAAATTCGAATGAGATTTAAGGAGGTCAAAAAATCACAAAGTCCAACAGTGGGTTTCGAATTGGCTGAGGAAGAAGAAATGGTTCAGCCGGTTCAGTTCAGTATTTTTGACCCGGTTCGGTTCAAAGGAGCCGGGTTAGTCCTTTTTAATATATATATATATAGCGAGAGAGAGAGAGAGAGAGAGAGAGAGAGAGAGAGAGAGAGAGAGAGAGAGAGAGTGGTAGTGGATATACCACTTTTTATAGCCCATTGCAAAAATAACCCCCACCCGACCCAAATGACAAGAATGTCAAAAAAGCCCAAGTATTTGCAAAAATAACCGATTGTGGATACCTGTTGCAATGGGCTACAATTCAGTTGAAAATTGGAAAGAGAAAAGGGAAAAAGAAGACATCACATCAAGGTCTTCAGTCACATTCAAAAGTTCTCAACCCCGTAGGAATTCAAAAGGTTGGAGGGGAAAACCGCCATTGATAAAGCTTGGAGGGAGAACCTTGCGACGCCGGAACCGAGAGAGAGAGGCTGCAGCGACGCCAGAACCGAGAGCGAGAGGGGAAGTGATGGACGAGCCGACATTGGAGAGAGACAACACCCCTTGTGCCCGAAAACCGCCATTGAAGAGAGGTAATCCCCCGTCCTCTATCTCAAAGCTTTCTCCTTTAATGGTAGTTAGGGGGTTTCAATGCATGTAAATTCAATTTCGAGCCGTTTGGAAGAATTGGGTGGATAGGGTTCGAAACATGGGAACGAGAAACCCTAACTGTAAGTGTGATGGACGGTTTGGGGATAGGGGTGGAGAGTTGCCATTGATGATAAGTTAGGGATGAAATTGAAGGTCCAAAAAGGGTATAAAAGGTTAGACAACCCCAATGAAACAATGAAATTGGGAACGTGATAACTCGTCAATGGCGAGCGGGGTCCTTCTTGTGGATAAGGGAAACGATTGAATGGCTAGGTATAGGAAAATCTGGGTTGGCTTTGATTTGGGGAATTAAGGGAAACTAATAGCATTTTGTAACATAAAATGAAATCAATTGTGAGATCTGTAAGAATTGAACCTAAAAAACAGCATATGGATATGAAGTTGTTTGAGTTTCGTTACTCTTGTATATTGAATAACAAAAACAAAGATCTTGAAACAATTTATGTGGTGTTGTCATTTGGTGATGGTTTTTCAAAGCACTGTCGTGGTGTTGTCATTTGTGTGGTGTTGTTAGTTGTTGGTGTTTTTTCCAAACAATTGTGTGGTGTTGTCATTTGGAAAATGTTAAAATGTATGGCAGAATAATTATTTTGACTATCTATGCATTCGTATGTACTGACTAGGATTATTGCTGAAATGGGTGTTATCTGAATGACAGATTAAGGACACAATGGAAAAAGGGAAAGGAAAAAAGGTTGCGACGCCTTAGAGCAAGAAGGTATCAACTGTAATCTCTTATGAGCCAACAGATTAGGGGCGTTATTTTTTTGTGTTCGTGATGTGAACATCGTTACTCTCTTATGATATTTGTGCAGACGAATCTTGCCCTTCCTCCGGCGAAATATTTTAGAGGGAGGTCCAACCAGTTCTCGAAGATGGGTGTTCTGACGGGTGTCACCTAATGTAAAAGCGTAGTGAACGTTTTTTTGACTTCTGTTTGTTAGGAAATGTTGTTGTTCGTTAAGGATAACTTTTGGTGCTTTTCGTTGTGTTTGGTTGACTATAAAACACTTGTGTAAATGTCGGGTTTTTTTGTTGTATATGGGTATGGTTATTGTTGCCTCATTACAGAAGATGCTAGGTGTAAATGTCGGTTTTTTACGGTGTCACGGTTTCTGAGAGTGGCTAGGGAAAATATTATACTGGCTAGATAGAACAAAACCCCGTACATCTGTGATACCGAACGCCAAGTTATACACAAAAGAAACGACCAAAACCCCGAAGTTCCCCTATTTGACACGCATGTACAAGTACGACGCCATTAGCCGGTACGAATCCTCGTCCATTCCGTATAGGGTGTCCCTCGCTGTCGCCTTCGTGCGTCGAGCCTTCCAATAGCTACAAGTAACTCCAAGCTCGGACTTCGATAACGCCTGTATGTGGGCTGGAGTTACCGGCTTACGGGTACCAGTGAAACTGCATTCCATTTCATCAATCGTGTCAGGTAACAAACTGGCTAGATGTTTATTAGCACTGACTAGGATATGTAATAAAGTGGCTAGAGTTTCACGGTAAGGGGTCACTAAGAATTATTTTAACCTGGATACAAGGCTCTTTCCAATAATTAAGCTCGGACGTTGCCTGTCGATCGTGGTTGTGTCTAACATTAACCCAGCAGGTGTGCTCCGGCACGTACTTCCTCACTTTCCACAAACTTGTTTTCAGGTATGTTGACGCACGACACATCCACTTGCACTCGGGATCGATGCACACCACGAAGTACACTTCCGGCGACGACCTCTTCACATGTGTGTCAAAACAGCCCTCCAACACAAACGACCTTACCCGGTTTTGCACTTCCTCCTTGGACTTCAACAACAAACCCTCATGAAGGTCAGTGTTCTTGCGTCGGGGGTCCCCTCCATGCAGAAAAGCTTTGTCCAACATCTTCTCCACATCCTAGGTCGACATCCCTGGAGCTTTCGTCCTCGAAACCCACCGTTGTTGCGTTGTTCCATGTTCCCAACCATGGAGCGACTTCCATGTTGGCTTCCACCTTCGTTCACCGATTCGTACAAAGGAAGGGGCCATGTGCCATCACCACCCCTTGAGTTGCAGTACTTGAAAGCATCACAATCACTTTCATCATCCACTTGAATCGGATAACATCCCTCCGTCTTCGTATCGAGTAGATATTTCAACTCCAACTCATAGCACGTCGGGTCAATCGCGAGCTTCTCCATTATCTTACTCTTGACGGACCCAAACGACATGGTCTTCTCTATGAGCATTATTTTGTGGGCGTTTTGACCTTGATACACCCATCCTTCTCCGAGATGCTCCCATCGACCATTGCAAACGAGAGTAAGTAATATCACCCCTTTCTCCCCTACAAAATTATGAGGTTAAGATGGTCCTCTCAGTATCGGTTAGAGGTAAGGGAACAATGGGGAAAATCCATTACTGTGAATACAAAACATAAACCGTACTTACCCATATTCATTGAGGTCTGGATTTTGTAGATGCCACGTGTATCCCTGTGTATGGCTACATATATTCGGTTGATGACTATGATTTCCCTTTGCCTGGCTAGTAACTGAATTTCTGGGTTTTATCCTTCCAACTAGAGGTTAATGGCAGCCATGGGGAAGAATCAGATGTTTTGCACTTTTTGTGTCCACCTGGCGAGCTCCCCCATCTTCTTTTATACTCCCTCTGAAAACCGAAAAAATCCCCCTGTGTTTTCCCTCCATTTTGCCTTGGCGGGAAGTGTTTTTTGCGAAAAGGTAACACTCTCTCTCCTAGCATTTAATGCTTGTCATTCCAACCTTCCACACCCTCACTCCTCCCTCTCTCACAGACTCACTGTAATTCTGTAGCCCTTCCTTTTTTAATTTTTTTTTTGCCCAAAATGATTACCCTCTCTCACTCTCTCCATTCGACATGTGTCCTTTTATTTCCCACCTTTTCCATTGTGTAACCGGCTACCTTTTGTAACCTGTGCCAATGAATTTGCAAGAATGACATTATGTCATTCCTTTGCCAAATTTTTAGGACCGGGTCATTTTTGCAAAGTGGGCAAACTTTTGGTATATCCATGCAAAACATCCTATGTGTGTGTGTGTGTATATTATACATATATATATGTATACATATATGTATATATATATATATATACATATATGTATATCCGATAGTTTATTTATTAAAATTCTACATAAATTAAATAATAACAATAACAAAACATTTAATGAAGTACATTTTATTTTTCGTAACACAATTTTTCTAAAAAATTATATTAATTATTTTACGTAAATTAAAATAAACAGAAATTTCACGAGGTACCACGAAGTGTCGCGAAATTCACGCGGTGACCACTTCTTTTACCTCTTTCACGTGGTACCCCTGAGGTTTGGGATTCTTTCACCTGGTGCTTCTCCCTCTTAATTTTAACATTTTCCGTTAACATTAAAAAAAATCAATATTCTTTTAACTTGTATTTGCCCCGAAGACGAGAAACCCGACCGAGCGAAGCGAAGAACTGCTGGACTCCGACAGTTGGTGGTGGCGTCTCCGGCGTCGGTGGTGGCGGCGGACTCCGGCATCGGTGGGTGGTGGTGGTGGTGAAACCTCAACTCCTTGCTCTTCCTCCATCTCCTTGTGAAAGCTCGGCAGTGACTGGAAAACGGTGTTGAAATCGTTCTGGGGAGTGTCGTTCATCAGCACATTGAACTCCGGGATTCGGAGGCCCGAGCTCCGGCAGGACGAGGCAGCAACGCCGACGATCGTCTGCAAGATGGCGAGAGTGTTGGGACCGGTGGAGCAGCCGAGGTCCGCGATGGTTAGACACTTCGACGGCGGCGATTCGCCGGAAAAGATAGCCCTGATTCTCTCCGCCAGCATCGATCTCACTTCTCCTATGATCGTCCTCTGTAGATTCATCATGCTCTTCTCCAGCATCGATCTCACTTCTCTTATGATCGTCCTCTGCAGATTCATCAATCATTTCAGTGTATATACTCTGTCTAATTTAAATGATTGGATTACAAAAGAAATCACAGATCGAGCGTACTAAAAGCTTACTTGAAAGACTGAATTTTGGACATAGCTGGTTTCACCGGATCCGCCCTTCATACAGATTGCTTCTTCCAAGCCCATTCTCTCAATCTGCTTAATTTCTCCCCAAATCAATGTCAACCCTAAAAAACCCCTCTTTTTACACTGCATCACTCCTCCCTTAACCTTTCCTTCCCCTTCTATAATAGAGTAAGATTGTCAATAACACCCATATACAACACCAATTTACAGCAGCAAAAACAGCCCTTTATAGCAGCAAAAACAGCAACATAAACACCCAAAAACTACTGATTTACAACACCCATTTACACAATTTTAACCTGTCAATAACACCCATATACAACACCCATTTACAGCAGCAAAAACAACCATTTATAGCAGATAATAGCATATACAAGTTGTACAAAACACCCATTTACAACATTAACTTCAAATCAAACTAAGAAAAAACATATTAATTCGTTAACATATATAAACCGTCCAAATATTCTACATCTTAATTATCCGTCATCTAATAAGACTCGCCACTAATACCCTATTTGACGTTTACAACCGATACAAAAGCTACAACCAATACAAAAACTATAATCCAAAAACATAGATAAAGTCTAATAGCGTATTTTTCCATAGCAATGACGTTACATTTTACCCTCTCTGATGTAGATTTTTCAGTCTTCAAGGTCAAATTTTCTGCCTTCAAGCTCCAATTTTCAGATTGTAGTCTCTTCACCTCCATGTCTTCGTAAATCAATTTTCAGATTGTAGTCTTTTTCTCACTCAGCTTTGCAATCTTCTCCTCTAGTGAACTTTGTTTTGTGTTGAATTCATCAGGTGTAGAAGCAACCTTGTAGGAGCAACATCGTCTTTTTCTCACTCATTCTCTTACTCAAATCAACTATCATGAACCATTTCATAATCATTTCAGAGTCAATAAATAACCATTTCAAAAATAATAAATCACCATTTCAACACCATTTTAGAATCAATAACTATCAATTTCTTCATAAATCAGAGAGCAATTCGAGAACCCTAAACCCTAACTACTAAATTTAATAACTATCAATCTCTTCGTAAATTCGAGAACCCTAAACCCTAACTACTAATTCTTCTACAAATTCGAAGAAGGGGCAAAATTAGAGAGCAATTGGTGTAGAAGCAACCTTACAGGAGCAACATTAGCCTTATTTTTGAAGGAAATATATCACTTTGACTTAAGACAATATAACTTAAAAACTAATTTATTCATTATAAATAAATAAATAAATAATGAAATACCTCAAAACTGTAATATCCCTTTAATTTAAAAAGGCATTGTTGATGGTTTCGATGAATCAATAAACCCTTTCGGTTGATCCATGTAAACACACTCATGGATATTGTCATTCAAAAAGGTAGTGTTGCTGTCCAATTGTCGAAGATCCCATCCACGAGACACCACAATTGACAAAACTAGACAGACAATTGTAGGCTTGACAACTGGACTTAAAGTTTTGAAATAATTGACACCTTCTTCTTGGTGAAAGCCTTTTACAACAAGACACGCTTTATACCGTTGAATGTTCTCATCAGAATTCTTCTTCACCCTGTAAACCCACTTGAAACCAACTACAATAGTATTAAGAGGATGAGTAACAAGTGACCACATACCATTTCTCATAAGTGTCGTATACTCTGCTTGCATAACCTGTTGCTAGCAGGGATGCTTATTTGCAGTAGCATAGGTAGAGGGTTAGATGGGATTCAAATCAGCAATTTGAGATGAGAAGGCATGTTTTATGATGTAGTAAGTTTTAGGGCGAAGTTTGTTTGAGTGGTGGTGTTAGAGGGATGAATATAAGAAGGTGCAGCAGTACTTGGCTATGAAGATACAATGGAAGAGAGTTGCTCCGTTGGTGTCGTTGCAGTGATTTGCACCGGTTCCTAAGACTTGCTTTGTACTGGTGACGTGAGGTCATTTAACAACATCAAAAGAAATGGGTGGAATCGATGATTTTTGAATCTTTGTAGAAGTTTGCTCAGGATAGGGGAAAACTTGTTCAATGAAAGCTACATGGCAAGCAACATACATTCGAGAGGTTTGCATAATGAAAGCAAAGGCACCCTTTATGCTTGGAGCTATAACCAAGAAAAATATAAGGCAAAGATGGAAAATCAATTTTATGCCGATTGTAAGGCCGGGGGAATGGGCAGTATAAACAACCAAACACTCTTAACAAATTATAATCTGGGTGAGTTTTGTAAAAACAGAAATAAGGAGATTTATGGTGTAAAACTGGAGTGATTTTCCAATTATGTAAAATTATGGCGCTATGGAAGGCATGTTCCCAAAACAAAGTTGGAAGAGAATATTGAGCAAAGTAACGCTAAACCTTTTTCAACAATGGTTCAATTTTGACGCCTGGAGGCACCATTTTGTTCGTGAGTGTGAGGACAAGACACCCGATGAATAATTCCTTGAGTTTGTAGATATGATGACACATTTCGGCATTCTCCACCCCAATCAGTTTGCAAGACTTTGATTTTGACTCCAAACTGAATGTTTATCATGGCATGAAAGTGACTGAACACATCAGATTTATGTGAAATGAAATAAACCCAAATAAATTTAGTGGCATCATCCATAAACAAAAAGAAATAACGATTACGATTAAAGGACAGAACAGGGGCAGGACCCTAAACGTGTGAATAAACCAAATCAAACATATGACTAGAAGAAACATGCTGGTTTGAGAAAGGTTGGCGACGACTGTTGCCAAGCTGACATGCTTCACAAAAGGGCAATTTATTGGAGCTTAAGGTGGTGAGAATCTCTCGTAGGAAGGTTGGCTCGATCTTTCGATAGGTAGTCGAATTCGATCCCGCAAGCGCCCGAATCTCACGAACGCCTTTGGAACCACGAGTATCGATCCTTGTCGAATATCATGACAAGAATAGATCATCGGCGCCGCTTCTCACAGTCCTTAGTGTTCGAATCTCTCGAATGGTTGAAAGCTTCTCGCTCTCTAGGGTTTCTAATGAAACACTCTCTTTTCTCAAATTCAGGATTTGCCTTCCTTGCTTTCATTAACTTGCTTAAATAGGAAAATACATAATAAGGATAAATCCTAATTAAAATAAAACACTAAAATTCTCATAATTATCTAATGCTAAAATCCAAATAATTATCTATTTATTAATCAATGACTCTAAAAATAAAATAAAATAACATAATTTTTATTAAAAACAAAAGAATCAAAATCCCTGAGATTCGATGACTATAGGTGTCACGAACCCCGAGCCTTCTATGGCTTCCAACTCATATCATTCTCCTTTTCTTGAAATTGATTCGTCCTCGAATCATGGGAAGGAAGAATGATCATATCAACAATGACGAGAGAAAAATCAAGCGGCCAACCAGGTGGCCTGTCGGAGAGAACAATGTCGGCGACGTTCGTAGGAGTGTGGCCACCCTCATGTGTGTTCCCCGACAGGAGATGTTGTAGCGGCTGTTATGTGACCAATAACAAATTCTCGATAGCACACGCCTTTCTTCGATGCTCTCTTTCTTGAGATCGAGTCATCCGTGACTCTTGGAACAATGGAAATGCCGAAGGCGGATAATAAGGAATAGCATAAACAAAGCTCGGCATCATCACCTCAAAGTGTTCACCAATTAGAGCGAAACTCGGGTGTAGCGTCACCATGTGAACATCATTAACACACTCATCCACTACACATCGATCTTCCATAATGGTATCATATGCAACATCATACTCAACATCATTAGCATAGACATCATATTCGGGAGTAAGTGCCTCATAATCTACCAATTGTGCCTCGATGACGGAATCATTGAAACAAGAGTTGTGTTGGTCAATGAGTTGTTGCACTTGCCACTCAAGTTTGTAAGTAAGACAACATAAATCATCCATCATAAGCTTTCAGGTAGCCTGCGACATGGCTAGTATACCAAAAGCAATATCCGAAGGGAAGCAAAGTCACACAAAAGAAACAGTCGAGCGCACGAGGGCCGGAGAGACGGACGCTGCAAAGAGAAAGTGCACAGGCGTGCACAGAGGTGCGTGGGCGTGTACGGGAGGTGCGCGGACGTGCAGCGCGCGGCTGCATGTTCGATGTGTTGTTCGTTGCCAAAGATTTGCGGCTGGCTGGGAGGGTCGGTGGTGGTCGCAAGGTGGCTGTCGATAGTTGGTGGTGGTGGTGGTGGTAGTGGTGGTCAAAGGTGGTGGTGGAGAGGCGGTGATAATGGTGGTTGGTTAGAGTTTGCGAAAAACCTGCATAGGGTTGGGGCTGGTGGCTGGAGGGCTGATAGTGGTTGGGTGGTGGTGGACGGTGGTTGTCAGAGGGGTGGTGGAGCAACGGTAGTGGTGGTGGCTGAAGGTGGTGGTGGAAGAATTAGGGTTTGTGATTTTTTATTTTTATTTTTGCGATTTTTGTGTTTTTGGATGATTCAATTGCTGAAATTTAAAAAAAAATCAACAATTAAATCGGATATAGACGACTATCTTGATCAATGTACTGACAACTAATACCACTTGATGTGAATCTCTCGCAGGAAGGTTGGCCCGATCTTTCGATAGGTAGTCGAATTCGATCCCGCAAGCGCTCAAATCTCACGAACGCCCTTGGAACCACGAGTATCGATCCTTGTCGAATCTCACGACAAGAACTAATCCTCAGCGCCGCTTCTCACGATCCTTAGTGTTCGAATCTCTCGAACGGTTGAAAGCTTCTTTCTCTCTAGGATTTATAATGAAACACTCTCTTTTCTCAAATTCAGAATCCGCCTTCCTTGCTTTCATTAACTTGCTTAAATAGGAAAATACATCATAAGGATAAATCCTACTTAAAATAAAACACTTAAATTCTCATAATTAATCAATGACTCTAAAAATAAAATAAAATAACATAATGTTTATTCAAAACAAAAGACTCAAAATCCCCAAGATTCGATGAGTTTAGGTGTCACGAACCTCGAGTCTTCTATGACTTCCGACTCATATCAAAAGGAAGTTGAAACTGAGAAATAAGACTCATATGAACAGCTTCATGAGGATGAGCAAGTCTTTGATACCAACCGTGGTTGGTAGTGCGATAACCAAGATGAACAATTGGTGGTGATGACACAGAAGAAGAGGATGGAAAGGACGGGAACCGATACAAACCACAATCAACGATCTATTGATACAGAACTTTACCCTGCAAATTCTTAATAAGACCTTTCTTTCGATGTAACTCACAAAACACATCATTATCACGAATTATCTTAGAAATGCTTATCAAATTTTTGGTAATGTTTGGAACAAGCAAAACATTTTTCAAAGCTAAAGGGCGTGGGTTAGCAGGCAGAGTAGACGACCCAATATGAGAGATAGTAAGAGGCATACCGTTTCCTAAGAGAAGCTTTTCATCTGCTTGTATGATTCAGTCATGTGCAAATTTCCGAGATCATGTGTGACATGATCTGTTGCTCCTGAGTCAAAATACCAGTTGGAGTCTATGGTAGAGGGAGAGACAATATGAACTTGCCTCAGTTGGTTGTGATTGTTGTTTGGACGTGGTGCATTAGGTGGAGGAGGAAACTCACTTTGATTCAGTTGGTTCTAGCAGGCCAACGCATTATGGCCATTGCGGTTGCATATCTGGCACTTCACCTTCTTGCGTTGGTTTGAATCTCCATCTTGGTGGCCTCTCGTACCCATGGTCGAGTTGTTTGGATGCCACTGCTGATGTGAACCAGGTTGTCGAGTCTGTTGATGTCGAGAACCGACTACAATGTTGACACTGGGAATCGGTGTAAGCATTGAATTACGCTTGGCATCCACTTTCTACCACTCTTCTTCATGCAAAAGAAGGCCAACAAGGTCATCTACACCAGCACTATCACTACGCATCATAAAAATGTTAAAAATGGACCATAAGAGCTGCCAAGTCCACTGAAAATGTGGCTGACAAGATCCTCATTAGAGACTGAATGAAGATATTTCGCGAGAGCGTCTGCTATACTCCGTTTCTTCTCTATGTACTCCATCATACTAGGAGAGACCTTTGAAAGATTTTGAAGCTGGAGTTTGAGTGTCCTCCACCTTGCCTTTCTCTGTGCCTGATAGGTTGTCTCTATGGCACACCAAGCTTGAGCAGAAGTCTTCGAACGAGCAGTGAGAGCAAGAGCACTCTCTGTCAGGGGCTAGGTTTTTTATTTCAGGCTTCCTAGAAGAACGCATGAGAGAAAGAGACGCGATAGAGAAAGTGAGCGCTCAGTCGCTCAGGCAAGATATATCCGAAGATTCCGAACTGGCGAGGGCGAGCGACGTTGGTGGTGGACTAGCCGCCGGTGGCTGCCGGTACCTTGCGAGTTGAGACTCGACTGGGGAGTGGTGGTGGCCTGGAGACTTGGCTTGAGACTTCCGATTCCGAGGCTTGAGACTTCCGATTCCGAAGCTTCAAGTTGCAAGAACTTGTAAGTTTGTTTAATTGAGGTCTGATTTGTTGAAGTGTTTTGAGAAATTGTTAGATTGAAATGAAATTGTTTGATTAGGGTTGAAATGAAATTGATAGATACTTATATTGAAATGAAATTTCGGTCTTATTTGTTGAATTGATTTAGGTTTGATAGGATTTTGTTGAAATGTTGAATTTATTTGAAAAATTGGAATGACATCGATAGTTAGATTAGGATTTGAGTTCATGAATTGGTTTGATTTCATTAATTTTGATTGTTTTGTTATTTGTTTGTGATTAGGAATATGGATAGATATTTTAGTAAGGTGAACAAACTACCGAGTGTTGGTTCATCTACTCTACATAATGTTACTAATGTGGATGAAACGACTCAAAATGTTGTTAGAGATGATGCTACGACCAATGATGTTGATATCGAGGATGAAATTGTTGATGGAGATGGTGTAAATGTTGGAGTTGATATTAGTGATGATGTTGTTAGAGATGATGCTACGAGTCGGAAGAAAGCTCGATTTGATGAGGTTACCATTATTAGTGATCCTGCCTTGCGGAAGCCTATAAATGATTATGAATCTTCGGTTAGGGATATAATTAGAAGAGAATATGTGGGTAAAGGTCCTTGTCAACCTTTAGCCCATAAGTTTCCTCGAGACAAGACAAATAAAGGTTTTGTGGAAAAGTGGTTTGAGGAATGGAAGTGGTTGGAATATAGTGTTTCTCAGGATGCTGCCTTCTGTTTTTGGTGTTATCTTTTTAAAAGGGTCAACGAAGAACATATACTTGAATGATGCAGTTGTGAAGACTGGATTCCGTAATTGGAAGAAAGGACCTGAGAAATTTAGGGAGCATGTCGGACCTGTAGGTGGTGCACATAATGAAATTCGGGGATTTTACTTTGATTTCGTTAATCAGAAACAATGTTTGACAAGATGTTTGACAAGTGCAGAAATTTCCCTAAAAGCTGATTATCGCATTCGCTTTAATTTCTCTTTAGACCTTACTAGGCAACTACTTCTTACAGGGTCAGCATTTCGGGAACACGATGAGTCGAATGACTCACTGAATAGAGTTAATTTCAAATCGTGGCATGATTGGGGTTGTAAGCGGATGGCTGAGCATGAGAAAGTGATGGGCAGATCACCTTTGAATCTTCAACTCACTAGTCATCGCACTCAAACGGATCTTGTTGCTTCATGTGGAGCAGTGACAAGAAGATTCATTGTTAGTGATATTTGAGCCAAATTCTTCTCTCTATTGATTGATGAGGCCCGTGATTGTTCGATCAAAGAACAAATGGTCATTGTTGTTAGATATGTAAACAATAAAGGTGAGTTTAATGGCTTGAAGAGCCTTATATTGGCTGAAAATCCATATGCAAAGTTTATACATTGCTTTGCTCATCAATTGCAATTGGTTGTTGTTGCAATTGCAAAAGATAATCAGTATGTGAGTGATTTCTGTAGTCATATGATTATGATTAGTAACATGTGTGGATATTCTTGCAAAAAAAAGGATCAGTTGCGACAGAGTCAACATGACAAGCTGGTTGACAAGTTAGAGAACGGGGAACTTCCCTGGGGTAGAGGATTAAATCAAGAAACCTCTTTGACTCGTCCAGGAGCTACACGATGGGGTTCTAACTATACAACCATTGTCCGTCTTCTACATTTGTGGTCTTCGGTTGTTGAGGTGCTTCGAAACGTGTTTGATGATGGAGGTGAAAGGGAAACTAGAGGACTAGCATTTGGCTTTATTGAGAAGATGCATAACTACCAGTTTATTTTCGTTGCTCACTTTATGAGGCTTTTATTGGGGATGACAAATGCTTTGTTGCAATTCTTGCAAAAAAGGATAAGAACATTCTTGAAGCTGTGAATCTTGTTCAGAGTTGTAAAAGACGGATTCAACAACTGAGGGACAACTGATAGGATGACCTCTTGAGGGATGTCACACTAGTACAAATATACGGGGTGGAGCACGGTAAGTTGGGTACGGTTTTTGACAAGCGTGCTTATTTTTTTATTTTAAGCACGGTTTTATATTAAAAGTGTGTTCCCAACCCCAAATTCAACTAAAAGCAACACGCTTTTCCATAAAACCGTGCTCGTTTATTTCTAAAAAAATATTTAGACCGGTTTTCGTGTAAAGCGTGCTTAAAAAAACTTGAAACGAACACGGTTTAATTTTCAAAGTGTGTTCCCAAAACCAGATTTGATTAAAACAAACACGCTTTGCTATAAAACCGTTCTCGTTTATTTGTAAAAAAAATTTAACTCGGTTTTCGTGTAAAGCGTGCTTACAAAAATTACAAGGAACGCGGTTTAATTCTCAAAGTGTGTTCCCAAAATCAAACTTAACTAAAACGAACACGCTTTTCTATAAAACTGTTCTCATTTATTTATGAGGACTATTAAGCTCGGTTTTCTTGTGAAGCGTGCTTAAAAATAAATTAAAATGAACACGGTTTCATTTTACAAGTGTGTTCCCAAAACTAACTTTAACTAAAATAAACACGCTTTTCTATAGAACCGTTCTCGTTTTTTTCTAAAGGAATAATTAGCTCGGTTTTCATGTAAAACGTGCTTAAAAAAATTAAAACGAACACGGTTTTATAAGAAAAGTGTCTTCCCAAAACCAAATTGAACTAAAGGGAACACATTTTTCTTTTAAAGTGTTCTCGTTTATTTTTATAAACCAATCACGAAATTTTTTTATATATATATTTAGAGTTTTTTTTTAGTAATTAGATTAAGTAAATGCACAAAGTTACAACAAAATTCCGTAGCTCGGGCGGCAGGAGTGTAAAGTGGACGAATTCAGTTTGAGGGTGCAAGAGGTCTTGGGTTCGACTCTTGGTTCGAGGATGCAAGAGGTCTTGAGAGAAATATGAAAGAGCACAATTTTTATTTAAAACGTGCTTACAATAATATGAAAGAGCACACTTTTCATTTAAGCATTCTTATTATTAAGCACGGTTTGAAAAAAAGTGTGCTAAAACTTTTTTTTTAGCACACTTCAATTGAAGCGTTCTTATAATTGGTCGTATGACAATTTTAAGAACGCTTCAATACAAAACCGTGCTTAAAATATGGGATCGCGGTTAAATAGTAAGTGTGCTTGTTTGAGAGCGCACTCACTATAAGCACAGTACGAGAAGTGTGCTTCCATGCATAAAAAAAGCGTGCTCTGGTCCCCCCTTTTGTACTAGTGTCAATGATTTCTGTGATGCAAATAACATTGTAATATAGAAGATGGAAGATAACGTTATTGGTCCATTCCATTGCAGACGTGCTCCCAAAACAATCCAATACTTCTTGCGAGTTGAAATATTCTACCACGTAATTCTTGATTCTTTCTTTGTATTTTTTTTGTAAACTATTACATTAGTTTCTTCGTGTTGTAGTAAGATAATTGCTTCTATGCTACATTTGTAGGTTATTGATAGAATTTGTCAAGAGATGGACAACCGTTTTAGTGAGTCAAATACAGAACTACTCACATGTATAGGATGCCTTGATCCCACAAATTCATTCGCCAGTTTTAGTAGGTCGAATGTGTACTCCGGGTTGCAAAATTGTATCCACAAGACTTCACTGATATAATGCTTTATGAACTTCGAGATCAACTAGATGCTTGGATTGTTCACATGAGGGATGCCAAGAACTTCAATGAGCTGCAAGGTATTGGAGATGTTGTTAAATTGATGGTTCAGGTAGGAATTGATAGTGTTTTCCCCTTGGTTTATCGGCTTTTAGAGTTGATTTTGGTGTTACCAGTTGCAACTGCATCAGTTGAAAGGGCATTTTCTGCAATGAATATTGTGAAGATAGATTGGCGTAATAGGATGTCGGATGATCACCTATCTGATAATCTTATTTGATGCATCGAGAGAGAGAGAGAGAGAGAGAGAGAGAGAGAGAGAGAGAGAGAGAGAGATCTTTAACAACATTGAGAATGAACCTATTCTGCAACATTTCCAAGCAATGAGGACACGCAAGTTGGATTTACCTCCTCTATCATCGGTCTAAAATTGAATTATGTACCAATAAACCTCTTAATATGTATTTTATTTCAAAATTTGAACTTATTTGTAAACTTGTATTGTACGCTATTTTGTGGTTATGAACAATGTTGTTTTAATTGGCGTGTTTGACTATCGTTTTTAATCCTCTGTTTGTAAGTGCTAATTCCGCCCCCCCCCCCCCCCCCCCCCTCTAGCAAATCCTGGCGGCGGGGTCTCGGGTGGAGCATCAGAAGTCTTGATGAAGGTATCAAGCTCGAAGACCATGCGGATAAAACAGTGTTTCTCCACAATGAATAATTATTCCGATCTAACTTGATGTTGATATTCGGAATCTGAAAATTCATAGTATGAGTTTGAGAAAGACCAACAGCCAATAGAAGTTGGGCGGAAGTATTGCTAGTGGAGGAGATTTGATCTGTGGGTTGTATTTGGACTGATGCAGGAGGTGTGTTTGAATCAGATGTCATTTCTAACTTCTTGCCAGGATGGCTCTGGTACAGAGAAACATATTTGTGTAAAAGGATGATTTCGATTGAGGATTAAACCCAATATAAATAACACACGAGTCAACTGAAAAGAAAGATTACAGGAGATCTCCTAGTTACAATCCTAATAAAAATAGAAAATAAAGAAAATCACTTTACATTTGATAATATCTCTTCATTAACAATAGCAAACAAAGTGTTCCTCGTCATAAAAAAATAGCAAACTAAACGGGTCTTTTTAGTTGGCCAAATTGATTCAACTACACATTTGAATTGACAATTTTATTTACAAGACTGTTGCTCTTGCTAGCTCTTACTAGATTTCATAGCAAATTGCATGGGTCTTTTTTCCCCTTGACAATCATCGGGGCTTAGCCCTCCCCCTCTCCTATCAACTCCCACCGGCAAATCTGACATAAAATCCTTCAAACAAAAGATTGACAATAGAACTGGTTTGGTTTGTTTTCTTTTCTTTTCAATTTGTTTCATTTTTCATTTCCCCCTTAATTTATTTATATATACTTTTAACATTTGAACCCCAAACTTTTTTGAAGTTGCAAAATCACCTTTTAGCTGGATTGTTTTGTCGAAAATATTGACCTTATCAAAATTGATTTATTAGATAATAGTTTGTATATGAATTGATGATTTCTAAAGTTCGTATTATTTTTATTGAAAACAATTCATATTATTTTTAGTTATTTTTTCTAAATTAAAAAAAAGACCCACAAGATGACAAACCCCACATCCGGCTCACCGCCAACAAGTCCACAATCCACAAGGATTTAGGGAGGGTGAGGGGTGAATCTTCATATTGAAGAGAGCATATCAAGCTAAGTGGTATAGAGCAGGGGCGGATCTATGTTGTGGCTTGGGGATCTCAAGCATCCCCACAATTTTTTTTTAATTATGTTTTAGTGTTAATTTTAAAATTTTTACCCTCAAGTATCCCCACCCGTAAAAAAAACAATACAAAAGAAAAAAAATTTATCTTTAAGTATCCTCGAAATGATAAAAACTTTATCTTCGAGCATCCCCGAAAAGTCAGTCCAGGATGCGCCCCTGTTTTTAGTGATTCAACTAAAAAGACCCGTTTAGTTTGCTATTTTTTTAGTTGGCCAAATTGATTCAACTAAACGGGTCTTTTTAGTTGGCCAAATTGATTCAACTACACCTTCGAAAATATTGACGATATCAAAATTGGTTTAAGAAGCTAAAATCTAATACCTGTTTTTAGTGATTATATATTTTTTAGGAAATAGAGAACTTAATCAATCTAAGAGCCTATTTAGCACGCCAAAGATGAATCTAGCTCAAGATTCAATCTAAATGAAATATTTGATAAAGTTTTAACTTTTATGGATAGATTAAAAGAGTAAATTATGGTTTAATACGACAAATTATACAGAGTTTTGTAAAACTATTTTTTTTTTTTGCAAAAACTGCTAAAAACATTATCACTACTCTTTAAAAAGCTGTAATAGTTCAAAACCTTTTGGAAGCACGAGAGGTTAACATAACATAACTACATCTGCGATGCGATGACCTGCTGAATCGCCTATGACAGTTCCATTCCACGATATGCAATGCAAACCACAATATCTGAAGGCACCTCAAATCAATCCAAGCCTTAAGTTGCGTGGGCCCGTACAACACTCCTCTTGCGGCCCTTTACATTCGCATTTAGCCACCTTGGCTTTAAGGTTGCATTTTGACAATTCCCAATTTCTAACATTTGGCTGTGCCCCTACTGCTACGTCTGGGACCAAGCCCACCCGGGCCCCACCGGCTTTCCGCCTATTAATTGCTCTTTTATTCTCTTATATTATAATCATTCAAGAATCAAGAGGGACCAATAATGCCAATTTTGCTTTGCCTATTACATGCTTGATTTTATTATCCGCTGATTTCCGCCCATTTTATATTTTAAGTAAATTCTATTTTCTGCCCTAATCTTTTACTTGTATTTCATTTTCATCACTACCTTTTTTTTTTTAAAAAAAAAATTAATCTCGAATCTTTTTTTTTTTAATAAGGTGAGTGATTGTGGTACTCTTGATTAATAATGCCGTAATCTTATTTTTTAGAGCATAAAATAGTGTTTATTCTTCTGTCAATATTTCATTATAATTTATACTCTCTCCGTATCCGTTATTTTCATTGAATAAAATATTTCTCTCTGAACACTATTAATGTTAAAATTTTATAATTTTGTTAATTTATCTCATTAATTTTTTATTTTTTTTACCATAAATGTTTTATCTCATTAATTATATTTGATATTCAAGATACTCTATTAATACTTCGACTTTCCATATTATTCTTTTTTTTTCTATTGATCCATTTTTTCACATTATTTATTTTATGAAATTTTAACTATTCTTCTTTCTATTGTTAACTTTTTTTAAATTTGCTAAAGGGTCATTGTTAACTTTCTTTAAATTTAAAGATAATTCAAAACATAGACATGAATTAAAATGAGATATATAAAAAAGAGAATGGACTGAAAATAAAACGTACATGATAAGAGATGAGAGATTATCACGACTCTTGATATATAGGAGAAAAATACTCCGTAATAAAAATACAAATGAATGATTGCATGTAATTAATATTAATAATTTAGAATATTGGTGAAATAGAGCGAGAGAGCCGCTAATCAAGGATGTGGACAAACGAACAACTGGGTGATGGGTGATGACCTTGCTCACATAGTCACATGGCTGTGTTAAATCTGATGTAGCAACCCCAACTGGGTGACGGGAATTATAACAACAACAAAAAAGGGACCCCTCAATCCTCATGTCTATATCTACTCCGTATATAATAACTCTAAAACGCAGCGTATCATCTGAATAAGAAAGCCCGGTGGTCGCCCATGTCTATATCTAATTATCTATACAGTACTATTTGGCATCAGCTGATCGAGGACATGAAAAAAGCCGGCACTGGCAGTGTGTGTTTAAAAAAACCATAAAAATTCGCTAACCATCTCTTTCATTCCGTATACCGTATCGTTCAAGATTTTACAAATAGATATGGACTAATCGGATATACGAGAGGGAACGGCCACGTCCCTATTCAAACTATTATACGCACCTGTTTATTGAGTTACGTCTTAAACTTGATTTTACCCTGATTTAATCATACGTTGTAATATTTTGTCCGTAAATATCTATATCTATATAAACTCTTATTTTACAAGAGTTTAGGATAATGTGTCAAGTTTAAAAGAATTTTAAGAGTCTTTAACCAATTATTTTTTTGCCATTTTTCTTTGATTTTCTTTAAGAGAAAACTAATTAAAATACCCCACCTTTTGGGTATTTTAACGGAATCATCAGTCATGCAAATAACGGAATCAAGGTGTAATACAAGAGGGTGACATGACAGAGCCGAGTCAAAACCAAACCAATAAGTGTATTTATTTCCACGTCACGGAAGGTTAGTGAGGTTAGACCATTTATTTGCAATCGCCCATGAGAGTTTCCACGTCACGGAAGCAAGAAATAATCATGCTGCAAAACAAATCTAAAAAAATATGTATGCGGGGCGGTGTCAGATCGAAGTCCTACGCAATATAATCTCACGCAAGCAGACACATACACACGCTAGTCCTAATAAAGATGCTTCTATATGCAAGGCGGAATATTTACACACTAACATGTTCCTAAGATCAAGTGCATAAATATAATAAGGCCTTAGCACCGAATACCAAGTGGTATATCCCTCTCCTACCTCCACCCCCTTCCGATAGGGCGGAGACTGGCCAGCTCGTGAATGCATTCCATTATAATCGGGCGTCACGCATGCCCAAACCGCTCCACAATAAAGCCCGCAGGCATCTCATAATATAAGGAAGTTTCAAGACTCGATTGACTCAGGACGGGACCCGATGGGAATAGGTCGTCCTATAACCCTAGCAATGACTCTAGTTACTTCACAGTTAATGGTTGTTCTGTTTACAAAAGCAATGAGTTAACAAATGCTCAATCATGAGTGCAATCCTAGCAGGATACTACATGTCATGCTTTATTATGAATGCAAGCACCTAGTATGCACATGGCTACAAGCAGAGAGTTCTCTTTTCGAATCTGAGTGAGCTCATATAGGAACTCACCTCACTATGCAGAACAACATAATAGAAGGTCCAGCATACACTACTACATTTTCGACATTTGGTGGCGGTAAAAAACCGCTGCCTAAAGCCCCAAAACCGCTTCCATAGGCCTTTGGCGGCGGTTTACCGACCGCACCATCTGCTCCCGTTTCCATAGACCCATGGCAGCGATTTCAGACCCCTATGGCCGCGGCTCTTGCCAGACACATAGACCGCTGCCCTAGGTACTTTAAACCGCTGCTAGAAAGGCTATGGGGACGGTTGTGAGTGGGAACTTAGGAAGCGGTTATGGAAATCCTTAGGCGGCGGTTCCTAAAAGCCTATAGAGGCGATACAATACACCTATGATAGCGGTTATGTACATATGGAAGCGCTTTTTGATACCTGTGGAAGCGGTTTTAGTGATGAGGCAGCGGTTTGTTAGTGCCTTTGGCAGCGGTTGTATAAGATGATATGGTGATTTGGTAATCCTATAGAGGCGGAATTAGGTGTCTGTAGTGGTGGTTTTTGGTTATTTGGAAGCGGATTTAAATATTTGTGGCAGCGGTTGTAGTGATATGGGCAGCGGGTTACTGGTTAATTGGCAGCGGTTGTGTGTGAGGGGTTCAAGATCAGATTAGAATTTGGAAGCGGGTTTTGGGCTCTATGGCAGCGGTTATAATAAAAGTATGGCAACACAAAGTAGAACCTTTGGCAGCGGTTGTTATGAATTGGAAATGAAATTCCCAGCTCGGTTTATTGAAAATACATATTATATATATAAACCTGTATAATAGAAATTGATATATTTGTATACATTTAAATCATAAAAGTAAATGAAGTACAAAATGAAGAATATAGATTCAAAATATTGACATTTCATTGCATTGTAATAGTGAATAGCAAAGTTTCATTACAAAAGGTGTAGTTTGCTAAGTGTTAGCTAGCTAGGTATAGCATATAAACAAAAGGCAAACCCAAAACAGTGAGCATGTGCAATGTGGTTTGCAACTTAGCTAGAGTAAAAGTGGAATCCTACCAAAAGTATACCAATGTGCAATATGGTATATATGCAACCAAGAGAAAAAGTGGAAACCGAGAAAAAGTGTACCAATATGTGCAATATGGACATTATACGTACGTTGATGAGCAAAATGTCGGGAAACCTGCAAAAAAGGGCCAACAAAAAACAGTTGCTGAAACAAAGTGCAATGACATATATAGAAGAAATGACATTTCATACATGTCTTCATAAATCATCACCAAAAGAACAATTATGAATTATTGTTATTTGCATTGCCCACAACCATCCCAAACTTATGAAAAACATGGTCACATAAAAATGCATGGCAAGACTGTATAAAATTGAATAATCAAAGTAAAGCATTCATCATACATGTTTTTCTACCTTCAAGCAAAGAGGGGGACTGTGAGAAGGCAGAGCCACAATTTATACAATACTCAGCACAAAACACACACACCAAGGGAGAAGACAGAGCCAAAATTTCAAAAATATATATATATACCACATCATGCGAGTGCTTCAGAATAGATAATGGCAAATAGCAAGACCTGTTAGTTGAGATTATTACCTGGTCAAAATAAGCTGGATAGGGCAATCAACAACCTAAGGTACTGTGCACTAATCGTCGACCTCTTGGTCAGACCTACAAATATTAATAAACAGAAAATGTGAAAATAAATTACAAAAGTGGTGATTATATATACAGAATTATATATGGATACACATATAACAGACAAAAAATGTTAAAAGCATGAGTCTAACTCACATAACAGATCAAAAGCTAATGACTCATAGTTAAGGATGGTAAAAAACTGATGAATATTGTGAGGAATTAGGCTAACTCACATAACATCATCGCCCTGGGAAGTAGATCCAACTTCTTGGTTTTCTGATGATTCGGGTGAAGTTGGGCTGTCTTCGTTGTTCGTAGATAAGTTGGGAATGACAATATTAACTCCGGGATTAGCATCTCGTAACTTGGAAAGAACCGTCATCAAGGTGTCCTCCATCTTTTTGTTAAAGTGTTCTGCAATGCCCTCCAAGAACACGTCGGGGAGCACAAATGGGGTCTTCACATCCTTACATTTGAAGCTTGACTTGGTCACACCTAGTCCTTGCATACGCAAGTGCCCATTATTCTCTTTCTTGGTGATCACATCAAAATATGGATCACTTTTGCTGCTCCCTTCACCCCCTGAGTTTGTGGATTTCATTTTCTCATTTATGAGACAAAAACAAAGACCAAAATATTCTATGTGATGTACTTTATCAGAAATTCAGCAACATATAGATCAGTAGTGTTAATAGACTCACAATGTTTGAAAGTGTCTTATCATTTTGTGTGAGATAGGTACGTCCTGCAACTCGCTTCCTAGACTCCGTGTATACATCCACTTCTGATAGGCGTTGCTTCTGTGGGTCATTTTGTTGCTACATAAATAAGATAAAGTCAATCTGAATAAAAACTCTTTCAGATTTCAGAAGGGATGGAATACTATTGACATGTGTTTACCATCAAATGTCGCTTGAGAGCGTATGATACTGGACCCATAGTATGCATATCACCTTGCTTAGCTCTATTATCTTTATTTATGTTACTGATTTCTTAAGTATTCACATGTGAAATCAGTTTTTCATCTAGTTTGAGACAGAAAATCGAAGGGCAATAACATAACCGAAGGGCAATAACATACGAGCTTCAATGCATACTTTAGCTTTGTCTGATGCGAAATACTTCATTAGGTCAATGAATTCCTCTTTTGGTATCGCATTGGGCCGGTTGGCCACCATCTCTGCCATCGTAGTATATGGGGTGTAATGTTTGTCCTTCACTTTTCCTTTGTAAGCTCGCCATTTTGAACCAACACTCCCCAACACCCATGATTTTCCTTCGTTTGGTACAATGAATTTTTTCTTGGTTACCAATATCACCAATGTTAGCTTATGCACATGAGTAACTACATGCAAATACATCACCTGAATAAAAATACAAGTACATTACCTGAACATACTCCCAGATTTTATCTTTCGTAGGCACAACTCTCCAATCTTTGTAATTCAAAGGTGCAAAGTTGGAGTCTCGAGCTAAAGTTCCCAAGAAGTGACTGAAAGTGCTCACAATCTGCTTTGTAGGGCCAACTGGTTGTTTCTTGTCATTCAAAATGAATGCATCGCGAGTTTCCATGGTTCGTGAATGAACCTTTGCCAAAATCGTTTTCCCACGACGTTTCTTATCTTCAGAAACTGATTCTACATTGCCAACTGCATGTCAATGTCATCCCAGAGTTATATACATACAAAAGAATTATGCACCATTAGGTAAGGGAAACAGTTGGTCATGTAGACGTACCCGTTGCATTTCCAGTTGCTATAAAAGGTCGGTTGAGTCTCCATTGTCATTGTTTTCATCGACCTCATCTTCAGTTTGGTTATTTTCTAGAACTTGAGGAACAGTTTCTAACCCATCAGTTTGCATATCAATGCTGTCATTATGGGAACTCCCTTTCAAGAGTTGATTTTTTCTCATATTCTCATATCTAATAGTAGTCCCTGGAATATCATCAGAAGACTCGGCCTCAGCTGTATTCGGTGGCTTAACCAAATTGCTTTGCTTCCCTTTCACAGATTGTAGCTTCTTCAACTTTGCATTTTTTGCGATTGATCCCGGAGCACAGAAGTTGGTCCTATCTTTTTGCATAGCCATTGCACCTTTTGGTTGAGCGGGCTTCCCACATTGTTTATGTTGGCCTGTCACAGAATCTTCGTTATCTGGTTGTGGCTTCCCACATTGTTTCTCTTGGCCGTTTGCATACTTTACCAGAACTTTGTTGAGAAAATTATCGCTAAAACCTTTCGTTGTCAACGTTGCAGCATTTGACTCCAATCTTTTCAACTTCCCCAGTTCGTAGGGTGTCATTGTTCCCTTTTGTGTGCCAGGTGTCTTTTCTTTCTTCGCCATTTATCCTATAGCACAACCAAAGTGAACTCAGGTTATTTCTTATATAAATGAGTCTAGTTTTCGTGAATAAAATTTAAAATAATCACTTGAATTACTTTAAGAGTCTTAAAAAAACCTGTGTCCTAAATGAATACTGATAATGAAAATAATCACTTGAATTATTTTTCGTGAAGAAGTTATTTTTTGGGATGGAAATACCTATTTTTTATAAATGAATACTGATAATGAAAATTATTTATGAATGTGTTCAACATGTTTAAATGACGTCAAGTCAGGTTGTTACACATTGAAGGGAAACTGTTAAAAGGTGAAGCCGAGAGTTAGAGGGAAATATAGAAAGGAAACATGGATGACATTACTTTCCTAACTCAATGTATGTCTTCCAAAACAGTTATCACATTGGGTTAATAAATGTGCTCACTGTTTTCAGAAATTTAAGTTTTGCAAAAATGTTATGACAGTGACTGTTTTCAGAAATTTTTCTTCCAACACTTTCTGAAATTTATCAAAAAAGAGCTAGAAAAGGTGGTTACTTTTCTGGTACTTGATATGCCCATACACTTATCACTTAAAAGGCTGTCAGTTTGACCTTGATTTGGGAAGACACTCTTCACTATAGCAGATTTGCCCATACACTTATCACTTTCTGGTACTTGAGTCAATGCATTTTCAGAATTTACCCAATGGGTAAAGAACACAGCTTTAGGAGCTACTAAAGGGGGGAAAAGAAGTAAATGCGGGTAGGTGTTAAAGCGGATAGAATTTTAGTCAAATTTACCCTCCCAAGTTACTTAATGTGGTAAATGATTGTAGGTGATAGGCTCACCTACATCCATCTGTTGGCCTCTACCCATCTATAAAAAAAGGAACCACCCACCCTTACCAAAGCACACACCTCTACCTTTGAACCAAACAAACATCTTTTGGCATTATCTCCCTCTGCGAAATGACCTCCTCTAGCATCCCTTACCCGATCATCATCCCCTCAGACAACTCCGACAGTGATGAACCCACCAACAACAAAGGTGACTCATTGTCTTGTATGTTTTAACAATCTCACTGATTTGGTTAAATTTTTAGTAATGTATGCTTTTTTTTTTCATGTTTTCAGGGAAGATACGTTTAGCCACCCCTTACAACGCAGGGGATGTGGTGGAAGTCATTGGGGGTGAGAATGGGTACTTGGGCTCCTTCTACGAGGTTGTTGTCATCCGCCTATTCGATCCCGTGCACTATGAGGTTGAATACGTGACGCTCCATGACGCCCGAAGGAGACGCCCTCTGAGGGAAGTAGTTCCGGTGGGCCGACTTCGTCCCCTTCCCCCTCATAGGGAGTATGAGGGCTACCAACGTGAGGACCGTATGGACTGTCATGCCAATGATGGGTGGTGGTCGGGTCGGATTGTAGGGTTCAACTATGAAGCCCAGCTTTTCATTGTTACCTTCCCCCTCACGGGGGATACTGTTGAGTATCCGACCAGGGAAATGCGCCCTCACTTTGATTGGATTGACGACCACTGGACTACCCAGCCACAATTCCGATACATGTTGCACTAAACTGCTTCTTAGGAGGGAATGGTTGTTATGGTTGTATGTCTGTTATGGTTGTTATGTTGCACTGAACTTTTTCATTTGTGATGGTTGTCATGAACCTTGTTTCTGGTACTTATGGTTGTGATGTTTGTTAAGCTTTATCTGTCATGGTACTTGTTTGTTATCAACCTTCAATGTTATTGTAGCTTTCCTTTCACAATGTTAGTTGATGGTTTATGTTAAAGGTTTCCTCTTGTTAACTTGATGGTTTGGTGGTTACTTTTCTGGTACTTATGGTTTTGGTAACTTATGGTTTTGGCACTTATAAGTAATCTGAAATATATATAGATATGCTTGAAGCTTCTGGTACTTATGGTTTTGGAGTTGTAGACACACATGAAAAATGAAAATGTAAATGAAAACACATCAAAGTTTTCAACTCAGACCATAGCTCCAACCATTAAACACACATGATCTCAAATAACTAAGAAATTACCTCTCAATCAGCAAGACCAAGTAATTACCTCTTGATTGCAGGAAACTTCGTCCCTTGCTTTGAAGTCTTCACCTCAGACTCGGGGAACACATTTACTCACCCATTAGACATAGCTACCAGAAACATTATAGAAGAAACAACATGTTTAAGAAACGGTATTGAACAAACATGATCTCAAATGACTAAGAAATAACATTATCCCATATACGAAACATTATAAAGCGAAAATGATTAGAGAGAACATTGTTTGACAACTAATTAACTATCTTCTAATACATTTCCTGATAAGTCAACTATTGTAGCATTTACATCCGCTCTGGTAATGCTAATGTCAACCCCATCATCACTAGAATCAAATCTCTTAACACGAGGGCATTCCTTCAAGTATATGTCCACAGATTCGTCACCCTCTTCAGTAACAGTGGAGACATATCTAGGAAGATCTTCTACGACATAGCTCCAACCATTTGATAATGGGTCTTCAACGTAGAATACTTGGTGTGCTTGAGACGCCAATATGAATGGCTCATCTTCATAAATGCGCTTCTTTCGATTAACCCGAGGGAGTCCATGAGTGTCTTCTTCAGATTGAAACCAGACACACCCAAACAAAACAATGCTAAAATGGTCTTCATAGAAGATCTCAATGATTTCTTTGATTGCCCCATAGTAAGCCACATCTCCCATTATCGGATGTTGATCCTTCGTACTAGCATAGCTTGGAGTCAATGCGGTTAAAGAGACTCCACTGTTATCAGACACGCATTTTCTGTCGCGCTTGAGGGTATGAAACCTGTAGCCATTGACTGAGTATCCGGTGTATGTGTTAACATATACAGAAGGTCCAACAGATAACCACTGTAACCAATCTGGAATGGACACCCCTTCAGCAAAATCAGTCTCCACTTTCCCTCTAAACCAGTCAATGAAATCCTTACAATGGGTTTGTGCAGTGTCCCACTTTCTTTTCTTCTTGGTTTTGGCAATTAGTGTCTCATGCTCACTACAATAACAATAAATTACACAAACATATTCTTCAATATATTCCATCCAAGGGTGAAAAATAGTTTACACTATATAAATAAGGTCTATTATATTACCTAATATATCTGTCAATTTCTTCTTTATGGCAGTTGAAGAGGAAGTATCGATGTGCTTGAGCCCATTTTATGTCATCAATCCTAGAACGCTCAAGGTTTGTTGTTTTCCTTTGTCTTCCCTTCCCCATTATAGGATGACCCATATGAGGGAAATATGATTTCCCAATCTGATCATCTGTAATGGTGGATCCCCGATGTAGATATCTAGCACAAAAGGCGGTGCATTCATCAACTAAGTACGACTCTGCCATTGATCCTTCTGGCCGACTTTTATTCCGAACATAAGATTTCAATTTTCGAAGATCTCGTTCAATTGGATACATCCATCTATGACATACAGGTCCCCCAAGTCTGATTTCTTCTACTAAGTGGATTGGTAAATGAACCATAATGTCAAAAAATGCACAGGGAAAAATCTTTTCAAACTGACAAAGAATCTCAGAAATCTCAGATTGTAAATACTCCAAATCTTCAGGGTCAACAACTTTCTTGCATATGGCCTTGAAAAAAGCACTCAATCTGATGAAAGGCCTTGCAACATCCTCGGGAAGACATGTCTTCACAACAATGGGAAGTAAATACTGCATGAAAAAGTGAGCATCGTGACTCTTATAACCTAGAATTCTCCTCTGTTGAACCTGAACACATCGACCAATGGCAGAATCACAAACTTGTGGTAACTTGGCATTCTTGATCACACTACAAAATCTGCGCTTCTCCTCCCCTGTCATCCAAAACCGCAATTTTGCAATTTCAAGCTTCTCACCATCAACAACAAACTTAGGCTGAAGCTCCTCCATCATATCAAGTTCCACCAGATCCATTCGAGCTTTCACATGATCCTTAGTTTTTCCAGGAATATCTAACAATGTCCCAATAATATTATCACATATGTTCTTTTCTATATGCATCACATCAAGACAATGTCGACTGTCAATATGCTTCCAATAAGGCAAAAGAAAAAAGATTGACTTTTTCTTCCAAGGGCAGACAGACTTCTTCTTACTCTTCATATTCCTCTTTGGCTCTTTTGGTTTGTTTTTTCCAAACTTAGTTTTAAATCCAGCCAACAACTCCAAAGTCTCACTTCCTGTCAAGCGCACCGGAGCTATTTCATCATCAATATTTTTGTTAAAATGCCTTCTATCACGCCGATATGGGTGATTCCTTCCCAAAAACCTACGATGACCTGTGTAACACATCTTTCTACTATGTGTTAAATAGTGCGACCGAGTTTCATAATGACAAGAAGGGCATGCCAATTTCCCTTTCGTGCTCCATCCAGATAGCATAGCAAAGCCAGGAAAATCAATTATGGTAGTCATCAAGGCTGCGCGCATACTGAACATTTCGTTTCTTGAGGCATCATATGTTTCTATGCCAGTCGTAAACAACTCTGTCAAGTCCTTGATAAGAGGCTGTAAATACACATCAATATCATTTCCCGGTGAAGAAGGACCTGGGGGATGATTAGGGCAAGCATTAAAAATTCGGACTTCATCGACATCCAAGGGGGCAGGTTGTAAGTGGTCAGTATAACAGGCCATGTACTATGGACAATACTCATTGAGTTAAATGGGCTAAATCCATCACTAGCTAACCCTAATCTCACATTGCGCGACTCATCACCAAATGATGGATAAAGTACATCAAAGTTCTTCTAATATTCACCATCTGCTGGATGTCTCAATAACCCATCCTTCGGACGTCCATCTGCATGCCATGTCATGTTTTGTGCAATCTCTCGACACATGAATAATCTTTGCAACCTCTTCTTAACTGGAAAGTATCTAAGTACTTTTGCAGGTATTTCTGAACCGTTGCAAGTTTCGCCATCTTTTTCAGCTGATTTCCACCGAGAAGTCTTGCATATAGGACAACTTGTTGCTTCAGCATTATCTTCCCAATACAAGATGCAATCGTTAACACATGCATCAATCCTAGTGTACTGAAAACCCAATATCTTTAGGACCTTCTTCGCTTCAGTATAAGAAGTAGGCAACTTTGCATCCGGTTGCATGACTTTTATAATTTTTAGCAGATCAGTGAAGGCACCATTGCTCAGTTTATGGTCTCGCTTATGAACGAATAAGCAAATTAGAAAGGAAAGCTTCGAATAACTCTTGCAACCAGGATACAATTCTTCCTGGGCCTCTTCCACTAACTTGTAAAAACTGGTTGCCTCTTCATTTGGAGCATTACTGAATGTGTCATGCAATAGATCGTCCATGTTATCTCCAAACTCATTTGCCCCATCGTTCACCTCATTACCATCATTAGGTTGCTGTTCTCCTACTTCCTCTGGTAGCCTATGGAAACCCTTCACAATCATGTGATCCTTGACAGTTTGTCGTTCTAACCAATTACGACGATAACAAACTTTGCAAGGGCAACGAATTTCGCCTCCTCGTGCTTCATTTGCAAATGCCTTTTCTATATACTCATCCACTCCTTTTGAGTATTCCTTACTCCATCTCGGATGCATCCACCACTTCATGCTACTTTTGTCCATGCCTAATAAATTGTATTTTTATAAGTCATTTATTATAGCAAGGACTATATGATATGAGTTCTTGGATTATTGTGTCACCTATTATCCTAGTTAGCTTTTACAAGGCTTGCATTGCAGCCAACAATGAACAGAAGAGGGAAATGCTGGCTGCTGTTGGCCATTTTTCAGACTAAAATAGAAGAAGAAGTTGAATCATTATATAGTGACTACGCAACTAAGCAAAACCAATAACAAACCATGCCTAATAAATTTCAATGAAAGACAAAAAATGCAGAAATTATGACAACTAAAAATATAGCAACTAAGCAAAACCAATAACAAACCATGAAATAAAAGAACTTCTACTTTAGCCAATACTTGAAAATATTTTCAGACTCATACTCTTACAAATGTTTAAAAATAGGTATTTATATATTTAACATTACAGCCAGTCATCTTGCAAATATTTAACAACATTAGATACATAAAATAGAAGAAGAAGTACCTGCATGCCCTTTCACAAGATTTCAAAGTTACACCAACGCGCTGGGCAACTCTCTTTTGGTGTTCCCTTAAATGAATAACCTCCTCCTGTAAAAAACAAAAGACAGGGAAATGCAAGGTTTAGATATATATATCCTTTGTATACATTCAGGAAGGTTACATGATCACCCTGAGAATTTGAAGAGTGTGCAAGTAATTCTTCATAATATCATTTCGAAATCAAACACACTCATATTTCACCTACTCTAAACATGTTATGGAACCAACTCACATATATTGCAACAAGTTATATTCCACCATATCTAACAGAAAATATAAACAAGCTTTGACAGATGGGACACAATTCAAGACACAATAAAACCAACTCACATATATTAAGTCATTAAAATCATTAATAAAGGGTATAACTTGGTACACCTCTCAATCTGTCATAGGCTATACCTAAATATACACCGATTAAGACAACATTGAAGTAAATCAAGGAGAACCCCCACCCTAAAAAAATCCACTTATATATTAACCTTTTTTGTTTTAGTTTATGTTTTCAAGTCCAACATCCTTTATGAGGAAGAGGAAATTTTTTGTTGTTGTCCACAATACCCTGATGAGTATAATGACTTAATAAAAAGGAATCATTTTCTCAGAACAGTCATAAACTAAATATCGCATATGCTTGTTCAGTTGGAACATAAAAAAAAACAAATTCAATAACATTTTTTGAAAATAAAAAGCCATCAGCCTACAAACAGCCACCAAATGAGGAACACCTTCACCCTAAAAACTAACAGCAAGATGAAGAACACCTCCACCATAAAAACTAACAGATGAGGAACACCTCCACCATAAAAGCAACACAGAACGCACCATCAAAATGATAAACCAACAGACACAACCACCAGAAAAGCATAACAGATAGCAAAATTACAGAATATGCAAAATTCTCGAGTTCATCATACTACAAACTAAGAGGACAAGCTTTCGATAACCTGAGATTGCTTCAAATTGCTTCAACTTTGAATCACTTGAAATTCCTTCGCCCAAATCGCTTTACTTCAACTTCGTTCCCCCAAGTCGAGTTGCCATGCGAAATAACAAAAAGCAAAATTGCATAAGATGCACAAATATCCAGTTCATCTTAGAAGAAAAGAAGAGGGCAAGCTGGATAGATCACCTGAAATTGCTTCAACTTGGAATCGCTTGAAATTGCTTCGCCCTAATCTTTCCCCCAAATCGATTTACTTCAACAAGTCAAATTCCAGAAATTGCTTTACTGGCTCATCCCTCAAACTCCCAAATTTCCCTAAATCGTTCACCCTAATCCTTCCCCAACTGGATACCCCTAATCGTTTGAGTCGCTCATCCCTCAAAACCCCTAATCACCTAACCCTTCTATTTTCCCCAAATGATCGAAACCCCGACCCCAAAACCCCAAATCCCCTTTTTCATTTTCCGCGCGGGCGTTTTAATTTTTTTGGGTGAAATTAGGGCGGGCCGGAATTAGTGACCCCGCCAAACGCATGAACCATTGCCTCTAATACGTTACTTTACCCGGGCTTTGGTGAACCGCCGCTATAGGTTTTCTCACTTCACAAAACCGCTTCCAAAATAAGAACAGACCGCCTCCATAGACCCCTGATATCAAAACCGCTGCCTAAACCGCCTCCAAAAACTGAACCTATTCTAAATTCTCAAAATCCACCTAAACCGCTGCAAAAACCGCCACCTTATCAAACCGCCTCCACCAACCGCCCTCTTTTCTCTTAAATGTAGTAGTGATACATCATTTATAATTTCAAGGTATTACATAGATACATATCAGAACATATATATAAGTCTACATCTAATCATTCAATCACATAAACACACATCATTCAGTAAAGTATAACCACATCATGATCATCATCTCATCAAGTTCAACCATTTATCATTTCATCACATTCCAGAAGACCATATTATTCTCATCATTCCATTCAACCACATTCGTATATTTGCAATAATACTCATATATCCGTATGATCATATATCTCCAAAGTTCATCATATTAATCATAGCTCATAAGGCATAAGTCAAACAATACGAAATTCTAACATCTCATCATGCCGTTAGTCATTCATGTCATTAATTCACACAATCATGCTATTAGTCAACCAATCACATCAACATGCTAGTTAGTCATCGATCATATCAAGTTCCCAAGTTAGTCTCGAAATTCGTTTCCAAAACCGAGTCAACATTAGATTTTCCGACCTTTGAAAATACCCATCAAGTTCATTTTCCAAAACCCGAGTTACAAATCATTAGTCAAATCCACAATTCATTTTATTGAGGAAATCCGATGTGGTCAAACCATTTTCCCAAAACTCCTTTAAAATCTCAAGTTAGATCATTCATCATTCAAAACACTTTCTCAAACTTTAAATCAATTTCCATCTAACAAGGTTAGGGTATTTCCAAAATTCCTCATTTAAATTTATTAAATCAATTTCCATTTACCAAAACAATTCTCAAACTTTAAAACATTTTCCAAATTCTTTTCCTTTTTAAAATCCAAGTGCAATAATATTATATTTCTAAATCTCAATAATAATGTTATATTTTTAATCCTCATTAATAATATAATATAATATTTTATATGCCATTTATTACACATTTTATATCGAAAATACAATAGTCTTAAAAACCATCTTTAAATACATTTTAGGCCCAAGAGACAAGAAAGGTCCAAAATCCTTTGTAAACATTCAGATCCGGCCCACAACACAAGACCCATTCCCATTTAAATGAACCGAACCGGTTTTGGTTAAACAAATAGCTGAACCGTCCCCACAAAATAAGAAAGTTAGAACCGGACCAATTGACACTGTTCATCCCCTTCCCCTTGAAATCTACAATCGACGGTAAAAAGAAGGGAAGAAATTAAGCTTCTCGCCGCCGACGACGACTGGCGGATCCGACTACCTTCCCTACACCATTGAACAATGAATCGGACAAAGAAAGGGGAGGAAAAGAGGTTTTCACCGAGGATTCAAAGTCGGGCGCGTCAAGCTTCGCCGAAGTTCGATTCAAGCTCGCCGAAGACTTGATGGGGCTCGTCGGAGGTAGGTCTTCTCCGGGATCCACCTAGGAAGGTTAGAGGAAGGTTAAAAGAGGGACCTTTGGTTGATAGGAGGTGAAAGAAGGAAGAACGAATGAAATGGAGCCTTACAATTCTCCAAATTCGGAACAGGGCGCGCAGGAGGAAGACAGCGGTGCTTCGGGGGCGTATGGTAGTGCTGCTGCTGTTGGTGGCTCCGGGGAGGCATCGAAGGAGTGGTGGCCGGTGCTGCTTCTGCGCTCGAGGAAAAAAGGAAGCAGGGAGGAGTGGTGGCGTTTGGGCTCGGTGTTTACCCGGATTACATAGGAAGAGGAGGTGAAGTCGTGGCCTGTGGTGAGGAGGTGGTGGCGGAGGCTGGGGAGTGTGGTGGTGGTTGGCGACAATGGGGGAGTTTTAGAGCACAGTGCTTTCGACCACCCAAAGAGAAAGGTAAGGGAGTGTTTGTCCTCTTGTGTTTGTGTGGGTGTGAAAGAAGAACCCAAAATCTGATCTTCAATGTGTCAAAGAATCTGATTTTTGGAAGAGGGAATTGTTGTTTGTTTTCCAAGAATGGAGCAACCCATAAAGGAGGGGATAAGATTTACCCAAAATCTGTTTTTCTTTTCCGAAAAAAATTAGGATTTAAAAATCCGAGCCTTTACATCATCCACCTCTAAAAGTAAGTCTCGTCCCCGAGACTAAAACAATTCTAAAGTATGAGGGGGTGAAATTTGAAATACGTGAGTCCAAGGATCACGCCATCGATCCCGTAAGTGCCTCATAAGGGCCCCTATGAGATTCACACAATATCGTCGTCATGATCATAATATTCCCGATAGGTCGTAGTGAGAGTGTGATACGGGCCCTTACCACATCCTTACCCCGACTGCTCGATTATATCATAACTCAAAAGCATTACGACATCTCCACTAGGTCTTAGCAAACAGTCTATAAGGGCCCCTATAAAATGCATGTATCCACTTCGTGGGGCGTCATAATGCAAGCTCGATTAGAAAATTTCAAGAGAGTTCCTTAGTTTGAAAAGGTTTAGTCTCAAAATCATTGATGTTCTCAATCACGTTCAATTTATCAAAATCCATTTTAGTCCTTTTTAAACACCGTTCAAAATCCCATAAATCCGACATTAGTCAAGCAAGTTTCAAATCTCAGGAGGTGGAATCATCCACCTCTAAGGGCTAACCCCATATTTTTTTCCTAGGTTCCAAGTCAGAAAATCAAATTTCATCAATTCAGTTCTAGCATCCTAGCAATTCCAGTCAAAGGCATTATATAATATAGAAATCGTATCACGCATTCGAAAACAGGTCATACTCATGTCAAGGATAGCCATGTACCATAGCAGATCTAGCATAATATCGCACATAGTATCATCTATCGTGTTATATCACATAAGTTGCACATCATATCAACCAGATAAGCACATCATACTTACACTAACTACCAAGAATGATCACGTCAAAGTCATACAAGTACCGTCACACACTAGCATTCTATCAAGTTCAAGAAGTAGCTATATTAGCATTCATACCTCATTATTGTCTATGGCAATATCTCAAAGAATCAACATTGTCAATAGCAACCATAACAGGACACGACCATTACTCATCATCTCTCGCATCAAGATTAACCTCACTTAGGTCTACCAACTCAAATCCGAAACTAGTTCTAACACCATTGCACTAAGCTTAGCATACAATCCCTCTAGCCGCATAAATATCCGTGATTCAAGGCCTACATCTCTAACCAATTACTAGGTATCCCAACTCTTACGCAATCGAGCCATCTAATGATCAATATACTTCAATACCCCATCTCGGCCATCTAAAACCATATCTTGGAGTTCCCAATCACACAACTCCTTATTCCGACAAGCTTAACATCTCGACCAACTACCAAGGCTCCCTACAAAGCACACCCTCGTTCTAGGGATTCTCTACCAATCACATCTTTACCCTCTAAGAGAAATCTCAAGTCCTCAACTGAATCGCATTCACGATCGATCTAGGTGCTCCTTAACAATCTCGCTTACTCTTCCTAGGCTCTCAATACTCCATCTGACTATTATCCCTTAAGGAGACATCTTGAATCTCCTTTCTAACCTAATCACTCTTCCCGCACCACTAACCTCTCTCACTAGCCATCCACCTCTAAGAACCTAACTCATATCGACCATCTCATACCTGACACTCCCATCCTAATTCTCGACATTACCAACACGGTTCACCTCCTAAGCCACCCTCGCATTCCAACCAACACAAGCATCCTACCTTGCTAGAATCCACTTAACTGCCTACTCTCGACAACTCTAACGCAGAAAACCGTCTACTGCTAACGCATGACCACGAACCACCGAGTTCCTCATCACCCGCGTCTATCCTCAACGAGTAACCACTGATTCCAGTTACTCATCCCATTTCGAATCTCATGAAACTGGAACCAATCACAACTCCTTAAGCCGACCTACTCTTGATCCTCTTCTCAGCATATTCCCAAATTTCCTCATTCCAAATCTTACTAAACCTTAATCATTCGAAATCCTCAAGTCGTCCTACTCCAGTTCCTCATCTCTTCATATTCCTAAATTGTCTCAAGCTCCTACTTCTTAACCATGACACCTTACCATCCAAAGCCCTCTTCTACCGATCATCATTTCCGTAGAATCCCTAAATCATCGTCATCCGAGTTCTCCAAGTATCGTCATTTCACCAACCTTCTAAAATCATCTATCCTCTAACGTTCTCAATGCCTTACACTTGCCTAGTTTCCAATTCCAAGCTCAGAATCTCTCTATCTCATCCTCAAGCCTACCGTCTTACTAGAAATCTCAACAACATTTCTGCCTAGCGACCAGCCTTTCCTCGAAGATCACTCTATATCGTCAAATACCTTGATAACAATTTTTTTGAGCATCAGTTTCGATTTCTAACCCATGCTAAAATCTTCCAACAACGCATCTAGAAATCCTTCACTCGCGCATTTTCCAAGCACTACCAATTCTATCTAAACAATCCTCAAATACTCCTCACACGTATAGCCCTGATACGAACAGCCTAATATCCAAGATCAATAATTTCCCAAGGAACCTCATACTACTCTCCCTTAGTGATTCATTAGCCTCATCCTTTATCAAGATCGCTCACAATCACCACACATACATCCTAGTCCCAATTTCTACGACTCCTTAGACATTCCTTAAACGATCATCCTCAACGCTGGCCACAATCTGCTCCCAGACTATCTAGACACCTTCCTTAGTACACTGACGTGCTCGGGCCCAGACTCGAGCAAAAGGACCGGCGACGAGAGTTCCGAGAATTCGGGAAATTGTGGACAGCTTCTGAGGCAACAGATCAGTCTTCAAAGATTTCCGATTTCCCGTTGATTGGCTGGGCTTCTTGGGTCATTCCAGTACTACGTTTGTAGATCTTGAAGTTATCGTCACGGATTAGGGCAGATCTCGTCAATCGGAGGTCAAACGAAGCGGGAAATTGCGTTTTACCGAGATGTCGCCTGTGTAGAGACGATTCCAAACGGGGCTTGTTTGAGAGGTATTGAGGGCTGTTTTGGGAGTGATGTTTTGGGGATGATTGAGGGTGATAATGGGGCTGTGGAAGGCCTTAGAGTTGTGGTAAATAAGGGGATGGAGGTTGAGGGATATGTGATGCAAGATCGTTGTCGGCCTCGCACTCCGAACTCTCTCGAACACTCGATCTTCCGCACTCTCGGCCTCGCACTCCGAGTGTTTCCGACCCTTTGATTCCGTCGTCTCTCACTAGGGAATTGCTCTAAGCATCTCACCAAGAGGTTTTATCCGGCATCTCACCAAGATAGATTTGTTTCTTAACCCGAAACGAAGGAAGCACAAAGCTTAGTTT
This sequence comes from Persicaria tinctoria, assembly GCA_037127255.1. NCBI lineage: Eukaryota > Viridiplantae > Streptophyta > Magnoliopsida > Caryophyllales > Polygonaceae > Persicaria > Persicaria tinctoria. Next base: position 34,454,466 of record JBANSL010000012.1, on the reverse strand, counting down.
TTTTCTCAAATTCAACTTGTATTAGAAAATGGCAAGCCTTAAAAAATATATAGGAGAAAATTGTTGCCTCTTAAGTGTTTACAACCGATGTGGGACATTTTTTGATAGAAAGACAAAGGAAAAATCTATGAGTCTAGATCACATCATCCTCCCTTCTTTTAAAAAAGATTCGTCCTCAAATCTTGCGTTGCCCTACGAAAAATACGATACGCCTGTTGTGAGCGGAATCTGCCATGTTTTACAGCAACTTTTATATCGATTTCTGTATACATTTCATACAGTTGGGCTAAGTTAGTACAGAATCTGTGTAATTTATATTTATTTGCCAAAATTATGGAATCTACACAAGTTTCTGTTTAAATCGCAGAAATCGAGGCATTTACAGCAACTTTACAGAAGGTCGGAAAAGCTCGGGAAATCACTACAGAAAGCCAAGATCAAAGCAGTGGAGCAAGCCTGAGGACCTAGGCTACTCGATCTCGAGTAAGCCAGGTCGAGCTCGACAAGACATGCCTGACCAGTCTTGGTCGACAACACCTGTCCGAGGAGCCAGAGCCATCAAGACCCCGGACCCAACTCGACATCGACTACCCTAGGTCGAGGTCGACAAAGCCCCACAGCCCATAGCCGGAAGTTCTCGAGGAGATCAGGCCGAGGACGACAAGACGAGACTCGCTGCCGCGGACCAAAACTCGCTACCAGCGAGTGGAGCCAGTCGAGAAGAGCTGGCCGAGCAAGCCCAGTCGACAAGGCCAGCCCAACTCGATCTCGACAAGAGGTGGTCGAGATCGACAAGATCTTGTCCGAGCACACCCGAGCAGCCCGAGGAGATCCACCCGAGGAAGACTTGTCGAAACCAACCCAACTCGATCTCGACAAGGGGTTGGTCGAGATCGACAAGACCCAGTGAGCCACATCGAGCCAGATCCGAGCAGAGTCAGCCAAAGCCGAGCCAGTCTACTCGACATCGAGTAGTCCTACTCGAGGTCGACAAGAACCCGCTTCCAGAAACTGCTCGACTTACCTAATCCGAGTAGACTTGACGATTCCTTGGTCGCGAAGGCGGAGTTCTATCCAAAGTCGCTGAGATCTATCCAAATTGATCAAGATCTATCATCATCTATCTATGGAAGGAGCCAGATCTATCAACTTGAAGACCTACCTAAATTAGTTTTATCTTTTTCCTTATTTAATTTATTTCCATGAACAATTTCTTTATCCTTTAAGTCATTAGATATAGATTTAGATAAAAATAGAATATCTTTTCCTTGGTTAGCAAGGGTTAGATTAGCTATAAATAAAGCCCATGGGGGCTGGTTTTCGATCATCCAATTTCAGAGAGACAGTTAGTTAGTTACACAGAGACGGTTTAGGGGATTCAGAGGTTTTAGGGTTTTGGCAAGTTGACGAGAGTTGATTGCCGGGATTGTAAAATCATTGGATTTAGTTTATGCAAGTTATTTTCTTTCCATCAAAGATATCTGAGTTTGCGATGAGGCGTGAGTAGTCAACCCACTTCTAGGGTTGGGGCGAGCCCGACGATAGCCATGCAAAATTGAGGTAAAGATCGAACCTTTCTCATGTTTTGAGCATTTACCTACTTGTTGATGTGTTTATTGCCCATCTAATGGAGATCCATGTTAACCACTTGGATTATAAAACATAAAATCAGTAGAGACAATTAGGGTTTCTTGAGAGAGTTGTCTAATTGTTGGAAAAGGCGAGAGCTTAATCCTTTAATGCGATTTACATGATTTTCTGTTTGATTCCGCCTTATGCATGCTTGGTTATCGTTGTTGCAAACCCCAATCTTGGAAGCCTTTTTCATATAGTTTACAGTCGAATTTCTGAGTTGTGTCGAAGATTTGCATTTGTCTTTAATTTTACAGTTTTTATATTTCTGTCTTTTAAAGTTTCTGTTTTTAGTCGACATAGACGAAACCTTGGTCGATCTCGAGTTACCTTAGTCGAGATCGAGTAGGGAGTTGTCTTAGTCGAGTTAGTTGTTTTCTGTTTTCATCGATCTTCACCTTCTGTCGAGTTGAGTCTTGTCGATATCGACAAGTTATTGGTCGAGATCGAGTACAATTTTCTGCTTTGCTTTTCTTTTCTGTCTTTGCTTTGTTTGTTTCTGTCTGTTTTATTTCTGTCTTTTAGTTAGTTATTTGTTTTATTGCTGTTACCCTTGCCGGGTTAGTTTCCCTTGCTGGGATATTTGTTTCTATTTCTGTGTTTCTGTGCCTGTTCTGCTGCTGTGTTGTGAGAATCTGATAGCTACCTGAGAACTGCTGACGTGCTTCCTCGTGGATTCGATCCTGACTTTACTCTTATTACAACGGGAGGAAGTCTTGTATTTATTTGCTGAGACAGGGGAGTCTATCTGAACTATATCTTATTCCATACTTGACCAACTCCTGCAACAACAAATTGGCGCCGTTGCCGGGGAAGCAATCAATCGCGCCTTAGGTAGTCGGATCTCACTGTTTCTCTGAGTTACTTTTCAGGTGTATGCGCCGTTCTGGTCAACAACCTGAGTTTGACGGCTTAGACGAACCGGAGCGCCTTCTACACGTCCGAACTAGACTACTATGAGCCATGGCGGCTGCTGAAACACAGGAGCAGCTGATACAGAGGCTTACAAGGGAACTAGCCGATAAGGATGCTGCTCACGACGCTGCTCTCGCCACTGAGAGAGCAGCCAGGGAACAAGCAGCTGAACGTGCCAGGCAAGCGGAAGCGGTGCTTGCCCAAATTCCAACCACTGCTGAGGATTATATGCATCCCCCGCTCGTCGTGCCTGAATCGGCGATTCTTATCCCTAATAACTCTTTCGAAATTCGCACTCAGTTTCTTATAGAACTTAAAAATGATGCCTTTTATGGCAAATTTAATGAGTGTCCTCTTGAACATATTACCAACTTCTCTGATATGTGTCGTACTCTTGCTGAAGGTACCACGCTGGAATATGTCAAGATGAAAGCTTTTCGCTGGTCTCTCGCTGGGCCTGCACTAAAATGGCTGGAAGGGCTCAAACCAAGATCACTGATGACATGGGCCCAAGTAGAGCAAGAGTTTCTGAACAAATTCTTCCCACCCGCCAAAACAGCACATCTCCGCCAGAAAATCACCGCCTTCAAACAGAAGCAAGGGGAACCGCTGGCAAAGGCATGGGAGCGCTACAAGGAACTTCTGCGATCTTGCCCTACTCATGGACAGCCGCCCTACGTCATTCAAGAGATCTTCTTCAACTCTCTTGATCAAGGCACTAAGGACAGGATCAACCACTACACCCGCTATGAATTCCTGACGATGCCACCAGTGGACGCCTGGGGTGTGCTGGACAAGCTCACCAACTATGATAACAAATATGGGGCTACTTCAAGATATGATGAGAACTCCTACGGCAGGCCAGCACCATCTATGCCCCTTTATGAGCCACCAAAGGAGATCGACCCAGATGTCAGGGAGCAATACTACAGAGACCAGAATAAGAAGCTCCTCAAACAAGTGAAATATCTCTCTGTCAACCAGCCTTGCATAGAATGCGGATCGCAAAGGCACACCACTACTGAGTGCCCACACACAGAGCAAGTCAGGATGGCAGAACATCATGAGGAGGCAGCTTATGCTGGGGGTCCTAATCGCTATATGGGGGATCAAAGGCCTTATCAACAGCAATGGAATCAAGGTCCCTCTAGGAATCCCCCACCCTACAGAGCTCCAGGACATCCAGAAAGGGATCAAAGGAAGGATGATCTGCAATTAATCCTTGAGGAGATGCGGCGAAATCAGGGTTCCATCAACAACCAGTTCCAGAGCATCACCACCAAATTTGGAGAATTGGACATCTGGAAGAGGGGAATTGAGACTCAGATGGGACAGATCGCTGCACAGATGCCACGACCAACCGGCAAGCTCCCTGGGCAAACAGAACCAAATCCTAAGGGGACAACCGGACACGTCGCAGCCATCAAACTCAGGAGTGGGCATCAACTACAGGAGCCAGAGGTCGAGAAACAGCAGAGCCAAGCAGAACAACTCGAGGTCGACGAGCCTGTACTCGACATCGACAAACCCTTGGTCGACCTCGACAAAACTGTACTCGACACAGAGGAGAAACAGAGCCCAGACTCCGCTGCACAGACCAGCAACCCGAGCTCGACAAATCAACGCGAGGTCGACAAGACCCTTGTCGATCTCGACAAGCCCTTGGTCGATCTCGACAAGCCTCTGGCCGACGTCGACAAATCTGCAGCACCTTCTACAGCTGATCTGGCTTCGAAACAGAGAAAAACTCTTCCTTTCCCTTCTAAATCTCTTAAAGATCCCACTGCTGGTAGATTTAATAGATTTGTGAATATGCTGCAAGAGCTTAACTTCTCTATTCCTTTTACAGAAGCTTTGCAAGAGATGCCTGGGTATGTCAAATTTCTAAAGGAAATCCTGAGCAAGAAGCGGTCCATCTCAGAGATCGCAGGCGAATGCAAAGTACTCCACTTCCCTGAAAAAAGGCCAGATCCAGGTAAGTTTTCTGTTACCGTGGGCTTTGGTCAATACAAATATGATTCTTTATGTGATTTAGGAGCAAGTGTGAGCATTATGCCTTTATCAATCTGGCGGAAAGTTAAAATAGGATGCATAGAACCTGTGGATGCTAAACTATACATGGCTAATAATACAGTAGTAATCCCAACAGGAATAGTTGAAAATGTCCCTGTCCAGGTTGGAAAATTCTTTGTGCCAGCTGATTTCCTTATTATTGACTGTGCTGAAGATCCTACTAGTCCTATTATCCTTGGTAGACCATTTTTAGCAACTGCAGATGCCAGGATTAGTGTTAAGAATCGATCGCTCACCTTCACCATCGGCGATGAGGTTTTGGATTTCTCTTTTGGCCCTGCAAAAGAGGAGATTTCTTGGCTGGAGGTGAAAAGCATCAGCATCGACGGGACTGAACAAACAGCAAAGGAGGGAGCCAGAACTGTGCTCGAGGTCGACAAGGCGTACTCGACCTCGACAAGCCCCCAACTCGAGATCGACAAGCCTTCGTCGATCTCGACCACCACTGCTGAGCCTGAGACTTGTCAGGAGCCTAAGTATGGGGTCCCCCTACTCGACCTCGACAAGCTGTACTCGACATCGAGTAGCCCCCAGCCCGAAAACTTCTGTTTTGGGTCCGAACAGGTAAGTTCAGGTATGGATTCCACTCCTCCTCAGTCCATAAATAAAAATTTTAATGATTTGAATGGGGCTAAAACATCGTGGCGAGAGAATTTGCAGAAATTGAAGGCCACAAGAAAGAAAAAGAAGGAGAAAGGAGATGATGCAAGCAACCCTCTGTCAGCTGAGCTTGCATACTACCATCAGGACCTAGATGATCCAGGAGAAAGGTCAAGCATGAGCGGGCCCCAAAAATGATGGTCCTTGAGCGCAACCGGAGAAGTCGGCCTAGCGACTCTAAAATCTAGAGCATGTATTTAAAATTTTATGAACTTTTGGACACTTTGAACTTTTTTTTTGTTTTTTTGTTTTTTGTTTTTTGTTTTTTGTTTTTGTTTTTGAGTTTTTTGGGTTTTATATCTTCTTATGAATGCTTCATATGGATAGGTCTTGTTTAGAATCTAACATTTATAGGTCGAAAATCATACGAACGATCGCGAAAAGTGGAGGAAGAAGTCCCTGAAAATCGATCGGAATCGACGAAGGCCACGTCGACGATGACGAGAAGGAGAAGCCCAGCACTAGTCGACCTCGAGTAGGCCAACTCAATGTCGACAAGCACCAGAACACTCCTCGACTTCAGAAACCACCAGACACGGACAAGCCAACTCGAGATCGAGTAGCTTCTACTCGAGATCGACCAGGCACCTACTCGACCTATGCAGTGTTGTCCTCCTCGGCATGATTTTGTGAGTTTTCTACCCTTACCTTATTTTATTTTTTATATACAGTGGGGACACTGTAATGTTTAAGTATGGGGTGGGGGAAGGGCTTGCATTGTGCATATTTGATTTATTTGATCATATTTTACATATATGCATTATTTCTTGGAATTGCTACATGACTATTTTGGAATGCATTATTTGAATTATATGTGCTTATATGCATGTTTTCCAAAAATTTGAGAAAAATGACCCCCATTGAAATTTTTTAAATTATGTCATGGAAGTTTAAATTGGACTCGACGATGCAAAATTGGATTCATTAGAGATATAGCATGAAATTGCCTAGTAAAGGGAAGTCACAATGAAGTGCATTATTTTGATGAAAACCATGAAAGGAGGTAAAATTTGAAGTTGCTTTTGACATATTGCATGATAAGATGATGGATGACTTTATATTTCCATATAAATGCTCATTGTTTATATCCTAGCCTTACCTATGCTTATGCATCACAAAAGCCATAATATGCCTTATTTCAATTATTGCTCCACATGTTCTAAATATTTGCCATTCCTTACCCTATCCGGGGACTATGTTGAGAATGATGTTACATTATGGAAATGTTATATGGTGTTTGTGATAATTATCATTATATGGAGTTTGGAAGGAAATTATGTTTGAAATATATGGAAAATTTAATGAGTGAAAGAAAATCCAATCACCTCAGGAGATAAAGGTAGATTGACCCTGCTCTCTGAGATAATAGTTTGGAGAGATGGGACACATTGTGAGGAGTCCGAAGCACTAAGTATCCGGGGCCATTCATGACACCCATGTTTGCGACTCGCGAGAAGGCAGTGCCGAGGTTAGAGAGGTAAAAGCATTATTATTGAGAAAAAGCAATATGAAAGGTGATGAATTAAATGGAAAAGGAATGTGGAATGAAACTCAAGTTTGGAAAGTACTCCATTTCCCCGGATCATAAAAGCACCACATTGCCAAAAATTGCCCACCTTTTAGCCTTTTACCAATCTACTCCTTCATGAGCTTAAATTAAAGTCTTCTTGATTATCAATGTTTTGTCACGTATGAATTGTTTGTGCATAACCCTCCTTTTGTGAGTAGATGTTGCTTTTACATATTTGCACATGCATGAATCTGTGACACTAGTACCTTTTCGAGGATGGTAATTGATTGCAGGGACATATAAGAATGAATCTAAGATGTTGAGAGTTTTAATTACTTCCCCTGAATGACAAATAAAAGTATTGCTTGAGGACAAGCAAGCTTAAGTATGGGGTGTTTGTTGTGAGCGGAATCTGCCATGTTTTACAGCAACTTTTATATCGATTTCTGTATACATTTCATACAGTTGGGCTAAGTTAGTACAGAATCTGTGTAATTTATATTTATTTGCCAAAATTATGGAATCTACACAAGTTTCTGTTTAAATCGCAGAAATCGAGGCATTTACAGCAACTTTACAAAAGGTCGGAAAAGCTCGGGAAATCACTACAGAAAGCCAAGATCAAAGCAGCGGAGCAAGCCTGAGGACCTAGGCTACTCGATCTCGAGTAAGCCAGGTCGAGCTCGACAAGACATGCCTGACCAGTCTTGGTCGACAACACCTGTCCGAGGAGCCAGAGCCATCAAGACCCCGGACCCAACTCGACATCGACTACCCTAGGTCGAGGTCGACAAAGCCCCACAGCCCATAGCCGGAAGTTCTCGAGGAGATCAGGCCGAGGACGACAAGACGAGACTCGCTGCCGCGGACCAAAACTCGCTACCAGCGAGTGGAGCCAGTCGAGAAGAGCTGGCCGAGCAAGCCCAGTCGACAAGGCTAGCCCAACTCGATCTCGACAAGAGGTGGTCGAGATCGACAAGATCTTGTCCGAGCACACCCGAGCAGCCCGAGGAGATCCACCCGAGGAATACTTGTCGAAACCAACCCAACTCGATCTCGACAAGGGGTTGGTCGAGATCGACAAGACCCCGCGAGCCACATCGAGCCAGATCCGAGCAGAGTCAGCCAAAGCCGAGCCAGTCTACTCGACATCGAGTAGTCCTACTCGAGGTCGACAAGAACCCGCTTCCAGAAACTGCTCGACTTACCTAATCCGAGTAGACTTGACGATTCCTTGGTCGCGAAGGCGGAGTTCTATCCAAAGTCGCTGAGATCTATCCAAATTGATCAAGATCTATCATCATCTATCTATGGAAGGAGCCAGATCTATCAACTTGAAGACCTACCTAAATTAGTTTTATCTTTTTCCTTATTTAATTTATTTCCATGAACAATTTCTTTATCCTTTAAGTCATTAGATATAGATTTAGATAAAAATAGAATATCTTTTCCTTGGTTAGCAAGGGTTAGATTAGCTATAAATAAAGCCCATGGGGGCTGGTTTTCGATCATCCAATTTCAGAGAGACAGTTAGTTAGTTACACAGAGACGGTTTAGGGGATTCAGAGGTTTTAGGGTTTTGGCAAGTTGACGAGAGTTGATTGCCGGGATTGTAAAATCATTGGATTTAGTTTATGCAAGTTATTTTCTTTCCATCAAAGATGTCTGAGTTTGCGATGAGGCGTGAGTAGTCAACCCACTTCTAGGGTTGGGGCGAGCCCGACGATAGCCATGCAAAATTGAGGTAAAGATCGAACCTTTCTCATGTTTTGAGCATTTACCTACTTGTTGATGTGTTTATTGCCCATCTAATGGAGATCCATGTTAACCACTTGGATTATAAAACATAAAATCAGTAGAGACAATTAGGGTTTCTTGAGAGAGTTGTCTAATTGTTGGAAAAGGCGAGAGCTTAATCCTTTAATGCGATTTACATGATTATCTGTTTGATTCCGCCTTATGCATGCTTGGTTATCGTTGTTGCAAACCCCAATCTTGGAAGCCTTTTTCATATAGTTTACAGTCGAATTTCTGAGTTGTGTCGAAGATTTGCATTTGTCTTTAATTTTACAGTTTTTATATTTCTGTCTTTTAAAGTTTCTGTTTTTAGTCGCCATAGACGAAGCCTTGGTCGATCTCGAGTTACCTTAGTCGAGATCGAGTAGGGAGTTGTCTTAGTCGAGTTAGTTGTTTTCTGTTTTCATCGATCTTCACCTTCTGTCGAGTTGAGTCTTGTCGATATCGACAAGTTATTGGTCGAGATCGAGTACAGTTTTCTGCTTTGCTTTTCTTTTCTGTCTTTGCTTTGTTTGTTTCTGTCTGTTTTATTTCTGTCTTTTAGTTAGTTATTTGTTTTATTGCTGTTACCCTTGCCGGGTAAGTTTCCCTTGCTGGGATATTTGTTTCTATTTCTGTGTTTCTGTGCCTGTTCTGCTGCTGTGTTGTGAGAATCTGATAGCTACCTGAGAACTGCTGACGTGCTTCCTCGTGGATTCGATCCTGACTTTACTCTTATTACAACGGGAGGAAGTCTTGTATTTATTTGCTGAGACAGGGGAGTCTATCTGAACTATATCTTATTCCATACTTGACCAACTCCTGCAACAACAAATTGGCGCCGTTGCCGGGGAAGCAATCAATCGCGCCTTAGGTAGTCGGATCTCACTGTTTCTCTGAGTTACTTTTCAGGTGTATGCGCCGTTCTGGTCAACAACCTGAGTTTGACGGCTTAGACGAACCGGAGCGCCTTCTACACGTCCGAACTAGACTACTATGAGCCATGGCGGCTGCTGAAACACAGGAGCAGCTGATACAGAGGCTTACAAGGGAACTAGCCGATAAGGATGCTGCTCACGACGCTGCTCTCGCCACTGAGAGAGCAGCCAGGGAACAAGCAGCTGAACGTGCCAGGCAAGCGGAAGCGGTGCTTGCCCAAATTCCAACCACTGCTGAGGATTATATGCATCCCCCGCTCGTCGTGCCTGAATCGGCGATTCTTATCCCTAATAACTCTTTCGAAATTCGCACTCAGTTTCTTATAGAACTTAAAAATGATGCCTTTTATGGCAAATTTAATGAGTGTCCTCTTGAACATATTACCAACTTCTCTGATATGTGTCGTACTCTTGCTGAAGGTACCACGCTGGAATATGTCAAGATGAAAGCTTTTCGCTGGTCTCTCGCTGGGCCTGCACTAAAATGGCTGGAAGGGCTCAAACCAAGATCACTGATGACATGGGCCCAAGTAGAGCAAGAGTTTCTGAACAAATTCTTCCCACCCGCCAAAACAGCACATCTCCGCCAGAAAATCACCGCCTTCAAACAGAAGCAAGGGGAACCGCTGGCAAAGGCATGGGAGCGCTACAAGGAACTTCTGCGATCTTGCCCTACTCATGGACAGCCGCCCTACGTCATTCAAGAGATCTTCTTCAACTCTCTTGATCAAGGCACTAAGGACAGGATCAACCACTACACCCGCTATGAATTCCTGACGATGCCACCAGTGGACGCCTGGGGTGTGCTGGACAAGCTCACCAACTATGATAACAAATATGGGGCTACTTCAAGATATGATGAGAACTCCTACGGCAGGCCAGCACCATCTATGCCCCTTTATGAGCCACCAAAGGAGATCGACCCAGATGTCAGGGAGCAATACTACAGAGACCAGAATAAGAAGCTCCTCAAACAAGTGAAATATCTCTCTGTCAACCAGCCTTGCATAGAATGCGGATCGCAAAGGCACACCACTACTGAGTGCCCACACACAGAGCAAGTCAGGATGGCAGAACATCATGAGGAGGCAGCTTATGCTGGGGGTCCTAATCGCTATATGGGGGATCAAAGGCCTTATCAACAGCAATGGAATCAAGGTCCCCCTAGGAATCCCCCACCCTACAGAGCTCTAGGACATCCAGAAAGGGATCAAAGGAAGGATGATCTGCAATTAATCCTTGAGGAGATGCGGCGAAATCAGGGTTCCATCAACAACCAGTTCCAGAGCATCACCACCAAATTTGGAGAATTGGACATCTGGAAGAGGGGAATTGAGACTCAGATGGGACAGATCGCTGCACAGATGCCACGACCAACCGGCAAGCTCCCTGGGCAAACAGAACCAAATCCTAAGGGGACAACCGGACACGTCGCAGCCATCAAACTCAGGAGTGGGCATCAACTACAGGAGCCAGAGGTCGAGAAACAGCAGAGCCAAGCAGAACAACTCGAGGTCGACGAGCCTGTACTCGACATCGACAAACCCTTGGTCGACCTCGACAAAACTGTACTCGACACAGAGGAGAAACAGAGCCCAGACTCCGCTGCACAGACCAGCAACCCGAGCTCGACAAATCAACGCGAGGTCGACAAGACCCTTGTCGATCTCGACAAGCCCTTGGTCGATCTCGACAAGCCTCTGGCCGACGTCGACAAATCTGCAGCACCTTCTACAGCTGATCTGGCTTCGAAACAGAGAAAAACTCTTCCTTTCCCTTCTAAATCTCTTAAAGATCCCACTGCTGGTAGATTTAATAGATTTGTGAATATGCTGCAAGAGCTTAACTTCTCTATTCCTTTTACAGAAGCTTTGCAAGAGATGCCTGGGTATGTCAAATTTCTAAAGGAAATCCTGAGCAAGAAGCGGTCCATCTCAGAGATCGCAGGCGAATGCAAAGTACTCCACTTCCCTGAAAAAAGGCCAGATCCAGGTAAGTTTTCTGTTACCGTGGGCTTTGGTCAATACAAATATGATTCTTTATGTGATTTAGGAGCAAGTGTGAGCATTATGCCTTTATCAATCTGGCGGAAAGTTAAAATAGGATGCATAGAACCTGTGGATGCTAAACTATACATGGCTAATAATACAGTAGTAATCCCAACAGGAATAGTTGAAAATGTCCCTGTCCAGGTTGGAAAATTCTTTGTGCCAGCTGATTTCCTTATTATTGACTGTGCTGAAGATCCTACTAGTCCTATTATCCTTGGTAGACCATTTTTAGCAACTGCAGATGCCAGGATTAGTGTTAAGAATCGATCGCTCACCTTCACCATCGGCGATGAGGTTTTGGATTTCTCTTTTGGCCCTGCAAAAGAGGAGATTTCTTGGCTGGAGGTGAAAAGCATCAGCATCGACGGGACTGAACAAACAGCAAAGGAGGGAGCCAGAACTGTGCTCGAGGTCGACAAGGCGTACTCGACCTCGACAAGCCCCCAACTCGAGATCGACAAGCCTTCGTCGATCTCGACCACCACTGCTGAGCCTGAGACTTGTCAGGAGCCTAAGTATGGGGTCCCCCTACTCGACCTCGACAAGCTGTACTCGACATCGAGTAGCCCCCAGCCCGAAAACTTCTGTTTTGGGTCCGAACAGGTAAGTTCAGGTATGGATTCCACTCCTCCTCAGTCCATAAATAAAAATTTTAATGATTTGAATGGGGCTAAAACATCGTGGCGAGAGAATTTGCAGAAATTGAAGGCCACAAGAAAGAAAAAGAAGGAGAAAGGAGATGATGCAAGCAACCCTCTGTCAGCTGAGCTTGCATACTACCATCAGGACCTAGATGATCCAGGAGAAAGGTCAAGCATGAGCGGGCCCCAAAAATGATGGTCCTTGAGCGCAACCGGAGAAGTCGGCCTAGCGACTCTAAAATCTAGAGCATGTATTTAAAATTTTATGAACTTTTGGACACTTTGAACTTTTTTTTTGTTTTTTTGTTTTTTGTTTTTTGTTTTTTGTTTTTGTTTTTGAGTTTTTTGGGTTTTATATCTTCTTATGAATGCTTCATATGGATAGGTCTTGTTTAGAATCTAACATTTATAGGTCGAAAATCATACGAACGATCGCGAAAAGTGGAGGAAGAAGTCCCTGAAAATCGATCGGAATCGACGAAGGCCACGTCGACGATGACGAGAAGGAGAAGCCCAGCACTAGTCGACCTCGAGTAGGCCAACTCAATGTCGACAAGCACCAGAACACTCCTCGACTTCAGAAACCACCAGACACGGACAAGCCAACTCGAGATCGAGTAGCTTCTACTCGAGATCGACCAGGCACCTACTCGACCTATGCAGTGTTGTCCTCCTCGGCATGATTTTGTGAGTTTTCTACCCTTACCTTATTTTATTTTTTATATACAGTGGGGACACTGTAATGTTTAAGTATGGGGTGGGGGAAGGGCTTGCATTGTGCATATTTGATTTATTTGATCATATTTTACATATATGCATTATTTCTTGGAATTGCTACATGACTATTTTGGAATGCATTATTTGAATTATATGTGCTTATATGCATGTTTTCCAAAAATTTGAGAAAAATGACCCCCATTGAAATTTTTTAAATTATGTCATGGAAGTTTAAATTGGACTCGACGATGCAAAATTGGATTCATTAGAGATATAGCATGAAATTGCCTAGTAAAGGGAAGTCACAATGAAGTGCATTATTTTGATGAAAACCATGAAAGGAGGTAAAATTTGAAGTTGCTTTTGACATATTGCATGATAAGATGATGGATGACTTTATATTTCCATATAAATGCTCATTGTTTATATCCTAGCCTTACCTATGCTTATGCATCACAAAAGCCATAATATGCCTTATTTCAATTATTGCTCCACATGTTCTAAATATTTGCCATTCCTTACCCTATCCGGGGACTATGTTGAGAATGATGTTACATTATGGAAATGTTATATGGTGTTTGTGATAATTATCATTATATGGAGTTTGGAAGGAAATTATGTTTGAAATATATGGAAAATTTAATGAGTGAAAGAAAATCCAATCACCTCAGGAGATAAAGGTAGATTGACCCTGCTCTCTGAGATAATAGTTTGGAGAGATGGGACACATTGTGAGGAGTCCGAAGCACTAAGTATCCGGGGCCATTCATGACACCCATGTTTGCGACTCGCGAGAAGGCAGTGCCGAGGTTAGAGAGGTAAAAGCATTATTATTGAGAAAAAGCAATATGAAAGGTGATGAATTAAATGGAAAAGGAATGTGGAATGAAACTCAAGTTTGGAAAGTACTCCATTTCCCCGGATCATAAAAGCACCACATTGCCAAAAATTGCCCACCTTTTAGCCTTTTACCAATCTACTCCTTCATGAGCTTAAATTAAAGTCTTCTTGATTATCAATGTTTTGTCACGTATGAATTGTTTGTGCATAACCCTCCTTTTGTGAGTAGATGTTGCTTTTACATATTTGCACATGCATGAATCTGTGACACTAGTACCTTTTCGAGGATGGTAATTGATTGCAGGGACATATAAGAATGAATCTAAGATGTTGAGAGTTTTAATTACTTCCCCTGAATGACAAATAAAAGTATTGCTTGAGGACAAGCAAGCTTAAGTATGGGGTGTTTGTTGTGAGCGGAATCTGCCATGTTTTACAGCAACTTTTATATCGATTTCTGTATACATTTCATACAGTTGGGCTAAGTTAGTACAGAATCTGTGTAATTTATATTTATTTGCCAAAATTATGGAATCTACACAAGTTTCTGTTTAAATCGCAGAAATCGAGGCATTTACAACAACTTTACAAAAGGTCGGAAAAGCTCGGGAAATCACTACAGAAAGCCAAGATCAAAGCAGCGGAGCAAGCATGAGGACCTAGGCTACTCGATCTCGAGTAAGCCAGGTCGAGCTCGACAAGACATGCCTGACCAGTCTTGGTCGACAACACCTGTCCGAGGAGCCAGAGCCATCAAGACCCCGGACCCAACTCGACATCGACTACCCTAGGTCGAGGTCGACAAAGCCCCACAGCCCATAGCCGGAAGTTCTCGAGGAGATCAGGCCGAGGACGACAAGACGAGACTCGCTGCCGCGGACCAAAACTCGCTACCAGCGAGTGGAGCCAGTCGAGAAGAGCTGGCCGAGCAAGCCCAGTCGACAAGGCCAGCCCAACTCGATCTCGACAAGAGGTGGTCGAGATCGACAAGATCTTGTCCGAGCACACCCGAGCAGCCCGAGGAGATCCACCCGAGGAATACTTGTCGAAACCAACCCAACTCGATCTCGACAAGGGGTTGGTCGAGATCGACAAGACCCCGCGAGCCACATCGAGCCAGATCCGAGCAGAGTCAGCCAAAGCCGAGCCAGTCTACTCGACATCGAGTAGTCCTACTCGAGGTCGACAAGAACCCGCTTCCAGAAACTGCTCGACTTACCTAATCCGAGTAGACTTGACGATTCCTTGGTCGCGAAGGCGGAGTTCTATCCAAAGTCGCTGAGATCTATCCAAATTGATCAAGATCTATCATCATCTATCTATGGAAGGAGCCAGATCTATCAACTTGAAGACCTACCTAAATTAGTTTTATCTTTTTCCTTATTTAATTTATTTCCATGAACAATTTCTTTATCCTTTAAGTCATTAGATATAGATTTAGATAAAAATAGAATATCTTTTCCTTGGTTAGCAAGGGTTAGATTAGCTATAAATAAAGCCCATGGGGGCTGGTTTTCGATCATCCAATTTCAGAGAGACAGTTAGTTAGTTACACAGAGACGGTTTAGGGGATTCAGAGGTTTTAGGGTTTTGGCAAGTTGACGAGAGTTGATTGCCGGGATTGTAAAATCATTGGATTTAGTTTATGCAAGTTATTTTCTTTCCATCAAAGATGTCTGAGTTTGCGATGAGGCGTGAGTAGTCAACCCACTTCTAGGGTTGGGGCGAGCCCGACGATAGCCATGCAAAATTGAGGTAAAGATCGAACCTTTCTCATGTTTTGAGCATTTACCTACTTGTTGATGTGTTTATTGCCCATCTAATGGAGATCCATGTTAACCACTTGGATTATAAAACATAAAATCAGTAGAGACAATTAGGGTTTCTTGAGAGAGTTGTCTAATTGTTGGAAAAGGCGAGAGCTTAATCCTTTAATGCGATTTACATGATTATCTGTTTGATTCCGCCTTATGCATGCTTGGTTATCGTTGTTGCAAACCCCAATCTTGGAAGCCTTTTTCATATAGTTTACAGTCGAATTTCTGAGTTGTGTCGAAGATTTGCATTTGTCTTTAATTTTACAGTTTTTATATTTCTGTCTTTTAAAGTTTCTGTTTTTAGTCGACATAGACGAAGCCTTGGTCGATCTCGAGTTACCTTAGTCGAGATCGAGTAGGGAGTTGTCTTAGTCGAGTTAGTTGTTTTCTGTTTTCATCGATCTTCACCTTCTGTCGAGTTGAGTCTTGTCGATATCGACAAGTTATTGGTCGAGATCGAGTACAGTTTTCTGCTTTGCTTTTCTTTTCTGTCTTTGCTTTGTTTGTTTCTGTCTGTTTTATTTCTGTCTTTTAGTTAGTTATTTGTTTTATTGCTGTTACCCTTGCCGGGTTAGTTGCCCTTGCTGGGATATTTGTTTCTATTTCTGTGTTTCTGTGCCTGTTCTGCTGCTGTGTTGTGAGAATCTGATAGCTACCTGAGAACTGCTGACGTGCTTCCTCGTGGATTCGATCCTGACTTTACTCTTATTACAACGGGAGGAAGTCTTGTATTTATTTGCTGAGACAGGGGAGTCTATCTGAACTATATCTTATTCCATACTTGACCAACTCCTGCAACAACAACGCCCCTGTACATTGGATCTGGTTAAGGTATCGATGGTTGGTCTCGTCAAAGCTCTCGAATCCATAAGGCCCCTCCAAATGGTATATTACGCCCATGTACGTTGGATCTGCGTAATGCACTTCAATGGTTGGTCCTGCACAAAACTCCAACAGATGATTGTGGATGCTTGTGAGAACAACACAGAAAGATTGAGGAACCCTAGCCGGAAGCTCTGATACCACTTGATGTGCTCAGGAACTCTCCAAGCCGCCATGATCGACGACGAGGTTCCTCCTTTATTTGAAGAGATGAACTTTCTACAAGTAACCGGATATGTATGGCAAAATTCGCAGGCCTCTCACCGTTGAACCTCCCACACTCGATCTCAATCCTCTCGGAATTGCACTATGAGGATCTCGACCCTTCGACACCTTCGCCTCTCACTAGGGTGTCTCCCTCGGCATCTCACCAAAGAGTTTTGTTTTTAGCATCTCACCAAAAACATGATCATTAACCCGGAATCAAAGGAAACAAATGTGCTCAACTTTTCACTCAAAAATTCAACTTGTATTAGAAAATGGCAAGCCTTAGAAAATATATAGGAGACAATTATTGCCTCTTAAGTGGTTACAACCAATGTGGGACATTTTTTGATAGAAAGACAAAGGAAAAATCTATGAGTCTAGATCATATCATACACCAATCAGTCTAACAACACTTCCCTTTGAGAATCCCTCTGATCCATTCCTAGCTCACTCATCCACCTCTAGCTAGTACCTCTCCCTTAAAATCTTGCCATCCTAACCCTACTCCACACCTAAGGCCTATCCAGAAGCTCAACTATACTCGTTGGCTACTATTTTCGACAAATCCCAACTCACTCGGCTCTACTCTTGCTGACGCATCTTTCTTGCACCCCATCTCACACAACCACTTACCCAATCCAAATACCTCAAACTACCTGCTACTTTCCGACCTATCTCATCGAAGAATCTCATGACTCAAGCTCAAGAGGAAAACACCACCACCTATAAAACTCATAATCGATTTATTACCAGGTCAGTACACTTAAGCACAAAGGCACGTCATCACAGACACAAGTTAGTCAGGCAATCACTCATTACCAGCTCAGTATCTCAGTCATCACACATCCATTTAGTCAGTTTCAAGCACGTCGCACGACACTGATTCCAATTCACATAGGAGAGATCACACTTTGGATGAAGAACGTCATTCCTTGAGTCATCTAGGAGGATTACGTCTGCAACCGCCATCTTCGAAAGGCGTTCGTCCTTTGGTGACGTCCATCCTAGGGTCCATGGGCCATGGGCCCACCACAATTCCGTTGCGCCACTCTAATGCCATTCGATTGCTCATTTTCTCTTCTATGTCGATGTCCACCAAGGGAATCGCGAGGGGTTAGAAGTCACGAAGATAGGGGAGGGCAAGGGAGGACAACACGACTTCCTTAAGGATTCAGACACAGACTAGTACTAGAGATGACGAGACTCAAAACAAGACGCGGACCCGAGAGTTATAATAATGCCCTTAGGGTATTCTATAGGGTTACAGGTGCGGCAAACAAACACATGGCAATCACGGAGTATCTCCATCATATCATTCCACACTAGCATGTACCTATTAAAAGGAATATCATCGTCGTATGCGTCCATAACATGTTCATATAATCAATTTTACATGTACACATAACAAGCTAAAACTTATCATCTCATGCACTAATCATGCTTGACGTATTAAGATCATGTATGCACGAACCGACAATAGGCATATGCAACATAAGTTATATATGACATAGCGAGCATTATGGGATATCACGTGTATGATTCATTACTCACTTTAAGTGTACACATAAGCAAGTCAAAACAATGTGGGTTCTAGGTAAGCATGTTAAGATGCATCTAATAATCGTGTCAGGGGATATGGTTAACCCATTTGGGCATAGTAACTATCACATCCAATACAACTGTGTACGTGTAGCATGACAAGTATGGTACATAATTGCATGATGATCCATAATTAGGAGATGTATATCCTACATGATACTACCAACATTCATCAAGCAGGTACACAATCAACGAGGTCCAATTAGATCAATTTAGCATGTTAAGGAATTCATATCATATATATATTGATCATACAACGAGGGTTGACCACACTATCATGTACCTAATTCATGGGAAGACAATAATCATGGAAATTCATACACACGACACATATACTCATTCACAATTGCAATCATGCAAGATATCAGACAAGTCATGCTGAAATATATCAATGCATTATGTCATGCAATCACAAGGTGGGCTACTATCATAACCTGACAGAATTCTCCGAGGGAAATCGTTGACTCATCGCCCCGTTTCCCCGTGGGACGCTAGTATGACTCACTCGGTATGACACAAGGACATTCAAACCGTTTTCGAGAGGAGAGGGTAGAATTTTTATTTAGACTCTGGTGGTAAGAAGACACGGTTGACCGGTATAAGAATCGAGAAGGATAACTCCATAAGACAAATTACTTCTAACTCGGAATTGTTTGATTGATTACCCTCCCTAAAATACTCATGAATTTCCCATACCTGACATACCCCCGGAACGGCCGGAAGTAGCTAGTTGACCGACCCAAATTTCCCGTGGAAGACACCAACTTTAGGTACAAGACTCGGTAGAAGCATAGATGGTGGGGTACCAAACATGACTCAAAACGGGGAGAGCGGATGTTCTTCGACCCTTGCTAACATGCCTAAATGTTTTGGTGGGACGGTTGACGGAGTTAGAATCATCAAGGATTTGAATTATGGAAGAGCTATTCCGACAAGACAGGAATTCCAATGACATAAGAACAAGGTATTCTTCCGCTATTCCATTTGCACAATTATTCAATACATGATTCAAGTCAAGGCATACTGATTAGTTCGCCATCCTAAGCACAATAGCACTCAGCATGGAAGCAATCAACGGGATTAACAAGATCCTCTTCGAGGAGGATCGCCCTCAGGCCCAATTGGATATAATGCATACAATCACAGAGAGACGATTTATGCCGTCTTCGAGGGACGACCGATCGGAGGGGCAAACACCTCACGACCTCCTAACCCATGTCACTCCAACCTTCGGGTTCCTTAGAGTCTTCAAGTACACCTTTAAAAGAACAAGCTATATTTCGCCTACCCGTTCCCAACTACATCTAATAGGGATGGTCTAGCACCTTTACTACCCCTTCGTTTCCCTTTGTTTTATTACCGAATTTATTTACTCAAGTTCATATTTATCCGTTTGAGTTAGCCATATTAAATTTATTTTTCCCTTTCTAAAACATTTTGAAAGACCATTTGAAAACCTTGGGCCATTTTCAAAACCACTCCAACCTATCATTCTCGGTTAGCAAAACCTGGCTCTGATACCAACTTTGTAACGACCCAGGATTATGATTCCCGAGTTCGTTTCGAGGGATGAACCCCTCGTTAGGATCTTGCGCCCCGAGTACAGGTTGAAGGTTTGAAATTCTAATCTAACGTTTTCAAATGGGATTTCATACCCAAAATTCGAAGAGATCGTTGGAATCCCCGGGAAAGTCCCCTGTACATGTCATAAGTCTAAGCGTGAAAAACCATCAGTCATGCAAATAATGGAATCAATGTGTAATACAAGATGGTGACACGGCAGAGCCGAGTCAAAACCAAATCAATAAGTGTATTTATCGAAATCTAATAGGCGAGGTTAGTGAGGTTAGACCATTTCTTTGCAATCACCCAAGAGAGTTCCCACGTCCCGGAAGCAAGGAATAAACATGTTGCAAAACAAACTTAAAAAAATATGTATGCGGGGCGGTTTCATATAGAATCCCTACGCAATATAATCCCACGCAAGCAAACCCATACACACGCTAGTCCTAATAAAGATGCTTCAAGATGCAAGGCGAAATATTTACACACTAACATGCTCCTAAGATCAAGTGCATAAATATAATAAGGCCTTAGCACCGAATACCAAGTTGAATATCCCTCTCCTACCTCCACACCTTTCCGACAGGGCGGAGACTGGCCAGCTCGTGAATGCATTCCATTATAATCGGGCGGTACGCATGCCTAACCCGCTCCATAATCGGGCGGCACGCACGCATCTCATGATATAAGGAAGTTTCATGACTCGATTGACTCAGGACGGGACCCGATGGGACTAGGTCGTCCTATAACCCTAGCAATGACTCTAGTTACTTCATAGTTAATCTGTTTATAAAAGCAATGAGTAAACGAATGCTCAATCACGAGTGCAATCCTAGCAGGATACTACATGTCATGCTTTATTATGAATGCAAGAACCTAGTATGCACATGGCTACAAGCAGGGATATCTCTTTTCGAATATGAGTGATCTCATATAGGAACTCACCTCGCTATGCAGAACAACATAATAGAAGGTCCAGCATACATCATTAATAATTTCAAGATATTACCTAGATACATATCAGAACATATATATAAGTCTACATCTAATCATTCAATTACATAAACACACATCATTCAGTAAAGTATAACCACTTCATGATCATCATCTCATCAAGTTCAACCATTCATCATGTCATCACATTCCATAAGACCATATTATTCTCAACATTCCATTCAACCACATTCATATATTTGCAATAATACTTATATAGCCGCATGATCATATATCTCCAAAGTTCATCATATTAATCACAGCTCATAAGGCATAAGTCAAACAATACGAAATTCTAACATCTCATCATGCCGTTAGTCATTCATGCCATTAATTCACACAATCATGCTATTAGTCAACCAATCACATCAACATGATATTTAGTCATCGATCATATCAAGTTCCCAAGTTAGTCTCGAAATTCGTTTCCAATACCGAGTCAACATTAGAGTTCCCGACCTTTGAAAATACCCATCAAGTTCATTTTCCAAAACCCGAGTTACAAATCATTAGTCAAATCCACAATTCATTTTATTGAGGAAATCCGATGTGGTCAAACCATTTTCCCAAAACTCCTTTAAAATCCCAAGTTAGACCATTCATCATTCAAAACGCTTTCTCAAATCATCCAAAATCTCATTTCTAAAACATTACCCTTTAATCAACTTATTTTATTATTTTATCAAAACCATCTGACAAGATTAGGGTATTTCCAAAATTCCCCATTTAAATTTATTAAATCAATTTCCATTTACCAAAACAATTCTCAAACTTCAAAACATTTTCCAAATTCTTTTCCTTTTTAAAATCCAAGTCCAATAATATTATATTTCTAAATCTCAATAATAGTTTTATATTTTTAATCCTCATTAATAATATAATTTAATATTTTATATGCCATTTATTACACATTTTATATCGAAAATACAATAGTCTTAAAAACCATCTTTAAATACATTTTAGGCCCAAGAGACAAGAAAGATCCAAAACCTTTTGTAAATATTCAGATCCGGCCCACAACACAAGACCCATTCCCATTTAAATGAACCGAACCGATTTTGGTTAAACAAATAGTTGAACCGTACCCACAAAGTAAGAAAGTCAGAACCGGACCAATTGACACTCTTCATCCCCTTCCCCTTCAAATCTACAATCGACGGGAAAAAGAAGGGAAGGAATGAAGCTTCTCGCCAAGGACGACTGGCGGATCCGACTACCTTCCCGACACCATTGAACGGGGAATCAGACAAAGAAAGGGGAGGAAAAGAGGTTATCACCGAGGATTCAAAGTCGGGCGCGTGGTGAAAGGAGGAAGAACGAACGAAATGGAGCCTTACCGTTGTCCATTTTTAATTTCTCCAAATTCAGAAGAAATTAAAACGAACGAAATGGAGCCTCACCGAGGATTCAAAGTCGGGCGCGTGTAAAGGCTCGGATTTTTAAATCCTAATTTTTGAAAAGAAGAAATTAAAAATGAATTTAAATCGGATTGTATTCGGATACTTCAAGGAAAACTCGTTCTAAATTTAATAAATCGAATTTTAAAATTCTTAAAGCGAATCCCGACCTAAATTTTAACTTTAAGGATCGAATCCGTCTTTCCTTTCGGGATACAAAAATTCCTTCAGATTGCGGTATTCTATTCGAAATTTTTATTTATTTTAAATGATAGGCATCCTTTGCCTTAGTCAACGGCTATAGCAGCTTCGCCTTCCTAGCCCTCCAGCTTGCTCCACCCTTCTTTTGGCTAAAGCAACACGCCAACACTCCAGCTCTTCCTAATTTAGGCAAGCAAACACCCCCTCTCCTACTTCCTCCTATCACTTTGCTTTCCCCAATCTTGACAAGAGCATTCCTCTCCCTCTTTGGTCCAATTGAAGACCCTCCTCTCCTCACCTCTGATTGAAACCCAAACCCAAACACAAGAAAACCCCCAAAACCTTACCCTATTCTTTCTCCCTTGATAGCATGTGCCGAGACCTCCCACAGCCCAACACCTCCACCTTTGTCATCCTTTGCTCAGCTGCAACACCTCTCCACAACCATAACAGTCATCGTCGTCGCCTCCATTGGAAGCCGAAACCGAGAGCATCAAGGACCAGGCCCTGTTTTGTGGCAAGCCCAAAATCAGTCACCACCTCTTTATCCTTCAATCTTCCATTATGAACCACCCGCAACAGCATCTCCATCACCTCTCTGACGACCAAGAGAGCCCAGATCCACCAGGAGCACCCCGGGACCACCGGCGCCGCCACCTTCCTCTTCCTCTCCTGTTTTTCCGTCCAAGACACGGCAAGCCTCCCTCCTCTTCACTTTCCGCTCTCAAACGCCATAAAGTCGTGCCTTTAAGCCCTTTCTTTCGTCCTAGCCCCCCCTGGGCGTTGATCCACCCCGACGAAGCTGCATCGACTCCAACGGGCGTTTTCTGGTGACATTTTTTGAATCTCGGTGAGCACCCTACAACCTCTTCCCCTTGATTCCGATTTGAAAACCTGTAAAGGTCCCTCCTTTTGACCTCTCCATCCGTTCTAGGTTGATAATCGCAGCCTCAAGCCTCCAATGAAGCAAACCATGCCTCCGACGACGATCTCCGGCAAGCCGACAACCACAAAGAACCCCCGGTGTGCCTCGACCCCCCCTCTTTTTTCTTCCTTGTGTGTTGTTTGCAACGTATTTCTGACATGGGAGGCCGAGGAGTGAAACGATGGAGTTTGGGGTAGTCAATGGCGGTGAGAGTGGTGCGCTCGGGAGCTCTGGCGGGGGAAACGCGAAAGCGGTTCAGTGCGAGTAGCTGCGAGAGAGTGGAGCGATTGAGCGAGGGAGCAGCGATGGAGGGGAGGTGAGTGAGAGAGAGAATGTGGATGGGAGCGGGAGCAGGCGAAGGAGTGAGCCCAAGCCCGCCGATGAGGAACGCTCCAGAGGAATCGGGAGGAAACTGAGGAAGAAGACGTCCCTCCTTGTGAGGCCCGTCTCCACATCAGCATTGGCCCACTTCTTTTCTTTCTTTCCTTCTGATGCCGGAATTGAGAGAGTGAGGATAGGTTTTGTTACTTTGGGCCGGGTCTGGGTATAAAAGAGAGTTGCTGGGCCTATTTTAATCTCAAAGAAAACTTGATTGGGTTTTGGGCCTTTTCTTCTTCTTGGCCTTAATTTATGAATAAAATTGGTTATGTAGGTTTAATTGGAGAATGGATTTAATAAAAATAAAAAGAGGATTTTGGAAATATACTAAACTTGCCGGATTTATCTTGAAATAATAATAAAATAAGTTGATGAAAGGGTAATGTTTTATAAATGGATTTTCGGGATGATTTGAGAAAACGTTTTGAATGTTGATTTGATCTAACTTGAGGTTTTGAAAGAGTTTTGAGAAATCTTGAGATAATGACTTACCTTTCCTAACTTGGTGAATAAATTTGATGACTTATGTGAGATATTATATGCTTAGTAACATCAGGAGAAGACTTATTTTTATTACTTATATATATGTGTTAGGTGATCATCTGTGACATGTTGGCTTCCTGTATATACCTAGTTGTTGCCTTTGGATGTTCTGCACTTGTAGGTGAGTTCCTATATGAGCTCACTCAGATTCGAAAAGAGAACTCTCTGCTTGTAGCCATGTGCATACTAGGTGCCTGCATTCATAATAAAGCATGACATGTAGTATCGTGCTAGGATTGCACTCATGTTTGAGCATTCGTTTACTCATTCCTTTTGTAAACGTACAGAACGGTTGTTATCTGTGAAGTAACTAGAGTCATTGCTAGAGTTATAGGACGACCTAGTCCCATCGGGTCCCGTCCTGAGTCAATCGAGTCATGAAACTTCCTTATATTATGAGATGCCTGCGGGCTTTATTATGGAGTGGGTTGGGCATGCGTGCCGCCCGATTATAATGGAATGCATTCACGAGCTGGCCAGTCTCAGCCCTATCGGATGGGAGTGGAGGTAGGAGAGGGATATACCACTTGGTATTCGGTGCTAAGGCCTCATTATATTTATGCACTTGATCTTAGGAGCATGTTAGTGTGTAAATATTCCGCCTTGCATCTAGAAGCATCTTTATTAGGACTAGCGTGTGTATGTGTCTACTTTTGTGGGATTATATTGCGTAGGGCTTCGATCTGACACTGCCCCGCATACATATTTTTTTAGGTTTGTTTTGCAACATGATTATTCCTTGCTTCTGTAACGTGGGAACTCTCTTGGACGATTGCAAAGAAATGGTCTAACCTTAGATTTTGATAAATACGCTTATTGATTTGGTTTTGACCCGGCTCTGCCATGGCACACTCTTGTATTACACCTTGATTCTAATATTTGCATGACTATTGGTTTTCCACGCTTAGACTTATGACAGGTACAGGGGACATCCCCGTGGATTCCAACGATCCCTTCGAATTTTGGGTATGAAATCCCACTTGGAAATGTTACATTAGAATTTCAAACCTTCAACCTGTACTCGGGGCGCAAGATCCTAACGAGGGGTTTCATCCCTCGAAACGTAACCCGGAAATCATAATCCCGGGCCGTTACAAAGTTGGTATCAGAGTGAGGTTTCGCAAACCGAGTATGATAGGTTGAAGTGGTTTTGAAAATGGCCCTAGGTTTTCAAATGGTTTTTCAAAATGATTTAGAAAGGGGCAAAATGAATTTAATATGACTTACTAAAATGGACTAAAAATGAACTTGACTCAATAAATTCGGTAATCAAACAAAGGGAAACGAAGGGGTAGTAAACACGCTAGACCATCCATATTGGATGTAGTTGGGAACGGGTAGGCAAAAATATAGATTGTTATTTACAGATGGGCGTACAAGACTCAAAGGGATTGAGCCGTAGTGATTGGAGTTGCGAGTTAGGTAGAGATTATGAGGTTTTGCCCCTTCGGTCAGTCGCCCCTCGAAGGGCGGCCTTATGATAGCTTGATTGTTGATTGTTCTGTGTTGAGTGTTGTTTGCTTAAATTGGAGACCTGGTTGATAATTCTGACTGCGAATCACGTGTTAAATGCCTATGTGAATGGAATAGCGGGAAGGGGGGGGGGGGGGGTGGACCTTCTGCCATTATATAATCGGGATCCCAGTCCTTGTGGGATTGCATTTGATCTCTTAAGCCTGATTACTTCCTTCTTCGGTCTTCTTTTCCCGACCCCACTAAATGTCTTTATTGTGCTTTCCTTGTAATGTCGGTATTATATTTGAGGTTGTATGGGAGTACGCTACTACATGAGCCCTTTTCTACCCTACTTGAGAGTTACACGAATATTTTACGGGAAACAAGTCATGGGGTTCATGGAAGTGAGTCAGAGTCGCCCTTGTAGATCTCTGTCGGGTTATCTTAGTTGTTTCGTCCATGATTGTATGATTTTATATGTACTCCCCCTAGACTTGTAGATTGATCCATAGTGTGAAATTATGCCTACATGTCTTGATGTCCATGTTTAACCGGTTTTTAAGTCTGTGTTACATCTGTTATCCCCCCATATCATCCCAGCCTAATCTACTTAGTATGTGCATTTTTATACTAATGCTTTAATGTATGTGTCATTTGTTAGGGAGCTACATAATTCTATGTAAATAGGCTCATGATAGTGTGATCGTTCCATTCTGATATCCTGTTAGAGTGAGTCTTTACTTGATGAATGCGTGTTACAACTTGATGCACAACCTGATTTCATTGGTTCCTCGCCTCGTCATACTAATGATTGATTAAATGCGTATGTCGCAAGTTACAAACTCGCATGATGGTTACTCTCTCCTGAGTTAGGTTCATGATAGTGTGACCCTTAGCATATCAGTTTTACTCTTGCTACTCCTCGTGCCTTTATGACCACTAAACCATAGCATGCTTACCTTCATGATTTCTGTGATGTCTTCTCCTGGTCAATGGTATTCTCTCGTATTTCCCTGAACGTATGACTTGATATTTTGTGCATGTACCATTTAAATATTTGCATGGACCCGTAACTATCTATCATCGTATCCATGCTTAGCTATCTTGGATTAGACCCATGTTATACTCCAATGTATGTCTGTCATACTTCTAGATCATTACGGTGTAGCTTATTTGACTCTTTGCAAACTGTTTTGCTAATCGAATGAACGTATGTATGACTCATGAGTTAGTATCATGTTTTCGCATATAAATGATACATGAATGCTAGGGCGAGTCTAGTCGAAGTACCTTGATTGTATTCATGTTCGATATGTGTCGGTAACTTGTCATGCTTGCTTCATCACGTGAATATAATTGTTCCATGATGTGATAGTACAGTACCCTTCTATGTAATCCTATGATGGTTCATTAAATCCTAGCATGATTTATAATCTAGCGTCCACGATGTTCTCTTGTTCACTTTGTAAA
The DNA here is from genome assembly GCA_037127255.1 of Persicaria tinctoria. Taxonomy (NCBI): domain Eukaryota; kingdom Viridiplantae; phylum Streptophyta; class Magnoliopsida; order Caryophyllales; family Polygonaceae; genus Persicaria; species Persicaria tinctoria. The sequence goes on along the minus strand of JBANSL010000012.1, from coordinate 34,427,283 downwards.
GATACCCATGTCTTATCATGTATCGCTGGCATCATGTAGGATCACGATATGACTTGGTATATCCATGTGTTAAATACGTGCCCTGGTTGTATACTGTCAATCTATACCTGTGTACTTGCATGCTTTATATCCATGTGAAGTCGTGCTACCTTAAGCTCATGTTGCCGTTTCCGCCATATTCCCCCATTGTCCTCATATGGCACTACTAGAAAACTTCAATTATACATCTGTTGTCAACAGATGTCTTTCAAAAAATATTCCGATCTCTTTGTGCGTGTAGTAAAAGATCAAAATTTCTACATCGGTTTTAAACAGATGTCTTTTATTAATTAGAACCCCTCAATTTTGGTTATGACGTGTTCACTTGTTGATGAATATCCATAATTTGTCATTTGAAAACATGTGAAGATGTCCTCCTAAAGCAAAAAAGTAACATTTACATCTTTATTTATAAAAATAATTGATGTCTTAATAAAACATAGACAACAATTTTTGTTGTAGTGATCACGTTTATAATCATGTTCTATATATAATTTATGATTTTATATTGTTTTAATTTAACCGACCACATGAAATATAGGCATAACTGATGTGTTTTCATGTTATCGACATCACATTGAGAGTATTCATTCTCTGTGTATTAATTTCATGTCCATTATATGTGATATTATATTGTTCTAAAATAATGCACTATGTTAGTTGTATACACAGAAGATGTCGTTTCATACATTTGTATCAGTTTTTTCAAAATAAAATGATGTTGTTGCTCCATTGATACATCTATTTATTTCGTAGATAACGATGTTACTTTGACAAATATATATCAGTTCATATATCATTTTTAATGTTCAAACTTGTTTTTCAGATTGATTTAAATGTAAAATGACGTTGTTACTCCATTGACACACGATTTATTTTGTAGATAACAATGTGTATAATTTATATTGGCATCTGTTTAAATAGACGGATCTGATGTTAAATGTATGAATGCATTACAATTTTCATATTTAATCTAATTTTTTTGTTTGGATATGCAACACACTTTTGTCGGTAGAACATCGCATTCATGTACATGTATACTAACTTCATGTTGTAACGTTCACAAAAAAATACACTACCGCTATTCATAGCCACAAAATTGGCTAGCCACAACATCACAAAAAAAAGATAAATGGCTAGCCCCTATATCTACGACATACATTATACCTGTGATACTATATTAACTTCTTGTAAGGTTATACCCTTTCCTCCAGTAATATTGTATACAACACCGGTAGCAGATTGGATGGATGATCCAATAAGAGGAGTCAGAGTTGCTTTTTTGTCTGCTTCTTCTTCTTTTTGATTCTTGTTGGGCGAAACACCTACTCCAAGCATTGCAGTACCGTAGTCCTTCATGACTATCTTCACATCAGCAAAATCCACATTTACAAGTCTTAGTATCAGTTAAATATAACAAGTTACTTTTAGAAGCTACAAGAAACAAGCTAGCACAAGAAATTATATTTAAGCAAATGTCATGACAGTTTGTCGCTGATTAATATCATAGTTGGCTTCTTCATAGCCTCCCGTGTCACCTTTTAAGTGTTAACATCCAAAAGATTTCCTGATAATGAGGGGAGGATAAATCCCCTAATACAAAACCATTTGCCTTATTCCTTACCTCAATTCAGTTGTATCATTGAATCTTTTTAAGCCTCATTTTTTTCATTGACACTGTCAAGTTTTCTAAAACATGACAATATAGACATATAGAATATTAAAACCAAAGAATATATGGTAGGGATCATTCCTTTTACTTTGGTTTGAGTGATCTTATTAAGTTGAACTTTTGTTTAACTTTTAATGGTTTGGTAATTTTGATTATTTTATAGAAATAATCAAAATTCATCCTTATTTCTGCAAGGATGAATCCCGATGAAGCAGAAATTCCCTGCAACTATGTCAACAAAAAATAAATATATCTGTGGAGCTAGCATGATACTCACAGGAGGTGCAAGTCCATCGTCATCCAATTTATCGTAGGAACCATGCCGCATACCCTACAGAAGCAACAGGTTCAATACCAATCTATAATGCAGAGAAAGCCTAGTGTAAAATTCAATTCTGGATTCTTACCATTGTATTAGATCTGTCTGGACGGCCAAAATCCTCCTTAACCAGGGTACCCATCTTCTTCTCCTCATCCCTAAAATTGAAAGGAAAAAGGTAAACAAAAAAAAATGGAATTAATAACCAGGCAGAACATTTATAATAAAACAACCAAGCATATGTACAAGATTCATGCACCTGTAGGAACGGAAGAATAATGATCTGAAAACCCCACGATCTATGGAAGATTGGTTCATGATAACAGAATCGTCTTGATTGTATCCAGAGTAGCAGGCAATGGCAACAATGGTATTTTACAGGCATAAAACGGTAAATAAAATGTCAACAGAAAATCAACTTATGGCAATAGATGGCATGCTACGATACAAGGAAAGAATGGTTACAATTCCAGCTGGAAGCTGCCTGAAATGCAGATGTTCCATGGCTCTTGTAGTAACAAGAGGCTTATGTGGATAGTATAGAACATAGGCCAATGTATCCTGAAGAAGTGAAATGAGTCCAATAGAAGGACCAAAAAATGATAAGATTACAAAATAGAGATACACTGATGATAGAAAAGATGCCAAAGTGATGAGCATTATGTATCTACATATCAAAAGGAAGAGAAATACCATGCGGAACTGATAGTTTGTCACATAAATACGGTAAATACCCATGGCCTGTTTGCCCATGATTGATATGTATTACGGGGAGACTGCAGGCAAGAAGCAGGTTAGTACTGAGTAGGATGAAAAACAAGTGATTTTTAAATCACAAAACACATGAACCAGAGACATTGAATACCTGGTTATGGTCAGGGAATGGAATAATAGAGGCGCAAACCAGAGACAATGAGGGTATGTTTCAGAATATGCTTCATCGGGATTCATCCTTGCAGAAATAAGATTGTTAGAGTCACCATGGCTTCCATTGTGCTGCCTTAGAGATGAATCAGAGTATTTTTCATTGCTATCAAACATGTCCTCTTCCGGAGCAGCTCCTGAAATACAAGTAAAGAAAAGGTTAGTTTTCTTTTGATCAGTGACCACCAAAGTGGTCATAACATAGAAAGACTCGTCACTGATTTCACACATAATCTGAAAGCAACATTACAAACATAAGAAACAAGGACAGTTTGATCTTTATAGCCTACAAGCTCAATACATATGTATGAGAAATTGATCATTGACAATAAAAAATCAACAGTGAAGAGCAATTAAGGATCACATTATAAAAGCAAATATGTCAACCAAAGTTAAAGGTACCCGTCAATCCCCTTTCATTATAAGGTATAGGTAGAAAGGGTCTCAAATATTTATTAGTAGGCAGTAGAAAATGTCAAATTTGAGCAGCAAAGCACAAAGAATCAAACCAAAAAGAGCATCCCCTAAGCATTATAAAAGTGAAAGTTTGTATTATTGATTTGATTTAATCATTTACAATGAAAAAAAATGACAACAACAAACATAAAAACAGTAATCTTCAACAAACATAAAAAAAGTAATCTTTGCTGTCTAATGGAAGCAATTCAGTCTTAAGATGCAACAAGGAGACAACAACCATAATTAGCTTTAAACTTCTGGATTAATGTTATTTCTGTGAACTTTCAGCCTGATCAACTCCATTATTTTATATAGTATAAGGAGTACCCAAAACCCATAATCTGACCCACAAACAACAGATAACAGAAACCTAGTTCATTAATCCCTACGGATATCGGAGCAAACCCTAGAACACCATGGATGTAGTTAGATTCTAGTTCTGGGGTTTGATAATTTAAAGGAAGCTTTGCTCTCCCTGGGATATCTATAGAAACAAAGGCACCAAAAAAGGTTTGTCAGATAACAGAAACCATGAAGATTAAACAAAATTCCAAAGAAATTGATGATCTAGCAAACAAAAAAAGAGCTCCAGGATACAAATTGTTTCTATTTTCCAGCAAGTCGATCGATAAAATACTAAAAAATCCCCAAAATCTAGGGCTAGAAATGGGGAAAACCAAAAGGATGGGGTTTTTCATCCATGATAGTAACAGAAATAAAAAACGACATGGTAGGCTAGGGTTTATGAGAGAGAAGAAGAACAGCTTACCAACGGCGCCGACCGATAGCGCCACCAAGAGCGACATTGCAGGCTATCTCTCGCCATCTTTTCCTTTCCTCCTTCGATGTCGAAACCCTAACAAAAAAAAACCCCAAATTAAAATTGATGGAAGATGGTGAGAACAAGAAGAAAGAATGGTGGGAGGAGGCTCCGCAAGGAGTGTACCCGGAGAACAAATGTGGTGAGGTTTAGGGTTTCGGAAAGGGATTGTGCTAGAGAGAGAGAGAGAGAGAGAGAGAGAGAGAGAGAGAGAGAGAGAGAGAGAGAGAGAGAGAGAGAGAGAGAGAGAGAGAGAGAGAGAGAGAGAGAGAGAACAGTCACGAGGATGAATGCGCCGACCGGTGCTTGAGTGTTCTCAGATCTGGTGAGAGAGAATGGTAAGGTTTGAGGTTTCGGGATACCATCGGGAGAAAGAGGCCGAGATCTCGGATCTGAAGGGAGAGGACAAGGAGAAATTGAGGATGAAAGTAAAAGAAAGAGGAGAGGTGGCGGCGACAGTTGTGGCGGTGGTGGTAGCGGCGTTAAAAACAGTTTACAGAGAACACCAGGAGAAAGAGGCCGAGATCTCAGATTAGGAGGGAGAGGAGAAGGAGTAGAAGTCGAGGATGAAATTAGGGATCGAGAAAGAGGAGATTTGACGGTGTCGGTGTCGGCGGCGGTTGTGGTGATGGTGGGGGCGGTGGCGATGCGGCGGCAACAGTGTACAGAGAATATTGGGAGAAAGAGGTCGAGATCTCAAATTTGGTGGTGAGACTAAGGAGAGTGAAGGTAGAGAGGATACGTACATAGGAATATAGGATGTCCGGGGATTGTTGAAATTATTTTTTTCAAAGTATGGGCGGGTGTTCAAATTTTTTCTAAGTGTTTCAATTCCGCGCTTTTCAACTTAAAAATTCGAAACCGCGCGTTTTAAATTTTTTTAGAACGAATAATTTAACATCTGTCAAAATTTTTTACTGATGTCTAATTTTTTTTCAACATCGCAAATTTAAAAATTGATATAATAAATTAATTTAACATCTGGTGTTTTTTTGACAGACTTAAATGGTGTGATGTCTAATTGCAGTATTCTAGTAGTGTGGTCACATTACGATTGGTTGATCCCTTAAATGCATTCGTGCTAGTTGCCAAATGAACATGTAATCTTTGCTGCATAGCCATGCATCTTATCGTGTTAAAATATATCATATAGGACCCGTGAATTATGACTTGTGTGTATTCATGCTCTACCTGCTTTATGACCTGCTCTTCCGTAGGATAGACTCCGCAAAGTCTTGTATTCTTCCCTACATCTCTAATGTGCGATCTTTATAACTGTTTATGAAGTGATAGACCCAGTTATAGAGTTAGTGCCTATTTTCAACACATGTTAAGCATTTGGTGATTATCAATGTGTACCTATTATCTCATCACTTGATGTTGTTTCTGCATGTCCCCTGGCATTCTTAATGCTTCTGGAAATGAATAATCTGGCACATCACATGTCCATGCACACATCACGGTATCTATAAGGCACTCGCATGATTACCTTTTCATACATAATAATGTATCTTACCATCCCCTTGAAACATGATATCTTAGGAGCATTTTCCTGTTTTGCACTATGATATGTGCATGACTTCTTCATCACAGCTGCTTATATTCCTTTTATATGTGCTAATTATAAGGTGCAATAGTGGTCCTGCTTAAACTTCTATGATTCGTCCCACTATTATGTGGAGATGCTCGATGCATCCTATTCATATACATTTGTGACTATCATGTAGTAACTTGTAAAATCTATGCCTGTAGAGATATGACTCACACGATCGCATGCTCAACTTGCATCTCATGTAGCCAATCTTGTCATAGGTTGTGATAGCCTTGCTATACTCTCTCTACATGAACTTATGACTGTCCAAGCATGTTAGATATTGTTAGTCCAATTAGAATGCTATGCCTCCACAGAGTTGTCTCATGCTAAGTATGATTAGTGGCATGCTTATGAGTGTTCTCATCTGAATTGTTGTCCTTATCACATGATGCCCTTCTGATGCTTAATTGGATAAATTCATATTTTGGTGGGATATGTGTTAATTAGCAATTGAGTATCTAGTTGCATGTTATACCCTACGACATGGTAGATGCATATATACATGAAATGTGATTTTGGTGTTAAATTGTTCCTCAACGATTATCCTTGATTGCGTTTATTCTTTGACAATATATTACTAGTATCATGGAGGAATGCTTTCCAACCATAGCTCATTATATGTTGGCATCCCGCATTTATCCTATCATAAGAACGTTGTTATCACATGACATGGTTTCTATATGGCTTTATATGATCCTTTCATGGCATTAGTCTAATTGATAGGAAACATCTCGATAGATCTACATATGATCCCACATTGATTATGACCTGCTTATGTGTACCTGTCACGAACAATTTACCCTACGTGTAACGCTCTGTGCTCTTTGCTAGATTTTGCATGAGCTTTATGTCGCACAAATCTATTGTGCATCCATGTATACATGTTTCTTATACATATCAAGATTGTCTGATATACGAAATGAAAAGTTGCTAGCTAGTCTGTTATGCCCTATGCAGAACCCGATCATGTTTTTGGTTGCCCCTATTTGTTAACATCTTTTATTAAGGTAGGTACATGTTAATGTCAAGTGATGCAACTAGTTTACTCCATGATTGGTATGTGTTTTGCTTGCTGCTCTTGTAACCTCGTAGAGTTTCATAAGGGCACCTTACTCCTTCTTGGGTCGGGATCTTGTTTTTCGTCGTATCACTGTCAGTTGGTATGTGTTTGGTTCTGTGCGGAGTCCGGGTTGTCCTACTTGTCTCTCTCCTATCTCCGCTAACTAAAAAGTTGCTTGCAATACCTTGATGAACGATGACGTAGAAAAGAGCATATTTAGCCAAATAGCATGAGAGCGGCACAACGGAAGCACGGTGGGGCCGTAAACCCCGGGTCCTAGAACTAACATATCGATTCTTTGAATGATGAACTGGTAGTGGACGTTACATGGTTAACCTTTACTTATGAGGATGGATTTTAGTGCTCTAGTGTGTTCCTATCTGACTGACCTTGTGATGTGATTGATGTTTTGTGTTGATAGGCCTTGCCTGAAATCTTTTACTCGTAGAATGTGAATTATACCTGCTGAAATCCTGACTTGTGTTGGTAATAATGATATTATGTGTCTCGATAATATGTGACAACATCATATTGCGATGTTGACGTGATATTACCTTTTCTCGAATTATTATTAGCATGAGGTTATTTGGTAACTTGTTTTGCTTTGTTGATACCGGATAATCTGCAATACTTGATGATCGTGATAGTATCTTAGGATTTATGACATGTGACCGTTTTGGAACGATGAGAGATAATGATGTATAAACTTAGTGTGAAATCATGTTATATTGTACTGACGTGAAATACTTGGAGCTAAGTGACAGTAGAATATAGGGTCCATAGTATAGGGTGCATGTTATCCTAATATAAGGGTATGCAATGTCCTGTTGAGTTAAATGTTGTTGTGATGCTATTTTGTGTTGTTATGTTGTTAGACTTTGCTACTGCTGAACCATGAGAGCATGACCGATTCTATGTTGACACTTGAACATAAATTGTTGAAATGTGATTGTGTTGATATCTCTGTACATTGATAATTCAAAAAAAAAATTGTTGAGATGGATTTTGTTGTGTTGACTTGTTGCCCTTCTATTAGATTGACACCCCTATTGTGACAAATTATGTTGTGTTGGTAGTGGTAAGTAGGAAACCATGTTGATGTGATCTACTAAGGTTGAGACTTGATGTGTATGTGTACGTGTTGCCCTTTAAAAATTGACATTTCTGCTTGATGCATTCGTATTTGTTGACACCTAGTACATGAAATTCTAATGTTGAGTGTGATGTTTCAATTTATTGGTGTGCGACAATGTTGTTAATGGCTATTCATGTTATGGTTTTGGTGTGGCCAATCTCGGTGGTTAGTTGTTTATGAGGTGACATGTCTTGGTTATGTTGATTCTGATAATGGCTAAAAATCCGTACATTGGAATTGTTTTTTAGATTGGATTATTCCACCTCTTGAATTCTGAATTCGCTTGACCAACTTGGGATTTAAAGGGTTTTGAAAGAGTTTGGAAATGACTAACTCAGATTTTAAAAGCTTTGGACGGTTTTGAAGTCGAGAGGTTTTGCTTGATTTTGAAAGGTTTTGAGAGGTTTTGAAAAGGGCTAACTTGGAATTGGGAAGAGCGAAAATGATCAAGAATTTCAACGATTTTGAGGCCAATCTTTTTCAATTGCGGAATCCCCTTTGAAACTTTTCAAACCCGGGCAACTCTATGATAATTCACGAAGTATATACAAGCATTTTATGAGGGTGCTTGTAGGGTGCTTGCTAAGACCTAGTGATGAGATTGTAGAACTTTTAGAGTTGTGATACTTCTAAAAGGTCGGAGCGAGGATGTAATAGGGGTGCTTATTGCATACTTGTCAATGCCAATTGGAGATATAACGACCGCGACTAGGATGTTGTGAGAATCCCGGAAGACGCAACCGAGATGATTACAACATCCTTGGACATGGTCCCTGGACTCGTCAATTTCAAACTTCATCCCCTACTTTGTTTTGGTTTTAGTCTCGGGGACGAGACTTGTTTTAGAGGTGGATGATGTAAAGGTTCGGATTTTTAAATCCTAATTTTTGAAAAGAGGAAATTAAAAATGAATTTAAATCGGATTTTATTTGGATACTTCAAGGAAAACTCGTTCTAAATTTAATAAATCGAATTTAAAATTCTTAAAGCGAATTTCGGCCTATATTTTAACTTTAAGGATCGAATCCGTCTTTCCTTTCGGGATACAAAAATTCCTTCAGATTGTTGTATTCTATTCGAAATTTTTATTTATTTTAAATGATTGGCATCCTTTGCCTTAGTCAACAGCTATAGCAACTACACCTTCCTAGCCCTCCAGCTTGCTCCACCCTTCTTTTGGCTAAAGCAACACGCTAACACTCGAGCTCTTCCTAATTCAGGCAAACAAACACCCCTCTCCTACTTCCTCCTATCACTTTGCTTTCCCCAATCTTGACAAGAGCATTCCTCTCCCTCTTTGGTCCGATTGCAAACCCTCCTCTCCTCACCTCTAATTGAAATCCAAACCCAAACACAAGAAAACCCCTAAAACCTTATCCTATTCTTTCTCCCTTGATAGCATGTGCCGAGAGCTCCCACAGCCCAACACCTCCACCATAGTCATCCTTTGCTCAGCTGCAACACCTCTCCACAACCACAACAGTCGTCGTCGTCGCCTCCATTGAAAGCCGAAACCGAGAACATCAAGCATCGGGCCCTGTTTTGTGGCGAGCCCAAAATCAGTCACCACCTCTTCATCCTTCACTCTTCCATTACGAACCACCCGCAACAGAATCTCCATCGCCTCTCTGACGACCAAGAGAGCCCAGATCCGTCAGGAGCAGCCCCGGGACCACCGGCGCCGCCACCTTCCTCTTCCTCCCCTGTTTTTCTGTTCTCAAACGACATAAAGCCGTGCCTTTAAGCCCTTTCTTTCGTCCTAGGTAACCTTCTCCCTTCAATTCCGATTCAAAACCCTGTAAAGGTCCCTCCTTTTGACCTCTCCATCCATTCTAGGTCGATAATCGTAGCCTCTAACGAATAAAATTGTGCCTCCGACAACGATCTCTGACGAGCCGACAACCGCGAAGAACCCTCAATGAGCCTCGGTCCCCCCTCTATTTCCTTCCTTGTGTGTTGTTTGCAATGTATTTTTGACATGAGAGGCCGATGAGTGAAACAGTGGAGTTTGGGGTAGTCAATGGCGGCTAGAGTGGTGAGCTCGGGAGCTCCTGAGGGGGAAGTGCGAGAGATGATCAATGCGAGTAGCTGCGAGAGAGTGGAGCAATCGTGCGAGGGAGAAGCGATGGAGGGGAGGTGAGTGAGAGAGAGAGAGAGAGAGAGAGAGAGAGAGAGAGAGAGAGAGAGAGAGAGAGAGGATGGGAGCGGGAGAAGGCGGAGTAGCGAGCCCAAGCCCGCCGGCGAAAAGCGCTGCAGAGGAATCGGGAGGAAGCTGGGGAAGAAGACGTCTGTTGTTGCAGGAGTTAGTCAAGTAATGAAATAGATAAAATATAGAACAGAACGACTCCCCTGTATCAGCAAATAAATACAAGACTTCCTCCCGTTATGGTAAGAGTAAGTCAGGATCGAATCCACGAGGAAGCACGTCAGCAGTTCTCAGATAGCTGTAAATCTCACAGTAACAGCAGCAGAACAGACACAGAAGCACAGAAACAGAAACAAAAGAAACAGAAACTAAAAGAAACAAATAATCCCAGCAAGGGCAACTAACCCGGCAAGGGTAACTGTAAATAAACAAACTAAAGACAGAAATAAAAGCAAACAGAAGCAAAGACAGAAACGAAAGGCAAGGACACAGAAGTTTGGTCGATCTCGACCAAACTGTCCTCGATATCGACTAAAGACAGAAAGGAAAACAGAAAGTAAAGAACAAATGCAATCGCTCGACAAACACTTCCCAACTCGATCTCGACCAACTTCTCCTCGAGATCGACAAAGCTCAACTCGACACAGACAACAGAAATTGAAAATCGACAGAAAAATAAAGACAAACCAACTCGAGATCGACTAACCCCTCCTCGATCTCGACTAGGAACAGAAACTAACAGAAACTTTAAATTGCGGAAATTTAAGACAGAATGCAGAAACTTGACAGAAATTAACTCAATATAATAAAAGACCTCCAAGGCTAGGGTTTCGACACCACAACGATAACCATGCAAAACAACACATAAAGGCATAAAAGATCATGCTTTCCATCAAATAACTTTCGTTATTAACAACTAGGCATATAGAGGCTCTCGCATAAACCCTAATTGTTACTAACCCTTTTCACATAATTAATCCAAGTTGCATTAAATTCACTCTCGCTTCAATAATACTAACAAGGATCACCTTCAACTCTCGCAAAAGAATCATGCTTTTAGGGATAGAAGACAAATCGCACAAAAATCTAACCTTTATCGCATCGCCTCACATGGCCACCGTTGGGCTCACCCCCGCCCCAGAAGTGGGTGGACTACTCACGCCTCATTGCAATATCAGACATCTTTGATTGAAATAAACTTGCATAAACTAAATTCAAGACTTTTACAATCCTGGCAATCAACTGTCGCAAATCGCCAAAACCTTAAAAACCTCAAACTCCTAAACTGTATCTCTGAATGTAACTAACTACTTCTCTTCGAAATTTTGAATGCCTAAAACTGAGCCCCTAGGGCTTTATTTATAGTGCTCTAATCCCCTCTAATTTAGGATAGAACATCTATATCTTTATCTAAATCTATATCTAATTGCTTAAAAGATAAATAAATTGTTTATGGAATTAAATCCATTAAGGAAAGAAGATAAAACTAAAGTGGAAATAAGTCTTCAAGATAGATCTTGTCTCCTTCGGATAGAACATGATAGATCGGATGGAATCTCAGCGACTTTGGATAGATCTTCGCCTTCGGGACCAAGTAACGTCAAATCCTAGTCGAGCTGGACACCTCGAGAAGTTTCTGGAATCTTGGCCAAGTCGACCTCGAGTAGGGCTCGTCGAGGTCGAGTAGGGTGACTCGGCCTGGCTGACTTCTGGCTCGATGTGGCTTACTCTGGGCTCACTGGTCTTCGTCGAGATCGACTTAGCTTCCTCGATGTCGAGTTGGGTAGGGTTTCTCGACGGCCTGCTCGACCATGTCTCCTCGGGTTGGCTCGGACTGGGCTCCAGAGATCTTGTCGATCTCGACAAAGATTAGTCGAGATCGAGTTGGGGTGCTCGGGTTCTTCGGCCTTGTCGAGAACTCCTTCTCGAGTGGCTCCATCCGCTGGCAGCGGGTTTTGGTCCGCGGTAGCGACTTTCTCTTTCCGCGGCAGCGAGTGCAGTGGCTGGCAGCGGATCTCGTCTAGTCATCCTCGGCTAGCTCTCCTCGAGGCCTCCGGGCATGGTGGCCGATCTTCGTCGATCTCGACCAGGCTAAGTCGAGGTCGAGTAGGGCTCCCGGAGCTGGGCTGCTGGCTTCTCGAGCAAGGCTTGTCGACCAAGACTGGTTGGCCAGTCTTGTCGAGCTCGAGTAAGGCAACTCGAGATCGAGTTGGCTTGGCTCTTCAACTTGCTCCGCTGCTTTGACCTTAGCCTTCTGTAGTGTTTTTCCGAGCTTTTCCGACCTTCTGTAGAATTGCTGTAAATGCTTCGATTTCTGCGATTTAAACAGAAACTGGTGTAGATTCCATAATTTGGCAAATAAACATAAACTACACAGATTCTGTACTATTCTAGCCCATATGAATGCAGATGTATACAGAAATCGATATAAAAGTTGCTGTAAAACATGGCAGATTTCGCTCACAACAAACACCCCATACTTAAGCTTGCTTGTCCTCAAGCAATACTTTTACTTGTCATTCAGGGGAAGAAATTAAAACTCTCAACATACCAGATTCATTGTTATATGTCCCTGCAATCAATTACCATCCTCGAAAAGGTACTAGTGTCACAGATTCATGCATGTGCAAATATGTAAAAACAACATCTACTCGCAAAAGGAGGGTTATGCACAAACAATTCATATGTGACAAAGCATTGATAATCAAGAAGACTTTTAATTTAAGCTCATGAAGGAGTAGATTGGTAAAAAGCTAAAAGGTGGGCAATTTTTGGCAATGTGGTGCTTTTATGATCCGGGGAAATGGAGTACTTTCCAAACTTGAGTTTCATTCCACATTCTTTTTCCATAACATTCATCACCTTTCATAATGCTTTTCTCAAAAATATTGCTTTTACCTCTCTGACCTTGGCACTGCCTTCTCGCGAGTCGCAAACATGGGTGTCATGAATGGCCCCGGATACTTAGTGCTTTGGACTCCTCACAATGTGTCCCATCTCTCCAAACTATTATCTCAGAGAGCAGGGTCAATCTACCTTTATCTCCTGAGGTGATTGGATTTTCTTTCACTCATTAAGTTTTCCATTTATTGCAAACCATTTCCCTCCAAACTCCAATAACAACACAAACACCATATAACATCTCCATAATGTAACATCATTCTCAACATAATCCCCGGATAGGGTAAAGAATGGCAATATTTAGATCATGTGGAGCAATATATGAAACAAGGCATATTATGGCTTTTGTGATGCATAAGCATAGGTAAGGCTAGGATTTAAACAATATGAGCATTATATGGAAATATAAAGTCCTCCATCATCTTATCATGCAACATGTCAAAAGCAACTTCAAATTTTACCTCCTTTTATGGTTTTCATCAAAATATGCACTTCATTGTGACTTCCCTTTACTAGGCAATTTCATGCTATATCTCTAATGAATCCAATTTTGCATCGTCGAGTTCAATATAAGCTTCCATGACATTATTTTAAAATTTTCAATGGGGGTCATTTTTCTCAAATTTTTGGAAAACATGCATATATAAGCTCATAATTCAATAATGCATTCCAAAATAGCCATGTAGCAATTCTAAAGCATAAATTTTAAATATGCACACATAATGTCAAATATGGGAAGTATGCATAAAGTAAGCCCTTCCCCCACCCCATACTTAAACATTACAGTGTCCTCACTGTAGAAAAAAAACAAGGTAAAGGGTAAAGAAAGAAACTCACAAGACAGATGTGCAGAGCTCATAGTTTTCGATTTGAGCACCCCTTAGGCCGAATTCCTTAGTTCTATCCTTGGACCTGAAAAGTAGAAGACATATACCAAAAAAAACAAAAACCAAAACAAAAACAATGTCCAAAACCCAAAAACAAAGTCTTAAATGTCCTAAAAAGTCTATATACATGCTCTAGATTTTATAGTCACTAGGCTGACTTTCAATAAAGCTCAAGGTGGTATCTGCAAAGCCCATGTAGCTTGGGCCTCAAATAAGACTCCATTCTTGTCCATCAGCTGTAATCCTCCAGAATGGATCTTGTTCACCACGAACGGTCCCATCCGCTTCTTGTTGAATTTGTTTGGAAACCAATGATCCTTTGATTTAGAGACATAGAGTTTGTCTCCAACTTCATACTCCTTAGGCTCATCATTGGAAATCCTGCACAATCGCACATACCAAGGCAAACCTCTCCCATGTATGGATAAATCATTAATTGAAATAGGAGAGGAAAGATCCATACCTTGGCTGACCTTCGCGGAGAAGGAATCAGGGACCTCAGTGTTTGGTCGATCTCGACTAGAGCTCCTCGAGATCGACGAGGCTGCAGGCTCTGGTGGTGTCCTGGTCGAAGAATCAGAAGTCGGTGAAGAACAAGGCTTGTCGAGCTCGACAAGCTTACTCGATCTCGACGAGGACTCTGGTCCTGGTTGCTGCATCGTTGAGGAGGGTGAAGTCGATGAAGACTGGATCTTGTCGACCTCGAGTAGGGTGGTCGAGATCGACAAAGGGTCTGCTCCTGGTGGTTTGGTCCTCGACGAAGACGGATCTGGCGGCATAGAGTGTTGGTCGACCTCGACAAGACTTGTCGAGATCGACGAGGATCCTTGTCCTGGAGTCAGCGTCGTCGACGAAGATGGCTCAGGTTTCTCCGAGGGGTGGTCGAGATCGACTAGCTCTTTGTCGATCTCGAGTAGGGCCTGTCCCTCTGGTTTGCTGCTCGATGAAACTGGTGCTGGTGTCTCCGAGGGGTGGTCGATCTCGAGTAGCTTCTGGTCGATCTCGAGTAGACCTGGCTTGACCCCATACTTAGCTCCTTTGTTCTCCTTAAGGATTGCCATGATCTCCTCCACCTGGGCCTCCATGTCCCTCTTTTCCAGCTCCTCAGGGGTCATATTTCTGATCGTTGGCTCCCCGCAGGTGATGTAGCGGGCTGAGATAGACTTGACCTCTTCCATGGGACCAGTATGCTGTTCAGTTTTGTTGAAGGAATACTCAATCACCTCATCGCTGATGCTGAAAGTGAGCACTCCTTTCCGTACGCTTATATTTGCATCCACCGTCGCCAAGAATGGTCTCCCTAGAATAATTGGACAAGCAGGATCTTCTTGCATATCAATAATGAGGAAATCAGCAGGAACGAAGAATTTACCTACTTGTACTGGGACATTCTCCACCATGCCTGTTGGTATGACCACCGTGTTGTTGGCCATATACAGTCTAGCATCCACAGGCTCCAGTGCACCTATCTTAATCTTGGACCAAACCGTTAAAGGCATAATACTAACACTAGCTCCAAGATCACATAGGGCATTAATTCTGTATGGACCAAATCCAATAGATATAGAAAACTTACCTGGATCCGGCCGCTTTTCCAGAATGTCCAGCTGGTTGCACTCCTCTGTGATTTCTGCCATCGATCGCTTTTTGCTCAGAATCTCCTTCAGGAACTTGACGTAGGAAGGCATTTCATTGAGAGCTTCAGTGAAGGGTATGGTGACATTCAGCTTCTGAAGCATCTTGATGAAGCGCTGAAACTTTTTCTCCGCTGGGTCCTTCAGGGATTTTGTGGGGAAAGGCAGCTTCTTTTTCTGAGTCGGAGCTAGAACAGACGTCGGAGTTGCTGCAGATTTCTCGACCTGGGGCTCCTCGAGATCGACAGGGCCTTTGTCGACATCGACCAGATTGGGCTTAGTCGAGTTGCTGTTTGGTGCAGACGAAGATTCTGAAACTTTCTTGTCGACCTCGAGTAGACTTTTGTCGAGGTCGAGTTGGCCCTGGTCGAGATCGACGACTGGTTTGTCGATCTCGACTTGCTGTTCTTCGCTGTTCTGCTGCTTCCCGACCTCTGGCTCTTGAAGTTGATGCCCGCTCCTAAGCTTTACAGCAGCGACGTGTCCAGATTTTCCCTTAGGATTTGGTTCTGTTTGCCCAGGGAGTTTGCCGGACTGTCGTGGGACCTGTGCAGAAATCTGGCCTATCTGAGTCTCAATCCCCTTTTTCCAGATGTCCAGTTCTCCAAATTTGGTGGTGATGTTCTGGAACTGGTTGTTGATGGTGCCCTGATTGCGTCGCATCTCCTCAAGAATCAGCTGCAGATCATCCTTCTTTTGATCCCTTTCTGGATGTCCTGGAGCTCTGTAGGGCGGAGGATTCCTAGGGGGGCCTTGGTTCCATTGCTGTTGATAAGGCCTTTGATCCCCCATATAGCGATTCGGCCCTCCTGCGTAAGCTGCCTCCTCATGATGTTCTGCCATCCTGACTTGCTCTGTGTGTGGGCACTCAGTAGTGGTGTGCCTTTGCGATCCGCATTCTATGCAAGGCTGGTTGACAGAGAGATATTTCACTTGTTTGAGGAGCTTCTTATTCTGGTCTCTGTAGTATTGCTCCCTGACATCTGGGTCGATCTCCTTTGGTGGCTCATAAAGGGGCATAGATGGTGCTGGCCTGCCGTAGGAGTTCTCATCATATCTTGAAGTAGCCCCATATTTGTTATCATAGTTGGTGAGCTTGTCCAGCACACCCCAGGCGTCCACTGGTGGCATCGTCAGGAATTCATAGCGGGTGTAGTGGTTGATCCTGTCCTTAGTGCCTTGATCAAGAGAGTTGAAGAAGATCTCTTGAATGACGTAGGGCGGCTGTCCATGAGTAGGGCAAGATCGCAGAAGTTCCTTGTAGCGCTCCCATGCCTTTGCCAGCGGTTCCCCTTGCTTCTGTTTGAAGGCGGTGATTTTCTGGCGGAGATGTGCTGTTTTGGCGGGTGGGAAGAATTTGTTCAGAAACTCTTGCTCTACTTGGGCCCATGTCGTCAGTGATCTTGGTTTGAGCCCTTCCAGCCATTTTAGTGCAGGCCCAGCGAGAGACCAGCGAAAAGCTTTCATCTTGACATATTCCAGCGTGGTACCTTCAGCAAGAGTACGACACATATCAGAGAAGTTGGTAATATGTTCAAGAGGACACTCATTAAATTTGCCATAAAAGGCATCATTTTTAAGTTCTATAAGAAACTGAGTGCGAATTTCGAAAGAGTTATTAGGGATAAGAATCGCCGATTCAGGCACGACGAGCGGGGGATGCATATAATCCTCAGCAGTGGTTGGAATTTGGGCAAGCACCGCTTCCGCTTGCCTGGCACGTTCAGCTGCTTGTTCCCTGGCTGCTCTCTCAGTGGCGAGAGCAGCGTCGTGAGCAGCATCCTTATCGGTAGTTCCCTTGTAAGCCTCTGTATCAGCTGCTCCTGTGTTTCAGCAGCCGCCATGGCTCTTAGTAATCTAGTTCGGACGTGTAGAAGGCGCTCTGGTTCGTCTAAGCCGTCAAACTCAGGTTGTTGACCAGAACGGCGCATACACCTGCAAGTAGCTTCAAGGTAGATGTGAAATTCTAACTACCTAAGGCGCGAATGATTGCTTCCCCGGCAACGGCGCCAATTTGTTGTTGCAGGAGTTAGTCAAGTAATGAAATAGATAAAATATAGAACAGAACGACTCCCCTGTATCAGCAAATAAATACAAGACTTCCTCCCGTTATGGTAAGAGTAAGTCAGGATCGAATCCACGAGGAAGCACGTCAGCAGTTCTCAGATAGCTGTAAATCTCACAGTAACAGCAGCAGAACAGACACAGAAGCACAGAAACAGAAACAAAAGAAACAGAAACTAAAAGAAACAAATAATCCCAGCAAGGGCAACTAACCCGGCAAGGGTAACTGTAAATAAACAAACTAAAGACAGAAATAAAAGCAAACAGAAGCAAAGACAGAAACGAAAGGCAATGACACAGAAGTTTGGTCGATCTCGACCAAACTGTCCTCGATATCGACTAAAGACAGAAAGGAAAACAGAAAGTAAAGAACAAATGCAATCGCTCGACAAACACTTCCCAACTCGATCTCGACCAACTTCTCCTCGAGATCGACAAAGCTCAACTCGACACAGACAACAGAAATTGAAAATCGACAGAAAAATAAAGGCAAACCAACTCGAGATCGACTAACCCCTCCTCGATCTCGACTAGGAACAGAAACTAACAGAAACTTTAAATTGCGGAAATTTAAGACAGAATGCAGAAACTTGACAGAAATTAACTCAATATAATAAAAGACCTCCAAGGCTAGGGTTTCGACACCACAACGATAACCATGCAAAACAACACATAAAGGCATAAAAGATCATGCTTTCCATCAAATAACTTTCGTTATTAACAACTAGGCATATAGAGGCTCTCGCATAAACCCTAATTGTTACTAACCCTTTTCACATAATTAATCCAAGTTGCATTAAATTCACTCTCGCTTCAATAATACTAACAAGGATCACCTTCAACTCTCGCAAAAGAATCATGCTTTTAGGGATAGAAGACAAATCGCACAAAAATCTAACCTTTATCGCATCGCCTCACATGGCCACCGTTGGGCTCACCCCCGCCCCAGAAGTGGGTGGACTACTCACGCCTCATTGCAATATCAGACATCTTTGATTGAAATAAACTTGCATAAACTAAATTCAAGACTTTTACAATCCTGGCAATCAACTGTCGCAAATCGCCAAAACCTTAAAAACCTCAAACTCCTAAACTGTATCTCTGAATGTAACTAACTACTTCTCTTCGAAATTTTGAATGCCTAAAACTGAGCCCCTAGGGCTTTATTTATAGTGCTCTAATCCCCTCTAATTTAGGATAGAACATCTATATCTTTATCTAAATCTATATCTAATTGCTTAAAAGATAAATAAATTGTTTATGGAATTAAATCCATTAAGGAAAGAAGATAAAACTAAAGTGGAAATAAGTCTTCAAGATAGATCTTGTCTCCTTCGGATAGAACATGATAGATCGGATGGAATCTCAGCGACTTTGGATAGATCTTCGCCTTCGGGACCAAGTAACGTCAAATCCTAGTCGAGCTGGACACCTCGAGAAGTTTCTGGAATCTTGGCCAAGTCGACCTCGAGTAGGGCTCGTCGAGGTCGAGTAGGGTGACTCGGCCTGGCTGACTTCTGGCTCGATGTGGCTTACTCTGGGCTCACTGGTCTTCGTCGAGATCGACTTAGCTTCCTCGATGTCGAGTTGGGTAGGGTTTCTCGACGGCCTGCTCGACCATGTCTCCTCGGGTTGGCTCGGACTGGGCTCCAGAGATCTTGTCGATCTCGACAAAGATTAGTCGAGATCGAGTTGGGGTGCTCGGGTTCTTCGGCCTTGTCGAGAACTCCTTCTCGAGTGGCTCCATCCGCTGGCAGCGGGTTTTGGTCCGCGGTAGCGACTTTCTCTTTCCGCGGCAGCGAGTGCAGTGGCTGGCAGCGGATCTCGTCTAGTCATCCTCGGCTAGCTCTCCTCGAGGCCTCCGGGCATGGTGGCCGATCTTCGTCGATCTCGACCAGGCTAAGTCGAGGTCGAGTAGGGCTCCCGGAGCTGGGCTGCTGGCTTCTCGAGCAAGGCTTGTCGACCAAGACTGGTTGGCCAGTCTTGTCGAGCTCGAGTAAGGCAACTCGAGATCGAGTTGGCTTGGCTCTTCAACTTGCTCCGCTGCTTTGACCTTAGCCTTCTGTAGTGTTTTTCCGAGCTTTTCCGACCTTCTGTAGAATTGCTGTAAATGCTTCGATTTCTGCGATTTAAACAGAAACTGGTGTAGATTCCATAATTTGGCAAATAAACATAAACTACACAGATTCTGTACTATTCTAGCCCATATGAATGCAGATGTATACAGAAATCGATATAAAAGTTGCTGTAAAACATGGCAGATTTCGCTCACAACAACGTCCCTCCTTGTGGGGCCCGCCTCTACATCAGCCTTGGTCCACTTCTTTTCTTTCTTTCCTTCTGAAGCCGGAATTGAGAGAGTGAGGATGGGTTTTGTTACTTTGGGTCGAGTCTGGGTATAAAAAAGAGTCGTTGGGCCTATTTTAATCTCAAAGAAAACTTGATTGAGTCTTGGGCCTTTTCTTCTTCTTGGCCTTAATTTATGAAAAAAATTGGTTATGTAGGTTTAATTGGAGAATTTATTTAATAAAACTAAAAAGAGGATTTTGGAAATATACTAACCTTGCCGGATTTGTCTTCAAATAATAACAAAATAAGTTGATTAAAGGGTAATGTTTTATAAATGGCTTTTCTGGATGATTTGAGAAAGCGTTTTGAATGGTGATTTGATCTAACTTGAGGTTTCAAAAGAGTTTTGGGAAATCTTGAGATAATGACTTACATTGCCTAACTTGGTGAATAAATTTGATGACTTATGTGAGATATTATATGCTTTAAGTAACATTAGGAGTAAAATTATTTATATTACTTATATATATGTGTTAGGTGATCATCTGTGACATGTTGGCTTCCTGTATACCTAGTTGTTGCCTTTTGTTGTTCTGCACTTGCAGGTAAGTTCCTATATAAGCTCACTCAGATTCGAAAAGAGATCTCCCTTCTTGTAGCCATGTGGATACTAGGTGCTTGCATTCATAATAAAGCATGTCATGTAGTATCATGCTAAGATTGCACTCATGATTGAGCATTCGTTTACTCATCGCTTTTGTAAACAGAACGACCGTTATCTGTGAAGTAACTAGAGTCATTGCTAGGGTTATAGGACGACCTAATCCCATCGGGTCCCGTCCTGAGTCAATCGAGTCATGACACTTCCTTATATTATGAGATGCCTGCGGGCTTTATTGTGGAGCGGATTGGGCATGCGTGTCGCCCGATTATAATGGAATGCATTCACGAGCTGGCCAGTCTCCACCCTATCGGAAAGGGGTGGAGGTAGGAGAGGGATATACCACTTGGTATTCGGTGCTAAGGCCTCATTATATATATGCACTTGATCTTAGGAGCATGTTAGTGTGTAAATATTCCGCCTTGCATCTAGAAGCATCTTTATTAGGACTAGCGTGTGTATGTGTCTGCTTGTGTGAGATTGTATTGCGTAGGGCTTCAATCTGGAACTAGCCCGCATACATATTTTTTTAGGTTTGTTTTGTGGCATGATTGTTCCTTGCTTCTGTAACGTGGGAACTCTCTTGGGCGATTGCAAAAAAATGGTCTAACCTTAGATTTTGATAAATACGCTTATTGATTTGGTTTTGACCCGGCTCTGTCGTGGCATCCTCTTGTATTACACCTTGATTCTACTATTTGCATGACTGTTGGTTTTCCACGCTTAGACTTATGACAGGTACAGGGGACTTACCCGGGGATTCCAACGATCCCTTTGAATTTTGGGTATGAAATCCCACTTGGAAACGTTAGAGTAGAATTTCAAACCTTCAACCTGTACTCGGGGCGCAAGATCCTAACGAGGAGTTTCATCCCTCGAAACGTAACCCGGTAATCATAATCACGGGCCGTTACAGCGCGAGAGGTAGGCAGCGGTGCTCCGGGGGCGTATGGCGGCGCTGCTGTTGTTGGTGGCTCCGGGGAGGCGTCGAGGGAGTGGTGGTCGGTGCTGCTTCCACGCTTGGGAAAAAAGGAGGGAGCAAGGAGGAGTCGTGGTGTTTGGGCTCGCTGTTTACCCGGATTACAGAGGAAGAGGAGGTGGAGCAGTGGCCTGTGGTGGTGAGGAGGTGGTGGCGAAGGCTGAGGAGTGTGGTGGTGGTGGTTAGCGGCAATGGGGGAGTTTTAGAGCACAGTGCTCTCGGCAACCCAAAGAGAAAGGCAAGGGAGTGTTTGTCCTCTTGTGTTGGGTGTGAAAGGAGAACCCAAAATCTGATCTTCAATGGGTCAAAGAATCTGATTTTTTGGAAGATGGAATTGATGTTTGTTTTCCAAGAATGGAGCAACCCATAAAGGAGGGGATAATATTTCCAAAGGAGAGAAAATGAGTTGGAATTTGTCAAAAATGGGAACAAGTGTAGAGATTGTATAAGAATAGGTAATAGGTGACGGAATTGTGGTCTCGATGTCGAAAATTTAAATCTCCAACGATTGATTTTTCGAATTCCGCTCTAAAATTTATTTTTAATTTTTCTTTTTCCTAAAAAAATTAGGATTTAAAAATCCGAGTCTTTACATTGTCAAAATTGCATCAAATTAACACACCACGACTATTCCCAACAACCTCTTTATTTTTTCCTAAGGAAGCCATTAAAGAAAACCCTTGTCAAAAAAATCCACGTAGGCTATCTTGTCAGCATTTTTTACACATGAGAAAAACCGTGGTAATATATTACCACTATCCTAAAAAATCGGGATATTTTTATTACATTTGAAAGTTGAGGATATATTTTTACCATACCCCCAAATGTGAGGGTATTTTAATCAGTTTTCCCTTTCTTTAATTCTATTTTTTTTCTTCTTTTTCCTTTAATTCTCTTTTTCCTTTAATTTTACTAACTATTGGGCTTAATTCAAAACATTGATCTTAACCTAAATTATAATTTTAGTAGTTTTTTTTTTTGAAAAAACAATCAATCTATATCTATATCTATATAAACTCTTAATTTATAAGGGTTTAGGAAGATTTGTCAAGCTTGGAGGAATTTTAGGAGTTTTGACCAATTAATTTTTTTTTTACCATTTTTCTTTGATTGTCTTCAATTCTATTTTTTTCCTTTAATTTTACTAAATATCTATATCTATCTATCTATCTATGTCTATATCTATATATTAATTAAAACCAAAGCACCTACGCCACGTGTCGCCCCCTCGCGTAGAGTTATTTTTGGCAACATTTATATTGAATATACTTAGAAACAACTTTTAAACGATGAAGCGAAAACATTACCACCATCCCACACACAAACAAAGGGGTCACACGCAAAAAGTCTAAAGAGAACGCTCTCTCCTCTCTCTAGAAACTAGAGAGAGGGAGTCTTCCTCCTCGCCGGAGCTCCGACCATCGTCGGTCCTAAAAACCCCTCTTCGGAGGCCTACAACCCCTCTTCGGAGGCAATAAACCCTCTTCGGAGGCCCACAACCCCTCTTCGGAGGCAAACAACCCCTCTTCGGAGGTCAGATCTCCATCTCGATTGAGGTGCTCCTCGTCGGAGCTTGAATCGCAGGCCGCTTCTCCACCGGTTTCCGTGGTGGTTGCGTGTTGTTCCGACTTGCTCCTTCCTGGTCTAAAGCCCTCCTTCGGGAGCTCGAGTTCTCGCCGTGGTCTTCTTCCTCCTTGTCCTCTGGCTATGGATCCCCTCCTCCCTGGATTACCCATTTCTCTTGGGGTTTTTCCTGTTTCGGAGCGCAGGTCCTCCAATATGTCCTTTCTCGGCCTTGATTGTTTCGAGTCGCCTTCGATTATTGTCTTCGGGGTTGGTTTTCTGGCCATTTCTCTTGGGCTTGGGATCCCTCCCTCATCTGCCGAGTCTCCTTTCCATCCCTTTCGGGCCTGCGACGTCGCCGGTGTCTCTGCAGTGGTGGGGTTGTCGCCGACCCTGACTTTGCTTTCCTCTCCGGATAGAGTTGTTGGCTTGATCCAGCGATTCACATTTGTGGGTACTGGTCTTGGGAGTTGCCATCTGCCTTGACGCTTGCTGTTCCGCCTTTGTTGCAGCGGCTCCTGTCCGGCACTCCTCCCTCCTTGCATTGGTGTTGTCCGTGCTTGGCTAGGGTTTCAAGTGCTTGTTGTCTTTGGGCCCGTTTTCATGTGCTTTGGGCCCAAGGCTACTCCTTGGGCCCAAAGTAGCCCAGAATAATTATTACATAAAAATAAAATTTAACATAGTCTTTATAGACCCTACTTTCTATATTAGTGATATAAGTTTTATTACTAATATAAAGTATTTCTCGAAACACCGCTCGTTTGAGCTTGGATAAAATCCCGTTTGGGCTTGACCGGTCCTTCGCGGTTTGCTTTGCTCGGGTGGCATGCGTCTCTACTTTGGTGCGGCTAGGGGTTCTTCTTCTATGTTGGGGTTCTGGCAGTCGGAGTCGGGTCTGGCTGGGATCGAGGTAGTGTGTACGTGCCGACTCCGTACACGGGAAGGAGCTTCCTGGAGGTTCGTCTTCACTACCCACAGGGATTCCTGATGTATCGCCGTCCAGCGGCGCTGTTTTTGGACGGTGCTTGGCTTTCGTCCGTAGTCTACGTCCCCTTCGTGTTAGACTTAGTTTTCCTTAGCTCGTTTTCTTGTATAGTGCGCTTCCGCTTGTTGTATTGCTCCGCCTTTTGTTTTTCATTTTTGTTTGTTTGTATCGACGGGTTTCCGTCTGCCGACTTGTCGGCCATCGAGATTCAGATATATCCGATCTCGAATTGTTTCCTAAGCAAAAAAAAAAAAAACTTAGAAACAACTTTTTATAAACATCTATATCTATCTATTACTAACTATTAAAATAAAAGCATTTCTGGTGATGTGGCGCCCTCTCCTTAATCCTAGGCGTTTTAACCAATCATCTTAGCCTAAATTACAATTTTAGTAGTTTTAAAAAACATCTATTATCTATTATCTATTACTAACTATTAAAACAAAAGCCTTTCTGATGATGTGGTGCCCTCTCCTTAGTCCTAGGCTTAATTTTAACCAATCACCTTAGTCTAAATTACAATTTTAGTAGTTTAAAAAAAACATCTATCTATTACTAACTATTAAAACAAAAGCTTTTCTGATGATGTGGCGCCCTCTCCTTAGTCCTAGGATTTTTAACCAATCACCTTAACCTAAATTATAATTTTAGTAATTTAAAAAAAAACAATGGGATTAATTCAAAACATAAAATTAATAATAAGGAAACCTAAAATTAATATTAGTAATCTGTATCTATATATATCTATATATACTACTTCAATTGCTTTTTCAGCCATCTATTATCTATTACTAACTATTAAAAAAAAGCATTTCTGATGATGTGGTGCCCTCTCCTTAGTGCTAGGCTTTTTAACCAATTACCTTAGCCTAAATTACAATTTAAGTAGTTTTAAAAAAACAATGGGATTAATTCAAAACATAAAATTAATAATAAGGAAACCTAAAATCAATATTAGTAATCTATATCTATATATACTACTTCAATTTCTTTTTCAACCATCTATTATCTATTACTAATTATTAAAACAAAAGCATTGCTGGTGATGTGGCGCCCTCTCCTTAATCCTAGGCTTTTTAACTAATCACCTTAGCCTAAATTACAATTTTAGTAGTTTTAAAAAAAAACATCTATTATCTATTACTAACTATTAAAACAAAAGCCTTTCTGATGATGTGGCACTCTCTCCTTAGTCCTAGGCTTTTTAACCAATCACCTTAGTCTAAATTACAATTTTAGTAGTTTAAAAAAAACATCTATTACTAACTATTAACAAAAAAGTCTTTCTGATGATGTGGCGCCTTCTCTTTAGTCCTAGGATTTTTAACCAATCACCTTAGCCTAAATTACAATTTTAGTAGTTTTAAAAAAAACATCTATTACTAATTATTAAAACAAAAGCATTTCTAGTGATGTGGCGTCATCTCCTTAATCCTAGGCTTTTTAACCAATCATCTTAGCCTAAATTACAATTTTAGTAGTTTTAAAAAAAAAACATCTATTATCTATTACTAACTATTAAAACAAAAATCTTTCTGATGATGTGGCGCCCTCTCCTTAGTCCTAGGCTTTTTAATCAATCACCTTAGTCTAAATTACAATTTTAGTAGTTTTAAAAAAAAACATCTATCTATTACTAACTATTAAAACAAAAGCCTTTTTGATGATGTGGCGCCCTCTCCTTAGTCCTAGGATTTTTAACCAATCACCTTAGCCTAAATTACAATTTTAGTAGCTTTAAAAAAACAGTGGGAATAATTCAAAACATAAAATTAATAATAAGGAAACCTAAAATTAATATTAGTAATATGTATCTATATATATCTATATATACTACTTCAATTGCTTTTTCAACCATCTATTATCTATCTATCTATTACTAACTATTAAAACAAAAGTCTTTCTGATGATGTGGCGCCCTCTCCTTAGTCCTAGGCTTTTTAACCAATCATCTTAGCCTAAATTACAATTTTAGTAGTTTTAAAAAAACAATGGGATTAATTCAAAACATAAAATTAATAATAAGGAAACCTAAAATCAATATTAGTAATATGTATCTATATATACTACTTCAATTTCTTTTTCAACCAATGGGTTTAATTCAAAATATTTAATTATCTAAACTTTTACTATTATTTTATAATATTAATTTAATATATTACTAATATTGTATTTATAAAAAATCACGACATGACGCTGGGATATAATATCATTTCCTTTTTATATGATAATTAACATATGCTATTGGTAAGTCAACTTTCGCTCATAATAGCTTAATTGATTTGATAATTATTATAATTATAATTCATATTCATATTTTTTTTAGGATAACATGTACACACTTCTCATATTACTTATATATATATATATATATATATATATATATATATATATATATATATATATATATATATATATATATATATATATATATATATATATATATATATATATATATATATATATATATATATATATATATATATATATATATATACTTTGATATCCAATATCTAATATGTAATATATACTTTTGATTTCTTTTTCACTCATTTACCCATTTTTTAATGCACGAAAAGTCAAATTTTTAGTTTAATTTATAATGTATATTCAGTTATGAAATATTTCAATATGATTATATCTTTATGATTATTCTTAATTATCTTATTGCCTTTTACTTTTTTTTCTGAAAATCTAATTGGTTAATTTAATTTTGAATGCATATCCATTTATGAAATATTTTTATTTGATTCTATCTACAAGATCTACAAGATTTTTCTTAATTATCTTTTTGCCTTTTACTTTTGCACAACTATCTTATAAATAATACACTCGGTACTAAATATTGTCAGTCATCCTAACCGTTTTCTATTATTGTAACGGCCCGGGATTATGATTCCCGAGTTACGTTTCGAGGGATAAAACCCCTCGTTAGGATCTTGCGCTCCGAGTACAAGTTGAAGGTTTGAAACCGAAGATTTGCATTTTAAAGCGGGATTTCGCACCCAAATCCGTAAGGTCCGTTGGAGACCCCGGGTTAAACCCCTGTGTCTGTCCTAAGTCTACAACGTGGAAAATTCATTTAGGCAGGCAACCAGCATAAGTGAAGTTAAAGCAAAATACAATCCCAAAGGTGCCACGGCAGATCCGGGACAAAACAACGTAAAAGAGAGGAAGCCTAGTGGTCTCTCGAGCTCTCAATCTAACGCCAAAAGTCTGAACCTGCCAAGCATCCATATAAGCAAAGATAGCGGCTAGCGGTTACCTGAATCTAAAAAAAATGAGGGGGATCTGGGTCAATCATCAGCCACACATGCGCGTGTGTAAACACACTCTGAGAGGCATATAATAAGCATCCTATTCCTAAAATGAAATGCGTAATGCAAAGCGGAACTTAAACAGACAAGTATACGGATAATTAAGTGCGGACATAAATAAAGAGGCGCGCAGTTACAAGAAATGCCAAATAGCATGTCCCTCTAGGCTCCTAAGGAATCCTCTAGCAACTCCCTTCAAAGGGAACTACCTCACCCACGGTGCAGGCCGTCCCTACGCAATGAGCCTACTAACTATGAAGGGAAGGCAAACGACGACACCCATATAAGGTCTAATGCTCTAAGAGTCCTATGGCGACTTATTACCAAAAAGCCTAACTCACCCATCAAGTGCAAGCAATTTTCTATAATAAGCCCCATTAAGATGACAAGAATAGAGAAAAAGGTCACATCCAATAAACACCTATAATGGCCGTTTTCTAGCAAAGACATTTAACAGGTCGTATGGTTTTCCATTTTAGATCCTAAACGTGATTCTAAGTCGTATGGTGCATGAACACTAGCCTACTATATAACACCCAGTGCATAGAGCGCCCATCATGAGTAAGTTCAAAGAACTTACCTGGAGAAGCGCAGAATCCAAGCAATATAGCAATCAAGCAAATCCAGGCAGATTAGAGCTCACCCAGAAGATAAGTAACATAATAAGTCTAAGTCTAACTTACACAAAGCATATCAAATAACACACACAAGATTCACATAAAGCATATATAAGTTAACCATCCCATCATCAACAACATTAATGTCTCAAATCAATTTCTCATCTCGTTTCACCATCTCATATCGTTTTCATCATAACTTGCCAACTCATCAGCTTAAGATGACCTTCATATCACACTTAACCAAATTCGCATACTATCAGTTTATACTCATACTTTGCATATATATATATATATATATATATATATATATATATATATATATATCATTATCGTAATTAAGTAATTAACTAACCTTTAATCTCTAATATAATTCACCACAAGTCATGATATTAGTCACACATATCATCCGGTCAGTCAAACGATCATTTAATCATGCTAGTTAGTCATCGAATAAGTCGGGTTCCCAAGTTAGTCCCAAATCAATTTCAAAATCCAAATTAACAAATTAAGAATTCCGACCCTTGAAAATGTTCACCAAAATCCTTTTCCAATTTATTTATTAAATCACTTCCCGATCTTTGAAATTCTTTTCCAACTTCCTTTTAAATCTTCAAGTCCAAAAATATATTATAAACCCCCAATAATATTATTTTTTTTATTTAAATCTCAATAAGTACGTAAGTAAGTAAAAGGTTAAATCCGAACCGAACCAAACTCATTTAAATCCAACCAAATCGAACCAAACCGACCTGCAAAATCTCAAACCGGTTAACAATTAACATATAATATATAAATTATAAAATGTTAGAAAAAGGGGGCCCACAAGTCCACATCTACGTCTTCCTCCTCCGGATTCAAATGGAGTCCAGCCCGCGGCCGCGCCTATGCAGCTCCCGTCGGCTCGCCTCTGCTCGTTGTGCTGCCGCTCATCCTCGGTTCCCACTGGCTCGCCTCTGCTCCTGGCTCAATCAGCCCGCGCCCGCTTGATGTCATCAAGATGGGTCCTCTGTGGGCCAAGGCGGTTCGAGGACCCGATCATCCCGAGAAAGAAGAAGGCGCCACCATGGATTCAATTCAAACTTGTTGAAGGTCGACATCGAGGGTCCTAGGCTCGGCGGTATTTCTATCTATTTTAATTAAAGGGTCCTAGGCTCGGCGGTATTTCTATCTATTTTTATTATTTTTCTTTAGTTATTTAGGAGAATAATATTAAGGAGATATTTATCTCCTTACTCATTAAGAAACTATTATTTTTACCTATTTTTAGTCATTTGAAATTAATAGAATATTATTAGTATTTATCTTAGGATTTTTAGTTAATTATTTTTAATTGTGAGATAGCTAGGGTTTCTTTTCAGAGGAGTCAATCTCACTTAGCATCTTTCCTTATTTATGTTGTAATTTGCCTTCATTTTAATCAGATTGAAATTGTTGGAGAAACCCTTGACTAAGGGTTCTTCAATATCAATCCACCCGCTTCCGAGGCTTTCGTTTCATTCGTTTCAAATCCAAATTACTTTGTAATTCAATTACTTTGCAATTCATTGACCATCGGCCAATTCAAGTACATCGACAATTGGGGCTTATAGGAGTGTAGCCGCCATTGTTGACCATTAATTAACAAATCGTTAATTAATTCATCATTCCATTCACACAGCCAAGGTCATTTAGCGTGTCGGTGTTTGTTCGGAATCCATACGGAGTCGATTCAGTTACGAATTCGGCATCAATTCGAAGAGCATACGCAAGATCTGGCGTTTATTTTAGCAATTGGCCGGCCTAGCCAATTGCTACGTATCAACTGGTATTCAGAGCGAAGGTTTGTGCGTATTCTCTTTGATTATGGTTGTCCTACTGATTTGCTGATTTGATGACTTGGGAGATATGGGGAGATGGGGATGATGATCCCGAACTCTTGAGGTATTGGCAGCGACAAAGAGAGGCTCAAAGGCATCGCCTTTGGTTTCAACGTCAAGTGGAGTTCGATGAGGAAAGGAGACATCAACAAGAACTTCAACGTCGCCGACATATTTGGCTTCTTCAACAATGAGAGGCTGAGGAAGTACGACGACGAGAGGATGAGGCGTGGATTCAAGCCAGGCTTGATGCCATTGCGGCCAAGATGAAGGAGGAATTCGTTGCCCAACGTGCCCAGAAAACAGCACTGCGCAGCGATTTTGTTTTGCAAATTCCCGCTGATTCCGACCTCGGAATCACCTCATCTCAGATTCCCTGCGTAGATAACTTCGAGATCTTTCCAACGGTGGGTCATACACTACCAGAATCCATGGGTAAGGTCTCCAAAACTGATCTGCAAGTTGACAGCAATTCTGCGCAGGAATTTTTGAATGTGTCCGGAGACCGTGATGTTCTCTTCGCTGATGTTGAGCCTAAGGAGGAGGTCGTTGATGTTGAGAAACGTGTGACCGAGGAGCCAATTCAGATCGTTGATGTTGATTGCTCTAAGGCCATCATGGACGTTATTGTTTTTGAGGTTCCTCGACCTCGAAATCTCCTGGTAGTCGTCCGTTATAGTCCTCTTCTTGTCCAAGACCAGACGATTGCTCCCCTAGTGCCCTACAACGAGTCGATTCGAGGACGAATCGAAGCTAAGTGGGGGAGAATGATGTCATCAAGATGGGTCCTCTGTGGGCCAAGGCGGTTCGAGGACCCGATCATCCCGAGAAAGAAGAAGGCGCCACCATGGATTCAATTCAAACTTGTTGAAGGTCGACATCGAGGGTCCCAGGCTCGGCGGTATTTCTATCTATGTTAATTATTTTTATTTAGTTATTTAGGAGAATAATATTAAGGAGATATTTATCTCCTTTTTTTTTTTTTTTTGATTAGGTAAAAATTCGGATTCGCCGAAGCGCTATCCGATCGCATCCTTTCGGATGAGGTCGCAGAGACCTGAATCAGTGAGAATAAGTAGATTTCTGGTAAGACGGGCCCGACGAGCAATATAGTCGGCCACCTGGTTACCGTTGCGAACTATGTGAAAGAAGTTCACTTCGCTGAACCCACGCAGTAGGCAAGAAATTTCCGACATTATCATTTCAATTTCCCATGGGCATTTCGAACCATGTTTGAGGTAATTTATAATTATCTGTGAATCGCCTTCAATTATCAGTCTGTGTATGCCCAATTGAATTGCTTTTTTAATGCCTAAATGTAGTGCTCGGGCTTCTGAACACAAAGCTATCTAGATGCCAATTAACTCTGCTCCTGCAGATATCAAGTCACCTTCCCAATCACGAATGGCAAAGCCACCCGAGCTGTTTCCTTTGATCGGTGATGAACCGTCGAAATTGAGTTTCAGGAACCCTGGAGGGGGTTTTCTCCATTTATGTTTTCCTTTTTTATGATTTGCTCTCTTATTCTGATAATCCTTATTGTACCTGTTGGCTTTTCGTACAGAATTCTCACTCATGGCTTTGTTCCAGTTTGTCATATGTGTTTTTACCGTGTGGTTATAGCTTTCGATCGTTATTTGTTGTTTTTCTTTAAATACCACCTGGTTTCTTGTTAACCAAGACACCCACCAAAACATAGCCATTTCTTGTTTTTGTTTCTCATTCAGATGCGCTGCAAGGGTGTTCATAATAGGTTTGATATCTCGTGATGTTTTTAATGTGTCTAGTACGAGTTTTTGGATGTTTCTGTCAATTTTCTTAAAGAATGTGTTGTATTTACATTCTAGAAAAATATGAGCCGCGTCTTCTTCATGATGGTTACATATCGGACAGTAAGTTGGGATGGCAACACCCCGTTTGGAAAGGAGTGCTGCCGTAGGTAGTCCTTGTTGAGCAACTTTTCATAAAAAAATCTTCACTTTTGGCGGAACATCAATTTTCCAGATCCAATTACTGTCGTCAGGTTGTTGATGGGTATTGTTGGTAATTAATTTGTATGCACTTGAGGTTGTAAACCACCCTTTTTTGTCTGGCCACCAGTACAGTCGGTCTTCCATTGGTATGGATGGCACATGAATCCCTATAATCTGTTCTATTAAGCTGTGGGGGAGAACAGTACGTAGCTTTTGGGTGTTCCAGGTTCCATTTATCAAATATTTATCTACTGTTTCGTTCAGATCTATTTTGTCCGGATGGGTACAGTAGTGTAGTAGGGGTGGGAGATTATTCCATCTGTCTTCCCAAAACTTAATAGTTTTTCCATTACCTAATGTCCACATCAAACCTAGCGTGAAAGTAGGGAACATTTTGCGAAGTTGTGACCATTGCCAAGAGGCATTGCTTCTTTCCTTATAATTCAATATGTGGTTTGTTTTTAAGTATTTATACTGTATAATTTTAACCCAACTGTTGTTTGGTTCCGCCAAGATTTTCCATAATAGTTTTAGTTGTAATGCTTCATTCATGTCATGCGTTTTTCGGATCCCCATTCCTCCTGCTGCCTTTGGTCTACATACGCGTTCCCAACTAATAAGTGGTTTGTGCTTTCTATCTTTATTCCAAAAGAACGATCTATTGATTTGGTCCAACTGAGTATGGATTTGTGATGGTAGCATAAAACTCTGCATCGGATAGAGAGGTTTGGATAATAAATTTGTGTTTATCAGTGTTGCTCTTCCTTGTTGTGACAGAGAGTTTGCTCGCCATTTAGAAAGCTGATTGGTTGTTTTGGTTATAATTTCTTCAAAGGTAGTCTTGTTCACACGGCCATTAATAATTGGGCAACCCAAGTATTTATCTAATTTTGTCTCTTTTGATATTCCTATACATCCTTCAATGTCCCGAATGCGGGGCCTCGGGATGTCGCTTGTTACTTGGAATGCTGATTTATGGTAGTTTATTTTCTGTCCTGATATTTGACAGTATTCGTCAATGATCCTTTTAACATTAGCGCATGAAGTTAGGTTTCCTTTTGAAAAAATGATTATGTCGTCTGCAAATGCTAAGAATGGGATTTTAGGGCCGTTTCGACCAAAAGTAAAACCGACACCAGTACCCAGTTGGCTTGCCTCAAAAGCTAGTTTTCTAGCCAATATTTCTGACCCTAATAAAAATAGAAAGGGTGATAAGGGATCTCCTTGTCGCAATCCTCGAGAGGGTCTAAAAACCTCCGTTGGGCCATTGTTGACTAGGACTGAGAAGGATACCGTGGTGACACATTCCATAATCAACTCTGTGAATTTTTGGTGAAAACCAAATTGCTTAAGAACTTGTTCTGTAAAATTCCAATCTACTCTGTCATACGCTTTCTCCATATCAAGTTTTATTGCTACCCATCCATCAACGCCTTTCCTGTTTTTGAACGAGTGAAAGATCTCATGGGCAATTAGCACATTGTCCTGAATAGCTCTGTCAGATACAAATGCTCCTTGAAGTGGGTGAATTAGTTTACTCATTACCTTCTTTAACCTACCAGTTAATATTTTTGAGATAATCTTATAGATCGTGGAGCATAAACTAATAGGACGGTAATCTGTAGTTTTTGTTGGGTTATCGCATTTAGGTAGTAAAGAGATAAATGTGTGGTTGATTTGTCTTAAGATTTTTCCCGTATGGAAAAAAGCTTTGATGGCCTGAGTGATATCAGGGCCAACTATCTCCCAATAAGTTTTGTAGAATTCGGCCGTAATGTCGTCGGGACCCGGGGATTTGTTATATCCTAAATTAAACACCGCATCCCTTATCTCACCATTTGAAGGGTGGAATACAAGCATTCGATTATCCTCGTCTGTTACTAACCTTGGTAGTAGCTGAATATATTCTCGAAGCAAAATTTGGTTAATCGGTGCTTTCGCAAAACGTTTTTCAAAATCCTTTTTTATTTCCTCCTTTACGTTTTCATCCCCTATTATCACGGTTCCTTCTGAAGATGTGATACTTCTGATAAATTTTCTATTCCTCCTTCCTGATGCTACCCTGTGGAAATAGGTTGTATTTGTGTCGGCTAGACTCAGATGCTTGGATTTAGCTCGTTGACTCCAATATTCCTTCTGGAATGTCAAAAGTTTTTCCTTTTTTTGAATGAGATTATTTTCTTTTGAGATATCTTCCTAACCTTGCCTATTATTTACGTTTGATTGTATTTTAGTCAATTCTTTTTCAACATCTGCTAGTTGTCTGAAAATATTTCCAAACGTGCTTTTGTTCCAAATTTTACTTTTCTGTTTCAAGATTTTTGTTTTATGCATTATTCTAAACATCGTTGATCCCAGACAATTTGCTCTCCATGATTGCTTAACTATGTTTTTAAAATCGGGTCTATGGAACCAAATGTTTTCCATCTTAAACGGAGGTGGTTTAAACGTGGTTTTGTTCCTTAGCTGAACAAAAATTGGGCAATGGTCAGATGTCGAGAATGCCCCGCTAGTAGTGCTTAAGTTTGGAAAAACATCGAGGAACTGTTGATGAACCAATACTCTGTCAAGTTTTTCTAGGATATTGTCCTCTCCAAATTTCTTCTTCCTCCATGTAAATTTATTACCGGACCATGGAATTTCTATTAGTGAGCATGTGTCTTTGAAGTGGTTTAGTCGGTTGAATCTGGTAAGTGACGGGATTTCACCTCCCTCCTTTTCGCAGCTCTGACTGATTTCATTTAGGTCTCCGATTACTAAGCACGGAAGGTCTTCTGCTGTTATTAGATCAGTGAGATTGGCCCAGAATTGGTTTTTATCTCTTTCTTGAGGGGGTCCATATACTGCAAAAATCATTCCCTTGAAGTTGTTCTCATGATTCGTGTATTCTATCCCGATTACTCTGGGCAGGTGGATTCTTACCACTAATTGTTCATTTGGGGTGAGGTGTTCATTCCATAACACACCTAAACCCCCGGATCGCCCTACTCCCGGAGACCATATAGCATTTGTGAATCCGCTACCTTTCCAAGTTGATTCCTCTGGAATAGCTTCAGTTTTAGTTTCTGCTATGACTAGGAGGTTTAAATGATTGTTGATTCTCATTGCATTGATATCTATCCAGAACGTTCTTTTTCCAATCCCTCGGACATTCCAAAAGCTAACTATCATTAATAACTTTTTTTTGTCTGCATGGGCCAAACGTGCCTGAACCCATACAGAAGAGAGTTTTTCATTGGTGCTCTTTTACCTAGTTGTCCTATAAAGGTTAAGAGGTTCTGTATGCGGTATTCTCTATCTGCAAAGAATCTCAAGATGGAGATTCTTATAATATTAAATTTTACTTGATTCTGATGCCATAGTTTAGTTTGGATGGAGCCGTTAGCTATAGTTAAGGCCCATGTTTGTCTATGGAGCCATGGGAGCCATGGTTGGGTTCGGTTGGGACATACAATGAGTTGCAGAGGTGTGTTCCTTAGGGTTTGATTTGTAAGGGTTATATTGGCATATAGCTGATTAATCTTTCTAGTTTCCCATTTTTCACAATCCTTTTTAGCTTGCCAGCTTATTTCCCAATTATAACCCATGGGCCGTTTATGCCAAAATGAATCCAACCAAACTCCATTTGTGAGTAAGATTAACTTTTTTGTGGAATTAATTCTCTTAATTTGCCTTACAACACTAAGTACAATACTAATCTGGCTATTATTACATACTGGGATTGGATCCATGTGCTTGCACTTAATCCGAATGTGATCTAGTAAATATTGTAGGTTATGTTCTTTGTGTTTTTTCTCAAGTGTTGTTTGAAGTTTTACCCCTATGATTAGTATGAAATTGCTCAAACTGAGCCCCTTTTTAGCATCAGTCAAGCTTTTCAAATGAATTTTCCAGTTCAGCTTTTCAAAATAAACACCATTCTCATACATAAATACCCATATCCATTGATGCAAGGTAACCGATATAATACAGGAAAAGGTTACCCAAGGTCTTTTACATTGCTTATACTGATAACAATGCTTAGAAACTATGACCTGATAGAGATTCATACGACTAGTGTCCGGACTTAATGCACAAAAACTATCCAAATAAGCTTTCTCAGACATGATCAAAATAAAACCACCATAAGTACTTACATAATCCGAATTGCAGCTAGATAGAGATGGTTTCAGAATTATCATGGCTTGAGGTAGCTCACAACCATCAATGAGAACCTCCAACCTCCAACAGTCCTGTTTGCTACAAATGCTTACCCCTCTTCTTGCTGCTACCCATCAGAGTCACGGTAGAGCAAGCAGAATCGCCTTCCTCGATCTTTACTTTGCACTTAGCTGACTTAGAAAGGGAACCCACTGACAGCTCCATCTGCTCAACATCACGAATCACCGAGGGAGATGCATTAGGAGTCACAAAGTGCTCTTGCAGTGACTCAGTCAATCTGGTGGGGTTGCTTAGATGAGGCAGACTAATTCCACCGAAGGTGGAACATGAGAGAGAATTGCATCAAGATCAGCCTGAGAAAAGCCAGGGTCAGCCAAGCCATCCTCCACCAGTATTTCCTCCATGAATTCGTCTTCATCGAAGTCCAGGATTTCTTCACCGTCAGCAGCCCAGAAGTAGAGATCCGGTTGCGCTTCTGCTTTCGGAGGGGGGAGCTCATCACTTGGGATCATGGCAGCAAGAGGCAGGGGAGCATCAATAGCAAGTGTTGGAGAGGAAACAGGACCCTTTGGCTCCGCCAGAATCATAGCACCAGTGTTGCTTTCTGAGCCTCCAGAAGACCCAATTGGAGACTTAGAAGAAGAAGAGTCAGAGGAAATAGTTACATTCTTACCGAAGCATGACAGAATGTCAGTTTTTGGATGACCAAAAGATAGAGGGGGGATCACCACAGGCCTTCTGCCTGCCACAGTCGACCATGTACCATGGCCATCATCTCCAGGTGCTTCTCCAGCCGGCACCTCAACCTCCACAGGCATCTCAGCAGGGTTGACGGCATTAGCATTGCATAGGTGCCTCAAGGGGCATGCTTCAAACACATGATCATCCGAGCCACAGCTTCCACAACCTTGAGGAAAATCCTCAAACCAGATTGGGTATGTTTCCACCAACCCTTCCTCATTGATCACACAAACAGACCTGCCTTCAATCATTGTAACATCCACCGAGACACACACTCGGGGATAGCGGAAGCGAGCACCCTTAGCATTAAAAGCAGCAATACGAATAACCTGACCCAAGCCATTCTCCTGGATGATATCCCGGAGGATGTCATCATGCACATACTTGGATGGCAAGCCCGGGAACCGGACCCAAAGATCCAATTTGGTAACAGATTCCAACCAAGGGTCGAAATCAAGACACCAAGGCCTTAGCAGAATAAGCTGACCAGAAACCCGGTAAGGGCGATTGTCCCAAACCAGGTTTCGATCAGAGGAAACATCAAAGCGTAGCTCAAACCAATTGTTGGCTATTGGGATTAGTTGAAAACCCCCAGTAAGAAATTTCCACACATACCTTACTCTTTTCCTGACTTCCTTTGCTTCAAGAGGGTCCCCGATGATAGTTGCAAAGAGGGAGGAGTGATTGAGGGCCGAGATGTTCTCTTGAACACGCCCCTGCAGTGCCTGGAGCCTGTCCCTATTGATTGTTCTTCGCTTGAATTTCTTTTCCATCTTTGCTTTTCTACTAGACTCGCCCACTTCTTTCCTTCGATGAGTCTGCTCTTTGAGATTACCGCCCTCCGGCGTTTTGGTTTTCTCCATTACTGGGGTAGGACCATCTACCACCAGAGGGTGCTTACCCTTGTCGGCTTCAGAGGGAGCCATGCTCATAACACACACAAAGAGAAAGTAATTAGAATGTTGAGAGAAGAAACAGGAGAAAGATAGAGGACAAAAGATGAGGTGCGATGAACCACCCCGTCGCCCACCGTATTTATAGAGAGATCGAACAGTCCCCTTTCGGAAGGAGAACCCCCATGCCAACGCCTTCCACTCGAGCACCTTCCACACCCTCATCCCCAAATGCTTGTAAACTTGGTGAAACTGCTCTGGTTTGCAGGCGCAGGAGCCAATCCGAGGTCGACAGATCAACAATCCTTTAGGGCTCGTACACCTTCGATTAGGCCAAGGGGGGGGGGGGTCGATTAGACCAAGCCCCATCAGAAATCCAGTTTTTTGGCCAAGATCCATACCAACCCCAGTCGATTTTGAAGGGAGTAGGGTTTAGAATGCCTTCATACGCAAACTGAAAATTGGGGAAATTGAAATACACCAATAACACAAAGACAACACAAGGATAATGATGAAGAAGGATTATCCCGGGTAGGTTTAGAGTAGGATTATCATCCGAGAACAGAGGTAAGGATGGAGGATCTGCACAAGATTTGTACGGAATTGCAGGCTCAAAGGTGAAGCGACAGAGATTTCTTCGCCAAAGCCTCTTTCTTTTGGGATGCGGAAGGTTTTCGCAAAGGGCGCGTGGGGCGCGTTCTATGGGAGACATGAGGGTTTTTCTCAACTTTTTTACCCTCTATATATTTATCTCCTTACTCATTAAGAAACTATTATTTTTACCTATTTTTAGTCATTTGAAATTGATAGAATATTATTAGTATTTATCTTAGGATTTTTAGTTAATTATTTTTAATTGTGAGATAGCTAGGGTTTCTTTTGAGAGGAGTTAATCTCACTTAGCATCTTTTCTTATTTAAGTTGTAATTTGCCTTCATTTTAATCAGATTGAAATTATGGGAGAAACCCTTGGCTTAGGGTTCTTCGATATCAATCCACCCGCTTCCAAGGCTTTCGTTTCATTCGTTTCAAATCCAAATTACTTTGTAATTCAATTACTTTGCAATTCATTGACCATCGGCCAATTCAAGTACATCGACAATTGGGGCTTATAGGAGCTTATAGGAGTGTAGCCGCTAGACCTGTCAAAACACGACCCGACCCGACCGCCCGGAAAATTTCCGACCCGAACCCGGAAATTTCGACCCGGAAATTTTTTTCGACCCGAACCCGAAAAACCCGAAATTTTCCGGGTCATCAGGGTTTCGACCCGGTGACCCGATTGACCCGGTAATTTTGACCCGATTTTACCCGATTGACCCGGTGACCCGGTTGATTTTTAATTAAATATAATTAATTTTATATATATATAATTAAAATTTATTGCAAAATTATCAAATCGTGATTTTTTTAATTTAAAAAAGAAAAAAATGACAAACCCGAAATCGACCCGAAATGACCCGAAACCCGGTCAAACCCGGGTTCTAGTCAACCCGAAAATATCCGGGACCCGTTTTACCCGGGACCCGAAGTGACCCGACCCGAATGACCCGTTTGACAGGTCTAGTAGCCGCCATTGTTGACCATTAATTAACAAATCGTTAATTAATTCATCATTCCATTCACACAGCCAAGGTCATTTAGCGTGTCGGTGTTTGTTCGGAATCCATACGGAGTCGATTCAGTTACGAATTCGGCATCAATTCGAAGAGCATACGGAAGATCTGGCGTTTATTTTAGCAATTGGCCGGCCTAGCCAATTGCTACGTATCACCGCTAATCTACTCGACCTCGCTAGCCAACTGCGCCCGTTCTCGTCCCGGCTACCTCCGCCTCTGCTCAGCTCGCTCGCTCCCAACGCTCACCGATGCTCGCCGGAGCTCCGCCCGAGTTCACACGCACCACCCGACACCCCGCACTCAGCTCACGCACACTCGACACTAGCCCTCAACCCAAACCCAGTCAGAAATTTATTCAAAACAGAGGGAGGAGAAGCGATGACTCACCGAGAAGGTTCGCTACTTCGGAGCTCTCGATCGGAGTTCCGAGCGTCGTCGGAGGCTCGCGATGGCTCGTCGGACCTGCGTGGGACATGGGTGAGTGTGATGGTGAAATCCGTGAGTGGTTTCGATCGAAGACGAAATAGAATCGCTTACCGGAACGTTAATCGCGCTCAACAGGGCGACGGGGTTCCGGTGGCCTTCGGCGGCGCTTGGGAGCTTCTGCGCTGCTCCGGCTGCTGGTGGGGGCTCCGAGGGGTGCGTGGGACCTTCCGTTGGCAGCTCGAGGTGGAAGGAGGGAAGAAGGAAGAGGAGGCGGTGGTGTGTGTGGTGGTTGAAGGTGCGGCGACATTGATGGAGCGAAGAGGAGGAGTCGGGGAGGGCGAAGGTGAATGACGATGATGGAGAGTAGGAGAGAGCAAAGATGATGGCGATGAATATGGTGAAGGAGGTAATGGCGATGCAGATGGTTGATGGAATGGGCTTCGGTGATGGTGGCGTGGACAAGTGAAGGATCGAGGGAGCAGGTGAGGGTGATGTGCTGAGTGAATGACGGGGTGAGGGATGGCCCTTTGAAGAGGTATGGTGAGGGAGTTGGTGAGAGTAATGTGGGAAGTGGTTAAACAAATACCCGGAAATAAATTCCGAATACGCGAATTTCGAATCACGTAATTAGTTTTCGAATGTTAGTTTCCCTGCCTTTCGCTTTCTCGATCAATTACATTTTTAAAATCGACAAGGATATCGTCATCCGATAATTATTTTGAATTTTCGAGGTAAAATGATGGAAATTATTTGTCAAAAATTTTATATTCCGGTCGGGATCCGCTAAACGAGTTTTAAATCCGGTTTAAATTCACATTTAATTTCCTTTTTTTCAAAAATTTAGGATTTGAAAATACGAGCCTTTACATCATCCACCTCTAAAAACAAATCTCGTCTCCGAGACTAAAATCATATAAAACAGGGGATGAAGTTTGAAACTGGTGAGTCCATGGATAATGCATTGATCCCGTAAGCATCTCATAAGTGCCCCTATGAGATCCTCACAGTACCGTTGTCATAATCATAATATCTCCAATAGATCGTAG
This sequence comes from Persicaria tinctoria, assembly GCA_037127255.1. NCBI lineage: Eukaryota > Viridiplantae > Streptophyta > Magnoliopsida > Caryophyllales > Polygonaceae > Persicaria > Persicaria tinctoria. The sequence goes on along the minus strand of JBANSL010000012.1, from coordinate 34,386,500 downwards.
CAAGAATGTAATATGGGTCCCTACCACATCCTTACTACGACTTCTCGGCTATATCATAACTCGAAAAGCATTACAACATCTCCATTAGGTCTTAGCAAACAGTCTATAAGGGCCCCTATAAAATACATGTATCCACTTCGTGGGGCGTCATAATGCAAGCTCGGTTAGAACATTTCAAGAGGGTCCTTAGTTTGAAAATGTCTTGTCTCAAAATCATTGAAGTTATCGATCGCATTTGATTTCTCTAAATCCAACTCAATCCTTTTTTAAACACCATTAAAAATTCCCTAACCAGACATTAATCAAGAAATTTTCAAATCTCAAGAGGTGGAATCATCCACCTCTAAGGCTAATCTCATATTTCCTTCCTAGGTTCCAAGTCAGAATCAAATTTCAATAATTCGGCTTCTAACATTTCTATCATCATGCATCGTATATAGAATAGCAATCACATCTCACGTTTATAGTAGGACATAACACATCAACGATGGTCGCATACCAAAAACATAAGTAGCACATCATCACATCAACGAGGCTCATCACATCATATCACCAAAGATCTGCACACAACTACCAAGCATAAGCACGAAATCAAAGAGATACCACTAACCATCCACCTCTAAGAATCCAACCCATACTAGTCATCTCACACATGCCACTCTCGACCAACTCTTACGCAGAAATCCATCACATGCTACTCCCAACCACGAATTTCCAAGACCCTCATCACCAGCGCCTATCCTCAAAGACCAACCACTGATTTTACCTACTCATCTCTTGGGCATACTAACCCGCCTCACAACACTTCCCCTCAACAATCCTCCCGATCAACTCCTAGCTCTCTCATCCACCTCTAGAACTACGCCAACTGCCTATACTCACACCCACTCTTAAGGTCACCCTCACGAAACTTGCCTAGACCTCAACCGCTACCCTCACATCCTAAACGCTCACACCGCACACCCATTACCTACCGACACTTCTAGCTAGGACATCTCCCTCAAAATCTCGACATATTAGCCCCGTTCCCCACCTAAGACCTACCTGGAAGCTCATCTATACTCACGGACCACTATCTTCAACACATCCCAAGTCACTCGGCTCTACTCAAACTAACGCATCATTCCTGCACCTCCTCTCACACAACCAAAGACCCAATCTGAAGGCCTCAATCCACCTGCCACTTTTCGACCCGCCTCACCGAAGAATCTCACGACTCAAGCTCAAGAAGAAAGCACTACCATATATATAACCCATAATCTATTTTCCAGGAAATCAGTACATCAAGCATCGAGGCACACCATCATAGAAACAAGTTAGTTAGACAATCACTTGCCACCAATTTAGCATATCAGCCATTGCACGTCCATTTATGTCAGCTCTAGGCCTATTTCACTATGCTCATTCCAATTGATATAGAAGGATTCACCATTTGAATGAAGAACGCCCTTCCTTGAGTCATCTAAGAGAATCACGTTCGCGACTACCATCTTCGAGATGTGTCCGTCCTTTGTATACTTTTGGCGACATCTGTCTTGTGGTCTATGGATCATAGGCCCATCACGCTTCGACTGCGCCGCTCCGGTGCCACTTGGTTGTCGGTCCCTTCTTGCATGTCGACGCTCATCGAAGGATCGCAAGGGTTAGAAGTTACGAAGATAGGGGAGAGACAAGGGTGGACAACACAACTTCCTTAAAGGTTCAGACATTGACCAGGACTAGGGACGACAAGACCAAAGAGAAGAACCCAACCCGAGAGTTACAACGATGCCCTTGTAATTGTGGCACGCAAACACATAAAAATCAAGAGATATCATCACATTATTTCACACTAGTATGCACCTATCTCAAGAAATATCGATTTATGCATTCATAACATATTCATATAATCATCTTTATATGTGCGCAGAACAAGCTAGCAACCTATTATTTCATTCACCAATCATGCTTGACAAACTAAGAACATGTATGCACAGACTGACATGGGACATATATGGCATAAGTTATGCAAGATCTAGCAAGCATTACAGGATATCATATGCACGACTTATCACTCATTTCGATACACACATAAGCAAGTTATAATATTGCGTAAAGCATGCTAAGATGTACCCTAAAAATCATGCTAACGGTATGGTCAATTCATGCAGGGTTGATATAGCAACTATCTCCTCACATACATCCATACTCGCATAGTAAGACTAGGGAGTCACACAATCAAATGAGGGCCTATAATCGGGAGGTATATGTCCTATATGATACTAGCAATATTCATTAAACATGTACACAACCATGAGGTCCAATTAGGTTAATCTGGCATGTTAAGTCATCCAATTCACATTTTAAACATGCAATGAGAGTTGACCACACTATCATGGACCTAGTTCATAGGGAGACAATAATCATGGGAATTCAATACATACGGCACATACATCCACTCATAAGTGCAACCATGCGAGGTACCAGGCAAGTCATGTTGAATTATACTAATATAGCATATCATTAAATAACAAGGAGGCTATCATTATAACTTGACAGAATTCTCTAAGGGCAATCACTAACTCACCACCCCATTTCCCCGTGGGACGCTAGTATAACTCGTTGGGTAGGACACAATGACATTCATGCTGTTTCCGAGATGTGAGGTTAGAACTCGTGTTTAGACTCTTGTGGCAAGAAGACATGGTTGGCCATTACGAGGATTGAAAGGGACTCCATAAAACAACTCCCTAGTATCTCAAAACAATCTAAATCCTCACCCCCACTAAGATACTCAGGTAACCCTCACATCCGACACGATTTCCAACGGTAATTAGTTTACCGACCCAAATTTCCCGTGGAAAACCCCAACCGGAGGCACGAGACTCGATAGAAGCATCGATGGTGAAATACTAAACATGACTCAAAACGGGGAGAGCAGATGCTTCTCGAGCCTTGCTAACATGCCTAGGTGTTTTGGTGGGGCGGATGACAGAGTCAGAACCATCAGGGGGCTTGAACTATGAGGGGGATTTGGGTCAATCATCAGGCCACTCATGCGCGTGTGTAAACACACTATGAGAGGCATATAATAAGCATCCTATTCCTAAAATGAAATGCGTAATGCAAAGCGGAACTTAAACAGACAAGTATACGGATAATTAAGTGCGGACATAAATAAATAGGCGCGCAGTTACAAGAAATGCCAAATAGCATGTCCCTCTAGGCTCCTAAGGAATCCTCTAGCAACTCCCTTCAAAGGGAACTACCTCACCCACGGTGCAGGCCGTCCCTACGCAAGGAGCCTACTAACTATGAAGGGAAGGCAAACGACGACACCCATATAAGGTCTAATGCTCTAAGAGTCCTATGGCGACTTATTACCAAAAAGCCTACCTCGCCCATCAAGTGCAAGCAACTTTCTATAATAAGCCCCACTAAGATGACAAGAATAGAGAAAAAGGTCACACCCAATAAACACCTATAACGGCCGTTTTCTAGCAAAGACATATAACAGGTCGTATGGTTTTCCATTTTAGATCCTAAACGTGATTCTAAGTCGTATGGTGCATGAACACTAGCCTACTATATAACACCCAGTGCATAGAGCGCCCATCATGAGTAAGTTCAAAGAACTTACCTGGAGAAGCGCAGAATCCAAGCAATATAGCAATCAAGCAAATCCAAGCAGATTAGAGCTCACCTAGAAGATAAGTAACATAATAAGTCTAAGTCTAACTTACACAAAGCATATCAAATAACACACACAAGATTCACATAAAGCATATATAAGTTAACCATCCCATCATCAACAACATTAATGTCTCAAATCAATTTCTCATCTCGTTTCACTATCTCATATCGTTTTCATCATAACTTGCCAACTCATCAGCTTAAGATGACCTCCATATCACACTTAACCAAATTCGCATACTATCAGTTTATACTCATACTTTGCATACGGATATATATATATATATATATATAGGGTTGGGTTCAGGTGCAAAGGTCACCAAAAGTGAGAAGGAAAGAAGCAATCCTCTAGGTCTAGATGAATAAAAATAATCCAAAATAAAGGGAAATCTCGCGGGATCACGCGCTTCAAATTTCCGGAATTTGGCCCCTACACATTTTGCGTGACCATCACGCGCCAAATAAAAAATTAATTTTGATGCTCCAACGGAGTATTGAACACGGGATCAACATAATCCCCACTCACTGCTGTACCACTATACCTACCATTCTTTCCTTGTCCACTACAACTATTTAATTAGTTTTATTCATTTTTTCCATTTATTTTAATAGGCTAAAAAATTTATAGTTTTCAATTGTTAAAATAAACGATTTAATTATGTTTTTTTTTCACTAACGGAGTTTATAAATTAATATAGTTGTTTTTAACAATTAGTAAATTATTTTTAATTATTTATTTATTTATTTTAAAATAAAAACCCTGAACCATTTAGTAATAAAATCCTGAACCATTTGTTTTAAAAATCATGATTCACAGTGGTTCAACAATTTTATTCACAGTGGTTCAGCAATTTTATTCAGTGGTTCAGCAATTTTATTCACATTGGTTCAACAATTTTATTCACAGTGGTTCGGCAATTTTATTCGCAGTGGTTCATCAATTTTATTCACAGTGGTTCAGCAATTTTATTCACAGTGGTTCAACAATTTTATTCATAGTGAACCAATCTCTATTTAGTCACTGAACCAACCTATTTAGTCACTGAACCAACCTCTATTTAACCATTGAACCAACCTATTTAGTCACTGAACCAGCCTCTATTTTGCCACTGAACCAACCTATTTAGTCACTGAACCAACCTCAACTTATTCACTGAACCAACCTCTATTTAGACACCGAACCAACCTATTTAGTCGCTCTCTATTCGGTCACTAAACCACTCTCTATTCGTTCACTGAACCACTCTATTCGGTCACTGAACCAATCTCTATCCGATTACTGAACCACTTTATCCGGTCACTGAACCACTATCTATTCGGTCACTGAATCACTCTCTATTCGGTCACTGAACCAATCTATTCGATCACTGAACCAATCTCTATTCGATCACAAAACCATTGTATCCGGTCCTTGAACCACTATCTATTCGGTCACTGAACCACTCTCTATTCGGTCACTGAACCACTCTTTATTCGGTCACTGAACCAACCTCTATTTAGTCATTGAACCAAACTCTATTTCGCCACTGAACCAACCTATTTACTTATTGAATCAACCTCTATTTAGTCACTGAACCAACCTATTTAGTCACTGAACCAACCTATTTACTCAATGAACCCACCTCTATATAGTCACTGAACCAACCTATTTATCCACTGAACCAACCTCTTTTTAGTCACTGAACCAACCTCTATTTAGTCACTGAACCAACCTCTATTAAGTCACTGAACCAACTTATTTACTCACTGAACCAACTTATTTACTCACTGAACCAACGTCTATTTAGTTACCGAACGAACGTCTATTTTATTTTCTCTTAATGCTTAATTTTTAATTATTTATTTGTTTATTTTTTTAAATAAAATTGTTCATGAGCCAATACTATTTACTTCGTGAACCAATTGATAGTAAACTCCTGAACCACTTGATTTGAACCCCTGAACCACTTGGTTTTAAAACGATGAACCACTTGGTATTAAATCCCCGAACCACTTGATTTGAACCTCTGAACCACTTGGTATAAAACCCTGAACCACTTGTTATTAAAATGATGAACCATTTGGTATTAAAACCCTGACCACTTGCTAAATCAAACAAAAAGGGTAAAAAAAGACTACATTTGCCTCTAAGTACCAACTGCAACCAAGTGTGAAAGTGGCACCACAGTAGGAATTGCACTCAGATTGTAATAAATGGGTTTGGAAATACTCTTCATTTTTATTCAGATAGTCCTTGGTTGCAATTAAGTGCGAAAGTGGCACCTCAATATTTTCGATACCTTTTCACTCATACATTTTGCAATTAAAATAAGTACGAAACTATCAAACTTCATTAGCAGTAAATTCATTTCATCACTCTCAATTCGACGTGGTTCATACGATCCATGATTAATTCAGTTCATCATACTCGAATTCTACGTGCACTCGTTTACCATAACCGAATCTGAACTACAAAGGGATTAGAAGACCATGTCAAGTGAATCAATTGCAGCAATTTGAAATATTACAGCAATTTGATGAATCAATGAAAATTCGCCCCATTTTTCAATTGCAACCATTTGAAATCCACGCATCAACTACAATCCCTCATTTGAAGCACAAGATTTCTGGACAACACCGAATTTAAAATCGCCAGAGATTTGCTTCCGGTGGATTGATTCGAAAGAGAGACTAGCCCTAGCTCCGAGACGACGTCGAGGATCATCGGGGACGGCGGCGGCAGAGATGTGCTTCCCGATGGATCGATTCCAAAGAGAGAAGCCCTAGCTCCGAGACGGCGGCAAGGATCCTTGGGGACGGCGGCGGCAGTGGAATCGCCATCTCAATTCGATCACCATGGTGTTGATTTCCGCAATATCGATTATCGCCATCATTCTTCTCCCGGGGCGTTTGCCTCGAAAACCGAAACTCATCGGAGACAGGAGCGGCCGTAGAAGCCATGGATGATGGAATAGGACACTAGGTGAGGGAGGCAGCGTAGTGGGAGAGGGATGGGTCGAAAGGAAGGGGTGAGATTTGAGAGAAAGGGAGGCGCGTGAAAGAAATTTTATTTTTATTTTGTGATTTTTCTCCCTGTTAAAATCTGACCAATCATATTGCTTCTTTTCTTCTTACCGGAACAACTACTTCTCACTTGAACCCTACCCTATATATATATATATATATATATATATATATATATATATATATATATATATATATATATATATATATATATATATATATATATATATATATATATATATATATATATATATCATTATCGTAATTAAGTAATTAACTAACCTTTAATCTCTAATATAATTCACCACAAGTCATGCTATTAGTCACACATATCATCCAGTCAGTCAAACGATCATTTTATCATGCTAGTTAGTCATCGAATAAGTCGGGTTCCCAAGTTAGTCCCAAATCAATTTCAAAATCCAAATTAAACAACTAAGAATTCCGACCCTTGAAAATGTTCACCAAAATCCTTTTCCAATTTATTTATTAAATCACTTCCCGATCTTTGAAATTCTTTTCCAACTTCCTTTTAAATCTTCAAGTCCAAAAATATATTTTAAACCCCCAATAATATTATTTTTTTATTTAAATCTCAATAAGTACGTAAGTAAGTAAACGGTTAAATCCGAACCGAACCAAACTCATTTAAATCCAACCAAATCGAACCAAACCGACCCGCTAAATCTCAAACCGGCTAACAATTAACATATAATATATAAGTTATAAAATGTTAGAAAAAGGGGGCCCACAAGTCCACATCTACGTCTTCCTCCTTCGGATTCAAATGGACTCCCGCCCGCGGCCGCGCCTGTGCAGCTCCCGTCCGCTCGCCTCTGCTCGTTGTGCTGCCGCTCATCCTCGGTTCACACTGGCTCGCCTCTGCTCCTGGCTCAATCAGCCTGCGCCCGCTGGTCTACTAGACTTCGCTAGCCAACTGCGCCCGTGCTCGTCTCGGCTACCTCCGCCTCTGCTCAGCTCACTCGCTCCCAACGCTCACCGATGCTCGCTGGAGCTCCGCCCGAGTTCACACGCACCACCCGACACCCCGCACTCAGCTCACGCACACTCGACACTAGCCCTCAACCCAAACCTAGTCAGAATTTAATTCAAAACAGAGGGAGGAGAAGCGATGACTCACCGAGAAGGTTCGCAACTTCGGAGCTCTCGATCGGAGTTCCGAGCGTCGTCGGAGGCTCGCGATGGCTCGTCGGACCTGCGTGGGACATGGGTGAGCGTGATGGTGAAGTCCGAGAGTGGTTCCGATCGAAGACGGAATAGAATCGCTTACCGGAACGTTAATCGCGCTCAACAGGGCGACGGGGTTCCGGTGGCCTTCGGCGGCGCTTGGGAGCTTCTGCGCTGCTCCGGCTGCTGGTGGGGGCTCTGAGGGGTGCGTGGGACCTTCCGTTGGCAGCTCGAGGTGGAAGGAGGGAAGAAGGAAGAGGAGGCGGTGGTGTGTGTGGTGGTTGAAGGTGCGGCGACGTTGATGGAGCGAAGAGGAGGAGTCGGGGAGGGCGAAGGTGAATGACGATGATGGAGAGTAGGAGAGAGCAAATATGATGGCGATGAATATGGTGAAGGAGGTAATGGCGATGCAGATGGTTGATGGAATGGGCTTCGGTGATGGTGGCGTGGACAAGTGATGGATCGAGGGAGCAGGTGAGGGTGATGTGCTGAGTGAATGACGGGGTGAGGGATGGCCCTTTGAAGAGGTATGGTGAGGGAGTTGGTGAGAGTAATGTGTGGAAGTGGTTAAACAAATACCCGGAAATAAATTCCAAATTCGCGAATTTCGAATCACGTAATTAGTTTTCGAATGTTAGTTTCCCCGCCTCTCGCTTTCTCGATCAATTAGATTTTTAAAATCGACAAGGATATCGCCATCCGATAATTATTTTGAATTTTCGAGGTAAAATGATGGAAATTATTCGTCAAATTTTATATTCCGGTCGGGATCCGCTAAACGAGTTTTAAATCCGGTTTAAATTCACATTTAATTTCCTTTTTTTCAAAAATTTAGGATTTGAAAATACGAGCCTTTACAATTATCCTCATTTGCTAGGTTGAAATGATAAGATTAGTTGTCTTGGCTGAGCAGTTGTAGGTGTTTACGAAATCCTCCCAACCGTTTACATTCTACGTATTATACATGTTACTTTATTACTTTCTAACCTCTAATATGTGTATTTTTGTCTGCAAATTTTTTATATTATTTAATATTTACAACTTTACTATTAAATTGCGCGCCACTGGCGTGGGTATAGGACTAGTATATTAATTAAAACCAAAGCACCTACGCCACGTGTCGCCCCCTCGCACAGAGTTATTTTTGGCAACATTTATATTGAATATATTTAGAAATAAATTTTTTTAAACAATCTATATAAACTCTTAATTTAGAAGGGTTTAGAATGATGTGTCAAGCTCAGAGAAATTTTAGGAGTTTTGACCAATCAATTTTTTTTTGCCATTTTTCTTTGATTGTCTTCAATTCTATTTTTTTTTTCTTTTGCCTTTAATTTTACTAACTATCTATATCTATCTATCTATCTATTATCTATATCTATATTTATCTATCTATCTATATCTATATCTATATATTAATTAAAACCAAAGCACCTACGCTACGTGTCGCCCCCTCGTGTAGAGTTATTTTTGGCAACATTTATATTGAATATATTTAGAAATAACTTTTTTTAAACATCTATATTTATCTATATCTATATATTAATTAATACCAAAGCACCTGCGCCACGTGTCGCCCCCTCGCGCAGAGTTATTTTTGGCAGCATTTATATTGAATATATTTAGAAATAACTTTTTTAAACAATGAGATTAATTCAAAACTTTTTTTAATAAAGTTAATAAAGTTAATTTATATTGAATAACTTTTTTTTATTTTAAAACCTTTTTTTAACCAATCGGATTTGTTTATTTATTCTAACTATTATATGATATATATTTTTGCCTAATTAGATGTCATAATCCCCTTAATTTTACAATTTTCTCCAAGTCAACTGAACCTATAAAGGAAATCCATCTATTAAAATTTGGATAAGTGTCTTTAATTAATCTATCTATAACTAACTAATAAACTGTAATAATTTTTTATAAGGTGTTATAACTTATAAGCATCTTTATTTTAGGATTTTTACTCACCCAATCTATTCTACTTAAATCTTAAACTAATGTAATTTTACACATTTTTCATAATGTAATCTTTATCAAATCAATTTTTTATATTTTATATTAATGTATGGTGATATTTTATTTCATTCTATAGAGGTAATTTAGTTTTTATACTTACAAAATTATATTTTTATTTTTTTTAAAAGAAAAATACGCGCCATGGCGTGGGGAATGTACTAGTCTACATATTAATTAAAACCAAAGCACTTACGCCACGTATCACCTCCTCGCGCAAAATTATTTTTGGCAGCATTTATATTGAATATATTTAGAAATAACTTTTTTTAAACAATCCATATCTGTATAAACTCTTAATTTAAAAGGGTTTAGAATGATGTGTCAAGCTTAGAGGAATTTTAGGAGTTTTGACCAATCAATTTTTTTTGCCATTTTTCTTTGATTGTCTTCAATTCTATTTTTTTTCTTTTCTTTTAATTCTCTTTTTCCTTTAATTTTACTATCTATCTATATCTATATCTATATCTATATATTAATTAATACCAAAGCACCTATGCCACGTGTCGCCCCTCGCGCAGAGTTATTTTTGGCAACATTTATATTGAATATATTTAGAAATAACTTTTTTTAAACATCTATATTTATCTATATCTAATATAATACTAAAACAGCTGCGAATGATATATGTGGCGGCCTCACATTGAAAGTTTCACGTGACAACCATTCACTTAACATATCCCCATATATATTTAAAATAAATATACTTAAAATCATTTTTATTAATTAAAATATTCAATTTGTTGATCAAATCATAACAACTTCTCAAAATTTACAGATTATTTTTTATCCATGGTTTTTTAATTCCAGAAAATAATAAATCAATATATTATTAATAAATAAATTTAAATAAAAATTTTTGAATGATTGTTACGAGAAATTCATTTTGTTAATTTTCAAAAAAAAAATTATTAATATATAAATTTTACAAATTATAAATTTGATAAATATTTGTTCTATATATTCTTTTATGCATTCTATTTCATCTTCATTCACATTAAAATATTTTCTTCCTAATTTAAATTTTAACTAATCTTTAATGTAGATAGTTTAGATTTAAGCAAATCTTTTACGGGAAGATATGAAAATATTGTCTCTAATATCGAATCTATTTTATATCTAGAGGGAATGATAACAAACACTGGTACACATGACACATTGTTGTTAATACATGACCGTATACTTATTCAATCTGTACATCTCCAATTGCACACAAGTCACCATATTCCAGATAATGTTGATTCCACATAAACGTTTCTCCCTTTCTAACATTTTCCCTAACCATAATGCGTCGCATTTCATCCAATTTCCCCCAAACCTCAACGTATCTACAGTCATACGCCCCATTTCACCCAATTCCCCCCTAAACTAAACGGATCTACACTCACCCTGCTCCTCATAAGTTGGATTCGACAAGACAGTTGCCCAATTTCCCCATTCCCAAAAATTCCATTCTCTCCCAGACGCGCAAACCCCAGTACCCAAACTTTCCACCCTTTGTTTTTAACTTAACTCCGGTTACTTCCTACATGACAGGGCGATATTGCGCACTGTCAACCCATTCGACCCCTTCTTCCCATTTTCACACAATCCAAACCAGTTTTGGTTCTTCAAACCGGTTCCTCCCCTACGAATCCAAGCAAAACGTATTTAATCGGCATTGTGAGGGTTTACTTACTTCAAAATCGACCTCTTCATCTCCTCTCATGCTCTGTCGTCTTCTTCCCCGGGTTGGCTTCTTCTTTTCCTCTCTCGCTCTGTCGTCTTCTTCCTCTTCTTCTTCCTTCTGTTCTTGTTTTCCTCAGGTTTGCATGAGCAACTGTTGCCCTCTCTCTCTCTTCCTCTTTTGTAAGCCGTGAGAGGCAGTTGGACTCGATAGTTTTCTAATTAAACTGCTTCCTCTCTCTCTCTCCACATTAACTTCTCCCGCTTCCTCTCTCTCTCTCTCCATAATAACTTCCCATCTGCCCCTCTCTCTCTCTCCACCCCTCTTCCTCTCTCTCCTCCTTTACTTTCTCTCTCCTCTGTCCCAGTTATTTTTAACCGGAGAGTTTGCAATTTTTTTTTTTGGGGGGGGGGGGTTAACCTTTGCAAGTTGTGGATAGAGGGTTAGGCTAGCAAAGTTTGTCGGGGCAAAGGTCATTTGCTAACAATCCCTCTTATAAGTATTTAATTATATATAGACGTCGAACACAATATTAAAGTAGAGAAAGACCCGCAAAAGGTGCGGCTCACTACACTAGCAATCAAACTAATTTAAAAGTAATCAATTAATTCAAGCCAAATGAGAAATCTTGAGGCATACGGAGAAGATTATTATTCTGTCAGGATAGTTCGACTTTATTGAATTCAAGCACTACTTTCAAGAAGCAAATCAAGCAGCTAGCTATATAGCTAGAGATAGATCTATCTAGCTATAATATGTACAATCTCCCTAGCAAAAGTGATCTTTGTAACATCATCCGGAGGGATGATCAAGGTGACACTCTACATCTTATGTAAAGTTCACCTATATATATTGGTCACTCACTATGAAAAAAAAGTAATCAATTAATTCAAATATGTATTGATTATCCAAATCTTTACCAATCTCTATTAATTATCCAAATTTTCTATTTTATTAATTTAATTAAATATTTTTAATACAAATGTTTATTCATTGTCAAATTTTGACCGAGTGTTTTCTTATTTCAATTAGGGTATTTAGTCTAAAAGTAATTGGCACATAAATCAAATATTTTAAGCCAATGCTAACAATTATGTTATACATTTTGTTTAACTTAATCACATAATAGTTTACTTTAACCTTAATTTTATACTATGTCACATTTTTAAAATTTGTAACTCAATATTTTTTCAGACGTGTTACAAAGTCCATATCGATCTTCAACTGATTAGATATTTAACTAATTTTCAAAACACTCCTGAACAATATTTTGTTGTTAGAAAGTGCTTTGAAAATTAGTTTAAATCAATAAATAAATTATTTATTTATTGTTAGAATAAATTACGTACTTATCTCATTTTGAAATCTTTTTTATTAATTTCTATTTAATTGTTTATTAAAAATAGTTGATTTAGTTACAATTAATTACTACTAAAATTAAGATGCTTTGATTTTTTTTTTTATAGATTCTCTACTTTAAATAATTACTAGTACAGTCTCCGCGCCATGGCGCGTCCGCGAGGAAAAAAATATAAAATATCTATTATAAGGATGAAAAAAATAATAATGAAAAAAATACAAATGGTGAATTACATTAATGAATATAAAACTAAATATATGAATGGATGTTGTCGTTACGGTAGACTTCGTCCATAGGATTCCTGGGGAAAAAAAATAGTTTGGTTATATGAGGAGATGAAAATGTATATAAAAAGAAATAATGCAAGGCTAATCTTACAAAATGAGGATAATAAGGATTATGGGTGGGTGACACCAAGTCCTCCAAACTCTAAGTGAATGTAATCCGTCTGTATAAACAAATTAATAAACACAATAAGACCAATATTATGATTAGCATATTGAAATAAAAGTTATAAAGGCAAAAAATAAAAAATAAAAGACAAACAGTAAATAGAATATACCTGTTAGGCTAAAGTATGCCACGCACTGCGTCGTCCTGTATACCATAAAAGGAACATGTAATAGTGCATGAGCAACTGCTCATGATAACCCCGACCCAACTAAATGCTACATATAATATAGACAGGATGCGTAAGCTATAAATTTTGCAATTAAAAGGCAAAAATAAATGGAAACTTACAATCAAAATGCCCAGAGAATTGGACATCACTGTCAAAAAAAGTGCCAGTGCAGAATTGCCACCAGCAATCTGCCAAAAAGGGGAAAAAAAGGAAAAAAAGCTGTTGAAATGTGATAGTAATTTTGAAAGACAACAACAACACAAATCGTGACTAAATTTACCTACTTGTGTAAGTGCAACTCCACTTGTTAATGTTGTTGGCATGCAGCTAAAAATCGTCAGTCCTGTTCCATAAACATTCCAGTTTCGGATATTCAGGTAAAGGTCTTTAAAACTATTGAGCTATTTTTTCTGCAAAGAAACAATTAGTTTAGATGCACATGCATACCTGTTGAAAATTCTTGTGGCATCAGCCGAACTTTGAGAATAAGCCTCGAGAACTTCAAATGGAATGTAAAACAAATAAGACATGGGTCCTAAACATAGAGATCAGGAGGCTCTAAGCTCATAAAATATAGGAAACATGAATCACTAACAGATTAAGGAATATATTAAAATTAGACAGTGGGTACCTGGTCATTCACATGTAAATCAGCAAAGGCGGATGAAGAAATTAGACAGTGCCACCTTATGACCAGAAGCTACTGGTAGCAGCTCTTCTTGTGCATGGAATGCAAGAGAAGCAACTGGGGGACCTGAACAATTAAACGAAAAATGGATTAAATATAATGTGATGGTCAATGAGAAGACAAAAAATGAGGGGATATAAAGATGATAGGCATTTACATCATTATATAGCTTTGATGTTGTAATTGGTTGCAGAAAACTTGTGCACCTGAAATCAACAAAAAGACAAGGGTGGAAAAAATGATCATTTGCACTTCTGCCGAATAAGTCAAATAGAAGGGGAACTTTAACAGCTAATTAACAGTATGATGGGTGCAAAAATGTTGGTTCCTAGTGAAAAGAATATCATATTTCTTTTGGAATTATATTAGGATTTTGGACAGCGTCTTGGATTTTATTTTCCAACACCACAAATAGATTATGAATATCTTCAATTTACTTATGATTAAAGATATACTTTAAATAAATAGATATATACATCTACCAGACATAAAAACATTAAATGTTGTACCCAAAAATTTATACTCTTGGGATGAACTTGAAGTTTGTTCATAACAACCAACTACTGAAATTGACATTCAAATCCATCTACAAAGAAAAATAAATCAAGAGGCATGAAAAATATAGTGGCATACGATGACGGAATTGAGATCCCATCAGATTTCAGAAACCTCTGTGCTCCATCAAGGCACTCAGGTGACAGTTCATTGTCACCAAACGAACCAAGCAATTCATAGGTTGAACAATCTGGAGACGTCTGGATGCCCTTGATCAGCTTGAAGCTCATTGGCAATTATCTCGGTTCCGAAATGCTAAATAAAGTCCCAACAAAGACAAATTCATCACAGCTTGTAACGAAACCAATGAGGATGAATTTACTATGTAAATTACCTTATAGATAAGACCAGCACTGGTGAGCTTGGTAGAGAAGCAATGGCCAAAAACCAGACCGAATCCCGTCTCGTGGTGATCGTGGGTACCTGGTCATTCACATGTAAATCAGCAAAGGCGGATGAAGAAATAAGCAAGAGTAAAAGATAAAAAGTAAATAAGGCCTAGCAAGATGAAAAATCACACCTCAGTTGTAAATAAAAAAGGCGCAGCACGTGGGTGAAAATGCAGCATCTCACGGAGCAAAAAAGTATGCTAGTGAAATCATGAAGCCAAAGATTCTTAATCATTTAATCAACATCCTCATATTGTATAGTAAGAAAACAAAAAAGATTCATCACTCTTTAACAGCATAATAGCATAGAGGAACTTCAAATGGAATGTAAAACAAATAAGACATGTGAATTTTAAATTGGTAAGTAAAAGATCATGCAATATTAATTCCATCTAGTCAAGTAAGTAAGGTCTAAGAGCAACATACAGCAGACAATCTTAGCTGACTATCTGCAGCTTCATCATCCTCTCCGAACAGTCAAACGCATTAGGTTATGAGCCACCTTAACATTCACCAAATCACCAGCATGCTCGAACACCTTATTCATGGTCTGAAAAGCGGAGGCGTCAGTTGCAAATGCAGTAAAATTTGCAGAATGGAAGAATCCAAAATAACTAATATACATTAATAACCCAATGATTACTTGGAGCAAACTGCTCAGCAAGCTCAACACAACGTGATGCTATCTCAGTCTTGTAATGATATCTTATGGTGCATTTATTTAAAATGGCGGCATACCTTATTGAGCATTTATGCAGATGGTTCTCAATGGGAAAAGTAATATTGTCCAAGAAAGAGATATGCACAGAGTGGCTGCTCAGCTGTAGCAATGAGATATTTGTCATCTCCCTCACCAGTGACCTCCATAGATGTAGTTAGAATCAAAATTAAGTTAATTAAGAAATTTATGGCAGCACAAATTTTGCAAATACAAGCAAGAGATGCTCAAGGCAAAAAGCACACGATTTGAAGTAGATATACAATCAGTGTGACATCATGTTATACTAAGATAGCGTAATTTATCCGTACCCATATCATATAATACCTTATCCAGCATTTGCAAATACGAGAATACAGTTAGTAAAAATTATAAACTGATAAACCAAAATCAGCAATCAAGAATGTGGGAGTCAGAAATCCATAAATTCCAAAAGAAACAAATGAGAGAAGGGCAAGGACTCAAATCGAACAGATTAGGATTTTCGGGATTAGACGAACTTGTCTACTTCAACTGGATAAATGTCAGTATTCACATCAAGTAGCACATTGGTTAAACAATCAGAAAACACAATCCATCTTGTAAGAATCAATAAGTCAATAAGTATAACTATACAAACCATGTGCATCAAAATATCTAGCTAAGCTAAAGCCATATGTTATTTACAACAGTGTGTTCAACCAATGTAAGCACACATTTTAAGGACAAATTTTAGGGTTTGTAGGTCAAGAAGATTGAAGAATCAATAAATTGCAATCCCGTAAATAAAAAAAATTCGAGTTAAGTAACCGTTCGATTTTGAAGGCCAGAGATCCAAAGCGGGATTTTGAAGGCCAGAGATCCAAAGCAAGTAGAAATTGAGAATCAGAGATGAGAGTTGAAGAACGTAACTAATAATAGGAGGATCACGACATAGCATACGGAGCAAGGAGATATCGCGGAGAGTGGTGGGAGGGAGGGACGCCTTCTTTATCTTCATGGAGGCAAGTTCAAGGCACCGAGCAGGGTCGGGCCTGAGTTTTGAATGGCTTGAGGCGAACTATGAAAATAGGGCCCTAAACATCATCATCAATTTGTTTCAAAAAAAGTAGTTAAGTGTATATTACATACATAATGGTCAATATAAGCAATCGTTTGCTCGTAACCCGCAAAATCTTGATGAGGAACAACTAAAATTCGCCTCAACTACAAATTACTCATCAAGAACAAATCATATAGGCATAGGGCTCCTGATTCCTAAACAGCAAGTTGTTCAAATTTCACAGATTTGTACCTCTAAATTTTCCAGTTTATGTTCTAGGGCTTAATCGAAGTCTACAAATTTAGGATTGCAAATTAATTAAAATCCTAATTCCTCAACCAGTAAACCCCGATTCCTAAAACCTAATTCATAAACGCTAATTCCTAAATTTTAATTCCAAAACTCCAAGATAAGAAACCAGTCAACCACTTGCAATTATTTCCTTATTTTGCAAATTGGGTTTGAAAATTGAAGAACATGGAATAAATCAAGAGTGGTAAAAATACCTCGCTATGCTTAGAGCCTCTTCGATTTCACAGATGCCATTATTCCATTCTTCTGTTTCTTTTGCTCGTTGTTTCTACGTTCTTCATTAGTGGATGGTCTTAGGCGAGCGCCTGTTGGGCCTCCCCTCAGGTCCGGGCCTGGCACCGAGCAACCGAAGCGGCGAGGAGATTCGAGGGATACGACGGTGGGCGGGGAGGAAGACGACGGTGGGCGGGGAGGAAGACGACGGAAGCGGCGAGGGTGGGCGCGGGCGAATTTTCGGAGGAAGCAGGAACCCTAGGCCAATTTGGGGAAAAAAAATTAAAAAGACGGGAGGCAAGTTCAAGGCACCGAGAAACCGAAGCGGCGAGGAGATTCGAGGGAGACGACGGTGGGTGGGGAGGAAGACGACGGAAGCAGCGAGGGTGGGCGCGGGCGAATGTTCGGAGGAAGCAGGAACCCTAGGCCAATTTGGGGAAAAAAATTAAAAAGACGTAGCTGTGGGTTGGGGAAAACAAAAATAAGTAGAATAAATAAAATAGATTGGTTAAATTACCTGAATTTAAGGACAGAAAGACACATCAGCCAACTCTTCTGTTTTAAAGTTATATATAGATTTCACCTTAATTATTTATAAATTAAAGTAATTTTATCTTATGTATTTTTAAATTAATAAATCTAATTAATTTATTCATAATATTTTTTAGAATAATTTATTTATAAGCTAACTACCAAGTAATATGTGTACAACAATCTAATTAATTTATTTCTTAAATAAATTAATTACTTTAATTTAATATCCGGTCTCGGGCATTTCAAATCTCAAATACGGCCCTGCTAGGAAGGTGAGACATTGACGGTGTTTGGTTAACATAATTATTAGGGTGTTTAATTTGTGATGTTTTTTGGATTCCATGGTGTATTGATTATAATGCAATTATTTTATCTTGATTTATGTGATTATTTGGTTAAATTATGGTTTTACCTCGATTGTTACGAGATTTTTATTTTTACAACCATAAGCTCACATAAAACGAGGTAAAATAATTACATTATAATTAAAATGCAATGGAATTCAAACACACCCTATATATTGATATAATATAAGCATTTTTTTCCAAATTTATATTATTTTGCTATATATTTTCATATTTTTATAATAGTATAATATATCTAATATATAATATAAATAAATTATGGTAATATCTTCAAAAATATAATATATTTTACAAATCCCGTGTGTTACGCACGAGTACTACGCTAGTATTAATTAAAACCAAAGCATCTACGCCGCGTGTTGCCCCCTCGCGCAGAGTTATTTTTAGCAACATTTATATTGAATATATTTAGAAATAACTTTTTTTAAACATCTATATTTATCTATATCTATATCTATATCTATATATCTATAGGGTTGGGTTCGGGTACACACAAACCCAAGAATAAGAAGGAAAGAAGCAATTTGATTAGTCCACGTGTGTAAAAAGTGAATTAAAATATGAGACACGCGACTTACTCAATTAATTATTAACACTCACCCAAATTAATTAGCAATACCCCCACTCTCACCTACCCACTAATTAATTGCACGCGTCAACTTACTAATTAATTATAAATTGTGCTTACATTTAAAAGTGTTCACATTAACTTTTAAAAATCATTTTTTGGCATTTTCACTTGTTAAAAAATATAAAAAATATATATTTGGGTGTAATTTAATTTTATCTATACATTGACACCCACTTTGTATATGTTTTGTTGAAAAAAAAATGACAAGAAGTGGTTCAGCAATTTTATTCACAGTGGTTCGGCAATTTTATTCACATTGGTTCAGGAATTTTATTCACAGTGGTTCGGCAATTTTATTCACAGTGGTTCAGCAATTTTCTTCACAGTGGTTCAACAATTTTTTTCACAGTGGTTCAGCAATTTTATTCACAGTGGTTCGGCAATTTTATTCACATTGGTTCAACAATTTTATTCACAGTGGTTCGGCAATTTTATTCACAGTGGTTCAACAATTTTTTTCACAGTGGTTCAGCAATTTTATTCACACTTTTTCAGCAATTTTATTAACAGTGATTCAGCAATTTTATTCATAGTGGTTCATCGATTTTATTGTTTATTTTCATTATTCTTTTGTTTTCTTTTATTGTATATTTTTAGTTATTTAGTTATTTAATTTTAAAATAAAATGGTTCATAAACCAATACTATTTATTTGATGAACCATATGGGTTAAAACACTGAACCACTTATATAAAAAGAGGTTCATCAAGTTATCAAGAAGTGGTTTATCAAGCTATGAAGCTATAAAGAAGTGGTCAATGAACCACACTTTATTCGGTCGTTGAACCACTCTCTATTCGGTCACTGAACCACACTCTATTTAGTCACTGAACCAACCTCTGTTTAGTCACTGAATCACTCTCTACTTATCACTGAATCACTCTCTATATATGTGCTGAACCAATTGCTATAAAATTGATAAACCACTTCTATTTACTTCTTTAGATGGTCATATTATTTTTCTCTACTTTATTATAATTTTTATAAAAAAAAAACATTGTGTAATGGAGAGTACCAAATCCAAGTTTGTGAAACAGCATACATCACATTTTGAATTGCTTGAGTTACGAAGCAACCAAGAATAAATTAAAATTAGAAGCAACCAAAAATAAATTAAAATTAGAGGATTCCAAGTTTGTATCTTTGCTGGAACGGGAATAATACGAAACTGATCCATCGAAATGGGGATCTGCCTATCCTCCTGCAGCGTATCTTGCGACGAAGATTTCCTCCCTGAATTCCGAAACGACGTCGTACGCTTTGTTTGCGGTCAGGATCCCGTGGAGTTGAACTCCGTGAAGTTGGTAGGATTACCAAATAGGAATGCATCGACCCTAAAAAATAAATTAAAATTTGGCTAAATGCATTTAAATCTAAACCTTTTATTTAGAATTAAGTGGTTAGGATTTAACCAACTTCACATGGAGTTATTTTAGCAACTCCATGGGATCCAAAGTGCTTTGTTTCAGAGATTAGAAATGGCGGAAGCGGCGTTGCTCCGATGGCCGCCGGTTCTTTGTTCTCCGTCCATGGAAGCAAAGGCCTCAACCATGGTTATTAGGATCCTAGGAATAATTCTGATCCGGATCGGTTGTACACAGTGGCGGAACTATTTGGGGGCCAGAGGTGGCCCTGGCCCCCACAACAAAAAAAAAAAATTAATTATGGATATTTCGGAATTAGGGTGTGATGGCCCCCACACGCTTCTATCCGCTCTCCCAAAAACTAATTAATAACATTGCAATTTTCCAGAATCACGCCAACGCCTCTTCGTTGCCCGCCCTGGCGCCCTTCCGACGCTTCGTTCGCACCGCACCAGTCCAGGCAGTCCTCCACCACCAGTCGACCACCCCATGGATGTGCCCATAAATTCGACACAGCCCTGCAGGCTGCAGCCCTGCGCTCGTGCCTCCACCACCAGTCCACCGCATCCGCCAGTCCGCCTGCAGGCTGCAGCCCTGCGCTCCGCTCCACCAGTCCGCACCAGCCAGTCCGCACCAGCCCTGCGCTCGTGCCTCCACCAGTCCGCACCAGTCCGCACCAGCCACCAGTCCTCCGCCTCCGCACCAGTCCGCCGCCTCCGCACCAGTACGTGTTCTTCAATTCTTCAATTTCTTCAATTGTTCAATTGTTGAATTGTTCAATTGTTCAATTGGCTTTAGACTTTTAGTTTTAATTTAGTTAATTTTCTTCAATTCTTCAATTGTTCAATTGGATTTAGTAATTGATAGACTTCAATTGGATTTAGAAATTGGATTTAGAAATCATGTGGTATGTTGAAATCAACGTTGAAATTGGATTTAGTAATTGATAGACTTCAATTACAGTTTCACTTCAATTGTTTAATTGGATTTAGTCCTTCAATTGATGAAATGAATAACAAGTGGTATGTTAAAATGAATAACAATTGATGAAATGAATCTTCATCTTTGTAGGTTATGGGTAAAGAGCGCAAGCTACTAACAATTGATTCATTCTTCAAAAGAAAATAATCTGGAACATCCAATGATGCTACAAATGTCACAAGTCATGCTTCTGATGTCAATAATTCAGTCCAAGCAGTTACGAATCATCTGGATCCGGCAACTAATGTAGGATCTCATTTAGAAACTACGAGGATGAATCTGAATGAGATTGATATTTCTAGTATTGAACGAGATCCAGGAAAGCGTCCAAAGATTTGGGACTATCCACCTAACAAGCGCGACGAGATAAGAAGAGCTTATTTGGAACTAGGCCCATATCAGATTCGTCTCACTGAATATCCCAGGTCTGGAAAGAAGCATTTTCGTCGCTTTCAAGAATCCTGGTATGCACAATTCTCTTCTTGGCTTGAGTATTCTCCTTCTGAAGATGCTGCATATTGTTTGCCATGTTATCTTTTTACAACAAAACCTATTGGTCGACCGGGATGGGATGTGTTTAGTGTCAAGGGATTCAAAAATTGGAAGAAAGTTAACAATGGAATGAAATGTGCTTTTTTGATTCATATTGGAGATGATCCTCTTTCCCCACATCATAAAGTTGTGCAAGCTTGTGAGGACTTGTTGAATCAATCAAAGCACATAGATAAAGTAATCAATGCACAAAGTCGTGAGGAAATTGCAAATAATCGATTAAGAGTCAAAACTTCTATTGATGCAATTCGATTTCTTTCAACTCAAGGATGTGCTTTTAGGGGTCATGATGAATCTAATGAATCACAAAATCAAGGTAATTTTATTGGTTTGATAAAGCTTTGGGCTTCATATAATGAAAATGTTGCTCAAACTGTATTGGATAATGCTCCTAGAGTTGCTAAGTATACATCACCTCTTATCCAAAAGGAGATTCTACAGGTATTTGCTAGCAAAGTACAAAGCAAGATTAGAGAGGATATAGGTGATTCTAAGTTCTGTATTATTGTCGACGAGGCTCGAGATGAATCTAAAAGAGAGCAAATGGCTCTTGTCTTGAGATTTGTAGATAAAGACGGTTTCATACAAGAGCGTTTCTTTGGTGTTTCTCATGTTCCTGACACTTCTGCAATTTCATTCTAGTATACCCGAGTATGTACAACTTGTACATACTCGGGTATACTAGAATCAGAGTGGGATCGGCTAGGATCGCTAGGATCTTAACGATCCTAACGATCCTAACCGATCCCAACAATTTCAGATTTTGATAAAATTAGGCCCATCCAAATTTTAGT
Organism: Persicaria tinctoria; assembly: GCA_037127255.1. Taxonomy (NCBI): domain Eukaryota; kingdom Viridiplantae; phylum Streptophyta; class Magnoliopsida; order Caryophyllales; family Polygonaceae; genus Persicaria; species Persicaria tinctoria. The sequence continues at coordinate 34,363,854 of JBANSL010000012.1, read as the reverse complement.
CCACAAAGCCCATGTCGTTATTTTGATGAAATTAGGCCAATTTCTATTTTTTTTTAATTATGTTTTTAATTTTTTGGGGAAATTAAACCCTAAAATCCCTAAATCGGTGAAGCGGTGAACCCTGGACTCTCAAGCTTGAGAGGCAAATTCCATCAATCCGGCGACCACGGTGCACTCCGGCGGCGGCGACTTATAACATATGGCATATTAGAAACAATCATGTGATGTGGGGTTTCATTTTTTGTTAATCTTGTTTCTTAGACCATTTCTAGTGTGGTTTATAGATGTTAAATGACTTATATAAATATTTTAAGTATCATATTATACCTTTTGAAATATTATCCTTGACCAATTATGCATACTAAGGAGTTATTATTGGCACATATATGTTAGTTACGTAGTTTATTTAAAGGAGGAAATGACTAGTTTGTTTAAAAAATAAGATATTTATTTGGTATGACTTATTTATATTTGATTTTTTTATTTGATTTTCACTTTTTGCTAGGATCTTACGATCCTACGATCCGATCCTAAGATCCGATCCAAGACCTTTGGATCGATCCTACATTAGGATCTCGATCCTAAAAACCAAGGCCTCAACCAAGATTCCGCCTGCATCCTCCACCTGGCATCTGATCCCTTCCATTAATTCATCTTCTCCGTCCAGGGAAGCAAAGCGTCGACTGAACCGAATCAGGGGAAAGAAATACTCCTCGACGGAGAGAGGAATAGGCCGCAGCGGATCGGAGAGAGGAAGAGGGTGAGGGGATCGGAGGTGGATGATTCCGGCAGCGCAGGCTCGCAAGCGCCCTCCGTCCCAAATTTCGGCGTCCAGGGAGCTGAATCCGGCGAGATCGGCTAGGAGGAGGATAGGGATAGAGAGAACGACGGAAAACAGAATGCCATTAGAGTCTCAAAGATGGGAAGGAAAGATGGAGGCGCGTGAGGTGTTTTATTAATTATTTTAATGAGACTCTTTTTCCACCAATTATATCCCTTCTTTCCTTCTCACCGGACCGAAATCTTCTCACTTGAACCCTCCCCTATATCTATATATCTATATATCCATATATCCACATATATATATATATATACATATATATATAGGGAAGCTTTAAAATGTAAAAACTCCTTAACGTGTAAAATATGCTTAACGTGTAAAATATATTTTTTTAATCAAAAGGCGCGTTCACCCATTGGATTTCAAACGGAGACCAAAAACCGGCCTTCTCTCTCGGCCTCCCACACCCCCCTCGAGCCACCTCCGGCCACCAACCCCTAGCCGCACTCGATCCCATCGCTGTGCGCACCTACCGAGCCCAGACGTGGCCCTGTTCGAGCCATCTGCTGCCCCGACACGCCCAGCTCATCGCAGCACCTTCGAGCCACCAGCAGCTTCGGTTGTCGGCCTCCCACGCCACCCACAAGCCACCTCCGGCCACCAGACCCGACCAGCTCGAACCCCCTCCCTCATGCGCACCCCCCGAGCCCGGAACCCCCATGGTTCGAGCCAAGCCGAGCTAACACCGAGCCCATCTCTCCCGACAGACCTGTTCGAAGTTTTTGGCTCGATATACCTTCGAAAACCCGATTTTCTCTTTGTTTCAACACGAATTTGGTATGATTTCTAACCCTAAACTTGTTTATTACAACTATTTAGATTGTTTGAATGATTTAGGTTGAGATTGAAAATCTAGGGTTTGATTTAGGAGCGGAATTTGGAGCTTTTTTCCAAAAGCCAAATTGATTGAAATTGATGATATGGTTGTGTTGTTGGGTTGATTTTGAGCTAATTTGATGTTCATATCATTGTCAAATTGTTTATGGATCATGAGGTAATTGAATTTTAGAATTTTAGATTGCGATATGTTTTAGAATTTGGGGCTTTTTGCCAAAAGTCAAATTGATTGAAACTGATGATATGGTTATGTTGTTGGGTTGATTTTGAGATAATTTCATGTTCATATCATTGTCAAATTGTTTATGGATCATGAGCTAATTGAATTTTAGAATTTTATATTGCGATATGTTTTAGAATTTGGGGCTTTTTGACAAAAGCAAAATTAACTTAAATTGATGATATGGTTGTGTTGTTGGGTTGATTTGGAGCTAATTTCATGTTCATAGCATTGTCAAATTGTTTATGGATCATGATCTAATTGAAGTTTGGATTTTATATTGCGATATGCTTTAGAATTTGGGGTTTTTTGCCAACGGCCAAATTGACTGAAATTGATGATATGGTTGTGTTGTTGAGTTGATTTGGAGCTAATTTCATGTTTATAGCATTGTCAAATTGTTTGTGAATCATGAGCTAATTGAATTTTAGAATTTTATTGCAATATGCTTTAGGTCGATTAGGTTCTTCTATTTTAGCATAAAAATCATAATTTAGCTTATTAGCTCAATTGGTAGAGCAATGTGCGTTTGCACAAAAGATGTGTGTTCAAATCCCACATAGGTTTCATAATAGACAAAAGCGCAACAATTGCAAATTGTTAATCATGCAAATTATAATCTAAGTTATGCACTTTTTAACCTTAATTATGCACATTTTAATCTTATTTATGCACTTTAATTTTAAAAGCTTATACGTAAAAAATCGATTTCAAACTTACATCTATCAACCTAAATTATCCGAGAGGTGAACCCAAACTCTCAAAAGTAAAAAAAAACAAAATTAAAACATCGTTTTCAAAAGCACATCTTTTGTCTTATTAATGCACATTATGATCTTACATTTGCACAATTGTATTCTTAATCTGCACAATTGTATCTTACTTTTGCACAATTGTAATTTAAATTTGCACAATTGTATCCTACTTTAAATTTGCACAATTGCACAATTAAAGTTGCACAAATGCACTTTACAGTTGCACAAATGTACTTCACAGTTGCACAAATGCACTCCACAGTTCCACAAATGCACTTCACATTTGCACAAAAGGTATCGAAAACGGGAAAAAGTGCATTTACCCATAAAATTAGACATATTTACCAATTTACCCATAAATTAAACATATTTCAATTATAAATTTTTATAATTGAAATAGACACATTTACCTATTTACCCCATAATGAATTATTTTGTCTGCACAAAATAAACTTATATTTGCACAATAAGATCTTATATGTGCACAAAAGCAAGTTATACTTGCACAGCAGAAAGTGTTACCACGAAAAAAAAAATCTGGCCAAAAAAAAAAAATCAGGTCCGAGAAGAGGGGCAAGGGGGGCACACGCATGGGCAAGGGGGCAGATATTCCACTAATGAAATTAGACTCATTAGTAATTAAATTAGGCTCATTAGTAATTAAATTAGGCCAATTAACAAATTTTACGCGATAAGCAAATTTTACACGTTAAGGATTTTTTACATTTGAAGTAAACCCTATATATATATACTAGTGTAGATCCCGTCCCGTGTACGGGGAATGCGTTAATCTAACTATAAATTATTTTTTCCTCCAAAAAATAATATAAATATAAATAAAATTAGTCCGACAGGTTATATATAATCTAAATATCTTTTAATTAGATTCTCTCAAAATATAAATAAAATTCACATTTATAAGGTACTACGTAAAAGTTTTTTTTTTTCTAATATATGGTTAATTAAATCTCATGTAATTTAATTAGATAGCTGATTTTTAAAAATATTTTAATATTCTTTTTTATTAAATATGTAGTATATATTTATTACATTAGTTTACTAAAATATCTATGTACGGATGGATTGTGGCTACATATATGGCTATATAATGTTTTAATTATTTATTTTGTCCTCAAAAAATAATATAGATAGATATAAAATAAAAATTATTAAATGATTGATTTTGATATAAATAATTATTTCCATCAAAAAATAATCTAAATATAAATAAAATAGCACCTATCAAATATTACATATTTATCTATTAATATTTTTGTTAAGTATGACTATGAAAATTAGTTTTATTAATTATTTTGATTATAACTACTATTATGTTTAATTATATTGATATAGTTTTTTCCTTATATAATATTTACTCTTTCATAAGATATTCCATCTATCCAATTATATGTGTTAATGGCAAAATAAAATAATTATTTTTATTAGATTTCCTTTTTGGCGGGAGAAAGTTCTGCAAGACGCGCTCACGCGCTGCCACGTAGGCAAATTCACTCACATGCCGCCACGCAGGCACCAATGCATCGGTTTTAGTATATGTATATAGATAGATATCCTGCGGGAACACCCCTTATGGTAAAAACGTAGGAACAGATCCAAGCCATTGAATTATAGAAATTGAGTGGATGAGATTAATTCACAATTTTAATTCATTTTTAATTATTTGGCATGGGACCCACAAGGAAAAGAAGTTGCTTCCCTTCTATTGTGTGTGTAGTTCACGCAAGTTTTCCCCCCACCCCTGGTTCATTACACGGTTGTTTTTTTTTTCAGATGAATATTGTTAAATAACTACTGTACGTCCCTAATACAGTATATAGAGTCTAGTTCTCTCCTATCCAAACGTTTTATAATTTTTAAAAATAATATTAAAATATCCCTGCATAGGTTATTGTCAACAATTAACATATAAACCTAAGTAATCGTTCAAGTATATATGAATAATCATTCATTTAGATACGAATAATCTTTAATGTCCAAACGAATAAACCCAAGTGATCGGTAGATCATATACACACGAAAATACCAAAAAGTCAATATGAAACAAATAATCATTCTTAAAAACTCAATATGCTTACGAATAATCATTCTTAATTATAAATACGAATAATCGTTCATATCCAAATGAACAACTCAAAGTAATTATTTGTATACATCCTTAATTATAATTACGAATAATGTAAAATAACAAAACTCAATATGCTTACGAATAATCATTCTTGTACATACGAATAATCTATATATACGAATTAATAGCCCGAAGTAACTATTTGTATAAATCCTTAATTATAAATGCGAATCATGTAAAATAACAAAACTCAATATACTTACGAATAATCATTTTGGTACATATGAATAATCTATATATACGAATAATATATTCGTATTTAACAAAACTCCTTAGGGTGGGATAAAGTATAAAGATTATTCGTATTTAACTGAATGATTATTCGGTTAAATTTTATATATTATTCCGATAAAGTATAGAGATTATTCGTATATAAAGAGATTAAATTTGCGTGAGCATTCACATTTAATATGAAGAATTTAATTAATTAAACAAATAAAATAGGTAACTTACCGTATTAAAAAAATCTAAAATTAAAACATACGTGTACTCCGTATTTGATGGCAATGATGGGGCAAATACGATGTACGAATACAACACTGTAAAAAAAATGTTGTATGACACACGCGCTACCGAGTTAGATTGGGAGGGTTTTTTGAAGGCCCCACCTGTTTTACTTTTTTTTTTAAAAAAAAACAGAAATTTCAATTTAATCTCTACCCTTGATTTCATCCAAATCAATGGATCAGATGTGTTCCTACGTTCTCACCCTAAGGGGTGTTCTCATCCGATCCTATATATATATATATATATATATATATATATATATATATATATATATATATATATATATATATATATATATATATATATATATATATATATATAGGGTCGCGCTCCGGTGAAAACCAAAATTGCGGTAGAAACCCGTGAGGACCGACTTTTTAGCTCGGTTCACTTGCTTTATAGCCCGGTTATGAATAGAACCGACCTATAAAGTCACAAATTTTAGCCCGGTTCTGAATAAAATCGAGCTATAAAGTCACTATATAATTTTAAAACATTAACTTTTTAGCGCGATTTTTCGGTGTGACCGAACTATAAAGTCATGTGTTATTTTAAAATTGGAGTTTTTAGCACGGTTTTTAGGTTGAACCGAGTTGTAAAGTCACCGTGTGATTGAGGTTTTTAGCACGGGTTTTAAAAAAAACGAGATATAAAGTAGTCCTCACGGGTTTTTACCACAATTTGAGGTTTTCACCGGAGTCAATCCCTATATATATATATATATATATATATATATATACTAGTCTTATGTCCCGCACGCTTGTGCGGTCGTCTCACGAAAAAATGACAAAGTTATAAGATTTTAACGTTATGGTATTTTAATCAGTAATTTGTATTGAAGATACAACGTACCAACCAATTTTTGAACTTATATATATAAGCTAAATAATTGTAAAATTTAGGTTAGGGTTGATCATGAATGTACCCATGTATTGTGTGATTTAGGATCGATCATGAACCGTTAGCATATTTGCATTTAATATTTATTTATTGTGATAAGATTTTATTATTTTATAGATAATCAATTAATAATAAATCTTATCATTAGATATAATGAATTATCGTTACTAATCTAAATGACTAAAGATAAAAATAATTGAAGAAAAAATATTTATAAAATAATTTTAGTAAAAATGATAGATTTTGTAACCACTTAAGATATGATGTTGAATATTTATATTAAAAATTAAATTTAATCTTCAATTAAAATAGACACACAGGATGACACATATATAAATAGATAATGTAATCGTCTGACGTGGCTTAAATATACTGGATCGTCATTAATTGACGTGTCAAAGACCCGGGTCAAATTGCACCAGAATACGACACGTAAGCGAATCGCACCAGAACCCGCCACATAGGATTTCCAGCCTCTGTTTTAGTATTATATATTGATATATATATAGAATACGGATCAAATGTTAACAACTCTTACGGTGTTAAATGTTAACAAATCAATATTCGGTAAAATTTATCAAATATTCTTCACAGTTACTCAATTATTCATCAAAGCTTTTCGACAACATTTAAGAGATTCATTTCAATTAATAATTATTGCCAATTAAAAAAAATTATCACCCAAAAAACACAAACCCTTGCGCGTGTATGCACCCCCAATTCCGTAATTGTGTTATTGTGATGAATATTTCTTAAATATTGCCGAATATTGATGAATATTTGGAAAGTTGTGAATAATTGAGTGACTGTGATGAATATTTGATTAATTTTAACAAAAGCTTTGATGAATAATTGAGTGACTGTGATGAATATTTGATAAATTTTGCCGAATATTGATTTGTTAACATTTAACACCGTAAGTGTTGTTAACACATGACCCAACCTCTATATATATATATATATATATTCTATATCTAATATAATACTAAAACAGATGCGAATGATACATGGGGCAGCCTCACATTGAAAGTGCCACGTGGCCGCTAGGGCTGATCATCGGCTCAAAACCGAGCCGAACCTAGCCAAACCGAACCGAACCGAAAACCGAAATTTCTAAAAATGAAAACCGAAAACCGAACCTAAACTAATAGGTTTGGTTCGGTTTTTTTACCGGTTTAGTTTAGGTTCGGTTCGGTTATGAACCTAAGTGAACCGATTTCATTTGATCATTTTTATACCGATTTTATTTGAGCATTTAAAAAAAACTAATGGTCTACATATACAACTACACATACAAATGACCCTTTTTTTTATTAGCATTTGGGCTACCAATTACCAAATGCCATAAGAGTAACCTGTTGCTTTGTAAAGCATTACATGTATCAGTAGTAATGTAGCCCATATACACTGTACAACAGTAGTAAATAGCGGATTAGCAGCTGAGCAAGTTAAGCTTTTGTACAACACTACATACAACAGTACCTAAACCTAAGGGAAGGGACGAACTGACCAAGGGTAAATTAAAACATTTTTAAAAATTCGGTTTTCTCCCGGTTTAACCGAACCGAGCCTAAACCGAACCTAAAACCGAAAATAGAAATTCCTTGAACCGAAAACCTAAACCGAAATAGATCGGTTCGGTTAGGTTCCGGTTTTTTAGGTTCGGTTCGGCCCAAAAATTCGGTTCAAACCGAATATGAGCAGCCCTAGTGGCCGCCATTCACTCATATCCCCATATATATTTAAAATAAATATACTTAAAATTATTTTTATTAATTAAAATATTGATTTTGTTGACAAAATCATAACCACTTCTCCAAATTTACAGATTATTTTTTATCCAAGATTTTTTAAAGCCGGAAAATAATCAATATATTACTAATAAATAAAATTCACTAAACTCTTTTGAACGATTGTTACGTAAAATTCATTTTGTTAATTTTTAAAACTTTTTTATTAGATATTTGATGATTTTATTAGTTGTTGGCCGGCTTTACCCATCCTTTGTATTTTTTAATTAACTAAATAACATCCAAAACAATTTATTCAATTGGATAAGTTCCTTTTACTAAATAACTGTAAAGGCCCGGATTTTTAAATAATAAATTTCAATAAATAAAATAAAAATTCGGATATTTCAAGAAAAACTCGTCCTTAATTTCCTAAATCGAAACTGAAATCCTTAAAACAAGTTCCGGCATTATTTAACTGGAAATTTAAATTGCATTATACTATGCTTTTATATACCGAAAATTTGAAAATAATATGTGGAGTCTTATATTAAATTCGGATTTGGAAAATTAAGAAGTATTTTAAACGCGTCGGGATAAAATCGAGTGAGCGGGTCTCGTGATTTATCGTCTGGGTAATAACTTAGATGGGACCACTTGGTTTTGTCACCTTTCACTTGTTTTCTTCTTCCCCCTCCCCATCCGAACTGCTCAGCAGGCAACAACAACATCCAGCTCCTTCTCTCCTCCTTGTGGCTAAATTACACACCCCACTCTCCTCCTCCCTCATGGTTCTGCCTCCCCAATTGTGGCAAACAGTCAACAACACCTGCATTTCTTCTCCCCTCAAAAGTCTGAACTTTTCCCCACCCATTTCATTTCAACCAAAAAAAATAAAACCAGGCACACCCTTATCCTTTCTTCCTTTGGTTTTGATGGACATCAGGGCTCCTTTCACCCCTTTGTGGAGCCACCACCACCACCTCTTTCCGCCACCACGGCCAACATCACGCCTCGCCACCCCCGCAGCCCCGTCGTCGTCTTCGTTCGTGCCCGGTGAAGCCAGGCCGCAGCCTCTCGCGCCCCTCTGTCTTGCCGAGCCTGGAAACCGGCCACCACCACCTCCAACTCTCCTCCTCCTTCTGCACAAGACCGCCGGTAGCATCCTTCTCGACCCCTTGGTGTCCCCGAGCAGCGACGAGCCACCCAGGAGCCACCGCCGCTGCCCAGCGCCGCCTCCTCCTCCTCTTTCCATGTTCTCGCATCTAGGGATTGGTAAGGCTCCATTCTTTCTCCTTTGCTTCGAAAACCTGTAAATCCCCACCTTTACACCTTTCCCTTCCACCATAGGCTCAGGCTCGCAAGAATCCGACATCGACGAAGCCAAATCGAGCCCGACGACATACTTCCGGCGAACATTTCGAAACCTCGGTGAGCCTCGTTTTCCTCCCTTTCCTTGTCGTTTTTTGTTTAGCCTTTTGAGTCCATTGTGGTCGGGAAAGGGTCTTGGTGTGGTTGGATCGGAATCGAGTCTCCGGCGAGTCCAACTTTCTTCTTCCTTTCTTCAATCCCTTGTTCGTTCACTGCACTTTGAATTGGGGGGAAGAAGGGTTCAGGTGAACCGGCCCCTCCTTTTTCTTTTAGTGAACCGGCGGGTGGGGCTTAATTAACCCGGTTCACTTAAACCCCCCCACAATCAGATTCCCTTGGGCCTATTTTAGTTGAAGCTGGGTTTGGGCCTAATTTATTATAAGCTGGGTTTGGGCCTAATTTATTATAATCCGGGTTGGGCTTTCATTCCGGGTTCCTCCTCCTCCTCAGAATTCTCTTGGGTTTGGGCTGTTGGGTTTTAAGAGTTGTTGTTAGTATATATGATATGTTATGACTTTAGGCAAGTATTATTTGTCCAGATTATGATACTTTTGATATATGTTTTAGAAATGATAAAATGGATGGATTTTGGGGATTTATTATATTTAAATAATATTTAGAGTGTGTTATTAATGTTGTTTAGAAATTGGGTTTTAGAAATTGTGAAGTGATTTGTTGGTTTGATTTATAAATACGGTTTTCGAAAATAAGATTATTTTGGTATTTATTTATATAATGATTTTGAAATAATAAAATGCCGGAATTATTTTAATGGTATGAAATTGTAAGTTGATTAAAGATTTAATGTTTATAAAGGGATTTTGGCCAGACATGATTTGAGAATTGTTTTGAATAGGAGATTGACTTAATTTGGGATTTAAGAGTTTGGAAAATATGGTCGGTACGATTTTATCGATGGGTTTGATTGGAAATGAAATGATTTTGGTTGATGTCGATCATATTGGAAAGGTTTTGGAAAATGGTTTTACCGTCGATTGGTTTTAAGGATGTTGAGAAATTGGGTTCCGTGTGTGTGAAAGTTGGTATGATAGCTTACGGAAGTGGCTTGATGATAGGTGTGTATCGCTTTTGGATTGCTTTGGACTTGCATTTGGGCCCTTGCTTTTATTATCTTGTTGTTCTGCATCTCCAGGTAAGTCTCTTCGGAGCTTACTCAGATTGAATAGAGTGATTCCCTGCTATAGGTGCATGATATACTAGGTGTTGCATTCATGATCAGCATGCCATGTAGTACCATGCTAGGTTGCATCGATCGTGAGCATTCTATTTCTCTGTGCGTATGTAAACAGAACGGCCGTTATCTGTGATAGTCCTAGAAGTCTTTGCTAGGGTCATAGGGTAGCCCAGCCTCATCGGGTACCCTGAGTCAATCGAGTACTTCCTTATATTATTATTATGATATGCCTGCGGGCTTTATGGTGGAGCGGGTTAGGCATGCGTGCCGCCCTATTATGAATGAATGCATTCACGAGCTGGCCAGTCTCCGCCTGTCGGAAGGGGTGGAGGTAGGAGAGGGATATGCCACTTGGCATTGTCTTGGGCCCTTTACAGTATTTCTGCACTTTATTATGAACTAGGAGCATGCTAGTGTGTTTGAATTTCGTACTGCATTAGAGCATCTTTATTAGGTATAGCGTATATGTGTGCTTATGGTTGGGATGCAGAGAAAGTGGGCATCGATCTGATCCCGCTCCAAATCAATTTTTTTAGGAATTATTTATGTTCATCCTATCGGTGCTGTTTGCTTATTGTGCGGGTCATTTTGTCGGCGGAGAGTGAGCGCTGGAGTTATAGACTTCACCAGACTCTGATTATATTGTTTTGGATTTATACTTTTGACTCCGTTTTGACCCGGCTCCGCCGTGGCACTTGTATCTGTACTTTACTTCCGCTTTACTTCCGTTTGAAATGGTTTCCGCGACATAGTCTTAGGACAGGTTAAGGGTACCCAACGGCCCTTCGATGTTTTTAGGGTTTGAAATCCCTCTTTCTAATAACCTTAAAATGAGTTTGAAACCTCGACCCGTACCTGGATTGCAAGATCCGAACAAGGGGTTTTATCCCTTGAAACGTAACCCGGAAATCATAATTCTGGGCCGTTACAAAGATGGTATCAGAGCTGAGGTTGTGCAATTCGGGTACAAAAGGGTCGAGTGTATGTTTTGGAAACCGCCCATGAATTTCAAGGATTTCAAAGGATTTTAAAAAGAGAAAAATGAACTTAAGTTGTCTAACCGAAACCGGACTAAGTAATGAACTTGGCTTATCATAAAATGTGGAAAATCGACTAAAGAGGGGATCGAGTGGGTAGAAAGACGTTAGACCATCCCTATTGGATGTAGTTGGAAATGGGTAGGCGAAATATTAGCTTGTTCTTTACAGATGGGTCTGGAAGACTCTAAGGAGGTCATTATGAGTGTCACTAACTGATTCTGTGTTGAGTGTTTGCTATGCTAGATAACTGACTGGTATGCCTAACAGTTAAATGTGTACTGACTTACCTGTGCAAACGAGATAGCGGGAGTACCTTTAATTCTATATGGTCAAGCCCAGTTTGTGTGGAACGACCCCTACCCCTATGTTAACCCCTTGACAATTCTATCGATTCTTTCTTCTGGATGTCAATGTCTCTCACAAAAATCGGGTTGTTAAACACGTGGTGTCGGGAATTAGGTATGGACATGAGGGTCGTTTGAGTGTTGGAAGATGGTTCTTGACGTCATTCTGAGTTAGAAAGTAGGGTTTTTTCTGGGGTTGTCTTTCTTGATTCTTATGATGATCAATCAGTGTTTTTTTTATACCACAAAGAGTCGTACCAAAGTCCCACGGGAAAGAGGGTGATGAGTCGGTTGGGAAAAGTCAATGGTTGCCCTTAGGGATCTCTGTCCGGTTGTAATGGTGACACTCTCTGAATTGCCTGGCATGAATTTTGTAATCTTTGGCATGTACCCTGTGAATGCCCATTAGTAAAAAGCTACTCATGTTGTTGCATCTATGATTGGGTACCTTGCTTAGGTCTTGTGTTATGTCTTGGCTTCTACCATGATTATATGCTGTTATAGCATGTTTACTTGGCCTATTGATCATATGATTGAATGGATGTGTGAGTTGCATGAAATGAATCTGCATGCTTTTACTCTATTAGGTTCATGGTAGTGTGATCGTTAAACTTTGATACCCTGATGAAGCAAGTTCTTTATTTGATACGTGCTACAACTTGATGTCAACATGCCTTATATGATACGTAATTTCCAGTACATGTTATTGTGATGATCCTTCATGTAAAATCGTGATTGTATAACATTTCGTATCCATGCTAGTCACATTGTTTAGGTCTCGTGTTGTATCTCGCTTCCTGTCATGATTATGCTTGGTTCCGCGTGCCTAATTGACTTGTTGTAATGATCGTACTACTGATTGGTTAGAAACATGAAGAGCATGATATGGGTCTATATGAATGTTGCTTTCCCTGGATTAGGTCCATGATAGTGTGATCAATTCCTCTTTGTATGAATGATGATAGATGATCATCTTAGCATGTTGGACGATGGCGTGTCAATGCCTATTACCCCTTTTGCGACAAGAATCAATAGCATGCTTGTTTGTTATATATACATCAGGTTAATTATTGTTGCTTACTCTGCAATTTATACTGTTGTGTGATACTTGCACTGAAATTGGATTATGTTGGTGTAAATGAGTCTTGATAAATGCATGTTTTATCCCAGTATGTGTTGGTTTGAACTCATGTTCCCGTGTTCCAGCTATATTGCCCTATTGCTTAAACTCGTAGTATACATCGTAAAACCTTCCTTATGTTTCTATATTGTTGGAATGTGATTGAATTGAATTCTTACGTGTCGCCATGATTAGTTGCACGCATGTATCGTATGTTATGTAGATCTGTAGTATCATGTAGGATCCTTGGTTGTGACTCGTGTGAATTATGTCTTGCCTGCATTATTGCTGATTCCCTCTCGAGCTAGGTTCCTGATAGTGTGGTTCTTCCCTCTTTCTATCACCATAACCTGTCTTACTCATGCAAGATAATTGATGTTGAATTCAATGATTGATTTGCTTTTCGCAATGGTTAATCATAGCATGCTCACATGTTTTCACTCGATAGTGTTTCCCTATTACACTAGGATATCCTTTTGTGCTTGCATAACTGTATGACTTGGTACTTCGCGTGATCACACACCACACTATGTCATGATTTCGCATACGCATGATGCATGAATGCTAGGAGGAATCTAATCAAATTACCTTGATTGTGCTCATGTTCGATATGTGCCAGTGGTGTCCTGTAGGGCTTATGACTTTCAATATGACTCGCTAGATGATCACGTGTTGCACTTGTTGTATGATGTGACGACTATTGTACCATATACGTACTCTATGATGGTTCATTCTTGGCACGATTATAACCTATCACCCGTGATGTTATCTTGTTTACTCTGTGGTGATCCTTCTGCTTTCACGTACATCATATTGAACTCATTTAATTACTCTTGTCTATGCCCATGCCTTGTCATGTATAGCTAGCATCGTATAGGACATATGCTTCCTAAGTGTATCTCACTGTATGATTACATGTCATTCTGAACCTACAATATGATTCTTGTTATTAGTTGTGATGAATACTATGCCACCTTATGTAATTTTGTATGGTGCTTAGTTGATCGTTATGATGTACATCACCATGCTATATTTGACCTCATCTTGTGCTGCATGTACCATTCTTGTACATTGTTCATACTCATGATACTTGTTATCTCCACTAAATCCCGCATGACTTCGAATTTGATATGATAATTACTGGTTCCACACATCCTGCTTGAAGTTGCCAGACATATCTGGCTCCATGAAATAATAGACTGCTAGCTTGTCTCACATGCATCAGTGTAGGACTTGATTGTGCCTTTTGGAATGAATATGCATGACATTCTCTTTGGGATAGGTACATGTTAGTGTGGATTAATATGATCGGTATGCCCATGATGAATTTGTGTCTGATTGTCACAATTGCAACCTAATAGGCTTTCATAAGGGCGTCGTTGCTATTCTCGGGTCGGAGATTTTGTCTCTAGTTGTCGTCTTAGTATTAGTCCGTGGTTGGTTCCGAGAGGAACTTTGGGTTGTCTTCTCTTGTCATTCCCCTATCTCCGCTAACTTATACTCCTCCGCGATACTTGGATGAGCGATCACATGGGAAAGAGAACGGAAGGTGGGATAACGATAGAGCGGCGCAGTAGAAGCGTGGGCCCATAACCCACGAGCCTCAGGATCTATGATGTCGGCAAAACGGGCACGTATCGGGGATTACAGCTACTGTGTACGATATGACTTGGAAGCGGGAGTGCTCTCCGTTCGAATTGCTAACCCCTTTGAATTTGTTGACGACAATGTTGCACTGACCTAGCAATGAGATTACGTGTTGATGTACTGACCTGATGATGATTGTTGCCTGACTGCCGGTTGTCTATGACGATATGATTTCATGACTTATAGATCTCATGTACCATGATGTCTTGACGTGTTGCTACTCTAAGTTGCTAAGCATGATTTGAATTCCTTTTCCGGTAAAATGTGAACTACATATGCTAAGAAGCCTGAATTGTATTTGATAAGGTTATAATGCTACATGCTAGCTTGACTTGGTTATGTTCATATATGATGTTGCAATGATGATTGAGCATGACAGAAAATTGAGATTATTGATGCAATTGCAATGTTAATGATGAACTAATGATTTTATAGATATAATTGCTAGTGATACGATGTAGTCCTTATGTGTAGTAATGTCTATGATTGCTTCTTCTTTGAACCTGTGGGTGAGGTATATTGGTAGCGTGGTAGAAGAGTGGTGAAAGAATTTTGGGTGGTTGGGATGATCGATGGTATTAGGAGGTGAGTCACGAGAGAAGAGATGTTGGCTTAGGAAGACCGAGTG
Source organism: Persicaria tinctoria (assembly GCA_037127255.1). Classification (NCBI taxonomy): domain Eukaryota; kingdom Viridiplantae; phylum Streptophyta; class Magnoliopsida; order Caryophyllales; family Polygonaceae; genus Persicaria; species Persicaria tinctoria. The sequence continues at coordinate 34,348,573 of JBANSL010000012.1, read as the reverse complement.
TGTTTTGGGATTTAGAAGAGGCAATGTTTTGTGGGTTCGGATGGGCTTCTAGGTGAACTTGGGAAGTGTGAGAGTGTAAGAAATGACCCTTGAGAGTATTCAGTACATAGTATAAGGGGGTACTCGGGCGTGAGGTTAGAGGTAGGAGTTGGAGTCATAGAGGTGGATGGTGTGTAGGAGTGCTTGGTAGAAGGAGGTGTGAGATTGGAGTATCCAAAATGAATGGGGATTTCTTCGGTGGATTTTGTCGGAGTTAGTGTTGTTGAGTCTAGAAGAGGATTAATCTTGGCTGGAGAGTGGAGATGGGTGAGTGGGAATTGTGTTTATTTGACTGGTATGATGTGAGGAATCTCCTTGATTATGTGATTTATTTATATTTGCTGGCATGATGTTAGATAGCAACTATGATGAACCGGATACAAAATGATATTACATGTTGTTATGCAATATTAGAGTCTAATTGGTAGTGACTGGTGTTATCATGATATATTGAAGCATTGTTATTCTGCTATGCGCTTTAGAAGCATGTTATGATGTGTTGTATGAATTATGAGATAATAATGTGTTATTATGTGAAAGCATGGCGTTATATTATATGGTTGACAAGCATGACTATTGATATATTAAATGATGAGTATGACTTGGAATGTGAATATGATTTGTATATATATGAAATAATGGTGCCTGACTACTAAATGATCGTTATATGACATTGTGATGAGTTAAGATGATTTCTAGAGAGCATGTTGACATTTTGATGGTGATATACTTCTTGATCTTCCCTTTTATTGAATCTTAATAGCATGACCTTGACTGTATTGATGTGTTGATAAGTAGTTTTGTTCCGTTGACTCATGATGACATTCCGATGTGGCTAACCTTGCAAATACAAATGTTTGAGGTGATAAATCTGTTATGATAATGCTGGATAGAAATTGGATAGGGTGATAATGTGAAATTGTGATCGAGTTAAATGAGATCCCTTGTTGTGACTGACCCTACTATGATTCCGGTGTTGATATGCGATAGTGCGATACCTCTTATGATTTATGGTGTGATGTCGAGGCGTTGTTATGATTTTGATATGTTGATTGAGATGCACATTATAACCTTTAGTGTGATTTGGAGATGCTTGATGTGACCTTGTGGCACTGTGTGGGTACATAGTTGAGACTTGTCGTATGATGTGTTGGTTGGAGATTGATTGGTTTAAGCTGTTATGCATTTGTTATGGTGTACGAATCTTGCTTGAATGGAGAATGATGATTGAATGATTTTGGAAACTAGGAAGAGAATATGGGATTAGCCCTTAGAGGTGGATGATTCCACCTCCTGAATTCTGAATTTGATTGATTGATATGCGGGAAACTGATTTGGCTTTGGGAGGTTTTGACGAAATTTTGATCGAAAGGATTTTATTTGTTTTGGTGTAAAGTTGCTTGGTTAAATGCCTTATTTGAAGATTTTGAGCGATTTGAAAAGGAATTACTTGGAATTTTAAAGAATAAACGTTACTGAGAATTTCAATGATTTGAGACCAATCTTTTCCAATTGCGGAATCCCTTTTAGAGAATTTTCAAACCCGGGCAGCTCTATGATATTTCACGAAGTGGATACATGCATTTTACGGGGGCGCCTATGGGGTGTTTGCTAAGACCTAGTGATGATATTGTAGAGATCGAGTTGTGGTACTTCCGAAAAGTCGAAGCAGGGATGTGATAGGGGCGCTTATCGCATACTTGTCAAGGCCAATTGGAGATGTCACGACCGTGACTAGAATGTTGTGAGAATCCCGGAAGACGCAACCGAGATGATTACAAGATTCTTGGACATGGTCCTTGGACTCATCAATTTCAAACTTCATCCCCTACTTTATTTTGGTTTTAGTCTCGGGGACGAGACTTGTTTTTAGAGGTGGATGATGTAAAGGCCCGGATTTTTAAATAATAAATTTCAATAAATAAAATAAAAATTCGGATATTTCAAGAAAAACTCGTCCTTAATTTCCTAAATCGAAACTGAAATCCTTAAAACAAGTTCCGGCATTATTTAACTGGAAATTTAAATTGCATTATACTATGCTTTTATATACCGAAAATTTGAAAATAATATGTGGAGTCTTATATTAAATTCGGATTTGGAAAATTAAGAAGTATTTTAAACGCGTCGGGATAAAATCGAGTGAGCGGGTCTCGTGATTTATCGTCTGGGTAATAACTTAGATGGGACCACTTGGTTTTGTCACCTTTCACTTGTTTTCTTCTTCCCCCTCCCCATCCGAACTGCTCAGCAGGCAACAACAACATCCAGCTCCTTCTCTCCTCCTTGTGGCTAAATTACACACCCCACTCTCCTCCTCCCTCATGGTTCTGCCTCCCCAATTGTGGCAAACAGTCAACAACACCTGCATTTCTTCTCCCCTCAAAAGTCTGAACTTTTCCCCACCCATTTCATTTCAACCAAAAAAAATAAAACCAGGCACACCCTTATCCTTTCTTCCTTTGGTTTTGATGGACATCAGGGCTCCTTTCACCCCTTTGTGGAGCCACCACCACCACCTCTTTCCGCCACCACGGCCAACATCACGCCTCGCCACCCCCGCAGCCCCGTCGTCGTCTTCGTTCGTGCCCGGTGAAGCCAGGCCGCAGCCTCTCGCGCCCCTCTGTCTTGCCGAGCCTGGAAACCGGCCACCACCACCTCCAACTCTCCTCCTCCTTCTGCACAAGACCGCCGGTAGCATCCTTCTCGACCCCTTGGTGTCCCCGAGCAGCGACGAGCCACCCAGGAGCCACCGCCGCTGCCCAGCGCCGCCTCCTCCTCCTCTTTCCATGTTCTCGCATCTAGGGATTGGTAAGGCTCCATTCTTTCTCCTTTGCTTCGAAAACCTGTAAATCCCCACCTTTACACCTTTCCCTTCCACCATAGGCTCAGGCTCGCGAGAATCCGACATCGACGAAGCCAAATCGAGCCCGACGACATACTTCCGGCGAACATTTCGAAACCTCGGTGAGCCTCGTTTTCCTCCCTTTCCTTGTCGTTTTTTGTTTAGCCTTTTGAGTCCATTGTGGTCGGGAAAGGGTCTTGGTGTGGTTGGATCGGAATCGAGTCTCCGGCGAGTCCAACTTTCTTCTTCCTTTCTTCAATCCCTTGTTCGTTCACTGCACTTTGAATTGGGGGGAAGAAGGGTTCAGGTGAACCGGCCCCTCCTTTTTCTTTTAGTGAACCGGCGGGTGGGGCTTAATTAACCCGGTTCACTTAAACCCCCCCACAATCAGATTCCCTTGGGCCTATTTTAGTTGAAGCTGGGTTTGGGCCTAATTTATTATAAGCTGGGTTTGGGCCTAATTTATTATAATCCGGGTTGGGCTTTCATTCCGGGTTCCTCCTCCTCCTCAGAATTCTCTTGGGTTTGGGCTGTTGGGTTTTAAGAGTTGTTGTTAGTATATATGATATGTTATGACTTTAGGCAAGTATTATTTGTCCAGATTATGATACTTTTGATATATGTTTTAGAAATGATAAAATGGATGGATTTTGGGGATTTATTATATTTAAATAATATTTAGAGTGTGTTATTAATGTTGTTTAGAAATTGGGTTTTAGAAATTGTGAAGTGATTTGTTGGTTTGATTTATAAATACGGTTTTCGAAAATAAGATTATTTTGGTATTTATTTATATAATGATTTTGAAATAATAAAATGCCGGAATTATTTTAATGGTATGAAATTGTAAGTTGATTAAAGATTTAATGTTTATAAAGGGATTTTGGCCAGACATGATTTGAGAATTGTTTTGAATAGGAGATTGACTTAATTTGGGATTTAAGAGTTTGGAAAATATGGTCGGTACGATTTTATCGATGGGTTTGATTGGAAATGAAATGATTTTGGTTGATGTCGATCATATTGGAAAGGTTTTGGAAAATGGTTTTACCGTCGATTGGTTTTAAGGATGTTGAGAAATTGGGTTCCGTGTGTGTGAAAGTTGGTATGATAGCTTACGGAAGTGGCTTGATGATAGGTGTGTATCGCTTTTGGATTGCTTTGGACTTGCATTTGGGCCCTTGCTTTTATTATCTTGTTGTTCTGCATCTCCAGGTAAGTCTCTTCGGAGCTTACTCAGATTGAATAGAGTGATTCCCTGCTATAGGTGCATGATATACTAGGTGTTGCATTCATGATCAGCATGCCATGTAGTACCATGCTAGGTTGCATCGATCGTGAGCATTCTATTTCTCTGTGCGTATGTAAACAGAACGGCCGTTATCTGTGATAGTCCTAGAAGTCTTTGCTAGGGTCATAGGGTAGCCCAGCCTCATCGGGTACCCTGAGTCAATCGAGTACTTCCTTATATTATTATTATGATATGCCTGCGGGCTTTATGGTGGAGCGGGTTAGGCATGCGTGCCGCCCTATTATGAATGAATGCATTCACGAGCTGGCCAGTCTCCGCCTGTCGGAAGGGGTGGAGGTAGGAGAGGGATATGCCACTTGGCATTGTCTTGGGCCCTTTACAGTATTTCTGCACTTTATTATGAACTAGGAGCATGCTAGTGTGTTTGAATTTCGTACTGCATTAGAGCATCTTTATTAGGTATAGCGTATATGTGTGCTTATGGTTGGGATGCAGAGAAAGTGGGCATCGATCTGATCCCGCTCCAAATCAATTTTTTTAGGAATTATTTATGTTCATCCTATCGGTGCTGTTTGCTTATTGTGCGGGTCATTTTGTCGGCGGAGAGTGAGCGCTGGAGTTATAGACTTCACCAGACTCTGATTATATTGTTTTGGATTTATACTTTTGACTCCGTTTTGACCCGGCTCCGCCGTGGCACTTGTATCTGTACTTTACTTCCGCTTTACTTCCGTTTGAAATGGTTTCCGCGACATAGTCTTAGGACAGGTTAAGGGTACCCAACGGCCCTTCGATGTTTTTAGGGTTTGAAATCCCTCTTTCTAATAACCTTAAAATGAGTTTGAAACCTCGACCCGTACCTGGATTGCAAGATCCGAACAAGGGGTTTTATCCCTTGAAACGTAACCCGGAAATCATAATTCTGGGCCGTTACAATAACATCTAAATTCACCTACTATCTTTTAACAAGAGCTTCACCCGTTCACATACGAAAATAATTGGAAATAAAAAAAAATCCTCTTGATTCTTGATTAGAATAGAAACCCAATAAATTGAATAACGCCCAAGTGACAGGTCGTATTAGGAAAGAAAAACAAGTTCCAGTTTCAAATGCAATTAACCCATCTATCTAAAGGCAACTCTATATTCAAGTAGCACCGTCGATCCGACAACTCCTACGCTCACCTGCAACGGTACCACGTACAGTTTAAAAATCATCAAAACAAAACGAAGTTAGCTGTTGGAAACACACAATGACTAGGGTGACTAGGACACTCCGATGATCCCCACTAAACGTTAGTTTGTAAAGTTATCATCCATTCATCTTATAAACAAAGTAATGAGTTATGGTGCATGAAATTATCATCCATTCATCATCTAAAAAGAAGGTAATGAAGTACAGTTGTACAATAAATTGAAATGAAATGCAAATCCTCAACACGCGTAGACTCAGCTCTCGGTAAACGACGCCCGTAGGCTTGACCCGGTAAAAGACGCCCGTAGGCTTAACCCAATAACAACGCTTCACGGCTCGACCTTAAAACACAGTGCCCATATAGGCTCAACCCAATCACACGACTTGCTCATACGCACCCTTACCATCAACAAAACCAAGTCAAGATGCATATATATATATCTATATCGCAAACAAAAATCAACCCCAGTACAACAAGAAGCTAATCGAGTTCAGTGAACTTACTTGACATCGATACCTCCTTGACTTGGATCCTCTACGTTGAGCCGATTAAGATCGAATGCCGGCGGAAACAATACGGGAAGCCGTCACCTCCCCCACTTCAACCACGGATCCAAAAAACCCAAAAACCCCTTTTGGTCAACTCTCACCCCCTTATATTTATCCAAAAATTGATTAATTCTATTAATCCCTTAATTTTATCTTCTACCGTTATTAATACTTATCTATTCCAATTCTTTAATTACCCCCAACCTATACGCTAACTACTAGATATGATCGATCGCATGTTTTAGTAGCCAAGAGGGCAATGATGTACATGAAAACCCGCCGTTCACTAAATAATTCTCTAACCCGCTCCTCTGTACGTATAAGTAAGAAATTAAGGTAAGTTTTAATATAATTACCGGTGATTACATCATTAATAAAATTTCATCAATCTGAACTACATCTTCATTATTAACTATTCCACTTAACTTTTTCTCAAACGAAAAAACCACTTAACTAATTTTTTTATTAGGAATTATCTCATTTTAAAATTCATACAAATTGTTAAATTCCCCAATCAAAATACATGTTTGACAAAATCTGTTTGTTTGTTAATTAAAAATCATTGATTTTAATTACTTCTTTTTGGTATATAATTATTTTAATTACTGATATGATTCACTTTCCAACAAATTTAATTACAATTTATTTTTCAGTTATTATTAATATTTTTATATTAATTTGAAATCATGGTAATATAAGGTGAGATTTGAAATCTTTAACTAACAAAATTGTTAAAATCTCCAAATTATTTTCTAATTATTAATCTTCCCTTGAAAGTTTATGCCACTTATATAAACCGTGTAAAGAACTTTGTTTAATATTTTTACGATTTAAGGATTTGCTGTTTTTTTCCAATTTTTTTTATTGAATCTCTTAATGTTTTGATGATTTATTATGTTCTTCTAATAAATCTACTAGCTTAGTACCCCGTGCATTGCACGGATCTTGTTTTAAAATATATGTTTATACAATATCATTTATTATTGTTTACATAAATATTATAAGTATCACAAACAAAGTAATAAAAAATAAAGATTCTCTAACATATTGAATACCGAAATAAATAAATATGCTAAATAATAAGAAAATTTAAGTATTAGAATCAAATATAAGCATAAAGTTATGCAAATATTGGTAAAGCTTGTAAATATTATTCGTATCAAAATGATGCTAATAAATATTAGAATAATAATGAAACTAAATAAATAAGGCAATGTAAAAAATAAAACTAAAGAATACATTTGAGATACCATTGAGGTAATTAAAAAAATTGAGTGCCAAATAGCTCAAAGTATATGTAATGGTGGTAATGTTTTGTCAATTTTATTTTCATGTCGATGATGTTTCGTTAATCAAGAGTGATGGAATGGATTTTCTTCATAAATCACACTAATATAAAAATAATTACATGAAGGAATTAAATCCATTCCACCATTCTTGATTATAGAAATATCAACTACCTAAAAAATGATTAAAAAAAATGAATAAGTTTAGGAAAAAATACAATTTAATGGAATAGATACATCATACATTAATGATGTTACATAATGTATGCGCCTGAATTTGTATTTTTATAAATTTGTATTTTTTAAAAAAAACAAAACATTAGAAATCAACCATATCCTAACTAAAAAGATATGAATAACTATATTATAATTTTTATTTTATCCAATGAATATCTAAACTAACCAACCATAATGTCGAGAATATCTCAACTAATTTTGTGCAATCAAATATGCAAATTTGCTTATATCCTTACGCAATCAACGTTTGTGCGGATGTTTGCTATTAATTGTTATCTTTAATAATTGTATATATTTTAATATAATTTTAATTGGAATTGTAAAATAACTTAATAATCAATATCCCTAACTAAAAATCCCTACTTTAAAAGAGAAGGCGACACATGGGTTAGATAACTTCTTTTTTAGTATTATATTAGTATAGTAACCCGCATCTTATGCAGGACTTTTGTAAATAAAAATATTTTTAACTCTCTATAACTGGCTATAGTAGGTTAATAAATGTCATATTTTAGTTCTTTGTTTTATTGCCTTTTCATTTGTATGAAATGAGTTAGTTTGTCTTTCATTGCCTTTTCATTTGCAGAAGTGTTTATTATAAGACAATAAAATCGATCATTTTTTTTTCAAATCTAGATATTAAAAAAATATCAGATATTGTTAGGATGATCGTGATTAAGATTGTAAATTTGAAAAAAAAATTACAATATTAAGATATTATTAGGATTAGGTCAATGTCTTATTAGTTATTTCATATTTGAATTTTAACAACAACAACAACAACAAAACTCCAAAGATTTTAACCGATTATGTTAAATTTTGCTCAATAAAAAAATATTTGAGTTTATTTTTTTTAATTTAACAAATAAAATCAAATTCGGTTTTAAGTAAAACAGATTGAATTGAAAATTCAAATAATACTGTGTAAAAATAATTAAATAAGGTGTCAACATTTATATTCTATCATTCAAATTGCGCAAATAACATTACCATATGGGAGGCACACCATGTGAAAATAACAGCTCAATTGTGATACTATTAATATAATTAATTTACCTCCGTCATAAATTAGCTTATTAACTTTTATGATCATATACGATGAGTATAAACCATATCACTACATACGATTAAAATAAAAATAATTGAATCACTCATCTTCTAATTGATTTGAATAAAATATTAATTTTTTCAAATCTTTATTCATTTTCTTGTTTCATTTGAAAATAAAATTAAGAAAAATATAATAAAAAAGAGTCTAGGTTTAGATTAAAAATTATATAATAAGTGAATTATACTAACTAAAATAAACTGGAACAAAATTAATTAATGGGATTTAACCTAAAAACTTTTATTTACAAAAGCATAATATATAGATATATAATCACATATATTGACGATTTTATATTTAATAATTAGAATTTTAAAAAAATTAATATCAACTTAGTTAATTTTTAAGGATTAACATCAAACGGTCGATCAATTGATTATCACTTTATTTGATTTCGTGACTATACTCATTATGGTTCATAATTAGTCAAGTAACTCCTACAAACAATAATCCAAGTACTTAAAGTCAAATTTTGATTCTCACAGGAGATCGTAACCCGATATACATCGTTCAACTATTCTGTCTTCATTCGTTGAAAATTAAGATATTTCATTACTATATTTTTTAATCAGTTTCATCCCATAGAGTTTGATCAAACGTATAGCGGATCGGTTGAAATAAAATAGTATCAATTACCCATGAACTAATAAAACATGAGTACCAAGTACCAAATACGGGATATGAACAAATGACTTATATACTTAACCAAATAAATTACAATATAGAGATACAAACAAATCTAACATTGAGAATGTGAAATTGAAATTAAAAAAAATACAAAAATAAAAGAGAGCGAGAAATCAAATTGAGTCTCACCAATAATTTCCACCATTGTTGATTAGTATTATTAGTATGATTGTACGAATTTATCCTTTGAACAGATGCAAAAAACTTGAGGTAGAGATAAGAAGAAAAATGTAAAGGAAGTGAGAAGAAGGGTGATTATATAGTAAATGATGGTGAACGTACATAAGAAGAGACACAATTAAAAATCTAAACAAAAAAAAAGTCATATTTGATTTATTAAAATAAATATGATTTTATTTTAATTTTATTCGATAAATATCTAACCTAACCAACTAAAATATCAAATATATCCACTGAATTCGTATCCAAATCTTAACCGACCAAATCTTAACCGAATTATATTTAATTAATTAATTAATTAAATTTACTTAATTATCCAAACAACTCCATTAATAAATAATTAAATTTAAAATACCTACTTTAAAGGAGAAGCCACCACATGTCGTAGGCGACTTCTCCTTTAGTATTATAATATAGATACTTTTTAATTTTATAGGTTATTTGGTGGACTTTTAAGAGATTTTTTATTTTTTAGCATAACAATTAATGTATAGATAATTACCCCTCTATACACTTTTTCTTTATTTTTGGTCCTTTGTACACTTTTTCACATTAATGTTAAATAATGCTACAATGATTCGAGCTTATTTTAGAGTTTGTGATAATGACTATTATAATGTTATTATTTTTTCTAATCCAAAGACCTAATGATATTTAAAATGTTTTTTTTGTGTGTAGTATAGTTTTGCAAATTAAGTATTATAAAGAACATTTATAATGCTATTTCTCTTAATAATAGTTCAATGTGATGTTTCTTAAAGAATATTTAATATATCTAATTTAAGTAATTTTTTTATCTTCTTTAACTTAATAAATCAGTATGCTAAAATCACTTCAATATAATCTAATATAACATAATATAATTTCAAAATAATATAATAAATTATTAATGCCATTTTTTCAAAAATTTATTATTCATTCTCACATTATTATTCATCTTAACTAATAATTTTTTTTTGGTATATGTCTATCTAATAATAGCAGCAGCAGTAAATCATATGTTTGTTTGGATTTTTATACAACAACTTTTATTTTTTCATTTATCTCAAGTTTATCCTCTTATATTCTCTCATCTTTCTTTGACATATATATACTCCATTTGTATCAAAATAATTGGTCATTTGGTCAATTTCACTCTTTTAAAGAAAGCTTAAAATAAAAAGATGAACCGTTAAAAATTTTAACATGTAAATGATGTAAAAAAATAGATCAATGAATAGAAGAAAACGAAATGAAAAGTTGGAGTATTCATAGAGTGTAATGGAAATCAAACATAACGAATGAGATTAATTATTAAAATTATAAATTTTTATCATTGATTGTGTTAGAGGATCAAATATGGGCTAATTATTCAGATATGAATGGAGTATTGAATTCATAAGCTGCATTCCTTTTTGTATCATATTAACTTTGATAATTTGTTCATTTACCATGATTAATCACCGTTTAAATTCTACTACGTATGCCATAACCTATGATATAACCCACAAAGCACGTGATGAATTTCGTCTTAACAAAAATTTATTTTGATTAAGAAATGATACATATACAATACTACGTCCATGGATTATTATTATTATTATATTAAACTTATATACGATTATTTTTTTCTATATATGTAAAAAAAATGTTAATCATTTGTGTAGTTATTGTAGACGTGATTACATTTCTTGAACAAAAACCCCGTGCCTCGGGTACGGGTACTATACTAGTATAATACTAAAACAAATGCTAAAGATGCCACATGTCGACTCCTCCTTAAACGAAGCTTACGTGACAGCGTATTCTTCATTGTGGTCCCACTTTATTTTTAATAAATTTTAAAAATGTTAAATTCGTATGCAAATTATTCTCCGATTAACAAAAATAATATGGTTTTAAATTTCGGTTAAAAATCCCACAAAACGGCGACGTGGCAATTGAAAAGGTATTTGAAAATCAATGGAGGGAGACTGAGCATGAGAACTGGATGATTGCAGCAGAAAGAGATCACGAATCCGGTTACCAATCTTCAAGGGACCCTTCATCAAAGGACCCTGCACATAGCAACCTTTGTTTGTGAACAACACAAAACACTGCAAATCTTTGATCAGTTTCCCAACTGATATCAGATTGCACTTGAAACTGGGAATGAACAAAACATTATCCAATTTCAAGCCATTCATGATCTCAACTGTCCCAGCAGTAGACACAGTCGTAGTCTGAGCAGTTGGAAGAGTCACAGTAAAAGATTGTGTAAGAGAGTACGTAGTTGTGAACATGGAAGCCTCACCACACATGTGGCCACTCGCCCCACTGTCCACAATCCAAGTGTTCCCATTCAAAATTTGTGTGGAAAGAGAGGTACTTGAGAAGCCTGCAAAGTCGTCTGCTACAGGCTGCTTATCAGTACCACCACCATTAGCTCCCTGCAGAAGCCTCATGATCTGTGCAAGTTGTGAGGGAGAGAAATCTGAGCTTGAGCTTCCCATTACATTACTTGCAAACTTCCCATCACCACTAGGTTTCTTCTCCTTGTCCTTTCCATATCCAGGAGGAAATCCGATGATGAAGAAACATCTGTCTATTGTGTGGTTAGTCTTTTTGCAATTAGTGCAAAACAAAGGTTTCCTTTCCTTTCCAGATCCTCCCTGATTGCCTGTAGGATGGCCATTTTTGGACGAGTTTTGTGTCTTGGACACCCCATCATTCTGAGAACCAGTCTTGAGATTCATCTGAGATTTCGCATGAGCAGATAAGCCATCCAGGACATCAGGATTGTTCTTAACATCCCATTGATCTTCCTCCTCGGTTAAGAGTGAATAGACTCTGTCTAAATTCGGGAGAGGATCCATCATAAGCACAGATCCTCTAGCATTAAGATAGGTTTCATTAAGTCCCATAAGTAACTCAATTAGCCTTTCATTCTCCATCAATTTCATCCAATCGGCAGAAGCACCACAGGTGCAGATTGGTACATGACGAGCACTGTCAAGCTCGTCCCAAAGCGACTTAATCTTTGTGAAATAGGAAGGAAAGGACGTCGTACCTTGCTCAGCACGACAAATCTCTCGCTTCAGTGAGTACAATCGAGTTCCTCCTACCTTTCCGAATCTGGAAACCAAAGATCTCCAAATTCCCTGAGCAGACTCCGTGTAGATCACACTCCTCTTGATCTCGGAGCTCAAACTGTTCAGGATCCAGGCAGTCACCATGTCATTACATCTCCTCCATTGAGGAAAACCTGGAGATCCCGGATCTGGACGAGGAATGTCTCCATTGAGAAATCCAAGCTTATTCTTCGCTGAAAGCGCAATCAAGACCGATCTCCTCCATTCGCCAAAATTTTTCCCATCGAAAGCTGGAGTAACCAAAACTATGCCAGGATTATCACTGGGATGCAGAAAGAGCGGATCGTTTTGATCGCTCCTTGGATCAATCCTTGGATCAACCCTTGGCTCAATCCGATCCTCATCTGTCGCCATAGCTACAAGCACCAGGAACTGAACGAAAGCAAAATGCGGAAGAGAAGGAGCAACGAGATCCTGATCTGAGAGATCAGAACCCGAGATCTGATACCATGAAGGAACGCAACTGAATTCAAGAATGAGAGAGCGAGAGGAGGAAGACGAGGGAAAAATCTCTGTATTTGTTCAATTGATTCTTGGTTGTTACAGATTACCGGTTTTGTATTGTTCAAAGAACAAAGAGACAAAGAGCACTTCGGGCTTTTCCTGACAAACCAAGCCCAACCAAAGTTTATTAAAATGTACAAATCTGGCCCAATGTGAAATAGGCCCATATTAAATCCAATAGTTGTCAAGTCATGATTGATTACTACCAGATTAATTTAAAAATATCCTAATATGCTTGAATATTTAATTGTTTGAAGATAAATTACGATCACATGTTAAATTATTGATTACACTAATTTATTGCTATTTCATTTGATTATTATTTTTTTGAAAAACTACGACTTATTTAAATTAATTTGGTGAAGAAATTGTTTGATATGTAAAAAAATTATGTTGGTTCATCCAATATAGATATCCACCTAAATCATATTAATATTTTTAATCATTTTCTTAATAAAATCTAAATAAAGGCAAGTGTTTTTTTATAGTAACTAATATTACTTCAGTTATCATCATATTACTAAGATAAGATCCATTTTCCAAACGTTTATTTATATTATAATTTAATTTCACATGATTAGGTTTGAAATATTATCTAATAGGTATTATAAAACTACTTAAACCACGTTATCAAATATTTACGTACAAACACTTTGGTTTGCTTTTATTTTTTTCATTTAAAAAAAATGTTATGTTAGGCTATAAAAGTGGTTAGTAGAGCTTTAAATCCTCGGACCCTCATTTATAATTACGCTACAAAGTATATTTTCAACCAAAACCAAATATAGAAATAAATACATAAATACATAAATAAAAGGCAACATCTAGAAGATTCAATTGAAATCAAATATTTTATCCAAGAGGTTACATGGATTATTGAATTTTATTTTTATCATGATATTTTGAGTCTTGATTTTTTTTTATTCTTATTAAGTTTTAGATTAATTTTTAGATATGATCTTGACGAATGAAAATAAGTTAAAATACATTCATTACCTTCTTTCTTGAAACCGATTATTTAACCTACTTTTTTTTTTACAGTAGGCCAAAAGTAGGCGGATCTTACAAAAGTAAGGTACCACCATGATCATCCCACCGGATGATGTTACAGAGATCCCTAATATTAGGGAGATTCAAGTACGTACAAATATCCCTAGATCTAGAGATGAAATCAGCTGCCCTGTTTGCTTCCCTATAGCAGTGTCGGAAGTCTATGCTGATGAAGACTTAAGATTCCGTAAAGGCTCGGATTTTTAAAATCCTAATTTCTCGGGAAAAGAAAATCAAAATGAATTTAAAGGAAAAACTTATTAAATCGGATTTTATTCCCTGTTTCAGATTCCGAGAAAAAAAAAATATAATAATAATAAAAATAAAATATAATAAATTGGATTTCATTATTACTTTCGGATCCAATATATCAATTTGAAAATTAGATCGATTCCGTCTTTCACCTCGGGTATTCAAATTTCAATTCCCTCTCCTTGTCTCATCCTTATCAAATTCCAACCCATCCCTCTTGTTTGGGTAAAATTATATTATATACCTCTCTCCCTCTCTTCTGGATTACACCTATTTTGACAAACAAACAATACTGCACACTCTCCCCTCTGTTCGATTGCATAAAAAGAAGAAAAGAGCCATACAGACCTTTGACCCTTACTTTGTGCACAACACGCCACACTCCTCTTCAATTTACATTTCAAATATACCCCCTGTCTAATTTCAGAAACCCCCCACATTTCTATTCATCCTCCATCTCCTTACCCTTTCAAACATTCTCTTACCTCATTCTCATTATCCCCAACGAACTCAAGGGAGTCCCCATCCAAGCAGCACCATCCTCCCCGCCTTCTTCCGCCGACACCACCACCTCACATTCAGTTTTCCGGCCGCCAGTGACGCCAGCAACCACCACCACCCCGGCGTCTTCTTCTTCCTCCCCGTTCGTGTCCGAGAGCTCCGAGCAGCAGCAGGCAGCAGACCAGACGCTCACTCGCTCCTCACTCTACGCCGACGAGCCGAGGAAGCCACCAGGGGAGCACCCGAGCGCCTCCGAGCCGCCCGAGTCCCTCGTCGCCTTGTGTTCGATTCGAGGTCGGTAAGGCTCTCTCCCCCCTTATTCCGATCAAAAACACCATAAAGCCTTGCCTTTAACACTCCTCCGCCCTCCCTAGGAAACCTGAGACGAAGTACCAGCTTCGGCGAGATGAGACCGAGCCCAATCGAGCCTCGACGGCGTTTTCCGGCGAACGTCGAAACCACGTCTCGGTGAGCACCCCTTTCTCCCTCTTCTTGGTTGCGTTTTGAGTGCATTTCGTGTCCTCGAGGTCGGAAGGTTGGTCGAAGTTGGGTGTCGTCGCCGGCAGCCCCATCTCTCTCTCTCCCTTCCGCCATTTTCGAGCTCTGCTTCCCTGCTCTTCCTTTTCTTTCCTTCAATCTGGAAATGGAAGAAGAAGCCGTGTGGGGCCCGCTCCATTTTTACTTCTCACCCGTGGGCCCCTCTCTTTCATTTTGTTTACTAAAATCTGAAGACCAAAAGGGTTGAAAGCTTGGGTTGTGGGCTGGAGGTGAGTTTGGGCTTTTGTGTGGGCTAATCTTGATGATTTGTATATGTATAGTGTTTACTAAATATAAAGCTTATTTATAATATATATTTTTACTGAATAGTATATTATTAAATGAATTGAGAATGGATTATTATATTATATTATACCATGACCTTTTTAAAGTTATTGAGATTTAAAAATACATCATCGTTGGACTTGAATTTTAAAACGAGAAATTCGGAAAAGATTTTCAAGGTCAGATATTTGTTTTATAAAATAAGAAGGGGAATTTGGGAGAATACTCTAACCTTGTCGGATTTCGAACTCTTGTAACTTATACCGTTCAAGGATGTTACGCTTTGGTTTTGAAACGAGAATTTGACATGAGTAAGAATGTGTTATGGAAACTTGATGGAGATTTGGAAATCTCGGAATGATTTGGCTTTCAGATGTTTTCTCGTATCGGAAAATGGTTTTGGGAATGGTTTGGGAACATGGTCTCTATGTCTGTGATTAGTAGCATTGTAGCTTACTGCATTCCTTACAATTATAATAGGTGCTTGTCAATTGTTTGGACTCTGCCCTTTGGTATATCTTGTTGTTCGGCTTTCCAAGTGAGTTCCTATATGAGCTCACTCAGATTCGAAAAGAGATCTCCCTTCTTGTAGCCATGTGCATACTAGGTGCTTGCATTCATAATAAAGCATGTCATGTAGTATCCTGCTAGGACTGCACTCATGATTGAGCATTCGTTTACTCATTGCTTTTGTAAACAGAACGGTCGTTATCTGTGAAGTAATTAGAGTCATTGCTAGGGTTATAGGACGACCTAGTCTCATCGGGTCCTGTCCTGAGTCAATCGAGTCATGAACTTCCTTATATTATGAGATGCCTCCGGGCTTTATTGTGGATACGGGTTGGGCATGCGTGCCACCCGATGATAATGGAATGTATTCACGAGCTGGCTAGTCTCCGCCCTATCGGAAGGGGGTGGAGGTAGGAGAGGGATATACCACTTGGTATTCGGTGCTAAGGCCTTATTATATTTACGCACTTGACCTTAGGGGCATGTTAGTGTGTTAACATTCCGCCTTGCATCTAGAAGCATCTTTATAAGGAATAGCGTGTGTATATGTCTGCTTGTTTGGGACTATATTGCGTAGGGCTTCGATCTGACACCGCACCGCATACATTTTTTTTAGGTTGTTTTGCAGCATGATTATTCCTTGTTTCCGTGACGTGGGAACTCTCTTGGGTGATTTCAAAGAAATGGTCTAACCCCACTAACATTGTCTATTAAATTTCGATAAATACGCTTATGGATTTGTTTTGACTCGGCTCTGCCGTGTCACCCTCTCGTATTGCACCTTGATTCTGCTTTTTGCATGACTGTTGGTTTTCCACGCTTAGACTTATGATAGGTATAGGGGACTTCCCCGGGGATTCCAACGATCCCTTCGAATTTTGGGTATGAAATCCCACTTTAAAATGTTAGGATAGAATTTCAAACCTTCAACCTGTACTCGGAGCGCAAAATCCTAACGAGGGGTTTCATCCCCCGAAAAGTAACCCAGGAATCATAATCCCGGACCGTTATAGGTGGTATCAGAGCTTAGGTTATGCAAACCGAGTATGATAGGTTGAAGTTGTTTTGAAAATGGCCCAAGGCTTTCAAATGGTTTTTTTTTCCAAAATGTTTTAGAAAGGGCATAATGAATTTAATATGGCTAACTCAAATGGAATAAATATGAACTTGACTCAATAAACTTGGTAATCAAACAAAGGGAAACGAAGGGGTAGTGAAGGCGCTAGACCATCCCTATTGGATGTAGTTGGGAACGGGTAGGCAAAATATAGCTTGTTCTTTACAGATGGGCCTACAAGACTCCAAGGCTTTGCGTCGTAGTGGCTGGAGTGGCGAGTTAGGTAGAGATCGTGAGGTTTTGCCCCTCCGGTTAGTCGCCCCTCAAAGGGCGGCCCATAGGATAGCTTGATTGTTGATTGTTCTGTGTTGAGTGTTGTTTGCTTAAATTGGCGACTTGGTTGATAATTCTGACTACCAATAATGTGTTAATTGCCTATGTGAATGGAATAGCGGGGGAGATCTTCTGCCACTATAGAGTCGGGATCCCAGTTCTTGTGGGATTGCCTTTGATCTTTTAAGCCTGGCTATTTCTTTCTTCGGTCTTCTTTTCCCGTCCCCACAAAACGTCTTTATTGAGCTTTTCTTGCGATGTCGGTGTGATCTACGGGAAATTGGGAGGAATAACCACATTTGAGGTGGTATTGGAGTACGCCACTATCTGAGCCCTTTGCTACCCCACTCGATAGTTATACGAATATTCCATGGGAAATGAGTCATGAAGTCAATGGGAGTGAGTCAGAGTCGCCCTTGTAGATCTCTGTCGGGCTACTTTAGTTGCTTCATCCATGGTTGTAGGATTCTATACATACTACCCCTAGACTAGAGATTAATCTTTAGTGTGAAGTTATACCTACTTGTCGGGATGCCCATGTTTAGCCATTTCTTATGTTCGTGTTATTATGCCTATATCATCCCAGCATGATCTACTTAGTATATGCATTGTTGTACTAATGCTTGAATAAATGTGTCATATGTTAGGAAACCGCATGATTAATGCCCTCTTTGAAAATAGGCTCATGATAGTGTGCTCGTTCTATTCTGATATCCTGATAGAGTAAGTTATTTACTTGATGGGTGTGTGTTACAATTTGATGTTCAACCTGATTCATATGACACCTAGTTTCCAACATGCTTACATAACTGTCATGCTTCGTTGTATTTCTGCCATACCCCTAGGCATGCGCAACCTGACTTCATTTGTTCCCCGCATCGTCATACTAATGATGGACTATTGATGGATTGAATGCATATGTCGCAAGTTACACTCTCTCATGGATTAGGATAATGATAGTGTGACCCTTAGCATGTTAGTCTCACTCTTGTTACTCCTCGTGCCTCTATGACCACTAAACCATATCATGCTTACCTTACCGATCTCCGTGATGTTTTCTCTTGCTCAGTGATATCATCTCGTATTTCCCTGAACGTGTGGCTTAATATTTTGTGCATGTGCCGTAGATATTGCATGGACCCGTAATTGGCTATCATCATATCCATGCCTAGATATCTTGCTTTAGACCCATATTATACTCCGATATATGTCCATCATGCTTCTAGATCATTACGGTGTGGCTTAATTGGCTCTTTGCAAAACTATTGTGCTAATCGAATGAACGTATGTACGAATCATGAGTTAGTATTATGTTTTTGCATATAAATGACACATGAATGCTAGGGTGGGTCTAGCCGAAGTACCTTGATTGTATTCATGTCCGATATGTGTCGGTAGTATCCTATAGGGCTTATGAATTCCAATATGACTCATTGAGCGGTAAATTATCATGCTTGCTTTATCACGTGAATATGATTGCCTCATGATGTGATAGTTGTCGTACCATTTCATGTACTCCTATGACGGTTCATTAATTCCTAGCATGATTATAATATATCGCTCATGATGTTCTCTTGTTCACTCTGTAAAGATGCCATGCCTTACCATGTATCGCTAGCACCATGTAGGATCATAATGTGACTTGATATATCCTTGTGTGAAGTACTTGCCCTCGTTGTATACTGTCAATCTATACCTGTGTACTTGCATGCTTTATATCCATGTGAAGTCGTGCTGCCTTAAGCTCATGTTGCCATTTCCGCCATATTTCCCCCTTGCTCTCATATGGTCACGTTACGATTGGTTGACCCCTTAAATGCATCCGTGCTAGTTTCCAAATGAACAGGTAACCTATGCTGCATAGCCGTGCATCTTATCGTGTTAAGATATATCTTATAGGACCAATGAATTATGGCTTGTGTGTATTAATGTTCTATCTTCTTTATGACCTGTTCTCATGTAGGATAGACTCCGCAAGGTCTTGTATTCTTCCCAACATCTCTGATATGCGATCCTTTAACTGTTTAGGAATTGATAGACCCAGTTATAGAGTTAATGCCTATTTTCGATGCATGTTAAGCATTAGGTGATTATCAATGTGTGTCTATCATCTCATCACTCGATGTTGTTTCTGCATGCCCCTGACCTTTTAAGGCTTCCGTAAATGAATAATCTAGCACCTCACATGATTACCCTTGCATACATAATGTAGCATACCGCTCCCTTGAAGCATGATACCTTAGGAGCCTTATCCTGTTTCGCACTATGATATGCGCATGACTCATTCATCACCATTGCTTATATTCCTTTTATATGTGCTAATGTTTGGGTGCAATAGTAGTCTTGCTTAAACCTCTATGACTCGTCCCACTATTATTTGGAGTTGCTCGATGCATCTTATTCATGTACATATGTGACTGTTATGTAGTACCTTGTAAAATTTATCCCTGCGGAGATATGACTTGTAAAATCGCATGTTCAACTTGCGCCACATTCAGCCACTCTTTTCAAAGGTTGTGATAGCCTTGCTATACTCTCTCTACATGATCTTATGACTGTCCAAGCATGTTAGGTGTTGTTAGTCTAGTTAGAATGCCATGCCTCCACAGAGTTATCTCATGCTAAATATGATTAGTGACATGCTTATGTGTGTTCCCATCCAAGTTGCTTTTATCACATGATGCCCTTTCAATGCTTAACTGGATGAACTCATACTTTTATGAAATCTGTGTTAATTAATAGTTGAATACCATGTTGCATGTTATACCCTACGACATGATAGATGCATGTAGACATGAACTGTGATTTTGGTGACAAATTGTTCCTCAATGACTACCTTTGATTGCGCTTTTTCCTTACTTATATATCACTAGTATCATGAAAGACTTACTTTCCCCATAGCTCCTTGTGTGATGATATCCCACGCTTACCCTATCATTATGAGAAGTCATTGCAATAAGATGTGATTACTGTATCGCTTTTATATGACCTACCCATGTGTACTTGTTACGAGTAATTTACCCTACCTGTAATGCTCTGTAATGTTACTAGATTTCGTATAAGCTATGTGCCGCACCCATCTATTATTGCATTCATATATACTTGTTCTTATACATATAAAGCTTGTCTGATATATTAAATGAAAAGTTCCTAGCTAGTCTCTTATGCCCATGCAGAACTCGATCATGCTTATGCAACTAGTTTACACCATGATTAGTATGTGTTTTGCTTGTTGCACTTGTAACCTCGTAGAGATTTCATAAGGGCATCTTACTCCTTCTTGGGTTGGGATCTTATTTTTTTCGTCGTGTCATCATCAGTTGGTCTGTGTTCGATTCCATGGGGAGTCCGGGTTGTCCTCCTTGTCTCTCCCCTATCTCCGCTAACAAAAAAAATTTGCTTGCAATACTTTGACGAACGATGGCATAGAAAAAAGCATGTTTAACCAAATAGCACGGGATCGGCACAACGAAAGCACGGTGGGCCCGTAAACCCCAGGTCCCAGAACTAACATATCGATTCTTTGAATGATGAACTGGTAGTGGACGTTACTTGGTTGACTTCTACTTATGATTATGAATTTTAGTGCTTTGTTTCTATGTAACTGACCTTGTGATATGATTGGTGTTCTATGTCGATGGGCCTTGCCTGAATTCTTTTACTCATGGAATGTGAATTATACTTGCTCAAATCCTGACTTTTGTTGGTAATAATGATATTATGTGCCCCGATAATATGTGACAATATGATATCGCGATGTTGGCATGATATTGCATGTGCTCGAATTATTATTAGCATGAGGTTATGTGGTAACTTGTTTTGCTTTGTCGATACCTGATATTCTGCAATACTTGTTTATCACGGTAGTATCTTAGGATTTATGACATGTGACCGTTTTGGAACGATGAGAGATAATGATGTATAAACTTAGTGTGGAATCATGTTATATTGTACCGACGTGAAATACTTGGAGCTAAGTGACAGTAGAATATAGGGTCCATAGTATAAGGTGCATGTATCCTGATATAATGGTATGCAATGTCCTGTTGAGTTAAATGTTGTTGTGCTGCTATGTTGTTAGGCTTTGCTACTGTTGAACCATGAGAGCATGACTGATTCTATGTTGACACTTGAACATAAATTGCTGAAATGTGATTGTGTTGATGTCTGTGTACATTGATAATTCAAAAAAATACGTGACTTTCATCTAGATCCTTGACTACGAAAATGGTGAATATCTTGGGTTGATGAATCTTGTTGAGATGGTTTTTGTTGTGTTGACTTGCTGTCCTTCTATTAGATTGACACCCTTATTGTGACAAATTATGTTGTGTTGGTAGTGGTAAGTAGGAAACCATGTTGATATGATCTATTAATGTTGAGACTTGACGTGTTTGTGTACGTGTTGCCCTTTCAAAAAAATGACATTTCTGCTTGATGCATTCTTATTTGTTGACACCTAGAACATGAAATTCTAATTTTGAGTGTGACGTTTTAATTTATTGGTGTGCGACAATGTTGTAATGGCTATTCATGTTATGGTTTTGGCGTGGCCAATCCCGGTGGTTAGTTGTTTATGAGGTGGCATGTCTTGGTTATGTTGATTCTAATAATGGCGAGAGATTCGTAGATTGAATTGATTTTGATATTGGAACCTAGGAAGAGAATATGGGATTAGCCTTAATTTAGAGGTGGATGATTCCACCTCTTGAATTCTGAATTTTCTTAACTAACTTGGGATATTTAAAGGATTTTTAAAGAGTTGGAAACGACTAACTCATATTTTGAAAAGATATGGATGGTTTAGAATTCGAGAGGTTTTGCTTGTTTTGAAAGGTTTTAAACGGTTTTGAAAAGGACTAACTTGGATTTGGGAAGACTAAACACGATCGAGAATTTCAACGATTTGAGGCCCAACCTTTTTCAATTTCGGAGTCCCCTTTAAAACTTTTCAAATCCGGGCAACTCAATGATACTTCACGAAGTGGACAAAAGCATCTTATGAGGGCGCTTGTAGGGTGCTTGTTAAGACCTAGTGATGATATTGTAGAACTTTTAGAGTTGTGGTACTTACGAAAAGTCGAAGCGAGGATGTGATAGGGGCGCTTATTGCATACTTGTCAAGGCTAATTGGAGATGTCACGACCGTGACTAGGATGTTGTGAGACTCCCGGAAGACGCAACCGAGATGATTACAAGATCCTTGGACATGGTTCTTAGACTCATCAATTTCAAAATTCATCTCCTACCTTTCTTTGATTTTAGTCTCGATGACGAGACTTGTTTTTAGAGGTGGATGATGTAAAGGCTCCGATTTTTAAAATCCTAATTTCTCGGGAAAAGAAAATCAAAATGAATTTAAATTTGGAATTTAAAGGAAAAACTTATTAAATCGGATTTTATTCCCTCTTTCAGATTCCGAGAAAAAAAATATAATATTAATAATAACAAAATATAATAAATTGGATTTCATTATTACTTTCGGATCCAATATATCAATTTGAAAATTAGATCGATTCCGTCTTTCACCTCGGGTATTCAAATTTCAATTCCCTCTCCTTGTCTCATCCTTATCAAATTCCAACTCATCCCTCTTGTTTGGGTAAAATTATATTATATACCTCTCTCCCTCTCTTCTTGATTACACCTATTTTGACAAACAAACAATACTGCACACTCTCCCCTCTGTTCGATTACATAAAAAGAAGAAAAGAGCCATACAGACCTTTGACCCTTACTTTGTGCACAACACGCCACACTACTCTTCAATTTACATTTCAAATATACCCCCTGTCTAATTTCAGAAACCCCCCACATTTTTATTCATCCTCCATCTCTTTACCCTTTCAAACATTCTCTTACCTCATTCTCATTAACCCCAACGAACTCAAGGGAGTCCCCATCCAAGCAGCACCATCCTCCCCACCTTCTTCCGCCGACACCACCACCTCACCTTCAGTTTTCCGGCCGCCAGTGACGCCAACAACCACCACAACCCCGACGTCTTCTTCTTCCTCCCCGTTCGTGTCCGAGAGCTCCGACCAGCAGCAGGCAGCAGACCAGACGCTCACTCGCTCCTCACTCGACGCCGACAAGCCGAGGAAGCCACCAGGGGAGCACCCGAGCGCCTCCGAGCCGCCCGAGTCCCTCGTCGCCTTGTGTTCGATTCGAGGCCGTTAAGGCTCTCTCCCCCCTTATTCCGATCAAAAACACCATAAAAGCCTCGCCTTTAACACTCCTCCGCCCTCCCTAGGAAACCTGAGACGAAGTCCCAGCTCCGGCGAGATGAGACCGAGCCCAGTCGAGCCTCGATGGCGTTTTTCGGCGAACGTCGAAACCACGTCTCGGTGAGCACCCCTTTCTCCCTCTTCTTGGTTGCGTTTTAAGTGCATTTTGTGTCCTCGAGGTCGGAAGGTTGGTCGGAGTTGGGTGTCGTCGCCGGCAGCCCCATCTCTCCCTCTCCCTTCCGCCATTTTCGAGCTCTGCTTCCCTGCTCTTCCCCTTCTTTCCTTCAATCTGGAAATGGAAGACGAAGCCATGTGGGGCCCGCTCCGTTTTTACTTCTCACCCGTGGGCCCCTCTCTTTCATTTTGTTTACTAAAATCTGGAGACCAAAAGGGTTGAAAGCTTGGGTTGTGGGCTGGAGGTGAGTTTGGGCTTTTGTGTGGGCTAATCTTGATGATTTGTATATGTATAGTGTTTACTAAATATAAAGCTTACTTATAATATATATTTTTACTGAATAGTATATTATTAAATGAATTGAGAATGGATTATTATATTATATTATACCATGACCTTTTTAAAGTTATTAAGATTTAAAAATACATCATGGATGGACTTGAATTTTAAAACGAGAATTTCGGAAAAGGTTTTCAAAGTCGGATATTTGTTTTATAAAATAAGAAGGGGAATTTGGGAGAATACTCTAACCTTGTCGGATTTCGAACTCTTGTAACTTATATCGTTCAAGGATGTTATGCTTTGGTTTTGAAACGAGAATTTGACATGAGTAAGAATGTGTTATGGAAACTTGATGGAGATTTGGAAATCTCGGAATGATTTGGCTTTCAGATGTTTTCTCGTATTGGAAAATGGTTTTGGGAATGGTTTGGGAACATGGTCTCTATGTGTGTGATTAGTAGCATTGTAGCTTACTGCATTCCTTACAATTATAATAGGTGCTTGTCAATTGTTTGGACTCTGCCCTTTGGTATATCTTATTGTTCGGCTTTCCAGGTGAGTTCCTATATGAGCTCACTCAGATTCGAAAAGAGATCTCCCTTCTTGTAGCCATGTGCATACTAGGTGCTTGCATTCATAATAAATCATGTCATGTAGTATCCTGCTAGGACTGCACTCATGATTGAGCATTCGTTTACTCATTGCTTTTGTAATCAGAACGGTAATTATCTGTGAAGTAATTAGAGTCATTGCTAGGGTTATAGGACGACCTAGTCTCATCGGGTCCTGTCCTGAGTCAATCGAGTCATGAACTTCCTTATATTATGAGATGCATGCGGGCTTTATTGTGGATACGGGTTGGGCATGCGTGCCACCCGATGATAATGGAATGTATTCACGAGCTGGCTAGTCTCCGCCCTATCGGAAGGGGGTGGAGGTAGGAGAGGGATATACCACTTGGTATTCGGTGCTAAGGCCTTATTATATTTACGCACTTGACCTTAGGGGCATGTTAGTGTGTTAACATTCCGCCTTACATCTAGAAGCATCTTTATCAGGAATAGCGTGTGTATGTGTCTGCTTGTTTGGGACTATATTGCGTAGGGCTTCGATCTGACACCGTCCCGCATACATTTTTTTTTAGGTTGTTTTGCAGCATGATTATTCCTTGTTTCCGTGACGTGGGAACTCTCTTGGACGATCTCAAAGAAATGGTCTAACCCCAATAACATTGTCTATTAAATTTCGATAAATACACTTATGGATTTGTTTTGACTCGGCTCTGCCGTGTCAACCTCTTGTATTACACCTTGATTCTGCTATTTGCATGACTGTTGGTTTTCCACGCTTAGACTTATGACAGGTACAGGGGACTTCCCCGGGGATTCCAACGATCCCTTCGAATTCTGGGTATGAAATCTCACTTTAAAATGTTATGATAGAATTTCAAACCTTCAACCTGTACTCGGAGCGCAAGATCCTAACGAGGGGTTTCATCCCTCGAAACGTAACCCAGGAATCATAATCCCGGGCCGTTACAGATTCCTGATAAATTCCACTTCCCTCGTTATTTCCCATCTGACATATGAGCTGTCGTTGATTGCCTTGACAACTTCCAAACAGTCTCCTTCGACTATTACTCTTCATAGCCCTTTGGATAGAGCTAGATTCAAACCTGCACAGAAAGTTGAAATCTCCGTTTGTAGAGGAGCGGTAGCATTCGTTTCTAACTGAAAAATATCCACCACATCACCATGATGATCCCTAATCAGCCCCCCCCCCCCCCCACCTGGCCAAAGCCCGTGGGTTTAAAAGAGCCATCTACATTGATTTTGTAGATAGCCGTAGGAGGTTTGGTCCATCTAGAGTTTCGTTTCCGTTTTGATGTATGGGTGGTAGTCTTAGCTTTTGTTGGATTTACATTTGTCCAGTCCTTGAGATCACCAAGTATCCTAATGGCTATTTGGTGATAGGAATCTAGCTTTTTGTTCCTAAAAATCACATTATTTTTAACTTCCCATATTTTTTGCCAGATGAAGCAAAGCTCCTCAATTACTTTTTTGTCACCGTTCGGCATAAGAATATCATAGATATCATTGCTATCTATGGGTAATAAGGATACACTTTTCGAAGTCAATTATTCGTAGGCCGCAATTATAGTTTTGGTAAAAGGGCATCGCATGAGTAAGTGGTTGTTGTCTTCCTTGTCGCTTTCACAAAGGCAGCATGTGGAGGGCACTCTATTTTAGTATCTATTCAGTTGTTCTGTAGTTGTCAGGCTATCAGTGATGATTTTCCATAGAAGGTTTTTGGTTCTAGGTGGTAGATTAAGTTTCCATATCCATTTATGGTCCCTTGTATTGGTGCCATTTTGATGATCCATTTGTCTGGCAGATTTCGTTGAAAACTGCCCATCCGGGTTAAGCTTCCAAATCAACTTATCCGCAATTATATTAACTTTTTTATTAGTTCTTAAAAATAATAATATACTTATTATTAATAAACATAATATTATTGTTAAAAACTAATAAAAATATAATATTTTACAAAGTTTTTAGCTTCTTAAAAAACATGCTAACAAAATAAAACGACCTATATTTTGAGACGGATGAAACATTTTTTTTACTTTAAAGTTTATTACAAGAATATTTCTTTTCTCATTTTTGTGTGCTCTCCATCCAAATTAGCCGAACCACCAAGTTATTTGGTCTTACCTTCCAATCCGTTGACACAACAAAAAATAATAGTTAGAGGGCCACATTTTTATATCCTGCCTCAGGCATTTCAAATCTCAAACCCGACCTTGCTAGGAAGGTGACACATTGACGTTTTGCCACACACACACACACACACACACACACACACACACACACACACACATATATTAATGGTGATGATATCTTCACCGCTAATTTTTACAATTTCCACCGCTAATCACCGCATAGGTATGCGGTGGGTTATGGTGACGGTATACATGCGGTAAGTTTTTGGGCAATTGAAAACAATTTGTAGAAGTGGTTCAAAACCGTCGCCATAAGCCACCGCATAGGTATGCGGTGGGTTATAGCGACGGTTTTGGGACTGTTATGGCTACAGTTTTTACTGTTATGGTGACGGTTCAAATCCACTGTATACCTATGCGGTGGGTTATAGCGACGGTTTTGGACTGTTATGGCGACGGTTTTAAACATGTATACTTCTCGACCCACCGCATAGTCGTTGACTGTCATTAAACCTACCGCATACCTATGCGGTGATTAGCGGTGGAAATAGTAAAAAATAGTGGTGGAGATATCGTTTCCGATATATTATATATTGATATAATATAAGCATTATTATTTTTATCCAAATTTATATTATTCTGTTATATTGTTTTCATATTATTATAATAGTATAATACATCTAATATATAATGTAAATAAATTATGGTAATATCTTCTATAAAATATAATATACTTTACAAATCTGGTGTGTTACGCACGGGTACTACGCTAGTATTAATTAAAACCAAAGCACCTACGCCACGTGTCGCCCCCTTACGCAGAGTTATTTTTGGCAACATTTATATTGAATATATTTAGAAATAACTTTTTTTAAACAATGAGATTAATTCAAAACTTTTTTTTAATAAAGTTAATATATAGAGTTAATAAAGTTAATTTATATTGAATAACTTTTTTTAATTTTAAATTTTTTTTAACCAATGGGATTTGTTTATTTATTCTAACTATTAAATGATAAATATTTTTGCCTAATTAGATGTCATAATCCCCTTTATTTTACAATTTTCTCCAAGTCAACTGAACCTATAAAAGAAATCCAGCTATTAAAATTTGGATAAGTTTCTTTAATTAATCTATCTATAACTAACTAATAAACTGTAATCATTTTTTATTAGGGGTTATAACTTATAAGCATCTTTATTTTAGGATTTTCACTCACCCAACCTATTCTACTTAAATCTTAAACTAATGTAATTTTTACACATTTTTCTTAAATATTAGTATTATATTTACTTACTTTATCAAATCAATTTTTTCTATTTTATATTAACGTATGATAATAGTTTATTTCATTCTATAGAGATAATTTAGTTTTTATACTTACAAAATTATATTTTTATTTTTTTAAAAAGAAAAATACGCGCCATGGCGTGGGGAATGTACCAGTTTTTTTAAAACGAGTTGAATTCCGCTTGCGAACAATAACTAGTCTTATTACTGGCGTGATATGCGGTATTTTAATAAATATTATTTTATTAAATTATAAAGATTAAAAATAACTTGATTGAAAACTTTCTAGGAAATCAATATACAATCCATTAAAATATATTAATTAATTAAATAACATCATTAACAAATTTAAAGATAAAAATAAACAAAATTGTTTTGCAACTAATAAAATTGTATAAAACTTAATAAAATAAATTAATCTATCTTATTATATTACGTAGTATTATTTAATAATTCAAGTTTTGTCCATGACCCCACTAATAAATTTACATTAAAAACAAATGATTTTTTTAAAGATGTCGATAACTAGATATTTATATTATTATAAATTTTGATTTGAAAATACGAAAAAAAAAATCATTCACTAATACAAATTTACTCATATTCATTTTTTCAGATTTAGCATAAAAACGCGATCTTAGACCACATTTTATTCCTAAGATGAAATATTTAAAACTGGAAGAAAAGTTGGAAAAAATTAACGAAAAAAACGGGGGCTGAAACCCATAATAATCAAAACCCCAAAAAATTAAGAGTGAGGGTAGAGGCAAGATGTCGGAATGACTATTGACAAGATAATTTCACCTAAATTGTCACAAGTCCTTTTCATTTTTTCCGAACTCGTTGCAAAAAGGCCCAAAACTCTCTTTTCCCGAATCAAAACCTAAATCTGTCGAACGAATTGTTTTGATCGAAAACAACCTAAAATTGATGAAATTAATCAAAATATCAATTGATCGACACACGAATTGGTATATCACTTGCTTTACATGATTATCGAATTGCGATTTTTGGTCTTCGTTTGAAAAAACCGTCGAAGGAAGGAGCTCAACAGATAGGAACGAGGTACATGAATAAGCTCGGCTAAATTTAGACGAGGTGAATAAGTAACCTCGGCGCATAAAAACGAGGTTATGACGGAGCCTCGCCGAGTTTTTGCGAGGTATATAATGACCCTTTTGAAGACCTTGTCTGAAACCTCATCGACATAAGTCGAGCTCAATAAATAACCTCGGCTACTGTTGTTGAGGTTAAGGAAGAAGCTCGGATTCTGTTGTTGAGCTTAATGAGGAAGCTCGGCTTCTGTTGTTGAGGTTAATGAGGGAGCTCGGCTTCATTGACACGTAATGCATAAATTCATTAAATTGTGTAGAGGTATGTGTGATGGATCTTGTTATAATGCAAACTCATATGGTTCTAAGAATGAGACAGACTAAATGACTAAATTAGTTTAGAAAATGTTGTTTTCCCCACTTCTAATTGCAACTCTCAATGACTAAATCAATATCATAACTTTATCCAAATAGTAAATTAGTTGTTCTTAAGCAGACATGAAACAAATTAATGCATATTTTAATGTTTTACCTTATAGTAATTGTTTGAAGTGGCCACTTCCCACCTATCCTCAACCTAAGAATTAATGGCGAGTCCGTCAAGCGAAGCAGTTAATAACGAGGGTCACATAGGTCTGCCTGATGTTAAACTAATATATGTCCAATCAAACATATATCTTCAATAATTTTTTCCTTATACGTTTAATGCTTATATGGTTATATCCTTGGTACAACTTGTATATGACAGTTGAAAATTGATCACTTTCTTTCACGATGTTATACTATTTTCTTTCTTTTTTTCCACTTTTCCAGCGATGAAGATCTTTTGACAGTTCTATATTGCCACCTCTCCACCCACTGTGGCACAGAAATCATGATCCGAGTGTCGATGGACTGTTCACAATTTATGCAGAATTGTTTGATGCATGGATATTTGGAACTGATCTTACCGCGATTAAGAAAGCAAAAGGATGTTAGCATCATGTTTCTTTCTTTTTAACATTTAAGTATCGATTACTTGATATTGATCTATATGGATTTCATTTTGGTATGTTTCGATTCAAATATAATCTCCATGTGGACTTTTATATATGAAAATTATGATGTACCGAAACAAATTGTACGCTCAACCAATCTGGCCGAGGGTATAAAGGATGCTCAGCTGAATCTGCCGAGGGTGTAAAGGAGCCTCGAATGAATCTGCAGAGGTTATGTAGTAAGCTCAGCTACTGTTGACGAGGCTCTTTAATAAGCTTGGTTCATTTTTATGAGGTTTTGTGAATAATGCAAGGCTTAAGCAACAGTTTCAACCAGTATGACGCAACATGAAATGCAAGTTCAGACTTGGACATCAGGTTGTAGAACACGAATAAAAGTGGATGCCATATATACATTATCATACAGATAATTGATATAAAAAAACACAATTTACAGAAATATCAATACTTTATCTATCAACCAGAAACTTTGTGTTGCGTTCTGTTCTTTGAATGATAACAAAATTGGGAAAGGCGTCTTGACTTGTGCGGAAAAATGGGTCCTTAATCAATAGTGAAATTAGAAATAAGCTAGTTACATAACAGGCATTCTTCTTGAAATTCTGCGTATTCCATGATTTACGTCCATAGGGGGAAGGCAGATTTGTGAGGGTGCTCTCAAGTCACAATGAGCATTATCAAAAATTGTATTGCAGTGTATGATACCCCTGTATAGTAACATACTAGGGATAGATGTTGCAATCAAGTGAAAAATAAGGTTATGCATAAGTGTCTAAACAGAAATTCAAACCGGGGATGCGGAGCCAAAGCTCTTGTTCGTCAAAAGTGCATCAAATGATGATTTATTAACCCGAGGAATGTCAGTACCTGCTCTTCTTCTTGACGTGACTGCTTGTCATATTTTCTGAGAAAACTAAACGAGAAAGTTGCTAGTCAGGAAAAGTGACCATGTTGTTGAATTGAATATAGCTCACAGTATGTCAGTAGAACTTCAGCTGGTTAGTAAGTTTATAGGAAACAATAAGACTGGGCTGCAATTGTGAGACTTGTTCCACTCTAACTTTGAATGGTCGACAAACTCCTTCAAAAATCCTATCTAAAACAAATGTGAGATCAACTCCCGCCTTTCTTGATTCTCTTCCAGTGGTACTTGAAAATCGACGAGGTCCAATATCTATCATAGCATCAGGATCAAGCAATGCATGGACAAGTTCTCTCTCTGAAACCAAGGCCTACAGTTAAAGAAAATATTGAATTTGTCACATGTTACTCAAGAAGTTAAGGGGTATATCATCTTCTTACTTTGCACTACTGTTCAAGTGTAATT
Source organism: Persicaria tinctoria (assembly GCA_037127255.1). Lineage (NCBI taxonomy): Eukaryota > Viridiplantae > Streptophyta > Magnoliopsida > Caryophyllales > Polygonaceae > Persicaria > Persicaria tinctoria. The sequence continues at coordinate 34,316,982 of JBANSL010000012.1, read as the reverse complement.
AATAGTTTTATTAAGGCTACAGATAACCATGGGTTGGTTACGATATAGCCCACTTATTAAAATGTATCCGATTGTGTGTATTCCCAATTGGAAACGTTTTGGAGGTTTGTGAATTGGTATTATGAAGAATATCCACATTTATGCCCACTTTCAGCTTGTATTTCTCTTTTCAGGCAATCTGTAGGGAGACAGAGGAGGAAATCCACTTCACAAATTTGGGAGCTGCTGAGGATTTTTTTTTTATTGCAGTGGACAACCACTTGTGCTCTCATTTTTAGTGGTAACTTCTTCTTCTTTTTATTTTTTTTTCAAAAAAAAAATAGCTTTGAACTAAACAATTGAATTGTCGATTCCTACTTTCTCTTGTTTAAATGTAGCACTTTGATTTGCCGATTGAATTGAAAATCCATCTTTCTCCTACACTAAACAATTCAAAAGCCCCAAAGTTAACCTTCTATTAAAAAATCAGACCCAATTGGTTCTCAAATTCCACAAACCCTAACTATCCTATTTACAAATTGCACTTCAATTTGAAAATCTAACTTTCAAACTTTCATGAATTTCAACTGTCATATACAAGTTGTACCAAGGATATAATCATATAAGAATTAAACATATAAGGAAAAAATTATTGAAGATCATCAGTTCTAAATCTCATGTTCGATTGGACATATGTTAGTTTAACATTAGGAAGACCTATGTGACCCTCGTTATTAACCGCTTGGCTTGACGGACTCACCATTAATCCTTAGGTTGATGATAGGTGGGAAGTGGTCACTTAAAACAATTATTGTAAGATAAAACATTGAAATATGCATTAATTTGTTTCATGTCTGCTTAAGAATAACTAATTTACTATTTGGATGAAGTTATGATATTGATTTAGTTATTGAGAGTTGCAATCAGAAGTGGGGAAAACAACATTTTCTAAACTGATTTAGTCATTTAATCTGTCTCATTCTTAGAAGCATATGAGTTTGCATTATAACAAGATCCATCACACATACCTCTACACAATTTAATGAATTTATGCATTACGTGTCAATGAAGCCGAGCTCCCTCATTAACCTCAACAACAGAAGCCGAGCTTCCTCATTAAGCTCAACAACAGAAGCCGAGCTTCTTCCTTAACCTCAACAACAGTAGCCGAGGTTATTTATTGAGCTCGACTTATGTCAATGAGGCTTCCGACAAGGTCTTCAAAAGGGTCATTATATACCTTGCAAAAACTTGACGAGGCTCCTTCATAACCTCGTTTTTATGCGCCGATGTTACTTATTCACCTCGTCTAAACCTGTCGAGCTTATTCATGTACCTCATTCCTATCTGCCGAGCTCCTTCCTTCGACGGTTTTTTCGAACGAAGATCAAAAATCGCAATTCGTTAATCATGTAAAGCGAGCGATATACCCATTCGTGTGTCGATCAATTGATATTTTGATTAATTTCATCGATTTTATGTTGTTTTTGATCAAAATAATTCGTTCGGCATATTTATGATTCGATTCGGGAAAAGAGAGTTTTGGGCCTTTTTGCAACGTGTTCGGAAAAAATGAAAAGGACTTGTGACAATTTAGGTGAAATTATCTTGTCAGTAGCCATTTCGACATCTTGCCTAAAGCCCTATGAAAAATTAATGTTAAAATAACAAAGACCAAAAATAACTAAAACACGGGATAATCGGAACACGAGATAACCGAAACCCGTAATAATAAAAAAAAACCCCTAAAAATCGGATCTCAAATTGAGTATAAACCCAATTCGACCCGACAGGACCCGCATGGCCAAATCAGCTAACATTACCCGAAACCTGCAGACCTCAATCCAAATGCCCGAATGCGCCCATTTTGGGAGAGACCCTCCCAATATCAGTCTCCTTACATTACAGGTCATCTCGAGGATATGATTCATATCCAATTGATTAAGAGAATTTATGTGTGATGGTTATGCCAAAGGACAAATAAATTAAAATCCAAACCTGGAAAAGCAATACTCCGTACTACATTTCTGTTTAAAATGAGTACAATGGGAATTCTTCTACACTACAAGATGGATTTGCAAGTTGTACAGTAGTTTTTACAAATCAACAACATAACTAAAAACATATTGTAAACCTTCTGATGTTGTCGACAAGATGCCAACTCATAACGCAATCGAAGGGTTGACACGAGCAAGGCGTGTCATTATTAAAGGCGCTAATGTTCGATTACTTTACCTGCACTCGACAGTTTGTGTGATCTTCCCCTTATTTACATTGAATATATGTTGAGCACAAGGCTTCGCAGGTCATTCAGAACCAGTGATTTTCTCCAGACATTCTTTTATCTTATTCCGTTCATCTTTGGTAAGATCTGGATCCTCACCCATCAACCTTTTCCGCAATTTGGCATCATTACTCTCCTGATCATTAGCACCAACCTACGCAATGCGACAAAGCAACAGAAACTCAAAACGCAAGCAACTAGCCAAGCTTTCTTCTCTGTCGTTTGTGAACAAAATGTCAAAATCAACTGAACAGCAGTGAGCCATACTGAGGTTTTGGTTCAAAGCATGCCCACGGATAATTAAATGTTCCGAGGAAGCTAGGATATTAATTAACAACTTCAGATTCTGGATGAGCGGTTGTTACTTGTTCTTGTTCGGGTCCTTAGTTAAGTTAACGGGAGTAGGACAACATTATTCAGAAGTGTAACCAAGTAAAATTGGTCTTCCTTGTTCACCCAGAATCCCCAAGAGAACTGACAGTACTTCTGAACGATTTACTAGAGACGAGCATCAAGGAATCAGGTAAGTGATGTCATGGTTTAGTAATTGGTGAGTTCATCAGACAATGATTTCGAGATTTACCTGGACATAATTGTTTACATTGCCATCACTTGGACTGGTGAGAGGCTCATTATTGTTGCACAACCACTCGCCGTCGACAACATACTTGTACTCATAGTGCCCTTCCTGTTTGATGAACAAAGATCAAGGCAGTTAGCATGATGTGTGTTTCTCGAATTCCCTAAATAAATGGAAGAGAGATGAAGAAAGATAGATCAAAGTCATAGTTAATGTTATAGGTATGGCCTATGGGTAGCTTAGACATACCGGCAATTCCCTCTCAAGAACCCAAACACCTTTGTCCTTGTCAAAATTTAGAGGCACTCTCTGAAATACACATATGTAAGTGTGTCAATACTTGAAGATTGAGTTCCAATAATTGTTATAAAACCAAAAGATAAAATTGCTTGCAAAAAAGGTTATTAAGTACCTTCATCAGCAAACAATTTCTAAAAACTACCAAGAACTCTTGTCAACCTAGAGAATATCTAGTAACCAAGCCATCTATAACATTCTTTCAATTCCTCGACAACTTACAGTCCTTGTTTATTTTTGCTCCTCAAGTTCATTAGTTCAAACAGGAGGGGAAAAGGCACATGTTTAGATCCATTTTTTCATTTTACATATATTACGCATGACTGGTATATACAAACATCCAAGATCAACCTTTCAATCCTATATATCAGGGCTTCATTATCAAGCATTTGAGAGAAACACTTTCAAGATTGTGTAAGAGGCTTTACAGATTTGTCCTTCATATTCACATAATAAACCTAAAACATCAGAAGCGATGTGCACCAAAAAAAAAAATTAAGGAAAACAATTACCTGACCCCACCCAATATCAAGTCCAGCTAGTTCAACTGCAGAGCAATTATTTCCATCCCATTGCAAGGTGACATGTTTCTTCTTTAAGCCTGTAAGCTTTAATGCCAAAAATATTTTTAAATCCAGCTAATGCTGAAAGTCCTATCCAACATAAAGAAACAAATAGCATTGCAAAAAGATGAGGATGAGGATCCAACATCAATTAAAAATGTGATTAACAAAAAAAAAGGGGGAAAGAAATATTGAGTGGAAAGATGCAAGTGTATGAAATAGTCCATGTCACTATAGCCCATGTGATTTGTCACCGGCTGAAATCACATCCCATCCCAAGTCATGGGGAAATGCATGTGAAACTAATTTCATTTAGCCACTTAAGAAAGAAGAATTGATTCTGAAGCAACAAAACACACTTGAGGCAATGAAATGGAAATGATTTCAAACCAACAAAATTAAACATACAATGAACTCACAATGTCAGCAGTGGCGTTTTTTATGGCATCCAGCTTTGGAAAGCTTGGTCGTTTGCTCTGCAAGAATGAGAATGAAAAGGCCCTTTTAAATTTTGAATACAGTTGGACTACTATGTTGCAAAAAGAGCAATACTTGAGCTAGATTCCTTCTGTATTTGCAAAAGCCGGGAAAGTTTTGGCTACTTCTAGCAACTTAGAGCTAGAGTTGTAATTATTAATAATTTCCAAAACTACCAGAGAGAATGTCAACTTCAAGAGCGAAAGGATTAAGTGTTGTATTATAACTTGCAGCTTAGTCAAATTCTAATTTTTCCTTGGACAAGAAGAACTATAGCTCTTCCATAAAAATGTACATCAACTCATTGTTTTTGGGATGAATGCGACAGACCTGCAACAAGATATGTGCCTCGGTAAGTTTATATTCTTGTACCCAGTACATGTATGCCAACTGCAGTTCATGAAACACCCAAAGTTACTGATGCGGAATCAAGCATATAAGTTTTCAATAAACAGAATAATTATTGAATAAAATCTGAAGTCGGTACAAGAAAGTTTCTTAAAGAACCATTTAGGGGAATGGGAGGGGGTAAAGTTTGTCAAGTGGACTTTATTCATTGATTTATGTTGTTATCAATCTTATAAGAAAGATTTTATTATAAATTTGACATCAGTATAAGAAACAGTTTTTTTTTCTTTTTCTTTTTATTATTTTTTCTTTTTAAAAAATCCTATTGAAATTATGGACATTTCGCGAATTTTTTTTCGAATTAGCCAAAAAAATTCGAAGAATAGCCAAGATTTGAAAGTATTTTGGCGATTAGCCAAAGTAGGTAAAATCGTTGTTTGAAACAGGAAATGTACCCCAGGTTTAAAAAAATAATAATAAAACATTAAAGTCGTTGTTTTTAACCGCGACTTATGTATTTTTTTTTATTTTTTCAACTTTTAATGTGTTATTTAGCTGAAAAAACTTTTTTAAAAAAGAACCCTACAAGGGGATGCTGCTTGTAACAGCGACTCTCCATTTACCCACCCAATTCCCTTTCTTTTTTCACTCCTCCCCTCTCTCTCCGTCAGATTTGTGGCCCCGGCCAGCTCCCTCCTTTTCTCTCTTTCTTTTTTCACACACTCCTCTCTCTCTCTCTTAGAGTAATTTGTGTGGCCCCCCACCCCCCTCCTTTTCTCTTTCTCTACTATCTCTCTTTCTCTCTACACAGCGACTCCCCTTACGTTTTTTTTTCATTTTTTAGTTTTTTCAGCTAAATAAACACGTTAAAAGTTGAAAAAATAAAAAAATACATAAGTCACTGTTACCCACGTTGGCTAATCGCCAAAATACTTTCAAATCTTGGCTATTCTCTTTTTTTTTGGCTAATTCGAAAAAAAATTCACATTTTTCGCTCACTTGCTTCCTATACAACTATGGGTTGATTGGAATGGAAGCGAAGGATCCTATAAACATGCCACTTGAATTTTAAGATATTTGTTGCAATGATATCTCTTCAGAGTATGATTCCAAAATTGGAAAACAAGCTAGCCACACATAACCATGTCTTCGGTGTACAATGAGACGTTACGCAAGTAATCGAGAAATCAATCCTCCCCTAGCTCATTGTTCCATAAAAGGAGGAAGCATAAGTAAAGAATCCATCCAACCCTCAGTGTAGTGCTCAGAATAACTATAATCATAGAGTATTTAAGGTGAAATTTGTGAAGGGCAAGTAAGGATATAATCATGTTTCTCTGGGATAGAACATCCGATGATTCAGGTTGTTTAGACTGCAGCATCTTGCAGGAGAAGAACTAGGACATAAGTGACAGTAAGAGAACTCGAGTTCATCTGCAATGTAACTAAATGGAGATTTGTAAATCTTCAGGGCCAGCCCTTGGTTTGGGCCCAATGGGTGGTCGCCTAAGGCCTCTAAAAAATGCATATAAAATTAATGTATTATGTATATATTACTATTTCTGTGTGTAATAAAATGCTCATTAATGTTTAGTTATAAATAAAATAAAAATAATCACTTATCATATGGTTTGTTCATTTGCTCCATCTTCCAAGTCAACAACTCAGAGTCCGAGACGGCATCCATCGTTCGATTTTGTTTGGATAAATTTTCTATTTCTACGCTATTTGTAACATAATGTTTCTTAAATGTTATGTTTCACCTTATTATCTTTCATTCATAGGGAAAAATTACCACAAAACTACACTTTTCTAACTTTGTTTACCTAGATTTTTCGTAATGATGTCCATAAACATGAATCAAACATAGCGAGAAATGTGGTTATGTTAATATGTTAAAATTTTCAGTACTGCGCTTTTAAAGAAAGTTAGAATGACGGGAGGAAGACAAGCAGAGGAAGGATTGAAAGGAAAAGAGACAGGTGAGAATATACCGCAACTGCAGGAGCCCTACCCAGTCCAGCTGTGCAATGTATATAAGTGATGCCCCCGTTTCGTTTTACGGCCCTATATAACTCTCCTAGAACAGCTGGAAGCCGCATCCGCAAATCATGCTTATCAAAATCTCTGAAAAAGTCTACTATTAGTATGAATTTGTTTAGCAAAATGCCAAGATGTTGCTCATTTTTTCAATGGAAAAGTACTTCTTTTCATGTATCTGAGACTACTGGCGAACAAGATTTGTTAAGCACAATCAAAAATTAAAATATACATCTTATTCAACTAAGCAATAGCATTGCAACAAGATTTGGTGAGAGGATCTCATTTACAAATGGCATATAGCATGTCAAATACAAGTTAAAGCTAGGTTAACCCAAAAGGCCGAACACAGCCCAATGTAACTCAGGAATTTTGAGTCATATGAATTCAAGTTGCTTCAGGTTTTAGCTTAAAATGGGGGGAAGAAAACCTATAATGAAATGTAATTTAGCCTAAGTTGTTGGATCATATCATGCTTTACACGTGACATGCCTTAAAATAGGTGATAACTAGAACAATATAAGTTCTTTTAATGTTTTAACATGGCACAAAAGAAATATAGGAGGCACACTTTTTTTTTTCCTTTTTTTCGCTAGAAAGAACGCACAACCTTATCTCTGCACGAATGTGTTCAATATCATCATAGGTACGAGCATACTCCTTTATGGCATTGATATCAACGTCAAAATATCTAGAATCTGGGTAAAGGAATGATGATGAAATTTTCTAATATTAACTTGTAGCAAAATGATGTGTATAATACAAGGAATCGTTGTTTTTGGATACGTGAGATCAGGATCTTGCTGGAGACAGAATATAGTTTTTACTCCAATACTTCGCAGCCTGTCAACATCTTCTGGACCCTATAGTTGACAGATAATTTTGATAACCCTTTAAGAAGTACAGGCAAGAACATAAAAGAATTGTAGAAAGATTAAGTGCTACCTGAAGGCATGAACCAACAATCAAGTCAGGTCGAATGAAGTTGAAGTTCATTCCCAATTCATGCCTATAAGTCAATGCTGCATTTCGAGTTGTCAAATTAAGTACCATTAAAAAAGAAACATAAAGCATACTTCCAACGAAGCTTATATAATTCTAACAAAACTGCATAAGCCACAGATTGAGAAACACCGTTCATCCTTTTAGAGAAGGAAACAGAAAACAAGATATTCTAACCATCAAAGGCACCAACAAACAAAATTAGTCAGAATGTAATTGTCACTCATGAAGAATATCTTTATAACTTTCCCCAAGATCAGATATGATTGAAAGAAGCTCTGATTAAAGCTATGCTTTTGACTATATAACATCAATGGTCTATGATTTTATCAAACACTGTTTTATAAATTTATAATATACCAGCACTTACAAGCACCCATAGCCTCTGTCATGGTAGTGCTGTATACTTCTGATTTTTCATCCTTGACTTCAGCATCATCCATCTTGCCACCAGATTCAGAACTAGAAGTTGCCTATTGGGAGAAAAAGAACTCAGTAAGTATTTCTTCAGTAAGGTGCATTTTTGCAACTAGCTGGTCACACTTTCAATAATCTAGATACAATTCTGCTACTAAATAAGCTAAGCTGCTGAGGTCTTTTGCAGATGCTGGTGATTTAAAAAGTGATCAGGGGACAAGAAGATCAACACGGGCCAGCTGCATCGGTAAATTTTGTTTTTCCCTTTTCTCCCTCAAATAAACAGACACATATACAAGATTTCACCAATAATTTGTAGTTTATGTACAAGGGCAGCTATTAGCGAAAAGAGAATGAATAAATGAATCAATGAGTGTGTGATGATGAAGAACAAAATGTAAGAATTACACGAAATGAGTTAGTTTTGCAAACACCCCATGAACAAATTAACCTTAAGGCTGAGCTAACACAGTATTTAAGAAATTCCCTAGTTAGCCTAATATGTACAGCATTATAGGATATGATTGGGGTAAATTAATGTACCTTCATGATTAATCTCCGGCGAAGATGAAGAGCAACGCCATTGAACGAGCCCTGAATCAAAGAAACAGAATCCCAATAACATAATCAAGCTTAAATCAAAATGGCGGTGGGGGGAATCTGGTGGCATCTTGAGAAAAGGAGATACCAGGGAAACAACAAATGCAGAAGTCCTTCCTCGGCATTGCCGGAGCTGAGGCTTTACCGGCAATGCAAGTGTCCTAACACCCCAAAAACAAATTAAACCATCAAATCAAAGGGATTAAAAAAAAAAAAAAAGTTCCCGAATTCAAGAAGAGATAAGACACAAAATTCACCTGGGAAGACCCTGAAGGCAATTCATTTTTGGAAAGTGGAGGATTCGGATTTTTTCGAACCAAACAGAAAAGGGCCCTTTTTGAGGAGAAAAAAGGAGGGATTTTTATTTGAGACGGTGCTTGTTCTTCGGATCTCCAAATATCTCAACGCTACGAAGAGATGCGAAATCGAAAATTGGGACTCGGCGTGGGCCACGCGATGATGGGTGACGTAGGGGCCAAATATTCCAAGATTTTAGATAATTTAAGGGGAAAATTGCAAAAAAAAAAAAAAATCCAATTTTTATGAGTTGTAGCGTTTATTAGTATGAACTATAAAAAAAATACAGAAAATAGTCATAGTATTTATTCAGACTTGCTCATCACACGGTCAATTTCTCGCCAAACACACGGTGACTATCAAAGTTTCGAAAACCGCGGGAATTTGGCCGGCCACAGTTCTCAAAACTGTGAGAAATGCTATGCCCACGGTTCTAAAAACTGTCGAAATAGTTGCTGCCACAGTTTCGCAAATCGTGGAAATTTGAGGTACAAACCCCTATAAATAAGAGCATCGGGAATGTTTGTCACATCTCCCACAGTTTTAAAAACTGTGACCGGGTGAAATTGGGCTAAATTTTTTGGGCTTTTTCTGAGTCTTTTTTTTTGGATTACCAAACTGTAACCGGTTTGATTCCTACGGTTTTCAAAACTGTGACCGGTTTGATTCTCACGGTTTTAAAAACTAAAACCACCATATTTCCTACGGTTTTCGTTTTTATAGCTGTCACCGTGTAATTGACGATATTTTAGCCGTGCGGATTGTCACCCCCTATTTATTTAGTTGTAGAAAATAGTCTCAATCTTTATTCAAATTATAATGAACTTCGAATTCAAATTCAAATTAATTATAAAAAAAACCTTAAGTTGCCTTCAAAATCAAATTAATTACAAAATCTCTCCAAAATAATTTTTATTTAAAATAATCATTGCTCAACTGCCTTCTCAAACTTATAACTGAATTAATTATAAAAAATATCTCAAACCACATAAATATGACTTAAATTTTTTAAAAATTAATTAGACTATTTAAATGTTATAAAAAGTCAATAAATACTTAAGCTTGATTTAATAAGCGATTTAGAGCGATTTTTTGAGCAAAACTGGCACAACAAAGCAATTAAGAATGCATTATATATATTGCTTTAAACCTAGACCTGTCAAAACACAACCCGACCCAGTGACCCGACCCGAACGACCCAAAAAATTTTCGACACGAACCCGGAAATTTTGACCCGAAATTTTTTTTCGACCCGAACCCGAAAAACCCACTATGATAACCCGGAGAGAGTTGATTATCGACTGCAGGTTCAGATTAATTTGCATTCTTGTAATTTATCCTGATTTTAGTGGTCTGTGTGGGCGTCTTCGTGGGGGTTGCCTGCTGTCATGAAAATCGGCTTGGAAGTGCTACTTCGAAGTGTCGGTCTGCAACTTGGAAGTGCTGTGGGTTGTGAGCGGAATCTGCCATGTTTTACAACAACTTTTATATCGATTTCTGTATACATTTCATACAGCTGGGCTAAGTTAGTACAGAATCTGTGTAATTTATATTTATTTGCCAAAATTATGGAATCTACACAAGTTTCTGTTTAAATCGCAGAAATCGAGGCATTTACAGCAACTTTACAGAAGGTCGGAAAAGCTCGGGAAATCACTACAGAAAGCCAAGATCAAAGCAGCGTAGCAAGCCTGAGGACCTAGGCTACTCGATCTCGAGTAAGCCAGGTCGAGCTCGACAAGACATGCCTGACCAGTCTTGGTCGACAACACCTGTCCGAGGAGCCAGAGCCATCGAGACCCCGGACCCAACTCGACATCGACTACCCTAGGTCGAGGTCGACAAAGTCCCACAGCCCATAGCCGGAAGTTCTCGAGGAGATCAGGCCGAGGACGACAAGACGAGACTCGCTGCCGCGGACCAAAACTCGCTACCAGCGAGTGGAGCCAGTCGAGAAGAGCTGGCCGAGCAAGCCCAGTCGACAAGGCCAGCCCAACTCGATCTCGACAAGAGGTGGTCGAGATCGACAAGATCTTGTCCGAGCACACCCGAGCAGCCCGAGGAGATCCACCCGAGGAAGACTTGTCGAAACCAACCCAACTCGATCTCGACAAGGGGTTGGTCGAGATCGACAAGACCCAGTGAGCCACATCGAGCCAGATCCGAGCAGAGTCAGCCAAAGCCGAGCCAGTCTACTCGACATCGAGTAGTCCTACTCGAGGTCGACAAGAACCCGCTTCCAGAAACTGCTCGACTTACCTAATCCGAGTAGACTTGACGATTCCTTGGTCGCGAAGGCGGAGTTCTATCCAAAGTCGCTGAGATCTATCCAAATTGATCAAGATCTATCATCATCTATCTATGGAAGGAGCCAGATCTATCAACTTGAAGACCTACCTAAATTAGTTTTATCTTTTCCTTATTTAATTTATTTCCATGAACAATTTCTTTATCCTTTAAGTCATTAGATATAGATTTAGATAAAAATAGAATATCTTTTCCTTGGTTAGCAAGGGTTAGATTAGCTATAAATAAAGCCCATGGGGGCTGGTTTTCAATGATCCAATTTCAGAGACAGATAGTTAGTTCCACAGAGACGGTTTAGGGAGTTCGAAGGTTTTAGGGTTTTGGCAAGTTGACGAGAGTTGATTGCCGGGATTGTAAAATCATTGGATTTAGTTTATGCAAGTTATTTTCTTTCCATCAAAGATGTCTGAGTTTGCAATGAGGCGTGAGTAGTCAACCCACTTCTAGGGTTGGGGCGAGCCCGACGATAGCCATGCAAAATTGAGGTAAAGATCGAACCTTTATCATGTTTTGAGCATTTACCTACTTGTTGATGTGTTTATTGCCCATCTAATGGAGATCCATGTTAACCACTTGGATTATAAACATAAAATCGGTAGAGACAATTAGGGTTTCTTGAGAGAGTTGTCTAATTGTTGGAAAAGGCGAAAGCTAATCCTTTAATGCGATTTATATGATTATCTGTTTGATTCCGCCTTATGCATGCTTGGTTATTGTTGTTGCAAACCCCAATCTTGGAAGCCTTTTTCATAAAAGTTTACAGTCGAATTTCTGAGTTCTGTTAAGAATCTGCAATTGTCTTTAAATTTACAGTTTTATTTCTGTCTTTTATTTTTCCTGTTTCTTGTCGACATAGACTAAAGCGTGGTCGATCTCGAGTTACACCTAGGTCGAGATCGAGTTGGCCCAAGTCTGTATCGAGTTGTCTTCCCTGTTTTCAGTTTCTTCCTTGTCTTTCCTTCGTCGAAGTCGAGTAGCTTTAGTCGAGATCGACAAGAACTCGGTCGAGTTAGTTGGTCGAGTTACTTGCTGCTGTCTTTTTCGAGTTGCTTTGTTTCTTGCTTTTGGTTTCTGTCTTCGCTTTTGTTTATCTTCTGTCTTTGTTTACTTTGCTTGTGTTTTAGTTTCTGTCTTTCTTTATTTGTTTTATTTCAGTTACCCTTGCCGGGTTAGTTGCCCTTGCTGGGATTCTCTGTTTCTATTTTAGTTTCTGTTTCTGTCGGTGTTTCTGTGTTCTGCTGCTGCTGTCTGTGAGATTTACAGCTATCTAAGAAACGCTGACACGCTTCCTCGTGGATCGATCCTGACTTTCTCTTACTGCATTGGAGGAGTCTTGTATTTATTTGCTGAGGGCCTGAGTCTGGTTTAATCTATATTTTATATTTCATACTCGATTCCATCCCAACAACAAATTGGCGCCGTTGCCGGGGAAGCTATCAATCGCGCCTTAGGTAGTCAGATCTCACTGTTTCTTTGAGTGAATTCGCAGGTGTATGCGCCGTTCTGGTCTCACACCTGAGTACGACGGCTTAGACGATCCAGAGCACCTTTTACACGTCAGAGCTCGACTGCAAAGAGCCATGTCAGCCGCCGAGCAACAAGAACAGCTGATCCAGCAGCTTAGGGCAGAAATAGCCGCCAACAATGCTGCTCTCGCCGCTGAGAGAGCAGCCAAGGAACAAGCAGCTGAGCGCGCAAGGCAAGCAGAAACTGAGCTTGCCCAGTATCCAACCACAGCTGAAGACTACATGCATCCAACACTCGTCGTGCCTGAATCGGCGATTCTTATCCCTGAAAACTCCTTTGAAATTCGCACTCAGTTTCTTATTGAACTTAAAAATAATGCCTTTTATGGCAGATTTAATGAGTGCCCTCTTGAGCATATTACTAACTTTCACGATATGTGTCGCACACTTGCAGAAGGCACAACCTTGGAATATGTCAAGATGAAATCTTTCCGCTGGTCGCTTGCTGGACCTGCACTGAAATGGTTGGAAGGGCTGAAACCAAGATCACTCACCACATGGGCCCAAGTAGAGCAAGAATTTCTGAATAAATTCTTCCCACCTGCCAAGACAGCACATCTCCGCCAGAAAATCACCGCTTTCAAACAGCAGAAAGGGGAACCGCTGGCAAAGGCATGGGAGCGCTACAAGGATCTTCTGCGATCTTGCCCTACTCATGGACAGCCACCCTATGTGATTCAGGAGATCTTCTTCAACTCGCTGGATCAAGTCACCAAGGACCGAATCAATCACTACACTCGCTATGAGTATTTGACAATGCCACCGGGTGACGCATGGGGTGTACTGGAGAAACTCACCAACTATGACAACAAGTATGGAGCTACTTCCAACTATGATGAGAACTCCTACGCCAGGCCAGCACCGTCTATGCCACTGTATGAGCCAGCAAAGGAAATTGACCCGGATGTCAGGGAGCAGTTCTACAGAGACCAGAATCGCAAGCTCCTCAAACAAGTCAAATATCTGTCTGTCAACCAGCCTTGCATCGAATGCGGATCGCAGAGGCACACCACTACTGAGTGCCCACATACGGAGCAAGTCAGGATGGCAGAAACACATGAGGAGGCAGCATATGCTGGGGGTCCTAATCGCTATATGGGGGATCAAAGGCCTTATCAACAGGAATGGAATCAAGGTCCCCCTAGGAATCCCCCACCCTACAGAGCTCCAGGACATCCAGAAAGGGATCAAAGGAAGGATGATCTGCAATTAATCCTTGAGGAGATGCGGCGAAATCAAGGTTCCATCAACAACCAGTTCCAGAGCATCACCACCAAATTTGGAGAATTGGACATCTGGAAGAGGGGAATTGAGACTCAGATGGGACAGATCGCTGCACAGATGCCACGACCAACCGGCAAGCTCCCTGGGCAAACAGAACCAAATCCTAAGGGGACAACCGAACACGTCGCAGCCATCAAACTCAGGAGTGGGCATCAACTACAGGAGCCAGAGGTCGAGAAACAGCAGAGCCAAGCAGAACAACTCGAGGTCGACGAGCCTGTACTCGACATCGACAAACCCTTGGTCGACCTCGACAAAACTATACTCAACACAGAAGAGAAACAGAGCCCAGACTCCACTGCACAGACCAGCAACCCGAGCTCGACAAATCAACTCGAGGTCGACAAGACCCTTGTCGATCTCGACAAGCCCTTGGTCGATCTCGACAAGCCTCTGGCCGACGTCGACAAATCTGCAGCACCTTCTACAGCTGATCCGGCTTCAAAACAGAGAAAAATTCTTCCTTTCCCTTCTAAATCTCTTAAAGATCCCACTTCTGGTAGATTTAATAGATTTGTGAATATGCTGCAAGAGCTTAACTTCTCTATTCCTTTTACAGAAGCTTTGCAAGAGATGCCTGGGTATGTCAAATTTCTAAAGGAAATCCTGAGCAAAAAGCGGTCCATCTCAGAGATCGCAGGCGAATGCAAAGTACTCCACTTCCCTGAAAAAAGGCCAGATCCAGGTAAGTTTTCTGTTACTGTGGGCTTTGGTCAATACAAATATGATTCTTTATGTGATTTAGGAGCAAGTGTGAGCATTATGCCTTTATCAATCTGGCGGAAAGTTAAAATAGGATGCATAGAACCTGTGGATGCTAAACTATACATGGCTAATAATACAGTAGTAATCCCTACAGGAATAGTTGAAAATGTCCCTGTCCAGGTTGGAAAATTCTTTGTGCCAGCTGATTTCCTTATTATTGACTGTGCTGAAGATCCTACTAGTCCTATTATTCTTGGTAGACCATTTTTAGCAACTGCAGATGCCAGGATTAGTGTTAAGAATCGATCGCTCACCTTCACCATCGGCGATGAGGTTTTGGATTTCTCTTTTGGCCCTGCAAAAGAGGAGATTTCTTGGCTGGAAGTGAAAAGCATCAGCATCGACGGAACTGAGCAAACAGCAAAGGAGGGAGCCAGAGCTGTACTCGAGATCGACAAGCCTAGGTCGATCTCGACAAGCTCCCAACTCGACATCGACAAATCTTTGTCGAGCTCGACCACTGTGGGAGAGCCTGAGACTTACCCAGAGCCTAAGTATGGGGGCCCCCTACTCGACCTCGACCACCTGTCCTCGACATCGAGTACCCCCCAGCCCGAAAATTTCTGTTTTGGGTCCGAACAGGTAAGTTCAGGTATGAATTCCACTCCACCTCAGTCCATGAATAAGAATTTTAATGATTTGAATAGAGCTAAAACATCGTGGCGAGAAAATTTGCAGAAACTGAAGGGCACAAGGAAGAAAAAGAAGGAGAAAGGAGATGATGCAAGCAACCCGCTATCAGCTGAGCTTGCATACTACCACCAGTACTTAGATGATCCAGGAGAAGGGCTAGGCATGAGCGGGCCCCAAAAATGATGGTCCTTGAGCACAACCGGAGAAGTCGGCCTAGCGACTCTAAAATCTAGAGCATGTTTTTAAATTTTTATGAACTCTTGGACACTTTGAACTTTTTGGTTTTTAGTTTTTTATTTTTGTTTTTTTTTAGTTTTTAGGTTTTATGTCTTCTTAAAAGAATGCTTCATATAGATAAAATCTTGTTTAGAATCTAACACTTATAGGTCGGAGAACTTACAAAAGATCGCGAAACAGTGGAGGAAGAAGTCCCTGAAATCAGTCGGAATCGACGAAGGCCAAGCCGATCTCGACGAAGAGGAGAAGCCCAGAACAGGTCGACCTCGAGTAGACGTACTCGACCTCGACGAGCCCAGACGCTCCTCGACTTCAGACACCACCAGACGCAGACAAACCCTACTCGAGATCGAGTAAGGGGTACTCGATCTCGACAAGAGATCTACTCAACCTAGCCAGTGTTGTCCTCCTCGGCATGATTTTGTGAGTTTTCTACCCTTACCTTATTTTATTTTTTATATACAGTGGGGACACTGTAATGTTTAAGTATGGGGTGGGGGAAGGGCTTACTTTGTGCATATTGATCATATTTGACATTACTTTGTGCATAGTTGTGCATTATTTCTTGGAATTGCTACATGGCTATTTTGGAATGCATTATTTGAATTATGTGCTCATATGCATGTTTTCCAAAAAATTTGAGAAAAATGACCCCCATTGAAATTTTTGAATAAAGTCATGGAAGCTCATATTGGACTCGACGATGCAAAATTGGATTCATTAGAGATATAGCATGAAATTGCCTAGTAAAGGGAAGTCACAATGAAGTGCATTATTTTGATGAAAACCATGAAAGGAGGTAAAATTTGAAGTTGCTTTTGACATATTGCATGATAAGATGATGGAGGACTTTATATTTCCATATAATGCTCATATGTTTATATTCCTAGCCTTACCTATGCTTATGCATCACAAAAGCCATAATATGCCTTATTTCAATTATTGCTCCACATGTTCTAAATATTTGCCATTCTTTACCCTATCCGGGGACTATGTTGAGAATGATGTTACATTATGGAGATACATTATATGGTTGTTTGTGAATGTGATCATTATTGGAGTTTGGCGGGAAATTGTTTTGAATATATGGAAAATTTAATGAGTGAGAAAAAATCCAATCACCTCAGGAGATAAAGGTAGATTGACCCTGCTCTCTGAGATAATAGTTTGGAGAGATGGGACACATTGTGAGGAGTCCAAAGCACTAAGTATCCGGGGCCATTCATGACACCCATGTTTGCGACTCGCGAGAAGGCAGTGCTGAGGTTAGAGAGGTAAAAGCATGATCATTGAAAAAAGCATTATTATTGAGAAAAGCAATATGAAAGGTAACGAATGTTATGGAGAAGGAATGTGGAATGAAACTCAAAATTTGGAAAGTACTCCATTTCCCCGGATCATAAAAGCACCACATTGCCAAAAATTGCCCACCTTTAGCCTTTTACCAATCTACTCCTTCATGAGCTTAAATTAAAGTCTTCTTGATTATCAATGTTTTGTCACGTATGAATTGTTTGTGCATAACCCTCCTTTTGTGAGTAGATGTTGCTTTTACATATTTGCACATGCATGAATCTGTGACACTAGTACCTTTTCGAGGATGGTAATTGACTGCAGGGTTATATAAAGAATGAATCTGAAATGTTGAGAGTTTTAATTACTTCCCCTGAATGACAAATAAAAGTATTGCTTGAGGACAAGCAAGCTTAAGTATGGGGTGTTTGTTGTGAGCGGAATCTGCCATGTTTTACAGCAACTTTTATATCGATTTCTGTATACATTTCATACAGCTGGGCTAAGTTAGTACAGAATCTGTGTAATTTATATTTATTTGCCAAAATTATGGAATCTACACAAGTTTCTGTTTAAATCGCAGAAATCGAGGCATTTACAGCAACTTTACAGAAGGTCGGAAAAGCTCGGGAAATCACTACAGAAAGCCAAGATCAAAGCAGCGGAGCAAGCCTGAGGACCTAGGCTACTCGATCTCGAGTAAGCCAGGTCGAGCTCGACAAGACATGCCTGACCAGTCTTGGTCGACAACACCTGTCCGAGGAGCCAGAGCCATCGAGACCCCGGACCCAACTCGACATCGACTACCCTAGGTCGAGGTCGACAAAGCCCCACAGCCCATAGCCGGAAGTTCTCGAGGAGATCAGGCCGAGGACGACAAGACGAGACTCGCTGCCGCGGACCAAAACTCGCTACCAGCGAGTGGAGCCAGTCGAGAAGAGCTGGCCGAGCAAGACCAGTCGACAAGGCTAGCCCAACTCGATCTCGACAAGAGGTGGTCGAGATCGACAAGATCTTGTCCGAGCACACCCGAGCAGCCCGAGGAGATCCACCCGAGGAAGACTTGTCGAAACCAACCCAACTCGATCTCGACAAGGGGTTGGTCGAGATCGACAAGACCCAGTGAGCCACATCGAGCCAGATCCGAGCAGAGTCAGCCAAAGCCGAGCCAGTCTACTCGACATCGAGTAGTCCTACTCGAGGTCGACAAGAACCCGCTTCCAGAAACTGCTCGACTTACCTAATCCGAGTAGACTTGACGATTCCTTGGTCGCGAAGGCGGAGTTCTATCCAAAGTCGCTGAGATCTATCCAAATTGATCAAGATCTATCATCATCTATCTATGGAAGGAGCCAGATCTATCAACTTGAAGACCTACCTAAATTAGTTTTATCTTTTCCTTATTTAATTTATTTCCATGAACAATTTCTTTATCCTTTAAGTCATTAGATATAGATTTAGATAAAAATAGAATATCTTTTCCTTGGTTAGCAAGGGTTAGATTAGCTATAAATAAAGCCCATGGGGGCTGGTTTTCAATGATCCAATTTCAGAGACAGATAGTTAGTTCCACAGAGACGGTTTAGGGAGTTCGAAGGTTTTAGGGTTTTGGCAAGTTGACGAGAGTTGATTGCCGGGATTGTAAAATCATTGGATTTAGTTTATGCAAGTTATTTTCTTTCCATCAAAGATGTCTGAGTTTGCAATGAGGCGTGAGTAGTCAACCCACTTCTAGGGTTGGGGCGAGCCCGACGATAGCCATGCAAAATTGAGGTAAAGATCGAACCTTTATCATGTTTTGAGCATTTACCTACTTGTTGATGTGTTTATTGCCCATCTAATGGAGATCCATGTTAACCACTTGGATTATAAACATAAAATCGGTAGAGACAATTAGGGTTTCTTGAGAGAGTTGTCTAATTGTTGGAAAAGGCGAAAGCTAATCCTTTAATGCGATTTATATGATTATCTGTTTGATTCCGCCTTATGCATGCTTGGTTATTGTTGTTGCAAACCCCAATCTTGGAAGCCTTTTTCATAAAAGTTTACAGTCGAATTTCTGAGTTCTGTTAAGAATCTGCAATTGTCTTTAAATTTACAGTTTTATTTCTGTCTTTTATTTTTCCTGTTTCTTGTCGACATAGACTAAAGCGTGGTCGATCTCGAGTTACACCTAGGTCGAGATCGAGTTGGCCCAAGTCTGTATCGAGTTGTCTTCCCTGTTTTCAGTTTCTTCCTTGTCTTTCCTTCGTCGAAGTCGAGTAGCTTTAGTCGAGATCGACAAGAACTCGGTCGAGTTAGTTGGTCGAGTTACTTGCTGCTGTCTTTTTCGAGTTGCTTTGTTTCTTGCTTTTGGTTTCTGTCTTCGCTTTTGTTTATCTTCTGTCTTTGTTTACTTTGCTTGTGTTTTAGTTTCTGTCTTTCTTTATTTGTTTTATTTCAGTTACCCTTGCCGGGTTAGTTGCCCTTGCTGGGATTCTCTGTTTCTATTTTAGTTTCTGTTTCTGTCGGTGTTTCTGTGTTCTGCTGCTGCTGTCTGTGAGATTTACAGCTATCTAAGAAACGCTGACACGCTTCCTCGTGGATCGATCCTGACTTTCTCTTACTGCATTGGAGGAGTCTTGTATTTATTTGCTGAGGGCCTGAGTCTGGTTTAATCTATATTTTATATTTCATACTCGATTCCATCCCAACAACACTGTGTGTCTTGGATTGGATGTGTTTGCTGTCAAAAATTCATTTTGCTGTCATATTAGTTCGGATGAAATTTAGTGGGCTGGTGAGAGTATAGAACAATGTGGAGTGTTCGAAATTGGGCCTAATTATTTTTTGTGAGAATATATTTGTATGTGCAGTATTTTGGGCTATCATAGTGGACTGCCCCACCTCAATCTATTTGGTGACCAGTGACTACGGTGGTGAGGCTTGGCCTCTTTAATTTTGACATATATTTCTATTTGGCATATATGTTAAAATTAATCAGGTCCTATTGCCTTACTCTTGGTTTTACTAAATGGATTGGGGTGGATATAGGTGGTGGTGATAGTGATAGGGGTGGTGGTGACAACGATATGAGTGATGGTGACAGCGATAAGAGTGGTGACATCGATAGGGCGGTGACATCGATAGAGATGATGACAACAATAAGGGTGGTGATATCAATATGGGTGGTGATGACAGCGACAGAGATGGTGGTGACAACGATAGGAGTGGTGGTGACGGCGATAGGAGTGGTGACATCGATAGGGCGGTGACAGCGATAAAGGTGGTGAAAGCAATAAGGGTGGTGACAACAATATGGGTGATGGTGACAGTGATAGGGGTTGTGACAACAATAAGGGTGGTGACAGCGATATGGTTGGTGGTGACAATGATAGAGGTGTGACACCGATAGAAGTGATGGTGACAGCGATAGGAGTGTTGACAACAATAGAGCGGTGATAGCGATAGAGGTGATGACAACAATAAGGGTTGTGACAACAATATGGGTGCTGGTGACAGTGATAGGGGTGGTGGTGACAGCGATAGGAGTGGTAGTGACAGCGATAGGAGTGGTGACAGCGATAGGGCGGTGACAGCGATAGAGGTGGTGACAGCAATATGGGTGGTGGTGACAGTGATAGGGGTGGTGGTGACAGCGATAGAAGTGATGACAGCGATAGGGCGGTGACAACGATAGAGGTGGTGACAGCAATAAGGGTAGTGACAACGATATGGGTGGTGGTGACAGCGATAGGGCGTTGACAGCGATAGAGGTGGTGACAACAATAAGGATAGTGACAACGATATGGGTGGTGGTGACAGTGATAGGGGTGTTGGTGACAGTGATAGGGGTGGTGGCCGCAATAAGGGTGGTGACAGCGATATGGGTGGTGATGGCAGTGATATGGGTTGTGGTGACGGCGATAGGGCGGTGACACCACTATTTAAAGGGGTATAAACGGGACACTACTGGTGCGAATATCTCTGGTGACAGCTCCAAGTTTTGATTTGGTTATATTTTGTTTATTGTGGTGACACCACTAATAACATTTTAACTTGTCCTAGGGTTTTCCTTTGGTGACAACGCGTTGTTGTTACATTTTTATATTGTGGTGACACTACTAATAACACTTCTCTTATATATCCTAAGGTTTTCCTTTGGTGACACCAATGGTTTTGCTTAGCAATATCTCTTTTAGGGTTTATACTTTCCTTGTCCTAGGGTTATCTTTTGGTGACAGCAGTGATTACACTGTTTTGATGACACCACTAATAACACTTGACAATTCTTTTACTTGGTACACCGGTGGTGACACTACTCGGTACACTTGCGGTGTCACTATTTTTATATTGGTGACATAACTATTAACACTTAATCATTCTTTTCATTTGTCCTATAGTTTTTCTTTTAGGGACGACAATGATTACACTAATGTCATCACAAAAAAAAAAAAGTAAAAAAATGTCATAAAAAACACTTGTGCTTCATCTTCGATTCTTGCGTGTCACACATCTTCAATTCTTGGTGACAACAATGCTTCATTCTTGCGTGTCACACATATATAAACAAGCCCACTTAATATTCTTGATGGGCCAATAAATAATGTCATCCCATCTCATTAATCCAGTTGCTTGATTTCTGTGTGTTTCACAAATGTTGATGACACATCAAAGGTAAGAAACACTTGCATACTCCGTATTGACTAGTGACTACGAACTAAACAAATAACAAATTCAGAACAATGAAATAGCCACCTCACTAGAGCAGGTTGCTTGCGCTCTGGCTGATCATGGCCTCCGGCGACGGCGGCAGCGACATCCAAGCTCCGCTTCTCCCTGCTCATGCTTTTGGATCTCTCCATTGACCTCGTTCGCCTCTGCATTCTTGCCGCCCCCTTGCAAACAAAAATAGATGGCCTAATTCCCAAATCTGTGTACACCTAAACAAAAATAGAGCATTACAGTACTGTTTCATGAAAAATAAGAATACCACAAATCTGCAAAAAGAGAGGAAAAGTGAGGTTGAGATAGGAGGAGGCGATGCTTCAATTCGTTCGACCCTTCTTCTTCATGGCAGCACGCAAGGACGAGGGGAAGAATGAGGTCAAGAGAGGGTTGGCGACGACGAGGATGATACTGGTGACAATCGCTCCTCCCTGTTGCCACTTCTCGACGATGAGCTTGGCGCTCCAACCGTCCGCCATGGCCGAGATCAGATTTGCTGCTCTGGATTTCTAATTGATTTCACACTGCAAAATCGAAATCGGGAAGAGATGGCTGGAAATTGGGGAATTTGCTAGCCTAGTGTAATTAATCAATGAAAATAGAAAGAGGTGTAGATTAGTATGAGATTAGTATGAGTTTCAGATCCTTTTAGCCAGAGAGAGAGAGCGAGCAAAGCCTACGGGGAGGACGACGGAGGAGAAGAGGGCGAGGGAGGCGAGGAAGCAGCAGATCTGGGAGAAGTACTAGAGAAAGAGGATTTTCAACAGGGAGAGGGAGAACGTGAGCGGTAGGGGTAAAAATGTCATTTTTGGACATTTTACAAAAGCAATTATGAAAATGGACATTTTGTAAAACAACCCCCTTATTTTGGACGGTTACCAAAAAAATCCAAACCCATATTACCCGAAAATTTTCCGATTTTTCGATTTCGGGTCAAAAAAAATTTTCAGGTTCGGGTCGAAAATTTTCCGGGCGTTCGGGTCGGGTTGTGTTTTGGCAGGTCTAGGTATAAGGTAGTTTTTATAATTAATTTAATGATGAATTTAGCTAATAATGACTTAATGAGAAAAAAAATTATATAAAAAATTTATTTTAGCTAATAATGATGAATTTATATAAAAAAAAATTATTTACAAAATTTATATGATATAAGGTAATTTTTTGTAATTATTTGAATTTGAAGGTAGCTTGAGGCTATTTTTCTACAACCAAGTAAATACTTGAGCCTATTTTCTGCATTTTTAATAGTTCATCCTATTGAGCGCAACAACCCCTAAAGATTGAGCTATTTTTTATAATTTTCCCTAATTAAAAAAAAACTAGTACAAACCTTTGGATTACATGACGCACATCATCGAATTTTAAGGTAAGCCGAGACAATCTCTAGCAAGTGGCAGCAAAAGTGCTAAAACTTGAGAGTAAACAATCGTATTATGTTCCAAAAAAAAACTTAAAAGGATATTGAGAAATTAATAAAACAATTATTGAAAAGACAAATTTTACTAAATTGTAGAACAAGTCATTTTCATCATGCCAAAAAAAATAGACATTTACATAGACCTTTACTAAAAGCCTAAAAAGAATAATGTTGGTTATCAACATCTTCTCTGTTCATTTTTTTGGATCAAGAACTAATGAATAATTATCAAAAGATATATAAATTCACTCTCAATTATCGTTCAATAACAAGAAAGATAGACTTCAACGTGAATGTATATCATTGTCTTCTCAACAAACCTTAAAAAGTAAAAGCAAAAGAGAAACTAAATATTGATAAAAATTGAATCTGAGCATCAAATAGCCCGCAAGTTTCTTGCCAATCGAAATTGATGTTCATAAAAAGGGGATTTTACATCTCTTGAATTTAGAGAGCAAACTAGCTAGAATTCCTAAGTACAAAAATAAATTGGGCGAGGACTTGAGAAACACGCCAACTTGATAGGTATCAATCTCCCCGCAACAACGCTTCTCCGAGCCTATTCGCGTCCGAAACAATGTCGATGACATTAGCGACCTTTATCACATTCTTTCTGACCACATCTCCATCCCCCACCTCTACTAACGTTGGTACGTAGACCTGTCAAAACACAACCCGACCCGACGACCCGACCCGACCGACCCGAAAAATTTCCGACCCAAACCCGAAAATTTTGACCCGGAAATTTTTTTCGACCCGAACCCGAAAAACCCGAAATTTTCCGGGTAATCTGGGTTTCGACCCGGTGACCCGATTGACCCGGTAATTTTGACCCGATTTACCCGATTGACCCGGTGACCCGATTGACCCGGTTGATTTATAATTATATTTAATTAATTTTTTTATATATAATTAAAATTTATCACAAAATTATCAAATAATAATTTTTTTAATTTACAAAAGAAAAAATTGACAAACCCGAAATCGACCCGAACCCGACCCGAAACCCGATCAAACCCGAGTTCGAGTCAACCCGAAAAACCCGAAACCCGTTTTACCCGAGACCCGTTTTACCCGAAACCCGAAGTGATCCGACCCGAACCCGACCCGAATGACCCGTTTGACAGGTCTATTGGTACGTACTGTGAGCCTGTGCAGCACACCACCTGACGAATCCATCTCATTCCACTTTAACAACATCAATAGTAATTCCATATTGGTATGAAGATCGGAGGAAGAAGGGGGTCAAAGGACATGGGAGGCGGTAGCGATGAGAGTGAGGGAGATTAGGGAAGAGTCAATTACAAAAAGAAAAGTTGGTACTGGAGAGGAGATCGGAGGAGGCGCAGAGGGGATAGAGAGAGATCAAGGGAGAAAGAAAAATAAATTGTTGGCTATGCTAGGGACTTTGTGTGCAATTTAGTGGAAATCGTCTTGTTAATGGTCATTCCAATGTCTTGCCAATAGACTCCCCCCTGAATTGGTAAATATATAGATGAATGGGTAACCCAAAATACAAAAAGCAAGACCAAACCATGGGTCTCACGTAAGACCAAAAGTGTAGCACTATACCGAACAGGACAACGCCCCTACTGTATCCTCCAAAAGCCCTACTCCTCCTACTTCACACCTTCCCCTAACCTCCTACCTCTAATCTGAGGCCTCCTCTAACTACCCCTTCGGTCCCGGATTCCCGCAATCGCCTTGCATTTCCATATCGCGGCAAACCGGGACCGACAACTGTTAATGATAATCGAGATATACACAGAAGCATCAAAGGTCTCATTACAAAAAATACATTTGTTTCTAGCAAGCCAAGTAAACTTGCCAATAGACTCACTTAAGTAAATAAAAAGAAAGAAAGTTTGCATGCTAACCTCAAGGTATTGCCTTTTTCATGTGGTGTCCAAGAGTTTCTTCAATTTCGCCCAATATCCTGAAGTTTTACTAATTTTGCCTAATATGCTTAGCCAATTTTTGTTTTTGATTAGGTAAGAATTCGGTTGGTATTTAACCTAATCGATAGCATCCTTTCAGATGAGATCAAGATTTTTTTTGTAGTAATCGAAACCCCACAAACAAAGCGGCTAAGGTGTGCAACTTTTTCAGTCACTTTGTCCCTTCGTGGGGTATGAAATAGAATTTTGTGTCCTTGAAATATTTGGTTATTATCTTGATGTATGATTGTCCGCATTTTTAGTCATATTTTGCATCACGTTTTCATTCTATTTGAGTCATTTTACTAGCTTTTGTGTTGGGAAAGCGTGTCGTTTGTGTTAGTTTTCGTATGTTTCGGGATATGTATGTCTACACAAGCTTTGGTGGTGTTTTGTAGGTTTTGAAGCTAAAAAGAGGCAATTCTAGATCTTAAGGAAGAGTGAAGAAGGATGGAAAAAGGGCACAAAAAGATTGGCAATCGAACAAGTAAAGATGGAGAAGAAATGTGCAAAAGAGCCCGACACCCAGAGAATTCCAGTACGTGCTACTGCATTCGAACAAACCCTTAACGCCTACACATTGACCCTCGATGTCGAGCCCCTGCGCACCAGCATGATTTTCTACGGGTTGATTTAATTACTTAATGGGCTTTTTAATTAGGGTTTTCATCTAAATCTCTTTTATGATCTTTTAGTTAGTTAGACTTAAGTTGTTTTTATCTCTCCTTAGATAAATTTAGATAGAATATATTATTTTCCTAGGGTAAAAATCTCTTTCCTTGGAGATTAAGTCTTAATTTTTATCTTTAAATAAAGTCAATTAGAGGCTAATTAGGATCATCATCTCACGGCTGAATTGAAAGCAGAAGGCACGTACGCTTTGAAGTTTTAGGTTGAAGAATATTGAACGTGAATTTAAGGTTTGGTTTTATGCAATTTGAGATTATGATTTCTTCCATTGTCTTTGTGTTTTTCCTTGCAATGAGTGAGTAGTTCCCCCATCTTCTAGGGTTGGGGTGAACTCAACAATAAGCATGTGTGTGAATGAATAAATCTATACTTATGTGATGTTTTTATCTACTTCTACCTATGTGTTTAACCCTTGATGAAAGTCTAGGGCATTCATTGTTGCAATTGAATTTATCCAAGGAGATTGTTAACATTGATAGTAATTATGGATTTTTGATGAAAGTTAAAAAGACCTAATTAAGTTAAGGTATAGTCAAATAAGTCTCTTATACGAAAGCAATTTGATTTGTTTGATTGAGATAAAAGCATGGTTCCTTATATGATTTATTAATTCATACATGTGTTTGTTGTTGTGGTAAGCCCTAATCTTAGAAATTCTTTCTCATATATTTCATTCGTGTTAGTTACTTGTGGATTGAGCCGAATTAAGTGTGTTTTTCCCTACTTTACAACCGCTACTTTTGCCCTTAATTCCCCTATTTTCGACCATAAAAACAACTAGGATAGAACCGATGACATACTCCCTTGGATCGACGTTGATTTCCGCTATACTATAGAGGGATTCGAGTATAAATATATTTGATTGGAGTGAGCATAGGTATCGAACTCCCCTCACGCACAACAATGTCTCCCATTAACAATTCAATTTCCCAGGGACAATTGTCATTGTTTTGTAGGCACCTGATGATTGTTTTTGAGTTCTCTTCCTTTTCTAATTTTCGGATGCATAGTTCTTGAGCCTTTTTAAGACATTCTCTCAAGGCAAGGGTTTATGTCATAATAGGGTTCTGCCTACCAATGTTTTTGTATCCTATATTTATCGGATTTCCTTTACAATCTCTCTATAGTATAACTCTTCCTTTTCTAATTTACAATCTCTGATAATATATCCTATATGGCTATCTCCTGTGTAGACATTGATGTACCGCCAAAATTAATTTTTATATATCCGAATTGTAGTTTTCTCTATTTGATGTTTTTTCTACTAATCTTTTTATTAGGACCCTTCAACGCGACTTTCTTTTCCTCGTCTTCTTCCTCCACATATGCTTTCCTTTAATTTCCTCTTGTTGAATAAATGAAATTTGATATAACGTGTTCTGGTGGAATCTTTCCCTCCTAGAACGTGATCTGATTACGGTAGTACTATATTGCCCACCATTTTGTTTCCATTGTTTCTTTCTCATCCTTGTTAAGGGTTTCATCCAATTGTCTCATTATTAGTCTGATATCTCTTGTTGTGTCTAACATCGGTTATATTGTTTCATATGTTTTTTTTACTATGTAAACATGATCCTCTCATGAATGCACATGCCTATCACAAAGATGTACTTCATCCTCAACATGTACATCACAAAGAGTAGCTCGTGGGGATTGAAATTCCTCTATTTGTCAGCCTATATTCCACATAAAGTTTTTAATTTTAGGAATAGTGTTGAGTTGCCAAATCTACTTGTTCGGGCCGTGCTCTATTCTATCCAAGTTGGTTATTATTTTCATTGCACTAGCTGTTGTGAACCTCCCTTTTCTATCAAGCCACCAATAAATCATGTAAGGGAATGCGTTGATTGGAATATGGATATACAATATTTCCTTGACGAGGTCATGTTCTAACACTTGTTTTAGTTTTTCCTCCCACCATCTTTCTCCTATGATGTATCACTCAGTTTTGCATTCATATCAAGATCTGGTTTACATAATCTGCTCTTTTACAAAGTGGCGTGGTCAATACCCAATTATCGTTCCAAAAGTTGATTGATTTTCCATTTCTAATTGACCATACTAGTCCCGTTTTGAATTTTTCGATTAGGGGACTAATGTTTCTCCATTGTCCAAATGTGTTGCCCTTTCTCTGTTTTTTTCCACATGAGTTTTATCTAAAGTGCTTCGTTCGTATCTCTATATTTTCTTATTCCCAGCCAACCCACCCTTGGATTTAGGCTTACATATTCTATCCCAACTAATTAATGGATTGAAGCTTTAATGGCAAGAGCCAAGCTCTTTCATTTCATTTATGGATTGGAGCTTTGATTTGCTAAAGTTGTAAGATTTCTATTATTGTTTTATTTCTGTTGGTTTGTATTGATTCTCTTATGCTTATTATTGAATATTATTGATTTCAATGGAGTTAATTAACTAGTTGAGATTGAAAATATTTTATTGATAGAATTTTGTAGATTTCTCACAGATAACCATAATCCATATATAGTAGCAAACATGTCTTTTTAAAACTCGTAGGACTAAATTGGACTTGGATATATAATTAATTATATGTTAAACATCGGCTCATAGCTTGGTGTTGCATGTATCCCGGTTAATCCTTAATCTTAATGCTACTATATTATATCGGCTTAAATATTTTATGGTTCCTAATTAATAAGAGTTACTGGGATTTGTAGGACTAGTAATTTACACAAGATAAAACAATCATATGATGAAAAGAGAATTTAAAGAAGAATCAATGATCAACAGACCAAACTAAAGTGAATATTTGTAGATGAAACTATTTTCTTAATTGTTATCTCAACTAACTTGTTTATATTTTAGTTTAGTTTTCTAATCTCATCACCCAAATACCACTTTTTATCTTAATTGGTAAACAAGCTTTACTTAGAAATAAACTTGAATATCCTTGGGATCGACCCCACTACTAGAATACTACAATTAGACATCATGTGATTTAAGTATGTAAAAAAAACAACCAATGTTAAATTAAGTTGTTACATCAAATAATAAATTTGTGATGTTAAAAAACTTAAGACAACATTTGAATTTTTTGAAAGACGTTAAATGGTTAGTTTAAAAAAAAAATTGAAACGCGTGCTTGATGAAATTTTATAAGTGTTTGAATGCCCACCTATACTTAGAAATTTTTTTAAATACCCGCTCATACTTGGTGAAAACAGGAGCTCTTCTTGGAATTGTGTGAACAGATTGACTAAACCTCTCCTTTCCCCAACTCTCTTTGTCTCACCCCGCCTAGATGTCCCCCCCGCCACCATTACTGCCACCGCCGCTAGTCCGCCACTACCGCCCTCGCCGACACCGCCACCACCACCACCACCACTACCGCCACCTCTCCCCTTACTCCCGATTTCATCTTCGGCTTCTCCTCATCTCTTTGCAGATTTGAGATCTCCTCTTTCTGCAGATTTGAGATCTCCTCTTTCTCTAGTCGTTCTCCCAAAACCCAAACCTCACCACTCTCTCTGCATATCTGAGATCTCTCTCGCGATCCTTATAGGGGTCTCTGAAAGTACAACCCTCTGGAAAAAAAACCTTGCCGCCGTCCTTATGGGTCTTAGCCTTCTCTGTTCGCTCCTTCTCTAACAGACAACACTCTTCGCTCTCTCTGCAACAGGTACACTTTCTTTCTTCTCTTCTCTTCTATTCTATGCTCTTTCTTTGCTTCGCTTGTTAATGTCTAATAGTGATGTCTCGTAGTGATTTGGAGTAACTTAGTGTCACAATGCTTGAATTCTATCTCTTAATTGCCGCCTGTGTGTGACTATGATAGCTCGTTCATTACAAACTTGTTTTTTTATTTTTTATTGGAAGGCATATGAAATGAGAGGTGAATTCTAAATTTCTAATATTGATATTGTGTTTTTGGGTGCTCTTCTAATCGTCCATATCATATTTTGATCAGATGTTAGTAAATTTTGTAATAATCGCACTGCATTAGGGCTCGTTTGGTATAAGTGTGGTAATGGGAATGGGAATGGAAATCGGAATCGGAATAAAAAACGGGAATAAACCATTCCCAGAGCATGTTGTTTGGTATAATGTCGGAATGAAAAAAAATCACAAATTCATCGTAAAGATACGTAATCAAACCAAACAAATTCAAATCTCTTCAATTAAGTATAAAGATACAAAAATAAATACAGAAATTTATCATGAAGATAACAAATTTCTAGAAAATTTTGGTAGATATTGAAACTGGAAAAGGGGGCTTGAGAAAAGTGGTCGGGTGCATAGCAGATTCATGGTGGGTGGTGGCCGTCGAGTGGTGGTGTCGACAGATTTGGCGGTGGTGGTCGTCGATTGGTGGTATCGGCAGATCTGGCGCTGGTGGTCGTTGACTGGTGGTGCCGGCAGATCTGGCGGTGGTGTTCAATTGGAAATCGAGAGTTAGAGAGAGAGAGAGAGAGAGAGAGAGAGAGAGAGAGAGAGAGAGAGAGAGAGAGAGAGAGAGAGACCTGCGAGGCTGCGACTGCGCTGGTAAGGAGGACGGAGATTGTGGACGACGACGACGGTCGAAGATTTGATGGAGGTTGTGGATGCACTGGATGCGGCGGCAGGGACATCAGATTATTCAATTATGGAGGATGGTGGCGCCGACGGCGGCATCAGACGGTGGCGGCACGGTGGAGGCGGCGTAGGATGGTGGTGGTGGCAGCGACGTGGAGAGGGGCGATGATGAGGGACACGGTGGAAACCGGGAGGAAAGGGAGAAATATGGGTCTTGGTGGGAATGGGTGATTACTCAGGTTTTCCCAAGGGGATGAAAATGACTAAAAAATGGGAATGAAAAGATCGCCGGGAATGGATTTGATTCCAGATTTTGGCATACCAAACACCAAAATGGAAATGAGTGATTTCCATTCTCATTCTCATTCCCAATTTCAGTGATACCAAGCGGGCCCTTAATGTTCCTTGTATTATCACCCAACGACTATTTGGATCTCCCTTGAAATTCCAACAATTTAGCTGATTGATGTTCTCACTAGGCTTGCTAGCTTGTGCTTACATAAACTCTCTTAGCGGAAGTCTGAAATTGTTCTGGCCAGTGTTATGTTGTTAATCCTTAATATTATTCCAGTCCCTCCCACGTGTGCAGTAAAATTATCGAATGTGACATTTATTCAACTAGTAAATAGATTCACTCTATTTCCACCCCTATTTAAGTTATATTTATGTACTCTTTCTTCTAAAAATTTGAAAAATATGATATCATGTGATGAACTATTGATTTTGTATTTTCCAGGTTTTGTTGGATAAACTAGTTAAACCATTAAACTCTATCACTGATTACAACACAAGGTGCATAATCTTAATTAGTTGAAGTAATATGTTTCTTTTTTGTGTTAGACTCGTCTCATTGTGAAAATTACATGCAACTATGTTTTCACCAGTTACATGTTCTTTCATCCTTCAAAATAAAGTGAAATTGTTTGACATGTTTGTCTGCTAACAAAAACAAAAAGCAGGCTTTGTTTAGATAAGCTAATATTGTACATTGTGGTTGAAAGAAGGGAACAAAAATGCTTTGATTTTATCCTGATTTGTACTAATCGTTTTTTTTACCGTCATTTAAAATACCTTCTTTATCTAAAACTATTCGGAGTATCTTTTAAACTAATATGGAGTATGATTTAACATTCCTGAAAATTAGATTTTCTACTGAAATTGATAAGAACTGTAAGGTGTCTAATTTTGGCAACTCATTTAATATTTGTTTGGCCGATATAGTGGAATCACGTTTGAAATGCTGGAAGGTGTGTCTACAAGTCTAGAAGATATTCAGGTACTGTAATTTTTCATTTCGCTTTATCGATGAAGTGCGTGATTCCAAGTCTAAAAATTGGTCCGTGCTTTTCTTGTTCCCTTTCAGTGACATCATATTTTTATTTCTCTAAACTTATTTGCCTATATTTGCTTCCCTTGCGCAGGAAGAATTTTTTTAAGCTAGTTTGCAAAGAGACTATCCTGGTTGGACACTCATGGGACGTACAATGACGTGCTGGCATTAAAAATCAATCATACTCAAGGGATGGAAGCTAAAGCAATATACATGCATCCTTGGGATGGATGGTATAAAAAGGTTGTTAGTTCTTTCAAAGGAAATTCCTTTATAAAGAGATACTAGCGTCCGGAAATGGGCATGGCAGTATAGAGGATGCCAGGATTACTATGGAATTAGCTTTGTTAGAGATAAGAAATGGTATCGTTTTCTAATCAGGGCCTGAATATGGCTCTTTCCCCGAACCCAGTATATCCCACTATAAAACGGAGTCTGGAGGGTCAAGATGTACGCACTCTTTCCCCGAACTAGTCGAACGAGTGTTTCCGATAGACTAAAAAAATAACTGAAAAATGTAACACAATAGAAGTCGGCAGATCAATAAGAAAATTAATAGCAAAAAAAGAAGCATAACAACATAGATATATAAGCCACCATACAACATAACATGACACTAAATGTCTGATGTCTAGATGCACCTCCGCCAATGGTCTCTATCTAGGGTCATATCTTTCGAAATGTTCAAAGGATTGAGGTCATGTTTGATGATCTCTATCCAATTCTTCTTCGGCCTACCTCTCTCCCTATGGGAAGCTCCCAAATCCAGACTCTTGCTCCTACGAACTGGAGCCGAAGGAGGTCACCTCTGAATGTGCCCAAACCAACGCAACCTGGTCTCCTGCAGCTTATCCACGATACTCGTAACTCCGACCTCACTCCTGATGTCGACATTCACATTTCTGATTCTATCCAGTCTCTTGTGCCGACTCATCCAGCGCAACACGCATCCTCATCTCAGTCACTGACATCTTTTGTTTTGAACTTTGTAATAGGCCGACATTATTTTTTTTGAACTTTGAATCAATATGCCGTTAAATAAATCTTAAGCAACTTATAAAACCAATTCCTCTTTCCCATCGAAACTTCGTGAAACGTTGTTATAATGTGTACTCAAAACCTCATAATCATAACTATATGTCTCAAATTAGGGAAACATGATCGATCAAAATCATGGCGTCTAAAATGCTTGTGAAGTCTTCAAAACGTGAAAGACTACCCTTGAAATTCATAAACCACATTGGATACCATTTTCAATTTCAATTGCATGGAAACCAAATCATTATATTCCTGGTCAATACAATCAGTACAATCAAAACATGTGTTCAAAGTTTTCTAACTCAGTTATATTTCAAACTCCAAACTTATAGCCTTTCTCATCAATTCAATCACTGAATCTCAAAGTCACAACTTGATGTGCGCTTAATTTGTCATGTTTTGCATTACCTTTTGTATCGATTTCTGTCTAAATTTTATACTTTGGGGTTAGAATAATACAGAATCTGTGTAGTTTATGTTTATTTGCAAATTATAGAGGTCTACACAAGTTTCTGTTTAATTACACAGAAATCGGACGCACTTTGGAGCCTAAAGGAAAGTCATGGAGAAGCTAAGGAAGAACATAGGATGGTGCAACTTGAGAAAACGACACTTTTCACCATTCATCATTTTGAGTCAAGTTCTAATGTCTTCATGAGAGTTGTAGCCCTCGAAAAGAGATTTCCAATGCATACTCATATGCGTCAATCGGACAAAGGAGGACTCGGTAAAGTGCGTTTCAAGAAGGATGCAGAATGTTGAAAACTGACAGAACTAGTCGACGTCGACCACTTTGATCAATGTCGAGTACTTTTTGGTCGACATTCACTCCAGAGGGCGAGATCAAGCACAAGCTGAGCATAGGACCACTCGAGACGATGAATTCTACTTGACGTCGACTATATCCTGGCGGCAATCCGAGTTGAAGTCGAGTTGAATCCGAGTGATAGTTGAATCCGAGTGATAAGCTTGCTTATACACCAACGCACGTGGAATTCTATCAAGATGAGTGAAGATCTATCAAGAAAAGATATATTTATCCACATTAGGAAGTCCTACCTCTACTTTATTTATTTTATTTATAAAAATTATATCTTAGGCTTTAGATAGATAGATTTAGATATAGATAGATTGTTCCTTCCTAGAATAGCTAGGATTGAAGCCTATAAATAAAGCCCTAGGGGACTGATTTTCAAACAATCCAAGCCAAGTCGTCTTCGGGTGCAAAGAGAGAGGAGGAGGCGAGAGAGAAGGAGGAAGGAGAAGGAACGTTTGGAAGGTTTTGTAAGTTTTAGTTTGAATTTAATGATAAAGTTAATTTCTTTTATCATGTTTTCTTTTTAATTTTCTTCTTATAGGGTTGGGGTGATCTCAACATAGATATATGTGTTTGATTTATGAATTTGTATGTCTTTATCATCATCTACCTATGTGCTTAATCTTTTGCGAGAGTTGAGGAAATTCCTTATTTGTGATATTGAAGCGAAAACGATTATATTATGAATTTGGATAGTAATTAGAGTTTATTTGCGAAAGTCGACTAATCCTTATTAAGAAAAGTTAGTAACACTTATTGGGGTAATTATGTGAAAGCCTCTATATTCCTATTTGTTAATGGCGAAAGTTATTTGATATAAAGCATGCATCTTTATGTGATTTATAATCTACACATATGAAGGTTCGATAATATAAAAACAATGTAATAAGAAATACTCTAGAAGGGGGGTTGAATAGAGTATGCCCGTTTTTCGCAGAAAATCTCAAGACTTTTGAAGCTTGAACCAAAACCTTTGAGATTAAACCTGAATCACAAAGTTAGACAATCGAACCAAGTGCGGAAATAAGGTAAAGCAAAAGAGTAAAGAACACGAGTAATTGTTTACGAGGTTCAGCACAACTTGGCCTACGTCCCCGCCTAGTGCACCGAGAAGCCTCTCTCCTATACAATTGCAATCTAGTCAACTCACGTTCCCTTGGAGTCCTAGACCAATCTAGAAGAGACCCACCTCTCTCAGCTATCTAGTACAATCCTCTAACTCTCGCAAATCAATCGCCTAGTGCAACTTCCCGAGTTATAAACTCTCGAGTAACACTTGAAATGAATATATCCTATAAGCTCACAGTGACTCAAAGGCTTTGAAATAAACAACAAACTCTTTAGCGCTTAGCAGAGAGACACTTGGAAGACAGATCGCTTAAATGAATGAAAGCTCGTGTGTAGCACTTGTGTGTTCTGTCTTCTCCTTTCTTTCCTTTATAAAAGAGCATGGAGCGCGAGGATCTTCACCACCAGATCTCCAACGGCTCCTTCGAATCAGGTGTATCTTCAATCTTCTATATATGGACACTTTGAATCGCCATGATATATTTTGAACTGATCTCCTCAGTATGTATTAAGGAAGGATATAATCTCGAATATACTTCCTGAAATGGTTAGGCATACATATATATATATAATATAATGGAAGTATATAATAAGATAAAATAATATACGAATAATAAAGATAGGTTTTGTATTTCATCAACTGTTAATGCTCCAAGGCCTTTGACACAAATATCCTGTCAAAGCCTTTGAAACATCTATTCCGATTTTCATCAAGGGGGGGGAGTTATCAATCTCCCTCTTGATGAAAGACAAAACCTGTGCATCCCTGCAACTTAGTCAAACAGATATATCATAAGTAAAATCGGACTAAGTACCTGCAAGGGTTAGACAAATGTTGGATCAAATTTTTAAAGTATGCAAAAACCGTCCAAACGAAAATCATAAATCAAAAACCAAGGTCTTCCAAGACCTTTAAGCAGAGTTTTTCAAAGTCTAACGATCATCTCCCCCTTTTTGTCTTTCAACAAAGGGCGGAGGTAAAAACAGTCACCAAAAAGTCACCAAAAGTTTTGAAAACGTTTCCAACAAACCAGCAATGTATCAAGTTTCAGGGGTGGGATAGGGTGGGTTAAGGTTTAGGCTTAGTCATCCGGAGCATCATCAGTGAGCCTCGTCCACAGTCCTTCCAGCATCTTTGAAATCCCGCTCATCGTCGTCGTCACCTCCTTCTGCAGCTCCTTAATATCCAGGCGAACTTCCTCCAAGCCCAACTCTAGGTTGTCCATGCATTCATCGAAAGCTGGAGCAGTGGGAAAGGCTTTTGAAGGAGTGGCAAGACTCAAGATCCCTTGTGGAGACTGAGTGATGCCAATCTTTTCAAGGCCTTTAGAGTCGAACTTACCCGTATGACGCAGCTGTTCTTCATTTTTGACATCAATTCCAGAAGCTTTGAAGATAGGGGTCAAAAGGGTAGCAAAGGGGAGGGGAGAGCCTTTTCTAGCTTTTCTGGCATGAGCCATGGTTCCAAGGATAGTGTTGGCCAGATCAAGATCAAGGCCATTTAGGATGCGGTAGAGCAGGACCATGGCATTGTCGGTAAGGAGTGAGCCAGAGTTAAGACGGGGTAGGAGGCATCTAACAATGATGTTAAAGATTATTTTTGCCTCAAGGGTTAGGGATGAGTGGGTGAGTTGCTTTGAGGTGCTGTTGGATGCTTCGGGTAGGAGATATTTGGCTCGGGCAAGGATGATGCAATGTTCTTTTGAGGGGTGGACTTGAGCAGGTGGAACAGGGGTAGGTAAGCCAAGGAAAACTGCGAAGTCATTGGAGTTGAGAGAAATTCTAACCCCTTTGACAACAGATTCCAAAGACCAACCATCAGTGTCGTTTTTGGCTTTTAGGTTAATGTAGAAAAGTCGGGTAAGTTGGGGGTAGTAGACAGTCTCAAGGTTAAGAAGAGTCCAGGCTGGGGATTTTTTGAGGAGCTCAATGCAAGATAACTTCAAAGCTTCAAAGAACTCAACATCTAAAAAATCAGAACAACTAATCTTACGAGTTCTAAACTTGTCTACCCACTTACCAGCAGTCTCAGCATCTTGAAACCAAGAGGAGGGCAAGGATTGATTTACCTAGATATAGGTCGGGGGGTCTGCATTCTTTCTGCGCGCAACTGTTGGAGCAACTCTCTTGACAGGCGCGACAAGACTCTTGGCAGTGCCCTTCCTGGTGCGCTTGGGGGATGGAGGCTTGACAGGAGCAGGGGCTTTCCGCTTCTTCGGAGACGGGGGAGGAGGAGGAGAAGGATAGGGAGATTCTTCCTCCTCTTCCTCAGACCCCGAGTCCTCAACGGACCCCGCGTCATCTCCTTCAGGTTCCTCGTCCTCTCCAGATCCCTCTTGCTCCTCTTCTTCTTCTTCTTCCTCAGGCTCCACCTCAGATGGAACCTCCTCGGCTTCGGCTTCCTTCCGAATCCGCTCAGCTTCTTCCTCGGCCTATTTCTTAGCAAGTTCGGCCTCCTCATCGGCCTTTTTCTTCCTCAAGGCCTCCTCCTCGGCTTCCCTGGCAGCCTCTCTTTCCAGGGCGGCATCAAGATCGTCTTCCTCCTCTTCCTCTTCCTCTTCCTCAACCAAGATCTTTCTCTTCCCCTTTTGTTTAGCACTCAGGGGTTTCTTAGCAGCTCGCTTCTGAGAGCCCTTGGGAACCGTGTCCGTGCTCGCCGTAATGGTTCTCTGGACAACGGCTGGGATGATGGCTTGAGTAGCAGGTTCGGGTGTGGGAGAGGTTGCAGTGGCCTAGCGTCCCTTGGGGGTGGCGCCAAGTCTTTTGGGAGTGACAGCTTTCTTGGTTTTGGGTGCCATGGAAGTAGTCAGTTAGGGTTTCTTGAGAGGCGATTGAGAGGTTGAAGATGAAGAAGTGGAAAGGGTTTGGATAATTTCTGAGGTTAGGAGTAATCGGGTACAGGATTGGGTTTAAGTAGAGAGAAAGGGTGATGGATTGATGGGACGGAGGTAATGATACTTTCTCAATTTAAAACCTTCCGAATTCAAATTTCAAATAATCCAAATATTTAGGAGGGAGATAACTGAAAAGATTTTGTTCCAAAATAAAATATCTCCAACGGTTCAAGGATAAAAACGGATTTTTGAAAAAGATAATAAAAATAATTGATTAAATATCTAGGAAGATATTAACCAAAAATGTATGATCCGATATATGTACTCTACTGTTCAGTTTGCAGACCTTGACATAACTCTCAAAGGTCTTGACACTGAGTGGAGTTTATCTTTCGTAAAGGGAAAGCTCCCCCTACGAAAGTGCATCCTTGTTAAGCATCCCAATCTCTCGTCTAATGAAGGTGAACCTGTCCTCTGCCAAAGGCTTAGTATAAATGTCAGCCCATTGATAATCAGTAGAAATAAAAGATATGGACACATCACCTTTTTCAACATGATCTCTAATGAAATGATGCCTCACATCAATATGTTTGGTCCTCGAATGCTGAACAGGATTCTTAGTGATAGAGATGGCACTTGTATTGTCACACTTAATTGGAATACCTTTGAGGTTGATGCCAAGATCTCGCATTTTTTGGGCTATCCAAAGGATTTGGGAGCAACAGGCTCCAAATGCAATGTATTCGGCTTCTGCAGTGGATAGAGCAACTGAGTTTTGCTTCTTTGAGTGCCAACTAATTAAAGATGCTCCTAAGAATTGGCAACATCCTGATGTACTCTTCCTATCCACCTTATAGCCTGCAAAATCTGCATCAGAATATCCAATTAATATGAGATCATTTTGCTTTGGGTACCATAGTCCAAGTTCCTTAGTGCCATTGAGATATCGAAAGATCCTCTTCACAACCACGAGGTGAGATTCCTTAGGATCAGCTTGAAACCTAGCACACATGCAAACACTAAACATGATGTCAGGTCTACTAGCCGTGAGATATAATAAAGATCCAATCATTCCTCGATACTCCTTTTGATTGACACTTGTTCCAGTCTTGTCTTGATCTAGAGACAATGTTGAGCTCATGGGAGTTTTGGCTGCCTTGGATTGATCCATCTTGAACTTCTTCAAGAGATCCTTAGTGTACTTGCTTTGGTTGACAAACATCCCTTTCTTGGATTGATGAACTTGTAATCCCAAAAAGAAATTGAGTTCACCCATCAAGCTCATCTCAAATTCACTGCACATGATGTCAGAAAATTCCTTGCACAAAGATGTGTTAGTAGCACCAAATAATATATCATCAACATAAATTTGAATAACCAAAATGTCCTTTCCTTTGGTCTTGATAAAAAGAGTCTTGTCGATCAACCCCCTTTTAAAATCATTTTCTAAAAGATATTTTGACAAGCGCTCATACCAAGCTCTTGGGGCTTGTTTCAAACCATAAAGCGCTTTGTCAAGTTTATAAACATGATTGGGAAATTCTGAGCTTTCAAAACCTGGGGGTTGAGCCACATAAACTTCTTCCTCTAAGAAACCATTGAGAAAAGCACACTTGACATCCATTTGATATAACTTTATGCTCATAAAAGATGCAAATGCTAATAAAATGCGAATGGCTTCAAGCCTGGCTACGGGAGAAAAGGTCTCCTCGTAGTCAATACCTTCCTCTTGATTGTAGCCTTGAGCAACAAGCCTTGCCTTGTTCCTCACAATCTTACCATTCTCATCTAGCTTGTTTCGAAACACTCATCGTGTGCCAATGACTGATTGATGCTTTGGCCTAGGCTTCAAGGTCCAGACTTTGTTCCTTTCAAATTCATTAAGCTCACTTTGCATAGCAATGATCCAGTCTGGCTCCTGAAGTGCCTCATCTACCTTCTTTGTCTCAATAAGATAAACAAACGCGTGAAAAGCACAAAGATCTTTAAGTTTAGAACGAGTTTGAACACTAGAAGTAGGGTCAGAAATGATATCCTTTAAAGAGTGTGATGAGGAGTATTTGAATTTCCTTTTGCTCGTCTCAGCTCCTTGATTCGTCAAACCATCAGGATTGATTTGTGGTACATCTGACTCCGTGGTTCTGTTAGGATCAGTTACAGCAGTTTCTGACGTTTCAACACTGTTGGATTGGACACCAAGGGCTTTGGACGCATCTTCAACACCTTGGGCCAATTCTTCAGTGTTGAGAATCTGTTCTTGCATGTTCCTCTTCTCTGTGTTCTTGGTGGCAGCATCATCACCATCCTCATTCTCTTCATGGATGTTAAGATCTATATCTACAACAAACCTTTTTGGGTTTGAAGGAGCTACGTGTTTGTTTACCTCGTGTGCATGCATTGCACATCTCAATACCTTTGAAGTCCATCTCATGTAGCCCTCTTACAAGCCCTTTGGACATAAGCTTCTATAGTGTATGTGGACTCACATGACCGAGTCTCCTGTGCTAGAGCTTTGGATCGTCCGTCAAAGCCTTTAGACAGGTTAAGCTTCCTTGTCCCACTTGATCAGCATTTATGGCGTAAATATTGTTGTAACGATATGCAGTTAGAATAACTTCACCTGTATCTTCTCTGCACACTATACATCTTTTCTTGTTAAATCTGACATTGTTACCACTATCACATAATTGAGAAACGCTAAGCAGATTATACTTTAAACCATTAACAAGATAGACATTTTTAATACTATGGCTGGAATCACTTCCAACACTACCAATACCAACGATGTCGCATTTCCCTTTGTCACCAAGAGTGATTGTTCCTATGGATTGCTCATTTAGATCATGAAAGAGAGAGCTCTTCCCACTCATATGCCTCGAGCAACCACTATCAATAATCCATTTGTGTTCTTTCACCTTGGTGATCTCCTGCAAAACAAACATCAACCTTTGTGGTTAGACCAATAAGCAAATTTGGATCCATTGTTGGGGTAAACCATATTTGGTAAAATAGTGCCTTTGGGGACCCAAACTTGTGTTATCCGTTCTTTTCTCAAATGAACAGGAAATGTATTACGAATAATATATGGATCCTTTCTTCTATAAGGGCATGTCTCTTTTACATGTCCCTTTCGAGCACAATGGTGACATATAGGAGAGGTTCTGCTTCCTTTTGCCTTTACAAAAGTGGTAATGTGTTGCTTCTTTAAAAACTTTGGATTGTAACCAATACCACTTTTGTTTAGAGAGCTTTGTTGCTCACCCAACATCTTATCGAGAGTGCCTTTGGATTTGGTAAAACTTATGAGGGTTGTCTGTTGGTCTAGAATCTTATTATTCAGGGAGATCTTCTCGTTCTCTAAGTCATGATGCTCATTTCTTAGAGAGGAGAGATCTTGCTTGAGTTCAGATTTCTCCGAGTCAAGCATCTTGACTTTAATGTCAAGACCTGAATAAGAAGCTTCAAGACCTTTGACCCTCATAGACAGATCCTCAATAGTTCTTTCCTGGTCCACAGTTCTCTTAATAAGAATGTTGGTTTGGGCAATAAGCTTCTCTTCATTGGCAATCATATTGGAAAGGAATTCCGATAATACCTCTTCTGGACTTTCCATGAGTTCTCTTACAGTAGCTTCAAGCTTGTCATCGTGGGATTCATTTTCTGAGGCCATAAGACAAATGTTGGCCTTCTCATCGTCGGAGTCAGAGTCGGAATCACTCCAAGTAGCCACCATGGCTTTCTTCTTCCATTTGTCACCTTTCTTGGGCTGGCTCTTTGTCTTTTGAGGGCAGTCCTTCACAAGATGATTTGTTTCACCACATTCAAAACAAGACAACGGTTTAGTCTTCTTTTCATACTTATTGTATTGAGGTTTACCTCGAAATCTTGAAGACTCTGATCCATCCTTGTTGTTGAATTGCTTCTTCATTTTGAGAATTCTAGCAAGGCCTCTCGTGATAAGAGCGAAAGGATCATCCTCATCGTCATCCTCATCTTCGGAATCAGATCCATCCTTGGACTCATCCTTCTTAGACTTGAGCGCCAAGTTCTTAGTGCTAGCTGGAAGTTCTCCATCGTCTTCATTGAGAATCATCTTATGCGTGATCAGCTTTCCAAGAAGGTCATCAAGGGGTAGAGTGGTGAGGTCCTGGGCTTCCTCTATAGCTGTTATTTTAGGACCCCATTTCTCCTTTGGAAGGCACCTCAGTATCTTCCTTACTTTCTCAACATTGGTAAAGCTCTTGCCGAGAGAGTCAAGGTTGTTGGTGATTTCTGTGAATCGTGTGAACATGGCCTTGATTGACTCATCAGACTTCATCTTAAAGAGCTCATACTTTCGAAGGAAGATGCTGATCTTGGTGTCTTTCACTTGGCTCGTTCCTTCATAGGTGACGACCAACTTGTCCCAAATCTCTTTAGCTGACCTACAAGAAGAAATACGGTTAAACTCATCATTGCTAAGACCACAATAAAGTAAGTTAATAGCCCTGTAGTTTTTGGAGATGGTTTCAAGATCTGCTTGGTTGTATTCAGACTCCTTCTTTGCAACTTTGGTGTCATTTGGTCCATCTTTTTCTGGAATCTTCGGACCATTCTCTATAATGTTCCAAAACTCTAGATCTTGGTCTATGATGAACATCTTCATCAAAGATCTCCAGTGAACAAAGTTGTTTCCTACGAAGAGTGGCGGTCTGCTTGTGGACCTTCCCTGTGCAAATCCTCCGCTTGCTTCACTAGACATGATTGAAAACTCACAAGATTGTTAGATCAAAAACAGTGAGTAAAGCTCTGATACCAATTGAAGTTTCGATAATATAAAAACAATGTAATAAGAAATACTCTAGAAGGGGGGTTGAATAGAGTATGCCCTTTTTTCGCAGAAAATCTCAAGACTTTTGAAGCTTGTACCAAAACCTTTGAGATTAAACCTGAATCACAAAGTTAGACAATCGAACAAAGTGCGGAAATAAGGTAAAGCAAAAGAGTAAAGAACACGAGTAATTTTTTACGAGGTTCAGCACAACTTGGCCTACGTCCCCGCCTAGGGTTCTTTCACAACCCTAGGATTCAAAGGCCTTATTGATTGCTTAGCTTAGGATCATAATAGCTCACCGATAAGCCTCTCTCCTATACAATTGCAATCTAGTCAACTCACGTTCCCTTGGAGTCCTAGACCAATCTAGAAGAGCCCCACCTCTCTCAGCTATCTAGTACAATCCTCTAACTCTCGCAAATCAATCGCCTAGTGCAACTTCCCGAGTTATAAACTCTCGAGTAACACTTGAAATGAATATATCCTATAAGCTCACAGTGACTCAAAGGCTTTGAAATAAACAACAAACTCTTTAGCGCTTAGCAGAGAGACACTTGGAAGACAGATCGCTTGAATGAATGAAAGCTCGTGT
Organism: Persicaria tinctoria; assembly: GCA_037127255.1. Lineage (NCBI taxonomy): Eukaryota > Viridiplantae > Streptophyta > Magnoliopsida > Caryophyllales > Polygonaceae > Persicaria > Persicaria tinctoria. The sequence continues at coordinate 34,274,277 of JBANSL010000012.1, read as the reverse complement.
GTAGCACTTGTGTGTTCTGTCTTCTCCTTCCTTTCCTTTATAAAAGAGCATGGAGCGTGAGGATCTTCACCACCAGATCTCCAACGGCTCCTTCGAATCAGGTGTATCTTCAATCTTCTATATATGGACACTTTGAATCGCCATGATATATTTTGAACTGATCTCCTCGATATGTATTAAGGAAGGATATAATCTCGAATATACTTCCTGAAATGGTTAGGCATACATATATATATATATAATATAATGGAAGTATATAATAAGATAAAATAATATACGAATAATAAAGATAGGTTTTGTATTTCATCAACTGTTAATGCTCCAAGGCCTTTGACACAAATATCATGTCAAAGCCTTTGAAACATCTATTCCGATTTTCATCAAGGGAGGGAGTTATCAACATATGTTTATTGTTGCGGTGATCCCTAACCTTGGAAGTTTGCTCCTTTATTATTCTATCTTTGTTATTTTGAAGTTTTTTGCACAGCCAAACGACATCAAACCACCATTCCCCCTCCATCCCTCGACATCGACCCAGTCTTAGTCGACGTCGGCAACAACCTTACACCTCTTCCTTCTATCCCTGAACCCCGAAACCAACTAAACCTAGAACCGCTGACTTCTCTCCTATGGATGAACCTGACTCCCCTACACTATATTGGGGGTCTTGACTATAAATTTATTTGGTCGATAAACCCTTTCGTTAAATTGGTGCCGTTGCCGGGGAGATATCAATCGCGCCTAGTTTAGTTGTGTTTAAGGTTTAGGAGTAGCCCATCCATTTTTCTTACCTACCCTACCACCACCTACCTCATCGGTACCAACTAGGTGCCGAGCTTTTGCTACTAATTTCTGTTCTTAATTGTGATTTCAAAGCTTAGAAACAAAGATGGAAGACTTTGTCGAAGGGAATCCGGAATGGGAAGAATGATTCCAAGAATTGAGACGGCAAAATAGGCTTGCAGTGGAGGAGGCACGATTAAGGGAAATAGCTCGGCTGAAAGATGAAATCCGAAGGCTTGAGGCTTCCATTCAGTCTAAAGGACCATGCCCTCTGATAACTCCACTCCCTTGATGAAAATCGGAAATGGTTTCAAAGGCTTTGACACAAAGCTTGTGTCAAAGGTCTTGAAGCTAATGCTGTATTGATGAAATTCAAAACCTGTATTGTATGCATTTTATTTACATATATTATTTATGTATGGTTTTAGGATGTTATTATATATATTATGTACTAACCATACATTGTAGATTTCGAGAAGATCTCCTTCCTTGAGCTGAAGTATGTGAAGAATCAAATCGAAGATCATGCACTCACAAATTTTCCAGAATAGAAGATCGTGAAGATTGCATCTAAGCCATGATTTGAAGTAGCCATTAGGAGATGATTCTTTCTTCAAATGGCGCCAATTTGATCAAGTATAAAAAGGAGATGAAGAAGAGATGACAGGCACAAGTGTTGAACACAAACATCATTGAACTACAACGCACACAAGCCCTCAAGTTAATCTGTCTTCTTCGTGTACTCTCTGTTAGGTGTTAAGAGTCGTATCTTTTGTTTCAAAGCATTTGAGAGTTACACAGTGAGCTTATAGGATATATTCTGAGAGAGTGTTATACTCGAGAGTTTATAACTCAGGAAGTGAGCACTAGACGATTGATTCACGAAGTGTAAGAGGATTGTACTAGATAGCTGAGAGAGGTGGGACTCTTCTAGATTGGTCTAGGACTCCAAGGGAACGTGAGTTGACTAGATTGCAATTGTATAGGAGAGAGGCTTCTCGGTGAGCTATTAGGATCCTAAGTCTTGTGAATCAATAAAGCCGGTTGAATCCTAGGGTTGTGGAAGAACCCTAGGCGAGGACTAAGCCTTTAAGGAGTCGAACCTCGTTAACAATTCGTTGTGTTCTTTACTTATTGCTTTACCAATATTTCCGCACTTGTTTCGAATTGTATAACTCTATTGTGATTCAGGTTTCCCAATCGAAAGAATTGAGTTTACTCTCAAAGGGTCTTGCAAGCGTTTCAAAAGTCTTGAGATTGACAACTAAAAGTTGGCATACTCTATTCAACCCCCCTTCTAGAGTATCTTTATTCTACTTTGTTATACATTATTGAACCTTCACCCTCCTTCCGATCAGCCAATTGACCCACTCGATGTTGACAGTCAAGTATGTCCTTCTTCGAATTTCATTCCTACTTTGCTACCTATTGTTGATGAATCATATGAAGAATCCCAAGACGAAATAGCACTAAAGGAGAAGAAGTTGGACATTGTTACCTAGGGCATTCCAATGTCGTTTTTACCTTACAAGGTGAAGGCTATCCCCGATGATTTTGAGAAACCGGTGTTTATATTCAAGTATGGAGTCCTAGCAAAGTGGCATGAAGCTCCGCATGATGAGGTGGAAATATCTCTTCCCACTCCATTGTTTTGCTGTGGTGGAGATGCACAGCCAAATCAACCAATGAAGCGGAAGAGATATGATAATGAGGTATGTAGACCTTCTTTATATCTTCCTTTATGCATGCTAGCTGGGGCTTGGGAAGATGAATGGGTGAAGTCGTGGAGCGTTCATTCGGGGAGGTTTAAGCTTCTTCACATGATGCCCTCGAATGACATTCCACCAGATCCACCTATACCTCCGGACAAAGATGAGCCAAGCTAAGACTTAAAGAGAAGTAGGTCAAGCTAAATACTTAAAATTTAGCGCTTACGGGAGGCAACCCGCTATTTCTTATTTCTTAGATTTTAGATACTGTTGGTTTTTGCTTTTTAACATTATTTTGGATTTGCTATTGTGGATTTTGTCTTTCTAACACATATTGTAGGTACACGGAGCTGCAGAAAGTACCTGACGTCGAGTACTTTACTCAATGTCGACCACACATGACGAGCAAAGGAGCATGTGGTCGAGGAGAGGCCATTATGAGGTTGCCAGACACTCGATGTGGAGTAGGTCTAGTCGACATCGACTACCCGTACTCGGCATTGAATACCTTTACTCGATATCGACCACTGATGTAGTACACTTCAGCACGTGATTCCGAGCTTCTGCACATCTGTCCAGTAAGTCTCTTTCTTTACCCTTGTTTTTATACAATGAGGACACTGTAATGTTTAAGTATGGGGGGGGGGGGGAGAAAGGCTTACTTTGTGCATAATCATGTTTATTTATGCAAATTGCTTTATACATGGTCAGTTTGGGTTTCATTATTCATCTATATGCCTCATGTTATTATCCAAAGTTTATTTTTATCACCCCCATTGAAATTTTTTTATTAAGACTGTCATGGAAGCTTTAATTGAACTCGACGATTCAAAATTGGATTAATTAGAGATATAGCATGAAATTGCCTAGTAAAGGGAAGTCACAATGAAGTGCATATTTTCTTGAAAACCATAAAAGGAGGTAAAATTTGATATTGTTTTTGACATATGCATAATAAGAGGATAGAGGACTTTATATTTCCAGATAATGCTCATATTTTGAAATTCTCAGCCATACTTATGCTTATGCATCACAAAAGTCATATTATGTCTTATTTCATATTTTCTCCACATTATCTAAATATTGAACATTCTTTACCTTATTTCCTTATCCGGGGATTATGTTGAGAATGATGTCACATTATGGAGATTATTGTATGGTGTTTGTGTTGCCTTTATTATTATTTTGGAGTTTGGCAGGAGAATCGTCATACTATGGAAAATTTATTGAGAGAAAAAAAATTCCAGTCACCTCATGAGATAAAGGTAGATCGACCCTGCTCGTTGAGATGTTAGTTCAGCGAGATGGGACACCAAGGTGAGGAGTGCAAAGCACTAAGTATTTGAGGTCATTCATGACACCCATGTTTGCGACTCGCGAGAAGGCAATGCAGAGGTTAGAGAGGTAAAAGAATCAATAGTGAAAAAAAAAGCAAAGAGTGAATTATGAGAGGATAAGTGATATGGAAATATCAAATGAAGGGAGAAAGTGCAAGAAAGCAAAGTTTGAAGAGTTCTCCCCGGATTTAGCACCAGATTGCCTAAATATAGCCCACCACTATACCTTTTACTTTTTCTTCACCATGTGCATAAAAGTCCTCTTGATTATTGATGTTTCATCACATATGAATAGTTTTTGCATAACCCTCCTTTTGTGTGTAGATGTTGCTTTTATTCACATGCATGAATTTAGCGACATTAGTAACTTTTCGAGGATGGTAATTGATTGCAGGGATATATAAGAATGAATCTGTGATGTTGAGAGTTTAATTTCTTCCCCTGTATGACCATTAAAAGTATTGATTGACGACAATCAAGCTTAAATATGGGGTGTTGATGTTCACTTAATTAGCCATGTTTTGCATTGACTTTTGTATCGATTTTGTCTACATTTTATACTTCGGGGTTAGAATAATACAGAATTTGTGTAGTTTATGTTTATTTGCAAATTATAGAGCTCTACACAAGTTTCTATTTAATTTCTCAGAAATCGGACGCACTTTGGAGCCTAAAGGAAAGTCATGGAGAAGCTAAGGAAGAACACAGGATGGTGCAACTGGGGAAAATGCCACTTTTCACCATTCATCATTTTGAATCAAGTTCTGATGTCTTCATGAGAGTTGTAGCCCTCAAAAATAACTTTCCAGCGCATACTCATATGCGTCAATCGAACAAACGAGCACTCGGTAAAATGCGTTTCAAGACGGATGCAGAATGCTGAAAGCTGATATAACTAGTCGACGTCGACCACTTTGGTCGATGTCGAGTACTTTTTGGTCGACATTCACTCCAGAGGGCGAGATTGAGCACGAGATGAGCATAGGACCACTTGAGATGACAAATTCTACTCAACGTCGACTACTTTGGTCGATGTTGAGTACATCCCGGCGGCAATCTGAGTTGAAGTCGAGTGGAATCCGAGTGATGAGCTTGCTTCTACACCAAGGCACGTGGAATTCTATCAAGAGGAGTGAAGATCTATCAAGAAAAGATATATTTATCCACATTAGGAAGTCCTACCTCTACTTTATTTGTTTTATTTATCAAAGTTATATCTTAGGCTTTAGATAGATAGATTGTTCCTTCATAGAATAGCTAGGATTATAACCTATAAATAAAGCCCTAGGGGGCTGATTTTCAAAAAATCCAAGTCAAGTCGTCTTCGGGCGCAAAGAGAGAGGAGGAGCCGAGAGAGAAGGAGGAAGGAGGAGGAACGTTTGGAACGTTTTGTAAGTTTTAGTTTGAATTTAATGATAAAGTTAGTTTCTTTAATCATGTTTTCTTTCTAATTTCCTTCTTTTAGGGTTGGGGTGATCCCAACATAGATATATGTGTTTGATTTATGAATTTGTATGTCTTTATCATCATCTACCTAGCTATGTGCTTAATCTTTTGCAAGAGTTGAGGAAATTCTTTATTTGTTATATTGAAGCGAAAACTATCTTATTATGAATTTTGATAGTAATTAGGGTTTATTTGCGAAAGCCGACTAATCCTAATTAAGAAAATGTAGTAACACTTAGGGTTTATGCGAAAACCTCTATATTCCTATTTGTTAATGACGAAAGTTATTTGATATAAAGCATGCATCTTTATGTGATTTATAATCTACACAAATGTTTATTGTTGCGGTGATCCCTAACCTTGGAAGTTTGCTCCTTTATTTTTCTATCTTTGTTATTTTGAAGTTTTTGCATAGCCACACGACATCAAATCACCATTCCCTTTCCATCCCTCGACATCAACCTAGTCTTAGCCAATGTCGACCACAACCTTACACCTCTTTCCGCTATCTCTGAACCCCGAAACCAACTAAACTAGAACCGTTGACTTCTCTCCTGGGGATGAACCTGACACCTCTATAATATAGTGTGGGTCTTGACTATAAATTTATTTGGTCGAGAAACCCTCTCGTCACAACTCAAGCTCTCAAATTATCTAACACCAAATATCAAAGTGCGGAAATCGGTTATTATCATAATTAACATATGCACTTAGAAGGGAAAATATAAATCAGTATATTAAAAGTAAACATGTTGATCCACCATGCTTTTGTAACGCCACTCTGATCAAACTAAATGACCATTCTTGATCACACTATAATCAATTGAACAAGGATGATGCAAGGCTTAAGTTTGAATCGAAAGAAAGAGACACTACGGGACAATTCGACTAACTCTTGACACAAAGATAGACTCATATAGTATCTCGTAAGACCGAACACAAGAATTTCGCCGGTGGCCATGGAAAACCCTCAAGGTTACGATTGCATCAGTCAAATCATCATGTAACACATCAACTCATAAAACACACAACGTTGTAATCTTGCACACTAACATGGACTTATCTTAGGAGACAATGACAATACGTTTCTAGTGTGAGTGTCATTACGTGTGATAAGGTACATAGTATATAATCTAACGTTATCAAAGCAATATCAATATACATACTACTATCAAATCAAATCCTTACTAGCAAGGGGTATCACATATAATGACCAGGAATGATATTAAGGTACAACATTCATATATACATAAGATAGATATAACAATCCGTCACCGAAATATAACTAAATATATGCAATACTTATTTGAGGGAATTTGATGTGTGGCGAACGTCGTTGGTACTTTCGCCCTTTATCAAATAGTAATAATATCCAAACTTAAACACAAAACCAATAGATTTGGCAATCAATCACTTGATAAACCAAATAACTACTAGTATAGCGATGAAGTCCGGTGTCGAACCCACAGGGAGAAGCGATTTCTTATTCAATAACTCTAAGCAAAGACTCGTATGGAAAAACAATGATTCGTAGCAAGTAACAAAGATGTAAACCAAATTTATGATTGCAAAGTAAACCGATATCAAATCAGAAAGAATATTTCACCTGTAATTCTCTGACAATGGTTGGAATTCATGCTCCTCGGATTGATCTATTAATTATTCATATTCATAGGTCTACTTGACTAAAGTTGATAGATTCGCAGAGATTCACTCATCTTATTCAATATCACTAAAGAATAGCATTAAGGACTCAAGTAATCAAGACCAATTGGTACATTGACTCAACGCAATTAAGACTAATAGGCGCATATACCGAACTCAACCCTAATCGAATATGCTCAACATAGATCAATTGAAATCATCCACTACAAAGACAGAGAGACATCACTATCATCAATACATTTGTTTGCTATCGAGAAAAAAACAATGAATTCATAGCTAAGATGCAATTCCTAACATGGTAATCAAGCATAGAAAGAAACACAAATATAATAATTAAGCACAAGATGATAACGAAGAATACGAATAACCAAATAGAATCAAATCCTCACAATCCAAACAACCATGTCTTCGAATCACACGCGAAACTATGAGTTTACCAACTCATAGGCCAATTCTCTCTCTCTCTCTCTCTCTCTCTCTCTCTCTCTCTCTCTCTCTCATTGTGTTCATAGTCTCACAATAAACTACCGTCTAACACTTCACAATGAATAGAACTTAAATAACCTATAAAAGCCTCTCAAAGAATTGTCCAAACCCTAGTAGGAATAGAACAAAATAATAGGAAATAATTTCTTCGGATCCAAAACCGCGTATATTGGAAACAGACCCACGGTGAGCGCCGCCTATGCAGTGTCCGACTTTCCTCAATTGTCTTTAATAAACTCCAATGCCGTGCTTCCATATGCTCCAAAACATGTCTCTTAAGCTCTTACAAAAGTCCATTCAAGGTCGTAATGTAATTCTGCAGAATAAACACTAAAAAGGCATAGATTCCGAGCTCGAATACTTCACAAGCAATATACGAAACTAGACTCAAACAATAGCAAAACCACTACCTAAATGCAATAAGAAATACCTATAACGCCTATATGAAATATGCATTATCAAATCCCCTCACACCTCTTTCTTGTCCTCAAGCAACCATAAAGCAAAACATCATCTACGCATCCCATGTGAAATTCTTTCATAATTTTACTCATCAAATGCAATATCATCAATAGTGAAAATATATTCAAAGCATATAAATGTCATAACATGCATATATGTGATCAAGCTGCTTGCATGCTAAAAAATCAGCCTTACCAAGGATAAAATGTGTATCTCTCACTCTCATGTGTTTAGTCTTTAAGCATACACTCACCTCGATTCCATATACAATCATCAACTCAAATATTGACATTTATATCACAAAATCTCCACCGGGTACGTCAATGCAAAAATAATGACATCAAGAGGAGTTTCACTCAATGGAAACCTTCATAGAAGATTCCATTCGACGAGGTTGTAATGGGACTTGGTAGAAACCTAAGGGCAAGGAATTGTATTTGGTCATGTGGTGCAATAAATTCCGGAAAAACAAGATTCCAAAACTCCCAACATAACACAAACAAACTCAATAACATCAAGCTCACAAATGCACAACATCTCTCGATCAATATCATCTCATAACTCCAAAAATCATCTCATAACTCATCAGTTCATATATCATGAAATCTCAACACCCAACCAATATAACTCATAACCAATATAAATCCAATTCTTCCTCATTATGCAAAAATAAAATAAATGGCTCTTTAATTCTTTCTTTTTTTTCTTTTTTTTTTCTTTTTTCTTTTTCTTTTTTTTCGGATTTTTTTTCTTTTTAGCCAAAAATACATGAAAACCAAATGCATAAGAATGAGGGACTAAATAAGCACATAACATTACATCTTCTCAAAACCATAAACCATAACATCACACTTTATCTTCATTCTCCTCAATCTCCAAAATAGATTCCATAACCCACTCAAAATCTCAATTTCCCCGGAATAAGGGTAAGGCTCATCATAGGCTAGAAATAATAATTTTGTGGAGCTATCAATAAAAACGGCCAAAGGCTCAAATTGGGTTCAAAGCAAGATATAACATAAGGTAGACATGGATAAATATGTGTGATAACTCCCTCCCTTGATGAAAATCGGAATAATTGTTTCAAAGGCTATGATAGGATGTTTGTGTCAAAGGCCTTGGAGCAGTAACAGTTGATGAAATACAAAACCTATTTTATAAGTCCGTATATTATTTAGTCTTATTATATACTTCCTTTATATTATATATATATATATATATATATATATATATATATATATAGGTAAGGGTTCAAGTGAAAATGGGGCTTGAGGTGAAAATTTTCTTAAAGTGAAAATGGGCCTTTTTAACACTCATGGGCTGCTTGTTTCGTTACTAAGCTGTTCGGTTATCTTAATTACTCAAAGACGGAGCTAGCTTCATTAACTCTGCTTCTCCTCTCTCTCTTTCCGCGCTTCTCACTTTACCTTCGCTCGAGAGATTTTCATTCCGAATCGCCTTTTTGAGCTCCGTTCTCCATGGATTCACCTTCGACAGGTTAGGGTTTCGAACTGATATTCGTTATTCTTTCTTACACTACTTCGATTTTGGCTCCATTTTTTGTGTTCGTCATCTATCGGGAGGTGTGTTCTAGCGGTAATGTGCGTTAGGTTGCGATTCTGTTTTATTTGGAGATTTTTAGGTTGATTGTTGAATCTGGAGCACAGATGTTCTCTATTTATGTTCAGCATTGATTATTGTTTGTAAGATGTGTGTATTATTGGTCTTCTTTTATTCTTGTGTTTTTTAGGGTTTTCATGTGCTTTCGAGATTTGTTCTTACTGTCATTTGTTTATTGTTGAGTTTCTACTTTATTCTGTTGTTTATTGAGTACATGTTCTATAATTTTGTACTTTAATGTATTTTGTGCTGTAGTGGGGTGTTGTTTTTCGGTTTTATTTATATTTAATGCACTTTATTTGTTGTCTTTTGTGTGTAATGTTATAATATTTGGCTTGCTTTTGTCATTTGTCAAGGCAAACGTCCACGGACGAGGTCACAGTCCAATCCAAGTATTGTTCCAACTAAAACTCGGAAACGATTGAAAAAAGCTGGGTCAAAGCTTCATGTTGTTGATTTAGGAACTGATTTTGTAGATTTGTTTGATTCTCAAATTGAAGATTCACTTGAATCTGAAGACACACATCCTCTTATCCGACGTTCTCGGAAGGATTCTGTTTCTCCCATTATTGCTGGTGATGTGCTGTTGCCCCCTGGTGCTGTTACTGAATCTGCTTCTCAAAGGGGTACTCATATTGGGGCATCACCAGAGGTTTTATCTAGAAGGTCTTACACACCAAATCTTTTGTGCGCTGGAGACACTAATGTTGGGAGAGTAACCCAAGATGGTATTGGTGATGAAGTTCCATCCGAGGATGTGGGTACTGATGATGCAGGCAACGAGAAGGATACTGATGCTGAAGTTGAGGAAGAAATAGGTGGACTGGAAGGCGTTCGTCTTGAAGAGCCAGAGGTGGGGGATCAGAATACTGATGTGGTAACTGAAGAAGCTGAGCCTGGTGGTAGGGATTTGTTTGTCAAGAAGCCAAGGAAGACTAGAGCGAAGCAGTTCCCCACATTGAAGTCAAGATCCAACATCCGTATGTTTGTATCTGCTCTGAGTAAATTGAATGAGAAGCAAAAAGAATGTGTTAGGGGCATTGGATTTGGGTTTTTATTTGATCTGACTATAGAGTACATGCCCCTGTCTCTGGGATTCTGGCTTGTTGACAACTTTGATCCAAACAAGTGCTGTTTGCTTATGAATGATGGTGGGAAAGTTGAAATAAGTGATATTGATGTCCACATTACTTTAGGATTGCCGTTGGGAAAGAAAATGGTGCCTAAGAAGACTTGCAAAGAGAATTTTGATGATGTGAAGAATTGGAGGACATCTCTTGGGACTGTTGATCATATAACCCCTTCAGTTATCATTGATAAGTTAGTAGGTGATGTTGAGTGTGGGGAGAAATTTGTGACGAATTTCCTTGTGGTATTTCACTCTTTGCTGGTTGACAGCCCTGGGAATGGGCTTGCTAATCAGAACTTGGTTAGATCAGTAAGTGAGCTGGGTGATTTCAAAGATGTGAACTGGTGTGCTTTTTTATTAGAAAGTTTGGTTGATACGAAGAAAGTGTGGGAGAAGAACAAAGATGGTCACTTCAGAGGACCTCTTCTATTCTTGATTGTGAGTGCAGTTTATGTCTTTTTGTTTTATAATTTTGTTTCATTTTGTTTTAATTCTTTTCACATACGTGTTGATATTGTGTTCATTGTCTGCCTGTCTGTTTTTAGCTGCTTTATATCGATTGGGTCAAGTTATTTACAAGTGCTGCTTCTAGGAGGGCATCCCGAGCTTTCCCTGTCTTTGTGGGGTTGACCTCTGCTTTGCTGCATCAACGTGAAACCGATGACATTCAAAGTGGGGGTTTTGGGCGTGGGTTGATTCAAGAACGTCAATCTCTCCCCTCCATCCAGGGCAATCCGGTGTATGCTGAAACTGTTCCTTCTCCAGCGGCTAATCCAGGCAATGCTCAACCTTCCGGTGACAACCCTTCAATTGGGAAGACTACATCACCTCTTGAGGTTCATTACAATTTTTCATATTATTTCTATATTGATTCATGTTTTCAGACATTGCTATCTGTATTGCTGCTTTGTTTCGCGCTCCTGATGTTGCGTTTATATTCATGCTTTATTCAAATATAATATGCTTATTTGCACCTATTCCTTTTTGTTTTGATACTGTTTTATTGTAATCCCCTTTTTTTATTCCTTTCATTCTGTCTTATATATATACATTTTGATGGTAATTTTTTTTTTGTATCTTTGTTCGCATTTAATTTGTGAGTGTTGTAGTAATTGCGTGTTGTGTGTTTTGGTTTTGGTTTTGTGTGTGTGTTTGTATTTTTAGGCTTGGATACAGTCTTTTGTTCAAAAGACATCAGTTCTTGCGAATGCCATTTCGGATTTTACTGAGTTTTCTACCCAAATCCCTCTTGAGATTCAAGCTGATTCTACAGTGCAGAAACTTCTTAGTGAGGGTAATAAGATGTTAGGGTTTGTGTCTTCATCAGATCATCCTAATCCCAATCAGGCCGATAAGTCGTATACTGAAGATTCTCCTGTGTCCCAATTTTGGTATAGCCCTGAGTTGATTGAGTGTCTTAATCAGATTGAGTTGGCTTACAAGAACAGAGTGAAAATGAAAACCAACCTTTTTGATGATTTACCATCATTTGACATATTTGGGTCTGATCCTGCATTTAAGTCTGACGTTGACACACAAACTGGGTCTACATTTGCACAAAAGACTGATAAAGATGCATCAAAGTCTGCTGCTGCCCCTCAAGCGATGCCAGATGTGGTTGTCAACATTGCTAAACAATACGTGAATGATATTCCTATCCCTCCTGCTCATGTTGCTGCCCCCCCCCCCAACACCCCTCTGTTCCCGGCCCTTCAACCGTTGTCCCTGATGTAAGTGTGAATCCCCCTGCAAAGCCGTTGGTGTATAAAAAGAAGGTGAAGTCTCCTATTCCATTGCCACAACGTAAATCTTCTCGTGTTCGTAACTTAAGTTCAATAGCTGAGAAACAAGATGTTGGGAAGGAAGAAGATGTTGCTGGTAGAAGGTCTTCCAAACCTTCCTTAAACCTCCGTAGTCCTTATTTTTCAAGAGTTGTTGATATTACTGATGGTATATCTGGCACTGAGCGTATTCTGTCTGCCTATCTATCTAAGAAAACAGCTTCTCCCATGTAAGTTTATGTTTTTGTTAATAATGATTTTAAGTTTTATTTTTTTGCTTTATTATATTTATGTGTTTAATATCATGTCTAATATTTGTAGTGAGGTCCTGTTTAAATCAAAGTCTGTAGAAGTGCATAGGCATGAATTGAAAAGTCTTGAAGATGATTTCCCTGTCTCCTATGATGTTATTGCTGGATGGTGTGCTATTCTCAACCACAAAGAACAATTTAGAAGTGATGTTTCTCCACTAAGGTTTTTCGTGCCAGTTTATTCGGCTGTAAGTATTCTTTTTGTTGGTGTCTTTTTGTTCTTTGTCCATCCTACTCTTTTTTGTTTTGTGTTTTTTTCCCTTCAACAATTTTTTTTATTAATTTTATTTATGTTTGTTTCTCTTTTATGTAGGATTATCCCTCCAATACATCTCTTGATAGCTCTGTTAACCAGTATCAAAAGTTTTCTCTTCGGCTTGATTCTTCATTGGCAATGGCTCCTCATATTGCATTAAATGATGTTGATATGGTACCTTTATTGTTTTTTTCCTTTTTTTTTTAATTTTTTTGTTGTTTTTTTATATATATATTTATATAAATTACCTTCTGCTATCTTTCCCCCCCCCCCCCAGTTTTTTTAAATGTATGTTCTTTTGTGCATTTTTGCAGTTTGTGTTTGCTGTTGAGCGTGAAGAAGAGTTTTTCATGGTTGTGTTCAATGTTAAGGCCAAACTTATCCAAACTCTACACGCTTGCCCTCCTGTCTCTCCTCCTACTGGCTCAATTCTATCAACAGGAGAATGTTTGGTGAGTTTTGTTATTTTTTATGTCATATATTTGAAATTAATATATATTCCTAATTTATTAAACTTTGCCCTTTTTCTGATTATGTAATTACTTTTATGTTTATAGGAAGATTTGCTTGGTGACTATTTGAGGAACAAAGCATTAAAGTCTAAGTCAGAGTCACTTACAAAATCAACTTCCTCAAGTGTTGTTCTTCCGTGGGCTGGTGATGATAAGAGGATCCATTCAGGTGTTTGTGTTATGAGGCACATGGAAACTTTTATTGGAGTTGAGAAGGGATTCAAACCTGGATTTGATAAAGGGAGCGAGAAGAACATATCCAAGCTGCGACAGAAATATTTGGCTGATATTATATGCTTAGATATAAATGAGGTGCGCACTCAAGTCATTGAAGCAGCCAAGTCTCATGCAAAACTGACATTAAAAGGAGTCCAGGGTCAGAAGCTGCAGTTTAATTGATATTCACTAACTACTGTTAACATTTAGCTCCATCACTAAGTATATATTTGGTATATTGTATCCTGTGCTGGTTGTTTTAGACAGTTTAAACAATGTGGTGGACAGTTGTTGTAGAGTATACCCATTTTGGGGTTTACTTGTTATGGGGGTATAACTCTATTTCTATCCTATGGCGATACTCTTGGTACATTTTGTGGATTGTATGGGATTTAACCACTTATGTTTTTGGAAGATATTCTGTCGTCGGATTATATTCCTATTTAGTTATGATGTTGCTTCTTTATGTATAAGTATGTTTGTCTTTGCTTTGTTGTTTTGTTTTTGTGTTTTTTGCCCTTGTAGGGGTTGTGTTCTTAAATCTGGCAGGGGGGGTGTGTTCTTTGAATTGGTAAATAAAAAGTCGTTATTCCAGGTTTCGAATTGGGCACCTAACAAGGGGGTGTTGTTCCATAAGTCTCATATTGTGCAACAATAAATTCAAGTTGTGCCAATATAAATATATGTTGTGCATATGTATCAGTATATATAAACAAGAGTTGTTGTCTTGTAAATTAATGTTGTGCAAATATAACTGGGTTTTGTGCTAATATACGATCATGTTGTGCATGTGAAGTAATATAGTTTAAAAATATTTTATTTCACTCTCCCTATTTTGTTATTCATTTCTACTTAATGTTTGTTTTATCTATAAATCGTTTTTTTTTATAGATAACCCTTATTTATTTAATTTTTCAGTTGTGATGGCCATATCCTCCCATTTGTTCAAAGTAACTGTTTGTTGTTCATATTTAAAATTGTATTGTGCACATTTATAATTATGTTGTGCTTGTACACAGAGATCCCTGAATATGTAATATTTCGATGTTCAGTTATAAATGATTGTTGTTCATCTTTAACTATCTTATGTTCATATATAATTGAAAGTTGTTTATGTTTCCTCCACTTTTATTTATTTGCTTATTATTAATGTTTTTTATATGTTTAAAAGTGGTTTTTGGAGTTGTATTGTGCCTCTAAATATTGGAAAATGAACTAAGATAACTGTGCTCTGTTCACATTGAATAGTGTTTTGTGCACATCTATTAGCATGTTGTGCTGTTTCCCAGGGATTCATGGAAATGTAGGTTTCGGATGTTCAATTATAAATGAATGTTGTTCAACTTTAATCGTCTCATGTTCAGTTATAAATGAAAGTTGTTTTTATAATATTGGAAGTTTCTTGTGTTCATACATATCTCCAAGTTGTGTTTTCTCTCCTATTTTACTGCTGTTCACCCATACTTTACGTTATTTTTTAATGTATAATTTTACAACAGTAATTGCATATTTAAAATGCATACTAAATAAAATAATACGATTAAATATTTTATATTAATATTAATACAATAAACTTAAATGTGGCAATACTATAGAAGAACATCTTGTTCTCTACCACATAAAATACATATATTTGAAATAGAAAATATATTTGAAGGTGCAATTTTTTTTTTGTTGTTTGTTGCCCTTCTACTTAATCTAGATGCCAAGATATTCATTAATCTTGGCCCTCCTAAGATCTTCTGATTGAATGAGTCCTTCAACGTATGCAGTTATGAATCCTTCAACCATCTCCAATGTATCTTGCAGCCTCTCTTGTTCTTCAACCAACTGCATACATTAGTTCCAAGTTAACATTTATATTGTAAATATCAATATATTATTTAAAAAAGAATTGAGATCTTACCTTGGCCTCCAGATCATTGTTATGTGTCCTTCGTGCTTCACCTAAATGGTATTCATTTCCACTCATGTTCTGCCTGACTGCATCGTAGTAGGTTTGATGAAATTCAGCAAATGCCATGTGATTTGCCCTTTCCGTCGTGGTGAACGTCTCCGCTGCATCTTCCAGGATTTTCATGTGGTATCCTGGGTATTGGATTTCATCTAGGGCGTCCATCTCCCTGTAGTAATTTTCTGTGAACTCTACTGGCCTGATTCCTGCCATTTCTATTGACTGACTTTGGTGGTTTTTGAAATGGAATGAGGGAGAGAGCACTGGATATCAGTTTTTGCTGTTTAAATTGTGCCTTTCTAATGAAGGTGTGTCTCTGTATATATAGGCAGATATTTTTTGCAGTTTCCCGCCAGTTTAACTTCTTTCTTTAATAAAATTTAACTTTCTATTAACTGTTTTTTGTCTTAAAAGTCGAGAGGCCCAATGCATGTTTATCTTTTTCTTTCCCCTATTATAGGCCCTAAAAACTGTTTGTTTCCAATATAATTGTGACTTAACATGTCTAACTTTTTCTGGGGCACAGTTAAAAAGTGCTATTCTAATAACCAAATTTGCATTTATATCCTTGTGTTTTTCACATTTAATACAGTTTTGTTCGTGGTAAAGAGACTGTTATATTTTGTCCGTTTTTCTACCTGCTTTTTGCCTGGGGAATCCTGTTATCACCTATGCAAGGCTTGTTGATATTTTCTACTTATCAGTAAATGTGTAAACACATATCATTGTTGCTCACTTATTAAACTTAAAAATCAAAATAATTGTAAATCATCATAAAATAGTCCTTCCTTCACCAACAGTCGAAGACTGTTGGTTATCCTTATTCTAAACTGGTAATATGTAAAAGTGCAACTATAAATCCCAGATGTTCATACATAACAGGTAAAAGTGCAACTATAAATCTCGGATGTTCATACATAACAGGTAAAAGTGCAACAATAAATCCATGATGTTCATGGGTAACATGTAAAACTGCAAACAACGTAAAATCAAAACAAAAAATTGCTTCCTTGCTCAACAGTCAAGTGTGTTGCTTGGTGGTCTCATTTTTTCTTTTCTGGGCAAGTCCTGCTGTTGTGAGGAGCATATTGATTGCAGACAGAGCATAATCTTTTCCCCCTTTTTTGTGTTTCCATTGATACCTCCTTTCCACTTTTCAATCGCTTCCCACTCCCCTTTGTTTTTGCCTGTGTTGGATCATGAATTGTAACATTTTCAGACCTGCGAATCCCAGCAAACTCATCAAATATACTTGTCTTTGAGTTGGACGACGATTCTGAATTTGTTGCTGATATTAGGAGCTCTTGTTTTGCCTTTCTCAAGGTGTCTGTGAAATGCTTTATCTGCTCTCAATTGCCCTTAATGATATATACACATGAATGGAATTCTGCTAGCATATTTGTGAGCATCAGTTTTTGTTCCTCCTTCTCCCTTGACTGTCTGACAACACTATTATCCAGCATAAAGACATTGCTTAGTGTTGCAGCCTTTGTCCAACGAGTCAGTATCAATGTTTCTGGCAACTTCTCCACTTGTAAATCTTTCAAAACTGCTAATATGTGTCTGCATGGGTAGCCATTTCTGATGAACAAGTTGCAAGAACAGGAGCAGTGATGATTAGCAATCTTGTGCTCAACAGTGTACATCATTCTGTTTTGCTGCTTCAGAGTATACACTTCTATGTCTTCAATCTCTGTCACATTTGTGACTCTGCAGTTATACAATGCAGCACTCAATTCTTCCTGAAACTTTTTCCATATCCCCAAGGTATACAATGTTGATGCATGCTTCTCCAATGGAAGCGGCGAGATCAGTTTTGGTTTCAGGATTGCACAATCATAATTATTTTTCCCTTGCCTATGCCTTTGTGTCTCAATTGCGTTGTCATAGTACAAGACAAATTCTATTAAATTTGCTGAACAGTTTGAAAACTTACGGAAGAAGTGGTTCATGCTCTCTGAAATGGATGTTGTTCTCACTAATCCGCCAAGGTGGACATTTCTGTAGTACGCGGGTATCCACTTATCTCTGATAAGAAACATTTCAGATAACCATGAGTGGTTTGCCATTCCAAAATCGTCCGTCAACTTTCTCCATTCTGATTCAAACTCTTCAGGGGTTATCTTCATGTTCCACACAATGTTTCTGAGCCTGGTTGTGAATATGGAGTAGCCAGTCATTGTGTTGTCAATTTTCTGAGACACCTTCTCCATGATGTGCCACATGCATAACCTGTGTCTTGTCTCAGGGAAGACCTTCTCTACAGCTATCTTCATTGCTGGGTCTTGGTCTGTTGAGAAGATTGTTGGGCAGTGACCCATTGCCTTCTTGAAATGTTCAAACAACCAAACATAAGAATCCACATTCTCATTTCTCAAAAGTCCTGCCCCAAACAACACACAACCTTTGTGGTGGTCATATCCTGTGAATGGACTGAAAACCATCTTGTACCTTCCAAACAACAAACATATGTGTTTCAGTGTAATTACAGTACTTATATATGATAATGTACTTTAAAAAAATGCAGTATGATAAAAAATGGTAATATAACAATCAGTGATTTGTGTTTTGTGTTTACCTGTTCGTATTGTAGGTTGAGTCAAATGATACAATATCTCCAAACAATGAGTAGTTCTTCCTAGAAACAGCGTCAGTCCAGAACAATCTATTGAGCTTGTCCTCTTCATCCAAATCATATGCAAAGTAAAATGCACTGCATGTTTCTTGTTTGTTGAAGAACCGATCAATAACCACCTGAGCATCAGATCCTTTAAAATAAGCCAGGAGATCTCTTCTTTGATTTTTAAAATCAATTGGCAAAGGCCCAACATTGTTGTACCCTCCAACCATTTCTTGGAACAATCTGTAGGATCTTGCTGTCCCAACTCCTTGTTTTGCACAATCAAGGACAAACTTTCTATGGTGTGTACGCATCTGTCTATTTCTCTTCATGTACATTTTTTCCAATTCATCCACCAAACTGTGTGTGTGTTTCTCCTCAAATTTTGTCACAACAAACCCCTGACCCTGAAAATGCTTGATTATAATCCTAGTTGTACACCCAACTCTGCCAGACAACCGATTTCTCATATTTTTTGTGTTTTTGTAATTCTTGTATCCTGCCTTGTTACAATATAAGTACTTCAGTCTAATTAACCCTGGCTCCTTAACTATCGCTCCATGTCTTACATCAAAACCAGCCTTATATGCATAATCCAAATAAGCTTTGATTGCTTCCTCCATTGTCTCATACACTTTTTTTTTTTCTGATGGCCTCAATTCCTCACTGCATATTGGTATCCAGTACATTGTACTGTTTGGTGAGACAAACATTCTACAAGGCAGGTGCTCTTCTTGTTGTGTTGGCTCAATGTCATTTCCAGGTGGTAAAATAGCAAGAGGTAATGCAGTAACAACACTTTCAGTAGTAGATGCATCTGAACTTTGTCTATTTTCATTGTTTGTTTCCAAATCAGACTCCATTTATAATGTGCAATCTGTGTTTTAAGAAATGTATTTATCAATTAATATGTGCTCTTAAAATCACTGTCATTGTTTACCACACATTAAAATAAAAATCTAGAGTGTTTATATTGTCCATAGTGAATATCAAATGCATTTAATCTGCTAAAACAAGCACTGATGCAGTTAATGTACTATGAACATGCCATTATTGAACAATAAAAAGAATCAGTTGATATGCGTTTATTCATTGTTTTGGTAGGTTTTGAGTTTTGAAAACCCTAGGTTGTTCTTCAATTCCAATTTTCAAAAATTGATCGCTAATTATGAATGTTTCTGTTCGAAATCCTAATTTGCGGTGTAATTTAATAATGAAATGCAATGTTTATTCACCAATTCCAGAAATTAAGCATAGTTATCGAATTTGCGATGAAGAAATTGGTTTGCGTACCTATTTGCCCCTTTTCAGTCAATTTTTGTACATGGCGATCCGATGTTCCCTATCTGCTCGATTTTGTGCCTTTGACGGTGGATGATGTCTTGTTTCTGGATATTATCTTCTGAATGCGCCCTATTTTGTTTGGAAAATCCTCCATTCCGCCATCGCTGATCGAGATCTATGAGGATTTTATATCTGTCGGCGAGGGAAGAACAAGCCGAAGACGACCGGTCCGCATCTGTTTTTTCTATCTTTTTTCTGGTTCACACCCGGTTCAATGATTTATTCCGTAAAAAAACCGGAGCGCGTGTTGGTTGGCTTCCATTTTCACTTTAAGCTTAATTTTCATCTTAAGCCCCATTTTCACTTTAACCTCACTCTCTCTATATATATATATATATATATATATATATATATATATATATATATATATATATATATATATATATATATATATATATATATATATATATATATATATATGTTTGACTAATCTTTTCAGGAAGTATTTCGAGATTATATCTTTCCTTTAGTACATATTGAGGAGATCAAATTCAAATAAGATCATGGCTTCGGAGTATCCATAAATAGAAGATTCAAGATCAAGCCATGATTCGAAAGAGCCGTTGATGAAGATCTGGTGTTGAAGACCCTCACGCTCCTTGCTCTTATATAAAGGAAAGGAAGAAGAAGACAGGAACAACAAGAAAACAAGTGCTACACGAGCTTTCATTCATTCAAGCAAGATCTGTCTTCCAAAGTGTCTCTCTGCTAAGCGCTCAAGAGTTTGTTGTTTATTTCAAAGCCTTTGAGAGTCACTGTGAGCTTATATGATATATTCATTTATAGTATTACTCGATAGTTTATAACTCAGGAAGTTGCACTAGGCTATTGATTTGTGAGAGTAAGAGGATTGTACTAGATAGCTGAGAGAGGTGGGGCTCTTCTAGATTGGTCTAGGACTCCAAGGGAACGTGAGTTGACTAGATTGCAATTGTATAGGAGAGAGGCTTCTCGGTGAGCTATTAGGATCCTAAGCTAAGCGAATCAATAAAGCCTTTTGAATCCTAGGGTTGTGGAAGAACCCTAGGCGGGGACGTAGGCCAAGTTCGTGCTGAACCTCGTAAACAATTACTCGTGTTCTTTACTTATTGCTTTACCTTATTTCCGCACTTGGTTCGATTGTTTAACTTTGTGATTCAGGTTAATCTCAAAGGTTTTGGTACAAGCTCCAAAAGTCTTGAGACTTTCTGCGAAAAATGGGCATACTTTATTCAACCCCCCTTCTAGAGTATTTCTATATTACTTTGTTTTATATTATCGAACCTTCAATGTGGCTAAAAAGTTGCCTCTATCATTTGAACTTATCAAGCAATGAACATGTATATAATCGACCTTGAAAATAGATAATCATGACAATACTCAGTGATAAATGCATAGGAAAAGTAAATCACACAAGAAAAGCAAAAGGAACAAAAATGTATCCCTTATAAGGCCAAAAATATCTCACTTGGACAAATTTTTGTTAAATTTCAAGCATACTCCAAAACTTAGATCCTAAATTTCAAAAACCCAAAAATAAATCCTAAAACCCACTCACTCGGTCAAATCCCGACTCAATTAAAGTTGTAAATCAAAATTTTGAAATTGAAATAAAATAATGAAATCCAATTACTATTTCCGAATCTCAAAATATGAAAGTGGAATAAAATCCGTTCAGAATTCCAATTTAAAATGATGCCAGAACTTCATTCGAACGAATTAAAATAAAATAGATTGCTCGAGGACGAAAATTTCAAAAAAAATCAAAGCTTAGAAATTAAAATCAATCCTAATCAATATTCTAATAAAATAATAAAATTTAAAATTCCCGGTCTTTATTAATTAATACTAGCGACAGTCTCCTACAACAATGCCAAAAACTTGATCGGTCAAATTTGAGAAAATGGTTAGCATAAAAGTTGTATTACTTCAAATTAGCTTTCCAATAAGATATAGCACAAACCCATCTCAATTTTGTGAAGGTCGAAAGACTCATTTTACTAAGACGTCGCCAAACAAGAACTATTGAAAAGTACCGTCTTGACAACTATCCTCTCTTCACTTCATCCTTAGTACTCGGGCCCGCTATGCATGGTTCTTCCATAGTGAATCCAAAATGAGATCGAATAAGCTTCAAATTATCTAAAAATACATAACTCGAGTGTAAAGATCAATTCTAAAAATGCAAAACCAAAACACATAAAAGACATGAAAAACACATATGAATGAATCAAAACTGATTCTCAACTAAACCTTATAATACATAGAAGACGATGATATCATGCAATGAATTCAGCAGTAATCACTTTTGAAAATTGAATTAGGAATGATATGTAAGAACAAAAGGTAATAAATCAGTTGAAGAACTATAATTATAGAGAAGTTATTAATGAACTAGTTTTTTTATATATATAAATAGGCAAAAAATCATGTCTTGATAGCAAAAGTGACAACCATCGATCACACCACTATGTGCATGTCGACGAACCGACGATAGAGGTGGTGCGCGTGCAGGGTTCCTTTCCCCTCTTTTCACTTAATTGGACAATGGTTTTCAATGTAAAATGGAAAAGGACCCACAAAATAAGTTTGCAACTTAACCAAATGCTTTAATCAATAACATGTATGTCATAAAATATTTGGTATTAGTTGATCATGCATAGATATATCATATACATATATAGAAAACTTTGAATGTGAGCCATTCAAAGATTTTTGCTATATGCTATATCATTCGACAATGCGAATAATAAGTAGATTCTCTTCAACGGTGTTTGAATATAAAATTTCTATTGATATAAAAATAGAAGGAAACACGTATTGCACACATACAAACCACACACAAAAAAAAACTTAATTTTGCTCTTACTCGCATATTTTGGTCAAAACTGAAAAATAGGAGGGTAACATTAATTATAGGGTAAGTAGTTGATATACAGATTACAATTTCTCTCATTTGCCATTTTTGGATTTGATCTCATGTAATATAAATAGTTGAAAACCAAAATCATTTTTTAAACAATAAAAAGGGGAAAATCACAGTGGAAGAAGGTTCTCATACTTCTTCCTCTTTAATAAATTTGTTTTATTTCTCCATTTTCTAACAAAATAAAAAAAAATCCAAATTAATTAGGCAAAGCTTTTGAAATAATAATGAAAAATCCACACACTTTTATAGTAGCTTTGGCACTTGCGGCCGCATTTTTGGAATGTTTGAATGCAGAGTTCAGACATTTAAAGCATTCACCAAAGCATAAAGATGGGAGCCTAAACTTCTTAGTCATCGGAGATTGGGGAAGAAGGGGATTTTATAATCAATCTCATGTTGCTGAACAGGTTTCCATATATACTTATTTCAATAGTTATTTTTAAGAATGCAATAAGAGCATAATCTAATATAATCTTTGGTTGCTCGTTTCTAATATTCCCTCCCTTAATTAAAACTTTCCATTTTAGAAATCTATACACTTATTAAGAAAACAAACAAAAACACACTTATACCCCTAATTATTATTCTACTTTTTTACTTTATCAAAAACTACAATTAACCACTATCTAATCATTATAAGGGCAATTTCGTAAAGTGGGTGACAAAATATCTAACATGACAAGTTTTTCTTAACGAGATTTCCTTCCTAAAATGACAAGTTTTAATTAACAGAGGGAGTATATTGATTGTGAAATCTATTAAGAGACATATAAAAATGTTAACTTGTGTTTTTTGCATAGATATTTAAAGTAATTGTAAAAAGTATTTGGCAGATGGGAGTTATTGCAGAAAAAATTGATATAGATTTTGTCGTCTCAACGGGAGATAACTTCTATGATAATGGTCTAACGGGTGTGGAAGATCCAGCGTTCCTTGATTCCTTCACCAACATCTACACTGCTTCAAAACTGCAAACACCATGGTATAGTGGTACGTATTTCTTGTAACTTTTTAACTAAATTGACGAATTTCTTGATGAGTCAGATTTAGTGATAATATTTTCATTTTACAGTTTTAGGGAACCATGATTACCGAGGAGATGCTCGATCCCAATTGAGTGAAGCACTTAGGAAAAGAGATCAAAGATGGATATGTATGAGATCTTTCGTGTTAGATGCAGGTAAATTGGGATTTATACATGAATGAGTTAGTTATACATGCTCAGCTGCTCATTAGGTTTCCTAACTCCTTATAATTGTCCAAAGATGGTAGTGTTTATATATATATGACATCAATAATATTAATCTCTATTGTTTCATAATTAAACAGGTACAGTGGATTTCTTTTTCATTGACACTACCCCATTCGTAGACAAATACTTCTTAAGCCCACTTGACCATACTTATGACTGGAGAGACATCTTTCCACGAAGAAAATATATTTCTTCTTTATTGGGGGTAATGAAATGTCTCTTTACTATTTTTGTAAAACAAGCAAATACACACACATACATATATAAAGTTAAAATAGATAACATTACATAAAACACTTTATTTCTTGTGTTGATGAAATGATGTTTTGTAGGATTTGTCTATAGCATTGAACAATTCTGATGCAAACTGGAAAATGGTAGTGGGTCATCACCCAATCAAGAGCGCCTGCTACCATGGAGTCACCGGAGAGCTTGTTGTTCATCTCCTTCCAATCTTGAGAGTATATAAACAAACTCATTAATTTCATCATCTACATCTATCTATTCTTCATTTTCTAATTGTTATCTTGAAGACTATTGGATTAAACATTTCTCTTTAAAATGTATTAATAGGAGCATAATGTCGACTTCTACATGAATGGACATGATCATTGCTTGGAGAGAATCTCTAGTATGGAGAGGTACATATTTATATAAGAAAACTGAAAATTATGGATTAGTGTGGTTTTCCCCCTATTTTCTTACATACACTCCATCACTGTGTTCTACATGCTCATATACAGCAACACAGAATATATAACAAGTGGTGGTGGTTCGAAGGCATGGAGGGGTGACTGGCAAGGATGGGATCCGGTTGAGCTAAAGTACATATACGGTGGCCAAGGTTTCTTGTCAGTTCAATTGAATGCAAGCATTGCCAACTTCGCATTTCACGATGCTCTTGGGAACACACTACACGAGTGGAACAAAACTAAGGATCTTCGATCGGACATTTGAGAGAAAATTGATTTATCTAAAATGTAAAAAATATACTTTAAAATATATATATATATATATGATAACGACAAACTACAGTGTAGAAACAAACCATGAACTAAAGATAGTTAGTTACCATTTTGAGTAGTTTGTACTGAATACATGGAGGAATTAGTTATATTTAGCTAGGTACACACTACTATAAGAAGAGCTAGAAAATTTTTGTTTGTTGAATTACAATGTTATTCTTTATTTGTTATGCATAAAATTAAAAGAAAAAATATTTTGTTTATAAAAAAATTAAATGCTATCCAAAAATTGGAGAGAGGCAATGGAGAAATTGTATTTCCCCACGCTGAGATGGATCTTTCTTTTCTCTCTATAAAATTCTCAAAACTTACAACCCAAAACTATATCCAAAATCTCAAACCATCAATCTTTTCCACAACCAACCTAGAAGAATCTTTCTAACACCAACAATGATTTCTTCTTATCACCACCACCAATAACAATAGCACATGGAGAATGATCGAGATCTATTAAGCTCTCAACCCCAATTTCGAAGTCACCTAATTCAACACCCCACCCCAAAATTAACATCTCCGCCACCACTCGTGTTGGATCTCTCAGAATTAATTGAAAATTCCTCATACTAGATCTCGAACTTCGTCTAATTCCTTTTCAATGAGAGAGAACCAACATCTATATATACACCTCATCTCGATCTCCACCCTCATAACCCTTTTCGTTGATCCCCAAACCACAATCTCAACCAAGCAAACATCATCAAATCTTTAGACCTACAAACAATATACAAATAACCCCTATCCCCTTGGTTGGATCCGTTGGTTTTCCTTGGATTCTACCCACCAATGATATTCGATTCCTTTTGTGCTTGATCTATGTAAAGACTCATAATTTTAAATTATTATTTTTTAAGTTAAGATTTAATTTCCGATTTAATATGGGTTTAGATTGACTTTGATATCTAAGAATTCGGAAAATTTTGGAAATCTTCGTCCTCGAGCAATTTATTTTATTTAATTCATTCCAAGCGAATTATGAGATAATTTTAAATTAGATTTTAAAAAGGATTTTATTTTCTCTTTCTTATTCCAAGGCTCGGAAATATTTTTTGGATTTCATTAATATTTCGAATCTGAAAGCTTATTTTGAATTGGGTCGGGATAAGGTCGAGAAGGCGGTTTTCGGGTATTTATTCTTGGGACCACACACATGCTTTCCCTTCTCTTTATCTTCTTCTCCCACCTCCCTTCGATTTGCACTGTATTCAAATCTCTCCCAACCTTCTCCCAAATTGGTTAAACACTTCTGTTGTAGGGTATTTTCGATTAAGGTCTTGCAAACAAATAAATTTATAAATCGAAACCCCGCTATAGTATAGTAGGGTTTAGTTCGTCCGTAGGAAGAAAGTCAATGACTTAATTCTAGTTACTAAAGAGCAAGAAATAGCAAGAAATGATGGAAAAGTAGCGATTTTTAGGGGTGAAAAGTTGTTGAATTTTTAGGAGAAAATCAATAATAAGAGAAAAATCTAAGGTATAAGGATCATCACAACGATAATCATGCATGTATTGCAATGAATCACATAAAAATCATGTTTTTATCTATTAAAAAGGTCAACTTGTATCAACTCTCGCAAAGCAATCAATTTATTTTCATAAATTAATAAACTTTACCAACAATCCTAATTAGGTTATCAAACTTGCATTTCGATCAAAACCCTAATTACCATCCAATTCACAATTCAATCTTCCAATTTAATTATAAAAAGGAATTTTTTGAAATTTTCATTGAGTACTTAAACACATAATATAGATAAAACCAATCAATTCATCAATTCATAGCCAATTCGCACACATAACTACCGTTGGGATCACTTCAACTCTAGAAAAAGCGACTACTCATGCATGAACATGGTAGACATTGCAAATTTCATGAAATAAATAAAAATTAGAAACTTTAAATTGAATAAAAACTTAGAATAATGTCAGCAACGTATCCCAAAAGCCTCACAAAACATTTTCCAACTTTCGCCGAAGAAATCGCCTCAAAAAGCTCTAAAATCTCCCAAGAGAAACCCTAAAACTTGTGCTGAGAATTGGAAGAAAAAAAATGACTGAGAAAAACATCCCCCGTAAACAAACCCTAAACATCCAATTTAAACCCATAACCCATAATCTAATTTAGGAAATAGAAATATATGAATTTTATCTAATGTTTATCTAAGAAAAGGGGTAAAAATAATTAAAATCGGACTTAATCTGTTCGTTGGCGGGTGTACCAATGCGCATAGGCGGATCTAGGCAGGGGAAAGCGGGAGCATTCGCCCCCCCCCCCCCCCCCTTCATCCGAAAAATTATCTATATTTGTTCTACTCGTCGATAGGTTCGTTTTGATATATAATAAGTATGAATCCGATAACCGAGTAAAAAGTTATGAAAGTTTAAAAGTTAAACACAAATTAATTATTTCAAATGTCTTTTTAATAAACCATGATGCTTTTATATTTTACTTAATTTGATGTTTTGGTAATGTAATTCAATCTAAGATCTTCAAAACAAGAGGTTATATTACTAAATTCGATAATTATATAAGAAATTATGCAAGTTTAAAGTTTGTATATCTTGTTACACGTTATTGCATGATAAGAGAACAACAAGTTGCATATGACTTTGTGAGTTTCAAATGATATATTTTTAGATGAAAATAATGTTGTTATAGATTAAAACGACATCGTTTTCCTTTTAAAGAGAAAAATAACTATATAACAACTAATGACATAGTTTTAAACTAAAACACTACAATTTTTAATAAAAAAAAACATTGTGTTTTGAACTTAAAAAAGCCTTGTTTTTAACTAAAATATATTAACGTTTAATGTAAAATATCATAGTTATGCTTCTCTAAACTATAGAAAAATCTACAGAAGAATAAATCAACAATTTGTATAAAACTTTGCCCCCCATTCGATAAATTTCTGGCTCCGTCCCTACCGATGCGGGAGACCTCGATACTGACCCCCCTCAGCCTCGGTACAAACACACTGTAAGGTCATCTTGTTCCACTCAATCAGATATATATGGCCTGGGTACCGACCCAAAATGCTCATATCTCCTTCGTCATAACTCTGATTGCTTCAATTCTTTTTCCTATGCGCTCCATATTCTTTTCCTCTTCTTTTCTCTCTTGAAAGTTTCTTCAAAAACAACTTCTAAAATCCTGTAAAACACACAAAAGCTAGTGTAGACATTTATTTCTCATGAAATATGAAAACCTATGCAAAAGACACTCCCAATGCAAAACGTATGAAAATGACCGAAATTAATGCTAAAACATATAGAAAATATGACTAAAAACATGCACATAAAAATACCTTATACTTACACTTGTTTGTCCTCGAGGAGTAACCAAGCAATAACCAATACCCACAACACATCCATCAAGTTTTTGCCCTTGTCAAAAACAACATCATAAAGTAGTAGCAATGCAGAGCACGTGAATTTAATGTCATCACACATATATGAGCGATCCATAGGCATATGCAATATAAATCCAACCTCACAGGGATAATGTGTTTGCAGCCAATTATGTAAATGCAAACAAGAACCATTAGGATGACTTCGCTCAATGGAAGATTTCAAAGAAGACTCCATTCGGCGGGGTTGTAATGAGACTTAGTGAGAAATAAAAGGCATAGAATTATTTAGTTATGTAGTGCTTAATAAAGTTCGGGAATCAAGACTCTTAAAACTTCTAACACAACTCAACCAAACCATAACTCTCAAATATATACACATAAAAAACTCTCCAACATATAAAGAACAACCTTCAAACCCAATATAACTCTCAAAATAATAACAATAACCTAGTGTCTTACTAGAAGACCCTTCACCCCCATTATCTCCTATGATATTGTCCCTACTAACAGGGTTATCTACACCATGCATACGGAAAGGAATATACTTAATTTGGCCACGCGGTTGACGCAAGGTCTGTCTTTGCCTAATAGCAGCGCTACGTACCAGCCGCAAAACACCCTGTAAGCTAATCCTCGGGACAAACTTTGTATACGATTACTAGAAAATTATAATTTCTATCGTGTAAACGGATTAGGTTCTATTCTACGTGAACAATGAATTTCTTTAACAATTTATAAGCTAATTTCATTCTATTTTCAATTACATGCAACCATGTAAGACACTATAACAATAACTTCTAAAAAATCAACTACTTTTGTTCAATTATTCCCGTTCACTATAAACAATAACGAAATATTTCATATTTGAACATAAACAATAAACAAATAACTATAAGGGGTCGTTTGGTATTGATATCAGTATATCAGATATCATATATCAGCTTCTGATATCTGATATCGGTGTTTGGTACGGAGAGATATCGATATCAAGTGATATACTTGATATACCCGATTAACTAGTTTCAACCCAAAGTGATATACCTCTTTTTTGGCCGGTATCACCTGATATCAGCGCCCTTCTCTGTTCGCTCACCGCGCTCAAGAGGCAACAGCTACGCTGTCTTCTTCTTCTCTCTTCTCTCCTCTCCTCCTCTTCTCTTTCTTTGCTTCAGCCTTGGAATATATGCTAATCCTAATAGATATCTAGAGGTTGGGCTGTGCGATTTTTGTTTTGTAGATCTAGGGTTTGTGATGTTTGCTGCTGCGATTTTTGTTTGCGAAATTTAGGGTTTGTTGTGCTGTTGCTGCGATTTGAACATGGAATATAGGGATTCATCTATGGCTTGGTTGTTGGTTTGTGTGTGTACCTTGTAGTTCATTTGTGCTGAAATTTTTCTGCCCTTCTGTACAATTTTGAAATTTTGGTGTATGTAATTTTTTTTTTGTTATGCAACTCTGTTTGCATTTCTATGCACAATCTGATTTTTTTGGTTTGAGATTTGTTTGGTTCATTTGAGATGAATTTGTTTATTTATGTTTTATTTTGATTTTCTTATGAATAGAAATTGATTAATATGAGCTTAAATCGATATCCTGAAATTTCATACGAAACATGTGATATAAAGGATTAGATTTGATATCCGATATCATGCAATATACCAAACAAGGATATCAAGATATCAGCTGATATCGATATACTGATATCGATATCGATATCGATATCTTGATATCTAGATATCGATCGATACCAAATGACCCCTAATAATTTTGACCTACCTCAAATATGCTGAAAGTACCGTGTCCTTTACTAGACCGTCCACATGTTCGTGGATGGCCTTCAATATCCGTTCAAATTTCAAACCCAACGTATCTTACTGCGGTGGGCTTAAGCTCCACAACGGCCTTTTCAAAGGTCGTTTTCCATAGCCCACCGTACCTATGGGCATTGGCTTTGTATACATACTCAGCCCACCGCAATACGATACAGTGAAACGTAAAGATTAGAGGTGAAACGAGTAAAATTTGCGGTGAAAGTAGCTTTTGTCGTATCCGGAGTTCGAACTGAGAATATTTGGACACTACCCGCAGGTCTTTCCAGTGAGTCATTTCGGAATGGTTCGAAAGTAGCTTTTCCGCAAACACACACCCTTAGCGGTGGTGGTGCTTCGCTGCTGCTCGACGAGCGGAGCTTTTCAAATGCATTCCCATGGCTCTCCTGTCCAACGCACCTCCGCACTCCAACTTCCCCTTTCTCTTCCATCGTCATCTTCATCCTTGTACTCCTTCCTTCCTCTTCACTTTCACAAGCAGTAAGAGTCGTCCTCCCAAATTCATCGCTAGGGCTCTTCGAGAGTGGAAGGAGTACGAGCAAGCTGTCAAGGACAAGGACCTAGCCAGGGCTCTCAGGTTCCTCAAATCTGTCAATGAATCCTCCGTACGGACTCAGCAATTCCCCGAGTTTACTCAGCCCTCCCCTTCTCCCTATCCTCTGCGTGGAGATGAGGCGGGGTTGTTTGGTTTGGAGAGGGATTGGGAGGTTTTGGACACTTGCTTGAATGCGGATGATATGCGACTCGTCAGCAGTGCTTATATCTTTCTCAAGGATAGAGGATTTTTGCCTAATTTTGGTAAATGCAGGAATATTGGTTAGTTTCTCACCTTTTCCTGTTGTGCTTTCTGAGCATGATTGGTGTTTGCTATAGTTTGATTGAATGGGGTACCAAGGCAGATTTTATTGATCATATCTGTTCTGATGAAAGTCTTGTGCCAAAAGGAAACACAGTACTTTATGTGCAATATAAAAACTTGTCAAAATAACACTTACCAAAAGGTAATCAGTGAGATTGGGATCGTTTGTTGCTCCTATCTTATTCATTGTAACTTCCTTTTGAGCACTACAAATAGTAAGTAGCTTATCAGAACAAGTAACCTTCTTATTACCTCCTTACGAGCAATCAGGCACATCGCGCCCATATGAACCTTAAGTTTATGTTGATTGTCGGGATATCATTTAGGGAGGGGAGAAAATAGAGTAGAGAAATGAATAGAATGGAAAGAAATTAAGTTCCATATTAGCTCGAGAGAGTAGAAGAGTGCGTACAACTTGACCCCCATACCCTGCCTAGACGGGATAATTGGAATGTTGTTGTCGCATTATCTTGAGAGAAGTACATGACAAGGATCTAGGATTGGGTCCCCGATTATTTTTAGTATCCTCATCCTTCATTTGGTAAACATTTATTGTTTATGTATCTTCTTGGATTGAGAAGGCTGGACTTTAAGGGTTTATTTGGCGCCAAGTCATTGCACCAAATAAGTTCAAATAAGGTTTTAATCAACACCTTATCAACTCCTTATGAGCTCAAATAAGTTCCATATTAGCTTCTTATGAGCAATCAGAACATTGCACCAAATGAACTCTTTAATCGTCACAATCTTTGGTTCCTATTCAAATATTATTTGATATAGTTGATGCTAATAATCGTAGGACTTGTATGTATTCCACAATATTTATCGTTGATGCGATGCAATTTATTCTGGTCATGAACTTTGTTTATTACTTCATTTTCCACTAAACACACTTCCATTTCACGTGCAAAACATTTAGATGTCGGTTGTGACATCTTGATAAATGGTCAAAGTCAAGGGTGTACCATTTATTGCTTTTGTAAATGTCGGCTGTGAAATCCCGTGTCTGTTGATTTCAGCCATCGAGGGGCCACGAGATATTACTCCAAGTGTTCTCAAGTCCTCCACTGGGCTAGAAGGTACTGTTTCTTGCTTAGTGTCGTCTTTACCTAAACTTATTAATTCAACTTTGCTTTCCTGGTACCTGGAAGTTTGTATATGCATTTGCATCAAATAATTAAATCACAAATTTGGGATTCTGCAAATAATCTTTCATTTTTTCTTTCCAAATGTGTTGTGCAAGATCAATTTATGTTGAAATTCATGTTTATTGATCTTGTTCCCATGCCCTTTTCTGATTGCAGTTTATAAACTATCTCCTAAGAAATGGGGTCTTTCTGGTGCTTCGAGTACTGTTCTGTTTGCGTTGCTTGGTGGAATATCATTTTTACTCTCTCAAGGAATAGATATACGACCCAATCTGGCAGTGATTCTGGGTTTAGCTTTTTTTGATTCCATTGCTCTTGGAGGCTGCTGTGTGGCGCAAATATCCAGTTATTGGCCTCCTTATAGAACACGGATCCTTGTTCATGAAGCAGGACATCTCCTAACAGGCAAGCAACTGATTATATTAGTATAAATAGTTTTCCTGGTTATCTATTTGTGCATATAGTTGAGCATATAAAGTTGTATCATGGCAGTTTTTAAACTTCTGTTGCTATATGCCATTTGCAGTTGCATTATTTGCATGCCATTTTACTTGCAAATTGATGACTTGATTACTAACTTATTCTGCTCATTCATGAAATAATACCTTTTGCTGTATATGCAGCATATCTTATGGGTTGTCCAATTCGTGGCGTGATACTGGATCCTATTGTGGCAATGCAAATGGGTATTCAGGGACAGGTGATTTGAATTTTTTTGCCTCCCTTTTCTTGTAACAGGGAAAATTATTTATTCTTGATTTTTGGTTGATGCATACTACTACATATCATTTAACTTGAAGAATCTTCTTGCTCTTTTATACCCGTGGAAGTAAAAGTTCATTTCTACTTGTACCCCGAAAGGAAAAATCTATGAAAGTCACCTGGGGTAGCAGGAGATGTCTAAACCTTTATGAATATAACATTCTATCATCACAGCACATCCATTGCACAGTAGATTGAATCTAGCTCCGAGATACTTCCCTAATTAGCATTCTCCTTTTCTGTGGTACACAGTAAATATTAAAAATGGTGCACCTAACAATCTGATTCGGGTCTCTATTTTCCTGCTGAAATATTCACCTGTTATTTTCAAGTCTCATCCCAACTGCCTAACAATCTGATTCGGTCTCTATTTGCCTTCTTGATCATCTGATGATATAAATGGGGCTTTCACCTGACATGCACACAAAACCATATAACAGTTCACTTCTATTTCTTGTCATGATCTGCAATCTGAACCAAGTGCTGAAAGAATAGATATTTAAATTTCTGCTTCAGCATGATATTAGCCATGTTGAATAGCCATGTATAACTAATCACACCAATTACTTAAGGCTACTTTTCCATTCCCCTTGCACAGGCTTCTTTATAGCCTACATAGTTTTTGGTTCTGCTAAATGAACTCCTTGAACTTCTAATCTTTCTGGTTTATTGATGTTGGCTGTCCATGAGGGTCAGGCAGTGACTGAATCTGCTGCAAGGTTTATGCTATAGCTGTTCAACTACTGCATTAATTGCTTGTCTTCTTTAGCTCCGAAGCTAGTGCTAATTCCCCCTATGTCGCTGAGTTTCATTTATCTATGAGAAATAGCTCGATTCCTTTTTTCTCTACCCGTATAAAAATATCCTTAACTCACAGCTGTTTGCTTATGCATACTGCATAAGCTGTTCTGCCCCTAACTCCTACAGATCAGGTTGATATAATAATTCACAATTGGTAATGAGAAGTACCTAAATCCAACAGCTTTGCCTTGATTGCATCACTGCTTGTTTCATAAGCTGAATACCATAAGGCAAGAATCTAGCTTTCAAACTCTCTATTTTCTCTGTTATCCTCTTAACCAGATCATTACATTTTCTAATTTTGATTGAACAAGAAACATAATAGGAATTGTACTTCCAGTTAAATTTCATCTTAAGCAAATTCACTCTGTGCAGCCCCACCAAAGAAAACTTCAAAATTTGAACTATTGAACACTGGTTTCATGAGCTGAAGCATCACAAATGTGGCTCATGTTCTTAAATATCAGCTTGACAGATTGCAGATCTCTACTATTAAAGAGGGGGGAAAAAGAGAAGCAAATCACTAGCAAGAAAACTATGTATTGTATTTTTCATGGCTAGGAAGTGATGGATGAAATTTGGTCTCCCGTTCAGATTCTCTATCAATTTAGTCTTGTATTTCATAGTTAGCACAAGAGGGTAAGGTTATGACTTATGAGATCTGAATGGAAATGTTAAAGACCATCATTGAGGAGAATAGTTAGATAGTGATGAAATCCACTGTAATAATCTATGGGGATGTTCCATGGCCATCATAAGCTGAATTAAAAAGGCCAATTTACTGGTTGTAACTCCCATGCTTTCTTGAGATCAACTTAATGTTGATACTGGTTAGTACACTCTCCAGCAATGATGCTGGACACTTATATGAGCAATAATATTGTCATCTAGCTGTCTTTCTGGTGTAGAAGTTGAAATGGAAACCATATAGTCCAGAGACATCTGTAATCTGAATAAAGCATCCTTCACTTTCTTTTTAGTTAACTGTTTGTTAAAACTTGGGTATCGGTTATTCGGTTCCAAATTATTAATTTGGTTAGGACTTAGGAGATCTAAATTGCAACTTGAGAGATGATATGCGCACTTGTTTAGGAGTAGGAATCAATTTCAGGTGGAGATGGTATGGTGGACTAACCTTCACCAACCATAGCACTGATGTATGGAAACTAGGTTTCGCAGGGCATGAGGTATCGGTAGCAAAAACTCAAATTGCGGATCATAAACCAACCCAGCTCTTGTTTCTCCATTATGGGCAGCTGAATCCCAACTTAATTGCCTAATTGCATAAGACATTCATCTCTAATTGACATCCATATGGATACAGAGCAGCTCACTTCTAATATTATACCCTGCAATAATATAGAATTCCTGATATTTGTTATGGATCTTCCTGGAATCACTAGTCTCACTCAAACCAGAGGGCTTGAAACACTGACAAGATCGTTAGATATCCTTTTGTATCTTTTGAATAACATGGGTAGCTAGGTCCCCGACTAATTCCACGGAGGCCTAGCTTTGCGGTCCCCTACTAATCCCCAACCCCAGCTATCCACTTGTATATTCGATTCAGTGCACTGTATTGGACACCGTCAGCTTTTATCTTTTAGATATTATGATTTTTGGGTTCTAACCAGGCTTGAACCTTCTATGCTTATAGACATGACATGCATTAGTACAAATCCTGTCACTAGAGAAAGAGGATTTCATTTTGAGGATTATATGATTATGCATATGTCAAAATCAAGAGAACTGTTTTCTATTTTTCACAATAATTAAAGAGATGCTAAGGGCTAAGGCTGAAGCTACTTGCCCTTTTTTATTACAGGCAGGAACTCAGTTTTGGGATCAAAATCTGGAAAATGAGCTTGCTAGCGGTAAACTGAGCAGCACATCTTTTGACAGGTAGGTTGTTCCCTTGCTTTATGGTTGATATTGGTTGCACAAGTTGGAAGAAAAAAGTTTAGTGCTTGGAACTGCGAATATAAAAGACACAAGAAGGAAACTAACTGGTTTAGAAATTTAAAACAGCATGGAAGAAAAAGGATAATGTGGACAAATATGTGGATATGTTGGTCTGGTATGCAAATGTTTTATAAGGTCTAATACTTCATTTGCTGATACTTCTTTTGGTTGAATAGGATTTATGATGGTAATTCTCTTGTTCTTCACTACTCCCTGCATGTTTTATTAAGCTTTCACTTTCGCCTTCTCTTTTCTTCTCTACCAACACTTACAAACTACAGCTATGAACTATTCTCTTGGATTAAAATAGCAATACTGCTCATGGAATCTGCTTATTTTCGAGTTTTTGATTTAGTAGTCGACTCGACTGCAAAGTCTTTCATTGAAACAAGAAAAGACAAGAATCATTCTCCTGTTTATGTTATGCATTGTGGTAGTTGTGTATAACAGTCATGCTACTTATAGAGAAATCTCTAGAACATGCAACAACCTTATAGTTTCATAGCATTTTGCAAATAAGTATGCCACCTTTATTTTCAAATGTAAATTGACATGCTTTGAATTCTTTCAGTCTGCAAAACACAAGAAATTGCCCAGTCCATAGAACATGAGTTATAATACTTAACAAAACTATCGGATATTGCTTCAAGCTCTTTATCAGGAAAAATATGAATTCAAATATTTAATACTAGCTTAGTGCAATGTTTCTTTTAGAATTGGCTTGCTTATGCAAAACCACCTCTTAACCAGGAAATTGTCAAACACCACCCTTAAACCTTCGTTGTTAGCAAAACACCACCTAATATCCATAAACCATCAACGAGCCATTAGCAAAACATATGGGCATTTTTGTCATTTTAGTATGCATCACCTGTCTAGCTGATGGTGTTTTTTTTTTGTCCAAAATGGTGTTTTGCTAACAGTGAGGCTTTTAAGCAATGTTCTTAAAGATGCTAAGCACTAAGCAGGGGGCCTAGGTGGAATAGGGTAGTTTTGGTTATTTTCTTGCATTTTAACCCCTGACCCCTGTCCATAATACATATAGAGACTATAGACTAGTAAAAATTCATCATTTCAAAAACAACAAATTTGGTAGCTATTGGTTGTGGATGATCACCTGTCTTGACAAGAGCTTGAGGAGAGAGAGAAATTGTATACAGAATGACCTGTTTTTTTGTTCTTTTCCATTAATTAACACTCCAAAGCAAATGTTCAATTTTCTTCAATGCAAAACCACTACAAAGAAGGATTACATAAAAGACTATCAGAAAAAATAAAGTAATGAGAAGATTAAATTCTACAAGGTGGTTGCTAGACCAACCTTACTACACGGCTCCGTGTGCTGGCCTATTACTAAAACTCAAGAATATAAGTTATCAGTGGCTGAGATGAGAATGTTGTGATGGATGAGTGAGCATACGAGACTTGACATAATCAGAAATGTCGACATTAGAAGAGAGGTTAGAGTTGCGAGTATTGTGGGCAAACTGCGGGAGTCCAGATTGCGTTAGTTTGGACACGTTCGTAGGAGGCCTACATCGGCTCCGGTTCGTAGGTGTGAGAACTTGGATATTGGAGAAACCCGCGGGGGTAGACCTAACATGACCTCCATCTTCTGAACCTTTCGGAGGATATTGACATTGGATAGAGACCAATGGAGGAGGTGCATTCGGGTTGCTGATGTCTTTGTTGCTTTGTTGTGTCCTGTTGTCTTTGTTGCTTTTCTGGATTCTTTTCTGTCTCTTCTACCTTCTGTGAAGCTTGGTACTATGTGTTTCTTATGTCCTATTTTGCTGGGTCTATCGGAAACACTCTCTTGACTCGTTGATGGAAAGAGTGTGTACATCTTGACCCCAAACCCCGCTTTAACGCGGGATTAACTGGGTTGGTGTTGTTGTTGTTGTATCTAGAAAAGTAGTCCAGATTCCTCTATTCCAACAGAGTGTTTGCAAAAATATTATCAACACAATTTAACTTTCTTGTTACCCTTAAAAATTAGAATACTTCATCTTTTATCCATATGGACGCCTGAATCCCATTTCATGGGTCTTATTGTGATGCCTTAAAACTAACAGTAAGGGTATGAATTTGTCACTTTTTCATTTACTTGTCCTTTTCCATTAATTGTTGCGCTTTGAGACCTGGCTGGGTAATCTTCTGTAATGCCTAGTCTGAGGTCACGTTCCATTATTGAAGCAATAGTGCAATACCATTAAATCATTAATGGTTCTTAGACTATTATCATTTCAACTTAGCGCTTATTTGTCCCTCGTTTAATGAAAATGTTCAGATACTGCATGGTACTTTTCGCTGGCATCGCGGCCGAAGCTCTTGTATATGGTGAAGCCGAGGGTGGAGAAAATGACGAGAATCTGTTCCGGAGCATATGCGTCCTTCTACAACCTCCATTGACCACTGCCCAGGTAGCTTGCTTGTACTACGTAGTACCTACTCATTGCCATTAATCAAGAATACAGCTCTGAGAAGATGTCAACTTAATCTACTCTGTCTTGATGACTTTTGTAGATGTCGAACCAAGCTAGATGGGCTGTTTTGCAGTCTTACAATTTGTTGAAATGGCATAAAAGTGCTCACAGAGCTGCTGTTAAATCTCTGGAGGGTGGTGGTACTCTTAGCCAAGTTGTAAGGAGTATCGAGGATGCTTTGTCTTCAGCCAGATGAATACAAGAGTGTATAAAAAAGCTTCCTGGTAGCATTTATATGGAAAAAAGGGTCACAATTCTGTGATTATTTTTTTATCCAACTAGTTCTTATATTGTGTTGCTATTGCATTTGCAGGATGTCGTAGAAGAGGTTCCCACAAGCAAAATGTGCATGCGATCAAATTAGACAACTTCTCTACCTCAATTCTTTCCCCTTTTCGATGAGTTTAGATATTACACCCATACCTGCGTGACATGGAAACTTCAAAAATAAAAAGTTGATAACTTGCATATAGATCAATAACTTCAAAGATATTATACTATTCATTAGTATTATATTGTAACTATAAATAAAAATAATTTGTACTTCAATAGAACTGTAAGATATTACAGCTCTCTCAATACTACTGTCTTTTGTTTGGAACAGAAGTTGTCACGAGTTAACGTTGTGTTCTCTCATTTTTCTTTGCCCGTTAACACAACTCTAGTTAGCAATAAAATGTTAAGTTGCAAGAAATTTCAGGAATAGGTTTGATAAAAGAGTAGTTGATATGGTAGTTAAAGCCGACGGATTATTTGTGTTAAATATATATTAATAAGCTAGTAAAGTGTTTGATAACATGTAAATAGGAAACCAGAAACTGTGAAAAGTCTGGGGAATTAGCCGAGGAAAAGTTCTAATTTTAAAGCTATGTAAACTAAAAATCTTATATTTATTTCATTTAAAAATCTATGAATCCTTCACATTGCTCTCTATCAATCTGATCTGTTGCACGACCTCTAGACCTGGGCAAACGCGGGTAGGCCTGCTCGGCCCGCCCCGTCCGTCCGCATTAGCGGGCCGGCTTGGACATGGGGAAAAGGCCATGCGGGCTGCTAGGCCCAGCCCGTGTCCGCAGCGAGTGCGAGATTGGACAAATTAATCAACCCGTTACGGGCATAGCGGCCCGTAATAGGTATAGTTAATGTATTCATATATACACTAATTAGTAAATCTAATTAGTAACTATAGTTACTGTTGTTATAAAAAAAAAACTGTAGTTACTGTTTTTAAAACTGGAGTAATATATATGTACATTTTATTAGATTTATTAGTAACTATATAGTTACTATATTACTGTTTTTTATTACACACACATATATACACA
The DNA here is from genome assembly GCA_037127255.1 of Persicaria tinctoria. Taxonomy (NCBI): domain Eukaryota; kingdom Viridiplantae; phylum Streptophyta; class Magnoliopsida; order Caryophyllales; family Polygonaceae; genus Persicaria; species Persicaria tinctoria. Next base: position 34,234,936 of record JBANSL010000012.1, on the reverse strand, counting down.
CTAATTAGCAATGTTCTAAAAGGCGTTAGGCGGCCGTTAGGCGGCCGCTAGGCGGTGGGTGGCCGTCTAGAGCCTAGGCGGTGAGGCGGGTGCCTAGGCGGACTTAGAACAAACTTGATTATTTCCTTATATTTTAACGCATACCATATGTCAATAACTCATATAATGTAATAATAATTTATAATATCACTCATAAACCCAAATTTGTGGTGCTTAACTAACACTAAAATAAATAAATGCAAAAAATACGCATTCGACGGGTGACTCTAAACCTCCTAAAATCTAAAACAATAGGTTCGACTCAATGGCAAATACATCCCGACTTGGGGGATAAAAAATTCCTAATTCGAATAATCACATGCCTAGAAGCTAAAATTGAATAATCGTTGGGCTAGGCGGGCCTAGGCGGCGCTTAGACGGAACTAGACGGGTCTAGGCGGAGTCTAGGCGGCGCCTAGGTAGGACTAGGCGGTGCATAGGCGGATTTCCGCCTAGAGGGCCGCCTAGGCTTAAAAATTCCTAGGTGCCCTTCCGCCTAGCGCCCAAGCGGTGCCTAGGCGCGATTTTTAGAACACTGCTAATTAGTAAATCTAATAAAAACAGTAACTACATATATATTACATATATATGTAATAAAAAATCTAATTAGTATAGCATTAATAAGAAAAAATGATTAGATTTGCGGGTACCCGCAGGCTACCCGCAACCGCATTCATGGACGGGCTTGGACACAACTTTTATCCCGTTAAGCGGGCTTAGCCCAGCCCGCGCCCGCAACAACAGGATAAAATCTCGGGTAAAGCCCGTTCCAAGCCCGGTCCGCGCCCGCGTTTGCCCGGGTCTAACGACCTCCACATCCTTAGGGTGCAACGCCTGCCGAAGCGCCTGATTGTCTCATCCCCCAGCTTCCCAATCGATAAGATCAGATACTCGTAATCCAGGATCAGCCCCATAAAAATTACCCATTACCTTGAAGTTTCCCGGCTTTGGTACCCACTTATCAGTCCAGACGCTAATCTCCGCTCCATTTCCAACACTCCACATATGACCCTCCGACAACACCTCCCGTCCCTCTATCATACTCCTCAAATATAGCTCGGCATGCGTCCGATCTGTGCCTGCATAAGCGATGTTCTCGGGTAGTATTTAGCCTTAAGAAGTTTAGCCAGTAATGAGTCCGGGTTCTGCAAAAATCTCCACACTTGACGAGCAAGCAAAGCAAGGTTGAATTTCTCCATCTCACGGAACCCCTTCCTCCCTTTGCTCTTCGCCCTGCACATTCTCCGCCAGCTCATCCAATGCGTCTTCTTCCTTCCCTCTCCCTCACCCCACTAGAAGTCACACAGAATCATCTCAATCTCCCTACGCAACTCGACAGGAAGCTTGAAACATGACATAGTGTAAGTGGGTATAGCTTGGAATATAGACTTGATAAGAGCCTCCTTCCTTGCCCTTGACAATACCCTCTCCTTCCATCCCTTGACATTCTTCCCCACCCTCTCCATTAGCTGCGCAAAGATCACTTTCTTCGCCCTTCCTACCATCGTCAGCAATCCCACATACCTATCATGTTTCGAAACTTCTTGAATACCGACTATCCCTTGAACATTCCTACGACACTCTACCGACACATTCTTACTGAATGACAATTCTGACTTTGAGAAGTTTACCTGTTGTCCTGACGCCTCTCCATAAGTATGGAGCATATTTTCCACTTTCATGCTTTGTTGACAGGATGCTCTCAAGAACAGAACACAATCATCTACAAAGAACAGATATGAGATAATGGGTGCCTGCGGTGCAATCTGAATCCCCCGGATCCTCCCATCAACCTCCCCTACCCTCAACATACCCGACAACCCTTCCGCACACAGCAAGAAGAGGTATGACGATAGGGGACCCGCCTGCTGGAGCCCCCCTCTCCGGCCTAAAGATCGGTGACGGGCAACCATCTATCAGAACAGAAAAGGATACCGAATTCACGCAACCCATAATCATCCCGATCCACCTCTCATCGAACCCGAACCTTCGCATACAATGCTCTAGGAACCCCTATTCCACCCGATCATATGCCTTGGCCATATCCAGTTTCAGAGCCATGTATCCTTTCTTCCCCTCTGTGGTCTTCATATGATGAAAAACTTCGAACGCAACCAATACATTATTCGTAATCAATCGGCCAGGCACAAACGCACTTTGACTGGGCGCAATTATCTTCCCTAGCACCTTCTTCAACCTATTAGCAAGGACCTTCGACACAAATTTGTAAATCACATTACATAAGCTAATGGGTCTCAGATCCTTCATTCTGCACGGGTCTGTTACCTTGGGTATTAGTGAAATGAAAGTGTGATTCATTCCTTCAGGTAGCAGTTTCCCATTCAGAATTTCCAAGACAAACCTAGTGACATCACTCCCGACAATATGCCAGCCCTTCTGATAGAAAAGTGCTGGCATACCGTCGGGACCAGGTGCTTTTGTGGGGTGCATGGAAAAAAGGGCGGATTTTACCTCTGATGCAGTAAAGAGAGATGACAGCTGAAGGTTACAAGTGTTTCGATTCCCTGAGTTGCCGCTGAAGGATTTGCATTGGCATCGGACTTAAATAGCGAGGTAAAGTAATCCATTGCCATCCTAGTCATCCCCTCCCTCGACCGTTCCTCAACTCCGTTATCCGTCACCAGCCGCTGCACTTTGTTCCTCCTTCTCCTCCCCGACGCGTTCTTATGAAAGAAGGTCGTATTTCGATCCCCACACTTGAACTCATTAGCCCGAGCTCTCTGAAACCACATCATCTCCTCTCTACCCACCTCTTCTCTCCAACTCCTTTCTCTCTCGCACTAACTCCCCCGTCATCCCTTGAATACTCATATTATCCAGTCGTTTTCTCATCTTGTTTAACTCAACCCTCACATTTCCAAAATCCACTCTGTCCTAATCCATCAAATCTGCAGCACATCTCTCGATTTTCTCCCTTGATATTTTTGTCTGCAGAAACTGCTCCCGGGTTCATCCACCCATTCTGAATGATTTCCATACAATTCTCATCCGAAAACCACATGGCCTTAAAGCGAAACACTCTCTCCTTCCGTTGAGTCTTAACCGACATGCTTCCTTCCATGCATTTTTTGATTGGCAAATGGTCTGAATTGCATCGCTGCATATGTCTCACCATGATATGCAGGAATTCTTCTAACAACTTCTCATTCCCGAAAGCCATATCAATCCTTTCCTGAATGAAAGCCTCCCCCTCCTTCCTATTATCCCAAATGAACCTATTACCCGTGAACGGAATCTCTCGGAGTCCAGAGTGATCAATTGCATTACGGAACTCCACCAGCCTATCAAATCTCGGAGCGTTGCCTCCTTTCTTATCCGCCGAGGATGTATACAAATTAAAATTGCCAACACATAACCACCCTACGTGATCCTCTTCGCTCAACCTTCGTAATAGGCCCAACGTGAGGTGTTTATTGTCGCCCTCAGGCCACTCGTATATACCCATCCACCTCCAGCTTCTCCCATCCCCCAATCGCATCGTAGAGTCAATATGATGTTGGGTATATGATTGCACCCGCACATCACTGTCTCCATTCCACATAAGTGCTAGACCACCCGATCTTCCCACACAATCGACTACAAACATGCCACTGTATCCAAGCATCACCCGAACTTGTTCCATCCTCTCCCTCCTACATTTAGTTTCCATCAAAAATAGTACCTTCGGGGTCTCCTTGCTCATCATCATGGCGAGCTTGTTAACTGTGCGGACCTTCCCCAATCCTTGGCAGTTATAACTTATGCAACTCATGGCTCCCAACAAGGGACACCGTCCCCCGCCGATATAATAGGATCATCTTCCGACATCCCCGCCATCTTTCTTTTCTTACCAAAGCCTCTCCTTCTGCTCTGGCTATGTCTCCCTCACTTTCTATTACCATCTCCTCAGTCTCCTGCCCTCCCTCTTTACGTTTTGTGCCCACCTTCTCCTGAACCTATATACTCTCTTTCCCTAAGGCTCCCTCCCTAGCCACCCTTTTCCATTTTATTTTTCCCTCTTTTGAGGCTATCTCTTCTTCCCTTTTTTAACCCCCTCTTCAGCAATCCCCTTCCCCTTAACCCCACTTTCTCTACTCTTTGCCCCCCCCCCCTCACTCTGATGCTTGTCTTTTTCAATTTTGTCTCCCTCTTCACTCTTTTTATTTCTTTCCTCACCTCCCTCGATAATAGTCTCATGCACATAGCCCTTCTTACCCTCTATACTCCTCCTCCCCGCCACCTCTTTCTCCTTTAAAATTTTTGGTGTTTTACCCCCCCCCCCTCCCTTCCTCATTCAGCCTCACCCTCACCACTCCCTCCAGCATCCTTACTTCCTCATTGTTGAGCTGTTATTCCCCCGAATCTATCATAGCGTCTATCTCCTCCTGCTCCTCTAGCCACTCAATCAACGTTTTCATTCTCCCCACCTTCCCCTTCTCCCTCTCCTCTCCTTGTCCTCCAGTCCGTCCTACCATTCTATCCACCATCTTCCTTTCTTCTTCCCTCTCCACACTACTCATCTGCCTCAATGTTTTGATAGGCGAAGCTCTCAACCAGTCGCCATACTCATCCTTGTAGTGTTCCTCCTCTCTCCACTCACATTCCCCTTCTATATGCTCTAACCGATCACACAAATAGAAAAAGTTAGGCAATCTTTCATATTTCACCTCAATCCAAAGACGTTTCCCCTCAAGTGTAACCATAACACCCCTTCGTAATGGCTTTTGCAACTCAACCATAACTTTCATCCTTATAAACCTAGTACCCATAAGCAACTCTTTCTCATCCAGTTCAAGTATTCCCCCGAAAAGCATGCCCCAACTTCTCAGTCATAGCCTTCGTGTAAGCTCCTAGCGGGACATCATACAATCTAATCCAGAAAGCACACTAGGAGAAATTCATCGTCGACGCCTGCTCCATTCCAGGCTCTTTCAGAACTAACTGAGCTTTTTCGAATGACCATGGTCCTCCCTTCAGCACCTTCTCTTTATCCTCAATCGTACTAAATTGAAAATTGAACAGATTCTCCTTGATCACTATAAACAAAAACCCATGCTTCGTCTTCCACGCCCCCTTCATAGTCGCTTTGAGCGCTTGACCGTTAGGCGCCCTTCTAGCCATCACTTTCCCTACCAACGATAACTTCCCTTGGACCGAACTCCCCTCCCTGATAGTGTCATCCCTTCTCAATGCAATCCCTTCATCCGTTGTCAAATGAATCCCCTTTCCCCTACTCTCCATACTTACGCCAAACCCTACCCGCTGATGTAGCCGATGCCAATCCTGAAACCTACAACAAACAAAACGAAGAAACTCGCACAGACGGCGAGGACTACCTAGCTCTCACAGACCTCGGCCGGAGAGGAGAGTAGACGGCCGAAGATGATCAGGGAACCAACGCCGACACCGCCTATCGCCCTAGGGTTTTCGAAAGTTGTTATTTAGAGATCAAGGTTCGACCGATTCAAATTAAATTACAATCTTTCCATATTCATAAAAAATATTTGGATATAATATTTTCTTTCCATATCCCTAATGAATATTTGAATATACTATTTTCTTTTCATATTCATAATGAATATTAATCCATAGAAGCGCTATTGAATAATATTAGTTCATATTCGTGTTGTTTACATATTCTATATTCATTCACAATGAATATTCTTTAACAAGCAATTATAATTTGATTAATATTTGAATATAATATTTTCTTTTCATATTCATATGGAATATTAATTCATAGAAGCGTTATTGAATAATATTCATTCATATTCATGTTATTTCCATATTCATATATTCATTCATAACGAATATTCTTTCCATATTCCTTGTGAAAATAACGCCATAATTAACTGGAGGTGGCAAGTTCACGTAGCAAAAATGATGGAATGAAGAGATTTTGAGAGAGAAAATTGAAGCGTTTATGGAATTTCACTTATAGTTATTACCTCATCATGACGACAAAATGTCTTCAAATACATGCGAGCCTTAGCCGAGGAGGTGATGATCAGATTATATACTTATTAGTCCAAGCGATGGAGGTGGCAAGTTCGGCTCGCGATGAGTTAGTTTACTGTTCAATCGTCATCTTTATAGGAAGTCATGCGATGTTCTTATTCCAAGAACGTTCTTCTCCGATCAAATACCTTAAGAACTCAACTCTGGGGGGTTTTAGGTCAGGGAGATATTCAGAGCTCTTCTTCTTCTCTCTTGAATCGTCCCCCTCTCTTTGAGGCTGAAGGGGGGTATTTATAGGGAGGCCAAGCGAGCAACTTGCTGGCGACCTCGTCGTTTAACAGGGGACACATGTAACGCATGCCCTCATACTAGGGAAGTAGGTATTACACGTGGCACTGTTAGAGGAGAGGTGCTTGACCCATTGAGCTGCTTGTTTGGGGCCTTACAAGGCCACGAGGAATTGGTGGGACCTGTCATGATTTCTGCGCAGGGTTACGTTAATTATCCTGATCGCGAGGCGATCTAAACTGAGAATACTTAGGGTGCGGAGCCTGGATAGGGTCTGACTAGGTACTTTGTTCGTGATGAACCTTGTAGAGGGACCAAACGTCTTTTTGCGTTGGGTGGCCTATTTATGACATCATGTCCTTGTTAGTTAATAGGCCTATTTTTTATGGCATCGTCATATCTCCTCGTAACCGGATCGCGAGTGATATGTTGTTCGCGATTGGGTTTTGATAAATACGATGCTTCCCGCCAAAGAGCTTTTTATTGGATGGGCCTGAAATGGGCCCATTGTGTTTTCGGCCCATTCGGGGGTGACCCCATAGGGACCTATAAGTGAGGTTTTTGCTCTTTTAGTCTCTTCATTTCACATTTTCAGAGTCAGAAAGGAGAGAGAAAGTTGAAGGGTTTTCTGCTTCCGGAAGGCGAGATCGGAGTCAGGTGGTGGTTCATTTCTCAGTTCTTCAAGCTTGTCAGTGCTTCTCTTCTACTTCTTTTGAGTAAGTGTTCCCTGATCTCCTTCGTGCTTTGTCCGATTTTAGATTTGGACTCGTACTTGGGTAGTTTTTTAGGTTAGGAGGACGAAACCCTTGGTGGCGTAACCGCCCTCTTCCAATGAAGGGTATGGTGGTTACGGGGTTGAGACTGGGGTGCTCCCGTGCGTCCCCTTCCCTCCTTTCTTCTTTTTCCTTGGGTTGCAGCTGATTTATAGTGGGGGAATTCCTTGGTTACCTAGTGGTGGTACGGCGGCATTAGGATAGGGTAGTGTTTCTCTTGGGGTTTTCAGGGATTTGTCGATGGTGGTGAGGGGACGAAACCTTTCGACTCCCCCTTTTCTGCCTTTCTAGAAGCGACTTCTTAAGAACCGAGAAACTTTATGAAGGAGACTAAAAGGCATTTTTTAATGTCCTTTCGAGGGGCGTGTGAGGAGCCAACATAAACCTAGAAAGGGTTTTTTTGGCGCCAAATCTGTTTCAATCGCGATGTGAGAAAGGTCATTTCCCCTTGTTGATTTTTCTTTCTTTACGTCTTTCTAGGGACTTTTCTTCCGAATATAGCTTAAGATGTCGAATGAAAGCGATAGCCAAAACCGAAGTATGGATTACGAGGATGAGGAGGTTAGCTCCTCGCGTACAAGGACAGAGAGCCTAGCACAAGCTGATTTGAAACCCGCGGTTTCCCCTGGTCCCCCCCCCCCCCCCGGTGAGTAAGAAGTCACGGGTGGTGAGGAGAAAGGATACTGATCCGGGGACCGTTCAAAGCGCGAAGCGATTAAAGATGGTTGGGTCCATCAAACGCCCTCTAAGGAGAGACGATCCTGAGTATTGTCATACCTCGGAATCCATTAACGAACTGGGGAAGAGCGAGTCATCTCGCGTGGCAAAAGAGAGAAAGAAATCTATTCATGTAGTACCGAGTGACTGTCGTGCTTCCCTATAAGAAATCGGAGGTAGACAAATGTAGCTTTTGCGAAGGCTACGTTTCTGCAGCCCCTCCACCCTTCCCCAAAGTTTTCGAAGAGCGTGTGGCTCCCATTGTGACTAAAACATTGGGAGAACCATCAATTCTTGAAGCTGAGCATCTGGAGATGATAGCTAAGTTTTACCCATGGCCGGTTGGGACAGAAATCGGTTTGGCCACTAGAAAAGGGGGATGTCTGAATGCGTACAAAGATCACGTCGTCGTCCACCTGGAAAGTTTTCTTCAAGGGTTCCGCCTTCCTCTCCCCCAACTTTATTCAGAATTTTTGGCACGTATAAACCAATGCTCGTCCCAGCTTGCTTTTAACGTGTAAATGTACCTTGAGTTCTATATCATGCGGTGTGCCGCTATCAAGCAGACACCGTCATTGGATCATCTCTTTTCTATTCTTTCCTTGAGACATAGCGAGGGACTGGTGTCCGCTTCCCTGTCTGGGAAAATAGTTGAGAGGTTGTCTAGCAACTCGGGGTGGAGAAAGAAATGGTTTCTTGTTCGCGATTCAACAGGATCCTTTTTTTAACTTTGTGACCCAACCCGACAAGTATGCTCCTCCTCCTAAAAACAAAAACATCGCGATGGAAAGATGGAGGGTTGCATTTGGGGAGGGGGTCGCGTCGACACGGAGTTACAGAAAAGTCGTAACTCCGACTCACCTGGAGATGGTCGGGCTTAGTCTTCCACACCGTCCGGGTCAGTGTCTAGGCGCTTTAAGCTTTTTTAGTATTCTGATCGCGATTTTCTTTGAGTGCCTTTTGCCTCAATTCTCTTGCAGCTATGTTGATTGACAAAGCAAGGATTTCCGCCCTGGCGAAGAAAAAAGGTGTGGCCAGAACTGCTCTCACTATCACCCCACAGGAGGGTGATAAACAGCAACATATCATACATCGTGACTCCTCCCTTGCGATGAATAGCACAAGAGGGAAAGAGCCCATCGAAGATAGGGAAAGTGTGTCGTCAGAGGACATACCCCTGGCTCAACGACAGTGAAAAAGGCCTAGGGAGGAAACGACAGTTATCAAACTTCTTAGCGTTGAACCGATCACTCTCTCGGGTATCTCGATGACCGCGTACCGGCAACTTGGGTTTTCTCTACTCGACATCAAGAAGCTGGCAGTCCCCGGCAGGAGCTGCCTGGCTGAAAAGGACTACCTTCACAATCTGATAGATGAAGAGTTGTTGGAACAGGGTCAAAAGACCGGGGGCTGGGTAACTTCCTTCGCGATTAGTTCTTCCCTACCTGTTTTATTTTGTACGCATGTTTATTATCCTTTGTGTGCTGTTTGTAGGGCAATCTGCAATGGTCCGAGGTGGACGGACGTTTGAGGAACTATGATGACACAGTGAGGGATTTAAGGAAGATAAACAAGAGTTTGAAAGCGAAGGTGGAAAAGTTGAAGGATGTAGAACTCCAAGAGGTGACTATCAACAGTTTGCGAGAAGCTGTAGAGAAATCCGGGAAGGAAGTGGAGGTGGTGAGAGGTGAGTTAGACGTATCGCGGGTTGAGCTCTCAAAGCTCCAAGATATGGGGTCCGATTGTGAGTTAGAGATTACACGCTTGAACGGTCGGGTTAGGGAGCTTGAGACTGAGTTGGAGGCGATACGTGAAGAGCTTACCAGTGTGAGAGGGCAACTGGAGCGCTTTACTTCTGGTGAAGATGTTGTTCTTACTAAGAACACACTTCACGAATTCAAGCAAAGCGACGAGGGCCAAGGGTGGTTGACCAGCTTTATGGCAAAGGACGATCGAGGCCGGTTGGATCGTGACCTCGATATAGATGGGCAGGTCATCCTTTATGACAAGGTGACCGATGCCTTTATGGAAGGAGTGGATGGTGGGGTCGCTCAGAGCGTTAACCATTTTGCTCACCTTAGGGACACTGTGAGGATGTTTCCTCCCAGTTACGAGATTGAGGACATGAAACTCAATGACCCTCAATGTGGCCTGCCTCCTCCGCTCAATGCTCCTCTCAAAGAAGTTGCAGCCCTCGAGCAGCTTGCTGGTGAGAACAATCCTGATCCAGCTCGCGACGAAAACAACAATCCTCCGGCATGTCGATGCTTAACAAACCGTATTTCCACTTTTTATCAAATCTTTGAAGTTGTCTTGTGTTGGGAAGTAGAAAACATTTATGCCCGTGGTGGGAGCTTTATGCTTTGCTGCGGTTTATACATTATTTTTTGGATGGAAAACTTTTCGGCCTATGACAAGCGGTGCATCTTGTCATGGTGTTTTGATGTTTATGAATATTTATCTTTTCTCTAGTATATTTCCGCTTATGTTCTGTCGTTGTTACTCTTAAGTAGAAACTGCTATTGTTAATTCTCTTGGTTGAAAAGTAAGTTCGTGATACCCTTACCCATCTCCTGTCATTGAGCGTTTTATATAATGAATCGTTATATGACAAAAGTAGGGTTCACGAATTTATTATATATCGAAGTGCTAGTAGCAGCTTTGAAAAACTGTCTTTTATTTGTTATGACATATAGTAGGAAATGATTTATATCTCTTCTTTATATTTCTTCGTAACATAAGTAGTCAAGTAAAACATCTCTGTTTTCTTCTAGGCCTGGTTGTTCTATGGTGACATCAAAGTGTGATTTTTCTTGTGGAGAATCACACTTTCATTGATCCTGTCAACCTCGTGGAGCGGATAAGGTGTATTTGTGGTGAATTTCGTTGTGCGCATCATGTCCATTACTATAAATGGGAGAGTACTTTGGTAGTTTGTGGCGCAATTTGGCAATAATGACGTCTGTCTCGCCGATAGATATTCCGGGTCAAACCATTCCTCACGTGAGAAGATTTACCCGAGATATAGTGGTAGAGGGACACTTGTAAAGACTGGTGAGTTTTAATTAAACAGTTTGATTTTGTACTTGGGAATTGATTTTTTTTGAGATCTTTATTGTTTGTTGTAGCCGTTGCCGCATGTGTATCGTGATTATGGTGACGAGGCTCTTTGATAGCATGCATTTAGAGAGTTATAATATGTTGCATTTAGCTTAGTTATGATGCATATCATGCATGGTATAAGTATAATTTGCATATTTGTTCTCTGTGTGGTTGGAGTCGGAATCTACATGCTTTTATTGATTATTTAAGGTAATTGTGGATCCGAGGAGGAGACATGGGTTGATAACGCATTAGATGAGAATGTCTAGTTGATCGAAGAAGCTTACATGAAGATCTCAAGAGGTCCTGAGAAGAAGAAGCGAACCTAAACGAAGAACAAGACTGCAGAAGTTGTCGTCAGACATGCTGAACTTGTTTTGCACTTTTTGGAGGCCTCGGTTTTTCGATTAACTATTATGACCATGCGTTGGAAAGCTCTTTCAAAGAGCTACAACTTTCCTATTGACAAGAAGAGCAAATTCGAGACGGATTTTCTGGGAAAGACCGATGCAGCGACCACCGCATGGTGTGCAGCGGCCGCCGCCAGGGCCGATGCAAGAGGAATGCTGATGCTGCGGCCGCAACATACATGCGGCGGCCGCCACATCTGCCGTCAGCACCAGTACAATGCGTTTCGTTTAATGAAACCCTATTTTTTATTCTTAGTTGTTTTGTGGCCGAATTTGGATGATATTTAAGGCCACTTTTAGTTATTTTTGAAGGACTTCACTTCTATTCTACTTTTCATCAGACAATTAGAGAGAGAGAGCGATGTTCGCCATGGACGGCTAACCTCTCTTCGTTCTACTTGCAATTTGAAGCTTTATTTGGATTGATTGTGAGTTTCTGAATCTTGTTCCTTATTTCCTATATTTGAATGTTTTAACTTCTTTGTGCTTGATTGTTTATTATTTTGTTCTATCTTGTCTGGCCAACTTGTTAGATCAATTCAATTGCTAGGGTTTTGTAGATTCTTGATTGCGAACCTTAATCCAAGTAGCAAACTTGTCCCTTTAGGGCTGATTGAACTAATTGGATGAGTAGGAAGTTGGATGTGTTGTTAAATCCCTCTTTAGGGACTGCAAATACCTTGGCTAATCTCTGAACTTAAAGCTATCAATTGGGTTAAATCCTTCTTTAGGGACTGTTCGATTGATAAGGGTTTCTAGGACTGATTGGACTAGTAACTATATTAGGTCGGGACAAGGGCATTCATAGGAAAACTAAAGGACAAGAGGAAGTTACAATATCAATTCAACTAAATAAAGTGGATAGTTGTAGGTAGAGCGATCTTCTCTAAATTGTTTTGCATCAATCTGTTTATAGTTTATTTTGCTTTCTTTCTTGTTTCAATCACCAAAACCCCCCTTTCTACTAATTGGTAAATACACATTGCTAAGAAATACTTGTTTCTCTGTGGGATCGACCTCTTACTTGCTTGCTATACTAGTTTGTAGGTTTGAGTTTTATTTTGATACGGTTTATGCGACTAAAAACCCTTCATCACTCTTGGCCTTGTATAGCTATGGACGCGGGCAGATGAAGAATAATTGGTGATGGTTGAGCCCTTGGGCCTTCATAATTATTGGTTTAAATCAGGTTGGCCTGAGTTTGTTGTTTCCAATGAGCTTCAGATGGGAACACGCTTGATCTTTGAATATGAAGGGCACTCTTGCTTTGATATTGTTGTCGGGAACCATGACCCAGATGAAAATGGCGATGCTGATTTTTCTGTTTGGTGTTGAACGGGGTAGTGGGGGACCAACTCTTGCTTTTTCTTTAACAAATCGCGATAGTAAATGTGCTTTTTCGATCTTCTGTATAATAATTAAACAAGAGTGAACGTGTTACTCTTGTTTGTTGATAAGTGTTCGTTATTATTGAACTAAAATCCAGGTAACAGCTAGCGTACTTACGTAGTCTCCTGTGTACTCAACGCGGTAGGAAGACCTAAAAAGCAATCTCCAGCGTCCTTAATCTCTAGCGTTATATACGCGATGAAGGGAACCTAAAAAACAATCTCTAGCGTCCTTGGATGTTGAGGAGATTGAGTGAAACTTAGATACTCTTCAGCGTAATTTACGCCATGGAGAGACCTAAAAACAATCTCCAACGTCCTTGGACGCTGAGGAGATTGAATTAAAACTTAGGTAATCTCCAGCGTGTTAGACGCGATGAAGAAACCCAAAAAAAATCTCCAACACCCTTGGACTTTTGAGGAGATTGATATAAAACTTATGTAATCTCCGGCGTGTTAGACGCGATTGGAAAACCTAAAAAACAATCTCTAGCGCCCTTGGACTTTTGAGGAGATTGAATTAAAACTTAGGTAATCTCCAGTGTGTTAGACGCGATTGGAAAATCTAAAAAACAATCTCCATCGCCCTTGGACTTTTGAGGAGATTGAATTAAAACTTAGGTAATCTCCAGCGTGTTAAACGCGATGGGAAAACCTAAAAAACAATCTCCAGCGCCCTTGGACTTTTGAGGAGATTGAATTAAAATTTAGATAATCTCCAGCGTGTTAGACGCGATGGGAAAACCTAAAAAACAATCTCCAGCGTCTTTGGACTTTGGAGAGATTGATTTAAATAGAAACAAAACTAAATCATGTAGTTCGTGTTTACCTCATACTGCATAAAATAGAAGTACTACCTAGCGAGCTAATTAGATTTAATGGAAACCATTCGCTTCTCGTCCATCATATCCGGCGGCATCAATCTCTTCCTCGATGTCGTAGCCCTCTTTGTCCAAAAAATGGACTTCGAATTTTGCTTCTCCCAGGTGAGTGAAAACTATAGACGTCTCTAGCTCAAGGCCGTGAGTTTCGACAAAGTCTCTCCAGCCGCGCGCCACCCAGTGGGATCCATACACGCCTCCTGTAATATAAACAGGGAAATCTTTGACGATACGGGTAGATAAAAATATTTGCTTAGGTACCTGGGGCTTGAAGTGTTCATCGAAACAATATGGCAACATCATGTGTATATATTGCTCGCTCCCGACTAAGTAGATGTCGAAGACGAGGGGATTGTTCGAATTTGGATCTTGAGTATTAGTTTTATTTTTTATTTTGTGTGTGTTTGTTCCTTACAGACTTGGATTACCTATGTTTTACATACCTTTTATAGAGGCGTGGGAAGGCTCGGTCTTTACTTTCTTGTGATAAATGACTGTTTCCGAATATGAAAAGTAACAATGGATCTGACTGGACCCTGAAAAGGTTCTTTCCATGTGTAAGCCATGCAGGTTATTTTGGAAATCTTGATTCAGACCCCTGTCTGGGTTCAACGCATGTAATAAATTTTGTTGCAGCCTTCGGGGTCCGTATCCTTTTATTTTGAATATATAAAGGGGTGATAGTGATAGCAACTCATTTATCCCTTTTAATTGTTGCTTTCTTTGTTTGGTGAAAAGAGAGATGGCGTCGTCCACATCTAGGATGCGAGAGTTTTATCGTTGTATTGATGCAGATGAAAGGCTTGATCGTCTGGTAAGATCTTTAATGTCCAGAGTGTTGTAAAGCCAATTGATTTTAAAGTTTTCATGAAATGTCTTTTTATTTTGTAGCCTCTTCCCTGTGCCTTTGAAAGGATGTACGATCACGTTGTATCCGACCATGTTTTATTGGTTTCCTCAACTGGGCAGAACTTCCGTGTTGGGGTTTCAAGGGATCGTTTCAATCGTTGGTGGTTGACTGAAGGTTGGAGGAGGTTTGCGAACAGTAATGATGTTCAGGTCGGATCGTCCATGGCATTTTTCAAGTATGTGGGAGAGCACCGCTTCCAGGTTCTTGTACTCGAAGATGAGTAGAGCTCCGAGATCGCCACTTAGACGTAATAGGATAGATGATGTTTATGTCAGTTTTGCTTAATCCTAATCACGCAACCAGTACTGTGGAATTTGTACGCAAGGGGTTGTATGATTAAATAATATTTTTTAAGTAAAGTTTCGATTTTTGTGCTCTTGTCTGTTTTTGAGTTGGGTGTGACCGTTCTGTGATATGACCCAATATGCATTGTCGGGGTGTTAGAGGCGTGCTTTTCAGCTGTCACCACTTGCCTCGCATGCAGTTGATCCTATAAAAAATCTTTTGGATTGACGCTATTTCTTTGGCATGACGTGGCGATGTAAACTGCTAATGATTTGCTTTATTTTTTCATAAATATGATAGCGCAGGGGATAGCCGTGCTTATTTATCTTTGTAGTTTGTATGTATTATCCTGATTTGAAGCGAGGTATCATGACTTATCCGAACCCTCGTCGTCGTGATTTTTTCCGTTCCATCGACTCCGAGGAGAAATTGGAATATATGGTAGTGCTCCCGTCCCTTTATTTGTTAGTTTCGACTTTGGTGATTTTATAACAGAAAAAAAATTTGTTTCGACGATTTGCAGTTGCTACCTGACTCTTTTGGTGTGATGTATGATCGCAATGGATTGAGTCACGTTTGTTTGGTCTCTCCTACTGGACGAGAATTTTGTGTGAGGGTGTTTCGAGATAGTCAGGGTCATTGTATCCTTACTGAGGGTTGGCGTGCTTTTGCCGAGGATAGCGGCTTTCGTGTTGGGGGATCTCTTATTATTTTTAAGTATGAGGGGAGTAGCCGCTTTACGATAATTGTCTTGGAAGCGAGTAAATGAGTTTTTCGTGGTTGGCACTGGGACTATATGCTTTGCTTTTGTAGTTTGTAATTCCATCTTTTGTTGCGTGGATTTAAATTTTGCTGCTATTTCTTCGTACCTTGTTCTGGGTGTAATATAATGATTGTGTTGTATGGATACTCCGAAATTTTGCTTGTATACTTGCTTATACAACTTTAGGATTGATGAATTCGTTCTCACCAAGTTTGTTGGGTTTTGCATTTGAACTAGCTTGTGTGGTTTTATCTTGACATGTGCAATTAATTAATCGCGATGGACTAAGATTCAAGATTTTTATCATTATGATCAGATAAATCCATATTGCCAACAAAATAGGATAAGACACAAAACATATTGTCTCTGTTAGATTTCCAGATTATTCGGCGAATCAACCACGTAAGTTACTGCGATATTTGCATATCCGTGTTCGAAAGACACGTGATTGCTAAATTTATTCTCCTTGGAGGCGTGCTTGCACATCCGTGTTCGAAAGACACGCGATTGCTAAATTTATTCTCCTTGGAGGCTTGCTTGCACATCCGTGTTCGAAAGACACGCGATTGCTAAATTTATTCTCCTTGGAGGCTTGCTTGCACATCCGTGTTTGAAAGACGCGCGATTGCTAAATTTATTCTCCTTGGAGGCTTACTTGCACATCCGTGTTCGAAAGACACGCGATTGCTAAATTTATTCTTCTTGGAGGCTTACTTGCAAAACCGTGTTCGAAAAACACGCGATTGCTAAATTTATTCTCCTTTGAGGCTTACTTGCACATCCGTGTTCGAAAGACACGCGATTGCTAAATTTATTCTCCTTGGAGGCTTACTTGCACATCCGTGTTCGAAAGACACGCGATTGCTAAATTTATTCGTGGCAACACTTTTTATTAGGTTTGGAACTTTCATTCATAAATATGAAGTGGTGTACCCAATCGGAAACTTTGGTGACCCCTATACATAGAAAATCTAAGTCATCAGACTTCAAATATGTCTGGCGTTCCATGACTTCGCGAGGATTGTGCCTTCTGAGTTTTGGACATTGAACGAACCCCTGTCCACCTCTTTATGGATGGCGTACGAACCTTCCCATTTGGGCTCGAGTTTCCCTCCAGTAGTTGCCTGTCGAAGGACCATGTCTCCTTTTTGTAGTGGGCGCAAGAAAACACGCTTGCTATATCCTTCAGTCAGTCGACGTTGATATTCATTGGCTTTGAGACAAGCCGTGTCTCTTCTTTCTTCTCGCAAGTGGAGTTCAAGTTCAAGAGCTTCATCGTTGGTGTCTTTGTTGAAGTCAACAATTCTGGCTGATGGAATTAATAGCTCTACCGGGATGATTGCGTCGACTCCAAACGTCATTGTGAATGGCGTTTCTCCGGTTGGGCTCTTAGTTGAGGTTCTGTATGACCATAGCACAAGTGGTAGGATCTCTGCCCATTCTCCTTTTGCTCTCCCTAACATTTTCTTAGGGCGATCAAAATCTGGCGATTTGTTGTCTCGGCTTGTCCGTTGGATTGCGGGTAAACCACCGATAAAAATTGGAAGTCGATGTGGAGCCTGGCACAGAAATCGCGGATATCCTCGCAGTCAAATTGGGGACAATGATCGGTGATGATGGCTTGAGGGACTCCAAAGGGGGCAAATCATATTCTTCCAAAGGAACTTGCGCACTTTTTCCGCCGTAATGGTAGCCATGGCCTCAGCTTCTACCCATTTCGTGAAGTAGTCGACTATCACAATGATGAAGCGTAGCTGGCCTGGTGTTGTCGAAAAAGGGCCCAAAATATCCACCCCCCACATCGCGAAAGGACAAGACGCAGATATACACTTCAATGGATGAGGAGGGCGATGGTTGAGGGATGCATGTCGCTGATAGGGGTCGCATATGTGGATGACCATTTCAGCATCCGCTCTGAGAGAGGGCCAGTAGTATCCTAACCGTGTGATTTTAGATGCTATAGCCCTCCACACTTGATGATTGCCACATAGGTCTGCATGGAGCTCTTGGACGAGGTTAAGACCTTATTGGTTTGAGAGTTGAGACACAGAGGAGGTCTGGGAGGTTAAAACCTCTTTTGTATAATTGGCCATCCTTGACCCGAAAGCGGGCCGCTTTTATTCTGATTCTTTGGCTATCCCATTACTCGCCTGCTAATACGCCTTTAGTTATGTACTCCATGATAGGTACTCGCCAGTCTCCTAGGTTGGATATCCTGAAAACTCCTTTGTGGATTCCTCGAGCATGCTTTTGTTCAATTACCACGCGATCGCTCAACCCCAGGGGTAGTGTGGCTCCCATTCTGGCCAATATATCGGCACACTCATTCTGCTTGCGAGGGATGGATGAGATGGAACATTTTCCAAAGGCAGAAGTGAGTGTTTGTACGCGAGCTAAATACTCAGGCATCATTTCTGTCTTGGCTTCGTACTCTCCTTTGACTTGTAAGGCGACCACATATGAGTCTCTGAAAATCTGGACTTGTCAAGCCACGTTGATCAATGCTTTTTCAATACCCGTGATCAAAGCTTCATACTCTGCTTCGTTTTTGGTAGCTTCGAACAATAACTAGAAAGATAAATCAGTTATCTCTCCACTAGGGCTCGTGATGGTAACTCCTGCTCCACATCCCCCTACTGAGATCGACCCATCGATGTTAATGACCCAATTTGATAACCAGAGTAGGCATCCAGGAAACCTAGTGTGGTGTGCCCTGCATTGGTGTCTACCAGCTCATCGATAGACGGCAAAGGGTAGCTGTCCTTTGCGTAGGCCTTGTTCAGATCCTTGAAATCGACACACATTCTCCATTTTCCACTGATCTTTTTTACCACCACCACGTTTGATAACCAGGTCGAATCATTGACCTCGCGAGAATCATTGATCTCGCGAATGAATCCGGCTTGTAGAACTTTGTGTACCTCTTTTTTTTATGCCTCTGATTTTTTGGTAGCCATTTTTCTCTTTCTTTGGCACACAGGCTTCGCATCACAATTGAGTTTCAAAGAATGCTCCGCAATTTCTCGCGGGAGTCCTTTCAAGTCTTGCGGCGACCATGCAAAAACATCACGTGATTCTTTCAACATATTCTTGAGGCGATCTAAAGCAGGACCGGTTAAACTGTGACCGTGGTACAGGGCCTCGGTCTTGTTGGGGAAAGGAAAGAAAGTGATCTTTTCCTCGACGATTATGTCAGCTATTTTTTCGGGTCGAACCTCTAGCTCCGCTTGTTGCTGTTCGGATGTGGCCTCTTGTTCGCGCTCATTAGCCGCTTCTTCTTTCAAAGACCCTTGACCGCTTTTATCAATCGCGAATATTCAGATGTGGCCCTTTTTTAGCGAGGCCAAGTAGCAAATTCTGCTCTCTGCCTGTTCTCCTCGAACTTCGCCTACCTTCCCATCAACGCATGGAACTTGATGCTAAAATGATAGACGGAGCATGCTATTTGGAGTTTGAACAGACTCACCCGGTCCATGATAGCGTTGTAAATGGAGGGTAGTTGGACCACCGTGAACTCGATCATGTGGGTTCTTTTGTTTGGTGTTGTGCCCAACGTTAAAGCCAACTCGATCGTTCCGGCCACCTCCACTTCATCTCTTGAGAAAGAGACCAGCTTTCCTGAATAACGATGTAGTGTGCTTTCTAAGATTCCCAGTTGTTTGAAGGCGTCCCAGTAGAGGACGTCCACGGATGAACCGGTGTCGATCATCACTCGCTTGACTATTTTGGTCCCTAGCTGCACATGAATGACCATATGATCTGAATGTGGCATCCTGAGGTCGCGAGCGTCAGAAACGGAAAAACTTAGTACCGCGTGTGCAGTGGATGCTTGTCTGACGCTGGCTTCGGAAGGAGGACGCCTAACCTCTCTCTCGTAGTTTTTCCTTTCTTGTTTGCTGGTGCCCAACGAGGTGGGTCCTCCTGCAATGGTTTTGATGCATTCGTCCGAGGATGGAGGCTTCCGGTGATCCACGTTGAAGCGTTCAAGATGGTTTGATGAAGACCTGGCTTCCGGAGCATTCCTCGCGTCCCTGGGTGGGGGTCGATATCCCCCCTTGGTTCCCATTCCTTCCTCCTCTGTTTTGAGGGTAGGTCCCCCTTCCCCTTCCTCTAGGGGCATACAGGGGATTA
This sequence comes from Persicaria tinctoria, assembly GCA_037127255.1. Lineage (NCBI taxonomy): Eukaryota > Viridiplantae > Streptophyta > Magnoliopsida > Caryophyllales > Polygonaceae > Persicaria > Persicaria tinctoria. The sequence continues at coordinate 34,215,291 of JBANSL010000012.1, read as the reverse complement.
TAAGGTCAGGGCGGACCATTGGGTGATCTGTAATGCTGATGAGGGGCTTCAGGGGGATGTTGCAAATATGGCACCGCGACCGGCCGGTGGGGATTCACTGGTGGGGCACAAATCTGCAAGGGCACCTCCTTTTGAGGGGGAGTCGGTGGGACCCCATAGACAGGGGCAAAATCTGGTCGGGATTGGCCATCATTACATTAGTTGGGGAATCGTGTGGGCATGACCCTGTTCGCTGATTGCATTGTACTTCTTGTATGAGAGGTCGCGGTGGGATGACCGGGTATTGCCACAAAGGGTTGTGGTATTGTTGATTCTCGAAACCTTCCCTTCCTTGACGCTTGTTGGGGGTCCTGTGGTAAAAAGCAGATGGGAAAGTTTGTTCATATTTGCGAGTTTGCCCAGGTGCTTCAGGGGAGTTTGAACGCGATGACACATCCCTGGTGTTGAAGCAACAAGCAATCTTGTTGACGTTCTCGTTTCGCTCCAGATCTTGGCTCGGGGGACCGCCCTCAGGGCTGGGGAAGTGATTGACTGTTGCGGGTACAAGACCCTGCTGTTGATGGCAGACATGGGGATCGCGCTGAAATTGTACCCCACCAGCTTGTTGGTTGAGGTAGGGATTCAGGTAGTAAGACCCCGCGAAGAACTGATACGTGGGGTAGCCACCCCACATCCCATAGGGAGCAAACGAGGGAGGCTGCGCCGCGTCCCAGGGAGGTTGCTGATGGATGATTCCTTCATTGTGATGTTGAGCTTCCTCGTTGGGAGGGTTGTTGAGGTTGAGACCATTGGTTTCTTCAGTATCGTGATGTTGTTGTCCAAATTCTTCCCCAAACAGTGTAAAATTCATGATTCCTGCGGAATAATCAGTGTAAAAAGAGTAATAAGCAATGCTTTTCGACATCTCAGGTAGGGTTTATGAAGAATGAATAGAGTAAAAAAGCAGATAAGAATGTATTTAAAAGGAATTAAAAAGACGTAATATAAATGAGCGTATCGCTACGCGGAACCTCTTATCGTGAAAGGTTCCCATAGACGGCGCCAATGAAGCATTTATGGAATTTCACCTATACTTATTACCTCATCATGACGACAAAATGTCTTAAAATACCCGCAAGCCTTAGCCGAGGGAGGTGATGATCAGATTATATACTTATTAGTCCAAGCGACGGAGGTGGTAAGTTTGGCTCGCGATTAGTTAGTTTACTGTTCAGTCGTCGTCTTTAGAGGAAGTCAGATGATGTTCTTATTCCAAGAACGTTCTTCTCCGATCAAAGACCTTAAGAACTCAACTCCGGGGGTTTTAGGCCATGAAGATATTCAGAGCTCTTCTTCTTTTCTCTTGAACCAACCCCCTCTCTTCAAGGCTGAAGAGGGGTATTTATAGGGAGGTCAAGCGAGCAGCTTGCTGGCGACCTCATGGTTTAACAAGGGACACGTGTAATGCATGCCCTCATGCTAGGGAACTAGGTATTACACGTGGCACTGTTAGATGAGAGGTGCTTGACCCAGCGAGCTGCTTGTTTGGGCCTTACAAGACCACGAGGAATTGGTGGGACCTGTCATGATTTATGCGCATGCTTACATTAATTATCCTAATCGCGAGGCGATCTAAACTGAGAATACTTAGGGTGCGGAGCCTGGCTAGGGTCTGATCGACTAGGTACTTTGTTCGCGATAAACCTTGTAGAGGGACCAAACGTCTTTTGCGTTGGGTGACCTATTTATGACGTCATGTCCTTGTTAATTAATAGGCCTATTTTTTATGGCATCATCAAAAATATTTTGATTTTTTTATTTAAATCATTAAATTATTAACAAATATATTTAAACAACCCTCACATGTCTCTAACCAATGCATAAAATATAAGCAAAACAATAAAAAGGTTTAGCCGAGCATGACTTACCGAAACAGCGGAAAACGGAAAAGTAGAGAAATGTGAGAAGTGAACGATGTGTGTATGTGTGTATATTGTGGCTTAGGAGAGCTGTATCTATAGGCATGGGAGGGGGTAGAAATCAGAGATCTTACGGTAGAAGAAAGCCCAATCGGCTGGATTCGCCCATGCGCAAAATCTTTGAAAACAGCTGTCGGTGGGCGCCAATCTAATGTAGCTCCGCGGAGTCTTGAGCTGATCGTTGCAGTCGGAAGGCACCGCTAGGATCGGCAGGTGCTTCTCTCCTGCAGTAGCTCTTCTCTTCTTGTCTTGCTCGTTTCTTCTTTCGTCTTCTTCCTTGATCCTTCCTTATGCTTCTTAAGCTCCATGTCTTAGCTTTCCTTTGTCTCCTTTAGCTTGATCCTTAGGAATCTGCATAAAACACGTATATTCCGAACTTTGCAACTTTCAAGGCAATGAACGTACGTATGATAAAAACCTAACTAAATGTAGCCTAAATAACTTAAGAATGACCTAAATTATCTATACAAATCGTACATTATCAATCTTCTCTTCATTTCGTCCATAATTTGTTCCGTTTTTTGGTGATGGGTCGCTGTTTTGGTGTGGTTGCGATTAGTTCCGAGAGAGGTTGTAGTATCGGGCGTCCGGTTTGATCGAGGAGATCGTGCTAATGTTCGTGATCTTCGAAGATCCCTCATCTAATGGGAGACATTGACGATTTGCACTTTCTCAAGTGCTGCCCTTTCCAGTGGTGGGTTACTCTGATTCGTCTTCCCGGTCTCGAGACACCATGTGAGTCTTTACAATCTTTCGTGTTCTCGGCATTTATGGTTCTCCTTAAATTTTATTTAACTTCTCCGCCGACAGATTTGATAAGGGGGTTAAATTGTTCTTTCATCTTTAATAATTTGTATTTTTTTTTTTTCTACGTTGGATGTTGATGATTCCGTTGATATCTCAAAAGTTCGTAGATGAGTTTCACCTTTTGGGTTTGTCACATTTCCAAGAGCAAACACAACGGAAAGGCAAAAAACCAGCTGCATACGCAGAGTGCAAGGGTAAAATCGTAATTTACTGAAACAGCCCTTTTCAAACAAAAATAAATCAAACCCCCCACCCCCCGTAAGAGTGGGAGAGGGCGGACTACCAGAGGTTCCTCCGCATCTCTCTCCTTTAATTTTTTTCTTCCAAAAAAATATTCTCAACGAGAGAAGTGCGCGGGAGGGAGAAAGCCACCATTACCATCTCCCCCCTTTTCTAGGGTTTCTCTCTCTCTCTCTCTCTCTCTCACTCTGTTTCCTTCATCTACTTCTCTCTCCGATTGCTGCCAACGCAAACGCAAACGCAGAAAGAAAGCAGGAGGAATCCAACAGCATCCAAGCTGATTCTTACGAAAATGGCGCTCTCTTCACTCGTCCGATCCCCGGCTTCCTCTTCCATCGCCCATCTCCCTCGTTCCGACCTCTCCAGCCCTTCCTCATCCTCCAAGGTATGTCTCTCTGTATCGGAATGCGGTGTGATTAGTCTGTTTTGATCATATTGATTTCCTCAGATTTCCCCGGTTGATTCATTTCAGGTATCATGCGCTGGTTTCAACCGCACTGCCAGCTTCAAGAATCAGAGCGCTGATTTCGGCACCATTGTTTCGGTCCCCTCCTCGTCCTTACAGTTCAGTATCTCCCTCTCTTTCTGTCAAAATCAAAATCCGTCGCCATCATAAAAATAAAATAAAAATACAACGCCGCCATCTGTTTTGTTGTTCGGCGTGTGATATGTTCAAGCCAGAGTATCTGATAGTTACAGATGTGTTTACTTTAGCACTTCCATCACGCAGAATTATTATATCCTCGTGATAAATTTGTTCTTAGTTTTGGTTGAAGAGCTCTACTGCTCTAGTTGGACTTTAATGAAGTAATGCACTGGCTATACATGTGAAAGTGAAATGCTTGCACGAATTATTTTTTCTCCGTGTCTTTTTTTCAGTTTTTTTTTTTTTTTTTATGAAAAGACTTTTTGGAATATTATGAAAATCTTCTATTTCTTTTTCTTTTTTCATTCCTGTTTGTGTACCAACTACTCCGTATTTCTTATTTTCATTCCTATCAGTGTACCAACTATTTGCACATTTTCTCATCAATCAAATACGTGTATATAAATCTTTGTCGATTTGATGAATCCTGATAGAGATTCTTGTTATAAATAGATTTGTTTTTGTCAAATTGTTTTAGGTATGCTTTTATGTTTTCTGTAACTAAACCAGGAAATGCAGGGCCAGGAGTGTCCAACCCATTAAAGCAACAGCCACTGAAGTTCCTCCAGCAGCTCAAAGCAAGTGAAATTATCTTTACTTTCATTATTATTGCCTTGTACATGTAATATGCATATCACTCATATGTTTCATCATTGGGTTGTCTTTAGAATCAAGGAGTGGAAGCAAGACAAAGATTGGAATCAATGGTATGTCTATTTCATGTTCATTAATTGTTTCTGGTTTTGCCATCTATATTTGCAGATCAGATAACTTTCTTGTTGCATATAAAATGTAAAAAAATAATTCAACTTGGTGCATATATGACCAATCTTTTGGATGATAATTTATTGAAAATAAAAGCTTGGCAGACCTTTAGTATTGAACTATCATGATAGATTAAATGTTGGACCTTAAATACCATGAAAGATCAAATTAGACATCAATACAGAGTACTGACAAAAGAAAGGATGTGAAACTTCTGGCCTTCTTTGTGCTTGAAGAAATTTCATTAAAGTTTATATCTGGTTTTTACTTATAAATTGCATAGGGAGTTTGTTCTTTAGATCTGTTTTTTTACTTATAAATTGCATAGATCTGTTTCATTAAAGTTTAGATCTGGGGAAATTGTTGTCTGGGGCAACTTATGTGACTTGTGAACACATTGAAATCGTGAAATATAGTACAAATGCAAAATGAAAGTTGATAGAGCATTGCATCTGTATACTTCAAATGAAAGTATGAAATCCTTTCCAGTCTTGGACTCTTGGTCTATCTTTTGTACGTTGGAGTGCACTGCTGCTGTGGACAACATTGATTTTGGATATGGTTTTGTTTTCTGCAAATCCTGTAATGTGCAATTTTTTGCACAATGTCCCTTTAGGTTTTGGTCGGATTGGAAGGTTGGTGCTAAGAATAGCCATCTCCAGGGAGGATGTTGAAGTGGTAGCAGTCAATGATCCTTTTATTGATGCCAAGTACATGGTAAGGAGTAGTTCATCCACACTTTCTTGATATCTGAACATTTGGAGGTTGTGGTAATGATGTGCTTGCACCTTTTTGTTTGGCAATTCATTTTAGGCTTATATGTTCAAATATGATTCTACCCATGGAGTTTTCAAGGGAACCCTCAAAGCTGTGGATGATTCAACCCTTGAAATCGATGGGAAGACTATCAAAATTACAAGCAAAAGGTAATCAGTTTTGGATTTCTGGCTTTTGTGTTTTGGTAGGTATTGTGTTGGAGGATAAGGATAACCTTAGATGAGCATATAACAGTATTTGTAAGCACTTTGGTTCAGTACCTTCTTACATGAGAAGCTGTTGCTGTTCAGGGACCCAGCTGAGATCCCCTGGGGTGATTATGGTGTTGATTATGTTGTTGAATCATCTGGGGTCTTTACAACATTAGAGAAAGCATCTGTACACAAGAAGGTTGGTGGATTCTTTTCTGGTCTTTGTATGCGTATCTCTCCTTGCTATGCTCTAAGGAACCTGGATCTTACAATTTTGTGTGGCACTACAGGGAGGTGCTAAAAAGGTTGTGATATCAAGTCCATCAGCAGATGCGCCCATGTTTGTGATTGGAGTAAATGAGAAGACATACAAGCCAAACATGGATGTTGTTTCTAATGCTAGCTGCACTACAAACTGTCTTGCTCCTTTGGCAAAGGTTTCATATTTATCTCAGATACTTTCTATATATCTCTAAATGGATAAATTGGATTGCATGTATTTGGTCGATTTACGAAGATGATTTTTTGTTTACATTGAGTTTGTTGGATAAATTTTCATGAACTCTGACAAGAGAAGTTGTCAATAGTTTTAATGATGTATCTAATTGTAATTTGGTCAGGTCTGTTGTGCTAGCAAAATAAGAAACTACTTGCTATTTTTCACATCTAACACTTGGTAAAGGTTATTTGAATGGGTGAACCCTAGTTATGTGTCTACCAACTATATTATTGTTTTTGAGATATTGTTGCTGTTTTCGTTGTATTTATGTGCACAAGCATGTCACACCAATTCCAGGACATGAACAAAATTCTTGATGTTCTTATTTCACCCTCCTTTGATCATCTTAGGTGATTCACGGTGAGTTTGGTATTGTGGAAGGTCTGATGACAACTGTGCATGCTACCACAGGTTTTCCTTCACTCTTTCGCTTTCGTTCGGTTTATCATATATGTTAAGCTGGCTAGCTTATCATTGTAGTTCTCATATAAATGAAACTTGAGTACAATTATAACTTTATAAGCTACCTTAATATGCCATCAACACATTGGATCGGATTTGCTCGATAAGATCATATGGGGACTCATTTACATTTTTATTTCAGCAACACAAAAAACAGTTGATGGCCCATCTATGAAGGATTGGCGTGGAGGCCGTGGAGCTGCACAAAATATCATCCCTAGTTCAACTGGTGCTGCTAAAGTGTGTAACTATTTCCCAATTCAGTATTCTGGAATATAGTTTTTTTTACTATTGCTCATAAGTTATCTTCTATGCTCCTCTTCCCAGGCAGTTGGAAAAGTTCTCCCTGAACTAAATGGGAAACTTACTGGAATGGCATTCCGAGTCCCAACCCCAGATGTTTCTGTTGTGGACTTAACTTGTCGACTTGAAAAAAACACTTCATACGAAGATGTTAAAGCAGCAATTAAGTATGATTCCATATGAAATTTGCAAATCGTTATAATTAACTCATCCTTTTCTACCCCTAATTATTATGATTTTAGTCTCAGAATTCATGCTTTTATTGACTTCTGTCTGAATTTCAACCCCCTTGTTTCCGTTAGGAATGCTTCTGAGGGACCACTGAAGGGAATCCTTGGATACACGGATGACGATGTTGTCTCTAATGATTTTGTTGGGGACTCAAGGTAAGTCATCTCCATATGAGTATTTCAAGTAAACTAGCTTCCATATCCTCGTATCTTTGTTTGCATCCTTGTGTTTTTTGTCTCTCTGCGTAACAGTATATAAACAAGATCTGTAGGCTAGGTATGAATGGCATAATATTGTGAGATCTCTCTTTTCTCTACTAGAGTACTGCCAAGCATGAGTATGTGCCACACAGAATGCTTATTAAGTATACTAGTATAGTGTATCTTATTCATCTTATAGCGAAAAAGGGTACCATCTTATTATGCCTTTTTTATTGGTGCTTCACATTCATTTAGGGGTGACATGTTGAGTATTAATGCAATCTCAAATTTTGGCTTAGAGTTTGAGCCCTCAATTTCAATGGACATAGAACAAATTGCCTTGTTTAATTCTTTAGTTTGTTTTGGAGCAAACTCATCCATGAAGGATTCTCCCCCTGTCTCACAATGTAACTCATTTTAGACTAATTTAGTTGTATCAAAATATAAGTCGTTTTCGAATTATAGAATATTTTAATCCCGCTAACTAAGCCATATTTCAATTTCCAATGCATAATTTTACTTTCCAATGCAAAAATAATTATTCTTACCCTTGAATAGGTAAATAAAGAGCGGTCATTCCGGGATTCGAACCGGGGACCTATGGGTACTACCCACAAGTCCTTTCTAATTATTCTTACCCTTTATCACCCAATCAACAATTCAATTTTTTTTTAAAAATAAAAATAAATATATATCTTTAATGCACCTTGATAAGTGTACAAATACCTAAAACAACTTAAATTACGAGAGTCGGAGGGAGTATATACTAATTTTTAAAACTCCACTTAGGCCTTGTTTGTTTGAGTAGAAGGGCGAATAGAAAGGAAAGTAATCAAATTTAACATGTAAAATTTGCATGATCCTCACTTTTTTGTGAGTTTAGAGAAGAGTAGAGGGAAATGGTTAGAGCATCCTATGAGAGATGGTTATCTTATGCTCAAATTAGGTAATCAAATGGAGGGAAATGAAATAGATTTTGTATGAAAAACGAGGGAAGTATGGTAATGGTTAGAATATTGATCAATGAATCTTAACTTCAAAATGGACTAGATTCGGTAGATTAACCATTACCTTTCCTTACCTAACCACAAACGAGAGATTAGGGGTTAATCTTTGCTCATTTTGACGCCCTACAGGTCAAGCATTTTTGACGCCAAGGCTGGTATTGCTCTGAGCAGCAACTTCATGAAGTTTGTGTCATGGTACGATAATGAGTGGGGATACAGGTAAATGACATTCTATTCAACCGTGTGTCGATACTTTATGTTCCAAGTGCTAACCACTACATCATAAAACTTTCAGATTGTGGATACTTTATGTTATGGGAGGGCATCAAACAGAAGAGTATAAGATAGGAGGGGTAGGAAGAAGAGGCATAACCTCTCTTGGTAAAGAATAATAGGTTCTTGTAAGGAATTTTTCGACAAGAATCTTGTAGTAGTTCATCCTAAATAAACCAAATGAAACCTAGTCGAATTTAGTAACCTCCAAACTTGCCTGACCCATATAACTTGAACCAGCCAAAAGATTTTAGGATTATATTATTTTGACTTATAACCCAAAACTATATGTGCAGTAACCGAGTTGTAGACCTGATTGAGCACATGGCATCGGTGGGATCAAGCTGAAACTGCAACCGGTTGTCCAATGTTTGGCTGCAGTGGATACTGATAAGAAGAGTTTAGCTAAAGCCGTGGCCCAGATCAGATACATCGGGCAGGATCTAATACGATGATTAGCAGTAGCACAAACATTTATTTTTGAAACTTTGGTTATAATGCATTTGTGTGGATGCCCTTCTTGGTGGCCGAGATGAATGAAATAAAAAGTGTGACTTGTTCTATACAAGCACCCTATTTAAAGCTGACGTGGGCATTTGCCATTGGGAAGACATGCTGCGGTTTTTAGTGATGCGAATTGCGAAAATAATACTCCCATCAGTCTAGAAAAAGAGAGGTTTATAATGAGAATTTGCACAAACCCATGTCATTTATATATTCAATCTGCTAGTAAGACATTTAGGGCTCGTTTGTTTAGATAACTAGGGAATGGAAAGGTAATATCATCATTTTTTGTGAGCTTGGGGGAGAAGATGAAGGGGATTATTAATCCATCCTAGAGGTCTTAGATACCCTCCTTCAAATTAGGGAATAAAAGGGTAACAAATTTGTATGAAAAATTAGGGAATAACAAGGTAACAAATTTGTATGAAAAATGGGAGAAGAAGGAGAATGATTAGAATAGTGATCAATGAATCTTTAACTTAAATATGGACTATATTCATAAGGACAATCATTACATCTTTAACTTAAATATAGACTATATATTCATAAGGGCAATCATTACCTTTTTCCACCAAAAAACAATCGAGGGGTTAGAATAAATGTGGAATGGCGTCAAACCTTCTCCCATTGGGACTCTTATCCCTTTTCAAACTTTATGGATGGCACATCAATACTTACTAAAGCAACTGGGCACTATAAGCTCGATGAGGGTCAAGGATTATTCTGAATGATTTTTCTATAAAAAAAAATGACCTTTACATGAACCACAACAAAAGCTCCATGTAAGTCTTGACAATTATCGTCACTCAAGAGGTTCATCCTTTGGCACAAGAGATGACTATCCGTGCTAGAGATGTTATCAGATCCAGCCATAAACAAAGCATCACGAGAAGAAGGAAGGGAAGCATTGGAAGTGATGGTAGCGGGATACAAAACAGAGGCGTCTGGTGCTGTTGCCTCTGTCAACCGCCATATCAGGGCTTTGAATCCATCCGCACCATAGGGTAATACAACAGTGGAATAATGGTAACAGATCCAACATCTGAGTATACCAAAAGTAGTTTACAGGAAAACCAAAAGAAAAGAAAATGGAATGAGAAATTCAACACTGCCAAGTGAAATTCATGCAGATCTTTCCAACTCATTCTTGGACAGATTTTTTTATTTCTTCTGCAGACCAACACATAATGACATTGTATACCAATTTGTAAAGGAGAAAAATGCAAATCAATACAAAATACATGAAACATCTTTGTTTGATTCAACCGGTAGGGTTCCAACCTTCTGGATGATCTCTCAGCACGATCCCATTCTTGTACAAATATTCAACGAATTCATCTATGAGATACGGCCAGGCACCTTCTGCGTCATAGTTGGACAGTTGGGGGTCCACAGACTGCCAACAGGAATGAGTGTAACATGCTAAGTTCACCTTTTACCACCATAATATAAATCATGTACAGAATCCAGATATCGCTAGGCCTAGGTCCAAGTATCATTAACAAGACAAGGAGTAAAACCTTGTCTTTTTACCAGAACTAATAGCATAAATTGCGTGTCGTGTAAGATCTTGATTTTCAAGAAAAAGGAACTAATAGCATAAATTGCGTGTCGTGTAAGATCTTGATTTTCAAGAAAAAGGAACAGTTTTGCTAACTACCAAAAATCACTTTAAAATTCAATATGAAAAATAGTAACAGAGGATGCAGGTTAAAAAAGAGGGTGGATGCAAAATAAGGCGACAAAATGACATCATAAGCTCAATTCTATGTAGGTTTTAGTGTCACGGAACCATTTCACATTTGGTAAAAATGTTTCCTAATTCTAGAAAGTAGTAGTTTGAACTAGTCATATGCAATCTTGAACAAGCCATCAAAGTTGATTACAATATGTGCTGCTAGGAAGACAATAAGATGTAGTATTGGGTGGGATTAGTAAAAATAAAACTCCTATCCAGCCTATAAGGAATAAACAAACAAAAACACTATCCTGACCAAAAAATAACACTCATATGCCTCCTGACCTTTGGCAAAATGGCATGTGGAATCTTTTTCCTCTAAACAAAGAAGGTATTTTCCATCATTTGTTCCACAAGAATACATTACTGAGTCTGGGTAATAGAACATGAGAATAAAATTTTTGAACTGAGCTTTTTGTTTTCCCGCCGTGAGGAGTGAACAATGTATACCTCTTTAAGAATGTAGTTCATAGTGTAGTGTATCTCGAAGCTTATCATCTTTCATGCTTTCATATTGAGCCTATTTTGTCTTTAGTATATTGATAGTACTTGCAATACTACAATAGGTTCCTTATTGACCAGAAGTATCTCCAGGTTGACACTTTTGAAAACACTCACACTCCAATGCAATGAAAGAAAAAATAACCATGGCATCTCCTTAAAGTCAGTCAGAGTTTAGAGAAAAAGAAGCAAGATATTAACACTAATACAAAACACAATTAAATTAGTTACTCAATAAATAAGCTAGGGTGCCAACCTTCCGAAGAAGGGGATAAAAACGAAATCTTCAAAAGATTTCCAAATCTTACCCTAACAAACTCCAACAATTGAGACCATGTGTCCCGAGAGATTGCCTTGTTATGATGATCCTGATTTATGGGGCAAAAAGAGTGGAAGATAAGCAACCAGAAACTGGTGGAAGAGAAATAAGATCACAACATATAATGTCTTCAATCATAAATGTAAGTTTATTTATACACAATACTGCAAAATAGCAGTCCGACTGGCTCAGCCATTATCACATTTGGATGAAGGAAATTATAAGCCAAAAATGTATGCAAAAAAAAACACAACATTTACTGAAGGATTAGGCAAAGGAAGCATGATTCCAAAAGCCAAGAAAAGGGGAGGATAGAATGACTATGAAGATGCAAAAATCAGGATGGTCACATGTTTTTTGTTCTACAATGGTGGGTTTAAAGAAGGAAGCAATTTGTTCCTTGTAAGATAATCTATAAGAACTTCCCTCTCATATGAAACTTTTCACTTGACTTGACATGCTCCCTTACACACATCTTACATGTTAGTAGTTTGCATAATGGAAGATCTTGCTTAATGGATGTTGCCTAAAAAAGTTTAAACTGGGGCATAAATCTTCCTGCAGGGTTGGATCAGAGAGTGAGAGTAGGCTTTCTTCATCTCCGAGGTGATGTGAGCTCAGACCTTGAAGCTCGAGATTTATAGTTCAAGACTTCAAGCTTTCGAAGAAGAGTGAAAGCTTCTTCATTTTTTTCATAAAGAAGAGTGAAAGAAATATTTTCTGTTGGTTGTTATAAGGACTACATAAAGTAAGAGCGATTGTCAATTTGAATTCTATTTAGTGTAAGAAATCTTTTGTTTTTTTGCTTTTGCCAAAAATGTGTCCCTTTAATAAAGTTTTCACAAGTTACGGTGTAAATATTGTTATAGTGCAAAGATGTCCATTTGCATCTAAAACATAAGAAAAACTTTAGGAATGTGAGATCCCTAGGTTACAATAGTTCCCTTAAAATTTGGCACATAGTCTCCAAATGTGTGGTCGACATAATTCAATATTTCGTCAAATTTGTCCTTACGACATGGATTTCGGAGACATGACCTTCGGACACATGATCATGTCTCCGAAATCCAAGCTAAAGGCAGGCTAAGGTCTGCAATATAAAAGCATGTGAGTATTTACCTGCAAAAATTGGCACCAGTGGTCAATTAAAGGCCAATGTTTTTCTGCAAACAGAAGTTGCCACATCCCAATTGCTGTATCTAGTGCCAAAGACTTCTGGCCCTGAAAGAGTGCGAGAATTCAGACAACTAAAAGACAAATAATCTGCAAACTTTATCATAAAGAGAGAATTGACATCTGCTCTGAATGTGTTCAAGAGGCATATTAGGCAATCAGTCCTCATAATCAAATTCTAAATGTGAAAATTATATCATAAAGAAAGGTTTCCCAATTTGTCCGTGTTCACATGTTCATGTAAGGCTAACAAAATTACATGGTCAAACAACCACACTAAAGGTCTGCTCCCTGATCGATTACACTTTACAGGAATTCTACTTCATCCTGGAAAGCTATGGCGTCTAGAACGATGCCCTTAAACCATGCCTGCTGACATATGACAATTATCATATTCCTATCTTCAATTTCATAGCATGTGTTAAAAGCAAAATACCTTTTCCTTGGCCCATCCGAAAGCAAAGTTATATATCTCACGGAACTTCTCTGAAATATTAGAAGAAAATATCAGTTTAGGATAAAATGGGGGATGGGGTGTGTGTGTGTGTGTGTGTGTTGTGGGGGTGGGGGGGGGGGGGGGGGGGGGGGGGTAAGTATTCTATTGTTTAAATTGCACATGTGCTCATTACACATACGTTCATCTCTTAGTTCAGAACGCATAAATGGGATTCTTTCACGTATCTTCTCCAATGAATCCACCCTGTGGCCAGATATAAAGCTGCAAATGAGACTTCATCACAAAAAAGAGCAACTCTTTATATACTCAATTAAAGAGAATCATCAAACTTTCCCCAGGGCTTGTAATCCACCACTAAACTCCTGCTTAGAGAATTCACACATCGTTGCAGCTTTCATATGCCAGGAGAGTACTAGCTGAAAGAGAAGTAGGAAAGAATAAGACTAGACCAAATATCCAACGAACTTCATCATGAATACAGAAATTAAAATGAAAACAAGATAATTGATAAAAACAGGCCTTCAATCTACAAGCTCAAATTATATAGGACAGAGTGGCTGCACTTGGTGTAAATATGATATTCATCATGAATACAGCAATTAAAATGAAAACAAGATAATTGATAAAAACAGGCCTTCAATCTACAAGCCCAAATTATATAGAAGGACAGAGTGGCTGCACTTAGTGTAAATATGATATTCCTTCTGTTGAAAGATGTTTTAAAAAATATGATAGTCTTATCAGGTGGCATACTGAAACGAACCTAGGGGATGCTAAGAGAATCAAGGCTGATTGATTAGTATAATTATGTTATTCTAGCTTAAGTATTTTATTTCTGCAGTTGAGTCAGTTATAGCTAAGAATTAGGCAAAGTTAGTTTCCTTAATTTGTAGTGCATTAGTAGTTAGTGGGTAGTTATGGGTAGTTTCTACAGTAGCCTATTTAAGTCTTAGTTAGGTTTATTTGTAGGCAGGAAAGTTTTATTAATCAATTGAGTTACAAAAGTGGGATATTCTCCCGGACAAATACTCCTCTTGGTAGTTTCCTAGAGTGGTTTTCCTCATGCAAGTCCTTTGCTTGAGTGGTTCCTGTGTACGAATCCTCGTACCAAGTGGTTTCTATCAATTTGGTATCCGAGCCGTTCATCCTCACGGTGAATACACGTTCTTCCGCCACCAATCTTCCCCACAACAACACGCTGCCGCCGCCGCCGCCGCCACCACCACCACCTCCTCCCCCTCCACAGCCACCAACACCAGCCTCTATGAACCCCCCAGCCGACATTCTCCAGGAACTTATTCGGCAATCCGAACCTTATCAGATTTCAATCATGCCGAATCCAACCCATCCCCTTGATGGTAACCCAGGGAGTTCTCATCAAGGCCAGCCAAGAGGTTCCCGATCCCCACCATATGAGCGACGCCGGTCCTTGGTGTGTTCCGGACCGGGTTTCGAGAAGATCTGAAAACAGAGGTGCGAATTCAGAAGCCACCTGTTTTCAAAGCTGCCAGCCTTGCTTTGGAGTATGAAGCCAAGATGGGCCAAACTCAAGGCCCACCTCAGCCTTCTTTCTCTCATAGGCCCACTCCTCACGAACCCTCTTCTAAACCTAGTCTCCATCTGGCCGAACTCAAACACCGTCAAATCCGTCAATCAGCAATGAGAATACACAAATAGTCCTCTTGGTAGTTGCCTAGAGTGGTTTTCCTCTTGCAAGTCCTTTGCTTGAGTGGTTCCTGTGTACGAATCCTCGTACTCGGTGGTTTCTATCACATACTAGTGACATCACTTAATCACAATGCCCCGTGTTGAACGTTGTGAAAACTCGTTCACTCTATACTAAGTTGATTGGCCTCCATAGTGCCTCAATTAATCAAAAGAGTATAAAAGGAACGCAAAATTCAATTCATCGTACACATGCAAAAGAGAGCCTCAAATAGCTCACTATAAACGTGATATGGTGTTAACTTACTCAAATTCTAATATATATAGAAATTTAGTTAAAATATCCGTAGAAGTTCAATCGAACTCGAAAAACATTAACATACCTTTAACCCCAATATAGATCAAATAACATTTGTTTAAACTATTTATGAATTAAACCAAACATGATAAGTTATCAAATAATGCCGAATTTGACATTCTTGAAACTGCACCAAATGATGCAAGAATCTACCAAAAAAAGAAAGAATATCTCCAAAATACTTGAAAAGCCAACTATTTGAATTTTTTTTTTTTTTTTTTTGATTTTAAAGGTTAATATATTGCATGAAAATAAAAGTATTTACAATGTACAAAAGGTCGGGCCAAGTGTTGTGACAACACTTGTCCTGTGCTACTAAAATCATGGAGCAAGGTCGGGCCAACTATTTGAATGCTATATATATATATAGTCGGGCCGCGAGAGGCATGAATTCTCATCTAATTTCTATACAATTGAACAAAAAAATTGCCTATAATCTTAGTCTTATAGCCAGAGGAAGAGGACATGGGAAGAGCAGGAGCAACATAACTTGGGAGCGAAGCAAGATGAGAGCCAAGATGGGGAATGGCAAGCTTTATCAATGAGTCAAGAGGATATCACAAAGAGAAGTAATGCTGTTTGAGATGGGAAATGGCAGGAATTATGAGACGAGGACAAGGAAGTATATGAATGGGGAAAAGAAAAAGAACAGAAGCGTTTTAGAAGAAAAAAAGCACGAATAAAAAAAAAAGAATATTCATTAGAAAACTTTATCAATTTTAACAACCAGAGCAGTTCATGTCAGATTTTCTTGGTTTCTGTATATTAAACTATATTATAATATATACAAGATGGAGTTGGACTGTTTGAGACAAGAAAATATAATCATGAAAACCTTTCAAGTACAAAAATATTAAACCAGCATTAATGAAATATTATTTCCTCTTCTGCAAGTTTATAAATAAAATAGGGAAAAAAGGGGAACATTTAAAGACCAAATTTGGAAATTAGCACATACCATGACAATATCTTGAGGATCCACCTGCGAAGAAGAAGGAAATCACATGCATTTATACATGGGAGTGCAGATAATGAATAGTCAAAAGCATAAATTGATATGCATCATCATAATTTATGAAGTTATAAGTAGATTTTGTAATTCTACAGTTGATTTAGCAAAGCATTTGTAAATGCAGTCCAGTTTTTTTTACCTGGAGGTCATTGCAAAGGAGAGTAATACCATCAGCCATTATCATGTCAGCATATTGATCTGCACCATATGTTAATGAAAATCATTTAACCAGAAACAACATCTATAAAACTTCTTAGTTCAATAGTTCATATTTTGCATCTTTCTTTTGGATCAAGAAAATGTAAATAATTGGCATTCAACTATTAAGGATTGTGTTAATAATACACTAGCAAAAAGAACCAAAACATTAAAAATAAAATACTATGAGTGATTAGCCAAAGTTAATGGGCACCTTTATATCTGTTGTAAAGCTCCTCCAAACGTCTGCTGGTATGGATTATACTCTGAGGTTGACTGTAAAATACACTAAATGCACTCTCCAGATGCCAATCACTAGCCTTCAGTACCTGAAGTGCAGCCTTTTCACTTCATACCAGCCGGAAAAATGAAACATAACAACAGGCCCAAAAAAATCCGTTAACATGTCAATTTTAGCCAACTTATATCAACTTCAGTGCATATGGATGCCAGCAAATAGAAAGCGAACAAAAGATACAACAAATGGTACAACCATGGCCTACCAAACATGGGAGGGATTCAGTGTAACTGAGTTTGCTACAAAAATATTTTTCTTTTCGCAACCATCATGATAGTGTAATTGAAGTCAATCTGGATGCCAATTGCCATGTTTTTCATCAAAGGAAAAAAATACTGAAGTTTCATCATCTGGAGTTTGGTTGGGAAACTTAGAAGATAATTTCAGCAATATTTGGATGCCAATCAGAAAACTGAATGTTTAGAAGAGAATTTCAGTGAAGTGGAGTTTTAGATCAAGCAATAATTGGATCACAAAATTTATAATTTCATTGTCTGGAGTTAGGTTGGGACTTGGGATAAAGAATACTGAAGTTGTAAGTATTGCTGCGAGTTTTACTGAGAGAGATAATATTTCTGAATGCATTACAAAGGGGGAAACCCAGAATAAATACAAGAATGGATGGAAGTCTAAGGGTTACAATATGAAAGTACAAGGGGTAAATGCATTTAATACCTAGAAAACATAATAATTATGGCTAAAAGTAGACTAGGGATGTTTGTAGTATTTTATAATGTATACATTTGCACAAGATGTGTAAAAATGCACCTTACTTTTTGATATTTTGCTCCAATGGTCAAATGTGTATTTTTTACACACCATTCAAATACAATTAATTTAAAACAAAAAAGAAAACAAAAATCATAAAAAATACACCAATAAAATTATCTTGCTTTTTGAAAAAGTTTTTACACATGGGGGAGGTGATGTGCTCAAATTTGCACATTACATGTTCAAATGTGCACATTTGCACACCCCAAAAGCAACCAATGGAGCTAAAAAATGTCTAAAAATACACATATACACATTTACACACAACCATTGGAGTTAGTCTAACACGAGTAAGGATCATCTACAACCTAGGGTGTGCCCCATGGTGCACCCTAAAATTATTTTTGTAATAAAACAATGTTAAAAAAAATTAAAAACTTATATTTAACTTATATACACTCATATTTATATGTTTATAAAATTTTATCATAAAAAATTATTTTTAAAAATTATAGATAATGAAAATTTGATTTATTTTAGAAAATGATTTTTCTAATTTTCTATAACACATTTTTTATGATAAAATTTTATAAACATATGAATATTAATGTATATAAGTTAAATATAATTTTTTTTAAAAAATTTAACATTGTTTTATAACAAAAATAATTTTAGAGTGCACCATGGGGCACACCCTAGGTTGTAGATGATCCTTACTCGCCTAACACCACTTACAAGAAAAGTAAGACTATCATATTTCCAACGCTCCCCTCAAGCTGTGTTTGAAAAGATCTTACAAATCCGACTTGGAATAAGCTCTTGAAATTGACTATGAGGAAGAGTTTGGATATTGCAAGTTGTTGTATTGGTGTGTGAGAGTTATCTTAAAGATCCACCTTGAACTTCTGTTAGGATGAAGTGCCCATCTACCACAAGAAATTTGAAAGTGCTGATGGGGATCGTGTTCTACTGAACCAGAGGTGTTTGGGACCTAAAACTGGTCATTGATTCCCGCTCATAACTTAAGGAATGAAATTATTGAGTTGAAGAAAACCCAATTTCCCAAGGTTTGAAGTCTCAGCAATGAAGGATAAAAACAGAAAATCTTTTCATCAGTGAAGGCATAGGAAACAACAAAGTACTTCAGCAATGAAGGCTGAAAACAGAATAAGCTTTCCGGCAACGAATGCTGAGAAAACAGGAAAAGGTTCTCAGCAATGAAGGCTTGAGAAACCAGAAAGTTTCAGCAAAAGACTGAAAAACAGATTCAGTAGTGCAGGGTGAGAAAAAAGAACATGCAGAATCAGATTTAGGGGATTTTCAGCAATGAAGGCTGAAAGAGAAGGTTTTTTCCTTCCCTTTTAAAGGATAGCTTAGGATCATAACCTTGAGTACAGGTACCGTGTCAGTTGGAGAGAGAGAACGATAAAATTTCTGAATGCATTACAAAGGGAGAAACCCAGAATAAATACAAGAACAGATGGAAGTCTAACACAAGGGGTAATTGCATTTAATACCTAGAAAACATTATGATTATGGCTTAAGGTAGACTATGGATGCTTATAGTCTGCCTAACATAATTTACAAGAAAAGTAAGACTATCAAGTTTCATTTTTACTTTTTAGTCCTCCCATGAAGCTGACGCTCATTTGGGGATGTGACACCTATATTTCTTTAAAATAGATGTTTCATTGCAATCCCTAATCTTTTTCATGTGCTTCTATTTGGTGCTGCCCGTGTTTGACTATGGTCCCTAGCCCCTTGCACGTGTTTCATTCCAAAAAGTCCCTGTAGCAGGACTAAAAATGAAAAAAAGAAGAAAGGTTAAAGACTATAAATTATAATGAAACATGTTGAAGGTTAGGGACCAAAGTTAAACTGGGGAAAAACATTGGGGACTAGAAATGGAATTTACCCACTTTATTAAGAGCTGAAGTTAAGGGTCATAGACTTTGTTTATGAGATTCAGGGCTTTTTGTTATGAGTAGGATGCCCCTTGTTCTCCTCTTCGGGACAAGGGTTTAAGTTGTATATTTCACATTTTAGTTCTCAAGCAAAGAGCCTAAGAACATTTGAGTTTAGGCATCAAATCTTGTGCTCTTTGCTATACATTAGCATCTCCTCTCCCATCAATCTTAGACATCTACCTTTTGTTGTTTTGTTTGACTTTGCACCACTACATTATATTTGCATGTTTAAGTTCATGATTTGTTTATCCTATCATAGCTTACTACCTTCCCTAAACTTAAAAGGATTGCAGCATTTCCTAGAAAGTGACCTTGCATTGCACGGCAGAAGTTCTGCAAAATTGTGATTTGTGTAGAATCATGGTAATTTAGAGGATTGTATTACAAGCACATAAAGATCCTAAAAATTAAATACACTAAACAATAGAAATCGCGTGATCTAATGAAAAACAAGGAACCCGTTCTTTGCATATTAGCACCACAGAAAAAATGGCAAAACGAAGACAAATTGTCATGGAACCAATACAGTTTAAAATTTGAAATCATATTGTTGATAAAATAACTACCCTGATACAAAACACAAATTGCAGAATACTCAGAGCTCAGGTGAAGTTGGCAACATAAACAAGATCCAACAGGAAATAACATCATAAAGACAACATGCATCAGACGAAAATCAAACATGAAAACTATAATCGCAAAAATGCAACCACTTACTTCACCCCAGTTATTGCCATGAATTGCTGGACTTTGTCCCGGTTACCTCTTCCCAATTTGTTCTGTAAAAATGAGAAAAGTAAACAAATGAAAACGCTAAGCAAAAACTAAATCAAAATACTAAATGCAAACAACTCATAACCAACAACCCTACCAATTCCCCAGGAACAAATCAAGGATCATCAAATTTGGTTTCAATTTTATAACCTAGCTATTTCTCATTCATGTCTCACACAAATAACCACAACAAAGACTCGAGAACAGATAATCAAGGCGCCGAAACATAAAAAAGAACCAGCTCTATCAGACCGAAATCAGAGATGAACCAGACCAAAAAAAACAAAAATTATCCTTGATGGAAATTACAAGTGAGAGTATCGACTGCGGTATACTTCAGATTCAATAAAGATTTAGCAGCGCAACACAAACAAATTGAGAGAAGCGAAACTGAAAAAGAAAGAAGGAAAGAAAGAAAGAAATACAAAATCCGGGGAACACAAAAGATTCGCGAAAGAAATAAGGCATAAAGAGGAATCTTACCATTATCCAGATCAGCGAAAACGGATTAGTTGTTGGAAGCGAGTGAAATCTTAGGGGAGCGTATCGGAAAGAGAGAGAGAGGAGCAAGGAGATGAAGAATCAACTAGTTCGATCGGTGGCTCTCCAGAAACCCCACCTGGTAGTGCTACACTGTGTGTTCTTACTTCTTCTTCGCTGGCTTTTTCAACGACTTCTCACTCCTCGTCCCCTAATTTCCTTACGTCTAAAACAAAAACAAGAAAAGGCCGCCAATGAATGAAAACTAGTCCATTACCTTCCACTCCAGAGAATGACGAAAATACACCGAGACATGAATGGGAAACCGAGGGGCACCACCCAACCCGATGCGTGCAAAAGCGCACCCAAGATTGATGCGGATGGATGCGTGTATGTTGTGTTTTGTGAAAAAAAATGGGCTATATAAGATAATCGGGCTAAAAACCTTGTGAATTTTTTTTAGGAGTGTCCTAGTTTTGTAAAAATTTGGTGGAATGCCCACTTTTCGGATGTATATACTTTATATTACGATATTACCTTTCCTTCTATTATACCGTTATTCAACCCCGTTTATGTTCTCTGTGCTCTTCCTTGCAACTTTCGACTCAATCATCGTTAAAGGAGTGTTGTTTTTGGTCGATTATTGCATTTTGTTATCATAATTGCTTATATGGCGGAACAGATTGTTATATTAATTCAATTCATTCAAAGAGGGAAAGCAAGCTTTTGATGTGCATAATCATTACAAGCTAATAGCACATCCCATTGCATTTCAGCATTAAAAATCAGTAACTCAATATCTTAGATTTAGCTAAGTCTCTATATGTCAGCAGCATAAACTTATGCATAATTTAATCTTATCTTTGCATATCAGTCAATTATAGTTGCATATCATACTTTTACATTTGCACAACATTAATTTATATTGGCATATTATAATCATACATTTTCACGACATCAATTTGTATTATCTCAACTTATTTTTATTTACTAAAAACTAAAAACTAATATTATATTTGCACATCGTGAATTAACTTTTGCATATTTTTCCTTATATTTGCATATCATGCTTTTATATTTGCCCACCATCAATTTATATTTGCATATTATAATCATACATTTGTACAAATCAAATGTCACCAGGGAAACAGATTGTTATATTAATTCAATTCATTCTAAGAGAGGAAGCAAGGTTTGGATGTGCATAATCATTTCAAGCTAGTAGCAAAATGTCTCAGTGCATTTTAGCATTAAATTTCACTAACCCAATACATTAGATTTAAGTTAGTCTTTATATGTCAGCAGCATCAATGTTTCACATAAGTGCTACAGGTTTTTAGTAGCATAATTATTGTTTGTTTTAGATTGATCCCTTTTAATTTTTTTAAGATTGGTTTTAAAGAGCAGTAAATTTATTAAATTGGATCTAAATTCGTGCCTTTGGCACTAATTTTTTTTTTAAAGTAAAATGTCAGCAGAGTAACAGATTGCTATACTAATTCAGTTCATTCCAAGAGAGAAAGCAAGACTTTGATGTCCATAATCATTACAAGCTAGTAGCACAACATCTCAGTGAATTTTATCATTAAAATTCACAAATCTAATACCTTAGATGTAGTGCAGTCTTTATATGTCAGCAACATCAAAGTTTTGCATAAGTGATACATGTTTTAGTAGCATAGCTATTGTTTGTTTTAGATTGATCCATTTTAATTTCTTTTAAGATTGGTTTTAAAGAGCAGTAACTTTATTAAATTGGATCTAAATTCGTGCCTTTGGCACTAATTTTTTTTTAAAGTAAAATGTCAGCAGAGTAATAGATTGCTATACTAATTCAATTCATTCTAAGAGAGAAAGCAAAGCTTTGATGTCCATAATCATTACAAGCCAGCAGTGCAACATCTCAGTGCATTTTATCATTAAAATTCACAAATCTATTACCTTAGATGTAGTGCAGTCTTTATATGTCAGCAGCATCAAAGTTTTGCACAAGTGATACAGGTTTACGTAGCATACCTATTGTTTGTTTTAGATTTATCTCTTTTAATTTCTTTTAAGATTGGTTTCAAAGAGAAGTAACTTTATTAATTTGAATCTAAATTCGTGCCTTTGGCACAAATTCTGTTTTTTTAAGTCAAATGTCAGCAGGGTAACAAATTGTTATATTAATTCAATTGATTATAAGAGAGATACAGTGTTTAGTAGCATAACTATTGTTGGTTATCAATTTAATCCAACCATAGTTGTCTTGGTATTTAAAATAAAACAAAAAAAAAAGATAAAAAAAAAGCCACCATTAGGGGGGGCGTATTTGGTGATGTGAATAGTGACATTGATTTATTATTAATGTTAAAATAAGTAGGGGTAGGGAGGGTTATATTGATACGGTATTATCTTATTGGTTACTCTGTACTTAATAGAAGAGAATTTTTTTTACCAAAATCTGAAGTAATTATTACAGTTACGGGGAAAGGGAAAGGTTAAACTGCATTGGGAACCCGCCCTTTTAAAAAAGAGACAACTAGTTGATGAGGAAGTTGAATAACCACTACTCCTTATATATGGACACACTCATCCAGCAATTCTTATCCATCACAAATCGCCTGAACATATTTTCTTCTCTCTCACAATCAACCAAACCTCAATCCTCTCCTACCAAAAAAAAATGGACTACTGTTTTTACCTACTTACTTTGATCGAGGAGTACTACAACATGTGCTCCGAAGTTGATAAGGATCTGTACCCAGGGTATCACATGCCCCTGTTGGAAGAGGTTGTCGAAACGAATACTGCCACCAAGAGGAAGGATCTCTTGCACGTTATTGAAGTTTTTCAAGGTTTCTATTTCTCATCCTACCAGGAGAGAAGTAGAATCGCTTACTTGATTAAGCGGGCAACTGAAGATGATGATCAGAAGATGTTGGAGGAGGTAAGTCAATTCTGTTTTATATAATATGATTTAAATAAGTATATAAATATTTAACTTTTGCATTTAAAAATGATTGTAGATGCAAGAAAAACTAGAAAAGGTGGAGGGAGAATTGCAGGAGTACATGCTCAACATATTTGAGACCATAGAGGAGGTCTATGAGGAAGAAAGAAAAAGGAAGGAGAAGATTGCAACCTTCCTCGGAAACTAGACGATCAACAGAAGGAAGTGAAGATTACAGACGTACTTTTGATTATTTCAACTTTTGGTTAAAATGTTTGTACTTCCTATCTGTTGATTATCTTTGTTTTTATGTAATCAAACAATATAACTGTTTTATTTTATATTTTATGTTTTAATGGCATTAAATCTATTATATTGATTATCAGTGTTTTTATATACATTGTTAAACTTAGATGGCATAATATAAAGATATAGTATGAGCACAAAATAAACATACAAGTTAAAACAGAAATTATTCTGCCATCCATAATTACAAAATGCAATGATTATTGAAATGAAATGTCTTTGTGTTAAAACAGAAAGTATACACCGTATTTAAGTTAATAATGCATTATTTAAACAAATGTTTTGTTAGTAAACCATAATGTTATACATGCACAATAAAAATACAAAGATTTTTGTATTTAAACAATGCAATGATTATGGGAGATGCGGAAATCTTTCTTTTTCTTCAATACCCATGTATTAGACTGTTGATTTGTTCAAGAATGATGGGACATTTATTTTTATCACAATCAATCACTTGTTTTGAAAATTAAATTTGACATTATATTATTATTTTTGCACAAGTAGTATTTGGGTGTGCATATTGGTACATAATATATGCATATTTTATAGGTAGTTTTTGGTTTGAATGAGATGTTAAATAATTTATTTAATTTTCAAAAAGGAACAACAAGATAACTATAGAAAAATGTGTCTGTTTAAAACCCCCTTCATTAATAATATTATAATTTAATATTATTAAATTTAATATTATTAACTTTTATAATTGAAATTGCAATTTTAATTGGAAAAGCAACTATTATCAGGGCATTAACTATTGGGTGGGAGAAAGTGGTGGGGGGAATTCAAAAGTTAAAATTGAATCATTATAGGCTATAAATACATATATTTTGCCAACCTATTGCACACTCCCTCATTTCAACTTTCTAATCAGTTTTTTATCCTTCCCAAACAAACCTCTCCTCTCCAAAAAAAAATGGCTTCATACGATTTCAAACCATTTGTTGTCCTCCAGACCTTCTTTCAAAATATGGATGAACTGGATTAAAACTCTATCCAGGATATCATATGAATCTCTTAGAAGAGGTTGTTGGACCCACCCGGGCTGACAGGGTTGACACCATGAGAACTGACGAGAGTAGGGGTGGGCGCGGGACGGGACGGGACGGGATAGAGGCCGTCCCGCGTCCCGTCCCGCATATTTTTTGCGGGATGAACCGGGCCCGGGACGGGACGGGCCCTGTCCCTCAAATAAAAAACATTATAAAAAAATCTGAAATTTCAATATATTTTCCGGATTTTAAAGACGTAACACACATATATATAGTTTATAATATATTTTTTATAGTTTACAGTTTTATTATATATATAAATACTTGCCATAGTACATATAATTACACAAAATATCTCTATGTATATTTACAGAAGTATTCACTGTGCATATATATTGATATACATATATACACTATATACACTTGAGCAAACTTATACATATATACTATATACAGTGTATATACCAAGCACACTTATACATGTATATACTATATATTGATCGATATACATACACTGCCAAAAAATAAAACATTGATATACATATATACTATATATAATTATACAGTGTATATACTTATACATATATACTATATACACTAAATATTCACAAACACAAGTATATATTCCCAAGTTTCCCTTTGGCGTACATGATCTTTTTTTATATATATGAGGATGGTTTTTTTAAAATACAAAACACTAAGATATATGCATAACAATATATATATATATATATATATATATATATATATATATATATATATATATATATATATATATATATATATATATATATATATATATTTAATATATATTTATATATATGCGGGACGAGACGGGATTTGCGGGATAAGAAATCCTCGTCCCGCGTCCCGTCCCGCATGATTTTTGCGGGACGGGTCCGGGATTTGCAGGATTTGTGCCCACCCCTAGACGAGAGGGTTTCGCAACCAAATAAATTTATAGTCAAGACCCCGCTATAGTATAGTGGAGTCAGGTTCGTCATCAGGAGAGAAGTCAGCGGTTCTAGGTTTAGTGTGTTTAAGGGTTCGGGAATAGCGGGAAAAGGTGTACGGTTGCTGTCGACGTTGACTAAGACTTGGTCGATGTCGGGTAACTTTGCAGGATAAAAATAATGAAATAAAATAAATAAAGATGCAAACTTCCAAGGTTAGGGATCGCCACAACAATAATCAAACACACAAAAGATAAGATAGAATAGTTATGTAATCACATCAAAGGAGTAAGCTTTCGCCTTTTCCAACAATTAGATAACCCTTTCAAGTAACCCTAATTATATCTACCAATTTTATGTTTATAATTCAAGTTGTTAACATAAATATCTATTCTTTCGAGTAGGCAATAAACATATAAAAGACAGTGGGTGATCAAAACATAATAAATATCAAAACTTTACCTTAAGCGTGAATGACTATCGTCGGGCTCACCCCGACCCTAGAAGAAGGAAATTAGAAAGCAAACAGGATGAAAGAAAATAACTTTAACATCAAACTAAATCTAAAACTTACAAAACCTTCCAAACGTTCCTCCTCCTCCTCCTCCTCCTCTCTCTCTCTCTCTCTCTCTCTCTCTCTCTCTCTCTCTCTCTCTCTCTCTCTCTCTCTCGATCTATCTCCTTGCGCCCGAAGACGACTTGACTTGAATACTTGAAAATCAGCGCCCTAGGGCTTTATTTATAGGCTTCAATCTAAGCTATTCTAGGAAGGAACTATCTATCTATATATAAATTTATCTATCTAAAGATTAATGATTAAATTTGGAAATAAAACAAATAAATCCCTAAGGAAATAAAGCTATTTGTGGATAAATCCTTCTTGACTTGATAGATCTTGATGTGGTTGTATAGAATTCCACATCTCTTGGCTTGCAAGTAACTCTATCTTCTTGGACACAACTCGATCTCGGACTCGACATGCTTCTGGATTGTCCTCGACGTCGACCAAACTCCTCGACGTCAAGTAGGATTTTTCCTCCGGGGTTGCACTCGAGCTCGAGCAGGTTCTGGACTCGTTGGGTGTACTCGACATCGACCAAGTTTGGCCGACGTCGACCAAGACTGTGTTGCTCGAGTGGCTCTGCTCGACTCCGTGTAACTTTCTGGCTTCTGGTGTACTCGATCTCGACCAAGTTTGGTCGACGTCGAGTAGAACTGGTTCGCTTTCAACATTCTGCTCTGTTCTTGAAACACACTTTCCTGAGTCCTCGTTTGTCGGATTGACGCATATGCGCATGCGTTGGAAAGCTCTTTTCGAGGGATACAACTGTCACGAAGACATCAAAGCTTGATTCAGAATGATTAATGGTGAAAATGACGTTTTTTTCGGCTGCACCATCTTTAGCTTCTTCATGACTTTCCTTTAAGCTCCAAAGTGCGTCCGATTTTTGTGAAATACAACAAAAACTTGTGTAGACCTTCATATATTGCAAATAAACCTAAACTACACATATTCTGTATTATTCTAACCCAAATGTATGAAATGAATGTAGAAATCGATATAAAAGTAAGTGTAAAACATGACAATTTAGGCTCACAACAAACATCACATACTTAAGCTTGCTTGTCCTCAAGCAATACTTTTAATTGTCATTCAGGGGAAGAAATCAAACTATCAACATCTTAGATTTATTCCCATATGTCCCTGCAATCAATTATCGTCATTGAAAAGGTAATAGTGTCACAAATCTATACATGTGCAAATAAAAAGCAACATCTACTCACAAAATGACGGTTATGCAAAAACATTCATTCATGACAAAACATTAATAATCAAGAGGACTTTAATTAAGCTCATGGTGAAGAAAAGGTAAAAGGTAAAGTGGTGGTCTATATTTGGGCAATGTGGTGCTAAATCCGGGGAGAACTTCTTCAAACTTGCTTTCTTGCTTTGATGTACTTTATCCTTTCATAATTTTCACATTGCTCATCCTCTCATAAATCACTCTTTGTTTTTTTTTCCACTTTTATGCTTTTACCTCTCTAACCTCAGCACTGTCTTCTCGCGAGTCGCAAACAATGGTGTCATGAATGACCCCGGATACTTAGTGTTTTGGACTTCTCACCTTGGTGTCCCATCCCGCTGAACTATTATCTCAGCGAGAAGGGTCGATCCACCATTATCTCCTGAAGTGACCGGATTTTCTTTCACTCATTAAATTTCCATAATTTTTCAATTTCCTGCCAAACTCCAATAATGATAATAAAAACAACACAAACACCATATAATAATCTCCATAATGTAATTCCATTCTCAACATAATCCCCGGATATGAAACAAGGTAAAGAATGAGAAATATTTAGATCATGTGGAGCATAATAAGGCTCAATATGGCTTTTGTGATGCATAAGCATAGGTATGGCTAGGAAAATCAACATATGAGAATTATATATAAATATAAAGTCCTCCATCCTTTTATCATGCGACATGTCAAAAGCAATTTTAAATTTTACCTCCATTCATGGTTTTTATAAAAATATGCACTTCATTGTGACTTCCCTTTACTAGGCAATTTCATGCTATATCTCTAATGAATCCAATTTTGCATCGTCGAGTTCAATATAACTTCCATGACACTATTCAAAATTTTTCAATGGGGGTGATAAAAATAAACTTTGGAAAACATTCATATGAGCACATGAATAGAATATAAAATCCAAAGTAGCCATGTAGAAGCAATTCAAGAAATAAACTTAAAAGTATACACACACAATGTCAAATATAATTCAAATACGCACAAAATAAGCCCTTCCCCCGCCCTATACTTAAACATTATAGTGTCCTCACTGTATAAAAAAAAGGGTAAAGAAAGAAACTCACTAGACAGGTGTGCAGAACGTCGGAATCGAGTGGTGATGTATGCGCAGAAGTGGTCAACGTCGAGGAAGAGTAGTCGACTTCGAGTAAGAGTGGTCGACTTCGACTATGGATACTCGACATCGAGTAAGTTGAAAGCCTCCAGGGTGGTTTTTCTTCGACCACAGGCTCCGTTGCTCGCGATGGTGGTCGACGTCGAGTACTTCTGCCGCTTTATTTTACCTGCAAGACTCATTAGAAGACAATATCCACAATTGAAAAACTTAAACCAATATTTAAAACAAAAATCAACAGTATCTAACACTCTAAGAAATAATAAATAGCGGGTTGCCTCCCGTAAGCGCTAAATTTTAAGTCCTTAATTAGCTTGACCTACTTCCCTTTAAGCATTAGCCTGGCTCATCTTTGTCCGGAGGTATAGGTGGATCTGGTGGTTCCTCCGGTGGTGGGAAACGTGGGATGTCATTTGGGGGCATTGTATGAAGAAGCTTGAATCACCCTGAGTGAACGCTCCATGGCTCCACTCATTCATCTTCCCTAGCTCCAACTAGCATATATAAAGGATGATATAAAGAAAATTCACATACCTCATAATTGTCTCGCTTCCGCTTCATATGTTGACTTGGTTGTGTATCTCCACCACAGTAGAACGGTGGAGCGGGAAGATATATTTCCTCCTCATCCTATGGAGCTTCATGCCACTTTGCTAGGACCCCATACTTGAATAAGAACATCGGTTGCTCAAAATCGTCGGGGATGGCCTTCACCTTGTAAGGTAAACACAACCTTGGAACACCTTGAGCAATAATGTCTGCTTTCTTCTCTTATAGTGCTATTTCGTCTTGGGATCCTTCATATGATTCATCAACAATAGGTAGCAAAGTAGAAATGAAATTCGAGGAAGGACATACCTGGTTGTCGACATCGACTGGGTCAATTGGCTCGTCGGGAGAAGGGCATGGTCCTTTAGACTGAATGGAAGCCTCAAGCCTTCGGATTTCGTCTTCTAGCCGGACTATTTTCCTTAATCGTGCCTCCTCCATTGCAAGCCTATTTCTCCGTCTCAAATCTTGGAACCATTCTTCCCATTCGGGATTCCCTTCGAAAAAGTCTTCCATCTTTGTACCTAAGATTTGAAATCAAAATCAATAAAGCACAAATTAGTAGCAAAAGCTTGACACCTAGTTGATACCAGTGAGGCGGGTGGTGGTAGGGTATGTGGTAGTAAGAAAAAAGGATAGGCTATTCCTAAACTTTAAAAACAACTAAGCTAGGCGCGATTGATATCTCCCCGGCAACGGCGCCAATTTGACGAGAGTTTCTCGACCAAATAAATTTATAGTCAAGACCCCGTTATAGGATAGTGGAGTCAGGTTCGTCCTCAGGAGAGAAGTCAGCGGTTCTAGGTTTTGAAATACCCCAAAGTATTTTTGGGTATTTATGTAAATATAAAAATAATAATAAATGTGAAAAATTTTGAAATAAAAGAATTTGTAAAATTCTTTATGAAATATATACCTTATTATTTGGTTCTTAGTAATTAGAACATAAAATTTGATTGACATTATTATTGTAAATAAAATAAACATTATTATGGTCGTTTTTATTAGTAGTATAATTATTTTTATAAATAGTGATGTGAGTTCATTATTTTTAAAAGGTGTTTTACGTAAATTATTTCAATACTCAATGCAATATCATTTTGCGTAAAATAAGTATGATTTATGTCATAACTTATTCTATTTAAGATATCTTATAACTAAAATGTTATAATGAATTTATGATCTTAATAATATTAGTTATAGATTTTAAAAGTTGTTTCTAGTAAACAATTATGTTATGAAATCTAATTTGAAATAATTATTTAAATAAAATCACTTATCATAATTTATTTATGTATGTATTTGATTATTTAATTATCTGTATTTTTATCTTTCATTGTATTTATTGATTCCCAAATAAAATAAATAGACATGTAAACCTATAAAAGAATGAAATTATTTAGCCAAATGTCCATTTTATCCACATCCTTTTGCAAAATGTCCAATTAAAAAGAGTTTTTGCTAAATGTCCTAAATATTTTTGAAAATCCCATAATACCCCTTCCTTTATAATTCAACCATTGTCAGTTGCAGGCGGTTCCATCATCATTCCCGTCTTCTCTCTCCGGCTCTCCAGACGAAACTGTCTCTCTTCCCTACGATTCCACGCCGTTTCACTCCTCGTCGGTTTTCCTTCCTCCGTTTCTCTGATTCTCGCCTGTTGCCATGCTGTTGTCATCTCCCATTCCGATTTCGGGTCTCTCTTCGTGCTTCTAATGGCGTCGTCATCAGGTACTGCTCACTGTCGTTTCAAATGAACTCGGTTTCTGTTTAGGGTTTTGCAATTTCTGTTTGCATTTGGACATCTCCTTCCATTTCCTGCATGTTCTTCTCTGGTTGTCGTCAGTTTGTTGTTTAATTTGGTTTTGTTTTTGTGATTTTATCCTGTTAAGCAATGGTTAGGGTTTGTGTTTTGCTTTTATTTGTATGTAAGGGTTACGAGTTTGTGATATGATGCATTGTTTGTTTCTTGAACTAATTTCGTTTCAAATTTAGCATTAATGCACAGTTGTTTGATCAATTTTACATGCATGGTGACAGTAGTTTCCCTTTTTTGGTTCCAGGATGTTGTAAGCCCTTGTTCTATCTGTTTTGTGATTCTTCCGTTTTTAGAAAGTTTCTGAGTTTGTGATATGATGCATTATTTCTTCCTGGGCTGATTTTGTTTTCAATTTAGTATTTATGTATTTCTTCTATTCCTCATGCATGGTGACATTAGTTTATATGTTTGGTTACAGTCTATTCTATGTCCATTCATGGTGGGAGACCATTCATTGCTTAGAATTATCCTTTTAGTGACACCATATATTCCCACTGTTTTAATGTTTTACACCACATTAAGCTTTGCTTAGCATTAGCTCATTTAGGGTTGTTGCTTCCCTTGTCCTAGGGGTATCCATTTGGTGACTCCATTCCTTTTGGTTAAATGATTCAATTCTTTTCCACACATGTATCTTTTCTTAGCATTAGCCCCTTAGGGTTGTTGCTTCCCTTGTCCTAGGGGTATCCATTTGGTGACACAATTAATTTTGATGACACCATTACTCCTACTGACAGAGTATTTTCTTAGCATTAGCCCCTTTAGGGTATTTGATTCCCTTGTCATAAGGTTGTCCTTTTGGTGACACAATTACTCCTGCTGACACCCCTCATCTCTTAATGAAGTATTGTACATAACATTTTAGGGTTTAGGGTTTAGGGTCTTGGCCCTAAACCCTAAAGACTCAACCCTAAACCCTAAACCATACTGTACACCACATGTCCTTGTGATGACAGGATTCTTTACACTACAGATGTATCTTTTCTTAGCATTAGCCCCTTAGGGGTGTTGCTTCCCTTGTCCTAGGGGTATCCATTTGGTGACACAATTAATTTTGATGACACCATTACTCCTGTTGACAGAGTATTTGCTTAGCATTAGCCCCTTTAGGGTATTTGATTCCCTTGTCATAGGGTTGTCCTTTTGGTGACACCATTACTCCTGCTGACACCCCTCATCTCTTAATGAAGTACTGTACATAACATTTTAGGGTTTAGGGCCTTCGCCCTAAACCCTAAAGACTCAACCCTAAACCCTAAACCATACTGTACACCACATGTCCTTGTAGTGACAGGATTCTTAACACTGTTTTTTAGGATGCCCTTGTTCTTTGTCTTTTGTGTATTTATGTATTTGATATATTTCTTATGATTGATGACAGTAGTTTATCTATTTGATTACAGTCTGTTATATGCCCTTGTTCTTTCTCTTTTGTGTATTTATGTATTTGATAATTCTCATGTTTGGTGGTAGTAGTTTATCTCTTTGGTTATAGTCAGGTATGTTTCTGTTATGATGACATCATCTTCCATATGGTGACATTTCATTTTTATTTATTTATGTTTGAATTTGATATGTTGTTCAGGTAAAGATATTGTGCTATTTAATGAACCTTCTCCTTTGGAGACATCATTTCCTCTTCATTCTGCTGGATTTAAGTTCATTGTCCATGAGAAGAAGCGTTTCCATGCACATCTTAATGTATACTCAAAGCCTGTTGTTATTGATATCATTCGGGAGGGGTTGTCTTCATCTGATTGGGCTGCCCTCATTGATGGCTGTTTTGGGTCAATTGTGGGTGCTGGTGATCGCCTGTATTTCTATTCTCAACTTGTCCATCAGATGCTGCTACATGAAGTGGAGACTAAGAAAAAGAATGAAATGTGGATTAAAGTTGGACGACATTTGTTAAGGTTCTCGCTTGCTGAGTTTTGCTGTGTAACCGGGTTGGTTTGTGAAGATAATGGTTCTGATAAGTCTACCTCTCCTCAAGTTGACATGGAGGAGTTTTTGGGTGTTTCTGAGTGCAGTTTGGATGGTCTTATTGCAATTTTTAAAAAGGAACTAAAGGTGTCTCAGAAGAAACTATCCTTAGCATACCTATTACTGATTGAGGGTGTTTTGCTCCCCCAGAGGAAAAACTATAATGTCCGTCAACAGTATGTTGATCTTGTTTCTGATTTGGTCAGATTATCGCTGTATCCTTTTGGACGTCTTGTCTATTTGGAAACATTGTCTTTTTTGAAGAAAGGCATGCGAAGATTTAGCATAATCATTACATGTCAGCAGCACCAGATTTTGCATAAGTGTTACATGTTGCCTGCACAATTGTCGTTTTGTTTTGGGGTAATCACTACTGATTTTGTGTAAGATTTATTTCAAACACTAGGAACTTCATCAATTTCAATAAAAAAAAATTGTGCATTCGACACAAATTTTGTCGATAATTGGTGCAAGGAGCAGTCGTATAATTTCTTCAAATCGATATCGTTTAAGCACAACAATCGTATAAGTATATAGCTGATTTTGTTTAAGAATCATAGGTTTACTACTATTTATGTTGGTTAATTACTACTAAAAGACAATTATTGAAAAAGCGTCAATTCAATTACATTTGCATACTCCAGTAGATTTTTTTGCGATTCCATACCGTCGATTTGTGAAGTTAGTGAGTGTGTTTCCGACCGCGAGATGCACTAGGGAAGAGTAAATCTGACGGCGATGGAGTAGCAACGAGGACAGAGGAAGGACGATGGAGGAGGAGGCAGAGGTAAGGTATAAAAGACGAATATTTTACCAATTTTTTAAAATTTATAGACACTTTCCTAATTAAAGCAATTTTTATGGATATTTAACAAACTCACCCATACCTAATCACCCCTTTCTAAAATTGCTTTAAAGGAGTCTTTTACTCCGTACTATTTATTGAAGTAACTTATGAGTTATCACAGCAATAAATAAATAGGACCAAAACAAAAATCTTAATAGTACTACGTAACAACAAACCTCACATGCACAGAAGTAAAATTTTGCAGGGACAATAATACAAAATACAAAGTAACATTAAAATGACTCTTTTACCCTTTAAAAAAATACTATTGTAAAATTTGTTTCCGAAAAATAATTGGAGAATCAGGAAATAACAAGAAAATTCCAATTAGCTAGTACTCCGTAGTAGTCTGAAAAGCACCTCACCAACTGAGAAAAGCCATGCCAGCTAACGCTTACTCTCTCTCTCTCTCTCCCTCCCTCCCTCTGCTGTTTCTCCTTCCTCCGTATCCTTCCTCCCCCCCTCTCTTCCTCTCTGACTGACGCTGATCCTGTTGCTCTTCGTGTTTGGAATGTGAGGAAATTTGTGACTATATAATTCACGCGGAGCCAAAATGTTCAGATTGAACAAGCACAAATCGGTCCGATTAGGCGACCGATTTTCTTTCAGCTTCTCCAGCTTCCAGATTGTTCAGGTTCGGTTTCTGTCAACCATTTTGGATCTCAGTTTTTATCGCAATTGGAATTCGAGCATCTCAGTTCAGCGATCGATCTCGTCAATATGTTACGATCGTCGAGTTTTCAAGTCCATCTGCCTGCATTCTCGATCGGATTTGTTTAGTTTGATTCGAATTTCAGTTTCCCCCATTTTTCGCGATTTTTTGGATTTTAACGCGGTTTGAGCTCGAGCAAGTTGTTTTATTTTAGGTTCTTGAAAATGGATTACGTAGGAATCATTTCTAGGCTGCCGGAGTTTTCTCGACTGTAAATCATGAAATTGCTGATTACTTAATGCAGTCACCTTGGTGCTATGACACGACTGTTTTGTGTGGCAGTTAAAGAACTAGATGGAATTTGAAAATTAAATAGATTGTGTGTGTGTGTGACTACGACGACATAGGTGCGTGGAAATCACAGCGATCAGCTACCACATAATGATTAAACAAAATCTAATTTATGATTCTAGATAGATATTTCGATGATCATGATCTTGATATTCTTTTAACTGGCAGCTCACAGTTTTTAGTTTTTCCTGATCATAAACATTGGTTGTGGTCAACATTCATGCCTTTTGAATCTTCTTTAGGCCATGAAATTCTAAGGTGTTTGTCCACACTTTTTCGTTGGATTTAGAGTGCTAAATTCTTTGGACCAAAAAAAAAGAGTGCTAAATTCTACCGTGGTTACACATCTAGGCATCTAGCAGGCCCTATTTCATTTGTAATTGTAATTTATCTTCAGCTCTTTGTTTATCAACTTCTAGTTAAATACTTAAAACCCAAGCTGGAATTAGTGTTTTTGATCTCTTCTACCAGATTTGTGTTGGATCAAAAGTGATGTGAAGCTGAAATTTTGTCTTTGGAACTTCCAAGACATGAGTAGTCCTGTATGAAAAAGTAGCTCCCTTTTCCTTTTTCCCCTCTTAGACCTTCGTTTCTCCCTTAATATCCATCTGCAGTGAAATACAAAATTTTGCACTCAGGTGTGCTTGGTACTATGATTTTTCACATAAAAATCTTTTCTTATGTATAGTTGGAGAAGGATTTTTCTGATGAAGTTATACAATGAAGTGGAGAAGTTATATCCATTGCACCTTAGTGATGGTTTCTGGCTTTATTAGTTGTTGTTTATAACTACATGAATCAGATGTCATTTGGTGTACTTGGTTCTCCCAAAATTTGAAGTATGCTTGGAACAATTATCTAAGACCAACCATCACCTGATGGCTCAAATGGGTGAACCTGGAAGTAAGCAAGGCTTCCCACTAGAATGTTACCAATTCGAGTCCCCAGGGGGTTGCCACTAGAGGATTTACCCGGGAGTTATCCGTGTAAACAGAGTTGCACATCTGTGTGTTGGAGTCCAAAAACTCTAGCCCGTGGGATTAGTCAGAGTCCAGAAAGTGGGCTCAGGGACCAATGATAATAAAAAAAAGAAGAAAAAAAGATTTCGAGACTCAGATTTCAGAATTATCTCTATCATACTGAGTTTGATTTCTACTTCATGTTATGGATTTACTCCTTTCCCAACCTTTATGTTCTACGTCTACCTATGCCCTCTACTTATACAATTTTTCCTATTTTTCCATTTTGTTTTCCTCTTGCCTTCATAGTCTTAAATCGACATATTTGACTTCAGTTCTATTCTAAGATCATCTTTTTCCTTTTTAATATGAAATATACTGGTCATTCACATCTTTTCTACGGAAGACGATGGTTTAACCTTACTCCTTATACCGTAGATACTTACTATAGTTGAGGTATTGCATGCACCATGTCAATAAATACAACTAGTTATGACTTAGGACTTAAGAGCTTCATATTACTCTTTACATATTGCACTTTTTCTTGGCAGGTACCAAAAGGATGGGATAAGCTTTTGGTGTCCATAGTTTCTACGCAAACAGGAAAAACCATTGCAAAGTTGGGAAAGGCATCAGTCCGGAATGGTAATTGTAGATGGACAGAGACTTTAACAGAATCAATAACAGTTTCACAAGTTGAAGGCAACCCAAAAGAGCTTGAAGAATGTTCGTTAAAGTTTGTTGTTGCCATGGTTCGCTCTATGCCCAATTGACAATACTATATGTTCAATTGATGAATGCCATTTCTAACCGAGTCTGGTCAACATGTCTGTTGCAGGGCACATCTAGATCTGGCATCCTGGGGGAGGCTAACATTAATCTTGCTCCCTACACAAGTTCAAAAGCATTAGTAGCTCTTTCATTACCATTATCCAAATGCGATCACGTGACAATTTTACAGGTAAGCTATTACAGCTACTTCAATTATTTTAGTTTCATCCCATTGCTAGTGGTTAATGGTGCTAGTTATTTGGGAAAATAATGTGTGTTAATTGCATATAGTTTTCGGCTCTCCATATCAGACAAATGAAGAAGTGTAGACACTTACTTATTTGTTATTATCAATTCTGCAAGGTTGTCACGATACTGCAACATATTCTACCATTTAATGGATATTTTCAAACGACATCTATCAAATAACCTATTTACTCTATTTAGAAAATGTTGTGCATGTATTCTTTGAAATTTGGTTTGTCAAAGATACATAGGACAAATTTCCTGAAATAATATAGTTTCCCAGATAAGTTTATCTTCTAAGACAATGGTTTGTACAATTTGACTTGCCAACCTAGTGTAATCCTGCTTAGGTGTCAATGCCTATGGACCCTTACCCCAAGCAAATTGAAAGAATATTTCCAAAAGACCTAGAGATGACAATAATAGTAAAACATAAAACTAGATTCAGCTATGTGACAAACGTAACTAAATTTAGTTAAAATGCTCAAAAAATACTTATGGGGTTTGTATACATCTGAAAGACAATGTATAAAAACAGCCAAAGAGCCACACTGAGAACACAAATTAATGGAGGGTCTGGGTGGCTTGTGCAATTTTATATTTCAATATCATTTTCAGTTTTCCCTTAAGCTTCAAAAAGACAGAATAAGTAAGCAATAAATTACTCACTTGAGGTTTTCCCACTGCATCTCAGTTGTCTTTTGTGAATATGATTAACATGCACGGGCCTTAAAAAGCCTCCCATGTTGAGTTTGAGGGCCTTTTTCTAATTTCCATGCCAGAACGAGTTTGAGTGCACTAGCTGAACAATTTTTTATATTTGTTATTGTACTGACATTGAGAAATCCTTTATTGATTTGTAGCTCAAGATTCAATGCTTAACTCCCAAGCCAAGACACAGGTTAGTATCACAATATAGAAATGAAGGCGCAGAAGATTGATAAGTTTTTTTTTTTGTCAATTTTTTTAACCTTGGATAGATAACCTGAGATTCATAGTTCTTAAAATTCAATCATAACATGCAATTAACAGGGAGGTGCAAAAAACAAACCCAGATTTGCCAGGGGAAGATCCAGAGTATAATGAGATGGAGACAAAATCAGATTTGTCTGGTAGTGCATTATCCAGAAGTGTCAGATCCTCTACAAGCAACCGTGATGAAAGTGTGACTCAAGTTGGAGTTATAAGTAGGGTATGTATAACTAGTTTCGTATTACTAAAATGAGTGCTTCATGTGTCATCAAAAATAGGCCGTCAGTCATCACTCCTGCATTATCATTTACTCATACTTCGATTGGGATATTGATATTTGCACGTAGCTGCCTGAATCATTTCATGAATGCTACAGGAGCCAAGTTTTTCAGGGTCCGGTTCACGAAATAGCTTTGATTCAGCTGAAGGTTCATCGGGGAAGGACAGTTTTTCACCTCAAAATAAATTCAGTGGAATTGTGAACAGTCAAATTGGGAGGCAAGATTCAACAGGCTCACAGAACAGCATAGCATCTCTCAGTTTTAATTCCTCAGATGATAGTACCAAATCAAACAATTTATCCTTCAATTCAAACCCTCTACCCCCACCAAGCCCTTATAAGAATCAACGAGAGCAGTTTGGGCAAAATTCTGATGTTGCAGCCTCACTGTTCCGTGATGTTGGGTCATCTAAGGAACTGATGGAAGCTGCTGAAGTTAAAACTGGGGAACTGTGGGCAGAGTCAAAAATCTGGGAACGCAATGCTAAGAAAGCAATGCTTGATATGGAAGCTTTAAGACTGGAACTTTCTGAGCAGTCTGAAAAAGGGGAAACTTTGGCAATGGAGCTTTCAGCATCACAAAGAGAGTGTGACAGCCTGAACCTGGAAGTTGCACAACTGAAATCATTGCTGGAAGAGACAAAAACAAAAACAAAAGCTGATGATGATAGGAAACTTCAGGACAAGGATGCATACAGAATGCAGAAAGAACTGGAAGATGAAATAAGGTTCCAAAAACAATCAAATGGTGACTTGGCTGAACAGCTACAGAAAACTCAAGACTCAAATGTAGAACTTCTTTCCATTCTGCAAGAACTGGAGGGGATCATTGAAACACAGAAAGCAGAGATAGACAGCCTTTCTGCTGAGAAACTGAATTTGGAAGAGAGGTGTGTTGACAGCAATTCCGAGCAGAACAAATTGCAAACTCAGTTGCAGGACTTGCTAAAAACACAAGAGACACTTGAAAGTAAAATCCAAGCTCTTGAATCGACATTGGAGCACAACAAATACGAGATAGAGATGGAACAGGGCCTTGAAGATCAAGCTCTTATTGATTGTGAAGTTAAATGGAAAGCTATGTTGTCTTCAAAAGAGGAAGAAATTGCCAACCTTGAAGCAAAGCTATGTCAGTCTAGCAATATTCAGGAAAGCAAGGAATCAGAATCTGATTTAGTGCAAGAGGTTGAGCTCCTGAAAATGAAGTTGATGGAGCTGGAGAGTGACTGCAATGAACTTGTTGATGAGAACTTGCAGCTTGCACTTAAGCTCAAGGAAGCAAGAAAGGATTCAGCGACATCAGATGATCATGATTCTTTACCTACCAGTCAACTAAATGACATTCCCAGTAAATCTGGACCTGAATTAGGTCAACTGGGACCCCGGTCCTGTGATTATCAGGAGGAGCTGCAAAGGAAGGAGTCCTTTGTTGACTCAGTGACTTCCAGCAGTCAACTTGCTCAGACCAGAGAGTTAGAGAACAAATGCAGTGAACTGGAGATCCAGTTACAGATATACAAAGATAAATCCCTTCATCTTGAAAATGAACTCCATCAATATCAGATGCAAGTAGAAGAACAGCTTGAGATTCAAGCCCTGCAACAGTCTGCTCAGAAATCAATACCTGAGAATCGTTCTTCAGTATCATTCGATGATCTATCATCTGCTTTTTCTGTATTGCATGAACAGCTGCATTACTATCTAACTTTGGTGAAGAATCACGGGCATACTCCTTCGATACAATACCTGGAGAGTATTGGTTTATCTGATGACTTTCATTTGACGTGTACAGAGCCAACTTCTGAAAAACAGCAGATTGATGTGATTTTGAAGTGCTTCAACCAGTTGGGGAAACTATTTAAAGGACTTGGAGATGCACTAGAGAATGATGATACACGGAAACGTGAGGATTTCTTTTTAGACTGTTCTGGTACAGACCACGAAAGTAAAGATTCTGAGCTGACTGAGGAACTCGCTGCAAAAGTATCTGAGATAGAAGGGCTTAGAACTGAATCTATACTGAAGGAAGAAGAGATTCAGAAACTACTGAACAAGCAGACAGAACTTGAAAGTCAAATCTCCAATCTTCAAATGATGCAATTGGAAGAAAACAAGGAAACTATCGAAACAGAAAGAACTGTTGCTTTTCAACAAGTAAATGATAATTCAAATGAATTGATGCTGCTAAACACCGATATGGAGTCCCAGGTAGCTGCCAACAAGTTACTTGAAAGGAAATCATCAGAACTGGAAAAAGGGAAAGAAGAGCTAGAGCACCATCTATCTGAACTTGAAGAGGAAAACATGCAGTTGTCTGAACGAATATCAGCTCTGGAAGCTCAGCTGAGATACTTAACAGATGAGAAGGAATCATGTCGTCTCCAACTACAGCACTCAGATTGTGAAGTTGTGAATCTTCATGATGAGATAAAAAGACTGGAAAGTGAGATGGAGAGCCAACGGGTTGATATGAAACAGAAGTTGCAGGACTTACACAAACGGTGGTTAGATGCTCAAGAAGAGTGTGAATATATAAAGAAAGCCAATCCGAAGCTACAGCTTACAGTTGAAAATCTCATTGAGGAATGCAACTCACTTCAGAAACTAAACACAGATCTGAAAATGCAGACCATGGATCTACATACACGGAATGTTATGCTGGAAGCTAAAGTAAAGTATTCACAGGAAAAGTTTTCAAAATGTTCGTTCAAGATTGAATCTTTAGAAGCTGAGTTTTCCTCGATGCTGGAGGAAATTGCCTTTAAGGAAAAAATCCTAAATTCGGAAGTCGAGTCTCTTATTCATGAAAACAGAGCACAAGAGAAAAAACTTGTTGCAGAACAGAGGTTGTTGAATCAAATGTACTCGGAGAAGGCACGGGAAGCTGAAAATCTTCAGAACGAACTTGTCCACCTGATTGACCAAATATCTGCAACTGACGGTGAAACTGAGGAATTGACTTCTGACGCCATTCGCGAGCTTTCTTCTTTGCGTGCTGAGAAATCTAGGCTGGAAAGCGCTCTTGAAGAACTCAGAGGAAAGTTTGCATCATCCCAGCAAAAGCTGAATGAATTTCAGATAGAGTCAGAAGCTAAAAGACAGGAACTTACAAAAGAGATCAATTATTCCAGGCAAAAACAAGAAGTTCTTTTGGCTGATCATGAAAAGCTGTCAGTCATGTTAGAAAGTGTCAAGTGTAGTGAAGACAAATGCAAGAGCTCCATGCATGACCTTGAAGTCAAGCTAAAAGCTTCGGAGTATGAAAAGTTGCAGCTGTCTGAAGAAATTTCCGTCCTTAGAGAGCAACTGCACAAAACAACACAGATTCAAGATGAAGTTGTGACCCTTACGAATTCTCTTAATGAGGCTAAATTTGACAATGAAAGGCTGAATGCTTCATTTGACTTACTATGTGGGGATCATGAACGATTGAAATCGGAGAAAGTTTCACTTGCTCAGAAGATCTGCAGCGCAGAAGCCGCTGTCTCAGAACTTGAGGAGTGTAGGCGGGTTAAAATTGCCCTGGAGGAGAAAATTTTGCGGCTAGAGGGGGATCTCAATGCTAGAGAAGCATTATGTGCCCAGGATGCTGAGCTGAAAATTGAGCTTAGTAGGGTTAAGAGAAGCAATAATGAATTGCAGAGGAAAATAAAACACCTTGAAGAGGACAGAGAAGAATACCTGCAGAGGTCTAATGTATCACCGCCTTGTAACAACGATGAGGTATGTATATGGATTATATTTTGCAGTCTCCTATTTGGAAGGTTCAAATTACAATAGTAATGTCTTGATTTGTTTCCTAGAAAAGATTATCAGTTTAATAACAATAGTTTTTCTTATCAAGGAAAATTAAGTAGTTAGTTGAACATGACAAAGGGAATAATCAGATTTTATTTTTATTAGTACTTTCATACCTTGTCATTCAGAAATTCTGTTTACTTCAACATATGTTGATTAACTTGATTCGATAAATGTGTGTTTGAACTGCAGATTTCTGATTCAAAGTCTGAAGCTAAGATGGCTGCTTTTGAATCAAGAATCCAGTCTCTTGAAAATGAGCTCACTGAAGCATTGGAAGCCAATGACATGTACAAGTCCCAGCTTAAAAGGTATTTCCAAAAAAAAAACTATAGAACTCCTTTTATTGTAATCTCAAATAGGGGTAACAATTTTACCTGAAGATGAAAGATAAATGACTCACCCAATACGAAAAAAATGGGTGAAACCCTGAAAAAAATCCGATGAAAAATGAATGAAAAATCCGGTGAAAAATGAATGACAAGTAAATCATGTGACAGTTTGGATTGGAGTCAGGCGACTAGAGGGTTGATTCCTTAATTCAAGTGATATGTTCCCTTGCTGTAATAACATGTTGAGGCTGGTTCTTTGTCACTTTAGCAGTGGACGTAGTGGCTTTCAATGCACTTTCTGAACTGTCTTAGACTGTTATAGATTTACATTTCCATTGATCTACATGCTCTCTGTGAAGATTAATAACATCCCATTATCACTGTTTCCTCTGTTGCAGGCTTTTGTCCGACGCAGAGGGTACTCCTTCAGCTACTCC
Organism: Persicaria tinctoria; assembly: GCA_037127255.1. Lineage (NCBI taxonomy): Eukaryota > Viridiplantae > Streptophyta > Magnoliopsida > Caryophyllales > Polygonaceae > Persicaria > Persicaria tinctoria. Next base: position 34,172,667 of record JBANSL010000012.1, on the reverse strand, counting down.
CAAGGCATCAATGAACGCACAAAATGGTTCAAATGCAAATGATCCGGAAAACGTAGGGCAAAGCCTTCAAATGGAGTTGAAAGATCTTCGCGAACAGTACTTCCAAATGAGTCTCAAATACGCTGAAGTCGAAGCTCAGCGTGAGGAACTTGTAATCAAACTTAAGTCCAATAGCAATAGAAGAAGCTGGTTCTCTTGAACCTTTTATTCCTCATTAAGACTACACGAGATTTCTAGGAAAATATTGGTTGAACATTTTTACACTACGAAGCCCTTCAGAACTGAAAAGTGAGAGAGCGTGGACGAACTGTAATTAGTATTAGTCTACACACTGTAAGACCAGAAACAAATTATAAAGGGTCCTTTGGTAAATAGAATATGATTTTAAAGCTACAAAATATAATAGAATACTATTTTTTAATTTTTTTTTTCTTGTAATTTCATACTTATTTTTGTTACTAATAAAAAAGGACTTGTATTATGTTGCAATCTCATAATGAAGGTTGATCCAAAGATGAGGTAAATACAATAAACAACAATTTTATTTGATGAAGAATGATTAATTATGAGATTTGACATATGTTATGCCGGTTAGGCGGTTATACACTGCATATATATATATTTCTACTCTACACAGGAACAGGGATGGGAAAAGAGCTCAAGAAAAATTCGTTCTCGCCCGTCGGTATTAACAACAGCCAACATCTAAAAATTCTATTCAGTTGGGTTATCTTCCTGCTCTCTTGCCGTCCCCTGCCATGCCATTTACAGTATCGAATAGGCCCGTATCACCTCAACAATCGGTGCTCGGCACAGTGGGCACTTGCCACCTCCGCGGACCAGCTCATTTGCACACTTCAAGCAGGCACACATGTGGCCACATCTGCACAAGCCGCAAATAACAATCAGCATTGACAACTGTACCAAGGGCTAGCCTTTTTAGTTTTTTTTCCCCCCTATTTTTGATGTGCACAGTGATGAATGATGATGAGTAAGCTCGGAAAAGAGGACACCACGAGAAGATCTTACCGGTACAATAGAGCATCAATATGGTTATCGCAACAAACACAACAAGTTCCTTTGCTTACATTCCCCCATTTAGGTCCATCCTCGGATGGCTCAGGACTCAGCCCTGGAATAATTATATGACGTTTCAGTGAGAGAAGACGGAGAGAAAAATGACATATGGAGCAAAATACCTCTTAATAGTGAATCATATGCTTTTTGATTGACAGCATAGATAACTGTTTATTAAAAAAATGATCAACTTATGTTGTAGCTAATGTTGCGCTCACCATGTAAATTGGATGACCGATTCAGAGCTGCAGATACCTCCTGCCGTACTGATCGCTGCAATTCTAGCTGCATATCCATGCAAGCTTCCAACATCCTCTGCATATGGGTCATACCCTGTTGAAGCCTTGCTACATCTGCTCGGAGATCATTAATCATATCCCATTCCTGAACAAGGCCAAAATTAATAATCTACGACAATCTTAATTTTTGGTTCATTAGTACTCAACACCCACCCAAAATAATCCACCTCTTCCTTTTGAGTCGATTATACAAATAGGAGTGTCTTACAAAGTTTAATTTTTTGTACTTGTCAAATTTGATAACCGATCATTTGACTGATAATGTTTCTGGTTTGAAAGACTATGGGTTTGTTTGGTGCGGGAATACTTATTCCTAATCAGCATAAATAAGCTCATTGTCAACTCCTTATCAGCAAAAATAAGTTCTTTACCAGCAATCAACAAATTGCACGAAACAAACCGGTTCAATAGTATTTAATTTCTAAACTATGACATCTACTCTCCATGTGATATCTCTCCGTTCAAAAATACAAGTCTTTTTAGACTTAAATTTTAGTTTGAAAGTATAGGTCTTTTTAAGTTCTCTAGGTATTGGGATACGAAAATTGTTACTTTTTGACTTTTTTTTCTCAAGTTTTATTGGTTGATAAGGGTTGTAGTCTATGGATGATTAATAAGGGGTATAAAGGTAATAAGTTTATGATTTCCTTAATTTTATGCAAATGTCTAAAAAGACTTATATTTTGAGGGGAGGTAGTGGTGTTTAGTAACCTTAGGTACCTCAAATATACACATATAAAGAGTTTTTTTTTAATCAAAATTTGAACAATTTCATGAAATATAACTGCTTACTAGATCTGGACGATGCATGCCATGACGAGGCCAGTTTGTATGATTAAGATCCTGGCCCCAGAGGGGCTGAGGAGGAGGTACTGGAGGAGATGAAAGAACCAGTGAGGGTCTGGTAATGGTATCAGAATCACTTTGTTCACCCCTCTCTGCCCCTTGATCATGTGTTGATGCTGAAGGAGCAGGCAAGTTCCAGTCGACTGGAGTACGACCTTGCCTTTCCACATAAGACTGTATTAGATGGTCTAAGCTTTCCCGGAAACCACTACGAAGAAGAGTTGATACGCTTCTTCTGCACCAAGCAAAATACTGGATTAGATGTCTAAGAACCAAGAACCAACTTTGCAATAAAAAGATGAGAGCAATATCACATATACCTGCCAAGGAGTTCACGAAGTTCCATACTGTACACATTGTCGTCATCAGGCAGATGAAATCTGTTGACTCTTCTTGTAGGAGCAGCCCATTGTGTTCTTGAAGGATTAGAAAGCCTTCCTCGTGACCGGTTCTCTGTAATTCCTACAGAAGTCTCCTCATCCCATGTCTGAGGAGCTTCTGGGGCAGGATCCCGACCAACCTCTGCACCAGGATTTCCTGGAGCTTCCTGAAGCCAATTGCCCAGTGAGTTTCCATGCCAGGTCTCACCTGCATTTTCTATAGCATCCTCTCTTCTGTGGTCAAGCTCATCATACGTAGATGGTTGCTCGTTTCTCGGATCTTCTGTAATCTGTTCTTCATCAACTTGATCGATTTCATGCCTACTTATACTATCAGTAGTAGTACTGTTATGAACATTTCTAGCATATTCTGACTGTACAGAGCTAACATTTTCTTGGTTTCTAGGCTGTGATTGCTCAAAATTCTCAAGTTCGCCACCAAAAGAAGAGTTTGCTTGAGATTGCTCACTTCTAGAATCAGTTGTGGGATCGGATACATCAGTAGTGTTGTTTGCTTGAACACGAACAATATCTTCTAATCTGGAGCGGAATCCTTCCCTGGTTTAAACGTATATTATATGAAGTATCATTAAATAGGACAAAAGGAAAGGATATGCTTATTTAAGTTCTTCAAGTAGAAAACATATGTCTAAGTCAGTATCTCCAGGCTAGGAGTAGAAGAATGGTCTAGGAGAGCCACATGATCAAACAAAATAAGAGCACTAGGGAGTCAGATATTTGATCAATAGAACACAATGAGTAAGGAAACCCATGACATACTATCATAGCAATATTCCAAATTACCAACACTGGTAAGGATTTAATTAACAGGATACTAATTGGATGAAACAATGATGTACAAATTCCAACAAATATTTAGGAGGCAATTCTAAATATTTGAGATGATAAATAACCAACTGCTAATTTATTTAAATGGTACATTGTGCCGATTATTTACTCCGAGTACTTTTTATTGATACAACCATGAGGAGAACACACAAGTGAAATTTGAAGAGGCAGCATAGTAGAAAATAACATCTTCTGCTTGTCAGAAGAAGGAAAAAAAACTTACAGATAAGGAAGAAGCACATCAACCAGTGCTTTGTCAATATTCTTGGTATTCCATGGAGAAATGAAGTTAAATGCATTGACCAAGTGATTATCTTTACTCAGCCAGTCTGTTTCTCCTTTATTCTCAAGTTTCTTATAGGAAGCACAAGTAAAAATAATTTTTCTGATATTTACAAATTTTTTAGCAAGGTTTCTACTGTTGGAGTTCACTTTCTTTTCTTGCAAATTTTTAGTGCCTTCAAAAAATATCCAACATGTTGATTGCCACCAAATTCATGTCACACAATGATAAGTTTCTTCAATATCCTTTAGGGTTCAGATTAATTTATAAATCTAAATCCATGTGGTTTATATAGCTTCAATTGAGTCCAACAAGTTTACTGCAGTTGCATTGGAAACTAAAAATTCTTGTAAATGATGAAGAATGCCAAAAGAACAATTTTATACAACTATTTCCAAGAAACTAGGTTATCACATTATTGTTGTGTACAATATTTCATTTATCAAATGACTTCATGGCAAAATAAACATATTAGTTTGGTCAGATCAACTGTTTTCATTAAAACATTTGATTTAGAAGGCATTACAAGGAGTGCGGTTTTAAGGTGTATATAGTTTAATTAAGAGATAATTTTCCACATAAAAGCCATTGCATGTTTGATTGACATCTATGCAGTAAAGTCAACAACCCCAAATGATGTAGGGCTCCTCAACTGGCAGTGCTACTATTGAAATGAGAGATGGAGATACTACTTTGAAAGCAGAACTGAATGAATCACATACCTCATGCCAGAAACAGTATGTCGCTGTCTTAGCTGTAACAATTCACTTGCTGCCATTGAAGGCAAACTTTCTTCCTCAGGTAGTCCTTCACTCCGCAAAAATCTGCCTCGGAGTAAAGACTGAAGCATAGAGATTATTGATGTGCCAAAATCATATACTAAACATCTCAAACAACAAAAAGATTAAAGCAATTACAACAACATCAGAAAAACAAATATATTGGCCATAAAGTTTTTTTTTTGGATGACCTCTCCATCAGAGCACACCCACAAGGCTTGCATTGGGGTCCTAAGTAGGAGAAAATCATTTCAATGTAAAAAGGGCAATGAACTTTTTTCTATACCATCCAACACTTATTAAGTTGCAAACAAAATGTCTTATTCATATGCACACTTAAATATCATTTTTTTTTTGAATTGGACTTAAATATCATTTTAATATTGAAATAAGGCACATGTAATTCAAATCATTGTTTTTTTTTCCCTATTATTGAAAAACATTAACAAGCAATCATTTTGAAAAGATTAAGGGTTCGTTTGGATTACAGGTTTATAATGCAATTATGTATTATATGTCATTGTTTTGCATAAGGTATTAATGAAATTCAAAAATTTTAATTATACTGAATAAATTTCTTCTTTTTTTTTTTTGACTTTTGACCTCCCCATCCCATAGTCCTTCTCTCTCCTTGTTCTCTTTCTCTTCCCAGTTCCCATTCTCTACCATCAATCCCTTAATACTCACCCTACAAAACTCAAAACAAACAAAAGAATTTTAATTAGTCAGATTTAAAACTCTAATTAGTTAGGACTGACTCTGGGATGATTGGTGAGGCTGTGAGGATAATCAGGGTATCGCTGGGATGTGTGGAGAAGAAATGGGCTGATGGGTGCGGTGGTCTTGGAGGCGGTGATAGGGAGGCGAGGACGATGACCGGTGGGTGCAGTGGTCATGGAGGTGGTAGCAATAGGAGCGAATGAGAGGTCGATGGACAGAGGCAAGAGGCTGAGCAACTGGTGGTTGGCGTTTGCCTGATTTCAGGCGGATTGGTGAGGGAACTCAAGGACAAGCAAAATGCTAAGGGAACTCAAGGAGAGGCCACATCTGATAAGGGAACTCAAGGAGAGGCAAAATGGTACACAAGATAGGAAAGCCTTTCTTCTTCATTGTATTATCAATTCAATTTAGATTTTGCAACAATAAGATTCATTAATATTATAACATGTTAACTTAGGTAGAACGGTAGAAGTGAATAAGTTTATAAACCCAAGCTATTTAAATCAAAGAAAGTATCTTCTTCGTTTAACGTTTATCAATTTTCTATTGCGGTACTTCCTCCGTTTCAAATTAAATGTCGTTTTAGGACAAATCTCTTATCCCAAATTAAATGTCATTTTGATAATATTCATGTAAAAATGTAAATCATACACCTCTATATTTGAAATTATATTAACATCACACTTGCCAACATGACCTTTTACCTTTTACAATCTATTATCTACCCGGTTATTGGTCCAATTCCTGTCATTTTTACTCCTTCCAATGTAAAGAATATTAATGCAGCATGAGACCATCCACAATGGTTTTGGTTAAATTTGCACAAAATGTGTAAAAATACACCTCACTTTTTAGTAATTTGTTCTATTGGTGAAATGTGCATTTTTTACACAAAATTCAAATACAATTCATGTAAAACAAAAAGGGAAATAAAATCATAAAAAAATAAACCAATGAAATCGTCTTGCTTTTCGTAAAAGTTTATACACATGAGGGAGGTGGTGTATCCAAATTTGCACATTACACGCTCAAATGTGTACATTTGCACACACCCAAAACAACCAATGGGGCACAAAAATGTCTAAAAACTACACATTTACACATTTGCACAACCATTGTGAATGGTCTGGCAATTATGAAATTAAAAACTAATTTCTTAATTCTTGTGCACGAGATAATAGCGTCAATTATAGAGAGACAGGGAGTATATTTGAGTCTTTCATTGAAGAGAGCAATGACATAGAAAATTCAAGAGAAAAAAAAATCATAATAATATGTAGGATTAGGTCACTTCAGGGCTTCATGCCAATCACACATTGGATTGGATCGCTTTAAATCACGGGTCATATATCTCAAACCCTAACCCAACTCTCGAGGTCAAGAGTGCTCATTATTTTTAAAAACTTTGCCAACTACGGAGTATTAAATAGTTGCAAATATTTAAATTATAATATAATTTGATTCATTTATATTGAAATAATAGGATAATTAAGTACTCCCTCTGTTCGGCAAAACATGTCATTTATTATTCATGCCCATGTTATTAAGATGATAAAAACTATATTAAATATTATTTTTCTTTATTAATTTTTGAAATAATTTCATAGTCATTAGTAATAAGAATGAAGTTATTTTAAAAAATCAATAAAAAGTTAATATTTAATATGGTTTTTATCATACTAAAAAAGTGTTTATGAATAGTAAACGATATGTTTTGTCGAACGAAAGGAGTAATAACTATCAAGAATCAATACTAAAATTATATGTTACTTTTAATGATAAAAAGTATATATACAATCATCATAAATGGAAAAAATGCACTAAAACATAAATATAAGATAAATTTATTTTTATTATATTAAGTGTGTTTTTAATAATACGGAGTATTTGGAAATACCCTCTCGATTTGCTTGAGGTAAGGGTGCGTACATCTTAACCCACATACCCTATTTTACGTTGGATTACATAGGGTTGATAAGTGTATTAGGTGTAGAAATTCCTTAATCAAATAATAAGGAGAGAACTCGCCTATTATAATTTCGTAAAATATTATTTTTATTTTATTATTTTTATGTTTGATCTCAAACTACACAAATGTGCTAAGTGTCTCAAAAGATTGAAATTTTATACAAAACAAAGGTATACAAGTTACACAAATGTGAAATTACACACTAATGTAGGTTCATTTCAATGAATTTTTTTTGAAAATAATATATTTAGTACTATTGTATTTCTTAATTTATATGCGATGTAAATACTATTAGGATTTATAAAGTAATAGTTGTAAAAGTTTAGATATTATATAATTAATACATATACTCCGTAGTATTTTAATACAAATATATAAAAATTAATATAAGTAATATGTATAGGCGGCCTGCTTGGGCTTAACCCTTAGCCCAAGCACGGCCCTATGGGCCAACCGGGCCGGGCTTGTCGGCCTGCTTGGGTCAATTACCTTACCCAAGCCCGCATATTTTACAGGGCGGGTTGGGTGGGCAGGGCGGGTTAGCCCATGTGTGCTGAGGTCTATTCACAAGATAGTATAGTTGTGCCCATAGAATTGGCTCAAATGAGGACATTGAGGCCTTTTCTTCAATTAAGTATGCAAATAGACTATAACAATCATGCTTTCATTTTTAAGACACTGACAAGGCTAAAATTGGATGGTTGCATAGTTGCATAGTTGCATGTACCATCTCCATGAGATGTGAGCAGTTGCAGTTAGACTCAGTACTAATGTAGAAGTAAATTATCATAAAAACACAACCATTAAAGACAATAGAGGAGTTCTAATGGATTATATAGGGCAGCCCTTTTACTCAATCGCTGTGTGATTTCCCTAGTGCAGAGACTACGATCTTTCTTCTCAACATCTTTGGAAGGATATATGTTTGTAAAGAAGAAAATAAGCTGCATGTAGTACTTTTTTTTATAAAAATGTGAGAAAAGAAAGATTAAGAAACAACTGACCTGAATGCGATTACGATGAGCAAAATCTGAAACAGCCCGATGCTCCAATAAGCCCCGAAGCTCACTCTGCCTTTCACTTCCTAGCCTCACAAGTAAATCAACAAGAGCCTGTCTTCCTCGCAATCTCAGCATGTCCCTTCGGATATGCTCAGGTGGCCCGTCTTCACCGTCAGCAACCACAACATCACGTGTTTGATTATCACGACTATTCACTCCAGCAAGTTGATCTTCCCTTCTTCCTCGAATTCCTCTTTGTTCGCTTGCCATTCGAACCCACTCCCGAACATTTCTTACCCGCTCTCGCTCAGTTTCCCCCAGCCATTCTGCTCTTGAAGTGCTCCGTTGTGTTACACTTGATGGGCGATCATTATTCCCACTTTCCATCCATCCACGTGCAATCTCCCTCACTCGCTCCCTCTCAGCTTCACCAAGATCAGGAGACTGTTCTCGGCTAGAATTATGTTGATTATTACGCCCATTCTGCATATGTGTTTGATGAGGAGACCATGTTCCAAAATCGGTTTCGCTCTCACTCACATCCTGTGAGTTACCATGATTTCCACCTTCTCTATTGTTAGATATAGTTATGGTTGACACATCAGTATTTGTGTCTACACTCCTCTCATGCCTCAACCTTTCCCTCACCCTTTCCCTTGCACGATTCAATAGGTGTTCATCTTCCAATTCCCGCCACATTTGCAAGATAGCAGAAGCTCGAGTACTTGGCCTCTCAACATTGCCCTGCCTCCTAGAAGTTGGAGACTGGGACTCACTTAGAAAAGAAGAATCCAGCATAGAAACTGCCTGTAATCCTGCAAGAGCCATCAGCTCAGACTCTCTGTTCCTCCTCTCAATGGTAGTAATCATCTCCTCAGCTTGCCTTGCAGCCCATCTACTCAAAATCCTAGAATGCCTTCTCCTTGCAGCTGAAGACTCGGCAAGATCATCCCCCTCGAGATCTGAGCGACGCCTCCTGCGAACAAGCTGGTCAGCCTCTTCCTCGTCAACCTCCGCACCGCGTGGAGAGCTGCAAGATGCAAATGACTTACAATCATCCAAACGCCCACACATTAGTTGCTGCAGACCACACTCAAGTTCTGCCTTAGCTTGTGCAGCATTTTCAGGTTTTTGCTGCTTTGGTTGAACATCTGTCATATTCAAGCACTGCCCCACTATCAACAAAAAAACACGCAACGGTAAGAACCTAATCGAACCACACCACCACCAACGCCCTGACAGAAATTGAACAACACGGCCTAATTACAATCATAATTTTGAACCGAAATGGCGCTCTCGGGTTTGAGGAAACGAAACTCAATCAAATTAAACCAAAAAAGTGGCCTAAATTGACTGGAATCGATCATTTATGACAATACACCAAATCAAAACCGAAGCTAAATCAAAAGTATTGTACCAAAATAATCCAAATTAGGTATAAAACGATCACAAATTTCCCACAGATGGATTTGCGTCCAAGAAACAGCGCAAGCGGAAAAGCAAAGAGATAAAAAATGAAAAATGAAAAATGAAAAAAAATAATTGAGAAATGAAATGGTGAAACTGAAAACAAACATACCTCGAAAGCTCCTTCCTTTCTTCCTGACTGTTTATTTCTTATTTTTACGGTAATGGAGTTTGAAATGAACAAACAAAGGAGAAAAAAAAAACCCTAGCTACGCCTTAATAATTATACTAAAAGGGGAAAAACAATTCCAACCCAAATTGCGATCAACAAATGATGAGAGAGATGGAAGAAACGGTCTGGCGAGGGATTTATAGACGACGGAGAGATGGACAAAGACAATTGGGTAATAGAGCGATTATCATCATGTTTATAAAATAATTAGGACACAACCTATCTAAACTCTTCAAATATGCGGAAAATGTTTCACTCATGTATAACATCCACCCGTTTTTTTTTAGAAAAAGGTAATGATTATCTTTATGAATCCATATTTAAGTTAAGACTCATTAATCATTTGTCTGATAGTTCATTTTTTTCTCTTATTTTTCATACAAAATTTGTTACCATTTCCCAAATTATATTCCCTAATTTTAATGAGAGTAACTATTACCTCTAGGTTCGTCTAATTATTTCCCCCACTATTTTATTTAAGCTCACAACAAATAATGATCATGTACATTTTATATGTAAAATTTAGAGGAAATTGCACTAAATACCATAATTTGAAAAAAGTTTGCAAAAATGTCACCGTTTTGGAAAAAATGGCAAAAATGTCATTTTCTCCCCAAATTTGCAAAACTGTGCAGGTTGTCACCCCCCAAAACCGGCTATCGCTTGTAATTATTGCCAAAAAGAAAAGAAAAATAAAATAGAGGCATCATTACCTACCTAGTAAGAGAGAGGCAAGGCGGGAAGGAGTAAAGGCAATCCAATCACCATCTCTCTTCTCATTCCAAACCAATACAATAGCAAAGAGAGAGAGAGAGAGGCAGTTGCAGAGACGCCAGAAGATAGAGAGAGAGGGCGGTTGCGGTTTCTTCCTCGACAGTTGCATACACCAAAGGAGAGAGAGCGGGCGGGCAAGTCCAGCGTCGCCGGAAAGGACACAACATCCATGACTCGACGACATACAGAACAGGTACGCCCTTTTACTCTTCTCCCTTTGGTGGTAGGGTGTGCGGTTGTGGGTCGGGGAAGCAGTGGGTGAAGGGGTTAGGGCAATGGCGGCTTGAATGGTGGGTCGGGGTGGTGGTTTTCTTGTTTGGATAATGGTGGGTGGTGGTGGCATGGTGTTGTGAGCTAAATTTGCCATGTTTTACCGTAACTTTTATATCGATTTCTGTATACATTTCATGCATTTGGGCTAGAATAGTACAGAATCTATGTAGTTTATGTTTATTTGCCAAATTATGGAATCTACATCAGTTTCTGTTTAAATCGCAGAAATCGAGGCATTTTACAGCAATTCTACAGAAGGTCGGAAAAGCTCGGAAAATCACTACAGAAGTCCAAGGTCAAAGCAGCGGAACGAGTCTAGGAACCCAGGCTACTCGATCTCGAGTAAGCCTGGTCGAGCTCGACTAGCCATGTCCGAGCAACATGGTCGAGCCAGCCTGATCGAGAAAGCCAGACAACCCGAGCTCCGGACCCTACTCGACCTCGACGAAGCCTGGTCGAGGTCGACGAAGCCCAGACGCCCACATCCGGAGTCGACGAGGAGAAGCTGTCCGAGGACGAAGCCGAGGACGACCAGGAAACTCGCTGCAGCGGAAGAGCCAGCTCGCGGAAGCGGAAGCGAAGACCCAACTCGATCTCGACGAACTCTTGTCGAGATCGACAAGACCTTGAAGCCATGTTCGAGCAGGCCGAGGAGATCCACCCGAGGAGGCCTTGTCGATGATCAACCCCACTCGAGCTCGAGGAGCTCTACTCGAGGTCGAGTAGAGTCGTTTCCAGAATCTTCTCGACGAGCCTAGTCCGAGTAGAGTTGACGTTGCTTGGTGTCGAAGGCGGAAAATTCTATCCCGATCTATCAACATCATGAAGACTTACCCTATTTAGTTTTATCTTTTCCTTATTGATTTATTTCCTAAAAACAATTTATTTATCATTAAGCACTTTAGATAGAAATTTAGATATAGATAGATATCTTCTTTCCTAGAATAGCTAGGGAATGAAGGCTATAAATAAAGCCCTAGGGGCTCAGTTTTATTGAATTCCATCAACACATTCCAATTCAGAGACAAGTAGAGAGTTTAGGAGTTTTAAGGTTTTTAGGGTTTTGGCTTTCTGCGAAAGTTGATTGCCAAGATTGTAAAGGCTTTGAATATAGTTTATGCAAGTTATTTCTTTTCAATCAATGTCTGCGATTGCGATGAGGCGTGAGTAGTCCACCCACTTCTGGGGCTGGGGTGAGCCCAACGGTGGCTATGTGAGGCGATGCGATAAAGGTCAGATCTTTTTATGCGATTCGTCTTCTATCCCTATGAGCATGATTCTTTTGCGAGAGTTGAAGGTGATCCTTGTTTGTATTATTGAAGCGAAAGTGATCTTAATACAACTTGGATTAATTATGTGAAAAAGGGTTAGTAACAATTAGGGTTTATGCGAGAGCCTCTATATGCCTATTTGTTAATGACGAAAGTTATTTGATAGAAAGCATGATTCTTTTATGCCTTTGTGTGTTACTTTGCATGGTTACCGTTGTGGTGTTGATACCCTGGCTTTGGAAGTCTTTTAATATATTGAGTTTTATTTCTGTCGAAATTTCTGCATTCAAATTCTGCAATTTAAATTTCTGTCTTTTACTGTTCTAGTCGACATAGAGGAGTCTCTCGTCGATCTCGAGGAGCATTTGGTCGAGATCGAGTTGGGTTTTGTCTGTGTCGAGTTGATTTTGTTCCGTCTTTCGTCGATTTCAGTTTCTGTGTTTGCTTGTCTAGTCGACTTCGAGGACAGCTACTAGACTTCGAGTAGCTTCTGTGTCTTCGATTCACTTTTTGCCTTTGCTTTTAGTTTCTGCTTTGTTTCTTTCTTGCTTTGTCTTTTCTATCTTTAGTTTAGTTTCTGCTTTTGTTTTAGTTGCCCTTGCCGGGTTTATCTGTGTCTGCTTCTGTGTTTCTGTCTTTTCTGCTGTTGTTGTGAGAATCTGTTGCTACCTGAGAACTGCTGACGTGCTTCCTCGTGGATTCGATCCTGACTTTTCTCTAACTACAACGGGAGGAAGTCTTGTATTTATTTGCTGAGACAGGGAAGTCAGTCTGATATATATTTCATATTTATTTCATACTCGATTTCCTCCTGCAACAACAAATTGGCGCCGTTGCCGGGGAAGCAATCATTCGCGCCTTAGGTAGTCGGATCTCACTGTTTCTTTGAGTTACGTTTCAGGTGTATGCGACGTTCTGGTCAAACACCTGAGTTTGACGCCTTAGACGAACCGGAACGCCTTTTTCACATCAGAACCAAACTGCAAAAAGCCATGGCAGCTGCGGAAACACAGGAACAGCTGATCGCAAGGGTCACCAGGGATCTAGCCGCCAGGAATGCTGCTCTCACCGCTGAGAGAGCAGAAAAGGAACAAGCACAAGCTGAGCTTGCCCAATATCCAACCACTGCTGAGGATTATATGCATCCCACGCTCGTCGTGCCTGAATCGGCAATTCTAATCCCTGACAACTCTTTTGAAATTCGCACTCAATTTCTTATAGAGCTTAAAAATAATGCCTTTTGTGGCAGATTTAATGAGTGTCCTCTTGAGCATATTACCAACGTTTCTGATATGTGTCGTACTCTTGCTGAAGGTACCACGCTGGAATATGTCAAGATGAAAGCTTTTCGCTGGTCTCTCGCTGGTCCTGCACTGAAATGGCAGGAAGGGCTAAAACCAAGATCACTGACAACCTGGGCCCAAGTAGAGCAAGAGTTCCTGAACAAATTCTTCCCACCCGCCAAAACAGCACATCTCCGCCAGAAAATCACCGCCTTCAAACAGAAGCAAGGGGAACCGCTGGCAAAGGCATGGGAGCGCTACAAGGAACTTCTGGGATCTTGCCCTACTCATGGACAGCCGCCCTACGTCATTCAAGAGATCTTCTTCAACTCTCTTGATCAAGGCACTAAGGACAGAATCAACCATTATACTCGCTATGAGTTCCTAACGATGCCACCAATTGACACCTGGGGTGTGCTGGACAAGCTCACCAACTATGATAACAAATATGGGGCTACTTCAAACTATGATGAGAACCCATACACCAGGCCAGCACCATCTATGCCCCTATATGACCCCCCTAAGGAGATTGATCCAGATGTTAGGGAGCAATACTACAGAGACCAGAATAAGAAGCTCCTCAAACAAGTGAAATATCTCTCTGTCAACCAGCCTTGCATTGAATGCGGATCGCAAAGGCACACCACTACTGAGTGCCCACACACAGAGCAAGTCAGGCTGGCAGAATATCATGAAGAGGCACCTTACGCAGGGGGTCCCAGTCGCTACATGGGAGACCAAAGGGGTCAACAACAGCAATGGAACCAAGGTGTCCCCAGGAACCCTCCGCCCTACAGAGCTCCAGGACATCCGGAAAGGGACCAGAAAAAGGATGATATACAGACAGTCCTGGAGGAAATACGGAAAAACCACTCTGAAACTAGGCAATCCTTCAACTCTGTCTACACACAGATGCAAGGTGTCAACGCTAGGCTTGGGGAGATTGATACATGGAGGAAAACAGTTGATACACAGATTAGTCAGCTAGCAGCAGGAATCCCCAGACAGTCAGGCACACTCCCTGGATCTTCAAAACCAAATCCCAAGGGAAAATCTGGACACGTCGCGGCTGTAAAGCTCAGAAGCGGCCATCAACTACAAGAGCCAGATGTCAGAACGCAGCAGGACAACGAAGAACAGCTGATCGACCAGAGCCTAGTCGATCTCGACAAGGGCTTACTCGACCTCGAGGAGAAAATTCCAAAATCTTCGTCTGCGCCGAACAGCAACTCGACTGAGCCCAATCTGGTCGATGTCGACAAGACTGTAGTCGATATCGAGGAGCCCCAGGTCGAGAAATCTGCAGCACCTCCGACGTCTGTTTTGGCTCCTGATCAGAAAAAGAGGCTGCCTTTCCCCACGAAATCTCTAAAGGACCCAACGGAGAAAAAGTTTCAGCGCTTCATCAAAATGCTTCAGAAGCTGAATGTCACCATACCCTTCACAGAAGCTCTAAATGAAATACCATCCTATGTCAAGTTCCTGAAGGAGATTCTGAGCAAAAAGCGGTCAATGGCTGAGATTACAGAGGAGTGCAGCCATCTGGACATACTGGAAAAGCGGCCGGATCCAGGTAAGTTTGCTATAACTATTGGATTTGGTCCATACAAAATTAATGCTTTATGTGATCTCGGGGCCAGTGTTAGTATTATGCCTTTAATAATTTGGTCCAAGATTAAGATAGGTGCCCTAGAGCCTGTGGATGGTAGATTATACATGGCCAACAACACGGTGGTCATTCCAACAGGCATGGTGGAAAATGTCCCAGTACAAGTAGGTAAATTCTTCGTCCCTGCTGATTTCCTAATTGTTGATATGCAAGAAGATCCTGCTTGTCCAATTATTCTAGGGAGACCATTCTTGGCGACGGTGGATGCCAACATAAGCGTAAGGAAAGGAGTGCTCACTTTCAACATCAGCGATGAAGTCATTGAGTATTCCTTCAACAAAACTGAAAGGCATACGGGTCCTATGGAAGAGGTCAAATCTATCTCAGCTGGCTACATCACCTGCGGGGAACCCAAGGTCAGGAATATGACCCCTGAGGAGATGGAAAAAAGGGACATGGAGGCCCAGGTGGAGGAGATCATGGCAATCCTCAAGGAGAACACAAGGACTAAGTATGGGGTCAAGATCGACCAGACCCTAGTCGATATCAACCAGACCACGGAGCCACTACCAGCACCGGCATCGTCGAGCAGCGAACCAGACCAGCCAGGCTCGTCGATCTCGACCACGCTTGTCGAGGTCGACCAGACATCGAGGAGCCCAGATCCACCTTCATCGACGATGGTGACTCCAGGACCAAAGCCCTACTCGACCTCGAGTAGGCTTGTCGAGGTCGACCACCACCCGGCACCACCAGAGCTTTCTTCCCCGAAGCCACAACAACCAGGAGGAGAACCCTCGTCGAGATTGACTACCCTAGTCGAGATCGACCAAGATCCTCGGGCAGCGTCTTCCTCGACACCAACTCCACCAAAGCCAGGACCAGAGCCCTCGTCGATCTCGACTAAGCTTGTCGAGATCGACCACCACCCGACACCCCCAGATCCACTTTCCTCGATGAGCAGGCCACCAGGAGCGGAGTCTTCGTCGAGGTCGACCAGAATTGTCGAGATCGACAAGCAACCTTCTTCCTCGACTTCTGATTCTTCAACCAGACCACCACCAGAGCCAGCAGCCTCGTCGATCTCGAGGAGCCCTAGTCGAGATCGACCAAACACAGTGGTCCCCGATTCCGTCTCTGTGAAAGTCAGCCAAGGTATGGATCTCTCTTCTCCTATTTCCATTAAAGATTTATCTATACATGGGAGAGGTTTGCCTTGGTATGTGCGATTGTGCAGGATATCCAATGATGAACCTACAGAGTGTGAAGTTGGAGACAAGCTCTATGTCTCTAAATCTAAGGATCATTGGTTTCCCAACAAGTTCAACAAGAAGCGGATGGGACCATTCGTGGTGAACAAGATCCATTCTGGAGGATTACAGCTGATGGACAAGAATGGAGTCCTATTTGAGGCCCAAGCTACATGGGCCCTACAGATGCCACCTTGAGCTAAATGGAAAGTCGGCCTAGCGACTATAAAATCTAGAGCATGTACATAGACTTTTTAGGACATTTGAGACGTTGTTTTTGTTTTGGTTTTGAACATTGTTTTTGGTTTTTGGTTTTTTTGTTGGTATATGTCTTCTACATTTTCAGGTCCATGGATAGAACCAGGCAATTCGGCCTAAGGAGGTGCCTCCAGTCGAAAATTATACGGCTCTGCACACATGTCTTGTGAGTTTCTTTCTTTACCCTTATTTTTATACAGTGAGGACACTGTAATGTTTAAGTATGGGGTGGGGGAAGGGCTTACATTGTGCATATTTGATTTAATTGATCATATTTGATATATGTGCATTATTTCTTGGAATTGCTACATGGCTATTTTGGAATGCATTATTGAATTATGTGCTTATATGCATGTTTTCCAAAAAGTTTTGAAAAATGACCCCCATTTGAAATTTTTGAAAAATGTCATGGAAGCTTATATTGGACTCGACGATGCAAAATTGGATTCATTAGAGATATAGCATGAAATTGCCTAGTGAAGGGAAGTCACAATGAAGTACATTATTTTGATGAAAACCATGAAAGGAGGTAAAATTTGAAGTTGCTTTTGACATGTTGCATGATAAGATGATGGAGGACTCTATATTTCCATATAATGCTCATATTGTTATATTCCTAGCCATACCTATGCTTATGCATCACAAAAGCCATAATATGCCTTATTTCGAATATTGCTCCACATGATCCAAATATTGCCATTCTTTACCTTATTACCCTATCCGGGGATTTTTTGAGAATGATGTTACATTATGGAGAAGTTATATGGTGGTTGTGTTGTTGTTATCAGTATTGGAGTTTGGAAGGAAATTATTTGAAATATATGGAAAATTTAATGAGTGAAAGAAAATCCAATCACCTCAGGAGATAAAGGTAGATTGACCCTGCTCTCTAAGATAATAGTTTGGAGAGATGGGACACATTGTGAGGAGTCCAAAGCACTAAGTATCCAGGGCCATTCATGACACCCATGTTTGCGACTCGCGAGAAGGCAGTGCTAAGGTTAGAGAGGTAAAAGCATTTATGAAAAAAAAGCAATATGAAAGGTGATAAATCAAATAGAGAAGGAATGTGGAAATTCAGTTTGGAAATGCTCCATTTCCCCGGATCAAAAGCACCACATTGCCAAAAATTGCCCACCTTTAGCCTTTTACCAAATCTACTCCTTATTTGAGCTTAAATTAAAGTCCTCTTGCTTATTAATGCTTTGTCACTTATGAATGTTTTTTGCATAACCCTCCTTTTGTGAGTAGATGTTGCTTTTTAATTGCACATGCATGGATCTGTGACACTAGTACCTTTTCGAGGATGGTAATTGACTGCAGGGTTATATGAGAATGAATCTGATATGTTGAGAGTTTTTGAATTTTTCCCCTGAATGACAAATAAAAGTATTGCTTGAGGACAAGCAAGCTTAAGTATGGGGTGTTTGTTGTGAGCTAAATTTGCCATGTTTTACAGTAACTTTTATATCGATTTCTGTATACATTTCATGCATTTGGGCTAGAATAGTACAGAATCTATGTAGTTTATGTTTATTTGCCAAATTATGGAATCTACATCAGTTTCTATTTAAATCGCAGAAATCGAGGCATTTTACAGCAATTCTACAGAAGGTCAGAAAAGCTCAGAATATCACTACAGAAGTCCAAGGTCAAAGCAGCGGAACGAGTCTAGGAACCCAGGCTACTCGATCTCGAGTAATCCTGGTCGAGCTCGACTAGCCATGTCCGAGCAACATGGTCGAGCCAGCCTGATCGAGAAAGCCAGACAACCCGAGCTCCGGACCCTACTCGACCTCGACGAAGCCTGGTCGAGGTCGACGAAGCCCAGACGCCCACATCTGGAGTTGACGAGGAGAAGCTGTCCGAGGACGAAGCCGAGGACGACCAGGAAACTCGCTGCAGCGGAAAAGGAAACTCGCTGCCGCGGACCAGGCCACTCGTTGCCAGCGGAAGAGCCAGCTCGCGGAAGCGGAAGCGAAGACCCAACTCGATCTCGACGAACTCTTGTCGAGATCGACAAGACCTTGAAGCCATGTTCGAGCAGGCCGAGGAGATCCACCCGAGGAGGCCTTGTCGATGATCAACCCCACTCGAGCTCGAGGAGCTCTACTCGAGGTCGAGTAGAGTCGTTTCCAGAATCTTCCCGACGAGCCTAGTCCGAGTAGAGTTGACGTTGCTTGGTGTCGAAGGCGGAAAATTCTATCCCGATCTATCAACATCATGAAGACTTACCCTATTTAGTTTTATCTTTTCCTTATTGATTTATTTCCTAAAAACAATTTATTTATCATTAAGCACTTTAGATAGAAATTTAGATATAGATAGATATCTTCTTTCCTAGAATAGCTAGGGAATGAAGGCTATAAATAAAGCCTTAGGGGCTCAGTTTTATTGAATTCCATCAACACATTCCAATTCAGAGACAAGTAGAGAGTTTAGGAGTTTTAAGGTTTTTAGGGTTTTGGCTTTCTGCGAAAGTTGATTGCCAAGATTGTAAAGGCTTTGAATATAGTTTATGCAAGTTATTTCTTTTCAATCAATGTCTGCGATTGCGATGAGGCGTGAGTAGTCCACCCACTTCTGGGGCTGGGGTGAGCCCAACGGTGGCTATGTGAGGCGATGCGATAAAGGTCAGATCTTTTTATGCGATTCGTCTTCTATCCCTATGAGCATGATTCTTTTGCGAGAGTTGAAGGTGATCCTTGTTTGTATTATTGAAGCGAAAGTGATCTTAATACAACTTGGATTAATTATGTGAAAAAGGGTTAGTAACAATTAGGGTTTATGCGAGAGCCTCTATATGCCTATTTGTTAATGACGAAAGTTATTTGATAGAAAGCATGATTCTTTTATGCCTTTGTGTGTTACTTTGCATGGTTACCGTTGTGGTGTTGATACCCTGGCTTTGGAAGTCTTTTAATATATTGAGTTTTATTTCTGTCGAAATTTCTGCATTCAAATTCTGCAATTTAAATTTCTGTCTTTTACTGTTCTAGTCGACGTAGAGGAGTCTCTCGTCGATCTCGAGGAGCATTTGGTCGAGATCGAGTTGGGTTTTGTCTGTGTCGAGTTGATTTTGTTCTGTCTTTCGTCGATTTCAGTTTCTGTGTTTGCTTGTCTAGTCGACTTCGAGGACAGCTACTAGACTTCGAGTAGCTTCTGTGTCTTCGATTCACTTTTTGCCTTTGCTTTTAGTTTCTGCTTTGTTTCTTTCTTTCTTTGTCTTTTCTGTCTTTAGTTTAGTTTCTGCTTTTGTTTTAGTTGCCCTTGCCGGGTTTATCTGTGTCTGCTTCTGTGTTTCTGTCTTTTCTGCTGCTGTTGTGAGAATCTGTTGCTACATGAGAACTGCTGACGTGCTTCCTCGTGGATTCGATCCTGACTTTTCTCTTACTACAACGGGAGGAAGTCTTGTATTTATTTGCTGAGACAGGGAAGTCAGTCTGATCTATATTTCATATTTATTTCATACTCGATTACCTCCTGCAACAACACATGGGTGGTTTTCGGGTATGGAAAGGGGAAATCGGTGGTTAGGGTTTCCAATTGGGTGACAGTGGTTTTCGGAATGGGTTAGGGCAACGATCGGGGAACTATGGATAGGGGAAATTGGTGGTTTGAGGTTCGAATTGGGTGACAAGGGTTTGACATTGGGTGACAGGGGTTTCCAATTTGGAGAGAAGGGTTTCTAAATTTGTTGTGGTAGGCGGAATAGGGGAATTGACGAGGTGTGGAAATTGGGATATGTGGATGTCGTAGGTGTTCTATTGAAGGAGGTTTGAGGTATTGGTTATAGGCATCCGATTCATAATGGGTGACATGGGTTTCACACTGAGTGACAAGGGTAGAGTGACATGGGTTAGTCTGTTAGGTGACAGAGGGAGACGAATATAATTGGTAGAAGCTGACTTTGTTCGTGTGATGGAAATTGCAGGAGAGAAATGGTGAGGACGAAGAACGTGAGCTCGAAGAACAAAGAGCCTGAGTACGTAGTCCCCGAAGCTATGCACTTCCGGGCCCGGGTCAACCAGGGCTCAAGACTGTCAATGCTGAACAACATCGATGATTATGTTGACGCTAGCGACTGGCAGAAGCTGCTTGACTCCCAGCTTGGTGGGGTTGTGCAGCTGGCGCACAGTGTAAAATTTTCTTCACAAATGGTGCATTATGCACTCTAGCGACAGCTTGCGAGCGATAAGGAGTGGGAGACGTGGTACCGGATTAAGGGGAAGCTCCGGAGGTTCTCCCTCAAGGAGTTTGCCTTAGTAACCGGGCTGCGGTGCAGTCAACCAACAGCTAGTGACATGGAGGACGACGAGAAATCTATCAAGGAGTTTTTGGAAACGAGAAGATGATGGTCGGTGACCTGGAGACCGAGCTGAAGAACTCAATAATGGTGGTGCGGAGCCTACGAAGACGATTCAAGCTAGTGTTTCTGCACATTGTGGAGGGCGTTTTGTTAGGGGAGGAGCAGAGGAAGGGGCTGCGGAGCTGGATTGTCTGGTTGGTGGAGAATGTCGATCGGTTTTTGGCATTCCCATGGGGGAGGATCATCTATGCTGCAACACACGTGTCGCTGAACGGCGCCGTAAAGCGCCGGGAGGCTGAGATAAAGGCAGAAAAAATCGAAAGAAGTGCAATGGTTATGGCCTGATGGGTTATCCGCTATCCTTTCAGGTAACCTTCTCGACCACACCCATGATCATTTTGTAATTCATATGCTGAAAATGTATTAATTTGAGTGGGGATGCGGTGCAGATTTGGTTGTTGGAATCCATGCCGAAGGGGGGGGGGGGGGTCCGCTTTGCGACGAAGGTGTCGACGACGGCATTCCCTCGTTGCATGAGATGGACCCTCAAGGACAAGAACCTCGCTTATAAGGATATAGCCAGCCGCACCGAAGCTGAGGGATAGGAGGCCATAGAGATTGATGATAACCCAATACTCATACCAGAGGAGGCTGAGCTGGAGCTGATGGATGGATGTGTCTACGATGATGAGAAGTCCGACCCCTTCTTCGACGACCTAGTTGCACCCTTCCTGACACATTTCGAAGCCCCTGGTGGGAGGTCCCCTAGGACGGGAAGAGGAGGCAATGGGAAGGATGGCTGGGTGGGGGACGTGGCCAAGACTTTGGAACAAGTTATGGAAAAGCTTCAGACAATGTCAACAGGGATGGAGAAGATGGATGAAAAGGTACGCAATACCTTCCCAATTATTCGTTTTGTAGAGACTTTGGATAACTGTGAACTAGGGTAAATGGACTCCTAACACGTGAAATTGGACAAGTGACACGTAGTTTAGATAATGAACGAATGTGGAATGAAATTGAGGGGGGCCTAGTCTGATATGTGTTTGTTTAGAACTGAATTAGGTGACCTTAGTATGATATGTAGTGTGAATTAGGAATTGTTTGGTGTTCATTACTCATGGTGATATGAAGTGTGAGTTGTGTTGAATTTTGTCACCTTATGGTGATATGAAGTAATAATTTTATCACGTGCAGCTGAAATTATTGGAGGTGGCCATGACTGAGCTGCGGGATGGTCAATGTAAGGGGACTGCCTGGAAAGAAGCAACCGATAAATAACAAGCTGGAGATGAGAAAAAAAGGGATGAGTTTGTAAGTTTGTTTTTGCGTGACATGCGTTTCGATGTTTAGTCATGCTTGAAATCGGGGATTCAATATCAAATGTTAATATGTATTTCACAGTTCGAACTTGATGACTTGATAGAGTCAATTGCGGCTGAAGCCGGTGAGAGTGGACAGGGTGGTAAGGTAAGTTGTTGGTAAACATCACAAGATTTGTTATGTTAAACGACACTGGAAGAATGTGACAGGAAGATTGTAGCTGTGTGACATGATTTGTTATGTTAAGTGACACTGGAAAGTTTGAGGCATAATTGAATGTTGATTTCATTTGCAGTTAGAAGGTGCTGTTGAGAAGGGAAGTGAAGTGGATGATGGCGGGGATAAGCACACAAAAGTTGAAACTGTGAAGGCAATAGATGAGATATCAGGAGAGAGCAAGCTAGCTGGTGATGATGTCGGGGACAAGCATGATGAAGCTGAATCTGTCAAGGCAGGGGATGGGGGGGGGGGGGGAGGAAAGACCAAGGAGGTCAGGTTTATTTATGAAAAAAAGGTGATTATATATGTGACATGAAAGTTTATGGCAAGTGACATGAAATTTTTTCAAACCAAGGCAGGGGACAAGCAATCTGATGTCGGGGACAAGGTAGCTGAAGGTGAATCCGTCAAGGCAAGGGATGGGACGACAAGAGAGAGAGCAAGGATGTAAGTTTTTTCTATCAATTATTGGTGACAAGGACATTGTAGTTGCACGACATGAGTATAACTGTTATGTGACAAGGGATAGTGTCAATCTTAGCTGAAGTTTGATGATATGTTTGCAGTTGGGAGAGGTTGGTTTAAAGGGGTCTGGTCCCGAGGAAGGGGAAAGAAAATTGAAGGTGATGAGAGGCCGAAGCCCCGGGTAGCTCAGGTGTATGCATCTAAGGGGGTGAAGAAGACGAGGAAGGGTGTTGGAGAGAAGTTGGCTCCCCCGGCCAAGAAACCGTGAGCCCAGAAGGTAGCCACTGTTCCCGCTGATGCTGTTCATCTAGGAATGGTGTCAGCGACGGACAACGACGCCATGACAAGTTGGGTGGCAAGGTACATAGCTTATGTGTCTTACTCTCGAATAGACGACGAAGGTAGATAGTTCAACGTCCACAAAACCTGACAGAAACTTACCGTGCAGTGGGGACGCGGAGGTGTGCACGTCACCTTGCGGTGTGGATATGACGAAGGAGTTACTCAACCGCCTGAAGAAACCCCAAGATTGGTTTGGAACTGTGGTATAAACACTTGTCATCTTTAAAATTTCCCGTGTCAGGATTTTGTATTGTAATTGCGGTTCACTTCATGCAGGAGATGGAGGAGTGCTGCTACCTTCTGCGCAAAGCGGTTGCAGACAGAGCGGGTGACATTGCCAGTGGAGCCATCGTAGTCGATACGTGCTTGGCGGGAATTTCTCTACCTCGGGAATGGAAGAAGTACAACGCCAGCCCCGAAGCGTACGAGCCTAGTGATGCATTGATGGCGTACTTAGATGGGGGGTCGCCGAAGCCGTTGGGACGATCGTGGTCAGGTGCGGACCTCATCCTCTTCCCCTTCAACGTCAGGAACAAACACTGGGTTGCCCTTGACATCGATCTGAAGGAGTGGGAGGTCAGGGTGTATGACTTCGACGTCCACATCATGACGGAACGCCATCTTCAGACTCTCTTATTGCCTGTGACGAGCCTCATCTCTGTCGTCATGCGGGCATACCCCGATCTGAAGGTCAAGTATGCCGATAAGGTCTCCACGCCGTTTGCCATTCGCCAGGACAAAAGCCTTCCACAGAACAAGAAAAGGTAAGTTGGATGACATGGTTCAATTTCGTTTGATTGGATGTGGAATCGGTGTCCGCGTTCTGACCGATTCTTCCCCATTGCAGCGGTGATTGTGGCCCGTACACCATTAGATTCATGCAGCTACTGCGGGAGACCGCCCCGACCTTCGATCGATTGGACGACACGTACATTGAGGCATACCGCCAGATGCTAGTTGTTGAGGTATTTCATGGTCGACTCGGATGCTAGACTTTGGAGTTGAACACTTGCTTCCAATCATAACACCCTCCTGTGATAGTTGAAGTAAAACATTTGGATATTTTGTGAAACTTGGTAGTTGTCGAAAGTGAACATTTGTATATGTTAGTAGGTATGCGGACATGTTAAACTTGGAAGTGTAGGTACATGTATCTATCCAATTTGGTGACAAGGTATATGTCGTTAGATGACACGAGGATTAAAGGGGGTGACATGGGTCATTTAGACTATACGTACGAATATGAGACAGTGACTAGTGACACGAACAAACCTGTCAGGTGACACATGCATGCAAAGACGGGACTCGATACTGGGACAAATGAACAAAACGACAATAGAAAAGGAATCTATCAGGGTGGCAGTTGGTTGCACAGTTCCTTTGACTTACTTACAAAAATATAAAAAAAGAAAAAGAAAATATCGTGTTCCTCGAAAATAAAAGGTAAAGAAAACAAATGCAAAAGTAACTTGCATTCATTGCAGTTGGGGAATAAACCAACCTATCCCTGGGAAGGAGAGAGAGAGAGAGAGAGACCGAATCATTAATAGGAGTGAAGGGAGGCGGTTGTGAAGTGAAGGGAAAGAGGAGAGCCCGTACCGGAGAGGGAGAAAGACGCCGGAGAAGGGAGGAAGATGCCGGAGAAGCCCGTACTGGAGAGAAAGGCGCAGGAAAACAGGTACAACTCAATTGGTTTTTGAAATCCATCATCACCCATCTCTACTACTCTGAATCTTCACTTAATTTGCAATCTTCCCTACTTAATTTGCATTCTCCCGTTGTTTCGTACCGGAGAGGGAGGAAGTCGCTGGATAAGGGAGGAAGACGCCGGATAAGGCAGTACCGGAGAGGAAGGCGCAGGAATACATGTACAACTCAATTGATTATTGAAATCTGTCCTTACCCATCTCTACTAGTCTGAATCTTCACTTAATTTTCAATCTTCCCCACTTCATTTGCATTCTTCCATTGTTTCGTTCAAAGGCATGCAATTTGGGATTGGACAAAAATCGGAAATTGGGGAATTGGAATAACGGTCATGTGGGGAATTGGGGATACGGGAAAATACAGATCTGGGGTAAAAGGGGTATGGGGAACTGAGGAACTGACAGACAAGAGCGAGGGAGGTTGAAGATAAGCGTGGGAGGCTTGCGGGTCCTTTAACCCAGATTGTGAGAGTGGAGAATAACTCCTGTCATAAACCCCACGTGGGAGGCCCGCGGGTTTTCCCTATCCAATCCCCAAAACCCGGCTCCTTGTCCTTCATTCGCAACCACCTCCACAATCCCCAAAACCACGCTCCTTGACGTTCAATCCCTTACCACCCTAGCAGGTTGTTTCATCCACCCACCCCGAACCCCAGATTCGAAGATAACGGACAACAGAGATAGGGGGCGTACCTTCTGACTTTCCTGCCGGCGTTCTTCTCTTATCCGACAGTTCCCGACAGTCTCTTCTTCGACCCGTTGTTCCTCGTCGCCGGCGTCTCTTCCTCCTCCCCCTTTCGAACGGTTTTGAGTTATGGAAATTTAGGGATGGAGTCCCGATGATTTCAGAAAGAGAGTGTGTGGTGATATCCGGGACGCGTGTCAACTCACCCGAAATTATTCTTTGTTTTTTTTAGTTATGGGCAATTTTTCACAAATAAAAGGGAAAGGTTCAATTTTTCCAAATTATCCCCCATTGTGTTTTTTTTGCAATTTTGGCCAAAATTTGGTCTATCTTTGACCAATGGTTGACTATGTTCTTATTGTCGAAACTTTGGTTATAAGTTCCCTCACCCATGTCACCAAACTTAGAATCCCGTGTCACCTTACATAATAACCCCTTGAACATTGTCATAATGGTGATTTCAATATGGTTACAAGGGTGATTTCGTAACACCACTACCACAAACACTTAGGAATGTAAACATGATGTCAAATAAGTGCCAATGCATTGGTGAATTCATTATTATAGCGTCAACCACCGAAATGTCTACCATCAAATTGAATGTTGTGACATGATAACCCTTTCTACCAGACACGGGAATACAAATAGGGTGACAAGGGTATTTTCTGAATCCATCCCCAAAAGTACTACGAAGTTATTCAGCACTTAACTATAGTATGCAACCCATTCCCAAAAGTACAACAGCCTACTTAGAGTTTGTCATATGTACAAACAACCTAATTACACTACCAAATACGTAGCCCGTTCACAAAATAACATAGACGGAGAATGGTCCAACCACTGACCCGAACCGGCAAATGTAAACATGATGTCAAATAAGTGCCAATGCATTGGTGAATTCATTATCATAGCGTCAACCACCGAAATGTCTACCATCAAATTGAATGTTGTGACATGATAACCCTTTCTACCAGACACGGGAATACAAATAGGGTGACAAGGGTATTTTCTGAATCCATCCCCAAAAGTACTACGAAGTTATTCAGCACTTAACTATAGTATGCAACCCATTCCCAAAAGGACAACAGCCTACTTAGAGTTTGTCATATGTACAAACAACCTAATTACACTACCAAATACGTAGCCCGTTCACAAAATAACATAGACGGAGAATGGTCCAACCACTGACCCGAACCGGCAAATGCAAAAGAATACCCAGCTGCTGAGGTAAGGCGTTGGACGACCAATGGAGGAACACATCTAAGAACGACGGCGCTTGAAACGGGTAAATTCTCCCCGAGATGGGTATCGACAAGTCTTAGGCCGACCAGGGCGCCGCTTCACGTCCGGGGGGTGACACACCGCGCTGGACATGGCTGGGGGGATTCGCCATTCTGCTCTTGGAGGAACCGGATATAGCACATTCTCGTAACACGCCTTCCATGTTGCGACTTTGTAGAAGTCATTCACGAGAGAGAAGAAATGGCTACCTCGAAACCTTGCAACCGCTATGGTGTGCTGGCACAGAAACTGGTCAATATCGAACTGCTTGCATGTGCAGGTCCGGGCACACAGGTTCACAACCCAGGTGGAGGACCCTCTGCGGACAGTGTACTCGTGTGAGCTGAGGGCTCTAACATCCATGAATGTTGCCACCGCATAGCTAGTTTGGAGCTCACCTTGAACATAATCGCTGACAGTCGACGCCGATTTGGTGATTTTTTCCCGTCGATCGTAAAACTACTTGGAAACTGTTTCGATGACAACATCAATCAGGGCTGTGATGGGTAGGTCACGGGCATCCTTGAACACGGAATTCAGACACTCGGAGTTGTTCGTCGTCAATATGTTGTAGCGCATCCCCAAGAAGTATGCTCGGGCCCAGTTCTAGAATCCAGCCTCTTTCAGGTATTGGTCCGTAGGGGGTGACTGAGCGCATAAATCACCAAAGTGCTTCTCGAACTCTGCCCTCGTGTATGCCTTCACCACCTTTAAGTACAACGGGTGCAGGCCCGTCACCCCCTTGTACTTAACCCTGGCATTCTGAAATAGATGCAATTGGCAGGCCCTTGCTTGGCAAACACATAGTGGTCCCTCAAACCTTTGACGATACTAAGATGTCGATCAGAGACAAACATTAAGTCCGGTGTATCCTCGACGACATGTAGCATGTTCTTGAAGAAGAAGCCCCATGACCCGTGTTTCTCACCATCGACAATCGCAAACGCGATCGAGAATACACTGTGGTCTGCATCTTGGGCTGTGGCAAATAGAAGCGTGCCCTTGAACTTCCCTTTCAGGAAACTCCCATCAACTGAAATCACCTGGACATGGATATCGACACCAGCTGGTTAGGTGACATGGTTATGTATGTTAGGTGACATGAAATATTATACTACCGACATGGGGTTTTACCTTTCGAAGGTAGGGAATCGCCTTGCGCCATACCCTGAAGCTAACAAAGGCGTACTTGAATCTTTGGGATGCGTCCAACTCTAACTTAGTATATGTCCCGGGGTTAGTCTGCTCCAACATGTGCAGGTATGGAATAATATCTCGGTAGCCGTCTTCGTCGGTCCCATGCTTCACCTCCCTCGCCGTCAGTCGTGCCCTTCGTGCCTTCCAGTAGCTACACGATACTCCATACCCGGACTTCGTCATTTTCTGCACTTGCTCGGGAACGAGATCCTTCCGAGTCCCGATGAACCTGCATATAATGGTGTCATGGAGAGTTACGTAATGTGACATGGTGAATAATGTTGTGTGACATAATTAGCTGTTCGCAACTAAATTAACACTTACGTGGTCACGAGGTTGCGTCCAATCATGTTCGACGTAGCATGTCGGCTATGGTTGTGCATCATGCTCAGGTCACATGTATGCTCCTGGACATACTGTCGGATGGACCACATAGTCGTGCGCCGGTAAGTCGACGCCCTTAACATCCACGTGCACTTGCTGTCCAAACAACCAACTACATAGGTTTTGTTACACGACCTCTTCACTACAAACTCGAAGCACTTCTGCACTGAAATCCACTTCAGGCAAGTCTGCAATTCTACCTTCGAGGCTAACATTTGTCCCTCCTATATTTCTGTCAGCTTCCGTCGTGGTTCCTGGGTCCGAGGCGTTGCTTTGTCCAACATAGCTTCTACTTTCTCCATCGACGGTGGGGATGTGCTGGACCTAGGAACCCGATCTTCAAGTTCCCTAATCACCTCCTCCTCAACTTCGTCCCCCTCCGTCCACACCATCTTACCCGGATCTTCCTCATAATCTTCCCTGTTCACTCCGGAATCGAAGTCCCCCTCCTCCTTCTCCTCCTCACTGCTAATGGCTATGAGATCCACCCCCTTATACTTGTCACCTTCACATTTTACCGTGTCGTCTGAAGAGGAGTCCGTGTCACCCAAGTGGATAACATCTAGACCATCACACCTGTCACCCTCAAGAATATCCATGTCACCAGTTCCAAACCCTATGTCAGCTGCGTGCTCTTGGCTCTTCCCTATCACCCCACCCAACTGGATCATTTCCGGACCTTTACCCTTGTCACCTACACTCTTAAGCTTTTCACCAGTTCCAAACCCGCTTTCAGTAGCGTCCTTCTGTCTCTTCCCTATCACCTCATCCATGTGGTTCGACTCTGGACATTTACCCTTGTCACCTTCAAAAATACGTCTGTCACCAGTTCCAAAACCCATGTCAGTAACGTGATCCTACCTCTTCCCTATGACCTCAGCCAAGAGGATCACCTCCGGACCCTTACCTTTGTCACCTTCACATATATCCTTGTCACCCCTTCCAAACCCCGTGTCCATATTGTTTTTCACCCTTATATCGTTGCTCATCCCTATTGACTGGCTAACCCCTCCTCCACCATATAACCCCACATCTACAACCATAGGGTTTGGTTGTGGCTTACCTTCTGCCTCCAGCTCGTCCACCTTTTGAGAGTTACGAGGCCCACTCAAGCATTCTTCCCCGACGCCGGGTTGTGGTACTTGAAGGCTCTCTTTCACCACTGGACCAACATATATCGCCATGGGCCATGGATGTTCCCCAAACATCGAGTTCAAAAACTTAAAAGCCTCAAGGTCGTCATCATCACCTATTGTTATCGGATGACCCGCTTCTTCCCCCTTTGGCATGTAAGACAACCGCCAATCTTCATATGAACAATCATGGCTGACCTTGAGCCTCAACACTTGAGTCAAAGAGGCGAAGTCGATGCCCTCTTCAATTATCACATTCTTCCGCTCTGTTTCACCATAATACACCCACCCCAAACCATCGAACAACCAACGCCCGTTGAAGTTGAGAGTGACACAGACTTTGGCGTTTTGCCCTGCAATTGAAAACTCGGATCAACACCATTGTTAATGGGTATCTACTATTTACGAAACATGACGAGAAATAGGAGAGAAGCCTACCCATTGCAACTGAGAATTAGGGTTTTTCAGATACCTCTGTTGCACGGAAGTTTACAAACACTGACACGAACGAATAAAGAGCCCGACACGTGCTCAGCAACTGGACCTTAATGCGGAAGGGTTATTCTCCAATGGTGGCATTCTTCTCCAGCTCTCTTGTCCATGGGAAGACCGAAACTGATGGCCTCTCTCCTCGTCTCCTATTAGACTTTAAAAATGGAGGGAAAGCCTTTCCCATCACTTCACCTCCTCTCTCCAATTTTGGCGCCAAAATCCCCCACCAAATCCGATGTCCCATATCTCTCTCTCTCTCTCTCTCTCTCTCTCTCTCTCTCTCTCCCCCCTCTCCCTCCCTCTCTCTCCCTCTCCCTCCCTCCCTCCCTCCCTCCCTCCCTCCCTCTCTCTCTCTCTCTCTCTCTCTCTACCCTTGGGACAACCTGCAACCGGCTTAGCAATTTTCCCATCCTATTTGCACTAATACCACATATGGTACTTTTGCAAATTTTCTAAAAAAGTGGTATTTTTGCAAAACCACAAAAAAACGTTTATATTTGTACAAATAGCCCTAAATTTATTACCTTTTCTTTCCATTCTCCTCTTATTTTATCCCCTTTTTTCAACTAATTTTCATTTTTAAATAACCAATGAGTTTAATTAAAAAATTAAATTAATATATAACCTATATCTATTTGTAAATATTCATACTATCTCAATAGAGTTTGCCTATTATATTCTGAGAAAATTTGTGCTGAAGTGCCCTACTTTTTGAAATAATTGGTAGAGTGTCCATTCCTATTAATATAATAAAAAGATAAGGAAGAAAAATAAAAAATAAAATTAAGGGTCAGTTTGGTAACACGGAGCTGATGGGGTAGCTGAAGCTGATGGATTAAGTGTGTTAAATATATGTTAAATTAGAGTTTTCATAAGCTAGTAAGGTGTTTGGTAACCTAGCTGATAGAGTAGCTGATACAAACTAGCTGATCAGATAGGAGAAAATGAATAGAATTCTGAAAAGCTTACGGTTAGTAGCTGCTGAAAATCCAATTTCAAAAGGTAATTAAATTAAAATCTTATATTTAACTTATTTAAAACTATAAATTATTAAAGCCAAAAGCTCCGAAAAGCTACCTGCATTGCCAAACGGACCCTAAAACTCTGAATTCTAAATCCCTAATAGTCGTCGATCGTCTTCATCCTCCATCGACATCCCTAATCTCCGAGCTCTCTCCCATGGTTGCTCCTCCTCTCTCCGACCTCCATCGACATCTCTAAACACCTCCACGAGCTCGAACCAAACATCGTTGTCTCCCTGCCACGGTAATTGAAGGAGATTCTAGCAGGAAGTGCGACAGTGAGCGAAGATTGAAGGAGAAGCACTTCGTCCTGAGGTAGGAAGCTACCCCTTCTCCTCCACTCTGTTGTTGATTTGTATCACTTTCCTTTTCGCTTGATTTGTTTTGCTTTTGGATCTGTGTGATGTGCTTGATCTGAGTGATGTGCTTGCTTCTGGATTTCAAGCGGAGATTGATGGAGAAGCACTTCGTCCTGATGTGCTTGATTCTGGGGCTTTTCGCTTGATTTGTTTTGCTCTCTCTTTGTTTTACAGATATGTGAAATCAAATAGTAAGTCTACAACTTTGGTTTCTTGCAATATTGAAATTAATAAAATCAATATTGTCCGATTATCTTCCATTACAGTGTGATTTCATTGTGAAATCTAATAAAGAGGGCAGATGTCTACAGCTTTGGTTTCCTAAAATATTGATTTTAAGGGGTGCTGACATGGTTTCCTGCAATATTGAGTATTTCTTTGAATGTGTTTGGGTATGTTTTGAGTATGCTGACATGGTTTCCTGCAATATTGAGTATTTTATGGGGTGTTGACATGGATTTTAAGGGGTGCTAACATGGTTTCCTGCAATATTGAGTATTTCTTTGAATGTGCTGACATGGTTTCATGTAATATTGAATATTTTAAGGGGTGTTGACATGGAATTTAAGGGGTGCTGAAATTGGTGTTTGGGTATATTTGAATGTGTTGTTGGTGGTGTAATCTTTGGTTGAAGTATCGAGCCACTTGAATTGGACAGAAAATGGCTTAGTTATACCTAGTCAAATGATGATGTCAACACATAAATTAGAGCATGTCAGCGCACAATTAGACCATGTCAGCACACAAATTTAATCATCTGTTGCAATCTGGTGGGTAGTATTTGAAGTGGACCGTACGTCTCGACATAAGGTGCGGTCTCGGTAGAAGTGATATCAAGCGTTTGGTGTCTGATTCTTTATTATCTTACCTTTCCGGATAGGGAATCGCGCCACAGTTCAAACGCACAGTCATGTAGTGACCTATGGGCTTTTTAGACCATTGGAGATCATTCCAGGGCTTAAAATTGGGTTTTTTATGTTTTTTTTTTGCAATATCAACAATTTTTGTCATTTTATTTTTATCGCTTAACAACTAGGGTTTCTTTCTGCTTTTTCTATTTAATAACGCGTTTGTATCTTTACATTAAAGTGCCTTATGGTTTTTGACTTATCTGGAGAAATTAGCTAGTAACTCTACAAAGTTTAATGTGTTGCTAATGCTGCGTTTTAATGTGTTTCTGGCTTGTGTGCTAACATGGTCTCTTTTTGTGCAATTCAAGTAGATATATAAGTTCTTTTTTGATTTCTAATTGTGTGCTGATATGGTCTCGCTTTTTTGTGCAATTCAAGTAGATGTATATGTTCCTTTTTTATTTCTAATTGTGTGCTGACATGATTTCTCTTTTTGTGCAATTCAAGTAGATGTATTAGTTCTTTTTTATTTCTAATTGTGTGCTGACATGGTCTCTTTTTGTGCAATTCAAGTTGATGTACATATTCTTTTTTTATTTCTGTAGAATGATAGAACTGATGTATAGTCCTCCTTGAGGGTTTCATTCATTAATCAATCATATATATATATATATATATATATATATATATATATATATATATATATATATATATATATATCTTACAATAGATTGGGCCTTTTGGCCCACTATACAATATGAAGACTATGTAGTCTATCAAACCCCCGTAGTCGAAAGTGGAGGGTCTCGTACAGTGAGACTGGACCAAAAATCAAGGAACAACTGACGAGGTAAACCCTTGGTGAATATATCCGCGTATTGATAGGAGGATGAGAGATATAGAACACGAAAAAAGTCCAAGAGCAACCTTATCCCGAACGAAGTGGAGATCGAGCTCAATGTGCTTCGTGCGCTGATGCTGGACTGGGTTGCTAGCCAGATAGACGGCGGAGACGTTATCGGCGTAGACAAGGTTGGCCTTCTGAAGAGGGCAGCGGAGCTCAAGGAGGAGATTGCGTAGCCATGAGCACTCGGAGACAACGTTTGCGACACCCCCGTACTCAGCCTCGGCGCTAGAGCGAGACACCACAGACTGACGCTTTGCTGACCACGACACAAGAGTGTCGTTGAGGAAGACACAATAGCCAAACATAGAGCGACGTGTGTCAGGACAACCACCCCAATCCGCATTAGTGTAAGCGACGAGGTCATGCCGAGAGGGAGGGGTGATCGTGGTTCCCAACTCGAGAGTACCGTTGATGTACCGGATTATCCGCTTCAAGGCATGAAAGTGCGGTTCCTTGGGCGCATGTATGAACATGCAGATATACCAAACGACATAACTGATGTCTGGCCGAGTAAATGTAAGATACTGCAACGCACCGACGAGGCTCCGGTACAACGTCGGATCATCAAACAAAGGACCAGAGTGAGCACTGAGCTTGTTGGAGTTATCCACAGGGGTGACGTGATGTCTCCAAAGTAGCCATGTTTTTATGCATATTTTAGTTCCATATTCTTTACATTTTGCATATTTCGGGTTGGGAATATGTCGAATTTATGTAGTATATGTTTATTTGTTAAAAATGGAGATCTACATAAGTTTCTGTTTAATATTGCAGAATATGGAAACATTTCAGGAGAAAACCCAGAAACAAAGACGGAAGCAGCAAGTCTACTCGACCTCGACTAAGTCCTCGTCTATGTCGACGAGTCATGTCCGGATACACTGAAGTCGAGTAGAGACCTGATCAGACAACGCGGAGCAGAGCAACACCCTACTCGACATCGAGTAGATCTACTCGAGGTCGACAAGAGCCAGACCCCACTCTCCGAGCCAAGTCGAAGAGACACTGCTCGACAACACCTGGCAAAAATCTACTCGAGCTCGACAAGCGTTTGTCGAGATCGACCACGCCCAGGCCACCTTCTCCGAGCATGTCGAGGACAAGCTACCCGATACACCAGATTTGCCAAAATTGATGAGCCATGCTACTCGAGCTCGAGGAGCGTCCTCGAGGTCGACAAGGCTGAGAACCCACATCCGACTCGACAACCCCGGAAGACCAAGTCGAGAACACATCTGTAGTCGAGGTCGAGGAGCTCTCCTTGATATCGACTAAGCGCCAGAGTCATGTCCGAGCTTGTCGAGTGCTAGCTAGCCGAGACGACGAAGTCGGCCCAGTCGACGAATTTCCTACTCGAGGTCGAGTACGCCACTCGAGATCGACGAGGATTTCCTGAAGCCGCGTACGCGTGATGAAGTTCTACTCGGAGTAGAGTCCTTGGAGCCGAGGAGAAGCAAAGTCTATCCGATTTATCCACGTCTATCATGAAGAAGAGAGTTTTATCCGCTTGAGACAATTTAGATATATTTCCCTATTTTTAGATTTAATTCCATTATAGCTTTTATTTATCTTTTAAAGTCTTAGATATAGTTTTAGATTTAGATATAGATATTCTATCCTTGATTAGCAAGGAGTAGAAGCCTATAAATAAAGCCCTAGAGGCTCAGTTTTCATCATTCAATTTCAGAGATACAATTACACATAGAGATTTAGGAATTTAAGGTTTATAAGGTTTTGGCAGTTTACGAAGGTTGATTGCCGGAATTGTAAAGGCTTTGAATTTAGTTAATGCAAGTTATTTCTTTCAAATAAATGTCTTCGATTGCGATGAAGAGCGAGTAGTCCACTTACTTCTGGGGTTGGGGTGAGCCCAACGAAAGCCATGTCGGCGAATTAGCGATTGCGAAAGGAGGTATTTTGTCGTTATCTCAATCTATTCCTTATGTGCTTCATCTTTGATTGAAAAATTAAAGAACTCATGTTATGAAACTTGGGTAGTAATTAGGATTTCTATTCGAAAGATTATAAATGCTAATTATGAAAAGGAATAGATGCAATTAGGATTAATTGTCGCGAGATTTATATTCCTACTTGTCGGATTAGGTGAAAGCCTTTCCCTTTATCGATAAAGTTGCCGCCTTTTGTGATTTATATTCCGCTTGCATGGTAATCGTTGTTGCAAACCCTAATCTTGGAAGTTTTCTAAATTCATAAAGTCACAAACCCGAATTTGCATTTGTTTTTACTTTTCCACCCTCATCGATCTCGACCAACCTCCGGTCGACCTCGACCACTAATCTCTGATCCCAGATCGCCGTAGCTCACTTGCGCAGGAACTCGACGAAGAACCACTCGACCTCGACAGAGCCAACTCGACCTTGAGTAGGGTCCACTCGATCTCGAGTACGATTTGCTGGTGACTGTTGCCTTGTTCGACTGCCTAATCTTCTATCGACTAACCCTAGTCGAGATCTAGCACCTGTTGTCCACTTCTGTTCGTGAGACTCCATTGCTGCCTAGGATCCGCTGACCTGCTTTCTCGAGGATTCGAACCTGACTTTCTCTTACTACATTTGAGGGAGTCTTGAACATTATTTGCTGGGATTTGATCGGTTTGCTTTACTTTGTTTACTTACTGTTTTGCATTCTCGATTCTCTCTTACAACAAATTGGCGCCGTTGCCGGGGAAGCTATCATTCGCGCCTTAGGTAGTTAGAATCTCACATCTACCTTGAAGCTACTTGCAGGTGTATGCGCCGTTCTGGTCAACAACCTTAGTTTGACGGCTTAGACGAACCAGAACGCCTCCTACACATTCGAGCTAGACTACAAAGAGCCATGGCTGCCGCTGAAACACAAGAACAGTTGATCACTAGGCTTACCCAGGAACTAGCCGCTAAAGATGCTGCTATCGCCACTGAGAAAGCAGCAAGGGAGCAAGCAGAAGTTGAGCTTGCCCAATATCCAACTACAGCAGAGGATTATATGAATCCAACTCTTGTCATGCCTGAATCGGCGATTCTAATCCCTGAAAACTCTTTTGAAATTCGCACTCAATTTCTTATAGAGCTTAAAAACAATGCTTTCTATGGCAGATTTAATGAGTGTCCTCTTGAACATATTACCAAATTTTCTGACATGTGCCGTACTCTTGCTGAAGGTACTACGCTGGAATATATCAAGATGAAAGCTTTTCGCTGGTCTCTCGCTGGACCTGCACTGAAATGGCTGGAAGGGCTGAAGCCGAGATCACTCACGACATGGGCCCAAGTAGAGCAAGAGTTTCTGAACAAATTCTTCCCACCTGCCAAAACAGCACATCTCCGCCACAAAATCACAGCCTTCAGACAGAAGCAAGGGGAACCGCTGGCAAAGGCATGGGAGCGCTACAAGGAACTTCTGCGATCTTGCCCTACTCATGGAGTTTCTGACGATGTTGCCAATTGACGCATGGGGTGTGCTAGACAAACTCACCAACTATGACAACAAATATGGGGCTACTACAAACTATGAGGAGAACTCCTACGCCAGGCCAGCACCATCTATGCCACTTTATGAGCCATCAAAGGAGATAGACCCTGATGTCAAAGAGCAGTACTATAGAGATCAGAATCGCAAGCTCCTCAAACAAGTCAAGTATCTCTCTGTCAACCAACCCTGCATCGAATGTGGATCACAGCGACATACCACGACTAAGTGCCCACATACAGAGCAAGTCAGGATGGCAGAAATTCACGAAGAGGCAGCTTACGCAGGGGGTCCTAATCGCTATATGGGAGACCAAATGTCCTATAAACCTCAACAGAATCAAGGTCCTCCTAGGAACCCCCCACCATACAGAGCTCCTGGACATCCAGAAAGGGACCAAAAGAAGGATGATTTACAGCTCGTCCTTGAGGAGATGCGCCGGAATCAAGGCACCATCAACAATCAGTTCCAGAATATCAATGCAAAATTCGGGGAGCTAGACATCTGGAAAAAGAACATTGAGACACAGATGGGTCAGTTCGCGGCGCAGATTCCACAACCATCCGGGAAGCTCCCAGGACATACAGAACCAAATCCCAAGGGTCAGCACGGACATGTAGCTGCTATAAAGTTGCGGAGCGGTCCTAAACTGCACGAGCCAGAGGACGGAGAAGGGAAGGGCAAAACTGTCATCGACATCGAGAAGCAGAAAGTCGACATCGACAAAGGCCTGGTCGACATCGACAAAGCTCTACTCGACACAGAGGAGGAAAGAAGCTCTGACGCAGCTGCACAGCCAGACAAGCCGAAGTCGACTAGCCAACTCGAGATCGACGAGCCTGTTGCCGAGTTCGAGAAGGAGCAAGCCAAAGTCGATGAGCCCTCGCCACCTCCGGAAGCTGTTCTGGCTCAGAAAACTAAAAAGACGCTCCCATTCCCTTCCAAAAACCAACGAGATCCAACATACGGTAAGTTTCAACGCTTTGTGAAATTGCTTCAGAGTCTGAATGTTACTATTCCTTTTACAGAAGCACTAAATGAGATGCCTGCCTATGTCAAGTTCCTCAAGGAGATTCTCAGCAACAAGCGATCAATGACTGAGATTGCTATGGAGTGCAAAAAGATGGATTTCCCTGAGAAGCGACCTGACCCAGGTAAGTTTGCTATCACTGTTGGACTTGGTCGTTATAGATTTAAAGCATTGTGTGACCTAGGAGCAAGTGTCAGCATCATGCCCTTATCCATCTGGTCCAAAGTAAAGATAGGTGCCCTGGAGCCAATTGATGCCAAACTCTACATGGCCAACAACACCGTGGTAATCCCTACATGTATTGTTGATAATGTTCCTGTTAAAGTTGGTAGATTCTTTGTCCCTACAGATTTTCTTGTAGTAGAAATGGCAGAGGATCCAGCTTGCCCCATCATCCTAGGGCGGCCTTTCCTGGCAACTGCCGATGCTAACATTGGAGTGAAAAGAGGAATCCTTACATTCACCATCGGAGATGAGATCATTGAATACTTCTTCAACCCAGACACAGAAGAGGTAATGGAAATTAAAGCTATATA
The DNA here is from genome assembly GCA_037127255.1 of Persicaria tinctoria. Classification (NCBI taxonomy): domain Eukaryota; kingdom Viridiplantae; phylum Streptophyta; class Magnoliopsida; order Caryophyllales; family Polygonaceae; genus Persicaria; species Persicaria tinctoria. The sequence goes on along the minus strand of JBANSL010000012.1, from coordinate 34,134,398 downwards.
TTCAAAATTTAATTTTATCTCCTGTGATGAACCTGCAGAACAACTCTTGATCCAAGAAGAAGGAAAGGCAGAATCTGTGCTAACAGAGGAGGAGCTGGCCGTAGCAGAATTAAGCGAGGAGGAGATCTTCGACGACGCATTATCGGCGGAGCTGAACGACTCACCCGACGCCGAGCAGATCCAGTCGACCTCCACAGAGCTCCTCGAGATCGACGAGTCCAACTCGAGATCGACGACCACCAGCCCTCCAGAAACTGTGCTGATCCAGTCGACCTCTACTGCCCTTCTCGATCTCGACGAGCCCAACTCGAGGTCGACAAGCACCATCCTTCCAGACACTGTAAGTCCTCTAAACCTACTCGATCTCGACCAGTCACAGTCGAGGTCGACTACCTTGTCCCCTGCAGGCACACCAGAGATCGACGAACCTGACTCGACAATCCTCCTCGAGATCGAGGAGCCCCACTCGACATCGACCAGCTCTGTGTTCAAGGTTAGTTCTGACTTTTTGGTCGATTTTGATATTTCTAACCCATTGTCGAGTAGCTTTTTGCAGTACAGTCCTATGTCCAATTCAGCGTTGTCATCGATGTATGCCTGGTCGACGCCAACTCCTGTAACTGATTTGGATGCTTCTGCTATGAGGATTGAGACGGATTACCTAGGGGAGATCATGAAGATGGAGGAAGTGGAGCCTATCTTGATTCCACAGGGCCCTTCTCCGGTGCTGAAACCTTTACCTGACACCCTTAGGTATGAATTTCTTGGTCCTAACTCTACTTTTCCTGTAATTATAAATGCTTCATTAAACTCACAGGAAGTAGATAAGCTAATAGATGTCCTCCGCACTCATAGAAAGGCCATAGGTTATTCCCTAGAGGAGATAAAAGGCATTTCACCCATTACTTGTATGCATAGAATTTTGTTGGAAGATGATCACAGGGCAACAATTGAGCATCAAAGGAAGCTTAACCCCAACATGAAGGAGGTTGTCAAGAAGGAAATCCATCGCATGCTGGATGCAGGAATCATTTATCCAATCTCCGACAACAAGTGGGTTAGCCCTGTTCATGTTGTTCCTAAGAAGGGTGGAATGACCGTCGAGGAGAATGAGAAGGGAGAGCTTGTTCCTAAGAGGATCACTACCAGCTGGCGGATGTGCATAGACTACAGAAAGCTCAACACCGCCACCAGAAAGGATCATTTTCCACTCCCCTTCATTGACCAGGTACTCGAAAGGCTAGCTGAACATGATTACTTTTGTTACCTGGATGGATATTCTGGCTTTTGGCAGGTTCCCATTCATCCGGATGATCAGGAAAAGACTACCTTCACTTGCCCCTATGGAACTTTCGCATATAGGAGGATGCCCTTTGGCCTTTGCAATGCCCCTGCTACTTTCCAGAGGTGCATGATGGCCATCTTCTCCGACATGATTGAGGACATAGTGGAGGTATTCATGGATGATTTCTCAGTTTATGGAACTACTTTCGATATTTGTCTCTCTAACCTACGCAGGGTACTCAAACGTTGTGAAGAGACAAATCTGGTTCTTAACTGGGAAAAATGCCACTTTATGGTACAAGAAGGGATCGTGCTAGGCCATAAGGTGTCCAACAAAGGAATTGAGGTGGACAAAGCAAAAATTGAGCTAGTAGAGAAATTGCCCCCACCGTCTTCCATTAAAGAGATAAGGAGTTTTCTTGGTCATGCTGGTTTTTATAGAAGATTCATTCAAGATTTTTCTAAAATTGCCAAACCATTGACTAACCTGCTTATGAAGGATGTTAAGTTTGTATTTTCTAGCGAATGTCTTGAAGCCTTCACCAGGTTAAAGGAAGCTCTCATCTCAGCTCCAATCATTCAATCGCCGGATTGGTCATTACCATTTGAGATCATGTGTGATGCCAACGATTATGCTGTGGGAGCAGTTCTAGGACAACGGAAGGACAAGAAACTGTATGCCATCTACTACGCAAGCAAAACTCTGGATGCGGTTCAGGCTAAGTACACCACAACAGAGAAGGAATTCTTGGCTGTGGTTTTTGCTTTTGAAAAATTCCGTTCCTATCTTGTTGGTTCTAAAGTTATTGTCCATACTGACCATGCTGCTCTTCGTTATTTAATGACAAAGAAGGATGCAAAACCAAGGTTGCTGCGATGGGTGCTCTTACTTCAAGAATTTGACGTAGAGCTAAGGGACAAGAAGGGCATAGAGAATTCAGTCGCCGATCACCTATCCAGGCTCCCCAAGGACATGCTAGAGGAGGCCCAGGACACCATACCAATCGACGACTCTCGCCCAGACGAGCACCTAATGCAGACTGACATTGCCTTCCTCGACATCGATAGAGCCTCCTCGATCTCGACCAAAACAGGTGAGTCCTCCGGTGATCATTTTTCTTTACACGGTTATGAACTGCAGGGCTACTCGATCTCGAGTACCACTTCATCGAGATCGACAAGGGAGACTGTCGAGGAACACCAGGGATCGAGAACAGCGCAGGCAGACACCACGACCGTACTCGATGTCGAGGACCCGTCGTCGACCTCGACAAAGATCCATGTCGCGGAGCACCAGGAATCGAGCACCACACAGACGGACAGCACAGCCATACTCGATGTCGAGTACCCTTCATCGAGATCGAGTACAGAAGATCACCAGGAGCCGTGCACATCACCGGGAGACACTGCAGCCTACTCTACCTCGAGTACGGAGTACTCGATATCGAGTAGCTTTTCTCGATATCGACGAGGTCCCGGTGAGATTTCAGGCGAGGTTATTCGATTAGATTCCGGTGACGATTTCTTCTTTACACCTCATACTAGTCCTATTCATGATATATATGCTATAAAAGGACCAAAGGTACCCTGGTATGCGGATTTTGCTAACTACCTTGTAGGAAATGAGATTCCGTCAGGACTATCCTCACAGGGAAAGAAGAAATTCCTCCACGACGTCAAACAATACTATTGGGATGACCCTTACCTATTCAAACAAGGAAAGGACCAAATTTTCAGACGTTGTATTCCGGAGGAGGAGGTGGAAAGTGTCATTCGCCATTGCCACACTCTCCCTACTAGAGGAGGCAGACAGTGTCCATGCCTCCCACCACTCTCAGCACTCCCACCATTCCCACCACTCTCATCACCCATCCCAGTCCCCACAGCAGCTCCATTCCCATCATTCCCAGCAGCAGCATCATTATGGCAGCCCATCAGATACAGTGCTAGCTGAGTTGGCATTCCTCCGAGACCAGATGGCCAACCTCCAACTAGGCCATGACGCAATGAGGACGGAGATGCGAGAAGGCTTTCAGGGACTGCACCAATATTTCCAGCGAGGGCCCAACTATCAGCCTGGTAGCTCTTCCCACGGAGGAGCTTCTGTCTATCAGGCTGGCCCTCCGTTTCCCCCCTATGATCCACCACCACCACCTCTGTAAGCTGCTCTGTAAGTCTCCTTATCCCTTCCCTTTTGATTTTATTTATTTAACAGTGAGGACACTGTATATTTTAAGTATGGGATGGGAGAAAAGGAATGTACAGGGGATTTTATTTATGTGGTTATATGCTGTCAGAAATTTATGTGTATCTTTTAAAAGTCTTTGTTTCATGGTCTGTAATAGATTTCTAAAATATGGCACAACTTTGGTAGTTAAGTTATTAGTTGCACTTTATTTGTTCCTTTTAGTTTATTTAAAGTTTTATGCATATTATAGTATGAAAAAAAAAGAAAAAAAATGTCGAAAATAAAAAAAAAAATATGTTTAAGTTTTTGCATTATTTTAGTTTTATACCCTAACTTAGATGTCCTATGATGATAAATAATGACTGACTTGATCATATAAACCCTATGGCGTGTTTGGAAGGTTTAGCCTAAGTCCTCAAAATGGTTTTTTTGTGGATTGTGAACTTGTGATGAAATTGAGCACATATGATCCTAAGCTAAAGGTTAAAATCCAACAAAACTTGTCCCAGTGAGAATTTTGGCCTTATAGGGAGAACATCAAAAATCCCTCTGCTTTCTTGAGTGTATTTACTCTTCCTGTGCATCTTTAAATGTTGTGATAGGTATTCAAAACTAATGCATTTATATGTTTATGTTGATGAGAGTTAAATGATGGAGGCACCTTTTAAGCCACTTTAATCCTCTCTTTACCTACCCTACATTATCCCTGCTTGAAGCCAGAATATTAGCATGAGACTTTTATTGTAAACTCCACAAAATTATCCTTAGCCAAATTGAGCCTGACCCCCATTTGGGAATTAAGACTTAGAGTTGGTGAGAATGATGATTTGAGGAAAGAATGAGCTTATGTTGCATTTCAAGAAGGATCGTGGAATTTATTGAGAAATGGGTTGGTTGTACACTTTTATCTTGCTAGGCATATTATGTAAAAGGTATGGAATCCGAAAAAAAAAATCCGAAAAAGAAAAAAAAAGAAAAAGAAAGAAGTACATTTGTTTGAGAATTAAGTGCATGAGCCAAATTTACCTTATTTTCTTTCATTATTTTGCAAGATACATATTTTAGAGAGATTTTAGAAAGGTTGAAAGGTTATATACTCCATTGAGACAAATTGGAGAGTTTGGTTGATGCATATGATTGGAAAGTTATGGTTTGGTTGTGTTAGAGATTTAGGAGTCTTGATTCCCGAATTTTATTTAGCACCACATGGCCAAATAATTCCATACCTTATTATTTCTTACCAAGCCCCATTACAACCCCGCCGAATGGAATCTTCTTTGAAGACTTCTATTGAGCGAAGTCCTCCTGATAATTCTTGTTGCATTTTCATAATTGGTTGCGAAGTGGATTCATATTTAAATTACAATGTTTATGAGACTGTATATGGAATTGAGTTGAGAGTTGATATATATGCATAGCCTAAACACATCTGAGAGTTGAGTGTAAACACATTATCCCTGTGAGGTTGGATTTATATTGCCTATGCCTATGGATCGCTCATATATGTGTTATGACGTTAAATTCACTTGCTTTGCTTTGCTACTACGTAAGATGTTGCTTTTGACAAGGGCGAAGACTTGAAGGATGTGTTGTAGGTCTTGGTTATTGTTTGGTTATTGCTTGAGGACAAGCAAGTCTAACTATGGGGTGATTTGATGTCTCCAAAGTAGCCATGTTTTTATGCATATTTTAGTTCCATATCCTTTACATTTTGCATATTTCGGGTTGGGAATATGTCGAATTTATGTAGTATATGTTTATTTGTTAAAAATGGAGATCTACATAAGTTTCTGTTTAATATTGCAGAATATGGAAACATTTCAGGAGAAAACCCAGAAACAAAGACGGAAGCAGCAAGTCTACTCGACCTCGACTAAGTCCTCGTCTATGTCGACGAGTCAAGTCCGGATACACTGAAGTTGAGTAGAGACCTGACCAGACAACGCGGAGCAGAGCAACACCCTACTCGACATCGAGTAGATCTACTCGAGGTCGACAAGAGCCAGACCCCACTCTCCGAGCCAAGTCGAAGAGACACTACTCGACAACACCTGGCAAAAATCTACTCGAGCTCGACAAGCGTTTGTAGATCGACCACGCCCAGGCCACCTTCTCCGAGCATGTCGAGGACAAGCTACCCGATACACCAGATTTGCCAAAATCGATGAGCCATGCTACTCGAGCTCGAGGAGCGTCCTTGAGGTCGATAAGGCTGAGAACCCACATCCGACTCGACAACCCCGGAAGACCAAGTCGAGAACACATCCGTAGTCGAGGTCGAGGAGCTCTCCTCGATATCGACTAAGCGCCAGAGTCATGTCCGAGCTTGTCGAGTGCTAGCTAGCCGAGACGACGAAGTCTGCCCAGCCGACGAATTTCCTACTCGAGGTCGAGTACGCCGTACTCGAGATCGACGAGGATTTCCTGAAGCCGCGTACGCGCGATGAAATCCTACTCGGAGTAGAGTCCTTGGAGCCGAGGAGAAGCAAAGTCTATCCGATTTATCCACGTCTCTCATGAAGAAGAGAGTTTTATCCGCTTGAGATAATTTAGATATATTTCCCTATTTTTAGATTTAATTCCATTATAGCTTTTATTTATCTTTTAAAGTCTTAGATATAGTTTTAGATTTAGATATAGATATTCTATCCTTGATTAGCAAGGAGTAGAAGCCTATAAATAAAGCCCTAGAGGCTCAGTTTTCATCATTCAATTTCAGAGATACAATTACACATAGAGATTTAGGAATTTAAGGTTTTTAAGGTTTTGGCAGTTTACGAAGGTTGATTGCCGGAATTGTAAAGGCTTTGAATTTAGTTAATGCAAGTTATTTCTTTCAAATCAATGTCTTCGATTGCGATGAAGAGCGAGTAGTCCACTTACTTCTAGGGTTGGGGTGAGCCCAACGAAAGCCATGTCGGCGAATTAGCAATTTCGAAAGGAGGTATTTTGTCGTTATCTCAATCTATTCCTTATGTGCTTCATTTTTGATTGAAAAATTAAAGAACTCATGTTATGAAACTTGGGTAGTAATTAGGATTTCTATTCGAAAGATTATAAATGCTAATTATGAAAAGGAATAGATGCAATTAGGATTATTTGTCGCGAGATTTATATTCATACTTGTCGGATTAGGTGAAAGCCTTTCCCTTTATCGATAAAGTTGCCGCCTTTTGTGATTTATATTCCGCTTGCATGGTAATCGTTGTTGCAAACCCTAATCTTGGAAGTTTTCTAAATTCATAAAGTCACAAACTCGAATTTGCATTTGTTTTTACTTTTCCACCCTCGTCGATCTCGACCAACCTCTGGTCGACCTCGACCACTAATCTCCGATCCCAGATCGCCGTAGCTCACTTGCGCAGGAACTCGACGAAGAACCACTCGACCTCAACAGAGCCAACTCGACCTCAAGTAGGGTCCACTCAATCTCGAGTACGATTTGCTGGTGACTGTGGCCTTGTTCGACTTCCTGATCTTCTGTCGACTAACCCTAGTCGAGATCTAGCACCTGTTGTCGACTTCTGTTCGTGAGACTCCATCGCTACCTAGGATCCGCTGACCTTCTTCCTCGAGGATTCGACCCTGACTTTCTCTTACTACATTTGAGGGAGTCTTGAACATTATTTGCTGAGATTTGATCGGTTTGCTTTACTTTGTTTACTTACTGTTTTGCATTCTCGATTCTATCTTACAACATGACGACGGGCTTGCAGTTGCTCATCTTGGCCCGAGCAACATACTTACTCTGAGAGAGAAATAACCCAGTCACATGACGCTACGCAGTGATGCCCAAAAAGTAAGAAAACGGACCCAGATCTGACATGGAAACTCAGCGCTCAACTGTGCAACAATAGACGTCCGAAGAACATCAGAAGAGGTGTTGAGGATGATGTCGTCGACATATAGTAACAGAAAGGCCATGTCTATGCCTCTGAGATAGATAAACAGAGACGTATCCGAGCGGCTGTCAACGAAGCCCAAGCGTAGCAGATGACAAGCAAAGCGCTGAAACCATGCCCGCGGAGCCCGTTTCAGACCATATAGAGAGCGCTTCAGGAGACAAACGTGCTTGGGACGATCAGTATGAACGAACCTCGGCGGCTGAAACATGTTAACATTTTCATTCAAATGGCCATGTAGAAAGGCGTTCTTGACATCCAGCTGATGAATAGCCCAATGTCGTGATAACACTAAGCTCAGCACCACTCGGATACTGGCAGGCTTGACCACGGGGTTGAATGTCTCATCACAATCAATACTTGTCTGCTAAGATCGAACATTGACCACAAGGCGAGCTTTGTAGCGTTCCAATGACCCATCAGAGCGGAACTTGTGGCAAAAGAGCCACATGCAGCGAATGACGTTCGCCTCATGAGAGCGAGGAACTAGAACCCATGTACCATTCCTTGTAAGGGCCCTGTATTCATCGAGCATAGCCGCTTGCCACTTCGGGTCGAGGAGGGCTGTTTTGTGGGAGGTGGGGATGGGGGAGAGCGAGGTCGGGTTTGAGGCAGGAGGGACATGGGAAACGGTGGGGGCGGGTTGAGTCTGTGCGGCGGGCGCGGTACAAGGCTGCGGCTGCGGCAAGGCACGTTGTTGCGGCCGCGACAATTGGTGTGACGGGAAGTGTGTTCGGGAGGGCTCAGAGGAGGTGTTGGCGGGGTGATTAGAGGCATGCATAGAGACGATCTGGCGAGGTATGAATACACCGGAGATGCTACGGGTGTGCGGTCTTGTGGTAGGAGGAGGAGGTGGCGGTGGGGACGGTGTAGGGGGAGAGGCAGGAGCACTGGTAGAGCTCTGGGAAGGAGAAAGTGTGGGAAGGGAGACTCTGACTCTGACTAGGACATAAGAGGTGTGGGAGATGGGAGAGGAGGAGAAGAAAAGGAAAAACGAGACTCATCAAAAGTGACCTGACGTGACAGAATAAGCTTATGGCTCCGAACATCAAGGAAAAGGCAACCACGATGATCAGACGGATAGCCTAGAAAGACACATGGAGTGGAGCGCGAGTGAAGCTTGTGTGGGGCGATGGAGGACTGGTTTGGGAAGCACAAGCACCCGAAGGTATGAAGGGGATCATACCTAGGCAAGGTGCAATATAGTGCCTGAGTTGGCAAGCGATGATGTAAGGTAGTAAATGGAAGAATGTTGAGGAGATAACATGTGGTTGATAAGGTGTGAGGCCAATAGGTAAGAGGAATAGATGTGTGAAAGAGGAGAGAGCGCATCATGTTGGTTATGGTTCTAATGATTCGTTCAGCCTTGCCATTATGCTGGGAAGTATAGGGGCAAGACGACCGATAGAAGATCCCATTTGTGGCGAAGAAAGTGTGAAAGTCTTTGTTATCAAATTCACGATCGTTATCACATTGGAAGAATTTGATGGATGTTTGAAATTGTGTTTTGATGTAAGCATGAAATTTGACAAAGATAGGAAACACTTGAGACTTGAAATGCATCGGGAAAACTCATAAGAAATGACTGTAATCATCAAGAAACAAGAGGTAGTACTTGTGACCCTCATTGCTAGGCACATGAGAGGTCCAAATGTCACTATGAATGATATCAAACGGTGCACGAGTGGATTTCAAAGACCGTTGGAACGACAGTCTTGCATGTTTTCCTAACTGAGAGGAAGAGCATAAACTAGAGCATAACTCTTTATTACAGTTGACCAGACTCTGAGAACGGAGGACATCTAGAATGACAGCACTCGGATGGCCCAGGCGTGCATGTCACAGGTTGGATGACGATGTCGAGAGGGCGACCGAGCACCACTGACTGGACGTATGAGATGGTGTGACAGGGTAGAGCTCCCCGATGCTGTTAAATCTCATGTGAGTAACCCCCGTAGTAAGATTGTTCACAGAGAAACCAAAGGGATCAAACGCAAGTGAAACGTTATTGTCAGTAGTGAACCGACACAAGGTTTTTGACAATCTTTGGGGCAATGAGGACATTGTTAAGGTGTAGTGGGTGGGTTGGGGTCTGTAATTTGGCGTGGCCAATCCCCGAAGTAGCAAGATGACCACCATTGCCGACGATAATAGAGTGTGCAGGACCTTTAAAGGAAATAGAAGAGAGGTTACCAGAGGAGTTCGTCATGTGGGAGATGGCACCAGTGTCCATGCACAAAGAAGAGTCGGGAGATGTCGGCTGCATAGAGGATAAGGTGTAATGCCCATCAGGCGGAACATAGCCTTGATCAAACGATGTCAAATAGGCCTAAGGACCGGCATGTCGAGGGGCAGGAAGACCGGATTGCATCCAATGAGGGTTGAATCCAGGCAACGGGGACCATCGAGGGCCACCAGTGCACATAAGATGCGGGCGTGGCCGAGAGCTGCGGCTTCTGCGGGTGCTGCAGCCGTGGCCGCTGCATATGCCGCGGACGCCGCTTATGCTGGGCACGAAGCCTTTCAGCGGAGAGGACTTGTGAGCGAAGAGGGCAAGGGGCGAGTACGCGACCATGGTGCCGAGAGAAGAGAGAGAAAGGCGAGAAGGGCTTGTACCAAATCTTGAGGAATTTCGTCCGCTTTGACTAGAGCTTCAACCAGCAGATTGAGAAGATCTGACGGAGACGGCGACGAATCGGTAGGAGTGAAGGAGGACAGGGGCGGTAGGAAGATGAGAGGTGAGGCAAGAATATCAAATTAGGGTTCCGTGAGGAAGAAAAGGTTGTGATACCATGTAGAATGATAGAACTGATGTAAAGTCCTCCTTAAGGGTTTCATTCATTAATCAATCATATATATAGGTTACAATAGATTGAGCCTTTTGACCCACTATACAATATGAAGACTGAAGGTTTGTAAGTGTAAAACAATGTAATAGAAATACTCTAGAAGGGGGGTTGAATAGAGTATGCCCGTTTTTTTTTCGCAAATATTCTCAAGGCTTTTGAAGCTCGTCCCAAACCCTTTGAGAAAACCTGAAACACAAAGTTAAACAATTCGAACCAAGTGCGGAATTAAGGTAAAGCAAATAGACAAAGGACACGAGTAATTGTTTACGAGGTTCAGCACAACTGGCCTACGTCCCCGCCTAGGGTTCTTCCACAACCCTAGGATTCAAAGGCTTTATTGATTGCTTAGCTTAGGATCCTAATAGCTCACCGAGAAGCCTCTCTCCTATACAATTGCAATCTAGTCAACTCACGTTCCCTTGGAGTCCTAGACCAATCTAGAAGAGCCCCACCTCTCTCAGCTATCTAGTACAATCCTCTAACTCTCGCAAAATCAATAGCCTAGTGCAACTTCCCGAGTTATAAACTCTCGAGTAACACTTGTAATGAATATATCCTATAAGCTCACTGAGACTCTCAAAGGCTTTGAAATAAACAACAAACTATTTGAGCGCTTTGTAGAGACACTTGGAAGACAGATCACTTGAATGAATGTAGCTCGTGTATAGCACTTCTTATTCTGTCTTCTCCTTCCTTTCCTTTATATAGTAGCATAGAGATAGTGTGGAGCGTGTGGATCTTCAACGCCAGATCTTCCAACGGCTCCTTCGAATCAGGTATGAACTTGGATCTTCTATTTAAGGATACTTCTAAGCCATGATCCAATTTTGAACCGATCTTCTCAACGAGTAAAAGGAAGGACGTAATCTCGATTGTATACTTCCTGAAATGGTTAGTCCAAAGAATATATATAATATAAAGGAAGTATATAATAAAATAATATACGAATAATAACATAGAGAACAGGTTTTGTATTTCATCAACACTGTTAATGCGCCAAGGCCTTTGACACAAAAAACCTGTCAAAGCCTTTGAAACATCTATTTCGATTTTCATCAAGGGAGTGAGTTATCAATCTCCCCCTTGATGAAAGACAAAACCTGTGCATCCCTGCAGCTTAGTCAAATAAGTATAATATGATCAAAAACAGACTAAGTACCTGCAAGGGTTAGACAAATGTTGGATCAAGTAATTTTAAAGTAAGAAAACATCCAACCGAAAACCATAAATCAAAAACCAAGGTCTTTCAAGACCTTTTAAGCAGAGGTTTTCAAAGTCTAACGATCATCTCCCCCTTTTTGTCTTTCAACAAAAGGTGGAGTTAAAACAGTTACCAAAAGTTTTGAAAACTTGTCCAAAAACCAGCAAAGTAATAAGTTTCCAGGGTGGGATAGGGTGGGTTAAGGTTTAGGTTTGGTCAATCCAGAGCATCATCAGTGAGCCTCGTCCATAATCCTTCCAGCAACGTTGAAATCCCGCTCATCTTTGTCATCACCTCCGTCTGCAGCTCCTTAATATCCAGGCGAACTTCCTCCAAGCCCAACTCTAGGTTGTCCATGCGTTCATCGAATGCTGGAGCAGTGGGAAAGGCTTTTGAAGGAGTGGCAAGACTCAAGGTCCCTTGGGGAGACCGAGTGATGCCAATCTTTTCAAGGCCTTTAGAGTCGAACATACCCGTATGACGCAGCTGTTCTTCATTTTTGAGATCAATTCCAAAAGCTTTGAAGATTGGGGTCAAAAGGGTAGCAAAGGGGAGGGGAGAGCCTTTACGAGCTTTTCTGGCATGTGCCATGGTACCAAGGATAGTGTTGGCCAGATCAAGATCAAGGCCATTAAGAATGCGGTAGAGCAGGACCATGGCATTGTCGGTTAGGAGTGAGCCAGAGTTGAGACGGGGTAAGAGGCACTTAACAATGATGTTAAAGATGATTTTGGCCTCAAGGGTTAGGGATGAGTGGGTGAGTTGCTTTGAGGTGCTGTTGGCTGCTTCGGGTAGGAGATATTTGGCTCGAGATACGATGATGCAGTTCTCTTTTGAGGGGTGGATTTCAGCTGGTGGAACAGGGGTAGGTAAGCCTAGGAGATCTGCAAAATCATTGGGGTTGAGAGAGATTCTAACCCCTTTGACAACAGTCTCCAAAGACCAACCATCAGTTTCGTTTTTGGCTTTGAGGTTTATGTAGAAGAGTCGGGTAAGCTCAGGGTAATAGACAGTTTCTCGGTTAAGAAGAGTCCAGGCTGGGGATTTTTTGAGGAGCTCAATGCAGGGCATCTTCAAAGCTTCAAAGAAATTGAAATCTAAAAAATCTGAACAGCTAAGCTTACGAGTACGAAACTCGTCTACCCACTTACCAGCAGTCTCAACATCTAAAAACCAAGAGGAGGGCAAGGATTGATTTACCTGGATATAGGCCGGGGGTTCAGCGTTCTTCCTGCGCGCAACTGTTGGAGCAGCTTTCTTGACGGGCGCTACAAGGCTCTTGACAGGGCCCTTCCTGGTACGCTTGGGGGAGGGAGACTTGACGGGAGCAGGGGCTTTCCGCTTCTTCGGAGACGGGGGAGGAGGAGGAGAAGGAGAGGGAGTTTCTTCCTCCTCTTCCTCAGACCCCGAGTTCTCACCGGACCCCGGTTCGTCACCTTCTGGTTCCTCTTCTCCTTCCGAATCCTCGTGCTCTTCCTCTTCCTCTTCTTCTTCAGGATCCTCCTCGGACTGGGCCTCCTCGGCTTCGACTTCCTTCCGAATCCGCTCAGCCTCTTCCTCGGCCAGTTTCTTAGCAGTCTCGGCCTCTTCATCGGCCTTTTTCTTCTTAAGGGCTTCCTCCTCGGCCTCCCTGGCAGCATCTCTTTCCAGGGCGGCATCAAGGTCGTCTTCTTCCTCTTCCTCGTCAGGTTCCTCAGCCAAGATCTTTCTCTTCCCTTTCTGTTTAGCACTGATCGGCTTCTTCGCAGAGCGCTTTTGAGAGCTTTTGGGAACAATGGCCGAGCTCTCAGCAACGGTGCTCTGGACAACGGTTGGGATTATGGCTTGAGTAGTAGGTTCTGGTGTGGGAGAGGTAGAAGTAGCCTGGCGTCCCTTGGGGGTGGCGCCAAGTCTTTTGGGAGTGACGGCTTTCTTGGTTTTGGGTGCCATGGAAGTAGTAGGTTAGGGTTTCTTTGAGAGGTTGAAGATGAAGGAGAGGAAAGGGTTTGAAGAAATCTGAGTGTGGGTTGTAATCGGGTACAGGGTTAGGTTTAAGTAGAGAGAGAGGGTGACGGATTGATGGGATGGGTTTAGGGTTCCAAGGAAAGAAATCATTACTTGCTAAGATTTGAAAGGTTTCCAATTTCAAATTCAAATTCAAATGACCATAAAAATCGGACTAAACACACACCAATTTAGTTCCATAAATAAAAAATCTTAACGGTTAAGGAAATCATAAAAATAGGCAATTTTTGAAATCCGATTAAAACAAATATAATTGATTAAATATCTAAAAAGATATTAACCAAAAATATATGATCCGATATATGTACTCCACTGTTCAGTTAGCAGACCTTGACATAACTCTCAAAGGTCTTGATACTGTGTGGAGTTTATCTTTCGTAAAGGGAAAGCTCCCCCTACGAAAGTGCATCCTTGTTAAGCATCCCAATCTCTCGTCTAATGAAGGTGAACCTGTCCTATCAATATGTTTGGTCCTTGAATGCTGAACAGGATTCTTAGTGATGGAGATGGCACTTGTATTGTCACACTTAATTGGGATACCCTTGAGGTTGATGCCAAGATCTCGCATTTGTTGAGCTATCCAAAGGATTTGGGAGCAACAAGCTCCAGCTGCAATGTATTCGGCTTCTGCAGTGGATAGAGCAACTGAGTTTTGCTTCTTTGAGTGCCAACTGATCAAGGATGCTCCTAAGAATTGGCAACATCCTGATGTGCTCTTCCTATCCACCTTGTAGCCTGCAAAATCTGCATCAGAATATCCAATTAAAGTGAAATCCTTTTGCTTTGGGTACCATAGTCCAAGTTCCTTAGTGCCATTGAGATATCGAAATATCCTCTTCACAGCCACGAGGTGAGATTCCTTTGGATCAGCTTGAAACCTAGCACACATGCAAACACTAAACATAATGTCAGGTCTACTAGCCGTGAGATATAGTAAAGATCCAATCATTCCTCGATACTCCTTTTGATTGACACTTGTTCCAGTCTTGTCTTGATCTAGAGACAATGTTGAGCTCATGGGAGTCTTGGCTGCCTTGGATTGATCCATCTTGAACTTCTTCAGGAGATCCTTAGTATACTTGCTTTGGTTGACGAAGATTCCTTTCTTGGATTGATGAACTTGTAACCCCAAAAAGAAGTTGAGTTCACCCATCAAGCTCATCTCAAATTCACTGCACATGATGTCAGAAAATTCCTTGCACAAAGATGTGTTAGTAGCACCAAATAATATATCATCAACATAAATTTGAATAACCAAAATGTCCTTTCCTTTGGTCTTGATAAAAAGAGTCTTGTCGATCAACCCCCTTTTAAAATCATTTTCTAAAAGGTATTTTGACAAGCGCTCGTACCAAGCTCTTGGGGCTTGTTTCAAACCATAAAGCGCTTTGTCAAGTTTATAAACATGATTGGGAAATTCTGAACTTTCAAAACCTGGGGGTTGAGCCACATAAACTTCTTCCTCTAAGAAACCATTGAGAAAAGCACACTTGACATCCATTTGATATAACTTTATGCTCATAAAAGATGCAAATGCTAATAAAATGCGAATGGCTTCAAGCCTGGCTACGGGAGCAAAGGTCTCCTCGTAGTCAATACCTTCCTCTTGGTTGTAGCCTTGAGCAACAAGCCGTGCCTTGTTTCTCACAATCTTGCCATTCTCATCTAGCTTGTTTCGAAACACCCACCGAGTTCCAATGACTGATTGATGCTTTGGTCTAGGCTTCAAAGTCCAGACTTTGTTCCTCTCAAATTCATTAAGTTCACTTTGCATAGCTATAATCCAGTCTGGTTCCTTAAGTGCTTCATCTACCTTCTTTGGCTCAATAAGAGAAACAAACGCATTAAAAGCACACAGATCTTTAAGTTTAGAACGAGTTTGAATACTAGAAGTAGGGTCAGAAATGATATCCTTTAATGAGTGTGATGAGGAGTATTTGAATTTCCTTTTGCTAGTCTCAGCTCCTTGATTCGTCACACCATCAGGATTGATTTGTGGTACATCTGACTCCGTGGTCCTGTTAGGTTCAGTTACAGCAGTTTCTGACATCTCAACACTGTTGGATTGGACACCAAGGGCTTTGGACGCATCTTCAACACCTTGGGCCTATTCTTCAGTGTTAAGAATCGGTTCCTGCATGTTCCTTTTCTCTGTGTTCATGGCAGCAGCATCATCGCCTTCCTCGTTCTCTTCATGGATATTAAGATCTATATCTGCAACACTTTCACTCAAAGCACCATCATTGCATTCATCAAAAATAACATGTATACTTTCTTCAACAACCTGGGTCCTTTTATTGAAGATTCTATAAGCTTTGCTACTCGAAGAATAGCCAAGAAATATACCTTCATCACTACGCGCATCAAATTTCTCAAGGTTATCTTTTCCATTGTTGTGAACAAAACAAGTACAGCCAAAGGGTTTAAAATAAGATATAAGTGGTTTGCGGCCTTTGAAAAGTTCATAAGGAGTTTTCTTTAAGATGGAACGAATAAGACAACGATTTAAAATGTAGTTAGCTGTGTTAACAGCTTCAGCCCAATAGGTTTTAGGTAATGCATTTTCTAAAAGCATAGTCCTGGTCATATCCTCTAAGGTGCGGTTCTTGCGTTCCACAACCCCGTTTTGTTGAGGTGTCCTAGGAGCAGAAAAGTTATGGGAGATGCCATATTTAGCACAAAACAAATCAAATTGAAGTTGATCAAACTCCCTACCATGATCACTCCGAATAGACACTATGGGCTCATTTCTTAAAGTTTGCAACTCCTTACAAAGTTTTGAAAACTCAAATAAGGCCTCTGATTTATCTTTCAAAAATGCAACCCAAGTATATCTTGAAAAATCATCGACAATAACTAGCATGTACTTTTTACCATTGGGAGATTTGACTCGCATAGGACCACATAAATCCATATGTAAAAGTTCAAGAGGTCTAGAAGAACTTACAACCTTTTTGGGTTTGAAGGAGCTACGTGTTTGTTTACCTCTTGTGCAGGCTTTGCACATGTCAATACCTTTGAAGTCCATCTCAGGTAGCCCTCTTACAAGCCCTTTGGACATAAGCTTCTGTAGCGTATGTGGACTCACATGACCGAGTCTCCTGTGCCAAAGCTTTGGATCGTCCGTCAAGGCTTTTAAACAGGTTAAGCTTCCTTGTGCCACTTGATCAGCATTTACAGCGTATATGTTGTTGTAGCGATATGCAGTTAGAATAACTTCACCTGTATCATCTCTGCACACTATACATCTTTTCTTGTTAAATCTGACATTGTTACCACTATCACATATTTGAGAAACGCTAAGCAAATTATACTTTAAACCATTGACAAGATAGACATTTTTAATACTATGGCTGGAATCACTTCCAACACTACCAATACCAACAATGTCGCACTTCCCTTTGTCACCAAGAGTAATTGTTCCCGTGGATTGCTCCTTTAGATCATGAAAGAGAGAACTCTTCCCACTCATATGCCTCGAGCAACCACTATCAATAATCCATTTGTGTTCTTTCACCTTGGTGATCTCCTGCAAAACAGACATCAACCTTTGTGGCTAGACCAATAAGCAAATTTGGATCCATTGTTGGGGTAAACCATGTTAGGTAAAATAGTGCCTTTTGGGACCCAAACTTGTGTTATCCGTTCTTTTCTCAAATGAACAGGAAATGTATTGCGTATAATATAAGGATCCTTTCTTCTATAAGGGCAGGTCTCTTTTACATGTCCCTTTCTAGCACAATGGTGACATATAGGAGAGGTTCTGCTTCCTTTGGCCTTTACAAAAGTGGTGATGTGTTGCTTCTTTAAAAACTTTGGGTTGTAACCAATACCACTCTTGTTTAGAGAGCTTTGTTGCTCACCCAATATCTTATCGAGAGTGCCTTTGGATTTGGTAAAACTTATGAGGGCTGTCTGTTGGTCTAGGATCTTATTATTCAGGGAGATCTTCTCTTTCTCTAAGTCATGATGCTCATTTCTTAGAGAAGAGAGATCTTGCTTGAGTTCAGATTTCTCTGAGTCAAGCGTCTTGACTTTAATGTCAAGACCTGAATAAGAAGATTCAAGACCTTTGACCCTCATAGACAGATCCTCAATAGTTCTTTCCTGGTCCATAGTTCTCTTAATAAGAATGTTAGTGTGGGCAATAAGCTTCTCTTCATTGGCAATCATATTGGAAAGGAATTCCGATAATACCTCTTTTGGACTTTCCATAAGTTCTTTTACAGTAGCTTCAAGCTTGTCATCGTGGGATTCATTTTCTGAGGCCATAAGACAGATGTTGGCTTTCTCATCGTCTGAGTCAGAGTCAGAATCACTCCAAGTAGCCACCATAGCTTTCTTCTTCCATTTGTCACCTTTCTTGGGCTGGCTCTTTGTCTTTTGAGGGCAGTCCTTCACAAGATGATCCGTTTCACCACATTCAAAACAGGACAACGGTTTAGTCTTCTTTTCATACTTGTTGTATTGAGGCTTACCTCGAAATTTTGAAGACTCTGATCCATCCTTGTTGTTGAATTGCTTCTTCATTTTGAGAATTCTAGCAAGGCCTGTTGTGATAAGAGCAAAAGGATCTTCCTCATCATCATCCTCATCTTCGGAATCAGATCCATCCTTGGGCTCATCCTTCTTAGACTTGAGTGCCAAGTTCTTGGTGCTAGCTGGAAGTTCTCCATCGTCTTCATTAA
Organism: Persicaria tinctoria; assembly: GCA_037127255.1. Lineage (NCBI taxonomy): Eukaryota > Viridiplantae > Streptophyta > Magnoliopsida > Caryophyllales > Polygonaceae > Persicaria > Persicaria tinctoria. The sequence continues at coordinate 34,116,282 of JBANSL010000012.1, read as the reverse complement.
GAATCATCTCATGCGTGATCAGCTTTCCAAGAAGGTCATCAAGGGGTAGAGTGGTGAGGTCCTGGGCTTCTTCTATAGCTGTTACTTTTGGACCCCATTTTTCCTTAGGAAGGCACCTCAGTATCTTCCTCACTTTCTCAACGTTGGTAAAGCTCTTACCGAGAGAGTCAAGGTTGTTGGTGATTTCTGTGAATCGTGTGAACATGGCTTTGATTGACTCATCGGACTTCATCTTGAAGAGCTCATACTTTCGAAGGAAGATGCTGATCTTGGTGTCTTTCACTTGGCTCGTTCCTTCATAGGTGACGACCAATTTGTCCCAAATCTCTTTAGCTGACCTACAAGAGGAAATACGGTTAAACTCATCAGTGCTAAGACCACAATAAAGTAAGTTAATAGCCCTGTAGTTTTTGGAGATGGTTTCAAGATCTGCTTGGTTGTATTCAGACTCCTTCTTTGCAATTTTGGTGTCATTCGGTCCATCCTTCTCTGGAATCTTCGGACCATTCTCTATAATGTTCCAAAGCTCTAGATCTTGGTCTATGATGAACATCTTCATCAAAGATCTCCAGTGGACAAAGTTGTTTCCTACAAAGAGTGGCGGTCTGCTTGTGGACCTTCCCTGTGCAAATCCTCCGCTTGCTTCACCAGACATGATCGAAAACTCACAAGATTGTTAGATAAAAAAAACAGTGAGTAAGGCTCTGATACCAATTGAAGGTTCGTAAGTGTAAAACAATGTAATAGAAATACTCTAGAAGGGGGGTTGAATAGAGTATGCCCGTTTTTTTTTTCGCAAATATTCTCAAGGCTTTTGAAGCTCGTCCCAAACCCTTTGAGAAAACCTGAAACACAAAGTTAAACAATTCGAACCAAGTGCGGAATTAAGGTAAAGCAAATAGACAAAGGACACGAGTAATTGTTTACGAGGTTCAGCACAACTGGCCTACGTCCCCGCCTAGGGTTCTTCCACAACCCTAGGATTCAAAGGCTTTATTGATTGCTTAGCTTAGGATCCTAATAGCTCACCGAGAAGCCTCTCTCCTATACAATTGCAATCTAGTCAACTCACGTTCCCTTGGAGTCCTAGACCAATCTAGAAGAGCCCCACCTCTCTCAGCTATCTAGTACAATCCTCTAACTCTCGCAAAATCAATAGCCTAGTGCAACTTCCCGAGTTATAAACTCTCGAGTAACACTTGTAATGAATATATCCTATAAGCTCACTGAGACTCTCAAAGGCTTTGAAATAAACAACAAACTATTTGAGCGCTTTGTAGAGACACTTGGAAGACAGATCACTTGAATGAATGTAGCTCGTGTATAGCACTTCTTATTCTGTCTTCTCCTTCCTTTCCTTTATATAGTAGCATAGAGATAGTGTGGAGCGTGTGGATCTTCAACGCCAGATCTTCCAACGGCTCCTTCGAATCAGGTATGAACTTGGATCTTCTATTTAAGGATACTTCTAAGCCATGATCCAATTTTGAACCGATCTTCTCAACGAGTAAAAGGAAGGACGTAATCTCGATTGTATACTTCCTGAAATGGTTAGTCCAAAGAATATATATAATATAAAGGAAGTATATAATAAAATAATATACGAATAATAACATAGAGAACAGGTTTTGTATTTCATCAACACTGTTAATGCGCCAAGGCCTTTGACACAAAAAACCTGTCAAAGCCTTTGGAACATCTATTTCGATTTTCATCAAGGGAGTGAGTTATCAAAGACTATGTAATCTATCAATTTCTAATTGTGTGATGACATGGTTTCTTTTTTTGTGCAATTCAAGTAGATGTATAGGTTCTTTTTTATTTCTAATTTATGTGCTGACATGGTCTCTTGTGGAAATACAACATGTTGACATGGTCTCTTTTTGATTTCTAATTCAGTTCAGTAACTTTAAATCAATGTGGGGTTAGTTGCACTAGTTGTAGCAACATGCTTATGTGCAAATATAACATGTTGAAATGGTCTCTTTTTTGTCTTTCATATAAATTGTTTCTATGTGTTTGTATGTTATTGAAAGATGTTAAGACACCAACAAGAGAAGATCCTTCTTTCCAAACAAAGTGACTTCTCAAACTTTGGCTAAGTTATGTTGATAATGAATATTTCATATAGGCATTATAGGAATTTCTTATTGCATTTAGATAGGAGTTTTGCATATGTTTTATTCTAGTTTCATATCTTGCTTGTGAAGTATTCAAGTTCGGAATCTATGCCTTTTTAGTGTTTATTCTGCAGAGTTACATTCCGACCTTGGATGAGATCTTGGAAGAGCTTAAGAGACATGTTTTGGAGCATATGAAGGCTGAGGAAGAGGCTATAGAGGAGCAAGGAAGCACAACATTGAATAAAAAAAGGAAAACCGTCACTGCGAAGGGTGGCGCTCGCCGTGGTGCCATGTTCAGCGATTGCGATTTGGATCCGAAGATTCTATTTCCTATTATTATATTTCTAGGGTTTGCACGACTCTTTATTAGGTTATTTCTATTATTTTCAGCAGTGGAACAATTAAGAGAGTAGTGTGAGACATTGAACACAATCAGAGAGAAGAGAGATTTTTGGTCTATGAGTTGCTAAACTCACAGTTTCGCATGTGATTTGAAGACATGATTGTTTGGATTGTGAGGATTTGATTCTATTTAGTTATTCATTATTATATTTATCATCTTGTGACTATTGATTATATTTGTGTTCCTTTCTATGATTGATCACCATATTAGAAATTGCATCTTAGCTATGAATTCGCTGTTGTGTTCTTGATAGCAAACGAAGGTATTGAAGTAGTGATATTTCTTTGTCTTTGTAGTGGATGATTTTGATTATTCTATAACGTTAGATGTTGTAAGTACCGATTGTGGCTTGCGCCTATTTGTCTTTAATTGCATTGAATCGATACGGAACCGTTCCGGAATAGCTCACCGGAAAGGACTTGTGGGTAGTACCCATAAGTTCCCAGTTCGAACCCCGGATGACCGCTCTTTATTTACCAATTCAAACATTGAATCGATATGTCAATTGGTCTAATTACTTGAATCCTTAATGCTATTCTTTAGTGATATTGAATAAGATGATTGTATCCCTACGGATCCTTCAACTTTAGTCAAGTAGCCATATGTTTATGAATAATTAATTAATCAATCATAGGACCATGAATCTCAATCATTGTCAGAGAATTACAGGTGAAATATCTTCTCTATTTTACTATCAATTACTTGCAATCATAAAGTTGGTTACTTTACTTTCTTATCAATTTGTTACAAATCATCACTTTTGTCATAAGAGTCTTTGTTAGGGATATTGATAGTGAATCGCTTCTCTCATTGGGCTTTTATTTGTTTAAAATTTCTGTATGCAATAGGTTGATGCTTTTGTTTAATGACTAAAAGGATCAGTTGGTGTATTTACATGTCGTTTAAGTTATTATGCACGTTTTTTAACTTTATTTCATCTATACAGTTTGCACTTGCTCATTGAAGATGACAGAAGCTATGTATCAGCTGCATTATCTCATCTTTTTTGCTGTCTTTTTTCTTATTCTAAGCAACACTGAATTGTTGTCTTCTTTTCTTCTTTTTGACTCCTTTGTCAAGGTATTTCATCTCAATTACGTTTTTGATGTGGATTTATATGAAATCCGGAACCTACTCTAGTTTTATGAATTTATATGAAATCAACATTAAGCCATTAATAACAATGTTGCTGACACTCCTAATAATTTGCACAACAGATTGTTATTTGTGCACATCATAAAGACCGCAACTTTTCGCAAGACAAAACTTAAATCTAATGAAATAAATCAAATAAACTAAAGACTTCTAAGATCAGGGTATCAACACCACAATGATAACCATGTAAAATAACACATAAAAGCATAAAAGAACATGCTTTTCATCAAATAACTTTCGTTATTAACAAATAAGAAGATAGATGCTTTCACATAAACCCTAATTGTTACTAATCATTTTTCACATAATTAATCCAAGTTGCATTAAGATCACTTTCGCTTCAATAACATAAACAATGATCACCTTCAACTTTCGCAAAAGAATCATGCTCGCAGGGATAGAAGACGAAATCACATCAAAAGACTGTACCTTTACCGCATCACCTTACATGGCTACCGTCGGGCTCACCTTGACCCTAGAAGTTGGGTGACTACTCGCTCTTCATTATCAAGAAAAACATCAATAACAAAAAGGAACTAAATTGAATTAAATAAACTCAAACAAGACTTACAACCGAATAAATCCATCTCCGCTCTCGCTTGACAAACTCCACTTGGCTCTAAGACTCTCTCTCTCCTACTCGATTTCTCTCTCTATTGTGGCTTGGCTTGGATTGATTGAAGGAATAAAATCCAGCCCCTAATGCCTTATTTATAGTATTCATTCCTTAGTTAATCTATGAAAGAATAATCTATCTATATCTAACTTTATATCTAAAAGCGTAAAGATTAAATTTGGAAATAAAAGAAATAAATCTAAAAGGAAACTAGGACTATTGTGGATAGATCTCTCTTGGACTTGATAGAACTTGATAAATCTCCTCTTTAGTTGATAGAATATCTCTTGCTTCATGTGGAAGAAAGCCAGCTCAGCACTCGGACTCGGATTGGCTCGAAATCGGCCTCTGGGGACTGGTCGATATCGACCAAATTCGGTCGATATTGAGCTAATTTCTCGGATTCTTCTTCTGGCACTTGATTATGGCTTCCAGAAGGAATTTTGACCAAAATCAGGTCGATATTGACCAAGTCTGGTTGATATCGACCACTTCTTCAGTTCTCAGCATTCTGCATCCGTCTTGAAACGCAGTTTCCCGAGTCCTCGTTCGTCCGATTGATGCGTATGAACATGCTTTGGAAAGCTCTTTTCGAGGGGTACAACTATCATGAAGACTTCAAAGCTTGATTCTGAAATACCCCAAATTATTTTTGGGCTATTTCTTATTTTTATTTAATTAAATAAGTCTATATTATATCAAACCATAATATATCTTGTGAATTTGGTCATGTAATAAATTCACATAAGATATATGGTATGAATTAGAATAATTAAATTATTCTAAAGAGAAATAATATATGATATATTTAATTACATAAATCCTCTAAATACCCTTATTATTTAATTTGTATTCATCCCGCTAAAGTAGAGAAATCTATCATCTATCTCCGTGTTTATCCGCTTCTTTTATTTAATTATTTTCCTTAAGATCTACCCTATACCGTTAATCTCTATCCTTTAACCTAATTGTATAGATACACGTCAAATTAGGGTTTCCCCCAACCCAAAAATTACTCACTCATCACCATCCCCGCAGTCAAACCACCGAAGCCAGCAACGTTACCCTTCACCGTCCTCTTACTCCTCCCGTGAATAGCCGAGCCCAACCACCGCCGGACCACCGCACCGCCTCCTCCTTTCTCAAATCAATCGCGAACAGTGAAACGCCGGCGACCCTGAGCCACGAGCCATCACCGTCCCTCCCTTCTCCCAAGCCGTGACGCCTCCCATCGCTGCCCAACTACCATCGCCGGCATCCGCATCTCCCGTGAGCCGACCTCCCCTGAGCAGCCTTCGGCGACTTGAGCCGAGCCGCCCTCCGCAGATCTTCACCGCCGAGACCCACCGCAGCGCAGCCCTTGCCCGATGAGGCCCAGGACAGCAGGCCGAGCCCTCGCTGCATCCGTCTCCGATCGCCGCGATCGATTGCTTCGTCGCTGCAATTGTCTTCGATTGCCGCTGTTGTGCCGCCGCTCACCACCACTCGAGCCGCCGCCACCGACCATCGCGCTGGTCGTCGCCTCCAACGCCGCCTTGCCGCTAGCCATCGTTGCCGAGGAAGAGCTTCCTCTCTGTGCGAATACTCCATTGAAAGCAAAGCGGAGGTTTTTAATATCTTTTATCAAAATTACAGAAACGTCTCTTATTTTTATACTATTTTCGTTTTTGGCCCTTAGTTAATTATTTATTAAGTTGTGCGGCCAATGTTTTTAAATCATTCGATTCTTGCCCGTTTCAGCGACACCAAGAAATCTCGAAGCACCCACGCCGGATCTCGCTTCCCGAGGAATTCATATTGGTATAGATATTTAACTTTATAGAATTAATTCAATTTCAAATTGAGTTAAGTAAAGTTAATTTCATAAAATATCAATATTAATATTCCTTTTTCCGTTGGATTCGATAGGTGCTAAAATCTCGTCTGGTTGTCATCAGCTGATCATCGAAAGTCAAGGCAAGTGATTTCGTTCAAACGCCCTTTGCGTGTTTCGTGATTCTTTTGTTGTGCCTTTTAAATTCTTCCGTGTCGAATGCGGCCCTGTGGCCAATTTCTTTGCCAATTTCGATAAATTGCATATCCGTCTGCTTGATGTAATTTATCTCCTTATTCATAAATTGGCATGAGTATAAATTAATGGGCAATTATTAATTATTAATTATTAATTTAATTATAGTGATATGAGTATTAAATGTGATTGCTTGTTATAACTCGAGATAAGTAAAGGTTGCCCATTTTCTTCTTCCTAAAGTGCATGATATTCTGCTTGTTCTTTCATGCAAACTAGTGGCATGTGATAGTAAGATCCTTTGAATTATCCATGCTTGTCCCTGTTTGATTTAATGTCGTTATTATGATCACCTAGTATAAATTGTTATATATGATAAGATAGGCACCATGTGATGCTTAGTTGTGGTATGTTAAAATGCGCACCACGTGATGCGAGTGGCTTTATGCCTTTGGCAAGTTATGCAGTAGACTGACTTGCAGGTTGTGGTTCGTTAAGCCACCGCCTTACAAGGTTTCATGAAACACCATCCCGGAATGCATTCTCTGCGGGATGATAAAACAACGATCTGATGTAGGTCGTGGTCCTTGTTAAAGACCCGACCGGTACCACGTAGTAATATTATTATTGTTATTATCATTGTGATTAGTGTGATTATGGTTATTATCGACTATTAAATAGGTGATCACTTCAGTTATTATACTCATCTGTCTCGGGTATAATTCCCTTTCTTATCTTATAATCGATCATTACGATCATCCGAGTCATGTGTGAATTTTTACCTTTTTATTCAGTTTCCACTTTAAATATTCGTGTCTTTCCCTTAACCTATGACATACCGTTTTATGGTCACTGTAAGGTTAAAGTCTGAACATTTTCCCTATCATTTGCTAGTCTTAATTGTACTAACCATCCTATTTATTGGATGGCTGGTGTCCTTCGTTCTCACGAAACACCAGACCATATTCCACAGGTCTAGTGCAAGCAGCGGAGCAGGAGAGAGTTGAAGAGCAGGCTATCATTTATTGAATCTTTTACTACGAGTTTTGAACCTCTAAAGTTTCCGCATTTTTACTTTAATTTCAGCTATTTTGGAGTTATTCATACTTTTTAATGGTTTTGGTATCTTCCTGTTATTGTGATCGGATAATTTAAACCAGGATATTTAATTTACTTCCGCCTATTTTCTTTTATTTAAATTATCATCTTGTTTATGGGAGCATGGTTGCATGTCCCTATAAGCCTCAGGTGAATTCAAAGACATTAAAGTCTGCGGATTCACTGGCGCTGCAACACTCCTTTGGGATCTAAAAGGGGGTGTTACAGATTCGGAATGATGAATGACGAAAAGTGGGCTTTTCTCCAGCTACACCATCATTAGCTTCTTCATGACTTTCCTTTAAGCTCCAAAATGTGTCCGATTTCTGCGAAATATAATAAAAACTTGTGTAGACCTCTATATGTTGCAAATAAACATAAACTCCACAAATTATGTATTATTCTAGCTCAAATGTATGAAATGCATGCAAAAATCGATATAAAAGTAGGTATAAAACATGGCAAATTAGGCGCACAACAACACGCGGGGGGGGGGGGGGGGGGGGGGGGCTAGGGGGCAAAGGGGATGGACACTCCACCAATTTTTTCAAATTTATGGACACTCCCCTTATTAAAGCAATTTTTTTGGATATTTAACAAACTCACCCCTATATTCTCTTATGAATTTGTTCTTACAAGTTTAATTTAAAATATTAAATTAATATTTTTTAATTGTATATGTATTATTTTATTTTATTATTGAAAATTGTACTAGTCATTACGGAGTATTAATTTCGATCAACAAATCTACGGTTAGTAAGTACTTTTTATTAAAATCAAAACGGTTAGTAAGTACTCTTTACAAACAAACAATCGGAAGTTTTGAATTGGCGGTACTTAGAGCATGCCCAATAGGTGGTCTATTTTGGAGAATGTTGGACTTTGGGGGAATATTGGGCTTATTTTTATCCCAAGAGTTTCCTCAATCCAAAATCTCCAAAATTGAGATGAGTGGGGCAAATACGCTTGCTTGCCCCATATGTGCAACAACGCTAAATTTTTTGGCGACACCTTTTTCTTCCCCTTTCCCACGTTCTTGAGACCTACATATAGGAAAACTTGCAATTGAACAAGGCTATTCAACCATTTATCTGCCTAGAACGAAGGTACATGAGAGTTCTTCTTCAATCGTAAACCTCTCGAGTCTATTTGTGTTCAAATCGGCAACTATGTGTTGTTCTTTTAATCCACTTTTGTTATATGGGGCAATGTTTTGTTTTTGGAATTGGTTTGTTATAATTGTGGGGTTCTTCTACAATTTATGTTCTTTCTTTCGTATGTTTTTAATTGGAATCTGTTCAATTCTTCTCGTGAACAATAATGAGAAATGCTTTAGTTGTTGAATACAAGCTTAAATCGAAAATCAGAATTTTTTTAGATGGTGAGAACATTTGCAACCAACTGGAACATAGCGTAAATTGTTTCATAAATTTAGAGAGAGATGGGGACCTTGCAGGGACTTATACGACTAAGCTTCTAGCCTCTAACGGAGCACCTTTGCTTCTGGTATTTGGGTTAAAGCGTTCAGTGAGTGCTAGCTAATGGGATTCCACTTAGCTGCTTTTGATAGCACCAAAGGTCCCATGACTCCGCACGACATAGACGACAAGATGAGAGTTCCATTTGACGGTCCAATCACTAGAGCTCTGGCCAAGATGATTCAAGATGCAACAAAGGCTCTTCTTGTTAGATTTGGTGCAACCATGGACCTAGAACTTTGGCCAACATGGATCAAATTGCTCAAATCTCAACCATCGGTTCAAGGTCTTAGTCTTCAACAATCAAACAATACATCACAAGTGAAACCTTAGGCCGAGACCAACTCTAATCCTAGGCCGAGACTAACCCCAAACCCTACCGGGCCAAAACCGAACCCTAACCCTTGGCATGGCTTCTCCTTAGGCTCGACATCATCTTTTAACCCTAGGTGTGGTTATGGTGTGCAAGAATCAATCAAGAACAATCAAGAACGAACCGTGATCAGCCTTAGAACTTGCAAGATCCGCGAGTACGAGTAGTTGGAGACAATCTAAGCCCCACAAGCGAAGGATCGGAAACAACCATACATCAACTGGTATTCAGAGACAAGGTTAATGCAAGTATTAAGCCTTTATTTGTTTATTGAGTGATCTATTTGATTTCGTGCCCTATTTCTATACCATTGTCGATTGCTTGCTCTTAATTCTTATTATTTTGCACTCAAAACCCTAAAATTGGCACTAGAATTTGGTGATTTTCTTGATTGGATCTATAACTTGGAAGATTTTGAGTTCGTATTTGCAAGTTTCATTGCTTTTAGATTGTTATACATCATGTCTGTGATTGAGTCTTGGATGATTGTTTCTATCATGAACTTGCACCACAAAAGAACCCTAATTTTCCAACTTCTTTAGCCTTTTTGCCCTAGTTCTTTAATTTCACTCACTTTTAGATCATCATAGCTTCTTATTCTTATTTTTTGCTTAACACTATCAATACCTACTACTGCTAAAAGTTTCGAAAGCCATTAAAAAAACAGTAGGTCGCCATTTTTATACATAAGAGTACTAGTAGTCTCTTTTCATTGAGTTAGTAACTCATTTCTTTTGCTATATTGCTTCTATTGCATACTTTGCTACATGTTGATGATCTTAAAGCATCTCAAAGAACCCATTTTTGTGTGATTTAGTGCTGTGCCGACACAGGAGCCTTGGTCATACCCATCTCTCTCTAAACAGTGTTGCAACCGTCAAATAAGAGTTGATGAAGTGTGTGCACTTGTTTGCCCTTGTGATTGCTATCTATTATCATTACTACTTGTTGAAATTTTAAGCATCACATTGTAATTCTTATTGCAATCTCTTCTTAGTTGCAAATTTATCATTCTAGTCGTTTGTTCATTGGTTGCATCTCCTTGCTTACCAATTTGTGGCTGATTTTTTATTTGCAATTTGCTTCGAGATCTTGCTACTTTTGACATTGCAAAGTTTTGTGTCCAGAGGAGTTTATTGAATATAGTGCCTTGTTTTCATCGCATCTCATCTTTCAAAACACATTGGGTCACTCATAGGATCAAAGTCTTGCATTGCTTGTCTCTTTGCCTATTGTTCGGAATACTTGTGTTTGCTATTTGCTTTTAGGATCATGGCCGACGACAAAACTTCCAATTCTAGTACCCCTCCACCTCCCGGCACTATTTCAGATGCACAAATGCAATTGATCATCAATTCCACTGCTGGATCTCTTGATAAGCGAATATAGGCGATGTTCACATCCAACAATGCTAATTTGTCCACCATCTTGATGGGATTGGTGGATCACAAGCTCGTGGAGGTTCAAATAGATGGTCCATTTTCATCAACGCCAAACGATGTAGTAAGGGTCATTTGGAGGACACTTCGATTTTTATATCTAAGCATGTAACTAACCCATTTTATGACGAGTCCGAGGAGGATCCTTTACATTCTTTTGTATCAAAACAGGGCCGCCATGAGGTGCCTAACCCCACTCCTCTCCCACGACAGCAGCCCCGACGCACCAGGACACCCATTCGTGAGCACCCGATCTTTGACGAATGGGATGAGCAGCAGAACAATAGGGATTTGGACGAAATTCCCATCCTTAAGGATCCATTCTAGGAGGTTGATGGCCCTTTTGATGACATACCAGCCCCCACTTTGGTCGACCAATCATGAACCGAACCAATGAGCTTGCCGCACAATGCAAAGAAGGTAAGGTCAAGCTCGACACTTTTGATGGCGCCAATGATCTGGAGGCTTATATTGCTTGGGAGACTCACACTGACTACGTCCTCAACCACCTACGTTATGATGAAACAGAAAAACTTAAGGTAGTTACTCTTCACCTTACAAGCTTAGCTCGTTCGTGGTGGTTCCGCACTAGGAACATCCGTCGAAGACAAGATAAGCAACTGGTGGAGACATGACCTCAATTACGTTACCTCTTGAAAAAGAGGCACGTACCCGAGGAATATGTGGAGTCTATGAGGATGAAACTATCCCTCCTTCGCCTAGGTACTCGGACTCCTATGGAGTTCAGGGATGAGATTGAGAGAATTTCTCATCGGGCGAATGTTTTCCTTACCAAAAGAGCTCTTTGTAGACAATTTCTTGTTGGGTTGAATGTCTCTATTCGCAATCCATTATCTATTCATAGTTTTAGAGATATTAATACTCTTTTTCACAAAGCGCAACTCTTATATGATCAACAACAGGAGGCGAAGCGATTCGGCCAATCATCATTTGGTCAAAAGTTTGTTCCTGCACCTATCTCTTCATATCCTTCTAAAGCTACTCCTAACTCTTCCTCACAACCCAAGGGAGTCTCCGACTCACCTAAAATAGGTTTTGAAGTTCAAACTAGGAGGGTTGGGGCACCATCTTCTCATGATCGATATCGTGAGCAACGATGCTTCACTTGAAATAGTACGGAGCATATCGCCCGGAATTGTCCTCAAAAGAAAAATGTATTGCTCAAAGACATGGGAGACTTCTACTATGAGGAGGAAGCTTTCGAAAATCCCATAAGTTTAGCCGAAGTGGAGGAGTCGGTGCATGTTTCTCATGAGGACAACACCAACATCGACCCCGACTCCTTAGAGGATGCTCTTTGCTTGGTCAACCGACGTGTTCTCACACTTCAAGAAGCTCCGGCGGCTGATCAACGGGAGAACATCTTTCACACCAAGTGTGTAGTCCGGGAAGCCATACTCACAGTCATAATTGATGGAGAGAGCTGTTATAACTTGAACAATGAGAAAGTGGTCGAGTATCTCCATCTTGCTACTACACCTGGAGCAACACACGACATAACTGACGGTAACTCCGACACTCTTGTTACTAAACAATGCTTTGTTTCCTTTCAAATTGGCTCATATTGTGATCAAGTATTGTGTGATGTTGCTAAAATGGATTGTAGTCATATTCTAATAGGTCGAACTTGGTTATATGATAGGCAAGTTATTCATGATGGACGCTTAAATACCTATGCTTTTAACTATGATGGGAGGAGAGTTATTGATAATGCATATTTCATATAGGCATTATAGGTGGTTCTTATTGCATTTACATAAGATTTTTGCATATATTGTAGTCTATTTCCGTATCTTTCTTGTGAAGTGTTCGAGTTTGGAATCTACGCGTTTTTAGTGTTTATTCTGCAGTTTTACATTCTAATCTTGGATAGGATCTTGGAGGAGCTTAAATGACATATTTTGGAGCATAAGAAGGCTAAGGAATGAGCTATTAAGGAGCAAGAAAGCACAACATTGAAGCTAAGGAGAAAGTTCGTCACTGATGGGACGGTGCCCGTCGCTTTTCCACCAGCGCCCTCCGCTAGTCCTTGTTAAGCATTGCAGACTTTAAGTCATATGATTCTATTAGAATATTATATTATTATCTTATTTCCTAAGGTTTCCACGACTCTATTTAGGTTTACTTCATTCATATTCAACTGTTTGCTGTGTTGTTGAAAGGAGAGAACTACTTTGAGAGATATGGGCGTTACTTTGGCTATGAGTTGCTAAACTCATAGTTTCGCTTGTGATTCGAAGACATGGTTGAATGAATTGTTAGGATTTGATTTCAATTAGTTATTTCTAAGTATATTTATCATTTTGTTCTTATTGATTATATTTGTGTTCCTTTCTATGATTGATCACTGATGTGAGCCGAATTCTCCATGTTTTATACTATCTTTTATATCATTTTCTGCATACATTTCATACATTTAGGATAGAATAAGTACAGAACCTATGTAGTTTATGCTTATTTGCCAAATTATGGAATCTAGATCAGTTTCTGTTTAAATTCGCAGAAATCAGAGCAATTTACAGCAGTTCTGAGAAAGGAAGAAAAGTTCGAAGTCAACTACAGAAGTTCGAGGTCAAGGAGTAGCAAAACCAGGACAAATAGAGCTGAAAGCAAGAAAATCGACTCGACAACATCGAGTCGATATCGACCTCATTTATTCGATATCGAGTACCAAAAGTCGATTCCCACCAGTGTTGACCAATATCGAGCAGAGCTGATGACACTAGTCGATATCGAGTTCTTTTACTCGATATCGACCAAGCCCATATCGAGCTGAAGCACCAGACATCGACAAGTGAAGCTGGGAGCTGGAGCAGGTTAGTCGATATCGACATGATTTGGTCGATATCAAGTAAAATCCTAGTCGGTTTCCACTACTGGTAGCCAACATCGAGGAGCTGATCTGAAAACCGAGGAAAAGTTACTCGATGTCGAGGAAATCTTCTCGATATCGAGGAAAAGTCAAGTCGATGTGCTGTCTTGGAGGCAGGAATCGAGTTGCTAAGCGGAAGACGAAGAAAATGCTACTCGATATCGAGCAATTCTACTCGATATCGAGGAAATCCCCAGTAGCCAACGTCGAGTAGTCCGGGTTCTTGTTAAGTTTCTATCCCGAATCCAATGGTGATATTTTCAAGATAAAATTCTATCAAGATTTATCAAGTGCCATCAAGTCAAGAGAGAAGATATTTTATCCACATTAGATATAGTCCTAGTTGATTTATTTATTTATTTCCATGTTTTATCTTAATAAATTAGATAGATAGATATAGATATAGATAGGATTTTCTTTCCTAATTAGAGAGGGAATGAAGCCTATAAATAAAGCCTTAGGGGCTGATTTTCATTCATTCAATTCTAGAGAAGGAGAAGAGGTAGTAAGTATATATATATATATATATATATATATATATATATATATATATATATATATATATATATATATATATATATATATATATATATATATATAGAGAGAGAGAGAGAGAGAGAGAGAGAGAGAGAGAGAGAGAGAGAGAGAGAGAGAGAGAGAGAGAGAGAGAGAGAGAGAGAGAGAGAGAGAGAGAGAGAGCTTGTGGTGAGGGCAAGGTGGAAGGGCGAGAGCGGATTTGGCTTGTTCGGTTGTAAGCTTTCTTTTTAGTTTATTTTAATGCAAAGTTATTCCCTTTTCGTATTGATGAGTTTATTGATGATGAAGAGCGAGTAGTCCACCCACTTCTAGGGTCGGGGTGAGCCCGACGGTAGCCATGTGAAGTGATTCGGTAAAGGTTTAAGCTTTTTATGCAATTCGTCTTCTATCCCTGCGAGCATGATTCTCTTGCGAAAGTTGAAGGTGATCCTTGTTTGTGTTATTGAAGCGAAAGTGATCTTAATACAACTTGGGTTAATTATGTGAAAAGGATTAGTAACAATTAGAGTTTACGTGAAAGCCTATATCTTCCTATTTGTTAATAACGAAAGTTATTTGATGAAAATCATGATCTTTTATGCCTTTATGTGTTACTTTGCATGGTTATCGTTGTGGTGTTGAATCCCTGACCTTGGAAGTATTTTAGTTTATTGATTTATTTCGTCGAAATCCGTGTTCTGTGTTACGAAAAGCTTAGATTTTTAGTTTCTGAGTTTGTCGATTTCGAGCAGGTTTTGTCGATCTCGAGTTGTTTACTCGATTTCGAGTTAATTTGGTTGAGATAGAGTTGAGTCTGTTTGATTTCTGTTTCTGTTGGTCGATTTTGGTTTCTGTTGGTCAATATTGTTACTCGATATCGAGGAACTTTAGTCGATATCGACGAGTTTACGTGCTTTCGTTTTCTTTTCCGCTTTTCTTTGTTATTTCTGTCTTTTTGTCTAATTTTCTGTCTGTGAGGTTTGTTGCTACCTGAGATCCGCTGACGTGCTTCGTCGAGGATCGATCCTGACTTCCCGCTGCTACATCAGGAGGTCTTGTAATTATTTGCGTGGGCACGAATCTGGTTTGATCTATCTCATTATATTTCAATCTCGATTTCCTCCTACTAACAAATTGACGCTGTTGGCGGGGAAGCAATCATTCGCGCCTTAGGTAGTTAGATATCATGTTTTACTTTAAGTTTTGAGTTTGCAGGTGTATGCGCCGTTCTGGTCAAACACCTAAGTTTGACGCCTTAAACGGTCCGAAACGCCTTATACACATCCATTCTAAACTAAAAAGGATCATGGCTACTGCTGAAACACAAGCTGAGATAATTGAGAGGCTTCAGAGGGAACTAGCCGCCAAGGATACTGCTCTCAACGCTGAGAGAGAACGCATTACACAAGAAACGGAGCGAAGGAGACAGGTGGAAGCTGAGCTTGCCCAATACCCTACCACTTCAGAGTATTACATGCACCAGACTCTCGTCGTACCTGAATCGGCCATTCTAATCCTTAAAAATAATTATGAGATTCGCATTCCTTTCCTAATTGAAATTAAAAATAATGCTTTCTTTGGTAGATTTAATGAATGTCCTCTTCAACATATCACCAACTTTACTGATATGTGGCGTACTCTTGCCGAAGGTACCACTTTGGAATATGTCATGATGAAGGCTTTTCGTTGGTCTCTGGCTGGCACAGCACTGAAGTGGCTTGAAGGTCTTCGTCCACGATCTCTCACAACATGGGCTGAACTGAGGCAGGAATTTCTCAACAAGTTCTTTCCTCCTGCCCTACACATGGACAGCAACCCTGCATCGTTCAGGAGATCTTCTTCAATTCTCTTGACCTGGCCACTAAGGATATGATCAACACGTATACTCATTATGAGTATCTGACAATGCTGCCAGCTGGGACATGGGCTACCCTCGACAAGCTGAGCAACTACGACAAAAAATATGGGACTCCAATAAACTATGAAGAGAATGCCTATGCCAGGCCAGCCCCACCCATGCCCCTCTATGAGCCTTCTAAGGAGATTGACCCAGATGTCAAAGAGCAGTACTATAGAGATCAGAATCGCAAGCTCCTCAAGCAAGTCAAGTATCTTTCTGTCAACCAGCCCTGCATCGAATGCGGATCACAGCGGCACACCACTACTGAGTGCCCACACACAGAGCAAGTCAGGATGGCAGAAAACCACGAGGAGGTAGCTTACGCAGGGGGTCCCAATCGCTATATGGGGGACCAAAGGTTTCAGCAACCACAATGGAACCAAGGTACCCCTAGGAAACCCCCCCCCCCCCCCCCCGCCATACAGAGCTCCAGGACATCCGGAAAGGGACCAGAAGAGGGATAACCTAAAGACCATCCTAGAGGAAATGCGGAGGAACCATTCAGATACCAAGCAATCCTTCAACTCCGTATACACTCAGATACAAAGTGTCAACTCTAGGCTTGGGGAGATTGATATATGGCGGAAATTAATGGAGACACAGATTGGCCAGCTAGCAGCAGGCGTTCCCAGACAGTCAGGTATGCTCCCTGGATCTTCTGAGCCCAATACCAAGGGGAAGACCGGACACATTGCAGCCGTAAAACTCAGGAGCAGGCACCAACTACGTGAGCCAGAGGTCGGAAAGCAGCAGGACAGAGTTGAACAACAACTCGACAAAGACCAACATCAACTCGATATCGACCAAAATTTGGTCGATGTCGACCAAAACCAAGTCGATGTCGAGGAACAGCTTGACCTTGATTCGTCTGCACATCACTCCAACTCGACATCGAGAAAACTGGTCGATATCGAGGAAGATCTTGTCGATGTTGAGAAGAATCAAGTCGACATCGAGGATGCTGCAACACCTCTGACATCTGTTCTGGCTCCGACGAAGAAAAATCTGCCTTTTCGACAAAATCTCCAAAGGACCCAGCAGAGAATAATTTCCAGCGCTTCATCAAGATGCTTCATAAGCTCAATGTCACCATACCCTTTACAGAAGCTCTTAATGAAATGCCATCATATGTCAAGTTCCTCAAGGAGATCCTAAGCAAAAAGCGGTCAATGGCTGAGATTACAGAGGAGTGCAGCCAGATGGACATTCTTGAGAAAAGGCCAGATCCAGGTAAGTTTGCTATAACAATTGGATTTGGTCAATACAAATTTAATGCTTTATGTGATCTTGGAGCCAGTGTGAGTATAATGCCTTTAACAATATGGTCCAAGATTAAAATAGGTGCCTGGATGCTAAGCTTTATATGGCAAACAACACGGTGGTCATCCCAACAGGCATGGTGGACAATGTGCCAGTGCAAGTAGGTAAGTTCTTTGTCCCTGCTGATTTTCTAGTTATTGATATGGTAGAGGACCCTGCTTGTCCAATTATTTTAGAAAGGCCCTTCTTGGCGACAGTGGATGCCAACATAAGCGTAAGAAAGGGAGTACTACTTTCAACATCAGCGATGAGGTAATTGAGTATTCTTTTAATAAATCTGGAAGGCACACAGGTCCCATGGAAGAGGTAAAATCTATGTCAGCTAGTTACATTACATGCGGGGAGCCTAAGGTAAGAAATATGACTTCTGAAGAGCTGGAAAAGAGGGATATGGGGTCGAAGTCCACCAGAGTTACTCGACATCGAGTAATTTGGTCGACATCGACCAAACTTAGAGCTCTCCAATGGCAGCAGCTTCGTCGAGCAATCCATTCAAAGCCGAGGACAACTCGACATCGACCAAATTGGTCGACATCGACCAAAACACTACTGCGTCCTCGACTTCTCTTCCCTCGACAAGCATTACACTGGAAGCCGGGAAAAACTCGATATCGACCAAATTGGTCGATATCGACCAAAAGTCTGCGTCCTCGACTTCTCCTCCCTCGACCAGCAGTCCACCAGATGAGCCGATTTCCTCGACATCGAGCAAACTTATCGATGTCAACCAAAAAACGCCTCCCTCGACTGCATCTTCTTCGACTAGCAGTCCATCAGACGAAGAAAATTTCTCGACATCGAGTAATCTTACTCGAAATCGACCAAAATCTGAGTTTCCCGAATCTGATTCAGCGAAGGTAAGCCAAAGTATGGATCTTTCTTCTCCTATTTCAATTAAAGATTTATCTATACATGGGAGAGGTTTGCCTTGGTATGTGCTCTTATGTAGGATTTCCAATGATGAGCCTAAGGAGTATGAAGTTGGAGACAACCTCTATGTTTCCAAATCAAAGGATCATTGGTTTCCCAACAAATTCAACAACAAAAAGATGGGGCCTTTTACGGTAAACAAGATCCATTCAGGCGGACTGCAGCTGATGGACAAGAATGGAGTTCTATTTGAAGCCCAAGCTACACGGGCCCTGCAAATGCCACCTTGAGCTTAATGGAGAAATTCGGCCTAGCGACTATAAAATCTAGCGCATGTAAATAGACATTTATTAGGACTTTTGGACATTGTTGCTTTTTGTTTGTTTTTGGTTTTGAACTTTTAGTTTTTCTATTGTAGGTATTTCTCTTCTACATTTTTCAGGTCCATGGGGTTAGAAGCAAGCTAAAATCAGGACTAGGCCCAGCAGCAAAGCACTCGATTATGAGGATGTTGTGAGCCTAATTTGCCATGTTTTACACTTACTTTTATATCGATTTCTGCATACATTGCATATATTTGGGTTAGAATAATACAGAATCTGTGTGGTTTACACTTATTTGCAATATATGGAGGTCTACACAAGTTTTGGTTATATTTCGCAGAAATCGGACGCACTTTGGAGCTTAAAGGAAACTCATGGAGAAGCTAAGAATGATGCAGCTGGAAAAAAGGCCATTTTTCACCATTCTTTGTTCTGAATGAAGCTTTTATGTCTTCATGAGAGTTGTAGCCCTCGGAAAGAGCTTTCCAACGCATGGTCATATGCGTCAATCCGAAAAACGAGGACTCAGAAAAGTGCGTTTCAAGAACAGAGCAGAAAGCTGAAGCCAAGTGTACTCGATATCGAGTACATATTACTCAATATCGACCAACTTTGTCGAGCAGACCTGGTCGAGCAGAGCTGATTGAGGACACTAAGTCAGAGACAACCCGACTCCTGGAATCCTACTCGATGTCGAGTAGCCTTGGTCGAGATCGAGGAGCCATGTCCGGAGTCGACGAGTTGTGCCAAATCGAGAAGCCGAAGACGGAGACGCCGACCGAACCCTACTCGATCTCGAGTACAGCTAGTCGAGATCGAGGAGCCAGAACCACCAGATCCGAGCCATGTCGAGCAGATCTGTTCGAGAAGCCCAATCGACGACAATCCTAGTCGATCTCGAGTAGAGCTGGTCGAGATCGACGAGCCGTGTCCGAAGCCGCGTTACGCGCTTTGAGCAATCCTTGTCGAGTTGGGATTCCTTGGAGCCTAAGGAAGTCGAGTTGGCCGAGATCTATCAAATTCTATCTATGGAAGGAAGACCTATCAACATGAAGACATTCTACCTATTTTAGATTTATCTTTTCCTTTTAGATTTATTTCCCTTAAAGCAATTTATTTATCTTTTAAGCCTTTTAGATATAGATAGAGATATTCTATCCTTGAATAGCAAGGAATAGAAGGCTATAAATAAAGCCCTAGGGGCTGGTTTTTCATTCATTTTCAATCACACACAATTAGGAGGAGAAAGAAGTAAGTAGGAGAAGTAGGAGAGAGAAAAAGTGAGGCCGAGTGGAGTGAAGAAGCGAGAGCAAGTTGGCTTTGTTCGGTTGTACTTTCGACAATTTATTTTAATGCAAGTTGTTTTCTTTCAATCGATGATGTCTGAGTTTGCGATGAAGCGCGAGTAGTCCACCCACTTCTAGGGTTGGGGCGAGCCTGACAATAGCCATGCGTGCCTGAGGTAAAGATCCGACCTTTATCGTGTTTTGAGCATTTTCCTACTTGTTTATGTGTTTATTACCCATCTAATGGAGATCCATGCTAACAACTTGGATTGTAAACATAAAATCGGTAGAGACAATTAGGGTTTCTTGAGAGAGTTGTCTAATTGTTGGAAAAGGCAAAAGCTTAATCCTTTGATGAAATTCACATGATTATCTGTCCGATTCTATCTTATGCATGCTTGGTTATCGTTGTTGCAACCCCAATCTTGGAAGTCCTTTTACATAAAGTTTAGTTCGAAATCCCAAAAGCATTTGCCTTTACTTTATTTCGTTGTTTCGTTTTATTCTCTGTCTACTCGACCTCGACCAAGCCTGTCGATCTCGACCACTAATCTTCAATCCAGCATCGCCGTAGCTTCTGTGTGCAGAAAATCGACCAGACCCAACTCGACCAAGACGACGCTACTCGATCTCGAGTAGGACCTAGTCGAGATCGACGAGACCCTGTGCTTGCTGTTGTGCTGTGTTCGACTGTCCGATCTTCTATCGAATTGTTGTACTCGAGATCTAGGACTCCTGTTGTCGACTTCTGACCGTGAGATTTCACCGCTACCTAGGATTCGCTGACACGCTTTCTCGTGGATCGATCCTAACTTCCCACTACTGCATCAGGAGGAAGTCTTGTAATTATTTGCAAGGGACGGAATCTGGTTTGCTGCATTTTATTTATATTTTATTGCAATTCTCGATTTTCTCCTACAACAGAGGACGTCCTGCACATCTGTCTAGTGAGTTTCTTTTTTTACCCTTAATTTTTATACAATGAGGACACTGTATTGTTTAAATATGCGGTGGGGGAAGGGCTTACTTTGTGCATATTTGACCATATTTGACATTTTTATGTGCATTTTTAAAGTTTATTTCTTGAATTGCTTATACATGGTTATTTTGGAATTCATTATATATTTATGTGCTTACATGCATGTTTTCCAAAGTTTGAAAAAATGACCCCCATTAAATTTTTTTTATTAATGTCATGGAAGCGTTAATTGAACTCGACGATGCAAAATTGGATTGATATAGCATGAAATTGCCTAGTAAAGGGAAGTCACAATGAAGTGCATATTTTCTTGAAAACCATGAAAGAGGGTAAAATTTGAAGTTGCTTTTGACATGTTGCATGATAAGAGGATGGAGGACTTTATATTTCCATATAACCTCATATTGTTTATATCCTAGCCTTACCTATGGTTATGCATCACAAAAGCCATATTATGCTCCACATGATCTAAATATTCCCCATTCTTTATTTTATTTCCCATCCGAGGACTATGTTGAGAATGAAAGCTACATTATGGAGACTATTGTCATATGGTGTTTGTGTTGTTATTATCATTATATGGAGTTTGGTAGGAATGTTTGAATATATGGAAAATTTAATGAGTGAAAGAAAATCTGGTCACCTTAGGAGATAAAGGTAGATTGACCCCGCTTACTGATATAATAGTTCAGTGAGATGGGACACACATGTGAGGAGTCCAAAGCACTAAGTATCCGGGGCCATTCATGACATCCATATTTGCGACTCGTGAGAAGGCAGTGCTGAGGTTAGAGAGGTAAAAGCATATTATTGAAAAAAGCATTGAGCGAAAGAGTGAAAGGTGAGAAATCAAAGGAAGAAGGAATGTGGTATGAAAGTTTAAAAATACTCCATTTCCCCGGATTATTAGCACCACATTGCCAAAAATTGCCCACCTTTTAGCCTTTTACCAATCTACTCCTTATTGAGCTTATATTAAAGTCCTCTTGATTATTAATTCTTTGTCACTCATGAATTGTTTTGCATAACCCTCCTTTTATGAGTAGATGTTGCTTTTTAATTGCACATACATGGATTTGTGACACTAGTACCTTTTCGAGGATGGTGATTGATTGCAGAGACATATGTCAATGAATCTAAGATGTTGAGAGTTTTGATTTCTTCCCCTGAATGACAATTATAAGTATTGCTTGAGGACAATTTTCCTCAAGCAATACTTTTAATTGTCATTCAGGGGAAGAAATCAAAACTCTCAACATCAAACACCCCATACTTAAGCTTGCTTGCAAGCAAGCTTAAGCATGGGGTGTTTGATGTGAGCCGAATTCGCCATGTTTTATACTATCTTTTATATCATTTTCTGCATACATTTCATACATTTGGGATAGGATAGTACATAATCTATGTAGTTTATGCTTATTTTCCAAATTATGGAATCTACACCGGTTTCTGTTTAAAATCGCAGAAACCGAAGCAATTTACAGTAGTTCTGAGAAAAGAAGAAAAGCTCGAAGTCAACTACAGAAGTCCGAGGTCAAGGAGTAGCGAAACCATGACAAATAGAGCTAAAAGCAAGAAAATCAACTCGACATTATCAAGTCGATATCGACCTCATTTAGTCGATATCGAGTACCAGAAGTCGATTCCCACCAGTGTTGACCAATATCGAGCAGAGCTGATGACACTAGTCGATATCGAGCTGTTTTACTCGATATCGACCAAGCCCGTATCGAGCTGGAGCACCAGACATCGACAAATGAAGCTGGGAGCTGGAGCAGATTAGTCGATATCGACATGATTTGGTCGATATCGAGTAAAATCCTAGTCGATTTCCACTACTGGTAGCCAACGTCGAGGAGCTGATCTGTAAACCGAGGAAAAGTTACTCAATGTCGAGGAAATCTTCTCGATATCGAGGAAAAGTCAAGTTGATGTGCTGTCCTGGAGGCCGAAATCGAGTTGCTAAGCGGAAGACGAATAAAATGCTACTCGATATCGAGCAATTCTACTCGATATCGAGGAAATCCCTAGTAGCCGACGTCGAGTAGTCCGAGATCTTGTTAAGTTTCTATCCCGAATCCAATGGTGATATTTTTTAGATGAAATTCTATCAAGATCTATCAAGTGTTATCAAGTCAAGAGAGAAGATATTTTATCCACATTAGATATAGTCCTAGTTGATTGATTTATTTATTTCCAGGTTTTATCTTAATAAATTAGATAGATAGATATAAATATAGATAAGATTTTATTTCCTAATTAGAGAGGGAATGAAGCCTATAAATAAAGCCTTAGGGGCTGATTTTCATTCATTCAATTCTAGAGAAGGAGAAGAGGTAGTAAGTAGAGAGAGAGAGAGAGCTTGTGGCGACGACAAGGTGGAAAGGCGAGAGCGGATTTGGCTTTTTCGGTTGTAAGCTTTATTTTTAGTTTATTTTTATGCAAAGTTATTCCCTTTTATTATTGATGAGCTTATTAATGATGAAGAGCGAGTAGTCCACCCACTTCTAGGGTCGGGGTGAGCCCGGCGGTAGCCCTGTGAAATGATGCGTTAAAGGTTTGAGCTTTTTATGCAATTCGTCTTCTATTCCTGCGAGCATGATTCTTTTGCGAAAGTTGAAGGTGATCATTGTTTGTGTTATTGAAGCGAAAGTGATCTTAATACAACTTGGGTTAATTATGTGAAAATGGTTAGTAACAATTAGGGTTTATGCAAAAGCCTCTATCTTCCTATTTGTTAATAACGAAAGTTATTTGATGAAAAGCATGATCTTTTATGCATGTATATGTTACTTTGCATGGTTATCGTTGTGGTGTTGAATCCCTGACCTTGGAAGTATTTTAGTTTATTGATTTATTTCGTCGAAATCCGCGTTCTGTGTTACGAAAAGCTTCGAATTTTAGTTTCTGAGTTTGTCGATTTCGAGGAGGTTTTGTCGATCTCGTGTTGTTTACTCGATGTCGAGTTCATTTGGTCGAGATCGAGTTGAGTCTGTTTGATTTCTGTTTCTGTTGGTCGATTTTGGTTTCTGTTGGTCGATATTGTTACTCGATATCGAGGAACTTTAGTCGATATCGATGAGTTTCTATGATTTTGTTTTCTTTTCCACTTTTCTTTGTTATTTCTGTCTTTTTGTCCAATTTTCTGTCTGTGAGATTTGCTGCTACCTGAGATCCGCTGACGTGCTTCCTCGAGGATCGATCCTGACTTCCCGCTGCTACATCAGGAGGAGGTCTTGTAATTATTTGCGTGGGCACGAATCTGGTTTGATTTATGTCATTATATTTCAATCTCGATTTCCTCCTACTAACAATTACCATGTTAGGAATGGCATCTATGCTATGAATTCGTTGTTTTTTTCTAGATAGCTAACGAAGTCATTGATTTAGTGATATTTCTATGTCTTTGTGGTGGATGATTTCGATTGATCTATGTAGAATAAGTGTTTATAGGGTCGAGAGGGTTGCTCCCTTGTCTTCTATTTGCATTAAATCGATATACCAATTGGTCTTAGAACTTGAGTTTTTAATGCTATTCTTTAGTGATATTGAATACAAAGATTGTATCTTTACGGATCTATCAACCTTAGTCAAGTCGACATATGCTTTATTAATATCTATTGAATCAATCCTAGGATCTTGAACCTCAACCATTGTCGAGAATTACATGTGAAATATTCTCTATATTATTATCACTACTTTGCAATTATTGATCTGTTTGCTTTACTTTGTTATCAATTTGCCATAAACTATTGCTTTTTTCTTAAGAATCATTGTTAGAAACATAGCATTGCAGCCGTTTTTCCCTGTGGGTTCGACTCTAGACTTCATCGCTATACTAGTTTATGGGTTTATCAATCTATTGGTTTACTAATCTATTGGTTTGACCATTGAGTTAGGATATTACTGATATTTGTCAAAGGACGAAAAAGCCAACGACGTTCGTCCTGCACCAGTTACTCTCCCACCCCTATCTCTTCAAGCTGTTTTAAAGGATCAGGTACGTAAGCGCCAACAACAAGCCGAAAAGGAGGTTGTTGCATGAAAGGAGGCCACTAGCAGCATGGACGGACCTGCTGGAAAAGTCGCGCCCGCAGCCCATGGAGCCACACCCGCAGCCCCTGCAACAGCCGCCCCCCGTGACCAATTCAACCGCATTCGCAGCCTCTGCAGCTACACCCATGTCTTTTTCAGCCACGAGGACTCTGTCTTCTTCTCTTAAGGGATCCGTGGAGAAAAGGGCGCTCACAACGCAGCCTTTGAAT
Source organism: Persicaria tinctoria (assembly GCA_037127255.1). NCBI lineage: Eukaryota > Viridiplantae > Streptophyta > Magnoliopsida > Caryophyllales > Polygonaceae > Persicaria > Persicaria tinctoria. The sequence continues at coordinate 34,091,237 of JBANSL010000012.1, read as the reverse complement.
TTTACAAACACTCAGGACACACATAGACCATATATCATTTTGCTTCAACAGGAAGTTTTAGTCAATTCTGTTACTTTCGATATGGTTCCTGCTCCTATCTCTCATTTGTTGCAGGATTACTTAGATGTGATGCCCGAAGAGCTACCCCCTGGTTTGCCACCCGTCCATGGAATAGAGCACCAAATCAACTTCATGGTCGACACGTCTTTGCCGAACCGCGCAGCATACCGAGCTAGCTCAGAGAAAAAAAAAGACCTGCAACTCCAAGTCTTCGAGCTTATGGAGAAAGGGTTCGTCCAAGAGAGCCTTAGCCCTTGTGCCGTTCCGGTCATCTTTGTGCATAAGAAGGACAGATCGTGGTGGATGTGTGTTGATTGTCGCGCAATCAACCAAATTACAATTAAGTATAATCACCATATACACCGTTAGGATGATATGTTAGATGAACTCCACGGTGCTTGCATGTTTTCTAAAATTGACCTTAGGAGTGGCTATCATCAAATTATGATGAAACAAGGAGATGATTGGAAAAGGGCTTTTAAAACTAAGTATGGATTATATGAATGACTTGTAATATCTTTTGGTCTAACCAATGCACCTTCTACTTTCATGAGACTTATGAACCATGTGCTTAGGAAATACATAGGAAAATTTGTCGTTGTCTATTTTGATGATATCTTAATTCATAGCAAGAACCTAGATGACCATCTTCAACACTGAAAGGATGTTTTTTATAGTCTTTGAAAGGAGAAACTTGGCGATAACCTTAAGAAGTGTGTTTTTGCATCGGAATATACCATTTTCCTTGGTTTTGTTGTGTCTAGGGACAATCTAAAGGTGGATAACGAGAAGGTTCGAGCTATTGGGGAGTAGCCGCAACCGTCGACCTCGACCCATGCACGCTCTTTCCTAAGGCTTGCAGGGTTTTATGGGCATTTCTTCAAGGATTTCAGCATCATCGTCATCCCTCTATATGAGCTTACTAAGAAGGATGTAGCGTTTCGCTAAAATGACACTCATCAAAAGGCTATCGACGCCCTCAAGGACCATCTCACCCATGCACCCGTGCTCTAGCTTCCAGACTTCTCCAAGACATTCGAGCTCGAGTGTGACGCATCCAACATAGGGATTGGCGGTGTTCTCTTTAGGACCGCCGACCCATTGCCTATTTCAACAAGAAATGAGGCCATGTAGAGATCAACTACACCACCTACGATAAGGAGTTACTCGCCTATGTTCATTGCCTCCGCACTTGGCAACACTACCTTTGGCCGAAGGAGTTCGTCATTCGCTCGTACCATGAGGCTCACAAGTATCTCAAAGGGAAAACCATGTTGAGCTGACGCCTAGCTAAGTGGGTGGAGTTCTTAGAGACCTTCTCTTATGTGGTGCAACATAAGAAAGTTAAGGATAACATGGTAGCCGACGCACTATCACGAAGGTACGTGCTCTTGAACCATTGTGTTGCACATATACTTGGGTTTGCTTTGATTAAAGAACTTTTTGAGCACGATCCTTTCTTTAAATCCATCTATGCTCATTGTGTGTCAAAAGGTGAGTTTGAGTCTTATTTTGTAGACGATGGATATTTGGTTAGATCGGACAAGCTTTGTATCCCGACATCATCAATTAGGAAACTTCTCACCTTAGAGGTTCATGAGTCTAGGGGCCATGGTGGCCTAGAAAAGACCTTAGCGGGATTAAACAACACTACTTTTGGTCGAAAATGACTACTTACGTTCTTAGATTTGTCAAACAATGTGTCACTTGTGCTAGGGCTAAGTCGAAACACCAACCACATGGCTTGTATACCCCTTTACCAATTCCTAAAGGCCCTTGGGAAGATGTGTCTATGAATTTCATTGTAGGCCTATCTAGGACATCTAGGGGACATGATTATATTTTTGTGGTGGTTGATCGATTTTCTAAAATGGCTCACTTTATTCATTGTCATTGATGTGCGCTCAATTTACCATGTTTTTTGCTTACATCAAGTTTGATTTCTGTCCGCATTTTATATTTCTGAGTTAGAATAGAGTAGGAATATGTGTAGTTTATGATTATTTGTCAATTATGGAGATCTACACTAGTTCTCATTTAATATTTCTAGAATCGGGACATTTTTGGGACAATTCAGAGAAGTGGAATTCAAGATGGAAAAATTACTCGACGACTACTGAAGAGTCACTCGACGTCTACCCAATGACTCGGCGTCGAGTGGAAGCAGAGGCCACACATCGAGCAGAAGTGAAGAAGAGCAAGACCACTCGACTAGAAGGAGTCGGTATCGAGTCCACCTGACTCGATATCGAGTGGCCACTCGACACACACACGACGAGAGCAGTGATTGAGATGCACAGAAGGACTCGACGTCGAGTCCTTGACTAGATGTCGAGTGGAGCTAGGGCCGAGATCGAGTGAAATCTGAAGCCAACACATTGAAACCTTGAAGATAACTCGACCTCGAATGACTTTGCTCGATGTCGAGTGCCCGACAGTACCCGATCCGACGTGTATCCAAATCCGAGTCCGAGTGTGGTTGATTCCACCTTAAGCAAGAGATCTTTTATCAAGAGTTGGACTCCTAAATTATCTAGGGTATTTTTATTTGTTTCCATTATTTTATATATCAATGTTTTATCTTTAAGATTTAGATAGATATATTTAGATAAAGATAAAGTAATTCCTTCCTTGGATAGCAAGAGTTGGAACTTATAAATAAAGCCCTAGTGGGCTAGTTTTTATTCATTCATGCACACAACAAGATAGGCAATATAGGGAGTAGAGAGAGAGAGAGAGTGAGAGAGAGAGAGAGAGAGAGAGAGAGAGAGAGAGAGAGAGAGAGAGAGAGGCCGAGTAGAGTTGGAGAGTGAGAGCATTGTGGCTTTGTTCAGTTTGTACTATTTCTTTATTAGTTTAATTGAAGTTATTTCATTTATGAATATGATATTTTCTATTGTGATGAGGCGCGAGTAGTCACCCTACTTCTAGGGTCAGGGTGAGCCTGACGGTAGCCATGTGAGTTTATGCATCAAAGGTATGATTTTTGTTGCAATTTCATCTTCTATCCCTATTTGCATGATTCTTCTACGACAGTAGTAGGTAAATCCTTATTTTTATTATTCAAGCGAAAGTGATCTTAATATAAATATGGATTAATGATCGAAGAGGGTAGTAACAATTAGGGTTTATGCGAGAGCCTCTATCCACTTAATTGTTAATAATGAAAGTTATTTGATGAAAAGGCAAAATCTTTTATAAATTTGGAATAAATTTTATATGGTTATCATTGTGGAATGAATCCCCGACTCTGGAAGCATTTAGTTTAATGAATTGAAATCAACCTGTGTTTTTTTCTGTTCATATTTTCCTCATCCATCCCTCATTCTTCGACTTTCTTTTCCGACTTTTATTTTCTGCAAGGTTACGGTTTTCAATGCACAACACACTCGACATCGAGTCAATAGGTTCAACATCGAGTCAACCCTGAGTCGACATCGAGTTCCAGCACTCGGCGTCGAGTTTGTTCGTCTTCTGTTGTGCAGGTTTCGCAGGAATTCGACAGTTTTGAGTCGGCGTCGATTCATTCCAGTCGACGTCCAGTTAACTTCTTAGTCGACATCAAGGCTATTTCGGAACTGAATTGGAGAGCGCTGACACGCTTCCTTGTGGATTCGATCCTGATTCCCTACCACTATAACGGGAGAGTTTCTTGTAATTTATTTGTGTGGACATCAAAAATCGGTTTGAATTTATATCTATATTTATTTAGATTCGAAATCCCTCATAACAAATTTTGGCGCCGTTGCCGGGGAGGCTATCAATCACGCCTTTTTTAGTTCCTTTTTACGCATTTTTTTTGTTTTGCAGGTGTATGCGACACTTGGATCGCACACCTAAATACGATCCTCTTCTTGAGCCTGAACGCTTCTTTCATCTTCAACAAATACTTAGGAAAAGACTCGTGGCATCTGATAACGATAACAAGGTGGAGCTTACACCACAGCAGAAGCTTGAGAAGCTTCGTAGGCAGATAGAGGAGCTCAATAACAGGCAAACGCTATCAGCAAAGGTGGGAGGCGAGGGAGGATTGCGACACCAAAGAACGATGAGAGCTCGAGGAACAACTACATCACATCTTTGCGAATGCTAAAGAATATTTGCACCCTACTCTGGCAGTGCCAAATCTCCTATTATTCTCCCTCGTGTTTCTTTTGAAATTAGACCTTCTTTTATTTATGAGATTAAGAGAAATCAATTTGAGGGAAAACCCCACGAATGCCCCTTATAGCATATTACTATATTTCTAGATTTGTGCGAAACTATTGCTGATGATGCTAATTTAGAATATCTCAAACTAAAGGCTTTTCGTTGGTCGCTTGCAGGGAAGGCACTACATTGGTTCGAGGGTTTGTCCCCACGATCAATCCGCACGTGGACGAGCTCAAGGATTTGTTCCTTAACAAGTTCTTTCCTCCAGCCAAGACAGCGCAGCTTAGGCAAAAGATTATGGCTTTCAAGCAAAAGCCAGGGGAAACACTTGCACAAGTTTGGGAGTGCTACAAGCACCAGCTAAAGTCTTGTCCTACGCATGGGCAAGTGTTGTAAGCCTAATTCGCCATGTTTTACACTTACTTTTGTATCGATTTCTGCATGCATTTCATACATTTGGGTTAGAATAATACATAATCTATGTAGTTTATGCTTATTTGCCAAATTATGGAGTCTACGCTTGTTTCTGTTTAATTTCACAAAAATCGAGGCAATTTATAGCAATTTAAAGAAAGGATGGAAAGCTCGAAGTCAACTACAGAAAGTCCGAGGTAAAAGAGCTGCTAAACCAGGACAAATCGAGCTGGAAATGAGGAAAGAAGCACTCGACACAAGAGGTCGATATCGACCACTACTAGTCGATATCGAGTGGACAAATTCGAGCAGGAGACGCAGAAATCGACCAGAAAGCTGGAGCGGAAAAGACAGGTCGATATCGAACTATGTTGGTCGATATCGAGTGAAACATGGTCGATTTTCTTGTCAGAGGCCGAGATCGAGTGTCAGAAGACGGAGCTGAGAAGATGAGTTAATATCGACCATATTTGGTCGATATCGACCAATTCACAGAGGTTGAAATCGAGCAGTTCCGAGTCCGAATGTTGAGCTGGATTTCTTCCACATTAAGCAAGGAATATTCTATCAACTCAAGAGGAGATTTATCAAGTTCTATCAAGATGAGAAGGATCTATCCACATTAGATATAGTTTCCTTGTTGATTTATTTCTTTTATTTCCCAAATTTAATCATTGATGTTTTAGATAAAAAGTTAGATATAGATAGATATTTCTTTCCTGGATTAGCTAGGGAATGAAGCCCATAAATAAATCCCTAGAGTCTGAGTTTTATTCATTCAATTTAATTCCAATTCAAGTTATATAGAGAGAGTAGAGAAGACTTGTGGTTGAGTGGAGCAAGAGAGGCGAGAGCGGATTTGGCTTTGTTCGGTTGTAAGTCTTGTTTGATTTTATTTAATGCAAGTTAGTTCCCTTTTATTATTGATGTCTTTCTTGATGATGAAGAGCGAGTAGTCACCCAACTTCTATGGTCGGGGTGAGCCCGACGGTAGCCATGTGAGGTGATGCGGTAAAGGTACAACAAGCTTTTGATGCGATTTCGTCTTCTATCCCTATGAGCGTGATTCTTTTGCGAAAGTTGAAGGTGATCCTTGTTTGTGTTATTGAAGCAAAAGTGATCTAAATACAACTTGGATTAATTATGTGAAAAAAGGGTTAGTAACAATTAGGGTTTGTGCGAAAGCCTCTATATTCCTTCTTGTTAATAACGAGAGTTATTTGATGAAAATCATGATCATGTATGCCTTTATGTGTTACTTTACATGGTTATCGTTGCGGTGTTGATGCCTTGATCTTGAAAGTATTTTAGTTTATTGGTATATTTCATAAATTTCGAGTTCTGTTTGTGAAAAGTTTCAATTTTAAGTTGCTGTTTTTTGGTCGATTTCGAGTTACTGCTTGGTCAAAATAATAGGTCGATATCGAGTCATTAGGTCGAAATCGACCAGTCTGTAATTTTCGTTTCTGTTTTCTCTGTCTTTTACCGTTTTTGTCGAAAGTGGTCGATATCGAGCAGTAAGGTTGATATCGAGCGCTCTTCTGGTCTATTTTCTGCTGAGATCTGGAACTGAAAAGGTGGGCGCTCACACGCTTCCTCGTGGATACGATCCTGACTGCCTTCTACTACAACGGGAGGAAGTCTTGTATTTATTTGCTGAGACAGGGAGTCAGTTTGATTTATATTTTATTTATATTTCATACTTGACCATCCTCCTGCAATAACAAATTAGCGCCATTACCGGAGCAGCAATCAATCGCGCCCTTTTTAGTTCTTTTTTCTATTCTTTATATTTCTTTTTGCTTTTTAGTTCCTTTTTACTGGTTTATTTTTGTTTTTACTTGTTTATTTTTGTTTTTGTTTTTTCTTTTCAGGTGCTTTTTCCATCTTCAGCAAAGGCTTAGAAAGAGACTTATGGCAACTCATCCCAACGAATAGAATTTAGGCCAGCTCACACCAGCACAGAAGCTTGAGCAACTCCGCCTATGGATAGAGAAACTCATCACCAGAGAAGCACAACATGCCCAACGAGAGGCGGAATATGCACAGAATCAACAACGGTTGGAGGCAAGGGTAGATCACGAGATCAACGCAAGAAGGGAACTTGAGGAGCGGATTGGGCATATCCCACCCAACGCCAAGGAATCTCTGCATCATACTCTGGATGTTCCAGAATCGCCGATCGTTCTTCCCGCTATTAATTTTGAAATTCGTCCTTCTTTTATTACTGAAATTAGGAGGAGTCAATTTAGGGGAAGAATCAATGAATGTCCTTTAGAGCATATTACTACTTTTCTAGATTTATGTGAAGCAATTGTTGATGGTGCCAATCTAGAATACTTAAAACTAAAGGCTTTTCGTTGGTCCCTTGTTGGAATAGCACAACAGTGGCTGGAAGGATTGTCTGAACAATCAAGTCACACTTGGAACGAACTACAGGACCTATTCCTCAACAAGTTCTTTCCTCCTGCAAAGACAGCTGCTCTCAGACAACAGATCACGGCTTTCAGACAAAATCCAGGGGAGACACTAGCACAGGTCTAGAAGCGCTACAAGAGGCTGCTGAAATCCTGTCATACGCATGGACAACCACCCTACGTCATCCAGGAGATCATCTTCCATTGCCTGGATGCGCCTACTAAGGATAGGATTAACAACTACACCGCTTATGGGTATCTCAAATACACTCCACGTCGTGCTTGGGAGGTGTTTGAGACGTTGGCTAACTACGACAACACATATGTGACTTATGCGGCCTCTTCTGACGAAAGATATGAAAGGCATACCATCTATGCCATTATATGTGCCACCAAAGGATGTTGATCCAGACGTCAGGGAACAATTCCAGACTGACCAGGTACGCCGTCTTACCAAACAAGTTAAATTCCTCTCTAAAAATCAGCCTTGTTTGGAATGTGGGTTTGTGAGGCATAACACCACTGCGTGGCCACATGTCGATCAAGTACAAGCGGCAGAAACCCACGAAGAGGTAAGGTATGCAGGGGGGACACTATTCAGGGCCACATAAGAACCAGAACTGGAGCTATTATCGCCATCTCCAGCATCAGAACCCCCCTCCCTACAGAGCTCCTGGTCACCCTGAGAGAGAAGGTAAGAAGGATGACCTGCAGACCATCCTTGAGGAGATGCAGATGAATCATTCAGACACCAAGCAGTCTATCAATTCCATCTACACTCAGATGCATGGTGTCAACTCTAGGCTTGGGGAAATTGATATCTGGCGAAAACCGATTGACACACAGATTGGCCAACTGACAACATCCGTCCCCAAACAATCAGGTATGCTCCCTGAAACCTCTGAACCTAACCCTAAGGGTAAATCTACTAGACAAGTGGCTGCCATGAATCTAAGGAGTGGGCGACAGATGCAAACGCCTGAGCAAACGACAGAGGAAGAAGGCATTGAAGACCAGTCGATATCGACCAACCCAATCGATATCGACCGACCTCCATTCGAAATCGACCCCCCCCCCCCCCCAGGGTCGAAATCGACCCAATTCCTCCACAGAGCCCGAGGCCAGCATATCAACTCGATATCGACCAAACACAGGTCGATATCGACCAAGCAGATCCAGTCGATTTCGACCATCTCCACTAGACATCAGCACCTCTGATGAAGAAAAAGTTGCCTTTCTCGGCGAAATCTGCAAAGGATCCAGCAGAGAAGAAGTTCCCGCGTTTCATCAAGATGCTTCAAAGGCTGAACGTCACCATTCCCTTCACAGAAGCTCTTAATGAGATGCCATCCTACGTCAAGTTCCTAAAGGAGATTCTGAGCAAAAACCGGTCAATGGCTGAGATCGCAGAGGAGTGCGGCAAGATGGACGTCACAGAGAAAAGGCCAGATCTAGGTAAGTTTTCTATAACCATTGGATTTGGTCAATACAAGTTTAATGCCCTGTGTGACTTAGGGAACAATGTGAGCATAATGCCTCTATCTATATGGTCCAAAGTTAAGATAGGTGCTCTAGAGCCTATGGATGCAAAACTATACATGGCGAACAACACGGTAGTCATCCCTACAGGCATGGTGGACAATGTGCCAGTACAAGTAGGTAAGTTCTTTGTCCCCGCTGAGTTTTTAGTTATTGATATGGCGGAGGATCCTGCTTGTCCAATTATTCTAGGAAGACCCTTATTGGCGACGGTGGATGCCAACATAAGCGTAAGGAAGGGAGTGCTCACTTTCAACATCAGTGATGAGGTAATTGAGTATTCCTTTAATAAAACTGAAAGACATACAGGTCCAATGGAAGAGGTCAAGTCTATATCAGCCAGGTACATCACTTGCGGGGAGCCTAAGGTAAGAAATATGACCCCCGAGGAGCTGGAAAAGAGGGATATGGAAGCCCAGGTGGAGGAGATCATGGCCATCCTAAACGAAGAAACAGAGGATTCACTCGGCATACACCAAGCGGAATTGACTGGGGCACAACAGAAGTCGATATCGACCACTATAGGTCGATATCAACCAGATTATATCGAGCAGCCTCCGTCGCCAGAAATCGAGCCAACAGATATCGAGCAGAACAACTCAATATCGACCACCCTTGGTCGATATCGACCAACCTATATCGAGTCGATTTCTCCGCCAGAGAATAAGCGAGACGAAATCGAGCAGGACATCTCGATATCGACTAGTCCATATCGACCCTTCTTCTCTAGATTCGACCGAGTCTCCACCAGAGCAGCAGAGCTGGATATCGACTGATATTAGTCGAAATCGACCAGACCCTCAGAAGGCCCCCGAGTCCGATTCAGCAAAGGTAAGCCAAGGTATGGATCTTTCTTCTCCTATTTCAATTAAAGATTTATCTATACATGGGAGAGGTTTGCCTTGGTATGTGCGCTTATGCAGGGTTTCCAATGATGAGCCCAAGGAATATGAAGTTGGAGACAAGGTCTATGTTTCCAAATCAAATGATCATTGGTTCCCTAACAAATTCAAGAAGAAGAAGATGGGCCCCTTCACGGTGAACAAATCCATTCCGGAGGACTACAGCTAATGGATAAGAATGGAGTCTTGTTTGAAGCCCTAGCTACATGGGCCTTGCAGATGCCACCTTGAGCTTAATGGAGAAAGTCGGCCTAGCGACTATAAAGTCTAGAGCTTGTAAATAGACAGTTAGTTTTTGGGATTTTTGGACATTGTTGCTTTTGTTTTGGTTTTGGACTTTATTTTTAAGTTTTTCTATTGTGGGTATTTCTCTTATAACATTTTTTGGAGAAAAAAAGAGGCAGAAACTTCAGTCTAAATCGAGTACACCTAGGTCGATATCGACCATGCTACTCGAAATCGACCAGTCCCCACAACAGCATTTGCACTCGATTCCGACGATTAGCACGCCTTTCTAGTGAGTTTCTTTCTTTACCCTTGTTTTTATACAGTGAGGACATTGTAATATTTAAGTATCGGATGGGGGAAGGGCTTATACATGGCCACTTTGGATTTCATACTTTATTTATGCGTTTATGTGCATGTTTTCCAAAGTTTGAAAAATCACCCCCGTTCAAATTTTTTGAATAAGCGTCATGGAAGCTTTTATTGAACTCGACGATGCAAAATTGAATTCGTCAGAGATAGAGTATGAAATTGCCTAGTAAAGAGAAGTCACAATGAAATGCATATTTTTATTGAAAACCATGAAAGGAGGTAAATTTTGAAGTTGCTTTTGACATGTTGCATGAGAAAAGGATGGAGGGTTTATATTTCCATATAATGCTCATATTGCTATATCCTAGCCATACCTATGCTTATGCATCAAAGAGCCATATTGAGCCTTATTTCATATTTAGCTCCACATGATCTAAATATTGCCCATTCTTTACCTTATTTCCTATCCGGGGATTATGTTGAGAATGGAATTACATTATGGAGATTATTATATGGTGTTTGTGTTGTTGTTATTATCATTATTGGAGTTTGGCAGGAAATTGAAATATTATGGAAAATTTAATGAGTGAAAGAAAATCCGATCACCTCAGGAGATAAAGGTAGATCGACCCTGCTCGCTGAGATAATAGTTCGGCGAGATGGGACACACAGGTGAAGAGTCCGACGCACTAAGTATCCTGGGCCATTCATGACACCCATGTTTGTGACTCGCGAGAAGGCAGTGTTGAGGTTAGAGAGGTAAAAACATTATATTGAAAAAAAAGCATTGAGCGAATGAGCAAAAGGTGAGAAATCAAAGGAAGAAGGAATGTGGTATGAGAGTTTGAAAAGTACTCCATTTCCCCGGATCATTAGCACCACATTGCCAAATATATCCCACCTTTAGCCTTTTACCAATCTACTCCTTATTGAGCTTAAATTAAAGTTCTCTTGATTATCTATGCTTTTTCACTTGAATTGTTTTTGCATAACCATTCTTTTGTGAGTAGATGTTGCTTTTATTTGCACATGCATGAATTTGTGACATTAATACCTTTTCGAGAATGGTAATTGATTGCAGGGTTATATAAGAATGAATCTAATATGTTGATAGTTTTGATTTCTTCCCCTGAATGACCATTAAGAGTATTGCTTGAGGACAAGCAAGCTTAAGTATGGGGTGTTTGTTGTGAGCCTAATTCGCCATGTTTTACACTTACTTTTATATCGATTTCTGCATGCATTTCATATATTTGGGTTAGAATAATATAGAATCTATGTAGTTTATGCTTATTTGCCAAATTATGGAGCCTACACTAGTTTCTGTTTAATTTCGCAAAAATCGAGGCAATTAATAGCAATTCAGAGAAAGGATGGAAAGCTCGAAGTCAACTACAGAAAGTCCAAGGTAAAAGAGCAGCTGAACCTGGACAGATCGAGTTGGAAATAAGGAAAGAAGCACTCGATACAAGAGGCCGATATCGACCACTACTAGTCGATATAGAGTGGACCAAGTCGAGCAAAAGATGCAGAAATCGACCAGAAAGCTGGAGCGGAAAAGACAGGTCGATATCGACCTATGTTGGTCGATATCGAGTGAATCATGGTCGATTTTCTTGTCGGAGGCCGAGATCGAGTGTCAGAAGACGGAGCTGAGAAGATGAGTCAATATCGACCAATCCACAGAGGCCGAAATCGAGCAGTTCCGAGTCCGAGTGTTGAGCTGGCTTTCTTCCACATTAAGCAAGGAATATTCTATCAACTCAAGAGAAGATTTATCAAGTTCTATCAAGATGGGAAGGATCTATCCATATTAGATATAGTTTCCTTGTTGATTTATTACTTTTATTTCCCAAATTTAATCATTGATGTTTTAGATAGAAAGTTAGATATAGATAGATATTTCTTTCCTAGATTAGCTAGGAAATGAAGCATATAAATAAATCCCTAGGGGATGAGTTTTATTCATTCAATTTAATTCCAATTCAAGTTATATGGAGAGAGTAGAGAAGGCTTGTGGCCGAGTGGAGCAAGACAGGCGAGAGTGGATTTGGCTTTGTTCGGTTGTAAGTCTTGTTTGATTTTATTTAATGCAATTTAGTTCACTTTTATTATTGATGTCTTTCTTGATGATGAAGAGCGAGTAGTCACTCAACTTCTAAGGTCGGGGTGAGCCCGACAGTAGCCATGTGAGATGATGCGGTAAAGGTAAAAGCTTTTGATGCGATTTCGACTTCTATCCCTACGAGCGTGATTCTTTTACGAAAGTTGAAGGTGGTCCTTGTTTGTGTTATTGAAGCGAAAGTGATCTTAATACAACTTGGATTAATTATGTGAAAAAGGGTTAGTAATAATTAGGGTTTATGCGAAAGCCTCTATATTCCTAGTTGTTAATAACGAGAGTTATTTGATGAAAAGCATGATCATGTATGCCTTTATGTGTTACTTTACATGGTTATCATTGTGGTGTTGATGCCCTGATCTTGGAAGTATTTTATTTTATTGGTTTATTTCATAAATTTCGAGTTTTGTTTGCGAAAAGTTGCAATTTTAAGTTGCTGTTTTTGGTCGATTTCGAGTTACTGTTTGGTCGAAATAAATAATAGGTCGATATCGAGTCATTAGGTCGAAATCGACCAGTCTGCAGTTTTCGTTTCTGTTTTCTCTGTGTTTTATAGTTTTTGTCGACAATGGTCGATATCGAGCGGTAAGGTCAATATCGAGAGCTCTTCTGGTCGATTTTCTGCTGATATATGGAACTGAAAAGGCGGGCGCTGACACGATTCCTCGTGGATACAATCCTGGCTGCCTTCTACTACAACGGGAGGAAGTCTTGTATTTATTTGCTGAGACAGGGAGTCAGTTTGCTTTATATTTTATTTATATTTCATACTTGACCATCCTCCTGCAACAACAGAAAGCAACATATGTGATCCAAGACATCATCTACAACTCCTTGGACGTGCCTACAAAGGATCAGATCAACACCTATACCACTTATAGGTATCTCGAGTACACACCACAACGTGCTTGAGATACCTTTGAAAGGTTAGCAAACTTCGACAACACTTATGGGACTCCTGAGGCCTCCGACGAAAGGCCTACCCCATCTATGCCGCTCTACGAACCGTCGAAGGAGATTGATCCTGATGTGAAAGACCAATTCCATAGAGACCAGGTACGCTACCTTACCAAACAAGTTAAATTTCTTTCTAACAACCAATCTTGTTTGGAGTGTGGATCCATCAGGCACAACACCACTGCCTGCCCACATGTCTACCAAGTGCAGCTTGCAGAAACACATGAGAAGGCGTGCTATGCGAGGGGTAACTATTCAGGACAACACCAGCAAGAGAATTGGGGTTATCATAATTCCCAATACCAAATAGACCCCCCACCCTAAAGAGCTCCTAAACACCCAGATAGAGAATCCAAGAAAGACGACCTGCACATCATCCTCGACGAGATTCGACGGAACCATACTGACTTCAAACAAGCCAACAACTCTGTTCATACTCAACTGTAGGGCATCAACTCGCGACTGGGAGAGATAGACGTTTGGCGGAAGAACATTGAGACCCAACTGGGTCAATTGGCTGCATCGATCCCCAAACCGTTAGGATCGCTCCCTGGATCATCCGAACCGAACCCTAAAGGTAAGTCTATAGGACATGTGGAAACAATGAACTTAAAGAGTGGGCATCATCTACAAACACCCGAGCGAACGACAAAGGAATGAGTTGTTGAACCAGTCGACGTCGAGTTCCTAGTTGACGTCGAGTGCCCAATCGACGTCGAGTGTCCAGTCGATGTCGAGTTACCTATCGACGTCGAGTCACCACCTCAGCACCAGCAACCTCCAGTAACTTCACTCGATGTCGACCCTACACCAGTCGACGTCGAGTCAACTCACCCGACACCAGCTGCACCAAAGAAGAAGAAGACGCTGCCATTCCCAACAAAATCTTTGAAGGACCCAGCGGAGAAAAAGTTTCAGTGTTTTGTGAAGATGTTTCAAGGGCTCAACGTCACCATTCCCTTCACCAAAGCTCTTCATGAGATGTCATCCTATGTCAAGTTCCTCAAAGACACTCTAAGCAAGAAGCGGTCGATGGTTGAGATCGTTGAGGAATGTAGCAAAATGGAGCTCCTAGATAAAAGGTCAGACTCAGGTAAGTTTGCTATAACTATTGGTGTTGGTCAACATAGATTCAATGCACTTTGTGATTTAGGACCAAGCGTGAGCATCATGCCTCTATCTATCTAGTCCAAAGTGAAGATAGGAGCTCTAGAGCATGTGGATGCCATACTCTGCATGGCAAACAACACAGTGGTCATCCCTACAGGCATGGTCGACGATGTACCCGTTCAAGTAGGTAAGTTCTTTGTCCCTGCTGATTTTCTTGTTATTGATATGGCAGAGGACCCTGCTTGTCCCATTATTCTAGGTAGTCCCTTCTTAGCAACCGCCGATGCCAACATAAGCGTAAGGAAGGGAGTGCTCACATTCACCATCAGCGATGAGGTAATTAAGTTCTCTTTTAACAAAACTGAGAAGCACGACGGTCCTATGGAGGTCAAATCTATCAAGGGAGGCTACATCACTTGTAGGGAGCTAAGGGTAAGGACAATGACTCTCGAGGAGCTAGAGAAGAGGGATGTGGAAGCTTAAATGGAGGAGATCGTAGCAATCTGGAACGAGCACAACGAAAATCCAGTCGACGTAAGTCGATATCGACTGAACATTTTTCAGATTTTGTTGTAGGAACTAAGTATGGGGTCGACGTCGAGTCAACTCACTCAACGTCGAGTCAGACTCGATGTCGAGTCAGTACCGTTGAGTCACCCTCAACTCCTACATCGAGCAATCCAACAAAGCCGGAACTTGACTCGATGTCGAGTGATGGAAAAGAGTGGTTTCAGTTAAATTTGATATTATGAACACACTTTTAATATAAAACCGTGTTTAAAAAAAATTAAACATGCTTATAAAAAACCGTATCCAACCTACTGTACACTAGTGAAAGTTATACAGTATAACCAAACAAATGTATGCGTTTAATGATGATAAAAATACACTTTTTTTTTAACGTACACAAATTAGGTGAAACACATGCAAATGCATGACATTATCCAAACATAAATGTATGTGTATATGTCCAATTAGGTATAGGAGCCATATATTGATCTATTGATTATTAATTAGGAAGGGTGTGTCCAACAACATTCAGACAACAACATGGAGAAAAATGAAAGACATGACTTAAGAGGTGAGGTTACTTGTCATTCACACTTCCCATTCCCCCCATCACCTCCTTCCTCCATCTCCATGCATTGATGTCCCCTCCAAACCCACCACTTGCTACACACTCCTGCTGGGATGGGAGCTACCCTCCAAAACCCTAGAAGCCATCCACCATTCCCCAAATATTAAACTACAAAGCTCCCTATTTCCCATGTATACCTACAACTCATGCCATTTGGTAGGCACTAGGCAGTACGTTATCATAAAATGACAAATTTAATTATCAAAAAAATTGAGAAATTTTTAATGTCGTTTATGGTTGTTTAGAAATTTTCACATGTGTGAACAGGGTCGAATTGGCCATTAATTATTGGTCCCTAAGTAAAAATAAAATTCAACATATATGCCCTTTGTGATCGACATATCACATATGAATCGGTGTATTATAATCTCTAATCCAATATCTAAATAAAAAGTTATGAATGTTTGAATATTAAATATATCCAAATCATTTCATTTATTATTTGTTAAATCACACAATTTCTATCTTTTTCTAATTAAATTTCCTACTATAGTTCAGCCGAAGAGTTTCGAATTAGTTAAAATATTCAACGATCATATAATAAATTATACACAATTTGTATTTTTACGTGAATTTATAATTTTGAGAGTTTCGTCTATAATTTTTATTTATTTTTATTTTACTATTTTTTCACCTCTTCCAAGATGAGTTTTAGAATTCGCCAGTAATAAGTTTGTGAGTCTATAGTATTTTTTTATTTTTTTTTATTTTTTTTTTACAGTAGGCAAAAATTTGGATGTACTAACGACATCCATGATCATCTCGCAAGATGATGTTCTGGAACTCACAACAACAAGTGCTCAAAATAAAATTACAATTAAGGTGAGATTTGGCAATAAAATCAGCTGCACCATTGGCCTCTCGATAGCAATGCTGAAAGCTGATACTCTCGAAATCTTTTCTAAAAGAAAGGATCTCTTGGACAATTTGAATGATCTCCCATGGACTATTGTTCACATGATTGATGGCGTCGATGATGATCGAACAATCACTCTCAAGTATCAATTTACGGATCCCCATCTCCACTGCCAATCTTATACCTGTATAAACAGCAAGAGCTTCTGCCAAAATGATATAACCCATCCTAACATTACATTTATGTATCCGAATAACCTGACCATCATTATTCCTCACAACACAACCAACTTGTGGTTGAGTATCCCTTTTTACCGAAGCGTACACATTGATCTTAACTACACCTATTGGAGGACATTTCCATTTCATTTTATCAGGAGGCCTAGCACGTTTAGGTAATTTCGTGTTAATCTGACCTTTATTCCAACAAGAGATATTATCAATAGCTCGAGTTAACGCATAGATCATACCTGTATCCGAAATATTGCGAAAAATAATTCCATTTCTGAGCTCCCAAATTGAATGTCATAAATGACATAGATCAGTGAAATCTAGATTAAGAGCCCTAGTATTTAGAATATTCTCTTGAACATCACTTGTTAATTTTGGGAAAATGAAACATTTGTTCAACTTAACACCCAGATTTTGAATAAGAGATTTTGTAATTTGACAATTAAACAATAAATGATTTGTATCTTCAATATCAGAATTACAAAGAGAACAAATACTAGGAACTCTATTTATATATCTATTTAACCGGGCAGTTGTTGGCAGGATATCCAAGAAAATTTTCCAAATAAATTTTTTAATATTCGGAGGGATATTAAGATTCCAAATCCAATCTGCTGGAAATTTCGTCGTTTTCCTAGTTTTATATTGCGAAGAAGTGGATTTAACAGAAAAACTACCATTATATATTACTGTAAATCCAAATTAACTTGTCTGGAATATTAGTCACAGGAATATGGATATTAGTAATTGCTTGAACTATATGAGAAGGAAAGATAGAATTTAACTTATTAGTATCCCAAGAGTTGGTATTTGTAAATAAATCGCATACTTTTAAATTATGATCACGATCATTCCGAAATCTATGAAGATATTGCGCATCTATCCAAATGTCAGACCATACATTAATGGTTTTACCATTACCAACTAACCAGAGCAATCATTTAGAGAAAAGATCCCTAATATTAAGAAGCCTACCAAATTGCCAAGAAGTTTTGGATCTACCTCTTTCCATAAGAGATTCTGTCGAGAGATATTTATTCGTAATTACCTTAGACCAAATATTATTTGGATCAGCTATGATTCTCCACAGAAGTTTCATTTGCATACCAATATTAATTTGCTCAGCCGATTTAAAACCTAACCCACCATCTTTTTTAGGAGTGCACAGATGTTCCCAGCTAATTAGAGGATGATAGTTATCAGATTGAATTTTATTCCAAAAGAAATTTTTGTTGATCTGGTCAATTTTTTGTAGAACTCCTTTTGGAAGAAGAAATGATTGCATTAAATAATTTGTTTTAGAATTTAAATTTGCCTGAATTAGTACCGATCTGCCAGCTTGAGAGAGAGCGTTAGATTTCCACTTGGACAACTGCTTTTTAAGACTATTAATTGCCTCATCAAACAAGGCATTACTAACCCTACCACTAATAAGTGGAATACCTAGGTAATTTTCCATAGACTTCGTAACTAGAATGTTTAGTTGTTGAGCAAGGGACTGGGCTTTACTGACAGGAATATTTTTAGAGACTTGTAAAGAACTTTTGTTATAATTTATAGTTAATCCAGACATATTGGAGAAAGTATTTAGAAGATTTCTAATTGTATGAAGACTTCAATTATCAGCTCGTCCAAAAATTAAGGTGTCATCTGCAAAGGAAAGAAATGGGATAGGATCACTGTTATTTGTTAGTTTGATTCCAACCAAAGGGTCATATTCCAAAGATTCTTGTCGCAACATTCTCCCTAAAAGTTCCATAACCAATACAAAAATATATGGTGCAAGAGGATCCCCTTGTCGAATTCCCCTATGAGTATGAAATGTACGACCGGGCAAATTATTAACTAGAACTGAAAAGCTAGTTTTAGTTAGGCATGTCATAACCCAATCAATCCATCTCGAATCAAAACCAAATTTATTAAGAATGATTCGAATAAAACTCCAACTTATTTTGTCATAAGCTTTCTCCATATCTAACTTTAAAGCCATCCACCCAGCTTTACCTTTTTTGTTATGAAAAGAGTGGAAAACCTCATGAGCTATTAGTATATTATCCTGAATATTTCTACCTTGTACAAAAGCTCCTTGAAAAGGATTAATAATACGTGGTAATATTGGCTTCAAACAATTAGCCAAAATTTTTGAAATAACCTTATAAATAGTATTGCACAGACTAATCGGGCGGTAATGATTAATATTACTAGGCACATCAATTTTAGGAATAAGCGCAATGAATGTTGAATTTACTTCATTGAGTAGGTACACCGGAATGGAAAAAGGATTTAACAGCTTTGCAAACCAATTTACCAACAATATCCCAATATTTTTTATAGAATTCTGGTGGAAAACCATCAGGGCCTGGAGACTTATCATCTGTCATTGAAAAAAGGGTATCCTTTATTTCTTCATCTGAAACATGTTGTGTCAAAATTCTATTTTCAGATTCAGTAATGGTTTGATCAATTAAATGTAGGAAAAAAGGATTACTACTAACCGGTGCGTTATTACAAATAAATCTTTCAGCCAATTCAGTCGTAATTTCGTCTCTAATTTGTTCCTCATCTTCAATCACTAAACCATCTTTATTTGTAAAATTACGAGTAATATTTTTAGAAATTCTTATTTTAGATACTGATTGGTAATATTTAGTATTTCTATCTCCAAATCTTAAAAAATTTGATTTTGCTCGTTGTTTCCAGAAGGTATTATTAAAGTCCATAAGTGTCTCACGCTTACTTAACAACCTATTTCGCCTACCAGTTATGGTATCATTTAAAAAACATGTTTTTGAAGTAATATTTTTAGTATTTATTTAGAGTAGGGATATTGAAGGAACATTTCTCTAGGAAAAAGTTATGGACTCCATATATAGGAAACAAGTCACATTGTTCATTTGTTCTAGTGATCGATGCCCACGTTACATTACTCTTGCCTATTTCTATTAATTAATTAGTTTGGTATATGGGAGTTTGTATTATGGGTGTGCATATATTGCATGATCCAAGAGGAAAACTTTAAACTGTGTGTAATGCATTATTTAATCCGTGTCATTTTAGATAAGTTTTGATATATTGTTTTGTTTTCTTCTTCTTATATTTATTGTTGTATATATATTTATACAGGAAAGGTGTTTAGTAATGATTGTATCCGTTTTCTTCAAATATGTATCATCTATCCTCGACTCATTACTAAACACCTTTTTCTGGATAAATATACACAGCAATAAATATAAGAAGAAGAAAACAAAATATCGTGTGTTTTAGTTGTCCCTATGGTTTGTTAAGTGTTTATACATGTGTTTAGGTCACTCGAAAATACTCTCGTTGTGATGTAGTCGGGAAAATAGTGCGTACAATTTGGCCTAGCTCTCAAGTCCTATCTAGGTTTGACAACTTGGTCTCCCAAACCCTCTCGGCGTATAGGTATGTATATGTACTGAGAAAAAAAAATTGCGATCTTTTAAATTTTTAGTAATTTTAAAAAGAGTAATGAATCACCAAGACATCTTAGTTTAGTTCGTTGGTAAAGATCGAAGGGGTATTTATTATCTTGAGATCATGAGTTCAAACACTTTTATCCTTACTTTTCTTTCATCTTAGTTCATTGGTAAGGATCGAAATCACTTTGCTTTCTTGGAAATTGTATATATTTATTCCTGTTGTAGAAGGAAATCGAGTTCAAAATATAAGAATATAAATCAAACCAGACTCTGCCCACACAAATAATTACAAGACTTCCTCCCGATGAAGCAACAGGAAGCCATGATCGATCCTCGAGGAAGTGTGTCAGCGGATCTTAGGTAGCAGGCGAATCTCACGAATGGTGATCGACCACAGGAGTACTCGACCTCGACTGAGTGTAGTCGACAGGGGTCAGGCACAGTCGAATTCGAGCAAGAAAGGGTCACCGGTGTAGTCAACGTCGACTAACTCTCCTTGACGTCGAGTAGTGGTCGAAGTCGAGTAAGTCTGGTCGATCTCGAGTACTTGCAGAGACAGAAATGAGAGCGATCATGCTTGATCGAGAATTAGCGGTCGACGTCGACTAGTTTTAGTCGAAGTCGAGTAGAACACAAAACGTAACGAAGGCTATGATTTGCGAAATTAAAAATAAACAATGTGAAATAAAACTTCCAAGACCGGGGTTTGCAACAACGATAACCAAATATGCATAAGGCAAGAAAAAGAGAAATAATCATGCAATCACTTCAAAGGATCAAGCTCTCGCCTTTTCCAACAATTGGACAACTCTCTCAAGAAACCCTAATTGTATCTACCAATTTTATGTTTATAATCCAAGTTGTTAGCCTGAATCTCTATTAATTAGGTAATAAACATATAAAAGGCAGTGGATGATCAAAACACAATAAAGGTCGAATCTTTACCTCAAACACGCATGGCTATCGTCGGGCTCACCCCGACCCTAGAAGTAGGTGGACTACTCGATCGCTCTTCATCACAAGAAAACTCATCAATAATAAAAGAAAACTAAATTGCATTAAAATAAACCAAAGCTTACATCCGATCGAAGCCAATTCCTCTCTCGCCAAATACAACTTCTCTCGACTCCAAGCTCTCTCTCTCCTAACTTGTGTTCTCTCTAACTTTGAATGAATGAAAACTAGCCCCATGGGCTTTATTTATAATGCTAACTCCTTGCTATCCAAGGAAATAAATCTCTATGCCCAGGGAGCTTTCTGTTGTGAGCCTAATTTGCCATGTTTTACACTTACTTTTATATCGATTTCTGCATACATTTCATACATTTGGGTTAGATTAATACAGAATTTGTGTAATTTATACTTATTTGCAATATATGGAGGTCTACACAAGTTTTTGTTATATTTCGCAGAAATCGGACGCATTTTGGAGCTTAAAGGAAAGTCATGGAGAAGCCAAGAATGGTGCAGCTGGAGAGAAGGCCAATTTCTGTTTTTCATCATTCTGAATCAGGCTGTGATATCTTCATGAGAGTTGTAGCCCTCGGAAAGAGCTTTCCAACGCATGGTCATATGCGTCAATCCGACAACCGAGGCAGCAGGAAAGTGCGTTTTACGAACAGAGCTGGAAGATGAGGAATCTACTCGATGTCGAGGAAAGTTGTCGACATCGAGAAGTCACCAACTCGACATGTGTTCTAGACGTCGAGCACAAGCACCAGACGAAGAAACTTCTAGACATCGACAACTTTTGTCGATGTCGAGGAGTCATGTCGAGAAGATTTGTCGAGCACTCCAGTGTCCGAGATCGAAGAGAAGTCCGAGAAAGAGATTACTTGCAAGCCAAGATTCGATGAAGTCTATCAAGATCTATCAAGACCAAAGAAGATGTCCATACATTAGATATAATCCTAGTCTATCTAGTTTATTTAATTACATTATGTTATTTATTTATCATTAAAGCTTTAGATATAGCTTTTAGATATAGATATAGATGTTCTATCCTAGATTAGCGGGATTTGAGCACTATAAATAAAGCCCATGGGGGCTGGTTTTTCATTCATTCCAATTCACATCCAATTTCGAAGAGAAGTAGAGTAGTTTAGGAGTTTGAGGTTTTTAGGGTTTTGGCGGTTTGCGACAGTTGATTGCCAGGATTGTAAAAGCTTTGAATATAGTTTTATGCAAGTTTCTTTCATCAATTCAATGTCTGCGATTGCGATGAGGCGTGAGTAGTCCACCCACTTCTGGGGCTGGGGTGAGCCCGACGGTGGCCATGTGAGGCGATGCGATAAAGGTCAGATTTTTGTGCAATTCATCTTCTATCCCTATGAGCATGATTCTTTTGCGAGAGTTGAAGGTGATTCTTGTTTGTATTATTGAAGCGAGAGTGAATTTAATGCAACTTGGATTAATTATGTGAAAAGGGTTAGTAACAATTAGGGTTTATGCGAGAGCCTCTATATTCCTATTTGTTAATGACGAAAGTTATTTAGATGGAAAGCATGATCTTTTCTGCCTTTATGTGTTGTTTTGCATGGTTATCGTTGTGGTGTTGAAACCCTAGCCTTGGAAGTCTTTTTATTGATTTATTTCATCGAAATTCGTGTTCTGTGTTCGAAAAGCCTTTGCATTTAATTTTCTGTCACTTATCGAAATCGAGGAGAGTTGTCGACATCGAGTACTTACTCGACGTCGAGTTCCTTTGTCGAGATCGAGTTCTTTTGTTTTCTATCTTGTCGATAAGCCTTTTGTGTCGAGTACTTCTCGATATCGAGGACTTCTGTGTCGACAAGTTTCTGTCGAGTACTTTGGTCGAGTACTTTACTGTTGTCGACTTGCTGCTGTTGTCGAGTACTTTTGCCTTGCTTTGCTTTGTTATTTGCTTTATTTGCTTTGTTTGCTTTGCTTTGCTTCTGTCTTCTGCTGCTGTTGTGAGAATCTGATAGCTACCTGAGAACTGCTGACGTGCTTCCTCGTGGATTCGATCCTGACTTACTCTTACCACAACGGGAGGAAGTCTTGTATTTATTTACTGGGATAGGGGAGTCGTTCTGAACTATATTTTATTCTATACTTGACTTACTCCTGCAACAACAAATTGGCGCCGTTGCCGGGGAAGCAATCATTCGCGCCTTAGGTAGTCGGATCTCACTGTTTCTCTGAGTTACTTTTCAGGTGTATGCGCCGTTCTGGTCAACAACCTGAGTTTGACGGCTTAGACGAAACAGAGCGCCTTCTACACGTCCGAACTAGACTACTAAGAGCCATGGCGGCCGCTGAAACACAGGAGCAGCTGATACAGAGGCTTACAAGGGAACTAGCCGATAAGGATGCTGCTCACAACGCTGCTCTCGCCGCTGAGAGAGCAGCCAGGGAACAAGAAGCTGAACGGGCAAGGCAATTGGCAGCTGAGCTTGCCCAATATCCAACCACTGCTGAGGATTATATGCATCCCACGCTCGTCGTGCCTGAATCGGCGATTCTAATCCCTGAAAACTCTTTTGAAATTCGCACTCAGTTTCTAATAGACCTTAAAAATAATGCCTTTTACGGCAGATTTAATGAGTGTCCTCTTGAACATATTACTAACTTTCATGATATGTGTCGTACACTTGCAGAAGGCACAACCTTGGAATATGTCAAGATGAAAGCTTTTCGTTGGTCTCTCGCTGGGCCTGCACTGAAATGGCTGGAAGGGCTAAAACCAAGATCACTGACGACATGGGCCCAAGTAGAGCAAGAGTTTCTGAACAAATTCTTCCCACCTGCCAAAACAGCACATCTCCGCCAGAAAATCACCGCCTTCAAACAAAAGCACGGGGAACCACTGGCAAAGGCATGGGAGCGCTACAAGGAACTTCTGCGATCTTGCCCTACTCATGGACAGCCGCCCTACGTCATTCAAGAGATCTTCTTCAACTCTCTTGATCAAGGCACTAAGGACAGAATCAACCATTACACTCGCTATGAGTTCCTGACGATGCCACCAATTGACGCCTGGGGTGTGCTAGACAAGCTCACCAACTATGATAACAAATACGGGGCGACTTCTAACTATGATGAGAACTCCTACGGCAGGCCAGCACCATCTATGCCACTTTATGAGCCACCAAAGGAGATTGACCCAGATGTCAGGGAGCAATACTACAGAGACCAGAATAAGAAACTCCTCAAACAAGTGAAATATCTCTCTGTCAACCAGCCTTGCATAGAATGCGGATCGCAAAGGCACACCACTACTGAGTGCCCACACACAGAGCAAGTCAGGATGGCAGAACATCATGAGGAGGCAGCTTACGCAGGAGGGCCAAATCGCTATATGGGGGATCAAAGGCCTTATCAACAGCAATGGAACCAAGGCCCCCCTAGGAATCCTCCGCCCTACAGAGCTCTGGGGCATCCAGAAAGGGATCAAAAGAAGGATGATCTGCAGCTGATTCTTGAGGAGATGCGACGAAATCAGGGCACCATCAACAACCAGTTCCAGAACATCACCACCAAATTTGGAGAACTGGACATCTGGAAAAAGGGGATTGAGACTTAGATAGGCCAGATTTCTGCACAGATACCACGACAGTCCGGCAAACTCCCTGGGCAAACAGAACCAAATCCTAAGGGAAAGAATGGACATGTCGCTGCTGTAAAGCTTAGGAGCGAGCATCAACTAAGCGAGCCAGAGGTCGGAAAGCAGCAGGACAGCTCTGAACAGCAACTCGACGTCAACGAAGATCTTGTCGATGTCGAGAACATTGTCGATGTCGAGAACCCTCTTGTCGATGTCGACAAGTCCTCCGATCGACCAACATCTGCACTGAACAACAACTCGACATCAAGGACAGTTGTCGATGTCGAGAAGTCCCATGCCGATATCGATAAAACTGCAACACCTCCAACGTCTGTTCTGGCTCCTGATCAGAAAAAGAAACTGTCTTTCCCCACGAAATCTCTTAAGGACCCCGCGGAGAAAAAGTTTCAGCGCTTCATCAAGATGCTTCAAAAGCTTAATGTGACCATACCCTTCACAGAAGCTCTCAATGAAATGCCATCCTATGTCAAATTCCTGAAGGAGATTCTGAGCAAAAAGCGATCGATGGCAGAAATTACAGAGGAGTGCAGCCATCTGGACATATTGGAGAAGAGGCCGGATCCAGGTAAGTTTGCTATAACTATTGGATTTGGTCCATACAAAATTAATGCCCTATGTGATCTTGGAGCTAGTGTTAGTATTATGCCTTTAACGATTTGGTCCAAGATTAAGATAGGTGCACTGGAGCCGGTGGATGCTAGACTTTACATGGCCAACAACACGGTGGTCATTCCAACAGGCATGGTAGAAAATGTCCCAGTACAAGTAGGTAAATTCTTCGTCCCTGCTGATTTCTTAATTATTGATATGCAAGAGGATCCTGCTTGTCCAATTATTCTAGGGAGACCCTTCTTGGCGACGGTGGATGCCAATATAAGCGTACGGAAAGGAGTGCTCACCTTCAACATCAGTGATGAGATCATTGAGTATTCCTTCAACAAAACTGAAAGGCATACGGGTCCGATGGAAGAGGTCAAATCTATCTCAGCTGGCTACATCACCTGCGGGGAACCCAAGGTCAGAAATATGACCCCGGAGGAGCTAGAAAAGAGGGACATGGAGGCCCAGGTGGAGGAAATCATGGCAATTCTCAAGGAGAACAAAGGAGCTAAGTATGGGGTCGAAGTCGACAAAAACTTCTCGAGATCGAGTAGTTTAATCGACATCGACAAAGGTCAGAAACCACCGCCAGCCTCGTCGAGCAAGCTATTGGAACCAGAGAACAACTCGACATCGACAACACTTGTCGATGTCGACAAGATTAAGGCTTCCTCGACACTGTCGTCTTCGACAAGGAATCCACTGGAGGTTGAAAACTACTCGACATCGACAACTCTTGTCGATGTCGACAAGATCTTGGTCTCCTCGACTTCTCCTTCCTCGACTTGTAGTCCACCAGATGAGCCAACTTCATCGATGTCGAGTAATGTTACTCGAGATCGACAAGATCCAGTGGTTCCCGAATCCGATTCCGCGAAGGTAAGCCAAGGTATGAATCTTTCTTCTCCTATTTCAATCAATGATTTATCTATACATGGGAGAGGTTTGCCTTGGTATGTGCGCTTGTGCAGGATTTCCGATGATGATCCAAAGGAATACGAAGTAGGAGACATGGTCTATGTCTCTAAATCAAAGGATCATTGGTTTCCTAACAAATTCAATAAGAAGAAGATGGGACCATTCACGGTGAACAAGATCCATTCAGGAGGGATCCAGCTAAAGGACAAGAATGGAGTCCTATTTGAGGCCCAAGCTACATGGGCCCTGCAAATGCCACCTTGAGCTTAATAGAGAAAGTCGGCCTAGCGACTATAAAATCTAGAGCGTGTACATAGACTTTTTAAGACATTTGAGACTTTGTTTTAGGTTTTGGACATTGTTTTTAGGATTATACTATTATGGGTATTTCTTTTCTAACAAATCTTGCAGGTATGAAAAAAGCTACAGTCTTGTCGACATGGAGGTAACTTATCGACATCGACAAACCACATCGAGCAAGCTTGTGGTCGAGAAGATCACCCTGGAGGCAACAGGAAGAACTCGATGTCGAGGAGATGTTGTCGACATCGACAAGTCCTCGAGATCGACAAGAGTTGTCGAGATCGACAAGCACTGCAGCACTACTTCACTCGATTTTTCCGACGATCTGCACACCTGTCTTGTGAGTTTCTTTCTTTACCCTTGTTTTTATACAGTGAGGACACTGTAATGTTTAAGTATGGGGTGGGGGAAGGGCTTACTTCATGCATATTTTCCATATTTGACATTATGTGTGCATATTTGAAATTTGTGCTTTAGAATTGCTACATGGCTATTTTGGAATGCATTATTGAATTATGAGATTATATGCATGTTTTCCAAAATCTTGAAAAATGACCCCCATTTGAAATTTTTTGAATAATGTCATGGAAGCTTATATTGAACTCGACGATGCAAAATTGGATTCATTAGAGATATAGCATGAAATTGCCTAGTAAAGGGAAGTCACAATGAAGTGCATATTTTCTTGAAAACCATAGAAGGAGGTAAAATTTGAAGTTGCTTTTGACATGTTGCATGATAAGATGATGGAGGACTTTATATTTCCAGATTGTTATATTCCTAGCCTTACATATGCTTATGCATCACAAAAGCCATAATATGCCTTATTTCAAAAATATTGCTCCACATGATCTAAATATTGCCATTCTTTACCTTATCCGGGGATTTTTTTGAGAATGATGTTACATTATGGAGATGTTATATGGTTGTTGTGTTATTATCATATTTGGAGTTTGGCGGGAAATTGTTTGGAATATATGGAAAATTTAATGAGTGAAAGAAAATCCAATCACCTCAGGAGATAAAGGTAGATTGACCCTGCTCTCTGAGATAATAGTTTGGAGAGATGGGACACATTGTGAGGAGTCCAAAAGCACTAAGTATCCGGGACCATTCATGACACCCATGTTTGCGACTCGCGAGAAGGCAGTGCTAAGGTCAGAGAGGTAAAAGCATCATTTTTTAGAAAAGCAATATGAAAGGTGATGAATTATATGAAAGGAAAGGAATGTGGAAAGAAATTCAAAGTTTGGAAGTACTCCATTTCCCCGGATCATAAAAACACCACATTGCCAAAAATTGCCCACCTTTAGCCTTTTACCAAATCTACTCCTTCATGAGCTTAAATTAAAGTCCTCTTGATTATCAATGCTTTGTCACGTATGAATTGTTTGTGCATAACCCTCCTTTTGTGAGTAGATGTTGTTTTTATATATTTGCACATGCATGAATCTGTGACACTAGTACCTTTTCGAGGATGGTAATTGACTGCAGGGACATATAAAAATGAATCTGAGATGTTGAGAGTTTTAATTTCTTCCTCTGAATGACAAATAAAAGTATTGCTTGAGGACAAGCAAGCTTAAGTATGGGGTGTTTGTTGTGAGCCTAATTTGCCATGTTTTACACTTACTTTTATATCGATTTCTGCATACATTTCATACATTTGGGTTAGATTAATACAGAATTTGTGTAATTTATACTTATTTGCAATATATGGAGGTCTACACAAGTTTTTGTTATATTTCGCAGAAATCGGACGCATTTTGGAGCTTAAAGGAAAGTCATGGAGAAGCCAAGAATGGTGCAGCTGGAGAGAAGGCCAATTTCTGGTTTTCATCATTCTGAATCAGGCTGTGATGTCTTCATGAGAGTTGTAGCCCTCGGAAAGAGCTTTCCAACGCATGGTCATATGCGTCAATCCGACAACCGAGGCAGCGGGAAAGTGCGTTTTATGAACAGAGCTGGAAGATGAGGAATCTACTCGATGTCGAGGAAAGTTGTCGACATCGAGAAGTCACCAACTCGACATGTGTTCTAGACGTCGAGCACAAGCACCAGACGAAGAAACTTCTAGACATCGACAACTTTTGTCGATGTCGAGGAGTCATGTCGAGAAGATTTGTCGAGCACTCCAGTGTCCGAGATCGAAGAGAAGTCCGAGAAAGAGATTACTTGCAAGCCAAGATTCGATGAAGTCTATCAAGATCTATCAAGACCAAAGAAGATGTCCATACATTAGATATAATCCTAGTCTATCTAGTTTATTTAATTACATTATGTTATTTATTTATCATTAAAGCTTTAGATATAGCTTTTAGATATAGATATAGATGTTCTATCCTAGATTAGCGGGATTTGAGCACTATAAATAAAGCCCATGGGGGCTGGTTTTTCATTCATTCCAATTCACATCCAATTTCGAAGAGAAGTAGAGTAGTTTAGGAGTTTGAGGTTTTTAGGGTTTTGGCGGTTTGCGACAGTTGATTGCCAGGATTGTAAAAGCTTTGAATATAGTTTTATGCAAGTTTCTTTCATCAATTCAATGTCTGCGATTGCGATGAGGCGTGAGTAGTCCACCCACTTCTGGGGCTGGGGTGAGCCCGACGGTGGCCATGTGAGGCGATGCGATAAAGGTCAGATTTTTGTGCAATTCATCTTCTATCCCTATGAGCATGATTCTTTTGCGAGAGTTGAAGGTGATTCTTGTTTGTATTATTGAAGCGAGAGTGAATTTAATGCAACTTGGATTAATTATGTGAAAAAGGGTTAGTAACAATTAGGGTTTATGCGAGAGCCTCTATATGCCTATTTGTTAATGACGAAAGTTATTTGATGGAAAGCATGATCTTTTATGCCTTTATGTGTTGTTTTGCATGGTTATCGTTGTGGTGTTGATACCCTGACCTTGGAAGTTTTTTAGCATATTGAGTTAATTTCTGTCGAAATTCTGAGTTCTGTCGAATTTGCAATTTAAAGTTTCTGTCTTTGCTTTTATTTCTTGCTTTGCTTTGTTCTTTGCTTTTATTTTAGTTGCCCTTGCCGGGTTTATTTGTTTGTTATTTTCTGCTTTTATTTCTGTTTCTGTCTTTTCTGCTGCTGTTGTGAGAATCTGATAGCTACTTGAGAACTGCTGACGTGCTTCCTCGTGGATTCGATCCTGACTTACTCTTACCACAACGGGAGGAAGTCTTGTATTTATTTGCTGGGACAGGGGAGTCGTTCTGAACTATATTTTATTCTATACTTGACTTACTCCTGCAACAACACTTTTCGGCTGGTCTCGGGATCTGTTGCGCGAGTTGACCCATTTGGGTCTCCATTTTCTTTTTCAGATGTCCATCTCCCCAAATCGTGTATTGAGGCCGTGAAGTTGAGTCAGGATGGCGTTGTTGGATTGCTGCTGTTGTGCTTGGTTCCTCCTCATCTCGTCGAGGACCGTCTGTAGATCATCTTTCCACTGGTCCCTTTTTGGATGTCCTGGAGCTCTGTATGGTGGGGGTTCCTAGGGGCACCTTGGTTCCACTATGGTTGATAGAACCTTTGGTCCCCCATATGGTGATTGGGACCCCCTGCGTAAGCTACCTCCTCATGAGTTTCTGCCAACCTGACTTGCTCCGTATGTGGACACTCTGGTGTGGTGTGTCGATGTGAGCTAGCCGCATTCAATGTAGGGCTGGTTGACAGATAGAAATTTGACTTCCTTGAGGAGCTTGTGATTCTGATCTTTGTAGAACTGCTCCTTGACATCAGGATCAATCTCCTTAGAAGGCTTATAAAGGTGCATGGATGGGGCTGGCCTTGCGTAGGCATTTTTGTTGTAATTCGCGGGAGCCCCACAGGTGTTGTCGAAGTTGGTGAGTTGTTCGATCGTTGCCCAAGCCTCTGCTAGTGTCTGCATGAAGTATTCGTATTGCGTGAATTGATTGATCCTTTCCTTGGCGGCCAGATCAAGAGAATTGTAGAAAATCTCATAAATGACATAGGGTGGCTGCCCATGAGTAGGGTAGGATCGCAGCAGATCCTTGTATTGATCCCATGCCCGTGCTAGCAGTTCCCCAAGCTTTTGTTTGAAAGTTGTAATCTTTTGTCTGAGGAGCTTTGTCTTGGCTGGAGGAAATAATTTGTTAAGGAACGCATTCCTAACCTCTGCCCATGTTGTGAGGGATAGCGCTGGTAGTCCTTCCGACCACTTCAATGTTGAACCTGCAAGAGACCAACGAAAAGCTTTCATTCTCACATATTCATAAGTAGCACCTTCAGCAATAGTTTGGCACATATCAGCAAAAGTAGTAATATGAGCTAAAGGGCATTCATTATATCGCCCTTCAAAAGCATTATTTTTAATTTCAGTAAAGCAGGCAGTGCGAATTTCAAAATCATTGGGAGGGACTAGAATAGCTGATTCAGGCACGACAAGAGTCGGGTGCCTGTAACCCTTAGTGGTGGTTGGATATAGGGCAAGCTCAGCCTCCGCCTGCCTCCTTTTTTCAGCTTCCCGCTCAGCGCGTGCTCTCTCAGAGGCGAGAGCGGCATTGTTGGCTGCTAGTTCCCTTTAAAGCCTATCGAACAGCTGGGCTTGTGTTTTTGTCTCCGCCATGATCCTTTTCAATCTAGAGTGTATGTGTAGAAGACATTCCAGGTCGTCTAAGGTGTCAAACACGGGTGGTTGACCAGAACGGCGCATACACCTGCAAAAGAAAACTCAAGGAAAATGTGAGATCTAACTACCTAAGGCACGAATGATTGCTTCCCCGACAACGACGCGAATTTGTTGTAAGAGAAAATCGAGTTCAAAATATAAGAATATAAATCAAACCAGACTCTGCCCACGCAAATAATTAAAGACTTCCACCCGATGTAGCAAAAGGAAGTAATGATTGATCCTCGAGGAAGCGTGTCAGTGATTGTTAGGTAGCAGGAGAATCTCACGAACGGTGATCGACCACAGGAGTACTCGACCTCGACTAAGTGTAGTCGATAAGGGTCAGGCACAGTCGAATTCGAGCAAGCAAGGATCACTGGTGTAGTCGACGTCGACTAACTCTCCTCGACGTCGAGTAGTGGTCGAAGTCGAGTAAGTCTGGTCGATCTCGAGTACCTGCAGAGACATAAATGAGAGCGATCTTGCTTGATCGAGAATTAGTGGTCGACGTCGACTAGTTTTAGTCGAAGTCGAGTAGAACACAGAACGTAACGAAGGCTATAATTTTCAAAATTCGAAATAAACAATGTGAAATAAAACTTCCAAGACCGGGGTTTGCAACAACGATAACCAAATATGCATAAGGCAAGATAAAGAGAAATAATCATGCAATCACATCAAAGGATCAAGCTTTTGCCTTTTCCAACAATTGGACAAATCTCTCAAGAAACCCTAATTGTATCTACCAATTTTATGTTTATAATCCAAGTTGTTAACCTGAATCTCTATTAATTAGGTAATAAACATATAAAAGGCAGTGGATGATCAAAACACAATAAAGGTCGAATCTTTACCTCAAACACGCATGGCTATCGTCGGGCTCACCCCGACCCTAGAAGTAGGTGGACTACTCGATCGCTCTTCATCACAGGAAAACTCGTCAATAATAAAAGAAAACTAAATTGCATTAAAATAAACCAAAGCTTACATCCGATCAAAGCCAATTCCGCTCTCGCCAAATACAACTTCTCTCGACTCCAAGCTCTCTCTCTCCTAACTTGTGTTCTCTCTAACTTTGAATGAATGAAAACTAGCCACATGGGCTTTATTTATAATGCTAACTCCTTGCTA
Organism: Persicaria tinctoria; assembly: GCA_037127255.1. Taxonomy (NCBI): domain Eukaryota; kingdom Viridiplantae; phylum Streptophyta; class Magnoliopsida; order Caryophyllales; family Polygonaceae; genus Persicaria; species Persicaria tinctoria. The sequence continues at coordinate 34,059,178 of JBANSL010000012.1, read as the reverse complement.
TCCAAGGAAATAAATCTCTATCTAGTCCTAAAGATATAATTTGGATAAAAGAAACATTTATCTAAAAGGAAATTATCTAAATCTTCATGTGGTGGATACATCATTCCTTCCATAGATAGATCTTGATAGAATTGGATGAATCTAGCCTTGCTTCGTGCCCAAGTAATCCACACATATTCAGATTGGCCCAACAGACTCGTGACCCAACATCAGCGTAGTCGATGTCGACCAGGTCTAGTCGACGTCGAGTAGGGTCCTCGATCTCGGGTGATCTTCGGTGTCGTCGAGCAATCTTCTTCTCTCGAGCTCGGGTTGGGTCCTAGATGTGGTCGACATCGACCAGGTCTAGTCGACGTCGAGTAGAACTCATCGATCTCGGCTTCTCTTCGCAACTCCTCGAGTAGCTTTCTCTTCTCGAACTCGGGTAGGGTTTCTGGTCTGGTCGACGTCGAAGAGTGTAGTCGACGCCGAGGATAGTCGAGCTCGAGTAGTGTGTGTCTTCCGTCCTCGATCAGTTTTGCTCTCTTGATGTAGTCGACTTCGAGTAGGCCTTGTCGACTTCGAGTAGAATCCAGCTTTTGTCTCTTCTATTGGTTTCGTCCCGGAATGGCTCCAGATTCTGCAATATTAAACCAAAACTCGTGTAGGTCTCTATTTCTGACAAATAAGCGTATACTACACAAATTTAACATATTCCCAACCTTAAATATGCAATGTATTTAGAATAAGGAACTAAAATGTGCATAGAAACATGGTTACTTTAGTGGACATCACTAGCTAGGTAATAAATTTTTTTTTGGAAGCAAGATAAAAATTAAGAAAGCTGCTGACAAACGGACTTCTTTCCTAGTGCGTTCGAGCGGACGAGAACACAGAGTTCTGAATCAACAGCAAAACCATCGACGGCAGGGATGTTGTAGGCTAGACGTGCAATCCTGTCAGTCACAACATTCGATTCCCTGAAAATATGACGAATAGGAACATGAGAAAATGAATTTAAATCAACCGTTGTATTACGTCCATCAACAGCTCGATGTTCCAGGGACATTTCCAGTCACCCAAGAGAGCTTTAATGATGACCAAACAATCCCCTTCAATAAGCAGGTGTTGGTGGCCCAAAGACTTAGCCTTTAGAACACCCATACGGAGGCCCAATGCTTCAGCCAAGACTGTAGAATGATTATTACAGGGGCCCGAACCAAGGGAAACCAAAGCCTCGTCATGGTCCCGAATAACGAAGCCGAAAGAGCCTTCCTCCAACTGGCAGTAGAAGCCATCAAAGTTTAGGTTATAGCACCTGTAAGGCGGTTTTTTCCAAGTCTCATTCCTGCAATGCTATTGGCTTGCGATTTGTAGTAAGAGAAAGATCCTGGATGGATGTTGGCAGTTATTGGTGTGTCAGGTGTACCTCTATTATCTATTCTAGCCGACCAAGTATGATAAGAAGATTTGCAAAATCGGGCAATAGCTTGGACAGACGTGACAGTCAAGTGTTGGAAAGCCAGCTGGTTTCGGAAATACCAGATACTCCACCAAGTATAGGCTAATCTGCTTATATTATATTTTCCTGTCGAAGTATAGATACTGTGAAGAATATGGTTGGGTTTGGTATTCCTGTTGATACCAGTAATAGGTGGGTGGCATAAATCAAGGGTTGATAACAGAGCCACTATGGTGGGGCACTCAAGCAGAAGATGGAAAGTCGACTCCACTGTACACCCAGTAAAACTACAACCTGAAGGGATAGAAACATGTGACCTTTGTAGTCTCTCAGAAGTAGACAAGCCATCACGCGAGACCTTCCATAGAAAATGTCTAATCTTGTAAGGAATGTCTAGTTTCCAAATCCAATTACAGTCAAAATGAGGATCATCGGTGTGGTTTGGAACAAGCGTCGAAGCTAAGCTTGTAGAGAACCAGCCATCTCTGCTAGGCCCCCAATACAGACGATCCAAAAAATTATTTGTGGTAATTGAATAGTGCTAATTTGTGAAATTATGGTTGGACTAAGAAGTCCCTATAAATCTGTCTGAAGCTTTGTAACTTCCCAATTATTGATAGTAGTAATAAATCGTTCAACCAACCAATTCTAGTTTCCATCGGTCAGAGGTTGAAGGGTGATTTTTTCCAAGGGAGTTTTTAGAGCCCACGTGTCCATCCAGAAGCTAACCGACCTACCGTTTCTAATAGATCGACGAAGGCCTAATTTGAACAAGTGCCTGATCGACATCAGCTTTGATTGGACCACTGGCATGAAGTTTTACCCTTTTTGTCGCAGTTCATCAACGGTGCTCCTTTTAGGTATTTGCCTGAAATAACCCTTATCCATATGTTATCTAGTTTGACAATGATCTTCCAAAGCAACTTCATTTGTAAAGCTAAATTCATAGTTTCTGCTTTGTAGAGGCCAAGTCCTCCAAAAAGGGAATTCGCGCAGATTTTTTCCCAGCTAATAAGCGGTGTATATCCTGGATCTTTGTTCCAGAAGAATCGTCTATAGACTTTTTCAAGCTCTTAGAGAATAGATGCAGGTAGCAGAAATGCATGGATAAGGAAAAGCGGTTGAGCGCTTCAACTGGCCTTGATAAGCACCTTTCGACCCTCCGCGGAGAGGGAGGAGGCATTCCATTTGGATAACTGTTGTTTTGTCTTAAGAACAACGTCCGCAAAGGTGTCGCGATTAACCGGAGAATTGATAATAGGACAACCCAAATACTTTTCTAAGTTGCTGGCTTGTGGAATCCCCATTGTTGTCGTAACTGTTTGGTTAGATGCAGCTGAAGTGTTTGGGGACACTTGGAAGCTTGATTTGTGTAGATTAACTTTTTGTCCTGAAATTTAGCAGAAAAGATGGATTTTATGGATAGGTTATTGCAGGTTGTCTGGTTTGCCTTCCCAAAAAGCATAATATCCTCGGCGTAAGTGATGAAAGGGACCTTTAACCCACCTCGATCAATGGTGAAGCCTAAATCTTTGGATTCAGCTGCTTGATGTTGCAAGGTTCTGGCCAACACCTCTGCTGTGAGGATAGATAGGAAAGAGACCTTTAACCCACCTCGATCGATTGAGGGAGTAAAAGGTGTTGAAGGCTCATCATTGATAAGAATTAGGCTCATCTAATTTGACAGCCATATGGCCGCACTTTACCCTCTTAAGCCAAAAGGAGTGGAAAATTTTGTGTGCAATCATAATATTTTCCTGTATTGACCTGTCTTTTGTAAAATAGCTTTGTAGAGGATGGAAGAGTTTGTCAAAAACTTGAGACAGTCTTGCCTTCAGAATCTTGGATATAATTTTATAAATTGTAGATCACAGACTGATCGGTCTGTAGTAGTTTACGACTTTCGGGTTGTCGCATTTTTGGATCAACGTGATGAAGGTATGATGTACTTGGCGCAACATTCTGCTAGAGGAAAAGAAAGCCTTAACTGCTTTGATGATTGATGGGCTGACAATATCCCAATAAGTCTGATAGAAATGTGCTTACATGTCATCAGGCCTAGGAGCCTTATCAGGTTTGATGGAAAAAAGGGCATTTTTTATCTCACTGTTTGTAGTCGAGACTGTAAGCAATATGTTGTCATCATGAGAGATCTCATTCCCAATCACACTAAGGTCGTTATCAAAAGACAGGGCGTGATTGTAAGAGGATTTAAAGCGTGCTGTGAAGTTTGTTACGAACTCACTTTGAATCATGTTGTGGTCGGACAATTGCAGTCCCGAATCTGATGTAAGGAACTTTATAAGCTTTCAGCCAAGTTTGGCCGATGCGATACGATGGAAATACCTAGAATTTGTATCGTTTAACTTGTTGTATTTTACTTTTGCCTTTTAACTCCAGTAGCGACGTTGGAAGTCAAGCCTTTGTTCCCTTTTACTATGTAATCTTCAATGCAGTTCATTGCTGATAGAGCTTGGATTGCCAATCATATTTTGTTGTAAGCTCAACAGTTGTTCATCAGTTTGGAAGATTTATTTATGGATGTTGATGAGAGTACGCTTGTGCCATTTCTTTGCTAGATTTTTTAGAAGAGAGGTTTTTTGACAAGTTTGAACATGTAAGATCCCGAGGGATTTAGTCTCCAAGCTTGCCTAACTGGATTTTTTAAATTCTGGTTTAGTAGTCCAAACCAATTCGAAACGGAAGGATCTTTTGTTTATATGCGTAGGAGACCTAAGAACAATCGAAATTAGGGCGTGGTCAGAAGTAGTGAAGGGATAGATTTTAACTAGGTCTGATACATGAGCCGAGTAGCTCGGGATCGACTCGGGCTCGGCTCGGTAAAAGCTCGACTTGGGATCGCTCGAATGTATATATGAGCCGATTTCGAGCCGAGTCCTAAGCTCGAATCGAGCCCGAGCCGAGCTCGAGTAGCTCGCTAGCTCGTATATATATATATATATATATATATATATATATATATATATATATATATATATATATATATATATATAGGGAAGCTTTAAAATGTAAAAAGTCCTTAACGTGTAAAATTTGCTTAACGTATAAAATTTTCAAATCAACACAAACATACAAAGCGCGCAACCCCTAGCCCTCGGACTCCCGCACCCACCTCGAGCCAACTCCGGCCACCAGCGACCAGCCGCCCTCGAGCCCACCCCGGTGCGCAACCCCCGAGCCCTGGACCGGCCTGGTTCGAGCCTAGACGCACCCAGACGCGCACACCTCTCGCAGAACCGTCGAGCCACCAGCGGCTTCGGTTGTCGACTTCCCACGCCACCCACGAGCCACCTCCGGCCACCAGCCCCGGCCAGCTCGAACCCCCTCCCTCAGGCGCACCCCCCGAGCCCGGAACCCCCATGGTTCGAGCCCATCCGAGCCCACACCGAGCCCATCTCTCCCGACATACCTGTTCGACGTTTTTGGCTCAATATACGTTCGAAATCCCGATTTCCTCTTTGTTTCAACACGAATTTGGTATGATTTCTAACCCTAAACTTGTTTATTACAGTTATTTGGATTGTTTGAATGATTTAGGTTGAGATTTAAAACCTAGGGTTTGATTTAGGAGCGGAATTTGGGGCTTTTTGATAAAAGCCAAATTGATTGAAATTGATGATATGGTTGTGTTGTTGGGTTGATTTTGAGCTAATTTCATGTTCATATCATTGTCAAATTGTTTATGGATCATGAGCTAATTGAATTTTAGAATTTTAGGTTGCGATATGTTTTAGAATTTGGGGTTTTTTTCCAAAAACCAAATTCATTGAAATTGATTATATGATTGTGTTGTTGGGTTGATTTTGAGCTAATTTCATGTTCATATCATTGTCAAATTGTTTATGGATCACGAGCTAATTGAATTTTAGAATTTTATATTGCGATATGTTTTAGCATTTGGGGCTTTTTGCCAAAAGCAAAATTGACTTAAATTGGTGATATGGTTGTGTTGTTGGGTTGATTTGGAGCTAATTTCATGCTCATAGCATTGTCAAATTGTTTATGGATCATGATCTAATTGAAGTTTGGAATTTTATATTGCGATTTGCTTTAGAATTTGGGGTTTTTTGCCAACGGCCAAATTGACTGAAATTGATGCTATGGTTGTGTTGTTGGGTTGATTTGGAGCTAATTTCATGTTTATAGCATTGTCAAATTGTTTGTGAATCATGAGCTAATTGAATTTTAAAATTTTATTCCAATATGCTTTAGGTCGATTAGGTTCTTCTATTTTAGCATAAAAATCATAATTTAGCCTATTAGCTCAATTGGTAGAGCAATGTGCGTTTGCACAAAAGATGTGGGTTCAAATCTCACATAGGTTACATAATAGACAAGAGCGCAACAATCGCAAATTGTTAATCATGCACATTATAATCTAAGTTATGCACTTTTTAACCTTAATTATGCACATTTTAATCTTATTTATGCACTTTAATTTTAAAAGCTTATACGTAAAAAAATCGATTTCAAACTTACATCTATCAACCTAAATTAGCCGAGAGGTGAACCCAAACTCTCAAAAGTAAAAAAAAAAACAAAATTAAAACATCGATTTCAAAAGCACATCTTTTGTCTTATTAATGCACATTATGATCTTACATTTGCACAATTGTATTCTTAATCTGCACAATTGTATCTTACTTTTGCACAATTGTAGTTTAAATTTGCACAATTGTATCCTACTTTAAATTTGCACAATTGCACAATTATAGTTGCACAAATGCACTTTACAGTTGCACAAATGCACTTCACAGTTGCACAAATGCACTCCACAGTTCCACAAATGCACTTCACAGTTGCACAAAAGGTATCGAAAACGGGAAAAAGTGCATGTACCCATAAAATTAGACATATTTACCAATTTACCCATAAAATTTCAATTATAAATTTTTTATAATTGAAATAGACACATTTACATATTTTCCCCATAATGAATTATTTGTCTGCACAAAATAAACTTATATTTGCACAATAAGATGTTATATGTGCACAAAAGCAAGTTATACTTGCACAGCAGAAAGTGTTACCACGGAAAAAAAAAATCTGGGAAAAAAAAAAAAAAATCGGGTCCGAGAAGGGGGGGCAAGGGGGGCACACGCATGGGCAAGGGGGGCAGATATTCTACTAATAAAATTAGGCCCAATAGTAATTAAATTAGGCCCATTAGCAAATTTTACACAATAAGCATATTTTACACTTTAAGGACTTTTTACATTTGAAGTAAACCCTATATATATATATATATATATATATATATATATATATATATAGGTAAAGGTTCAAATGAAAATGAGGCTTAAGATGAAAATCACTCTTAAAGTGAAAATAGTCTAATTTGGATGTAAATGGGCCTAATTTAAAGGTAAATGGACCTAATTAAATGAGTAATGAATAAATGGGCCTAATTTTTGTGTAAATGAGTCTAATTTTATGAGTAAATGGAAAAATGGTTAAATGACCCTAATTATGGGGTAAATTTCACACTCCCCCCAAACTTTCCATTCATACGAATATTGCCCTTATTTCAATTATTAAAATTACAGATTTTAGCCCGTAATTTTTATTTGAAATAATATTGTTAGGTGCAACTATAATATTAAAAAAATACAACAAGAATGTTACATCACAATTTTTGTCTTTATTTTAAAAAGCGAAAAAGATGAGATTACAAAATATAAAGTGAACAAATAATACAATAAATGTTATTATTTATAAATGTGCATTTTCATAATGTGTCCTACCAAAAATTTTCTTTATGGACCGCTATTTTATGACAGTTTTGTACTTTAATGCAACATGTGTCATTAAAAGCCTATTAGCTCAAAAAATGGTATAGTGATGTGCTCATGCACAAAGGTTCGAGTTCAAAATCCCGCATAAGCTATTTATGGTTGTTTTTTTTGTGTTCCCGTTCATGAATAAGATTATAAAGTGCAATAATAAAATGATAATGTGCACAAATAAGATGATATAATGCATATATAACATTATATTGTGCAAATATAACTTTAAGTTGTGCAAATATAACACTATGTTTTGCAAATGTAACATTATATTGTGCATATCTAATAATATAATGTTACGTTGTGCACATATAATATTATGTTGTGCGAATACAACATTATATTATGCAAATATAACTTTAAGTTGTGCAACTATAACACTATGTTTTGCAAATGTAACATTATGTTGTGCATATCTAATAATATAATGTTACGTTGTGCACATATAATATTATGTTGTACGAATATAACATTATATTGTGCAAAATATAACTTTAAGTTGTGCAAATATAACACTATGTTTTGCAAATGTAACATTATGTTGTGCATATCTAATAATATAATGTTACGATGTACACATATAATATTATGTTGTGCGAATATAACTTTAAGTTGTGCAAATATAATATTATGTTGTGCAAATAAAATTATAAAGTGCGAGAATAAAATGATGGTGTATGAATAATAATATGAAGTGCATGAATAAGATTATGAAGTATACAATTAAGATTATAAATTGCGTAAATAAAATGATAAAGTGCAAGAATAAAATGATGAAGTGCATTAATAATATTATGAAGTGCACAATTAAGATTATAAAGTGAATAAATAAAATGATAAAATGCAAGAATAAGATTATGAAGCACACAATTAAGATTATGAATTGCACTTTGATTTATTTTTTTATTTTATTATTTTATTATTTATGCACTTTGATTTATTATTTATGCACTTTATAATATTGAAGATGGATCTTATAGAATTTAAACCCGATAAAAACTACGGGCTAAAATTTATAATTTTTACAATTAAAATAGGGCAATAATTATAGAAATGAAAGTATGGGGAGGTTTTTTTAATTTCAGCATCTTCTTCCTTCTCCCGTGACTTGCTACGGTACCAGAACAGATCGGCGATGCTACACAGGTCCTCGTCAATGGTTGCTGGTGGCGCGTCGGCGGAAGATCAGCAGCAGAACAACGGTGCCGCTTCAGTCGGTGGTGGATCCGGCAACACAGCTCCGAGGAAACACAGATCTGGCAACACAACTCGAACAGAGAAAGGATGAAGCTCCGAGCTTCATCCTTTCTCTGTTGCTGCTTCCCATAGCTGCTGCTGGTGCATGGTTAATTCATTCAGACTCATTTTTGGCCTCTTCTGGAAGTCGTTGGATGACACCACGATCTAGAAACATACATTCAATGAAGGCTCGCTATCAGAAACCAAATTCAAACAAAGAGAGGCCCCCCAATTCAGACTCTGGATTGATTAAAGGGGTCACCTTGGGTTGACTCACTACTATACAAAAAACTCATTCTACATTTGACTGTTGAAGATTACACAGATAACCCTATTAAAGTCATTTTCAAATTTGGGGTTTTGGAATTGGTCATCAAAGAGATGATTTCAGATTTGAACAATATATAACATGATCAAAAGAGCCCACTACCAAACTAAAATGCACAATCACACACTCAACTGAAGCAACAACCAATCAGTTGAGAGTCAGAAAAATATGGAGGTTAAGAATATAATAATATTGGGAAAAAGTCTACTTGAGAGACTACAAGCTCATCGCTCAAATCATCAATTCAGAAGCTCAAATCACAAGCTCCTCATCAATAACAACTCCAAAATTTTGCAAACTAACATTTCGAAGAGTTTGGCGTGAGAAACTGACAAGCTATCTTTAGTTTATGAAAATCATCTAGGTTGTAGCTCATAAGCTAAGATGCTCGACAAATAGGTATTTGTCACTTATGATGGAATTAATGACTGACACAAACATGCCTGGTACAACAAGGACACAAATTGAGGACATGTGCAGATCAACATAAATCTGTAACGAAAGAAATGCTCACCCAGTCAAGGCCTACAGTTAACATGTTGCTCTTGTCTGTCAAAATCTTGTTACGTTCTTTTTTCATAAACACCATAATAGATGCTGCAAGATCTTATGCATACATGGAGCCAGCCACCTTTTCCAATTCTTCCACTGAAGCCACCCTTTCCAAGTGAATCGTCCATTCACATCGAGCTGACTGATCACTCTCAAGATAAATATAAATGGTATAAAAAAATTCATACACCTATGGCATAAACAGAAAAATATTGTAAAGTGCAAAAATAAAATTATTAAGTGCACAAAAAATAAAGTAATAGTAAAGTGCATATATAATATAAATATGTGCAAGAGTTCCTCATTAGCTACCCTCTAATTAGGAATAAAAAGTAGAGATTTCACAGTAGTCTTATGGCAAACGAAGATTTCATTAGAGCTTATAAAGAGTCACACTATTAAAGAACTTACTTTCCGATATAAAAAAAAAAGATGAGGAAGTTGCCAAGGGAGAGAGCCTTGTAAATTCCAACAATACGCTCTAACCAAAACCATGCACATCGTGGCAGTGACCTCTGCAGTAAATCAAAGTAGGGATAAGAATTGATGGAAGGAAATTGTTATCGAAACTGGCAAGTAAGATTATACTGTAGTAGCAAAAAAGTAGGCACCTGCTCTAAATCTCAAAAAAGCCTCAAATCAGCAATATCATAACTACAAAAACAATGCCAAATTAATCTCCAAAACAACCCCTAACTTGATCGAAACACAAATAAATTGGAAATCAGATCAACCCATTCTTTAAAAAAAAAGTTCAATTAAAGAAATACAAGAGAGAGGTCAAACAGAGCAATCCAAAGTCAAATCATTTGATAAAATTGACCAAGAAATAAGCACCCAAAACGGTTTCAGCAACAAGCTTATCACGATGGCATAATTCATATAAGATCTAGCTGCTTGGTTGCCTAATATTGCTGTTGGAATATATGCTAAAGCTCAAATTTGTTTACAGAGATGTCTGAAAGTGTTTATCTGATAGTATGAATCAAAGTGATCATGGATTAAAGGTTGAAGCTTTATACATAAATGATAAATCTCCTCCTTGAAATGGTCATCAATTGAAGCAAACAACACTGATTCAATGATTCGTTCTACATGGTTACAAAAAACATTATCAACCAATGCGGACTAAACCTTACTAAAAACCACTTCCCTTTCCCTCCACTCTTAACGAAATCGCAATCAATGAAAGCCAGAAAACAATAACGGAGATCTCCATCTCGACTGCCGACAGTCACAAGCAAACGTAAAGAATTTCGACAAAAGAGGAGCAAATCTTTCGAAATCCAATCGAAATAAAGTTACTAGGGTTCAACAGAAGAAGATTGGGATAGGAATCGAAGAGGGAGAAGCAAACCTGCTTACGCAAAGCGTCCCAGGAGCTGGGGGCTACCATGGCGCCGACTAAGAACCTCCGAGGATGGGAGAAATTGCACCGGATTTGTGTGGATGCTCAATGAATTTGAGACGACGAGGTGCAGAGCGGATCCAAACTTCGGTCGTCTCTTCTCCGCGGCCTGTTCGAACGGCTTCGACAGCTCCTTGAAGAACTCGATCTCTCCTCGCCCTCGGTTCACCCTCTCTCGCAGATCTCCCTCCATTGAAGTCTGAATTCGCTTCCTTGACTCCTCTCTTCTTCCCTGAAAATTGAGCACCCATGAAAGAGGGTTTGGGAGCGTAGTAGAGTTTTCCACGGTTTAGGCCGGTCGGCGCGGTTCAGTTTTTATTTTTTTTAAGTCAGACCAGCGCAAGATTAAGAAATAACCATATTTTCACTTTAAGAGAAATTTTCATCTTAACCCCCTTTTTCACTTTAACCTCACCCTATATATATATATATATATATATATATATATATATATATATATATATATATATATATATATATATATATATATATATATATATATAATGTAGCCTAGGGTTTTCCTTTACACAACCGCCATTCCATTCTGTCCAGCACTCCAGAGTCCAGTCGTTCGCTCTTGCGGACTCGCCCTTCTCTCTCTCGGATCACTCTCACTCTGATCTTCTCTCTCGATCTATTTTGCTATCGGCCATTGTCGCCGCCTCCATTGTCAGATTTGTCGCCGCCTCCATTGATCTGCTCTCGGAGTTTCGTCAAGCCCTTCGCCCTCATATCTTCTCTCGTCAGGCCCTCCATTGTTGACCCTCGTCTCAAATCTACTTGATGGGCGAGTCGTTCAGGCCGTATCAAGTCCCGATGGATCTGTTCGGCGTCTTCTCTCTCAGTCTCAGATCTGCTCTCATCTCGACTGGAATGACAGGTGGAATGTTGCTGATGGATTGTTGTGTGCTGCTATTCCTTAATAATATGCCCTGTTCTTCAATTCTGTTCGATTGGATTTTTTTTTTACCTTACATATTCATTTCACCCAAAATTGCCTACTACAAACATTTTCCATTTCCTATTCGATTGGATTTTTTAAGTTCTTCAATATCATTTCATGCTCTTCAATCCGATTTGGTATTTTGTTGTTCTTGAATTTAATTTGATTTTTCTTTTGTTCTTCAATCTGATTTGGTTTTTGCTGTTCTATATGACATGTTCTTCAATCTGTCATGTTCTTCAATTTAATTTGAGTTCATTCGAGCCTTAATGAGCTCATCGAGCTCGTAACGAGCCCAATCGAGCTTATCGAGCTCGAGCTCGGGCTCGGGCTCGAGGACAACTGAGCTTAGCCGAGCTCGAGTTCTACACATTGATCGCGAGCCAAGCTTGAGCACAGGTATATACTCGAATAGAAATTCAGCTCGAGCTCGTAGGCTCGTATATCAGGCCTAATTTTAACTCGTAGGCCATCAAAAGAAGAAATAACTTCGTTTTGGGTCATCAATCGGTCGAGCGTAGCGTAACTGTTATTTAATTAGCTCGCCGGTTTTCTTTCTCTGTCATGTATAGTTTCCCCAATGGGTGGGAAAATCAAGAAGAAGTAGATTATTTTTCATCGTTTGTAGGCATCTGAATTGGTTTTGTACACAGGCGATGCCCCCTAGTTTATCTTCTGGCACTGCGATTTCATTTAGGTCGCCCAAAATACAGAACGGAATGAGTAGCTTAGAGGCATAGAGCGAGAACATGTCCCGGAAAATCCTAAAATAAGTTTAACATTTAAGTAGAATAGGTTGGTTGAGTGAAAATTCTAAAATAAAGGTGCCTATAATTTATAACACCTAATAAAAAAAAAGTGTACGGTTTATTAGTTAGATATAGGCAGATTAATTAATGAAACTTATCGAAATTTTAATAATTTGATTTTTTTTTTAGGTTCAGTTGATTGGGAGAAAAACATAAAATTAAGGTCATTATGACTTCTAAGCAAAAATATTTATCATTTAAAAGACAGAATAAATAAATCTTATTGGTTAAAAAATGTTTAAAAATTTCAACCTCATGTAATTAAAAAATAGTTGTTCAATTCTGGTTATACGGAATTTCAACCTCTTTTAAAAAATAGTTAGTGTTATATATAGAGTTGTGAATATGGATACTTGATGTTATATATAGAGTTGGCAATTCGGGTTAATACGGAATTTCAACCTCGTTTAATTAAAAAATAGTTGTTTAATGATATTTGGGTCGGGTTGGGAGTCGGTTGGGTTGAGAGTCGGGTCGGGTTAGGAGACGGGTCGGATCTGGGTTGAGTCGGGTTTGTCTGTATTCGGGTCACGTCGGATTTCGGGACAATATCGGTCATGCTCGGTTTCGGGTTCTGGTTATACACAACGCTAAATTTTCGGGTTCGGTTAGATTCTGGTTCGGGTGAGTCGTTGGATTTCTTGGGTCGGTTCAGATCTTGCCAACTCTACATAACATCATATCTCATCTCATCATTTTCCATGACTATTTTCATAAATCGACTTGAATTCAACATATCAAATCATGCTTGCAATTTCAAATTTACTCATATAATAACAACATTATCTCACAAGTAATTCACAGAGTCAAATCTCTAAAAATCCCATCAATCGGTTTTCAAGTGAATCGGTTCAAACGTTTTCAAAAGTCATTTGATCTCAGATAAGTCATGTCGCTAGTTAAAACAATTGATTCTATAAATATTGTTTTTTCCAATTCCAATATCAAACACTTAAATCTTTAAACTACTTTTCAAATCATATCGTCAAAGTAATCCGACACAAGTTAGTTTTATCCCAAAACCTTAAATTGATCTCATAATATAATATTATTAAAATAATCCCGACATCATTCCTTTTAATCATTATTCTAAAGCTTTAACAATTTCCAACTCATTAAGAAATATTTCAAACAATATGCATATCTCAAATCTAGCTATTTAAATATCCACACACCAATAGAATATTTAAATAATGAATATTTCAGAAATAATTAAATAAATAACAGGTAAATAAATAAATAAATATAGAAATAACAAAACCGGACCCAAGGCATTTAATCCAAACCGAACCCACAATCCAAGTAAAGAACCGGTCGAAGATAGAAAAATTAAGGAAATCAGGCTCGGGCCATTCTTTTATTTTCAAGACAATTCTCGGCCCAATTGATATAACCCAGCCCAATCTCTCCTTTCAGACCTGGACCAAAGAAAAGGACCCGAGACCCGGATCTCCGAACCCGAATTCGCTTCCAGCCGGCCCAGCCCAAAACCCTTTACCTCAAGCCACCACGCGAAATTTCCGGGAAAAAAAAAGCAAAGAAAGGCGGGCCCCACCTCGGCACCTCCGGCTGGCTTCCCTCTTCTTTGCACAGATCGACTCCTGAAGAAAGGTTCCTCCTTCCAGCTTCACCCCTTCCATGGCCAAGCTCCTCGACTCTCACTCTCTCGCACCTGCTCGCCTTCTCCCTCCCTCGCACTCGCGCACCTTCACGGCTTCGCCCTCTCGCTCGGACCCACCTCCTCCTCTCGCTCTCGCACCCACTCACTCGCTCCCCTGTTACACTCTCGGTTCCCATCTCCGACCATACCATCTCCGACCCCTCTCTCTCTATCTCTCTCTTGCCGGAAATCGAGGATGAAGAGGCAACAAGGGTCGTAAGGCCTAGAAGAACAGAAATCAAGAAGAAGGGGCTGCGGAAGGGCTCACCGAGATCGGGTTTCGATCGCTTGGCTCCGGGCGGTGTTGGAGAGTTCTAGAGCTCCTTGGACGTCGGTTGCGATGGGCGAGGGAGATCCTTGGTGGTGGTCGGGTTCGTCGGACATCTAGAGCGGCTTGGAGTGTGGTGTGTTTGTTCGGATCGGAAACCAGGGGAGGCTCGGAGCTCTGGGGTGCTGCCTGAGTCGAACCTAAGGCTTGCTCGATCATCTGAGGAGAAACTTGGGGTTTAATAGTGGAAAGAAAATGGGATTGAGTTCTATATTACTTTGGTCGAGGACAGAAATTTTTAAAAATTTCGAAATCTTACAAATTAAATCAAATTAAATCATAGATTCATAATTGTTTAAAATTTTTGGATTTTTACATTATCTACCTCTAAAAACAAGTCTCGTTCTGAAAACTAAAATCCTTAAAAACGAGCAAAATCTTTCGAATACTCAATTTAGTTTCTCTTGTGTTAGTTCTATAAGATTTCTCAAGAACTAATGAGGCAATTTATCCACATAATCCCATATTCCACTTCCTAGGTTCATTTTCTCAATACCAGGCTCAAATATATCATCAGATCATGTTTCCTATCACAATTCAACGGTTCTCAAAACATATCATAATAGGCATCATACCAAGACTCATCATCAACAGCACACATAATCATCATAAATCGCACATCACTACCAATCCGAAAGGGCACAGTCAAGCATCATGACAAGCACAGAATCAGACAAATAAAACACACAACTCGTAGAAAAAGAGGCAACTAAGGCATGCTCACCATCTAATTCTCGAAGTCAAGGTCAATTCCAGGCTAGGCTTATAGGTTAAGATAACTCGTCTAGTGAACCCTTACAATTAGAAAGAAACTTTTCCAAGATCACTCCTCAGTTCCTCATGAAAAGCCCCTATCTCATACACATTTGACGTCTCTTACCGGAATCATTCACTCTACCTATATCCTTATTAATACATTTACTCATCATCTATAATAGAGAATTTCCCTAACTACTCCTGTACCCCTATTCTATTTCTCGTACCAGTAAGTATACTCATTGCTAATCAACCTCTAAAGAATTGAACCAACTCCTATTACAGCCTTATATAAGAGCATCCTCACATCCCATATCCTCAACTCGTTGCAAACAAAGGTTCATTTTCCTCAAGCTACTTATGTATCCCAAAACACACAAGTGTTATGTAAGCAGTAAGCACATCATTCATCTATGTTAGAAAGTCTAAGCAGTACTCAATCGTTTTCTCATGTCAGATTCTAAGTCAGGGAGTTAACTAAGTGTAAGCACGTAATCACGAATTAAAAAACCTCTCCTCAACCGCACCTATTCCCAAAAGTATCACCCAAGTAATTCATCAGAGCGCACATGAACCAAATCGTAACTCCTTTCCTCCCAAAAGGTTACAACATTTTCACTTAATCACCATACCAATTCACCACTAAAAATTTCCCTATTCGTTGCTTTATTTCCACCAATTTCACTATTGGGGGCGCGTGATCCGGGGGGAAGTCGCTTTCTCTTTCCCAGATAAGGGGTCCATAGTGGTTCCAAGGAGTCGAGGTGGTTTTTTTTTTCGATTATGAAAGAATTTGGATAAGAATTTGGTCCATAGTGGTTCCGTGTTTTAAAAACGGAAGTTGTGCTATATTAATTATTATTATTTTATTTTTTGGAAAATATAATACATAACTTCCGTGTTTAAAAAACGAAACGTCAAATCAACTTTATACCTTCCGCTTTTAAAACACGAGAGAAAAAAACTACTTTTTGCCTTTCATTTTTAAAAACCGAAAGGACAAATCTACTTTTTGCCTTCCGTGTTTTAAATACGGAAGTTAAAAATAGTTGTTTACCTTCCGTGTTTAGAAAACGGAAGGGTATGATTTTATTTTATTTATTTTTCGGTCAAAAAAAGGTATGAATATGACGAATATACTCGATAACCGGTATTTTGCCCTAGTTGCGCCGAACTCCATAGAAGAATGTCAAACCACGCATCCAATGGTAACGAAGGAGTCAACAATAATATTCAGGTATTTATGAACTTTTATAGTAGAATTTAATGATAATATTGATTCAATTTGTGAAATTTGATTATTTTCAACGTTATTTCAATTGTTTTCAGTTTGATAGAATGAACATTGTTGGATTTGATTATTCGCCTTGTTTAGCGAATAATTATTACTAGAGGGATAGAAAATCGATGTTAGAATGGGCTCGGCAGATTGCTTTTATGAACAACTTTGCTCTCACAATTGTAAAATCTTGGAATAGCTCGGCAACCCGATAAAACTCAGTATATTTTGGATGTGAAAAATATGGAGAAAATAGAAATCGTAAGAAGAAAATTCGAGGTGTTGATGTACCAGTAATAGTCCCGCATGATGGAAGGTCTAAAAACGATAATTGTCCATTTTTGTTGTATGGTTGGGAAGCTGAAAGAAATGTATGGCTGTTGAAAGTGGAGTGTGGTATGCATAACCATAAACTGCCTCCTAGACTGCAAGGTCATCAGAGGGTGGGACGATTGACGAATGAGGAGATACAACTAGTGAAAGATTTGACATTTGGAGGGGTAAAGCCAATTCGCCTTCTTGCGACATTGAAAAATACTCCCAAGAGTAGTTTATTATATTGATTACTCTAAATTTGTAGTTTAGTATGTAGACTTATTAGTTGGACGTTGTCTGTTTTGGAATTCCTTTTGTTAAACGTCCTTATTAGAATATTTTAAACTTCCAACTCTATGAAAAATTTATTTTTCTCTCTTTAGTTTGAGAGTAAGTTTGTTATGTCGATGAAATGATATAAATATGGTTTAGTATTGTTGATCGTTGAGTTTAATTTATTCTAAACTCATGATGTAATAACATCCGGTTCTGGGACAATGCGTGGGTTGAAGATGGCCCCCTGAGCGGATCGACGGATGTGGGAGGTTTAGGAACTACGAGCAGCCATATGGTGGAGGACTACTGGATTCACTACTAGAAAACAACAATTAGACATCTGTTGTCAACAGATGTCTTTAAAAAAAAATTCCGATCTCTTTGTGTGTGTAGTAAAAGATCTAAACTTTCCACATCAGTTTTAAGCAGATGTCTTTCCTGAGTTAAGACATTGATTTTATTTTGAATATAGATTTAAATCAATCCCTCAAATTTGTTTTTGATATGTTCACTTGTCGTTAAACCCTTGTTATTTTCCATTTATAATATCTTGAAGATGTCCATACCAAGCCAAAATTTGACATTTACATCACTATTTTTTTAAAAAGAAATGTATTAAAATAAAATAGACATCTTTTTTATTATATTGATTGTGTGTATATTAATTTCACATATGTAAATTTTAATTTTTTTATGGTTTTAAAATAATATACGCCATGAAATATATACATAACCGATGTATTAATATAATATAGACATCGTTCTTAGTTTATTCATTAGGCGTATATTAATTTTATGTTTATAATACGTGATATTATATTGTTTTAAAGTAATGCACTATATAGATTGTGTATATAAACGATGTTGTTATTACTATTAACAACAATTTATTTATGAAAAAACAGATGTTTTTGTATTATTCAACACCATTTCATATTTTTATAATGATGTTATTGTTATCAATATATATCAGTTTATATTATCATCTTAATGTAAAAACATCATTTGCTCGTTGCTACACCCTTTGCTCGATAAAAGACAATTTTTCTATTGGAAACGAAAAGATCGATATTTTAATTAACTTATAAAAAATACAATATATGACCATTAACATTGAGCTAGCAACAATAAAATATGCTAGACAACGACACTATACTTCAATGTGTAAATACGTATTACATATATCTCAGTTGCTCTCATAAAAACACAACAAAAATTATACCATCGCCAATTGTCCATTGCTTGTTCCTTTCCTCCCCAAGGGTTATACAAGCAGCTGCAAAAGTAGCTAGAAATTTTCTTGCAGAATCCATTGCCAGGTTTACGTCTTGTACCTGTGATTTACTCCAAGTCAATACAAAAGAAAGGTATTCACCTCTTCCAAAAAAAAAAGAAGGTATTCACCTCTTCCAAAAAAAAAATAAGGTATTCACCCTTACATAAACACAATCAATAGCTTTAGGAGGACCAGGGCCAGGGCCACAAAGGTGCAAATACATAAATATTTTGAAATATTAACCCGGATTTTTCTACTTAGAATTTTTACCATCGCAACACTACAAATGCGAGTAAAAGTATCCAAACAAAAAGTATCAACGTCTAAATGCAACAATCATCTTATTGTAATATAGTAATGTAATTTTGACTGTACAAGTAAAAAAAATGAGACCTATATCAGGAAGAATTCTGAAAATACAGCTGTGCTAAATCATAAAGTCTCTCAATCAATACTCAGTAAAAAAAACAAACTAAGAAGACAGTGTAAAGGAATTTTTTGAACCCAATTAAAGTAGAAGACGTACAAAATCAAGAACTCCATCAAAGGTGAGCCGGTTTTCAGCAGAGATGATATAGTTCCCATGGCCTGCTGAAGATTGAGAAGACTAGTGGCGTTAAATTGAGATGATATAGTTCCCAGACAAATAATTAGCATTGAATTACAAGTTTTTTTTATTGAAACATGTTTTTTATTTACTACATTTGTTTAAATAGTTCATTGCTTGGCTTAAAATAGGGGTGTAAGTGAACAAATACGTTTCCTAAAACTTGTGGACAAGCCTAAAGCAACCCTTTTTTTTTTTTACCCGAGGGAGTATAAACAAAAGAATTAATTAGTAATGAAAACAGAACGAAGTGATAACTATCAAAGCAATAGCTAGCTTCACATTCCATTCCACTTTCTGTGAGATACCTCGGTGGGAAGGATCAGCATCTAAGTCATTACAATGAATAAGAGACCATGAAAGTCCTTATTCTAGATCATGCTTGACACCCGTCATTGCTCAAAGAGCTGCAGAAGAAGCATACAAATTCATTCAGGTCACTTAGTATGTAGACTTATTAGTTGGACGTTGTCTGTTTTGGAATTCCTTTTGTTAAACGTCCTTATTAGAATATTTTAAACTTCCAACTCTATGAAAAATTTATTTTTCTCTCTTTAGTTTGAGAATAAGTTTGTTATGTCGATGAAATGATATAAATATGGTTTAGTATTGTTGATCGTTGAGTTTAATTTATTCTAAACTCATGATGTAATAACATCCGGTTCTGGGACAATGCGTGGGTTGAAGATGGCCCCCTGAGCGGATCGACGGATGTGGGAGGTTTAGGAACTACGAGCAGCCATATGGTGGAGGACTACTGGATTCACTACTAGAAAACAACAATTAGACATCTGTTGTCAACAGATGTCTTTCAAAAAAAATTCCGATCTCTTTGTGTGTGTAGTAAAAGATCTAAACTTTCCACATCGGTTTTAAGCAGATGTCTTTCCTGAGTTAAGACATTGATTTTATTTTGAATATAGATTTAAATCAATCCCTCAAATTTGTTTTTGATATGTTCACTTGTCGTTAAACCCTTGTTATTTTCCATTTATAATATCTTGAAGATGTCCATACCAAGCCAAAATTTGACATTTACATCACTATTTTTTTAAAAAGAAATGTATTAAAATAAAATAGACATCTTTTTTATTATATTGATTGTGTGTATATTAATTTCACATATGTAAATTTTAATTTTTTTATGGTTTTAAAATAATATACGCCATGAAATATATACATAACCGATGTATTAATATAATATAGACATCGTTCTTAGTTTATTCATTAGGCGTATATTAATTTTATGTTTATAATACGTGATATTATATTGTTTTAAAGTAATGCACTATATAGATTGTGTATATAAACGATGTTGTTATTACTATTAACAACAATTTATTTATGAAAAAACAGATGTTTTTGTATTATTCAACACCATTTCATATTTTTATAATGATGTTATTGTTATCAATATATATCAGTTTATATTATCATCTTAATGTAAAAACATCATTTGCTCGTTGCTACACCCTTTGCTCGATAAAAGACAATTTTTCTATTGGAAACGAAAAGATCGATATTTTAATTAACTTATAAAAAAATACAATATATGACCATTAACATTGAGCTAGCAACAATAAAATATGCTAGACAACGACACTATACTTCAATGTGTAAATACGTATTACATATATCTCAGTTGCTCTCATAAAAACACAACAAAAATTATACCATCGCCAATTGTCCATTGCTTGTTCCTTTCCTCCCCAAGGGTTATACAAGCAGCTGCAAAAGTAGCTAGAAATTTTCTTGCAGAATCCATTGCCAGGTTTACGTCTTGTACCTGTGATTTACTCCAAGTCAATACAAAAGAAAGGTATTCACCTCTTCCAAAAAAAAAAGAAGGTATTCACCTCTTCCAAAAAAAAAATAAGGTATTCACCCTTACATAAACACAATCAATAGCTTTAGGAGGACCAGGGCCAGGGCCACAAAGGTGCAAATACATAAATATTTTGAAATATTAACCCGGATTTTTCTACTTAGAATTTTTACCATCGCAACACTACAAATGCGAGTAAAAGTATCCAAACAAAAAGTATCAACGTCTAAATGCAACAATCATCTTATTGTAATATAGTAATGTAATTTTGACTGTACAAGTAAAAAAAATGAGACCTATATCAGGAAGAATTCTGAAAATACAGCTGTGCTAAATCATAAAGTCTCTCAATCAATACTCAGTAAAAAAAACAAACTAAGAAGACAGTGTAAAGGAATTTTTTGAACCCAATTAAAGTAGAAGACGTACAAAATCAAGAACTCCATCAAAGGTGAGCCGGTTTTCAGCAGAGATGATATAGTTCCCATGGCCTGCTGAAGATTGAGAAGACTAGTGGCGTTAAATTGAGATGATATAGTTCCCAGACAAATAATTAGCATTGAATTACAAGTTTTTTTTATTGAAACATGTTTTTTATTTACTACATTTGTTTAAATAGTTCATTGCTTGGCTTAAAATAGGGGTGTAAGTGAACAAATACGTTTCCTAAAACTTGTGGACAAGCCTAAAGCAACCCTTTTTTTTTTTTACCCGAGGGAGTATAAACAAAAGAATTAATTAGTAATGAAAACAGAACGAAGTGATAACTATCAAAGCAATAGCTAGCTTCACATTCCATTCCACTTTCTGTGAGATACCTCGGTGGGAAGGATCAGCATCTAAGTCATTACAATGAATAAGAGACCATGAAAGTCCTTATTCTAGATCATGCTTGACACCCGTCATTGCTCAAAGAGCTGCAGAAGAAGCATACAAATTCATTCAGGTCACTTAAAAGTGTTAAATACCTTGGTGTGTCTAGAAAGATCAACAAATCTCCATAATAAGCAGGATATAATTAAAAAACTGAAACAAACCGCAACTCTAAGAGAAAACCAAAAAAAGGTTACACCAAGTCCTTCACATAAAATCTATGTTGTGAATATTGTATTTTAATGTGATAAAATACATGTAATGACCTGAAATATCAAACACAAGTCTGTGTTTGCATTGAAGAGAAATCAAATATTTATCCTTAAATACGGCTCCTAAAAGTGGTAATGTGTCCAAAATGTTTAATCAAGACCACTCAGTATAGCAAAAGGTTGCAACGTCATATTTTCACTAGCACGTGATCCCACACAAGGGTTAAGCATGCTTCAATGGAAGATTTATGCATCAAGAGGTGATTGATATGAATGTCACCATAGTTAATTCCTAATCAGAAACTCAAAGCAAAAACTACATGTAGACGTCTTTCTGATAACTCTTTTTTTGCTTTCTGCCAGAACAGATAGCATAACCACCAGATGAATTTAATTCTAAACTTAATAAATTGTTTCAATTCTAACATGACAAACATCTAAACTATAACAAAATTTAACTTACTAAATTTAACATGACAAACTTCCAAGCTTTTAATTTAACTTACTAAAAACTTCTAAACTTAATTTATCTTAACAACTTATATAGAATGAAAGCATCAGTAACCTTAATTTAACTAAAAATAATTCTAAATGCATTTATAGAATCAAAACATCAATAGAAAAAAAATCCAATAGCAACTTGATCAGCATTGCAGAAACTTGTATCAGCAAAGCAACACAACAAAACATAGCAACAATGCTAGCAAAGCACATCAACTTGTATCAAAGCATCAGTACAAATAAACTACATCAAAGCATAGAAAACACAGCAGCAAAAAAACACATCAAAGGATAGCAACAAAAAAATTCAAGGATAACAGCAACACAACAAAGGCAATATTTGTAAAAAGCGGATTCCTTAAAATCTAATGTGAATAGGTACTGAAGAGTGGCTTACCTAAAAAAACATAGGAGAGTGGTATTCTAGGAGGAGTGGCATCTAATGGTTGTTGATGTTGCACAATCGCCGAGCCTAGTCAAATGAGCACAAGCTTGAAGGAATGCCATCACTGGGCTGATTCCAGATTTGAAGCCCAACCTCTTTCAATTCTTCTAAGGTCTTAACATCTCCTTTTAAGATTTTCTTGCAAAAAAGGGAACAAAGAGTTAGTTCTCATGCAATAAGCCAGGTTAAGATTATAACGTTTTCAATAAATTGGATCAGAAAAACAGAGAAATTCCACACATTCAGAACATATATTTCATCTCAAATTATGCAAAAAAAAAAGAGAAGGGAAACATCGGATATGAATTGATGCTTAGTAAACACATATAACTACTATTAAAGAGCACCATAATTCTTCACAGGAATACATCATGTATGAGTATAAAATGCAGCAGTACAAAACAACTCAAATCATAGGTAGTATTGCCAGGAATGAACCAATTTTAACGCAAAGGAATTTCACAACATATACCCAAATATGTGACAGAAAATAGAACCAAATATCTCATGACAAAGGATCAGAAAAAATACATTATCAACAAGAAATTAAGGCAAGCATGATAAGCTATCAAAATCCATGTCACATAAGACCATATATAAGGGCTAAAGTTGTTGCACACAAGCCTGAATGTGGTTTTACAAGTTCTAGAACCTCAACCATCAGAAGTAGCAAGAAAAACTAGCATTAATATTACCGTGAAAAAGAGAAATAAATAGCTATATGTTCTAGCATCAATTTGAAGGGCAAAAACTTAAGTCCATAACATGACCACATAAATAGGCAAGAGTTTCGAGTAATGATAATGTAAAAGCCATATGAAGGGTAATAAAGGAGAAGGCATAGGGATAAAAAAAGCATGAGAGATAGGCGAGATTAGAGCACATAGGAACATATGGACATCAACATAGAATCTTTAAGAGAGTGCATGATTTCCACTCAAAAGAACCAGATAGGCCTAAATACATCTAAAGTCTGAAAATAAAAGATATACTCGTGATTATTTCAGCAATCAAGTATTAAGGGCCAAGAAGATTCCTAAGCACGTAAGAAACTTTAACTCAAATTTCTTATATAAGGAAAAACATGACAAATCATGAAACACTTATATAGGGTTGAATTTTAAAGCATTAAACATTGAAGCAAAAATCAGCAAGTGTTCAACATCTCAAAGTTTTAGGACAACAACAAATCAGTGCATAAATCATGCTAAAAGACCACATAACCACGTCAGAAAATTCAGGAAACCCATATATGTCATATACTCATATAGAGAAACATCAAGGATATGGCAGACAGAGAGAATTCAGCAACAACTCGCAATAAAGACCGTAAACAAGAGCACAACAATTCAGAATCCATAAGCCAAGTATAGCTTCCAGTCAGTCCTAGCCAAGATTTCAGCAATAATACTTATTAAAATGTATAAAATTGAATCCAATTCGAATGAACCGGTCTCATCCTTTTTCGTAACCAATCTAACCTGAACTAGCATCTTTTGAGCTACACGATTCTTGGGAATGGAGACAAACTAGCAGGCTATAATCCATGATCCTATCCTACTCGAGATATGAATAAGAGAGGGAAAAATCAGATCGGAAACCTCGTATCTAAGGACGGAAGAAATTGGTAGCAAAAGGGTGGATAGATCTATTAGGGTTAGAGAGGACTTACCGATGATTGTGGTCAGTGTTGGTGTCGGCGTCTTCTCCGTAGTCGCCACCTATAGGGAGAGAGAGGAAGAAGACGAGTGTGCCTAACCGGTGGTTGTCGGAGGAGGTGAGCCACGGGAGAGGCAGGGTTTGTCTTCGGCGAGAGTTTGTGGGGGCGATTCGAAGTGGAGGGGAGGAAGGGTTGAGGTTTGGAGAGAGGGAGGAAGTTAGGGTTTGTCTCCGATGGGAGTTTTTGGGGGCGATTTGAAGTGGAGGGAGGAAGGGTTGAGGTTCGGACTCTGGAGAGACGTTGCAGAACCAAAGACAGGGGAGATGGAGAACTGGAGAAGGTCCCAGGTAGATATGAGATAGGGAGAAGAGGAGAAAATAAATTTTTCTAATGGTGAAGAGAGATGGAAAATGTGGGGAGATGGGAAACTTTTTTGCAAGCTCTTCCAATTTTTCTAATTGTTAGAAAATTCTTGAATTTTGAAAGTCCCTCCAATTTTTTCTACTTAATTCAATCCCGCTCATTTAACTTGGAAAATTCAAACCCACGCGCGTTTTGATTATTTTTAAGAATGAGCAATTTCACATCTGTCAAAAAATTTAACAGATGTCTAAATATTTGTTAACATCATAAATTTAATAATTGATGTAAAAAACAAATTTAACATCAGCTGTTTTCTTGAAAGACTTAAAAGACGTGATGTCTAATTGCATAATTCTAGTAGTGATTAGGGGGAAGGGATGGGATTGGGACAGATTTGCCCATCTCCTGCCCAACTCTACTCTGATGAAGATGGCGGCTATGGCGGTTACGGATGCTGAAGACCGTTATTGCTGGGCGCCGAGCAATGATGGAGATTACACGGTCAAGTTCGGATACTCCACGATCTGTAAAGCTGAGGAGTTTCGATCGGCGGATGCATCCTTTGTGCCGAAAATCTGGAATCTAAATGTCAGTGAGCGGATACGCCACTTCGTGTGGCTGATGGGCAATGGGGGAGTCATAACAAATGCCGAAAGACTCAGAAGACACTTAGGTAATTCCGACATGTGCTCTTTATGTTTAAATGGTAGCGAGTCCCTTATACATCTTTTAAGAGATTGCGCGTCTGTAAGTAGCTTCTGGATGCAGGTTGAAGGCGCCGAACGGGAGGATAAGAAGCAACATCTCTTCGGCCAGCAAAGGGCCTGAAGACACTAGCTGGAAAGAGTTCTTTGTGATTGCTCTGTGGAAGATTTGGACGAGAGTCGAGACGTAACGACGTTGTTTTCAAGGATAGTTGTTGAAGGCCGATTACCCAAGGAAGCTGCGGAGTAATTGCGAGGAGCTACACCTTCGCCAGAAAGAACATCATGGGGGCGTCGAAAGCAAAAGAGCGGATCCCCATTTCAATTAGCTGGTGTGTGCCGCCCCCAGGCTGGATGAAGATTAATGTCGACGGAGCCGTGAAGAGTTCTGGAGCTGTTGCTGCGGGAGGTTCCATCCGTAACGAGAAGGGTGACTGGGTTGTTGGTTTCGGACACAACATAGGGTTCTGTTCGGTGGTGGAGGCCGAGCTCTGGGGTATAGTGAAAGGCGTGGAGCTAGCCTGGAGCATGGGCTTTAAGAAGGTGATCTGTGAGACTGATTCGATGCGCATTGTTGATCTCTTGTCGAAACCAATAAGGGATTCTCATCCGTGTGCTAGTCTGGTGAATGTTTACAATGGCTTCCGTCGAAGGAGGTGGAACGTCCAGTTCCGGCACGTCTTCCGGGAGGCAAATGGTCTTGCGGACGGTTTAGCTAATTTTGCTTTTAATTTACAGCTTGGTTTCTCCCGGTTGAACAATTGCCCTGAATGTTTGTTACTTTGTGCTAGGAAGGATGCCATAGGAGTCCCCATGCTCCGATGGGTGCCTTCCTAGTTTCACCTCTGTTTTTTGCTGAATAAAGCTTCCCCGCGGAGAGGGGCCTCGCCCTGTTTGTCTACCAAAAAAAAAATCTACAAGAAATCAAAAGTTTTGAATGTTGGTTCGAAAACACCAGTAAAACTTTCTTTTGCATTCAAAGATAAGCTTTTAATTTCACTTAAAATTAAAGTTTTGATTGGTTTTATTATTTATTTATTTTTCTTCCTCTGTACCATGACTTTTAAGTTAGTGAGAAAAATTGAATCCCCATTATTTTATACGGCCTCTAAATTATTTAGTTTTTATGTTATGTTTAAGTTAATTGTTTGAGAATATATCGGTTTATCTCACATATACTTTTATACAAGTTTAACATAACTTTGGTTGAGTTTGTTCGGATCAATATATGTGTTATTGTAAAGTATCACAAATCATTATCAAAATGTAACTAATTGAGTTTTAAGGATTTTATTATATTTTAGTTATTATTTATTTTATATTATTATTTTATTTTATTATTAATTTTATTAACAAATTTTTATACAAAAAAATCAAATATTTATAAAACATTATATTAAAGGATATCAAAACGTAACTTATGCAATAAATTTGGTTATTTACTCTTTATTGGATAAATAAGTGAAAAAAATATTAAACAGTATGTAAAGAAGAGTACTTACTCTTATATGATATACTAAAATATAATTTATTAACAAAACGCGCAAGGGCGTGGTAACCGTTATAATTTATTTATTAAAGTTATGTGTGTTTCTATTTTTTTTAAAGTTAAAATCAAACTCGTTTGTTTTTTCAAAATACTTTAAAAATTGTACCCCCGTATTTAGAAAACGGGTCTATAAAATAGTTGTACTCCCGTATTTGAAAGAGGGGTATAATTAAAATTGTACTTTCGTTTTTTAAATACGGGAGTACAACCCAGTTTTACAACTCCCGTTTTTTAAAAACGAAAGGCAAAACTAAAAGTTGTACTCTCGTTTTTCAAATACAGAAGTACAACTTATATTTAACAGTCCCGTGTTTTAAAAACGGAAGGCATAAAGTAACTTTCCATTTACACTTCCGTTTTCAGGGCACGGAAGTATAAAGCCTTTTTGAGTGCCCACCCGAAATCTTTTGTGGTAGAATTAGAGGATGACATTGGGGGAAAAGTAAATCAATTCCGGTGGGACACCCAAAAAGAAAATACACTTCCGTATTTTGAAAACGGAAGTTGTGATATATTTATTTTTTTATTTTTTTATTTTTTGAAAAATATTATACATAACTACCGTGTTTGAGCAACGGAAAGTCAAATCACCTTTATACCTTCCATTTTTAAAACATGAGAGAGAAAAACTACTTTTTGCCTTTCGTTTTTAAAAACCGAAAAGACAAATCTGTTTTTTAACTTTTGTTTTGTAAACACGGGAGTATAAGAATTTTTTTTTGAAATATTCAAGAAAAAATAAATATTTACGAAAAAATTCACGAAATTAAAGTATTTACACAAATATTCAAAAATTGCAGGGTTTACAGAGAAACGCGGTCCCAACCCGCGTTTTATTCATAAGCGAGATCTCCCTTCTGGAAAATTTTGGTCAAAGTTAAAGTTGTTATAAAAACACGGTTTCAATCCGCGTCTTTATTGTTTTTTATTTTTAAATTAAAAAAAAAAAGAAATTAATGAGTAAAACGCGGAATCAGCCCGCGTTTTACGTTGTAAATTAAAAAAAAGGAAGGAAGAAGAAGAAGGGGAAAGTGCAGCAATGGGAGGCGGGGAGCCAAATCCCGGAGCTGCAGAAGCCCCGCCCACCGCCGAAAGCGCAGAGCCAGGAGCCTCTTCTTCGCCGCCACCATCTCCGCCCCCTTGGCAATCGGAGTTGAACGCCGCCCCCTTCGTCATCGTCATCACCGACACCATCTTCGCCGCCACTGGCTCCGCCATCTTCGCCCCTGGAGTTGAAGGAAACCTCCTCCGCCTGAACTTCTCCGGCCATTGCCGCCAGCCACCACCTTCCCCGGAGGAGATCCGCGGAAATTGAAGCTTCCTCCGCTGAAATCGATTCAGCCTCCTTCGCTCTCCTCGCCGCCGATATCGAGGCCTACTGTGATTCCTACCACCCACCACCACCGCCTGCGTAGATTCGGCCTCCCTCGTCCTCCTCGCCGCCGGAATCAAGGATTCCTGTGTCTCCCCGCCTCCAATCGCTGCACTTTCCCCTTCTTCTTCTTCTTTCTTTCTTTTTTTTTTAAATTTTACAACGTAAAACGCGGACGGATTCCGCGTTTTACTCATTAATTTCATTTTTTTTAATTTAAAAATAAAAAACAGTAAAGACGCGGATTGAAACCGCGTTTTTATAACAACTTTAACTTTGACCAAATTTTTCCAGGAGGGAGATCTCGCTTATGAATAAAACGCGGGTTGGGACATCGTTTCTCTGTAAACCCTGCAATTTTTTAATATTTGTGTAAATACTTTAATTTCGTAAATATTTATTTTTTCTTGAATATTTCAAAAAAAAAATTCGGAGTATAAAGCTATTTTTTGCCTTCCGTTTTTTAAATACAGAAGTACAAACTAGTTGTTTGTCTTCCGTTTTTTAAATACGGGTTGCTTTCCGTATTTAGAAAACAAAAGGGTATGCTTATTATTATTTTTTACGTCAAAAAAGGGTATGCTTAATATGACGAATATGGTATTTTGCCCTTGTTGCAACGAACTTCATAGAAGAATGTCAAACCATGCATCCAATGGTAACGAAGGAGTCAACAATAATATTTAGGTATTTATGAACTTTTATAGTAGAATTTAATGATAATATTGATTCAATTCGTGAAATTTGATTATTTTCAACGTTGTTTCAATTGTTTTCAGTTTGATAGAATGAACATTATTGGATTCGATTATTCGCCTTGTTTTGCGAATAATTATTACTAGACGGATAAAAAATCGATGTTAGAAAGAGCTCGTCAGATTGCTTTTGTGAACAACTTTGTTCTCACAATTGTAAAATCTTGGAATAGCTCTACAACCCGATGGGGCTCAAGATATTTTGGATGTTACAAATATGGAGAAAATAGAAATCTTAAGAAGAAAATTAGAGGTATTGATGTACCAGTAATAGTCCCGCGTGATAGAAGGTCTAAAAAAATAATTGTCCATTTTGTTGTATGATTGGGAAGCCGAAAGAAATATATGGCGGCTGAGAGTGGAGTGCAGTATGCATAACCATAAACTGTCTCCTAGATTGCAAGATCATCAGATGGTGGGACGATTGACGAATGAGGATATACAACTAGTGAAAGATTTGACAATCGCAATGATATATCCAATTCCCCTTCTCGCAACATTGAAAAAACTTTCAAGGAGAATTGGAGCACGAGACAACAAATTTATAATGCAAGGGCGAGAATCAAGAAGAATGAGATGCAAGATATGACGTCAATGCAACACCTGCATAATATGCTAACGTATCGAAAATTCACTTTTAGTCACAAGCTTCGTCCCGATGGGTCTTTGCAAGACTTAGCATTTGCTTATACGGATTCACTAGAGTTGGGGAAGAAATTCTCATACGTCATGATTATGGGCGCAAGCTATAAGACCAATAGGTAAGCTTAAGTTTTGGTAATGCAAACATTATTCTACTGAGCTCCATGGGAGGAATTTGATGAGTACTTTGATTATCACATTCGGCATGGCAACCTATTTCTTCTACCGAGCTCATACACATCAGATCACCCTGTGTGTCCCATCCCCCATCCCCCCCCGATGATAGACCTTGAGGAGATAAAGTTTAAATTCATTCGTCCATAAATATCATATCTATAATTTATATAAACACATAGATTAATTTTGTTTGTCATTCATCCGAATGTTGATGCAACATCGTCAACATGCTGTTATCATGGTGCTTGAGCTACACGAGCGTGGTCAGGGTGCATCCGCAAATGAGATAACTTTGTTGCATCGTGTGTTGATGGGTGATAATGATCCAGTGCCACATGTCGCCCCATAGTGGATGCCATCCCAACATCAGCAAGTAGGACCCAACCAGCATCGTTACTACACCCAAGAGTAGTTTATTATGTTGATTACTCTAAATTTGTAGTTTAGTATGTAGACCTATTAGTTGGACGTCGTCTATTTTGGAATTCCTTTTGTTCAACCTCCTTATTAGTATATTTTAAACTTGCAACTCCATGAAAAGTTTATTTTTGTCTCTTTAGTTTGTGAGTAAGTTTGTTATGTCGATGAAATGATATATATGGTTTAGTGTTGTTGACTGTTGAGTTTAATTTATTCTAAACTCAAGATGTAATAAAATCTACAAGATATCAAAAGTTTTGAATGTTGGTTCGCAATTAAAGCCAGCAAACCTTTCTTTTGCATTCAAAGATAAGTTTTGAATTTCACTTAAAATTAAAGTTTTGATCGGTTTTTATTTTTATTTTTCTTCCTCTTTACCATGACTTTAAGTTAGTGAGCAAAATTGAATCCCCGTTATTTTATACAGCCTCTAAAATGTTTAGTTTTTATGTTCTGTTTAAGTTAATTGTTTGAGAATATATCGGTTTATCTCACATATACTTTTATTAGTTTATACAAGTTTAACATAATTTTGGTTGAGTTTGTTCGGATCAATATATATATATATATATATATATATATATATATATGTTATTGTAAAGTATCACAAATCATTATCAAAATGTAACTAATTGAATTTTAAGGATTTTATTATATTTTAGTTATTATTTATTTTCTATTATTATTATTTTTTTATTAATTATATTAACAAATTGTTATTTAAAAAATCAAATATTTATTAAACATTATATTAAAGAATATCAAAATGTAACTTATGCAATATATTTGATTATTTACTCTTTATTGGATAAATAAGAAAAATAAAAATATTAATCAGTATGTAAAGAAGAGTGCTTACTCTTATATGATATACTAAAATATAATTTATTAACAAAACGCGGAAGGGCGTGGGTAACCGTTACAATTTATTTATTAAAGTTATGTGTGTTTCCAATTTTTTTTTTAAAAAAAAAGTTAAAATCAAACTCTCGTTTGTTTTTTCAAAATACTTTAAAATTTGTACTCCCGTATTTAAAAAAGGGATGCATAAAATAGTCGTACTCTTGTTTTTCAAACACGAGAGTTATACTTACTTTTATACTCCCGTTTTAAAAAAACGGAAGATATAACTAAATCTCCCAAACCTTTTTAAAAGGCTTTTGAAAATGTACTCCCGTGTTTGAAGGAGGGGAGGTATAATTAAAATTGTACTTCCGCCTTTTGAAATATGAAAGTACAATCTAGTTTTATAACTCCCGTTTTAAAAAAACGGAGGGCAAAACTAAAAGTTGTACTCTTATTTTTCAAAAACGAAAGTACAACTTATATTTACAACTCCCGTTTTTAAAAAACGGAAGGCATAAATTAATCTTCTAATTACACTTCCGTTTTTAGGGCACGGAAATATAAAATCTTTTTTAGTGTCCACCCAAAATCTTTTGTGGTGGATTCGTGAAATTAGGGGATGCGAAAATATTTTCCACTCACATATATTTGAAATACTAGATAGTCTAGATGGTATATAGCAAACCCATCAAACACTGAACATTGTTATCGGGGCATGTACTGAAGACACTAGAAAATATATTTGTACATAATTATACAAGTGTTTGAAGATAAGCCCAATTGCACGCACGCTTACACCAAAATAGGAGGCACAATTAATCAACTCCTACGCCATATCTTATATAACGTCTATATAGGTATATGCGATGGTGCCCGGTTCGACTCCCGGATATAGCCGCTCTATATTTACCAAAATCAAGTAGAAATGTTGAACAAACACATTAATTCCTTTCTCTTGCAGTTTCAGACAAAATCATTCTCTACAATTTGTTGTTGTCGTTGTCCCCACTCTAAGCTGCACTCCTTTGTCTTCCAATCTGTACCTTAATTGTTTCACAAATACGGAGTATATTGCATTTAAAAGCAATGTTCTCCATCATAACGTAAATGATGCCTTCATTCATTCCCATCTACGATACCAAAATGTGAAAAAAGAAATACTCTTTTGGTTCGTAATAAAAAGGCTAATCTTATTTTTCGACACGCATGTTAATGAGGTAAAAACTATATAATTTTTTTTTTTTATAATTTCATACTTAATACTAAGAAGTATAAAAGTGTTAAAAAAATGATTAAAAAGTGATATTTTATAAAAATTTTAACTCGATAAAATACGTGTATAAAATGACAAATGACATTTAATTTAAAACGGAGAGAGTATATTTTAATGCGTAACTATACTTATAATGAAGCTGAACAATTGATTTCTTTCAAGACCATTACCAATTGATTCCCGCCTTGCAAGACTGGCATTTTGTAATTCCCGCCTTTTCAAGACCGTTACCAAAATAAAAGTGTCAGTGTGTGTGTATATATCATTATGATTATATTGTTCCTTTTTGTGCCCTCTGTTTTTGCCCTTTAGTTAGGGACCGGTCCTTCCTCTAATTTGATGTCATGTCCCATGAATCCCCAATAAAGCAAAATGCAACACTAAAGTTCAAAATTACACAAAAGCAAACAGTACGTACCCACTTATCATTACTTAAACCATATTTCATCTCTTTTTTATGAAGATGTCCAAAAAATATAGCTAGAGAGAGAGAGATAACTAAATTTCAGGTGCATCAAACTAGGTAGGTAGCATACTGTTTTCAGGTAAGAATGGAGCAATGCAGCCCTCTTGGATGGCTCTATTACCCACAAGAAGAGGTAAGAAACTGACTAACCAATTTCTGATCTCTAGCTAGCATTCCTTCGATTTACCTTAATATATATGTGAAACAACTCAACAGGACATTGGAGAGCTGAAAAGATTCCTAGTGCGGACCACAATGGAGATGGAGGCTACTGTCATCGCAGCGCAAGACGAGATGTTGAGGAAGGAGGAGGAGCTAGCTCACATGAGGGATCTCCTCCTGGTGGCTCTCAAGGAAAGAGATGAAGCTCAGTACAAATGTCAAAAGCTCCTTGTTCAGAAACACCATCTCCTCCTCAATACCAATCACCTAAAAAAGGCTTCCAAAACCAGCAGCCTCTCCTCTTCCAACACCGATGAAACCATCATCTCTGAGCCTCTTAACCCTCATTTAGTGACACCGTCAGCTCTCCCGCCCAATTATCTAGCTCCAACTAATTTAGGTAAAATAAAAATACATATAACCTTTTTCTTTTTGCATTAATTAGAAGACCAACTTTATAATACTACTATATATTTTGGATCAGGTAAGCAAAGGACATTGCCGGAGAAAGGAAGGCTGCTGCAGGCTGTGATGGAGGCAGGGCCGATCCTTCAGATGCTGCTTCTGGCGGGGCCGCTGCCGCAGTGGCAGCACCCTCCGCCCCAGCTGCACAGAATAGAGATTCCGCCAGTGACAATACCTCCTTCCCCTAATAAGAGAGGCCTTGGCAATGGCAGCTGCTTTGAATTTGATGGGTCTGTTTGTTCTTCACCCAACTACTCAAAGTATCAAAAGGGTGGCTTAAACATCGATTTTTTGGGTCTTTAAGTGCTTTCTTTTTTCACCAACAAAATTGGTAGAAATGGAGCTGAGAGAGATGGGATAATTAAACCCGGCCAAGTTTCTCTCTTTTTATCTTTTCATGGTAGTCAGCTAGTTTTAGCAAAACATGTAATGTAATCAATTAAAGATCGAGGAGGAAATGAATGGCTATAGTGAGTGAGTATTGAGCCAATTATCACATCAACTGATTCACTTTATTTTGTACAATAGTTTGTTTAGTGACTGTCTCTACTCTCTAGAGGTTGTACAAGCCTTAATTCATTGTTGAATGAGAAAGCCAGAAAGGGTGGCATGGGTATATAAAGAATATCCCCAACTTTCAATTCTTTTTGCTAGTTTGTATAATAGGTTTGTGACTTGTACTGATATCATTGTAATTTTATTATAATGTAATTTTTATAAAGATGCATACGTATTCGGTATTCCTCCCCAGTACAAGCTAGGAGATATGGGGGCACCAAACTGGATTTTAAAAGTAAAAGGTTATATACTCTCTTCATTTTTTAACATGCTAATTACATATTTTGTGTCATTAAGTTGTTATTGCAATTTCTCCCCCCCTTTCCCCCTCTTTTTCTAGTTTGTACAGTCAAGAGGTAATCTATGATTGCGGATGGTTTTATTAATAATTTTTTTTAGCAGTGCAATTTCTCTTATTGAATCTAAAAAGTTTTTAAGTATTGAATTTGTATATGAGCTAGACTTTTTAAATAACAACAACAGTATCATTCTTCTTATTATTATTAGTGTAAGGGATTATATATATATCCCATCCACATCATAGGTATCTTGTTATGATGAAATAAAATCATCCACATGCACACAAGAATTACCTTATGGTAGATTTGCTTGCTAACTTGAGTGTGTGTGTGTGTGAGAGCAAAATAGGGTCAAAAAGATTTTGATGAACATAAAATTAAAAATTTCAAGGGACAGCTTTTTGGCCAGTGGTGGTGCTTTTGCTTTTCCTCTGTACTAGTTAGTTATCCATATTTTTTGCACTTTTTTTTTACTAAGCTAGGTGGGAAAAATAATAATACCAACTACCATTCAAGTTGTGTGTGTCTGCCACCAAAGCTGCATTTTTTTCAAGGGATACAAATGGAGTGCATTTAGGTAGTGTGATTACTTAGACTCTTGAAGCATGCAAGGCAGGAAATCATCTCCTCGTCCTTGGCCCTGATCCTAGCCCTAGGGATATGTCAGAAGCGGTGGTTGAGGAGCTGCAGGAAGTCTCGGTGGTTGTGCAGTCGACGAAGCTCCACGACTATGAGGACAATGTGCAACTTTGTGTCCCATAGTGTCTTAGGTAAAGCAGGTGGTCGAACGATCTGGGAATGAAGCAACATAGTGACCTCTCTCAAAACACCCATGGCAAGTGATACTCCTCACTCGCGCATCTTCTCCATAAGCAGTCTGGACTAGTGGTGGGGGTACTCTCGATGCGACTCCATGATATCCACCTCTAAAGCCTCCTCTCCGGGTCCTATCGTCTCTGCGAGCATCAGCTAGCCTCGCCCTCTTAACTTCAGAGCGAACAGTAGAATATGAAGTTTCGAAAAAGATCATCTGCTGATCATACATGAGGATGACCTCCAAAAATCGATCTAACTGCTCCCAACCTGGACGGGTGCAGAAGAACAATAGGTGGCAACCTCATCGATAGTGTGCGAATCCGACTCTCATCTGAAGGACACAAGTGACCGCAGTATACCAGTTCCTTCTTGAACCGGCCCGAGGAAAATAGCAGATATACAAGTTGATCGGTTGTAGATGCCATGCAGGAAGGATACCTCACGAGTTGTCTGCATCCCCGGAGGACAATACTCTCGCAGTATTAGGGCTCTAAAAGCATCATAAGTCCACTTGACCCGCTCGGGCTTATACACGGACCATCTGCCGAATGCATCCCTTCGCAACAGACCAGCGGCAAGTCTCTATCTCTCAGAAGCTGGTACAACAACATGTTCGAACAACCATCCATCTCGCGGAACCATCTCTCAACGTCATCTCCAATCTCTCCAACGAAAATCGGCGAGCGGCACTGGGCCAGCGTCTTGACCCAGTCGATGCGCTTCTCAGGGCGCGCATCGGCTACGGGCTCGACCGGCTGAACTAGAACCTCGCGCGTCGTAGATTGAGCTCCTCCTCGTAGCTCATTCAGAATGTCATGCAATGCGGCCTCCAGCTGAGCAATAGCCATCTCTGGCGGAACCGAAGCTCTATCATCGACCGGTGGTGGCGAAGCCCGCTCCTCAGTACGATCATCAGCAACCCGCTCCTCAACGAGATCATCAGCGGCTCACTCCTCAGTGTGAGCGTCAGCAACTCTCTCCTCAGTGCGATCAGCAACAACTCGGCGAGGGGGACGCGCGTCCCCTGCCGCGACGTGCCCTACCCCCACGCCCGATCGGACCGCGTCTCGTGTCGACCATAATTGCTACATGAACGGTTAATTTAAACACTCAGCACGGAAGCACTCAACGATTAATATAATCCTTTTCGAGGAGAATCGCCCTTGGGCCCAATTGAATATAGATGCATACAAGCACATAGACGATCTATGTCGTCCTTCGAGGGACGGCTGACTAGAGGGGCAAAACCTCACGGCCTCCTAACCCATGCTACTCCAACCTTCGGGCTCCTGGGAGTCTTCTAGACCCATCTATAAATAAAAGCTAGTATTTTGCCTACCGTTCCCCGAGTTCTACATCCATAAGGGATGTCTATCGCTCGTTCTGTACCCACGAGTTTGATCCTATAGGTTAACCTAGGGTTAGATCTAATTAAATTCATTTTTCCCTTTTGAAAACACTTTAAAACCATTTGACATCATTGGGCTATTTTCAAAACCATCTTCAACCTATCATACTCGAATTGCAAAACCTGACTCTAATACCACATTTGTAACGGCCCGGGATTAGAAATCCCGAGTGACATTTCGAAGGAAGGATCCTTCGTTAGGATCTTGCACTCCGAGTACAAGTCGAATGTTTGAATACAAAAAATGTATTTTTATGAACCAATCACATTTTTTGAAAAATTGTCATGCATTGCATATATGTGTGTTATTAAAGATATCCATCTAGTTTGAGTTTGTCTTATCAACTTTATTCTAGCATGATCTTATATATCTCATGGAATTCTGGAATGATTTAACCTTGTCTTAAAATTGTTTTTATGTGAAATAGGAGTTGGCATTGGTAATTGAGCATGTATGATCTAAGTTTTTAATCATGTTTGATATCCAACAAAAAAAATTGTCCTAGCACTACTAGAATTCTGTTATTTAACATCGGTTCATTAACATCAGTCAGAAAAACCTGCCATGTAAAACAGTTTTTTTACATCAGTTAATAAATTTGTGATGTTATAAATAAAACAAACACCACACTATTTTTGGACCGATGTTAAAAAACAGGTTTTGAAAAACATACAAGCGCGGGATTTGTCCCGCACATGTGAAATACACCCGAAATATTTCAACACTTGAAAATTTTTGAAGGAAAAAAAAACACACCCCCAATTATACTTAGAAAAATAAACGAAACTCTAGAAAACCCTTTTCATTCCCTCTTCCAGATCTGAAACTTCTTCTTCCTCGACTCTTCTCTCCCTTCCCACCTCGGCACCTCCCATTGAACCCTTCTCCTTCAATCCACCGAGAAAGAGGCAGATGGAGTCGGACAGGGAGCTCCGAAGGCAGATGAGGTACATTGCAGACGACGTACTCCTTTCTGGTTCGCTCTTCGCTGTTTCTCCGCTTCTTCAAACACCATCTTTCTTCTCCATAGGCAAGGTACTTCGCTTCTCATCTCTTTCGCCTATTCCCCTTCTCCTCAAATCAGATCCAGAGTTTTTGTTTTGATTAAGTTTTCTTCGATCTAGGGTTTTCTTGTTCGCTCTTCGCTCCGTCATATTCGTTCGTCGTCGTCGTCCTCTTCTGGCTTGCCTTCCGTCGTCTGGAAATTCGAAGCAATATTCTGAGTTTTTCTCTTACCACCCTCTGATTCCGATTCCAAATCTGTGCTATAAAAATCATGAAGTCCCACCTGGCTTAAGGTATTGAATCACTCTTCGTTCGTTCAATTTATTTTGCGACTTTTCTGTTCTGCTTTAGCTTCTATTATTTTTTTCCCCGGTGATGCAGTCGGAATTTGTGGCCAGATCTATTCCGTTTCATTGTTGACTGATTTTTTTTTCTTGATTTCTAGTGAGACTGATTGAGTTATTGAAGAAGTTTTTACCATGAATTGGTTCACCTCCTATATTTTGTTGATTCTCCCGATCCTCTTTTTTCATCAGTAAGAACTGATATCCTGGTTGATGGTGTTCTTTTTCTACTAACAAATTTTTACTATTAGCAAAATAAAGAAGATACTTTTAGATGAAATCTGTAATTAATCCCAAAATGTCACTGGAAATCTTAAAGTCCATTTCAGGGATAAAGGTTAGTGATTACTTATTCTTCTAATCTTAAAGCGCACAATCAATCAGCATTCTTTCTTTCGACAATTTTAGTCTTGTTAGACTAGAGAATATATCACCTTGTATAGCTTCAAAGTGGAGGGTTTCTGCTATTTTAGATATATTTTTGTAATGAAAGCTCTTTTAGATATTAAACAAATTAGAAACCATTTTTTTAATATCAAATCACATTCTGCATTGTAGTTAATTCCTTGTGAGATCTTTGAGATCATTTATAATCTGTTTGAATGCATCCTTTCTACCATGATCCATTAAATACTTTTATAACTCAGGGTTGTTTACTTTCGGTAATTGAAGAAATAGTGGGCTTAAAAAGTTAAAATAATGAATTAATGGTTGAAATCAACATCTTAGCAAAAACAAAACAGCAATATTGGCATCTAGAATTAATGGCTGATTAACCTAAAACCTAAAAACCTGACTAAAATCATGTTTGCACTCAAGATTCATTGATCCCGCCTATAGCATTTTAATTCTTCATATCATTCTTGCATATTCTGTTTTAAGTTGTATGTATACATTTCCATCTTCCAATAGGGGAATGTTGTGAGATTCGATTAAAGGTTTATGTATGCTTAGATCTTAAAGAGTAATTTCATATAATACTTAACACTTTACATTATAAACATAGCCTTAGTTATTCATTAAATCTTGTTTCTACTAGGCATGGAGTAAACACATGGAGATGGGTATGTGAATTGCAACGGTTGGTAGCTTGGAATAGGTATGTGAATTCAATTCTTAGTTCACTTACTCGCCGATAATTTTAATCAAAGTAAAGTTCAATATTTGTAAGAGGGGGTAGAATTATTTTTAAAGAGCCTTGCAGAAAAGGTAGCCACTTGAAAGGAACTGATAGTTTTTAATTAGCAAGATAAACTGTTTGCACTGATTGGCTTCTAGGTAGCTTGAAATTTCGTATTGATTAATCTGACTACTGGAATATTCATTTTCCCATCAATTGTCTTAACGGTTTATATTCTTTGTTGTATCATAGGCAGGTGTACGTTGATCCTGGAAGGGTTACCTGCTCAAGGCCTGCTAGAAGTAATTAATAAGTCAATTAAGGGAGCCAATGTTCCCCAAGTCGACCCTCAAGAGGTAGTATCTGTTGAGCAGGTTAGATGCTCATCCGTAGCTACTTCTTAGATGTTCTTGACTGGGCTAACAAAGATGTATGGTATTATCATCAAGGCTAAAATAGGTAAATCATGAAAAATCTTGAGCAACAGTACGCCGTCTATTATTGGGTCACATTATTTTGTATGCACTTCAAATTGATGTTTTAATAGTCTTTGACTACCTAGCTTGTGAAACAGTGCACCTTTGATGATTTCTGGGAGTTTTTTGTCAAATTTTTTTGGAAGTTCTTTATTTATTTTGGCAGTAGACTCATAGATGTGCAATTTGAGCTTTGAATGGTCGAATTTGGTCAAGTATTGAAGGAGTTGTGATGATTTAAACTTACTGATTAATGGTGAGTTTATAAGAATCCGGACCTATAATTGGTAATTTAGCCCTTTTTATTTTTAACATATTCGACCATTTAAACCCGGACCTGTAATTGCTTAGCCATCTTGTTGTCTTGCAACAGAATCGTGATGGATTTGTTATGGGAGAAGGAGCTGGAGTCCTGCTTATTGAGGAAATGGAGCATGCTAGGGTACAACATTGTAGTTGATTCATTGTATAAGAACAAATTAAATTGCTAGTCTTTTGTTCTTATTATATAATTCTGCAGCAAAGAGGGGCAACTATATATGCGGATTTTTTGGGAGGGAGCTTTACTTGTGATGCCTATCACATGACTGAACCTCATCCTGAAGGTAAAGACAATGCTTCGATTTTTATTTCTCTGTTTCTATGCAAGTTTGTAAAGTTTGTTGAAAATCATCTATCATGAAGTGTAATAATCAAAATACATTTTCCTATTTTGACAAGGCAATTTCTATTTATGGGTGGGTTTCCGTTGCATACTGAAGTGTGCCATATTTTTGTGTTTCACCTTTTTGTTCTTGCTGTGAAATCATTAGACCAAGAATTAGATAAAAGTTACCTGCTGTGACCAGACTCCAGAGCATTAGTATCTTATAAATCACGCATTAAAGGCAGTTACATTCTTGGCCAGTGAGTGCAGGTTCTTCTGATGGCCAGAGAGCTTGGTTTTGCTGGTAGCTTAGTTGATTCTTTGGGTTGCCTTGGTTTCTCTCAGTGTTTTTTTGGCATTGCTTTTAGTCTTAAATTTGAGTAATCAGTGTTTATGTGACATCTTGTGTTGATTTCCAATCTTAACTCTATCAGAAACTGCTGCAACAGTGCTATCATACTTGAGTAATCAGTGTTTATGTGACATCTTATGTCATCCTCTTACAACTCCTTAATTGATATGTGTACTTGAGTGCATAAACCTTAGGGCTGTATTAGGAGGTGTGGCCTCTTTATACTTTCTATTCCCGATCCTTCTTTCATGAATTCTGTTGCATATAACATTTCAGTGTGTCGAGGAAAGGCTACGTGGAGTATTAAGCAACATGATAAGAATTTCCAAACTGGTCAGTCTTTACTCTACTGAAATAATATATCATATATCATTTTCACGTTTGTTGCTGGAATTAGATTATATGGCAATTAGCATTATATGGGCTGCATGGGTCAATACTTCAGTTTAAGCAGTCCCTTTTAATTCCTAGATGTTATAAGTTAGTTCGTTTTGCTTATACTCTTCTTCAATTCATTTCTTTTAGCGAGTTGATTATGAGAAATCAAGGCACTGTACTATTACCTCTGATGTTCGGCAACAAATTTTAGAAATAAATTGTAAAGCTTGAGAAGAATGGGATAAAGAGCAAGCTGAAGCAGACAAGCTTCAAAGACTCAATGAAGTGAGTTTCTTCTCTTTTTTTGTGTGGGAAAATGATTTGCCTTCAATATAAAGCTATGTGGATATCATGGCCTGCTGATATGGTATGTAATTGGCAGGCTAGATCATGTGGAATAAGCCAGTAGGAAAATCATCACACCGAGTTTCTAAATAAGGACATGGGGATATCAGTAGGAAAATCATCACACTGAAGTTTTAGTATGGAATTGGATTTGTAATTTACACAAGTATAGTCCTTAAAAAATAACTGCTTGATGATGGTATAAGATTTAGTCCTTAGTAATCTTTTATTCACTATTTTACCTTCATTTTTTGTCTATTACCTTTGCAGTCACGTTTTAAATCTTTCGAGAAAGATGAATCTCATGAGGGGAATTGATTTGAAGAAGATAGATAGCGACAAAGATGAACACACAAGTTCTACTAAGCTTCTACTTCGGTTCATCAGTTTGTTGCTCAAGGCAAAGTTATTAAACATATCGTTTCTTGTAATGGTGTATGTCTATATATACTGGTTCTGAAAACTTATTCTCTTTGGTTGGTACTGTCGTTTGGTGTATGTGTATATATAGATAGGAACATGTTCTCTTTGGTTGGTATTGTGGTCTGGTGTGTATATATATATATAGACAGGATATTGAGTTTATGAACCAAATTGCTTCAGTTCATAAGCTAGCACATCGGATTTACGACCAATAGACAATGATTTATTGTAACGAAAGACATCGGTTTTACAAACTAAAAACATCAGTGTTATGTACTAAAAACATCAGTTTTATGAACTAAACACATCGGCTTTACGTATAAAAAACATCAATTTACGAATTAAACACATCATTTTTATGAACTAAACATATCATTTTTACGACCTAAACACACTAGTTTTAGGAACTAAACACATCTAATTCACTAATAATTTAAGATGTCTTTACTATATATAAACAACGATTTTAAAACCAAAAAATGATTTCAATATACGTAATAACATCGGTTTTGTATTTATTCCATATAGCCAAATTTTGTGTGGAAAAATAACATTATAAATTATAGAGAGAAAATGAATATACATATGTAGGATTTCTATACAAGTGATGTCTCTTTTATATTAAAACATCGTTTTTATAATT
This sequence comes from Persicaria tinctoria, assembly GCA_037127255.1. NCBI lineage: Eukaryota > Viridiplantae > Streptophyta > Magnoliopsida > Caryophyllales > Polygonaceae > Persicaria > Persicaria tinctoria. Next base: position 34,016,630 of record JBANSL010000012.1, on the reverse strand, counting down.
AGAAACGATGTTATAAATAATATAGACATCGGGTTCTGGCCGATGTGAAAAACTTTTGACTTTTAACAACACCCACATAGACATCGATTTTTTTTTTGAAAGACATCGGCTATTACCCGATGTTAAATAACAAATTTCTAGTAGTGTAGTGAGAATTTTGGCCTTTAAGGGATTACATCTATACTCCATTTTGCTTTTGTTGTGTGATTTACTCTTCCTATGCGTTTATCTTTGAGTATTGACATGGTTATTTATTTTCGAGGCCGATTATATTCATGATCATTGCTTGATAAGTCCAAATGATAGAGGTACTTTTTAGCAACATCTTATCCATGTCTATCTTATGTTATATCTTGCTTTGAGGCCAATTTGAGCCTTTAGCCTATTTTATTTGTAAGCTCCACAAAATTATTATTCCTAGCCTATGATAAGCCTTACCCTTTCCGGGAAAATTAAGATTTAGAGTTGGTTATGAAAATTCACTTAGAGTTATGGGGAAAAAGCTAAAGTGTGAGATTGTCATGATTTATGGTTTTGAAGGAGATGTAATGTTATGTGCTTATAGTTTCCCTCGTAATATGTTATATTGCATTTTTTTCGGCTCAATAAAAAAATCAAAAAATAAACAGTAGCTTCGAAAAAAATCGAAAAAAAAAAAGAGAAAGAAAGAATAAAGAGCCATTTTATCTATTTTTGCATATGAGAAGTTGGATTGATGTTGGGTTGAGAGTTACTTGAGTTGGGTGTTGTATATGCATGTTTGAGCATGTTTGAGATATTTGAGATTATTGGAGCTTATTGATATATTATGAGAGTTATGTTATTTGAGTTATGAGCATATTGCTATATTTTGATAGTTGTGTTATATTGTGAGCTTGATGTATATTTGAGTTGGTTTGTATTATGTTGGGAGTTTTAGGAATCTTATTTTCTTGGAATTAAAATAACCATATGACCAAATACAATTCCTTTCCCTTATATTTTTACCAAACCCCATTACAACCCTACCGAATGGAATCTTCAATGAAGGTTTCCATTGAGCGAAAGTCCTCTTGATGTTCTTGTTTTTTCTTTGATGTATCCGGTGGAAATTTGGTGATATAAATGTCAATATTTGATTCAATGCTTGTATATGGAATTGAGGTGAGTGTATGCTTAAAAGCCTAAACACATGAGAGCGAGAGAAACACATATTTTCCCTTGTGAAGTTGGATTGTTAAGCATGCAAGCTACTTGATCGCCTACATAAATGTTATGACGTTTTTGTGCCTTGTTCATATGTGCACTATTAATTGAAGTTGCTTTTGATGATGAATACTTGTGAAAGAATCTGCTGTGGGGTGCATAGATTATGTTTAAATTTCATGGTTGCTTGAGGACAAGCAAGAGCTTAACTGTGGGGGGATTTGATAATGCATATGTTAGATAGGCATTATAGGTAGTTCTTATTGCATTTAGATAGTGGTATTGCATATGTTTTGGTCTATTTCTATATCTTTCTTGTGAAGTATTCGAGTTCGGAATCTACGCCTTTTTAGTGTTTATTCTGCAGTTTTACGTTCTGATCTTGGATGGGATCTTGGATGAGCTTAAATGACTGATTTTGGAGGATAAGAAGGATAAGGAAAGAGCATCAAAGGAGCAAGGAAGCACTACGTCAAAGCTAAGGAAGGATTGTGGAAGCCTAGGAGCGGCGTCCGCCAGTCCTCCGTGTTCAGCAATTGTCGATTGTAGTCCAAAGATTCTATTTGATTATTATATTAATATCTTATTCTCTAGGGTTTTGCACGACTCTATTTAGGTTATTTTCATTCATTTGTTGAGGGAGGTTGTTAGGTTTTGCCGTTAGACACACACACACACACACACACACACACACACACACACACACACACACACACACACACACACACACACACACACACACACACACACACACACAGAGAGAGAGAGAGAGAGAGAGATGAGCGTCACTTTGGCTATGAGTTGCTAAACTCATAGTTTCGCATGTGATTCGAAGACATAATTGAATGAATTGTGAGGATTTGATTTCAATTAGTTATTTATAAGTATATTTATCATCTTGTTCTTATTGACATGAATTTGTGTTCCTTTCTATGATTCATCACCATGTTAGGAATTGCATCTATGTTATGAATCCGTCGTTGGTTTCTAGATAGCAAACGAAGTCATTGATTTAGTGATATTTCTATGCCTTTGTAGTGGATGATGTCGATTGATCTATGTCGAGTAGATGTGCATAGGGTCGAGGCAGTTGCTCCCTTGTCTTCTATTTTCATTGAATCGATATGCCAATTGGTCTTTAGAACTTGAGTTGTTCATGTTATTCTTTAGTTATATTGAATAAGAAGATTGTATCTTTGCGGATGAATCAACCTTAGGCAAGTCGACATATACTTCATAAATACTATTGAATCAATCATAGGATCTTGAAGCTCAACCATTGTCGAGAATTACAGGTGAAATGCTTTTCTATCTTGTTATCAATACTTTGCAATCATTATCCTATTCACTTTACTTTGTTATTTTCATCAAGCTGCTTTAAACTGTTGCTATTGTCTTGAGAAATCATTGTTAGGGATATTATAGTTAACCATGTTCTCTCTGTGGGTTCGACTTCCGATTTTATTGCTATACTAATCTATTGGTTTGAGCATTGAGTTAATATATTATTATTATTTGGGCAAAACGAAAGCTAACGACGTTCGCCGAGCACCAAATTCTTGGCACCGTTGCCGGGGAGAAAAAGAGTTTGCTTTAATTTTTTTTATCATCGATTTCTTTTTATCTTTATGTTTGTTTTATTTTATTGTTTTTCTTTAGGTTTGTCCTACTCTTGTATGGTTCAAACTCGTTCTTCTAATTCATCACCTTTGTCTTTTGATCCTAAGAGTGAAAGATCTCTTTCTAGGTTGAAAAGGAGGCTCGATTTTGATCCGAACAATGAGATGGGAGGTAAATAAAACAACAATAACGACATTATCAATCTACCAAGAAGGACCTTGAGAAGCTTGAAGTAACCTAATTTGAATGCACAACCGCTTGCAATTAGAGTTTTTGCTTTCCCTGAGGGCTCCAGGTTCGAATACAAATCAAATTGGTCGACTATTTTACCTAATTTTAATGGATTGTCTGGGGAGGAACCAAACAAACACATTGCAAACTTTGCTAGTGTATGCGATAGACTTAGACCCCAAGTCCTAACCAATGACCAATTAATGCTTAGAGTGTTCCCTTTTACCTTAAAAGATTCTGCTAGCGATTGGTTATATTACTTTCCCTCCGAAAGCATTACTACTTCGGTTGAGTTAAAGAAAGATTTTCTTCAAAAGTATTTCCCTGCTACTCGCCTCAGCAAACTCAAAAAGGAATTGTCTAGTATTGAGCAATCACCTACGGAGAGTCTTTATGAGTATGGTGAGAGATTCAAGAGGCTTAAGGGTAGTTGTCCACAACATGGTATATCCGAGGATGATTTAGTGCTATATCTATATGAAAGTTTGCTTGATAGAGATAGAAATGTTATAAATGCTACTAGTGGAGGAGATGTTTTGGATAAAACACATCAGGAAACAATGCAAATTTTCGAAGGTTTAGCTAGCCAATGCGTCGCAACAATATGGGAAACACCAAGGAGTAAGAGGAGTACATAAGTTGGATAATTCTGGAGATAGTCGCAGAGATGACTTGGATATGCTTACTGAGCTCATCAATAAGATGGCTATGCAATTGAATCAATCACAACAGCCTAGACTCTGCAGTGTCTGCGGAGATTCAAACCATCCGAATGATAAGTGCACATTGATTCAAGAGGACGTTGTTGAACTCAATGCTATGGATTATGAACCTCGTCGCAACTTTGGTAACAACTTCTACAATCAGAACTATAATATATTCAAACTATCAAAGTGGATTCAACGGTTAGGGCCAGCAGCAACAAGTGTCATATCAAGGAAAGGGCCAATATGAGAACCGTCCAAGAAACACTCAACAGGAGGACAAAGATGAAACTCTAATGTTATTGTTGGAAAAGAGGAGTATCAAGGATAAATTGTTGAGTCAAATGGCTAAGGAGGTTGCAGAATTGAAAGTTAAGGATTCGGGGAAGTTGCCATCACAAGTGGTAGTCAATCCGAAGGAGAATGTAAGTGTCATGATCCTTAGAGGAGAAAAAGAAGTGAGTTTACCCACTAGAAATTTAGAAGAAAGGCCTAAGGAGGTGACTGACATGGGTGAAGAAGGTGAAAATAACTCGGAATCAAGGTTCTGTAAAGACGGCGTCTACCGCCCCGAATACCGCCGCACGCCGTCTGTGCTTGGGTCGATGTTTGACGTTGATCCACCAGCAAAGAAATCGTCGGATGAGTGGTCTTCTGAGGTTTCAAGACTTGCACCACCCTTTCCTCATACCTTAAAACCCGATCATAAGTGGGAGGATGAACAAATTCTATATGATACCTTTGCTCATTGTGAGGTAAATATTCCGCTTTTGAATTTAATCAAAACTGTACCTCGCTATGCCATGTTTTGAAAAGAATTATGCACTATGAAAAGAAAGAAAAGGATGAGAATAAAGGAAAAGGTAAGTTTGAATGTGAATGTTTCCGCTATATTACATAAAAGATTGCCTGAAAAATGTGGAGACCCATGTATGTTAACTATTCCATGTGCAATTGGTAAACTAAATTCACTAAAGCTATGTTGGATTTAGGAGCTTCAATTAATGTCATTTCATACAATTTATACATGTTTTTGGGTCCAAATGCTTTGTCATAAACTGGTGTTATTATACAACTCGCTGATCGTTTAAACCTAGATGAGTTGTTGAAGATGCTTTAGTTAAGGTTAACGAATTGATATTTCCTGTTGATTTCTTTATATTAGATACTAGTGTAGGTCTCGTCCCGTGTACGGAAAATAAATTAATATAATATTATAAATAATTTAGATGAATTCCAATAATTAAAAAATAATAATCTAAATATAAATTATTTTCCACCAAAAAATAATATAGATATAAATTAAATTAGTTTGATGGATTATAAAAAATCAAAATATCTTTTATTTAGATTATCTCAAAATATAAATAAAATTCACATTTATAAGATAATTGTTTTTTCTAATCTAGTATTAATTGAATCTCATGTAGTTTAATAAATAACTGTTTTTTAAAAATATTTTAATATTGTTTTAATAGGACATGTCAACTACTACATATTTATTTATTAATATTTTTTGTAAGTATGACTAGGAAATATTATTTATTTATTTTTGTCAATTAATGAAAATATATGTATAGATAGATTGTGGCTTATATAACTTTCTATAAATTACGATAACATATTATTTTATTAATTTTTTCCCTAGATTCAACCACAACACGCCACGTAGGATTTTTTTTCTCCTGGAATCAACCACAACACGTCACATAGGACGCTATGCATCGGTTTTAGTATATGTATATAGATGGAACATGGTATGCCTGAAACCCCAATTATCTTGGGAAGGCTATTCTTGCGAACGGCTAAGACTAAATTGATTGCTTTGAAGATTCACTAACCATGGAATTTGACGGTAGAAAGATTGAATTTTCTATTTTTAAGCATATTACTCTTTCTCCTAATGATTCTTTGGATGTTCTTGTTGCTAATAATGTTGATTGCAAGAATGAATCAAATGATTTGTTAGATGCTTCTAATGATAATGAATTATTGATTAATGAGTTTTCTAGCAATATGAAATTTGAATTAGTTAAAGATGAAATTGATATGAAAATTTAAAATTTGTTTGAGCCACATTAAAATGTGTCTAATCCAAATGAACATATTATTCTTCCCTATGAGAGACTAATTACTAACAATATTGAGGTTTTTGTGATTTTAGGACAATCTCTAGGAGTAATTCATACAAATAAAAAAGAGTTAATCGATGAAAGGGATGAATACATTAGAGAAATTCCTAAGGTTCCCCCTCCGGTCAAGAAAAGGCCCTCCCAATTTTTTATTTTCGGAAATTTCATGGGGTACCCCCGCGGTAACGCTTAATTCACGCAGTGACCAACTGTTTTACACATTTCACGTGGTGCCCCTGATGTTATAAATCATTTCACCTCGTGCCCTTATCCCTATTATTTAACAGATCCCGTTAGTATGAAATTAAAAAAAAAATCAACGGAAATTTCACCAGGTACCCCTGGGGTATTGCAATTTTCGCGAGGTATACAACTCTTTTGCATATTTCGCGTGGTGCCCCTGAGGTTTTAAAACATTTCGTCTCGGGCCCTTTCCGGTTAAGTTTAACAGTTTTGGGTTCTTCCGTTAGTTTGCAAATTAAAAGAAAAAAGAAAAAGAAAGAAAGATACGCCATACCTGCTGCTCGAGCGAAGAGAGAAGGCACGATACACAGAGAGCGAAGAGAGGAGGCTCAAGCGAAGAGAGAAGGCGCCATACCCTGTTGCTCGAAGACCGACTCGGATCTGCTGCTCGGAACCGCTGCTCGAAGGCCGGACCGGACCTGCTGCAACCGTCTCTCGATTATACCCTGCTGCGAGTGCTCGAACATCAACGATGGGAGGAGAAGTGGGAGGCGTTGTGCCTGACCACAAAGACGGTGGTGGCCTATTGCCTCGGCCAGCGATCGGAGGTGGAGGAGAAGAACGTGCTTCTGCAGAGAGGTTAGTTAATGTCAAATTTAGGGTTTTTTTGAAGCATTTGGGGTTTTTTGTGATGTCAAATTTAGGGTTTAGGTTGAAATTGATGGATTTGGAATTCGAAATTTCGCTTCTCAATTGCAATCCGATTTGTTAATGAAATTCATTCATTTGACTCAATTAGAATTAACATATTGTTAACATGTCAACAAAAATTGCTTGTTTATTATGATGGGTAATTTTGGTTTAAGTCTGTGATGTTCACTCAAAGACTGCAAAGGTTATTGTCAATGGAATTGAATAGAGATTTTGGTTTAAGTTTGTGATGTTCTTTTGTTGTCATAAACTAAGACTTGATTGTTAATTTGCTTTCATAACTGAGCTTTTTGACTGCATAGGTTCCATTTGCTGGGTGAATTTGATGATGGAAAGCGCAGCTGTCATAGGCGGCTTGCTGGCCACAACCAGCGCTGGCTTGCTGGCCACAACCAGCGTCGGCTTGCTGCCGTATGTTCCAACAGTAGGCTTATTGAAAGCATTGGATGATCACTGATGAGTTACCTAAATCTATATGATAATTGAAAATGTGCATTATAATTTACATGGTTGACTCGTGTATATTATCGCCCGAAATATTGGTTGTTTGGTTAAACCCCCTGTGCTTTCTTTTTGCTTTTGTTTTGGGCTATTGAGTTGTGGGTAAAATTTGCATTTCAGAGGGGATGATGTAGATTGTTTAATAGCTTTAGCTGATTGTGGTGAATTCTTATAGCTTTGTCTATTCATATGTTATTCATATGGTTCATATCGACCATTTTATTATGGACTTGAAGTAAGCTTGTTAAAAAGTCTATTAGCTCAAATGGTAGAGCATGTGCTTATGCACAAGATGTGGGTTCGACTCCTACATAGGCTAATACAATGATTTATACTTGTTCAAGACCTCCACTACAAAAGCTTTGTCAAAATTTTCAAAGCAAGAGGCTATAATAATAGGTATGTGCGGCTTATGTAGGATTCGAACCCACATCTTGTGCCTAAGCACAATGCTCTACCGGTTGAGCTAATAAGCCAAAAGTTTCATGGCAAGTGGCTTATGTTCTATCTTCAACGAGGTATAAACATAAAGATAACTTATTAGCCAACAAAGAAAAAATTCAGCCACATAAGCCTTTGTCTAACCTTATCAGATTTGAAGTTTGCAATCAAAATGAAAGCCTCAACTAGGCTATAGCATTAAAACCAATTCAAACATCACTTGAAAATAAACTTTAACATCTACAAGACTTGATCCTACCGAGCCTAATAGAGAAATCTAGATATGATTGCAAACTAGATTTCGACACAGCCGATTCATATCTAGATTTCAATCGAAATCTAGATATGAATCGCATTAAAACCAATTCAAACACACACAAACAATTTTTAGTTGTACTTGATTTTGAAAATTTATCTGCAATGTATGGTGAGAACTGAGAAACATCAGCAAAGGCTTGTCAAACGATTAATACTACCCTTAAAGATAGCTAATATATGAGGTTAGACTAAGATAAAGTCTTGGGCATAGTATTAATCATATATCTTTCACTTTCCACACCTGCATTGACACAAAGGGTTCTTTGGACATCTATGTCGACACAGAAAGCTCAAGGGTAATAAATTCTCAGCCTCGACGCCGCCCTGTACATCCTCCTGCAGATTACCATTATACAAACTATGCTAACACCAAACAAAAGATGAATCATGAATCAGGAAATGGTGTATTATAGCTTACACAATTTCAAGCACATCAAAGAAAGAAATCTTAGAGCAACTAATAGCTCTGGTGAAGGTTTGAATCAGATCAAACTACCAAGAAAATTTTCATGTCTTCAATCAATAAAGTAGGTGACCATGTGTTTGGTAAGACAGACTAATACGCAAATTGAATCCCATAGCTCACAAATTAGCTTATAAAGATAAAAGTTAAACATACTAGTTGAGTATATGCAGTAACTTGTCCCCTTCATGTGCCAACAATTAAATATCACATTAATCCCTTAATCTAGCCACAAATTGATTCTACGGAGGATGTTGATTCCTCATTCTAGCAGCATAACAAAACATAAAATTTGTGATTCTCAATTAATCTAGTCGCAGACCCCTAAATCTCAAACCTATAAACCCTAATATTCGTGAAATCCCTAAATTGAATCACATACTTGGGATTATATGACGGCGTTGTTGGCGTCTTTGGAGCCACTCACCATCGTCTTCTTTGCCTTGTTCGGTCGCCGTCCTCCAATCGAAATCGTCCTCCATCGCACCTTCCTCATCTTCTCTGACGGATTGATTTCAAACGCATCTTCTCTAGCACGAGCGTCATCTCTCTCTCTTTCTCTCTCTTTTTTTTTGATTGGGTAAGAATTCGGATACGACGGAGTCGTTATCCGATGGCATCCTTGTGGATGAGGTCAGCGAGACCAGAATCACTATGTAGATTGGGATTATTGGTTACGTGGGCAAGCTTCCTGTCCGTTCTTTTTTTCCTTTTTTTATTTCATAATTAACGATGTTCACACCCAGATCTGTTAAGTTTAACCGGGAAGGGCACGAGGCAAAACGTTTCAAAACCTGGGGTACCATGTGAAATATGCAAAAGAGTTGTATACCTCGCGAAAATTGCAATACCTCAGGGGTACCTCGCGAAATTTCTGAAAAATCAATTGAATTAAAAGAAAAATGGGAAAGAGTCAAGACTGACGTATCCGGCACCGGCAACGAAGATCAAAACCGATGACGATGATTCAAGGTATTCTAGCCTATCAAGGCTATCTCTGGTTTTTGGTAGCAATCTCTCTTCGAATTCCGACACACTTCTGACGGCGTACCTCCAGATTTCATTGCCTTCTTAATCGAGTCCTTCAATCTTCCTTAGTGCCTTTGAAAGAAACCCTAACCCCAACGGATCTGCCGAATTCATATACCGACCGAACAAACCTCTCCGGCTAAGTCTCGGGGACAAGGTTGGCGCGTCTTAACTAGCAAAGAGCCTCCGCATTTGAAAACGGGCGAAATTGAAGATACCTAATCCATCATAATCTCGTGTTCTTCACCAGGTCGCTCTCATCGCCGAGTCTCCCACCAGCACCAACACCCCCTTGTCTGGGTTGAGTCCCCTACCAGCATAGTCGCCGACGAACACATGTTCGTGTCTTCTTTCCCCTTTTCTTTTTATTCAATTGATTTTTTTTTTAATTTTCCACTAACGGGATTCGTTAAACAATACTCCCTCCGTTCCATAATAGATGGGCTTTTACTTTTTGGCACGCTTTTTAAAGAGCGAAAAAACTCTATAAAATATTATTTTTTTAATTAAAATTTTTATACTATTTGATACTTATTACTAATAAGTATCTAATTATATAAAAAAAATTAATTACAAAATAATATTTCATAGAGTTTTTCGCTCATTAAAAAGTGTGCTGAAAAGTAAAAGACCATGTATTTTGGAACGGAGAGAGTATTCTTTTTATTCAATTGATTTTTTTTTTAATTTCCCACTAACGGGATTCGTTAAACAATATGGATAAGGGCACGAGGTGAATGATTTATAGCCTTAGGGACACCGCGTGAAAGATATAAAACAATTGGTCACCACGTGAATTAAGCAAATACATCAGGAGTACCCCGTGAAATTTTCGTTTTAATTTTTTTTACAAAAGCCGGTTCTATTCCAGTTTGATCCCAGTTATAGACCAGAACCCGAAATCTAGTTTTTTTTGGATCATGGACCAAACCACAATACTCAAGATCCAATCCAAAACCGTAATTTCCGGTATTGTCCCGGTCCAATTCCGATCCAACTTTTGCCCAACCCTGTCCACCAATAGGGAAGTTGCAAGTATGCAAATGTGTTGGGAATAACAATTCCAATTCAAATTCAAATTGTTCAAGGTTTGTTATATAGAACGACCCACAAATGTTAAGCCCGCAGTTGAACATTCAAACAAAAAGATAAATGGTCGTCATTATTACAACATTGATAAAGTGTACCAACATAGCTCTCACAGGTGCACGGCATCCCCTTTCTTTAGATCAAACCACGACTCCCAACTCATTCTTCAGGAGAGTCGGATCGAATTGCTGTCAATAACCAAACAAAAAGGCATTAGCTAGCGCTAAATGGTGGAACTTAGACCAGGCACACAACCAGGAATGAAAATCGAGGTAGGTTAAAATCGCCTTATACAATGAACAAATTTTGAAGAGTTATCCACATATATATACACACCTAGAAAAAAAACTAATAAAGAGAAACATAAAATATACAATGATTTTTTTTAAGAGTTATTAATATCACATATATAAACACCTAGATTAAAAAAATGATTGAAGAGAAAAATAAAATTCTATGGTACATTGTTTGTATAAAATTATTTTATAGGATACTCAACTAGTTTCATTAATATAAAGAATTTAACAAACAACTTATTTCCTTCTTAAAATAAATTACAAAAACTAATAAACTTGGGCAGCTTTTCACAATTTATGATACATATTGGACTAGCGCCACGGATTGCAGCGTTTGATGATTCGGCAAATCCATAACCATTAAGTTCAGGCACGGAAAAAAAAACTGGGATGTTTGGGAATCAAACCCTGGATGTTGGCAACATTCCCATTTTAGACTTTCAGAATCAACCAACTGAACAACATTTACTTTGTGTCACATACTACTACTAACTACATAAGTTCTACATTCTGGGTCCGTGCCTGACTTAGACGTTTACCTTCCTCCTAACTAGAAAAGTAGAAATCATTGATAAGATCAGCAGCTCCTATATGCATACATCTAGACAATCCTAAGGATATTATTCTCTTGCCAAAGAAACCCTAAAGCAACTATAAGACCACTGTGCATTGTACTACGCAGCAAGCACTGCAAAGAGCAACCATGTTATTTCTGACTCACCAACATGAAAACAGCAACTTCTAGATGCATATGACTCGTTCTAGATAAGTGGGAACAAGACGGAAGAGGCACCCTGACCTAAGAACTCTCAAAGTTTAACATCAGGCAGCTGCAGCAAGCAATCGATTATAGGTATCCCATATTTTGCAAGAGTTGTATATCCAAACTGATAAAAGTAAGCATCACATGACAGCAACGTAGAGTACAGATCAAGATTTATAGTTTTGACTTCAGGCAGATAAGAAAGAGATAATCCACAAACTTCCACAAACAAGTCAACAACGGAGCACCTAGGAATCGAAATCGACAATCAATGTAGAGTACATCAACGCATCACACCAAACTAACCCTAGACACAAACTGTGAAATCAAGCCAAATTAGAACCAAATCGACAATAAAAACACAAAAGCAAGTCCATACCTATAAAAACAAGCATAGCAGTCAAGCAAATCAAACCGACAGATCTAGGAATCGAAAACCCTAGATGTAAATCGGAATTGAAAAAGGGGCCTAAAAAGAGGGAATGGATTAAAGGAGGTGTAGATGAGAAAGAAAGCATACTGGGTTTCTGGGGTTTGCCGTCTTCCCACTTGGAAACGGAGTAGTGGACCTTCTCACGGTTGATGGCTTGGGATTTGTGGGGCTCCTTGAGGCAGTTCCTGACGAGATTGGCACAGATGTTGGAGTAGGAAATGTAAGTCATACCAGCTGCTCTCCAGAAAGGAACCGCTGCGCTCGAAGACATCTTCCTCTTCCTCTAATGGGAGATTCTGCAGCGGATTGAGTTAGATGGGTCACAAACAGAAGAGAAGATTGAGAAATGGAAGAAACCTACACACGACAACTGCAACCACGGCGAATATGTAGGAGGGGAGATTTGGGCTCCGTACCTCCGTCTTTTGGGCCGTCCTGCTCTTTTTCATATTCCCTTTTCACTTTTTTTTTTTCAAAATACATCACTAATTTTTCCTTGAATTGGTAAATAAAGAGTAGTCATTTCGGGTTCGAACCGGAAATCTATAGGTACTACCATGAGTCCTTTTCGGTGAGTCATTCCGGAATGATTATCACTAATTTTTCCTGATACACCGTAAATATCCACAATTTGTTACGAATTTTTCTTCGCAACTTATTGTCGAGGATCTTGTGAGATGGGTATGTAATGTCACCTCCAATCTGTGAGTCAAGAGAGCTTCGATCTACCGGGTAAAAAATAATGAAGTGGAAAGCCAATGCACTATCACAACAAGGACGAGCGATGCTAATAAAAGCGAATTTGTCCATGAAACCAAATTACATCATGCAAAGCTTTATGCTTTCGTCGTATATTCATCAAGAATTGGACCAAATAAATAGAACTTTCTTCTGGAATAAAGACAACAAGTATAAATCGTTAATCGGATGAGACAAAATATGCAAACCTAATAAGTATGGAGGAATAGGACTCCACAAGACAAAAGATGTAACGCTACAAATGAAACTATTTTGGAAGATATTGACAAAACCAAATAACCTATGAGTAAGAATCACTAAAGAAAAATACCTAAAAGAGTCGAACTTGTGGGATTACAAAAAAAGGAAGCAATCATCATGGCAATGGACAAAACTTATGGATATTAAAAACGAGTTCCTGGAAGGGCTCATCTGGGAAATAGGAAACGAGAAGACAAAAAAATTCTGGAAAGACAAATGAATGGAAGAAGGAAAACTCATTGGCCTACAAGACCCAAACTGTACAATCAACAAAGAGGGAAAAACCGAACATTACATAAGACCAAACAGATGTTGGAGAATTGATCAACTGTGAAGAGTATTACCAAATAATATTGTGCAAAAGATACTAAAAGTAAAAAATCCAACAACAGACATTGAAGACCGAGTATATTGGAAAACAAGCCGCCACGATTGGTTCTCAACCTCGGCAGCATTAGATAAAATTACAGGACACTACAGAACACAAGAAAGCGACATTGCATGAATTTGGCGACTAAACAACTTCCCAAAAGTAAAAAAAAAATTGTGGAAACTTGCAATGAATGGAACCCCTACGAAAACTAGACTAGCGAATAAAGGTGTAGCGGTTTCGCTTTCTTGCATATTCTGCAAGAACGCGGATGAAAGCGTCAAACACTTGTTCACAACCTATAATCATTCACTGCAAATGATTTCGGAGATTGACCACAAGATTAGACAAGTAATTCAAGGACTAACTTTAACAGATCAATCGATTATACAAATTACAAACGAGATATTCTCGAAACTCAAAAAAGATTAGCAAACCACCTTAGCCACCATCTGGTGGGGATTATGGACCATAAGAAACAAAATTGTCTTTAACGATGACAACTATACAAAGATGTATCTACGACAACAACTACAACAGTTAAAGGAATCCAAAATACTATGCTGGGAAGAGATAGAACCAAAGGAAGAACAACCACATCCTACACCTGAGCGGCAGAAAAACCTCAAATGGTCCAAACCGGCGTTTGGTGTATTCAAGAGCAACTTTGATGGCTCCAAGCTGCCATTGGATGAGGCTGCAACTGGCTACGTTATCTAGTATCACCGGGGCCGAGTCATATCCACTGGCGCCTCGTTGTGCAGCTCTGTTGGCTAAAGCCCTAACTCTTCACTCAGGTCTGTTAGCACCTAGGGACTTGGGCTGCTGACGGATCGAGCTTGAAGATGATAGCTTCACGATGATTAATTCCGTGTCTGGTGTGTGACATTGCACTTAGGAGATAGAGATAATTGTCACCGATATCCAGCACTCATTGCAACGGTTTGAGGTTGCTACATGCAAACATGTGGTCCGAGAAGTGAACCAAATTACAGACGGATCTCGATTCTTTGACGTCACATCCAGATTTTTTGGTCCTCATCCAAAAGGACGGCATTCACCGAAATCATCATCAATTCATCATCTTCTCTTCTGTCCAGGGCCGAGCTTCCCAACCTTCTTTCTTCTCATCTTCCTCACAAACCACACAGTAGGTCGATGATTCCCCAAATGCAGTCCCTCGCAACCTCTCACCTCCGCCATTACCCTCTTTCCCCTCCCGTTCTCCCCACCCAAGCTCTCCGCTTTCCTTCCATGCCCACCTCCATCCCCACAGCCTCTCCAAAACCCCAATTGGCCTTCAATTTCAAGCCCTTCAGGCTCAGGTGCTCCGTCCCCGTCGCAACGGACCCGTCTCAGATCCATTTGGGATCCGCCCACCCCAAGCCCTACCCCGCCGAAGTTTCCAGAACTATCATGGAGCTCTGCTCTTCTGGCACCCTCTCTACCCTAAGCCATGACGGCTGGCCCCTCGGTATTGGCATCCGCTTCGCCGTTGATTCCGAGGGCACCCCGGTTTTGTGCTTGAACGCCTCTAACCGCATTTTGTCTGTTGACAAAAGGTCTAGCCTTCACGTCCAGGTACTTTTCAATCCTCCCCTCTTTGGTTTTCGAGTTCGATTCTGTTAGGTTGATTGCGTTTATTGAATGGGTTAGATTGATTCCGTGAACTTTGATCATCTTTAACGACCTGGAGCGTTTCTGTTGCTGCACTAATCTGAATTGTTCGATTTGAATTACAAAGTAGTCCTCATATTCTGCACCCTTTTGGAGCTTATATTGTGACTTCGGTTGATCATTGTTCAATTTGAATCACTAAGTACTCCTCTGTGCCTCTGGGATTAGGGATGATTTATCTTGAGTTGAGCGGTGTGTTTGAATTTGGTTGGAACTGAGACCTGATTTTGATGTTGAGCTTCATTGGAAATGCAACCTTTATAATCTTTCTTGAGGAGAGCAATTTAGAAGTAAGGAGCCCTTTTGTGATCTTGTAGCAAATCTACGTATGATGTGCTATCAAAAGATCTAAGCTTTTGGGTTAAGAATAGGAGGTATTTGATTAAGATCTCAACATTTAATGTTTGGTTGGTATGAACTATGAACAATGCCCACATTTTTTTTTTTAAAAAAAAGAAGATAAATAATCGCAAAATTTTGGTTCTACCTGCACAGCTTAAACAATGTGAAGTGAGGACTCCACAGTGTACGATACAAGGTAGCCTAGATAAACCAGCAAACGGAGCCGATTTGAAGGTATGATTCTTGTCTAACATTAGCACACATCCTCCTGTATACTATAGATATTTAGCTTCCATCCATTGAAACTCCATGTTTTGAGTCTCTCAGTGAAAATATTTATTCTGCAGAGGTTGCTATCACTATGGAAGAAGAAATTTGGGGAAGAGATGAACGAGGACCTTGTATATGTTTTGTCTGTTGATCGCATACTTCAGATAGAAGATTTTCAGGAGGTAATACTGGTTTTATCGAGGGTGTAAAAAATGTTTTATGATGCATAATTACACAGCAAGCAAGGGTATAGGCAAAAAAGGAGCTTGTTTAACTGCTAACCCTTGTTCGTTTCAGGATGGTATATGGGTGACTTCTTCAGATTATAAACATGCAAAACCTGATCCTCTTAGAGATGTTGCAGAAAGTATTGTGAATGACATAAACACCAACAACATGGAAGATGTTCTTCGCTTCTCACGCATATATGCCGATTTGAGCTTCCAGGTTGGTAGCTTTCCTTGTGTTCTGATTTACTGTGCATTCATAGCAATGGTTCAATACAGTTTCGTTTTGCAAAGAGTGATGGAGATAGAAACTCTGGAGATGGTCCTGTTTATTTTTCGCAAGTTGTGGAAGTGGCTAGATAGTCATCTGGCCCTAAGAGTCTCATTTACTTGGTGGTTTAGTACATCTGGATATATGAACTTCCAGCAGGAAGTTGAATCATTTATCGCATCCTGGAGGCGTGTTACGTAAATTGGGCATTTATTTTCCCCCTAATTCCCAGCCTCGGATAATAGGGCTTTAAGCTTAAGTTGTGTATATCTTTATCGCTTGTGTAATATTCCCTTCGTTAATTAAAACTTGTCATTTTAGAAATCTACACACTTATTAAGAAAACAAAAAAAAAATACACTTATATCCCTAATTATTACTCTACCTTTTTTACTTTCTCAAAAACTACAACTATTTTATAATCATTACAAGAGCAATTTCGTAAAGTAGATGACAAAATAATATAAAATGATAAGTTTTTCTTAACAAGATTACTTTCTAAAACGATAAGTTTTAATTAACGGAAGGAGTAGGATCTTGCTCAGTAGGTTATTACATGGTTGGAGAAGTTGTTAATGGTAATTATGACATAAATGCAGGTTTCTGAAGCTCAGATTGTTTGGATTGATCGTTTGGGATTTGACATGCGTTTGTACTCAACTGAAAGTGAAATATTTGAGGTTAGGATCCCATTCCCTAGGGAAGTTTCGGATGAGAAAGGCGTGAAATCCTCGTTCAATGGAATGTCTCAGATTGCATGGGAGGTTGAAAGGAATTATTATGCCCCAGATTTTGATAAAGTGAGACAGTTCAAGCAGGTAGCATTTGCTAGCCATTAAACTGAAAGATGTGTGTATCAGTCTCCATTTGTTATTCAACTTCCACATTGTTTCTACAATGTCCATGTCGGGTTTTGATAGGGCTTGTGATTGTCCTTCTGAGTATCAGAACTTTTTGTACTACAATGTGCCAATGTGAAGACTACTTTTGTGTTCTCTTTCCTAGTAACCACAACCTCCTCTCAAGGATCCTTTTCCAAGTGTGGAACACAACTCTCAGGTTAAGTAACCTGACTTTACTGGTTGCATAAACAGCTCTCTGCATAACCTGACTCTACCGGTTGCATAGAACCACACCAAGACTCCGACTTACATACTAGCTTGAAACCCTCC
Source organism: Persicaria tinctoria (assembly GCA_037127255.1). Classification (NCBI taxonomy): domain Eukaryota; kingdom Viridiplantae; phylum Streptophyta; class Magnoliopsida; order Caryophyllales; family Polygonaceae; genus Persicaria; species Persicaria tinctoria. Next base: position 33,999,203 of record JBANSL010000012.1, on the reverse strand, counting down.
CATACTTTTACACATGTGCACACCCCCAACACTTTCGTTGTTTGATACGACATGCTTTTTACTATACCTCAGTGTTGATCAAGTATCAGCACTGATTTGCTCAGGACCCAAGTGGAGATTCAATAGTCTGATTAGTTTCATTTAGTGAATGTCAAAACTTGGAGCCGAAATGGTCTGCTTAGTTTCATTTATTCAACCAAGTGGAAGAACATTGGAGCCGAAAATGCCGAAAATGGTGTTTTGCAATTGCAAGCTCAGTTGCCCAGAACAGAGTACTTGCTTAGTTTCATTTAGCAATATTTAGAGTTTCATTTTCATTCATATTCACTTGCACACAAGTGCACAAGATTAAGAGTGCAACCCAAGAAGGAAAGACAAGCCATCCTCTCTTATGTTTTCAATCAGCAACGCGTATCTGTACATAAACTCCTTCAAGCATGTACACCTTAGGCTTGTTGAATAAGAACTAAGCTGTCAATGAGTTGAATAATGAGTTGGATCCAATAACATCTTCAAACCGATCCATCACTATTTTCTGCTTTGCAGCAAAGACAAGGATGGGATTGAAGGGATTATGATCCGATGAGGCTTCACGATTTCATCAAAAGAAAAATCATGCATTGTGAGCAGATCTGAAGCGCCGAATTGGTCTAAGCAGTGCCCGGATTGGTTTGAGGAATGTCCTGGACAAGGGAGTCTTTGGAACAGGTATCTGTTTTCCAACAGCAGCAAGAGGCCAGCTACACAAAGTACAAAGAAAGGCGTAAAATGTTTTCGTCAAGTAAAATGGAATGAAGACACCACGTAATCGAGGCAAGACCCCAAGCACCAACCTGACGAAGCCAATAACAATAGATACAATCCACAGCTTCCAGTTCAGTCGGGTTGTTGTAGTGAATTTACCCAGAAACTCGATGATAATGATCTAAAAAAAGAAAGTATCATGAGAACCCTTAACCGAAGCAGAGAGAGAGAAGGGAGTATGGGGTTCATTGATGCAGGCATGGGCATAAATGTTAGAAGAATCATCCACCTGAAGCACTGACGTGGCCAGGATGATTCCCATAAAGAGGCGGTTTTTGGTGACTCCCTTGAACACGTTAACTTCATCTGGCTTTCTTGAATTGAATTCGTTGAAGATCTGCAACGCACAAAATTACCTTCCTGAATTAACAAACTAAATACTTGGGTAACACAATCATTGTTTCTTGGGAGGATGGAGCGATATTACTTGGCAGATAACAAAAGTGTTGAAAATCAAGGTGTTCTTCAATTTGGTTTCATGTTCTGAATCCAAACTGTCACCCTTTATGAGAGGAATGTGGCCACCATAGAAGTTCAGAATCAGAAGGATCACTACTTGATACAAGGCCTGCAAGACAATTTACAAACAATTTTTTTTTAAAAAAAAAAAGAAAACAAACACTTCCCTCGGCTAAACAATGACTTTCGAAACACTTTCCCTCATCTACAAGAACGTCATTGGGTGGTGGGTCCACTAGGCTTGACACCTCCCAAAACCTTGCCTTGTCGAAAAAAGAAAATTAAGATCTAATAGAAAGCCTTACCTGAATGACAAGGTTCCTCCACATGATATTAGTAATCAGAGGTTCCCTGAACCAAATGAGCAACTATCAGTGAAAGACTATTTGAAACAAAGTCCTTGTTACAACTGCACAAAATTTACCCTTGCAATTTCAAATCTGTACCGCTCAGGCTTATTACCACTAACCTTCGACCAACAGGAGATCTATGCATAAGATGATCAGTGGGTGGCTCAGTAGCCAATGCCAGTGCTCCAAGGGTGTCCATGATAAGGTTAACCCACAAAAGCTGAGCCAACAAGAAAGCGCAGCTTTAGGAGGATGAGAAAATGGCTTATCGAAGCCGTTGAAATTAGATTTGGAGAAATACCTGGACTGCATTTAAAGGAATGCTTCCAGAGGAAACAGCTGCAACAACATTGATTACAAGAGCTGCAACATTAACTGTAAGCTGGAACTGAATGAACTTCTGTATGTTTGCATATACAGAACGCCCCCAGCGAACAACCTACAATCATATAGGTATTTACATATTTTTAGCAGGGTGAATTCCAAAAGAATAGTCTCAAGACACATTTAGTGTCTCTGCCGTAGGGCTTTACCCTTGAACATCACTTCTAAATAAATTAGTCTCACAATAGGCAGACATACTTTGACTACCGAACCAAAGTTATCATCCAAGATAACAATGTCAGAGCTCTCTTTTGCAACCTCTGTTCCAGCAATGCCCATGGAAAGACCTATGTCTGCCTAGAGAACAAAGTGAAATCACAAACAGATAAACTTTTGCAGAAACAAAGCCAGGAATGTAAAGATGAAAACTGTTGGGATGCAAGGGTCACAAACCTCATGAAGTGCAGGTGCATCATTAGTCCCATCCCCCGTAACAGCCACGACTTCTCCTTCCTTGCGTAAAGCTTGTACAAGCAAAAGCTTGTCACTAGGAGAGGACCTTCCCATCACCTATAAAGCCAAGGGTTAATCAAGAATGATGAAACAGGAAAATTGAAGTAGAAAAGACTAGGGTAAGCCATTCACTAGAGATCTAACTAATTGACTTGCTATCCTTGTTCTAAAAAATGGAACAGAAGCAAAAGGTCTTTATCTAACACATATTTACAACCATACCATTATTCTCTTTGCAATTTTTTCTCTGTCTTCTTGAGAGAGAGATCTGAATGCCTTTCCCTCAATTACTGTTGGCTCTGAAGCATCAGCATCTGAACTAAGAATGCCACATTCCAATGCTATAGCTCTTGCTGTCTGAATGCTGTCTCCAGTTACCATGCGCACCTGGTTACACCAAAAGATCTTATCATCTGTTGCTTATAGTATCTTGTTTAATTAAGCTAACCGGAAAAGAGAATCAGCTATGCATTGCAGATGTCAAATGACACCATCAAAGTTACTTTCAAAAGCAAAGTGTTTGTCTATTTTCGCTATTTTTAGTTTGTTTATATTCTGTGAGGTGGTATACCTGGATCCCTGCAGCTGAACACAGTCTCACAGCATCTTTGACACCAGGTCTACAAGGATCCTACAAATGGGAGATAATATTCTCAGTCGAAAAATGAAAATATGTCTTGATCGTTATAAAGGAATTTAGGAACAATGAGAAAACTTTGCTAGATCGTCAAGTTTCCTGGTCAAGAACCAATACAGAAATGACACCCATATATATTTTCTTTTCACCAAAAAACAATATTTGCCCAATTATTTCCAGGACAGCTTAATTCAAGTATCTTGAAAGGTATAAATAATGACGTATATCGCCAAAAGCAGCACCCATTACTTGAATTGCATACCTTTATACCCGCAATAGCAAGCAAAATAAGGCCATCCTCAGGAAGATTCCATTGTTCCAGGTCCTCCTCGTTGGCGTTAGGAACTTTCTGCCTGTCATATGGTTTATAGGCAAATGCAATGCATCGCAAACTCTTTGCTGCCATGTCATCAATGATGCCTTTGAAAAAATACTAGTAATGACACAGTGAACATAATCAGTGTCCCAATTATTCTTATATATGATGTCAAGAAGAGTAAACTCACATGAGTGCTTCCACACTATCAAATGCTCGTAGTAATAGAATGCAACAGTCCAAATTCGTTGTTTCAGAAAAGATTATTTTTTTACCAGAAGTATCAACTGTTAAACAGTTACCTTCTCACTGTCAAGGGTTTTCAAAGTGCCATCGGCATCAAGAAATTCAGTACATGAGGCAAGAACCATTTCAGCTGCCCCCTTCCAATGAATATGCACATCTGAATTGGCCTGACAAACATGGAAAACAAAATATTGGAAGCCTACTAGATGAAAGCAAGAACACAAAAAATGCCAACCATTTGTGTTCAGAGATCAACAAGCCTGCAATAAGACATACCTCAAAGGATAACAAATGGAAGACTGTCATTCATTTCACAAAAATGAAAAACAAAAAGATTAACCATCCAAAGGTGAAAATTCAAGAAAGAAGGATCAAATGTTCAACATAGAAAATGCAAAAGTGCATTGGGCACATTTCAAATGCTACACCAATCCAAAGAAAAAGAAGGGAGATACCAAGGAACTGACGAAAGGCACACATAGGAACATAGCACTATACATGTGTCTTATTAGAAACAATTTATATGCCCCCATTTAAACGTTGCCTCTTTAGCTATTAGCTTATTACAATATTAAACATATATAATCCATTTGAAAGAAGGGGTTAGAAGAAAAGGAAAGGTAAATGTGAATACATGATATTGCACATCGCACAATATTTAAATGTGAGTTTGATCATTTTGAATAAGAACATACAATGCACGGTTAGATTTCAAAGATGTTTATGTAATATTTGTTATAATGACAGACAAAGATGCCCTATAGGAGATTTGTTAAAAATGTTTTTTTTGTAGACCTATTTTTAATAAGTTGATCTCTTTTGCCAAACAGCGAAAAGCCAACACTAACTATTTGATGTGGTCAAATTAATAATTGGAAAAATGATCAATGAATTTGTCACTTATAGTAAGGACGAAAATCAATCTATTTTCAACACTATCATTAAAGCAGTTCATCAAAAAGCATACATGTGGAAAAGATCAAAGTTGCACAAGTGACTGGAAAGTCAACTGGCAATCTCAAAAGCCAAACAACCAACAGGAATCAAACTAATTACCAGTTGTACTGCAACACCACCACGCTTTTTCTCTGAGTTGAAAGGGCAAACATGTAGAATTATAGCTTCAGATTTCACTGAATCAAACTTCATACCCAGCTGCATCAAATTAAATTAATAGCTTCAACTTAGTTTCCCTTAAAACTGTGTGCATAATGGGTCAAGCTTAAGAAAGTTACAAGATGTATACATGGATACCCCAAGACAAAAGAGCCTTCTCGGTCGGGGATCCAGAAACTTCAACATCAACAGCATTCTGTCAAGAGGGTTAAAAACATCTGCTGTTAGATGACTACCAAATAGTTATTAATTAAATATGAGATTCTGAAAAATATATCATGAAACCAAATCTGAGATTTTCTTTTCAGAACTGAAAATCAAATCTAGAGCCCCAATTCAGACTTCAAACTGAGATGCCAGTAATAATCATGCCTAAAAAAGCTAAATCCCAAACAGATATTAATCATATTATCAAAATTCTTAAGAATGACATTGAAAGATCCAAGGTTAAGTAAACACCAAAAGCATGACAGTAAATGGGAGAAACACATTTTTTCAAGCTAGCATAAGGGGTGCACAAATTCAACTATGGAAATTGTTTGTGCAAATAAAATGGAAATGCTGACCCTGTATCTGCTACTTATTGGTTGAATTTTGAAAGAGTTTAAACATAATAAATCAATCACAAGCATATTGCATAGATCAAGCGTAAGAATAATAAGAGGCTATTCCAAACTATATGAATAATGCCTAAACATAACAATTACAAAGCTGGTTAATGTGAATATATTCCTGAAGACACAGTGTGATGTCGAAGTTATATAATGTACTGCAAGGTGCTCAAAGATGAAGCTTTTTGACAAACGAAGAAACAAGACAAATCCATGTTAATTGAACATCCATACCTTTGCCATAAAAACACTACCAGCTGTATTAAGTGCAACGCCCTCAATTAGTAGAGAGGAGTTTTCGTTGTGCATAAGTGATGAGTCAGTTGGAGGCTCTAACTTTCTTTTGCCAACATAAGCCTCAACCACAGTCATCTGTAAAATTTAGACCACCACTAAAGTCATATACCTCATAAATAATATCTGCTACTGTATTGATTATTATAAACATCCAAATACCGAATACATATAACAATATCTCAATGCACGGGAGGGACAGTAGGGAGGTGATGACATGATACAAACAGATCATAAACAAATCACCTGGTTCAAAGTGAGTGTTCCCGTCTTGTCACTGCAAATGGTAGTTGCAGATCCCATAGTTTCGCAGGCTGAAAGCCTGCGTACCTGCATCGAATGCAATGTAAAATGTTTTTTGCTACTAACATAAAATTGTCCCGAGGGGGTGCCAACTCATAAAACATACAAGAGCTTTATCTGCCATCATTTTGCGCATTGAGTATGCAAGCCTGTTAAGAAACCAGAGTCAAACTGTCAGGATACAAAAATTTAAGCAGGTTGCCCCCCCCCCCCCCCCCCAAAAAAAAATAAAATATTAACTATACTTACGTTAGAGTGACAGCTAAAGGAAGCCCTTCAGGGACTGCAACAACCACAATAGTGACCTACATAAAAGTTCCATCAGTTGACGGTATGCAAGACAAATTACCAGCCATTAAATTAAAATGACCTACAGCTATGGTAAAGATTTCTATGACTCCATTCACTGCTTTGCTGGCGCTTGTATGACCTTTCACAAACTGGACTGTTCCATTTGCATCCTTTGTATTCCCAGTAAAATATCTACAAAAAGTTGTTCACGGTAGGCATATATGACATGTATGCCAAAACTATAAATAGGTGTTTTCCAGATAAATCTAACTTGCCTGACCACTAGAACGACCAACACAGCAATAGCAACTGAAAGCCCAACTGCACCTATCAAAGTTGCCACTCCATTCAACCGCACCTAACATAAGTGATAGAAAGTAAAAATATAGTACACAAAAGTGCTATGCCATCACAGGTTAAATCATGTCAGTCTTCTAAAAGGAAGTAGGAAATAACCTGCAAGGGAGTTTCTTCACCAGTGTCTTCAGATATACTTGCCATTAGCAGACCCCACTCTGTATTAATTCCAACACTAGTAACCTACAGAGAAACATGAAGTTAGTAAATCCTTTCACTTATGCAAAAGAAAAAGCAGTCTTATTACAAGTCGATGTAACGAAAATGGGAGGAGTGAAATTAGACAGAAAGCTTAAGCCCCAACAAGTGGCAACCCTGTAGTTCATATCACCTTAAGCCCCAACGGTGACAACACTAGTTAAATCTATGTTTTCCATTTGCCTAGACAAGAAAGGAAAAGAAAATGACCAAGAAATGCATGCCTCAATTGTTCTAACTTCTAAGACGCAATTCGGACATGAATCCAGGTAACTTTACCTGGAAAGTAGGTAGTCCATGACTTTTCCCCTGAAAGTATTTTTGCATGACTCAATAACATGTGAATTAAAAATTGAACTGCTTTAAAATATGAAATTGAAATTGCTTATAAACTAAAATCCATGTCAAAGATTTTTAACCCAGACTTGTATTTTTGTTCAAGCCGAAGGTTTATAACTCAAAGATGTTGAAATTTAAATCATTTCTCTTAGATTGGGATGAGCATTTAGAAAGAGGAAAAACAAGGGGGAATTCAGATTCTATGATTTTGCGCAACCAAGTGTATACATGTTTAATGAACAAGTGATGGCTCACAAGCAAAATAAGAGCAAACAGCAAAGATAATCCCTTCCACAACATGAACCCACTTCAATTTGCATACACTGCAAACTAAGAGCTGCAATCCAATCCAAAAAACTTGCAATTTAACCAATAAGAATGTTTATGAAGATTTCATACCAGCATATTTCCAAAGCCATCTGCCACTTTACAACCAGCAATGAGAAAAGGTGCTTTCTTATCCTTGTGAACCTACAAAGCAACAATGGCAGCATTAGAATTTGTTTATCAGTGAAAAGTTCACACACAGGAGTTATAACAAGCTTACGATCTTGCTTTCTCCAGTCATGCTAGATTCATCAATAGCAAGGGAGTGACCTGATATGAATATACCATCTGCTGGAACCTGTCACAAAACATACAACATGTTATGTCTATTCTACAATAAAGGCAAGTGTAAATGGATTCTCTCACTACTACCCTACTATATATCTTCTTACAAGCCCCCTCTCCTTCCTGACACTTCATTCAATCCAAACACTCTTTTAATCGAAGTTCTAAAAGACACAAGGTGGTGAGGGGGCCCTAGCTAGGCAAGTGCCTAGGTGGATTAAGCCGTTGTTGGTAATTAGGTTGTGTTTGGCAATTGTTTTTTTTTTTTTGGGAGGTGGGGATTTTTTTTGAGGGGGAGATTTTTTATTTTTTTTTAGATTATGGAGATGTGGAAGGTGGAATTTTTTTTAAAACATAACATTGGAAAAAAATCTAAATGGTGTTTGGTAGTTATAAGTTTAAGTTTTGGATTAGGGTGTTGCTAGATACACCACAAATCACAAGGTCAAAATTGCACGTCCTTGAGGACGTGCAAGCCTTGTGACTAATTAAAATTTTTTTAAAAAATTAACCCCTTCTAATCATGCACGTCCTTAAGAACGTGGATGATTTGGGGTGTATATAGCCGAATAGTTTGGGTTATTGTGGTAAAAAAGTCGAAAATGCCCTTCATTTTCCCTTGCCTTCAATCCCTCTCGGCTCGCCCCTCATTGCCGGATCTATAGCAGTGATCCACCTTCGTCCTTGCCTTCGACATCACCAATGGTCTTCACCCCTCGTCATCATCTCTCTCATTCACTAACATACCCGTTCGCTTGATTTCACCAACACCAAAAAACAAAGAACTCCATTTTTGCTTGCCCTCCTCCATCACCCTACAATTAAAATAGTTAATTGCAATAATTCAACAAAACAGAAACCTAATTATTATTGATTTATTGTTGCAATGGAGGCTTTCATGAACTTCGACTATAGCAAACGCCTCCCTAGCTCTGCCCCCTTCAACCCGAGTTGATGGAGACAATCCTTAACAACATCATTCCGGGGATCACCCACTGGCAGAGCCCTAACCACTTCGCCTAATTCCCCCTCAGCTCCAGCATAGCCGGAATCCTCAGCGAGACCCTTGCCGCCGCCTTCGACGTCCTCAGGTTCAACTAGATGTGGAGAACGCAACAAGGGACAATTTGGAACAAATTCCACCGACACCCTCAACAAAACCCCCTAACCTTGGATGGTGAGGGTGCCATTTTCATGGAAAAAAAAGCTCCACTTGCAACTTCCGACACACACGAAACCTCCTACCAAACAACACACTCCCAGCTGTTTTTTAAACCCCCTGAACCCCCCAAAACCCCCTACCAAACACAACCTAATTCTATATTTTAGATTTATAGGTATTTTATGTAATATGTTTGGTAGATTTCTGGGCTGGTGACCAAATAACGTCTTCCAATCTTCACCCATAATCTTCATCATCATGCTCCTTGTTCGACTCAGAGAGAGATATTTGGGTTTCTATACCGGGTCCAAGTCATTTGCCCCTATTTCCACTTCCTTGTCCCCTCTCACAAAATCCCGATTTCTCTTTTTCCTTTTAATGTATTTTATTTTATTTTTTTAATTGAGGTTTCTGAGTGAGGGTGGAGGTTGAGGACAGGTGATTTGGCGCCTTCTATACCTAGCCTGGTCCGCCCAGGATTTAAACTTGCCTAGGCGGCCTAACCCTAAAACGGGATCGTCTTTGCCAGCCTAGTGCCAAGGCAGGGCCTAGCCCTTTTTTTTTTTTTTTTTTTTGTTCGAAAGAAGCATAAAGCCTCCAATTTATTCAGGGGAGGGAGAATTACATGGGACGGTACGAGGGGTCGCTAAGTCCCTGATGTCATCAACAAGGATATCAGAAACACCCACAGGAGGGTAGTCTAAAAGATGAAATCCTAAAGGGTGTTCGCGGGCCAAACAAGCGAGGCGATCTACAACTCTGTTAGCATCACGGAATATATGTCGAAACCGGATCACCCAATCCCTACGTAAGAAGCCTTGGCCCCCTTTCTGGAGATCAGCCCTTCAAAGTCCTTTTACTTTCTAGCTGGAGTAAAAACTGATGACAGAAGCTTCATTGCTGCTAACTCAGGATTCTCCCAAGGAGTCTTTCCCTTCAGATATCTAGGAATTCCAATCTCTTCAGGGAAGCTCACAGTCTCTCAATACTCCCCCTTTCTGGATAAGATCTTAACAAATATAAGCTATTGGAACTCGAAAACCTTATCTTATGCAGGACGAGTGGAACTGATTAGGACTGTCCTTCAAGGGATCAGTGCTTTTTGGTTTTCAATCCTCCCCTCTCCCTCTACACTTATTGACAAGGTAAACCGTCTTTGTGCCAAATTTCTATGGAAATCTCACAGAATTAAATGGAAAGATGTTTGCTTACCTAAAGATGAAGGTGGATTAGGTTTGAAAGATCTAAAAACATGGAATACTGCTTTTATTTCAAGAATGTTATGGGATATTGATAGAAAAAAGGACAGCCTCTGGATCAGATGGGTGCACCATCAGTATCTACAGCAAGGAGACGCTTGGAGCTGGCAAGTCCATGATAAAAATGACTCTCCTCTAATCAAAAAGATTTTATCTATTAGAAATGCCTTGCTAACATCCACAGGAAGTGCACAAGAAGCCTCTGCAAAGCTCAACAGTTGGTGCCTAGGAGGGAAGTTCAGCATTGAAGCAGCCTACAACCACTTTAGAAGAAGGGCACCTAAACCTCCTTGGACGACAGTGGTATGGGACAATGCAATTGCTCCTAAGCATGCTTTCATCCTATGGCTGGCAGCAAAAGGAAGGCTGGCTACAAAAGATCTGATCAAGTATAGGGAAGTAAACTTAAACTGTCATCTATGCAATCAAGCCTTAGAATCCCATGAACACATATTTTTTGCATGTAATTTCTCTTTGAATGTCTGGTCTCAGGTGAAGGCTTGGTTAGGACTATGGAGAGGTATGAACACCATCAGCAGTGGATTAAAGTGGCTCAAAAAGGAGGCAAAAGGAAAAGGATGGATATCAAAAGCAAAACGAGCAGCAATGGCAGCCACTGTCTACCTCATATGGAAGACAAGGAACGAAAAACTCTTTGAGGAATCAACCAAAAGTGCCGAGGAGATTGTCCACCTTGTCAAATTACATGGGTACAAGATGTGTAACCATGATTTTGCTCTCCAATTCTCACCTTCCATAGGCTTGCAAGGAGGTTTAATCCACACAAATGAAGCTGCAAGGCACGACTGAATTTTTTTTGATGGGGTAATGACTTATATAGGAAGGAGGGGGCTCTACCATGTAATTTTTGTCTTGCTACTGTAACCCTCCATAGCCCCGACATCACCAAAGGCTTACATGCCTAGATGTATGCCTGGATATGCAACATTCCCCCTGTTTGGGTATAGTTTATGGTTTTGGTGTGCTAACTTTGTGGATGTATAAATCCCTTGATGGCCGAGCCGAAGGGGGACTTATGCACTCACAAAATTAGGGGGTAGGCCCGACTTCTGATAGCTCTGGCTTGAGGAGACATGGGGTTACCCCGAGACTAGCTCTCAACACACCCATCGATTGGAACATCCTAAATGTTCCATGATTTTGGTAGATTTGGACTAGTGTTTCACACCACTTAGTCCCACTTTCGCACCATGTAAATACTTCTATTTTCATGCAATATATTAACCTTTAAAATCAAAAAAAAAAAAAGCCTTGGCCCCTCCGCACCAGAACAAGGGATGGTGCTTAGAAACCGACAATTGCAAGACAGTAACCACCAGCATGGAGTCGAGCTCGATAATGACTCTCCGACAACCGTAGTCCCAAGCCATAGACCGTGGAGGACACCCCATAGCTCAGCAGTTGGGACCAAGCAAACACCCAATTTACGACCGAAGCCACACTAGTAGAGCCCTTCACCGATCCATTAGTGTTAACCTTCACCCAGCCTTGAGTAGGCCTTGACCATTGAACCAATTGTTCCCGCCTCCCCGGCCCGGCAGCCCCTCGTCCATACTGCTCCCTGGCTGACCAGAATTCAGTAGCTTGCTGTAGGACAAAGCGATGACGATTCAGGGGAGCATTCTCCCCCCGGAAGACCCTTGCATCACGCCACCTCCATACCCACCAAGTCGCCGTCGCAAACACCACCGCATCAGTAGCCTCATGTCCAAATTGAAAGTGACCCTTAAAGCAGCCCTTCACCCAACCCATGGGAGCCATATTAAAAAACTCCCCAGCCTTGCTAATGGGGACAATATTACGCCACATATTCGCCGTTTTAGAGCAGTCGCGGATCAGGCGGATGAGGGACTCTTCATGGAGGCCGCACACACTATAGCGCTCCATTTTAGTCATGAGCCTACCCTTTAGGACAAGCCAGAGGAAGCACCGAATACGCTCAGGCACTTCGATCCTCCAAGCTTGCTTGAAAAGCTCACTTGAAAAGCCTACCCTGAGGAAGCACCAAATACGCTCATGCACTTCGATCCTCCAAGCTTGCTTGAAAAGCTCAGTGAGATCCTCGTCAGCAGAGCTAGTTTGTAATCCCTTTAACAATTGATATGCCGAGGCAACCGAATACACCCCAGTAGGTGAGCCTGCCCAGCGGAGAGAGTCCTCCACCACCCGGTCCATCGACACAGCCATGGTGGCAATCCTGAGTAAGATAGAGGCCGGTAAGCATCCCAGCAACTCAACCCACTTCCGCACATGGTTCACGCTCGGGATGGGGACCTGGGCCAGCAGCTGAGAAAGGGGGAATCCCCGACCCACACATCCTACCAAAACCGAACATGGGTTCCATTGCCAAGGTTCCAAGCGAGGCCCTTAGGTATCATCTCCTCAAGCCCCCATTTAATGCTCCTCCGGATAGGGGAGGGGCGTTTGCAAGCCAACTGTCTCAAATAGTGTCCCTCCCTAATCAGCCCATATTTGGAACACTGGTTTTAATATTTTCACCACCCTACCCAAGAATTTCCCTTTTCATACTATCTTGCTGTCATAATTAATAATCTCTTTTGTTCATCGCTAATTGCAGGAAAAAAACAATGCAAGGGGGCCGAACACGAAAAATACCTGGTCACCTATTTTCAGAGGCACAACATCACCCACAACAATGCTGTAAATTGAAACAGTTTCTCTTCTACCACCTCTTATAACCTGTTCAGCGGTTTTTGAGTGAGGATTGATTACAGAGCGAAAATCAGTATTAGTGTAAAGCATGACAAACCTCTAACTGTATATTTCTCTTCTCTTCATTCAAATTTTGGAACTGCAGCGACTGTCGATAATCACTCACAGCTATGTAAACAGAATAGACAGATTAGGTAAGCAAAAAACTGAAAGGAGAACCAGTATGCCCAGACTAGATAAGGTGATATAATGATGTCCTCAATGAACAAAAATAAAAGGTTATACTATAAAGTATTTGCCAGGAGGAGTGTTCTAAAAATCGCGCCTAGGCGCCACCCGGACGCTAGGCGGGAGGCCACCTAGGAATTTTTACGCCTAGGCGGATTTCTGCCTAGACACTGCCTTGTCCGCCTAGGCGCCGTCTAGAACCCGCCTAGCCCGACGATTATTCAATTTTAGCTTCTAGACTTGTGATTAATCGACTTAGGGTTTTTTTATCCCATAAGTCGGAATGTATTTGCTTTTGAGTTGAATCTAAGGTTATGGATTTTACGAGGTTTAAAGTCGCTAGTCGGACACGTATTTTTGCGTTTATTTACTTTAGTTTTAGTTAAGCACCACAAATTTGGGTTTATAAGTGATATTATAGATTATTATTACATTATATGAATTATTGATATGTGTTATGTGTTAAAATATAAAGAAATAATCACATTTGTTCTAAGTCCGCCTAGGCGCCACCTAGACACCCGCCTAGCAGCCGCCTAGCGCCTTTTAAAACATTAGCCAGGAGGCACGTCTAGTCATCTACCCACCAACATGACTTGTTAAAAATGAATTTCAGTCCTTTTTACTGGTTTGTGTAAGGCACGGTTCCATAAATATAGGGTATCAAAATGCTTTGTCGGCTTTTCCCTACCGAAGGACCATGGAAAAGCAGATTGAGAAAAGGGGCTTGAACTTTGATACCATAAATTCCTACACTTAAAAATAAAGAAGAGATTTTAAATTCCGTATAAACACGGTCAAACTTGCTTCTTATCAAAGTATGGTATCTGAAATTACAAGCAGAATAGTCAAACATATGTGTAGGTGTAAGCAGAGGCTGTCAAAATCACACAATTAATTGATTTCATTCACCCTGAAGAATGAGCTTAGTGAAATTGGCATTTCAAATATCCGTTGCCATAGATTTGAAATTCTTTCACCATAACATGGTTGTAAATTTATGCAAGTGGGAAAAAGATCATAAATGTTGATTCCAATACCTGTAACAACAATGACAAGCAACACTGCAAAGGTAATGCTTCCCCCATCATACCATCCTTCCTTGATACCCTTTTTTTTTTATCAAAATGATATAGAGAACAATCAATAAACATAGAAAGTATAAACCCTAAGTAATTCATTATGCAAGGAAGGTCCTTTTTGGATTTTGTGGTTAATACCAAAAAATCGATTTCAGCAGGATTCTTGCTCTTGAAAATTATTGAGTTAATTACCAAAGGTAGAGGCATTGAAAAATCAACCAAAATAGTATGGTCACACTTACTTCTGTTTTAATTCCCAAAGCAAGCGAAGCTATTGCAGCTATGATCAAAATGATAAGCGTTAAATCTTGCCAAGCCTCCCAAAGAAATGCCTGCAAGATAGACACCACACAATGGTACCACAAAATGGTCACGACTTTGTAAGTAATAAGATATATTTTCTTGAAGAAAGCACTCAAACTTTATATTACCAAGAAGCCCTTTCCCTTTTTCTGAGGATATGTATTTGATCCATATGCACTTCTCCTCTTTACAAGATCATCATCTCCAGAAATTCCTTGATCCAGATTTGTCTTCAGCAAAGTTGCTAACCCTATGACCTAGAATGTAGTGATGCAAATTTTTATGAAGATAAATGGACAAAAAATCAAGAGAGAGAAATTTGGTCCATTAACATACACCGCCGTTTTTTTCTAACGCAGAAACATTATTTTCCCTTGTCAATGAAGCAAGTTGTTCAAGTGGGATGCCATAATCGCCAGCAGGAGACACGGTTGATTCTTGAGATCCAAATGCTGGAAAAAGAACACGCATGAAGAGGCCAGTTAGCATTATCTCAAGTTTATTTTACTCCATCCATATTAGGTAGATGAACAATATAGACATTTATTTTATTTTGCATGCAAAAGGAATGTTGCCGATGTAGAGGCCAGTTAGCATGAACTCTTGTTTATTTTACTCCATCCTATTAGGTAAGTGAACAATATAGACATGTATTTTATTTCAATACAAAAGGAATGTCGCTGATGAAGAAGCCATGAATAAAATGTCCATATTTTACCTATATCTTGTTGCCCGGCCATTTTAAAAAGCAAAGCAGCCTACAAAACATTACCTCCAATTTAGAATAATAAAGAATAGTTCCCAATTATCAGAAATGATTTTTGAAGCAAAAGGCTTACTCTGATGACTTGTGCATGTGCTCTAATCATCCGCCTCCGATGCTCTCTCTCTTCCTCCCTTTTCAGGTCTAATGTATACCGAAATCGCCGTGAAGCATTGAGTACAAGTGCTGCTTGCTGCAAATGAAAATAAATACTCTTTTTAACTTTTCCAGTACCCAGCCTTATCACGTTCAGTTACCAATATTATCAGCTTGCTCGTGCATAGCAACATCATTTAATCAATGTTCATTGTGATTTAAATGTACAAGTATATTGTACATCCATTTAAATCACTAGAAATATGCAAGTTTTGTCGCAAGATAATACAATATTTCTAGTGGTGCTTAAACCTCTGTCCAAAATTATGCAATAACAAAGCACACTAGACAATAGTATAACGCACATTAATAAGAAGTCAAAAACAATAAGAAGCAAGTTTGCTATAACATCTGAGAAGCTGAAGCTATTGCCCCCTATGTAATCAGAAATGGTTCCCCAACTATATCCTAGAAATGGTTCCCCAGCTATATCCTATAGTTCACCGCGGAGCTTGGCTTTAAAAAGGATGGGAACTACACAAATGCAATTTTGTGAGAAAACATAGATCACAAACTTCATTAGCAGCCCTTATATATCTTACTACTAATTGATTGGCAGTACATGTCCATCAATGTCCGAACTGATGTGGTCCCCACTTTTTGGGACCATTCTAAATCATGATCATTATGTAAGAAATATTTAATCCCATAGCACGTCAGCGCCATAAACCCAGACAAAGAAATAAACAAGTTAATAAATACTACGTACTTTATTCCAGTTATCAGTTGTCATAACAGAAGAAACAAATATTTTATTGAAGTTACATACAGCATCTTTCTGAAAGGAACCATAGGAGCAGTGAAAGGGGGAAAATTGGAATTGAGGGGGATGGGAGAGAGGCATTACCCTCCATCTTCTGAGGGCTTCAAAAGACGCATTCTTGGTATGGGCAATGTCGAAAGGATCAGGCAAGCCATCAACTTGGTCGTCGTCATTATCCTCCTCGGGATCAGGAGGGGGGATTGCAGCCTCAACATCGGCCTCCGATGGACGAGAGGAGAATGGTGGTGGCTCCGTAAACGAGTTATCTCCGTCAGTCATGATTATGAACGACGATTGAAGAACGATCGCCTACGGACACCAACCACTCTCACTCTCGGCCAACGAAGGAGAGTGATCGCCAAAAGGCAACGCCTTTCTTCCTGAATGCAAGCGGCGAAGAAGAAGAAGAAGAATGTAGGAATGAAATCGGAAACCCTAAATGGATTTTAGTCCGCAGACAAAAGATGATTCAACAAATAGACAGAGAAGATTGGAAAACACAGAGGTGAGGATAGCGAAGCAGTGATAAATTAAGAAGAGAGCGGAGAGAAACTAAAATTAGCAAACAAGTAGGGATTTGGAGAGAAAATTGATAACGAACAATCCTAAAAATTAGGGTTTTGGTTTGACGAGAACAGAGAATCAAGGCGCACCAAAAATAGAAAAAGAAGTGATGAAATTACAATGAAGGGGGTTGGAGAGAGCGTAGGAGCTGGGATTCATTCTATTTCTCTCTCTCTCTCTCTCTCTCTCTCTCTCTCTCTCTCTCTCTATCGGTTCCTCCGTCTTCTTGTTTGTATTGGTACTGCACCGTCTCGCACCTCTCACCTACGATTGAGCTCATCGCTGTTGAGCCTGTACTCGGTTTTTGCTTGTTTGAGAGAGAGAGATAGAGAGAGAGAGAGTGGGGGGTTGGGGCCTGGGGGGGGGGGCTGATGCTTTTTGTTTTGTTTTTGTTTATTTCTCTTTTGGTACGGACTGCGTACATACTGTATATTTTTAATTTAAATTTCAGTTGAAATTGTCATCCGCATTGGAAGCTTCTCAGAAACTTCCCGCCTCCGTATGGTTTAGAAATTAGATTTGTTTTTTCGGAAATTTTATACTCCGTAGTAGGGCTGATATACGAGCTTACGAGCTCGAGTACTGGCTGCTCAAGCTCGGCTCGTTTATAATCGAGCCGAGCTCGAGCTCGAGCTCAAATCCTATTCGAGTATATTTATATGCTCAAGCTCGGCTCGCGAGCTTGATGTAGAGCTCGAGCTCGGCTCGTTGAGCTCGTTTGTTCTCGAGCCCGAACTCGAGCTCGATAAGCTCGATTGGGCTCGTTACGAGCTCGAACTCGGGCTCGACGAGCTCGTTATGACTCTAAACAACAACACAGCAGAAATTTAATTTCCAACAGCAAGATTAAATTCAAGGCTTTCAAGCAACACTACAGCAGAAAGTTCAACATTCAAAGTTCAACATTAATGTTCCAACAGCAAAATTAAAGCAAAACAAATTGCTTGGAAACAAATTGCTTAGAAACACCATTACAGCAAACAAAGTTCAACAGCAAAACAGATAAAGAGGGAGTCAGATTTGAGGACGAGAAGGCGGAAATCAACCGGCAAGACCTAGATCCGAGAGGAGGCGACCTGGATTTGGATCTGAGGACGAGAGAGGAAGCAGACGACGGTGGGGGCTCCAAGAAAGAAAGCGGGCGACGGAGGCGACCTGGATCGATCTGGATCTGAGGACAGGAGAGGAAGCGGACGACGGTGGGACCTCCGAGAAAGGAAGCGGGCGACGGGTGCGAGGGTGAGCCGACGAGAGGAGGCGACCTGATCTGGATCTGGGGACGAGAGAGGAAGCGGGTGACGGTGGGCGACCTAGATATGGATCTGCAGAAGCGAACAAGGGCGACGACGGGCGACGACGGGCAGCCGATGGGTGACGGCGGGCATTCCAGATCCGAGGATGAGACGAGGGGCGACGAATCCGACGATGGGTGACGGCGGGGAGCCACAACGAGCAACGGACGCTGAGATTTGAGAGAGAAAGAGAGATTAGGGGTGGGAGTGTTATGGGAGTGGCTGGGTTAGGTTTAGGGGAATTAGGTTTTATACCTAGGGTATTTGGGGTCTTCGAGCTCGCGAGCTACTCGAGCTCGAGCTCGAATCGAGCTCGGGAATAGGCTCGAACTCGGCTCGTATATCTATTCGAGCGATCCCGAGTCGAGTTTTTACCGAGCCGAGCCCGAGTCGATCCCGAGCTACTCGGCTCATGTATCAGGCCTACTCCGTAGCAGTATCATTTTCTCGAACCGCGATTATCTGACCCACGGATAATTACTTTTGGGACTTTTGTAGTTAGGTAGAGACATTGGAAAGGGATGGTAATTATTACCTATATTGTTTTATGGGTCGGCTTATATCCGGTTTTAAAAGAAATCTAGATTTTTAGTGGGTCAGATTATAATGGGCTACAAAATTGATCCACACAACCCAATTCGAGCTAACCATAAAGAGTTCAATCTGTTTTTGAAATTCATAAATACATGTCATAGTTCTCAAGTAATTCTGTCCAGTCCGATTTTCAAAGAAGTAGAACATTGTTTATAAAGAAAACCATGTTCGAGGTGAAAGTGTTCACATCATTGTCCAACTCCCACGGTTTGCAGGTCCAATCTTTTGAAAAAATTGGGAGAGTTTATGGCAGACGTTTGGCCCGGAGTTGTTAGGGCTAGCAACCAATATACAGTGGACAGATCAACATACTTAATCAACCCTCTGGATAGGAGAGGGATGGGTCAACCGTGTTCAAGGGGAAACGGATATGACGTTGAAAAGGTCATGAGAAAGAATACATGAACGACACCAGACAATGGGACAGTAGCAATCACCAAACCTATCTCAAGTATGTGCATGTGTATCTGGGGTATATGCACCTCCGTATAACACTAATTTCATACCGACGATATTAACCGCCCAACTGGTCGTTCAGGGTAGTAGAAGCATAGCAGGAATCCCACCGGCCACGTCTAGAGAGCGTCACTTAAGTTGATTAATAAATAGTTGTTTCACAGTCTTGTCATATAGATCAAACAAGGCCTTTATTATAATGAAAGCATCTCAATTATCTTGTTCAGTTTGGTAGTAAAGTTGCACACAAAAAGGACAAAGGGCGATGAGATCACCGGGTCGCATTAAATAAAAATGGCAGCAGCAGGAGCAGAAGAAAAACATGGGAATTCAAGGGACAACAGTTTTTTAACATTATCAAAAGCAACATACACGTATCTCAACAACTGAGTTTGTTTCTAGCTTATTTTTACACGAAAGTCTCTTAAAAGGTTTATTTTGAAGGCGGGCAAATTATTTGCTCTCCATGCCTCATTTTAGCGGGGAGTGGTTTCTATAAAAACCAAAATTTATTAAATAATATATTTACCCGATTTGTAAAGTTTTCGAAAACCCGTCCCCGAGCAACTTGCTATTTTGGGAAAAAACTTGAGACTAATTCCGGCATCCTTTAAATTTGAGATTTTGACGGATTCTGTTTCCGCTCCCAAGATTCAGATTTGAAA
This sequence comes from Persicaria tinctoria, assembly GCA_037127255.1. NCBI lineage: Eukaryota > Viridiplantae > Streptophyta > Magnoliopsida > Caryophyllales > Polygonaceae > Persicaria > Persicaria tinctoria. The sequence continues at coordinate 33,979,452 of JBANSL010000012.1, read as the reverse complement.
ACGTGGAGTCTAGTTGGTTGTTTTAAAACGATTTAAAATTTCGAGTTGAATTTTTGAGAATCGGGATTCGAGTAACAAAGTCGGACCTTGAGGGACTATCTCTCTCGTAGCATCCTCTCTCTCTCCTTCTCTAATTCGTCTTCTTCCTCATTAACCAGCATCAACCCACTGTTGCCTCGTCTATAAAAGAAGAGCTTCAATCCTCAAAACCCTAAATCTACATGAGAATCTAAGCCACCAAACCCCAAAACCTTACTCTCTCTCCTCCATTTTGAATCCAAGAGAGAAAGCCTCCTCTCGCCCTCTCATCCTCCATTATCAACCTTCAAACAACCTCAAGAACCCCTGTTTTGTGTTTCTTCAAGCCCAAACACCTCAAACACACCTCCCACCTCTCCCCTTTAAAGATCAAGTGAAAAAGACGAAGGCCATCCACTGATTCAAGCAAAACAGAAGTTGTAGGAGCCCCTTCTCGTTGTCGCAAGTTGGAACCCAAAAGTTGCCATGTTTGTCGTTCTCGCGGTAATATCCTTGTTCTCCATCTCCTTGCTTTTTTTTCCTTCCAAACCTTTTAGAGGTGGACGTTTACTAAGTTTCCTATCTTCCAAGGTAGAAAGGAAGTGGATTCAACCTCTGGAAGTACAAAATCGAGTCCCTCATTCCATCCTCCCCCTGTTTTCCAAAGGTGAGCTCGGTTGTGGTTGTTTCCTTTTGTTTTGATCCTAAACCTTCGTGAAAGAGGACTTTTAATCATCATCTATCTTACTTGGACTCGGTCGTTCACTTTCCTCATCGATTTGGAGTAGGGTGGCTCAACAGGTCGGGCCCGAACCGAACCGATATTCGTATATGTATTATATATATATATATATATATATATATATATATATATATATATATATATATATATATATATATATATATATATATATTATAATATATGTATATGTATTAATATATATCTATTTATGTATATTAAATTAATATATATATATATACACACACACTAATATATTACTATCTAATTTATCTCCACTGTAATATTGTGTATATACGTAGTATTCTATATAGGGTAAAATTCAACTATGGTCCATGAACTTTGACCAAATGTTCAAAGGGGTCCCTGAACTTTATTTTTGTTCATTGAAGTCCCTGAACTTTGATACTTTGTACACATTTGGTTCTTCTGTTAGTAAATTTGTTAAATATGTGTTAAGTAATTATATGGAATCAATGTATTTTTGTATTAATTATATGAGTTAGGTTATACAATTGTAATTGCCCGATTTTTTTTTACTAAAGTAAAAAATTAAGCTTTTCTCTTCTCAAAAGTCATCATATATAAATTATTTTAAAATAATAGAGTTCTCTTCTCAAAACAAAGCATATTTTAAAATATATTTTTATCAAAAACACTTTCTATTTTGTGACCAAATGTTATAATTTTCCAATAATAGGTTATTTTAAAGTATTTTAATGACTAAAATTTCCTTATTTAATTAAAAACAGAGTTTATTTTGTTAACACAAATACAATTTATTTTTATAGGAAAAGTAGATTTTTTTTAATAAAACACATTTAATTTTTTTTAATTAAATAAGAAATTTTTGGTCATTAAATTACTTTAAAATAAAATATCAACGAAAAATTATACCATTTAGTTGGAAAATAGAAAGTTTTTTTTATTATAAAAAATATTATTTAAAAATATAAATTTTTAATATAATATAATTTTTTTACTTTAGTAAAACAAATATCAAGCGATTACATGTGTATAACCTAACTTATTCCATTAATATACCAAAATACATTGATTCTATGTCATTATTCAACACATATTTAACAAATTTACTAACAGATGGATCAAATGTGTACAAATCAAAGTTCAGGGTCTTTAATGAAAAAAAATAAAATTTAGGGACCCGTTTGAACATTTGATCAAAGTTCAGGGACTATAAAATTCAGGGACCCGTTAGTATTAGGTATGTACAGTGTAATTTGAATCCAAAAAAAAAGAAGACATATACAATGTAATATATGTGTACATATAACATATTTCAAGTCACTGTTTCCTCACAGTTCATTCGGGCCAAAACTGAATTTTTCGGTTCGGTTTCGGTTTTTGGCCCGAAACCGAAATTATTTTTTTTGCGAACCGTAGCCCGAACCGAAACATTTTTGGGCCGGACCGAAACCGAATTTTCATTTCGGTTTTCGGGTCGGTTCACTTTTTGAGCAACCCTAATTTGGAGCCCGGAGGACCCCATTGAAGTTTTCGGAGACTCCCTTGAAGACCCTCGGTAATTCCTCTTCTGTGTTTGAGTCTTGATGTGTTTATTGTGGTCAGGGAGGCTAGTAATATGTCTAGGAATGATTTGGGAAAGAACAAGATTGATTCAAGGCAAAAGCGGCCCAAAGTGTTCGAATCTCGCCACGGTGAAACCATGGCCGCCGCAACTAGTTAGAACAGAAGCTAGAGAGGAAAAAGAGGGCATTTCGCGGCCACGAGTGACCATTTTGTTGCGGAGAAAGAGGTCTCTCGTGTCCAGCGAGAGCCACGTCTCGCGGGAGCCATGGGAAGTGTTTCGTTGCGGCAAGCGGCCATTTCGTCGCGGCAAAACTAGCCCAGAAGACCTTAGACGAGGTCGGCTCCCTTGATTTCTTTGAATCTTGGCTTGATTTTGGGTTGAACCATTCTACGATGGTTTATTATTGATTGTTGATCTTAAAATATGGATTTTAATTATATTTGTTAAAGGGATTATTTAATGCTTTAAAATGTGATTTTAAGGATTTTGAAAAGTGTTTGATAGAATTGATTTGAATGTATTGAGATACTTTGATTGTTTTGAAATCTCTCGAAAGGTTTGAACCCTAGTCGTTATTTAAATGTTTGGTGATCTTTAGAACTTGTATTCTGGGAATATTCTTGAAGGGCTTTGTGTTTTAAAACCGAGATGCCAGGATTCCTTTAAATGATAACTTTGACTAATTAACTAGACTTAATGATTTGTGAATGACCTTGTATCAACTATGTTTCACATGCCTTATTTAACGGACTGATCTAACTTGTCGAGTATCAACTATGTTTCACATGCCTTATTTAACGGACTGATCTAACCTGTCGAACTTTTAGACCTCTTTTAACCGGACTTCTTTGAACGGTTTAATCTAGGGGTGGGCATAACCGGGTACCCGACACGAATCGGGTGATCGTGTCGGGTACCCGAAACCATATATGCCCAAACTACCGAACCATTTCGAGTTGGGTATCCGACACGGTAAGGTTAATCGGTTCCGTGTCGGATACCCGGGTACCCGACACGAACCATCTGGGTTTTTTTTTTTGGTTAAATGACGCTAAGTCATTGTTGTGTTCCACGATTACACCCTTACTGGGTTGCTGGACCTGTTGGGCCACTGATCTGGGCCAGGTGGACTGCTAAGAGTGAAGAATTGAAAGGAAATAAAAATGTAGTAAAGAGGTTGCTAGTGGGAATCAAACTTGGGATGCCTTCCAAACGCATGTACTTACCCTTCCCCATAACCAAATGCGCTACCAGAGCTTTTTAATACTTAGAGGATTCTATTTATACTAGAATTATACTTCCCAGCCTAAAATAAAAAATAAATAAAAACGGTTCGTGTCGGGTACCCGACAAGGCGATTTGCCCGACCCGAACACGAACCGTTTACAGCCGTGTTTTCTCGGTTCGTGTCATTATTGTGTCGTGTTTTTTCGGTTTTGGGTTTTTTCGTGTCGTGTTTTCGGTTTCGGGTTTTTCTGCACACCCCTAGTTTAATCGAATTTGACTTGGACTTTGCCTTGAGACTTGACTGACCCCATGGACTGCTATATGATTGGATTGGACCTTGAGATTGAGATTGGACGTATGAATGATGATGAGTTATGAGAATTTATATGAAATGGTAATCTTTAGATATCTCGGCTTTCGGATGTTTTGTCGTGTTTCGAGTGGTTTGAAATGTTTTGACTTATCGAATGATTTTTGGGAATGCTTTTGAGTATGTGTTCTCTTTGTGGTTAGTTATTGAGAATGTAAACTTATCGCATCCTTTATTATTTATATATGTTAGGTGCTTATTGACTTGCTTGGACTTCTGTTACCTGTTATTGCCTTTGTTGTTCGGCTTTGCAGGTAAGTTCCCTCGTGGAGCTTACTCAGATTGATTCTTGCATTCATGTAGTCACATGATGTACTAGGTGTTGCATGTGCATAATCGCATGATTCATGTAGTATCATGCTTAAGTTGTACATTTGAATGAGCATTCGTGTACTCAATGTGTTTGGAAACAGAACGGTGGTTATTTATGAGTTGTAGATTCTTTGCTAGGGTCATAGGACAGCTTAGCCTCATCAGGTTTGTTCTCGTCTAGAGGTCATAATCACGAGATACGAGATGAGCCTGATTCATTATATGAGCTTGATTTATTATGAGCATGATTTACAATATGAGCATGATGACGAGATGAGTATGATGATTGATGAGCATGATTTACGATATGCCACTTGGCATTCTTTGGGCCTTTTATCGCACTTTCTGCATATTATATATCCTGATAAGCATGACTTGTGTGCTTAAATTTCACCTTGCATTAGAAGCATCTTTATCTAGGATTAGCGTGTATGATGTGATCGCAGTGGGACCGAGTCCCGTGAGTAAGCCTCAGTCTGATCCCATTCCCTGTATTATTTTTAAGGTATGATTGCAGATTGATTATCTTTTGGCGCATTGTTGACCAAGAGACTAACTTCCACCATACTTCGTATACTTTGGATGTTTCATACTCATTTTATACTCGGTTTTTACCCGGCCATGTCGTGGCAAGTTGTATTCTGATTTCCGCTTTTACTTGTTTGAACTTGAAATGATTTTGAGCAACTTAGACCATTAGGACAGGTTAAATTTATGGATACCTTTGTTCGGATCTTGAAAGGTTTGATTTGTGGATATGCCCAAAGGGCACTTATTAAGAGGTTTAAAAATTACAACACATACCTTTAATCAGTCCTCGGTTGGCATGAAGGACCTGACTACTTCCAAAATCTTAGAAAGTAAGACTAGGAGTTTATCAATGAACCTTAAATCTTAACCTTGAGTTTACCACCAATAAAAGATACCGAAGTTTTCAACTTAGCAATGCTAGCCTGTAGGGAAATTAATTTAAACCCTTCAAGTTGATACTTTGTACGAAAAAAATTAACGGGTTTCAAAAGCAAATAAGATACTCTGCCATTGAGTCATACTAAAATAGGCACAAACATGGTACATAATTTCATTCAGCTCATCTTTAAGAAGGTTAAGAAATAACTCTATCAAGATGCAGCTCTACTCACTCACATGAGCATCCTTCAAGGTCACTCGAAAATATGTGTTTGCAAAAGGAAGCTTATAAGTGTTATCAAGCATGTACCAAAACTGAAGGAAGATTAGATGCTTAAAGCGGAAATTCAGATCATATGTAAACATCTAATTCAAGGATCTTCATGCATAAACGATCGATCAATCATTGTTCATAGAAGAAACCTCTTGATGCATGAACCGGATCAAATCTGGATAGAATCGGAAGAGATCGAAAGCCCCAAGCGTGACTTCTCTAATTAGTCCACACGAGTCCGGGGTCTAGATCTCCCTTGTCTTCGACTGCTAGGACGAAGATCGAAAGGCTAGCAATCGAATTGCTTCAGATGATGGTGATCGGCACTCTTGTACAATAATCAACGGTTGATTCGTGTACGATTTGCAATGAGAGCGACGTACTGTTAGTACGTGAACCTTTTGTTTAAGAATGGGAAAACCCACGATCTTTTTCACTCTCTTGATTCGCCGCCTTCTTCACCATTTCCTTGATGGTCATATTTAAAGCTTTTTAATTAGGAAGAAAACGTTTTTCATTCAATGGGAAATGTAAGTAACTTCATAAGTCACGTACACTTAATTACTTCATATAATTATTTATTTATAAAATAAATAATAATTATTAATAATATATCAAATATATATATATATGTATTAATAATTAACCATCAAATTCATTGATCTATTCCGTCAACTCAAAGTGTGTGACCTCATAGGACCCGTTTATAATAGTCAAGGACTTAAACCGTTTAACCCCATTAATCGTAGTTGGCATCTAGCAAAGCATTATGACTCATAAAATAACCGGATTGAATATCTCTATCAATTGTCCTGTTCCATGTTTAGTCATTGCACATTGAATTAAAGGACACAATTCCTTCAATCTCCCACTTGTCCTTAAACAAGTGTGCAATATAAGATACCTTTGTCTCTTAATGTCTTATTTGATGATATGGTGACATTCATATCTATTATCAAATATGTTTCTTGAACTCCAAGTTCGAACTGTCAAATAAACGGATGATTACAAATAATCCATTCGAGCATGGCCATGCATTTTCAGTTCTCGCTCTTCAAGTGGCCTAGACACCATTCCTTTTTGATGCATCACAGTATGCATGAAGAAGGAGGACTTCTCCAATCTTGTATGACTATGACTCCCACTCAACTTTTGGCAATCCTAACTACGACCTTTATAACTCCCTGATACGGAAAGCGTTTAGCCGTGTCAAAGAAATACCAATCATCAAGAGAGACCATAACATATTCATGTCTGAGGAATCTACTAATCATCGTTTAACTTAAAACTCTGCAATCCCTTTTGTAGAGTCTTAAGGTGGGTCTGTCCTATATGTATCATCCATACATATAGGACAGACCCACCTTATAGCCCATGAAACCTGGCGCTATCAGTCAACTTACAATATAGTCATTAATAAAATCACCTATGTCCAAGTTGATGATTTCGGACTACGGACTTGCGATAATTCATAACTGCATTTCACTTAATGGGGTTTCATTTACCAGAACACTTAAGATAAGCCCATTTGCGAACTAAAAATTATTTGGACATTTTATTTATCATTGTTGAAAACAATGAATAAATAAGGATGAAATATCATATATATCAAGTCGAACATAAACTCAGTGTATAACACTCTCAACATAAAATGTAATAGAAAGCAATCTCAAAGCCATTCTCCAATGTGTTTGAGACCCTTAGCCCTAGTGTGACCATCATGCTTGGGCTAGGCATAAGCTTCGTCAATGGATTTGCAATATTGTCATATATATATATATGCACCTTACACATCTTAATGTCAAATAAGGTGATACTTCCTCATAAGATGTACGATCAACTTGTCATCACCCTTAAGAAATAATCCTTTGTTCTTCTTAAGAACTTTATAATGTTCTTAGCTGCACACTAGTGTGCCTCTCATGGAATCGATTGGTATTTTCTACACCTACTCAAAGCAAATGCAACATCAGGTCGTGTACACACCATGACATAGGCAAAACCTGTTCTTGGAATCTTGCATATTGAATCTGTTAAGAATCTTATCTATATATAAGTTCCTTGATTCAAACCAAGCAATCTCTTAGATCTATCTCTACAGATCTTTATTCCAAGTATGTACACTTCCATCCCAAAGTTTTTCATTGATAAACATTTCTTTAGTCATTCCTTAATGGACTCTAACATCGGAATGTCATTCCCAATAAGTAGTATGTCATCCACATACAAGACTAGGAAGAACACTTTACTCCCACTCAACTTCTTGGATACACAAGGTTCCTTTTCGCATATGATGAAATCAAACTCTTTGATCTTTTCATCAAACCGAAAGTTCCAACTCCTGGATGCTTGCTTAAGTCCATATATAGACCTCTTAAGCTTGCATACCTTCCCTGCATCACTTGGATTTTCAAAACCCTCTGGTTGTGTCATGTACACATCTTCTTCCAAGAATCCATTTAGGAAGGCGGTTTTGACATCCATTTTCCAAATCTCATAATCATAATAGGCCGCAATAGCAAGGATTATCCTAATGGATCTTATCATGACAACTGGTGAAAAGGTCTCATCATAGTCCATACCATGAATCTGTTTAAAACCTTTGGCAACTAATCTTGCCTTGTATACATATACCTTTCTATCCTTATCTGTCTTGAGTTTGAAAACTCATTTGCTCCCTATGGGTTTTACCCCATCTGGCAAATCTCTCAAGTCCCACACTTGATTTTCAAATATCGAATCCATTTTGGATCTCATGGCTTCAAGTCATTTCTTGGAGTATGGACCCGTCATTGCTTGCTTATAGGTATTAGGCTCATCATGTTCTAACAAAAGAACATCAAGGTTTACATTCAAGATGAAATCATCATAACGTCTTGGTTGTACCCTTGGCCTATCTGATCTACGGGTGGGTTCAACTGGTTCAACAACTGGAGCTGGAATAGTTTCCATAACTCGTCCTCGACATCATCTATGTCATATCGTTGTTGAGTTTGTTGCTCTTCATCATGAACTGGTTCAAGATGAATATTTCTCCCACTTGACTTATTGGAAATGAACTCTCTTTCCAAAAAGACACTATCCCTTGCAACAAACACCTTTTGTTCAGCGGGACTGTAGAAGTAATATCCACAACTACCTTTTGGATACCCTATAAAATAGCATTTATCTAATTTAGGGGCAAGCTTATCCGTTTGTAAACGCTTTACATAAGCTTCACATCCCTATATCTTCATAAAAGACAATTTTGGAACCTTTCCAGTCCATATCTCATATGGAGTTTTGTCTACAACTCTAGACGGAGTCCTGTTTAGTGTAAGTACGACAATTGTGACTTGTGAGGGCATATCCCCAGAAGGATACTGGAAGGTCAGCAAAACTCATCATAGATCGGACCATGCCTAACAGGATCCTGTTTCTCCTTTCAGATACACCGTTAAGCTGTGGTGTTCCTAGAGTAGACAATTGTGTTACTATCCCACAATTTTTCAAATGATGATCAAATTCATGGCTCAAGTAGTCACCACTACGATCTGATCGAAGTGCTTTTATTTTCTTGCCAGCTTGAGTCTCTACCTCATTTTGAAATTCCTTGAACTTTTCAAAGGATTCCGATTTTTGTGACATAAGGTAAAGATATTCATATCTACTCATGTCATCAGTAAATGTGATGAAGTATTTATAACCACCTCTAGCTTCTGTAATCATTGGCCCACATACATCAGTATGTATAATGCCCAATAGCTCAGTAGCCCTTTCATTTGTTCATTTGAAATAAGACCTTGTCATCTTGCCCATCAAACACGACTCACATGTATCAATGGATCCACAATCCACGTCTTTTAGAAGTCCATCTTTATGGAGCTTCTTCATGCGGTCTAAACTGATGTGACCCAAACGACAGTGCCATAGGTAGGCTTCACTCAACTTACTTGATTTTTGCCTTTTTGTATTTATGTTATAAGATTCTGTTGTAAGGTTGAATACAAATATTCCATTAATATTTTGAGCACGAGCGTAGAAGATATCATTCTTGCGAATAATTATACCTTCATCTGTAGTGCTAAAATTAAAACCTTCAAAATAAATTACTGCAGCCGAAACAAGGTTCTTTGTAATACTAGGAACGAAATAACAATTATTCAGTTCTAAGATTAAACCAGAAGGAAGAGATAAACTAAAATCTCCTACGGCAAGTGCAGCAACACTTGCTCCATTTCCGACGCGTAGGTCTATCTCCCCTTTCTTCACTTGTCTCTTATTTCTTAGTCCCTGTGATGAAACCAAATTAGAAAAGACTGGAGGGTCCCCCCACGTGGCCGTGGAGGGGTATGCATGTAGATTCCTCCCCATGGGGAACGGGTGTTAACGAGCTTACCTGATGCCCTCGCGACCCTGGTCAGGCGCCCGTTGAGGGTGACAGAACCGGGGTAACGAGAACCCCAACCTGGGCCGCACACCCCAAAGAATCATGCAAACGGTCTTACCTTTCCCCGGGATCCTCACCAGCTGTGGGGATCCCGAAGTCAGTGCCGCGGAGCCCATCGAGGAGGCTCGCGTCGTTATCTGAATGGGTTCATCAGCGACCCAATGGCGAAGAGGGCACGACTGCTGACTTAGTGAGAGTTGATGAAAAGACAAGTTTACGTATTCCCCCCCAGCTTCCCTATGGCACGCCTTACTACCTACGCAGCTTCAACCACTGTTACTCAGGTGCTACAGGCGTCCGCGGATGAGGGGGTGTTGAGATAAGTTGAGATGATCTTGGTGTGGAGATTCTCCTGACGTAATTCCTTCCCTCTTTCTCTCTCTGCTCAGAACGTGAGTACCCTCCCCTTTCTCGTTTTCCAAAAAGTCCTCTCTCTCTCCTCTTCTTCTTCCTTTTATACTGAGTTCCTTCGTATGTTGAACATGTGGGCTACGTTCCCCTCTTTTTGCCATCTGTTGATGTCGGGAGGCCATGTGTTAAAGGATGCCCGTACACTTGGATGGGCGGCATGGCCGACACCTGTCCCATTTCTTGCCATTTGTCCTTCTGGAGTGGACATTCTCCGTCCGCGGACCGTAACCTTTCATCGGCTTGGATCTTTGGGTTGATTACCCTTTTGCCCCTCGAAAACCTTTTGTGGCTTTTCTTGACCCCTTTATCTTTGGGCGTCATCACAGCTCCTCGGGCCGCGGGGGGTCCGGTTAGGATCTTCCGTGGTTCGAAGAACAACTACCGCGAGCAGTAGTTTTTCTTAAGGCGACGAGATAAAGTGAGTAAAGCTTCTGGGCTTTCTGGGGGCCCATGAGGGGTTTTACTGGGCCGATGAGGGTTGCGGCCCATTAGTCTTGATTGATGGGGGCCCATGTTTCCGACACGTGTCCTGAGTTAGGAGGTGAAACGTCGTGGATTGTAGTGCTTATAAATAGGAGTTCTGACCCCTCTTCACTTTTTACCGTTCCCGTTTTTCACCGCTCTCTCAACTGAGACGTCTTCGAGGTAAATCTTGACCCTTCTCTTCTTTCCTTCCGCGACTTTGTTTTGTTTCTTGTTTTCTTGATTCTAGTTCCCTTTTCTCTCCTTGGTCCTTTGTTGTTGTGTGGGTTATCTCTTACGTCGGCGCTGGCCGCAGTTGATCCTTAGACATCTTTCTGGACCTCCCTCCCCCTCATTTCTTTCTTTATTGGTTCTACCGCCTCTGTCATGTCGTCCCCCTCGAGTAGTTCAGGGAGTGTGCAAGCTCTGACCAGGCCTCCGTCCTCTAGTCGCCCCGGAGGAAAGCTTCGGATGGGTGATATTGAGGTTCCTGAGGATGTCACTTTCAGGGAGCCCAAGGGTACGGAGGACCCCTCTTTCTATGCTTCCCCGAGCCGCGAAATGGAAGAGGATTCTTCTCCGATCAACTCATCTTCTTCGCGGTCAACCGTCGGGGCTGTGTCATCAGACTCAGACTCGATATTGGAGTCTCCAGAATCTCAACATTCTTATAAAGAGTGGGATTCTCACACTGGTCTACCTTCTGGCCCCGTCTTTATGCCGAAGGAGCGACGCTCGTCATCTGTGTTAGGAGACTTTCGGCCGGTCTTGTATAGCGAAAAGGTGCTGGCGACTTGTCCTTTTAGAGGAAATTTTCAACCCTCTGTCGCGTGCCCAATACCAGAAGTCTCTCTTTAGCGTGTGATTCCTGTGGCTCCCCCGAATGCTCAGAGCCGCGGAGGAGGAACTTTCACCACGGTGGAAGACTTGAACGTGATCGCCCGCGTCTTTCCTTGGCCTGAAGGGGTTGTGCCGTGTCTGCCGGCCGAAGGAGGAGGGAGCTTGGATGCTTATCCGGGTTGCCTAGTGGTTTACATCGAGAGTCTGGTGCAAGGATTCAGTCTTCCTCTGCCTGGCCTGTTCAAGCGCTACCTGAAAGCCTGCGGCTTGAGCCCTGCCCAACTGGTGCCGAACAGTTGGCTCTTTATGACTTCATTTGTGATGCGCTGTCTGGAAATCGGGATTCAGAAGAGGGCTGTTGAACCACATGCTCACCCTGGGCCACGGGGTAATTCACAAAAGCCTTTACCGGGCCAAACTCAGCGTCCCAATCGTGGACCGGAACACTAGCAACCGGAATGGCGTCACAAATGGTTCTTGGTTAGGGATCCTTCGCGTAAGATTTTGAATTTCCACACTGAGCCTCGTCTATACGTGAGGCCAGAGAGGAAGGCGGTTCCTGACCTTAAGGAGATAGAGCTGAAATTTGCCGTGGAGACGAAACCGTCATGGAAAGATATGGTTTCTCCTCTCCGGCTAGAGATGGCTGGACTGAGCCTTCCTCACCCTCGTATAGGTTGTAGCTAAATTCATAGACTGCCCTAACTTTATGATTGTTGTGGTAATAACTTGGTGCTGTATGTTTCTGATCTCTCTTCTGTTTTCGTGTGATTTTGCGTAGGTGCTGCTGAGTTGAAAGCCATGGTGGACGCGGCTAAGATGTCGTCGGCTCCTCCCTCGAAAAGGAAAATCCCGTCCGACGTTATGAGTGCCTTGAAACGCCCTAAGACCTCTGCTTCCAAGGCTAAGGGGAAAGCGGCTGTGAAGGAGACAACTATCGTCGCGACCCCCCCCCCTCAGGCTGCTCCTGCGGAGATTGATTCTCCCGTCATACCGATTGATTCCCCTCCTGCCGTCGATGTCCAGCCTTTACCTTTGGCTTTTCCTGCGGAGCGTCAAGTTATCTCTCCTAGTGACGCAGGACCTTCAAAGTCAAGGCCGAAAACCAGGAAAACGCGGTCTTATCCGCCGTGGGAGGGTGTGAGTTGGGATGTGTCAGTTTTCCATGTGGATGCCAACGGCCGGCCCGCGTATCGGATGTCCGACTTCCATTCTGATACTCTTGAGCGATTAGCCTTTCCTCCAGAGCTCGGGAAAGCGGAGCTACGATATCTGGACCATTTGACTGATGAACAGTTTACGCTAGAACAGGAACGATGGTGCAACTGGGTAAGTGAAAAGCGTTATTCTATTTGTTTTGTTTTCACACGTATCTCGTATCTTCATTTCCCCTTTTTGCGACTAGGGTCACGTCTTTACTCACAGCGACTGGGGAAGATATCTGCGCTTGGGCCATCACGCTCAGGAGCTGGAGAAGAAGTTGGAGCAGATGGAGGGGAAACTCTCAGAGGCCGAGACGCCGAAAAAGGTGGTTGAATCTCTTCGGTCACGAGTGAAGGAGTCAGATGACATCATAACCGCTGAGAAAGCCAAGAACAACAAATTGTCTGAGGATGTGTAGACGTTGCAAGCTCAACTCGAATCTTCTCAGCAGGCGATGGATGCGCTGCGAGCCGATTTTGAGAATCAAAAGCAAGTCTTTGAGAGTCAACGGCAGGGATTCGAAGTCCAAAAGAAGAAATTCGAGGATCAACTGCTTGCGGCTAATGAGGCGAAAAGTAAAGCCGTCGTGGAAGCCAATCGTCGCACCATTGAGCTGGAACGATATCAGGCGCGTACGGATGGTGACATAGTCTTGTCCTTGTTGGAAGTTCCACATAACCGTACCAAGTTGACAGATGACTGGTTGAGATCTCCGTCCGGTTTAGACTTTATGAAGTGCGCGGTCCCTTGTTGGTTAAACGAAGAAGCCGGGAAGGATTTTATCCAAGATCGGTATAGAGACTGCTTCTTCATCGGGATGAAAGCCGGGATACACCAAAGTGTGAAGAAATCCGCGGAGAACCCGGGAGTTCCTCTTTAACCGTTTTCTCCTAGTGAGGATCGGGAGGACTGGGGTTTGGTGGATGATGACAAAGTAGATTTCTCCGGCGATGGGTTGTAGGAATTCGTTCTGACGGGCTCGGGCGGTTTTATCTTTTTAAGCAAACTTTGGTATTTTATCTCTTTTTGGATGATGGAAGTTCAAACTTTGTGTTGGGGAGCTGTGGGTAAAAACTTGGTCCGCGGTTGTTTTTTGAGAATGGTCTTCACCCCTGGTCCTGCGGACAGACCATGTAGGGGGGAGCCAGTTTGCAGTATTTTATTTAGTAGCGATTTTTCTCTATCTTTTTGAAGGATTTTTCGCAAAAGATTTCTGACGCCCAGTTGTCTAAATATTTCATTAAACACTCTTATTCATTACAGATTTTCTTCTTGCTTGGTTACCTCAAAGCCTAGCATGGAAAACTCTTACTTTTAAGGGGAATCGTCGCTACTTCCACCCTCTGGGGTGCTCTCTCCTGAGGGTATGTAAGTTGCCTTGAAGCGTGAGTCGCCCAGATATTTGAAAACCACGGCCCCTCCTACATGCACATCCCGGTATCGGGTGAATGCTCTCCATCCTTGGGTAAGTCAGAGCACTCTAGCTTCGTCCCTTTCTACTGAGGCGCGCGTGCCCCTCCTCCTCAGTCCGTTAGTTAAAATAACCCTTTCAACGCCAAACAACCCGAATTCTTCTTCGAAAGACGCCGGTAGGGGCTGGGGCGGTTCAAAGGAGACGATTAATCGTAAGAAAATAATAGAAGTGCTTAACGGAGGGATTTCTCAGAAGAGCGTTACCATTCTTTGCAAGAAGGAGGCATCCTGGACCAAACGGATGAAATCTCTCCGGCGGCCTCCACCTGATGCCATGTTTTCTCCGGGGCTGTTTTAGGTGATATTTCTGCCCGATGGGGGAATGTTTCTTTGCCGGGCTATCAGATCCCCTGCTTTAATAGAGGAGTGGTGAGCCTCGATCCCTACTGTAGGCGATCTTTAATATTTAATGCTTGCGATACTCGAGTATCTTTTCTGAACCGTCCCTTCCCCAAGTTCCTTGGGAAGGAAACTTGGTTAGTAAAGGCAAAGGCAGCTTTATTGGTTCTCAAATCAAAGAAAATAGAAAAAAGGAAAACTTTCGTTTGTCTCTAGGCACATTGGTACCCGTGAATTCACTTCCTCGAATTTTTGGTACCTTGGTGTCTTTGGTGGCTCATGGTCCGGGTTTCTCGAGCGACCACGGAAACCTCGTATAGGAGGATTCATATGACATTGGTGATTCACGGGGCGGCGGCCGGCCGCCCGCGGATATGCTTGATAATTTGTGAGTCGTGAAGGCTCTTTGGCCGCTTCTATGTGCGCGATTGTGTTCCTACGATTATCAACCATTCTGAGACGCTTGACCCTTTTATTATTCATGGAAAAGTAACTGGAAACTGACATTCCTCGCAGCTAGTTTCCCTTAGGTCGGGAACATTAAAAACTATAAAAGATACAGATTACAGAAAGGATGGAACTAGGAATCTCCCGCCCTTACGCTTCTTCACTGTCGGGATTGATTATGTCAACTTCAAAGATGGAATCCCCCATGTAGGCGAAGATCAACGCGGACCCTACTGTTACTCGGTTTGCCTGAACGAAGTGGTGCCACCCCTGGGTTAGCCAGAAAAGGCCGTCGCTATCCTTCTCAACCTTCACCTCGTGTTCTTGGTTGGAGCGAGACCAAAGACGGGCTTGCGATTGTGTGTCCTCGTCTATCAAGACATACACAAGTGGGAGGCGAAGTGCCTGGAGTTGCTCTTCCTTCATGATGACGCGACAGAAAGCCTTGGGTGGCGTCCCTGGATTCATCGTCGTTTGTTGAGGGGCGTTTGATCCTTCGGGTCGTCGGGGCCTAGTCTTATACCCGAAGAGTTGAACCTTAACCTTGATTTGGTCGCCCCTGAGGAGAAGAACCACGTTCACGGGTCTCCTTCTCTCCCTTCTGCCATTTCCTTTCGGTGGTGCAGGCTGTGATTAGCATGCGTTGTCCCCTCTGTTGTACATCTGCCCGCCATGCTCAGCCTGGGGCAGTGATGCCTTGACTACCCTCGGGTTCCGCCCTGGTTTCTTTTTTCGTTTTTTTTATTTATCGAGAGGGCTCTTGTGCCGCCCGTGACCCTTGATGATTTCCTTTAATGGTTTAGGTCTTCTCAACCTCTCCATTCCGTGAAGGAGACCTACCATAGGATGTCATCTTCAACCCCCACGACCTGGGCCTTCTTTCGTTCTCTGGATTTCCCGGAATAGATGTATCACTTGGTACGTCGTAATCATGGTTTCAGCAGTTTCGTTTACTTCATTTGCTAATTAATCTTCCCTTGTTTATCTGGTGTATCTGGGCAGCGGCTGCCTGCCCGTTTTGAGATCGAGTATGGCCCGGATCTCCCTGAGCGTGTCCTGCTATCGTCGAGGATTCTACGGGATTTCCCTGTGACGGTGTACCGAGGTGATTACCGGGTGCCCTACTTGGGGCAGGGTAGGAATCATTTTGCTAGCACTCATAGTGTCGACATAAGGTCTGCCATCACCTTTCTGCACAAAGGGAACGCTCGGTTCGAGGTTCATATCTTGTCCGCGGATGGCAGCGAGGTCGACGCTGAGTGGCGAGAGCCTCCTCCCGAGGGTCCTCTGCCCAACGGAACCCGCCTGTGTGCTGACCGAACTCGCCTGGTTTCGGGTCGTCCTCGGGACACCCCTTGAGTTGTCCGTGTGTTTCTTTAAGTTACCCCTTTCTATTTCACTGGTCTTAATCTCTCCGGATTTTCTCTGTGTTTCCTGTTTTTCTTGGGGGGGGGGGGGGTACCCCTATTTGAATGTTAAACGCCCAGTTTCTTGGGAGGAGTCTTTAGCTCCGGGGTACTAATCATTTTACCGGCATGTCTTAAGCTGGAGTATTTAATGGGTTAACGACACCCCCGGGTGCCCTATGCATATCCCGGGGTCCGTCGCGGCGTCAAAACTCCGTCAATACAAGACTCGGGTCACTCTGGGAACCTAACGCACTCCCCTGATTTCCGACAAGGAGAAAGCTCCGGCGTCTTGGGACGAAGTGTCAATCTGGGAGCTCAATGCGTCCACCAGATATCCGACGCGGAGCAAGCTCCAGCGTCCCGAGACGAAGTGTCAATCTGGGAGCTCAATGCGTCCACCAGATGTCCGACGCGGAGCAACCTCCGGCGTCCTGAGACGAAGTGTCAATCTGGGAGCTCAATGCGTCCATCAGATGTACGACGCGGAGCAAGCTCCGGCGTCCTGAGACGAAGTATCAATCTGGGAGCTCAATACGTCCACCAAATGTCCGACGCGGAGCAAGCTCCAGCGTCCCGAGACGAAGTGTCAATCTGGGAGCTCAATGCGTCCATCGGATGTCCGACGCGGAGCAAGCTCCAGCGTCATGAGACGAAGTGTCAATCTGGGAGCTCAATGCGTCCACCAGATGTCCGACGAGGAGCAAGCCCCAGCGTCCCGAGACGAAGTGTCAATCTAGGAGCTCAATGAGTCCACCAGATGTCTGACGTGGAGTAAGCTCCGGCGCCCTGAGACGAAGTGTCAATCTGGGAGCTCAATGCATCCACCAGATGTCCGACGCGGAGCAAGCTCCGGCGTCCTGAGACGAAGTGTCAATCTGGGAGCTCAATGCGTCCACCAGATGTCCGACGCGGAGCAAGCTCTGGCGTCCTGAGACGAAGTGTCAATCCAGGAGCTCAATGCGTCCACCAGATGTCCGACGCGGAGCAAGCTCCGGCGTCCTGAGACGAAGTGTCAATCTGGGAGCTCAATGCGTCCACCAGATGTCCGACGCGGAGCAAGCTCCAGCGTCCCGAGACGAAGTGTCAATCCGGGAGCTCAATGCGTCCACCAGATGTCCGACGCGGAGCAAGCTCCGGCGTCCTGAGACGAAGTGTCAATCTGGGAGCTCAATGCGTCCACCAGATGTCCGACGCGGAACAAGCTCCAGCGCCTTGAGACGAAGTGTCAATCTGGGAGCTCAATGCGTCCACCAGATGTCCGACGTGGAGCAAGCTCCAGCGCCCTGAGACGAAGTCTCAATTTGGGAGCTCAATGCGTCCACCAGATGTCCGATGCGGAGCAAGCTCCAGCGCCCTGAGACGAAGTGTCAATCTGGGAGCTCAAAGCGTCCACCAGATGTCCGACGCGGAGCAAGCTCCAGCGTCCTGAGACGAAATGTCAATCTAGGAGCTCAATGCGTCCACTAGATGTCCGACGCGGAGCAAGCTCCAGCGTCCTGAGACGAAGTGTCAATCTGGGAGCTCAATTCGTCCACCAGATGTCTGACGCAGAGCAAGCTCCGGCGTCCTGAGACGAAGTGTCAATCTGGGAGCTCAATGCGTCCACCAGATGTCCGACGCGGAGCAAGCTCCAGCGCCATGAGACGAAGTGTCAATCTGGGAGCTCAATGCGTCCACCAGATGTCTGACGCGGAGCAAGCTCCAGCATCCGGAGACGAAGTGCCAATCTGGGAGCTCAATGCGTCCACCAGATGTCCGACGCGGAGTAATCTCCGGCGTCCTGAGACGAAGTGTCAATCTGGGAGCTCAATGCGTCCACCAGATGTCCGACGCGGAGCAAGCTCCAGCGTCCCGAGACGAAGTGCCAATCTGGGAGCTCAAAGCGTCCACCAGATGTCTGACGCGGAGCAAGCTCCGGCGTCCTGAGACGAAGTGTCAATCTGGGAGCTCAATGCGTCCACCAGATGTCCGACGCAGAGCAAGCTCCAGCGCCCTGAGACGAAGTGTCAATCTGGGAGCTCAATGCGTCCACCAGATGTCTGACGCGGAGCAAGCTCCAGCGCCCTGAGACGAAGTGTCAATCTGGGAGCTCAATGCGTCCACCAGATGTCCGACGCGGAGCAAGCTCCGGCGTCCTGAGACGAAGTGTCAATCTGGGAGCTCAATGCGTCCACCAGATGTCCGACGCGGAGCAAGCTCCGGCGCCCTGAGACGAAGTGTCAATCTGGGAGCTCAACGCGTCCACTAGATATCCGACGTTGAGCAAGCTCCAGCGCCTTGAGACGATGTTCCAATCTGGGAGCTCAATGCGTCCACCAGATGTCCGACGCGGAGCAAGCTCCGGCGCCATATGAATCTTTACAAAAAAGTTATAAAGCACCCACTAACCGCCTTGATTTATTTACTAGTAGCGGGGGTGACTGGAACAAACGTCGTAACAAGCTCAGAAATTACACGTAGTACTTCTTTAGGTGTTCGGCGTTCCACGTCTTCCGGAGGATAACACCTTCAGGGGTCTGTAACTTGTATGCTCCGACTTGAACGCACTCGACGATTATATAGGGCCCTTCCCATTTGGCGTCTAGCTTCCCTCCAGCTAGGGCCAGACGTAGGACCAAGTCTCCCCTCTCGAAGCGTCGCTCTTGCAAATGCTGGTCCCTGTGCTTTTGGGTCCTCCTTTTGTATTCTCGGGCATGGATTTCGGCGATCATGCGCTTCTCCTCCCAAAGGTGCATCTCGACCTCCAGAGCTTCATCGTTAGCCTTGGACTCGTAAGCTAGGACCCGGGCAGAGGGAATCAGGCGCTCCACTGGGATGACCGCGTCTGACCCGAATACCAGGGAAAAAGGTGATTCCTTGGTGGGGGTTTTTGGCGAAGTGCGGTACGACCAGAGTACCAAAGGGAGAAGTTCTGCCCACAGGCCCTTGGAGGTTTTCCCCAGCTTCTTCTTAATACCTTCCAAGATTTGGCGGTTCGTAGTCTCCGCTTGCCCGTTCGTCTGGGGATGAGCTACTGATGAGAATTTTAGTTTTATTCCGAGGCCCTCACCAAAATCTCGTATGCTCTCGCAATCGAATTGCGTCCCATGGTCGGTGATGATGGCTTCGGGGACCCCGAACCAGCAGACCAGATTCTTCCACAGGAATTTCCTGACCTTCTCTGCGGTGATCAAGCCCATTGCCTCTGCTTCTACCCACTTGGTAAAATAGTCTACTAGGACCAGGACATACTTGAGCTGTCCGGGTGCTGTGGGAAAAGGGCCCAGAATGTCCATTCCCCACAAAGCGAAAGGACAGGCTCCGAAGATGCTCTGAAGCGGCTCGGCGGGTACATTTTTCAGGTTCCCATGTTTCTGGCAAGCTTCACAACTGTGCGCGAAATTCTGCATGTCTGCCCTGATCGTGGGCCAATAATATCCCAACCTTAGTACTTTGGTAGACAAAGCCCTCCAGCCTTGGTGGTGAGCGCAGACCTCGGCGTGCAGCTCCTCGGCGATGATTCGTCCCTCCCGGATGGACACACATAACAAGTCCGGGAAGTTGAAACCCTTCTTATATAACTTCCCTTCGCAGATTAGGAATCGAGCCGCTCTGCTTGTTAATTTCTTGGCCTCTGCTCTCTCCAGTGGAAGAGTCCCCTTTTCCAGATATTCAGTGATCGGCGTTCTCCAGTCATCGGGCCCTTCCGTTTGGACAAAATACACTTCTTGTACTAGCCTTCGCTGATTCCTTCTTTCGAAGTCAAACTTTCCTTCTACGTTTGTTGGCATGGCAGCCCCCACTCGGGCCAATAAATCTGCCTGCTCATTGTCCTCCCGTGGGATGGACTCGAGGGTGAAGTGCAGGAAAGCCTTCCTTAGAGCATTCACTTTTTGCAGGTAATCTGGTAGCAACCCTGTCTTGGCTTCATATTCTCCGTCCACCTGTTTGGCGACAATCTCAGAATCAGTATACACGGCGACGGCCCGAGCCCCACGGGCCAGAGCTAACTCTAGCCCTGCTACCAGGGCCTCATATTCGGCCTCGTTGTTGGTGGTTAGGAAGTTCAGCTGGTGAGAGAAACAAAACCGGTCTCCCCCGGGGTTGGTGAGCACGACCCCCACACCACATCCATCCGTGTTGACGGCTCCGTCCACTTTTATCAACCAAAACTTCTGTGAGTCTTGCTCCTCCTCCTCAAAACTGGTTTCGCCGATGAAATCGGCTAGTACCTGAGCCAACGCCGCTCTCGGGAACGTACGCTATCTCGAACTCAGAGAGCTCGATGGACCACTTCGACATTCGTTCGGAGAAATCCGGTGAGTGAAGGATCTGCCTTAATGGTAAATCTGTCAAGACTTCGATTCTGTGATCTTGGAAATAAGGACGTAGCCTTCTCGCCGCGAATATCTGACAAAGGACTACTTTCTCGACTGGCTCATACCTGATCTCGATGTCTTGTAGTACTCTACTCACATAGTAAACCGGGTATCGCCCTTCCCTGGCGAGAACTGCGCTGATGGTAGTCGTCTTTACCGCGAGGTAAATCTGTAAGTCTTCCGTTTTTTGCGGTTGCTGAAGAGTAGGCAAATACTGCAAAAAGACTTTCAATTAATCAAAAGCTTGTTGAAGCTCCGTCGTCCACTGTATCGGCCCCTTCTTCTTCAGCAACGCGAAGAAAGGCAAAGCCTTGTCCGCCAGGCAGGAGCAGAAACGTCCCAAGTAGTTAACCGCACCGTTCAACGACTGAACCTCTTTGATAGTCCGTGGGGGACGTAGCTCCTATATTGCCGTTATCTTTGCTGGGTTTACATCTATCCCCCGCTGGCTAACCATAAAGCCTAGAAATTTCCCGGACTCAACTCCGAACACACACTTTTCGGCGTTCAAATTTAGCTCTCCGCGTCTTAGCGAATCGAAAGTTTCCTGCAGATCTGCGGCATGGTCTTCCGCTTTCTGGCTCCTCACCACAGTGTCGTCCACGTAAATGGACACGTTCCGGGGCAGCTGTTCGCGGAAGATTTTGTCCACTGTCCTCTGGAATGTTGCCCCAGCGTTCCTCAGACCGAAAGGCATGACCCTGTAACGGAAGATCCCCTGATTGGTAATGAAGGTGGTTGCTCTTTGGTCCAGAGGGTCTAGCTTGATCTGGTTGTACCCAGAGTAGGCGTCTAAGAAACTCAGTGCCTCGTTTCCGGCAGTGATGTCTACTAACTCGTCGATCGACGACAATGGGTAGCTGTCCTTCGGGCAAGCCTTGTTCAGATCTGAAAAGTCGACACACATCCTCCACTTCCCGTTGGTTTTCTTAACGAGGACCACATTCGAGAGCAATTCTGAGTCTTCTGCCTCCTCAATGAAGCCAGCATCGAGCAACTTATCCACTTCTTCTTTCGCTGCCCGAGCCTTCTCTAGGGCCATCTTTCTTTTCTTCTGGGCCACCGGCCGCACGTCATGACGGATTCTGAGTGTATGGATCGCGATGGAAGTGGGGACGCCTAGCAGGTCCTTCGGGGACCACGCGAACACGTCCCTCGATTGCCGGATAATCTCCAAGACCCTTTCCCTCTCCACTGCTCCGAGGGCTTGGCCCATATAGATTCTTTCCTCGGTATTAGGGAATGGTTGATGGACGGTTCTTGAGTCCGCGGTTGGGACCTCTCTTTCGGAGGGTCGAACCTCGAGCTCAGCCTCCGACCCAACCTCATCAGTTATTCTTGTTGGTTCATTCCCAGGTGAAGAGTTTTTCTCGGCGATCTTGATGCTGCTCTGAGCCGTATCTTCGAGGCACATTACCTCCTTCTTTTTTTTCAACGATGTTACATAACAACTCCGACTCTCGGACTGGTGGCCGCACACTTTCCCCGTTCCTCCCCCGGAGGCCGGGAACTTGGCTTTAAAATGGTATATTGACACCACCATTTGGAATTTAAAAAGGGAGACCCTCCCCCAGAGCGCGTTGTAGGTGGTCGGAATTCGGACCACCGTGAAGGTGATGTTCTCCATTCTCCGTAGAGGGGGGTGCCCAAAACCACTGTGAGTTCAATTGTGCCCGCCACCTGTACTTCATCTCCTGAAAAGGTAATCAAGGTGCCGTGGTAAGGCTTCAGGGCGGTTGCCGACACACCTAGCTAGGAGAAAGCTTCCCACGAGAGTATGTCAACTGATGATCCCGTATCGATGAAGACCCTCTTTACAGTTTTGGTTGTAATCTGAGCGTGGATCACCAAGGGGTCGGCATGAGGCATGCGGACTTGCTCCGCATCGGCCGAGGTAAATATTATTTCAGAGTGTGGCTTCGAAGCAATTTTCTGACTTGTCAGGGACGGAGGATGTCTCGACTCTCTTTCATAATTCTTCCTCTCTTGTCGGCTAATTCCTGAGATCGACGGTCCTCCTGCGAGGGTGTCGATAAAGCCTTCTGGTTCCGGGATTTGGTTGATCCGCGACCCTTCCGGGCGGTCTTCACGGCGGGGAGCCTGATTGATCGATACTTGCGCAGGCTGATCCTGCCCTCTGCGACCTTCTCTCCACCAACGTCCCCGGCCCCTGTTCCCCGGGGGGTACCGCCGTAGTTCATCCCTCCCCCGAGGATCCTCCATTCGAGTGGCATGAGGGTGGTGGCTTCTTCGGTCATCCGCGAGCCTTCGATCATGGTGATCCTAAGCCTGTCGGTAGCGACGAGGGTCGTCGTCGTGCCCATTTCTTCTGGTCGGAGAGACCGGCCCTCTATGTTTGTGCAACTCTTGTTCACCGCCCTGATATCTTGCGTTCGGCTTCTCCCTTTCATGGTTGTAATGAACCTCATCTTGCCGGGACGCGGGCGTTCCGCCCGTAGAGTAGTTTCTCTTTGGCTTTATTGCTCCTTTGTCTTTCCGGAACTTTCCCGCTATCTTCCCTAGAAGACCGCGCGAGCCCTCATTGGCTCTTGAACTAGAGGCTGCGGCTTCTTCCGCCTCAATCTGGGCGGACACCAGGTTTCTTAAAGTGTCATAGTCCTTGGGCTTCTTTCTGAAAAGTCGGGTCTTGAAGCTTCCGTCCGCGATGTTTCCCATCAGGATTATGATCGCGGATTCATGATTAAAGTTGGGGATCTGAACCACCACAGAAGTGAAGCGGGCAAAGAATTGTCCTAGGGTCTCATTGTGCCCCTGTCTGATCGGGTTGAGGTCCAACACGGTCTTCTTTCTAGACCGCGAGCTTCCAAAATGAGACTTGAAGATCTGGGAGAGCTGGAAGAAACTCGAGACTGAGTTCTGCGGCAGATTAGTGAACCACGTTAATGCGATGCCGGTTAATGTTGACGGGAAAGTCCGGCACAACATTGCATCATTGTACTCATTGACCCCCATGGCCGTTGTAAAATGGCACATGTGGTCATCGGGATCAGTGGTGTCATCGTACTTCATCAGATTTGCATCCCTCCACCGCTTGGGCACGGGTGCCAAACAAACCTCGGTAGTGAAAACTGAGGGGATTAGGTCTATCCTCCTCTCGCCCTCCCGGGGTGAACCAGTTCGGGTGGATGTGGATATATGAGATGAATGTTCCCCCCTGTGCTGCTTGAAAGGGTGTCTGCCTTCGCCACGATATTGCGAGCCAAAGTCATCGGTGGATCTGGGTTGGAACTGATCCTGGTACATGCCTCCATATGCCTCATGGGGAAAGAATGGGAACAGGTTCACCGGCGGAGGCGGGGGATATCCATCGTATCCATAAAAGATACCAGGCCCCATCCCCTGATGGGGGACATAGTGATTCCCGGGCATGAAGTAGCCTTGGGCCATCTGCGGTGGGACATATGGCGAGACAACCGGATCCTCTGGTGCGCTGAGCTGACCTGGGGAGTTCACGGGTCCCTCAGTCCCCTGCGGCCCTTCGTGATCCTGGCCCATCATTTCGGGAGAGGCATCTCCCTGGTTTTCGCTCATTTTCCAACCTGCGCAACTTAAGGAGTGTTAGCTGCAGGTAACGTTGAGAATAGTATATCAATGTTTTAAAACTCGGGAACCTCTCAGGGTGAGAGTGTTCCCACAGACGGCGCCAGTGATGAAACCAAATTAGAAAAAGACTGGAGGGTCCCCCCACGTGGTCGTGGAGGGGTATGCATGTAGATTCCTCCCCATGGGGAACGGGTGTTAACGGGCTTACTTGATGCCCTCGCGACCCCGGTCAGGCGCCCGTTGAGGGTGATAGAACCGGGGTAACGAGAACCCCAACTTGGGCCGCACACCCCAAAGAATCATGCAAACGGTCTTACCTTTCCCCGGGATCCTCACCAGCTGTGGGGATCCCGAAGTCAGTGCCGCGGAGCCCATCGAGGAGGCTCGCGTTGTTATCTGAATGGGTTCATCAGCGACCCAATGGCGAAGAGGGCACGACTGCTGACTTAGTGAGAGTTGATGAAAAGACAAGTTTACGTATTCCCCCTCAGCTTCCCTATGGCACGCCTTACTACCTGCGCAGCTTCAACCGCTGTTACTCAAGTGCTACAGGCGTCCACGGATGAGGGGGTGTTGAGATAAGTTGAGATGATCTTGGTGTGGAGATTCTCCTGACGTAATTCCTTCCCTCTTTCTCTCTCTGCTCAGAACGTGAGTACCCTCCCCTTTCTCGTTTTCCAAAAAGTCCTCTCTCTCTCTCTCCTCTTCTTCTTCCTTTTATACTGAGTTCCTTCGTATGTTGAACATGTGGGCTACGTTCCCCTCTTTTTGCCATCTATTGATGTCGGGAGGCCAGGTGTTAAAGGATTCCCGTACACTTGGATGGGCGGCATGGCCGACACCTGTCCCCTTTCTTGCCATTTGTCCTTCTGGAGTGGACATTCTCCGTCCGCGGACCGTAACCTTTCATCGGCTTGGATCTTTGGGTTGATTACCCTTTTGCCCCTCGAAACCTTTTGTGGCTTTTCTTGACCCCTTTATCTTTGGGCGTCATCACCCTGCACATTTGAAATAATGTGACCACCACATGCGGTATCTAATACCCAAGTAGGACCATTATCTAATGTGAGGACATTGGTTGACAGTAATTCAATAACATAAATACATGAAGTGTTGGAAATCAAAGTCCCATTCTTCTTGTCTTCCAGGTACTTGGGACAGTTTCTTTTCCAGTGTCCCTTAGCTCTACAGTGGTAACAATCATGGTCAGCAGCCACCCTCGGCTTCTCACCACCCTTAGGTTTTGCAACTTCATTGCCCTTCTCTTGGGTATTGTTCTTATTCTTGGCTACCTTCTTGAATCTTTTCCCTCTGTTGACGTTAAGAACTTCCTTCTTGCTGTTAGTGGGAGTATTCTGCTCAGCATCTTTGAGCATACCATGGAGTTCGTTCAGGTTTTTCTTAATACCATGCATATGGTAGTTCATTCTGAATGAGGCAAAGCCATCATGTAAGGAGTGCAAGACGATATCTGTGGCCAACTCCTGGTCATATGGGGTGCCTAGTGTCTCCATACGGCTAAAAAGACCGATCATGTTGAAGGTCAGGTTCCATGCCTGCTAGCATCAGACAAGTGACAGACAGAGACTCACTCTTTAACTCTATTACTCTCACCTTCTCCTCATTTGATGAGTTGTCGGTGATAGTAGGGAGAGGGGTGTTTAGGACATCCTCACGCCCTTCGGACCTGAGAACAATTCTCAGATTCCTTTCCCAATCAAGAAAGTTCGTTCCATTCAATTTGTTTTTCTCAACTATTGAGCACGGGGTGAAATTCAAATGATCATTAGACATAATGCCTATATAAAAGGAAATGACATACAAATCAGTTTACGTTCGAAATGCAAATTACTTAAGATTAAACATCTTTAAAATAAGTAAATGCACATTTTATTCAAATTGTTATTGTTCCTGGTGAATAAAATGATTCCAAGATCCCATTACAGACAAGACCAAACGTACTTTTGCACTACCTTGAGTCTTGTGTGCTCAAGGTAAGTAACAATTACTAATTATAACTCCTTATAACTCTTGGTTGATGATCCACATCCAATGTTGAATCATCCTATGCCTCAAGATCCAAAACTTTGTCTTTTGGTCTCTCGTTGGGTACAACCATATCAAGGTTTATGAACCCGCATATAGATTCACCGTCATTAGCTCAAAATTATGGAAAGACACCCTCACTTTTGTGAAGCCCATCCAACCAAAAATCCAAAACTTAATGGGTTATGATATGGAAAGGCATTGTCCCAATTTACCTTAGGAACTTAAGTCTTTTATTTGCCTTTTATTTATAAGTGAAAAAATGTCATAAATAAAAAAACAATATAAAGACTTAAATAAAGCATTCAAAATGCAATAAAATTGTGATCCTAGTATGGCCCCTACGATGCAAAATTTTAAAGATCTAATCTTCATGGGTCTCCACCCTCGCACCCTTCATGGATCTCCACCCTTGAACTTCTTATGTCTTCTTCTTCTTGTATTACAATATTTTCTAATAATCTAATTACAAAAATACATAACGATACGCAGATCGTGTACAAAAAAACATAACGATGCGTAGATCGTATTTATGGGTCATACTAGTCACCTTATGCAAGCAATTTATATCAAAATATAAAATCATGCAAAAGAATGTCTTTATTTAAAGTATAAATCCTTATATGGTATTAATCAATATTAATCATTAAATTGCATTTATTGGAAAATTATATGATGGGAAACATATAGCCTCTTAGACTGGACCATGTCGAGTCATACTCGGGTTGACCCATGTCGAGTCGCACTCGACTTAACCTAGACCCGAATCAGTTCGGTTTGTATATATGGTGGTCGTTTAGCTTGTGGGTTGGCAACGAAAACTCCTAAAATCGTATCAGATCAAATCCAATTCAATTTTATGGTATGTAATTCCCTGTTATCAAATCATATAATTTAAATTGAATGATCATCTCAAGAAATGAGATTGCATTGATAACCAATTTCTCAATTATGCCTTAGGTGTGCCTTTTGTTGTGTCTCCTTACTTGAGTCAAAACCCAAAAATGAAAAAGTTCATTTTCATTTATTAGCAACCTCTTGCTAGTCCTTTTGCCCTTTGTAACTCCAATCCCATTAATCTAAATTAATTAGGATTCATTTACTTACGAAAGACCAAATGGTTATACACAACAATAAATAATTTCCGTAATTATTTATTTCATAAATAAATAACATTTATTATTTATTTCATAAATAAATAACATTTATTATTTATTTCCTAAATAAATAATATTTATCATTACAATTTACACTAAACCAATCAATCAAAATCTTAATTTTGATATAGCAAAATAATCCATATCATATTTACCACCAATTAAATCAAGATCCGCATCAAAATTAACAATTAATCTATTGATCGTATCAATTTATGCAAGATGCTCTGATACCAATTGAAGGAAAATTAGATGCTTAAAGCGGAAATTCAGATCATATCTAAACATCTAATTCAAGGATCTTCATGCATAAACGATCGATCAATCATTGTTCATAGAAGATACCTCTTGATGCGTGAACCGGATTGAATCTGGATAGAATCGGAAGAGATCGAAAGCCCCAAGCGTGACTTCTCTAATTAGTCCACACGAGCCCGGCGTCTAAATCTCTCTTGTCTTCGACTGCTAGGACGAAGATCGAAAGGCTAGCAATCGAATTTCTTCAGATGATGGTGATCGGCACTCTTGTACAATAATCAACGGTTGATTCGTGTACGATTTGCAATGAGAGCGACATATTGTTAGTACGTGAACCTTTTGTTTAAGAATGGCAAAACCCACGTTCTTTTGCACTCTCTTGATTCGCCGCCTTCTTCACCATTTCCTTGATGGTCATATTTAAAGCTTTTTAATTAAGAAGAAAACGTTTTTCATTAAATGGGAAATGTAAGTAACTTCATAAGTCACGTACACTTAATTACTTCATATAATTATTTATTTCTAAAATAAATAATAATTATTAATAATATATCAAATATATATATATATGTATTAATAATTAACCATCAAATTCATTGATCTATTCCGTCAACTCAAAGTGTGTGACCTCATAGGACCCGTTTATAATAGTCAAGGACTTAAACCGTTTAACCCCGTTAATCCACTACTACATATGGGGTTATTAATGACATTTAAAAGATGGCGTTTATTCATAAAATGTCATTATAGATATTTTTCATGGCGTTTTAGTATAAAAACGCCATTAATCTTTAGAATACAAATTATATATGGCGTTTTGAAAACGCCGTAGAATTTACGGCGTTTGTAAAACGTCATGTTATAAAACTTTTAATATTACTCCATTTCTACGTATAATTTTATGGCGTTTTTTAAACGCCGTTAAATTAATGGCGTTTGTGAAATGCCATAGTATTGGAGGTAATATTTTCGGTAAAAATTTTTGACCCAAATACTAAAGCGCCAATTGAAAAAAAAAACAGATAAGTATTGGGGATAATTTTTTGGCTTCTTCATCGCATTCTGAGAGAAATAGAATTCTAATATAATTCCTCCATAGTTGTTCTCATTTCATATCTCATTTGTCTAACAAACGCTCCCATATAATCAATTTCACAAACCCTAACAATTAATATTTCCCACTATTGCAATAACTAGCAGTAGAAGACAAAGTTCAAATAGAACGCACGACTCCGGCATGTAAGTTTAATATCTCAATTTTCTTTTCTTTGGTTTGATTTTGATGATTTGAGGGAAAAATAAGCTTGTTTTGTTATAAGAAAATGGGTGCAACAGAGTATGTAGTTAACCTAGGTGTGTGTGGTAACTACTAACTATCCACAATTTGTTTTAATAGATAAATTACGTTATTTAGCTTATGCTGAATTTGGTATGCTAGATTATTAAAGTGAGCTAATTACTTTGAAGGGATGAAAGAAGATTGATAATAATCTTTGTAGTTATTTTATTAAGTAGAAAAGGGAATATTGTATTGTTGTTTATCTATTTTGTTCACCATGTTGATGAAAATGCATTGATCACCGAGATCAGAAGAAATTAAGATGATAAACGTAGACTCACTTTGATGCATTTTACTGACCGACAAGTCACCTATTTTCTTTTTCACTTTCTTTGATCTTGGATTCTTTTGTTGGGGTTTGTTTGTCTCAAGGTCAGGTTCTTATCTGATCTTTCTTAATCTGTGTTTCTATAGAGATGAGCATATTTTAGAGGATGGGGAAGGCATTGAAATTCAGGTGATTGATAATTTAGGCATGATTGAACAACACTCACTTCAGAACACTCATCTAACGTTTTGTCACCTTTTGTGCAGAATAATAACAAGAGCTTTTTGAATGGTAGCAGAAACATATTCTTTTCTAGGTTGTTGATCACCTGTGTACACCTTCTGCTCACCTTTGCTGCTTTAGTAAATGACAGGTTGTTTCCTTTAATCCATTTGAGTGTCTATGCCTACCAATTTATGATTGATTCTTTACATGAATTCAATTTCCATGCTCTCCTTTTCGTGAAAACTTCAACCATCTCACTTCTTGATTATCATCTGTTCTTCCTTAGTGTGCTTTAAATCCTTAATTTAATGCGAATGTGCAACTAGTTATAACTCCATATCTTTATTTTTCTAGTAAAAAAGTGAATACATTAAATTTCACCGTGTTATTCTAGACACGGTGATACAAGGAATGTTGTTAAGAAGATTTTTCTTTTTATACCTTCAATTTTACTAATATATTGGTGTTGTATGTCTATTGAAATCTATCAGCAGATATTCTCGTTCTTCAAGCTGGAAATCAATTTAGAGTTTCATTTACTAGGAAAATACTTTGTGATTATGAAGCTAATATAAGCATCTTTTTCAGATTCATTGGTTTTCCTCAACTTCCACGATACTGATTTTCAGATTCTAGCTTCATCTCAAGTAAGCCCATGTTTTCAGATTTTTCGAATTCCCTTAACATCCTCTACATATGTACTTTTCAATGGTTGTTTCTGTCATGCGCTAACACTTCACGATCTCGTGAAGCATTTAGTTATGTTTTGAAGCCAGCTTATTTATTGTATATTTGGTATTGACACAATAGAATACATTAATTGACTAGAATGAACACCTTGGTCCGAGCCATATAGTGGATTGTACATAATGTAGCATTATTTTGAAGTTGGGAATGAGAGTCATGTACCAAGTACGAGTTGAAGGTTGGGAATAACTGCATTCATGTTACTTATTCTCTAGCTGATTTCATCTATATAATTACCTCTAAGTTTTCATTTATGTTGATAAATAACTTTCTATGTTGATTGCTTATACGAGTCTTGGGTTAGTTTGTCGTTCCATGTTGATTGCTTATACAAGAGCTTTTTATGTTCTTATACATATTTCTGTTGATAAATAACTTTCTATATTGTTAAGATACTTGTAATATATAAGCTCCAGATGAACCCTTAGTGTTTTATGGATTACATGAATTTTTATATGATATATTGTGATACTCGTGTGATGCAAAAGAATTCTCGACCTTTGAATACATATCGTGTTTATTTAACAACTTGCTGCAATGTTTGATGTACCTTAAGTTCCCCACTTAGTATTTTTGAAAACTAGAAACGCTTAAGCGTCCTTGAAATTTTGGTTCTTAAACATATCGTGCTTAAACTATAAAGCGGGGTTGTACATTCTTGCTAGTTTGAAACTAAGACCTCATTCTCACGGAAAGCACTAAAACAAATATGATTTAACATTCAGACCATTCCTTATTTATACACAAAATTAATTGCTTTAGATAAATTCCTTCACGTCAGTGAGCTAGATATTGACTTGCCAACATACAAAAAATTACTGAATATGAATCAATTAACCAAGACGAGATATGAATATTACTTGCTGAATCCTAGAGATAATCAATTACTAATTTGTAGCATTTTTCATCTATCTTAGGCTTCCTCAAGTAGTGTTATGTATGTGTGGATGATGTGATTGCCACTGTTCTGCCTAATTGATTCATGTTGAGTGCTTCTATCTATTTTTCTGTTTTACTTTAGTTTTCACATTCTATAGTGTAAGTGCTAAGCTTGGATAAAAGTCTCAGCTGGAGCATATTTCCTAACCGGAAGTGGTTGCAATTTCTTTATATTTGGTTTATCTAATTCCTTGGTGCTATTTCAAACGAATGTTTCATTTGTTGTTCTCTTCTGATTGTAATTTCAGGTTCACATGCAGACATATGACGGTTGGGGATGGATCAGCGGAATGCGAATGTTCTCACAAGAGAATACTGTGATGACATCGACCGATTGGTTTATTTTTCCTGCTTGTTTCTTGAAGTTTCTTGTCTATGATTGGTTTGGTTTTTGTTCGTTGTGGAAACCAGTACATTGTTGCTTAAGGTGAATTTTGGATTAAATGAACTTATGAAAACCTTGATATGTAAATTTATCATTTGTGGTCTGACTTTGAGTTTATTTTGATTAATTGGTTTATATAAGTTTCTGTATGGTAGTATGGACCATGGTTAATTGGAATTTATGGCTTGGAGTGTCTATTACTGAGCAGGTCATACTTCTGGGGAACCAGGGGACCTCGTTTTTTTTTAAAAAAAATGACATTCCATGGCGTTTTACAAACGCCATGGATTGGGTAGCTTTTTTTTAATATGAAAAGGAATCCATGGCGTTTTAAAAATGCCATGAATTCTATGTCTTTCTGGTATTATAAAAAAACCATGGCGTTTATAAAACGTCATGGATGTCTTTTTCTATGGCGTTTGCCAAACGCCATGAAAATATGGGTAAAAGCACGGCGTCACCTTCCACGGCGTTCAGGCATGGCGTTTAAAAACGCCATCTTAATGCTTTTATGGCGTTTTTCAAACGCCGTAAAAGGGTATGTTTCTACTAGTGATCGTAGTTGGCTTCTAGCAAAGCATTACGACTCCTAAAATAACCGGATTGAATATCTCTATCAATTGTCCTATTCCATGTTTACTCATTGCACATTGAATTAAAGGACACAATTCCTTCAAAAACTTCATCTTAGGCTCATCAAATACACATATGAGAATGGATATGCTTTCAATATCATCAGAAATAACATTACCATGTAAATCAAAATTGATGGGGATGAAATCATTTGCAGAGGGAATATGGAAAGACGTATCAAGTTTTGGAGGATCCCTCCACAATTCTATGAGAGATGAAGAGATATCTTCATGTATTTAGATTAAAACCATGGTTCATTTATTTTGGAGAGCGGGACGCAATTGGATGGCCCGGAATGGGGACAAAACACAGGTTATTTGTTTAACTATCCTGTAAAATCAAAATTACACTAAATGAAAATCTCCATTCTTCATTCGGGTTTAGTTTAGGAAAGGGAACAAGTTAATGAATAAAATTTTCTACACGACTCCAGATTGTTTAATAATTTTTCATTCCAAGCAAGAACGTACAATGGATAGAAACAATTTCTACATGCAGCAAACAACCAGATTAAGCCTCTCAACATACTATTACTAATGCTTCATTTTGATATATAAGAAGGTGAAACAGTAGACTAAGCGTTTTATGAGGTTAAACTTAAATAAATGTTCATAGCACTTTTCTCTTTGGAAAACAAAATAAGATCCTGTTTTACCAAACATTTCCTAAAATCTTGTTTTTCCAAGATAAATTTACAAGAAAATCTATTTACTGAATTTAAAAAAACATTATTTAAATTCACTCAGTGGTCAATTTCATCTAAGCTCCAACTCTATAAGTGCAAGAGCATAACCAAGATAAGTGCAACACATCTCGTTTCAGAGAGTCAGATTCAATTCATAAGGACCAAAAGGACAGAAATTCAACCAAATTGATCTAATTTACCAGCACTAGCAACCAAAATATTTCATTTATTACAATGACATTAGCATTTTTTGTATTTTTTTTCCTACCTAAAAGCTTAACATGCACATTGTACGTAGTGACACCAACTCATGACCATGAGGATCCAAGTACAAGATTGTTTTCGTTGGATGGTTATCTTCACAAGACTTATAACATCAATGTACACAAAGTACATATACATCAAATGGACAACCAAAAAAATTGCATTAGATAATAAAACTACCATATAAGGTATATAGATAAACGTACATAAGTATTAGACGTGGACTATGATAACTCACTGGCACTGAATTCAATTCTAAGACAGATGAAGAACTTGTATGGATAGTCTGGCAACTCGATTCCACACCATGTACCCAAGAAGAGGATAAACCACGAGGTTGCTCTTTTACTCCCAACAAGAAGAAATCAACTACATCCTCGAGCCTCCAACTCTTTGCCTAACAAAGTAAAAATATCTTAAAAACTTTATCTACAAAACTATAATAACAAAATAAAATTTAGAAATTAAAAAAAACTTCCTAATGACTTGAAGAAAGGCCTCAACAGTTTAAGGCATTTGACCAGCAACGATGTCAAAAAGAGAGGATTAAAGCCTGCTTTGCAATGGGCGTAAAAATGTGCTCCATTTCACACTAAACTCCGAAGTTTAAAAAAAGTGTGGGGGGAGGGGATTAAATAGGTAACTACAAAATATATAAACCTATTGAAAAACCCTAATTAGCAAATATTAAAAAAATTATACAAACAGACATATTATAACACAAAAAAAGCAATTACATAGATAAGTTCAACTCCACCTAATTCTAAATAAATTGCCAATCAATCAGAAAACATAATTTGATTCGGTAGAAATCATAATCAGATAGATAAGCAAAATAGACGAAAAGAGAGAGTCATTACTCTGATTTCTTCGATTTAAAATATGAAGAATGAACCAAAGCTAAACCCCCAAAATCCCCACAAAACCGAATTTAATCATGCATGAGTACTTGACTCCTCCGTAATTGATAAATGAGAAGTTCAAATCTCCCTAATTCAAAATCAATTTCAAATCAATCAAAAAAAATAATTCAAAAATTCGATAGAGATCATAATGATAGAGGGAAGCAAAATAGACGAGAAGAGAGAGCATTGACCTTGAGTTCTGCGATTTCGAATCCTAAGGACGAACCAAATCGGTTGTTGGAGTGTGCTCAACAAGAAACGAGTGAAATGCCGCGAGATTAAGAATTGCTGGAGAAGAGGCAAGTTGGAGAACGAGTGAGATGGAGAAGGTTAGAGATGGCACAAACAAGAAAATAAAGCCCTGACATATGACACGGACGAGAAGAGAGAGCCCTGAACTTGATTTCTTCGATTCAATTTGCAATCCGAAGAACGAACTAAATCGCCTCGAGAAAGGAGGGAGATGAAGCAACGCCTGGAGAAAGGAGGGAGATGGAGAATGCCTGGCGAAGGAGTGAGATGGAGAAGATTGGAGATGGCATCATCGTATAGTCATGTAGAAAGAGAAGAACCAGAAGAAAGAAAAGTAGAAAGCAAAGCGGCTGGAGAGGGGGAACTCTGAGGCGGTCGGAGAAAGAGGACGGCGTAAAAGACAAATATATCCTGAAATAGAAAAAAATAAACACTCCACTTTATCATTAATTATTGTGCCAAGAAGAGTAATTGTTTTGTTAATGGAGTACTGATTTTACAAAAATTCATCCAACACTCCACTTAGTTCAGAGTACTATTTATCTTAATTAGTGTGTCAAAGGCTTAAACATCTTATATATTTGACCGGAGGGAGTAGTATATATTAGTGGAAACAAGATATGAAAAGCTAATTGATCAAATCTGAATGAATTTATACATCGACAACATATGAAAAGCTATTATATATTAGTGAAAACAACAAAATAACCATACAATCAATTATTTTTGGAACCTGGACTTGAAGAAAAAGAGTGAACTGGGAAAAAAAAAAAACTCTCTTTCGTGAGGAACCCTAAAAAACCCAGCCGCCACCATCTTCAATCTCAACCAAATTCCAAAAATCAAATCCAAATTCAGCCCCAAATTAGACAAAATCTCAAGAGCAAAAATTCAATTCCCAAAAGAGTGAAAGGGGATCTGAATTTCTCCCCAAATACAACCAAAAAAGAAGCAAGAAAGAGATGCAAAAAATGGAAGATGAGGTGGAAAAATGGAGCTCGTTGGTATGCTGTCCTCTTGGGGCTGGTTTGGGGCTGGGGG
This sequence comes from Persicaria tinctoria, assembly GCA_037127255.1. Taxonomy (NCBI): domain Eukaryota; kingdom Viridiplantae; phylum Streptophyta; class Magnoliopsida; order Caryophyllales; family Polygonaceae; genus Persicaria; species Persicaria tinctoria. The sequence continues at coordinate 33,943,972 of JBANSL010000012.1, read as the reverse complement.
CTGGGCTCTTAGTGGTCGAACGGCCCTCGCTGGTGGCTGAGCCCGATGCTCCGGCCATGCTATCCTCTCTCCTCTCTTTCTAAACCTCCTCGGCCCTTCTGTCTGCGATATCTTCTCTGGTGGTGCTGGCTATTCATGGTCGCCGCTCGTCTCCATCGATCTCTCTTTCCCCATCCGGTTCAGGTGGTATCCCTATGGTGGCCGACTGACCAGACTCGCCGCTCGCCGCAGTTGTTGTCTCCCCTTGTGGGTGGACGGGAAAGAAATCTAATAAACATCTTTACATCCCTCAACCTCCCTCAAAATCTAAATAATTACAAATTTATACCAAAACTTTCAAGACTAAATCTTCGGCACAAACCTTTTATCTCAAAATCTTACTTCATCAAAACTATTATTCTCAAAATCCCCTCATTTCAGGCTGGATTCTTTGCATGCAACTGGAGCTGTCAACGCAATAATCCAAAGTTAGCTTTTCCATTACAAGTTGTTGTCAAGATGAACATCTCGCAATGGGTTGTGTTTGAGAAGGCATGTACCTTCATTCCAGATCAAAACCTTCCATGTAACCGGAACGCTCAATTCAGCAACCCAACTGCACTGCAAGCGGCTGTCAAGATGAACATCAAAGGGCGGGTGTTGGTCGAAATGGCCCGATGCTTCATACCAGCTAAGTATTTCGATGGATCCATTTTTCACGTTCTAATAGTCTTAGAGCATCTCAGTATTTTCAATAAAATTCTATTTTGATCATCACCTGGTTGAATTAGCAGTTCTGATTGACTACTCTACCCTCTTTGCTATGAACGGGTTCTATATCAGTCTAGATTGCAAGCATTACATGAATTCTCATTTGCTTTTGATAGTCTACTCCGTTACTTTTATTCTCGCTTTATTAAGATCCGACTTGTTAGATGATTGTTATCAGTATCCTGAATTTATTTATCACCTTCTGCAAAAGAATATATTTCAAGAAGAAGAATTGATGATTAGTAATCTCATCAACGGTTGGTGTGGGGAGTGGGGAGGAGCATCTCAAAGATCATACTTATTTTATAAATAACACCCAATTTCCTTTCTTTAAGAACTATGATTTGTAGTTTAACTTGACGTTGATGGTTTTTGGATGTAATCCCCTGAACATCTATGTTCTGTAGGGTGATGGTATTCCATATTGTTCTCATGGATGCCATCTCTGCCAGGATCCTTATGCGACAATGGCTTCTACCTTTTTTAGTCTATTACCAGTTTAACCACTTTTATAGATGTTGTTATACATATATGTATGTTTACATCTCATATAATTTCAGGGAAGAAAATATACTAACCAAATGTAGGCGTGTAATGAAGACCATAAGGAGAGGATCAAAGGAGGATTGACAGGTATATTTCTCTTTCGTACTCAAAACAAAAACTTCAAGCTGAACCCCACTGAGATCTTTGGAAATCAGGTGGTGGTAAGCTGCCCCAACCCTACACTCAAACCTTTGCGATACAAAGCTTCTACCAAACTTGTTGCTACAAAGTTCATCTATACAGCAGAATCTAGGAACAGATTGCACGAGTTGCAGAATGTTCAGTTGATTCAACAACCAATTAAGGCTGACATAAGCAAGAACAAGAGGATCAAGTCCACTGCCAAACTGGGTGTCTATACAGCAAGAAAGGATACCATCTACAACTTCACATGGCAAGATTTTGATCAAACTAGAATTATGGAATGTAGACTAAGAATTGATAAGTGTAAAATTCATTGTATGAATAGTTATCTTTATTGCTATGTGTTCTATTATTTTGCAATGCATGAAAGCATCAGTCAGGACAGGATCCATAGCATGCACACTGGTTTTTAGAAACCTTGCTCAGGTCATGAAGCTATGTCCTTGAATACAATTGTCACAAGCGGCTCTTCAGGTTTGTCTACTTGGTCCTTGAGCTCTATTAAAACTTGGCCATGCCCCTATAAACCCCCTTTGGGTGGTAGGGTGGTAAGCCACCCCAACCTTACACATCAACAAGCTCTCACAAAACTTTTGCACAACCATTTTACCAACAATATGAATGTAAACTTCTACCAACAATTCACCAACACAGTTACTAACAAAAGGAAGAATGCTTTTAACACAAGGTGTGATAGCTCTATCTATCAAAATTTCCAGCTAAACATGAAATACTTAAACACTCTTGTTAATTCTCTTAAAGTTTATCGCTGCAATCAACCTCAGTTGAACACCCACTCAATAATCAGCACTAATCAGATCAAAAACGCAAAAATGCAGCATCAAAATGACTCTTATGATTAAAATAGGCTATTGGAATGTAAGAGGATCTCGTCGTTCTCTTCTGTTGCAAGAAATAAATCAGCTGCAATACTCAAATAAACTTGATATCCTCACAATAGCTGAAACAAAATCTGTAGAACCTCCATCTAATCTCCAGACTAAATCTATGGGCTTCCATAAAGCTCACTCGATCAAAGCTAATGGTTATAACTTATAAAGGTGGATTGTGGATTCTTCACAAGAACCATATCAAAATTGATCATTCTTCGATTCTAGAATAAGATACCAGATTCTGTATGTATAAAACTTCTATAGAAAATTTCACCTTTGCAATCTTATTTGTCTATGCACCTTCGATTGAGCAAGAAAAAAACATATTCTGGGAAGATATATTCACTATAGTTCACAAACACATGCTACCAATCATTATAATAGGTGACTTAAATGACATTGAGAATGATACAGAAAAAATTGGAGGATCCATACCGTTGACCTCTAGATTCAGAAGATTGATGTATGTTAAACAAGAAATTAATCTCACAACTATCCCATTCCTTGGCTCCCTCTTCACATGGAGGAAAAACAAGGTAGACATTAACAACACTTTTGAAAGACTAGATAGAGTTTTGGCACATCAATCTGTAGTCACTAAGTTCAGTAACCTTAAAGTACAACACCATCCTTTCTCGTCCTCTGACCATTGGCTTATAACTCTACAAATAGGAACTAAAAACTCATCAAAAGGCTCACCGTTCAGGTTTGAAATGGCTTGGACCTCCGACCCCTACTATGAACAACTGCTCAAAAAAATTTGGAGCAATAAGCTTAATGGCTCCTTCAGCTATCATTTGATTCAGAAACAGAAGCTCCTCAAGAAGAACACAAAGGAATGGTGTAAACATAAAACGAACAACATTCAAAAACAATTGACCAAAGTCGAAGAAGATGTTAGAAAATTCCAAAAGATGCTTCCTTGGGGAATTATCTCGCTAAATGACAGAATGAGACTTGAAAGATTAGAAAATAAAAAATACAAATTGTTAGAGTTCAACCATACATTTTGAAAACAGAGGGCCAGAATTAAACATATCCAACTTCATGACAAAAACACAAAATATTTTCAAACCGCTACAAAGATTAGAAATTTTAAAAAGCGAACTCCTTCCTTTACAACAAAAAAATGGAACTGTATTAACTAATCAATCATGCATTGCAAATCAGATTACATCGGAAATGGCAGATAGATTCATCTCTGATCAGCAACAAAAAATTAAGCCGGAAGATATTAAATATATTCAGTTTCAAATCTTTTACTTGGATAATGAAAAATTAATAAAATCCCCCACGAATGCTGAAATCAGAAAAGTTATGTTCAGCATGGCAGAAGACAAATCCCCTGGGCCAGATGGATACCCCCCAGAATTCTATACCAAATATTGGAACATAGTTGGACACTCGGTCTGCAAAGCGATAAAATCCTTTTTCCATTCTGGAAATCTCCTTAGGGCGATAAACCAAACCTTTATAGCTCTTATCCCGAAAACAGAAAACCCCACTAATATTAATCACTAAAGACCCATTAGTCTTTATAATACTATCTACAAAGTAATCACAAAAAATTTGGCAAATAAACTAAGACGATTCTCCCTCGCCTCGTTAGCCCCTTTCAGGGTGCTTTTGTAGAAGGTAGATCGATCCGGGATAACACCCTTATAGCCCATGAAATATCCCACAACTTTTATAAACAAAAAGGTAAACAAGGTTGGATGGCCCTAAAATTAGATATGGAAAAACCCTATAATAAAATTAATTGGTCTTACATTGAAGTTGTACTAACTAAATTTGGTTTCCACCCCAAATGGATTCAGTGGGTAATGGCTTGCATGGCTACCCCAACATTTTATGTATTAATAAATAATACCCCGGGTACACAATTTAAACATAGAAGAGGAATAAGACAAGGAGATCCTTTAGCTCCTTACATTTTTGTCTTAGTCATGGAAAACTTAGCCAGAGATCTTCATCAAGAGGCTTTGCTTGATGGTGCTTTAGTAGGCATCAAGTTGGAAAAAAAGGCCACACCCATATCTTTTCTAACATTCGCAGATGACACGATCATTTTTGCTAAAGCGATCCACACAAGTCTTAACACGATTCAAAATATGATAAATGCATTCTCCAATTTATCAGGTTTAACCATTAACTATAATAAAAGCTCAATCCAGTTCCCGGCCAATGTTAAACCAAATCTAGCTACTTCCCTGGCCTAACATATGAGGATCCCGATCTCCAAATCTATCGAAAATATCTAGGAATCCCTCTTATAAATGGAAGAATTAAAAATTGTGTCTTTGAAGAAGCTTTGCAAAACCTTAAAAAGCAATTGTTCAAATAGAAAGCCTTAACCCTTTCTCAAGCAGGTCGTGCAACCCTCATTCAAGCAAATTTAAGCTCCAAATCAAATTATCTTATGCAAAACTTCCTCCTCCCCAAAGGAATTCTCAATCAGATGGATCAAATTAACAAGAACTTCTTCTGGAATAAACTCCAATATGAAAGATACACTCCTCTAATTAGCTGGGAAAAGATTTGTAGACCTAAACATGAAGGTGGACTAGGAATCAGAAAATCAAAAGAATTTAACGAAAGCCTCCAAATGAAACTTCTTTGGAAAATTCACACGGACAAATATAATATTTGGGTCAAAATAATTCGTGAAAAATACTTGGAAAATGAAAACATTAATAAAATTGCAACAAATAATACTTCTTGGCAATTTGGTAGGTTTTTATCACTTAGAAAAAAATTTAATAAAGGACTTCTTTGGATAGTTGGAAATGGCAACTCGATAAATGTATGGGATGATCCTTGAATACAAGATCAAACATTGGAAAATTACAGAAATGACATGAATCCGAACATGACGGTAAATCAATTAATGTAGATGGTCTCCCAACCAAACAACGTCTTAACAAATACATAAATAGAGTACCCCTCCTATGTTGTATTTGTGAAAACCAAGATGAACACGCTAACCATCTATTTCTTCACTGTAAATACGCCAAAGAAGTAATTAATCGGTTTGAAAGACATACGGGTCTCAAATGCACAACCCAAGGAAATCAAGATTTGAATATTCTTGATATTCTTCTGGACAGAAATAAAAACTTAATTATTCAAAATCTTGGATTTATCTGGCAAGCAATCTGGAATGCTAGGAATGAATTAATTCTTAAAAATAAAAAAACTACCCAACTCCACTTCCCTTTTACTCCAAATTATGGACAACATCAAGAATTGGAAGCATGAAGACAAAGGAAATCAGGATACAAAAAACATAAAAAACAACACAACTAACAGAAGAAGTAGGAATGCAAAATGGAGGAAACCAGAGGAAACTATCTATAAGATTAATGCAGATGGCTCTGTCAGCTCCACATGCTCTTGTCGGGTGGGGGAGTTATTAGAGACTCCAATTGCAATATTATTGATATTTTTTTATCAGGAAACTGGGAAAGGTACAGTTCTACAGACTGAAGCCAAAGCTGTCTACCTAGGTCTCCAACAGGCATCTGAGAAAGGTCTTACGAATGTCATCATGGAAGGAGACAATAAACTTTTTTTTTTTTTTTGATCTTAGTCCAGTTCGATCGACTCAGTCGCTCTACATCTGGATCGGGTACTGTAGGCTCATTAAGGGGTTGACCCTCCCACTCACAAGCGTCTCCATGTTTCCACGGGGATTCGAACTTCGAACCTCGAGGCATGGGATGTAGCCCCATAACCACTACACCAACTTGTGATTGGTAGGAGACAATAAACTCCAATATGAAAGATAAACATATCTTCACTCAACCAAACACGTACGAGATTATTTTCTACAAATAATCTCCACCCCCTCTATCCATAAAAATAATTTCTATCCCCTCCACCCCTTATTTTGATATTTCAGATTGGAAAATTGACCAAAAATAATACTCCCTCTGTCCTAAAATACATGGCCTTTTAGGCCTTGAACTTTTGTAAAAAATACCCGGACTTTTAGGTTTGTAGGGGAATTATTACCCCTAAAAAAGTAAAATAGTAGGTAAAATTTAAGAGTTCCCCCCTCTATAATAATAATAATAATAATAATAATAATAATAATAATAATAATAATAATAATAATAATAAGATTTAAATATAAATAGGTTTCCTTAATTAATGTGCAAACGTCTAAAAGACCAAGTATTTTAGGACGGAGGGAGTATAAACTATCACCCGTGAACCAAAAATAATACGAACTTTAAAAATAACTAATTCGTATACAAACTATGGCTTAATAAACCAATTTTGATATATAACCACCAAAATTCTATTTAAAGTGCCGATTTAGCAAATAAAAATGAACTTTGGACTTGAAATATAATTAACATAAAATTTAGGGATAACATGCTTATATCAAATTTGACCTTCCTCCCCCCCCCCCCCCCCCCTTCTTGAGTGGCCATGGAAGATTGTTCTTCGTCCTAAAATTGAACCGACTCCGGTTCGTCCCAAAACTGAAAACCATGTATTCTTCGTCCCAGAGCAATCGATAGAAGCAACTCTGGTCGACCTATCTCCTCTCTCACCCCGCCTCCTCTAGTGTTTGTTGTTGTACGCTCCTTTCGAGGTTCATGCAATCTGGACTCTAGAGTAAGGGGGATTTGCTTAGAATGTTGATATTGATGTTTTGTAGGATGTTTTTGTGGACATTGGGAGGAAATTAGTTTCGATTTCGAGTTAAAAAAAATTAGGGTTCTTGAACCCAAAAATTCAGATAAAAAAAATGAATCAATTTATTTGAAATTGAGACGGTTAATTATGTGCTTAAGTATGTTGGAGAACAATGGGTGTCAAAGTTGATCATAATTGCATATGAGTTACCAATCTTCCATGGGCATCACTGCATCAATGGATGAGAGATTGGGAGAGGTGAAGAATGTGATGAGTAGGAAGCAATTGAAGTTTTATTTTAAATATTGTCTCCTTATATTTTATGCTAATTATATTTTAAGCCCAAATTGTATCTCTGATTGTTAAAATAGTACATTGATTAGAATTTTTGACGGTCATATCAAAATTGGTTTATTATACCATAGTTTGTATTTGAATTAGTTATTTTAAAAGTTCATATTATTTTTTGTTCACGGGTGATAGTTTGTATTATTTCTTTCCTTTCAGATTTTCTTGATAGTGTAGGATCACCCTCTAAAGTCTAAACATAATTCCATGTTGTCAGTTACACTGTGCAGCATTTGTTTGGGGATTCAAGGATATAAATTTTGTATGGGTAAAAAATGAGTTTATTTGTAAAAAGTGGAGTTTATTTGATTATTATTATTATTAGGGATATTATGGTAATATCAAACCAAATAAACAAAATAAACTTCAAAAAAATGTGAAAAGCTACAAATATTCACAAATTTCAACTACAAATTCTATAATTATCACCCCCATACACTATTTTTTTTAAGTAGTTGAAAAAAGAAACGGGAAAGCTCTCTCCTCTCTCTAGTTCTAGAGAGAGGGAGCCGATAACTCTCCGACGGCTTCCACTAATCGGTTCCTCATGGTCCGAGTCTCCGGGCTGTTTGGCCAAAATCCTCTTTCAAGGCTATAACCACCTCTTTGGAGGCTACAACCACCTCTTCGGAGGCATCTACACCCTCTTCGGAGACCTGAAACTAGCCTTGTCGGACCTTGGTCGGCAAGCCTTCTCAATCATGTCCCGTTCGGCTCTCCGCGGTGGTGTTGGGTTCAATCCTTCATCATATTCGTCGATCTGGGTGGTGATTGACTCCTCCTCGTCAGATCCTCGGGGTCTCAATCTCCCCGCCCATCTTCTCCTCTCCCCCTCCTCGGAGTCCATGCGTTTCTCCGACTTGGGTTTTGTGGAATTGATTCAGCCGACGCCGACCTTGATGGTGTATGGCCCCTCACCGTCGGTTCTCGGGTTCTCGTCCCCCCCGCCCCCACATACTCCTCTCCCCCTTCCTCGGAGCCCTTTTGAATTCCGACCGGGGTGTTGGGGTTTTGACTCCTCCGGCGTCGCCGGTGGTGGTGCTTGGTCTCTCTCCATTGATTTCTCCGGGTCCATTTCCCCCCACATGCACCTACTCCCCTTCACCGCCTCTGGCGCCGCTTCGGACAGAGTTGACAAAATTCGACCCGAACCCAAAAACTCAACTCGGTCGACTCGAAATCGATTATTCTGAACACCGACACAATCCGTCCATTTTGGACCCGAAATCCGAATGAACCGAACCCGATTAACCCGAAACTCATTAAGACCCAAACCCATTATAACTGAAACCCGAAATAACCCGAACTTTAAGCTACAATCTAGTAAATTTTTTAAAATGAATATTGAAATAATGAAAACCTGAGACAACCGAAACCTGATACAACCGAAACCCGAACCCGACCCAACCGATAAACCAAATTATTAGACATTACCCAAAACCCGAATGACCCGAAACCCGACTAACCGAACCCAAACCCGACCCGACCCGCCCGATTTCCACCTCTAGCTCCGGTGCTTCCGGCTTGCCCTTGGTTTCAGATTGCCCTTTTGGAGATTCCTTCTCTCCTGGTCGTCGATTGTTGGGGTTGCTATGCTCGATTAGTACGTTTCCATCTGCTGTTCCATCTTTCCCTAATTCTCTTTTCGGGCTCTTTGTTTCTCGCAGTGGGTCCGAGAAGACCCGACATATGGTGTGTTGGGCCCAATCACCAGAAAGGGTCGGAAATTTCCGCATGGAATTTGATAAAATCCCGTATGGGTTGTTTGGTGCGTTTTGTACGAGGGTGGTTCTCAGCAGCATTTCCAGTTCTTCTTGACGGTTTAGTCTGAGTTGGGGCTCTGACGTTTGGTGTTAGGTCTAGCTGGGGTTGTGGCGGTGTGCATCGAGGCGACTCCGTGTTCTGGAAATTTCCGTTATCCTTCGTTTTTTGGGGTTAGGATCGTTTTGTCGGCTTGGGCTGTTTGTTACCGCTTCTTATATTGCACCGTTTTCTTTTTTGTTTCGTTGTATGTTTGACGGCTCACCGCTTCTTATATTCTGGCCTTTCAACTCTCGAATTTTTTCCTCATCCAAAAAAAAATAAAAATTAAGTCTTCCAATTTTAACAGTTTTAAAATTGTTTATCACGCCCCCGTACACAACCATAGTTTATTATAATTACTCATAAACCCAATAAATAATAATGCTATTATAAGAGTACAAATTAAACTCAAATGTTTAAACAAAATGAGAATTCGTCTCATGTGGGCAAATCCCACTCTGGTGTGAAGAAAATTTGGGGAAAACCCCAAATGTAGCCTGCAAATAGCAATTGTAGCATCAAAGAAATGAGAAACTAGACCACCTCTCAACCAAAATATTCTGGTATTAGTCCCCATAAGCCATAACCCAGCTGGGATACCCGATACCACCACTCGCTGCCCAGGATTCTGCAAATGACCATCGCTGAAATTATTCCCCAACCGTCAGGCCAACCCCAAACTTGTAGTCCTTCTTCTTATGATCAATCTGTGAAATACCCAAACAAACAGCTCTACTCAGTTCAGTTGAAACAGAAGAACAAAGGAAAGAGTACAATACATCACACTCATCTCAATACAAGCAATATCATCGATTGATATCCTTATCGACCCCCTATATGTGATTGTCCAGTTTTTTAAATCACCACAGATTTGGGAGAGGAGCGACAGGTTAGAAATTCAAATGCAAGACTCACCTCTGCAGATAAAATAAAATTGAGACCCATGTTAAGTCTCTCTTCCAAAAATGCAGATGAGCACCCATTTGAATCAATCTTTCCTCTAAGACGGGCCTACAAGAAAAGGAAAATGTTACAGGCAGATAAATTGGCAGCCAATAGCCCAATAGAGTTTTCAATGGAATTTCAGATGAAATGCACACTCAACTATTTACGTTTCCTTCTTGCGTCAATTTTGGAAATTAAAAAAGGCTTTTAACAATACTACATTCATGATCATAAAAATATTTGCATCCAAGTGTGCAGATGAAGAACAAAAAGTAACATACTTGCTCTCATTTATCAACATCTGATTTAAGCCGTCTCTTAAGCACAGCATGGAGGATTAAAGAGCAGAATCGGTAAGTACTCCCTAATCAAATAAAAGCCAAACACCACAAAGGCACACAATTGCTCATTGATTATCATCTGATTTAAACTGTCTCTTAAGCACATCAACTCATCAAGAGGGAGAGCAAAATGTTCATTCTCTATACCAGATGGAGAAGTTTTACAGCTCATAATATGACCGGATATCTAAATGTCATTGCACCATGACTTGTTCAGCCTTTAAATAAGAAGTTTTCTTAACTCCCAAATTTAGAAAGCTTCTCTTTTTTAATGCACACACCCAGGTTTTCCTTTTTTTTTTAGTTTATGGGCACACATTAGAAAAGCCCTTTAAACAAAGAGGTGAAAGAGAACAATCAACATCAAATAGTATGGCAACAGAGAATGTTAAAGAAAACCATTAGTCCAGACTATGGGCAAACAAAGGAAAAAATTTCATGTTCCTTCTACTATGCTATGTGTCATAGTATAATTACATGAATTGAAATTGGAAATAAAGCAGAAATGATGAAATTACCTGGCGCAGAATATAATCATAACCAACACTAGTTGTAACTTCTTTTGACATGTAGTTGTACATGAAATCAGTTGCCAGCGAAACCTGCATGAGCACATGTTAGTAACAAGGCCACCATAGAAATTATGAATGTGATTGTACAGAACCCACATATTTTACAGATCAATCCTCTACCTTTTCAGACACCTTCTGGACATAGCACAGAGCAACCATTCCAGTGCTAGCAACCTGCCCTGTAGCCACCTACAAAAACATCAAAACTGATCATGTAAAAGCGCAAAAGATTACATTCTTGACCTTGCCTAGTTTAAAAGGCAATGCCAAACCAACTGATGGCACATACACAATTACTATAAGTAATCGCAAGTGTTAAATACACCCATTTTTTTTACTATTGGCACCACAAAATCATTTTTTGTTGTTTTTTTTTATTATAAATATATGCACATCAAGAGGCGCAGGGCTGTGACTCTCGAGGCGCAAGACTCTGACTCATGAGGAGCAAACATAACTCTTAAAAAACCTTCACACAAAAGCTAGACATATGTGACTCAAGAGTCACAGGCTTGTGACTTAAGAATCATAGAGCTACGCCTCAAGAGGCGTACATATTTGGGGAAAAAAAAGCGAAAAAATGAATTCATGGTGTTAATAGTAAAAAATTGTGGTGCAAATAGTAACACCCGTAAGTAATTAACAAATAGCAACTCACAAGGTTATAATACAAATGCCAAAGGAAAGAAGCAATTCAACATACCATCTTGTCTGTGCAGTATCTAGCAGCATAACCAATACCAGATTTTCGGTGTTGACCAGCCCAAAATACTTCTCCACCAAGAGAGAGATTAGGGGTCACACTCTGCAAGATTATCCAGAATGAGAATGACATACATTTATTTAACTGATTCAAATCTGATACTAGACACAAAAAGTTAAATATCTTTGGAGAACTAGGCGTACAACTAAAGGAGACAGTATATAATACAAGATTTTAAGAAATTAAAAGTGTGTTTAGAAAAATGTTTAAAACAGCACTTTAGGTAGCATTTTAGTTTGAGAAGCCGTGTTTGGCTTGGTATGGTAGCATTTAGCATTTCAACTAATGGTTGATATAACGTTTTACTGCTATCAAAATAAACGGTCTGACACACTACATCACCACTACCAGTACACTAATCCAACTGCTACCCGTTTGATACACCATACACACCCTTAATCTCTTTCACAGTTCAGCCATAACGCATATCAGTGCTTTAACTTCTGTGCATGGAATTGATCTTACCTGTATGTAGTTAGCCCCAAACAATGCACCATTCCCCATCTGAAACTGTGCCCTATAATCTTTTCCCTGCAAGAATGAGACAGACAGACTTCCTATCACCAAAAGCATGAAACACTTGTTGAGTCAATGGATATGCACAAAATTTCACTTATCTTTGAACTCACTAAATCAAATAAATTGGGGAAATATATCTTTTGAGCTAACAAGATATATGATGCATACAATCACTGAGGGAAGAAAATTCTAAACAAAATAAAAAGGGGGAAAATATAAGAAAGTGATTGCTAGACAAAAGGCGGAAAGGGCAGGACAAAAAAGCACTTGCAACTATGCTTCATCAATGACTTAAATTAAGTAGAGATTTTCAGATTATGCTGATTAAAATTATACATAGGGTTCATTTTCTGAGAGAAGCTGCTTATCCGCACAAATAAACAATGAGCACGCCAAAACTACCCCTCAAGACTCCTTATATTCAAGGATATATAAAGTTTCCATTGGCTCCCATCCCTTCTTTAAAGGCAAGATAACATAGGAAACGAAGACTAAAGTAACATGAACCACAACTCACAACTGTTCTTCATGTTAGTTGACCATTCTAAACACAAGTTGTCATGTTCAAGTGCAAGCACTAGGTTCATAGTTGATTAAAATAATAATAGATATCCAAAAACATGCTTGTTATCAAAGGGATAAAAGTAAATTAATAAAATAGAAAGCAAGGTATCATCAAGCAAACATAAGGCATTAAATTAAAGTTGCAGATCAAAAGAGCCTTTAATAATGCTCTATACTTTTATGGCTAATGCAGTAATATTCATTAAAAGAGAGAATGGTCAGCAGCAAATGACTAAGTACCTTGTAGTCAAAGGTTGCCATCCCATGTGACATGTGTGGCTCACTCGTAAGCTGGAAAAGACAGAGTAACTCAATAAGGCTCTCAAAAACGAATCAACTCAAAGAACCATACAAAAGCAAGGTATTATGTAAAAACATAAGTCATAGCAATAACTTACCTGCGCATTACCCTTCAAGATAAGGTTATCAGTCAAGTCACACTTAAGTCTAGCATTTAGTCTCCCATCAGTCATTAGCCTCCCAATAAGCATCAACTGTATCCATATAACAGTAGAAGGGTTAGTGCAAGTGCCTGAAAGGTATTGTTGAACCATCAACAGTCGACACTCTCTACATTTGAGTGAGTATGCCTACCTTTGGGTCTAAAAAATTTGCACCAAACTCATAGTTTGCAGTGGGAATTTTAATTGTTTCAGTAGATTGAGAAGGAATTTCCGTTGGCCCCATCAGCACGCTGGTAAAATAATCAAGAAAACGAAAAATAGGCCAAATTTAGGCACATGTTGGTGCTATAAAGTCGAATTTTAACATCAAATTTGTCAAGCATAGAGTACCTGTGGCTAAGAGCAAACTTCGGGTTGAGCATCTTAGTAAAATCAAACCTCAATCCTTCAAAAAGCTCCGGCTTCAGTGACACTGCCACAAAAACACTTGATGTGAAGTCACATGGAATGACAGTTGTAAACAAAATCCTTTTCCCATTTCTTCGGAATAGAAAATCTTGTCGGCTAGAATCATGGCCGAGAAATCATAAAAGCTCAAATTTTCACACAAATGATCGATCGGCGGTCTAGGAAGAGCAATCGAAGCAAGCGAATCAGGAAGCGGAAAACCAAAACACAAACAGGAAACAAATTGAAAGGGAAACGAAGTGAAGAGGAGAAGATAGTAACTGAGAGCTTCGCGGTGAATCTCTTCATAGGGGATAGGACAAGGAAGGTTGGAATAATCGACTCTCTCCTCCTCGGCTTTGGGAGAATCAATGGTCACCGGAGGAACTCCGTCCATTGGAGGGGCAGCCATGGCAGTCAACTATAAAGGTAGTACGCAGAGCCACTCGTCCTACCAAGTACCAATATCCGGGTGTCGCTGCTGACTGAAATGGAACAGCTCCTGCGCCAGAGAATCGCTTCAGATGATCCAACTGCACAATCAATATGGAGGAAAGGAAAGCTTATGAGTTTAGGGCAAAATCAGGGTTGAGGGTTTAAAGGAGAGGTTTTGGACGGCCGAATTCCACAGCCCGCTTCACACACAAGTGCCGGTTGTAACTTTTGGACCCATACCCAATGCAATGCTAGCCTTCGGCCCAATGAGGACGACCTTTTATTTTCGCCTAATTGCAGTAACCCACCCTTTAAATACCCTGTTTTGAACAAAATCACCCGTTAAATTCAAATTTGAAGAACCCCGCCCTCTAAAGGCTAAATGTTTTGAAAAGCCTAACCCTCGTTTGGAGCCGCCCTCTAAAGGCTAAATGTTTTCAAAAGCCTAACCCTCCTTTTCCAAACGCCAAGTGTGGGATATTGCCCTTTTACCCTTTCATCTTCAAGTTGTAAAAGAATATTGGGAAGTTGAATGTAAAACGTACAAATCGTTTAAAACTTGTAAACATGTGCAACCTAATCATTTTATCAAAATGTTCAACATAATCCCACCGATAAACTAGAGATAAATTAAGAGGAAATGGTCCAAAAAAAAAAACTTTGCACTTTTGTCAATAGCCCTTAAAATTTAGCACACATGACCCGGTTTTGCTCAAAATTGCACAAAAGTACAGGTAAAAGCTACCAACTTTTGCCCTTAAGTTACACCAAAAAAAATGGAAAATAAAAGGACAAAAAGGGGCCCATTATTTGCGTGAGAGAGGAATGTTAGCGGGAACCAAAAAAAAAAGTTATGCAGGGGCATTAAATGTCAATCCAATCACACCCCTCTCCTCATTTTTCTGGTTTAAAAATTGAAAAGTAGAGAGAGAGCAAGAGCAGTTGCGAGGAAAAGCAAATGAGAGAGAGAGCGCGTTTGGGAAGTTGGGAGACGGTTCATCATCGCCGGATTTGGAAGAGGATAGGTTGGAGATTGCTCGAGCACCCACGAACGTCGACGCTAGAGTACACAGGTACGCCCTCCTCGGTCTTCCTTTTCTCCCTTTCCTGGTACTTTGTGCAGGTGTGGGTCGGGGAAGTAGTTGGTATAGGGGTTAGGGCAATGGTGTCAATGGTGGCCTGAATGGTGGGTTGTGGGGGGTGCCATTGGTGGCTATTATGGAAGAAAGAGGGTGGTTTTTGGGTATGGAAAAGGGAAATCGGTGGTTAGGGTTTAGGAAGAACGAGGTGGGTGACATGGGTTTCGAATTGGATGACAAGGGTTTACAATTGGGTGAGAAGGGTTTCGAATATTGTTTTTGTACTAGGTGGAAAATGGAAAATGACTATATATGGGAATTGGGATATGTGGATGTTTTAGGTGCGCAATTGAAGATGGATTGAGGTTTTGGTTGTGTTTGATTGGGAATTTGATGGTATGAAATACATAATGGGGGACATGAGTTTCGAACTGAGTGACAAGGATATCCAATTGAGTGAGAAAGGTTTGGATGTTTATTTTTTTAATGCGATATGAGGAAGTTTTGTAAGACCCAGGGTCTTTAGAAGCGCCAGCCCATGTCACCAAGCCCTTTCAGGTCCGTTGTCCTCACTTGAAGCCTTAAAAGGAAGAGCTCTTGTAACACATGTAAGGCTTGAATAACTTTCCCATCATCATTATGATATCTGATGTGGGACGGCCCGGGGGTGTTACAGTCTCTCCCACTTAAAGCATCGACGACCCTGTTAAGCCCAAATGACTGCCCTCCGGAAGGAGTATACTGTCGGCGCACCTCCGAGCCCGAAGTCGGCTCTGATACCATCTTTAAGACCTAGGGTCTTTAGAGGCGCCAACCCATGCCACCAAACCCTTTTCAGGTCCGTTGTCCTCACTTGGAGCCTGAAAATGAAGAGCTCATGTAACACGAGTAGGGCTTGAATCACTTTCCCAACATCATTATGATATCCAATGAGGAATGAGGGTGTTCCAAGTTTTTGGTGGTCGATTGAAGAAGGATTGTGAAAATTGACATGGGCTTGAATTGAGGTTTTGGATGTGTTTGATTTGGAAATTGTTGGGTGACAGGGATGTAGTGACATGATATTGGTTGTTTGTTGACTGTGGATTTAGCATTAGGTGACAAGGGGATATGAATTTAAGTGGGAAACTAATTTTGTTCGTTTGACCCAAATTACAGGAAACAAATGATGCGGACTAGGAATCTAAGGCCGAGGGGATCCGATGACAACGACGTCGGGGGTGACCATGTGGCCAAGACACTTGAAACAGTGATGGAGAGGCTCGCTACCATGTCAAGTTGGATGGAGAAGATGGATGAGAAGGTACGTAATTCATTCCCATATCTTGGTTTTTGTAGAGTTTGGATAACTAAGGTGACAAGGGTAAATGGACTCTTGACACGTTAAATTTTCAAGGTGACATGTAGTCTTTCATATTGAACGAATCTGATAGGAATTTGAATAGGTCATAGTCTGATATGAATTCAAATTATTGGTTATGAAGTCAATTTGTTGACCTTAGTCTGATATGAATTTGTTGGGGATAAAACCACAAATGAAAAAATGGGTCCCCCTCCACATCACCGTGAGGGGGATGAGTCATGCGTGCGGTCTTCTGTTGGTCAACGGTCTTATATGAAGTGCCCCCTAAGTTTACCATAGATAGAGGGTTACTTCAACTTGTGCCGCGGTGACCTAGTTCGCATTGACGGTCTTACATGGGTAAACCCTCCGCGGATGGTGGATAGGTTTTCCTCAGTGCCGCGAGTCTTGGTGTTCAACTCGTACCATTTCTTGGGTCATTGCCTCACCAAGGCCCTTCAGACGAGAGAAGATCTATCCCAGTTTCGGGAGAGAAGAAAAGAGGATCTCATCATGACCCAACTTTCAATACCTGTATCCGCACAACCAATCTTTATCTTTTACTGTGTTCTAGGGTTGTCCGTGAATCTTACATGCTTGGTTTAGGGTGACCTTGTTCTATCTCTATGATTCACTCCTTTTTGTTCTCCAAAAAGCCTCTATTTTATAGAGATTCATGGATTTTGTAGTGGTAGTCTAGATCCCCCCGGGACACGTTGTCCCGTTTGTTCAGCCATTTGTCGTGATCCAGTTTCCATGTGTCACTCAAGTAGAGACACGTGGGTGGGGGGCATGTTGGGCACCTTGTCTCTATTTACGCGGTTTTCGTCCGCAATCCGTTATGGTTGCTAATTAGTCCACAGTTGGTTTTCAATCTTTTCATTTTTCGGGCCTTTTCCATCTTCAGATATTTTTTAGGGCATCATCACAACTTCTCAGTTCGCGACAGGAATCGCATGGTCGTGCCGTGGACTGACCCCATTCATGAGTTTTGTTGCCCTTTCTTTTTAGGTTAGAAAAATGGAAAAGACTAATGGGCTCCGAATGGGCCTGCTTGGGCGGTGCCTTTTCGGGCCCATTTAAGTGATTGATGGGCGTCGTGGTCTGGACACGTGTATTGGTGGCAAGGGAGGTGAAACGGCGGTTGAGAAGTCCTATAAAAGGAGCCTCTTCCTCTTTTTTCTTTTTACCGTCTCTCATTTTTACTGCCTCTTCTCCTTTCCGCTGCAGTCTTTCGTCTATCCGATCTTGTTCAGGCAATTTCTTCTTCGCCCTTTCTTTGCGTCTTTTTTTTATTCTGCCCTGGAGGTCCTTGTCCCTTTGTAGATCTTTTTTCTTTTTGATTTTCATACGCGGACTAGGGCGAATTCTGAATGTGCCCCTATTTTCCTTTGGTCTTGGTTACACTTTTAGCGGTCTCTCTTTAAGGTTTCCCAAACTTGGTTTTCCATGCCGAATTCTCAAGAGAGCTTGGGCAGTGTTCGTGATGTTGATAACCCCCTTCCTTCTGAGAAACCGGAGGGCAAGCTTCTGATGGGTGGAATCGAAGTTCCATATGAGGTTCTATTAGGGAACTTTTTGGCAGGTTGCTCGAGTTATCTCCTTTAAAAGAGGAGGGAATTCGTGCGCCCTCATGTGCCAGAGTCTCCTACATTTCATCATGTCAACTTCCGGCCGGACCAACGACATTCTTTCAGTCTCTTGATTTCCCGGAGCAGATGCATCGTCTATTTAGTTCTTCAACTTCTTCGCACAGTTTTTCTTTCTTCGAGCTTAAGTCTCTTGTTAAACCTTCCTCCTTTTTGTGTCTGGGTAGTCGTTACCTTTGTGTTTCGAGGATGAGTATGGTCTAGTCCTCCCTGAGCGAATTATCCTGTCGTCTCGTATCCTTCGAGATTTTCCAGTGAACATCGCTCATGGCGACTACAGAGTTCCCTATCTTGGGCATGGGTGGAACCACTATGCCTGTACGCACAGCGTCAACATAGGCTATTCCAAGACTTTTCTGCCCAAGGGAGGCACCCGGTTTGAAGTTCGCATAATGGACACGGGTGGGTCGGGTGGAAATGAAGTCAATGAGGAATGAGTCGAGCCACATCCTGATGGACCTTTGCCTAACAGAACCCGTTTATGCCCGGACAAGACCCGTTTGGTCCCTGAGAGATCGAGGAAGGGATGAGCTTTTCATGCCTTGATGGCCTCCCGAGGTTTTCCTTTTCGGGACTTGGTTGGGGCGTTCCTGTTTGTAAGGTCAGACCCTTATGTCGTTTTTCGTTTTCCGTGACTTTTCCTAGAAAGTCACCGAAACCAGTTTATGTTTGATCGGTTCAAAGAATTCAATTCCAATCACAAAACATCTCTGATATTTTAAACATTATAAGAAAGGACTTAGGTAAACGCTAATTCACCAAACTCACCACTGTTTGGTGGTGTGTGAGGTTCTTTAGAAACAAAGTTCTGTTTAGTAATATAAAATCTAACCCCAGAACCATAACCGCTTATACTAACCCCATAACCATAGTCGCTTATACTAACGAACAAATATACATATGAAATAAAGTCAAAACCCGGACTGGTGGAAGGGTCCAACAACCTTCCAATAATAAACCCAAAAACAAAAGACCCGCTATTAAATGGACCAAACCACCCCCAAACTATTATAAGCTAAATTTTGACGGAGCTCTCTCCACTCCAAACATAGGTATTTTCGGTTTTATTATTTGGGATCATCTGGGACAACCCATCTGCTTGGGTTTGGGTCCCTTTCCCTTTAACTATGTTATTGGTGTGGAAGCATTTGCTCTTTGGTCTGGTATCCATGCTGCCTTGGATTGCGACATTACTCACATCCACATTGAAGGTGACAACCTCTCTATCATTAATAGTCTAAAAGGATTCTGGTCTCCTCCTGGAGAGGTTGAAATGATCATTTATGATCTTGTCCTCTCTCTTCATCGAGCCTCGATCTGCCACATTTACAGGGATGCTAATATGGCTGCCAACCGTCTAACGTATCTTGGTAATTCTTTTTCAGGATCGTCGTTTCCACACGATGTTTTTTTTTGACACAATATAAAAATTAGGTCGGGTCGGCCGCAGGAGAGGCCCTTCCTAGCGCATCCTTCCGGATGAGAACATGTAGTTCTGGATCATCCTCACAGCTGACGTCGGCAGGGAATGCATGTGCACTACGAGCAAGGTAGCCGGCCACCGCATTTGATTCCCTGAAAATATGACGAATAGCAACATAAGTAAAGGATGAGAGATCAGACAGAATATCTGCTTGTAGCATCTCTATTGTCCAGGGGCATTTCCAATCCCCTAGTAGAGCTTTAATCACTATTAAGTTATCTCCTTCGTTCAGAAGGTTCGAAAGTTGTAGCTCCTTAGCTCGCAGCAACCCCATTCTGAGTCCGAGGTTTTCGGCGTAGATTACCGAAATATGAGTGCAAACAGACCTTCCAGCAGAGACGACGGTACCAGCAGAATCACGAATAACAAACCCACAAGACGATGTGCCACTTGGTAGAACCGAACCATCGAAGTTTAGCTTATAACTGTTTGGTGGGGGTTTATCCCACTTACCAGATCGCTTCAGAGTTCGAGCAAGTGAAGCCGAACCCCTATTCTAGAAGGACTGATTTTTGTTAAACTGTCTAGGGTAGGTGTTTAGCGGTTGATACGTATCGTCCTCTACAATCTTTGACTGTTTCCAACAGTGTATCGTAGTGTTGTGGAACAACAAAATTTCGTTGAGAGTAACCGATTTTGTGTGATCAAAGACAAGTTGGTTACGAAAAAACCAAAGAGCCCATCAAGCCGAGGCTAAAGTGGCGAACTTGTTGTTTCCAAGAGCACATTTTATTTTGTTTAGCGGGATCATCTCGCCCATACCCACAGCGGCCGTAATATAACCCGGGATGCGAATCCGCAGAGCATGTAACAGATCTGTGGCCATGGGACAATGAAAAAGAAAGTGATCACCCGATTCGTTTGTGTTACCACAGAACTCACATCCGGCAGGTACAACCACATGCGATTTTAGTAATCTGATTTTGGTCGGAAGACCATCCAGATGCCACATCCGGCAGGTACAACCACGAACTTTGGGTGGCACATCCAGATGCCAGATCCAATCGCAATCGAAATCCGGCAGCCCTACACACGACGGCTATGAGCTAGCTGATCTCATCCAATGCTCTTTTTTAGTCATAACTAGCATGTAGCCCGTGCGCTACGCACGAGATTTTTAACTTATTAATGATGTATAAAACATAGTACTCGACCGAACCTTACCTTCGACTAATATGATATAAGAAGAAGCGACACATAAATTAATTTAACATGGTTTCAGAAAATAAAATAAGTCAACCACAATGCACGCAAATAATAATCAACTGAGCCATAACATCTGCATGCATATGTCCTTAACACAAGTTTCTACAAACTATACCTCTTTATATACTACATTAGTAGGATACATAACTCACGTTCTTTATATACTACATTAGTAGAGTACATTGGAGATAAGATAAAACTCGACAAAACACCACGTCTTAAAGAGATGAAAGTTTGCTAAATTCAACAAAAGAAAAGTTAACAGGATACATAACCCACATGGAAACATTTAGTTTATGCTAAAAGGATGTCAAATGTTGCTAATCACACTGTTGTGTCGCCTCCGGTAACAACCTTCTTGGTTGATGACGATTGACCTTCACCACTCGTAGTGCAAGTGTACTCATCTTCATATTCATGGGATCGCTTTGATGGAGTGAGGACAATACTTGAAGAAGCACTGGAAGGAGCTTCGAGTTGAGAAGACAAATGATCTGAATCATAATCCTATAACACCAGACACGCATGAACGATATATGCATGCATGATGTGAGCCTAATTTGCCATGTTTTACATATACTTTTATATCGATTTCTGCATACATTTCATGCATTTGGGTTAGAACAATACAGAATTTGTGTAGTTTACACTTATTTGCAATATATGGAGGTCTACACAAGTTTTTGTTATATTTCGCAGAAATCGGACGCATTTTGGAGCTTAAAGGAAAGTCATGGAGAAGCCAAGAATGGTGCAGCTGGAGAGAAGGCCAATTTCCGGTTTTCATCATTCTGAATCAGGCTGTGATGTCTTCATGAGAGTTGTAGCCCTCGGAAAGAGCTTTTCAACGCATGGTCATATGCGTCGATCCGACGAACGAGGACTCGGGAAAGTGCGTTTTAAGAACAGAGCAGAAAGCTGAGAAAACTCTACTCGAGATCGACTAGCATCTACTCGAGATCGACGAGACCTGGTCGACGAAACCTGGTCGAGCAGAGCTGATCGAGGACACTGAGTCAGAGACAACCCGACTCCCGGAATCCTACTCGATGTCGAGTAGCCTTGGTCGAGATCGAGGAGCCATGTCCGGAGTCGACGAGCTGTGCCAAGCCGAGAAGCCGAGGACGAAGACGCAGACCACCTCTACTCGATCTCGAGGAGGCTTACTCGAGATCGACTAGACCTCCGAGCCATGTCCGAGCCTTGTCGAGAACCAGTCACCCGAGACAGACGAGGCCTACTCGAGACAGACGAGGGCCTACTCGAGATCGACTAGACCTCCGAGTCATGTCCGAGTCACATCGAGCACCAGCTACTCGAGACAGACGAGGGCTACTCGAGACAGACGAGGGCTACTCGAGATCGACAAGACCCTGGTCGAGATCGAGTAGACTTCCCGAAGCCGCGTTACTCGGTTTTGACGAATCCTACTCGATGTGGGATTGCTTGGGCGCGAAGATTGCCGATTCTATCCAAATACATCATGAAGGAAGAGATCTATCCATTAAAGACATTTAGATATATTTAGATTTAATTTCTTTATTGCTCTTATTTATCATTAAGTATTTAGATATAGTTTTAGATATAGATAGAGATATTCTTTCCTAGATTAGCTAGGGAATGAAGCCTATAAATAAAGCCCTAGGGGGCTGATATTCATTCAATTCAAGTCAAGTCGTCTTAGGGCGCAAGGAGAGAAGGAGGAGGGAGGAGAGAGAGAGAGAGTAGTTTAGGAGTTCTAAGGTTTTTAAGGTTTTGGCGGTTTGCGACAGTTGATTGCCAGAATTGTAAACATCTTTGAATTTAGTTTATGCAATTTAGTTCTTTTTCATCAAATTCAATGTCTGCAATCGCAATGATGAGTGAGTAGTCCACCCACTTCTGGGGCTGGGGTGAGCCCGACGGTGGCCATGTGAGGCGATGCAATAAAGGTCAGATTTTTATGCAATTTGTCTTCTATCCCTATGAGCATGATTCTTTTGCGAGAGTTGAAGGTGATCCTTGTTTGTATTATTGAAGCGAGAGTGAATTTAATGCAACTTGGATTAATTATGTGAGAAGGGTTAGTAACAATTAGGGTTTATGCGAGAGCCTCTATATGCCTAATTGTTGATAACGAGAGTTATTTGATGGAAAGCATGATCTTTTATGCCTTTATGTGTTGTTTTGCATGGTTATCGTTGTGGTGTCGAAACCTAAGCCTTGGAGGTCTTTTTATATATCGAGTTAACTTCTGTTAAATTTCTGCGTTCTGTCTTTATTTTCTGCAAATTTAAAGTTTCTGTCACTTTCTGCATCTAGTCGAGATCGAGTAAGAGTAGTCGATCTCGAGTTGATTTTCTGTTGTCTTCGGTCGATTTATTCATGATATTGAAGCGAAAGTGATCTTATTATGAATTGGATAGTAATTAGGGTTTATTTGTGAGAGCCGACTAATCCTAATTAAGAAAAGGTAGAAACAAATTAGGTTTTTATGCGAGAGCCTCTATCACCTAAATTGTTGGAATTTGCGAAAGTTGATTCTTTGATATAAAGCATGCATCTTTATGTGATTTATGATCTACACATATGTTTATTGTTGTGGTGATCCCTAACCTTGGAAGTTTGCATCTTTATTTATTTTATTTCCTTATTTTTATCCTGCAAAGTTACCCGACACCGACCACCTCTTCTTCTATCATTCCCTCGACATCGACCCTTCTATTCTTTGTCGACAGCCGCCCTCATCACCTTTTCCCGCTATCCCTGAACCCCAAAACACACTAAACCTAGAACCGTTGACTTCTCTCCTGAGGATGAACCTGACTCCCCTATACTATAGCGGGGGTCTTGACTATAAATTTATTTGGTCGAGAAACCCTCTCGTCAAATTGGCGCCGTTGCCGGGGAGATATCAATCGCGCCTAGTTTAATTGTGTTTAAGGTTCAGAAAAACCCATCCCTTTTTCTTACCCTATCACATACCCTACCACCACCTACCTCACCGGTACCAACTGGGTGCCAAGCTTTTGCCACTAATTTGTGTTCTTAATTGTGATTTCAAAGCTTAGGTACAAAGATGGAAGACTTTGTCGAAGGGAATCCTGCATGGGAAGAATGGTATCAAGATTTGAGACGGAGAAATAGGATCGCAGTGGAGGAGTCACGATTAAGGGAAATAGCTCGACTGGAAGATGAAATCCGAAGGCTTGAGGCTTCCATTCAGTCTAAAGGACCATGCCCTCCTCTTGACGAGCCAATTGACCCACTCAATGTCGACAATCAGGTATGTCCTTCATCGAATTTCATTCCTACTTTGCTACCTATTGTTGATGAATCATATGAAGGATCCCAAGGCGAAATAGCACTAGAAGAGAAGAAGTTGGACATTGTTGACCAGGGCATTCCAAGATCGCTTTTACCTTACAAGGTGAAGGCTATCCCCGATGATTTTGAGCAACCGATGTTCATATTCAAGTATGGGGTCCTAGCAAAGTGGCATGAAGCTCCACAGGATGAGGAGGAAATATCTCTTCCCTCTCCACCGTTCTGCTGTGATGGAGATACACAAATAAGTCAACCTATGAAGCGGAAGAGGTATGATGATGAGGTATGCATGCCAGCTGGAGCTCAGGAAGATGAATGGGTGAAGCCATGGAGCGTTCACTCGGGGAGATTCAAGCTTCTTCATACGATGCCCCCGGATGACATCCCACGCTTCCCACCACCGGAGGAACCACCAGATCCACCTATACCTCCGGACAAAGATGAGCCAGGCTAATGCTAAATGGAGAAAGTCGGCCTAGCGACTATAAAATCTAGAGCTTGTACATAGACTTTTTTGGGACATTCTGGACATTGTTTTGTTTTGTTTTTTGTTTTTGAACACTTTTAGTTTTTCTATTGTGGGTATATGTCTTCTACATTTTTCAGGTCCATGGATAGAACCAAGCTATATTCAAACTCGGCCAGGAGGTGCTCCATTCGAAATTTTGAGGCACTGCACACATATCTTGTGAGTTTCTTTCTTTACCCTTGTTTTTATACAGTGAGGACGCTGTAATGTTTAAGTATGGGGTGGGGGAAGGGCTTACTTTGTGCATATTTTTCATATTTGACATTATGTGTGCATTATTTCTTTGAATTGCTACATGGCTATTTTGGAATGCATTATTGATTTATGTGCTTATATGCATGTTTTCCAAAAGTTTGAAAAAAATGACCCCCATTGAAAATTTTGAATAATGTCATGGAAGCTAAAAATTAAACTCGACGATGCAAAATTGGATTCATTAGAAATATAACATGAAATTGCCTAGTAAAGGGAAGTCACAATGAAGTGCATTATTTCTTGAAAACCATGAAAGGAGGTAAAATTTGAAATTGCTTTTGACATGTTGCATGATAAAATGATGGAGGACTTTATATTTCCATATTGTTATATTCCTAGCCATACCTATGCTTATGCATCACAAAAGCCATAATATACCTTATTTCAATTGTTGCTCCACATGATCCAAAAATGGCCATTCTTTACCTTATCCGGGGATTATGTTGAGAATGATGTTACATTATGGAGATGTTATATGGTTGTTTGTGATTTGTTATCATATTTGGAGTTTGGAAGGAAATTGTTTGAAATATATGGAAAATTTAATGAGTGAAAGAAAATCCAATCACCTCAGGAGATAAAGGTAGATTGACCCTGCTCTATGAGATAATAGTTTGGAGAGATGGGACACATTGTGAGGAGTCCAAAGCACTAAGTATCCGGGGCCATTCATGACACCCATGTTTGCGACTCGCGAGAAGGCAGTGCTGAGGTTAGAGAGGTAAAAGCATTATTATTGAGAAAAGCAATATGAAAGGTGATGAATCAAAGGAAGAAGGAATGTGGAATGAAATTCAAGTTTGGAAAGTACTCCATTTCCCCGGAATCAAAAGCACCACATTGCCAGAAATTGCCCACCTTTTAGCCTTTTACCAATCTACTCCTTCATGAGCTTAAATTAAAGTCTTCTTGATTATCAATGCTTTGTCACGTATGAATTGTTTGTACATAACCCTCCTTTTGTGAGTAGATGTTGCTTTTACATAATTGCACATGCATGAATCTGTGACACTAGTACCTTTTCGAGGATGGTAATTGATTGCAGGGACATATAAGAATGAATCTAAGATGTTGAGAGTTTTAATTTCTTCCCCTGAATGACAATTAAAAGTATTGCTTGAGGACAAGCAAGCTTAAGTATGGGGTGTTTGATGTGAGCCTAATTTGCCATGTTTTACATATACTTTTATATCGATTTCTGCATACATTTCATGCATTTGGGTTAGAACAATACAGAATTTGTGTAGTTTACACTTATTTGCAATATATGGAGGTCTACACAAGTTTTTGTTATATTTCGCAGAAATCGGACGCATTTTGGAGCTTAAAGGAAAGTCATGGAGAAGCCAAGAATGGTGCAGCTGGAGAGAAGGCCAATTTCCGGTTTTCATCATTCTGAATCAGGCTGTGATGTCTTCATGAGAGTTGTAGCCCTCGGAAAGAGCTTTTCAACGCATGGTCATATGCGTCGATCCGACGAACGAGGACTCGGGAAAGTGCGTTTTAAGAACAGAGCAGAAAGCTGAGAAAACTCTACTCGAGATCGACTAGCATCTACTCGAGATCGACGAGACCTGGTCGACGAAACCTGGTCGAGCAGAGCTGATCGAGGACACTGAGTCAGAGACAACCCGACTCCCGGAATCCTACTCGATGTCGAGTAGCCTTGGTCGAGATCGAGGAGCCATGTCCGGAGTCGACGAGCTGTGCCAAGCCGAGAAGCCGAGGACGAAGACGCAGACCACCTCTACTCGATCTCGAGGAGGCTTACTCGAGATCGACTAGACCTCCGAGCCATGTCCGAGCCTTGTCGAGAACCAGTCACCCGAGACAGACGAGGCCTACTCGAGACAGACGAGGGCCTACTCGAGATCGACTAGACCTCCGAGTCATGTCCGAGTCACATCGAGCACCAGCTACTCGAGACAGACGAGGGCTACTCGAGACAGACGAGGGCTACTCGAGATCGACAAGACCCTGGTCGAGATCGAGTAGACTTCCCGAAGCCGCGTTACTCGGTTTTGACGAATCCTACTCGATGTGGGATTGCTTGGGCGCGAAGATTGCCGATTCTATCCAAATACATCATGAAGGAAGAGATCTATCCATTAAAGACATTTAGATATATTTAGATTTAATTTCTTTATTGCTCTTATTTATCATTAAGTATTTAGATATAGTTTTAGATATAGATAGAGATATTCTTTCCTAGATTAGCTAGGGAATGAAGCCTATAAATAAAGCCCTAGGGGGCTGATATTCATTCAATTCAAGTCAAGTCGTCTTAGGGCGCAAGGAGAGAAGGAGGAGGGAGGAGAGAGAGAGAGAGAGAGAGAGAGAGAGAGAGAGAGAGAGAGAGAGAGGAGGAACGTTTGGAAGGTTTTGTAAGTTTTAGTTTATTTTATGTTAAAGTTAATTTCTTTCATTATGGTTTGTTTCTAATTTCATTCTTCTAGGGTTGGGGTGATCCCAACATAGATATGTTTGTTTGATTTATGAATTCATGATTTTGTATGTCTTTATTATCATCTACCTATGTGCTTAATCCTTTGCGAGAGTTGAGGAAATTCCTTATTCATGATATTGAAGCGAAAGTGATCTTATTATGAATTGGATAGTAATTAGGGTTTATTTGTGAGAGCCGACTAATCCTAATTAAGAAAAGGTAGAAACAAATTAGGTTTTTATGCGAGAGCCTCTATCACCTAAATTGTTGGAATTTGCGAAAGTTGATTCTTTGATATAAAGCATGCATCTTTATGTGATTTATGATCTACACATATGTTTATTGTTGTGGTGATCCCTAACCTTGGAAGTTTGCATCTTTATTTATTTTATTTCCTTATTTTTATCCTGCAAAGTTACCCGACACCGACCACCTCTTCTTCTATCATTCCCTCGACATCGACCCTTCTATTCTTTGTCGACAGCCGCCCTCATCACCTTTTCCCGCTATCCCTGAACCCCAAAACACACTAAACCTAGAACCGCTGACTTCTCTCCTGAGGACGAACCTGACTCCCCTATACTATAGCGGGGGTCTTGACTATAAATTTATTTGGTCGAGAAACCCTCTCGTCAATGCACTTAGTATTCTTTAAACCGTAGAATAAAAGAAAAGGAACAACCACATGTAATAGGTAAAAAAAAAACACCTTCGCAAAAATCAGGTGATTTTCAAACCTCTCAATCAAGGACTCATCCTCACTGACTCTCTTGACAGAATACGCATCACGTGGATGCTCAATATTGTATTGTCCAACATCAACAACAAACACATACTTACGAGAGAGAAGCTTGTTGAATTCGGGGGGAAATGTAAGCTTGGAATCTCCTTATAAAAAAAACAATAACAAAACAACACAATTGATATGATGCCAAGTAGACTAAAAACACAATAATTACATACAAATATGTGTTAGAGGGAGTGACCTTAACCATCTGAGCACGTAAAGTAGAAGCATCCTTTTTAAGTAGCTGGATGGCTCCTTGATTGAACAATGTCATCTTGGCAGTCCCCGTAGCATCCTCCACAATAATCTGAAGCAGATATCTAAATGATAAATGAATTAACATCAGTCATGACAGCAAGGAACTAAAAATAGTAAAAGAGTGTGGGTAATTGAGATGTTTAGCCAAATATTTAGGTCGTTGTTCCTATTAAAACAAACATACAAAACCTATGCAAACATATGGAAACTGACATGAAATACATCATCATACATACCTTTGTTCAGGGAACTTGACATGTATAGAACAACTATTACACCAAAACACAGAGTCCTTATATATAGTCTTCTTTTTGCAAACTTTGCATCCATTATACGCCCAATCCACATCTTTGCATATTTGGGCGATGCGTCCAACAATAACTACAGTACACGGCTGTTAACAAAAAAAATGTAAGCAAAAATAATCACTTAGGGAACTTCAATTTCATAAAGTAATTAATAGTATTTGAAAATGACGACGAAATAAACCTCGGCGATTTTATGTAAGAATTGGATGCATTGCTTAGAATCAATTGGAAAGGGATCTTGTACAAGTGTTTGAGACAATTCTGCAATGGTTGATCTCACGAGAACATTTGAATTTCCATCACACCACCTACTGATATCATCATATTCTACGCGTTATAGGTAATAGTTTATAGTCATTTTTAAGTCATTTTTATATGGTTTGCATGTCTTTTATATAGGTTTTGGTTTAGTTTTTAGAATAGATGTCTACACTCGTGTTCCATTTGTTTTCAGGGGATTTGGAGCTTGTTCGATGTTAATTTGGGATCACGATGGAATAAGATTTATTGAAGCCAAGTTTGACATGTTCATGGACGCCGAATGATCCTTGCATAGAGGTCTCAAGTGCTAGAAATCAAGCTAAGAAGCGCCAGCTGCGAATTGAGATTGGATACATAGACAAAGTTGTTGGAAAACACGGATTGAACTTGAGAATTGTTTATGAGCAATCTATTTAATTCTCTTGAGGATAATAAACTATCGTAGACAACCTGGGTTCGAATTGATTATGCGGATCGCGTCTGCGATTGTTTGGTCGATTTGGTCACTAGGGTCTAAGTGCATAATGAGTCCAATTCGATTGATTAATCTACAACAAGCGCAAGATGAGTGGTAATTGAATGAAATGGACATAGTTATTGCGAGATGCGTAGGCTGAGCGATAATGAATTTAGACAGTTTACCTTCAAATATATCTTTTCAATTTGTTCAGGCATGAAAATTATTTGGTCTATCAAGGATGCATTGTTGTGGTGAACCTTGACTCTGGAATGTTTCACATCATATAATCACCGACACTTGCAATTTGCTATTTTTCTTATTCTTATTTCTTCATTCCGTCAAAAATCACTTCTCTTATCTGGCTTAGTAAACTAGTTAAGGTTCTGCAATTGATATTCACACGGTCCCTGAGATTCGACACTCGATTACTATAATTGACACCGTACGCTTGCGGGGTGTTGGTTTTAGACCGATCACCTACATTGCACAACATGTGAAAAGAGGTAAAGAAAGTTCATATTCGACAAGAGGCCTATATCAACTTGACATATAAAATGATAACCTTTCTTTGAAGGTTGCAATCTCCGGTATTGTTGCATCAAAATAGAGCTTTGTTCCGTTGGAAGCATTATTCAAGATAAATCCACCTGAAGTTATTAGTTCAGAGAAGACAAAATGATCATTTATAGTGATGAACGATAAAGGCAAGTGAATGACCAATAAAGTAAAGAGGGATCGGTGATACGAACCTCCAAACTTCTTCACCTTTGCAAATTTGATGATTACAAACACCTTTTCTTCTCCAACGCTTGTCAAGTGATTATTCAATTCATGCGCATACTTATTCCACAGAGTGCAGTTCAGAGTTTCATTGCTGAAAATGAATCAAAATGAAAATGATAAATTATAAGCATTAACCATGTAGTTCTTAATACTTGTACAGAGTTGGTAATGTAAGCGATACATAACAAATTTAAATGGAAACTAACACTTCATTTTCCAGGGTGAAATCAAGTTTCGCAGGTGAAGACGAATCATTCACGTCAGCTTGAAGGGGAGAGAACTTGGTAATGTAACTAATCACATCTACATTAGAGAAAACACAATCTGAAACTCATATCATCAAACCTGAAACAACAACATAACCAATAAAATATTTGATGTAGTGAATATACACAATTACCAATAGCAGAATCATGGTCAAAGACGTTGCAGTTGATGTCTCTGAAATCAATAAAGGTAAAACTATGCAGAGGAATGTTTAGCCCTTCAATCCGAGAAACAACGGTCTTGAAAGTGAAGATCAATTTGTACTTGTGAGGAGCAAATCTGACGGAATCCTTGTTCTCATAGAGAAGAAAATTACCGAACGAATATAATCCGCCCTTCTTGATAAAAGGTGAAAATTTGGAAACATTCTTTTTTTGTTATCATCCCTTGAATGATATCCCCCTGTGCAGAAGATCATATATTGTATAAATGTATAATAAATATATATAGGATGAAAACAAAAAACAAATCAACTTATAACCAGTTCATCCATGATAATAAGTTGAATTCCGTCGACGTCCTTAGAGTCTCGATAAGACGTTGTCCAAAGAACGGTAATCCTTCCCCTAATTGTCCAAATTTTGTTTGTGGATCCATCTAAGGTGTTGATGGTATCTACGGGTGGGGCCATTTGAAACCTGTAGCACGTAACCAAATAACGAAGTCAAATTAACAACACAAATATTGAAATGTTTTCACTCGAAATTCAGCTTAAGAGAAGGGCAAAAATGTATTTTTTATCCAAATATTTCAACATAATTTTTAACAGACGGAAGTTACCATGTTGCATAACTAATTTGAAGGTGGGGTGATTAAAATAGGTAGTGGGGTTAGTGGGATAAAATTTGGAATATTTCAACATAATTTTAAATTGACGGAAGTTACCATGTTGCATAACTAATTTGAAGGTGGGGTGGTTAAAATAGGTAGTGGGGTTAGTGTGATAAAATTTGGAATGTTAATTTAAAATAGTTATTTTTAAGGTGGAGGAATTAAAATAGGTAGTGGGGTAGTGTTAATTTAAATTTGGAATGCTAAATTTGAAAAATGAAGGTTACTTTCAGATTTTATGTGTGTATAAGAAAAAATGGGGGGGTAGGATAACTTCCATATTAATAAAAATTTAATAGTTATTATATTGCTAATATCAAAAAAAAAGAAATGTGGCTAGATAGTTATTATATTTGAAAAAAATACTTTTGAACATAAAGTAACGTGGCTCATATTTTTAAAATGTGTTCCAACTTAAAATTATTTAGAAACGCGGGTAGATTTTTTTATTTTTATTTCACACCTGTTGAATTTTCCACCACCCGTGATGTGTGCTGTTAAAAATATTGGAATCAAGTAACACAAATCGATACAAAACTAAAAGGTAACACAAAATCAAGTAATATATATTATTGATCACCGGCAACAAATATTTACGTGTATTTAAAAGCTAAACCTAGTTTGTACAACATTTCAATTGTTCAACAACTCAAGGAGCATCGTTGGTAACCATCGACAACTTAAACCGACACATTGGGCAATAAAATACTACTCTGTGCTATATATACGTAGTACTCCGTATTAAATAGAAACGCCATAAATTATCCCTTACCCACCAGAGCTAATTGCACACTACTAGTAAAATCTACCCATAAATGTGATATAAAGAAGTTTAGCACATAAATGTTCCAAGTGATTGTTTCGAAAAAAATCTACTAAAATCATTTTCCCACCATTAATCCTCATTCACTCCATGATCCATAAAAGCAAGATTCTTCTACCAAACTGATTTGGATACGAGCAAGCAACCCAAAGCATATTTTCAATCACAAAAACGGTCATAGTAATATTGCAGCAAAATCTTCCATGTTCAAACAAAATGTAACTGTTTTAACATAAATTTAACATAAATCAAAGGACAGGGAAAACTAAAAAGTAAATTAAAAAGGAAATCAACTTGAAATCGAAATCCTAAACCCAAAATCCATAAGGCCATAAATTAACTTGAAAGCTCATAAACTGAATACAATTCTCCCGCTAATTACTAAGATTCACCTTAGCCATATACGCAGTACTAGTACATAGCTAGTAAGACCGGATTCAGCCTCTTCTTTATAAACGTTGAAAAAGTAATTTCAGGAATCAATATAAAAAAAATCCTTCAAAGTTATCAATATTTTTTCACTATCACCATTATAAAGAGGCAGACAATTTTGATTTCACATGTTTTATCCGATTTTATATCCAATTCACATGTTATTTCTCTCTGTAACAAATCATCACCCATTTGCCAAGCTCAAGGAATAAATTTGATATCTAGAAATAAGGTCTTGCACAATTTTCAAAATACCTTCATGTCTTGAGATGAGAGAGACAGAGAACCTCTGAACTCGCCACACTCGCCAACGTCGACAGTCTTGAGATGAGAGATCGAAGAAGGATAAATAATATATTTGAAGATCAAACCTAAAACATCAATCAGGTCATACAGTACGTTTGAAATCGCCAATAGCAATGTAATGCATAAAATCGAAGCAAAGGCGTACATAATTAGATTCCAAGTAAGGTTTGGTTTTGGAAAATTAGGGTTCTACTTCTTGAAAAATTTAATCACTCCCAACACCTAGATAAAGACTAAGAAAATCCTAAAATCAAGCCATGGAAAAGCCAATTCAAACCCTAATTAGCAAGGCTGAAAAGGAACAAACCTGGAATCAATCGAACTCAAAACTCTTGATTGCCTATAACCAGGAATTCCATCGTCACCATCTATAATCAAGAGCAAAGAAGATGTCTTTGTGTTTCGACCGACTGAAAGCGGTTAAATAATTGGATGGAGAGCTTTGTGAAGATTCAAACAGAAGAACGTGCAAGCGAAGGACGAAGAAGCCGGGTCGGGCGAGTCGAAGATGGCGAGTCCGCCGCCGCGCCAACGCTTCTTCTTGTCCACCGCACCACTCGCAGAAGATCTGCTGCGCCATCGCCGTCTTTCTATTGGGACGAAGGTAGACTGTAGATGGGGTGGTCCTCGAAGAGCGACTCGCCGCTCGCATCCCCGTACCCGCCTTCCTACTTTCTGGTGAATTTGGGAGATCGTGGGAGGGAGGGGCGGATTCAGTTTTCCAGAAGAAAGAAGAAAAGAAGGGAAAAAAAAGAGAAGAAAAGAAAAAGAAAATCAGACAAGCCTCCACGTGGATAGTCTGGGAAGGCTTGAAAGGACTCAGCTTTAAGATATAGGGGATATTTTCGGTTTAATAAAAAAAAGGAAAAAAAAAAGAGAGAGAACGTGATCTCTTAGCCGAATGAGTACACGTGTGACGTGTCGTCCTCCCCATCCAATTCAAAATCCGAAGCATCGTCTGTTTCATCTTCCCTCGACATCTCCACCAAGCTCTCCAACCATGGCTGCCGCTTCGCTCTCCGTAGTACCCTTCAAACCAAACTCTCCTTCCTCTTCTTCTGCTTTCTCTAGAACCTTCAAATCCACGCCGCCTCCTCCCTCAAACGCCGCTTACTCCGCCGTCGTCGTTTCTCAGCTCGACTCATCATCCCAAAACAAGGTAACCGGTGAGTTCAATTCCGCACTTGCATTCCATTGTTTGAGTTCTCCATCCCTCATAGATGCAACTTAGGGTTTGAATTTTGATTTCTAGATTCGAAGCCATGGCGAGGTCTGGCTTCGGCTGCACTCGCCGCGGCGGTCGTGAGCTTCGGTTCGCTTTGCTCACCCGCTTTTGCTGATCTCAACAAATTTGAGGCTGATATTCGTGGCGAATTCGGGATTGGATCAGCTGCTCAGTTCGGTTCCGCTGATCTCAGGTCTCCGTTTTTTTCTCTCCCTTTTCTTGCTTCTTTTAGGATCCTATTTCTTATGGACTGGAGTTTGTTGATTTTTTGGCTTTAATATCGGTTAAAATTTCAGGAAGGCAGTGTATGTCAATGAAAACTTCAGGTAATTTTATGCTTCTTTGACTGCCTTGATTATGATTTGCATACTTTGTTTAATTGCTGCTACCCTTGAGTTGTTTTGGCTGTTTATGTTCTTGGATTCTACACTTCTAGTGCTAGTCCTTGTTTGGTTAAAACTTAGGAAGCAAACAGGGAAAGGGCGTTGAGATAAATTTACTTTGAATAAGGAGTGCATAGTTTTTGTTAAGTGCGTAAGTTTTGCAGGTTTATTAGAGGAAGGTGTCACACAGGCATTCCCACATTTTGCTACCCCATTTTGCAAATAAGAATGGAGTGGAGGGAAATAAGTCAAAGTGCCCAATTTTTGTTTCCATTCATGCAGCATGCGAGGGATTGGTAAAGTGCAGAATTGCAGATGCAACATTTTGATCCATAGTGGAAATGCTTGGACCGTTTGTTTTTTTGGTTGAAGGTTGGACTGTTGTTTGTAGAAATTGATGTGTAAAAGAGCAGAGGTTGAGGGATCGAAGGGGGAAGGAGATGATTTTGGCGTGAAAAGCATGCAGGGATGCCTCAAGAAGTGAAGTGGCATGTAGAATTGTCATGAGATTTCATACATTTCTTTTATGAAAGCCACAGTTTAAAATTTCCAAACCCAGTCTTGTAGTTTTATTTTGAAAAATGATCAAAATTCCATCTCTAACTTTGGAGGAGAAATATTGAGAATTTCTACTTTGTACAGACGAGCAAATTTCACATCGGCTGATATGAGGGAATCAAATTTCAGTGGTTCAACATTCAATGGCGCTTACCTTGAGAAAGCTGTTGCATACAAAGCAAATTTCTCAGGTGATTGTCCAAGCCCCACCTTGATTGATTTTATGGAAAAAGTGAACATCAAACATTCATTGTCTTAACATATTTTTCAGAAATATTCCTCTCTCTTTTTTATTCCTGAGGCCTTTAGGTTTGCTAAGGCCTTTACAACTCCTGATATATCAAAATGCAGGTTAAGGCTAATCAGTTCAATTATTGGTGATTTTCTTATTAAAAAGTAAATGACTTGGCTTGCAAAACTAAAGTCTCCCAGAATATTGAACCAAATACCTGTGTGATTTCCTTTTGGCAAAATTCAGAGTAGGATTTGGGGGTTAGAAAGATGGACATGGACTCAAAAAGGAGATTCATAAGCTATTTACACATCAAATTGATGTTCTACTTGCGAACCTTGTATTT
This sequence comes from Persicaria tinctoria, assembly GCA_037127255.1. Classification (NCBI taxonomy): domain Eukaryota; kingdom Viridiplantae; phylum Streptophyta; class Magnoliopsida; order Caryophyllales; family Polygonaceae; genus Persicaria; species Persicaria tinctoria. The sequence goes on along the minus strand of JBANSL010000012.1, from coordinate 33,908,296 downwards.
GAGCTGTAAATTTAATCAGTAATTTTTTTTGGCAATGGTAAGAATCACCAAAATATCCTTCTCACAGAGTACATGTAATTAAGGATTTTAACTTCTCACAGAGTAAAGGTAATTAAGGATTTGGGTGGTAACTTGGCATATTTTTTTTGGTGGGTATGTTAACTTCTCACAGAGTACAGGTAATTAAGGATTTTTATCAAGCAAGTAAAACATATCATATTCCAAATTCATCTGATTTGATCCTTCATATATTTTTTTTATGGTTCTTAGTTTAATTATTCAATTTTCTTTTTTTTTTTTGTTCTTTTTATTATTGAGCGATCACAAGTAATAGAGTTGCTCAGATCATGACTATGTCTTAAAACTCTAAAGCTTCGCAGGAAAATGATATCTGATTCTGATTTCAGGTGCTGATTTGAGTGACACACTGATGGATAGAATGGTAATAGTAATTTTCTTTTTGTTTTTGGTAATTTTTCATTATGCTGGTTACCAATTCAAACTAAATGCATTTGGAATAACTTAATAACCCAAAGTTTATTTCTGTCTAGCTCTCATCTATATTTCCTCTAAGTACATGTTTGCTACATTAATAATTACCCCCAATAAGCTCTGACCTGGTAGCTTAAGAGGACATTTTGGAAAGTTGAAAATGACAATCCGATGCACTTGACAAACTTGAATGTGTGTTTCTATAAGGATCTAGCAATGATCCATTTATCAGCACTTGTAAGTTCTACAGTAATATGATTTTGGCATTTTCCAAGACTTGTGAGCTTCGTTTAGGAGAACCTGTCCTTCTTATAGTCAAATGTTACTATTGGAGGAAAGAGATGTACAACGGCATGGGCTGAAACATTCTGCCGACGTGATGTTAATTGGTTACCTTTGGGTGAACCCCTTATCATAGCCCAAGCTCCACAAGGATTTTAGATAAACCTCTTTGTTCCATATACAATCGCCACCCACACCCCACCCCACCTAAAGAAAAGTTCATCAAGTAGAATCAATGGAGAACACTTAACAGAGAACAAATATATATCAGGAGTTGAAATTCAGATTAAAAAACAAGCTTTACTCCAAGAAAATTAAGCTTTGAGAACTATGAAAGAATGGGAACTTGAGTGAAACCCTTTCATTTGCAGCATGAGATGTTTCAAAATACTGATTGAATATTTCATATGCCTATATCTTGGCATTGGCTCTTTCTGTTTGTATCAGTTTCGTTCAATAAGCTTTGCCAACTATCTGCTTTTTTTTTTAAAACCTGTTTAGGTACTCAATGAAGCTAATTTGACTAATGCTGTCCTTGTAAGATCAGTTCTGACACGCAGTGATCTTGGTGGTGCTATTATTGAAGGTGCAGACTTTAGTGATGCTGTTATAGACCTTGCGCAAAAGCAGGTATGCAACATTTTAGCTACTTCGTGCATCCTGTACTCCTAATAGTTTCTTTTGCCATCTAAAAATGAATAACTATCCTAGGACCCTGTCAGTAACGTTCCTTTGATCAAATTCTTCTCCAACGAAACACTATACATAATATTCATTTAGACGTAAGTTAAACTCTTGAGGGATGCTCAGAGTTAACCCCTTCCAGACATGATGCAAATAGCACAGACTTGCTAGGATTTCAAATAGCACAGACTTCGGTGGCTATTTAGCATTGAAAAGATCAGTAGATTACCATTCTTGATCTTATTCCTTCAGAAGTGATAAACATCTCACTTATGCCAATTTTGTATATGTTTTTGTATTGAAGTTTGTATTTTTGAAGTAATTTGCTAGGAATTGTGCATGTTGCTAGTGAGGTTTTGAGAATTCTAAGTGCTACCCAATGATTTTCCTCCTATAACTCTTCTAAATGTTTACCTTTCCAAAATTACCCTTTCCTCTTGTTCATAAATAAATAAAAATGACTTCTTTTTTTTAAATAAAAAGTATGGATACTAGCTATCTCAATCTCATCATTAGATTGAATAAGTCGTTAAGGGAATCTTGAGGATGCTAAATGTGCTTCGTCTATTGGGTTATGATCTGCAGGCCCTTTGTAAGTATGCCAGTGGCACCAACCCAACGACGGGAGTGAGCACGAGGGTCAGCTTGGGTTGTGGGAACAAGCGACGTAATGCTTATGGGAGCCCATCCTCGCCCTTGTTAAGTGCTCCGCCCCAGAAACTGCTTGATCGGGATGGCTTTTGTGATGAGACAACCGGCCTTTGTGACGCCAAATAAGTCGATCTATAATGAGTCACTACTAAGCACGGTGACACTGTTTTCCCAGGATCCTTATTCCCTCTTTTTACGTATATAAATGCAGTGGCGGAGGTGGGGTGGTCGGGAGTGCTAGAGCACACTGACCGGAAAAAAAAAAGCAATTTTTTACATATACATTTAGTATTTTAAGGTAATACAAGATCTTTAAATGATACTTGAAGAAAAGTGCCATCTCTCTTACAGCATGAGAATCGGAAGGACTTGGTTCAAATCCTGACACTTTAACCAGTTTATTTATTTTATTATATCACCATTCCTCACAATTACATCACCTTTTTATTTGTTATGTTTAAAGTATATATTTATTTGTTTTATTTTATTATTATTTCTCACAATTATTTCAATTAAAAACGTTATATTTAAATTATATATTTAATGTTTTCTTTCAATATTGTTTTAAAAGTAATTCTTCTTGATTTTTTCATATATTTTTCTTTTATCTCAAATATTTAAATGAAAAAATATCATAAATAAATAACAATTTTTGTGTTCTTTCAATATTTTTTAAAAAAATCCTCTTAATAGGTATACACCAAAAGAAACATTTCACGAATTTTTTTAGCAACCCCTATTAAAAAGACCGACGATTATACAATCTCGTCCTATTAATAGCGTTTTGCATTTGAATCCGAGGTTAATGAAATGCTGGTTATTGATAACCAAACCAACGTCTTTACAAGCACGTGGATGGAAGATTAGCCTAGTATGACTATCTTCATGCAAAATATAAAAGAAAAGAGTACTTCGGGGTTTCGCTTCACGAGGGAGGCGGATCCCTCTCAGAGAGAGAAGAAAATGATTATGTACTGAGTGAATGAATCGAAATAACTAGGATGGGGTCTATTTATAGTGCTAGGAAACCCTAGAATCCGCCATCCTTAGTGTGCAAGTAAAGCCTAATGGTCTAGATTCGGCTGCGTGAAGAATTTGCGAAGATACTGGATCGATGGGCGCCGTGAAGCATCGACAGACACCGCTTGATCGGGGGGTCCCACTAGTCATCAGCGTGCACCGATATGACGTAGATCCCATCGATAGCTTTCCAACGCATGGTCGTAATAATCGATCAGACATCCGAGGTCATGAGAAATTGCGTTTTAAGTTCAACGCGTCGCGTGGACAACTTTTGCGGCTCGCTGTCGTTTCAACTCTTAGATCTTGATTCCGTACTCTATTGCTCCTCAACTTACCTTGGTTCTTTCATGACTTGTCCTAGCTCTCTTTAGCTTCATTTGATACATGATTCCTCCACCATTCGAAGCTCGGATCTATTACCTACAAGTAATCACTAAAAGCGCGTAGATTCCAACTGCTACCACAAAGAGTATAAAGTATGGAATTAACTATAATGAGGGTTATATTACAATGCAAAATGCACCTAAAACTAGTCTATTACTAGTGAGCATGCCCGTGCTACGCACGGGACTTATTTTAATAAATATTTTTTATTAATATATTATCATTATAATTTTATTACTAATAATTTTTATCTATAAAAGTTTTAATATGTTTAGTTATCTTTGAAATTCGACAAATATATATTAGCTTGACTTGATTTATCTTCTTATTCACTTCTATATGTGATTTAACTATATAAGTAAAATAAATGATACTTGCTTTAGAAATGCATGTTGTAGTTATAGATGACTTATTTTAAATATATATTTTTAATTAATATATTATCATTGTAATTTTATTAATAATAATTTTTATCTCTAAACGTTTTAATATGTTTATATATATCATTGAAATTTGATAAATATATTAACGTGGCTCTTTTATCTTCTTACTCACTTCTACATGCAATTCAACTATATAAGCAAAAAAAATGATAATTGCTTTAGAAATATTGCATGTGCTTAGGTTTAAAACAAATAAAAGTGTTTAGGTTTATAATTTTACTAGTATTATTGCCCGCGCGTTTCGCGGCTTTTTAATTAACAAATTATATATTTTTATCTTAGTTGTTACTAATAAATATGATATTGTAATTTTTGATATTTTATTATTTTCAAAACATACAATTTGAAATTTTAGACCTGAAGACATGGATAAGATAACAAATTTCTCTCGTGCATTATTTAGATTTTTATTATATATGATTTAATACAAATATATTCAAACTTCATCATATATATTAATAAGTTTTAAATTAATGAAAATAAAAATAATAAGTTTGAAATTAGATATGAAAATTTATCAATGTGATATAGTAATACCGTTATATGCTAAAAGATTTGATATAAAGAAATATATAAAATTAAATTAAATGTCACATTCCGTCAAAGATTAGTATAGTAAAGAATTTGAAAAAAAAATGTTTTATTTTCAACGATTTCTTTATAATTTCTATATTATATAGTAGTAAAATTCAATGCTACAAACAAAAATTTTATATAACTCTAATAAATCATCTAATTTGAAAGTTTCAATATGATTCTCCAAATCCTAGAAAACTTGGCTTTCTTTTTCATCAATTTATCTATTTTATTAGATGATCTAGTAGAGCAAAACAAAACTAAAATCTTCAAATATAGAGAATTTCTACAATTTAAAAGTGTTGAAGGTGTTCATATATATTACAGATACAATAATAAATATAAAATTATATAAATAATTAAAAATTTGATAAAAACAACACTTATTTTTTAAAGGTGGGAGTACTTTTTAATATTAAATAAACTATTTTTTGGCCTAAAATGAATTTAACTTTTTGTATAAAATTAATATTCTTGTAAAATTAATCTTATAAAGGGTAATTAATCATTTAGAAATCCATATTTCAATGAAGAAATTAAACCACGTACCAATCAATTTGCCAATTTGGATATAAGCTAAATAATTTTAAATTTATCAGCCTTATAAATTATAATTCATAATTTAAAAAAAAAATTAAGAACAATCAATTCACGAGCCGAGATGTTGGCTTAAAAGTAAATTAAGATATGAAGTCAAATAGTTTTTTTTAAAAAAATTATCTTACGTAGTTTGTTTTTAAGCTAACTATAAAAAAAATAATAGCTAGATTTTTTACGTAACTAATGAAGATATAAAGTCAAATATTTATTTTAAAATGATAGATTTTGTAATAACTAAGATATAAAGTTGAATATTTATATTAAAAATAATAGATTTTTTAACCACTTAAGATATGATATTGAATATTTATATTAAAAATTAAATTTAATCTTCAATTAAAATATATACATAGGATGACACGTGTATAAAAAGATAATGTAATCGTCTGACGTGGCTTAAATATATTGGATCATAATTAATTGACATGTCAAAGACCCGAGTTATATTGCGCCAGAGAACGACACGTAAGCGAATCGCACCAGAACCCGACACATGGGATTTCCACGCCTCTGTTTTAGTATTATATATTGATTACTAATAATTTTTATCTCTAAAAGTTTTAATATGTTTAGTTATCTTTGAAATTCGACAAATATATATATTAGCTTGACTCTATTTATCTTCTTACTCACTTCTATATGTGATTTAACTATATAAGTAAAAAAACGATACTTGCTTTAGAAATGCATGTTGTAGTTATAGATGACTTATTTTAAATATATATTTTTAATTAATATATTATAATTGTAATTTTATGACTAGTAATTTTTATCTCTAAAATTTTTAATATATCATTGAAATTTGATAAATATATTAACATGGCTCTATTTATCTTCTTACTCACTTTTACATGCAATTCAACTATATATGCAAAAAAAAATGATAATTGCTTTAGAAATATTGCATGTGTTTAGGTTTAAAACAAATAAAAAAAAATATACTATATACTTGAAAAATGTTGCAATTCAACTATATAAGCAAAAAAAATGATAATTGCTTTAGAAATATTGCATGTGTTTATGTTTAAAACAAATAAAAAACAATATACTATATACTTGAAAAATGTTGCAGGTGTAGAGATTTGATCCCTTAACCTCATGGAATTAAACTATACCTATAACCAATAAGCTACAACAATCTTTTGATTTCTTAAGTAAATATTAAATATATATTAGATTTATTTGTATGTATTTAATTAGGTGCAAATGTGCAATTAATACCCCCACACTTACCCTTTGCGTGTCCTCAAGCAATGAAAACCAAATATAATTAATCATCCCACAAATAAGATTTTTATGCTATAATTCCATCAAAAACAGCATCACAAGGTAGGAATCATGAGCAACAAAACAAACATCCTAGCAAGTATATGAGTTGTGTATCAAGTAGCCCACATGCTTATCCATCCAACCTCATAGAAAAAATGTGTTTCTCTCGCTCTCATGTCTTTAGGCTTTTTTAAGAACAACTATCAACTCATTCATTAAACAAAAAACTACATAAGCATTGACATTTATATCACAAATTTTCCACCAGATACGCCAATGCATATAAGCAACATCAAGAGGTCTTTTGCTCAATGGAAGACTTCAAAAAAAAAATCTCAATTCGACGGGGTTGTAATGAGGTTTGGTATGAAAGTAAGGGCAAGAAATTATTTTGGCTATGCGGTGCTTTAAAATCTAGGAACCAAGATTCCTAAAATTCCAACATATACCAAATACAACTCAAAAGTGTATCACGCTTCCATAAATATTAGTAAGTACAAACTTTTAACAAACCATTCATCCAACTCTCACATATAGAAAATGAACTAAGGCTCTTTATTTGCAAGATGGGCTACCTTTTTTTTTGTTATGCCTCATGCTATTTATATTTTGTTTTTCTTTTCTTTCTTTTTTCGATTTTTTCCCCCTTTTCTTTAGAGGCAACTATGAAGTACAAAATGTGAGGAAATAAAGTATATAACATTACATCCCTTCTCAAAGCATTCGATATTAATGCAGAAGCGACTAGCTTTTGTTATCTACTCAAATGGTCAATCTCATCACCAATTCTAAATCCTAATTCCCGTAGGGGTCGAGCTTATCACCGAATAGGGATACAATGTATTTTGTGGAGTTATCAAAGAAAAGACTAAGGCTCAAAATTGATTTTAAGTAAAGGTATAATGTAGGGTGGACATGGATAAATATGGCTAAAAGGTCTCTCAATCATATGAAACTTATAAGCAATGAACATGTATATAATTGACATAAAAAATAGATAACCATGTCAATACTAAGAGGTAATTGCATAAGATGAGTAATTCGCACAACAAAAGCAGAAGTAATATAAGTGTAATCCCTATAAGACCAAAATTCTCACTATGACAATTATTTGTTAGATTTCAGTCATGCCTAGGAACTTAGATCATACATGTTCAATTATATTTTGTAATCATGCTCCAATCAAAAACCATTTTAAGCAGGCAAAAAAAGTAAGCAATTCAGTCAAATCATTGGGATATATGCATTAAAGCTCGTAAAAATGATTTAGAGGACAAACTAAGGTAAGATGAGTATATTTAATAATGAGGATATGAAATCTTTTATACTCAGGTCTTAGTATGTACCTTGTACGCAATCCTAGGCCTTTAATCTAAATAAAATAGAGGGATGGGATGGTGCCACATCTCTTGTGAGTTAAAAAAAATGTGGAAAACTAATTTTAAAATTTAGATTGAGGTTTTTACTACAATTTTCGTCTCACATGAAAAATGTGGTGGAGGGATGAAGTGGGGTGAAAATATGTATATCTTTCCACGTATTTTTCTATTTCATTTTAATTTAGTGTTTTTTTGGGTGTCACTATATACACCGCAAATCCGGATTAAGGATTTGCACGTCCTTAAGGACGTGATTGCACGCTGTTAATGACGTGCAAGTCTGGGACTGTGCACGTCTACTAGCAAAGACTTGCACGTCCTTAACAACGTGCAAGCACGTCCTTAAGAGTGTGCAATACTTGCACGTTGTTAAGGACGTGCAAACCCTAGTTAGGGTTTCACGTTTAGGGTTTAGGGCTTAGGGTTTAGGTTTTCCGACGGTTTTGTAATGTTAATTGATAAAAATTGAAGTGTTTAGCTAGTGGATTTGAAGGATTTATGGTCAAATTAAATAGAAAACAATAATTGTTAAGGTTTTCATTCGGATAATATGCGAATAACGTTACAAGGAACGGAAAAAAGGTTTACATCCATAATTTTAACAAAGTTGTGGAATACAATCTAGGAAAATAGTAAAGGGCGACCAGACTCGACATCCAAGGCTCGAAATCTCTCAATCTGAGCTTGAAACGGAGCATCCCTTCCTTCCACGCTCGGATGATAATGTTCGACCCATTCTGGTAGAGGCGGCGGAAGAGGAGTGTTAGGACGCAATCAGATCTATGAGAACGGAAAATTAGAGTTAGAGTATTGACATATATATGAAATGCATGAATAGGTAATAAAAAAAGATGTTTGAAGTCATACCGCGACAAAATGGTCTTGGTTTCCGATGCAGGCTACACCAAGGGTTGCTGATTGAGGGTTGTTAGCAGGTGTCGGCGAGGTCATGGGGAGACATGTGAACGGATGATGCCAAGCTAGGACGACGAGAGGAATCTGATATACCGTAGCAAATACTAAACCCATAATGGGTAGCTCTATCCACCGTCTCCTATCACCATGCACAGCTCCCGCCCATCTCTGGTAGTCGACGAACTGTTGGAATGGGTAAACTTCCGTATAACAACCGGCGTACAGATCAGCGTGATCCTCCAAGTGATTGCATAGTAACGTTTTGAGTTCCGGGAAAGCAGTCTCGCCGATTGGTGATGTCAAAGTCGCCAAAGCACGGTAGCCACAATGACCATCCCCAACAGTATCCCTCACCGTCTCAATATGATCGAGCATGAAGGGATCAACGTTGTTTCAACCCCAGTTGAACCCTCCGAACACATCATCACGTCCACGTCGAGCTGAGGTCGCTTGTGGACGATGTCGAGCAGCATTTCGAGCAGCACGCGCTTCTTCTCTCTCAAACCTTTCCCTTACCTCCTCGTATGACAAAGGGTTGGTTCTGCAGGCATTCCTCGACCCCCGAGGCCTACCCTTCATTCGGATGCTTGCGGATGAGGGTGGGTGCAGCTCATCCTCGCATACATCGTTGGAAGCCGTGTATGAAGATGACAACTCATACGTTAGTGGGGTGTCGCCGATGTCAGTCCATGACAAATCCATCCAGAACGGGTGGATGTCCTCGGCAGGTATCGGAGTACCGGAGTTGACGTATGCCTGAATCTCATGGACACAAGGGATCCCGTAACAAACCCTCCAATGTCGGTCCGTGCATACCGGAGGAACCTTTTGGTTCACGACGTCCTGCCACATCTTGTACAGATAATCGAAGCACTTTTTGGAGATTAAAGTCTTTACCTCACCGAAAAGGTTGACTTTATATGCCGCTGTTGGCCATTTGAAGCGGTCGATCTCCAAAGCAGTTTGCATCTCATGCAGTTGACAATCGTCGACTCTATGGATTGCATCGATCACGATGCGAAAGTCACCAGTCGATGAGTGCAGTGCCTCCTTCAGAACCTTGTGTTGACCCTCAACTCTGTATACATTGAAGTGCATACCACTAAATATTCGATGTTATATCATATTGTAATGGGAGATATGAAGTAAGGTTGTACATGTTTGTCGTACGGGTGCCGAGATGGAAGACATTATCTACGTAGCATCGTACGATGTTCCTGTTGTATGGAAGTCACACCGCCTCTAAATACGCCACCACACCTGGGAATGGGTGCCATGCAGCGTGTAGCGTCCGACGACGTCGGTTGAATGATTCCTCCGACCTCGATTCGAACAACCCCCAACAGTTGCCCTTGAAGATTCCAGCGTGGTTTAAATTCTTCGTGATCTTCAGAGCAGCTTCCTCGCATCTTCTCGTCACATGTAACCAGCAAAGGAGATGCTGGAGGTCGGGGAAGACAACATTCAGCGCCGCCAAGAGACCTAGCTCCCAATCAGTCATGATAGCTTGAGGCTGAACCGTCTCAAGCAAGATCTGAAGCTGACGCAACACCCAGTCGTATGTGTCTTCGTTCTCTTGCGACATGAAGGCATAGGCGATGCAGTAAGTATTGCCTGAGGGTGTGAACCCGACCACCTCGCACAATGGAATCCCATATCTACAAGTGTAAACATATTAAATGTACAATATTTTATAATTAACTATATGTGTGATAATGTAATCGTAAATAAGTAACTTACGCATTTGTTTTGTATGTGCTGTCCATTACGATGACATAATGGAACCTTCGGAGAAGGCGTATACCGTCGGGATGCGCTAGGAAGAGGTCGCTCAAGACGTTGTCATCATCCGGATGTCGTCTGAAGTCGTAGTAGTACCCTCTTTCCCGCAGATGGTGCAAGGTATCCTGGGTCATCGTCCGACTACCTCTTTCTTCGGCGACCATCATGGCGAGTGCGTTGGTATGGCTCTTCCTTGACGTGACGCTGATCTCATCCAACTGCCTCAATCCGTACCCAATGGATTTTGGAGGAGTGTCAATTTCCTTCATCCACCTCGCCATCTTCTTTCCCCCCTCTGTCATCTGTCCGGCGATGGCGTGACCCTTCAAGCTCGTGGAAAGCCCGTGGTTATGAACACTGTGGGTTACCGTCATAACCCAGTGACCCGGCGGAGTTTCGTGTCCGTGTAGAGAGAATGGACAACCACTTATCTTCGACTGCGTGCTCCGGAGTTTCCTCCCGCGTGGTCGGTACTCCCCAAACTGCTCGCAAGCAAGGAGAACCCCGCCTGGACGATTCGACGCCCCCGTCCAAGACCGCTTGATTACTAAAATCATGCAGTATCTCCGACCCAAGTCCTTGAAATGCGTAACCATTTCGTCACGGTCATTCCAAACCCTTGGGTCCGAGAATTCAGACGTAAAGTCTCGAACATAAATGGAAAATATGAACAAAACGGAAGGAATACGAAATATATTCACTATACGAAACCTATTCGTACCTGGGATACTTGGAGACGAGGATTGCTTTGCGGCTCGGCCATAACGATTCTAACGGTGAAAGAATATATCAAAACAAGTCGGACTTTGTTTTGGAGTGCGGAATCAAGCTATCATTCTTCGCTTCAAATAGGCACTGTTGCGTTAATTGTAAGCAGAACCCTAGCACGTCCTTAAGAACGTGCTAGGGTTTAGGGTTTGGCCAGGGTTTTAGGGTTTGGCTAGGTTAGGGCTAGGGTTTAGGAAGAGGCACGTCCTCTTCGCTATTAGAAGACGAAGACGAGAAGATGAAGAGGCATGTCCTCTTCGCTATTAGAAGACGGGCTTGCACGTGTACCTTTGCACGTTCTTAAGGACGTGCAGCACGTCATCAGGGACGTGCAAGCACGTTTTTTTTTTTAAAAAAAATAAAAACGTGCTTGCACGTCTCGTCTCGGGTGGCTGTCACCCCCCTTGCAATTCCTTAAGGACGTGGGAATTTGCGGTGTATATAGCCAAAACGTTTTTTTTTTTAAAAGACCCGCCGACCTCCTCCCCACGGATCCAGGTAGGTTGTGAATTTCTGACCCGTGAGACCTGTGGACAGGCCTTAATTTTCCAGAAATGAAATATCAGCAACAAGCCACATGTCATCCCCTTTGACCCTTTGACTTTGGAAGAGAACCACACGCCAAAAACAGACGAAAACAAACAATCAGCACATATGTTCAGCACATATATTCTACAATAATCATATTGGATCATGCAAACTCTGTTAAAAACTCTTAACGCAATATTTTACGGATCAAATTCGATAGATCTACTGAAAGGAAAGAACAGATCCATCTCAATTAAGGCACATACAAGTATAGGACACAGAAAATGGAACAAGAAACCTCTACTACTGCGTTCCCATACCTCTTTAACAAAGGATAAAACGTGACAACTTGTGGTTCCATTGAACTACATGATTTTTTTTTTTTTTTTTGGATCGGCATCAGGAATTCCACAATGCAAAGTTTTGAACCTGTTCCATTGATTTGGATGACAGAGACATTCTGTATGCAGGCTCCTGATTGAAGATGACATGCGCTCCGCTGCAACTTAGATTCCGGTAAGGGATCTCAAGTGAGAGATCTTCCGGCCCATTCCCGCCCTCGTCTCTTTTGATTGGCAATCATTTTGTTGAATTTCTCTTTCCCCTTCTCTAGTAGGGGATCGTGTACCACGTAGTCATTTGGGATGGGCTCAGACTTTTCCTGCAGGCAAAAGTGGATCATTGAAATCAAACAAGCATTCGTATGAAGTTCACAGCAGGTTCACTGTGTGCATAATTTTGCATAATGCATTCGTGCATCAGTCATATCATTTCATGTCGCATATGCATAATTTTGAGCGCAAGAACTAAAGAAGCTGAAACACCACATTAAAATAAATAAAGATCGAGGAATTTCAGGCACGTAGGTAAGTTAACTAGAACCTTAGTAGTGGTAACAGGTGCAAACTTGGTACTGAACCATGGGGAGTTATCTTCCTCCTTTTTCTCTTCCGTTTCACCGCCTGATGTTGACTTTTGAGAAAGGAACTGCTTAACCTTCGCAAGTTTGGCGAGAGCCTGACAGTAGATGGACAAACAAGCAAAACAATAATTACACGACTTGTAAGAAAAAAGCGTACGAGTATAAACTGTATTACTTGAAAATGATGCAACAATCTATATTGCAATAACCAATCACAAACTCAACAGAGGTTTAGCCTAGTGGTTACGAAGGTGTATTAGTCATCACAATCTTAGAATTGAAGTGGAAAAAACAAGTTCTATACAACAAGGTGTTCATGCTCAAAGTTTTGCATTACCAGGATATTCACGAAGGAAAATATGCCTAACGACTCGAAAACTATAGAAAGAAGTTATTATCAATCTTGTCTATGTTACTGCAAACAAGAGCTAAAAAGAGCTCAACTAGCCAACTAGGACAATTGATATAAAAGGCAGAATATACTAACATACCTCATCTTCACGTCCTTGATTCCTTCGCCTTTTATGCTTTTGCAACAACCTTGCTTGTTCAGAAGTATTTAGCAATTGGAGGTCAGTATCAGTATTAGCCAAACGTTCAGCCCTTGCCTCTGATCCAATTTGCTTCTTGTTTATACTTAACTTCTTCAGTTTTGATCTTTTATCATGATCTTCAGAATCTGATCTGAAAATCAAAACAAAATTATAAACTAAATACTGTCAACAGTTCAAGCTAAAGAAACAAAAACAGCAGTTGATATTGCTATCATTATCTACGATCTTACCTAGTCTTCAACTTTTCAATATCCTTCGGATTTGAATTCTCTGTAAATGCAAACATAAATTAGAATATACCCATGACAATGATTTTCAACAACTCACACAAAGTAATTCAGCTACAGATTAAGTTTAATCCCTTCAAAGGTATCTCTGAGTGCCAGTTCATCATTGGGTTAATTAGTTGTGATGCCTTTTACCCCCTTATAATCTTCATGTTTACCTTAATTTGAGAAACTATTTGAACCCTAGTCATATATCAATAGAATTGTTATTCTGTGGATCTAGATGAGACATGTCCACAGAAAAAAGGCATTTGATGTGTGTAAAACTAATAGAATACTCCCTCCGTTCCATATTAGATGGGCATTTAGGCTTTAACCTTTGTTCCACAATAGATGGGCTTATAGCCTTACCTATTGCATAAAAGTACTACTTCATGTTTTTCTACATTGACAGCATTAATTACTTGTACTTACTGAGTTGGGGTTAAGGAGGAGTAAATTTAAACCTGGCCACTAGTAATTTGGTAAACCAAAGGTTTTTGTTGTAAAACCCTTTCACAAACACTAGTAATTAATGAATGATGATGACATCCCATCTTCCGCAAGTATGGAGCAGTACAATATTGAGTAATTAAACATGTGTTTCTTTACCCTAATAGCTTTCTTAATTAGTGTGCACAATCCTAAATGCCCATCTAATATGGAACGGATGGAGTACAAAATAATGTTTAAGCTCAACAAACATGCTGATTTTAATTTTAGAACACTGAATGGCTTCTATTAAGTCACCTTAATTTACCTGCGAGTAAGATGGCATATAGGTAATAAGCGTACCTTGTATACCATAATGCCTATGGTTTCAAGGAGAAATTCGTGTGCGGATTAGGAGAAAATAGTAAGGAGTAGGAACAGCCAAATAAACAAAAGCATAGTATGGATGATTAGGGTACCACCTTGTGACTTTTTTGTGGTGATATCTCCCATCTCTTTCCTTCTTCTAAGAATCTGATCACGCATTCGTGCATCAAAGTTCATCTCATTATCATCATCTTCCTCACTGTCACTCTGTCTATGGTCAACAGGGAGAACAGCTGTGGACTCCTGTGCCTGTCCTTTCTTCGCAGTCAGGGTCTCTCTTATGGATAACTTTAAATCTCTTGCACCTTGTGCTTTTTCAGAATTCTGACAACAAAATTAAGTTGAGAACCCACCATAATAACTTCGCATGAAATACATAACAATTTTAACATTGAATAATAAATCTAGTCACTTGTCAGCCAAAATGAGAACTAATCAATCATGCCCACCATATTTCTGTCATTTACTAGTCAGCAACTGTGTAATTTATGCTACTTCTACACGAATATCACAAGTACTTGCATTTCATAAACAACTCACTCAAAAAGTAACAAATGAATTGTCAAGACAACAAATGCGGGGAAAAACACAAAGAGTTAAATGAACTGCTGGTTTTTCACCTTTTCCCAATAGAACACCAAAGTAATGTGGAGAACTTCAACATAAATAATCCAGCCAAACTGTTGAAGATATTAAGAAATTGGCTGCACACAATTCTTTACTACTTCACTCTTCACGCTTCTTAGTTCTACCCCATATCTTTTGAATTGGTAAATAAAGAGCGGCCATCCGGGGTTCGAACCGGGGACCTTTGGGTACTACCCACAAGTCCTTTCCGGTTGAGCCATTCCGGAATGGTTCCAATATCTCACCAACAGCACTTTCACTCCTTTTTTTTTTTTTTTTAAAATCCAGACACCGGCTTATATTTATTAGGTCCAGCCCATGATCTGAAATCATATTAGCTCCACTAGATCAGTCACACATACAACTTCATCAAATACAGAACCAAGGTGGCAGAACAAGTCACTCAGAGATATTCAAGGAGCATGGAACCAGCATTGTACCTGCCACACTGGGTACAAACTTCATCAACAAAAATGTGTAAATTAGACTACTTTCATCAGGCTTTACTTCAATCATTACCTAAACTGTATGTTTTAAACTATTTTTGATCCTGCAGTTGGAAAGTTTGAATAACGGCCATTGAAATTCATGAAAGCAGTTCAAATTAGATAAATTTATGGCTAACTTCAATGGTAAAAAGTAGAAGCAAATTGCCTTAGATTAGCTATTGAACAAAAGATTTACCCAAAGCCCCACACCGGTTGCTTTGATAGCTAGACAAGCAAAGAATTATGTTCATCATTCTGATGTCAAGAACATATTCATACTATCTTACCATGTCATCATTAGGTTTTTCCTCTTTGAGAAGACGTGGATCATCCAGTACATCATGGCTACTCTTAATTTTTAGCTTAACAGCTGCCAATTCTTTTTCTTCTTGTTCGGCTTCTTCTCCAAATGAAAGCAAACTTAACTTTCTGCAAGGGGGAGAGCAGATGCATATAGATCAACAATTAGCCTTCCTAGAAGAAGAATCTAAACAATGCATAAAACATATAGGAAACCAAGAAGGAAACACAATAACCTCAGCATCTGAATGACCAATTTTTAGTGATGCATGAAAAACACTCACTTGACACCTTTCTTTTTAGTATCTTTGTTGTCAGATGCCTGCTGGGATGACTTTTTGTTCAACTCTCTTGGGACAATATCCTCAAAAGGGTTCCAAAGGACCTAATTCCATCAAAAAAATAATAAATTCCTTTATAAGTCTGTTTGTGACAAATGTTGAGAACCTCAGCAAAAATAGCACTTATTAATAATAAATTTCCAGAAAGAGATTTCAAGGCACATGACTTGCATCAATACTCGGATTAAGCAGCCATGACTAGGATAACGACAAGGAAATAGAACAACCTCGGTAGATATTATCTTAGGAGGTGGGTCAAATGGCCTGTCATCCTTGTCAGTTTCAACCTCTCCTATCCTTAGAAGATTATATAGTGAATCTCCAGTAACCTACAAATAACAAAATCACTTCCATTAGATGTAGCAGGTAAACTCATCGGAATATATATGATTACTCAATTAGTAGTTTTATCATAACCATGGATGATTATATTAACCTACAACTTCTTACTCTCTGTGTAGATAAGAGTCATTACGTTAAGGACATCAAGGGCAAATAATAATTATTAAAATGTTATAAATTCACAACAGGATCTATTTTCTGGCTAATAATTTTATCTAAAAAAAATGACTTGCAACTAAATAAATGCAAATTACTATGGACCTGTAATGAAAAATATAATAAAGGGGGTGTTCAGTTGCCATTTTCAGAAAACAAACCTTAGAAGAGAAATGAAACATAGAATATCTTCAACCGTGTTGTTTTCCAAATTCAAGTTACGGAGCATTTCTTTGTAATCTAGTTACAAAAGGAAACTTGTGGGAAAAATACAAAGAGATACCACTTGATTATGCATCATCAGTCAAATGCTTGGCATGCTTTTTTTCTTTTTATCATTTCAGCCTTTGGGTTCCTATGCATATCACTTCATATTAGCTGTAATAGTTTATATAAAATGGCATACAATGGCACATAGTACTCCGTAAAGCATCTCACCCACCACAGAATAGCTCCAAAGTACTGAACTATTAGGTAAAGTGGATAAGAGCTATAAGAGCACATTAAATATTGTTGGATCTTAAGAGCTTAGTCATGGGATTTCTTCCAAGTACAAACCCAGCCCAGCTTCAGGGAGTGTTGGATTATCTATGTTGAAATTATTGTATTTTGTGTGTGAGATTGTCCTAGCTAATTTTAAGCCTTAACTATTGTTTCTGCATTATGCTATAGGCTTCTAGTGCAATTACTATTAGTTAGCTTTTACAGCTGTTTAATTTCCCCGTTGCATTTGTACTTTGTAGCTTCCTAGTTATACTCTCTTTATAGTAAACAATACTCCCTCCGTCTCGAAATTCATGTCGTTTTAGCCTTATGCACAAATTTTAATAAAAACACTCATCCATCAATCAACACCATCATTCCACTAACTTTTTCATTAATTTTATTACCCACTATATTTTTTAACCAATCAAAACCTTAAAAAAAGTCAACAACACACAAATCAATACAAATCATTACTATCCACTACCTAGAAAACCTAAAACGACATCTATTTTGATACAAAACTAAAGAGCTAAAACGACATGAATTTCGAGACGGAGGGAGTATATCTTATTTTTCTCTCTCCTCCAAATCTCCCTTTTCTCATACCTCTCTCATGGTATAAGACATCCGGAGATCTTATACTTCTCTCTGTTCTTCCTCAATATCCTCCCAAGGTATGGTGTTTCTGCTGCTGTGATTTCAATTTAGAAATATAACTAATCTGAAGCCTCAAGCATGATGTGTATATATCTAAGCAAAAACATTACAGCAATAAAACGCAAATAGATTGATTTAGTGTACAGAAGAAGACTTTCTTCCATGTAAACTTCTATGATCATAGGCTGAATCATGATGAGAAATTTAGCACATGGAGTGCACAATAAATAAAACACTCTTAAGCGTGTCCACACAGAATTCAATCCTGAGGCACTTGTTTTAATAAAAAGGAAAGGAACAAGAAAAGTACAATGAACCTTGAATCATCATAATACCTTTCCAAAAATGGTGTTTTTCTTATCAAGCCAATCACATCGATCCAAGGATATGAAAAATTGGCTACCATTTGAATGTGGTGAGCCAGCATTAGCACATGCAACTAGACCTCTGTGGTTGAACCGTAGACGGGAGTGGAATTCATCAGAGAATGTACCTCCATAGATGCTTTCGCCGCCTTGCAATAGGAATAAGATCATTTGTTTAAGTATCACAGCATCCAATCAAATCTAACACCTTGCTTTTGTGTGGTGACTAAGAGAGCTAATAATATAAACATTTGACAATATATGAAACATTTTTTTGGATTTCCGTCTATTAGCAAGACAACATGCAGGTTTCATAACATTTAGTACGGCATACGAGAAATGAAACACAACTGATGAGATAATTTCCAAAGTCAAATTATCACTGATCATTCTGGTTCTGTTGCTTATATCACACTCCTTCGAAGCTTTATGTATCACCATTTACTTTGCCCTAAGATTCATAACTAAGGTATTACCTACTTGTTTGTCTTGCTTTGGTGCTTTAATCTACACAATTACCTTGAATACATAAATTAGCAAGACATACCATGTAATTTGCATTTCAACCATTTATATCTATCTCTAAGCCAATTCCCTGTATAATTAAAGTATTAAACATTACACATTGATTCGTATTATAACATGCCCAATGCAATTGAAGCAACAGCCATAAACATTAACAGAGTACATAGAAGTGGTAAACACCTGATGAGATCATTAGTGCACTTGATTTATTATTGATCAGCTGGTTATATTCATTATGTTGTGTATCTGTAAGTCTGTAACAATCTAAACAGTAAAGATGACCAATTCTCTAGACCTCTTTAAGTTTACTGTCAACAACAGCATCATCTGCTTGATTTTGTCAATTTGATGATTTTTATGCAGAACTTCCTTTAATGTTATAATGCCGTGCCTATCTAGGCTATTAGAACACCAACCAGATTCAACATGGAAAGCAAGCATCTACCTATGTCCATGGTATCATAACTTAATAATGCCAGGGATAGGCACAGAATTGCTTTCAGTCTTGCACCCATTACACACAGGCAAGATTATACAAGCATCTAGTTTCCACTTCTTTTAGATTGGAGATGCAACAAGTTCAGAACTTGTCACATGTCAGAAAATCATAATTAGAACAGCAAATAAGAAATTAGGTGAAATACAAATCTCTCCTAGGCAGCAATGACATGAATAAAATACGGGATCTGTCCTCATTTTCAAGAAGATGGTTGGCATTGGATTGGCCTTTTTAAAACAGTTCGAGCTACTTCCAAACATGGCCCCTTCAGCAGGATAATTCAAATATGGATTTGTTCCATGCACTCACTCCAGTCCAAATGCCTTTAGGTGATTAGGTCTACCACCATCTAACACACACAGTTCATGTAACAGCGAACTACACTGCCATTAGGGACTACTTGTCTTCAATCAGACATCTCCATTAAACCAAACCACAACAAAGCACTGAAATCGCATGGAAAGGCATATTACATAACATCAAGCTTGACACTGACTCAATACTATCAAAATAACTCGATCAAAACCACAAATAGATCGTAACAAACCCCCCCGCAGGAAACGAACGACTCGAAATCAGGTGCAATTTCACAGAAATCAAATTGAGAAAGAAAATTGAGCGGAAACTCAGAAAAGAGAGGATACCGGTTCCGGTGCCGGTGGGATCACCAGCTTGGGCGAGAAAGCCCTTGATAATGCGATGGAAGATGGTGTTGTCGTAGTAACCCTCCAAGCAGAGCTGGACGAAGTTCCTTACAGACTTGGGAGCCTCTTTCGCCCAAAGCTCTATGTCGATAGGGCCATAGGTGGTGTTCAGTACAACCTTCCCCTTCGTCGGAGGCTCTAACACGTACACCGACGACATGGATTGCGACGAGAAGAAGAAAAAGTGCTTCTAGGGTTGTCTACAGATCCCTCGTCGACTCAAAGTGTACGGAGACGCAGACATAAGCCGGCGGCAAGCACGACAGTTGATCGTTTACGCCTTTAGGCGGAGGCTGGGGAAAAGGGGCAACGGTGGTGCTGCGTTTTATCCTCGGTAGACTACCGGGGTTCGATCCGGCCACAATAATAATTTTTTTTTTTGGGAAAATTAATTAAAATACCCCACCTTTTGGGGTATGGTAAAAATATATCTTCAACTTTCAAAAGTAATAAAAATATCCTGACCTTTGATAATAGTGGTAATATATTACCACGAGTTTTCTCACTGGTCAAAAATACTGATAAGACATCCTACGTTGATTTTTTACAAGGGTTTTTTTGAACGGTTTCCTTAGGAAAAAAATAAAGAGTTGGACTGGCTTCATACACCACGCCCTTTCCTCCCTCCTATCTTCTTTCGTGATCGTCTCTTGAGTTGTCTTCCGATCTTCCAGGCAACTCATAGTTCCTCTTCAATGACAGTCTCCCTCCCTTGTGATCGGCTATCTCGACTTGTCTCTCTCACATCTTCTTCCTCTTTGATTCGTTCACGGACTTAGCTGAATAAGTTTTTTTTCCCTCTTTGTTGTTGCTTTTGTTTTCGGTTTAGTTTTTTTTTGTTGTCGGTTTGGTGTTAGGAATAGTCGTGTTGTGTTAATTTGAGGCAATTTTGACCGGATTAGTTGCTTGGTTGAATCAATTTCGTTTTTCCGGGTTTAATTTTGTTGTCGGTGCATTTTTTCCCTATGGAAACCGTTTAAGAAAACCCGGTTTTAGTACTAATTTGTAAAAAGCCTTCCACGCAGGCTGCCTTGTCAAAAACAAAATCAACGTAGGCTGTCTTGCCAACATTTTTGACCCATGAGAAAACTCGTGGTAATATGTTACCACTACCCTAAAAAATCGGGATATTTTAATTACATTTGAAAGTTGAGGATATATTTTTACCATACCCCCAAAGGTGGGGGTATTTTAATTAGTTTTCCCTTTTTTTTATTAGGTAAAAATTATACGCACCGGACAGGCCTGATGGGTCGAGAGGCCGAATAAATCGGCGACGGATAAATCGTCAAATATGCAGAAGACATAGAACAATGAAAAGGCAGAACAAACAAATTACAAGGGTGCAGTTATAGGTGAAGACTAGCATAACTGAAGAAAGAACTGGAGCAGTGTGCAGCAACTCATCCGCCAGTTGGTAGAGGCAACGCAGGGAATCCCTGGGAAACAAAGTGGAACCCTCAGATTTGGACTTTGCCCACGAGCCTTCAGGTTTCGATCACGTTCACGACCTCGCGCGCGTCGACACATAAGAAGAAACACCGCTCAAAAAACTGCTAGCCTCAAAAGCCCCACAACCCCGCAACCAAGCAACTCGACGTCCTGCCACAAAACAAGTTAAACAACGGAAACAATCCGGATTACTCTTTTTTTTTCTTCCTCCTTGCTTTGGGCCCAAGCAAAGAAACTTGGGCCAAAGGACTTGAGACCGGGCCAAGCTTGGGGCTAAAGGATGAACACGGGCCCGAGCAAGGACTTTGGAAGATGACGTATGGCCACACCAGTCATGGGCGACGACGACAACACCGAAAGTCATCGGTTGGGGACAACGACAACCATACCACCAGCACGATCACCACCAGCCCACCACCGCAGGATAACCACTTCGAAACGGATCTGGCGAAAATGGTGCGAAGAAGGCCAGAAGCTTGGCTGGGTAGAGGAAGAAGAAGGCAAATCGAAAGAAATCGAGGCCCGAACATGATTGGATTGGGTAGAGGAAGAAGAAGGCAAATCGAAAGCAACTATTTTAGTCATATTTTAGGGTTGCATTTGCATACTAGTTTAGATCATTTTCATTCATATTTATCATATTTTATGCTTTATTTATTTTATTTTGCATTTTCGGAGTCTACACCTGATTTTATTGATTTCAGGCATTTTGAGGCTATTATTGTGGAAATTCAAGAGTTGATACGAAGGAGCGAACATGATTGGATTGGATCCGAGAAGCTGAATGGCTAAGTGTGGAAATTGCTCAAAGTGGAAGTTATCTTATGGGCTGAAATTAGAATTGAGTGTTGGGCTAATTTTTAATTCTTTAAATTGTTGGGCCGAAATTGTAATTTTAATAAATTTACTTTATAAACTTCGGACAATTTGCAATCGTTGGGAGTTCGGACTGGAGTTTGCCGCACAGTGGCTTCGGCCTTAGGGTTTTAGTTTAGCTTTTCTTACTTTCTTTGTTTTCGGTATTATACTCTGGATCGAGGACGAAGATTTCGGTTTGCATATTATTCTAAACTTTGATCTATTTTTGTCTATAATTTATTTCATCGTTTGTTATATTATGTTTGGTTGATTTCTCCGTTCTAGGGTTTGGGTGATCCCAACGATTATTTGGTAGCGTTAGTATTGATATTTGTTTGTCTGAGAATTTGTTAGATTCAATCCTAATGTGCTTAATCTAATTGATTCTATGATTGATTGGAGTCCTGTTAGAATTTGAGACCGAAAGGAGATAAGACTAATAGGGCAATTAGATAAGGGTTTGAGGCGGAAAGGCGATAACTTACTATCGGAACCTTAGGATTGAACCTGGAATTTATTACTGTGAAAGCTTTATAGAATTCCTTGTGGATTAATAGCTATCGTAGAAACTCTAGGTAGAGATTGTATTTGATTGAGCGCGAAAGCGGATATTGATGCAATTGAGATTTAGGTTCTAAGAGCGTAAATGGTTTGAATTGGTTGCTTGAGACCGAAAGGAGATGATTAACCAATTTAGGCACAATTACTATGAGACCGAAAGGAGATTAGTAAGTACCTTAGATAGTTACCTTCAACAAACTCAGACAATGTGGCACGAATATCGTTATTAATCTATTAAATAATTGTTGTGGGGATCCCTTATCCTAGATTTGCCTCGTTCTTGTTGTGTTTGAATACCACTTTTTGTATAGTTAATTTATTATTAGTTGGTTACCTTCTCATCCTTATAAAGATTTGTCCTTTATTATATTGGTTTAGTTTAATCAGTTTGAAATTACAATCGATACCACATAGTCCCTGTGATTCGACACTCGATATACTACAACTGAACCCCATGCACTTGTGGGTGTAGGTTTTAGCCTATCAACGTATGGCCACACCAGTCATGGGCGACGACGGCAACACCGAAAGTCATCGGTCGGGGACAACGACAACCATACCACCAGCACGATCACCACCAGCCCACCACCGCAGGATAACCACTTCGAAACGGATCTGGCAAAAATGGTGCGAAGAAGGCCAGAAGCTCGGCTGGGTAGAGGAAGAAGAAGGCAAATCGAAAGAAATCGAGGCGCGGAGACTCCGAAATTGGAAAAGGACACCGATGTAAGAGGGGATTGAGGAAAGGGGGCGAAACCACATTTGGTGACACCCAAATAACCCACAACCACCAAACACCAAGCACCCAAAACCAGCCCCAAACCACCGACACCAACTCAACAGAAGAAATCCACAAACCTAGATTGACATGGATGAAGCGAAACTTCACCCAAAACCACACAAAGACCCAAAATACAAGGGGGAAATGCACAAAGGGAGGGGAGCAGGAGAGAACCCCCAAAATAATTTCTTCAAAATCTACACCATAGAGGGGATAGACAGGAGGGTTGAAACCCTGAGTACACAATAGAAGGAAGACAAAATCTAGAGAGAGGAGAGGGTCTTCCCTCTCTCTCTAGACTTATTTAGTAGGACAAATTTGATAACCCACAATAATAATAATAATACAATTAAAAGAACACGATTTTTGTTTAGCACATGACATTTTGCCGTTTAGCGGAAGACCACCAATTTTTTTTATTCAAAACCACTACTTTGTCGCAACGACCAAACCCACAACTAGTCGCTGCAACCAATCCTCTAATTGGTCATTGCGATTACCCCTAAAGGTGGTCATTGCGACCAAACCTGTAAGTGGTTTCGACCATACCTAGAGGTGGTCGTTGCGACCTATGGCCAATTTGGTCGTTGTGACTAGTGGTCAATATGGTCGTTGCGACCAGTTTGTTTACGTGATAAAAAAGCTAAATCGGCCTATAAATATACGTGAGCATTCGAAAGCCCTAGACCGTGCGATTTTCTCGACTGAACATAGAATAATTAAGTTGTAAACATGTCGAAAGGGAACGATGAGTGGAGTAAAGGCCTCGAAGACATATCGCTGGAATTCGGACTCCAATGTGTATAGATCATCCTTTTTGTTTATGTGTTGAATGTTATGATACTTGTAGAAAGCTTTATTTTTCATGATTAATAAGTATTGATGATGTTTACATATTGTGCATAATATAAAATTACAATATTTTTTAGGGTTAATGAAATTTTGCATTGAGAATTAGGGTTAATAAGTATTGATGAAATTTTGCATTGCAAACTTTCTAAGGTTAAAAAGAATTAGGGTTAATGAAATATTATGGTATTGCGAATATAAACTTACAAACTTTGATGAAATTGCAATCTTTTGTAGGGTTAGTGAAATATTAGTAGCGCTAATGAAATATCATGGCATTAAATATAAAATTGGAAACTTTCATGAAATTTGCAATATTTTTTAGGATTAATGAAATTTTGGATTGAGAATATAACATTGCAAACTTTCTAATGTTAAAAAGAATTAGGGTTCATGAAATTTTATGGCATTGAGAATATAAACTTGCAAACTTTCATGAAATTGCAATATTTTTTAGGGTTAATGAAATTTTGGATTGAGAATATAACATTGCAAACCTTATTAGGTTAAAAAGAATTAGGGTTAATGAATAAATTATATACTAATTTAATGTTATGAATTGAACTAATTGAGGATTAGATAGATAGATAGATAGACAGACATACATACATAGATAGATCGTGAATTTATATTTCACAATTTACTTTCACTCTATTAATTTGTATATCGAGTCTCACACTTGTTTCAATGTTTATTGTAAGGGGGAGAACGAGGACAGTGTGTAAGATTTCCATTCGATTTCGATCATGAAATCAATCAAATCAGGATCTAGATTTATATCAATTCAAACCCTAATTCGATCTATACGGAAGACTAACCTTGATCCATGAACGTCTTCGCAGCGGAATAAGCAAACCGTTAGTCGATTTCTCGCCCCTTGGCCTTCACCTTTCTTTGTCTTCGATGGACGAGACTCCTTCCTGACTTCTCACGTTAACTTTCAACACCCTTTAGGAAAACTGATGAACGAGCATATAAAGAAAAGAGCGACCTTTTACATTACGTAACCGCTCTTCTATTTATTTTCCGTAACCGTTCACCCATTTATTTTCCCTATTAAAATTCCTTTATGAGATAGTCATCTATTAGTTTATTATAGGCAAGGGGTGAGGGAATACATAATTACCCCCGAATTTAATTCTTTAACCGAGATTGATCCATCATGGTTTCGACTTTTATATTAAATCGGACACCATAATATATATGGACTAAAAACTCAATTAAACCTAGACACTTGAGCCACATAAAATGTTTGTAAACATTCTAACATTCTCCCACTTGGCTCGTGTGACGACTTGATGACTTAATTGAAACTTTAAATGTACAACTATAATGTATAAAGTCCATGCAGTAAATATAACCTTTACAGAACTAGAACTGATCGGATCATGGCGGTCACAAGTCATTGAACGAAATGATTCCTTCCATGTATCACGGAACAGTCCAAATTCAGTTATTCTTTAAGTATGAAGATAACTATAAGCCTCAAATAACATGTCATCAAGAAACTATAAGCATGCATTAACACCATAATGATAACATGTTTGATAATGCATAAACATAACCATAAGTGTGTACAGAAAGTGTCATAACCATAATGAGCTAAAATCATAATAGCAAGACTCTATCAATAATGCCCATACGCTCTACATGGCCAGTGAACGCCTTGGGCGACAAACCCTTAGTCAGCGGATCTGCGATCATGAGATCAGTCCTGATATGCTCAAAGGACACCCTACGTTTATGTACTTCCTTCTTCACCGACAAGAACTTTAACTCCATTTGCTTAGCACCCCTCGAGTACTTGTCGTTCTTTGAGAAGAAGACGACTGCAAAGTTATCACAATAAATTCTCAGCGGCCTGGCTATACTGTCGACAATCCCAAGACCTGAGATAAGGTTCCGCATCCACAATGCATGAATCGTGGCCTCAAAGCATGCCACAAATTCAGCCTCCATAGTGGAAGTAGCAATGACATATTGATTTCCACTTTTCCATGATACTGCCCCACCAGCTAGTAGGAACAAGTAGCCAAACGTCGATTTCCTACTATCAACGCATCCGACAAAGTCTGAATCTGAATATCCAATGACCTCAAGATGATCGGATCTCCTATATGTAAACATGTGCTCCTTGGTGCCTTGCAAGTACCTAAGAACCTTTTTAGCAGCTTTCCAGTGGTCCAATCCAGGGTTACTTTGATATCGACCCAGCATTCATACAACGAAGCTGATATCGGGGCGAGTACAAGTATGAACATAGCTCAAACTCCCCACCACTGATGCATAAGGAATATTCTCCATTTCTTTTTTCTCATTATCTGAATCTTCTGAATTATTTGTAGATTCTTCAGTAGTAGGATAGTTTGAGGAGGATTCACTATTTTGTTCGTTTATACATTGCATTTGCTTTTCTTTATCTAATTTTAGGTTTATCCTGTCAATTAGAGTTAAAGGTGAAGTTAGTGAAACATTTTTCAAAGTGTCTTTAGGAATTCCTTGAATTTGAAAATGAGGTCTAAAAACACTTCTAGGAAACTTAGGATCTTCAATTGCCATCTTTTCATGAACAAGTTCTACTTGAGAGGCTATAGTATATATGAAGAAGTTGATTAGAATAATTATTTTGTTGATAAACCTTTTTAACGTCTTATAAAGTAAAAGTTCTATTATCTGAGAGATTCATCCTATCATTTTTAAACGGTTCTCCTGTTATTTCTCCTTCTTCAGTTTTAATTTTTATTCCTTTCAGAGGAGGGTGAATGGAATGAACAATTCCCTCTGGTAGAATATTCCAAGTTTTGGTAAGTCTAGTTTGTACTTCTATAGACTTATGATTAAAAGGGTGTTCTATTCCGTTTTTCTTAAGATAATGTTTGATCCAAGTAAAGAAAAGAATATTACTTTGAGTTTTTTCCATTTCAGAATACCAGATTTCTCTAATTTTAATTCTATGACTTTCTTCAAAACTTAGGAACCAATTTCTTTTATATTTGTTTTTTTCTTGAATTAAAGTTAGTTCTAAGATATTCTTTATTTATTGTGAATGTGGAGTTGGTAATAACATTTATTGAGGAGTGTCTATTCATTTCACTATCTGTAGGAGAGGATGGTGATCGGTCTATAAGGTAAATAATAGGATCAGGTATATGACTATTGAAGTCTAGGATTACTTCTGTGTCTTTTCTTCCCAAGTCTATACTATTATTTCCTCTACTATAAGCAGTATTTCTAGCTACACTGTGTAGAAGGAGTCGGAAAAAGAAGTTCTAGGAGGTAAATAGTTTCTTAGTCTTGGTAGAGTTGAATAACTTCTACTGGAATTAAATCTAAGAAGTATTTTTCCGTTTGGACTCTCAGCTGTTTATGAGACTTCTCTTTTTTCTAAATTATCTGGGGGACAATCATGATCAAGTTCTAAGGTAGTTGGAATTGTTATATCGTCCCATTTAATAAGCTTAGGAGTGAATATTGTGGATTTTTCAGCTTCTAATCACTACAAAAAAAAAAATGAAATTCGCTTCGGCAAAAAGCCGTGGCAAAAGGCCTTCAAGGGGTGGCAAAAGGCATCTAGCTTCGGCTTAGCTACGGCAAATGGGGGGTGGCGAATTTTGGGGTGGCAAAATTTGGTAGCTTCGGCAAATAGCCGTAGCAAGAAAATTAGCGACGGCTAAGCGACGGCCATCTGCCGTAGCTAAGATGTGGGTAAAATTAAAAAAAATACTGCCTTTTAGCCCGGATTCTTTAGACACGGGCTAAAAAGTCCAATATTTTTTCAAAATAAAATAAAATAAAACAATACCCAAAATATACCTGTATAATAAATTTTCATTAAGTATACAAAATTTATATACAAAAAAAATGTCAAAAAAATACATAATTTATTGTATAAATGTTCTCTGGAGATCAGCAGCTTTCCAGCTTTAACCTGTCTTGAGGAATTGAGATTTTTCCACCTTCATCATTAGATTGCCAGCTTTCCATGAATCAATTAGGATATCCATACCCTGGAAATCATTTTACATCCATAGGTACTCATTAGATTGCCAGCTTTCCAGCTTTCCATGTCATTGTGAGTTTAGTGAACCCAAAAGGTGATGAAGAATATAATGATTATGTAAGAAACAGAACAAGCAAGTCCAACATAAGTGCCAATGAAAAACAGAAAATGGATCACATACGTAAATGTTACAACTGACCCTGATGCATATAATTAGATCCTTATTCAGAAAAACTTTGAGAAATCACATAAATCTACTTCTCCAAGCACTCTCAAAGAGAAGGAAACAATGCTATGTGTCGATGTGTCTATTAAGGAGAAAATTTGGCCATACACTATATCTTTATATTGCTTAGGCCGAAAAGATTCATGCATGATAGCATATATCTAAAAAATGATACATAGATTTCTCATCTGTTGATATTTAGGCTTGTATAATGCAGTTTTGTTGGTTCACATTACAAATCAATTAATATGTATTTATTTTAACACTTGATTAGACATATATGGTGTTTTGTGCAGCTATCATAAATAATAATTAATATAAGCTCTGATGTCCTTAGAGAACACCTTCTTTTGCACTTCTAAAAAAGGAAACATCTTCATGTGGGAAAGGATGGAAACATTCTATGCCCCTAACATATGGTTATGTGGCAAACCTTAAGTTATGACAGTGGTTGTGTTTGGTTTCACTTATTCACTTCAGAAGCTATATGCATTTTCAGTAGATCTCTTCTTCACACTAAGCATCAAATCTTTCTGGCTAGGGGATTCTCTTAAAGGTAAAAGAGAATCATTAAATAGCATATTAGTGTTTTTGTTAAAAATAAGTCAGATGGAAAATCAAATCATATCACAAATCAAGTATCCAAATAAAGATTTTAGTTGCAACGGCCAATTTTCACATGAACATACAAAATCATGACCAATTACAATAATAACCATGTGATTTTTTACTACGAGCATTTTGGGCCGAACCTACATAACTGTTGGCAAGCACTCAAGCAGAAAAAAAAACTCTACAAATAAGCCGTTGATTATTCACACTTAACAGAGTGAAAGCAGAACCGACAAAAAGGCATAACAGATCCATAACAAGAGATCTTACCTTAAGAGGATACTCGAGTATAGATAGCACAGATGCCTTGTAGCCCTTGACAGCTAACTGGCATAATGCATCCAAAAGATCTAGAGAGAATGAGGCATGGTTTGAAGACTGAGGTTGAAGGTTTAAACCTTGAATTGAATCAATAAGTTCCTGAGTATATCAGCTTCCATTAGCTGAAAACAAAGAGACATGATCAGAGGAAACCACTAGTAAAGATCCAATCACAATCTAAACCGAACTAATCACAATATAATCCAGTCAAAACCCACCATACATGATCAACCTCAAATTCTTTACTACCAACGAAAATCATGACTTGGAATGAAATCACAAATTCTAAGGAAGCCAAGTGGCTGCAACTATAAGCATCAATCAAGATCTTTACAGATTCAGTGCAAAGTCCCAAAATCTAGGGCTAAATAGCATGAAGAAAAAAGAATATCAAAGGATTCAAGAGAGATAGATTAATGCTGATAAAGTGACTACACAAATGAATACGATTAATGGAATAAATCATCAAACCCATTAGACAGAAAAATTTATCTGATTTATGAGCATGCGAGAATGGATACGTTAACGAATTTGGAATAGCTCACCGATGTCAAGGCTTCCTTAAATGCTAGCATCAGGGAAAAAAACAGGCTAACTGATGACAAACACCAAGTTTCAATAGAATTAAACATAATAACATCATAAACTTGGACAACCGATCAAAATTAGAGCTTAAATCCAGAAAACACGCAATCAAAATCTATAGAAATAGACATTACCTCTCATAGTCCCATTGTTTAATTTTATATCAAATGAGTAACAAGTGAACAATAATATGAAAGAAGTGTAAACCTAAAGCAATAAAACAACAAATCTATGAATTGGAAGTCCTTACCTCTCATAGTCCCATTGCTTAATGTATTTCCAAGAGGAAAAGAATAAGGTGCAAGACTTCCTTCAAGTTGGAGGAATTCCGAACCTACTTGGAATCAAGAAAAATAGAAATAAGATCCAAATAAATGAATATTGCAACGTGCTTAGAAGCATCATCAAAACATGTGATGTACCTGACGGAGGGGAAACCTGTCGTTGATTCCGCCAAAGAAACTCAAACCTATAACTAGTATAGTAATAAGCAAGAGGTCGATCCCACAGGGAAATTTATGATTCAAGTGTGACTCTAATGCCGATTAAGTAACAAGAGGGGGGTTTTTGTGTGAAAGTTTTGAAACAAATTAACGAATGCAGAGTAAGTGATTTTTGGTTTAGACAGATGAGAGAGGCAATTCCACCTACAATTTTCCACTTTATTGGATTGAAGCGATCATTGTAACTTCTTCTCGTCCTATTATGTTTCCTATGAATGCCCTTGTCCCGACCTAATATAGTTACTAGTCCAATCAGTCCTAGAAACCCTTATCAATCGAACAGTCCCTAAAGAAGGATTTAACCCAATTGATAGCTTTAAGTTCAGAGATTAGCCAAGGTATTTACAGTCCCTAAAGAAGGATTTAACAACACATTCAACTTCCTACTTATTCAATTAGTTCAATCAGCCCTAAAGGAATAAGTTTGCCACTTAGGTTAAGGTTCACAATCAGGAATCTACAAAACCTTAGCGATTGAATTGATCTAACGAGTTGGCCAGACAAGATAGAACAAATCAATAATTAATTAAGCACAAAGAAGTTGAAGCATTCACAAATAGGAAACTAGGAGCGAGAATTAGAAACTCACAATCAATCCGAATAAAGCTTCAAATCGCAGGCAGAATCGATGAGTTTAGTTCCTCATAGAAGACACAGCTCAAAATCTCTAAAAAGTCTAATGGTCGAATCAATAGAATGAATGGTAAAGATAAATAACATAAAAGGCCTAAAACCAACATCCAAAGTCGGCCTCCAAAGATAGAAACTGAAACTAGGGTTTTCCAAATAAAACGGCGCGCGGCAGTAACGTGCGGCGGCCGCGGCAAGACCTGCGGCGCCCGCCGCAACTCCCTTTCCAGCTGCACGCTGCAGCGGTCACCGCGGCGCCCGCGGCACATGGAGCGGCGGCCGCGGCTCTCTGCTTCTCCGTGGTCTTCGCTTCTTTTCGCGGGCTTTTCTTCTCGTCTTGCCTTGCTTCTTTCTTCCTTGTTCCTTTCCATTCATCTTGTGTTCCTCTTCGAGACATTGCATCTCCCCAAGTGTGTTCCGATTCGATCTGCGAGATAGCACAAAATTGCGCAGAATCCGAACTTTTCTAAAATAAACACAAGATGCAAATTAACGATAAAGCAAGCAAGAAATGCAACCTAAACTAAACTAAATCTATCTATAATGCCTATCTAAAATAGGCATTATCAAATTCCCCCACACTTAACCTTTGCTTGTCCTCAAGCAATGCTAGAATGAACATGAATCAATGTATCCCACAGGAGATCCCTTCAAGTTTCAACATTACCAAAAGCACCCTCATAGCAGGTGAAACCATAACCCAAGCAAACAAACGTCATAGCATGTATTCAGGTGATCAAAGCTTAGAAGTAGACATCATCCAACCTCACCAGAAATGTGTGTTTCACTCATGTGTTTAGGCTTTTAGGCACAACTCTCAACTCAAACCAATAATGCACTAAGCTCATAGACATTGACCACCATATCACCAATTATCTACCAAAATGTCATTACTCGCGGGATAACATAAAGAAATTAAAATGCAACACACTTTTTTTTTCCTTTTTCTTTGGTTTTCTTTTCTCTTTTTTTTTTCTTTTTCTTGTCTTGGTGCTTTCCTTACGCGAAGCGCAGACATGGGTGTCATGAATGGCCCCGGTCTATCAACACCTCAACTATGAATATGAATATGAAGTCCACTTGAACACCTTTTGACGCAAGTTGCAAATATGGGTGTCATGAATGAACCTGGTTACTCAATGATCAAGCTTTCTTTCCTAGTGGGTAATTTTCAACACCTTTTTGCGCGAATCATACCCATGGGTGTCATGCGTAGACCCGGTTACTCAGTGCATCAACCATTGCCACCTTATTCACTAAATATGCATCAATTTGAATAAAAATACTCTAAATATAAACATACATCCCGCAAGCAACAAACATGTGCATTGGTCCTCAAAAATAGATACTGCAGTCAATGCCAAGAGGTAGCAACACTAGGCGAGTAAATCACACAATTAAGCAAAAGACTTCGAATAAGGCCAACATCCTCACAGGGTCATGTTTTTAGGACTTCAATCATACTTTAGCTTAATCATACATGCTCAATTACATTTGCTAGCTTATGTTCCACAAAAATCAAATAGCAATACTCAAAACATCCAGAACTCCATGGGATTTATATGAATCATGCTTGAAATTTAAATTAGAGGACAAACTAAGCAAGATGGGTATTTGAATAACACATATATGCAATGTATGCTCTAATTCTACTTATTATTTTCGAAATTAAATAATAATTTTTTTTTTAATTTCGAAAATTGCACTAAAATAAATTAAATAAATGTAAAAAATGCAGAAATTAAAATCACTAAATATTACAAACTTAAATATCTTCAGAAACTGAAACATGTCCTAAAATTAAACAGAAATAACATAAAATAACACAAGATACAGATAAGTCTCCTCCCTCACACTTAAAATTTTCAGTGTCCTCACTGAAACAGTTACAGACAACTAAAATAATCATAAAATTCAGAAGTGAAGGAGGGTAAAACTCACCAATCACTGAGGTGGAGGCTGGTAGGGCGGTGACTGGTATGGCGGAATGTGGGGAAACTGCTGGCGGAAGTAGTACTGCTGCTCTCTCCGCATCTCCTCCAGCTGGTAGTTTGTCACATCCCACCTCGCTTCCATGTTGGCCTCAAACTCCCTCGCAGAGCGACCGTGGTCGCTAAGGGTGAACTCAATTGCGTCCTGGCGTAAGGAGATACGATGGAACTCATTGGCCAGATAGTCCTATAAGTAGTCGCCCTCATCAGACGCGAAGCGCTGGCCTGCAGACGGGCCAGCATCCTGCTGGGCATCCCCCATATGATAGTCTGTTGCTGCAGGGGGCATCCTCCTCCTCTTCCTCCTCAGGATCCTCCTCTTCAGCCTGCTCCTGATCGCCGGCGATGTAAAGGGTGGTGTCGGAAGGTCCATAGGGTAGGAGCCTCGGAAGACTCAATCGGTGCTGTCCATGGTTTCCGGACTTCCAAATCCAGCCTCTTCCATCATTACCCTCGAGCACTACCGCCCTCCTAAGCTGGTATGTAGTGTAGGTGCACCCACCAGACATAGGTGTACCACACTGCTCAGGCGATAGGTACTGGTAGGCTATGAGGCTGATCATGCCTCCCAAGCCAAATTTGCCTGACTTAGCCCCCTGGATCCTCAAACAGTTCTCGATAAAAATCTCAACCCAGTCTGGTGTACCCTGAGACTGGGGAGCAAAGCTCCATAACCAAGCGAGATCAGCGGCGTATACCTTGTTGACATCTCCTCTGCCGCTAAAGGCCATAGCTAAGACCTTGTGGACCAGACGGAAGCAAGGGTGGACAAAACTGTAGTTGTATTCCCCCTTGTGGCTATCAAAAACCGTTCCAGTAGCCTTGAACCACAGATCATGGCGTTGTTGCTCAGTGGTCATAGCAGCCCAGTTTGGGGTGGCCGCCCGTGATATTCCAAACTGCTGGCGGAGGTTATCCAGTGTGCAGACATGGGGTTGGTCCAACAAGTTGAACCGAACCCTAGAATCGTCGACCCTCTCGAATGTAGCTAAGAACTCCCATGCTAACTCGGGGTAGGTCGGGGCACTCCGATGAAGAAATCCTCCCAACCCGCCATGGGCGAGCATCCGGTGAGTGACATCCAACATCCCCAACGTCTGCAGTGTTGGGGTGTCAAAGAACTTCGTCTGAACGAAGCGCTTAACATCGAAATTCTTAAAGATCCTTCTCTGCTCGTCGGATGCATTTCTAAGTCTGCGCACCATCTGTAACACATTCCAGCAGTATATATTGACAACCCCAAACAGATTCAGATTTCAACACATCCAAGCATAATTCCAACATAATCCAAGCCAATCAATAAAACACACACATAAAGCATATCACAAGTGGCTCAAGATCTCCAATAAGCACCCCAACTCAAGAACACTTCATGATATAACAAATAGTCCCACCTCATATATTCAATTCACACAAAATAAAATTCAGCCCCATAATTTCATATTTCACACACTTCAACTTTTAAAGAACCACAATAATATCCCCACAAATTTCTCCTTTGCTCATAAAAATTTCAACTCTAAATCTTATACCCCTAACCAATCTCAACCATTCCAACATGGAAAGATTTATTCCCTAATTTCCAAACACATGTAAACCACAAATCTCCATTTTTACATCATGAACAAACACCCCAAAAATCAAATCTCTACCTAGGTCTCAAACATATTGATAAATCTCAAATATGGAGAGAAAAAGGGAGAGAATCATACCTTGAGGGTTTAAAGGATGGAAGAACTTTGAAGATTTAGGCGATTAGGGGTTCTCTGGCTTTGGATCTGGCGGAGGAACACAGCGGCGGCCTCTGCAGTGGAGCGGCGGGCGCGGCGGCGGCCGCAGCACGGAGCGCAGCGGCGGGCTGGGGAAGCGGCAACCCCGTTGGGCTTGGATCCGACGAGAAAATGGCTAGATCTGGTGATAGGGAGGAGAAATAGAGGTTTTGGGAGTGGTTTTGGGGAGAAAAGAGAAAGCTATGGAGGGTTGGAGGTTGAAGGAGAAGAAAGAGAGCTAAGGAGAAGCTTTGGGGCGGCAATGGTGAAGAAAGAGGTAGGGTTTGGTTTATTTAGAAGCATCCCGTGATGTCTATGTATTAATTTAATTAAATTTTTTTTTTTTAAAATTTCCGAGATAGGGTATCGTTGCGGCGGGCGCCGCAGGGGGTGCGGCGGCCGCCGCAACTCTCTTGGGTGTATTTGCGGCGGGTGCAGCTGGAATTGGCTCCCTGGCGGCGGGCACCGCATCTGGTGCGGCGGGCGCCGCAGGGGTTGCGGCGGCCGCCGCTCGTTATGCTCGGTATATTTATTATATATATATATATATTTTTTTATTTAACTACCTATGTCTATGTGAATACTCCTAAAATAGCTAATGAATATTTCCTAAGACAATAATAACAAAGAGAAAGAAGGGAACTTACCTCGGGTTGCCTTCCGAGCAGCGCCTTTGTTTCAAGTCGTTGGCTCGACGTGATGGCCCCTTGAGTGGCCTAGTCGGTTGGTTCAGCAAGCACCAACTCCTCTTCTTCATCATGCGGTATGTTCTCAAAGTAAGGCTTAACTCTATGACCGTTGACTTTAAATAGCTCCTTAGACTTGGGATCATAGAGTTCAATTGCTCCGTGAGAGAAAATCCTTGATATGATGTAGGGTCCTTCCCACCTTGATCTGAGCTTTCCTGGAAAGAGTTTCAGACGTGATTGGTATAGGAGGACCTTGTCTCCTACATTGAGTTCCTTCCGCAGGATATGTTTGTCATGCCAAGCTCTTGTCTTCTCCTTGTAGATCATTGCATTATCATATGCATCCAAACGCAATTCCTCCAGCTCTTGCATTTGAAGTTTCCTGAATTCTCCTATTTCATTCATTGCCATATTGCAGTTCTTGACAGCCCAGTATGCCCTATGCTGAAGTTCCACCGGAAGATGACAAGCTTTGCCAAACACAATTCGATAGGGAGACATGCCAATGGGAGTCTTATAGGCCGTTCGATAGGCCCAAAGAGCATCATTCAGCCTTAGACTCCAATCTTTCCTATTAGGAGCCACTGTTTTCTCCAGAATGCTCTTAATCTCCCTATTCGATACTTCTGCCTAACCATTGGTCTGCGGGTGATAAGCAGTGGACACTCTATGTGTGACATGATACCTTTTGAGCAGAGCAGTGGTGGTCCTATTGCAAAAATGTGTCCCCCTGTCGCTTACTAGAGCTTTAGGTACCCCAAATCTTGCGAATATTGTGTCTTTTAGGAATTCTGCAACTACCTTAGAATCATCAGTTCTGGTGGCCTTTGCCTCCACCCACTTGGAGACATAGTCCACCGCAAGCAAAATATAGATATTCCCAAAAGAACTAGGAAAGGGACCCATAAAATCAATACCCCAAACATCAAAAATTTCACAGAATATAATCTTAGTTTGTGGCATTTCATTTCTAGCTGATATGTTCCCAATCCTCTGGCATCTATCGCATGATTTACAAAAAGCATTAGCATCCCTAAACAAGTGAGGCCAAAAGAAACCTGCTTCTAACACTTTCCTAGCAGTCTTTTGAGGACCAAAGTGGCCTCCACACTCATGAGCATGACAAAAAGTAAGGACAGATTGTACCTCATTGTCCGGCAGACACCTCCTAATCACCTGATCAGCACAATGTTTCCACAGGTAGGGGTCATCCCAGACGTAGAAGCGAGAGTCATGTCGAATCTTGTCCTTTTGAGCCTTTGTAAATTTCGGTGGAAATTCTCCCGTGACCAAGAAATTCACCATATTGGCGAACCAAGGTCGAGGAGTATGGACACCCATCAACAATTCTGAAATATCGGAACTCACTTCGTCGGATGGAACATCGTGCGGCGGGCGCGGCACAAGTGCGGCGGCCGCGGCAACCTCCGTTTCCGTCTTTTCCTGCAGCTGTGAAGAGAGGTTGTGAGTGATATGGAATAGTGTATCGTCAGGGAACTCACCGTGAATAGGTCTTTGATCTTCCGGCTTGTCCTCTCCTTGGACAAGTCTGCTGAGGTGATCCGCTACTAAGTTTTCTGCACCTTTCTTATCTTTGATTTCAATGTCAAATTCACTCAAAAGTAAAATCCATCGAATCAATCTTGGTTTCGCTTCTTTCTTAGTTAATAAATAACGAAGAGCAGCGTGATCAGTGAAGACAATTACCTTAGCTCCTAGGAGATAGGAGCGAAACTTCTCCAGTGCAAAGACCACAGCCAGGAGCTCTTTCTCAGTGGTTGAGTAGTTCCTCTGCGCTCCATTTAGAGTCATGGAGGCATAGTAGATGACATGAGAACTCCTTCCTTCCTTTTGTCCCAAAACAGCCCCCACAGCATAATCGCTAGCATCACACATAATCTCAAAAGGTTGCGACCATATGGGTGCTTGAATTATAGGAGCGCTAGTTAGGCGACCTTTAAGCTCATCAAAAGATGCTCTACACCTGTCATCAAACTCAAAAGCTACTTCCTTTTTCAATAAATCACAAAGAGGGGCAGAAATCTTAGAAAAATCCTTAATAAACCTACGATAGAACCCTGCATGGCCTAAAAAGGAGCGAATCTCACGCACATTAGTGGGGTAAGGTAGAGACTGAATAACATCAATTTTAGCCTTGTCCACCTCTAGACCCCTGCTAGACACAATATGACCCAACACAATGCCTTGCTCAACAATAAAATGACACTTTTCAGAATTAAGAACCAAATTGGTGTCTACACACCGCTTAAGCACAAGTGACAAATGATGCAAGCAAGTATCAAAATCATCTCCATGCACAGTGAAGTCATCCATAAATACTTCAATAAATCGCTCCACATACTCAGAAAATATGCTTACCATACACCGTTGGAAAGTCCCAGGTGCGTTACATAGCCCAAAAGGCATTCTGCGATATGCAAAAGTGCCAAAAGGGCATGTAAAAGTCGTTTTTTCTTGGTCCTCCGGTGCTATGGGTACCTGAAAATATCCTGAGTAGCCATCTAAGAAACAATAAAAGGAGCGGCCGGCAAGGCGCTCAAGCATCTGATCAATAAAGGGGAGAGGGAAATGATCCTTGCGAGTAACTGCATTCAATTTCCTATAATCAATACAGACTCTCCATCCAGTTTGAACCCTGCTAGGGACCAATTCACCATCCTGATTTTCAACAACAGTAATACCCCCCTTCTTAGGGACAACCTGAGTAGGACTCACCCATTTGCTATCAGATATGGGAAAAATCATACCTGCCTGAAGGAGCTTCAGCACCTCCTTCTTTACCACTTCCATCATTGGCGGGTTGAGTCTTCGCTGAGGTTGTCTAGATGGCTTGGCATCATCCTCTAATAGTATCCTATGCATGCAGAGGGTAGGACTGATGCCTTTAATGTCTGCTATCGTCCATCCTAGCGCCTCCTTGTTCTCCTTTAGAACAGTCACCAATCGCTCCTCCTGTCCAAATGTCAATTTGTTAGAAATAATGACAGGTAGAGTATCATTTTCACCAAGAAAAGCATATTTAAGGTGATTAGGAAGTTGTTTTAATTCAACATCAGGCGCTTGGATAATAGATGGCAGAAGCTTTTCGGTAGGAATTGTCAGCTCGATGCGGTCTCCCCTCGGTGGTACATACGTGGGAGATCGATGGTCCAAAGCTACTATAGCCTCCTGCAAGTCAGATGACAATACATATTCTCTAGCAATTTCATCTATAGGAGCCTGTAAAGCAACTTCCATCTCATCAATACATTCCAAATCAAAGCAATCCTGTGCCATAGTATCAATAGCATCCATAAAGCACAGAGAAGGATCATCAGATGGGAATTTCATGGAATCATAGATATTATATTCAACTCGTTGACCATCAAACTCCATAGTAAGAGATCCTGAATAGACATCTATCTTAGTCCTAGCAGTTTTCAAGAAGGGTCTGCCCAACAGAATAGGGCCTTCATTGTTACCAGGACCCATGTCAATCACAAAGAAATCAGCAGGGAATATTAAACTGTCAACCATAACCAAGACATCTTCAACAATCCCTTTCGGGTAGATAGTAGATCGATCAGCAAGTTGAATTACTACCCGAGTGTCATTCAGAGGTCCCAACCCCAAAGCATGATAAACAGTAGAAGGCAAAACATTGATAGATGCTCCTAAATCTAGCATGGCTTTGTCAAATTTAGTGTCACCTATCACACATGGAATAGCAAACATACCAGGATCACTACACTTTTCAGGCATACGCTTTTGAAATACAGCAGTGACATGTTCGCTTACCTTCACCTTTTGCTTACCTTTCAGCTTCTGGTTCCGCTTGATAGTGCAAAGTTCCTTCAAAAATTTAGCATATCTAGGAATGCTCTTGATCAAATTAAGCAAAGGAATATTTACCTCGCACTTGCTGAATGTCTCGAAAATTTCCTTGTCGTTCTCATACCTCCTTGTATCCCTCAAAGCTTCCGGGAAGGGAGGAACGGGCTTTGGAGTCTCCATAGGTAAGGGAGAAGAAGGGGTAGAAGAAGAAGAAGAAGAAGAAGAAGAAGAAGAAGAAGAAGAAGGAGTAGAAGAAGAAGAAAGAGGAGAAAGAGGGAGAGAAGAGGAGATCATACCAGAAGACGAATCGGCGGCGGGTGATGCAGCGGCGGGCGCCGCAGCTTGCCAAGGTTCTCCTGCGGCGGGTGCAGCTGGGATTGGCTTCCTGGCGGCGGGCACCGCAGGTGACAGCGGCGGGCGCCGCAAGGTCTGCCGCGGCCGCCGCACCACTGTTTGCCCGTTTTCATCTTCAATTACTTCTATTTCTTCGTCCATTATCTCCTCCTCGTCCTTTTGCTTTGTGACAACCAGTTCCTTGCCACTCCTAAGTATTACAGCACTGACATTCTCCTTTGTCGGATTCTTGATGGTTTGTGATGGAAGCTTACCAGAACTATTTGCCTCCTTAGCACTTAAGATTTGAATGAGCTGACTCATTTGATTCTCAAGCTTTGTCATCCGATCGGATTGCTGCTTTTCCAGGTTCTCCATCCGCTCTGACTGTTGTTTGTCATTCCTCATGACCAATCGTGATAGTTTCTGCAGTGGATCCTCATTATCCCCATTTGATTGCTGCTGACCTCCCTGTCGAGGTTCATATTGTTGTTGAGGCCTTTCCTGTTGCCCCCCCTGCTGATTGAAAGAGGCTTGATAGTTCCCATAGCCTTGCTGATAGCCTCTGTTGTAATTGTTGTTGTTGGAATACCCAGGATTTCCATAATTGCCTTGCCTAGGCCTTTGTTGCGTGAAATTCCCAATGGCATTCAGATCAAAATTAGGATCTTGTAGAAGCGGGCACATGTCCATGGGATGAGTGTATTGACTGCAGAGACCACATGCCTTCAGTTGAACCTGTTGTTGAGGAGTCCTATCAATAACCATTTGTTTCATCATCTCCTTTACCTCTGCCATATCCGTCTGAAGTGCAGCCACATTAGCATCAACAGCGAGTACACCCCCAGCGCGAGGGCCCTTGTTGAACTGTCTGGAGCCATCAGATAGCTCCTTAAACACCTCCCAAGCTGCGGCAGGCGTCTTGTTCAGCATGTTACCTCCACAAGCAGAATTCACTGTTTTCCGCTCTATATCAGTCAGCCCATTAAATAGAAAGAGAACCAGATCCTTTTGAGAGTACCCATGGCATGGGCAGCTGGCGCAGAGTTTCTTGAAGCGCTCAAAATACTCATGTATAGACTCTGCCGCGTACTGCTCAATGCTGCTGATTGATCTTTTCAAAGCATTTAGCTTTGTTGCAGGGAAGTACATCTCTAAGAAAACTCTTTTCATCTCAGCCCAAGTGGTAATAGATCCAGACGGTAGATAGAAGAACCATTCATTTGCATCATCCTTCAAAGAGAAGGGAAAAGCTCTTAATTTGATTTGCTCTGCCGTGACGTCCTCGGGTTTCATCCCAACTACCACCCTATGGAATTCAGCCAGATGCTTGTGGGGGTCCTCCCCACTCAACCCATGAAACTTGGGTAAAAGATGAATTACCCCAGACTTAAGCTCAAATTTGACCCCTTCTGCTAGCGCAGGGAATTGGATTGCCAGGGGTTGCTGTGTCATATCAGGAGCAGAAAGCTCCTTAAGAGTGCGGTTCGCCTCTTCAGCCATCTCTGTTGTCGGCTCTTCTTGATCAAAAGGGAGTTCGCGAAAGCGATCACGAACTTCTCGCCTTAGAGCGGCAAGGGTCCTTTCAATCTCTGAATCAAACGGTAACAACGAAGAATTAGTAGCACGGGTATGGACCATATAAGACGGTCCACACGAAGATCAACACTAAAAACACACAAGAATTAAATAAAAGTCCCCGGCAACGGCGCCAAATTTGACGGAGGGGAAACCTGTCGTTGATTCCGCCAAAGAAACTCAAACCTATAACTAGTATAGTAATAAGCAAGAGGTCGATCCCATAGGGAAATTTATGATTCAAGTGTGACTCTAATGCCGATTAAGTAACAAGAGGGGGGTTTTTGTGTGAAAGTTTTGAAACAAATTAACGAATGCAGAGTAAGTGATTTTTGGTTTAGACAGATGAGAGAGGCAATTCCACCTACAATTTTCCACTTTATTGGATTGAAGCGATCATTGTAACTTCTTCTCGTCCTATTATGTTTCCTATGAATGCCCTTGTCCCGACCTAATATAGTTACTAGTCCAATCAGTCCTAGAAACCCTTATCAATCGAACAGTCCCTAAAGAAGGATTTAACCCAATTGATAGCTTTAAGTTCAGAGATTAGCCAAGGTATTTACAGTCCCTAAAGAAGGATTTAACAACACATTCAACTTCCTACTTATTCAATTAGTTCAATCAGCCCTAAAGGAATAAGTTTGCCACTTAGGTTAAGGTTCACAATCAGGAATCTACAAAACCTTAGCGATTGAATTGATCTAACGAGTTGGCCAGACAAGATAGAACAAATCAATAATTAATTAAGCACAAAGAAGTTGAAGCATTCACAAATAGGAAACTAGGAGCGAGAATTAGAAACTCACAATCAATCCGAATAAAGCTTCAAATCGCAGGCAGAATCGATGAGTTTAGTTCCTCATAGAAGACACAACTCAAAATCTCTAAAAAGTCTAATGGTCGAATCAATAGAATGAATGGTAAAGATAAATAACATAAAAGGCCTAAAACCAACATCCAAAGTCGGCCTCCAAAGATAGAAACTGAAACTAGGGTTTTCCAAATAAAACGGCGCGCGGCAGTAACGTGCGGCGGCCGCGGCAAGACCTGCGGCGCCCGCCGCAACTCCCTTTCCAGCTGCACGCTGCAGCGGTCACCGCGGCGCCCGCGGCACATGGAGCGGCGGCCGCGGCTCTCTGCTTCTCCGTGGTCTTCGCTTCTTTTCGCGGGCTTTTCTTCTCGTCTTGCCTTGCTTCTTTCTTCCTTGTTCCTTTCCATTCATCTTGTGTTCCTCTTCGAGACATTGCATCTCCCCAAGTGTGTTCCGATTCGATATGCGAGATAGCACAAAATTGCGCAGAATCCGAACTTTTCTAAAATAAACACAAGATGCAAATTAACGATAAAGCAAGCAAGAAATGCAACCTAAACTAAACTAAATCTATCTATAATGCCTATCTAAAATATGCATTATCAGTACCTCACCACATGCAGAGAATACAAGCATTAAACTTTTCTTGATGTCTGTAACCTGCAGAGATAAATGGGAAAAAAGTATAAGGCTGACAAAGAGGATGCTTGTCTGCATGTAGTCATGTACATATTCCAAGAGCTGGTATATTACAAGCTCTAAAACCAATATATATGAACCTAGGAATTAAACTGAATCTTGAGGCAGATAAACTAATGCATGAGAAAGTCCTGACCACAAAACCATTATGTCCAGAAATATCACAAACTAACAACCTTCATCCTGCATACAATACAGATGACAAAGTTAAGTACATTTATGATGTCTGAGAAGAAGATGGACAGTTTAAGTCAAAAATTACCTAAGGACAAAAATTACACCTAGTGAATAAAATACGCAACTTTTAGATTTCAGAAAAGCAATTTTCAGATTTTAAATGAATCTTATAATAAGCAACCTTGCCAAAACAGGGGAATAGCCAGGTCTAAGCATATTGACAAAACAAAAACATGAATTCTTGTTCACGTAGTTCAAGAATTTGCTGCTTGAGGCACCCCTTTGTTTATGAGTAATTAGTGAGGAAGAAAATATATTGACAAAATAAAAACATGAATTCTTGTAAGCATTCTTACCATAAAAAGGGGAATAGCCAGGTC
Organism: Persicaria tinctoria; assembly: GCA_037127255.1. Lineage (NCBI taxonomy): Eukaryota > Viridiplantae > Streptophyta > Magnoliopsida > Caryophyllales > Polygonaceae > Persicaria > Persicaria tinctoria. Next base: position 33,864,827 of record JBANSL010000012.1, on the reverse strand, counting down.
TAAGCATGCCAAAATCATTGAGCTCTCTTTGACCCTTTTCTCCTTGTCCCGAGCAGATCCATGCAGACCAGACAGCCCGATTGCAAGCCTCAATATCAGGGTCGACAAAGAGTAAGAATCGTTGACAAGCCCTACCAGTAATGCATCATGGAGAATTACAAATAGAAGGGGCTAATGTAATAGCCACAAGACCCAATATAGAAATAAGAATGATCCATAAGATCATCGTTTGTTATCAATACCTAGGTTTTAGAATAAAGTATATGCAGGAATCAAACAAGCAAGGATATACTAGACCCTCCAATATAATAACAACATTCTTGATTATGAATTATGTCTTTTTACACAGATTGAGCATTAGACTAAGGAAACTTCTTAATGATAAAAAAGAATTATATCCAACAAATCCAACATGATCAAGACACTACTCTTCATCTACAAGATTGTGTTCATTTGGTCCCTAATCTTTACAACTAAAATAGTATAATTAGTGTTATCCCGTATGATTTACTTTCTCAGCATGGATTCTAGACTTGCAAGTGCTTTCTCAGTAGCCTAGAGAACATAAGTAAAATGTAATGTTCACGTTTTGTTTACTTGATGTGATGCAAGGGTGCAGAAAAAATGGTCAATACCTTGACTTTAGCCTCGTCCCTTGTTAATCCAGTTTCTCTAGAGAAAACTTGTCCGTTTATTTCCACCTGCAACACATAAACAAAAGCAAACAATAAGAACTCCTTGAACACATAGTTTGATTAACTTGATTTGACGATGTATTGAAAAATGGCAAACCTGAACATATGCTTCATCTCTCTGCAGGCCGACGAAAATGAGTAAGAACAACCAAACAGAGATTCAATGACTATTACTAGAAAAAAAAAATTAAACGGCTTCTCCAACCTAGACTGAAATTTGGGAAATTAGGGTTTGGAATCGAAATAGGCCTACCCCTTCAGCTTAAGCGCAATCTTGTGGACGGAAAGGTAGCGGCGAGGGGGGCCTGGCGAATAAAGTGGTGCTGGAGGATCCTCAACCCAGAGTCTTTAGGATCGGTAGATCTAGAGATTGAGAGAATGACAGAAGAGAGATGGAGACAGATCTCGAAGTGGAGGGGGGTGAAGAAGAAGAAGAAGAAGGGAGACTGAAAGAGCAAACCGGGAGGGATATCAAACGGAGGGCGCTCAATCTCCTGGCGTAGCTCCACGCTCTCCATCTGCGAGCTCTCTTTATAGATACAACAAAAAAAGGCGATTCTGGTGCTCCGACTTCGCACACTCGACCAGAAAACTAACTTTGCGAGAGGTCAATGGAGGCCTGAAGAAGAGCGAAAGACAAGGGAATCGGCGGCTAACTGGCTAAGTGAGAGATGAGAGCGGCCAGATAGAGAGGAGAGACGAGAGCGAGGTGAGAGAAGATAGGGTTTTGTTTCACAAGTGGTCGAGTTTTGAAATTAATTAAAATTTCAACTCCGCGCTTTGCGAAGAAATAGATATATTAGCCACGGCAGCTCCTAGCGTTGATATTAGGGGTGGCAAAATCGGCCCAATAGTTATGGCGACCCTTGCCGAAGCTACCGTCGGTGGCAAAAGGTATCAATTGCCACGGCAAGCCCCTGCCGAAGCTAGGTGACGTGGCAAATTTGATTTTTTTTTTTGTAGTGAATTGAAGTAAAGTTGTTTCTCCTCTTGGGACAGGAGGGATTAAACATTTTGGGTCAATTAGATCGAGAAGTTAAAAGTCTATAATGAACTCTATAGATTATAGCAAAGTTTTTTGACAGTTGTTTAAAATTATCTTTTAGAACTTTTACGTCTAGGGTTAGTGTCTGGGTAACCCTTGGGTCTGTAAGATCAACATGAAAATTGGGTGAACAATTAAAATAGACTAGACCATTGCATATGTTTGTCTGAATTATAACTATTAAAGAGTCTTTGTAGGATTTAAGTCTATCATCCCTTAAGGCTATAAAAACAGGAGTATCAATTCCTTTTCTAGCTAACAGTTTTAAAGCAACTTGTATTGAACCTAAATGAATATATCTATAACCTTTTGTTTGATATTTATTTAATGATAAAGAGGATAAAAGTTGTAAAGACTGTTGCTCCTTGTTAAGACTAATGGTTTCTTCATGACTTCTTACACTAAAGGCTGTTTTAAAGCCTATAATTCCAATTATGTAAATGGACTCTATATTCTGATGAGGAATAGACCAATCAATCATATTGTTTTCATCGTTTGTATACAAATTTTCATTACTATGCACAACAGGGTTACTATTAGAACTAGAACCCCTAGAGAGCATTCGTCTAAACTGTAAAGCCATACTTATAAAGACTGGTTAACATTACAGGTTCAGAGTTAACACTATAGTTGGCGTGGGACCATCGACCGGGACCACCCTATCAGCGGGCTAACCAAGCGGGTTTACGATTAAACCAAGCACGCACACGTTAATAGTGTTAATGCGAACGGTAAGATAAACAGTATATAGAAATATGATTTAAGGTTTAGAGTAATACTTCTAATGGCTCTGATACCAATTTTAAAGACGACTCTTTAGAGATAAATACAATGAGAATAAATAAAAAGGGATTTCAAAGGCATAGAGGAATTAATAGAAATATGGACACCATGAACTTTTATTCCAGACCTACTCCTCCAGATATTCAATATGAAGAAAGATCTAAATTTAGATCTACAGATTATAACGGACAAAGCATCTATGAATGGAATATAGATGGAAAATCAGAAGGAGAAATCCTAAATACTCTACAAGAAATGGGAATGGCTAATATAGCCTATAAGTGTTCAGATAAAAGTGACCAGGTTTGTGTATCCTTGATTGTTACTGGATTCACAGGGCAATTAAAAAATTGGTGGGATAATGCCCTAACTTACCAACAGAAGGAAGAAATTTTAAATTATAAAAACGATTTAGGAGAAGAAGAACCAGTGAATCAATTAATTTACACAATAAGTATGCACTTTATTGGAAACCCTAAAGATCTCCAAGCTAATAGAGAGATACTTTCTAATTTAAAGTGTAAAACACTTAGCGATTATAGATGGTATCAAGACGTTTTCCTCTCATATGTATTTAAGAGATCAGACTGTAATAAAGGATATTGGAAGGAACACTTCGTTTCCGGCCTTCCTTCTCTATTCGCTCAAAGAATTAATCAAAAAATTAAAGAAGAATTACAATCTGAAGAAATCCCTTGGAAAGACATAACGTACGGACAACTAATTGATTTTATTAAAAAGAAAGGATTAGCCTTATGTTCTGAAATTAAAATACAGGCTAAATATGGTAAAGACAAAGGATCACGAAGAAAAGAGTTAGGAAATTTCTGTCAAGACTTTGGACTAGAAAAAATCAGTGATCCACCTAGTAAAAGAAAACAATTCAAGAAAACTGATAGAAAAAAGAGTTTTAGAAGATCTAGAAATAATCAACAGAATAATAAAAAATCAAATAAATTTAAAGACAAGAAAATTATCTGCTATAAATGTGGAAAACCGGGTCATCAGACTCTGATGAAGAAAATCACGAATCATCAGACTCTGATGACTCAGGATCTACTCAATTCTAATATGTCATAACAAAAGAAGTAGAAAAAGAGGCTTTATTCCAACTCATAGATAAAATTGAAGATCCAGCCATAAAACAAGAATATTTTATTAAATTAAAAAACTTAATTTTCCAAGAACAAAAAACTATTTTAGAAGAACCATTTAGTTTATAAAAAATGATAAGCAAAAGACCTTCATCAAGCATATTCTCCTCTATAACTACCAAAGACCTTCAAGCTGAAGTTAACAATCTGAAGAAAGAAGTTAATGCCTTACAAGAACAACTTATTCTAAGTGAAGCAAAAGACTTAGAATTAGAAACCAAAATTGCTCATCTTGAATTAAATAAACATGGTAGTGATGAACAATCTTCAGACTCATCCTCTAATAGCAGATCTAAAGAAGACATTAATATTAATGACGAAACTTTCATAAATGTTATTGATCAAATAAATTTCCAAAAATGGTATGTTTATATAACCATAAAAGTTGAAGATTTCGTGCTTAATACTATCGCTCTATTAGACAGCGGAGCTGACCTCAATTGCATTTGCGAAGAGATTATTCCTTCAAAATATTATCATAAAACTACAGAAAAGTTACCAAATGCAAATGGTGTAAGAATGAAACTTAATTACAAAATCCCCAGTACATCTGTTTGTAACGGTGGATATTGTTTCAAAAATACTTTTATAATGGTAAAAGATTTAGCACAAGAAGTCAAATTAGGAACACCTTTTTTAACACAAATATACCCCTTTAAGGTCAATAGACTTGGTGTTCATACTAAAATAATGGGAACTAAACTAACATTCAAATTTCTTAATCCCATTACACAATCAGATGTTACTCTACTTCAGACCTCATATGTAACAAAAAATATAGACCTTATTACTAGAAAGTCACTATTAATTAACTCTCTCACTAAAGAGATATCCAATCTTAAAATTGAAGAAAGATTAAAAAATCCTAACCTTCAACTAAAGATAAAAGACCTAGATGATCTTTTTAGACGATCAGTTTATTCAGATTCCCCGACTGCATTCTGGGAAAGAAGAAAACATCAAGTAACTCTACCTTATGAAAAGGGATTTAAGGAAATAGATATTCCCACTAAAGCAAGACCTATACGAATGAATTTCGAACTTCTAAACCATTGTAAAGAAGAAATAAAATCCCTTTTAGACAAAAAAGTTGATTAGAGAACCTAAGTCTCCTTGGAGCTGTGCAACCTTTTATGTTAATAATCAAGCAGAAAAGGAAAGGGGAGTTCCCCGTCTTGTTATTAATTATAAACCACTTAAAAAAAAAATTCTCCAATGGATTAGATATCCTTTACCAAACAAAAGAGATTTACTTGATAGACTTTTTGATTCTAACATATACTCAAAATTTGATATGAAAAGTGGATTTTGGCAAATACAAATAAAAGAAGAAGATAGGTATAAGACAGCATTCACAGTCCCCTTTGGACACTATGAATGGAATGTAATGCCATTCGGGTTAAAAAACGCCCCTTCTGAATTTCAAAAGATCATGAATGATATCTTTAATCCCTACTCTACTTTCACAATAGTTTATATAGATGATATTTTAATATTTTCCAAAACAATAGATGAACATTGTAAACACCTAAATACCTTTTTTTCATATTGTCAAGAAAAATGGTTTAGCTGTCTCAACCCTAAAAATAAAATTATTTCAAACACAAATAAGATTTTTAGGTCATAACATTTACAAGCAGACGATAAAACCAATAAATAGAAGCATATAATTTGCCAACAAATTCCCAGATGAAATAAAAGATAAAACTCAACTCCAAAGATTTTTAGGATGTTTGAACTATATATCAGATTTCTTTCATAATCTTAGACAAATGTGCACCCTCTTATTTCAAAGGCTTAGGAAAAACCTGCCTGCTTGGACCGAGGAACACACGAAAATAGTTCGTATGATGAAAAATAAGGTAAAGACCCTTCCTTGTATAAACATTCCTCATTCCTTTACCTATATGATAGTTGAAACTGATGCCTCAGAAATAGGTTACAGAGGAATATTAAAACAAAGACTAACACAACAATCTAAAGAAACTTTAGTTAGATATTATTCTGGTGTATGGTCTGGACCACAAAATAATTATAGTAATGTTAAAAAAGATGTACTTTCTATTGTTTCATGTATTTCAAAATTTCAAGATGATCTTTATAACAAGAAATTTTTACTTCGTGTTGATTGTATATCAGCCAAAGAAATTTTACAAAAGGATGTTCAAAACCTGGTTTCAAAACAGATCTTTGCTAGATGGCAAGCCATAGTCTCAGTCTTCGATTTCGAAATAGAATTCATAAAAGGAGAAAAGAATTCTTTACCTGATTTTCTTACAAGAGAATTTTTACAGGGGAAAACAACACAATGAAATTTATTTATAAAATATGGAAGGAGAAGATTGAACGAGATCTTTGGATTCTACCAGTCCAAGATGTGATCGTTTCTATTCTCCATGGCCATCCTGATCAACAAATGATTGATTTTCTGAAGGAATTAAAATTAGAAGCCAGGAAAAGATTAAATAGGATTCCATTTTGATAAATGTTTCTTTCAGCAACTGCTTTCTTACAAAAGAATTTGTACAGGGTTTAACATGAAGACTGTTATTGTTAACCCTCATTTCAAAAATGTGAGAAAACAAATAGAGCAAGATTTGAAAATACCATTTCTTCGGGCAATGTTCAGACTATCTATGATAAGAGTAGCTCCAGATTTTGACTTAATCTTAGTTATTGACCAAAGGTTACAAATTGCAGATAAAAGATTCCAAAGAATTCCATTTTAATGGAATCAAGCAACATAAAATAGATCCCACAGGATTATGAGCTTGTCCCTGCAAGTTCATCTATGGTTCCAGTCCACAATCAGTTCCAGTCCTTCTCTCGATATCCTCCTCTCTCATACCAAGAAGTTCTTTCCGTACCAAGAACTCCTGCCAAACATAATCCCAAAAGAGAGACCCCTTACTATAAATATGTTACTAAACCAAGTCCAATACAAGAAGTCTATCTAACTCCAGAACATGAAATTTTAAGCCAAACACAAATAGCGCCCTTCATCACAAAATTATTCCCTAAAGACTTTCCGTGGTTTCCCGATGACACCAAAAAGACCAGAAAATTCTACGAACTTATCCTCATAGACTCTGGCTCTGTAGAGATTATTCACAGAATGTGTGATGCAGACCCCACAAAAATCAACTTCTCTAAGATCAAGATCCTTCAGGTTTTGTCAGTCTCTGGATGGTCTGACCCTTGGGCACTCAAACCATTTTCAGTTCCCCAAGCAGTACCAGGATATTCTTACATGGATTATAAAATGACCTGGAGCTACTGCCTACTAGTAAGACCCTTTAACCACTCATGGTTTATATTTTTTGACAGAAAATGCAACGACCACATTCCAGTATGGCTTTATTAATGGTGGTATCACTTTGGTGCTACCACTGATATATTTCCAGACTCAGCCAGACTTGCATATGACTACTACTACAAGCACTCACCAGACAAACTTTTCACCAGATCACTACGATTTCACAGGGACACGGGTTTAGCATGGATTCTTTGCTGGACCTACGAGACCCTACAAATTCTCCCAAAGCCCTTTCCCTTAACCCTGTGTAGAAGATATAAAATTCGATGGTGGGAAAAATTTGACCTCAGTGTTCTCACAGTTTAAAAGGCCCATGATATTCTCACCAAAAAGAAGTCCAATTACAAACCACAAAGCCCAAACACAAAGCCACAAACAAATGTCCAAACAAATGACCATCAATCACCAAATTCCCCAATAAATTTCACTGCTGAACAACTTCAACAGTGGAAAGAGTTCCAAGCCTTCCAGAATTATATGGCAGCCCAAAAACAACAGGCCAGTACTTCGAGTTCCCCACATAGTTCACTTGTCAAAGATGATCCTGAACAAGATAGCCAAGACCCTTTTGATTTTTAGTTATATTTTATATAAAAAAAATTATGAGAAAGAGTGTTTGTATGAGTGTATGTAAATATTTATGTAAGTAGGTTTTATGTATGTATTATATACGCATACAGTGTAATCAGCAGACCGCAGACCACTCAAGCCATCAAGAGAAGAAAGACGTATACTGATGGAAAGAAAAGACGACAACAGTCACTATGCACTGTTCACTATTCACGACAAAAGTTACTATGCACTATTTCAACTTTTACTATTCACTTCGCACTATTCGCAAGAGCCAAAGAGACATCTACCGCCATGCATGCGGGAAAGAAGACTTCATCATCTACTTAGAGAATAGATTCATCACATGCCTACAGTTGAACTACAAAAGACGTATGCAATGACGTCAAATGTAGATCAACTCTTGCCTATATAAAGAAGGATACAAATCGAAGAAAAGAATCGAAAATCAGAGAGCACAAAAATCCCTCTTGAATTCTCAAAACTCTTGTCATTTTCTTTCCGGATTTCAAGTTGTTAAGTTCTTATTTGAAGAAAACTTTGCATCTTTGTAAGTCTTTCTTATTCCTTAAAGTACCATAAATTGCTTGTATGTTAGAGTCTTGAGATAATATAAAAGTTTTATATGATAATTTTTCTTTGTTTAAGTTTTATGTTCATTTTTATGTATTTTTAAGTTTCATTACTATAAATTATATTATAATTATACCTAGGTTATACCTATAAAAAAAGGCTTTATTCCAACTCATAATAAAAATTGAAGATCCAGCCATAAAACAAGAATATTTTATTAAATTAAAAAACTTAATTTTCAAAGAACAAAAAGCTATTCCAGAAGAACCATTTAGTTTATCAAAATTGATAAGCAAAAGACCTTCATCAAGCATATTCTCCTCTATAACTACTAAAGACCAATCTTCAGACTCATCCTCTAATAGCAGATCTAAAGAAGACATTAATATTAATGACGAAACTTTCATAAGTGTTATTGATCAAATAAATTTCCAAAAATGGTATGTTTATATAACCATAAAAGTTGAAGATTTCGTGCTTAATACTATCGCCCTATTGGACAGCGTAGCTGACCTCAATTGCATTTGCGAAAGGATTATTCCTTCAAAATATTATCATAAAACTACAGAAAAGTTACAAAATGCAAATGGTGTAAGACTGAAACTTAATTACAAAATCCCCAGTACATCTGTTTGTAATGGTGGATACAACAACAACAACAACAACAACAACAACAACAACAACAACAACAACAACAACAACAACAACAACAACAACAACAACAACAACAACAACAACAACAACAACGTGGCCAGTGTATCCCGCTTGTAACGGTGGATATTGTTTCAAAAATACTTTTATAAGGGTAAAAGATTTAGCACAAGAAGTCATATTAGGAACACCTTTTTTAACACAAATATACCCCTTTAAGGTCAATAGACATGGTGTTCATACTAAAATAATGGGAACTAAACTAACATTCAAATTTCTTAATCCCATTACACAATCAGATGTTACTTTACTTCAGACCTCATTTGTAATAAAATATATAGACCTTATTACTAGAAAGTCACTATTAATTAACTCTCTCACTAAAGAGATATCCAATCTTAAAATTGTAGAAAGATTAAAAAATCCTAACCTTCAACTAAAGATAAAAGACCTAGAAGATCTTTTTAGATGATCAGTTTGTTCAGATTCCCCGACTGCATAGAAGAAAACATCAAGTAACTCTACCTTATGAAAAAGGATTTAAGGAAATAGATATTCCCACTAAAGCAAGACATAAACAACTTTTAATGTGATTTCTCATTATTGAATAGCAAGGCTCTATCAATTATGCTCATACGTTCTACATGGCCAGTGAATGCCTTGGGCTGCAAACCCTTAGTCAGTGGATCTGCGATCATGAGATCAGTCCTGATATGCTCAAAGGACACCCTACGTTTCTGTACTTCCTTCTTCACCGACAAGAACTTTAACTCCATGTACTTAGCACCCCTCGAGTACTTGTCGTTCTTTGAGAAGAAGACGGCTGCGGAGTTATCCCAATAAATTCTCAGCGGCCTGGCTATACTGTCGACAATCCCAAGCCCTGAGATAAAGTTCTGCATCCACAATGCATGAATCGTGGCCTCAAAGCATGCCACAAATTCAGCCTCCATAGTGGAAGTAGCAATGACATATTGATTTCCACTTTTCCATGATACTGCCCCACCAGCTAGTAGGAACAAGTAGCCAAACGTCGATTTCCTACTATCAACGCATCCGACAAAGTCTGAATCTGAATATCCAATGACCTCAAGATGACCGGATCTCCTATATGTAAGCATGTGCTCCTTGGTGCCTTGCAAGTACCTAAGAACCTTTTTAGCAACTTTCCAGTGGTCCAATCCAGGGTTACTTTGATATCAACCCAGCATTCATACAACGAAGCTGATATCGGGTCGAGTACAAGTCTGAACATAGCTCAAACTCCCCACCACTGATGCATAGGGAATATTCTCCATTTCCTTTCGTTCCAACTCATTTCTAGGACCTTGCATTTTACTGAACTTGTCCCCTTTCTGTATTGGAACTATCCCTGCTGAGCATTTATCCGTTCTGTACCTCTCTAAGATCTTTTGAATATAACTTTTCTGAGACAATCCCAACAATCCCTATGTTCTATTACGGAATATTTCTATCCCAATCGCAAAGGATGCCTCACCCAAATCCTTCATTTCAAAGTTATTTGAGAGATACTTCTTTACATCATGTAACATACCAATATCATTTGCAGCTAGCAGAATGTCATCAACATATAGAACTAAAACGACAAACTTACTCCCACTAATCTTCATGTAGATACATCGATCAACGAAGATCTCTACAAAGTTGTATGACGTAATAGTTTCATCAAACTTTAAGTACCACTGTCGGGAAGCTTGTTTTCGTCCATATATTGACTTTCTCAGCTTACACACTAAGCTTTCCTTTCTTGTGGCCAAAAACTCTTCAGGTTAACTTCCTCCTCTAGTTCATCATTGAAAAAGGTGGTTTTCACATCCATTTGGTGAAGCTCGAGATCATAATGAGCCACCAAAACCAAAACAATTCTCAAAGAGTCCTTCTTTGAAACTAGAGCGAAGGCCTCCTTGTAGTCAATGCTATCCTTCTGGGTGAAACCTTTAGCAACAAGGTTGGTATTATACCTTTCAATGTTCCCTTTTGAGTCTCGTTTGGTCTTAAAGACCCACTTAGACCCAACCGTCTTGGAACCTTTAGGCAACTCAACCAAATCCCAGACTTTTGTCACCCATCGACTGGATTTCTTCTTTCATGACATTTAACCACAAATCAGAATTGTTACTTTCCATGGCTTTTTTGAATGAGACTGGATCTTCATCAATGCTTAAGTCACATTCATCTTCAAGAGCATACATCACATACTCATCTGAAATGGCTGATCTTATTTCCCTTACAGATCACCTTAATGGTTTATGTGGTATACTTATCTCTTCTTGTACTGTGACTGGCTCATCATCCATATTCTTATGATATGGAATTTGGACACCATCTTGTTGTTCCATTATGTCATTAGGCTGTGAAACGACAAATGGTACAACAACCTTAGAAGAAACAACAGGTGAAGGAACTTCAACCCGAATTTCTTGAATGTCCACCTTTCGTTGTTCACCACTCCCACTGATTTGACCATTCTCTATGAACCTAGCATTGCCCGTCTCAACTATTCTCGTACTATGGTTAGGACAGTAAAACCTATCCCCCTTGGACTTTTCTGGATAACCAATGAAGAAACCACTGGCTGTTCGCAGATTAAGTTTATTTTCTTGTGGATTATACACCCTTACTTCTGCTTGACAACCCCAAACCCGAAGGTGCCTTAAACTGGGTTTCCTTCCTATCCACAGTTCATAAGGGGTCTTAGAAACTGCCTTACTAAGAACCCGGTTAAGCAGGTATGTCGCAGTCATTAATGCGTGTGCCCACAATGCAAAAGGTAAGGTAGAATTGCTTAACATACTCCTAACCATTTCAATTAATGTACCATTCCGCCTTTCAGCAACACCGTTCTGCTGAGGTGTACCAGACATTTTGTATTGCGCACAAATGTCTCTACTTTCGAGGAACTTTGTGAATGGACCTGGACATTGTCCACTCTCATTGTATTTTCCATAAAACTCACCACCTTGATCAGATCTCATTATCTTTACTTTTCTATCTAATTGCCTTTCCACTTCGTCAATGAACATTTTTAGGACATTCACAGACTGAGCCTTTTCATGCAATTGATATATGTAACCGTACCGTGAGTAATCATCAGTGAAGGGGATGAAGTACCTTTCTCCGTTCCAAGAAGAAACGTCAAATGGACCGCAAATATCGGTGTGAATTAACTCAAGAAGCTGAGTGCTTCTTGTGGCCGATTTCTTTGTAGTGTGCTTAGTCTGCTTTCCCTTAATGCAGTCTACACACACATCAAGATCCCTAAAATCCAAATGAGGAAGAATTTCACTCTTCGCCAACCTCATTAATCTTTCCTTGGAAATATGACCTAATCTTTGATGCCACGAGTAAGCAGAACTTTCATTAGATGCACTACTCTTAATTCCCACATTACTAATGGATTCAGAAAATTTAATGTCAAGATTGAACTTTTAAAGTGAATCAATCAAAGTACCACTACCATAAAAGTAATCATTCCGGTACAGTGAAAAACCAGCATGCCCAAACTTAACATCAAAACCTAAATCGTCAAGTCTACTAACAGAAACAAGTTTTCTAGCACAATTAGATACATAGAGACAACCCTTAAGATCTATGTGACAACTGGTGTCCATGATCAATCTATATGTCCCAAGGCCTTCAATACATGCCTTCATCCAATTCCCCATGAACAAGTACTGTTCACTTCCTTTTATGGGCTGGATCGTACTGAATCCCTGTTCAATATGAGAAACATGAGTAGTAGCACCAGAGTCTATCCACCAAATAATATTAGGCACTTCCATAAGGTTCGACTCAAAGAAAACAAAACAATAATGAATACCTTTCTTGTCAAACCATGCCTTTCTTTTCGGACAATGCTTCTTGAAGTGTCCCAATTTCTTGCAAAAGAAACACTTCATTTCCTTCTGAACAAGGCCTTCACTAACTTTCTGTCAAGCCTTGTCCTTCTTGTCCTTCCTACTTGGATTTCCTTTACTGCCGTTGGCACCATTATGACCCGTGAGGTGAACTGACTGTTCTGTCATCTTTTGCTTTAATCTCCTTTCCTCCTGTACGAGCATGGTTGTTAACTCCTTAATGTTCCAATTTTCCTTAATGGTGTTGTACTTCACCTGGAACTGATCAAACTCAAGAGGTAGAGAGTTGATGACAAATTAGACAAGAGATGTCTCATTTACGTTCATCCCCATGGTTGTCAACTTTGCTGCCAAATTAGACATATGCATCACATGATCATGGATAGGCTGAGACCAGTCAAATCTCTTCGTAGTCAGCTCAAACATAAGGCTTCCTACAATTGACTTGTCAGCCAAATTCGACTTTGAATACTCTTTCATTGCAAATAAGAATTCCCTTGCACTCTCTGTCTTAGGAAGAGATGACTTAAGGTTTTCTGCCATCGTCATCCTCATAAGGCTCAAACCTAGCCAGTTAGACTGCTCCCACGACTCATAAAATGACTTTTCTGCGTCGGAGCTAGCCTATGTAATGGAAGTGGGCGGTACTTCTGTAATGATTGCAAGGTCCAGGACCATAATACCCAATGTGAATCGGATCTGTTCGGAACAATCATCATAGTTGAGCCCATTAAACTTCACGATAGAGTTTGCAGATGCAAAAAGATTTGATGAAGCTGCAGACAATTATACATGCTTACCTATTAGTGCTTTGAAACTTTAATACAGATTCAGACAATAAACCTTAAAACATGTATTCAAGCAACCTTTGGGCAATACTCAAACACACATACAATCATCGATGCTAAATATATAAACTTTAATAGACAATCACCACACACATAACACAAATAAACATGTTATCTTCGGATATACATACTACCCATCCTAGTTGTGGAAAATCATCCATTTAATATTATCAACTATACGGAGTATTCAATTATCCACCTTTGGGTGATCTCCAAGAATTATAGTCAATAAAATCAAGTGTTCAATCAAACCTCTATGTCATTTAGCATCCTTTAATCATGAGCAATTGACAACCATAAATCAAAGTTTAAATTTCCTTTCAACCAGGCCACTTTGGTGACTAACAAGTTCCTTACATAATTTAGACGATGCATTAGCATACCTTAATGCATAGATAAATATCTTTTATAATGTGATTAAACCATATAACACATATAATCTTTATACTATATGAATTTTAGGTTAAACCTAAAACCCACTTTAATGCCGATTCCAAATCAATTTCATACCGATATAACATAATACGTCTCAATTTCAGAGACAAAATCAAAACATGATGAATCGATAACTACGGCAAAGACAATTTTGTAAAACTTTAATAAATTTAAACACTGTGTATATCAATATTCCACACATATTCAATTAAAAATGCAATAGGCCATATCGGAATTCCGTAACCGACACTTCAATCCAAGCTTGATCACGGAAATTAAACATAACATAAAACAAATCAATATTTCATGAATTTGCTGATCGATTGATACTTCATAGAGGAAGAAAACGAAGTCAACAATTACGGCTGACCAAAACCCTCTTTTCCCCAAAGAGAACGCGCCTCAACGCGCGGCTCCTACATACCCCCAAATTCAATCAAACCCTAAACGCCCAAACCCAAATCTGAAATTTCGATCTAGAAGAACACTCAAATCCTCTACTAATCTCATCCAAATCCATCACAAAAATCAGAATAGGACTCGTCACATCAAATTAAAGGGGTTTCGGCATTGGATCTGACACACAAAACTCATTCCGATCGAAGTTGTTTCTAGTTTCTCTCTCATGGGGGTCGGCTTTTCATGTGAAATCAAATCAAGTCTAGGGGAAACCTACTTCTGCATCGACTCAGCCTTCCTGATGGCTTCCTCCATCTTTGGAGCCTCTCTCTCCCCTCTTGGGGCGGCCTATCTCTCTCCTCTTCGAGTGGCCTGGCTCGGACGATTAGATGGATCTTCCGTTCATGTGAGACTGGCTCTGAAATCTGACCATGGGAAGTTTCGGCCTCATCATTACTACTCTAGTCTTCTGTAGTGTCATGGGATCTTCCGTCTTGGTAGGTATGATACTCCATCTCGAATCCTTTACCTGCATCTCCATCTGCTTTCTAGAACTCTAAACAAACATAAAAAAAGGGGGAACAATTTGGCCTATAAAAACCTTTTCAATGTGAAATTAAATGCTACCTCTCTCTGTTTTCTGCTTTCTTCTTTAATCTCCAACAACTTTCTCTTCCAAAATTTGTCTTTTTCTTATACTATTTTGCACTGCTTCTTCATTGAATCGACCTTAATGGCAAACTAACCACCACCTGCTGGGAAGGGGGGCTTCTCTGAAGCTTCATCGAACCCCATTACTACCCAACCAAAAGGGAAGGACAGTTCCTCTGAGTTTGTTCTGAACCCCAAAAACCCCAACAAACCCAACACTTCCTCCAAGTAACGTAAAAGTGACAAAGGAAAAAGGAAGATTGACCTCTCCTCCTTCTATGACCAACTACAAGAGTTCCAACCCAAATACAGATTTGAAACCAATGCCATTCTTTTTGGTAGAGTCTTTGGTGCCCCAATTTAATTCAAAAAGCTTGAGCCCAAACTTTCTAGTGATTGGGTGGGTCTCTCTAGTGACCTTCAGATTCTGGAACTTCCCAACAAGTGGTTTGAGATTAGATTCTCTGATCCCTCTGACCTTCTTGCTGTTTGGGCGGCTCGACCTTTCCATGTGTTTAGGCAGCTCATTGTGCTCAAGCAATGGAGCCAATCCTTTGACCCTCATCTGGAAAACACAACCTCCCTTGATATGTGGGTTATGATCACCTCCATACCCGAAGCCTACAAGAAACCTGATGCCTTGGCTGCTATCATTAGAAACAACCAGTTTGGTACATTTATTAAAGCAGACACTATTGTTGACCCAAATGCTAAGTATGCTAGAGTGTGTATCAACCTTGATCTGGGTCCCATCATCCCAAACACAATTCTGATCCCTGTTAACAAAAAGGAAGTTTCTGCCCATGTGATTTGGTTTGAAGAGTTCCCTGCTGGTTGTGGGAACTGTGGTGGGCAAGACCACATTTTCACTCAATGCTTCTTCCATATCCCAGCTCAAAAGAAAATCCAGGTTACATTAAAAAAACCCAGCCACCACTCTCCTATCCCTCAATGTTCTAGTGATTTCAGAGATTGGACCAAGGTTGGGAAAAAAGGGAAGCCATTCAACCTACCTAACCCCATCAAGGCCTTTAGCAACAAACCCTATATCACTGGCAAATGGGATGTTTCCATTAACTTTGAAGCCCTTTCTAACTCTTCTTCATCCTCTAAGGATACCCAATCACCATCTGAGAGTGCCTTTGCACCTGTTGTCAATCTGCCTTCTGCATCTGTTGTCAACCTACCCCAAGCTTCATCACCACCTACTGTCAATCTTCCCTTTGAGGGCACCTTTGTTGCTGCATAGCACATTCCTCCTCCTGGCCCTGGTGCCCAGACTTTTGTTGTGTCCCATGCTCCTCCTGGTGTTCCTAATGGTAGCCCAGCTTATGCTGCTGCTGGCTTCATTAGAAATCCGGAGGGTATGGCCACCATGGTGCCTCCACAGGGCCTTGTCACCTAGGTTATTGACCAGTCCTACTGTGTACCTGTTGCTGATGGTTTTATGGCTCATGAGCCCTCTCATGATGATATCTTGGAGCACAGTTTCCCCCTCCCCAACCCAAACCTATTCTCTGATATTGGAGCCGAGGTGGATTCAGAAACTCTTCATTGTTTGCAGTGAGGATGACCTCTTGAGAGATGATTATGAAGATTATCTAGTAGATGATCCTATGGAGGAATACAAGGCTCCCGACCCCCAAGTTGAAGTGCTCTCTGAGCCTTCTTTCCACTTAATACACTCCAACTCCACAGTTGTGAGAATGATCTCAGCCACTGATACTGCACCCAAAGATGTTTCCACTTCTGGCTTCTTCAAGAGAAGGGTTCATGGAGGGGAGGAGGACACTGCCAGCTCCAACCTGAAGAGGAGCAATAATAGCAACTAAGTCTTATGAATCACGAGTTTTTGCCAAGCAATGGGGTTACTTGGCCACTTCCCCAGACCTTTAGTGATCTGCACTGCCTCTGTCTTGGCAAAACCTTGATGTTTGTCATATTTATGTAACCTTTGGCAATTTCTGGATGTTTTTAGAACTTAATCATGCTAGTGTTCCTATGTACTGCTGCATCTTTAACTATGGCCTCTTTTGGTGTAAGATATTTGCCACTGGATGTGGATGTAATCTCTATCTACTTAATATGATGCATATTTTAAGTAATCTGATCCTTTTCTGTACTTGGCTATGATCTAAACTATTTCTAACATACCTAAGACTGTTTTGGACATCAATGTTTATCCACTACTATACACTTGTTTATCAGCTTCTAAATAACCATATTATTGACAACCCTCGGGGGGTTAATCCCCTCGAGATTATGTATCTTAACTCTGAATTGCAGGAGGCCCCTTTGGTTCTTCCCTTTGACAATATATCTCTCCACTGCACAGATGCTCACCCTTGGGTGGTTGATGCCACTATTTCTACTGCTGCTTTAGAAACCTTGTGGTGGTTTCTACTCTCTTCATCACTACTAGTAAGTAACCAAAACAACAACCTAAACACTTATAAGAATTTTACATTGGTTTATCCTGACATGTGGTCCTCCTATTGTGTGCACATGCCCACCCAGCTTCTGACAAACTCATCTATAACCCCTCCTAAAATCATTGATTATTACTACTTGTGGGTGAAACTATCTCATCAATTTGACCCATTTAGTACTGAATTATTCTTTAGAATGGCTAGCCTTATTTGTTATTACAATTACTCAACCAACCTGATCACATCTTTGACTTATTGTTCTAGGGCTGACTTGGATTTATCCCAATTTAATTTACCCTGTTCTTATACCATTATTAGCTTGAACAAAAAATATAAAGACCTTACACCCATCCATCACCCTAGGACATATTATCTGATGAAAAGCAACTATAAATTAGGCTCTCATAATACACCCATACAACAACCAGCATGCAGGATTTTTATTAAGTGTAATTTAAAGGGTGTTTCCAACTGTTGTTCATCCTCCTCTCAGACCAATCAGCTATTCAAGTCAACCATTGGAAAGTACATAGCAATCAAACTTAAGCTATATAAAACACATGCTTCTAATCATGGATTATATGCTAACTTTTTAATGACCATCTCACTTGCTAGGTTTGTATCTGTTTCAGCAGGGAGCCTTTCCATTGCGTTAAAGTTTCTCCTTTCTTGTTTTGGTGGGTTTCCTTTGTTCTCTACGCTTTCTACTATCAAACCCAAGAACTGCATGCTCAAACATATGAAGCTACTGCGACATTCAGACACCATATGGTTTCTTGGTCCCTTCAGAACAAATTTTACTTTGTTTACCAATTCCTTTTGTAATGATATTGTATACTCTATATTTAGACTCTCAGCTTCACTATACCCAACTTCAAGTGAGCATAAGTTTATATCTGGTACAACAAAACTGATTTCAATACATAGACCGCGCTGTATCAGACCATACTGTATTAGATCTACTTCTATGCTTATTAGAATAACAACATCCATTACAAGGGACCATATGCACACAAAATCTAATAGTATTTATGGAATCTCTATCACCCTCATGGGGTTTCACTGTGTCTACTCCCTCCAAACTGAAATAATATCAACCTCCATGGATCATCTTGTGGTCCATCACATGATATTACCCCGCCCATACAAAAATCTGAATAATGAAGTTTATCTTCTGGAATGTTCGTGGCCTTAATAGGAAAAACATCTGGACTCATATAGAATCCACCTGTAGAAGCGACCGCATTAAAATACTAGCCTTAGCAGAAACGAAGCTACAACACCTCCCGCCTGACAACTGTTGGAAAAAACCTGGGTTTGATAACATGTTTTTCTGCCCTTCGGCTGGTCTTTCTGGTGGTCTCTGTCTTCTCTGGAAGGCATCGCATTTCAACAATGAACTCTTTGAAATTGTTAACTCTGACAACAGAACCATTCAGGCAAAGTACACCAACCAAACTTTACCGGTTACAATCATGATAATATTTGTATATGCTCCCCCACACGAAAAAGATAAGGAAGAATTATAAGGATACCTATCTGACACAACTAAGAACATTAAGGAACCATTAATCGTAATGGGGGATCTTAATGAAATCCTTGACCCTACTGATAAACTAGGTGGTCTTCCTCCTAGTATGCGTAGATTCCACAAACTTTCTGAATTCATCACTACACATAATCTTATAAACACTCCGACAATTGGAAATAAATTCACTTGGAGAAGAAGATCATATGGAGAGGACAATACCTTTGAGAAATTAGACAGAGCTTTGGTAAGCCATACTCTTCTACAACTTTTCCCTGATCTAAACACGAAGAACCATGCATTCATTAAATCAGACCATACTCAAATAACACTGGACCTAGTGGATAAGAGTAAGCCGAGGCTACAACCTTTTAAGTTCGAAATGGCTTGGACAACAAGGCCCGAATTTGAGACCCTTGTCAAAAATGCTTGGCGAGTGGACGTACTGGGATCATACCTTTACAAATTGACAAAAAAAACTTGTAGAAGTGAAAAAAAAGAGTAAGATTTGGAGCGAGAACACCTACGGAATTATTTTTCGACAACTTTCAGCAGTTGAGGATAAATTGCAAGAACTACAATTACAGCTCTGCAACGCTTACGATAACAAAACTGACAAGAAAATCAAAAGGCTTACAATCAAGCATGCCACGCTTCTTAGATACCAAACTACATACTGGGGCCAACGAGCTAATAAACAACATATAAGATTGACAGTTGCTAACATGAAATATTTCCACAGGATTACAACAGGGAGGAGAAACAGAAACATAATAAAAACCATACGCACAAACGCAGGAATTATGGTCACAACTGATAAAGAAATATGAGAGTCCATTAAGCATGACTTCGTGCAACGATTCCATGCTACCCGAAGACAAATTATCCTGAGTACTTTACTCAATAACATAACCACAGAGATCACCCCTGATGACAATGAGTGACTTACTGAAATTAAAAATGCGGTCTTCAACTTAGCAAATGACAAATCACCGGGACTCGACGGTTTCCCAGCAGGTTTTTTTAAGAAATACTGGCCTATTGTTGGCCCTTCTGTGACTAAGGATGTCAAAAGCTTCTTCATTAGCGGCATATTACTAAAGCAGGTCAATCACACATTCATTGCACTTATCCCAAAGTGCGACGATCCAACAACTACATCACATTACCAACCCATCAGCTTATGCTCAACAACGTATAAGATAATTTCTAAAATACTAACAACAAGACTAAAGAAACTAATCCCTAAAATTATTAACCCCTTGCAGAGTGCATTCACTGCAGGAAGGGCCATACAAGACAATATACTAATAGCGAATGAGATCTTTCACTCATTCTCAAAGAAGAGGAGAAAAACTGGCTGGATGGTAGTTAAACTAGACATGAAAAAAGCTTTTGACCTTGTCGATTGGAATTTCTTGCTTTCAGTTTTAACCAATTTTGGGTTCTCAGAACGTTTCACAGGATGGATTCGGGAATGCATAACGACGGTCTCTTACTCTGTCCTAGTAAACAACGAACCAACTGATCTATTTGCTCCCCAACAAGGGCTTCGACAAGGCGACCCTCTATCCCCATATCTCTTCCTCGTACTATCAAAAGTC
This sequence comes from Persicaria tinctoria, assembly GCA_037127255.1. Taxonomy (NCBI): domain Eukaryota; kingdom Viridiplantae; phylum Streptophyta; class Magnoliopsida; order Caryophyllales; family Polygonaceae; genus Persicaria; species Persicaria tinctoria. The sequence goes on along the minus strand of JBANSL010000012.1, from coordinate 33,844,268 downwards.
TTAGCTCGTGGGCTACTTAAGGAATCTACAGTTCCCGGTAGTCACCTGGGCATAACGATCACGCGAAACGGAACAAGAATCCCATTCCTGACTTTTGCGGATGACATAGTCATATTTGCGTCGGCAACAAAAACTGGTTGTGACCAAATAAACAAAGTTCTTCGGAATTCTCTTCCCTTTTCGGGCAAAGGGTAAACATACATAAATCACATTTCCAAACGACTCCTAACATGACGACTACTCAAAAGAATGCAATACACAACGAATTAGAGATCCCCTGCACGAGCAACCTAGGATCTTATCTAGGTTGCCCAATCATTTGTGGTAGAGCTAACAAGGACACTTTCAATGACCTCCTAATCACAACTAAATCACAGATGCACAAATGTAAAGTCAATTGTCTGTCTCAGGCAGGTCGATGAACCTTAATTAAAACCACTCTATCGGCGAAACCACTACATCTTATGCAGTGTTTCTTATTACCAAAATCTATACACACGGAACTGGACAAAATCAATCGGAATTTCCCTTGGAACAAGGGGCCAATACATAAGCCACTTATTAGTTGGTATGAAGTTTGCAAGGAAAAAAACAACGGCGGACTAGGACTACGTAACTCAGAGGATATGAACAAGGCATTGCAACTAAAACTATTATGGAAAATACTGGCTGAGCCTAGAAATCCATGGGTAACACTAATCACAAAAAAATACCTACGACAACAAAACATACTAAACTACCGCAAAAAGGGAGGCTCATCCTGGCAATGGGCACAACTCACTAAACTCATACCTCTGTTTAAGGGTGGTCTACGATGGTCAATTAGTAATGGAAAAAGCATAAACTTCTGGCTTGATCACTGGTTCGGAAGCTCACACCTAATAACACTAATATCGGCTGACATGCAGGTTGACACAGAAATCACCATTCAAAACTTTTTGACATATGATAACAAGTGGAACTTGGAATTACTTAGATCTACCCTTCAACATATCTTACCAACAGGATTAATAGACCTAATATCCACATACCCGATACCTAAAAATATACACACAGACAGGTTATACTGAAAATGGAGCAAAAATGGATGGTTCAACACTAGCTTAGCAATTCAAATGATTAACCACTACAAACAACACCAGAAATCGGACCTAAGATGGATTTGGAACTTAGATCTATCATCAAAAGTGAAAACACTACTTTGGAAAATAACGAAGAACGGTGTGCCCACTTCGGTTAAACTTGCCTCTCGTGGAATTGGGGTGTCTGCATCATGCCCTCACTGTGATTCTAACTATGAGGATCTAGCCCATCTTCTTTGGGAATGCCCGATAACAAGAGCAACAATAGCAAAAGCGGACCCTATCTTGACAAATATTCTACATACCTGCTTTACGCAAGGATTGGACATAAATAGTTGCCTTTGCTACATTAAAGAGAAAGCTGGGAGTAAAAAATTCAATGCTCTCGCTTTTTGCAGGTGGAGCATGTGGTACTTCAGGAACATGACTCTCTTTGGCAGTAACAAACCAGATACAAGAAGCATACTTTCGTTTGCAAGAGATGAACAAATAGGCTGGAATGCCTCAACTCGACCAGACGACAGTAAAGATGACCACTGTCGGCAAAACAAAAAAACCATGACCCATACCCAGCCTACAATATCAAGGAAAAGCTGTAAATGGAAGGCACCAAGAATTGGATACCACAAACTAAACTTTGATGGAGCTCTGTCTACTTCCTCTAAGGGCTCCTATGGTTTTGTCATCAGAAACGATACTGGCCCGCCCATTTTCTGCGGTTCTGGGCCTTCGTGTATTTCCTCTGTATCTGGTGCTGAGGGCTTGGGCCTCTGGAATGGACTCAATGCTTCTAGAGAACTTAACATAACAAATTTGATAATAGAAGGGGACAACCTGACTATTATTAACAGCCTTAAGGGCTGCGGGAAACCCTCCGGGGACTCTGAAATGATTGTCTCAGACAGTCTAGTCTCCCTGGGTTTCTTTCATTCAGTTGAGATTCGTCACGTGTTTAGAGAGGCTAATCGAGTTGCTGACCGTCTTTCGCACCTCAATTTCGTTTTCTCTGGCAATTCCGTACCTGACGACTCAGTTGTTCGTAATTTCGTCCGTCTGGACGCACTTGGTATTTAAGGATCCTTAATGACAAATTATTTCCGGTTAAAAAAAAAAGAGTCAACAATTACGACTTCCTCTTTTCGGAATTGAGAAGCAATCGATCGGTATATTGGCGGACCCATAAAGTTTTTAGCGGGGGGTCACCAAAGTAGTCGATAATAAGATCGAGAAAAAAATCTCAAAACACAACGTGATCGATAGTACAAGCTAGTGTTAACCTATGTTTTCGAAAATACTACAAATATATAATACGAAAATAAGGATAAAAAACGAAAAATAAAGATATAAAACGCAATAAATAAACATTGCATTATTAACATGTGATAATGTATAACTAGATATAAAAAAAATTTTAAACTTACGTAACTTCTTACCATATTCTCAAAATAAGTAATATAACATATGGTTTCGAAGCTCTCGAGATGAATTATAATATGTGAATGTCAATTTAAGTAAAATATTAAAGTATTATAGTATATTGAAATAGAAATAAAGTGATTAATACTGCGGTAATTTTCAAACATTCATAACTTTTTACTTATATGTCGGATTAGGACGTATTATATATCAAAACGAAGCTATCGATGAGGAGAATACACCTAGATAATTTTTCAGATGAGGAGGGGGTCACGTGACCCCTTAGGACTCCTCCTAGGTCCGCCTCTGATATATATAAACTTTTCGCAGTCGGTTCCATCCATATCGGTAAATACTATAATCCGATCATCCGAATGCATCAATTTAATGGTGAATTGTAGAAATCTAAACCCGCTCTGATAACAATTGTAATATTTCCATTCGATTTCGGTAATGAAATCAATCAAATCAGGATCTAGATTTCTATTAATTCAAACCCTAATTCTATATCGAAGACTAACCTTGATCCATGACCGTCTTCGCAGCGGAATAAGCAAATCGTTAGTCGATTTCTCGCCCCTTAGCCTTCACCTTTCTTTGTCTCCGATGGATGAGACTCCTTCCTAACTTCTCACGTCAACTTTCAACACCCTTTAGGAAAACTGATGAACGAGCATATAAAGAAGAGAGCGACCTTTTACATTACGTAACCGCTCTCCTGTTTATTTTCCATAACCGTTCACCCATTTATTTTCCCTATTAAAATTCCTTTATGAGATAGTCATCTATTAGTTTATTATAGGCAAGGGGTGAGGAAATACAAAATTACCCTCGGATTTAATTCTTTAACCGAGACCGGTCCATCACAGTTTCGACTTTTATATTAAATCGGACACCATAATATATATGGACTAAATACTCAATTAAACCTAGACACATGAGCCACATAAAATGTTTTTAAACATTCTAACATAGTGAATTGTATATCAATTATAGTTTTGACACTGTGGTGCCAAACAACACCCTGTTGCCAAGCCCGTCAACTGGCAGAGAGGAAAATAATTGGACGCAACTCGTTCAAGTGTCATCTGATTTGGGTACCCCATATGGAAGGACTTTGCATGTCCCATCATCAGCAGGATGCAGATGGATTGGAGTGAATCAGAGCAGAATGAAGTGCCCACGAAGCCTGTTCAGGTATGGTTAGCAGAGTACACTAAACTGTTTACTACTAAGGACACATTTAGCAGTAGGGATAAAGCTATAGAATGGGTAAAGAATAAAGGCAAAGAGAATCAAATGTGCATTGTGATCAGACGTGTTGTCAAGAGTGATGCGAGGACACTTGGTCGGACATGAATGTTTTGCGAGAGAGAAGGGTCGTACACACCCGTGAAAGATGACGTCCATAAACGCGTGAAGACGAAAAAACTTGGATGTCCATTCATGTTGAAAGTTTTAGAGAGTGAAAGGGGATGTTGGAAGGTGGAGATGATAGTAGGAGCTCACAACCACGAGATAGGCAGGACTTTGCATGGGCATGCGTTCACTGGAAGGCCTACAGCAACAGAGCATGAGTTGGTTAAGACCATGACCGAAAACTATGCGAAGCAGAAGAACATTTTGTCAGCTCTTCAAAAGAACCCCGGGAATTTGACAAAACTGAAGCAAGTGTACAACTTAAGAGGCAGCCTCCGAAAGCAGAGTATGCCGGGGAGAACCGTTCCCCAACAATTTTTTGTCAAGGTTAAGGAGTTGAATTATTTTGTGTGGCACAAAACAGCGCCAAACTCAGCGGTTTTGAGTGACATTGTCTGGCACATCCTAATTCTATTGCACTGCTGAAGGCATTCCCTTACGTACTTGTGATGAACGCAACATTCAAAGTGAACAGAGTTCGTTAATCTTGTTTAAGTTTCTGAGTCCATTGCAGATGTCAATATTAGAGAGCATTATATATATATTTAACACACTACTATGTAAATAGGTACAATATGCATTTCTTTGAAGTGATTGGCTTCACTTCTACGTGGAGGAACTACAACATAGCATGTGTATTTATGAGCGGGAAACTATTGAAAATTACTTGTGGGTTATGGGTGTCGTAGCTGAACTTCTCAACTTAGTCGGAAAGTCTCCTACTGTCATAGCCACCGACAGAGAGCTCGCTTTGATTAATTCCATTATAGTTGTCTTTCCCCAAACAAAGCGAATCCTATGTCGGCGTCATGTGCAAAAAAACTTGGAGGACAGAGCAAAGAAACTTACAAAAGACGTGAAGTTTCCAGATAGGTTTGCGAGAGGGTGCATGTCTTTACTCTGGTCACAGACCGAAGAGTAGTACGTCAGTGGATTGACTCGACTACGTGCTAGTTGGAGAACTAGATCAGGGTTGGTTAACTACTTTGAGTGGCAGTGGTTGAGAAACTATAAAGAAAATCTTGTTTCTGCTTGGACGGATAAGGTGTTTCATTTGGGAACCAGAAACACTAACATGTATGATTGATTTTTGTACTTAAAATGTATTCCATATCTTATTTGATTATACTATGTCTTTACTCTATGCCTACTTACTTCATTCCAGAGTCGAGAGTGCACATTCCACATTTAAGCAGTTCATGACTCCAAAGGGAGCAATGAGTCTTGATTTTATCTTCGACAACATGCATGTAGTCCTTGAGGTTCAAATAAGTGAAATTAAAGTATCGTTTGGGGAATCTCGGCTGAAAGGGATCCCGATGCTTCGTCGACTTTTTCGAGTTGCTTCTTCGATAGATGATTATTCAAATTGTCTTAACCCAAGTTATTCGTTATCTTGTACTTATAACCACAATAACGACACTCCGCTTCGATCTTCCCCGGGGCTTGGACGACCTTGTTGAAATGATTGAAAAACAAGGAGCTCGAAGATCAACTATGGTCGGCCATTACGACGATTGACGAGAATGAAATGTAAGTTGATTGATGGATTTGATGGGATGTTGATGTTTAAGTAAAATGAATTAGAGATGATGCGGGACCATCCAAGACACCTTCGGATGATGTCTTTCTAAAAAGGAAGAAGAAGGCTCCACCATGGGAGAAGGTCTAAAGGTGGAAGTTTGACGTTTTACACTCGTTCAGACTTTTAACAGTTTTTCGACGTCTCTGTAAAATGGGTCGTACGGATTCAATATTTATCGGATTGAGGCGTGCCATACCTTGTCGGAACGAGGACGAAGAGATCTACAACTTTGCTGTTGAAGGTTTTTCCAGATTCGTCCTAGAGTTTGGTCGAAACTCAACATCTTTACAGCTGTACTGTTTGGAACGAAAATCAGCTCCTTACATTACTATTTTTAGTATTAATTTTACTTAAGTTATTTTAGGAAACTTTAGGCCTATTTTATTTAATTACTTAAGTATTCTTTTTATCTTCTAGCTTTACTAGAATCGGCCCAAAACAGCCTTTAAGGCCTATATAAGTCGATTCCTCCTTTGTAATTCAGTAGGAACATTAATAATCAGAATCCTCTCTTCAAGAGTGCTTATACACGTGAGTGTTGTTGATTCAACTAGAGAAGTGCTCGTTGGTCATCGAATTGATATTATCTCAGCTCTTCATCAACTTCGCAAGACTTGGTGATCCTAGTATCCACGAGCCCCCTTCTTGTGCCTCCAAGTTGTCCGCTTGGTTGTGTAGGGTTGCAGAGGCGGGTTATATAGTCATTGGTATTGGTTCCTACCTTCTACGGAAGGCTGGGTCTCTATCTTGTTCTATATAGATCGCATCAGCCCTTATCAGGTAACCAAGAAACAATCAAGATCGACCAAGAATCTCAAGAATGCAGCAAAGACTCAAAAGAAATAAACAAGACTCGAAATTGATGAACAAGAATTGAAAGACACGACCTGATAAGGGCTGATGCGATCTATATAGAACAAGATAGAGACCCCAGGCTTCCGTAGAAGGTAGGAACCAATACCAATGACTATATAACCCGCCTCTGCAACCCTACACAACCAAGCGGACAACTTGGAGGCACAAGGAGGGGGCTCGTGGATACTAGGATCACCAAGTCTTGCGAAGTTGATGAACAACAAAGCAAACCAAGCTGAGATAATATCAATTCGATGACCAACGAGCACTGCTCTAGTTGAATCAACAACACTCACGTGTATAAGCACTCTTGAAGAGTGACTTCTGATTATTAATGTTCCTACTGAATTACAAAGGAGGAATCGACTTATATAGGCCTTAAAGGCTGTTTTGGGCCGATTCTAGTAAAGCTAGAAGATAAAAAGAATACTTAAGTAATTAAATAAAATAGGCCTAAAGTTTCCTAAAATAACTTAAGTAAAATTAATACTAAAAATAGTAATATAAGGAGCTGATTTTCGTTCCAAACAGTACAGCTGTAAAGATGTTGAGTTTCGACCAAACTCTAGGACGAATCTGGAAAAATCTTCAACAGCAAAGTTGTAGATCTCTTCGTCCTCGTTCCGACAAGGTATGGCACACCTCAATCCGATAAATATTGAATCCGTACGACCCATTTTACAGAGACGTCGAAAAACTGTTAAAAGTCTGAACGAGTGTAAAACGTCAAGCTTCCACCTTTAGACCTTCTCCCATGGTGGAGCCTTCTTCTTCCTGTTTAGAAAGACATCATCCGAAGGTGTCTTGGATGGTCCCGCATCAAGAGAGGAGGGGATGCGTATTTATAAGCTCGACCCTGTTTTCAAGCCGACCAACGACTACATTTTTTTTTAAAAATAACCGTTCAAGTGAGGCCCACACAAAATGGCTACATTTTCAAAGTTCAACCTATGTGACCCGGTGTGTCGACCCGCTGGTTCATGGGTTATCTTTTCCCTGACCCTCAACTCGAGCCAACCCTTCGACCTGTGGTCATGTCTACTTACAAATCCATAAACGAGTCAATGCAAAATAACAAAAACAATTTCTTAAAGCTGGAGATGCGGGGGATTGAACCCCGTACCTCTCGCATGCTAAGCGAGCGCTCTACCATTTGAGCTACATCCCCATTTTATTATATTTTTCGACATCTTTATTTATTATTAAGATGAATATATATGTTGTACATTTTACGCTTAAACTCTTTTCTTTTTTTTAAAAAAATAAATTTCACAGTTTTTTGCTTGTGTATCTTTGAACGGTTTGTTAAGTTGTTTTTATTATTTGGAAAATTAATATAGTAATTAAATGGGAAATTCAACATGTTATTTTGTATCATAAAAAAAATCAAGTAAAATCTCAATTTCCTAACATATGTCCCAGTTTTGTATACTGTAATTATTTTAGCATCCATATTAAAAAGTTAAATCAAAATAGTTTAATGAAATTAAACCCTAATTAAATAGAAAAATTCAATTCAATACTCCGTATGTGTTTCAAACCCGACTTTGATTGTTCACCCCATTCAAGGTTCTTATTTCGCCTTGTTTGGATATTCCTTCTGCTAAAAACCCCAGTTGTCAAACACTTTAGGAAACCCCAGTTGTCAAACACTTTAGGCTCCAATTTGAGGCGAGGTGAACCGCGAAACCGTCGATCTAAAAGGGGATAGGTCATTGCCCCTAATCTCCTTATATAATACTTATGAATGGATCCAATAGTCATATATATATATATATATATATATATATATATATATATATATATATATATATATATATATATATATATATATATATATATATATATATATATATATATATATATTAATTGTTATTAATATACATAACGAAATCCGAGGAAAACACCAAGAAAAAAACACATTAGATAATTAATCAATCAAACAAAACACACAAACAAAAATGGAAATAAAAAGGAAGAATTATATACAAAGAAGATAGATGAATCACTCCTTCCATTCAAGTAAGGTTGAACGAACTCGCAAGTAAGGTTGAATTTTTCAAACAGAAGCCCAATGCCACTGGGATACTTGGGCTATCGCACTATATAAATGTACTGCGACCATGCACATGTTGGCTTTTGGTGTGGGTACAAACACGGTGGATGAATATCTTCGTTTGAGTGAAAGCACATCCAGGCTATGCTTGTCAAACTTTATGGATGTGTCATAGCTTTGTTTGGTGATTCGTATCTTCGAAGACCAAATGCTTCAGACATACACCGCCTTCTTTACGTAGAAGCACAATGAGGATTCCCCGGTATGATCAGTAGTATATCGATCGCATGCACTGGGAATGGAAGAACTGCCCGACCAACTCCATGGAAAAGCCAGTTCGAAGGTAAAGACGGGAGACCAACCATCGTTTGAAAGGCGGTTGCATCGTATGATCTATGGATTTGGCTTTCATTCTTTGGAACCCTAGGTACGTGTAATTATATCAATATTTTTTTTTATTGTTCTCTTATATTCGATGATTAATTACAAGGGATATCTCCACCGGTTAACTTTGAAGTTAATGGTCATCAATATCGTTTAAGTTACTACCTAGTTGAGGACATTTATCCTAGGGGTGAGCATTACCGGGTATCCGATACGAACCGAATAATCGTGTCGGATACCCAAAACCGTTTAGCACTAAGCTGAATTGTGCACGAACCGCTATGAACCGGGTATCTGACACGGTTAAGGTATTCGAATCCGTGTCAGATACCCGTGTTATCCGATCTGAAACCATTAGGCCCCCTTTTTTTCCCCTGGGCCTGATGTATCTGTGATAGGATGCATTTAGGTAGGCATAATAGGTTGCATTTAGCTTAGTTAAGATGCATTTCATGCATAGTCTAAGTACAATTTGCATATTTGATCTCTATGTTGGTGGAGTCGGAATCTACATGCTTTTATTGATTATTTCAGATAACTGTGAATCCGAGGAGGAGACATGGGTTGATAACGCATTAGATGAGAATGTTTAGTTGATCGAAGAAGCTTAAATGAAGATCTCAAGAGGTCCTGAGAAGAAGAAACGAACCTAAACGAAGAACAAGTCTGCAGAAGTTGTCGCCAGACATACTGAACTTGTTTTGCACTTTTTGAAGACCTCGGTTGCCCGATTGACTATTATGATCTTGCGTTGGAAAGCTCTTTCAGAGAGCTATAACTTTCTTGTTGATGTCGAGAGGTGATTCAAAGTAGATTTTTCGTAAAAGACAATTACTGCGGGCACAGCACATATGCTGCGACCGCAACACATCAATGAGGCAGCGGCCGCCGCATTTGCCCAGAGCGACGCGTTTTGCTTTCGGCGACAATTTTTTATTCCAAAACCATATTTATTCTATCTTTGTTTTTTTTGGCCGACCTTGGAAATAACTTGGGCACGAAATTGGAGGAGTTTAGAGAGGGCTTAGCCCTAGGTTTCCATTCATTCATTAGGTTAAGATTCAAGACGATTTAGTTGAAGATTGAGAGCGATGTTCGCCATGGGCTGCTAAACTCTATTCGTTCTACTTGCAATTTGAAGCTTTGTTTGGATTGAGTTGTGAGTTTCTGAATCTTGTTCCTTATTTCCTATATTGAATGTTTCGACTTCTTTGTGTTTGATTGTTGACTGTCTTGTTCTTTCTTGTTTGGTCAACTAGTTAGATCAATTCAATTGCTAGGGTTTTGTAGATTTCTGATTGCGAACCTTAACCCAAGTAGCAAACTTGTCCCTTTAGGGCTGATTGAACTAATTGGATGAGTAGGAAGTTGGATGTGCTGTTAAATCCCTCATTAGGGACTGCAAATACCTTGGTTAATCTCTGAACTTAAAGCTATAAATTGGGTTAAATCCTTCTTTAGGGAATGTTCGATTGATAAGGGTTTCTAGGACTGATTGAACTAGTAACTATATTAGGTCGGGACAAGGGCATTCATAGGAAGACTAAAAGGGCAAGAGGAAGTTACAACATCAATTCAACCAAATAAAGTGAATAGTTGTAGGTAGATCGATCTTCTCTAAATTGTTTTGCATCAATCTGTTTATAGTTTATTTTGCTTTCTTTCTGATTTCCATCAACCAAAACCCCCATTTCACTAATTGGTAAATACACATTGCAAAGGAATACTTGATTCTCTGTGGGATCGACCTCTTACTTACTTGCTATACTAGTTTGTAGGTTTGAGTTTTATTTTGATACGGTTTATGCGACTAAAAACCGTCCATCAAATTGGCGCCGTTGCCGGGAAATCAAGTTTATTTCTTTATTGTGTGTATTTATTAATTTTTGTTTATATATCTAACTTTTTGTGAACCTATCGTACGGTTCACAACACCCTTGCTACTAACTTTTTCAAGATGTCGAGATTAGCGCAGTTTGAAGGTGAGAACTTTCACCAATACTTCAGGAGATTGCATGAGTATGTTGACGACCTTGGTTCATGGGGTTATCAATTCAGCATCCGGGATATGATTATGTGCATAATTGTTGGGATGACTGTTGAGACACGAGCGCTTGTTGAGCACCTGGGTAACGGAGGCCTGAAGTGGTTAGGAGGATTGTCGGGGTTGTGGGATTTTTTCTGTTATATGGATTACTATGTTGCACAAGAAGAATTTCTCATCACGTCTCCTCCGCCAATGGAGAACTCTGTCACATATACACAAGTGTTGCAAGAGCAAGCTGAGAGCAGTAAGAACTTTGAGAATCAGATGAACAAACTCATTCAAATTTTAAGTGCAAAATGTGAGAAAGAAAGGGGCTTAGAAGAAGGAGTTGAAGTCGTAACGGAGGGTGAAAATTCTGAGGAGCGGCAACCGCCGCAGGAGGGCGGCGATCGCCGCACTGCTACTAATGAGCCCCCATCGACGTCTTCTTCCTTTGATTTTGAGAAACCCACCCCACCATCCCTTGAGTCTTTAAAGGATGCAAGAATGGAAGATCCTATCGAAGTCATTACACTTAGTTCATTCCCTCCTATGTGGTTTCAACATGACAATGACATGCCAAATGAGGAGGAATTAGTTGTAGACAACGATAGTGTCTTCGACGATGGAGGAGAGGGTCTAATGCTTCATGACTTGGAATATCATGAGTCGATGCATGAGGTTACATGTGATATGTCTCCTACTCTATCTGCAACATCCATTCTGAGCTTTCCCATTGATGAACCAAGTCTAGAGCCATCAGCTGAGGCGCAAGAGGTAATAAAGGTAAACTTTTGCAATTTGGAAGGTAATGGTGATTATGTTGATCCTTTTGATTGCTATTTTGAAAAATCACCAGCGGAACTGTGTTGGTGGTATCATATTCCTTCTGCAAAGAGTCATCCTAGACTCTTTGATAGATTGAAAGGGTTCTTGAGTTCCACATTTTATGCTTTCAATTTATTGTGCTATGATGTGCCTTGTAAGATGTGTGCATAGGAATATGATAGGCTACTAAGAGCTTTGACGATGTCTGAGAGATAAGGTCTTGAGATTGAGAATAAGTCAAGCCAATGACATTAAAGAAAGGCGCTTCTCGGGAGGCAACCCGAGGTAAGTTTTAGTTATTTCAATTCCTAATTAGCTTTCTTTTCAATAAATTAGGTTTTTCATTAGGCATTAGATAGTTGTTTTTAGTTTTTGGATAGACTAACCTTTCAGGAAAGGTCGCCGCCTTTAACCCGCCGCAATAGTCAAATCCGACCTATAGAGACCCATCCACCACATTGTGAGTATTTCATTCATCTCTTCCTCTATGTTTTTATTTTTTGTTGTTTTTTATGTTTCATTGAGGACAATGAAAGGTTTAAGTGTGGGGAAGGGATTGCATTGCATATAGATAGAATTTGCATATCATGTTTACTTATGTTATCATGTTTATTTATGTTTTCATATTTATTTTTACTCATATATCACATTTGAAAAAAAATCACAAAAATATCATGCATTTCATTTAGGTGTTATTCAAATACCCATCTAGCTTAGTTGGTCCTCTAATTTAAATTTCAAGCATGATTCATATAAATCCCATGGAGTTCTGGATGTTTTGGCTTTGTCTTTATTTGATTTTTGTGGGACATGAGCTAGCAAATATAATTGAGCATGTATAATTGAGCTAAAGTATGATTGAAGTCCTCCAAACATGACCCGTGAGAATGTTTAGCCTTATTTCAAATCTTTTGCTCAATTGTGTGAATTACTCTCCTTGTGTTGCTACCTCTTGGCATTGACTGCAGTATCTATTTTTCAAGACCGACTCACATGTTTGTTGCTTACGGAGTTTATGTTTATATTTTGAGTCTTTTGTTTGAATTTGTGCATATTTAGTGAATAAGGTGGCAATGGTTGATGCATTTAGTAACCGGATCTATGCATGAAACCCATGTGTATGATTCGCGCAAAAAGGTGTTGAAAATTATCCACTAGGAAAGAAAGCTTGATCGTTGAGTAACCAGGTTCATTCATGACACCCATGTTTGCAACTTGCGTCAAAAGATGTTCAAGTTGACTTCATATTAGTAGGTTGAGGTGTTGATAGACCGGGGCCATTCATGACACCCATGTTTGCGCCTCGCGTAAGAAAAACACCAAGACAAGAAAAAGAAAAAAAAGGAAGAAAAGAAAACAAAAGAAAAGAAAACAAAAGAAAAGAAAACAAAAGTGTCACATTTTATTTAGTTGTCTTTTTTGTGTCCCGCAAGTAATGACATTTCGGTAGATATTTGGCGATATGGTGGTCAATGTCTATGAGCTTAGTGCATTTTGGATTGAGTTGAGAGTTGTACCTTAAAGCCTAAACACATGAGTGAAACACATATTTCTGGTAAGGTTGGCTGATGTCTACTTCTAAGCTTTGATCACTGGAATACATGCTATGACGTTTGCTTACTTGGCTTATGTTTTCACCTGATATGATGTTGCTTTTTGATGAGGTTGAAACTTGAAGGGATTTCGGGATGCGTTGATTCATGTTCATTCTATCATTGCTTGAGGACAAGCAAATGTTAAGTGTGGGGGGGGGGGGGGTTGATAGGATGCATTTAGGTAGGCATAATAGGCTGCATTTAGCTTAGTTAAGATGCATTTCATGCATAGTTTAAGTACAATTTGCATATTTGCTCTCTATGTTGGTGGAGTCGGAATCTACATGCTTTTATTGATTATTTCAGATAACTATGGATCCGAGGAGGAGACATGGGTTGATAACGCATTAGATGAGAATGTTTAGTTGATCAAAGAAGCTTACATGAAGATCTCAAGAGGTCCTGAGAAGAAGAAACGAACAAAAATGAAGAACAAGTCTGCAGAAGTTGTCGCCAGATATGCTGAACTTCTTTTGCAGTTTTTGAAGGCCTCGGTTGTCCGATTGACTAATATGACCATGCGTTGGAAAGCTCTTTCAAAGATCTAAAACTTTTCTGTTGATGTCGAGAGGTGATTCAAAGTAGATTTTTCGTAAAAGACAATTGCTGCGGGCGCAGCACATATGCCGCAGCCGCAACACATCAATGAGGCAGCGGCAGCCGCATTATGTTGCGGCCGCCGCATTTGCCTAGAGCAACGCGTTTTGCTTTCGGCGACAGTTTTTTATTCCAAAACCCTATTTATTCTATCTTTGTTTTTTTTGGCCGCCCTAGGTTTCCATTCATTCATTAGGTTAAGATTCAAGACGATTGTTGTGAGCTGAATCTGCCATGTTTTACAGTAACTTTTATATCGATTTCTGTATACATTTCATGCATTTGGGCTAAGATAGTACAGAATATGTGTATTTAGTGTTTATTTGCCAAATTATGGAATCTACACCAGTTTCTGTTTAAATCGCAGAAATCGAGGCATTTACAGCAATTCTACAGAAGGTCAGAAAAAGCTCAGAAAATCACTACAGAAGTCCAAGGTCAAAGCAGCGGAACAAGTCTGAGAACCCAGGCTACTCGATCTCGAGTAAGCCTGGTCGACATCGACAAGCCATGTCCGAGCAGACATGGTCGAGCAAGCCTGATCTAGAGAGCCAGACAACCCGAGCTCCGAACCCTACTCGATCTCGACAAAGCCTAGTCGAGATCGACGAAGCCCCAGCGCCACCATCCGGAGTCCATCGAGGAGAGCCGCTCGAGAAACCCTAGTCGGCGAGCCAACTTACTCGATCTCGACAAGAGCTAGTCGAGATCGACGAGCCACCCAGAGCCAATCCGAGCTTGCCGAGGAGAGTCACCCGAGGAGGTCCAGTCGATGACCTAATCCTACTCGAGCTCGAGGAGCTTTACTCGAGATCGACAAGAGCCCAGTGAACCATGACGAGCCACATCGAGCAGAGTCAAGCAAAGCCAAGAAACCCTACTCGAGGTCGAGTAGACCTACTCGAGGTCGAGTAAAGGCCGTTCCAGAATCTTCTCGACTAGCCTTGTCCGAGTAGAGTTGACGTTGCTTGGTGCCGAAGGCGGAAAATTCTATCCCGATCTATCAAGTTCTATCTATGGAAGGCGATCTATCAACATCATGAAGACTTACCTTAGTTAGATTTATCTTTTCCGTTTGGATTTAATTCCTAAAAACAACTTATTTATCATTAAGCACTTTAGATATAAATTTAGATAAAGATAGATATCTTCTTTCCTAGACTAGCTAGGGAATGAAGGCTATAAATAAAGCCCTAGGGGCTGGTTTTTTCATAGATCCAATTCACAAGTTAGAGAATAGTTCCAAAGAGAAGTTTAGGAGTTTTAAGGTTTTTAGGGTTTTGGCTTTCTGCGAAAGTTGATTGCCAAGATTGTAAAGGCTTTGAATTTAGTTTTAATGCAAGTTTCTTTTCATCAATCAATGTCTGCGATTGCGATGAGGCGTGAGTAGTCCACCCACTTCTGGGGCTAGGGTGAGCCCGACGGTGGCCATGTGAGGCGATGCGATAAAGGTCAGATTTTTGTGCGATTCATCTTCTATCCCTATGAGCATGATTCTTTTGCGAGAGTTGAAGGTGATCCTTGTTTGTATTATTGAAGCGAAAGTGATCTTAATGCAACTTGGATTAATTATGTGAAAAAGGGTTAGTAACAATTAGGGTTTATGCGAGAGCCTCTATATGCCTATTTGTTAATGACGAAAGTTATTTGATGGAAAGCATGATCTTTTATGCCTTTATGTGTTGTTTTGCATGGTTGTCGTTGTGGTGTTGAAACCCTAGCCTTGGAAGTCTTTTATTATATTGAATTTGTTTTCTGTCGAAAAGCTGAGTTTGGGTTTGAGCAATTGCAATTTACATTCTTTTAAGTTTCTGTTCTTGTCGATACAGAGGAGATCTCGTCGATCTCGAGTTAGTTCTAGTCGATATCGAGTAGGGCTTCGTCTAGGTCGAGTTGATTTGCTTCTGTTTTCATCGATTTCCAGTTTCTGTGTTTACAGTTTCTACTCGATATCGAGTACCTCTTGTCGAGGTCGAGTAGGGCTGTCTTTGTCGAGTTGTTTGCTTTTGTTTTCTATTTTCTATTTTTGCATTTGCTTTTGTCGAGATAGAGGACAGCTTGTCGAGATCGACCAGCTTCTGTGTCCTTGCTTTTCGTTTCTGTTTTGCTTTATTTTCTGTCTTTAGTTTAGTTTCTGCTTTTATTTTAGTTGCCCTTGCCGGGTTTATCTGTGTCTGCTTCTGTGTGTTTGTGCTTTTCTGCTGTTGTGAGAATCTGATAGCTACCTGAGAACTGCTGACGTGCTTCCTCGTGGATTCGATCCTGACTTTTCTCTTACTAAAACGGGAAGAAGTCTTGTATTTATTTGCTGAGACAGGGAAGTCAGTCTGAACTTGATTCTATAATTATTTCATACTCGATTACCTCCTGCAACAACAACGATTTAGTTGAAGATTGAGAGCGATGTTCGCCATGGGCTGCTAAACTCTCTTCCTTCTGCTTGCAATTTGAAGCTTTGTTTGGATTGAGTTGTGAGTTTCTGAATCTTGTTCCTTATTTCTTATATTGAATGTTTCGACTTCTTTGTGTTTGATTGTTGATTGTTTCGTTCTTTCTTGTTTGGCCAACTAGTTAGATCAATTCAATCGCTAGAGTTTTGTAGATTCCTGATTGCGAACCTTAACCCAAGTAGCAAACTTGTCCCTTTAGGGATGATTGAACTAATTGGATGAGTAGGAAGTTGAATGTGTTGTTAAATCCCTCTTTAGGGACTGTAAATACCTTGGTTAATCTCTGAACTTAAAGCTATCAATTGGGTTAAATCCTTCTTTAGGGACTGTTCGATTGATAAGGGTTTCTAGGACTGATTGGACTAGTAACTATATTAGGTCGGGACAAGGGAATTCATAGGAAGACTAAAAGGGCAAGAGGAAGTTACAACATCAATTCAACCGAATAAAATGGATAGTTGTAGGTAGATCGATCTTCTCTAAATTGTTTTGCATCAATCTGTTTATAGTTTATTTTGCTTTCTTTCTTATTTCAATCAACCAAAACCCCCCTTTCACTAATTGGTAAATACACATTGCAAAGGAATACTTGATTCTCTGTGGGATCGACCTCTTACTTACTTGTTATACTAGTTTGTAGGTTTGATTTTTATTTTGATACGGTTTATGTGACTAAAAACCGTCCATCAATGTGGCTACTGGCCGGCGGGTTGCTGACTTGTTGAGTGCTCACTTACTGTAATTGAAAGATTTGAGCACATATGCATGAAATCCAAAGATTTGAAACAACCCTAATCTCTCAAATCACACACATATTCACATCCCAAATAGTATAAAATCGTCACAAATACGCATGAAATGCTTTAAAAGAGCAAAACAAACCAAATCAATTCGAATGTCTTACCATGGTTTCAGTGAGACACCGTGATTTTTCGAATCTGCTGAGAGTCGAGACTCGAGAGGAAGGGCGGAAACGAACAACACTTTGGATTGTGAGAATGCCGGCAGTCAATGGGCTGGCTAGGCGATTTGGATTGTGAAATTTGATAAAGTTAGTGTTGGGGATTTTGAGAGAGTTAGGGTTGGCCGTTGGGTGAAGAGCGAGCTCAATTGTTTCTTTGGTCGACTTTCGAGAAAGCCAAAAGGGAAAAAAACATGTAAGTGGTCTAGCTGTCTAGCACAGTGGAGAGTGGGAAAAAAACAGCGACATGGAGGGATTCAAACTCGAATCTGTTGGGCAATACTCGAGTCCTTCTGCCTCCCTTTAACCAACTGTGCTAGCAGAGCATTTTATTGTTTAGGCGATCCTATTTATACAAGTATTATACTACCAGATCGAAAAATAAAAAAATATTAATTGGTTCATGTCGGGTATTCGACAACGTGATATTCCCAAACCGAACATGAACCATTTACAGATGTGTTTTGTCGGTTCGTGTCATTTTTGTGCCGTATCTTTTCGGTTTTGTGTTTTTTCGTGTTGTGTTTTCATGTCGTGTCTGTCGTGTCGGGTTTTTCTGCACACCCCTAATTTATCTTGATTTGACGACTTTCATACCATTTATCAAACTTTCACGTGGATGAACGACTAAATGATTTGTTCAATACCAAGAGGATACTAGAAAGAATGTAGAACAAGCTTTTGGAATCCTGCATGCTCGATTTGCCATAATAATAATAAAAAAAAAACCAACACTTGTCTGGGATATTACTCTGGTGGGGAGAATAATGAAAATGTGTATAATTTTGTATAATATGACAGTGGAGGACAAGCGGGAGAACTATAGTCTTTCCTTTGATATTTCCCATTTTGACCAAGTAGAGGGAGTTGACACTTAAGCGACATGTGTCCATGGAGGAATACATTGGCAATCGATCATACCTTCAAAATAGGATTACACACTATCAAATGAAGCAAGATCTGGTCGAACATATATGGCAGACGTTCGGAAATGGATATTTGAGAAATTGAAATATTGTTCTAGATGTAATTTCTATATCTTTGTATTTCGATGCTTTCTATTTCATGTACTCCATGCATTTCATTTTCGTTTCCCTTGTATTTTGATGTATTTTGGTTTAAGTGAAGATGATTCCCATAATATTTATAGTCTATTTGTACTTTGCCTAATATTATCTTATTTTAGTAAAAAATTATGAAACAAATTCTTAATTATTTATCATTATTATATTATTTTATGCAAAATATAATTTATGTATAAATGATGTAAAAAACAATAGTATTATTATAAATATTTTAATATATAATAGATGGTGAAAATGAAGTTAAAAAATTAAGATGAGTTTTAGGGATTTGGTTGGAAAAGTAAATTAGGTTTTTTAAGAAAAGATAAAATGATATGTGGATGTTCTAAGTCGTAAGAAATTATGAAGCTTGGATTTTAATTAGTCTCACTTCCTAAATAGAAAAAGTGTGTGTCGAAAACGCATAAAGTGATGCACAGTAGTGTTTATGTTGGGTTATAATGTGTTCAATTACATTTTATTGTACTTATTAAGTTAGCGTAGTTGCTTTTGGATTGAGAGGGATGAAATATAATTGTCATGCAAAATAAAGAAGAGTTAAATATTTAATGATGATTTTAGCACACTTTTTTTCAAGGAGGGGAGGGACTTGCATAGTTGAAAAACAAATCCATAAAAACGATTCAATACAAAATAGCAAAAATAATTTTTTTAAGTTGGAGGTGCGGGGGATCGAACCCCGTGCCTCTCGCATGCAAAGCGAGCGCTCTACCATTTGAGCTACACCCCCAATTTATTATATATTTTTGACATTTTAATTTATAATTAACTTGAATATGTTGTACATTTTGCTCAATATGTTGTACATTTTGCTCTTAAACTCTTTTCTTTAAAACAAAAATCACACTTTTTTGCTTGTGTATCTTTTAACGGTTTGTTCAAGTGTGTTTATTTGGCAAATTCATATAGTAATTAAGTGCGTGTTTTGCAAAAGGATCTTTTTTAGGGGTTGTGTTTTTTTTTTTATGAGGTGGAGATTATTTTGGGGGTTATGGAGGTGTGGGAGGGGGAGTTTATTTTTTAAAATAAACTTATAAAAAACATGATTGGTGTTTGATGGTTATAGGGTTTGAGAGATGTTTTTATGGTTAAAATTACTAAAATACCCTTATAAATCCTCAACTACCCCAACAGGGCAACGCAACTGTCGCCTCCTTCTTCCTCAAATCCTCCTCCTCCTTCCGAGCTTCCGGCTCCCAATCCCCTCCAATTGCAACAAGATTTGATGAATCAAATCTCCAATTGATTCACCAGCAGGCGCCTATCGCTTCCTCCGTTGCTTCCTGGCCTTCGACGCTTCCTGTGCCGCTTCCTGGACCTACGCCATCTTCTGGCAGTGCAACGTCGATCCCACCGGCCAGTCGCTGCTCGGATGGGGTGACAGTTACTACAAGGGCGACGAATCCGGGAACAAGAGCGTGTCTTCTTCCGTCGCCGTCGTTGCTGGATCCAGGTCTGCGTCGAAGAATCCCGCGGAGCAGGAGCACAGGAGGAGAGTCGTTCAGGGGCAAAATTGAACAACGAAATTGATACCGGATTAAAATCCTCGGGAAGCTACCCCGTGAGGGCTTCCATTTTCAGTGAATTTCAACTCTTCAAACCTCCAACTGCAACTCTTCAAAGTTGTTTTCTAAACACCATCGGAAGAGCTTTTTTTTAGGCACTTAATGAAACCTCTTGAAACCCGATGCCAAACACGCGCTAAATGGGAAATTCAACATGCTATTTTGTATCATAGTAATAAAAAAAAAGTAAAATATGAATTTTCTAACATATGTCCCAGTTTTGTATACTGTAATTTTTTTTCCGAAGCAAGATAAGAGTTAGGGAGGTTCCCGTCAAGCCGGGGGCCTTCCTAGAGCATCCAAACGGACGAGATTAGCTAGCAGACGGTCCGATGAGCAGCTATCCTCGGCAGGGTATCCGTAAGCAAGACGAGCAATCATGTCTGCCACAACATTTGATTCCCTGAAGATATGACGAATAGCAACATTAGTGAAGTATGATAGATCGATCCTCGTATATGATTGTAGGAGCTCAATGTTCCAGGGACAAGACCAGTCACCCAGAAGAGCTTTGACAACCGTCAGACAATCCCCTTCAATTAGAAGGTGTTCAATATGAAGCTGCTTAGCTTTCAGAACACCCAATCGAAGGGCTAAAGCTTCAGCGTAGACTGCAGTAGTATTATTGCAGGGGCCGTTTCCCAAGGAAATAATATCACCGCAATCATTCCTAATAACAAATCTGAAAGAACCTGATCCATTTGATCTGAAAGATCCATCGAAGTTTAGTTTATAAAAAGACGGAGGCGGTTTTTGCCATGAGTAAGACTTTGGTAATTTAACCGGACGACGATCCAGTAAATCAGGAGGATGGGCTCTCTGAGGGCTGCTCGAAAAGACGTCAACCTGCAAAGCATATTTGGTTGCAGACCAAGTATCAGGAGTAGTAGAGACGAAAACTAAGATGTCGGTAACTCGAAGTTTAAAATGAGGATCAAACACAGCTTTACTTCTGAAGAACCAAACACTCCACCAGATCGTGGCCAGCAAGGCCATGGCCGCGTTACCCAACGCCGAATGCAATTGAGTAAGCAACGTATTATAGTTGAGTTGGACTAGGGCATTTACAGAAGAAGGAATGGTTAAATGAAAACTTTTGAGAAGCATAGTTGTGATAGTACAATCCAAAAGAAGGTGGAACCCAGTCTCAAGCGTATTACCACAAAGAGGGCAACATGACGGCACAACCATATGCGATCTTTGAAGTCTTTCAGTGGTGGGTAAACCGTCGCGCGAGATTTTCCAAAGGAAATGTCGAACTTTATGCGGAACATCAAGTTTGCAAATCCAGTTACAACTAAAGGTTGGATCACCTGTGGAAGAAGACATCATGGATCTGGCAGATTTTGCAGAAAACCACCCGTCTTTGCTCGGACCCCAGTACAAGTGATCGCGAAATGGATTTGTAGGTAATTGGGACATACCGATATCGGTAATATGGTTGGGAGATAAAAGACATGTAAGGTCATTGTGCAATTTTGGAAGGTTCCATGAACTATTGGAGTCAATAAACCGTCCGACTTTTCACGACAAATTTAGGCTGGTAGGAGGCACCAGTGTTGTACCAGCAAGAGGGGCTTCATAAATCCAATTATCGGTCCAAAAATCTATGTCCATGTCATCACCGACAGACCAACGCAAACCTGGTTTGAACAAGTGTTTGATCGACATAAGTTTGGACCACTGCCAGGACGTGTTACCCTTTCTATCGTAGTTTAGCAAAGAAATGTCCTTTAGGTATTTAAGGGAAATGATGCGAACCCACTGATTATCAGGTTCTGCAATTATCTTACACAGAAGTTTCATTTGAAGACCAATATTCATGGTTTCAGCTTTGTATAAGCCCAAGCCTCCATTTAGAGTATCAGCGCAGATCTTATCCCATCTAATTAAAGGTGTGCTCGTCGCAGGTTTATTCCAGAAAAACTGACGGTAAACCTTATCTAGATCATGTAAGATAGACATTGGTAATAAAAAGGCTTGCATCAGAAAAATTGGTTTAGCACTCAAATTAGCTTTGATAAGGACTTTCCTGCCTTCTGTAGAAACAGAGGATGCTTTTCACTTTGAAAGCTGTTGTTTCACTTTCAGCACCACTTCAAAGAAAGTATCCCTGTTAACCCGACCATTTATGATTGGGCAACCCAGGTACTTTTCCAAGTTATTAGATTGGGGGATTCTAAGGGAGTTTGTAATGGTGGTGATAGCAGCAGTGGATGTATTAGGAGACACTTGAAAGCTTGATTTGTGAAGATTGACCTTTTGCCCTGAGACAAGATAAAATCTTTGTATGATGGAATTTACTTTGAAATAGGCCGTTTGAGAACTTTTGGTAAAGATAACGATATCGTCAGCAAAAGCCAAGAAGGAGATAGTTAATTTTCCCCTCCCAAATCCGAAACACAATTCCTTGTTTATAGTTGACTCACACTGCAAGGTACGTGCCAGGACTTTTACTGTTAGAATAAATAGGAACGGAGATAAAGGGTCACCCTGCCTGATCCCCCGCGATGGGGTGAACGGAATAGATGGTTCATCATTAATTAATATAGAGTAGGATACTGTGGTAACGCACTCGTGGATCCACTGAATGAATCCAGAAGCAAAACCAAATTTGTTTAAAACCTGAAAGAGGAAAGGCCACTCAATTCGATCATAGGCCTTCTCCATATCCAGTTTGATAGCAACCGAGCCCATTTTGGCCTTAAGAGAGCGGAAAGAGTGAAAAATATCATGAGCTATAAGGATATTATCATGAATAGAGCGGCCTTTGGTGAAAGCGCCCTGAAGAGGATGGAAAATTTTATCGAAAACCAATGAAATTCTTGTAGATAAAACTTTCGAAATAATTTTGCAGACAGTGGAGCAAAGACTAATAGGTCTGTAATGATTCACTATGGACTGGTCATCTTTTTTAGGAATTAGAGTAATAAAAGTGTGGTTAATTTGTTTAAGAATTTTGCTGGAGGTGAAAAATGACTTAACCGCTTTGGTTACAGAAGGACCCACAATAGGCCAGTAGGCTTGGTAAAATCCCGGAGGCCTTCCATCAGGCCCCAGTGATTTATCAGCTGCCACAGCGAAGACGGCCGTTTGGATTTCAGCGTTTGAAACAGGGGTAGTGAGTTTAATGTTATCATCAGTCGTAATTTCAGACGAAATGACATCCAGATCACTGGATAGGGATAATCCTTTGTCTAGAGAAGCTTTAAATCTAGCTTTGAACTCGGAAAAAGATTCCTGTTGGATTAGCCTATTATCCGTAATACATATACGAGCGTTGTTCTGAATAATTTTAATAAATTTTCTTCCCCGTTTGGAAGACGCAATGCGATGGAAGTACGCAGTGTTTGAATCGTTCAGCTTCAAGTGTTTGACCTTAGCCCGTTGACTCCAGTAACGGCGCTGGAAATCAAGCAGATTCTCGCGCTTATTAAGCAGTCTTTTTTGCTTTACAAGATCCGATTCAGAGGCAGATGACAAGAGGGTAGTTTGCAGAGAGAGAAGAGCATCATCCGTATGGAGAATCTGATGATTGATATTACCAAAAGTAGATTTATTCCATCTTTTAGCCAGGGTTTTAAGAAGGGAAGTCTTCTTAACAAGGTTGAACATGTGAGAACCCACACGCTGTAGATGCCACGCCTACTTCACAATTTTATTAAATTCTGGTTTCGTAGTCCAGGACAATTCAAATCGAAAATGTTTCTTGTGATTATTATCTTGTGTTCGGAAGCCAACCGAAATTGGAGCGTGATCTGATGAAGTAATTGGGAGGATCTGAACCCTTAAAGAGTCAAAACTCAATTGTATCGTACTGTGTGGCAGAAACCAATCTAATTTAGCAAAAGAGTTGTCAGGTTCCCCTAACTTTTTATGACGCCGGTAAACTGACCGCCGAAGGTCGGGATCTTAATCAGGTCCAGCGAATCCTGAATAGATTGAAAACAAGCAAACCATCGTAAGGAAGGGACATCACCTCCAAGTTTATCGTTCAACAATGAAATCTCATTTAGATCACCCATTAAGGCAATCGGATGAAGACACTGGGCTGAGTAAGCCTGCAAGGAGGCCTAGAAAGCGTCCTTACCATTATGATTAGGAGGGGCATACACAACAGTGACCGCAATGGAAGAATTCCTTTGGGTATCAAAATAGTCAAAATGAATGAATCTATGTTGTACCGACACCAAAGTAATCTGGCCTGTTGAAGGGGGTAAGTCCCGCCAAACGAGACACACCCCTCCAGCAAAACCCACGGAAGGGTCGAACGCAATATTCGTAAAACCACACGTCCGCCATAGCTTATCATCACGAGGCGAACTAGTTTTTGTTTCAAGAAGAGCGAGCACATTAATAAAGTTGTTTCGGCAGAAAATATCGATATTTGTCCAAAAGTTACGACGACGAATCTCACAACAATTCCAAGTGGATATATTCATATAAAAACCGATTTTAGTGGTAGCCGTTGGTAAACGATATTTGAAAAGAGGGTAGACACACGCAGTAAAACAAAGCGTGATAGTTGGTGGTGAACTAAGGAATGCTCATGCCTGAAATGCGACTTAAACACATACATATTTAATAAAATCGAACAATTCCAAGCAAGATAATAAGGTTGGGGACACCTACCGAAATGGGAGCACCTCCCGTTCTCATCATTCATTAATTTGTTGTTGAAAGTTGCAATCGAACACCTCCAAGAGTGAAACCGCAACAGCGAAGGCGAAACCTCCACCGCAGCACCGCCAAGGGACATGGCAGAGGGATTCGGAAAGAAAACGAGCAAGCAATTATTATGTGCTTTATTGCCATTAGGCGAATGAGGGGGAGATTCCACTTGAGTTGGAGTTGCAGGGATGCAGATCGGAGGAAGCAAGTCGGAGAGGTGGCTGGGTCTTAGCCTCTTAGGGTTTGCAGAGGGCGGCTGAGCACACAAGGAGGAGAAGGAGACGCGTGTGTAGGCGCATACATTTATAAACATGTATACTGTAATTATTTTAGCATCCATATTAAGACGTTAAATCAAAATAGTTTAATGAAATTAAACCCTAAATAGACAAATTCAATTCAATACTCCGTATGTGTTTCAAACCTGACTCTGATTGTTCACCCCTTCAAGGTTCTTATTTAGCCATGTTAATTTGGAAGATGGAATATGATGAAATTTTTAGAAAGAGAATTGAGGGGAAAATAAAAATGATGTTTGAGTGGATATTCAAAGGGAAGAAAACGTATCACAAAGATAAGTAATTGCTCAATTTAAGGGGATTTCACAAGGACAACCACTACAGGAAAACCATATAAACTTCACGATAGAGTTTGCAGATGCAAAAAGATTTGATGAAGCTGCAGACAATTATACATGCTTACCTATTAGTGCTTTGAAACTTTAATACAGATTCAGACAATAAACCTTAAAACATGTATTCAAGCAACCTTTGGGCAATACTCAAACACACATACAATCATCGATGCTAAATATATAAACTGTAATAGACAATCACCACACACATAAGACAAATAAACATGGTATCTTCGGATATACATACTACCCATCCTAGTTGTGGAAAATCATCTATTTAATATTATCAATTATATTCAATGATCCACCTTTGGGTGATCTCCAAGAATTATAGTCAATAAAATCAAGTGTTCAATCAAACCTTTATGTCATTTAGCATCCTTTAATCATGAACAATTGACAACCATAAATCAAAGTTTAAATTTCCTTTCAACCAGGCCACTTTGGTGACTAACAAGTTCCTTACATAATTTAGATGATGAATTAGCATACCTTAATGCATAGATAAATATCTTTTATAATGCGATTAAACCATATAACGCATATGCCATTTAGCATCCTTTAATGCATAGATGATGAATTAGCATACCTAAAACCCACTTTAATGTGGATTCCAAATCAATTTCATACCGATATACCGGTTAACATAATAAGTCTCGATTTCAAAGACAAAATCAAAACACGGTGAATCGATAACTACGGCAAAGACAATTCGGCAAAACTTTAATAAATTAAAACACTGCGTATATCAATATTCCACACATATTCAATTAAAAATGCAATAGGCCATATCGGCATTCAGTAACCGACACTTTAATCCAAGCTTGATCACGGAAATTAAACATAAACATTTCGGCTATATACACCGCAAATCCACACGTCCTTAAGGACGTGCATGCACGTCGAAAGAAACGTGCATGCACGTTATTATCACTTGAAGGATCACTTAAGGACCGAGCGTGGTTGGTACTCCCCATACTGCTCGCATGCACGTCATCACGTCTATCTCTACCGAACACATCATCACTTGAAGGATCACGCCGATCTCTACGCCGATTGTTATATGGGAGGGTATCCATTCCAGCAGTTCGTCGACTACTAGAGATGGGAGGGACCTGTGCATGGTGATAGGAGACGGTGGATAGAGCTACCCATTATGGGTTTAGTATTTGCAACGGTATATCAGATTCCTCTTGTCGTCCTAGCTTGGCATCATCCGTTCACATGTCTCCTCATGACCTCGCCGACACCTGCTAACAACCCTCAATCAGCAACCCTTGGTTTAGCCTGCATCGGAAACCAAGACCATTTTGCCGCGGTACAACTTCAAACGTCTTTTTTTATTACCTATTCTTGCTTTTCATCTATATGTCAATACTCTAACCCTAATTTTCCGTTCTCATAGATCTGGTTGCGTCCTAACGCTCCTATTCCGCCGCCTCCGCCAGAATGGGTCGCACATCATCAACCGAGCGTCGAAGGATGGGATGCTCCGTTTCAAGCTCAATTTGAGAGATTTCGAGCCTTACGTGTCGAATCCGGTCGCCCTTTACACTTTTCCTAGATTTTATTCCACCAGTTATTAAAATTATGGATGTAAAACTTTTTTCCCATTCCTTGTAACATCATTCGCATATTATCCGAATGAAAACCTTAACAATTATTGCTTTCCATTTAATTAGACCCTAAATCCCTCAACTCCACTCGCCTTTCAATTTTGTCAATTAACAATAACAAATCCTCAGAAACCCTAAACCCTAAACGTGAAATCCTAACTAGGGTTTACACGTGGTTAAGGACGTGCAAACCCTAGTTTGCTAGTCGACGTACACAGTTCCACACTTGCACGTTGTTAACGACGTGCAAATTCTTAATCACCATTTGCGGTGTATCTATCAACAACAAACCAATATTTCATGAATTTGCTGATCGATTGATACTTCATGGAGGAAGCAAACGAAGTCAACAATTACGACTTCCTCTTTTCGGAATTGAGAAGCAACCGATCGGTATATTGGCGGACCCATAAAGTTTTTAGAGGGGGTCACCAAAGTAGTCGATAATAAGATCGAGAAAAAAATCGCAAAACACAACGTGATTGATAGTACAAACTAGTGTCAACCTATGGTTTCGAAAATACTACAAATATATAATACGAAAATAAGGATATATAAAAAACAAAAAATAAAGATATAAAACGCAATAAATAAACATTGCATTATTAACATCTACTAATGTATAACTAGATATAAAAAAATTTAAACTTACGTAACTTCTTACCATATTCTCAAAATAAGTAATATATCATATGGTTTCGAAGCTCTCGAGATGAATTATAATATGTGAATGCCAATTTTAGTAAAATATTAAAGTATGATAGTATATTGAAATAGAACTAAACTGATTAATACTGCTGTAATTTTCAAACATTCATAACTTTTTACTCAGATGTCGGATTAGGGTGTATTATATATCAAAACGAAGCTATCCACGAGGAAAATACACCTAGATAATTTGTCGGATGATGAGGGGGTCACGTGACCCCCTAGGACCCCTTCTAGGTCCGCCTCTGCGGTATATATATATATAAACTTTTCGCAGTCGGTTCCATCCATATCGGTAAATACTATAATCCGATCATCTGAATGCATCAATTTAATGGTGAATTGTAGAAATCTAAACCCGCTCTGATACCAAGAGTAAGATTTCCATTCAATTTTGATCATGAAATCAATCAAATCAGGATCTAGATTTCTATCAATTCAAACCATAATTCTATACCGAAGACTAACCTTGATCCATGAGCGTCTTCGCAACGGAATAAGCAAACCGTTAGTCGATTTCTCACCCCTTAGCCTTCAACTTTCTTTGTCTCCGATCGATGAGACTCCTTCCTGACTTCTCACGTCAACTTTCAACACCCTTTAGGAAAACTGATGAACGAGCATATAAAGAAGAGAGCAACCTTTTACATTACTTAACCGCTCTCCTATTTATTTTCCGTAACCGTTCACCCATTTATTTTCCCTATTAAAATTCCTTTATGAGATAGTCATCTATTAGTTTATTATAGGCAAGGGGTGAGGGAATACATAATTACCCCCGTATTTAATTCTTTAACCGAGATCGATTCATCACGGTTTCGACTTTTATGTTAAACCGGACACCATAATATATATTCACTAAATACTCAATTAAACCTAGACACATGAGCCACATAAAATATTTGTAAACATTCTAACACAGTGAATTGTATATCAATTATAGTTTTGACACTGTGGTGCCAAACAACTCCCTGTTGCCAAGCCCGTCAACTGACAGAGAGGAAAATAATGGGGTGCAACTCGTTCATCTGTCATCTGATTCGGGTACCCCATATGGAAGGACTTTGCATGTCCCATCATCAGCAGGATGCAGATGGATTGGAGTGAATCAGAGCATAATGAAGTGCCCACAAAGCTTGTTTAGGTATGGATAGCAGATTATACACTAAACTGTTTACTACTAAGGACACATTCAGCAGTAGGGATAAAGCTATAGAATGGGTAAAGAATAAAGGCAAAGAGAATCAAATGTGCATTGTCATCAGACGTGTTGTCAAGAGTGATGCGAGGACACATGGCCGGACATGAATGTTTTGCGAGAGAGAAGGGTCGTACACACCCGTGAAAGATGACGTCCATAAATGCGTGAAGACGAAAAAACTTGGATGTCCATTCATGTTGAAAGTCTTAGAGAGTGAAAGGGGATGTTGGAAGGTGGAGATCATAGTAGGAGCTCACAACCACGAGATAGGCATGACTTTGCATGGGCATGCGTTCACCGGAAGGCCTACGGCTGCAGAGCATGAGTTGGTTAAGACCATGACCGAAAACCATGCGAAACCGAAGAACATTTTGTTAGCCCTTCAAAAGAACCCCGGGAATGTGACAAAACTGAAGCAAGTGTACAACTTAAGAGGCATCCTTCGAAAGCAGAGTATGCAGGGGAGAACCGTTCCCCAATAATTTTTTGCAAAGGTTAAGGAGTTGAATTATTTTTTGTGGCACAAAACATCGCCAAACTCAGCGGTTTTGAGTGACATTGTCTGGCACATCCTGATTCTATTGCACTGCTGAAGACATTCCCTTATGTACTTGTGATGAACGCAACGTACAAAGTGAACAGGTATATGTTGTAGGAGGAAATCGAGTTTAAAATATAAAGTATAAATCAAACCGGACTATGCCTACGCAAAATAAATACAAGACCTCCTCCTGATGCAGTAGCGGAAGTCAGGATCGATCCACGAGGAAGCGTGTCAGCGGATCCTAGGTAGCAAGGTAATCTCACGAGCAGAAGTCGACAACAGGTGCTCGAGCTCGAGTACAGCAACTCGACAGAAGCTCAAACAGTCGAACACAGCAGCACAGGTCGAGTAAAGTTGGTCGATCTCGACAAGGGTTCTACTCGAGATCGAGTTGGGCTCTCGTCGATCTGCACACAGTAAGCTACAGCGACTCTAGGTCGAAGATCAGTCTACTCGAGGTCGACTAAGGGTAGTCGAGATCGAGTACAGCAGGGGACAAAAACGACGGAAAATAAAGAAAATAAATAACAAATGCTTTTCTGGGAATTTCGACTGTAAACTGTATGAAAAAGACTTCCAAGATTGGGGTTCGCAACAACAATAACCAAGCATGCATAAGGCAGAATCAAACAGATAATCATATAAATTGCATTAAAGGATTAAGCTCTCGCCTTTTCCAACAATTAGACAACTCTCTCAAGAAACCCTAATTGTCTCTACCGATTTTATGTTTATAATCCAAGTGGTTAACATGGATTTCCATTAGATGGGCAATAAACACATCAACAAGTAGGTAAATGCTCAAAACATGATAAAGGTTCGATCTTTACCTCACTTATGCATGGCTATCGTCGGGCTCGCCCCAACCCTAGAAGTGGGTTGACTACTCACGCCTCATCGCGATCACAGACATCTTTGATGGAAAGAAAATAACTTGCATAAAACTATATTCAACGATTTTACAATCCCGGCAATCAACTCTCGCAAACTGCCAAAACCCTAAAACCTTCGAACTCCCTAAACCGTCTCTGTGTAACTACTTGTCTCTGACTGAAATTGAATGATTAAAACTGAGCCCCCTAGGGCCTTATTTATAGCCTTCCTTCCCTAGCTAATCTAGGAAAGAAGATATCTATCTATATCTAAAATTATATCTACTTGCTTTAAAGATAAATAAAATGTTTTAATGGAATTAAATCCATAAGGAAAAGATAAAACTAATGTGGGAAAGTCTTCATGTCTTGATAGATTCCGCCTTCCATAGATAGACTTGATAGATCGGATAGATTTCAGCAACTTCGGATAGAATTTTCCGCCTTCGCGACCAAGTAACTCCATGTCTACTCGGACAAGGCTTCTTCGAGCAGCTTCTGGAATCTGGGTTCTTGTCGACCTCGAGTAGGGCTCGTCGAGGTCGAGTAGGCTGGCTCGTCTCGGCTTGCTCAGCTCGATGTGGCTCAGACGTAGGCTTCTGGGTGCTCGTCGATGTCGACCAAGCCTAGTCGATGTTGAGTAAGGCTAGGGCTTGTCGACTGGGTCTTCTCGGGTGGTTCTCCTCGACTGGCTCGGACATGGTCTCAACGCTCGTCGATCTCGACAAAGCGTCGTCGAGATCGACCACGGTGGTCTTCCTTTCCGCTTCCGCGAGCTGCTCCATCCGCTGGCAGCGAGGTTTTCCGCGGCAGCGAGAGGTCCGCTGCAGCGAGTCTCGCCTGGTCATCCTCAGCTCTTCTCCTTGTCGACTCCAGACATGGAGGCTGGGCTTCGTCGACCTCGAGTAGCTTTAGTCGAGGTCGAGTAGGGTCCGGAGTCAGGTTGGCTCTGGCTTCTCGATCTGGTTGTGCTCGACCAAGGTGGCTCGGCCAAGTCTTGTCTATGTCGACTAGGTCCTACTCGAGATCGAGTATACCTGTCTCTCAGATTTGTTCCGCTGCTTTGACCTTGGACTTCTGTAGTTGTTTTCCGAGCTTTTCCGACCTTCTGTAGAATTGCTGTAAATGCCTTGATTTCTGCGATTTAAACAGAAACTGGTGTAGATTCCATAATTTTGGCAAATAAACATAAACTACACAGATTTTGTACTATTCTAGCCTATATGAATGCAAATGTATGCAGAAATCGGTATAAAAGTTGCTGTAACACATGGCAGATTCAGCTCACAACAAACACCCCATACTTAAGCTTGCTTGTCCTCAAGCAATACCTTTAATTGTCATTCAGGGGAAGAATTTAAACTCTCAATATCTTAGATTCATTCTTATATGTCCCTGCAGTCAATTACCATCCTCGAAAAGGTACTAATGTCACAGATCTATGCATGTGCAAATATGTAAAAGCAACATCTACTTATAAAAGGAGGGTTATGTACAAATAATTCATATGTGACAAAGCATTGATAATCAAGAAGACTTTAATTTAAGCTCATGAAGGAGTAGATAGGTAAAAGGCTAAAAGGTGGGCAATTTCTGGCAATGTGGTGTTTTTATGATCCGGGGAAATGGAGTACTTTCCAAACTTGAGTTTCATTCCACATTCTTTCTCCATATGATTCATCACCTTTCATAATGCTTTTCCCAATAATGATGCTCTTACCTCTCTAACCTCAGCACTGCCTTCTCACGAGTCGCAAACATGGGTGTCATGAATGGCCCCGGATACTTAGTGCTTTGGACTCCTCACAATGTGTCCCATCTCTCCAAACTATTATCTCAGAGAGCAGGGTCAATCTACCTTTATCTCCTGAGGTGATTGGATTTTCTTTCACTCATTAAATTTTCCATATTTTCAAACAATTTCCTTCCAAACTCCAATAATGATAATAACACAACAACCATATAACATTTCCATAATGTAACATCATTCTCAACATAATCCCCGGATAAGGTAAAGAATGGCAATATTTAGATCATGTGGAGCAATATTTGAAATAAGGCATATTATGGCTTTTGTGATGCATAAGCATAGGTATGGCTAGGAATATAACAATATGGAAATATAAAGTCCTCCATCATCTTATCATGCAACATGTCAAAAGCAACTTCAAATTTTACCTCCTTTCATGGTTTTTCAAGAAAATATGCACTTCATTGTAACTTCCCTTTACTAGGCAATTTCATGCTATATCTCTAATGAATCCAATTTTGCATCGTCGAGTTCAATACAAGCTTCCATGACATTATTCAAAAAATTTCAAATGGGGGTCATTTTTCTCAAGTTTTTGGAAATTATGCATATAAGCACATAAATCAATAATGTATTCCAAAATATAGCCATGTAGCAATTCCAAGAAATAATGCATATATGTAAGATATGATCAAACAAATCAAATATGCACAAAGTAAGCCCTTCCCCCACCCCATACTTAAATATTATAGTGTCCCCACTGTAAAAAAAAATAAAAAACAAGAGTAAAGGAAGGAACTCACAGAATCATGTCGAGGAGATCAAGACTGCGTAGGTCGAGTAGATTTCTAGTCGAGATCGAGTACGCCTTACTCGATCTCGAGTTGGCTTTGCTCTGCGTCTAGTGGTTTCAGAAGTCGAGGAGGGTTCTGGTGCTTGTCGACATCGAGTTGGCCTACTCGAGCTCGACTAGTTCTGGGCTTCTCCTCCTCGTCGTTGTCGACTTGGCCTTTGTCGATTCCGACTGATTTTCAGGGACTTCTTTCTCCACTTTTCGCGATCCTTATATGCTTCGCCGGCCTAAAAGTGTTAGTTTGCCCAAAAAACAAGACTATCCATATGAAGACATAAAATCAAAAACAAAAACAAAAAACCAAAACTAAACAAAGTAAAGTGTCCAAAAAGTTCATAAAGTCTGTATACATGCTCTAGATTTTAGAGTCGCTAGGCCGACTTCTCCGTTTGCGCTCAAGGACCATTTTTGTGGGGCCCGTTCATCCTTGGCCCTTCTCCTGGATCATCTAGGTCCTGATGGTAGTATGCAAGCTCAGCTGATAGGTTATTGCTTGCATCATCTCCTTTCTCTTTTTTTTCCTTCCTTCTAGCCTTCAGTTTCTGCAAATTTTCTCGCCACGATGTTTTAGCTCCATTCAAATCATTAAAATTTTTATTTATGGACTGAGGAGGAGTAGAATTCATACCTGAACTTACGTGTTCGGACCCAAAACAGTAATTTTTGGGCTGGGGTCTACTCGATGTCGAATAATGGTGGTCGAGGTCGAGTAGGGGGACCCCATACTTAGGCTCTGGGCAAGTCTCAGGCTCAGCAACGGTGGTCGAGATCGACGAAGCTTCGTCGAAGTCGAGTAGAGAGCTGGTCGAGGTCAAGTGCGCTTTGTCGACCTCGAGTAAAGTTCTGGCTCCCTCCTTTGCAGTTTGCTCAGCCCCGTCGATGCTGATGCTTTTCACCTCTAGCCAAGAAATTTCCTCTTTCGCAGGGCCAAAAGAGAAATCCAAAACCTCATCGCCGATGGTGAAGGTGAGCGATCGATTCTTAACACTAATCCTGGCATCTGCAGTAGCTAAAAATGGTCTACCAAGAATAATAGGACTAGTAGGATCTTCAGCACAATCAATAATAAGGAAATCAGCTGGCACAAAGAATTTTCCAACCTGGACTGGAACATTTTCAACTATTCCTGTAGGGATGACTACTGTATTATTTGCCATATATAATTTAGCATCCACAGGTTCTATGCATCCTATTTTAACTTTTCGCCAGATTGATAAAGGCATGATGCTCACACTTGCTCCTAAATCGCACAAAGAATCATATTTGAATTGACCAAAGCCCACAGTAGCAGAAAACTTACCTGGGTCAGGCCTCTTTTCAGGGAAGTGGAGTACTTTGCATTCGCCTGCGATCTCTGAGATGGACCGCTTCTTGCTCAGGATTTCCTTCAGAAACTTGACATATCCAGGCATTTCTTGCAAGGCTTCTGTAAAAGGAATAGAAAAGTTAAGTTCTTGAAGCATATTAACAAATCTATTAAATCTGCCCGCAGTAGGGTCTTTAAGAGATTTAGAAGGGAAAGGAAGTGGCTTTTTTGAAGCCTGGTTAGCTGTCAGAGGTTCTGCAGAGTCGTCGACGTCGGCCAAATTCTTGTCGAGATCGACGAGTGGTTTGTCGAGGTCGAGTTGCCTTGTCGAGCTCGAGTTGCCTTGTCGAGCTCGGGTTGCTGGTCTGTGCAGTGTAGTCCGAGCTCAGCTTCTGGTCTTTGTCGAGTTGAGTCTTGTCGAGGTCGACTACAGGCTTGTCGAGATCGAGTACGGTCTCCTCGATCTCGAGTTGACTTTCTGCTTGGCTCTGTTGTTTTCCGACCTCTGGCTCGTGTAACTGATGCCCACTCCTGAGTTTGATGGCTGCGACGTGTCCGGTTTGCCCTTTAGGATTTGGTTCTGTCTGCCCAGGGAGCTTGCCGGATTGTCGTGGGATATGTGCAGCAATCTGTCCCATCTGAGTTTCAATCCCCTTCTTCCAGATGTCCAGTTCCCCAAATTTGGTGGTGATGTTCTGGAACTGGTTGTTGATGGTCCCCTGATTTCGTCGCATCTCCTCAAGGATCAGCTGTAGATCATCCTTCCTTTGATCCCTTTCTGGATGCCCTGGAGCTCTGTAGGGCGGGGGATTCCTAGGGGGACCCTGATTCCATTGCTGTTGATAGGGCCTTTGATCCCCCATATAGCGATTAGGACCCCCAGCATATGCTGCCTCCTCATGTGTCTCTGCCATCCTGACTTGCTCTGTGTGTGGGCACTCAGTAGTGGTGTGCCTCTGTGATCCGCATTCGATGCAAGGCTGGTTGACAAACAGATATTTGACTTGCTTGAGGAGCTTGCGATTCTGGTCTCTATAGAACTGCTCCCGGACATCTGGGTCAATCTCCTTTGATGGCTCATAAAGTGGCATAGATGGTGCTGGCCTGGCGTAGGAGTTTTCATCATAGTTTGAAGTAGACCCATACTTGTTGTCATAGGTGGTGAGCTTGTCCAGTACACCCCATGCGTCGATTGGCGGCATCGTCAGAAACTCATAACGAGTATAGTGGTTGATTCTGTCTTTGGTGCCTTGATCAAGAGAATTGAAGAAGATCTCTTGAATGACGTAGGGTGGCTGTCCGTGAGTAGGGCAAGATCGCAAAAGATCCTTGTAGCGCTCCCATGCCTTTGCCAGTGGTTCCCCTTGCTTCTGTCTGAAGGCGGTGATTTTCTGACGGAGATGTGCTGTTTTGGCGGGTGGGAAGAATTTATTCAGAAATTCTTGCTCTACTTGGGCCCAGGTGGTGAGTGATCTTGCTTTCAGTCCTTCCAACCATTTCAGTGCAGGGCCAGCGAGAGACCAGCGAAAAGCTTTCATCTTGACATATTCCAGCGTGGTACCTTCAGCAAGAGTACGGCACATGTCAGAAAAATTGGTAATATGCTCAAGAGGGCACTCATTAAATCTACCATAAAAGGCATTATTTTTAAGTTCTATCAGAAACTGAGTGCGAATTTCAAAGGAATTATCAGGAATAAGAATCGCCGATTCAGGCATGACGAGCGTTGGATGCATGTAATCCTCTGCAGTAGTTGGATATTGGGCAAGCTCAGCTTGTGCTTGCTCCTTTGCTGCTATCTCAGCGGCGATAGTAGCATCCTTAGCGGCTAGCTCTTGCGTAAGCCTAGCGATCAACTGTTCTTGTGTTTCAGCGGCCGCCATGGCTCTTAGTAGTCTAGTTCGGACGTGTAGAAGGCGCTCTGGTTCGTCTAAGCCGTCAAACTCAGGTTGTTGACCAGAACGGCGCATACACCTGCAAGTAGCTTTAAGGTAGATGTGAAATTCTAACTACCTAAGGCGCGAATGATAGCTTCCCCGGCAACGGCGCCAATTTTGTTGTAGGAGGAAATCGAGTTTAAAATATAAAGTATAAATCAAACCGGACTATGCCTACGCAAAATAAATACAAGACCTCCTCCTGATGCAGTAGCGGAAGTCAGGATCGATCCACGAGGAAGCGTGTCAGCGGATCCTAGGTAGCAAGGTAATCTCACGAGCAGAAGTCGACAACAGGTGCTCGAGCTCGAGTACAGCAACTCGACAGAGGCTCAAACAGTCGAACACAGCAGCACAGGTCGAGTAAAGTTGGTCGATCTCGACAAGGGTTCTACTTGAGATCGAGTTGGCCTTCGTCGAAGTCGAGTTGGGCTCTCGTCGATCTGCACACAGTAAGCTACAGCGACTCTAGGTCGAAGATCAGTCTACTCGAGGTCGACTAAGGGTAGTCGAGATCGAGTACAGCAGGGGACAAAAACGAC
Source organism: Persicaria tinctoria (assembly GCA_037127255.1). Classification (NCBI taxonomy): domain Eukaryota; kingdom Viridiplantae; phylum Streptophyta; class Magnoliopsida; order Caryophyllales; family Polygonaceae; genus Persicaria; species Persicaria tinctoria. Next base: position 33,807,730 of record JBANSL010000012.1, on the reverse strand, counting down.
GGAAAATAAAGAAAATAAATAACAAATGCTTTTCTGGGAATTTCGACTGTAAACTGTATGAAAAAGACTTCCAAGATTGGGGTTCGCAACAACAATAACCAAGCATGCATAAGGCAGAATCAAACAGATAATCATATAAATTGCATTAAAGGATTAAGCTCTCGCCTTTTCCAACAATTAGACAACTCTCTCAAGAAACCCTAATTGTCTCTACCGATTTTATGTTTATAATCCAAGTGGTTAACATGGATCTCCATTAGATGGGCAATAAACACATCAACAAGTAGGTAAATGCTCAAAACATGATAAAGGTTCGATTTTTACCTCACTTATGCATGGCTATCGTCGGGCTCGCCCCAACCCTAGAAGTGGGTTGACTACTCACACCTCATCGCGATCACAGACATCTTTGATGGAAAGAAAATAACTTGCATAAAACTATATTCAACGATTTTACAATCCCGGTAATCAACTCTCGCAAACTGCCAAAACCCTAAAACCTTCGAACTCCCTAAACCGTCTCTGTGTAACTACTTGTCTCTGACTGAAATTGAATGATTAAAACTGAGCCCCCTAGGGCCTTATTTATAGCCTTCCTTCCCTAGCTAATCTAGGAAAGAAGATATCTATCTATATCTAAAATTATATCTACTTGCTTTAAAGATAAATAAAATGTTTTAATGGAATTAAATCCATAAGGAAAAGATAAAACTAATGTGGGAAAGTCTTCATGTCTTGATAGATTCCGCCTTCCATAGATAGACTTGATAGATCGGATAGATTTCAGCAACTTCGGATAGAATTTTCCGCCTTCGCGACCAAGTAACTCCATGTCTACTCGGACAAGGCTTCGTCGAGCAGCTTCTGGAATCTGGGTTCTTGTCGACCTCGAGTAGGGATCGTCGAGGTCGAGTAGGCTGGCTCGTCTCGGCTTGCTCTGCTCGATGTGGCTCAGACGTAGGCTTCTGGGTGCTCGTCGATGTCGACCAAGCCTAGTCGATGTCGAGTAAGGCTAGGGCTTGTCGACTGGGTCTTCTCGGGTGGTTCTCCTCGACTGGCTCGGATATGGTCTCAGCGCTCGTCGATCTCGACAAAGCGTCGTCGAGATCGACCACGGTGGTCTTCCTTTCCGCTTCCGCGAGCTGCTCCATCCGCTGGCAGCGAGGTTTTCCGCGGCAGCGAGAGGTCCGCTGCAGCGAGTCTCGCCTGGTCATCCTTGGCTCTTCTCCTTGTCGACTCTGGACATGGAGGCTGGGCTTCGTCGACCTCGAGTAGCTTTAGTCGAGGTCGAGTATGGTCCGGAGTCAGGTTGGCTCTGGCTTCTCGATCTGGCTGTGCTCGACCAAGGTGGCTCGGCCAAGTCTTGTCTATGTCGACTAGGTCCTACTCGAGATCGAGTAGACCTGTCTCTCAGATTTGTTCCGCTGCTTTGACCTTGGACTTCTGTAGTTGTTTTCCGAGCTTTTCCGACCTTCTGTAGAATTGCTGTAAATGCCTTGATTTCTGCGATTTAAACAGAAACTGGTGTAGATTCCATAATTTTGGCAAATAAACATAAACTACACAGATTTTGTACTATTCTAGCCTATATGAATGCAAATGTATGCAGAAATCGGTATAAAAGTTGCTGTAAAACATGGCAGATTCAGCTCACAACAGTATAGTTCGTTGATCTTGTTTAACTTTCTGAGTTCATTGCAGATGTCCATATTAGATAGCTTCATATATATATATATATATATATATATATATATATATATATATATATATATATATATATATATATATATATATATATATATATATATATATATATATATATATATATATATATAGGGTCGCGCTCCGGTGAAAACCAAAATTGCGGTAGAAACCCGTGAGGACCGACTTTTTAGCTCGGTTCACTTGCTTTATAGCCCGGTTATGAATAGAACCGACCTATAAAGTCACAAATTTTAGCCCGGTTCTGAATAAAATCGAGCTATAAAGTCACTATATAATTTTAAAACATTAACTTTTTAGCGCGATTTTTCGGTGTGACCGAACTATAAAGTCATGTGTTATTTTAAAATTGGAGTTTTTAGCACGGTTTTTAGGTTGAACCGAGTTGTAAAGTCACCGTGTGATTGAGGTTTTTAGCACGGGTTTTAAAAAAAACGAGATATAAAGTAGTCCTCACGGGTTTTTACCACAATTTGAGGTTTTCACCGGAGTCAATCCCTATATATATATATATATATATATATATATATATATATATATATATATAGACACACTTACACACACATATATTTAACACACTACTATGTAAATAGGTACAATAGCCTTTCTTTGAAGTGATTAGCTTCACTTCTACGAGGAGGAACTACAACATAGCATGTGTATTTATGAGCGGGAAACTATTGAAAATTACTTGTGGGTTATGGGTGTCATAACTGAACTTCTCAACTTAGTCGAAAAGTCTCCTACTGCCATAACCACCTACAGAGAGCTCGCTTAGATTAATTCCATTACAGTTGTCTTTCCCCAGACAAAGTGAATCCTATGTCGGCGTCATGTGCAAAAAAACTTGGAGGACAGAGCAAAGAAACTTACAAAAGACGTGAAGTTTCCAGATAGGTTTGCGAGAGAGTGCATGTCTTTACTCTAGTCACAGACAAAAGAGCAGTACGTCAGAGGATTGACTCGACTATGTGCTAGCTGGAGAACTAGATCAGGGTTGGTTAACTACTTTGAGTGGCAGTGGTTGAGAAACTATAAAGAAAATCTTGTTTCTGCTTGGACAGATAAGGTGTTTCATTTGGGAACCAGAAACAATAACATGTATGATTGATTTTTGTACTTAAAATGTATTCCATATCTTATTTGATTATACTATGTCTTTACTCTATGCATACTTACTTTATTCTAGAGTCGAGGGTGCGCATTCCACATTTAAGTAGTTCATGACTCCAAAGTGAGCAATGAGTCTTGATTCTATCTTTGACAACATGCATGCAGTCCTTGAGGTTCAAATAAGTGAAATTAAAGTATCATTTGGGGAATCTCGGCTGAAAGGGATGTCGTCTATAGACTCTGCAGCAACTGAAGATATGTTTCAGTTACTGCAACATTCTGTTTCTCATAAGGTTATGGAGTTGTTGATGGAAGAGCAGTGGTAGGCTGAGCGGCACGGTCGATGTGACTCTGTGTGCAATTGTACAATTCAAGTGACATATGGACTTCCATTACTACCACACAGTTGCGCGTCATAAGAATTGTGATATTTCGATCTCCTTGTCGGCGTTGCATCCTTTCTAGACACAGCTTGATATCCCACAAAATGATAATCTAGACCAACTTGACAATGATGCCACTCGGAAGCACAGGGTCGCTAGATCGCTGATGGATGAGTTGTACTTCAACGACTTCCCAAAAGCTTCTACAGATGAACAGTTTCGATGAGCGACAACTATGTATGGATTGTGTAAGCCTCAACATACAAATATGAAAGAACCGCAAGTGGTACATACCAAGGGGTGCCCGCGAGGGAGCCTCAACAAACGCGACCTTTGTGGGTGGGAATACACCGATCTCCAACTCCAGAAGGCACAAAATGTACTTCTACCGATTCAAAAGTCTGCACTCATGTGAGTGACTAAAGTATACCCAGCAGCAACACCGATTCAGAGCTCGCCAGCCGGGTTGGACGAATGTACACCTGGGAAAAGGAGTCAAGGTAGACCTCCATTGCCGAAGAAGTCATCCTCCGCAGTAGTTGCAGCGAAGACTACAAAACCTACCGCAGTTGGTCTAGTTCAGGGTCCGCACATTGGTGTCATTCCAGAATTCATGAACAAATATGTCTTCGAGTCATATATTGTGGCACCTGATGGAAATTATGGATTCAGAGTGATTGCGCGTTCAGGAGGCCATGATGAAGAATATTATTGGAAGAGGATTAGACAAAACATGCTTACGGAATTACGAACTCGTCCCCAGCTCTACGCTCGACATTTAGGCAACGACGACGTCGCGAAGGTGAAGAAAACACTAAACTGGTTTAAAGATGATGTGAATGCTCCACCGGAGTTTTGGCTTGATGACCGATATATGAGGTTGTTGGTTGCGACGACATTTCAGAGCATCTTTGTTGTATTCGGTCCTGGGACGTTGGTGGGGTCAACATTCCCTCCTCTAAGGGTCCGACCCGATTGGGCGTTTGAAGATTTGGGGATTAATATGATATGTTTAGAAGGCGAACATTTCAGTGGTGTAAGTACAACATTAATAGGTATCATGCTATAATTTTATTTGTAAGTGTTATCTTATCTGATTATGATATGCATTCTTTGTCTACACAGATAAGATTACAACCTGATGCACCCCTGCCTGTTATCGTACCCATGTTGCGTCCTAATCAACAACAAAGCGATATTGGCCTTGAATCCTTCCTCCGAGATCGGCTTGGCGCATATCTGTATGAACAAGGTGATGTCAAAAGGGAAAGAGGTGATCCTAACACCATTTCCGCTTAGAAGGCAATGATTTTACTTTGATATTATATGATTATTTACAGGGGTGGGCACAAATCTCGCAAATCCCGATCCCTGTGGGATTTAGGACAAAACAGTGAATCCTGTCCCGATCCCGTCCCGCAAAAATTATGCGGGACGAAACGCGGGACGATCCCGGTGGGATCCCGCAAATCCCGTCCCGTCCCGCAAATTATAATAATAATAATAATAATAATAATAATAATAATAATAATAATAATAATAATAATAATAATAATAATAATAATAATAATAATATTATTATTATTATTATTATTATTATTATTATTATTATTATTATTATTATTACATTATAGAATAATAATAATAATATATTATTAGTATTATTATTTTGAGCAAATATTATAATTATAATTATAATCATAATCTTCCTTTTATAATAATAATAATATTTTTTTATAATAATAATAATAATAATATTTTAGCAAATATTATTTATAATTATAATAATAATTGATTATAATAATAATATTTTTATTATATAATATTATCATATAATTTAATAATAATATTACTTTATAATAAAATTATTATTATTATATTATTATCTTATTATTATATCATTTTTTTTCTTGTAAAGTATAATTATTTTATAATAATAACAGTTAAATTAAGTAATAATAATAATAATAATTATTATTATTATTATTATTATTATTATTATTTTATTTTATTTTATTTTATTTTTTTGGAAAAGAACTAGTTATTATTATAGTAAAACCAAATTACACAAAGTTGGTTGGAAGCCTCGTAACAAATTGGGCTCCAACACCTTTCTGAATAGTAAAACCAACTCTATGAAAGATAAAATCGCCCCTAACAGACCCACTATCATGACTATTCGTAACCAACCGAACCCGCTTTAGGAAACCGATAGCACCACCCCCCAACTCCCCAAAGGTGGAGAATGCAAATGCCATGAAGCAGTACCCCTTACCCGCACAAATATCAGGATACTTTCTCTCCTTCTTTTCCGTTGCTTGAGAGACTGCTGTTGTTGCAGGAGTTGGTCAAGTATTGAAATATATATCAAATAAAGTTCAGATAGACTCCCCTGTCTCAGCAAATAAATACAAGACTTTCTCCCGTTATAGTAAGAGTAAGTCAGGATCGAATCCACGAGGAAGCACGTCAGCAGTTCTCAGGTAGCTATCAGATTCTCACAAAAGCAACAGAAAAGCACAGAAACAGAAATAAACCCAGCAAGGGCAACTAAAATAAAAACAAACAAGAAACAAAGCAAAGCAAATAAAAAAAGGGAAAGGCAAAAGAACTCGACAGAAGCTTGTCGACACAAGTTGTCGATGTCGACAACTTTTTCTCCGCAGGGTCCTTAAGAGATTTTGTGGGGAAAGGCAACTTCTTTTTCTGAGTCGAAGCCAGAACAGACGTCGGAGGTGTTGCAGTCTTATCGACATCGACATGGGACTTCTCGACATCGACAAGTGGTTTCTCGATATCGACAATTGGTTTCTCGACATCGACAATGTTCTCGACATCGACAAGATCTTCGTCGACGTCGAGTTGCTGTTCAGCGCTGTCCTGCTGCTTTCCGACCTCTGGCTCGCTTAGTTGATGCCCGCTCCTAAGTTTTACAGCAGCGACATGTCCATTCTTTCCCTTAGGATTTGGTTCTGTTTGCCCAGGGAGTTTGCCGGACTGTCGTGGTATCTGTGCAGAAATCTGGCCTATCTGAGTCTCAATCCCCTTTTTCCAGATGTCCAGTTCTCCAAATTTGGTGGTGATGTTCTGGAACTGGTTGTTGATGGTGCCCTGATTTCGTCGCATCTCCTCAAGAATCAGCTGCAGATCATCCTTCTTTTGATCCCTTTCTGGATGCCCCGGAGCTCTGTAGGGCGGAGGATTTCTAGGGGGGCCTTGGTTCCATTGCTGTTGATAAGGCCTTTGATCCCCCATATAGCGATTAGGCCCTCCTGCGTAAGCTGCCTCCTCATGATGTTCTGCCATCCTGACTTGCTCTGTGTGTGGGCACTCAGTAGTGGTGTGCCTTTGCGATCCGCATTCTATGCAAGGCTGGTTGACAGAGAGATATTTCACTTGTTTGAGGAGCTTCTTATTCTGGTCTCTGTAGTATTGCTCCCTGACATCTGGGTCAATCTCCTTTGGTGGCTCATAAAGTGGCATAGATGGTGCTGGCCTGCCGTAGGAGTTCTCATCATAGTTTGAAGTCGCCCCGTATTTGTTATCATAGTTGGTGAGCTTGTCCAGCACACCCCAGGCGTCAATTGGTGGCATCGTCAGGAACTCATAGCGAGTGTAATGGTTGATTCTGTCCTTAGTGCCTTGATCAAGAGAGTTGAAGAAGATCTCTTGAATGACGTAGGGCGGCTGTCCATGAGTAGGGCAAGATCGCAGAAGTTCCTTGTAGCGCTCCCATGCCTTTGCCAGTGGTTCCCCGTGCTTTTGTTTGAAGGCGGTGATTTTCTGGCGGAGATGTGCTGTTTTGGCAGGTGGGAAGAATTTGTTTAGAAACTCTTGCTCTACTTGGGCCCATGTCGTCAGTGATCTTGGTTTTAGCCCTTCCAGCCATTTCAGTGCAGGCCCAGCGAGAGACCAACGAAAAGCTTTCATCTTGACATATTCCAAGGTTGTGCCTTCTGCAAGTGTACGACACATATCATGAAAGTTAGTAATATGTTCAAGAGGACACTCATTAAATCTGCCGTAAAAGGCATTATTTTTAAGCTCTATTAGAAACTGAGTGCGAATTTCAAAAGAGTTTTCAGGGATTAGAATCGCCGATTCAGGCACGACGAGCGTGGGATGCATATAATCCTCAGCAGTGGTTGGATATTGGGCAAGCACAGCTTCTGCTTGCCTGGCACGTTCAGCTTCTTGCTCCCTTGCTGCTCTCTCAGCGGCGATGGTAGCATCCTTAGCGGCTAGATCCTGCGTAAGCCTTTGTATCAGCTGCTCCTGTGTTTCAGCGGCCGCCATGGCTCTTTGTAGTTTGTTTCTGATGTGAAAAAGGCGTTCCGGTTCGTCTAAGGCGTCAAACTCAGCTGTTTGACCAGAACGTCGCATACACCTGAAAAGTAACTCAGAGAAACAGTGAGATCCGACTACCTAAGGCGCGAATGATTGCTTCCCCGGCAACGGCGCCAATTTGTTGTTGCAGGAGTTGGTCAAGTATTGAAAGCACGTCAGCAGTTCTCAAGTAGCTATCAGATTCTCAAAAAAGCAACAGAAAAGCACAGAAACAGAAATAAACCCAGCAAGGGCAACTAAAATAAAAACAAACAAGAAACAAAGCAAAGCAAATAAAAAAAGGGCAAAGGCAAAAGAACTCGACAGAAGCTTGTCGACACAAGTTGTCGATGTCGACAACTTGTCGATACAAACTTGTCGACACAGTGCAAATCGACAACACAGAAAACAGAAAAAACTCGATCTCAGTGAATGAACTCCTCGACGTCGACAACAGAAGTTGATATCGACAAGATCTTTACGAAATCGATAAGAAAGAAAAGAAATTTAAAGTGCAAATGCTTTTCGAACAGAAACGAATGAAAACACGGAATTAACTTCAATAAACTAAAGACTTCCAAGGCTAGGGTTTCAACTCCACAACGATAACCATGCAAAGTAACACATAAAGGCATAAAAGATCATGCTTTCCATCAAATAACTTTCGTCATTAACAAATAGGAATATAGAGGCTCTCGCATAAACCCTAATTGTTACTAACCCTCTTCACATAATTAATCCAAGTTGCATTAAATTCACTCTCGCTTCAATAATACAAACAAGGATCACCTTCAACTCTCGCAAAAGAATCATGCTTATAGGGATAGAAGACAAATCGCATAAAAATCTGACCTTTACCGCATTTGCCTCACATGGCCACCGTCGGGCTCACCCCAGCCCCAGAAGTGGGTGGACTACTCACGCCTCATTGCAGTAACAGATATTGATGTAAAAGAAACTTGCATTAAAAACTATATTCAAAGCTTTTACAATCTTGGCAATCAACTCTCGTAAACTGCCAAAACCCTAAAACCTTCGAATCTCCTAAACTTCTCTGTGGAACTAACTAATTGTCTCTGAAATTGGATGATTGAAACTGAGCCCCTAGGGCTTTATTTATAGTGCTCTATTCCTTGCTAATCTAGGATAGAACATCTATATCTATATCTAAAAACTATATCTAAAGCTTTAATGATAAATAAATAACATAATGTAATTAAATAAACTAGATAGACTAGGATTATATCTAATGTGTGGACATCTTCTTTGGTCTTGATAGATCTTGATAGAATTGGACGAATCTTAGCTTGCAAGTAATCCCTTTCTCGGACTTCTTCTCGATCTCGGACACTGGAGCTGCATCGACAAATCTTCTCGACATGACTCCTCGACATCGACAACTTCTCGATGTCGAGTTGTTTCTTCATCTGATGCTCGTGCTCGATTTCTAGAACATTTGTCGATTTGGAAACTTGTCGATGTCGACAACACTTCTCGACATCGAGTAGATTTCTCAGCTTCCAGCTCTGTTCGTAAAACGCACTTTCCCGCTGCCTCGGTTGTCGGATTGACGCATATGACCATGCGTTGGAAAGCTCTTTCCGAGGACTACAACTCTCATGAAGACATCACAGCCTGATTCAGAATGATGAAAACCAGAAATTGGCCTTCTCTCCAGCTGCACCATTCTTGGCTTCTCCATGACTTTCCTTTAAGCTCCAAAATGCGTCCGATTTCTGCGAAATATAACAAAAACTTGTGTAGACCTCCATATATTGCAAATAAGTATAAACTACACAGATTCTGTATCATTCTAACCCAAATGTATGCAATGCATGCAGAAATCGATATAAAAGTAAGTGTAAAACATGGCAAATTAGGCTCACAACAACTGCCTTGCCAGGTACAAAGGAGTCATTGGCTCTGGTTGTGAACGGCGACGCCCCCACAACATCAACACAAGTGTCTCTACCTTTTTCCCACCCATACACTAACAAATCACCCGGCCTCAGCTCAACACCATCATCACTGCTCATACTTGTATGTGCTTCCTTCTGAACCGCGATGCCTGCTTTAAAACAAATGTCCACTAAAACATCTCGGACCATATTGTGTCGATGTTTAGTCCTTATGCCCCTACTGCAATGTAGAGCATGATCTCCAAAAGGATCCATCCTATCAGGCTCACAACTGGGACAAGTTGGATAACCACTAAACATAGGAATTGAAAGATGGTACTGCAGGACAGAACGATATTGTCGCGATGGCATGGTCTGGGCCAGCCCCTCAATAGGAGTGGCCAACAGAAAATCTTGTGCTCTTTCTCCTCTCACAGCATGTAAAATGTGTAACTGTCTTGGAGTTGGATTAAGGGTAGATATTAAGTTGTCGTCAATGAACTTGAAGTATCGATCCGCCATCACTGACATGAATTTTTTGGGGGCAGGGGATACAACTAAGTCATCAATATTCGAGCCAACACAAGTGACATACCTCGAAATGGACTGGGTGAGAACAATGTCAGGGCCAATATCAGGGCGTCCGGGTGCTGATGTGGCTAAACCAGCCTGATCAAGGACTCTGGAAAAAGTATGAGCATGCCCATCCCGATGAGCAAGATTACTCAAAATGAAGGTTTGGAGTTCAGCCGTTTGGAGACGGGATGCAGTAAAGGCAAAATGACTAACGTCATATGTCGTGAGCACGCCAAAGCCACCAAGCTTTAACGGAAGAGTGGCCTGACGCCACTGCCATGGACCAAACCCAGGACCCCCTGCAGTAACAACATGCTCAAGGGAGACCCACAACTCATCAAAACAACTAATAACACCAGAAAGAGCATGAGGGGAGCAAGTACGAAGGGCAAACATCATCTTTGAGACACCAATACAATTTCTGAGAAGGAGCAGTTCGCATTGGGGATCATCGAGCTTCCTTACAGCCTTTAAAACCTCTAACGCCTTGTCAACCCTCTTCATAACCAACCTGTTGCAGAATGTATCATTGTTGTTGGCTGGTCCGCCTAACAATTTCACCCCCAATTTGGGTCTAGAAATGTTAGATGGAAACAAACCAACTTCTAAGCTCATCGCATCTTCGGTTGGCTAGAACAATTCAGTTTTCTGAATGTTAATGAATAACCCCAACTTCGGACCCTCCTTGACCACAATCTCCAGAGCTTTAGCAACCTCAACGGTTTCACCAGGTAATGTACCATCATCTAAATACCAAGCATTGATATCAAGAACACATGAGGTATTGATTTTCGTGACAAGCGGATGCAGAACCAGAGCAAACAAAAGCGGACCTAAGGGATCACCCTGCTGCACACCTTGACAAGAGCGCAAAGGAACGTCCTGCCAGTAAAGACGAGCAGGTTGGGCATAGCAAAATTCAACCCAAGGAGAAATAGAGGGGCAACGGGCACGCACTTCCCGAATCAAAGCGCTCCTATCGACAAGATTAAATGCGTTAGAAAAGTCCACAAGAAGTAAGGACCTGCCAGTTTCCAGTCCTTTATCCACCAAAAGTCTGTTAACTGAATGAAGGATAGCCTCACCGCCCCCAGACACTCCTACACCAAACTGGTGTGTGCCTAAATATGTATTGAGCTCCTTGACCATGATAGAAGAAGCAACTTTGGAAACTAACCTCCTCCAAATGGACCCGACTGCAATGGGACGGACACCCCCTCCCGGTTTCAACAATGGTGTGCGGGGTGCACTTGCCACAAACTCTGCAAGGACACGAGCCTGACAGAAAAAGATTAACAACCCTTGTGATGGCTGCAAGGAGCTCACTGGAAATACCGTCACATGCCCCATTAAGAATCTCAACAAAATGTTGTGCTCTAAGACCATCCTTACCACAAGAAGTACCTTAGGGGAAACTAGCTTCTAATCCTGTTGAGGACCAAATCTTTACTAACTGACAACGCAGGCACTGAAAGAGGATCACATGAAACAACCGGCGGGGGAGAGGTGGAGTGTTTAGCAAGAAGCTCAACAATGTGTCATCATTGAAAGGGGCAACCCCAGAAGAAGTGAGGACTCTAATAGCAGCAGCATAATGACCATCTCCCATTTTGCGTTTGCACTGAACCACATTCAACTCAAATTGGGACATGTCTTTTTTCTTCTTAACTGTATCGGAGGTGTGAGAGGTAGATGGATTGAGTATATCCTGAACAAGGGAATGCATCCCTCCTGGCTCTCTTCATAAAGCCAAGGCAGCAGCCATAGAAGAAAACTAATCCCTCTTCCTTCTATCAGACATGCCCTTAGGGCGACCCCGCAGCGCTGCCATATTAAGAACACATGTCGGGAGAACAAACAACTGAACCCAATAGGAAACATCCGATGGTTGAGCAATGACCTTGCAAAGAGCTTCAAGATATGCTCTTCCAAACTCAAGACGGAGCTTGAAAGGGGTACTTTTGGAAGTCACACACCGTTGTTCAAGAAAACGCTCAAACAAATGCTCATCAAAAACCAAATCTATTGGCCTAGCACTGCCAACATTATGGGTAACAGGAGAGCCCTGATCCCCAGAAGATAACAAACAAGGAGAACCGGAAGGTCTCGAAATACCATGGATGACAAACGACTCCCCATTATCACCACATCCCGGCCCGACGATAGGGATCCCTACACCTCCATGCTTACATGCCATCCTAACCGTGTGATTACGCAAACACAAACCACACATCCACCGACCAACCCGTTCGAGATTAGCAACTAGCAAATCATAAACAACCACATCCGAAGATATTACCCCCTTATACCTGTCGACAGCCTCTAGTGTACTGAAATGCCTACAAAGGTGATCAACGAAATACTTTGGTGTGAGACAAGTATTTTCCGGACGTCCATCCCTACACCCTTCAAAACTCCGAAAAGGACAATGAAACCGTTCGTCTGATTGAGAGAGGGACATACTCGCACAAAACTTGGAAAGCATATACTATCGGCAGCCAAAGCACTTGAAAAATAGCATCAAATTAAGAATTACGTCGTAGCAAACTTGAAGCACTATCGGCATCCACACCACTTGGAAAAAATAGCATCAAATTAAGAATTACGTTGTAGCAGCTAACATATTAGCATCAAAGCAATGCTTAATTAAGCACAAATTAAATACCAACAACACACCGAAGCACTATCAGCAGCCGCAACGTGCTGAACAAAGGCACCCACTCTCAGCGCAGCCCGCAAACACTGAACAAGGGCACCTAACCGCAACAGCACACACCAGCGCATCCCCGTCGGATAGAACACGCAGCCCTCACCACCACTGGACTGAACTGAGTGCCACCGAACAAAGAGATAGAAAGACAACAAACCTGGTAGATGAACCGCAAACGCTGAACTGAGCGCCACCGAGTGGAGGATCGAGGGATCAAAACCACCGGCACCGGGAGCCACGAACCTCCAAGGAGATCACCATCGCTGAACAGGATCGTTGATCGTCGAGGGGCACCGGCCAGGGTTGCTGATCGCCGAGGCCGCTGATCGCCCGTGCCCTAGCAGAGAATAAGACCCCGCTTCTCTTGATAATAAAAAAATAATAACCCAAGAACCAAAAATAATACAAACTTTCAACCGTGAACCAAAAATAATGTGGCATTATTATTATTAGGAAAAATGACCAAAAATAATACGAACTTTCAAAATTATCAATTCATATACAAACTAGAACCCATTAAACCAAAATTGATATAGGGTCCAAAATTCACAAACTCTAAATTTATTTGAACTCAATAAATAATTAAATAATAAATTGTGGTTAAATTTGTAAAATTCATAATTTAATTAACGGTAGAACTTGAAGCAACAACCAACAGTTGAAGCTTTGAAGCCGGTAATGGCGGATATGTAACACGAGTCGGCGACGAGACCACGGGAGCGACCGGACATCCACCAATCGCATAGCCCCAATCCTAGGGAGGGATTGGGTCTTCCAGACCGGAGACACCATGAAAGACGACCATGACCCACCCAGGAGGAAGGAGGTCGAGCGTAGAAAAGCAGACCACCCACCAGCACCCAAACGAGCCGAAATCAACAAGGAAAGAGCCGGAACGGCTTGAAATCGACCTCACTCATGTTGTAGGGCCTGCCATCGCCGGCTGGGTGGGTAGTCTCCGGTTGGGTGTGCTCGACAGTCTCGACCCCCATTGAAAGCAACCAGCTTCCTACAAGGTCGTTGTCGGCTTGGTCGCCATCCCGTGGTCTGGTCGTCGGCCGTCTGGTTGCCGCCGACCAGACTCGTGTTACAGATCCGCCATTGCCGGCTTCAAATTTTCAACTGTTGGTTGTTGCTTCAAGTAATACCGTTAATTAAATTATGAATTTTACAAATTTAACCACAATTTATTATTTAATTATTTATTGAGTTCAAATAAATTTAGAGTTTGTGAATTTTGGACCCTATATCAATTTTGGTTTAATGGGTTATAGTTTGTATATGAATTGGTAATTTTAAAAGTTCGTATTATTTTTTGTTCACCGTTGATAGTTCGTATTATTTTTGGTCATTTTTCCTTATTATTATTATTATTATTATTATTGTTGTTGTTGTTATTGTTATTATTATTATTATTTTTTATTATTATATAACTTTTATCATTATTATTATTATTATTATTATTTTAATAATAATAAGTAATATTATTATATTATGAATTTACAGAGAATTAGTGGGGAGCCGAGAAACAATCTGGGCCTCCACACCTTTAGCAATAGAAAACCCCACCCTAGTGAAAACATGAGTCGCATTTCGAGCCCCAATATCTTGAGCTTGAGAGAATTTCTGGATCCTTTTAAGGAGGGCTATGGCGTTTGACTCAAGTTCCCCCACCGCAGAGAAAGAGAAGGGTAAGAAACCATAACCAATGACTTTGCACTTGGCTAGATACTTGACCCACTTACGACGAGCCGCCTCGATCACGACATGCTCTGGGACAAAATCAACCATCCCAGATTGCGTCAACGGAGATGATCCTGTCAGGTCAACACAAACATCCATCCCATCATCCAACGCGTAAAGAAGCATGTCCGCGGGTCGGAGAGGCTTCCCGTCTCCCCCACACAAGCCAATATCAACCTCTTTATCAACAGAGATCCCAGAACGACAACAGACATTTATCAAAGTGTCACGGACAACATTATGATGATGTTTAATCCCCACAATACCTGCACACGAAACAACATGATCTCAAAAAATGTATCCCTCAAAAACCCTGGAGCAAGCAGAACAGGGCTCTGAAATGGAAAACAAAGGGATGCCCAATCGATAGCATAAGACACAACGATATGTCTTACTATTCATAGTTTGACCCAACCCTGAGATCGGGACAGCCCTAAGCCAGTCAGTAGCATGATCTCCACAAAGCCATTTGACGCGGTGATAGGGAGAAAGTGTTCTCTGCATCGTTTGTAATCCATGTGAAATATATGTCTACCAGTTTCTTCATGAGTTTGGGGGCAGCGATCTCACTTGGATTACTCAGAATATCAGAGTCTACCTTTGTCTTGAAGACACGCATGGCATAATCGAAGGCACATCCAGATGTTGTGACATTAGTATGTTGAAGAAGCTTAATCTGCATGCCACCAGACTGCAAACGCGAAGCCAGAAAAGCATAAAAAAGAGCGTTACCTACTGAATAAACTCCGAGCCCCCCAAACCTGAAGGGTAATGTGGCGAGCCTCCATTGCCAATTGCCAAAACCTAGCCCAGAAGCAGTGATAGTACGTTCCAGGGAACGTCGAAGAGCTAGATCAAACTTAAGTTGAGCAGACTCGAAGGCACGAGGCGGGCATGTACGCAGAGCAAAATAAAGTTTTGATACCCCGGTACAAGCATGCGACAACAATAACCCACATTGCGGGTCACCAATCTTAGCAGCCGCATCCATAAGTGCGATCGTCTTGTCCACTCTCTTTATCATAAGCTCGCTACTGAACCCAGAATTAACACTGAGAGATCCACCAAGAAGCTTAACCCCTTATTATTATTATTATACCCATTTAGAGCTACAAGAGAAAAATAGCTAAATACGGTATTCTTCCCAACTATCAATAGATAATGAGATAATATCTGGTGAATCTCATCTCAATCCCTTTTCGTCCCGATCTAGTAAGATAATGTAGCCAAATATGTTGAACATTATAATTAATTATATAATCATTGTATGAATTAATAATAGTATAATAATAATAATAATAATAATAATAATAATATTGAATAATATAGTTGAGAAGAATACCGTATTCAACATATTATACAAATTAATGAATTATGAAAGCATTTTTCACTTTGCAAATTTATATAATATTTTGTTATTTTTATTTGCGGGACAAGGCCTGTCCCGTCCCGTGCAGACACCATCCCGTCAAGAAAAAAAGGTGTCAATTCCGTCCCGTAAAAATTTCGCGGGACGAGTCCCGTCCTGGCTCAATCCCGTCTCGTCCCGTCCCATGCCCACCCCTAATTATTTATATTGACTTCCAACGTTTGTCGATGTGACTCGAAACTTGGTTATTATTTTGAATGAATTATTTCTCTGTTCATGTCACTTCGAGTATGATTTTGTATGTCTCATGAGTCATGAGTTAATTTAATGCGGGATTGATAGTAACAAAAACACACATTCCATGATTCCCAACCCCCACTAGATGGGTTGCTACCTTGGCCAACATTGAACTTGGAGCGACTGGGGTGCTCGTTCAAGCTCATATACCCTAGCTTAATCGCTTCGCGTAGACACGGCCACGGGTCCGACCTGCCGGGTCGACAACCCGGGGAGAGTGACCCTAACCCTGACCAGGGGTTGGGGCGGGTCGGCGGGTTGGTTGACCTGGGGGGTCGGCGGGTCAGACTGCCAGGTCGGCCACGTGGTAGGGGAGGATGGAAATGGGTCGGACCGGGCGGGTTGACCCGACGGGTCAGGCTGGGTTGGGTTTTTTTTTAAAAAAAATTCGGATGTATTTGTAATGTGTGACTTTGTGGGTAATTGGGGAATTAAAAAAAAAAGAGGGAAGAAAGGCTTGAATCGGTTTCCCAATTGCCTACATATCCTCCCGAGGGAGAGGAATCAAAGCTCACGTAGTTGTTTACCTGTTGTACGAACCCTGCTTACCTATTCGGCTATTCGTCGGTGTCGGATTGGCGCTGGCTATGGGGATTGACGACTCCACTGTCCACGGAGGACCCGACTGATTTCGAGTTCACTCCATCATCTTGATCCGACCCGGTGTTAAGGAAGTTCCTCTGAATTCTCATTTCAGCCATCTTCCAATCGGCGAGGCATACTTGTGCTTCGAGGTTCTCAGGGAGCAAGTTTAATCTCTTCTCGGTAAGAATTTGGCCCCCTCGGCTGAATAATTGTTCCACTGCAAAGGTTAAACAAGGGGCTCCTAGTATTTGTCGAGCGATCACCGGCAAGGTCGGAAATCGCTGTCTTTCTACTCGGCCCCACCATTCTAAAATATCGAAATCTTCATCTTCATCACTGGGAAATTCAAAGTTAGTAGACAAGTATTCATCGAGCTCCGAGTGCGGGCTCGACGAGGACCTCGACCTCTTTGTGCCAAAAATATATCTGGCAAGAGCCTTAGTTCGAGCGGTAATACTAGTGCGGGAGGATCCGCTCGAGTTTGAAGGCGCAGGAGGAGGAATGTTAGGCGCTCTAGCGCCCGTAGAAAAATGAGTATATAATGCTTCAAGTATTCCCCTAACTCTAGCAACTATAATTGACACATTGCAATCAGGATCATCTTGGATACCGAGCGTGGGAAAGTAGTTTTCTAAAAAATTTTGAAGTCCAGTTAATTTGTATCTAGGGTCGAAACAACAAGCTATGAGGAAAAGATCAGGAATAACTTTGTAATAAGACAACCATTTCGCCCGCATGGTGAAGTCCAGTTAATATGTATTGCACTTGAAGCCCAGTTAATATGCATTGCACTTGTTTTTGAAGTCCAGTTAATATGCTTTGCACTTGAAGCCCGTCCTGGAGGGCTATGGCAATGTTCATCGCGACAAAACAGAAAACACTAGAAGTAGGAATGTAAACATGACTAAAAGTTTCGGTTGCATCGTTGAAAACCTCAATTATATCTCAAGCCACAACCTACACATCTATATTGATAAGAATCATAAATCATTCTATATGTCGAGTTCCACTGAGTGCTAACATCTCGGGGGAAGTTTTTCGGCCGATGGTTGTTAGATTGGAAAAACAAGTGCCATTGATGACAAAGTTGTTTGCTTCGCCAAAGTGCCCGTAAGACAAATCGAATAGGTTCGGTAATCTGTTGTAAATACGTTAAACCATCTTGAACACATAAGTTTAAAATATGAGGTGCGCAACGAATATGGAAAAATCTCCCCCCTATCCCGGGCTGGAAATATTGTGTTAGCTCTGGGATAGAGGCAGTGTTGGCGGATGCGTTGTCAAAACCGATTGAAAAAACTCTTT
Organism: Persicaria tinctoria; assembly: GCA_037127255.1. NCBI lineage: Eukaryota > Viridiplantae > Streptophyta > Magnoliopsida > Caryophyllales > Polygonaceae > Persicaria > Persicaria tinctoria. The sequence continues at coordinate 33,789,703 of JBANSL010000012.1, read as the reverse complement.
GATTCAATCTATACTCTTGTAAAACTCTTAAAAGAACCGCAGCTATGTTATGGGCCGTGTGGGCCTCGTCAAAAACTCGAAAAGCCAAAACTCGTTTGTGTAAAATGAACCGTTCATCCACCCAATGACAAGTAACACCCATATATGAGTGGTGTTGCCAATGGTCGGTCCAAATATCACTACAAATTAAAACATGTAAATCGCTATGTTTTTGAAAATATTCAATTAATTCAGCTTTGCGGGTGTTATACCTTTTTATCATTTTCCTCTTAACCGTGTTTCAACTCATAGGTTGCCAAGCGGGCTGAAAATTTTCCGTAATAAATTCGTTGAAACTTAAACGTTGTGCAAAACTATAAGCTAGGCCTTCGGCCGCTATCATTTCAGCAAAGTTATCACTACAACTAGCATAATCATAACTCCATAAACCAGGGGGTTGAGAGGAAGTAGTTACGTACCCGGAAAGTTGTGTTTGGCCTTTCGCCAAGCCGAGTTTCTCCGGATGCTTCGATTCGATATGACGGTCGTAGTTGTCATATCCATTCCCCTTCTTGTGTTTGTAGACCTTCGGGCAGAAGTTGCACTTAACGGAGGAATAGTTTTTGCCCCATCCCCGTGCAGGCGGGCTCTTCGTGAACCAAAATTTCATTGTGGCGGCCCTAAAAGCAACTGGTTGCGAGTCGGTGGGGTCGTCGCCGGGTGTGGCGTCGGGATCGGCCTCGGCCTCCAAACCGGACTCCTGAGTCGGGATGGTTGAGGGCATGGAGAGAGTTCCCAGAGGGGCAACTTCCTCCTCCTCAATTCCCGGATGCTCATCGAGTAGTGCCTGATCCCGATGTCGTTGGGATCCGCCCGCTCCTGGTCCGGAAATGGAAGCACAACGTCGAAGGCTAGGCTTCGGTTGGTGATCCGATCCCAAGTCGCTTCCGCCCCTGCTTGAAGACGGGGCTCTGTTAACGCTCCTTCGACCTCGTGAAAACATTTTCAATAAAAGTGGATTAGATATTTGTTAAAATAATATAAATATGTAATTAAGACAAATGACGAAATAATGAAAATAAAGAAAGAGATGATAGAAGTAAGATTTGGTGATGCGAAGCGCCGAATTCTCGGAATTCTTGATTCGTGAACCACCGACTTCCGACTTCCTCGATTCTAGAGCGATTAGAGAGTAGGAGATGTAATGAGATGGTGTGATGAAAATGGGAGGGAATGGGTAGTATTTATAGGGGAAATGGGGAGGGGATTTGGCTGGGTCCAACGGTCGACCCGGCGGGTCGGCCAGTGGTTTTTCAAAAAAAAAACCGTTGCTCTATTTTTTTTTTTTAAATTTGCCGACCGTTGGGCGTTGGCTAGGCAATTTGGCCGGGTGGGTTTTTGTAATTTTTTTATTTTTTCAATTATTTCCTTTTGTGTTAGTATTTTTTAAATTCTAAGGTTGTTATTATTTTTTTAAAATGTGTTAGTATTTTTTAAAATTCTAAGGTTGTTATTTTGACATGTTTAGCCGTTGGAATGTTGGATTAGTTAAAAAACAAAATAATATACACATAACACACAATCTTATTACAAACCGAACAACGATTACAAACTCGTACCGGATTCATTGTCCGGTCGATATTGGGCTCGGCGATTCATCACGTCATGCGTGAGATTACAACCTACAACACGAACTTACTTCCTACTTTATTTACTTCTTAAGTTCTTCATACGTTCATACTTGAAGAACATCATAAACTTAACACACTACAAGACTAAAATACTAATTACTTATTACCCGACGATCCCGATGCTTGGACTTCTTTGTTGGGATGCTTCGTGGATAGATGATTCCTAAAGTTGCCAATACCGAGGTTGTTAGTGATCTTGTACTTCTTACCACATTAGCAACACTCCGCTTCAGGCGCTCCTGTCTCGTCCGGGGCTTTGACTACTTTCTTGAAATGATGATCGAACAAGTCGGACGAGCTCGGCGTCGAGGATCCACTTTTGCCTCCTTTGCTGGCCATTACGACGGGATTGGATGAAATATGAGTGATTTGATTGATTGATGTGTAAGGAAAATGAATTGGGGAAGAATATATGCCTATTTATAGGCTCGAGCCTACTTTCAAACCCGAGCAACGACTATTTTTTTTTATAAAACCAGTCAAATTGTGGGCCCCACACCCAACGGCCAGTTTTTTTCAAATTTCCCAACCCACTGAGTCAGACGGGTCGACCCGCCGGGTCACGGGTTCTCATTCAGGCGACCCTAACCCTAACCCTGAACCCTTCCCGACCCTCGGACCCGTGGACCCGGCGGGTCACAGGTCGACCCGCCCGACCCGTGACCCATAGTCGTGTCTAGCTTCGCGCATCATGCTCTGATGTACGTCGTCAGGCACCCATGGGCCACGACCTCCTATCCTCGGCAAACTAGGGGGTGAGATGCTCAAGGGACCGCTATATATGTTGAAATTTGTGCAGTAGAAACCTAAGTACTTTATATATTGAATGATGACAACATCGAATAGAGTGATATGTAATTATATAGTGTTACCATGGATTCTTCAGAAGCCGAAGCGGAACTAGGATTTACGAATCGATGTGTTCGCGGCTCATACCACGATGCATACTCATCTGACGCATCACTAGGATACCTACCCAGATGGTCGATCATGTCCATGTGCATGGAGTGGATGTGGGCAAGATTCCAAGCCCACACCCAAGTCTCGTACACGACCTTGTACTCTGCGTTGTTCACACCCCTCATAGCAATCCTTGGCTGAGATGGCACTCCTTGTTGATGACTAAATTGCCTCACAAATCGATCTGGCATATAGGGTTCATTAATATCCAAACATGCGATTATGCCATGGAATCTAGACGGCGCTATAGCAGGGTTGTAAAAGTCAAGATTCTCATACAACATCCAGTCCACCTGTATGCATTCAAACAGATCGAATCGATCGTTTCCTATCTACTTAATCTATTTTATTAAAAAAACTACGTCCATATATTCATTGAACAAGAAGATAAGCATACCTCATTCGGTTGCAGTCCGTCCAAAATCTTTCTGTAGTTTGGGTACGATGAAGGCAAAGTGGCATCTTTCCATTGGCAAGCAAAAGGATCTGTCTTCCTATTCCTCTCGCTCGATGTGCTAGGACGAAATTTTGGAAAATATGCATATATTCAAGCCTATTTTCAAATAAAACAAATGAACATAATCAACATTAAAAAGTTGTAATAAAAACAATGAAATATTGCAAATAAATTTTAATATGCACCTCATGCAGCGTAATGCAACTACACACCTGGCTGCAATCTCTACGTGAAGCATCTCACAGCCGATGATACAAATATGCTAGGGTCCCAGGGCCCCGTGAAAAACAGTCCACCTGACTGTGATTGCATAACAATGGAAGGTAAGCTGAGGACAACCTATTCTGCGTCTTGTCAGTGAACAAGGTAGAGCACAACAAATACAGGAGGAAGATGGTTGCAATTTATTCAGGATGCAAACAATCTACATTTTATCCCTCACAATGCTTAACCAAAATTTCATATGGGAAGCCACATCTCCCTACCTGGTTCTCACTGAGCTCATTCTCAGTGATCTGCAACTCCTCCACCGGCTCTTTCGACACGACCTTCGGGTCCATATCATGTGAGACTACGTCTCCAGCAATGTTGAACCCAAACAATTAGTAGACGTTGTGCAACGTGATACTCATCTCTCCAAACGACATATGAAAGGAGTTTGTTTCTTGGTGCCAGCGCTCAACAAACGCGGATACGAACCTTCTGTTGTGCCTACTATTATACACTGACGTCTGGAGATGTTCCAATCCACTACTTGACACACCTCTGCCCATATCTGATCCAGTGATCCTCATCCAAAATCCACCTTGAAAGTTGTGTCGTACGAATATGTAACTTCAAAGGTTCCTGTTCCTATCGAAACATACATCATTCAGAAAAATGATAATAATCTCTATTTTATGAAATTTAACATGCGCATATCCTACAAATAACGTGTATAAGATTTTACTCACATTCCCAGTCCAAATGTAATGAGCTACGTGTCCCTCAAATCCCAAAAGTAGGTCTGGAATACGAGGGCCTCCTAGGGATGGACACGTCAGAAGTGGTGATGTCGTGGAACCTCCACGTTGCGGATGCCTACTTTTGGAGGCCCTAGTACGGCGGTGAGAACCTTCGGGCACATCTTGGGGCACCGAAGCCGTCTGCTCCGGTATCATATCGTCAGCCGAATCGTCTGACGCCGTGCGGATGCATGTAATGCAGATCTTCTATCTATCTGTAACAAAAATAAGCAACCAACATACATGTTATTATTATCTCAACAACCAAATTTGATGTATTTAGACTAATCAGGATGTATTGGACAAAATGAATAATGAACGAGTAATGTATTTGCAACATGCAAATAGAGCAAATAGAACCATAGAAGTATTTTTTAGGCTCCTCTACTAATGCCAAACAAGAATCATGTGCTATCAATATTAACCCCTAAAAAAACATAAGCATGGTGTAGATTTCATTTCACATCATATAATTTTAGACCAAATCTATTCAGAAACATATCACAAAAATCCAATAGAAATTCCGAAAACGAAATTAGGATTCAACAATCAAACATCTTCAATTACACTTCCGAATCGACATAAACCGATAACGAGTAACCGAATTGACCTAAACATTAAATCAACAACACAAATACACAAAACATCATATCATCACAATTGAAAGAAATTAGTAGAAATGGAAGTCAGATTTGCCAGATTTGTCAAAATATGACAAAATCACCAACCAATGAACAAATAAAAAATTTTGGATTTGACCAAAATGTGGAACACCAATTCATAATCACCTAATAATATACTCAGCCTAATTTTCCAATCTGATTATCCTACTTCTTCCTTGATTTACTTTTGTCTCATCGATCTCCGTTATCCCTGTATGCTTTTTCTATCTAGTGCCAATACTTCATTCATTAAAAAACAATTCCAGTACCATGTCCCTCGAACACCATTTATTAAGTCCCTTCGATAATGTGTTCAGCTTCTCTTACAAGTTTTGCTTTTACAAGTTCAAACAAAATTCTAAAATTCAGTTTTAGAATAACGACAGTCATTTTACCTTAAAGTAAAAGGCAAGATTAAGTTACAAGAACGACATGTGGGTAAGGACTCCAGAAGTAACACATGACAAATACACAAAACAGAACGAGCAGTAAATAACACTGATAAAAAGGGCCTCAAGAAAGATTCTAAATTAGAAATTGTAGTCAAACTAGAAATTTGAAACGAAACAAAACTAAGAATTCATAGTTAAAACTAATTAGAGATCATATTCAAACTAAAAATTAGAATACATGAGTCATGGATTCAGGAAACTACACTAAGAATTAATAGTGAAACTAGAAATTAGAAATCATAGTCAAACCAGAAACTAGAATGTTAGAAATCAAGCAAAAGGCTTTCAATTATTCAAGAAAAGAAATTACATACTGTATAACAACAGTGGGTTGTTGGCGGAAACACAACTACACAGAATCATACAAGTATAATTTTACACCAAATCTATTCAGAAGCAAATCACAAAAATCTGATAGAAATTCCAGTAACGTGATTAGGATTCACCAATCAAACATCATCAACTGCACTTCCGAATCGACGTAAACCAAAACAAAGCAAGAATGGAGAGGCAGCGGCCAAAGCTTCATATGGTCGCAATGACCACTGTCGCCACTGGTCGCAATGACCATTGTGCAACTGGTCGGAACAACCACCTATATTATGGTCGCAGCGACCTGTCATCGTCTTCTACCTTCGATTGTGTGAAACCCATTCAACTAAATCCGAACCAAAATGCGAATTTCAACCTTGAAAACCATAGATCTGTCTAGTAGATACCTATATACCTATATACTTCTATTTTCACCCCATATACACAAAATCACACTATATTTCACACCATATTTCAAATCTAAACAACAAACTCCCAAACTCCCTAAAAACTACTTCAAAAACTCAAAACTCGCAAGAAAATGTGAAAAACGTATCTAAGGTATGATAGATCTTCGATTTGGAAGTGTTTAATTGAACAAAACCAGAATGAAATTGCACATGTGAGATTTGGGATTGTGAGATGCGAAAATCGCTGATGGGAGCTACGGCGGATGAGAGAGATTGGGGTGGGGTAGGGTAGTGGGGTAGGGGTGTAGTTTTTTTTACTTGTAAAGGTATTTTTGTCATGTTCTAAACGAGATTTTTACCCTGCTCTAAAAAGTGGAGGTCAAGAAACCGTGTTATCCCTTCTTTTAGTTTTACGTCATCACGCATCTATTGATCTTCAATATAAAAAAACAAACATGGAGAACTAAATAAATATGTCAATTTTATTTATGCTTAGCTTAGTTCAAAAAATATAAATCATGATCAAATTAAATAAATCATTTAATATCGGATATATCATAATTTCATCTAATATAAGATTATGTATCATACAACTCACGATTTAATCTAAACTAAGATCCGGTATCGGATAAAGCATGATTTCAACTAACATAAGACTCTATATCACATAAATTGCGATTTTATTTAAACTAAAATTTAATATCGGATAAATCATGATTTCATCTAATCTAGGATTCCATATCATACAAATTACGATTTTATCTAAACTAAGATTCAAATCAGATAAATCATTATTTCATCTAATCTAGGATATCATGTCGGATAAAGTATGTCGTATACTATAAATTTAAATCTCAACAATGAATACATCAATCAAATAAACATCCCGTGCATTCTCGCCTTTGTTCTCGGATCTATCTTCCTCCTTTCTAGACATATGTGATGGTTTTTAGAGTGAAATAAACATAATAAGTCATACATTGTAAAGTAATTATATAACAATGTTGGTGGAACTAGCAGTTGTATGCATGTATATTTTTTTTAGCCTAATCAACCCATTTTATAGCTTTTTTTTCTTTACAAAAACTCATACACACATCCAGGATGTGCACGACCTAGATGCCCCATCCAAACGCGTATTCTAATTGCGTTCTAGGTGCGCACACTACCGCAAAAGGGGCAAAATTGCTATAAAAAAAAGACCCTTTAAATAGGATGCTTTGTGGAAAACCGCCCCTTAAAACTAAAATTGCAAAAAACCACATGTTAAAACCATTTTCTTTACAAAGTCACACATATCACCAAATTTCTGTTAATTGAATGTTAGAGTGCATGAACTGTCAATTATATCCCTTATTTTTATTATTATTGTACTTCATTCAATCAGTATTTTTTTACAGTAAGCAAACAGTAGGATGACATTGACAAAACAATGATCATCCCGTAGGATTATGGTACAAAGCTCCCTGTTAGAAGGGAGTGTGTTCATATTACAAATACAACTAGCCTTGGCTATGAAGTCAGCACTTTTGATTTGCTTCTCTAAAGCAGTGTCTGACTTGGAAGCTTGTGAAGTGTCTTCTCATCCTCATTATTTCTTCGATCGTTATGAGGATTTCCCATAGTACTTTTTTTGTGTTCCCAATAGCATTGATTACAGAGAGATTACCCCCTTCGATGATGATGTGCTTAATTCCTTGCCTCAGTGTTACCTTTAATCCAATACAGAAAGCCATAGCTTCCGTTTGTAGTACTAGTCCAGACTCAACTGTAAGTTAAAATATATCAATAACCCGAACATTCTAGTTCCTAATACTGCCTCCGAAACCACATACACCAGAGGTTTTTATTGAGTCATATACATTTAGTTTGTAGATGCCTCTAGGTGGACGTTTCCACTTATGAGGTCGTTGTTTTACTTGATTAGGTTTGGATTCTTTGTTTTGTGCTTTCATCCAGATATCTTGTTCCACGATTATTTGTTTAATAATTTGATTGCTTGGTTTTATTTTGGCTTGTTTAAAAATAATAGTATTTCTTATTTTCCAAATTGCGTGCCATATGAAGCAAAAATCTATAAAGCGTGGTTTTCCTTTAGCCATCTCCAAATCTTCCATAATATTTTATGATTGTGTTGGAATCGGAATATAGTTGTTCGTCATTAACTCGTACTATCGTAAAATTGTCCTCATTGTTTGACAAATGAAAAATAAGTGGCGAGAGTCCTCCTTCACCATATCACATCAACAACACTGGGAGGGTACTCTGTTCACATATTTGTTAAATCTTCCTTTTGTGGGTAGACCATCAATAGCAATCTTCCATATAAAATTCTTTGTTCTTGGTGGAATTTTTAGATTCCACATCCAATAGCAGTTGTAATCTTGGGGTGGGATGTGATTAATTAGTTTGTGTGTGGATTTGGTCATGAAGAGACAATTTGTGTTTGGTTTCCATATTAATTTATCGGATGTTTCCCAATCCGATATTCTTATGCTTGAGATCCGTTGAACGATATCGTCGGGAATAATTGTTGCAGGATGCTAGTATTCCATTGTTTTTGTTCATTTAAGAGATTGGAGACACGTAAGTTGGGTTCATGGTTTTCTTGAAAATTCTTCAAGGGTTCATTCCAGACGTTTATAGATTTTCTATCTCCAATGACCCTGTGTAGGCGTCGCTGGAACCGGTTCTGAAGATTTAGAAGTCTCCCAAATTGCCAAGAGTTATTATGTTGCAGTCTTTCTAATATTGTTTTGTTTTGTAAGTATTTTTCTGTAATAATTTTGACCCACATGTTGTGCGGGATTATGTGTATTTTTGAAAGCAAATTCATTTGAAAATTAATATTGATGTCTTCAGCCATTATGAAGCCTAAAACTCCCATATTTTTTTATGTGTAGTGTTTTTCCCAACTTATTAGTCGGTTATATCGTTCACTATTGAGTTAATTCCAAAAGAAGTTTTTTGTTTTTTTGGTCAATTTTTTTTTGGAGAATTCCTTTCGAAAGCATAAAAGATTGCATTAGGTAATTTTTCCTAGAGCTTAAATTTGCATTTATTAGCACAGATCTACTTGCTTGGGATAGTGAGGAGGTTTTCCATTTTGTTAGCTATTTTTTCAAGTTATTTATAGCATCGTCAAAAAAACTATTTTTTACTCTGCCATTTATTATTGGTATTCCAAGATATTTTTCCATTGCTCTTGAGACTAGAATATGCATCTCTTGAGTCAATGACTTGGCCATGGTTGGAGCAATATTACTTGACACCTGCAAGGAACATTTGCTATAGTTGATTGTAAGTCCTAATAGATTTGAGAAATTATTTAGGATATTTTGAATCGTGTGTAGGCTTTTATACAAGGCTCTTGCAAATATTAGAGTATCGTCCGCAAACTTAAGGAAAGGAATTAAGGTTCCATCTGAGGTGAGTTTGATACCAACTAGGGGATCATCAATAATTGCTTCTTCTTTTGTAGAGTTCTAGCTAAAAATTCCATGACTATGACAAAGATATAAGGAGCCAAGGGATCACCTTGTCTGATTCCTCTTTCCTGTTTAAACTGGTTGTCGGGAGTGTTGTTTAGCAAAACTAAAAATGTAGCCTTAGTAATGCATTTCATAATCCATTTGATCCAAGTTGGGTGGAAGCCTATTTTGCAAAGTATCACCTCGATAAAGTTTCAGATTATTTTGTAGTAAGCTTTTTCCATGTCTAGTTTAAGTGTCATCCAACCCTTTTTCCCTTTTTGTGTGAAACACTTCATGTGATATAAGAATATTATCTTGTATAGCCCTTCCTTACACAAAACCTCCTTGGAAGGGGTTGTTAATTATGGGAAGAATATGTTTAAGCCTATTTGCAAGGATTTTTGCATCGTCTTATAAATTGTGCTACATAGGCTAACAGGTCTGTAATGGTCGATAGTGGAAGGATTCTCTATTTTTGGTATAAAAATAAGAAATTTTAAAAATAGAACAAATCATTTTCAGAATAAAAATGGAGATATCATTGACGATAAAGAAGTAATCTCGGATGAAATAACTAGCGAGCTAGCAGAACTCTTTAAAGAAACTAACAAACATCCTATCAACCCTGACCTTCTGATACATAGCAAGACAAAAATTACAGATCAAGAAAACATTGATTTAATTAAACCACCAACAGACCAGGAAATAAAAGATATTATATTTGCTATGGAAGAGGACAAATCTCCAGGACCTGATGGGTATCTCCAAGAGTTTTATAGACACTACTGTATATAGTGAGAAAGTCAGTTAAAAAAGCTATTAAAGCATTCTTTCCCTCCGAAAATATGCTTATGGAACTAAACCAAACATTCATTTATGTTTTTAGTTTGTTTTTCATGCATCATTTTTATGGTTTATTGTTGTTATTAAAGTTAAAAATGAAAAAAAAATAAAAAATGTCAAAAATTCAAATAAATCCTCTATTTGAATAAATTCTAGCTTATGTTGTCCTCTATTTCATTTGGCCATGATCATATAAATCCCATGGAATTCTAGATGATTTAACATTGTCTTGAAAATTGTTTTTTGTGAAATATGATTTGGCATGTGTAATTGAGCATGTATGATGTAAGTTCATATGCATGATTTCACAGTATGCAATCTCTTGGAAAAGAGACGATCGAGCATATCAACGTTGAAAGCACACTTTTGCCCATCTATCGAAATAGAATCACGAACAAGCTACATCGGAGAAGAGGTAACTTGAGACCTGACAAAGTCATAAAGTACAAAATCTAACCAGACCATCACCACAACACAAAAAAAAGAACCGCAACCACGCTGCACCATCAGATTCGATCAGCACAAACTGTCACAACGCAGCACACAAAAAAAAACGCAACACATCAAATATATATTCCAACAGTAAATCACAAACTTAGTGCAACCCTTAATGACATCCTCAAACTCAGCACAGACCGCATCGACAACAGCACTAGTAGCACCACAAGATTAACCGGAACATGTGGCGACCAACGCCGTATTAGCGGCTCGACTGAGAGATCGAATGAGGAAGAGAAGACAAACCTGGAAAAGATGATACGCGACGCGGTGGCTCCGAAATGAGGAAGAGAAGACAAACCTGGAAAAGATGAAATGTGACGTGGTGGCTCCGACGACCCTCGACCAAGCACTGAGTCAACTGAGATGATCGAGGGTTAAGATTGTTGGCTCTGGGCGGCTCGAACCTCCATGAAGATCGCCATCGCTGAACACCGAGGGTCGTGAACGTCGGGATCGCCAATCTCCTATGCCCTAGCAGAGCCGATATTACGAAATTGTTATTATTATTATTACTATTATTATGAGCTACAAAATTTAGAATGGAGGGATTCCCAGTATTTTGATGGAAATAAAATGAGCTACAAAATTAGGAATCATTACGATTCCAAGTTTCTATAATATTAAACAGTTAAATTAGGAATCATTTACTACGATTCCCAATTTTGAATCCCGTAAATGGGATACCAAACAAACCCTAAATTCACATCTTCTCAGTGTTGAAACAAAATTTAAATTTTTATTTTAACAAGCAAATCACATATCATTCTTGATAAATTCTTAATTACGAAAGAATCCCATCTCGTTTAAATGGATTAAAAAAATAGAAAAGGAAATCTCATTCAGTTTCTGCTAGATAATTGAAGACAATCCGAAAACTAGCATTTCACGCAAGATGAAACACACGGTAATCGCCGTTTACGATCTGTGCAACTGTGCAAAAGCATACCATGGCGGTGAAATCAAATACAGTTGGCCAGACCAAAATTCACCCAGTAGTGTTTCTTTACATCATTTTGACTGATTTGAGTATACAACCGGATAAGAGCAGGGCAAGCAATTGAGGCAAACACAACATTTGCATAAAATAAGAGTGGGATCACTTTTGAAGGTAAGCCCAGTTGGAGAATATGTCGTCTGCATCAGCCGGTGACGAAGACAGACCAGTTCTGCCGATGCCAGAACCAGCACCCATGGCTCTACCCATATCATAAGTTGGCTGGGGACCCTTTGTTTTGTCTTGTGACAACCCATCACTTAATCCCCCTACGATTCCTACGTCCACTAGAGAGATCTTCTTGGCTGAAAGTGTGCAAGAACATAAAATATAAATAAATAAGTCATTATACATTAAAAAGCGGAAGGTGTAACAGAGAAGAAGAAGAATCATCTTAAAACAACTAATCATGTTCACAGCATCATGATCTAACATCATCAATTTTCAATAAGACTGAATCCACCACTTAAACCATAGGCGGTAAAAAGGTTATTAGTACCAAGTTTTTGAAGTAAATAAATAAATAAAGCTACAAAGAGCATAAGATGGCAGGGTAAGCAAACCCAAAACAGGGGCATTAATCTAAAGCTGCAAAGAGCTTTCCCTCTAATTATTTGTTAAGCAACACATAAGACTTTATCAAACCGTCCCTGGAAAGAACTAGTAAAGATAAAATCAGATATGCCTAAGCCTACGAGAATACGCACTTCATTTACAAGGAAGAGGAAGAAGGCACTATTAACTTTCAACCATTCATCAGCTTCAGGATAAAATTAAAAAAAAAAAACATAAATGTTCTTTCAAAATTGTTGATTCTATAGGTGTAATGTAAAACACCACCATGTAATGCAACTATCCAAAAGTTTCTGGGTCGAAAAAATGCAGCATAACCAATAACATAAGTAGCATTCTAGTAAGTAGTTATATATTCAAAAGTCTTGGAAATAAAGCCATCATTTCAAGAATAACTCAAATAGAACAAATAGTTGCAGCAAAACGCAAAATAAAAATGGAAATGGAGGATAAGATAGATCAGCTTACGAGCAGTTATATTCAGATCAATAATTCCACGGCTAAGTGAATCTGCCCAAATTCCAGATTTCACCTGAAAACTACCTTTCTTAGGAGCTGTCATTGCTTCTGAAGGTTTACTGCTATTCAGGTCATTAACCATGCCACTCTGGACAAGGCTTGGAGTTGGGTCTGACGATGATGATTTAGCATAAGAAGTGAATGCACCAAAGGGATCAGAATCATTGAAGTTGTTTAGCGGAACTGCGGCAAAAGGGTCAAAGGAATGCACATCTGTCGCCCCTGCATCTGTAGTCTCTGTTTCTGACTGTACAGCCGGAACAGAGGAAGCAAAAAAGTCTACTGGTGAAGGGGGTGCGGCAGAAGAAGTTGGCCCAGATGCAAATAAATCAATGTTGGGCTGCATGCATTGTTTTATCAAAAGAAATCACAAAGAGTAACAAGTCAGTTGAAATAAAGGTGGCAGTGTAATTATGAAAAAGAAAAGAACAGAACTCTTATCCACACTAAAAATCTAAAGGATTCAAGAGAGATCATATGATTATTTTATTCTTAAAGGTGGTAAAACAGGTCCAGGGTCAGCTTTTCCTATGCAGAAGTTTTACAGGTTATGAAATGGTCAGCTTTGCTGCTTTTACAAACATGTACGAAATTATTGGAATATATAGATTTCTTTCATTTTTTGGTTCGCCACCAATTCTTATGAAATACTTCGCTGCTCAGTGTTTTCTCTAAACCACACAAATATGTAAAAGTGTATATTATCAGTTATCAGAATAAGTCTGAAATGCATCTGAGTTGAAGAACCAACAGAAACTGTATCCAGTGTCAAAGGGCGCCTGCCCAGTTGCTTGTGCAGGGACTTGATTGGAAAAAATGAACAGATCTACACATGAAGTGCTCTGCCCAGTTGACTCTCGCATACACAGCCTTAGTCAATGTAAACAGAATTTTCTATGTGACACTTCTGCAGGGACTCGATTGGGGGGGGGGGGGGGGGGGGAACAGAACTACGCATGGAATAAGCAGCAGACAACAGCAAATTTCATCTTTTTATTTACTCAATCCCAAAGCTGTAAATTTGGGTCAGATGTGGCAATTAGGCAGGTCATGTTGGGTTCACAATCATATTGGGTCATTTCATGTTAGGGCCAATTTTAGAGTTTATGTCATTTTCAGGGTTTGGGTCATTATCAAGTTGGATTATCTCGAGTTTGCATCATGCCAGGTTTGGATCATTACTGTTTTGAATTAAACAAAAAAAAAATATTATAAATTAAAGCCAAATGACTATATAATCTTATTTTATTCGAATTTTGGGTATGTTTTGGGGCTGATTGTTTCGAGTTCGAATAATTTCCGTAAGCACGTTAAATTACATCGGGTCTGGACAGTATACAGAGATGAATTTCATAAAATTTTGGGTTTTGACTGGTTCTATGTTGGGGAATCCTTTAAGCTTTATTAATTCTAAGGAAAAATATTCCAATATATGAATTCTTGAGGATATCATAAGAATTACTTTGATCAAAAGGTCAGCATGTATCCTAATGTCAGCACAGACAAACTCTATATGAGCTATTAATATTATTACCTACTTACCTGAAACTGAGCATTCCCTCCAGATTCAGATTTAGGTGCAGGTACAGCTGATACGAAAGTGGCATCAGCGAATAGATCAACAGTTGACGAACTGTTGTTTGCAGAACTCATTTCTGATGGAATAGAAGTTGGTGCATCCATGAGGTCACCGATTAAACTTTCACCAAATAAATCTACTTGAGAATTTGCAGAAGTGGATTCTGTATAATCATTTGAGCCAAAAGTCAGACAACAATCCTATGCAAGATGATTGGGCCAGTGAGTTTCTCAATGACTTAAATCAATACAGCCTGAGAGAATTGTATCACTTCTGTTTGCAGTATTGTACAGGAGAATATTTTACTCTACTAATAAGAAAAATGGAAAATGCTTCACTTACACATGGGTAAGCATACCCACCCACCTTTTTGGTATAATTAATGGGAAAAAGCAATCACACAAAACTTAGTCAATTATTGTAATTTTTTTCTAACAACTAGCATTAATGCCTTATTCTCTTCTTTTGATGTAAATAATACACCATATTTTAACAAATTACAAACCCTGACTATTTTCCTATGCAAGCAAATTACATATATGTATTTAACTTATACTTAATTTCATGCGGTAATTTTTTTGTAACTAGTCTATTTATCATTTTTTTTAAAAATTTATACTTTCATTTGTTATATAATGTTAAGTCTCCAACTACTTAATCCGTTATTTTTTAGGGTTAATTCGTTATTTTTTTGAACAAAGGGTTAGCAAGTGTTGTATAATTTACATAGATCATAATATAATATAAGTTTATATGCACCTAATTTATTACGACATGAACTTAACTAAATAAAAGTTAGATCATACATATAATATTTTTTTTTGTAAGAATATCACATAGCTAGATTCTTATATATACGTAGAAAGACCATATATCTCAAAGAAAGATACCGAAAATAAATTGAATAAAGATATTAATCATAAGAAGGGAGATTAAGACCGGCTCTTCCACTTCCATTACTGCGTTTGAAGTACAATGCACAAATCTTTTCCTCTTCCGGTTCTTCCACTTCCATTACTGCGTTTGAAGTACATTGCACAAATCTTTTCCTCTTTCGACGGCAGTTACGTTGCACATTCTCCCTTGCATTGTTCTTCTTATAGAGATCGATCTCATCCTCCCTTACCATCGATAGTACTAGAACCGAAATTGAGATAGTAAGTTGCAATGGATCAAAGTATATGTTAGGGCAAGGAAATCAGAGGTATTTACCCTACAAACACTATCATTCGATCTCATATTGGAGATTGTCGGTCGAGTCGCATTTGAATCTATAGTGGATGTATTCAACTTACGGTTAAGGTATTGTCTATAGTCGATGAAATTGCCTCCACTTTTTATTTCGTTATTTGATGCATTTGCAAAAAAAAAAGATTTACTTAATTGTGATGCAGTTGCAAAAGTTTTGATTTGGTTGGAAAACATAATTATGTGCTTGAGAGGATGACAATTGCAAATCTGGATGAATTGGAAATTTCGCTTATAGCCGCATCGAGAAATGATAGTCATACTAGAAGTTTTTTAAAACAATGCATCAATGCGGGAAACCCAGAGGCACTCTTTCATCAAGGAATGGTAAGATGGTCTATAGTTCCTCATAGCTTGATTGTGGATCATTGGTTCAGTGTATGTGTTTGATCATAGATAGAGAGCTCACATTGTCTAATATATTTGATTCATAAACTTGTTATATAGATTGAATATTTCATTTCAAATTCGTTTGCAACTATGTAATCCTCTCTAATGTGCATGTGAGGAATATTTCATTTCAAATTCGCTTGCAACTTGTTATATAGATTGAATATAACAAGTTTATGAATCAAACATATTAGACCATGTAAGCTCTCTACCTATGATCAAGCACACACACTAAACCAATGATCCACAATCAAGCTATGAGGAACTATAGACCATCTTATCATTCCTTGCTAAAAGACTGCCTCCGGGTTTCCCGCATTGATGCATTGTTTTAAAAAACTTCTAACATAACTATCATTTCTCGATGCGACTATAAGCGAAATTCTCAATTCATCCAGGTTTGCAATTGCTATCTTCTCAAGCACATTATTATGTTTTCCAACCAAATCAAAACTTTTGCAACTGCATCACAATTAAGTAAATCAAATTTTTTTGCAAATGCATCAAATAACGAAATAAAAAGTGGAGGCAATTTCATCGACTATAGACAATACCTTAACCGTAAGTTGAATACATCCACTATAGATTCAAATGCGACTCGACCGACAATCTCCAATATGAGATCGAATGATAGTGTTTGTAGGGTAAATACCTCTGATTTCCTTGCCCTAACATATACTTTGATCCATTGCAACTTACTATCTCAATTTCGGTTCTAGTACTATCGATGGTAAGGGAGGATGAGATCGATCTCTATAAGAAGAACAATGCAAGGGAGAATGTGCAACGTAACTGCCGTCGAAAGAGGAAAAGATTTGTGCAATGTACTTCAAACGCAGTAATGGAAGTGGAAGTGGAAGAGCCGGAAGAGGAAACGATTTGTGCAATGTACTTCAAACGCAGTAATGGAAGTGGAAGAGCCGCTCTTAATCTCCCTTCATATGATTAATATCTTTATTCAATTTATTTTCGGTAAACAATCTTTCTTTGAGATATATGGTCTTTCTATGTAGATATAAGAATCTTACTATGTGATATTTTTACCAAAAAATATTATGCTCCCTTTGTCTCGTAATACTTATAGTTTTAGAGTGGTAAAGTTGTATCAAAAAACTTGTTGTTTTAGCTATAATTATTATCTTTATAGGTAATAATTGCTCTTTTTATACGTAATAATTGTTACTTTTAAGTACTTTAATCTATAAAAGTAAAGTAAATATAGGTTTTGTTAATAAGTGTGTATAAAGGTAAAACAACAAGTATTGCAAGACGGAGGGAGTATGTATGATCTAACTTATACGTATTTAGTTAAGTTCAGGTCATAATAAATTAGGTGCCTAAAAACTTATACTTATATATATGATCTAACTTATACTTATACTTATATTATATGTATGATCTAACTTATACTTATATTATATATATGATCTATGTAAATTATACTCTCTCCGTCTCAAAATTCATGTCGTTTTAGCCTTTAAATCTTGTATCAAAATTTAGGTCGTTTTAGGTTTTCTAAGTAGGGGATTGTAATTATTTTTATCGATTTGTGTGTTGTTGATTTTTTTTAAGATTTTGATTGGATAAAAATGTAGTGGGTGTTAAAAAATAATAAAATTTATGGGAAAGTTAGTGGAATGATGATGTTGATTGATGGATGAGTGTTTTATTAAAACCTGTGCAAAATCCTAGAACGACTTAAATTTTGAGACGGAGAGAGTACAACACTTACTAACCCTTTGTTCAAAAAAAATAACGGATTAAGTACTTGGAGACTTAACATTATATAACAAATGAAAGTATAAAATTTAAAAAAAATGATAAATAGACTAGTTACAAAAAAATTACCGCATGAAATTAAGGATGAGTTAAATACATATATGTAATTTGCATGCATATTGGATGGGAAAGTAGTTAGGGTTTGTAATTTGTTAAAATATTGTGTATTATTTACATCAAAAGAAGAGAATAAGACATTAATGCTAGTTGTTAGAAAAAAATTACAATGATTGACTTAGTTTTGTGTGATTGTTTTTTCCCATTAATTATACCAAAAAGTGGGTGGGTATGCTTACCCATGTGCAAGTGAAGCATTTTCCAAGAAACATAGGAAACAAATTGTCAACCATACGCTTACGTCTCTGCACTTTTCTAATCATTTGTATATGTCAGAGCTTCCTGGATATTCTGGCTAGCAAATCAATCAATTATTAATTATTAATTATATATAATTAATAATACAATATACCAATATATTAATTATATATAATCAATCAATCAATCGTTTGTGACATGTGTTGGCTTCTCCTTAATTGTAGTATTTTTAACCAATTGCATTTTCCCCATTAATTAATACAATATACCAATATATATACTCAAGATAAGATTTTACTAAAAAAAATCCACTTAATCAATATAGAAATATATGCTTAAGATAAGAGTTTACAAAATTTAGTTAGATCGATATATTTTTAAAAGATTAATATAGCAATATATGCTTAAGATAATATTTTATCAAATTTCGTTAGTTATCAATAGATTTTTACAAGATTTTACCTATGTTTGTTAAATATGGATATATTATATTATATCTCTTTTATTGGTAGTCAATTAAACATATTGGCATAAATTTATTAGTTAAACGAGTGTTAATATGAAATTTATTTAAATTTTAATAAAATAAAATACTCCCTCCGTCTCGAAATAGAGGTCATTTTAGCTCTTTAGTTTGTATAAAAATAGATGTCATTTTAGGTTTTTTAGGTAGGGGATAGTAATGATTTGTGTGTTGTCGACTTTTTTAAAGGTTTTGATTGGTTAAAATTTATGAAAATTGAAAAAGTTAGTTGAATGGTGATGTTGATTGATGAGTGAGTGTTTTATTAAAACTTGTGCAAAATTATAAAACGACTTAAATTCTGAGACGGAGGGAGTAATATATATAGTTGTCGTTAAAGCTAATGTTTAATTACAAGTTATTTTATACTCTTTTAATATCAAACAAATTAATACTACAAAAATCACACAAAAGTACGGGTAATTAACTAGTAATCGCATACAACTACTACCATTACAACAAGCGGGCTAATAAGGTCTAGTGGATTTCCCTCATAAACAACATGACTGTTTCAGTGAAAACAAAGCTGAATTTTTTTTTTCCCCAAGATAAGAAAAATGCACATTGACAAATAAGAACAAGAAAGAAGTAACTCAATCTTTTATCACATTATCGAACTGCACTTACTGTTTTTGGAAGTTGCACGAGGATCAAAATCATCGTCATCTTCACCTACATGATCAAGACTTGCACCTGGAATCTGCCCAGAAACTGCATCGTACCCTTTGGAGCTGCTTCTGGTTGCTGATTCTTTTGAACCTGATGATGGAATACTTCGATCCATACTGCAAATATACGAATTCATGTCAGAATTAAATCAATAAGCATCTGTGTTTGTATTCTCTACTTTTGTACAAGGCTGATGATGATGTTCTAACAATCTTCCGCATATCTTAGATCAGTAAGAAAAAGACCAGCATACACTTTTAGTTCATAATTTTGTCCATGAAGCTAAGTTAACACAGTAAATTTTTACTGAAAAAATGCTCTTCCAAGAAGTTTGATGAATGCTAATGCATGGCATGCAATCTACTATACCCTATGTGCAGTTGTTGTACACTAAACACATCCAAAAACAAGACTTAACCACTAAGCACAAATATAAACTACAATTTGACTAACAAAAGTGTAGAAAGATGTAAAAGAAAAGTTTCATCTTAAAAGAGGATGGAAATCACAAACCAAATAGAGTCAACCACCAATTGCAGAGCACAACTTACAACCCAAACAATGTTAATCAGCGAGGGCCAGAATGAAGTGGGGTGGTAAAATTTAATCAAAACGCCTTCTTCTATTATACAAACTAGGCTTTACCTGTCATAGCTTGTTGATTCCTTCTTTTCATTTGAAGATCCTCGATGTGACTTGGGTACAAATTTCTCAAATCTGTCTTCGCCAAATTGAGTTTCATCTTTGTATTTATTACTGTAGGTATCACTGTCATAACTCCCACCAGAACCTCCATATCCACTACTGCTCCGGAAACTACTGCTACCAAAGGAAGCTGCACTTGACTTGGATGTGGCTCCTTTTGATGAAAGCCCAAAGTACCTATACAAAAAATATTGGTAACTAGATGAACCAAGACAAAAGTACAGTGAAGCAAGTTACTCTGGAACTTGAAATACTGACTTACTTGTCACGTGTAGCAGCAGCCTTATTTCTAACTTCCTCTATTTTCTCTCTATTATTTAACAGGACTGTTATAGTTTCTGCCTTTTTTCTTACATTAATCCCAACATCCTTCATATTCGGCTCAACGTATTCAAAACCTGTAAGTGACTTCAAAAGGCAAGAAGCACAGAAATGCAAAAAGAAAAAAAAAAATTCAACTAGAAGCTCTAGATATTAATTGTGAATAATACTAAAAATACCGGGAAATAGCATCCTTACAGATATCTGAAATGTATGCTCAACAATGTCATCCACTGCTCGCTCTGATCCATTGGCTATAAGATATTCTATAACAGCTAAAGCCTGGACACCAGAAAGAGGAAGAGAGTAAGGAGTGGGAGAGAAGGAATAGGGAAGACTGCAGAGCTCTAAATTGCTCAATATGTTCAATGGGAGGTCGCAATCAGTTCATTTGCATCCATGACACTGATAAAAATTAAAACTACAAGTCACATAAAAGTCATACCTTGTATACATAGCGCCAATCCTTTCCAGTTTCAGCCAATCTACTCCAGAGAACATTCATCACCATTTGACACTCCGTGCTTGAGGACATAAGATACCAAGATTTTAGAAGAAAACACAAGAATAACATCCCCATTTGACACTCCGTGTTTGAGGACAGAAGATACCAAGATTTTAGAAGAAAATACACGCATATTGTGGGGAACAATTGATTGGATTGTGAAGGATTGGTGAATTACAATTTTTTGGTGGCTTGTGCAATCTCTGCGAGTGCGGTTCCATGAGGACCCCATGGTTCATTATCTGTTGCGTCCAAGACCTTTGAAAATTGACAAAGCAAGTCAACAAATATAAACATCAGCAACCGCAACAAAATAAAATAAAAAAGGTGGCAGTCACAATATAGTTGCAATGCTATGGGATTTCTTCATTACTTGAGGAGATCAAGAGAGGGGCTAAAGGCGAAAATACAATACGTATGAACAGTCCCTTCATTTTTTTGATTAAGGGCTTGTTTGGTTAGCAACCGAAAAACCTAGGAAGTAGATAAAATATGTATTTGGTTTGATTTTTTGTCACACGAAAACAGGAAGTTAAATTCTCAGGAATTTAAATTTCTCCATCTTAAAGGAATTTAACCTACCTACTCCCCCTAGTAAGTTGCAATTTCACCTTTTATAATTAGAAATTTACAATTTCCTTATTTTAAGTCCTACCATCTAAAATCCAACCAAACATATTTTTTCAATTCCCGGGAAGTTATTCTTCCCGTGTTAAACCAAACGAGCCCTAAATAATTATAACATACATGGAAAAAATAAAAGGTTATGTGAAATCATATTCATAGCTTTTCTGGTTTCCGAACAACAACAACCACTCGGTTAATCCCGCGTTTAAGCGGAGTCTGAGTCAGAATGTACGCACTCTTTCCCCGAACAAGTCGAGAGAGTGTTTCCGATAGACCCAGAACAATAGGACATTAGAATCACATAGTAATAGGCCTCACAAAAGGTAGAAGAGATAGTAAAGATGCAGAAAAAAGCCCAAAAAGCAACCAAGATATCAAGACACAACACCATAGCCTGCAATTCTAAACTTCAACGGCCCGAATGCATCTACTCAAGTGGTCTCTATTCAATGTCATATCCTCCGAAAGATTCAAAAGATGGAAGCCATTTAATGACTTCCACCGGCTCTTCTTAGGTCTACCTCTCCCCTTGCGGGTTTCTCCCCTATCCAAGCTTTTCTGGTTTCCCTTGAGTTAATAACTGCAAATTGCTAGTTTTCACAATTCAGGCCCAGTAAAGAAAAATAAACACATTACAAAACATAAGGCTTCAGTACAGCGATATGTTGTGTTGAGTTGAGCTCACAAGCATACTTTTTGCTGCATAGTCACTTGCAAATTGTAATATGAAGAGCCAATAATAGTCCTGTGACTCTTATTGCTTCAACTTATTACTTTATTACTAAACAAGATTGCACGAATGTAAAACGCAAACAAAATAACATAGCTGTCATCTTGGCATATAGACAGGCTATATGCCAAGATACATATATCAGGTCTACCTCTCCCCCTTGTGGGCTATTACCACAAGGGCAGGACAAGAGGATTTCTGTCAACTGCACTCAACCCAAGAACACAATGGAAGAGGAAGAGTCTGAGATCTCATTTTAATATTAAAAATATACAGAAATATATTTTTATTTATTACGTAGTACTCCCTCCGTTCCAAAATACATGGGTTTTTAGTTTTCGGCACGCTTTTTAAGGAGCGGAAAACTCTATGAAATATTATTTTTTTAATCAAATTTTTTATATTATTTGATACTTATTACTAATAAGTATCAAATAATATAAAAAATTTAATTAAAAAAATAATATTTCATAGAGTTTTTCGCTCCTTAAAAAACGTGTCAAAAAGGAAAAGCCCATGTATTTTGGAACGGAGGTAGTATTAAACTTGATTCATCAAGCTCAAACTAAATGGCACTTTACATCTAATGTAATTCATTCTCTCTTTTTCCTCGTCCTCTATCCCTGAATTTCTCGAATTTTTAGTCGCCTTGCTCACCCCATTTCTCAGTTCAGTTCCCAGAACCTCAACTTCACTTCTAACGATAAGCGAATAGGCAAATCCACCAAACGACTTAGCGTAGAAAACAATACAAAAATTCCGAACACACAAACCATAATTCAGACATCAAACAAAGGCTACCTTCTGTTCGATCTCAGGAACCTTCAAGACCTTCAAATTCACCTCTCTTTTTCTGCACAGATGACATCAAACAAAAATGACATTTTATTATCCCAGCTCATCAAAACTTGTAGGAAGAATCAATTGGAAAGAAGAGATGTCCGAGAACTCACATCTCGCGCACCGTCTGGTCGAAAACCTTCATAAAATCCATGATACGAGATCTGGCAAATCAGCAATTAGCTTCCAGAAATAAGATACGAACAAATGAGTGATCGAAACGGAGAACGAATACGAGTAGAAAAAAGCGATCAAATAGTTGCCGGACAAGAGGAAAACGATAGCAGGATCGAGTAGAAAGCAAGATCTGGATAGATGGAGAAGAGCTGAAGAGAAGAGGGAGAGAGATACCGGGGGTGGGCATAGGGTTTTGTTCAACCATCCACTCCCACGCCGCTGTTCAAGTTTGGAGCAAGTTAGCAAAACCCGTGAAATCTTTAGTGCTGCGGGCCCATCCGAGATTTTCAGCCGCCCCAACTCAAGTGGAGTGAAATGTTTCTCGGGCAGTAAACGTGGGTACGGGTCCGATCCGACGGGTCGACTGAAGTGTCAGAAGGAGGCGATCCGAATTCTAACCTGGAAATCTCACGGGTCTACGGATTTAAGTCACCCGACAGGTCGAACGATCGACCTGTCGGGTCGGTATACGTGGCAAGAAGGCTTGAACCCGCTGGGTTAGGTCTGAGTTGGGCAGGTTGGGTCACATTTTGTTAAAAAAAAAAAAAGAATCTGATTTTCGGAAGGAAAATAAACGTTTCGTTTACATATTTGTTGGAAATTCGGAAAATGAGTAACACTGGGGTTAAATTGAGTTGGAAAAAAAAAAGGAAGGAAAGGGCTTAAATCGGTTTCCCAATTGTCAACATACCCTTTCGGAAAAGAGTAATCAAAACTCACGTAGTTCTTTTACGTATACTCCGAGTTGGGCTGGTTAGGTCACAATTTGTTAAAAAAAAATTATGTTTTTCAGGGGAAAAACCGTTATGTTTACATATTTGTTGGAAATTTGAAAAATGAGTAACACTTGGGTTCAATTGAGTTGAAAAAAAGGGATGAAGGGCTTGAATCGGTTTCTCAGTTACCTTCGTATCCTCCCAGGGAAGATGAATCAAAGCATACGTAGTTCTTTTACCTGTATTCTGAACCCTGCTTACCTACGCATCGGACCCTTCATCAGTGACCCCGCCATTCACGGAGCTCCTGACCAATTCAGACTCGAATCCATCATCGACTTAAGACTCAGTGGACAAGATGTTCTTCTGAAATCTCATGTCCGCCTTCTTCCAATCGGCAAGGCAAACTTGGGCTTCGAGGTTCTCGAGGAGAAATCTGGATCTCTTCTCCATTAGAATTTGACCTCCTTGGCTGAATAACTGCTCAACTGGGACGGTGGAGTAAGGAGCTCCAAATATCTGTCGGGCGATCACATGTCGAGTTGGAAATCTTTGTCTTTCGACTCGGCTCCACCATTATAAAATATCAAAATTTTCCTCTTCGTCATTGCGAAATTCAAAGTTAGTAAACAAATATTCGTCGAGCTCCGAGTGGGGGATCGACGATGATCTCGACCTCTTTGTGTCAAAGATTTTTCTAGCAAGGGCCTTCGTTCGTTCAAGCGACGATACTAGTGCAGAAGAAGCCACTCGAATTGGAAGGCACAAGAGGACGAGGGTTTGACGCCATATCGCTTGTTGAATAATGAGAATATAATTCTGTAAGGAAACCCCTAACTATAGAAACTATAGCTGAAATATTTCATTTGGGATCATCCTCGACCTCCAACTTTGGGAAATAGTTTTCTAAAAACTTTTGAAGGCCACTTAATTTATAGAGAAAATTTCAACCGAAGGCACAAATTTTTGCTCCAATTACCGGAGTGTCCGAGGTTTTGAAAAAATTACTAAAACCTAATAAAATCAAAACGTTGAAATCCCTAATAGCCGTCGTAGTCATCCATGGAGCTCCTCTCTCCGACTTCATCTCTGTCTCCCAGAGTCCCAGGTTTGCTCCTCCTCTCTCCGACCTCCATCGACATCGCTGTCTCTCTGCGACGGTGAGCGACGGCAATTGAAGGCGATTCTGGCAGGAAGTTCAGTGGAAGACGAGTTGGTGTGCCGGCGAAGTCAATCCGGCGTCGCTGCTTCAGATTTGCGCCGGGAAGCGGTGCCTGATGGTCCAGCTCCTCCAAATCTACGACATCCCCTCCCTGAGGCGCGCATCAGTGAGATTTTCTGATCACTCGACTCGACCATCACCATCTTTGGCCCTTTCATATTTGGGGCTTTTTCAATTCTGTCTCAATTGTGCATCAGCCTGATGCTGCTACGTGTTTCGCTGCTCAAAGACGGTGTCGCCACCTTCTTGCTGCTAAGCAGGTATCTCTGTTAGTCATGTGTTTAGTTTGCATCTTCTTTCATTTGTAAACCTTGGAAGTGGTCTATGAAATGGGGATAAAACTGATCAAAAAATCTGTCTCAATTTCTAGTGATTTTAATGCACTCACGAATAGATTTTGACAGATCAAACTGATGAAAAAATATGTATGTCTCAACCTGTTGTTAATGTACAGACTGGTGAAGAAGTTTAAAAAATATGTCTGTCTAAAAGCTGTTATGGTTTTGTTTTGGTTACTGCTGACATTTGCTGTTATGTACCATCTACTGATTTTCCATGTTTCTTTTCTATATTTAAGGAAGTCATTAAGGTGTAAGCTGATGTTGCACATTGAGTGTATGGGAACTATGCGAACATGTTGTTTTAGTGTGCTAATTTAACTATTAAATATATACAACGTCCATGAACTCAGAAATTTTGTGCAGTAATATTTCTTACTAGCACTCTTATGCTCATATGTTTGGCTTACCTTCTGATGCTAGTAAAATCCAGGTTTAGATGTATAGATCCTTATGTTGCAAGTGAAAGAATCAAACAATTCTTAAGTGTTTAAATGACAATTCAAGTTTGCAGAATAAATGACAGTTCAAGGGGTGGATTAGGGGCTGTTTTGGAGCTTTATTAGGACTCGGGAGTGATTTTTGTGTATTGTTGTCGGGATTAAGTGTGGTTTAAAAGATGATGAATTTAGAGAGCTCACTAAAACTTAAGGTACAACCAAAGAAAAGAAGGGGCTGCTAACGCCGATGAGTCTGCTGAGTCTGCTTATTTGATGCTGACATCTTCGTGTGTTGAACTGTCTTGGCTGCTATGCTGACATCTAATAATTTTTATAGTTGCTATGCTTCCATTCTATTGCTTTTGGATATATAGAAAATATACCTTTTTTCATATGAATTTTCGTGTGTTAATCTGTCTGAATAAATAGGTACTTGGCGTAGGCCATGCTGCAGCAGGGTTAAGTATGCTAAATCTTAAATATATTCATTGTGTTTTTTCCATAAGCTGTTCTTTATCCTTTTGTTTTCACTTTCCGTTTTTTTTTATGTTTCTTGTGCTTTCCCTCTCCTTTTCCTTTCATGTCTTTTGGCTTCTGCAATGAAATTGAACATTTGGAAAGGGATGCTGCAATGAAATCTGTCTGAATTGGTTGTCTCAAAAGGACAGTGGGACAGTGTTACTAATGCACTGTGAAACTTGACATTGAGGAATGCTGAGTATATAAAAGACAAGAATGTTTAGCTGTCATTTGCCAACCAATAACATAATCCACTAAATCTTACGGCATACATGAATAAAAACATTTTTTAACTGGTCTTATATATTGTATTCCAGAGCATGTGCTAACCTATTGTCCATAATCAATGATTCTCTTAAGATAGGGGTCTTCTTACTTGGGTCTTCTTACTTGCAAGTTGCAATCGCTACTATGTTCCTTTTATTACTGCACCTGTTTTACCCATTGCATTCAAGGTAGACCTTTCAAGATGGTTTATGAACTATTAGTCAATTACCAAGCCTGTGTATTTTGCTAAATTTAAGTTGGATTTTAGATAGAACCGTGGTTAAGAGATTTCGTGTCTATCTTTTTTTTTAGTAGATTATTGGATGAATCTAATTGGTAGAATTTGCAGTTTTATTTGAAGACAGGAACTTGCAAATATTGATCGTCATGTAAATTTCATCATCCCAATGAAAGGGGAACCGCTGGACAGGCGCCACTGAACGCTTTAGGCCTACCTATTCGTCAGGTACTTACGTATGTGTTTAACAATGGCATGTATTTTCTCTCATATGTTACTTTTAATCAGTGCTTGACTTGATTGCTTTATTTCCAGAAGATGTCAGCACACCATTAGTTCAGCCAAAATTGAATTCTGCGAAGGATAAAATGACAAAAGCTGAAAGGCGTGCACTTCAAGAAGCTCAGACAGTGGTTAAGAAAGAAGGAACAGCTGAAAGAGAAGTATATAAGCAGAGTATTCCTTCTTGGTGAAAATCGGTGGGAAGAGAGCCCTCCAGGATCGGAAATGATTCCCAAGATTCTACAAGCAATTGCCTTGTCTGTCGTGGAGAGGGTCGCATAATGTGCACAGGTTTGTTCCTAAGAAACACACCATATAAATGATTTATTCAGCATATGCTTAGTCATTTTCCTGATGAGAACACAAACATCTCCTGTTGCGGAATGTGATGGAAGTGGAGAGCCTAATATAGAGCCACAGGTAACAGGATCTTCTTTGATCAATCAGTCAAAACATTATACTCAGCCATTGAATCTCATGTTTGTTTCTTCTTGCGACGGAGTTCCTAGAGTGGGTGGACGAAGCATTAAAATGCCCTTACTGTGAAGGTCTAGGCCACATCATTTGTGAATCTTGTGATACTTGTCTGGGAAAATCAACTAGCTAGGAATTGGGCATTACAAACGTACTCTGTGAGTTCTTCATATGTACATACTCCATTGTCTTGCCCGTAAAATATATTTCTTGAATGGATTTGCTTTCTAAATTAATGTATACCATTTCAATTCCAACCAGGGCCTTAAACTTTCGGTTTACTTCAGCATTATTAATCTTGGGATTGATATCATCCAAACCAGGACGTTAAAGGCTTAAACTATCGTCGATGTTATTCACGAGGGTTTACGTTCATTGTGTGTGTTGAGTTATCAGGTTGCATATGCTAGTGCGGTAAATCACAGTGTACCATACCATGTGGTAGGAGACTAGAAGATCTTCGATCGTGTAACGTGTTCGAGTATTAGGACTTGACAAGTCTATAAAGACACTTGTTTCTTCCTTTCAGCTTCAAACTTATATTGGTGTATATTCATATATGTAAGAAAGGTAGCTTTTTTTCTGAATTTTATGAAGATTCCTATGTCTTTTTTTAAATATAGAAAGCAAATCATACTAATGCAAGATAGGAATATTTAATTTTTTTTTATCAAAGAATCTTTAAATTCTTCATCTACATATGTATGTTAAACTTATTTCGGATTTTATATCTAGAGGGTAAATTAGAAAATATTTTTCCTAGATACCCCAATTTAACCATTTTAAATTAGATTATGGAATTCACTCATTTATTTTTATGATTTTATTTCCCAATAATGTTTTCTTTATCACATGTGACATGCCCCTGTGACTCGCAGTAAACAACCGTACGAGTCCAGGGCCATCAATTTGATTAATTTTCACTTTTCAGCTTTTCATCCATGGATGATTTGAATGTATCATCAATTCAAGCCGATTGACAATGTTAATTTATACAGTACTCCATAATATCATCATCTTTACTTGAGCAGTACACACAGTTTCTTGGAGTATCTCTAGATAAGGTAGTAGATGTTCTGGTTGATGTTTCTAAAGGACAGAAGACTATGGAGGTGTGACAATTAGCTATTTGCTTTTATTTCAAATCTTTAGCTACTCCTCTTCTACATTTTATATGGTGATTTCCTTTTTATTTCCCTTTGGTACTTCATAAGATGGCATTTCATAGTTAGCCTCTAATTGCATGATAGCCCACAGCGAGTATGATATCTCAGACTTATCTTGCATCAATTTTAGCATTTTCGCAAAGATTAACCTTGTCTTTTTTTGGTGCAGGTTTTTGGTTCAGAAATAGTAGATTGGGTGAATGTAGCTGTGTTTTCCAATGCATTAAGCTTGAGTCGTAATAATCATGGGTTGTCAGGAGAAGCGAGTCAGCCTGCTTGGCATATGGTAAATTATGTTTTCAGTACTTCAATTACACAAAAGGTTACAGTATCAGGACTCCTCAACTGCACTCCAGGGGCTGATTTTCCAACATTGGTGCAACTAATCACGGAATCATTAGCTTGGCATATTCTTGTTCTTCAGTCCTGCGCTCATTCATCTCTACCATCTGGAAAAAAGAAAAAGAAAAGTGGGTCTGCAGATCAATCAAACTCCTTACTGTCAAATGCAATTCGGGATACAGTCCAGTCTTTACGTGGAACTGTAGAAGTGGTTACAAAGTGGCTAAGCGAACGGATTGAAAGAACTGAAGAGCAACAAATGGACACC
The DNA here is from genome assembly GCA_037127255.1 of Persicaria tinctoria. Taxonomy (NCBI): domain Eukaryota; kingdom Viridiplantae; phylum Streptophyta; class Magnoliopsida; order Caryophyllales; family Polygonaceae; genus Persicaria; species Persicaria tinctoria. The sequence goes on along the minus strand of JBANSL010000012.1, from coordinate 33,760,193 downwards.
TTGCTCTCCTCCGTAATGTCCGGGGAGCCTGAAAAATTTGTCGAGATGTTGTTCGAATTGCTTTGACATCAATTTTGCTCCTATTTGCATCTGTTCGATTGTGCTAACATGTGCCGACATGTTCGATTGTGCTGACATGTGCTCTTTTTATGCTGACATGTTCTCTTTTTGTGCTCGAATCTGCATATTTAGATCTGAATTAAATGGAAAATGTGTAATGAATGTCATATATGATTTTAAAATTAAGAGTGAATAACAATCTTGCTGGCGGATGTCAGCAGTTTCAATTTGCATAACAGAATGTTATATTTGCATAACAGATTGTTATATGTGCATATCATAAAGTTATATTTGCATAATAGTAACTTATATTTGCACAACATAAACTTCTTATTTTTTACTTTTTTTTAATTAACTACCTCTTTTTTCTTTTTTCTTTTTTTGGTTATGTGAGAACATGTGCTGACATGATCTCTTTTTATGCAATTCAAGTTGATATGTATGTTTTTTTCTATATTTCTAATTGTGTGCTAAAATTACCTCTTTTTGTGCAAATGTGTATACAAATGTGCTAAAATGGCCTCTTTTTTTTTAATGTTATAGGATAGATTACAAGTATTCGATTTCTATCTCTGGTCTAGTAATAATTGATCTTCAAAAGCCTCTTAGCTCAATGGTAGAGCGATGTGCTTATGCGCAAATACGTGAGTTCGAATCCCGCATAGGCTAAAGTTTATAATAATTCTAGTAATTTGCAAAATTTTATAATAAATGTTCAATAATAAGATATATTAGTGCAATTTTTAAATATAAATCCATGTGCGTATCATTTCCATAAGGTTGTTTAAGCAAATATAATATAAATATTATATTTGCACAACATAAAGTTATATTTGCATATCATAATTATATATTTGCATATCATCAGTTTATAATTGCATATCAATAATCCTATATATGTACAACGTGAATTAATTTATGCATATTTTAATCTTATATTTGCATATCAACAATTTATACTTGCATATCATACTTTTACATTTGCACACCATCAATTTATATTTGCATATTATAATCATACATTTGGTCAACATCAATTTGTATTTTCCCAACTTATTTTTATTTCCCCCAACTTATTTTTATATTTGCATATCATGAACCTATATTTGCATATCATCAATTTATATTTGCATATCATCAGCTTATATTTGCATATCATCAATTTATATTTGCATATTTTAATCTTATATTTGCATATTATCAATTTATAATTGCATATCATACTTTTACATTTACATACTTTTACATTTGCTTTTATATGATTAGTTCATTCTCTTATATGATTTGTCACATTATTTGCTTCAAATTAATTCAAATGTCAGCAGTGTGAAAGATTGTTATATTAATTCAATTCATCACAAGAGACGCACATTGTTTAGGAGCATAACTATTCATGGTTATCAATTTTACTCAACAATTGTTGTCTTCGTATTTTTTTTTTTAAAAAGACAAAAATTAATATAATCCTAATGTCAAACCTTCGGCTATGCCATCAGTTTTGATGTGCAATACACACTTGCTCGTCTGCTGCATTGCAAGTGTGGGGGTCTTAGGCTGTGTACCTTTTGACCCTTGACTTGGAACCCAGGGTTTCAAAATTAGATTTTGGTTGTGCATAATCATTACAAGCTAGTAACACAATATCTCACTGCATTTAGCATTAGAAGCCATTCAACCACCAAATTAGACCGAGCTCAACTATCACTTATCAACAACACCGGATTTTTGCATAAATATTAATTAGTAGTATCACAACTATTCTTTCATTTAGACTTATCACTACTAATTTATTTTTAGTTTCAATACAGAGAGTAGTAATTTAAAAAATTTCAATCTAAATTTGTGCCGAAGGCACAAATTTTACTTCATTATATCAAACGTCAGCAGTGTAACAAATTTTACAGTAATTTAATTCGTTCTGACATCAAAATCAGATTTTTGGTTGTGCATAATCATTACAAGCCAGTAACATAATATCTCACTGCTTGTTAGCATTAGAAGCCATTCAACCAACACATTAGACCGAGCTCAACTATCACTTGTAAACAGCACTAGATTTTTGCATAAGTATTAATTAGTAGTAGCACAACTATTCTTTCTTTTAGACTTATCACTACTAATTTATTTTTAGTTTCAATACAAAGAATACTAACTTCATAAATTTCAAACTAAATTTGTGCCGAAGGCACAAATTTTAATTCATTATATCAAACGTCATCACTGTAACAGATTTTTACAGTAATTCAATTAATTCTAAAATCAAAATAAGATTTTGGTTGTGCATAATCATCACAAGCTACTAATACAACATCTCACTGCATTTTAGCATTAGAAGCCATTCAACCAACACCTTAGATTGAGCTCAACTAATACTTGTCAGCGGCATCCGAGATTTGCATAGGTACTATATAACAGTAGCACAAGTGTTCTTTCTTTTATACTGATCACAATTAATTTCTCTTTAGTTTCAATACAAAGAGTAGTAACTTCATAAATTTCAATCTAAATTTGTGCCGAAGGCACAAATTTTACTTAATTACATCAAATGTCATCACTATAACAGATTTTTACATTAATTCAATTCATTCTAAAATAAAAAATCAGATTTTGGTTGTGCATAATCATTACAAGTTAGTAACACAATATCTCACTGCATTTTAGCATTAGAAGCGATTCAACCAACACATTAGACCGAGCTCAACTATCACTTGTCAATAACACCAGATTTTTGCATAAGTATTAATTAATAGTAGCACAACTATTCTTTCTTTCAGACTTATCAGTTCTAATTTATTTCTAGTTTCAATACAAAAAGTAGTAACTTCATAAATTTCAACCTAAATTTGTGCCGAAGGCACAAATTTTACTTCATTATATCAAACGTCAGCAGTGTAACAGATTTTTACAGTAATTCAATTCGTTTTGACATCAAAATCAGATTTTGGTTGTGCATAATCATTACAAGCTACTAACACAACATCTCACTGCATTTTACATTATAAGCCATTCAACCAACACCTTATATTGAGCTCAACTATCACTTATCAACAGCATCCGAGGTTTGCATATGTACTACATAATAGTAGCACAACTGGTATTTCTTTTATACTGATCAATATTAATTTCTTCTTAGTTTCAATACAAAGAGTAGTAACTTCATAAATTTCAATCTAAATTTGTGCCAAAGGCACAAATTTTACTTCATTATATCAAACGTCAGCAGTGTAACAAATTTTTATAGTATTTCAATTCATTATGAAATCAAAATCAGATTTTGGTTGTACATAATCATTACAAGCTACTAACACAAAATCTCACTGCATTTTACATTAGAAGCCATTCAACCAACACCTTATATTGAGCTCAACTAATACTTGTCAGCAGCATCCGAGGTTTGCATATGTACTACATAATTGTAGCACAACTGGTATTTCTTTTATATTGATCACTATTAATTTATTTTTAGTTTCAATACAAAGAGTAGTAACTTCATAATTAGATTTTAATTTATTTTTCTTTATTATATCAAACGTCGGCAGTGTAATAGATTTTTATAGTAATTCAATTCATTCTGACATCAAAATTAGATTTTGGTTGTGCATAATCATTACAAGCTACTAACACAACATCTCACTGCATTTTACACTAGAAGCCATTCAACCAACACCTTAGATTGAACTCAACTAATACTTGTCAGCAGCATCCGAGGTTTGCATAGGTACTACATAATAGTAGCACAATTGTTCTTTCTTTTATACTGATCAGTATTAATGGAAGCAACGTCAGCATCTCCGATGTCGGCGTCAGCCACAGTGTCAGCAGTGTCAACAATATTATTGCTTACACGAAAAAAGAAGCGTTGGCACAAAAAAAAGCATATTCGACGTCGGCGTTAATTGTGTTCGCAACATCGATGTCGGCGTCAGCCGACATCTCCGATGTCAGCGTCAACATCTCCGATGTCAGCGTCAGCCGACATTAACGTAAACGCTAATACGGAAAATGTTGGTGGTGTTCGCAATGTTAGTGGTGATAGTGTCAGCAGTGCCAGCAATGTTAACAATGTCAGTGTCAACGGTGTCAGAAATGTTGGTGTTAGCAACATCGGGTTTGGCATTAATGCAATTTTAAAGCCTCCTATGTCAATAAATGGTAGAGCGATGTGCTTATGTGAAAATAAGATATATTAATGCAATTTTAAAATACATATGGATTTGCATATTCTTCTCATAAGGTTTTTTAAGCTTTCATAACATAGTATTATATTTGCATATCATAATATTCTATTTGCATAACATCGGAATTATAGTTGCATATCTGAAAGTGCTTACATGAATTTTTTTTGTTTTAAAAAAAAACATAAAAAAAAAACCGAAAGACTTGGTCAACGTTGACCGGTCAAACGTCAGCAGTCAACGGTCAAACGTCAGCAGTCAACAGTCAATGATCCAGCGAGGGGGGCAGGGGGGCAAGGGGATGGACACTTGCAATTTTAAAATACATATGGATTTGCATATTCTTCTCATAAGGTTTTTTAAGCTTGCATAACATAGTATTATATTTGCATATCATAATATTCTATTTGCATAACATCGGGTTATAGTTGCATATCTGAAAGTGCTTACATGAATTTTTTTTTTTTTAAAAAAAAATAAAATCCGAAAGACTTGGTCAACGTTGACCGGTCAAACGTCAGCAGTCAACGGTCAATGATCCAGCGGGGGGGGCAGGGGGGGGAAGGGGATGGACACTTGCAATTTTAAAATACATATGGATTTGCATATTCTTCCCATAAGGTTTTTTAAGCTTGCATAACATAGTATTATATTTGCATATCATAATATTCTATTTGCATAACATCGGAATTATAGTTGCATATCTGAAAGTGCTTACATGAAATTTTTTTGTTTTAAAAAAAACAGAAACAAAAAACCGAAAGACTTGGTCAACGTCAACGGTCAATGATCCAGCGAGGGGGGGGGGGGCAAGGGGTTGGAAACTTGCAATTTTAAAATACATATGGATTTGCATATTCTTCTCATAAGGTTTTTTAAGCTTGCATAACATAGTATTATATTTGCATATCATAATATTCTATTTGCATAACATCGGGTTATAGTTGCATATCTAAAAGTGCTTACATGAATTATTATTTTTTTTAAAAAATAAATAAATAAAAATCCGAAAGACTTGGTCAACGTTGACCGGTCAACGTTGACCGGTCAAACGTCAGCAGTCAACGGTCAAACGTCAGCAGTCAACGGTCAATGATCCAGCGAGGGGGGCAGGGGGGGCAAGGGGATGGACACTTGCAATTTTAAAATACATATGGATTTGCATATTCTTCTCATAAGGTTTTTTAAGCTTGCATAACATAGTATTATATTAGCATATCATAATATTCTATTTGCATAACATCGGGTTATAGTTGCATATCTGAAAGTTCTTACATGAATTTTTTTTTTAAAAAAAAAAAAAAATCCGAAAGACTTGGTCAACGTTGACCGGTCAAACGTCAGCAGTCAACGGTCAAACGTCAGCAGTCAACGGTCAATGATCCAGCGAGGGGGGCAGGGGGGGCAAGGGGATGGACACTTGCAATTTTAAAATACATATGGATTTGCATATTCTTCTCATAAGGTTTTTTAAGCTTGCATAACATAGTATTATATTTGCATATCATAATATTCTATTTGCATAACATCGGAATTATAGTTGCATATCTGAAAGTGCTTACATGAAATTTTTTTGTTTTAAAAAAAACAGAAAAAAAAAAAACCGAAAGACTTGGTCAACGTTGATCGGTCAAACGTCAGCAGTCAACGGTCAATGATCCAGCGAGGGGGGGGGGGGGCAGGGGGGCAAGGGGATGGACACTTGCAATTTTAAAATACATATGGATTTGCATATTCTTCTCATAAGGTTTTTTAAGCTTGCATAACATAGTATTATATTTGCATATCATAATATTCTATTTGCATAACATCGGGTTATAGTTGCATATCTGAAAGTGCTTACATGAATTTTTTTTTTTTAAAAAAAAATTAAAAAAAATAAATAAAAATCCGAAAGACTTGGTCAACGTTGACAGGTCAAACGTTAGCAGTCAACGGTCAAACGTCAGCAGTCAACGGTCAATGATCCAGCGAGGGGGGGGGGGCAAGGGGGCAAGGGGATGGACACTTGCAATTTTAAAATACATATGGATTTGCATATTCTTCTCATAAGGTTTTTTAAGCTTGCATAACATAGTATTATATTTGCATATCATAATATTCTATTTGCATAACATCGGGTTATAGTTGCATATCTGAAAATGCTTACATGAATTTTTTTTTTTAAAAAAAAAAAAACGAAAGACTTGGTCAACGTTGACCGGTCAAACGTCAGCAGTCAACGGTCAATGATCCATCGAGGGGGGGGGGGGGGCAGGGGGGGCAAGGGGATGGACACTTTTGTAAAATTTTCAAATACATGGATACTCCTGTAATTTGGCCAATTTTTATGGATATTTATGTAAAGGCCCCTAATTTATATCTAGGTTTGAAACAACAAGAAACGAGGAAAATATCATATATAACTCTGTAATATGTCAACCATTTCTGTCACATCTCAAAAACCGCGGTGAAGATGAATGACACATTCAACCCATACTGAAGGGCTATAGCGATGTTTATGGTGACAAAACAAAAAACATTTAATGTAGGAATGTAAGCATGACTAAAAGTTTGAGTTGCATCGTGAAAACTTTGAAAACCTCAATCACATCTCGAGCCATGATCCACACATCCCCAAAAATATTTGAACATTTGATGTGTTGGGTCGCAAATGAAAAAATGACTTCTTTATATTTGATTGAATCATAAATCATTATGTGCGTCGAGATCCACTGAGTGCAAACACCTCAAGAGAAGTTCTTCGAGCATTGTGGTGAAGCAAACAACTTCATCACAGTGCTCGAAGAACATGTCGAATAAGCTTAACAATGATGAAGTGTGGAATAGACAGATAAGAGATTAACAAATACTCTAGAAATGGAGGGGGTGAATAGAGTATGAGAACTTTCGCAATCGCAGAATCGGTAAGACCTTACCAATGTTCTAAAAGGCGTCAAGCAGTGAGTGGCCGCCTAGCGCCTAGGCAGACTTAAAAGAAACTTGATTATTTCCTTATATTTTTAACGCATACCACATGTCAATAACTCAAATAGTGTAATAATAATTCATAATATCACTCATAAACTCAAATTTACGGTGCTTAACTAACACTAAAGTAAATAAATGCAAAAAGTACGCATCCGAATAGTGACTCTAAACCTCCTTAAATCTAAAACAATAGGTTCGACTCAATGGCAAATACATCCCGACTTGGGGGATAAAAAAACCATAAGTTGACTAATCACATGCATAGAAGCTAAAATTGAATAATGGTTGATCTAGGAGGGCCTAAGCGGCACTTAAACGGGACTAGGCGATGTCTAGGTGGGACTAGGCGGTGCATAGGCGGATTCCCGCCTAGAGGGCCGCCTAGGCTTAAAAATTCCTAGGTGCCCTTCCGCTTAGCACCCAGGTGGTGCCTAGGTGCGATTTTTAGAACACTGGGCCTTACCAATCAGAGATAAAACCTTATAAAAAACGCAGAGACAAGATATGAATAAAATGGTGAATAATAAGAACGAAAAAGATAAACAACAAAGATAAAGAGTAGAAGAGAAAGGGACACGCAATATGTTAACGATGTTCAACACGAACTTGGCCTACGTCCCCGCCTAGGGTTATCCAACCCGTAGGATTCAAAACAACATTATTTCACTTTTTCCTATGAGTTCTAGATACAACCTTTAGAAGACCTTCCCTCTTATAAACTCAGAAGCCTTACACTTCCTATCCAGCAACCCAAACACACTAGTGAAACAAAGTCCTACCAATACCAAAGTATCTTATACGTTTGGGTAGAAATGTACCCTTAGTATAATCCTAATGAATTGTACGATAAAGCTCAATGTAAATCTCACACACTCAAAGAAATAAAACGCTCAAGCAAGGAGATATGTGAGATCGGTGTTGTAGGAGACAAAGGATTGCAGGAGAACTTGTATGTGCAGGGGGTGAAGCTTGTCCCCACTGCTATCCTCTTCGTCTCCTTATAAAGGCCAATCCAGAATTGATTTGAACGTCTGAACTTTGAAGACGTTGTTGAAGATACGCTGGGGAGAAGTTTCAACGTTTGAAAAATTATTCCAGAAGCTACGCCTAGATATGCCTAGGATATGGCTTTAATTGAAACGTTGAAGGAGCTAAAGATTTGTTCAACCAAATCCATGGAAAATCTCAACAATAAAACTGACATATATTTGGTTAAATAAGATAGAACTTAAAATAAATAACCCAAATCTATATGCCGAAGCCTGAGTTCCCCTGAGTTCAAAAGCTGGCCCATAAAATAAATTTAGGCCCAATAATATATCGGTCCAGATAATGTCGAAATAACAAGCCCATTAAAACTGAGCTCGTGTAAAACTTGAGCTAGTATTGGTAAAGCCTTACCAAAACCATGGTTTTGGCTTTCATCAAACAGTAAGGCCTTGACTCTGTGTTTGGTATTGATGGTTTGATTTGAAACGTTGAAGGCAGTTGGAGATTGGTTCAACCAAATCTCTTTAAGATCTCAACAAACCAACAACCTTTTGAATTTGAAGATTGCTCCACAAAATCCTCAAAAAACTTATAGAAAGTCAACCTCAAATCTCCAACAACCAAATCAAATCCTGTACAAAATCTCCAACAACTAATTAGAATTTAAATCCCAGGAGATAAAAAACTTCTAGAAACAATTGACGTCGACTAGAAGTCACTCGACGTTGACTGAGATCCAGTCGATATCGGATGTGGCTGTCAATTTCTAGTCTCAATCCTGCAAAACAAAAGCAAACAATCGACGTCGACTAAAGGCTAGTCGATGTCGGGTCAGATCTACTCGATGACGACCACAAATCTAGTCGATCTCGAGTCAGAATGCAGAAAAACATAAACTAAAGTCGTCGGCAAAGAACGGCCAAAGAATGTAAGAATGGTAACGAAAGATGGACAAAAATATCAAAAAGGGTTTTTGCAACAATATATAAAAATCTTCAAAGGCAAGGGATCACTGCGACAATAACCATGTAAGCGACACACTCAACTCATTAAAGATATATGATTTTCATCAAATAGACAACTCTTGTCATCAACAAATAGGAATATAGAGGCTCTCACATAAAATCCTAATTGTTTCTATCCTTTTCATAATTATGCTTATTCAACTCTCGTAAGCAAAACCTAATTACTATCCAAATTCATAATAGATCAACTTTCGCTTCACAATCATAAACAAGGAGTTGTCCACTACTCTCGCAACGGATTAAGCACGTAGATAAAAGATGAAAATCCCATAAGAATCACAAACTCAAGCATACTTACACGGCTATCGTTGGGCTCACCCCGACCCTAGAAGTGGGACGACTTCTCACGCTTCATCAAAACAAACGTCATCATAGATATAAAGAAACAAACTTTGAATTGAAATCGTCGAAAAAAAGTACAACCGAACCAATCCGTCTCTCTCCTCACTCTCGACCTCCTCTCTCTCTATTTCTACTATAGGGTTCACAATTGCTTGTGTAGTTGGATGCCTAAAATCGTAGCCCCAAGAGCTTTATTTAAAGTAAACCTAAATGACTCTCTAAGGAAATAAAATCTATTTAATTACTAAAGATAAAACTTCCTAAATAAAATAAAATAAACAAATAAAAATTCCTTAGGGTAAAATGACTTTAACCCATTAGGATAGAAGTATCTCAGGAGAATAAAAGATATTGTCTTCATGTTTAAACAATCTATTTGGAGTCCTAAAAAACGCGTCTCGGCCCACTAGGGTTTCACTCGACATCGACTAAAGTCCAGTCGATATCGAGTGACTCTACTCGATCTCGGGTGCTCTTGTGGATCTCGAGTGCTTTCCTTTTCTTAGCTTCTAAGTCTGGATGTTTGTACTCGATGTCGAGTGACTTCAGTAGACGTCGAGTGGAATCTCAGTAGCTTGCCTCGTCCAACACTTAGCCAAATTTAGCTTCACTCCAGTAGATGTCGAGTGGCTTCACTAGACATTGAGTGCTTCTCCACATTGCTCCGAAATATCTCCAATTCTTGCGAAATCAAACCAAAACTTGTGTAGACCTCTAAATCTTGCAAATAACCATAAACTACACAAATTTCATACTTTCCCAACCCAAAAAGTGTAAAACATAAACAAAAATCAGAATAAAAGTAATCGCATAACAGTATGGGGTGTATACCCCATACTTAAAGCTTGCTTGTCCTCAAACAATACTTTTAATGGTCATACAGAGGAAGAAACTAAACTCTCAACATCATAGATTCATTCTCATATAACCTCTAACAATCAATTGCCATTCTCGCAAAGGTATTAATGCCAACAAATTCATGCATGTGAATAAAAGCAACATCTCACACAAAAGAAGGGTTATACAAAATAATTTCCTGCACAACATAGCAACAATAATACAGATGACTTTATGTAAGCTCAAAGAAGAGTAGATAGGTAAAAAAGCTAAAGGTGGGATATGTTTGGCCATGTGGTGCTAATGATCCGGGGAAATGGGGTACTTTCCAAAATTTCATACGACATTCCTTCTTCTTTAAATTTCTCACATTTTTCTCATCGCTCTTTGCTCTTTTCACCAATATGCTTTTACCTCACTAACCTTAGCACTGCCTTCTCGCGAGTCGCAAACATGTGTGTCATGAATGACCCCGGATACTTAGTGCTTTGGAATCCTCACCTTGGCATCCCATCTCGCCTGAACTAACATCTCAAGCAAGCATGGTCGATCATCTTTAATTAACTCTCAGGTGACCGGATTTTCTTTCACTCAATAAATTTTCCATAAAATAATCATCATGTCATCAAAATCCAATAATAATAACAACACAAATAACCATATAATCAACTCCAAATATGACTTCCATTCTCAACATAATCCTCAAATAGGAAATAACGTAGAAAATGGGCAATATGTATAATATGTGCAACAAAAATAATGTAAGGCTCATAATATGACTTTTGTGATGCAAAGAAGCATAGGTAGGGCTAGAATGTATAGAATAAGCTCATATGGAAAATATAAAGTCATCCATCCTCTTATCATGCATATGTCAAAAGCAACATCAAATTTACCTCCATTCATGGTTTTCCAAAAACACGCACTTCATTTGTGACTTCCCTTTACTAGGCAATTTCATTCAATATATTTAATGAATCTATTTTTGCATCGTCGAGTTGTTGTGAGCTGAATCTGCCATGTTTTACAGCAATTTTTATATCGATTTCTGTATACATTTCATGCATTTGGGCTAAGATAGTACAGAATCTATGTAGTTTATGTTTATTTGCCAAAATTATGGAATCTACACCAGTTTCTGTTTAATTCGCAGAAATCGAGGCATTTACAGCAATTCTACAGAAGGTCGGAAAGGCTCGGAAAATCACTACAGAAGTCCAAGGTCAAAGCAGCGGAATCAAGCTGAAGACCCAGGCTACTCGATATCGAGTAGGCCTGGTCGAGCTCGACTAGCCATGTCCGAGCAACATGGTTGAGCAAGCCTGATCGAGAGCCAGACCAACCCGAGCTCCGAAGCCAACTCGATCTCGAGGACCGTTAGTCGAGATCGACTAAGATCAGCCGCCACCACCCGGAGTCCTCGAGGAAGAGCTGCCTGAGAAGCCGAGGACGAAGAGCCAGACCCATATCTACTCGACCTCGACAAGAGCTAGTCGAGATCGACGAGCCACCCAGGGCACGTCCGAGCCAGGCCGAGGAGATCCACCCGAGGAGGTCCAGTCGATGACCAATCCCACTCGAGCTCGAGGAGTCCAACTCGAGATCGACGAGTGCCAATGAGCCAACTCCGAGCCACATCGAGCAGAGTCAAGCCAAGCCGAGAAGCCGTACTCGAGGTCGAGTAAGCCTACTCGAGGTCGAGTAAGGCCGATTCCAGAAACTTCTCGACTAGCCCAGTCCGAGTAGACTTGGAGTTCCTTGGAGCCGAAGGCGGAAAATTCTATCCGATTTGATCAAGTTCTATCCAAGAGGAGACAAGATCTATCAAGACATGAAGACCTACCATAATTAGTTTTATCTTTTCCATTTAAGATATAATTCCTTTAAACATTTTAATTATCATTGAGCACTTTAGATATAGTTTTAGATAAGAGATAGATATCTTCTTTCCTAGAATAGCTAGGGAATGAAGGTTATAAATAAAGCCCTAGGGGCTGAGCATTAGGCATCCAATTTTCAGAGCAAGTAGTTAGTTACAAAGAGAAGTTTAGGGAGTTCAAAGGTTTTAGGGTTTTGGCTTTTTGCGAAAGTTGATTGCCGAGATTGTAAAATCGTTGAATTTAGTTTTAATGCAAGTTTCTTTTCATCAATCAATGTCTGCAATTGCGATGAGGCGTGAGTAGTCCACCCACTTCTGGGGCTGGGGTGAGCCCGACGGTGGCCATGTGAGGCGATGCGATAAAGGTCAGATTTTGTTATGCGATTTGTCTTCTATCCCTATAAGCATGTGATGCGGGACCATCCAAGACACCTTCGGACACACCTATACTTGGGGATGGACCTATTATTCGTACTCACAAGAATGAAGTCATCCTCAAGAGGAAGAAGAAGGCTCCACCATGGGAGAAGGTCCAAAGGTTCAAGCTTGATGGGTCGTTCATTTTGAGATTCGTTCAACAGTTGACAGCTTTTCGACGTCTCAGTAAATTGAGTCGTACGGAGTCAATATTAATCGGATTGAGGCGTGCTATATCTTTTCGGAACGAGGACGAAGAGATCTACAACTTTGCTGTTGAAGGTTTTTCCAGATTCGACATGAAGCTTGGCCGAAAATCACATTCTTTGCAGCTGTCACTGTTTATACGGGAATTCTTCAAGTGTTGGAACTTTCCTTATTGCTATTTTTAGAGATCTTATTTATTTAAGTTATTTTTAGCATTTTAGGGATTTAAGTTAATTTCTATTTTATTTATTATTTTTATCTTAAATCAGCCCCTAGGTTATAAGAAGGGCCGATTCATTCATTGTAGAACTCAGACGTCTCTTTTATGAAAAATTCAGTTTGTGTGAAACACAATTGAGAGAAAGTCAATCGACTCGAAGCGTGGCTCGTCGATTGCAACAATTGGTTATAGATCTAACTTGGTTTGCTTTGAGTTCGTCAACCTCGCGAGAGCTTGGTGATCCAGGTAATCACAAGTCCCCTCCTTGTGCCTCCAAGTTGTCCGCTTGGTTGTGTAAGGTTGTAGAGGCGGGCTTTATAGTCGTTGGTATTTGGTTCCTACCCTCTTAGGAGGCCTGGGGTCTTTGCCTCGTTCTATTTTAGTTCGAATCACCCATCTATCGGTCTTTCTATTGTTTTTAATCGAGTCTAGAGTTGCTGCGTTTTGTTTCTTTCGTGTCGATATCGAGTCGTCGTTTGAGTTTCTTGAGTCGTTTGCTTCCGTTCTTGTCTTTGAGTCTTGATTGTCGAAGATCGGGCCATCCTACGGCTTACCCCGTATCAAATTGGTATCAGAGCTTTGGTTTCCGACATCAAAGTTGTGTCTTTTTTTTTCCCTAAACACAAAACCTACAAAAATAGAGTCTTTCTTTTTCTTGATTTTTACTTCTTGAAATTTTAGTTTGATTGCATTAACCTTTGTTTGTGATTGTTGTGGTTGCTAGTCTAAACACACTACCCTAGCCGGGACCAACATCATACATTGCAGCCGATCGATACATTGTTATCGATCATTGGAGCCAATTAATTTCACCCACTGTGCATATATAGATCAGCCGATCAATTTGATCAAATTGACCAATCATTGGCACCAAAGTTGATATCACCTGCCGATTGTCATTAAAGTGCGTCATGTACTTCTTCATAGTTGACGGCACCACAGTTGGCCGAATTCCACACGCATAAAACCCTAGTTTGTCTATCTTGTTCCATCTTTTATTTTATCTATTTAATTGCCTTATTTAATTTCTGATTTTGTGGTAGATTAATTCCTTTATCTATCATAAATTATAAAAGGCTTTAGATTGATATACTTTCCAAAGATAGACAAACCCTCACCTATATATATATTTCATTAGGGCTACCTAAATTTTATTTTTCTTTCACCATAGCTTAAATTTTCAAGAGTCCTTTTATTTCATATATAGTTTCTTGCATTAGTAAAAAAAAAAAAATTACATTCAAAGCTTAGTCCTAGGAGGATAAAATTCACTAGGGGCAAAAGTAAGCTTTCAAAAAAAAAAAAAAAAGAATTGTTGAGATCTAGTGCAAGAACTTTCAAGGACCAATTTTGGTGAAAATCTTATAGCCCTAATCGAAATTCTCAAACACATACCTCCCAAACCATAAAAAAAAAATTTTAAGCCCTACCTTGCAACTACAACATCCTTGCTAAGGGTTCGAATCAAAACAAGAGGTAAAAGTCCAAGTTTGCTTGTGTGTCGAGTTGTTTACATAGCTGTGTCGAGTGATCTTTGCAAGTGTCAAGTGCTGGAAACCCACAGGTACCGAGTCGATACCCTCACATACCGAGTCGATACCCCACCTATCGAGTCGATACATACACATACCGAGTCGATACTTTTGGGCCTGTTGGATTTCTGCCGAGTTACATATCGAGTCGATACCCCAGGTACCGAGTCGATACCCTCACATACCGACTCGATACTTTGCTACTGTAAAGAAATTCGTTTGATTGTTTCTCGACCATTCTCTTGATCTCTTACCTTGTGTTGCTAAGTCCTTGCTTGAGTATTGATTTGCTCAAAGCGGATTGCCCCAACAAGCTTGTCATAACCAATTAGAGAGAAGAGTGTGAGCGAAACACATTGTGAGGTTGTTTATATTTTTCTAACTTTACATATTTCTTTGTTTGTTGTTTTGTGATGGCTAATATGCAGGGACGAGAGAAAGGCCGATGGCAACAAGAAGAGTACTACTTCTCAGAGGACGACGACGACTTCCAAGAGGATGATTATTGGGAGCAACGTCCTAGACGAAATGATAGAGGAGGTCGATACCACTATCGAGCACCTAGAGAGCCTGCGCAAGATGGCATAGGTAAGGTAAAGCTAAATATCCCTCAATTTTTTGGTACCACCGATCCAGATGCATATATTGATTGGGAAACTAAAATGGATCGAATGTGGATTTGTCATAACTTCTCTGAACATAAAAAGGTGCAACTAGCTTCCCTAGAATTTCAAAGTTTTGCTTTAATTTGGTGGGATAATCTAGTTAAAGAAAGAAGAAGAGCCCTTGATGCGCCTGTCGCTTCTTGGATTCAATTAAAAGCACTTATGAGAAGTAGGTTTGCTCCTCCACATTATGCTAGCGAGCTTAGACAACGATTAGAAAATCTTAAGCAAGGTAGCAAAACTGTTGAGGAAACCTTTTATGCAATGCAAGAAACCATGGCTAGAGCTAATGTAGTTGAACCCTATGAAGATACCAATGCTAGGTTTCTTAGAATATTGCACCCCGCCTTAGCTCATGAAATTGATTACTTTCTTTATTCTACGCCTACTGAACTTTTACATTTAGCTATGAAAGTGGAAAGGAATGCTAGATACAGGAGCCAAGGTGGTAGAATGTCGAGTGGGCAACCCCAAAGGTGGCACCAAGGCCATGTGCAGCAGCCCCAAAGGAGGTTTGATGGCGGCTCAAGGGAGAGAGTAAGCCAACCCCAAGGGAGGAATAAAGGCCGAATGCCTCATGAGCCCATCGACAATGGCAAAGTGCCTTGGAACGGACATGAATCGTCTAGGGTATCTACTGGCCCTAAAGGGAGTAATCCTAACTCTTCTACTCTTGAACCTATGTACATTCCTTGCTTTATATGTCAAGGTAGTGGACATGCTATGAAGGATTGCCCCAATAAGAAGCCTCTCATGACTAATCACCTAGACAAAAATGAATCTGAAAATTCTAGTGATAAACATGATGAGCATGTTCATAATGATCAAGATATTAGTTTACTTGCCTCTAAAGATGATTGCCTTGAACATGAGCATGTTGATTCTTTGATTGATTTAAATGTTCAACCTATACCCTGTGCTGATAATCAAGGCAAAGATTTGTGTCAAACTACATGCTTAGAAGAAGGCATAGTTTCTAATATGATCATTGATGATGAAACATCTTCTACTATTGCTAGCATTGAGTTAATTGAAAATTCAACCTTGAAAAGGGATGAAAACTTGCTAGTCATTGATGGAAACATAGAGCTAAATGAACAACCTATAGTGCATATTCAGTTAGAACATTTTGAAGATGATATGAACTCTGAATTGTGCACTCATCTAGTTTCTTTTCGTGGTTTTGTAGAAAGCTCTAATGGTTTACAAGATGGCGAAGCCAAGATCAAATCCATCCAAAAGTGGTCAACCCCTGCAACAATCAGTCTTCAGATGAGTTTCTATGGGCGTGAGGTATTCGATCCAGGAGTTCGTGTGGATGCAGTTGCGGAATTTTATACGAGCTTGGATTCGAGGTCGAATCATTTTCAAGAAAGGGGGAATGATGCGGGACCATCCAAGACACCTTCGGACACACCTATACTTGGGGATGGACCTATTATTCGTACTCACAAGAATGAAGTCATCCTCAAGAGGAAGAAGAAGGCTCCACCATGGGAGAAGGTCCAAAGGTTCAAGCTTGATGGGTCGTTCATTTTGAGATTCGTTCAACAGTTGACAGCTTTTCGACGTCTCAGTAAATTGAGTCGTACGGAGTCAATATTAATCGGATTGAGGCGTGCTATATCTTTTCGGAACGAGGACGAAGAGATCTACAACTTTGCTGTTGAAGGTTTTTCCAGATTCGACATGAAGCTTGGCCGAAAATCACATTCTTTGCAGCTGTCACTGTTTATACGGGAATTCTTCAAGTGTTGGAACTTTCCTTATTGCTATTTTTAGAGATCTTATTTATTTAAGTTATTTTTAGCATTTTAGGGATTTAAGTTAATTTCTATTTTATTTATTATTTTTATCTTAAATCAGCCCCTAGGTTATAAGAAGGGCCGATTCATTCATTGTAGAACTCAGACGTCTCTTTTATGAAAAATTCAGTTTGTGTGAAACACAATTGAGAGAAAGTCAATCGACTCGAAGCGTGGCTCGTCGATTGCAACAATTGGTTATAGATCTAACTTGGTTTGCTTTGAGTTCGTCAACCTCGCGAGAGCTTGGTGATCCAGGTAATCACAAGTCCCCTCCTTGTGCCTCCAAGTTGTCCGCTTGGTTGTGTAAGGTTGTAGAGGCGGGCTTTATAGTCGTTGGTATTTGGTTCCTACCCTCTTAGGAGGCCTGGGGTCTTTGCCTCGTTCTATTTTAGTTCGAATCACCCATCTATCGGTCTTTCTATTGTTTTTAATCGAGTCTAGAGTTGCTGCGTTTTGCTTCTTTCGTGTCGATATCGAGTCGTCGTTTGAGTTTCTTGAGTCGTTTGCTTCCGTTCTTGTCTTTGAGTCTTGATTGTCGAAGATCGGGCCATCCTACGGCTTACCCCGTATCAGCATGATTCTTTTGCGAGAGTTGAAGGTGATCCTTGTTTGTATTATTGAAGCGAAAGTGATCTTAATGCAACTTGGATTAATTATGTGAAAAAGGGTTAGTAACAATTAGGGTTTATGCGAGAGCCTCTATATGCCTATTTGTTAATGACGAAAGTTATTTGATGGAAAGCATGATCTTTTATGCCTTTATGTGTTACTTTGCATGGTTATCGTTGTGGTGTTGAAACCCTAGCCTTGGAAGTCTTTTTTATATATTGAGGTTATTTTCTGTCGAAAAGCTGAGTTTGGGTTTGAGCAATTGCAATTTACATTCTTTTAAATTTCTGTTCCAGTCGATACAGAGGAGATCTCGTCGATCTCGAGTTAGTTCTAGTCGATATCGAGTAGGGCTTCGTCTAGGTCGAGTTGATTTGCTTCTGTTTTCTTCGATTTCCAGTTTCTGTGTTTACAGTTTCTACTCGATATCGAGTACCTCTTGTCGAGGTCGAGTAGGGTTGTCTTTGTCGAGTTGTTTGCTTTTGTTTTCTGTTTTCTGTTGTCTTTGTCGAGATAGAGGACAGCTTGTCGAGATCGACCAGCTTCTGTGTCCTTGCTTTTCGTTTCTGTTTTGCTTTATTTATGTCTTTAGTTTAGTTTCTGCTTTTTATTTTAGTTGCCCTTGCCGGGTTTATTTGTTTCTTTCCTTTCTGTGTTTCTGTCCTTTCTGCTGCTCCTGTGAGAATCTGATAGCTACCTGAGAACCGCTGACGTGCTTCCTCGTGGATTCGATCCTGACTTTTCTCTTACTACAACGGGAGGAAGTCTTGTATTTATTTGCTGAGATAGGGAAGTCAGTCTGATCTATATTTCACATTTATTTCATACTTGACCATCCTCCTGCAACAACACGAGTCTTGTTACAACTTCCATGAAACTATTCAATTTTTTTTCAATGAGGGGTGATAAAAATCTTTGGACAAGAACATGTAAGCATATAGATAAATAAATCATATATCCAAAGAACCATGTATGGAGCAATATACTCCCTCCTATAAAAAATGTTAGATGTTTTAACATCTTAATTTTGATCAACAATATTAGATCTTTTAGATTTTCAATGTAGTGTGGTGTGATGTTTGTTATTGGAACTTGTGTTTTTGACTTTTAAACCTCCTCTTATTGGATGTTATTAATTTAAGTACAATATTTTTTATTTTATTATTAGTTTTCTTAAAACCCGTGCAATGAGCTAAAACATCCAATATTTTTTATCGGAGGGAGTAATAAATAGATCAATATCATATAAGTAAGCCCTTCCATCACCCTGTACTTAAACACTACAATGTCATCACGTTATAAAAACTAGGGTAAAGGAGGAAACTTACTAGAATTAAGCGTAGAAACTCGAAATAGGTACTCTGTAGGTGCAGGCGATCTCGAGTGGAACTCAGTTAACGTCAACTGGGGATATGTATTCCAAGGTCAACATTAAGGTGGTCAAGATCGGCCATAACTGATCGATGTGTTCACTCGATGTCGACTAGGTGAGTCGACGTCGAGTGCAATTTCAGTACTCTGTCCTTGGTTCATGATGTGTTGCCCGTGCACCTACGACTTGTTAGAAAATAGAAACAAAAACTAAACCAAGTTCAAAAACCATGTTCAACACAAAATATCCCAAAAACCCTAAAAAAACCATAGTCTATGTACATGCTCTAGATTTGAAAGTCGCTAGGCTGACTTCTTCTCCTTAGCTTATGTGGGCATTTGCAGGGCTCATGTGGCTTGTGTATCGAATAGGTTGATTTAGCAAGCCTTGATTCACATCGTCAAATTGTCGCCTTTTATTAAAAAAAGAAACAAAAAACAAAGAATTTTAGGGAAAAGAAGGGGTAGAAAATTGAGAAAGGGAAAAGAAGTGAACAAGAAGAAAAAAAAAATTCACTTTTCCATCAAATTCCAATATTTTGATGGGTTGTAAAATCTCTTCAGATATAACAGTTATTTAAGTTTAAAATTCATTCCATTCTTCCTAATTGTCCACCCAAACATTAAATTCATTTTATTTTTTTATACCCTTCCTAAAATCCTATCAAATCCCTTC
The DNA here is from genome assembly GCA_037127255.1 of Persicaria tinctoria. NCBI lineage: Eukaryota > Viridiplantae > Streptophyta > Magnoliopsida > Caryophyllales > Polygonaceae > Persicaria > Persicaria tinctoria. The sequence goes on along the minus strand of JBANSL010000012.1, from coordinate 33,740,410 downwards.
ATCCAATGAGGGTGTAATAAAAAAGATGAGAAACTCTCTCTGGCCAAAAGAACGCGCCTCACGCGCGGGGGAAAAAAGTCTGTCCAAAATCCACCAAACCAAACCTCTCTCATGGAAACCCTTTCTCGAATCGATTGAGTATGAGAAGTTCACTCCGTACAAATTCCTGTCCAGTGTTTTGATCCATCTCTTTCAATTTAGCGATGATGACCCTATCTTATCTCAAATTGGTGGATCTGTATGCCTATGGCTGTACGGATTCCACTAGGCCATGGTTTCCGATAGGGTTTTGGACAAATTGGGGTTTTCTTCCTGGATTAAGCCTATGTGTAATCCTATAGCCCTAAGTTGTTCATTTCGTGGGAGAATTAGCGTGATGATTAACGTCTTCGAAGATCCATCTAATCGCCCGCCTCCATGGCCTCTTCGGCGATGTACGGTTTGTAGGCGTCGGATTTGGTGGCCAGATCCCATTGGCTGGTGTCTTTCCCCGGAGTGGCAGAGTGGGTTTCTGGTGCTCTGCAACAGTTTCGATTGGTTGCCTCTCTGATTACTTCTCGAGTGAGTTTGGTTTCCCTTCCCCTAAATCTTCTATATAAACGCTCTCTTGATCTTAGTTTGATGCACCAATCTGATTATCAATTTCATCTCTCCATCTCCCTCTTTCTAGTCCATCTGTCTAACAATCTTTGCTTTGCTCTTGTGTTTCCAATGGCTCCTCCTTGAGTTGACAAAGGCAAAAAACCAATGGGAGTAGAAGATCCTACTCCTGTACTGTCTAAACCCCCAAGAGAAATCAGGATGCCGGAGGGCATAAAACTCACTGAGGCTCCTCTGGGAGCCGATGAGGAAAAGACGGAGAAAAAGCGGTCTAAGGCTGAGAAACGCTTTAAGCGACGCACGATCGATCGAGAAAGGTTGATCAGGCTCCAAGGGTGTGTGCATGAGAACATCTCTGCTCTCAATGAATCCTCTCTCTTCGCAACCATCATTGGTGATCCCATGGAGGTGCCTGAGGTAAGGAAACGTCTAAGGTTGGTTTGGAAATCCTTGAGTGGTGGTTTTCAATTAATCCCTATTGCTAATCACTGGTTTGAGTTGCGCTTTGATCTGGTGGAGGATAAGGCCTATGTGTGGGAGAATCGACCGTTCCACATCTCGGGATAGTTGGTTCTTCTCAGGCCATGGAAGCTGGATTTTGACCCCTGGGGTGAATCGGTGTCCTTGCTGGATCTGTGGATACGATTCCCTGGCCTGCCCTCCAAATATGTGCACGACGATATCATCCGTGATATTGTGGATGATAATGGGCTTGGCTGGGTGATCAGGGTGGCTGCTTTCAATGCAAAAGGGGCGCGCTATCGTTATCCTCGAGTGTGTGTGTCTGTGGATATCACTCTAGTTGCCGAGAGAAGGGTTTACATGGTCAATGAAGCTGGGGTGGTGGAATCCTATCCCATATGGTTTGAAGACTTTCCAATTGGTTGTGGTAGCTGTGGGGATGAAAACCATTTGTTTGAAGCTTGTCCCAAGAGGCACTTGTGCAATGGCCAGGTGGGAGGCCATGATGTTGAGCACAATATGGCTGGAAATGCTGCTGTTGGTGGAGAACCTGCTGGTGCTAGGGAGGGTGACTGGGTTAGGGTCGGTGCTAGGCGACCACCTGTCATCCCTCCACCAGTGTTTGGCCACTCAAAGAAGGACCTCATGAAGAGCTTTGGTAAGAACGTATCTCTCTCATCTGATTCATCCTCCTCCAAGTCCTCGGCTAAATCAGCCGACGTGTCTGCTACTACTGGCCCTACACTGGTGGAGGTGATTGAGGTGGCTCCTGGGCCTGCCTCATTCCCTTTTCCTGCTCTACCCTTACCTGACCTGCCCCCAGATGATGTGAAAATGGTCTGTTTTGAGGAGTTGCAACCCGATCCCGCGCTTGATGCTTGGGACGATGATGAGTGCTTGGAGCTTGAGGATGAGGAGTTCCTTGACGAGCTGCTGGTTGAGGATGGACTTGCTGACCCAGGGCTGACTCAGGCGGACTATGATGCCATGCTACTCGACATTCCTCCTTCTGTGGAGTTCACTCTCCCTGATTTGAGCAGACCTGATCGCCTCGCTGAGTCACTCCAGGAGCAGTTCGTTACTCCTAAGGCCTCTCCATCGCTTGCACATGAGTCTAAGCACGTCAAGAATGAATCCGCCTCCAAGTCTGAGTCCAGCAAGCGCAAGATCGGGATTGAGGAAGGCGACTCTGCTTGTTCCGCCCTGATGAGGAGCAGCGGGAAAAAGGGTAAGCATGAGTAAGACCCCAGGTAGTGGCTTGGCTGATCGAGAAGTGTGTGGGTGTTCCTCGATCACGGCCAATTGCAATAAACATCTCTTTTGGTCCTTGATTATGGTGTCTTTAATCTGTAGGAGTAAAAATTATGGTTGCTGGTTGTCTGCTAGGTCCTATATTATTATGATTATCTCTAAGTTTGATGGTGAAACCTTTTGTATGGTTGGATTTAAGTGTCTGTTAGTGAGTCATGAAGGCTGTATGCCTCGTCGGAATACCTTTCCGTGTAAATCTTTGGTATTCTATCAATTGGATGTAGTGTTTATGCATTACTGGATGGCCTTAGTTATCTACAAACTTCATTACAGATTACATGCTCCATTGAAAAATTGGCTAAGTCCACAAATAATCCACCTAATACCTTCGTCGGACTACCACGTTGGTATTACGGCTGAGATCTCATTTCCTAATGTTCATAATTCAGCTCTGGTCCTCGACTATTGTGGGACGCGTGCTATGTGCTCACCCACCGGTGAATTAATTCCAAAACTAATATGTGGTATGGTGCGATTTTGCCGTGAAAGTGGATTACTATTAAGATCTAGTTCTTGTGAAACATTCTCCATTTATCAAAAATTAATTAAATGGGTACATTACAACTTCTGCTCTAATTGCAAAATTTCAATGACGATACACACTATTAGAATAATACATGCTTGGAGGATCCAATTTCGAGCAAAATTTTTGCTTGCTCATCGGCCCAATCACAACCCGGGTCATGAACATCGAAATGGTTTTATATGAAGATTTCCTTTTGGAATTCAAGGGGATTAGGTAGTAACAACTTGTGGACAGAGCTAAAATCAATGCGAATCAATGAGCATGTCCAAATGATAGCCCTTGCTGAAACCAAAACGGAGAAAATCCCCGACGAAAAAGAGTGGCAAAACATTGGGTTCACAAATGCTATCTGGTCCCCGGGGGTGGGTCGTTCGGGTGGATTAGGTCTAATCTGGAATGAGGATAGTCTTCTCAACGAGAAAATTACTGTTGTTCTGCAGTGGCCTCGCGTTATAGGAGTACAATATACAAACCTCGATAATAGATTCTCCTGCGTGATCCTAATGGTATATGGCCCCCCACAAGAAAAAGATAAGGATCTCTTTTGGACTGAATTGAAAAAAACAGTGCTACAGATGGATCTACCATGCATAGTAATGGGAGATTTGAATGAGATCAAATCTAATCAAGAGAAAAGCGGGGGTTCAGAGAACAACCTGTCTAGGTTTCATAGACTATCAACATTCATAAATAACTGTTCTCTAATTGACCTCCCGACCAGTGGTAACTTCTTCACATGGAGGAAAAGGAAGGATGGGGATCACAATGTGTTAGAGAAGCTAGATCGAGTGCTGGTCCACCACCAGATTATTGAAAATTACCCAGAACTACAAACTTTCAATGAAGCTTTTTCCCTTTCTGATCACTGCCCAATCTCTATTGAGATCCCTACCTCATGTAAATTTAAACCAGCCCCATTCAAATTCGAGAATGTGTGGATACAAAGAAAGGATTTTAGGAATATTGTCAAACAATATTGGCGAGCCGCTTGTAATGGATCGGCTATGTACAATGTAGTACACAAGACGAAAATTCTTAAGAAGAAAGCGAAGGACTGGAATAAAGTAACATTCGGTAACATCTTCCGACAACTTGCAACAATTGAGAAACAACTGATACAAATACAATCTCCTAACATAATTCCGGCATCCGTGACAACAACTCAACTAGAAGCTCGGCTCATTCGTAAGAAAGAAAGTTTACTACAATTCCAAAAAGTGTTTTGGAGCCAGCGAGCCAAATCTAGGCATATTAAACTAGCTGACTCCAATACTGCCTATTTCCACAGAGTAGCAACGGGGAGAAGAAACAGGAAAATCATAAAAACTATTTGTGCGTCGGATGGCACGCAAGTGATAGGCAAAGACAATGTCAAAGATGAGATTAAGCGTGATTTCGAACAAAGATTTAAGGGAAATCAGATTGACAGACACAGAATCAAAGAATACATTGATGTTATAACCAATTCTATATCCGCTGAAGAGAACAACCGACTTATCAGTCTGCCATCAAATGGTGAAATTAAAAAGGCAATTTTCAGCATTGGCTCCAATAAGTCCCCTGGGCCTGACGGCATGACGGCGGAATTCTACAAAGCTTACTGGGATATTGTTGGGCCTGACATCACTCGTGCGATTAAAAACTTCTTCTCTTCGGGAAAGATTCTCCGCCAGATAAATCATACCTTCATCACTTTACTCCCTAAATGCGAAAACCCCTCTAAGACGACAGATTATAGGCCAATCAGTCTCTGTTCCACTATCTACAAAGCCATCTCTAAAATACTAACTGATCGACTAAAATCGGTAATGGGTAAGATTATCCATCCCCTTCAAGGAGCGTTTGTGGCAGATAGATCTATCCAAGACAATGTCCTTATTGCGCATGAAATCTTCCATTCCTTCAGAAGCCGGAAAGGGAAGGAAGGATGGCTTGCGATAAAACTAGATATGTAGAAAGCTTATGACCGACTAGAGTGGAATTTCATAGAAGAAGTCATGGGAAAATTTGGGTTCCACCCAAAGTTTGTCCACCTGGTCATGGAGTGTGTTTCAATGGTCTCATTCTCGATATTAGTCAATAATGAACCCTCCGCTATTTTTCACCCATCCAGAGGCATCAGACAGGGTGATCCTTTATCCCCTTTTTTATTTTTACTTGGTGCAGAGGTTCTCGCTAGAAAACTGATGGCTGAAACACTATCTCATGAAAAACTCATTGGCTTCCCATTCAGTCATGGGGGACCACGTATCCCTTTCCTTGCATTTGCGGACGACATTATAATATTCTCAAAGGGCAGCGTCTCTGCATGCCAAAAAGTCAAGAGTATAATAGATTCTTACTGCTCTATGTCAGGACAGAAAGTTAACTACCACAAATCTGCTTTCCAAACTACGACCGGTATACCCAGGAACAGAATTCCACTTATCGAAGGATGCTTGGATATATCTAGAGAAACAAAATTGGACAAATATCTTGGGTGCCCAATTGTCAATGGCAAAGTTAATAAATCCACTTTTGAAGACATTATTATCAAATCCTCAAACCAGCTGACAAAATGGAAAGCCAACTCCCTGTCTCAGCAGGGTAGGGCTACTCTTATCGCATCCAACCTCTCTGCAAAACCCCTGTATGCTATGCAAAGTTTCAAGCTTCCAGCCCATGTGCATGAAAAATTGGATCAACTAAATAGGAGTTTTTTCTGGAATAAGGATGTCAGTTACAAACCACATATTAGTTGGGACAAAGTGTGTAAGCAAAAATCACTAGGAGGATTGGGACTACGCAAATCAAAGCCTATGAATGATGCATTGCAACTCAAACTCCTATGGAAAATCCTGGCTGAGCCGGACAATTGCTGGGTAAAAATCATCAAACATAAGTATCTCAAAGAGTTCGACTTATTAAATTACAATAGCAAAAGCAATGCATCTTGGCAGTGGTCTAAGCTGAGGACATTACTTCCAACATTCAAGAAAGGGTTGTCATGGGTAGTGGGTAATGGAAAAACTATTAGATTCTGGAAAGATGACTGGGCAGGTATACCGGATTTAGTGAGATGCTGCGTTTGCCCAGATTCGATTTCCATGGATGAGACAGTTGCAGCTTATATATCTAACAATTGCTGGGACATTACAAAATTGCAAACTATGTTCCCAAACAACATAGTGGAACACATATCTAGTATCCAACTACCAGTTAATAGGTTGGAGGACCGCTTGTATTGGAAAACAGCTAAGAATGGGTGGTTTTCAACCGGAAGTGCATATAAACTAGTTTCCTCCGACAACGGTGAGTATTCGGATGAGAATGCATGGATTTGGAAAATGAATGTCCCGCCAAAGATCAAGAACTTTCTATGGAAAATATGCCAAAATGGATTACCAACTTCGGCAAGGTTGGCAAAGCGAGGAGTGGCAGTTCCTCCTTACTGCGCTTTATGCAACCACCATGATGAAGATGCGATTCATTGCTTCTTTGAATGTAAATATACCTATCCATATCATCACTTACATCCGACTCATAGGCATTAAATCGCAACGCTAATTGACACTTCTAGGGATATCAAAAGAATCATGGCCTACATGGGGCAAGCTCTCTCTAACAGAGAAAAGGTCGACATGGCTTTCTTCTGGTGGACTTCATGGCTCACAAGAAACAAATTTATTTTCCAGGGTGATAAACTCCCATCTATAGATGGCTTCAGGCAGATTTACTCTACCCACAAAGCCAACTGGGTAAAAGCTAATTGCAGCTCAGATTCATTGAAGGAAAACTATAAAAGCAAGAAAACAACTAACCAAGGAAATTCTCGTGTACAGAATCAAAAGAAAGACACAAAATGGAGAAAACCACCCCGGGGGGCATACAAACTAAATTTTGATGGCTCAGCTGGAAGCAACGGAACAAGTTCTATTGGTTTTGTCGTCAGGGATCACCACGGAAAGGTAGTACACGTTGTCGGGAAGGCTGTTAGGGGACAATCCCCTCTAAAGGCAGAATGTCTGGCTCTGCGAGAGGGGATCATGAAAGCAATTGAGCTCCGGATTACAAATCTAATAATTGAGGGTGACTCACTGACAATTATCAACTATCTCAAACAAGGAGTAAAATGTCCATGGGAAGTGGAATTGCTCCTATCAGACATACAAATCATGTTACGTAACATCACATCGACTTCATTTTCTCATATTTACCGTAGCGGTAACTCAGTGGTCGACAAGGTTGCACACCTTGGCTATCACTGCTCGAATATGAGAGCTCTGCTATCTGACCCAGGTCTCCGTGACCTCATCCGTAAGGATGCTATCGGCTAGCACATTCTGCTAAGGTGCAACCGAACTCTTACCTAATCAAAAAAAAAATAAAAAAAAATAAAAATGAGGGTGTAATTCTACTGTGATTCATCATTTTTTATTTGTATCGTCTGGTTTTTTTTGGTTAAATTGGGTAACTATCCCTTTTTCAATTTTTATTTTAGTAAATATACCTATGAATATTTTGTTTTGTTAATGACAGATTTGCCTATGGTTTAATTGTAACAACAAATATCCAAACACCTAATTAATTCTCATTCAATTGACGCTTCTTCAATTAATTGGCGCTCCTCTTTCAAGGAAGGTTCGTAGACGCACTTCTCTTCAAGCACGTGCATTGCTTGTGAAGATATTGAAGGTTGGTTTTGTGTTATTTATTCAAGTGATTGCTACTATGACTTCCATGGTTACAATAATTTAAAAGCTCACCAAATTTGTCTTTAATGAATCGGTTATGAGGTCAACCAAGGTTGATGAATTGCTTGTGATTTATGTCGTGATTCATAATTAGATGCAATGCTTCCTTCAACTAGGAATTTTTCTATGATTTCATTTAAGAACATATTCACAGTAATCGCTTATTGTGATTTGATGAAACGCTTATTTGGTTAAAATACGTTTCGGCTATATACACCGCCAATCCCCACGTCCTTAAGGATGTGCAAGTGGGGTGAGAGCCACCCAAACCCGGACGTGCAAGCACGTTTTTTTTTAATAACGTGCTTGCACGTGCTTAACCACGTGTTGCACGTCCTTAAGGACGTGCAAGCCCGTCCCTTAAAGACGAAGAGGACGTGCCTCTTCGTCTTCGTCTTCATCGATCGAGAGAGAAAGCCGGAGCACAGACACCGAGAGAGAGAGACCCAGAGAGAGAGAGACTGAGAGAGATGGAGACAGAAGGAGAGAGAGCGCTCGAGGCAGTGGTGGCGGCCTTGGAGGTGGATCTGATGGCGGCGACGGAGGGTGGTGGTGATGCGACAGCGATGGAGGTGGTGGATGGTGGTGGGGGTGGAGCATCAGGGGAGGCGGTGGCGGTGGAGCTTGCAGTTGAGGGTCTGGCGGTGCTGGCAGCTGTGGCGGCGGAGGAGGGTGGTGGTGGTAGGGCGGCGTCTGGCGGTGGCGATGGAGGCCGAACAGTGGCCGAGGAGGAGGGTGGTTGTGGTGGGGCGGCGTCTGGCGTCGGCGACGGAGGCCGAGTAGTGGTCGAGGAGGAGGGTGGTGGTGGTGGGGCGGCGTCTGGTGCCGGCGACGGAGGCCGAGCAGTGGCCGAGGAGGAGGTGGAACCGCCGCGGAAGCGTCGGACCATTGAGGTGTCCCCGATCCCGACTTCACCGGTATGTTATTTTGAATTACTTTTTATTTGATTTATTTTTAGAGTTTTAAAATATAATTTGATAGATAATATAGTTTTATAATATAAGTTTATAGAATATATGATTGATAATATATATTGTTTGATAGAATATAATTGAAAATATATTTTTTGATTTATTTATATATTATAATGTTTTTTATAGTATATAGTTTGATAGAAAATAATATAGTTGTAATTTGATAAAATATAATAAATAGTATATATTCAAATACATAGAAAAAAATTACAATTGAAAGACAATAAAAAACATTAAAATATATTATAATAATTCAAAAGTATGTAATTAACATTAAAATGTATTTGAATATATTAAAATATATTCAAATACGTAAAAATAAATTTATATTGAAAGATAATAAAAAACATTGAAAAAATATTAAAATACTTCAAAATTATTTAATTAACATTAAAATATATTAAAATATATTCAAATACATAAAAATAAATTTATATTGAAAGATAATAAAAAACATTAAAAAATATTAAAATACTTCAAAATTATTTAATTTACATTAAAATATATTTAAATATATTCAAATATATTCAAATACATAAAAATAAATTAATATTGAATACAATAAAAAAAATTAAAATATAATTGTAATACTTAATTAACATTAAAATATAATAAAAGACAATAAAACATATGAAAATATATTAAAATACATCAAAAGACATTAAAATATACTGAAAAGACATTAATATTCAACTGGATCATAATAACATGCAAGGAGGCTCATGAGGGGTGATGGTACCCTTTGGCCTATTAGGTTCGGCGACCGGGCTGTGGTCAGCCAGGTACAGGAGTCTACGGCACCCCCCGAGCAGACAGTCGACGATCTACTTGCGTCTGCAGATCGCTTACAGCAGTCGATAGGGATGCCCCCGACCGACGAGAACGACATCTTCTGGAAGGGTCTGCCAGGTTGGGCAGGCTCGGGCGATGCGATGATGGGGTTGCAGCCATCTTTAGAGCCCGCAGATGTTTTGAGTAGCTGTATTACCGACGTAGTCGGTGGGCGACGGGCCGACATGGGTAGACCGCCTACTCGTGTTCCACTGACCGTCCCAGAGGCATTTACTTCAGTCGTGCCAGAGACATCTACTTCAGCCGTTCCGGCGGCACACGAGCCCGAGCCTTCGACCTCCGCCACACCAGCGGCGATCTCTTTGGGCTCTGCAGACGATGTGATCCCTGACGTCGTTGAGGAGGCTGACGACGGTCAGGAGGGGCAGGCTCAGGGACAGGGGGGCCACATGTAGAGCCCGAGCCCATCCCTGCGCGTCCTTAACGACGTGCTGCACGTCCTTAAGGACGTGCAGTTTCCTTACCCTAAACCCTAACCTAGCCAAACCCTAAAACCCTAGCCAAACCCTAAACCCTAGCACGTCGTTAAGGACGTGCTAGGGTCCTGCTTACAATTAACGCAAAAGTGCCTATTTGAAGCGAAGGAGGACATCTTGATTCCGCACTCCAAAACAAAGTCCGACTTCTTTCGATATATTCTTTCGCCGTTAGAAACGTTATGGCCGAGCCGCAAAGCAATCCTCGTTTCCAAGTATCCCAGGTACGGATAGGTTTCGTAGAGTAAACATATTTCGTATTCCTTCCGTTTTGTTCATATTTCCAATTATGTGAACACAGTTTCGAGACTTTACGTCTAAGTTCTCGGACCCAAGGGTTTGGAATGATCGTGACGAAATGGTTACGCATTTCAAGGACTTGGGTCAGAGACACTGCATGATTTTAGTAATCAAGCGGTCTTGGACGGGGGCATCGAATCGTCCAGGCGGGGTTCTCCTTGCTTGCAAGCAGTTTGGGGAGTACCGACCACGCGGGAGGAAGCTCCGGAGCACGCAGTCGAAGATAAGTGGTTGTCCATTCTCTCTACACGGACACGAAGCTCTGCCGGGTCAGTGGCGCATGACGGTAACCCATGGTGTTCATAACCACGGGCTTTCCATGAGCTTGAAGGGTCACGCCATCGCCGGACAGATGACAGAGGGGGAAAAGAAGATGGCGAGGTGGATGAAGGAAGCTGTCACTCCTCCAAAATCCATTGGGTACGGATTGAGGCAGTTGGATGAGACCAACGTCACGTCAAGGAAGAGCCTTACCAACACGCTCGCCATGATGGCGCCGAAGAAAGAGGTAGTCAGACGATGACCCAGGATACCTTGCATCATCTGCGGGAAAGAAGGTACTACTACGACTTCAGACGACATCCGGATGACGACAACGTCTTGAGCGAACTCTTCCTGGCGCATCCGGACGGGATACGCCTTCTCTGAAGGTTCCATTACGTCATCATAATGGACAACACATACAAAACAAATGCGTAAGTTACTTAATTATGATTACATTATTGCAAATATAGCCAATTATAAAGTATTTTATATGTAACATATTTACACTTGCAGCTATGGGATTCCTTTGTGCGAGGTGGTCGGATTCACACCCTCAGGCAATACTTACTGCATCGCCTATGCCTTCATGTTGCAAGAGAACGAAGACACATACGCATGGGTGTTGCGACAGCTTCAGATCTTGCTTGGGACGGTTCAGCCTCAAGCTATCATGACTGATCGAGAGCTAGGTCTATTGGCGGCGCTGAATGTTGTCTTCCCCGACGTCCAGCATCTCCTTTGTTGGTTACACGTGACGAGAAGATGCGAGGAAGTTTCTCTGAAGATCACGAAGAATTTAAACCACTCTGGCATCTTTAAGGGCAACTGTTGGGGGCTGTTCGAATCGAGGTCGAAGGAATCATTCAACCGACGTCGTCGGGCGCTACAAGCTGCATGGCACCCATTCCCAGGTGTGGTGGCGTATTTGGAGACGGTTTGGCTTCCATACAACAAGAGCATCATACAGTGCTACGTAGATAATGTCTTCCATCTCGGCACCCGTACGACAAACAGGTACAACCTTACTTCATATCTCCCATTACAATATGATATAATATCGAATATTTAGTGGTATGCACTTCAATGTGTAAAGAGTTGAGGGTCAACACAAGGTTCTGAAGGAGGCACTGCACTCATCGACTGGTGACTTCCGCATCGTGATCGATGCAATCCATAGAGTCAACGATTGTCAACTGCATGAGCTGCAAACTGTTGTGAGCTGAATCTGCCATGTTTTACAACAACTTTTATGTCGATTTCTGTATACATTTCATGCATTTGGGCTAGATAAGTACAGAATCTATGTAGTTTATGTTTATTTGCCAAATTATGGAATCTACATCATATTCTGTTTAATTCACAGAAATCGAGACTTTTTACAGCAATTCTACAGAAGGTCGGAAAAGCTCGGAAAACCACTACAGAAGTCCAAGGTCAAAGCAGCGGAACAAGTCTAGGAACCCAGGCTACTCGATCTCGAGTAAGCCTGGTCGACATCGACAAGCCATGATCGAGCACCTTGGTCGAGCACAGCCTGATCGAGCAAGTAAGACAATCCGGCTCCGGACCCTACTCGACCTCGAGGAGAGCTGATCGAGGTCGACGAAGCCCAGACACCATGTCCGGAGTCGACAAGGAAGGAAGCCGAGGACGACCAGGCGAGACTTGCTGCCAGCGGCCAGACTCGCTGCAGCGGAAGGAGCAACTCGCGGCCGCGGAAGAAACCACCCAACTCGATCTCGACGAAGCTTGGTCGAGATCGACGACGCCCAGGAACCTTGTCCGAGCCTTGCCGAGGAGAGTCACCCGAGGAGCTTTGTCGATGACCTAATCCTACTCGAGATCGACGAGAGGTACTCGAGGTTGACGAGCATCAGTGAGCCCCAGTCCGAGCCACATCGAGCAGAGTCAAGCCAAGCCAAGCCACCTTACTCGAGGTCGAGGAGCCCAACTCGAGGTCGAGTAGACCACGTTCCAGAATCTTCTTGACGTGAGCTGTCCGAGTAGACTTGGAGTTGCTTGGGCGCGAAGCATCGAAGATCTATCCAAATTTGATCAAGATCTATCAATGGAAGGCAATCTATCAACATGAAGACATATTTCCTAAATTAGTTTTATCTTTTCCTTTTAGATATATTTCCTTTTAGTAATTTAATTATCCTTAAGCACTTTAGATAGAAATTTAGATAAAGATAGATATCTTCTTTCCTAGAATAGCTAGGGAATGAAGGCTATAAATAAAGCCCATGGGGCTCAGTTTTAATCATCATTCAAGACATAAGTAGTTAGTTACACAGAGAAGTTTAGGAGTTCGAAGGTTTTAGGGTTTTGGCTTTCTGCGAAAGTTGATTGCCGGGATTGTAAAATCGTTGAATATAGTTTATGCAAGTTTCTTCTCATTCAATAATGTCTGCGATTGCGATGAGGCGTGAGTAGTCCACCAACTTCTGGGGCTGGGGGGAGCCCGACGGTGGCTATGTGAGACGATGCGATAAAGGTCAGATTTTTATGCGAGTCATCTTCTATCCCTATAAACATGATTCTTTTGCGAGAGTTGAAGGTGATCCTTGTTTGTATTATTGAAGCGAAAGTGATCTTAATGCAACTTGGATTAATTATGTGAAAAGGGTTAGTAACAATTAGGGTTTATGCGAGAGCCTCTATATTCCTATTTGTTAATGACGAAAGTTATTTGATGGAAAGCATGATCTTTTTATGCCTTTATGTGTTACTTTGCATGGTTACCGTTGTGGTGTTGATACCCTGGCTTTGGGAGTCTTTTAATATATTGAGTTTATTTCATCGAAATTCTGAGTTCTGTGTTTGAATTTGCAAGTGTAAATTTCTGTTTCTCATCGACCTAGACGAAGCTTTGTCGACCTCGAGTAGTGTCTTGTCGAGGTCGAGGAGGGGCTTGTCTTAGTTGAGTTGTTTTTTTGCTTTCTGTAATCGATTCTCAAATTCCTGTCTTTGCATGCTTTGTCGATCTCGAGTTGACGTGGTCGAGATCGAGTAGCTTGGTCTTAGTCGAGTTGCCTGTTTTCGATTCTGAAAGTTGCTGTCTTTACTTACTGTGGTCGATCTCGAGTTGTGTTAGTCGAGATCGACGAGAGCCTTTGCCTTTGCTTTTATTTGCTGCGTTGTTCTTTGTTTACTTTGCTTTATTTCTGTCTTTAGTTTAGTTTATGCTTTTATTTTAGTTGCCCTTGCCGGGTTTATCTGTGTCCTTTTTGTGTTTCTGTTCCTTTCTGCTGCTTTTGTGAGATTCTGATAGCTACCTGAGAACTGCTGACGTGCTTCCTCGTGGATTCGATCCTGACTTTTCTCTTACTACAACGGGAGGAAGTCTTGTATTTATTTGCTGAGACAGGGAAGTCAGTTTGATCTTTATTCTATATTTATTTCATACTCGACCATCCTCCTGCAACAACACAAACTGCTTTGGAGATCGACCGCTTCAAATGGCCAACAACGGCGTATAAAGTCAACCTTTTCGATGAGGTAAAGACTTTAATCTCCAAAAAGTGCTTCGATTATCTGTGCAAGATGTGGCAGGACGTTGTGAACCAAAAGGTTCCTCCGGTATGCACGGACCGACATTGGAGGGTTTGTTACGGGATCCCTTGTGTCCATGAGATTCAAGCATACGTCAACTCCGGTACTCCGATACCCACCGAGGACATCCACCTGTTCTGGATGGATTTGTCATGGACTGACCTCGACGACACCCCACTGCCGTATGAGCTGTCATCTTCATACACGACTTCCAACGATGTATGCGAGGATGAGTTGCACCCACCCTCATCAGCAAGCGTCCGAAGGAAGGGGAGGCCTCGAGGGTCGAGGAATGCCTGCAGAACCAACCCGTTGCCATACAAGGAGGTAAGGGAAAGGTTTGAGAGAGAAGAAGCGCGTGCTGCTCGAAATACTGCTCGGCCTCGTCCACAAGCAACCTCAGCTCGACGTGGACGTGATGATGTGTTTGGAGGGTTCAGCTGGGGTCGAAACAACGTTGATCCCTTCATGCTCGGTCATATTGAGACGGCGAGGGACACTGTTGGAGATGGTCATTGTGGCTACCGTGCTTTGGCGACTTTGACATCACCGATCGGCGAGACTGCTTTCCCGGAACTCAAAACGTTACTATGCAATCACTTGGAGGATCACGCCGATCTGTACACCGGTTGTTATACGGGAGAGCCCCCATTTCAGTAGTTCGTCGACTACCAGAGATGGGCGGAACCGACGCATGGTGATAGGAGACGGTGGATAGAGCTACCCATTATGGGATTAGTATTTGCAACGGTATATCAGATTCCTCTCGTCGTCCTAGCTTGGCATCATCCGTTCACATGTCTCCCCATGATCTCGCTGACACCTGCTAACAACCCTCAATCAGCAATTCTTGGTGTAGCCTGCATCGGAAACCAAGACCATTTTGCCGCGGTACGACTTCAAACGTCTTTTTATTTACCTATTCATGCTTTTCATACATATGTCAATACTCTAACTCTAAATTTTTGTTCTCATAGATTTGGTTGTGTCCTAACGCTCCTCTTCCGCCCGCCTCCACTAGAATGGGTCGAACATCATCATCCGAGCGTCGAAGGATGGGATGCTCTGTTTCAAGCTCAGATTGAGAGATTTAGAGCCTTGCGTGCCGAGTCCGGCCGTCCTTTACTATTTTCCTAGATTGTATTCCACAACTTTATTAAAATTATGAATTTAAACCTTCTTTTCTGTTCCTTGTAACGTTATTCGCATATTATCCGAATGAAAACCTTAACAATTCTTGTGTTCTATTTAATTTGACCCTAAATCCTTCAAATCCATTAGCTGAACACTTCAATTTTATCAATTAACATTACAAAACCGTCGGAAAACCTAAACCCTAACCCTAAACCCTAAACCCTAAACGCAAAACCCTAACCTAGGGTTTGCACGTCCTTAACAATGTGCAAGAATTGCACGTCCTTAAGGACGTGCTTGCACGTTGTTAAGGACGTGCAAGACTTTTTTAGCGGACGTGCACCGTCCCAGACTTGCAAGCCTTAAGGACGTGCAAATCCTTAATCTGGATTTGCGGTATATATAGTGACACCCTTAAAATAATTTTAGGCTACAATAATCGCTATATATGACTATAATAATTGTAGGTTACAATAATCGCTACCTATTGATACAATAATCGATTCATTTAGATGATGTCTTATAACTCAACTCCACAATTCAATTACGAATATAGTAATAGGTACAAGACTTCGCTCATTACAGGAATTCACTCAGCACACGAAATCTTGTATTGCATGAGTTTGATTACGCAAGGTTGGTTGATGATTAACAATACAGGAACGTGGTTACAATCTTGTATTACATAAACACTATTGTAAAATCAGAATAATTTTGTATTGGAGGAATGTTATTGTAACACAAGAATGAGATTGTATTACATGATTTTGTAACAAGAACGCGATTCTATTACATAAATAATATTGTAATACAAGAATGATATTGTCTTACAAGAATCGACCACATACATGAATTAGAGCTTGTAAAATACAATCGTCAATAAACAATTCTAAGCAAATATATAATTTGAAGATTCAAGAGTACGTAACTTAAAACCCTTATCAATTCCACGTTGAGAAAAATATCTTCATCTACCAAATCTTCTATAATAATTTAATCGTTTACTTTTTAAAATGATAGAATTTATTTAAGAAAAAAATTGTTTTTACTTTTTAAAATGATAAAATTTGATTGTAAGGGTATAAAGGTAATCTCCATCTAAAAAAAAGTACAATCCCCTCAAAGAAAACTCAAGGAGTATAGTTAATAAAAAAAACTTTAAAAAGTAGACTCCACCCAATTTTCTCTTCTTTTTTTTTTCCACCTTTTCTGTACTTGTTGTAGGTTGGACGGTAGGGGTGTGCATGATCGGGTATCCGACACGACACGGTTAACCGTGTCGGATACCCGAAACCATTAAAGGTGAAAATGCCGATCCGGTCACGATCCGATTAATACCGGGTATCCGACACGAAAACACAAACGGTTCCGTGTCGGATACCCGTGTAATCCGCCACGAACCACTTATTGAGACATTTCCAAACTAGGTTGCTATTCAAACTGGGAGAGCAACGTGAAGATGTGAAGCCAATTCAAATATTGAGAGAGAGAGATTGTCGTGAGAGCAGGGCCATATCCAAAGCCAAAGATTGAGAGAGAGAGAGAGAGATTTGAAGAGAGAGAGCACTATGCGTAGCAATGACTGGATGCAATAGTGGAAAATCTAAACCATTTCGATTTGGTTAAAATAAAAAATTTCCATCCAAATCTAGATCAAATTGAAGATTTCCACAGAGCAGGGCGTCGGATATTGAGAGAGAGAGCGTCGTGAATGCCGCCATCGGCTGCCGGAGATTGAGAGAGAGAGTCGCCGCCGCCACGTCGCAACTTTCAAATCTAGGGTTAGATTGAGTTGAAAGTGACAAAAGTTGAAACTGTGAAAGGGGTTTTAATGTTTTATCGATCCAGGGTGGATTTATCAAACTGAGTAAAATCCCGTGTCTCACTAACCAACTAAGGCTGTGTTTGGCGGTAGATGGAGATTGTGTAGATTATTGAGATTTTCGTAGATGTTAAGAGATGGAAATAGATTGTGTAGATTAATGAGATTTTTGTAGATGTAAGGAGATGGAGATTTATTTGGGCAGAAATCTCGAAAAGGTGCTTGGTTGGCAATTGTATTGTATTTCAATGCTGCGAAATGACCTATATACCCCCACATTTTATAACCCCCTCTCCCTTTGCACTCAGTTCGTCACTTCTTCTTTGGCAGCATTGGCAGCCTACAACAAGCCTTCAAGCTAGAGATTCTTTTGTGCAGAAGCAGCTTCTAAAGACTTTGATTCCCTAAGAAGTTCTTCAAGTGACTTCAGCTTCTTTTCAAGCTCAGCATTCCTTACTGTAACTTCAGCTGAAAGTGCATCTACTTTGCACAAATTCTCCTCTGATAGCTTCAATTTAGCCTCAAGATCAGCGCAAATGCTCTTCATCTGCTATATACTTTCGGTAAGCTCAGCAACCGCTGCTTTTTGAGATTTATGTGATGCTTCAATCGATTCCTTCACCGACACTTGCGTGATACTGAAAACCAGCAGCTTCATCTTCAACAGCAATGCCAATACCATAGGGCATAGGCGCATATCGATTTAGATGATTCCAAATCCAATTAATGAAACGTGAAACCGAATCCAAATTATCAAATTTTTACGATTGTAGGGAGAAGAGGGGGGAAACACAATTAATGAAACTTCTGAGGAATTCAATGTCAATTGAAATCGAGGTTCGGATAGATACAATAAGCTGCAACCGAAACTTCGCCAGACGAAGCAATATAGTACAAAACGGGAGAGGAAATGTAAAGCTAGAGTCAAACAAACAAACAACTTCGAAAATCAGAGAGAAGGCACCATCTACTTGAATGTCTGTCTCATCTTTCGTCGCTTCCTCTTGAATCTCCTCATGTGCTTCTTCTTCCACTGCGAATTACGACAGAGAAACCAAAAGAGAGGGGAGTAGAGGTGAGGGAGCAGAGGAACATACCTTGATTTTGGGAAAGTATGACAATGGAGGATGCGTCAATGCAAGGGGTGTTCTCCAGATCTGAAACGTCAGCACTGTAGGGATGGGCAACACCGGCTTCACCTTCGGCCAAGGCGGCGCCATCCCCGTCGGCGCCCTAGGCGGCGACAACAATGACTTCGACTGTGCACACCCACCTCGCAGCCACCTTGGACTTCGATTCGACAATTTCGGGTTTGAATCTACCCATTTATGTGAACCTTAGACCTTGAATTTGGGAGAAGATGACAATGGAGGAAGCGGTGATGCGAGGTGTCCTCCAGATCTGAAGAAATGCGTGAAATGGAGAGGAGGGGCAAAAATGTCGAATCATAGGATCTCCAAATCTCCATAATCTTCACCCCCTGGATTTCAGATTCTTCCTTTTTTCATCTCCTAAAATCTCCATGGAGCAGCCAAACACCATACCAAAGAGATTGTGTCTTTTTTTAATCTGCTGAAATCTCCAAATCCCGTAATCTACTGCAGCTGAACACAGCCTAAGCTGTCCTACTTCTTTGATGCAAAAGTGATTCTAAAATACTAATACTATATTACTTATAGATTTAAATAAAAAAAATAACCGGTTCGACGGTTCGTGTCGGATATCCGATAAGGAAAACTCTCCAATCCGAACACAAACCGTTTATTTTCGTATTTTACCGGTTTGTGTCATTTTCGTATTGTGTCTTTTTCGATTCGTGTTTTTTCGTGTCGTATTGCCATATTTTCGTGTCGGATTAGTCGTGTCAGATTTTTCTGCACACCCCTTTTAGACGGTCGACCGCCGGTCGAGGTTAAATTTTTACTTCATAAAAAAAAGACGAAAGGATTGAAAGAGGGCTGCAATTAGGGCAGAAGTTGTTCTCTTTTTCTTCTCGTGCCCCTCCCTGACCCCTCCGTCCCCTCACCACCCCCATGGGGATGTCCTTGAATGTTGTACGTTTCCCGTTGGAATCAAAATATCCTTTGTAAGTTCGATTACCCAAAAACAATTAATTAATTTCTGTCATTGATGCTCTCTGATCGAATATTCAGCTTCTATTCCCATTTTCATTGTCTTCCTCTTCGTTTTCCTTTTCAGGTGGTGCAAATGAGTTGAGGCTAACAGATCTGACCACTTTCCTTCAATTTCCGCAATCATTATCCGATCAAAGCTCTTCCGTCCAATCCACTGATTCGGCGATTGATCCTGGATCTTCGAGGCTATAATGATTCTATACGTTGTCATTGATTTCAGCTAAGGTTTTTATTTTGCCTGGAAAATTTGCTGTGAAGCTCATACATCTGGTTCAACATTATCGCTTAGGATTGGTGCACTTAAATTTCCGAGTTCCAGAGTAGCTTGATCTTCCATTCATGTTTAATTGTAAATTTGCAATGTGATTATATGAGTGGTTTTTATCACCGTTTTGTTTTTATTTTTATTTTTCATGAATTTCTCATTTTATATTATTCTAACTCAGTTTTGAAAACAATAAGGATGAAAGATCAATGTTCAAAGTACATAGTACTTGAAATTTCAAGTGGTTGCTATAATGCAATTGGTAGTACATAGTACTTGAAATTTCAAGTAGTAACCTCTCACGTTTAAAGATATATGCAGATAATGTCTATGAGAGGAAAAAAAATTCTGATCCAGAATTAGATAGAAATCTAATTCCTTCACTGGAAGGTGGGGTTATGATTTTGAATTTTCACTTTGTCTGTCATGCAGTGTTTCTTGTAATTTTGATGTATTAGCTAAAGTTAACATATAAGGTAACTTCCACATGCATCCTTGAGGACCATGAATGCACATATGAGTACCAATGAGATAACAGTTGCTTGTCACACCTAGAAAGACCTTAGTACTTAAAAGATGATAATAGCAAGAAATCGTTGAAGAAAACTGAAGTGGGATTAGCTATATGCCTATATTGTAACAGTCAACCAGTTTATTGTTACTTTATGAAGGGCTTTCACTGGCCTGATGGGGTTTCAGCCTGTGAGGTGTCAGAGCTGTAAAATCTTTAGTGCTACATGTGTATATTTACTTGGATGTTAATAAAACATGCTCTATTTGGGACAGAGTTAGGCATGAACATGTGATTTTGGTTGGACCAAAGATGGCCATGCATCTGGAATTCATGAATTTATCCAAACATATTGCATATAAAGGTATTGTCTTGTACGAGCCTCATACATACATATATATGAAGGTTGAACAGTTGGAGCACAGAGTTGCTGCTTACATATTGCGAGAGAAGTTGCTAGCTCTTAAATCCTCTGATGCTGCCTGGTAATCTCTACTGGCATGATGATTTCTCGTTTAGCCTTCCATGTATACAAGCCTTGTGTAGTGTGACTTGTTGATGAAGCATGATTAGTAATTTAGTATATCGTTAATCTAATTCATATTGGCATTTTGAAGCTCTTGATCTATTTCTTTTGCTTTGGATGATTACAGGTGATTGAGATATACCCTGATGCAGTCCGTCACTGTAGAAACTTCTTTTGCAGTAAAAAAGGAGGATAATGATTTTGCTAGTCCTGCTTCTCGCCAAGGAACAAGGGATTTGATCCATGGGCCTGTTGTACCTTCAGCAGTAGAAGAAGAAGATAGGATCCCTGATTCAGTGGATGAGGGGTGTAAATCTTGCAATGGCTCAAAACAATTGGTGCTTAATGAACCCAATGCAAATGGATCACACGAAAGTGCATCTGTTCGTGACTCTGTCAATGACAACCATTCTGATAGTGAGTCAAAGGAGTTGGTACTCTATGACCCCAAAGCAAATGTTACACATGAAAGCGTTCTTTCCCATGCGCCTCTTCACAGCCAGCTGCCAGTTTTAGGGGGATATGCTGGTAGTAATGTGGCATCTAGAGTCTTGCCAGCTGTTGGGGCTTACACTGTACAGTGTGCTAACTGTTTCAAATGGAGGCTCATTCCAACCAAGGCCAAGTATGAAGTAATACGTGAACACATCCTGGATCAACCTTTTGTGTGTGACAACGCCCAAGAGTGGCGGCCAGAGATATCATGTGATGAGCCTCCTGACATACAACAAGATGATAGTAGGGTATGGGCAATTGATAAGCCTAGTATTGCTAAACCTCCTCCTGGTTGGGAGCGGGAGTTAAGAATTAGAGCTGAAGGAGGGAGCAGATTTGCAGATGTGTATGTAAATCATTTTTCCCTTGCATAACACCCTCTTTTCTTTGTGTAATTGCCTCTAGGACCATTCTTTCAAGCCTAAAATTTCTTATTTGTTTTCCAGATATTTTGTTTGGTTATATCATGAAAATTTTCAAAAGTGGTTACCTCCTGACACTAGGATACAAGTTTTCTATGCAGATGTGCCAATGATCAGCATTAAAATCTTTTAAGCATTACGTTTTATCTCTTACTCTCTCTGACCTCCCAACTTTTAGTTTACCCCTCTGGATTATCTACTTTGACAATATTATAATATTATAATTGGCTACCTTTTTCTTTTCTATATATGTTCTGGAAGCTTTATATACTTCATCCTCTGTATGGCCTCTGCCTGAACATTATTGTCTTAGTTAATCTCAAGTGCTAAAACATTAGAAATGTCAGCAGACACTTTAACCTACTGAAAGTGTAATACTTGGAAATGCAACCCATTGTACAGCTACTGTCATGCACATTTCGGAGATGAGAACATAGTTGTAGTGTGATGCTTTTTCTTTGATTTATCTTGACGGGTAAAGAGCCATGGATTAAATGTGGAGGATTGTAGCTGACCTGAAATGCTGTATTTTTTTGTTGATTCTGCTGCTTTGATATCCTCATTTGCAGTCCTTTTTAACCATCCTAATATAGAACAATGATTTCTGACATTGAAAGATTTGTATGTTTTGTCTTTCGCCATTGATTTGTGATAACCTCTTTCTGCTTGCTAATTCTTCCAGGTATTACATTGCACCAAGTGGGAAGAAGCTTCGTTCTATGATTGAGGTCCAAAAGTATGCTTTCAGCATGAAGTTTTATCTTCAAATCTTGTTCTGCTGTATCTTTAATGACATCTGCAAGCAGCGCACCATTTGTGGTGACTGGTGACTATATTTTCTATCTGTTTTTCTTGTAGTCTTAATGAGCTGATGTTTTTGTACCATGCAGGTACCTACTTGAACATCCTGAGCATATTCAGGAAGGGGTCAAACTGTCCCGGTTTTCATTTCAAATCCCAAGGCCACTGCAGGAGAATTATGTCAGAAAGCGTTCCCGTATGACTACTTTCTGCAATGATACGACTTTGACATCATCAAGGCCCAGTGAATCTAATGAAGGTGAGCTTTTCTGACTTCAAAAGGAAAATAATAATATAATGTTTGATATTAACATGCCTTTTTAAAGTGGAGTTTGCAACTTTGCACTGGTAAGAGGTATTTCCTTTTATAGTGCTAAGAATTGACATCGTGTCTCTAGTTTTAATTGGAAATTATTGCTCAATATTCTGGGGTTGGGGACCTCAAATGATACTTTTAAGGGTAAACTTCGAGGGATGTTGTGAACCTTCATGATTCCTTTTGGTGGATTGGTGGATGGTAATGAATGGGAGATTGGCTCTGACTTATTTTAGATATATGAAAGAGTAGGCTAATCTTGTAAATTTAGATTGAAAAGTTTATCTTTGATTATGTGGGTTGACATCGAACAATCACTCGCATTAAGAGAAGAGACTGGGTTGAGTCAAAACATTTCAATCCAGATGGGCGAGTTTGGTTCTCGGTGAACA
Organism: Persicaria tinctoria; assembly: GCA_037127255.1. NCBI lineage: Eukaryota > Viridiplantae > Streptophyta > Magnoliopsida > Caryophyllales > Polygonaceae > Persicaria > Persicaria tinctoria. Next base: position 33,717,538 of record JBANSL010000012.1, on the reverse strand, counting down.
GCTTATATTCATTTTGTTTTTAGACTTTCATCAAACGGGTTTGTAAGTTGTCTTGATTTTTCGAAAGTTGTAAAGGCAAGTTACAAATTCTGAACTTCTTTTGTAGTGAGTCCCTTATCATTAGCTGCTCCAGTCGACTCCACTGTTTTGAGGCTCCCTGACCCTGAGCTTTCTGATGGGTACGATCCAGAGACACTTGTAAGCTCTAATACCCGTCCTCCAAAGCAGCAAAGGCAAACACATTCACCCCCACCGAGCAGTGAAAGATTGCACAATCGGATTAAGATCAAGATAGGATACCCTTGTTCTTCCACAGATAAAGATGATGCCGCATAGTTAGCAGTTCGGATACCTCCCCGCTTTTCTGATGAAAGAAGAATCTGGGAGCTTCTTTTTGGTCGATATGTGTGTATACTTATTACATGTGCTTTGCAGGTAGCTTTCTTGTATCATAACTCAAAACCCGAAAGTGCCTCAGTTTGTGCACTCAATGGCTATCGGAATCAAAGAGGGGGAGATGGTTTTGGGCTGGAATGCTATGGGAAAATTCGACATGATAAGAATCAGACCATAATTTTTTTCTCCTTGTACAATGTACACTACTGTCCATCCCAATCCGGATGATGTGAGCCTCAGATCCTCCTTGCTATCATTGAAACTGTTTCTTGAATGTTTTGTCCTTACTGTATATATGCTTTGGTGAAGGGAAGATGTCCTCGGCTTTGTTTGGGCGGTAATGAAGGTATCTATATCTTTTGTGTTTCTGGTAAACTTGGCTGCATCAGTCTTGTTCTTCGGTTCTTGGTCAGGGCCATGCCAATCAATTTAAGGGCCATGTGCAAAATTAAAATTAATTGTATCGATAAATAACTATATATTTTTAATTTGTTAAATTTATAATTATATCTACTAAATTAAAATAATAGTATACATAATAGTATACTTATTTAGTCAAAGAAATCCTGAACATTCCACTTCCCGTTTCCCCCTTTGAGGATCGATTATACCGGTGGCATGATAGGGCTGGTTGGTTCACCACGTCAAGTGCATATAAGCTAATCATAGCTCAATCCTCACTGAGCATAGACAATAACGCCTGGATATGGAATTTCGATATTCCACCTAAGATCGAAAACTTTCTATGGAAAGTTGTCAGAATGGCCTCCCTACTGCCTCTAGGCCGGCTCAACGTGAGACTTCTATACTTTCCATCTGTCAACTGTGCAGTTGAAGATGACATTCACTTCTTACTAGAATGCCCATATGCGCACTCTCTCTTTCGCTTACCTACTCACATAAACTCAACTATATCCAGTATGATAAATCATTCACGGGAGATAAAACCTATCTTTTCATTCATCGGAAACAAGCTTACATCCGTTGCCAAGGTGGAGCTTGCCTTTTCTTGGTGGACGACTTGGTACATTCGAAACCAATATGATTTTAGACACGTCCCCATACCTCATAGAGAAAGTTCATTACGTATCATTAAAACCCATAAGGAAAATTGGAGTAAAACAGCTCACTTTGAGTATAGCTTAGATGAGGACTTCCCCTTACGCACACGAATCTCCAAGCATCCAAGGACTAAAAGAAAGCATGGTAACACTACTTGGCGAAAACCCCCTAGGGGAACTTTCAAGTTAAATTTTGATCGAACCACAATTTCAAACAATGATAGCTCGGCTGGAGCCGTAATCCGGGACTGAGAAGAACATCCGATACACATCTGGTATAAAAAACTTGGCAAACAAAGTCCTTTGAAAGCGGAAGCGCTTGCTCTTAAACTGGGAATCCAAAAGGCTCTACAACTTCGTATCAATAAACTCCACATTGAAGGCGACTTCATGATAATCATAAACCATCTAAATAAAACATCTACATGTCCTTGAGAAATCGAACTGATTTTATCAGATGTTAAATTTCTACTATCGACTTTGAAAGAAGTTTCCTTCTTTCATGTTACCCAATTAGGCAATAGAGTAGCTGATAAGGTTGCACACCTTTGCCACTCTGTCTGGGGTGTCGATATTAACAACGATTCTGGTCTTCTAGACCTCATCCGTAAGGATGCCATCGGGTAGAGCTCCCTTGCCCGAATTCTTTCCTAATAAAAAAAATAGTATACTTATTAAAATTTCGATTAAGTTTATCAAAATATTTAACAATTAGATAATCCTTATCTGAACACTTTTTTTTATTAAGAAATAATTTGGGACAGGGGAACCGGACCCGATATTTTTATACACTTTTTTTACTTAAAAGAGGATTTGGGTGATTCTTACAAATATATACAAATTTTTTTCTTTGTTTTGTTTTTACATTTTTAAAATTTAATTAATTTCGTTAAGTATAACAAGTAGCTAGTATAAAATACACCATTGGTTTCTCTTTAAAAAAACTTCAATAGTTAAACGGATAGAAAAAGAATGAAAGTTGTAAGATAAAAGAAGATAAAAGAAAATCTTCCTAATCTCTTTTTGGTTTCAAAAAAAATATATTGTATACAGTAAACAGTTTACACTAAACAATTGCTTCATGAAAGGAGCAACGCTAAATGAAACCATTTTGGATATTAAGGACACATTTGGAACTACCAGGTTCGCAAAGTTAGCTCATCTTGGTGGAGCATCTGGTACTTTCACAAGTTGTGAAAGTACCAAATAAAGATTTGTTGTGAATCACAACAAATCTTTATTTGGGAATAACACTCCGAATCTAAGAAGTATTGTCTCATTCATAAAAGACCAAACAATCTTATGGAAGACAACAAAACTTGATGATACGACCATGACATAAAATGAACATGACCGACACTCACAACATACCCAAAGCAATACCCCAAAGAGAAGGAACAAACCAAGATGGCGTCCCCCTGAACCAGGGACCTATAAACTCAATTTTGATGGGACATTCTCCCTGCCCAATAGAGGCCACTACAACTTCGTTATCAGAGACCATACAGGTCAACCCGTGTTTTTTGGTGTCATACCTTCTTCTTTCCACTCTATTCTGGGGTCGGAAGGTTTAGGTCTTTGGCATGGCATCATTGCGGCACGGGAAATAGGCATTACTAGACTAGTAATTGAAGGTGATAACCTCACTATTATAAAAAATCTTAAAGGTGGTAGTCTGCCTTCTGGAGACTCGGAAATGATTGTCTCTGACAGTCTAGTCTCTGTTGGTACCTTTACGATGTGTGAGATTCATCATGTCTACCGAGACGCAAATCGAGTTGCGGACCGTCTTTCGCATCTTGACCTTGTCTTCTCCGGTACTGTGGCACCAGACGACTCAATGCTTCGCGATTTCATCCACATGGATGCTCTTGACATATAAGGTTCCCTTGTTGCCAAATTATTTCTAGTTAAAAAAAAAACTATGGGGATCCATTTGAGCCCACTTGTAGTTTATTTTGGGGGGTTTCAAAATAATATTCAAAATGAAGTATTTTTTTAAAGCAATCAGTTCTCTAGATAAGTATAGAGAAACCGAGAGATCAGACAAGGTGGACAACCAAATTCAAATAACATAAGCAAATGACAGAAAAGAAATACCATGAAGCAAATAACAAAATGGAAAATGAAAAAATAAAATAAACCTGCAAGCTATCACAACAAGAACAACACAGAACACAAATATCTTTGGGGAACAGTAACGGACATCTCAAATTATGGACTCCGTAGAGCCATCAGATATTGATCACAAATCCATGACGTCTTCGAGCTTAGTAAGTCAACCACCGTTCATATGAGGCATGCAGGCTGCATCACAACAAGAAAAACACAGAACACCAGGCTGCAAATCCAACTCCAAGCCAAACCATTGCCCAATTAAAATCCCCAACCCGTCTCAATTCCTCAAGGACGATAACAAGATCGTGAGAGACTACCAGGTAGCCAAAATAGAGATGACTGAGACGGGACATATCAGAGAAATTGAACAACAATCCAAAGGCATATAGGCAGACGAACGGAATGGATAGAGCCCCGAAAAAGCTGCTAATGAGTGCACCAACCCATAAGGATTATAAAAAAAATACCTATTTTTTTTAATTACAGTTAGCGTTGAAACAATGCCAAAAAGTTGAGATTGAGGGATGACGGAGGCTCTCGGAGTGCAGCAAGCACGAAGAGAACACCGACGGACGGAGGGTGGCCCATGAAGGCAAACGATGGCGAACAACCCGACGGCAGAGAGCACTGGGATCCATGGGGACAACAACGGCGGCCACGGGATGTTGGCTAACGGGTGAATGGATGGTGGAGGGCCAAGCGGCACAAGCGATGGCCAGAGCTGGGTGCGAAGGTGAGCCGGAGTGGAGGTGAGCCCCGACCGAGCAACTGGAAGATCGCAACGGCGGGAGGTAAAGGCGGCGGTGACCGGAAGAAGGATGACACACATACAACCCAAAAACGCCGTCGGAGAAATAACGAAGGGAAAGTGAGCGGACAAGAAAGGTGAGCAGTAGTGAAGGCTGGGAGAAGGAGGTCGGAACTCCGATGAGCCTAGCGGAGGCAAAGGTGGTGGTGGTTAGTGGAAATGGTGTGTGCTAGGTCACGCCAAAAAAAAAAAGAGAGTGTTTAGCTTGTTTCAAAATGAAGTTTATTTGGATTTATGAGGATTTATTTGATATAAAATGCTAAAACTATCTTTAATAAGCGCGTTCCATATATACACCGCAAATGACACGTCGAATTGGACGTGACAGAAACGTTGGATTAGACGTTGCAAAAACGTCCAATTTGACGTTTCATCTGTTGGGGAAATTGCCCAAGGGGTAGGGGATCCGACGTTGTAACAACGTTGTATCAGACGTTGTTACAACGTCAAATCGGACGTTGTACCCTGGATGCCAACGGGCTCCGTCGGGCTTAGCAACGTTTATTTGAACGTTTCTACAACGTTAAATTTAACGTTTCTGCTACCACCAAATCCCCAGCAGCAAACTAGGGGCAGGCTTAGAAACGTCGGATTTGGCGTTGTCGAAACGTCAGATTTGACGTTGTGACTAGTTCCAGGTAACCAATCACTCCTATAAAAGGGAATGAGGACCTTGAATAACTCAACACAACAATTCCACATTCTCATTCCTTCCACATTTTCAATCCTTCCATGGAGCCGGTTACATCTGGAGTAGTAGGCTCCATGGTCAGAATTGATTATGCAATCGAAAGGGTTCGGTACCCAATGCCCCCGGAGGAGTCCAAATGTGCTTGCAGCAGTCCAGAATACAGAGGCATGCATCCATGCGCACTGTTTGAGGTCGTTTGTGAAAAAGAGAATCACATTTCTGCACCCTTGCGGGTCGGGTGTCTAGAGTGCAATGATTTTCATCCGGGCATTCGTGGAGCCTACGAGTGGAAGGTTGGTGATCTTCTACTTCAACATAACCGGTCATTCTTCGCCGATGTAAACAGATGTGACCACGTTGACGTGGCTCAAACGGCAGGAATAATAGTGAGGGGAGCAAATAAAGAGGTCGCCACCTTTCCATTCAATGAGTTAAAGATTAAAATAGTTCCGAAGACGAACTAAGAATAGTATGGTCGATATGAAGAAAAAATTACGTTGTTATCGATGTTGTATTTGTTAGTTGTGGTAATGCGTCAAAGTATGGAATTTGTTAGTTTCAGTAATGCCTCGATGTATGTAATTTGTTAGTTTTAGTAATGCCTCGATGTGAAATCTGATCGTTATCTATGAAGTGAAGCGTTTGCATGTGATTGTTTGTTGTTGTGATCGGGTAGAAACCATCGAAAATAATAACGCAAACAATACGAAATACACAAATATAGCATACCGAAAAAATACGAAATGTATGTCATAAACAAAGGGACGATAATGTATCTACTGCAGAGATCGAATGTAGCCCATGAAATGCTCGTACATCTGGTCTAGCCGGGGATGCCCGACCAATGCCTGAATGGCATGGGTCATCTCGTCGACCCGGGCCTGACGAGCAGCAGTCTCAGCATCAACCTCATCCCCATCACCATCTGGTCCGATGTCGTCGTCTGGGTGGGTAGGCGCAGCCGGAGGAGCACCAGGTAGTACCACTGTCGTGGGCAACACATGACCTCGATTCTGTGATTGGAACCAAGCGAGGTAGTCAGCTGTGACGCCTCCCTGACAGCTGTCGATCGTCCTCCTGTGACCAGTGACAGGGAAGAATCTCTCATCGTCCTGAGCTGCCCAACAGTGGTGCTGCATGTCGAACGTCAAGATGTAACGCCTCTGCAGGCGAAACGGGCGCTGCATGAAGGAGGGATGACGGCCAATGGCTGCTCCTGCACGCGACCAAACTGTCGGAGCACCCTGTCTGGCATGTACGGCTCAAAGATGCCACAGAATCTGAGGGTGCCTCGATAGGTGGAGGAGCGAAACTGACTAGCGAAATCCAAGTCTCTGCCGAAAGGCATCCACTCGACTTATGTTCAGAAAATGATATAAGGGAAACAATATTACTCGACATATGTAGTTAAAATCAAAGAAAGTTATAAACAGGTTACCTTATCGATGGTCATGCGCTCAAGCTGTGCTCGAAGCTTCTTCTCCCTCTTGCGCCTCGTCTTGTCGTTCCCCCTGATCTCGGCCGTCGACGGGTCGAACCGTGCCATGTATCAGGGATCATGATCAAATGCATCACTGTCCGAGCGAAGACGGCCCGCAAAACAAGGGAAGTACGACCAGATCCATGCCTGAAAATTATAAACCATTAGAGCACTTATTAAATGTAAATCGCAAGCAGAGGAACGTATTTACAGTATTAAAGAAATGTGTTACCTGCAACAGTGCAACACACCCACGTAGGCCTCTGACATCGCCTCTCGTGGCCTCCCCTAATCCCCGGTAAAGGAAGGCAAGCACTCCTGCTCCCCAAGCTAGTCTCCCGGCGTGCGGCAAATCCCAAACTAGCCCGAACAACGAGAAGTGTACGCGGCTCTGGGACTTGTCGATGAAGAGCGTCGCACCCAGCAGCGTAGCCAAGAAAGAAACGGAGAGGTCGTGCTGCCACTGTATGCTCCCTGACACTACGCCATCTGGGGTAAGGTCGGGCCACTGCTCCCGACGGTGGCCGTGCCTCTCCTCCCACCACTCCGTCAACTCCGGGATGGCAAAACCGCAAGCCGTCCTATGCTTCTTCAGCAGAGCCGGGGTCCAACCAAATAAATCCTGCAGTAGAGGCTCCAGCTGTAGTGGAAGATAGTCAGGGAGAGGCTCGTAAGGCTGTCCCTCAATCGGCAGCCCCATTAGACAGGCGACGTCGTGGAGGGTGATGGTCATCTCGCCCCATGGAAAGTGGAAAGAGTTCGTCTCAGGCTGCCAGTGCTCTATGAACACAGTCAACAACTGGGCATTCACTCCGTCCCAGTTCAAATCAAGCAGCCCCAGTAGACCAGACTGAGCTGCCGCCTGCACCCATGTCCCTGGACCCTCGTACATGTAGTACCTAAACGGATGGAGGTGTGAAGCCCGATGATGAACCTTCAGCAATTTATGCCGATAGGTCGGGTCCGTCCATAGCAGCTGAGCCCTATGGTTCCTAAACGAGACCAAAAGATCTCCTGGAGGCAAGTCGCCATCAGGGTGCTCATCGTCCCCCTCCTCCTGCTCCCGAGCCTCATCCGCTTGGTCGCCCCCCTCCTCCTGGTCGCCCCCCTCCTCCTCCTGGTCGCCCCCTCCCCCTCCTCCTGCTCCTGAGCCTCATGCTCCTCGTCACTCTCGTCATCGAGGTCCTCCTGCTCGAACTCAAGGTCCTCCGGTATATCCGCATGCTCCTCCTGTGTGACATCCGCCCCCACAGCAGGTGTGAGGCAGTCAGATGCTGCTGCGATGACCGCATCCCAAGCAGCGTCTCCATGAGCGTGTCCGGAAGTACTGGCAACAATCATAGGATCTGACGCCGGCTGCGCTGGCGGTTCTATGTCCATCAGAACATGTGATGTGGGCTCCACAGATGTATGCATGTGGAAGAACGTACGGTCATCGTCAGTACCGTCCTCCGGCCTGAACGGTGACGGGGCTGTATCGGGCTGAACCGCCGTTACTCTGACGGTCAAAGTCTCCTGCTCCGCAATAGCCATGAGATCTGACACCATCTGTGAAGACGAGTCAGTGATGATGACCTCCTCCGGACGGGCGCCCTCTACTGCATCTGGAGGCGCATTGCGGTCTCGCCCGAGAACGACGCGCATAGTCCCGTCGTCCCGTCTCATCCGAGAATCCTATTAAAATGTTTTATTACAGTAGTTCGCTATAAACAACTTCATTTGTAATAATTTGTTTCTATAATTTCTTTTTTGTTTGTTTCGTCAAATGGCATTCAAATTAAATAAGGTTCACTTAATTTCTTCTAATACATTTTATTTTGTAACATTTTTTTATAAGAACTATTATTTTTTAACAATTTTGTTTCTATAATTTCGCGTTGGACATTAAAGTAGTTATTTTGTAACAATTTATCTTAAATATATTGTGCATTCAAATTAAACAAGGTTCATTTAATTTCTTCTAATACATTTTATTTTGTAACAATTTTTTCTAATAACTATTATTTTTTAACAATTTCGTTTCTATAATTTCGCGTTGGACATAAAAGTAGTTATTTTGTAACAATTTGTCTTAAATATATTGTGCATTCAAATTAAACAAGGTTCACTTATCCGATTCATACGATAAACTTATTCGTTATAAAATTCAACAAATAAATAAGAAAATAAAATGAAAAATAAAATAAATAAAATCAAACTAACCGATGGCGTACTCGTCAGGGGAGAAACCTCCTGCGTCCGCCTCTTCCGGCCACCACCGCCATCACCGGCGGTCCTCCCGGCGCCACCACCACCACGGCCACGGCCAACACCACCACCAGCCAGCCCCCGGCCTCGGCCACCAACAGCCACCGCGCGCCCCTCACCTCGGCCACCAACAGCCCCTAAGCTCCCATCGCCGCCGCGCCCCTCACCTCGGCCACGGCCAGGCCCTCTGCCCCCCTCAGCATCGCCTCCTGGCCCTCTGCCCCCATCATCGCCGCCTCGTCGTCCTCCTCGGCCTCCTGCCCCTTGAACCTCTCGCCCAGATACGCCCTCGCCTCGGCCACGGCCTGGCCCTCTGCCCCCATCACCGCCGCCTCCTGGCCCTCTGCCCCCATCACCGCCGCCTCCTCGGCCTCCTGGCCCTCCTGCCCCTTGAACCTCTCGCCCAGATCCGCCCTCGCCGACGATTCCTTGGCCTCGTCCTCGGGATCTCACCATTGATCTCGCTCTCAATCGATCTCGCTCCCAATTGAACCTCGGCCAGATCCGCTCTCGTGTGGAGGAAGAAGAATGACGACGTCCAATTCGATGTTGTGTTTTATATATTAAGCACAACAACGTCGGATTCGACGTTGTACACAGCGGGACCCTTCAACTTACAACGTCGAATTCGACGTTGTGCACAACTGAGCCCTTCAACTTACAACGTCGAATTCGACGTTGTGCACAACTGGGCCCTTCAACTTACAACGTCTAGTTTGACGTTGTAATTCAAATTACAACGTCAAAATAAACGTTGTAGTTATCTTTTTTTTTTTAATTCAACCGCAACTTATAAATAAATAAAATACATTATTTGGACATTTAGATCATTGAAATTAACTTGGCATATTTCATAAAATACTTAAATGAAACGATAATACATATTGTACATACGCCGGTCTCCGGGCACCTCTATCTCCCAAAAACCCTTCCGACATAATCAAATATGAAAACGATAATACGTATATTACATACCCCGATCTCCGGTTACCCCCACCCCCCTTTGAAAATACATATATTACATACATTACATACGATAAGTCTACAACTACGTGGTGCTAACGACACTGGGTGTACAACTACCAACAGACTCATCTAGATTGGTAGAGATGTCGATATCTACGTCGATGAACGCGTACGATCGCAACCTATCGTTTCCCGGACCCACCACCCTCTCAATTACGTACGCTGTAACTTCACGGATACAATACCGACATACATCGGCGTAGAACGTGTCCAGCATTTCCGTAATGCCTCTGCCCATGTCGGATAGGTAGGCCTCTCGGTCGTTTATATAAATCTCCGTGTCGTAGTGGCATCCGAACTCCCCCGCAACCGATCTCCTTGAGCCACTATGACATGAGATGCAGAAAAGGCAGCATGGGAATGCCCCATTGTACCTCCGGTGTTGGCAGTTGCAGTCGCTGGCATCGGGTGGATAACGGTGTTTCGTCCCTCTAATCTGATAGTTGATCCCCTCGGACGTTTCTGCGTCTTTTATGAAGTAAGTGGGAAGTCTACGATTGAGGGCCGCCATTAGGTAGTAATTGTGTGGAAGGGTTTGTGGTGGATGGAGTGTGGGTGTGGGTGTGGGTGGCTTTTATAGGCACTTTAGCATACAACGTTTAATATAACGTTGCATAAGGTTTGCAACGTTGGATTGAACGTTGCATCGGGGAACCCTAGAGCTGGGGTTTAGCAACGTTTAATTAAACGTTGTATAGGGTTAGCAACGTTTGATATAACGTTGCATAGGGTTAGCAACGTTTGATATAACGTTGCATATGCTAGGGTTGGAAGGGTTGATAGCAACGTTTCTTTAAACGTTGCTAGGGTATAGCAACGTTGTTTCCGACGTTTTTTGTTGACCTTACTATTTTCTCGATTTCGAGTTAATTAAACCGATATCCAGTGATTTTGAAAGTGAATATGAACATATAGAATTAATATTTCGATCATCTTAGTAGGTTCCATTTAAGCGAAAATGAAAATGATTCATATGTTAATGTTTTGATTTTCTTAGTAGGTTCCATTAAAACGATTTTGAAAATGATTCATATGGAAATGTTTCGATCTTATTAGTAAGTTCTATTCAAGTGAATATGAAAATGATTGATAGGTTAATATTTCGATCTTCTTAGTAGGTTCCATTCAAGCGATTATGAAAACGATTCATATGTTAATGTTTCGAATTTTAATACCAAAGAGAGTACATAGAGTTCACATCGAAGACGCATTACCAAATATATAACTTACATAATAAATATAAAGTTCCAGCGCTAATCGAACGTTGAATACACAAAATCAATTGGATCAGTTGCTACCAACAGACTCTGCAGGTCCCGCTGGTTGAATATCAATCAGCGCTTGCTGGAACGCGTAAGTCTCCTTAGTTTTTTGGGCGGGCCGCGCGACTAAGTCAACCACGTACTCGGCAATGCTGTTAATACGCGCTTGGCTCACATCGCAGTAAAGACTTTTGATGTTATCTTTTGTATGGGCCAACACGCGAGTATAGTACGACTAGGGGTCTCGGTCGGGCTCCATACAACAGAAATACACCTCCCTTGACATCTCAGACCGGCGATGACACTGCACAGAGAATAAACAACATGGAAATAAAATGCGATATTTCCTGTGCTTAAAGTTGCAAATGTGACGTTCAGCCGGCACACTGTGCCTCGTCACTGTAATAGTGTAACGGGTGCCATCCGAGAACTCACTGTCTTCTCGAAACTGTACGGAGTTGAAGGCATGGTAGAGGGCTTTTTGGGTGTGATAAAGTGGAGGGGGGACCAACGGGGCCTTATATGGTGATTGGGAACATCCCCAATTTACAACGTTGGAATGGACGTTGTAATTGGGAACGTTCCCAATTACAACGTCCATTCCAACGTTGTAAATGGGGGATGTTCCCAATTACCACGTCTGAATGTACGTTGTAATTGGGGAATGGTCCCAATTACAACGTTTGGTGTGACGTTGTTACGACTGACACATAGAACGCGTAATTGACGTCATGTATGGTCCCCCTCCTTTGCCCTTATATATACCTCCACCATCAGACCGATTGAATGCATCCATTTACCTCACAATTCAAGACAATAGTTACTATTTCATTCGTAGATCTGAAAATGTCATCCTCAGAAAGTGAAGAAGCAATGGAGGTGGTACGAGTCGCCCCCCCCCCCACACGACGAAACAATTGCGTACCACATGTAAAATCCAATGGCTGCATTATCTGTCTCTATGTGTTTTTCCATTATTTAACCCGAAGTAAATATATACCCTTTAAGTAATATCAAGTGCACATACGTTGTTATGCCTTTATCTAGTTTCAAGACTTTACATGTACGTTTACCGACACCCGTACTTGGCAATCCCGGAACGAAATGGTCGACCATTTCAAGCAACTCGGCTTGAAGAACAACATGGTCTTAGTAATCAAGCGATCGTGGTCGACCGCTTCAAATCGACCGGGTGGCGTGTTGTTAGCGTGCGAGCAATATGGAGTGTTTCGTAGAAGGGGGAAGCAGATTCGAAGCACGCAGAGCAAACTAAGCAACTACCCGTTCTCCTTACTCGGTCATGAGGGGGGGGGGGCGAATATGTGGACGATAACCGTGCAAAAGGGAACGCACAACCATGGGGTCCCTCAACGATTGAAGGGTCATGCTTACGCCGGAAGAATGACACCAGGGGTGAAGAAAATGTGCAAGTGGATGAAAGACATAGGAACTCCGCCGAAGGCCATCTCGCACGGGCTATGACAAGCAGATGCGAATAGCGTCACCTCATCGCGATCACTGGAGAACACCCTCAACAAGCTCGCCGTTGAAGAGAGAGGAAATCGAACGATGACCCAAGATACCCTCCATCGTCTCCGAGAAAGGGGCTACTACTACGAATTCAGGAGGAGCCCAGACGATGAAAATGTATTGAATGACCTTTTTCTCGCACACCCGGATGAGATTCGTCTCTTGAACAAATACCCTTACGTCGTCGTCATGGATAGTACGTACAAGACAAACGCGTAAGTACTATATCCCATGTCTTCCTACATTTCTTCCATAAATAGTGATATGCTAATGTGCGTACGTTGCGGCACCGCGTCCACAGGTACAACGTCGCGCTGTGCGAGATAGTCGGCTTAACGCCAACGAGAAACAACTTTTGCATCGCATATGCCTTTATGGCCCACGAGGACACGGACACGTACACTTGGGTGCTCAACAACCTACGTGTTATTTTTCAGGGTAAGGTGCCCGATTCGATTATGACATATCGAGAGCTGGGCCTTATGGCTGCACTTAGGGCCGTCTTCCCCGAGGTGCAACATCTACTGTGCTGGTTACATGTAACTCGCAACTATGAAGACACCGCTTTGAAGATTACAAAAAATCTGGAAATTTCAACTCTATTCAAGAATCAGGTGTGGGGTTTATTCTCGTCTTCGACGGAGGAGTTGTTCGAGAGGCGGCGTAGATTTCTTCACGCCCAATGGCAGCCCTTTCCCGGGGTCATGGGGTATCTGGAAACAGTGTGGCTCATCCACCGGACGAGCCTTGTCAGATGTTACACCGACCACGTCCTACACTTTGGAACGAGGACAACCAATAGGTACGCATATCGTTTTCGTCGTTACCCTTGTGACTCCTTTACTACATTTCGACAGACGTTCACCTCAAGCACATGATGCATTGTGTAGGGTTGAAGGCCAACATAAAGTGTTGAAGGAAGCATTACACTCGTCCACTAATGATTTCTGTGTCGTGGTGGATGCCATTCATCGGGTGAATGAATGTCAGGTGCACGAGATCCAGACTGCGTTGGAGATAGATCGTTTCAAGTGGCCAACTAACGCACACGAAGTCCCCTTATTCGATCAGATTAAGCACGTGGTTTCAAAGAAGTGTTTCGAACTTCTCTACGGTCATTGGAGGAAAATCGTCGCCAAAACAGTAGCTCCAGAGTGCGTCGACCGTCATTGGAGAATATGCCATGGGATACCTTGTGTGCACGACGTTCATCGTTTTGTTGATGAAGGAATTCAAATAACACCTGACGACATCCACCCATTTTGGATGGATCTGACGTGGGATGAATCGGACAATGCGATCTTACCCTATGCCAGGTCGGCTTCGTACACTGCATCTAATGAAGCCTGTGACCCTGATTTGCACCCACCGGAGCGGGGTAGCATACGGGCAAAGGGAAGACCTAGAGGGAGGAGGAACCCGTGCAGAACGAATCCCTTGCGATCTGAGCAAAATCGGGCGAATTTTGAAAGGGAGGAAGCCAGAGCAGGTCGCCACGGTAGGGACCGACATTCCGGACATCCGTCCGACGCACAGTATTGGGGATTTAGCTGGGGAGACAACAATGTGGACCCTTTCATGTTCAGGCACATTGCGGCGGCCGTCAACATCGTGGGAGATGGTCACTGCGGATATCGAGCTTTGGCGCAACTGATGTTACGGCCAGGGGAGGCACGATTCGCAGATATGAAAGGGTTATTGTGTAACCATCTGGAGCATAACGATCACCTTTACGCTAGTTGTTACATGGGAGGGTATTCGGTCCGGGAGTTTGTCGACCTACAGAGTTACTCTGGCAGAGTGGGAGGTGACCGGAGATACTGGATCGAGTTGCCTATCATGGGTCTTGTGTTCGCAACCGTCTACCAGGTATCCCTTGTCGTCTTATCTTGGCACATGCCCTTCACATGCCTCCCTATGTACACCGAACAACCAAATGGCGCACCTCAAGAGGCCATACTGGGCATGGCATGCATCGGCAACCAAGATCATTTCGCAGCGGTGAGTGTGATCTCACTCCAACCATAAATTAACTATCATTAATTACCCCACTTAACATTATACTATACGTTTTGCCCTTTTTGCAGATATGGTTACATCCCAACGCCCCTTTACCTCCTCCAGCGCATGAATGGACGGCACACCATCACCCGAGCGTCAACGGATGGGATACTCCCTTCCAAGACCAATTTGATAGATTTAGAGCATTGCGGATTCAGGAAGGTCGCCCTCTACACCATGTTTAGGAGTCATGAAAGTTGGAATTATCTGTGTCGTATTTGTTTGTTTTCTTTTCTATGAAGTTCAGAGTTGAAAGTTGAATGTTTGTTGTTATGAAGACGTAGAAACAATATAAAAATGCAATCGTTCGACCAAAACAAACATCAGTTGGCCCCATATCTAAATTTACAAACGGGTTTTAATGTTACATTTCAACAAGGGTTGTTGTATTAAACGGAAAAACTACCGACCGACTCTTCAGGAATGTTTGGGTATATACTAATCTGCACCTGCTGGAACGCATATGTCGTCATCAGATCTTGGGCAGGGCGCACTACTGTATCAACTGCATACTCTGCTACTCTGCGACAGCGCGACGGAGACATGTCGTCGTACAAAATGACCAGGATATCCGTTATCTGCTCAATCATTCGTGTATAGTACGATGCAGGGTCGTCGTCACACTCTTGACACCCGAACTGCAACTGTGTTGACATCTCCAGGATACGATAAACCTGCACAGAAAGTAGATTGCATCGAAAATAATGTGTATAGTTCATATGCTTGCAGTTGCAAGCATCCTCCTTAGGCGGACGAGGGTGTCTCCCCACTTCAACAACGAAATAGGTTCCATCATTGAACTTGGCATATTTGACAAAGGAATTTTGGCTTGATGCCATTACGTGTGTTTCGTGTATGCCAATAACGCAAAATGTTGGTGTATTTATAGATGGCGTAATTAGCAACGTCCAATTAAATGTTGTCATGGGAGTTCACATAACACAACGTCCAATTAAACGTTGTAACAACATCCAATTAAACGTTGTAACAACAATGATGAAAAATGAGGCAGTCTATAATGATTTCCGCTGAGGTGTGACATGGCAGCGACCCGAAAAAACTTATTTACTAAGTTATTTATGCTGTAATCGTCTATCATCAATATGAAAAATGAGGCAGTCTATAAGTTTTCATGTAACGTGTTTTTCCCTGAAATAACCACAAATCATATTTGAAAACCCTCCGCGAGGGGCAAAACGCTCCAACAAAATAAAAGATGCAGCATCGCACTAAGTTTTCGCCAACATCCTACCCAACAAAAATAAAGATAATAGAACTTCAAAGTTGATCCAAGTGTTGCTGGTACAAACGTCAGACTTAAAGTTGTCTTTATTGTAAGTTCTAAGTGTTGCAACGTTGTATTGGACGTTGCTGTCTGGCCCGACGAGGCCCACTTTAGCAACGTCGGATTAGACGTTGCTAAAGTGTCCGACCCGCCCAACTTCCTTCAATTCACAACGTTTTGTAGGAAAAATGACAACGTCGAAATGAACGTTGCTGCAACGTGAAATCGAACGTTTCTACAACGTCATATTCGACGTTTCATTAACAGCGCTAATCGTGGATTTGCGGTGTATATAGGGTGACCCTGAATAAGTAATAACAAACAAATAAATCTCAGTTTTTTTTATAAATAAATTTTTTTATCAGGTTATACAAAGTTTATATTATTTCATAACTCATTCACACAACTTTCCAATTTTAGTTAAATTGTAAATTTTAGTCAAATTTTCAACCTCACCCGATACATACCTTTGATATTCTCTTTGATCGGTAAAGAAAACCAAATTTATTTTTATCCTTCCCATATTGATAGATCAGTTAAGAATAATACATAACTTTTGAGTTTAATCTATACCTATATACATATACTAAAACCGATACATAACGTGCTCTGTGGCGCGTTGTGGTTGATTGTAGGAAAAAAAAAATACTCCCTCCGTTCAGCAATAGATGTCATTTTAGCTCTTAAATCTTGTTCATAAATATTTGTCATTTAAGCTATTTTGCCATGAATCTTCCAAAATTGCCCTACATAATTAGTGAAAGGAAAAAAAAACAATTAGGCTCATGATTAGATAGCATTAATTGAAAATTACTTTCCCAATCAAAAGTCTGACAAATGGGCTCAGCATTATGCATCCATTTTTTTACCTTTCATCTACTCCGTAATACGTATACGGTATACGTTGCTTTTGAAAATAAATTTTGGTACTCTGTATGTTCTTAATTTTTTTATCGTTTTTTTTAATGTTTGTAAAAATTTGAATTTTTTTTTCTGGTGTTAAAAACCCATTTGCCCACTTAACACAAATTTGATCAACATTATATCTTCATTCATTCATTCATCATCAAAATATGTTACTGATATAGGGCAAGCAAATCAAATGCAGAACAATTTCATGAGTTCAACAGTTCAACCTAAGATATTCATGATATTTTCCACCAAGCCATAGTCACAAGGGACTTGTGCAGGGAGTACACCATCCCTTTCTAATCTAGCCTTGTTTACATGAGGAATTTTATACCCAATGGCTCCCCCACCTAACATTGTCTCCTTCATACAAAGTTGCAAAGACACAAAAACACGGTTGATCTTGTCGGTTGGATACTCTTCGAACGACCTCTGAACAGCAGCGATGAGTTGATCCATTGTTCTCGTGCACTCTTTATCTTGCAAGGATTGAATCGCATTAAAAAAGCCAAGATCCAAAACGTTCATGTGTGGCGAGTTTGCCGGTTGACACATCAATCTAATGTCGAACCCATTTTGTGAAGCGGCCATTTGAAATTCTTCATCCGTCGGTAGAACATGAGTTCTTGCGTTGTCTTGTTGAATGAAAATTGTCTTTCCGACGTCCTCTCTTGGCCACTTGGCTTGAATCGCTGGAATGACCTTCTCTAACAAAAAAGACCGAATAGTTTCTTTCTTGACGGATGTGATCGGTTTTGTTTCCAAAGTTCCGGCTGCTCTATTTCGACTTCTTCTTATTGCTGGTTGGGTAGTCACGAGTGGAAACACCCCTATTTTTCCAGAAAAGACTTCATTGCCTTCATCATCAAATCTTGGTCTTGCAATAGCAACTAGAAACATCACCTTTCCAATGAAATTTTTGCTTTGGCACGATCGCAAAGGGTCTGCCTCATCAGGGAGCATGTAATATGACTTTGATTTCTTTGTCATGTAGAACCACTTCTCATCGATATGCACCATGTTGTACATACCAACAAATTTTGGCTCATTCGGTATACTTCTATCCAACATCGATATACAAAATCGAAGTCTTGCTAGCTTGTGCTCCTCCGTTAAATGTGGCTTGATTGCGTTTGAGTGGCGGCGAATGAGTCCTTCCTTCATGCGTGTGTGCAATGTCACATGGTTCATCTCCAAAGCTTGAGCAAGTGATCTTAACGTTGTTCTTCGATTCAAAGGCACATCCTTAACGCGACCTAGGTCAACTTCAATTCGCTTTTGACCACAATTCTTTACTTTTCTAAGAGACACATCAACTGCTATGCCATTTGGGGAGTCTTTCCCTAATTTCCAGATTCGCTGAACAGTTCGTAATGGTACCGAAAACAAAGTAGATACCTCCTTCGTCGTATTCCGCTTCAGTTTTCCTTTCGCACCCCGCTCTAGTAAAGCACCATAGATTAGTTGTCTTTCTACATTTGATGTTGTTCTGTTGATTCTTGGCTGCCCTTCATCTCTTGATATGTTGACATTTTCTGTTTTTCAAAAATATGAACATACGGAGTAAAGTAGTTGATCAATTTAGTTGATTCAAAATAAACACATGAATTAGATGATTGTTAACAACATTACACTGAGAAGAGATCATTATTATACGGAGTAAATACAAAGAAAAGAAATGCACTCAGTAGACAGAAACATGAATTGAAGAGATCATTAAATGTATTCCATTACTCAGTACATTGATAAGGAAAGGAAAGGAGAATTTCAATTCATTTCCAAATGTTTTTAAGAAAAATTGAAGGTTGTAGCCACTTACCAGAAGGTTCAAGAGTAGATTGATATTCATCATCAACGTCATCAAGGTGCTCTGAATCGGAGTCCATGGAAATATACGGAGTATTTATTGATTTATTGATGTTGTGTGTCATGAAGCTCATATGTACATGGTATATATTGACATGCAGAATGGAAAGTAAGGCTTAATGTAATTTTGAAGTATTGGAGCCAAAACAAATTTTTTTAACTTTTGTTATGAAAATTTTAAATCATGAACAACTGTCTAAATTTTTTTATTTTGGAGCCAAAATGACTCTGGAGCCAAAATTGGAGTGTAAATTAAATTAGAGATGCATTTATTGCAGTGACTTTCTCACCTTTCAGCTAATCATTACATTTGTGGATAGGACAATTTTTAATTTCTTTTTTTTTGGTAATCACAATTTCCAATTCCATGGGCAAACTGAACGGCAGTACTTGTGCAAGGGTATTGTAGTTAAAATGGTTAATTCCTTAAAAATTGTGTCAAAACCTAAAACGACATCTATTGCTGAACGGAGGGAGTATATGTTATCATAGTTTATAGAAAGTCATATAAGCCACAATATATATATATATATATATATATATATATATATATATATATATATATATATATATATATATATATATATATATATATATATATATATATATATATATATATATATATATATATATATATATATATATATATATATATATATATATATAGAGAGAGAGAGAGAGAGAGAGAGAGAGAGAGAGAGAGAGAGAGAGAGAGAGAGAGAGAGAGAGAGAGAGAGAGAGAGAGAGAGAGAGAGAGAGAGAGAGAGAGAGAGAGAGAGAGAGAGAGAGAGAGAGAATGGGTAACTTGTGCACACCCCTTAGGGTGTACTTTGTGCACAATTGTGGAGCATTGATCTTATAGGAATTGATGGCCTAGATTAAAAGGAGTTTTTTCTTTTTTTTTTTAAATGGAACGTGGGACCCGCATTAAAATCAGGCCTACTCTCCATTTTGTTTGGCGCGTGTGTACAGGGATTGTGGGTACTGGTGGGACCCGCCCAACATTTAAAAAATAAAAGAAAGTTCTGTTGACGGAGGGATTGTGGGTACTAGTGGGTCAGTGGAACCCACCCATCATTAAAAAAAAAAGTGGTATTCAAATTTATTTATGGTTATCGGTTAATAATTACAAATATCGATTTTATTCGGTGTAATCGACTGTTTTCAATACTGTGTATGACTGTAATATGGATATTATTCATCGGAATTGGCATGTTTATCGGGTCATTTTATTTGGTATGTTCATCACTTGGTGCAAAGTCTTGTACCTATGTAAATTTAATAATTTTTTTATTCGGTAGAATTAAAAAAATTATGCACCTAAAATTTGATTTTTTTCTCAAGTATATTGTCACTATTTAGAGTTACAATTTTTTCTAGTTGGTCATCAATTACTAATTACAATTATCAATTTTATTCGGTGTAATTGACTATTTTCAATACTGCGTCCAACTATAATATGGATATTATTCTGCAGAATTGGTATGTTCATTTAATTTGGAAGGTTCATCATTCGGTCTTTTTTCCTTGTACCTAGGTAAATTTACTAATTTTTTTATTCGATAGAATCCGGAGATTTTATTTGTAAATTGACTCGAAATAATACCACGTATTGTTTTCAGTAAAAATAACTTACATTCATTTTTTTTGGTCGACAATAACTTCCATTCATCTGAATAAACTTTGCTATTTCACCGAATAATCCACCATCCTTGTTATCTCAACCAAAGAAGCTCAATCAATTGAGTAATCACCCAATAAAACCATGGTAACACCAACAAAACCACACCCAGACGAATAATTACCCAAAAAAACTCATATTCAACTCAAAATCGTCCACAATCAAACACCAAACAGTTGTCCATCCCCCAAAATAGCTCTTGTTCGACTGAACCAAATAATCAACCAACGAAAACATTCAAATCGCTGAAAAAATTATGACAAAGGGATGAATCGATGAATATTAAAAAAAACCCAAATATTGCCCCAATCTCCTAAATAGCTTGATGATTACCCATTGATGGACTCCTTTACTTCTAATCTTGCGCCAATCAGAGAGAGAAGCCACCAATCGATGTCCGACCACCGATTTCACTCAACCCGTAAGCGGAATCAACCACCGGCTTCGATTCGAGTATGTGCGCCGCCGAATAGCCGCCCCTCTTCTCCGATTCGCTTCGACGTTGGCTTCGACAAGAAGAACCGCCCTAGCCGCCCGATGAAGAAGCCTAATTGTGGGGATGTCCAACTGTTGATGAAGCCTAATTGTGGGGATGAAGATGCCTGACACGCGCCTCACGCCTTAGGAATTGCGGTGAAGAATATTGAGTGTTGTAATTGTTTTTTTTAACCCTACCACGTGGCCCATTGTAAGTCATTGATTTTCTTTAAATCAATGGTCTATAATTGTGCACTAGGTAAACCCTAAGAGGTGTGCACAAGGGAACCACTCCCTATATATATATATATATATATATATATATATATATATATATATATATATATATATATATATATATATATATGTATATATATATATATATGTATATATATATATATGTATATATATATATATATGTATATATATATATATATATGTATGTATCTATGTATAGAGGATAGATCATATGAGAACAGCCCTTAAAATGTATCATGAGAACAAATCTCATCTATTGATTTAAGGAAATTGGATGGCTGAGATTACTCCATAATATTAATTAATTAAAAATTAAAATGGAAAAAATAAATCCTAAACTCCTCTTCCAGGCGCGTGATTACCACTCCCAACCCTAACCCACAAGCGTGCCATCTGATATAAAGCAAAGAGAGAGAGAGAGAGAGAGAGAGAGAGAATGAGCAGAGCGGCGATGTAGGCGAAAGTGAAAGCTTTTCCGACTAGGATGAAGTGCAGCCATCTCCTCCGGCGAGCACTCGGGACTCCGATCCGACGATCGCCGCTCTTCTCCGGTAAGCATTTCGCTCTTTCTCTCTTCCAAGACATCTCCCAATTCATCGCCATCGCCCAATCGCCACACATCCTCTCTCTTTCTCTCTTCCATTGAAGGTGCGATGAAGAAGACGACGATTGCGAAGGCGGCTAGTTGTCAACTCTAAACGATTGGAAGGAAGGACCGGTAAAGGCAGCGCTTCAGCCTTTCTCAAACGGCGCCGGTTAGTGGCTTCTCGTCAGATCTGGGCACCGGCGAGGAAGCCATGGGCAAGATGGCTGAGAACCGGCGATGGCATCGACTTCGTCTTTTCGGCAAGAGGATCCGACGATGGCGGCGCCTTTCTTCCCCTATTCTCAGATCTGGGCGGCGCCTTTCAAAGGCAGAGATTTGAATAGTAGGTTGGAGAAAATTTTGAAGGCAGCGACGATTTGAAGCCAAGGAGATGGCTATGGTGGCTGGCGAAGGCGGAGGAGGATGCAACGAAGGTGGATCCGGGAGGTGCGGCTCAGCGGCCATCACTGAATCAAATACCTACTACTTGTTCATCCAAGTCTCTCTCCAAAAAACGTAACGCCTATTTTCTATTCATTGTTCTTAAATTGATTTTGGATTATTCAAACGGAGTTTTGCTTGGCCTGATTTGATCGAATTTGTGTCCTTTATGCATCGATTATTTTGATTGTGGTGGTGGTGAATATAAAGATTCGAATTCGTGTCCTTTATGTATCGATTATTTTGATTGTGGTGGTGATGAATATAAAGATTTCAATGATATTGTAATTTAGATTTATTCGTTTGTATGTATAACTTTATTCATATGTATATAGGATAATTTGGTGGAATTTTTTTATGGGTGAATTGAAATTTGTCAATGATCAAGTGATACTATCGAATAATCAAGTTATACTATCGAATAATAAAGCGATATCATCGAATAATCCATCGATACCATCAAATAACCGACCGATACCATCGAATAATCAACTGATAATCACTCATATATGAGTGAATAATCATCTATATATCACCGAATAATCATTTATAGACGACCGAATAATCAATCATTTATAAAGATTAACAAAAAATAAAATCATATACCATCGCATAATTTGTCGATACCATTGCATAATCACACGATACGATTGAATAATCTAGATATACTGTCGAATAATTTGAAGAGAGTGCACCACACACGCCCCCATTCAGCAAGTGGGCAAAAAAACGACGTGGGTCCCACTGTTTTTTAATTGAAAAAAAGCCAAAATTGTCTATTAATCTCAGCCTTCCATTTCATTCAATTAACGGTCCAGATGTGTTTTCATGTTACACAATAAGGGATGAGTACCCATGAACCACCCTCTGTGTATATATATATATATATATATATATATATATATATATACAGAGAGAGAGAGTTAATTGACATAAATATAAATAAAAAATATTTCATAGTCATACTTACCAAAAATATTAACAGATAAATATGTAGTATTTGATAAGTCCTATTTTATTTTTTGGTGTAAAAAATTGTTTATATCAAAATTAATTATTTTATAATTATTATTTTATTTATATCTATATTATTTTTTGAGACCAAGATAATTTATCAAAATATTATGTAGCCACAATCCATCCATGGATAGATATTTTAGTAAACTAACGTAACTAGCTAGTAGCCCGTGCGCGAACGCACAGGATTTTGAAAAATCATATAAAAAACACCAATAATATTTATCGGATGTTATATTATTACGTATGACACATGAAATTTATACATTATTGTAAAACTACATAAACCCATCTTTTCATAGAAACATCTTAAGTAAACTCATCTTATTTTTCGGATGTTAGTATATTAATCAATGCGTTTTAAATGATGTATAAAATACTCCTCAGAATGCTTCCCGAAAGAGTATTAAAATCTGATAAACTTTTAGACAACAACAATAACAAAAAACAAAGAAAAAGACGATCATACTATACATTTAAGAAAAATTCAAAATATTTAAAACCAAAATAGGCTTAAATTATGACACAATTGATGAATTAAATGTTAAAAGAAATAAAAGATGTAGGATGTTTTTTTAATTGTTATTTATAAAAAGGGATAAAGAAGGAAATTAGAAAACGCAACGAAACGCTGCGTTTCAAGAAATTAAAAATTGAAGGATGAACAATCGAAGAACAGGAGGAGACCAGGAGGGTGCTTGGGTCCTCTTCTGGGCGATTCGAAAGTTTGCTCGTTCACCGCCCACCGGCATCCATTCACCGGCCGACATCCAGTCTCCCCCTCTCGGCGTCGCCGGCCTCGCCTGCCAGCCTCCTTCGTCCTTCAGTCCTTCGACCCCTACTTATCGCTGCCTTCGACTCCTCGTATCGTCTATCCCAGGCAGCCGCTCCGCCTTTTAGTAGTTTCAGCTCACTCAACACTCTTGAAGACAAAATCCGATTCTTATAAGTTCTAATTGTGAAATCAGGTATATATTCTTCTATTTCATTTTAGTTGTTGGAATTATTTGGATTTAATTTGTAACAAAGTATATTTAGGGTTTTAGGAATTAGGAATTGAATCTTTATGATTTAGGATTTGATTTTGTTTTGGATTTAGGATTGAATTTGTAGGATTTTGGAATTGAATTCGTAGGATTTAGGATTTGAATTGTGTATGACAATTAGCATCTATACTTGTTACGTGAATATGGAAAAGATGCATTAACTATTGTTCTTTTATGTTCTTTGCTGAATTGTGTATGAAAAATAGAATTTGGAATTGAATTCAAATCCTATATTTGTTGTTCTTTGCTGATTTAGCTTATTCAATTTTTTAATTTGTTGTTATTAGATTCACATCTTTTTGCAAAAAGATCTACGGGTTATGTTGTTCTTTTAGACTGACTTAGGGATCAGGTCTGTATGGTTGGTGTAACTAATATTTGCATGGACTGATTTTGTATGAATGTTGGCTTCCTTTTGCTAGTCTTGGTTCAAATTTGGGACTGATTTTGACATTAGTTAGACATGGGTTGTTTCTATTTTCTTGTGAAATTATGTTTTAATATCCATTTCTCATATTAATCTCTCTTGAATTGTCTGGGATAAGATTTTAAGTGTTTGAGATTGAGAATCGATTATTCTCCCTTGAATTGTTGGATAAAAGGAATTTTTTTTGTTTGCTCTGTTTCGAGCTATTGAGAAGTCAAATGGAATTTTGGGTAAGAAATTCAGAATTGAAATTGAGAAATTAAGAAGGGCAATTTGTTTTGTTTCATTGAGTAGTGCAATTTTGAACTGGGCAGCTCTCAACGATTTGGGATAATTTTTTTATGAGGCTGCTCTCAACTGCTTGGAAAATGGAAACTGGAAACAAAGGGACTGAACTGGGCAACTTTAATTTTGACACCAAAGGAACATTCACAATGAAAACTTTTAATTCAATGGAAGAGTTATGGGTTCATGAATATATTTTAAAGTCTATTAGCTCAATGGAAGAGCAATGTGTTATTATACACATGATGTGGGTTCGAATCCCATATAGGCTTTCTATAAACCTCAATGGCACTAATCACGTTGTTAGTTTTCCACATGATTATTGTTTTTGTTACAGATTGATTTTATTTCATATTATCTCAGATCTAGCTAGCTTATTACTTCTATTTTTTCAGCTTGCTTATTACTTCTATTTTTCAGATTGCTTTTGTTTGTCCTCTTCTTCATGGTGAGATTGGCAAAAAAACAGATTGGGGAAGATCAAGTGCCACACAACACAGGAATGGAGCTGTCATATTGTCATAAAACTCTGGGAGACAATTTGGTTTGCTGCCATACAGTTTAAGGAGGAATGTTAGATCTGAATTTTACAATATTATATATTCAGGTTGATTTTGTTACAGATTACTTTTATTTCATATTATCTCAGATTCCATCTTAGTACTTCTATTTATTCATGTTGCTTAATACTTCTATTTTTCATACTGCTTTTTTTTCAGATTGCTTTTGTTTCTCATCTTCTTCATGCTGAGATTGAAAATAAACAAATTGGACAAGATCAAGTGCCACCCAAGACAAGAGTGGAGCTGACTTACTATCATAAAACTGTGAGACAACGTACACCTATATGATAGATCTGATTCAGGATAATCTACACCTATATGATAGATCTGATTCAGGAGAAATGGTAATACACATGAGCAGAGTAACCGCTAATTCCAAAAACATAGGGATAACGAACCACTAATTACAATGTTAAAATGCAAAGCATACTTCAGCAACCATACACTATACATTGTAGAACACTTCTTTGTATAAAACATTGGTAGTAGACGTTGAAATCTTAGAGCGCTGATCACCTATTATTATCTTTAAACCTCTCCTAGACGTAACTCGAGACACTGCAACATATAATTGACCATGAGTGAAAACAGGTTTAGGCAAATATAAACCAACATTTGAAAGGGATTGTCCTTGACTTTTGTTGATGGTCATCCCAAAACAAACTACTAGAGGAAATCGTCTTCTTTGAAACTGAACAGGCATAGAAGGATTAGATGTTGTGATAACCATACAAGGAATATTGACCTTTTCTCCTATATTGGTCCCTGACATGATTTCAGCTTCAATAATGCGGGATCCCAAGCGGGTGATGATCAGCCTTGTCCCATTACATAACCCAGAATATTGATCAAGATTTCGAAGCAGCATCACAAAGACACCAATTTTTCAGCTTCAAAATATGATTAGGCAAACCAGAACATGTAAGGGTGTTCAGAACGTCTGGGGTGAAAAATTCTGAACTATGTTCACTTGATCCTTCTCTAGCGCAATGACTATCACAACTCATGTAAACCCTTTCCTCCCCGGGAATTAATGATAAGACGTAATCATTGACCTTTCCCGCCGAATCATTAGTAGGGGCTAAAATAGCCCGTTTCTGCAAATAAGTGGAGTAAAAAAGATTCTGTACCAGCGATGGATAGGTTGAATCTACAATAGATGTAATAGGATCGTCCGATTTAGTGATGAGAAGGTCCGAGGGAATATCGATAACCGTTTCACCATCATTTGGCGGTCCTTCAATACCATCCCCGACACGCAAAATCCAGTCAGCAAACTCCTTGATCTCTTCCGCTTCCACATCAGTAGAACCCATTTGAAGCCGCATATTTTTCGTTAATTTTAGAACCTACATAGAGTAATAGCATTGTTTGTTACAATTATAAACATAGCATAAGACATAGGTAATGTAAACAAAGATGAGAAAACACTGTCGTTAATAACATCACCACAGGAAGATTGGTAAAAATAAATGGTGACAAATCATCTAACATATTTATAGTCTAGTGTAGTAGAATACTTACGCATGTGTTAGAGACGTACCTTACAATGGTTCCATAAGTAAGAAGCATTTATAGTGGTCGAGACTATATCTTGGCGACTACCTTTTGTAACATACGACAATATTTGCCGAAAGTCTCCACCCAACACGACAACCTTTCCACCAAAAGGCAAATCCGATTCCATGACATCTCTGAGGGTACGGTCTAAAGCCTCAAAACAGAATTTTTTCATCATTGGTGCTTAATCCCAAATGATCAGTTGAGTTTGTTTCAAAAGATCCGCCCTTGGTGTGCCCCTCTCAATATTGCAAATTGAATATTCATCAGGATGTGATGACTCCACTGTAAAGGCTCGGATTTTCAAATCCTAATTTTCTGGAATAAGAGAATTAAAAATGAAATTAAATCGGTTTTAAAACTCGTTTAGCGAATTCCGACCGGAAAATAAATTTAACCAACAATTTTCGTCCTTTTTCCTCAGAAATTCAAAATAATTATCGGTTGGCGATATCTTTGTCGATTTTAAACCTCTAACTGATCGAGAGAGCGAGAGTCGGAAAAACTAACATTTGAGAACTAATTGCGGGATTTGAAATTCGCGTATTCAGAATTTAATTCCGGGTATTATTTTTAACTCTTAACCATTTCAACACTCAACCCTCCCACCTAATCTTTCCCAACCTTACCCTGCAGCTGAACCATTCCTCCCCTCTCCCTATAATTCTAGCTGCAAGGACCGATCTCCTCACACACACCCCCCCCCATCTATTCATCCTTCACTTCTTTTCGTCGGGAAGCAGTAGCAGGCGCCCACCGCACCTCCTCCGACACGCCCTCGACGACAGCAAAGCAACACAAATCCACACAAATCCCCCTTTTCATTTCACCATTCCAACCCAAAATCCCATCCCCCATTCTCCACATTTCATGTTAATTTCAAAACCCCCTTCTTCCTTGGAGAGTTGCCGAGAGCCCTGAGCTCCAAGGCTTCCTCCATTGCCGCCCCTGCACCACCCTTCCACCACCTGCACCACACCGTCGCCGACCACCACCGCAACCGCAACTCCCTCACATTCTCCCCTATTTTGCCGAGAGGAACACCCACACACCACCACTTCCTCCTTCATCCTTCCACCCCGAGACGCCAGAAGCAAGAGCACCCACGCCTCCGGGAGTCGCCAGCAGCCACCGGTAGCGACCGGAGCCGCCCGGAGCAGCCGACGCCTTCCCTGAGCGCCTCCTTCCCTGTTTTTCCGATTCGAAACCCGGGACAAGCAAGAAACAACCCCAAGTCGTCAGCGAGCCTAATCGAACCCCGGGGAGCCCAATCGCGCACCGACGAGTTTTCCGGCGAGTCGACGCCCTCGGTGAGCCCTCTTCCTTCTCCTTCTTCCCTTCCTTGTTGTCTTGTCTGTGTGTGCCGGTCCCATCAGCACATGGTCGGAGTCGGAGTCCGGGATGGTCGCCGGCGAGCTTCCTCCTCCCCTCTCCTTCTTTCCGCTGTCGGACCGAGCCTTTGCTTTGTTCTTTCCTTGTTTCAAAGGGAAATGGGTAGAAGAAAGGGACGTGGGCCACCTTGCCACATCACCTTCCACCTCAGCCATGGGACCCTTTCTTCTTTTAATTCTGAATCCGGATTTGCCATTGATTTGCAAATGAATGGAAGAAAGAAATGTTCTATGGGCCTATTCTCTAATGGGCCGAATTGGGTGGTTTAAAACAAAAGTAAATTTGGGCCTAATAAATTTCTGGAAAATCAAATGGGTTTGGGTGGATTCCGTTGGGACTTTTCCTAAAGGTGAGCTTGGTTTTGGTACTTGGTAAAATAAAAGGGGTTGACTTGTAATTTTTATAAAAGGAGGGTAGTTTGTAATTTCCATTAAGGCTGATTTTCTCAAATAAAAATGATTGGAATTTTTAAGGGATTTAGAGGTATTTTATGGAAGCGCTTAAAATATTATTGGATTTAAAAAGGGTTTTGCTAACACCTTTAAGAATTGGGATTTCTAACCGTTTGACTCGGATTTTGAAACGGTTTGGGATTAACTTGGGGATATGACTTATTCCATGACTAACTAGCATGATGATATGATCAGTTGACTAACGGCATGTTATGTGTGACTAATAGCATGACTTGTGGTGATTTATTATAAGAGGTTAAAAGGTTATATAATTGTGACGAGTTAGTAGAATATTATCGAACAAATTATGCTTTATGATTGTGATGAACTGTTGGGATATATGCGGATATGATGAGTATGAGCATACAGATTTGGTTGATGATTATGGTGAAGCGATGTGACTTTATGGAACGTGCGATACGATGACATTTACGATATGTTACTTATTCTATTGATTGGTGTGTGTGCTTGAGTGCTTGATAGTTAGACATAGACTTATATATATACTCTCGTTATGTATCTAGGCAATACCTTGTGCTATGATTGATGTGTGCCAGACTTCCTATTATGCTGTTCTGCATAGCCAGGTAAGTCTCTTCGGAGCTTACTCAGATTGAATAGAGTGATTCCCTGCTATAGGTGCATGATATACTAGGTGTTGCATTCATGATCAGCATGCCATGTAGTACCATGCTAGGTTGCATCTACGTTGAGCATCCTATTTCTTTATGCGTATGTAAACAGAACGGCCGTTATCTGTGAAGTAACTAGAGTCCTTGCTAGGGTCATAGGGTAGCCCAGCCTCATCGGGTACCCTGAGTCAATCGAGTCATGCACTTCCTTTTATTATGATATGCCTGCGGGCTTTATTGTGGAGCGGGTTAGGCATGCGTGCCGCCCAATTATGAATGAATGCATTCACGAGCTGACCAGTCTCCACCTATCGGAAGGGGTGGAGGTAGGAGAGGGATATACCACTTGGTATTCTGTGCTAAGGCCTTATTATTATTATGCACTTGATCTTAGGAGCATGCTAGTGTGTTTCCATTCCGCCGCGCATCTAGAAGCATCTTTATTAGGAATAGCGTATATGTGTGCTTATGGTTGGGATGCAGAGAAGTGGGCATCGATCTGATCCCGCCCCATATCAATTTTTTAGGTATTATATATGTTCATCCTATCGGTGCTGTTTGCCTATTTGCGCGGGTCATTTTGTCGGCGGAGAGTGAGCGTTGGAGTATAGACTTCACTAGACTCTGATTATATTTTGGACTTATACTTGACTCCGTTTTGACCCGGCTCTGCCGTGGCACCCTCTTGTATTACGCTTATTTCTGCTAGTCGCACTATTTCCGATTTCCACGCTTAGACTTACGACAGGTACAGGGGACTTCCCCGGGGATTCCAACGATCCCATCGATTTTGGGTACGAAATCCCCCTTTGAAAACATTAAAGTAAGTTTTGAAACCTTCAACCTGTACTCGGGGCGCAAGGTCCTTACGAGGGGTTTTATCCCTCGAAACGTAACCTGGGAATCATAATCCTGGGCCGTTACAAAGGGGTATCAGAGCTGAGGTTATGCAAACCGAGTATGATAGGTTGAAGTGGTTTTAAAAATGGCCCAAGGTTTTCAAATGGTTTTTCAACATGTTTTAGAAAGGGCAAAATAAAATTAATATGGCTAACTCAAATGGACTAAATATGAACTTGACTCAATAAATCGGGTAATCAAAGAAGGGGGAAACGATGGGGTAGTAAAGGCGCTAGGCCATCCCTATTGGATGTAGTTGGGAACGGGTAGGCAAAATGCTAGCTTTCTTTTACAGACGGGGTTGAAGACTCCAAGAAACCTGAAGGCTGGAGTGACATGGGTTAGGAGGTCGTGAGGTAATTGCCCCTCCGGTTAGCCGTCCCCCGAAGGGCGGCATAGATCGTCTTGGTGATTATATCCAACTGGGCCCGAGGGCGATCCTCCTCGAAGAGGATCATGTTAATCTCGTCGATTTTTTCTATGTTGAGTGCTATTGTGCTTAGGATAGAGAACTAATCTGTATGCATTGACTTGAATCATATATTGAATAACTGTGTGAACGAGATAGCGGGAGGAAACCTTGTCCTTATGTAGTCGGAATTCCCGTCTTGTCGGAATAGCTCTTCCCTAATTCAAACCCCTTGATGATTCTGACTCCGTCATCTATCCCACCATCTATGCTTCTACCGAGTCTTGTACTAGAGGTTGGTGTCCCCCACGGGAAATTTGGGTTGGTCATCTAATTACCTTCGGAAATCATGTCGGATGTGAGGATTACTTGAGTATGTTAGTGAGAGTGATGACTGAAGTAGTTTCGAGTTAGGAGTGAGTTGTCTCATGGAGTCACCCCTTTGATCCTTGTAATGGTCAACCATGTCTTCTTTCCACAAGAGTCTAAATACAAGTTCTACCCTCACATCTCGAAAGCAGTTTGAAGGCCCTAGTGTCCCACTAAACGAGTCATACTAGCGTCCCACGGGGAAATGGGGTGGTGAGTCGGTGATTGCCTTTGGAGAATTCTATTTCGTTATAATAGTAGCCCTCCTTATGATTATACATGACATTGTGTATTAGTGTATTTTAGAATGATTTGCCTGATATCTTGCATGATTGAACTTATGAGTGGATGTATGTGTCGTGTGTATGGAATTCTTGTGATTATTGTCTCCCTATGAATTAGGTCCATGATAGTGTGGTCAACTCTCTTGTATGAGTATCATGTGAAATAAATTCCTAGCATGTTAAGTTGATCAAATTGAACCTCGTTGACTATGTACTGCTTAATAAGTGTTGGTAGTATCATGTAGGATATATATCCCCTAATTAGGGACCATCATGCAATCGTGTGCCATACTTGTCATGATACATGTTCATGGTTGTATTTGATGTGATAGTTGCTATGTCCAATTGACTTAGGCATATCCTGAGACATGATTATTGGAGTGCATCTTAACATGCTTGCCTTGAACCCACATTGTTTGACCTGTTTATGTGTACACTTAAAAGGAGTAATGAATCATACATGTGATATCCTATAATGCTCGCTATGTCATGTATAACTTATGCTGCATATGTCTATTGTCGGTTAGTGCATACATGTTATTAATATGTCAAGCATGACTAGTGCATGAGATGATCAGTTTTAGCATGTCCCGTGTGCATGTAAAGTTGATTATGTGAAATGTTATGGATGCATAGGACGCTATTCCTTTAATAGGTACATGATAGTGTGGAATGGTATGATTGAGATATTTTGTGATGGTTGTGTGTTTGTTTGCCGCACATGTAACCTCGTAGAATACCCTAAGGGCATTGTTGTAACTCTCGGGTTCGCGTCTTGTCTTGAGTCTCGTCATCTCTAGTCCTGGTCTGTGTCTGAATCCTTAAGGAAGTCGTGTTGTCCTCCCTTGCTCTCCCCTATCTGCGTGACTTCTAACCCCTCGCGATCCCCATGATGGACGTCAACATAGAAGAGGAAACGAGCGATCGAGTGGCACCAGAGTGGCGCAACGGAAGTGGGGTGGGCCCATGACCCATGGACCCTAGGATCGATATCACCAAAGGAATGACGCCTTTCGAAGATGGCGGTTGCAGACGTAATCCTCCTAGATGACTCAAGGAATGACGTTCTTCATCCGAATTGTGATCTCTCCTATGCGAATTGGAATCGGTGTCGTGTGATAGGCTTGGAACTAACTAAATTGATGTGTGATGACTGATAAGCCGAGCTGGTAGTGAAGGATTGCCTGACTAACTTGCGTTTGTGATGATGTGCCTTTATGCTTAAGTATACTGACCTTTTAGTAAATCGGTTATGGGTTATCTAGGTGGTGGTGTTTCCTCCAAGAGCTTGGGTCATGAGACTCTTCGGTGAGATGGGTCGGAAAGTGGTAGGTAGATTAGAGCCTTCGAGTTGGGTCATTGGTTGTGTGAGATGAGGTGTAGGAAGAATGCGTCAGCTTGAGAAGAGCCGAGTGAGTTAGGACTTGTCGGGGATAGTGGTTAGTGAGTATAGTTGAGCTTTCAAGGAGGCAATCGGTGAGGAATAGAATTGTATGGCGGGATTTCGAGGGAAAGGTCGTCGTTAGAGGCAGTGTGGGGAAATAGCGTGTGCGGGTAGTGTAGTTCTAGAGGTGGATGAGTGAGTTAAAAGTGGATCGGAAGGATTCTTGAGGGGATGTGTTGATAGACGGGTTAGTGTGCGAGGAGAAGGTGCCTAGATAGTTTAGGAAGCAGATCGTGGGCAGTTTTGAGGATGATCAGTTAAGGAATGTCTAGGAAATCGTAGAATTTGAAGCTAGGTTGTATATGCAATGATTGGGAACGGTTTGGGTAAGGGATGAGAATGAGGAATTGCTAAGAAAGAGTAGTACAAGGTTGCTAGGGAATTTGTCGATCTTAGGGATTAGGTTGCTCATGTCAGGATTGTGTGTGTGATGAGTAATTGGGGTTGTTAGATAGGATTGGTAATGCTTGGCAAAATCATGAGTGAAGGAATTCTAGATGCGTTGTTGGGGGATTTTTAGCATAAAGGAGAAATGGAAACTGATGCATGAAAATTGATATCAAGGTATTTGAGGATGTAGAGTGAATCTTCGAGGGAAGGCTGGTGGCTAGGCAGCAGTGTTGCTAAGATTCTAGTAAAATTGTGGGCTTAAAGTTGAATAGAGAGATCCTGAGCATGGAATTGGGGGACTAGGCAAAGCGTAAGACATTGAGAGCGTTAGAAGATGAAGGATTTTAGAAGGTGTGGAAAAAAAATTGCGGTACTTGGGAAAGTTCGGATGAGATGTCATAGGAATTATGTGGAAATAATGATCGGTGCGAAAGAGAGCTTTGAACGGTGAGGTGTCATGGTTAAGAAGTAGGGGCTTGAGGCAATTTAAGAATACAAAGTGATGAAATTGAAGCAGGACGACTTGAGGATTTCGAGTGGTTAAGGCTTAGTAAGATTTGGAATGAGGACATTAGGGAATATGCTGAGACAAGGATTTAGAATAGGTCAGCATGAGGAGTCATGAGTTGTTGAGGTTTCGTAAGTTTCGAAATGGGATGAATAGATAAAGCAAGTGGTTTGACTTTGAGGACAGGCGCTGGTGATGAGGGCCTTGATGATTTGTGGTTGTGAGTAGCACTAGATGGGTTTCTACGTTATAGTTGGTCGGGAGTGGCATGTGTGAGATGATCAATATGAGTTGGGTTCTTAGAGGTGGATGGTTAGTGAGAGGGTTAGCGGTGCGAGAAGGGTGATTAGGTTAGCAAGGGGATTCGAGATGTCTCTTTGGGATAATGGTCAGGTTGAGTCTTGAGAGCCTAAGAAGAGTAAGCGAGATTATTAATGAGCACCTAGATCAATCGTGAGAGCGGTTCAGTTGAGGACTTGAGATTCCTCTTAAATGGTAAAGATGGGACTCGTAGGGAACCACTAGGACGAGGGTGTGCTATATAGAGAGTCTTGGTAGCCGGTCGAGTTGTTAAGCTTGTCGGAATAAAGGAATTGTGTGATTGTGAACTCTGGGGTATGGTTTTAGATGATCGAGTGCAAGGTAGGACTTGAGCGCGCTTGAGATATTGAGGTCGATTGATCATTGGATGGCTTGACGGTGTAAGAGTTGGGATACCTAGTAATTGGCCTTGAATTGCGGATAGTTGTGAGGCTAGAGAGCCTATATATGGGTGGAAAGCACTGGTGTCCAGAATTAGTGTTTGTTTGAGTTGGCAGACCTAGGTGAGGATGATCTTGATGCGAGAGGTAAGGATTAGTGGTTGTGTCTTGTTATGGTTGATAGTTATAGACAGATTCTCTTGAGGATGTGACCTGGCAAATGCTTTATTTGGGGCCGAGTGTTATGCGGATTCTATGTTTTGGACAATGATGATTCCTTGATGTATTGTCATAAGCGATAGTGAGCTATTAGTACTAACAATAGTTGTCCCCTGAACTTGATGAAATGCTGGCATGCGGAAGTATTTGCTGCCTCCAATGTGATGATGTTTGGTAGTTGGCATAAGTATGATGTGCTTATCTGATTGATATGATTGATGTGATGAATCCTACTCCGTATGATATTATGCTAGATATTTTATGATATGTGGCTATATGTGACATGATTATGACCCTATTATGAAGATGTGATACGGTTGCTATGATGCATGATGCCTTGAATTGGAATTACTAAGATGATAAAACTGACTTGATGAAAGTTGATTCTGGCTTGGAACCTAGGAAGGAAATATGGGATTAGCCCTTAGAGGTGGATGATTCCACCTCCAGAAAATTGAAACTTGCTTGATTAACATCGAGTTAAGGGATTTGAATGATGTCAAGAAGAACTAAGTTGAATTTGGGAAATTGAACACGACCAAGAATTTCAACGATTTCGAGACCGAACCTTTTCCAACTAAGGAATCCCTTTTGAAATTTTCTGACCGAGCTTGCATTATGACTCCCCACCAAGTGGATACAAGCATTTTATAGGGGCCCTTATAGACTGCTTGCTAAGACCTAGTGGAGATGCTGTAATGCTTTTTGAGTTATGATATGACCGAGAAGTCGAATTAAGGATGTGGTAGGGGCCCATATTACATTCTTACTACGATTTATTGGGGATATTATGATCACGACAACGGTACTGTGAGGATCTCACAGGGGCACTTGTGAGGTGCTTACGGGATCAATGACATGATCCTTGGACTCACCAATTTAAAACTTCAATCCCCTGTACTTTTAAAATGATTTTAGTCTCGGGGACGAGACTTGTTTTTAGAGGTGGATGATGTAAAGGCTCGGATTTTCAAATCCTAATTTTCTGGAATAAGAGAATTAAAAATGAAATTAAATCGGTTTTAAAACTCGTTTAGCGAATGCGACCAGAAAATAAATTTAACCAACAATTTTCGTCCTTTTTCCTCAGAAATTCAAAATAATTATCGGTTGGCGATATCTTTGTCGATTTTAAACCTCTAATTGATCGAGAGAGCGAGAGTCGGAAAACTTAACATTTGAGAACTAATTGCGGGATTTGAAATTCGCGTATTCAGAATTTAATTCCGGGTATTATTTTTAACTCTTAACCATTTCAACACTCAACCCTCCCACCTAATCTTTCCCAACCTTACCCTGCAGCTGAACCATTCCTCCCCTCTCCCTATAATTCTAGCTGCAAGGACCGATCTCCTCACACACACCCCCCCATCTATTCCTCCTTCACTTCTTTTCGTCAGGAAGCAGTAGCAGGCGCCCACCGCACCTCCTCCGACACGCCCTCGACGACAGCAAAGCAACACAAATCCACACAAATCCCCCTTATCATTTCACCATTCCAACCCAAAATCCCATCCCCCATTCTCCACATTTCATGTTAATTTCAAAACCCCCTTCTTCCTTGGAGAGTTGCCGAGAGCCCTGAGCTCCAAGGCTTCCTCCATTGCCGCCCCTGCACCACCCTTCCACCACCTGCACCACACCGTCGCCGACCACCACCGCAACCGCAACTCCCTCACATTCTCCCCTATTTTGCCGAGAGGAACACCCACACACCACCACTTCCTCCTTCATCCTTCCACCCCGAGACGCCAGAAGCAGGAGCACCCACGCCTCCGGGAGTCGCCAGCAGCCACCGGTAGCGACCGGAGCCGCCCGGAGTAGCCGACGCCTTCCCTGAGCGCCTCCTTCCCTGTTTTTCCGATTCGAAACCCGGGACAAGCAAGAAACAACCCCAAGTCGTCAGCGAGCCTAATCGAACCCCGGGGAGCCCAATCGCGCACCGACGAGTTTTCCGGCGAGTCGACGCCCTCGGTGAGCCCTCTTCCTTCTCCTTCTTCCCTTCCTTGTTGTCTTGTCTGTGTGTGCCGGTCCCATCAGCACATGGTCGGAGTCGGAGTCCGGGATGGTCGCCGGCGAGCTTCCTCCTCCCCTCTCCTTCTTTCCGCTGTCGGACCGAGCCTTTGCTTTGTTCTTTCCTTGTTTCAAAGGGAAATGGGTAGAAGAAAGGGACGTGGGCCACCTTGCCACATCACCTTCCACCTCAGCCATGGGACCCTTTCTTCTTTTAATTCTGAATCCGGATTTGCCATTGATTTGCAAATGAATGGAAGAAAGAAATGTTCTATGGGCCTATTCTCTAATGGGCCGAATTGGGTGGTTTAAAACAAAAGTAAATTTGGGCCTAATAAATTTCTGGAAAATCAAATGGGTTTGGGTGGATTCCGTTGGGACTTTTCCTAAAGGTGAGCTTGGTTTTGGTACTTGGTAAAATAAAAGGGGTTGACTTGTAATTTTTATAAAAGGAGGGTAGTTTGTAATTTCCATTAAGGCTGATTTTCTCAAATAAAAATGATTGGAATTTTTAAGGGATTTAGAGGTATTTTATGGAAGCGCTTAAAATATTATTGGATTTAAAAAGGGTTTTGCTAACACCTTTAAGAATTGGGATTTCTAACCGTTTGACTCGGATTTTGAAACGGTTTGGGATTAACTTGGGGATATGACTTATTCCATGACTAACTAGCATGATGATATGATCAGTTGACTAACGGCATGTTATGTGTGACTAATAGCATGACTTGTGGTGATTTATTATAAGAGGTTAAAAGGTTATATAATTGTGACGAGTTAGTAGAATATTATCGAACAAATTATGCTTTATGATTGTGATGAACTGTTGGGATATATGCGGATATGATGAGTATGAGCATACAGATTTGGTTGATGATTATGGTGAAGCGATGTGACTTTATGGAACGTGCGATACGATGACATTTACGATATGTTACTTATTCTATTGATTGGTGTGTGTGCTTGAGTGCTTGATAGTTAGACATAGACTTATATATATACTCTCGTTATGTATCTAGGCAATACCTTGTGCTATGATTGATGTGTGCCAGACTTCCTATTATGCTGTTCTGCATAGCCAGGTAAGTCTCTTCGGAGCTTACTCAGATTGAATAGAGTGATTCCCTGCTATAGGTGCATGATATACTAGGTGTTGCATTCATGATCAGCATGCCATGTAGTACCATGCTAGGTTGCATCTACGTTGAGCATCCTATTTCTTTATGCGTATGTAAACAGAACGGCCGTTATCTGTGAAGTAACTAGAGTCCTTGCTAGGGTCATAGGGTAGCCCAGCCTCATCGGGTACCCTGAGTCAATCGAGTCATGCACTTCCTTTTATTATGATATGCCTGCGGGCTTTATTGTGGAGCGGGTTAGGCATGCGTGCCGCCCAATTATGAATGAATGCATTCACGAGCTGGCCAGTCTCCACCTATCGGAAGGGGTGGAGGTAGGAGAGGGATATACCACTTGGTATTCTGTGCTAAGGCCTTATTATTATTATGCACTTGATCTTAGGAGCATGCTAGTGTGTTTCCATTCCGCCGCGCATCTAGAAGCATCTTTATTAGGAATAGCGTATATGTGTGCTTATGGTTGGGATGCAGAGAAGTGGGCATCGATCTGATCCCGCCCCATATCAATTTTTTTAGGTATTATCTATGTTCATCCTATCGGTGCTGTTTGCCTATTTGCGCGGGTCATTTTGTCGGCGGAGAGTGAGCGTTGGAGTATAGACTTCACTAGACTCTGATTATATTTTGGACTTATACTTGACTCCGTTTTGACCCGGCT
This sequence comes from Persicaria tinctoria, assembly GCA_037127255.1. Taxonomy (NCBI): domain Eukaryota; kingdom Viridiplantae; phylum Streptophyta; class Magnoliopsida; order Caryophyllales; family Polygonaceae; genus Persicaria; species Persicaria tinctoria. The sequence goes on along the minus strand of JBANSL010000012.1, from coordinate 33,678,947 downwards.
CTGCCGTGGCACCCTCTTGTATTACGCTTATTTCTGCTAGTCGCACTATTTCCGATTTCCACGCTTAGACTTACGACAGGTACAGGGGACTTCCCCGGGGATTCCAACGATCCCATCGATTTTGGGTACAAAATCCCCCTTTGAAAACATTAAAGTAAGTTTTGAAACCTTCAACCTGTACTCGGGGCGCAAGGTCCTTACGAGGGGTTTTATCCCTCGAAACGTAACCTGGGAATCATAATCCTGGGCCGTTACATCCACCTTGATTGTAAGATCTTGATACCTAACGTGCAGGTGATCTAAAGGATGATGAAAGACAAAAGGCTGGGTTTCAAGGTCTTGAAACCCAGACTAAAATGTTTTGGAATATCACGTATACATTTTTCTAGTTGAATTGTTCTCTCACAGGAAAGAATCCGAGGCCAACCTTGTTGCGCCTAAATTATCATGGGCTTCTTATTGGACTATGAGATGTGATTTTGACCTACTCAATTTATATATGTGTTTCTCATCTAACCCATTTTATGTACTAGATACATTATGCATGTTCTTTCAGGATTTCACTTTTCATACAAGGAAAGAACCGATCCATAGTTGATAATACTTGATCATGAAGAAAGTTGGAAGAACATTCTTGGAAGGCACACAAAGGATCATTTTCGGAAAGAATTCAAATACCTTGGAAAGGATTTGAATTTCAAACGGTCTCCCTCCAAGAAGCTCTACAAGTGTTCCAACTATAAAAAGACGAAGGCTAAGAAGGATGGAAGAAAAACTAAGAAGCACAAAAGAAATCATAGCATCCTAAAGCATTCGTCAAGTTTCTCTTACATTCTCAAAAAGCCTAGTTGTTGATCATTGTTAAAGAGTTGAGAGAAACACTATCACTCATTGTACAAGTCATTCATTTTACACTTAGAGTTTTCATACTCGATCAAAGCACACTTGGTGTGTGGTGTGAGCTTTTATTTCACTTGTAAGGTTGAGAGCTAGAATAGAAGCGGTGAGGCTTTGTATAGAGAAAGGGAAGTTTCTCTAGGAAGTTCTAGGCTCAAGAGAAGTGAAATAAGAAGTGTTTGAATCCTACGGGTTGGATAACCCTAGGCGGGGACGTAGGCCAGTTGGTGCCAAACCTCGTTAACAATTCGTGTGTTCATCTTTTATATTCCGCATTTACATTATAATATTCGATTTTACTTTGTCAAGTCCTGATAGCCTATATCAAGGTCTTGACAAGTTGCACTAAATTTCTATTATTGCGAAAATCGTCCATACTCTGTTCATCCCCCCCTTCTAGAGTATTATTCATCGCCTTATAGACTCTTCAGAATGCAATGGGATAGAAAATATAGAATGAGCTGTTGTCCCACCTGGAATGAGAAGAGCCGCAATCCCACTAGACGCCACATTAAGCATAATCTCGACTCGAGACCAAATCGCAACAGATAAGGCTCGTCATAAAAAAGTTTTTCCAGTACCTCCATAGCCATAGACGAAAAAAAATACACCCGCACTATCCGAAACAGCCCCCAATATATCTTCATACACTCCTCGCTTTTCATCCGTAAATTGCGAGATAAGACCCCTGTGCTCATCGGCCAATTCATCTTGATCATACATTAGCTCATTCTGAATGAGGGTATTGCACCCTCTAGTTACGAGAGCTTCATCCAAACCAGGCATACTAGGAAAGCGGGCCAGACTACTTCCATTGGATTCGAGCAACCTATCAATTTCCAATAAAGTATAGCTTCTGATTTGCTGTTCCGTAAGTTGTAAATCTGCAAGGTCCCATACAAAACTGTAATCGCAATGTTTTCTAAAATCTGCATGTAATCAGATTTTTATACTGAATGTATTATACAATATCTAATGTGATATTTATAATGAATGTATAGTCTGAATGTTTTATAAAATCTATCATCTCATTTTTAATCTCAACTTTTAAGGCACTTTGCTCAGCTCCTTTGTTGTTTCCTCTGTTTAAATGACTGATTGATATCACCTATCACCTATACTAAGTTAATTTGACAGAGTATACGAAACTTATTACTAATATTAATTACCTCATGACATTGCAAAGGTATGTTTTATTGATTTAATGATGTTTTCAGATCATCATGATTGGTCTAAAAATCAGGTTTCCTCCCTTACCAGTTGTCATTTCTTTAATCTATACTTCATAGCAGTTGTGATTAGTTTTTATCTAAAATTCATTTGCTTTGTAAGTAGTGTGCTGTAATAAGTAGATGAGTCAAACATTAGCCCTCAAAAGATAGACCTAAGCATTCCTGGTGACTCCATAGTCTAGAATCATATTAAATTATAAAATCTGTACTCTGATGTTTAATCTGAATGTGTTCTAAAATCTGTAATGTGAATTTTAATCTGAATTTTAACTTTGAATGTTTTATGAAATCTGTAATATGATTTTTAATCTGAAGTTTGAATCTCAAAGTTTTAAAAATTCCGAATGTTTAATCTGATTTACGTATATGACTGTAATCTGATTTTTCCTCTGAATGTTTTATAAAATCTGGCTGTTTTAGAATCCATTTACTGTAATACAGTGAGTTGCTTGAGGATCACACTTTCTCTATGGTTGACAGTGCCTATTTAAACACTTTTTTATATGACCTTAAAATCTGGCTTCTCAGTAACTTGAAAATCTGCAAGTTACACTTTTTTATGTGACCTTAAATGTTGTTTATACAAGTAAAAAATATTGAAAATTAAATATTCATATAATTCTAATACACCTGGAATGAGTTTGCTATGAAAGTTGTAGAATAAACTCATATACATAAGATTTCACGGACCATCAAATCAATAAATCGTATTGCAAAAAAGAAAAATTTGTACCCAAAATGTTCAAAAGCTTGCGTTGGTTATACATGATGTCATCTCCCAACAGCTGCCAAGTTTTGTCAAACACTACCTCAGGTGTACACAAAGTTGAAGATAACAATAGTATGACAAACAAATGTCTCAGGTAGCGTGGAGATCCCCATTCACTTGCTTCTGTAATCCCATCAATGTACTTTTTTTCATCCTCTAACAATCCAAGGGCATAACACGCATCTCTAAATGTGGGATGAACAATGTTATTAACCGTTCGAATCTCTTCGTAACTCCTTGCCCCTTTAACCCATTCAACAGCATCCGGAGGTAATACACCTCACCACATCCAGGTGGAACATAATACATCCGCCCAACAGCAAAACCACGCACCCGTGGTGTCTACATCCTATCTCTTTTCTTCCAAACAAAATGCATCGGAAACTCAATGTATCTTAGACCCCGGGCGAATTAATTGGACTGGTTACATTTCATCCACGCCATGAATTTTGAAGAATTATTACCTGATTTATTCACAACATCTTCAATAGGGACACCATCCTCATAGACCACGCTATGCCCACCTTCCAAGTGAAAACTTAATCTCTCAACAGCAGGCGTACGACCATGAATATCAAATCCCAAAATTCTCCATACAGCTTCCGGAGGACAAATGTATCTACAATCATATTGAGCTTGTATCTCATCAACGGTACGGCTGCCATCCAGGTCTGTAGTAACTACTGCAGTGATCCGATCAGTCCCTTTGCTGATATATTTGAACAAATACTTGACAGATCCAAACTGATTACATGTTTCAACATTGATGTGAGCTCTATACTTTAAAAGGAGATCCCGGTTGTATGGAACAACAAATCTATTGTCAATTCCATTACCGCTAATTTCAATTGTCCTCTCATTATCTCGTCTTCGATATATAGAATAACCATCTGTATCAATGTTGGAGGTTTCAGCAAACTTTCTTGGGTAATTCTTTCCACACCTCATGTTTGACATACACGGCGCGCTGGTGTTATAAGCTCCACAAGGCCCATGTATCATCAGCTCCTGGACTGCATCATGTAAGGCTTTATCATTATCTGGATCAGGGATTTCAGCAGAAATGAGACGATCAATATCTTCAACCGATGAGATCTTTGATTTAGGATCCAAAAATAACACAATATGTGCATGTGGAAGGCCGCGCTTTTGAATCTCTATGGTATAGATCACTATAGGATTAAAAATTACATAAATCAGATGCTAAAATACATTAGTAATATGTGAAAGCAAAAGAATTTCATTATCTTATAATGAATGTGCAGAAGCTCAATATGCCTGTAGATAAAATAGATCATGTAGGCCTTTCGGAGCAGTACACTGTTTCACAGAGATCTCAACTTTTAATAGATTAATATCTACCTATATGAATACATATCATAATCGTTACTGTCATTACATTCCTATAAACATCAAAGAATTCAGCTTAGAAATATTAAATACCATTGTAACAAATTTTGTCATACTTCAGAACATAGTGCTTTAATAACCTTTATATATTTGATGCCCTCATATTTATTTCATGGAAATACATACCTCCTTGATTTTCACCATAATCAGATTGATGAGGATAGATTTAGCAATGATCAACTTGTATAGGCATATATGACTCTATAAATAGAGAATTCTGTACTCAATTCATTCTAATTGAATAACAGAATCTATCAATCTTAGTTCTCTCTCTCTATATCGTTCTTTGCTCTCTCTTCACTGATGATCAGCTTCATCATCTTCAATTTTATTCACATTCAGTTATTTCCCTAGATTTTCAACACATATTTTTCCTCCAAAATATCATCTGTCATCGCTGAAATTTGTGTTTTCATCTATGACTCTCAGCCAAAACTAAAAACCATTTTTCTACTGTATGAATGTAGTCATGGATAAACCAATCTAACATGTGTTTACTGTAATATACCCCTGGAATTAAAGTATATTTAAGTATAATAAGCATCACTATAAGTATTTGCAAGGTTAGAGTAACACTATTACAAAACAGAAAAAATGGAATAAAGGGTAGAAAGGCATACTTGCAGAAATCTTGCCGAAATTTTTTCCCTCTTTGAAATCTTGTAACATCTCATCCAACTTCACTTTGAAATTTCGAGAAACCCAGAGAGGAATATCAGATGAAGGTCCACCATGAGCTCTAGCCAATCTACCAAGCTCCGGCCATTTGGGATTGCACATGAATGTAATGAACAAATCAGGCGGGCCACAGTGCTTGCAAATGGCCATAGCATCCCTATAAGTATTCTGCATATACCTCGCACCACCGGTATACGAAGCAGGCAATTTTATACATTTCCCTATAGACGAAGAAGAGGCCGTACCTTCGGCAGCCGATCGTTGTAGATCACTAAAAGTGGCTGCCCTGTAATTCTTCTTATTGATTTTATGAAAGTTGAGGCGAGTTGACTCGATCATTGTGAACCCATCAACAACATACATTTGAGATAACTCCTTAGATTCCAGAATTGTTGAAACTTCTGAATCCCTCTATTGGATCCTATAGGAAAAGAACTCACGCATACTAATAGTGGACCTCGCCGCTTCAGGGTCTCCACTTTGATCTGAGAACTCAATAAATGGACTAAAGTTATCTTCCCCGTAAGGATGTATTAAAGGACATTGAAGACCAAGGTATTGCGGATGCAGTTCACTAATACGCTTATGTCTCCGATCTTGAGTCTGTATCATAATATCTCTTGGTCTATAACCTTCATCGAGATCTCCAACAATAAGAGCATCCACTTCTGATGCAGTTGGCAAATTATAGCGGCGAGGATCCTTTGTGACGTGCTTGTACCCGGGCTCGAGCAAAAGGACCGGCGACGAGAGTTCCGAGAAGTCGAGAAGTCGTCGGCAGTTCTGGAGCAGCAGATCAGTCGGCAAAGAAAGCCAATTTCCCGTCGATTGGCTAGGCTTCTGGAAATGTGCGAGTACAACTTTTGTATATCTTGAAGTCGCGGTCGCGGATTGGGGAAGATCTTGTCAATCGGAGGTCAGGCGAAGCGGGAAACTGAGTTTTACCGAGATGTCGCATGTGCAGAGACGATTCCGAAATTGGGTTCGTTTGAGAGGTATTGAGGGCTGTTTTGGGAGTGACGTTTTGGGTATGATTGAGAGTGATAATAGGGATGTGGAAGGCCTTATAATGGTGGTAAAGAAGGGGATGGGGGTTGAGGGATATGTGTTGCAAGAGCGCTCTCGGCCTCGCACTCCGAGCTCTCTCCAACACTCGATCTTCCACACTCTCGGCCTCGCACTCCGAGTGTTTCCGACCCTTCGATTCCGTCGTCTCTCACTAAGGAATCTCCTTCACCTCTCACCGAAGGTTTTGTTCCCGGCCTCTCACCTAAGAACGAGATTCTTAACCCGAATCACATGAAGCTAAAAGACTCACTTTTCTCAAATTTCAACTTATCTTTTACAAATGTGAGCATGCAAATATATAGATGTTCAGCAGCCCACAATTAAAAGCAACAAAATAAAATAACATAAGGAAAATAAATCGATAAACTAATGACGGATAATGCGAAAGGGTTTCCGAGATTTATGACGGAGAGATGGGCAACCATAATGAGGGAAAACGAACGTCTTGTTTACCATCAAAGAGAGGGAAGGATGGAAATCTCTAAAGCTCCACCATTTAATCCGACCTTATTGAATTCATTCCGTCTTTATTTATTGCATTTCCGATGAGCTTCCTGAATTTCGGACTGCTGCGAAGATCCTCGATTTCGGCCATCTTTCAAGATGAATTGACGATTGAATCCTTCAAAAAGTTATAGCCACTTAAAATATCTTTCCAACAAGTGCTCATCGGATTCAATCGGAATTTTATACAGCCAGAACGAGCCAAAATACCAAGGTGTCGCCAAGCAGTCTTCACAAATGAAAGTTGATGTTCAGCTCCGAAGACAAACCTTTGTAGGAAAAAAGAGTCGAGCTCATGGGCGACTAAGATCACATCACCCTCCTTCCCTTTAAAAGGATTCGTCTTCGAATCCGTGATGGAAACAATTGACTCCTTTGGACATGTTTGTTCTTCCTTAAACGGATCTTGGATCCCCACTTCTTCTTGAATCGTGAAAGGCAAGCAAGACGGAATGAATGAGATCACATCCAACCACTTAGTTGACATGGAATTCAGAAAGATAGGTACCTTGGTTGGCATCCTTTTCTCCTTCATTGAAAGCGCAACATTCGGATGTTGGATGATTTCCTCATCTTTCTTAAGCCTGTGGTTGACCTTTGCAAACTCAATCGGAATATCCTTGGACATGCCTTCTTTGATCTCAAGTATCACACCCATGGCCGTAGAGGATGTCATCGTTGAGGAGGGAGGCGGTGGTGATGTGAGATTTGATGGCTGCGACCCCAATGAGTTGACAAGATTTCGAATTTCCTTTACTTGTTGCATTGAATCTTCCGCGAGCTTGCGGAAGGAGGATGATGTGATCTCAAGTATCAAGGGAAGGAGGATAATGTGATCCTAGTGGTCGGCGCGCTCAACTCATTTATCTTACAAAGCTTTGTCGTTGGAGCCGAATATCAACTCTTGTATGAGAAAACAGCATGGCGACACCGTGATATTTTGGCTCTTCCAGGCTGTATAAAATTCCGATTGAAGCCGTTGAGCACTTGTTGGAAAGCTATTTTAAGTGGCTACAACTTCTATGAAGAACATTTATTCCGAATCAACCCTGAAGATGCACGAATTTGACGTTCAATTCAGAAGATCAAGTCTGAACGAATTTTCCTTGAGTTTTTTCTATTCTAATAATCCCACATCGCTTAGAGATGTTTGGGGCTTCTATTTTCATCTTATATATTGCTTGTAAAACCTTCATTTTAAATGAAGTCAAGTTGAGTTTAGTTAAAGTTTGAGCCACTAATAGCTTCCTATGATTCCGGGTTAAGGATCGAGTTCTTGGTGAGAGGCTAAGAGCGAACCCTTTGGTGAGAGGCCGAGGGTGACACCCTAGTGAGAGGCGAAGGTGTCAAAGGGTCGAGATCCTCGGAGTGCGATTCTGAGAGGATTGAGATCGAGTGTAGGGGATTCAAGGGTGAGAGGCCTGGAAATCTTGCTCCACATATCCCTTCTGGCTTCTTTTTAGTTCCCAAAAATCCCAAAATTTAGCCCCACAAAAAGAGTGTTTGAAAGCTCGAGCCTTGGTCGATTCGGTCCTCGGGTCTCATCACTTTGTCCGAGTTTCCACGAGCTTCATGCGAACATTGGGGGTTTCGGGTGAAGAGAAACACTCTCTTGCTAATCTATAGCTTTTGACCAACTAATTATGCTCATCAAGCATACTTTTGAGATCACGGACAAGAGTTGGATCAAATGATTTTGATCTCCGAGAGCTGCCACTATATGAGAAAACAAAAGTCTGAGAATTGCAGCCACTATATGGACATAAATCAGAAAGAATTTGAAAAAACATACTTGTACGCATGGATCCGATTGTCTTCTTCGTGATTAGTATCATAGATATACAATTGTGAAAACTTGGGAGAGCCACCCTCAGCCGGAAGCAAACTTCCGATTCGATGATAGTTCTGCCCCACCTTCCGAAAAAAATAAGGTCCTTTACCGCCCCCCGGATAGGAAAGCTGTCCGCCCAATGAAGTAAAGGCAAACATCATGTTGTATGCTCTGATATTTTGAAGAAAATGCTGACTCCTCGGATCAATATTAAACAAAAGATTATATAATAGTGTTGGAGGCATTGGCATAGGAGGCAATTCCACTTTCCCTTTCTGACAACATAGAGAAAATGTGGGTGCTGCTGATTTCCTGGATTTAACCGATCTTTCTTCATACCACATTTTAGCTCCACAAAATTGACAAGTGTAGATGGGATCACCAATATCAAAGTATTCTCCTGACGACAAAATGAGATAGTATGGGGGAAAACATGTAAATATCAGAGCCTTGAAAATACATCGGATTTTTATCGGTCTAGGATGAAAGGAGGTAGATGTACCAGTGATCAATGCGGAACACATTTCTGAATCATCATCTTCACCACCTAATTAATAACACCATCAATATATAATAGATCCATTAGAAATGACTGATTGCATAAAAGGGACAACGTTACCAATGGGCGACATGTCATATTTATACTGAGTATAACCTGAACCGTTAACGGTACGAGGGGCATGCGGGGAATTAGGAGGTTCACTATAATCACCTACATGATAAAAATTTTCATATATGTATAAACTAAGGTTACAAAGCATAATAGTGTAGATATAATATGAATACTGTAATTCAGATGATATAATTACCCGTAGTAGGAGTGTTAGGTGTCCGAGAGGTACTTGCACCGCAAGTATTTGTGGGCACATTAAACGGTAAGTGCATGCTTGTTACCGTGGAAGAGGTTGTCGTTGTGTAGGAAATAGGTGACTACCATGTAACAGTAGAAATTGTGCAAAAGACAAGCATAAGTAAATATGTTGCGTGAAATCAATCACAGTCAAAGAGACATACCAGATGAAATATGATCCAAGGGTTGGATGTTTGTTGATCGACTACTCGAACTTCTATTATTACGCCCACCTCTGGAATTGTATAATCTACTTCTTTTTTCCCTCAATACATTCATCCTTTTCAATCTACTGGCTGCCTGACGTGCGCGTTTGGCAACTGAAATCATAGGAGGACAATCAAATATACAATTAGTAAATTAGTGAAGCTATATTAAGTATTACATAGTAGGACGATATAGAACTCCACGAATACAAATAAGAGTTACCTGTAATATAATTCTCAGCTGTCAACGAAGTACAGGTGAGATCTTCACAGGAAAGCATAATTGAGGGTGACTCCAACTTTGTCATTGTGGAGGATATGCTACCAACATCACACATATTGGTTTGAGTTGAAACCACAGAACTACTGCTCCTACCAGTGTACTCTGTTTAGTGGACAATTACCATGATAATGATATTATTAGTTTGATGAATTAAATATGTCAAATAAAAAGAAAACATAAGTAAGTGAACACGGACAACAGAAGGGAGACTTACTATTGGTAATGTCACCTAAAACGGGTCTGGTAACGGTTGGATCATTCTACCTTGATGGTTGGGCACCTACAAAACATATAGGAGTGACTCGTTCATTTCTGGCATAATATGTGTAAATTTCAGAGGACATGGAATGAACAGATATATAAAGATCACCTTCGTTACTTCCTATTCGTGATCGTTTGAGCCTCAATGCATGCATTCTGGTCAACCTATTTTCTGAATCCCTTGCCAATTTGCCATCCATTTTTTCAAATTTGCTTAATCTCCACTAAATAGGGCCTGCTGTTACCTAGGACAGATATGTTTTTAAGTGACATATCTTGCATCAAGCTCTAGTAAGAATGATTTGTAAATAGGATAGATATTTAGAACAACAATATTTGTTTCCAACAATACATGAAACTGTTGTTTTAAACATATCCAAATTAACCTTATAGATTGATTTATCCACATACCAGTAGCCGAGGTCAGTAAATTAAACTCTCCAAAAGGACGTTGCTGCTCAACCATTCCACAGCTTGACAATCCTAATTCAAATTACAGGCCTTGTAGCCAGGGCAGAGTTCACAAAAAACTACAAGAATTGAAACAGAAAATCACAGCAAAATCAGTCGATTTTGATATAAAAAATTTGGTCATTACGGACAGAAAATGAACTGTTGGAGGAACACACCATTACAACCTAAAAGCTCCAGGTAAAATTGTGGAAGGAGGGAGTGTAGTTTAAATGAAATTGTAACTGCTTACAAGTGGAAAAGAAAGTAATCTGATTAACAAACCTCACTATATCTCAGTAACTAACAATGCTTAAAAAAACAGTTACATACCACCCAGAACCCACTATATAAGTAATTGCCAAAGACAAAAAGGAAAAAATATAAAAACAAAATTATTTTATTTATGCGTAAATTACAGATTACCTCAGAAGACTGTTTTATTTTCGTCTTTCATTAAAGGGTGATCCAACTCAACCTGATTTTGGTTAAATACAAAAAAGGTATGAATTTCCATGATATAAAAGTAAGGGCATCAAATATATAAACCTTAATCTGGCTGTTTTATCCAAATTGACACTTCTTTAAAATATGGCTTCAGATTTGATAAAACAATCAACTTTTATAAAACAATAAGATTAGTATCTACCTATAAGACTGTAACACAATCTGATTTGATAAAAAAAAATTTCATATAATTTTGACATTTTTTTTCAATGTAAACGTTTACTTCTATTAAAACAGCCAGATTTTTTTAATAAAATTTTACAGTTTTAGTTTTATTTATCTCATATTGTTGTTAAAAAACTTTCAGTTATAGCTCACCCATATATATATCAACTTTCTCTTATAAAACAATCCTATTCAAAAATATGAAAATTCACCGAGGTTTGATACAATCAACCATGAAGGGGAAGTGGTGTTTGCAGCTGCAAGAACTGTCCAAGATGCTGATCGAGTGGACTTGGTGGAAGCGGAGGGATTAGTGTGGGCTCTCGAGCTCAGTTTGCAGCAAGGTTTGTCCAGAATTTGGGTAGAGAGTGACCGTGTTCAAGTGATGAATATGATGCAACAAAAGTCTTTCCCCAAGGGTGAGTTGGGTCAGCAGCTGAGACAAATACACAGGCTTGCAAGTAGATTTGAGGAATGTCGATGGAGCCATATTCGGAGAGAAGCGAATCGAGTGGCAGATGTGCTCGCAAAACTCAGACCGGCCACTACTGTTTTCTATTTGGGTGGTGATTGTATGCCCTCTGTTGTGCAACTGTTATGTCTGGATGATGTTAAATAATTAATGATTTGGTTTTGCTAAAAAAAAAAGGTCAGATTAATCTGGCTGTTTTAGAAAATATGGGTGTTTTATAAAATGTTATTGTTTTTATAAATTCTGACATATTATTCTCAAACCACCTTTGAGCAAATAATTGAATTTCAGTGGTTTTTCTTAAAAAATTTGATATTTTTAGTGGGGTGTTGTCATGCAGTAAACCAAAAAAGTAAGATATGAAACTATAAGATAGATTGGAAAACAGATATAAATATTCAACAATGACATATATGAACATTAGATCTGAAATCTACAATATTCTATATGAATTTTTTGAAAAATCGGTTACCAAGTTAATTAATTTTCACATCCAAGCAGGATAAATGAGCAAAGTATGACATCCAAGGAAAGGATTTAAGCAGTTACTATCATACAGTCAGATGTATAATGAAAAACAGTAACATATTTTGTTCTTATTGAGGGAAAAATGGGTTGAAAATCGAAGGAAAAAAGTGAATGCAGATTAAATATCTATTCATGGAGAAAAGAGAAAGGTATCACGTTTTTTTAATGCAGATGGGGTACTTTAATATAGAAAACCGAATGAAGAGTTATAGTATGGCGAATTTGTAATCTTGCATATACAAATAGGTAAATCGAGATTAAAACAAAATTGATTTTAGTGAGATCCATATTATTTGCATAAATCTGAATTATAGAATATATTATGGATCTCAGTTAATATATATGAAAATAATATATTCTATAATTTCTTTATCCAGGAACATATTATGAATCTCACTTCACTCCCTTTGTCTATAAAAATATGTAAATCCATATTAAAATAAAATTAATTTAAAATTGAAATACAAATTTCTCAAGAATTTAAAGTGAATATTTATATTTTTATGTTATCAACACCAATCTTCAAATATATATGCAAATACTGTAATTTAAATCAACGTTAAAACTGAATTTGATTCTGAATTTCTTTATCCAGGAAGATATTATGAATCTCACTTCACTCCCTTTGTCTATAAAAATATGTAAACCCTTATTAAAATAAAATAAATTTAAATTTAAATTATAGATTTCTCAAGAATGTAAAGTGAATATTTATATTTTTATGTTATCGACATATCTACCAATCTTCAATTGCATATATTATGGACGTCTTGGCAGTAGAATTAAAGATTTAAATTATATTGTTATCACTTACATTTTTGTGGTGTGTTGTCATACAGTAAACCAAAAAGTCAAGATATGAAACTACAAGATAGATTAAAAAACAGATCTACATATTCAGCAATGACATATTTGATATCAATATGTAAACAAACTGACAAGAGGAAAACCTGTCGTTGTTTTTTCCAAAGAATACTCAAACTCACAACTAGTACAGTGTATAAGTAAGAGATCGATCCACATGGAAAACTATTCACTTCAAGTATCAATTCTAATCGCTAGTAAGAAGATGGGGGGTTTTTGGTGTGAAAAGATCCGCCTTTTAGCAAAGCGGAATCAAGCAAACAAAGTAAATAGATTGTCGAATTCAATGGAGAGAAATAGGTTCACCTACAATTTATCACTTCGATTGATGAATTCGATCCTTGTTTCAGCCTCTAGCTCTTGTCTTTTCCTATCAATGTCCTTGTCCAGATCTTAGGTAAATTACTAGTCCTACGAGTCCTAGCAACCCTTATCTCTAAATAACCCTAACACGGTTAAGATTTAACCTAGAGATAGCATTAAGATTATGAATTAACCAAGGTACACATAATATCAAGCTACGAGTCGATATTCAACATGTATTCAACTTTCTACACATCCAATTAGTCCCACGAGTCCTTAAGGGATATGATTGCCACTTGAGTTAAGGTTCGCTACGAGGAATCTGCAAAACCCTAGCAATTGAATGAATATACTCTAACTAGTTGATCAGGCCAGAGAGAATAAAACACATTCAAGCAATTAAGCACAAGGAAGTCAAAACATTGCAATAAGAATAAGAAGTAGATTAAGAAACTCACAATTCAACAATCAAAGATCCAAACTGTAGGCGAAACCTTGAGAGTTTAGTTGCTCATGCTCAACGGCGCTCTCAACAATGGAATAAAGTGCGTAAAGTTCCTGAAAATAATAACTAGAAAAGCCTTAAATAGTGTTTAGAAAGTCGGCCAAAATAACTTAATAAAAACCCTAAGTAAAATCCATTCAGAACGGCGTGTTTCTGTGCGGGCCGCGGCGCAGGCAACCAAGGTCGCGGGGCTGCCGGCGATCAGCGAAGTCGCTCGTCAGAGGTTCGGGCCGCGGGGCGGCTAGCTTGACCGCAGGGCGGCTTTTACTGTTCACAGCGATTTTTCCGTTTTGAATTTGGTCTCGATGTCAGCACAAAAGTTGTAGATCTCGAAGCGAGCTTTCCAACGCATGGTTATAATAGTCAATCGGACCACCGAGACCTCCAGAAAGTGCGAAACAAGTTCAGCATATCTGGCGACAACTTCTGCTTACTTGTTCTTCACTTAGGCTCTCTAACTTCGATTCCGCTCCCGGGCTCTTCACTTTTCCTCCTCATTTTCACTCTTCTTTCATCCATGAGCTTCCTCATTCCTTATCGGATCCACATATACATGAAATAATCCATAAAAGCGTGTAGATTCCGACTCTACCAACAAAACGAGTATAAATGCAAATCTAGCTTAAACTATGCATTATGCACATCTAAATCATGCTAAATGCAACCCAATATGCCTACCTAAATGCATGCTATCAAATTCCCCCACACTTAAGCCTTTGCTTGTCCTCAAGCAATTAAAACCAAAATCAAATCAACACCCCACAAACAAGCAATCAATGTAATAACTTTGGTAAAACACTTAAAAACTCAAAGTAGGGAAACGAAGATTGACAATTAACGTCATAACTTGTATAGATGCAATCCAAGGAATAAAGCAAGCATATTCATTCAACCTCACCAGGAAAATGTGTTTTCACTCTCGCTCATGTGTTTAGGGTTAAACATTCACGCTCAACTCAATCCTTGAAAACTTAGCTACAACAAAATTGCGTCAGTGGTCTAAATCTCCACCGCTAGTGACTTCACATGCAACCAAAATCATGAGGTCTTTTGAATAGGTTGTAATGGAGCCATGGTAGGAACATCGGGTATGGAAAATATTTAGGCTATGTGGTGCTAAAAATCCGGGAAAAGGGGTTAGTAAACAACCAGAAAAACACCAACACCAAACACTTCAAATACCATTCCAATAACATGTACTCCTTCACAATACAATGCAAGCATACTTCTTAAATAACCACGCAAACTCATTCATTTTTTTTTCTTTTGATAATGATTTTTTTTTCTTTTTTTTTCTTTTTATTTTCTTGACTTTTACCCCTAAGTGAATTTTATCCTCCTTAGGTCCCAAGCAATAAGCACATAAAAACCGTCTCTATGAAGTACAAATGAATCACCCAACATAATTTCTCAACTCAAAGCAACTCCATCAACACATCAAAATATTCACCAATTCTTCTCCTAATTCTCGGATGGGTCGGGCTAATAATCGGCTAGGACGATTTTGTGGAGCTAACAAAATAGGCTTATAAGGCTCAAATTGGCTTCAAGCAAAGAATAGTGTATACAGGTGGATAGAGTATAATATGGCTAAAAGAAAATCATGCCTCAATCACTTTAAGGTTACATGCACAATTCATATAAATGCAGCCTCAATAAAAATATCTAAACGCAATTTAAAGAGGAAGTAATCAAGGAGAGTATTCACACACAAAGAAACTAGAGGACATATATGTGTAGTCCCAATAAGGCCAAAACAACTCACAAGGTCAATTTGTTAGAACTTCAATACCACTTAAACTCCAAAGACTATACATCCTCAATTTTCTCATCAATCTTGTTCCCAAAGAGTCTCTAAAAACAATTCAAGGCTTCAAACACTTCAAGCAAGTCATGGGGCACATGATAAGATAAATATAGAGGACAAGTAGCATAGATGGAAAAATAAGACCTAAAGTTTATGAGATGCATGATATTTTTGGATTTCTTTTTTGTTTTAGCAAATGCAATATATGAGTAAAAATAAATATGAAAACATAAATAAACATGATGTGGAAAATCTATCTATATGTAATGCAATCCCTCCCCCACACTTAAATCTTTAATTCTCCTCAATGAATATACATTAAAAACAACAAAAGATCAAAATATGAAGGAAAGAGAGAAAACTGACATGCTAATTGCAGTGTTGGTAGGTCTGGGAATGGATGAAGGGAAACCTGTTAGTCCCGTCAGAGGCCGCGGGGCGGCTAAGGACTTCACCTGGCCGCGGGGCGGCCTTTCCTATTTGTCATTTTCACCTCGTCTTTTCACCCTGTGGTGTTAGCACCCCACGAAAACAAACAAAAACCCAAAACAAAAAAATTAACTTAATGCAATTAATAGAATCTAAATCTAATGACCTTGGGTTGCCTCCCAAGAAGCGCCTTTGGTTAAGGTCGTTGGCTCGACAGTGTATTCATCCACTCATTCAAGACTCAAGCGGACATCGTCAGCGCCCTCAAAAGAAAATCAAACTCTCGGGCCCAACTGATATTCGAATGCATACTGTAGATGAAACAATTGGTAATTAAAAATTTAGCAATGAGAACCATTACCAACTTACCCTTCATTCGAGCTTGATTCTCCCTCGAGGGTATGTAGGACCACCAACACAGTTCTGTTGGTGGCTTGTTGATATAGTGTCTCCATGGATCGACATATTCACCAAAGCCTCCCAATTTGCAAAAAGTATCAGTTTCTTGTTCGGGAACCACAGAAATTGGTTCCGAACTTGGCTCCTTGATAGGCGAGTTGGGGATGATTTCTACGAATGAAGAGAGCATCGAAACATACTCAATCTCTAGGGATGTCTCTTGAGATTTCGTGTCGATAACCACTAGATGCTCTTCTTCATTATAAGAGAATTCATCATTGCTTGCATCTTGGCTTTCATCAAGTTGAGGAATAGAACATTGCTGAACTATCAACTCCTTCACTCTTTTAGAGAGTCGGATAATTGCTTCCCCATTTTGATTCATAGCTTCCCCAGTTTGATTCATAGCTTCCCTAGTTTGATTCACTATCTCACATAATTTCCCTATTTGCTCCATCAAGACAATGGTTGACTCTTCCGTGGACGGGTCAGAGTACTCCATTGGTTGAAACGTCGAAGTGTAGGATTCTTCATCCGCCGATTGGTCACCCATGTAGCAGAGAAGATCCCATAATCCCGACACTCCTAAACCAGCAAAGCTTCCATTGTTTGTGGACCTGGAAAGTTCTCGGGTCTGAGGAGCCATGCCCTCAAAAACGCAAACCACCACATCTCGCAAACTATCTCGAAAACCCCGGGAATTACGGATGTTAAATAAATTTTGCACTCTTTTGAGGTAATTGTGAAAATATTATCCCTGAAACTGCCATAACTTCAACATCAAGAAATATTAGCAATAAGGTGTCGTGAACCGTAAGATAGGTCCACGATGGGGTTAGATGTAAATATATACAAAAGTTAGCGATTAAAAAAAACACAATAAATTGATAAGAATTCCCCGGCAACGGCCCCAAATTTGACAAGAGGAAAACCTATCGTTGTTCTTGCCAAAGAATACTCAAACACACAACTAGTATAGTGTATAAGTAAGAGATCGATCCACAGGGAAAACTATTCAATTCAAGTATCAATTCTAATCGCTAGTGAGAAGATGAGGGTTTTTGGAGTGAAAAGATCCGCCTTTTAGCAAAGCGGAATCAAGCAAACAAAGTAAATAGATTGTCGAATTCAATGGAGAGAAATAGGTTCAACTACAATTTATCACTTCGATTGATGAATTCGATCATTGTTTCAGCCTCTAGCTCTTGTCTTTTCCTATCAATGTCCTTGTCCAGATCTTAGGTAAATTACTAGTCCTACGAGTCCTAGCAACCCTTATCTCTAAATAACCCTAACACGGTTAAGATTCAACCTAGAGATAGCATTAAGATTATGAATTAACCAAGGTACACATAATATCAAGCTACGAGTCGATATTCAACATGTATTCAACTTTCTACACATCCAATTAGTCCCACGAGTCCTAAAGGGATATGATTGCCACTTGAGTTAAGGTTCGCTACGAGGAATCTGCAAAACCCTAGCAATTGAATGAATATACTCTAACTAGTTGATCAGACCAGAGAGAATAAAACACATTTAAGCAATTAAGCACAAGGAAGTCAAAACATTGCAATAAGAATAAGAACTAGATTAAGAAACTCACAATTCAACAATCAAAGATCCAAACTGTAGGAGAAACCTTGAGAGTTTAGTTGTTCATGCTCAACGTTGCTCTCAACAATGGAATAAAGTGCATAAAGTTCCTGAAAATAATAACTAGAAAAGCCTTAAATAGTGTTTAGAAAGTCGGCCAAAATAACTTAATAAAAACCCTAAGTAAAATCCATTCAGAACGGCGTGTTTCTGTGCGGGCCGCGGGGCAGCCAACCCAGGCTGCGGGGCTGTCGGCGATCAGCGAAGTCGCTCGTCAGAGGTCCGGGCCGGGGGCGGCTTTCACTGTTCACAGCGATTTTTCCGTTTCGAATTTGGTCTTGATGTCCACACGAAATTTGTAGATCTCGAAGAGACCTTTCCAACGCATGATTATAATAGTCAATCGGACAACCGAGGCCTCCAGAAAGTGCGAAACAAGTTCAGCATATCTGGCGACAACTTCTGCTTACTTGTTCTTCACTTAGGCTCTCGAACTTCGATTCCGCTCCCGGGCTTTTCACTTTTCCTCCTCATTTTCACTCTTCTTTCATCCATGAGCTTCCTCGTTCCTTATCGGATCCACATATACCTGAAATAATCCATAAAAGTGTGTAGATTCCGACTCTACCAACAAAATGAGTATAAATGCAAATCTAGCTTAAATATGCATTATGCACATCTAAATCATGCTAAATGCAACCCAATATGCCTACCTAAATGCATGCTATCACAAACTGATATCAATTTCGATTTATAGTTAAAAATATTAGAAAAGAAAAAAAATATTTAAACAAACTGATATCAATTTTTAAAAAATTTATATAAAATTAGTTAGTGTTATCTCCAAAGGGCCTCATCAATAGTGAAAAAATTGATATATCCAAAGTGGCTGATCAATGTTTATTTTATAAATGAAAAAATATTAACAAAGGAAAAAATATTGATTAAAAATTGTTGTAAGATGAAATTCCAGATTCCTCCACAAATTTGATTTATTGTTGTCTGTCATTTCTAAAGCTATGCTCATAAATCTGATTTTGGGTAAATGTCAATAAGGTATGTATTTCCATTATATAATTTTAAAGGCATCAAATATATCAAATATATAAAGGTTAATCGGAGTTCAAAATAGACTTTTTTACTTCCCACAACTATGAAAAGACTCCATCACTTGAGGAGATACACACTCTTGTGGTAAGGATACAAGAAACTGGAGCTGACATAGTAAAGGTTGCTACAACTGCACAAGCTATTACAAACAGATTTACAGTGAATGTTTCACTTTCATTTACAACGCTTGCATCCATTGAATTAAATCTATTTGGCCATTGAGCTGTGAGTAGGATATCTCTGCCACATTTTTTACGTTGATTTCTTGTACCTTAGACAGAGTTACAGTGTGAAAATGGTGATTTGTTAATGCAGATCTGAATGATTGTACTTGTAATGGGTGATAAAGGATTTATGTGAAGAATACTTTATGGGAATTACCAAGTTCAATACAGATACTGATTCAGTGCTTCAAATGTCTGATCATTTTGTTTTCCCTTATGGTGAGGGCCCGTATGCATTTCATGGTTTGATTCCTTTGATTATGGATTCAAGTTGTCTGCTTACATGACCCGTAATTAGTCAATTTGCTTCATATCATTTCAGATAAAGAATCGGGAGTTTCTATTCAATATTGTTATTGTGAAAACTACATTTACACTGTTGGATTGTTCAGCTGGTGTGAGATGCATTTGGGTAGTCTGGTCATTAGAGAAAATTTGCAATCTTATAGTGACTTTCATGTTCAAATAACTCTCAAGAGGGTCCATGCATCTGTGTTGAAATAAAAAGATTGCTTTCAAACCTTTTAGTGACTTTCTTGACATTTTGACCCTCATTATGTAGCCAAGCATGTTAGTTTTGTTAATTTGTAAGGAGACTTCTTATGAGTTATTCATGTCTGCTTTACTTCCTTTTAAACCTCAACAGAAGTGTGGGTTTATCCCTTCAGCAAAGTGTGAGAATACTTTATGATGAAGGGAACGTGTTAATCATCTTGGTTTGATGGCTATAAGCTTCTTTTGCTTTGATTGCAATATATTGCAATCACGTGACTTGATATATGTGGTAAAGTAAATGATTACTAGTCAGTACTGCTATGTCAATGTTAGCTAATCATCCAGCGGAGCTCAAGTGTTTCCACCAGCAAACCACACCATATCATTACAAGGCAGATAAAGTATCAGTTCAAGTGAGAGGGAAGAAGATGAAGATGATCGAAAATGACCAAGGTAAACAAAGTAGAGAAACCACTTAAGGAAACATTAATTTGCAAAACAGGGTTACATAGATATAATGTTCCGAAGAGGTATTTTTTTTAAGTCCTGAAGAGGTTACATAGATATAATGTTGGATTCTAGTTACAATAGGTAAAGTAATGCACATGCATTTCAACCACAGGATTACAACATAGAACCTTAGGAGTTAGGAAGATCAAGCTGCATCATTATCCTCAATGGGCAGGCTAAAACGGCATATGGGGCAGCTATGCTTATTTTGAAGCCATGCGCGGATACACTCGGGATGGAAAAGGTGTAAGCACGACATTTTCGTCAAAATAGAAGAACTGTCAACCCCTTGAAGACAGATAGCACAATATTCGCCAACTGAATTGCAAAGCCGACCGATATCGAGGGAATTCACTGCACTGATGGAAGCTGGTTGATTGTGAGGAAGATAATCTCGTACGATCATAGGAATGGAATCCCTGAGATGGAAACAAAACATGATAAAATAACATTAGGGTAAAAAAGAAACACACAAGGCCTACTCAAATAATATATATCACAATAACAATAAGAATTAATAACAGTTGAAGTTAGAAGCATACGAAAGATCTATATCAATCAATGCATCCAAGCTATCCGAGTAGTAAGGATCGTCATGAGGAGAGGGGATATCATCAACACGAAGAACAGTGGATACAGTGACATCAATAATGAGGACTACACCTACCTGGATGTTGTGACCCTCGATGAGAATACACTCGTTTATGTAATTGTATATATGATCAACAGCATAAAGGGTCTGAATACACGAAGGAACCGCTGTTGAAGTCAACATGTACACGACTGTAGACACACTGATTGACTCTCCAGCCCAAGGAAATGCACAACGATATTCATGTGGCCCCTATTCATCTTCTTTGTAATATGAAACAAAAATATGACTTTGACTAAGAGAGGGAAGGTAAGAACCTGTGACTCCAATAATGAAATCTCCACAACAGAAGTGGTAGCCTTCGTATATCGTAGGAGGGGGCACCATTGTTCACCTACAAAAGAAGGAGTTCAGATAAGACAACCGTGGAAGGAGTGAGCTGCAAAAACATAGAATGAAGACAATCAAACATATGAGTGAAGAGGCCAACCAGAATGGAGGTGAAACGGCAGAAAAAAAAAAACAAAATAGTGAATAAAAAACCATTTATATATACTGAATTATAAATTAAGGATAGGAAGTTACAAAAAAAAACCCACATGGGTAAAAAAAAAAACTACAAAACCGCCTATAAAACTACAAAACCGCCTATAAAACTACCAAAGAAGTGGAGGAGTGGGTAAGCTCAGGTAGTTATATATGGACTATCTGAGCTCAGGTAGTTATCTATGACAGATTTTGTAGTCGATTCAAAGACAGAAGAAGTAAAAAAAAAACTACCCATTAAGCAAATAAAGTATCTCAGAAACTCCCTATAAATCTACAAAAGAAGTGGATAAGTAGGTAAGCTCATGTAGTTATCTAGGGTATAGCTGAGCTTGGTGTAAAAAAAAAAGACATAACCCTAACATCCAGAGGGCAATCAACCAAGCTTAGACTAGGTAAAACCCATAGACATGAAAAAATAAAAAATATGGGCAAAACAACCAATGTTGATCATAGATAAGTAGGTGTTATATAGACACACTGATTGACTCTCCTCTGTCAATGAAGATAGGAAGATACGATTACCAGAATCAGGATGATAGCTAGGAGAGTCTCCTGAAAAGAGGTTCTTAAGGAGAGAAGCTCGGCTGGAAAGTCGGCTACTAAACGACATTTTGGAAACACTTGATGCTGGAATACGCTTCGTGCTGTTCCAGTGGAACTGGCAGATCTGCTCCTGGATCCATTTTGGGTATGACCCGATTGATATCCTCTCCATGAGTTCCTTGGAGATCCCTGGACAGATGTTGTACTCATAAAAATCTCAAGAGAAACTCGATGGATGAAGCTAAAAGTTACATGTGGAACTAATGGAAAGCTTCATTACCTTCGTGTTCGAGGAGTTGCAGCCAAAAAATAAAGTGAAGAACTCTAGTTCATGCTCTTCTGTAACAATATAAAGAGGAGTGTCCGAAGATTGCCCTTGAGCCAAAAGACGAGCCTCCAGATATTTCTGGAAACAGTATGGGAATAAGATGAAAAAATACAAAAATGATTGTTAGAAAGTGTTTATGGGTCGTTGGATGATCATACAGAACGTTGTGAATTCAGTGATTAAGTACCTCCAATTCATTTTGGTATCAGTGATAAGCCATCCTTGAAAGAGTACAAAATCACACTTGAAAAATGCAAATGCAGGGAAAATCATTCAGTAGTGTTCTTACCTGACCAAGTTTCAACGCACGGTCCTTTGATTGAACATTTGAATGGAACATCCTAACAGATAGTCAATCCATCGGGTTTGTGCATCCGATGCACCCTTCATAGGCTTAACAAACCAATGACACAAGCAGAAGTGTGAACTTACGTTGAGGTCACCCGAGCGCGAATTATCATACCAAAATTAAAGAAACAGAACAGAGTGAGGAAAAAAGGAAAACGAAATGCATTATATAGAAATTTAAGACCTTTAGTGATTGTATGGCACAAAAGCGTGGATCTTCTATATAACTATTAAATTCCTTTTCCCTTGGGTATTCTGCTTTGCCTCCAACGGCTTTCCAGAAGTCGTCAGGCTCTCCACCTTCCCTCAGTGACAAAGACGGCTAGGATGGCTGCAAAAGATAGCAATGGTAAAAGTGGTGAAAAGTCAAAGACAAAAAGATCAAGAGTCACTTACAAGATAAGAATAAAGTGTTTTGATGACATACATTTAACAACTCAAGCATCCTGTCAAGAAGATCATGATCTCTATTCTCTACTAGAAGTAAGATTCCCAGTCCATTTATAGAAGATAGTTTCAGTTTGCAATACGAAGGCGTAAGTCGAGTTAAGGGAACTTGAAACCTTAAAGTGGATATTGAAATGGATCAAGCACCACACAAACAATATACTGAATCTGAGACCTTGCTTCTGTCATGATTGTCAAAATCAAAGTAGAGAATAGCCAAACAGAGAAAACGATAGCACTATAAAATATCTTACTGGGTCAACTTCAATGGCTTACATGTTATTTGGATTCTGGACTAGTTGCCTGGACACGGAAAAGAGTCGTCTCAGTGCCATTATAAATTTGGTATTGAATGTCATTTAGAGCAATATAGCTTATGTACCTTTCGCTCATACCTCCCTACATTAAATATAAAAGGATGAGAAAGCATAAAGCAAAATGTAAGCATACAAAATCTCTAAAACATTGTGATATGAAAACAAACCTTAAAAATTGATTAATGTTTGCATAATCCAGAAAAACGGATCTGGCTCCTTGGCCTCTATGATTTGAGCCTTAAAAACAGTAACACAGAAGGTGAATTAGCTGTAACACGGTTATAATTAGATTAGCGAAAGCAGCAAGAGGAACAATCTCTACTAAAATAAGAAAACTCACTACGACTAAAGCTCCTTTTATAGAGTTGGCCATAGAAATCATTTGGGATAGAGCTTCCAAAATATCTTCCTATCAAATATAGTAGGGAAAAATAAAAGAATAGATATAAACATACCTAAAAAAAAGACAATTCTAACATTCAAGGCTGGGAGATTGAAGTGGATCAAGCACCACACAAACAATAAACTGAATCTGAGACCTTGCTTCTGTCATGATTGCTTATATGACTGTTCAACCTAAACATAAAAAATTTGGGACACAAATGCCTAAATAATACAGCTCATGAAAGGGTTGGATGTAACTAAAGGCTAAGCAAGCTTGAAGGGCGAAATCAGAATCGAAGCCCCAAAATCTCTAAAAGGATGAGAAAGCATAAAGCAAAATGTAAGCATACAAAATCCCTAAAACATTGTGATATGAAGACAAACCTTAAAAATTGATCAATGTTTGCATAGTCCAGAATAACGGATCTGGCTCCTTGGCCTCCATGATTTGAGCCTTAAAAACAGTAACACAGAAGGTGAATTATCTGTAACACGGTTATAATTAGATTAGCGAAAGCAGCAAGAGGAACAATCTCTACTAGAATAAGAAAACTCACTACAACTAAAGCTCTTTTTATAGAGTTGGCCATAGAAATCATTTGGGATAGAGCTTCCAAAATATCTTCCTTTCAAATATAGTAGGGAAAAATAAATGAAAAGATATAAACAATTCTAACATTCAAGGCTTGGAGATTGAAATGGATCAAGCACCACACAAACAATAAACTGAATATGAGACCTTGCTTCTGTGATGATTGCTTATATGACTGCTCAACCTAAGCATAAAAAATTTGGTACACAAATGCCTAAATAATACAGTTCATGAAAGGGTTGGATGTAACTAAAGGCTAAGCAAGCTTGAAGGGCAATATAAAAATCGAAGCCCCAAATAAACAAAACCCTGAAACAAAGACGTAATAGAGTGTAAGAGTTGGGAGTGTAAAGGAGGAATTGACAAGCAAATACATCGTCGAACCGGATTGAGCCACTCTTCGTCATCGGGTCGGCTGTTGGCTGGCAGACCATGAACCACCCTTCCTCCTCGGGTCGGGACATCGTGTTCAGACCATGAACCACCCTTCCTCCTCGGGTCGCCTGCTGGCCGGCAGAAAAAGTAGCCGAACCGGATTGAGCCCTTGTTTGCTCTCTCCCGCGCCGGAACCAGCCTTCCTCCTTTTGATGGCGTGCTGGGCAGCCGGGGCAGGAGCACGTACCACCGGATTCAGCCATTGTCGCCCTCAAAAACCGTAATCGAGGAATGAAAAGGGGAATTGGGACAAAATGAAAGGGAAATTTTTTTCTGGAAAAAGTAATGGAGGAGGAAAAGGGAAATTGGCAGAAAATAAAAGAAAAAATAAACGTCTCTCTAAAAATATGTAGTGCCGAAACGTGGAGGATTCCTTTTCAAAGAAGATGCTTTTGCTATTATATTGCAGGGATAAATATATATATATATATATATATATATATATATATATATATATATATATATATATATATATATATATATTATATTTAATAAAAACAATATTTAAATATTTTAAAAAAAAAATTATCTATTTAGGGTGTGTTTGGTAACGTGATGGATTTCAGTGGATGGGGATGGATTTTGGGGATGGAAGGGATGGAGATGGATTTTGGGGGTGGAAGAGATGGAGATTTCTTGGGAAAATTTTCCGTTTTGTGTTTGGTTGTATTTTTATTTTTTGGTGGATGGAGTAATGGGAAAAGCCCAAATTATCCCCACTTACCCACATGAAAAGACCAAATTTCCCCTATCTTCATGCACCTCTTCTGCTTGACGTATGGCTCTCAGAGATCGATATTTTCTTTTAAAATCAAAAGGCTCCTGCCTCAACAGGGTAGATCGGCGGTGACGAAGAGCTGCACCCGACCACCCTCACCGGAAATCCATCTGGCACCGACAGCACCCGACGCCTCTGCTCCATTCGGTCCTCGAACATGTAAGTTGTCCTCATCTCTCACCTTTGAATAGTGATTTTAGTTCCCGAATTAGGCCAAATTCTTAGGGTTAGCTCATGCATGCAATTGGTGATATATGTGTCAATTGAGTGGGGGGTTTACTTGTGTTTGGGGGTGTGATAAAGGTAGATGCACTTCTTTGTGTTGGACCAATGCGTTCTCGAGCTTTCGCAATGAGTAGGCAAACCATGACATGAATTGCGAATCGATGAGGGTTTGACGTGTTTTGAAAGGTGCATAATCCGGTGTTGATTTTGTTTGCTTGTGTTGGGATGGTTGCTCTGTACCATTCCTCAATTTCTAATTGCGTTTTGTTCTGTTATGAACATCGGAGCTGATTTTGTTGTTCTCAAGCTATGTGTGCACCGTAACTGTCAACAAGCTTCCCCATTGCAATGTTTTCGTTTTCGTTAAAGTTGTTATTGCGTTTTGTTCTGTTCTGAACATCAGAGCTGATTTTGTTGTTCTCAAGCTATGTGTGCACCCTAACTGTCAACAAGCTTCCCCATTGCAATGTTTTATTTTTCGTTAAAGTTGTTATTGCTTTTAATTTGCGTCAAATTCGGATGTTGTTGTGCATCACCATCAGTGGCGGATCTAGGATTTTCGCCAGCGGGGGGCTGAAAAATACAAGGAACGATAATATTTCTGAATAGATTTTCGTAGTCCCAGATCACTAATAATTCCCTATTGTTTATCCAATCGAGTTTTTTCTACTCCTTACATTCTCTACGAACACTAGTAACATCATCTCCAGTTCTCCACTTCCAACCGGTTCAACATTACGCGCGTGATGGATTATAATATGATTGATAGAAGAAATATCTCTACTCCTTACATTATCTCTACAAACACTAGTAACATCATCTTCACTTCCAACCGGTGCAACATTACGTGATGGATTAGGAATATGATTGATAGAAGAAATATCTAACATTAGAAATAGATGACTTAGAACACAAATTGACAAAAGTACA
The DNA here is from genome assembly GCA_037127255.1 of Persicaria tinctoria. Classification (NCBI taxonomy): domain Eukaryota; kingdom Viridiplantae; phylum Streptophyta; class Magnoliopsida; order Caryophyllales; family Polygonaceae; genus Persicaria; species Persicaria tinctoria. The sequence continues at coordinate 33,652,126 of JBANSL010000012.1, read as the reverse complement.
AACTATAAGTATGAAACACTAACCTTTTCAATTAGTATTATATATTCCTATAAAAAAACAATCTCTAAATTACAAATTCAATTCACAAATTCTAAATTCAATTGAATAAATTGATTCTCAAAAGAAAAAAAAATCGAGCTAAGCGGAACCGGAACTAATGTGTAAAAAAACTAATTAGTGTGTAAAAAGAAACCAACTTACTTGTGTAAAAAAAAAATGTGAACTGCTTGTGTTAAAAAAAGAGAAGCAAAGAATTAAAAATAAAAAAAGTGGGTTGTGGATAAATAAAAAGGAAGAAACAAAAGAATAAAAATAAAGTAAACTAATTGGTGTGTAAAAAGAAATCAACTTACTTGTGTAAAAAAAAAATGTGAACGGCTTGTGTTAAAGAGAAGCAGAAAATTAAAAATAAAAAAAGTGGGTCGTGGATAAATAAAAAGAAAGAAATAAAAGAATAAAAATAAAGGTAGGTAAAAAAATTAAGGGAAGGGGGGACAGTGAGCTGGGTGGGGAGCATCGAACCCGTGACCTCTGAGTCAAATCTCCTTCCCGCCTATGCTCACTTACCAACTATGCTAATTAAAACTTGTGCATCATATCCACTCTTATATTATTTATTTTTCTTCCAAAAGTCAGGGTGGGGCTAAAGCCACCGCGAGCCCCCGCGTGGGTCCGCCACTGATCACCATCCTCCGGGGCTTTGCATTCCTCGCCATCCTTGCATTCAGAGATGTTGTTGCTATATCATTCAGAGAGGTTAACCAAATGAATGCATAATAAGTTGAGCAACAAGGTTTTTCATTTTAAAAATTGGTGGAAATAGGCAAGGTAAAGTAATTGAAGAACATCAACGGGCCCTCAGAATTCATTGCAGGCAGTAGAGTTGGTATTTCTGGTGGAAAATGACAAGATGCATCATGTAATTGACCAGATGCAAGGCATATGACCACATATCAAAGCAAAAACCCCAGTTTACAACAATATAAGATGCAAACATTGACACATAAGTGATTAGATGAGGTGAAAGTAATCTCAGGACAGAGATAAACGCCATTTTGACATAGTGTGGGATGCCAACATAAGGAAATATACCAAAAGATGCAATGATTGATGACAAATACCATTAACAACCCCAGTTTTTAAATTCACAGGTTAACCTTATATTAATTAGTTGATCAACATTATGCAAAGAGGCAATGAATGACATCTTGCTATATCATTTCAAAACTCAGAGAGTCTAACCAAATGAATAGGCATAATAAGTTCAACAACAGCGTTTGTCATTTTAAAAATTGGTGAAAATAGGCAAGGAAAAGTCATTGAAGACCATCATCGGGCCCTTAGAATTCATTGCAGGCAGTAGAGTTGGTATTTTAGGTGGAAAATGACAAGATGCATCATGTAATTGACTAGGTGCAAGGCATATGAAAACATATCGAAGAAAAAACCCCAGTTTACAGCAATATAAGATGCAAACTCAATTTCATAAGTAATCAGATGAGGTGAAAGTAATCTCAGGACAAAGATATGCCAACATAAGGACATATACCAACAGATGCAATGGATGATGACAAATATCAGTAACAACCCCATTTTTCCCCAATACAATGCATAAACCCTAAACTCTCAACTCCTACCCCACATGAAAACAACAACACAACCACTAAACCGTAAGATTTGTGAGGCTTTTCGTCCCTGAGGTTCGCAGTTAATAAAGGTCAATCTTTTCAATTTGGAAACATGTAAATATGTTTTCGTTTGTGTGCAGTAACATGTAATCGACAAAAATGGAAACAACTTGGCATATATATTAACAACAACAACCCTAACATGGCCTCAGAAATAAAAAATCTCCGATTGCATTTCAAAATCCCCAAATCAAGAGGATAAACCTTAACTCGAAGTGAACAAGTTCATAGAACCCCTAATCTCTCCACATTTTGAAGGAAACAACGGCGGAGGGCTTCGAAGGTACATGATGATGAGGACGGAGTCGGAAACCTGCTTGATTTCATCGGAGTCCAGCGGCTTTGAGCGGGCAACACTCTTCGATTTTTTGGAGCTCTGCGAGGGAAGAGTGTTGTTGAAGATGAAATTGTGAAGCATTCATGGAGGGAGAGGAGGGATGCGAAGGGCAAATCTGGGCTCTTCAGCTTCCCCATCCAGCCTACCTCCTCCAAAGAGGATCGATTTTGCATCCCCTTCCATTCCATGAATCCCCCAAATTCCACCCGACGCATCCCACATATCCACACACACCCAAACACCCGGGCGCGTTTTCCAAAGCCATTTGCCCATCCTATGCACCCTATAAACAGGACACCCAAACACGGCCTAAATTACATGAGATTCAATTAATGGTAGATCGATTAGGAAAAAAAAAGATTTACCTTATAAATGTGAATTTTATTTATATTTTGAGAGAATCGAAATAAAAGATATTTATTTATTATTAACGTATACTCTGTACACGGAACAGGGCCGACACTAGTATACATATACTAAAACCGATGTATAGCATCCTATATGGCGCGTTGTGATTGATTTTAAGATAAAAATTCCTATGTGTCGCGTTGTGGTTGATTCTAGGATAAAAAATAATAAAATAATATGTTGTCATAATTTATAGAAATTAGCCACAATCTGTCTATCTATATATTTTAGTTAATTGAAAAAAATATAAAAAACAAATTTCATAGTCACACTTATCAAAAATATTATTCCGTAATAGATAAATATGCACGTAGTATTTAATAAGTGTTATTTTATTTATATCTAGATTATTTTTTGGCAAAAAAAGTTATTTTTATTTAGATTATTGTTTTTATTTTATTTATTGGAATCTATCTAAATTATTTATAATATTGTATTAATGTATTTTCGGTGCACGGGACGGGACCTATACTAGTGTATTTAATATTACCAGTGATGGGTCCAAGATATTATAATGTAACTCAAATAAAAAGGATGTGTTATATATTATATTATATAGCTAGATAGATCGATTCATGATCTAATTGCAGTTGAAATACACAGATCTTCATTAGTCTTTTTTTATATAAAAAATACTACTAGTTGTTGCTGAAGATTTGTCTGACAAAGAAACTAACATTAAAAATATAAAGATTTTATGCATATCCATGCAATTTCAATATCTACATCCAATAAACAAATCTCCCTTAATCTTATATACAAAATACTACTAGTTGTTGCCGAAGATTTGTCTGACAAAGAAACTAACATTAAAAATATGAAGATTTTATGCATATCCATGCAATTTAAATATCAACATTCAATAAACAAATCTCCCTTAATCAATGGCTTTCAAGCCCCAATTTTAAATTAATGATGAAGAACAGGTCAAGCTTAAAGTCATCTAAAAGATAAGTATGTGATGTGGATAGGGGAAGATAAATATATCCGTAATTTTAAAAAAATATACCGCTAAACTTTGTAACTCGTTGCAGAAATGGGTATGCAATATGGTGCGGAATACAGTGGGCGTCGCGCCAAACAACCAACTTCAGGAATTTGTTATGGATTCGCAACATGTTGTGGACCCTTTCACAACTTGTCGCGGAAAGATGGAACATCTGGACCAAACGAGGGATAAAATTAAGGATAGAAACAGAAATATAATAAAATAATTTTTAATACTAAATAAAATTATTAAAAATATTAAAAATAATATATATACACAAGATAACAAAGTAGTGACAAAAAAAAATAGTAATAGAAATACAAAATAATAATAAAATAAAATAAAAATATATTGAATAATAAGAAGTTGGCAAAAAATAATACTCCCTCCGTTCCATAATACATGTCCTTTTTCTTTTTTGGCACGCTTTTTAATGAGTGAAAAACTCTATAAAATATTATTTTTGTAATTAATTTTTTTTATATGATATGATACTCATTAGTAATAAGTATCATATCATATAAAAAAATCAATTAAAAAAATTATATTTTATAGAGTTTTCCGCTTATTAAAAAGCGTGCCTAAAAGAAAAGGGACATGTATTATGGAACGGAGAGAGTAATAGAATTAAAGATAAAATTTAGGATAGTAGCAGAAATATAATAAAGTAATGACCCAAATATAAATATTCGTATTACGTTTCGAATGTTAGATACCTTCGTTCGGATCTTGCAATCCAGGTACGGGTTGAGGTTTCAAACCTCAAAAATTAGATTCAGAAAGTGGGGATTTCGAACTCCAAAACAAGAGAAGTGTCGTTGGGTACCTATAATCTGTCCTATAGACTAAGTCGTTCAAATCCTTTTTCAATTTAAAGCAAGCAACCCAAAATCGTAATACAACTTGCCATGGTGGAGCCGGGTCAAAACCAAAATACGAAAACACGAATCTATGAAATACTCAGGTTAAGTCTGGTGGAGTCAGTCTCTCGGTTGGCAATCGTCCAATAGATGTCTCGTACGTCGTAGAAGCATCGAGCACACATCAATATGCATACAAGCCTAAAAATAATACATGGCGTGGGATCAGGCTGAGGCTCATATAGGTGACTAGATCCCACTGTAGGTACACATATGCGCTAACCCTAAATAAAGATGCTTCAATGCAGAGCGGAATTTAAACATGCAAGTCATGCTTATCAAGATATATATAATATGCAGAAAGTGCGGTAATGGCCCAAAGAATGCCAAGTGAAATATCCCACTTCTACATATGCCCCTCTTCCATTAAGGCAGAAACTGGCTAGGTCGGTGCTATAGCATAGCAATCTCATCATCATATATGCACATCAATAATCAATCATCATCATCACCTCATCATCATGCTCATATCGCAATCATGCTCATCTTCATAATCAAGCTCATAAAACAATCAAGCTAATATCATATCTCGTGACCATAATGACTCAGACAAACCTGATGGAGCTGGACTATCCTATAACCGTAGTAAAGATTCCAGAACTCACAGATAACGATCGTTCTGCTTTCCAAAGACATTGAGTAAACGAATGCTCATTCAAGTGTGCAAACCTAAGCAATATACTACACGAATCATGCTCATATGCTTATGCAACACCTAGTATATCATGTGACTACATGCATATGAGAATCAATCTAAGTAAGCTCCACGAGGGAACTTACCTGCAAAGCCGAACAGCAAGGCGATAGTAGGTAACGGAAATCCAACAAGTCAACAAGCACCTAATATAAATAAGGAATACATAGAACCTGAAGGTTCGATAATGTAAAACAAAGTAATGTAAAAATACTCTAGAAGGGGGGTTGAATAGAGTATGCCAATTTTTCGCAGATAGTCTCAAGGCTTTTGAAGCTCGTGCAAAACCCTTTGAGATTAGACTTAGTCTTTTCTCTGAAAACCCGAATCACAAAAAAGTTAAACAATTCGAACCAAGTGCGGAAATAAGGTAAAGCAGTAAGTAAAGGACGCAACAAATTGTTAACGAGGTTCGACACGAACTTGGCCTACGTCCCCGCCTAGGGTTCTTCCACAACCCTTGGATTCAACCGGCTTTTATTGATTCACAAGACTTAGGATCCTAATAGCTCACCGAGAAGCCTCTCTCCTATACAATTGCAATCTAGTCAACTCACGTTCCCTTGGAGTCCTAGACCAATCTAGAAGAGCCCCACCTCTCTCAGCTATCTAGTACAATCCTCTTACACTTAGTGAATCAATCACCTAGTGTCTACTTCGTGAGTTACAAACTCTTGAGTATAACACTCTCTCGAAATATATCCTATAAGCTCACTGTGTATCTCTCAAACGCTTTGAAACAAAATATAAGACTCTTAAGAACAAGCAGAGACAACACGCTGAAGAGAGAAGTATGCTTGAAGGCCGATTATGCAATGATATTCGTGAATATGCGCCAGTTCTCTCTCTCTTCTTCATCTCCTTTATATAGTGAAGATCATCGGCGCCACTTGAGAAAGGAATCTTCTCCAACAGCTAGTCTGATCATGGCTATATTTGTAATCTTCTATTCTTGGAAAGTCTGAAGCCATGATCTCCAATTTTATTCTCCACGTTTATTCAGCCCAATGAAAGAGATATAATTCAAAAAACTTCCTGAAATGTTAGTGCATATATAATAATATCTGGAAGCATATAATAACATATAGTAATATTCGGACATAATATAATAAAGTACATGTTTTGTGTTTCATCAACACAGCTGTCGCTTCAAGACCTTTGACACAAACTGTCTGTCAAAGCCTTTGAAACTGATTCCGATTTTCATCAAAGGGAGTGGAGTTATCAGAACCAAAAAAAAAAAGGAATGCAATAAGCTACAATGCTACTAACCACTCACAAAGAGACCACATTCCTAAAACGTTTCAAAATACGAGAAAACATCCGAAAGCCGAAATATCCGAAGACTACCAATTCATATCCATTCTCATAATTTATCATCATTCTCAAGTCCAAATCAAGCTCAAGTCCATTTCCAATCGTTCAACAATCCATCGGTCCAACAAAGGTCAATTAAACAATCCATATCAAGTTCGGTAAAAAAGGTCCAAAGTTTGACAAGTTAGGTCAGTCCGTTAAACAAGGTCCGTGAAACATAAGGTTGTTACCAAATCATTAAGTCCAGTTGATCAAACAAGTTTATCGTTAAAGGAATCTCAACATCTCGGTTTAAAAATACAAAGCTGTTCAAAAACATTTCCAAAACATTCAAATCAATACAATCAACCACTTTTTGAATTCCATTAAAATCATATTTTAAATCATTAAAATAATTCCTTTACATAACATATTCAAACCTAGATTTCAAAATCGACAATAAACCCGTCATAGATTGGTTCAACCCAAAAACCAACCAAAGGTCTCGAGAGATCAAGGGAGAAGCCTCGACCAAGGCTACTGGGATCGATTTCGCCGCGGCGAAATGGCCGCTCACCGTGGTGAAATCCATCCCAGGCTCCCTGCGAAGATGGGCACTTGCTGGTCATGAGAAGTTACTTTCACCGCGACGAAATTCGCACTCGCGGCCGCGAATTGTCCTTCTTCCTCCTCTGAATTCTGTTCTAACTCGCCGCGATGACCATGGTTTTGCCACGTCGAGATTCGAACATTTTGGCTCGTTTTTGCCTTGAATCAACTCCATTATTTTCCAAACCAAAATCAAATTAAAGCAAAACCAAACTTGGCTAAAAACAACACATAATGACTCAAACGAGGACTAAAGGGGGATAGCGGAAGAGGGATTACTGAGGTATTCGAAGAAAACTTCAACAAGCTTCAATGGTGGCCTCCCGAGCTCTGAATCAACGAAACAACCAAGCTTAGGAAGGATAGAGGATGAGTAAGAGTCATATGTTACAGAGATTGGGACCAAAAAAAGCAAGAGCGAGGGAGATTTGACTTACCTTCGAGAAACAGGGGAGAGAGGGAGAATGGAGCTCGATCTCGCACTTTCAGGCGCTAGGTTCACTCCGATTCAAACTTAGAAGGTGGGAAAACTCAGTAAAGGTATGCCTTTAAAAGATTTGGAAGAGAAAGGAAGCAAGAGGAGGGAGAACAAGCTAGATTACCGCGAGAAAGACGACTAGGGAACCTTCTGGGCTCCAACTTGCGGCGGTGGACAGGATCTCGTGGTGGAGAAAGACTCCTGCTGGCTTCTGGGCTCCAATCTCGTGGTGGCGACTCAGAACTCGCGGCGGCGAAATCGTTCAAAAGCTACTGTTTTTGCTTGAATCGACGCCTGGCCTCTTCTTATTTGCTAGATCTTCGAAAGGGAGAGAGAGAGAAGGTATGTTTGAGGGTTTTTGAGCTGGGAGAAACACAAAGGAATGAATTGAGAGGTGGGTTTTGAAGATTGAAAGAGGAGGAGGGAAGAAAGTGTTTTAGGGTTTTTCTTGTGGTTTCCAAATGGGAGAGAAGGATTAGGGTTTAGGTTTGGAGCCTCAGATTTTGATGTGGATTCTCTAGGGTATCTTTGGGATTAGAGCATTCAATTTAAGGGCAACATGTGTGGGTGTAATGAGGGTTTATGGAGAAAAAGATAAAAGAGTAAAGGAGAGAGTGGGAGGGAGAGAAAGAGAGAGGTGCACATGAGAGAGAGAGAGAGAGAGAGAGAGAGAGAGAGAGAGAGATCCCGATGGATCCGACTCCGAATCCCGACACTTCAACCCAAATCCCGACTCTTGGAACTCCAAAACAAAATTTCAATCGTTTCAAAATGACCAACGAGACTATAAGTTTTCAAATCCGAAACTCAATAGCGGAAATAAGACCCGTCAACTAGAATTCAAAAGGATGCTGGAATCATTTCAAAGGGTTTTAAAAAATAGCAAGTTTCTCGATAACGGATTTCTGAAAGCTTTCTAAATCATCAATTAAATAATAATTAAATTTTCCGGTCTTTACAACGGTGAAACCTTCATCATCGTTGTCCAGATCTGGCTCCATTATAGTTACCAAAAGCTGAGAATTTCCCTCATACTTAAATATCAGAGCTGATCAAGCCTGAATGTGATGGAAGGACGTGAATGCATTCCATCCTTGAGTTAACTTTTAATGATTACTGCTGTCGACCATTACTCTGACATCGAACTCTTCCCCGGTATGGGACTTAAGGTAGACTTGACGTTCCACAATCCGTCTGCACTCGATCACTTCTAAATTGAAGAGGGAGTTGCTGCACAAAAATGACAGAGGGAGTTGCTGCACAAAAATGGCTACATGTAGTAGCTTCAGCTAAGGGTTTCCGTAGCTGTTGGAAGCTTTGGCGTAGCTACGGCTGAGGCGTCATTGTTTAAATTTGCTTCACCAATGGATATCCCCATAACTACATTCGCTAGAGTTATAGATGAAATCCCAATATTTGCTTCGGTAGGTTCCTTGTCGTAGCTAAACATAATTTAATTTGTTATATTAAAAGAAAACATTATCATCTTGGCTAAAAAAAAGGAAACTAAAATTTGCATAATGAAATTAGTTGAATGTGTTCCTGATATGCGATATATTCTATAGCGCATTTAGTAGTTTTTGTCATCACTTACATGTCATTATGAGAGATATTTGTGAGAACTTGGTGATTCGGAACATGTTGAAGAAGTTGAAGAAATCATGCAAGTTACAGAAGTGAAGAAGATCGGAAGCAGCGGAAGACTGTTGAGTCTGACGCGGCCGCGCTGCACCTGGCGCGCCCGCGCTGCTACCCGACGCGACCACGCTGCTAGGAGGAAGTGGCCGCGCTGATACACCAGATGGAAGAGTTGAAGACAAGGCTGGCGCGCCCGCGCTGCACTTGGCGCGCCCGCGTCGGTCCCTAGAGTCGGATTCTTATCCGATTTTTCCCTATCCTATTAGTTTTAATATTATATTTTTATATTTGTACGGGATGTTAAACCCGATTTAATTAGTTTATATAGGCCGAGAAGGCAGTAGAGAAGAGGAGGTTATTTTCCAGAGACGTATTTTCCTTTTTCCATCATCTCACAAACCCTATGGAGAACTAACTCTCCTTTGTTACACTTGGTTCTTTGAAGCCTTTGATTGATTTGGTTGTGAGTATTATACTCTTGTTCGTCCTTTGTTAATTGTTTCGATCTCCTGAGCTTATTGCTTGATTGCTTATTATTGGTTAATCTGGATTGATCACCTAGGTTTATCGATACTAGTCATATTGCTAGGGTTTCCAATTCCAGGTTTGGAGTTGTAGATTCATTGTAGCAAACACAATCACCATACGCGGGTTGCTTGTGGTAGATTGTGAAGGAGATTCGATTGCAAGCTATTTTAACGGGTTGTTAGAATCGCTTGTATCTCATTATAATTCATGCTTGAATGCTATTGCTTTATTATTTGGTGAAGGTTTTCCCTTGTAATTTGGTGATAAGTGCTTTTAGGACTGGTAGGACTAAAAGCTATTACACGATCTGAATTGAGAACAATTACTGGACATTAGAACTTGAGATTCATAGAATGCGATGATGAACCATCTCAATTGTTGTGTGGATAATTACCTGGTGTGATGCCTTTCCGTCATAAATTCGCAACCTTTACTTGCAACTTGTTCTTTACTATTTCTCACACACAAAACTCCCCCTTGAATCGGTTACTTTTGGGTAATAATACTTGCTCTTACAATTGATTCTGTTTCCCTGTGGGTTCGACCCTAACTTACCTACTATACTCTTTATAGTTTGCATCTTAGGAATTTACTTTGATTTGGCATAACGACCTTAGGCCTGCCAAATTTGGCGCCGTTGCCGGGGAAACGGATTATCTTTGTTCTTGTTTGTCTTATTACCTGTTTGGGTGCGAACCTCTTGCATGGTTCGCACTCGTGCTACTGATCCCCATCTTGTTGATTTTGATTGGGAAATTGACAGGACATACCACCGCCGCCTTAGAGAACAACACCAACATTCCCAACAACCTGATCCAATGGCTGGAAATGTAAATCAGACGCTGCGACAGCTAACAGCAGCAAACATCACACAGCAGGCACCTGCTGTGACAATCCAGGCTATAGGGGATGACAACCATTTTGAGCTAAAGTCTGGGCTGATTCATCAACTGCCAAAATTCCATGGATCGGCTGGAGAAGACCCCATCAAGCACATGGGGAAGTTTCATAATGTGTGCATGAGCATGAAACCAGCCAATATATCTGAAGCACAGATAAAGATGAGAGCTTTTGGGTTCACGCTGGTCGATGCTGCGGATGACTGGTACTACAGTCTCCCTACAGGGAGCATCGATACTTGGCCTAAGCTCCACAAGGCTTTCCTGGAATAATTCTTCCCTGCCAAGAAGGAGAACACTTTGAAGAAGGCAATCAGCAATATAGAGCAGGAAGATGATGAAACCCTCTATGATTACAATGAAAGGTTCAAGAAGCTTTGTGCTAATTGCCCTTTCCATGGCTACAGCACGAAGGACCTAGTCCTATACATCTATGGGGGATTGCTGGAATCTGATAGAAGGATGATTGATGCAGCCTGCGGAGGAAATATTCTGAATGCCACGCCAGAGGAAGCTATGGAGAAGATTCAGGAAATGGCTGAGGGGACTAGAAATTTTGGGAAGTCCACCAGAAAGAAAGGGGTCAACTCGGTAGACTCTAACCAAGCCAAGGATATTGCTGAATTGAAGGATATGGTTAGGAGGCTTACTCTGCAAGGGACTCCTCATCAACTCAAGGCTTGTGAAATCTGCGGTGATAACTTCCACCCAACTGATGCGTGTCCTACACTCCAGGAAGACACCCCTGAAGTGAGTGCTATAGGTGGAAATGGACCTCAGAGACCCAGACATGACCCCTACTCAAACTCCTACAACCCAGGTTGGCGGGATCACCCAAATTTCAGATGGAGGGATCCACCAAACCAACCACATCAGCAACAGCCACCTCCCTACAATTAGAGGCAGCAGGGTAACGCCCCCTCTACTGAGTCCATGCTCAATACCCTGACACAGCACTTCACTGCGCATGTTCAGACAACTGAATCGAGCATAAAAGATATACAGAAACAAATGGGGCAAATGGCTGAAGAAATCACGAGAATGGAGGCAAAGACGTCAGGGGGTCTACCATCTCAAACGGTGGTCAATCCAAAGGAAAACGTCAGTGCTATAACTCTTCGGAATGGAAAAGAGCTGAAAGGTCAGGAAGATGAGGAGGAAAGCACGCCAATCTCCGACGTGGCCACGCCCAACACTGGCGCGCCCGCGCCACAGTCCGACGCGCCCGCGCCACAGACCGACGCGCCCGCGCTGCTTTCTGACGCGCCCGCGTTGCCTTATGACGCCCCTACGTCGAGTCCGATCTCGCATGAATCTGAGCCCTATGTCGATACATATGTACAACCGAATTTTCCCCCTCTCGGGTCGGAGAAACCAAAACCTCCGTTCCCTGAGGCACTCAAAGAGAGGAGGATAATCGATGATTCAGAGCTGTTTGAGACATTTAGCAAGTGTCAGGTGAACATTCCTCTGCTGAAAATGATAAAAGCTGTGCCCAAGTACGCCAAGTTCTTGAAGGAGCTTTGCACAGTGAAGAGGAATCAAAAGCTGAAAGGAAAAAAGAAAGTGAAAGTAAGTGAGCAAGTCTCTGCTATGTTTCAGAGGAGAATGCCGAAAAAGTGCACCGATCCAGGTATGGTTACTATCCCTTGTGTCATTGGAGATGTCAAATTTGATAGAGCTATGCTGGATTTGGGTGCTTCCATAAATGTGCTTCCCTACTCACTTTACAAATCGCTAGATTTAGGACCTTTGCATGAAACTGGAGTAATTGTGCAACTAGTTGATAGGTCTAATAAATACCCTAAAGGAGTAGTAGAAGACGTTTTGGTTATGGTCGATAAGCTGATTTTTCCTGCAGATTTCTTTGTCCTGGATATGGAACATGATAAGCATGATGTGCCTATTCTGTTAGATAGACCCTTTATTAAAACAGCTAGGACAAAAATTGACTGTGTCTCTGAGACACTAACAATGGAATTTGATGGAGAAAAGGTTGAATTCGATTTATACAAGGCTATGAAACATCCTTTTGATGACCATTCTCTGTGCTCTATTGATGTGATTGAACCATTAGCTCAAGATCTATTTGATATTTCTAGGGAGGATGAGTTGTAGTCAATTATTGAGAATGCTATTGACGAATCCTATACAGATTTTTCAATTACATCTAACATGCAGGAATTAGTAGCCCAGATGGATATAGAAGGTGAGTCCCCCCTACTCTTTTGGGCATTGGCCCCAATCTACTGACTCCAAGCGAAGTGCTTGTTCCATCTGTTGTGCAGGCACCTAAAATTGAACTCAAACAACTCCCTAGTCATCTCAAGTATGCTTTCCTAGGAGTTGATGACACTTTACCAGTTATTGTGTCAAGTAAGCTCTCAACGGAGCAGGAGGAAAAGTTAGTGGAGGTTCTAAAGGAGTACAAAACTGCATTGGGGTGGACCATCGCTGACATCAAGGGAATTAGTCCATCTACATGCATGCACAGGATCCTGCTGGAGGAAGGAGCTAAGCCATCACGCCAACCACAGAGAAGGCTCAATCCTCCCATGATGGATGTGGTGAAGAAGGAAGTGCTGAAATTGTTATCAACAAACATGATTTTCCCAATTTCTGACAGTCAATGGGTAAGTCCTACCCAAGTTGTCCCTAAGAAAGGAGGGATTACAGTTGTGGAGAATCAACAAGGCGAGTTGGTCCCTACCAGAACACAAACGGGTTGGAGGGTGTGCATAGACTATCGCAAGCTGAATACAGTAACCAGGAAGGATCATTTCCCCCTCTCTTTTATTGATCAGATGCTAGAACGCCTTGCTGGGCGCCCCTATTATTGTTTTCTTGATGGATATTCTGGATACTTTCAGGTGGCCATAGCGCCAGAGGACCAGGAGAAGACTACATTTACATGTCCTTTCGGTACTTTTGCATATCGCAGGATGCCATTTGGACTATGTAACGCACCCAGGACATTTCAACGATGTATGGTTAGTATCTTCTCCGATTACATTGAAAATTTCATTGAGGTATTCATGGATGATTTCACAGTACATGGGGATAGCTTTGATACTTGTTTGAGCCATTTGGCACTAGTGTTGAAAAGATGTGTTGAAACTAATCTGGTTTTAAACTCTGAAAAGTGTCATTTTATGGTAGAACAGGGAATTGTTTTAGGTCACATAGTCTCTGCAAAGGGTATTGAGGTCGATAAGGCGAAGATTGATGTAATTCAATCTCCGCCTTATCCTACTAATGTGCGCGAAGTTCGTTCTTTCCTAGGCCATGCAGGTTTTTATCGCAGGTTTATCAAAGACTTTTCGAAGATATCCTCACCCTTGTGCGAGCTGCTGAAGAAAGATGTGACCTTTGCACTCACACAAGAGTGCAAAGAGGCGTTCGACCAGCTGAAAGGACGCCTCACTAGTGCACCAATCATTCAAGCACCAGACTGGTCTCGCCCATTTGAGATCATGTGCGATGCGAGCGACTATGCAGTGGGAGGAGTGCTAGGCCAAAAAGAGGGAAGAGCCTCTCATGTGATCCATTATGCTTCCATGACTCTGAATGGAGCGCAGCGCAACTACTCCACCACTGAGAAAGAAATGCTAGCTGTGGTGTTTGCACTAGAGAAGTTTCGACAGTATCTGCTTGGGGTTAAAGTGATTATCTACACAGATCACGCAGCCCTCCGCTACTTGATGACAAAGAAGGAGACAAAGCCACGATTGATTCGATGGGTCCTGTTGCTCAGCGAATTTGACGTGGAGATTAAGGACAAGAAAGGAGCGGAGAATCTGGTGGCTGACCACTTAAGCAGATTGGTGAATGAGGAGGACAAGCCGGAGTCACAGAAACCCATCTTAGGCACGTTTCCGGATGACACATTATGCAGACTCGAGCACAAAAGCACATCGGAGTCTGGCGTGCCCACGTCAACAGCTGACGCGCCCGCGCTGACCTATGACGCGCCCGCGCTGCTCCATGGCGCGCCCGCGCTGCTCCATGACGCGCCCGCGTCATTGCTTCTCAGCTCAACTTAGTCCGTCCTAGGACTTCACTCTATAAGCCCTTGGTACCGGGACATTGTGAACTACTTAGTTTGTGGGGAATTTCCTCCGGATCATACCAAGGCCCAGACGGAGAAGGTTCGAAGAGAAGCAAACCACTATATTTGGGATGACCCATACCTTTGGAAACATTGTGCAGATCAGGTAATTCGTCGTTGTCTTCCAGATAATGAGGTACGATCTGTTCTTGAATTTTGTCATTCTCAAGCATGTGGGGGACATTTTGGTGCCAATAAAACTGCTAGAAAAGTGCTTGAATCTGGATTTTATTGGCCACAAATTTTTAAAGATGCTTATTCTTTCTGCAAGGCATGTGATAGGTGTCAAAGATTAGGGAATATCTCTCAAAGGAATGAAATGCAACAATCACCAATGATTTTTTGCGAAATCTTTGATGTTTGGGGCATTGATTTTATGGGACCTTTTCCTAGTTCTTGTGGGAACTTGTATATTTTACTTGCGGTGGACTATGTTTCCAAGTGGGTGGAAGCGAAGGCCACCAGAACTGATGATTCTAAAGTTGTGGCAGGGTTCCTGAAAAGCAATATTTTTGCCAGGCATGGTATTCCTAGAGCGCTGATTAGTGACAGGGGTACCCATTTCTGCAACAAAACTGTGATTGCCGTGCTTAAGAAATATCATGTCACACATAGAGTTTCCACCGCATACCATCCACAGACGAATGGCCAGGCAGAGGTGTCCAATAGAGAAATCAAAGCCATTCTCGAGAAGACTGTGAATCCTAACAGGAAGGATTGGAGTTTGAGACTTGATGATGCTTTGTGGGCTTATCGCACTGCTTACAAAACTCCAATTGGGATGTCTCCTTTCAGACTTGTCTATGGGAAGGCATGTCATCTTCCTGTTGAGCTGAAGCACAAGGCTTTGTGGGCTGTGAAACGATGCAATATGCAGAGTGACGAGGTTGGAGAACACAGGAAGCTACAGTTAGGTGAGCTCGAGGAGTTACGGTTGGACGCCTATGATAATGCTGCAATTTACAAGGCAAAGACCAAGGCATGGCATGACAAGCACATCCGTAGGAAGGACTTTAAAGCTGGTGACAAAGTCCTACTTTTTCAGTCTCGCCTGAAACTCTTCGCTGGGAAGCTCAGGTCAAAGTGGGGGGACCATACATTGTTGCTGAAGTTTTCCCACATGGAGCTGTAGAGTTATATGAACCGAATAGCCACAAGAAGTTCAAAGTCAATGGTCAAAGGCTTAAGACATACTATGAAGGGTTTCCAAAGGAGGCTATGGATGAGTTAGTTTTGGAGGAGCCAAATGCAGAGTTAGAATAATCAAAACGGCTCAGTCGAGCCAGCGACATGAAACAAAGGCGCTGCTTGGGAGGCAACCCAAGGTATTGCATTCTTTCCTTTAACTCGATTTTATTCTAACTTGTAGGTAATAAAGACGGAGTTTCTGGTGACGAATTGCACCCGCATTTCGGACCCACTGCACCCGCAGTGTTAATTTTCGTCAAAAAAAAAATAAAAAACTAAAAATAAATAAAAATAAAAATTCGACCACGGGCTGGAAAACCCACTTCGGGCCAGCCCGCCAGCTTCAAGCCCATACCATCACCATCCCTCAAATAGAATAAAAAAAAACCCTACATCCCCCACACTCTCTCACCTCACACCAAACATCCCCCTCAAACTCTCTCACCACACTCCACATCCTCTCCTCCCAAATCCACCCCACACCCACCATCGCAACTCACTCCCCTGCGCCACACTCAGCCACCGGCGAGCCCCCACCAGGACCCCTACAAACCGGCACCGGAGGAACATCGGCGGGCTCCACATCGACAAGCCGCTTTCGACGATTTCCGGATCTGCAGAAATCGCCGACGCGGCCGCGCCACCCCTAACGCGCCCGCGCCTGTCAGAGAAACCCACCAGGAGACTGACACCCCGACGCGGCCGCGCTGCTACTCGACGCGCCCGCGCCACCTCCAACTTGGCCGCGTCTGCCCCTGCGCCGAGACTCCGCTGTTCTTCGTGAGTTACTTCCGCTGTCCTTATTTTGATTCCGACTTAGTCTTCTTATCTATCGAGTATGAGTTCATTAGAGGAAGAGGCGATTCGATCTGATAATGGGTTAGATTTGTCTGAAGATGAGTGGGGTATTTATAATAAGGTTAGCTGTGTCAGTTCTACCAAATACTTGCATAGACCGACACTTCAGAAATTTCAGATGCTAGAGTGTATGTAGCAATGTCTAGCTCACGCAGGTATTGGTGACTTTATAGAGTTGGGATCTGTAGGATATCCGGAACTGTGCAAGCAGTTCCTGGCGACATATCAGCTATACCTTGGAGAAAACAGAATTAGAGGGGTGGCTTTCAGATACAATGGCACTACTTACAGGGCCTCTGCAGCAAGGCTGCGAAAAGCTTTGGGGGTCACTAAAGCCCCAACTGATGGATGGGTGACAGCCGCGACCGACCCAGACCTAGCTGCATTCTTTAGAGCGGTGTCGGGAGAGGACTTCTTGACCAGTAACGAGTACAACAGCAGGATTACTCATCCTGTCTTCCGTATGTTGTGCAAGATCGTTTCTGGGACGTACTATGGGCTGATCACAGATACAAAGCTTTCCATGACGCACCTGAGGTTTGCGTACAGCGCCGTGCCTACTGCAGATTATACGCCTGACTGGGTTAGGCTTTTCTTCGATGGGCTCGAGAGGATCAGAAAGGATCGCAGTGCCGTTGGACCAGAAATGGTCCAGAGCGGCCTTATTACTCGAGTAGCCATTGCTGCAGGAGTTGGGCAAAATGGTTTGCAGGAGTTGGAGGCGCAGGTCATGGCAAGGACGTATACAGAGGAGTATCTGCGGAGGTGTTTGATGCTGGATACTGCACCGGATGGGGGAGCCATTTGGTGCACGGGCAAGAAGAAGGAGCATCAGTTCAGGCTCCGTAAGCCCCTTCCGTGGTCTGAGACTTGGTCTGATTGATACATTGAGGCAGATTACTTTCCGACGTCAGTTCTGGGTAGAAGGCGTCGCATGGAGGTGGGTAGCAGTAGTGGCACAGCTGGAGCTGCCACGATGGAGGATGCGCCTGTGGCTCAGCAGGCTTTTGTTCAGACAGATACACAGGGTTTCACACAGAACCCACATCAGGAGATGCCTGCTTATCAGACCCCGTCTCACGGTTGGGATTCTCAACCGACATTTCAGAGCCAGCAGGATGCACATCAGTGGGCCCCTTGGCCCGCACAAGCTTTTCAGGATGCCCATCAGCAGCCCCACCAGTGGGGCTACCTGGTTGATCAGATTGGCCTTCTGCGCCAAGACGTGGGGAGTTTGACGACAGTGACGAACCAAATTCTCCACCAGCAAGCCGACATCTTAGAGGGCTTTGGCGAGTTCAGAGAGATGAGGGGGGAGCTGCGCCGCATGCGAGAGGACTACTCTCGCCACTATCCACCCCCTTAGTGAGTCCTTCTGTTTCCATTCTCCCTACTTATTTCTGTCTTCTTTCACATTGAGGGCAATGCTTCATTCAAGTATGGGGGAGGGAAAGGATTCACACATCATGTACATATTTTATTTCAGCATTATTTGTGTACAGATTCTGCACTTGTTAAAAAAAATAATAAAAAAATAAATGAAAAAAAAAAGAAAGCAATCAAAATCCTAGGATGGGTTGAAAACCCGAAAGGGCGACTCAGGCAAAAAGCAGGTAGTCTGGCAAGCCTTAGGCTTTGGCAATATGAGACTTGAGGGAAGTGAGAATGTTTATGTGAGTACCATCTTTGAAAAAAAAAAATGAGTGGCTTGGTGAAAACCCGAAAGGGCGCCTTGGCAAGATGAGCGTTTACTTTGAGTGTTTAGGATGGATCTCTTGGCGAAGGTGACATAAGAAGTGGAGTGATAAGGAGGTTTTTGGGTAGGCCACTGGGAGCTATAAGGTGTAGATGGTTGAGATACAATTGTAAATCTCATTTCCTATTTTGATTGTCTTTTGTGCTGATTGTTGAGATGGTGAAAACTACTAGTACTTAGTGTTCATTTTCCTTGTACTGTCTGTGAACCTTTGAGATTTATGGTGAGAGTAGGCTAGCTTCTATGCTTACTCGGGATGAGTAAAGGTTTAAGTATGGGGGAATTTGATATGCGATATATTCTATAGCGCATTTAGTAGTTTTTGTCATCACTTACATGTCATTATGAGAGATATTTGTGAGAACTTGGTGATTCGGAACATGTTGAAGAAGTTGAAGAAATCATGCAAGTTACAGAAGTGAAGAAGATCGGAAGCAGCTGGAAGACTGTTGAGTCTGATGCGGCCGCGCTGCACCTGGCGCGCCCGCGCTGCTACCCGACGCGACCACGCTGCTAGGAGGAAGTGGCCGCGCTGATACACCAGATGGAAGAGTTGAAGACAAGGCTGGCGCGCCCGCGCTGCACTTGGCGCGCCCGCGTCGGTCCCTGGAGTCGGATTCTTATCCGATTTTTCCCTATCCTATTAGTTTTAATATTATATTTTTATATTTGTACGGGATGTTAAACCCGATTTAATTAGTTTATATAGGCCGAGAAGGCAGTAGAGAAGAGGAGGTTATTTTCCAGAGACGTATTTTCCTTTTTCCATCATCTCACAAACCCTATGGAGAACTAACTCTCCTTTGTTACACTTGGTTCTTTGAAGCCTTTGATTGATTTGGTTGTGAGTATTCTACTCTTGTTCGTCCTTTGTTAATTGTTTCGATCTCCTGAGCTTATTGCTTGATTGCTTATTATTGGTTAATCTGGATTGATCACCTAGGTTTATCGATACTAGTCATATTGCTAGGGTTTCCAATTCCAGGTTTGGAGTTGTAGATTCATTGTAGCAAACACAATCACCATACGCGGGTTGCTTGTGGTAGATTGTGAAGGAGATTCGATTGCAAGCTATTTTAACGGGTTGTTAGAATCGCTTGTATCTCATTATAATTCATGCTTGAATGCTATTGCTTTATTATTTGGTGAAGGTTTTCCCTTGTAATTTGGTGATAAGTGCTTTTAGGACTGGTAGGACTAAAAGCTATTACATGATCTGAATTGAGAACAATTACTGGACATTAGAACTTGAGATTCATAGAATGCGATGATGAACCATCTCAATTGTTGTGCGGATAATTACCTGGTGTGATGCCTTTCCGTCATAAATTCGCAACCTTTACTTGCAACTTGTTCTGTTACTATTTCTCACACACAAAACTCCCCCTTGAATCGGTTACTTTTGGGTAATAATACTTGCTCTTACAATTGATTCTGTTTCCCTGTGGGTTCGACCCTAACTTACCTACTATACTTGTTATAGTTTGCATCTTAGGAATTTACTTTGATTTGGCATAACGACCTTAGGCCTGCCAGTTCCCTATTATATACACCACAAATTAACGTTAGATCTGATGTTGTAACAATGTTCAATTTGACATTGTAACAACGTCACAGCCGACGTTGTACTTAAACCATCATTTTGCCTCGGGGAAAAAATTCAGACGTTGTAACAACGTCGGATTCAACGTTGTAATAACATCAAATTGGACACTGCAAGCTGAAATCCCAATGGGTTCGATCAGGCTTAGCAACGTCCAATTGGATGTTTTACACAACGTCAAATCTAACATTATTGCAACGTCAAGTTGGACGTTGTATGTCCAGTAAGTTCAGCAACCCCTATAAAAGGGGTATGAAGACCGCATTTGAAAATATAACACAACAATTCCACATTTTCTTTCCTTCCACACTAGTTAAAACTGAACATCGCGGATGAAATCCCCGCATTGGTTTTGTAATCAAATGGGTTTGGTACCCAATGCTCTAGGTGGAGTCTGACTGTGCTTGTTGCCATCCAGAATATAGTGGCATTCATCATTGCATGCTGTTTTGAGTTGAGTGTGAAAATAAGACTCACATTTCCGCACCCATCGAGTTTGAGTGCGCGTACTGCAACCGTTTTCGTCCCGGCATACCTTCAGCTTATTACTGGAGGGTTGGGGACCTTCTCCTTCAACGTATTCGGCCATTCTTCCCCAATTTAAGCGTACATGATCACGTTGACATAGCTCAACAAGCAGGGATACTTGTGAGGGAGGCAAATATGGAGGTCCAAAGCTTTGCATTCAACGAGTTAAAAATTCAATTCAGTCCAAAGACAAATTATTTAGAGCTTAGTTGATTGTTAAAAAAATGTTATTGTTATCCGTGTTGTATTTGTTTGTTTTAGTAACCTTGATGTGTTATCTAATAGTTATCTATGAAGTGAAACGTTGATAGGTGAATGTTTGTTGGTGTCAATACGTAGAAACCATCAAAAACAATAATTCAAAAAAATGAACTACAAAATAAAGTATAACCACTAAATACAGATAATATATCATAAACAAAAAAAAATATAGTGTATATAATGAAAATATCTAGTGTAGCTCATGATATGCTCATACATCTGGTCAAATTGAGGATGTTCAACCAATGCCTGAATACCCTGTGTCATCTCGTGGACGCGGTCCTGGTGCTCAGTAGCCTCAGCTGATCCGATCACGTCGTTTGGGTGCGTATGCGCAGCTGGTGGATCATCAGTTCGTATCACTTTCGTAGGCAACACATGACCTCGTCTCTAGGACTGGAACCAAGAGAGGTAGTCAGTTGAGATGCCTCCTTGACAACTCTCGTGCGTCCTCTGGTGATCAGTGATAGGGTAGAATCTGTTAGGGTCCTCTGATGTCCAACGGTTGTGCTGCAGGACAAACATCATGACGTAATGCCTCTTCATCCGCCACAGTCATTGTGCCACGGTGGGAGGGGTGACGTCCAATGGGAGCTCCTGCACGCGACCGGATTGTCAGAGCACCCTATCTGGCATTTACGGCCCCTCGACGTCATAGAATCTGATGGTGCCTCAATAGGTGAAGGGTTGTAAGGCAGGCCATACATCTCCTGTAATAGAGGCTCTAGCTGGAGTGGCTGATAGGCAGGGGCAGGGTTGTAAGGCAGGCCATCAATCAGCAACCCCATTAGACAAGCGACATCATGGAGTGTGATGGTCATCTCACCCTAGGGAAAGTGGAAAGAGCTCGTCTCCGGCTGTCAGTGCTCAATGAACACAATCAACAACTGGGCATCTACTCCATTCCGGTTCAAATCAAGCACCCCCAATAGACCAGACTGAGCCGCATCCTACACTCATGTCATTGGACCCTCGTAGATCAAGAAGCGAAACAACCTCAAGTGTGTAGCCCGATTATGAACCTTCAACGACCTATGTTGATAGGTAGGGCCCGACCACAACTAGTACCCCTATAATGCCTATATGAGACCAAAAGATCTTATGGAGGCAAGTCGTCATCGGGGAGCTCCTCTCCCCCATGATCTGTCGCCTCCTCCTCCTGTCCACCCCTCATGTCTCACCTCCTCCTCATCCTGCACCGTATCCTCCCCCTCCTTCCCCTCTTGTTGTCTTGCCTTCTCTCTCAACTACTCTTCCTCCTCGCTACCATCTTCGATCTCCTCCTGATCAAAATGAAGATCCTCCCCATCTCCTCCACTGTCTCCTTCCCCTTTGGGACTGCATCACCGTTGGTCGCTAGCAAGACCACATGTCACACGGATGGAGGTGTAAGGCACTGACGGTCAGCCGCGATGACCTCCGCCCAAGCGTCAAGGTCGCTATGAGCGTGTCTGGAGGAATTAGCACCACCCCTCTAACCCTCAACTCTAGTAACAACGTCGAAGAACGTATCATCTCCAAACATATGTTGATGCGTCCTATCCTCGAGCTCCTTAACGGTCGTACCTGCCTCAACCGTCGTAGCACTCATGGTGATAGCCTCTTGCTCCACAAGAGCCATGAGATATGACACTGTTTGCGATCGAACTGTTGTCACCTGTGACGACTTCGACCCGATTGTCGCTTCCTACTCCCGGTAAAGGCGCATTGCGTTCTTGACCAAGAACAATGCGAATAGTTCCGTCATTTCCCCGCATCCGAGAATCCTATTATATTTCGAAGTAGTTTTTTAAATATTTCAATTACAATTGACTTTGAAATATATTTCAATGTAATTTATTTAATAAATATATTACTTTGAATATATTGTATTTTATTATGATTCATTTGTATATGTAATTTATATTTTGTATTGTATTATAATACAATAATATATTTCAATTTTTTATTTCACATATTTTTCAATTTTTTATTTCATACATATCAAAATATTGTAGAATGGAAATACAATATTTCAATTACATTTAGAACTAATCTATTCAATATTGTACAATATTTCGATTACATATCAAATAAGTTATATATTCCTATATTTTATATAAAATGAAATAGAACTAATCTATTTCTTTTTATATGACTAATCTATTTCAATTCAACATATTGTATGTTATTATTATTTTAATTCAATATTTCATTTCACTATAAATATCGATCTAAATTTAAGCTAACTTATTTTCATATAATCTACATTTATTATATATTTTAATTACCTAGCTATTTCTTTTCAACTAATCGGCATAAAATTAAATAAAAAAATAAAAATAAACAAAAATACTAATCGAACGAGTCCTCGACAGAGGAGAAACCTCTTGGATACGATGCATTCAACCAACACCGTCCCTCCCACCACCCCTTCCATCGGCTCTCCTGGTGCCGCCACCGCCCTCACCACCAGCAGCCCTCCCAACGCCGCCTCCCCGACCACCACGCCGCCCCAACCATCACCACCCCTCCTCTCGTCGCGTCGCCCACCATCACCAACATCGCCCACACCACCAGCACACGCTTATTTTTTATTTTATTTTTTTGCTTAGGGTATAGCACCGCTCATATTTTTTTTTTGGGATACATTTACCTAATTAGGTTTTTGAAAAGGTAAATTAGACAATTTTCACTTGTTTTTTTCTCTTCCAGGAAACAGATAAATAGGAGATGGAATTATATTCCAAGCAAACAAGAAGTACAAACCTGAACATTGACTCATTCACAAAATCAAAACGAAATAAGTTTTGATGATGGATTCAGCTAATAAGAAGTTGGACATGCCTTGCTCTTATATATATAAATTAACAAACATCTTGAAATAGAATCCGTCTCTTTGAACGTTTAATCACCTCTTCGGTTTATGAGTTGAAGGAAAAGGTTGTACGATTCGAGTCTCTCCAGGCGGATGTTGTGCTTGATCTTGGTGATGAACTCCTCGGCTCGTTGGTTGAGCTCCTCTCGCGTCAACCCCACCTCCATCCTCCTATACCGCTCCCAGCGTCCTCCTCTTTCCTCCTTCACTGCCAAGCTCTTACTCGAATCCAGCTGATCACCCGACGGCTTCCCCTTCAGCTGCTCAATCGTAGGGGTCACAGCCCAAGTGTTGCTCTTCTTTAGCTCCCTCTCCTCCGCCTGTTTCTTCCCTTCCATGATCGCCTTCCATGTCTCCTCCATTGACTCCCTCCCCTCGTCTTCCTCTACATCGACCTCACCTGAACATCCCTCTACTCTCTCCCCTTGAGCTAAATAGCTGTCCGATTCATCAATAGTCCCGAAATCCTCTTTGGCGTGCTCTATGCCCATCACCCGATGCCATATGTCGCTGATAGAGCGGGGCAATTCATCTTCTTGGACGGGAAGGACCGAGTTTCTGCCTGAGTTGTTTGTCTTGGATTGGACGAGCTTGAGGAGGAGGTGGTTGAATTTGGAGGCGAGAGAAGAACACTGAAATAGGATGGTGAGAAGGATAACATTGAAGAAGAGGAAGGGGTATGAAGAAGGCAAGAAGAGGTGTTTGGTTTGGCTGTACAGAGACTCTACATTCAAAACTGTCCAAACCGTTCCGACCGTCGCCATTGCTAGCTTTCCAACCCTAAAAAACCCTATGCCCATGGAGGATTGATATATATGATGGATGTGTTCTTCAATTCAATGCAATAAAATATAATAGCTAGGTTTGGGTGTGTTGTATATAATGAAACAATGGAAGACTCTTTTTAAAAGGGAGGAACATGAGTTATATAGGAGAAGATTGGAAGATTTTATTTTATTTAATAGGATCGATGTACAAATAAGTTATATTAATGTCAGAAATAAATTTTAAATTTGTGATCATATCGTTGTACAAGTGGTGATGCAAGTTGTAGAAGCAAGGTGATGCAAGCAAGGTTTGAATTCGGTGTGTTGTGTATTATATATGGAAGACTTTAATTTGTATAGGGTTGGGAGATATTTATTATTATTTAATTTTAAACTTTTATAGGAGGTATACTTAACTAATATTTTTTTTTTATATATAGTAGGCAACCATTAGAATGTCTTTGCAAGCAAAGAACATTCTTGATTATTCTGGCAGATGATGTTACAAAGCTCCATCTTCAAAGGGACAGTAAATGTATTACAATCAAAATCATTCTTAACTATATAATCACAGTTGCTGAATTTGCTTCTCTGAAGCAGTGTCGAAATTCGATCTTCGCAAACACTCTCTTCATATTCCTGATCTTCTCAATTACCTTGAGCATCTCCCATGCCACCTTAGAAGTATCTTCTATTGCCTTGATCACGCCCAAACTATCCACTTCATTAATGATGACGTTTTGCCAGCCTCTTCTGCGTGTTAGCTCTATCCCATTGCAGAAAGCAAGAGATTCAATTTGGAGAATTGATCCCTTTGTACCCTTTTTGTGGAAAATATCAATGACCTGGTAATGTAGAGGAGAATTGAATATGTAAATAAAAAAATATAAACACAATAACAATCTAGCCTATCAAATAAAATTCAAGACTCCCCGTTGTAGTGGAAGGGAATCAGGTTCGATCCACAAGGAAGCGTGTCAGCGGATTCGAAGTAGCTCTCAAAAGTCATGTTCTGTATCGACCAGAAGTCCTCGACATCAACTGGAAGCAGTCGATGTCGACTAAGGGTTGTCGATCTTGAGTAAAGTACATGCAAAGACATAAACATGCAGTGGATGTTAACTAAGGGTTGTCGATCTTGAGTAAAGTACATGTAAAGACATAAACAAGCAGTCGACGTCGACTAGGGGTAGTCGATGTCAAGTTAGAAACAGAAGCAGTCGACTAAAAAAAATGTCGACCGATATGGGGCACTCGATGTAGACCTAAGCAGTCGATGTCGAGTACTAAAACAGTGACAGTAAACGTCGGCAAAGATGGCCGAAGAGTGAGAGGATGGAAAGGATGTAATGAACTGAAATCACAAGGGTGTTGGGTATTTTCAGTAACTCAACGAACAACACAATAAACGAATGTAAACAAATAAGGAAAAGATCTTCCAAAGCCCAGGCTTACCTCGATAACAACCATGCAAGTAAGCCGATAAATCATAAAAAGAAGCATGTTTTATCGATAAAGGAAAAGACTTTCACCCAATCTAGCAAATAGGTACATATATGTCACAATAAAATTGACCTAATTTGCGTCTACTTTTTTCATAAATAAGGTTAATAAACTTTCGAATAGAAACCATAATTACTACCCAAGTTTCACAACATGAGTTCTTTAAATTTGCATTTAAAGATTAAGCACAAGGTAAAACGAGATAAAAATACCTTCTTTAACGACTTACCAACCTTACCAACATGGCTATTGTCGGGCTCACCCTGTCCCTAGAAAAAAGGTGACTACTCGCTCATGGTGACAAAAGATATGATTGAAATAAAGGAAATAACTTGCATAGAATAAATCTTGGAGTCTTCACAATCACAACACTCTAACTCTCTATTGCTACTGTTGTGTATGAATTGAATGAATAAAAATATAGCCCTAAGGCTTTATTTATAGCATACTAATCCTTGCTAGCCAAGGAAAGTAATTCTAATCATAGGATAAAAAGGAATTAAATAAATCTATCTAATACTAAATATCCCTAGGTTAAATAAAGAATTACCCATAAGGAAACAATATATCTAAGTAGGATCAAAGATATCAAACTTCATGGCTAAGAAACTCTCCTCCAATTTGGATTCCTCAAAACCGCGTCCCGTCAACTAGGGTTTCAGTCAATGTTGAGTAAAACAGTCGACATCGAGTGCTTCATCAATGCAGTCGACCTCGGCATCATGGTCGATCTCGGGTACTCCTCAACAGCTTCTAAGTGTTTTCCAGGTCCACTCGATGTCTAGTGCTAGCTCGTCTTGGCCTAGTCAATGTCGAGAAGTGATCGATCTCAAGGCTGAATTTCGACCAATCAGGGCTCAATTACAGTATGTTCTTCCAACACTTAGTCAAATTCAGCAACACTTCCAGTCGACATCGAGCACTTTTCTGCAGTCGATTCCTCTTCTTGGCTTTGTTCCGGAATAGCTCCAGATTATGAAAAATTAAACCAAAACTTGTGTAGATCTCTATTTCTTTCAAATAAACACAGACTACATAAATTCTTAATATTCCCAACCCAAAATATATAAAATAGCTAGAATAAGGAGTAAAAATAAGCACTAAAACAAGGTAAAAAAAACATGGACATCAAATCACCTCATACTTAAGCTTGCTTGTCCCCAAACAATAACTTGGATGGTCATACAGGGGAAATCAACTAAATTCTCAACATTATGAATCCATTCTCATATTGTCAACAACAATCAATTGACATCCTCATAAAGGTATTAATGCCATCAAATCCATGCATGTGAATAAAAGCAACATCTCACACAAAAAGAGAGTTACG
This sequence comes from Persicaria tinctoria, assembly GCA_037127255.1. Lineage (NCBI taxonomy): Eukaryota > Viridiplantae > Streptophyta > Magnoliopsida > Caryophyllales > Polygonaceae > Persicaria > Persicaria tinctoria. Next base: position 33,624,884 of record JBANSL010000012.1, on the reverse strand, counting down.
CAAAACAATTTTTATGTGACAAAGCAACAATAATCAAGAGGATTTTATGCAAGCTCATGGAGAAGTAGAAAGGTAAAAGGCTCAAAGGTGAGATATGTTTGGCCATGCAGTGCTAATGATCCGGGAAAATGGAGAACTTTCCAATAATTCATACCACATTCCTTCTTCTTTAGATTTCCTCACCTTTCTCTCATTACTCTTTGTTGTTTTTATTATTATGCTTTTACCTTTGTAACTTTAGCACTGCCTTCTCGCGACTCGCAAACATGAGTGTTATGTATGACCCCGGATACATAGTGCTTCGAAATCCTCACCTTGTTGTCCCATCTCGCTTGAACTAACATCTCAAGCATGCAGGGTCGATCTACCTTTACCCCTAGGTGACCGGATTTTCTTAATCCACTCATTAAATTTTCCATACCTTCTTTCATCTTGCCATCAAAATCCAATAAAGAATACCAATACAAAACAACCATATACACATCTCCAAAAATGACTAACATTCTCAACATAAACCCCGAATAGGTCATAAGGTATAAGAATGGGCAATTTGTATAACATATGGAGAAAATATAGTGTAAATATAGAAATAAGCATAGGTAAAGCTAGGATATAGAATAAGCTCATATGGAAAATATGAGCTTATTCTATATCTAATGAATCCACTTTTGTGCATATGTCAAAAACAACAACAATTTACCTCCCTTTTGTGGTTTTCTCAAGAAAAAATTGCACTTCAATGAGACTTCCCTTTACTAGGTAATCTCATGCAATATATCTAATGAATCCACTTTTGCATCGTTGAGTCTTGTCAAAGCTTCCATGACACTTTTTCTATGAATATCTAGCAAGCGGAATGTAGTTCTCACAACTCTCATATCAAAGCCTTGGATATATAAGATAAGAAGAGAAAACACAACTATCCAAATATATAACATCTAAATTCCATACAAGAGTTGTGCCATGTCCTAATAATAATAAACCATAATACAGCCAAAACAAAGGGGAAGGGGAAACTGTCAAAAACCAAAACACGGGGAAGGGGAAACTTACTAAAATAAGTGCGAATTTTTCACTTACCCCATACTTAAAATAGATAGTGTCCTCACTGTCAAAAACCAAAACACGGGGAAGGGGAAACTTACTAAAATGTCTGCAGAAATAAATCAAAATCAAGGAGCAGGAGGAAGCTGAGGGAAGTCCTGCGGAGGACCACCAGGGAAATGTGATGACTCCCCAGGAGCATAGGAAGATCCGGGGAAGAAAGAAGACCTAGGCTGGTAGCCATGCGAGTTTGAGGCCCCTTAAAAGTTCGCGGAGGCCTGGAAGAATTGTTGCTGCTTCATCCGCATGTCATCTAGAGTATGGAAAATCAAGGTGAACTCCTCGTCCATCCGTGCCATCATGGTAGAAAGGTCCTTAGCCTGCCCTCCAGCATATGCAGACTGAACTAACGGCTCCTGGGCTGCTGCAAAGCTATAGTATGACCCCTAAGAGCCAATACCATCATCATTTGAATCAGCGGGGTCATTGTCCTCAACAACATATAGAGGAGCATTAGGGGCAATTCTTTTTTTGAGCATCCTAATTCATGGACATAGCCCCATTCTCATCACCACGGTAGTAGAGCGGCAACCTTTGTGTCAAGTCAGCGTCAGTGTCAGCCTCGGGGTTGATGTCTAGATGGTAGGGTTTCCCTGTCCAAGTCTGGTACCAATCTAGGACGTAGTGGAGATCCATATAATTCTTGTGAATAGGCATCCTAGTCTGAGAATGCACCCATCCACTAGGTACACTAGCTATCACATCGTCGAGTCTCAAGAAGTTAGAATTAATAAGAATAAAAGAGTCGTCGGTGCACCTCCTCATCGGAATCTCCAAGACATCAGCGAGGAGTGCCACCATGCAGCTGTTGAAGATCTCCACATTGCCGTTCCTATGCTTGATGATATGCTTGAGCCAAGCATGCATAAGAGGCAAGGGATCAGACTCGAAGAGAATTTGTTTGAGCGTCTCTGTCTCGTGCTGGTCGGGCCGCCACATCCATCACCAGGGTGGTGACAATTAAAGAGCTCCATTGGAGCTCTTTAATTGTATTATTTTATGTGGTTACTTACACATGTTGTCACCAAAATAAATTTGTCATCACATGTATCCACCAAAATAAAAATAAAAAACAAATTTGTCATCATCATCTAAAAAAAGTTGTGACCAATAGTGTCACCATTGATAAGGGGAATGACACTATTGGTGACAGTGTTCTGGTAAAAATAACCCTTCTAAAAACAAATGTGGCACCACCACCCAAAGAAAAGTTGTCACTACATGTGTCACCAAGTGTCACCATTGATCGATAAGAGTGTTGACGATGCCCACTGATAAAGGTGGTGACAGTGATAAGAGTTGTTACAATGATAGGGGCGGTGACAGCGATAGAGGTGGTGACAGCGATAGAGTGGTGACAACGATAAAGGTGGTGGCAGTGATATGGTGGTGACAAAGATAGAGTGGTGACAACAATAAGGGTGGTAACAGGGAAGGGGTTGTGATAGTGATAGGGTGGTGACATCGATAGGGTGGTGGTGACAGCAATAGGGTGGTGGCATCGATAAGGGTGGTGAAAGCGAAAGGGTGGTGACAACAATAGGGGAGGTAACAGCGATAGGGGTGGTGACAACGATAGGTTGGTGACAACAATAAGGGTGGTGACAGCGATAAGGGTGGTGACAGTGACCTCGTAAAAAAAACTCTAAAAACTAAATTGTCACAAAAAAAAAATGGCAATGCATGTGTCACCCCTAATAAAAATGGTGACACTAATCTCGTTAAAAAAAATGTCACCAAAAAAAATTGTTTATCACCATACATGTGTCACCAAAGTCATTGACCTTGACCAGTCAATGGTCAAAATAAAAATGAGAAAGAATGAAGTCAAATTAAAAATAAGAAGGAAGGGCAAAAATGTCATAATGGACATTTTGCAAAAGAGAATATGAAAGTGGACATTTTGCAAAATATCATGTTCAAAATGGACACTTAGCAAAAAAAATCCTTTGTTTGGCTATTTTTTAAATATATATATTTGTTTGGACTTCTAATTTAACCTAATATATATTTTAAATTTATAATTTTTTCAGTTTATTCACATATTTTATAACAAAATTTTGAATTTATTTTTTCATTTATTTATTTATTTATTAATCATTAATAAAACATAGTATGTTGTATTTCTGATTATATATTTTAAGATTTTAAATCATTTACTCACATTATTGGTGCAAGGCTTTATAAAAAGAGGGAATTTGCTGAAATGAACCTTTTACCATTTTTGTTTAGGTAGTTAGCCCCCTTAATTTGTTTATTAGGCACAACCAACCCCTCTAATTTTTTTTTAGCCGAAGTACGTACTGCTTCCTCCCATCTTCTTCCTCCCATCTTATTTCCTTCCCCCCTTCTCCTCGGAGCTCACCGGATCTGGAGCCAACGAAGGCGGAGCCGCCCTCGGAGCTCACCGAATCTGGAGCCGACGAAGCCGGAGCCGCCCTCGGAGCTCATTGGGTCTGGATTTTTCGACTCCCCTCCCATCACTCTCTTCCTAGGCCAAACTCGACTCCCCTCCCCCGCCGACGAATCCGAAACCGCCCTCCCATCGCTCTCTTCCTAGGCCAAACTCGACTCCCCTCTCCCACCGACGAAGCCGGAGCCGCCCTCGGAGCTCACCGGATCTGGATTTTTCGAAGCTCGGTAATCCTTCTCTTTCTCTCTCCTTCCTTGCCGTGTGGCCTCTCCTTCGCCCATGCTTTGGGTCTCCGACTACCGACCTCCGACTTCCTCTATCCCCCGACATCCGATGTCGCCGAAGAGCTCTGCCCCCCTTCCGCCATGCTCTGTTCCGAGGTTGCCAAAGAGCTCGACCTCCCCTCTTCCCAATTCCCTGCAATTTGCAAAATCCAAATCCCCCCAATTCCCCAGAAATTGCAAAAAGGAGGAAAAAAAATACAATAGAAAGTGACATAAATTGCAAGAAAATACAAATCTTCCCAATTCCCCATTCCCTACAATTTGTATTGGCATTTTTTATTTGGGAGGTGTGAGTTGGCACGTAATGCTTTGTTGACTTGGTGCTCCTTTCCCTGCATTCTGAAAGTTGTCACTTTTTTTGTCAGGGGGTAGCGTGTAGGGGTAGTGGGGATGCAACATTTGTGGGTTTTAAATCGTGGTAGTAACTTGTAAGTGATTTGTGACATGTGAGGTTAGAACTTGGTGTGATGTACTTTTGTGAGCGTGATATTGTGGATTGTATCACCTTTTTTTACGTAAGATTCGTAGTATGGTCTTACTTTTTGTTACTCCTTGGTCTTCGGCCTTATCTATATATTAACCGTTTCATGAAGCATTTTTGAGTTTTTTTTTACAGTAGGCAATAATTGAGGCATATTTTTGAGTTGAAGACATGTTATAATAAGTGTTTATATATGTGCAATAAGGTGACAATATTTTGATTCCTCGTTTTAAGCTCTTATGTCATCAACTATATAAAATTGTCACTGATAACTCACTCCCTTGATGAAAATCGAAATAGTTGTTCCAAAGGCTTTGACAGGATATTTGTGTCAAAGGCCTTGGAGCATTGACAGTTGATGAAATACAAAACCTATCTTATTATTCGTATATTATGTTATCTTATTCCATACTTCCATTATATTATGTATATTTGAATAACTAACCATTTCAGGAAGTATAAATCAAGATTACATCCTTCCTTACTCGATTGAAGAGATCGGTTCAAATTTAGATCATGGCGTTTCAAAGTCTCCTTATATAGAAGATTACAAGATCGATTTGATTCCCTAAGAGCCGTTGGAGATCTGGTGATGAAGATCCACACGCTCCACACTATCTCTATGCTATTATATAAAGGAAAGGAAGGAGAAGACAGAAGAACACACAAGTGCTACACACGAGCTACATTCATTCAAGTGATCTGTCTTCCAAGTGTCTCTCTGGAAAGCGCTCAAATAGTTTGTTGTTTATTTCAAAGCCTTTGAGAGTCACTGTGAGCTTATAGGATATATTCATTTCAAGTGTTACTCGAGAGTTTATAACTCGGGAAGTTGCACTAGGCTGTTGATTTTGCGAGAGTTAGAGGATTGTACTAGATAGCTGAGAGAGGTGGGGCTCTTCTAGATTGGTCTAGGACTCCAAGGGAACGTGAGTTGACTAGATTGCAATTGTATAGGAGAGAGGCTTCTCGGTGAGCTATTAGGATCCTAAGCTAAGCAATCAATAAAGCCTTTGAATCCTAGGGTTGTGGAAGAACCCTAGGCGGGGACGTAGGCCAGTTGTGCTGAACCTCGTAAACAATTACTCGTGTTCTTTACTTATTTGCTTTACCTTATTTCCGCACTTGGTTCGAATTGTTTAACTTTGTGTTTCAGGTTTTCTCAAAGGGTTTGGCACGAGCTTCAAAAGCCTTGAGAATATTTGCGAAAAACGGGCATTCTCTATTCAACCCCCCTTCTAGAGTATTTCTATATTACATTGTTTTACACTTACGAACCTTCAGTCACCATAAACAATTGTGATTAATGAAGCGTAATAACAAATGTCATTCATGAATAAAAATTTAATGAACATGTCACCACAAGTGATTGTTGACGAAACACCAAAAAATAAATAATACATATGCATAATCGGGTTCCCGCTATATAAATAAACCCGCATCTATTAAATGGTGGATTTTTCCACCAAACCCCACTTAAATACACCAAATATGGATAAGCTCATGAAGTGCCACGTGGAGGACATTTGTTCCAAGCCATGCGACACTTGTCCTAAGCCAGACGACACTTGTCCCAGGCCAGGCGACACTTGTCATCGGGTTTGCCACATGTGTTGGGCATGGCACATGAAGCTTACACTATAAATAAGGCTCGATGGCCTCAAAGAGAGGGGTCGGTTTTTGGAGGGCGGGAAGAGCCTTCCCGAGCGGGATTCACCTTGCTCACCAGGAGCCGACATTTGATGGAGCCCTGGGAGGACAGTGGTCCGCGGATGGTTTGAGCTCGGATCGGCACAGGTTTGGGTACGCGGACGGTAACCTCGTCGCGCGTCACAGGTAAGCCCGATCGTCTGAGCTCGCCCACGCCCCACTTGATCCCGGAACCCGCCAGCACGGGATTCTTAAAATCGGGTATTGTCACTGGCACCGTCTGTGGGAATACTCTCACGCTAAGAGGTAATCTAAGATTGATGTGATATATTTACCCATGCAACTTCGACCAGATTCGATATTCTAAAAATTATTGAAGATCGCTGAAAAGGATAAAAACTAGCACACATACCCGTTTGTAGGTGCACAAATCCATTTATAAATATCACCTAAATGTCGAATTTTGGATACATACAACTAGATAGGTATGTTGGTATATCTCTGTGCATCGCAAACTTAAGCTATTGAGCTCACCTCGAGTGCGTCTTCTTTATACATTCTTAGCAAATTAAAAATCGGTGATGCTTCATGGCTGGTTTTCGCGGATAAGGTTCCCGCTTAGTTACAATCCATGAGAATCATTAGCGACTAAATGACCTGCTTGTATGTCCCCTCACTGGTTTCGATAAGAATAATGGGGCCATTTATTGATTATATTTGTCCGAAGCTAGCATAAAAAGATGTAATTCTCACCTCGATTGAATTATTTGTGCATAAATAGAAGTCTAGACTCTAGTGAAGTAATTCTTTGTGCATAAATGGATGATCGGTCGGGCAGCGGGGCATCTTTTTTCCTTTGAGTACACTGTGGAGCCGATGATAGTAATGACCTCCTGTAAATCTCTCAAATGGAGATCACGTGAGGAAGGCAAGCAAATTGATTAGCAAGTGCTTCGATCGGCACGCGAGCAAATTGATCAATATATAATTGTGCTATATATCGTTCGTATTTTGTTTTATTAAGTCCCATTACGCGTGATCTTGCTCCGCGTCGGGCATCCGGTCGTAGAGTTGGCCTCCTGGATCGTAGATTTTATTTAGTCCCCTTACACGTGATCTCACTCCGCGTCGGGCATCCGGTCGTAGAGTTGGCCTCCCGGTTCGTAGATTTTATTTAGTCCCCTTACGCGTGATCTCACTCCGCGTCGGGCATCCGGTCGTAGAGCTGGCCTCTCGGATCGTAGATTTTATTTATTCCCCTTACGCGTGATCTTACTCCGCGTCGGGCATCCGGTCGTAGAGCTGGCCTCCCGGATCGTAGATTTTATTTAGTCCCCTTACGTGTGATCTCACTCCGCGTCGGTCATCCGGTCGTAGAGCTGGCCTCCCGAATCGTAGATTTTATTTTGTCCCCTTACGCGTGATCTTGCTCCGCGTCGGGCATCCGGTCGTAGAGTTGGCCTCCCGGATCGTAGATTTTATTTAGTCCCCTTATGCGTGATCTTACTCCGCGTCGGGCATCCGGTCGTAGAGCTGGCCTCCCGGATCGTAGATTTTATTTAGTCCCCTTACGCGTGATCCTACACCGCGTCGGGCATCCGGTCGTAGAGTTGGCCTCCCGGATCGTACATTTTATTTAGTCCCCTTACGCGTGATCTCACTCCGCGTCGGGCATCCGGTCGTAGAGATGGCCTCCCGGATCGTAGATTTTATTTAGTCCCCTTACGCGTAATCTCACTCTACGTCGGGCATCCGGTCGTAGAGCTGGCCTCCCGGATCGTAGATTTTATTTAGTCCCCTTACGCGTGATCTTACTCCGCACCGGGCATCCGGTCGTAGAGTTGGCCTCCCGGATCGTAGATTTTATTTAGTCCCCTTAAGCGTGATCTAACTCCGCGTCGGGCCTCCGATCGAATCTGCATTCTCGGAGATGATACTTTATATTAAGTTCTAGGATGCTGGAGCTTGGCTCTGCGTCAGGCCTCCGATCGAATCTGCATTCTCGGAGATGATACTTTATATTAAGTCCTAGGAGGCTGGAGCTTGGCTCCGCGTCAGGCCTCCGATCGAATCTGCATTCTCGGAGATGATACTTTATATTAAGTCCTAGGACGTTGGAGCTTGGCTCCGCGTCAGGCCTTCGATCGAATCTGCATTCTCGGAGATGATACTTTATATTAAGTCCTAGGACGCTGGAGCTATCGCTCGCGGAGGGCCTCCGATCGTAGCTCGTATACTCGCAGAGATAAACTCTTGACGAGTATAAACTAAGTCCCTCGACGCTGGAGCTATCGCTCGCGGAGGGCCTCCGATCGTAGCTCGTATGCTCGCGGAGATAAACTCTTGACGAGTATAAACTAACTCCCTCGACACTGGAGCTATCGCTTGCGGAGGGCCTCCTGCTCGTAGCTGTTAAGCCCGCGGAGATAAACTCTTGGCGAGTATGAACTAAGTCCCTCGACGCTGGAGCTATCGCTCGCGGAGGGCCTGCTGCTCGTAGCACGTATGCTCGGGGAGATAAACTCTTAACGAGTATAAACTAAGTCCCTCGCGGAGGGCCTCCTGCTCGTAGTTGGTAAGCCCGCGGAGATAAACTCTAAATGAGTAAAAATTAAAGTTCCTCAACGACGAAGCTCTCATCCGCGGAGGGCTTCCTGATTGAACTACGAAAGGCTTGATTCTTTTTCCAACAGATACGTAAGCAACCCACTAAAAAGTTGGGTACAGCCCAAACCAATCAAACTTATTTAAAACATTACACCAAAACTCTGATATATGGAAGATAAAGTACAGATGTATACGTTGTCTCGTTTGAATCGAACCCTAGCTAAGACCCATCTTAACTAAAGTTCGAGGAGCTGTGACGAAACACCAAAAAATAAATAATACATATGCATAATCGGGTTCCCGCTATATAAATAAACCCGCATCTATTAAATGGTGGATTTTCCCACCAAACCCCACTTAAATACACCAAATATGGATAAGCTCATGAAGTGCCACGTGGAGGACATTTGTTCCAAGCCATGCGACACTTGTCCTAAGCCAGACGACACTTGTCACAGGCCAGGCGACACTTGTCATCGGGTATGCCACATGTGTTGGGCATGGCACATGAAGTTTACACTATAAATAAGGCTCGATGGCCTCAAAGAGAGGGGTCGGTTTTGGAGGGCGGGAAGAGCCTTCCCGAGCGGGATTCACCTTGCTCACCAGGAGCCGACATTTGATGGAGCCCTGGGAGGACAGTGGTCCGCGGATGGTTTGAGCTCGGATCGGCACAGGTTTGGGTATGCGAACGGTAACCTCGTCGCGCGTCACAGGTAAGCCCGATCGTCTGAGCTTGCCCACGCCCCACTTGATCCCGGAACTCGCCAGCACGGGATTCTTAAAATCGGGTTTTGTCACTGGCACCGTCTGTGGGAATACTCTCACGCTAAGAGGTAATCTAAGATTGATGTGATATATTTACCCATGCAACTTCGACCAGATTCGATGTTCTAAAAATTATTGAAGATCGCTGAAAAGGATAAAAACTAGCACACATACGCGTTTGTAGGTGCACAAATCCATTTATAAATATCACCTAAATGTCGAATTTTGGATGCATACAACTAGATAGGTATGTTGGTATATCTCTGTGCATCGCAAACTTAAGCTATTGAGCTCACCTCGAGTGCGTCTTCTTCATACGTTCTTAGCAAATTAAAAATCGGTGATGCTTCACGGCTGGTTTTCGCGGATAAGGTTCCCGCTTAGTTACAATCCTTTAGAATCATTAGCGACTAAATGACCTACTTGTATGTCCCCTCACTGGTTTCGATAAGAATAATGGGGCCATTTATTGATTATATTTGTCCGAAGCTAGCATAAAAAGATGTAATTCTCCCCTCGATTGAATTATTTGTGCATAAATAGAAGTCTAGACTCTAGTGAAGTAATTCTTTGTGCACAAATGGATGATCGGCCGGGCAACGGGGCATCCTTTTCCTTTGAGTACACTATGGAGCCGATGATAGTAATGACCTCCTGTAAATATCTCCAATGGAGATCACGTGAGGAAGGAAAGCAAATTGATTAGCAAGTGCTTCGATCGGCACGCGAGCAAATTGATCTATATATAATTGTGCTATATATCGTTCATATTTTGTTTTATTAAGTCCCATTCCGCGTGATCTTGCTCCGCGTCGGGCATCCGGTCGTAGAGTTGGCCTCCCGGATCGTAGATTTTATTTAGTCCCCTTAAACGTGATCTCACTCCGCGTCGGGCATCCGGTCGTAGAGTTGGCCTCCCGGTTCGTAGATTTTATTTAGTCCCCTTACGTGTGATCTCACTCCGCATCGGGCATCCGGTCGTAGAGCTGGCCTCTCGGATCGTAGATTTTATTTAGTCCCCTTACGCGTGATCTTACTCCGCGTCGGGCATCCGGTCGTAGAGCTGGCCTCCCGGATCGTAGATTTTATTTAGTCCCCTTACGTGTGATCTCACTCCGTGTCGGGCATCCGGTCGTAGAGCTGGCCTCCCGAATCGTATATTTTATTTTGTCCCCTTACGCGTGATCTTGCTCCGCGTCGGGCATCCGGTCGTAGAGTTGGCCTTCCGGATCGTAGATTTTATTTAGTCCCCTTACGCGTGATCTCACTCCGCGTCGGGCATCCGGTCGTAGAGCTGGCCTCCCGGATCGTAGATTTTATTTAGTCCCCTTACGCGTGATCTCACTCTGCGTCGGGCATCCGGTCGTAGAGCTGGCCTCCCGGATCGTAGATTTTATTTAGTTCCCTTACGCGTGATCTTACTCCGCGCCGGGCATCCGGTCGTAGAGTTGGCCTCCCGAATCGTAGATTTCATTTAGTCCCCTTACGCGTGATCTAACTCCGCGTCGGGCCTCCGATCAAATTTGCATTCTCGGAGATGATACTTTATATTAAGTCCTAGGGCGCTGGAGCTTGGCTCCGCGTCAGGCCTCCGATCGAATATGCATTCTCGGAGATGATACTTTATATTAAGTCCTAGGATGCTGGAGCTTGGCTCCGCGTCAGGCCTCTGATCGAATCTGCATTCTCGGAGAGGATACTTTATATTAAGTCCTAGAACGCTGGAGCTTGGCTCCGCGTCAGGCCTCCGATCGAAGCTGCATTCTCGGAGATGATACTTTATATTAAGTCCTAGGACGCTGGAGCTTGGCTCCGCGTCAGGCCTCCGATCGAATCTGCATTCTCGGAGATGATACTTTATATTAAGTCCTAGGACGCTGGAGCTTGGCTCCGCGTAATGCCTCCGATCGAATCTGCATTCTCGGAGATGATACTTTATATTAAGTCCTAGGAGGCTGGAGCTTGGCTCCGCGTCAGGCCTCCGATCGAATCTGCATTCTCAGAGAGGATACTTTGTATTAAGTCCTAGGACGCTGGAGTTTGGCTCCGCGTCAGGCCTCCGATCGAATCTGCATTCTCGGAGATGATACTTTATATTAAGTCCTAGGACGCTGGAGCTTGGCTCCGCCTCAGGCCTCCGATCGAATCTGCATTCTCGGAGATGATACTTTATGTTAAGTCCTAGGACGCTGGAGCTTGGCTCCGCGTTAGGCCTTCGATCGAATCTGCATTCTCGGAGATGATACTTTATATTAAGTCCTAGGACGCCAGAGCTATCGCTCGCGGAGGGCCTCCGATCGTAGCTCGTACACTCACAGAGATAAACTCTTGACGAGTATAAACTAAGTCCCTCGACGCTGGAGCTATCGGTCGCGGAGGGCCTCCGATCGTAGCTCGTATGCTCGCGGAGATAAAGTCTTTACGAGTATAAACTAAGTCCCTCGACGCTGGAGCTATCGCTTGCGGAGGGCCTCCTGCTCGTAGCTGGTAAGCCCGCGGAGATAAACTCTTGGCGAGTATAAACTAAGTCCCTCGACATTGGAGCTATCACTCGCGGAGGGCCTGCTGCTCGTAGCACGTATGCTCGTGGAGATAAACTCTTAACGAGTATAAACTAAGTCCCTCGACGCTGGACCTATCGCTCGCGGAGGGCCTCCGATCATAGCTCGTATGCTCGCAGAGATAAACTCTTAACGAGTACAAACTAAGTCACTCGATGCTGGAGCTATCGCTCGCGGAGGGCCTCCTGCTCGTAGCTGGTAAGCCCGCGGAGATAAACTCTAAATGAGTATAAATTAAAGTCCCTCAACGACGGAGCTCTCATTCGCGGAGGGCTTCCTGATTGAACTACGAAAGGCTTGATTCTTTTCCAACAGATACGTAGGCAACCCACTAAAAAGTTGGGTACAGCCCAAACCAAACAAACCTATTTAATACATTACACCAAAACTCTGATATATGGAAGATAAAGTACAGATATATATGTTGTCTCATTTGAATCGAACCCTAGCTAAGACCCGTCTTAACTAAAGTTCGAGGAGCTGTGACGAAACACCAAAAAATAAATAATACATATGCATAATCGGGTTCCCGCTATATAAATAAACCCACATCTATTAAATGGTGGATTTTCCCACCAAACCCACTTAAATACACCAAATATGGATAAGCTCATGAAGTGCCACGTGGAGGACATTTGTTCCAAGCCATGCGACACCTGTCCCAAGCTAGGAGACACTTGTCCTAGGCCAGGCGACACTTGTCATCGGGTTTGCCACATGTGTTGGGCATGGCACATGAAGCTTACACTATAAATAAGGCTCGATGGCCTCAAAGAGAGGGGTCGGTTTTTGGAGGGCGGGAAGAGCCTTCCCGAGCGGGATTCACCTTGCTCACCAGGAGCCGACATTTGATGGAGCCCTGGGAGGACAGTGGTCCGCGGATGGCTTGAGCTCGGATCGGCACAGGTTTGGGTACACGGATGGTAACCTCGTCGCGCGTCTCAGGTAAGCCCGATCGTATGAGCTCGCCCACGCCCCACTTGATCCCGAAATCCGCCAGCACGGAATTCTTAAAATCGGGTTTTGTCACTGGCGCCGTCTGTGGGAATACTCTCACGCTAAGAGGTAATCTAAGATTGATGTGATATATTTACCCATGCAACTTCGACCAGATTCGATGTTCTAAAAATTATTGAAGATCGCTGAAAAGCATAAAAACTAGCACACATACGCGTTTGTAGGTCCATAAATCCATTTATAAATATCACCTAAATGTCGAATTTTGGATGCATACAACTGGATAGGTATGTTGGTATATCAATGTGCATCGCAAACTTAAGCTATTGAGCTCACCTCGAGTGTGTCTTCCTCATACATTCTTAGCATATTAAAAATCGGTGATGCTTCACGGCTGGTTTTCGCGGATAAGGTTCCCGCTTAGTTACAATCCTTGGGAATCATTAGCGACTAAATGACCTGCTTGTATGTCCCCTCACTGGTTTCCATAAGAATAATGGGGCCATTTATTGATTATATTTGTCCGAAGCTAGCATAAAAAGATGTAATTCTCACCTCGATTGAATTATTTGTGCATAAATAGAAGTCTAGACTCTAGTGAAGTAATTCTTTGTGCATAAATGGATGATCGGTCAGGCAACGGGGCATCCTTTTCCTTTGAGTACACTGTGGAGCCGATGATAGTAATGACCTCCTGTAAATCTCTCCAATGGAGATCACGTGAGGAAGGCAAGCAAATTGATTAGCAAGTGCTTCGATCGGCACGCGAGAAAATTGATATATATATAATTGTGCTATATATCGTTCGTATTTTGTTTTATTAAGTCCCATTACGCGTGATCTTGCTTCGCGTTGGGCATCCGGTCGTAGAGTTGGCCTCCCGGATCGTAGATTTTATTTAGTCCCCTTACACATGATCTCACTCTGCGTCGGGCATCCAGTCGTAGAGCCGGCCTCCCGGATCGTAGATTTTATTTAGTCCCCTTACATGTGATGTCACTCCGCGTCGGGCATCCGGTCGTAGAGCTGGCCTACCGAATCGTAGATTTTATTTTGTCCCCTTACGCGTGATCTTGCTCCGCGTCGGGCATCCGGTCGTAGAGTTGGCCTCCCGGATCGTAGATTTTATTTAGTCCCCTTATGTGTGATCTTACTCCGCGTCGGGCATCCGGTCGTAGAGTTGGCCTCCCGGATCGTAGATTTTATTTAGTCCCCTTACGCGTTATCCTACACCGCGTCGGGCATCCGGTCGTAGAGTTGGCCTCCCGGATCGTAGATTTTATTTAGTCCCCTTACGTGTGATCTTACTCCGCATCGGGCATCCGGTCGTAGAGCTGGCCTCTCGGATCGTAGATTTTATTTTGTCCCCTTACGCGTGATCTTGCTCCGCGTCGGGCATCCGGTCGTAGAGCTGGCCTCCCGGATCGTAGATTTTATTTAGTCCCCTTACGTGTGATCTCACTCCGCGTCGGGCATCCGGTCGTAGAGCTGGCCTCCCGAATCGTAGAATTTATGTAGTCCCCTTACGCGTGATCTTACTCCGCGTCGGGCATCCGGTCGTAGAGTTGGCCTCCCGGATCGTAGATTTATTTAGTCCCCTTACGCGTGATCTAACTCCGCGTCAGGCCTCCGTTCGAATTTGCATTCTCGGAGATGATACTTTATATTAAGTCCTAGGACGCTGGAGCTTGGCTCCGCGTCATGTCTCCGATCGAATCTACATTCTCGGAGATGATACTTTATATTAAGTCCTAGGACGCTGGAGCTTGGCTCCGCGTCAGGCCTCCGATCGAATCTGCATTCTCGGAGATGATACTTTATATTAAGTCCTAAGACGCTGGAGCTTGGCTCCGCGTCAGGCCTCCGATCGAATCTGCATTCTCGGAGATGATACTTTATATTAAGTCCTAGGACGCTGGAGCTATCGCTCGTGGAGGGCCTCCGATCGTAGCTCGTATACTCGCGGAGATAAACTCTTGACGAGTATAAACTAAGTCCCTCGACGCTAGAGCTATCGCTCGCGGAGGGCCTCCTGCTGGTTGCACGTATGCTCGCGGAGATAAACTCTTAACGAGTATAAACTAAGTCTCTCGACGCTAGAGCTATCGCTCGCGGAGGGCCTCCGATCGTAGCTCGTATGCTCGCGGAGATAAACACTTGACGAGTATAAACTAAGTCCCTCGACGCTAGAGCTATCGCTCACGGAGGGCATCCGATCGTAGCTCGTATGCTCGCGGAGATAAACTCTTGACGAGTATAAACTAAGTCCCTCGACGTTTGAGCTATCGCTTGCGGAGGGCCTCCTGCTCGTAGCTGGTAAGCCCGCGGAGATAAACTCTTGACGAGTATAAACTAAGTCCCTCGACGCTGGAGCTATCGCTCGCGGAGGGCCTCCTTCTCGTAGCACATATGCTCGTGGAGATAAACTCTTAACGAGTATAAACCAAGTCCCTCGACGCTGGAGCTATCACTCGCGGAGGGCCTCCGATCGTAGCTCGTATGCTCGCGGAGATAAACTCTTGACAAGTATAAACTAAGTCCCTCGATGCTGGAGCTATCGTTCGCGGAGGGCCTCCTGCTCATAGCTGGTAAGCCCGCGGAGATAAACTCTAAATGAGTATAAATTAAAGTCCCTCAACGACGGAGCTCTCATCCGCGGAGGGCTTCCTGATTGAACTACGAAAGGCTTGATTCTTTTTCCAAGAGATACGTAGGCAACCCACTAAAAAGTTGGGTACAGCCCAAACCAAACAAACTTATTTAAAACATTACACCAAAACTCTGATATATGGAAGATAAAGTACAGATGCATATGTTGTCTCGTTTGAATCGAACCCTAGCTAAGACCCATCTTAACTAAAGTTCGAGGAGTTGTGATGAAACACCAAAAAATAAATAATACATATGCATAATCGGGTTCCCGCTATATAAATAAACCCGCATCTATTGAATGGTGGATTTTCCCACCAAACCCCACTTAAATACACCAAATATGGATAAACTCATGAAGTGCCACGTAGAGGACATTTGTTCCAAGCCATGCGACACTTGTCCTAAGCCAGACGACACTTGTCCCAGGCCAGGCGACACTTGTCATCGGGTTTGCCACATGTGTTGGGCATGACACATGAAGCTTACACTATAAATATGGCTCGATGGCCTCAAAGAGAGGGGTCGGTATTTGGAGGGCGGAAAGAGCCTTCCCGAGCGGGATTCACCTTGCTCACCAGGAGCCGACACTTGATGGAGCTCTGGGAGGACAGTGGTCCGCGGATGGCTTGAGCTCGGATCGGCACAGGTTTGGGTACGCGGACAGTAACCTCGTCGCGCGTCTCAGGTAAGCCCGATCGTCTGAGCTCGCCCACGCCCCACTTGATACCGGAACCCGCCAGCACAGGATTCTTAAAATCGGGTTTTGTCAATTGCATCAATAAAGAGTAATCGCAAACGTGTCATCAGTGAATGAAAGTATAATCGATGAAAATAAATCGATATACAATTGATTAAATTAAAAACTGAAGGTTCGTAATTGTAAAACAATGTAATAAAAATACTCTAGAAGGGGGGTTGAATAGAGTATGCCCGTTTTTCGCAAATATTCTCAAGGCTTTTGAAGCTCGTGTCAAACCCTTTGAGAAAACCTGAAACACAAAGTTAAACAATTCGAACCAAGTGCGGAAATAAGGTAAAGCAAGAAAGTAAAGGACACGAGTAATTGTTTACGAGGTTCAGCACAACTGGCCTACGTCCCCGCCTAGGGTTCTTCCACAACCCTAGGATTCAAAGGCTTTATTGATTGCTTAGCTTAGGATCCTAATAGCTCACCGAGAAGCCTCTCTCCTATACAATTGTAATCTAGTCAACTCACGTTCCCTTGGAGTCCTAGACCAATCTAGAAGAGCCCCACCTCTCTCAGCTATCTAGTCAATCCTCTAACTCTCGCAAAATCAATAGCCTAGTGCAACTTCCCGAGTTATAAACTCTCGAGTAACACTTGTAATGAATATATCCTATAAGCTCACTGTGACTCTCAAAGGCTTTGAAATAAACAACAAACTATTTGAGCACTTTGCAGAGACACTTGAAAGACAGATTGCTTGAATGAATGTAGCTCGTGTAAATCACTTGTTATTCTGTCTTCTCCTTCCTTTCCTTTATATAGTAGCATAGAGATAGTGTGGAGCGTGTGGATCTTCAACGCCAGATCTTCCAACGGCTCCTTCCATTCAGACTTTGATCTTGGATCTTCTATATATGGACACTTTGACGCCATGATCCAATTTGAAATAGATCTCCTCAATAACTCTATAAAGGAAGGTCATAATCTCGAAAATACTTCCTGAAACAGTTAGTCCGACGAATATATATATAATATAAAGGAAGTATATAATAAGATAAAATAATATACGATTAATAACATATAGAGCAGGTTTTGTATTTCATCAACACTGTTAATGCGTCAAGGCCTTTGACAAAAAAATTGTCAAAGCCTTTGGAACAATTATTTCGATTTTCATCAAGGGAGTGAGTTATCAATCTCCCCCTTGATGAAAGACAAAACCTGTGCATCCCTGCAGCTTAGTCAAACAAGTATATCATAAGCAAAATCAGACTAAGTACCTGCAAGGGTTAGACAAATGTTGGATCAAAATATTTTAAGGTAAGAAAACATCCAACCGAAAACCGTAAATCAAAAAGCAAGGTCTTCCAAGACCTTTAATTAGAAGTTTTCAAGGTCTAACGATCATCTCCCCCTTTTTGTCTTTCAACAAAGGGCGGAGTAAAAACAGTCACCAAAAAGTTTCAAAAGTTTTGAAAATTTTTCCAACAACCAGCAAAGTAATAAGTTTAAGGGTGGGATAGGGTGGGTAAGGTTTAGGGTTTGGTCAATCCAGAGCATCATCAGTGAGCCTCGTCCATAGTCCTTCCAGCAACGTTGAAATCCCGCTCATCTTAGTCATCACCTCCGTCTGCAGCTCCTTAATATCCAGGCGAACTTCCTCCAAGCCCAACTCTAGGTTGTCCATGCGTTCATCGAATGCTGGAGCAGTGGGAAAAGCTTTTGAAGGAGTGGCAAGACTCAAGGTCCCTTGGGGAGACCGAGTGATGCCAATCTTTTCAAGGCCTTTAGAGTCGAACATACCCGTATGACGCAGCTGTTCTTCATTTTTGAGATCAATTCCAAAAGCTTTGAAGATTGGGGTCAACAGGGTAGCAAAGGGGAGGGGAGAGCCTTTTCTTGCTTTTCTGGCATGGGCCATGGTACCAAGTATAGTGTTGGCCAGATCAAGATCAAGGCCATTAAGAATGCGGTAGAGCAGGACCATGGCATTATCGATTAGGAGTGAGCCAGAGTTGAGACGGGGTAAGAGGCACTTAACAATGATGTTAAAGATGATTTTGGCCTCAAGGGTTAGGGATGAGTGGGTGAGTTGCTTTGAGGTGCTGTTGGCGGCTTCGGGTAGGAGATATTTGGCTCGGGCTAGGATGATACAGTTCTCTTTTGAGGGGTGGATTTCAGCTGGTGGAACAGGGGTAGGTAAGCCTAGGAGATCTGCAAAATCATTGGGGTTGAGAGAGATTCTAACCCCTTTGACAACAGTATCCAAAGACCAACCATCAGTTTCGTTTTTGGCTTTGAGGTTTATGTAGAAGAGTCGGGTAAGCTCAGGGTAATAGACAGTTTCTCGGTTGAGAAGAGTCCAGGCTGGGGATTTTTTAAGGAGCTCAATGCAGGGCATCTTCAAAGCTTCAAAGAAGTTGAAATCTAAAAAATCTGAACAGCTAAGCTTACGAGTACGAAACTCGTCTACCCACTTGCCAGCAGTCTCAGCATCTAAAAACCAAGAGGAGGGCATGGATTGATTTACCTGGATATAGGCCGGGGGGTCTGCGTTCTTTCTGCGAGCAACAGTTGGAGCAGCTGTCTTGACGGGCGCTACAAGGCTCTTGACAGGGCCTTTTCTGGTACGCTTGGGGGAGGGAGGCTTGACGGGAGCAGGGGCTTTCCGCTTCTTCGGAGAGGGGGGAGGAGGAGGAGAAGGAGATGGAGTTTCTTCTTCCTCTTCCTCAGACCCCGAGTCCTCACCGGACCCCGCTTCGTCACCTTCTGGTTCCTCATCCCCTTCAGAATCCACGTGCTCTTCCTCTTCCTCTTCTTCTTCAGGATCCTCCTCGGACTGGGCCTCCTCGGCTTCGGCTTCCTTCCGAATCCGCTCAGCCTCTTCCTCAGCCAGTTTCTTAGCGAGCTCGGCCTCTTCATCGGCCTTTTTCTTCCTTAGAGCCTCCTCCTCGGCTTCCCTGGCAGCGTCTCTTTCCAGGGCAGCATCAAGGTCGTCTTCCTCTTCCTCCTCGTCGGGTTCCTCAGCCAAGATCTTTCTTTTACCCTTCTGCTTAGCACTGATCGGCTTCTTTGCAGAGCGCTTTTGAGAGCCTTTTGGAGCAATGGCTGGGCTCTCAGCAATGGTGCTCTGAACAGTGGTTGGGATTATGGCTTGAGTAGCCGGTTCTGGTGTGGGGGAAGTGGCAGTGGCCTGGCGTCCCTTGGGGGTGGCGCCAAGTCTTTTGGGTGTGACGGCTTTCTTGGATTTGGGTGCCATGGAGGTAATTGGTTAGAGTTTCTTTGAGAGGTTGAAGATGAAGGAGTGGAAAGGTTTTGGGGGAAATCTTGAGGTGTGGAGCAATCGGGTACAGGAATTGGTTTAAGTAGAGAGAGAGGGTGACGGATTGATGGGATGGGTTTAGGGTTCCAAGGAAAGAGATCATTACCTTGCCAAGTTGAGGGATTTCAAATTCAAATTTGAATTCAAATTACCATAAAATTCGGACTAAACACAAACAAATTTAGTTCCAAAAATAACAAATCTTAACGGTTAAGGAAAATATGAAAATAGGCAATTTTAGAAATCCGATTAAAACAAATATAATTGATTAAATATCTAGAAAGATATTAACCAAAAATATATGATCCGATATATGTACTCCACTGTTCAGTTAGCAGACCTTGACATAACTCTCAAAGGTCTTGACACTGAGTGGAGATAATCTTTCGTAAAGGGAAAGCTCCCCCTACGAAAGTGCATCCTTGTCAAGCATCCCAATCTCTCGTCTAATGAAGGTGAACCTGTCCTCTGCCAAAGGCTTAGTAAAAATGTCAGCCCATTGATAATCAGTAGAAATAAATGATATGGACACATCACCTTTTTCAACATGATCTCTAATGAAATGATGTCTAACATCAATATGCTTGGTCCTTGAATGTTGAACAGGATTCTTAGTGATGGAGATGGCACTTGTATTATCACACTTAATTGGGATACCCTTGAGGTTGATGCCAAGATCTCGCATTTGTTGAGCTATCCAAAGGATTTGGGAGCAACAAGCTCCAGCTGCAATTTATTCGGCTTCTGCAGTGGATAGAGCGACTGAGTTTTGCTTCTTTGAGTGCCAGCTGATCAAAGATGCTCCTAAGAATTGGCAACATCCTGATGTGCTCTTTCTATCCACCTTGTAGCCTGCAAAATCTGCATCAGAATATCCAATTAGAGTGAAATCCTTTTGCTTTGGGTACCATAGTCCAAGTTCCTTAGTGCCATTGAGATATCGAAATATCCTCTTCACAGCCACGAGGTGTGATTCTTTTGGATCAGCTTGAAACCTAGCACACATGCAAACACTAAACATAATGTCAGGTCTACTAGCCGTGAGATATAATAAAGATCCAATCATTCCTCGATACTCCTTTTGATTGACACTTGTTCCAGTCTTGTCTTGATCTAGAGACAAGGTTGAGCTCATGGGAGTCTTGGCTGCTTTGGATTGATTCATCTTGAACTTCTTCAAGAGATCTTTAGTGTACTTGCTTTGGTTGACGAAGATTCCTTTCTTGGATTGATGAACTTGTAACCCCAAAAAGAAGTTGAGTTCACCCATCAAGCTCATCTCAAATTCACTGCACATGATGTCAGAAAATTCCTTGCACAAGGATGTGTTAGTAGCACCAAATAATATATCATCAACATAGATTTGAATAACCAAAATGTCCTTTCCTTTGATTTTGATAAAAAGAGTCTTGTCGATCAACCCTCTTTTAAAATCATTTTCTAAAAGATATTTTGACAAGCGCTCGTACCAAGCTCTTGGGGCTTGTTTCAAACCATAAAGCGCCTTGTCAAGTTTATAAACATGATTGGGAAATTCTGAACTTTCAAAACCTGGGGGTTGAGCAACATAGACTTCTTCTTCTAAGAAACCATTAAGAAAAGCACACTTGACATCCATTTGATATAACTTTATGCTCATGAAAGATGCAAATGCTAATAAAATGCGAATGGCTTCAAGCCTGGCTACGGGAGCAAAGGTCTCCTCGTAGTCAATACCTTCCTCTTGGTTGTAGCCTTGAGCAACAAGCCGTGCCTTGTTTCTCACAATCTTGCCATTCTCATCTAGCTTGTTTCGAAACACCCATCGAGTGCCAATGACTGATTGATGCTTTGGTCTAGGCTTCAAAGTCCAGACTTTGTTCCTCTCAAATTCATTAAGTTCACTTTGCATAGCTATAATCCAGTCTGGCTCCTTAAGTGCTTCATCTACCTTCTTTGGCTCAATAAGAGAAACAAACGCATTAAAAGCACACAGATCTTTAAGTTTAGAACGAGTTTGAACACTAGAAGTAGGGTCAGAAATGATATCCTTTAATGAGTGTGATGAGGAATATTTGAATTTCCTTTTGCTAGTCTCAGCTCCTTGATTTGTCACACCATCAGGATTGATTTGTGGTACATCTGACTTCGTGGTCCCGTTAGGTTCAGTTACAGCAGTTTCTGACATCTCAACACTGTTGGATTGGACATCAAGGGCTTTGGACGCATCTTCAACACCTTGGGCCAATTCTTCAGTGTTGAGGATCGGTTCCTGCATGTTCCTTTTCTCTGTGTTCATGGTAGCAGCATCATCACCTTCCTCATTCTCTTCATGAATATTAAGATCTATATCTGCAACACTTTCACTCAAAGCACCATCATTGCATTCATCAAAAATAACATGTATACTTTCTTCAACAACCTGGGTCCTTTTATTGAAGATTCTATAAGCTTTGCTACTCGTGGAATAACCAAGAAATATACCTTCATCACTACGCGCATTAAATTTCCCAAGGTTATCTTTTCCATTGTTGTGAACAAAACAAGTACAGCCAAAGGGTTTAAAATAAGATATAAGTGGTTTGCGGCCTTTGAAAAGTTCATAGGGAGTTTTCTTTAAGATGGAACGAATAAGACAACGATTTAAAATGTAGTTAGCTGTGTTAACAGCTTCAGCCCAATAGGTTTTAGGTAATGCATTTTCTAAAAGCATAGTCCTGGCCATATCCTCTAAGGTGCGGTTCTTGCGTTCCACAACCCCGTTTTGTTGAGGTGTCCTAGGAGCAGAAAAGTTATGGGAGATGCCATATTTAGCACAAAACAAATCAAATTGAAGTTGATCAAACTCCCTACCATGATCACTCCGAATAGACACTATGGGCTCATTTCTTAAAGTTTGCAACTCCTTACAAAGTTTTGAAAACTCAAATAAGGCCTCTGATTTATCTTTCAAAAATGCAACCCAAGTATATCTTGAAAAATCATCGACAATAACTAGCATGTACTTTTTACCATTGGGAGATTTGACTCGCATAGGACCACATAAATCCATATGTAAAAGTTCAAGAGGACTAGAAGAACTTACAACCTTTTTGGGTTTGAAGGAGCTACGTGTTTGTTTACCTCTTGTGCAGGCTTTGCACATGTCAATACCTTTGAAGTCCATCTCAGGTAGCCCTCTTACAAGCCCTTTGGACACAAGCTTCTGTAGCGTATGTGGACTCACATGACCGAGTCTCCTATGCCAAAGATTTGGATCGTCCGTCAAGGCCTTTAAACAGGTTAAGCTTCCTTGTGCCACTTGATCAGCATTTACACCGTATATGTTGTTGTAGCGATATGCAGTTAGAATAACTTCACCTGTATCATCTCTGCACACTATACATCTTTTCTTGTTAAATCTGACATTGTTACCACTATCACATAATTGAGAAACGCTAAGCAAATTATACTTTAAACCATTGACAAGATAGACATTTTTAATACTATGGCTGGAATCACTTCCAACACTACCAATACCAAAAATGTCGCACTTCCCTTTGTCACCAAGAGTGATTGTTCCCGTGGATTGCTCCTTTAGATCATGAAAGAGAGAACTCTTCCCACTCATATGCCTCGAGCAACCACTATCAATAATCCATTTGTGTTCTTTCACCTTGGTGATCTCCTGCAAAACAGACATCAACCTTTGTGGCTAGACCAATAAGCAAATTTGGATCCATTGTTGGGGTAAACCATGTTTGGTAAAATAGTGCCTTTTGGGACCCAAACTTGTGTTATCCGTTCTTTTCTTAAATGAACAGGAAATGTATTGCGTATAATATAAGGATCCTTTCTTCTATAAGGGCAGGTCTCTTTTACATGTCCCTTTCTAGCACAATGGTGACATATAGGAGAGGTTCTGCTTCCTTTGGCCTTTACAAAAGTGGTAATGTGTTGCTTCTTTAAAAACTTTGGGTTGTAACCAATACCACTCTTGTTTAGAGAGCTTTGTTGCTCACCCAACATCTTATCGAGAGTGCCTTTGGATTTGGTAAAACTTATGAGGGCTGTCTGTTGGTCTAGGATCTTATTATTCAGGGAGATCTTCACTTTCTCTAAGTCATGATGCTCATTTCTTAGAGAAGAGAGATCTTGCTTGAGTTCAGATTTCTCTAAGTCAAGCGTCTTGACTTTAATGTCAAGACCTGAATAAGAAGATTCAAGACCTTTGACCCTCATAGACAGATCCTCAATAGTTCTTTCCTGGTCCATAGTTCTCTTAATAAGATTGTTAGTGTGGGCAATAAGCTTCTCTTCATTGGCAATCATATTGGAAAGGAATTCCGATAATACCTCTTTTGGACTTTCCATAAGTTCTTTTACAGTAGCTTCAAGCTTGTCATCGTGTGATTCATTTTCTGAGGCCATAAGACAAATGTTGGCCTTCTCATCGTCTGAGTCAGAGTCGGAATCACTCCAAGTAGCCACCATAGCTTTCTTCTTCCATTTGTCACCTTTCTTGGGCTGGCTCTTTGTCTTTTGAGGGCAGTCCTTCACAAGATGATCTGTTTCACCACATTCGAAACAAGACAACGGTTTAGTCTTCTTTTCATACTTGTTGTATTGAGGCTTACCTCGAAATTTTGAAGACTCTGATCCATCCTTGTTGTTGAATTGCTTCTTCATTTTGAGAATTCTAGCAAGGCCTCTTGTGATAAGAGCAAAAGGATCTTCCTCATCGTTATCCTCATCTTCGGAATCAGATCCATCCTTGAACTCATCCTTCTTAGACTTGAGTGCCAAGTTCTTGGTGCTAGCTGGAAGTTCTCCATCGTCTTCATTAAGGATCATCTCATGCGTGATCAGCTTCCCAAGAAGGTCATCAAGGGGTAGAGTGGTGAGGTCCTGGGCTTCCTCTATAGCTGTTACTTTTGGACCCCATTTCTCCTTTGGAAGGCACCTTAGTATCTTCCTTACTTTTTCAACGTTGGTAAAGCTCTTGCCGAGAGAGTCAAGGTTGTTGGTGATTTCTGTGAATCGTGTGAACATGGCTTTGATTGACTTATCGGACTTCATCTTGAAGAGCTCATACTTTCGAAGGAAGATGCTGATCTTGGTGTCTTTCACTTGGCTCGTTCCTTCATAGGTGACGACCAATTTGTCCCAAATCTCTTTAGCTGACCTACAAGAGGAATACGGTTAAACTCATCAGTGCTAAGACCACAATAAAGTAAGTTAATAGCCCTGTAGTTTTTGGAGACGAGTTCAAGATCCGCTTGGATGTATTCAGACTCCTTCTTTGCAATTTTGGTGTCATTCGGTCCATCCTTCTCTGGAATCTTTGGTCCATTCTCTATAATGTTCCAAAGCTCTAGATCTTGGTCTATGATGAACATCTTCATCAAAGATCTCCAGTGGACAAAGTTGTTTCCTACAAAGAGTGGCGGTCTGCTTGTAGACCTTCCCTGTGCAAATCCTCCGCTTGCTTCACCAGACATGATCGAAAACTCACAAGATTGTTAGATCAAAAACAGTGAGTAAGGCTCTGATACCAATTGAAGGTTCGTAATTGTAAAACAATGTAATAGAAATACTCTAGAAGGGGGGTTGAATAGAGTATGCCCGTTTTTCGCAAATATTCTCAAGGCTTTTGAAGCTCGTGCCAAACCCTTTGAGAAAACCTGAAACACAAAGTTAAACAATTCGAACCAAGTGCGGAAATAAGGTAAAGCAAGAAAGTAAAGGACACGAGTAATTGTTTACGAGGTTCAGCACAACTGGCCTACGTCCCCGCCTAGGGTTCTTCCACAACCCTAGGATTCAAAGGCTTTATTGATTGCTTAGCTTAGGATCCTAATAGCTCACCGAGAAGCCTCTCTCCTATACAATTGTAATCTAGTCAACTCACGTTCCCTTGGAGTCCTAGACCAATCTAGAAGAGCCCCACCTCTCTCAGCTATCTAGTCAATCCTCTAACTCTCGCAAAATCAATAGCCTAGTGCAACTTCCCGAGTTATAAACTCTCGAGTAACACTTGTAATGAATATATCCTATAAGCTCACTGTGACTCTCAAAGGCTTTGAAATAAACAACAAACTATTTGAGCGCTTTGCAGAGACACTTGGAAGACAGATTGCTTGAATGAATGTAGCTCGTGTAAATCACTTGTTATTCTGTCTTCTCCTTCCTTTCCTTTATATAGTAGCATAGAGATAGTGTGGAGCGTGTGGATCTTCAACGCCAGATCTTCCAACGGCTCCTTCCATTCAGACTTTGATCTTGGATCTTCTATATATGGACACTTTGACGCCATGATCCAATTTGAAATAGATCTCCTCAATAACTCTATAAAGGAAGGTCATAATCTCGAAAATACTTCCTGAAACAGTTAGTCCGACGAATATATATATAATATAAAGGAAGTATATAATAAGATAAAATAATATACGATTAATAACATATAGAGCAGGTTTTGTATTTCATCAACACTGTTAATGCGCCAAGGCCTTTGACAAAAAAACTGTCAAAGCCTTTGGAACAATTATTTCGATTTTCATCAAGGGAGTGAGTTATCAAAAACATGTGGCATCAATCGATTTAATTAAAAAGTGGCATCAAACAATTACATTATAAAAATGACATCAAAACACCATTTTGAAAAAGTTGTATCACATTAAAGAAAAAAATGTCATCAAAATACTACTTTGAAAAAAATATCATCAAAATAATACTTTGCAAAAATTTCATCAAAAAAATGGCATCACGGTAAAAACATATCATCAAAAAATTGACAAAAAAATGGCATCAGTTGTCAACAGTAAAAAAAAATGACATAAATGGTCAACGTGACATTACAGTAAACAAAAAATGTCATCAAGGTTTAAAAAAGTGTCATCCAATCATTTCATTAGAAAAGTGGCATCAAAGTGAATATAAAATATAATAAAATTTTGGCATCAAAACGGTAAAATATGGCATCACTTAAAAAAAAAAAAAAAAAAATCCAAATGGGTTGGTCAACGTTGACCGGTCAATGGTCAAATGGTTGACCATTGACCATTCCACTCTATTGGGAAGGGGTTTAAGGCAAAACTAATTAAATTAGTTTTGGGTCTTAGTATTCAATTGAATATTCAAAAAAGGTCATCTATCAAAATCACCCTTATAAAAATTAAAAATGATCACTTTTTACTTAATGCTAAAAAGTTTGGTAAGAAATATATATATATATATATATATATATATATATATATATATATATATATATATATATATATATATATATATATATATATATATATATATATATATATATATATATATATATATATATATATAAACCACACACACAAAAAAATCACCAATATTTTAGGGATTAAAGTTAGTTGGTCAAAAATTTTATCACCAATAATATATTAATAAAAGATAGGATATTTAAAAGGTTAAATATTATATTTTATATAATTTTTATGATCTTACACAATTTGTGTATGAATAACGAAAGTCATATAAAAAAGCCGCGAAAATCGCGAGTAATATATAAAAGTATACTCCCTCCGTAACGAAATAATTGGTATTTTGGTCACTTTTTCTTGTAACAAAATATTTGTCCATTTGAACCTAATTAATGCCAAAATTTTCTAATTTTATCAATTCATGTCATTAACTGTATTTGATTTTTCAAGAAATTCTATTAATACTCCAACTTTTCATAATATTTTTTTTTCATTGGCCAAGTATTTTGTTACGTAGGGATTAGTATCTATACTATATATATAAAGTTGGGTGAAGCCCAATTAATTGCAAATATTAAATGCTTAAAAATTTATCTAATATATATTTTAAATTAGAATTAAATATCACAAAGTTGTTGTAGCTTAATGGTTTGTGGTGTAGTTCCTATTTGTTAGGTCTAGGGTTCAAACCCCCCTTAACTACACCATTTTTCATGTCTTTTATCTACTCCTTTTGTCCCTTTTTTTTAACAATTTCTTTTTTTTGAAACATTTTAACAATTTCTTATATAAGTGCAATAGATAAAAATAATAGAGAACATGAAAGCATGTATTTCTTATGTTTAATGTTATTTAATTATTTTTCATGTCTTTTATCTACTCCTTTTGTCCCTTTTTTTTAACAATTTCTTTTTTTTGAAACATTTTAACAATTTCTTATATAAGTGCAATAGATAAAAATAATAGAGAACATGAAAGCATGTATTTCTTATGTTTAATGTTATTTAATTGTTTCTTATATAAGTGCAATTAAATAAAAAAAAAAGATTAGATGTAGCTTATTGCTTTTAGGTATTAGCTCTAACACTTTATGTCAAGTGATCAAAACTCCTTAACGAAATCATTTTAACTTTTGTTATTTTTCATACATTTCATCTAATCCCTTCATCACATTTTATTTATTGTTAGGGAAATGGCACAAAACCACCCCCTAAATATGGGTTTTTGCAGAAAACCACCCCTTAAACCCATTTTGTAGGTAAATCGTTACCCACAACCTTTTTTTCGTTAGGTTTCCGTTTGAAACGGTGAAAAGTCATTTTTACCCTTCCCTTTTAATGTTATTTTAATGAGAGAAAAATGTATGAATTGAAATAAATTAATAAAATATATTTATCCACCCTTTTGTAATTTTATTTTAATAGAATAAAATACCTTTTTCTCTCATTGAACGGGAAAAAAGGTTGGGGGTGGCGATTTACCTACAAAATGGGTTTAAGGGGTGGTTTTCTGCAATTTCAATTTTAAGGGGTGGTTTTCTGCAAAGACCCATATTTAAGGGGTGGTTTTCTGCCATTTCCCCTTATTGTTACATTAAAAATTTAACAGTGGTGCAATTAAAGAAAAATATTTTTAACAAACACAAAATATATTTTTTTATGTTTAATATTATTTTACTGTTTCTTATATAAGTGAAATTAAAAAAAAATACATATAAGTTCAGTTAAATAAAAAGATCAGAGAGCACAAAAACATGTATATTATTTATGTTTAATATTATTGGATGAATACAAATACTCAGTACCTAACTTTGTATTCGTCTAAAACATTCATCTAATGGGATATGAATTTTACTCTTTTTATATTTCTTTTCTCTTTTTTGTAGGCAGATTTTGTTTCAATTGATTTAAGTTTTAATATAAGAAATATGCTAATAGAATCTATACTTATATCTTACCTTTCTTTTTCATTATTTACAAAATAAATATTATTTACATATTTTTTATGTTTAATATTATTTAACGGTTTCTTATATAAGTTAAATAAAAAAATAGATATAAGTGCAATTAAATAAAAAGGTTAGAGAGCACAAAAAATGTATTATTTATGTTTAATATTATTGGATGATTGGATGATTACAAATATTGAGTACCTAACTTTGTATCTAAAAACATTAATCGAACGGGACATAAATTTTACCCTTTTTATATTTCTTTTCTCCTTTTCATAGGTATGTTTTGTTTCAATTGATCAAAGTTTTAATATAAGGAACATGCTAATAGAATCTATAATTATATGTTACTTTTCCTTATTCATTATTTAAATAAAATACATGTTGTGATTAGATTAATGTTGTTAGAAGTAAATATATATATATATATATATATATATATATATATATATATATATATATATATATATATATATATATATATATATATATGACTTTATGCATATTAATTTAGTTGTCACCAATTCAATTAATTTAAGTTTTCATATAAGCAACACGATAATAGAATCTATAATTATATCTTACTTTTCTTTTTCATTATTTAAATTTTATTTTTAAAATAAATACATGTCATTGTGACTACATTAATGTTGTTACAATTAAGAAAAATATATAATTCTCTGCACATTAATTTAGTGATCATCAATTGCCAGAATAAAGTTTATATTTTTCAGAAAATTACAAAATATTTGAAATTTTCATAAATTGATTAATTCTTTTAAATAAAGTATAAAAATAAATTTGGGTAATATTAAACATTATAAATCATTGATTAGTTAACTTACCTATTGAAACTAATATTGGTTTATCAAATATTATAAAATAGGTCTAATAAAATGAATTAGTATAAAAAACAATGTCTCGCGCGTAGCGCGGGATTGCCCATCTAGTATAGTACTCCCTCCGTTCCAAAATACATGGGCTTTTAGTTTTCGGCACGCTTTTTAAGGAGTGAAAAACTATATGAAATATTATTTTTTTAATTAAATTTTTTATATAATTTGATACTTATTAGTAATAAGTATCAAATGATATAAAAAATTTGATTAAAAAAATAATATTTCATTAAGTTTTTCGCTCCTTAAAAAACGTGTCAAAAAGGAAAAGCCCATGTATTATGGAACGGAGGTAGTATATAACTGGAAAGCATGGCATTTAGTGCCGGAAAAAAGAGTAATTAAATTAAATATTAACGTACGTAGGATTGGGTTGGTTTTGTGTGATGACTATAGCTTGATTGTTCCCAAGGACTTAATTATTTGTGTCAACACACTAAACTTACAAGGAACTGACGTAGAGCAGTAAATCTAAATTGGCATAAAATTTAAATAATTAGCTAATTAATATTAATTAAAGAACCTGCCAGGCGGCGTGCGTCGATCGATTGAAATCGATCGGAGGTATTATAGAAAATATATAAAAATTTTAAATGATTTTTTTAATTAAATTTATACATACTAGTTATATGTTTAAAATTATTTTAAAAAATTAATAAAAAAATTGGTATTTTATAAAGTTTTTAACTCTTAAAAAATGTATCAATAAGTCAAACGACACATATTAATAAACGGAGGAATTATAAAGTTGAAGTTGAGTAGTAACTAATCGATCATCGAACCTATATATATATATATATATATATATATATATATATATATATATATATATATATATATATATATATATATTCTTAACTAGGATGAATAATTGGATTATTTTTATACATAAAGATAATTATTTCCCAAAAGCTGAAGCTAATAGCTAGGTACGTAGGTGATAATTAAACTGATAAAAGAAAGACGATAGATGGATCAAAAACAAGACTTGGGTCGCTGGAAGCCAGAAGCAACACCGTGGGCATTGGCACAAAAGGCGGTCGTCGGAACTCCTCTTTTGACGTAGCTCAGGTCGATCCTGGCAAGCCTTATGCCCTGGCAGGGGTTCGTCCTGCTGCACTCCAACTTCACCGCCACTTCCGTCGCCGATGTCCCGTTTATGTTCTCAAACCTCACCCCCTTTATTTGCACCCGAGAATTTCCCTTAGGGCAATTTTTGGGAGGGCAGTAGTTCTGATCAATGATGATGGGATTCTGAGCACGGTCGATGATGATATCCCGGAAAGTGACGTCATCCACCACCCCGGAGTTCGGGGTAGTCTTGCTCTTAATCCTGACTCCGTTCTGGGTGCCGACGAAGGTGCAGTTTTGGACGGTCACGTGCCTCACCTCCTCCCCTTGGTTGGTCCCGAGGCTCCCGATGCTAACACCATGTCCGGGCCCGCACCGCACCCGGGTCACGTTCAGGTTGGTGGTCCCCGTAAGGATCGCCACGCAATCGTCCCCGGACGCTATGCTCGTGTCATGTATTCTCACCCCGTCCGACTTGCCTATCTTAATCCCGTCGGTGTTAGGGCTCGTCTCCGGCGATATGATAGTCACCTGATTATGAAACAAAAACATTTTGATTCATA
This sequence comes from Persicaria tinctoria, assembly GCA_037127255.1. Taxonomy (NCBI): domain Eukaryota; kingdom Viridiplantae; phylum Streptophyta; class Magnoliopsida; order Caryophyllales; family Polygonaceae; genus Persicaria; species Persicaria tinctoria. The sequence continues at coordinate 33,593,720 of JBANSL010000012.1, read as the reverse complement.
AATTAATTAAAGTATATGTTATAAAATCTTTACTTATCGAACAAAATAGTCGAAATTTGTGTCGCGGGAGATTCGCGCGGACCTGGGAGATGTCAACATTGGAGCAACCGAATAGGTGAAGGTGAACCTTCTTGCTCTTTATCAGGTTCACCTTCTGTATCTTTGCGTTCTTCACGAACGCTAGTCTCATTAGCTGCAATATATTAAAATTTGTTATTAAATTCGACCCAAAAACAACATATAATATTAAGGAGATTTGGTAAAATCAATCAATGTTTGAAATTAAATAAGTCTCAATTGATTAATGTGTATCATCTTTTTTTGGATGTTTTGGGATTTTTAATATTTGCTTAGATTTAAAAAGGGAAATTTTGGGTTTTAGGTCTTCAAGATTATTTATTTCTATAAATAAAATGTATATTGTGCAATAAAATTTGATTATAATATTAAATTTTAACATATTTAAAGGGTTATCCTTCCAAATGTGGGTTTTGTTAAAATGGCAATGCAATTTCTATACAAATTGTTTTATAAATAAAATGAAGTGGAAAAAAAGAGAGTTGACTGACGGAGTGGGCTGGGTTGACCAGACCGGGGCGATTCCAAGCGGTGGCTCCTTGACCGAGGAAAGTCCCACCGTCGACGGTGAGCCCATCCACATAACGGAACTGGATCCAGTGCTCGAGATTTGTTGGGCCGGTGGGAGCCACAAGCCGGCCCTTATTGGTGAACCTTATTGGGCCTCTGCACGGCCCACTCAGCTCCACCGGGTTCGAGTAGTAAACTCCTTGAGGAAGCAGCACCTGCGCTTCGCCTTCGCCCCTCCCCGCCCACTTGCACGCCCCGCTCCAAGCACTCACTAACGCCTGCCCAGTGGGATCCACAAAATCAAAACAAAAGAATTCGTCATCAGTGACATCACATATCCCATATATATACCTTGCTATTGTCGAAGTTTCGAGCGGATCTCCCGCCGTGGTGTATCAAGTTGAAAACGTTGGGTTGGGCGTGGACATGAGGGGAGAACCATAACACACACAAAATCACGAGGAACATAGATTGATTCAATGTCAATAAAATGAGACCCATTTCAATTTTAATTCTTAGTGTATGAGGTGCTATGCGATTATCAGCACTTCACGCAAGTGTTGTATATTTTTGTGTGTATATATATAATATGTATTAATCACCGAAAAATGTATATGGTGAAAGATCAAAACCTGCCTTCTTTTGGAGTTGAGATCGATTTATATAAAGCAATAACCGGTATGATTGTTATTATGTCGTTATAAGGAGAATTAATATTGATCTCATAGGGTATATAAGAACAATCAAAATACATAGTTTCCTTTAATGTGGGATATGCATATCAACTCAGATATGCGGGAATTAATTAGTTGGTGTTAGTTAAGAACGAGTGTAATAGATCCATTTTAATTTAAACATTATTTTATATATTTATATAATACTATACTATATTAATATATATACGTGTTTACAAAAAAAATATGTATAAAGTATTTTTTTTATAATTTATAAATTAGTTGGAAAGAGATACGATACAAATTTTGAAAATCAATATATAATACTAAAACAGAGGCGTGGAGATCTTATGTGGCGGGCTCTGGTGCGATTCGCTTACGTGTAATTTTCTGGTGCAATCTGGCCCGGGTTTTTGACACGTCAGTTAATGATGACCCAATAAATTTAAGCCACGTTAGACGATAGCCCTATCTATTAATACATGTGTCATCCTATGTGTCCATTTTAATTAATGATTAAATTAATTTTTAGAATAAACATTCAACCTCATATCTTACAAATCTTATCATTTTACCTTAAGTTATTTTATAAATATTTTATCTAGCAATCTTAGTTAGAAAACTTATCTTTATACTCCACAAAGAAATAATCTTTTTAATATAATAACTCATTTTTAATATAATTTTTTCATCCATAACTTAGTTGACTACACAATTAATATATATATTTTTATCAATCACTAATCCGATAAAATTTTATCTTATAAACTACACTATTACAATTATACTTTTTTGGATGTTGATTTCTTTTTCTTAAATAATAAAACACGGAGCAATAAATAAAACTTTGATCTTCTACAAAGTAAAATTTATAATTCAAACAAATACAAGCTCATCTCATCTCATCTTTTATTTTTAAACTAATCATGTAATATATACGTACTAAAATATAGATTTCATTTAAGAGCATTTAAAATCTTTATAATTAAAAGGATTTCAAATAAACTGTTTAAACCATCTTAATTTAATAAAAAGTAATAAATATTTTTAATATAATAAAATAAATTAATCAACCGCACAAGCGTGCGGGTAAAATAAAACTAGTGATTTAATAAAGTAAAGTAGTAATAATACTCAAACACACCACCTAATATAATTTGAAATAAATATATAATTATTATCATTAGCATAGATCTAAAAATTCAAATATAAGATCCCGTACAAATATTAAAAAATCATAAGCACATGATTGTGTGAATAATTTTGAAGTTATGTAGATGTACACATAACTTATTCATTATTTTCATGAGAAAGATGGTTAGAAAGAGAATAAAATAAATAGTGAAAATAAAGGTAAAATGGTAAAAAAAAAAGATCCTTAAAGGTAGAAAATTGATCTAAGAAGCCTCATCCAAGATGTAAAATAAGCATTAGTAATGCTTGTGAGTAGACCTGTCAAACGGGTCATTCGGGTCGGGTCACTTTCAGGTTTCGGGTAAAACGGGTTTTCGGGTTTTTCGGGTTGACTCAAACTCGGGTTTGACCGGGTTTCGGGTTGATTTCGGGTTTGTCAATTTTTTCTTTTTTAAATTAAAAAAATCACGATTTGATAATTTTTTGATAAATTTTAATTATATATATATAAAAAATTAATTATATATAATTATAAATCAACCGGGTCAATCGGGTCAAAATTACCGGGTTAATAGGGTCACCGGGTCGAAACCCAGATTACCCGAAAAATTTTGAATTTTTCGGGTTCGGGTCGAAAAAAAAATTCGGGTCGAAATTTTCGGGTTCGGGTCGTAAATTTTTCGGGTCGGTCGGGTCGGGTTGTGTTTTGATAGGTCTACTTGTGAGTCTTAAAATATTATTTATTTTTCGATAGTCATTTAAGATGTCTAAAATAATTAAATTATAAAAAAACATTTTTTTGGCTCTAATTGATTTTTATAATTAATTTTTAAAATCGAATATTTACAAATTGATTATTACATGTTCGTTGTATGTAGATATTGTGGGGAATATTGCAATCGGTTAAATATAATAAATCAACAATTTCAATATCCAAAAATAAAATCAGCTAAGGCTTGACGAATGTTCAATGTACGTAGACGATTAAAATAGATCACAAATTGACATACAACACATCAAATTAAATAATATTTTAGTATAAAAATAGGAAACAAATTTGTTTAAAATAAGAAATAGATATTTTAAAATTTCAGCAATAATATTGACCAATAAGAAAATACCATTTGAATAAAAAATTCAAGTTTAATTGTGAGCGTGACACGTCAGCAAAATGATAGTAGAATTAATATTATAAATAGATTACCTATTATCGAAATTAATTTATAAAAGAAATTTAAAAAAATAATATTTTATATAATTTTTACCATCGTAACAAAGCGTGAATGAATATTAAACAACATATTTAGCTAAACGAATAGAGAGAGTAGTAAATTTTAACAAGAGTGGGATAAATGTGATATAATAAAAAAATATTTAAATGAATTCAATCCGTTAAGATAATGAATGCAGGCAATCTGAGTACATCTTTGATTAATTTATTTGAAAATGAAATACTTGGATATGGGTCTATGTAGAGAATAAATTTTCAAAAATAAAATATACCAAGATTCAAATTTAAGTTCAATGTATGTAGACGAATTATGAGAATATTGCAATCGGAAAAAAAAAATGGAAACATGTCTCGATATTTACGACAATATAACCGAAAAATAAAAAAAAGGGAATGGATTCAAATCATATTTAAAATAGGAAACAAATATTTTAAAGTTTCCATAATAATATTGACCAATAAGAAAATCTCATTTGAATAAAAAATTCAACTTTAATTGTGGGCGTGACAAGTCAGCAAAATGCTAGCAGAATTAGTAATATATATATTGCAATCAGAAAAAAATAGAAACATGTCTCAATATTTACGACAATATTACCGAAAATAAAAAAAAGAGAATGGATTCAAATCCTATTTAAAATAGGAAACAAATATTTTAAAGTTTCCATAATAATATTGACCAATCAGAAAAGCTCATTTGAATAAAAAAAATCAACTTTACTTGTTAGCGTGACACGTCAGCAAAATGCTAGCAGAATTAGTAATATTAATAGATAATAGATAGATAGATAGATTGTTAAGAATCAGTTTTGACAAGGATAAAAAATTTACCCTCTCCTATAAAAAAAATGTAAAATGTTTTTACTTTCTAAGACATTTTAAAGACCTAAAACAATATGAGATATTAATATTAATAATTTTAAAACTTAATGATAAATATTAAATTCTTAAAAAAAATTATATAAATTTTAACTTTTCAAAATACGATTTTCTTTAGCTATTCTATTTGAAAAACAAAGCTTGAAAGAGAAGAAAAAAAATGAAAATAGTCAAAATGTGGGAAGCATCATTGCTTGAACACCGTTTTTTTTTTTTACACATGATAAGATTTTAGGTGGAGTGCCTGACCCACTACTCAAGGGCGTCCTTTCAAACGAGAATCTGGATCTCGGGATGACACATGAGAGGGTCGTGGTTGAAGATAAGCCAAAGGTACGTCACTTTGACTATTTTCATTAACAACTACAAGACAGTCACCTTCAATCTTGAGCCTCAAGATCCCGAATTGGCGGGCTGTGGCCGAACCATGGTGAAGATCCAAAGCCTCCGCCTTGAGAGCGGACATCTCCCCCACAATGCGAACCTTGGCAGTAGACAATCGAACAACAGTGGTCTCGAATCACAATCCCAGTAGTTGCCATGCCCGAAGAGCTCACTGCCGCATCAAATTTCAGTTTGAAAGATCCTGCGCCGCTTGTTTTTTCCATCTCAAGTTCTTCCTTTTCATTTGGGTCATTTGTGTTGTATTTTCTTTGTGTTCCTTGATAATGCATATTTTATATTGGCATCCTAAGTCATTCTTAAGTCATTTATACTGCATTTAGTTAGTTTTTTTAGCATAAACTGCATTCAATGTCTTTAAGTTCCAAAGTTTGTAGTCTATGCATTTTATTCTTATTTATACAGATTCTAGAAATAAAGCATCATGAAAGGAGTGAATGCTACACTTGAGGCAAGGAGAAGCCTAAGAAAAGCCTAAAGAAAAGACGAGAAAAGTATAAAAAAGCCAAGGCACAAGCAAAAAAAGAAAAAGTATTCAGCAAGATCGGCGCCCCCGGCTGGGATCGGCGCCCGCCGCCTCAGGGCACTCGCTAGGGAGTCCCGTGGGAAACATATGATCGGCGCCCACCAATGCCTGGTCTGGTCCAAGACCGATAGACGGGACATTTTAAAAATATGGACCGCAGATTAGACTAGGACCCTAATATATAGTCTCGGGTTTTTCGGTCCGCAGACTGGTTAGACCATTTGGACCGACTTTTCCAACGTTTTCATTTAACGGTGCTTATCAAGATGTCGAGCTGGACTATGGTACGCTGGGGGTAGGTGGTGAATGGCGAGGATGGGAGTTCAACGATGGCGAGAGACTTGAAGAGTTGAATAATTGAGAAGAGTTGAAGAGAAGAAGAGCCGGGAGTTGAAAATAAAGAGAGAGGATGACGATCTCTAAAAAAAAGTAAAGAGAAAGAGAGATGGATGTTTAAAAAAAGGGAAATTTACAGAAAACCACCCATTATATATAACCTTTTACACTTAACCACCCACTAAAGACGAAATTACATAAAACCACTCATTAAATGGGTTTTGTTTTCAAATCACCACCCACCACATAATTCAATTAGAATTCCGTTAAATATAGTATATTTTAATATTTTATACTTCAAATTTAAAGTTTAAACTTGAATATATTTAAATTATATTTATTGTAGGGTTAAACACTTATATTAATATATTAGGGAACAAATGTGTACAAATTTTAAATTTATTTGAAGGGCGGAGGTTCTAAATGTGAAAAATATTATTTAATTTTGTTTAAAAAGTCAAACAAATTTTAATAAAGATACATTTAATAAAAAAAATACTTCTGAGCCTGGAAAAAATATTATTTAAACAATATGTAGATTTTTTTTCATTTTTAGTATATAGTATAGGTGTTTACAAATATAAAAGAAAATGAGAAAGTAATTGTTAGTATCAAAATAATTATTAAATTTAAACAATGCTAATGACTTATAAACTTATTTTTGATTTTGATTAAAAAGAAGTCTATAAAATTTATAACCATTTTTAGGAATAAAATAGAACAAATTTGTTCATATATACATAGACCTGTCAAACGGGTCATTCGGGTCGAGTCACTTCGAGTTTCGGGAAAAAAGGGTCCCAGATAAAACGGGTTCCGGATATTTCCGGGTTGACTCGAACCCGGATTTGACCGCGTTTCAGGTCATTTTGGGTCGAATTCGGGTTTGTTAATTTTTTCCTTTTTAAATTAAAAAAATAATAATTTGATAATTTTGCGATAAATTATAATTATATGTAAAAAAATTTAATTATATATAATTATAAATTAATCGGGTCACCGGGTCAAAATTACCGGGTCAATCGGGTCACCGGGTCAAAACCCAGATTACCCAGAAAATTTTCGGTTTTTCGGGTTCGGGTCGAAAAAAATTCCGGGTCAAAATTTCCGAATCCGAGTCATAAATTTTCCGGGCATTCGGGCCGGGTTGTGTTTTGACAGGTCTATATATACATCGTGTTTCTAAAAAAAAAATTAAAAATTTTAATCAAATATATTTTAATATGTATTTGAGATTTTAAGTTAAATATAAAACTTAAAATAATGTATTATCATATATATATTTGACAAAAACCTAATAAAAATAGACAACGGGTGGTGATTTGAAAACAAAACCTATTTAATGTGTGGTTTTTTGTAATTTTTTGTTTATTGGGTGGTTAAGTGTAAGAGGGTACATTTAGTGGGTGGTTTTCTATAAATTTCCCTTAAAAAAATAAGTGAAAAGGGATAGTCTACTTTCTAGTAGGTAATAGGTAATAGGCAGTAGGCACTAGGCGCCCTAATCTTTTAAAAAAAAAAGAGTAAAGTAAGTAGGCACTTGGCCAGCCATGAGCTATGCAGCACATATATTTTTGTTTCAAAACATTCTGGTCCATCGGTTCGGATCGGAAGTTCCGATCTGGTCCCGTGTTTGGACTGGAATTCGAAATAACATTTCTTCTAGACCGCAAACCAAACCGTAATATTTTCAATCTAATCCAAGACCGTAATTTCCGTTCTGATTTCAGTCCGATTCCGGTCCAATCTAACTTTTCAACCAATCATATAACAATTAATGCAATAGGGCATAGGGGTATCACGTAAAATAACACTAGTCTAAGATAATGTGACCAAACATAGATATATAGGGTATAACGATATAGCTAGTACGCATACCAAAAAAAAATTAAAGAGCATAAGTATATATCACAATAACATATCAAGTCTTGAAAGGACAAACTAAGCTACCATTATAACCAAACAAAAATTTCCAGATGCGACATCGATTTATTCCCACTGACCTACTAACCCATTCCTCGTGAGACACTTGTATAACTAATAAGCGGTAAACCGGTCGTTGGTCTCGCCAAAGATAAATAACTAATACTCAACACTAGTATAGAAAATAAGTACATGGATCGATCCCACAGAGAGCGTGTATTTAGTATGTTTCCCGTCAGCTATTTAGAATAAACATAGCAAAGTAATTGGGTGATGTTTGTGAGCAAGAAAGCAAAGTAACAATGAGTGAATATTATGAGAGTGGTTTTACCCGCTTATCTCGACATAGTTGATTACCTTGTTCCTCGGTTTTTTTTCTTATTATCCTAGAGATTGGTTTGTGCACAGAGTTGTATAACTTTCTATTCGGCCACTATCCAACTCCCTGAACTCTTGCATGAGGTTCGAGAAGCATTAGGTCCCTAGTCTCCTTAACATTTCAATAATATATAACATATTGTTTATAACAAGTTGTCACATAGCTATCAACCTAGCCCTTGCCTTTACCTATAAGCAATTTTATTCAAGTGTCGGTTTGCTTACACAAACTAGCTTCCCAACCTGTTATAACTAGATGTATTTGCTACTATATAGATTCGACCCGTAGGAGCGCAGGTAGTCGAAATCTTGGATATGAGCTCTTTCAGTTTTATTTTATTATGTTTGGAACATTTACATTTATTGGAGCATTTTTCCTCTTCATGTATGTACTTAGCTAATTATGGTTGTAGGTAGGGTTGTGCATAACTGGGTATCTTATACGACACGACATGACATGTCGGATACATGAAACCAATAACATCAAAAAGGCCAATCCGAACACGACACGATAAGTACCGAGTATCTGAAACGAAAACACAAAACGGTTCCATGTCGGATACTCGTATAACACGACACGAACCATTTAAAAAACTCTTTTTTTTTTCTTTTTTTCTGAGTTTACTGGGTTGGGCTCAAGTTTGTCGTGTAGTCCTGATGTATAGATTCTCGCCCACCAGCCACCAGGTCCTAGTCATGCTTTAGTTTGTCGACGTCGTTTCCATTCCTGACACGATAAGTTCCGTGTTGAAGGAAGCATCGGAGGGAGCGGGGGAAGTGGTTGATGTGGATGAGTAGGAGAGGAAGAATCTACGATTTCCTGCCTCTCGCACACCAGCCGCCAAGCAGCGGTTTTCGGCGCAGATCTGAAGTGTAGCGGCCGGATCGTCCTCACTGTGGCGATTGGGTTGTCTTTCCACGTTGAGGCCGAATAAGAACACTCATTCGAACTTCGAATCAAACAATTGAATGAAACCAAAAACGACCGGCCGGATCTGAACAACAGAACAAGAGAAGATGGGGAGCGAGAGAAGAGTTTGGGACTAATTGTGAGCCAGAGGAGAGGACGAGTGAAGAGCGAGCGTGAGGAGGAGATGACGAATCGATAAGAGGTAGGATTGAGCGATGAGTGAGCGTGAACTATAATGTGAGACAGAGGAGAAGGCAATTCGGAGTAAAAAAAAAGACTAATTAGAAAAAGAGTGAGATTGAGAATCAAACTACAGACCTCATTACGATCTCTTTTGAGAGCGTTTTCAATAAACCCAAAACACTCCGCCGTCCACCACCTTCGACCAGATGAATCTCTGCTCCGACCTTCTGCTCTAGTGGGTGTCGAGGTTTATCGTATGGACAATCACACAAATAGAAAAACAAGGTTGTGTTTCCCACCCATCCCCAATCACAAATATGGCTTCGGCCATAGGTCCACTTTCATCGTCGCCATCTTCTCCAGTACCTGCACTGAGAAGTGAATGAAAATTTGTTTATAAATCTCTCTTCGGAGAGCCTAAATCTCTTTTCGAAGAGCCCCAACTCCCCTCCGAGCCTGTGTTTAGTTCGGTAGGAAGCCTTCCTCTTCTCGAGATGCTCCGACTCGGCGCCATCGGCCCAGCCGTTGTCCGTCAATCCCCTGCGCTGTCCTCCTCTCGGCCTTGTCCCATGGCCTGTTTGGTTGCGGTGGTGGTTAGGTTCGGCTGTAATTCCATCTTCGTCTCTCTCTGGACTGTTCCATTCAAAGCCTAAATCAATTTTTTGGGGCTTTAGTTGTTCTTGGGTTCTTGCCCCCAAATTGTTCCTCTTCCATGGCCATTTGGTTCTCCGGACGATTTCGGAGTCCCTCTTTTCGCCGTGCTGCACCTCCGCTCCGCCCTCGTCGTTTCCTTCGTTTCGACTTTGGTCGGGTGGCCTATCCTCCCTTTTAACAGCGGGATCTCGGCTCTGCGCATCTTGCCGGCGTTTCTTTCCGGTCTCCTCTCGCTGGGTTTCGAGCGCCTCTCTCTTGTTTCCTCCCTCCTCCGGGGCTGAGCGGTGCGGCAACTTGCTTTTGTTGTCCTCTCGGCCTGCGGCGGCGTGGCTTCTTCAATTTGTTTGCCCTCGTCCCTTTCCTAATTTGCTCCACACGATGGGTATGGCCCCCTTGCTCTCCGTGTGTGGTGTTGGTTTTGGGGCCTGGTTACAATTCCCAGCCCGTTGTGGGCCCGACTTCCTTCCTTTGGGCCCAAGGCAGTTCCTTGGGCCATCTTTAGGCCCAAAGATGGCCCGTCGAAATTTTAAACAAATTAAATTGTAAATTAAAATATACAATTATATTTAATAACTATTAATATATATTTCCCGGTTGGGTTTGGAATTATCCCGATAGGGTCTCTGGTGCTTTTAGTTCAAGCGGTGTTGGGCTTTACGTTTGGCGTGACTGGATTCTCTTCCCCGTTTGATGAGGTTCTGGCAGTCGAAGTCGGGATAGGCTGGGGCCGTGACAATGTGTATCGAGGCGTCTCCTTTCTCCGGAAGAATGTTTCCTTGGAGGTTCGTCTTCACTGTCCACAGGTGACTCCTGATGTGCCGCTGGCCTACGGTGCTACTTTTGGGGAGTGCTTGGCTTCGTTCTTCGTCTACGTCCTCGTCTTGTTCGGTGTAGTTGTTTTTAGTTTCGCTATTGTAGAGTTCTTGCATGTATTTTGCACCATCCTTGTATTTTTTGTTTGTTTGACGGTTATCCGTCTGCCGACTTGTCGGCCATCGAGGTTCAGGTTTATCTGACCTCGAATTTTTTCCTAATAAAAAAAAAAAAAAACTACAGACCTCCTTAGTTAGGGTTCAAACTCAAGCACCTTCCTTAACCAATTGAATCATGTCGCGTGTCATCTCCTCCGAGAGTCCCAGAGCGGTCAGATCATGTCTAATCACTTCTCCCCAGCTCTTCTTAGGACGCCATCTTCCTCGTCGAACTCTTTCGATAGCCAAGTTGTCACACCTACGCACCGGCGCATTTGGATCTCTCCTCTGAACATGCCCATACCATCGGAGTCTCGATTCCCGCAACTTAGCCTGAATACTAGCCACTCCTACCTTTTCTCGGATAGCCTCATTTCTGAATCTGTCGCGCAAGGTAACTCCACACATCCACCTGAGCATCCTCATCTCAGCCACCATGAGTTTCTGTTCCTGAGCCTTATTTGTCGCCCAACACTCTGCGCCATATAATAGAGCTGGTCTCACTACCAACTCGTAGAACTTACCCTTGAGCTTGAGTGGAACCTTTCTGTCACATAAGACTCCTGACGTGGCTCTCCATTTCTGCCAACCCACTTGAATCCGATGCTTGACATCCATGTCCACACCTCCATCGCTCTGCATTACAGACCCCCGTCTTTGTCATGCTCAATCGGAAACCCTTCTCCTCAAGCTTATCCTTCCATAACTCTAGTTTGCTCTTAACCCCCATGAGTTTTTGTTCCTGAGCCTTATTTTTCGTCCAACACTATGCGCCATATAATAGAGCTTGTCTCACTACTACCTTGTAGAACTTACCCTTGAGCTTGAGTGGAACCTTTCTCTCACATAAGACTCCTGATGTGGCTCTCCATTTCTGCCAACCCACTTGAATCCGATGCTTGACATCCATGTCCACACCTCCATCGCTCTGCGTTACAGACTCCCGTCTTTGTCCTGCTCAATCGGAAGCCCTTCTCCTCAAGCTTATCCTTCCATAACTCTAGTTTGCTCTTAACCCCTGCTCTCGTCTCGTCTATCAGGACAACATCATTCGCAAAAAACATGCACCACGGGATCCCACCCTGGATACCTTGACACCACATCCATGACTACTGTACATAGAAACGGGCTCAAAGCTGAGCCTTAGTGCAAGCCCATTTGAACCACAAAGTACTCAGGGTCCCCACTTTGTGAGTATACACTAGTCTGTGAGCCATGATACATATCTTTGACAAAAACAGCAAGTACAAAGACGGAGTGTGTGAGTATACATGTACGATTCCCTTGTCATATGCAAAAACAGCAAGTAGCAAAATTAACATATAAGGCGATAGCTGAAGACACGCTATACCCAAACGAAGAGTATAAAAGAAACCATCTCTTTTCATACAATACACACTGCCAACCGCGGATATCACAGCGTCGATTGGATTTATTATCAGCTGCCAATCTTACTAGACCCCCAACAAAGCACAAACGGTTGCAAGAAAATGAAGCTCCTGACGGGTTCACTTGGTCCACCAATGCAAGAAGTCCTTCCTCCTGTTGATCTTCTTCTGCAGCTGGAGGATTCCGTACAGCAAGGCCTCGGCTGTAGGGGGGCAGCCTGGGACATAGATGTCCACTGGGACGATCCTGTCACAGCCTCGAACAACGGAGTAGGAGTAGTGGTAGTAACCACCCCCGTTAGCACAGCTCCCCATTGATATAACCCATCTTGGCTCTGGCATTTGATCATAAACCCTACAGCATTTTATAATGATGAGGAGCTTGCATCAAATATATACTCAGTTTCAACAGGGGGAAAAGAAAAACCCAACGTATGATTTCAAGCAAAACATGCTTCTGAATCATGATTTCAAGCAAAACTGCAAAAAAGGGAGAAAAAAGAAGGAAAAATATGCTTCTGAATCATGATTTCAGAAACACCAAAAGTTTTTAGTGTTTTGATCTTTAAACTTCAAAGATCTAAAGCGATTACAAAAACATAACTTTACCCCCAAAGTCTCTAAACCTTCTTGGGTTTTTGTTTTTAAAGGGAGTGTCATTCAACTACAATTCACCATATGTCATAACAGGTCATATTTTACGATTAATATTTACCAAGAAGAATTCTAGCAATTCAATAAGATGCATCATCACTGCACCCACAGGAAAACAAGCTTCTTAATTATTATTACAGCAGCAAACGAATATAACTTTGACCCTAGCATTTTCAAAGAAACTAGAAATACAATTTTGAAAGCCTATTTTTGTTCAATTACTACCACACGCGAATATAACTTTGAAATCAATTTTATTATGTGAAGAATATATATCCATCTTTAACCACTCCAGCATTTTCTACATAACCCAAACCATGACAAACCCCCAAGTAACTCAATAGTCAATTCCACCAATTTATCTGCATAATACTAATATTATAAGGTTTCTCCAACATACTTCCAGTCCTTCCACTCTTACTATGTATTTCCAGCTTTGGTAGAATAGAGGATCCAGATTGGAGTTTCGCAAACTCTTCTACAGAATCCAGGCAACTTGAATTAATCCCTGTATCCAGCTGCGATTTTTTTAGTATAACATCCTGACCCCCAGACCCTGCTTTGGCGGGATATACTGGGTATTGTTGTTGTTGTTTAAGTGGGTTTTGTTCACCAAGAACTTATAATACACTACTGATAATTATGCAACTGTAACTAACATCTTCTTCGCTAATCTAAGAATGGAATCAACCTAATACAGCTCAGACTCATCTCATAACCAGATAATTAGTTCCCAACTATGACTCCTTTGCAACCACTAATGAATCCCTGCTCCTGCTCAGATAAATTCATCTCTGGATTGCTTTGGCCATTACTTCAGCTACTTGTATTCCTTCCAGGTACATTGAACGGGACTTCTAGAACTATCTGGCTATCTCCAAGCTTGGCCAAGTTAATTGCCCACTGTTGCTCAATTTTTCTTTTGTAAAAAGCAACCAAGTTTCCTCATTCAAGCCCTGACTATTGTGGATTGTAGAGACACGGGAGACTTTATCTTACTACATCCATAGTCATGAAATGCTCATTTGAGTGAAGCATATTAATTGTTTCTTAAAATTCTCAAAAGAGGTAAGGACATTTGTAAACAAAATAGCTATCAACTACTATGCAGTCTTTTGTCAAGTGCTACTAGTATTAAGGTACTAGTTATATTTGAAATCTTATAAGTTTTTCTATTATGATTCATAGGAGTATTATGATCATTAGCACTAAAATATCAGCTAGTGAGTTAATTTTCAATCTCATAAAAATAAAAATAAATAGTATGTTATAATATTATCTAGTTTAGAAACCCTTGACCAGTTGCTTAGTTGTTAGAAGCTTATAAGGTTTTCCATACACCAAATAATCACAACAGGCTTAAATAACTTTCTAACAAGCCATTGGATAGCGTCAACCGAACTTCCACTGTTGGGTAAAATGAAGAGTACAAGCTCCAGCACCAACTAAAATGAACCAAGCCAAACCAAACAGCAAGCAACATAATACTTGCTGTAATATTGCTAAACTAAATCCCTAAAAGATTATATTTGGCGGTTCATCAAGCAAAATACCATTAGTTAGAAGTCTCAACAATGTCAACAAGCTGTTTAAATGCAAAAAAATCATGAAAAAAATACTGTACATTTTTACAGCAATTAGTCACCCACTTAAGCTCATCCATGAAGAGACAGAACACCAAAAAGAATGTAAAATTGTCAATTCAACAACACCACATTTATAAGCTAGTTTTTTTTAATATACGCTCCACCAAATTGATATTGTGGCATAATGATTCAGAGGATCTAACATTTTTTAACTCGTCTATGGATTACTTGCAGATTAGAAATACTGGTAAATACTCAGAGTCGGAATCATTTTCTTGCATTGAAATGTCCAACCTTGTTAATACTTAATAGAAAGCACAAGTGCATCGTACAAGCCTGAATCCCCAGATAGGTGAAAGGCAACTTCAGTCGCGATGGCTATTGTCATTTTATCTTCTTATCTTTCCAGTTCCTTGTAAGATAGGTTTGTAATCATTTCATCAATACAGATTTGATGCAGAAAGAAAATGAATTTTATCCTTCTTTTTCAGGAGGGCAGCTTTCAATCAAAAAACCACTATCAAAGGAAGGATCCCCAAGTCCCCAACATTGTAGGGCATAAAACCCCTACATTCAAGCTAATGAACCTCCAATCACAAATATTTAGCCATATCAACAAAATCAACTTCGACTTCAAACAGCCAATAAAATAGCCAAGGGCTCAAGGCATCCTTTTTCCTTTCACATAAATGCTTCAAAACCCAAACACTCAAACTAGAGTAGCAGCAAGGCCATTTTATCATGAATTTTACAGCAGAAAATATGATACATGTGAGCTTAGTGCCCTAATTAACAGCTCCAGCAAATCCATTCAGAAATTAGCATCATTCAACACAGAATCACAAAAAATAAAATTTTCCCCTCAATCCAGAATCATCATTTTAGCCTACAAATTTGAAATCCTAAACCACGCCCCATTCCTTTATCAATACGAACCCTAAAACTACATTCAACTCGCTATAAAGAGGCAAGACAGATTTAGAATCCAGCATAAAATAAAAAAATATCGTTGAAATAGAGTTCAAACCCTAACCAACAAAGAGGGAGAACTGAGAGGTAGTGAAGGAGACATACTTTCTAAGAGCAGGAGCCATCTTGTTGGTGAGGGTGCCAGCAACAATCATGCAATCGGACTGACGAGGGCTAGGCCTGAAGATGACTCCGAATCGGTCAAGATCGTAGCGGGAGGCGCCGGTGTGCATCATCTCGACGGCGCAACATGCGAGGCCGAAGGTCATGGGCCAGATGGAGCCACGGCGAGCCCAGTTTAGCAGATCGTCGACCTTAGAGATGACGAACTCGGCCGCCTTGGACATGCCAGGCGCCGGAGGCGCCGGGGGAGGGGCGCCGGCATAAGGCGCCGGGTGAGCGTCAGGGGAGAGGGAAGGGAACGTCGTGTGGATCGAAGCGGCGGAGCGATAGGTGGTTAGCGCGGCCGTGCGCGCTGCGGAGCGTGCAAGGAGAGCCATTTTCGTGTGAGAGAGAGAGAGAGAAAGAGAGAGATGAGTTTGTCGGCGAGGCGTTGCTGTCACTGTCAGGCGTCCCAGTTTCTCGGCGTTAAAGAAACCCCGTTTCATTCCACCGGCTATAAATCAATACGTGTATCTTTGTTGATGAACAATACGTGTATCTTCCCTCGTTCACTTGTTAAAATAATAAGGGTGTGTTTGGTAATGATATCTAGATATCACGATATCTGATATCTAGTGTTTGGTAGGGCTAGATAACGATATCACTTTAACTGATATCGATATCTAGCGTTTGGTAGGCATTAGTATATCACTTGATATCTGATATCTAGTGTTTGGTAGGGCTAGATATCGATATTAGTTGATATCTAGATATCAAATTTAGCCTATTTTGATATACCCCGTTTTTGGGAGGTATCACTTGATATCGATATCACCCGATATCGATATCTTGATACCGATACCGATATCTTGATATCAAGATATCAAAGATATCACCCGATATCGATATCTTGATATCGATACCGATACCGATATCGATATCTTGATATCTAGATATCGTTACCAAACACACCCTAAATAAAAATAAAACTTAATTGCAAAAATTGCACTTAAGTTTTGTTTTTAGGGTAAATTGCATCTATTATCCCTAACCTTTCACCAATGTTTAATTTAAGTCACTAAGCTTTAGTTTGTGCTAATATGGCCTTCAATCTTGGGTTCTGGTTTCAAATATAGTCCTTCAGCCAAATTGGGCAAGTATTTGCCCGTTAGCTTAGTATGAGTGACTATAATGTGGCAAGTATTTGCCCGTTAGCTTAGTATGAGTGACTATAATGTGGCAAGTATTTGCCCGTTAACAAGTATGTGTGGATATCTTATGCTACACTTAATTATTTCACGCAAAAATTAACGATAATTTTTTTTTAACTATACTCCGTGCTCTTTAAACTTATATTGAGATATTTATAAACTTTTAACAAACAATTGACATAAATGAAAATTATTGTAAAAACGTAAATAATAAGGTTTGGGATCTGTATGGATTCCATTGTATTATACTTATAATACATTGTTTTAGTTTATAATACATTTAAAAATTAAAATAAGCAGTGTTTGGAAGACCATTTAAAAAATTAAATTATAATACATGTGTTAAGTAGTTTTACTCTGTATTTGATTCATCATTGACATGGAGGGATTGGGGGTGAGGGAATGGGTACAGGACAACGAGGCTACCCGGCGCCGACGTCTTCACCCGATGTCCACCTTCCGTCGCCCCAACTTCGGTGTCGCTCTTCTCACGCTGCCACAGATATTGTCTAGAGTTTGAAGATGTTATCCGCTTGGACTGCCATCTAGACGCTGAAGAGGAGCAGTGCTATGGCGACTACGAGTTCAGATCTGGTGGATTCTTCGACGGGAAAATATGTGGCGATGAAGGCTACTACGATTTCGATTTCGGATTCGGCAAATAGTCTCCCTGGTTCTGGATTCAGCAAGAAGAACTGGTTGGGGAGCAAGAAAGCAGGTGGTGCCGTGGTGGTGGGATGATGAATTGACGGTGGAGGAACCACTCGAATGTACCGAACCCCGATCCGAACTCCGTCGTGAGGGATAACAATGAGAAATTGATTGAAGATGTGAGTACAAGATTAACCCAATTTCACAAAAAAAAAAATCATTTGGAATTTCTGATTAGTGTTACTGAGATGGAGGGAGGGATTTAAGGGAAGAACAGAGAGAGAGAAGAGGGGTTGAGGGGGAAGAAGTGAAGATGCGAGAGCTTTCCAAAAGGCAAGAAATTATTATGTTTTTAAAATTATTTTTTTTATCAAAAAACCACATAAATTATCCTTATAATGAACTTTTTAATTTAATACATGCATTTTAATTATAAATAAAATGCAATGGGAATCCAAACAGACCCTTGGACACATGATCTCTTGCATTAATTGTCCACCCTCTAACAATTAAATTAGACACTCCTGTGATCACCACTGTTAACTATTCGAAGGAAATGTAAGTAATGATATTCATTTAAAAATGCTATTAAGATAACAAAGAGGGTAGTTTAGATAAATATAAAGTGAGATGATAATAATAATAATAATAATAATAATAATAATAATAATAATAATAATAATAATAATAATAATAATAATAATAGTAATAATAATAATTACTATAATAATAATAATGTGTGTGGATATCACTGGTTCATCCACCCTCGCTCAGACTTGTTTGGCTTCCTTCGCTCCTGGATGGTGTGTACTTGACGTTGCGCGGCGTAAGTTCACCAAGTATCGGGATGTGTCCTCTACTGCTAGTTATGAGTTTTTGCCTTTTTCTTTCTCTTCTTTTGGTGAGCTAGATGTGGATGTTGTTGCGCTGCTGGGACGGATCCGCTCTTTTTCTTTAGCCTTAGATTCTAGTTCTCGTCTAGCTGCTCATATTTTTACCAGAGTTTGTTTTTCCATTGCTAAAGGGGATGGTGCGCAACTTGTTTCTCGGTTGTATGCTAACTTCTTGTAAACATTTGATTGTTTGTTTTCTATAATAATAATAATAATAATAATAATAATAATAATAATAATAATAATAATAATAATAATAATAATAATAATAATAATAATTGGTAAATCTCTCGAAAGTAGGAAATTATTATTTCATTAATTTTAATAAAAGGATAAAAATGCTATTAGTGATGTGGTATTCACATTGGACAACTACTTGCCACACCACACTCACACACTAGCTCAAGTTAACGGGCAATTAACGCGCAATTTGACTGAAGGACTATATTTGAAACCAAAACCCAAGATTGAGGACCATATTAGCATAAACTAAAGCTTAGGGACTTAAATGAAACGTTGGTGAAAGGTTAGGGGTGATAGATGCAATTTACCCTTGTTTTTATTTAATTAAAAAATGATATGTAGGATTATCCGAAATTCGCTATTCATAGGCATATTGAGTGAAGCGACAAGAATCTATCCTTACAAAGAAAGCTTCTAAACAAACGGAACATATGCTTGACTTTCAACGTAAGTACTGAAGCCATCGAGTTAAGCTGAAACATTTAAAGCTTACTGACTCAAATTTTGGCTATTTTCACAAGATTGCGACAACAAAGAGAAGTAAAAAAATTGTTCGTAGTATAATTACAACGGACAGTAATTTCATTACGGACCATAAATTGATCAAACTAGAATTTGAAAGAGATTTCAAAAAGCGTTATCAATTTGACGCTTATACTAGTTCGGCCTCGGTTATTGATCTTGATGTTATCTCTCAAGAGGTGGATCAATCTGATAATAATATGCTTACCAAACAAGTCTCTAATGCAGAGATTAAGCATGCACTCTTCTCTATGACGACCGATAAGGCCTCTGGTCCAAACGACCTGCCGCCGGGTTTCTTTCAGCAATATTGGGATCGTGTGGCTCCTTCTTCCGTTATCAAAGTAGTCAAATCCTTCTTCGGAACTGGGAGGCTTCTCAAGCAACTTAATCACACCTTCATTACTCTTTTGTCAAAATGTGATAGCTCAACTATGATAAATCACTATAGATCAATCAGCCTATGTTCACGATCTATAAAATTATCTCAAAAATTCTTACCAACAGATTTGGGTAAATTTTCGATAAACTCATCCATCCTATATGGGAGCCTTTACCAAAGGCAGATGAGATATTCCATAGCTTTTGGAAGAAGAAAGGTAAAGTGGGTCACGTGGAGATTAAGCTGGATATGGAGAAAACTTATGACCGTATTGAATGACCTTTTTTTTTACTAAAGGTGCTTCAGAAATTTGGTTTCGCCGATAAATTTATTGCTTGGATTGAGGAATGTATAAAGACAATTTCATATCTGATTCTTCTTAATGATGAGCCAACCGAACAATTTTTCCCGACCAGGGGTCTAAGACAGGGAGACCCTCTTTTGTAGGAAAATTAGATGCGCAACGACATTGTAGAAAACTATTTTCTAACATCTAATTCGGGATCTCATGCATGAATCGATACGAACAATATAGAAAAGGAAAAGTCGTACTTTTCTTGTGCAGAGCCTTGATTCGAAATCACCTTTGGAGAAAAGAGCCTCAAATGTGACTCCTCTACTTGGTCCACATGAGCACGAGATTGGATCTCCTTATCTCCGTTTGCTAGAACGAATGATCGAAGGACTACAACTCACACCCTACGGTTAGGGAGGCTAGCGATTTGTGGTGGGAGAAATTTTGGAGACACGATGCCAAAAATTAGGTTAAGACTTATTCTCAATAAGTCTCCTTATATAAGGTCAACTTATTCCTAATAAGTCACCTTTATCTTTTATCTTCTATCCACAAATTATGTCAACAATAATAACTTATTATTATCATTAATCAATTATCCAATTCCTAATACTCTTTGTGTGTGACCTTATAGGACCCGAATAAAATAGCAATAGATTAAATCTAATTAAATCTATAAATTATAGTTGGCTTCTAGCAAAGCACTATAATTACCTATATTATTCAGATTATAAATCTCCATTTTAATCTTATTTATATCATTAGTATTTTACACATCAATTAAAGGACACCAATTCCTTCAATCTCCCACTTGTCCCTAAGTGGATGTGTGGTTTCAATTCATTTGTCATTTAATGTTCAATTTGACGATATGATAGCATCTCATGTTATCTATATCAATTCAAATTATTTCTCGATCCCGAGCTTGAGCTGTCAAATAAACAAATGATTACTTATTAATCCATTTGAGCATGGCCATGCATTTTACAATTCTTACTCTTCGAGTGGCCAAAACACTATTCCTACTTAGATATCCACATATCCCGAATAGGAGGACGTCTCCAATCTTGCGTGACTATATCTCCCACTTAAATTTTAGCAACCCCAATCACTGCCTTTATGACTGCCTTTTACGGATCAGCGGTTGACAGTGTCAAAGGCTATCAATCATTAAGTGAGAGGGATATCACACTCATGTCTAAGGAACCTACTAATAATATTTTAACCTTGAATTCTTCAACTTATTTGAAAAATCTTTAAGGCAGGTCTGTCCAACAAGTATCCACCGTACTTGTCTATACAATTGATTAGACATCTCCATGTCCCTATAGCCCGTGAAACTTGGCGCCATCAATCAACTTGTATAATAGTCTATATTAAATTATTTATGTCCCATTTAATGATTCAGACTATAGCAAAGCATAATTCATAATATCAGTTCACTTAATAGGGTTTCAAACACCACGACTTTCGCAGCGATCCTATTTGATAACTATAAATTATTAGGACATTTTATTCAATTCTAAACCATAATTGAATAATAGTGAAATTTTGTTTCGAACAAACATGATGCAAATATGTTTCAACAATCTTGATCAAATATCTAAGATATCAAAACATCAAAACTCAAAGTCATTCACCAATGGACTTGAGTCCCTTGGCCCTAGTTTGACTATCATGCTTGGGCATGGGGAGGGGTTTAGCCAACGGATTTGCAATGTTGTTATCCGTGTGTATCTTGCACGGCTTCATATCATCTTACTAGACCTAGTCTCATATGATATGATACTTTTGGGTACCTGTCTGGATTTGGGGATTGGAGCTAGGTTCTTTGGAATAAGCAATGACACCAAGCTCATCAATGCTCCTCCTTATCCAGGAAACTTCCTTAGCAACATCCAATGTTGCAATGTACTCAATCTCTATTGTAGAATCAACTACTGTGTCATGCTTTGAGCTCATCTAGCTCACAGCTCCTCAAACAAGAACAAAGACATATCCAGATTGAGATCAAAAGTCATCTCTGTTTGTTTGGAAGCTCACATTAGTATATCAACGATTAACTCATCATGTCCTCTATACACTACAAACTCATCCTTAGTCCTTCTTAAGTACTTGAGGATGTTATTAGTTGTACTCCAATGTGCTTCACCTGGACTTGATTGGTATCTGCTACACACACTTAAGGTGAATGCAACATCTGGGCGAATACGTATCATGGCATACATAATGGATCATATTGCTGATGCATAAGGGATCCGACTCATTCTATACAACTTAGCAAGTGTTACTGGACACTGCTTCTTGCTTAGATATAGGCCATGTTGCATGGGCAACCGAACCTGTCCAGAACTTATCTATATAAGTTCCCTGACTTAGGCTAATAAGTCTCTTTGATCTATCTCTATAGATCTTGATGCCTAAATTAATGTACTCGGCCTCTCCAAGGTCTTTTATTGAGAAATGCTTCTTGAGCCAGTCTTTTACAAACTCAAGCATTTGAATGTCATTCCCAATAAATATTATGTCATCCACATACAAAATCAAGAAAACAACTTTGTTCCCACTAAAATTTTTGTGAACACAAGGTTCCTCTTCACATTTGATGAATTCAAACCATTTGATCACTTCATCAAATCGAAGGTTCCAACTTCATGATGCTTGCTTAAGTCCATAAATGGACTTCTTAAGCTTGCCTACCATCCTAGGATTCTGTGGATCTTCAAAACCCTTCAGGTTGTGTCATGTACACATCCTCTTCTAAGTATCCGTTTAGAACATGGTCTTGACATCCATGGCACTATGCCATTTTTTGGAGTATGGACCCATCATAGCTTGCTTATATGTAGTAGACTGGTTGATTTCTAACATCAGAATGTCCAGACATGTAGTCAAAATGAAATCAACAAATCTATTTGGCAACGATCTTTGCATATCCAATCTACGTGTGGGTTGAGAAACAGGACGTTCTACCACGACGTTTTGTAGACTAGTATGGGTGCGTTCTTGCAACTCCCCTGCCTCCAGTATATGATTTTGAGTTCTTTCTTCTTGTAGAATTAAGGTCTCAAAATCCATAGTCTCGTACATGGAGTGATCCATGTCTTCTTGAAGTTGCTCGGTTTGTTGCTTCTCTCGAACTTCTTCAAGATCAACATTTCTCCCACTTTGGAAACAAACTCTTTTTCCACAAAGACACTATCCCTATCAACAAACATTTTGTGCTCAGTGGGATTGTAGAAGTAATACCCTTTAGTTTCCTTAGGATACCTTAAAATGAAGCATTTATTTGATTTGGCCGCGAGCTTATCTGTTAGTAAACGTTTTACATGTGCTTCGCATCCCCAAACCTGGAGAAAAGAAAAACTTGGAACTCTTCCAGTCCATAACTTAAATGGTGTCTTTTCTATAGCCTTAGATGGAGTCCTGTTTAGTGTGAACATCACGGTTCTGAGAGTATACACCAGAAAGATATCGAAAGATTAGCAAAACTCATCATTGATTAGACCAGGTCCAACAAGGTCATATTTCTCCTTTTAGAGACACTGTTCATTTGTGGTGTTCTTGTGTGGAGTTAGTTGTGAGACAATCCCACAACTCTTTAAATGATGATCAAACTCTTGACTCAAATATTTATCACCACAATCGAATTGTAGTGCCATAATTTTCTTGCCAAGCTGGTTTTCAACTTCATTATAAAACTCCTTGAACTTTTCAAAAAGATCTTCATGAAGTAAATACAATTATATCTACTTAAATCATCAGTAAAAGTTATGAAGTATTTGTACCTACCTCTAGCCTTTGTGCTCATAGACCCCTATACATCTATATGTATTAGTGACATGAGCTCAATTGCCCTTTCACTCACCCTAGTAAAAGGTGACCTTGTCATTTTTCTAATTAGACATTACTCACATGTGTCAAATGATTCATAATCATTTGATATCAAAATTCCATCTTTATGGAATTTTCCATGCAATTTAAGCCTAAGTGATATAATTGATGATGTCATGCATAGATAAGTATTTTCACATGCATCTGCTTTTTGCTTTTTGGTACTTGTGTTGTAAACACCAGATGTTTGATGGAGTCATTACTCATCACAACACCAACATTTGTACCAGAAGAACTCATAGTTCCATCCTTTTTATCTTTCAAATACTTTGGGCGGTTTCTCTTCCAGTGACCCTTGATATGGTAGTAGAAACAATCATGGCCTGCAACTACTTTAGCTTTCTCCGAAGTGTTCTTGGGTTGGATAACTAGTTTACCCTTCCGTTTTGTGTTCTTCTGTTGTCCAAATGCCCCTTTCTTGAACCCTTTTCCCTTTTGGACCATCAAGAACTCCTTCTTGTTTCCCATAGTTAGATTTTGCTCAGCGGTCTTAAGCATCCCATGCAACTCTTCAAGCGTTTTTACAGCTTCGTTCATATTGAAGTTTAGCTTAAACTGAGTAAATCCATCGTGCAGAGAATGAAGTATGATGTCTGTAGCCAACTCTTGGCTATAGGGGTGTCCAAGTATCTCCATGTTTTCAAAACGACCAATCATTTCAAAGACATGAGAACCAACTGACTTGCCTTTCTTAAGTTTGCAATCAAGTATTGCCTTATGAGTCTCATACCTCTCCATCCTCGCTTGTTCCTGAAACATAACTTTCAAGGTGCGAATGATGGTGCAAGCATCCACCTTTTCGAACCTCTTTTGAAGGCTCGACTTCATAGACGCAAGTATAAGACATGTGACAATCACAGACTTATCTCTTATTTGTTTTTCCTGATCCTTCTCAGCTTGAGCAGAGGCATCAGTCAATTTTGGGATTGGGGTGTCAAGTACACTCTCTTTTCCTTCAGACCCGAGAACAATTCTCATATTTCTTTCCCAATCGAGGAAATTATTGCCGTTCAACTTATTCTTCTCAAGAATTGAATGCAAATTGATGATGGTTGGGTTATCGTTTCTATTCATGATATCTACAACATAGAACATGCAAAATATAAATCATGTTTGCCGTGCAAAAGCTTAAAATTTAAACATGCTTTAAATGTAAATAAGCTAATGCCATGTTATCCATAAAATAAATTTCCCTTTGAATAAAATGATTCCAAGATCCTATTACAGATAAGACATTAGCGTGCTTTGGCACTACCCTAACTCTTATGTGACAAGGTAAGTAACTTTTACTACTTATAACATTTATAACTCTTGGTTGATAGATCACGTCTTATGTAAATCTATCCCATGCCTCAAAATCCAAAACTTTGTCTTTTGGTCTTTTGTTGAGTAGAACCAATTCAAGGCTATAAATCCCTTATATAGATTTACCCGTACTATCCCAAGGTCAAAGCATGGACACCTTGCTTTAGCAAAACCTATCCATCAAATTCCAAGGGCCTCATAGGTCATGAATTGGAAAGGCATACTCTTAATTTTCTTTTAAGGGAACTAGGTTTGTTATGCAAGTCTAATTATCAAGTGAATAAACAACATAATCAAACATGCAAGCATAAACCAAACATATGCACGAAAATAAATTGTGATCCTAGTATGGCCCATTGGCCCCTAATGAAAAGGAAACCGAAAAGAGAAATCTTCAAGGTTCATCTTGCTCTTGGATCATCATCCTTGATTCTCCTTTTGGATCTCCATCCTAAAATCTCCTTTTGGATCGCCATCTTTGAATCTTGTAGCATCTTCTTTTGTACAAGGTATAAATAAATTTACTTTCGAAAATTAAATTACAAAAATACGTAACGATACACAGATCGTATTTTATATGCTACTTGGGTCATACTAGTCACCACATGCAATAATATCAAATATTAAATAAATATTAATCACAATTAATGTTATATCAAAATATTAATCAAATTAATATAAATAAAATTAGGCTATATATTAATCATATTAATAGACTATTGGGCTTAAACTAATTAAATCATCACATAAAATAATTAATTCAATATTCTTGATATTTTAATTCAAAATAAGCAATCATATATATGGAATTAATTTTATGGTAATTATTACCTTGTATAATTGGATAGAATGTTTCATTAGGGATAAGATATCTATCATATTCTAATTTTAGGTTTAAGCAAATTTTTTTTACTGGCGACCCTCTGCGTAGGGTTCATCAAGCCATCTGTTGATGGCTTCAAGATCGCTTAGTCGATCTACTTCTTGCCTACTGTAAAAAAAGAAGAAGATATCTATCTGTTATGAATAGAAAGGAATGGGTCTTAAATGGAGATTGGGCCATAGGCCCAACGATGTAGTGACTATGCCTTATAAAAGACCCAAATGCAATTGTAAATGGGATTCATTCAGATAATAAGAAATTCCTTTCGATCCCTTATCTCTCTCTCTTAAACTCTCTCATATCTCTTTTCCTTAAACACTCAACTCACCGGTAACTCAATCTACTCAATCTGGTGTCGATTCCGACGTCGGACCGTAACAATTGGTATCTAGAGGCTGAAGATCACTCGGCAATGGCGGATGGGACCAGGTTTCGAGCCTTGGAAGCTCAATTTCAGCAATTCAAAGATTCACACCAGGAGTTCGTCTTCGACACGCAACGTCAGTTCAGAGAGCAGAGAAGCTTGTCTGATCAACGAATTGAGAATCTGCGATCGGAGATGAAAGCGGAAATCGTGAAGGTCGCAAGATCGCAAGAGGAAACAAAGATTGAAATCACGTAGAAGCTTGAGAGTAGTACGCAGAAATTGGAGCGCCAACTGGAAGTGCTCGCGGAATTGGTTCGAAACTTGAACAGGAATTCCAGTGCAGGCGCAGGCGCGGGAGGTGGTGTCGCTGCTGGTGGTGTACCGACGAGGGAGATTCCACGGGATGCATCGAGGACAGTTGACTCTCAAGAAAGCGGCGGTTCAAGATCGAGGGGCTCGGGATCTTGGAGTAGATCAGAGTCGCGTTTAGGGTTCAACAGGGCGCCAAAGATAGATTTCCTTATGTTTGACGGCAAGAAGCCAAGATGCTGGATCAGGAAGTGTGACAAGTTCTTCGGGGTTTACGGAATCGCCGATGATCAGAAGGTCGAATTAGCATCCATGTATATGAATGACAGAACGAATGTTGGATTCAGGGATTCTTGATGCAGCAGCCCCAGGCGAATTGGCAAGAGCTGAGTGCAGCTGTCTGTGCAAGATTTGGTGAGAAACAAGGCGCGGAAGTGGTTGAAGACTTTAACAAGCTTGAGAAAGGGGACGATTTGGAAGAGTATATTAAGAAGTTTGAAGAATTGAGAGCCTGTATGTTAGCATACAACCCCGGACTGCCAGAATCGTACTTCGTATCAAGCTATATCAGCGGCTTGAAGCCTGAAATCAAGTCACTGGTCAAGCTGAGTAGGCCGGAATCCTTGATCGCAGGGTTCGAGCAGGCAAGACTCCATCAAGGGGCGGTTCAAGTGATTGTAAAATTGAGCAAACCACCTTGGAGGAACACTCAGAGTTCTTATGTCAGAAGTAGCCCATCAAGTGTGGGTACTCCAGATGCTCGAAGTCAGGATTCAAGCCATACAAAAGCGTCTTCCACAACGGATTCGGTGTCTAAACCGCCGGCTCCCAATTTGGCCCAACAGAGGAGTCTTGAATTGTGCTACAAGTGTGATGAGAAATACTTTGTGGGCCACAAATGCAAGGCTCAGTCGTTGCACAGCTTAGTCGCTGCAGATGTCGATGATGATTCGGAGGAGTCGCCGGTGATCGAAGATGAAGGGGAAACGGAAATATATGTTCATGCCCTCGAAGGGAGTAGTCCACGGAACACAATTAAGGTACAAGGGGTGACCAAGAACCGTTCATTTACAGTGTTGTTAGACAGCGGCAGTACACACAATTTCCTGGACATCAGGAAAGCAAGAGAGCTGCACTGTGAGCTGTCTTAGGCGACTTTGATGGAGGTCCATGTAGCGAACGACAATCAGACCTTTAGCCAGCAGAAATGTAAGAAGTTTCGTTGGGAGATGCAAGGACATACATATGCTTTTGACATCCGAACATTGAAATTGGGAGGTTGTGATATGATTTTAGGGGTGGACTTCATGCCTGACCTTAGCCCAGTCACATTTGATTGCAAGAAGCGGATTATTTCATTCATGAATAAAGGGCAGTTAATAGTGTTACAAGGTGACAGGACAAAATCGTTGTGTTTTCTATCAAAAGAATATCCAAACTAACCAACTAGTATAGCTAGTAAGTTCGGAGTCGATCCACAGGGAACTACCGTTACTTTATGCGTTATAATCACCAACAAGAGTAAACAAAGGGGGTTGTAGAGATGTAAAGATGAAAATAACTCAAGAAGTGAATAATGGTGATGGTTGTAAACAATGATGAATGAGATGTTTCACCTACGATTCTCAACTTTGGTTCGTCTCCTTGATCATAGTTCTTCCTTCTAGTTGTGTCTTTTCTATCAGCCACTCTTATCTTGATTTAAATAGATTATTAGTCCGATGAGTCCTAATAATCCCTTACTCCTAGGCAATCTTAACACGGATTAAGGTTTAATCCTAGGAATAGCACTAAGTCTCAAGATATATAAAGCTTATAAGCAATATTAATTCCCTAAAGAACTAACATTTAACCTATAGTCAATTTCCTATACAATCAAGCTTTTCTATGAGATCCACTCAATTGTATTTTCTACTTTGGATTAGGTTTCACAAACGTATGAATCAAAACCCTAGCAATGATGCAATTCTAACGAGGTCGCGAATCAAGATAGAATCAACACCACAAGCAATTAAAGCACAAAGAAATTGAAGAAGATAATAGAAATAAACTAGAATTCCAAACTCACAATTCAACAAAACCAAGTCTTGATCGTAGGCAAAACACGATGAGTTTAGTTGCTCATGCTTCTAAACGGCGTCTCTCAATTCTTCAAAGGATAAAAGATAACCTAAAAACAACTAATTTAAGTCTTTAAATACCTAAGAATACCGTCATAAAAACCTAGAAAGTATTTCCCAAAGATAGGCCCAATTAATAGGAATATAATTTCGGCGCTGAACCCGCCCAGGAAAAACCGCGGGTGCTGCCTTGAAAACCGCGCGTGCTGCCCAATTTTAGTGACCCGCTGGATTGGCCGCGGGTGCGGTTTCTGGGCAGCGGGTGCGGTTTTCTGCCTTCTTTTGTTCCTTTGGCCACGGATGCCGCTTTCTCTCTTGCATGCCCTTTGTCTCTTCCTTGTGCATTCCAACTTGGCTTCTCTAGCTCGTTCTTGCCTCCATATGACCCATATGACTCTAATGAATGACCTCCTCCATTCTTCGAATCTGCAATTACTCGCTAAACTTGTGTAGATTCCGCACTTAAACACCAAATGAGCAAACAAGCAAACTAACCCCTTAACATGCAATATATACATCTAAATGGCCCTAAAACTACTCGATAATGCCTATCTAAATATGCATTATCACAAGGCATCAAGGAGGAAGCATCTTTTAAAATGGTCATTGGACGGAAGCTGCAAAAGTGGCTCCGACAGGGCATTCCTTGCTTCATTTCCGAAGTTGCTCAGGTATATCAGTTAGAGGCAGCACCGAGTAAAGGGGGAGTTGAGTGTTTGTTGCAAGAATTTCATGACATTTTTGAAGAACCCAAAGGCTTACCACCAGCCAGGGGTCATGAGCACAATATTCCTCTCAAACAAGGGGCGTCTCCGGTTTGCGCTCGCCCTTATAGATACCCATATTTCCAGAAAACAGAGATCGAAAAGCAAGTTGATGAAATGCTTAAACAAGGCACTATTCAGCATAGCCAGAGCCCATTCGCTTCTCCAACACTGCTTGTTAAGAAGAAAGATGGGACGTGGCGTTTCTGCATTGACTATCGGCAACTAAACGATATTACTATCAAGGACAAGTTCCCGATTCCGCACATCGAAGACCTACTAGATGAGCTGGGTGGCGCCACTGTATTCTCTAAATTGGATCTTCGTGCGGGGTATCACCAAGTACGAATGGCTGAAGGAGACATCGCAAACACGGCCTTTCGCACCCACCATGGTCATTACGAGTTTAAGGTAATGCCTTTCGGCCTTACGAATGCTCCAACAACTTTTCAATCATTGATGAATGAGGTGTTCAGTCATTTCTTGCGAAAATTCGTCTTGGTGTTCTTCGATGACATTTTGGTGTATAGTAGTTTTATAGAACTGCACTTGCAGCATCTGAGGAAGGTATTAGAGGTGCTGAGACACCATCAGTTGTTTGCCAAGAAGTCCAAATGTGCTTTTGCCCAGCCACAGATTGACTATTTGGGTCACATTATTTCGGCTAATGGTGTAGCTACGGACCCAAACAAAGTCAAGGATATGCTAGATTGGCCAGTACCAAAATCTGTTAAAGGGGTAAGGGGTTTTCTTGGTTTGACAGGGTATTACAGACGATTCATCAGAGGGTATGGTTCGGTTTGCAGACCCTTAACATCACTTAAGGAGTCATTATTATGAATAGAAAGGAATGGGTCTTAAATGGAGATTGGGCCATAGGCCCAACGATGTAGTGACTATGCCTTATAAAAGACTCAAATGCAATTGTAAATGGGATTCATTCAGATAATAAGAAATTCCTTTAAATCCCTTATCTCTCTCTCTCTTAAACTCTCTCCTATCTCTTTTCCTTAAACACTCAACTCACCGGTAACTCAATCTACTCAATCTGGTGTCGATTCCGACGCCGGACCGTAACACTATCATATCTAATTAAGGTAATTTAGGATCTTACATTAAAACCCTCGTATACCTATCATAACCCTAATGGCCGCTCCATCAACTCCCACTCAAATTTTCGTAACCATTACAAAATCTTTTGACAATTGTAAGATTAAGATGGTAGGTTTTCATAAAACTTAAAATTTTGACAAATTAATATATGAATCAAATTCACATAAAATTTGGAAATCATGGAATTCCCAATCTCTTAAATTCAAATCAACTTCACTTTTAGTATATGCAAAAAAATCATATCTTTTGTATAAATTATACAAATTGATTTAACGAAACAATTTCCAAACCAACTGTTTTCGGAAAAAGTTAATTTATGCTAAGATACTGTACAATTTTCAATTAATTCAAGTTTGTGTATCGTCTTTGCATGTCGGAATCACATAATTAATTGAAAATTTTGAGAAAGGCTTGCGGCAATGTGTATCGGAAATTCGGAATCAAATTCCGAACTCGTATTAAACTTAATACATCTTATTAAATAAAATTAAAATTTTAATCATATAAATTATTCCATATATTAAATATATTGCTAAATTGAATCAAAACTAACAAGAAAACTAATTGATCATATCAATTTATACAAGAGACTCTGATGCCAATGTAGAAAAATTAGATGCATAAATCGATACGAACAATATAGAAAAGGAAAAGTCGTACCTTTCTTGTGCGGAGCCTTGATTCGAAATCACTTTTGGAGGAAAGAGCCTCAAATGCGAGCTCCGTTTGCTAGAACAAATGATCGAAGAACTGCAACTCACACCCTACGGTTAGAGAGGCTAGCGATTTGTGGTGGGAGAAGTTTTGGAGACACAATGCCAAAAATTAGGTTAAAACTTATTCTCAATAAGTCTCCTTATATAAGGTCAACTTATTCCTAATAAGTCACTTTTATCTTTTATCTTCTATCCACAAATTATATCAACAATAATAACTTATTATTATCATTAATCAATTATCCAATTCCTAATACTCTTTGTGTGTGACCTTATAGGACCCGAATAAAATAGCAATAGATTAAATCTAATTTAATCTATAAATTATAGTTGGCTTCTAGCAAAACACTATAATTACCTATATTATTCAGATTATAAATCTCCATTTTAACCCTATTATATCATTAGTATTTTACGCATTAATTAAAGGACACCAATTCCTTCATCTGTCTCCTTTCCTTTTTATCCTTACTACGGGAGTTTTAGCTAGAACACGACAAAAGGAAGCGAACTTAGCAAAGGAGGTTGGTTTCGACTTCTCTTGTAATGGACTGAAAATCCCTTTCCTTGCTTTTGCGGATGATATCATCATCTTTGCAAAAGCAATACCTTCCTCTTGTCCACATGTCTCGAATATCCTGAATAGATTTTGTTGCATATCTGGCCAAAAGATCGATTAACCTGCACAAGTCAGACTTTCAAGTGTCTAGGAACACATCTACGACTACTATTAGATCCATAACTAGCGTTTTAGGTATCAATCATACAGTTTGTCTGGATAAGTTTCTAGGTTGCCCAATTATTAATGAAAAGGTCAACAAAGCCACATTTCAAGATGTGGTGCTTAAAACATAAAAAAATAAAATAAAATAATAATAATAATAATAATAATAATAATAAACGTTAACCAAGTGGAAAGCTAACAACTTATCATCCCAGAGGAGAAGGGTACTTCAGGGAAGCCAGACCACAGAAGTGGTGGCAACACTACATAACGACGATGTCTGAAGCCAGGATGCAGCGGTCGAGGCCGAATTGGACTCCCGAAAGAGATTTGGGCTATCAAAGGAGATGGGTTGGAGCTCTCCAAACAAATAGAGCTTTTTCTTTCTCTAGCTTCCGTAGATAGATGCCCTTATGGTTTCTCTTTTAGAATTTTATCACCAGAAAAAAAAAATTATGGATGGTGTTTTAACAGAAAAACCTAAAAAAATGTGGAACTCATTAGGTAGAACATTTTATATGGCCCAGACAGATTTTTCCCCAACACCATAGAATCGGAATTCTTCAAGTGTCCTTTACCCCCTTTTGTACCATTTCAGCAATTTTGAGCAGTAATGAAGCTTTCATAGAACAACTACTTGTGTACAAGCAGAAAAGTAGCAGCATGTGATTTACAGCAATATCAGAAAGTGGCAACGATAGTTACAATTTTTTTAATTTTTATTTTTTTTTGTTTACGAGCTGCAATGTATGTATTTCATTCGAGAGATTGTAGCAGCTGATCATCCGTAAATAGAAAGTGAAGAGGGAATGTATGTGAATGAACTGTGTATATGCAATACAGCACGAAATGTGAGAAATAAGGTTGGTGTTTTTTTTTGGACTTGTGAAGAGAACACCTTGCCCTTGCGCTTCCCATGTAGGGGCTTCATTCTAAGCCTCGGCTGCAGCCTGCTCTTCGGCCATCTGGGATGGAGAAAGGAGGGTGCAGATGAGGTTTCTATCACCATAGACGTTGTCAACACGGCCTGTAAACCAAGTGAAATAGACAATGTCAGTGAGGAACTTGTACTGTGAATTTGATAACACAATGAAGCTACCAAGGAAACATGAAATGAAAACCAAGAACAGCGGGAAGGGTACCTGTTGTAGGCCAAAACTTGGAGGCGCGCAGCCAGGAAGCAGGGAATGCTGCATACTCCCGAGTGTATGGCTTAGTCCATGCATCTGCCATGAGCAATGATGGCGGGTGAGGAGCTCCCTGCACAAATAGTTACTCGAATAATTCTGCACTTCAGGTAGACGTTGTCCAAGAAAGGAGGTA
Source organism: Persicaria tinctoria (assembly GCA_037127255.1). Classification (NCBI taxonomy): domain Eukaryota; kingdom Viridiplantae; phylum Streptophyta; class Magnoliopsida; order Caryophyllales; family Polygonaceae; genus Persicaria; species Persicaria tinctoria. Next base: position 33,560,517 of record JBANSL010000012.1, on the reverse strand, counting down.
CATAACAAGCAAGAGTATCAACAGTTTATCCGTGGTCGAACCTTGAGAACATTGTTATGAAGATCAGCTTTGCCGCTCTCAATCTGAGCAATCTCCTCTCTGATAGAGATGAGCGTGTCACAGAACCTGTCCAACTCAGCCTGCAGCACAACAGATCAGATCATAACGAATGAATTTATTCGCCCTATCAGAGAACTGTAATGAATGAATTTGTTTGTGTGTGTACCTTGCTTTCACTTTCAGTGGGCTCAATCATGAGCGTTCCAGGTACAGGCCAGGACATCGTGGGTGCGTGGAATCCATAGTCCATTAGCCGCTTGGCCACATCTTCTGGCTCTATGCCAGCAGTGTTCTTGAAAACACAAAAAGGTCAATCTCGGACAGCACAAGTATTTCGTTTCGGATATAGGAATGTCATTAACTTATGATCTTACCTTGAAGCCTCTCAAATCGACAATGAACTCATGAGCAACTGTCCCATTGACACCACGGAAAAGAATAGGATAGTGGTTCTACAAAACAAAGCAAACATAAGCCATCTTAAGCACATGGAAATGTTGAGCGAAAAAGGAAGTCCACAAAAATACCTCTAAACGCTTAGCCATGTAGTTTGCATTCAGGATAGCTATCTTGGATGCGTCAGTTAGGCCCTTGGATCCCATCATAGCTATATAGGTATAAGAGATCGGCAAAATCAGAGCAGAGCCCCATGGCGCTGCAGAGATGGTACCCATTGGATCTTGTTTTTCAGGTGCTGGAATTCCACCGGTAGCCACCTTCAGCATATAAAGACAAACAATCAATGAGGATATCACAAAACCTTGAGGCATATACAATTACAATGCATTTTTTTAATGTCCTAGATTATAATGCCAAATGAAGACAAGCTGCTGATCGATTGCTTATTAGGCAGTAGAAGTACTTAACCGGTACTTCAGTGGTCCAACACAAGAAAAGTTATCACACTGAACTTTGGGAAGAACCAACTACTAATCACTAAGACGTATCAGGAAACACTGATATATGACATATTAAGTGTAAATGGCATCATCAGCTAGAAAGTTCCCTTTTTGAGGAAAATGAAAGGACGCCTTGTTACTTACCACAGGATGTGAAGGCAAGAACGGTGCTAAGTGTTTCTTAACACCAATAGGACCCATACCAGGACCACCTCCACCGTGGGGAATGCAAAATGTCTTATGTAGGTTAAGATGGCAGACATCTGCTCCAATGAATCCTGGGCTGGTCAGCCCAACCTAGAATAAATGACACAAATAAATACCAGTTTGACTATAAATAGACTAAGAAGCTACATACTGAAGTGCGAGAACTTTAGCTAAAGCATCAAAGAGTAACAGAAGAATTAAATCAGTAATTTGTCTCATGACGATGGAAACAGTCAGAAAGCTAACACTGCTTTCAAGCAACCATTCAAGAGCGGTGAAGCAAACTAAAGAAACTCTAATACGTAATGAAGAAATGAGACCTGCGCATTCATGTTTGCACCGTCCATATAAACTTGGCCACCATTATCATGGATTATTTTGCAGATTTCATCAATCCCTTCTTCATAAACTCCATGGGTTGAAGGATATGTAACCTGAAATTTGTATCCCAGTGCAGTGAATTATCAGTGAGTGTACAAAAGATACAGTTGACATAGCTTAAGGCTACATGGCGTAATCATACCATGAGAGCAGATAACTTGTCCTTGTGTGCTTCAGCAGCCTTTCTCAACTCTTCAATGTTGATGTTTCCCTTGGCATCAGTTCCTACAGTTATGATTTTCATTCCGCACATGGCAGCACTAGCTGGATTGGTCCCATGGGCAGAGACAGGAATAATGCAAACATTACGGTGATGGTCTCCTCGAGACTGCAAGAAATTCTCATTATCAAAGAATGACACTAGGAGATTTTTCAGCACATGCAAACTCTAGAATATAAAACATTACGGTGATGGTCTCGTCTTTTGATTTCTTCAATATTCAAGGACATGAAAGTGATAATATGTTCTTGTTGTCTCTACCCAGATAGTAAATAAGAACTTTCAACGACTAAAAAAACTAAGTGGCCTAAGCTACATATCGAAGGAAAACTTTTCCATACAGAAGTACTGTGCAAAAAGATAAAAGTGCTTTGGCAATAAAAATATCTTGTGATACCATGTGATAGGCGCGGATAACCATCAAGCCAGCATACTCTCCAGAAGCACCAGCATTAGGCTGCAACGAGAAAGAGTCGAACCCTGTAATGGTGCACAAGAGTTCACCCAGATTCTCAAACATTTCCTACATGATTGCAATAACAAACACAATTAGCAATATGAAATCTTAAATCTGGATTTTACATTATTTCAAATAAGGAAAGATCATAGAGAGAATTCTAAAAAAATTAAATATAGTGTTTAAATGATGTACTTGATAGCCCTTAGCCTGCTCAGTTGGAGCAAAAGGGTGAATCTCTGTAAAGCTAGGCCAGGTGACCGGCATCATCTCACTAGTAGCGTTCAACTTCATTGTACAAGATCCCAACGGAATCATACTGTGGCATAGTGACAGATCTTTTGCCTGCAACCTATTGAGATACCTGAGAAGCTCATGCTCCGTATGATACCTAGGAAGGGAAACTACAATTAGAGTTGTATATGCAAATATAGCATAGAATTCAAACTTCCCAAAATCAATTTGAAGATCCTTACGAGTTAAATACAGAATGCGTCAGGTATGGACTCTCTCTCTCAAGGGAAGCAGGGAGTTTGGATCCAACCTCTGAGGCAATAGATGCAGCAGTGAATGCCACCTAAAGATCACAAGGAAACTAAGTATTGTCCTATATCCCCGGAGATTGACCGTGGTTATAATTTCCAAGCTATGCATGAGAATTACAAACACTCACCGATTTTCCACCAGCAAATACTTTGAAAAGTTTGTCAACATCCTCTAAAGTGGTGGTCTCATCAAAAGAGACAGTGATCTGCAAAGGAAAATTTTAAGTTTTAATTGCAGTGAAAAACTTACTGCACCTAAAGTGATGAAGATTTAGGACTCTTTAAAACCCAACTTACAGTATTCGAGTCAACAACACGTAAATTTATCTCATGCGTGTAAGCAGCATCTGCAACTGCCTTTGCGTCAGCGCACTTGACCTTCACAGTGTCAAAGAAGGGAAGTTCTTGAACCTCCACGGCCCCAAGCTTCTTCAGACCAGCTGCAAATGTCCCGGCAAGACCATGGACCCTCTGAGCTATAGTTTTAAGACCTTCGGGTCCATGGTAAACAGCAAACATAGCAGCCATGTTTGCAAGCAAAGCCTGCACAAAGAAACACAGTCCTCAATAACTGAAATGCAAGCTACAAATAACAAAAGATGCATCAAATAATCTAGAAACAAAACACATACAAATCACATCAAAGTTTATTTGGATATCATTAAACAAAAGCAAATACATATAAAGGTGTGTAACTACCTGAGCAGTACAGATATTGCTTGTAGCCTTGTCCCTCCTGATATGTTGCTCCCTCGTTTGCATTGCCATACGCAGTGCAGTCTTGCCAGACGAATCAACACTAAGACCAATAATTCTCCCAGGCATCAACCTCTTGTACTCCTGAGAGGTGGCCAAGAAAGCAGCATGAGGGCCACCGTACCCCATAGGCACACCAAACCTCTGGGCACAACCAACTGCTATGTCCGCTCCAAGCTCACCCGGAGGCTTCAACACAGTGAGCGCCAGTAGATCAGTGGCCACAACCACCTTAACCCCACTAGCATGAGCCTTTTTAATGAACTCTCCATAGTCAACAATCTCCCCTTCAGTTCCAGGGTACTGAACCAGCACCCCACAAACATCACCCGACGAGTAATCAATATCCTTCAAATCACTAGTAACCACCTTAAGATCAAATCCACCAGCTCTAGTCTTACAGATATCAATAGTCTGAGGGTGGCAATTGCTTGCTATGACAAAAGTCTTCCTCTTGCCCTTAAGAATATTATTACACATCGCCATGGCTTCAGCAGCAGCAGTCCCCTCATCAAGCAAAGAAGCATTGGACATGGGTAACCCAGTGAGATCGGTAATCATGGTTTGGTAGTTGAGGAGCGATTCCAACCGCCCTTGAGAGATCTCGGCTTGGTAAGGGGTGTACTGGGTATACCAACCAGGGTTCTCCATAATATTCCTCAAGATCACAGGTGGCACAAAGGTGTTATAGTAACCCATCCCAATGAAGGACTTAAACACCTTGTTCTTATCAGCCAAATCCTTCATATGAAGGAACATTTGGGATTCAGTTAAACCCTGATCAAATTTAGAAAACTCCATGGAAGGAAGCCTTATTGATTTGGGGACAGTTGCATCAATGAGGGAATCAAGGCTATCAAAGCCAACAAACTCGGCCATCTTGGATTGCTCCTCAGGAGTTGCCGAGTTGTGGCGGCGGGGGAAAGTGTCACTGGGTTTCAGTGCTTCCACTGATATGGATCTAGTTTGTTGTGCAAAGCTACTAATACCCATTTTCCCATGATCCCTAGAAAATATAGATGATGATGATGATGAAGGAGCCATGGTTGAGATATACCTTGCTTGCAAGAGGTACCCATTGGAGACACCATTGCTCTTCTTGGTCTCCGCCAGCAACCGCCTCAGCATAGCCCTGCTAGCAATCCTCCTTGCACGCTCCATTTTCCCCTCTTTTTTTTCCCCTCCCCAAGATAATCAAGAAAAGGTAACAACTTCACAACCTTTCTTGAATCAACACTCCATGGGAGGGAGAGAGGAAGAAAGAAAGGTGGTGAAGTAGTGGCAATAGCCTGTGTTTATATATATGAGACAGAAAAGAGCGTGTAAAACTCACCTAAAAGATCTGGGGTGTAATAAATAAAATAAAAAATAATATGGAAAAAGACAAAAATGATTGGGTGGTGGTGATGGTGGGTGGGTGAAGGAAGGGGTGGGTGAAATGAGAGAGAGAGAGAGAGGAGGGTCAAGTGGAGAGCTCGCCCACCATGGAAGGGAATAAGACAGGGGATTGCTGGCGTGGCAATTGCAACTCACGAGGAATGTATAACCAGAGCCAGTAGATGTAAAAAAAATCCAATTGGCGATTCCAATAGAAGATGGGATGGGAGGGAATTGGTTGGAGGGTATTGTTTGGGAGAGGATTGAGTTTCAGTGGATCACAATTACTCAGCAAAATTGAGTGATTCTGAAAACATCCCAACAAATTGGAAGTTTAAAAGGGTTTTGATTTGGAGAATTTGGATGAGGAAGGTGAAGATGAGAATTGAGATAATTGTGGAAGATTCCCTTACACATTTTGCTTATCCCAGGACACCCTGTAATGAGAGGCGATCATTTTGCGGCGTTTCCCTGCAATCCTACCCTAATAGGACATATACCGCGATCCACTTCAACCACAAATATAGGATGATAGATTTGCCTATACTAAAGGTCTTGCTCATGAGAGACAATCTTTACCTTCAATTATTTTCGTTTCGGCTATATACACCGCAAATCCACACGTTGTTAAGGACGTGCATGCACATCGAAAGAAACGTGCAAGCACGTCCTTAAGGACGTGCAGATGAATTTGCACCCACCCGAGCCCGAACGGGCATGCACGTTTTTATTTATTTTTTAAAAACGTGCTTGCACGTAAGGACGTGCAATAGTGCACACTACTGGATTAATAGGAAATCCCTAGGGTGATGAAGGTTGGAATTTCCAATGTTTTTAGCTAAGGCCTTGGAAATTCCAACGTTTATTCCAAGGTTGGAATTTCCAATATTTTTAACGTGGTAATCTCCAATGATTTGAAGTGTTGGAAATATTTTTTGTTTTTTAATGTATATTTAACAACATTTCCAACGTTAACTACTATTGAAATGATTTTCCAACATTATAAACCCTTGGAAATGCTCCCAACGGTCTTTAACCCTTGGAAATAAATTTTCAACACTTTTCCGTTGGAATATTTGCATGTCGTTAAGCCCGCGCAAATATTGCACGTTGTTAAGGACGTACAAATATTGCACGTTGCTTTCGACGTGCAAACCCTAGTTTGCTAGTCGACGTGCACATTTCTACACTTGCACGTTGTTAACGACGTGCATGCACGTCAATAAGGACGTGCAAATCCTTAATCACCATTTGCGGTGTATATAGCAACACCCATTATTTTTAGGGTTTGGTTATATACACCGCAAATCACAAGACTGAAAATGCACAAGCCTTGTGACTAATTGATTTAAAAAAAAAAATTAACTAACCCCTTTTAATCATGCACGTCCTTAAGGACGTGCATAATTTGGGGTGTATATAGCCAACGCGTTATTTTTAACAGTATTTCTATCATATATCCTAAGATGGAGGATAAGAGTCTAAATTAAAAAAGATTCTCTATTAAAAATTCTTTTTTCTATTAATCTTAATCCAGATCAATCGACCCAGTTACTCTACATTTGGATCGGATACTGTGTGACTCATTTAAAAAGTTGACTCTCCCACTCACAAACCCTTAAATGAGTCACGCAGTATCAGATCCAAAAAAATAAGTTAATATTTATAAAATATTTTCAAATAAGCGGCACTAGAAATTTAATTAAAAGAAAATGTAAACTTATTGAAATTTGTAAAATATTTTCAAATTTGTACTCTTATCCTATATGCAGGACTTAAGGTTATTAAGATCGGGATTCTAGGATCGAATCACAACAGGACCTGTAGATCGGATTGTAAGATCCCATTAGAGGACCGTAAGATCCTCAAAATATAATAAAATATAAAATATAAAAAAATATATACAACAAAGCGACTTATATTAATGTTCTAGAATGAGGAAAAAGTGTTAGTTACACAATATATTTTGGTTTCAAGAGATAAAAATCTACATGTACGACCTTAAATATTGTCATATTGATTAAAAGACTCGAAAACAATTATCTCTAAGCCATTTTTCGCATTTTATACATATATGTATACATTTAAACTCCTTAAAATCAACCAAGGAAATAAAACAAATGTTTAAAAAATACATATTGTTAATAAAAATAGGATCTTTAGAATCGAGTAGGATCGTAAGATCCTATCAATCCATTAAGATTCTAACGATCCTATAGTAGATCATACGCAAAAAAAGATTCTATGCATAGATTCGGATTGGACTCTTGGCTAGGATCGTAGGATCTTAGGATTCTATACATCCGGATCGAGATTCTAATAGCGAAATGTGCAGGACATAAGATAGAAAAACCTATATTTTAATTATTAAGATTTCTTCAATATCATCCTACATTTTTTTTATTAGGTAAGAATCCAGATACGTCAAGGCGCTATCCGATAGCATCCTTTCGGATGAGGTCAAGGAGACCTAGATTAGTAAGCAATTCCGGGTTTCTAGTAGAACGGGCCATTCGGGTAATAAAATCGGTCACTTGATTACCTTTGCTAAGTATGTGAAAGAATCTCACTTCGCGAAACCCACGGAGTAGACAAGATATTTCTGACATTATCATTTCGATTTCCCACGGGCATTTCATCCCTTGTTTAATATAATTTATAATTATTAATGAGTCACCTTCAATTATGAGTCTATCAAAGCGCAAATCTATTACATTCTTTACACCTAAACGTAATGCACGAGCCTCCGACAGCAATTCTGAATGTTTCCCAATTGTCTCTAGCCTTGCAGCAATTGGGGCAATCTCTCAATCTCGGATGACGAAACCAGCTGAGCTGTTGTGATTGTCTGGTGCTGAGCCATCAAAATTGAGTTTCAAAAAACCCGGTGGGGGGTTTTTCCACCTCTAATTTGTCCTTGTCCGTTTTCTATTGCCTATTCGTCTTTTCCTATCATTCCCTTTATCTTTTCCTCCTTCAAATTCTGCAGTGGCCCTAGTCCAGTTGTTCACATGTGTTTTTACAATTTGGTTGTAGCTGTCAATTGAAAGTTGTTTCTCTTGTCTCAAAACCACTTGATTCCTAGTGACCCAAGATACCCACCAGCTAAAGGCCATTTCTTGTTCATGCTTCCCATTCAAGTGTTCAGGCAAAATGTTCATAATCGGTTTGATCTTCCTCGATGTATGCATTGAGTCTGTTACTAACTTTTTGATATTGTTTTCAACATTCCTGAAAAACGTACTATATTTACATTCCAAGAAGATATGGGCTGCATCTTCTTCGTGGTGATTGCAGATTGGACAATATGGGGGGATGGAGATTCCTCGTTTAGATAGTAGTGTCGCGGTCGGTAATCCCTCTTGAGCTACTTTCTATAGGAAATTCTTCACTTTTGGGGAGACGTCAATTTTCCAAATCCAATTACTATCATCCGGTTGTGGTTCCGTGTTATCCGTCACTAGTTTATACGCAGTGGTAGTTGAGAACCATTCTTTCTTGTCAGACCACCAATAAAGACGGTCTTCAAGAGGTACAGATGGCACATGGACATGTGCTATTTGCTCCACCACGTTACTCGGAAGGACATTTCCTAGTTTTTGGATATTCCAGTTTCCATTATTCATGTACTTATCGGCCATTTCATTTATATCTAGATTGTTTGGTTGAACACTATATTGTAATAGAGGTGGAAGATTATTCCATCTGTCTTACCAAAACTTAATGGTTTTTCCATTACCTATTGACCACATTAATCCTGACTTAAAGGTAGGAAGTAACTTCCGCAGTTGGGACCATTGCCACGAGACGTTGTCTCTTTCCTCGTAATTTAGGATGTGAGCTGCTTTCAGATATTTTTGTTGAATGATTCTAACCCAAATGTTGCCTGGTTCCGCTATGATTTTCCATATTAGTTTTAACTGTAGCGCCTCATTCACGTCGTGAGTTTTCTGGATACCCATACCTCCTGCCACTTTTGGCTTACATACTCTGTCCCAACTAATAAGCGGTTTATGCAGTCTATCTTTATTCCAAAAAAATGACCTATTGATTTGGTCCAATTGTTTATGTATTTGCAGTGGTAACATAAAGCTTTGCATTGCGTAGAGCGGTTTAGACGACATATTTGAATTGATCAGTGTTGCTTTTCCCTGCTGGAACAGAGAATTCGCTCGCCACTTTGAAAGGTGATTTGAGGTGTTAGTTATTATTTCTTCAAATGCTGTTTTGTTAACATGTCCATTAACGATCGGACAACCAAGGTACTTATCTAATTTTGTCTGTTTGGATATGCCTAAGCACCCTTCAATTTCCGGGATGCGTGTTCTTGGTATACCACTTGTGACTTGAAACGCCGATTTATGATAATTGATCTTCTGTCCTGAAATTTGACAGTATTCATCAATAATCTTTTTAAAATGAGTACATATCGTTAGATTTCCTTTCGAGAATATGATTATGTCATCTGTGAATGCCAAGAAGGGGATTTGTTGTATCATAAACTGAAAACTGGATCCTTTATCTCCCCATTTGTGGGAGGTAAGGTTAGCATCCGATTATCCTATCACTACTAGAATTCTGTTATTTAACATCGGTTCATTAACATCGGTCAGAAAAACCTGCCATGTTAGAAAGTTTTTTAACATCGGTTTTAAAATTTGCGATGTAAATAAAAGCATAGATATCGTCCCATTTATCTGACCGATGTTAAATATGTGTTTTAAAAAAAATTAGAAGGCGCGGAATTAAATCTGAATTGATTTGAACACCCGTTCAATACTTCATCTCTTAAAAAAAAAAGCCCCTTTTCATTTTCCCTTCTTCCGCCCACCTCTAACCTCCCATTCCCAAATCCTAGATTTGAAGAAATCATCCGGCTCTTCTTCTCGATGCTCCCTCGCTCTCTTCTATTCCATGGAGCCATTCTTCTTTCAATTGTCCCTATCTCGTCCCTCTACCGCCTTATCATCCCTCTTCGTTTTCCATGGGAGCCCAACCCTAAGCCTCACTGAAGCCAACTCTCTTTCTTTCTTCTCTTCTGCTCTCTCTCCTCATTCTCTCCCGTCCCTCTCACACTTCTCTCAATCCTAGAAGGAGGGCATCACCTCTGTTGACTTTGTTAAAGTCACCAACACTGAGCCATCCTCACCCAATTGATTTTCAAAACGAGCTTCAAGCATCTCCTGCAAGTCGAGGCCGTTTTCTTCGTCATTTAGCCTTGTTTGACGCCTGCATTCTTACTGTACATGTTCTCTTTTATGTTTTTCGTTTTCTATTTTGTTTAGAAGAATTAATTTTGAATTTTGATTGTTTCAGAAAATGGAACTGATTTGGGGCCTCCATGGTCAATCCTCGGTTTCTCCTGGATGTTGAATTCGATTGTAGAGTTAATTAGGGTTCCCTTTGCTGAAGAGGAATATTTTTCACGCCTTTGGTCCATATCTTCTGTAGCTTTATTAGTTTGATTTCACGTGTTGAACTCTTGAATTCATATAGATTTTTATTTTTCATTAGCTCAATGTTCCATGAAAATTGGAGCTCCTTATCCACAGAATAGTTTATATACATCATTCAAGAGTGTAACTAGTGAGTTTCCCTTGTATATTCATGGCAGAAACTCAACAAAAGTTGTTAACTGATATTATCAAGATCATGGACTAGAGATAGCATATAGTGCTTTTCTTGAGCAGCTCATCAACAAGGTACTCTTCTACCTACTTGTCATTTTTAAATGTGATGTTGATTGTGTTTGGCTTTCGTAGTTTCTTAAATAATGCCCCTGTTGTTATATAGGGTCTTTTGGTAGTTGAAGGCATTTCGACTTAGGAATCTTACCCATTTTAGCCTAGGAATCTTACCATGTTTTTCACTATATAGAAGGTTGAAGGTGGTAATTAGTGGTGATAAATTGGAACTTCTGAGATTAACTAGTCATGAAGGATGTATAATATGAAGGAGTCATTTTCTCTCAGCTGGTATGTCAGAAATTCAGTATTTTGACTGTTTTTGCCTTTTTAATGTCATTTCTAACACTTTATTTGATTGATTTTACTTGTTTTTCTAGAACTTAATTGATATAGCTGGATTAGAGAGCTCTAAAACCGAGACAACTGGATTGTGGAGAAAGGAAGGATCTTACATTAACTAAAGTCTTCTCACTCTTGGAACTGCAGGTGCCTTCTAAAACCTGTTGCATACTCCTTGGAACTTTGCCTAGCGGTGTGAATCAATTTATATATGAAGTCCATTATAATCAAACTATTACCGTAGCCATTTGAACTGTAGCTTAATTTTCCCAGTCTCATTTTGTCTTTTCTCTTTTTTTCTTAGTTATTAGTGAATACACACTCATTTATTTTCTATCTACATTATCATGCGGGTAACTCGGAAACTCGATGAAGGAGAAAGGCATCTCATGTTCCATATAGAGATTCTAAGCTCACTCAACTTCTTCAATCTCCCCTTAGTGGTCGTGGACATGTTTTGGTAGGTTCTCCCTTGACACTGTGCTCCAATCCAATGACACATGTATGCCATTAATTCACATTCCAGTTGGAAATTTCGGTCAGTTGTTTGTGCATGTCTTACTATTCTATGATTATGCTATAGTCTACTGATATGCGATATATTCCATAGCGCATTTAGTAGTTTTTGTCATCATTTACATGACATTATGAGAGATATTTGTGTGAACTTGTGGATTCGGAGCATGTTGAGGAAGTTGAAGAAATCATGCAAGTTACAAAAGCTAAGGAGATCGGAAGCAGCTGGAGGACTGAAGACCTTGGCGCGGCCGCGCTGCACATGGCGCGCCCGCGCTGCTACCCGACGCGACCACTCTGCTAAGAGGAAGTGGCCGCGCTGCTGACAAGACAGAAGAAGCGAAGCTACACCCAGCGCGCCCGCGCTGCACTTGGCGCGCCCGCGTCGATCCTGGAGTCGGACTCTTATCCGATTCTGTCTATCTTATTAGTATTATTATTTTATTATTATATTTGCACGGGATGTTAAACCCGACTTTATTAGGTTAAATAGGCCGAAAAGGCAGTAGAGATTATGTTATGTTATTTTCCAGAGACGTATTTTTCCCTTTTGTTCATCTCACAAACCCTATGGAGAACTAACTCTCCTTTGTTGCACTTGGTTCTTTTGAGGCCTTCAATTGATTTGGTTGTGAGTATTCTACTCTTGTTAGTCCTTTGTTAATTGTTTCGATCTTCTGAGCTTATTGCTTGATTGCTTATTATTGGTTAATCTGGATTGATCACCTAGGTTTATCGATACTAGTCATATTGCTAGGATTTCCAATTCCAGGTTTGGGGTTGTAGATTCATTGTAGCAAACACAATCACCATAAGCGGTTGCTTGTGGTATATTGTGAGGGAGATTCGATTGCAAGTTATTCTAACGGGTTGTTGGAATCGCTTGTATCTCATTATAATTCATGCTTGAATGCTATTGCTTTATTATTTGGTGAAGGTTTTCCCTTGTAATTGAGTAGTAAGTGCTTTTAGGACTGGTAGGACTAAAAGCTATTACACGATCTGAATTGAGAACAATTACTGGACATTAGAACTTGAGATTCATAGAATGCGATGATGAACCATCTCAATTGTTGTGCGGATAATTACCTGGTGTGATATTTTCCATCATATATTCACAACACTTTATTGCAACTTGTTCTGTCATTACTATTTCTCACATACAAAACTCCCCTTGAATCGGTTACTTTTGGGTGATACTACTTGCTATTACAATTGATTCTGTTTCCCTGTGGGTTCGACCCTAACTTACCTACTATACTTGTTATAGTTTGCATCTTAGGAATTTACTTTGATTTGGCATAACGACCTTAGGCCTGTCATCTACATACATTTAATAGTGTGTAATATTTGTATTTACTTTGGATACTTTGCTTGCTTTCGTTGGTTAGATTTCTGTTTTCTCAGTGTGTTCTTTATTCTTTGTGATTTTTTGGGTAGCTTATATGCATTGTGACTCCAGCATCTAGTCGTATGGAGGAGACTCAAAATACTCTCAAGTTTGCAAGAAGAGCCAAACGAGTAGAAAATTTATGCTTCACGCAATAATTAAGGTATGCTTTAAAAAGGGTTTTCAAACATATTACTGTAAAATTTCATAATTATATGATCTTTTCATCAAATCTGAATAACTTGCGGTTTCTTCTACTTTAGATAATTGATGAGAAGTACCTGATTAAGAAGTATCAGTGAGAAATTTCTACTCTCAAGGAAGAACATGATTAGTTAAAGAGAGGAATATTGGTGAGTGTTAGCCATGAGGAGATAGTGAGTTGACAATAAGTTCTTAACTATTTAATTTTATCTCTAATTTATTTGTAAAGAATGGTTAAGTCGTTCCTAGTGGCAACTATAAATAATTTTATTTCTATTCTACTTGTAATCTAGGTACTGCTGTTAAGAGGATTCCAGCCTCTGCAATACCCTTGTTTCCGCTGATATAACATAGCATTTCAGAAAGTAGGCCTTTTTTGCTTTTTTTTTTTATATTAATTGGATCATGTCATATTATAGTATGGTTCAACTTACATCCGAGTATTTGTGAGCTTACTGTGATGTTTACAAGGAAGAAACAGTTGAATATGTCCTTGCTTTAATTTATGACATGCTGACTGGTAAGCTTGAAGATCCTCAGCCTTTTGTCATTACAACTATTTTTTATATTGACATTTGTTCATAATTTTTTATATTGACATTTGTTCATAATTTTTCTGATGTTCAGATAATTAGGACGGTTGAGCAAGATGGGAAGACAAGCAAGTTTCGGATTGTGAGTCCAAACAACATTTTAATTTTAAATGATTGTCTACTTCTGAATTGATGAAGCAAGAAAGAATTTTTCTATTTGATCTCTGCGAAGTTATATAGAAAATGCCCTTCCTCATTCTATCTGATCTCTAAGATACCAGTAATAGGAAATTTATTTTTTTCTAATGAAAGGTGATTTATTTTGTCTACGCATAAATTATTGTTCCTTTCTGCTATATTCCATATTACCAAAGGAATTCACAGATTTGAGGAGCATTAAGCCTAAGATGCCATAAATTTTAATACATAAATCCTCTTTTATGGTTCCCTCCGTTGATCAACAAGAGTGGTCCCTCTGTTGATCAATAGTTAAAACTTTTTATTTGTGTGTTGGGGGGAGAGAAGGGGGGTGGGTGCTGTTCTGAAAATGTATATTTGAAACAAAAATCAAATAGTTTTATTTATGTGCTTAGGCTTGGTTAATTATGCAAATGATGGAGATTTCTGTGCTACACAACTTGGGGCAATTCTAGGTTAATTTATTTTGCACTCATTGTTTTTTGCATTCAGCAATGTGTTACAAATGACCCAATTTTCTATTTTAGAATAATTAGGACTTGAGAGATACTCCTTGACATTGTTGATCTTGGATAACAGGTGTTGAAGAGGATCATCAATTCTTGTTCTGGAGCTCAGATTGTGGCAATTGGTTTTCATAGCCATTTCTAAATGGCATTGACTAAATACGCCAATGAGCCAATTTTTTACAAACCGGTAAATGACCCGTTTCTATATTTTTTTTCTATTTATCTTGACTGTTGAGTTTGTGGCAATTGGTTTTCATAGCCATTTCTAATGTCTACTAGCTTATGGGATTTCTTAACACGTAATTCACTTATTATTTTGGTTGCTTTTACATTCTTTCAATCCAACCAAATATGTGCTTTCAGACCTAAGAACCTAGCTGGTCAATCTTACATAAAACTGAGATGCATTTTTTTTTGTCGAATTGCAAATTCTTTAGTAGTATTCCAATGAAACAAAATAAAAGCATGTAGACTTAAGTTGCCTTTGTGTTTCTTGTAATTGGCTGCTAATACTCATTATTAACATATTCAAATGACTCCAGCCCAGTGACAGGTGCATTATTTTTATTTTCCTGAATTTAAAAATGATAGTAGATGTCAATATACTTAATTGTGGCTTTGACTGACTTGTAGGCAAATCTAAAAGCTGATCTTGAGAAACAAAAGAAGATCAATGCTCAATTAAAGGTTAGTCCTCCAGATAAATGGATTTTTTTTGTGGTTTTCTGTAATGGGAAGATGCTTGATGGTCATTTACTGCTATAAGCTGAGTGTTGCAACATAAGGTTATATTTATGTGTGTCTGAGACCAGAATCATATTCTATAGAGTCAAAATGACATTTTTATCCTATCCATAGTCCAAGTGTTTAGAATATATCCAGTGAATCTTTCTTTCCTATAGCTATTGGTTCTCGAAAAGACCGGAGAATGTATGTTGATATGTAAGGCTGTATGTCCAGTAGATCGAATGAATATACTAGGTGTTCTAACAAATTCAAAGTTGTTTTTAGAGCTTGCATATATATATATGTATTCAAGTACTCATTTCTTACTAGTTACTACTGTATTAGCTAGCTAACAGTAGCTTATACACACACATGATATATAAATATAGTTATTTGCTTCTTAAGTTTCACATGCTCTTTTTGCTATTATGTAAGAACAATTTATCTAATTTAAAGCCTATTAGCTCAAATGGTAGAGCGTTGCGTTCAAACACAAAGATGCGGGTTCAAATCCCGCATAGGCTACGATAATAATAAAAAAATTGTAAATATGTGATTTAACATCGGGTAATAGATGTTGTCTTTCAAAAAAAACAAATCGATGTCTATGTTGGGGACGTAAAAAGTCAAAACTTTTTAGCATCGGGTAATAGCCGATGTCTTTGTATGTTATAACATCGGTTATATTTTATAATCGATGTGATATGATAACAAAGACATCGGATTTAAAAATATAAACGATGTTATAACATACAAAGACATTGGGTTCTGGCCGATGTGAAAAACTTCTGACTTTTTACATCCCCCACATAGACATCGATTTTTTTTAAGGACATCGGCTATTACCAGATGTTAAATGACAAATTTCTAGTAGTGGGGGGCCTCTTCTGTAACTGACCTTGGTAGTAACTGTATGTAGTCTGACATAAGATTTAGGTTAATTGCTTCTCTTGAAAAGCGTTTTGCGAAATCATTTCTGATCTCTCCCCTCACATTCTCATCCCCCACTATAACGGTTCCTTCAGAGGATGCGATACTCCTAATAAATTTTCTATTTCGTCTTCTCGATGCCACCCTATGAAAATAAGCTGTATTCGTATCTGATAGTCGGAGATGTTTAGATTTTGTCCATTGGCTCCAATATTCCTTTTGAAACCTCAATAGCTTCTCTTTCTTTTGAATTAGGTTATCTTCCTTAGTTGTCTGACCTTCATTTTCTTGGTCGTCTATTCCTGCTTGAATCCTAATCAAATCTTGTTCCACTTCCGCTAGCTGTCGAAAAATATTCCCAAATGTATTCTTATTCCAAATTTTTTCCTTCTATTTCAGAATTTTGGTTTTATACATTATTCTAAACATAGTCGATCCCGAACAAGTTGATCTCCACGACTGCTTCACTATGTTTTTGAAATCCGGTCTATGAAACCAAATGTTCTCCATCTTGAATGGTGGGGGTTTAAATATGGCATTCAACGTTAGTTGGACGAAAATTGGACAATGATCTGACGCCGAGAAGGCACCATTCAAGTACTTATGTTCGGAAACACGTCTAGGAATTGTTGATGAATAATACTCTGTCTAGTTTTTCTAGAATATTGTCTTCTCCAAACTTTTTCTTTCTCCATGTAAACTTATTTCCCATCCAAGGTATCTCTATTAATGAACATGTATTCTTGAATTGGTTTAGTCTATTAAACCGAGCAAGAGAGGGCACCCCACGACCCTTCTTTTCGCAACTCTGGCTGATCTCATTTAGGTCACCTATTACTAAACATGAGAGTTGTTCATTCGTTATTAGTTCAATAAGTATTTGCCAGAAAGGATTCTTATCTTTCTCATGAGGGGGACCATACACTGTGAAGATCATTCCTTTGAAATTGCAGTCATGATTCACATATTCCATACCGATAATACGAGGCATATGGATTTTTATCGAGATGTGTTCGTTAAGAATAAATTCTCATTCCATAACACTCCAAGACCACCACTTCGTCCCACCCAAGGAGACCAAACTGCTTTGGTGAAACCACTACTTCTCCGGCCACTCTGATTCCTCCATAATAGTTTCAGTCTTAATTTATGCTACAATAAAAAAGGTTTAGATGATTGTTGATTCTCATCGCATTAATATCAGTTCAAAAAGTTTTCTTCCCTATCCCACGTACATTCCAGAAACAAACTCTGATTATCCTTCTTCTTGATATGTATGGGCACTGTAGTACCCTAACCCATACAGAGAAAGTTTTTTCTTTGCCATGTTTATGACAATCGACACTTTGTAAGAGTGAAAGCACATATAACTTCTTACTCACTTGATTTTGGGACTAACCGATATGCTTAGTTGTTGATTCCTTTTAAGAGGTCTGTTATGGGCTTTAACATATCTATGCACTAATAACGCTATATAATAAGGACATGACCGTAAATGATTTTAGGACACAACGATATGCTTAGTAATTGATTCCAAGCTTATGCACATGACATTAGCAAGCACTAAAGTAAACCTTTTCCGAAGTTGAAGTATTTGGGCAAAGGCAATACATGCCATATATTTTGACAGAGGCCAACATTTCTTATTAATCATTTTGACAAATAATCCTTGGTTTTCATTTTTTTATCACCCTACAATTACTCCCAATAACGCTAATGTGGTGTTGTCTTGGAATGGTGTTAATCTGCACTTTCTCAATCACTATAATGATGATGTCAATCATAGAAAATTTGGGAAACCATTTCGTGGAGATAAGTTTAACAATCACAGCATACAACCAGGCCTTCTCAAATTGATCGTAAGACTTGGTATAACAATACTTAGGTCTACATCTGCCCACAAAAGAAATAGTCCATACATACCAACCACTTAATCTATACATCGAGCAATAATCCAACACCGTTCTACACCAACAAGAGAGCTTTGATAAGGAACACACACGAGAAGGAGAATAGGCATAAGCTTTCTTACCGAACCAGTATAGTTGCCACAGATGGATAATCAAAATATAGGAGATAACAGAAGAGCCATAGGATGAAATCCCAATAACTCTAAAAAAAGGTTTGTAAGTAAAAAACTCATTTCCATAGTGTTTGTTAGTTTTACCCTTCAGCAAGGGCGACACCACAATGGTTTTACCCGAGTTGTTCAAGCACCACCTGGGGTCACACTTGGCAAGCCCTCCATTCCTTGCCAGCCTCAACTGATCACACATCAAGAGAGATGTACCAGGAGTGGCAAAGGGAATAGTCGACTGGAAGAGAATCCGATTTGATTTTTCTTTGAGCTCCAAAAATATATCATAACACGTGGTGAGATGCAGAACAACCACATGATAAATCACTGCCGCATCACCCTTATTTACATCATCAAGGTTTATAACAAGAAGCCACAATACACATGAACTTTCCATCCAAAACGTTATGCACACTGAAATCAAGACCATTACCCTCACAAAGAGAAATGAAAGGCCAGTATGAATTAAGAGTATACACCAAAACAAACAATGCATTGCCTTCATTTTGATAAGTCTTATCTGTTCCCTCATTGTAATGGTGTTACCTCTTGCAAAATTAATGTCAAGGGATTCCTTCAAATCGTTTCTTCACTCCACGACATCATTGGAGAAAGAAAACTCCTCAGCCTCTATATTTTCGACAAGGTTTTGTTTGCCTATTTGGGAGATCTTTATACTATAACATCGTAGAACGACATAATTGATTGAATAAGGGTTAAGTTGAAACTCGACAGAAGTAGATTTCCAAACATACATGATCCAAATTCGGATCTTCTTTGCCACAATGGGATTGCCATTGAAAGTCGATAACAGAAAGAGACAAAAACCCACCACTCTGTTATCCACCACACGTCCAAGGCGCACAGTCGGCCAGTGCCTGTTGGAAAGAAATCTCCAACAAAACTTATCGGATCTCGATTTCTTTTTCTTTTTTCCATCATCGGAGATGATGACCTCCTCAGGGAGTTTAGATCCCTCCGGCTGTGTCAAACCCTTTCAGGGGATACTCAATGAGGAAACAAGATCTTCTGTTCCCAATGATTTTTTTTCTTTTGCCAATCTCAGAGGACACCATGAAAAACGCATTTAAGCATATACGATTAGTTGATTGCGAGATTATCAGAGGGGGGTAAAGACAGAAGAACGAAGAGGAGGTAGGATACAATCGATCCATATCACCACTCCAGAGAAGAAGAGAAGAAAAGAATAGAGAGAGAGTGTGAACCACACACTAGTCCGTAGAAGCCGGATTTGGCCACGGTGGAGGCCGGAGAGACCAAATTCGAGCGATCCCCGTCATCGATATACTTAGACGCCTCCCTCCAACAATCAGAATAAGGGGAGAAGCACCAAGGCTCATGAATCTGATATTCCCACCAATTAAGCAAATTAGGGGTAAGGGAAAAGCCATAGGCTTCACCACACAAGAAAACCCCAAATTGTCGACACACCCGACCTCTCCCAAGGCTTCACATAGACCTTAAACCCATAAGCACACAAGTCCGAGGAAATAAAGGAAGAAAGGGCTACCATTATTCAGGAGAGATGATAGATTGAAATTTCAGACAAAGACTTATACGGGATCAGATAATCGTACTCAATCAATTTAGGTTTTGGCTTCCATGGAAGGGGATTCACAAAGAGGAAAGCAAAGGGGAAGGTCTCAAAAAGAGAGATTCTCTCTCTTACTTTCTCTCTCATATTTGTTTTTCTATAGTTAGACCGATCTCTAAATATATCATCCTACATTATTTGAGGGGAGTCCATTCCCCTTTTTCTAAGTATGCAATAGTTAAGATTTCACAATGTGTAAATCATTCCAAAATATTTTCAAATCTTTTTGTTTTGTTTGATGTTATAATGTGGCATAAGGCCATGTTTATCAAGGGATACTAGGAATACTACGAATATTAATATTTTATTCTTCTCTCTGTCGCATCATCGTAGGATCTCATTCTCACTTTTATCACTTTATCAATAACATCTCTAGCATGCTAGGGATGGCAATTTCACCCGCACCCGACGGATATTCGTCTCACCCAACCCAAAAAAGCGGGTGAAAATCCGAAATAAAGCGGATATTAAATGGGTGATGGGTGAACGGGTGATGGGCCGGGTCGGATTCAGGTAAAGACATTCCCCACCCGTCACCTGACCCATCATCTGACCCGTCACCCAATTTATATCATGTAATTATATTTTATATGTAAAATTACTACTATACCCCCCAAACCCTATCAAACACTTTCCATTGAGTTGATTCTTCATTTCTTCTCTTCAATGTTCCTCTCTTCCGCCGTTTGAGAAGAGCGAGCGCCTCCAGAGTCTTCAATAGTTCGGACGTATCTGATCACCGTCGTCTCTCGTGTAGCACCTTCCTCTCCGGTCACCGCCGCCTCTCCTCTCCAGTCACTGTCGTCTCCCGTGAGTCTCTCTCTCTCTCTCTCTCTCTCTCTCTCTCTCTCTCTCTCTCTCTCTCTCTCTCTCTCTCTCTCTCTCTCTCTCTCTCTCTCTTGCCGCAAGAAGTTCTTGAAACCTCGAACTGTTATTATGGTTGCTATATAATCGATTTATGCCCTGTAATCCTTGTATGCAGTGTTCTAAACCTCGAATAGGTGCTGTGTTAGGTCATCTTCATCTCCTCTTCATTCTTTATTTCGCCATCCGCTGAGCGTGCGATTCTTCAATCGGTAGCCTCACTTCCCTCGTCTGTTCTTCTCTATTGTGCTTGCTTCTTCGACAGTCGTCGTGCCGCGCCCCTGCAGCGCTGCATCTTCTTCATACCATCCGAAGTTGTATGACAGTAACTCAAAATGTAAGCCCTCTTTCGATTCCTCTTTCGATTATTGGTGGAATGAATGGGTTGAATTGATTAAATGGCTTTGCTTTGAGATGTTTAGTGATTGATAAGTTTTGATTTCGATTTGGTTGAATGAATGTGCTCTGAAATTTTGAATTTGGGAGGTTTCGAATGAGTTCGATTTGGTTAAATGAATGTGCTCTAAAATTCTGAATTTTGGAGGTTTCGAATGAGTTTTGATTTGGTTGAATGAATGTGATCTAAAATTATGAATTTGGGAGGTTTCGATTTGGTTGAATGATAAGTTTGGATTTTGAATGAGCGTGTTACTTGACTGTGTTCTGAATTTGAGCGAATAATGATAAGTTTTGATTTCGATTTGGTTTATGACACATTCGTTATGGCTGGAACGTAGGGAAGTTTTGATTCCAATTCTTCAAGATCATCAATGTAGTGTGAACTATTATGGATTCCAATTCTGAACTTTATCCTTTTGATGATGCTAATGTAGAAGATTTGAAAACTACTCGTTTGCCTTCTAGCTTGAAGCTTTGGTTGTTGAAGACTATGTTTTTTCTTCTTTTTATTTGTAATCGTTGTAATTTCTTTTTATTTCTAAGACTTCTAGCTTGAAGTGTTGAAAGTTGTGGGTGTTTAGACATGTATTTGAACGAATTTGACTATATCGAACTAGTTGTTTATTCGTCGTTTGTTTTTCAATATTTTTTTGGATGAATTTGATGTCTTACCTTTCACCCGAATTATCACCCGATCCACCCTATCACCCGGTGGGTGATGGGTGGACGGGGTGGGTGAAAATTTTGGTGGGTGATGGGTCGGGTAGGGTGAAGGGTTTTGGATGGTGGGTTGGGTGACGGAAGTAGACCATCCACCTATCACCCGACTCATTGCCATCCCTAAGCATCCTAAAATCCATCATTTTATATCAATTCAATTTACAAATATAACCCTCTCTAATAATAATTTCCATTCTCGATTATATTATTATATTAATTTTTTATTATTAAATTAATAATTTTTATAAATTAAATAAATCTAAATATATATAGCCCAAAACTTAATTTTTTTAAAACTCGGACTTCATTGATTAATTAAATTTGAAATTTGAAATTTCACCCATTCAAATTGTACAACTATTTTCAAATATGAAATAATATTTTATTTTGAAAAATAAACTTCTTATGGTATTTATTCTTAATAATTAAGAATAATTAAAAATAATTTTTTGGTATTATTATACATAATTGTATTTAAAGAAAAATAAAATTTTCAAAAATATGGTCAAATATATTCAAAATTGATGTCTATATATAGAAAAAAAATGAATCTAGTATATTGGTAATTTTTTATTTTTTATTTTTTACATTTTCATTATTGAAAATTGAATTTTGTGATTGTAAATATTCAACCGGCATAATCAATCACAACCTTCCATTTCTTAGAGCATTTGCAACTGTGAACCATTGAGTTCATGGGTTGCCAGGTGGAGAAAAAAGGTGGAAGAAAAAAAAAAGGATAAATCCCTCACCGCTGATTCATATGCACGAACCCAAAAAAGTGCGATTTATAAAAGTACACGTGAGAAGCACACGCACGCACTATTAAAATAAAAGCATAAAATGGCAATTTCTACCATTTTTACATTATTTATATATACAAAAAAAATTATTTTTGAATTTCATTTAATTTTCTCTACATATAGACATGGACTTTGCATATGTTTCGATGGAAAAAAATTCATGATATTACCGTATTTTATCGAACACCTGTATAATTTAGTATTAGACAGTTATAATAATAAAACTTACTAATTAGTATTATTAATAAACTTAGTGAAAGTGGATTATAGTATGAGTTTAATATATAGAAATTTGATTTAATAACAAAGGTAAATAAAGAAAAGTAAGTTATGAGTCCGAGATCGGGTTAATGAGTGGAGGTGAAAAAATAATAATCTAAAGTGAGATTTTTAAGCTGATGTGGCAGCAAAAAAGTAAGTTATGAGTCTGGGTAGATATTCATGAATGCGGATGGTCTTAAAAACACACCCGCTCCCTCTCTCCCTCTCACAGGTTGACACGCGTCCCTGTCCAATGCAGGCTGCTGACGCCATCACCTGGTGAAAAACGGCGTTTCACTCCTATATGGCACTAAACGGGGTCGTTTTAAGCACAACTTCCCGAATAAAAAAATACTGCCTGACACATGCGATGCTAGAGAGGATACTTGGGATGGTATCGGAAATCAGGGGTAGTTGCACTGTTTTATTTTTTTCACTATTATTTTCCCCAAGTATCCCAGTATCCCACTAGACCTGAGCAAACATGAGCCAACCCGCCCGGCCCGCCCAACCCACCCGGTAAAATATGCGGGCTTAGGGCAGAGCAGTTGACCCAAGCGGGCCGATGGGCCCGTCCCGGTAGGCCCAGAGGGCCGGGCTTGGGCAAAGGGTGAAGCCCAAGCAAACCGACGAGCCCGACCCGATTTTATAATAATATTATATATAATTATAATTACTATATAAATTATATAGAGTATTGCAAAAATATATACATAATTTTTATAATTTAGAACTATATTACCGGTGTCATACTAGTGCTCAGTGCTAATTATTCCCAATCATAAACGCTCTAATCTTCAAAATCAAATCCAATTATGAAATAAAAACCCTAAATGCTCTCTCTCGCATAGCCCGAGTGCCGCTTGAAAGTATTGGTACACTATAACATTGATTTGCATTTGTTAGTAAGCTAATATTGTCCAGATTTGCCTCGCACTTGAAAGTATTTATACAATGTTGTAATTTACCCCTTTTTTTAGTTCAATTGCAAACAGAAAACGAATTTGAGATGCTAGGCCCGCTTGGCCCGGTGGGCGGCCCGGTCCGGCAAAGAGGTCGGGCTTGGACAAGGGACTAGGCCCAAATACCGGGCATGTCCCAAGCCCGGCCCGGTGTAATGGGCTGAAATTTTGGCCGAGGCCCGACCCAAGCACGCCCGGCCCGGCCCATGCTCAGGTCTATATCCCACCTACAAACCAACCGATAAAAATATCCTCACTGTCTATGAATTAGCCTCTAAAACAGTCGAGTTAGGTAAATCAAGTCGTAAGACTCAACTCATATTAAGACATAGTTAATTCTTTAACGCCAATGTCAATAGTAGAATTTATACCTTAACCTCTTGATAGAGACTTAAAATGCATTAAAAAAAACATCTTCCTTACCATTAGAACAAGAAACCATTCAAATTGGAGTAATATATATTGTGACAAGTATTTTTCTTCAATAAGAATTAATTGTATGTCATTAAGATATGAATCCAAAAGCTTAACATACTGGATTCGCTATATACACCGCAAATACTTCGTCGGATTCGACGTTGCAACAACGTCCGATCCGACGTTGTTGTTTGTGGTGTAAATGCCTTGGGCAAGAATTTTGAATGTTGTAACAACGTCGGATTGGACGTTGTAACCTGGAAGCCCAATGGGTTTGATTAGGCTTAGCAACGTCCAAATTTTTTCCCAATGCAAAATGTTGGTTTGAGCAGAACGTCAGATATGACATTGTTACAACGTCCGAATTTTTCCTGAAGGCAAAATGATAGTTTGAGCACAACATCATATCTGACAGTGTAACAATGTCAGATCTGGCGTTGTTATAATGTCAAATTGGACGTTGTATGCCTATAGTAAGATCAGCAACCTCTATAACAGGGAATGAAGGCAACATTTGAAAATGCAACACAACAATTTCACATTTTCTTTCCTTCCATGGATTCGGTTACAATGGAACATCGCGGATCAAACTCCCGCATTGATTTTGTAATCAAATGGTTCGGTACTTAATGCCCCCGGAGAAGTCCAATTGGGCTTGTCGCAATCCAGAATACAATATCATTCATCCTTGCACGTTGTTTCGAGTCGAGTGTCAACAATTTTCATCAAGGTATTCTTGGAGCGTATTACTGGAGGGTTGGGGACCTTCTTCTTCAACGTATTCGGTCATTCCTCCCCGATTTAAGCGCACATGACCACATTGACGTAGCTCAACAGGCATGGATACTTGTGAGAGAAGCAAATATGGAGGTCCGGATATTTGCATTCAACGAGTTGAAGATTCAACTCATTCCAAAGACGAACTAATTAATTAGGGCTTAGTGGATTGTTAATAAAAGTTATTATCCGTGTTGTATTTTTTGTTTTTATCTATGAAGTTAAGAGTTGACAGTTGAATGTTTGTTGTTATCAAGATATAGAAACCATAAGAAATAATCATTCAAACCAAACGAACTACAAAATAAAGTCTAAACTCCAAATATAGACTATCTATCACAAACAACACAAAAATATAGTGTAGCTAACGAAACGATCCCAATGACTGCCATGATCTGCTCGTACAACTAGTTGAAATGAGCATGTCCAAACAATGACTGAATACCTTGCGTCATCTCCTACACGCGGTCCTGGCGCTCAGCTGGGTCGACGAAGTCGTTAGGGTGTGTAGGTGCCGCAAGTGGATCACTAGGTGGTCTGACTGGAACCAGGCACGGTAGTCCGCTGAAATGCCTCCCTAACAGCTCTCGAGCGTCCGTCGGCGACCAGTGATAGGGTAGAGTCTGTCAGGGTCCTCTGAGGTCTTGTGTGCGTGCTCGAGGTCAAACGCCATGACGTAACGCTTCTTTAGCCGCCACGGTTTTTGCGCCACGCTGGGTGGGATGACGTCTAATGGGATCTCCCAAATGCGATCGAACTGTCGGAGCACCCTATCTCGCATGTATGGCCGATGGATGCCATATTATTTGATGGTGCCTCGATAGGTGGACGACCTATACTGACCTGCAAAATCAAGGTCTCTGCCAAAAGGCATCCATTCAACCTATGTGGTAAACATTATGTTAGATAAATAATCAATTCGACATCTGCGGTTAAAACCATAAAAACTGAAAGCACCTTACCTCATCTATGGTCATACGCTCAAGTTGTGCCCGAAGCTCCCCCTCACACTTGCGCCTCTTCCTGTCGTTCCTCCTCTCCGCCGCCTTCGACCAGTCGAATCGTGTCATGTATCGAGGATCAGCCTACCTAGCCCTGTTTGGGTGAAGCGGGTCATGAAAACAAGGGCAGTACAACCAGATCCAAGCTTGAAGAGTTTATACCATTAGAGAACTATTATATGTTAAAAAATACATCAAAAGATGTACATATTAAACACTAACCTACAACAGCGAACTACACCCACATATTTCTACAACGCTGCCTCTTGAGGCCTCCCCTAATCCTCGGTATAAGAAGGCAAGCACTCATTCTCCCTATGCTAGTGTCCCAGCTCGCTTTAAGTCCCAAACTAACTCGAACAGCTCGAAGTGTACGCGACTCTGGTACTTGTCGATGAAGATGGTCGCACCCAGCATCGTTGCCAAGAAAACAACAAGCAGCTAGTGGTAGCGCTGTCTCACAACGTCATTGAGCCCGACAAACTGAAAGACACGGTGGCCATGCCGGTTTCGCCAATCCTCCTTCTGGTTGATAACCACTCTGCACTTTACCATGTTATGCTTGAGCTGGGCCACAGTCTAACAGTACATCTGCTAGTGTCGAGGCTCCAGTAGTGGCTCATATGCAGGGGTGCACGACAGCCCGTCAATCGGTAACCCCATCAGACACGCGACACTGTGGAGGGTAATGACCATCTCACCCCATGGGAAGTGGAACAAGCTCGTCTCTGGCTTCCAGTGCTCAATGTAGACAGTCAACAACTGGGCATCCACTCCGTCCCAGTTCAAGTCGATCAGCCCCAACATACCGAATTGGTCCACATCCTGCACCCATGTGTCTGAACCAACGTACAAATACTGGTGGAACGACTTCATGTGTGTCACCCGATGATGAACCTTTAGGAGCTGGTGCTGATATGTAAGGTCGTACCACAACCAGTGACCCATATGATGAATGTAGGAGACCAACGGATCTCCTAGGGGCAAGTCGCCATCGGGAAGCTCTTCTCCCCCCTGATCGGCCTCCTCCCCTCCCCCCTCATCCTTCTCCCTCCTCGCCTTCTCATCAGCTGTGCCACCTCCTACCCCCCTCCTCGTCCTCCTGCTTCGTATCTTGCTGGTGTGGGACGAACGTTGTTGGCACTTTCGCCCTTTGCCAAATAGTAATAAAATCCAAACTCAAACATAAAGCCAATAGATTAGCAATTTACTATTCAATAACTCTTAACAAGAATAGCGATGAAGTCCGGAGTCGAACCCACAGGGAGAAGCGATTTACTATTCAATAACTCTTAACAAGAACTCTTATAACCAAACAATGATTTATGACAAATAATCAAGATGTAAAGTAACCAACTTTATGATTGCAAAGTAAATTGATAATAAGGTAAAGAAGATATTTCACCTGTCTGTAATTCTCTGACAATGGTTGAGATTCATAGTCCTAGGATTGATCTATCAATTACCCATAAATATATGTCTATTTGATTAAAGTTGAGAGATCCGCAGGGATACAATCACCTATTCAATATCACTAAAAAATAGCATTAAGGATTCAAGTAATTAGACCAATTGACATATTGATTCAATCCAATTAAGACAAACCAGAACAACCCTAAATCAGCCCTAATCGACATCCTCAACATAGATCAACTGAAATTATCCACTACAAAGTCAAAGAAATATCACTACTTCAATACCTTCGTTAATTTGCTATCAAGAATACAACAACGGATTCATAGCTAAGATGCAATTCCTAACACGGTGATCAATCATAGAAAGGAACACAAATATAATCAATAAGCACAAGTTGATAAATACGAATATGAATAACTAAATAGAATAAAATCCCCACAATCTAAACAACCGTGTCTTCGAATCATAGGCGAAACTATGAGTTTAGCAACTCATATGCCAAAACTCTCTCTCTCTCTCTCTCTCTAATTGTGTTCATTGTCTCACAAATCACAATCCATATGCCACACACGGCTAGAACTAATAGAAATAACCTAATAAAGAGATGTGAAACCCTAGAAATATAATAATAGGAAATAGAATCTTTGGATCCGAAATGGCAATCACTGGAAACCGGCCCACGGCGGGCGGCGCCATACTTAGTGATGGAATTTCCTCTATTCCTCGATTGTTGATGTCCCTGTTTTATACCATGTTTTTATGTTTAATTCTGCTCCTTATTCTATTATTTTGGGATGGAATTATTAGAAATTTGTGTAGTTATGCCTAATATTGCCAAATATGGAGTCTACACAAGTTTGATGTGATTTTCAGGAGTTTAGAGCTGATTTGGAGAAGTTTGGATGCACTTTGGAGCTTAAAGGAAAGTCATGAAGACATTAGAGAAGCTAAGGACGAGTGCATGATGCTGAAGCTGGAGAAAACCTCACTTTTCACCATTCATTACTATGAATCAAGTTCTGATGTCTTCATGAGAGTTGTATCCCTCGAAAAGAGATTTCCAACACATATTTATATGCATCAATCGGACGAACGAGGACTCGGAAAACTGCGTTTCAAGATGGAGCATAATGCTGAAAACTGTCAAAGGACTCGAAATCGGCCACATCTACTCGATATCGAGTGGAGCACGTCGACCAGAAATGCTAGGACATTGAGCCGAATAAACGAAGAAGTCGATTTCGAACCTACATGGTAGATATCGAATGAGCACCACCCGAAATGAAGACCAGAGCCGAAGTCGACTGAGCAGAACTAACAATCGAGCAGACAACTCGATATCGACTAAACATAGTCGATATCGACTAAACCTCTAGTGTCGCTCCGAGCCAATTCCGAGTCAAAATCCAGATTTCGAGTGAAGATATTCCGAGTGGATAATTACTTGCACATAAATACTTGAGAGATTATATCCTTTTTATCTATTTTTCTATCCTAAGGGTTGAACATTATTTTACCTTATGATTTATCTACTTTTACCATGTTGGATTTATTTCCCTTTCATCAGAATTATATCTATGAATTATATCCATAACTAGATAAAGATAGAGATAGATAGATTCCTACCTTAGATAGAAAGGACTTGGGTCTATAAATAAAGCCTTAGGGGCTAGTTTTTATTCATTCAATTTTAGAGATACAATTCCAATAGCAAGTAGAGAGTTGGAGTGCCGAGATTGTAAAGGTTTTGAATTTAGTTTAATGCAAAGTTTATTTCTTTCAATCATGGTTTCTATGGGAATGAGCGAGTAGTCGCCTCACTTTTAGGGTCGGGGTGAGCCCGACCATAGCCACACACGCCTGAGGTAATGTTTTGATATTTATTATGTTTTGATCATCCACTATCTTTTATATGTTTATTGCCTACTCGAAAGAATAGAGATTTATGTTAACAACTTGGATTATAAACATAAAATTGGTAGATACAATTATGGTTACTTCAAAAGGTTGTCTAATTGTTGGAAAAGAAGAAGCTTGCTCCTTTGATGTGATTGCATAAATATTTATACTATCTTAACTTAGGCGTGTTTGGTTATCGTTGTGGTAAGCCCCGACCTTGGAAGTTTTATTTCATATTTGTTTACTTCGAATCTGTGAACCCTGGTTTATTTCTGTTCATCCTTTGTTTCCATCCTTAAATTCTTCGTCCCTTTTTCACCGACAAACAGCTTACTGCAGGTACTCGAAATTGACTTTCTTTGGGTCGAAATCAAGTCTTCTGGTCGACTTGCAGTGTTCTGAGCCAGTCGATATTGGATACTCACTGGGTTGAAATCGAGGTCACCTACTCGATATTGACTTCTGCTTGTTTTTGTTCTCTGCAGGTACATGTAGGAATCGATAGAAGCCAACTCGAAATCGAGTGATTCCTGGTCAAAATCGAGTGATTCCTGGTCGAAATCGAGTGATTCCTGGTCGAAATCGAGTGATTCCTGGCCGAAATCGAGTGATTCCTGGTCGAAATCGACTATCTTCTGTTGAGTTACCAGAAATCGACTAACAAGGTCGATATCGACTGTCCAAGGTCGATATCGAGTGAGTCTGCCGAGTCAAAATCCGACGTGAACGCCAGCTATCTAGGATCCGCTAACACGCTTCCTCGTGGATTGATCCTAACCCTTCCACTACAATGGAAGGAAGTCTTGTATTTATTTGAGCAGGCTAAAATTCAGTTTGATTTATATTTATATTTATTGAACTTGATTTCCTCCTACATCAATTGTCTTCAATGTTGTGCTTCCTTACTCTTCTCTAGCCCCTTCCTCAACCTTCATATGCTTCAAAACATGTCTCTTAGGCTCTTCCAAGATCCCTGCAAGGTCGGAATGTAACTCTGCAGAATAGACACCAAAAAAGCGTAGATTTCGAACTCGAATACTTCACAAGCAATATATGAAACTAGAATCAAACATATGCAAAATTCCTATCTAAATGCAATAAGAAGTATCTATAGTGCCTATATGAAATATGCATTATCAAATCCCCCGACACTTAACTCTTGCTTGTCCTCAAGCAACCATAAAACAAAAACATTATCTATGCATCTCACAAGAGATTCTTTCACAATTTTACTCATCAAAAGCAACATCATCAATAGTGCAAATATAATCAAGGCATATAAACGTCATAACATGTATATATGGGATCAAGTTGCTTGCGTGCTCAAAAATCCAACCTTACCAAGGATAATGTGTATCTCTCACTCTCATGTGTTTAGGATTTAAGTATACACTCACCTCAATTCCATATATAAGCATCAACTCAAATATTGGAATTTATATCACAAAATCTCCACCTGATACGTCAATGCAAAAATAAGGACATCAAGAGGACTTTCGCTCAATGGAAACCTTCATAAAAGATCCCATTCGGCGGGGTTGTAATGGGGCTTGGTAAAGAAACACAAGGGCAAGGAATTGTATTTGGTCATGTGGTGCTATAAATTCTGGGAAAATAAGATTCCAACAACTCCCAACATAACACAATCCAACTCAATAATACTCAAGCTCACATACACACAATATCTCTCAAAACATAATAATAACTCCAAAATCCTCCATAAACACAACTCTAAAGAGATATCTAAACTCATATTCATCATCCTCACATTATCGCATACTCATGCAATCTCCAACACCCAAGCAATCTAACTTTTAACCAACATAGATCCAATTCTTCCTCATTATGCAAAAATAAATAAACTTAGCTTTTATTCTCTTCTTTTTTTTTTCTTTTTTTTTTGAACTGTTTTTTTTTTATAATTACGAGCCGAAAATAGATAGGAACGAATGCATAAAAACAAGGGGAACTAATAAGCACATAACATTACATCTTCTCAAAACCATAAACCATAAAACTCACACTTTAGCTTCTTTCTCCTCAACTCCAAAATATTGAGGGTAAGGCTCATCATAGGCTAGGAATAATATAATTTTGTGGAGCTATCAATTAAATAGACTAAAAGCTCAAATTGGCTTCAAAACAAGATATAACATAAGGTAGACATGGATAAAATGTGGCTAAGAAGTGACCTCCATCATTTGAAGTTATCAAGCAATGATTATGTATATAATCGGTCTTGAAAATAGATAACCATAGCAGTACTCAATGATAAGTGCATAGGAAGAGTAAATCACAAAAAAAAAAAGGAATATAGATGTATCCGTTAGAGCATGAGCAACCATAGGTTTTACTTGTCTTAAGGTTACTAAAAGGTAAGTCCATGATTGTGGGGTTTACTTTAAGGTAAAGGGTGGGAAGGGGTTATCTTGGTAGAGAGAGGTAGCCTCTTCCCTTTTCTATTTTTTTTTAAATGATAAAGTAGGATCTTCTCTTTTCCATTTAGATTTATTAATTGTAATAGTGTTTAAAATAAAATAAAAATATATTTATACTTCATTACTTTTTAAAATAAAATATCCCATTGGTTTAATTTTATTTTTTTCTATAATTTGAGCCCATTTTTACCCTATGGATCACAATAATCCAAATACTCTACCCATTTCAAATATGACTTTTGATCCAAATCTTCTAAAAAATCCTCAATTTCAAGTGATGTTTTTGAAGAATGATTTGGTTGAGCACTTGTGGAACCAATTCCAAGGCTATTATCCGAATTTATAGGTAGTTCGATTAGTATTTACGTATGTTATAATGTTTTTTTTTTATTTTAGTCTAGATGTAATCAAATATATTTATATTAACTACTTGCTATTTTTATTTATTTATAAAATTATAAATAAAAATAATTCATAATAATATATGATGATACTAGACCTGTGAAAACACAACCCGACCCGGTCGACCCGACCCGACCGCCCGGAAATTTTTTGACCCGAACCCGGAAATTTTGACCCGGAAATTTTTTTCGACCCGAACCCGAAAAACCGGAAATTTTCTGGGTCATTTGGGTTTCGACCCGGTGACCCGATTAACCCGGTAATTTTGACCCGATTTTACCCAGTTGACCCGGTAACCCGGTTGACCCGGTTGATTTTTAATTAAATGTAATTAATTTTTTTTATATATAATTAAAATTTATTACAAAATTATCAAATCATGATTTTTTTTAATTTAAAAAGGAAAAAATTGACAAATCTGAAATCGACCCGAAATGACCCGAAACCCGGTAAAACCCGGTCAAACCCGGGTTCTAGTCAACTCGGAAATACCCGGGACCCGTTTTACCCGGGACCCGAAGTGACCCGACCCGAACCCGACCCGAATGACCCGTTTGACAGGTCTAGATGATACACATATAATAAAGGAAAATATATATAAAGGAAAAGAAAAAGTGAAAATAAATTTAAAAAGAGGTTTCCCATGGTTGTAGAGGAAACCTTTTAGAAAGAGGTAGAAAAAGTAAAAATTATTTTAAATAAAAAAATAAATGAGTTGTAAACTTGTGATAGGAAGATGGAAAAAAAAAGAGGACAAAGGTTACCCCATGGTTGCGGATGGCCTTATAAGGCCAAAAATATCTCACAAGGACAAATTTTTTGTTGAATATTAATTCAAGCATGCTCACAAACTTAGATCATACATGCTCAATTACCTATGCCTAATCATATTTCACATAAAAACCAATTTTAAAGACAAAGTCAAATCATTCTAGAACTCCATGAGATTTATAAGATCATGAACTTATAAAGTTAATTAGGACAAACTCAAATTAGATGGATATCTTTGATAACACAATATGCAATACATGAGACCAAACATTTTTCTTGGAATTTTCGACATTTTCTTTTTTCTTTCTTTCATTTTTGACATTTTATATAGCAAATAACATAAACATGATGCATGGATTACATAATTTTGAAAATAAATATAAAATAAAATAACTAAAAATCTAAACATGAAACAAAAAATAAAATAAACATGAACTAATCTAACTAACTAATTCACTTCACTTCTCTCCCCCCTCCCCCCCCCCCCTACATGTTGCATTGTCCTCAATGCATAAACATACACAAAAAGGAACAATGAAAATAAAATAAAGGGTTTAAATGAAGCAAATGACTAACCAATTACTGTGAATGCGGGGTTTGGGATCCAGACCGCTGATTGATGTTGTGAGCCTAATTCGTCATGTTTTATACTATCTTTTATAACGATTTTTGCATGCATTTCATTCATTTGGGTTAGAATAATACATAATTTGT
Organism: Persicaria tinctoria; assembly: GCA_037127255.1. Lineage (NCBI taxonomy): Eukaryota > Viridiplantae > Streptophyta > Magnoliopsida > Caryophyllales > Polygonaceae > Persicaria > Persicaria tinctoria. Next base: position 33,527,047 of record JBANSL010000012.1, on the reverse strand, counting down.
GTAGTTTATGTTTATTTTCAATATATGGAGGTCTACACAAGTTTTTTTTTTATATTTCGTAGAAATCGGACGCACTATGGAGCTTACAGGAAAGTCATGAACAAGCTAAGGATGGTGCAGCTGGAGGAAAGCCCACTTTTCGCCATTCATCATTCTGAATCAAGTTTTGATGTCATCATGAGAGTTGTAGCCCTCGGAAAGATCTTTCCAACGCATGCTCATATGCGCCAATCCGACGAACAAGGACTCGTGAAAGTACGTTTCAAGAATAGAGCAGCATGCTGGAAACAAGTGCAGAGGTCGATATCGACCTAGCCAAGTCGATATCGAGTAGCCCAAAATCGAGTCAAGATCCCGGAATCGACCAAGGCTGGAACAAAGGAAAAGTGAAGGTCGATATCGAGTACCTTAACTCGATATCGAGTAACATCAACTCGATTTTCACCCTGAGAGCCGATATTGAGTGTCTGAAGCTGAAAAGAAGAAAAGCCAGGTCGATATCGAGTCATGCTAGTCGATATCGACTTGACCAACAATGTCCGATTTCGAGCTAGTCCGAGTTCTAATCAAAGTTCTATCCAAAGTCCAATGGAGATATCCACAAGATCAAATTCTATCAAGATCTATCAAGTTGGAAGAGAAATTTACCTATTTTAGATATATTTCCTTTATTTCCATTATTTAATCTTTAAGCTTTTAGATAAATAGATATAGATATAGATAGAGTTTCTTTCCTAGATTAGCTTGGAATGAAGCCTATAAATAAGGCCTAGGGGGCTGATTTTCATTCATTCAAGCAAAGTCGTCTTAGGACGCAAGGAGGAGGAGAAGGAGAGAGGAGAGAGAGAGAGAGGAGGCGAGAGAGGATGAACGTTTGGAAGGTTTTGTAAGTTTTAGTTTATTTTATGTTAAGTTAATTTCTTTCATCATGTTTGCTTTCTAATTTTCCTTCTTCTAGGGTTGGGGTGATCCCAACATAGATATGTTTGTTTGATTTATGAATTCATGATTTAGTATGTTTTTATTATCATCTACCTATGTGCTTAATCTTTTGCAATAGTCGAGGACAATTCTTTATTTGCAATTATGAATCGAAAATGAATTAATTATGAATTTGGATAGTAATTAGGCTTTGCTTGCGAAAGTTGGTTGATCCTAATTAAGAAAAGGTAGTAACATTTGGGATTTATGCGAAAGCCTCTATATTCCTATTTGTTAATTAATAACGAAAGTTATTTGATATAAAGCATGCATCTTTATGTGATTTATAATCTACACATATGTTTATTGCTGCGGTGATCCCTAACCTTGGAAGTTTGCATCTTTATTTGCGTTATTTTATTATTTTTATTCGGCACATATTCTACTCGATATCAAACCACCATTCTCTATCCATCCCTCGACATCGACCAACTCTTAGCCGACGTCGACAGCAACCTCGCCACCTTTTTCCGCTACCCCTGAACCCCAAAACACACTAAACCTTGAACCGCTGACTTCTCTCCTGAGGATGAACCTGACTCCACTATCCTATAGCGGGGTCTTGACTACAAATTTATTTGGTCGAGAAACCCTCTCGTCAATTGATACCTTTTAGGGCAATCAATAACGCATCCTGAAGACCAGAGAGCTTATCCGCAATGCCAACGAGCTTGTCTGCAGTGCTCGCCTCAAACTCAACAAATCGACGCTCAAGATCATTCAAAGTAGCATAGACAGGATCAACGTCATCCACAAAAACTTCTTCTTTCTCTACTATCTCTTCTTCTTCATTCTCAATAGGCTCATCCTCAGTTGCTTAATCAACAACTTCAGGCCATCGACTCTCAAAACTATTATTACTCAGCTGCAAGGGAAATCTATTATGACTGATATGAAAATCTGATATCTTATAGCAATATGGGGACTTCGTAGGTAGATAAAGGTGATGCTCAGGAGTCTCTCATGCAATCCATTTGAAACACCACGTTCCGTCCGGACGTTGGGTATGTTGAGTAATGCCCCACCAATTCAGGTTGGCAATATTATAAACCTTTTCAATCATCAAGACAGACACCCACTCGGCGAGCAATCAACGATACAATACCTCCAAAAACAATAATACGCTTCGGCCTCACATGAGTAGCTCTAGTCACCTCCATATAGCTCCCCAAAAATAGCTGAACCCAGTCAGGAATATGCCCTACCTCATGAATCAAGCAATAAATATATCTCCATGCTCTCATAGTAACCAGGGAGGAATTCTCTCCACACCCAAGAAAGAACTACATAACAAAAAAACACAACCTCAAAGCAGGATGAGTAATCATGAAATCATAGTGGCGTTTACTCGACTCAAAGAATTGCTTCATAGCTTCTTTCCACATGTCATGAGGATGTGGAGCGGCCATCTCATACCCATAAGCGTTAGCAGGCGTCTTGGTAACGCCAAAAGCTTGTGCAATGAGATCCTTAGTCACCACGAACTTCTGATTCCTCAACTGGAAATGAATCTCCACATCAGAACGATAATCCAAGGTAGCCAAGAACTCTCTCACCAATGCCGGATAGGTAAATTAAGCCAAATCCATGAAATCGCCCAAACTTCCTTTCTCAAGGAGTGGAGAGACCTCCTCAAACAGTCTCAAACGCTTCAACATCGGGGGGTGAAAGAACAATGTGGATTGATACTCCCTCTTCTCAAGCTTAAGACAACAACCATTCTCATCCCATGAGAAAAGATCAGGCATCTCCATAGCAAGAACCGAAGACATGATGCACAACTCAAGAAGAAAATCGAAAGATACCACAAAAACGAGCAAAAACGACCTCTCTGGAGGTGGCGGTGGACGCCGTGTAAGGGGTGGCGGGCGCCGTGTATCACAGAACACGAATCCGACGAAAGACGTTGAGCAAACGACGTCCAAACTCTCCAAACTCGAAACTTGGTGACCAACTTGGTTTCAACAACCTTCTTTGGTGATAGGTAGGAGAATGGTATGGAAAAAAGATTGAATTTGATGGATGTAGGGTAGTAGTGGAAAGTGTTTTGATGAGTAAGAACTCAATTGAAAACCAAGGCTTTAGGTTTTTGGAATGGATTCAAGTAGGTTCTTTGGGTTTTATAGGTTTGCTTGGAAAAAAGCTTTGATTGATCTACAATAGGGAATTGGAATTTATGGTGAGTTGGAAAGGGGGATCCATCTATCAAAAAGAAGATAAAATAGATTAGAAATAGATAAATATAATAGAAAATAGAAATACGTAAAAGATAAATCATAATCCTAAGATAAATGGAAACTAATCCTAGATAGACAATCTAAGATAAGATGGATAAAATATAGATAGAACTAGCCTAAGATAGAAAATAATATCTAATCCTAAAGATGGATAAAATAATTCTAATCCTAAAATAAATAAAAGAATAACAACTAATCCTAAACAGATAGATAATATAAAAGCTAACCTAAAACAACCGAAATTAACAAAAATAAAAAGATAGAAATACTCCATTCCAATTTTTACTAAAGATCCGGACGCGTATGTGAATAGGACCAGGCGGCGGGTGCCGTGTAAGGGGTGGCGGGTGCCGGGGTGCTCAGAGTGGTATCCCGTATTCAAATCAAGCAAAATTCAACTCCAACAAAGGTTCTAACTTACCATCACTCCATTATTCAGCGAAATGATTTATCTTACTTTATTGAATTGAAAAACTAAATGCGAAATTGAAATGATATTACCTAAACTACCTTGGGTTGACTACCAAGAAGCGCCTTTGTTTCACGTCTTTGGCTTGATATGTGATACATTTCTTGATCAAGTTATCCTTTCAAGATCCTCCACACTTGTTGATAATGCATATATAGATAGGCATTATAGAGTAGTTTTAGTTGTGTTTTATAGGTGTTTGGTTAGGTTTTAGAGTTAATTTCATATTTTGCTCTTTTGGTTGGAAAGTTCAGAAACTACGCTATTTCGATTGTTTTATGATGTCTCTAAAGTAGCCATTTCTTTATGCATATTTTAGTTCCATATTTTATACATTTTGCATATTTCGGGTTAGGAATATGTCGAATTTATGTAGTATATGCTTATTTGTCAGAAATGGAGATCTACATAAGTTTCTGTTTAATATTGCAGAATATGGAACCATTTCAGGAGAAAACCAAGAAGCAAGAACCGGAGCTCAAAGTTACTCGACATCGACAAGCCTTAGTCGATCTCGACCACCCAAGTCTAGGCTCCTGCACTGATCGAGGATGCCATGTCGAGAAGCTGAAGACGAAGAACCCGACTCCAAGCCTCTACTCGAGATCGAGTAACCAACTCGAGATCGACGAAACACCACAGCCCATGCCCGGAGTCGAGGACAGCATGGCCGAGGATGTCGAGGACAAGTTACCCGACCTGACCTGGAAGCCGGACACCACAACTCAAGATCGAGAACCGTACTCGATGTCGACAAAGCCGAGGAGACATGACCGAGCACATCGAGAAGATCTACCCGACGCTGCCAAGAAGACCTAGTCGATAAGGCCACCCAACTCGAGATCGAGGAATCCTCCTCGAGATCGACCACACCTGTGAGCCATGTCCGAGCCCTGTCGAGCACCAGCTAGCTAAGACGCCGAGCCAGCCCAGTCGACTACAATTCTACTCGAGATCGAGTAGGCTTACTCGAGACCGAGGAAGCTTCCAGAAGCCGCGTAACACGTTTTGATCTATCCTACTCGGATTGGGATTCCTTAGGGCCGAAGATTGCCGAACTCTATCCGATTCTATCAAGCTACATCATGAAGAGAGATCTATCCACTTGAAGACCTTTTAGATATAATTCCCTTATTTAGATTTAATTATGTTGTTGCTTTTATTTATCATTAAGCCTTTTAGATATAGTTTTAGATATAGATAGATGTTTCTATCCTTGAATAGCAAGGTTTAGAAGCCTATAAATAAAGCCCATGGGGCTGATTTCTATTCATTCAATCACACAACAATTAGTAGGAGAGAGAGAGAGAGAGAGTGAGTAGCCAAGAGGAGTTTTGTGAAGCGAGAGCGGAATTGGCTTCCTTTCGTTGTAAGCTCTATTTTATTTTATTAATGCAAGTTTATTTCCTTTTATTATTGATGTCTTTAATTATGATGAAGCGCGAGTAGTCCACCCACTTCTAGGGTTGGGGCGAGCCCGACGATAGCCCTGCATGTTGAGGTAAAGATCCGAATTTTATCATATTTTGAGTATCTACTACTTGTTATGTGTTTATTACCCATCTAATGGAGGTCCATGCTAACAACTTGGATTGTAAACATAAAATCGGTAGAGACAATTAGGGTTTCTTGAAAGAGTTGTCTAATTGTTGGAAAAGGCGAAAGCTTAGTCCTTTGATGCGATTCGCATGATTATCTATTTTATTCTTGCCTTATGCATGCTTGGTTATCGTTGTTGCAAACCCCAATCTTGGAAGTCCTCTTCATACAGTTTAGTTCGAATCCCCAAAGCCTTTGCATTTACTTTATTTCGTTTTAATTTCTGTTTTCCTCGAGATCGAATAGCACAACTCGATCTCGACTACTGATCTTCGACCAAGGTCGCTGTAGCTTCTGTGTGCAGGCAATCGACCAAGACAAACCGACGTCGACGAAGCCCTTACTCGATCTCGAGTAGGCCCTTGTCGAGATCGACCAACCCCTATGCTTGCTGCTGCGCTGTGTTCGACTGTCCGATCTTCTGTCGAGTTGTTGTACTCGAGATCGAGGACACCTGTTGTCGACCACTTCCGTGAGATTTCTGCGCTGCCTAGGATCCGCTGACAAGTTTCCTCGTGGATTCGATCCTGACTTCCCACTACTGCATCGGGATGAAGTCTTGTAATTATTTGCAAGGGAAAAAATCTGGTTTGATGTGATTATTTATATTTAATTTTGCATAACTCGATTTCCTCCTACAACATTTTATTTAGGTTCGTAGATCCGACTTGTGGTCAGCTTGGAAAAGTTCTTAGTGGAGTGAAAAAGAGGAGAAAAGGAAGCATTGGAGGGCAAAGGCCAAGAAGAGAAGAGCAAGAACACACAGTTCTGTCATGAGTCGCGACCGCGAGTCACTTGTCGTCGTCGCGAGTCCTAGTATTTCACCGTGAAGGCAACCCGCGAGAGGGTCAGTTGAAGTCCACCAATCGCAGCCGCGAGTCCCTGAGTCGTGTCCGCGAGATCCACCCGTTCATTATGGAGAGATGCTCACAAAAGGTTTGCTGAAACCTATGTGTCGTAGCCGCGAGTTTCTAGTCGTGGCGGCGAGTTCGTCGAGATAACATGAGTTCGAGATCCAAATTCTATCTTTTCAGTGGGAGATTTGATCCAATCTTTTGAAGACTTATTCCTTAGTTTTTAAGGAAGATATTCTGAGACTTATTTAGTATCATTTTTAGTTTTAACAATTTTAGGATATTTTATATTATTTTAGGATTATTCCCGGATTATCTTTAAGGAAAGTGTCTAGGTTTTCGGGGTCTCTTATTTCCTATCAAGGGGAGCCACGAAATTAGAATTGGAGAACTCTTATTCTCAGACCTTGAATCATATTTTGCAGTAGTTTAATCAACCCTTCAAGTTTGCTTATTTTTCCATCAATTCGAAGGAGATTGAGGTACACTATGAGTGGCTAAGTTCGTTATTTTGGTCGTTTGTGAGGCTTAAACTTAGTTGTTTCCTACTGTTCGTTTGATTTCTCTTGCGCATATTGATGATATTATTGTGATTGGCCATCATAATAGTGTCTTGCTAGGTTTTTGTTCTTTCGTCATTGAATGAATTCCCTAGTAGCATGCTTAGGATTGTGAGAACCTTCGTTTGATCATGACTAAGTAGAGATTTCAACATATCTCTTAAACATCGGTTACCTTGTATACTTGGTGTTATTCATATGCCTAGATTCTTGGAAACTTGTGCTATCTTTATGTTAAATCTTTGTCCGTCCTTATGTTGCATAAAGGTGTAAGGGATTAATTATGCTCTTTGCACTTTAATCTATTCAAACTAAGATGGGAAGAATGTAAGTTAAAGGATTCATACAACTTGAGTTTATGTCTAGGGCTAATAATTAAGCCAACCAATGTCGATGAATGTGCAGGTGGAACTATTTTCTTCATTGATTTGTTACCAAAACCATCATTCTTATGCTTTGTTACTTCAATTGTAATCTTGATCTTTAGTTCTATTTCCCATATTTCTTTGTTTATTTACCACTTTTTGGTAAAGTATCTTTTAGACCGAGTCTTAGATCTCCCTGTGGGATCGATCCTGCACTTATCGCTATACTTAGTTATTTGTGTGGGAATTTCTTTGGCGAGGTTTACACACAACGGTTCTCCTCATACCAAATTTTGGCGCCGTTGCCGGGGAAATCTATTGATTCATTGTCTAATTGTTACTTTACTTTTGTGTGAACCATTGTATGGTTCACACCCGTACTACTGACGCATCTCTTTTGTCTTTGGATCTAGAAATTGAACGCACTCTTTCTAAGTTGTGAAGAGATCACTCTTCCAACTCAGAAAGCACAGAAGATTTGGCTGAAAATGCTAATAACCCGAATGGCAACAATCAAGTGTTGTTCTGAATCCGATTCTGCAGCCTGACCTTGACCTTTACAAGCCTATAGCCCCATTTCCCGAAGCCTTAAAGGACATAAGAAAGCCGAAGAAGGATAAGGAGTTGTACGAGACATTTGATAAGTGTGAAGTTAACATTTTGCTTCTCAACCTCATCAAGACGGTTCCTCGATATGCTAAGTTCTTGAAGGAGCTTTGCACCATCAAGAGGAAGCAGAAGTTGAAAGGGAAGCAGAAGGTTCATATGAGTGAGGATGTCTCCACCATGATTGAAAGTCGTATGCTTGAAAAGTGTGGCGATCCAGGTATGTTCACTATCTCATGCACTATCGGTGAAACTAAATTTCAGCATGCTATGTTAGATTTTGGTGCATCGATTAATGTGATTTCATACTCATTATTCAAAACCTTGAAGCTTGGTGAATTGCAAGATACTAGAGTAGTTGTCCATTTGACTAACCGCTCTCATGCTTATCCTAGAGGTTTTGTTGAGGATGTATTAGTTATGGTTGATAAGTTGATTTTTCTTGGTGATTTCTTTGTGTTGGATATGGAACCTGGTGTTGTGGAGGAACCTATTCTTTTAGGCAGACCATTTTTTAGAACAACCAAAACTAAGATTGATTGCTGGGAAGGTAAGCTCACTATGGAATTTAACAGTGAAAGGGTTCAGTATTGCATTATGGATGCTATGAGATACCCTGTTGATGAGCATTCTTTATTCTCTATTGATGTTATTGATTCTATTGTTGATGATGTGTTTGAGCTGAATAAGGAGGATGAGTTGCAAGTTTCTATGGAAGCTTATCTGGATGAGTTTTCCCTGGATTACCCGTTGAGACCATACTTGCATGAGGTCCTAGGAGCCTTAGATGTCCACCATTCATATCTGAAGAGTGAGAACTTAGCCTTAACCCTCATTGAAGAGAAGCTTTTACCCTCTGTCATATAAAACCGCATGAGATTGAGCTTAAGCCATTACCCGATTACCTTAAGTATGCCTTCTTAGGTAAGAATGACACACTCCCAGTCATCATTTCCAACAAGCTCAACCTTGACCAAGAGGGTAGATTAGTTGAGGTGCTAAAAGAATACAAGACAACCCTAGGATGGGCCATTGCAGACATTAAAGGTGATAACTCCCTCCCTTGATGAAAATCGGAATAAATGTTTCAAAGGCTTTGACAGGATGTTTGTGTCAAAGGCCTTGGAGCAGTAACAGTTGATGAAATACAAAACCTATTTATACAAATCCGTATATTATTTAATCTTATTATATACTTTCTTTATATTATATATATATGTATATATATATATATATATATATATATTTGACTAACCTTTTCAACAAGTATTTCGAGATTATATCTTTCCTTTAGTACATATTGAGGAGATCAAATTCAAAATAGATCATGGCTTCGGAGTATCCATAAATAGAAGATTCAAGATCAAGCCATGATTCGAAAGAGTCGTTGATGAAGATCTGGTGTTGAAGACCCTCGCGCTCCATGCTCTTATATAAAGGAAAGGAAGAAGAAGACAGAAAAAAAACGAGTGCAACACGAGCTTTCATTCATTCAAGCAAGATTTGTCTTCCAAAGTGTCTCTCTGCTAAGTGCTCAAGAGCTTGTTGTTTATTTCAAAGCCTTTGAGAGTCACTGTGAGCTTATAGGATATATTCATTTATAGTGTTACTCGAGAGTTTATAACTCGGGAAGTTGCACTAGGCTATTGATTTGTGAGAGTAAGAGCATTGTACTAGATAGCTGAGAGAGGTGTGGCTCTTCTAGATTGGTCTAGGACTCCAAGGGAACGTGAGTTGACTAGATTGCAATTGTATAGGAGAGAGGCTTCTCGATGAGCAATTAGGATCCTAAGCTAAGCGAATCAATAAAGCCTTTTGAATCCTAGGGTTGTGGAAGAACCCTAGGCGGGGACGTAGGCCAAGTTCGTGCTGAACCTCGTAAACAATTACTCGTGTTCTTTACTTATTGCTTTACCTTATTTCCGCAATTGGTTCGATTGTCTAACTTTGTGATTCAGGTTTAATCTAAAAGGTCTTGGTACAAGCTCCAAAAGTCTTGAGACTTTCTGCGAAAAACAGGCATACTCTATTCAACTCCCCTTCTAGAGTATCTTTATATTACTTTATTTTACATTATCGAACCTTCAATTGGTATCAGAGCTTTACTCACTGTTTTTGATCTAACAATCTTGTGAGTTTTCGATCATGTCTGGTGAAGCAAGCGGAGGATTTGCACAAGGAAGGTCCACAAGCAGACCGCCACTCTTTGTAGGAAACAACTTTGTCCACTAGAGATCTTTGATGAAGATGTTCATCATAGACCAAGATCTAGAGCTTTGGAACATTATAGAGAATGGTCCGAAGATTCCAGAGAAAGATGGACCAAATGATACCAAAGTTGCAAAGAAGGAGTCTGAATACAACCAAGCAGATCTTGAAACAATCTCCAAAAACTACAGGGCTATTAACTTACTCTATTGTGGTCTTAGTACTGATGCGTTTAACTGTATTTCATCTTGTAGGTCAGCTAAAGAGATTTGGGACAAATTGGTCGTCACCTATGAAGGAACAAGCCAAGTGAAAGACACCAAGATCAGCATCTTCCTTCGAAAGTATGAGCTCTTCAAGATGAAGTCTGATGAGTCAATCAAGGCCATGTTCACATGATTCACAGAAATCACCAACAACCTTGACTCTCTCGGCAAGAGCTTTACCAATGTTGAGAAAGTGAGGAAGATACTGAGGTGCCATCCAAAGGAGAAATGGGGTCCAAAAGTAACAGCTATAGAGGAAGCCCAGGACCTCACCACTCTACCCCTTGATGACCTTCTTGGGAAGCTGATCACGCATGAGATGATCCTTAATGAAGACGATAGAGAACTTCCAGCTAGCACTAAGAACTTGGCACTCAAGTCTAAGAAGGATGAGCCCAAGGATGGATCTGATTCCGAAGAAGAGGATGACGATGAGGATGATCCTTTTGCTCTTATCACAAGAGGCCTTGCTAGGATTCTCAAAATGAAGAAGCAATTCAACAACAAGGTTGGATCAAAGTCTTCAAAATTTTGAGGTAAGCCTCAATACAACAAGTATGAAAAGAAGACTAAACCGTTGTCTTGTTTTGAATGTGGTGAAACAGATCATCTTGTGAAAGACTGCCCTCAAAAGACAAAGAGCCAGCCCAAGAAAGATGACAAATGGAAGAAGAAAGCCATGGTGGCAACTTGGAGTGATTCCGACTCTGACTCCGTCGATGAGAAGGCCAACATTTGTCTTATGGCCTCAGAAAATGAATCCCACGATGAAAAGCTTGAAGCTACTGTAAGAGAACTTATGGAAAGTCCAAAAGAGGTATTATCGGAATTCCTTTCCAATATGATTGCCAATGAAGAGAAGCTTATTGCCCAAACTAACATTCTTATTAAGAGAACTGTGGACTAGGAAAGAACTATTGAGGATTTGTCTATGAGGGTCAAAGGTCTTGAAGCTTCTTATTCAGGTCTTGATATTAAAGTCAAGACGCTTGACTCGGAGAAATCTGAACTCAAGCAAGATCTCTCCTCTCTAAGAAATGAGCATCATGACTTAGAGAACGAGAAGATCTCCCTGGATAATAAGATTCAAGACCAACAGGCAGCCCTCATAAGTTTTACCAAATCCAAAGGTACTCTCGATAGGATGTTGGGTGAGCAACAAAGCTCTCTAAACAAAAGTGGTATTGGTTACAATCCAAAGTTTTTAAAGAAGCAACACATTACCACTTTTGTAAAGGAAAAAGGAAGCAGAACCTCTCCTATATGTCATCATTGTGCTAGAAAGGGACATGTAAAAGAGACCTGTCCTTATAGAAGAAAGGATCCATATATTATTCGCAATACATTTCCTGTTCATTTGAGAAAAGAACGGATAATACAAGTTTGGGTCCCAAAAGGCACTATTTTACCAAATATGGTTTACCCCAACAATGGATCCAAATTTGCTTATTGGTCTAGCCACAAAGGTTGATGTTTGTGTTGCAGGAAATCAACAAGGTGAAAGAACACAAATGGATTATTGATAATGGATGCTCGAGGCATATGAGTGGGAAGAGTTCTCTCTTTCATGATCTAAAGGAGCAATTCACGGGAACAATCACTCTTGGTGACAAAGGGAAATGCGACATCGTTGGTATTGGTAGTGTTGGAAGTAATTCCAGCCATAGTATTAAAAATGTCTATCTTGTTAATGGTTTGAAGTATAATCTGCTTAGTGTCTCTCAATTATGTGATAGTGGTAACAATGTCAGATTTAACAAGAAAGGATGTATAGTGTGCAGAGAAGATACAGGTGAAGTTATATTGACTGTATACCGTTACAACAATATATACGCCGTAAATGTTGATCAAGCGGCACAAGGAAGCTTAACTTTTCTAAAGGCTTTGACGGACGATCCAAAGCTTTGGCACAGGAGACTCGGTCATGTGAGTCCACATACTCTACAGAAGCTTGTGTCCAAAGGGCTTGTAAGAGGGCTACCTGAAATGGACTTCAAAGGTATTGACATGTGCAACGCATGCACTCGAGGTAAACAAACACGTAGCTCGTTCAAACCCAAAAAGGTTGTAAGTTCTTCTAGACCCCTTGAACTTTTACATATGGATTTATGTGGTCCTATGCGAGTCAAATCTCCCAATGGTAAAAAGTACATGCTAGTTGTTGTTGATGATTTTTCTAGATATACTTGGGTTGCTTTTTTAAAAGAAAAATCAGAGGCCTTATTTGAGTTTTCAAAAATTTGTGAGTTGCAAACTTTAAGAAACGAGCCCATAGTGTCAATTCGGAGTGATCATGGTAGGGAGTTTGATCAACTTCAATTTGATTTGTTTTGTGCTAAATATGGCATCTCCCATAACTTTTCTGCTCCTAGGACACCTCAACAAAACGGGGTTGTGGAACGCAAGAACCGCACCTTAGAGGATATGGCCAGGACTATGCTTTTAGAAAATGCATTACCTAAAACCTATTGGGCTGAAGCTGTTAACACAGCTAACTACATTTTGAATCGTTGTCTTATTCGTTCCATCTTAAAGAAAACTCCTTATGAACTTTTCAAAGGCCGCAAACCATTTATATCTTATTTTAAACCCTTTGGCTATACTTGTTTTGTTCATAACAATGGAAATGATAACCTTGGGAAATTTGATGCGCGTAGTGATGAAGGTATATTTCTTGGCTATTCCACGAGTAGAAAAGCTTATAGAATCTTCAATAAAAGGACCCAGGTAGTTGAAGAAAGTATACATGTTATTTTTTATGAATGCAATGACGGTGCTTTGAGTGAAAGTGTTGCAGATATAGATCTTAACATCCATGAAGAGAACGAGGAAGGTGATGATACTACTGCCAAGAACACAGAGAAGAGAAACATGCAGGAACCGATTCTTAACACTGGAGAATTGGCCCAAGGTGTTGAAGATTCGTCCAAAGCCCTTGGTGTCCAATCCAACAGTGTTGAGACGTCAGAAACTACTGCAACTAAACCTAACAGGACCACAGAGTCAGATGTACTACAAGACAATCCTACTGGTGTGACGAATCAAGGAGATGAGACTAGCAAAAGGAAATTCAAATACTTCTCATCACACTCATTAAAGGATATCATTTCTGACCCTACTTCTAGTGTTCAAACTTGTTCTAAACTTAAAGATCTTTGTGCTTTTCACACGTTTGTTTCTCTTATTGAACCAAAGAAGGTAGATGAGGCACTTCAGGAGCCAGACTAGATCATTGCTATGCAAAGTGAGCTTAACGAATTTGAAAGGAACAAAGTCTGGACCTTGAAGCCTAGGTCAAAGCATCAATCAGTCATTGGCACCCGATGGGTATTTCGAAACAGGCTAGATGAGAATGGTAAGATTGTGAGGAACAAGGCAAGGCTTGTTGCTTAAGGCTACAATCAAGAGGAAGGTATTGACTACGAGGAGACCTTTGCTCCCGTAGCCAGGCCTGAAGCTATTCGTATTCTATTAGCATTTGCATCTTTTATGAGCATAAAGTTATATCAAATGGATGTCAAGTGTGTTTTTCTTAATGGTTTCTTAGAGGAAGAAGTATATGTGGCTCAACCCCCAGGTTTTGAAAGTTCAGAATTTCCTAATCATGTTTATAAACATGACAAAGCGCTTTATGGTTTGAAACAAGCCCCAAGAGCTTGGTATGAGCGCTTGTCAAAATATCTTTTAGAAAATGATTTTAAAAGAGGGTTGATCGACAAGACTCTTTTTATCAAAACCAAAGGAAATGACATTTTGGTTATTCAAATTTATGTTGATGATATATTATTTGGTGCTACTAACACATCTTTGTGCAAGGAATTTTCTGACATCGTGTGCAGTGAATTTGAGATGAGTTTGATGGAAGAACTCAACTTCTTTTTGGGATTACAAGTTCATCAATCCAAGAAAGAGATCTTTGTCAACCAAAGCAAGTACACTAAGGATCTCTTGAAGAAGTTCAAGATGGATCAATCCAAGGCAGCCAAGACTCCCATGAGCTCAACATTTTCTCTAGATCAAGACAAGACTGGAATAAGTGTCAATCAAAAGGAGTATCGAGGAATGATTGGATCTTTATTATATCTCACGGCTAGTAGACCTGACACCATGTTTAGTGTTTGCATGTGTGCTAGGTTTCAAGCTGATCCTAAAGAATCTCACCTCGTGGCTGTGAAGATGATCTTTCGATATCTCAATGGCACTAAGGAGCTTGGACTATGGTACCCAAAGCAAAAGGATTTCACTTTAATTGGATATTCTGATGTAGTCTTTGCAGGCTATAAGGTGGACAGGAAGAGCACATCAAGATGTTGCCAATTCTTAGGAGCATCTTTGATCAGTTGGCACTCAAAGAAGTAAAACTCAGTTGCTCTATCCATAGCAGAAGCTGAATACATTGCAGCTGGAGCCTGTTGCTCCCAAATCCTTTGGATAGCTCAACAAATGTGAGATCTTTGCATCAACCTCAAAGGTATTCCAATTAAGTGTGACAATACAAGTGTCATCTCCATCACTAAGAATCATGTTCAGCATTCAAGGACCAAACATATTGATGTAAGGCATCATTTCATTAGAGATCATGTTGAAAAAGGTAATGTGTCCATATCTTTTATTTCTATTGATTATCAATGGGCTGACATTTTTACTAAGCCTTTGGCAGAGGACAGGTTCACCTTCATAAGACGAGAGATAGAAATGCTTAACAAGGATGCACTTTCGTAGGGGGAGCTTTCCCTTTAGGAAAGATAAATTCTACTTAGTGTCAAGACCCTTGAGAACTATGTCATGGTGTGTGAACTAAATGGTGGATTACATTTATCGGATCATATATTTTTGGTTAATATCTTTTTAGATATTTGATCAATTATATTTTTTTTTGGATTTCAAAAATTGCCTATTTACATTATTTTTTATCCGTTAAAGATATTTTATTTTTGGAACTAGATATTTTGGTTATTCAGTCCGATTTTAATGGAAAATTTGAATTTTGAATTGGAAATCTTTGAAATTGGCAATGTGATGATTTCTTTCCTTGGAACTCTAAACCCGTCCCATCACTCCCTCTACTTAAACCCAATTATGTACCCGATTACATCTCAAACTCAGAACTAATCCAACCCCCTTCACCTTCTCGTTCTTCAACCTCTCAATCTGCTCTAAGAAAACCCTAGCCGATTTCCTCCATGGCACCCAAAACCAAGAAAGTTGTCACACCCAAAAGACTTGGCGCCACCCCCAAGGGACGTCAGGCCACTGCTACCTCTCCCACACCTGAACCCGCTCCTCAAGCCATTGTCCCAACTGTCGTTCAGAGCACCATCACTAAGAGCACGGCCATTGTTCCCAAAAGCTCTCAAAAGCGCTCTGCTAAGAAGCCTCTCAGTTCTAAACAGAAAGGAAAGAGAAAGGTCTTAGCTGAGGACCCGGACGAGGACGAGGAGGAAGAGGACCTAGACGCTCTCCTGGAAAGAGATGCTGCCAAGGAAGCTGAGGAGGAGGCCTTGAGGAAGAAAAAGGCCGATGAGGAGGCCGAGCTTGCTAAGAAACTGGCCGAGGAAGAAGCTGAGCGGATTCGGAAGGAAGCCGAAGCCGAGGAGGTTCCATCCGAGGAGGATCCCGAGGAAGAAGAAGAAGAGCAAGAGGAATCTGGAGATGTCGAGGAAGCTGAAGGAGATGAAGCGGGGTCCGGTGAGGACTCGGGGTCTGAGGAAGAGGAGGAAGAATCTCCCTCTCCTTCTCCTCCTCCTCCCCCGTCTCCAAAGAAGCGGAAAGCCCCTGCTGCTGTCAAGCCTCCATCTCCCAAGCGTACCAGGAAGGGCATTGTCAAGAGTCTTGTAGCGCCTGTCAAGAGAGCTGCTCCGACAGTCGCTCGCAGAAAGAATGCAAACCCCTCGACCTATATCCAGGTAAATCAATCCTTACCCTCCTCTTGGTTTCAAGATGCTGAGACTGCTGGTAAGTGGGTAGATGAGTTTCAAACTCGTAAGATTAGTTGTTCTGATTTTTTGGATTTTGAGTTCTTCGAAGCTTTGAAGTTACCATGCATTGATCTTCTCAAAAAATCCCCAGCCTGTACCCTTCTTAACCTTGAAACTGTCTACTACCCCCAACTTACCCGACTCTTCTACATTAACCTAAAAGCCAAAAACGACACCAATGGTTGGTCTTTGGAGTCTGTTGTCAAAGGGGTTAGAATCTGATGTGCTCGGGAACTCTCCGAGCCGCCAGGATCGACGTCGAGGTTCCTCCTTTATTTGAAGAGATGAACTTTCTACTAGTAACCAGATATGTATGGCGAAATTCGCAGGCCTCTCACCCTTGAACCTCCCACACTTGATCTCAATCCTCTCAGAATCGCACTCTGAGGATCTCGACCCTTCGACACCTTCGCCTCTCACTAAGGTGTCTCCCTCGGCATCTCACCAAAGGGTTTTGTTTTTAGCATCTCACCAAAAACATGATCCTTAACCCGGAATCAAAGGAAGCAAATGTGCTCAACTTTTAATTCAAAAATTCAACTTGTATTAGAAAATGGCAAGCCTTACAAAATATATAGGAGAAAATTGTTGCCTCTTAAGAGTTTACAACCAATGTGGGACATTTTTTTGATAGAAAAATAAATGAAAAATCTACGAGTCTAGATCACATCAGAATCTCTCTCAACTCCAATGATTTTGCAGATTTCCTTCGCTTACCTATCCCAGTTCCACCCTCTAAAATACACCCCTCAAAAGAGAATTGCATCATCCTTGCCCGAGCCAAGTACCTCCTACCTGAAGCATCCAACAACTCCTCAAAGCAACTCACCCACTCGTCCCTAACCCTTGAGGCAAAAATAATTTTCAACATCATTGTTCGATGCCTCTTACCCCGTATTAACTCTGGCTCACTCCTTACCGACAATGCTATGGTCCTGCTCTACCGCATCTTAAATGGCCTTGACCTTGATCTGGCCAACACTATCCTTGGAACCATGGCTCATGCCAGAAAAGCTAGAAAAGGCTCTCCCCTCCCCTTTTGCTACCCTTTTGACCCCTATCTTCAAAGCTTCTGGAATTGATGTCAAAAATGAAGAACAGCTGCGTCATATGGGTAAGTTCGACTCTAAAGGCCTTGAAAAGATTGGCCTCACTCGGTCTCCCCAAGGGACCTTGAGTCTTGCCACTCCTTCAAAAGCCTTTCCCACTGCTCCAACTTTCGATGAATGCATGGACAACCTAGAGTTGGGCTTGGAGGAAGTTCGCCTGGATATCAAGGAGCTGCAAAAGGAGTTTATGACGGAGATGAGCGGGATTTCCAAGATGCTAGAAGGACTGTGGACGAGGCTCACTGATGATGCTCTGGATGACTAAGCCTAAGCCCTACCCTACCCTATCCCACCCCTGAGAACTTGATACATTGCTGGTTTTGTTTGGAAACGTTTTCAAAACTTTTGATGACTTTTTTGGTGACTGTTTTTACCTCCGCCCTTTGTTGAAAGACAAAAAGGGAGAGATGATCTGTGGTGTTTAGACTTTGAAAACCTCTGCTTAAAGGTCTTGGAAGACCTTGGTTTTTTATTAATGGTTTTCGGTTGGATGGTTTTTGCATGTTTTAAATTTTTGATCCAACATTTGTCTAACCCTTGCAGGTACTTAGTCTGATTTCTATTTTATTATCTATGTTTGACTTAGTTGCAAGGATGCACATGTTTTGTCTTTTATGAAGGGGGAGATTGATAACTCCATCCCTTGATGAAAATTGGAATAAATGTTTCAAAGGCTTTGACAGGATGTTTGTGTCAAAGGCCTTGGAGCAGTAACAGTTGATGAAATACAAAACCTATTTATATAAATCTGTATATTATTTAATCTTATTATATACTTCCTTTATATTATATATATATATATGTTTGACTAACCTTTTCAGGAATTATTTCGAGATTATATCTTTCCTTTAGTACATATTGAGGAGATTAAATTCAAAATAGATCATGGCTTCGGAGTATCCATAAATAGAAGATTCAAGATCAAGCCATGATTCGAAAGAGCCATTGATGAAGATCTGGTAGTTGAAGACCCTCACGCTCCATGCTCTTATATAAAGGAAAGGAAGAAGAAGTTAAGACAGAAAAAAAAAAACGAGTGCTACACGAGCTTTCATTCATTCAAGCAAGATCTGTCTTCCAAAGTGTCTCTCTGCTAAGTGCTCAAGAGTTTGTTGTTTATTTCAAAGCCTTTGAGAGTCACTGTGAGCTTATAGGATATATTCATTTATAGTGTTACTCGAGAGTTTATAACTCAGGAAGTTGCACTAGGCTATTGATTTGTGAGAGTAAGAGGATTGTACTAGATAGCTGAGAGAGGTGGGGCTCTTCTAGATTGCTCTAGGACTCCAAGGGAACGTGAGTTGACTAGATTGCAATTGTATAGGAGAGAGGCTTCTCGGTGAGCTATTAGGATCCTAAGCTAAGCGAATCAATAAAACCTTTTGAATCCTAGGGTTGTGGAAGAACCCTAGTCGGGGACGTAGGCCAAGTTCGTGCTGAACCTCGTAAACAATTACTCGTGTTCTTTACTTATTGCTTTACCTTATTTCTGCACTTGGTTCGATTGTCTAACTTTGTGATTCAGGTTTAATCTCAAAGGTTTTGGTACAAGCTCCAAAAGTCTTGAGACTTTCTGCGAAAAACGGGCATACTCTATTCAACCCCCTTCTAGAGTATCTTTATATTACTTTATTTTACATTATCGAACCTTCAAAAGGTATAAGCCCATCTACATGTATGCACCGAATTTTGCTAGAGGAATGAGCCAAGCCATTTAGACAGCCCCAGAGACGTCTAAATCCGCCTATGATGGAGGAAGTGAAAAAGGAAATGCTGAAATTGCTTCAAGTTAGTATGATTTACCCCATCTTTGATAACAAGTGTGTCAGTCCGAAGCAAGTGGTTCCTAAGAAAGGGGGTATTACTATTGTGGAGAACAAAGAAGGAGAATTAGTGCCCATGCGAGTGCAATCTAGTTGGAGAGTCTGTATTGACTACATGAAGCTGGATGCTGACACTCGCAAGGACCACTTTCCTCTCCCATTCATTGATCAAGTGCTAGAGAGGCTTGCTGGGAGAGCCTACTATTGCTTTTTGGATAGATACTCAGGTTAATTTCAGATTGTCATTGCACCAAAGGATCATGAGAAAACTACGTACATTCACATGTCCTTTTGACACCTTTGCATACTGACGAATGCCTTTTGGGGTGTGTAATGCACCAGGAACATTCCAAAGGTGTATGGTCAGCATCTTCTCTGAGTATATTGAGAACTTCATTGAGGTATTTATGGATGACTTCACAGTTCATGGCGATGATTTTGGATAATTGTATTAAAAAGAATATATATATATAACAACACTTCATTGAGGTATATTCAATACATAATATACCTCCAAGAACGGAGATTATATGTTTTACGAATGTACATTAAAGAGGATATTGTTATAACACTATCACGAAGTAAACTGAACAAACTTCATGGAAAACAACAAAAGGTAACCCCATATATAATGGTATCCTATCACGTAATATAGCGATATTATGCGTTCTTTTATTATCGTACTTTTGTGTTGATTCGCACAAACATACGATACAAATGACGCTTTATATCAGGATATTATCCAAATTTACCGTGTGACTCAAACGACTCTGAAATCCGTTTCTTTCAAGTAATCTCTTTTGAACTGCTTCGAAAGCCGTTCAATTCTACATTTCACACATTGGACCGGGATGCCTATCCACTTCTTCTCCGTTTCCTATTCGGAAATAAAAATTTTCTAAACCTCTTTCCCGGTGGAGCCGATTCCCATCGCCGCTATTGGGCTCTATCACACACAGGCAAACATGGTATGAATCGACCGATCTCTCTTATTAAAATAGATGCGAGTATAAGGAATCACTCTCTCGATCCAGCGCTTGTAACAATTTTTATCATCATTTTATTTGTATTTCGTAAGAAATTATTACCTTGTTATGCTATACTGTCTCAAATGGATATTATTATTCCACTAACACGCAGTACAATTATCCAAACACCATAACAAACAAAAAAAGGTAACCCCCATAAGTATTGATATCCTAATACTTAATATAATGATATTAAGCATTTTCATAGTTCCTTTGCCCCCAATGTTTAGCTAGTACTCGTCATTTGTATCGTACATTTGTGCGTATCAACACAAAAGTACGATTAATTAATTCAAGAGAGATAGCCATGTGCTAGCTAAACTTTAGGGCCAAAGGAATTAAAAGAACGCATAATATCGCTATATTATGTGAGAGGTTACCTTTCTTGAATTAATTAATCGTACTATTGTGTTGATATGAGCAAACGTACGGTACAAATGACACTTTATATCAATATAGAATCCAAATTTAGTGTGTGACTGAAACGGCTCTGAAAGCCATTTCTTTCAAGTAATCTCTTTTGAACTGCTTCGAAAGCCGTGCAATTCTGAATTTCACACACAAAGCTTAAATGTGATTTGTGTTTCGCAGTTGTGTTTCACACATAATGCATTTGTGTTTCGCAATTGCTTTTCTAGGGTTTAGTGAATGTGAGAAAGAAATCCTCTACCTACTATGCCCTGAAATGTATCAAAACAAAAGTACGATTAATTAATTCAAGAGAGGTAGCCATGTGCTAGCTAAACTTTAGGGGAAAAGGAATTAAAATAACGCATGATATCGCTATATTACGTGAGAGGTTACCATTATATATGGGGTTACCTTTTGTTGTTTGTCGGGATGCTTGGATAATTGTATTTAGTGATAGTTTTTTAACAATATCCATTTTAATGTGCATTGGTTAAGCACATAAGAGCAGTTTAGACTATATAGCATAACAAGGTAATGACTGCTTAGGAAATTATTATTATTTTAATAAAGCTCATATTAAGCTTTATCTGTGATAATGAGAATTGGACGGCTTTCAAAGCAGTTCAAAAGAGATTACTTGAAAGAAACGACTTTCAGAGCCGTTTGAGTCACACGGTAAATTTGGATACTATAATGATATAAATCGTCATTTGTATCGTACCATTATATATGGGGGTTACCTTTTGTTGTTTGTTGTGATGTTTGGATAATTGTATTTCGTGATAGTGTTATAACAATATCCATTTTAATGTGCATTGGTAAAGCACATAAGAGGTTTAGGAAAAAAAATTGGGGAATAGGAGACAGAGGGAAATTGAACAGATTTGGTCGGCTTTCGAACTCGTTCAAAAAAAGATTACTTTAGGAGCCGGCTCCACAATTTGTTAATTCAAGTGAGGTAGCCGAGTACTAACTAAAAATTGAGGGCAAAGGAACAATGAAAATGCTTAATATCAGTATATTAAGTATTAGGTTACCATTACTTATGGGGGTTACCTTTTGTTGTTTGTCATGGTGTTTGGATAATTGTACTGTGTGATAGTGGAATAATAATATCCATTTGAGACAGTAGCATAATACAAGTAATAACTACTTACGAAATACAAATAAATATGATGATAAAAACCATTACATGTGTTGGATCGAGAGAGCGATTCCTTATACTCTCATCTATTTAAATATGAGATACCGATCGATTTAGACCATGTGTTGCCTGTGTATGGTCGAGCCCAATAGCGGCGATGGGAATCGGCTCTACCAGGAAAAAGATTTAGAACAATTTTATTTCCGAATAGGAGACGAAGAATAAGTGGATTAGGCGTCCTGGTCCAATGTGTGAAATGTAGAATTGGATGGCTTTCGAAGCAGTTCAAAAGAGATTACTTGAAAGAAACGGATTTCAGAGCCGTTTGAGTCGCACAGTAATTTGGATACTGAAGGTCCGATAAAGTAAAACAAAGTAATATAAAGATAATCTAGAAGGGGGGTTGAATAGAGTATGTCGGTTTTTCACAGGTAATCTCAAGACTTTTGAAGCTCGTGCAAAACCCTTTGAGATTAGACTTAATCTTTTCTCTGGAAACCCTAAATCACAAATAAGTTATTCAATTTGAACAAATGCGGAAATATGGTAAAGAAATAAGTAAAGGACTCAATGATTTGTTTACGAGGTTCGGCACGAACTTGGCCTACGTCCACGCCTAGGGTTCTTCCACAATCCTAGGATTCAACTGGCTTTTATTGATTCACAAGACTTAGGATCCTAATATCTAACCGAGAAGCCTCTCTCCTATACAATTGCAATCTAGTCAACTCACGTTCCCTTGGAGTCCTAGACCAATCTAGAAGAACCCCACCTCTCTTAGCTATCTAGTACAATCCTCTTACACTTAGTGAATCAATCGCCTAGTGTCTACTTTCTGAGTTACAAACTCTTGAGTATAACACTCTCTTGAAATATATCCTATAAGCTCACTGTGTAACTCTCAAATGCTTTGAAATGAAATAACAGACTCTTAAGAACTAGTAGAGAGCACACGAAGAAGACAGATTTCACTTGAGGGCTTGAGTGCGAATGAGAGCTTGTTTTTCAACAAATGTACTTCTGTCTTCTCTTCTTCCTTTCCTTTATAGAGAACAAATGGCGCCTCCAAAAAACAATCTTCTCTTCAATGGCTAGGTTGATCATGGCTATCTTCAAGATCTTCTATACTTGGAAACTTTTGAAGCCATGATCTCTGATTGTGTCCTTCTTCACTTTTCGACTTTGGAAGGAGATAATATTTGAAAAACTTCCTAACACGTTAGTATAAATATCTGGAAGCATATAATAATATATAATAATATTCGAGCATAATATCATAGAGAACAGGTTTTGTGTTTCATCAACACAGTTGTAGCTTCAAGACCTTTAACACAAACTATCTGTCAAAGCCTTTGTAACTGATTCCGATTTTCATCAAGGGAGTGGAGTTATCAATCTCCCCCTTGATGAAAGAAAAAACCTGTGCATCCCTGCAACTTAGTCAAACATATATAATATAAGCAAAATCGGACTAAGTACCTGCATCGGTTAGACGAATGTTGGATCATAATTTTAAAGCATGAAAATATCCAACCAAAAACAAAACAAGGTCTTCCAAGACCTTTGAATCGCATCAGTTTAAAAAGTCTAACACGACAGATCATCTCCCCCTTTTTGTCTTTGAACAAAGGGAGGAGGTAAAACAGTCACCAAAAGTTTTGAAACAGTTTCCAAAAACAAGCAATGTTTCATATTCAGGGTTAGGGTAGAGTAGGGTAGGGTAGGGTTAAGCTTCATCGTCCGGAGCATCATCCATGAGCAACGACCTCAGACCTTGCAACAGCTTGGACACCCCGCTCATCTCCGTCATGACTCCCTGTGCAGCTCCTTGATATCAAGGTGAACTTCCTCCAAGCCTAACTCCAGGTTGTCCATGCGTTCATCAATGGTTGAGGCAGTAGGAAGAGCTTTTGAGGGAGAGAGAGGACTCCAAGTCCCTTGGGAGGACCGAGTGATGCCTATTTTCTCAAAGCTCTTGGAGTCGAACTTACCCATAGGACGTTGTTATTCTTCATTTTTGAAATCGATTCCAAAAGCTTTGAAGATATGAGTCAAGAGGGTTGAAAAGGGGAGGGGAGTTTCTTTTCTGGCTTTTAGAGTGTGAGCCATGGATCCTAGAATAGTATTGGCCAGATCAAGATCAAGGCCATTTAGGATGCGGTATAAAAGGATCATGGAATTATCGGTTAGAAGGGAGCCAGAGTTTAAAGGGGGTAAGAGGCAACGCACAATGATGTTGAAAATAATTTTTGCCTTGAGAGTAAGGGATTAGTGGGTAAGCTGTTTTGAGGTGCTGTTGGATGCTTCGGGTAGGAGATATTTGGATCGGGCAAGGGCAATGCACTGTTCTTTTGTGGGGTTTTCAGGAGAGGGTGGACAAGGTCTAGGTAGGCCAAGGAAATCAGCGAAGTCAATGGAGTTGAAAGTGATTCTAACTCCCTTGACGACTGATTCCAAAGACCAACCATCAGCGCTGTGTTTGGCTTTTAGGTTTATGTAGAACAGGCAGGTAAGTTGGGGATAATAGACAGCTTCAAGGTTAAGAAGGGTCCAGGCAGCAGACTGTTTGAATAAAGAGATGCATGACAGATTCAAAGCTTCAAAGAACGCAAGATCTAAAAAATCAGAACAACAAATCTTACGAGTTCGAAACTCATCTACCCACTTTCCAGCCATCTCAGCATTTTCAAACCAAGAAGAGGGAAGGGATTGTTTTACCTGGATGAGGGCAGGTGGATCAGCGTTCTTCCTGCGTGCTTTTGTGGGAGCAGTCCTCTTGGAAGATGCCTCAAGGCTTCTAAGGGTGCCCTTCCTGGTACGCTTGGGAGATGGAGGCTTGGCTGCTGGGGCTTTCCGCTTCTTTGGAGACGGGGGAGGAGGAGAAGGAGAAGGAGAGGGAACAGGTTCTGGCTCCTCATCCTCCTCGTCCTCAGACCCCGAGTCCTCAGCGAACCCTTCAGCGTTGTCTCCTTCAGCATCCTGGTCATCTCCGGTCTCATCGTCCTCCTCTTCTTCCTCCTCAGTGGGAACCTCCTTCTCAGCCTCTTTTCGAACTCTCTCGGCCTCCTCCTCGGCCAATTTCCTTGCCAGCTCGGCCTCTTCCTCGACCTTTCTCTTTCTCAGGGCATCTTCCTTGGCTTCCTTGGCGGCATCACTTTCCAAAATAGCATCTAGATCCTCCTCTTCCTCCTCTTCGTCCACCTCCTCAGCAATGATTTTCTTTTTCCCTTTTTGCTTAGCACTGAGAGGTTTCTTAGCAGAGCGCTTCAGAGAACTCTTGGTTACTATAGTCGTGCTCTCAGCGATGGTGCTTTGGACAGTAGCTGAGACGATTGCTTGTGGAGTGGGTTCAGGTTGAGGGGAAGTAGCAGTGGCCTAGCGTCCCTTGGGGGTGGCACCAAGACGTTTGGGAGTGGAGGTTTTCTTTGATTTGGGAGCCATGGAGATATTCGGCTAGGGTTTTAGAACAGGTCGAGAGGTTGAAGAAGAAGAAGAATTGTAAAGGGTTTGGATAAGTCTGAAGTGGTGAGAGAACCGGGTACGGTTTGGGGTTTAAGTAGAGTGAGATGATGAAGTTGATGGGACGGGTTTATAGTTCCAATGTGGGTAATCATAACATTGCCATTTTTGAAAATATTTCAATTCAAAATTCAAACCTTCTTCTCACAATTTAAAATAGGAGGGAATAAATCCGAAAATCTTTTCCATAAATAAAACATATACTCGGATTAGAGGAATAAAATATGCAACATTTATAAAGAAGTTTAAAAACCATTAAAGCTATATTTGATCAAATATCTAAAGAGATATCAACCAAATGTATGATCCGTTATATGTACTCTACCATTTCAGCTCATGATCTTTGACATAATTCTCAAAGGTCTTGACACTGAGTAGAATTTATCTTTCGTAAGGGGAAAGCTCCCCCTACGAAAGTGAATCCTTGTCAAGCATTCCAATCTCACGTCTAATGAAGGTGAACATGTCCTTTGACAAAGGCTTAGTAAAAATGTCAGCTCATTGATAATCAGTTGAAATAAAGGATATGGACACATCACCTTTTTCGACATGGTCTCTAATAAAATGATGTCTCACATCAATATGTTTGGTCCTTGAATACTGAACATGATTCTTTGTGATTGATATGGCACTTGTGTTATTACACTTAATGGGAATACCTTTGAGGTTGATGCCAAGATCTCTCATTTGTTGAGCTATCCAAAGGATTTGGGAGCAACATGCTTCAGCTGCTATGTATTCGGCTTCAGCAGTGGATAGAGCACTGAGTTTTGTTTCTTTGAATGTCAACTGATCAAGGATGCTCCTAAGAATTGGCAACATCCTGTCGTGGTCTTTCTATCCACCTTATAGCCTGCAAAATCTGCATCAGAATACCCGATTAATGTAAAATGTTATTGCTTTGGGTACCATAAGCCAAGCTCCATAGTGCCATTGAGATATCGAAAGATCATCTTTGCAGCCACGATATGAGATTCTTTAGGATCAGCTTGAAACCTAGCACACATGCAAACACTAAACATGATGTCAGGTCTACTAACCGTAAGATATAATAAAGATCCTGTGATGCATAAAATCTGCATCGTAGTTGACCGATCTTGATCATGCCCTCAACCTGAACCCTAGCCTACAAACAAGAACGAACGAGGTCGGGGCGGGGCTTTGTCTCCCCCGTCGGACCCTCCGACGCTCAAGTCAGTCCTCTCGTATTTATATTAGTCGAGCGGAAATGAAACGGTCAAGGCCATTAATTCAAGGAATTCGAATAGTTTTTTGATATTTAATAAAAGAAACCGTTACCGTACTGATGTCGGTCGAGGCATTAAATATAGGAAATGGTCGGTACATTTATGCGGGTCATCACAATAGAATAGACGGTAATTGACAAAAGACGGAACTGCCCCTGTATCGTGATTTCGGGATTTTCCCTCTTACAATTGCCCCTCGGGTTTCCTCATCAAGTCTCAATGATGAAGGAAGCCCGAAAAATCGGTGAATCATTGGCCGTAAATGGCGACTTATTGGCCTTGAGCGGTGGTTTTGGCCTTGAGTGACTATCGTTGGCCGTATATGACGGTTCGTTGGCCGTAACTGGCGATTTTCGGGTGCCATTCGTGGCGAATTCCGGTGGCCATAATTGGCGATTTCCGGTGGCCGTAATTGGCGATTTTCGGGTGCCATTCGTGGCGAATTCCGGTGGCCGTAAGTGGCGATTTCCGGTGGCCGTAATTGGCGATTTTCGGGTGCCATTCGTGGCGAATTCCAGTGGCCGTAAGTGGCGATTTCCGGTGGCCGTAATTGGCGATTTTCGGGTGCCATTCGTGGCGAATTCCGGTGGCCGTAATTGGCGATTTCCGGTGGCCGTAATTGGCGATTTTCGGGTGCCATTCGTGGCGAATTCTGGTGGCCGTAAGTGGCGATTCTTCTGCCTTTCCCGAATAACTTTTGTAGCTTTGATGCCGCTCTTGAAAGTTGTATTTCTATGCCATCCTGCATATATACGCAAATACAGCTAGCAACAAAATGGCAATTTGTATATACCTCAAGGCTCAAAACAGCTGGCTTTGATGCCGCGCGTGTAGTGTCACTAGCAGCTCTCCCTCGCCTCCTTTGCACACGAGACCTTGAGAGAGCATGTGATGCACGGTTGCCCCGACCCGCTTTCCAATCAAGAACAATGTCAAATTGTTAAACAATTCTAGCTAGAGACATAGCCAAATTCTCCTCAATTGTATGTAAATGAGAGCTCTGAGAGATCATCAAACTATGATACACTTTTCTATTAATTAAGTTTAAACTAAAAAGGTTGAAAATCATGCAATAAATTACTTTTATGAGTGTAGTGGAAGATGGTGGATGCCAAATGTGTCACTGTATGAAACAAAAGGAAGGTTAGAAAGCTTAGCTGAAGTTTTGTTTCGAATTGCCGTTACGAACAACATTCAACTGAGATTTCTTTAGTTCAGCCTACTACTGAGTTGAAATTGCCAATTGCCAACCCATCCTAGTTTACGATCGATGTGAGGAACCACTCCTCAACCCTTCCTAATTGCGCGGAGCGGTGGTGAGGAGATTTGCTGCTAGCTCGCTCTCTGGAACGGAATCGCAGGCTCTCTAGAACGAAATCGTGGTGATCGATTCTACGACATGTGTGTGTGTCTTGCTCACAACTTGCCTCAGTTCTTTCCCTACATACGAAAATGAGGAGGACTTCTAACCAAGTTGGGTATAGATAGCATCACGTACTCGAGAGAAGCTGCGAAACTCTTAATTAACAATTTTAAATACTCTTTTATTTATTAAGGCTTATAGTCTATAGAGGACAAGCGGTGGAATGGATTATTGGATTAGGCACATTAGACCAATTAAAATTGGAGACTCAGGCGATTAAGAAACACATACATAATACAAAGCCGTTCACTCAAGACATAACAAATTATATGGACATACTACAATCACCATGAAAATCAACTGAGGAAGATGAAATTTAGAAAAGACCTCAGCCGTTACGCAAATTGGGCATATTACACGGACCAAGATGGAAATAACATGCTACCAAGACTATATCACCATCACGTGTAAACAAAAAGATCTCCAACTCAACCCAATTAACTTCTACTCCGAACGTTACGCCAATTAATTAGCCTCTATAATTATGGTTTTGACCATGGCCCATGGGTAACCCAACCCTTCAGATTTAGGATTAACTATCAGAGAAAGGATAATCTAATCTGTTTCAACATACGATTAGCCTAGCGAAACCCACGCTCGCCGCAAAGTAAATGCACGAAATTATCGCAGAATTGAACGGTAATTGAATAGAATTCAAAGGGAGAAGGACTCATCTGTTTGGGAATCCAATACGATCTTCTTGATGGGGATTACGAACAAGATAGACCCTTGTTGTCTCGATGGACTCGGCCTCGGTAATGATCGCTTGGGATCCATGGTGAACCGCGCCCAGATCCTGGTAGATAGTGCATCGACAACGCTTTTGCCCTCCGGCCATCTCGGCGTCCAGACTCGAAGTTGTCCTCGGCCACTGTCATGCCTTTGACCTCGACCTCGACGACGGCGAAGGATCCTTAACGACGGATTCGGGTGACCCAGATCCATTACGAGCAGCCCGCCTTTCGAAACCACAAGGGTTGATCTGCAATGGCAGTGCGGCTGGGCTGGAGTTTTGACACCACCGTCACCACCCTATCGTCTACGCACGAACATGGTTGATTCGAGGTAACACCAGCAGGCGTAGGCCGCGATGGCGGGATGGCGACGATGACCGTTTGTGATCGCGGTGGCGACTGGCGGGCGAGATATATGACAGGGAGTGCCCCTGGCCCCAATGATGGTAAGCTTCTCGATTTCGTCGATTAGGGCTCCGGAGTCCACCAGGAAGAGGGAAGAAGTAACCCTGGAAGGCGACGTGGAGCTCTTGCCGAGGGAAGGTTCCACTGCTCCATGGAGCCGGAGATTCAACGAAATTCGATTGTCGATTTCACCTTGTTTCTCCCCCTGGGACTTCCGGCCATCATGCTTTTTGATCGGTTCCCACAGACGGCGCCAATTGTGATGCATAAAATCTGCATCGTAGTTGACCGATCTTGATCATGCCCTCAACCTGAACCCTAGCCTGCAAACAAGAACGAACGAGGTCGGGGCGGGGCTTTGCCTCCCCCGTCGGACCCTCCGACGCTCAAGTCAGTCCTCTCGTATTTATATTAGTCGAGCGGAAATGAAACGGTCAAGGCCATTAATTCAAGGAATTCGAATAGTTTTGATATTTAATAAAAGAAACCGTTACCGTACTGATGTCGGTCGAGGCATTAAATATAGGAAACGGTCGGTACATTTATGCGGGTCATCACAATAGAATAGACGGTAATTGACAAAAGACGGAACTGCCCCTGTATCGTGATTTCGGGATTTTCCCTCTTACAGATCCAATCATCCCTCGATACTCCTCTTGATTGACACTCTTCCCAGTCTTATCTTGATCTAGAGAAAATGTTGAGCTCATTTGTGTCTTGGCTGCTTTGGATTGATCCATCTTGAACTTCTTCAAGAGATCCTTAGTGTACTTGCTTTGGTTGACAAAGATCCCTTTCTTGGATTGATGAACTTGCAATCCCAAGAAGAAGTTGATTTCACCCATCAAGCTCATCTCAAATTCACTGCACATAATGTCAGAAAATTCCTTGCACAAAGATGTGTTAGTAGCACCAAACAATATATCATCAACATATATTTGAATGACCAAAATGTCCTTTCCTTTGGTCTTGATAAAAAGATTCTTGTCGATCAACCCCTTTTTAAAATCATTTTCTAAATGATATTTTGACAAGCGCTCGTACCAAGCTCTTGGGGCTTGTTTCAAACCATAAAGCGCTTTGCCTAGTTTATAAACATGATTGGGAAATTCCGAACTTTCAAAACCTGGGGGTTGAGCTACATATACTTCTTCCTCTAAGAAACCATTAAGAAAAACACACTTGACATCCATTTGATATAATTTTATGTTCATAAAAGATGCAAATGTTAATAATATGCGAATGGCTTCAAGCCTGGCTACGGGAGCAAAGGTCTCCTCGTAGTCAATACCTTCCTCTTGATTGTAGCCTTGAGCAACAAGCCTTGCTTTGTTCCTCATGATCTTACCATTCTCATGTAGCTTGTTTCGAAATACCCATCGTGTGCCAATGACTGATTGATGATTTGGCATAGGCTTCAAAGTCCAGACTTTGTTCCTTTCAAATTCGTTAAGCTCACTTTGCATAGCAATGATCCAGTCTGGCTCTTGTAGGGCCTCATCTAACTTCTTTGGTTCTACAAGAGAAACAAACACATGAAAAGCACAAAGATCTTTAAGTTTAGAATGAGTTTGAACACTAGATATAGGGTCAGAAATGATATCCTTTAATGAGTGTGATGAGGAGTATTTGAATTTTCTTTTCCTAATCTCAGCTCCTTGATTCGTCACACCAGCAGGATTGATTTGTGGTACATCTGACTCCGTGGTCCTGTTAGGTTCAGTTACAGCAGTTTCTAACGTTTCTACACTGTTGGATTGGACACCAAGGGCTTTGGACGAATTTTCAACACCTTGGTCCAATTCTTCACTGTTGAGAATATGTTCCTGCATGTTTCTCTTCTCTGTGTTCTTGGTGGCAGCATCATCACCTTCCTCGTTCTCTACATGGATGTTAAGATCTATATCTGCAACACTTTCACTCAAAGAACCGTCATTGCATTTAT
Organism: Persicaria tinctoria; assembly: GCA_037127255.1. Taxonomy (NCBI): domain Eukaryota; kingdom Viridiplantae; phylum Streptophyta; class Magnoliopsida; order Caryophyllales; family Polygonaceae; genus Persicaria; species Persicaria tinctoria. The sequence goes on along the minus strand of JBANSL010000012.1, from coordinate 33,496,136 downwards.
CAAATATAACGTGTATACTTTCTTCAACTAACTGGGTCCTTTTATTGAAGATTCTATAAGCTTTGCTACTTGTGGAGTAGCCAAGAAATATACCTTCATCACTACGCGCATCAAATTTCCCAAGGTTATCTTTTCCATTGTTATGAACAAAACAAGTACAGCCAAAAGGTTTAAAGTAAGATATAACGGGTTTGCGGCCTTTGAAAAGTTCATAAGGAGTTTTCTTTAAGATGGAACGAATAAGACAACGATTAAAAAATATAGTTAGTTGTGTTAACAGCTTCAGCCCAATAGGTTTTAGGTAATGCATTTTCTAAAAGCATAGTCCTGGCCATGTCCTCTAGGGTGCGGTTCTTTCGTTCCACAATCCCATTTTGTTGAGGTGTCCTAGGAGCAGAAAAATTATGAGAGATGCCATATTTAGCTCAAAACAAATCAAACTGAAGTTGATCAAACTCCCTAGCATGATCACTTCGAATTGACACTATGAGCTCGTTTCTTAAAGTTTGCAACTCCTTACAATGTTTTGAAAAATCAAATAAGGCCTCTGATTTTTCTTTTAAAAATGCAATCCAAGTATTTCTAGAAAAATCATCAACAACAACAAGCATGTACTTTTTACCATTGGGAGATTTGATTCGCATAGGACCACATAAATCTATATGTAAAAGTTCAAGGGGTCTAGAAGAACTTACAACCTTTTGGGTTTGAAAGAGCTACGTGTTTGTTTACCTCGTGTGCATGCATTGCACATATCAATACATTTGATGTCCATCTCAGGTAGCCCTCTTACAAGCCCTTTGGACACAAGCTTCTGTAGTGTATGTGGACTCACATGACCGAGTCTCCTATGCCAGAGCTTTGGATCGTCCTTCAAAGCCTTTAGACAGGTTAAGCTTCCTTGTGCCACTTGCTTAGCATTTACAGAATATATATATTGTTGTAACGATATGCAGTTAGAACAACTTCACCTGTATCTTCTCTGCACACTAGACATATTTTCTTGTTAAATCTGACATCATTGCCGCTATCACATAATTGAGAAACACTAAGCAAATTATACTTCAAACCATTCACAAGATAAACATCTTTAATACTATGGTTGGAATCACTCCCAACACTACCAATACCAACGATGCCACACTTTCCTTTGTCACCAAGAATGATTGTTCTAGTGGATTGCTTCTTTAGATCATGAAAGAGAGAACTCCTTCCACTCATATGCCTCGAGCATCCACTATCAATAATCCATTTTTGCTCTTTCACCTTGGTGATCTCCTGCAAAACAAACATCAATCTTTGTGGCTAGACCAATAAGCAAATTTAGATCCATTATTGGGATAAACCATATTTGGTAAAATACTGCCTTTGGGGACCCAAACTTGTGTTATCCGTTCTTTTCTCAAATGAATAGGAAATGTATTGCGAATAATATGTGGATCCTTTCTTCTATAGGGGCAGGTCTTTTACATGTCCCTTTCTAGCACAATGGTGACATATAGGAGAGGTTCTGCTTCCTTTTGCCTTTACAAAAGTGGTAATGTGCTGCTTCTTTAAAAACCTTGGGTTGTAACCAATACCACTTCTGTTTAGAGAACTTTGTTGCTCACCCAACATCCTATCAAGAGTGCCTTTGGATTTGGTAAAACTTATGAGGGCTGTCTGTTGGTCTTAAATCTTATTATTTAGGGAGATCTTCTCGTTCTCTAAGTCATGATGTTCACTTCTTAGAGAGGAGAGATCTTGCTTGAGTTCAAATTTCTCTGAGTCAAGAGTCTTGACTTTAATGTCAAGATCTGAATAAAAAGCTTCAAGGCTTTTGACCCTCATAGACAGATCCTCAATAGTTCTTTCCTAGTCCACAGTTTTTTTAATAAGAATGTTAGTCTGGGCAATAAGTTTCTCTTCATTGGCAATCATATTAGAAAGGAATTCCGATAATACCTCTTTTGGACTTGCCATAAGTTCTCTTATAGTTACCTCAAGCTTCTCATCGTGGGATTCATCTCCTGAGGCCATAAGACATACATTGGCCTTCTCATCATCGGAGTCAGAGTCAGAATCGCTCCAAGTTGCCACCATGGCTTTCTTTTTCCATCTATCACCCTTCTTAGACTGGCTCTTCGCCTTTTGAGGGCATTCTTTTACAAGATGATCTGTTTCACCACATTCAAAACAAGACAAAGGTTTAGTCTTCTTATCATATTTGTTGTATTGAGACTTACCTCGAAATTTAGAAGACTCTGATCCATCCTTGTTGTTGAATTGTTTCTTCATTTTGAGGATTCGAGAAAGGCCTCTTGTGATAAGAGAAAAAGGATCATCCTCATCGTCATCCTCATCTTCGGAATCAGATCCATCTTTAGACTCATCCTTCTTAGACTTGAGAGCCAAGTTCTTAGTGCTTGCTGGAAGTTCTCCATTGTCTTCATTAAGGATCATCTCATGAGTGATCAACTTTCCAAGCAGGTCATCAAGGGGCAGAGTGGTAAGGTCTTGGGTTTCCTCTATGGCTGTTACTTTAGGACCCCATTTTTCTTTTGGGAGACACCTCAATATCTTCCTCACTTTCTCAACGTTCGTAAAGCTCTTGCCAAGAGAGTCAAGGTTGTTGGTGATTTTCGTGAATCATGTGAACATGGCCTTGATAGACTCATCAGACTTCATTTTGAAAAGCTCATACTTTCGAAGGAAGATACTGATCTTGGTATCCTTTACTTGAGTAGTTCCTTCATAGGTGACGACCAGCTTGTCCCAAATCTCTGTAGCTGACCTACAAGATGAAACACGATTAAACTCATCAGTGCTAAGACCACAATAAAGTAAGTTAATAGCCCTGTAGTTTTTGGAGAAGAGTTCAAGATCCGCTTGGATGTATTCAGACTCCTTCTTCGCAATTTTGGTTCCATTTGACCCGTCTTTATCTGGAACCTTCGGACCATTCTCTATAATGTCCCAAAGTTCTAGATCTTGATCTATAATGAATATCTTCATCAACGATCTCCAGTGGACAAAGTTGTTTCCAACAAAGAGTGGTGGTCTACTCGTAGACCCTCCCTGTGCAAATCCTCCGCTTGCTTCACCAGACATGATAAAAAAACTCACAAGATTGTTAGATATAAAGCAGTGAGTAAAGCTCTGATACCAATTGAAGGTTCGATAAAGTAAAACAAAGTAATATAAAGATACTTTAGAAGGGGGGTTGAATAGAGTATGCCGGTTTTTCGCAGGTAATCTCAAAACTTTTGAAGCTCGTGCAAAACCCTTTGAGATTAGACTTAATCTTTTCTCTGGAAAACCTGAATCACAAATAAGTTATTCAATTTGAACAAATACGGAAATATGGTAAAGCAATAAGTAAAGGACTCAATGAATTGTGTACGAGGTTCGGCACGAACTTGGCCTACGTCCCCATCTAGGGTTCTTCCACAACCCTAGGATTCAACCGGCTTTTATTGATTCACAAGACTTAGGATCCTAATAGCTCACCGAGAAGCCTCTCTCCTATACAATTGCAATCTAGTCAACTCACGTTCCCTTGGAGTCCTAGACCAATCTAGAAGAGCCCCACCTCTTTCAAATATCTAGTACAATCCTCTTACACTTAGTGAATCAATCGCCTAGTGTCTACTTCCTGAGTTACAAAGTATCTGTCAAAGCCTTTGAAACTAATTCCGATTTTCATCAAGGGAGTGGAGTTATAAGATACTATACTGATTTAAAGCGTCATTTGTATCGTATGTTTGTGCGTATCAACATAAAAGTACAATTATTTAATTCAAGAGAGGTAGCCATGTGCAAGCTAAACTTTAGGGGCAAAGGAACTAAAAGAACACATAATATCGTTATATTACGTGAGAGGATACCATTATATACGGGGTTACCTTTTGTTGTTTTCCGTGAAGTTTATTCGGTTTACTTCGTGATAGTGTGATAACAATATCCTCTTTAATGTACATTCGCATAACAATATCCTCTTGAAAGAAACGGCTTTCAGAGCCATTTGAGTCACACATTAAATTTTGATACTATACTGATATATATAAAGCGTCATTTGTACTGTACGTTTGTGCGTATCAACACAAAAATACGATTAATTAATTCAAGAGAGATAGCCATGTGCTAGCTAAACCTTAGGGGCAAAGGAATTAAAAAAACGCATAATATCGCTACAAGTTTGTTAGTGCTCTTTTGAGGAAATACAACGTGACTCAGAAAGTCTCTACCGCTTATCATCCTCAGACCAATGGACATGTAGAATTATCTAATAGGGAAGTAAAATGGATTTTGGAGGATGCAGTATGGGCATATCGTACTTCTTACAAGACATATATTGGGATGTCTCCGTTACGTCTGGTGTATGGAAAGCCGTGTAATTTGCGAGTTGAGCTCGAGAACTAAGCATTGTGGGTAGTTAAACAAGCCAATATGGATGCATTTGAAGCAGGAGAGTTGAGAAAGCTTCAAGTTCAAGAGTTAAAAGAGATTTGTTTGGATGCTTATGAGAATGATAGGATCTATAAGGACAAAACTAAAGCATGGCATGATAAGCACATTCTGAGGAGAGAATTCCACCCAGAAGATAAGGTTCTGCTGTATGTTTCACGCATGAAACTTCACCCTGGAAAGCTCAAGTCTAGATGGACGGGTCCATACATTGTGGTCCACGTCTATCCTTATGGAGCAGTTGATTTACAGAACCCGATGGATGGTCAAAACTTCAAGGTGAGTGGTCAGAGAATCAATAAGTATCGTGAGGACATCACTGACCAAGTTATGGACTCCTGGCAAGGGGAGGATCTCCCTAAGGAATAGGACTACGTCATTCCGTCGAGCCATGGATGTGAAACAAAGGCGCTGCTTGAGAGGCAACTCGAGGTGAGTCTTTCTATTTTCTTTTCATTTTATTTTCTTTTTCTTCTTTTTGAGCCTAGTTAGTGTTAGGATAGTTAGGTTTTGGTCTTTGGAGATGTTTAGAACGAGATTATAAGGTAAGTCTTGGATTTTGGGATCGAAAACGAGAAGGTGGGTGCACTGAGGAGACGGCGCCCGCCGCCTAAACCACGGCATCCGCCCTGTGTTCTGAACCAGATGGGTTTGGGTTGCTGGTCAGTTATCAGTGGGGCCCAATCCTATTTTAAAACCCCATTTCTCCACTTCATCCCTAACCTCCATCTCTTCCCTCATAACCCTCAACCTTCCAAACTTATTCCAACCTCACATATCCTCACACCCCATCCAAACCGTTTCTCAAATCGGAAATCCGACTCTATATTCGGAATCTACACAACCCAATCTATGAATACACGCCCTCGGTTCACAATTTCATCCACTTTCAAATTCCACCGAAACCCTACACCGCCACTTCCGGCCACTTTGAGTTCAAAATACCCTTCCCCAATGCCTTAGATCACTTTTTCGTGAAGAAAGGAGGCGAAAAAGGGCACTTTCCGATGTTGGAGGGGTTTTGTTGGGGAAGAACCGAGTGCAGGACGTCGCACAATAGTACACGGCGCTCGATGCCCGAAGAACGACGCTCCCCGCTAAACTAGAAGTCGGGATTTTTGTTAGATATCATAAGTTTGTTCATTCCTTCGCTTTAATTCATCACTATGATGTCATTTTCGAACATGATTGCTCTGAGTACACTGCATAGGGATCAGTTACAGAAATGGAATGACCTTAGCCTTAGGAAATATTCGACGACTATGTTTTTTGATCATCCGGACTTAGATGCTTTAGGTCTAGTAGGGCCATCTGCTACCCTTCTCGAGAATGTGGGCCTTGGTCTTTTTATTGTCCTGCATGGGCTGACCTACTCAGATTTGATTCGAGAGTTTCTGGCGACTTTAGTTGTTTTTGAGGATAGAGAGCAAATTGAGTTTACTGTTTTGAGATGGACACACATGAGAACTTTTGCACAGCTGAGACGTTATTTGGGTATCACTCGACCTCCTACTCCTAAGTGGAGGCATCAGATGATGATGATTCCCCCACCGACGGAGACCTGGCAGGCTGCCACTAGTGCTCCTTGGATCCATGGGGGAGGGAACTACAACTATATCATCACCCATCCTGCACTTTGACTCTGCCACAAGGTGTTGAACAACACATTCTTCGTGCAGAACGAGCTGAACAAGGTTTTCTTGAAGGCATGGGCGGCGATGTACCGTTTGACCCCCGAGGCAAAGGTTACTCCTAAATGGCTTCGATTGTTCTTGGACGCCTGTGTTGGCCAGCATGCAGATAAGGGGAGCTCAGAGAGATACCAGGACTATTGGGTTTGGAGGATTGATCACACTGATTGATGTGCGCTGCGGGGTGAGAGTGATTGAGTTAGTGTCTATGGACGGACAGTCTCGCATCTCCTTGGAGATGCTGACGAGGATGAGGCACCTAAAGGGTGATCATGCACCTTTTAGCTGGCATGCTGGATGTGGCCATATTATTCGTCTACCGGCTCAACTTTCACTTGGACCGACGATTGCTGATTTCAACTTACCGTCAGAAGATGTGGACCTCTCTAATGATACTAACGAGTATGATGATGATGATGATGATGTGGCCTCTGTTGATGCTGCTAGGTGGGATGTCCCAGTTGCTACCTTCGTGAGAGGAGAGTCTAGTCGGGCTTATGCTTCGGATTTTGACACTGACGTGAGCTATGCCCCCTCTTCCTCTTCTGGTCACTACTCTCAATAGATGGATGATTAGCTGCAGTTGTCTAAGGGCGTGGAGATCAGACGCTACCAGTATGATCTCCGCCAGTGATGTCCATGTTTTGTGTCATGTTTTATATCATCTTTTATATCGATTTCTGCATGTATTTCACACATTTGGGTTAGAATAGTACATAATCTATGTAGTTTATGCTTATTTGCCAAATTATAGAATCTACACCAGTTTCTGTTTAATTTCGCAGAAATCGAGGCAATTTACAGCAGTTCAGATAAAGGAGGAAAAGCTCGAATCAACTACAGGAAGTCCGAGGTCAAGAAGTAGCGGAACCAGGACAATTGAAGCTGAAAGCAAGAAAATCGAGTTGAAAATCACAAGTCGATATCGACCACCTTCAGTCGATATCCAGTAATCCACTCGATTTCCACCAGAGTTGCCCAGAATCGGCTAAGAAAGAAGAGTAGAGTTCGATATCGACATGTTTTAGTCGATATCGAGTTAGCCATATCGAGTCAATACCCAGAAGTCAACCCGAGAAGCTGAGAGCAGAAAGGTGCAAGCCGATATCGACTACCTCAAGTCGATATCGAGAACAAATTAGTCGATTTTCACTAAGGGAGCCGAGATCGAGTCAAGGGAAGAAGAAGCAGAAAATGTCAGGTCGATATCGAGTGATGCAAGTCGATATCTGTTGTAAGCTGAATCTGCCAAGTTTTACAGTAATTTTGATATCGATTTCTGCATTTATTTCATTCATTTGGGATAAGATAGTACAGAATCTATGTAGTTAATGTTTATTTGCCAAATTATGGAATCTACACCAGTTTCTGTTTAATTCGCAAAATTGGAGACGTTTTACAGCAATTCTACAGAAGGTCAGAAAAGCTCGGAAAACGGCTACAGAAGTCCAAGGTCAAGGAAGCAGCGGAACCAGTCGAATCAATCTGAGAGTCAAGGTTACTCGATCTCGAGTTGACCTTACTCGATCTCGACGAGCTTGTCCGAGCAGCCTTGGTCGATAGAGCTGATCGAGAAGCCGAGGACAAGAAGCTGAGCACGTCTCTACTCGATCTCGACTAGACCTGGTCGAGATCGACAAGCCCCACAACGCCAGGCCGAGTCCGTGCCGAGGAGAAGCTGCTCGACCAGAGAAGGCCACACCCTAGTCGATCTCGAGGAGCCTTAGTCGAGATCGACGACGCCCAGAGCCCAGATCCGAGCTTGTCGAGCACACCTACCCGAGAAGACCTAGTCGACCGAGCGATCCTACTCGACATCGACTAAAGGCTACTTGAGGTCGACGAACACCAGGAGGCAAGTCCGAGCCACATCGAGCACTAGTTAGCCGAGACGACGAAAGCTACTCGAGGTCGACCAGACCTTGTCGATATCGAATAGACCCGATTCCAGAAACGCGTCATCGGGAGCTGTCCTAGTCGATTTGGGATTCCTTGGGGCCGAAGGAAGAAGATTCTATCCGAATTTGAGCAAGTTCTATCTATGGAAAGAGATCTATCAAGACATGAAGACTTACCTAGATTAGATTTATCTTTTCCTTAGTTGATTTAATTCCTTTAAGCATTTTATTTATCATTTAGCAATTTAGATATAATTTTAGATATAGATAGATATTTCTATCCTTGAGTAGCAAGGTTTGATCACTATAAATTAAGCCCATAGGGCTGGTTTTTCATTAATTCCAATTCAGAGACACAATTACGTAGAGAGGTTTAGGAGTTCTAAGGTTTTTAGGGTTTTGGCTTTCTGCGAAAGTTGATTGCCGGGATTGTAAAGGCTTTTGAATATAGTTTAATGCAAGTTTCTTTTTATACATCAATGTCTGTTATTGCGATGAGGCGTGAGTAGTCCACCCACTTCTGGGGCTGGGGTGAGCCCGACGGTGGCCATGTGAGGTGATACAGTAAAGGTCAGATCTTTTTTTTGCGATTCGTCTCCTATCCCTATAAGCATGATTCTTTTGCGAGAGTTGAAGGTGATCCTTGTTTGTGTTATTGAAGCGAAAGTGATCTTAATGCAACTTGGATTAGTTATGTGAAAAGGGTTAGTAACAATTAGGGTTTATGCAAAAGCCTCTATCTGCCTATTTGTTAATAACGAAAGTTATTTGATGGAAAGCATGATCTTTTATGCCTTTATGTGTTACTTTGCATGGTTATCGTTGTGGTGTTGATACCCTGGCTTTGGAAGTCTTTAATATATTGAATTTATTTCGTTGAAATTCTAAGTTCTGTGTTCGAGAATTTGCACTTTAAATTTCTGTCTTCCAGTCGACGTAGAGTAGAGCTTTGTCGATCTCGAGTGGGTTGTACTCGATATCGAGTAGGGTCCAGTCTGTGTCGAGTTGAATTTTCTGTTTCCGTTGTCGGTTTTCAAGTTTCTGTCTTTGCAGTTTCTAGTCGATCTCGAGTAGGCTAGGTCGAGATCGAGTTGATTGTTGTCTGCCTCGAATTGTTTGCTTCCGTTTCTGTTTTCTGCTTTCATCACTTCTTGTCGATATAGAGGACAGCTAGTCGATATCGAGTAGCTTCTGTGTCCTCGATTTATTTTACTTTTTGCTTTGCTTTGTCTTTTCTGTCTTCGTTTAGTTCGTTGCTTTTGTTTGTTATTTTCTGTTTTATTTCTGTTTCTGTATTTGTTTCTGTGTTTCTATCTTTCTGTTGCTTTGTCTGTGAGGATCTATTGCTACTTAAGAACTGCTGACGTGCTTCCTCGTGGATTCGATCCTGACTTTTCTCTTACTACAACGGGAGGAAGTCTTGTATTTATTTGCCGAGACAGGGAAGTCAGTCTGATCTTTATTTCATATTTATTTCATACTTGACCATCCTTCTGCAACAACAAATTGGCGTCGTTGCCGGGGAAGCAATCATTCGCGCCTTAGGTAGTCGGATCTCATTGTTTCTTTGAGTTACTTTTCAGGTGTATGCGCCGTTCTGGTCAAACAACTGAGTTTGACGCCTTAGACGAATCGGAACGCCTTTTTCACATCAGAACTAAACTACAAAGAGCCATGGCAGCTGCGGAGACACAGGAACAACTAATCACGAGGCTCACAAGGGATCTAGCCGCCAGGGATGCTGCTCTCGCCGTTGAGAGAGCAGGAAGGGAACAAGAAGCTGAACGCGCAAGGCAAGCGGAAGCTGAGCTTGCCCAATATCCAAACACTGCTGAGGATTATATGCATCCCACTCTCGTCGTGCCAGAATCGGCGATTCTAATCCCTGATAACTCTTTTGAAATTCGCACTCAATTTCTTATAGAGAGCTTAAAAATAATGCCTTTTATGGCAGATTTAATGAGTGTCCTCTTGAACATATTACAAACTTTTCTGACATGTGCCGTACTCTTGCGGAAGGTACAACCCTGGAATATGTCAAGATGAAAGCTTTTCGCTGGTCTCTCGCTGGACCTGCACTGAAATGGCTGGAAGGGCTGAAAGCAAGATCACTCACAACCTGGGCCCAAGTAGAGCAAGAGTTTCTGAACAAATTCTTCCCACCCGCCAAAACATCACATCTCCGCCAGAAAATCACCGCCTTCAAACAGAAGCAAGGGGAACCGCTGGCAAAGGCATGGGAGCGCTACAAGGAACTTCTGCGATCTTGCCCTACTCATGGACAGTCTCCCTACGTCATTCAGGAGATCTTCTTCAACTCTCTTGATCAAGTCACTAAGGACAGAATCAACCATTATACTTAGACCTGTCAAACAGGTCGGGCGGGTCGGGTTTGGGTCGGGTCGTCTCGGGTTCGGGTCCATTCCGGGTCGGGTCATTTCGGGTTACGGGTCAGGAAATGCTCAACCCAGACCCATGTTTAACGGGTTCGGGTCGACCCAGCGGGTCAAGAGCGCTACACATCCACAATTTTTTAAATGTCATTTACTATTTATACACATTATTTTAAAATGATAAAATTATGTAAAATATCAATAAAAATTTATTACTTGTTATAATTTCATTCTTTTTAGTTTTTTAAGTGTGAAATTATATATAATATATAAATTGATATTTTATATAATTATTATCATCCTTAAAACTATACATAAATAGTAAAAGACATTTAAAAGTAAACAGATGGAGTATTTTTAATGACTATTTACATAGTTCATAAATCTAAAATTGTTATATTATCCTAATAAAAGTTATATTATTGAAAAAAAAAATGTCGCTACAATAGTAATATGTAATTTTATATACATAACAAATTGTAATGTTAAATTACAAAGAAAAGTTGATGATGAAAAATATAATATTCAATCCTAATTATTATTAGTAATAAATTACAATATTAGGTTAAATTATAATTTATTTATGTTTTTATTATCTTAAAGCTTGACCCAGAAATGTGCGGGTTGAACGGGTTCGGGTTGCTTCGGGTTTCGGGTTGAAATATTTGCGCCAAAACCCACGTTATACGGGTCGGGTCGGGTCGGGTCACGTTTTGACAGGTCTAATTATACTCGCTATGAGTATCTGACAATGCCGCCAAGTGACGCATGGGGTGTGCTAGAGAAGCTCACCAACTATGACAACAAGTATGGGTCTACTGCAACTTACGAAGAGAACCCATACGCTAGGCCAGCACCATCCATGCCCCTATATGAGCCCCCCTAAGGAAATTGATCCAGATATTAGGGAGCAGTATTACAAAGACCAGAATAAGAAGCTCCTCAAACAAGTGAAGTATCTCTCTGTCAACCAGCGTTGCATTGAATGCGGATCGCAAAGGCACACCACTACTGAGTGCCCACACACAGAGCAAGTCAGGATGGCAGAGCACCATGAGGAGGCAGCTTACGCAGGGGGTCCCAATCGCTACATGGGGGACCAAAGGTTTCAGCAACTGTTGTTGCAGGAGGATGGTCAAGTATGAAATAAATATAGAATAAAGATCAAACTGACTTCCCTGTCTCAGCAAATAAATACAAGACTTTCTCCCGTTGTAGTAAGAGAAAATCAGGATCGAATCCACGAGGAAGCACGTCAGCAGTTCTCAGGTAGCTATCAGATTCTCACAACAGCAGCAGAAAAGACAGAAACACAGAAAGGAAAGAAACAAATAAACCCGGCAAGGGCAACTAAAACAAAGCAAGAAATAAAGCAAAGCAAAACAGAAACTAAAAATGCAGAATCTCGAACAAAACTCAGAATTTCGACAGAAATAAACTCAATATATTAAAAGACTTCCAAGGCCAGGGTATCAACACCACAACGATAACCATGCAGAGTAACACATAAAGGCATAAAAGATCATGCTTTCCATCAAATAACTTTCGTCATTAACAAATAGGCATATAGAGGCTCTCGCATAAACCCTAATTGTTACTAACCCTTTTCACATAATTAATCCAAGTTGCATTAAGATCACTTTCGCTTCAATAACACAAACAAGGATCACCTTCACCTCTCGCAAAAGAATCATGCTTATAGGGATAGAAGATGAATCGCACAAAAAAAATCTGACCTTTATCGCATCGCCTCACATGGCCACCGTTGGGCTCACCCCAGCCCCAGAAGTGGGTGGACTACTCACGCCTCATCGCAATAACAGACATTGATTGATGAAAAGAACTAACTTGCATAAAAATAAACTCCAACTTACAACTTCTCCCTCTAACTCTCTTTAGGTAACTAACTAATTGTCTCTGAAATTGGATTGTCTGTTGGAATGAATAAAAACCAGCCCCTAGGGCTTTATTTATAGGCTTCATTCCCTAGCTATTCTAGGAAAGAAGATATCTATCTCTATCTAAAATTATATCTAAAACTTGAAAGGATAAATAAAATGCTTTATGGAAATAAATCTAAAAGGAAATAGATAAAACAAAATAGGGTAAGTCTTCATGATGTTGATAGATTGCCTTCCTTGGATAGAACTTGATAGAATCGGATAGATTTTCGCCTTCGGCACCAAGGAATCCCAAGTCGACTAGGACAAGTCATCGACGACACGTTTCTGGGCACTGGGCTACTCGACCTCGACAAGGTTTGGTCGACCTCGAGTAGACTTCATCGTCTCGGCTTGACTCTGCTCGATGTTGGCTCGGACTTGGTTCGATGGTGCTCGTCGATGTCGAGTAAAGCTCCTCGACCTCGAGTAGACTTAGCTTGCCGACTCGGTCTCCTCGGGTGGCTCTCCTCAGCAAGGCTCGGACATGACTCACTGGGCTCACGTCGATCCCGACAAGCCCTTAGTCGACCTCGAGTAGAGCGGTGTCCTTCTTTTCCGCTTCCGCGAGTTGCCTCTTCCGCTGGCAACGAGTTTTTCCGCGGCAGCGAGCGGTCCGCTGCAGCGAGTCGAGTCGCTGGCAGCGAGTGCTCCTGGTCGTCCTCGGCTTGTCCTCGGCTCGTCGGGCAGCTTCTCTCCTTGTCGACTCCGGGGTGGTCACTGGGCTTTGTCGATCTCGACCACGGTCTTGTCGAGATCGAGTAGACTTCCGGAGCTCGGGTGGTCTGGCTCTCGAGCAGGCTTGCTCGACCAGGTTGCTCGGACATGGCTCGTCGAGATCAACCAGTCCTACTCGAGATCGAGTAGCCTGGGTTCTCGGCTCGATTTGACTGATTCCGCTGCTTTGACCTTGGACTTCTGTAGTAGTTTTCCGAGCTTTTCCGACCTTCTGTAGAATTGCTGTAAAATGCCTCGATTTCTGCAAATCAAACAGAAACTGGTGTAGATTCCATAATTTTGGCAATTAAACATAAACTACATAGGTTCTGTACTATCTAAACCCAAATGAATGAAATGTGTACAAAAATCGATATAAAAGTTACTGTAAAACATGGCAAATTCAGCTCACAACAGCAACCACAATGGAACCAAGGTGTCCCTAGGAACCCTCCGCCGTACAGAGCTCCAGGACATCCGGAAAGGGACCAGAAAAAGGATGATATACAGACAGTCCTGGAGGAAATAAGGAGAAACCACTAAGAAACTAGGCAATCCTTCAACTCCGTCTATACTCAGATGCTAGGTGTCAACTCTAGACTTGGGGAAATTGATATATGGCGGAAAACAGTTGATACACAGATTGGTCAGCTAGCAGCAGGAATCCCCAGACAGTCAGGTGCACTCCCTGGATCTTCAGAACCAAATCCTAAGGGAAAGACTAGACACATCGTTGCTGTAAAACTCAGAAGCGGCCATCAACTGCAAGAGCCATAGGTCGGAAAGCAGCAGAACAACGAAGAACAGCAAGTCGACCAGAGCCTACTCGATGTCGAGGAAGGTTTACTCGATATCGACAACTCAGCAAAGCAACCTTCGTCTGCACAGTCCAGCAACTCGAGGTCGACAAATCCAGTCGTTATCGACAAGCCCTTGGTCGATATCGAGGAGCCCCTAGTCGACGACGAGCAGCCTGCAGCACCTCCGACGTCTGTTCTGGCTCCAAATCAGAAAAAGAAGCTGCCCTTTCCCACAAAATCTCTAAAGGACCCAGTAGAGAAAAAGTTTCAGCGCTTCATCAAGATGCTTTAGAAACTCAATGTCACCATCCCCTTCACAGAAGCTCTCAATGAAATGTCGTCCTATGTCAAGTTCCTGAAGGAGATTCTGAGCAAAAAGCGATCGATGGCTGAAATCACAGAGGAGTGCAGCCATTTGGACATACTGGAAAAGAGGACGGATCCAGGTAAGTTTGCTATAACCATTGGATTTGGTCCTTACAAAATTAAAGCCTTATGTGATCTTGGAGCTAGTGTGAGTATAATGCCTCTAACAATTTGGGCCAAGATTAAGATAGGTGCCCTAGAGCCTGTGGATGCTAGACTATACATGGCCAACAACACGGTGGTCATTCCAACAGGCATGGTGGACAATGTCCCAGTACAAGTAGGTAAATTCTTCGTCCCTGCTGATTTTCTAGTTGTTGATATGCAAGAAGATCCTGCTTGTCCAATTATTTTAGGAAGCCCATTCTTGGCGACGGTGGATGCCAACATAAGCGTAAGGAAAGGAGTGCTCACCTTCAACATCAGCGATGAGGTAATTGAGTATTCCTTTAATAAAACTGAAAGGCATACAGGTCCAATGGAAGAGGTCAAATCTATCTCAGCTGGCTACATCACCTGCGGGGAACCCAAGGTCAGAAATATGACCCCTGAGGAGCTGGAAAAGAGGGACATGGAGGCCCAAGTGGAGGATATCATGGCAATCCTCAAGGAGAACGCAGAGAATCCAATCGACACAGACCAAGGTAAGTCGTTGTGGATTAATTATTTTTCGGATGTGATATGCGATATATTCCAAAGCGCATTTAGTAGTTTTTTGTCATCATTTACATGACATTATGAGAGATATTTGTGTGAACTTGGTGATTCGGAGCATGTTGAAGAAGTTGAAGAAATCATGCAAGTTACAAAAGAGTTACAGAAGCGAAGAAGATCGGAAGCAGCTGAAGACTGACGACCTTGGCGCGGCCGCGCTGCACATGGCGCGCCCGTGCTGCTACCCGACGTGACCACTCTGCTAGGAGGAAGTGGCCGCGCTGCTGAACAGACAGAAGAGGCAAGATTGAAGCTGGCGCGCCCGCGCTGCACTTGGCGCGCCCGCGTCGGTCCTGGAGTCGGATTCTTATCCGATTCTGTTTATCCTATTAGTTTTAATATTTTATTATTATATTTGCACGGGATGTTAAACCCGATTCTATTAGGTTATATAGGCCGAAAAGGCAGTAGAGAAAGAGATGTTAGGTTATTTTCCAGAGACATATTTTCCTTTTGTTCATCTCACAAACCCTTTGGAGAACTAACTCTCCTTTGTTGCACTTGGTTCTTTGAGGCCTTCAATTGATTTGGTTGTGAGTATTCTACTCTTGTTAGTCCTTTGTTAATTGTTTCGATCTCCTGAGCTTATTGCTTGATTGCTTATTATTGGTTAATCTGGATTGATCACCTAGGTTTATCGATACTAGTCATATTGCTAGGGTTTCCAATTCCAGGTTTGGGGTTGTAGATTCATTGTAGCAAACACAATCACCATACGCGGGTTGCTTGTGGTAGATTGTGAAGGAGATTCGATTGCAGGCTATTTTAACGGGTTGTTAGAATCGCTTGTATCTCATTATAATTCATGTTTGAATGCTATTGCTTTATTATTTGGTGAAGGTTTTCCCTTGTAATTTCGTAATAAGTGCTTTTAGGACTGGTAGGACTAAAAGCTATTACACGATCTGAATTGAGAACAATTACTGGACATTAGAACTTGAGATTCATAGAATGCGATGATGAACCATCTCAATTGTTGTGCGGATAATTACCTGGTGTGATACTTTTCCATCATATATTCACAACCTCTTTATTGCAACTTGTTCTGTCATTACTATTTCCCACACACAAAATTCCCCTTGAATCGGTTACTTTTGGGTAATAATACTTGCTATTATAATTGATTCTGTTTCCCTGTGGGTTCGACCCTAACTTACCTACTATACTTGTTATAGTTTGCATCTTAGGAATTTACTTTGATTAGGCATAACGACCTTAGGCCTGTCAAATTTGGCGTCGTTGCCGGGGAAACGGTTAATCTTTGTTCTTGTTTGTTTTATTACCTACTTGGGTGCGAACCTCTTGCATGGTTCGCACTCGTGCTACTGATCCCCATCTTGTTGATTTTGATTGGGAAATTGACAGGACATACCACCGCCGTCTTAGAGAACAACACCAACAACCCAATCCATTGGCTGATAATGCAAATCAGACGCTGCGACAGCTTACAGCATCAAACATCACACAGCAGGCACCTGCTGTGACAATCCCTGTTATAGGGGATGACAACCATTTTGAGCTTAAGTCTGGGCTGATTCATCAACTGCCGAAATTCCATGGATCGGCTGGAGAAGACCCCATCAAGCACATGGGGAAGTTTCATAATGTGTGCATGAGCATGAAACCAGCCAATATAACCGAAGCACAGATAAAGATGAGAGCTTTTGGGTTCACGCTAGTCGATGCTGCAGATGACTGGTACTACAGCCTTCCTACAGGGAGCATCGATACTTGGCCTAAGCTCCACAAGGCTTTCCTGGAGAAATTCTTCCCTGCTAAGAAGGAGAACACCCTGAAGAAGGCAATCAGCAATATAGAGCAGGAAGAGGATGAGACCCTCTATGATTACAATGAAAGGTTCAAGAAGCTGTGCGCGAATTGCCCTTTCCATGGCTACAGCACGAAGGACCTAGTCTTATACATCTATGGGGGACTGCTGGAATCTGATAGAAGGATGATTGATGCAGCCTGCAGAGGAAACATTCTGAATGCCACGCCAGAGGGAGCTATGGAGAAGATTCTGGAAATGGCTGAGGGGACTAGAAATTTTGGGAAGTCCACCAGAAGGAAAGGGGTCAACTTGGTAGACTCTAACCAAGCCAAGGATATTGCTGAATTGAAAGATATGGTTAGGAGGCTCACTCTGCAAGGGACTCCTCAACAACTCAAGGCTTGTGAAATCTGCGGTGATAACTTCCACCCAACTGATGCGTGTCCTACACTCCAGGAAGACACCGCTGAAGTGAATGCTATAGGTGGAAATGGACCTCAGAGACTCAGACATGACCCCTACTCAAACTCCTACAACCCAGGTTGGCGGGATCACCCAAATTTCAGATGGAGGGATCCACCAAACCAACCACATCAGCAGCAGCCACCTCCCTACAATCAGAGGCAGCAAAGTAACGCTCCATCTACTGAGTCCATGCTCAATACCCTGACACAGCACTTCACTGCGCATGTTCAGACAACTGAATCGAGCATAAAGGATATACAGAAGCAAATGGGTCAAATGGCTGAAGCAATCACTAGAATGGAGGCAAAGACGTCAGGGGGTCTACCATCTCAAACAGTGGTCAATCCAAGGGAAAACGTCAGTGCTATAACTCTTCGGAGTGGAAAGGAGCTGAGAAGTCAGGAATGTGAAGAGAAAAGCACGACGGAGTCCAACGCGGCTACGCCCAACACTGGCACGCCCGCGCCGGCCAAAGACGCGCCCGCGCCACCCAATGACGCGGAGATAAGTATGGGGTCAAGATCGACCAAGACTCCTCGACATCGAGGACCCTAGTCGACCTCGACCAAACCAAGGAGCCTCCACCAGCACCAGCCTCGTCGAGCAGCCAGACGGAAGCAGAACCCTACTCGATCTCGAGTAGGCTACTCGAGATCGACCACCACTCGTCAGCCTCGGCTTCACCTTCCTCGACGCTGACTCCACCAGACGACCAGAGCTCGTCGATCTCGACCACCCTTGTCGATGTCGACCACCACTCGGGGAGCCCAGCTCCTGCTTCCTCGATGCTGAGACCACCAGAGTGATGTGCATGTTTTTAGTTATATTTTCCCATATGTTTTAATGTCAATTTGAGTCATTTTCATAGGTTTTGCATTGGGTTTAGTGTCTTTTGTATAAGTTTTCATATTTCATTAGAAATAGATGTCTTCACTAGCTTTTGTGTGTTTTACAGATTTTTGGAAGCTGTTTTTGAAGACATTTTCAAGAGAGAAAAGATGCGGAAGAGAGTTTAGAGCGCATAGGAAAAAGAACGGAAGCAATCGGAGTTATAACGAAGGAGATACGGGCATTTTAGTGAGCCAAACCGAGCTGAAACAGAACATACCGAGTCGGTACATCATGGTACCGAGTCGATACCTTCCGTCAGAGATTTCCGAGATGGAACACCGTCATACCGACCCCATACCGACCCCCCTGGGTCGGTACCGAGGCCTGATCTGGAAGTGCGAAGCGAGAGGAAGCAACAGTGGCTCATACCGAGGCTAAGGGGGGTCGGTACCGAGGTCACCCGCTTCGGTATGGGTTCCAGCGGAGCTTATTTACCCGGATTTAATTATTTTTACCTATTTTCCTTAGATAGACTTTAGATAAAATTCATATATTTGTTATTTCCTAATTTAGTTTATGGGATATTAAGTATAAATAGGATTTTTAGGGTTTGGAGGATCTTCTTCCTTGGACAATTTTTTCAGCACGTTAGAATTTAGAACACACGCTTAGAGAGCGTTTGTGAGCGAAATTGAGAGCTTTTTGAAGCGATTTCTTCGGCGAAAGTTGGAGAACGTTTTGCGAGGCTTTTGGGACGCTTTGTTGACATTATTCTCAGGTTTTTATGCAATTTAAATTTCTGATTTTTGTTTATTTCATTAATTTCGCAATGTCTACCATGTTTATGCGTGAGTAGTCGCCTTTTCTAGGGTTGGGGTGATCCCAACGATAGTTATGCTTGCAATTTTGCTATGAATTGATGAATTGATTGGTTTTATCTATCTTATGTGCTTAAGTACTCAATGAAAATTGGGGAAATTCCCTTTTGCAATTGAATTGAAAGATTGAATTGTGAATTGGATAGTAATTAGGATTTTGAAACGAAAGTTTGATAACCTAATTAAGATTGTTAGTAAAGTTTATTAATTTGTGAAAATAAATTGATTGCTTTGCTAGGGTTGATGCAAGTTGACCTATTTAATAGATAAAAACATGATTTTTATATGATTCATTGCAATGCTTGTGCGATTATCGTTGTGGTGATCCTTATGTCCTAGATCTTTCATATATTTGATTTTATTCCAAAAATCCAGCAGCCCACAAACCCCAAAATCTCTACCTTTTCCATCTCTTCTTGCTATTTCTTGCTCTTTGGTAACTAGAATTGAGTCACTGACTTTCTCCCTGCGGACGAACTTGACCCTACTATACTATAGCGGGGTTTCGATCTTATAAATTTATTTGATTGAAAATAAACCCTTCATCACAGAGCAAGGATCGTCCTCGATCTCGACCACCTTTGTCGAGATCGACCACCACTCGACTCCACTAGTTTCTCCTTCCTCGACACTGGAGCCACCAGGAGCGGAGCCCTACTCGATATCGAGTATGCTACTCGAGGTCGACAAGACTTGCCCTTTGTCGACTTCTGCATCTGCGAGCCGACCACCAGCAGAACCTACAGTCTCGTCGAGATCGACTAGCCCTAGTCGAGATCGACCAAACACAGTGGTCCCCGATTCCGTCTCTGCGAAAGTGAGCCAAGGTATGGATCTTTCTTCTCCTATTTCCATTAAAGATTTATCTATACATGGGAGAGGTTTGACTTGGTATGTGCGATTGTGCAGGATTTCCAATGATGAGCCTAAGGAGTATGAAGTTGGAGACAAGCTCTATGTCTCTAAATCAACGGATCATTGGTTTTCCAACAAATTCAACAAGAAGCGGATGGGACCTTTCGTGGTGAACAAGATCCATTCTGGATAATTACAACTGATGGACAAGAATGGAGTCCTATTTGAAGCCCAAGCTACATGGGCCCTGCAGATACCACCTTAAGCTAAATGGAGAAAGTCGGCCTAGCGACTATAAAATCTAGAGCTTGTACATAGACTTTTTGAGACATTTTGGGACTTTGTTTTGTTTGTTTTTGGTTTTGAACATTTTTAGTTTTGTTGTTTTGGGTATAGGTCTTCTACACTTTTCAGGTTCATGGATAGAACCAAGCAAATACTCAGAGGTGTTTCCATTCGAAATTCAGAGGATCTGCACATCTGTCTAGTGAGTTTCTTTCTTTACCCTTGTTTTTATACAGTGAGGACACTGTAATGTTTAAGTATGGGGTGGGGGAAGGGCTTCCTTCATGCATATTTTCCATATTTGACATTATTTGTGCATTATTTCTTAAATCGCTTATACATGGCTATTTTGGAATGCATTATTGGTCTATGAGCTTATACGCATGTCTTCCAAAATTTGAGAAAAATGACCCTCATTGAAATTTTTGAATAATGTCATGGAAGCTTATATTGAACTCGGCGATGCAAAATTGGATTCATTAGAGATATAGCATGAAATTGCCTAGTAAAGGGAAGTCACAATGAAGTGCATTATTTCTTAAAAACCATGAAAGGAGGTAAAATTTGAAGTTGCTTTTGACATATTGCATGATAAGATGATGGAGGACTTTATATTTCCATATAATGCTCATTGTTTAAATTCCTAGCCTTACCTATGCTTATGCATCACAAAAGCCATAATATGCCTTATTTCATATATTACTCCACATGATCTAAATATTGCCATTCTTTACCTTATCCGGGGATTATGTTGAGAATGATTTTACATTATGGAGATTATCATATGGTGTTTGTGTTGTGATTATTATCATTGTTGGAGTATGGTGGGAAATTGTTTGAAATATATGGAAAATTTAATGAGTGAAAGAAAATCCAATCACCTCAGGAGATAAAGGTAGATTGACCCTGCTCTCTGAGATAATAGTTTGGAGAGATGGGACATATTGTGAGGAGTCCAAAGCACTAAGTATCTGGGGCCATTCATGACACCCATGTTTGCGACTCGCGAGAAGGCAGTACTGAGGTCAGAGAGGTAAAAGCATTATTATTGATGAAAAGCATTATGAAAGTTGATGAATCTTATGAGAAAGAATGTGTTATGAAATTCAATTTGGAAATACTCCATTTCCCCGGATCAAAAGCATCACGTTGCCAAAAATTGCCCACCTTTAGCCTTTTACCAATCTACTCCTTATTTGAGCTTAAATTGAAGTCATCTTGATTATTAATGATTTGTCATGAATGAATGTTTTGCATACCCCTCCTTTTATGAGTAGATGTTGCTTTCATTTGCACATGCATGAATTTGTGACACTAGTACCTTTTCGAGGATGGTAATTGATTGCAGGGTTGTATGAGAATGAATCTAAGATGTTGAGAGTTTGAATTCTTCCCCTGAATGACAAATAAAAGTATTGCTTGAAGACAAGCAAACTTAAGTATGGGGTGTTTGTTGTGAGCTGGGGGCAAGCAAGCTTACAGTAATTTTGATATCGATTTCTGCATTTATTTCATTCATTTGGGCTAAGATAGTACAGAATCTATGTAGTTAATGTTTATTTGCCAAATTATGGAATCTATACCAGTTTCTGTTTAATTCGCAGAATTCAAGACGTTTTACAGCAATTCTACAGAAGGTCAGAAAAGCTCGGAAAACAGCTACAGAAGTCCAAGGTCAAGGAAGCAGCGGAACCAGTCGAATCAATCTGAGAGTCAAGGTTACTCGATCTCGAGTTGACCTTACTCGATCTCGACGAGCTTGTCCGAGCAGCCTTGGTCGATAGAGCTGATCGAGAAGCCGAGGACGAGAAGCTGAGCACGTCTCTACTTGATCTCGACTAGACCTGGTCGAGATCGACAAGCCCCACAGCGCCAGGCCGAGTCCGTGCCGAGGAAAAGCTGCTCGACCAGAGAAGGCCACACCCTAGTCGATCTCGAGGAGCCTTAGTCGAGATCGACGACACCCAGAGCCCAGATCCGAGCTTGTCGAGCACACCTACCCGAGAAGACCTAGTCGACCGAGCGATCCTACTCGACATCGACTAAAGGCTACTCGAGGTCGACGAACACCAGGAGGCAAGTCCGAGCCACATCGAGCACCAGTTAGCCGAGACGACGAAAGCTACTCGAGGTCGACCAGACCTTGTCGATATCAAGTAAACCCGATTCCAGAAACGCGTCGTCGAGAGATGTCCTAGTCGAGCTGGGATTCCTTGGGGCCGAAGGAGGAAGATTCTATCCGAATTTGAGCAAGTTCTATCTATGGAAAGAGATCTATCAAGACATGAAGACTTACCTAGATTAGATTTATCTTTTCCTTAGTTGATTTAATTCCTTTAAGCATTTTATTTCTCATTTAGCAATTTAGATATAATTTTAGATATAGATAGATATTTCTATCCTTGAGTAGCAAGGTTTGATCACTATAAATAAAGTCCATAGGGCTGGTTTTTCATTAATTCCAATTCAGAGACACAATTACGTAGAGAGGTTTAGGAGTTCTAAGGTTTTTATGGTTTTGGCTTTCTGCGAAAGTTGATTGTCGGGATTGTAAAGGCTTTTGAATATAGTTTAATGCAAGTTTCTTTTTATACATCAATGTCTGTTATTGCGATGAGGCGTGAGTAGTCCACCCACTTCTGGGGCTGGGGTGAGCCCGACGGTGGCCATGTGAGGTGATACAGTAAAGGTCAGATCTTTTTATGCGATTCGTCTCCTATCCCTATAAGCATGATTCTTTTGCGAGAGTTGAAGGTGATTCTTGTTTGTATTATTGATGCAAAAGTGATCTTAATGCAACTTGGATTAGTTATGTGAAAAGGGTTAGTAACAATTAGGGTTTATGCGAAAGCCTCTATCTGCCTATTTGTTAATAACGAAAGTTATTTGATGGAAAGCATGATCTTTTATGCCTTTATGTGTTACTTTGCATGGTTATCGTTGTGGTGTTGATACCCTGGCTTTGGAAGTCTTTAATATATTGAATTTATTTCGTTGAAATTCTGAGTTCTGTGTTCGAGAATTTGCACTTTAAATTTCTGTCTCCCAGTCGACGTAGAGTAGAGCTTTGTCGATCTCGAGTGGGTTGTACTCGATATCGAGTAGGGTCCAGTCTGTGTCGAGTTGAATTTTCTGTTTCCGTTGTATGTTTTCAAGTTTCTGTCTTTGCAGTTTCTAGTCGATCTCGAGTAGGCTAGGTCGAGATCGAGTTGATTGTTGTCTGCCTCGAGTTGTTTGCTTCCGTTTCTGTTTTCTGCTTTCATCACTTCTTGTCGATATAGAGGACAGCTAGTCGATATCGAGTAACTTATGTGTCCTCGATTTATTTTACTTTTTGCTTTGCTTTGTCTTTTCTGTCTTCGTTTAGTTCGTTGCTTTTGTTTGTTATTTTCTGTTTTATTTCTGTTTCTGCATTTGTTTCTGTGTTTCTATCTTTCTGCTGCTTTGTCTGTGAGGATCTGTTGCTACTTAAGAACTGCTGACGTGCTTCCTCGTGGATTCGATCCTGACTTTTCTCTTACTACAACGGGAGGAAGTCTTGTATTTATTTGCCGAGACAGGGAAGTCAGTCTGATCTTTATTTCATATTTATTTCATACTTGACCATCCTCCTGCAACAACAATATCGACTAGACCCAGAAAAGCCGAAATCGGGCTAGTCCGGGTTCTTGTTAAGTTTCTATACCAAATCCAATGGTGGTATCCACAAGAGCAAGTTCTATCAAGATCTATCAATTCAAGAGAAGATATTTACCTACATTAGATATAGTCCTAGTTGATTTATTTCCTTCATTTCCAAGTTTTTATGTTATGTTATTAGATAGATAGATATAGATATAGATAGAATTTCCTTCCTTGATTAGTAAGGATTGGAAGCCTATAAATAAAGCCTATAGGGCTGGTTTTTATTCATTTCATCATACAATTCAATTCTAGAGAAAGAGAAGTAGTTCCACATAGAGTTTAGGAGTTCAAGGGTTTTAGGGTTTTGGCATTCTACGAAAGTTTGAGTGCCGTGATTGTAAAAACTTTGAATATAGTTAATGCAAATTTCTTTTCATTTATCAATGTCTGCGATTGCGATGAGGCGCGAGTAGTCCACCCACTTCTACGGTTGGGGCGAGCCCGACGATAGCCATGCGTGTTTGAGGTAAAGATCCGACCTTGAGCATCTACTACCTTTTATATGTTTGTTGCCTATTTAATAGAGATCCATGCTAACCACTTGGATTATAAACATCAAATCCGTTGATACAATTAGGGTTTCTTGAAAGAGTTATCTAATTGTTGGAAAAGGCGAAAGCTTGATCCTTCGATGCGATTTGCATGATTATCGTTATTTATCTTGCCTTATGCATGTTTAGTTATCGTTGTTGCAAACCCCGAACTTGGAAGTTTTCTTTTATAGAAAATTAATTCCAAAATCTACAAAAGCTTTCTTCTTTATTTTTGTTACTGTTACTGCTCGATATTGACCTTCTATAGGTCGATATTGACTTCTGATTTTCGATCCAGAAAGATCGCTGCTCATTTGAGTCTCTGCAGAAAAACAGGTCGACTTCGAGTAAGACGGGTCGATATCGAGTGAACACAGTCGATATCGAGCAAGCCTTGTTGATATTTGCCAGCCGACTGCAGAATCCAAGAAACCGACTGGAACCAGTCGATATCGAGTGCCAACAGTCGATATCGAGTTGTCCCCCTGAGTCGAAATCGACGTGAGATTTATCCGCTGTCTAGGATCCGCTGACACGCTTCCTCGAGGATCGATCCTGACTTCCCGCTGCTACATCAGGAGGAGGTCTTGTAATTATTTGCGTGGGCATAATCCGGTTTGATTTATTTTATTTATTGAACTCGATTTCCTCCTACAACAAATTGGCGCCGTTGCCGGGGAAGCAATCATTCGCGCCTTAGGTAGTTAAATCTCACGTTTGCCTTGAGTTACTTTGCAGGTGTATACGCCGTTCTGGTCAAGCACCTGAGTTTGACGCCTTAGACGATCCAGAATGCCTTATACACATCCACACTAGATTGAAAGGAGTCATGGCGGCCGCATAAACATAAGCCGAGTTGATTGAGAGGCTTAGGGCGGAATTAGAATCCAAGGATACTGCTCTCACCGCTGAGAGAGCACGCAGGGAGTAGGAAGCTGAGCGAAGGAAGCAAGTAGAAGCTGAGCTTGCTCAATACCCTACCACTGAAGAGGATTACATGCACCCGACTCTCGTCGTGTCTGAATCTACCATTCTAATCCCTGAAAATAATTTTGAAATTCGCACTGCTTTCCTAATTGAGATTAAAAATAATACCTTTTACGGAAGGTTTAATGAATGTCCTCTTCAACATATTACCAACTTTTCTTATATGTGTCATACTCTTGCTGAAGGTACCACTTTGGAATATGTCATGATGAAGGCTTTTCATTGGTCTCTGGCCGGTCCAACATTGAAGTGGCTTGAAGGTCTCCCTCCACGATCCCTCACAACATGGGCTGAAGTAAGGCAGGAATTTCTCAACAAAATTTTTCCTCCTGCTAAGATAGCACTCCTCCGCCAGAAGATTACAGCTTTCAAATAGAAGCCTGGGGAGCCGCTAGCAAAAGCATGGGAACGATATAAGGATCTACTGCGATCCTGCCCTACACATGGACAGCCACCCTATGTCGTCCAGGAGATCATCTTCAATTCTCTTGATCAGGACGCTAAGGATAGGATCAACCAGTATACTCATTATGAGTATCTGGCAATGCCACCAACTGACGCATGGGTTACCCTCAACAAGCTTACCAACTACGACAATAAGTATGGGATGGCGACAAACTATGACAAGAATGCCTATGCCAGGCTAGCCCCATCCATGCCCCTCTATGAGCCTTCTAAGGAGATTGACCCAGATGTCAAGGAGCAGCACTACAGAGATCAGAATCGCAAGCTCCTCAAGCAAGTCAAGTATCTTTCTGTCAACCAGCCCTGCATCGAATGTGGCTCCCAGCGGCACACCGCTACAGAGTGCCCACATATAGAGCAAGTCAGGATGGCAGAAACTCACGAAGAGGTAGCTTACGCAGGGGGTCCCAATCGCTATATGGGGGGCCAAAGGTTCCAACTACCACAATGGAACCAAGGTGCCCCTAGGAACCCCCCGCCATACAGAGCTCCAGGACATCCAAAAAGGGACCAGCGGAAGGATGATCTACAGCTCATCCTTGACGAGATGCGCCGGAATCAAGGCACCATAAACAATCAGCTCCAGAACATCAATACAAGATTTGGAGAGCTGGACTTTTGGAAGAGGAACATAGAGACCCAGATGGGTCAATTCGCGGCACAAATTCCACGACCGATCGGGAAAGTCCCTGGGCAGACAGAACCAAATCCCAAGGGGAAGACCGGACATGTCGCTGTTGTAAAACTGAGGAGCGGTCGCCAACTGCACAAGCTAGAGGTCGGAGAAGCAGCAGACGGAACTACTGAACAGCAGGTCGATTTCGACTATACCCAGGTCAATATCGGCCAGACAATAGTCGATATTGAGCATGGACTAGTCGATATTGCCTCTGCAGCACCAGCCACCTCGACTTCGACTCCACCAATCGATATCGAGCAGCACAAGGTCGATATCGACCCACATGAACTCAATATCGAGTCCCCTCCAGTCAACATCGACTAATCTGCAGCACCTCCGACATCTGTTCTGGCTCCGAAAAAGACACTTCATTTCCCTTCCAAGGCGCTGAAATATCCCGCTGCAGGTAGGTTTAAAAGGTTTGTTAAGATGCTTCAATAACTGAATGTTTCAATTCCTTTTACAGAATCTCTTCAAGAGATGCCTACATATGTCAAGTTCCTCAAGGAACTCCTTAGCAACAAGCGATATATCTCAGAAATCGTCGGCAAATGCAAAAGGATAGACTTCCCTGATAAGAGACCTGACCCTGGTAAGTTCTCTATTACTGTGAGATTTGGACAATATAAATATGAGTTCTTGTGTGATTTAGGAGCAAGCGTGAGTATCATGCCCTTATCAAGCAAACAACACAGTGGTCATCCCTACAAGTATGGTCGAGAATGTCCCTGTCCAGGTTGGTAAGTTCTATATCCCCGCTAATTTCCTTATTATAGATTGTGTTGAAGATCCTACTAGCCCTATTATCCTTGGTAGACCATTCTTAGCTACGGAAGATGCTAAAATCAGTGTAAAGCAGCGATTGCTCACCTTCATGATAGGCGACGAGATCTTAGATTTCTCTTTTGGCCCTGCAAAAGAGGAAGTTTCATGGCTGGAGATGAAGAGCATCAGCAACCACGGGATCAAGCAAACAACGGAGGAAAGCACCAAGACATAGCTCGATATCAACATCACCAACTCGATATCGACCTCCTCTGTTAAGCCCCGAACCTACCAAAAGCCTGAGTATGGGGTCCCTGCACTCGATATCGACCCTTATCACTCGATATCGACTGACCCCCAGCCCGAAGATTTCTGTTTTGGGCCCGAAACGGTAAGTTCAGGTATGATTTCTACTCGTCCTCAGTCCATTAATAAATTTAATAAGTATTTAAGGGGAGGTAAGGCCCCGTGGCAAAGGATGAGAGTTGGAAAGAAGAAGAAGAAAGGAAAGGGATGTTATGCAAGCGACCACCTATCAGCTGAGCTTGCATACTACAATCAGGACCTACATGATCTAGGAGAAGGGCCAAGAACAAGGGGGCCCCACATTAACGGTCTTTGAGCACAAACGGAGAAGTCGGCCTAGCGACTCTAAAATCTAGAGCATGTACATAAAACTTTTTGAATTTTGGGACTTTGGAACTTTTGGTTTATGTTTTGTTTGTTTTTGTTTATCATGTGGAAGGTATTGTCTTCGTGTGAAAACTAACATTTTTAGGCCGAAAAGCATAAAAAGGATCGCAAAGAGTGGAAAAAAGAAGTCCATGAAAGTTAGTCGAAATCGACTAGGCCAGTCGAAATCGACCAAGAGGAGCAACCCAAAACTACTCGACATCGAGTAGGCCAACTCGACGTCAACCAAGCCAGAATCTTCCTCGACTTCACCATTCCACTTGACACTGCCAGTTTGCTCAACGTCGACCAAGTTCTTCGACGTCGACCAACCCAGTTACTCGACGGCCCTGTTTCGACTCTACAACGCATTATTCGGTGAGTTCCTTCCTTTACTTTTGTTTTATATTGATTTTATACAATGAGGACACTGTATATTTTAAGTATGGGGTGGGGGAAAAGCTCATTATCATTATTATACTCCCTCCGATTATAAATGTTAGATTTTTTAGTTTTGTGCACGTAGTTTAAGGAGCTAAAAACTATATAAAATATGAATTTTTTTAATTAAATTTTTTTACAATATAATATTTATTAATAATAAGTTTTATACTGTACAAAAATTTAATTAAAAAAATTAATATTTCATATAGTTTTTCGCTTCTTAAACTACGTGCATAAAATAAAAGTGTCTTACATTTGTGATAGGAGGGAGTATGTTTTATTCTTGCTTTTGGTTTTACATGGTGAATTTTGGGTAAATTTTAAATTCTTGTGTATAATTGCTAAACTCAAAGTTCTATGAGACATCTCTCAATGCTTGTAAATTGTGTAAAAGAAATAGTGTCATGGAAGTTATAATTGAACTCGAAGATGCAAAATTGAATTCATTAGAGATATAGCATGAAATTGTTTAGTAAAGGAAAGTCACAATGAAGTGCATTATTTCTTGAAAACCATGAAAGGAGGTAAAATTTGATATTGCTTTTGACATGTTGCATGATAAGAGGATGGAGGACTTTATATTTCCATATATGCTCATATTGTTATATTCCTAGCCTTACCTATGCTTATGCATCGCAAAGCCATATTATGACTTATTTCAAATTTTGCTCCACATGTTCTAAATATTGCCATTCTTTACCTTATTTTCTATCTGGGGATTATGTTGAGAATGATGTTACATTATGGAGATGTTATATGGTATTTGTGTGGTTGTTATCATATTTGGAGTTTGGAAGGAATGATTTGAATTGAAAATATATGGAAAATTTAATGAGTGAAAGAAAATCCGGCCACCTCAGGAGATAAAGGTAGATCGACCCTGGTCGCTGAGATAATAGTTTGACGAGATGGGACACACATGTGAGGAGTCTGAAGCACTGAGTATACGGGGTCATTCATGACACCCATGTTTGCGACTCGCGAGAAGGCGGTGCTGAGGTTAGAGAGGTAAAAGCATTATTATTGACAAAAGCAATATGAAAGGTGATGAATCTTATGAAGAAGAAAAGTGGAAATTCAATTTGGAAAGTACTCCATTTCCCCAGATTATTAGCATCACATTGCCAAAAATTGCCCACCTTTAGCCTTTTACCAATCTACTCCTTATTGAGCTTAATTAAAGTTCTCTTGATTATTAATGCTTTGTCACATGAATTATTTTTGCATAACCCTCCTTTTATGAGTAGATGTTTCTTTTTATTTGCACATGCATGGATTTGTGGCACAAGTACCTTTTCGATGATGGTAATTGATTGCAGAGTTATATGAGAATGAATATAGGATGTTGAGAGTTTTGAATTCTTCCCCTAAATGACCATCCAAGTTATTGCTTGGGGAAAAGCAAGCTTAAGTATGAGGTGATTTGATGTCCATGTTTTGTGCCATGTTTTATATCACCTTTTATATCGATTTCTGCATGCATTTCATACAATTGGGTTAGAATAGTACAAAATCTATGTAGTTTATGTTTATTTGCCAAATTATGGAATCTACACCAGTTCCTGTTTAATTTTGCAGAAATCGAGGCAATTTACAGCAGTTCAGAGAAAGGAGGAAAAGCTCGAAGTCGAATACAAGAAGTCCGAGGTCAAGCAGTAGCGGAACCAAGACAAATCAAGCTAAAAGCAAGAAAATCGATTCGAAAATCACAAGTCGATATCGAGCATCTTTAGTCGATATCGAGTAATCCACTCGATTTCCACCAGAGTTGCCCAGAATCGTCTATGAAAGAAGAGCAGAGGTCGATATCGACATGTCTTAGTCAATATCGAGTTAGCCATATCGAGTCAATACCCAGAAGTCGACCCGAGAAGCTGAGAGCAGAAAGGTGCAAGTCGATATCGACTACCTCAAGTCGATATCGAGTACAAATCAGTCGGTTTCACTAAGGGAGCCGAGATCGAGTCAAGGGAAGAAGAAGCGGAAAATGTCAGGTCGATATCGAGTGATGCAAGTCGATATCGACTGGACCCAGAGAAGCCGAAATCGAGCTAGTCCGAGTTCATGTTAAGTTTCTATCCCGAATCCAATGGTGATATCCACAAGAGCAAGTTCTATCAAGATCTATCAAGTCAAGAGAAGATATTTACCTACATTAGATATAGTCCTAGTTGATTTATTTCCTTTATTTCCAAGTTTTTATCTTATGTTATTAGATAGATAGATATAGATATAGATAGAATTTCCTTCCTTGATTAGTAAGGATTGGAAGCCTATAAATAAAGCATATAGGTCTGGTTTTTGTTCATTCTATCATACAATTCAATTCTAGAGAAAGAGAAGTACTTCCACATAGAGTTTAGGAGTTCAAGGGTTTTAGGGTTTTGGCATTCTACGAAAGTTTGAGTGTCGGGATTGTAAAGACTTTGAATATAGTTAATGCAAGTTTCTTTTTATTCATCAATGTCTACGATTGCGATGAGGCGCGAGAAGTCCACCCACTTCTAGGGTTGGGGCGAGCCCGACGATAGCCATGCGTGTTTGAGGTAAAGATCCGACCTTTATCATGTTTTGAGCATCTACTACCTTTTATATGTTTGATGCCTATTTAATAGAGATCCATGCTAACCACTCGGATTATAAACATAAAATCGGTAGATACAATTAGGGTTTCTTGAAAGAGTTATCTAATTGTTGGAAAAGGCGAAAGCTTGATCCTTCGATGCGATTTGCATGATTATCGTGATTTGTCTTGCCTTATGCATGTTTGGTTATCGTTGTTGCAAACGCCAATCTTGGAAGTTTTCTTTTACATAAAATTAATTCTGAAATCTACAAAAGCTTTGTTCTTTATTTTTGTTACTGTTACTGCTCGATATTGACCTCCTTTAGGTCGATATCGACTTTTGATTTTCGATCCAGAAAGATCGCTGCTCGTTTGTGTCTCTGCAGAAAACAGGTCAATTTCGAGTAAGACGGGTCGATATCGAGTGAACACAGTCAATATCGAGCAAGCCTTGTTGATATTTGCCAGCCGACTGCAGAATCCAAGAAACCGACTGGAACCAGTTGATATCGAGTGCCAACAATCGATGTCGAGTTATCCCCCTGAGTCCAAATCGACGTGAGATTTATCCGCTGCCTAGGATCCGCTGACACGCTTCCTCGAGGATCGATCCTGACTTCCCGCTGCTACATCAGGAGGAGGTCTTGTAATTATTTGCGTGGGCATAATCCAGTTTGATTTATTTTATTTATTGAACTCGGTTTCCTCCTACAACATCCAGCGCCAGGATGAGATCTACCAGTGGCAAGAGGAGCCGACCCGTGCTATCTCCGGACTTCAGAGCAGCTTCGACACATTCGTCCAGCAGTTCCAGCAGTATTACCCGTTCCAGCCGCCACCGCAGTGAGTGAGTATGTTCTCTTCCTTACACTTCATTCTATTTCATTTGTTGTATTGTCCTTCTTTTTTCGGCATTTAGGACAATGCAATCTTTAAGTGTGGGGGAGGAGGTTTTATGATCTATTTTACGATTTCATGGGTTGTTGAGACATTTTCTGTCCTTTCCTTGGATTTATCTGTACTTTGTTCGGTTTGATGTTGGTCTGTACTTTTATTGGGATATTTTTTTCGTTTGGATGTTGGGATATTATTATCTTTATGTTTGAATGACGTATATTTGGATTTTGTCTTAATTGTTGTGTTTTGTGTTTGCATTTCTGTCTTTCGAAAAAAATATCAAAAAAAATGTCTAAAATCCTAAAAATATTTCTTGTTTGTCTAATACGTCATTATTCGAACAACCATCTTGGTTGAGTAAAACTTTGAGCTTTTGATGGCATGAACTTGTAAATCCTACGAAAGAGTTGAAGTGTCAAGCCTTATTTATTTTTATGAAAATGTTTGCTTATGAGGAATGATTTGGTGATATAGTTGAGCATGTATGATCGAGATGGAAGCATGATTGAAATCCTACACAATATGACCCTTGTGAGATTGTTTTTTAGCCTTATTGGAATCATATATTTCCTTCCGCTTTTATGTGTGATTTATTCTCCTTATGTTACTACCTCTTGATATTGACTTCATTAGCCATTGCCAAAGCCAACTCACATGTTTGTTTCTTGCGGAATTTTATGCTTTTATGGTTATATTTGGCTTTAGTTTCTTGTTGAGTGTTTTGAGTGAAATAAGGTGGCAATGGTTAAGACATTTAGTAACCGGATCTACGCATGACACCCATGGGTACGATTCACGCAAAACGGTGTCAAAAGCTATCCACTAAGAAAGAAAGCTTGATCATTGAGTAATCGGGTTCATTCATGGCACCCATGTTTGCAATTCGCGTCGGAAGA
Source organism: Persicaria tinctoria (assembly GCA_037127255.1). Taxonomy (NCBI): domain Eukaryota; kingdom Viridiplantae; phylum Streptophyta; class Magnoliopsida; order Caryophyllales; family Polygonaceae; genus Persicaria; species Persicaria tinctoria. The sequence goes on along the minus strand of JBANSL010000012.1, from coordinate 33,463,498 downwards.
TGTTCAAGTGGACTTTATTTAAGTAAGTTGAGGTGTTGATAGACCGGGGCCAATAATGACATCCATGTTTTCTACTCGCGTAAGGAATACGCCAAGACCGAAAGAGAAAAAAACAAGAAAAAAGAAAAAAAAAGAGTGAGATCTAGAGCCAAGTTGTTTATTTTTATGGTTTTCCATGAGTAATGGCATTTCGGTGGAGATTTGATTATATTGTCGTCAATTTCTATGAGCTTAGTGCATTTTGGATGGAGTTGATAATTGTTCTTCAAAACCTAAACACATATGAGTTTGAGTGAAAAACATGTCCCTGGTAAGGTTGGATTATTTCTGCTTCTGAATGCTCTGATCATTAAATACATGTGACGATGTTTGTCACTTTATCTTATGTTTCTTGAAAGTTTGTGTTTTGGGTTTGTTTTTGTAAGGCTATGGCATGATTGATGAATCCGTAAGTATAGGTTGCTTTTATTGGTCGACCGAGGACTAGCGAAGCATAAGTGTGGGGAAGTTTGATAATGCGTATTTTATATAGGCATTATAGGTAGTTGTTAGTGAGTTTATGATAGCTTATTTTGTGTTTATTTGAGTAGTTCGAGTCAGTAGGGTTGAGTCTTGCAAGTTTGGAATCTACACTCTTTTTATGCTTTTTTGCAGATTTATGTCTCGACGCTGGAATGACACATCTATGTGGATTCGAAAGTGAGAAATTGAATAAGATCGATACTGACCAGAAGGCGCCCGCCGCCTAAACCACGATGCTCGATACCTGATGCACGACGCCCGCCGTCCGTGCCGATACGGGATTCCTATTCCGTCTTTTGGAAACTAATTAGGTTAAAAGTATTTTATTATGTTTTGGCCGACTTTGATGTGTGGGAGTTTTGGGGGGAAGAAACCTAATTGAGAGAGAGCTTCTATGGAGATATTGAGAGGAAGACTTTCCATGAGGAACTAAACCTCTTTTGTTTCGTCTGCAATTCGGAGACATGGTTATATGATTTGTGAGACTTAATTTCTATCTATTATGAGTTTGATTGATTCAATGTCTTTGTTTGTTATTGACTGATTGCATGTATTCCCTGTTGATTGGCCACCTTGACGGAATTTGCTTTCCTGCTAAAGGTTTGATTAACCATTGCAAGTTAATTGGATTAGTAGCACATCATAGCTAATTGATCCCCTGAAAGCATCGATTGGGTGTGTATGACTTTGACAATTCTACTTTATCAATTATACCAATTAGTATCAGGGAGTTGTGCCCCTATCTTTGGTTGTTTGTGTCGTTGATATTGTTGAATTGCATAGGGTTGGATTGATCCGCCATTAGATGAATCAAATAAGGAATGATAGAATAGAGTCAAGGATTAAGGACATAACCATTGTTGATTAATTGTAGGGAAAACTATCTCATTCATAATTATCACCAATTCACCATTATTACTTTTGGTACATTCAATTGCCTTGATATTCCATCACTCTTTGATATTGTCCTTTTCTGATAGCGATTTGATAGACAGGAAAGATATTCTCTCTTTGTGGGATCGACTCCTTACTATTCCACTATACTAGTTACTAGGTTGCTAGTTGAATTGTTGGTTTGGGTTATTCTTTTTGGTGTTGTAGAAAGGTCACGACATTCTGCAGCCACACCAAGACCCTTCTTAGCAACCGTGGATGCCAATATAAGCGTAAGGAAGGGGGTGCTCACATTCACCATCAGCGACGAGATAATTGAGTATTCCTTTAATAAAACTGAAATACATACAGGTCCTATGGAGGTAAAATCTATTTGAGAGAGGTGCATCAATTACAAAGGTAGGCCAAGGTAAGAACAATGACCTTTGAAGAGCTGGAGAAGAGGGCTATGGAAGCCCAAGTGGAGGAAATCATGGCGATCTTGAATGAGGAGACAGAAAGTCCACTCGATGTCGACCAGGGTAAGTCGACGTCGACTAACATTTTGTCACATGATGTGCCAGATTCTAAGTATGGGGTCGACATCAACAACACTCACTCGACGTCAAGTGAGCTACTCGACATCGACCACACCCTCAAGCTTTCATCGACTTCTCCTGCATCAAGTGATCCACCAGAGACATAAACGTACTCGACGTCGAGTAACCCTACTCGATGTCGACCAGAACCTCAGAAGTTAAACGATGAAAAAATTGCAAAGGTAGGCCAAGGTAATTAAGGAAATCTCTTCCCCTATTTCAATAAAGGATTTATCTATACATGGTAGAGGTTTTCCTTGGTATGTCAGATCATGTAGGGTTTTCAATGACGATCCAAAGGAATACGAAGAAGGAGACAAGGTGTATGTCTCCAAATCAAAGAATCATTGGTTTCCCAACAAATTCAACCATAATAAGATGAGACCTTTCAGGGTGCACAAGATCCATTCCGGAGGATTATAGCTGATGGACAAGAATGGAATCTTATTCGAGGCCCATACCATGGGCTCTGCAGATGTCACCTTGAGCTAAAAAAGAAGCCGGCCTACCAACTATAAAAACTAGAGCTTGTAATAAAGACACGTATTTTCAGGGTCTTAGATACTTTTGGTTTTGTTTTAAACATTATTTTAGGATTGCTCTTGTGGATTTTGTTTTTCTTCCTAACAAAAATTGTAGGTACAAGAAGTTGCAGAAGGTACTCGATGTCGAGTAAACTACTCGACGTCAACCACATATACCGAGGATATGAGCTTGTGGCTGAGGAGAGGCCACCCTGAGGTTCCCACATACTTGATATCGAGTAAGTTTAGTCAACGTCGACCAACTTACTCGAGATCGACTAACTCTGCAGCAAAATTTTCAAAAATTGTTCCGAGCTTCTTCACCCTTGTTTTTATATAGTGAGGACACTTTAATATTTAAGTATAGGGTGGGGGGAAGGCTTACTTTCATTATATTCATATTATATTTCTCGAATTGCTCATGCATGGTTACTTTGGAATTATTTATTCATCTGTATGCTTACATGTTATTTTTCAAAGTTTATTTTTATCACCCCCATCAATTTTTTTTTTGCTTAGTGTCTTGGAAGCTTTTATTGAACTCGAAGATGCAAAATTAGATTCATTAGAGATATAGCATGAAATTGCCTAGTAAAGAGAAGCCACAATGAAATGCATTATTTTCTTAAAAACTATGAAATGAGGTAAAATTTGAAATTGCTTTTGACATATGCATGATAAGAGGACGGAAGACTTTGTTTTTTCATACATTCTTCCCTTATTCCTAGCCTTACCTATGCTTATATGCATCTCAAATCCATATTGTACCTTATTTCATATTTCGCTCCACATGATCTAAATAATGCCTTTTTCTTTACCTTTTACCCATCCGAGGACTATTGTTGAGAAATTGATGTCATATTAAGGAGATTATTATATGGTTGTTGTGTTGTTATCACTATTTGAAGTTTGGTAGGAGAATGATTCATATTATGGAAATTTTAATGGGAGAAAGAAAATCCGGTCACCTCAGGAGATAAAGGTAGATTGACCCTATCTGCGTTGAGATGGTAGTTCCGCAGGATGGGACATCAAGGTGAGTAGTCCGAAGAACTAAGTATCCGGGGTCATTCATGGCATCCTTGTTTATGACTCACGAGAAGGCAGTGCTGAGGTTTAAAGAGGTAAAAACATATAAGTGAAAAAAGCAAAGAGTGAATTATGAGAGGATGAGTGGTGTGGAATATCATATGAAGGGAGAAAGTGCATCAAAGCAAGAAAGCAAGTTTGAAGAATTCTCCCCGGATTTAGCACCACATTGCCCAAAAATAGCCCACCACTTTGCCTTTCACCCTTTCTTCACCATGTGCATAAAAGTCCTCTTGATTATCAAATGCTTTATCACTCATGAATTGTTTTTGCATAACCCTCCTTTTGTGTGTAGATGTTCCTTTTATTCACATGCATGAATTTGGTGGCATTAGTACCTGTACGAGGATGGTAATTGATTACAGGGTTGTATAAGAATGAATCTATGATGTTGAGAGTTTTATTACTGCCCTTGTATGACCATTAAAAGTATTGCTTGGGGATAAGCAAGCTTAAGTATAGGGTGTGATGCAGGACCATCCAAGACACCTTCGGACAAACATATACTTGGGGATGGACCTATGATTCGAGCTTGTGAGAATGATGTCATCCTCATGTGGAAGAAGAAGGCTCCACCATAGATGAAGGTCCAAAGGTGCAAGCTTGGTTAATGACGTTTTTAGATTCGTTCAGCACATTTGACAGCTTTTTGACGTCTCAGTAAAATGGTTCGTTCGGAGTCCTTATTTATCGGATTGGGTCGTGCCATACCTTGTCAGAACGAGAACGAAGAGATATAAAACTTTGCATTTGAAGGTTTTTCCAGATTCGACCTAGAGCTTGGCCTAAAATAAACATATTTGCAGCTGTACTGTTTGGAACGAAAATCAGCACCCTTTTGTTACTATTTTTAGAGACCTTATTTACTTAAGTTATTTTAGGTAATTTTAGGAGTTTATTTTAATTAGTATTTTATTTATTATTTTCATCTAAAATCAGCCTAGGGCTCTATTTAAGCAGCTCATCTCCTTGTAAACACTAGACGTCTCTCAATGAATGAAAATCTCAGTTTGTGTTGAAACACATGAGTGAAAGTCAATCGATTCGAAGCGTGGCTCATCAATTGCAACTATTGGTATTGTTTTAGCTTGGTTTGCTTTGTGTTCATCAACTTCACAAGACTTGGTGATCCTGGTATTCACAAGTCCCCTCCTTGTGCCTCCAAGTTGTCCGCTTGGTTGTGTAAGGTTGTAGAGGCGGGCTTTATAGTCGTTGGTATTTAGTTCCTACCCTCTAAGAAGGTCTGGGGTCTCTATCTCGTTCTATTTTAGTTCGAATTAATCCTTATCGGTCGTGTCTTTCAATTCTTGCATTCAATTTCGAATCTTTGTTTCTTTCTTTTAGTCGAATTCGAGTACAGTCTTGTTCTTGAATTCTTTGTCGAGTCTTGATTCATTCTTGCTGCGTTCTTTAGTTTTCTTGGTCGATCTTGAACTGTTCTTGGTCGATTCTTGGAGTCTTGTTGAGTCTTTATTGTTTCTTGCTTCCGTTCTTGAGTTTCTTGTTTGACTGTCGAAGTTCAGGCCATCCTACGGCTAACCCCGTATCAAATTGGCATCAGAGCTTTGGTTTCCGACATCAAAGTTGTGTCTTTTCTTTTCATAAACACAAAAACCACAAAAAAAAGTATTTCTTGTTTATGTCTTTTACTTCTTGCATTCTTGAATTGATTATTGCACTAACCTTTCTTGTTTGTGATGGTTGTGGTTGCTTAGCCCAAACACAAAGCCTAGCCGAGACCTTGGAGTCGACCATCGTGTGCACATCCCCTTGTGCATCACCCTAGCCGATAGCAACTTGTTGTCCCCATACTCAGCTTGGCCGATTCCACCACAAACACAAAGGAAACCCTAGTTAATTTGTTCTATCTTTTATCTATTTCCATTTATCTATTTGCCTATTTAAATTTCTGATTTTTGTGGTAGATTTAACAATTATATCTATCATAAGATTAAAAAGGGCATAGATAGATATACTTACCAAAGATAACAAAACCTCACATATATATATATATATCATTAGAGATACAAATTTTATCTTTTATCACCTTAGCTTTAGAATTTTGAGTCCTTTCTTTTGTTAAGAGTCTTTCTTGCATTAGTTAAAAAAAGTCGATTTTATTCAAAAAAAAGAGATTGAACTTAGACCTAGGAGGATAAAATTCACTAGGGTAAAAGTAAGTCAAAAAAAAGATTGTTGATCTAGTGCAAGAAAGTTCCAAAGGACCAATTTTTGGTGATCTCCTCAAGCCCTAGTCGACATACATATATTAACTCTACAAAAACACAAAATTGAAACCCTACCTTGCAACTACAACAACCTAACTTAAGGTTTCAAATCAAAAGAGGTAAATTTCCAAATTTCTCTTCTTGTCTTTTATTTTCTTTATTATTTGTGTTTGTCGAGCACTTCTCCTCCATTGTCGAAGTGTCCAGTGCTTGTTTCCTTATTGTGTCGAGTACTCTCTCTTGTTATCGAGTACTTTTTGTGTGTCTATTGCTTCTGTCGAGTACTTCTTTGCCTATATCGAGTTGATTTTTGCCATTGTCGAGTGTCTCTCTTGCTTGTGTCGAGTACTGCAGCCCTTGCCGAGTGCTCAATTGTGTGTGTCGAGTGCTTGCCTTTGATTGTCGAGTACTCTAGAGTCTTAGTCGATTGCTCTTGAACCTTTTGAGTGCAATCTTGGTCTTGTTTCATTCATTCTCTCATATATATCTTAATTGCTAGGTTTTAGCTTGAGTGTTGATTTGCCCAAGGCAGATTGAAACAACAAGCGTGACATACCAATTAGAGAGGGAGTGTAAGTGATACACTTGGTGAGATTGTTTATATTTTCTCTATCCTTTACATAGTTCATTGTTTGTCTTTATTTGACAGCTTTTCGAGGTCTCAGTAAAATGGGTCGTTCGGACTTCGTATTTATCGGATTGGGTCATATCATACCTTCTCGGAACGAGGACGAAGAGATCTACAACTTTGATGTTTAAGGTCTTTCCAGATTCGACCTAGAACTTGGCCGAAAATCAACATCTTTGCAGTTGTACTATTTGGAACGAAAATCAGCACCATTTTGTTACTATTTTTAGAGACATTTTTACTTAAGTTATTTTAAGTAATTTTAGGAGTTTATTTTAATTAGTCTTTTATTTATTATTTTCATCTAAAATCAGCCTAGGGTTCTATTTAAGCGGCTGATCTCCTTGTAAACATTAGACGTCTCTCAATGAATGAAAATCTCAGTTTGTGTTGAAATCACATGAGTGAAAATAAATCGATTCGAAGCGTGGCTCATCGATTGCAACTATATATTGGTATTTTTTTAGCTTAGTTTACTTTGTGTTCATCAACTTCGCAAGACTTGGTGATCCTGGTATTCACGAGTCCCCTCCTTGTGCCTCCAAGTTGTCCGCTTGGTTGTGTAAGGTTGTAGAGGCGGGTTTTATAGTCGTTAGTATTTGGTTCCTACTCTCTAAGGAAGCCTGAGATCTTTATCTCGTTCTATTTTAGTTCGAATCGGTCATTATCGGTCGTGTCTTTCAATTCTTGCATTCAATTTCGAATCTTTGTTTCTTTCTTTTAGTCGAATTCGAGTACAGTCTTGTTCTTGAATTCTTTGCCGAGTCTTGATTCATTCTTGCTACGTTCTTTAGTTTTCTTGGTCGATCTTGAACTGTTCTTGGTTGATTCTTGGATTTTTGTTGAGTCTTTATTGTTTCTTGCTTCCGTTCTTGAGTTTCTTGTTTGATTGTCGAAGATCAGGCCATCCTACGGCTAACCCCGTATCAGGGTGTTGATGTGCGCTCAAATAACCATGATTTTCGCTTACATCCATATCGATTTCTGTATACATTTCATATTTCTATGTTTCATTTATACAGAAATTGTGTAGTTTATGCTTATTTACCAATTATGGAGACCTACACAAGTTTTTGTTTAATTTCGCAGAAATTGAGACACTTTGCGAGCAATTCGGAGAAGAGAAGAAAAATGTCAAAGATCTCGAGGTCGACTACAACAACTCGGGATCGAGAGGAGATTGGAACCAACACATCGAGTAGAAAAGAAGAGAAGTACATCACTCGACACATGTAGTCGACGTGGACCACCTTACTCGACGTCGAGTAAAAACCTGGTTGACATCACCTTCAGAGATCGAGATCGAGTGAAGATTTGACCAGGAGCCAAGATCTGGTCAACGTCGAGTACACTTACTCGATGTCGAGTAGAGCCCATAGATGAATCCGAGTCGAGATCGAGTAGGAGTTCGAGTGAGAGATTACTTACACACCAAGGTACGAGATGTTCTATCATGAAGGAAGATTTTATCCACATTAGTAATTCCCACTTTTACCTTAGGGGGAATTTAATTGTTTTATTTTATTTATTTATCAATGTTTTATCTTAGAAAAGAGATATATAGAATTAGATAGAAGATATAGTTGTTCCTTTCCTAGATTAGCTAGAGAGGGCACTATAAATAAACCCTTAGGGCTGACTTTTAGGATCATCCAAGACCAAGCAATTGTGTTTCATAGAGTTAGGTAATTTCGAGTATTTTGGAGAGCTTTGGCCAAGTAGAGTGGGAGCGAAGAACAAAACGTTTTGGTTTTGTTCGGTTGTAAGTTTTCTTTTGATTTAATGCAAGTAGTTTCTTTTAAAATATTGGTGTTTGTTACCATGATGAAGAGCAAGTAGTCACCCAACTTCTAGGGTCGGGGTGAGCCCGACGGTAGCCATGTAAGGTTATGCATCAAAGGTACAACTTTTATTGCGATTTCATCTTTTATCCCTATTTACATGATTCTTCTACGACAGTAGTAGATGATCCGATCCTTATTGTGTTATTGAAGCAAAAGTGATATTAATGCGAATTTGGATTAATTATGTGAAAAGGGTTAGTAACAGTTAGGGTTTATGGGAAAGCCTCTACATTCCTATTTGTTAATGACGGAAGTTATTTGATGAAAAGACATTGACTTTTATACCTTGGCATGATTCTTATATGGTTATCGTTGTGGCGTTGATACCCCGATCTTGGAAGCTTTTATATTATTGAATTAAATCTTACAAAGTCGTGTTTATTTCTGTCATTTATTTTATTGCAAAGTTACGGTTTTTACTGCACTGACGAACTCGACATCGATTACTTGTAGTCGACATCGAGTAAACCCTAGCTAGTCGACATCGAGTACTTTCTGCTCGACGTGGAGTATGTTTTGTCTTCTGTTGTGCAGCTTTACAGGGATCGACATCTTAGGTTGACATTGACTACTCTCTTCGACGTTGAGTTAGCTTCTGGTCAATTTTGAGGGCGATCTTGGAACTAATTAGGCGAGCGCTGACACGCTTCCTCGTTGATACGATCCTAAATACCCTACCACTACAGCAGGAGGGATTCTTGTAATTTTATTTGCTTGGACAGGGAGTTGGTTATATTTATTTAGTTATTTATTTGACTAGTTTCCCTCCACAACAGAAACAATGTATTTTTATTTTGATTAAACTCGTTTTGTTCCTTTGTGAGTCTTGACTAGTTGAAATAGGATAGGTTCCGTGCGAAAGCACAAAATCATGTTGGATTATTTGACTATTTTGAGGGTTTGAAATCCCCTTTTCTCTTGATATATATCATTAAATTTTTAAGACGTAAACAAGGTTATAACTTGAATAAAATAGATAAGCAGCTCGTACTTGGATTGCAAGATGTAGCGAAGGGATAATTCTTCCCTCTAAACGTAACCCGGATTTCATAGTCTGGGCCGTTACATATGCAGTTTTCCCCTACCAAAAGTCCTCCAGTTTCTAGATTGCTTAGGATCTCTCCCCATCTCTAAACCATTCATTGCCCATTTATCCCCAATTTCTTTCCTGACATGCACTACCCCTAACCCATCCGATTGCCCTTCAATTTCTTCTCCGACACCCACTAACCCTAATCGCACCCCCGATTCCCCAAAATCACAGTGACAATCACAGTGAAAATCACACACCCCCTAACTCATCCTATGTCCTTCCTCTACTGCTAGGCAACCACCCTCCATATGCATTCCAAAACCACCCCAAATCGCACCCCCAAGTCCCTATTTCGAAGTGAAAATTACACATACAGAAAGGGTTTTAGAGATGACTTACCTCCTTCTTCGACCAGTCTAAGTTCCTCCTTGGACGAGATGAGAGACATTGGCAGCCTTCTTCTCCTTCGCTCCTTCCTTGTCTCCTCTGTATTTCGTCATCTCTCACCTACTTCAAAGCAACAGTGCACAACCCTTCCCCTCCTCAAGCCTGCGAGTTTTGTTTTTAAAATCCTATCCACCGGGTAGGATAAAAAATTCTGATCTAATCACGGGTTTGGACCAAAAATCGAAATATAATATTCCTTAGAATGTGGAGTAGATCATAATAATTTCGTCTTGATTGAAGACCGTAATTTCTGGTTTGGTCTCGGTCTGATTTCAGTGCGATCCAACTTTTGCGTAACCATATGTCAAGATGTATAAAACAATGAATCAATGTGAGACTCCAACCATGGCGCCGGAATCCCAAGAGAAAACCAAAATCATACCAAAGAGATTGATAGTGGAGAGATTGGGGGCTCCGATTGATGAAATCAAATAATCTATGTGATCGAATTGAGGTCGCGTAAGCAGTTAGGTGTTTTTGTCCCGGAGGGAGTTTTTTCCTCCTTGTGATAATTTTGGTTCCAACTATGAAACATAAATAAAGGATAGTTTTTATAAAAAAAAACGGAAATTTCGCCTAGTACCCCTGAGGTATAGGCCTTTTCGTGTGGTGTATCAAAGTTTTGAATAATTCGTATGGTACCCTTGAACTTTTGTTTTTTTTTTCCGCCTCGTGCCCCTACGTTACCGTCGTTAACCTTTTTCGTTAAAAATAACGTTTGTGTTTAAATGACAGCTTCGTGCATTCTTCTTCGCCTCTCTTTGGGATAGCACAAACCAGGGCCGCCAACAAAGGGAGATGTCGCTACCGAAGGAGATGCCGTCGTCGAAGGACAAGTCGTCGCCGAAGGGAGACGCCTCTCTGACGGAGTAAGTTTTCTTCCCTCCCTCCTCAACTGCTTATGGGATTTAGGTTTTTTTTTTTAAATTGGGGGTCTTAGGGGTGAATTTTATAAGAATCTCAGTTCATTTGTGCTATATGTTAATCTATTTCACACTTATTTTGGAATTAGGTTTTTAGGGATTAGATTTCGAATTGGGGGATTGTATTTTGAATTGGGGCTTTAGGGATTGCTCGTATGATGCAATGAATACCTTGTGTAAAGTTTGGATTTTTGATTGAGCTTTTAATTTAGTTTCACCTCCTTCCTTTCTTTATAAATTTGTGGTAGTATCTTCCTCCTTTTGCTTACTTGAAGGATTTGCAGGGATTGTATTTGAATGATAATAATTTGACTAGTACTATACATAAGAATTTGACTGGTACGATTAGAGCTAATTCATAAATAGCAGAAAAAATTCCATGTATCCAACTATGAAATTGAAGTCATGTACATCTTTTTCTTGTTATTTTGTATGCATGTGATCGAGCTGTTTACGGATGTGTTTAAGGATTGCTTGGCATTGAAATCTGCTTGTCGGTATTGGGTATGTTGAGTCAGCACTCTATGATGTTATAATAAATTACATAAATCACAAGCTCTTTATGTCAATTAGTTTGCTTTTCTGATGCAATGAACTACAATATCGTGACCATGCTTGTGAATGAACTGCTTTATGTATAATTTATGATTTTGTAAGTGTTATTGCACCAAACTTCTCCAATACATAGTATATTATAACAGAATGGCATTTCCCCTCTTGTTTGAACTTTTTGTCTCGAAGCTTTATGACAATCTTGTGTTTCCCTTCTTTTAGTAAACTCAGATGTGTCCATTATGGAGGCACTATTTCTAGAACACTCGAGGGCTAATCTTTGTGGTGGATAGCAATAATCATGACCGTGTTGTTGAAGCTAGAGATGAACTCCACGAGATATTGAATGAAGTAAGGTCCCCTTTACATCTAATCTATCTTGCAAATATGATAAGCTTAATGTGAACTAGCTTCCACTAACAATCCTAATCTTAACATTTTGGGGTGGCTTCGAGCTGGATGAGTTGAGGGATGAAGTTCTACTCGTGTTTGCCAACAAGCAAGATCTTCCGAATGCAATGAATCCGGTTGGAATCAGCGACAACCAAGAGCGATGCGCTCATTGCTGTTATATGACAGCAAGTAATGTATGACAACTAAAAATTAATGATCATTGCATCGCCATAATGATTATCATATTTTTTTGTTTTTATTCCACGGGATAAATTTTAAGCCTATTAGCTCAATTGGTAGAGCTATGTGCTCATGCACATCGATGAGGGTTTAAATCCCACATATGCTAATCTCAACTTAATTGAATTTTCAACTTCTTTTCCGTTATTTAGTTTGCAATCCTACCTTGAGTGAACCACTACAAGTTTTTTTTTTCCATGACAGAAGCATGAGAGAACCACTACAAGTTTTAGTTCCTATACCATGAATGTAGTAGTGTGGTATGAAATTTGAAAGGAAACCAACTGCTGAAAATTGCACTATTGAATTATTTCAAATCCCGCGTAGACTTGCTGCAATTTCTAATGAATTTATGACTTATGTGGGATTTGAACCCACGTCTTGTGCCTAAGCACACTGCTCTGCCGGTTGAGCTAATAAGCCAAAATTTTAAAAACAAGAGACTAACATGTTCTGTTTTCAACTAGGCATAAAGATATATAGATTTCTTTCCCAAAAGGCAGAAATTTAGCCTAGGAAGCCTTTGTCTAACTTAGATGTCTTTGCTCATCAGATTAACTCTTAAAATTGGTCTGGAGTGCTGGAAGAGTGGTTGCACTATATCGAAAAGTGATCTGGAGTGCTGGAAGAGCGGTTACACTGATAAATTATATAGCTACTGCTCCATAATGCAAATTAAAGGTATGTCTTCTCCTACTCTTACAAAACTTCGGTTGCGCCCCACTGCCTCTGTCATGGGTCAAGTGGTGGCAAACCCACCCAACCCTTACCATCAACACTCAAACAACACAACTGATCTCAAACGTTTATCTGGGAACTGTCAAACTGTATGGGTAGATCGAATAAGAGTACAAGGAAGCTACCAAATCAAGAGCTTCATAATTCTACCAAAACTTTATATACCAACACACAATGCTCTCCACTGGCCTGGATGGAAGTTGTATTCAATGACTCCAGTGGAAATCAAATAAAAAAACCAAGGCTATAACAGCCTAATAGGCAAAAGAAAAGGCTACAGTTATGATTAAGATAGGTTATTGGAATGTTAGGGGGGTTAAACGCCCTCTCCTTCTCCAAGAAATCAATCAAATCAGATGTAACAATAACCTTGACATATTAGCACTTACAAAGACCAAAACGGAATATGCACCCACTGAACATCAAATAAAAAGTACGGGCTTCAACCAAGCGTTTTCGACAAGTTTTTCCGAACAAAAACAAAACTCTAAAACGACAAGTTTTGCCGAACGGAGGGAGTACTAAATAATATGCAATATTTAGAATCGGGAAAAAGATTTTACATGAATCAAATAACAACTGACAACTTTACATTTGCAATACTTTTCATCTATGCACCATCAGTAGAACGTGAAAAAGAAGAATTCTGGGAGGAAATCTACACAGTTGTGAACAAACATAAACTACCAGTTATAATCATTGGAGATCTAAACGATATATAAAAGGACACAGAAAAAATGGGGGGCAATACCCCATCCTTATCAAGATTCAGAAGAATACTAAACATCAAACAAGAACTTAACCTACACACTTTACCTTATGTTGGATCCATATTCACATAGAGAAGACGCGGCTCTTCCACAAACAATACTTATCAAAGATTAGATAGGGCTCTTGCCCATCAGGATATCGTAACTAAATTCAACAATCTAAGAACTCAACACCACTCTTTCTCCTCCTCTGACCATTGTCCAATCACTTTAGATATTGGCTCAAAAGACCAGAAAAAAGGCTCATCGTTCAGATTCGAGATGGCTTGGACGTTACAACAAAAAATGAAAGAAATAATAACAAGAGTATGGCATAATAAATTTCATGGATCTCAAGCTTATAATTTTATGAAGAAGCAACAATTGCTAAAAATAAATATTAAGAAATGGTACAAAAATCAAAACAATAATATACAAAAACAGCTTCGGAAAATTGAACCTGAAATAATGCAATTATAGAAATTACTCCCCTGGGTTCCCTAACTACAAGCCAAGAAATAAAACTATCAAATTTAGAAAATAAAAGAAAAAAACTGCTAGAATTTAATTATAAATTCTGGAAACAGAGAGCAAGAATTAAACATATACATCTAACAGATAAAAACACAAAATACTTTCAAATAAATGCAAAAATAAGAAATTTTAAGAGAAGAATGAACTCCTTCACAACCAAACAAGGACAAATCATAACTGACCAGTAACAAATCACAGATCAAATTACTAAAGAAATGGCTGAAAGATTCATTGGGAGACAACAAGCAAAAATTGCTATGGAAACAATCACAAACATCCAACCACAAATCACTGCAGAGGAAAACCGACATCTCATAAAACACCCGATAAATTCAGAAATTAAAGACACACTAAATAGTATGGCAGAGGATAAATCACCGGGACCTGATGGTTTCCCGCCAGAATTCTACCTCCATTACTGGAATATTGTGGATAACTCCTTCTGCAAAACAATCAAATCTTTCTTCCATTCTGGTAGCATCCTAAAACAAATAAATCAAACATTTTTCGCCTTAATCCCAAAAGTAGAGGATCCACAAAATGTCAATAACTATAGACCAATAAGTCTTTGTAATACTATTTACAAAGTTATAGCTAAAATCCTAGCAAATAGAATTAAAAAGATTCTCCCGAAAATTATAAACCCCTTCCAAGGCGCCTTTGTATAAGGAAGATCAATACAAGATAACACCTTAATAGCTCACGAAGTATTCCACACCTTCTCAAGACAAAAAGGCAAAAAAGGATGGATGACATTAAAACTAGACATGAAAAAAGCATATGATAAAATCAACTGGTCATATATAGAAGCGGTCCTAAATAAGATGGGTTTCCATCCAATTTGGATCAACTGGACAATGAAATGCATCACTACCACCTCATTCTCAGTTCTGGTCAACAATACGGCCGGTAACCAATTCAAACCAAATAGAGGAATTAGACAAGGTGATCCTTTAGCCCCTTACATATTTGTGATTGTAATGGAAAGTCTAGCAAGAGAACTACACCATGAGGCAATAAAAGAAGATATATGATTTAATAGGCATTAAGCTAACTAAGCAAGGAACTCCAATACCCTTCCTAACGTTTGCATATGATACCTTAATTTTCTCAAAGGCGTCTCATATGAGCTTGCATACTATCCAAAACTCTTTAAATAATTTTTCCAATATCTTTGGGCTAACGATAAATTACAATAAAAGTTCTATCCAATTCTCAAAAAATGTTAACCCGGCACTAGCTACATCCTTGGCATCTCAAATGGGAATCCCCATATCAAAAATAATTGAAAAATATCTATGAATACCCCTTGTCAACGGAAGGGTTAAAAATTGTGTCTTCGAAGAAGCACTACAAAACCTAAAAAAAACAACTCTCTAAGTGGAAATCCTCCTCCATATCTCAAGCGGGTAGAACCATATTAATCCAAACCAACCTTAGCTCATAGACAAATTACCTTATGCAGAACTTTTTACTACCGAAAGGAATACTTAACCAAATAGATCAAGTTAACAAAAACTTCTTTTGGAACAAACTACAGTCTCAAAGATATACGCCTTTAATAAGTTGGGACTCTATATGTAAAAATAAAAATGAAGGAGGACTGGGAATCAAAAAAGCATAATCCTTAAAGGAAGGTTTACAGATGAAGCTACTTTGGAAAATTCATACAGACAATTCTAGTATGTGGGTAAAAATAATAAAGGAAAAATATTTACAAACAGCGCAAATAAATGAAAGGGATAATCAAAATACATCTTGGCAATTTGGGAGACTACTATCCTTAAGGGAAAAATTCAATCGGGGCATCAAATGGCTAATCGGCAATGGTAACCAAATAAATGTTTAGAGAGACTCATGGCTAGAAGGAATCAACCGAAGTCAATACCAAAGTTTGGAAAATCAAAATCTCAGAGTATCCCAGTTAATAAATGATCAGAAACAATGGAATCTAACAATCCTGCAACAATTGTTCCCAAGACACATCGTTGATCAGATTACACAAATTCAGATTCCCAACTGGGATACCACCGACAAATTAATTTGGAAACTTGAAAAGGATGGTAGATTTTCAACCAAATCAACTCCCCGACTCAATCAAAATACTAATAATAGAAATATGGAAGAATGTAAATGGATATGGAAGCTTGATATACCACCAAGGATAAAAAACCTAATATGAAAGATAATGGTAGATGGATTACCAACCACCAGAGACTAAACAAGCATTACAACAAGGTGCCAGCACAATGCTCACTATGTAATACTGCAGATGAGAATGCTACCCACCTATTCATCAATTGCGATTTTACTAGGCAACTCATCCAAAATTACGAAAGTAGAAGCGGGAAAAATCTCCTTCTTAAAGAAGATTAAGATGAAGATATTAAGGATATCCTTCAATATAAAAAAAGCTGTGACAAATCATCAATAAAAGAGTTAGCCTTTATTTGGCAAACAATCTGGGACACCAGAAACAATTACATTTTCAAAAATAAAAACCCAAATGCAACAATCAATCTAGCATTTGAGATTATCTCAAACATAAAACTATGGAACTCGTAAATAGAACCGGAAAACAAGTTGAACCCTCGGAGTACTAACATAAATAAGACTAGGTGGACCAAACCACCGAGCAGTATCTATAAAATTAATATAGATGGCTCGGTTAAGCCCACAGACACTTGCCAAGTGGGAGGAGTCATTCGTGACTCGGATAGCGGTTTATTAGATGTATTCTTTCAAAATACATCTCGAGGTACGATTTTATAGACAAAGGCATAAGCTATCATTGTAGGCATGCATGCAGCATGCAATAAGTAAAGGGATCCGGAAGGCTATCATTGAAAGCGACAACGAGACTATCATTAAAGCAATAAGCAATGAAATCATTACTCCATGGGAAGTCATCCATCAAGTTGAGAAGATCATCATTATGGATAAGGAGTTTGAGCTTATACAATTTAAACACTACCCGACTTCATAGCTAGAAAGGGTATGTATTGTACTAGACCTACATCTCCTCTTACTAAGGAGTTGTATTCCATCATCCTAAGGGATGATCCTGGATGCTTGTTACATTTTACGTGACAAGCTCCAACTGTTTGCATACTTTAAAAAAAAAACTCTCAAAATTGGTCAAGTACTACTTATTAAAGACTAGCATTGAGAGGTTTGATATCTGAAAGACCAAAATCAACAAGAAATCAAATGAATGGATTCCCCTTAGAATTTGCTGGTGTCCAATTTGGTTGGGCTCTGCAGCTCTCCCTTCTCACCCCTTTTGTTCAGGTTCTCTCAAGTTTCCCTGATTTATTCTATTCATTGTGAACTTCATGCCAATGCATGAAGATTATTGAATTATTCCTTGGTATAAAATAACAAGAAAAAGATGTACATGACTTCAATTTCATAGTTGGATACATGGAATTTTCTCTGCTATTTAGGAATTAGCTCTAATCGTACCAGTCAAATTCTCATGTATAGTACCAGTCAAATTATTATCATTCAAATACAATCCCTGCAAATCCTTCAAGTAAGCAAAAGGAGGGGAGATACTACCACATATTCATAAAGAAAGGAAGGAGGTGAAACTAAATTAAAAGCTCAATCAAAAATCCAAACTTTACACAAGGTATTCATTGCATCATACGAGCAATCCTTAAAGCCCCAATTCAAAATACAATCCCCCAATTCGAAATCTAATCCCTAAAAACCTAATTCCAAAATAAGTGTGAAATAGATCATCATATAACACAAATGAACTGAGATTCTTATAAAATTCACTCCTAAAACCCCCAATTTGAAAAAAAAACCTAAATCCCATAAGCAGTTGAGGAGGGAGGGAAGAAAACTTACTTCGTCAGAGAGGCGTCTCCCTTCGGCGGCGGGTTCTCCTTTGATGGCGGCATCTCCTTCGACAGCGGCATCTCCCTTTGTTGGCGGCCCTGGTTCGTGCTCTCCCACAGAGAGGCGAAAAAGAAGGCATGAAGCTGTCGTTTAAACACCAACGTTATTTTTAACGAAAAAGGTTAATGACGGTAACGTAGGGGCACGAGGCGAAAAAAAAAACAAAAGTTCAAGGGTACCATACGAATTATTCAAAACTTTGGTACACCACACGAAAAAGCCTATACTTCAGGGGTACCAGGCGAAATTTCCGTATAAAAAAAAAAGTATAATTGGTTGATAAATAAATAAAGGATAATAGATACAAATTTCAAAACAAAGAGCGATATTGTGTAAAAACAACCTAAATAAGGGGTGGTTTGGTTTGTGCAGTGTAGTTTAGAAGCAAAATATCTCGCAAGTCGCAACTTAACAAGCATACAAGTACTCCCCAACCCCAACTGTTGTGTTCTCTTCTCCCCCTCTAATCTCGTTTGTACTTCCTCTCTGCTGTATCGTCGAATTTCACAATTCACACCATAACCCATCGAATCGAAGCCCAACGAAGGAGGCGAGCGATTGGGTCCTTCAGAGAGATAGAGAGAGATGGCTTGGAGACAGCTCCTCCGGCAGGTCAGTTTATTCATCTCCGTATCCATTAACCAACCTCTTCCGACGATTTGCTTTTTCCTTTCCATTTGATCCTCGATTTTCCAACTCTCTTGGTGTTTTCGTTCCTCCGGTAATTCCGTCCCTTCCAATTCCTCCCTTTGAGCTGCTGTTCTTGCAGAAATTGTTACTTCTATGAAATTAGGGTTTGCGGCAAATGGTTTTATGACCGTTTCTCTGATGTTTTGCAAGGCACGATATTTAGGCGCGATTCTTTGTTTATATAGTCTTTGGATACAGGGGAATGATAGTTGACAGTTTTCGATTGAAAGTTTGCAAAACTATGGATTGAAAGTTTGCATATTTATAAAACGTATTTGCCTGACTCTGCGATCTGATGCCGAGCGCTATTTCCCTCCCATTTCTCTAGGGAATTAAGAGATTCTGAGCTCGTGCGTGGGTTTATTTAACTTTTTATTCTGTTTACTTCTGTACAGGTTTCGAAGCAACATCTGCAGCTTGCTTACCTGAGAAATTCCTCTAGTAGGTCTTTTTCAAATATCCAAAGACAAGGAGATCTTGCTGGTATATGATGTTTCTTTGTTTGCTTTTTTCATCTTTCATGCGTGTTCTTACTCCTCTTGGGTTTAGTGGTGAAGGTATTCTTATAGGAAAATAAATGAATTCATAACCCTTGAACAGTAATACTCAGTCAGTTCGCATGTATTCTATTCAGTCTCCAATGGCAACGGATTTAGATGAGTTGCTATTATATACTCTCGCCTAAGTCTCTGTCTTTAGACATGTGGTTTGTTATAAAATATTGTTCATCTCATCGTCATCCCATTTCTTTGTGAATATACCCCTTCTGAAAAATATCTAGGAATTCCCTTATTTTCGGTGGATTACGTACAATTTTGAGACTGCTTTCAGCTCTCTTAATTTTGTCACAAGTAGCCTCACTAGGTCTCACCTCCTCTAGTAAAAAATAAACATTATCTGCAAAGATAACATATGAAGTGGATGGTAATGAGACTCGAGTTTATCCCTGATGGCCCGGGTGGAGAGTTCTTGTTCGATGATCCTCTCAAACTCAAAATAGGTAACAAAAGGTGTCTTCTTTCCCATAGAGGGTAATACCCTTTGTGGCATCTGAAGACTTTTTAAGAGCATCACCAAGCCGAAGAGAATTTGAGAGTTCTTGTTCAATATTGTTTGTAGAACAATATTCTTCAACTGAAGTATTTAACTTAATAAAGCTGGAAAAAATTATGTGGGATGAATATTTAAATTAATAAAGTACTTGTCGATTTTGCTAACACTGTTGTTTTTCCAATTGATACCTGTTCATTTGATGCTAAAAACAAATGATCTATTTCTTTTGCATCTCACCACCTGATTGTGATTGCAGAGAAAAGGCTATTATTCTTGCTTTTGTATGTATTTGAAATAGTTTTTTCTTTTGAATTTGCTTTCAAGTAATTTTTCTTTTGGTTGGAATCTTTACTATGTAAAACTGGCCTTGTTCATCAGAAACACTATTGAAGTTTGTTCACCTAATTATATTTTCGGTTCTGTCATGGATTTCTGCCATTTAGTTAATTTAAGGTAACTATTCACTTCTTATAGTAAGTTTGTTTTCTAAGTATGTTTATTCTACAGGAAGTCAGTTTACACGTATCCATGATTTGTTTCGGTCGAGATATATGAGCAGTTTTGCTCGCAGAGTTCGTGAAACAGATGGTGGGGTGGACGTGTATTATCTTAGGGAGCTGTCACGTAGAAATGATCCTGAAGCGGTGATCAGAATTTTTGAGTCTCATCCTTCACTCCACTCTAGCCCTACAGCTGTTGCCGAGTATGTTAAGGCTTTGGTCAAGGTGGATAGATTGGATGACAGTGAATTGTTTAGGACATTGCAGAGAGGTGGGTGTTGACATATGTTTTCCTTATACGGATCATAATTAGATGATTGCATTTTCTATTTTATGGCTTTGATTTCTATCCTTGGGGAATTTATAATGTTGATAGTCAGTTACTACTTACTACCATGATACTATATATCCTTCATGGTTCAATGAATAAAAACGCTACAAAACAAAACAATGTTTTGATAACCTCCATCTGTAATAATAGCATTTGGTTTACAGATAGTTTATAGTATCATCTATGGAGATTGTTTAAATTTCATTGAAGTCTTTCCTCACTTAGGGCTCATTTGGTATAAGATTATATAAGGTAAACGGAATGGAAACAAATTTTGTATGACAAAATATATTGTAGAGAAGTTTTGTGAGTTTAGGTGAGAGAGAAATGTTCATTTTTGCATAAAAATTAAGATAAGAGTGGTAATGATTAGAGGAGTATAGGAGATATGGTTACCCTTCCTCGAATGGATGATTGGGAGGAGGGATGAAAATTTGGGAGATGGGGGTAATGATTAACATTTCTAACAATGTATCTTAAATTAAAAATAGACTACATTTATCTTGTTTCCGTTTAACTTTTCAAATTTATACCAAATGGGCTCTCAGTGTTTGAATATGTAATGGACACTGTTTGAAATTTGCACTGTAATTGCTGCTGTGTATAGTAAGATGTCAAACTTGGTTCGTAATTTGTAACTTGTTACACCTGTACTAGTTCTCAAAAGTTGGATAAGCCTACTAAGATTTAAACGTAAAATTATAGTGCCATTTAAAACGCCTTTTCTTAGTCTAATTGGTAGTTTGTTGATAAGTTATCTCAATTTTAGGGTCTTTTCTTTCTACTTTTTGTCAAGTTATATATGTATATTCCATAATATGGAGTTTTTTTTTGGGCTAAATGCCAGAAAATTTGTATACAACGTTCCTGTGCAATTTTCTCCCTTTAATTGGACTCTTTTGTGTTATTTCTTATGTCTATTTAGTGAATTGTCTTATTATATAGAAATCTGACTCTACTTTTATCCTTTGATTTTTCAACTCCGTTGACCTGTCTTCTACCAAATGGATCTAGCATTTGTGATTAAAAATAAAATAAAATAAAAAGATACTTCTAACTTCCATGTATTTGGTCACTAATGTGGGAAATTGTTTTTATTATACATTGCATTTCCGATTAAACTTTTTTTCCTAGATTCACGGAGGAATGACTGTACTGTCATGCAGGAATTTATGGCACTACTCACACAGCTGCTGCCGAGGAAAACTTGGTTGGTCTGTCAGCCTTCCAGAATGCGGGGAAGGTTACAAAGGACGGAGTGCTCGGAACTGCTAGTGCTCCTATCCATATGGTAACTGCCGAAGGAGGGCATTTCAAAGAACAACTGTGGCGCACTTTCAGAACCATTGCGCTTGCATTCCTTTTAATTTCAGGAGTTGGAGCACTGATTGAAGACAGGGGAATCAGTAAAGGTATTAATCTCATTCTTTTGTTAACTAAGAATCTTTCTCAATGGAACTGAAGTTAAGAGTGACAGGCTTGGTGGTCTGGTGGAGCCAGTAAAGTATGGCTCTGATTTTATCTGATGATACAGAGGATTCATCCGGGGTTCTCACCTTTTTTCCTATACAGGTCTGGGACTCAATGAAGAGGTTCAGCCTAGTATGGAGTCTAATACTAAATTTAGTGATGTGAAGGGTGTTGATGAAGCAAAAGCTGAGTTGGAAGAGATTGTTCATTATCTTCGAGATCCCAAGGTTTGTCATTTGTGCTTCTGGTTGGAGTGCTCAGTTTAACTAGTGCCACATATGATCTACTTCATGTCATCTTTATTGACAAGTGTTGGGATCCCACATTGATTATGGAGTGAACATAAAAATAAAATATATGGGATGTAAAATTCCGATACAATGGCTTAAGTTTTTGTGTTAGAATGGTGGATTTTGACCATATAATCAAAAAATAAAATAAAAACCCGACACCACTCCTAATTCTCATGGCTCGACCAGGAGATTCTTAGAGTTTAACACCGTCTTTGAGCAAGATCGGGAGATTCTTCGAGTTTAACATGGTATCTGAGCTGTTTAGTTTGAGTCCGTTTCTTTGTTAGACTACCTATTAAGGGATGATGAATCCCATACACAATGACTTAAGCTTTTGTGTTAGAAGGGTGAATCCCGTTCTTTATCAATAATCCGTTACAGGGATGAGTTGTTATTTGTATAATTCCGTCCTTTATCTTTCAATTTATTACTTTGGTTTCTAATTAATTCTGACTTCAGAGTGCCTCGCAATTTTGTTACATTTAATTGTATGTGTGTGGTGCTTCTCTAGAGCATTCTTAGAACGGTAGTTTGTTTTATGGTTGATTATTGCTCAAGTAGTTGTTTTTATTTTGTTGTTATTGTAGACATACATCCATATCAATGATCACATGTTTATCCATGCAAAGCTAGTTGATGTTTTTCTTCTTTTACCACCTGGTCATCTCATGCTATCTTTTGATGTTTGCAGAGGTTTACCCGTCTTGGAGGGAAACTCCCCAAAGGTGTGTTACTTGTTGGTCCTCCTGGAACTGGCAAGACTATGCTAGCTAGAGCCATTGCCGGAGAGGCTGGGGTACCCTTTTTCTCATGCAGTGGCAGTGAGTTTGAAGAAATGTTTGTTGGTGTTGGAGCTAGACGAGTGAGGGATCTGTTTTCTGCAGCAAAGAAAAGGTCACCCTGTATCATTTTTATTGATGAGATTGATGCAATTGGAGGAAGCCGTAATCCGAAAGATCAACAGTACATGAAGATGACATTAAATCAGTTGCTTGTTGAGCTGGATGGTTTCAAGCAAAATGAAGGAATTATTGTGATTGCAGCCACTAATTTTCCCGAATCATTAGACAAGGCGCTCGTCCGACCTGGGCGCTTTGACCGTCACATTGTCGTTCCCAATCCTGATGTTGAAGGTCGCAGGCAGATTTTGGAGTCTCACATGTCCAAGGTATGGTGGCAGAAACATAATTGTTTATTCATATTTTATTCAGTACAAGATACTCCGTACTTTCTTTTTCTTTTTTCTTCACTGAAATTCTAGTGTCCTAGTTCTGAAATAACTTTGCTTAAGCAAGGGCATTTTTTTTGGGTGAACTTTCTTGTTTAATTTTCACACGCTTCATTTCGCACAGGTCTGGCAGGGATATAAGTTTTGACTTCTTTGTTTCTTCCTTTTCATCTGTCCACTTTTGCAAACTTCTGGGGAATGTTTTGTTTCAGATAAACCAAGGAATTGAAATTTCTGAAGTTTTCTTTCAAGAAATGGACTTTCTCTGAAAAGCTTAAGAAAGAAGGTTAGACCAAACTGGTGGGATTCCTTTGCCCATAAATAATGTCCGAGTGATACTTTAGGAGTAATTAGATTTCTTTTGTTATCATTGTCCAAGTATTTTATCACAATGGTAAACCGAGGCTTCTCAGCTAGTTGTCTTCTTCTGTGATTTATCTATTTTGTAATGGTTTTGATAAGCCTTCTGGTATTCTTGTTTATTACTACCAAATTGCACTCTTACTGCTACTTTAATATTATGATGAATCCTACAATACATAATCATCCTTTGGTTAAACTATGCAAACCTTTGCCATTTTGGTCCCATCTTTGCTTTTCAGATTATTAAATACTTGTAACTGGTTTATTCATCATTTCAATTGCCATTTTTTTTAATTAGGTTTTGAAAGCTGATGATGTTGACCTGATGATCATTGCGAGAGGAACTCCTGGATTTTCTGGTGCTGACCTTGCGAACCTGGTTAATGTTGCTGCTCTGAAAGCTGCAATGGACGGTGCCAAGGCAGTAAGCATGGATGACATGGAATATGCCAAGGACAGGATCATGATGGGAAGTGAGCGTAAGTCAGCTGTCATCTCCGAGGAGTCCAGGAAGCTGACAGCTTACCATGAGGGTGGGCATGCTCTAGTAGCCATGCATACTGATGGAGCACTCCCTGTACACAAAGCGACAATTGTCCCTCGGGGGATGGCCCTAGGGATGGTCTCCCAGCTTCCTGAAAAGGATGAGACGAGCATCTCCCGAAAGCAGATGCTCGCCAGGCTTGATGTTTGCATGGGTGGCCGGGTCGCTGAGGAGCTCATCTTCGGTGAGGATGAAGTCACCTCTGGAGCGTCGTCTGACCTCAGCCAGGCCACCCAACTCGCTCGAGCAATGATCACCAAGTATGGCATGAGCAAGGAGGTTGGTGTCGTCACCCACAACTATGATGACAACGGAAAGAGTATGAGCACCGAGACCAGGCTGCTCATAGAGAAGGAGGTTAAGAACCTTCTCCAGCAAGCTTACAATAATGCAAAGACGATACTAACGACCCACAACAAGGAGCTCCACGCCCTTGCCAATTCATTGCTCGAGAACGAGACTCTCACAGGCAACCAAATCAAGGTCCTCCTCACTCAGGTTGACTCTCAGCAGCCGAAACAACAACAGGCAGTGTGTACGCAGCCGACCTCACAATCCAATCCTGTACCACCATCAGCCCCTGCAGCAGCAGCAGCGGCATCTGCCGCTGCAGCTGCAGCTGCTGCTGCTGCAGCTGCAACTGCTGCAGCAGCCAAGAGCAAGGGCATAGCGCCTGTTGGGTCATCATAACAGCACTCATAAAGAACTTCCTGAGCAAGATTACACTCTTTTTCTTTCTTGGTTCAGATTGTGAATATACATGAACGACAGTTCGACACAGGTCAAAGAGTAACAAGGAGAGATTATCATTTGTTTGCTTAAGGACATTAACCCCTGTTTACCCGGTTGCAACCAGTTATGCAGAAGGAACTGCTAGCCGGAACGGGTTTGCTGTTTCGAGTAGTTCTAGCAAGTTGAATTCTCCCGGTGGGCTTCTGTTAAAATCTCCTTGCTTATGTAAGAATCATAAGAGGCCTGCGTTCAATTGTTCTCTACTTCGATGAGAGATGATTATTCTGCGGAGTCTTCATTGTGCTCAATGTACATTTTAGCATCTCTTGGCTTGTTTTCTTCTATTAAAAGCCATTCTTTAAAAACGTGTTTTTATCTAACTAGATCTTCATCTTTATGAACCTTTATTTAGCTCATCTAAAGTAGAAGCTGCTTAGGACACGTATCGCATTGTCATTGAAAATTTTCCCGCTTTTTTTTAACGACTAATATTGTGTCACGTGTTAAATTTTGGCCATCTATTTTTAATTAATTTATTTCAATAATTATTCTATTATCTATGGTAATAATGATATTATGTATGCACTTCTTACCTTACAAAATTGCCTTTCTATTACCAAATAAAATTACATCTGTAATTTTTTGTGTCATTTTAATTTGTCTACCAAATCATATACTTCTATTATCCTATAATTTGTGATTTATTTCCTTATAAAATTGGCTTTGTTTTTGCAAATCAAATCACATCCGTCATATCCTAAACAATACTAAAGTAGAAGCTGTTTAGGACACGTGTTGCATTGTCATTGAAAATTTTCCCGCTTTTTTTTAACGACTAATATTGTGACACGTGTTAAATTTTGGCCATCTATTTTTAATTTATTTATTTCAATAATTATTCTATTATCTATGGTAATAATGATATTATTTATGCACTTCTTACCTTACAAAATTGCCTTTCTATTACCAAATCAAATTACATCCGCGATTTTTTGTGTCATTTTAATTGAAAAAATTTGCGAAATAGGCACATTAATTGAACAAATTTGCAAAATAGATGCGGGTTTGGACAAATTTGCGAAATAGCCGCTATATATACCTAATTTCGCTTTGTACGGACATTCACTCGCTGCCTGTCGAGTCTTCGGATCTCGCCTCCACTTCGCTCTCTTCCAAGGTCGAATCGCTCTCCTCCGCCGTCTTCAATCTCCGTCATCTTCAACATGTTGTGGAACCTAATCGTCATCTTCGCCGACGCAGTGGAACCTAGTCGTCTTCATCAATATCCTCATCATCAATATCAGATCTGAGATTCCTGTGTTTCGCTTCAATTTTTGTTAATCGCTGCGCTCAATTGAGCTTGATTGCGAGGTTTTCTGAATCGAAATTCTTTGGAACTACATGATTTAGGTGGTTAATTGTCCCGCTCAATCGAAATTTTGTCGATTCGGAGGCATCGACAAATTTTCAGATCTGAGCGCTCGTAGTTTATGGAGAAAGTGAACAGTGGCAACAATGGAGGTTTCAGATCTGAGTGGGGGAGAAAGTGAATCTGGCGATGTCGAGCAGCCGGAGGGAGGTCTAGCGACCGAGCGAGCGAGGGAACGTCGGAGGCGGTGGCGAGCGAGGGAGTCGGAGGCGGTGGCAAGCGAGCGGCGAAGCGAGGGAGCGAGCGAAGCGCCGGAGGCGGTGGCGGCCGAGCGGAGGAGTGAGCCGGAGACGGTGGAGGCGGCGAGGTGGAGTGAGCCGGAGACGATCGGAGGCGGAGGCGAGCGCACACCTTTCCTCTTCGCAGAATCGTGAGGAAGGGGATGAAGTTTTTATCAAATTACAAAAATCACCCTATGAATATGAGAAATTAAAAAAAACCATCTATATTTTATTATGTGATTCATAATCTATATATTTTTTTTTTGCACAACAAAATGTTATATTTGCACAACTTATAGTTAAATTTGCATAGCGTAGTCTTATATTAGTTACAATTAGTGCTGACACTGATATTAGTTACAACCAGTGGTGAAAATTTGCTCAACATGTTGAGAAGACCGATGACAGAATTGTGCTGACATATAAAAAAGAATACACAAACTTGTCTTATTACATTATAAAACCTAAAATATTATTCTATAATATTGAATTAATGTTTAAAAAAGAATACACAAACTTGTATGAATAAAACTATAAATTTCATGAATAACACTATGAAATTTTAGAGTTGCACGACTCTGTGTTAAGAGTTGCACGACTCTGTTTTAAGAGTTGCACGACTCTGTTGTAAGAGTTGCACAACTCTATTTTAAGAGTTGCACGCCTCTGTTGGAAGAGTTGCACGACTCTGTTGTAAGAAATGCACGACTCTATTTTAAGATTTGCACGACAATCGAGACTTGTGAATTTATTCTCAACATGATCTTATTTTAAAAAAGTGCTGACGTTAAAAAAATTATTCAAAAAAAGTGCTGACACAAATAGAATAAAAAGTGCACAAATTAGAATAAAATGCGCACGGATAATATTATAAAGTAAAAAAAAATTGTTATCCATGTAGAAAAAAAAAATAGATTTGGATCATATTTGTGAAATTGTTATCTAGGCTTGATGGAATTGTTCGACATTATTTGATCGGCTTATGATTCATTTGTCACGTGCTTCTTCGATTCTTTGTGAAATTGTTATCCTTGCTTGTGCAACTCTAAAAAAAGTGCTGACATGGGAAAAAAAGTGCTGACACGGAAAAAAGTGCAACTTTAAACTCTTATATTTGCAACTATTATATTTGCACAACAAAATGGTATATTTGCACAACTTACGGTTATATTTGCACAACATACTCTTATATTTGCACGACAAAATGTAAAAAAAAAATACTAGACAATAATTGCACAACATGGGGGATTGGTGAAATTTTGCTCAACGTCATCTTATTTTTGCTCAACTTTGGCTAAGAGTTGCACGACCCTGTTGTAAGAGTTGCATGACTTTGTTGTAAGAGTTGCACGACTCTTGTTTTAAGAGTTGCACGACTCTCTTGTAAGAGTTACACGACTCTGTTTTAAGAGTTGCACGACTCTGTTGTAAGAGTTGTACGACTCTTGTTTTAAGAGTTGCACGACTCTATTTGCACAAATTACGGTTAAGTTTGCACAATGTACTTTTATATTTGCACGACACAGTGTACTCTTATATTTGCTCATCAATAGACTATGATTGCACAACATGGGGATTGGTGGAATTATGGTCAACATGTTCTTATTTTTGCTCAACAATATATTATATTTTGCACAACAATCGAGACTTGTGAATTTGTTTTCAACATGATCGTATTTTCTCTCAAATAATTTCATACGTTCTCAATAAATTATTGCACAACATGCTTTTATTTTTGCTCATCAATACTTTATTTTTGCACAACATTCGAGACTTGTGAAATTGTGTCTCAACATGATCTTACTTTTTTTAAATATAATTTTATACTTTTTTAATAGATTATTGCACAACATGGTCTTATTTTTGCTCATCAATAGACAATAATTGCACAACATGGGAGATTGGTGAAATTTTGCTCAACATCATCTTATTTTTGCTCAATTATAGGTTATTTTTGCACAACAATCGAGACTCGTGAATTTGTTCTCAACATGATCTTATTTTCGCTCAAATAATTTCATACTTTCTCAATAAATTATTGCACAACATGCTCTTATTTTTGCTCATCAATACTTTATTTTTGCACAACTAGTGCTGAAAATTAATGCTGACACTGATATTAGTTACAATTAGTGATGACACTGATATTATATAGATACAATTAGTGTTGACACACTGATATTAGTTACAATTAGTGCTGACACTGATTTGCACAGCTGTATTTTAGATTTGCACAACTGTATTTTATTTATGTCAGCACCTCCAAGAAACACTTTTCATTCTATTTGTCTCCAATTCAAATGGCTCAATGCTTCAACCAAAGTTTACACAACCAACAACACGATAGCCTATACGGGATTTGAACCCGTATCTTTGTGTTTGTACACAACGCTCTACCGATTTGAGCTAATAGGCTTCACAAAATAATAAAATAATAGTCAGATTTTTGCTGCTATCTTACTGAGATTTGACAACTATATCTTACTGAAATTTGACAACTACATGTGCAACTTAAAGTGCTAAAATATGAAAATTTGACAACTACATTTTTCCATCCATAGTGACATAACTCAAGAGAATCATTTTGTGGGAAAATACCCGTAGTAAACATGTGCAATTTAAAGTGCTAAAATATGAAAATTTCAAGGTAAAGTAGAGAGAGAAAGAGATAGTCAACAATGTAACTTAAAACCCTTCAATTCAATTCATCCATCTTTTATGTCATATAGCTGCTTGCTACTTGTTGCTTACTGAAAATTAAGAACAGTTAAAACCTATGGAAGAGCACTTTATCCTTCAATGAGCAGATCCAGTGTCAAGTGGATCTAGTTGCTAGGGGGAAAACACCTTTTTGTATATATACAAATTGACTTAACAAAACTAGATACTGAGCTGGAAGTTGGGATTGATGCCAATGTGAGCAGCTTAACTACTAAAGCAAGATTTGAAAGCCAATATCATATATATGTAAGAGGATTATTTATGGTCTAATTATGATCTTGGTCACACAACGTCAAAAGGAAAAATAATTTAGACGCACACAATAAGAACATAAGTACAAACTTGGCACCAATTGAATCCATAGTGCAGATGAATGGCTTGTCTCCATCACCTAGGCCAGCAATCACAAATTGACAGCATGAAGGACCAAACCTATAGCAAAACAGAATACATTCCTCAAAATTTAAATCAAAATTTACCTTGAGGATGGGCATTGCTCCAAGGGGATCAGCAAGAATGGAGCTATTGCTCAACACAGGTACACGCAACACATCAGAGAGAGAGAGTGAGTGGTGTGCTTGGTTAATAATCCAGCTCAAGAATTCCAGGGCATAACACTAACCTGCTTGTTTGCAAAGATGAGAACAGAACCTTTTAACTCTTCCTCCTGAAATGCACCAATAAACAGCCTAGCCTTAACTCTTTTTAAATAAACAAATGCACAACATTATGAATTATAGGGTCTTGAATCAAAGCCAGCCTATCTAGCACTGCACAAACACTGATTATGATTAAAGCTAGCACAATGTTGGATTAAATGACCACATTTCAGCAATTGCAATCCATCACAAACAAAATCGAGTTCCTTATCAATCGATCTTCGATCGATTGATAAGGAAAACAGTCGGAAGCAAAGATCGATTAGTCAGAAGCAAAATCTGTCACATGTATGCTCAATTTCAAAGCCTTCATAGTGCAATTTGACAAAGAAACATAAACACAAACACCTTGAGACTTCAAAATCGACTCCAACACTTAAAAAATCGAAGAAAATTTGCGCCTTCGGCGCAAATTTTCTATGATTACATTGCACTGATTAAATTTTTAGCATTCATTAACCTAAAACAAATCATCATTCACCTAATTCACACAGATCTCAGAAAAATACTCCAATTGAACACTTGAAATTGAGCACAATCAGACAACAAATACCTTGGAAGCGCTGTCAACGAGGAGAGGTGGATCGGCAAGGCGGAGGTAGAGCTGCTTCTCCCTGTCGTGGCGGCAGGCATCAGGCAGCGTCGTTAGCGCGACCATGGACGCGATGCATTCCTCTGGTACCGAGGAGGAGCGGCGCCGTAGATCTCGGCCTAGGTCACTCGCTCGCTCCGCTCGCCTTGCTCGACGTCCACCACGCGATCAGGACGCAGGCTTCCAGGCCGCAGCCTCAGATCGGAGCGATTGCACGCTGACGACGAGCCGGAGGCAACGGAGGGGCTCTGCTTCTTCCAATTGGACCAACCGCCGCCGCCAGCAGCCCTGGAATAGTCGTCGCCGTCTTGATCGGGGCCCTCCTGGAGCAGCGATAGTGCATCAGGGTGCTCTCCCGGAGCGGAGAGAGATTGAAAGGGAGGGTGCGGAGAGGGAGAGCGGAGGAGAGAGAAATGGCCGTGGGAGAGAGATATTAGGGTTTTATTTCGTCCATTTTACAAAAATCAGCCCATTTTCGTGGCTATTTTGCAAAACCCCCCATTTTAATTTGTCTGCCAAATCATATACTTCTATTATCCTATAGTTTGTGATTTCTTTCCTTACAAAATTGGCTTTGTTTTTCCAAATCAAATCACATCCGTCATATCCTAAATAATACTAAAGTAGAAGCTGCTTAGGACACGTGTCGCATTGTCATTGAAAATTTTTCCGCCTTTTTTTTAACGACTAATATTGTGACACGTGTTAAATTTTGGCCATCTATTTTTAATTTATTTATTTCAATAATTATTCTTTTATCTAGGGTAATAATGATATTATTTATGCACTTCTTACCTTACAAAATTGCCTTTCTATTACCAAATCAAATTACATCAGCGATTTTTTGTGTCATTTTAATTTGTCTACCAAATCATATACTTCTATTATCCTATAGTTTGTGATTTCTTTCCTTACAAAATTGGCTTTGTTTTTCCAAATCAAATCACATCCGTCATATGCCGCACTAAATCGGTTGGCTTTTTTTTAGACAAGTTAGTAATTATTTTAATTTATAATATTATTTATTCTATACTAAGCTAGCTAAAATGTTTGATTAATTAGATTTCTATTTGTTCAAGTTTTATAATCTAACTATATATTATCCAAAAAAATAACTACACCGTATTAAACATATGGAACTTTTTTTTAATTAGTTGTGTATCATAGTTCTTTTAATCAATTAATGTATCATGTTATTGGTTTTGGAATATTTTTAATTCAATAGTATTTGGACACATGGTAAAACTTCATCGATTGATCCATTACACATTTACACTGATAAATAACTCCATATCGGAGTTCAACATGATTCTTTTTTTTTTCTAAAACCATTAGGTTAAACTATCTATGATCAATAATTTAAGTGTATATTTTTAAAAGAGTGATTTTAATAAATTTAAAAACTATAAACAATAAATTGTTCGAAATTCTTTTGTAATTTTCTTAAGCTTTGAATATAGGTATGAAGTATTTTAATCTATACATTTGTTCTCAGTGTAAAATTATCAACTTTTTTTAAATATGCTCTAATGGCATAGGTTAAGAAACCAAATTGAAAAAAATTCATTAAATCTAATGCATTAACACTATTAAAACTGATTAAAAATGGTTTAAAATATTTAATATTTTAAAAAAAATTTCTCAATATGGATGTTCAATCTATGTCTTAAAGGTCTAGGTTAGAAAAGCTATAAAAATAGAATTATGATTGATATTGATGTGTTTTATTCCTATATTTGTATCAAAATACTTATTATTCTAGATATACTTAATGTCCAACAATTATAATTTTATGCTCTATCCTATTTGATTTTTTTTTTCAAAATATTCACTTAAAAATAAATAATTACAAAAATATTCACACTTTCAAACTATTTACGAAAATATTCATTTTTGTCAGATCCGGCAGAAATACGCGGTATGAAACCGCGTTTTATTAATACATTGAAAATTTGAAATTAAAAAAAAAAATGGAATAAAATTAATGAAACGCGGTGTGGTTCCGCGTTTCTCTATTTTATGTTTTTTTTTTTCATTTTCTTTTTGCAGGTTGAAGTTTGGCCGGATGCAGACGGAGGATCTGGCCCTCGTTCGCACCGACGGTTGCGCCGCCGCTCTCCTCCTTCATGGTCTGCGCCGCCGCCCTGGTCTCCGACGTCGGCTCCGTCTGCCTCTGGTGCCGCCGCCCTCGTCTCTCTCCTCCTCCTCTGACACCCACAACCACCGCCCCCTTCTCCTTCTTTCTCCCCAAACTGTCACCCCTCTTCTTCCTCTCCAATTGTCCGAATCCGCTCCTCCGCCGGCCTCCTTCCTTCCCCAATTGGCAGCTAGTGTCGGACCTTCAAGCTTCGCAGCCATGGACGCCGCCGACGCCTCTCCTGCCTTCAAGCTTCTGCGCCCTCACCGATTTCAGCAACTCCCGACTTCGATTTGAGCTCTCACTCTCGACTGCGAGTCCTTCTCAAGCGGAATTACAGATTCGGACAATTGGGGGAGAAACCATGGCTGCGAATACCGCGGAGGACTGGTGGATGATTTGAAGGCCGGAGAGGTTCGCGTATATGGGTCGTGGGAGCTTGAAGGTCGCAGAGGTTCACCGTGGGAGCCAAGAGCCATGGCGAGTGACGGAAGTCCTCCTCTTCCCCGCCGGAAGTCCTCCTCTCCCCCGATGACCCTCACTTCCTTGCCGGCCAGAACATTCGCCTCCCCGGCTCCCCTGAACCTCTCCGTGACCTCCTTCATTTTTCTTTTTTCTTTTTTCTTTATTTTCAAAGTAAAACGCGGCTCCAGGCCGCGTTTTACATATATATGTATATTTTTTGGTAGTTTTTCAAAAATAAAAAATAAAAAAATTGAAAAACGCGTTTTTCTGCCAAATCTGACAAAATTGAATATTTTCGTAAATAGTTTGAAAATGTGAATATTTTTGTAATTATTTATTTTTTAGTGATTATTTAGAAAAAAAATTCATCCTATTTATTAGTTTTGATTTCCATTATTTTTACATCAATTCTCCAATTTCTCATATTCTTCTTATTTGTTCACTAGCCAATTTGATCTTAACATTATATGTTTGTTGTGTTGAAAATAAAATTTCTAAAAATATAATTAATATTCTTTTTATTTTAAACTCTTCAAATTTGTGAATTTTTTTAGAAGAACAAGTATTCTTATACGAACAAAGTATCATTTTTTTCTTTTGTAGTTTTACCTTAAACATGATTAAAACTAAAAAATGATTAAAAACTATGACTAAGGCAATGATATTAATTTTCAAAGATGCTTGAAGACAGAGAGTTCCAATAGTAAGATAAAATACCTCTTTATAAAATTTTATAGATGGCTTACATGTTTCATTATCAAAGTACTCAACAAGAGCTAAGGACACTCACTTTCGTATGTCAGTTTGTATCTTCCACGCCCTGTTTTTACATATGGTCAACTCTATGTTGCAATATCGAGTGATATCAAGGAAGGGGTTGAAGATTTTAATTTGTGACAAAGATGGGCATTCCATGAACACAACAACTAATGTTGTCTATAAAGAAGTTTGTCATAATTTACACTAAGCTGATATATCATTTTCTATTATTAATTGTTATTTGTTTGTTATAGTCTCTCATCTAATCTTTTACTCTCTTTTATTTTTATGCAGGATTTTTCATTGTTCCATTTTTTTTATGGATGGACTCACGATCAGCTTACCGACCCGAAAAGCTCCGCAGAGCTTTCATTTGCAGTTGGTCCCCTTTCCCCCCTTTTCCACCCAACTCTTTTGTCTTAAGAATGCTGGTATCATTGCATTCAAGATTCATTCTACAAGTTTAATTATTTTTCAGCTTTTTTTAATTATAAATTTTACATAATAATGTAACTTTATGACTTTATTTATGTTGCCTTTCGGTCAAATATTTTTTGTAGTATTAACAGTTGATTTTGATTTTATTTTATGATTACAAATAATTTATTTTACTTAATTGTTAATTCAAATCTTATAATATATCCGTGCAATGCACGGGTGATGAACTAGTTATACCTTAAACAAAAAAAATTACGTGGGTGACTGCCTCCTCTTTCCTTCACCCTTCCCTCCACCCATTTCCTTCCTTCCAGGTTGACCATTGATACTATTTTTGTATGCTATTTTTTTTTACCATTGACTACTAATCCACTTTTTTTTTGTCATATTTTTTATGTTATTTTATTACCGTGATGCAATGTTTTTCAAAGTTATGTTCTGATGTCATTTTTTAATGACATTTTTTCTTTAATGTGACACTTTTTTTTCAATGTAGTGTTTTGATACCATTTTTCTAATGTAATTATTTAATGCTACTTTTTGAATCAAATCGTTTGATGTCACTTTTTTAATTCAATCAATTATATATCGATATATTTTTATTGATTCTACTTTTATTCACCGATGAGATATTTGCTATTACACTTCATTAATGCAACCATTTGTGATGGCATTTTTATAGAATTGATGACACGAGAGCATAAAATGTAATTAAACTTCATTGACAAAATCTTTTATTGATGACTTTTTGATACGGGGTTAGCCGTAGGTTGGTCCGATCTTCGATAACAAGCAAGAAACTCAAAGAAAGACTCAAGAAACGCAGCAAGACTCAAGAACCAAATCTGATGTAGCCAAGAAAGCTTCAAGAAACACAAGAAAGATGCAAGATTTATGCAAGACTCAACAAGAAACACCAAGAACAGATTGTAATTGATGTCGACAACAAAGTAAGACACAAGACTCGACAAATCAGTAGCAAGACTCGAAATTTAATAGTAAAGATGGAAAGACTCGACCTGATAAGGACTGAAACGATCTATATTGAACAAGATAGAGACCCCAACCTTCCGTAGAAGGTAGGAACCAATATCAATGACTATATAACCCGCCTCTGCAACCCTACACAACCAAGCGGACAACTTGGAGGCACAAGGAGGGGGCTTGTGGCCGGATACTAGGATCACCAAGTCTTGCGAAGTTGATGAACACAAAGCAAACCAAGCTAGATCAATACCAATATTTGCAATTGAAGAGCACAACTCTATTCAATCGACTTTCTCTCATTGTGTGGAACACACTGATTTTCATTCATGAATAGACGTCATATGTTTTACAAGGAGATCAGCCTCTATTTATAACCCTAAGGCCTGATTTTAGATAGAAATAATAATTAAAGATAAATTAAAATAAATCCCTAAATTACATAAAATAACTTAAATAAAGAAGGTTACTAAAAATAACAAAAGAAAGTTCTTTATTCCCGTCAAAACAGTGACAGTTTGCAAAGATGTTGATTTTCGGCCAGGCTCTAGTTCTAATATGGAAAAACCTTCAACAGAAAAGTTGTAGATCTCTTCGTCCTTGTTCCAACAAGGTATGGCACGCCTCAATCCGATAAATATTGAATCCGTACGACCCATTTTACAGAGACGTCGAAAAGCTGTCAAAATTCTGAACGAAAGTCTAAAACGTCATTTGCACATTTGGATCTTCTCCCATGGTGGAGACTTCTTCTTCCTCTTGAGAAGGACATCATCCGAAGGTGTCTTGGATGGTCCCGCATCAATCTCCCTTTCTTGAAAAGGATTCGTCCTCGAATCCAAGGTCGCATATGATTTTGCAAAGACTTCCACACGAGCTCCTGAATCGAACACCATATGCCCATGGAAATCCATTTCAAGAACGATTGATGTAGGGATTGACCAATCCTCGATGGTTCTCGTCTCAGCTTCATCAACTTGTAGGCCATTAGAACTCTCTACACAATCAAGAAAAGAAATTTTATGAGTGCATAATTCAGATCCCATATCAATGTCATGATATTCTAACTTAATGCACTTTATCGTGGTAATTAATCCCTAAGTTTACATCCAAAACTAGCAAGTTTTCATCCTTTTGCAAGGCTGATTTTTCAATTAATTCAAGGCTAGCAACAGTAGATGAAGTTTCACCATCAATGATCATATTACTAACTATGCCTTTTTCTATGCATTTATTATGACATAAATCTTCTCTTTGATTATCATCACAAGACACAGGTTGAACATTTAAATCAATCAAAGAATCATCATGCTCATATCCAATGCAATCATCATGATCATAGGCAAGTAAATTAAGATCTTGATCATTTTCAACATGCTCTTTAATTTTATCAACATGCTGAATATCTATGCTAGGAGAAACATTAAGTTGTTTAGAAATAGGATGAGTTTCTTCCCTTTTAATGGGTGGCACTGCAACTTGAAGCGGGACTCCTTGTCCGAACATCGTGTTAGAGCCAAAACGCCGAAGCTCATATGCCGTAAAGGCTTTATCCAACTTAACCAATTCTTCATTGGTCAGCAAATTCTCTTGGATCTTAGCTAACTTCTCCATGACGGTACTGAACCAGTCATTGCCCTGGCTATTAGACATTGCAAATAAATATAAACAAAGAACTATGTAAGGGTTAGTAAAATATAAACAACTCACAATGTGTTTCGCTGACACTCCCTCTCTAATTGGTATGTCACGCTTGTTGGGGCAATCTGCTTTGGGCAAATCAACAACCAAACAAAAGAACTAAGCAATCAAAGTATGCAATCAAGAGAATGAATGAAACAACACACAAGAGTATCGACAGAAGGGTTGTGGTACTCGACAAACTCAAAGCAAGCACTTGATCAAGGAAATCAGTACTCGACTCAATTCAAGCAAAACAGATGGGTATTTGCAAGAATTCAACTCGAAACAAACTAATAAGTACTCGACACCACAACTCAGCAACTCGACATGCAACAAAAGTACTCGATCAAGGAGAAGAAGTACTCGACAGAAGCTGTAACAAGGAGAAACAAAATAAAACTAAGGAAAATAAGGAAATTTACCTATTTTGATTGAAAACCTTTAAGTTAGGATGTTGTAGTTGCAAGGTAGGGTTTCAATTTTGTGGAGGTATATGTGTTTAGGGATAGGGGCTGTCGACTAGGGCTAATCAATTCACCAAATAAGGTCATTTGAAGCTTTCTTGCACTAGTAGAACAAACCCTATCTCTTTTTTTTTGACTTACTTTTGCCCCTAGTAAATTTTATCCTCCTAGGTCCAAGTTCAATCTTTTTTTTTTTGAATCTGAATTTTTTTAAAAAAAAAAACTAAATAATAGGACTCGAAAATGCTGATGGATGGTGATAAAAGATAACAATTGTAGCCCTAAAGATAAATAAATAGACAACCTTTGGATAAAATAGGAAAGTGGATATATCTTAGCCTTTTTATATAGTTGATAGATATAATAGGATTAAATCTAACAACTTTAAATCTGATTTTTATTAAGCAATAGATAAATGGAATTAGATATAAGATAAATCAAAATTCCCAAAGATAGAAAAAGATAGCAAAGATAACAAACTAGGGTTTCTTGTGGGTAAGTGATGTCGGCCAAGCAAGGCTATGGGGACACTGATGTCGTCGGCTAGGAGAGTGAACACAAAGGCTGTGCACACTGACTTGGTCGACTCCACGGTCTCGGCTAGGCTTTGTGTTTAGGCTATGCAACCACAAACAATCACAAACTTCAAGATTAGTGCAAGAATCAATAAAGAATGCAAGAAGTAAACAACCAAACAAAGAACTGACTCTATTTTTGTCTTTTTGGGTTTAGGAAAAGAAAAAGACTCAATCTTGATGTCGGAAACAAAAGCTCTGATACCAATTTGATACGGGGTTAGCCGTAGGTTGGTCCGATCTTCGACAACAAGCAAGAAACTCAAAGAAAGACTCAAGAAACACAGCAAGACTCAAGAACCAAATCTGACGCAGCCAAGAAATCTTCAAGAAACACAAGAAAGATGCAAGATTTATGCAAGACTCAACAAGAAACACCAAGAACAGATTGTAATTGATGTCGACAACAAAGTAAGACACAAGACTCGACAAATTAGTAGCAAGACTCGAAATTTAATAGTAAAGATGAAAAGACTCGACCTGATAAGGACTGAAACGATCTATATAGAACAAGATAGAGACCCCAACCTTCCGTAGAAGGTAGGAACCAATATCAATGACTATATAACCCGCCTCTGCAACCCTACACAACCAAGCGGACAACTTGGAGGCACAAGGAGGGGGCTTGTGGATACTAGGATCACCAAGTCTTGCGAAGTTGATGAACACAAAGCAAACCAAGCTAGATCAATACCAATATTTGCAATTGAAGAGCACAACTCTATTCAATCGACTTTCTCTCATTGTGTGGAACACACTGATTTTCATTCATGAATAGACGTCATATGTTTTACAAGAAGATCAGCCTCTATTTATAACCCTAAGGCCTGATTTTAGATAGAAATAATAATTAAAGATAAATTAAAATAAATCCCTAAATTACATAAAATAACTTAAATAAAGAAAGTTACTAAAAATAACAAAAGAAAGTTCTTTATTCCCGTCAA
Source organism: Persicaria tinctoria (assembly GCA_037127255.1). Classification (NCBI taxonomy): domain Eukaryota; kingdom Viridiplantae; phylum Streptophyta; class Magnoliopsida; order Caryophyllales; family Polygonaceae; genus Persicaria; species Persicaria tinctoria. The sequence goes on along the minus strand of JBANSL010000012.1, from coordinate 33,424,395 downwards.
AACAGTGACAGTTTGCAAAGATGTTGATTTTCGGCCAGGCTCTAGCTCTAATATGGAAAAACCTTCAACAACAAAGTTGTAGATCTCTTCGTCCTTTTTCCAACAAGGTATGGCACGCCTCAATCCGATACATATTGAATCCGTACGACCCATTTTGCAGAGACGTCGAAAACCTGTCAAAATTCTGAACGAAAGTCTAAAACGTCATTTGCACCTTTGGATCTTCTCCCATGGTGGAGCCTTCTTCTTCCTCTTGAGAAGGACATCATCCGAATGTGTCTTGGATGGTCCCGCATCACTTTTATTCATTGATGACATTTGTGACATTGTTTGTTGATGACATTTTTATTGATAACATTGTTATACAGTTGATAACATATGAGCATAAAATGTGATTACACTTCATTGATCACATTGTTTGTTAACATTTTTAAAAAGGTCAGTCGGACAAATTTCCTCTTTTTTATAACACTATTTTTACTTTGATGCAACTTTTATAATGAAATGGTTTTATTAGTTTGATATACGATAAATTTGTTTATCTTAATAGATTGATATGAGAGGCAAAAGTTATTGTGAAACGAATAATACGGTGTAACGGTGGAACGAATGAATCTTATATTATATTCATATGAATATGAATATGACACTATGTGAATATGAATATATGAATATTATGGTGTTTTGATATAAATACGGTGTTATTCATTTTATGTTATTTGAATATAAATAATATTATATAATAACTTTCTGGTAAGGATATACCTTACAATGTAACGAGGGGCAGATGAAGGGATGAAAAAACACGACAGGATGGTTGTAATTCAATGCAGTTTCAAATTCTCAACTGAAGGGGACTCCTGTTTTTATATAACCCGACCAATCATGGAAAAATGCTAGCCCTCCAAAAGGCTCTCTCCTCTCTCTAGAATTTCTAGAGAGAGTGAGTTTCAATCACAGCCTTGACTGTCCAACTCCGGTTGCGGCCGCTCCATCCCGGCTTTGGCCGTCTCACCCCGGCCGCCTCCGAACCCCCGTTGCGCCGACAAGCCTTTGTCTGTTTGGTGTGATGAAATACATGTATGTGGCAAATCCCTAATTTGTTTACCCTTTTCGGAGTCCGATCAAGTCCAAAATCAAATTGGGGATCTCTTTGATTTTTGCTTTTTGTCTCCAAAACCATCTTCTTCCATACCCAAATTGTTCATTTATTCTCTATTTGTCACCCAAATTGTCAATTTGTGTTTCGATCTGGGGATTTGGGTTTCGCCTTCGTTCGTCGTGCCTCATTGCGGCTTCGAGTTCTGTTTACTGGGGCTTCGGCTCCTTGTGTAATCTCCGGTCTCCTTCCGCTTCTGGACTGTGGTTTCCGGCGAGCCCCCTCGACGCTGCCGGCTTGTAATCTCCTCCGACTTGGCTTGGGTTGATTGTTCCTTCGGCTGGGGCTCTCTCCCGGTTGTGGTCCGGGCTCGGCTATTGGGGCGCACCCATCCGGCTTTTCTCGACGCCGACCTGTAATCTCCTTCGCCGGTGGCCTGGTGGCCGTCCGTTCGGAGCTACTTGGCGTGCAAGCAATTTTGTGCTCCTCCGTCTTTGGCTATGGAATTTTGGAAAAAAAAAATCTTGTTGCTCAAGCTCCGTGAATTCCTGGATTTCCTGGATTTTACGGCATATGGTTCAAGCTTCCCTTACAAGCTTGAGGATAAAATTGGGTGGGGACTTCCGCCTCCCAAAAAAAAAATATTATTATATATATATATATAAATAATGCTAGATCTATCAAATTGGAGGTGGTATGGTTTTCTGGCTTTGGGGCTAACAATGTAAAGCAGAGCTCTTCTCTTTTGTCGACGTGCGAGAGGTCGCGGACGTGATCTGTTGTGAGCCTAATTTGCCATGTTTTAGATATACTTTTATATCGATTTCTGTATACATTGCATTCATATGGGCTTAGATAATACAGAATCTATGTAGTTTGTGTTCATTTGCCAAATTATGGAATCTACACCAGTTTCTGTTTAATTTGCAGAAATCGAGGTATTTACAGCAATTCTACAGAAAGTCGGAAAGGCTCGGAAAATCGCTACAAAAGTCCAAGATCAAAGCAGCGGAACAAGTCTGAGAGTCAGGTCTACTCGATCTCGAGTAGTCTTACTCGACATAGACAAGCAGGCCTGGTCGACAGACCATGGTCGAGAGAGCCAGACAACCCGAGCTCCGGACTCAACTCGACCTCGAGGACCCTTTGTCGAGGTCGACGAAGCCACAACACTAGATCCGGAGTCCATCGAGGAGAGCTACTCGAGAAACCCTAGTCGGCGAGCCACCTTACTCGAGGTCGACTAGGGCTTGTCGAGATCGACGAGCACCTGAGTCCTTGTCCGAGCCAGTCGAGCACACCGACCCGAGGAGGCCTTGTCGATGGCCAACCGTACTCAAGATCGACGAGAGGTGGTCGAGGTCGACAAGAGCCCAGGAGCCAGATCCGAGCCACATCGAGCAGAAGCCACCTGTTGTGAGCAGAATCTGCCATGTTTTACAGCAACTTTTATAACGATTTCTGTATACATTTCATGAATTTGGGCTAAGATAGTACAGAATCTGTGTAGTTTATGTTTATTTGCCAAAATTATGGAATCTACACCAGTTTCTGTTTAAATCGCAGAAATCGAGGCATTTACAGCAATTCTACAGAAGGTCGGAAAAAGCTCGGAAAATCACTACAGAAGGCCAAGGTCAAAGCAGCAGAACAATTCCGAGAGTCAGGTCTACTCGATCTCGAGTGACCTTACTCGACCTAGACAAGCAGGCCTAGTCGACAGGCACTGCTCGAGAAGCCAGACCACCAAGCTCCGGACCCAACTCGATCTCAACTAAGTCTGGTCGAGATCGACGAATCCCAGACGTCCACATCCGGAGTCGTCGAGGAAGAGTTGTCCGAGGACGAAGCCGACCAGGAGACTCGCTGCCAGCGACTCCATTCGCTGCAGCGGACCGCTCGCTGCCGCGGACGAAGCCATTCGCTGCCAGCGGAAGTGCCAGCTCGCGGGAGCGGAAGCCACACCCAACTCGACCTCGAGGAGGTCTTGTCGAGGTCGACGAAGATCCTGAGACTTGTCCGAGCTTGTCCGAGCCAGTCGAGCACACCAACCCGAGAAGATCCTACTCGAGCTCGACTAGGCTAAAGTCGAGATCGACGAAGCACCAGTGACCATGACGAGCCACATCGAGCCAGACGAAGCCATGACGAGCCACCTTACTCGAGCTCAAGGAGGCGAGGTCGAGCTCGACAAGAGACCAGTTCCAGAAGCGTCGTCGACTTGTCTAATCCGAGTAGACTTGAGGTTGCTTGGGCGCGAAGTTGCTGAATTCTATCCGAAGTCTATCAAGTCTATCCATGGAAGGCGGAATCTATCAACATCATGAAGACTACCTTAATTAGTTTTATCTTTTCCTTTTTTAGATATAATTCCTTTTAAGCATTTATTTATCATTAAGCATTATAGATATAATTTTAGATATAGATATAGATGTTCTATCCTAGATTAGCGGGATTGGAGCACTATAAATAAAGCCCTAGGGGCTGAGCATTAGGCATCTTACATACATTCAATTGAGAGACAAGTAGTAGTTTAGGAGTTCTAAGGTTTTTAGGGTTTTGGCGGTTTGCGACAGTTGATTGCCAGAATTGTAAAAAGCTTTGAATTTAGTTTGTTTAATGCAAGTTTCTTTCCATCAATTCAAAGATGTCTGTTATTGCGATGAGGCGTGAGTAGTCCACCCACTTCTGGGGCTGGGGTGAGCCCGACGGTGGCCATGTGAGGCGATGCGATAAAGGTCAGATTTTTATGCGATTTGTCTTCTATCCCTAAGAGCATGATTCTTTTGCGAGAGTTGAAGGTGATCCTTGTTTGTATTATTGAAGCGAGAGTGAATTTAATGCAACTTGGATTAATTATGTGAAAAGGGTTAGTAACAATTAGGATTTATGCGAGAGCCTCTATGTGCCTAGTTGTTAATAACGAAAGTTATTTGATGGAAAGCATGATCTTTTATGCCTTTATGTGTTGTTTTGCATGGTTATCGTTGTGGTGTCGAAACCCTAGCCTTGGAAGTCTTTAGTTTATTGATTTATTTCATCGAAATCTGTGTTCTGTGTTCGAAAAGCATTTGCATTTAAGGTTTCTGTTATTTTTCTGTTTCTAGTCGACATAGACCAGTCTCTCATCGATCTCGAGTTGCTCTTGTCGAGGTCGAGTACAGTTTGGTCTAGGTCGAGTTGTTTTCTTCTGTTTTCTTCGATTTCCAGTTTCTGTGTTTACAGTTTCTACTCGAGATCGAGTTACTGTTGTCGAGGTCGAGTTGATCCTTGCTTGTCGAGTTGTTTGCTTTTGCTTTTGTTTACTGTTTTCTGCTACGGTCTTATCGACCTAGAGGACAGCTTGTCGACTTCGACTAGCTTCTGTGTCCTCGAGTTAGTTTCTGTCTTTGCATTCGTTTTTGCTTTGTTCTTTGTTTTGCTTTCTTGTTTTCTGTCTTTTATTTATTTGCTTTAGTTGCCCTTGCCGGGTTTATTTCTGTTTCTGCATTTCTGTCTTTTACTGCTTTTGTGAGAATCTGATAGCTACCTGAGAACTGCTGACGTACTTCCTCGTGGATTCGATCCTGACTTTACTCTTACTACAACGGGAGGAAGTCTTGTAATTATTTGCTGAGACAGGGGAGTCTATCTGAACTATATCTTATTCCATACTTGACTTACTCCTACAACAACACCACCCGAGGAGTCCAGCCTTACTCGAGGTCGAGTGACCCAACTCGAGGTCGAGTAGAGACCGTGTCCAACAGCTTCTCGACCAGCCTTGTCCGAGTAGAGTTGGAGTTCCTTGAGCGCAAAGGCGAAGATTCTATCCGATTTGATCAAGTTCTATCCAAGAGGAGACAAGATCTATCGAGACATGAAGACCTACCATAATTAGTTTTATCTTTTCCATTTAAGATTTAATTCCTTTAAACATTTTAATTATCATTGAGCACTTTAGAGATAGTTTTATATAAGAGATAAATATCTTCTTTCCTAGAATAGCTAGGGAATGAAGCCTATAAATAAAGCCCTAGGGGCTGGTTTTTCAGGCATTCAATTTTTCAGTAGGAGAAGTAGTAGGGGAGAAAGAGAGAGAGAGTGAGCGGCCGATTGGAGTTGTAAAGCGAGAGCGGAATTGGCTTCAAGCGGTTGTAAACTTTGTTTTATTTTTATGCAAGTAGTTTTCTTTCAATCAATGATGTCTGTAATTGCGATGGAGCGCGAGTAGTCAACCCACTTCTAGGGTTGGGGCGAGCCCGGCGATAGCCATGCATATTTGAGGTAAAGATCGAACCTTTGTCATATTATGAGCATTTTCCTACTTGTTGATGTGTTTATTGCCCATCTAATGGAGATCCATGCTAACAACTTGGATTATAAACATAAAATCAGTAGAGACAATTATGGTTCCTTGAGAGAGTTGTCTAATTGTTGGAAAAGGCGAAAGCTTAATCCTTTAATGCGAATAACATGATTATTTGTTTGATTCTGCCTTATGCATGCTTGGTTATCGTTGTTGCAAACCCCAATCTTGGAAGTCTTTTACATTCAGTTTAGTTCGAAACCCCGAAAGCATTTGTTTTTACTTTTCTTTATTTGTTTTGTTCCCTGCCCTTACTCGATCTCGACTTACCTTAGTCGATCTCGAGTACACTAATTCCCGATCTAGCATCGCTGTAGCTTATCCTGTGCAGGAGATCGACAGAGACAACTCGACATCGACCAGTCTTACTCGACATCGAGTAGCCTTTGTCGACATCGAGTAGCTTTTGCCGAGGACTCCTGCCTTGTTCGACTGCCCGAGCTTCTGTCGACTGACCCTAGTCGAGCTCGAGCACCTGTTGTCGACTTCTGCCCGTGAGATTCCACCACTACCTAGGATCCGCTGACACGCTTCCTCGTGGATCGATCCTGACTTCCGCTGCTACATCAGGAGGAGGTCTTGTATTTATTTTGCGTGGGCATAGTCTGGTTTGAATTATACTTTATATTTTGAACTCGATTTCCTCCTACAACAAAATTGCAATTTTGTTGTAGGAGGAAATCGAGTTTAAAATATAAAATATAAATCAAACCAAATATGAATGCAATGTATACAGAAATCGACTAAGGTAAGTCGATGTCGAGTTGTCTCTGTCGATCTCCTGCACAGGATAAGCTACAGCGATGCTAGATCGGGAATTAGTGTACTCGAGATCGACTAAGGTAAGTCGAGATCGAGTAAGGGCGGGGAACAAAACAAATAAAGAAAAGTAAAAACAAATGCTTTCGGGGTTTCGAACTAAACTGAATGTAAAAGACTTCCAAGATTGGTGTTTGCAACAATGATAACCAAGCATGCATAAGGCAGAATCAAACAAATAATCATGTGATTCGCATTAAAGGATTAAGCTTTCGCCTTTTCCAACAATTAGACAACTCTCTCAAGGAACCCTAATTGTCTCTACTGATTTTATGTTTATAATCCAAGTTGTTAGCATGGATCTCCATTAGATGGGCAATAAACACATCAACAAGTAGGAAAATGCTCATAATATGACAAAGGTTCGATCTTTACCTCAATTATTTATGGCTATCGCCGGGCTCGCCCCAACCCTAGAAGTGGGTTGACTACTCGCGCTCCATTGCAATCACAGACATCATTGATTGAAAGAAAACTACTTGCATAAAAATAAACCAAAGTTTACAACCGCTTGAAGCCAATTCTGCTCTCGCTTCACAACTCCAATCGGCCGCTCACTCTCTCTCTCTTTCTCCCCTACTACTTCTCCTACTGAAAAATTGAATGCCTGAAAAACCAGCCCCTAGGGCTTTATTTATAGGCTTCATTCCCTAGCTATTCTAGGAAAGAAGATATCTATCTCTTATCTAAAACTATCTCTAAAGTGCTCAATGATAATTAAAATGTTTAAAGGAATTAAATCTTAAATGGAAAAGATAAAACTAATTATGGTAGGTCTTCATGTCTTGATAGATCTTGTCTCCTCTTAGATAGAACTTGATCAAATCGGATAGAATCTTCGCCTTTGCGCTCAAGGAACTCCAACTCTACTCGGACAAGGCTAGTCGAGAAGCTGCTGGACACGGTCTCTACTCGAGCTCGAGTTGGGTCACTCGACCTCGAGTAAGGCTGGACTCCTCGGGTGGCTTCTGCTCGATGTGGCTCGGATCTGGCTCCTGGGCTCTTGTCGACCTCGATCACCTCTCGTCGATCTCGAGTACTGTTGGCCATCGACAAGGCCTCCTCGGGTCGGTGTGCTCGACTGGCTCGGACAAGGACTCAGGTGCTCGTCGATCTCGACAAGCCCTAGTCGACCTCGAGTAAGGTGGCTCGCCGACTAGGGTTTCTCGAGTAGCTCTCCTCGATGGACTCCGAATCTAGTGCTGTGGCTTCGTCGACCTCGACAAAGGGTCCTCGAGGTCGAGTTGAGTCCGGAGCTCGGGTTGCCTGGCTCTCTCGACCATGGTCTATCGACCAGGCCTGCTTGTCTATGTCGAGTAAGACTACTCGAGGTCGAGTAGACCTGACTCTCAGACTTGTTCCGCTGCTTTGATCTTGGACTTTTGTAGCGATTTTCCGAGCCTTTCCGACTTTCTGTAGAATTGCTGTAAATGACTCAATTTCTGCGAATTAAACAGAAACTGGTGTAGATTCCATAATTTGGCAAATAAACACAAACTACATAGATTCTGTATTATCTAAGCCCATATGAATGCAATGTATACAGAAATCGATATAAAAGTATATCTAAAACATGGCAAATTAGGCTCACAACAAACACCCCATACTTAAGCTTGCTTGTCCTCAAGCAATACTTTTAATTGTCATTCAGGGGAAGAAATCAAAACTTTCAACATCTCAGATTCATTTTTATATGTCCCTGCAATCAATTACCATCCTCGAAAAGGTACTAGTGTCACAGATTCATGCATGTGCAATTATACCAAAGCAACATCTACTCACAAAAGGAGGGTTATGCAAAACATTTTATGTGACAAAGCATTGATAATCAAGAAGACTTTAATTTAAGCTCAAATAAGGAGTAGATTGGTAAAAGGCTAAAGGTGGGCAAATTTTGGCAATGTGGTGCTAATGATCCGGGGAAATGGAGTACTTTCCAAACTGTATTTCCACATTCCTTCTCCATTTGATTCATCACCTTTCATATTGCTTTTATTCATAATATTGCTTTTACCTCTCTGACCTCAGCACTGCCTTCTCGCGAGTCGCAAACATGGGTGTCATGAATGGCCCCGGATACTTAGTGCTTTGGACTCCTCACAATGTGTCCCATCTCTCCAAACTATTATCTCAGAGAGCAGGGTCAATCTACCTTTATCTCCTGAGGTGATTGGATTTTCTTTCACTCATTAAATTTTCCATATATTTCAAACAATTTCCTTCCAAACTCCAATAATGATAATAATCACAACAACTATATAACATCTCCATAATGTAACATCATTCTCAAAAAATCCCCGGATAAGGTAAAGAATGGCAAATATTTAGATCACGTGGAGCAATAATTTAAATAAGGCATATTATGGCTTTTGTGATGCATAAGCATAGGTAAGGCTAGGAATTTAAACAAATGAGCATTATATGGAAATATAAAGTCCTCCATCATTTTATCATGCAACATGTCAAAAGCAACTTCAAATTTTACCTCCTTTCATGGTTTTCAAGAAAATATGCACTTCATTGTAACTTCCCTTTACTAGGCATTTTCATGCTATATCTCTAATGAATCCAATTTTGCATCGTCGAGCCACATCGAGCAGAAGCCACCCGAGGAGTCAAGCCTTACTCGAGGTCGAGTGACCCAACTCGAGGTCGAGTAGAGACCGTGTCTAGCAGCTTCTCGACTAGCCTTGTCCGAGTAGAGTTGGAGTCGCTTGGGCGCGAAGGCGGAAGATTCTATCCCGATCTATCAAGTTCTATCCAAGAGGAGACAAGATCTATCAAGACATGAAGACCTACCATAATTAATTTTATCTTTTCCATTTAAGAATTAATTCCTTTAAACATTTTAATTATCATTGAGCACTTTAGATATAGTTTTAGATAAAGATAGATATCTTCTTTCCTAGAATAGCTAGGGAATGAAGGCTATAAATAAAGCCCTAGGGGCTCAGTTTTAAGCATTCAATTCCAGTTAGATTCAATTTTCGATAGGGGAAGTAGTAGGAGAGAAAGAAAGAGAGTGAGCGGCCGATTGGAGTTGTGAAGCGAGAGCGGAATTGGCTTCAAGCGGTTGTAAACTTTTGTTTATTTTTTATGCAAGTTGTTTTCTTTCAATCAATGATGTCTGTGATTGCGATGGAGCGCGAGTAGTCAACCCACTTCTAGGGTTGGGGCGAGCCCGACGATAGCCATGCATATTTGAGGTAAAGATCCGACCTTTATCATATTTTGAGCGTTTCCCTACTTGTTGATGTGTTTATTGCCCATCTAATGGAGATCCATGCTAACAACTTGGATTATAGTAGAGACAATTAGGGTTTCTTGAGAGAGTTGTCTAATTGTTGGAAAAGGCGAAAGCTTAGTCCTTTAATGCGAATTATATGATAATCTGTTTGGTTCTACCTTATGCATGCTTGGTTATTGTCGTTGCAAACCCCAATCTTGGAAGTCTTTTACATTCAGTTTAGTTCGAAACCCCAAAAGCATTTGTTTTTACTTTTCTTTATTTTTGTTCGTTTTCGTTCCCTGCTCTACTCGATCTCGACTTACCTTAGTCGACCTCAAATTGCTGATTCTCGACCTAGAGTCGCTGTTGCTTAAAGTGTACAGGAATCGACAAGCCCCAACTCGATATCGACGAAGCTTACTCGACCTCAAGTAGCTTCTGGTCGAGATCGACCACCCCTTGTCGACCTGTGCTGCTGTGTTCGACTGTTTGAGCTTCTGTCGAGTTGCTGTACTCGAGCTCGAGCACCTGTTGCCGACTTCTGTCCGTGAGATTCCATTGCTGCCTAGGATCCGCTGACACGCTTACTCGTGGATCGATCCTGACTTCCGCTGCTACATCAGGAGGAGGTCTTGTATTTATTTTGCGTAGGCATAGTCTGGTTTGAATTATATTTCTGTATTTTGAACTCGATTTCCTCCTACAACAAAATTTGCGTCGTTGCCGGGGAAGCTGTCATTCGCGCCTTAGGTAGTTAGAATTTCACATCTACCTTGAAGCTACTTGCAGGTGTATGCGCCGTTCTGGTCAACCACCTGAGTTTGACGGCTTAGACGAACCATAGCGCCTTCTACACATCCGAACTTGAATACAGAGAGCCATGGCGGCTGCTGAGACACAGGAGCAGCTGATACAGAGGCTTACAAGGGAACTAGCCGCTAAGGATGCTACTATCGCCGCTGAGATAGCAGCAAGGGAACAAGCACAAGCTGAGCTTGCCCAATATCCAACTACTGCAGAGGATTATATGCATCCAACGCTCGTCGTGCCTGAATCGGCGATTCTAATCCCTGATAATTCTTTTGAAATTCGCACTCAGTTTCTTATAGAACTTAAAATTAATGCCTTTTATGGTAGATTTAATGAGTGCCCTCTTGAGCATATTACTAATTTTTCCGACATGTGCCGTACTCTTGATGAAGGTACCAAGCTGGAATATGTCAAGATGAAAGCTTTTCGCTGGTCTCTCGCTAGTCCTGCACTAAAATGGCTGGAAGGGCTGAAGCCGAGATCACTCACCACCTGGGCCCAAGTAGAGAAAGAATTTCTGAATAAATTCTTCCCACCCGCCAAAACAGCGCATCTCCGCCAAAGAATCACCGCCTTCAAACAGAAGCAAGGGGAACCGCTGGCAAAGGCATGGGAACGCTACAAGGATCTTCTGCGATCTTGCCCTACTCATGGACAGCCGCCCTACGTCATTCAAGAGATCTTCTTCAACTCTCTTGATCAAGGCACCAAGGACAGAATCAATCATTATACTCGCTATGAGTTTCTGACGATGCCACCAGTTGACGCGTGGGGTGTACTGGACAAGCTCACCACCTACGACAACAAGTATGGGTCTACTTCAAACTATGATGAGAACTCCTGCGCCAGGCCAGCACCATCTATGCCACTATATGAGCCAGCAAAGGAGATTGACCCAGATGTCAGGGAGCAGTTCTACAGAGACCAGAATTGCAAGCTCCTCAAGCAAGTCAAATATCTATCTGTCAATCAGCCTTGCATCGAATGCGGATCACAGAGGCACACCACTACTGAGTGCCCACATACAGAGCAAGTCAGAATGGCAGAAACACATGAGGAAGTAGCGTATGCTGGGGGTCCTAATCGCTATATGGGGGATCAAAGGCCCTATCAACAGCAATGGAATCAGGGTACCCCTAGGAATCCCCCACCCTACAGAGCTCCTGGACATCCAGAAAGGGATCAAAGAAAGGATGATCTGCAACTGATCCTTGAGGAAATGCGACGAAATCAGGGCACCATCAACAACTAGTTCCAGAACATCACCACCAAATTTGGGGAACTGGACATCTGGAAGAAGGGGATTGAGACTCAGATGGGACAGATTGCTGCACAGATCCCATGACAATCCGGCAAGCTCCCTGGGCAGACAGAACCAAATCCTAAAGGGACAACCGGACACGTCGCAGCCATCAAACTCAGGAGTGGGCATCAAATACACGAGCCAGAGGTCGGAAAATAGCAAGGCGACGCAGAGCAGCAACTCGAGACAGAGCAGAACCAACTCGATCTCGAGGAGCCCAACTCGACCTCGACAAGCACTGTACTCGACCAAGACCAGAAGCTGACCTCGGACTCCACCGCACAGACTAGCAACTCGAGGTCGACGAGCCAACTCGAGGTCGACAAGACCTTGGTCGATCTCGACAAGCCCTTACTCGATGTGGAGAAGCCTCTGGCCGACGTCGACGACTCTGCAGCATCTCCGACGGCTGATCTGGCTCCGAAACAGAAAAAGCCACTTCCTTTCCCTTCTAAATCTCTTAAAGACCCCACTGCGGGCAGATTTATTAGATTTGTCAATTTGTTGCAAGAGCTAAACTTTTCTATTCCTTTTACAGAAGCTCTGCAAGAGATGCCTGGCTATGTCAAATTCCTAAAGGATATACTCAGCAAGAAGCGGTCCATCTCGGAGATCGCAGGCGAATGCAAAGTACTCCACTTCCCTAAAAAGAGGCTTGACCCAGGTAAGTTTTCTGTTACTGTGGGCTTTGGTCAATTTAAGTATGATTCTCTATGTGATTTAGGAGCAAGTGTGAGCATCATGCCTTTATCAATTTGGAGGAAAGTTAAAATATGATGCATAGAACTTGTGGATGCTAAATTATATATGGCAAATAATACGGTAGTCATCCCTACATGAATAGTTGAAAATGTCCCTGTCCAAGTTGGTAAATTCTTTGTTCCAGCTGATTTCCTTATTATTGATTGTGCTGAAGATCCTACTAGCCCTATTATTCTTGGTAGACCATTTTTAGCTACTGCAGATGCCAGAATCAGTGTCAAGAATAGGTCGCTCACCTTCACCATAGGCGATGAGGTTTTGGATTTCTCTTTTGGCCCTGCAAAAGAAGAAATTTCTTGGCTGGAGGTGAAAAGCATCAGCATCGACGGGACTGAGCAAACAGCGAAGGAGAAGGCCGAGCCTGTACTCGAGATCGACAAGATCAACTCGATCTCGACAAAGCCTCTCCTCGACATCGACGAGCCCTCGTCAATCTCGACCAACTCCACTGAGCCTAAGACTTGCCAGGAGCCTAAGTATGGGGTCCCCCTACTCGACCTCGACCACCCTTACTCGACATCGAGTAGCCCCAAGCCCAAAAATGTCTGTTTTGGGTCCGAACAGGTAAGTTCAGGTATGAATTCTACTCCCCCTCAGTCCATAAATAAAAAATTTAATGATTTAAAGGGAACTAAAACACCGTGGCGAGAGAATTTGTAGAAATTGAAGGCTAGAAGGAAGAGGAAGAAGGAGAAAGGAGATGATGCAAGCAAACACCTATCAGCTGAGCTTGAATACTACCATCAGGACCTAGATGATCCAGGAGAAGGGCCAAGCATGAGTAGGCCCCACAAAAATGATGGTCCTTGAGCACAAACGGAGAAGTTGGCCTAGCGACTATAAAATCTAGAGCTTGTAAATAGACATTTATTTTTTGGGACTTTTGAACTTTTTAGTTTTTGGTTTTTGTTTTTGGTTTTGGTTTTATGTCTTTTAGAATACTTCATATGGATAGTCTTGTTTTTGGGCAATCTAACACTTTTAGGTCGGTGAGCATATAAGGATCGCGAAGGGTGGAAAGAAGAAGTCCCTGAAAATCAGTCGGAATCGACGAAGGCCAAGTCGACGACGACGAGGAGGAGAAGCCCAAACACTCCTCGACATCGAGTAGGCCAACTCGATGTCGACAAGCCCAGATTGCTCCTCGACTTCTGATTTCACTAGACGCAGAGCAGAGCCAACTCGAGATCGAGTAGACCGTACTCGATGTCGACTAGCCACCAACTCGACCTACGTAGTTTTGTGCTCCTCGACAAGATCTTGTGAGTTCCTTCCTTTACTCTTGCTTTTATTTGATTTTATACAGTGGGGACACTGTAAATTTTAAGTATGGGGTGGGGGAAGGGCTTACATTATGCATATTTGATTTATTTGATCATATTACACATATGTGCACTATTTCTTGGAATTGCTACATGGCTATTTTTGGAAGATATTATTTGAATTATGTGCTTATATGCATATTTTCCAAAAATTGAGAAAAATGACCCCCATTGAAAATTTGAAATTTTTGAATAATGTCATGGAAGCTTATATTGAACTCGACGATGCAAAATTGGATTCATTAGAGATATAGCATGAAATTTCCTAGTAAAGGGAAGTCACAATGAAGTGCATATTTTCTTGAAAACCATGAAAGGAGGTAAAACTTTGAAGTTGCTTTTGACATGTTGCATGATAAAATGATGGAGGACTTTATATTTCCATATAATGCTCATTTGTTAAAGCTCCTAGCCTTACCTATGCTTATGCATCACAAGAGCCATAATATGCCTTATTTCAAATATTTCTCCACATGATCTAAATATTGCCATTCTTTACCTTATCCGGGGATTATGTTGAGAATGATGTTACATTATGGAGATGTTATATGGTTGTTGTGATTATTATCATTATTGGAGTTTGGAAGGAAATTGTTTGAAATATATGGAAAATTTAATGAGTGAAAGAAAATCCAATCACCTCAGGAGATAAAGGTAGATTGACCCTGCTCTCTGAGATAATAGTTTGGAGAGATGGGACACATTGTGAGGAGTCCAAAGCACTAAGTATCCGGGGCCATTCATGACACCCATGTTTGCGACTCGCGAGAAGGCAGTGCTGAGGTTAGAGAGATAAAAGCATTATTATGAATAAAAGCATTATGAAAGGTGATGAATCATACGGAGAAGGAATGCGGAAATACAGTTTGGAAATACTCCATTTCCCCGAATCATTAAGCACCACATTGCCAAAAATTGCCCACCTTTAGCCTTTTACCAATCTACTCCTTATTTGAGCTTAAATTAAAGTCTTCTTGATTATCAATGCTTTGTCACTTATGAATGTTTTTGCATAACCCTCCTTTTGTGAGTAGATATTGCTTTTACATAATTGCACATGCATGAATCTATGAAACTAGTACCTTTTCGAGGATGGTAATTGACTGTAGGGACATATAAGAATGAATCTGATATGTTGAGAGTTTTGATTTCTTCCCCTGAATGACAAATAAAAGTATTGCTTGAGGACAAGCAAGCTTAAGTATGGGGTGTTTGTTGTGAGCTGAATCTGCCATGTTTTACAGTAACTTTTATATCGATTTCTGTAAACATTTCATGCATTTGGGCTAAGATAGTACAGAATCTATGTAGTTTATGTTTATTTGCCAAATTATGGAATCTACACCAGTTTCTGTTTAAATCGCAGAAATCGAGGCATTTTACAACAATTCTACAAAAGGTCGGAAAAGCTCGGAAAATCGCTACAGAAGTCCAAGATCAAAGCAGCGGAACAAGTCTGAGAGTCAGGTCTACTCGATCTCGAGTAGTCTTACTCGACATAGACAAGCAGGCCTGGTCGACAGACCATGGTCGAGAGAGCCAGACAACCCGAGCTCCGGACTCAACTCGACCTCGAGGACCCTTTGTCGAGGTCGACGAAGCCACAACACCAGATCCGGAGTCTATCGAGGAGAGCTACTCGAGAAACCCTAGTCGGCGAGCCACCTTACTCGAGGTCGACTAGGGCTTGTCGAGATCGACGAGCACCTGAGTCCTTGTCCGAGCCAGTCGAGCACACCAACCCGAGGAGGCCTTGTCGATGGCCAACCGTACTCGAGATCGACGAGAGCTTGTCGAGGTCGACAAGAGCCCAGGAGCCAGATCCGAGCCACATCGAGCAGAAGCCACCCGAGGAGTCAAGCCTTACTCGAGGTCGAGTGACCCAACTCGAGGTAGAGTAGAGACCGTGTCTAGCAGCTTCTCGACTAGCCTTGTCCGAGTAGAGTTGGAGTCGCTTGGGCGCGAAGGCGGAAGATTCTATCCCGATCTATCAAGTTCTATCCAAGAGGAGACAAGATCTATCAAGACATGAAGACCTACCATAATTAATTTTATCTTTTCCATTTAAGAATTAATTCCTTTAAACATTTTAATTATCATTGAGCACTTTAGATATAGTTTTAGATAAAGATAGATATCTTCTTTCCTAGAATAGCTAGGGAATGAAGGCTATAAATAAAGCCCTAGGGACTCAGTTTTAAGCATTCAATTCCAGTTAGATTCAATTTTCGATAGGGGAAGTAGTAGGAGAGAAAGAAAGAGAGTGAGCGGCCGATTGGAGTTGTGAAGCGAGAGCGGAATTGGCTTCAAGCGGTTGTAAACTTTGGTTTATTTTTTATGCAAGTTGTTTTCTTTCAATCAATGATGCCTGTGATTGCGATGGAGCGCGAGTAGTCAACCCACTTATAGGGTTGGGGCGAGCCCGACGATAGCCATGCATATTTGAGGTAAAGATCCGACCTTTATCATATTTTGAGCGTTTCCCTACTTGTTGATGTGTTTATTGCCCATCTAATGGAGATCCATGCTAACAACTTGGATTATAAACATAAAATCAGTAGAGACAATTAGGGTTTCTTGAGAGAGTTGTCTAATTGTTGGAAAAGGCGAAAGCTTAGTCCTTTAATGCGAATTATATGATAATCTGTTTGGTTCTACCTTATGCATGCTTGGTTATTGTCGTTGCAAACCCCAATCTTGGAAGTCTTTTACATTCAGTTTAGTTCGAAACCCCAAAAGCATTTGTTTTTACTTTTCTTTATTTTTGTTCTTTTTCGTTCCCTGCTCTACTCGATCTCGACTTACCTTAGTCGACCTCGAGTTGCTGATTCTCGACCTAGAGTCGTTGTTGCTTAAAGTGTGCAGGAATCGACAAGCCCCAACTCGATATCGACGAAGCTTACTCGACCTCGAGTAGCTTCTGGTCGAGATCGACCACCCCTTGTCGACCTGTGCTGTTGTGTTCGACTGTTTGAGCTTCTGTCGAGTTGCTGTACTCGAGCTCGAGCACCTGTTGCCGACTTCTGTCCGCGAGATTCCACTGCTACCTAGGATCCACTGACACGCTTCCTCGTGGATCGATCCTGACTTCCGCTGCTACATCAGGAGGAGGTCTTGTATTTATTTTGCGTAGGCATAGTCTGGTTTGAATTATATTTCTGTATTTTGAACTCGATTTCCTCCTACAACAGCAAGCTCAGCTGATAGTTGTTTGCTTGCATCATCTCCTTTCTCCTTCTTCCTCTTCCTTCCAGCCTTCAATTTCTGCAAATTCTCTCGCCACGGTGTTTTAGTTCCCTTTAAATCATTAAAAAATTTATTTATGGACTGAGGGGGAGTAGAATCCCTACCTGAACTTACCTCTTTGGACCCAAAACAGACATTTTTGGGCTTGGGGCTACTCGAGGTCGAGTAAGGGTGGTCGAGGTCGAGTAGATGGACCCCATACTTAGGCTCCTGGCAAGTCTCAGGCTCAGTGGATTTGGTCGAGATCGACGAGGGCTCGTCGATGTCGAGGAGAGGCTTTGTCGAGATCGAGTTGATCTTGTCGATCTCGAGTACAGGCTCGGCCTTCTCCTTCGCTGTTTGCTTAGTCCCGTCGATGCTGATGCTTTTCACCTCCAGCCACGAAATTTCCTCTTTTGCAAGGCCAAAAGAGAAATCCAAAACCTCATCGCCTATGGTGAAGGTGAGCGACCTATTCTTGACACTGATTCTTGCATCTGCAGTAGCTAAAAATGGTCTACCAAGAATAATAGGGCTAGTAGGATCTTCAGCATAGTCAATAATAAGAAAATCAGCTGGAACAAAGAATTTGCCAACTTGGACAGGGACATTTTCAACTATTCCTGTAGGGCTGACTACCGTATTATTTGCCATATATAATTTAGCATCCATAGGTTCTATGCATCCTATTTTAACTTTCCTCCAAATTGATAAAGGCATGATGCTCACACTTGCTCCTAAATCACATAGAGAATCATACTTAAATTGATCAAAGCCCACAGTAACAGAAAACTTACCTGGGTCAGACCTTTTTTCAGGGAAGTGGAGTACTTTGCATTAGCCTGCGATCTTTGAGATGGATCGCTTCTTGCTGAGTATATCCTTTAGGAATTTGACATAGCCAGGCATCTCTTGCAGAGCTTCTGTAAAAGGAATAGAAAAGTTTAGCTCTTGCAACATATTGACAAATCTATTAAATCTGCCCGCAGTGAGGTCTTTAAGAGATTTAGAAGGGAAAGGAAGTGGCTTTTTCTGTTTCGGAGCCAGATCAGCCGTCGGAGATGCTGCAGAGTCGTCGACGTCGGCCAGAGGCTTCTCCACATCGAGTAAGGGCTTGTCGAGATCGACCAAGGTCTTGTCGACCTCGAGTTGGCTCGTCGACCTCGGGTTGCTGGTCTGTGCGGTGGAGTCCGAGCTCAGCTTCTGGTCTTGGTCGAGTATAGTGCTTGTCGAGGTCGAGTTGGGCTCCTCGAGATCGAGTTGGTTCTGCTGTGTCTCGAGTTGCTGCTCTGCGTCGCTTTGCTGTTTTCCGACCTCTGGCTCGTGTAATTGATGCCCACTCCTGAGTTTGATGGCTGCGACGTGTCCGGTTTTCCCTTTAGGATTTGGTTCCGTTTGCCCAGGAAGCTTGCCGGATTGTCGTGGGATCTGTGCAACAATCTGTCCCATCCGAGTCTCAATTCCCCTCTTCCAGATGTCCAGTTCCCCAAATTTGGTGGTGATGTTCTGGAACTGGTTGTTGATGGTGCCTTGATTTCGTCGCATTTCCTCAAGGATCAGCTGCAGATCATCCTTCCTTTGATCCCTTTCTGGATGTCCTGGAGCTCTGTAGGGTGGGGGATTCCTAGGGGGACCCTGATTCCATTGTTGTTGATAGGGCCTTTGATCCCCCATATAGCGATTAGGACCCCCAGCATACGCTGCTTCCTCATGTGTTTCTGCCATCCTGACTTGCTCTGTGTGTGGGCACTCAGTAGTGGTGTGCCTCTGTGATCCGCATTCGATGCAAGGCTGGTTGACAGACAGATATTTGACTTGCTTGAGGAGCTTGCGATTCTGGTCTCTGTAGAACTGCTCCCTGACATCTGGGTCAATCTCCTTTGCTGGCTCATAAAGTGGCATAGATGGTGCTGGCTTGGCGCAGGAGTTCTCATCATAGTTTGAAGTAGACCTATACTTATTGTCGTAGGTGGTGAGCTTGTCTAGTACACCCCACGCGTCAACTGGTGGCATTGTCAGAAACTCATAGCGAGTATAATGATTGATTCTGTCCTTGGTGCCTTGATCAAGAGAGTTGAAGAAGATCTCTTGAATGACGTAGGGCGTCTGTCCATGAGTAGGGCAAGATCGCAGAAGATCTTTGTAGCGTTCCCATGCCTTTGCCAACGGTTCCCCTTGCTTCTGTTTGAAGGCGGTGATTCTCTAGCGGAGATGTGCTGTTTTGGCTGGTGGGAAGAATTTATTCAGAAATTCTTGCTCTACTTGGGCCCAGGTGGTGAGTGATCTCGGCTTCAGCCCTTTCAGCCATTTCAGTGCAGGACCAGCGAGAGACCAGCGAAAAGCTTTCATCTTGACATATTCCAGCGTGGTACCTTCAGCAAGAGTACGACACATGTCAGAAAAATTGGTAATATGCTCAAGAGGGCACTCATTGAATCTACCATAAAAGGCATTATTTTTAAGTTCTATCAGAAACTGAGTGCGAATTTCAAAAGAATTCTCAGGGATTAGAATCGCCGATTCAGGCACGACGAGAGCTGGATGCATATAATCCTCTGTTGTAGTTGGATATTGGGCAAGCTCAGCTTGTGCTTGTTCCCTTGCTGCTATCTCAGCGGCGATTGTAGCATCCTTAGCGGCTAGTTCTTGCGTAAGCCTAGCGATCAATTGTTCCTGTGTTTCAGCGGCCGCCATGGCTCTTTGGAGGCGCTCTGGTTCGTAAAAGCCGTCAAATTCAGGTTGTTGACCAGAACGGCGCATACACCTGTAAGTAGCTTAAAGGTAGATGGGAGATTCTAACTACCTAAGGCGCGAATGATAGCTTCCCCGGCAACGGCGCCAATTTTGTTGTAGGAGGAAATCGAGTTCAAAATATAGCAATATATCAAACCAGATTCAAGCCCACGCAAAATAAATACAAGACCTCCTCCTGATGTAGCAGCGGAAGTCAGGATCGATCCACGAGGAAGCGTGTCAGCGGATCCTAGTCAGCGGTGGAATCTCACGGTCAGAAGTCGACAACAGGGTCCTCGAGCTCGACTAAGGGCTAGTCGACAGAAGCTCAGGCAGTCGAACAATGCAGAAATCCTCGGCAAAAGCTACTCGATGTCGAGTAAGGCTGGTCGATGTCGAGTAGCTTTTGCCGAGGATTTCTGCATTGTTCGACTGCCTGAGCTTCTGTCAACTAGCCCTTAGTCGAGCTCGAGGACCCTGTTGTCGACTTTTGACCGTGAGATTCCACTGCTGCCTAGGATCCGCTGACACGCTTTCTCGTGGATCGATCCTGACTTCCGCTGCTACATCAGGAGGAGGTCTTGTATTTATTTTGCTTGGGCTTGAATCTGGTTTGATATATTGCTATATTTTGAACTCGATTTCCTCCTACAACATGATCGAAATCTGAAGGCTCGTCAGTAGAGTCCAAATCTGAGGTTTCTACGTAGTTCCCCAGGGCTTCCCTGAGTGCCTCTTCCAACTGACGGACGAGATGCCACGCGTTGCTTTTGTTCTTTCTTGATTAGTACTAGCCCGGGTCTGTAACTGTACTCTTGTAATTTGTTCTTCCCTAGGACTTCTTGCTTTTGTTCTTTCTTGATTATCCGTCACCGATTTCATCGGCCTCTCGATCACCGGGTCTGTCCGATGTATCGAATTCTTACCTGATCAAAAAAAATAAAAAAAATTCTCAACTGAAGGGGGTAGATAAAAGGACAAAAAATTCTCAACTGAAGGGGGTAGACTTGTCCTTTTATCCTAAACAAATTGTTCCCGATACAAACTGGTTTCAAATTCAGAAAAGCAAAACCAGTTAAGTTGCAATGATTTTTTTTTTAAACGTGGTTGTTGCCTGTTGGTACTGATAACATTTTTGGTTGAAGATGAGACAATTGTAATTTTATTGCCCAGGACATATCGCTAAATATGAATTCTCAAATTATTAAGTATGAAATTCCCTTTTAAATATTCACCAGCCTACCATTAATTTCTTTTAGTCTAAATCATTTTTCTTTATGTAGTTAAAAATGAACCATTTAAAGGCCAACCTACCCCG
This sequence comes from Persicaria tinctoria, assembly GCA_037127255.1. Taxonomy (NCBI): domain Eukaryota; kingdom Viridiplantae; phylum Streptophyta; class Magnoliopsida; order Caryophyllales; family Polygonaceae; genus Persicaria; species Persicaria tinctoria. Next base: position 33,403,427 of record JBANSL010000012.1, on the reverse strand, counting down.
GCTTCGGCCGCCTAATCCGGGCTCCGGCCACATCACCTCGGCTCTGTCGCCATTCCCTGCCCTCCTCGGTCGTCAATGTTCCGTTGTGACGTCGACGTGCTTGGTGTTTTAGGGGTCTTTCCCCTGTTGAAAAACGTGAGTGTGGAGATCTCCATCTTTGTTGGTTTTATTGATCAAATCCTAAATTAATCTGGGGGTTTTGATATTTCTGCTTTCTTATCCCCCTTTACTTCTTCCCTTTGTTTAAATTGGGCATCAAATCCCTCCTCTCCTACCTTGAGATCGGTTTCTAGGTTTCTTTCCCCTCTTTCTTCAAACCCTTATTTCTGTTCTCTGGGTTTGGGGCTGCGTTTTTCGGCCTGATGCGGGTTCAGCCTCACCTTCCGGCGCGCCGCTTTCTGTCGCTCGCATCGGCTTGCCTTCAACAACCTTTCGCTTCCCACCTCCTCATTTCGGGGTGCTTCTTCCTTTGCTTGCCCTGGTGCTGTTTGGTGGTTAGGTGAGGGGTCTCTCCATTTGGTTGGGGTGTTGGTGCTGATCCTGCCTGCCGCCGTCGTATGTTTGCCTCTGCCGACTGCTTGCCTGGTGCCCCCCTTGAAAGAAAACTCTCTCCTTCGGGAGCCTCAAATCTCCTTCGGGAGCCCAAATCTCCTTCGGGAGCCCCAAATCTCCTCCGGAATCTTAATCTATACCGAAATTGAGCACAAATTCATCAAATATTTTTCAAATCAAGCCTTTGTGTTGAAGTTAAATCCCAATTCCGGTGTTGGGGCTTGTGTGCGAGTGGGAGTTCCAATTTCCCCTCTTCCCTTCGTCTTCAATCCGCCTTCAATCGGTCTCCTACCCCAGTCGTTTGCGAACCGAGCCATCTACCGTCGCGTGGTGACTCTCGTGAGCCATCGTCTTCAATCCGCATCTTCTACTGTGGGTGGAGTCCTCAATCCGTCTCCTTCTCCCACTGTCTTCATCTCCGCTTTCAATCCGTCTCTTCTCCCATCATCTTCATGGGCCATCAGCCGTCGGGTGGCGGCTCCCCGTGAGCGCCTCATTCGCCTCCTATGCCCCTGTTATTCGGTGGTTGTCGGGACAGCTCGTCTATGGCTCACCCTGTTGGGCTCGCCGACTGTCCTCGGTGCCGGCGCTTCCTCTGGTGGCCGTTGCTCGTCCTCCCTCCGGTGACCCTTGGGTGTCAGGTCCGGCGGCGGCATTAGCCATCGCTTTTGTCTCCTGCCTTGCGTGCTGACCTACTGTCTCTTGGGCCCGTTTTCGTTCTTTGGGCCCAAGACTTTTTCTTGGGCCCAAAGCTGGCCCGACGAGAGGGATTAATATAAAAAAAAACAAAAAAACAAAAAAAAGGGGAAAAAGAAGAGGTTACAATTATATATATATTTAATAAAGTAAATAATAAAAGAACTTGTGTAAATTACTTCCGGCTTTTTCTTGCGCTCTTCGTCATTTTGCGGTCGTGTTTCACTTTCCCGGGTTAGTTGGAGTTCTGTCTGCTGGATTTGTGGTTAGTTTCGGTTGAGGAGCAGCTCTGCGACCCTGGTTGATCGAAGTGATCGTGTTGGTGGTGTTCGTGGTCTCCGAAGATCCTTCATCTAGGTGGAGGGAACGTCGTGTGATCCACACTTCCCTAGGTGTCGTCTTTGCCCTACATGGATTGCTGCTTTCCGTCTTTCCGGCGGCGAGACATCGTGTCAGCGTTGCTGTCCCATGCGCTCGCTATCCACTTTTCCTTGCCGGGTCTCCTTCTTCTCGCTACCGTGTCCGCTTGTGTGCTTAGGGCATGGGGTTTTCCGGGTGTAGTTTATGTAGTTCTTTTGTTGTATTAGGTGTTTTTATTATGTTTCCATGTTATACTTTCTTTTGATATGATGTATGTTTTAGACGGCTTGCCGTCTGCCGACTTTGTCGGCCTCTCGAGGACCGGGCTTGTCCGGCCTCGAATTATTTCCTAATCAAAAAAAAAAAATGAACCATTTAACCAATAATAAATATGAATAATTAAGGTATTAACTATGAATACCTATTTAAATTTGAATAATTAGTTTGTTAAATATGAATAGTAAGTAGTTGATCATAAATGAGTATTCTATATATTATTAGTTTGATTATTGTGAAAAAATTTGTCATTTAAATTTGAATAATTAGATTGTTAAACATGAATAATTAATAGAAGTGGAATACTGGAATTTGGTCCAGCATAAAAAAAAACATAGAAGTAGAATTTGGCCCGGCCGGAAAAATAAAAGTGGAATTTGTTTTCCATTGGACGATAACTGCCTTTTTTGCTTTTTTTTTATTAGGTAAAAATTCGGATGGAAAACCTTATTCGAAAGCATCATGTCGGATGAGGTCAAGAAGACTTGTATCTAGATATAGCTCAGGCCCCCTGTTAGAGTAGCAAAGGTGTGCAACCTTATCCGCTATCCGGTTACCAATACGGGGAATATGTGATACACTAACATTATTTATTCCTTTGAGAAGGCTTTGAATATCTGATATAACCATTTCTATTTCCCAAGGACATCCAACTTGTGATCTTAGATAGTCCGTGATAATCTTAGAGTCTCATTCTATTATTAGGTCGGGTATTTTTAGTTCTCTAGCTTTTTCAATCCCTAGACGTAGGGCTAAGGCTTCCGCTATAAGAGGTGATTGACCACCATTAGCATTGCCACCAATGTTGATTGGATCTCCACGCCAGTCTCTGATGATGTATCCAATGGAACTATTTGTGGTTGATTTAAATGATCCGTCAAAGTTTAGCTTATATTTGTCCGCCGGAGGTTTCCTCCAACGATAGGTTTTCCTATTGTTCCCAGAGAGCCCTTTTCCTTTACTTTGTTTATGTAGGCCGTCATCCTCCATTTCATTCCATCTGCAAGCTTTCCTCCAGTTGTCAATATTGTTCATGATCATTTTCTTAATAGCCTTTGCAGAGGGGATGGTTTCATTTCTAAAGATTGTTTGATTCCTTATAAACCAAATGGTCCACCATCTAATTGCTATATATTGTTTCTTCTCCATCGGAAGATTGGAACCTAAAATTTGTAGAATTTGATTCATATCTCTGTTTTCTGTAATTAGATTGTTAATGTTTTGAGATATTTGTCTAGGGAATTGTTGTTGGAAATTGTTGATGGGACATTATATGAATAGGTGAATATCATCTTCCGCGAACTGGTTGCACAAGCTACATGTGTTTGGTACCGCCACCCCTTTTAGGGCCAGACGGGTAGCTGTGGCGAGACCTTTTTGTTTTATTTTCCAAATAAAATTCTTAACTTTAAGTGGGGCGTCGAGTTTCCAGATCCATGAGAATTCATCCGAAGGTCTTTGTGGTGTGGATGAGATAAAGTCATAGGCACTTGTCGTTGTGAAACAACCCTTTTTGGCTGGCCACCAATACAGTATGTCTGCAAGGGGGGTAATTGGCAAGGGGATTTTTATAATATCCTCTGCTATAGGCTTAGGAAGCACCGATATAAGTTTCTCCTTCCACCATTGTCCTCCTATAATGTAGTTGCTTACGAATCATGTGGATTAATGTTATGTTGAGAGTCTATTTTTTCCTTTAGAGGTATCGTTGCTACCCAGTTGTCTTCCCAAAACTTAATTGATTTCCCATCCCCCACCTACCAGATGGGGCCCGTTTTGAATTTTGGGATTAGAGAACTCAGTTTCGACCATTGCCGCGAGGCATTGCCTTTTTTACAATAGGTAAGGATGTGGTTGTCTTTCAGATACTTGTATTGTATGATTTTGACCCAGTTATTTTCCGGTTTAGCTAGAATTTTCCAGAGGAGTTTTAGTTGAAGAGCTTCATTCATATCTTTGGTTTTTCTAATTCCCAGTCCCCCATCCATTTTTTATTTACATATTTTGTCCCAACTGATTAATGGGCTATATTGCGCATCTTTGTTCCAAAAGAAGGTTCGGTTGATTTGATCTAGTTGTTTGTGGACCGCTGCCGGGAGCATGAAGCTCTGCATTGAGTATAAAGGTTTTGATGATAAATTTGATACTATTAGGGTTGCTCTGCCCTGTTGTGAAAGAGGATTAGCACGCCATTTGCTCAATTGATCTTTAAAATTGCATATCATTTCGCCAAAAGTTTCATTGGTAACCCTCCCATTTATGATGGGACATCCTAGGTATTTTTCCAAGTTTCGTTGTAGGGGTATGTTTAAAATTCCTTCAAGGTCTCGGGCTCTTGATCTAGGAATACCTGGGGTGGTTTGAAAGGACGATTTATGGTAGTTTACTTTTTACCCTGAGAATTTATAGTACTCTTCAATTACCTCTTTGACTTTTGTACATGCAGAATTACTTCCTTTCAAAAGTATTATTATGTCGTCCGCAGGGGCCCGAATGGCCAAATTTAAATCCTATGCTGTTGTGGTCAGATTCTACCTCCCACGAGAGTTTACGAGCAAGGATTTCTGCCCCGAGAAGGAAGAGAAACGGGGAGAGGGGGTCCCCTTGCGTCAAACCCCTTGAAGGTTTGAAAAGATCTGTAGGGCCGTTGTTTACTAAAACGGAGAAAGAGACTGTAATCACACACTCCATAATAATGTCCACAAATTTCTGGAGAACTTCTTTCGTGAAATACCAATCTACTATGCCGTATGCTTTCTCCATATCAAGTTTTATCGCAGCCCATCCCTTAGTACCTTTTCTAGTGCGAAAGGAGTGGAATATCTCGTGTTCTATTAGGATATTGTCTTGGATTGCTCTGTCGGAAACAAAGGCTCCTTGTAATGGGTGTATAAGTTTTCCTATTACCATTTTAAGTCGTTCTCTTATAATCTTTGAGATAATTTTATATAAGGTAGAACATAGGCTAGTCGGGCGATAGTGTGTAGACATGGAGGGGTTATCATTTTTTGGTATAAGGGAGATAAAAGTGTGGTTGATTTGTTTTAATAGTTTGCCAGAGTGGAAGAAAGCTTTTGTAGCCCGGATGATATCGGTGCCAACAATGTCCCAATATGTTTTGTAGAACTCGGCCGTCATTCCATCAAGGCTGGGGGGATTTGTTGTTCCCCATTGAGAATACTGCTTTTTTTTTATTTCACTGTTTGTTGGTTGTTGAGTAAGTGATTTGTTTTCCTCTTCTGTAATGACCGGGTTGATTTCTGAGAGATATTCTTCTAATTGGGGGGTCGTATACATTTGTTCCCACTAAATCTTTTCTCAAAGTCTCTTTGAATTTCCTTTTTAATATTTTCATCGCCAATTATGTTGGTTCCTTTTGCTGAGGTAATTGTTCTAATTATCTTCCGATTTCTTCTCCCTGTGGCTACTCTATGGAAATAGGAGGAGTTGGTATCTGCTAACTTTAAGTGTTTTGATTTAGCTCTTTGGTTCCAATAAGTTTTGTGAAACACGAGTAGTTTTTCTCTTTTAGACAAGAGATTTTGTTCTTTTGTGTATGATTCAGGGTTTTGATTAGTTTGTTGGATTGATTGTATTTCGATTAGGGCCTCATCAACGTCTTGTAATTGTCGGAAGATGTTTCCAAATGTTTTCTTATTCCATATTTTAGCCTTTTGTTTGAGGAGCTTTGATTTGTGTGTAATTCGGAACATAGCTGAACCTGTACATGAAGCTCTCCATGCTTGTTTGACAATATTTCGGAAATCTCTTCTTTGCAGCCAAATGTTTTCGAATTTAAAAGGGGGTGGTTTAAAGGTAGAGTTTTTGGAAATGTTAATTGAAATAGGACAGTGGTTCGAGTTAGAGAATGCTCCATTTTTAGTTGCCAAATCAGGGAACATGTTGAGTATTTCATGATGGACTAGCACCCTGTCAAGTTTTTCCAGTATGTTATCTAGGCCAAATTGTTTCTTTCTCCAAGTAAAGGGGTTACCATACGAGGGGATCTCCAACAAGGAGCATGCATCTTTAAATTCCATTATTCTCACGAATCTACCTGGTAGAGTTTCTGCCCCTCCACTCTTATCCGATGGTTGGCTTATTTCGTTTAAGTCTCCCATAACTAAGCATGGAATGTCGCTTTGGGTAATCAGATTGTATAGGTTTCTCCAAAAGTCCTCTTTTTCAGAGGGGTTAGGGGGAGCATATACAAACAACATTATGCACTCAAAGTTCTCTTTTATGTTCTCGTATTTTACACCAATAATTCTTGGGAGATGAATAATCATCGAGATGGCTTCGTCTATGAAGAAGTTTTCATTCCATAATAGAGTAATACCCCCGGCACGTCCTGAAGCCGGGGACCAACACATGTTTGTGAATCCCGCATTTTTCTATAAAGATTCCTTTGGTTCTATTTCAGTCTTTGTTTCTGCTAAGATTAACATTTGTGTATGATCTAGGGAGCGCCATCCATTCATGTTAGCCCAAAAGGTTCTGCTTCCAATTCCCCTACAGTTCCAATATCGTATAATCATGACCACTTTGTTTTTGCATAGGCGAGCAAAAGGTGAGCTCGCCCATACCCATATCTTACTCTTTTTGCGATGTTCCTCGTTTTCTGCAGATTAGTTTTCCTTTTGAGTTTCTTATGTAAGTGTTTAGTCTTTCTAGTTATTTCCATTATTGTTTTATTAAGCAACATAGATCCAATAAGTTGATCATAGAATTGTACATGAGGGGGTTTGAAATTCCATTTGTTTTGATCGGCTAGAACTTCAATCTGGTAACCTAGCCATGCAAATATGTTCCTCCATACAAGAATGGTTATTAAAAGGGTATTGTCAATAAAAAAAAATAAGCACCTATGATTTCTTAATAAAGTTATTTGTATGTGGTGTAATCCCCACAAAATGTATGACAGTAGAAGGCAACCCCAATTACTCAATACATTATCCGGATAGTAATTCAAATTATTAATCCTTTTAGCTGATTGTTTTAGGGTGTTTTGAGAAGGAGTTTCAACCCTAACCTTATACAAGTTCCATAACACCCTGTAGACAAACTGATTTGGCATCGGAAGATACTTAGCCCAAGAAACACTTCGTCTCCGTATGAGACAAGTCCTAAAATCCTGCGTAAACACACAATCTCTAATCCATCAGTAAATCCAAATACCAACCTTGTTCTTTCCTGGATTTAAAATACCAATATAGTTCAAAACATTTGATTGCAAATTCACCCAATGATACCAATGCCATTTCAACGCAGAGATATTCTCCTGGACACCTTTCTGTATTTCCTTCAAAGTTTGAGCATCCATCTTCGATTTCTTCGTAGACTTCTCAATCTGTTTTTTATTGGCTTTTGGGAGGCCTGCAGGAGGAACCGTAATTCCAAATAGTTTTTTTCCATCAATGATATCCCATGCATAGCTGATCAAACAAGTAGAGTCAAAGAGATAAGTCCAGTTTTTATGAATACAATCCTTACAAGCTAGGTGTGAATGATACATATAAACCTTGGTGCTACAATAAACTTGCTCAGCATCAGAATTCCTACACATTATAACGGGTGGACTTGCAAGATTTCTAATCATTTCTAGCAGAGACGCTGCACAAGTGGTGGAGTAGGCAGGATGGAACCAGAACTGTTGAACAACATACTAAGAACTCAAACATTTGTAGAGGTTTACACAAATAATTACTTTGGTAAAGATAGTAGACTTTAGAGCCTTTATAAATCCAGAGTTGAGTGAAGTCGCTGATGTTAACCATGTTCCGACTGACTTAGAAAAGGCTTCTCTTGATAAAAACAAGTAATCGCCCATCAAGATTTGAATTTGGACTAGTGAGATTATAGATAGTAAGAAACATAATCACCCATGAAAATAAGCACTCATCATATATCTGAACAACTTTCCACTCATGGAGACCTTCAGACTTAAGGATTTTTGACAATACAAATAGGCCATCAGCAAGGAATGCATACCACACAAACCATTTTGGTGCCCAGGAACCCAAGAAATTGGGCATAAAAGCTTCCCTCAATTCACCTAGTCTCCCAATAAGATACCAATTCTTGATCAAAAAACACATGTATATCTACTGACAATGCCTCCGGAGATGTGCTAAACATATTACTCTTACTATGTAAATATAAAAAATCATCACTTTATAGTTGTAGTCAAATAAGATACCATTACACCTTCTTCAAGAACTAATCCAATTCGACGGATCAGCCACCAGAACACGATCCTCTACTAAATCATACTTCAATTCAATCCAATAATTTGCCACAAGAAAACGATATAAACCACCAGAAAAAGATTTCCAAACATACCTCGTACGCTTCCCGAGTTCTTTGGCTTTCTTAGGTTCTCCATTGATTGGTTCACCAAGCATGCATTGATTGAGAACACAGAAGTTCTCTTGAACTTGACCTTGCAGAGCAAGGCGTTTCTCCCCGATGAAAATGTGAAGCTTGAGTGTTTTCTCAGCTTAAGATCTCAGCATAGCCAAGATATCATCTTCAAAACGCAGGTGTTCCTCAGTGAGTTTAAGGCCTTCCGGCATGTTTTTTCCCTTTTGGGTTCTTATTTTTTGTTTTTTGAACGATTTTTGTGAAGTGACAAAATTAGCCAAGAACACTTACACAAAGACAAGTTAATGAGGAGGCTAACCTTTAGATCGTTAAGCTGCCTATAGAAAGGCAAGACAAGGCCAAATATAATTTTATCAATTCTTCTAAGACAATTGCTATACCCCATTTCACATTCTGTCTTCCACCTAAGATGATAGATTTAATTGCCGACTTAGTTTCTTTACAGTAGCTCCACCACCACCTGCATGTACTAAATACGAGATATATAGAGAACTTATAGGTTATAAAATCAATTGCAAATGGGGCAATTGGAATCCAGAAGACAAGGGTGGCCAACTGAGACACATACTCATACACTAATAAGTTTTTTGCATTGATTAGATAATAGAGATGAGTTGTTGCAAACAGAGATGTATTGCTGAGAGTGAAGATGTTTACTTTAACTCCAACTTGGATTTCCTTCAGCAGCTGAACGTCAATCTTGAATTTCTTCAAGATTTTTTCAAGGTGTTTTTGGTTGGCCGCTAGCACACCCCCCCCCCCCCCTGAAGGAACTAGAGTTCCCTCAGAAGGAAAGCCAGCAACCATGATTTTTGGGCCCTTTCGGGGATTCGTTTCAAGATGACCGAGGGACTCGACATCTAGGTTTTTTTTGCCTTGGTCCATGAAGGACGCATCCATGACACCAGAAACAATAAGAAGATGGTTAGCAAGAGAGTGCAAAAACAGATTAGCAAAGAGCAGGAGATGAAGAAAAGAGTGAGAGGGTTCACCACTCCAAGGTTTGCTTAAAGATATTTGAAGGAGAGAGAAAGGAGAGCCAGAGGCACTGACCTCCCAAGGATCGTACCATGCCATCAGAATCGTGTTGCAGAGAGGAACGCAAGCCCTGAAAACTCCGAGAAAACGGAGATTACCAGGTTTCTTCCACAAGGACGAAATCCGAGCCCTCCTAGCTTGTGGGTGTGGCCATGGGGGAGGGAGATTACTCAAAGCCCTATCACCCCTAGCCAAGTGGACCTCCGATACATCAAAAATAGATCGAGACTGAGTCGCCAATCTGAACCATACTCCACACCTTCGCTCTTCCCTCCTCCAAGCCAATCCGAACGGGAGATCTAACCCAACAAGGAATCGACAAACCAGGATTCGTGATCGATCCGAGAATTGTTTGAGGAGAGGGTAATCAACATACTCTCCTTTTTCAGAACAGATTAGAGGGAGGATTTGACAATCCAAATTTACGATATTGGATCTAAGGTAAAGATAATCGTGATTGCTTTTAGCTTCAGAGGGGATTATTGAGGAGATTTGACAAGAGGAAGGGTCTCGATGATGAAGATTTATGCAATTAGGTTTCTTCACCAAGGAGATTAGGGATTTTTGGGGTTTTCTGGGAGGAGTAGAGGGGAACGCGTGCCGCGCGTACTCAAGGGTCGTTCTATCTCCTTCTGCTGATTTACTCTGCCTTTTCTGGTTACTGGTTAGTTACAAATTTACCCTTTTGTTTTTTAATTAAAAGAAAAATTGGAATTATCTGGTTCATTGGATGTTTCAAATCCTACGCTCTGCATTTGTCCCTCCGTTACACCGTAAGAGATGTTTCACGTACCAGAAAGAGCCCCTAATATTATATTCATATACCCATGTTTACATCATATTCATAATCACACAACATAATATTCATATTCATATTCATATAAAATGATATTCATATGAATATGACATAATATTCATTCGTCTCTTTGTTACATCGTAATGTATTATTCGTTTCATTAGAACTCTTAGCTTCCCTGATATGAATAACACAACGGAATAATGTATTACAGTTTGAGAAATTCCCTAGCGAGTTCATATTAGTTCCCATCTTCTTTTAAATCAGCTCAGTTACAACTTACAAGTGAAAATCTACCATTTCCTTGTGTTACTCCGATCAGATTTGAAGAGTAACAACGCTTCCTCTTTTGTTACTGCCTCCTAGAAATTGTAATTTAAAGCATTTGAAATGAGAAACCTCCCAATAATAAGTTACAATTTCACAATGCAAATTACGCAGAGGCATCTCAAAGATCAAATCTTGAAGATAACAAATACAAGAAATCAAACAAAAAACTCCAGCAAGTTTTTTCAAAGATACAACTCAAGTAATACAAATCAACAAACTTTGCTACTTCTAAACAGACCCTGAAGGTGATGTAATCAGGATATCGAATGAAAAGCTCGCTACTAAGACGATTAATGAAGAGCAACTCCAAATTGATCGCAAAGCCACCAAGTTCCACATATTTATAATTCAACGAATACAATTCCACAAACTCAATCTGGAATCCTACAACAAGATCAAATCAAAACAAAATAAAATAAGAACTCGCAAGTCAAAATGATTGTATTACACTTCAAGATTACACTTTAAGATTTTTGTGTTAAAAGCAACATGCACAAGCTTCCAAAGCCTTGCATTATAATTCCCGGAGGCTTTGCTTCCCTTGCATTTGGTCCAAGTTGACTGATTCCACAATTGGAACAAAAATCAGTTTTAGCCGTTGCAAATTGCTCCTTCCACCATATACATATGATGATATGAAGTAATAACATGAAATCACATCTAGTATGACATCATCTTTTTATTTCAGTTGCTCAGCGGTAGGGTGTTGGAGAAATGTGGGGGTTTCAAATGTGCCTTTTGAACTTCTTTTAAAGTCCCACATTGATTACAAAAGGGGTTGGGGGATTGTTTTTAAGGAGGAGTTTTTCAAGGGGTTATTGAGAGTTGGGATAGAAGTCCCACACGCGCGCACCACCACCACCGCCGCCGGTCCATGTTCGTGACATTTTACGTCGAGTTTTAATTTTATCCATTAAAAGGCCTCAGATAGTGTTGAATTAGGGTTTTGACTAATTCAACTCTGTCAATCAAATTAAGGCTAGATTTCGCTATTTGGACCAACAATTTTGAAGCGAAATTACTTTGTTTCTGCAATGGCGTTTCAGTTCTTCAAATCGCTCCTGGATCTGTCGAATTAGTATGTCGATTGCATGATATGGGTTTGATTCCTATCCTATCAAAATATGACCATAGCAAATGTGAAATATGTGTTGAGGCCAAATTTCATAAACAACCTTTTAAAACGGTGTTATAAAGAACAACTGAATTGTTGGAGTTAGTCCATTCTGATTTGGCTGATTTTAAGAACACTGAGAGTAGAGGTGGCAAGCGCTACTATATCACATTTGTGGATGACCATTCTAGATATACTAAGGTATAGTTTCTTAGGTCTAAAGATGAAGCAGAAAGCATGTTTTAGGTGTATAAAGCTGAAGTGGAAAACCAATTAAATCGAAAGATTAAAAGACTTAGATCTAATAGAGACAAAATGATATTGCTGAAAGGAAAAACAGAACTTTAAAGGAAATGATGAATGCTATGCTTTCTAGTTTTGGTTTGCCTGCTAATATGTGGGGGGAAGCTGTATTGTCCGCAAATCATATTTTGAGCTTTGAAAAGGGCATCCGCCTAATTTGAAATTCTTAAAGGTGTGGGGGTGTCTAGCTAAGGTGGGGTTACCTTCGTTCAAAGTCGATACCTTTGGATCTAAGACTTTTGATGCAATTATGATTGGTTATGCTGATAACAGTGCTGCATATCATTTTATGTGCTTGCGTGATCGTACCTTGTGTGAATATCGTGATGCTGTTTTCTTTGAGCATGTGTTTCCTTTAAAGAAATCTGCATTGCCTGCTAATGATTCTTCATCTCATGATGCATCTTCATCCATGCCTAATACTGTTATGCCTAATGCTCATGCTGATCATGATGAACCTAGGAAAAGTAAAAGGCGTAGGAAGGAAACTAGCTTTGGTCCTGATTTTGTGACTGCATTTCTAGTTGAACTGAATTATTTAAATGAACTAGATGAGATGTTCATTAGTCTTCATATGATAGAAGATGATCCTAAAACCTATGATGAGGCAATAAGTTCACTAGATGCTAGTTTCTGGAAAGATGCTATTAACAGTGAGATAGATTCCATTATGTCTAATCACACGTGGGAACTGGTTGATATGCCTAAAGGAAATAGAGCCATTAGTTGTAAGTGGATCTTTAAGAAGAAGCTTAAAGTGGATGGCTCAGTGGATAGATATAAGGCAAGACTAGTTATAAGAGGATTCACTCAGAGATATGGCATTGACTTCTTTGACACTTATTCTCCTGTTACAAAAATTGCTACCATTCGTGCATTGTTTGCTTTGGCTTCTAGCCATAAAATGCCATTTCATCTGATGGATGTTAAAACTGCATTTTTGAATGGTGTTCTAAATGAGGAAATTTATATGGAACAGCCTCTAGGGTGCATTGTTCCAGGACAGGAAAACGAAGTATGCAAGCTACAAAAGTCATTGTATGGACTCAATCAAGCACCAAAGCAATGGTATGAGAAGTTTCACACAACTATCCTAAGCTTTGGATTTGAGGTAAACGGATCTGATGCCTGTGTCTATTCTAAGAGGTTTGGTGTTGATATTGTGATTATATGTTTATATGTGGATGACATGTTGTTATTTGGATCACACATAAATGTTATAAACACAACCAAACAGTTTTTGTCATCTAAGTTTGAGATGAAAGACATGGGTGAAGCTGATGTCATTCTAGGAGTTAAAGTAACTAGAAAAGAAAATGGCTTCATTTTATTACAACCTCATTATGTAGAGAAAATGTTGAAAAGGTTTGATAAATTTGATGTTGTGCCAGTTAGAACTCCTTATGATGCTAGCATGCAATTGAAGAAAATTTTTGGAATTAGTGTGTCCCAAAATGAGTATGCTATTAAAATAATTGGGAGTTTAATGTTTCTGATGAACTATACTCGGCCTGATATTGCATATGTTGTTAGTAGACTCAGTAGATATACCCATAACCCCAGTAGTGAGCGTTGGATTGCACTTAATAGATTATTGAGATATCTTAAAGGCACCTTTGAATGGGGTTTACATTATGTGGGTTATCCCCATGATTTAGAGGGATACTGTGATGCAAACTGGGTCACTGACAATGATGAGGTTAGCTCCACTAGTGGTTATGTGTTCACTTTATGTGGTGGTGCTATATTATGGAAGTCATCAAAACAAACTTGCATTGCTAGATCAACTATGGAATCTGAGTTCATAGCATTAGATTTAGCTGGTCAAGAGGCTGAGTGGTTGATAAGCTTACTGGCTGACTTACCTTTGTGGGGGCATAAGACCCTAACTATTTCTCTACATTGTGACTCACAATCTGCTATTTGCGTAGCGAACAACAATACTTACAATGGTAAGAAGACACACATACGGATTAGACATGAAGTTGTAAGACAACTGATTGCTACCGATGTCATTTGCTTTGAGTATGTGAAGTCCGAGAGGAATCTGGCAGATCCGTTGACGAAAGGGATGAATAGAAGGATGGTCCTTGAATTGTCTAAGCGGTTAATGGGGCTCAAACCCACGTGAGCTGAGATACACCATACCAATTCCCAGGACAGATGTATGAGAAAGGATAAGTCTAGAACTCTTAATGAGTCCATAGCCCAGAGTTGGGTGGTCCTATTGAGAAGGACTTGATGGATTCATTGAAAACTGTAGAGGTTGAGCCTTGTGCTCTTAATGATACCATAGCCCTATAAGGGTGGTTCTATTGAGAAGGACTTGATAGAATCACCTACGAGAGTATGAAGGGTTGGTCGCCTTCTATGAAAGACTAGGGTTGTCTTTCTAGAGCACTCTTCAGCACCCAAGGTATGAGATGACTATTACAGTTGACAGACATATCGCGGAACCACCAGGGCATTGGTGAAGGTATGTGCTGTTGAGGTCAACTCGCGAGTCTGAGAGTTCAAGATTCGTTCACTTCTATGACTTGTGAGATACTCAGCTTCACTATATGTTGGTTCAAGATTCGTTGACCAGCATTTAAGTACTTTCTCCACGAAACCAGCTCAGAACGATGTTTTTGTCTTAAAACCCCAGTTCCTCACATTTGTGGGGGACTGCTGGAGAAATGTTCATGTGGGGGTTTTTAAATGTGTCTTTTGAACATCTTTTAAAGTCCCACATTGATTACAAAAGGGGCTGGGGGGTTGTTTTTAAGGAGGAGTTTTTCAAGGGGTTATTGAGAGTTGGGATAAGAGTCCCACACGCGCGCACCACCACCACCACCGCCGGTCCGTGTTCGTGATACGTGCGCGGAGTGGGGCTGGTCACATTTTACATCGGGTTTTAATTTTATCCATTAAAAGGCCTCAGATAGTGTTGAATTAGGGTTTTGACTAATTCAACTCTGTCAAACGTTTAAAAAAAACGATTTTGATATTTTCCGAGATCTCAGCGAGGCGGAGCGTCCCTTCTTCTGTTTAAAACCGACGTTCTCCCTTCAGTTTTCAACACAGAGCAACACAACACGATCTCCTCCTTCTCTTCTTCTTCTGTAACCGTTCTGGGTCCTGGGTGGTTCCTGATACATTTGGGATACCCGATCCTTCGCCTGTGGGCTTCAGATCAAGAACCACGTCGTATATTTGCTAAGATCTTGCAATGCTCTTTGATATCTTCTGATTTGGAATAATTCAAACAAGTAATTAGAATTCTGATTTGGCGACAGATTCTATACTTAGAAATTCCAGCAAATAAGGAACACAGATTTAGCAAAAGAAAGAGAGAAGCGAGGGACTGGGGTGCGGGTAGCGCTGGGCACACAGGCGCTGAGGCCTCAGGGTGTGCGAGCAGGCGAGCGAGGACTCCTCTCGCTGGAAGCGAGTGGGATGGCGAGAGCGGACGGGAGCGAGGGCGCTGATGGCGAGCGAGAGCGAAGACGAGAGCGTCTGGGAGCACGGACGCTGGGACACGGGAGCGCGCGAGCACCTGCGCACACGCGGAGCTGGCTTCCACGCTCGCTGGGGAGCGGCTGGGCGCGAGCGACGCCAAGGACCTGGCTTCCTCTTGTTGCGACGGTTCTGTTTTTTTAGGGTTGTGTTTGGTTTTGCCAATGGAACCAATGTGTTGGGTGATGATTGTGACTTCCGAAATTTCTCAAGAACATAGAACAATGAAAGCTTTTGGATTGATAACCAAGAACCCTTTAATCCATAAAGGGGTTCTTAATTCTATTTCAATCTAATTAATTCAAAGTGCATAAACATAAATTTATAGTAAAGCTTATGAGAGATCTAACCAATCCTTCCTTGCAAAGGAAATGGGTTTGGATAGATTAATTCTATCTAAAGATAAATAAAATAACATAAGATAAATATTTCCTAATGAGATAGATATTTAATAACTTGGTGGTCAAGTATTATATCTAGAAGAGATATAATTAATTTCCACCTTATTAATCTAATTTGCATAAAATCATAACATAAATTAACTAACTAATTTCGGCCCATGCACAAGGTGAACTCGGCCAAGCCCAATACTCCACTCGACATTCCTTTGGCCCACTCTGCCGAGTGCTTCCATGGAGATGCCGAGTCATGGTGAGTTATGGGGGATGCTGACGAGTCTTCATGAGCTCTGAGTGTGGCCGCAAGCTCACTTCTGGTGCTGGTGGTGTAACCTTGAGCCAAGTGATCCAGGGTGGCCTGAACCCTTGCTCTAAAGTTCCATGGTGACGGACAAGAAAGGCTTTAGTCGTAGCTTGAATCTTCTTGGCCCTTGCACGCGTGATAGGACCATTGAATGGAACCTTCATGTTGTCCTCAATGTCACCAGGAGTCATCGATATTTGAACGACATCATTCTTCTCCACTTGAATTCGATTTGTCCTCAAATCGTTGTTAGAGTCATCGTCAGGCACGAACAAAGATAGATCGACGACGTTGAATGTAGAATGGACGTTGTACTTATCGGCAAGGAGATCCAGCTTGTATGCATTAGGACCCATCTATTGAACCACTCTGAATGGTTCATCTCCCCTAGGTTCCAGCTTAGATTTCCGTTGTTGCGGAAACCTTTCATTCCTGAGATGCAGCCAGACCAGATCACCAACGTTGAACTGCACATCCTTGCGATGCTTGTCCTTCGCGGCCTTATATTGCGCAGTCTTCCTCTCCAGCTGCGCCTTGGTACGCTCATGCAAGCGTTTGATGAAGTCCACTTGCTTAGCTGCATCCACGCTCTCCTTTTCCTTGTATGGCCGAGGTAGCATATCCACAGGAGTGAGTGGATTTCGGCCATATACCACTTCGAAGGGGGTCAACTTAGTTGTAGAGTGTCTAGACCTGTTATATGCAAATTCTACAAATGGTAGGTAGTCTTCCCACCTCCGGAGGTTAGTTCGAAGCATGACTCTAAGGAGAGCCCCAAGAGTTCTATTTGTGACCTCAGTTTGGCCATCAGTTTGTGGGTGACAAGAAGTGGAAAATAGCAATTTTGTACCTAATTTAGACCATAGAGTTTTCCAAAAAGAGCTTAAGAATTTAGGATCACAGTCAGAAACTATAGATAATGGCAATCCATGTAAGCGAACAACATCCTTAAAGAATAAATGAGCAACATGAATAGCATCATCAGTTTTATGACATGGAATAAAATGAGCCATTTTGGAAAATCTGTCTACAACAACAAATATGAAATCATGACCCTTAGAAGTTCTAGGAAATCCTACAATAAAATCCATAGAAACATCTTCCCAGGGTGCATTAGCAATAGGAAAAGGTTGGTATAGACCATTAGCATTAGATTTCGATTTGGCTTTAGCACATGTAACACAACTTTTGACAAATCTTAGCACATAATTAGACATTTTAGGCCAAAAGTAATGTTCCTTAAGTCCAGCTAAGGTCTTTTCGAAACCACCATGTCCCCTAGATTCATGAATTTCTTGAGTTAACAATCGGCGAATAGATGAAGATGGGATACAAAGCTTGCCCATCTTAAACAAATACCCATTATCAACAAAAAATGAATCAACTTCACCTTTAGACACACATTGAGCATATATAGTTTTAAAGAAACTATCAGAAGCATATAGTTCCTTTATCATAGCAAAACCCAAAACATGTGCATCCATATGGTTTAAGAGGACATACCTGCATGATAGCGCGTCTGCTACCACATTATCCTTTCCCTTCTTGTGGTGAACCACATAGGAAAAGGTCTCTATAAACTCCACCCATCGAGCAAGTCGCCTGCTGAGCACTTCTTGTCCTTTGAGGTACTTTAGAGCTTCATGATCCGAATGAATCACAAACTCCTTAGGCCAGAGATAATGTTGCCAAGTCTGTAAGCAGCGAACCAGTGCAAATAGCTCCTTGTCGTAGGTAGAATAGTTGAGCTCAGCGGTGCCCAACTTTTCGCTGAAGTAGGCGATGGGACGCTTGTTCTGCAGCAGGACCCCTCCAATGCCAGTGCCAGAAGCGTCACACTCAAGCTCAAAAGGTTGAGCAAAGTCAGGTAATTGCAGCATTGGGGCTTGTGTCAGGCGATCCTTGAGGGCGTCGAAAGCCTTCTGATGTGAGTCAATCCAGCGAAATGTCACATCTTTCTTTGTCAGTTCATGTAGGGGGGAGGCAATCAGGCTGAAGTCCTTGACAAAACGTCGATAGAAGCCAGCAAGGCCCAAGAATGAGCGGACATGGGTGGGTGTGTTCGGCCTAGCCCACTCATGAATAGCACGAATCTTCTCCTCATCCACCTTTAATCCCGATGCAGTCACTACAAAACCAAGAAAAATGGTAGACTCGGATGCAAAAGAACACTTCTTTAAATTGGCATATAATTTTTCTTTCCTAAGACAATCAAAAACCAATTTTAAGTGACTTAAGTGATCATGCATATTCTTACTATAGATTAAGATATCGTCAAAATAGACAACGACAAATTTTCCTAAGTATCTTCTAAGCACATGGTTCATAAGCCTCATAAATGTAGAAGGTGCATTTGTCAAACCAAAAGGCATTACTAACCATTCATATAAGCCATACTTAGTTTTAAAAGCCGTTTTCCATTCATCACCCTGTTTCATCCTAATTTGATGATATCCACTTCTAAGGTCAATTTTAGAGAAAATAGCAGCACCATGAAGTTCATCAAGCATATCATCTAAACGAGGAAAAGGGTGGCGATACTTAACCGTTATTTGGTTGATTGCGCGACAATCAACACACATGCCACAAGAGCCATCCTTCTTTGGAACCAATATGACTGGCACGGCACAGGGAGACAGGCTCTCACGAACAAAGCCTTTATCCATCAACTCTGTGACTTGGCGTTGCAGTTCCTTTGTTTCCTCAGGACTAGCTCTATAAGCGGCGCGATTAGGCAAGGCTGCTCCAGGCACAAAGTCAATCTGGTGCTCAATACCTCTAATAGGAGGCAAGCCTTGGGGTAGTTCAGCTGGAAGCACATCTAGATAATCCTGCAGAAGAGCAGCAATAGGTGCAGGAATATGACTTAATTCAACATTAAGTAATACTTGTTTCATTACCAGAAGAATATGAGGTCGATGAGCATTCCATGTGATGGTCCCTTGCTGAGGTTGAGAGACCAAAGACCGACGTTCTACAGAGCCCTTAAGTGATGTAGAAGAGGGTTGCGTCGACGTCGAATGGGAAGAAGGCGGCGTCAAGGGGGCGGCTGGAGTGGCCGCGGGCGCAGCAGCAGTGGCAGTGGGGGCGGCCTGGTTGGCCAAGAGCTCCTTGAGCTTCTCCTTCCTCTCTGTTTCCTTCTTGGCGTCCTGTTGTTGCTTTCGTCGAACCTGGTCCTTCAAAATAGTGTGTGGCGAAAGGGGTAGGAGAGTAACTCTCCTCCCGTCATAGGTGAAAGCATATGTATTTGCACGACCATCATGAAGAACGGAACGATCATATAACCAAGGGCGTCCTAATAAGATATGACTACAATCCATGCGAGCAACATCACATAATATTTGATCATGATATGTTCCAATAGAAAGGGAAACTAAACATTGTTTGGTGACCATTATATCAGAACCATCATCAGTAATGCCATTTAAACCATAGTGAGTAGCTATAGGAGTAGTAGTTAAATGGAGGAAATCTACTACCTTTTCATTGATGAGATTGCAGCAACTCCCACCATCGATGATGAGGTTTAAGGTAGCTTTGCGAACCACACATCTGGTGTGGAAGATGTTCTCCCTTTGATCAGCCATGGGGGATTCCTGAATGTGTAGGACCCGCCGATTGACAAGGCAGAGCACATTGTCACATTTTGATGTGTCAATCTCCTCAATAGGTATAGACGGCTGGTCCTCCTCCACTTCACTCGAAATTACATGGTCCTCAACAGTCTTCTCCTCATAGTAATGGTCTCCCAAATCATTGAGAAGGACCTTTCTTTTCTGAGGGAAATTGCGAGAGACATGCCCAGACCCCCCAAAAGTGAAGCAGCGAATGTCTTTGTTATGATCTGTAGAGGGTGCAGCAACTCTTCTAGTTTCAACCTGATAACCCTGTTGAGGTGAGTTGGAAACTCCCTTTTGCTGCATAGATGGGTTAGAAGTAGAAGGCTTAGATTGACTAGAAGGGTTAAAGGGAACAAACCTGCTACCTTAGGAGGTCTGATCGAATTTGTTCCTTTGTTGCCGAAGCTGCTGCTGCTGTTGCTCATACAGAAGTTGTGCTTTATGAGTCAAAGTGTTAATATCTCTAATGGAATGGATAGCTAAAGGATTTTTAATAGAAATATTAAGACCAGCAAGAAATTGAGTGCACAAAGCACGTTTAGTAAGATAAACATTAGCCTGATGGGAGAGTCATTCAAGTTCATCCCTGTAGTCATTAGGAGAGCGAGTTCCTTGGCGGCAGGAAGCGAGCTGCATCCTCATGGACTCCGTGTATTCCTCAGGCACATGTCTCTTCTTTAGGAGATAGCGAAGTGGTGGCCAAGTTTCAACAGGTTGCTTGTCTTGACGTCGGCGCATCTCACGAGTGTGGAACCACCAGATGCGAGCTTTATAATACTAAATGCAATATAACAACTTTCAACTTCTCCGTTTCCTCATAGCGTAAATGTTCAAGCAGATAGTCAGTATGATTTTTCCAAACAAGATAAGCTTCAGGATCAGTATGACCATCAAAGGTTTCTAATTTAAGCTTAACATCTCGTCTTTGTATAGCTTGAGCATTATCAAATCTAGGATGACCAAAATTAGGAGGGGGTAAATCATCAAAGTTAGGATTTACCTCATGGTAGGCATCCTCCAATTGTGGCGTCTCATGCAGATCATTATTGTTGCGGCTGTCATCCCAGTTAGCACGGGTATAGAACGGCTGCTGCGGACGCTGATGTGGTCTCCCTTGCTGCTGCCGTGGTGGAGTGTGCTCAGGGCGATCCTGGTGGCCATTGAAGCCCGCTAAAGGATCGTTGTCATGCTCTCCAGGGAAAGGGTTAGCAGTAGCAGACCTAAGCTGATAATGTAATTGACCAGAAGGGGGAGGTTTAATCGAATAAGAGGGGTTACCTGTAGGTGGAACATTACCTGAAGGCGGTGTAGTATCTGGGGGTGGTGGAGGCGGTTTACCTCCAGAGGGAGGTGTAGATCCAGAAGCCTCCGCCTGTTTTGACTCCTCCCATTGCCGCGCGACTGCCTGTTTGATGAGGTCAGATAATAATATTTGGTCCTCTTTACGTTCGATAGCTCGACGATTTTCAGCCTCTGTCAGTTCCTTATGCATAACCAGAGTAGATTCTTGTACAACAGAGCGAATAATGAACTGCATATCAGATGCAGAAATGCCAACAGGTGGGGTAGGGGAAGGGTTGGGGTCGCTATCGTTCGACATGTTCCAACAATATCAGAAGAGCAACAAGTAAACGAAGCAAAGATCAGAAACCAAGTAATGCAAGCTCTAGTGATTCCTAAGAGTGATTCAAGTTTTAGAAAACAAAGAGCGAGAAAACAAGGCATAATATTCAAGCAATTACACTGGACACAGAATTTTTCAATATTGAAGACAACAAGTAATAATCAAAATTGCAATTTAAATCAACCACAAGTCGGATATCAGGGATAGCAAGTATAAACAAGCGGATGAATGTGTATAGAAAAAGAACTTCAATGTGATGCTTAAATAATATGAATATGGAATAATCGACAATATCAATCACAAGGGCAATCAAGTGCACACACTCCATCAACTATTATCTGACGGTTGCAACACGGTTCAGAAAAAGAGGGGTGTGACCAAGGCTCTGTGTCGGCACAACACAAAATCACACAAGTAGGGTTCTTTTGTAATGCTTAAAACCGTTTAGATCATCTAACATGTAGCAACCAAAGAACTAACAAGGAAGAGTTACTAACTCAACAATGTAAAGAAGGAATGCTCTCTCTTTTTTTTTTTTTAATTTAGGCTCGGCTTTTCTGATTTTTTTTTTATATGAGGTACAAGCTGCTGTAAGAGGGAGGTAGCAACTGAAAATTTAAGAGCAAGAAAAAAAATAAAAATAATAAGCTACGATGATCTAAAAGTAAGCGAAAATAAGGAAAATAGGGAAATTAGGCTAGAAACTGGAGAAATTAGGGTTCTTTAGTGGTGCAAGTTTATATAATGCTTTTAATCCAAGAATCACAGTCATAGACATGATATGTAGCAACTAGGAATAAAAGATCATAACTTGCAGTCAAGAACTCAATATCGTCGAAATTAAAGATCCAAACAAAGAATAACAAAATTAAAGTGCCAATTTTTATGGGTGAATAATAAAGATGTAACTTTTATGCAGCGGCTATAGTGAAAAATAGGCACGAAAAATAAATCACTCAAATAAGAAATCAAGAGAGTAAAGAACTTGCATTAACCTGAGCTCTGATACCACTTGATACGTTTGGGATACCCGATCCTTCGCCTGTGGGCTTCAGATCAAGAACCACGCCGTATATTTGCTAAGATCTTGCAATGCTCTTTGATATCTTCTGATTTGGAACAATTCAAACAAGTAATTAGAATTCTGATTTGGCGACAGATTCTATACTTAGAAATTCCAGCAAATAAGGAACACAGATTTAGCAACAGAAAGAGAGAAGCGAGGGACTGGGGTGCGGGTAGCGCTGGGTACACAGGCGCTGAGGCCTCAGGGTGTGCGAGCAGGCAAGCGAGGACTCCTCTCGATGGAAGCGAGTGTGATGGCGAGAGCGGACGAGAGCGAGGGCGCTGATGGCGAGCGAGAGCGAAGACGAGAGCGTCTGGGAGCACGGACGCTGGGACACGGGAGCGCGCGAGCACCTGCGCACACGCGGAGCTGGCTTCCGCGCTCGCTGGGGAGCGGCTGGGCGCGAGCGACGCCAAGGACCTGGCTTCCACTTGTTGCGACGGTTCTGTTTTTTTAGGGTTGTGTTTGGTTTTGCCGATGGAACCAATGTGTTGGGTGATGATTGTGACTTCCGAAATTTCTCAAGAACATAGAACAATGAAAGCTTTTGGATTGATAACCAAGAACCCTTTAATCCATAAAGGGGTTCTTAATTCTATTTCAATCTAATTAATTCAAAGTGCATAAACATAAATTTATAGTAAAGCTTATGAGAGATCTAACCAATCCTTCCTTGCAAAGGAAATGGGTTTGGATAGATTAATTCTATCTAAAGATAAATAAAATAACATAAGATAAATATTTCCTAATGAGATAGATATTTAATAACTTGGTGGTCAAGTATTATATCTAGAAGAGATATAATTAATTTCCACCTTATTAATCTAATTTGCATAAAATCATAACATAAATTAACTAACTAATTTCGGCCCATGCACAAGGTGAACTCGGCCAAGCCCAATACTCCACTCGACATTCCTTTGGCCCACTCTGCCGAGTGCTTCCATGGAGATGCCGAGTCATGGTGAGTTATGGGGGATGCTGACGAGTCTTCATGAGCTCTGAGTGTGGCCGCAAGCTCACTTCTGGTGCTGGTGGTGTAACCTTGAGCCAAGTGATCCAGGGTGGCCTGAACCCTTGCTCTAAAGTTCCATGGTGACGGACAAGAAAGGCTTTAGTCGCAGCTTGAATCTTCTTGGCCCTTGCACGCGTGATAGGACCATCGAATGGAACCTTCATGTTGTTCTCAATGTCACCAGGAGTCATCGATATTTGAACGACATCAGTTCCTTTGCTTCGCCGGCGAGTGCACGTCTATGAAGTCGTTGTATATCCTTGGGGGCGGCGCCAGTAGTCGACCAGGAGTCATCGATATTTGAACGACATCCATTCTTTCCATTCTTTACATTAAATTTCGAGTTCCATTATTTCCTCAAGTAAAGCGAGTATGTCTCTATCTTGTTCTGCATAGATCGACTCAGTCCATATCAGGTCGTGTTTTTCCATTCTTTACATTAAATTTCGAGTCTTTCCTTTGTTCTTGCTATTTCGTGTCTTTCTTGGAGTTCTTGATCGAGTTCTTGGCGTTTCTTGAATCTTACATTGCTGCGTTCTTGTTTCTTGTTTAGTTCTTGCTTGTTGTCGAAGATCGGGCCATCAAACGGCTAACCCCGAATCAAATTGGTATCAGAGCTGGCCTCCATTTGTGCTCCAATGCACAAGTATGTCTTCAATGTAGGCTCGGGGAGTTAAACCTTGCTCGAGAACAAAGCATGAGTGACGAATAGGAATGAGTCTCTCTGAAGCTTCTTTGCTCTAGCTAGAGTCATTGGTTCTTCTCCAAGAATGATGGGTGTGTCTGGAGCTGTAGAAGATGGTCCCGCATCATACGCGGTTGGAGATATTTTCCGTCCAAATGGAGAAAAATTAATAGTGTAAATAGCAATTCCGATTACGAACCGTATCAACAGAACTTTGGTACCAAGTAGTTGGTAACCGACAGAATTGGTAGCCGAAATCTCGGTACCGACCTCTATTGGTACGGTACACGGTAATGAAAACTCAAATACCGTGGTACCGATTATATATATATATATATATATATATATATATATATATATATATATATATATATATATATATATATATATATATATATATATATATATATATATATATAGGGAGTGGTTCCCTTGTGCACACTCCTTATAGTATATCTAGTGCACGAATCTAGGTCGTTAAGAGAGAGAGAGCGAATGGCCACGATTAAAAGGGGGTTTTTCCATTTTCCTTTAATATTGTGTGGGGTCCACGTTTGAAAAATAAACCCCATGAATGTACCATGCGCGTGTACCTACTTCCTTTCTCTTTTTTTGGCATGGTTTTATTTTTAAATGTATAAAATAATTGTGAAAAAAAAAATTGCTTTTTTTTGTGGGAGATAAATGGTTTTTTTAAATCCACTTGATTCGGATTTCGTCCATGTTACATATTTGTCAATTTCACCGAATAATCTTTCACATGCTACCGATTAATGTTCCGTTATCTTTCTTTCAACTAGTTCAGATCAAAATTTACAAATTCCACTGCATAATTTGTCACATGCTACCGAATAATGTTTTTTTTGTTTATCAATTTTAGATTAAAGAAATTTCAAATCCCTAAACAATTCTTATGATTTATATGAATAATACTTCGTATCACACCGAATAATGTTTTCCATTTCACTGAATAATGTTTTTTTTTTGTTATTTGTCAAACCGAACTCCGAACTCCATATACTGACGAATAATGAATCATATTTCACCGAATAATTATCAAACTCATTATCACTAAGTAATGAAAATTCAACACATATGTCTGAATAACTAAAGAACAATAAATCAAATTATGATCTCGAAAACCCTACACTAAATTTAACATATATGTTAGAATAATTCTTCGTTTTCCCTGAATAATTCGGGAATCACAAGTTGATTGAGTAACAAATTCCAACTCCAATTCGATTCCAACCACCCACCGTCCCCCACCGCACCACGCCACCCACCCACCCACCCCCCCCCCCCTCCCCCACCCCACCCCACCCCACGTCGTCTCACCCCAACCACCCATCGTCCCCCACCGCACCCCGCCACCCACCCACCTACCCACCCCACCCCACCCCACGTCGTCTCCCTCACGCCGGTTTACTGGGCAAGAAATTACCTCTTCCCTTTCCCTCCGATTTGAAAGGCCGGACCAGTGGACCGTCGGAGGCAGCGAATTACCGTCACTGATCGCCTCTCCCATCGCCACCGCAGATAGCCTGGATTGGATCTAGCCTCTCAATTCCAACCCCAATTTCTTTCCCGGATTGGATCTCCTGGATTGGATCTCGCCACCGCAGATCGTCACCGATCGCCTCTCCCCCTCACCACCGCAGATCGCCTGGATTGGATCTCGCCGCCCCCTTCGATTTCGCATTTGAACACCTGCTCCTCCTCCTTCAAGCTCCCGCCTTCCGCCACCACCAACACCCATCTCCAGACCTCCGCCGCCTTCCTTCCCATACCGGCGACCATCGGGGAGCACAACCATCGCGCCTCTTCAATTGGAAAAAATAGCAGAAAGAGGAGGGAGAGGAAGGAGGGATGGGCTCACCTTTGCCTCACCATGGCTCGCGCTCCGCCTCTCTTCTCGCTTCAACGGCAATGAAGAAAGAATAAGGCTAAATTTAGGGTTTTATTCAATCAACACCACACGCGCCCACTCACATGAAACAAAGAGAGTAATCCGGATTTTTTTAATTAGTGCGCGGGCCCCACCGTTTTTTTATTAAAAAAAAAAGAAAACAAGCCTTTTAATCTCAGCCATCCGATTAACCCAAATCAATGGTCAGAAATCGTGCACAAAGTACACCCTAAGGGGTGTGCACTTTATACCCAATCTCTCTCTCTCTCTAATATTATATATATATATATATATATATATATATATATATATATATATATATATATATATAATTCCCTAAATGTCCCTAATTCCTACTGTGATACCGATTAGTTTTCTAGGAAAAATGTCATCGGTACCGTCGGTTACCACATATTATAAAACGTAAATGATGATTGAAATTTGTTTGTTGGTTACCACGGTACCGACATTCGGTAACCGACCCATTTCGGTACCAACTATTTTGGTTACCGACACTTTCGGTTGGTACGTGGTAGAAAAAATTATATACCGAATAATATTGGTATGGTATGTGGTAATCGAAAATTTATCATGGTACCGTACCGTACCAACCATAATAAATCTTTAGCTTATGCATGTTCTTTGTGCATCATTATTTTAGAGGGAGGTGAAAGTTGGTAAATTTTCGGTTAAGAGTGCTATCACATTCAGAGAAACGGTGATGACATGCATTATAAATGGTGATTTTTCTTTCCATATTTAAAAAAAAAATAAAGATGGCTCATTTTAAAAAATATAATAATCATCTATATACATATACTAAAATCGATGCATTGGTGCCTGCGTGGCGGCATATGAGTGAATTTACCTACGTGGCAGCGCGTAAGCGCGTCTCGCGGAACTTTCTCCCGTCAAAAAGGAAATATAATAAAAATAATTATTTTATTTTACCACTAACACATATAATTGGATAGATGGAATATCTTATAAAAGAGTAAATATTATATAAGGAAAAAACTACATCAATATAATTAAATGTAATAGTATTAATAATAAAAATAATTAATAAAACTAATTTTCATAGTCATACTTACCAAAATTATTAATAGATAAATATGTAATATTTGATAGGTGCTATTTTATTTATATTTAAATTATTTTTTGATGTAAAGAATTATTATTTATATCAAAATCAATCATTTAATAATTGTTATTTTATATATATCTATATTATTTTTTGAGGAAAAAATAAATAATTAAAACATTATATAGCTATATATGTAGCCACAAGCCATCCATACATAGATATTTTAGTAAACTAATGTAATAAATATATACTATATATTTAATAAAAAAAGAATATTAAAATATTTTTTAAAATCAACTATCTAATTAAATTACATGAGATTTAATTAACCATAGATTAGAAAAAATAATTTTACGTAGTACCTTATAAATGTGAATTTTATTTATATTTTGAGAGAATCTAATTAAAAGATATTTATATAACCTATCGAACTAATTTTATTTATATTTATATTATTTTTTGGAGGAAAAAATAATTTATAGTTAGATTAATGCATCCCCGTACACGAGGCGGGATCTACACTAGTAATAAATATAAATGTAAGCTGTATGCGTTTTCCGAATAATAATAATAATAAATAATAAGTACACTTAAAGCTTCTTTAGCTTATGCATTTTTTTTCCAATGTGAGCAGTACACTTAGTGTATGCATTTTCAGCATTAATGGTTAGTTAAAGTTAGGGTTGTGCATTGGTGTAAAACTGAACTGAACCGGGTCAAATCGAACCGAACCGAAATTGAAAATCTCAAAATTTCAAATCGAAAGCCGAACAGAAAGTATTAGGTTCGGTTCGATTATTTTTCGTTTGGTTTGTATTCGGTTCGGTTTTAACCTAATTGAACCGAATCCATAGTTGCATAACAAAACCAGTAACCACAATCCGATCCATGTGGCGGCAAATATTAGAGGTAGACACAAATCTCGCAAATCCCGGTCCCGGTGAGATTTGAGGGGAAAAAAGTAAATCTTGTCCCACATAATTTTTGCAAGACGAGATGCGGGACAAGACTGTGGGATCAAGTAAATCTCAGTCTCGTCCCGGATATGTTATATATAATATAAATAATATATACGTAAAATAAGTTTTACAGTAATTTTAATAAAAATATTTCTTTATATATTATATATAATTTTTAATGCAACTTTACGTACATTGTATTAAATTTTATTTACATATTTAAGGCTTTAGTGCTTTACGGCCCAGTTACTTTGACTTACATTTTAGTACTGTAATGTAAGTGTAAACTAAGGGTTTGTTTGGGATGGGTATATAGATATAGGTTATGGGTATAGAAAATCCAATATCTATATACCATGTTTGGTATATTTATCCAAATCAGTATATAGATATCAATCATATATCTCCCATATACTAATTCTACCTTTTTCTCCCTTTTGGATAACTGGCAAAATTGGGCGGTATAGGAGCGGCTGAGCAAGCTCCTTCTCCTCCTCCTTCTTCTTTTGTTCGATTGCATCTGTTTTTCTTTTTGCCGTTGCATTCGATTTCTGTTCGAATTAGGGTTGTTCGATTTGCCATTGCATTCGATTGCATCTGATCTTCTCCTCCTTCTGTTCGATTGCATTTGTTCTCCTCCTTCTTTTGTTCGATTGCATCTGTACAAATTTTTCTTCAGTTCGAAACTTCAGGATCGTCATCGCTGCTGCCTGCTGTTCGAATTTTTCTTCGGTTCGAATTAGGGCTTTCTGTATGAATTATTGCTGCTGTTGGAATTTTTTTTTCCTAATTAGGGCATTTTGTTCGATTTGTTGTAGCAACTATTCAAAAATTTCAGTCCGAATTTACACCAATTGCTCTTGAATTAGGATTGTATTGGAATTAAGGTTTGAAAATTAGGGTTCAAAGATTAGGGATTCCCTAATTTCTATTACGTTTTTTTTTAATTCTGATATCTACATACCCTTACCAAACAGCAGATATGAGATATAGATATCAATCTCATACACATACCCAATACCGATAGCTTGATATCTATATCTCATTCCCATAGTCTATATCTATATACCCTTTCCAAACGGACCCTAAAGTAGATGATTTACATTTACTGATTTAGGGCTACAGAGGCTGAGAGGCAACCAAAGTCCGAGACGCGAGACATTCTCAAATCCCAAATGTTAGGGTGTGTTTGGGAACGGAATGGATTTTTGGGGATTTGGTGGATTTGAGGGGATGTGGTAGATGGGGATGGATTTTTGGGATGTAAAAGATGAAAACTCAACACCCAATTTTTTGGGTTTTGTGTTTGGTTGTATTTTGATTTTTTGGGGGATGGAGTGACGGACAAAGACCGAATTACCCCCACTTATCCACATGAAATGACCAAATTGCCCCCAAAACATACCCCTCTTGATATTCATTTCAATCATGGAGAATCAGGTTGTCGACATTATTGGTGTGTTGAGACACCTATGGCGTCCGAGGAAAAGCGGCGGCGATAGAAGGGCCTTCGACGGTCGAAGAAGGACTGCACCCCACCACCGGCGCCGGAAAGCCGACAACTGCGGCGACACCCTACGACGAAGCCTCCACTGGTCGCCTACCATGTAAATTGTTCCCTTATTCCACTTTATGAGCTCGAATCGAAATAAGATGAAATTGTTAGGGTTAGGTCGGAATTGAAATGGGGGGAATTTGTGTTAATTGAATGGGGGTTTGCTTCTGTTTGGGGCCGGTTGTCATATATATGGAGTGGAGTGTTCTTGAGGCATTGCATGATTGTTGAGGGCGGGAATTGAGTACATCTGAATTCAGCAATTGATTTTTCGGATTGGGCCGGTTGTCGTATGAATTCAGTAATTGAGTTTTTGGATTGGGGGGTTTTGTTGTGTTGTGATTCCTCAATTTGCTGCTTGTGTGTCGAGTGTTTTCGTTTCGATTGAAGTTGAATTGAATATTAATTTGGCTTGGAAAATTCGATTGTTGTTGTGCATCACCGTCCATCGGCCCATCGCATTCCTCACCATCCTTCCATTCCAGATTGCCATGGATTCCACGCCTGTTCCCAATGACAAAGGTAAGCGAAAAGCGACGACTAATCGAAGGGGAAAAGCTAAGACACCCGCCAGTGGTGACGACAAGGTCCTCGTTCCAGCCGCCTTCTATTGGTCCTACGACCTCACGATCAAGCTGATGCGAGTTCTCCTAGCATACCAGAAAAAAAATGGAAGGGAGCAGTGATAATGCATATTTTAGATAGGCATTATAGTTATAATTAGTTTAGTTTAGGTTGCATTTCTTGCCTGCTTTATTGTTAATTTGCATCTTGTGTTTATTTTGGAAAAGTTCGGATTCTGCGCAATTTTGTGTTTATCTCGCAGATCGAATCGGAGCACATTCGGGGAGATGCAATGTCTCGAAGAGGAACACAAGATATATGGAAAGGAACAAGGAAGAAAGAAGCAAGGCAAGACGAGGAGAAAAGCCCGCAAAGGAGCTAGAAGACCTCGGCCAGATTTGCGGCGGGCGCCGCAGCTGCACCCGCCGCAGCGGGTAGCGAGGAAGAGATTTGCGGCGGGCGCCGCAACACTTGCGGCGGCCGCCGCATGTACGGACAGGCGCAGACGCCGTTTTTCCGGAAAACCCTAATTTTACTATGTGATTGTTGGGGGCCGACTTTGATCTTTTTAATAGGCCTTTTATGTTATTTTTACTTACCTTTCATTCTATTCATTCAACAATTAGACTTTTTAGAGATTTAGAGCTATGGCTTCCATGAGGAACTAAACTCATTGATTCTGCCTACAATTTGAAGCTTTATTCGGATTGATTGTGAGTTTCTAATTCTCGCTCCTGGTTTCCTATTTGTGAATGCTTCAACTTCTTCGTGCTTGATTGATTATTGTTTTGTTCTATCTTGACTGATCAACTTGGTAGATCAATTCAATCGCTAGGGTTTTGTAGATTCCTGGTTGCGAACCTTAACCCAAGTGGCAAACTTATTCCTTTAGGGCTGGTTGAACTAATTGAATAGGTAGGAAGTTGAATGTGTTGTTAAATCCTTCTTTAGGGACTGCAAATACCTTGGCTAATCTCTGAACTTAAAGCTATCAATTGGGTTAAATCCTTCTTTAGGGACTGTTCGATTGATAAGGGTTGCTAGGACTGGTTGGACTAGTAACTATATTAGGTCGGGACAAGGGCATTCATAGGAAACATAATAGGACGAGAAGAAGTTACAAGGATCGCTTCAATCCAATAAAGTGGAAAATTGTAGGTGGAATTGCTTCTCCTAAATTGTCTAAAACCAATTTCTTTACTTTGCTTTGTTTAATCCGCTTTGATAAAAGGCGGATCTTTCACACTCAAAAACCCCCCTCTTTGGCTACTTTAATCAGCATTGAAATCACGCTTGAGTTTATAATTTTCCCTGTGGGATCGACCTCTTGCTTATTACTATACTAGTTTTAGGTTTGAGTTTCTTTGGCGGAATCAACGACAGGTTTCCCCTCCGTCAAATTTGGCGCCGTTGCCGGGGAATTTTATTAAATTCCTGTGTGTTTTTAGTGTTGATCTTGGTGTGGACCGTCTTACTCGGTCCATACCTTTGCTACTAATTCTTCTCTGTAGAAAGCATTGCAGAGATGGCGAACCTCACTCTAAAGGAGCTTTCTGCTCATGATCCGGCACAGCAACCCCTGGCAATCCAATTCCCTGCGCTAGCAGAAGGAGTCAACTTCGAGCTTAAGTCAGGGGTAGTTCATCTTCTACCCAAATTCCATGGGTTGAGTGGGGAGGATCCCCACAAGCATCTATCTGAATTCCATAGGGTGGTTGTCGGGATGAAACCAGCGAATGTAACTGAAGAGCAGATCAAGCTGAGAGCATTTCCTTTCACTCTGAAGGATGATGCAAACGAATGGTTCTTCTATCTACCACCCGACTCTATTGCTACTTGGGCCGAGATGAAAAGAGTCTTCCTAGAGATGTACTTCCCTGCAACAAAGCTAAATGCTTTGAAAAGGTCTATCAGCAGCATTGAGCAGTACGCGACAGAGTCCATTCATGAGTATTTTGAGCGTTTCAAGAAACTCTGCGCTAGCTGCCCATCCCATGGGTACGCTCAAAAGGATCTGGTCCTCTTTCTATTTAATGGGTTGACTGATATAGAGCGAAAAACAGTGAATTCTGCTTGTGGAGGTAACATGCTGAACAAGACGCCTGCCGCAGCTTGGGAGGTGTTCAAGGAGCTATCTGAGGGCTCCAGACAGTTCAACAAGGGCCCTCGCGCTGGGGGTGTACTCGCTGTTGATGCTAATGTGGCTGCACTTCAGACTGATATGGCAGAGGTTAAGGAGATGATGAAACGAATGGTTATTGATAGGACGCCTCAACAACTGAAGGCATGTGGTCTCTGCAGTCAATACACTCATCCCATGGACATGTGCCCGCTCATACAAGATCCTAATGTTGAATTGAATGCCATTGGGAATTTCGCTCAACAAAGGCCTATGCAAGGCAATTATGGAAATCCTGGGTATTTCAACAACAACAATTACAATAGGGGCTATCAGCAAGGCTATGGGAACCATCAAGCCTCTTTCAATCAGCAAGGGGGGCAACAGGAAAGGCCTCAACAACAATATGAACCTCGACAGGGAGGTCAGCAGCAATCCAATAGGGATAATGAGGGTCCGTTGCAGAAACTGACAGAGCGGATGGCGAATCTAGAGAAACAGCAATCCGATCGGATGACAAATCTTGAGAATCAAATGAGTCAGCTCATTCAGGTCTTAAGTGCGAAGAGGGCGAACGATGCAAGTAAGCTTCCATCGCAGACGGTTGAGAATCCTAAGGAGAATGTCAGTGCAATAATGCTTAGGAGTGGCAAGGAACTGATTGCCACAACTCAAAAAGACGATGAGGAGAGGGTGGATGAGGAGATAGAAATCATTGAAGGAGAAAACGGAGTAACAGAGGTGCGGCGCCCGCGGCAAACTTTGCGGCGCCCGCCGCTAGCCTCTGCAGTGGCCGCCGCCAGAGAGACAATTCCAGCGGCACCCGCCGCTGCTCAAGCTGCGGTGCCCGCCGCTCCTGCTGCGGCGCCCGCCGCTCCTGCTGCTGCGCCCGCCGCCAGAGAGGCAATTCCAGCGGCACCCGCCGCTGCTCCCTTTGCGGCGCCCGCCGCACTTGATGCCGCGCCCGCCGCTCGTTCAGCCGCCGACAGTCCAGCTTCTGGTACGTCCTCTTCCTTACCTCCTTCCTCTTCTCTTCCTCTTTCTTCTTCTTCCTCCTCTTCTCCCTCACCTATGGAGATTCCAAAACCCATTCCGCCTTTTCCGGAAGCCTTGAGAGACACACGAATATATGAGAATGACAAGGAGATCTTCGAGACATTCGGCAAGTGTGCGGTAAACATTCCTTTACTTAGCTTGATTAAGAGCATTCCTAGATATGCTAAATTTTTGAAGGAATTGTGCATCATCAAGAGGAAGCAGAGATTGAAGAAGAAGGAAAAGGTAAGCTTGAATGAAAATGTTTCTGCTATATTGCAAAGGAAATTGCCTGAAAAATGCGGAGATCCAGGTATGTTTACGATTCCATGTGCAATTGGGAATACTAGATTCAAACAAGCTATGCTAGATCTAGGAGCCTCAATTAATGTTATTTCCTATAACATGTACATGTTTTTGGGTTTGGGTCCTCTGACTGAGACTGGGGTTACAGTGCAGCTTGCTGATCGTTCACAAATCAGGCCAAGAGGCGTTGTTGAAGATGTTTTAGTTATGGTGGATGATTTGTTTTTCCCTGTGGATTTCTTTGTTTTAGATATGGAGCAGGGAACCCCTGAAACACCACTTATACTAGGAAGGCCATTCCTGAAAACTGCGAAAACGAAAATTGATTGTTGTGAGGGTCTATTGACTATGGAGTTTGATGGAAGAAAGATAGAATTTTCTCTCTTTAAGCATGCTAAGCTTTCTCCTGAAACTTCTTTAGATATGCCTATTGCTGATAATACTGATCATAACAATAATTTTCGTAATTTGTTAGAGACACCTAAGGAACATAGTTTATGGAAATTTGAACCTCCTAACAAATTGCAATCTTATGTGATTTCAGGACAACCCCCAGGCATAGCCCATGGAGAGGAGCTAAGAGAAATGGCTGAACGCTGGAACAGGAAGCTACACCTTTCAAGGATGCCTGCATTTGTCAATGAAATGACCGGTGTTGGTGACCCTGGTGGAGGAACATAGGCCAATCAAGGGCCATCACGTCGAGCCAACGACTTGAAACAAAGGCGCTTCTCGGGAGGCAACCCGAGGTACATTTTTCAGATTTATTTTCTTTTTCTTTTCCTTCACCCTGAGTATATGAGTTTCACTTTTGTTGTCTTTAATATTTCATTGAGGACAATGAAAACTTCAAGTGTGGGGGAGAGGAGTTTTATTTATATAGTGCATAGAGAGGAGTTTTATTTATATAGTGCATAGAGTTAGAGCATATTTCATTTTCTGCACCATGTTCAAGTTTAATTAAGTTGTTGTTTGTTTAGTTTTTATTTAATTTAATTTTCGGAATTTTTTTTAAAAAAAAAAATCGAAAATATTAAAATAGAGCATGCATTGCATATATATGTGTTATACAAATACCCATCTTGCTTAGTTGTCCTCTATTTTTAAATTTCAAGCATGAATCATAAAAATCCCATGGAATTCTGGATGTTTTGATTATTAGTGCTAAATGATTTTTGTGGAGCATGAGCTAGCAAATATAATTGAGCATGTATGATTGAGCTAAAGTGTGATTGAAGTCCTTAAAAACATGACCCTGTGAGGATGTTTGGCCTTATTTGAATTCTTTTGCTTAATTGTGTGATTTACTCACCTAGTGTTGCTACCTCTTGGCATTGACTGCAGTATCTATTTTTGAAGACCAATGCACATGTTTGTTGCTTGCGGGGTGTATGTTTATATTTTGGAGTCTTTTTATTCAATTTTATGCATATTTAGTAAATAAGGTGGCAATGGTTGATGCACTTAGTAACCGGATCTATGCATGACACCCATGGGTATGATTTGCGCAAAAAGGTGTTGAAAACTATCCACTAGGAAAGAAAGCTTGATCATTGAGTAACCAGGTTCATTCATGACACCCATGTTTGCAACTTGCGTCAAAAGGTGTTCAAGTGGACTTCATATTAGTAGGTTAAGCCGTTGAGGTGTTGATAGACCGGGGCCATTCATGACACCCATGTTTGCGCTTCGCGTAAGGAAAGCACCAAGACAAGAAAAGAAATAAAAAAAAAAAAGAAAACCAAAGAAAAAAAAGTGTTGCATTTTAATTTCTTTATGTTATCCCGCAAGTAATGACATTTTGGTAGATAATTGGTGATATGGTGGTCAATGTCTATGAGCTTAGTGCATTATTGGTTGAGTTGAGAGTTGTACCTAAAAGCCTAAACACATGAGTGAAACACATATTTCTGGTGAGGTTGGATGATATCTACTTCTAAGCTTTGATCACCTGAATACATGCTATGACGTTTGTTTGCTTGAGTTATGGGTTCACCTGCTATGATGTTGCTTTTGGTAATGTTGAAACTTGAAAGGATTTCCTGTGGGATGCATTGATTCATGTTCATTCTAGCATTGCTTGAGGACAAGCAAAGGTTAAGTGTGGGGGATTTGATAATGCATATTTTAGATAGGCATTATAGTTATAATTAGTTTAGTTTAGGTTGCATTTCTTGCCTGCTTTATTGTTAATTTGCATCTTGTGTTTATTTTGGAAAAGTTCGGATTCTGCGCAATTTTGTGTTTATCTCGCAGATCGAATCGGAGCACATTCGGGGAGATGCAATGTCTCGAAGAGGAACACAAGATATATGGAAAGGAACAAGGAAGAAAGAAGCAAGGCAAGACGAGGAGAAAAGCCCGCAAAGGAGCTAGAAGACCTCGGCCAGAGGTGCGGCGGGCGCCGCAGATTTGCGGCGGGCGCCGCAGCTGCACCCGCCGCAGCGGGTAGCGAGGAAGAGATTTGCGGCGGGCGCCGCAACACTTGCGGCGGCCGCCGCATGTACGGACAGGCGCAGACGCCGTTTTTCCGGAAAACCCTAATTTTACTATGTGATTGTTGGGGGCCGACTTTGATCTTTTTAATAGGCCTTTTATGTTATTTTTACTTACCTTTCATTCTATTCATTCAACAATTAGACTTTTTAGAGATTTAGAGCTATGGCTTCCATGAGGAACTAAACTCATTGATTCTGCCTACAATTTGAAGCTTTATTCGGATTGATTGTGAGTTTCTAATTCTCGCTCCTGGTTTCCTATTTGTGAATGCTTCAACTTCTTCGTGCTTGATTGATTATTGTTTTGTTCTATCTCGACTGATCAACTTGGTAGATCAATTCAATCGCTAGGGTTTTGTAGATTCCTGGTTGCGAACCTTAACCCAAGTGGCAAACTTATTCCTTTAGGGCTGGTTGAACTAATTGAATAGGTAGGAAGTTGAATGTGTTGTTAAATCCTTCTTTAGGGACTGCAAATACCTTGGCTAATCTCTGAACTTAAAGCTATCAATTGGGTTAAATCCTTCTTTAGGGACTGTTCGATTGATAAGGGTTGCTAGGACTGGTTGGACTAGTAACTATATTAGGTCGGGACAAGGGCATTCATAGGAAACATAATAGGACGAGAAGAAGTTACAAGGATCGCTTCAATCCAATAAAGTGGAAAATTGTAGGTGGAATTGCTTCTCCTAAATTGTCTAAAACCAATTTCTTTACTTTGCTTTGTTTAATCCGCTTTGATAAAAGGCGGATCTTTCACACTCAAAAACCCCCCTCTTTGGCTACTTTAATCAGCATTGAAATCACGCTTGAGTTTATAATTTTCCCTGTGGGATCGACCTCTTGCTTATTACTATACTAGTTTTAGGTTTGAGTTTCTTTGGCGGAATCAACGACAGGTTTCCCCTCCGTCAAGCAGGCCTTCCTTTGGGCTCCCCTTACTGCTCAGTTTGAGGAATTGACGGGGAAGAAGTGCAACACCAACACTCTTAAGAATCGAACTCGCGATATGAAAACTTATTACAACTGTTGGAAAGAGCTAAAGAAGGATGAGACGGAGTTGGGTTGGGATCCCGTTAGAGGAACCATAATGGCGTCTGACTAATGTAGGTGCAACTCTCGAAGTCCTTAAAAGTTGTGGTGTGTAAAAGTGTCATTTTGCAATATGGCTTCAAACATTTCTAAACTCGTGCATTTCTGTTGTGTCAACACCGCCAACCCTCTTCGACGCCAAGCTCATGCAATCGGGAACACGGACACACAACTACAATTGCAAGCGTACAGTTTGAGAACATATAAACATATTAATTTGAGCATATAAACATAATAATTTATCCAACTAATGTTGGAGGATAACATGCCGACCCTGCTTGCCCACGAAGACGGACACAACAACCTGCATAAAATGTCGCAAGCAAGTAGGACGAAGATTGTTTGTTCTTACACATTCTAACCCCAATTACATGCACAAAATACGGGGCAAATATTCAAGGACATTGTATCTGAATGGTACAGAAATTGGTAGGAGGCCAAACAGATGATACAAAAAGGTCTTCAAGATGGGGAGGACTGGCTATGCCATCAACCACAGGCCGAGGATGACCACCATCGCCAGAACGAGTAGCCACCCTCGAATCCTCGCCACACGGGCCAGATGAGCACCTCAGACTTGCTCCCCAGCGTGATCGACCCACCTTGTGCACAGGTAGGCGCAGAGCTCAGCAATCCTCTGGACCAGCTGGTTGTTGCTGGCCTCGGAAGTGACAAGGCAGGCGGCAAGGCTAGAGCTCTGCGCCCTCTCGGCCTGGAGTTCCCCCCTAGTGTTGTTCAGCTCACCCCTTGTAGCCTGAAGCTCGATGACCCGTGTAGCGTCCTGGGATATAAGGGTCCTGTTGCGCTCTCTCACAACAGCAAGCTTCGACTGGGCGAAGTCGACGAGGGCATTCGTCTCCTCGGTGTCCTCTCTACGCTGAGATGAAGTGGCGTCATCCTGCAGCTCCCTGTCGTCGCGGTCCCGGTCATAGGTGTAGTCAGAGTGAAGCCAGAAGTACTTCCTTGGGTCGCCACTCTGGTAGGAGGCGTCCGAGTCGGTGTCGGTGTCAGAGTATAGATACATCCTGCAAGAGGCCTTGAAAAATTAGTTGCCACTAATGTAGGTTCAACAACTAATGTAAAATAAAGGCAGTTGAAACATATCATATAATAAGGGCAATCATAGTAGGCGTAATGAAAACATCATTGGGCCCTAACTTCTTATATCTTTAAATCAGTTGATCAACACGAGGTTAAGAGGCAAGGCAGGCCAACATCATATGTCAATACAAAATTGAGACAAGGATAGGAAAAGGAAATATGAAATCACAACATCATCAGGCCCTCAACTCATATGCAAATCAACCAGTTTCTCAACTAACAACATTGCAACAGAAACATAAATGAAGAGACAGACTGTAAGAAATATCAAACATCATTGGGTCCTCAGAGAAATAACAAAAACATGCCCAACAAGTAAAGGAAATAAAGGGCAGTTGAAATGACCAAATAATAAGAGGCATCATCGGGCCCTCAACTCATATGCAAATCAACCAGTTTCTCAACCAACAACATTGCAACAGAATCATGAATGAAGAGGCAGACTGTAAGCAATATCAACCATCATTGGGTCCTCAACTCATTACAAAAACATGCCCGGCAAGGAAAGGAAAAAAAAGGCAGTTGAAACATATCATAATAAGAGCAGTTCAAACATACCAGGCCAAAAATTGCACGTAGGCAAAGGCAATAGAAGGTAGAGGAAGAGATGATGCAAAGAGAATAGCCATATTCCAAGTACTTGACAATGTGACAGGTGAAATGCACAGGTTACCTTTAAGAGGCAGTAGTCCCACACACATGAGGTGAAGTGACAATGACCAAACAGTTACTCGAAATGAACAAGTGCAATTCACATGAAATAAACAATGAGACATGTGACTTGAATAGACCCTGAAGCAGAAATAAGTTGACTTCCAACATCATAGGGCCCTCACTTTCATATACAGACCTGAAATGAACGAGGTCGTGCAACAATAGCAGATAAAACAAGTTGATGAAAACATCATTGGGCCCTCAGGCAGCTGTGAAAGGTCATTGGGCCCTCAAGCTACAAAATCAGTGACCTTGCTATCAGTTGATCAACAACAGAAGTTGGCAGTGAATGCCAGCTTCTCATGTCAATTCAAAACTGAGACAAGGCAATATCATTGGGCCCTAGCTGCATATAAAAGTAATTCAAACATCATTGGGCCCTCAACCAAGAGTCGGTGCAACAGTTGGAAATGCAATGAAAATAGGCATAATGAAAACACCATTGGCCCTCACATCATATACCTTGAAATCAGTTGATCAACATGAGGGGAAGAGGCAAAGAAGGCCAACTTCATATGTCAATACAAAACTGAGACAGGGAAAGGGAAAGGAAATATGAAATTACAGCATCATTGGGCCCTCAACTCATATGCAAATCAACCAGTTTCTCAACCAACAACATTGCAACAGAAACATGAATGAATATGCAGACTGTAAGAAATATGAAGCATCATTGGGTCCTTAACTCATGACAAAGGTAATGAAAACATCATTGGACCCTCAGGGAAATTGATGAAAACAATACAAGATGCAAGAAGAATAGGCATAAATAAAGGCACAGGTTACCTTGGAAATCAGTTGATCAACACAGTTGGAAGAGGCAATGAATGCCAACTTCATGTGTCAATTCAAAACTGAGAATCGAGGAAACCAAAGGGGAGGTAATAATTGACAACATCATAGGGCCCTCAACTCATATGCAAATCAACCAGTTTCTCAAGCAAGCATATAGCAAGAGCTCCCGAATGAATAAGCAATAAGTAAGCAATTTAAAGCATCATTGGGTCATCGGGTCAGATATAAGAATCGAAAACATGTATAGAGGAAAAGAGGTAAACGAGTAAACGACAAGCATCATTGGGCCCTCAAATCAACCAGTTTTTCAAGGGACAATATCACAAGCAACACAAAAGCATCATTGGGCCCTCACTTCATATACAAGTCCTGAAAATATGTGAACATGCAAAGGGGTAAGCAACATACATCATAGGGCCCTCACTTTATACATATATATACCACAATCTGCATTTCTGTTACAAAGCAGTTCATTAAAGGCAAAAAATTCTTTGCACATTCATGAACAGAGCCAAAGGGGTAAGCGACAAAGTGACAGTGGTAGATGGTGTGCAGTCAGTTGTGATTTTTTGGTAAAAGACAAAGCTTTAGGCAAAGTATTCAAAAATGGAAATGGATGACAGGAGCATGGGTACGAGCAACAAGTACATGTTCCCTAACAGTGACCCAAAAACCCAACACTCCACAGTGAACACAACACTGAACAAAACCCTAAATCGAAAATCCCCAAATCTCGTATGAACAAACCCTAAAATGTCAGAAGAAAATAAAAAATCCCCAAAATTCATATGAACAAACCCTAAATCGAAAACATGCATATGAACAAACAAACGGACTCTTTCGAAAATGCCAGAAGGAAATATAAAATCCCCAAATATCATATCAACAAACCCTAAAATGTTAGTAGAAAATCGAAAATCCCCAAAATCATATGAACAAACCCTAAATATCAAATGCACAAACCCTAAAATGTCTGAAGAAAATCAAAATCCCCAAAATATCATATGAACAAACCCTAAAATGTCTGAAGAAAATCAAAATCCCCAAAATATCATATGCACAAACCCTAAAATGTCTGAAGAAAATCAAAATCCCCAAAATCATATGAACAAACCCTAAATCGAAAAGTGCAAGAGAACAATGATGGAGTCTGTACACACACAGTCGAAGAGAACAATGGTGGACGGCGTTTTCCGATACCCGATGATGACGACGGAGGAGGACTGGTGGTCTGGATTGTCGGCGATCTTTGGTTTCGCTCGCTTCGTCGGGTTTTTCGCTCTCAATCGGCTTCCAGAAATCTTGTGAGAGAAGAGTGAAGAGAATGAAAGTATTTCCCATCCATCAAACCTTGGTGAAGGAGGTGCAAAAACCCATCCCATTCCATCCAGCAAAGCCCCGATTTCGCACCCTCCGAACCCCTTAAACACATACACCCAAACATGGAGGCGGGAAACCCAAGGCGAAAAACCCATCTTCCAAATCCCCTAAACACTACACCCAAACACGTCCTTAGTTGTGTAGTTGCAAGATTTGATCGGCGACAAACGACGCACCTGTGTGTCCTTCTCCTACGCTGAGTTCTCTCTGTCTCCAGGTTATTCTTCCTTCACCTTCTCTTTGTTTCTTCTTCATTCATCTGCATCTGGTTACCTTTCTCTCCAGGACCGGCGCCGTCTTCATCTCGACAGCATCGTATCGGCGAGACGCTTTCCATTCTCGAGGTTATTTTTTGTTCTTCTTCACCTTCTCCTCCTTCTGTCTAGTTCTCCTTCGCTCATATATAAGCCTCACCACCCTCTGGTTCTTTAGGCGCTATCCACTCTCGGGTTCTCCTGGCGGGTGCTTGTAGGATTTGTACTCTTGATTGCTTCATCATCTCTTCCAGGTTATGTTTTCTCCAGTAGGCAGCTAAGAGACAAGTCCTGAATTTCATTTTTTAAAACACTACAAAGATTCAATGTCAACGACAAAGGAAACGAAATTGATGGCTCCAGTACGCAGCTCTGCGTCGGGCCCTATAATTGTATCAATAGAGTCGTCGGTTACATCACCCAGTCCTCCAACTACATCACTCCCTTCTATGAGCGGTCAGATTCCTGCTAATGCGTCGGTTGGTGAAGTCCCTGTTGCATTTGTGATTGAGGGCGGTAAGAAAGCTTCTCAATCTTCATCATCTTTAAAACGATCTAGTTCTGTTTAGGATCATTTTATATCATATGACAAGATTGTGAAAGGTAAAGATGAGGAGGGGAACGGAGTGGACATGATTGAGAAAAGGGCTTAGTGTAAATAACTAAATATTGTCCTAGAGGGAAAGATTGGGGATTTTGGAGCTGCCTATAGGAATGGCACTTCTGGTATGCTTAGACATTACAATCAAATGTTATTGTCATCAACTTAGTTTTCATGGTGTGTTTTCAGAACTCAGAGCATGAGACCACAACTTCAAGTCAAAGCACACCAACTAAAGCTCCAATTGGGTCAGGTTGGGAAATTAATTTCTACAGATTGATCAGTTAATTTCTACAGATTGATCAGTTAACACTCCATAGTCTTTTCTTGCTGCAAATACTTGCATTATACACTTCTCAACATTTTTGTATTGAAACATCCTTGTCTTTAATTTATTG
This sequence comes from Persicaria tinctoria, assembly GCA_037127255.1. Taxonomy (NCBI): domain Eukaryota; kingdom Viridiplantae; phylum Streptophyta; class Magnoliopsida; order Caryophyllales; family Polygonaceae; genus Persicaria; species Persicaria tinctoria. The sequence goes on along the minus strand of JBANSL010000012.1, from coordinate 33,361,001 downwards.
CAGTGAAGTTACAATTGAGAGCAAACCATTGGCTTGGTGGGATTGAAGATTTTAAGTTATTCCAAGATTTCAAACTTGACTCCTCATCCGGCTTCTAGTCTCTCGAACTGGCAGTATGTTTTTTTGTATGAAACACTAAAATTGGGTTGCTGCGCCACTCACAGTGTTACTCTTTAACCAATCCAATCCATAGACCATAGTTGCTAAGATTTACAGTAAACCCGACTTCTTCTTCCTTCCACAACCCGCAGCCGCCATAGTCATCCAACCTCCTCTCCACTCCTTTTTTTGATGACCAAATTTATGGGATCCAAATACTAGACGGGTATATATACACACATCCCGATGGGTTTGCTTTGTTTGTTTGTTGTTAAATCTCTGTACCCAAGCCGATGGATGAGGTTATGAATTTAATTACTACTAGAACGCAATCTTCTCTCTCTCCCGAGATCTTGCAGAATTTCAACGTCTGACACCCCCGTATGATCACCTTGATTTCATTTGATTTTACTCCCTTTGTTTAGATTAAACTTCCGAATCTTATGGAGTGGTTTCCCAAATTGCCCTTTTTAAAGTTTAGTCAACGGGTATTTGAATAAAGAAGAACCTTGTCCCCCAGGTTGGCTTTCGTTCAGTATAATAGCTGGTTGAGCTCAAATTGCTGAATACAAAAACCCCATTGGATTAGATAACAAGGCCTGAAAATGGGAGCTAATAGCGAGAGCTGCGAGACAAAAAGCGTTTTCAAGAGGGTCTGTGTGTTCTGTGGGAGCAATTCTGGCCACAGGCAGGTGTTCAGTGACGCCGCCGCCGATTTGGGCAATGAATTGGTAGGCTGGAGTTATGTTTCTATGTGTTTTTTCTAATTGTATGCAAGGTGTTCGATAAAATGTCTGTGTTATGATTTTGTGTGGTTTTGTAGGTTGAGAAGAAAATGGATTTGGTGTATGGAGGAGGAAGTGTTGGACTGATGGGCTTGATTTCCCAGAGGGTGTATGATGGGGGCTGCCATGTTCTTGGGTAAGCCCCGATATACTTGGGATGTGCTAAGATTGCGCCATCAACGAATTGCTAGTGTGCATTCCGAATACCCAATTCAAAATCGGCCTTTCATCATCACCATTTTTAACTCAATTTATTCCCCATTGCTTTGTGTTTGCAGGGTCATCCCGAAAGCTTTGATGCCTATTGAGGTATCACTGCTTCCTCTGAGCAATACCTTTGCCTCTTTTTGTTTTCGCTCTTTAAATTCATTTTAGAATGTTCATGTTATTGACAAAAACATAACCAAGCTAATATCTTTTGATATCAATCTTTAACTTTCTCTTAGATGTAAAGAAAGGGCAATTAAGAAATCCTTTTCCTTCCAAGCTGGAAAAGAATCAAATTATTTTGGTCAAAGGGTGTGGAGGTTTCATGAAAATATATTCCAATTTGTCTCATCTAAGCATCTATCTATTTGCTATACAATTTTGAATGCTGTTTTTTCCCCAACTTGTTCATTTTCCAAATTGGTTTTGTCTACAAGCATGTGATGTAACATGTATCCAAAAAAATATAAAATCATGACAAAAGGTTTAATTTTGCATACTGAACTTGGGCAAAATCATTAGATATCAGGTGAACCTGTTGGAGAAGTACGGGTTGTTGCTGATATGCATGTGAGGAAAGCTGTCATGGCTCAAGAGTCAGAGGCGTTCATCGCCCTTCCTGGTATGTTACATTGCAATGCTGGATCTGCTAGGACAAATACAAATACAAGTAGAGTCTAATTGGTGTGTTCTTTAATTTAAAAAAAAAAATTGCTTAGGAGGATATGGAACAATGGAAGAGCTGTTAGAGATGATAACATGGTGTCAGCTTGGAATCCACAAGAAGCCGGTAGCTATTTCATCTCACTCTGAGTAATGTTTCATTAGGTTTATATTTGGTGATGTCTCAAAAAATAAACACCCATTTTTACGTAGGTTGGCCTTTTGAATGTCGATGGCTACTATAACTCATTGCTTCAGCTATTTGACACCGGTGTTAAAGAAGGCTTCATAAAACCAAGCGCTCGCCATATTGTTGTATCTGCTCCTACCGCTAAGGAACTTTTGACGAAAATGGAGGTTATTCCCACACTCTACGTACTCTTTGATGCTATAAAACTTCCTTCTTGGCGATCATCTCTTTGGTTCCTAATGACAGTTTGACCTCTAACAATTCTAGGATCAATCAAGATCACATGAATATTGAGTTTAGAAGCTTTGTAAACTGACACACAATTTTTAAATTTTCTTCAGCAATTTACCCCTTTCAAAGAACACGTCGCTCCTCATGAAAGCTGGCAACTGAGAGCGCTCGGTGAACATCCAAAGCAGCAAGATCAGTTGTAGCACCACACTAGTGTGGAGAGAGCTCATCTAATACAAAAAACTCACATAGCTTATCGAGTAGCTGACTGGCTTAAGCTGGGACATGGTGCCCTTACTCATAAGATGATCATCTTCTTGATTTGATTTCTCTTCTTTCTTTCGTTTTTTGTTCTTTGAACTTGAATTGAATGTACAACAAGGGTTCCTTGCATTCTTAATGGTAAATAGTTAAGCTTCTGCGTTTTTCATCTCCTATCATAATCTACATCCTTCGTGTGATGGAATATGGGGATCAAGTTTGCAAAGATTACTGATGAACATTTTAGCTGCATCTAAATGATTTGCGTCTATAGTAGCAATCTGCAGCCTTGCTTAATCATGTAGGCGATCAGATGAATGGCCTCCACAAACATAGAATCATTTGCATAACCTTTTACAGAGGGGTTTGTTTTGCATTTGCAAAGCATGAAGCAAATGACAATCCATCTGCTCACTAGGTTAAAAGTAGAGCTGTTATTCAAACTAAACGAGTTAATTATTGATTGTTCATATTCGGCTAGTTTAAAACCAAGTTGAGTTCAAGTCGAGCCATAATTTGAAATCAGGCTTTTAAAATGTGCTTATATTCGGTTCATTTAGTAAGTTTAAACTGAGCTATATTCTAGCTATACTTGTTTTGACATAATAATTAATGAGAAATTTTATAAATTACACAAAATTCAAGTTCAGGTTAAACAAATCTCAATTTAACTAAAACTTAAAAATATACTACGTACTTTGTATAGTAAATGGAGGAGTTCGAGTATTCAATTAGTACTATGATATGTGATAAGGCACAAATTGTATAGGCATTTAGTCATTCTTATGTCATTTAGGTAGCATTTAGACATGATTTTAGCATAAAGTGCAGTCATTGTTTCTTAGGAAGAAGTCAAAATTTACGCGTTTGTAAATAATAATTCATTTGTGTCCCTTATTTATGAAAAAAGATAAAAATGTATTTACTCCAAAGAAGTTGCAAAAATGTTCATGATAGTTTTACTAACTTATTTTGACTTTGTATTTAACACAAATTAATAAAGGTCTTAAATATATGAAAATTGCAAAAGTTTTATCCTCTAACATTAGTAACTCATTTTAACTCTTCATTTAAGAGAATTAGCAAAAAAAAAATTAATAAAAAATTTAGGCTAAATGCAATAAGACCCTCTTTTGTAAATATTAATTCATTTGGGTACTTTAATTCTCATAAAGTAGTTACAAAATATCCTCATTTTAGAAGAAATATTATAATACTCATTACAACATTATATCATATAAATATAATATCTCACCTAATATTAAAGTTAAAATTATAAAATGCCTTAAATGTATAAAATTTTTAAAAAAATGATCTTTTTAATACTTGCTAATTTCAAAAGGATATTCCTATCATAAACAAATATAATTTAAATAAATTATTTTTATTCTTTATGTAAGAAATATAGGGGAGATGGCTTTTTAGCTCTTATTAATTCAACAAAAATTACCAACAAAATCTAATTTTCAGGCTGTAAAGACCGGGAAATTTTATAATATTAAATTATTAAAATAATGATTTATAATCATCCTGATTTCTAAGATTTGGGAGGTTGGAATTTCCGTCAATGAGTTATTGGTTTATTCTAAATATTTTAAAACGAGTTCCGGCATTATTTAGTTGAAATTTAAAATATGCTTTATCTCGCTTCCATATGCGGAAAAAAAATAATAAATAAAATAAAATGTTTGGAGTTCTTATTAAATTCGGAATTGGAAATTTGAAAATCATTTAGAGTTTGGTCGAATAACGTCAAGAGAGCGGGTTTCGATATTCGTTTCCGGGTAATTTTGGGATTGGGATTTACGGGGCCATTTTACTTCTTTTCGTCCCCCCTCCCCACTTCAAATTGGGAGCAGCAGTAGAGGCGTGCGTGCCACTTCTGAATCTCTGCTAGCCTCACCTCCTTCTTTTAGTTTGAATTTGGGACCACTTTTGACCCCCTTTCTTCTGATGAACATTGCAGGAATGCAGCTTGTCCTCTTGCCTGTAAAATGCACAGCTAGCAACACCTCTTCTTTCTTCTTTCTTCCACCCATTCTTTATTCAAATGGAAAAGCCACACAAGAGCACTCCCTCCTCTCTCTCCCTCTTTCATTCGCTGCAATCTGCAAACCCCCCCTACCTATCGCCGACTCCAAGCCCCCAATCACCACCATTGGCTTGCTCTCCTTCATTGCCAGTGAGCATCTCCGTCACCTTCAGCCCTTTTCTCTTCCTCCCCGAGCGGCACTGCGTCCTCCGTTTCGAAGAGGAGCCGAGCACAAGCGAGCCAGTAGCAGCCCAACCTCCATTCGAGCCTCCAGAAGCCTCGTCGACGCCCAGGCGAATCCCGGAGCCCTGTCGGAGCTGCGAGACCGCATCCTCCCCTGCAATTGTAGCCCGAGGTCGGTTTTCGTCTTTTATGTTCGGTTTCGATTCCAATCGCATCAAAATCCCTCTTTAACCCCATCCCTACTCCCCTAGGCCTCGATCGAATCTATTCTCGAGCTATTGCAGTCGGAATCCCGCCGATGGAGCCTGCAGAGACCTCGGTGAGTCTCGCTATTCTTTCCTTTCCTTGAGTCGTTGTTGGGTTGGTGACGGTCGGGAGGGGGTGTCAGTGCGGGGGAGTGACCGGGCTGGAGACGAGAGAGCTCCGGCGAGGACCTCGTTCTTTCTCCTCTTCCGTCTTCGCGCAGCGTTGGCCAAGGAAGGAGACGGCTCCTCTTTCTTTTCTTTCCCTGGGTTTTGAGCTTGGATCTGGGAGACGGGTAATGGGATCCGGTTTTCTATTCCGGATTGGGCTTCTCCTTTGGGCTCGGGTCTGAGTTTTGGGCCTGCTGAGTTGTGCTTTCCCCTTATATTGTCTTTTGGTCATTTTATTAGGTTACATTTTATATATATATATATATATATATATATATATATATATATATATATATATATATATATATATATGATGGTAATTGCATATGTTTACTATTAATGTTGTTATGATAAATCTGTTTTTAAGAAAATAAAATTATGAAATTGTTTTATATTATGAAATTATTTAAAAGTGTTATTAATTGGAATATGTATTTAGTGATGTTTTAAATTTGTGATTTTAGACATTTGAAACGACTTGTGGGTTTCGATTTATAAATATGGTTGTGAGAATAGAGTTGTTTTGTAACTAAATGTCAGAATTTATTTATATAATGATTTTGAAAATAAACATGCCGGAATCGTTTTAATAGTATGACTTGAGAAATTGGTTAAGGATTTAAATGATTAACGTCGGAATCTGACTAAGTATGATTTGAAAAATTGTTTGAAAATGAGTCTGACTTAACTTGAGATTTAAGAGTTTGGAAAACCTTGGGAAATGAGTTTTGAGACATTAATTTAATATTCAATATTAAAGAAGGGGATTTACGGAACTTGAACTCTTTGATCTTGAGCTTGAATTTATGTTAAAAGTGTCATTTCAAATGTCGAGACTTTGTCTTGGCTTGATGATGTTGATTTTGAGAAGGAAATTGGAAGAACGACTTTGGTTAATGTTGATCATATCGGAAAGGTTTTGGAAAATGGTTTTACTATCGGTTGGTTTTGAGTATGTTGAGAACTTGGATTTCGTGTGTATGGATGTTGATCCGGTAGCTTATGGAAATGGCTTGATGATAGGTGTGTATTGCTTTTGAATTGCTTTGGACTTGCATCTGGGCCCTTGCTTGTGTTATCTTGTTGTTCTGCATCTCCAGGTAAGTCTCTTCGGAGCTTACTCAGATTGAATAGAGATATTCCCTGCTTTAGGTGCATGATATACTAGGTGTTTGCATTCATGATCAGCATGCCATGTAGTACCATGCTAGGTTGCATCGATCGTTGAGCATTCTATTTCTCTATGTGTATGTAAACAGAACGGCCGTTATCTGTAATAGTCCTAGAGTCTTTGCTAGGGTCATAGGGTAGCCCAGCCTCATCGGGTAATCTGAGTCAATCGAGTCATGAACTTCCTTATATTATGCTTGCGGGCTTTATTGTGGAGCGGGTTAGGCATGCGTGCCGCCCGATTATGATGGAATGCATTCACGAGCTGGCCAGTCTCCGCCCTATCGGAAGGGGGTGGAGGTAGGAGAGGGATATGTCACTTGGCATTGTCTTAGGCCCTTTACAGTATTTTTTTTACACATTATTGTAACTAGGAGCATGCTAGTGTGTTTGACTTTCGTACTGCATTAGAGCATCTTTATTAGGTATAGCATATATGTGTGCTTAGGGTTGGGATGCAGAGCTAAAGTGGGCATCGATCTGTTCTCGCCCCATATCAATTTTTTTAGGTATCCGTTATGCTTACTACTATTGATGCTGATTTGAGTCCATGACCGCTGGGTCTAACATGGCGGAAAGAGAGAGTTGAGATTCCAACTTCACCAATTTAATTACAGCTCGAATTTGAATGGTTGATCATATTTTGACCCGGCTCTGCCGTGGCACTTGTATCTTTACTTTGCTTCCGCTTTACTTTCGTTTGAAATGGATTCTGCGACATAGTCTTAGGACAGGTTAAGGGTACCCAACGGCCCTTCGAGGTTTTTAGGGTTTGAAATCCCTCTTTCTACTAATCTTAAAATGAGTTTGAAACCTCGACCCGTACCTGGATTGCAAGATCCGAAAAGGGGTTTTATCCTTTGAAACGTAACCCGGAAATCATAATTCTGGGCCGTTACACAGGCCACATATTTAAATAAAAGGAAGCTTCATCTTTTTGTTGATTACACACAGATTTTAAACTATTTATAATTTGTGCTTCCCTTATTTCTAATTACATATAACTTCTTGAATATTTTTTCATATTAAATTACTTTTTCAAATTAACACATTTCAATAACTAATTTTAACATCAAACTTAAAAACAAATATTCATATTGCTATTTGTTTTTCACTTGCTTCGCAAGTGGAATTCAACTAGTATTTTTTTAAAAACAGTTCACCAATCTGATTTCACAACGCACTCCAAAATAAAAACAATATCATTTGATAAAAAAAAATTAACAAAATAAAGATGAGTTGATCAGCTTAAAAGCCACAAATACTATAGCCTTGGCAATCTCGACATCGTCGGTATGATCGATTCACTTCTAACCCATCGCATGAAAAGCACCACCATGACCTCTACCATACAAACGTAATGCTCCAATCATTCTCATTAGAAACAGATGTATCACAATTGAACTTTATGAGTCCCAACTCGGTTTCATCCATTTTCTCTCCCTACGTTGATTGATCAAATGTCTTTTGGTGCTCATATGGTCAGTATACCTTCTTTTACTATGCAAAGATCATGGTAATTACAAATTAGATGGTCAGTATACCTTCTTTTACTATGCAAAGATCATGGTAATTACAAATTAGAAAAAATGATAAAAAAATAATACGACGTACCATTCATGAATCAGTATTAATACAAATTTTGAAAATCACTAAAAAGGTTTATAAACTATTCCACATTAAACCAATTTTGATATGGAAAAGTTGGTTCACTACTTCAAGTGCATACAAACTAATCACATCTCAATCCTCTCTGATTTTAGATAACAATGTCTGGATATGGAAATTAGATATTCCGCCTAAGATCAAAAAATTTATGTGGAAGGTTTGCCAGGATGGTTTCCCAACTGCCTCTAGGATGACCTATCGTGGGGCCTCTGTACCTTCCATCCGTAGCTTGTGCAATTGCGCAGTCGAAGAAGATGTTCACCTCCTGTTGGAATGCCACTATGTGTGCTCTCTATTTCGGTTTCCTCCTCGCATAAACTCAACAATATCCAGTATGATAAATCATTCTCGAGATATAAAACCTATTTCTTTTCTTGGGAACAATCTTAATTCTGCGGCCAAGGTTGAGCTTGCCTTTTCTTGGTGATCAGTCTAGTACATTCGAAACCAATACGTGTTTAGATAGGTCTCATCCCGCCTAGAGATACTTCGTTACGTAATATTAAAGAAGAATTGGAGTAAAACATCACAGATAGAGTATAGTTTAGATGAGGACTTCCCCTTACAAATACACAACTCCAACCACCTAAAGAAGAAAACGAAGTATGGTAAGATTAAGTGACGTAAACCCCCGAGGGGAACTTTCAAGCTAAATTTTGATGGATCCACATTAACAAACAATGATAGCTCTGCGGGTGCCCTAATCTGGGATTGGGAAGGGCGACCAATTTGCATATGTTATAGAAAGCTCGATAAACAAAGTCCCTTGAAAGTGGAAGCTCTTCCTCTAAAACTGGGAATCCAACACGCTATTCAATTCCGTATAGACAAAATCCACATTGAAGGTGATTCTAGTATAATCATAAACCACCTTAACCAAAAATCGAAATATCCTTGGAAAATTGAATTGATCTTGTCAGATGTTAAACTTCTTATATCGACTTTGAAAGAAGTTTCCTTCTTTCATGTTCCCCGTTTAGGCAATAGAGTGGCTGATAAGGTTGCACACCTTTGTCACTCTGCCTGAGGTGTCGATATTCACAGCGATTTTGGTCTTTTAGACCTCATCCAAAAGAATGTTGTCGGGTAGAGCTCGCTCGCCCGAATTCTTTCTTAATAAAAAAATGATATGGGAAAAATCTACCCAATTTTTCGTTCAATTTTTCGACATGACAATTGATAACTAATTGTTTGAAAATTTGATGACGTGACACCCCATCATTAAATCCTCAGATGTAATTTTAAAAATAAAAACTAATTTTGAGTACAAATTAGATTATATTAATTTAATCATCTAATTCGCATTCAAAATTATTTTATTTTTTTACAAAAATTATATTGTTTATTTTAAGTACAAATTAGCTTTTTTCCGCTAGGGTTTCTGGTGCGTTTCGATTCAGGCGTTGCGTTGCTCTATGTTTTGGCGTGACTGGACTTTCTTTCCGTATGATGGGGTTCTGACAGTCGGAGTCGGGACATGCTAGGGACGTGACAGTGTGTATTGAGACGTCTCCTTTTTCCGGAAGACTGTTTCCTTGGAGGTTTGTCTTCACTGCCCACTGGTGTCTCCTGATGTGCCGTTGGCATGTGGTGTTGCCTCTGGGGAGTGCTTGGCTCTCGTCTTTAGTCTACGTCCTCATCCCTTTCGGTCTGATTGTTTTAGTTTCGCTTGTACAGGGTGTGTTTGCATGTATCTGCCATCTGGCACCATCTTTGTATTGTTTTTTATCTTCTTAGACGATCTCCGTCTGCCGACTAATCGATCATCGAGGTTCAGACTTGTTTGACCTCGAATTCTTTCATAATAATTAAAAAAAAAACATAATCAAAATTTTGAACCTTTTGTTGACACATGAAAAAATTAGCTGACATTTTTCCCAATATCAAAATTGCTTTAATGTGACATAGTAATATGTATATGTTTTAGTGATTTTGAAAATATGTTCATCAATGATAATTTGTACTAGTGGTTAGATGTAAAATTTTCACATAAATGGTAGATTTTGTGCAGAAAAAAGTCTTATGGGGTTGATTTGCGCAATTTTCCAAAGTTTAAATCTTTAAAAATGAATAAATTAAATCTTGCCGTTCCCACGAAGGTGTAGCTGATCCAACACCTCATCTCCCTCTCCGAGGGCCTCCCTTCCCTGCAACCCAAGATCGCCGCTTTCACCCACAACGATGGCCGCTCCGCCAACCTCCTCCAATCCGACGGCACTGTCCCCGTTTCCTTCCACGGCACCACCTACAACATCCCCGTCGTCGTCTGGCCCGTCGAAACATACCCCCGCCTTCCGCCGTGTGTGTACGTTAATCCCACGCGCGACATGTTCATCAACCGCCCCCACCCCCATGTGACCCTTCGGGCTTCGTATCGATCCCTTATTTGCAGAATTGGATCTACCCTAGCTCCAATTTGGTCGATCTCGCCCGCAATCTCAGCTCCTATTTTAGCCGGGATCCCCCTTTGTTCTCCCAGAGATCCCCTAGTGTGAACCCTAACCCTAATTTTCAGGTGTTGTTCAGGAGGAACGTGACGGCGAAGCTGGTGGAGAAGGTGCACGGCGACATTGCCGAATTGAAGAAAGTGAGAGAGACGCGGATGAAGCCGCAGTTTACACTACAGAAAGCGTTGATTCTCAGCCAATCGAAGATCGATTTCGTCTTAAAGGAAATGCAGGATGAAATAGAGAGGCTAGACTACTACTAGAGCAGGAACTGCAAATGGTTTCAATGGATTGCGATGTGTTGCAAACATGGTTGAGGGAGAACGGAAGTAAGAAGAACACGGAACATGGTTGAGGGAGAACGGAAGTAAGAAGAACACGGTGAGCTTGGCGACTGTCGATGTTGATGCTGTCATTGAACCCTGTGATGTGCTGTCTAAGCAGATGATGGAGTGTTCCAACTCCGATTTGGCCATAGAGGATGTGATTGACGCGCTGGATAAGGCGGTTCAAGAAGGGGTTATTCCGTTCGATCAGTACCCGAGGAAGGTGAGGCTGGTGTCACGGGAGCAGTTCCTTTGCAAGGCGACCGCTGCAAACCCTGGAGCGACTCAAATGCAGGTCCGGGTTGGAAGCATGCCAGCTAGGGCATTTCATGATGCTGTTTGAGAATGGAGTGCTTCAATTTGATATGTTGGATGATTCATGAAGTTGGTTTTATAGTAATGTACAGTGAATTGATTCAAAATGTAATAATGTATGATATCAAATAACAATATGATCTGTAAATATCCGTTTGAATGTTTCAATGGTTGATGTAAGATTGATTGATATTTTTTATAACCGAGGTTACAGACTTGCGCCTAACTCGTCCTCGAGGTTACAGAGGATTTAAGGTACTATGTAGGGAATGTCTTTATATCAAGAATGTGGAAATGTACAAGTGATGGTTTACAAAAATGTGGTACCTTGGTTAGTTTTCGACTAAGGATTATAGCTCTTCAATCTTCATGCCCAAAATGGGAATTTATACTCTACAATAACACATCACTAGCAAGTATGCACATTCCCTTTCCATGGCACACCATCTAACATCTTCGAGCGCACCACAATGGCTCCATGTTCATCTATAGGCAATGTGCAAAACCGTTCTGCAAAAACTAATTGTAATTGCATACAAACTTTCCAATCAAACAGCTTCGTCGATCCTCAAAAGCTGCGTCCAAGTCCTACGTCTTCAAAAGGAATCTAGGAACAAAAGCTGCGTCCAAGTCCTTCGTCGATCCCACATGTACAATGTCCAGCTTCGTCGATCCTCAAAAGGCTTCATCTACAAAAAGAAATGCCTCTTCCATCAGTAGAGCAGCGTAGTCACTAGTGTTAGGGTACTGCCCTGCAAGTCAAAAGTAGGCTATGGAGCGCCCACTTCACTACAACCACCTTAACGCTCTTCAGTTCTTCTTGGTGCGATTGCCTATATGACAACAATGATGAACATGCAATGATTTATTGTCACATGCGGTTGACCAGAGAATGGAGGTGCAAAAAGTCCAGTGCACATTACAAAAATGTCCAACTCGGAAATTGGAAAATACAACTGTCAGGGATAGACGATGGATGTAACCGTTGGGCGAAGCTTCTCAAATCCCAAAGATAAAAAAGGCTCCTAGGCTAGGTGCGAAAAATGAACTCAACAAGAACAACATTTATATTTTTAGATTTCATGAGATCTAGATAATCTGAAGAAAAAAAAAAGTTTAATACTTTCCACATTGCAAACGTGTCTTAGGGTCAAAAAACCAAATTTGAAGTCTAAACGCAATGGAAGTATCTTGAAACTTCTACACAACATGATAGAGACCACTAGGAGCAAGGATCTCGCACCTAGGAAGACCACTCAAGCAAGGATCTCACTAGAGGAATTGTGCATGAAACTATCCCACTTTTGACACTTCATATATTGATTAAACAAAGACCCCTACAAACTGAAGCTGCACACAGCTTTTAAAGGAAATTAAGTAACTGCCCCATAACTACCCACTAAACCCACTAACTACTAATGCACTACAAATTAAGGAAACTACTTTGACTCTTTCCCCTTCAAATAACTACCCTAAAAATAGAAGAATAAACACTAGAATTAAATACTGAAATAATATAAATTAAGCTAAGCTAATTGGATTCCTGGGATCGTATCATTGCATGCCCCTCAAAAATCGCCTTGTCCACAAGGCGAAATTTTAGGCACCCCTATTGGCCTTCTATGTAACCGCACCCATGTAGCTTCCCCATGGTTCCTCTATGCCTTGACTAGCTCGTGACATTTCTGGCCCTTCTTCGAAAGAGAGGATGGTGATGGAGGACTTTTGATTTTGTGGGATATCACGGTTAAGGCCCTTGAGGGGGAGACTGGTGATAAGTGGTAGGATATGAGAGGGCTGAAATGTGGGGGTATTAAGAGCTCTGGGACATTCTTCTTCATCAGATTTTGCTTCAATCTCCCCCTCTTTTGTCACCTGAGCAACCTTCACATCCTCCTCTGCTGCCACTGCAGCCTCCATTTCCTCTGCTGCCATTAGACCAGCCTCCATTTCCTCTTCTGCATCAGCTTTCAGAGGCTCCTCCTTTGCTGTCACTGTAGCAACCTTCATCTCCTCTTCTGCTGCAGCTTTCTTTTTCTCTAAGACCACTGCAGCCGCTTTCATTGGCTCCATTGTTTCAGGGATGTTGTTGATGGGCTGTTGAGGGCCATAGTACACCTGCAGCCTTGAAACTTCAGCACTCAAAAGAGGCAGAATTTTCTTCAATTGAGAGATAACCGAAGCTAGTTCGTCAGTATAGGTGTAGTAGGTTGATGGATATGGTGGAAAGTTGTGGTGGTGGTTGTGGTGGAACGAAGGATAACGGGCTGACACCATCACCACGTCGGATCGACGAGGCTCTGATACCAATTGATAGAGACCACTAGGAGCAAGGATCTCGCACCTAGGAAGACCACTCAAGCAAGGATCTCGCTAGAGGAATTGTGCAGGAAACTATCCCACTTTTGACACTTCATATATTGATTAAACAAAGATCCCTACAAACTGAAGCTGCACACAACTTTTAAAGGAAATTAAGTAACTGCCCCATAACTACCCACTAAACCCACTAACTACTAATGCACTACAAATTAAGGAAACTACTTTGACTCTTTCCCCTTCAAATAACTACCCTAAAAATAGAAGAATAAACACTAGAATTAAATACTGAAATAATATAAATTAAGCTAAGCTAATTGGATTCCTGGGATCGTATCACAACAGCAGTTCTGCAAAATCTCTAAAACAAAGAACTTCTATAATACATATTAGTGAAAAAAGTGAAGATTCCAATGTATTCACAAGATAAGATAGCATGGGCCAAAAACCCAGGGATAAAAAGCAGCAGAAAATTTCAAGGCAGCAATATAGTTGAACCCTCTTTAATTCCACATATTCCATGATCCTGGATCACTAATAAAATCTAGGAAATGCAAATATCAAAACCTTAATATCATAAAACGGGATCACTGATAAAATCTAACCTCTCTTGAGCTTCAATATAGTTGAACCCTCTTTAATTCCACACATTCCATGATCCTGAAAATGTACATTATGGCATGAAGAAGTCAGATACTTTTGATGAAGGGCAACCAATCACGAACAAACACAATGAGTAACTAGATTTAGGAAAGTATAATGCAAATTTAAGTAAAGAGGAAGTTCCTTCCGGTTAAAAAGAAATGAGACCCAATATATTTCCATCTACTGCACAACTGGTTCCACGCAGGTCCAATGTCCATTTCAAGATATGTGTAAGTCTGAGTTCCAATCAGGCAATCTCACATTGGTTTGATAATGAGAGTAACCAATGGACACCATTGAATGCCCAATGTGTTGAATTTTCTTTCTCAGCATTCTAGGGAAATATTTGAATGCTTAGCCTCTCTGCAGGCTAAGCATTTTGGGAGCCTGTTAGTAGGGCTTCTATCCATAATCCACATAATTTACCATGATTTGATGGTTATGTTTCATCTTGTGTTTTTCTTCCACTTGCATCCAATTAGTGATCTAAAGCTAAAATGCAGTGACCGAAAACATACTTGTAAGGTCCAGAATATTAATGATATACTCCCTCCGTTTCACAATACATGGTCTTTTAGAATTTGCACAAATTTTAATAAAATACCTCACTTTTAAAAAAACATCATCATTCCACTAACTTTTTCATAAATTTTATTATTTTTTCATACATTTTAACCAATCACAATCTTTTAAAAAGTCAACAACACACAAATCAATACAAATCATTACCATCCCTACCTAGAAAACATAAAAGACCATCTGCTTTGAAACAAAAAATTACCATCTAAAAACCCAGGTATTGTGAATCGGAGAGAATATAAAATACAGGAAAAACTAGCTAGCTATTTAAGCAAAACCATTAATCAATTACATGAATTTAAAAACAAATAACACAGGAAACTACAATTGCAAAGCATCGTATCACGTTAATAGTTCATGTATAGCTTTCAAAGATGAACAATTATTCATAAAATTTTCAGTTGAAATCCCATCAATTGCCGACTTCTGATATCAAAAGACAAAATGCAGGTAAAAGGAAAAGAAAACAACTAGATTTATAAAGACACATGTATGCACAACTACAATCGGACTTGCTCATTACATACATATCACATAAGATAACATTTAACCAAGGGGCCTAAGGTGCTTCACCAAGATAAAAATCACAACATCCAAACAAAAAGGAAAATGTAATCATATATGCAACAAAATAAAACGAAAGGATGAATTTCACAAACCGCATCATAAATAGGAAGTTGGTTGCGCCAAAATTCCAGAGTAGGTAAAAGCAATCTCCCTGCAATTACATTTGTAATTGTTTTAGGACAAACAAAAGATAAAATGTTCAGAATAGAAGATCTAACCATAGAATTCACAAGCCAACTCACCGATAATATGACCTAGAAGCCCGAAAACCGAGACAGCTTTTGAACTCATATATATATATATATTAAAAAATCACAACAACATTATAAATATAAAATTAAACATCTGACGACTTCAAAACTCATATACAAGAACATTGCGAAACAACTCTTTCAAGCACAAAGGACCTACCTGATCTAGATGTCTTTACCACCGATATTTGAGAACTAGGGGTTTCGTTTTCCCCCTTGGTTGTACGAGTCTTCTGAACCATCACAACAAACAAGTTAGAAGTTCTAAGAAATATCAAAATTCACAACCATGGAAATATGAATGCCAAACATATTTTTTTAAATTTTCCCCATTTCTTCCATCACTAGCATTAAAAAAAAGTATTTAAAATAAATAAAAACTCACTTTTTCAGCATAATCCAACTCTCTTCTCGATTGCAAGTTTGGCGTGCTCCCTATACTAGTTTTTCCTTCTATTTCAGAAGCAGAAGCTTTCGAGTTAGTTTTATCTTTTGAAGCAGAAGTCCTATGCTTCCCTTCCTTTTTAGATCCATGAGATTTTGAGTTTACCACTTTTTCTGCATCTTGGGGTGAAAAATCAAGATTAGTTTCCACCAATGTACTAGCCTTGCAGATGCTTCGTTTCTTAGTGTTTACACTTTATGATCTGATATGGTCAAGCGTTTGCATGCTTTCATCTTCACCCCTAACATTCTGGTTCTCGGTGTTATTGCCTTTGGCTGCTATACCCACCAGACTTTGCAAAATTCCCCTTTGTGGGCAGTGCTGTTAATAGAGTTGTGGCAAATGCATCGGTCCTTTCGCCAGTTTTCTTCAATAAAGATCCGGTACTAAGAAAATTCTTTTGCGAAGTCCTCCTTTCAATTATTTTCCCTTTCTTTAACTCGCGTGATTTCCCAAAAGAAGAATGATGAGAAATCAAGTTATTGGCCTTGCTTGCATCTTGAAGTATTATAGGTGCCATAACATCACCTTTGTGACTTTTATGAGGTTTCTTGATCCTGTGCTTGATATTACCAACACTTAATGCCTCCCCTGATAATGATCTTGCAGCAATGCTCTCTGCATGATTGGCATCATTAGCCCCTCCAGTTATTGCAAAATCAGGACGCTTGGCGTTCTCTTTGGGACTTTCATCACAAAGTGGTGTCATGCCAGGGATTTGAGAATCCTTCAAAGATGCTACTAATGGTCTAGTAGAAGTATCATCACTCGTTGTTTTCTTTGAACGGGGTTTGATTTTACCAAGATTCTTTACATGTTTGACTTTACAAGCTCTTTTTGCTTCGAAATAAGTTACCTTCCTATTCCTCAAGGAATATCTCACAACTTCTTCCCTGAATCCAACATCTGAATCATGTTTATCATCATTCACACATGCATCTCTATCATGAACACTAACGGTTGCATCACTTGCATGTCTGTCCTTGTCGTGGTTTTGAGCATTGGATCTAGCATCCCTGAAACTCCGCTCTTCAACTGAATCAATGTTTTGGTCATCCTGCAAGTCATCAGTTTCTTCTTGTGCTTCATCTGTAAAATGCTCAAGCGTGTAATTAGAGTGCAAATCCTTCCAAGGGTTTGCTTTAGATTAAAGGTAGCATTTCCACAAGTAAGATAGATAATACTCCCTCTGATTGAAATTACAGTGCGCTTAAGAAATTGCACAGGATTTAAGAAATTAAATTTACATTCTGTATTATGTACTCCTTTACTGTATATATATATACTCCATAAAATCATGAGCAATTAATGCTTATTCAGACACATCCACTCATGATCTTTCAGCTTCCAAGCATTTTAAATTGAAGACAGGTAGTAATTTATTGTAAAATGTGGAAAGTGAAAGGTCATGGGGGAAACCCAAAATTTTGAAAGATGGGAGGGAAGTCCTATGTAGCACGGAAACGGACACAAGACACGGACACGGGAAGACACGGGGAAACGACAATTTCAAAAAACATAGGACACGGACACGGCAAAGATATATGATATATATATATATATATATATATATATATATATCATTTTAAAGGTATTGCAAAGATGTATACATTTATACTAATAAGAATCACCTAGATGTTAAGACCAATGAGATATAAATAAATAATTATATAACATTTCAAATCAAAATATATACAAATAAACATTGCTAAGTCTAAAAATATATCAAAGTATAGAGAGGAGGTGGTCCACCATCATGTCATGTTACCCCCTCCCGCTGTTCTGACAACTATATCAAGTTATCAACATAATCCCAAAGTGGTCCACTCCATCTCCACCTTCTGCTTCAAATAAACACCCCTTCTGCTACCTTCATTAGTTTGTGAGCCTGAACCATCATCAATTTCTAGATCCTACACCTAAATCTCATATAAATTGAAATCAAACATCAATCAATCAAAGTACCCCTATATCTGAAAATAAATCAAGGTATAGAGAGGGAGTGAGATAGGAAGAGAAGAGTTGAAGGAAGATTGATAGGAACGACACTCGCTTGTGTTCAGAAAGCTCGGCAATCGACGGTTGCTGGTGCAGATCAAAGAACGGCGGTGGCTAGTGTAGAACAACGCTTGGCAGTGGCTAGTGCAAAAGGACGCTCAAGAAGAAAATGACAAAGGTTGATAGCCGGGTTTGCTTTTTTCTTTTTTATTTTAATTATGAACCGGGTTTTTTTTAATTCCAAACCGTGTCCATTATTTGTGAACCGTGTCCGAGGCGTTTCCATCGCGTTTCCATACGTGTCCGAAGTTTGACCGTGTCTTGACCGTGTCCAGGCGTTTCCGAGGTGTTTCGTGTCGTGTTCGTGTTTCCGACACGACACTGTGCCCTACCTAGGCGTTTCCGTGCTACATAGGAGGGAACCCAAAATTTTCATCAATAAGATTGACAGATGAGTTAAAAACAGACCCATGTAATTAGTTTTGATTTTTTAAAAGAAAAAGAATGCTCCACGCCTAATAATAGGAATCAAATTACACAACCCTCAGCGCCTAATAATTTCAACCGGATGGAGTATATGCTATCATGCAAATCATTCCCAACAAATCAACACAACTTATGCAATTCATCCATTGGATTAAATCTAACTCCTAAATGAATGAATTTGGAAAAACCTGAATTTAAGTCAGCATCTGCAGTAGCCTCGGAACCAATGCCTTGCTGGAAACATTTTTCAGAACAGTTGTCCCAATTGGAAGGAAACCCAATGAAGAAATATTTGCAAATATGTTTAAAGATGGAGAAAAGAAGGAAAATAGAAGATATATTAAGCACCAAACATTTGAAATGATTCAATAGAACAAGGCTTCCCACAATAACGAATCAACAATTTTCCACTATATCAGGTCAGGGATGCATCTACTTGTTCAAGACACAAGTCCCTCCCATGCAAATCTAATCGTTTTCGAGCAGAACCATAAGATTATACAACCATAGCCTTTTCCACATAAATTCCAATTAAAGTGGTGAAAAATGAAAAGTTGCAGGACAACTCAAGGATCTAGCATTAGGTCAATCCCCAACCACGTAGCAAAATTTATCATGAATGAAACATAAGATGAAAGGGTATATATAAAAATCCACTTGGGTCTTATGCATAAGTGGCAAGGGTGAAGAGAAATGAAGAATATGGAACAAACCTGTTCAGAAAAACCATTCTCACAAGTTCGCTCCTTGTTTATAGGACCCTGCAGCGTTACAAATATCCCGTCTTCTGTCTGGAGAGTGCAGAAGTAAAGTCTCTTCGCAATTGGTGCAGAAGTAAACACCCGTGCAGCTGGTTGCCTGCAGCACACACCGACAAATGCCCATCAGGATGATGCGAATGCAAAAGCACATGTGTATCAATGATTGAAAAGATCTTTGAAATAATTAGCTAGTGCTAACTGAAAATTTAGAAACATATAATGCAGCTCCAAAGAGCATGGCTAGCTCAAAGTCAAACATGAAGCACCCGAGGCTGAAACTACATGAAATAAAGTGGCAGAAAGAATAAGCATGATTCTCATTAATCGGTATATCTGGAAATGTACTAAAAAGGAAGGAACAATACCCTGTGGATTCAATTCCAGCAACAGCCAGAGTATTGTGCTGAGAGTTATTATCAGCTTTGATCAACCACCAATCTTTAAGACAAACCTAGATGAGAGAAACGGAGAGAAAATATCATCAAGGAAAATTCACTTCAAAAGAATTCCCCATTTGCTATATTTTCAAGATATTTCACCTTTCATTGATTGATAGAACTTGAGACAGTTCTTCCAAAAACACACAATGTTCAAATATTGAATAAAATCTCACTTTTTTTTATCTCAAAGATTGAAGAACCAAAACAAATGAGCGCACTTGCACACTTACTCGGGGTACTTATGAAATAGAATTTGTGTTTTTAGACCTCCCACAAAGTTCAATCCTTTGTATCTCAGTGGTAAGATTTCACTACTTGACATTTCAATGTTAAATTTACATCAAAATCAGTTACTCATTGCCAAAGTGTAGCATCCTAGTTTCAAAATTAATGAGAGAGGAGACAAATGCATTATCTCACATACAGTAATTCAAACATGTAAAAAATGCTCTTTTTTTTAAAATAAACAAAAGATATATTCACTGATAAGATTAAAAAAAATGGAGCAAAAAGGTGAAGAAGCAAATGGAAAACATACAGTTTTGACGTAATGAGAAGTTGAAGTAGCCATTCAAAGGCTGCGTATCCAAGTGCCAGAGCCTCTTGTTAGGAAAGCACTGAAATTGGAAAGCGAGATGAGATTACTGAAGTTGGATTCGTGGTACGCCGCACAGTTTTCCGGTTACGGGAACATCGAACCGAAAACTTACGGAAAACAACCGAAGAACAGGAGAACGACAAGGGGTCTCCGTCTCTCTGGCTTCCGCTTCAGAGGTAAAGATCGGGACAAGGGTTTCAAATTCATATCCTTTTCGTTTTTTGAAAGAGATAAAAAAACTACAGAAAATATTTGAAGCTACATGGAACCTATGTTTTATTTATCTAGTTGATTTGATTTGCATCTTATATATGTATATGCATTGGAAATGTTTCTCGAAGAAACCATTATGGGTAGATGATGCCAATTTTATTCAACTAATGATGATGATTTGGGAGAAGAGTTTAAAGCAAATCCTTGTTAAGTTGTGTGAAATCGATAAATTTATTCTTGAGAGCCCAAAGACTCTTTATTTTGGAATCTTGTTCTTAATCTACTTGGGTATAGTAGAACTCAAATAAATAGCTAGCTAAATGACCTATGGTTCATAACAACCTCTTTTATTTCCATATGCAATATATATTGTTACCTCTAGCAGAGGACATAAAGAGGATACGGTGCGCGCGACCGTTGTTAGGATACTAGTCATAATTTTGAAAATGATTATAGATAATCATGTATGAGTCGACTCCCACATCAAGGAGAATGTGGTAGAACAAGTCAAAGTTGATGGTTTGCCTAATTTGGATTTGTAATCTCCCAAACTATGAATGAATCATCGCATGAAAATGTTAGAATGCTTTAGAGCGTGATATCTGATGATATGGAAAACCAGAAGTTTTCATGATGAAATATCTAATGAGTGCTTGTATAAAGTATATTCTTGGCATAATTAAATCTTATACATGTCTCGAGAAGAGCATCAAAATTAGTCCTCGAAGGCCTATTGATATAATCAAGCAATATACTCATATGAGAAAATGGCTCTAGAAAGACCGTCAAAACACTCTAAGTGAAGGAGTGATGATAGATAAATTGGGATCATAAAAGCCAATGGAGGACTAATAATTGCCAGAAGCAGTGGTTTTCCCCTAGTTGAGGATGTCAAAAGAGGGATTCAACATAATAAATAGATTACCCATGTTGGCAATATGGATGTAATATGGAAATGTTATCGATGAAATTGATATGTTGAGCATTGAGAAGTTGGTGATTAAATCGATCAAGTGAAGTCATTACTTATGAGATTATCATTTAGGATAATGCTAACGTATGAAATGACCCAGTAGAGTCGTCAATAATAGCTAACAAGCAAGCATGAATATCAAGATATTGATTCGATTTCGGTCAAAGATAGAATAAATTCTCCTTTATAATTTATCTCCAGAAGAGAGATATTTACAAGTTTTTAAATATTCGGTTCAGGCACCAAAATCTCCCTAGATTACACTAAGTTGTAAAGCAATAAAGATGATGTATATGGAGGATTTGGTTCCCAAAGATGATCAAATACCTAGAGTTTATCACAGATGATAAAATACTCGGTATTTAGGGGGAAAGGAAAAGGAGATCATGAAGTAATATGTTGCATGGAAGAGAATTGAAATGAAAGTTCAATGAACTATATATCAAACAAGCTAGTAAAGGCATTAGCAAATGCAAAAGATCGATAGTGACAAAAGTCACATTTATAACAAATAATGCACTAGCATGATTTAGATTGAGGTTCTAGTAGTAACTTCAAAAAAAAATGGTGATACGTTCACTAGTATAAAACTCATGAAGATATTTCATGAACGTTGACAGTGTTAGAATTGATTATGAGTTGTCTTGAAATGACTAGATCATTGATTATCGTTGATGGCAGATATCTAAGTTTGCACTTGAAGTGCTTGATAAGAATAATTAGAGCTTCTAAACAGAAGTACCATATCTTTATAAAATTGGTGATTTATATGCTAAATTGAGGGGGAGAAAAGTTGTACTCTTTTCCTTAACTTTGGTTTTTGTCCCATTTGGGTTTTTCTAAAGCAAGGTTTTTAACGAGACAACTCCTCTCACAAGGATACATGGTATATCCCCAATTCTAGAAAGAAATAATTCATGCAAAGATGGATTATTTAAGCATTAAGTTTTTGGACCTGTAGCTCCAACATTGAAAAGTGTAGTATCAATTGGTTTTAAGTGGGTGTTCGTACAAAGGAAAATATAAAGCCAAATTGATTGGACAAAAGCCTATTAAAGGTTACATTAGAATGTATTCACCAGGAGTGAATATAATTTTGGCTCCAAATGTAAATGACGAACGTTGTAAGTGCATACCCATATAAATGGAAAGGATCGATTAAAATGCATGAAGCATTATTATCAAAGTCCTGTCACATGCAGTTGGTTAAAGATGCTTATTAGAGTACATGAATTACCTATATTTGTGAAAGTGATGACATATAATTAGGTCCCGAAGGACCATACAAAGTTGTACTCTTTTCCTTAACCTTGGTTTTTATCCCACTGGGTTTTTCCAAGGTAAGGTTTTTAATGAGGCAACTTAAGCATCATTTAATACATCAGACCCCATGGTCAACAATGAGAAGCACACTAGGTCTTGAAGTACCTTATGCTTGTGCATCCAAAGTAGCTCAATACCAATACATGGAAGTCAAGCGCATCAAAGTCAATCACGAAGACATTCCAGCTTATACACATCAAAGACAATGTTGAGATTCGATCATAAGCTCATGAAGACGGCGACATTAAGAAGAATGAGAAAGACCTCGAGGAGGATGTTGAATTCAGGGGGAGTATACACGCACTGCACTCTTTTTCCCTTCGATCAGGTTTTATCCCACTGGGTTTTCCTGACAAGGTTTTTAATGAGGCAGAACAACAAGAGCGTCCATAGAAGGCTGCACTCTTTTTCCCTAAGCTATATGGTTTTGTCCCATTGGGTTTTCCTAGCTAGGTTTTTAACGAGGCAGTCAGCAGAATAAAGATTGTACATCCAAGGGGGAGTGTTATGATATTATTATATATGGATGTAAAAGATATATGTATATTTACTTAGATAGAAGTTTACCTTTTAGATAAGATTTTATTCTTGGAGACCAAGGAATTTCCTTCTATATATATTGTATTTGGTAGAATCCCCAGGACATACCATTGAATACAATCTCTCATTCTCCAATTAATTCTTCTGTTTCATTACAGTATACTTAATATTAAGAGTAAATGGGATAAATGATACTATATCTAGACCCGGGCAAACGCGGGCGCGGGTCGGGTTTGGGACGGGCTTTAGCCAAGATTTAGTCACGTTGTTGCGGGCGCGGGCCGGGCTAAGCCCGCTTAACGGGTTGGAAGTCGTGTCCAAGCCCGTCCATGAATGCGAACGCGGCACGGGCTACCCGCAAACCTAATTAAATTTTCGTGTTAAAGCTATTTTAAGCTATTTTAAGCCTATTGTAATCAATTTTAATATATATATGCACTTACTGTTTTTTATATGTTTTTAAAATGAATACATTCATATATATTCATATATATGTAGTTACTGTATATGTAATCAATTTTAATTTATATACTTACTGTTTTTATTTGTTATTAAAAGGAATACATACATATATATAGTTACTATATATTACATATATAGTACATTACGTGTGTATATATATATAGATTAGTTACTGTTTTTTTAAAGAATAATTAATATTACATATATATTCATATATATTAATTTTTTTTAAAAAAAAAAGCGAGTACCCGTTACGGGCCTAGCGGCCCGCAACGGGTTGATTGATATGTCCAATCTTGTACCCGTTGCGGGCACGGGCCGGGCCAAGCAGCCCGCGTGGGCTTTTCCCCATGCCCAAGCCTGCCCACTAATGCGAGCGGGCGGGCTGGCCCGCGTTTGCCCAGGTCTAACTATATCCAATCTCCATGGTTCAAACATATAGCCTTCAAAGCAAAAAAGAGAGCTCCTCTCTCAAATCTAGAGAGAGGGAGGAAAACCAAAACAAAAAATCAGTTTGAGTGAAATCTTGGATAGCCAAAACAAAAAATCAGTTTGAGTGAAATCTTGGATTTCTTTTCTTCTCTTCAACAACAAGTTCAATCAACAACAACAACTAACAATCCATCTATTCAAAGAACATGTGATTTTCAAGAAAGATCTCTATCAATAAATAAGAAGAAAACTCTCCCTTTGGGAGCCCCAAATCTCCTTCGGGAGCCCTAAATTTATTCTCTAATTGAGCATAAATTCATCTATCTTTCCCCAATTAAGCCTTTCGGCTGAAATTTGATCTCAGTGCTGGTGGTGTGTTCTCTGGTTGTCGTCGATGGTGCTGAGTTTTTTGGCTCGCTCCGTTTGACGTCCACCCCCCCCCCCCCCACCCTGCCAAGCTCCTTTTTAGACTTGCATCCGGCCGGCGGTGGTCTGTTCGGCGTCGATTGCACCCAATCGTCTCCTCCTTCCGCCTCCGCTCCGATCTCAACCCATCTTTCGATTGCTTCCCAATCGGTGTTGGTTTGGCTTTCTCCGACCCGGGGTCTCCTCCCGCCGTCGGCGTTCTCCCCAGCCCAACCGCAGCACCATAGCCCATGGTTCTGCATCACCCTCTCACTTGCTTCCTCCCCCGCCGGTGGGCTGTTCGGTGTTGTTGTCTGCTCGGCTATCGACCTCTATGGCGGTCTTCGGCGGCGTCGCTTCCCCACCTGCCTCTTAGGCTCTCTAATTCTGGTTCACACGGTTTCTCCTCCACCTCGTGGCTCCTCGCCTCCTCCGTCACACCTCCTCCGCCCCTCTGCTGGTGTCATGGCTCTGGCTCGGGATGGCGCGACTGTGAATCCGCCCTCCCTGGTGTTCCGCCATCCCTTTTCTGGTTTTGCGGTCGCCGGAGTGGCGGCGTTTTCCATCAGCCTTTTATTACTGTTCGGCTACTGCTAGGGTTTCCTTGGACTTTCTTGGGCCCGGGGCAGCCCGAACTAATTGAAATTTTTTTTTTAATTAATTCCTGATTAAAAAATAAAATAAAGTAAAGTAAAAAATAAAATAACTTGCGTAATTTATTTCCGGAATTTTCTTGCACTCTTCGTCCTCTCGCGGTCGTGCTTCACTGTCTCGGTTTTGTTGGAGCTCTGTCCGTTGGATTCGTGGTTAGTTTCGGTTGAAGAGCAGTTCTGCGACCCTGGTTGATCGAAGTGATCGTGTTGGTGGTGTTCCTGGTCTCTGAAGATCCTTCATCTAGGTGGAGGGAACGTCGTGTGATCCACACTTCCCTAGGAGTCGTCTTTGCCATTCGTGGATTTCTGCTTTCCGTCTTTCCGGCGGCGAGACATCGTGTCAGCTATGCTGTCCCATGCGCTTGCTATCCACTTCTCCTTTCCGGGTCTCCTTCTCGCTGTTGTGTCTGCTTGTGTGCTTAGGGTTTGGGGTTTTCCGGGTTTATTTTGCATAGTTCTTTTATTGTATTAGGTGATTGTATTCTGTTTCCTTGTTGTATTTTCTTTTGCTATGTTGTATGTTTAGACGACTTGCCGTCTGCCGACTTTGTCGGCCTCTCGAGGTCCGGGCCTGTCCGGTCTCGAATTATTTCCTAATAAAAAAAAAGAGTAAATGGTTGGAAAGAAAAAAGGAAAAAAAGAAGACATCACATCAATGTCTTTAGTCACATTCACAAGTTCTCAACCCCGTAGGAATTCAAAAGGTTGGAGGGGAAAACCGCCATTGACAAAGCTTGGAGGGAGAACCTTGCGACGCCGGAACCGAGAGAGAGAGAGAGGCTGCAGCGACACCGGAACCGAGAGCGAGAGGGGAAGTGAGGGACGACCCGACATTGGAGAGAGACACTACCCCTTGTGCCTGAAAACCGCATTTGAAGAGAGGTAATCCCCCGTCCTCTATCTCAAAGCTTTCTCTTTTAATGGTAGTTAGGGGGTTTCAATGTATGTAAATTCAATTTCGGGCCGGTTGGAAGAATTGGGTGGATGGGGTTCGAAACATGGGAACGGGAAACCCTAACTGTAAGTGTGGTGGACGGTTTGGGGATAGGGGTGGAGAGTTGCCATTGATGATAAGTTAGGGATGAAATTGAAGGTCCAAAAAGGGTATAAAAGGTTAGACAACCCCAATGAAACAATGAAATTGGGAATGTGATAACTCGTCAATGGCGAGCGGGGTCCTTCTTGTGGATAGGGGAAACGATTGAATGGCTAGGTATAGGAAAATCTGGGTTGGCTTTGATTTGGGGAATTAAGGGAAACTAATAGCATTTTGTAGCATAAAATGAAATCAATGGTGAGATCTGTAAGAATTGAACCTAAAAAACAGCATATGGATATGAAGTTGTTTGAGTTTCGTTACTCTTGTATATTGAATAACAAAAACAGAGATCTTGAAACCATTTATGTGGTGGTGTCATTTGGTGATGGTTTTTCAAAGCACTGTCGTGGTGTTGTCATTTGTGTGGTGTTGTCAGTTGTTGATGGTTTTTCCAAGCAATTGTGTGGTGGTGTCATTTGGAAAATGTTAAAATGTCTGGCAGAATAATTATTTTGACTCGTTATGCATTTGTATGTACTGGCTAGGATTATTGCTGAAATGGGTGTTATCTAAATGACAGATTAAAAACACAATGGCAAAAGGGAAAGTAAAAAAGGTTGCGACGCCTTCGAGCAAGAATATATCAGTTGTAATCTCTTATGAGCCAACAGATTAGGGGCGTTATTTTTTTGTGTTCGTGATGTGAACATCGTTACTCTCTTATGATATTTGTGCAGGCGACTCTTGCCCTTCCTCCGGAGAAATATTTTAGAGGGAGGTCCAACTAGTTCTCGAAGATGGGTGTTCTAACGGGTGTCACCTAATGTAAAAGCGTAGTGAACGTTTTTTTTTACTTCTGTTTGTTAGGACATGTTGTTGTTCATTTTGGATAGCTTTTGGTGTTTTTCGTTGTGTTTGGTTGACTATAAAACACTTGTACGCATTAGAACCTTTGGAAACATGTATTGTTGACTACAAATGTATGGTTTTGGAGACTGCGCCAACTTTGTTGTATATGGGTATGGTTATTGTTGCCTCATTACAGAAGATGCTAGGTGTAAATGTCGGTTTTTTTACGATGTCACGCTTTCTGAGCAATGTAAAATGTAGTCAGGGATTACAACCTCGTACATCTGTGACACCGAACGCCAAGTTAAGATGGTCCTCTCAGTATCGGTTAGAGGTCAGGGAAGGATGGGGAAAATCCATTACTGTGAATACAAAACATAAACCGTACTTACCCATATTCGTTGAGGTCTGGATTTTGCAGATGGCACGTGTATCCCTGTGTATGGCTACATATATTCGGTTGATGACTAGGATTTCCCTTTGCATGGCTAGTAACTGAATCTCTGGGTTTTATCCTTCCAACTAGACGTTAATGGCAGCCATGAGAAAGAATCAGATGTTTTGCACTTTTTGTGTCCACCTAACGAGCTCCCCCATCTCCTTTTATACTCCCTCTGAAAACCGAAAAAATTCCCCTGTGTTTTCCCTCCATTTTGCCTTGGCGGAAAGTGTTTTTGTGAAAAGGTAACACTCTCTCTCATCGCATTTAATGCTTGTCATTCCAATCTTCCACACCCTCTCTCATCCATCTCTCACAAACTCACTGTAACTCTGAAACTCTTCCTTTTTTTTGTCCAAAATGATTACCCTCCCTCACTCTCTCCATTCGACACGTGACCTTTTATTTCCCACATTTTCCATTGTGTAACCGGCTACCTTTTGTAACTTGTGCCCATGAATTTGCAAGAATGACATTATGTCATTCCTTTGCCAATTTTTTGGGGCCGGGTCATTTTTGCAAAGTGGGCAAACTTTTGGTATATCCATGCAAAACATCTTAATATTAATAGGTACTTTAGACCATGCACACCGGTGCTCTTTTTAAAACTATTGTTTTAAAAAATAAAAGATAAAAATATTTTATAGTAGTTTTTAGCTTCTTAAAAAACGTACCAGAAAGTTAATCGATTTATATTTTAAAACGGATGGAGTGTTCTAAAAAAACGGAGGGAGAAGGTACTTAGGCCATGCACACCAGTTCTCTTTTGGGGTGTTTTTCACCACAAATGTAATTAAAAAAAAACTTGAAGTACACTTGAAGGGGTGAAGATCGGTTGTCCCTTTTCCCCCGATGTCCCCCTGTCCTCCTCACACAAACCCCAATTTTCTATATTTCTTTTTTCTTTTTTTTTTAATTTTTTTTTTCTAATATCCGGGGGAGAGGACAACAGAGGTTGTCCCCTTTGTGACAGCGGATCCCTTCCGCACTTGAAGAGTGTCCTTCTGCGGGAACACTTCCAAATACACACAGGCACACATTCCAACCCTTGCAAATGTGTTGGGGGATGTGGAAATGAATTATTTTGCTCCAAATTGGGACCAATTCAATCAAACGGGGAGAAGATATTTTATCTTGCAACATTAGCCACCACTTTAATCAATTTTCAATTGCATTTAATTAAGAATTAAAAATTATAAAAATTATTTTTGAAATGCCCTTATTTTTGTCTACCCATGGACACCCATTTTGTATATGTTTTAGAGAAGAAAAAAACACAAGAAACTCTATATAACTAATACTCCGTAGTGATTAGTAATAAGCAAATCTTATATTACGTATTAACTTTAATGATTCCCCCCCCCCCTATAAATATAACATTCTTCCATCAATATTCATCACCCCACAACAATCATAAATCTCTCTATTTCACCCCTAACTAATCCATCTCTTTCATTCAAAATGGATTCGAATCAAGCTCTACAAAACTTTCCCCAAAGCTTTTACGATATGCTTTCTTTGTACTCTGAGCAACATTCCACTCCAAATACAAATCATAATACTCTGAATCACTATTCTCATGATGTCGTGCATTCATATTATCCCGATATGATGCATCCCAATCTAAATTCTCAATCTCCAACAGTGCATTTTACACAAGAAAGCATTCCGGCTTATAGCACACAAGAGGTCCATGAAGAACAGGTTGAGGAACATCCTACTCAAGAACGCACGGAGAAAAGGCAATAGAGTGAGACAGAAGATAAGTTGCTACTTAGTGCATGGTTGAACACTAGCAAGGATGTTGTGGAAGCAAACAAACAGTCTGGTGTCAAATTTTGGTCCAAAATAGCAACTTATTACAACGAGAGGAGGGGAGAGATGGTTCCACGTTTGGCAGAAAGATGTAGAGCCCGCTTTGGTCGAGTTAGCCATGATGTAAGTAAATTTGCTAGTAATTATAGCCAGACGTCAAGGGCAAGGGTGAGTGACTAGTCGGAAGACGATGTCATGAATAATACTCGAATCTTATATAATGCGGACCATGAGAAGCACGCATCGTTCAAGAATGAACATGCATGGCGTATTCTCAGGAGTGAGCAAAAGTGGCAAGTTACAGAGCAACACCGTGAAGAAGGTGGGTCGAAGAGGACGAAGATCAATACATCAGGATCATATACTTCAGGGTCCAACGTACCCTTCCACTCCAGGATCTAATCCCGCTACTCCATCAAGTGGGGGTGGGAGTGTGGGACAGATGGTTCATGTAGTCGTCCCCCTGGCGTAAAAGCAACCAAGCGGGCCGGAAAGAGACCAGTTGGTGTGGGCACCGACCTGACTACGGATGAGTACTCGAAGCGTAACATTATGTTTGGTGAATTTTTGGAAATCAAGCGAGAAGAAGCAAGAGAGAGAAGGGAAACTGAAATGCGTGACAGGCGGGACAGGAAGGAGAATAAGCTGAAGGCTGAAAACGCAAGAAAGGACACCATGCTTGAGGACTTGGTGTCAAGAGCTGGTTCATTATCGGCGTAAGAGGAATGGCTTAGAGATGCGTTGATTAGGGAGTTCTACTCTGGGTGAATTAGGTGGTCAACTAAGCACCATATGATTATCGGGGTTGATGAAGTTTAATTTCGGTCATTTAATTATGTTGTTTAATTTTGGTCATTTAATTACGTTGTTTAATTCTGGTCATTTAATTATGTTGTTTACTTTCAGTCATTTAATTACGGTCTTTAATTTCTTGTGCATATCCCCCGAGTTCTGAAATGAAATATCAATGCATTTGTCTTTTCAACCTGTATAAGCTGACTTTTGTCAGTTGTTGTATTTCATAATATCAAGGTTATAATGAGACAACATACTGTAACATTAAAAAAATATCATTCAAAGATGCCTTGATGCCTTTGGCATATGCCAAGATGATTTTGAAATATGCTTTGATGCCTTTCAAAGATACCATTTTTCTCTATTTAAATCAATGTCAAAACAAAAACATAATTATCTCTTACATCTATCATTCTTTCTCCCGTTTTGGTATACAACCTTTCATTATGTCAAAGAAGCCAATGTCCTTTACTCGTGTGTTTGAATCCTCGTCTTCCAACTCCTCAAATGAGTCATCTCTTGACGATTTCCTATCGATCATACATTAGATGACTTTGTGGTTCAGCTTTTAGCTGAAGAAAAGCTGAAGAAAACCCACCCCCCCCCCCCCCCCATTTCTTCTTCAACTCGACGGCCGCGTAGAGTAAACATTGATAGAGATCGTGAAGAAGGGCATGCAAGATTAGTCCAAGACTACTTCGCTGATACACCGACGTATCCGGAAGTTATGTTCCGACGACGTTTTCGGATGAGGCGACACGTGTTCATGCGTGTTGTCAATGCGCTAACCGGTGCATATCCTTACTTTCAGCAACGTCGGGATGCTACCGGGCAGCCAGGGCTATCCCCATTGCAAAAATGCACTGCGGCCATCTGTATGCTTGCATACGGAGTTGCAGCTGATATGGTTGATGACTATGTCCGTATCGGTGCAACCACTGCACGAATGTCTTTGTCCAACTTTGTAGACGGGATCATCTCCTTGTTTGGAGCTGAGTACCTGAGACATCCCAACAACGTTGACATGCAACGTCTACTCTATGTGGGGGAGCAACGCGGATGGCCTGGCATGATCGGGAGTATCGATTGCATGAGTTTGGACTTGGAAGAATTGTCACACGGCATGGAAGGGTCAATATACACGCGGTGATAGGCCACCAACAGTGGTGCTAGAAGCAATTGCGTCATACGACCTTTGGATTTGGCATGCATTTTTCGGGACTCTAGGTACATGCAATTATATAAATGTTCTTGATAGATCTCCTGTATTTGATGAAGTATTACATTGGAGAGCCCCAAGTGCAAATTTTGTAATAAATGGACATGAGTATGACATGTCCTATTACCTCGCTGATGGAATTTACCCGCCATGGCGAGCATTAATCCCATCGATCCGACAACCATTTGATGAAAAGGATCAGTTGTTTTCCCAAGTCCAAGAGTCCACTCGTAAAGATGTGGAGCATGCATTTGGTGTTTTACAACAACGATTTGCTATTATTTGTAAGTCAACGGTTTTTTGGGATTTGAGTTTGTTAGGAAAAATTATGACGGCATGTATCATATTGCATAACATGATTATGAAAGACGAACGGGATACTCACCACCTACACATTCATACAATTGAATTTGACCATTTTCAAGAGCCTGAGCCACCCGCTTCAAGAATACTGGCATCCATGAGTGCCTTCTTAACAAATCGGGCTCGAGTTCGAGATTCGGGTTCGCATCATCAACTGAAGTCCGATTTAACTGAGCATATATGGGAAAATTTTGGACCGTCGACACATGGTGTTTGAACCCTTGTGCTTCACTTTTAGTTGTTCGTAGTTATTGCATGTTTCCTTTTGATATGTACTCTTTTTAATTGTGTATTTGAATTATCGCTATTTGATAATGCATTTTTTTATGTATGGTGTTTTATTTTAATAGTTTGAAGAATTTAAACAAAAATCAATTACAAAATTTTTAAATTCAACCTTTTACTTTAATATATAATTTCAATAATTATTAAAAAAATATATTTTTTTAAAGATTAGTAACGTCATGCCCAAAATAATTATTAATAATAATTTAACAATTATATTAATCTATAATAACAGGTTAGTACATAAAATGCAAATGATTTAAAATTGGGAGATGGTTTCGAAAGTGGAGTACACGAATGTGGGTGTAATTGATTAAAAAAAAGGTAAAAAAAAGTGTTCTTATGCTGAAATGGCGAAAATAAAGTGAATGAAGTACATGGGGGAAGTGTACACCACTGTGTGAGGCCTTAGGGTCAGATTTATCCAAATTGAATTATTTTGTAATAGAAAGTTAATTTTTATATAAACATTTACTCGAATTTTTTTATTACTCAAATTCGTTGAAATTGAATCCTAATATTGAATGTATAGGAAAAGTCAGATTTGCACAAATATGATAGCAGAACACCCACATGGCCATATTGCACACAATACATGTTTGCATCTTGAACCGCCAGTAACTTCGCCAAAAATATTCATTTTTTGCAGAGCCGTAAGAAAAACGCGGGTTCAGGCCGCGTCTTATGTGTAAAATGTGAAATTCCATTGGCGTCCGGGAGGAGGTTTGAAAATTGCGAAAGAAACGCGGTCTGAAACCGCGTTTCTTGGTCAACTTTCCACCTAGCAACACAGTCGAAGATGGGAGCTGATGTGGCAAAGAGAAACGCGGTTTGAAACCGCGTTTCTCTGTGTGATTTCAGAGCAAAACCAGAGATTCCCCTGGTTGATTTGATGACACCACTAAAACGCGGCCTCAAGCCGCGTTTTATGACCAATATTATTCTGAAACTGATTCTCCCCTAATGATAGGGGGGATCTCTGTAACCCTAAGTAAAAACGTGGTTTGATCTCGCGTTTTTAGGTTGATCAAATTATTGATGCTTTGTTGCCCCTTGTTCATCTTCTTCCTTTGTTGGTTTCCATCTCAAAACACTCTCAATCTGAAGATATAAACTCTTCTCCTTCTCCAATATTCATGTTATCTCATATTTAGTTAAGGTAAGTTATTGTTTTTATTATAATTTCTCGCAATTATTTTCGATGATATATGTATTTGCTATCGTCATTGAGAAATTTGAGGATTGATTTTTTTTTTAATTGTTGATGATATATACAAGTTTGGATTGCATATTTTTTAGCAGGAATGAATTTATGGAAATATAGTTGACATTTGTTGATGAAATTTATTGAACTATGAATGAGTTTATGAAATTAATTTGGTAGTTACTATCGAAAGTAATTGGAAATTTGATCTTATGTTGATAAGATTAGCGAGAGCATTTAACATTTGTAATAAAATAACTTTTGTCATTTATAACGTAGGATGGATGGACTTAACAACATATCTGAGCTAAATGAGATATACATTGATGCTCTTGGGCAGTGGCGGAACCTGGGCAAAAGTTTTGCAGGGGCCAAATTTTTTTTTAGGGTTTGGAACTAGTCAAGCTAGGAGTCTCATCCCTACGCCTTTTTAATTTATACAAAAAAACAAAGAACATATATCGGAGGGGACTTGATGCCAAAACTCCCTATAAAAATTAAATTATAGCGAATTCTATGTAAATAGTACTTTATGTTCTTTCATATAAATAAATTCATCTATAATTTTATCTGATGTAAAAGTCTTAACCATTTCCCTTTCAATGTAAACAACTAAATTATCTCGTTTTCTTTTGAAAAAATAATCAATGGTTTTCATCCTCTTCATTTTTAATTAGGATTTTTTAGATACTAATATTTCATCGTTTGAATTGGGATTTAGGAGGT
Source organism: Persicaria tinctoria (assembly GCA_037127255.1). Lineage (NCBI taxonomy): Eukaryota > Viridiplantae > Streptophyta > Magnoliopsida > Caryophyllales > Polygonaceae > Persicaria > Persicaria tinctoria. Next base: position 33,327,187 of record JBANSL010000012.1, on the reverse strand, counting down.
ATGCATTCTTTTCAATTAGGAGATAAGATACTAAGTAGTTAGAGATATTAAAAATATGGAAGTTACAATTAGGAGATAAGATACTAAGTAGTTAGAGATATTAAAAATATGGAAGTTTAAATCAAATTCGTTATCGTGAGTTGTGAGGAAATCTAAATTAATGTACCCATAAGTCTCCGGTTCGAACCTCGGAATAGCCGCTCTTTATTTACCTATTCAAAGAAATCTAAACTAATGTTATCAAATAAAAGAAAAAAAAAGAAAAAAAAAAAGAAAGAAAATAATTTGTTATCCGTAAAAAAAGAAAGGAAATCTAACAATTGTATTTTTTTTTTTTGGTAAGCCACCTAATCCACTTCATTCCTATTTACATACGGAATATATATGTGCTAAATTGCTAATGTACATGTATATTAGAATTTTTTTTGGCCGGGGTGGCCATGGCCCCCACCCGCCCCCATTAGCTTCCGCCACTGCTCTTGGGGTTGATCACGAAGATGACTTGGACGAGTCCGAGGAGGAAGATGAAGCAACTAGGGATGCGGGAATGGCGGCGATTGAGGATGAGACCATTAATCCCAATTGGAATATTGTGGAATCTGATCCAATGATAATAAATTCTCTGACAATAATTAAATTCGCACGCACAAGAAGATGATGGAAGACAGTTTTTTCGCGGGCAACTATTCAACTCACTCGGTGAGTTGAAATGTGAGTTGACGGAGTATTCTATTAAAATGAGGAAGCAGTATCGTACAAAAAAGGAGAGTCCAGATTGGTACACCGTCGTCTGTGATAGGAAGGACAGTTGTGGGTGCCCGGGGAGATTGTCTGCTCGTCGTGTAGACATAACTGTTGAAATGTGGACAATTGTCAATTACAGTGGGCCTCAAGCGCCTAATTGTGCAGCAGACATTTTACAGCTCGATAATCACAATCTCACCTCAAATTTCATTAGGGGTGAGATTCTCAGGGTAATACATAAGTGTCTTGGTTGTATCTCCATATGAGTATATGCCATTCAACCATATCATCGCTAGCGAGTCCTCCCCATCTCGAAATCGTCCGGTAAATGTAGGAGGTTATGACCCATAACCTGTCTTCTTTCGTCGCTCTTGCCTTCTAGCCCTTCAAACCGCATTTTGGTCATCACCATCAATATCGACCAAGTTAATGCATCGAGGCCTTCCAATAGAGATCATCGATCTACCATGCCCACAACTAGTAATTGCGTACAATTAACGAGTTAACACATCCATCGAATATAGGAAATGACAAATGTAATAGTTGTCGTACATGCAACAGTATGACGGGACCGACAATCTCAGACTTCTAGCACGTTGTAGCTCTGCAAAGCTGGCGATAGAGGAAAGCAAGGGTTGCACTTCCTCAACTATACTGGCCAACAGCCTCCAAATCCGCTAGCAATAGAAGGTATAGTAATTGCACCTGGCCACCACTATTATCAGCAAATAGAACCCCAGCCATAAGTAACAAAATATATGCCCTAGTTTGGCACTGAATGGCATGTTCCTCAGAATCGTCTAGTAAGGGCATCTGAAGCAGTTGTCGTATCCAAGCCACCTTCGCCGAAGATCCCCTAATCTGATTCGCCGATGGTCGTACCATGCAGAACCAGTAATTGCAAGACCATCAACACGCATACCCAATAAAACTGACACATCTTGAAGCGTGATTATCGCCTCCCCAACGTTCAAGTGAAAGGTATGGGTGTCAGGTATCCATCTCTCTATTAAACTTTTCGTTAATTCATTGTCTATCTCAAACGTGGACCCAAACTTGTATATACAGTGAAATCCTGCCAACTGTATATATATTGTAAGACTCGCGGGTCGGCAGCTAGATCTCTACCAAACTTTCCCAAGTGCATCATATGTTGGATAACACCATTCGTCTGCAAATATAACACTTACAAACATTAGGTATCCAATCTATATGTTCCATTCAATTTACTTTTACCACTTGGTGAAAATAGTATATACTTACATATTCCTCGCGAGTTCATACATCAGTTGACCTGTAGAGATGTTGAGTGTGGAGCACCTCGTTATTGAGCGGTTCAGGATTCAGTTGCATTTCCATTTTTAACTCCCTAACAGAAAGAAAGTATTTTGTTTCAAACTTACCAAAAAAAAAAAGGATTCTGAATCTAAATTCCTATATGTTAATCAAAATCTATTTTCCTACAATCGCTTCAGTTCTAATTGAATTCTATTCTCCGACAATCACATACAATCTCTTCTTTTGTTACTGTATGCTAATTAAATTCAATTTTTTTTTCAAAATATTCACCCAAAAATAAATATTTACCGAAATATTCACACTTTCAAACTATTTACAAAAATATTCATTTTTGTCAGATGAATCAGAAAAACGCGGTTTGGGGACGCGTTTTATTCCCAAAATGCCGAAGTTGAGATTTAGAAAAATACGAACTAAAGAAACGTGATTTGAAACCGCGTTTTTTGACCAGATCAGAGAGAAACGCGAGTTCAAACCGCGCTTCTTAGAGCAAGCCCAACAGCATTTGTAAAAATTCTCTATTTTAGAGATCAAAATGTCAAAATCTCTAAAAAAAGTTCACTCAAACTCCAACAGCTTCTCTATTTTGCAGATTTTTGCATTTATTATACATTATAATCAATATAGAAATTATAATATACTAAATGCAGTATTTAATTATACAATTCTAAACAAAACATTTAAACTTAATTATCACATAAGTGCACCCACCTACATTCCAAGCCCCCACTTTGACCTTGTCCATCGGCAACATCTAAGTGAGTGCTACCCTCACATCAGTCACATGTGCCTTCGCCCACTAATTGTTCAGCACAAAGTTCCTCCTCTAATTGTCCTTTTGTAGTAACTTGAAGCTCAGATCATGGAACTTCCTTTTGTTGTTGTGCCACTACTATTCTCCATATCATAGCTGCTGCAACAGTTCAACTGCTTAACATTACCCAAATCAGCACTGCCTCTATTTCCAGGTATGCTCATACTCCCATCAACACCTAAAAAGTTCTCTTCTGGTTGCAATTTTTCCTTCAGCAAAATCTCTTTTCTTAGATCCTGAATTCCATTCACCTGAGCATCACAAACCACCGCTCTGTCTGGGCATGCTACAGCACAAGTTGTAGCAGGAGCAGACACATCCTTTCCTTTCTGAAGGCGAAGTGTGTATGCTAAAGCAAGTTTGGAACCCAAACTTGCTTGGTCATATCTTTCTTATTCTCCACATATCCAAGCGGACATCTCACGGATTCATGCCCAAATCTTACACGGTTTAGAAACCTTAGGCAACCATTCAAACACCATCTGCTGGATCGCCACATTTCCATTCTCCTCCTCAATCTCTATACTCCTCCTCATCGTATCTTCAGCAGTAACTTCAACTAGCAATCTAGCATAAGAAATCCTTTCCCCTTTTGATGTCCTTTCATCCAAACAGATGGGACTCCCGAACGCACACCCAATCCAACTCGGTCAATTAGGCTGAAAATCTGAATTGAAGCCTACGAATTTCTTCTTTGATAGCAAATACATGACATCAACTACATACTACTCATATACTCCCTCCGTTCCAAAATACATGGGTTTTTAGTTTTCGGCACGCTTTTTAAGGAGTGAAAAACTATATGAAATATTATTTTTTTAATTAAATTTTTTATATAATTTGATACTTATTAGTAATAAGTATCAAATGATATAAAAAATTTGATTAAAAAAAATAATATTTCATTGAGTTTTTCGCTCCTTAAAAAACGTGTCAAAAAGGAAAAGCCCATGTATTATGGAACGGAGGTAGTATTGAATTGGGATCAAAATCGAATACCAATAACTACAAATCAGGCCTAGAAACAAAAAAAAAATCGAATGATAGAAACTACAGTTGAATGGAAATTGAATTTTGAGGGATAAAAATCGAATTGGGAACAAACCCTAGAAAATCGAATTCGGGTGAACATTTAATTCCGATCAAAATCGAATGCCCACAACTACAAATTTGGATGAAAATCCAACGATAAACAAAAAAAAAAATCAAGTCTGCAATCGAAATTACCTCTCTCTCAATGTTGGGTGCTTTCACGGTTGAGCAACAACAGCCGAAACCTACAATGAAATCCCACCAGTTTCCATTGGGTATTGCACAAGAATTTAATGTATACAGATCAAAATCTTCCTCCAAATATAGAGAAAATTCTATTCTCTCTCCAAAATTCTGTATTTTACAGACTCATATACAGAAGCTGTTGGGGCACTAAACCACCCATTTTCTGCATATTTTCCAAATTTCTCTAAAATACAGCATTGGGCTTGCTCTTAGTTCCTTAATTAAAAAAAAATACACGTAAAACGCGGCGTCAGGCCGCGTTTTACCTTTTTTTTATATAAAAAACACGATGCAGTGTAATGGTGTGGGCACAATTAGTGCCGGTACTGTGCACGAGGCCACCACCGTCGCCGATACTAGGCACCAGGCAGCCACCGTCGCCGAAACAAGTGACCACCGTTGTCGGCAGCCAGCGTCTCCCTGTGCACCACGGCCCCCACCGTCGCCGACGCCCGAATTGGATCCGGAATCCGGCAAATCGAAATTTGGATGAACGATTGGATCCACCGACGCCCGAATTGGATCCGAAATCCCGACGAGCTGATCCTCAAGATCTTCCGGTGGAACCACTCCGAGCCGCGACGCCTGCTCCCTCGTTTGCCGCCGCCGGCTCCTCCTTGAGCGCCTAAGCCGTGAAACCCTCCGAATCGGCGACGGTGGCCCCTTCTTCCATCTGAATCCGGTCTCGGGCGTCGGCGACGGTGGTGGTCGTGGTGCACAGGTGCTGCCGACGATGGTGGTCCCTTCGCCAGTCTCGGGCGCCAGCGACGGTGGTGGCCATGGTGCACAGACTGCACAGTACCTGCCCACGCCTTGAATTTACACCAAAACGACGCTCGTCCTTTTTTTTAATTAAAAAAAAATAAAGGTAAAACGCGGATTGTGGCCGCGTTTTACGTATATATTTTTTTTTAATTAAGGAAAAAAATGGAAGAAGCGCGGTTTGAACCCCCGTTTCTCTCTGATCTGGTCAAAAAACGCGGTTTAAAATCGCGTTTCTTTTGTTCTTACTTTTCCAAAACTCGACTTTGCCATTTTGGGAATAAAACGCGGCCCCAAACCGCGTTTTTCTGATTCACTGACAAAAATGAATATTTTTGTAAATAGTTTAAAAGTGTGAATATTTCTGTAAATATTTATTTTTGTGTGAATATTTTGAAAAAAAATTCATTAAATTCTACGCTCTTATTTTTGGGCGATTTTGGTAGAGGGCCTATTTTGAATATTCAATTAACTACCTAGCCCATAAATCTATTTTATTAGTTTTGCCCTAGCCCATTCCCAATATGGTAGGTTGGTCAATGGTCAATCGTTTGACCATTGACCGGTCAATGGTTGACCATTGACCGGTCAACGTTGACCGTTGACCGATCAACGTTGACCAACCCATTTTGATGCCGACTTTTTTTTTTTTTTTTTTAGTGATGCCGACTTTTTTTTTTTTAGTGATGCCATATTTTACCGTTTTGATGCCAAAATTTTATCATATTTTTATTTTCACTTTGATGCCACTTTTTTATGTCAAATTTTTGACAATATTTTCTTTACCGTGATGCCATATTTTTGATGATATTTTTTCAAAGTAGTATTTTTGATGACATTTTTTTCTTTAATGTGATACAAATTTCACGTGAAGTTTGTGTGGTCAACGGTTGACCATTGACCGGTCAACCCATTTTGATGCCGATTTTTTTTTTAGTGATGCCATATTTTACCGTTTTGATGCCAAAATTTTATTATATTTTTATTTTCACTTTGATGCCACATTTTTATGTCAAATTTTTGATAATATTTTCTTTACCGTGATGCCATATTTTTGATGACATTTTTTTCTTTAATGTGATACAAATTTTTCAAAATGGCATCAATGGTCAACGTGACATTAGAGTAAACAAAAAATGTCATCAAGGTTTAAAAAAAGTGTCATCCAATAATTTAATTAGAAAAGTGGCATCAAAGTGAAAATAAAATGTAATAAAATTTTGGCATCAAAACGGTAAAATATGACATCACAAAAAATGTCATCAATGTTTTAAAAAAGTGACATTAAAAAAAAGTTATCCAATCATTTCATTAGAAAAGTGACAATAAGGTGACAATATTTTGATTCCACGTTTTAAACTCTTATGCCATCAATTATATAAAATTGTCATCATAAAATTTTGGCATCAAAACGGTAAAATATGGCATCACTAAAAAAAAAAGTTGGCATAAAAAAAAGTAGACATAAAAAAAAAAAAAAAGTTGGCATCAAAATGGGTTGACCGGTCAACGGTCAATGTTGACCGGTCAATGGTCAACGGTCAACGTTGACCGGTCAATGGTCAACGGTCAACGTTGACCGGTCAACGGGTGACCATTGACCGGTCAACGGTTGACCATTGACCTAAGAGGGCTAACATGCTAAAAAAAACAATTAATGGGCTAAGCATGTTAAAAAAACAATTAATGGGCCTATCTAGCTAACCAACTATGCTTAAAGGGCTTTTTCAACAAATTCCCTCCTTATTTTTTCGCTAATTCAAATATCTTTTCCTTCTATTTTATCAATGTAAACTTATTAACTTAATTAAGTATATAATACACTATAAAAATCTAAACTTCTTAAATTATTAACATCTTTTTTATACTATAAAAAATATGTTGCAAATCTAAACTTATTAACTTAAGTATATATTACACTATAAAAATATAAACTTATTAACATCTTTTTTAAAATTATATTTTTACAATTTCATGTATAATCACCCATCACAATTTCTCCTCTACTAAATCAATTCACACAACCGAAATTAATAAAAGCAACTAATCGTTTCAACAATTCCAAATTTCATATCTATACTAATCACAATTTCAACTCACAATTTCATATGTATATACTAATCACAATTTCAACTCGAAATTTTATATCTATACTAATCACAATTTCAACTCACAACTGAAATAAATTCGTTTCAACTCATAATTTCATATCTATAATAATCTTAGATCACAACATAGAACTCTACAACATTCAAATTTCATCACCATTCAAAACCGAATTAAAAAAAACGATTTTAAAAAACCGAATTTAAAAAAGGCGAAACTAATTAAAATAACCCGACCTTTAAGGGTGTGTTAAAAATATATCCCAACCTTTCAAAGTGTAAGATAAATATCCCGACCTTTAAAGGGGTGTTAAAAATATATCTCAACCTTTCAAATGTAATATAAATATCTCGACCTTTATATGTAATGTCAAAATAATATCTCAAAAAAATTTATACAAAAAAAAAGCTATCAGGACATGCATATATGACAAAAAAAATATAAAAAAAAACTTTAAAAAATCTATATAAAAAAATTATAGATTTACATATCTTTCATCTTTTATATTTTATACACACTATTTTCTTATAACTCTATATTAAAAACCTTTTTATTAAACCACTTTTCTTTTCTTTTCTTTTTATCAAGGGAAAGAAATAAATTAATAATATATATATATATAATGATATATTTACAAGTATTAAATATTTTATTTAGATTATTTTTATATTTGAGGGATAACTCCCATATTCGTATAATGGACCATTTAACTAATTTCGCATTTTTTATGCAAATTTAAAATAGAAAGAAGAATAGTTAGAATTTTAGTAAATAAATTATGTAAAAAAAATGAGATAATTGAACAAATTAAAGAATAAGAATATGGAAAATTGAAATATTATTAAAGTGTCTTGAATTTTTTTTTAAATAATAAATGAAAAAACTTGTTTTCTTAAACCCTTCTATTAATTTTTTTTATATTTTTTTTAAAATTTCAATTTTTTATTAATTTAGTTTGCCACATATGTATGCCATGTTAGTTTTTTTTGGTAGAGAATTATTTTATATATTATTTTAACATTACCTATAAAGGTCGAGATATTTATATTACATTTGGAAGGTTGAGATATATTTTTAACACCCCTTTAAAGGTCGGAATATTTATCTTACACTTTGAAGGGTTGGGATATATTTTTAACACACTCTTAAAAGGTCGGGTTATTTTAATTAGTTTCGCCTTTAAAAAATAAAAAAAAAACTAACCTTTGTATGTTTAAGACGAAGGACTCGGCCACCATTGGTTGAAGATGATGATAAAGATGAGGATGGAGGGCACCTGGATGAAGCAACTGAAGAAGCAAGCGAAGGTTGAAGAAAGAGGCGGACCTAGGGGGGTCCTAGGGGGTCACGTGACCCCCTCCTCATCCGACAAATTACCTAGTTGTATTCTCCTCATCAGTAGCTTTGTTTTGATATATAATACGCCCTAATCTGACATTTGAGTAAAAAGTTATGAATGTTTGAAAATTACAGCAATATTAATCACTTTAGTTTTATTTCAATATACTATAATACTTTAATATTTTACTTAAATTGACATTCACATATTATAATTCATCTCGAGAGCTTCGAAACCATAGGTTATATTACTTATTTTGAGAATATGGTAAGAAGTTACGCAAGTTTAAATTTTTTTATATCTAGTTATACATTATTACATGATAATAATGCAATGTTTATTTATTGCGTTTTATATCTTTATTTTTCGTTTTTTATCCTTATTTTCGTATTATATATTTGTAGTATTTTCGAAACCATAGGTTGACACTAGTTTGTACTATCGATCATGTTGTGTTTTGCGATTTTTTTCTCGATCTTATTGTCGACTACTATGGTGACCCCCCGCTAAAAACTTTCTAGGTCCGCCTCTGGTTGAAGACAACCGAAGCCAATGAAGATGAAATAAATGGGGGGTAGGAGGGCGGTTTCAGTAGGGTTACATCTCCAACTAAAAATGCGGTTTAGTTACGCGCTTCATTAAATGTCACCGGTAACACGTGCACCCAAACTGCGTTTTTCAGTAAGAATCTTTGACTTTTTTATTCTCTGAAATCACACAGAGAAACGCATTTCTCTGTGCCACATCAGCTCCAATCTTCGACTGTGTTGCCAGGTGGAAAGTTGACCAAGAAATGCGGTTTCAGACCGCGTTTCTTTGACAATTTTCAAACCTTCTCCCGGGCGCCAATGGAATTTCACATTTTACCCATAAGACGCGGTCTGAACCCGTATTTTTCTGACGGTTCTGTAAAAAAAATTAATATTTTGTAAAATGTTTAAAACAGTGAATATTTTTATAATTATTTATTTTATTGTGCATATTTTGAAAAAAAAAATCCAGTTTAGAGGATCCTTTCTCACACTTGTCCGAGTCGTTGTGGAAGAAGCTTCTCCAAATCTCCTCCATTTCTCTCTCATTCTAGAATCTTCTTCCCGCCTGTTCTTATATCCCCTTCCTCTCTATCCACGTTCGTCTGAATTCAGTACTACACTACTCACTAGCGAATCTTCAATTCATTGTTGAATTTGAACTCGATCACTCAAAATTCTCTCTCCTTGAAGACAGGGTTTGGTGGAAATGGAGGATTTGAGGGTGCAGGAAGAGGTGGTCGAACTTCTGCAGCCGCCGATGGTTCAGCCAATTGAGGGGCTGCACGAGTTTGGCCCGCCGCCGTTCCTCACGAAGACGTTCGATATGGTGGAAGATCCGGCAACTGATTCGATTGTGTCATGGAGTAGAGCGAGAAACAGCTTCGTTGTGTGGGACTCTCACAGGTTCTCGACGCTTTTGCTGCCCAAGTACTTTAAGCACGGTAACTTCTCCAGCTTCGTTAGGCAGCTCAATACCTATGTAAGTACTCCCCGTTAATCTATTGCCTTCGATTTTGATCTCTTTGATTTTGTTTTTGCAGACGGTTATTACTGTAATTTTGCAATGGAAGGATCAATGGACGTATGGAAATTCTTTTTGCTTCAGGGTTCTAGGGTTTAGGTCATATGTAGAAAATTCATGTGGTTTCTCTTTCTCGCTTGAGGTTTTTTTTTTTTTGGGTAATGACGTTTCTGAATTTTCGTTGATGATGGCTATATAAATTATAAATTATGTTTCCTGAGTAACTGTGTTGCTATTGTAGGTTGAAGTCCTGCCCTACCTACCACCTGTTTGTTGAATTGCTTCAAAGAAGAACAGATTAATTGAAGATGTTTTCTTGAAGCCCTTTAGCATTTGATTATATATTGTAAGTTTTCGTGATCCTTTGATTACTTTATTGAGGGAGGCCTAAAAGATAGTGAAAAGGAATAGGTGAAATCAACTGAATTGCTGTGATTTTTCATCTATCTTGAACTGCTGAAATGTGCCAGATGTTTGGTTAGCTTTCCTTCGTCTTATTGTCTAGATGACATGCCTTTCTAAAAAATAGTTCAGGAGCCCATTTATCATCCTTTTTGGAGTGTTGTTGGGAGACATCTAGTTGAATGTTCCCTTGGCATTCTCTTGTCAGAGGATTTGTGATTAATTTTGAGAGAGAGAAAAACGTTGAATGCTTTCAGGGGTTTAACAAGTCTTCAAATTCTTTTGAAATGTTGCAGGGCTTCAGGAAGGTTGATCCTGACAAATGGGAGTTTGCAAATGAGGGGTTTCTGGGTGGACAAAAGAACTTGCTCAAGACCATCAAGAGGCGGAGAAACATCTCACAGCATGTGCAACAAGGCAGCCCGTGCCTTGAACTGGGCCATTATGGATTACATGGTGAGGTTGAGAGGCTGCGACGCGATTGCAGCCTTCTAACAGCTGAGGTTGTTAAGCTGAGGCAACAACAGCAAAGATCAAGGGAGCATGTGCTAGCATTGCAAGTCAGATTGCAAGCTGCTGATAGCAAGCAACAACAAATGATGGCCTTTCTTGCAAAGGCTCTTACTAATCCGTTATTTGTGCAAAGAATGCATCAAAGCAAGGCAATGACTGGGATTGATATAAGAAGAAAGAGAAGGCTGACTGCAAGCTCAAGTGAGGAAATTCTGAAGGAAGAAGTGTTTGAGGCAGCCATAGGTGTCAATCTCACCCAGCAGGAGGACCTGAGCACAATTGAACCAGACATTGAGACTTTCTTCTCTGCTGCATTGGATAATGAATCGACCTGTGAGATTAAGAACCCGATAGAAGTGCACATCCCCTCAAGCAATGGGACTGATGTGGGTAATATTGATGACACCATAAACTGGGAACAGCTTTTTGCCGAAGACTTGGTAGCTGAAGATGAGGCATCTGCCTTAGAGGCAGATCTTTCAGAGGTTGATGTGGCAGTTGAGGACTTGGTTGAGAAGGATTCAGACTGGACTGAGAACTTCCGGAGCTTGGTGGATCAAATGGATTTTCTGAGATCAAAGCCATGAAGTTGTTGGCCTGTTTGTTGTTTCTTATCTCCGATAGAATACGTTGTGGTAATCTTGGGCTCCGTTTGCATTACCTTCATTATAAGGTAATTACGTTGTTTGAGAGTTTATTTTCTGAAATGTATTATTGAGTTTTAAAACTATAATTATAATACATGGAAAGTAGATAAAGTGTGTTTGGGTGGAAATGATTTTAATGCTTCCCTAAGTTACCCCTTTGTTCTTACTACCTCCGCCAGCGATCCAACTCCGCCATGGCTTCCACCTCCCACCTCACCGGCTTCACCATGGCCCCAGATCTGGCACCTTTGCTCTCGATCTAGAGCCTTCATTAGCAAGTAAGCGAATAGCCTCCCTATTCCCTGGTTAGTCCTTCACCTATACATAGATGCTTTGTTTGACCACCAACTATGGCTCGTCATCAACATCGTCTCCTCCGCCCTCTCCGGCCTCCTAGTTCGATTGGGATTCGTGATTGGGTCTTTGACATGGGAGGGTGGAGATGGAGGTATGGGATGAAAGGGGATGGAAAGGATGAAAATTTGGCAAATTTCCCACCTTCAACCGATAAGATGGAGGGGATGAAATGCGGGGTTGAGAAATTCAGGCCCTAATTGTCCCTCGCCTTTCATCAGTTGAGTGGCTTCCCTCTAGCATAATCGACATCTCCATCGTCAGGTATATTTTTCCCTTATTCCCCCCTTCAAAATTGACACCCCATTAAAATTATTCATCTTCTTCCTCACATGCTTCTATTTCCATGAATAATGAATTCAGATTTCTATTACCTAAATCCTTGCAAAATTACATTGATTGAGCTGTTTTGTACTAATGTGTAGATGAAATTGGGTGTTGGATCTGTTTGACTTTGCTAATGAATTTGGGGTATAATGTAAAGCGTAATTTTTTAAAGTGTGTGTGTGTGTTGCAGTTTACTTGTCTACTTATCTACACATTACTCATATCTTGCAATTGATGATGGAGTTGATTGAAGTTGTGATTAATGGGAAATTTACAACTACAATCGATTTGTAAGACAGTTTGGGTCCAAAAAAATCAGGAAGGACAGGACAAGATATTGACAGTGTGGGGGAGTTGGAGCCTCTAAGGAAAGCATTGAAGGCTAGCGAGATGATCACGGAAGGAGATAGCTTAATAGTGTCTTGTGGAACAATCGAGGTTGTATACAATGAGAGTGGCAAAAGTATGACAACAAACAAGCGCAAATTTTGCTCAGCAAATGACGTTGGGGCTGCTGGCTGCGAAAGGAGGACTGAGGAGTGTGCTGGGAGTGTGGGGAAGGATGCAAGGGGACTAAAAATGGGGGTGTTAAAAGAAAAAATCGTATTGCTGATATTGTGTTTCAAGTTGGCAGTGCAAATTCTTCTTGATAATTTTTTTTAGTTGACGGCGCAAATCCTTCTTGCTGATTTCTTGCAATTTCTTGAACTTGGCATAATAATAGCAATGTTGCTCTAGCTCAGGTTCATGTTCTTCTTGTTGTTGTTTTTTAATTTTTTTTTGCACCTGTCATTAATTGCAAGTTTACAGCTGAAATTGTATACTTGAATTGCAAGAAGAGTATGAACAATGAGCTAGATTTTATACCTGAATTTCTACAAATGGGTTTGTGTATAGATGGAAAATTTACAATCGATTGCAGATTCATGTTGCTATTATTTTTTTTCAGCTGTCGTTACTTGGAAGTTTAGAACATAAATTTTATGCAGCTGTCATATATATGGCAATTAGATTCTTCTTCTTGTTTTCTTTTCTTTTTCCTTGGACTGTTTTTTGGCAATTATATCATAGTCATATGCTCTAATTCTATATCCCTATTCACAAGATTTAAGCCTGTTAGCTCAAATTAATGGTAGAGCGTTATGCGTATGCATAAAAATGCGAGTTCGATTCTCGCATAGACTAATCAAAGTAAACTAGAGTTCGTTGAAATAACATCACATACACAAAATGTAGAGTCCCAACTTCATTGGCCTACGACCCTACACAACCGGCACATGCAATTTCAGTATGTATTTTTTATGGCATGTACATGATGTTAGCTACATTCCCATTATCGTAACATCCAAATACAAAGAGACTTGGAACTACACGTCTAGCTTCCCAAAAAGATAGTTATAGGATATTAGGATATATCAAAAGTAATTTGCTCATACGCCCACAGTTATATCATCTATCTCGACGTTCATTCCATAACATTTTTGCAATGTTATCTCGGGTCCTCATCATCCCTCGAGCTTGGTCTAGTGGCACTTGTTCTTCTACCGGAATAGATGCAGGTTCACTGTCCATGAACTCGGGTGCTATAGCAACATCGTTGCGTGCATACTGCACATAAACATCAGGCAAAGTGTGACGCCTTACATAATTATGGAGAGCAAAGCAAGCTATCGTGATGTCTGTCTGGCAATCCAACTCATAAGCGGGCATACACGTCGTAATTGTACAATCGAATGACATGGGAGCCAAAAAAAAAAATCAAATTGGAGCAAGTATGTTTATGGTGTAGACAGTGATGGAAAAGGGCAACAAAACCCAAACTAGGCTTCAATTAAACAAACCGAGGTAAAACATTGTTCACAAACAGAGAAATGTATCAAAAAAAGCATCGACTAATTACCGTAATCTTAGGGCATAAACGTTTGAACAAGACCAAGGAGACGAAATTGCAGCAGAATCCGCCCAGAGGCTTCGTTTGTGATGGGGAAAGAGTAGTGTTGCTGCCGCCAACGGATTTCGCCCTAAGTTGACGGCACCATCCCAAAAGAGACAGAGATAGCGGGGGAGATGATGCTTGAGTTGAAGATGTCCTTTAATTGGGGAAAAATGTTTTCAGCCAAATAAAACAATAATTGTTTTAATTTTGGAAACCAAACGACATTCTGGAACAGTAGCCATTATAAAACAAAAATCATTAATTATAAGTGATAACTTTGGAATGCAAACGGAGCCTTGATGTCTTTTGAAGTTGATCCAAGCCCCAAGCCCGTGGAGAGGTAATAATAAATGATCTATAGCATATTTACAAGGAGAATGTTTAGTATACCACCCTGGTGGTCTACCACCATGATGTGGCATTTTAGTTTGCAATTAAATGGGCAATAAATAATATTCCAACTCGTTTCAAAAAAAGAAAAAGAAAATTAGTAGTCCTTTTAATTATTACACTGTGTGAGTTCCAATGACACTAAACCAATTTCCATAATTACGGAGTACTAACTATTTTATTTTATTTTTAATAATTACAGTACATTATTACTAGTAAAATAATACGAAGTACAGTACTTCCTATTTTATTTTACGTTTAATATATGTGTTTAGGCCATAATTAGATATAGTATTCGGTAGATGTGAGTTCACATTATACTTTGAATATGGGTTTGTATTGATAAAGCTTTTAAACATCGATTTATCTTTATCTGACCATATAATTAAGTTACTTTGATTAATATGGGTTTTATATAAGTAAGATTTATCAAAATATGGTCCTGTAGACAGATACAAAATCAAATAATAAAGTTTGAGTGGACAGCATAAACTAAAATTTTTATATATTTATAATTTTTATTAGCAAAACTATTATTGTAATAAAATATATAAATTTTTTTACCTATTTTTTTTTTAAAAAAAAATGGGATGGCTGGAGTGGACTTCAGCCCGCCCCTAGTTACATGTCTGCAGTCTGCCCGTAGATGAAGAGAAAGCAAAGATAAGTATGGTTCTAGTAAGGATCCTGAATATGGATTTATCAAAATATGGCCATATTAGTAAGGTTTATGACATTGTACTGTATTTGATTATACGAGTTGTTATTAATGTGAGTTTATATTACGTACAAAGGATCCTGAATATGGATTTATTTGATCATCTAAGTTAGTGTGCATATATATGAGGTTTATATAGGTAAAATTTATCAAATTTGATATGATTTTATCGGTTTATGATTTATCAAATAGAATTTAATCAGTTTATAATGAGCTTATATAAGAGGTTATATAATCAATATTTATGAAATTGAGTAAGGTTTGATCCTATAGATTAATTTTATGAGTTCGAGCTTATATGAGTAACACTTATGTATGAAACAACATCATCAAATGTTACTACTTTGACTTTAGATGATATTAGATTTGGTTTAGTTATATGCATTTTATTGATCATTAGGGTGCCAATTCATCAAATCAGAAAAAAATTGAGCGCTTTTAGCCATATAGGGTGTTAATTTAATAAACAATAGGTAAATTTGGGCTTTTAAAATAATATCCTACCACTATCAAGGCATGAGTACAATTAATTTTAATTTAATTTTTAATAGGCGTCAGTAGTGGGTTCAATTGGGAGATTGGGACTTGATATGAGAAATTAATACTAGTACGTACTAGTATATTGTGAAGTGTGAACACAATTAATTAGGGTGGTATTTACGGAGTAATGGTTAAAAGTAATAAAGTTTTTTTTAATGGTGACGTGGCAGGGTGGTGGACTACCACCCAGGTATCTAAAACATCCTCCTATTTACAAGCCTTGTTTTGTGAAAACATGGATCTGGGTATTTGGGCCAGATATGGTGAAAAATTGCAGTGGTGCTTATTTGTATATGTTCATGTTATATTTTGATTCTAGTATTCAGGCGCCAAACTTTTAGACTTTCGTGTTTCTTGCTTTTATCTCTGCCTTTTATTTTAGCTGCTCCTATATCTGTATTATTACACACCCTACTTTCATCTTTGTTTGATACCCTACACTCTATTTACCGTGCTCTTGGCCTCTTGGGTTTTTCGGAATCACTCTCCCACCCTCCAGATCTTGCTTGATTGTGGGAAATACTGGGTTGTTGTAATTCCAGCCTCGAGTTCTTTGCACATTTATATATGATCCAAGAATGCAACAATTAGGGCCAAGTTTGTAAAAGTAGTTGTGGGAGGTGTGACAGAACAGTCGTATTAGAAAAGTTAAGTCTGATCAACTACTTGAAAGCAGATAATTATGTACTGTATGTAAAATGCTACAACCAGTTGGTTTTGTGCAAATTTCAGGCTTTTCAATTCTTTACTTGCTTTTTTCTTTCCCGGTTGGCAATCAGTAATCAATGGCGGTGAAAGTTCAATGTTGGGGAAAATGATCCCATAAAATTGGCGGTGAAAGTTCGGTGTTGTTGGGGAAAATGATCCCTAAAATTGGACTGAAGAAGCATCTTTGTTCCAATGAAGATGTGGCTAAGGAATTTATGGCAAAAAGCTATGTAAAAAGTAACTAGTCTACAAGTCTAGTTTTTTTTTGTAAAGTGGGAATCTTGTAATTTAATTGGTGGTGTAAATAATCTAAATTTATACTAAGTGTAAACATAGACTTTTCCTTATTAGAATTGGTGAAATGAAATGAGAAGACACATAAGAGCAGTATATAGTCCTCAACTAAATGCTTTATGATATTACATGATTTGCAACTTAGCCACTTAGGCTCAACAGTTTTTTTATGACTTTCATTATTAATGCACAAATTATGTAATATCATAAAAATTATATAAAATATTATTTTTTGACTTTTTAACTTCCTTCTTATTATCAATTTATTATTGGTGATAATTTTTTCAAGATATTTGTTCGAAAAGCCATTTTTATAAATCCATTTAGTATTTGTCCACCCTAAACTCATTTTTAAGTAATTGTTCAATAATCTTTCATAATACCTATACTATCCTCATTTTAATTTTTCCCACCCCGTTTTTGTGGCTTCATCTGTCCTTTCTTTCATTCTGATATGAGCTCAGAGTAGTAGTGGCAATCGGTCGGGTTGGGTTTGGGTTCGGTTAGTCGGGTTTCGGGTCATTCGGGTTTTGGGTAATGTCTAATAATTTGGTCGATCGGTTGGGTCGGGTTCGGGTTTCGGTTGTATCGGATTTCGGTTATTCGGGTTTCGGTTGTCTCGGGTTTTCATTATTTCAATATTCATTCAAAAAAATTTACTAGATTGTAGCTTAAAGTTCTAGTTATTTCGGGTTTTAGTTATAACGGGTTCGGGTCTTAATGGGTTTCGGGTTAATCGGGTTCGGTTCATTCGGATTTCGGGTCCAAAATGGACGGGTCGTGTCGGTGTTCAGAATAATCGGTTTCGAGTCGACCGGGTCGGGTTTTCGGATTTGGGTCGGGTTTTGCCAGCTCTAGCTCAGAGAGAGAAATCCATGGCTACTCCTTCGCCACCCACAGTTGCCTGTGGCAGCGCCCAGCCGCCGGTGACGATGACTCGACTCCAATGTCAACCGGCTTGAGCACCGGCTAGATGACAGCCATGGTTGCAGCCTCGTCGCTGCGGAAGCGGCGGCAACGGCGACCGTCGTTAGTCGGGGTGGTGGAGAAGCTGAATTCGTAGTCGGTGGGGGTGGTGCTACAGATAACTCTTGCATTATCCTTTGCAATTTGACTCATTACATAGTGTTGGCGACAAACATGCCCACCAATAAGCTCAGACTCTATTGCATCGGTCTTCCTCAAGGTGAATAAGGCGCGCTTACCGCAGAGCTCACACCTTGTTGTCAACTTAGTTACCGAATATGCAATCGGTAAGCACAGGCCCGTGCATTAGGCGGTTCAGGTGGTTCAACGGAACAGGGCCCCGAAAATTTTGGGGTCCCATATCAATTATATTTGGTATATAATAAAAGTCTTCCAAAATATTTCAAATGTTTCAAGTAGCACAGTGGTAGGTGCGGTGCATGGAATGCCTTCCACCAGTGTTCGAATCCCAGCAGTGTTACAATTTTTTTTGCCCTTTTCCGCCCTTTCCAAGACCATTTAATAATCATCCCATTTTTTATTTTTTTCCCCTTTCCAACACCATTAGTCATCCCTTTTTTTTTTCCTTTTCCTAGATCATTATTAATCATCCCATTTTTGTTTGCCCATTCCAAAACCATTAATCAACCCATTTTCAGGACCTTTAAAGCTAATTTTTTTTACAAATATATATTTGTAAAGAAAAAAATATATGAATTTATAATATTTTATGCAAAAAAATTAATTATAAAATAAAAAGTTATCATCTTATTCTTAAGTTTCAAAATATATTTTATCCAACACATTTATATAAAATTAATTTACAAACAATATAACTCAAGCACATTTTTTTAGCACAGGGCCCCCGAAAAGGTTGGCACGGCCCTGGGTAAGCACAGAGTCTAAGGTCCCCCTGTCAAGATATAATAACTAAGCAAGTTTTTTAGCATATAAAAAAATAAAAATGGAGAGCAAAGTAAAAACACTTGGAATGAGTTGGTTTTAAATTCCAATATCAATTCCAGCCATTTCTAGCTGCATTGCGTCAAAAGAGTAAATTCAAATTCAGTTTTTCCAAATGCAATCCTTGTAATGAAGCTTGAGCAAGGGCGTGAAAATATCCTTACTTTTTTTGGAACATTTCTCGGAACCTAGGGTTTTTCTTTTGATGACAGCATTTATGATCCTGTTTTAATTGTGGTGACACCATTAACAACCTTGTTTTTATTGTGGTGACACTGTTTTAAGTTTATGTAATCAAGGTTGGTGACAGTGATAAGGGTGGTGACAATGACAAAGGTAGTGACAAGAATAAGGGTGGTGACAGTGCCCACTGTTAAGGGTGGTGACAGTGATAAGGGTGGTGACAGTAGTGTTTACATTTTTTTTAATTGTGGTGACACTACTAATAACACTTTCCCTTGTCCTAGATTTTCACTTTGGTGACAACTGTGGTTTTGCTTAGCATTAGCCCCTTTAGGGTTTGTATTTCCCTTGTCCTAGGGTTTTCCTTTGGTTACAATGTCTGCGACCCTGTTTTTTTGTGACAGTGTCTACGACCCTGTTTGTATTTTGGTTACAGTGTCTATGACCCTCTTACCCATTCATATATTAGAGGGGAACTATCACCGCATGTAATTTGGTTTCTCATTAGCCTCTATAGGGTTTGTGCTTCCCTTGTCTTATGGTTTTCTTTGGTTACAGTGTTTATGATCCTGTTTTTATAGTGGTGACAGTGTCTATGACCCTATTTTTATTTTGGTTAGAGTGTCTATGATCTTTTTACCCATTCATATAGGATTTAGGTTCAAGCACATGATGGGACTCGAAATCATGGTCTTCTAATGGCACCAAAATTATAAGGTGCAACTATAAAATTAAAAAATGAAACAAGAATGTTACATCACATTTTTTGTCTTTATTCTAAAAAGGGGAAAATACGAGATTACAAAATATAAAGTGAAAAAATAATACAATAAAAGTTATTATTAATAAATGTGCATTTTCATAATGTAAAGTAACTTTCCTACAAAAAAAAATTCTTTATGAGCTGCTATTTTTATGGTGATTTTGTACTTTAATGCGACATGTGTCATTAAAAGTCTATTAGCTAAAAAATGGTATAACGATGTGCCCATGCACAAAGGTTCGAGTTCAAAATCCCGCATAGGTTGTTTATGGTTGTCTTTTTTTCTTCCCATTCATGAATAAGATTATAAAGTGTAATAATAAAATGATTACGTGCATAAATAAGATAATAAAGTGCATATATAACATTATGGTGTGCAAATATTACATTATGTTGTGCAAATATAACACTATGTTTTGCAAATATAACATTATGTTGTGCATATCTAATAATATAATGTTACGTTGTGCACATATAATATTATGTTGTGCGAATATAACTTTCAGTTGTGCAAATAAAATGATAAATTGCGAGAATAAAATGATGATGTATGAATAATAATATTAAGTGCATGAATAAGATTATGAAGTGCACAATTAAGATTATAAAGTGCATAAATAAAATGGTAAAGTCAAAGAACAAAATGATGAATGGCCATGAATTAGATTATGAAGTGCACAATTAATATTATAAAGTGTATAAATAAAATGATCAAGTGCAAGAATAAAATGATGATGTGCATGAATAATAATGAAGTGCATTAATAAGATTATGAAGTGTACAATTAAGATTATAAAGTGCATAAATAAAATGATAAAGTGAAAGAATAAGATTATAAAGTGCACAATTAAGATTATGAATTACACTTTTATCAGAAAATAATACAAACTATTAAATTTAAGCAACTTAGCCAATGTAAGAGTCGAGCCCACATCTCTGCGCATAAGCACATTGCTCTATCATTAAGTTAATAGGCTTTTAAAGCTTATTAAGTACAAGCGCATAAACATTGATGCGGGTCAAAATGGTCTTCTGTGGGTCAAACAACGATCTTGATCCCGACAACGACTCAAGGACGAGTCGATTTCAAATGGAGGAGAATGATGTCGTCGGAGGCGCCTCTAGGGGTGGCGGAGGCGTCTCTCGACTCTCTAGAGGTGGTGGTGGAGCCGTGGAGGCGCTAGCCAGATAAGTCGATTTAGGGTTTCAATTTTAGTTTGTAAATTGGGGTTTCTATTTGTGTTTGCAATTTGGGGTTTGAATTGTTTTTGATTTGTGATTAGTCAGAATTAGGGTTGAGGATTTGAGATTGAGGAATTGTTGAACTTGTAAATTTGAGAGTGAGAATTAGTTTGAATTAGGGATGACAACAGTTGAAATAACATTGTACAGATTGTTCAAATTTGAGTACATTCTTGTCAATCATGTTTGCAATGGATTGAGTACTCTATGTCCTAGCACAATAAATGTATTTGTTCGGGTTTGTTGTCAGGTGTGTTGCTAATTTACTGAATTGGGGATAACTTGTTGGTAGATTTATGTGCAAGTGATTTGAAATTAGTTGTTCTGCCTAGTTTGGGTGTGATGCCATCTAGAACTGAATTCAGTTATTTGTTTACGCTTTGTTTTTGGATTAATTGGTTTTATATATTGTTGAGTTTTGGGGATTGGTTGTAAAAATGTTGATTGTTTCATTGAATCTACTCCGGACAAGAATGAGATGTTGTTATACTTGCATTATAGGGGTAAAAGATCATCAAAGATGTCTAATTTCATATATCAGGAACATGCAGTGCATGATGAAATAATGAAAAGAATGAGTTGATGTTATACTTGCACATTTTTTCTTCTCAATTGTTGCTATTATACTCGCAGCCATGTTTTCATGTTGAGGATTTTATGATGATTTTTTTTATCAATTTTTAATTATGAGCTTAACTAGTGTAAGTCCCGTGCCTAAGGCACGGGTATGAAATCTTTTGAGTGTATAAATACTCGTGGTGTCTAAGACACGGGTATTTACATATTTTATTAATTTTTTTTATTTTATAATCTAATAATATAAGTAATTTTGGGAGTGTAATGGTAGAGATATATTAAAAAAATACACAAAAGAATTTAATATTAATGTAATGGTAAAGATAGTTTGTAGTTTATAAAAAAAACGTATAAAAATATTAAAGGGATGTATTTTGATTAACGAATGTAGTGATCACTACAGACTACAGTGTAACACATTTATATAGGATAGATATGGGAAAAAAAGATTCTAGCATTTTTTTTATTTGAGCGTAAAAATTTATATCATCCATTACAATATTCCTTCAAACATGAAGGAATAGAGACAAAGAAGAACTTGAAAGAATGAATCCGGAGGACACCATTGCGCAAGGCAGTGAGTAGCCTAGCTTGTTGCGTTGCCTTTGAAAGTACCTCCAAATGCATTCGTCAAACCCCCTCAACAGTCAACAACATGTTAAATCTCTCGAATCATGTTCTCGAAGAAGCCAATTGGAGCCTCGCTCCTCTTGAGCTTGGATATCAACGCGAGATAGTCACTTTCGAACCAAAGCTTCCTAATACCTCAGCTCAAATATTCACTGAAATGCCATAGTAATTCTTCTAATTCAGCCTCAGCTGATGCCTAGATTCTTCAAGAACCCCCAAGACAAACCCTCCAGTCTCATCTCGGGCAATAAAGCCAATCCCACAACCCACTGTAGGATCGATCGCTGCATCAATGTTCACCTTAATAACTCCTACTGGCAGCCGACACCACTTAGCAGTGGCCCTCCCCTCCTCTTCCTGGTTTTTTAGCCTACCTAACCCCTCTAACGTTGCAAGCTAATTTATCAAACTCCTACAACCACATCATCGCCTCCTCGATTATCATGCAGGTCTAGAGATCTCCCATTCAAATATCCGCTTATTTCTAGGATTCTAAATTGTACTCAGGATCACCACCCATCTCCAAACGTCATCTTACTTGTGGTTGTGTAGTGGAAGATCAACTACTCCCAATACCGATCGTGCCCTTCTCCCATCCACGTTCAGCCTAGACACTCCCTTCCATACCTTGCGGGCCTCACCCCAAAGAAAAAGGATGTGCATCCCATCCTCCTGCCTGTTGTAGATATGACAAGCATCGTCCTCGACCACCTTTCTCCTGAGCAGGTTCACCTTACAAGGCAATATTTCTTGATATGCCCTCCTGAGCATTATTTAGGCTCCAAATAACTCTAAAATTTAGTGCAGCAAGTCTTATATTGACACAACGGTGAAATTGTGGAATGTTGAATAGTTCTTCCGGAAAATCAAAATCAAAGGACTCATAAAACAAATTTACCTTGTTATGGTGTAAACCAGTTCCAACAAATGCCAACATGGTCAAGTTCGTAGCCACAACATTCCTAGCAGTTCAACAATACCAACAATTAGATCAATATCTCGTGTCTTTAGTTATGAGAGGTGAAAAGTGGAAGACATGAGAAAGAAAAAATCGTTAAGAGCATGTCCACAAGCTTGTAAGAGGCAATCCAGAAGATTTTAGGTAGAAAGTTATAATCACATTCAGTTTGACCAATCTGAGCTTATTGATTTAAGAGCAAGTCTATGACAGTCTGGGTATTTAATTCGTTAAGAGCATGTCCACAAGCTTTTAGCTAGAAAGTTACAATCACAAGCATTTATTGATTAGTGGTTACATGACAATCACTACCTGAATGCTTATTTTAAACTTTCTAGCTAAAAAAATAGCAACATAGATTACATAAGTTACATAACAGCAAACGGTACATGCGGAAGTAGCTAAAAGCTTGTGTAATAAAAGCTTTTAGCTAGAAAGTTACATGGGGAGAATGATTTAATAGGGGAAAGTGTTGTCAATAACATTCAGTTCGACCAAGTCTATCAGTAGAGACTCCGAGAAGATATATTCTACAACGTTCTCAAATCAATTCAGTTCAACCTCCCAAATTCAAAAACATTCATATAACCACTAAACAATAAATAGACAAGGAAAAATCAACAAAACGAAAACAAACCGGGTCAATATCATATTGAATCAACACTGATACATCTCCATAAATAAGTAGTTAGATTAAGGTTAGAGAGGCTGACCGGGAGGTCAAAGGCTCAAAGAAGTCAATTCGTGCTATTGGGCAAAACTACAAGTGAATATCTGCGTTGAGGCTTGATTCACATCGTCAAACTGTCTCCCATCACAAATAATAGCATTTATAGTTAGATATTATATGCACACTTCAGTTGCTTTAGAAAAATTAAGGGCAACACCATTTACAGATATAAAAAAAGAAAACATTACTTTATGGAGTGGATGTGAGGAGATTGAGTTAAAGCTAAAAAAAGAATAGGACTTGCCACAATTTATTCCATATTAAACATTTTAAATGAAGAATAATCTAGAATAAATCTAAAAATTCAAGCAAATGTGGGGAGGTTGAAGCTTACTTAGAAGGAAGCATCAATTGAAATCATAAATCCCTTGCCATTAAACCATAAACCAAAACCCCTGCAAACCCTCGACGCTTCCACACAGTCTCCCTTGATCCTTGGCTCTGTCTTATTTGAAGCAGCTGAACGTCCTGTGAGTCTGTGACACACTGATCAGGCCCAATCTTTGAACAACCTAAGTTATCATGATCTTCAATGTCTTCATCTTTGATAGTTTTGGCTAATTTGATTGGGACAGGTAGTCATATCAGAAAATCATAGGAATGATTGGTTAATAGTTGATACTCACACAGGTTACTGAAGTACTTGACCCATTCAGAAGGTGCCAGCAAGGTAGGGATTGCAGCTTGATACTCATTGTCAACTCGAGGAAATGACTCTGGTTCTCCAAATATATCACTTGAATTAGGAGAATCAGCATGAACAAACTGTTCGTAAAATGTTTCCTCAAAATCTACGTCAGGGTGATCATCCTTCTCAACATCCATCTGCAAAAAAATAAAATGAAATGAAATGAACTTCATGGATAAAGCGTAATAACAACACATGCATAGTGATCGGCGCAAAGACAGTCATCTTAGGCAGAGCTATCCCTATATAACACAATTCACTGTGCAGTTTACACAACTTAATCAAACCAGACAAAATGCAGTTGTATACATCCAATATATGCGCTCTCTTGACCATGTCGTTTCTCAAGGAGTGCAATTAGTCCATCTGTTACATCAAAAGATAAATTTTGCATTTATTATTGAGTATGTAGCTGCCCATACATTGAAGAAGATGCTTAATATATAATAACTTTTTTTAAGCTACATACCAAGATCAAGATCAATATTGTCATCAACTTTCACATAGAATTCTGCATCCCAACTCTGAACTGCAGTGCTAAAAAAGAACTTTGTTTTCTTGGGTAACTCTTTCTCAGCTTCCACGTGGCCTTCCTAAAATCATGACAACACAAGCTCATCGCCAACTCTTAATAAAATCAAATCAAGCTTAGACATATAGAAATTCATGAACATCCCTCACTATTCTCAAACTTCATGTAAGTATACACAACTGCAAGGAATAAACCCATAAACATTGACATAATCTTCAGATGACGGCAAAACCTCAACATTCTAGAAGTATGGCACAGGAAAGCATAAAATTGTGGCAAGTGGTGAAACTTACCGATTGCCTCCTATATTATGTTTGCCTAGTTGTTGCAGAACATCAATTTCGATCATAGCATTAGCAGCCACACGATATTTCCTGATGCCCCGCACAATTTTGATGGATACCATCTCCCTTTTTTCACGGTCCCAAAATTCTAGAACCTAACCAAAAGTCCCTGAAGGAGTGCAGTAAACATCTTAGGAATTGACTGTAACACATCCCATAGCAGACAAGCAAATTTGGGATAAACAAATACCAACCTTCGCCCATTTTGATGTAGATCTTATCTGCAAGAGGAAACAATCAGTAGGAAACACATATAAGCAAGATAGGAATAATAAAATCTAAACCTGAATAAGTTTAAAAAATAATATTATACCAAGATTATTTTCTTTCTTTTAAGCCACTTGATAATACAAAGATACTTCTTCAAACAGGCACTTCTCCTTCAAAATAATAACACCCTTAATAATCAGCTCTTCCCATTGAAAAGACCCCCTTAGAGCGAAAATGGTGCTAGATAGAGAATGAGTCACTCTGAGCAAATTTGTAAATCGTGTAAGAACCCATAGATCATTTAGCAAGAAGGAGACCTTAAAACATATGAACATACAAAAGAGGCATAATGTTTACAATCCTAAATTGAAGGATTAAAGTTTTTTGGATAGACATTAAATTTTTTATCACTACTATTTTCATAACATGTGTACCAAAATGAGAGAAGTGATCCTGCCCAAATCAAAGGTAATGCAGACATGTATCCATGCTGTTAGGGAAGGCATACCATATATAAAGCACCCACCAATACAAGGGAACAAAAAAGAAGAACAAACTATATCTATACTTGATTATAAACAGTTGGAGACCTTATAGCATGACCAGGGTCCAATGCACGGTAGGAATGACTACAAGAACATTACAATTACCTATTTCTGCAAAGGTGATCTCCTCATTTGTTTTCTTATTATTCTCTCGATCGTTTGCTCCGCTCCCCCTACACACCAGCCACACCAGCAGCCTTTTATTTTCCCCCATACTTTTTTACTGTCATACTTTCATCCCTAGCTGTAGACATACACTTCTACTCCTCTCCCTTTACTGCAACTTCCTCCGGTGCACCCTCAGCAAACACGGAGTTTCTGAGACAAAAAGTATTTAGGGTGAAGCCTTTCCATGAATACTTACAGATTTCGTGATACATGTTTAAAGAGATTATTTCAAAGGCACCGATGAAATTGCAGGTCCTTAACAGTAGCAGCAAAAAGATAATGAAAAATTCGTAATCCTCACCCGAAGGATTACCCACATTTTTATTTATCTATTTAAACTTTTGGTTTGGGGATGGGGATGAATGTCAATACTAAAAGAGGAAAAAACAAACAAAAAAGAGCAGACACATATAATCATACATACATCGAGCATATACCAAATTTGAATATTTGATGATGTGTTGTACTTGGCGCAACTGCTAAAGTGCTAGTTCTGCAAATAATGTGGGTTGTGATAATCTTTACATAAAAAAAGCTCCCCAGAGAGTAATTATTAACCAAATATTGCACCTAAACAAATCAAACAGATCTTCTTAAAGTGAAATTGCTCAATGATGAGACAACTATAAAAATAAACCAAATATTTGAGTAATTATGCATAAGAGTTAGTGGGTGGATGTAGAGAGAATTTGCTTGCAAAGTTAATCTTACAGAATTAGATTACACGGTTAGTTTCATATGGCCCAGGAACTGTGTCACATAGAGCATAGGTAATAAAAATCAAAAACTTGACAGAAAAGTTTTAACAGAAAAATACAAATAAATTCCTGATCTAAGAAAACAAAAAACACTCAATCAAGACAAGCAGCACAACAGGACAATGCATGGAGTTGTAAAAGGAAATGTTTTTTAATCCATGAAAAAACAAATCTTCATCTAGAATTCTGCTCTCTCATGAAGCTAATCCAGGTAGGAGAGAAGTGCTTCTCCTAACTATTAGTGTCATGAAAAACAAATCTTCATTCTAAATGATCCTAAACATAATTACATGATCACCAAAAGTGAATGCCCCTTCCCAAAATTTTCCAAATCTTCTCATTTAAGGCAGAGAACTACAACCTTTGACCTTGAAATCTAGTAAATAATGAGCGTTAAGTCATTTTTACCTAATTCGACAAATAGAAAATCAGGAAGCCAATAACAACAATTATGAAAATCAAGGCACTGTTAGCAAAATTCAATCTTCCAATTAATCCAAAACATAGCATTACCATGTAGATACGATTTCCATCTATTCCTTACCTTTTTGTAGAAATATCCAATATTGTCGTTGCAGTCAACTGCCTGCCGAGAAGTGAATGCAACCGCTGGGACAACATCGGCCCTCCCACCGGCAGGCACCTCTTGTGGATTCCGGATACGGTAAGGGGAGCTTCTTCAATGTCCTCGAAATCCCAGGATTCAAGCAATGAGTTTCCATAAGAACTGAGAACATAATTTAGATTGAGTCATCCATATGTTAATCATAACACATATGCATCACTAATGCGTTCATCCACTTAATACTCTAGCATTATTTACCAAGCAAATATGGAGAGATCAAGAACAATAATAGCACACTAAATCCTTTTACCTGGCTGCCTTTGCACATGAATCCAGAAAGAAACAAAATCTCCTCAAATGCAATTCCTTTGCCAATTTTCCAGCCAAAAATGCCCTCAAATCTCTGCATATAAATGTCAAACAACAACTCATTAAATTATCATAAAAAAGGCTTAATGAAAAGGTAAATTCAAGGACCCAAATATTCAATATACAACTAAAGCTCAACAGCTCATGCTCAGCGTAATCGAAGGGTAGATAAGAGTACTTGACTTCTCCCAAATTAATAAAGGAGAAATTCAAATCTATCTAATTCTAAATCAATTTCCGATAAATCAGAAAACATAATTCGATTATTTGACATAAATTATAATTAGAGAGACAAGCAATGATGTTGCCTTTGATAAGTCCGTGATGGATTAATTCCCAAAGTCTAAACCTGGAGTGTGTTTTATTACCTATGCACAAATCTTAGCCTCGGAGATCCATACAAAACTTATCCTAGGAAAAAAAATCAGTGCCAAACAATGAAGTGGGGCAAATGGGTTTTTCAGGAATATCATTACCTGAACAAACAAAAAGGTCATGAAGGAGAAATGTAAGCCATGGAGCAACTCTTACATCCATTATCATCTCCCCAGAACATATAGCTAATCACCACACCTCACCTGGGCTGTCAAATTGATGAAAGAATTCAATCAAAATAAAATACACTCAAGATTTGGAGCAAAATCTGGAAACAAAGAGTAAGAAATTAGAAGCTCTCCTGACATGATCGTCAATCATTAAAAACAGGGTCTATCAGTCATTCCATACCCATGCCTAAGACAATCTGAAATAAAACACGGGACTATTTTATTCCACTATGTTGACACAACACACAAGTCACCAATCATCAATGGAAGGAGATATGAAATTTGCATCACCAATTGCAATAGACGTAATTTTAAACAATTACCTGTATATGAAATTGCTGAATGTTCCCACTGTTTTATTTGTTTTTAACGAATGAATTCAATCAAAATGAAACACGCTCCAGGTTTGGATCAAAATCTGGAAACAATGATTGACGCATCAAATCTTGGTGCTCAATTGATGATTCAGGAGAGATGAATCAGAAAGAAAGCTCTACTCTCCGAAAGCCATGGTCCCTGGAGCAAGAGTAAGAAATTAGAAGCTCTGACCATAGCATAATCTGGAAACAAAGAGATTAGGAGCAAGTCTGAACATTAGAAATTACCATCAGAATTCGAAACTGAAGGAATAATCAAATGCGAATCTGATCCGGAAGGGAGATGGAGAGGAAGAAAAGGGGAAACATAAAATGAAGGAACTTACCAGCAATATTCAGAACGACGGCAGCGACAACTTTACTACCGGCGGCAGACGGCAATTAAGCACCAACATTTGCTACCGGTGGCAGCGAGGGCTTCCGATTCCAGTCCCAACCGGAACCAAGCATTGCTACTGGCGGCGGCGGATAGAGATTCCAATCCCAATCGGAATTAAGCAAAGATCAGCGGTGGCGACTACAACGACTCGCAGATCTTTTCGGAGTACGGGATCTATTCTATGGTCTAACCCTAATCGAACGGACTGAAAATCCCAGAGGAGATCCGATCACCACCTACGCAACGCAGACCATCCCAATTGCCCGTCTATCCTGGCACTAATAGTTAGGAAGTGTGAGAAAGGAGAAGGGGTTGAGAGAAAGGAGAAGGTGGTTCAATCTGCAACCGATTCGCCGAAGGATATGGAGAACGTGGGTGTAACTGCTCCAACTCTTCACCGCCACATATATGCCATGGTGGTGCCACGTGGGTGAAACCGCACCACATCCTCCTGCGATTTGGGTAAAACGCTTCCTGCTTTTGACATCTGGAATGCTGCTATCTGATGAAGCCAGGTAGGAGAAGATTGCTTCTGCTTTTAGGTTTGTATAGATGGAAACTGTTTTCCATGTTTAATGAGTTCAAAGGAATATGGTGTAAAATAGCATTGTATCTATTTATATTTCATAATTTTTAAGCCTATTAGCTCAATGGTTGAGCCTTGTGTGCTCACACACAAAGATGTGGGTTCAAATCCCACATAGACTTTTAAATCTCATAGTCTATATATAGTCATATGTAGTTTTTTTTTTTTCAAGTAACCAAGTGCACAAAGAAGCTAATAGTATAAGAGCTCTAAGAACTCACGAAGCCATCATTATAAGAGCTCTTGATCCAGCCTAAGACACATACATAAAAAAAGATTTGTAGCCTATGTGGGATTTGGACCCACATTGATGTGTACAAACACAATGCTTTGCCATTTGAGCTAATAGGCTAATTCAACATGAAAAGGAGAATTTGATTAATTATGTTTCATCCCCGCCTACAATTTTGTAACTGGGCATAAAAGAACTTACAATACAAATAAATTATCATTTGTGCATGATGCAATTTATAGTCTCAAGATCAGGGTCCAATCATCTACTGAGATCGCTGAAGAAACAAATAAGGGGTTGAACAGAGGTGAAGACCAAGGAGAAGGATTCTTCCAAAATGTATTCTTGTTTGAAAGCTCTCTATTTACTTGCTTTTGCTATTGAATTTCTTTTTCACTAATGTTTCTTAGAGATAATAAATAATTAAGTAATTTCATAAGGCAGGCTTCATGAAAGAAAAGTAGCAATGTGAGATGATAAAGTTTCTTCATGATACAAAATGCTTGTGCTCAAATTCTTTGATTGACACATATTCATAATGTGATTTGGGTTTGAACTATGACAGCTGCCAACCCAAACTGTGCTTATGACTCAATGCCTAATGAGACTTTACCTGTTTTGCTGATTTTTGCATGATTTCAGTTTTCTTTTTCCAACTGACTTTGATTTGGATATGTGATCACCCCTTATTAGTAACTAGTCACTGTTAATGAATTAGAATACATGTTAGCTATCTATTGAAGCTAATAGGGTTCTAGCAAAAATTATATGCTTAACGCAAAATCCCCAAATCTCAATCCAATACCTTAAATCCATTCACAAAATTCTCAAATCCAAATTGTACTCGATTCTAGTTAAATTCCATATCCAACCATAATATCCACAAAACGACAAACTCCCAAATTCAAACTATCAAGGATGCTTTCATGGACAGAAAACCCCCAAATTCAAATCCTAAATCTCAAATCGACAAACTCCCAAATTCAAACCACCAATTAGCCAAAAATTTGAACCCTAAATTTCCCTAAATAGATTGACATCAATAATTTCGAATAACTCTGGTAGATTACATACCTGTAGGCTATAGCAACCCCAAATTCAACAACTTAACAGTGAGCACAACATGTCTTCGTCATCGCCGCTCATGGTTCGCCCTCACCACCTGACTTCGTCTTCACCTTAGATATGCTTTGAAGATGGATTAGCTACGTGTACTAAGATGGCCTTCACCTTCTCCATAGTCTAATCCCTGCTCTTCTCAAATGCCCATGACTCATGAGCATGGGATTATGTTCTACTGCTACTTTTCGCGTTTCTATTTGTTTTAGTTTTTTTTAAACGAAAAAGTTAACCAAGGTAACGGAGGGGCACGGGGCGGAAAAAATCAAGATCTCAGGGGCACCATGTGAAATATGCGAAAATTTGGTACACCATGCGAAAAAGCCCTTACCTCAAGGCACCAGACGAAATTTCCGTTCTTTTTTTAATTTATAATTCACCTTTTTAGTCTGGTTCTAGTTAGAAACGAGCTAAAAAAACTATTTCTAGAAAATAAACTTTTGGTTTTTAACTCGGTTCTTTACAAGCCCGAGCTAAAAACTCTGGTCGTTGCGACCCTAGCAGCACATGCCCAACATTCCTTATTCTTTGCCACCCATTTCAACCATGGTGGTTGCGACCACCCCCACCATTGGTCATTGCGACCATAGTCATTGCAACCATGCGCTAAAGAGAAAAAATACCCTCCGTATTTTTGACACAAAAAGGCGTCGAGAAGGGTCAAATAAAACTTGAGACAACAAAAGCAGTCAAAAATTACCAAAGTTAATGAAAAGCGTCGAGCATAAACGGTCGAGATTTAGCTGCTTTTCTAGTGGTGTATGTTAGGTTGCGAGAATCGATATTTGAAGAAAAAAAAAAGAGTTGGTTGCAATGGGTATTTGAAAAACTAGGCCACCGAGTAACTGGTGTTTTTTGGAAAGCAAAATACTTTTTAATGAATGACTGCTGATTATGTTGTATCTGAGTGGGTGAATCTTAGGGTGTGTTCGGTAGCGGATTGTGGGGATTCTTTCAAAATACAAAAAAAGCTTTCAGGTGGGGAGATGGTCTTCGACAGGGAGATTGTGGAGAATCGGGGATGGAGATTATGGAGCTTTCATCAGATTATTTCAGAATCTACTCCCCCAAGATTGCGGAGATTGTGGTGGGATTTTGGTATTTGAGATCCACAATTGCCCTTCGCCTCTACACTTCCCACATTTCAGATCTGAGACGGACGCAAGAAGAGAGAGGAGAGACGCCTAAGAAATCGCGAGTTCACCGCCACCAAGGTAAGCTACAATCCTTCCCTCTCATCTCTTTTACTGGGTTTCGGAGTCGGTGTGGTGAGGTTTGGGGGCCGGCGGCGGAGATCTCCTCCAGGGGAGGCGGTTCTCCAATGGCGAGGTGGGATTTGGGGATGGGAAACTGAGGACCGCCCTATTCTCCTACCGACGGCCTCCTTTCTGTCTTGTCCAAGGCCTAGAAGCTCCGGGCATGGCCACCTCCCACCGGCGGCGGAGATCTCCTCCAGGGGAGGAGGCTATCGACGCTCGAGGGGGGATTTGGGGAGGGGAATGTGACGACCTTCCTAATCTCCTACCAGCGAATTTGGGTTGTGTCCAAGGCTGAGAATAACCGGGCGGCCACCTCCGACCAACGGCGGTGGAGAAGGGATGAAATTGGTTGTTTCAATTTGGGTGTTAATTATTTTGGTGTTTGGTGGCTAATCTTTGTGATGGTAAATGTTCTTCCATCCTGCAAATTCACACTGCTGAATTTTTGTTTTCTAAAAAAATTCCTACAATGTTTTGCACACAAGCAAAAATTTGAAGTGGCATTAGATTGAATGAGATTCATTATTCTACCTATTGTTGTCTGTGTGCAGAAAAAATTATTCATCTTTTTGGGCATGGTGGTGGCTGATGAATGTTTATCGGGCTAATGGTTCATAGATTGAATGAGATTCATTATTCTCGGGAGAGGAATCTTCCGCCGACAGGAGAGGTACGTCACGGTGCGGGGTTGGGCGAGGGGGCTTCGTCAACGCGACGCTGCCGATACTCACCGGACTCTTCACGTCGCAGCAGCTGTCGATCCTCGTCTTCTGAAATCACCAGGCAGCGTCGCCGTGTCGTATGGGAGCCAACGCTAGGCGCCTGAGAAATCGCAAACTGATTTTACGAGGAAGGAGGAGGGGTATAAGGTTTTTATTTCAGGGGCATTAAAGTAATTTTGTTACTTTAAAATACATCACAATCCCCTACCTACCAAACACCTTTTAGAAGATTTCCGACATCCATAATCTCAATCCCCAAAATCCCATTAATCTACCAAAATAATATCCATCTCCTAAAATCTACTGAAATCCCCATAATCTCCATCTAGTGTCAAACACAGCCTTAGTATGTGTACTCTTATGAGGTCCTTTATGGATCCCCCTTTGGAGATGCTGTAAAAAAAATATTGTTTCCTTTATTGCAACTAGTGTTCTAAAAATTGCATTTAAGCGTCGCCTAGGTGCGATCCCCACTGTCTAGGATCCACGTACAATGTTTGCTTTTTAGAAATCTGATTGCAACAATGTTTGCTTCCTCTCAACAATTTTTTCTCTATCCACTGTTGGCAATTGGCATAAGTTGTTTTGCCTTTTGCCTTTTCAAGTTATTTCAAAACTAAAGGTATTTTACAACATTTTGAGTCCCTCCTTTGTAAAATACAAACCGTTGAATAATTGATGAATGTGGTTTCATACTTTTATCCGATCATAAGGATTTATGGAGGGATATTGTACATTTGTCCACCCGACTGATTCTAACCTCATATGTTTGCCGTTGTAAGCAACCCCAACAGCTTTGCTAAAAAGTCATTTTTTCTCTCCAACAACTTCTCCAAACTCATCTCTAAAATCGGTAAATGGATGGAGGGAAAAAATCTCTAAATTTGTAAGAAGAGAAGTTAATCTTTATAATCTAATGTTTACTTGTCTCTATATAGAATTAATGACACAACCCCACATTTTCACCCATAATATAGAAAAAAAAAATTCATACTTACTAGAAATAAAAATATAATTATTTTTATAAAATAATAATACAATTGATATGTTTTGATATAATATATAAATTAATTATGTTAAATCAATATAGATAGATAAACAAAACATAATAATTCTATGTTAACTTTTATAAATAAAATAGCATAACTAATTTCATATAACTAATTTCATATAATTTAATGCTATAAAATTCACATTAAAAAATTAGTCTATAAAATTTTCACTTCAAAAAATATACTAGTTCATCAGCAAATGTGAGGCTAAATTCTTAGTTTATAATATTTTTTTTCTGACATTCATTGTCTTGAATGGTTGATCCTCCTTGCACATTTTATTGTTCATTAGTTGTTTCTATCTTGCTAGAGTAGTAGAGTGGTTTAACCCTGCATTTTGAGTTATAATACAGTTTTGTTTTGTTTTTTTTCTTGGAAGATGCATATACTAAGAGGGCCACCTATTCATTTCAGCCTGATCAAGTAGAGGCTAAATTGTACATATCTCGACGTTGTGGATCAATCAAGATGTACTGGTGGATTTGGTATCCAAAATCAAGATTCATTGCCAGTGTTTAAAATTTCTCCAGCAATTTACCCCTTTCAGAGAGCAGGTAGCTCCTCATGAAAGCTGCCCTTAGTATCAGCGAAGATCAGTTGTAGTGCAGCGTTGGTGTCAAGAACTCATCCAATACAGAAACTGAGGGATTATCAAGCAGCTGACTGGATTAAGCTGGGACGCAGCACCAGAACTATTTACCGAGCTCATCCAATACAGAAACTGTGTTTGTTTTATGAAGTCAATGTACAACAAAGGCTCGATAAGCCATGGACAATATCACCATATATGGCATTGAAACATGAGAACGTATCGACAAAGGGAAGGCAACGAATGCTATGAAATTTATTGCCCGGTTGGCAATGAGACATGGATTTCATACCGTATTGCGGGATGGATGGATAGCTATCGAGGACCTCAACAAAGCAAAAGAGTGCTAAGAGTAGATGGCTGCAGTTCTTAGACTACCAAAGAGTGGTAAAAAAGAATTGTAACCAACTCTTGAGCAACCGAGAATTGCACAATTCAGAATGAACAGAATGTGACCATGAGAGAATATAACCATTAAATTTTCACTTGATGTAATCAAGTGTTGAGTATTATTGAATTATTTAACTATTTTCTTAATCCAAAAACGAAGAATATAAAACTCGAATTTTGAAAATAACTTGGAGAATACCATCCAAATTTCAGGAAAAATTCCTAAAAAATTATCATCTCCCTTTCTCATCCTTGTGACTTTCCGACATCCAGAAAGGACTCCACTTTTATTATACATTCTTGGGGCATAGGAGGGCACAAAAGCATGACTCTCTACCAATGAATAATGACAACAAACAGCAAACCCTAAAACCCTACAAAATCATACAATCGACACAATATGATTCAACAGTGTTTTTTACCGGTTCTTCCCGTGCAACTTTTGATACCGGAGAGCAGCAGGTAGGGTCGGCATTCACACGTCTTCCACGGCCCATCGGAACGAGCTGGCTCAGTTGCCAAGTATCCAGAAACAAAAAAAAAAAACAATTAAGCGACAGCTGAGATCACTTTTTCCTGT
Organism: Persicaria tinctoria; assembly: GCA_037127255.1. Taxonomy (NCBI): domain Eukaryota; kingdom Viridiplantae; phylum Streptophyta; class Magnoliopsida; order Caryophyllales; family Polygonaceae; genus Persicaria; species Persicaria tinctoria. The sequence continues at coordinate 33,291,442 of JBANSL010000012.1, read as the reverse complement.
TTCTGTTTTTATTAACTTTCACAATCCTGCGGTTCGATTTATCATTGCCCCCGGCTCCCAGTGAAAAGCTTCCACCGTCGAAGCTACCAGAAGCTTGAAATGGGCTGGGGGCAGCTGCTACTTGACTCTGCTGGCCGCTGAACTGGAAAGGACTTGCTCCTAATGGGGCTGCAACAGGAGCTGGAGCCTGAGCCATGCCAAATGAGAAGTTGTTTGTCGGACTCTGCCCGAAAATTGGGGTTGGGGTGGCAGCTGCGTGAGACTGCATGGAATCCTCAACCATGCTATCCTCCATGGTCATCTGATCACTACTGCCCAAGGGTGATGGCGAGGGAGCAGATCCAAAGCCAAACACGGAATTAGCACCACCAAATGCAGGCTGTGAGGGCTGCAGGCTGGTTGGAGCAGGTGTCTGAGCAGCTGCACCAAATGAGAAAGCCGGTGCAGGAGTAGCCGTGACAGGAGATGATGCTCCAAACGAGAATGGGGCACTGGAAGAAGCAGATGACACTCCAAACGAGAACGCTGAGGATGGAGCATTGGACGAAGCAGATGTAGATGACGCTCCAAATGAGAATGTTGAGGATGGGGCACTGGAAGAAGCGGATGTAGATGATGCTCCAAATGAGAATGCTGAGGATGGGGCACTGGAAGCAGATGAAGACGACGCGCCAAACGAAAATGTTGAGGGTAGGGCACTGGAAGAAGCAGATGTAGATGACGCTCCAAATGAGAATGTCGAGGATGGAGAACTTGAAGAAGCAGAAGTAGAAGAAGCCCCAAAAGAGAATGGGGAGGATGGGGCACTGGAAGCAGCCGAAGTAGATGATGCCCCAAATGAGAAGGGTGAAGACGAGGCACTGGAAGAAGCAGCAGAGGATGCTCCAAAACCAAATACAGAGGGTGTGCTACCAGAAGCAGCAGAAATGGAGGATGCTCTGAAAGGAACTCCATTTGGAGAGCCATTTGCAGGCGCTGTAATAGAAGATGTCCCAAAAGTAAACCCTGATGATACACTGCTGGAAGGAGTAGGAGCAGATGCTCCAAACATAAGACCTGGTGTCGCACTGCTGCTACCAGCAGCAGCAGAAGCGGAGAATGATCCAAAAGGACCCGCAGCTGAAGAACCATTTGCAGGTGCTGAAATGGAAGATGTCCCAAAAGCAAGTCCAAATGATGCACTGGTGGAAGCAGCAGGAGCAGAAGATGCTCCAAAACCAAGTCCGGATGATGCATTGTTCAACACAGAACCAAATACTGATGAACTGGTTGATTGCCAATTGGCATCAAACATGTTTGTCGAAGTACTGCTTGTGCTCCTAGAGGCAGGCACTGTAGAGGACGCTGAAGAACTTGAGCTGAAAGGAACAGATACTGAGGTCAAGGAACTGGAGTTTACAAGACTACTTGTCCCAGACAACGCAGGCAAAGCTGATACAGGGGGCTGACTAGGAACACTGCTGATCGCTGATACAGAGGGCTGACTAGGAACACTGCTGATCGCTGATACAGATGCAGTGGTCGAAGGTAAATTTTGATCACCAAATACAGATCTGCTGGAAAAATTCTGAGAACCCTGCAACTGGCTGTTAGTACTTGAAGTTGTGGCCCCAAACTGGAAACTGGCAATGGCAGGGCCTTGAGTGGTAACAGAGGCTGCACCAGAAAGTTTTCCATTGGGTAAATTGCCTCCAGCAATCACCTTAGACTTCTCTGCAGCATCTGTGCCAGAGCTTGCCAATGTTGATGAATCTGAAACTGCAGAAGAGCCTCCGAAAGTAGCTTGAAAAGACGGAAAAGCACTAGAGCCTGCCAGACTGTTGCTGCTAACACTAATGGCAGCAGTGGCAGTGGCATTATCAGCTGCATCTGAACCAGCTTTCCCTGCAGAAACACCTATTGCTGTGGTCAAAGTGGAATGAGCAGAACTACCAATGGATGAGCTCTGAAACGAAAACAAAACTGGCGACGGAGCAGAAGATGGTAACGAAAGAGAACCCAGAGAGCTCATAGCACCAGCAGATGACCCAGGTTCATCTGATTGTTTGGACAAATTCACAGCATCTGTGCTCTTCTTATTAGATCCGGGTGACTGAATTGCAGCATCAGTAGAAGCAGCAGCAAACACACTGTGACATGTGAAAACGAGAATCACTAGTATTAGTTACCAAGACATCTAATACCCACCCACTTAAAATAATTAACCCAAACCACCATCAATACGAGAAACGGGAAAAGGACAAGAACCCATAATTTTTATCACAAAACCAAACATTCAATATATTTGGCAAATGATTGTCAAATGCATGCCTCTTCGACCAGCGTTAGTTAACTTAGCTCAGGACAGACCATCAAACCAGAGAGAGAGCACATGGTTCAAGCCAATCTGGTTCTAGGTCCCATTACACCCTTTAGAACTATGCAACATGACAAATATACCCATTATTTCACCTGAACAAGTAAATTTCTCTCTCACTCGGAAAACTTGCATGATTACTTCAATAAAAGAGGATGTGATTCAACGTATGTCACGGGCTTCTATTTCTTTGATAAACGGCAAAAGAAACATGGTTCTTCACATGGATAGACTATTATGCTAGTAAATAAGAGACTCAGAAACGCATGAACTTTTCTCAGTTATAGAACTATTTTCAAAACCAGCATATTCTGAACAGAAAGAAAGATGGTTCTTCACATGGATAGGCTATTAATCTACTTCTTTAATCCTGAAGTGTAAATTAAAAGGAACCACAATTTATATCACCATTAATTAAAGAGGAACTTGTGCCTTTTACCTTACATTTTAAAAACTAAAGATAAAATACAAGTTGCACTCTAATAACACAGATAAGCAATTAATCATAGTTATCTCTTTCCTTCAACAGTTCCACTCGCAATTTACTTTTACATGATACCAGATTAAAACTCGTTTCCTGCATCTACATGAGTCAACTATTAAACATATGAGTCAACTCGTTTCCTGCAAAAATCTATTTAAAATATATACATTGGAGGATCACTACAACCTACAGGATATTCAAGAATGTTAATTAGATTAACTATTAAAAATCATAATAAAGTTATAAAAGTCATTTTTTAACATCTTCACTAGATTGTTAACCGATAAATTTAGGAGGGAACTTTTAATTTGCTAAATTTGAGTGGTTTAAGAAATGCGGCCCTAGTATCTTCAGTTGTAGTGTACGAGTGTGTGTGTGTGTCTAAAATCTTTATATCACAAAGAAGGGATAAGGGATATATAACACCAGGTGATTGTGAACCTAATGTTAAATATCTGCAAATGCTCCACCTGAAACCTCATCGAGGAAGTCACACAATTGATATCTTCATCTTGTTTCAGACAAAGTTTTCAGGGCTAATTAGGGGCAAACTAGAAGTAGCAGTATTTTACACACTTCACTCGTGTAGAGACAAGTACAAAAAGGCACTAGAAAAAAGGGGGGAGGGATGGATTAGGAAGTTAAAAAAAAGGAATGTATAACTTCAAGAAACTAAAACTTGAACAGTGGGGTAGGGGAAACAAGCTAACCTGCTAGTCACATCCTTCGTGATTGATGATTCCATAACAGGAGATGTTATGAATAAAGGTGGAGAAACCTTGTCAGAACGATTGATGCCAAAGCTGGTAGTAGAAGCAGGAATATCTGCTTTATCAGACAGTGGCTGAAGAGATGGTATAGAAGTCCCAATCGTTCTATTTAAAGCAGAATCCATGGAAAAGCTATGACCGATGCCCTTCTCAGCAAAATTCGAAGAGTCAACAGTAGTAATCTTCTTCGATACCAAATCTGAAGGTGGTTCCATTCCAGGAAAAGCAGGATGCTCTGAAAGCTTTCCATTTGAATGCACAGAAGATATACCCAAATTTCTGTTGGTCTCCGTTGTTGGTGATGCAGCCCCATTCAAATGCACATCATCATCCAAGTCCAAATAATCCTTTTAGAGAAAAGAAAACATGTGTGACACAAGTGATGGGAATCGCATACAATTATATTAAATGTAGAATGCAGTAGTTAAAAAGTGAACGGGTAAAAACAGGGAGCAAAGATAAGGGTAAAAGATAAGAAGAAACCAGCAACGATCATATCTTAGGGTTTCTATTGGCATTTGCAGCAGCTAATACACAAGTGCCTCGCGATAACTGTCTCAACATTTTTCATCTTTTATTGTACAATATGTACTGCACAGGCTTGTAAATAAGTTCCCAATTATCTTCACGAAGTCTTGATCACATCCAACTGATTCATACTGACTCTATTAAAAAAAATTACAATTGTTCTTATGATCACTTTTCCCTTGGAATTAAAGCAATAACGGTTCTCACTCTTCAGCAAATGCAATACAAAGGAAAACTAAATAGCATCTCAATGCCCCCCAAAATGTAAACAAGCAGCTTGTTAAATGTAAATAGATACCTCATATGCACTCATCTGAAACGCAGGGCTCTTTCTGGGAACATCAACAGCTGTCTTTAAAACCACGGGAACTGTATTCTTACTGATAATCGTGACATCATTGTCTGCAATCCTTGCTTCATCATTTTCAGGATAAATTTTACTTGAAGAGTTCAGCACTTTGCTGCTACAATCATAAAACTTATCCTGCTCCTTTACAGAAAAATCTTGCATTTCACGCGAAGCATTTAATGAATCCACCATATTCCCACCTGCTTCGCCATGCTGTACATACTTCAGTGAATCGACAGTTTCCAGGCTTTTGCGGGCCTGTCCACGCAGCATGGCAGGTGTCAACTCCATGGCTGGTATGCCTCCTGACAATCCTGGTTTCTTCTCATTAGATTTATCCTTTGGAGGGGTCAACTTCTCCAGTTGATGCAGTATTCTTTGACCCATCTCTATAGACTTAGAAGAAATATGTGGGCTTGAAAAAGGTATGCCTTTCTCACCCCTATTTTCCTGGGATTTTGAGGAAGAAGCTTCAGCTACCCCTGATGGAGTTGCATAAGGGAAAGCAGTAGAAGAAGAAGGGCCCGAAGTTTTTGAAAAGAGAAGATTTGGTTTTTGCCGAGTCCTTCGCACAGGACCAACAGTACCAATATCATTTTCCAGAACAGAAGACCTTCTTTTGAGAACCTACCAACCAAGAAAGGAGAATATTATAAAAAGAACAAGATGAACTTCAACATTCCAAACTGGATATCCCCTACTACCTTCTGTGACGACAACAAAGATTGTCCATCAAAAGCATCACTGCTAGTTCCTGGACCCTGCAATATCAGTAACTGTAAGTACCTGTATTTTTTGTTAAATATAAAGTGATAAACACAAAAGCTAGAGAAGGGTAAATGAATAGAATGCATAAACCTTTGACACAGTTGACTGAACCCTGGAATATGGAGTACGAGCCATACTATATATTGCTGATCTGCCTTGAGACCTTCGGAGAACAATATCTTTTTGATAAGTTCCAGCAGAACTTGAGGGTATCTGCACAGTAGATACACTGGGTCTATGTAACTTAAGTGCTGTAAAAGCAGGGGTTTCTTCCCTAACTGCATGGCTAATTGGACCCAACACAGATGGGGAGACTCTTGAGGACCTGCTACCCATGTATGCTTTTGCAATATTAGTAGGTGAAGCAACATCGTTGACATTGACCTAACACAAATATGCACGGTAGCCCTATTAAACTACCAGCAGCATAAAAATGCATCCAAAATTGTTAGATTAATAAGCAAAGATATACTAGATGGTACAGGTTTCCCTACTTTCGATCTAACAGCAGGGATCAATTCAGTTCCTGGAAACTGAGAATGATTAACCCCATTCTCAAAAGCAGTACCAAAGAGTTCTTTTTGCCGAGAATGGCCAGCTGGGGGTTCAGAAGGTGTCAACTCAAACCTCCTCTGTCCTTCAGTAGCACTTTTGTCCACTGTTCTAGAATGCAATAATTCAGTTAGACGATCTATCTCTGACCTGTAAAAAGATGGTAGCAAAACAAAAGGCATGTTTAGTAAATATACTGTAGAACTTATGTGATCACCAAAACGTGTTCCCCTAAAAAAATAAATCTGACAATAAAGCACCAGACAAATAATTGTACATAATAGTAGTAGTAGTGGTAGTAGTAGTAGTAGTAGTAGTAGAGTAATAATAATAACAACAACAACAATAAAACAAAGTATCTGTGTGTATAATGTATGTGTGTGTATCAATCTAAACATTAGGAAGCAACTAATTCTATGTATCCAACAATAAGACATCGGGTAATTTACAGGAATTCAGTAAAACGATGACTTACCTTGTAAATGTATTCTGCTTTAATATGTGCTCAAGTTCTTCAACTCCATCGGCTGTAGAATCATTATTTTGCATGTTCCCTTGAATCACATCTCTCTCTTGGATTCTAGAGGGAACCTCCTACATATAGTTGAATAAACATACCAAAAACAAAATAAAAAAAGTCATCAAATCAAATAGGAAGCAAAGGAAGGCATTGGATTTCTAAGCTTACAGTTGTTGTGTTTCCGAGATGATTCTCCAATGTTTCCACTTCATCTGAAAAAATAGCCCAGAGTTAGAAAACTTTTTCCAAACAACATAATCACTAATGTATTGTCATCCATTGGAAAGAATAATACAATTTGACAGGCAATGCTTGACGAGAGTAGAAGCCTGTTTTAGCAAGGAATCGTGGAAAATAATCTGATAGCTTCCCCAAACTTTCTCCAAAATAGGGAATCAAAATGCATATCCTCCAAATTATTTTTGTTCAAACCCCCCCAGATTCCCCATTCCAAAACTTATCTATTTTGTTTGATCCTTCCCCGTTTTGGAGAATGAGATTTAAAATCTATTGGACATAAAAAAATGGTTAAAACTTTCCAAAAACTCTTAACATCCCCAAAATGCGGAAACTGTTGCGGATGCTCTAACATACTCCATGCATTTGACAGAACAGATGCATATAAGATGATCAACTAGAATTTGCAAATTGTGAAGCAAGAAGAGTAGCAAGACCAAATAACAAAGGTTCCCATGACATTATACATCCATGGACAGTCAGCAATATCCTAAGTAAGTTGATGTACATGCTAAAATTGCCAAAGCTTCGGGTAAGCTTATACCAAGCATGACATGAATAACACAAAATCCTTCAGAAATGGCTAAACTATTTTTATTGCTTGGTGTAACAAGATACTGAATCGACGGGAACTGCATTAACTACAAACATTGATACCACATCCAGAGAGATGAAATAGCAACGCACCACATGTCAAGAATCAAGACATCAACAAGCCTCAAGTTCAAGTCCTAGAGCTTGTCCAGGGAAAATCTAGATATTCTCAAATGAACAACACACATGTAAATAATCATTAAAGCCATTCAGGCAATCATCAGTAAATGTTTCCAATTAATGAATACCACTCTATGCCTAGTCTTTTAAGGAAAAATATAAATACATGACACAAGATTGAGCTATCCATATCAATTATGCAAGCCTAAAAACCTTCTCTCTGCTTCAATTCCTTTCCTAATACAAGTTCTGCATTGATATAAACTCTAGGTAGCAATTATCATACGGGCATGCCAAGAATATATGCAACAAATCCCTCTTAATATTCACTAGCGGGGATAGTAGACAAGTAAATGGAAGAAAATAATTCTGGTTTCTAGGCTAAAAATACCTTAAGAATAATCTCCTCAAAAACATAGTCTGTAACATTGCAGCAAGCCATTTATTCAAAATCCAACTTGTAAAAAACTGTCCAAACTACTGTGAATTGATATAAAACTCCTATTCATTTAGGACCAAGAAGCATCCACTCTATTAAATCCAACTTAGCCAAATCCATCCGAGTCAGAGTAATCCAACCAAAATTCCAAACAATAATGTCTTACGAAGAATCATGCAAAGTCAGCCATCACTTTGGTAATTGCGCTCCAAATTAACAACATACCCGCTACATTTACCCTCAAATCCAGCTAAAACAGAAAAATGTATTGTATGCCAAAGCAATATAGGTTACAAAATCCTATTAGCAATTTTACAGCTAAAAAAACATTGAAACAAAGATTTAGGACCCAAAAAAAAGCAAAAAGTACAAACCTAAACCAGACGGACCTTGAGAGGGCTGAGGAGGAGGAGGTGGGAGAAGGCGCTTGCGGAAGACAGAAGAGAAGAGCTTGTGGGCACTGGAGGTGATGAGCTCCGAAGCTGGATTAACAATTCTAGAAAGCCAGCCACCGGTGCTGCTGTTGTCGTCGTTCCTACGAGCGACTCGCAGCGCTGTCGGCGGTCGATCATACGGCGTCGTTTGAGGCCTCCGGAAAGGCCTCTTACGGAACTTGCCACCAGCTCCTCCGCCGCAAGCAGTTGAACCGTCCGCCGTCGCCATCAATCGTCGGTGGTTCCCAGGATACGAGAAAGAGAGGGAGAAAGCGTAGCCACCGAAATTAGGGTTTTTATTTGAGGAGAGAGAAAGGGGCGGAGGGAGGGAGAAATGGTTTTAAGGAAATGGGAAAGAAAATAAAAAGAAAAAATACGATCCGGGGAACGATATGGCATGATGACTCATGAGAGAATTAACTTGGGCGGTGGGAACAAACGTCTTGCAAAAAACCTCTCTCCTCTCCTAGTTTGTTTTTTTTTTTTTTTTTTTTAGAGTGAGAGAGGGAGTTCTAATCCCGGCTTCGGCTATCTGATTTCGTTTCCAACCGGCTCTAGCCACCTTTTGACCCCGTCTCAGACTACTCCCAATCTGTTGTAACGCCAACAACCCGCGGTGAACATGGTAAAACTTATTTCGAATATCGTCGAAACTAATTCAAAGCCAAAATCAAGATGGGGTTTTCATTGATTTTTGGCTATTGTTCCCAATCATCATCCACCATGACCAATTGACGATCGGTGGCGTCGTTCATGTCGTCATTTTGGACTTTGATTGGGGAGTTTGTGTCGCCTCGTTCCCAATTGAACTTTGGTGGTCCGTTTCCTCGGGCTCTCAGCTCCCTAGGGATTCTCCGATCGTTCCTCATCTGAGTCCTAGCTAAAGGTGCAGTGGGGGCTCGCTTCCACTACATCTGACCACTCAACTATTATGCTTCCTCTACAAGTCCCTCTCGCGGCGTTGCAGGGGAGTAAATCGCGGTGCCGGTTACCCCTTCTGACACCGATGTCCAACCTCGGCCTCTTGTCCGTCATCAAGCTCCATGGTTGTGGCAAATCGCTCCAAGGTCATCCTCATTTCGGCGGTTAGGCTGGGGCTTGGGCATCACGACGATCTGGATTTTCTGCGTTCCTTGGTTATGCTTGCAAGGCAAGCTTGGATCTCACACGCACTAACTATATATTTGTTTATATATACACATTTTTATAGACAATTAATTTCGATAAACTCACTCGAAAGGGTTTTAACCAAATCATGTAAGGGTTTCTTAGTGTGTTAGGGTGGAGTGGGTTTCGGCTAGTTTAGGGTGGTCGTGGTGATTTTATTCTTAGGTGGGTGCTCTACCGTTCGGAGTATCGGCGGTGTGTATCGAGGTGGCTTAATGATCTGGATATTTCCTTGGAGGATCGTCTTCACTGCCTACAGGAACTCCTGATGTATGAATACGATAAAGGCTAAACCTACACCCACAAGTGTATGAGGTTCAGTTGTAGTATATCGAGTGTCAAATTAGATGGACGATGTGGTATCGATTGTAATTTCAAACTGATTAAACTAAGCCAAACAAATAAACGAGAAATATTTATATGGATGAAAAGTAACCAAATAATAATAAAATAACTATACAAAAAGATTGCATTAAAACACAATAGAAACGAGGCAAATCGAGGATCAAGGATCACCACAATAACTCTTTGATAGATTAATATCGATATCCGTGTCACACTGTCTGAGTTTGTTGAAGGTAGCTATCTAATGGACTTACTAATCTCCTTTCGGTATCGTTGTAAATGTGCCTAAATTGGTTATCAATCTCTTTTCGGTCTCAAGCAACCAATTTAAACCATTTAACGCTCTTAGAACCTAGACTTCAATTGCATCAATATCCGCTTTCGCGCTCAATCAAATACAACATCAACCTAGAGTTTCTACATTAGCTATTAATCCACAAGGAGTTCTATAAAGCTTTCACAATGATAAAATATAAAATAAATTATACTGAAATAAAATAATTTAATTTTATATAAAGCTTTCTACGATAGCTATTACTCCATCGGTTAGTATGAATTCGTTTTATTTTCATTTTACTTAATAATTTAATTTTATATAGAATAAGTTTATTTGTTGATGATGCACGAAAAATAATTATTGATAGTCGTAATATCGTGAAATAAATAAGATAACATAATCATAAATAAGGTTCCCCGCTATATAAATAGAACCTTATCAGTATAAAAAATAGACGGATACGAGTCAAGATAGAGACTCAAGGCGTCTACGGACGATAAACCATCTGCGGATCCCGCATGCATGCAAGGACACGTGGCGTCCATGCCCCCCTCCCATATGTCATAGGGCACTTGACACTTGGCAATGTGTGGCCTCCATATGGAAGTGCATGTTTTCACTATAAATACATGAGAGGGTGAATGGAGAAAGGGGTCGGTTCCCATGATATTCCTAGGGGCATAGGCCGGGAATAGGAGGCTCTACAAGCCTATCTGAGCGGGTCCGTCTCGACTCAGTAATGAGCCGACACTTGGTGAGATCATCGCCCGAAAAGTGGAACGAGCCGAGCACTAGGTCCGGCGGCATAGGTTGAGGCCCCCATTTAGGATAGATAGGAGGGGGGGCTTCAAGTAAGACCGCCGACCAACTGAAAATCGACACGTGGATCACCTCCCCCACGGGGACGTGGAGGTAGGCTCACTTTTCAACTGTGGTTTCATCATTGGCGCCGTCCATGGGGACTCCTCGCGCTAAGAGGTAATAAGCAATCGATTTTATACTATATCCACCTATTATTGCAGCAATCAATTGGCGTTTACTTATTTGGTTAAACGATTGTAGTACCACATTTATATTATGTTGCTTTAACCAATGTTGTATCTATTCATCCGCGGGTAGGCTCGGTCAACTCGATTCCTCCACTAATTGATTGGTTAACGTGATTGAGACCGGGTCTACGTACACTTACCAGTTGCCACTCACTGGTATTTGAATTGAAAATCTATATGAAGCGAGCCTACTGGCTTTTGAATGCAAGTTTATACACGCGGATATAATTTCTTTTCAAATTCGGTTGACTATATAGGAAGTATATGAGAGTTTGAGGATTGTAGAATGATAGAATTGATGTAAAGTCCTCCTTGAGGGTTTCCATTCATTGATATAACATATATATATATATATATATATAGGTTACAAAGGTATTGGGCCTTAACGGGCTTTCAGCCCACTATACAATAGGAGACCTATGTAATCTATCAAACCCCCGCAGTCGAAACGGGAGGGGTCCGTACAGTGAGACTGGAACGAAAATCAATGAATAACTGTCTAGGTAAACCCTTGGTGAATATATCAGCGTACTGATAAGAGGACGGGACATGTAGAACGCGGACATGTCCAATGGCAACCTTGTCCCTGACGAAGTGGAGATCAAGCTCAATGTGCTTCGTGCGTTGATGCTGGAGTGGGTTGCTAGCCAGGTAGACGGCGGAGACGTTGTCAGTGTAGAGCAGAGTAGCCTTTTGTAAGGGGCATCGTAGCTCAAGCAGAAGATTGCGGAGCCAAGAGCACTCGGAGACAACATTGGCAACACCCCTGTATTCGGCTTCAGCGCTGGAGCGAGACACGACGGACTGACGCTTGGCTGACCAAGACACAAGAGTGTCATTGAGGAAGACACAGTAACCAGACGTGGAGCGACGTGTGTTTGGACAACCACCCCAATCCGCATCAGTGTACGCCACAAGATCAAGCTTAGAGGAATTAGTGATGGTGGTGCCGAGCTCGAGGGTGCCGTTGATGTACCGAATGATCCGCTTCAAAGCCTAAAAGTGAGGTTCCCGAGGGGCATGCATGAACAAGCAGATCTGTTGGACGGCGTAACTGATATCTGGCCTGGTGAAAGTGAGATATTGAAGAGCACCAGCGAGGCTCCTATACAGTGTTGGATCGTCAACCAAAGGACCAGAATGAGCACTGAGCTTGTTGGATGTATCGACTGGGGTTGCAACGGGATTGCAGTTGACCATCTTAGCTCGAGCAACAATCTCAGCAGCATACTTACTCTGTGAGAGAAACGGACCAGACGCATGCCGCTGAACAGCAACGCCCAAGAAGTAAGACAGCTGACCCAGATCAAACATGGCGAATTCCGCACTCAACTACGAGATTATGGACGTCCGAAGAGCATCAGAAGAGGCGGTGACAATGATGTCGTCGACATAAAGCAACAAGAATGCTAAGTCTGAGCCTCTGCGATAGATAAACAGAGACGTATCGGAACGGCTGCCAGTGAAACCCAAACGGAGCAGATGAGAAGCAAAACGCTGGAACCATGCCCGCGGAGCCTGTTTCAGACCATAAAGAGAGCGCTTGAGGAGACAGACATGCTTTGGACGCTCAGCATCAGCAAACCCCGGCGACTGAAACATGTAAACTGTCTCGTTCAGATGACCATGCAGAAAGGCGTTCTTGACATCTAACTGATGGATGGCCCAGTTGCGCGACAGAGCCAGACTCAGGACTACTCGGATAGTGGCAGAGGGTGAATGGGGGTCGGGAAGGATGGGGGTAAGAGGGGCTATGCAAGGGGAAGAGACGGCGGGCGGATCAAATGCGGCGAAGGTTGCGGCGGGCGCCGCAAGGCCTGCGGCGGGCGCCGCCAGGGAGGGGTTATGGGCGGTGGGCGCAGCATTTGGGGTTGCGGTGGGCGCCGCATGACATGCGGCGGCCGTCGCACGTAGGTGAGGCGAGGTTGTTTGGCGGGGTGATGGGAGGTGGATAGCAGGGTGATGGGAGGTGGTCATGGAGACGATCTGACGGGGTCGAAAGACATCGGAGACGCTGCGGGTGTGTGGTCGGGTGGTGGGGGGTGGTGGTGGTGGGGGAGGGGGAGAAGCAGGAGCACCGGGACAGCTCCGGGGAAAAAGGAAGTGAGGGAATGGTGACTCGGACTCTGACGCGAGAGAATGATCTTGTGGGTCTTGATATTGAGGCAAATGTAACCGCGATGATTAGACGGATAGCCTAGGAAGACACATGGAGTAGAGCGCGGGTGAAGCTTGTGCGGGGCTGTGGATGACTGGTTTGGGAAACACAAGCACCCGAAGGTGCGAAGGTGATCATACCTAGGCTCGGCGTAATAAAGTGTCTGAGCTGGCGAGCGATGGTGGAGGGTAGTGGAAGGGAGAATGTTTAGGAGATAACATGTGGTGGATAAGGCATGAGGCCAATAGGGAAGGGGAATAGATGCGTGGAAGAGGAGAGAGCGCATCATGTTGGTAATGGTTCTGATGATTCTTTCTGCCTTGCCATTCTGCTGAGAAGTATAGGGGCAAGACAAGCGATATGAGATCCCATTTGCGGCAAAGAAGGAGTGAAAGTCTTTGTTGTCAAATTCACGGCCATTGTCACATTGGAAACATTTGATGGACATGTGGAACTGTGTTTTGATGTAGGTATGGAATCTGGAAAAAATAGGAAACACTTGGGACTTGAAATGCAACGAGAAGACCCATAAGTAATGAGTGTAATCATCCAGAAATAAGAGGTAGTACTTGTGACCCTCCTTGCTAGGCACGGGAGAGGTCCAAATGTCGATGTGAATGATATCAAAGGGAGCAAGGGTAGATGTCAAAGACCGTTGGAACGACAGTCTGACATGTTTGCCTAGTTGGCAGGAAGAGCATAGACCAGAGCGTAGGTCTTTAGTACAGGTGACAAGGTTCTGGGAACGGAGGACATCTAGAACGGCAGCGCTAGGACGGCCCAGGCGTGCATGCCACAGGTTGGACGATGATGCCGAGAGGGCGACCGGACATGACTGACTGGACGCAGGAGGTGGTGTGACAGGGTAGAGCTCCCCGGTGCTATTACATCTCATGCGAGTAACCCCCGTAGTAAGATCGTTCACAGAGAAACCATAGGGATCAAACGTAAGGGAAACATTGTTGTCAGTAGTGAACCGACGGACAGAGATAAGGTTTTTGACAATCTTTGGGGCAATAAGGACATTGTTGAGTTGTAGTGGGTGGGTTGGGGTCTGTAATTTGGCGTGGCCAACTCCCGAAGTAGCAAGACGACCACCATTTCCGACGATAATAGAGTGGGCAGGACCCTTAAAAGAAATAGATGAGAGGTTACCCGAGGAGTTCGTCATGTGGGAGGTGGCACCAGTGACCAGTGTCCATGTACCAAGAAGAGTCTGAAGATGTCGGCTGCGTAGATCAGAATGCGTGATGCAGAGCTGACGGAACATAGCCTGGGCCAGGCGATGTAAGAGAGGCCTGAGGACCGGCATGTCGAGGGATAGGATATCTAGAGTATCCAGAGAAGGCGTGATGTTGGTGATCGTAGAGAGCCATGGTAAGAGTTTTTTTTTTTTGTGCCAACTAACTTAATAAATAATTAAGTTAGGGTCAGAAACGAAAAATAGGAGAACACAAGGACTGCTTTTGGAATTTCTCCAAAAGAGATTAAAAGCGTCTGCTTTCTTCTCCGTCGAAACACGTTCAGGGACGGGGATGAGGGTTGCGGCAGGGTGGTTCAGGGCAGCGGAGGCGGTGGATCCGGGGTCAAGGAGGCCAGATCTGGACTAGGGGTGCCGGATTTGGGCTGTGACGGTCTGAGCGAGAGAGAGAGAGAGAGAGAGAGAGAGAGAGAGAGAGAGAGAGAGAGAGAGAGAGAGAGAGAGAGAGAGAGAGAGAGTGGAAGAGGGCTGCTGGGTGCTCGGGACTGGCGGATCTGGTGCTGGGAGACCGGCTGTGGTGCGGGTGGTGGATCTGGGCAACAGAAAAGACGAGGGAGGAGGGCGCGAGACGTCGGTGATGCCTGGAGGAGTTGGATTCGGGGCTCGAGGAGGCCGGAATCGAGGAACGGTGGCCGGATCTTGGGGATTATGGTGGTTGGCGGCGGTTCTGGGTAGCGATAGTGAAGACAGCAAGAGCGCGGGGAGGAGCGCTCGGACTCGGCGGGGGCTGCTGGTGCTTGGGATCGTTGGATTTGGAGTGGCTGGATCTCGACTTGGTGGCCGACAAGGTGCAGCGAGAGGTCGAGGGAGAGGGAGAGAGGAAGAAGACAGTGTTGGGTCGGCTAGGACAGAGGAGGATGATCGGTGATGGTGAGTCGAAAGAAGAAGAGGGTCGGTGAGACGGGAGGATCAATTTAGAGTTCCGTTCGGAAGAAAAGGCTGTGATACCATGTAGAATGATAGAATTGATGTAAAGTCCTCCTTGAGGGTTTCCATTCATTGATATAACATATATATAGGTTACAAAGGTATTGGGCCTTAACGGGCTTTCAACCCACTATACAATAGGAGACCTATGTAATCTATCAAGGATGTATATATCCATCTCCTAGTATACGTATATAGGTCACTCGGTAGCTTGTGTTCGAGTTGTCCGCGGACGAGGTAGGTCATGGATGCACGGCAGAGTTTGGAAAGATTTCATCATCCGATATCTTAAAGCTGAGTACTTTGGAGAGCAGTGAGGCTATCCACGTGGAGCATTCTCCAATTTTTTTCCTTCTCTTCCTCTTTCTTTCTCCCGTTCTCTCTCCCTCCATGTAAACTTCTTTCTCTCCTTTCTCTCCATCGTCTCTCCTAGACATCAGGCCGCCTCCGGCTTCAAAGCACCGCTCCTCTTACCATCGTCATCCATGGTGGCCACCAAATACCAAGTGAGGGAGAGATAGCTCTTGATGCACCATGGCTCCCTTTCCCCCTCCTCTGTGATTGTTTGGTGTGAACCCTAACCCTAGAAATCGATTTGTGGGGGTTTTATTTGAAATTGGGATTTTCGTGAATTCTGGTGAGGAATGTGTGATTTCAAGTGATTTTCCTTTGGAAGAACTTGAGATGGAGCGGAATTTCTGTTTGATTTCATGTTCAATTTGTTGTTTATTAGTTTTTGAATTGCTTATCTATTTCAATTTCCTTCTTAATTGCTATTCGATTTCCGAATTTATGTTTATCTCTTCTCTAGATTCGACAATGAGGCGAGCCTCTTTCTTTTGAAAGGAGATATTAATGGGAGAACGCTGATTTGTGAACTTGGTACCATATTCATGGTTGTCTTTTTAACAGCACACATCATAGGTGGTGGAAAATTCTACAGGTGTGAAATAAAAATAAAAACATCAACCCACGTTTCAAAATAATTTTAAGTTGGAATTTAAAATTAATTTGAAAGATATAGGGACTTAATTTGTTAGTAAAGCATATCTAGTATCTACCCACGTTTACCTCTCAAAAACAAGTATCTACCCACGTTCATAAGGTTTTGTTTCTTTCTTTTTAACCTTTTCATATATATTAGCAATATTAGCAATTTAACCGTAAATAGAATTTTTCCCACTAACTTCATGTAATTCCCACTAATTGAATTTGGTAGTTATTTATCCTGCTACAGGATTTATTAGTACGGAAGTTATTTATCCTACTAGAGGATTTACCCACGTTCATGTACTTCTCACTAATTTGGTAGTTATTTCCCACTACCCATTTTCTTTTTTTAGTATAGCCATGGAAGTTATTTTAGTTTTTTTATTAGTATGGAAGTTACTTAGTTATCCCACTCCCCCACTTTTTCTTATGCACAAATAAAACCTGGAAGTTACCTTCATTTTTCTTTATTAGTATGGGAGTTACTTAGTTATCTCACTCCCCCCACTCCCCCCACTCGCCTACTAAGCTCATAACGAGGCTTCCAATCTGAGGAACAAAAACCACAAACAAGGTATTCTATTTTTCCTAGTCATTTCTACATCTGTTGAAGGTATCCTTCTACCTTTTTTTTTAATCAATGTTCAATTGTGTGACTTCTTAAACTTATATTTTTCAGTTAATGCTCAATCGATTTCCGAACATCCATCCCAGAGTGTGCAGGTACATTTACTTAGTTTTTTCAGCAAACATGATGTGTTTCGAGTGAAAACATTTCGATGTTTGTGTTGTTAATTTGACTTCGTTATTTGGTTACGTGCTACAGGTTTCAAATGGCACCACCCGTAGATACCATCAACACCTTAGAAGGATCCACAAATAAAATTTGGACAATTAGGGGAAGGATTACCGTTCTTTGGACAACGTCTTATCGAGACTCTAATGACGTCAACGGAATTCGACTTATTATCATGGATGAACTGGTTATAATGATTTGTTTTTTGTTTTCATCTTATATATATATATTATACATTTATACAATATATGATCTTCTGCACAGGGGGATACCATTCAGGGAATGATAGCAAAAAAGAATGTTGCCAAATTTTCACCTTTGATCAAGGAGGGCGGATTATATTCATTCGATAATTTTCTTCTCTCTGAGAAAAAGGATTCCGTCAGATTTGCTCCTCACAAGTACAAATTGATCTTCACTTTCAAGACCGTTGTTTCTCGTATTGAAGGGCTGAACATTCCTCTGCATAGTTTTACCTTTGTTGATTTCAGAGACATCAACTGCAACGTCTTTGACCATGATTCTGCTATTGGTAATTGTGTATATTCACTAGATCAAATATTTTATTGGTTATGTTGTTGTTCCTGGTTTGATGATATGAGTTTCAGCTTGTGTTTTCTCTAATGTAGATGTGATTGGTTACATTACCAAGTTCTCTCCCCTTCAAGCTAATGTGAACGATTCGTCTTCACCTGCGAAACTTGATTTCACCCTGGAAAATGAAGTGTTAGTTTCCATTTAAATTTGTTATGTATCGCTTACATTACCAACTTTGAACTGCACTCTATACAAGTATTAAGAACTACATGGTTAATGCTTATAATTTATCATTTTCATTTTACTTCATTTTCAGCAATGAAACTCTGAACTGCACTCTGTGGAATAAGTATGCGCATGAATTGAATAATCACTTGACGAGCATTGGAGAAGAAAAGGTGTTTGTAATCATCAAATTTGCAAAGGTCAAGAAGTTTGGAGGTTTGTATCACCGATCCCTCTTTACTTTATTGGTCATTCACTTGCCTTTATCGTTCATCACTATAAATGATCATTCTGCCTTCTCTGAACTAATAACTTCAGGTGGATTTATCTTGAATAATGCTTCCAACCGAACTAAGCTCTTTTTTGATGCAACAATGCCGGAGATTGCAAGCTTCAAAGAAAGGTTATCATTTTATGTGTCAAGTTGATATTGGACTCTTGTCGAATATGAACTTTCTTTACCTATTTCCACATGTTGTGCAATGTAGGTGGTGTGATGCAAATTCAAATGTCCTCGTGAGATCAACCATTGCAGAATTGTCTCAAACACCTGTGCAAGATCCCTTTCCAATTGATTCTAAGCAATGCATCCAATTCTTACATAAAATCTCCGAGGTTTATTTCGTCGTTATTTTCAAATACTATTAGTTAGTGTATGAAATTGAAGTTCCCTAAATGATTTTTTTGCTTACATTTTCCAATTGGTTAACAGCCGTGTACTGTTGTTATTGTTGGACGCATCGCCCAAATATGCAAAGATGTGGATTGGGCGTATAATGGATGCAAAGTTTGCAACAAGAAGGCTATATATAAGGACTCTATGTTTTGGTATAATAGTTGTTCTATACATGTGAAGTTCCCTGAACAAAGGTATGTATGATGATGTATTTCATGTCAGTTTAGATATGTTTGCATAGGTTTTGTATGTTTGTTTTAATAGGAACAATGACCTAAATATTTTCCAAAGCATCTCAATTACCCACACTCTTTTACTATTTTTTATTCCTTGTTGTGGTGACTGATCACTACTAGAATTGTGTTAATAGACATCGGGTCTTTTATGTCGGTCGGAAAAACGCCTGATGTTAAAAATACTTATAACATCTTTTTGAAAATTTTCGATGTTATTGATATTTGATACTTCGGTCATACTTTTTGGACAATGTTAAAATTTCATTTTAAAAAAAAATCGAAAGCGCGCGTGCAACACTAGTTCAAATTAGAGGCGGTAAAAGAGGTAGCTCCAATATCCCAACACTTAAAAAAATAAAGGGAATCCACTTTATAAACTTTCCACTCAATACTTTCCTCCAACACAAAAATTTTCACCCTAACTCAAAATTCCCCCAATTGAAATCTGAAATCCCTAGTTACTATTCTCCATTCTTCTATTGATTCAGTTTCTATGTCCCTCGATTTCTTCCTCAACCTTCTCTAAATCTGAGAACTCCTACCCTCAGCCATGGCGATTCCCGGCCCCATGGTCTCCTTCCTCTCGCCCTCTCATTCTTTCCTCGCCCTCAGATCTGGCGCCTCTGACTAACACAATGCTGAAGTCGAGAGCCCCACCTGTGCGATTGAGCGTGATGATAAGATGCGCCAAGTATAGCCCTTCGTAGATCTGGGTATGTCTTTTGATTTTTCTCCTTGTTTAGGTTTCCTGGGTATCTTTGATTATTTTTAAAAACCTTTCAGAATTTTTTGTCTGATGATGTTTGTTAGGAGATAGCGGCTTCAACGGCGGATCCTTTGTTTGGGATGGTAGATCTAAGTAAGTCTCGAAGTATTTTGTTAGATCTGATCCTCCTCCTTCCCTTTTTTTGTCATTCTGGTTACTTCTTCTTGCTGAATCCCGCGCCTCGCTGTTTTCGAGCTCAAACGAAATTAGTTATCTAACACTTGTTAACTTGCCATGTCTCATTCTGCTTGGCCTTTCTCTCCCTGTACACGCACATGCTCCCTTTGTCCTTGGAGAAAATTTTCTGCTATTCGGTTTTTCATTGCAGAAGTAAGGTTTGCAAAATTTCTATTAATATAGGTCTGGAGTTGTCAATGGAGCTCTTGCCATTAGGAAACTAGATGGGAAACTACAGCATACTGACTCTGGTGTGCGACCTTCCATTGTCAGGCTTGACCATGAAAATGGTTCTGTTTTTTGTCATCATAAAGAGAGGTCTTCTGATAAGGAAGGAATTATTCTCAAAACCGCAAAAAAGTAAGAAAGCATCATATTCCATTTGTTGCATGTGAGTTTGGTTTAAATATTGGCATATTATATATTTAATGCTGAATTTTAATCTTCTGGTGGGATGTATTATTCGAATCTGTCCATCCCTCTTTTCGTAGTGTACCATATGACCAAATATATTGATTTTAGTTTTCCAAACTTGCCAACTTATTGGACCGGCATGCGAGAAGGTAATAGTTCACATTGTTGCTGATAATGTTGAAACTCTTGCTTTTGATGCCACGTCTGATGCTGGCAATGACAATGATTACATGTTTGTGAAACCCTTTCCAAGCATTTCACCACGGGAAGTTAAGTTGGAATGTGAATGCAGTACCTGATTTCGGTGGTAATGTATCTTTCTCAGATTCAGAACATTGTTCATTTGGGTTCTATGTGATAATCCTCTTCCTCTGTTTTGTCATACTATTTTGTACATCTACTTTGTTATTCAGATGATGGGCAACAAGAGCTCTTAGCTGCTATGAAGGCCATAGTTGATCCATGTATACTCTTGTTCACCTTTTAGAGTAGCTTGTATATGTCATTTGTTTGATGATGCTAAATATATTGTATTATTCTTTCTACTGCAGCTCATTTAATCTTGTTTTGGAGGCATAGGGAGCTTGTATATAGGTTCATATCCGAAGCAGATATTGGCTTTTTGAAGCAACATGTGTTAATATTATAATTTTCAATGAGCATAGAGTTTACTATTTTCATGTTGGTGTAGTGTATATAATGGAATGGAAAGCTATTATCAGTGTGAATATGATAAGTTTTGGCATATTGTTAAAGGATTACTGAGTAGTGGAGAGCTTTCAAGTTTTCACAGTTATTCTTATGGGCATAAATCAACTTGCTTTCCTTTTTCCATGTAGGGTGAAGTCATGTCAGTATCGGGCATGTGTATTTTTGTTTTTATTTCAGTCTAAGCCCTTTCTTATTTATGTCTTCTAAACGAGATAAATAGTCACCAACATGAATTCTTAGTAATTACATTCTTTCTTTTTAATGGCATTCTATATTCTTTCTTAACTTATGGAACATCGATATAAATTGTCTCCATTTCTAGTTTTACGAGAAGGATAATTGAATGTTACGAGACTCTTCAACATGAATTCTTAGTAATCTGGTGTACGTTGCAACCCCAACGCTGCTGGCATGTCATTTTTAGACTAGTTCTTATCAATATTATAGTGTATTTGCACAGATATTTTCAGCTAGTATTCTATCTTATCGTTCTACTTTTTTTCCTCCATATTTGAAGGCATATAAATTCAAATATAGTCTAAACTTGTGTTATCTTTGTATACAATGTACAGAAATGTGCTAAACATGTTGGTTTAAAGAGGAGAGGGACTTTCGTCTTGTAGTGCAAGGTGCTGTTTGCAATATGGTTAAAATTTTGCAAGGAGCTTGTAAGTTTGCCTGTGGTTATATCTTTTCACTTCCAAGAGTTTGGTGCTGATTTTTCCAGGGAAAAACTTTATGAGAGGAAGATTATTATGAAAATAATAATAATTTAGGGTACGTAAAATCACTTTATGAGAGGAGCTTTGTTGGGCTGATGTGGGTGATGTTTTTTCCTTTGTTCTGTTGTTGATTTATGGCTTGAGTTTGATTGCTAAGTTGTGATCAGTCTTAGGAAAGTTAGAGGTCTAGTTATTAGCTAAATTGGGAGGTTTCTGCCATGTTTCTTTGCATTATAACTGGGGTTATATTTTGATGCTAGTTTGAGGAGGTTACTGGTTAGTATATCTTTATGCATGTTTGTGTTTAGGGGGCATTTCCACATCATCATGGAGAGCAAAATCATCAATGTGAGTAATTGATAATTTCACTTGTGCAAGCATAACCAATGTGATATATAGGAAATGTTATATGTGGAGTATATCAAACGC
The DNA here is from genome assembly GCA_037127255.1 of Persicaria tinctoria. Classification (NCBI taxonomy): domain Eukaryota; kingdom Viridiplantae; phylum Streptophyta; class Magnoliopsida; order Caryophyllales; family Polygonaceae; genus Persicaria; species Persicaria tinctoria. The sequence goes on along the minus strand of JBANSL010000012.1, from coordinate 33,269,428 downwards.
ATTTTATTCTTCCATTTTTACAGGTTACTTCACTAAATGGATAACAAGTAGCTTTGAAGAGGTTGCTTAGAATCTACGGTCAAGCAACACAAGAATTCAAGAACAAGGCCATGCTAGTAGCCGGTTATGGCCAAGGGGTTGGCCGGTTAACAATGTGAATACGACTTTCAAGTTATGTATAAGGAGCGAGGATTCATTTGAACTTTGTATATGTGTTTTTATGTGAAAGACTAGCAACTAATAGTCGATTCGACTATTGGTATATTTGGTATTGTGTTATGATATTTTATAATGCCTACTTTTCTATTTGCCCAAACAGGTTGTTCTACAATATAGATCGGTACGTGGAAAACACATCGTATCTACGAATAAAAAAACGATGTTTATAGATCAGTATAAACCGATGTTTTATGATATAAATATATCGTTTTTCAATTGAAAAATGATTTAAAAATACACTAATGACATCGACTTCAAAATATTAAATAAGATATATTATATTTATATAAATTAATATCATAAACTTACAAATGAATAGAGAGTGCGCATGAAATGAATAGTGTCTAACCGATGTGTATATCACCTAAAACATCTCTTATGAAAAATATAGCGATGTTAATGTCAATTTTTGTATTGCCCTACACTATTTCGAATGTCTAGAAATGCAAAATAACACTAGTTGAACATTAGGTTCATCGACCAAAATGTGACTATATCAATGTATTTAAATCATTATCAAGCATAAAAATGATGTTATAAATTGGTATAGACATCGGTTAAAAACCGATGTGGTAAAGTTGAGATCTTTAACACCACCCACTAACACGTTGAATTTTTTTTTTGTTTAACATCGGTTTTTAACCGATGTCTATGGGCAAAATTCTAGTAGTGGATGTTAATTCATTTATCGTTTAGATTTCTGTTTCCGATTATTATGGAGGATGCTACGGGGACTGCCAAGATGACATTGTTCAATTACAAGCAGCCATCCAGCTACTTAAAAAGGATGCTTCTACTTTACGTGCTCAGATGGTTAAGGTCACTGCCTCTAACGCATATTTGTATGTAATTATTGTGTTTTTAGTCTATTTGGCATCATATCAATTTTGTTGTTTTGTTATTGTTTTTTTATAGGGAGATTCCAAGCTTACATTTCCCCCCGAATTCAACAACCTTCTCCCTCGTAAGTATGTGTTCGTTGTTGATGTTGGACAATACAATATTGAGCATCCACGTGATGCGTATTCTGTCAAGAGAGTCAGTGAGGATGAGTCCTTGATTGAGAAGTTTGAAAATCACCTGATTTTTGCCAAGGTGGTTTTTTTACCTATTACATGTGGTTGTTCCTTTTCTTTCATTCTATGGTTTAAAAAATATTAAGTGCATGCATATATCGTTCATGCGTGTCTGGTGTTATAGGATTATGATTCAGATCATTTGTCTCATCAACCCGAAGCTCCTTCCAATGCTTCTTCAAGTATTGTCCTCACTCCATCAAAGCGATCCCATGAATCTGAAGATGAGTACACTTGCACTACGAGTGGTGAAGGTCAATCGTCATCAACCAAGAAGGTTGTTACCGAAGGCGACACAACAGTGTGATTAGTAACATTTGACATCCTTTTAGCATAAACTAAATGTTTTCATGTGGGTTATGTATCATGTTAACTGTTTCTTTTGTTGGAATTTAGCATACTTTCATCTCTTTAAGACGTGGTGTTTTGTCGAGTTTTATCTTATGTCCAATGTACTCTTTGGAGTTGTGTAATTTCAATGTCAAAAGTTTTTTTCTTTTTTTTTTCTATGAATGGTTTGTCCTTGATGGAAGGATATGAATGATTTTATTTATTATTAAAATATTTACTACTACAGATGAGGGACTAGGGGCCTAATTCAATGACACACTAAGGACAAATATGTTAAAATAAAAAAAACGAGGCCCCTACCTAGAGAGTGACACAGATACACTAGGGGTATGTTTTTAATTCTACACCAACATTTAAAATTGTACATGTGTAGTTAGAGGGCAATCTCTGTCACATGTTGGTTTATATTTGCCTCGGTCGGTGTTCAGTCATGGCCAGTTATATGTTGTGGTCTCTCGGGTGACGTCTATGAGAGGTTTGAAGATTGTAATATGTTATCAAGATTCTAACCTTTTAACCTCTACTACTAATGTAGTATATAAAGAGGTTTTTCACAACGTATAGTTTGTAGAAACTTGTGTTGAGGACATATGCATGCAGATGTTATGGCTCAGTTCATTATTATTTGCGTGCATTGTGGTTGACTTATTTTACTTTATGAAACCATGTTAAAGTAATTTATGTGTCGCTCCTTCTTGTATCATATTCGTCGAAGGTAAGGTTCAGTCGAGTACTATGTTTTATACATCATTAGTTCATTACTATGTTAAAAATCCCGTGCGTAGTGCACGGGCTATAGGCTAGTTATGATTCATTAAAAGGGTATGTACATATACATATATAGGCGTACGAAGTAAGCTTATGAATGCCCTGCCCTTCTTAGAAATGGTCCGCGGCCAAAGGGAAGATCCTATTAAAATAAAATGTGTCAGGTTGGCATCTGCGTATCCTCTTGAGCAAAAGACTTTTTGCTCCACGTCCGCGAACTGTTACATCTCTGGCCGTCGTGCATCCGGTCGTAGAGCTAGCCTCCAGGATCGATTATTTCATTAAGTCCCAGGACGCTGGAGCTTGCTCCGCGTCGGACATCCGGTCGTAGAGCTAGCCTCCCGGATCGATTATTTTATTAAGTCCTAGGACGCTAGAGCTTGCTCCGCACCGGGCATCCGGTCGTAGAGCTAGCCTCCCGGATCAATTATTTTATTAAGTCCTAGGACGCTAGAGCTTGCTCCGCGCCGGGCATCCGGTCGTAGAGCTAGCCTCCCGGATCGATTATTTTATTAAGTCCTAGGACGTTGGAGCTTGCTCCGCGTCGGGCATCCGATCGTAGATCTAGCTTCCCGGATCGATTATTTTATTAAGTCCCAGGACATTGGAGCTTGCTCCGCGTCGGGTATCCGGTTGTAGAGCTAGCCTCCCGGATCGATTATTTCATTAAGTCCCAGGACGCTGGAGCTTGCTCCGCATCGGACATCCGGTGGACGCATTAAGCTCCCGGACTTTACTTGAAGTCCTATGACGCTGGAGCTTGCTCCGCGTCGGACATCCGGTGGACGCATTGAGCTCCCGGACTATACTTGGAGTCCTATGACGCTAGAGCTTGCTCCACGTCGGACATCCGGTGGACGCAGTGAGCTCCCGGACTATACTTAGAGTCCTATGACGCTGGAGCTTGCTCCACGTCGGACATCCGGTGGACGCATTGAGCTCCCGGACTATACTTGGAGTCCTATGACGCTGGAGCTTGCTCCACGTCGGACATCCGGTGGACGCATTGAGCTCCCGGACTATACTTGGAGTCCTATGACGCATGAGCTTGCTCCGCGTCGGACATCCGGTGGACGCATTGAGCTCCCAGACTATACTTGGAGTCCTATGACGCAGGAGCTTGCTCCGTGTCGGACATCCGGTGGACGCATTGAGCTCCCGGACTATACTTGGAGTCCTATGACGCTGGAGCTTGCTCCACGTCGGACATCCGGTGGACGCATTGAGCTCCCGGACTATACTTGGAGTCCTATGACGCTGGAGCTTGCTCCGCGTCGGACATCCGGTGGACACATTGAGCTCCCGGACTATACTTGGAGTCCTATGACGCAGGAGATTGCTCCGCGTCGGACATCCGGTGGACGCATTGAGCTCTCGGACTATACTTGGAGTCCTATGACGCAGGAGCTTGCTCCGCGTCGGACATCTGGTGGACGCATTGAGCTCCCGGACTATACTTGGGGTCCTATGACGCAGGAGCTTGCTCCACGTCGGACATCCGATGGACGCATTAAGCTCTCGGACTATATTTGGATTCCTATAACGCTGGAGCTTGCTCCACGTCGAGCATCCGGTCGTAGAGCTTGCCTCCCGGATCGAAGCTTTTATTAAATCCCAGGACGCTGAAGCTTGCTCCACGTCGGGTATTCCGCTGGTAGCTTTATAAGCTCGCGGAGATTACTCTTAAATAAATAAATAAACTAAGTCCCTCTCGGATGACAGAGGGCCTCCTGCTTGAAGCTTTAAACTCGTAGGAAAAAACTAAGTACCTCTCAGATGAGGATAGGAGTGAGCGATTCATTGATTGATGCCCGAGGATCATGGTATTTGGTAGGTGTTCATGACCTTTGATAAGCGGCTAGTGCATTTGTAAAAAACACTAGAAAATAATGATCAGTGTAGCTCTGGTAGAGACGCTAAGCGACCGACATGAATATGTGAATGGATATGTTAAACGGAACTGGAAACTCATTCATACCTCGGACTATGATCCGGACTCGATTATGTAAAATGAGACGCGACGAATTTGGCGATCGACCTAACGACTCTTTGAGTTGTTAATATACTTCGCATTGCAAGCGATTCATCCATGGCCAGGTGAACAGTCGAAGTTTGTCCTCGGGACGCATTTCCCTCGGGTAGAAAAGGGGCCATGTTAGCTGCGTTTGTAGACGGGGCATCGTATTCAGGTTGCGGAAAATCTATGCGGATGATCATGTTGGAAATAGTGGGCCGCGCATGGGAAAAGATAAGTAATTAATTTGGCTAACACAAGCTTGGACTAATTGTGTACGAACTGAGGCAAGAAATTAAAAGGCTGGCAGCATAAGGAAACTAGTATAAATATTAAGACTAGGGAGAGCTTATATATAATTGGGAGAGGGATCTGAACGTGTAATCGATTCGGCCGGAGAGATCTAACAGACCCTTCCCTCTCTCATTTTTGTCTACGGTTTCCACCATTGATGAAACTCATTTGAGCTCTGTTCTTGCTTCGACCGATGCCTCGCACGGTGACGGAACATCCGGGGCTCGATCATGCGATCCTTTCACTAAACTTGCGTCCCAAACACATTTGTGGACGTTCACGCCGCGGAAGACAACAGGGTACATCCAATTACCCCGTTTCGCGGGGACCTGATGGATTCGATCCGAATCACACCGGTTATACGATCCTCTCAACCTGTCGTATTCAAACAATCCAGGGTCACGACTTGTGCGGACACCGTTCACCAACATCAACTTCTTAAATTGGGGTCGAGCGGTAAGAATGACTCTCGGAGCAGAGTAAAAGCAAGGATTCGTAGATAGATCTTACTTGAAAACCGGATGTTAGAAGACAGAGCGGCTACTTTCCATGGATGATTTAAAGCAGAGATCTGTGATTATTCGTGGATGAAGAAGTTGTTCGATTACAAGGAGGCTTAGCGCCTCCTCAATTTATACCACAATGGAAACAGGCTGACCCAATACTGATGGGCCCAAACCCAAACCCAAAACGCTAAACCCAAAATCAAATACATTTATTTGGTCAACCCGAACCATATCCCTGGTCTAGATCTCCGCGTCGGTTTCGAGCAACAGTTGAAACAACAGACTGATGTGCTTGCGAGGGGGATGGTGATCTTTCACCCATCCCGATCTGACGCACGCGAGTGATTAGCTTCAACTAAATCGAAAAGCCACGACGAATTCGGCCTAAGTAACCCAACACTGACTTTTTGATCGGTAGCTCGAGGCCTCGCGAGAAGGCGCCACTATAATTTTGTTTTCGCAATAGCGAAACTGATCGTTAGCGGCCAAAGAAGAACATCGAGTCACCTTCACTTATCGTTTGGGCCATCTGAGCCATCAGATGATCTGGTCAAGGCTGCTCTTAGTCAACCGTATGCGGATGAAGGGTGTCAGGCTGCCTTCATTTGTCGTTTGAGCCATCCGAGCAATTGGGCGCTCTAACCAAAGCTGACGCCAGTCGATCATACGCGGATGAAGAATGACGAGTCGCCTTCACAAAGGATTGAATATTTTTCTCTTCTAAGGCAAAAATTCACTCGTCAATAGTACGATAGTTCAAATCCCGATGCTAATGAAATTCGAAAACAGAGATTTCGGACGCGTTCGCAGGCAAGAAGGATGTCAATATTGTGGGGCACGAACAAAATCACGACTATTTTTATGGCCTGGTTGGTGGAACATGTATACATTCTTCCAAGAGGCTATATAGTATTGAGGATGCTCAAGGAGCACGGATGCTGTATTAGCACGGCATGGCTCGACTTCTTCGGTGATGTCCTGGCCGACGTCACTTCTCATCTTTTGAAAAGAGAGGGCAAGTCCTATGCATAGAAAATGGAGGTATAGGCACGCCCCTTTTATTTTTCAAAGAATTTATACCTCTCGAATGTACCTCGAAAAGGTATTGTTTAGACTGCACCCTATAATTTGATGCACTTTAGTTAATTTTCATGACTAAAGCATGGGCGGTTGGAGTCAACGCCTTAGAATATGAATCATGCATTCAAATAGCCGAATTCGATACTTAGAGTTTGGGATGTGTATTTGAACAGTCTGATAATAAAATGAGCCCCTCGATGCTAGGAGTTCGTGGCTCGCTCTGGGCATCCGTTAAGGTAAAACGATTGCCTATTTTTACCTTAAATTGGGATAAATTATAATAAAAGAAGAGATACGGTGGTGGATACACAAAGGGATATGTGATTGTTCTTATGGAAGAGTTTTAGAATTTTGTAATACAACCACTAATGGTATTGGCTTGAGGTTCAAGTTACATATGAATTCATTGCTGATTTGAATAAGGTGTGGTGTGATGTTTGAAGGCAATTTGATACTTGATGATTCATTTGCTGTCATGAATCTTGAAATGTTTGTTCATCAAAGTGCCGCCATAAATCTTGCCCAATTAAACTGTCTATTTGAAGTCAGGTTTAGTTGGAAAAATGGTTTATTCAGTTCAAAGGCTTAGTCACAACACTCGAAGTGCTACCGAAGCCAACCATCTACAAGCCTCCATTGAAGATTTTATTGAGTCTCAAGACGCTGGAGCTTGCTCCGCATAGGGCCCCCGCTTGTAGCTTCATAAGCTCACGGAGATAACTCTTAAATAAGTATAAACTAAGTCCCTCTCGAGTGACGGAGGGCCTCCGCTTGTAGCTTCACAGGCTCGCAGAGATCACTCTTAAATGAGTATAAACTAAGTCCCTCTCGAGTGACGGAGGGCCTCTGCTTGTAGCTTGATGAGCTCGCGGAGATAACTCTTCAATGAGTATGAACTAAGTCCCTCTCGAGTGACGGAGGGCCTCCGCTTGTAGCTTCATAGGCTCGCGGAGATAACTCTTAAATGAGTATAAACTAAGTCCCTCTCGAGTGACGGAGGGCCTCCGCTTGTAGCTTCATAGGCTCGCGGAGATAACTCTTAAATGAGTATAAACTAAGTCCCTCTCGAGTGACGGAGGGCCTCCGCTTGTAGCTTCATAGGCTCGCGGAGATAACTCTTAAATGAGTATAAACTAAGTCCCTCTCGAGTGACGGAGGGCCTCCGCTTGTAGCTTGATGAGCTCGCGGAGATAACTCTTAAATGAGTATAAACTAAGTCCCTCTCGAGTGACGGAGGGCCTCCGCTTGTAGCTTCATAGGCTCGCGGAGATAACTCTTAAATGAGTATAAACTAAGTCCCTCTCGAGTGACGGAGGGCCTCTGCTTGTAGCTTGATGAGCTCGCGGAGATAACTCTTAAATGAGTATAAACTAAGTCCCTCTCGAGTGATAGAGGGCCTCCGCTTATAGCTTGACGAGCTCGCGGAGATAACTCTTAAATGAGTATAAACTAAGTCCCTCTCGAGTGACGGAGGGTCTCCGCTTGTAGCTTGATGGGCTCGCGGAGATAACTCTTAAATGAGTATAAACTAAGTCCCTCTCGAGTGACGGAGGGCCTCCGCTTGTAGCTTGACGAGCTCGCGGAGATAACTCTTAAATGAGTATAAACTAAGTCCCTCTCGAGTGACGGAGGGCCTCCGCTTGTAGCTTCATAGGCTCGCGGAGATACCTCTTAAATGAGTATAAACTAAGTCCCTCTAGAGTGGCAGAGGGCCTCTTCTTGTAGCTTCATAGGCTCGCGGAGATAACTCTTAAATGAGTATAAACTAAATCTATCTCGAGTGACGGAGGGCCTCCACTTGTAGCTTGATGAGCTCGCGGAGATAACTCTTACACGAGTATAAACTAAGTCCCTCTCGGGTGACGGAGGGCCTCCGCTTGTATCTTGATGAGCTCGCGGTGATAACTTTTAAATGAGTATAAACTAAGTCACTCTCGAGTGACGGAGGACCTCCGCTTGTAGCTTGATGAGCTCGCGGAGATAACTCTTAAATGAGTATAAACTAAGTCCCTCTCGAGTGACGAAGGGCATCCGCTTGTAGATTGATGAGCTCGCGGAGATAACTCTTAAATGAGTATAAACTAAGTCCCTCTCGAGTGACGAAGGGCCTTCGCTTGTAGCTTGATGAGCTCGCAGAGATAACTCTTAAATGAGTATAAACTAAGTCTCTCTCGGGTGACGGAGGGCCTCCGCTTGTAGCTTGATGAGCTCGCGCAGATAACTCTTAAATGAGTATAGACTATGTCCCTCTCGGGTGACGTAGGGCCTCCGCTTGTAGCTTGATGAGCTCGCGGAGATAACTCTTAATTGCGTATAAAATAAGTCCGTCTCGAGTGACGGAGGGCCGCCGCTTGTAGCATAATGAGCCCGCGGAGATCAAATTAAGCCTCTCCCAAACGAGGGATATGAATGAGAAACAAGCACATACGATTCATCGGTATCGAATCTCAGTCGAGTCACGACTTAACTAAAATTCGAGGAGCTGTGATGATGCACGAAAAATAATTATTGATAGTCGTAATATCGTGAAATAAATAAGATAACATAATCATAAATAAGGTTCCTCGCTATATAAATAGAACCTTATTAGTATAAAAAATAGACGGGTACGAGTCAAGATAGAGACTCAAGACGTCTACGGACGATAAACCATCCGCGGATCCCGCATGCATGCAAGGACACGTGGCGTCCATGTCCCCCCTCCCACATGTCATAGGGCACTTGACACTTGGCAATGTGTGGCCTCCATATGGAAGTGCATGTTTTCACTATAAATACATGAGAGGGGGAATGGAGAAAGGGGTCGGTTCCCATGATATTCCTAGGGGCATAGGCCGGGAATAAGAGGCTCTACAAGCCTATCTGAGCGGGTCCGTCTCGACTCAGTAATGAGCCGACACTTGGTGAGATCATCGCCCGAAAAGTGGAACGAGCCGAGCACTAGGTCCGGCGGCACAGGTCGAGGCCCCCATTTAGGATAGATAGTAGGAGGAGGGGGGCTTCAGGTAAGACCGCCGACCAACTGAAAATCGACACGCAGATCACTTCCCCCACGAGGACGTGGAGGGAGGCTCACTTTTCAACTGTGGTGTCATCATTTGTATCGGAAATAATAGTTAGTTTATTTTATTTTATATAGAGTAGTTGTATTTGTATCGGTCGGTATGAAATATAAAATAAATTATACTGAAATAAATTATAAAAATTTTAGATTGAGTACATATTAATTTTTAATTTCAAGTAGACTGATCATATATGATGATATTGAATTAAATACAAAATGTGAAAAGGAAACTTAAGTAGAGTATATATATATATATAAAAAAAAAATTGTTACAAAATAAAATGTTTCAAAAGAAGAATGTAAGCGGATCAAAAGTTCAATTTTTAAATGAAATAGGTAATTTAAATAGAGAGTTGAATACAATATACTGAAAGTACATTCAACTAAAATAAAATAATATATTTAAAAACTACTTCGAAATTTAATAGGATTCTCAAATGAGGAGAGATGACGGGACTGTTCACATCGTTCTCAATCGAGACCGCAATGCGCCTTTACCTGTCGTAGGGAGCGTCGATCCGGTCGAGGTTATCATCACTGATTTTGGTCCTATGATTGTGAGAGATACGGAGGTTGAGGCTGCTACGACCCTAACGCAACTAACGGAGAGGACGCAGGGACATATGGACGTCGATTCTACGTTCTTCGACCTTACTACTGGACTTGAGGATCGCATGGGTGGTGCCAGTACCTCTGAACACGTGTAGAGCGATGATGATGCTTGGGCTGAGGTCATCGCAACAGTCCGTGGCTGACTTACACCTGCTACGCTCTCTCTAGCAAATGGTGAGGTCCCCCCGTAAGGGGATGGCACACTGGAGAAGGATGTGGGGGATCTTGATTTCAACATGGAGGATCTCGATGACGAGAGTGATCATGATGGGGAGGATTACGATGATGGGGGCATGATCCAGGACAGGAGGGCGGTGGGGCAGGTGGAGGGGGCGGGGCAGGTCAGGAGCCGCAGGGGCGGTTCAAGAGGAGGGGGAGGACAAGGAGGATGAGGGGCGGATCAAGCGACGGAGCAGACCGATCATGGGGAAGATGAGCTCCATGATGGCGAGTTGCCTCCAGGAGATCTTTTGGTCTCATATAGGCGTCATAGGTCTCACTGGCCGTGGACGGACCCTACCTTTTAGCATAAATTGTTGAAGGTTCATAATCGGGCTACACACCTCGATCCGTTTCGCCCCTACATATACGAGGGTCCGATGACCTGGGCAGGGCCGGCCCAGAGGCAAGGGCAGGCTGGGCGACTGCTCAGGGCCCAATCCGGGTGAGGGCCCAACCCGGGATTGTATGCATATGTAAATATTTTATACAAAATATGATGCCTTGTTTTATAAATGTTTTAAAAAAAACCCAAGTTAAATTACTGCTCATTTAAAAAGTCCAATAAACATACGGTTCAACCTGAGAAGCTCAATAAGTGAATCAAAAGTCCAATAAATATAAACATATTTCATTCCAACCTTCTTAATCTAACCCCTATGTTTCGAAAACCTTCAACAGTAAAATTCATTTTGTATTAGCTAGCGAATAATCATTTTTTTAATTGTTGGATGAGATATGCTATTATTTTTAGGACATGATGTTAGAGTTTGAGTGATGTTTGGTACTTTAAATTGATGTAAGATATTTTATATAAAAAAAACTTATATAAGATATTAAATATATGATTTTTTAGATATAAATAGGGCCTCAATTTTTTTTTCCCCCGTCCAGAGCCTCTAAAATGATAGGACCGGCCCTGTACATGGGTGTAGGATGTAACTCAGTCTGGTCTACTGAGGCTCCTTGATTTGAACTCGGACGGAGTGGATGCCTAGTTGTTGACTGTCTTCAGTGAGCACTGGCAGCCGGAGACGAGCTCTTTCCACTTTTCATGGGGCGAGATGACCATCACACTCCACGACGTCGCTTGTCTGATGGGGTTGCCAATTGGCAGACTGCCTTCCGCCTCTTCCCCTACCTATCTGCCACTAAGCTGGAGCCTCTACTGCAGCAGAGGTATGGTTGGACCCCGGTCTAGCTGAAGAAGCACATGACCTCTTGCGGAGCGCCCATCCCGGAGATGAGTCATGACAACTGCATGGTGGGAGATGCACGACAGCCGTCGGGATCATTTCATCGGTCGCACCGCCGATGTTAGAGAGCACACCACTATCTCGTTGTTGGTTTCTTGGATACGCTGCTGGGTGGGACGCTCTTCATCGACAAGTCCCAGAGCCGCGTACACTTCTCATTGTTCAGGCTAGTTTGGAACTTAGCGCGCGCTAGGACACTAGATTGGGGAGCAAGAGTGCTTGCCTTCCTCTACCGGGGATTAGGGGAGACCACGACGGGCGCGGCTAAAGGTCTACGTGGCTGTGCTGCACTACTGCAGGTAAGCGTGGGTTTAATATGGTAAATATGTTGCTCTACTTGCGAGTTACATATAATAAGTGCTCTAATGGTTTATACTGTTTAGGCATGGATCTGGTCGTACTTTCCTTGTTTTGCGGGTCCGCTTTGCCCGGATAAGGATGCACCGGCTGATCCCCGATACATGGCACGATTTGACCCGTCGAAAGGCCGTGAAGAGGGGGAACGACGAGGAGAGGCGCAAGCGTGAGAAGAAGCTTTGGGCACAACTTGAGCATGTGACCATCGATTAGGTAACGTGTTTCTCACTTTATTTGTTTTAACTACATATGTCGAGTAAGATTATTTCTCTAATATAATTTTTACAACATAGGTCACGTGGATGTCTTTTGGCAGAGACTTGGATTTTGCAGGTCAGTTTCGGTCCTCTACCTATCGAGGCACCATCAGATTCGGTAGCGTCTTTGAGCCGTACATGCCAGATAGGATGCTCCGACAGTTCGGCCGCGTGCAGTAGATCCCATTGGACGTCATCCCTCCCACCTTGGCGTAGCGACCATTTCACTTACAGAAGTGTTACATCGTGAACTTCGGCCTACAACACCATCGTTGGACATCACATGACCCTGATAGATTCTACCCTATCATTGGTCACCAGATGACGGACAGAGTTGTGAGGGAGACATCTCAGTTGACTACCTCACTTGGTTGATTGTTGGTTCCAATCCCAGAGTGGAGGTCATGTATTGCCCACGACAGTGGTACAAGATGATGATCCACCGACTGTGCCTACGCACTCAGACGATGTCATCGGACGAGATGAGACTTTTGCGCGCCAGGCTCGGGTCGACGAGATAACCCAGGGTATTCAGGCATTGGTGGGGCATCTCTAGCTAGACCAGATGTACGAGCATATCATGAGCTACATTAGATCTTTTCAGTAGATACATTATATTTTGTTTGTTTATGACATACAATTAGTATTTGGTGGGTATACTTTATTTGTGTAGTTCGTGTTGCTTGCATTATTGTTTTTTATGGTTTCTACTTATTGACAACAATAAACAATCACAAGCAAATGCTTCAATTCATAGATAACGATTAGATAACACATCAAGATTACTAAAACAAAGAAATACACTACGGATAACAACATAATTTTTTTTTTTACAATTGACCAGGCTCTACTTAATTTGTCTTCAGAATGAGTTCAATCTTTAACTCGTTGAATGCGAAGCTTCGGACCTTCATATTTGTTTCCCTCACAAGTATCCCTGCATATTGAGCTACATAAACATGGTCATGTCTGCTTAAATCGGGGAGGAATGAACAAATACGTTGAAGGAGAAGGCCTCTAACCCTCCACTCATACACTCTAGGAATGCCCTGATGAAAACGATTGCAGTACACACACCCGAACTGCAAGGGTGCGACAATGTGATTATCAGTTTCACACTCGATCCGAAAGAGCTTGCAAAGATGAATACCACTTTATTATAGACTGCAGCAAGCACAGTCGGACTCCTCCGGGGGCATTAGGTATCGAACCCATTTGATTACAAAATCAATGCGCGGGGGGGGGGGGGTGATCTGTTATGTTCTGTTATAACCGGCTCCATTGAAGGAATAAAAATGTGGAATTGTTGTGTTGCATTTACAAATGCGGTCCTCATCCCTTTTTATAGGGGTTGCTGACTTACTGGGCATACAACGTCCAAATGGACGTTGCTAAGCCCGACAGAGCTCGTTGGGGTGCCAAGCTATGACGTCGAATCCGACATTGTAACAACGTTAAATCCGACATTGTTACAACGTCAGGTTCCTTTTTCCTTGGGCAAATACACCACCACATACAACGTTGGATCCGACGAAGTATTTATTGTGTATATAGGGAACGCGATTATAATTAGAGTGGTGGCTTTAAGTCAAAGAGTATTGGTTTTAATTGAGGCATTTAATAGACAAGAAGAGTTGTTTGGTACAATGGTTGAAGGATTGTGGGTTGTGCATTAAAGTCGGGTTTGAATCTCATGTTCAACACGGGGGAGCTTTTATGCTAATGTAGCAGGCGCGTCCACCACACGCGTGGAGAGACGATATTCTGCGAGTTTGTCTCGCATTTCCGAGTTGGGCAGGTGCGGGAAGCGATTTTTTTGCTCGAATTTTTTAATTGACATGGACCAATTAAAACATATCTTAGACCAATCAAATTGCTTCTTTCATTCTCACTGGTAGAGGTATTCTTGCCCGAACCCCACCCGTTACCCTTAGATCATTATAATAATAATGTAAAGGCCTTGGGTTTTATAATAATAATTTCAAATATCCGAAAAATTCGGATATTTGAAAATCCTGGTTTTCACCTTAAAAATCGTATTTTAAAATCCTTAAAGTGGATTCCGGCCAAAATTTGAAATTTATACAAAATAGATTTTTCTTCCCGCTTTCATATGTCGAGAATCGAAAAATGATGTTCGGATTTCATTATTAAAGTTTGGATTGGAAAATTTTAATGTTTATTTTGATCGAGTCAGGATAAGATCGAGAGAGCGGGTTTTGGGATTTATTTTTGGGTATTTTGGATTTGTGATTCTGGGACCACTTCTACCCCTCATCTCGGCAGTGAACTCCTTCCTCTTGAATGCATTTGTTTGCTTCCCCAACCCAGCAACAAACAACAGTAGTGACTAGTGAGACCAAATTTTCCCCTCTCTTATTTGTCGAAATGCAGCAACACCTCCTCTCAAAAATTGGAATCCAAAACCAATCCACACCACATCCTTTGCCTGCAACACCTTGTATTACTTCTTTTTTCACTTTCAATTGCTCTCAAAGGACCAAAATCCCCTATGCCAAAACTCAGACCTTGAAACCCTCCCCCCCTTCTTCATGTTGAAACAAAGAAACCCATGACTCCCTCAACACCCACAAACACAACCCCGAACAACCTTAGTTGTTTCCTCGGAGCTCCGTACCGGAATTCGGGTTCCGACCACCACCGTCGACACCACCACAACCCCTCCTCTATTTTCCATTTCGAGCCTAGCGAGCCCGATGAAGTTGAAGCCAAGCACAACCGCCAATAGTTTCTTCCTCCGAGCAGCAGTCCAACATCCAGTTCCCCTGACGTCTGAGCGCGCCCGAACCGCCGACCAGAGCCCCGAAGTCGTTGAGCGACCATCCTTCTTCCTTGCCTCCCCTGTTTTCCGTCCACGCAACTGGTGAGCACTCCCTTCTCCTCCTTTCCCTCAAAGACACCGTAAAGCCCATCCTTTAAGCTCCCTTTCTACGTCATAGGTCGAGCAAGTGCGGATCAAGCCTCCGACGGAGCTCTCGGTTTTCCGAGAAAAGACAGACCCCGAGATTGAAGAAGGAAGAAGCAGACCGAGCTTGTCGGGGTTACTTTGATACAATTAAAAGTAGGATTTTTGGGAAAGACCTTAACCTTGTCGGGATTACTTTGATAAAACGAGAAACGAGTCGATTTGCAAAGGTGATGCTTTGTGATTGGATTTTGGGTCAAGTATGGTTTCAGAAAAATATCTTGAAGGGTGATTCGATTTAACTTGAGGTTTTAAGAGAGTTTTGAGAAATCTTGGGAAATTGTCTTACTTGTCTAACTTGTATGTGTGTATGAATTATGATATGTTCTTAAATATAAAGGTAGGAATATGATATGTTCTTAAATATAAAGGTAGGAATTGATGTGTTATATGTTGATTATGAGGAGTGTTATAGGGTGCTGTGATATATAAATTATGATATGTTCTTAAATATAAAGGTAGGAATATGATCAATATATAAGGTGATGATACATGTTACTATATGTTTTTAACACCCTCTTTTTTATTCCAAGGGAGTGTTGCAGCGCCAGTGAATCCGCATACTTTAATGTCTTTGAATTCACCTGAGGTTTATAGGGACATGGAACCATGCTCCCATAAACAAGATGGTAATTTAAATACAATAAAATAGGCGGAAGTCAATAACATTTATTAGTTTAGAATAACATAAAAATACCAACACCATAAAGTATGAATAACTTCCAAAACAGCTGAAATTAAAGTAGCGATGCGAAAACTTTTAGAGGTTCAAAACTTGTAGTAAAATATTCAATAAATGATAGTCCGCCCTTCAACTCTGTCCTGCTCCGCTGCTTGCACTAGACCTGTGAAATATGGTCTGGTGTTTCGTGAGAACGAAGGACACCAGCCATCCAATAAATAGGATGGTTAGTACAATTAAGACTAGCAAATGATAGGGAAAATGTTCAGACTTTAACCTTACAGTGACCATAAAATGGTATGTCATAGGCTAAGGGAAAGACACAAATATTTATAGTAGAAACTGAATGAAAAGGGTAAAAATTCACACATGACTCGGATGATCATAACGATCGATTATAAGATAAGAAAAGAAATTATACTCGATACAGATAAGTATAATAACTGAAATGATCACATATTTAACAGTCGATAATAATCACAATAATAATAACAATGATAATAATAATACTACGTCAGAGCCGTGCCGATCATTTTGGGGGCCCTGTTTTAAATTAAAATTGATCATATTAATTCATTATTAAATTTTTTACTAAATTTATAATTATTCATATTTAATTAAAATACTACTATATTTATAGAATTTTAGATTAAATTTATCAATTTTTTAGGAATAAAATTGTCATTTATTGTTTTTAAACACTTTTTTTTACCTAAAAATGATTTGGGTGGTTCTCAAAAGTACATACATATATATAGTTTTATGTATTTTTCTTTAACTTTGCTTTTTACATTTTAGACATTCAAATAATTTCATTAAGTGTGTTGTAAGTTTAAAAAATATTATTGTATGAGGCAAATAACCCCGAGTTTATTTGGAGAATTATTTATCTTCTTGCGAAAAATATACTCACAACAAGTTTTAAAATTTAAAGATAAAAACTACTTTAATTCACTTTAAAGTAGATTATGAGTTTGTTTGAATTCCAAATCAATTATGTTTATAAATATAAACATTTAAAGTATTTGATTAGCATAATTTATAATGTATTTAAAATAAAATACTTTGTAACATCTGCTATTTAATTATATTAAGGTTAAAATATAATTATAAGCTATATAATAATCCAAATAGGGTTAATAAAACTTATATGGTATTTAAGTAAAATTCAAGCTATTTTAAACAATATAAATAATGTTAAATAAATAATCCATATCAAAAGTAACAAAACTACCAAATAAAAATGAATAGGCCAAATAAAAAGTAAAAGGCCCCAATTGGCCCTTAGTTTCGGTGTATGAAAAATAAAGATAAAAGAAGTACAAAATTCTACATAGGGGGCTGTGGGGATTCGAACCTGGGATTCAAGAGGCACGCGCAAGTGCTTATGCCACTGGGCTATTGCGAATTTTCAGTACATTTACGGAAAGACTTTTTTTTTAATTACATTTTGGGTACTCCTGAATTACTGGGCCCTAAAAATTTAGGGGCCCTGTTCCATTGATCCACCTGAACATGCTTAGGCATGGGCCTGTACTACGTGGTACCGGTCGGACCTTTAACAAGGACCACGACCTACATCAGATCGTTGTTTTACCACCACACAGAGAATGCATTCTGGGATGGTGTTTCATGAAACCTTGTGAGGCGGTGGCTTAACAAAGCACAACTTGCAAGTCAGTCTACTGCATAACTTGCCAAAGGCCTATGGCCACTCGCATCACGTGGTGCGCATTTTCACATATCAAACTAAGCATCACATGGTGCCTATCTTATCATACATAAACAGTTTATACTAGGTGATCACAATAACGACATTAAATCAAACAGGAACAAGCATGAATAATTCAAATGATCTTACTATCACATGCCATTAGTTTGCATGAAAGAAACAAGCAGAATATCATGCACTTTAGGAAGAAGAAAATGGGCAACCTTTACTTATCTCGTGTTATAAACAAACAATCACATTTAATCTGCATATCACTATAATTTATTTAATAATTTCCCATTAATTAATTTAACTCATGCCAATTTATGATTCAAAAGATAAATTACATCAAGTAGACGGGTATGCAATTTATCGAACGAGATTGAACGAAATCACTTGCCTTGACTTTCGATGATCAGCTGACGACATTCGATGATTAGCTGACGACAACCAGGCGAGATTTTAGCACCTAGTGAATCCAACGGAAATAATAATATTAATATTGATATTTTATGAAATTAACTTTATTAACTCAATTTGAAATTGAATTAATTCTATAAAGTTAAATATTATATACCAATATGAATTCCACGGGGAGCGGGATCCGGCGTGAGTGCTTCGAGATTTCTTGGTGCCGCTGAAACGGGCAAGAATCGAACCGTTTAGAAATATTACCCACTTAACTTAATAAATACTCCGTAATTAACTTAGGGCCAGAAGCGGAAATAAAATAAAAACAAGTGAGATTTATGTAATTTAATCAAAAGAGATTAAAATCCCCTTTTGCTTTCTTCTTGAATTCACGTACAGAGGACAGGACGAGCTTCTCGGCGGCGGTTGCAAGCGGCGATTTGGGTGGCGCTCGAGCAGTGGTGGCCGGCTACAACATAGGCGGCAGACCGGAGGCGGGTGCGGTGGTGGCTCGTGGCTCGTGGCTCGGGCGGCAATGGTGGCGGAAATCCGCGACGGCCCGGACAGGGATGGCAATCGGCGACGAAGGCGGCAGGGCTCGTCTGCACTGCATGGGTCTCGGCGGCAAAGGCAGTGGCTCGACGGCGCAAGGCGACTGCTTAGGGATTTAATTCCTAGAAGTCTACTTCCCATAAATTACACTTTCTGGGATTTTATGAAACATGTTTGGTTGAAAAATAAAATAATGGTGGATTTGATATAGTGAGATAAATAAGGGATTTTTATTAGTAAGAAAAGGGTGGAAGTTGACTTACTATGTACCTCCTTGGTAATTTCAATTCCTGTATTTCACGGGAAGTTAAATTCATGAGAATTTCAATTCCTAGGTTTTTGGAGATGAAAAATTTTAACCAAACGCAGATATTCTATCCAACTTCCTGGGTTATTCAACTTCCTGGGTTTTTCAAACCAATCCAAACGAGCACTAAGGGAGTAATATTATTTAAAGAAATATCCCAGAAACAATTTGGGGTATTTCAATGTTGTTATATGATATGGCGATAAGTGAAAGCATGATGAGATGTTGAGATGATGAGTTGAGATGGTATTTGATGAGTTATATTGAGACCTTGAGATGAAATATGGGATGAGTTGGCAACATGATGATGGAATATTCATTGCGTGAACTTGTATGGAAATGTGTGTGCTTGTATGTTTGAATAGATAGACTTATATTCTCATTGTGATTACTGGGTGATCCTAAATTGTATGATTGCTACTTTGTTGTTCTGCACCGCCAGGTAAGTTCCTAGAGCTTAATCAGATTGATTCCCATGTGCATGTAATCATACGATATACTAGGTGTTGCTTATGCATAAGAGCATGCCATGTAGTATCATGTTTAGGATTTGCACTTATGAATGAGCATCCATCTTCTTTATGCGTTTGAAAAGAGAACGATCGTTATCTGTAAAGTATCTAGAGTCTTTGCTAGGGTCATAGGATGACCCATGTCATCGAGTCTCGTCCGGAGTCATTCGAGTCATATGGCACCACCTTTATTTATATTATGAGCATTATTACGAGATTTGCATGCGAGCTTTACATGTGATTACGGGTTGGGCATGCGGGCCGATTCAATTATAATGGAATGGAATGCATTCATGAGCTGGCTAGTCTCTGTCATATCGGGAAAGGGGCGGAGGTAGGAGAGGGATATACCATTTGATATTGTGTGTTAAGGCCTTATTGTTATTATGCACTTGATCTTAGGGACATGTTAGTGTGTTTATATTCCGCCTTGCATATAGAAGCATCTTTATTAGGAATAGCGTATATGGTATGATTACAGTAGGACCTAGTCCTGTGGGTGGGCCTGATTCAACGCCCTGTATTTTTTTAGGTATGTCCTATATGTGTAATGATGTTGATTTGACTCCATGACCGCGGGGACTAACATGGTGGAAAGAGAGAGTTGAGACTCCGACTACACTAAAGTAATAACGGTTTGGACTTACATATATATTTGGATCATGTTTTGACCCGGCTCCGCCGTGGCTACCTTTATGTATGATTTTGGAAACTTTACTGTTTGTATGATAAATGGATTTTACGACTTAGGCCATAGGACAGGTACAAGGGACTTATCTCGGAGATTCCAACGGCCCCTCTCGGTTTTTGGGTATGAAATCCCACCTTTAAAGCGCAATGGTTGATTTCAAACGGGTGATGATAAATTCACCGCTAATTTTTACTATTTACACCGCAAAGCCACCGCATACCTATGCGGTGGCTTAATCACATTTTCCTCTCACCCACCGCATAGGTATGCGGTGGGTGCGTTGACCGTATGCCGACCCACCGCATATACATGCGGTGGGTTAGGGTATAACAGAGTCCGTTATGCCGAAATCCGATTGGTTTCAAGATATCTGAAACCCACCGCATACTTATGCGGTGGGTTTGTTAAATTTTAAAAAACCCACCGCATAGGTATGCGGTGAGTTTTTTTACCGTTAAGGCAACAGTATGCTGTGGTTTGTTACAGTGGATGGGGCCCATTATAAATAGGCTTGTGGGCCCCATTCCCCGACACAATTTCCGACTCTTCTCCGATTCCAATTCTTGTCTTGCTTTCCGAGCCCGACCTTTGGTTCCGTCGTTTCTCTCGTCCCCTATTTATACCCCCACATTGTACCCGAGTCTTGAGATGGTGAAACACATCCGTGGAAGAGATGCATCTCATGGTGCCGGTCCTTTTCGAAGACATCCGTTACAGGTAACAACGAAACAATATGAAAATCGAATCACATTATTTTTAAGCGGAATGAGATAGTGTTAACGTATTATTGTTATATATAATGTAGCCGGATCCGACTATTCAAAGACATGAGTCCGCTCGTCTGGCCGCACTTAGGAGGAGAAGGAGGAGGACAGATGGCTCGCCACAACCTCAGGTATGTTGAAATCGCTTAATTATTGTTTTTCGTGTTGTTAATAAACGATAGTTGAAATCATTTACTAGGTGTAGGGAAATTGAAATCGAATAAGTATGTTTTCTGTTTTGTTAGGAAACAATAGTATTAAGTTGAAATCACTAATTAGGTGTAGGTAAATCTTGCAACATTTGGTAAGTTATACGATGTAGTAATGTGTGTAACAAATAAAAAGTATCATATTTGAGCGATATGATTTCAACAAATATTTTTTACGGTACACAGACCACATTATCGAGGGGGTTAGGAGATAAGGTGGTTCTGCAATATGCCAGGACGGCTGCCGCTAGGGAGAGACAGACGTTGGAGGATGTAGAGGATCCTATGGATAGGGATAGTTAGGCGGTATGTGCGGATACTAGGGTTGAGCCAGCGAGTCAATCAGGTATTGACCATAGTGACGGATTGGGGCAGACGTCACAGTCGTCTATAGAGACATATCAGAGTCTGTTGCAGATTGAGATGGATATGATGACTGACCGCACCGATGACCTAGTGGTGCAGCCGACGGATGAGTCTACCCGAGAGGTGGCTTTGGAGATTATGCAGGAGTACCTACGGAGAGACCCAGAACCGCAGGCTGGAGCGGAGCGAGTGGGTGAGCAGTAGCAGACTCAGCACGATGGATATCATGAGTACTTTGGAACCGCGTTTCAGAGCGATCAACTGAACTCGTATGACGACTCGGCACCTCTGGTCGGAGATGTGGGTGTTGGGACGAGCCGTGGTGTTGGGACGAGTCGTGCTCGAGCGGGAGATCAGGAGCCATGGGTCATCGGACATATAGATTTTACGTCGTTCACACCGTTAGTATCTACGGGTGGGGCGATGACGCCTGAGAGTCAGCATGTGGCACCAACGGCGACACTTAGGAGCTCCGAGCCTGAGCCGATTGCTGGGAGTCAGGAGGTGGATGTACTAGGACAGATGAGCAAGTCGGCGCCGCCTACTGATGTTCGGGGGCCTCCAGATGTTTCGACTCATGCGGCAGAGGTGCAGCGAGTTGAGCCTGCAGTTGGTGTGGACCTTCACGATCCACTTTATGGGCCATCTGGCGATCGTGGTCAGGACATGGGAGGAGATCAGGCGGCACATGCCTCGGTCCGTGGTGTGCAGCGGAGGCGGAGACAACGTGGCGAGAGTAGTAGTGCAGGGGGTGCTAGGCGGCATGGCGAGACTAGCGGCTCTAGGGTAGGTCAACCCGAATGGCCAGGGGGGCCTCATACCGTTTCACTCATGAGAGATTACGAGGCACACATTGCACATGCCGTATGGAGACGGGAGGAGGAAGCCTTGCGGAGGGGTGCGCGTGTGCAGAGACGGGGACAGTGGCTGGGCCGGGTTGAGGCGCTGTTGGAGGTGGATGGTCGGGATTCATGGTTTCCTGTAGTGCGTGATAGTGGCCTCTGGGAGCTGCGAGATTTTGAGTGGGATCATGTGGATCACAGTCTGATCAGTGCATTTGTTGAGCACTGACATCCCGAGACGAACAATTTCCACTTTGCATGGGGAGAGATCACTATCACATTGCACGTTGTCTTCTTCATACTTGGGTATGGTTTGGACAGGGAGGAGTGTATTCATGTGGATGACGTGATGGCCGGGAGGGAGCGGGTTGGGGACTTGTACGACTTGACCCAGGCATAGCGGGAGAGCGCATTCGGCCATGGAGGCCCGACTGTTGCGACCCTCCTTCAGAAGATAGAACCGATGCGACAAAGGGTGCGAGATGGCGTCCCACTTGAGTATGATATGGAGTGCATCGTGGTTGTTGCGATGGAGATTATTGGGTCTGCGACGCTGCTTATCGACAAGTCGGGCGCAATAATGCGTCGAGAGGTGCTTCTTCGCCTTATGGATGTAGCGCAAGTTCCACAACTATCTATAGCGGCAGGGGTCTTGGCGTGCTTGTACCGAGGATTGGGCGAGGCGACTAGGGAGTTCGCCAAAGACATGGACGGTTGTACGCGACTGTTGCTGCTAAGTCATTCGTTATCTGATTATGTAATTTTTCCAGTTTTATAATTAAGGTACAATGACTATGTCGCTGATAGTATTGTTCCATTATAGGTGTGGATTTGGCTGTATTTTCCGGTGTTCAAGGTTGGCATGACGCTCGATCGGAGGCTATCTTGGGATCCGCGACATGGGGTGAGGTACGTCCAGACGGCGACGCCTTGGACCTCTACGGTGTCCCGGGATGATAGGCCTCACATTGAGCGACTGGATGTTATGCGGCGGAGTCTGGATGAGATGACTGTTGATGAGGTACGAAAACATTTTACTTTCGCACGTACATTTGTGAGACAATAAAATAGATTTTTAAAGTTTGAGTCGTCTTAACAATTTCTATTAGGTTGCAGATCGATTTCATGCCCTTTGGTAGGCAATTGGATTTTGATGGACATCTGAGTTTGTCTCGATATAGGGGCATCATCCGTTGGCTGTTCGATGAGGAGCCGTATATGCCGGACCGTGTGTTGCGACAGTTCGATCGGGTTCAGCACATTCCCACTGATCCGATCAGACCTAGCAAAGTGCACAGACCGGTACCATTACTATCCTGCCTTAGATGAGCTCATCATGAGGGTCAACTATTTCAGCACGTGTCGTGATGCTACGTATTGGATGGAGACTCCGATCATGGGCGAGGAGTTTGCCACGCTTCACTAGCGTCCTTTGGTGATTTTGTCACAGATGATGCCGATGTTGTGCCTACCTCTGTATGCCACCAGGGGCCCATGAGTATCGGCCTATGAGGAGTTAGATGGAATAGCTTTAGTCGGCAACAACAACCACTTCGTTCCGGTACGTTTCATATTTCTTATTCATTAATTTGTTAATGTTTTGTTTCTCTCTTCTAATGTCAATATTCACCTTTTATTCACAGATTTGGTTGTTGCCTGGTTCGCCTCTACCTCCAATCTACATTACATGGAGACGGCATCACGATCGCACGGTCAACGGTTGGGAAGAGCAATTTGCGGCGAGGATTGCACGATATAGAGCTTACTGCCGTCGTGATGGTGGTCGTCCCCTGCCCTATTAGCACTTTTCAATTTCTCGTGTCATTTTTCGAACTCCATATGTTGAATTGCGTTGTATATTTGTCTATGTCATTTCCCGAACTGCGTTCTATGGCATTTTTCGACCGACACTTTTTGTCATCCTTGACATTTATCAAACTTTCGTTTTAAGCTTTTCTTATGTCATTTCCGATTTTTTTTACCGTTGTGCATCCACATTCTGAATCGATTCGTGGATTGTCCGGACAAGTTCTCTTTCTCCTAACCTAAATATATCATTCGCTTTTTCGGATAATGTCAAATACATATACGCCTCACTTATTACCTTTTAACCCCATTTTAATCGCAACCCACCGCATACGTAGGCGGTGAGAGTAGGGACTCAACCGGTCCAGTCCGGTCCTCCAACCTGTAACCCAAAATCGGGTTATCCGAAACCCATCGCATAGGTTTGTGGTGGGGTTCAAACGGAACGGATACACCCACCGCAACGTATTGCGGCGAGTCTATATACCCCTCGACCCACTACATACCTATGCGGTGGGTGCGTTGACCGTCATTAAACCCACCGCATAGGTATGCGGTGATTAGCGGTAGAAATAGTAAAAAGTAGCGGTATTTATTTGCCCCGATTTCAAACCTTCAACCTGTACTCTGGGCGCAAGATCCCAACGAGGGTTTCATCCCTCGAAACGTAACCCGAGAATCATAATCTCGGACCGTTATAAAAAAAAGAAAAGAAAAAAGGATATCTCCGACTCGTGACTTAGTGATAATGTTATGCTTACCTAAGTTTGACTACCATAACTTTTTAAAACACACCTCTCGAACTGAGCTAAATTGACAAAGGATTGGGCCAGGGAGAATCATGCTTTTTAGTTGAATGGGACTTAACCGGCCCAACCGAAGGCCCAAAATATGGATAGCAGTGACTACAGATTAGGGTTTCCGTTTTTTATAACCTGCTGCAAACTACATCATCTCCTTCCTCTCACTCAATTTACGGCTACCAGCACCAGTTTCCTCTGAGGTTGCGCTTTTACCTTCTCCCTCCCTCCTCTCCTCCCGATTCCCTCTCTTCTTATCGTTTAACAATTTCATTCGTTTTTTGTCTCCCAGATTGATCGGTGCCGTATCTCGGACACACCTGAGCCGCCGCCATGAGGTAATTAATTCCTTCTTGCTATTTCTCCTTCTCTTTTTTTCTCCGTGTCTACCTTTTTGTTAGGTTAACCTTTCTGTTAGGAATTGCATACGAATGTTGCTGGTGTAGTGTATGATTTGTGTTGCAAGGGTTTCCTGTGGTACTACGATATCGATTCCTGTGGTTTCCCCCTAATTTTGATTAATCAGTACATTGTGTTTATGGAGTAATTAATCAGTCTGTTGTTATTTTTAGGATAATGGTCGAAATGAAAACAAAATGATTTGTCCATGAGTAGATCAGGATGTTGATGCTGATGCATTGTTGGATTTTCCGTGCGATTGTTTGCTATAATGTTTGTTAATAGATTAAATTTTTGTTTATGATCGATGGGATTCGTTGCAATTGTTTAGCTCGAGCTGATGATAAGCTTATTGAGCATTTGGTATCGTGAATAGTAATGTGAATGAAAAAACAAAATACTGATTTGTTATGGCATAGTGAGTTTCTGAAAATTGGATATTCTGAAACAGTAAGCTTCAGAGTGAGGTTTTGAGAGAGACCATTGCCACCATCACGAAGGCTGCCGCAGAGAAGCCCAGGAAGTTTACCGAGACCATTGAACTTCAGATTGGTCTGAAGAATTATGACCCACAAAAGGACAAGCGTTTCAGTGGATCGGTCAAGCTCCCCCATGTTCCTCGCCCCAAGATGAAGGTTTGCATGCTTGGAGATGCTCAGCATGTTGAGGAGGTATACAATCATTTTCTTTTTATCAAATTATATTTTTGGATACTGCGTTAGCCCTCCTAAAGTTTGGTTTTTAATTTTTTGATATTTCAACATCTTAATGTCTGTTAATGGTAGTATGAGGTGCTGAAAAGGGGAAACAAATTGCTGTTCAAATTTTGTTTAATGCATTACTTAATCTGTGTTAGGAATATTGTTGTGCCTGTTTTAAATTATGAAATCACATCTAGTTGTTTTAATGATGCTTTCATGTTTGGTACCACATCTAGTAGTTGTTTTGATGTGATTGTTTTTAGAATCATGATCTAATCCTGGCTTGTTTTGTGCCTGTAGTCTGAGAAAATTGGCTTGGACTATATGGATGTTGAAGCTCTCAAGAAGCTGAACAAGAACAAGAAATTGGTGAAGAAGCTTGCCAAGAAATACCACGCCTTCTTGGCTTCAGAAGCTGTCATCAAGCAGATCCCGCGTCTGCTTGGTCCTGGTCTTAACAAGGCAGGCATGTACTCTTACTATTGATCAAACACTATGGACTCTTGCTATTGAACAAATACTATCGACCAGTATATCTTGCTGAAAGTTCCATCTCGGTCGAGTTCATATATTCTTGGTTGTGAATTGTTGTTAATGGATTGCAAACATTGTACTTAAAATGCAGGTAAGTTCCCCACCCTGGTTTCACACCAGGAATCGTTGGAAAACAAAGTCAATGAAACCAAGGCCACAGTGAAGTTCCAGCTGAAGAAGGTGCTATGCATGGGAGTCGCTGTTGGCAACTGCGGCATGGAAGAGAAGCAGATCTTCCAGAATGTTCAAATGAGTGTCAACTTCCTTGTGTCTTTATTGAAGAAGAATTGGCAAAACGTAAGTGTGAATTTATTCCTTCCTATATATACTCCATAAATTACATGCGATTCTGGACATTACTACATCATACAGATATGAGAAATTCATCTTTTTTTTTTTCTTTTTCTAGGTTCGTTGCTTGTACCTCAAGAGCACCATGGGAAGACCAAACCGTATCTTCTAAGCTATGGTCTTCTTATTTATATTGCTATGTTTTCTGATGTTGCCTGTCAGACGATTTGACAATTTTTGTTTGGATGGATTACTGTTTTTCCTGGCATTTTTTCTGTACCTTAAAACTTCAATTGGAGTCTTATATTTTTCTTAGCATGAAACTAAATGACTCCTAAGATTAGATAAAGACACGGAATGGCGGAGTAGTTGAGATGGCAGCCTTGTTATATGAAGCGTTTTGTTTTAATGATTGGTGCTTCACAGGAGTAAAGTATATTAAGAAATGCAGGTAAAATTTCCATAGTACAAACTCTTGGCCTTACCTAGTCGGAGCCCTTCTTGGCCTTACCTACTGCAAATTCTACAATTTGTACAAACTCAACAAAACAGCCCATCAGTGTTGTCAAGTGTTCAGTCAATATAACTGAATTTGGAGTTACAGAAACTTGTACAGTGTTAAACGTAACATGTGCTTGAGAAAAGGTTTGAGCCATCCGATTCAGTGTTGGTGAATGATCTATGTTTACTTGGACCGGAAGCTACGTCAATGGGAGAGTTATAGACTCACTTCACTTGCTTATACGTAGTAAGTTATAAGGCATCAAAATCGTAAGTTCATCGCCTCTAATGAGTCCATCTGACTGGGCATGGTTTTCGATGCAGCTTCTAGTACATGTGTGCACTCATATGTCCACCGGACTTCATAAATTGTTATAACTTGGGGGCTGTTTTCCCCACCTTATCAAACAAAACTTCATTGTTTTTGTGCTTCTTTTCTAATCCACATGATTCTGTTGTTGTACGTGTAGTTTAGCCTTTTCAGTTGACATCCTTTGATGCTGATTTCAGTTCTGATACCGAAAGTGCCGACTTAGACCATTAGAAATGGAGATCCGCACAGATCAAAACCTAGCACTAGGTCAGCACTTTCGGAAAGAGGGAGGAGAGAGAGTTGGATAGACTTGTATCCATCTGTCCTTGCGGGAGGAGGGAAGTTGCATTAGATCGAAGATGGTGTCGAGTTGGATAGACTGAGAGCTCAAAAGTCTACGTATTTCGTTACTTGATGGCTGTTTCCATCCTCATAACTTGAAAACTGATGAAAAAAGAACAGGTCCCAACCGAAAATAGGACGAATTTGGCATAAAAAACTGATTCTTAGTGAATTCAAGAGAATTGTGGTTCACCGAGTTGCATAAAACTATATATAGATTGTTGGACAAAATGCGCAAATAATTGTATAACACATTTTATTTGATCTTAAATATTTGAGTTCGACCCCCTTTTCATCATCCTATTTATTCGAAGTGATATCGATACTAAGATTTGAGTGATTTGAGTTGTACTCGAATTTTAGCGGGTTGCTTACGTATCTCTCGAATTTTAGCGGGTTGCGTATCTCTCAGAATATAATCAAGCCTTAAATAATTCATACTGTAGTATTTTGGATTTTGTGTTTGGTTTGTTTTCATTTTCTTGTATGCATCATAGAAAGAAGTTCTGGTTCTAGGAAGCGTAGCTCGAACAGAACTCCACCCGAGTAACCTGAGCCCACCTTCTCGGAATGGAAACTTGTTGTGAGCCTAATTTGCCATGTTTTACATTTACTTTTATATCGATTTCTGCATACATTTCATACATTTGGGTTAGAATAATACAGAATCTGTGTAGTTTACACTTATTTGCAATATATGGAGGTCTACACAAGTTTTGGTTATATTTCGCAGAAATCGGACGCACTTTGGAGCTTAAAGGAAACTCATGGAGAAGCTAAGGATGTTGAAGCTGGAGAAAACGCCATTTTTCACCATTCTTCATTCTGAATCAAGCTTTGATGTCTTCATGAGAGTTGTAGCCCTCGAAAAGAGCTTTCCAACGCATGGTCATATGCGTCAATCCGACGAACGAGGACTCGGGAAAGTGCGTTTCAAGAACATAGCAGAAAGCTGAGAAAACTCTACTCGAGATCGACTAGACTCTACTCGATCTCGACGAGCCATGGTCGAGCAGACCTGGTCGAGCAGAGCTGGTCGAGGACACTGAGTCAGAGACAACCCGACTCCCGGAACCCTACTCGATCTCGAGTAGACTTGGTCGAGATCGACGAGCCATGTCCGGAGTCGACGAGCTGTGCCGAGCCGAGAAGCCGAGGACGAAGACGCAGACCACCTCTACTCGATCTCTAGGAGGCTTGGTCGAGATCGACGACACCCAGGAGCCCAGATCCGAGCCTGTCGAGCAAATCTACCCGACCAAGCCAGCCAGACGACGAAGACTACTCGATACAGAGTAGGGCTACTCGAGATCGACTAGATCTCCGAGCCATGTTCGAGCCTTGTCGAGCACCAGTTACTCGAGACAGACGAGGCCTACTCGAGACAGACGAGGGCTACTCGAGATCGACTAGCCCGTGGTCGAGATCGAGTAGACCTCCAGAGCCGCGTTACTCGGTTTGCCGAATCCTACTCGACTTGGGGTTGCTTGGGCCCGAAGATTTCCGATTCTATCCAGATTCTATCCATGGAAGACGAGATATATCAAGACATGAAGACCTACCTTATTTAGTTTTATCTATTCCTTTTTGATTTATTTCCTAAAAACAATTTATTTATCTTTTTGCAAATTAGATATAGTTTTAGATAAAGATAGATATCTTCTCTCATAGAATAGCTAGGGAATGAAGGCTATAAATAAAGCCCTAGGGGCTGGTTTTTCATGATTCAATTTCAGAGAACAAGTAGTTAGTTCCACAGAGACGGTTTAGGGAGTTCAAAGGTTTTAAGGTTTTGGCAGTTTGCGAAAGTTGATTGCCAGGATTGTAAAATCGTTGAATATAGTTTTAATGCAAGTTATTTCTTTTCATTCAATGTCTGTTATTGCAATGAGGCGTGAGTAGTCCACCCACTTCTGGGGCTGGGGTGAGCCCAACGGTGGCCATGTAAGGCGATGCGATAA
This sequence comes from Persicaria tinctoria, assembly GCA_037127255.1. NCBI lineage: Eukaryota > Viridiplantae > Streptophyta > Magnoliopsida > Caryophyllales > Polygonaceae > Persicaria > Persicaria tinctoria. The sequence continues at coordinate 33,239,674 of JBANSL010000012.1, read as the reverse complement.
AGGTCAGATTTTGTTATGCAATTCATCTTCTATCCCTATGAGCATGATTCTTTTGCGAGAGTTGAAGGTGATCCTTGTTTGTGTTATTGAAGCGAAAGTGATCTTAATGCAACTTGGATTAATTATGTGAAAAAGGGTTAGTAACAATTAGGGTTTATGCGAGAGCCTCTATATGCCTATTTGTTAATGACGAAAGTTATTTGATGGAAAGCATGATCTTTTATGCCTTTATGTGTTACTTTGCATGATTATCGTTGTGGTGTTAAAACCCTAGCTTTGGAAGTCTTTTATTATATTGAGTTTATTTCTGTCAAATTTCTGTTTTCTGTCGAAAATCTGCGATTTTATACTTTCTGTTCTTAGTCGACATAGACAAAGCCTTTGTCGATCTCGAGTTACTCTTGTCGAAGTCGAGTAGGAGTTGTCTGTGTCGAGTTGCTTTTTCTGTTTTCAAGTTTCTGTCTTGCCCTTCTCTTGTCGATCTCGAGTGACTTTAGTCGAGATCGAGTTGCCTTCTGCTTGTCGAGTTGCTTTGTTTTCAGTTTCTGAGTTACTGTTGTCGATTTACCTTAGTCGAGATAGAGGACAGTTTTGTCGAGATCGACAAGCTTCTGTGTCCTTCCTTTTAGTTTCTGCTTTGCCTCTGTTTTGCCTTTGCTTTCGTCTTTGTTCTTTTATTTCTGTTTTTATTTGTTATTTGCTTTTGTTTTAGTTGCCCTTGCCGGGTTTATCTGTGTCTGCTTCTGTGTTTTTTCTGTCTTTTCTGCTGCTGTGTCTGTGGGAATCTGATAGCTACCTAAGAACTGCTGACGTGCTTCCTCGTGGATTCGATCCTGACTTTTCTCTTACTACAATGGGAGGAAGTCTTGTATTTATTTGCTGAGACAGAGGAGTCTATCTGAACTTTATTTGATATCTATTTCAATACTTGACCAACTCCTGCAACAACAAACTCAAGTAACGCGTCTATTATTTGCATAGAAAATGATTTGATTTTGGAGTATGAGTTTGATACGTTTTGATTTGACTTAGAGGTCAATTTGAGGATGGTGGAATTTGATTTTGAGTTTGATGACCAAACTCGACGAGCGGAAGATTTGTATCGAGTTAAAATGGACACTTTGGCTTTGATGAAAAAAATTGATTTTTGGGACGATTAGAGTCGACAAATGAATTTGAAGAAATCTGATTGAATGTTTGGGTGTAAGTAGACTCGGTGAGAATTTGATTTACACCAAGTTTCCTATGTATCCACTTTTTTGGTGGAATCAAATCACCGTAGATCCGGACAAAAATAAATTTTGTATTTGGGTTTGATCGTGAGCTCATTTGGGGGTGGTGATTGAACTCGACGAGCTTGTAACTTTACAACGAACGGGCTACGTATTTGACAAGTCCGAGTAAAATCGGGCGTAGTTCCGAAAAGAACGAATTTACTTTGTTTTTGGCGATTGAATTCGACAAGCCTTGGCTTTGTATTGACGGTCCTACGTATCTCTTGGAAGAGAATCAAATCACTCGTAGTTCCAACATAAACATGAATTAATTTGTTTGGTTCTGACCTCTTATTCATTTAAGAGTGAATTTAGAGGTTGAAGGCTGTACCCGGTGTATTTTTAGGATTTAATATCGGGTTACTTACGTAGCCGATATGAGGCGTCAAGTCTTTAAGTAATTCTATTGAAATCAAGTTTATATTTGGCGAAACTTTATTTGAGGTTTTTGTTGAAGTCGATTTTGAGGTTGACCCACTAGAATTAATTGGCAACGAATATTTGACAAGTTTAATTTTATACTCTGATCAAAATCGAATTCTTAATTTATTCCAATTATAATTTTGATATTTTAGTGGGTAACTTTGCAATTAATCATATTTTGAGAAAATGTTTTAAGCATATACACGTGTGTATTTGTGTTCACTGCCCACTATTTGTTCTATACAGTTTTTTTTTTGATACAATGCAAAGATTCGGGGGATTAGACGCGACTAACCCACCGCCCGATGGCGTCCCAACGGACGAGATCTACGATCTCAGCTGGAACGCAGTCAGCAACAAATTGTGAGGACAACCCCAGGTGCGCCAGACGACCCGCCGCCCGGTTACCCTCCCTGAAGATGTGTGCAAAGGTGACCCGCTCGAAAGAACGACAGAGGCCCAGAGCATCCGAAATCGTCATCTCGATCTCCCACGGACACTGCCCTATCCCCCGCAGAGCGTTGATGATGGTGAGGAAGTCACCTTCAACCACCAGGCGCGCGAAGCCGCGCTTTGAGGCTTCCAAGAGACCATCGATAAGGCCGTAGCATTCCGCCTGCACAGCTTTCACCAACCCATGGCTACGAGCACCACAATAGAGAACTCTTCCCTGACCATCCCGGATGACGAAGCCAGAAGCAGCACAGTTTGAGGCAGTCTGAGCGCCATCAAAATTGAGCTTGACATGGTCATCCTCAGGCTTTTTCCATCTTACTACTTTCGGTTTTGTGTTTCTCTTTCTCGGGGGGGGGGGGGGGGGGGTTGTCTTGGTTTGTCATGATCGTCTATTTGTTCGTCAGTTTGAGCTCTTCTCCAAGCCTTCATATATTGTTTTATATTTTTAATCCATTCTTCCATCGTTCTGAAGTTATTGTTGCCGAAAATGATTCTGTTTCTCATTGACCAAATGCCCCAAAGGCCAAAAGCAAGGATTGATTTTTGTTCCAAGGGTAATTGATGGAAAATCTCCGAGATTATATCCTTGTATAACTTGTTTCTTTTGTCAGTGTTTCAGATTGTTTGTTCGATCTTCCTATGAAGGATAAAGAGGACTGGCATTCAGAAAAGAGATGGGTGTTGTCTTCCTCATAGTAGGAGCATAGGGGACATTCTAGGGGCATATGGATCCCTTTATTTTGTAGTCTTACTTTTGTCGCGGTTCCGTTTAGTAGGTTTTTCCATAGAAAGTTTTTAATCTTCGGTGGGCAGTCAATCTTCCATATCCAGTCCAATGTGTCAGAATTGGTCCTTCTAGTTGTCGTTACATAATTTAAAGCACTAGCAGTAGAAAACCAACCATTTTTACTAGGTTTCCAGTATAGTCTATCTTCCAAGTCGTTAGCGGGGATATAGACATTCAGAATTTTGTCGACGGTATCCGATGGTAGGAAAATACTTAGTTTTTCTTTATCCCACTTCTTGTTTCATAAATCGGTCGATTGTATCCTCTTCATCTATTTGGTCCAAGACACATTTTTCTCGCAGGTTCCCTTAGTTTAGGACCCAATTATCCTTCCAAAATCTTACGGTTTTCCCGTTCCCAACTTGCCAGATCAGTCTTGTACAGAATTCATCTTTGATGTCCATCAATTTCGCCCATTGCCAGGAACAATTTCTTTTCTATTGATAATTCCAAATGCTTTCATTTTTGAGGTATTGCTTAATGAGCTTAACCCATTCATTTTGTGGCTCTACCAGAATTTTTCAAAGCAATTTCATTTGTAACGCTTTGTTCATGTTTTTTTTTGTCTTATGTAGTCCCAATCCTCATTCTTTTTTCGGTATGCAGACTTTATCCCACGCAATCAGTGGTTTATATTGAGGGTATTTGTTCCAGAGGAAACACCTATTTAGTCGGTCCAGATCGTTGTGGATACTATTGAGGGTCTTTTTTCGGAGCATGAAGTTTTGCATAATGTAGCTTGGTTTCGCCGCTAGATTAGCTTTTACTAGGATCGCTCGTCCTTGTTGGGTGAGTTCATTAGCTCTCCACCTAGTCAGTTGGTTCTTTGTTTTCCCAATGATTTCTTCAAACGTGTCTTTATTCACTCTACCATTTATTATGGGGCACCCGAGGTATTTTTCTAGAGCAGCATGGTTTGTTATTTGTAAGCAAGATTGGAGTCGTTGGCGTTGTTCGTGTATGATTCCTTTTGTGGCTTGGAAAGCAGATTTCTAAAAGTTTACTTTTTGTCCTGAGATCTCACAATATTCATCGATTATATTTTTAACCATTCTACAGGCTTCCGGGGTTGCTTTAGCAAAAATCATAATGTCATCTCATCAGCAAAGGAGAGGAAAGGGATCGAAGGTCCACTTCTTGAGGATTTTACACCGATAGTGTTATTATATTGCCCACTATGTCGTTGTTATTTTCGAGCCAAGATTTCTGATAACTCCCTCCTTTGATGAAAATCGGAATAATTGTTTCAAAGGCTTTGACAGGATGTTTGTGTCAAAGGACTTGGAGGAGTAACAATTGATGAAATACAAAACATATTTTATAAGTCCGTATATTATTTAATCTTATTATATACTTCCTTTATATTATATATATATATATGTTTGACTAATCTTTTCAGGAAGTATTTCGAGATGATATCTTTCCTTTAGTACATATTGAGGAGATCAAATTCAAATAAGATCATGGCTTCAGAGTATCCATAAATAGAAGATTCAAGATCAAGCCATGATTCGAAAGAGCCATTGATGAAGATCTGGTGTTGAAGACCCTCACGCTCCTTGCTCTTATATAAAGGAAAGGAAGGAGAAGACAGGACCACGAAGTGCTACACGAGCTTTCAGTCATTCAAGCAAGATTTGTCTTCCAAAGTGTCTCTCTGCTAAGCGCTCAAGAGTTTGTTGTTTATTTCAAAGCCATTGAGAGTCACTGTGAGGTTATAGGATATATTCATTTATAGTGTTACTCGAGAGTTTATAACTCGGGAAGTTGCACTAGGCTATTGATTTGTGAGAGTAAGAGGATTGTACTAGATAGTTGAGATATGTGGGGCTCTTCTAGATTGGTCTAGGACTCCAAGGGAACGTGAGTTGACTAGATTGCAATTGTATAAGAGAGAGGCTTCTCGGTGAGCTATTAGGATCCTAAGCTAAGCGAATCAATAAAGCCTTTTGAATCCTAGTGTTGTGGAAGAACCCTAGACGGGGACGTAGGCCAAGTTCGTGCTGAACCTCGTAAACAATTACTCGTGTTCTTTACTTATTGCTTTACCTTATTTCCGCACTTAGTTCGATTTTCTAACTTTGTGATTCAGGTTTAATCTCAAAAGTTTTGGTACAAGCTCCAAAAGTCTTGAGACTTTCTGCGAAAAACGGGCATACTCTATTCAACCCCCCTTCTAGAGTATCTTTATATTACTTTGTTTTACTTTATCGAACCTTCAATTGGTATCAGAGCTTTACTCACTGTTTTTGATCTCACAATCTTGTGAGTTTTCGATCATGTCTGGTGAAGCAAGCGGAGGATTTGCACAGGGAAGGACCACAAGTAGACCACCACTCTTTGTAGGAAACAGCTTTGTCCACTGGAGATCTTTGATGAAGATGTTCATCATAGACCAAGATCTAGAGCTTTGGTACATTATAGAGAATGGTCCGAAGATTCCAGAGAAAGATGGACCAAATGATACCAAATTTGCAAAGAAGGAGTCTGAATACAGCCAAGCAGATCTTGAAACCATCTCCAAAAACTACAGGGCTATTAACTTACTTTATTATGGTCTTAACACTGATGAGTTTAACCGTATTTCATCTTGTAGGTCAGCTAAAGAGATTTGGGACAAATTGGTCATCACCTATGAAGGAACGAGCCAAGTAAAAGACACCAAGATCAGCATCTTCCTTAGAAAGTATGAGCTCTTCAAGATGAAGTCTGATGAGTCAATCAAGGCCATGTTCACACGATTAACAGAAATCACCAACAACCTTGAATCTCTCGGCAAGAGCTTTACCAACGTCGAGAAAGTGAGGAAGATACTGAGGTGCCTTCTAAAGAAGAAATGGGGTCCAAAAGTAACAGCTATAGAGGAAGCCCAGGACCTCACCACTCTACCCCTTGATGACCTTCTTGGGAAGCTGATCACGCATGAGATGATCCTTAATGAAGACGATGGAGAACTTCGAGCTAGCACTAAGAACTTGGCACTCAAGTCTAAGAAGGATGAGCCCAAGGATGGATATGATTCCGAAGATGAGGATGACAATGAGGATGATCCCTTTGCTCTTATCACAAGAGGCCTTGCTAGAATTCTCAAAATGAAGAAGCAATTCAACAACAAGGATGGATCAGAGTCTTCAAAATTTCGAGGTAAGCCTCAATATAACAAGTATGAAAAGAATACTAAACCGTTGTCTTGTTTTGAATGTGGTGAAACAGATCATATTGTGAAGGACTGCCCTCAAAAGACAAAGAGCTAGCCCAAGAAAGGTGACAAATGGAAGAAGAAAGCCATGGTGGCAACTTGGAGTGATTCCGACTCTGACTCCGACGATGAGAAGGCCAACATTTGTCTTATGGCCTTAGAAGATGAATCCCACGATGAAAAGCTTGAAGCTACTGTAAGAGAACTTATGGAAAGTCCAAAAGAGGTATTATCGGAATTCCTTTCCAATATGATTGTCAATGAAGAGAAGCTTATTGCCCAAACTAACATTCTTATTAAGAGAACTGTGGACCAGGAAAGAACTATTGAGGATCTGTCCATGAGGGTCAAAGGTCTTGAAGCTTCTTATTCAGGTCTTGACATTAAAGTCAAGATGCGTGACTCGGAGAAATCTGAACTCAAGCAAGATCTCTCCTCTCTAAGAAACGAGCATCATGACTTAGAGAACGAGAAGATCTCCCTGAATAATAAGATTCAAGACCAACAGACAGCCCTCATAAGTTTTACCAAATCCAAAAGTACTCTCGATAGGATGTTGGGTGAGCAACAAAGCTCTCTAAACAAAAGTGGTATTGGTTACAATCCAAAGTTTTTAAAGAAGCAACACATTACCACTTTTGTAAAGGCAAAGGGAAGCAGAACCTCTCCTATATGTCACCATTGTGCTAGAAAGGGACATGAAAAATAGACATGCCCTTATAAAAGAAAGGATCCATATATTATTCGCAATACATTTCCTGTTCATTTGAGAAAAGAACGGATAACATAAGTTTGGGTCCCAAAAGGCACTATTTTACCAAATATGGTTTACCCCAACAATGGATCAAAATTTGCTTATTGGTCTAGCCACAAAGGTTGATGTTTGTCTTGCAGGAGATCACCAAGGTGAAAGAACACAAATGGATTATCGATAGTGGATGCTCGAGACATATGAGTGGGAAGAGTTCTCTCTTTCATGATCTAAAGGAGCAATCCACGGGAACAATCACTCTTGGTGACAAAGGGAAATGCGACATCATTGGTATTGGTAGTGTTGGAAGTGATTCCAGCCATAGTATTAAAAATGTCTATCTTGTTAATGGTTTGAAGTATAATCTGCTTAGTGTCTCTCAATTATGTGATAGTGGTAACAATGTCAGATTTAACAAGAAAAGATGTATAGTGTGCAAAAAAGATACAGGTGAAGTTATATTGACTGCATACCATTACAACAATATATACGCCGTAAATGCTGATCAAGTGGCACAAGGAAGCTTAACTTGTCTAAAGGCTTTGACGAACGATCCAAAGATTTGGCACAGGAGACTCGGTCATGTGAGTCCACATACACTACAGAAGCTTGTGTCCAAAGGGCTTGTAAGAGGGCTACCTGAAATGGAGTTCAAAGGTATTGACATGTGCAACGCATGCACACGAGGTAAACAAACACTGAAACACGTAGCTCGTTCAAACCCAAAAAGGTTGTAAGTTCTTCTAGACCCCTTGAACTTTTACATATGGATTTATGTGGTCCTATTCGAGTCAAATCTCCCAATGGTAAAAAGTACATGCTAGTTGTTGTTGATGATTTTTCTAGATATACTTGGATTGCTTTTTTAAAAGAAAAATCAGAGGCCTTATTTGAGTTTTCAAAACTTTGTAAGGAGTTGCAAACTTTAAGAAACGAGCCCATAGTGTCAATTCGGAGTGATCATGGTAGGGAGTTTGATCAACTTCAATTTGATTTGTTTTGTGCTAAATATGGCATCTCCCATAAATTTTCTGCTCCTAGGACACCTCAACAAAACGGGGTTGTGGAACGCAAGAACCGCACCTTAGAGGATATGGCCAGGACTATGCTTTTAGAAAATGCATTACCTAAAACCTATTGGGATGAAGCTATTAACACAGCTAACTATATTTTGAATCGTTGTCTTATTCGTTCCATCTTAAAGAAAACTCCTTATGAACTTTTCAAAGGCCGCAAACCACTTATATCTTATTTTAAACCCTTTGACTGTACTTGTTTTGTTCATAACAATGAAAAAGATAACCTTGGGAAATTTGATGCGCGTATTGATGAAGGTATATTTCTTGGCTATTCCACGAGTAACAAAGCTTATAGAATCTTCAATAAAAGGACCCAGGTAGTTGAAGAAAGTATACATGTTATTTTTGATGAATGCAATGACGGTGCTTTGAGTGAAAGTGTTGCAGATATAGATCTTAACATCCATGAAGAGAACAAGGAAGGTGATGATACTGCTGCCAAGAACACGGAGAAGAGGAACATGCAGGAACCGATTCTTAATACTGAAGAATTGGCCCAAGGTGCTGAAGATTCGTCCAAAGCCCTTGGTGTCTAATCCAACAGTGTTGAGACGTCAGAAACTGCTGTAACTGAACCTAACAGGACCACGGAGTCAGATGTACTACAAGTCAATCCTACTAGTGTGACGAATCAAGGAGCTGAGACTAGCAAAAGGAAATTCAAATACTCCTCATCACACTCTTTAAGGGATATCATTTCTGACCCTACTTCTAGTGTTCAAACTCGTTCTAAACTTAAAGATCTTTGTGCTTTTCACACGTTTGTTTCTCTTATTGAGCCAAAGAAGGTAGATGAGGCACTACAGGAGCCAGACTGGATCATTGCTATGCAAAGTGAGCTTAACGAATTTGAAAGGAACAAAGTCTGGACCTTGAAGCCTAGGCCAAAGCATCAATCAGTCATTGGCACTCGATGGGTATTTCGAAACAAGCTAGATGAGAATGATAAGATTGTGAGGAACAAGGCAAGGCTTGTTGCCCAAGGCTACAATCAAGAGGAAGGTATTGACTACGAGGAGACCTTTGCTCCCGTAGCCAGGCTTGAAGCTATTCGCATTCTATTGGCATTTGCATCTTTTATGAGCATAAAGTTATATCAAATGGATGTTAAGTGTGCTTTTCTTAATGGTTTCTTAGAGTAAGAAGTTTATGTGGCTCAACCCCCAGGTTTTGAAAGTTCAGAATTTCCCAATCACGTTTATAAACTTGACAAAACGCTTTATGGTTTGAAACAAGCCTCAAGAGCTTGGTATGAGCGCCTGTTAAAATATCTTTTAGAAAATGATTTTACAAGGGGGTTGTTGTTGCAGGAGGTAATCGTCAAGTATGAAATAATTATCAAATAAAGTTCAGACTGACTTTCCTGTCTCAGCAAATAAATACAAGACTTCCTCCCGTTGTAGTAAGAGAAAAGTCAGGATCGAATCCACGAGGAAGCACGTCAGCAGTTCTCAGGTAGCTATCAGATTCTCACAGACACAGCAGAAAAGACAGAAACACAGAAAGGAAAGAAACAAATAAATCCGGCAAGGGCAACTAAAATAAAAGCAGAAAATTAACTAAAACAGAAAAGACAAAGCAAAACAAAAACTAAAACGAGGACACAGAAGCTACTCGATCTCGAGTAAGCTGTCCTCTATCTCGACAAAGAAAAGTGCAAAAACAGAAAACAGAAACGAAGGCAAACAACTCGACAAAGACAGCTCTACTCGACCTCGACAAGAGGTACTCGATATCGACTAGAGAAACTCGACAGAAACTAAAAATCGATGAAAACAGAAGCAAATCAACTCGACCTAGACAAAGCCCTACTCGAGATCGACTAGATGCACTCGATCTCGAAAAAGGCTCCTCTATGTCGACAAGAACAGAAACTTAAAAGAACGTAAATTGCAATTGCTCAAGCCCAAATTTAGCTTTTCGACAGAAAATAACTTCAATATATTAAAAAGACTCCCAAGACCAGGGTATCAACACCACAACGATAACCATGCAAAACGATACATAAAGGCATAAAAGATCATACTTTCCATCAAATAACTTTCGTTATTAACAAATAGGCATATAGAGGCTCTCGCATAAACCCTAATTGTTACTAACCCTTTTCACATAATTAACCCAAGTTGCATTAAGATCACTTTCGCTTCAATAATACAAACAAGGATCACCTTCAACTCTCGCAAAAGAATCATGCTCATAGGGATAGAAGATGAATCGCACAAAAATCTGACCTTTATCGCATCGCCTCACATGGCCACCGTCGGGCTCACCCCAGCCTCAGAAGTGGGTGGACTACTCACGCCTCATCGCAATAACAGACATTGATGTAAAAGAAGAAACTTGCATTAAAACTAAATTCAAAGCCTTTACAATCTTGGCAATCAACTTTCGCAGAAAGCCAAAACCTTAAAAACCTCTGATAACTCCCTCCCTTGATGAAAATCGGAAAAGATGTTCCAAAGGCTTTGACAGGTCTTTTGTGTCAAAGGCCTTGGAGCATTAACAGTGTTGATGAAATACAAAACCTGCTCTATATGTTATTATTCGTATATTATCTTATTATATACTTCCTTTATATTATATATATTCGTTGGACTAACCATTTCAGGAAGTATACAATCGAGATTACATCCTTCCTTTTACTTGTTGAGAAGATCGGTTCAAAAATGGATCATGGCCTAGAAGTATCCTTAAATAGAAGATCCAAGATCATACCTGATTCTAAGGAGCCGTTGGAAGATCTGGCGTTAAAGATCCACACGCTCCTCACTATCTCTATGCTATTATATAAAGGAAAGGAAGGAGAAGACAGAAACAAGTGCTATACACGAGCTACATTCATTCAAGTGATCTGTCTTCCAAGTGTCTCTCTGCAAAGCGCTCAAATAGTTTGTTGTTTATTTCAAAGCCTTTGAGAGTCACTGTGAGCTTATAGGATATATTCATTTCAAGTGTTACTCGAGAGTTTACAACTCGGGAAGTTGCACTAGGCTGTTGATTTTGCGAGAGTTAGAGGATTGTACTAGATAGCTGAGAGAGGTGGGGCTCTTCTAGATTGGTCTAGGACTCCAAGGGAACGTGAGTTGACTAGATTGCAATTGTATAGGAGAGAGGCTTCTCGGTGAGCTATTAGGATCCTAAGCTAAGAAATCAATAAAGCCTTTGAATCCTAGGGTTGTGGAAGAACCCTAGGCGGGGACGTAGGCCAGTTGTGCTGAACCTCGTAAACAATTACTCGTGTCCTTTACTTTCTTGCTTTACCTTATTTCCGCACTTGGTTCGAATTGTTTAACTTTGTGTTTCAGGTTTTCTCAAAGGGTTTGGCACTATCCTCAAAAGCCTTGAGAATATTTGCGAAAAACGGGCATACTCTATTCAACCCCCCTTCTAGAGTATTTCTATATTACATTGTCTTACACTTACGAACCTTCAATTGTTTAACTTTGTGTTTCAGGTTTTCTCAAAGGGTCTTGGCTGCTTTGGATCAATCCAAAGCAGCCAAGACTCCCATGAGCTCAACATTGTCTCTAGATCAAGACAAGACTGGAACAAGTGTCAATCAAAAGGAGTATCGAGGAATGATTGAATTTTTATTATATCTCACAGCTAGTAGACCTGACATTATGTTTAGTGTTTGCATGTGTGCTAGGTTTCAAGCTGATCCAAAAGAATCTCACCTCGTGGTTGTGAAGAGGATCTTTCGATATCTCAATGGCACTAAGGAACTTGGACTATGGTACCCAAAGCAAAAGGACTTCACTTTAATTGGATATTCTGATGCAGATTTTGCAGGCTACAAGGTGGATAGAAAGAGCACATCAGGATGTTGCCAATTCTTAGGAGCATCCTTGATCAGCTGGCACTCAAAGAAGCAAAACTCAGTCTCTCTATCCACTGCAGAAGCCGAATACATTGCAGCTGGAGCTTGTTGCTCCCAAATCCTTTGGATAGCTCAACAAATGCGAGATCTTGGTATCAACCTCAAGGGTATCCCAATTAAGTGTGACAATCAGTGTTCTAAAAATCGCGCCTAGGCGCCGCCTAGGCACCGCCTGGGCGCTAGGCGGGAGGCCACCTAGGAATTTTTACGCCTAGGCGGGCCTCTAGGCAGATTTCCGCCTAGACACTGTCTTGTCCTGCCTAGGCGCCGCCTAGACCCCGCCTAGTCCCGCCTAGACCCCGCCTAGCCCGACGATTATTCAATTTTAGCTTCTAGACATGTGAATAGCCGACTTAGGGTTTTTTTATCCCATAAGTCGGGATGTATTTGCTTTTGAGTCGAATCTATGGTTTTGGATTTTAGGAGGCTTAGAGTCGCTAGTCGGACATGTATTTTTGCGTTTATTAACTTTAGTGTTAGTTAAGGACCACAAATTTGGGTTTATAACCGATATTATAGATTATTATTGCATTATATGAATTATTGATATGTGTTATGTGTTAAAATATAAAGTAACAATCATGTTTGTTCTAAGTCCGCCTAGGCGCCGCCTAGGCACCCGCCTAGCTGCCTAGGCGCTAGGCGACTACCCACCGCCTAGCGGCCGCCTAGCGCCTTTTAGAACATTGGTGACAATACAAGTGCCATCTCCATCACTAAGAATCCTGTTCAGCATTCAAGGACCAAACATATTGATGTAAGGCATCATTTCATTAGAGATCATGTCGAAAAAGGTGATGTGTCCATATCTTTTATTTCTACTGATTATCAATGGGCTGACATTTTTACTAAGCCTTTGGCAGAGGACAGGTTCACCTTCATTAGACGAGAGATTGGGATGCTTGACAAGGATGCACTTTCGTAGGGGGAGCTTTCCCTTTACGAAAGATAAACTCCACTCAGTGTCAAGACCTTTGAGAGTTATGTCAAGGTCTGCTAACTGAACAGTGGAGTATATATATCGGATCATATATTTTTGGTTAATATCTTTTTAGATATTTAATCAATTATATTTGTTTTAAACGGATTTCAGAAATTGCCTATTTTTCTATGATTTTCTTAACCGTTAAGATATTTTATTTTTTGGAAAAAGATTTTAGTTACCTTGTCCGATTTTAATGGTTATTTGAATTTGAATTTGAATTTGGAAACTTTTCAAATCTTAGCAAGTAATGATTTCCTTACTTGGAACCCTAAACCCATCCCATCGATCCGTCACCCTCTCTCTCTACTTAAACCCACTCTGTACCCGATTAATCCACACTCAGATTTTACCCAACCCTTTCCACTCCTTCATCTTCAACCTCTCAAGAAACCCTAACCAATTACCTCCATGGCACCCAAAACCAAGAAGGCCGTCACTCCCAAAAGACTTGGCGCCACCCCCAAGGGACGCCAGGCCACTGCTACTTCTCCCACACCCGAACCTGCTACTCAAGCCATCATCCCAGCCGCTGTCCAGAGCACCATTAAGGCGAGTACGGCCACAGCTCCCAAAAGCTCTCAGAAGCGCGCTGCTAAGAAACCCCTGAGTGCTAAACAAAAGGGGAAGAGAAAGATCTTGGCCGAGGAAGAGGATGAGGAGGAAGAGGAAGACGACCTTGATGCCGCCCTGGAAAGAGACGCTGCCAGGGAAGCCGAGGAGGAGGCCCTAAGGAAGAAAAAGGCCGATGAAGAGGCCGAGACTGCTAAGAAGCTCGCTGAGGAAGAGGCTGAGCGGATTCGGAAGGAAGCCGAAGCCGAGGTGGTTCAGTCCGAGGAGGTTCCTGAAGAAGAAGAGGAAGAGGAAGAGCATGAGGAATCCGGAGAGGACGAGGAACCTGAAGGTGATGAGGCGGGGTCCGGTGAGGACTCGGGGTCTGAGGAAGAGGAGGAAGAAACTCCCTCTCCTTCTCCTCCTCCTCCCCCGTCTCCGAAGAAGCGGAAAGCCCCTACTCCAGTCGAGCCTCCATCCCCTAAGCGTACCAGGAAGGGCCCTGTCAAGAACCTTGTAGCGCCCGTCAAGAAAGCTGCTCCAACTGTTGCTCGCAGAAAGAATGCAGACCCCCCGGCCTATATCCAGGTAAATCAATCCTTGCCCGCCTCATGGTTTTTAGATGCTGAGACTGCTGGCAAGTGGGTAGACGAGTTTCGTACTCGTAAGCTCAGCTGTTCAGATTTTTTAGATTTCAATTTCTTTGAAGCTTTGAAGATGCCCTGCATTGAGCTCCTCAAAAATTCCCCAGCCTGGACTCTTCTTAACCGAGAAACCGTCTACTACCCTGAGCTTACCCGACTCTTCTACATAAACCTAAAAGCCAAAAACGAAACTGATGGTTGGTCTTTGGAGACTATTGTCAAAGGGGTTAGAATCTCTCTCAACCCCAATGACTTTGCAGATCTCCTAGGCTTACCTACCCCTGTTCCACCAGCTGAAATCCACCCCTCAAAAGAGAACTGCATCATCCTATCCCGAGCCAAATATCTCCTACCCGAAGCGGCCAACAGCACCTCAAAGCAACTCACCCACTCATCCCTAACCCTTGAGGCCAAGATCATTTTTAACATCATTGTTAGATGCCTCTTACCCCGTCTCAACTCTGGCGCACTCCTAACCGACAATGCCATGGTCTTGCTCTACCGCATTCTTAATGGCTGTTGTGAGCGGAATCTGCCATGTTTTACAGCAACTTTTATATCGATTTCTGTATACATTTGCATTTATATGGGCTAGAATAGTACAGAATCTGTGTAGTTTAATGTTTATTTGCCAAATTATGGAATCTACACCAGTTTCTGTTTAAATCGCAGAAATCGAAGCATTTACAGCAATTCTACAGAAGGTCGGAAAAGCTCGGAAAAACACTACAGAAGGCCAAGATCAAAGCAGCGGAGCGAGCTTGAGGACCAGGTCTACTCGATCTCGAGTGACCTTGGTCGAGCTCGACAAGGCATGTCCGAGCAGACATAGTCAAGCAGCCCTGATCGAGCAAGCCAGCACCCGAGCTCCAGAACCCAACTCGACCTCGACAAGCCTTGGTCGAGGTCGACGAAGCCCCAGCGGACACACCCGGAGTCGTCGAGGAGCAGCTACCCGAGGAGCACTCGCTGCTAGCGAAGACCCGCACTCGCTGCAGCGGATCGCTCGCTGCCGCGGACCCAACCCCGCTGCCAGCGGATGGAGTCCATCGAGGAGACCTGTCCGAGCAACTCGAGATCGACGAAGCCCTGGAGTACTTGTCCGAGCAGTCCAAGCTAGCCCGAGGAGATCCACCCGACAAGCCTTGTCGACAACCTACACCAACTCGAGGTAGACTTGGCTATGTCGAGGTCGACGAGGACCAGTGAGCCCAGATGAAGCCATGTCGAGCCAGAGTCAGCCAGGCCGACTCAGTCAACTCGAGATCGAGTTGATCTACTCGAGGTCGACTTGGCCAAAATTCCAGAAACTTCTCGAGATGCCCTGTCCGACTAGGATTTGACGTTACTTGGTCGCGAAGGAGAGGAAATCTATCCAGATCTATCCGATTTCATGAAGATTCTATCCGATCTATCCTGTTCTATCTATGGAAGGCGGAATCTATCCACTTGAAGACATACTTACCTATTTAGTTTTATCCTTTTCCTTATGGATTTAATTCCATCAACATTTATTTATCTTTTCATAGTTATAGATATAATTTAGATATAGATAGATATCTTTATCCTAGAATAGCTAGGGAAGATTAGCTATAAATAAAGCCCTAGGGGCTGGTTTTTCAGGCATTCCAGAACACAATTCAATTCAGAGACAAGTAGTAGTTTAGGAGTTTAAAGGTTTTTAAGGTTTTGGCGGTTTACGACAGTTGATTGCCAGAATTGTAAACATCTTTGGATTTAGTTTTATACAAGTTATTTCTTTCATCAATTCAATGTCTGCAATTGAGATGAGGAGCGAGTAGTCCACCCACTTCTGGGGCTGGGGTGAGCCCAACGGTGGCCATGTGAGGCGATGCGATAAAGGTCAGATTTTTGTGCGATTCATCTTCTATCCCTAAGAGCATGATTCTTTTGCGAGAGTTGAAGGTGATCCTTGTTAGTATTATTGAAGCGAGAGTGAATTTAATGCAACTTGGATTAATTATGTGAAAAGGGTTAGTAACAATTAGGATTTATGCGAGAGCCTCTATATGCCTAGTTGTTGATAACGAAAGTTATTTGATGGAAAGCATGATCTTTATGCCTTTATGTGTTGTTTTGCATAGTTATCGTTGTGGTGTCGAAACCCTGGCCTTAGAAGTCTTTTAGTTTATTGAAGTTAAAATCTGTTAAATTTCTGCATTCTGTTAAATTTCTGCAATTTTAAAGTTTCTGTCAGTTTCTGTTCTTAGTCGAGATCGAGTGGAGCTTTGTCGATCTCGAGTTAGCCAGGTCGAGGTCGAGTTGGCCTGTCTTCGTCGAGTTGTTTGCCTTTGTTCTTTATTTTCTGTTTTCTATTACTGTTAGTCGATCTCGAGGACAGTTTGGTCGAGATCGACCAAACTTCTGTGTCCTTGCCTTTCGTTTTTGTCTTTGCTTTCTTTTCTGTCTTTGTTTGCTTGTTTTATTTCTGTCTTTTAGTTTCTGTTTTTGTTGCCCTTGCCGGGATAGTTGCCCTTGCTGGGATTATTTGTTTCTTTTATTGTCTGTTTTATTCCTGCTTCTGTTTCTGTGCTTTTCTGCTGTGTTGCTGCTGTTACTGTGAGATTTACAGCTACTTGAGAAACGCTGACACGCTTCCTCGTGGATACGATCCTGACTTACTCTTACTGCATTGGAGGAGTCTTGTATTTATTTGCTGAGGCCTGAGTCTGGTTTGATTTATTTTTGTATTTCATACTCGATTCCATCCGCATACAACAAATTGGCGCCGTTGCCGGGGAAGCAATCAATCGCGCCTTAGGTAGTCAGTTCTCACGGTTTACTTGAGTGAATTCGCAGGTGTATGCGCCGTTCTGGTATCCCGCCTGAGTATTACGGCTTAGACGAACCAGAGCGCCTTTTACACATCAGGAATAGACTTCAAAGAGCCATGGCGGACGCAGAGACGCAAGAACAACTGATCCAGCAGCTTAGGGCAGAAATAGCCGCTAACAATGCTGCTCTCGCCGCTGAGAGAGCAGAAAAAGAGCAAGCACAAGCTGAGCTTGCCCGATATCCAACTACTGCAGAGGACTATATGCATCCCACACTCGTCGTGCCTGAATCGGCGATTCTTATCCCTGAAAACTCCTATGAAATCCGCACTCAATTTCTAATTGAACTTAAAAATCATGCTTTTCATGGGAATTTTAATGAATGTCCTCTCGAGCACATTATAAACTTTTCTGACATGTGCCGTACACTTGCTGAAGGTACCACTCTGGAGTACATCAAGATGAAGGCTTTCCGTTGGTCTCTCGCTGGCCCAACACTGCAATGGTTAGTAG
Source organism: Persicaria tinctoria (assembly GCA_037127255.1). Lineage (NCBI taxonomy): Eukaryota > Viridiplantae > Streptophyta > Magnoliopsida > Caryophyllales > Polygonaceae > Persicaria > Persicaria tinctoria. The sequence goes on along the minus strand of JBANSL010000012.1, from coordinate 33,222,339 downwards.
GGCTCAAACCACGAAGCCTCACAACATGGGCCCAAGTAGAGCAGGAGTTTCTCGACAAATTCTTTCCTCCTGCCAAGACAGCACTCCTACGCCAAAAGATCACAGCTTTCAAACAAAAACCTGGGGAACCACTGGCAAAAGCATGGGAGCGCTACAAGGAGCTGCTGCGATCCTGTCCTACTCATGGACAACCACCTTATGTAGTTCAGGAGATTTTCTTCAATTCTCTTGATCAAGTCACCAAGGACAGGATCAACAACTATACGCGCTATGAGTTCCTAACCATACCACCAATTGAAGCATGGGGTATCCTGGATAAGCTCACCAACTACGACAACAAATATGGGGCTCCTGCAAACTATGATGAAAAGGCCTACGCTAGGCCAGCACCATCTATGCCCCTATATGAGCCAGCAAAGGAGGTTGATCCAGACGTTAGGGAACAGTTCTACAGAGATCAGAATAGGAAACTAATCAAGCAAGTCAAATACCTCTCTGTAAATCAGCCTTGCATAGAATGCGGATCACAGAGGCACACCACCACTGAGTGCCCACATGCAGAGCAAGTCAGGCTGGCAGAGCATCATGAGGAAGCTGCTTACGCAGGGGGTCCAAATCGCTATATGGGGGACCAGAGGTTTCAGCAGCCACAATGGAACCAGGGAGTCCCTAGGAACCCCCCGCCCTACAGAGCTCCAGGACATCCTGAAAGAGACCAGAAAAAGGATGATATACAGACAGTCCTGGAGGAGATGCGGAGAAACCACGCAGAAACTAGACAATCTTTCAACTCTGTCTATACTCAGATGCAAGGTGTCAACTCTAGGCTTGGGGAAATTGATACCTGGAGGAAAACAGTCGATACACAGATTGGTCAACTGGCAGCAGCAATCCCCAAACAGTCGGGCGCTCTCCCTGGATCTTCAGAACCAAATCCAAAGGGAAAGACTGGACACATCGCTGCTGTAAAACTCAGAAGCGGCCATCAATTGCAAGAGCCAGAGGTCGAGAAGCAGCAGAACAGCGAGGAACAGCAAGTCGAGGTCGACAAGCCCCTGGTCGATCTCGAGGAGCCTCTGGTCGACAAATCTGCAGCAACTCCGACATCTGTTCTGCCTCCGATTCAGAAAAAGAAGCTGCCTTTCCCAATAAAATCTCTCAAGGACCCAGCGGAGAAAAAGTTTCAGCGCTTCATCAAGATGCTTCAGAAACTGAATGTCACCATTCCATTTACAGAAGCTCTCAATGAAATGCCTTCCTACGTCAAGTTCCTGAAGGAGATTCTGAGCAAAAAGCGATCAATGGCAGAAATTACAGAGGAATGCAGCCAGCTGGACATTCTAGAAAAGCGGCCGGATCCAGGTAAGTTTTCTATATCTATTGGATTTGGTCCATACAGAATTAATGCCCTATGTGATCTTGGAGCTAGTGTCAGTATTATGCCTTTAACGGTTTGGTCCAAGATTAAGATAGGTGCACTGGAGCCTGTGGATGCTAGACTGTATATGGCCAACAACACGGTGGTCATTCCAACAGGCATGGTGGAGAATGTCCCAGTACAAGTAGGTAAATTCTTCGTTCCTGCTGATTTCCTAATTATTGATATGCAAGAAGATCCTGCTTGTCCAATTATTCTAGGGAGACCATTCTTGGCGACGGTGGATGCAAATATAAGCGTACGGAAAGGAGTGCTCACTTTCAGCATCAGCGATGAGGTGATTGAGTATTCCTTCAACAAAACTGAACAGCACACTGGTCCCATGGAGGAGGTCAAATCTATCTCAGCTGGCTACATCACCTGCGGGGAACCAACGGTCAGAAATATGACCCCTGAGGAGCTGGAAAAGAGGGACATGGAGGCCCAGGTGGAGGAAATCATGGCAATCCTCAAGGAGAACAAAGGAGCTAAGTATGGGGTCAGGCCAGAACTACTCGATCTCGACAAAGGCCTAGTCGAGGTCGACCACCCCCCGGAGCCACCAGCATCAGCTTCGTCGAACAGCAAACCAGAGGGACGGGCCGTACTCGAGGTCGACAAAGAGCTGGTCGATCTCGACCACCAGCCGCGGAGCCCAGATCCTTCTTCGTCAAGCAAGCCACCAGGAGAAGCAGCTTCGTCGACCTCGAGTACCTTTGTCGAGGTCGACAAGATCCAGACGCCAGCTTCCTCGACGATCCGGACACCAGAGCCAGAGCCCCACTCGAGCTCGAGTAGGCTTGTCGAGCTCGACAAAGTCAAATCTTCCTCGACTCCTGATTCTTCGAACCTGACACCACCAGGACCTGCCGCCTCGTCGATCTCGATGAGCCCTAGTCGAGATCGACCAAACACTGAGGTGCCCGATTCCGTTTCTGCAAAGGTGAGTCAAGGTATGGATCTTTCTTCTCCTATTTCCATCAAAGATTTATCCATACATGGGAGAGGTCTGCCTTGGTATGTGCGATTGTGCAGGATTTCCAATGATGAGCCTAAGGAGTATGAAGTAGGAGACAAGCTCTATGTCTCTAAATCTAAGGATCATTGGTTTCCAAACAAGTTCAACAAGAAGCGGATGGGACCGTTCGTGGTGAACAAGATCCATTCTGGAGGACTACAGCTGATGGACAAGAATGGAGTCTTATTTGAGGCCCAAGCTACATGGGCCTTGCAGATGCCACCTTGAGCTATATTGAAAGTCAGCCTAGTGACTATAAAATCTAGAGCATGTACATAGACTTTTTAGGACATTTTGAGACTTTGTTTTTGTTTTTGGTTTTGGACATTGTTTTTTGTTCTTCTTTGTTTTTGTTTTTGTTTTTAGGACTTTTTGGTTTTCAGATTCATGGATGGAATCAAGCTATATTCATACTCGGACTAGGAGGGCTTTCAGTCAAAATTCATGCGGCTCTGCACATCTGTCTTGTGAGTTTCTTTCTTTACCCTTTACCTTGTTCTTTTATACAGTGAGGACACTGTAATGTTTAAGTATGGGGTGGGGGAAGGGCTTACATTATGCATATTTGATTTATTTTTTGACATTATTTGTGCATATTTAGAATTTATTTTCTTAGAATTGCTACATGGCTATTTTGGAATGCATTATTTGAATTATGTGCTTATATGCATGTTTTCCAAAAAATTTGAGAAAAATGACCCCCATTGAAAATTTTGAGTAATGTCATGGAAGCTTTAATTGAACTCGACGATGCAAAATTGGATTCATTAGAGATATAGCATGAAATTGCCTAGTAAAGGGAAGTCACAATGAAGTGCATATTTTAATGAAAACCATGAAAGGAGGTAAAATTTGAAATTGCTTTTGACATGTTGCATGATAAGAGGATGGAGGACTTTATATTTCCATATAATGCTCATTGTTTGAAATTCCTAGCCTTACCTATGCTTATGCATCACAAAAGCCATAATATGCCTTATTTCAATATTGCTCCACATGATCTAAATATTGCCATTCTTTACCTTATCCGGGGACTATGTTGAGAATGATGTTACATTATGGAGATGTTATATGGTTGTTGTGATGATTATCAATATTTGGAGTTTGGCGGGAAATTGTTTGAAATATATGGAAAATTTAATGAGTGAAAGAAAATCCAATCACCTCAGGAGATAAAGGTAGATTGACCCTGCTCTCTGAGATAATAGTTTGGAGAGATGGGACACATTGTGAGGAGTCCAAAGCACTAAGTATCCGGGGCCATTCATTACACCCATGTTTGCGACTCGCGAGAAGGCAGTGCCAAGGTCAGAGAGGTAAAAGCATTATGATTGAAAAAAGCATTATTATTGAGAAAAGTATTATGAAAGGTGATGAATGATATGGAGAAGGAATGTGGAATGAAAATTCAAAGTTTGGAAAGTACTCCATTTCCCTGGATCAAAAGTACCACATTGCCAGAAATTGCCCACCTTTTTGCCTTTTACCAATCTACTCCTTATTTGAGCTTAAATTAAAGTCTTCTTGATTATCAATGCTTTGTCACGTATGAATTATTTGTGCAGAACCCTCCTTTTATGAGTAGATGTTGCTTTTACATAATTGCACATGCATGAATATGTGACACTAGTACCTTTTCGATGATGGTAATTGATTGCAGGGTTATATAAGAATGAATCTAATATGTTGAGAGTTTTTCTTCCCCTGAATGACAAGTAAAAGTATTGCTTGAGGACAAGCAAGCTTAAGTATGGGGTGTTTGTTGTGAGCGGAATCTGCCATGTTTTACAGCAACTTTTATATCGATTTCTGTATACATTTGCATTTATATGGGCTAGAATAGTACAGAATCTGTGTAGTTTAATGTTTATTTGCCAATGGCCTTGATCTTGATCTGGCCAACACTATCCTTGGAACCATGGCCCATGCCAGAAAAGCTCGAAAAGGCTCTCCCCTCCCCTTTGCTACACTTTTGACCCCAATCTTCAAAGCTTTTGGAATTGATCTCAAAAATGAAGAACAGCTGCGTCATACGGGTATGTTCGACTCTAAAGGCCTTGAAAAGATTGGCATCACTCGGTCTCCCCAAGGGACCTTGAGTCTTGCCACTCCTTTAAAAGCCTTTCCCACTGCTCCAGCATTCGACGAACGCATGGACAACCTAGAGTTGGGCTTGGAGGAAGTTCGCCTGGATATTAAGGAGCTGCAGACGGAGGTGATGTCAAAGATGAGCGGGATTTCAACGTTGCTGGAAGGACTGTGGACGAGGCTCACTGATGATGCTCTGGATTGACCCAACCTAAACCTTAACCCACCCTATCCCACCCATGAACTTGTTACTTTGCTGGTTTTTGGAAACGTTTTCAAAACTTTTGGTGACTTTTGGTGACTGTTTTAACTCCGCCCTTTGTTGAAAGACAAAAAGGGGGAGATGATCGTTAGACCTTGAAAACCTCTGATTAAAGGTCTTGGAAGACCTTGCTTTTTGATTTCTGGTTTTCGGTTGGATGTTTTCTTACTTTAAAATTATGTGATCCAACATTTGTCTAACCCTTGCAGGTACTTAGTCTGATTTTGCTTATGAAATATTTGTTTGACTAAGCTGCAGGGATGCACAGGTTTTGTCTTTCATCAAGGGGGAGATTGATAACTCCCTCCCTTGATGAAAATCGGAAAAGATGTTCCAAAGGCTTTGACAGGTCTTTTGTGTCAAAGGCCTTGGAGCATTAACAGTGTTGATGAAATACAAAACCTGCTCTATATGTTATTATTCGTATATTATCTTATTATATACTTCCTTTATATTATATATATTCGTTGGACTAACCATTTCAGGAAGTATACAATCGAGATTACATCCTTCCTTTTACTTGTTGAGAAGATCGGTTCAAAAATGGATCATGGCCTAGAAGTATCCTTAAATAGAAGATCCAAGATCATACCTGATTCTAAGGAGCCGTTGGAAGATCTGGCGTTGAAGATCCACACGCTCCTCACTATCTCTATGCTATTATATAAAGGAAAGGAAGGAGAAGACAGAAACAAGTGCTATACACGAGCTACATTCATTCAAGTGATCTGTCTTCCAAGTGTCTCTCTGCAAAGCGCTCAAATAGTTTGTTGTTTATTTCAAAGCCTTTGAGAGTCACTGTGAGCTTATAGGATATATTCATTTCAAGTGTTACTCGAGAGTTTATAACTCGGGAAGTTGCACTAGGCTGTTGATTTTGCGAGAGTTAGAGGATTGTACTAGATAGCTGAGAGAGGTGGGGCTCTTCTAGATTGGTCTAGGACTCCAAGGGAACGTGAGTTGACTAGATTGCAATTGTATAGGAGAGAGGCTTCTCGGTGAGCTATTAGGATCCTAAGCTAAGCAATCAATAAAGCCTTTGAATCCTAGGGTTGTGGAAGAACCCTAGGCGGGGACGTAGGCCAGTTGTGCTGAACCTCGTAAACAATTACTCGTGTCCTTTACTTTCTTGCTTTACCTTATTTCCGCACTTGGTTCGAATTGTTTAACTTTGTGTTTCAGGTTTTCTCAAAGGGTTTGGCACTATCCTCAAAAGCCTTGAGAATATTTGCGAAAAACGGGCATACTCTATTCAACCCCCCTTCTAGAGTATTTCTATATTACATTGTTTTACACTTACGAACCTTCAACCTCAAACTCCTAAACCGTCTCTGTGGAACTACTCTCTAACTTCTGAATTTGAATGATTGAAAAACCAGTCCCTAGGGCTTTATTTATAGCCTTCATTCCCTAGCTATTCTAGGAAATAATCATCTATCTATATCTACTTAAAGCTTAAAAGATAAATTAATTGCTTAAAGGATTTAAATCAAAAAGGAAAAGATAAATCTAAACTAGGTAAGTCTTTTTGTTGATAGATCTCGTCTTCCATGGATAGAACTTCTTCTCTTCATGATGTGTCTTGATAGATTTGGATAGAATCGGCAATCTTCGAGCCCAAGCAATCCCACACCGAGTAGGATTCGTCAAAACTGAGTAACGCGGCTTCGGGAAGTCTACTCGATCTCGACCAGGGTCTTGTCGATCTCGAGTAGCCCTCGTCTGTCTCGAGTAGATGCTAGTCGATCTCGAGTAGAGTTTTCTCAGCTTTCTGCTCTGTTCTTAAAATGCACTTTCCCGAGTCCTCGTTCGTCGGATTGACGCATATGACCATGCGTTGGAAAGCCCTTTCTGAGGGCTACAACTCTCATGAAGACATCAAAGCTTGGTTAAGAACGAAGAATGGTGAAAAATGGCATTTTCTCCAGCTGCACCATTTTTAGCTTCTCCATGAGTTTCCTTTAAGCTCCAAAGTGCGTCCGATTTCTGCGAAATATAACCAAAACTTGTGTAGACCTCCATATATTGCAAATAAGTGTAAACTACACAGATTCTGTATTATTCTAACCCAAATGCATGCAATGTATGCAGAAATCGATATAAAAATAAATGTAAAACATGGCAAATTAGGCTCACAACAGGGGTTGATCGACAAGACTCTTTTTTATCAAAACCAAAGGAAAGGACATTTTGGTTATTCAAATTTATGTTGATGATATACTATTTGGTGCTACTAACACATCTTTGTGCAAGGAATTTTCTAACATCATGTGCAGTGAATTTGAGATGAGCTTGATGGGAGAACTCAACTTCTTTTTGGGTTTACAAGTTCATCAATCCAAGAAAGGGATTTTTGTCAACCAAAGCAAGTACACTAAGGATCTCTTGAAGAAGTTCAAGATGTATCAATCCAAGGCAGCCAAGACTCCCATGAGCTCAACATTGTCTCTAGATCAAGACAAGACTAGAATAAATGTCAATTAAAAGGAGTATCGAGGAATGATTGGATCTTTATTATATCTCACGGCTAGTAGACCTGACATCATGTTTAGTGTTTGCATGTGTGCTAGGTTTCAAGCTGATCCTAAAGAATCTCACCTCATGGCTGTGAAGAGGATCTTTCGATATCTCAATGGCACTAAGGAGCTTGGACTATGGTACCCAAAGCAAAAGGATTTCACTTTAATTGGATATTCTGATGCAGATTTTGCAGGCTATAAGGTGGATAGGAAGAGCACATTAGGATGTTGCCAATTCTTAGGAGCATCTTTGATCAGTTGGCACTCAAAGAAGCAAAACTCGGTTGCTCTATCCACAACAGAAGCCGAATACATTGCAGCCGGAGCCTGTTGCTCCCAAATCCTTTGGATAGCTCAACAAATGTGAGATCTTGGCATTAACCTCAAAGGTATTCCAATTAAGTGTGACAATACAAGTGCCATCTCCATCACTAAGAATCCTGTTCAGCATTCAAGGACCAAACATATTGATGTAAGACATCATTTCATTAGAGATCATGTTGAAAAAGGTGGTGTGTCCATATCTTTTATTTCTACTGATTATCTATGGGCTGACATTTTTACTAAGCCTTTGGCAGAGGACAGGTTCACCTTCATAAGACGAGAGATTGGGATGCTTAACAAGGATGCACTTTCGTAGGGGGAGCTTTCCCTTTACGAAAGATAAATTCTACTTAGTGTCAAGACCCTTGAGAACTATGTCAAGGTTTGTGAACTAAATAGTGGATTACATATATCGGATCATATATTTTTGGTTAATATCTTTTTAGATATTTAATCAATTATATTTTTTTGATTTCAAAATTGGTCTTTTTATCCGTTAAAGATATTTTATTTTTGGAACTAGATATTTTGGTTATTCAGTCCGATTTTAATGGAAAATTTGAATTTTGAATTGGAAACCTTTCAAATTGGCAATGTGATGATTTCTTTCCTTGGAACTCTAAACCCGTCCCATCACTCCCTCTACTTAAACTCAATCCTGTACCCGATTACATCACAAACTCAGAAATAATCCAAACCCCTTCACCTTCTCCTTCTTCAACCTCTCAATCTGTTCTAAGAAACCCTAGCCGATTTCCTCCATGGCACCCAAAACCAAGAAAGCTGTCACACCCAAAAGACTTGGTGCCACCCCCAAGGGATGTTAGGCCACTGCTACCTCTCTCACACCTGAAACCGCTCCTCAATCCATTGTCCCAACTATCGTCGAGAGCACCATCGCTGAGAGCACGACCATTGTTCCCAAGGGCTCTCAAAAGCGCTCTGCTAAGAAGCCGATCAGTGCCAAACAGAAAGGAAAGAGAAAGGTCTTAGTTGAGGACCCGGACGAGGACAAGGAGGAAGAGGACCTAGACGCCCTCCTGGAAAGAGATGCTGCCAAGGAAGCCGAGGAGGAGGCCTTGAGGAAGAAAAAGGCAGATGAGGAGGCCGAGCTTGCAAAGAAACTGGCCGAGGAAGAAGCTGAGAGGATTCGGAAGGAAGTCGAAGCCGAGGAGGTTCCATCCGAGGAGGATCCTGAGGAAGAAGAAGAAGAGCAAGAGGAATATGGAGATGTCGAGGAAGCTGAAGGAGATGAAGTGGGGTCCGGTGAGGACTCGGGGTCTGAGGAAGAGGAGGAAGAATCTCCCTCTCCTTCTCCTCCTCCTCCTCCGTCTCCAAAGAAGCGGAAAGCCCCTGCTGCTGTCAAGCCTCCATCTCCCAAGCGTACCAGGAAGGGCACTGTCAAGAATCTTGTAGCGCCTGTCAAGAGAGATGCTCCGACAGTCGCTCGCAGAAAGAATGCAGACCCCCCGACCTATATCCAGGTAAATCAATCCTTGCCCTCCTCTTGGTTTCAAGATGCTGATACTGCTGGTAAGTGGGTAGATGAGTTTTGAACTCGTAAGATTAGCTGTTCTAATTTTTTAGATTTTGAGTTCTTCAAAGCTTTGAAGTTACCATGCATTGATCTTCTCAAAAAATCCCCAGCCTAGACCCTTCTTAACCTTGAAACTGTCTACTACCCCCAGCTTACCCGACTGTTCTACATTAACCTAAAAGCCAAAAACGACACCAATGGTTGGTCTTTGGAGTCTGTTGTCAAAGGGGTTAGAATCTCTCTCAACTTCAATGATTTTGCAGATTTCCTTCGCTTACCTATCCCTGTTCCACCCTCTGAAATACACCCCTCAAAAGAGAATTGCATCATCCTTGCCCGAGCCAAGTACCTCCTACCCGAAGCATCCAACAGCTCCTCAAAGCAACTCACCCACTCATCCCTAACCCTTGAGGCAAAAATAATTTTCAACATCATTGTTCGATGCCTCTTACCCCGTCTTAACTCTGGCTCACTCCTTACTGACAATGCCATGGTCCTGCTCTACAGCATCTTAAATGGCCTTGACCTTGATCTGGCCAATACTATCCTTGGAACCATGGCACATGCCAGAAAAGCTAGAAAAGGATCTCCCCTCCCCTTTGCTACCCTTTTGACCCCTATCTTCAAAGCTTCTGGAATTGATGTCAAAAATGAAGAACAACTGCGTCATATGGGTAAGTTCGACTCTAAAGGTCTTGAAAAGATTGGTATCACTCGGTCCCCCCAAGGGACCTTGAGTCTTGCCACTCCTTCAAAAGCCTTTCCCACTGCTCCAGCCTTCGATGAACGCATGGACAACCTAGAGTTGGGCTTGGAGGAAGTTCGTCTGGATATCAAGGAGCTGCAAAAGGAGTTTATGACGGAGATGAACGGGATTTCCAAGATGCTGCAAGGACTGTGGACGAGGCTCACTGATGATGCTCCGGATGACGAAGCTTAAACCCTACCCTACCCTATCCCACCCACTTGATACATTGCTGTTTTGTTTTTGGAAACATTTTCAAAACTTTTGATGACTATTTTGGTGACTGTTTTTACCTCTTCCCTTTGTTGAAAGACAAAAAGGGGGAGATTATCTATGGTGTTTAGACTTTGAGAACCTCTGCTTAAAGGTCTTGGAAGACCTTGGTTTTTGATTAATGGTTTTCGGTTGGATGGTTTTTGCATGCTTTAAAATTTTTGATCCAACATTTGTCTAACCCTTGCAGGTACTTAGTCTGATTTCTATTTTATTATCTATGCTTGACTAAGTTGCAGGGATGCACAGGTTTTGTCTTTCATCAAGGGGGAGATTGATAACTCCCTCCCTTGATGAAAATCAGAATAATTGTTTCAAAGGCTTTGACAGGATGTTTGTGTCAAAGGCCTTGGAGCAGTAACAGTTGATGAAATACAAAACCTATTTTATAAGTCCGTATATTATTTAATCTTATTATATACTTCCTTTATATTATATATATATGTTTGACTAATCTTTTGAGGAAGTATTTCGAGATTATATCTTTCCTTTAGTACATATTGAGGAGATAAATTCAAATAAGATCATGTCTTCGGAGTATCCATAAATAGAAGATTCAAGATCAAGCCATGATTCGAAAGAGCCGTTGATGAAGATCTGGTGTTGAAGACCCTCATGCTCCTTGCTCTTATATAAAGGAAAGGAAGAAGAAGACAGGACCACGAAGTGCAACACGAGCTTTCCTTCATTCAAGCAAGATCTGTCTTCCAAAGTGTCTCTCTGCTAAGCGCTCAAGAGTTTGTTGTTTATTTCAAAGCCATTGAGAGTCACTATGAGGTTATAGGATATATTCATTTATAGTGTTACTCGAGAGTTTATAACTCGGGAAGTTGCACTAGGCTATTGATTTGTGAGAGTAAGAGGATTGTACTAGGTAGCTGAGAGAGGTGGGGCTCTTCTAGATTGGTCTAGGACTCCAAGGGAACGTGAGTTGACTAGATTGCAATTGTATAGGAGAGAGGCTTCTCGGTGAGCTATTAGGATCCTAAGCTAAGCGAATCAATAAAGTCTTTTGAATCCTAGGTGTAACACCCCGTCCCACATCGGATATCATAAGGATGTTGGGAGTGATTTATAAGTGATTCAAGCCCTACCCATGTCACAAGAGCTCTTCATTTTCAGGCTCCAAGTGAGGACAACGGACCTGAGAAGGCTAGATGGCATGGGCTGGCGCCTCTTAAGACCCCGGGTCTTACAGATGGTATCAGAGCCAACTTCGGGCTCGGAGGTGCGCCGATAGTATGCTCGGGTACGCTCCTCCCGGAGGGCAGTCCCTTGGGCCTGACGGGGTCGTCAGTGCTTTAAGTGGGGGAGATTGTAACACCTCGTCCCACATCGGATATCCTAAGGATGTTGGGAGTGATTTATAAGTGATTCAAGCCCTACCCATGTCACAAGAGCTCTTCCTTTTCAGGCTCCAAGTGAGAACAACGGACCTGAGAAGGCTAGGTGGCATGGGCTGGCGCCTCTTAAGACCCCGGGTCTTACACTAGGGTTGTGGAAGAACCCTAGGCGGGGACGTAGGCCAAGTTCGTGCTGAACCTCGTAAACAATTACTCGTGTTCTTTACTTATTTCTTTACCTTATTTTCGCACTTGGTTCGATTGTCTAACTTTGTGATTCAGGTTTAATCTCAAAGGTTTTGGTACAAGCTCCAAAAGTCTTGAGACTTTCTGCGAAAAACGGGCATACTCTATTCAACCCCCCTTCTAGAGTATCTTTATATTACTTTGTTTTACATTATCGAACCTTCAATTTCTGTGCCTAAAATAAAGAGATAGGGAGAGATAGGGTCTCCTTGTCTTAGATCACGTTGAGGTCGAAAAGTTTCAGTTGATTCATCATTTACAAGAATAGATAAAGTGACAGTTTGAATGCATTCTTTGATCCATCCACAGAATTTCTCACAACACCCAAATTTAGTCATGACAGCCAATAGGAATTCCCAGTTCAGCCGGTCGTATGCCTTTTCCATGTCAAGTTTGATCGCCAGCCAACCTTCACGACCCTTTTTGGAGCGAAAAGAGTGGAAAATTTCGTGTGCAATGAGCTCATTATCTTGAATTGCTTTGTCTGAGATGAAAACTCCTTGCAGAGGGTGAATCAGTTTTCCTAGTACCGTTTTGAGTCTTTCAGCTAGAATTTTCGCAATAGACTTCTTGGCCGTCAAAATGATACTAGGAAAACCGATTCATTCGTAGGATCGATTTGGTTCATGAGTTTTCCATTGTTCACAAACTCATTTGAGTCATGGAGAGTAGATGCCAACATACATATCACAGTTTTAGGGATCCTGCTATCTTTTTCATAATAGAAATTCAAGTGCTAAACACATGTAAAGGTAAGAATTGCTGAAATAAAAAGGGGGTCAACCTAAGCAAATTCATTTTTTCCAGGAACTTCAAGAGCAAGGGACTCACCTAAGCATTTTTGTTCACTACTTCTAATTTTTTTCACCATGCTCCCAAATTCAATGGTAAAAGGGTTCCCAGTAAATATCAAATATAATTCATCCCGAAGAAAGCTTTCAAAATCAAGATTCATTAGTCTATATGCATTTTTTAGAGTACCGAATTCCTGGTTATAGATACTAAGGTAATTTCTATAAGTTGTAAAGCTTTCCTTTTTCTCGAATATGCACCACCTCCATGAAATTTCAAACAAACTAATTTCTCCAATCTGCACCACCTCCATGAAATTTCAAACAAACTAATCATGTGCATACTCCAAAGGGTCAAGTTGGCATCCAATGTCGTCACTAGACAACTACCAGATTTCAAATTTTGGGATTCCAAATTCAGATTACTAATTCTATCATATTTCATGGTTTCAAATAAAGGAGCTTTAAGTAAACAAAGGGAGGGAGGAAGCCACCTGAAAAGCTTGGGAAAGAACAGAAGAAAGGGGCCGCAACCGCAACACGAAAGTCGAGCCCAACCCAACCGCACGCACAACCACCAGCCCCGACACCGCGCCCAACCCAAGCGTCGCAAATAGCCAGCAACCCTAGGAGCATGAGTCGACCTAAAATCCAAGGGAACGACTGAGAAACCCAGAGAGAGGGTGGGCCCAGCCACCAACAGCTTGGATCTCGAGCGAGTTTCAACTGGATCTTTATCTTTACCTTGGCGTTGTTGTTGTGAGCTGAATCTGCAATGTTTTACAGTAACTTTTATATCGATTTCTGTATACATTTCATGCATTTGGGCTAAGATAGTACAGAACCTCTGTAGTTTATGTTTATTTGCCAAATTATGGAATCTACACCAGTTTCTGTTTAATTCGCCGAAATCGAGGCATTTTACAGCAATTCTACAAAAGGTCAGAAAAGCTCGGAAATCGGCTACAGAAGTCCACGGTCAAAGCAGCAACGGAACCAGTCGAATCGAGCCGAGGAACAACCCTACTCGATCTCGAGTAGACCTTACTCGATCTAGACGAGCATGTCCGAGCAACCATGGTCGAGCAAGCCTGATCGAGAGAGCCGAGTCAACCCGACTTCCAGACCCAACTCGATCTCGACAAGCCCTAGTCGAGATCGACGAAGACCAAACACCACACCCGGAGTCGAGAAGAGGACTGATCGAGAAGCCGAGGACGAGAACCCGGACAACCCTACTCGATCTCGATGAGCCCTAGTCGAGATCGACAAGATCCACAACGCCAGTCCGAGTCCGTGCCGAGGAGAGGCTGCTCGACCAGAGAAGGCCACACCCTACTCGATCTTGACGAACCCTAGTCGAGATCGACGAGCGCCTGAGTCCAGATCCGAACTTGTCGAGCACACCTACCCGAGGAAGCCCTGTCGGCAAGACCACCCTACTCGAGGTCGACTACGCTTACTCGAGGTCGACGAGCACCAGGAGCCAAGACTGAGCCACATCGAGCAGAGCTAGCCAGGAAGTCCAGTCGACGACGAATCCTACTCGAGATCGACGAGCCTTTGCCGAGGTCGAGTAGAGCAGTTTCCCGAAACGCGTCATCGATGAGCTGTCCTAGTCGAATTGGAGTTGCTTGGGGCCGAAGGAGGAAGTTTCTATCCGATTCCATCAAGTTCTATCTATGGAAACAAGATCTATCAACATCATGAAGACTTACTTAGTTTAAATTTATCTTTTCCTTCAAAGATTTATTTCCTTATGCATTATATTTATCTTTAAGCTTTAAGTAGACGACCCTTTTTGGAGCGAAAAGAGTGGAAAATTTCGTGTGCAATGAGCTCATTATCTTGAATTGCTTTGTCTGAGATGAAAACTCCTTGCAGAGGGTGAATCAGTTTTCCTAGTACCGTTTTGAGTCTTTCAGCTAGAATTTTCGCAATAGACTTCTTGGCCGTCAAAATGATACTAGGAAAACCGATTCATTCGTAGGATCGATTTGGTTCATGAGTTTTCCATTGTTCACAAACTCATTTGAGTCATGGAGAGTAGATGCCAACATACATATCACAGTTTTAGGGATCCTGCTATCTTTTTCATAATAGAAATTCAAGTGCTAAACACATGTAAAGGTAAGAATTGCTGAAATAAAAAGGGGGTCAACCTAAGCAAATTCATTTTTTCCAGGAACTTCAAGAGCAAGGGACTCACCTAAGCATTTTTGTTCACTACTTCTAATTTTTTTCACCATGCTCCCAAATTCAATGGTAAAAGGGTTCCCAGTAAATATCAAATATAATTCATCCCGAAGAAAGCTTTCAAAATCAAGATTCATTAGTCTATATGCATTTTTTAGAGTACCGAATTCCTGGTTATAGATACTAAGGTAATTTCTATAAGTTGTAAAGCTTTCCTTTTTCTCGAATATGCACCACCTCCATGAAATTTCAAACAAACTAATTTCTCCAATCTGCACCACCTCCATGAAATTTCAAACAAACTAATCATGTGCATACTCCAAAGGGTCAAGTTGGCATCCAATGTCGTCACTAGACAACTACCAGATTTCAAATTTTGGGATTCCAAATTCAGATTACTAATTCTATCATATTTCATGGTTTCAAATAAAGGAGCTTTAAGTAAACAAAGGGAGGGAGGAAGCCACCTGAAAAGCTTGGGAAAGAACAGAAGAAAGGGGCCGCAACCGCAACACGAAAGTCGAGCCCAACCCAACCGCACGCACAACCACCAGCCCCGACACCGCGCCCAACCCAAGCGTCGCAAATAGCCAGCAACCCTAGGAGCATGAGTCGACCTAAAATCCAAGGGAACGACTGAGAAACCCAGAGAGAGGGTGGGCCCAGCCACCAACAGCTTGGATCTCGAGCGAGTTTCAACTGGATCTTTATCTTTACCTTGGCGTTGTTGTTGTGAGCTGAATCTGCAATGTTTTACAGTAACTTTTATATCGATTTCTGTATACATTTCATGCATTTGGGCTAAGATAGTACAGAACCTCTGTAGTTTATGTTTATTTGCCAAATTATGGAATCTACACCAGTTTCTGTTTAATTCGCCGAAATCGAGGCATTTTACAGCAATTCTACAAAAGGTCAGAAAAGCTCGGAAATCGGCTACAGAAGTCCACGGTCAAAGCAGCAACGGAACCAGTCGAATCGAGCCGAGGAACAACCCTACTCGATCTCGAGTAGACCTTACTCGATCTAGACGAGCATGTCCGAGCAACCATGGTCGAGCAAGCCTGATCGAGAGAGCCGAGTCAACCCGACTTCCAGACCCAACTCGATCTCGACAAGCCCTAGTCGAGATCGACGAAGACCAAACACCACACCCGGAGTCGAGAAGAGGACTGATCGAGAAGCCGAGGACGAGAACCCGGACAACCCTACTCGATCTCGATGAGCCCTAGTCGAGATCGACAAGATCCACAACGCCAGTCCGAGTCCGTGCCGAGGAGAGGCTGCTCGACCAGAGAAGGCCACACCCTACTCGATCTTGACGAACCCTAGTCGAGATCGACGAGCGCCTGAGTCCAGATCCGAACTTGTCGAGCACACCTACCCGAGGAAGCCCTGTCGGCAAGACCACCCTACTCGAGGTCGACTACGCTTACTCGAGGTCGACGAGCACCAGGAGCCAAGACTAAGCCACATCGAGCAGAGCTAGCCAGGAAGTCCAATCGACAACGAATCCTACTCGAGATCGACGAGCCTTTGTCGAGGTCGAGTAGAGCAGTTTCCCGAAACGCGTCATCGATGAGCTGTCCTAGTCGAATTGGAGTTGCTTGGGGCCGAAGGAGGAAGTTTCTATCCGATTCCATCAAGTTCTATCTATGGAAACAAGATCTATCAACATCATGAAGACTTACTTAGTTTAAATTTATCTTTTCCTTTAAAGATTTATTTCCTTATGCATTATATTTATCTTTAAGCTTTAAGTAGATGAGCTTTAAGTAGATATAGATAGATGATTATTTCCTTGATTAGCGAGGTTTGATCACTATAAATAAAGCCCATGGGGATCAGTTTCATAAATTCCAATTCACACACAATTACGTAGAGAGATTTAGGAATTTAAGGTTTTTAAGGTTTTGGCATTTTGCGAAAGTTGATTGCCGGGATTGTAAAGGCTTTGAATTTAGTTTTAATGCAAGTTTCTTCTTTTACATCAATGTCTGTGATTGCAATGAGGCGTGGGTAGTCCACCCACTTCTGGGGCTGGGGTGAGCCCGACAGTGGCTATGTGAGGTGATGTGATAAAGGTCAGATCTTTTTGTGCAATTCATCTTCTATCCCTATGAGCATGATTCTTTTGAGAGAGTTGAAGGTGATCCTTGTTTGTGTTATTGAAGCGAAAGTGATCTTAATGAAACTTGGATTAATTATGTGAAAAAGGGTTAGCAACAATTAGGGTTTATGCGAAAGCCTCTATATGCCTATTTGTTAATAACAAAAGTTATTTGATGGAAAGTATGATCTTTTATGCCTTTATGTGTTACTTTGCATGATTGTCGTTGTGGTGTTGATACCCTAGCCTTGGAAGTCTTTTAGCATATTAAGTTCATTTCTGTCAAAAATCTGTGTTTGTGTTTAATTCTGCAACTCTAAGTTTTCTGCATTCTGTTCGACATAGAGGGGAGTCTTGTCGATTTCGAGTAAGACGTGGTCGAGATCGAGTAGGAGCTGGTCTAGGTCGAGTTGAGTTTTCTTCTGTTTTTTTGTCGATTTTCACTTTCTGAGTTACTGTTGTGGTCGATCTCGAGGAGACTGTGGTCGAGATCGACGAGCCCTTTGCTTTGCTTTTATTTCTTGTCTTTGTTTGTCTTTTCTGCTTTTGTTTCTGTCTTTCTGCTGCTTCTGTGAGAATCTACTGCTACTTGAGAACTGCTGACGTGCTTCCTCGTGGATTCGATCCTGACTTTTCTCTTACTACAACGGGAGGAAGTCTTGTATTTATTTGCTGAGACAGGGAAGTCAGTCTGATCTTTATTCTATATTTATTTCATACTTGACCATCCTCCTACAACAACAATTGTTTCATACGTTCTTTAGTGTGTATTTTTCCATCACTGCCTGGGCAAAGAGGGATACAACCCAAATTGGGAACGTGACAAACCTTGATATAGAGATCTACCTCGAATTCATCCCGTTCATCACTCGAAACCTTCGATATGAAGCTTCTTTTTTTTTTCCTTTTCCTCCAGATTTTGAACAATTTCTCTCTTCTCTCCTTCTCTGCTAACAGCCATGGGTTTTGTCGATTCCACCGAGCATCGTCCCTGGGCAACCCAGTTCTTTCCTTCGGCATTCTCAAGTCAAAATTTCTGTACTAGGGTCTTCGTTGGCCTGCGATTTGGGGGTGGCAGCATCGGGGTTGAGCGCTTCTAGGGTTCTTGGGCTCGAGTGCTTCTCTCTCTTCTTTCTCTCTGATCTTTTACAGATGTGAAATTTTACTATTTGTTCTATACAATGAACAAAGCTAAGCCCATTTTCTTTTAAAATCCAACCAATTTTATTTCCTTTCCAATTAAGCCCAATTTGGCTTTTTACTGATTGCATCCAGGAACACCAAACTTCTGCATTTTTTTCTTTCCTCTTTCTATTCTTATCATCAGATGAGGCTCTATCGCCATAGCTGCCTGGACTCTCCAAGGACATCAAGAGCAAGAGGAACAAGGGGATCATAATTGAATTGCTACCAGCAACTGATTCCCATAACTTCTATAAAGTAAAGATGAAACACGTTTATTCTCCTTTTTTCCTCTTCAATTAGGGCTTGATTTAATTTAATTTCGATAATTTGGGTTTCGAAAATCAAATAAAATATTTGAGGCCTTTTGATTTGGGGGTTTTGAGCGACCGTACATATGTAGATAATGTAGGTTTTTTTGTTCGAGAGGTTTTTGAGAGGTTTAGGCCTTTTTATGCTTTGAGAGAGAAAAAAACATTGACTATTTGATTATCGAGTCTTGAAGCAACATTTAGTTTAGGGTTCCTTGGAAGCAAATTTTGATTTATGGGAATTGAATTAACTACCACATTTGGACGCGATAACCAAAGTCGAAAAATTTAGGCATAAGCCTTTTTCTTATTTCTCTTTGTGAGAACGTCTTTCAAAGACAATTTCTTTTTTTTTTCTTTGCCTTATTTTCAATACATGCACAAAATGTTCAAGTATTCGGACCATATTTGATTTTCTCCTTGTAGTCGAGGCAATGCTAATTTGACTAAAAAAACAGAGGATTTGTTTTTTTCTTCTTTGTTGGGAAAAAAGATGTTCTGTTTGTTTTTGTGGTTGCACTTAGCGTTCTAGCTACACTACATATGTACCCCATTTATGAGGGATCAAGCCGCTCATAATTCTTTGTGAACCCATTTTTCACATGTGTTTTCGAGTTGTTTGAATGTTCGGACTAACTTCAAGTCCTTTTTTTCATATGCATCACTTGAATTATTCAAGCACGTCTTCCAGGAAGGGTTTTCCAAAGAACTCGACTATTGAAAACCGATATTTTTTACTTTTACTTTTCTTTTTTTTTTCTTTTCACCGCATCATTCAAACCACTCGGGCCCACATTCTAGGAAGGGTTTCCTGAATAACCCGACTATCATTTGCGAACCCGGAAACTGCTTTTTTTTTGTGGCTGAATCTGACATATATTTTTTTGATGCCACATTTTCTACCTACCACTTGTTGGGGATCAAGTCTGTATGTAGTTCTAAGGATCGAGAACTATTTCTTTTTTTTATCTATTTTTAACGATACAAAATCATTTTCACACCCTTACTTGATTTTAGGTTTTCATGATATGGTTGAGCTTGTGGACGAGAATTTTTTGTTGTCTCTTCCGAAGCTCCCGCTTTTCATCCTTTTCATTTAGATTTACTTGCTTTTAGGCTCATCAACTTTTCTGAGCCTTTCAAATATGGAAGCTTTAAACTCTCCACTTGTTGAGGCTAGATTAAGCCTATGAAACACCGAATACCCTTTTCAAGGCGATACTAAGCCTTTGAAACACTACAGATTTGGATGCTTCATTTGTTGAGGCTAGCTCGAGTCTTTTGAATACTGAAGATTTTGGTGCTTCACTTGTAGAGGCTATATCAAGCCTTTTAAACACCGAAGTTTTGGGAGTTCCACATGAAGCAGCTTCAAGCCTTTCAAATGCAGGCACTCTCGGCTCTATTACACTTGCGGTTAGAACACCCTCTTCGTATGTAGGGGTAGAAATGGGGCAGGTTATGGGTGGATGAAGCCACTCCATCACCCGCCCAGCGGGTAAATAATCTCACCCGCTCCACCCATCACCCGCAAACTTCTTCACCATCACCCGCCCCGCGCGGGTGATGCGGGTGGAGCGGGTACCCAATGGGTGTAGTGATGATTTTTTGAGTAACTTTGAAAGATGAATAAAAACTTAAAATTTAATTTATAAATAATAAAAATATAAGTTTATGGAATTCAAATACATGTTATACACTCATACATCACAATAACGTGTTACTTAAAATTACAAAATGAAACTAAAATAGATGAGAATGGAACTTGAAGAGTAGATAGTAGCAGAATCGCATGTTTTTCCTTTTCAATAACTGAGCGGATCCACCACAGTATCGATCCTAGCATGCACATGAACAAATAAAATTATATGTTCTCTATTAAACATGTAAAAAAATAAGATAGAAAACTACAATTAGAGAAAAATAACTTACATTTTCCATTGGAAAGGGTAAAATAGTAAATCACACACACATATATAGATAAACTTTTAGGGTTTTATGCGGGTATGCGGGGCGGGTGAATGGGGCGGGTTAATGGGTGGATTATTGGGGCGGGTGATGGGTGAAAAATCTTCACCCATAATCCATCCATCACCCGCTTCACCCGCACCCGCTCCATCCGTCATCCACTTTTTTTGCGGGTTTTCGCCCGCAAAATTAACGCGGGTGGGGCGGGTGGAGC
This sequence comes from Persicaria tinctoria, assembly GCA_037127255.1. Lineage (NCBI taxonomy): Eukaryota > Viridiplantae > Streptophyta > Magnoliopsida > Caryophyllales > Polygonaceae > Persicaria > Persicaria tinctoria. The sequence continues at coordinate 33,201,795 of JBANSL010000012.1, read as the reverse complement.
GGTTACCCACGAGTAATTTCTAACCCTATTCGTATGAGATTTGATTTTTTTTTGACAAAAGTCTCATTGATAAGTATTTGTGGAGCTTTACCCTTGAAAGAGGATTTTAGCTTTTGCACTTGAACTTTATGCTTCTTGTGCATTTTTGAAGTTTTTCTTAAGCTTGAATTCTTTTCCTTTGATTCCTCTCTTGATTTTAAGGAGGGAATTTGATCCTTAGACTGAAGCGTAATCTTTTTAATTCTTGCTTCTTTTTCGCACATGTCGTCGGACCATGAGACTATACGACATTGATCAATTTCTTTGATTCCAATGGATCATCTTTTGAAGAATCATCTTTCACGAACGCCTTAGAAGCAAAATCCTTGAAGGTAATCGCTGCCCATTTTGATTAGACATACTCTTCGTCGGAATGAGTCATGAAGTTCCTTTCTTTCTTACTTTATTCTTTTTGTTGGGCTTTCTTGACCCCAAAGCACCTGAAACACAGGTCATCATTTGTTGAGACTTCTTGTGGCTTTTACAAGTTGTCCACTTAGAGTCACTATTTTCCTTGACGATGTCATCAATACCAGAGCACAACATCAACTCATATAACTTCGGTTGCCCCGGTTTATCTTGTGGCATGTCAAGGTATGCCCATATAATGTGGATTTCACTTTCCGTAATGATCTGTGGGTATTGCCATCAGAGATAATAAAATCGTGGGACTACCCCCATTTTTAATAGCAACGAAAGGTGCTTTTTGTGTTTGAGAAGACACTTGGAGTGAGGGAGTGGACTCTGCAATATCTACTGTTGAAATGGTGTTGGATGTAGCTGTTTGAGCTCTTGATGGTGCCCCCTCGATTTCAATTTCTCCTTTGTTAATCATCTCTTGTACAATGTCTTTAAAGAGAAAGCAATCCTTGATTGGATGACTAACGAGTTGGTGATACGACCAATATTTTGGATCACTCGTCTTGCCAACCCTTTTTGGCCTTTTTGGCTCCAGGAGTGTTAAAAATTTAACCCTCACCAAGTTATCAAATATCCATTATACATCATCATCATTAAAAGAATATTTATTTTGCCTTTTTTCATGAAGAGTGAATTTCTTGGCTAGATCTTTGGCTTTCTTTTTTTTATGGAGCTTTGGAACCATTCCCGTGAATGTGCTCTTGATCATGTTTGGCAAAAGTCGCCATAGACTCTTCTTCATCTTGTAGCTAATCGCCACAATTTTCGTTAGTCTCGTTATCTTGAGACCAGTTGGATCCTCGTGCGAGTTGTTTTTCAACGTTGCAGGCTTTTGACACCAACTCATCAAATGAACAAGGTTCGACACTTCCAACATGTACCGCTAATTTCAGTATGAGGTTGTTTATGCACATTTGAACACAAGCTTGTTCACTTATTTTTTCATGGCATTGGAGCCTTATGCTCCTCCACCTGGCGATGAAGTCGTTGGTAAGCTCATTAGGCATTTGATGGGTGTTTGCAAGATCCAAAATGGAAACCCTTGCCCTTGAGCTCACAAATTAAGCTAAGAACTCTCTTTGTAGATCATTCCATGTTTGAATCGACCTTGGTTGAAGTTGGGTGTACCAAGTGAATGTCGATCCCTTCAAACATTGAATGAATTGCCTAATTAATAAGGCATCATTTAAGGCAGTTTCACCACAAGCAGAATAGAAATGAGCTAGGTGTTCGTGGGGTGAACCGTGATGACCATCGAACTTGTCAAAGGTCGGCCCTTGGTAGCCTGGGGGAAATGGCATCAAATAATAGTGAGATGGATAAGGCTTTTGTACAAAAAAATTGTCAGATTTTGTCATGCATAGACTTCTTTTATCCCTTGAGAGATAATCTTTTTGATTTCTTTTGCAGAGATCAACGTGCTACCACTTGAACCATCACCATTTGGCCTTGTTTGCTGTTGTTTGTTTTCTTGAGCTTGCATATTTAATTGAGTAAGAATGCTGCTATTTGAGCATCTTTCCCATCCAGTTTTCTTTGCAACTCTTGAAGTTGCTCTTCGATACTTGATGTACTGGTAGACAACACCTTGTGAGATGTTTGCTTGAGATATAACCATTAAACCATTATAACTTGTTAACTTCAACCAGTCTTTCTCTCTCACATCGTCTTTGGAGAAATGACATATTTTTTAAACCTCCTTACTCTTCTTGGATCTTGAAGGTTTAGCCTTTGTAGCTTGGGGTTTCCTCTATCCCGAGTATGAGGTCATATTAACTTGTACAACCTCACTCGGATAAATGGGCATGACCCAATGAGGATTTGTTTGGAGAAGACTCTTGAGGAATTTCTTTTGCCCCCTATGAGCCAAGAAGATCTTTTGCAAGGGTTGCAATAGCTCGCTCTACAGTTGACGAATGAGCTAGCACAAGCAGAGGCCTGGTCTTGCCGCGTTGAGATTCGTATTTGCGTCCCCTTCTCTTCATGGAGTTATTTGCCTTCGGCCTTGGCAATAGAGACGGGTTGTGTGGAAGTTGCGATTGACCCCTCATTCCTTTTGATGACATGAATGATGGGCCTTTCAGCGACTTCAATAATGTGCTTTATGCTGCTGTAATCACCCTCCTGCGATTTGAGCTTGTTGCAGATGGGTGTTGTAAGAGGAAATCGAGTTCAAAATATAGAAATATAAATCAAACTAGATCTTTCCCACACAAATAATTAGAAGACTTCCTCCCGATGTAGCAACAGGAAGTCAGGTTCGAACCTCAAGGAAGCTGGTCAGCGGATCTTAGGTAGCGGAAGAATCTCACGAGAAGAAGTCGACTCCAGAAAACACACTCGATATCGACCAGTAGCAGTCGATATCGACCAAATCCTGTCGATTTCTGGGCAGCTGCAGAAGTCAGGAAATATCGACCAGGGTGACTCGATATCGACCTAGGGACTCGATATCGACCTGTTTGCTCAAAATTGACCTGTACCCGCAGAAACACAAACAAGCAGCGATCTTTCTGGATCGAAATTAGAAGTCGATATCGACCAGTAGGTGGTGAATATCGAGTGGGGGCAGTATGAAATAAAAGAACAAAGCTTTGAGATTTTGAAATAAACTATGTAAAAGAAAACTTCAAAGATCGGGGTTTGCAACAACGATAACCAAACATGCATAAGGTAAAATAAATAACGATAATCATGCAATCTCATCAAATGATTAAGCTTTCGCCTTTTTCAACAATTAGACAACTTTCTCAAGAAACCCTAATTGTATCTACCGATTTTATGTTTATAATCTAAGTTGTTAACATGGATCTCTATTAAATATGTAATAAACATATGAAAGGCAGTGGATGATCAAAGCATAATAAAAGTCGAATCTTTACCTCAAACACGCTTGGCTATCGCTTGGCTCATCCCAACCCTAGAAGTAGGTGGACTACTCGCTCTTCATCGCAAGGAAAGACATTAATAATAAAAGAAAACTAAATTGAATTAATAAAACTAAATAAAGCTTACAACCAATCGAAGCCAACTTGCTCTCGCTCTTTAACTCCCAATCGCATCCACTCTCTCTCTCTCTCTCTCCCTCTCTACTTCTTATTCTCTAGAATTGAATTGGAATGAAAATTAGCCCCATGGGCTTTATTTATAGGCCTTAAAACTTGCTAATCAAGGTAAGGAATATCTATCTTCTATTTAAGCATATAATTCTACTAGGAAATAAATAAATCTAATTAGATAAAACAAGATAAATCCTATAGGGGAATTAATTGTTCCACCCTTAGGATAAATAAAAAGATAAAAAGATAAAAAAATATCTCTCAAGTCTTCATGTGTAAGGAATCTTCTCTTGAGAATATCTCCATTGGACTTTGGATATAACATTAAGTAGAGCTCGGAATAGAGTTAAATTCGACACTGCATGTTGGTCGATATTGACCACGTCTGGTCGATATCGAGTCACTTTTCTCGGCTTCATCTCAACTCAATCGATCTCGGCTCTAGAAGGAATTTCGAGTGGCTGTTGGTCGATATCGACCAAAACTGGTCGATATTGACCTGTCTTCTTCTCTGCTGGGTATCTTGAGTCGATTTGGAGAATTTCGACCGCAATCTGGTCGATATCGAGTAGGTCTGGTCGATATCGACCACTTCCTCATCATTCTGCTCTGTTCTTTAAATGCACTTTCCCGAGTCCTCGTTTGTCCGATTGACTCTTATAAGCATGTGTTGGAAAGCTCTTTTCGAGGGCTACAACTCTCATGAAGACATCAGAACTTGACTTATAATGATGAATGCCTAAAAATGGCCTTTTCTCCAGTTGCACCATCCTTAAGCTTGCTTGTCCCCAAGCAATAACTTGAATGGTCATTCAGGGGAAGAATTCAAAACTCTCAACATCATAGATTCATTCTCATATAACTCTGCAATCAATTACCATTCTTGAAATGGTAGTAATGCCACAAATCCATACATGTGCAATAATAAAAAGCAACATCTACTCTCAAAAGGAGGGTTATGCAAAAACAATTCATGTGACAAAGCATTAATAATCAAGAGGACTTTAATTAATCTCAATAAGGAGTAGATTGGTAAAAGGCTTAAGGTGGGCAATTCTTGGCAATGTGGTGCTAACAATCCGAGGAAATGGAGTATTTACAAACTGAATATCCACATTCCTTCTTCATAAGATCCATCACCTTTCACTCTTTCGCTCAATGCTTTTTTTTCAATATTATGCTTTTACCTCTCTAACCTCGGCATTGCCTTCTCGCGAGTCGCAAACATGGGTGTCATGAACATGGCCCCGGATACTTAGTGCTTTGGACTCCTCACCTGTGTGTCCCATCTTGCCGAACTATTATCTCAACGAGCATGGTCGATCTACCTTTATCTCCCGAGGTGATCGGATTTTCTTTCACTCGTTAAATTTTCCATAATATTTCAAACATTCCTGCCAAACTCCAATAATGATAATAACAACACAAACACCATAATCGTCTCCCTAATTTAACATCATTCTCAACATAATCCCCGGATAGGAAATAATGTAAAGAATGGGCAATATTTAGAACATGTGGAGCAATGCATGAAATAAGGCGTAATATGGCTTTTGTGATGCATATATATGGAAATATAAAGTCCTCCATCCTCTTATCATGCAACATGTCAAAAGAAATATCAAAATTTACCTCATTTCATGGTTTTCAAGAAAATAAGAAAATAATATGCACTTCATTGTGACTTCCCTTTACTAGGCAATTTCATGCTATATCTCTAATGAATCCAATTTTGCATCATCGAGTTCAATTAAAGCTTCCATGACTCTATTTATTTGAACAATTTACAACATTTGGGAGATGTCTCATAAAACTTTGAGTTTAGCAATTAAGCACAAAATTTAAAAATTCACTCAAAATTCACCATGTAGTAGCAAAAGCAAGAATAAAACAATAATATAATGATAATGAGGTTTTCCCCCACCCCATACTTAGAATATACAGTGTCCCCACTATATGAAAATCAAACAAAACAAGGGTAAATGAAGGAATTTACCAAATAACGCGCTGTAGGGTCGAAATAGGATGCAGTAGATTGCCAAAAGTCGATATAGACTAAGTGTAGGTCGATATCGACCGCAATTCTCGTCAGATTCCGTGTGATCAGCTGGTCGAAATCGGGGCTTGGGTCGATATCGACCAACTCACTCGATATCGACTAAGATAAGTCGATATTGACTAGGTTGCCTCGACATTTTCATTCGTTCCCCGTTTTTTTCGACCTGAAAAATGTTATTTTCACAAGAAAACAAGATTTCCCACATGAAGTATTCAAAACCAAAACCATAAGTTTAAAAGTCCTAAAGAAAATTCAAAAGTTTTATGTACATGCTCTAGATTTTAGAGTTGTTAGGCCGACTTCTCCGCTTACGCTTAAGTACTCTCAATGTTGGGCCCTCTTGTGCCTAGCCCTTCTCCTGGATCATCTAGGTCCTGGTTATAATATGCAAGCTCAGCTGATAGGTGGTTGCTTGCATAGAGTCCTTTAGCTTCCTTCTTCCTCTTTCCAGTCCTAGTCTTGCGCAGGTTAGCTCTCCACGGGGCCTTGTCTCTTCTAAAAATCTTATTTTTATTAATGGATGGAGGAGATGTAGAGATCATACCTGAACTTACCTTTTCGTGCCCAAAACAGAAATCTTTGGGCTGGGAGTCAGTCGATGTCGAGTACAAGTGGTCGACGTCGAGTACAGGGACCCCATACTTAGGCTCTTGGAAAGTCTGCAGCTCACCCCCGTGGTTGCATATGCTCTTCACCTCCCGCCATGGAATTTCCTCCTTTGTAGGACTAAAAGAGAAATCTAAGACCTCATCGCCTATTGTGAAGGTGAGCAATCGCTTCCTGACGCCGATCTTGGCATCTGCAGTAGCTAGGAAAGGTCTACCAAGAATAATAGGGCAAGTAGGATCTTCTGCACATTCTATAACAAGAAAATCAGCGGGGATAAAGAACTTACCAACCTGGATAGGGACATTATCAACCATACTTGTAGGGATGACCACTGTATTGTTTGCCATGTCTAGTTTGGCATCCACAGGCTCTATTGATCCTATCTTTACCTTTTTCTAAATCGATAAGGGCTTGATTCTCACACTGTTGTTGCAGGAGGATGGTCAAGTATGAAATAAATATAAAATATAGTTCAGACTGACTTCCCTGTCTCAGCAAATAAATACAAGACTTCCTCCCGTTGTAGTAGAAGGTTGTCAGGATCGATCCACGAGGAAGCACGTCAGCGGATCTCAGGTAGCAGAGTAATCTCATGGTCAGAAGTCAACAACAGGTTCATCGATCTCGACTAGGGTAGTCGACAGAAGATCGGACAGTCAAACACAGCAGAAGCTCTCGGCAAAGGGTGGTCGATCTCGACTGAGGTCTACTCGATATCGAGTAAGGCCTGGTCGACGTCGAGTTGGCTTGTCGAGTACCTGCACACAGTAAGCTACGGCGACTCTGGGTCGAGAATCAGTAGTCGAGATCGACCAGGGCTTGGTCGAGGTCGACGAGGGCAAAAACTTAAAACGAAAGCGAAAGAAAGTAAAAACAAATGCTTTGGGGTTTCGAACATTAAACTTAATGTAAAAGAACTTCCAAGATTGGGGTTTGCAACGATAATAACCAAGCATGCATAAGGCAGAATCAAACAGATAATCATATAATTCGCATTAAAGGACTAAACTTTCGCCTTTTCCAACAATTAGACAACTCTCTCAAGAAACCCTAATTGTCTCTACCGATTTTATGTTTATAATCCAAGTTGTTAGCATGGATCTCCATTAGATGGGCAATGAACACATCAACAAGTAGGAAAATGCTCAAAACATGATAAAGGTCGGATCTTTACCTCAATTATGCATGGCTATCGTCGGGCTCGCCCCAACCCTAGAAGTGGGTTGACTACTCGCGCTCCATCGCAACCTCAGACATTATCGATTGAAAGAAAACAACTTGCATAAACTAAACCAAATTTTACAACCGCTTGAAGCCAATTCCGCTCTCGCTTCACAACTCCAATCGGCCGCTCACTCTCTCTCTCCTACTACTTCTCCTACTAACTGAATCTAACTGAAATTGAATTGTTGTGTATAAAACTGAGCCCCATGGGCTTTATTTATAGGCTTCCTTCCCTAGCTATTCTAGGATAGAAGATATCTATCTATATCTAAAACTTTATCTAAAACTTAAAAAGATAAATAAGAGACATAAAAGAATTAAATCTAAAATAGGAATTATATCTAAATTGTCTTCAAGGGATAAATCTTCTCTTCTTCATGATAGATCTTGATAGTTCGGATAGATTTGGCAATCTTCACGTCCAAGCAATGCAAAACCGAGTAGGATTCGTCAAGCCGCGTCAAACAGCTTCTGGAAGCGTGATCGATCTCGACAAGAGCCTTGTCGATCTCGAATAGGAATCCTGGTCGACTGGCTCGGCTTCGTTGTCTCGGCTAGCTGGTGCTCGACAGAATCGGACATGGTTCACGGTGCTCGTTGATGTCGACAAGGTCTCGTCGAGGTCGAGTAGTCTGGCTATGTCGACTGGGTCTTCTCGGGTAACTCCACTCGATAGGCTCGGATCTGGACTCTGGGCTCGTCGATGTCGAGTAGCTCTCGCCGAGATCGACTAGAGTGGTCTCCTCGAGCGCTTCTCCTCGGCATGGACTCGGGTAGGCGCTGGGAGGCTCGTCGACCTCGAGTAGGTCTTCGTCGAGGTCGAGAAAGGTTGTCGGCCTCCTGGTCAGGTCGGGTAGCTTTCTCCTCGAGTCTGGGTCCTGGCTCCTCCTCTTGGTCGACCTCGAGTAGCTGTATTCGATGTCGAGTAGGGTTCGGGTTCCTCATCTTCTGTTTCTCAACTCAGGCTCCTCGATGCTGGCTGCTCGGACATGTTCGTCGAGATCGAGTAAGGTTTACTCGAGATCGAGTAGCCTTGGCTCTCAGCTCGATTCTGTATTCTTGGATTCTGAACTTCTGTAGTCGTTTTCCGAGCTTTTCTGACCTTCTGTAGAATTGCTGTAAAATGCCTCGAACTCTGCGAATTTAAACAGAAACTGGTGTAGATTCCATAATTTGGCAAATAAACATAAACTACATAGGTTCTGTACTATCTTAGCCCATATGAATGAAATAAATGCAGAAATCGATATTAAAGTTACTGTAAAACATGGCAGATTCCGTTCACAACACACACTTGCACCTAGATCACATAATGCCTCATATTTAAATTGTCCAAATCCCACAGTAATAGAAAACTTATCGGGGTCAGGTCTCTTTTGAGGGAAGTCCATCCTTTTGCAGTCGCCGACGATTTCAGTGATTGATCGCTTATTGCTAAGGATCTCCTTGAGGAACTTGACATATGCAGGCATCTCTTCAAGAGCTTCTATAATAGGAATTGAAACATTTAGTTCTAGAAGCATCTTAACAAAGCGTTTAAACCTACCTGTAGTGGGATCTTTCAGCGCCTTGGAAGGGAGAAGAAGCGTCTTCTTTGGTTTTGGAGCGGAATCAGCTGTTGGAGGCGTTGTAGAAGAGGCTATATCGACTGGAGGCTCCTCGATATCGACCTGGTTTTGGTCAATTTCGGCTGCCGGGGTCGGAATCGAGGAAGCTTGTGTCGTTGGGTCAATATCGACCTGTCACTACTAGAAATTTGTTATTTAACATCGGTTAATAGCCGATGTCTTTCAAAAAAAAAATCGATATCTATGTGGGGGATGTAAAAAGTCAAAAGTTTTTCACATCGGCCAGAACCCGATGTCTTTGTACGTTATAACATCGTTTATATTTTTAAATCCGATGTCTTTGTTATCTTATAACATCGATTATAAAATATAACCGATGTTATAACATACAAAGACATCGGGTTTTGAAAAATATTTGACTTTTTACATCCCCCCACATAGACATCGATTTTTTTTTGAAGACATCGGCTATTACCCGATGTGAAATGACATATTTGTGGTTTTTTTTATTATCGTAGCCTATACGGAATTTGAACCCGTATCTTTGTGTTTGAACACAATGCTCTACCATTTGAGCTAATAGGCTTTAAATTAGATAGAATGTTTTTACATGTAAGAAGTGCAAGCAAATTCATGACAAGATTTCAGCACTCACTCAAGTCTAAGAATCAATTAGACAATGACTAAAAAGCAAAGCCAAAGAATGGTAGCCAGCCCAGGCTCCAACTTCCACTTCCCTTCAGCATCATACAAGCACACCAGAAGAGTGCAGTTTGTGCATATCGACATCCCTATCAGAAATTAGATGATTTAAGAAAATAGTTGTGTTTTCTATCTATCATTAGATGAGGCATGCAAAAATAACCTTATCTATATAAATCATGTAACAAAATGAAAAGAACGTCAAAGATATATGCCTGACATATGTTCAACCATGCCCCGATTGTCAGTTTTAGAACAAAGACAATCTTAATCAATAATATTGTTCTACACGGTAACACAAGTGTTGAAAATGTTTTAGAACAAAGACAATCTACGTAATAGTTACAGAGCTAAACTCTTTGCCAATGACACTTACCACAACAGCAAACACAAAAGCAAGAGGAAATGCACATGCAAACATCATGATAATTCCGAATTGCATAGCCAGTTCTAGAAAGTCTGCAAAGTAGGTTCATAATTCTACAATCCTTCTAATTTCCTCGAAATGAACTGCTGCCAAAAAACAGAAAGGAAACACACAACGATTACCATCAAACAGTCCATCTTCGATCCCTCCACCTATACTAGCAGCATAAGTAGGTTTTAGAAACTCTTTCTCCACTCTTAAAGCTATTCGGAGGTTGTCCTTTGATAATCCTTTATCGTGCCTTTTCTTGTTCCTGTTTAAGAAGGGCACATCATTCGAATCTTTTTCTTTCCCAAAGGGCATGCCCCATTTTACAATGTGGCTGCAAAGAGGCAGAGATGAGTTAAAGAAAAGTACCTAACATTTGTATATTTCTTAAAGTTGTACTGGAGGTAGGGTGCAAAGTTCTCCATCAGATTCTCGAAAACCTGAAAAACACAGAAGATTACTTCATAAATCTGAAATTACTTTACTGCTTGTAAGAGAGATAAACATCTCGTTCTGTCAATGTATATTAACATGGGACATAATCAGGCGCCAAATCACTATTTGACAAAGGGTCTCTATGTTCTGGTACATGAGAGCATGATAGAACATCCCGATAAAGAAGAACATGCAAAAAAGAAGAACATGAGGGTCACCATAAATATGTCAAAGATAGATAAAGAAGAACATGCGAAACAAAAAGTCACAAAAAATAATTTTCAACCTTGCATGTGCATTTTCACTTTGCTGCACAATTCTTGAAGCTTTAGCTCAGAAGATTATAAAATCAACCATGTCAACCGAAGAGCAAACATGACAACAAACATTTTGGCAAAGATGGGTGTGAGATTAGATGAGCCTTTCACTCAATTCCTTACTATTCCAAATAGCATTTTTTATTCTGTGTACTCACTTATCCATAGTGGGGCTATCAACTAAGCTTAATCAATAAATTAAAGGGCTTTATCCCTCCTTCATGACAAAAACAAAAAAAAAAAAGAAACTTAACATTCCACCACTGCCAGAATATAAAGTAACCAAATCCAGTTTAAGCAAATTAAAAAAAATGCAGGTGAAAGTACCTTCACAATCTCCAGTGATTTGGTAGCAAAGGGCCCCTGAAAACCTTGCAGTTTTGATATCAAGACAAACCTGACAAAGTGCTCTTCCATTAGCAAAAAGCAAGCGAAATTTTATGAGGCGGCTATAAGTTCAAGCTGAGACAAACCTGCCCTGAAGGACTATTAAGGGTATGCCACTGTGCACCTGTTTGGCCCTCTTTTTCAACTGTAACTGTAACTGAACCAAGAACTACACTCTTCCAAACTATATCCCAATCTGCAGTTGAAATTCACAAACAAAATTTTCAAAATAAATGCATAGAGGAAGGCTAGAAATAAAGCTTTTTCAGAGAATAAGTATGATAAAATAAAGCATTAAAATAAACTTTTTATGGAAAAATCAAAGAAAACCTGAAATATGACAAGCAAATAAAATGAAAATGATTTTAAACTCAATCATTAGAACAAAGTATGAATACATGAAAGAACATCCAACAGAAAAACTGAACCCTCTTGAGAATTATTCTAAAACATCCAACACTTGAATGAAAACAAAGTATAACATTAAGCTCAGGATAACACATGGGTACCAACACATATTATAGTTCTAAAAAAAATCATATTACAATGCTCATAAAAATCAGATTATAGCACTAAGAAATACTTATATTATAGTTCTAAAAAACTCATAACAATCCGGTGCTTAAAATTCAAATGATATTGCTCATAAAAATCAGATCATTGTTCTAAGACAGTCAGATTATAGTGCTGAAACTTAGGTGTCTTAAATTCAAACTACATTTCTCATAAAAATCAGATTATAATGCTAAACAAATCATATTAGATGTTGAAACTTAGGTGCTAAAAAATCGAATTACAATGCTCATAAAAATCAAATTATAGTGCTGATTCATGCACGACAAGAGTCGGGTGCATGTAATCCTCAGCAGTGGTAGGGTATTGGGCAAGCTCAGCCTCCGCATGCCTCCTTGGTTCATCTTCTTGCTCAGTGCGTGCTCTCTCAGCGGCGAGAGAAGCATTGTTGGCTTCTAGCTCCCTTTGAAGCCTCTCAATCGTCGGAGTTTGTGTTTCGGCAGTCGCCTTGATCCTTTTCTATCTATAATGGATGTGTATAAGACGTTCTGGGTCGTCTAAGGCGTCAAACTCAGGTGGTTGACCAGAACGGCGCATACACCTGCAAAATCAAAACTTAAAGGAAAACGTGAGATCTAACTACCTAAGGCGCGAATGATTGCTTCCCCGGCAACGGCGCCAATTTGTTGTAGGAGGAAATCGAGTTCAAAATATAGAAATAAAAATCAAACCAGATCTTTCCCACACAAATAATTACAAGACTTCCTCCCGATGTAGCAACAGGAAATAATATTCGAACCTCGAGGAAGCTGTTCAGCGGATCTCAGGTAGCGGAAGAATCTCACAGGCAGAAGTCGACTCTAGAAAACTCACTCGATATCGACCAGTGGGAGTTGATATCGACCAAATCCAGTCGATTTCTGGGCAGCTGCAGAAGTCAGGCAATATCGACCAGGGTGACTCGATATCGACCTAGGTACTCGATATCGACCTGTTTGCTCAGAATCGACTTGTACCTGTAGAAACACAAACAAGCAGCGATCTTTCTGGATCTAAATTAGAAGTCGATACCAACCAGTAGGTGGTCAATATCGAGTGGGGGCAGTCTGAAATAAAAGAACAAAGCTTTGAGATTTTGAAATAAACTACGTAAAAGAAAACTTCCAAGATCGGGATTTGCAACAACGATAACCAAACATGCATAAGGTAAAATAAATAACGATAATCATGCAATCTGATCAAAGGATTAAGCTTTCTCCTTTTCCAACAATTAGACAACTTTCTCAAGAAACCCTAATTGTATCTACCGATTTTATGTTTATAATCCAAGTTGTTAACATGGATCTCTATTAAATAGGTAATAAACATATGAAAGGCAGTGGATGATCAAAGCATAATAAAGGTTGAATCTTTACCTCAAACACGCTTGGCTATCGCTGGGCTCACCCCAACCATAGAAGTAGGTGGACTACTCGCTCTTCATCGCAAGGAAAGACATTAATAATAAAAGAAAACTAAATTGCATTTATAAAACTAAATAAAGCTTACAACCGATCGAAGCCAACTTGCTCTCGCTCTTTAACTCCTAATTGGCCTCCACTCTCTCTCTCCCCATCTTTACTTCTCCTTCTCTAGAATTGAATTGGAATGAAAACTATCCCCATGAGCTTTATTTATAGGCCTTAATCATTGCTAATCAAGGTAAGGAATATCTATCTTCTATCTAAGGATATAATTCTACTAGGAAATAAATAAATCTAATTAGATAAAACAAGATAAATCCTATAGGGTAATTAATTGTTCCACCCTTAAGATAAATAAAAAGATAAAAAGATAAATAAAATATCGCTCAAGTCTTCATGTGTAAGGAATCTTCTCTTGGGAATATCTCCATTGGACTTTTGATAGAACTTTGAGTAGAGATCGGAATCGAGTTAAATTTGACACTGCATGTTGGTCGATATCGAGTCACTTTTCTCAGCTTCAGCTCAACTCACTCAATCTCAGCTCTGGAAGGAATTTCGAGTGGTTGTTGGTCGATATCAACCAAAACTGGTCGATATTGACCTGTCTTCTTCTCTTCTGGGCATCTCGATTCGATCTGGAGAATTTCGACCACAATCAGCATTCTGCTTTGTTCTTTAAACGCACTTTCCCGAGTCCTCGTTAGTTCGATTGATGCATATAAGCATGGGTTGGAAATCGCTTTTCAAATGCTACAACTCTCATGAAGACATAAGAACTTGACTCATAACGATGAATGTCGAAAAATGGCCTTTTCTCCAGTTGCACCATCCTTAGCTTCTTCATGAGTTTCTTTTAAGCTCCAAAGTGCGTCCGATTTCTGCAAAATATAACAAAAACTTGTGTAGACCTCCATATATTGCAAATAAACGTAAACTACACAAATTCTCTATTATTCTAACCCACATGCATGAAATGTATGCAGAAATCGATATTAAAGTCAATATAAAACATGGCACAAAACATGGACATCAATGGGTTCTTTGTTGAACTTGTTGTCGCTGAGCCGACACTATTAGAATACTGCAATTAGACATAATGTAATTTAAGTCTGTCAAACAATTTACATATGTTAAATTATTCTATTAGATTAAAAAAATATTTTGTGATGTGTAAAACAATTTACACAATTGTCAAATATACGGACAGATGTGAAATTCTATGTTATGGAAAAAGCAAGACATCGACGATTAGTGAAAAATGCACGCGGGATGAAAAAAGTTCAAAAAAATTGAAGTGGGCTTTGGAGACAACGTTAACACTTGAAAAAAATAATTTGAACTTTCCTTTTTCAAAGCGATCTCAACACTTAAAAAACATTTGAACCCACTTTAATTTCTCTGTCCCCTCATCACATTCATCCTCATTCTCTCTTCTCTCCAGACCCGAGCACCCAAATCCCCAACCAAATCTTCACCCCTCTCCCGATCCGACCTTCCTCTAGCTACCTCCTGCGACCCTCCTCATTGGGTCAGTGCTTTCTTCTTTCTCCGACCTTCAGCTCTCTGAAGTCCATTGATAATGCATATTTTGGATAAGCATTATAGCTAGTTTTATTTGCATTAGAGTGTTCATATTGCATGTTTTTTTTTTGTCTAATTTACATTATTTTGTATTTGAGTATTCAAGTTTGGAATCTACGCTATTTTATGTTTATTTTGCAGTTTTACAATCCAAGTTTGAAGGGAGGCTTAAGAGACTTGAAAGAGCTGGTTCTGGAGCATAAAAAAGGCTAAAGAAAGATCATCAAGGGATCTAAGGATTTCAATGTTGAAGAAAAAGAAGAATCACGGAGCCAGAGTAGCGGCGCTTGCCGCTATTAAATCGACACCCACCGGTTACGCTGTGTCCAGCGAACCCGATTTGTCCGGTTCTATTTTAATTAGTTTATTATTATTTTAATCTCTAGGGTTTTGAGTAATCACTTTTAGTTTATAAGACTATTTTTTCAGCCATTTTGAGTGTGGAAGAACATATATAGAGAGAAAGGGAGAGATACTTGTTGACTATGAGTTGCTAAACTCATAGTTTCGCCTGTGATTCGAAGACATGGTTGGTTGAATTGTGATGATTTGATTTCATATTTTTATTCATGAGTTATGGCTCCTCTGGAACAGGTTATGGATAAGAATGGCCTACCAAGGAGGATAGGACATGTAGGATCTTTCGCTATATCAAGCACAATGAAGTCCGTAGGCACAAAGAACTTGCCCACTTTGACGGGGACATCATCTATAACTCTTGTGGGAGTAACGAAGTTGTTGTTGGCCATGTAAAGCTTCATATCCATAGGCTCCAAAGCTCTGACATTATCCTTTGACCAAATGGACAAAGGCATGAGGCTCACACTAGCCCCTAAGTCGCAGAGAACCTTGTAGCGATGTTGGCCTAGCCCAATGGTGATGGCAAATCTCCCTAGATCCACTCTCTTCACTGGAAATTCTATCTTGCTGCACTCCTCTGCGATCTCAGCCATTGATCGCTTCTTGCTCAACATGTCTTTCAAGAACCTCACATAGGATGTCATCTCATGAAGAGCTTCGGTGAAGGGTATGGTGACATTAAGCTCTTGAAGCATCTTCACGAAACGCTGAAATTTCTTGTCGATAGGGTCCTTCAAAGATTTGGAGGGGTAGGGCAACATCTTCTTCTTATTTGAAGCAGTTGGTGTCGAGTTAAGTGACTCGACATCGATTGTATGTGGGTCGACGTCGAGTGCAGAGGTTGGCTTTTGTGATGGTTGTACAGATGGATCGATGTTGATAGTAGGTGACTCGACGTCGAGTGAGGGTGAGTCGACGTTGACTGTGTCTGACTTGACGTCGACTGGAATTCCAGTAGCTTTGTCTTTCGGCTTTTGTTTGGGTGTTTATAGTTGTCGCCCACTTCGTAGATGTACAACAACAACGTGTCCAGATGATTTGCCCTTAGGGTTGGGCTCAGATTGCCCAGGGAGCGATCTGGACGGTCTTGGAGTCTATGCAACCAATTGACCCACTTTGGTTTCTATGTTCTTTCTCCAGATGTCGATCTCTCCAAGTCTAGAATTGATTCCATGCAGCTGAGTATGAATGGAATTGTTGGATTATTTGTATTCAGCGTGATTCCTCCTCAACTTATCAAGAATGAGGTGCAGGTCATCATTTATCTCCGGGTGTTTAGATGCTCTATAAGGTGGGGGGTCCCTTTGGTATTGGGGTTGTTGGTATCCCTAATTTTTCTGATATCTTCCATGGTTGGGACCCCGCGTGTAGTGCGCCTCCTCGTATCTTTTCGCCAGCTGGACTTGCTCGGAATGTGGGCAGGTGGTGGTGTTGTGCCTGACTGTCCCACACTCCAAACAAGATTGGTTGTTGGTGAGGAACTTAACTTGCTTATGCAGGTGCCATACTTGATCTTTTGTGAATTGGTCCCTCACGTTAGGATCGATCTCCTTAGAAGGCTCATATAGTGGCATAGATGGGGCAGGCCTTGCGTAGGAAGTCGGCCACAAAAGTTCCATATGTGTTGTCGAATTCCACCAACCTCTCTATGGTGGCCCAAGCCTCCATTGGTGCAAGATTAATGTATCGGGAAGAGTATAAGAGTTGATCCTCTCTTTATTCGGTACACAAGAGAATTATAGAAGATCTCCTGAATCATGTAGGTGGCTTCCCATAAGTAGGGCAAGATCGCAATAGCTCATTGAACCGCTCTGATGCCTGCGTCGGCATCTCTCCAGGCTTTTGCTTAAAAGTCGTGATCTTCTATCGCATCATCGCCGTTTTGGAAGGATGAAAGAACTTTTTATGGAACACATCCTTAACCTCTGTCCATGTAGTGAGTGAGCGTGAAGTCAAACCCTCAAGCCATTGCAATGCTTTCCCTCCAAGAGACTAGCGAAAAGATTTTAGCTTGACATATTCTAAAATTTTCCCTTTGGTAATAGCCTCACACAAGTCAACAAATGTGGTAATATGCGTAAGGGAACACTCATTAGTTCTTCCTTCAAAAGTATTTCTTCTTATCTCAGAAAGAAAAGAAGTTTTAATTTTGAAGTTGGAGGCAGGGATAAGAATAGCTGATTCAGGCACGATCAACGTCGGGTGCATGTATTGTTTGGCCGTCTAAGGATATTGGTTAACTTGCGCCTGAAACTGCCTTCGTGCTTGTTCCTTTCGGTCGCCCCATGCATTTGCAGCCTCAAGTTGCTGCCTAAGCCTCTCAACCTACTGAGCTAGAGTCTTGTTGTCTCCCATGATCCTTTGCAACCTAGAATGTACGTGGAGAAAACGTTCTGGCTCTTCTAGTCATTCAAACTCTGGTGTACGATCAGCGTGTCGCATACACCTATAAAGCAACACTAAAAGAGAACGTAAATAAGACTAAAAAGGGCACGATTGATAACTTCCCTGAAAACGGGGCCAAAATTTGTTAGGGGAGGAAATCGAGTGAATAAATATAAAAAGGGTGTATATAAACTCAAACCAATCCCTAGTCCACGCAAATAAATTACAAGACTTCCTCCCGATGTATTGGTAGGGAGTCTGGATCGATCCACGAGAAAGCGTGTCAGCGCTCGCCTACTTAGTCTCGAAAACAGCTCTCTACGACGACTAGAAGTCACTCGACGTCGACTGAAATCCAGTCGATGTCAACTGTGGCAGTCGATCTCTAGTGCTAACCTGCAAGAACAAAAATACACACTCGACGTCGAGCAAAGGCACTCGATATCAGGCCAGTTCACTCGATATCAGGCCTGTTCACTCGATATCGACTGAAGTGGTCGATGTCGAGTCAAAATACAGAAAATGTAATCGTCGGTAAAAAACGGTCGAAGAATGTAAGAATGGATGCGAATGGTGAACAGAAATAGCAAAAGGATTTTGATATCAATATACTAAAAGCTTCCTCATGGAACATATAAAATATAAATAGAAATTGAAATAAAAGTAAATACAAAACATGGTAAAATAGGCGTACATCAACAAGCTTAGCGTATGCACTATCAAAAATGACAGTATAAGCTCTCCTTATTCCACAAAAGCAACATGAAAGAGAACATTGCTGAGATACTAATGCACTATCAAACATGACAGGAATAATTCAGATTCAAAATAAGATAGCAATTCATATTCAAATACAACAGAAGATCAATACTAAGTATGTTATACTGAGCTAGTATAAATTCAATATTAAGGGGATTCATCGAACATACCTTTGGTCGGCAGTCAGTGTGAAGGGTGAGAGTGGAGGGACATGAGTCCATACCTTAGCATAGACTCTTGTTACGATCAGCCAGGTTCTCGTAGAAAAAGGGGGATGTTGAAAACCAACCGAGTAAGAACCTTCGCTACCCCAGCCACCCGCAGCACACATCCAGCTGCCTCAGGCATTCGAATGATTTTGAGACCTGTTTCGCATATGTCTCTTCTCTATAGCTCCAACACTCTATATTTGCTTGGATGAAAAAAACGGGATTTACAATTTGGTTTTTGGGGTGAGCTTGAAATATTTCATTTTCACCTTTCGAATCATCATTTTTTAGTGGAATGCTCTTCCATTGGAGATTCTTTTTGGGGAGAAGGGATTTGCAATCAGGTTTTTGGGATCAGTTTGGAAGCTTTCGATTCCGCCTTTTGATTCTTCGTTTTTTAGAGGGATGCTCTTTCATTTGAGATCTTATTTAATTTGGATGCCATGGATCTAGCTTTAGTCTGGTTGAAGCCGCGAGATTTAGCCGGTGGCGATGGCATGTGCAGTTGTTGAAAGGGTTAGGGTTTCCTGACTTCTTTCTCACCTTCTCTTTCTCTTGATCTCTCATCTCTCAATTTCTTGCCATTGTATTGGAGGAGCGCTCAGTCAAGCTAGTCAAGTGTGTCACAACAGGGACTACTTGACTAATCAGCAAAGGCACAAACAAGACACAGAACCGGGCAATCGTACACACATCAGTGCAATCAAGTTGCTTTGGCTTTTCCCTTGTATTAGGTTGTTTTTGTTAGCTATATAAATAAGAGGCTTAAGCCTTTAAGTTGGAACCAACTCACACATTTTCATTCTTCAATTCAGAAAAGGAGAAAACCCCTTTCGGGGCTCCGAAATTTGTTCAATCTCGTTCTACATACACAGATTACATTGTCATCTTTACAAATTCAAAATTCAATCAAGTTTTCATGGTATCAAAGTCGGGTTTGGCTAGTTGCGGTCTAGGCTTCGGATTAGTGGGGTTGCTGGCCTTGTTGACATGTCGTGGGCATTGGTTCCCATTTAAGCGCATGTGGCAAGTGCAACTTGTTGGCTAAAGTCATTGCATATGAGAGGGTGTGTTGGAATGTGGTTGTCCCACATCGGTAATATAAAGAATGTTTGAACAACATATAAGGTTAACGGTTTACTCCTCTCATTGCCAATTGGTTTTGAGATGGAACCCCGTTCGGGTTTATGTGTTGTTCGAGTCTCCCGCTTGTGGGCCCGCACACACGACCTCCCTCCATCGTCTTGACCCCACCGGTTCTAGCCGACTTTAACATGGTATCAGAGCTACTATAGCAGAGCTACTTGGACACACTTGATGAAGACAAAAACATGTGCTTTTGCTTTGATTAAGTCCTTTATTGTGATGGCACAGAGACAATTTTCAGTTGTTGTCAAAATCATCAGATCAGACAATGCATTTGAACTCGGTTCAAGCAATGAAGGGCAGGCTTGGTTCAAGGAAATTGGAATTGTACATCAGATTTCTTGCTCTCGCACTCCACAGTAGAATGGAAATTTGGAACGTAAGCATAAGCATCTCTTGAAGACTTGGAAGACACTACTCTTTCATTCTCATCTTCCAGTTGAGTTTTGGGGTGACTGCTTGCTAACTGCTACATACTTGATCAATCGGTTTCCTACGAAGGTGAATGAGGGGAAGTCTCCTTTTGAGCTTTTATTAATTTGGTCATGCTCCTTTTTATTCTCATTTGAGAATCTTTGGCTGCTTGTGTTTCAAATCTGTGATTGGTCATGCTCGTGATAAACTCAAACCAAGAGGGGTTCCTTGTGTTTTCTTGGGTTATCCTTTTGGTAAAAAGGCTTACAAACTCTATGAGATTGAATCAAGGTCTTTTTCTGTCTTTCTTGGGTTATCCTTTTATAAGCATATTATTCCTTTCTCATCTAAGAAATGGGATATGGTTGATCAATTCTCCTTGCCTATTGTTGATCATATAGATGATGTTGAGTTAACTGGTGTCACTGAGTTTCCAGTTGCTCCTCATTCTCCTATTGCTGATGGTCATCCCATTCATGTTCCACCTGTTGTTGAGGCTCCCTTAAGACGTTCTTCTCGTCGAGTTCAACCACCTCAGCGTCTACAGGATTATGTTTGTTCATCTCACTACTAAAAACGCAGGAAATAGCTACGGAAAATAGCCACGGCGTTGGCCACGAATGACCGTGGCTAACCGGTTTAGCCACGGCAACAGCCACGGGTGGGCCATCCGTAGTCATATGCCTCATGACTAATGGCGACGGCTGAATAGCAACGGATTCAGCAACGAATTGTCAGGCCGTGGCTAAGACCGTGGCTAGTGTTGGACATTTGAATCTCGTGGCTAAGGCAACGAATTCAGCTTCGAAATCCGGCCATTGCTGAATTTGTGGCTAAGGTCGTTGCCATTTTCGTTAATGGTTTCGTTGCTACAAATAGGCCACATTGGGTTGGATTCGTGTCTGATTCCGTGGCTGAGTCGTGGCTGTTTCCGTTGCTAATGTGGTTGCCAATTTCGTTGCCCATTTCGTTGGTAATGTTGTTGCTAGGGTTGTTGCTATTGTTGTTAATGTTGTTGCTATGGTTGTTGCTATTGGTGTTGCTATTGTTGTCATTGTTGTTGCCATGGTTGAGGCTAAAGTCGCGATTGATGGTTTTCATTTAATTTGTAATTTTGTGTCACAGTTTGCATTCCCATATTTTTGATGCATTGTATATATGATATGGAATATATAATTAAACCATAATGTCATAGTTACTGCATGTGCATACACAAAACAAAACACCATGCACATAATTGTTCTAGCTAGCTTACGACATACACGTACGTACACACCAGTACGTACCAAGCTTGTTCACATAGTTTGACATTCCAAAATATATACCTCCCAACAGTTATCATAACCAAAATAAAACAGACCAAAGTCCAAACCACCACATACTGCACATTAAAGAACCAAAGAACCATGCTTACTTTGACTTTGATGGGCGTTTGCCCTTGTAGAGCTCCTTCATGGTGCTGATGAGCGTCTCCTGCATTCGGTCTCCAAAGGAAGACATTTCTTCTCTGAGGTTCGTGGACACCTGTGTCTGCACTTGATCCCCCAACTCCGCCATTTCTTTCCTCAAGTCTTCCTTGATGGTCGACAATTCAGACATCATGTACTCCTTCAAAGTGCCACTACCACCAGCTGCAGAATCCTGGGCACCAGTTCGTGTGGAATGCGCTGACTGCAGGATAGGTTGAGACTCAGATCCCATGCCCACAACCCGGCCTTTCTTCGAACCACCTGTTGCCTTGAGCCAAAGAGCGTTTGTGTCAACCGAATGGGATCCATCCTCGGATACAGCTTCAACATCTAAGATTTCATCCTCAAGCAACTAATCATACTTGTCCTAGAAGTGGAAAGAAAATGAATTTAACAACAGATCAGAGCCAATACAAAAATTAAACCAACAGATGACAAGACAACAGTAAGGAACACCAATACCAAATCCAATACAAAAATGAAACCAACAGATGACAACACAACAGTAAAGAACACCAATACCAAAACCAAAAGTTGAACAGCAAAAACCAAGCTCAGAACAGCAAAAACCAAGCTCAGAACAACAAAACCAAGCTCTGAAAATAACATATCCAAACAACAGAAAAATGAAACGAACTGAACATAGGAACACAACATAGGAACAGAAGAAAAAGCTAGGGAATAAACCAAAACCAATACATAAATTATAACAACAGATCACAACACAAGAGTGAAGAACACCAAACCCAAAACCAATCTGTAACCAATACCAAAAACAAGATATAAAAGACTACATCACATAAACACTTGAAACAACAAATCCATAACCAATACCAAAAGCAAGATATATAAATTATAACAACAGATCCTAACACATGAGTAAAGAACACCAAAACGAAAACCAATCCATAACCAATACCAAAAGCAAGATATGAAAGACCACATCACACAACAAATACCAGAAGCAAGAACACTTGAATGCACATTTTAATTTCTAAGGCATAAAACTCCCCGTTCAAATCATGCACATCACACAATCGAAGGCATTAAGTAGTTAAGGGTAACTTCAAATAATAACTTACCACAGTTTCTTGACACTGAGCACCCGCCCAGGAACCATCTTTTTTTCTATGACACCGTTCAAATGTTTGCTTTGGTGTGGGATCTGTTCCAAGCTCCTCCCTCTGTGGAAAAAATTATGTTCGTTTAGTTAAGTAGATATACAAAGTGAACAGATAGTAAATGGAAAAACAAAATGATGACAGAGGACAGAAAATGTGTGCATACCAGTCGCTTCTTGATTACGGTTGTGGAAACCGAACCACCACTGAAAATTGGGGCGCCCTTCTCTGTTGCTACAGCTCTGTTTTGCTTGTTCACTTCAGATTGGTGTAGAAATTTCTCCTCACTTTTCCATCTCTCACACATTTTGACCCATATGGCTTGCTTCACCCACGAAGGCTTTTTCTTCGTTCTCCCCGTGCGAGCCTTCCCGAAGATGTTCCTTAGGTGATCCCCACCCTTAGTGTTGAATGCTTTCAGAACGACTGAATCCGGGTATACAGTTTCATCCCAAGTTGCTCGTGCCTGAATATATTGAACAAACATATTAATTAGGAAGCATTATTTATTCAGACATACATAAGTAATCAAATTAACAATCTTATTGAATTATTTTATACCTTGAACATTTCCCACCATAACTCCAAGGTGGTTTCAGGAACATCACTCCACCGTATGTAGGGGCCATCGAAATGGGAGTGAATAACTTGTGTGAGGACTCCAAACGCAGGATTGGTTGCATCAAAGCTTAATAAGGTACATGTAAAAAAAAATTGGGAATGTATTAGACACTAAGATTTTAATGCATGAAAGCTTAATAAGGTACATGAATATATCTTGATTTCTAATCTAACATATTGACCAAACTGAAAACTATATATCAGACACAGATTTGGAGAGTTTCTGTTCCTTGGATATGTCAAGCATCAACAGAACCAGCAACTATCTCTATTGACTTTGAAGCAAGATATTCAAAGTGAATAACACTTGATTTATAATATAACATCAACATCAGATTTCATAAATAAAATAAGCATTAAAACCAGTGAATAGCACTTGATTTACTCAACAATGACATCAGAATCATATTTACTCAGGTTTTATAAATTAGAAGTGAATAATCTAACATGCTTTATAATCAGAATCATATTTACTGAACAATGAAATCACAGCAGCTCAGACATCTTGTTTCAGTTTAGTTTCAATAAACTAACCATTCAAAACAGTTTTATAGCACAACATGCTCAGACATCTTGTTTAAGTTTAATCAAAATCATGTAATAAACATGCATTGACATATTGTTTAAGTTTAATTTCAATAAACTAACCATTCAATAAACTAATCATGTAATAAACAGTTTCATAGCATTCAATAAACTGAAAATGAAGGGATCATCTCACTTACGTTCCATTAACCAGTTCAATGTAAACTTTTTTGTTCCACCTCGAAGACTCCTCTTCGTTGTCTTGGGCAGCCGGGTCGTTGACGTTATCAGAAGCTGTAGTCTTTTGTGTCCCTGACGATGCCTCCGCTTCGTTGTTGTTTGACACAGGCTGAGAGTGGTTTGAGGGCGCAACGTCTAAAGACGACGTGGAGTTCCCAGGTTGAGAGGCAGTGGGTTGGGTGCTCACCGATTGGGAAGGAGACCTCGCCGGTGGGGAGGGGCGGGTGGGTTGAGGCCGTGACCTTGGAGAGGCCGCAATGGGAGGAGAGGAGACCGGTGTGGTGCGCCTAGTGGATTGAAACTTCCGGGGTGATGATCTGGTAAGGGGTGGGATGGTCATTTGTGGAGGAGGGTTAGGATTGGTCTTAGGAAGGGGTGGAGAGGTCGTTTGTGGAGGAGGAGGGTTAGGATTGGTCTTAGGAAGGGGTGGAGAGGCCGTTTGTGGAGGAGGGTTAGGATTGGTCTTAGTAAGGGGTGGAGCGGTGGATTGGCCGGTGGCTTTGGGAGTTTGCTTCCGGGGTGATGACCGGGTTAGGGTTTGGAGAGGTGGATTGGTCTTAGTAGGAGGGTTTGGAGAGGTGATGACCGGGTTAGGGTTTGGAGAGGGTGCGGTCGGCGGTGGAGAGAGGGCAGCCGAGGGAGATGGGGCTTTGGGATTTGGTCTCCGCGGTGATGACCGGGTAGGTGAAAGTGGAGTCGGGGATGGAGAGGCCGGCGGTGGAGACAAGGGAGCTGGGGGAGAGGGCTCCGGTTGAGCCTTCGTCCTTGGTCGGGTCGGAGCCAGTGGTGGTCTCCCGGCTGCACTGCTCCGAGTGGTTCTCCTTGTTCCTCCTCCTCGCATGATTGGAGCCAGTGTGGGTTCGATTGGGGTTTGGATTCAGAGAGAGGAGAGAGAGGAGATAGGGTTTGGAGACGGGAGAGGAAAGGGTTTGGATTAGAGGAGAGAGGAAAGGGTTTTGGATAGGAAAGGTGTAAAATTCTGAAATTTCAGAATTTTCAATTTCCCTCTAAAATTTTCACTTTCCCTCTAAAATTTTCACTTTCCCACTGGATCTTTCAAAACCCGAAAATGAAATTGTAAAGGGCCCAACTTCAGTCAGAATAGGAAAAGGCCCAATTTCGAAAAGGCCCAAATCAAAACACCTCCTCCACCCTATCTTCGATCACCTCCTCCACCCTCCGTCGGCTTCTCTCTTTGATTTCGTTGCCCACCGGATCCGCCAAATGCCACCGCCACCGTTATTGAAGACCGAGTTCAGGTAGCCCTTTACTCTTTTCTTCCTTTCAATTTGGTCATCGTTCCAACTTTTACAGATTTTTATTTAGTTTTGATTTGGATGTGTTTGATTCCAACACTGGTGCGCGATTTGCGAAGGCTGTCCGATCATACGAATATACACTAACATACATTATGCAAATGGTCCAAGTTAGTGAGTCAATTACACGCCAGTGTCGATCAAGATGCAATTTTTTTAGATCAACCACTTGGTCGCGAGTTCATGAATACTGCACTGTGATTTCGAGTCCATCCGAAGCTATCTTGTTTGAATATTGGAATCAATTGGCTTGTGTATTTGTTAAGCTGCTGCATAAGTTTAGTTTCTTATTTGTAGATTGACCATGTCAATGCAGTGTTCATCTTTTTTTTTTCCCTGGGTCAAAATCAACCACAAGTTGAGGTTGTTCATCTTTTTTTTTATCATCTTTTTTGCTACAAGATACCCAAATCCTCAACAAGTTGTTCAAGACAGAAACTTTGTTTGTTAAGACGGAGGACAGATTAGTGTAATAGTTTGTAAACAAGTTTTCACATAGACAAAAAATGAAAAGGAATGGGTAGTACAGAGATTACATTGAGTTGATAAGTATGAAATCCCTACATACTGAAGCACATTAGGATTCATGACTGGATGTGTTTGATTCGTTGTGTATGTGGTGCCAAGATTGTCTATGTGGTTTTGATTTGAAGATTCTGAATTGTTTAAAGTTTCTGAATTAAACTCTTAAATTCTGTTATAACACACATAGAGAAAGGCATAAAGTTTAAAGCTTTGAATCTTTGTATAAATTCTGGATTGTGTAATGCTTTGAATCTTTGTATGACTTCTGGATTGCTTGGTGCCATAGGAAGTTTCTGAATTGTTTGGTGCCATATATAGGCATAAAGTTTAAATTCTGGATGGTTTCATACATTTACTGCAGTAGCTTCATGATGCATATCATACATAAACACATGAATCAGATCGAAATTACACATGATAAAGTTTAAATTCTGGATGCATCATACATTTACTGTAGTAGTTTCTGAATTGTTTGGTGCCTTACAATGATATTCATACATAAACACATGAATCAGAAATTACACATGAAAGAGGCAGTTGAAATAGACATAATGGATCAGCTTAACTTGGCCTATTAGCTCAATGGAAGAGCATTGTGTGTCGCACAAAGATGGGGGTTCGATTCCCTCATAGGCCAAATCTACGCCATAGTAGCTTCATTCTTGAGTAGGGAGTTAGGTTATGAATTGAATACCTGGATGAAAACAGGCACACAAATCAGAAGGTTGGAAAGGGGCCATTCGGTCGGAATTTTGTTCATGATACTAGTTAGTTTATGTTCTTTTCACTTTAAACATGTTGGTAACTGATTTTACCTGGGCATCAGCATGCAACTAGCTTCCAGGGGTTAGTCAGAGCCTTGACCGCTTGTCTCGGCATCCCTGCAGTCATCCTCTTCTTCTGCAGAAGGAACCACGCCCTCGACATCGTCCACTACCACATGATCTCCGTCATCACAGATTTCGAACACACCAGAAGGATCTCGCAAGGTTGTTGGTGAGTCGTCCACTGCTATGCCGATAGAGATTTCCGGGGTGATGACTTCATCGGACTGGTATGCATCTACGAAGGATGAACCCGTGGATGCTCATCGCTGGTCTATCCGGTTCCGAGGCCTTGTCTTGCACACATGCCACCAATCCATCCGGTCACGTGAGGCCCCTGGATATTGAACATAGTACACTTGCACAGCTTGTTGCGCGAGGACGAAGGGCTCATACCTTCTATACAATTTCTTTTGATTGATTTCAACGAACTGGTATACTGGATGTACTTGTGTTCCTCGTGTCGTTGGATCGAACCATCGGCACTTGAACAAGACAATCTTCAGCGGATGCCCAAGTGCACTTGGGTACTCAAGCTCGATGATTTCTTCAAGTAGCCCAAAGAAATCCGATTCAGTTGTTGCGTAGTTGGTCCCTCGAACACAAACCCCACTGTTCATTGTAGATTTCCCAACACCATGGTCTAGAGTGTGGAAGTTATAGCCGTCGACAAAGTATCGTGGCCAAGAAATTCCTTTCACACTAGGACCCCAAGCCAAACTCCACAAGAGATCGGTTGACCCAATTCCGCTTCCTTTGTCTACGACCTACATGAACAAATAATTGAAAATGAAGGAACATGTTATATGTATACAAAGAAATGTAATGAAGATTTCTGGAAAGATGAACATACGTAATTCTTAAACCAATTTGCGAATTCGTTTTCAACGAGCTCATCTCCAACATTATCCCCCATTGCACTCTCAAATAGCCTGCACCATAGTAAAGTAATGAATATTGTAACATTAAGGACAATACATCACAATTAAAATGTGGGATTAGGTTTCCTTACTCAATGTATGGTTGGACTTCCGGACAGTTAAGCAACACGTATGTGTGTGCGGCCCTCCACTCATCCTCTTCGGTCAACCACCTTAGTGTCTTCTTCCCACTACCCCCGCCCGGATAATTGAAAATAGACAAGGCACAACCATCGCCGCCATCGACGTCGTTTCTCGCGGGTCGCCTTAACTTGGAAGGAACATGTGAAGGGAAGTAGTGGACGGAGAAATTAGCTATCTCTTCTCGTAAGTACGCCATCACAATCGAGCCTTCTACATTACTCTTTTGGACAATCTTCCTTTTCAGCTGAAATAAAGATCTCTCGAATGGATACATCCATCGATAATGAACCGGACCACCCACTTGGGCCTCATAGGGCAAATGGACAATGAGATGCTCCATCGAGTCAAAAAAGGATGGTGGGAAGATACGCTCCAACTTGCAGACCAACAGAGGAATCATGGAATTAAGCTGCTCCATGACAGAAACTGACAAGCTCGACGAACAGATTGTCTGAAAGAAGATACTCAACTCAGTTAAAGGACCCCAAACGGATGGATGCAATAACTCTTTGAAAGCAATCGGCAAGAGTCTCTCCATAAACACGTGACAATCGTGGCTCTTCATCCCACTTAGACTACAATCGTCACTCTGAACACATCCGCCTATATTGGAAGCATAGCCATCGGGAAATTTGACGGTCCTCAACCATTGACCCACCTTTCTCTTTGCCTCTCTTGCCAAAGTATATATTGCTTTAGGTTTCGCACCACTGTAATCATCAGCTACCTCCAACTCAGGTCGATGACAATATAGGCGAAGGTCCTTTTGGGCATTCAAGTTATCCTTTGTCTTCCCAGGGACATCCATCACAGTGTTAAAAACATTGTCAAACACATTTTTCTCAATGTGCATAACATCGAGATTGTGTCGGACTAGAAGGTCCTTCCAATATGGAAGTCTCCAAAAAATGCTTTGTTTTGTCCACTTATGAGAAATGCCATAGTCATCCGACTTGTAGAAGGGATCCTCCATGACCGTTGGCAAATGACGAACCCGCTCCCATATCTGCTCCCCCGATAGCAATGGAGGTGGCAATCCTGTTTCCACGTGCCCTTTGTAGAAGTCCTTCTTGTTCCTACGGAAGGGGTGATCAATCTCTAAAAACTTCCGATGACAATCGAACCAACAAGCCTTCCGACCATTTTGAAGGCGAAAAGCATCAGACCCCGATTCCATGCAAATCGGACAAGCCAATTGTCCTGCAGTGCTCCATCCAGACAACATAGCATATGCAGGGAAATCACTGATAGTCCAAAGTAAAGCTGCACGCATAAGAAAGTTTTCCCTCCTCGAGGCATCGTAGGTGATGACACCGACATCCCACAACTGCATCAACTCGTCAATAAGAGGTTGGAGGCAAACATCAATCAACTTCTTCGGGTTTCGAGGACCTGGCACTATCAACGACATGAACATGTGCTCGTTCCTCATGCACAAATGAGGTGGAAGATTGTAAGGAGTGACAATCACGGGCCAACATGAATAATTCTGACCAGATTTGTTGAAAGTAGCAAAACCATCCGTGCATAAACCCAAACGAACATTACGAGGCTCACAAGCAAAATCAGGATGCTTCGTGTCCAACCTCTTCCATGCATCTCCATCTGAAGGATGGCACATCATTCCCTCCTCTGTTACATGTTCTGCATGCCAAGTCATGTTGCTGGTTGTTACTTCAGAAGCATATAGTCTCTGTAGCCTCGGAATTAGAGGCAAGTGGAATAAAACTTTATGTGGCTTGCGCTTCCCTGAAGCACCCACGGCATATCTTGCATGACCACAGAACTTACATGAATCTTCATTGACATCATTCTTCCAATACAACATACAACCGTTAGGACACATGGCTATTCTTTCTACCGGTAGACCCAAATTTCGGACTATCTTCTCAGTTTCATAGTAACTGGTGGGAATCTTGTGGGCATCAGGCAACACTTCATCATACAATTGCACAAACCCATTGAAGAGGCTTTGAAGAACATTATATTCACACTTCAAGCTCATAAGTCGGCTCACAAAGGACAATTGTGTATGTGTAGTACACCCAGGAAACACAGGTTCATCAGCTGCTCTTAGCACATCTTCAAACCGCGAGGACAAGAGATTAATATCCTCCTGGACTGCTACCGGATCTTCGCTCATTCCATCGACATCATTAACTTCAGCTGGTTGGAATTCAACATCAACTCCATTATTCGGAACACCATCGACATTATAGGGGCTAAACCATGTAGGAGGAACAAAGCTTGGCCCAGCAACATCGAACACCATCCTCTGTTCTGCAGTTAACTGATCATACATAGCCCACTGGTTGCCCCCTACCATTTGCTCATGGTTTGGAGGTGCAACAGATTCGCCATGTGCCGTCCAACGATAATAACCATACATAAACCCATTGTGGTATAAATGATCCTTCACATCATCTACGTCCTCGAAATAACAATTCTCACATCTCCGACATGGACATTTTATCTTACCTTCATCAACATAATAAGTTTGAGCACAAGCAAATTCGACAAACTTTTCCACCCCTTGGTAGTATTCGGGCTTTAATCCTCTACGATTCGACAAGTACATATCATACATCCATGTACGATCGTCCATATTTTATGAAATTCGATCAATCTGTACAATAGATATATAATAGCTAGAGCACATTACTATACATTTAAACAAATTGAATATTCCTAAACATAATTCTTAATAAAAAGCCCATTACTAAATTTCTAAATAATTACACATAATATTGAATAAAAATCCTAATACTTAGCATATATATATATATATATATATATATATATATATATATATATATATATATATATATATATATATATATATATATATATATATATATATATATATATATATATATATATATATATATATATATATAGTGTCAACTTACAACCAATTTTTAAAAGTACATCACATATATTTGTACATATAAACATTGTCAAACATATTCTTCCAAAACCCCCAAAATGTTTTTCAAAAGAAAAATTACCAACAAATGCAAACATATATTACCGTAATCATAATATAAGTATATATAACCATTTCTACTTCTATATATAATCTTATATAAATACTAATAGCCTTTTTCTAATTAAAATAAAGAGGAATAATATAAATATATATGTAAATATGTGTACAAGAAATGAAAACTTACCTCTGTGTCCGTACAAGGCAAATGGGAGGTGGATCTGATCGATGGAGTCTCACAATGGCCAACAGATGTCGATCCAAGCTAGAAGACAATACAAGTGGGCCGGCCCCATTTAATGCACCCAACCATAAAGCAGGTGTAGTACAAAATCACTTTAATGACCTCATCCGTAATAGCAATGGAATTTAGCCACAGATTAAATCGTCGCTAAATAACCACTTCCTTCTATGGGCTAATTAAATATTGGGCTTCCCACGTACTAGCCTCTAATGGGCCGAGCCCAGAAAATTAATTGGGCGACCCGGTTTCAGCCACGGATCGGGGTTATGTCATATCGGATCATAGCCCAAGTATATGATAATATCCGGCCCGCCTACAACTAGTGAGCCAATGCCCACTCACCCATGTTCAATTCATTTGATTTCTGATGACGAATAGCCACGGATTTAGCCACGACTATGGTGTTGTGGCTAGATTAGCGTCGAAAACAGCCACGTTAATTATATTCGTGGCTGAAGTCGTGGCTATTTACTGACACTGAAAAAAATCGAGCCACGAAATCAGCTACGGACATCTGGTTCGTTGCTATTAGCCACGAATGTTCTGACATGTGATTCCTGGATGAGTATCAGCCACGAATATAGCCACGGTCAGAAAAAGCCGTGGCCAGTTTCATCGCTACTGGACACGGATATAGGGTCGCATGTAATTCGTGGCTAACCATCTGTAGCTATTTCCTGTTTTTTTAGTAGTGTCTGCACATTCAGATTCTCATGATTGTTCTCTCTTGGATGGCGTAGCTCCTTCTTATTGTGCTTCCATTGGAGCTTTTTCTTGTCATAGTCAACAACTGATATTATCTGTCTCATCTCAGCAAGAACCTGTCTCTTTCTATGAACCTATAAAATTTTCTGAATGGAGGGATGCTATGGACCTTGAGTTTGCAACATTGGAGGCTAATCACACTTGGGATGCTGTCTCTCTCTCTCTGCTGGTAAAAAGCCTATTGCTGGCAAGTGGGTTTACAAAATTAAGTACAAAGCTGATGGAGGAATTGAACGTTTGAAAGCAAGGCTTGTCATCAAAGGCAACACTCAAAAGGCAGGTATTGACTATACTGAGACTTTTTCTTCTATTGTTAAAATGACAACCATCCGAAGTTTGATTACTGTTGCTGGTAAAAAGGGATGGCTTATGAGTCAATTGGATGTTAACAATGCCTTTTTACATGGTGATTTGGTTGAAGATGTTTATATGAAGTTGCCTCTTGGTTATTATCCTTCTCATGATTGTCAAGGTGTTGCAGTTTGGAAGTTGAATAAGTCACTATATGGTTTAAAGCAAGCTTCAAAACAATGGTATTCTAAGTTGTCTTCCTTCCTTCAAGACAATGGTTACATTGTCTCAAAGAATGGCTATTCTTTATTTATGAAACATACATCAGTCAGTGGCATTGTCTTGCTTGCAGTTTATGTTGAGGATGTATTGCTGACTAGAAATGATAATACATAGATTTAAAGCATTAATAATCGTCTTCATTCTCAATTTAAGATCAAGGATTTGGGTAAGCTCGGCTATTTTCTAGGGATGGAGGTTCTGTATACTTCATCTGCAGTGGTACTTTCTCAAAGAAAGTTTGCTTTGGATTTGTTAAAAGATGCCAAGATTTCTGTCACCAGGGAGGTTCTTTCTCCTCTTGAATTGAACATGAAGCTCCTCCCTGATCAAGGTGAATTGTTCAATGATCCTTTATGGTATAGACATATGGTAGGAAAACTGGATTTTCTTACCAACACAAGACCAGACTTGGCCTTCTCAGTTCAGTTTTTAAGTCAGTTCATGAAGACTCATTTCTTGCCTCATTATAATGCTTTGATGCATACATTGAAGTACCTTGCTTCTAATCCAGCTCATGGTTTATTCTTTTCAAAATCATTTGATTTTTCTTTAAATGCCTATTGTGACAGTGATCGGGGTGCTTGTCCTTCAACAAGAAGATCTATGAGTGGCTACTTTGTTCTTCTTGGTGGCAGTCCTATAATCTAGAAATCAAAGAAGTAGCACACTACCTCTCTTTCATATGCTGAGGCTGAGTACCGTTCCATGAGAAGGGTGGTCACTGAGCTTACATGGCTATCTCGTCTCCTTCATGAGTTGTTTGTGCCTTCTGTCACTCCCATTCCACTTCACTCCGACAACCAGGCTGCTATATACATTGCCAAGAACCCAATGCATTATGAACGAACGAAGCATATTGAGCTTATTGTCACCTTGTCCGAGAGAAGCTCAATGATGGGTTGATTTCTCTCCAGTTTACTCCAACTGCTTCCTAGTTAGCTGATGTTTTCACCAAACCTCTCACTGGTGTCCATCATCAGCAAACACTCTCCAAGTTGGGTCTGTCACCACATCCTCCAACTTGCGCGGAGGGGGGGGGGGGAGGTGGTATTGGAGGAGCTAAGTCAAGCTAGTCAAGTGTGTCACAACAGGGATCACTTGACTAATCAGCAAAGGCACAAACGAGACACATAACCGGGCAATCGTACACACAGTAGTGCAATCAAATTGAAGGAAAATTAGATGCTTAAAGCGGAAATACAGAACAATTCTGAACATCTAATTCAAGGATCTTCATGCATAAAATGATAGATCAATCATTGTTCATAGGAGATACCTCTTGATGCGTGAGCCGGGTCTAATCGGGTGAGAACGGAAGAGATGAGAGCCCCACGTGTTGCTCCTCTACTTGGTCCACACGAGCCCGGTGTCTAGATCTCCTTTGACTTCGACTGCTAGGACGAAAGTCGAAAGACGAGCAATCAAATTGCTTCGGATGTTGATGGTACAATGACCAACCGTTGGTCTCTCTTAAGCCTTTTTCACTCACGTATATCTCTCACAAAGAGATCAACCATCTCCTATGCATACGTGTGTGTTTTATTTGGAAAAATCAAGTCTAAAACCAACCTCATCCTTCCTCGTCCTTAACTGAGTTGCATCAATCCCATTTACATAAGGATGGTTTTTATTCCACTTAATTAGGAGGAGTTACTATAAACCATTTACTAGTAGGATTTCAACGGCCATGTCCACACATGCCATAACTCCACTTGTTTACATTCCTAATTGTTTATTTCAAAAAATAAACAATATTTCTTATTAATAATATATCACATATATATTAATAATTAACCATCTAACCCGTTGATCTATTCCGTCAACTCAAAGTGTGTGACCTCATAGGACCCGTTTATAATAGTTACGGAATTAAACCGTTTAACCCCATTAATCATAGTTGGCTTCTAGCAAAGCACTACAACTCCTAAAATAATCGGATTGAATATCTCTATCAATTGTCCTATTCCAAGTTTAGTCATTGCACATTTAATTAAAGGACACAATTCCTTCAATCTCCCACTTGTCCTTAAACAAGTGTGCAATTTAAGATACCCGTGTCTCTTAATGTCTTATTTGATGATATGGTGACATTCATATCTGTTATCAAATATGTTTCTTGAACTCCGAGTTCGAACTGTCAAATAAACAGATGATTACAAATAATCCATCCGAGCATGGCCATGCATTTTCAGTTCTTGCTCTTCAAGTGGCCTAGACACCATTCCTTTTCGATGCATCACAGTATGCATGAAGAAGGAGGACATCTCCAATCTTGTATGACTATGACTCCCACTCAACTTTTGGCAATCCCAACTACGACCTTTATAACTCCCTGTTACGGAAAGCGTTTAGCCGTGTCAAAGAAATACCAATCATCAAGAGAGACCATAACATACTCATGTATGAGGAATCTACTAATCATGGTTTAACTTAAAACTCTGCAATCCCTTTTGTGGAGTCTTAAGGTGGGTCTGTCCTATATGTATCATCCATACATATATATGTAATTGACTAGACATCTCCATGTCCCTATAGCCCATGAAACCTGGCGCTATCAGTCAACTTACAATATAGTCATTAATAAAATCACCTATGTCCAAGTTGATGATTTCAGACTACGGACTTGCGATAATTCATAACTGCATTTCACTTAATGGGGTTTCATTTACCAGAACACTTAAGATAATCCCATTTGCGAACTACGAATTATTTGGACATTTTATTTATTATCGTTCAACACAATATATAAATAAAGATGAAATATCATATATCATAAAATCATCCAATCAAACATAAACTTAGTGTTTAACACTCTAAACATAAAATGTAATATAAAGCAATCTCAAAGCCATTCTCCAATGTGTTTGAGACCCTTAGCCCTAGTGTGACCATCATATTTGGGCTAGGCATAAGCTTCGTAAATGGATTTGCAATATTGTCATATGTATGCACCTTACACATCTTAATGTCAAATAAGGTGAAACATTCTCATAAAATATACGATCAACTTGTCATCACCCTTAAGAAATCATCCTTGGTTCTTCTCAAGAACTTTAGGATGTTCTTAGCTGCACACTAATGTGCCTCTCATGGAATCGATTGGTATTTGTTACACCTGCTCAAAGCAAATGCAACATTAGGCTGTGTACACATCATGACATAGGAAAAACCCTTTCTTGGAACCTTGCATATTGAATATATTAAGAATCTTATCTATACATAAGTTCCTTGATTCAATCTAAGCAATCTCTTAGATCTATCTCTATAGATCTTTCTTCCAAGTATGTACAGTGCCTCTCCAAAGTCTTTCATTGAGAAACATGTCTTTAGTCATTCCTTAATGGACTCTAACCTCGGAATGTCATTCCCCATAAGTAGTATGTCATGCACATACAAGGCTAGGAAGACCACTTTACTCCCACTAAACTTCTTGTATACACAAGGGTCCTCTTCGCATTTGATGAAATCAAACTCTTTGATCTTTTCATCAAACCGAAAGTTCCAACTCCTTGATGCTTGCTTAAGTCCATATATAGACCTCTTAAGCCTGCATACCTTCCCTGTATCACTTGGATCTTCAAAACCCTCTGGTTGTGTCATGTACACATGCTCTTCCAAGAATCCATTCAGGAAGGCGGTTTTGACATCCATTTGCCAAATCTCATAATCATAATAGGCCGCAATAGCAAGGATTATCCTAATGGATCTTATCATGACAACTGGTGAAAAGGTCTCATCATAGTCTATACCATGAATCTGTTTAAAACCTTTGGCAACTAATCTTGCCTTGTATACAGATACCTTTCCATCCTTATCTGTCTTGAGTTTGAAAACCCATTTGTTCCCTATGGGTTTTACCCCATCTAGCAAATCTATCAAGTCCCACACTTGATTTTCAAACATCGAATCCATTTCGGATATCATGGCCTCAATCCATTTCTTGGAGTCTAGACCCGTCGTTGCTTGCTTATAGGTATTAGGCTCATCATGTTCTAACAGAAGAACATCATGATTTACATTCAAGATGAAATCATAATAACGTCTTGGTTGTACCCTTGGCCTATCTGATCTACGAGTGAGGTCAACTGGTTCAACAACTGGAGCTGGAACAGTTTCCACAACTGTTTGTGGATCCTCTTGTTCCGGTTCTTGGATGATTTGGGGCCCTTGGCCTTCCAAAACCATCAACTCGTCCTCGACATCATCTATGTCATCTCGTTGTTGAGTTTGTTGCTCTTCATCATGAACTGGTTCAAGATGAATATTTCTCCCACTTGACTTATTGGAAATGAACTCTCTTTCCAAAAAGACACTATCCCTTGCAACAAACACATTTTGTTCAGCGGGACTGTAGAAGTAATATCCAAAACTACCTTTTGAATACCCTATAAAATAGCATTTATCTGATTTAGGGGCAAGCTTATCCGTTTGTAAACGCTTTACATAAGCTTCACATCCC
Source organism: Persicaria tinctoria (assembly GCA_037127255.1). Lineage (NCBI taxonomy): Eukaryota > Viridiplantae > Streptophyta > Magnoliopsida > Caryophyllales > Polygonaceae > Persicaria > Persicaria tinctoria. Next base: position 33,164,996 of record JBANSL010000012.1, on the reverse strand, counting down.
CATATCTTCATAAAAGACAATTTTGGAACCTTTCCAGTCCATATCTCATATGGAGTTTTGTCTACAACTCTAGACGGAGTCCTGTTTAGTGTAAGTACGGCAGTTGTGAGGGCATATCCCCAAAAGGATACCGGAAGGTCAGCAAAACTCATCATAGATCGGACTATGTCTAACAGGGTCCTGTTTCTCCTTTCAGATACACCGTTAAGCTATGGTGTTCCTGGAGTAGACAACTGTGTTACTATCCCACAATTTTTCAAATGATGATCAAATTCATGGCTCAAGTACTCACCACCACGATCTGATCGAAGTGCTTTTATTTTCTTGCCAGTTTGAGTCTCTACCTCATTTTGAAATTCCTTGAACTTTTCAAAGGATTCCGATTTATGTGAAATAAGGTAAATATATCCATATCTACTCATGTCATCAGTAAATGTGATGAAGTATTTATAACCACCTCTAGCTTCTGTACTCATTGGCCCACATACATCAGTATGTATAATGCCCAATAGCTTAGTAGCCCTTTCATTTGTTCCTTTGAAAGGTGACCTTGTCATCTTGCCCATCAAATATGACTCACATGTATCAATGGATTCACAATCCACGTCTTTTAGAAGTCCATCTTTATGGAGCTTATTCATGCGGTTTAAACTGATGTGACCCAAACGACAGTGCCATAGGTAGGCTTCACTCAACTTAGTTGATTTTTGCCTTTTTGTATTTATGTTATAAGATTCTGTTGTAAGGTCGAATACAAATATTCCATTAATATCTTGAGCACGAGCATAGAAGATATCGTTCTTGTGAATAATTATACCTTCATCTGTAGTGCTAAAATTAAAACCTTCAGAATAAATTACTGCAGCCGAAACAAGGTTTTTTTGTAATGCTAGGAACAAAATAACAATTATTCAGTTCTAAGATTAAACCAGAAGGAAGAGATAAACTAAAATCTCCTACGACAAGTGCAGCAACACTTGCTCCATTTCCGACGCGTAGGTCTATCTCCCCTTTCTTCACTTGTCTTCTATTTCTTAGTCCCTGCACATTTGAAATAATGTGAGCACCACATGCGGTATCTAATACCCAAGTAGGACCATTATCTAATGTGAGGACATTGGTTGACAGTAATTCAATAACATAAATACCTGAAGTGTTGGAACTCAAAGTCCCATTCTTCTTGTCTTCCAGGTACTTGGGACAGTTTCTTTTCCAGTGTCCCTTAGCCTTACAGTGGAAACAATCATGGTCTACAGCCACCCTTGGCTTCTCACCACCCTTAGGTTTTGCAACTTCCTTGCCCTTCCCTTGGGTATTGTTCTTGTTCTTGGCTACCTTCTTGAACCCTTTCCCTCTGTTGACGTTAAGAACTTCCTTCTTGTTGTCAGTGGGAGTATTTTGCTCAGCAGCTTTGAGCATACCATGGAGTTCGTTCAGGTTTTTCTTAATACAATGCATATGGTAGTTCATCCTGAATGAGTCAAAGCCATCATGTAATGAGTGCAAGACGATATCTGTGGCCAACTCTTGGTCATATGGGGTACTGCCCAGTGTCTCCATACGGCTAAAAAGGCCAATCATGTTGAACACATGTGGACCTACTGGCTTTCCCTTCACAAGCTTGCTATCCAGTATAGCCCTGTGAGTTTCATATCGTTCAATCCTTACCTGTGCCTGAAACAACATTTTCAGGTTGGTGATGATAGAGTAGGCATCCTGGTATTCAAACCTCTTTTGAAGGTCAGGTTCCATGCTTGCTAGCATCAAACAAGTGACAGGTAAAGAATCACTTCTCAACTCCATTTCTCTAACTATCTCCTCATCCGATGAGGCATCGGTAATAGTAGGGATAGGGTTTGTTAGGACGTCCTCACGCCCTTCAGACCTGAGAACAATTCTCAGATTCCTTTCCCAATCAAGAAAGTTCGTTCCATTCAATTTGTTTTTCTCAACTATTGAGCGCGGGGTGAAATTCAAGTTATCATTAGACATAATGCCTATATAAAAGGAAATGACATACAAATCAGTTTATGTTCGAAATGCAAATTACTTAAGATTAAACATCTTCAAAATAAGTAAATGCACATTTTATTCAAATTGTTATCGTTCCTGGTGAATAAAATGATTCCAAGATCCCATTACAGACAAGACCCAACGTACTTTTGCACTGCCTTGAGTCTTGTGTGCTCAAGGTAAGTAACAATTACTAATTATAACTCCTTATAACTCTTGGTTGATGACCCACATCCAATGTTGAATCATCCCATGCCTCAAGATCCAAAACTTTGCCTTTTGGTCTCTTGTTGGGTACCACCATATCAAGGTTTATGAACCCCCGTATAGATTCACCCTCATTAGCCCAAGATTATGGAAAGACACCCTCACTTTTGTGAAGCCCATCCAACCAAAAATCCAAAACTTAATGGGTTATGATATGGAAAAGCATTGCCCCAATTTACCTTTGGAACTTAAGTCTTTTATTTGTCTTTTGTTTATAAGTGAAAAAAATGTCATAAATAAAGACAATATAAAAACTTAAAATAAAGCATTCAAAATGCAATAATATATTGTGATCCTAGTATGGCCCCTACGATGCAAAATTTTAAAGATCTAATCTTCATGGGTCTCCACCCTCGCATCCTTCATGGATCTCCATCCTTGAACTTCTTATGGCTTCTTCTTCTTGTATTACAATATTTCCTAATAATCTAATTACCGAAAATTAAATACAAAAAAAACATAACGATACGCAGATCGTGTACACAAAAACATAACGATGCGCAGATCGTATTTATGGGCCATACTAGTCACCTTATGCAAGCAATTTATATCATAATATAAAATCATGCAAAATAATATCTTAATTTAAATATAAATCCTTATATGGTATTAATCAATATTAATCATTAAATTGCATCTATTGAAAAAATTATATGATGAGAAATATATAACCTCTCAGACTTGACCATGTCGAGTCATACTCGGGTCGGCCCATTACGAGTCATACTCGACTTAACCTAAATCCGAACCTAGTTCGGTCTATATGGTCGTTTGTTTTTGGCTTTTGAAAGCTTAGCAAACACTTTGCTACCTTACTTTTCTTTTGTATGACAATTGTGAAATATAGACAACTTGTTTGTCATTTTCTCTCTTTCATCGTACAAAACACAAGAGCAACATCAAATGAAAACTTATTTTCATATTTATTAGTCAATTCTTGCTAGCCACTTTACCACTTTGTAACTCTCATCCACATTAATCTAAATTAATTAGGAATCAATTCAATTTATTTAGGTAAGACCAAATGTTACTATTTATTTCACAAATAAATAGCATTAATTATTTATTTCTTAAATAAATAATATTTATCATATAATTTAAATCAAACCAATCAATCAAAATCTAAATTTTGATCTTGCAAAATAATCCATATCATATTTACCACAAATTAAATCAAGATCCGCATCAAAAATTAACAATTAATCTATTGATCGTATCAAATATTAACAATTAATCTATTGATCGTATCAAAAATTAACAATTAATCTATTGATCGTATCAATTTATGCAAGATGCTCTGATACCAATTGAAGGAAAATTAGATGCTTAAAGCGGAAATACAGAACAATTCTGAACATCTAATTCAAGGATCTTCATGCATAAAATGATAGATCAATCATTGTTCATAGGAGATACCTCTTGATGCGTGAGCCGGGTCTAATCGGGTGAGAACGGAAGAGATGAGAGCCCCACGTGTTGCTCCTCTACTTGGTCCACACGAGCCCGGTGTCTAGATCTCCTTTGACTTCGACTGCTAGGACGAAAGTCGAAAGACGAGCAATCAAATTGCTTCGGATGTTGATGGTACAATGACCAACCGTTGGTCTCTCTTAAGCCTTTTTCACTCACGTATATCTCTCACAAAGAGATCAACCATCTCCTATGCATACGTGTGTGTTTTATTTGGAAAAATCAAGTCTAAAACCAACCTCATCCTTCCTCGTCCTTAACTGAGTTGCATCAATCCCATTTACATAAGGATGGTTTTTATTCCACTTAATTAGGAGGAGTTACTATAAACCATTTACTAGTAGGATTTCAACGGCCATGTCCACACATGCCATAACTCCACTTGTTTACATTCCTAATTGTTTATTTCAAAAAATAAACAATATTTCTTATTAATAATATATCACATATATATTAATAATTAACCATCTAACCCGTTGATCTATTCCGTCAACTCAAAGTGTGTGACCTCATAGGACCCGTTTATAATAGTTACGGAATTAAACCGTTTAACCCCATTAATCATAGTTGGCTTCTAGCAAAGCACTACAACTCCTAAAATAATCGGATTGAATATCTCTATCAATTGTCCTATTCCAAGTTTAGTCATTGCACATTTAATTAAAGGACACAATTCCTTCACAAATAGCTTTGGCTTTTCCCTTGTATTAGGTTGTTTTTGTTAGCTGTATAAATAAGAGGCTTGAGCCTTTCAGTTGGAACAAACTCACACATTTTCATTCTTCAATTCAGAAAAGGAGAAAACCCCTTTCGAGGCCCCTACATTTGGTCAATCTCGTTCTACATACACAGATTACATTTTCATCTTTACAAATTCAAAATTCAATAAAGTTTTCATATTGGTGGTCAAATTTTGAACTCACGGTTCGACGCCTGAGCTAGGTTGATTAATGAACGTACGTACTAAGGTGGTCAAACATACATAATCGTAACAAAAAAATCAAAATTTTTTGATCAGTTGGATCAATCAAGCTCCACCTAGCTAGCTAGCTAGCACAGTGTTAGGTTGTGTATAGAAATAGATGGATATACAATTGAAAAAAGTGAATTTACACGTTTTGGAAATGTAACATAGGGGAGGGGTGGGGGTTGGAACGGAAATCCATAAAGTAAAAACGACGTCGATGCATGACACACTTGCCGATGTACGTAATCCCACCACCACTTTTAGTCTTTTACTGCTTTGCATGCTCACAGTCACAGACGACCCTCCTTTTATCAACTTGCAACCCTAAAGGCTAATTAAAGCCTAATTGCATTTTTCATCTTTTTATTAAAATGTCCCCTTTTATTTTTGCTCTACTTTTCTTCACATACTCCCTCCGTTCGGCAAAACTTGTCGTTTTAGAGTTTTGTTTTTGTTCGGAAAAACTTGTCATTTTAGATATTTTTGCTTCTACTTTACTAAAATACCCTTGATTTGATTGATTTGTTGTGAGTTGTAGTTTTTGATAAAGTAAAAAGTAGAGTAATAAATGAGGGTAAATTAGTAAAAAAGAAGTGTAATTATTATCTTTATTAAAAGTTGTGTGGAGAGTTAAAATGACAAGTTTTGCCGGACGGAGGGAGTATTTTTTTTTCAAAACAGTCAAAAGAGGAGAAATATTGTACTGCACTAGGACCAAATTAGAATCTGAAAAGCAAACAATAGAGGAAGAAGATCGATATGATATGGGTGTCGAAACCCAAAAAATGCAAACAGCCAAACACGGCCCAAGGTTAAATTAAATTTCGGAAAGAAAAAAGAAAGAAAGGGTTTAAAAAAAGGGATCTCTTTTGAGAGTTTGGGAAAGCAGAAAGCCAGAAAGCTAGTTAGGCCATGACAATGACGCAAATCTAAGACTATTCTTGAACTAACACTCAAATTAAAGGGTGCTTCTTACTATGCAAATCTTTGTATCTCACTTTTCCCTTTTTAGGATAGTTGAGTATTTACAATTCATTCCGTAAAGTTTTATGTTTACTTTCCTAAGTCTTGTTTTTCCCATGTAATATGTTTGTATATATTACTCCATCCGTTGAGAAAAACATGACGTTTTAGGGTTTGATTTTTGTTAAGAAAAACTTGACGTTTTAGCTATTTTGTCCCATTTTTACCTATTATACCCCTACTCCTATTTTCAAACTCAACTGACAAAACTCTCTCCCCTAATCCCTATCACATCATTCTCTGATTAGAAATCACAACTCTTCGCCTCCTTACCAGCCAAATTGAACCCACCATTTTCAATACATTCAAAATGGCCCGCCCAAAATTTGCCCAATTTCTATAAGATGATGAAAAGTTCTCTTGCACCTTGGTCAGTATCCTACAATCACCGAAGGGAAAGAAGAAGATACTGGTATTTTTTTCTTCTTGATTCCCCTCTTATTTTCATCTATTTATGGCAATAATTTGATTCTTGTGAATTGTTTTGATTTGTATGGCTTCACTACGTTGGATATGGATCTGTATAGAGTAACTGCACGTGGACAATGTCTTCCTTCATCACTTACGGAAATCAGAGCCCTCGACTATCTGCTGAAAATCATGAGAAATTTCACTTCGATTTGAATCTTCCACTCGATGAGGATGTCAAGTCTGGTCCGGAATCGAGCCTTCCACCTCCACTAAATGATCTTCCACTCGATGAGGATGTCAAGTCTACTTTCTCATTCCGTGTAAATTATTCTAGGCACTCATAATGGATTTTTCATGTTTTAAATGACAAATTATGAATGCCTTTTGATTTTGTAGTCTTTTGTGTTAATAATTTGACTCTTGTTAATCCTTTCGGAAATGCAGATCAAAGAACACATTAACTTAACAGAGGCAACCCATGAAATGCTAATCACGAGCTTCACTTCATTCTTAACAAGATGTAGCAGTCGCTTGTTCTTTTCTCGGTCCACCACCGGGGAGGCTTCGGCTGCGTGCAGCACCATAACACATACAACAAGCGCTTGCAATGCAGATAGATGCGTGTGGAAATCAACCAAGTATATCCCCATCCGAGTGGCCTTCATCGTTAATGCAGGACTACTCGCCTTCACACCCTGTCGAAACAATCACAGCTTGTCATCACATGAGTGATAACAGCCTTATACGAATCTCTTCGTTTCATTCTGCAAGAGTAAAAATATGGCCAATTTGCATAACTAGACCCAAAAAAAAAGTTTGCACAACTACCCATGTCCCTTGTTTATTTGCTAGGGGTAGAAAGTGGCCATTTTTTGCAAATAAAAATAGCAACCGGGAGAGGAAGTTGCAGGTGAAGGTGAGGGACACTGTAGCTGTAGCTACACCGTAGCTGTTAGTAGCTGTCAGTGACATGTGGCACCAAAAGGCATCATCCGTTCATTTCAGAAAACTGTAGACTGCCCATCTTACCAATAGAATTAATTGGTTCTACCAATAGGCTAAACCTGTCTTTCCATACCTGGAGATATTTTGGAAAGAATCTGGAGGGGATTCACTGTAGCTGATTTTGCGGGCTGTTAGTGTAGTTTTGGCGCCAAAACAGGATTCCTCCTTTGAGGAAAAGGGGGAGCATTTATGAGAGGAAAATGCAATGATTGCATTGATGGGTGTCCCCCAAGAACATATATAAGCTTGAGAGGAGGATTTGAAACACCATAACATGCTCTACAAAAAGTGAGGCAGAATAGTAGAGAAGAGGAAAGGACGGGGAAAAAGTTACCCATTCATTCCAGGAAACGATACAGTCCACGTCCTACCAATAGAATATTTCCGTCCTACCAATAGTGTACAACTGTCCTTTCATACTTGAAAAAGTGCAAGAAGTTTGTCCGATGACAGTGGTAGCGACGGGTAAGCGATCTTGTACCTATCCTTTGTAGTTGTTCCTTTTTCTTATAACAAAACTACCCCAAGGTGTTGGTTTCACGAGACCAGTTGCAGAGAGTTCGTAATTTATATTCTCTTTTTGATCAATTGCATAACTTGCAACTTAAGATTACAAATTCAAGCGCTATTTTTGGTTCCTGCGAAATTATCACTTCTTGATGCCTAGATGATCATAAGGACCCATTGAAAAATAGTCTATTAGCTCAATTGGTAGAGCGTTGTGTTTGCACACAAAGATGTGAGTTCGACTCTCACATAGGCTAATACGGAGTATGTGTTCATGAATCTCTCTAAACTTATACAATTATGAACCTGGCAGAAAATATATATACTATTGGTAGGACAAATTTATGAACATGTTAGGACAAATTCATAAATCTCTATGAACTTATACGATTATGAACATGACAAGAAATATATACATTGGTGGTAGGACAAATCTGTGACCATGGTAAGACAAATTCATAAATCTCTCCAGACTAGGTTTTACTTAATTTTCTTTCTCCACTTGATGATCATGAACTTGTCAGCGATGACTGGGTACTTCTGAGTATCAATATTCACTACTTGGATCTTGTCTTTCAGTGCAACACTAACTTTATCCAGGATAGGGACCATAGCTTGAGATTCATCATCACACATGATATATCCATGTATAGCTTTTGCATATGTGGTTCATATAACTTCAGTCTCTGTCTATGGAGTATGCCTTCTCCTTTTGCTTTTGTGCGATTCATGTGGAAGTAAATTTTTTTCGTAAAGTCAATTATGCATTTACATTTTTCCAATAGTATAAATATATCGTACCATCAGTGTGCATCTATCCTACCATTATTGTCAAGTTATACAGGAATTACTGGGTTTCCATTATGATCCTACAAATATCGTTGTTTTCTCCTACCATTAATTTCCATCAATCCTACCATTATGATCCTACCAATATCGTTGTTTTCTCCTACCATTAGTTTTCATCTATCCTACCATGTTTGTGCATCTATCATACCAATTTAAATAGCTTTCAAGGAAAATCAAGCTAGAAACCGTAGCAAATTATGTTCCACATTTTTCAGAAAAACAACCAAGGGTAGAGGGTTTCCAACCTACAACAGAAGATGAAGGAAACCTAAGTAACATTATATCCAAGGGTAGAGGCCCTAATTCGGTCGTTCTAGCATTGAATTAGATTGGATTCATGAATTTTGATTGGTAGAAATTGGATTGAGATTGGGATTTATGGATTGGTAATTGAGATTGAGATTATGATCAATTCACGCCTCAATGATTACTAGTCTGGAATTTGTGGATTGGTCAATATTAATTCTACTTCTTTGCCAATAGTACAAATATATCTTACCATTCGTGTATATCTATCCTACCATTAGTGTCAAGTTATACACTTAGAAATTTCGGTGATTACATTTTATCATACCAATATCGTATATTTATCCTACCAGATTCACAAATTTGTCCTACCACTAGTCTATATATTTCCTACCAAGTTCATAATTTTATAAGTTCAGAGATATTCATAATTCATAAATTTGTCGTACCAGATTCACAAATTTGTCCTGCCATTAGTGTATATATTTCCTACCATGTTCAATCGTAAAAGTCCATAGAGATATGAACGCATACTCCGTATTAGCCTATGTGAGAGTCGAACTCACATCTTTGTGTGCAAATACAACGCTCTACCAATTGAGCTAATAGGGTATTTATCATCGTATAGATTAAGAAACAAGTAAATCTCAATCTAATGAGAACGTAGTAACCGATCCAAAACAATGTTCATTCATGCAATTAATAAAGAAAGGATATCTTAATGTCTAAGTGCTCTAATAGATGACAATATTAGTGGTTACATTACCAAGGATACTTGGGGGATGGCATCATGAAAATGGTAATCTAGTGGCGGCATTGTTAAGTAGCATATAATTCCTCTTGGGACAGAAATAGGCCACTCCACAATGTTTACCAACAACCACGCATATCTCAAGAAGTAATGACTTGCCAAATTCCAAGTATGACAACACTAAAACAGGGAACAATTTTCCACAGACTAACTGTGAAATGCTTAAGTTGAGTGAAGTAAAAGAGCTTACCAGCTTGAAAGAATCAGATAAAGAGTCCATTGAGGTGTATGCAAGATACAGAAGAGCATTTTTGTAAAAATCAGCAAACTCTTGAAGTGATTTGTAATATTGAGAAGAGATCCAGTAACAGCTCGCATACACAGATGGATCAATATCAGTCATGCTATCAAGAGTTGTTTTCCCATCATCCAAAAGCTTCTTGCATTCTTTTGGCTCCCCGTGCTCAAGCTTGAGCAAAGCAATTTGCATCTTTATGTAAAGGATGGGCTCCTCTATACGTTCTTCTCGTGTTGCACTAAGCTTTTCAATAACCCCTTCAAGATAGCTAATATCAACTTCTTTCTCTGCATATTGTCGGGAAACTATGACAACAAAACGTGCGAGCTTGAGAAGGTTGATCTTTGTCTCAAAATCAGTTATGAAATTGTGATAGAACTGTATCAGAGCATCTCCAGCCCGAAAGCAAGATGAAAATATACATGAGATAAAGACTTAGAGAATCTCATCGGGGAATAGAAAACAAAGAGAATCTATTTTATCCAAAGTCTACATCGTCGACGGTAATGTCCTCTCCGTTGCTCTTGCACAGAAGGCTCACAATCACTCGCCTCCTCCGGCTAGCTCTCTCTCTCTCTCTCTCTCTCTCTCTCTCTCTCTCTCTCTCTCTCTCTCTCTCTCTCTCTCTCTCTCTCTCTCTCTCTCTCTCTCTCTCTCTCTCTCTCTCTCTCTCTCTCGCTTCTCACTGCGTCTCTATGTTATCTCTCTTCTCGGGTCAAGAAGGACCTGTGACACCCGGTCACAAATAGTGCCAAATAACCGGACAATTTTTTTTGCAAAAGTTAGACCAGGCTATTTGGTATATTATTGGGCCTTCTAGGTTATTTCTGCAAATAGGCCCATTTTTTGGTCTAATTACTACCATTTCCTCTAAAAATAATGCAATGAACTTCAATATTACATGAATTCTTTTCTTAATGATATACATGAATACATATCATAAATTTTCCTAAATGATTTCACTTACTTCTCTTCAAATTCCTTTGTATTTTTTAGAAATTTCCTAATTGAAAAGTACTTATTCCACACAAATTTTCCTTCCTTTTGACAGTAGCAAAGACCAACCACTAAATGTTCACTAGTATAAATGGAGCAATGGAATAACCGATTTTATTCTATATATAGTGCATTCAGAGATTGTAAGGCCATACAAACTGATACAAACAAAAAGAGACATCATCTTAGCAACACCTCCCACCATAGACTTTCTTTCCATTGCAGAAAACAAAAAACTTCATCACATCATAGTTATATAGTACATATCTTACTCATTTCCCATTTCATTTCTTGCTAATATGCTCCTGATTTTTTCTGCTACGTCAGATTCACAGGTGATTGTTGTAGGAAGAGAACCATTCCTTTCTAACCGAGCCTTATTTATGTGCCTAATTTTATATTCATTGGACCCTTCAGCTAGCATGATTTCCCGCATACATAATTGCAATGATAAAAAGACACAGTTGATTTTTGTTGTAGGATACTCATTGAAAGCTCTTTGGACAACACCAATTAGTTCATCCACCGTCCTTGTGCACTCCTTATCATGCAAGGACTGAATCGCGCTAAAAAATCCAAGATCCAACACATTCAAATCTGGAGAGTTGGCCGGCTGACAGAGCAATCTTATGTCGAACCCATTCTGTGACGCAGCTATCTGAAATTCCACATCACTCGGTTGGACATGTGTTCTTGCACTATCTTGTTGAATAAAAATGGTTGCATTTGAATCCTCCCTTGCCCACTTCTCTTGAATTGAAGGAATAACCTTTTCCAATAGGAATTCTCGGATACTTTCTTTCTTGACCGAAGTGATTGGTTTGGTTTGCAAGGTCCCGACTTCTCTATTTCGACTTCGTCTTAAGGCAGGCTCAATAGTAACTAGTGGAAACACTCCTATTTTTCCAGAAAAAACCTCATTGCCTTCATCATCAAATCTAGGCCTTGCAATTGCAGTTAGAAACATTACCTTGCCAATGAAATTTTTGCTCTGGCATGATCGCACAGGATTGGCTTCGTCGGGAAGCAAGTAGTAGTTTCTTGACTTCTTTGTCATATAGAACCACTTCTCGTCAATGTGCACAGTATTATACATCCCCACAAACCGTGGCTCGTGTGGTAAGCTACTGCTATCCAACATCAACATGCAAAATCGAAGTCGTGATATCTTGTTCTCCTCCTTTAAATATGGTGCGATCGCATTTGAGTGTCGTCGTAGGTGGCCTTCCTGCAATCGGTTGTATAAAGTGACATGACTGGTTTTTAAAACATGAGAAAGTGACCTCAATGTTGTCCTTTTACACAAAGGTATATCAGCAATGCGATTAAGGTCGACTTTGACTCTCTTCCGACCGCTGTTTTTTTGGCCATCTATGTGATGGATCGACCACAATGCCTGTTGGGGTTGCTTTTTGCTTGTTTCCAAATCCATTGAACAGTTCGTAACGGAACCGAAAACAAAGAAGAAACCTCATTCGTTGAATTTCGTTTCAGTTTTCCGTTTGAACTTCTTTCTAGTAACGCAGCATAAATAAGCTTCCTTTCTTCATTTGACGTGAACTTGTAGGTTCGAGCTTCACTCTCACTTTGAGACCTGGCATCAATTTCTATTTAAAAAAAATAAAGTGAGATAGTTGATAAAAACAAATCTAGATTTAATCAGTTGCATCAGTAGTAGGATGAAAAACAAATCAAGCAAAGAGCAAGAAGGAACTCACAGTTTAAAAAATGGATCATTCTACACCAAACAATGGAAGCAGCACTTTAAGGAAATATAAGCCCCTAATTAACAAGAAATAGGAGTATTTAGCTCTAATAAAACAATGGAACTTAACTTTGCAATGCTATTACAAAGAGCAAGATGATCTAGCTAAATACTCAATACACACTAAAACTTTGAATTGCTTGGAAGGTGATCAAATAGAGTAAAAACCCGTGTAACCATGTCACTTACCAATATTAGTGGTTGATTGATGTTCTTCCTCGATTGATTGAAGGTTCGGATCGATCGAATGAATGTCACTTGAAGATGATCGGTCTAGAATTGGCACATCACCTTGGACCTCTTCATTGAATTCTAAAACAAAATGCTCAACATTGTTGCCTTCGAATACTCCATCTTCAATGTGGTGTTGATGATGATGATTGGGCACTTCATTAAATTCAATTTCACCATTTTCAGGGGGAAGAAAATCCAGATAAAAAAGACCGTGGGGATCCATGATTGAACTAGGTAGATTGAGCACAATACATTAATATGGACAACTGGTTGTTTGAGCACAATATGTAATGACATCCTCATTTGAAATTTAGGTAGTTAAAATTTTGAATTTGGCTCCAATCTCTCCCTCCATTAATTTTGAAGGTGAAGAGCCGGGTTGAAGCCTATTGCTCTGTCAGTAGTCACTTCCAACCATACACAGTACTCCGTATTTGATTTACATACAACAGCCCACCCACTTATCATTGAGGGCAATATTGTCATACTAATATGTTTCTTAAATATTGTGTCAAAGGATAAAACGACAAGTTTTGATTAACGGAGGAAGTATATGATATGTGTGTTTGTATGATTGGAAAATACCATAACAGGACTAAGGGTTATACCTATGGTTGATGCTCTTTGTAACTAGGTTCAGCTGAGTTGCATTGAGCCTTATCGGTTTGATCCTCTAATGAATCGTTTTTTTAGCATCAACAAAAACCTTCAATTACTTAACAGAGTCTTATGCTCCAAAGAGAAATGAGAAAAACTGGACATAACAATATGTCTAGAAGGTTTCAAACTAGCTAAATAATCTGCCACTCTATTGGCACGTGTGGCTCCATTGGCATGCTTCGAACTCCCTAGCAAGAGCAACGATCTTTCGCAGCTGATCACCTACCTCTTCCTCTATTCTTTGCCCCTTTTTGATCATGGAGATAACGCGAAGGCTATCCGACTCAATGCTAACCCGAGACAAAGAATACATATGACCTAGCTCAAGAGCCCAAACAATCCCCTCCGTTTCCACAAGATCGACATTGTCTGACTGTTGCACCGACCGAGTTGCTGCGAAAATAGCCGTCCTCGTGTCGTCCCTAGCCACACATCCCACACCGCACAAGTTGTCCCGACCCACAACTGCATCACTATTAACCTTCACACATAGTTGGGTTATAGTATTTTCGTGTAACCTTATGTGAAGAACTGGGCTTATTTGTAAAGCTCAACCCGTCGGCGCAAGAAGGAAGCCTAGATGCTTGGATGTGCTCGGTCCAGAAGCTCGCTTTTCTTGGCTTTGGTTGCTTCCTCATTCACTGTAGTCGACCTCCTCACTTTCTAGAAACCAGAGCTTCTCCCCCTAGGGTTTGCTCTCAGTTAGGGTTTTGAGGTTTGGAAGCTTTTGCTTTTTGAAGCTCTTTCTCCGTTCGTTGGTGAGTCCTTCAAAAGGTGGATCTCTGGTGGCGAGCGCTAAGGAAGACGAATTTTCTCCAAGCCGCCGCTTTCTTCGACGTCGATTGGGCTGGAAGATCGAAGAGACTCTTCGATCTCCGGTTCCTTTCAGAGGGATTTCTTATCTTTCCTTTTGGTTGTCTACTTACACTTGCATGTTATAGACTAGGATCTGTTTTTAACTCTTTGCTTGTTTGCCCCTTCGCTTGAACTCTTTTCATAGTGGATCTTGGGTCGACTCTTGAGGCCCCGGGGACGTAGGACTGTTGTCCGAACCTCATAAACAAATGTTGTGGGATTATGCTACGTCTTGGAGATGAGGTAGCTGGACACGTATTGACATATGACACAACAGAAAAGTTGTGGGATGAACTGGAAGGTTTGTTTCTGGTAAAATCCCTCCATTCTAGAGTTAATCTGTTTAATAGAGACTTTTTAACTTTAAATGGATATGTCATGCTCTTTACCTGAGAATCTTGATAGGTTTTAACTATAATTCAAGATTTGCAAAGATGTGGTGATAATGTTGATGAAACTCAATTATGTGTCTTGTTATTAAATGGTTTGCCTACTCAATTTGACACATTTAAGGATGTTGTGCAATATATAGTACTGAAACCTTGGTTAAGAAAACTATTATTGAGTCTATTATTCAAAAGAATGACTCCCTGAAGGTTTTTAAAAACAAATTTGAGCCTAAACACATTGAGTCTAAACCTGAAGCGAAAAATGAGGTTTTAATGACAAAAGGTAAAGGCGATAGAAAAAATAACAAGAAAAAGTCTCAAAAGGAAAATGGAAAAACTGATTCTAATAATCAAGATAAGTTTGAGACTGATAAATCAAATGTCAAATGTACTTACTGTTCTAGAACTGGCCATTATGACAAAGATTGTTATAAAAGAAAAAGAGATGAAAAAGTTGCAGGTAAAAGGCCTGATGTTTCTGCTTTGTGTGAAACCCATCCTTACTATACTCATGAAGTTCTTGCTCTTCTTAATACTGCTGATTCTGATTGCTAGATTCTTGATTCTGGGTGTACAATGCATGCAACATATCATAAATCTTGGTTTTGTAATACGAAACTGATTGATGGTGGTTCTGTTATGCTTGATGATCACTCTGTGTTAAGAATTAAAGGTATAAGATCTGTTGCTTTAAGAATGCATGATGGTATTGTGAGAATTGTTAATGATGTGAAATGGGTTCCTCAATTGAGAAGGAATTTAATGTCTGAAAGTGCTTTTGAATTATTGAACTGCAAATTATCCAGCTCTGATGGTGTTAGAGTTGTCACTAGGAATGGCAAGGTTCTTATTAAAAGTCTGAGAAAATCTGGTCTTTATGAGGTCATTGCTACTCCTATGTTGAATTACTCTGCCTCTGCTTTTGTGACTATTGATGGTTCCATGTCTATGAATGACACAGTGTTATGGCATAATAGACTTGGTCATGTAGGAAATAGAGGCTTGCATCATCTGTATAAAACTGGTATTATCAACTCTAAGCCCTGCGACATTGACTTATGTGAAAATTGTCTTCTTGGGAAACAAACTAAAAAGGGCTTTAAGCATTCCTCTTATTTGACTAATAAACCTCTAGAATATATCCACTCTGACTTATGGGGACCTGCCTAGATTGAAAATGTAGGTCATAAAAGGTATTTTATCTCTTTCATTGATCATTACAGTAGAAGAGTGTGGGTTTATTTCCCGAGAACTAAAGATGAAGCTTTTGATGCTTTTCAAGTTTGGAAACTTAGAGTTGAAAATGAAACTGGCATGTCTATTAAATGTTTAAGGACTGATAATGGGCTTGAATTTTGCAACAACATGTTCCATGATTTCTGTAAAAACAGTGGCATTAAAAGGCATTTAAGGCACTGCTGAGAGGATGAACAGAACATTACTTGAAAAGGCTAGATGCATGCTTATCTCTGCTGTTTTGAAGCATTCTATTTGGGGTGAAGTTGTTAACACTGCTGCATACTTGATTAATAGGACTCCCTCTTCTGTTATTGAGTTTAAAACTCCTTATGAGCTATGGACTAAGAAAAAACCTAACCTAGACCACTTAAAACCATTTGGTTGTAATGTTTATTCTTATGTGAATGATGGTAAGCTTGAACCTAGGTCTCAAAAGTGTGTGATGCTAGGTTACCTTAATGGGGTTAAGGGTTATAAACTTCTTGTTTTCCAACCTGGTGCTTATAAGATCATTGTTAGCAAAAATGTGATTTTTAATGAATCTGAGTTATATTTCAAGTCTATTGATTCTTCTACCCTTGAGAAATCTGAACAGGTACAAAATGATAGTCATTTCTATGTTCCCTCTGGATCTGGAGATGACTCTGATGATGAATTTGATAGTGGATACTCCACTGGTACACATCAGTTAGTATCTTCCGAATCTACAACTTCTGATCCCTTGCAACCTCACCAATTGGGTGGGGTATATGTTAATGAATCTTCTTCTAAAAATCATGGTAACAATAGTGGTAATCTCTCTAGCTCTCTCCCCTCTTCTGAAAGTGTTGCTTCTTCTTCTTCTTCTGTTATCTCTGTGCCTGTATCTGGTTCTGGAAATTCTAGTTCTTCAATTACTGAAAGGCATGATTTAACTGACGGGCAACTTACTAGAGATAGATCACCTCGTACTGTTATACCTAATAAGAAGTTCATGAATAACATTGCTGAGTTTGCTTGTCTTGTTGCTAATGTTGTGAAATACTTTACTCCTGAGACTTATGAGCAAGCTGTAAAATGTGCTCACTCGAAAGAGTAGCAGTTAGCTATGAAAGATGAGATAGATTCTATGAAGATAAATAAAACCTGGTCTCTTGTGAAAAAACCTAAAAATGCTAAACTTATAGACTGCAAGTGGATTTTTAAACTGAAAGAGGGAATTAGCAACACTGATCCTCCTAAATATAAAGCTAGATTAGTTGCTAAGGGTTTTACTCAAAGGGAAGGAGAGGACTACAATGAGATTTTTTCTCCTGTAGTTAATTATAAGACCTTAAGACTCCTTCTTGTTACGACTGTTGTGCATGACTATGAGTTGGAACAAATGGATGTCAAAACTGCCTTTTTGCATGGAGATTTAGATGAAACTATCTACATGAAGCAACCCAAAGGCTTTGTTGATAAGGCTAATCCTAATCATGCTTGTCTGCTAAACAAATCCATCTATGGTTTAAAACAGTCTCCAAGACAATGAAATATTAAATTTGATAGATGCATGAGGTTTAGTTTGGGTTTTAAAAGGAGTAAATCTGACACCTGTTTGTATTACACAGGTCTGAAATCTAGATCTGTGACATATGTGCTGCTCTATGTTGATGATATTCTGCTTATATCTAAATCTTTGAATAACACTACAGAGATTAAAAAGGATTTGCAGAATCACTTTGACATGAAATATCTTGGCACTTCTAAGAAAGTTCTGGGTATGTCTATTAGAAGAGAAAGGAATAAGAAAAAACTTTTGCTGCATCAATCTGATTATGTGCTTAAAGTTTTAGAAAGATTTCATGTGCAGGCTGAGAAACCTAATAATATACCTTTAGGTCCTCACCTAGACTTAACTAAGAACAAAGACAAGCTGTCCCCATCTGAAGTTAAGAAAATGAAATTAATTTCTTATGATGCTGCAGTGGGGTCTGTTATGTACTGTATGATATGTACTAGGCCTGATCTAGCATTTGCTATTAGCACCCTGAGCAGGTACATGTCTGATCCAGGAGAGAAACATTGGCTATCTATGAGATACTTGTTGAAATATCTGCTTGGATATGTTAATCTTGGTTTGCTTGATTCTGACCATTGCTCATCTTATGATTTATATGGATTCGTGGATGCTGATTATGCCAATAACAAAGATACTAGAAAGTCTATTACTTCTTATGTTTATACTTGGTCTGGCAATTGTGTATACTGGAAGTCACAGCAGTAACCCATTGTTGCTTTGTCTTCCACTGAAGCAGAATATATAGCAGCTACAGAGGCCTGTAAAGAGGCTATCTGGCTGCAAGGTATCCTTAGAGAAATTAAGAAAAAGAGCTATACTTCTGTGTTGCATATAGATAGTCAAAGTGCTCTTTACTTGTGTAGAGATCCCATGTATCACGAGAGAACAAAACATATTGATGTTAGATACCACATTATTAGAGAAAAAGTGGAAGATAATGTCATACATGTTAAGAAAATTGATGGGAAAGTTAACCCTGCAGATTTTGGGACGAAGATTGTGTCTTATGACAAATTTTCGTTTTGCAGGAAGTTCCTTCATTTGGAGGAGACGACTCAGTATCTCTCCAGCAAGGGCTGATGACGGACCCGACACCAGGATTAACACATAGGGATAGTCTACCTGGAGTGGACTTAGAAAAGTAGAGGGGCAATTGTAAAGTTTTATGTTTACTATCCTAAGTCTTGTTTTTCCCCTGTAATATGTTTGTATATATTATATGATATGTATGTGTTTGTATGATTGGAAAATACCATAACAGGACTAAGGGTTATACCTATGGTTGATGCTCTTTGTAACTAGGTTCAACTGAGTTGCATTGATCCTTGTCGGTTTGATCCTCTAATGAATCTAGTAACAATTAGAGGTAGCAACTATATGGTATGTATAACCTATAGTCAGGTTATAGTATTTTCGTGTAACCTCATGTGAGGAACTGGGCTTATTTGTAAAGCCCAACCCGTTGGCCCAAGAAGGAAGCTCCTGGAGGCTTGGATGAGCTCGGTCCAGAAGCTCGCTTTGCTTGGCTTCGGTTGACCTAGCTATAAAGGCCTTCGCTAGCTGGTTGCTTCCTCATTCACTGTAGTCGGCCTCCTCACTTTCCATAAATCAGAGCTTCTCTCTCCTAGGGTTTGCTCTCAGTTAGGGTTTTGAGGTTTGGAAGCTTTTGCTCTTCGAAGCTCCTTCTCCGTTCGTCGGTGAGGCCTTCAGACGGTGGATCTTCGGTGGCGAGCGCTGAGGAAGACGCATTTTCTCCAAGCCGTCGCTTCCTTCGACGCCAATTAGGTTGGAAGATCAAAGTTCATCTTCGATCTCCGGTTCCTTTCAGGGGGATTTCTTATCTTTCCTTTTGGTTGTCTACTTACACTTGCATGTTATAGACTGGGATCTGTTTGTAACTCTTTGCTTGTTTGCCCCTTTGCTTGAACTCTTTTCATAGTGGATCTTGGGTCGACTCTTGAGGCCCCGGAAACATAAGGACTGTTGTCCGAACCTCGTAAACAAACGATCTATGCCCTTCACATTCTGCATGTTCGTTTATTGTTCGTTTTTCGATTCTTTTCTACAAAACGACTTCTCAAAACTTAGATCTATACGAGATCTGGTTTTATCACCTTCTTTTTAAATGTGTATATATGTACGGTTTTTCTATCCTATACTCTAATTATGACATATTATAAGATTCTAAATTGAAAAAAGATTCTCTATAAAAAAACAAGCGACTCTAATAATATAATTAAAAAAGGCTAAACTAATTAAAATTTTAAAATAATTTCTAAATTTAGAGTCTCATCTTATGCCCAAAAATCGATATACGTATATCATGTAATTCGGTCATCTTAAAATTACCCGCGCCGCCACCTTGTAAGTCTTCAAGTACCGTACGTGTACCTGTAAGAGGAGGTTTATTGTTTAGGTGAGTGTGGGTAGGGTTGGCACGGTACGGTACCATGATAAATTTTTCATTACCACGTACCGTACCGATACCCCTCGGTATGAGATTTTCTGTACCACGTACCAACCGAATAGTTTCGGTACCGAAACTCTTGGTACCGAAAGTATCGGTTACCGAATGTCGGTACCGTGGTAACCGAAGCCACTATTTTCATTCTTCCATTTTCGTTTTATACACTGTGGTACCATCGGTACCGATGGTACCAATGACAGATTATGCTTGAAAACGAACCGACTATCCTTGGTACCACGATATTTTATTTTTTTCAAAAAATAAAATATATATTTTATTTAAATATATATATATATATATATATATATATATATATATATATATATATATATATATATATTCGGCACCAACGGTACCACGGTATTTGAGTTGTCCATACCGTTACCGTACCGACTATCCTTGGTACCGAGACTTCGGTTACCGATTCAGTCGGTTACCAACTTTTTGGTACCAATGACCTGTTGATACGGTTGGTATGGTAATTTTTTATTACCATGCCAACCCTAAGTGTGGGATATAGCTACTCATATATCACGGTTGTGCTAATTATTTGAAGGGCTCTATGCAAAATCAAAATTAATTATATATAGATAAATAATTATGTATTTTTATTATTAGTGGGCTCTGGGTGGATCGAGTGAAAATTTGGTTGAACTACGTCTCATCAAATTTAACCAGAATTTTTTTAAAAAAAAATATCATGCAATAAGCAACTGTTCAACAAGTAAATAACTAACAACGCAAAATTAACTTAACAAAATCAAACAAATGAAATGCATCATAAATGAGATCAAGTCAAACAAATAAGATCATTAATTTTAATTTTGCAAAAAGTTCATTACATCTATTGTTCCCTTTCTCTTCCCCTCGTCCTTTAACCCCACACTCCCCTCCCTCTCCTGTGCTCCCAATCCATCCTCTAGTGCCTCCGCTCCCTCCACGTCTCCAGATCCGACCACCTTCTTCTCCCCTCTGACTTTCTCCTCCTCAAACTTGCTCTTTCTCCCCTCTTGGATCCGAATCTGCTCCTCACTTACCGAATTGCAGCTCTCCTCACTGACCGCAGGTGTCCCGTATTCAGCGATTTCCGATTTCGTCCTAAGATGCTATTATTATTATTATTATTATTATTATTATTATAGCAATGGAAAAACAAACTCTGGTAAAAATATGAGCAACTAACCCCCTTATTATTATTATTATTATTATTATTATTATTATTATTATTATTATTATTATTATTATTATTATTATTATTATTATTATTATTATTATTATTATTATTATTATTATTAGAGAGAGATGGCATAGCATTGAGAGATGAGTGTTGATTTGGCTATGAGTTGCTAAACTCATAGTTCCGCCTGTGATTCGAAGATATATATGTTTGATAAATTGTGAGGATTTGATTTCAATTAGTTATTTATAAGTTTATTTATCATCTTGTTCTTATTGATATATATTTGTGTTACTTTCTATGCTTGATCACCATGTTAGAAATTGCATATATGCTATGAATCCGTTATAATTGGTTTCTCGATAGCAAACAAAGTCACTGATCCAGTGATGTTTCGATTGTCTTTGTAGTGGATGATAACAGTTGATCTATGTTGATAGATGAAATTAGGGTTAATTGAGTTGTTCATTTTAACTCCTAATTGCATTGAATTAATGTGTCAATTGGTCTTAAGTATTCGTTAATGCTATTCTTTAGTGATGCTTCTTCATTGAATAAGTGATTGTATCTTTGCGGAACAATCTAGTCTAGGTAAGTCGAAATAACCTTATAATTAATATTGAAATCAACCCAAGGATCATGAACCCCAACAATTTTCAAAAATGATAGGTGAAGCGCTTCTCCATCATATTATCACTACTTTGCAAGCATTATCCTATTTAGTTTATCTTGCTATTCCATTAGTTTGTTACAACCTATTTGATATTTTCTTAAGAAATGATCATAGAAATATCTACAAATAGTCTTCTCTGTGGTATCGACTCCTTACTTGTCTACTGTAATAATCTTTTGGTTAAGCATTGAGTTAGGATATTTACTTTTGGTGAGACTGAGCGCAGCGACAATTATACATCATCAGTTCAAAGACTTCAAACGCCACCAGATGCGCGTGGGGGCGACGTGTAAAATGAGGTTAAAATTAAAAAGACGCTTCTTTCCTTCTCACTGCTTCAACTATTCGCACATGAACCCGACGTTATGTGTGTGTATGTGTGTGTATGTGTGTCTGTCTGAGTATTCTACTTTGAGATATTTTTCAAATAATATTACGAAAGATTTCAAGTCTACATTTATTATTTTATCATAACTGTTATTAATATTTTATATTATTAAAATGTTATTTATATAAAAAAAATTACTAGTTTATTGCAGTATATTCTTAATGTACATTAGATCGTAATTATAGTCATAAAAGGAAAGATAGGTGAATCGTAAAATAATAATTAATAAATGAAGGTATCTAGAAAAGTGAAGCAAGGTGGGACATTTTATGGATGTAGATGGAGATGAATGCAAATCTGTAGGATTATGTGCAATATTTGTATGATGGGGACACAGCTTTATGAATCATCCACATCAAAAAATTAAACGATTTTCATATCTATATATACACACACAGCACTGTAGTCTGTAGAGGAACAACACTTGCTAGCTATTACCTATAGAAGAAAATTGACAACTTCCCTTTGTCACATTCTCCACAATCATGTGAGGGTGAGGGTGAGGGTTGAACCCCCCTCAATACAAAGTATCCAATCACATCGATTTGAACCATCCCAATAACTCGATCCGATTGCTTTACGACGAGAATACGATGAACGAATGGAATAAAGCAAGCAATTACAAGAATAATCTTCTTCGATCTTCTCCATTTTATATCAAGAATGTTTCATTTACATTGCCCCCAAGCGTCCGTAAGGCTAAATTGATTGCGATGAGTAGTGCAATAGGTAAGTAGGATTTGGGACGAAATAGGGGCCAAAAATTAAAGAAAAAATTCAACCTTTGTAGTAAAAATGGGCACTACTAAGGGAAGATTTTCTGGCCCGGGGCAAGCAGGTTGTTTGGGTCGAATCGCTCCTTCCTGTCGACGAATCTGGACCAGTTCACCCCAAAGTGTTGCTTCCACTCCTCTTGCGTCTGGTAGTGCGGGAGGTATAGCTTGAAGTTGTAACCCTTGTTGTTGCACAGCTGTATGATCTCCTTGTTCTGCGCAACCATCTCTTCCACTGCCGGACCCTTTGGGTACGCCTCCCCGAATCTCAACAGCGCCACTATGTAGAACATCTCCCCTTCCGGTACAGCCACCGAGCTCCGGCTATCCCACCTGCACGTTTTTTGTATCTCAATTATTACTTGTTTGTGGGGAAATTTTGTCACGACGTACTGTATAGAATAAAGGAAAAGAATAAATTAGTGATGGAAAGAAAGAGATTTTGTCATTTACATAAATGTCCAAAAGGGTGATGTGTAGGCTGTGTCATGGATCATACCATACCTCAAACCCCCAAATTTAAATACCCTTTGCTCAGATGTTTGTCCTTTGAGAACCAGCTACCCTCCTCTATTTGAAACTAGTTCAATTATTTTATACGACCTATCTATATACATATACTAAAACCGATGCATTGAAGCCTGCGTGGCGGCATGTGAGTGAATCTGCCTACGTGGCGGCGCGTGAGTGCGTCTCGCAAAACTTTCTCCCGTCAAAAAGGAAATCTAATAATCTATATATACATATACTAAAACCGATGCATTGAAGCCTGCGTGGCGGCATGTGAGTGAATCTGCCTACGTGGCGGCGCGTGAGTGCGTCTCGCAAAACTTTCTCCCGTCAAAAAGGAAATCTAATAAAAATAATAAGATAGTTCTAATCTATATAATTAAAAATAATTATTTTATTTTACCATTAATTCATATAATTGAATAGATAGAATATCTTATACAAGAGTAAATATTATATAAGGAAATAATTATATCAATATAATTAAACATAATAATAGTAATAAATTTGGCATATACAGATATACAAATTGCCATATAAGTGTATCTTCATCTAGATTATAGATAATCTTTCCAATGGACGGTTTATATATAAATTTGGCATATGGACGGTTTATATATCGATTATTTTTTGTGGAAAGACATATGTATATCAAAATTAATTATTTCATAGTTATTTTATTTCTATCTATATTATTTTTTAGGAGAATGAGTTATTTAGATCTATATTAATTTTAATCTTATATTTCCAGTTATTAGTTTAATTATCATAATGTAATTCATATTTATTTATTTATTTATTTTCATATTTATAATAGGATTTTTTTATAGATAATAAGTGAAGTTTTATAATATTGTGTTAATATATTCCCGTGCAGGGGACGGGGCATACACTAGTAGTATTATATATTAAAGTAACCCAATTTAGAATAACACTAAAACACCACACCCATGACCCATGGGGGATTGGTCTCTTTATCTGCATATATCAATATTTGATTTGTCTATTTGTCTAACTGAAAAGACACACCAAAACAGCCCAACCTGCCAAAGGCCAGTCGATTGTGTTTTGATTAGTCAAATAGTTATAAATTACGTAGTATTGGGGGTATTTTTGTACTCCCATCCGTGTAAGTCAAATAGCACTGATTTTCTTTTTCTTTTAAATTTCAAGTTTCTAATCGTGCAAGTGCAACTAAAATTTTAGTTTAATATTTGGGTCAAAACCTACCTAACCTATTGCATACTCCGTATCGTTCAGTTAAAACAGCAAAACTAAACTATCCACCTGGCTGGGAGGAATAATAATAATAATACATCTACAGGATCAAATCCTACATACTCCGAGTATTATATAATATTATTATATTATATTATGCACATTTTCCGTTAATGATAAAGAAATTGAATAGTCCTATATATGTATTGCACGGCCTAATTATAGTGTAGAATTTATGTTATATCACAGACACAAAAATGATTCAATGACCAATACATCTTCACATATTAATTAGCTAAATGATTAATGGTTATACATGAAATACTCTTGTACTATAATAATAATATTAGGTGTTAAAGGCAGATTTATTTTATTTTTATAACATAAAGTGTTGGAATATGGGTCCCATACTGTATGGATGATGGATCCCACTTGGCAACTTGTTGATTTGGTTGGTGATATGGCCTCAGTAGCTCAGTGTAGTGTATGATCCACCACCTGATCTGCAGCCTCTTGTTTTGGCTCCATTTTCACATACTTAGGTGGGAATTATAAAATAATTTACTAATCATAGTTTCCACGGAGTATTTTCTAAGCTTATCTTAAGTGGGCCCAAGTGTTGTATGTATGTATACTTTCCAATTGACCTAAGTCAACCAAATTAAGACTTGATCGAACACTATGATTAGAATCTGGATTTATAAGATGGAGACACATCTATCTATCTATCTAAAGTAAATAAATTTTTACATTATAGACTGAGTTATGGTAGCCAAAATTTGGTACCCATATGCTAGTGATTGGTTCTAAAATGCACCTCTAACATCACAATGCAAAATTGAAATTTCAGTACATGGAATTCATTTATTTATTGCAACCGAAAAGAGAAGCATTTACGAATTGATCGAATTGAAATTTGTCCTTATTCCAAAATGTGATGGAGATGTTAACTTATACTAATAAGTAATAACCAAAGACTATTTGTCATGATGTGTTTGTGTGGTCCATGTATGTTTAACATTATCGGGCTTATTTAAGTCCCTAATTAGACGCCGAAATTCGCAAATGGTGCCAACATATCACCAAGTATATTAAATTAAAAAGAGGAAGAAAATAAAATATAGGAAATTAATTAGAGGGAGACTGGGGAGTACTCACCTGCTTCGCAAGAGAGGGTAGACGAGCATGGGCCCACCGATGCCATGATTGAGCATCCGCTTGAACACCGTCCGATCAAAATCTGCGATGTCTCGCTTGGAAACGAACAAGTTGAGCCACGGGTGGGGCGCCTCCCATATCCCACTGGCTTTCGCCTGTTGCTCCACCTTCTTCACCCGGAGAAGGAATTCCATGTAGCTCACGTCTACCTGGAACCTCAGCCCCTCCACGAATCTCAGCCGCTCCATCATCCCATCTACCACCTGCGATGCAAAAGCGTCAGTTTCTCCGTTGCCAGCCAGGGACAAAAACGTCTTATCATCTAAGGCTTAGAGATTCGCTGGGAAAGCAACCGCAGTGGGGGGACCGAAACATCAGACCCAATAGCTCAATGATCGGCAAAACGACACCGCTTCGGTCAGCCTGATATTACGGAAACGCCCCCCGAGACGTTACGCCAAATGGGCTCCACGGCGCTAAGGGCAAAACCGAGATTTCACCCAGCGTCTCATCATCTGGGTGGGACTGGGGGCTTCATCCCTTAAATGTTTGGTTGCTTGGCCGTTTTTGTAGGTGTCAGAAAATCCAATGCAAGATACATTTTGGCAAATACC
Source organism: Persicaria tinctoria (assembly GCA_037127255.1). Classification (NCBI taxonomy): domain Eukaryota; kingdom Viridiplantae; phylum Streptophyta; class Magnoliopsida; order Caryophyllales; family Polygonaceae; genus Persicaria; species Persicaria tinctoria. The sequence continues at coordinate 33,138,530 of JBANSL010000012.1, read as the reverse complement.
GTATGGCCAGCTTTCAAGTACGCATACGTATTACTCCCTCCGTTCCAAAATACATGGGTTTTTAGTTTTCGGCACGTTTTTTAAGGAGCGAAAAACTATATGAAATATTATTTTTTTAATTAAATTTTTTATATAATTTGATACTTATTAGTAATAAATATCAAATGATATAAAAAATTTGATTAAAAAAATAATATTTTATAGAGTTTTTCGCTCCTTAAAAAACGTGTCAAAAAGGAAAAGCCCATGTATTATGGAACGGAGGTAGTATGTAGTATGGGTACTCGTCAGTCGTCACCGTCCGACCTAGGGATATTTTTGTAATTCCACCGCCCCACCCATCCTTAATTAGAGAGTTTCCTACTTTACTTAATTGTGACACGTGTACAGTAATTTTCTAAAAATGTCTAACGAGATAAAGAAAGCGATTAGGAAGCCAGTGACACGTCATCCCAGCCCTTGTACACGTGGAATGCTGTCTCGGCTAAATCAGGTCCCACTTTAGAGTTTCTAGTTCACGATCAACCAGCTCATTGTGGAACCCACCATCTACTAGTTCTCAGAGTAAGTACCAACTGTTAGGTCTTCAATATTTTCTCTTTTTTCATTTTTGAAAAAAAACAAACCACTAGTGATTTTTGGTAGCCACTAAAACTCGCCAAGAGAGAACACGCAACAGAACCCGATGCATCCAACGGCTGAGAATTTACCACGGTAAAAACACAGTCGAAAACCAACCAGACAAAGAAGGGATAAAGGTCAAACAGGGCAAAAAGGATTTACCAGTTCAACGGCTGAAGGGGAGTCCTGGTGTTTGTAGTGGAGAGCGAGTTCGATGCAGTAGAGAACCGAACCGGAGTCGGCCGGTAACCGGGTACGATCGAACCACTGTTCCGGGAGGAGCGGCACCGAGTCAAAGCCGTTGATCGGGTCGTCGCTGTTGACGAAGGCGAAACCCTCCACGTAATCGAAAGCCACGCCCCCTTTTTCCGGCTGAGTCACCAGCCACTCCATGTCCTGAGCGAACTCGTCGAACTCGGTGTAAACCACCCTTATCCACCTCACCTGCGTAATCATCAATCATCAATTCAATTTCATTTTCGGACCAGTTCAGGTAAAATTAAAATCAAATTAATGAAATTCTTGTTGAATTGATGAACACCGACCATGTCCGGCGCCGGCTGAAGCAAAATCCTCGCCCTGGTAATAATTCCGAACTGGCCAAGGCCACCAAGAACGGCGAAGAAAAGGTCGGAGTTGCGGTGAGGGGAGCAAATCTCGATTTCGCCGTACCCGGTCACCACTTCAAGCTCAGCCACGTTGGACGTCTGAGGGCCGTAACGGAACGCCTGGCCGCTCACCCCGGCGTTAGACAACGTCCCGCCCACTGTTAATCCAAGATAGTCCGTCCAAGACCTGGGAGCCAGCCCGTACGAAACGCAGCGTTTCAGTACATCCTCCCACAATGCCCCGCCGCTGACGTCAGCGCAGGGCAGCCCATCCCCGTCGACGATCTTGAAGTACAGGTCCCCGATCGACCTCATGTCGAGCACTATCCCTCCGTCGCCGCCCGCCATCGCCTGGCCGTTGATCGAGTGGCCGTTCCCCCGGGCGGCGATCTTGATGTTCGCCGTCGAGTTATCTACGGCAGCGCGTACAACCGCCGCGATATCTTCCCGGTTCCCCGGCCTGACGAACGCCGCCGGAGGCCTAATCGCCATCCCGCCGAAATCCTTAGCGGCCTCCGCCGTCGACCGGAAACCTAATGAGGCACGGTCCCCAAGGCGCTCGAGGATCGGCTTGACGATCCCGTTGGGCGCGTCGAAACAATCTCCGTCGGAGAGGTGGTCGACAGCGTCGTTAGAGATCGATTCGGGATCATTTTCCGGCAGGAATCGCTCGGCGTAGGCTATCATCTTTCGTTCGGTTTTCCTGTTTGGGGCTTCGGTTTCGTGTGGGTTTCTCCGGTCAGTTGGATGGTATAACTGCAAATAAGTAGACTTGGGAAACTCTCTGTGTGTATCTCTCAATGGACACAGCTCGTGCAAGGGTGGGGGTTTAAATAGCGGCTGAGCGTGGGAGAGACGGATTTTTATTTCCCTTTTTTTTCCTCTACGGAGGTTTAATATTGGGAATATAAAATATGCTAATTTCTGTTAATTTTTGACGGCTTGTTTGTTTATTTTCTTTTATCATTTGGGGCATTTTTTTTTTTTAAAAAGCTAATCGTAAAGCCGGTGAAAACTCTTGTCCAACCGGTTGCCTTTGTTAATGAGGAGGGAGAGGGAGAGAGTGATTTGAGATAGGGAGAGGAAGAGGGAGAATGTGAGATTGTACAGTAAAGGAAAAAAAAAAGTACAATTAAGCATAAAAATTAATTATTATTATTTTTATTTTTTTTACAATAGACTAACATTAGAATACCTTTGTAAATAAAGATCATTCCTAATCATCTTGTCAGATGATGTTACATAATTCTATGTTCAAAGGGAGGGTAGAGGAATTACAATCAATTATACTCTTAGCTATATAATCCGCTGCTGAATTTGCTTCTCGGTAGCAATGTTGGATTTGAATCGCAGTGAAGTCCTTCATCAACCTCTTGATTTTCTTTATGATTCTAAGAATCTCCCATTGAGGTGCTTTAGCTCCTGTTATTGCCTTCATCACGTCGAAGTTATCTCCTTCAATGATGACTCTGCTCCATCCTCGATTGAGAGCTAGCTCTAGCCCTTTGCAGACAACAAGAGACTCTGTTTAGATGACAGATCCCTTTGACACTTTTTTCTTGAAAAAAATCATTAACTTGCCCATGCCAGTTTCTGACAATACCCCCAATCTGGCAGTCCCCCGAAGGTCTGACCGACCCATCTACATTGATTTTGTAGATGGTCATTGGGGGTCTTGTCCACTTTACATTTTTTCGTTTAAGGTTTTTTGGTTTGTTTGTGTTCTTGTGATTTGCTTCCTCCAATTCAGCAATACATTTTAATGCCTGAAAAGGTAAATATATAGATGGGGTGATAACACTAGATATACAAAAGATGAGATCAAACGCAGTGTCTCATGAAAAAGGGATCCGTATACCCAAAATGGCCCCTATACCCTTCAAAAAAACATCAACTCTAGCAAACTACCCAAAACTACGACCATTACCTACTAACTCGGTCAATCATTCAAGTCATCTACTCACAAGTAATCATCTACCTAAATAATATTTCTTCCAAGTATGATCCATGAGTGACTTGCACTTCCACTTCACGGATATACGAGCTTTACAACTGTCGATAATGATCTTAGCATAAACAAATGGGTCAAAGGCTTCATTACCGAACACACATTTGTTCCTTCCCATCCAGGTGAAGTACACCATCGCTTCAAAAGCCAACAACTTAGCTTGAAAAGGCAACAACTTCTGGCGAGAGGGTGGTTCACTGGCAAACTACTGTAACCAAGCATCAATGGATGGAAAGTTGCACCCAACGCCAACCCAACTCATCACAAGAGACCGTACATGTCTGATTGCTGGACAACTGAACCACATGTGTGTTGTTGTTTCCTCTTCCTGCTTGCACAAAATGCACAAAGCAGCATCAACCCCCTTCCAATGCTTCACACGATTGCCCGTCTGTAATCGATTTCTAGCTGCAAGCCAAACAATAAAAGCCCACTTCCTGCACTGTAATTTCTTCCATATGAACTCCCCCCAACACGTAGCTTCACCCTTATCCCTTAGCAGCTCATAAGTTTTTGAGTAGGAGAGGCCCCCACTCGGTTTCAAGATCGACTGGAGAGACAATGGCCGGTCAGTGGCAGTTGATAATGTGCGTCTGACTTCATTTCTTGTCTCCATAATGCTCTTTCATATCCAAGAGTCATCAGCTTTAGGATTGACCTCCCACACATGCTCGCCCCTAAGGTGATTATGGACACACCATCTAAACCAAATGCTTGGAGTACTGAGAGCCAGATCTCCAAGCAGCTTGGCTTGGACGCTTCTGTTCCAAGCCAAAATCTCTTTAATGTCCAGGCCACCCTCAACTAAAGGCTTGGTGACGCAGTCCCAAGCCACAAGATGCTTATGCCCTTCATTGTTTCCATTCCATAAGAAGCGCCTGCACATACCTTCAACACGATGAACGACTCCTTTAGGGAGTATAAGGACTCGGCTCCAGAATGTAAAAACTCCAGTACAAACGGCTTTCACAAGTTGCAACCTCACAGCATAAGAACGCTTTCTAGCTGCCCAAGATTGAATCTGATTCTCAATTTTCCCAAACAGATCACCATATTCATGCACTTTTGCAGTTTTCGAATGAAGAGGAATACCCAAGTACTTGATCGGAAGGCTCCCTTGCACGAAGCCTAGCTGCTGAACAATAGACTCGGCCACGCTATTTGTCACTCCAGATATAAAAACTGTATTTTTCTCAGTATTCTCTTTTAGCCCAGAAATAGAGAAGAACTCATCCAGACACTCCTTCAGAATCCTAACTGACACCAAATCAGCATGGTAAAACAGCAAAAGATCAGCAGCAAATGCGAGGTATGCAAGCTTCATAGCTTTGCATCTCGGGTGGAACTTAAAACATGGGGCTGCTGTGGCTTTCTGTATCATTCTGCTAAGGACTTCCATGCATAACACAAACAAATAAGGAGACAACGAGTCCCCCTGTTGGATACCCCATTTACTAGGAAATAATCCCTCTGGTGCTCCATTGATCAGGATAGAGAACGATGTAGTGGAAACGCACTCCATGATAAGTTCCACCATAGAGCTAGGGAAGTTCAAATATACAAGGGTAGCTCGAATGAAATCCCAGCTCAAGTAGTCATAAGCCTTCTGGAGGTCAACTTTGATCGTACACCTTGGGGAATCTCTCTTCGTTTCATACCCATTCACCACCTCGAGTCCTACAACACAATTATGAGACATATCTCTTCTAGGAATAAAAGCCCCTTGGATTTCTGAAATCAGCTCATTTAGTTTACTCTTGAGTCTCCCAACAATGATTTTCGAAACAGCTTTCATGACCGTGTTGCAACAAGAAATCGGCCTCAAGTCCTTGACCAGCGTTGGATTAGCAACCTTGGGCAAGAAGATAATGAAGGTTGCATTAATCTGCTTAAGCACCCTCCCGTTTCTGAATATTTCTCTAACTGCTTGACACGTGTCCTTCCCAACGATCTGCTAAGCATCTTTGAAGAATTGGCTACCGAATCCATCGGGTCCAGGAGACTTATTAACCCCAATATTCCATATGCACTTTCTGATCTCGTCATAGCTAGGCAATGTGACCATCAAATCCCATTCCTCATCTATAATCTGATGGCTCGATTCAAGTCGTGGGAAGTGCGCGGAGGCAGTCGAAGAAGAGAGTAGGTCCCTGAAGAACCGAAGAATATGAGCTCTGATCTCACATTCCTCCTGTAACTTGTTCCCACGATCGTCTGTCATTACCACAATAACGTTTCTAGCTCTCCTTTCTTTCACGCTCCTATAGAAGATGGAGGATGTTTCTTCACCCATAGTAAGCCAGTGCAGCTTGGCTTTTTGAGTTGTAAGGCTAATCAACCTTGCTACATTGCTACGCAGCTCCTCTTCCGCTTTTTTGACTCTCAACAACAGTTGTACATCCCCTGGACATTGTTGAAGCTAAATTTGCAGCTCGTGTAAAGCCCCATTGTTTTGGCTAATTTGAGTATGAAGTTCGGGAAAACGAGCTTTGTCCCAAGGCTTAAGTACCTCTTTAACACTTTTAAGCTTCTGTACTAATTTCAGTTGCTTTGAACCACCATTATCAACTAGCCACGCAGCCTTGATGATATCCAGAAACTCAGCTTCTTTGCCCCAAAAGTTCTTGTACTTGAATGGATACCGCTTGTTGCATTTCTTTTTGCGAAGAATAGCTACAGCAGGTGAATGATCAGAGAGCCTAGGGGTGTCAAAGAAACCCTTAGAGTCCTCGGATTCCTCTAAACAATGATCGTTAACCAGGATTCAATCCAACTTCTGCTCAACTCTAGCTTCTCCCCCTTGCTTGTTATTCCAAGTAAGAGCAGCTCCTGAATAGTCAAGGTCTTCAAGACCATATTCTTCCATGATAGATTTAAGCTCTTCAAATTCTCCTGGGAAATCCCTCTTTATTGGCCATTTATCCTCCACTCCCATAATGCAATTTAGATCGCCTAACAACATCCAAGGCGAGTTCATGCCTGTTGCAATTTTTTCTGATTTCAGTCCATAACGGCACCCTTTCGTGTCTGAAGCTACAGGCGTATACAAATGTGACCATGAAACGGAAAGCTTTGTATTTACTCTCCACTACACAGCGAATGAATTGTTCGTGCACCCGTAGCACCTCAATACATTTTAATGCCTTTCTAAGTAATGTCTCTGTATTCTCCAATTTTTTACCTTTAAATATGGTGAAGTTTCTTGCTTCTCATATTGTTTGCCAGATTATACATATGTGCTCAAAATGAGTATTCTTTTTTCTTATTTGATCAATGTTTGTTGTAGATGACGAGGAATTCCTCAACCCAAGGAAGGCGTTCCCTGTCATATATTCATATTTTCTAAAAATTTCCTTTGTTTGTAATTGGGCGTTTCAAAAGTAGGCGATCTAAGTCTTCATCCCCTTGGTCACACAAGCAGCAGTGTGCTGGGACTCTATTAAGAATCTATTTTGACGTTCTTTTGTTGCTAACCCGTCTACTTCAATCATCCAGATGAAATTTTGTTTTCTGGGTGGAATATGAAGCTTTCGTATCCATGAGTTGTTGTTTATGTTGGAAGTTGAATTGGGAGCCACAACTTTGGTGGATTTTGTGGAGTACACACCCTCCCTGTCAAACTTCCAAACTATTTTGTTCGGCGTGTCCCATTCTGGTATTTTAATTCAAACAATCTCACTAGCAATTTGGGGAAGGAAGAGTTGGTTAATTAAATTTGTGTCCCATTTCTTATCATGGGTAAGTAATTGAGAAACTTTCATTCCCGGATCTCTATCATTTCTATAGTCGTCTAGTTTAGTATCATTAAGCCATGGGTCGGACCAAACGTTTATTCTTGATTTGTCCACAATGATCCAGAGGAGACCCTTTTGAAATCTTTCAATAAGATGTAAGAGGCGACCAAATTGCCAAGACGTGTTATGAATATTTAGGTCCAAAATATTACTCTTTCGAAGGTATTTTTCATTGATTACCTTTACCCAAATTTTTTCTTGTTGTGTGTAAATCATCCAAAGTAGTTTCATTTGAAGGTTTATGTTACGTTCTTCGGCTGAGCGAATACCAAGATCCCCTTCCCCTTGATCCTTAGGGGAGCAGATCCTATCCCAACTGATCAAGGGGTTGTATCTATCAGACTGGGTTTTGTTCCAGAAGAAGTTCTCATTAATCTGATCAATTTTTGATAGAATTCTTTTTGGTAGAAGGAAGTTTTGCATGAGATAGTTCGTTTGAGAGCTTAGATTGGCTTTTATTAAGGTTATTATCCCCGCTTGGGATAGAGAAGATGCTTTCCATCGAGGTAATTGTTTCTTAAGTTGTTGGAGAGCTTCTTCAAAAACACAGTTCTTGACTCTCCCACTGACAATAGGAATTCCCAGATATTTTTCCATCCCTCTTGCTACTGGAATGTGCATTTGTTGAGCCAAATCCGTAGCTTTTGCTTGACATACATTTTAGAGAACTGGATCGAGCTCTTTTGGTAGTTTATTGTTAATCCTGACATATTTGAGAATTTATTAATCATATTTTTTTTATTGTATCCAAGCTTTTATATGAGGCTTTTGCAAAGATAAGAGTATCATCTGGAAATGTTAGGAAAGGTATTGGATCACCTTTAGGAGTAAGCTTAATTCCTACAAGTGCGTCCTCTAAACGAGATTCCATATATAATTCTCTAGCTAGACTTTCCATTACTATGATGAATATATATATATATATATATATATATATATATATATATATATATATATATATATATATATATATATATATATATATATATATATATATATATATATATATAGGGGGCTAGAGGGTCATCTTGTCTAAGGCCCCTATCCAGTTTGAAAGGCTTGCCAAGATAGTTATTGACAAGGACAGATAGGGTGGTTGTTGTAAGACATTTCATAACCCATTGAATCCACTGGGGGTGAAAAACGAGTTTGTTAAGAGCTGCTTCTATGAATTTCCAGCTTACCTTATCGTAAGCTTTTTCCATATCTAGTTTAAGGGCCATCAAGCCAGTTCTGCCTTTTTGTTTTTGGAACGTATGGAATATTTCTTGTGCTATAAGAGTATTGTCTTGGATCGACCTCCCTTTCATAAAGGAACCTTGGAAAGGATTGATGATGGTAGGAAGTATTGGCTTGAGTATATTGGTCATTATATTTGAGATAATTTTGTAAATCATATTACATAAACTAATAGGTCTATTATGATGAATATTTGTTGGATTTTCCACTTTAGGAATGAGAGGCTAGGAAAGTCTAATTTAGTTCTTTTAGGATGGTTCCCGAGTGGAAGAAAGATTTTATTGTTTTACAGACCGAGTCCCCCACAATGTGCCAATACTTGGCATAAAATTCTGGAGGATAACCATCTGGACCCAGAGATTTATTTTCAGCCATACTAAGGACAATCTCTTTTATTTCTCTGTTAGTTGGGGGTTTGATAAGGCATTTGTTTTGTTCATCTGTTATTTCCTTTTGTAGATAAGTCAATTGTTGTGGGTCAATTATCTGGAGTTCTTGGATTTATAAATCGTTCCGCCATCTCCTTCGATATTTGATCTCTGATTTGATTTTTTCAGTGATTAAAATTCCTTCCTTTGAAATGAAGCTTGAGGTTGAGTTTCTACAACTTCTTATTTTAACTAATATCTGGTGTTTTTATCAATTAGTTGAAGATGTCGAGTTCTAGCTCATTGCTTCCAAAATTTATGACTAAAGACTAGAATTTAAGTTCTTTTATTCTCTAGCCTATTCAGTTTATTAACATCTGCGTTTGAAAGAGTACCCCACAGAAGAGCCTCTTGTAGTTCCTTGATTTGTTGATCTACTATAGATAATTGGCGATCTAGATTGTTTTTTGTGCGATTTGCACCATTGTTTAGTATTTTTTGATCAACAAATTAATGTTGATGTGAGATATGAGAGAGATGGATGTTTAAAAAAATGAAAAATGACCAAAAATAATACTCCATCCGTTTGGCAAAATATGTCACTTTACTATTCACGCACACTTTTTTAGGATATAAAAACTATATAAAATATCTATTATTTAAATAAATTTTTTTTAACAATTTTGTAGTTATTATTAATAAGTACAAACATGTTAAAAAAAATGAATATTTTATATAATTTTTTTATCATTCTAAAGAAGCGTGCGTGAATAGTAAACGACATGTTTTGCCGAACGGATGGAGTATGAACTACCCAAGGTGAACCAAAAATAATACGAACTTTCAAAATTATCAATTCATATACAAACTATAACCCATTAAACCAAAATTGATACATGGTTAAAATTTACAAACTCTAAATTTATTTGGACTCAATAGATAATTAATAATAAATTATGGTCCAATTTATCAAATTCAGAATTTAATTAACTTTCCCAAACTGTAGAACTTGAAGCCGGAACAGCTTCATGAAGCCTTGAAGTCGACGATGGAGGACCCTGCAACACGAGTGAGGTTGGCGGCAACCAGACAGTCAGCAGCGAGACCACGAGATGGCGGACCCAGCCGACGACGACGACCCACCCAGGGAGGGAAACGGTCTTCCAGACCGGAGACGACATGAAAGACGACGACGAACCACCAGGAGGGTGAAAGAAAACCCACCCAAGAGGAAGGAGCTCGAATGCAGAGAAGCAGACCACCTACCCACACCCAGACGAGCTGAAATCGATAAGGAAAGAGCTGGAACCGCTTGCAATCGACCTCACTCATGTTGCAGGGTCCGCCATCGTTGGCTGGGTGGGTCGTCGTGGGCTGGGTGCGCTCGACCTCCATTGAAAGCAATGAGCTTCTTAGAGGGTCGTCGTTGGCTGGGTCCGCCCTCCCGTGGTCTCACCGCCGATCGTTTGGTTGCCGCCGACTTGCAGGGTCCGCCATTGTCGGCTTCAAAGCTTCAACTGCTCTAGGCAAGTTCTATAGACTGGGGAAAATTAATTAAATTCTGAATTTTACAAATTTGACAACAATTTATTATTAATTATCTATTGAGTCCAGGCCAAACTACCAAATTGGTATTTAAAACGGGCACCTTTGGACATATGAGTATTTTAAAAAACTCCGGTGCCAAATTGGTATTTAAAAAGCCACCGGTGGACATATAGGTATTTTTTTTGGCCGGAAGTTTTTTATGTTGATAAATTCATTAAAAAAATTCTCATTAACATATCTATAAATGTTATATAAAAAGATAAAATTAAATCCATACTTTTTTTTAATTAGTTTTCACATATTGGTATTTTAATTAGTTGGAAGTTAGATACTTACATATTAGTAGTATTTTTAAAACCTAAGTTTTCACAAATAAAATTCAACAAGTTAATTACCATCATTAAACCATGTATATTAAAAACCTAATTCCAACCAATAAAAATATATGGGATTAATTATGGTAATTAACTTACTAATTTTTATTTTTGAAAAATATGTTTTAAAAAATAATAATATATGAGAATCTAACTTCCAACCAATAAAGATACCAATATATGAGAACTGATAAAAACAAGACTACATTTTTATCATTTTATGTATTTTTAGATACATTAATGAGTTCTTTAAAAAAAAGACTTTATTTTTATCATTTTATATATTGTAAGATACGTTGATGAGTTTTTAAAAATTAATTATCAACCAAGCTAGTTTAATTTTTTTAATTACCAAAAAAAATAATTCAAGCTTACTAAATTGCGTTCTCTAAAAATTTAGAACGAAAACAGAACTTCCGGTAAAAAAGTATACATATATGTCCGCTGGTGGTTTTTTAAATACCTATATGTCCGTCGGTGACTTTTTAAATACCAATTTGGCACCGGAGTTATTTTAAATACACATCTGTCCAAGACTGTCAGTTTTAAATACCAATTTGGTAGTTTGGCCATTGAGTCCAAATAAATTTAGAGTTTGTGAATTTTGGAGCTTATATCAATTTTGGTTTAATGGGTTATAGTTTATATATAAATTGGTAATTTTAAAAGTCCGTATTATTTTTGGTTCACCGTTGGTAGTTCGTATTATTTTTGGTCATTTTTCCTTAAAAAAACGTCCAATCAACCGCCATCCTACACGAGGGTTCTTAAAGGGGAGAAAGAAAGACAAGAGTCGTATATGAATAGAGGAAGAAGAAAAAGACGACAACAGAGAAAAAAAAAAGAAGGAAGAAGAGGAACACGGCAAAAGGATGAAAAAGGAAGAAGACACATAAAGTGACAGGAAGGAAGAAGAACATATAGACATCGACACTCGGTTTTCAAGTAAGTAACCCCTACATGTAATGCTCAATTGAAGATGTTAATGGATTCAAATGAGATGAACTGATTTTAGAAATTGATTTCTGCTTGGCATTGTGTGAAATGCGGGACTGTGGTGATGTACAAGGTAGAACTAGGCAGATGGTGTTCAATTTAGGGTGAAAATTAGAAAGGCTGAGTTTTCATATGTGTAGATTAAAATTGGGCAGGGGAACTGAATATTTATGTGAATACGTCGAAATTTCATATGATTATGTTCAAAATTCGTGTGCAATTGGAGATGTATAGATTGAATAAGTCGATTGTGATGTATGAATATACATGTGACATGTTTAAATGTGTTGGTGTCATGTAGAAAGGGAAACTATTGGGTTGGGTATGTGAAAGGGAAACTGTCAGGTTGGATATGTGGAAGCATTAGGTGTATTCAATATTGAGATGAATAGATTGACATTTGATATGCATAGGTTCAAAATCGTTTGAAATTTGAAATGAATTGGTTCAAATTTGGTTTCTATCATGTATGAATATACATGTGACAGGTAAAAATAATTGTCACGTAAATATTGACTTTTGGCATTATTTGGGACTGATATGAAGAAGGGCATTGTGTGTTGGGGTAGAAGAATTTTTATGCAGAATAAAATGTCGCAGTAGAGTGGAAAGCTGGATATCTAGTGAAGAATAAAATGTCGCAGCAGAGTGGAAAACAGGTTGTCCACACTCAAACTCATTCCCCCGGCGAGGTATGATGGTCTTTCGTTATAGCAATGTAAGTTGTTATTTTCGTGCAGCATGACTGACATGTTGAAGTCTGTGCAGGCTGTGTACATTGTGGATGCAGATAGAAATTTCAAAGGGCGATGCAACCAATACTCACGGCCGCAACTCCTACTAACATGGATGAGCGCTTGAGCGAGGGTGACTGGAATCACTTGATGGACAACCCGTTGGGGGCGTTGCAATGTTGGGGACAAGATTCCAGTTCTCTGCACAACTTGTACCCTATGTCCTACAACGACAACCAAAGAAGAAGCAACACGAGACCTGGTACAAGATCCAAGATGCGATCATCAGGTTCTCAATTGCGGAGTTCGCGCTTGTGATTGGCCTAAAGTGCAGCTTCACCCAACATCATGAAGAAGACAAAGTGGACAAGATTGTAATCCATGATTTCTTCGACATTAAGAGCCTGAGGATGTCTGAGTTCGAGGTGATGTTTTACATGGTAACATGGCCATGAAATCTGAGCGATCGCTTGCCCGGAGGTTTAAATTTGCCTTGCTCATGTTGGTCGAGGGCGTGCTAGTCGGGAAGGAACCCCGAAAGTACATTCAGGGGTGGGTGGTCAACCTCTTCTCCTACATTGATAGGTTTCTGGCGTACCCGTGGGGTCGGCTCTGCTACGAGCGAACCCACAAGTTCCTTAACCATGCAATCGAGAGGAAGCTCCAGCACAACACTAGTGCCACTGCATCACGCTCGAGCTACTTCCTGTTCGACCTCACTGGGCCCCCTATGAATATGGACTAGCCATTGTACCATACCCGAGCTATTGCCTGTTCGTACCCTAACCTCACTGGGCACCCTATGAATTTGAACTAGCTAGACATTGATTTTGTATTAGCCAGCCTTTGAATTTATACTATACATCAATTGACTTTGTACTCGACAATCGTTGTATGCCGCTCTAGGTGTACGAAGACCTCCATCGAGTGGTCGTCTAATGCGCGAACGTGATAGACGAGGACCTGTACCCTAGGTGTCCGCGGTACGAGTCTAAAGAAGGAAACCTCGGTTACGACACCATTGAAACCCGACTGCAGGAGGCGAAGGAGGAGCTCGGGTACATCAATGACCCTAACGTCGTGAGGCCAATCCTCATCCCCGATGTATTGGAGGATGTTAAACGTTTGGTGATAATGCATATTTTAGATAGACATTATAAATAGTTTTAGGTGCAGTTAGATAGGTTTCTTGCATGTTTTATAGTTAATTCGCATTGTTATCCATATTTGGGCATTCGAGTTAGGAATTTACGCTATTTTGTGTTTATTCTGCAGTTTTATAATCCGAGCTTTAAGGGAGGCTTAAGATGTCTAGAGGATGTTGGTTTAGAGCTTAAAAGAGGCAAGGAAAGATCATCAAGGGAGCTAAAGAGGAGAACGTCGAAGACAAAGAAGAATCACAGAGCCAGAGTGGCGGCATTCGCCGCTATTCCACCGGCGCCCGCCGGTTTCGAAGTATCAGCAAATCCGATTTCGTCCGATTCTATCTTAATTAGTTTATTATTATTTTATATTCTAGGGTTTTTAGCCAACTGTTTTAGGCTATATTAGACTTATTCTCCGCCGTTTGGAGAGAAGAGGAACATTGAGAGAGATAAATTACAACCACTTTTGTATTGATTGTTTCGGTAGACTATGAGTTGCTAAACTCATAGTTTCGCCTGTTATTAGAAGATATGGTTGGTTGAATTGTGAAGATTTGATTTCATATTTTTATTCATTAGTTATTTCATTATTTTTGTTCTTATAATTCTTATTTGCGCATGTTCTCTCTTGGTTGATCACCTTGACAGAATTTGCATCTTTGCTAGTAATTAATGATTTCTTGTGAATAGTTAATCCATAGTAGCAAGCAATAGGTAATTGATCCCCTGAGAACATCAATTGTCTATGCAGGATAATGACTATTGGTTGAATGTTGATTTCTATGAGATTAGGGTTAAAGAATTTGCACTCTTTTGTCATTCTAATTGCATTGAGATTTGATGTTACCAATTGGCTAAGTACTTTGGGATTTCATGCTACTCTGTGTTTTAAGAGTCCATTAGGATCGCATATAGTGTAAGGGGTTGGTATGCTTGTGAAGGTTATCAATCTATATAAACCAAAGTCGGAATAACTATTGGTATCAATTACCTTGCATTGAATCAATAACAACAATGAAATCATTCCAAGGATCATGAACCCCAACCATTATCAAGAATTGCAGGTGACGCGTTTTTTCTCATATTGGTAACATTTTACAATCATTACTCCTTTTATTTATTAATTTGTTTGCTTTATTCATCTCAATCGATCTTGTTGTTATTTGCTTTGAATTATCACTAGATACACGAATCTAGTCTCCTTGTGGGTTCGACTCCTACTTATCGGTTATACTAATTTATTGGTTAGCTTGAGTTATGAATATTTTTTGCATTTGGGACTAGGATCAATGACATATCACTCCTAGACGCCACCAAATCTCGGCGTCGCTGTCGGGGAGTTCTTTGTATTTGTGTTCTTTTGTTGATTTTCTTGGGTTTGGACTACTCTTAATGGTCCAGACCCGTGCTACTAATTCATCTCTTGTGCTTTTTGATCAAGAAATTAAAAGGTCTTTATCTAAGTTAAGAAGAAGACTTGACTTTAATAAGAGAAAAGAAGATGGGTGACAATAATCCCAATAATGAAGGCAATGGATGAATCTTAGCACCGCCAAAAAGGACCCTGAGAAGCCTAAAGAACCCCAATCTGAATACGCGACCCCTTGCAATCAGGCTCCCTACTGCTCTCCCTGAAGGATCAAGATTCGAATACAAGTCAAATTGGTCAAATATTTTGCCAAGTTTTCATGGAAAGGCTGGAGAGGAGCCCAATAAACATCTTGCAGAGTTTGCTAGTGTCTACGACAGACTGAGACCTCAAGGCCTGGTGGATGATCAATTGATGCTTAGAGTGTTTTCTTTTACTCTAAAGGATGCAGCAAGTGATTGGCTCTATTAACTCTCTACAGAGAGCATTACAACTTAGGTAGGGGATGCCAAGGGGAAGGTCGAGGTACAACATGTCAACGATGAGCTCACCTACTTCTTCGGCAACAAGTTGCCCGAGAGGTTTCAAAAGCGTTGGTCCAATTTCGATCATTTGTTGGCGCCCTGGAATCTCAAGAAAAAACACTGGGTGGTCCTAGAGATCAACCTTCAAGAGTGGACATTGAACGTATATGATCCCGACAACCACTTCATCCTGGAGTGCCAGATGGCTGCCCTTCTCAAGCCGGTGACCCCACTTCCTCCCCATAATATTGAGCATCCATACAGAACTTCGGTTGAAATTGCTTCGAAAAGTACCACAACCCTTCACATACAAAAGGATCAAGGGGATTTCCCAAAACAAACAATTGTAAGTCGCTACTTGGACATTTTACGATTTTTGAAATATGTCCAATCGATTAGTTTCACATATTTGTTTGTCCTCATGCAGGGGCGATTGTGTTCCGTATGCCATCCGCTATATGCAGCTCATCACAGCCAGCGAGACCGACTTCCATGGCCTTGAGGATGAGTTCATTGCAGCATACCACATTACCGCCAACTCCTATGTGTTTCCATCTTCCACGGACATCTTACACCCTTCTTCGCTCCTCAAAAGTAATTCCCTTGTTGCCTCATCATGGAACATTGGTGGTTGAATATTGGTGCTTGGTTTTTAGACTTTATTGGTTGGTTGAACACATATATTAGTCGTATTGTATTTTGGGTTAAGATGCATTTGGTTGTTGGTTCTTAGACTTTCTGGTCTATGAACGATTTGTGTTGCACTTATACTTGGTTGATATACTTTGTTAGTTTGTCCAGAATGGTTAGTCATAATCACATGTAAATGAATTAGGTGTCATGTAAACCTGCGTTCATTGTCATGTATGGTTTATAACAATGCTTAGTGATAATAATGGTGCTAACGAAAATACGATAACCACAATGTTTAGTCCAAGTGATACCTACATACGTAATTAGAAACTATCATCTATCATCACAAAAGGATCAGTTGTCATGTCAAAAGGATTAGTTGCCATGCATGTCAAAAGTATCAGCTTCCATGCCAAAAGTTTCGGCTGTCATGGCAAGTACGGTTCTAATAGTTACTAGGAACACACTCCGACCTTCATTTGGATTCAAATACCGCTAGGTCCGACGACGCTTTAGGAACTTCCTTTCCCCTTCCCAAAGGTAATGTGACGTCTTGGGCCTCCCTAGGCGGGGGTTCACAAGTGGGGGGAGGCAACGCAGCTGCACAACAACCGAGGGGACTCGCCCATGATTTCCGCCAGGGGACTAGGTAGATGACGTCCCGGTAGCACGCACGCCACACATCGACCTTGTAAAATTTGTTGACAAGCGATTAGACATCGACCCCCGATTTTTCGACCGTGGCAAGGGCGTGTGCACATGGGTACTTGTCGACGTTGAAGTCTTTGTAAGTGCACAACCGACCTATAAGGTTGGCAAGACAAGATGACATACCCTTGCGGACCTCGAAATCATGTGCGCTCAAAGGCTTGACGACTATGGACAACGACAGCCCTCGTTCGCCCTGATGGCTTTAGCGATCCAGTTGCTTACGAGCTTCCCTAGGGAGGAGCTGCTCTCTCCGAGAGGCGAACCACTTCCCCACAGTCTAGATGATGGCATCGATGATGGTAGTTAGAGGCAAGTCCCCTAGGTCAATGGCAATTTGTTCCGTTGAAGACCCAAGTGCGCCCTTGATATGCCCACCAACCGCCAAACAAGATACACAAACAGATGATTTCTCCCCTATTCCATTACACAGAGGGGAAGAAAGTCAATTTTACAGGAAGATGTACACATTTTAGGGAGACACCTATTGGATAACCTAAATCGAAGGAAAACTTACCCATCGTCTATCGAAAGTCGGTGATGAATCTATTTCTCTGATGACGTTTGTCCAGTAAATTCCTGTAGGTGACATGTAATTTTGTTTTGGGTGTCTAGTTAAAATTAACTTCTTACACGTCAACCTAAAAAAAATCGGTGCTTAACATCTTACAGAAGTATTATGTTTGAGTTTAGAAAAAAATATTAAAAAAATATATATAGTCATAATTTGTAGAAATTTATCATAACCCACCATCTATTTATCTATATATTTTAGTTAATTAATATAAATTTAAACAAAACTATTTCATAGTCATACTTACTACTTAGGAAAAATATTAATAGATAAATATTTAATAAGTTTTATTTTATTTATATATATTTTTAGAATGAATTATTTACATCTAAACTAATTTATTTTAAATTTCATGAACACTTTAATTTAATTGTTACTTACTCCATTAATTTGATTATCACATTATAATTTATATTTGTTTGAAATTTGGGTTTAAATTATTGATTAATGTTTTAATTTTTTCCCTTAAAATATATATCTACATGAAACGCAGTGTTGGAATGAAATAAAATCTTTCAAATGATTTTTTTTTTGGATAAAATCTTTCAAATGATGAGTAAATCAAATCGTACAAATTTTGAGTCATTTAATTGGGTAATTGAATGAAAAGGAATAATAGTAGTAGAAGGAAGATCTACAAAATAGGGTAAAATATATATTATTCCCTGTTTGGATAGTAGATATTGGCTTGAAATGGATAATGGCTTGGCTATGTAGTTGATATTTGATATTTTAATTGATTCCGTAACCCAAGTTTAAAGTGACATCTAAATGTATAGAGATAAAAGGCAAATCTATGGAATCTAAACCCAAATCATGCGTTGTGAGCGGATTTGATTCCAGTTTTGAAGATTAATCTGATGGGTGATTTAGCTAATTGGACCTTTATGAAAATTCCATTAGCTGATTAGCCTCTTTTAAAAAAGTTTAGGTGGGGATATACGTTTCTGGTTAATGGTCAACGGTCAACCGTTGACTGACTTATTCGAACTTTTTTTTATGATGCTTTTTTGTGATATCATCGTTTACCGCTGACACTGATGTCACTTTTTATGTCATTTTTTGGCATTATATTTTTTTTTAATTGTATAATGACTTTTTTGTGATGTCATTTTTTACCGAGACCACTGACGCCACTTTTTTATGTCATTTTTTTGGCATCACGTAGTGTTTTGATGTCTTTTTTAATGATAATTTTTTTCTTTAATGTGATGCCACGTTTTCAAAGTAGTGTTTTTGTGGCATTGTTCTAATTATTTGACGTCGCTTTTTTAATCAAATCGTTTAATACCACTTTTTTAATTAATCAATTGTTTATCGATATATTTCTATTGATTCTACTTTTATTCACCGATGACACATTTGTGATTACATTTCATTGATTCAATCATTTGTGATGACATTTTTATTACATTTTTATACAATTGATGACACAAGGACATAAATGTAATTAAACTTCATTGATGACATATTTTAATGATGAATTTTATTCATTGATTACATTTGCGATTACACCTCATTGATCTCAATCATTTGTGATGACATTGTTTGTTGATGACATTTTTATTTATACAGTTGATAACATATGAGCATAAAATGTGAGTATGTTAATAGAGAGAACGAAAGATAAAGGTAGAACTTTCAATTCATAGGTCTCTCAACAAGGAGATATACATAGTCTTATATAGGCCTAGGTGACAAAGAAAAGATAAGAAAGAAATAAATAACCATCATTTGGTTTTTCACCATGTGGGAGTTTGGATAGGTGAATGGGTAGGAGGTGAAACATCCACATTGATTTATGGTTTCATAATAGAGTACATTTTTTTGATGATTTTTTATTGATGACACAATACTGAAATTAAGTGTAAAGGGGAAGTAAAGGCCAAACTTCATCAATATTGAAACACAAGAATTGATGAACACTTCGTAACTAACCCATAGACCTGAGCATGGGCCGGATCGGACGGGCTTGGGTCGGGCCTCTACCATTTTAGTAGGTCATTGTACCGGGTCGGGCTTGGGCAAGGCCCGATTTTTGAGCCTACTTCATTGTCCAAGCCCGCCCATGTGGGAGGGTCGGGCTGCCCACCAGGCCCAGTGGGCTTGTTTTTTGTTAGGAAATGATTCAGAACGAGTGACCTCTACCCGATAGCATAACCAGATATGTTACTAAATTATACGTATAAGTTACTATCCAAAAAGTAAAGTCAATTAAAGACATAACATATATAAATTTGTACTTTTTTTTATATATATTTTATGGGCTTTCTTTATATTATATATATATAACATACACCTTATGCACACACTGTATTTTATATATGTATACACTGTTTTTACAGAAAATATATATATAAATATACACTGCATGTGTAATACACACACTATATATACACACTTATAAACATATATATAGATTGTATTATGAAAAAAAATATATGATTATATATATATGTATAATTATACGTATAATATTGTAATATTAATATATATCGGGTCGGGCCTACCGGCCCGCTTGGGCCTCATACTTCACCTAAGCCCAGCCCAGTGGGCCTACCGGTCCGGGCCTATCGGCCCGCTTGGACCGATTGTTCTACCCAAACCCGTCTTTTTCACCGGATGGATTGGACGGGCCGGACGGGTTAGCTCAAATCTGCTCAGGTCTACTAACCAACCCCCAATTAAAAAAAAAAAGGTCCACCAAAAATCCATGAGCACAATGATATTCATCCTTGTCACAAGAAGTAATATTGAAACAAAATTTCATCATTTAAACCACTTAAAAAATGATTTTTCTAAGATTTATACATTGAAAACTTAATTCACATTTATACCATACAAGACTACAACTAGTCAAGTACTACGCTTTTCATTCGTTTAAAAATAACTTCTTTACCACAAATGATTTAAGAGGTACAAGCAGGGCCGTTCCGTTAGGATTTGAGGCCTTGTGCAACTTACATGTTGAGGCCTTTTTTTTATAACTAATTCAAAGGGAAAAAATAGGCTCAACATCAACATCTTCTTTCATTTGCTCTTGACTTTCTTCTACACCAACACTAACATCTCCTGCATCTTGAGTTTCCGTCCCATTGTTTCTATTCTTTTAGACACTATTAGTCATAACATCATTATCTTGCAAGACATTTTGCTCATCCTCCTTATGTATCGACTCATTTGGTTGTAGGACTACAAACTTGAGAATAGCTCTTTTTTTACTTTCAACCGATTTTCAATCTTTCTCTTTTCTTTTGCGCTTGGCATGACCACTATCAAATCTTGTAGGATGTATTCTATTTTTTAAAATCCCAACTTAGTGATTTCTAAGGTAGAAAGGTTCAAAACAATAACAAAAAAATGATCATTTAAAAAATTAAAAAGTAAAAACTAGAATATAGTTAAAATTTGATATTACCTATCGAAATCGTTGAGCTTGAAGAGACGATTGCAATGGTTGAATAAGTTGAATTGATTTGACCTATATTAGGGTTTCTTTGTAAATTGTTACGGGCAAATTAAAAAAAAAAAAAAAAAGGTGAGCACTTCTGTAATTTCTTAGGGAAGAAAGAAGCGAAATGGGTTGGGCCTAAAAATATGGGTATGGCCCTGCTGTAATTACTGTTTTTTATAAAAAAAAATCCAACTTTTGCTGCAGCTAGGATTCGAACCCACGCCCTTCCCGGTACCAGCGTGTCCCTCTACCAACTACTCTACCACCCAAACTTGATACACTATGCAATTTATATCTACATATATATATACATATATATTATAATACCTATACGAGGCCCCTAAAATTTTGAGGCCCTGTGCAATTGCACCACCCGCACTGCCCATGGACCGGCCCTGGGTACAAGCATATATGAAAAATAAAAACAACTGAAATCTATAAATTAGAAAATGTATTTCAGGTGAAGAATGTACTTCCAATCAGTAAAGCTCAATAGATCAATCTTTCGTTCAGATTTTGATTCATCGGTCACTGAAGCAAATCTTTCAATGATGTCAGCAAGTGATGCCACGGAACCATGGGAACTCGCCACCATTGTAACATGTTGGAGCCAAGGCCGGACCTGAGGGAGGCACAAGAGGCCTCCGCCTCGGGTCCAAAACTAAAAAAGGGCCAAATTTTTCTTTAACTATATAGATTTTTTTATTATTAAGTTTAACTAAAGCAATTATAGTGATTGGTAAATAATCTTATTTTTTCCCATTAGTCAATGATTCAATTATCTTTGTAACCCATTAATTTAATTATATTTTTTTCACCCAAATTTCATTTAATAATCACAAAAAGCCACCAATAAAGTAGAAATTATCCATTATATATGGTTATGAAAAATAAACAAAATTTTATTAATGTTTTATTTCGTTTTATCTTGTGCAACTTCATATTTAAAAAAATTTTAGATTTTCACAAATCCTTTCTAAAAGAATAATTACCGAAAATCACGAATACAAAAAATTTAAAACCACCCATATTGAACTTTTTTATATAAAAATAGCTAAATAAAATAAATGAATTGAACGAAATCATAAAGAAAATTCTCCAAAAAAATAAAATAGTAGAGGGCCCAATTTTTATATCTTGCCTCGGGCATTTCAAATCTCAGGTCCGGCCCTGGTTGGAGCATTTCTTGCCTCTTGGAATAAAGAGACCTTGGAACATACGGAGTAAACAACATTTCCATACATTGATGAAATCAAGTTATAGCCAGTCAAAACCTCAGGTTCTTCCCCACGTAAAAGCAGATGCGATTTCAGCCCTCTCTCCGCACATGATATGACTTTCCCTTTTTTGATTGCATCACCTTGTATCTTGCTTTTCTTCCTTCTATATCTTCATTTCTTCCTTTTGTCTCTTCATTTCAGATTCTTCGATTGCAACATCCTATATCTTCATTTCTTCGGATGCAGAGCTTCAGATGCTTTATCTTTAGGCATTTCTTTACCCTTCCAAAATTCAGTGAACATCCTACACCTGTATTTAAATTAAAACGGAATCATAATCTGAGAATTAAAGACTCGGGAAAATTTCAAGATTCCAAATGATAGAATTTGAGAGATATACGGATTACCTCGAATAGCAGAAGCGGAATCTAGATCGTCTTGCCTTCGAATCTGATCACCGGGTAGATCTCCATAGCCCTAAACCTCGTTAGAGATTTAGGAATAAGGGAGAACCTACGATTCACATCCTACACAGTATGGGAGAACGTTGGAGGGGAAGGAGACTCTCTTCACGGAGGAGGGAATTCTATGTGGATTTTCTTTTCCTGAGAGGAACGTCTGACGAACAGACTCCTAGGGTTAGAGATCAGGAGAGACTCCTCTCTCCTATTCATCTATTTTATTTTATTAGATAAATAAATATATAACGAATATATATTATTTATCCTAATATGACTTAATTCTTAATGTATAAGAATTAACTCCCTAATTACGGAAATTATGTTATTTATCTTTTGGGCATATATTTAATTATGTCCGAATTATATCAAATAATTCTAACATCTCCCACTTGCACAAAAGATTGCGTTCCTCCAAAACTCATTCTCATACTCATCGTGTATAGTCCGTGTGACCCGGCAATACTACCTGCATAAAAATCCCGCTAGGGACTAGGTCACACCGTTAGTTGAAAAGTATTGCTCCATCCCTATGATTATCTTTCATTGGACTAGTTGATACACAAAACTGGATCCCTCTCAGTTTCTTTCAACTGTAATGGCGATTCACAAAAGTACGTAACAGTCGGATCCAACAAATCCCATTTTCATCAACAATTACTCATAATACCTTCCTTTCGCATTGGCATTACTTTCATGTAAATGATGACCACTTTCCCAGAAGTGCCCCACTTAGACCGCATCACTCATGGCCATCGGAACACAACCAAAGTAGTGCATCACCACCACAATCAGTAACCCAAGTCATTAGTCACTAAGGGCTGCCTTGTTTATACATATCTTATCTCACACAGTGATAGAGATGGGATCAATCTATCACCTCATAGGGTCGACTAGCACACACTAGTATGACAGCGTGCTACAGGGAGCGCTTCTCTAAAGCGTTGTCCACTCAACCTGTAAAGGTGTTCATCTCAAAGTCACGTAGACTTGAGAACCATTTGAACCTACAACACCTTGCTTTTCTGAACCAATGGGCACAGGAGCATAGTTACAAGTCATATGAATGACTTACTATAAATTACGCATTCAGTCTTTCCCAACCGGAGAGACTTCATCTTGATATCCACATACAGTCAAGGCGGTTATCATCTCATTCTGTTCCCATAAGAATTGAGATACCTTACACCTACAGTGGCGAACACTTATAGGAACATTTGTTCGTGTGAGAGAACAAACTATGGTTCAGTGACATGTAACATATTTCCCATTTACATCACCAGTTTTTTTACCACATTAATGGTACAACATATGAGTTAAGACCAAAGTCTCCCACTTGCTAAAAACTCAAATCAGAGAGGTGGCTCGCATAACCATCAAGAGTCAAACATATTATGACAACGTTGTTCTTGAACAATGTCTCTCTGACTAGACAGGATTGGATCTGAATATCATTTGATCTCCAACATCCTTTGGAAATCATGGTATTGACAAAAATGGTCAGTCACAACCCATAGTCATGACATCCGCTCGCCATATTTCGCCACAACCAAATTTTGTGTTTCCAGGAGAATCTTTTTTCATAATCTCCTCGGAATCTACTGATGATGTAAGAACCTCAACTTCCGTGGTGGAAGGACAAGCAAGACAATTTCTTGCTAGACAACGTCTCTTCTCCTTAGAGATAAGACCTACAGACTGATGTTGATACTTACATTAGTGTCTCCTCCCTTAGATCCCTAAGATCCATATCTATGTTCCAACATAGACATAAACATCATCCACCATAACAAAATACACAGTCTACAAGAGTGCTTTTGCAATCATTTACTGTGTTCAGTGCATAAGACTCAAATCAATTTGTAAACAAACACATGTTCGCTTGTCTCATCTCAGCATACAACAGAATGCGAGATTGCCCTCTATTTCTCAAGTGTTCCTCACTTAATCCACTTCCTATGTAAGTCCATTTACACAGTTCTATATATGAGAATGGCATGCTTAAGATTATACGAAATAACCTCATAGACATTTACCCAATTTCTATGTAACAGATTCACTTGACAATTGTATCAAAGTTGTCAATCTAGAATTACAACATAGCTGGCTATCAGTGTGTCATCTGCAACATCAGAAAGTTAAACTTTCCAATATGACATACTTCCAATGATCCATATTTTGAACACAAATAACAAAACATTTCATCATTGTCATCTAGATGCATGTTTCAATGCTTACATAGGTATAAGTACAAGACTAGTGTCTTTCTCAAAACCTTAGCAGAAACTTATCTAGAAAACGAATTTACAGAAGTCCTCCAACTGGGAAAAACTTTTCTATCTAGGTCAACTTGTAAACGGATACAAGCTTTTGTAGTCATTCATCGGTCTGATTGAACACAGTCTAACCATGTAGAGAGAATGTTCCAACCTAATTCTCTTGATCTAGGGTATAACTCTCAATGGATCATTCCGCTTATAAAGCTTTAAGAACCCAATTATCTCATTGCTTTATGTCTAGGCAGAATAGAAACCAGTTCAAAACATGGTTTCTTCCATAGACTCGTTATCTGTCATCACCATCCTCTAGTTGTGTCTTAGATTTACCAATAAATCATAGACTCTAGTGGTGATTGGTGCTATCTCATTTGGATACTTTTGGAGCAACCACATCTAATGTGTTTCTGAGATACCTCGTGTTCAACACAACTCCTACTCTAAAGTGGTTTCGATATGCTCACAATCGTTCTAGATGAAAATCCTGAACTCGGGTCAACAAGTTGTGAGCCAAGAACAAAACTTCTTTAGCTCTGAACATTCTCAGGAACACTAGATCACGATTGATCCAGAATATCCTGAATGCTAATGTGGCAAGACTTATATTACAACTATCATAGGACGATATAATGATTGAACCACCAGAGGCTATGCCGTGATTTCATCAATCAAAACTCATTCTAAGTTGTCTTAACAACTGTCTCACAATCATGATTAAGGATCCCTAAGCTATAAAAACTCATTTTCCTTATCAGATTGCTCTAATCAATCTTAGAAGTTCGCATTTCCAAGATGATTTAAGAATGTGATCATGTACCTAGCCTCATGCCTAGTACACACATTCTACATGATACCTTTTATCCAAATGGATTCGATGCAACAAAGCAGATAAGGCTAAAATATATGTAAGAACCAGCTTCTTAAGCTTATTCCATATCTTAAGGTTCACCAAGTGACCCTCAATCATAAGTACATCTCCTAGAGATCCTCTTATGTCTTTAGCCTTTAACATGACACTTTGTGTGCCATTTCTAGGAAGTAACTGACTAAGGATTGTCCAACAAATGAACTACTCAACAAATCAGCACAATGCACACTAAGCAGAAACCAATGCTTTGTGCTCGGATTTGACTATTTCATGTAACTTCAGTCAATAGAAGAATTTAAGACAGAAAACCTTTTTGAATTTCATATGATTTCTTCATCATCCAATGTGAGAGAAAACATGGATATATGTTAACCAACAAGCTCACCTTGTATATCAACATCCATTTATACACCCTTAGATCCATATTGATCTTAGGAGATCATGAAATTCAATTGCTTCCATAGTGATACTTCTCATGAATTACAACAATTCTCTAATCACTTTGGAAAGTGGTTAAACTATGCTTCCATAGTGATACTTCTCATGAATTACAACAATTCAGTGGGGATTAGAAAATGTCAAGATCTAAACTTGACATCATCTTATACGATTGGCTTCAGCTAAACTTCGAAGTTCAACACCAATCCTTGGGTATATCATCTGATCTAGTTCCCTAGTGATCAACTTGAACCAAGTAGATCGCAACATGTTACCGATGAATGACTTGCTTACTAGATCATTTGGACCTAGCAAAGACTTGCTTACTCCCAATGATCAGATTATGCATAAGTTACAAATCTTATTTGCAACCATTATCACAAAAGTGAAAAATTAACCTCTTGTTATTGAACCAAACATCGGCAATTTTTTGATCTTAACATTGAAACCGAAATCCAATAAGATCTCAAGGTATGTTCCAATACTAGCATCATGGCATCACATGGTCTTTGTAAGGAAACTTCAGAAGCCCCTGACATTTTCAGGAAAGCTAAATATTTATTACTACGATATAAATCGATTTAACCTCAGTTCTGCTAACTTCTGATTCAGATAAGTGAAATAAGTATATTACCCGTCTATCACCATTGACTAAAAACATGTTACCGTTTATGAACGAAGCACAAACCAACACATATCATCATTTACCATGACCTTCGAAGAAAAAACATACTTGTAGCATGCAATCAACTCCGTTAGAACACAGATTCATGACGACATTATCGTCTGTCTTGACGATTTCCAAACAAGGTATGTTTAAGGTTATCTTTTGACTGTGCGAGTCAGTCTAAAGATGTGCTCTCACTAAGACCATGTCCCAAAGTGAAACAGAGTATACTGGATGACAATCTTTCTTAGCATGAAAATGCCTTAGAACCATGAAATTCAGTTTTACAACTCTTTTGATCTGACAAAGTTCAAAATGAGCTTTACAAATTAGAAAATAATTTTTAAAGCCTAGGATTCGAGAGTTGAACTCTCATCAAGTCCATCTGCTCATTTCCTAATTTTCAAGGGAACTACATTACTGTTGACATACCCGAAGTAATCAACATCAGCTCACTTTATTTGTATGTCCAACGTATGGATATACACTAGAACAAATCTAGTATAATCGAGCAAAGTCAGATAACATGTCTTCATTAGGACTATCGACTTTCAGAATCTTAGACATATAGGTCCTTACCCCTTAAGGGTTTATTCACATTTTTAGAACTACGTTTAAAAACGCTATTCAAAATAATTGAATATTTTTTCATCCATTTAACAAATGGATTACTTTCTCGATTACCTTGCAATCACACTCAAACAAATTAAGTGCTTTTTCCCATAATTTCAAGTACATCGCCACGTTAGTAGTAAAAACAAAAAATTATTCGCAAGGTTTAGAGACGCATCCCTAATGCTTATCTCTTACACTCTTTACATAAAAGATTTATTTCTCAGATTTTAATTAACTTATATAAAGTCGATTTTCCATTTTAAGTTAATAAGTTATACGCAATAACTATCCGTTAACTCAAAATAATTTTAAATAATTCACGATTGAATTATTTAAACCCGCTCAGTTTTCAAGTAAACCGATATTCAACCAAGGTTAAACATCCTTGAAACGTATGCCTTATTTCTAAACAAAAATTGTTCTGAAATTTGATATACTCCCACTGGAAACAACCAGTTTTAATCGAGAAAATTTTGTACCAAACAAATTTCCTCCCATAAGTTAAACGAAATACCTTATAATTAGCTCATAATATAAAGAAATTCAACCCATCATGGTCAAAACATCTTTAATTCCAAAAATTTTACGTAATTTTTTTAATGAGCTCAATCTATATTGATAACTCCACTCCCTTGATGAAAATCGGAATTAGTGTCAAAAGCTTTGACAGTCTGTCTATGTCAAAGGTTTTGAAACTATAGCTGTGTTGATGAAACACAAAACCTGCTTGTCTATAATATATGCTCGAATAATATTATATGTTATTATATGCTTCCAAATATTATTATATATATTCACTAATATTTCAGGAAGCTTTTTTGAATATTATCTCCTTCCTTAAGCTGTAAATCGAGAAGATTCAAATCGGAAGATCATGGCTTCAGAAGTTTGCAAAGATAGAAGATTGTGAAGAATCCAGCTCAAGCCATGATCCTCTCTAGCCGTTGGTGAAGATCCTTAGGCGCCGATTTGTTTCAATATAAAGAAAAGGAAGAAGAAGATAGCGAGAGGTTGGTTGAACACAAGCATTTCATACACTCAAGCCCTCAAGCGAGATATGTCTTCTTCGTGTGCTCTCTGCTAGTTCTTAAGAGTCTGTTATTTCATTCCAAAGCATATGAGAGTTACACATTGAGCTTATATGATATATTTCGTGATAGTGTTATACTCGAGAGTTTGTAACTCAGGAAGTGGACACTAGGCGATTGATTCACTAGGTGTAAGATGATTGTACTAGATAGCATAGAGAGGTGGGGCTCTTCTAGATTGGTCTAGGACTCAAAGGGAACGTGAGTTGACTAGATTGCAATTGTATAGGAGAGAGGCTTCTCGGTGAGCTATTAGGATCCTAAGTCTTGTGAATCAATAAAAGCCGGTTGAATCCTAGGGTTGTGGAAGAACCCTAAGCGGGGACGTAGGCCAAGTTCGTGCCGATCCTCGTAAATAATTTATCGAGTCCTTTATTTACTGCTTTACCTTATTTCTGCACTTGGTTCGAATTGTTTAACTTTGTGATTCAGGTTTTCAGATAAAAGACTAAGTCTAATCTCAAAGGGTTTTGCACTAGCTTCAAAAGTCTTGAGACTATCTGCGAAAAACCGGCATACTCTATTCAACCCCCCTTCTAGAGTATCTTTACATTACTTTGTTTTACATTATCGAACCTTCAATTGGTATCAGAGCTTTACTCACTACTTTTGATCTAACAATCTTGTGAGTTTTTTATCATGTCTGGTGAAGCAAGCGGAGGATTTGCAAAGGGAAGGTCTACAAGTAGACCACCACTCTTTGTTGGAAACAACTTTGTCCACTGGAGATCATTGATGAAGATGTTCATTATAGATCAAGATCTGTAACTTTGGAACATTATAGAGAATGGTCCGAAGATTCCAGAGAAATACGGACCAAATGGAACCAAAGTCGCAAAGAAGGAGTCTGAATACATCTAAGCGGATCTAGAACTCGTCTCCAAAAACTACAGGGCTATCAACTTACTTTATTGTGGTCTTAGTACTGATGAGTTTAACCGTATTTCATCTTGTAGGTCAGCTAAAGAGATTTGGGACAAGCTGGTCGTCACCTATGAGGGAACCAGCCAAGTGAAAGACACAAAGATCGGTATCTTCCTTCGAAAGTATGAACTTTTTAAATGAAGTCCGATGAGTCTATCAAGGCCATGTTCACACGATTCACGGAAATCACCAACAACCTTGACTCTCTCGGCAAGAGCTTTATGAACGTTGAGAAAGTAAAGAAGATATTGAGATGCCTCCCAAAAGAAAAGTGGGGTCCTATAGTAACAGCCATAGAGGAAGCCCAAGACCTCACCACTCTGCCCCTTGATGACTTGCTTGGGAAACTGATCGCGCATGAGATGATCCTTAATGAAGACGATGGAGAAATTCCAACAAGCACTAAAAACTTGGCGCTCAAGTCTAAGAAGGATGAGCCCAAAGATGGATCTGATTCCGAAGATGAGGATGACGATGAGGATGACCCTTTTGCTCTTATCACAAGAGGCCTTGCTCGAATCCTCAAAATGAAGAAACAATTCAACAACAAGGATGGATCAGAGTCTTTAAAATTTCGAGGTAAGTCTCAATACAACAAATATGATAAGAAGACTAAACCTTTGTCTTGTTTTGAATGTGGTGAAACAGATCATCTTGTAAAAGACTGCCCTCAAAAGACGAAGAGCCAGTCCAAGAAGGGTGATAAATGGAAAAACAAAGCCATGGTGGCAACTTGGAGCGATTCTGACTTTGACTCCGATGATGAGAAACCCAATGTCTGTCTTATGGCCTCAGGAGATGAATCCCACGATGAGAAGCTTGAGGTAACTGTAAGAGAACTTATGGCAAGTCCAAAAGAGGTATTATCGGAATTCCTTTCTAATATGATTGCCAATGAAGAGAAACTTATTGCCCAGACTAACACTCTTATTAAGAGAACTGTGGACCAGGAAAGAACTATTAAGGATCTGTCTATGAGGGTTAAAAGTCTTGAAGCTTCTTATTTAGGTCTTGACATTAAAGTCAAGACTCTTCACTCAGAGAAATCTGAACTCAAGCAAGATCTCTCCTCTCTAAGAAGTGAACATCATGACTTAGAGATTTATGTGGTCCTATGCGAGTTAAATCTCCCAATGGTAAAAAGTACATGCTTGTCGTTGTTGATGATTTTTCTAGATATACTTGGGTTGCATTTTTAAAAGAAAAATCAGAGGCCTTATTTGAGTTTTCAAAACTTTGTAAGGAGTTGCAAAGTTTAAGAAACGAGCCCATAGTGTCAATTCGAAGTGATCATGGTAGGGAGTTTGATCAACTTCAGTTTGATTTGTTTTGTGCTAAATATGGCATCTCCCATAACTTTTTCTCTCCTAGGACACCTTAACAGAATGGGGTTGTGGAACGAAAGAACCACACCCTAGAGGACATGGCCAGGACTATGCTTTTAGAAAATGCATTACCTAAAACCTATTGGGCTGAAGCTGTTAACACAGCTAACTATATTTGAAATTGTTTTCTTATTCGTTCTATCTTAAAGAAAACTCCTTATGAACTTTTCAAAGGCCGCAAACCACTTATATCTTATTTTAAACCCTTTGGATGTACTTGTTTTGTTCATAACAATTGAAAAAATAACCTTGGGAAATTTGTCGCGTGTAGTAATGAAGGTATATTTCTTGGGTACTCCACAAGTAGCAAAGCTTATAGAATCTTCAATAAAAGGACCCAGTAAGTTGAAGAAAGTATACATGTTATATTTGATGAATGCAATGACGGTTCTTTGAGTGAAAGTGTTGCAGATATAGATCTTAACATCCATGCAGAGAACGAGGTAAGTGATGATGCTGCTACCAAGAACACAGAGAAGAGGAACATGTAGGAACAGATTCTCAACACTGAAGAATTGTCCCAAGGTGTTGAAGATTCGTCCAAAGCCCTTGGTGTCCAATCCAACAGTGTTGAGACGTCAGAAACTGCTGTAACTGAACCTAACAGGACCACGGAGGCAGATGTACCACAAATCAATCCTGCTGGTGTGACAAATCAAGGAGCTGAGACTAGCAAAAGAAAATTCAAATACTCATCATCACACTCATTAAAGGATATCATTTCTGACCATACATCTAGTGTTCAAACTCGTTCTAAACTTAAAGATCTCTGTGCTTTTCACGGGTTTGTTTCTCTTATAGAACCAAAGAAGGTAGATGAGGCCCTTTAAGAGCCAGATTGGATCATTGCTATGCAAAGTGAGCTCAACGAATTCGAAAGGAACAAAGTCTGGACCTTGAAGCCTAGGTCAAAGCATCAATCAGTCATTGGCACACGATGGGTATTTCGAAACAAGCTAGATGAGAATGGTAAGATCGCGAGGAATAAAGCAAGGTTTGTTGCCCAAGGCTGCAATCAAGAGGAAGGTATTGACTACGAGGAGACCTTTGCTCCCGTAGCCAGGCTTGAAGCCATTCGCATTCTATTAGCATTTGCATCCTTTATGAGCATAAAGTTATATCAAATGGATGTCAAGTGTGCTTTTCTTAATGGTTTCTTAGAAGAAGAAGTTTATGTGGCTCAACCCCCAGGTTTTGAAAGTTCAGATTTTACCAATCATGTTTATAAACTAGACAAATCTCTTTATGGTTTGAAACAAGCCCCAAGAGCTTGGTATGAGCGCTTGTCAAAATATCTTTTAGAAAATGATTTTAAAAGGGGGTTGATCGACAAGACTCTTTTTATCAAGACCAAAGGAAAGGACATTTTGGTTATTCCAATTTATGTTGATGACATATTATTTGGTGCTATTAACACATCTTTGTGCAAGGAATTTTCTGACATTATGTGCAGTGAATTTGAGATGAGCTTGTTGGGTGAACTCAACTTCTTTTTGGGATTACAAGTTCATCA
The DNA here is from genome assembly GCA_037127255.1 of Persicaria tinctoria. Taxonomy (NCBI): domain Eukaryota; kingdom Viridiplantae; phylum Streptophyta; class Magnoliopsida; order Caryophyllales; family Polygonaceae; genus Persicaria; species Persicaria tinctoria. The sequence goes on along the minus strand of JBANSL010000012.1, from coordinate 33,106,381 downwards.
ATCCAAGAAAGGGATCTTTGTCAATCAAAGCAAGTACACTAAGGATCTCTTGAAGAAGTTCAAGATGGATATATCCAAAGCAGCCAAGACACCCATGAGCTCAACATTATCTCTAGATCAAGACAAGACTGGGAAGAGTGTCAATCAAAAGGAGTATCGAGGAATGATTGGATCTTTACTATATCTCACAGCTAGTAGACCTGACATCATGTTTAGTGTTTGCATGTGTGATAGGTTTCAAGCCGATCCTAAAGAATCTCACCTCGTAGCTGTGAAGAGGATCTTTCGATATCTCAATGGCACTAAGGAGCTTGGCTTGTGGTACCCAAAGCAAAAAGATTTCACATTAATCGGGTATTCCGATGCAAATTTTGCAGGCTATAAGGTGGATAGGAAGAGCACATCAGGATGTTGCCAATTCTTAGGAGCATCCTTGATTAGTTGGCATTCAAAGAAACAAAACTCAGTTGCTCTATCCACTGCCGAAGCCGAATACATAGCAACTGGAGCTTGTTGCTCCCAAATCCTTTGGATAGCTCAACAAATGAGAGATCTTGGCATCAACCTCAGAGGTATTCCCATTAAGTGTGACAATACAAGTGCCATATCAATCACCAAGAATCTTGTTCAGCATTCAAGGACCAAACATATTGATGTAAGGCATCACTTCATTAGAGACCATGTCGAAAAAGGTGTTGTGTCCATATCTTTTATTTCTACTGATTATCAATGGGCTGACATTTTTACTAAGCCTTTGGCAGAGGACAGGTTCACCTTCATTAGACGTGAGATTGGGATGCTTAACAAGGATGCACTTTCGTAGGCGGAGCTTTCCCTTTACGAAAGATAAATTCTACTTAGTGTCAAGACCTTTGAGAATTCTGTCAAGGTTTGTGAACTGAATGGTAGAGTACAGATATTGAATCATATATATTTGATTAATATCTTTTTAGATATTTGATCAAGTATATTTTTAACGGATTTTAAAATTCTATATATGTTACACATTTTATTCCCCCATCCGAGTACATGTCTTATTTTTGGAACAAAATATTTTCGGATATTTCCCTCCTATTTTAAATGGTTAAGAGAAGATTTGAAATTTGAATTGAAATATTTTTCAAATTGGAAATGTTATCATTACCCACATTGGAACTCTAAACCCGTTCAATCAACTCCATCACCTCACTCTACTTAAACCCCAATCTGTACCCGATTCTCTCACCACTTCAAACTTATCTAAACCTCAACTTGAACCCACGGTTCTGAAACCCTAGCCGAAAATCTCCATGGCTCCCAAATCAAAGAAAGCCTCCACACCCAAAAGACTTGGCGCTACCCCCAAGGGACACCAGGCCACTGCTACTTCCCCTCAACCTGAACCCACTCCACAAGCAATCATCCTAGCTGTTGTCCAGAGCACCATCGCTGAGAGCACGACTACAGTAACCAAGGGCTCTAAAAAACGTTCAGGGAAGAAGCCTCTCAGTGCGAAGCAGAAAGGGAAAAAGAAAATCATTGCTGAGGAGGTGGATGATGAGGAGGAAGAGGTGGATCTCGACGCTATTCTGGAACGGGATGCCGCTAAGGAAGCCGAGGAAGAAGCGTTGAGAAAGAAAAAGGTCGACGAAGAGGCCAAGCTGGCAAGGAAATTGGCCCAGGAGGAGGCCGAGAGAATTCGAAAAGAGGTTGAGAAGGAGGTTCCCACTGAGGAGGAACCAGAGGAAGAAGTAGAAGAGGAAGACGAGACCGGCGATGACGAGGATGCTGAAGAAGACAACGAGGACGCTGAAGGGTCCGCTGAGGACTCGAGGTCCAAGGACGAGGAGGAAGAGGAGCCAGAACATGTTGCCTCTCCTTCTCCTTCTCCTCCTCTCCCGTCTCCAAAGAAGCGGAAAGCCCCAGCAGCTGCCAAGCCTCCATCTCCCAAGCGTACCAGAAAGGGCACTCTCAGAAGTCTTGAGGCGCCTGCCAAGGGAATTGCTCCCACACAAGCACACAGGAAGAACGCCGATCCTCCTGCCCTCATCCAGGTAAACCAATCCTTGCCCTCTTCATGGTTTGAGAATGCTGAGATGGCTGGAAAGTGGGTAGATGAGTTTCGAACTCGTAGGATTTGTTGTTCTGATTTTTTAGATCTTGCGTTCTTTGAAGCTTTGAATTTACCATGCATCTCTCTACTCAAACAATCCCCTGCCTGGACCCTTCTCAATCTTGAAGCTATCTATTATCCCCAACTTACCTCCTGTTCTACATAAACCTAAAAGCCAAACACAATGCCGACGGTTGGTCTTTGGAATCCATCGTCAAAGGGGTTAGAATCTCTTTCAACTCCATTGACTTTGCTGATTTCCTTGCCCTGCCTAGACCTTGTCCACCCTCTCCCGAGAACCCTACAAAAGAACAATGCATAGCCCTTGTCCGATCTAAATATCTTCTACCCGAAGCATCCAACAGCACCTCAAAGCTGCTCACTCACTCATCCCTTACCCTAGAGGCAAAGATTAGTTTTAACATCATTGTGCGTTGCCTCTTACCCCCTCTAAACTCTGGCTCTCTCCTTACCAATAATGCCTTGATCCTTCTATACCGCATCTTAAATGGCCTTGACCTTGATCTGGCCAACACTATCCATGGATCCATGGCTCACGCTAGAAAGCCAGAAAAGGAACTACCCTCCCCTTTGCCACCCTTTTGACCCATATCTTCAAAGCTTCTGGAATCAATTTCAAAAATGAAGAACAACAGCGTCATATGGGTAAGTTCGACTCCAAGAGCTTTGAAAAGATAGGCATCACTCGGTCCCCCCAAGGGACTTGGAGTCTTGCCTCTCCTTCAAAAGCTCTTCCCACTGCCTCAGCTATTGATGAACGCATGGACAACCTGGAGTTGGGCTTGGAGGAAGTTCGTCTGGATATCAAGGAGTTTATGACGAAGATGAGCGGGGTAACCAAACTACTGCAAGGTCTGAGGTCGCTGCTCACTGATGATGCTCCGGACGATGAAGCTTAGCCTTACCCTACCCTACCCTAACCCCAATTAAACTAAAACATTGCTGGTTTTCGGAAACTGTTTCAAAACTTTTGGTGACTGTTTTACCTCCTCCCTTTGTTGAAAGACAAAAAGGGGGAGATGATCTGCTGTGGTTTAGACTTTGAAAACTTTTTTTAACTGCTGGTGAAGGTCTTGGAAGACCTTGTTTTGTCTTCAGTTGGATATTTTTCATGCTTTACAGTTATGATCCAACATTCGTCTAACCCATGCACGTACTTAGTCCGATGCTGTTTTTTATATATGTTTGACTAAGTTGCAGGGATGCACAGGTTTTGTCTTTCATCAAGGGGGAGATTGATAACTCCACTCCCTTGATGAAAATTGGAATTAGTGTCAAAAGCTTTGACAGTCTGTCTGTGTCAAAGGTTTTGAAACTATAGTTGTGTTGATGAAACACAAAACCTGCTTGTCTATAATATATGCTCGAATAATATTATATGTTATTATATGCTTCCAAATATTATTATATATATTCACTAACATTTCAGGAAACTTTTTCGAATATTATCTCCTTCCTTAAGCTGTAAATCGAGAAGATTCAAATCGGAAGATCATGGCTTCAGAAGTTTCCAAAGATAGAAGATTGTGAAGAATCCAGCTCAAGCCATGATCCTCTCTAGCCGTTGGTGAAGATCCTTAGGCGCCGATTTGTTTCAATATAAAGAAAAGAAAGAAGAAGACAGCGAGAGGTTGGTTGAACACAAGCATTTCATACACTCAAGCCCTCAAGCGAGATATGTCTTCTTCGTGTGCTCTCTGCTAGTTCTTAAGAGTCTGTTATTTCATTTCAAAGCATTTGAGAGTTACACAGTGAGCTTATAGGATATATTTCGTGATAGTGTTATACTCAAGAGTTTGTAACTCAGGAAGTGGACACTAGGCGATTGATTCACTAGGTGTAAGAGGATTGTACTAGATAGCATAGAGAGGTGGGGCTCTTCTAGATTGGTCTAGAACTCAAAGGGAACGTGAGTTGACTAGATTGCAATTGTATAGGAGAGAGGCTTCTCGGTGAGCTATTAGGATCCTAAGTCTTGTGAATCAATAAAAGCCGGTTGAATCCTAGGGTTGTGGAAGAACCCTAGGCGATGACGTAGGCTAAGTTCATGTCGAACCTCGTAAACAATTCATCGAGTCCTTTATTTACTGCTTTACCTTATTTCCTCGCTTAGTTCGAATTGTTTAACTTTGTGATTCAGGTTTTCAGAGAAAAGACTAAGTCTAATCTAAAAGGGTTTTGCACGAGCATCAAAAGTCTTGAGACTATCTGCGAAAAACCGACATATTCTATTCAACCGCCCTTCTAGAGTATCTTTAAATTACTTTGTTTTACATTATCGAACCTTCATATATACATAATATTAGACTCTTCATTGCTCGTTTTATTTTCCTGGATTCATTCGCTTCAATCAAGCTCCAACAAAGTACAAAACTTGGTTAGAATTGAGAGCAAATTATCCAAAAAAAACTTTATCGACCCATGTTACAAGTAACTTAGTCTGATTTCGAAACAAGCAAAAATACGTTGTCCTCATTAATCAAGAAACGAATTCTGGATTTAGTTTATCAAGACAGACCCCAATTGGGCCCATAAAAAAAACAGGCCCACAAAGGACCAAAGTGCGAGTCCAACAAGCCACGAGTCCCAAGAAGACTCGGGCATCTCCAAGATCAGTAATGGCGTTCTTCCGACGACATCTTCCAAGTCTGTCAAAAAAAGAATCGACTCACCGCGAAGATGAATCGGAATCCAATCAAACCTGAGACATCATTTCCCGAGTCTGTCAACAAGGGACCCGACTCACCACGAAGGTAAATCAAGATCCAATCAGACCGAGATCAGACTTTTGCAGGGCTCTCAACATGGGAACCGATTCACCACGAAGACGAATCGCGATCCAATCAGACCCTAGATTGCCAATCTGCAGTGCTCCGTGCTACTGGTGATGGTCCTAGGCGATGGAGAGAATGTCACCAACACCCACTAAGGGCGGGCATCACCATCCATCTTTCCCTCGACCACCAGCGGCCCTATGTCTTCGAAGTCGCCGATCCCGCAGCCAAGGTGGGGAGGAGGCACTAATCCCTGGTCTCCCGAAGGACGAAGACGAACCAACGCCTTCGACTCGCCACCAAGGCTCGGCCTTCAATCTATCTTCTTCGTCGTTCTCTGAAAAGGGTTCAACACAGAACAACAACAAAGCACAATCGCATACCAAAACACGAATTTGTTGGGAAAAGATCGAAGTTTTAAGGGCCAAGTGTTCTCAATTAACCAATTTCATGCTTCAATCTCAAATTCAAACCAAATCTCAGATCCAGGGTTTAAAAAAAAAATCCAAAACCACTAATATGAATAGAGAAACAAAAAAAAAAAACCCCTCAAGCATGGAAGCATAAAAAAAACCCAAATTCCTGCATAATCAGTCGAAGAACACACAAATATGCAGAGCGAGAGATGGCGATCAAATAAAGGAAGAAGACAAATTAACGGAGCACATAAATATCACATATGCACAGCAAACACATACATAAACACATGAATTTTAAGAACGCTGAAACATAAATTTATTTCGCATTAAGGTGAAAAATGATGTGAAAATCATCCGGTTTAACGAAATTCAAAGGCAATTTGAACCTCGCTCTGATACCAATGATAGAATTTTAGAGATATACGGATTACCACGAATAGCGGAAGCGGAGTCTAGATCGTCTTGCCTTCGAATTTGATCACCGAGTAGATCTCCATAGCCCTAAACCTCATTAGAGATTTAGGAGCAAGGGAGAACCTACGATTAACAGCCTACACACCATGGGAGAGCGTTGGAGGGGAAGGAGACTCTCTTCACGGAGGAGAGAATTTTTTGTGGATTTTCTTTTCCTGAGAGGAAAGTCTGACGAAGAGACTCTTAGGATTAGAGATCAGGAGAGAGGAGTCTCTCCTATTTATCTATTTTATTTTATTAGATAAATAAATATATAACAAATATATATTATTTATCATAATATGACTTAATTCTTAACGTATAAGAATTAACTCCCTAATTACGGAAATTATGTTATTTATCTTTTGGGCGTATATTTAATTATATACGAATTATATCAAATAATTCTAACACCAAACAATCAAAACAATTTCTGAATATACAAAAGCAAGCATACACTGGACAGGATCTGATGGAACTAGCTGCATCTCTTTGATCTTTGACAACTCTAGGGGTCTAGAATGATCTTCAGAATCCGAGCCCTCTGAATCTTATTCTTCAGCATCAATTTGCAAGAAAAGGTTCCAAGTAAATGCATAATATTTCCTTATCCAAGCTTCAAAAATTACATCCCAAAGTTAGCTAAGCAAAGTAGAGCATAGAGAACTGGTGCACATTCATTCAAATAGTGACCTTCGAAAGCTACTTTACATCTAGTTTCCTCAATTGATGCAAGTGTAATGGCCTAGAAAAAAAATAACAAAGAAGGAATAAAAACAAATTTATAAATTAAACACAAAGATATATTGTCAATTTGGCTCAACAGTAGGAAGAGAAAGAGAGCCACACTAGAGAAAAGAAATAACTGTTGCATCAATTTTGATTAGATGAGTCTCTGCTGACACATTTGAGCTTCAAGAAAAGTTAAGGAGAACAATTGTTCCCTGCATTTTATCTTGGGAGCGACAAAGGAGCTCTAAATATTACCTCAAAACAAGAGAGGATAAATATATGCCAAAGGCTACAAAATTTGATCTCTAAAGGAAAATTTTCAGTTAGGAATCAAAACGGGTCTAATCATGTACATGTTTTTGCGCTTTCCAACCAAAACCCCTAATTAATTTAATTTATTTATGGTCCAGAAAACCTGCATTATACAAATCAATGTTGCTAGCTAACCTAGAAATTAAATTTTTTTTGGTCGAAACCTAGAAATTAAATTAATGTGAAAGGTTGAATGCAAATTTGACCCATACCATTTCTCATGAAGTTTGATTAATATATAACTCCTCTATAACGCAAAAGCTTACTCTAATGATGTAGGTAGAGGTGGAAACTTTGAAATTAATGCACATTTGCAAGCATGGCATCAAACATTCTGGTTATGAATTGAAATCAAATGAATGTATAAAAGAAGCAGTGCACTCAAGATTCAAATATTACCGTCTACAGTATAGAACTTGAATTCAACTGAAAACCCAATCAAGAACAATAAATATAACCCACTTACGAGAACCAGAGGAAGTCCAGCAACAATCAACCAGACAAACAAGATCAACAAGATGTCAGCCACAATCAGACCGAGAACTAATTGTTAAAGTAAATTATAGCAGAAATGGTCAATATCAAGCATGTAGGTGATTCTTGAACCAAAATCAGCCAAGGAAAATTAGGAATCAAAAGAAAGCAACCAAGTGATTTCTGTGAGGAATATTATCACACATCGTATGTGCAGTTCATTTACAGCCTAATATAAGTGAACAACGATGCTAGAACCTTGAGATGCCAGCCACAATCAGACCAAAAAATCACATCAAATCAATAATTAATTAAAGAAATCGCCTTCTTTGGCAGACCAGAGGGGAAGAACCAGCGATTAGCTACAAAGGAAGAAAGGAAGAAGAGAAAGAGAGAAACCTACGAGTGAAGCCTCCGAAGGAGTACCGAAGGCCTAACGGAGAGGATCGAAGGGGCTCCGGAGGAGCTTCAAGATTGACGGTGATGGAGAGCTTCGAAGCAGTGGCAGCCGCGATTTCTTGGAGGGTGGGGGGGCGATTTTTTTTCCAAAGGCCGGTATGGGGTAGCCTCAAGCGGCCCGGAGGAGGTGAAATAGGTACAAACTTGCGGTATGAGGTGGAATTACTTAGTTTTCTAAAGGAAAAAAAACTAGTACAACCTACACGGGACAATACCAAAGAGTACCTCGAAAGGATCATTTGCAAGCTAACAAATTCCATTTCGATTCTCCAAATCAATTCAATGTTTCAACAAAACCCCCAATTCATCTTTGAAACCTCAAACCCTAATCTAACAAATTCATTTCGAAGCCAGGGGGGGCCTGCTTCGAAGGTCTGTCGGAGAGAGGCAGCGAGCAATTGAAGATCGTCGATGAAGCCATCAGTGTAGCGAAACTCAATGGTGGAAGGAGGTTGAACCACAACTGCAGACACCGAAGATCGTCCTTCATCTTCTTCTTCGTGAGATCTGTGAAAATGGATGGAAGGATGAAGACGCTGATGGAGAGGAGTTGTGCCTTCGATTTTACACCCTATGACAAATGTAAAATTTTCATATGGCGATTCGGCCGCCATCGACTCCATCTGCGCCTCCGATTGCAGCGCCTCAAATTGCAATTTGGCGGTGGAAGAAATCATCGATAATCGTACACGACCCTGATCTTCGAACATCTTATGAATCCATGTATGTAGATTCACGCCAAAATCCTCCCTGTCTTTCTTCATGCTACATTACTTCTTGTTGATCTTCGGTTTGTTCTTCCTCGCATTGCTCGGATCGGATTGAAAACCTAAATCCCCAATTTCTAGGGTTTTAAATCCGAGGATCTCGATTTGAAGGTTCAAAACATTGATGAATCTAGATGGATTGAGGAATTGTGACAACCGAGGATAATCTGATTGCAGCCATATCTAGATTTGTGGTTTTCTAGATTCATGAAATTGACAAGAGTTTGATTTATCGTCCACACATAATGATGGTGGAGGCAACATTAGTTCTTCAATTTTGTATCTTGTAGGTCTGATGTAAATTATTGAAACCCAAATTGGATTAAACACTCTTTGTTAAGTTTTAATCTTCCTTGAATCTGGTTGTTTATGCTTGTTACATCTTATTTGTTTACCATTTCTTTGGCTTTCTCAACTTCCTTGTTCTAAGCATTGTGATTTTGGTTGAGCTTGATGCTGAAAACTGTGTCAAATTTTGCTAATCAACTTGCTCTTGTGTGAATGATATGTTACAATTGAAATGAATGTTCTCTTAGTTGATCATGTCAGTGTCATGACCAGTGGCGGATCCAGGATTTTGGTTTAGGGGGGCTAAAAACTACAAAGGATTTGAGGTTCGATGTATGCCACTTTCTTACAAGTAGATTTGGAATTCCATACCATACCCTACCATAGATTATCACTTTATAAAATAGACATTAACATCCAATAATACAATTTAGAGCCACAAACAACAATTTATTTAGAGCAGTTGATTTACTGATCAGGTAGCACATTTAGTGCTGCTCTTAGAGGTCAATGTCTTTCAATGTTCAATTTGAAAATTATCTATATAATTAGTGAATTAGAAAATTTAAGTTTCAACCTAAACATAATCATCAAAACTATTATCTTTAACTTACAATTCCAGTTGTATACCAAATTAACGCCTGAACGAGAATAGATTAAGATCTAGGAGCTTAAGATCTAATAACAAACTTTGAATCAATGACAATTTCAAATCACAAATCACAAACCCCAATTAAAATTCCCCAAATTGATTCTCAATTCTACAAATTCTAATCTAAATTGATTCTTATCTCAATCAATTGAACTTAAAAACAATCAAATTAAAAAGAAGAGGAAGAAAACTAACTAACTGACTTTGATCGGAGTGAAGAAGATTAAAAAAATGAAGGGTCTGCGGACTGCGGGAGACAACAGAGTCGACCGCTGAGAAGCTGGGTGCAGACGTGCGGTGGTGCGCCGGTTCCAGGGTTGGCCGGAGGTGGTGGAAGTGGGCTGCTCGGGGACTCAGATGGCTTTCGGCGTAGATCTAAGGAGTGAAGAATATTGGAAAAAAAGGGTTTGCGGACTACGGGAGACAGCAGAGTCGACTGCCGAGAGGTTGGGGGTGTTGCGCCGGTGCCAGGGTTGGCCGGAGGTGATGCGGATCAAGATGGCCTTCTGTGGGTCAAACAATGATCTTGATCCAGGCGAGCTCTCAAGACCGATTCGAGGGCCATTGATGGCGAAGAGTGTCATCCTCAAAAGGAGGAAGAAAGCTCCACCATGGAACAAGGTCCAATGGAGCAAGGTGAGCTAATGTTCAAATTTGGGTTCGTTCTTAATGGGTTGACAGCATTTCGACGTCTCAGTAAAACGGGTCGTTCGGAGTCCATATTTATCGGATGAGGTCGTGCCATATCTTGTTGGAACGAGGACGAAAAGATCTACAACTTTGCTGTTGAAGGTTTCTCCAAAATCGACGTCGAGAATGGCCGAAATTCATCATCTTTGCAGCTGTCACTGTTTGGACGAATTTCCACATATTTATTTAGTTAATTTTGAATTTAATTAATTAGATATATTTATTTTATGCAATTAGGAAATAATAAGGTGGAAGGAAAATATCCCATCTAGGTAATTCCTTTTCCACCAAGTTGTTATTTATCTATCTTTATTAGGTTTGATTTATCTTAGGAAAGAATTAGCTATCTTTAGATATTTTATTTATCTTTATCTAACCAAAGCTCTATCTTTTGCAAAGATAGAATTGGTATGTTTTTCTATTTAAACAACATTGTAAGCTTTGAATTATTCAGATTGGAAATTATATTGAGGAACCCTTTTTAGGATTAAAAAGGTTCTTCAATCTCCCAATCCAAAAGCCTTTGCAATCAATTTATGTTCTTATTCATTCATCAATCATCCGATACCAAACCAAACCCTAATCCCAAACACAAATCAAACACAAAAGGAGAAACCCATCCTGAGAAACCGCCGCTGAACCAGTGTTCCTGTCGCTGAATCTGCCAAAACCGTCGCCAGCGTCAGGGCCGCGCCCGCGGCTCCCTTGGCCGCGCCCGCGGCTTTTCCAACAGTGTTGCAATTGCTTTCTTTGTGTTATTTCTTGTGTTCTCGTTTTGCTTCCATCATTCCTACACCTTTCTTACCTTCAAGGCACTTGTTCAACATCAAGGATATCAAGAATATTGCAAGATCGGGCCATCAACAAGTTTGGTGTTCTTGATCCTGAATCCACAGGCGAAGGATCGGTATCCCAAACGTATCAGGAGGTGGTGGCAGCGGGTGGCTCAGGGAATCGGATGGCTTGGGGTTAGTTCTCGCTTTCGCTTCATCTATGTGTGAGAGGTCTGAGCATTTAAAAAAAAAGAGGGATATCAGTTGAAAAAAAAAGATACAAAAATGTTTGGTTAATTGTTTTTTGAATGGGTTGTATCCGCGATAATCTCACATCTTTCGATGTAGAAGGGTGTCCCTTTTTTCTATTATTACATCTAGGACTGCGGGAGACAACAGAGTCGACTGCTGAGAAGCTGAGTGCAGATGTGCGGTCGTGCGTCGGTTCCAGGGTTGGCCGGAGGTGGTGGAAGCGGGCGACTCGGGAACTCAGATGGCTTTCGGCGTAGATCTACGGAGTGAAGAATATTGGAAAAAATAAGGGTCTGCAGACTATGGGAGACAGCAGAGTCGACTTCCGAGAGGCTAGGGGTGCTACGCCGGTGCCAGGGTTGGTCGGAGTTGGTGGCAGCGGGCGGCTCGGGGAATCAGATGGCTTGGGGTTAGTTCTCGCTTTCGCTTCATCTGTGTGAGAGGGCTGAGCGTTTAAAAAAAAGGGATATCAGTTGAAAAAAAAAAGATACAAAAATGGAGTGTGTAATGGGATTCGAACTTGGGTATACCTCATTCAGGATTAAATTCCTTCCACCCCAGCCGACGCCTTTACCACTGGGCCAACTAGTCTCACATGTTTTAACTTTTCTTTATTTATATATATTACAAAACTAACAAATATATAAAATATACATTTACCTTATTTATGATAGGGGGCTTCAACCACCTAGAGCCCCCGTAGATCCACCCCTGGTCATGACATTGAAGCTTGCGTTGTTTCTGATAGACTGGCCGGGGCAGCCTGGTGCGTAGGACTCGGCATAAGTTGAGCTTGGATAGGAAAACGATTGTTTCTCACATCCCCAGGATGTGAGCCGACCAGATGACTGGATGGACCTTCCAGGGAGGTTGTATAATTGCTGCTAGACCAGGTACAGAGAGGCTTTGTCAAAAAAAGAAATGGTTTGTAATACACGCAGATGCATATATTACTATATATTGAAGCTTGTATTATTTTTCCCATCATCAATGGCTTGGAGTATCTCGTGGTTAAACAACTCTCCCAAGTACTCACAAATCAGAAAGATGGTATATATTTTTCTTCTTTCATTCTTCCTCATTTAAGTATTAAATGAGGGAGAAATAGAAATGGGTTGCGTTTACATTTGAATTTTCATTGATCAGTGGTAGAAATACAATTTGGTAATGTCTATGGAATTAATGCATGTTGACTGTTTTGCTAATAGTGTCTTACTTTTTTGTTTTTAAATGTTTTTGAAATCTAAAGGATTGAATTTCTGTTACCTTTTGTTGTGAGCCTAATTTGCCATGTTTTACACTTATTTTTATATCGATTTTGGCATACATTGCATGCATTTGGGTTAGAATAATATAGAAGCTGTGTAGTTTACACTTATTTGCAATATATGGAGGTCTACACAAGTTTTTGTTATATTTCGCAGAAATCGGACGCACTTTGGAGTTTAAAGGAAACTCATGGAGAAGCTAAGAATAGTGCAGCTGGAGAAAAGGCCATTTTTCACCATCTTTCGTTCTGAGTCAAGCTTTGATGTCTTCATCAGAGTTGTAGCCCTCGGAAAGAGCTTTCCAACGCATGGTCATATGCGTCAATCCGACGAACGAGGACTCGGAAAAGTGCGTTTCAAGAACAGAGCAAAAAGCTGAAGCCAAGTGTACTCGATATCGAGTACATCTTACTCGATATCGACCAACTTTGTCGAGCAGAGCTGATCGAGGACACTGAGTCAGAGACAACCCAACTCCCGGAATCCTACTCGATGTCGAGTAGCCTTGGTCGAGATCGAAGAGCCATGTCCGGAGTCGATGAGCTGTGCCAAGCCGAGAAGCCGAGGACGAAGACGCAGACCACCTCTACTCGATCTCGAGGAGGCTTACTCGAGATCGACTAGACCTCCGAGCCATGTCCGAGCCTTGTCGAGCACCAGTCACCCGAGAAGCCGATCCACACCCGTCGACGACAATCCTACTCGAGATAGACGAGGGCTACTCGAGACAGACGAGGGCTACTCGAGACAGAAGAGGGCTACTCGAGATCGACAAGACCCTGGTCGAGATCGAGTAGACTTCCAGAAGACGCGTTACTCGGTTTTGATGAATCCTACTCGGTATAGGGTTGCTTGGGCTGGAAGATTTGCCGATTCTATCCGAAATCATCAAGACACATCATGAAGGAAGAGATCTATCCATTAAAGACATTTAGATATATTTAGATTTAATTTCTTTATTGCATTTATTTATCTTTAAAGCTTTTAGATATAGATTTAGATAAAGATAGATATTTCTGTCCTTGATTAGCAATGTTTAGAAGGCTATAAATAAAGCCTTAGGGTGCTGATTTTCATTGATTCAATTCAAGTCAAGTCGTCTTAGGGCGCAAGGAGAGAGGAGAGAGGAGAGAGAGAGAGAGAGAGAGAGAGAGAGAGAGAGAGAGAGAGAGAGAAGGAAGGAAACGAATGGTTGTAAGTTTTAGTTTATTTTATGTTAAAGTTAATTTCTTTTATTATGTTTTATTTCTAATTTCCTTCTTCTAGGGTTGGGGTGATCCCAACATAGATATGTTTGTTTGATTTATGAATTTATGATTTTGTATGTCTTTATTATCATCTACCTATTTGTTGAATTCTTTGCGAGAGTTGAGAAAATTCCTTATTTGCAATTATGAAGCGAAAGAGAATTAATTATGAATTTGGATAGTAATTAGGGTGTGCTTGCGAAAGTTGGTTGATCGTAATTAAGAAAAGGGTAGTAACACTTAGGGTTTATGCGAAAGCCTCTATATTCCTATTTGTTAATAACGAAAGTTATTTGATATAAAGCATGCATCTTTATGTGATTTATGATCTGCACATATGTTTATTGTTGTGGTGATCCCTAACCTTGGAAGTCTGCATCTTTATTTATTTTATTTTATTATTTTTGATGTAAAACCTAGATTCGTCTAGAAATCGGTTTTGGATAGCGGAAGCGTAATAGATCTAAAGCGATAAAGAAAGATCTAACGAAGAATCACAAGCAGAAGAACACTCAAGCAATTTTACGTGGTTCGGTCTAAGACCTACGTCCACGGGGCCTCAAGAGTTGGCCGAATCCACTATAAGAGAGTTCGTACAAGGGATGATACAAGAAATGAACGCAAGCAACCCTAATCTAACATGCATGTGAATCAGAGGTACAAGGAAGAAGAAGAAATCCCCCTGTATGGGATAAAACCAGAAGATCGATAGAGAAATCGATCTCTAGAACCTGAGATCTCAGAAGACGGGGAGAGCGGCCACCCAAGAGGACGCCGGAGCTCGATCCACCTTCCAGAGAAGCCACCAGCAACCTTTCTTATCCGAGCGCTCAAGATCTGACGGCAAGAGAAGGAGAGAAATGTCCAAACCCTAGAAACCCTAATCGGCGTAAAGAGAGCGTTTGTGAGGAGAGAGAAGAGAGCAGTTGAAGATGTCTCAACCGAGCAAAGAAGCTACACTTTATAGCTAGGTCAAGAGCCAACATCCAAAACGCAGAGCTTCGACTAAAGAGGTAGGGTTAGCTCCGTGTCCAAGGGCTACCAGCTCATCCTTCGTCAAGATCCATGGGCCGAGTAATGGGCTAAAGCCCAATACAAGGTAAGTTCACTTCTTCCCTATCATACCTTATACAAGTTATATTATATAGTATAGTTATATATACAAATGTTAACTCCGCTATAGTAAGGTCTCGTTAGAGGATCAAGTCTAAATAGACTCAATACGACTCAGTCGAGACACATACCTATAGTGCAACATGTATATATAACATATACTAAAATATACCTGTATAGTCATCATACACACATACATGTCCAATACAAACATATAAACAATATTACATGCCAAAGGAAAACTTAGGAAAGTAAATACATATCATTACATTTTATTCGGCACATATTCTACCGACACCAACCACCATTCTCTCTCCATCCATCGACATCGACCAAGTCTTACTCGAAGTCGACAGCAACCTCCCACCTTTTCCCGCTATCCCTGAACCCCAAAACACACTAAACCTAGAACCGCTGACTTCTCTCCTGAGGACGAACCTGACTCCCCTATACTATAGAGGGGGTCTTGACTATAAATTTATTTGGTCGAGAAACCCTCTCGTCAAATTGGCGCCGTTGCCGGGGAGATATCAATCGCGCCTAGTTTAATTGTGTTTAAAGGTTCAGAAAAGCCCATCCCCTTTTCCTACCCTTCACATACCCTACCACCACCTTCCTCACCGGTACCAACTAGGTGCCAAGCTTTTGCCACTAATTTGTGTTCTTCTTGATTGTGATTTCAAAGCTTAGGTACAAAGATGGAAGACTTTGTCGAAGGGAATCCTGCATGGGAAGAATGGTATCAAGATTTGAGACGGAGAAATAGGATCGCAGTGGAGGAGTCACGATTAAGGGAAATAGCTCGGCTGGAAGATGAAATCCGAAGGCTTGAGGCTTCCATTCAGTCTAAAGGACCATGCCCTCCTCTCGACGAGCCAATTGACCCACTCGATGTCGACAACCAGGTATGTCCTTCATCGAATTTCATTCCTACTTTGCTACCTATTGTTGATGAATCATATGAAGGATCACATGGCGAAATAGCACTAGAAGAGAAGAAGTTGGACATTGTTGACCAGGGCATTCCAAGATCGCTTTTACCTTACAAGGTGAAAGCTATCCCCGATGATTTTGAGCAACCGATGTTCATATTCAAGTATGGGGTCCTAGCAAAGTGGCATGAAGCTCCGCAGGATGAGGAGGAAATATCTCTTCCCTCTCCACCGTTCTGTTGTGATGGAGATACACAAATAAGTCAACCTATGAAGCGGAAGAGGTATAATGATGAGGTATGCATGCCAGCTGGAGCCCAGGAAGATGAATGGGTGAAGCCATGGAGCGTTCACTCGGGGAGATTCAAGCTTCTTCATACGATGCCCCCGGATGACATCCCACGCTTCCCATCACCGGAGGAACCACCAGATCCACCTATACCTCCGGAAAAAGATGAGCCAGGCTAATACTAAATGGAGAAAGTCGGCCTAGCGACTATAAAATCTAGAGCTTGTAAATAGACATTTATTTTTGGGACTTTTGGACACTGTTTCTTTTGTTTGTTTTTGGTTTGGAACTTTTAGTTTTTCTATTGTGGGTATATGTCTTCCATACTTTTCAGGTCCATGGATGGAACCAAGCTACATTCATACTCGGCCCAGGAGGTGCTTCCATTCGACATTTTGAGGCCCTGCACACCTGTCTTGTGAGTTTCTTTCTTTACCCTTGTTTTTATACAGTGAGGACACTGTAATATTTAAGTATGGGGTGGGGGAAGGGCTTACTTTGTGCATATTTGATCATATTTGACATTATTGGTGCATTATTTCTTTAAATTGCTACATGGCTATTTTGGAATGCATTATTGATTTATGTGCTTATATGCATGTTTTCCAAAATTTGAGAATATGAACCCCATTGAAAATTTTGATTAATGTCATGGAAGCATATATTGAACTCGACGATGCAAAATTGGATTCATTAGAGATATAACATGAAATTGCCTAGTAAAGGGAAGTCACAATGAAGTGCATTATTTTAATGAAAACCATGAAAGGAGGTAAAATTTGAAGTTGCTTTTGACATGTTGCATGATAAAATGATGGAGGACTTTATATTTCCATATAATGCTCATATCATTATAATCCTAGCCATACCTATGCTTATGCATCACAAAAGCCATATTATGCCTTATTTCAAATATTGCTCCACATGATCTAAATATTGCCATTCTTTACCCTATCCGGGGATTATGTTGAGAATGATGTTACATTATGGAGATATTATATGGTGTTTGTGATTATTATCATTATTGGAGTTTGGAAGGAAATTGTTTGAAATTATGGAAAATTTAATCAGTGAAAGAAAATCCAATCACCTCAAGAGATAAAGGTAGATTGACCCTGCTCTTTAATATAATAGTTTGGAGAGATGGGACACATTGTGAGGAGTCCGACGCACTAAGTATCCGGGGCCATTCATGACACCCATGTTTGCGACTCGCGAGAATGCAGTGCTGAGGTTAGGGAGGTAAAAGCATTATTATTGAGAAAAGCAATATGAAAGGTGATGAATCAAATGGAGAAGGAATGTGGAAATTCAAGTTTGGAAATACTCCATTTCCCCGGATCAAAAGCATCACATTGCCAAAAATTGCCCACCTTTAGCCTTTTACCAATCTACTTTTTCATGAGCTTAAATTAAAGTCTTCTTGATTATTAATGCTTTGTCACTTATGAATTGTTTTACATAACCCTCCTTTTATGAGTAGATGTTGCTTTTGTAAAATTGCACATGCATGAATTTGTGACACTAGTACCTTTTCGATGATGGTAATTGATTGCAGGGTTATATGAGAATGAATCTAATATGTTGAGAGTTTGAATTCTTTCCCTGAATGACAAATAAAAGTATTGCTTGAGGACAAGCAAGCTTAAGTATGGGGTGTTTGTTGTGAGCCTAATTTGCCATGTTTTACACTTATTTTTATATCGATTTTGGCATACATTGCTTGCATTTGGGTTAGAATAATACAGAAGCTGTGTAGTTTACACTTATTTGCAATATATGGAGGTCTACACAAGTTTTGGTTATATTTCGCAGAAATCGGACGCACTTTGGAGCTTAAAGGAAACTCATGGAGAAGCTAAGAATGGTGCATCTAGAGAAAAGAGCATTTTTCACCATTCTTCGTTCTGAGTCAAGCTTTGATGTCTTCATGAGAGTTGTAGCCCTCGGAAAGAGCTTTCCAACGCATGGTCATATGCGTCAATCCGACGAACGAGGACTCGGGAAAGTGCGTTTCAAGAACAGAGCAGAAAGCTGAAGCCAAGTATACTCGATATCGAGTACATCTTACTCGATATCGACCAACTTTGTCGACCAACTTTGTCGAGCAGAGCTGATCGAGGACACTAAGTCAGAGACAACCCGACTCCCGGAATCCTACTCGATGTCGAGTAGCCTTGGTCGAGATCGAGGAGCCATGTCCGGAGTCGACGAGCTGTGCCAAGCCGAGAAGCCGAGGACGAAGACGCAGACCACCTCTACTCGATCTCGAGGAGGCTTACTCGAGATCGACTAGACCTCCGAGCCATGTCCGAGCCTTGTTGAGCACCAGTCACCCGAGAAGCCGAGCCACACCCGTCGACGACAATCCTACTCGAGACAGACGAGGGCTACTCGAGACAGACGAGGGCTACTCGAGACAGAAGAGGGCTACTCGAGATCGACAAGACCCTGGTCGAGATCGAGTAGACTTTCAGAAGACGCGTTACTCGGCTTTGACGAATCCTACTCGGTATAGGGTTGCTTGGGCTATAAGATTTGCCGATTCTATCCGAAATCATCAAGACACATCATGAAGGAAGAGATCTATCCATTAAAGACATTTAGATATATTTAGATTTAATTTCTTTATTGCATTTATTTATCTTTAAAGCTTTTAGATATAGATTTAGATAAAGATAGATATTTCTGTCCTTGATTAGCAAGGTTTAGAAGGCTATAAATAAAGCCTTAGGGGGCTGATTTTCATTGATTCAATTCAAGCCAAGTCGTCTTAGGGCGCAAGGAAAGAGGAGAGAGGGAGGAGGCGAGAGAGAGAGAGAGAGAGAGAGAGAGAGAGAGAGAGAGAGAGAGAGAGAGAGAGAGAGAGGCGAGAGAGAAGGAGAAGGAAGGAGACGAACGGTTGTAAGTTTTAGTTTATTTTATGTTAAAGTTAATTTCTTTTATTATGTTTTATTTCTAATTTCCTTCTTCTAGGGTTGGGGTGATCCCAACATAGATATGTTTGTTTGATTTATGAATTCATGATTTTGTATGTCTTTATTATCATCTACCTATGTGTTTAATTCTTTGCGAGAGTTGAGGAAATTCTTTATTTGCAATTATGAAGCGAAAGTGAATTAATTATGAATTTGGATAGTAATTAGGGTGTGCTTGCGAAAGTTGGTTGATCCTAATTAAGAAAAGGGTAGTAACCCTTAGGGTTTATGCGAAAGACTCTATATTCCTATTTTTTAATAACGAAAGTTATTTGATATAAAGCATGCATCTTTATATGATTTATGATCTGCACATATGTTTATTGTTGTGGTGATCCCTAACCTTGGAAGTCTGCATCTTTATTTATTTTATTTTATTATTTTTTATTCGGCACATATTCTACCGACACCAACCACCATTCTCTCTCCATCCATCGACATCGACCAAGTCTTACTCGAAGTCGACAGCAACCTCCCACCTTTTTCCGCTATCCCTGAACCCTAAAACACACTAAACCTAGAACCGCTGACTTCTCTCCTGAGGACGAACCTGACTCCCCTATACTATAGCGGGGGTCTTGACTATAAATTTATTTGGTCGAGAAACCCTCTTGTCACCTTTAAAAAAGGCGAAACTAATTAAAATAACCCGACCTTTAAGGGTGTGTTAAAAATATATCTCAACCTTTCAAATGTAAGATAAATATCCCGATCTTTAAGGATATGTTAAAAATATATCCCTACCTTTCAAATGTAAGATAAATATATCAACCTTTATAAGTGATGTTCAAATAATATATAAAATAATTCTCTAACAAAAAAACTAACACGGCATACATATGTGGCAAACTAAATTAATAAAAAAAAAATATAAAAAAAATTAATAGAAGGGTTTAAGAAAACAAGTTTTTTCATTTATTATTTTTTAAAAAAATTTCAAGACACTTTATTAATATTTCAATTTTCCATATTATTCTTCTTTGTTCAATTGTCCCATTTTATTTACATAATTTATTTACTAAAATTCTAACTATTCTTCTTTCTATTTTAAATTTTCATAAAAAATGCAAAATTAGTTAAATAGTCTATTATACGAATATGGCTGTTATCCCTCAAATATAAAATAATCTAAATAAAATATTAAACACTTGTAAATATATCATTTTTATATATATTTATATTTTATTAATTTATTTCTTTCCCTTGATAAAAAAAGAAAAAAAAAGAAAAGCGGTTTAATAAAACAAGGTTTTTAATATAGAGTTATAAGAAAATAGTGTGTATAAAATATAAAAGACAAAAGATATGTAAATCTATAATTTTTTTATATAGATTTTTTAAAGTTTTTTTTATTAATTTTTTTTTTGTCATATATGCATGTCCTGTTAGCTTTTTTTTTGTACAAATTTTTTTGAGATATTATTTTAACATTACCTATAAAGGTCGAGATATTTATATTACATTTGAAAGGTTGAGATATAATGTTAACACCCCTTTAAAGGTCGGGATATTTATCTTACACTTGAAAGGTTGGGATATATTTTTAACACACCCTTAAATGTCGGGTTATTTTAATTAGTTTCCCCTTTAAAAAAAACCTTAAAGAGAAAGAAGGCTTAGTAACGTTTGTACATTTCGACTCATATGATTCTATTTTGATTTATAGGGTGTCCCTATTACACCGCAAATCCACGTATTAGAGTTCCTAATCAACGTCGGATTCAACGTTGTAAAATATGAAGTGAAGGATCGGATCGGGCCGAACCGGGCTAACAACATTGGATCGGACGTTGCTAGGTTACATATCACACAATTTTCCACACACTCACAACACCAAAAAAAAAAACAAAGGAACACCACGTCCTTTTGGACGTTGTTACTAAAAAAAATTTGGTTTTTTTAATACTACCTCCGTTCAGAAATAAGTGACGTTTGACTTTTTGGCACGTTTTTTAAGGAGTTAAAAACTATATAAAATATAAAGTTTTTAATTAATTTTTTTTTTTATAATTTTATACTTATTAGTTATAAGTTTAAAACTATTTACAAAAATTAATAAAAAAAAGTTAATACTTTATATAGTTTTTAGCTCCTTAAAAAACGTGTCGAAAAGTCAAACGTCGCTTATTAATGAACGTAGGGAGTATATTATATTAGGCCCGATCTTACCCGTACTAGCAACGTTCAATTTGACGTTGTAACAACCTCTAATTCAACAGTGTTACAATGTCCAAAATTTTTAAGTGAAATTACAACGTCAAATTCGACGTTGTTACAACGTCGGATTCAACGTTAATTTGTGGTGTATATAGGGAACACGGATTTATATCGGTCTTGCTAATTGTCTTACTAATTCTATTAGGCTCATTCAAGTGAGTATGCATTGATCATGAATCATGATGTCTGCAAATTAACAAAGATCTGAGGATACACCAACTTGGAGGCAACGACTTTAGATATGTTCAAGCAACGATTCGAACTCGGCTCGATAAAAAACGAGCAGAGCATGAGCAACCAAATACTTGGCTCGTTCGACTTGAATAATACCCATATTTGTCACTTGTTATTTGCAAGTAGTTTTTTATTAAGCTTTTAAAAGCCTATTAGCTCAACGTCAGAGCAATGTGTTTATGCGCAGAGATGTAGGTTCGAATCCTACATAAGCTAAATTGCTTAATTTTAATAGTTTGTATTATTTTTTTATAAAAGTGCAATTCATAAACTTAATTTTATTCTTGCACTTTGTCTGCTTATTTGTGCACTTTATCATTTTATTCTTGCACTTTATAATCTTAATTGTACACTACATAATCTTATTCACACACTTCAAGATTTTATTCTTGTACTTTATCATAGTATGCATGCACTTTATAATCTTAATTGTGCACTTCATAATCTTATTCATGCACTTCATATTATTATTGATAAGACATATTTAGATAGGCATTATAGAGTATTTTTAGTTGAGTTTTATGGTTGTTTGGTTATGTTTTAGAGTTAATTGCATATTATGCTCTTTTAGTGGTAAAGATCAGAAACTACGCTATTTTAATGGCTTTATGCAGATTCGTAGTGCCGTCATGGTGAGGAGCTTGGGAAGAGACCAAAGATGATGTCCAAAGATCAAGGAACAAGTCAAGGAAGGATTAGAAGGTGATTTGGGAAGCTAAGGAGCACAAGCACAAGAGCGAAAATGAAGCATATGGAGAAATCGTCTCTTTCAGGTTCTGAGAAGTTGGATTCAGCTTCTGAGTTCTTCATGAGAGTTGTAGTTCTTGAAAAGAGCTTTCCAAATCATATTCATATGCATCAATTGGACAAACGGAGACTCCAGAAAGTGCATTACAAGTTCAGTCTGCGAAACTGTCAAATCGGCGCCCGCCGTGGTTTAGGCGGCGCCCGCCGTCCCTTCAGAACCGGATCTGTGAAAGCGGCCCAATTACTATTTTTTGTGGAAACTCTAATCTAGGGTTTTCCTGACGTCTTTAGGCTTTATAATAGGTTTTTCTCAACCGTTTGGAGACTCATCTAACAATCATCTAATCATTTAGGAGACTAACATTGTTTTCCATTCAAGAGAAAGGATTTAGGTAAGCCATGCTTGAATAATTCTCCGTTGTTTTCGTCTACACTTTTGAGACTTGGTTGGTTGTTTGTGAGTTTCTGATGAAGTATTGATTCTCTCTTTAATATCTTTCGATTTCCCTTGCGATTATTGTTGATATTATTGTGATTAGCTACCATGATAGTATCTTGCTTAGTATTTGTTCTCTCGTCATTGAATGAATTCCGTAGTAGCATGCTTAGGATTGCGAGAACCTTCGTTTGATCATGACTAAGTAGGGATTTTGACATATGTCTTAAACATCGGTTACCTTGCATACTTGGTGTTATTCATATGCCTAGATTCTTAGGAACGTGTGCTATCTTTATGTTAAATCTTTGTCCGTGCAAGGGTTACATAAAGGTGTAAGGGATTAATTGTGCTCTTTGTGCTTTAATCTATTCAAACTAAGATGAGAGGAATTCGTAGAGAACACTTCAATTGGATTCGACGACCAATAATGCCAACCAATGTCGAGAATTTGTGGATGAAAACATCTCTTTTAACTATCAATTGCATTAGTTTAGATTAGTCTTCTATTTACCTTATTCCCATATTTTTCCATTCAATTGATAAATACACAATTCTTGGAAATACTTGTTTCTCTGTGGGATCGACCCCTTACTTGCATCATATACTAGTTTGTTTGTTTGTGAATTATTTTGACAAGGGAAATCAACGACTTTTCCTCCGTCAAATTGGCGCCGTTGCCGGGGAACGAGTTTATTTCTTTGTTTTGTGTGTTTATTGATTTGTATATATATCTAACTCAGTTGTGGACCTATCTTACGGTTCACGACACCCTACTACTAATCTTTTAAGATGAAGTTGTTTCAGCGTGAAGGAGAAAACTTTCACTGATATCTCACAAGAGTGGAAGATGAGGTGGCACTCCGTCATTCATGGGGTATTCAATATACTTGGGAAGAAAAGGTAAGTTGTGTGCTTGAGGGCATGACTCCTAGCTCCAAAATATTCACTGAATCCATCAATAATGGAAACCTTGATTGGTTGGGTTGGTCCGAGTTATGATATCTGTTCTGCTATATGGGTGGCCTAGCGGCGGAGGATGAACGCAAGAGCATATTGGAGCAAGTGAGTCAACTTGTTCAAAGGTTGGAAAAAGAGCTGGAAATGGAGGAAATTTGCAGGGGATATATAGAAAATTTGGAGAAGTATGATTTCTCTAACGATGAGCCTACTGTAAAGGCGGCGCCCGCCGTCTCTTCTGAAGAAAGTTCAGATGAAAAGGGATATGGGGAAGGAAGCCCGATGCCCATTGACGTGGAGTCTCATGAGTCGCGACATGAGGAACCATCTGTTTTAGCTCCTACCCCACCAGAAGAACCCATTCCCAGCCCACCTACGAATGCATGCCAAATTGAAAAGAAAGATGGAAGCCCTATGGATACAAGCGTGGAAGAGCCTTTTCACCATGTTTGGTTGAACTCATTCCCTCCTTTCTACTTCACAAATTGCATTATGCCACCGGAGGAGGAAGATATCCATCAGAATGGCGTCTCTGGCGAGGATTGGGATGAAGAAGAAGAGTTGGCAATTCTTGAAGTGGAATCTCGTGAGGGCCTGCATGAGGATCCATTTGTTTTGACTTTTAATTCATCCGATGAGCTCAATTTCACCACATCCATCGAGGAAGCAAGTCTAGAGCCGATCTCTGTGGCTTCTGAGCAAGGTAGCGATGCTTCTTACATTTGTGTTGATTTCGATGAGTTTGTCGATCCTTGGGAGCACTATTTCTACAAACAACCAGCGAAACTGTGTTGGTGGTACTACATTCCCTCAACTGAAAGTCAAGCTCAAGAACATGATAAGTTGAATTCATTCTTTCACTTCATATCTTTAGCTTTCAATTTTTTCATGTTTAGTGTTCATTCAAATTTTGGGTGGGCAAAAGAGTTTGATTTGCTTTTGAGGGCGTTGACAATGTCTAAATGAGTCTTGAAGAAGGTAAGAAAATAAACCGTCAAGTCTAAGACCATAAACAAGGGTGCTTCTTGGGAGGCAACCCAAGGTAAGTCTCTATTTTCATGCTTTTCAATTCATAGTTAGTAGTTCAATATTTCATTTTCACTAAAGTTTAGAGTTCATATTTGATGAATAATGGGCTTTTGTGAGTCTTTTTGGAGTTTTTGGAACGATATAGTGGTAAGGTAAGTGGGGAATGGACGGAAAAGGAGCAACCAAGGCTCAACCAGGTAAGTCGACGTCGCGATACACATGTTCCCGCCGCAAGATAGGCAGCTTGGTTTTCCCACGACGGGCGCCGGTTATGCAGAGGCCAGATATCGACTCGGTATTTGGACATACCGAGTTGAGAGTTTTTCAACTCACTTCGCCGCCGCGAGACCCTGTGTCGTGGTCACGGCACATCCAATGTCGCTGTTATGCTGTCGCTGCCCAAGCCCTGGCGACTGCTCTCATCTCGCCACCGTGAGACTACCTCTCCTGGCCGTGACATCCCACATTCGCCACTCTGAGTTCCCCTGCCCACACACAGCGAAACCCCTCTCCTAGACCCAATTTCTTGCAAATTGAGAAAGGAAGCAAACTAGCACTAGCTCACAAATCACATAAAGCTTTAAAATCAGGACTATGACCAAAAGAAATAGGGACAATGAAACTACTTGGGTCCTCTAGCTTAGGTGGTAGCTTGTTCTCAATTAAGGCGCTACACTCCTCGGTAAGAAACACTACTTAGCACTCATCGAGCTTCCTCTTGCTAGAGAGGATCTCCTTCAGAAACTTGGTTTGAAATTGAGCCTTTCTTTGTGGAAATGGAAGCGGAGGCTTGTAAGGAGGAGGCGGCACATATGGCGGTTCTTTCACCGATTCAGGAGCCTTTTCCATTTTAGCTTCATCTCTGCTCTTAGTCACTTTCGGTGCTACACGCATCGGATCTTCCAGCTACTTTCCACTTCTCAAAGATATAGCAGAAATCTGTACCTTGGGATTCTCTTCAGTAAGCCCCGAAAACTGACTAGCGGGCATTTGAGCATTGCTAGCTTGCTGAGCTACTTGTGTCTCCAAAATATTCTTACCTTTACTGAGATTCTTCACCTCTCCTGCTAAGTTCTAAACAGTACCCATGAGAGGCTCTGATACTAATTTGAACCCAAGTATAATAATAATTTAATTATAGTAATAAAATTTGAAAACACATAAAATTATAATATATAAAACATAAAATCAGAGAAAAATATATAAAACTTTTATATTGTCTCAATACTTTATCATACAAATAATTTATGATACTTCAAGAAATTAGAAAGACTTACAAAGATGCAAACTTTTCTTCAAA
This sequence comes from Persicaria tinctoria, assembly GCA_037127255.1. Lineage (NCBI taxonomy): Eukaryota > Viridiplantae > Streptophyta > Magnoliopsida > Caryophyllales > Polygonaceae > Persicaria > Persicaria tinctoria. Next base: position 33,080,473 of record JBANSL010000012.1, on the reverse strand, counting down.
TAAGAACTTGAAACCTGAAAGAAAGATTACAAGAGGTTTGAGAATTTAAGAGGTTTTTGTGCTCTCTGATTTTTTGATGCCCTCTGCCTTCAATCTGTATCCTTCTTTATATAGGCAAGAGTTGATCTGCATTTGACGTCATTGCATACGTCTTTTGTAGTTCAACTGTAGGCATGTGATGGATCTGTTCTGATGAAGTCTTCCTTCCCCCAAAAATGGCGGTAGATGTCTCTTTGGCTCTTTGCAAATAGTATGAGTGAATAGTAAAAGTTGGAATAGTGAATAGTGCATAGTGACTTTTGTCGTGAATAGTGAATAGTGATAGTGAATAGTGACCGTGAATAGTTGTCTGTTGTCGTCTTTTCTTTCCACCGGTATGCGTTCTTCTTTTGTTGATAGCTTGAGGGGTCTGCGGTCTGCTGATTACACTATATAAAACCTACTTACATAAATTTTTACATACACACATACACTCATAAACACTTCTTTCATACAAACACTTCATACAAATACTCTTTGATAAAAAAAAATTATATATAAAATTATATATATATAACTAAAAATCAAAAGGGTCTTGGCTATCCTGTTCAGGATCATCTTTGACAAGTGGACTATTTGGGGAACTCAAAGTACTGGCCTGTTGTTTTTGGGCTGCCATATAACTTTGGAAGGCTTGGAACTCTTTCCACTGTTGAAGTTGTTCAGCAGTGAAATTTATTGGGGAATTTGGTGATTGAGGGACATTTGTTTGGACATTTGTTTGTGGCTTTGGGTTTGGGCTTTGTGGTTTGTAGTTGGACTTCTTTTTGGTGAGAATATCATGGGCCTTTTGTACTATGAGAACACTGAGGTCAAATTTTTCCCACCATCGAATTTTATATCTTCTACACAAGGTTAAAGGAAAGGGCTTTGAGAGAATTTGTATGGTCTCGTAGGTCCAGCAAATGATCCATGCTAAACCTGTGTCCCTGTGAAATCGTAGTGGTCTGGTGAAAAGTTTGTCTGGTGAGTGCTTGTAGTAGTAGTCATATGCAAGTCTGGCTGAGTCTGGGAATATATCAGTGGTAGCACCAAAGTGATACCACCATCGATAAAACCATACTGGAATGTTGTCGTTGCATTTTCTGTCAAAAAAATATAAACCATGAGTGGTTAAATGGTCTTACTAGTAGGCAGTAGCTCCAGGCCATTTTATAATCCATGTAAGAATATCCTGGTACTGCTTGGGGAACTGAAAATGGTCTGAGTCCCCAAGGGTCATCCTAGTCAGAGACTGATAGAACCTGAAGGATCTTGATCTTAGAGAAGTTGATTTTTGTGGGGTCTGCATCACACATTCTGTGAATAATCTCAGCGGAACCAGAGTCTATGAGGATAAGTTCGTAGAATTTCTTGGTCTTTTTTGTGTCATCGGGAAACCACTGAAAGTCTTTTGGAAATAATTTTGTGATGAAGGGTTCTATTTGTGTTTGGCTTAAAATTTCATGTTCTGGAGTTAGATAGACGTCTTGTATTGGACTTGATTTGGTAACATATTTGTAGTAAGAGGTCTCTTTTTTGGGATTATGTTTTACTGGAGTTCTTGGTACGGAAAGAACTTCTTGGTATGAGAGAGGAGGATATTGAGAAAGGGACTGGGACTGATTGTGGACTGGGACCATAGATGAACTTGCAGGGACAAGCTCATAATCCTATGGAATCTGTTTTCTATTGCTTGATTCCATTAAAATGGAATTCTTTTGAATCTTTTATCTGCAATTTGTAACCTTTGGTCAATAACTAAGATTAAGTCAAAATCTGGAGCTCCTCTTATCATAGATAATCTGAACATTGCCCGAAGAAAGGGTATTTGCAAATCTTGCTCTATTTGTTCTCTCACTTTTTTGAAATGAGGGTTAACAATAACAGTCTTCATGTTAAACCCTGTACAAATTCTTTTGTAAGAAAGAAGTTGCTACAAGAAACATTTATCAAAATGGAATCTTATTTAATCTTTTCTTGGCCTCCAATTTTAATTCCTTGAGAAAATCAATCATTTGTTGATCAGGATGGCCATGGAGAATAGAAAGGTCAATCACATCTTGGACTGGTGGAATCCAAAGATCTCGTTCAATCTTTTCCTTCCATATTTTATAAACAAATTTTATTGTGTAGTTTTTCCCTGTAAAAATTCTCTTGTAAGAAAATCAGGTAAAGAATTCTTTTCTCCTTTTATAAATTCTATTTCGAAATCGAAGACTGAGACTATGGCTTGCCATCTAGCAAAGATCTGTTTTGAACCCAGGTTTTGAACATCCTTTTGTAAAATTTCTTTGGCTGATTTACAATCAACACAAAGTAAGAATTTCTTGTTATAAAGATGATCTTGGAATTTCAAAATACATGAAACAATAGAGAGTACTTCTTTTTTAACAGTGCTATAATTCTTTTGTGGTCCATACCATACACCAGAATAATATCTAACTAAAGTTTCTTTAGATTGTTCTGGTAGTCTTTGTTTTAGTATTCCTCCGTAACCTATTTTTGAGGCATCAGTTTCAACTATCATACAGGTAGAGGGATGAGGAATGTTTATACAAGGAAGGGTCTTGACCTTATCTTTTATCATACGAACTATTTTCGTGTGTTCTTCAGTCCAAGCAGGCGGGTTTTTCCTAAGCCTTTGAAATAGGAGGGTGCACATTTGTCTAAGATTAGGAAAGAAATCTGATATATTGTTCAGACATCCTAAAAATCTTTGGAGTTGGGTTTTATCTTTTAGTTCATCAGGGAATTTGTTGGCAAATTCTATGCTTCTATTTATTGGTTTTATCGTCTGTTGGTAAATATTATGACCTAAAAATCTTATTTGTGTTTGACACAGTTTTATTTTTGAGGCTGAGACAGCTAAACCATTTTTCTTGACAATATGGAAAAAGGTAAAAAATGTTCATCTATTGTTTTGGAAAATATTAAAACATCATCTATGTAAACTATTGTGAAAGTAGAGTAGGGATTGAATATATCATTCATGATTTTTTGAAATTCTGAAGGGGCGTTTTTTAATCCGAATAGCATTACATTCCATTCATAGGGTCCAAAGGGAACTGTGAAAGTCGTGTTATATCTATCTTCTTCTTTTATTTGTATTTGCTAAAATCCACTTTTCATATCAAATTTGGAGTATATGTTATAATCAAAAAGTCTATTAAGTAAATCGCTTTTGTTTGGTAAAGGATATATAATCCATTGGAGAACTTTGTTAAGAGGTTTATAATTTATGACAAGACGGGGAACTCCTCTTTCCTTTTCTGCTTGATTATGAACATAGAAGGCTGCACAACTCCAGGGAGACTTAGATTCTCTAATTAATTTTTTATCTAAAAGGGATTTTATCTCTTCTTTACAATGGCTTAAAATTTCGAAATTCATCTGTATAGGTCTTGCTTTAGTGGGAATATCTATTTCCTTGAATTCTTTTTCATAAGGGAGAGTTACCTGATGTTTTCTTCTTTCCCAGAATGCAGTCGGGGAATCTGAACAAACTGATCATCTAAAAAGATCTTCTAGGTCTTTTATTTTTAGTTGAAGGTTAGTATTTTGTAATTTCTCTTCAATTTTTAGATTGGATATCTCTTTAGTGAGGGAGTTAATTAATAGTGACTTTCTAGTAATAAGGTCTACAGTTTTTATTACAGATGAGGTCTGAAGTAGAGTAACATCCGATTGTGTAACCGGACTAAAGAATCTGAATGTTAATTTAGTTCCCATTATTTTTGTATGAACACCGTGTCTATTGACCTTAAAAGGGTATATTTGTGTTAAAAAAGGTGTTCCTAATATGGCTTCTTGAGCTAAATCTTTTACCATTATAAAAGTATTTTTAAAACAATATCCTTTGTTACACACAGATGCACTGGGAATTTTGTAATCAAGTTTCATTCTAACACCATTTGCATTCTGTAATTTTTCTGTGGTTTTATGATAGAACTTTGAAGGAATAATTCCTTCGCAAATGCAATTGAGATCTACTCCGCTGTCTAGTAAGGGGATAGTATTAAGTGCGAAATCTTCAACTTTTATGGTTATATGAACATACCATTTTTGGAAATCTATTTGATCAATAACATTTATGAAAGTTTTGTCATTAATATTAATGTCTTCGTCAAATCTTCTATTTGAGGATGAAACTGAAGATTGATAATCGCTACCATTTTTATTTAGTTCAAGATGAGTAATTCTGGTTTCTAATTCTAAGTCTTTTGCTTCATTTAGAATAAGTTGTTCCTATAAAGCATTAACTTCTTTTTTCAAATTATTAACTTCAGCTTGAATGTCTTTAGTAGTTACAGAAGAGAATATGTTGGAAGAAGGTCTTTTACTTATCATTTTGGACAAACTAAATGGTTCTTCTGGGAGAGTTTTTTGTTCTTTGAAAATTAAGTTTTTTAATTTAAGAAAATATTCTTGTGTTTATGGCTGGATCTTCAATTTTGTTTATGAGTTGGAATAAAGCTTCCTTTTTCTATTTCTTTTGTTATAACATAGCAGAATTGAGTAGATCCCAAGTCATCAGAGTCTGATGATTCTTCTTCTGATGAATCTTTGATAAGAATTTTAACTAGTTTGTCTTTTAATTCTTCATCTTCTTTACAAACTTCGGAAATCTTTTGTCTAAGGTTGCACTGATTGGCTTTATGACCCGGTTTTCCACATTTATAGCAGATAATCTTCTTATCTTTAAATTTATTTGGTTTTTTATTAGTCTGCTGATTGCTTCTGGATTTTCTATAACTCTGTTTTCTATCAGTTTTCTTGAATTGTTTTCTTTTGCTAGGTGGATCATTGATTTTTTCTAACCCAAAGTCTTGACAGAAATTTCCTAATTCTTTTCTTCGTGATCCTTTGTCTTTACCATATTTAGCCTGTATTTTAAGTTCAGAACATAAGGCTAATCCTTCCTTTTTAATGAAAGCGGTTAGCTGTCCGTAGGTTATGTCTTTCCAAGGGATTTCTTCATATTGTAATTCTTCTTTAATCTTTTGATTAATTCTTTGAGCGAATAGAGAAGGAAGACCGGATACAAAGTGTTCCTTCCAATATCCTTTATTACAGCCTGATCTCTTGAACACGTATGAGAGGAAAATGTCTTTATACCATCTATAATCACTAAGTGTTTTGCACTTTAAATTAGAAAGTATCTCTCTATTAGCTTGCAGTTCTTCTTTAGGGTTTCCAATGAAGTGCATACTTATTGTGTAGATTAATTGATTAACTGGCTCTTCTTCTCCAATATCATTTTTATAATTTAAAATTTCTTCTTTTTGTTGATAAGTTAGAGCGTTATCCCACCAGTTTTTTAATTGTCCTGTGAATCCAGTAACAATTAGAGATACGCAGACTTGGTCACTTTTATTAGAACATTTATAGGCTATATTAGCCATTCCCATTTCTTGCAATGTATTTAAGATTTCTCCTTCTGATTTCCCATCTATATTCCATTCATATATACTTTGTCCATTGTAATTTGTAGATCTAAACTTAGATCTTTCTTCATATTGAACATCAGGAGGTGTAGGTCTTGGATAAAAGTTTCTTGTGTCCATGTTTCTATTAATTCTTCTATGTCCTTGAAATCTGTTTTTATTTCTTCTCATTTTATTAATTTCTAAAGAATCATCTTTAAAATTGGCTTCAATGTTATGAATAATTTTATCTTCTTCTAAAGTACTTGATGATTCTGTAGATTCTTCAGAACTGGGATAATTTGAGGAGGTTTCACTACTACGTACTATACTCATTTATACATTGTATTTCTTTTTCTCTTGAAGATTGTATGCCAAGTCTATTGTCTATTTTTTCAATAATAGTTAAAGGTGAACTAAGTGAAATATTTTTTAAAGTTTCTTATGGGACACCCTGAACCTGAAAATGTGGTCTAGAAATGTTTCTAGGAAACTTAGGATCTTCAATCGATATTTTCTCATGTACGAGTTCTACTTGAGAGGCTATAGTATGTAGAAGTTGATTAGAATAATTGTTTTGGTGATAAATCTTTTTAATGTCTTCTAATGTAGAAGTTCTATTTTCTGAGGGATTTATCTTATCATTTTTAAATGGTTCTCCTATTATTTCTCCTTCTCCAGTTTTAATTTTTATTCCTTTGAGAGGAGGGTGAATAGAATGCACAACTCCCTCTGGTAAAATACTCCAAGTTTTGGTAAGTCTAGTTTGAACTTCTATAGACTTATGATTAAAAGGGTGTTATATACCATTTTTCTTAAGATATTGTTTGAACCAAGTAAAGAAAGGAATATTGCTTTGAAATTTTTCCATTTCACAAATTTCTCTAATCTTAGTTCTATGATTTTCCTCAAAACTTACGAACAAATTTCTTTTATCTTTATTTTTTCTTGAATTAAAGTCAGTTTTGAGATATTCTTTATTTATTGTGAATGTAGAGTTGGTAATAACATTTATTGAGGAATATCTGTTCATTTCACTATTTGTAGGAGAAGAAGGTGATCGATCTATAGGGTCAATAATATGGTAAGTGCTCGCTGAAACACATGAGGATCCATTTGTTTTGACTTTTGATTCATCCGATGAGCTCAATTTCACCACATCCATCGAGGAAGCAAGTCTAGAGCCGATCTTTGTGGCTTCTGAGCAAGGTAGCGATGCTTTGTACATTTGTGTTGATTTCGATGAGTTTGTCGATCCTTGGGAGCACTATTTCTACAAACAACCAACGGAACTGTGTTGGTGGTACTACATTCCCTCAGCTGAAAGTCAAGCTCAAGAACATGATAAGTTGAATTCATTCTTTCACTTCATATCTTTAGCTTTCAATTTTTTCATGTTTAGTGTTCATTCAAATTTTGGGTGGGAAAAAAAGTTTGATTTCCTTTTGAGGGCGTTGACAATGTCTAAATGAGTCTTGAAGAAGGTAAGAAAATAAACCGTCAAGTCTAAGACCATAAACAAGGGTGATTCTTGGGAGGCAACCCAAGGTAAGTCTCTATTTTCATGCTTTTCAATTCCTAGTTAGTAGTTCAATATTTCATTTTCAATAAAGTTTAGAGTTCATATTCGATGAATAATGGGCTTCTGTAAGTCTTTTTGGAGTTTTTGGAATGATATAATGGTAAGGTAAGTGGGGAATAGACGGAAAAGGAGCAACCAAGGCTCAACCAGGTAAGTCGCCGCCGCGATACACATGTTGCCGCCGCAAGATAGGCAGCTTGGTTTTCCCACGGCGGGCGCCGGTTATGCAGAGGCCAGATATCGACTCGGTATTTGGACATACCGAGTTGAGAGTTTTTCAACTCACGTCGCCGCCGCGAGACCTTGTGTCGCGGCCGCGGCACATACAATGTTGCTGCTATGCTGTCGCTGCCCAAGCCCTGGCGACTGCTCTCATCTCGCCACCGCGAGACTACCTCTCCTGGCCGTGACATCCCACATTCGCCACTCTGAGTTCCCCTGCCCACACACAACGAAACCCCTCTCCTAGACCCAGTTTCTTGCAAATTGAGAGAGGAAGCAAACTAGCACTAGCTCCCAAATCACATAAAGCTTTAAAATCAGGACTATGACCAAAAGAAATAGGGACAACGAAACTACTTGGGTCCTCCAGCTTATGTGGTAGCTTGTTCTCAATTAAGGCGCTACACTCCTCGGTAAGAAACACTACTTAGCACTCATCGAGCTTCCTCTTGCTAGAGAGGATCTCCTTTAAAAACTTGGTTTGAAATTGAGCCTTTCTTTGTGGAAATGGAAGCGGAGGCTTGTAAGGAGGAGGCGACACATATGGCGGTTCTTTCACCGATTCAGGAGCCTTTTCCATTTTAGCTTCAGCTCTGCTTTTAGTCTCTTTTGGTGCTACACCCATCGGATCTTCCAGCTACTTGCCACTTCTCAAAGATATAGCAGAAATCTGTACCTTGGGATTCTCTTCAATAAGCCCCGAAAACTGGCTAGCAGGCATAGGTGCATTGCTAGCTTGCTGAGCTACTTGTGTTTGCAAAATCTTCTTACCTCTACTGAGATTCTACACCTCTCCTGCTAAGTTCTAAAGAGTACCCATGAGTTGTTCCATCATCAACTCTATCTTATCTTTCTGTTGTGAGGGTTTCGGTGGAAATCTAGGTGGTGGTCCTTCTACAGCTTGTCTGTTAGCATAAGCTCCGAAAACTGACTAGCAGGCATAGGAGCATTGCTAGCTTGCTGAGCTACTTGTGTTTGCAAAATCTTCTTACCTCTACTGAGATTCTACACCTCTCCTTCTAAGTTCTAAACAGTACCCATGAGTTGTTCCATCATCAACTCTATCTTATCTTTCTGTTGTGAGGGGTTCGGTGGAAATCTAGGTGGTGGTCCTTCTACAGCTTGTCTGTTAGCATAAGAGAAACCGGGGTGATCCCTCGCTCGGGGGTTGTAATTGTTGAAGTTCATATTGTAACCCTGGCCTCTATTCAAATTTCCCATGTAGTTGACTTCCTCCTCTTGACTCTCGATACCTTGAGAACCATAAATCTGACAAGCTGAGATGGTGTAGTCTTGGGATCCACAAAATTGACAAGGCACCGGTTTAGAATTCGTGTCACTCACTTGCATGTTGGATAAGGACTTCTCCATAACCGAGGCTAGACGTTTAATTTCGGTAGCCAATAAGTCATATCTAGCATCCTTATAAGTTTCAGCGTCCACCTCATAGATCCATGCACCCCTTTTGACAGCAGAGAGTGCCCTGGGTTGCGAGTATTTCCCACATCTCTTAGCTGTCTTCTCGATGAACGCCCATGCGCCCTCAGCTCTCATTTCAAAAAACTCTCCTCCAAATGAGGAGTCAATATGCACTCTAGTGTTGTCACTGACAGCGTTGTAGAAAATCTCCAACAGATTCAGCTTTGATGTCCCATGGTGAGGACACTGAAACAAAAGATCCTTGAATCTCTCCCACGATTCATGGATGTTCTCCCTATCTCCAACCACAAAAGCATTTATCTTCCGCCTCATCTCAGCAATCTTAGCTGGCGGGAAGAATTGATTCAGGAACTCAGATGACAGTTCCTCTCATCTGAGTGTACCAGTGTCTAGCTTTTCCTGCAAGTGAGAAATGGAATGATCGCAATTATAGCTCTTCAAGAGAGACACCTTGAACTCTCATTGTATCCATCAGTTCTTTGAAAGTGGATATGTGTTGATGGGGGCTCTCAGTAGGAAGCCCATTGAACATATTTTGCCTTATCATATCCAACAATCCAGGCTTCAACTCAAAGTTCATGGGTGTTAAAGCAAGAAGAACAAAACCTGGTTGTGGTAGGAATTGAGCTGGATCCATCCACTCTCCTAAGGCTGCTGGCCCTTGCGGTTGGCCAAGCTGTAATAGTTGATTAGCTAGCTGTTGTAGAAGTTCAGCATTTTCTTGATCTCTCTGAGCCATTTGCCACTCCGGATCTGCCAATCTGGCCATAGCGTTAGCCATCGTGTCCGCTCTAGCAGCTTGTTGTTCAGCTCTTCTTTTGGGGAATGTGCGTTCAGGTTCAGGATCAAAAGGCACTAGATTGCTAGAGCCTTTCTTTTTTCGCATTCGAAGCACAACCTGAGGCCAAAAAAAAAATCAAATCAACAAAAAGAACTTAGAGAACTAGTCGATAAAAAGACGATCGATACTAGCACCGGTCCCCGGCAACGACGCCAAAAACATGATAGGCTAAAAACCTACACCCACAAGTGTATGAGGTTCAGTTGTAGTAATCAAGTGTAGGGCTGTTATCTGAGCCGAACAGCTCGGGCTCGGCTCGGTCTATGCTCGAAAAAGCTCGAGCTCGGCTCGTTCGAATAGGTAAAACAAGCCGAGCTTGAACAGCATTTTGGGCTCAAACCGAGCCCGAGATGAGCCCAAGCCGAGCTCGGAAGCTCGATGTGTAAATTTGAGAACTACCCCTAGGGTTATTAAGTTACCCTGCGTGCTAGTCCGAAAGCGTTTCCCTGTCAAAAGTTCAGTCGCTTCTCAGTTCGATCTCCCTCTTCCTTTCGATCTCCCTCTTCCTTCCCACAGTTGCTCCTTCCTTCCTTAGGAGGTGCCGGTGATCTGTTGCAACAACACCAAGTTCCTCTTCTGGCAATCGGCGACGGCGTTGTACTCCTCTTTTGGCGCCGGCGAACCTCCTTTGCGCGGATGCTCGTGGTTCCTCTGCACGGCGAACTTCCTCGGCGCCCAGGTACCCATTACTCCCTTGTCGGCTCCTCGTGATCCCCCCCTCAACGAACTTTCGCGGCTCCTCGGAGCGCTCCTCCTTGTTCATCGTCGATGTTCATCTCCCTGTTACTCCTTCCTTGTTCAATAATTGATATTGCTTGCCTTTGTGATTTTCTGTAACTAGGTTTTAGAGTAATTGCCCTTTGTTAATTTTAGCATTATTTTCGAGTAATTATATATCCTTGTTCATCTTCCACTCTTCATGTTCCTTGTTCATCTCCCGTTCTTCCTGTTCGTAGTTCATCTTCCATTCTCCCTTTTACTTCCTCCTACTTCCTGTGATTGTAAAGATCTACATAATTTTAGAGTAATTGTCCATATTGTTTCAGCATGAATCTAAGCATGAGATGTCATATTACAAGAATCTGCTTGTCCTCCGCTTGATTAGAAATCTGATTGCATAGGCACCGAGCTTGAATGCACTCAAACGAGCCCAACTAACGAGCCCGAACGAGCTTAGGCTCGTTCATTCAGCTTGTTCGAGCCTAATCAAGCCGAGCTCGAGTTTCAGCTTGGGCTCGCGAGCTGAGCTTGAGCGCCAAAAAAAGCTCGAATATTTTTTGGGCTCGAGCTCGGCTCGGCTCGTTTCCCGTTCGAGCCAAGGTTGAACATGTCAAGCTCGGCTCGTTCGGCTCGAATATCACCCCTAATCAAGTGTCGTATCCAAAAGGACTGGAGGAATATCAATTTTCAATTTCAAACTAGTTCGACTAAGCCCAAAAGTAATGAACAATTTGAGGGAAAATGTGTGTGTAAAAATAGCAAACACCGATAAAAATTATGAGAAATATATGTGTGGAAGATATTCTAGGGCTAGGGATTCACCAACGATGCATCATCAATAGATCAAAATATATTATCGTTTGAATGATTTGTAACTCAAAAGTGAAGGTAGACTAACTAAGGTAATCGCAAAGCTCCTCTCGGAATCGAAGCGAATGTGTCTAAATTGGTTAACGGTCTCTTTTCGGTTTCAAGCAACCAATTTAGAACCCTTAAGCACTTAGAATTCTAAATGAAAATCACCTCAATTTTGCCTTTCGGTCTTAGTTGATATAAAAATCATCTAGAATATCTATAACAATCTATAAATCCTCGAGAAGTTCAATTTCACTTTCGATCAACTAAACTTCGGGTTTAAATGTTTAATCCTATGGTTCCATTAATGGATCAAATAGCCTTTCGGCCTAAAATCACCATCCAAATTCCAATTTAGGGTCTTAGTCTTTCGATTTCAAACCCAAAATCAGTTCTAACCAATTCTCATCGATTAGGGCTAGCGCAATAGGATTAAATCACCAAACAAAATCATAAATCAATCAAACGATACTAAGAACGAGTCTATTTCCGCATCGTCGGGATCACCCTAACCCTAGAACAAGAGATCTAGCCACTCATGGAGAAGTTCATGCTTGATTCAATCATATTTGGCAAGATAAACATTGGACAACAGAAACAACAACGGAAAATTACCAAAATTTGACGAATCGAACAAAACTATCTTCAGGAATCCCCAATCTCAAAAGGCTCCAAATAGGTCTCTACAATCTTAGATTTTCGGCCCTTGGAACCTCCAAAAAACGTCCCTTAAATATCCCCCAAATAAAAATAAATTAAAAACGGAAAAAAAAATTGTTCAGGGACGACACTCGGGCATACAACAACTCGAGTGTTAAGGCACCCAGTCGAGCGGACTTCAGCAGGGTCGCCTTGAAATGCATTTTCTGGAGTCGTCGCTCATCCGATTAATGCATATGAATATGCGTTGGAAAGCTCCTTTCGGGCACTACAAGTATCATGAAGATATCAAGACTTGATTCGAAGTTTTGTATGTCAAAATCAGGAAGTTTATCCGTGCTGCTCCGTCTTATCCACTTTGTTAGATTCTGCTTCGATTCTCTTGGCACATTTCCTTTATACTGTGCCTTCTAGCTTGTCTTTGGCAACTTCTAAGCACGTCGAGGAGCTTGAACCACCTCTTCCTCCTTTATCTCTTGAATTGAGTCCAGAACCGCTCCAAAATACCTAAAATTACGATAAACATACGGTAGACACCGATTCCTCAAAACGAGATACCAAGGGCTAAGAAATAGGAAAATACTCGAGTAAAACTCCCTAAACTCTATCCAAGAGTGTCCTGTAAACATGAATAAATAGATGATATCAACAGGAGCAACTACTGGACCTATAACAATTTTTTCAACATTAGCGCAAATTGATATTAAATGAACACTAGAAATCATAGATGTAAACCAACACCATTTGCCCATTTTGTTCTTCATTTACTAGAGTATGTATCATAGGTAGGGGTGATATACGAGCTCACGAGCTCGAGTAGTCAATGTTCAAGCTCGGGTCGTTTATAAATGAGCCGAGCTCAAGCTCGAGCTTCATATGAAAACGAGCTCAAGCCTGCACTCGAACTCGGCTTGCGAGCTGGGGGAGATACTCGAGATCGAGCTCGTGAGCTCGCTTCCCCTCGAGCCGAGCTCGAGCTCGTGATCTCGTGAGCTCGTTTACAGTATTCGAATTGCAGTACCTAATAACCTGTTGTATAGCTTGATTTGTATTCAATCTCAGCCCTATGCAAAATACCTAATAACCTAAATAATTGAATTGCAAAGGAATCTAAAACATCAAACCAGTATTCAGAGTACAACCCGACATTACAAAGTTCAAATACATCATAAACTCGAAATAGATAAAGTTCGAAATAGAACAACATAAATGCAACACGCGAACACAACAACGACATAAGCAACACGAACGCAACATGAACAATAACATCCGGGCACTTGGGCAACAACGACATGAACACGGGCTGGAAAAATAAGAAATAAGAACATCAGCAATGAGAAAATAAAGAAGGGCTGGAAAAACATTATATGAATTCAGTGAGTTTTCAATCCACAACACAAGTTGTAAATGAAGTCCAACTTTCACTCTAAAACCAAACATTAACATACATGAATTCAGTGAGTTTTCAATCCACAAATTAAGCTTACTGTTTTTTTAGCATTAACAAATTAAACCAAACATTGAGCATTACTGTTTTTGAGCATTAACAAATTAAACCAAACATTGACATTATATCACTATCAAATGCTAAAACCAAAAATTAAGCTTACTGTTTTTTGAGCATTTCTAATCAACAGAGAGCAGCCACATTACAGCATCCCAACAGCATCCCAACAGCAGCAACAACAACACAAAATTCCAGCTGTAATAGCAGCTGCACCATTGAATGTTCGAGTAAATAAAATGAGAGATGGAATTTACAGCAGTTTGAAGGAACTAAAATCATATAACTAAAATGCAATAAAATGAGAGATGGAATTACCTTAATTTGAATCATCTAGGCTTTCCAAATCGAGTATATCAAAATCCGACTTAAACCAATTCTGTCCACAGACAAGTGCTTCCAATGTTTCATCACCTAAAGAGCATCGATCATCCCCAAGAACTCGACGCCCAGTGCTAAAGGCCGACTCAGAAGGTACACTAGTTATCGGAACAGCCATAATATCCCGAGCCATCTGGGATAAGATTGGAAAGCGTGTCACATGTTGCTTCCAGTGGTTCAAGATATCAAAAGCTTTTCCACCTTCATCCAACCTGTCATCGATATATTTATCAATCTCTTTTGTAGATGGACGCGCAGTAGATTTGTTCTTCAACCATTCTTGAAATCCACCATATCTTGTTCTCCTACGCTACTGATTTCTCCTTCAACGGAATCAGACATACCGGTTCTAGCCATGTTACACTTGTTCCTAGAATATTCTTCGAAGAGTGCATTCAATTCACGCATCACATATTGAACCCTACCTTCAACATTTTCTGCTCCATATAGCTTCTCGAACACGAATTCGATCCATTGAACCTTCTTGCGATGATCCAACACTAGAGCTATTATCATCAAAAGATTGGTGTCCTGCCAATACTTATCAAATTTCGCCTTCATTTTCTGAACCATGGTCTTCATGAATGGTCTTTGATCTTTCTCATATTCATCTAGGAGCTGCTTGATCTTCCAAATTTCAGGAAAATACAAATTCGAAGTTACATAATCCCTCCCCGAGAAGAGTTCTGTAACATTGTTGAAAACAGCCAGAAACTTGCAAACATCTCGAGCTATTTTCCACTCCTCTTCAGATGGTGCCAATTTATATGAAGTGTCTCTAATGGCATACCTTGGGAAAGCCTCTTTGAATATAAGTGCCCTCTCTAACATATGGTAGGTGGAGTTCCATCGGGTTGGAACATCAAAAATCAACTTCTTATTGGTTGGCAAGCCCATGTTCTTCACAACTTCATTCCATTTGTGAAGACGAGAAGGGGTCAAGTTGATGTACCTCACACTGTCACGAACTTTATCAATAAAGCCCTTGAGAGCTTCCAACCCATCTTGCACCATGAGATTCAAGACATGTGCACAACATCTAACTTGCAAGATCTTCCCGTCAAAGTAGAGAGCACCTCTGAACTCAAACTGTTCCTTCAGAGCTCGAGTGGCCGTATAATTTGAAGTTGCATTGTTGAATGTAATTGAAGAAACTTTATCTTCAAGACCCCATTCAGATAGGCAATCAGATATTTTATCAGCAATAGCAACTCCCGTGTGCGGTGGGGGCAACAAACAGAAATTTAAGATGCGATTTTGCAACTTCCACTCCTCATCAACATAGTGCCCAGTGATGCACATATACGATTTGGTTTGCTTAGAAGTCCACAAATATGAAGTTAAGCTAACCCTTCCAACATTTGCAAAACTTGTCTTCATCTTTTCCTTTTCTTCTTTATACAGCTTCATTACACGACCTTTAATACAAAGACGTCCAACTGGCTCATACCTTGGGTTAAGCAACTTGTTGTGAATTCTAAACCACTTATTCTCAACCATAGAAAATGGATACTCATGAACCATTATCATCTTCGCTGTAAAATCATAGACTCCTTCCTTATCATACTTGTAAGATGTCAACGAACCACTTCCTGCAGAATCGAAGCTCAACATTGTTTGTTGAGATCCACCTTTACCTTTACCCAAAAGTATAGTTTTTTTGACAGTACAAGAATTCACATGTCTTATGTAGGAAGATGTTGGTCCTCCTTTGCTAACCGTCATCTTGAGGCCACAATAGTTGCATTTCACAAACTTTTTGCCCTTCTCTTCAACTTCAGTCACCTCATCCCAAATCTGCGCTGTCTTTTTTCTCTTCTTACCAACCACATTCCTAGTCATTTCTGTTGCCTCGTCAACTTCCTCATTCGAAGGAGCTGTGGCAGAAGCCCCTATGTCGACTGATTCATTGACACCTTGAGACTCATTGACATTTGGAGACTCGTTGACATTTGGAGACTCATTGACATTTGGAGATGACATAATCTACAAATAAATTATCATCACAAATCAGAATTCCCCGTCTACAAATTGACATTGAAAAACTTTACACATCCATAATATAAATGAAGTAAAACAAATTGCTTGTAATTGCTTCACTTACTTGGTCAATAAGGGACATTATCTCCACAGGTAAGAAGTTCAACTCTTTCTTAATTTATCCAATAAACTAGTTAAGCAACAACAAACTATCAGACTATTTGTAGCCAACAAAGTCATTAATCAACAACAAAATAATCAGATTCGTAGCCAACAAAGCTATCAGATTCAAAGGTAACAGGTGCTACAAATTTAAGTTGCTACAAATTTCTGGATTCAAAGGCGACTGTAATTTCTGGATTGAGATTTGGGACAGGTGCTACAAATTTAAGTTACACTGTATAGAAACAAACATTATTGCATAATAAAGGAATGCAACATTCAACAGCTCCAAACCAGATCAAAGTCCACCTCGCTGGAATGTATCAAAATAAAATCAAACACACAACAACGTCAAAAGCTGCATAATACAGCACATCTTTGAACCTCATTCATCTTTAGAAGGCCTGTTTCCTACACATTATTCATTCGCCATCGGCTACAAACCTTGAATAACTAATTTCCCAACTCTGATCAATCCATCTTAATTTCTATTATCACTTCACAACCAATAGTATTTCAAAAGGAACAAATCAACTCTAACATATCAATAATTTACATGCGAAAAGAGGTTTAAACTCGACAAACAAGCATATCCAGATCCCCAATAATGGGAACAGTCATAAACCGACACGAATTAGATGCAATTACATCCAAAAAATGGAGAGCAACAACGAACCTTCTCTTCAGCGCCGGAGAGCAACAACGAACGAAAATGGAGAGCAACAACTCTTTCTTTCCTCTGCAAATGGAAACACATATGAGATCTGAAATGGAAACGCAAATGGAGAGCGCTGGACATTCGAACGAAAATGGAGAGCAACAACTCTTTCTTACCTCTGGAGTCCGGACAGTACTTTTGAAGGGAGAGCAACACCGGTGACGGCTACGCTAGAGGGTGACCGAAGACGGCTTCACTGGACTCCAGACAGAAGACGGCTTCGCTGTACCAAGCGCTGGACAGTCGAACGAAAATGGAGAGCAACACCATGACAGAAGACGCCTTCGTTGGAGGGTGATCGGTGACGGGCACGACTACGGCTTCTCTGGACTGGACTCTGGAGGCAGTGGAGAACTGGAGGCCAGGGTGAGGCCGTGAGGCGGTGAGGGTGACGGATTTAGGGTTTCTGTCGCGCGGAAGCGGAATGGGGATGACGGACAGGGTTAAGGCTGTGAAACTGAAATTGCTTGTAATTGGGGGGTAATTTTGTCAATTCAAGTATATATCGAGTAGTCGAGCTACTCGAGCTCGAATCGAGCTCATTTACAGGCTCGAACTCGGCTCATTTATTATTGGAGCGATCCCGAGTCGAGTTTTTATCGAGCCGAGCCCGAGTCGATCCCGAGCTACTCGGCTCACGTATCAGCCCTAATCATAGGTAAGGCTAGGATATAACAATATGAGCGTTATATAGAAAATATAAAGTCCTCTATCCTTATATTATGCAACATGTCAAAAGCAATATCAAATTTTACCTCCTTTCATGGTTTTCATAAAAATATGCACTTCATTGTGACTTCCCTTTACTAGGCAATTTCATTCTATATCTCTCTAAGAATACAATTTTGCATCGTCGAGTTCAATATTAATTCTATGACACTATTTCAAAAATTGGGGGTGATTTTAATGAACTTTGGAAAACAACTTATAAGCTCATTGATGAAATATGAATTCTTAAGATACCATGCATGAGCAATTGAAGAAATATGCACAAATAATGTCAAATGTAATCAAATATGCACAAAGTAAGTCCTTCCCCATCCTATACATAGATATTAGAGTGTCCTCACTTTATAAAAACAAGGGTAAAGAAAAAGACTCACTAGACAGATGTGCAGAACGTCGGAATCGAGTGCTGAAGTTGCCGCAGAAGTGGTCGATCTCGAGTAGAGTAGTCGATATCGACTACTCTCTACTCGACATCGAGTATGTGGGAACCTCAGGATGGCCTTCTGTCGAACATAGACTCCCATGCTCGATATGGTTGGTCGACGTCGAGTAGTTTACTCGACGTCGAGTACTATTGCAACTTCTCGTACCTGCAAGATTTGTCAGACAAACAGTATCCACAATAGCAAAACCCAAAAATAATGTTTCAAAACAATAACCAAAAGTAAACATGTCTAAAAAACTTTAAAAAAACTGATTGTTTTGCTCTAGATTTTATAGTTGTTAGGGCGACTTCTTCTTTTTAAGCTCGGGGTGGCATCTGCAGTGCCCATGTGGCTTGGGCCTCGAACAAGACTCCATTCTTATCCATCAGTTGTAGTCCTCCGGAATGGATCTGGTGCACCGTGAAAGGTCCCAACTTTTTGTGATTGAACTTGTTGGAGAACCAATGATTCTTTGATTTGGAGGCATAGACCTTGTCTCCTACTTCATATTCCTTCAGACCGTCATTGGTAACCTTGCATAAGCGCACATACCAAGGCAAACCTCTCCCATGTATAGATAAATCCTTAATTGAAATCGGGTAAGAGATGTCTTTACATTGGCTTACCTTCGCAGAATCGTCGTTGGGAACCTTAGAATCTAATTGACGTCTAGTAGAAGTAATCGACGTCGAGTACGTCTGTGTGTCTGGTGGCTTACTCGACGAGGGAGGAGGAGTCAAGGACACCTGACTCTGGTCGACATCGAGTAGGGTACTCGATATCGAGTAAAAACAGAAACTTAGTTCACAACTTTTTGCAGACAGAGAATTCGAAACTTGTGAAATAAATCCGTAAAATAAAAGACTTCCAAGATCAGGGTTTCAGCACCACAACGATAACCATGTAAAGTAACACATAAAGGCATAAAAGATCATGTTTTTCATCAAATAACTTTCGTTATTAACAAATAGGAATATAGAGGCTTTCGCATAAACCCTAATTGTTACTAACCCTTTTTCACATAATTAATCCAAGTTGTATTAAGGTCACTTTCGCTTCAATATCACAAACAAGGATCACCTTCAACTTTCGCCAAAGAATCATGCTCATAGGGATAGAAGACGAATTGAATCAAAAGTTTGAACCTTTACCGCATCACCTCACATGGCTACCGTCGGGCTCACCCCGACCCTAGAAGTTGGGTGACTACTCGCTCTTCATCATCAAGAAAGACATCAATAATAAAAGGGAACTAAATTGCATTAAATAAAATAAAGGAAAGCTTACAACCAATCGAAGCCAAATCCTCTTTCGCCTCTCTTGCTCCTCCTCGCCACAAGCTCTCTCTCTCTCTCTCTCTCTCTCTCTCTCTCTCTCTCTCTCTCTCTCTCTATGTAACTAATTGTCTCTCGAATTCAATGAATAAAACTCAGCCCCTAAGGCCTTATTTATAGGCTTCATTCCAAGCTAATCTAGGAAAGAAAACTATATCTATATCTAAATCTATCTATCTATATCTAAAGATTAAAAAATGGAAATAAAAAAAATAAATCTCTAAAGGAAATTACATCTAAAGTAGATAAATATCTCTTCCATCTTGATAGAACTTGATAGAATCTCCTCTTGTGGATATCTCCATTGGACTTTGGATAGAACTTTGAGTAGAGCTCGGATATGCTCGAAATCGGTCACTGGGGGTCACTCGATATCGACCTAATAGCAATAAGAAACACCTATTGCTATTAGGTATTGGTTTTGTTATATTTTGAGTCAAGTTCCGTTTATTACTTGTGAAGTACACGAGTTCGGAATCTATGGGTTTTTAGTGTTTATTCTACAGAATTACATTCCGACCATGGATGGACTATGAAAAGAGCTTAAGAAGCATGTTTTGGAGCATATGGAGGCCGAGGAGGAGCTAAGGAGGAGCAAGGAGACACGACATTGGAATTCGTTGAAGGAAAATGAGGAACGTCAAGCACTTCAGGAACGGCGCCCGGTTGAGCTAGGCACATTGCTCTGCTGGTTGAGCTAATAGGCTAAAACATTTTAGGGAAAAAAATTCAATCAAATAGTACATATATAACATTACAATTCAGGAAAACCTAACCAATTTACAACACAACAGAGAAGAGGGAATGAACAATCAATCTTTTCAAGCACCACACAATTCATAACCTTCCAAGGGAATAAAAAAACAAAACAAAACAAAAAGAGCAAATTTTAGCTTATTTTTGTCACCACATTAAAACTTGCAGCAAGGCCATCATATTTATATATGAGCTAGTTATCAAGTATAGGCGTATATCACATAGCAATATAATTAAGAAGCTTGTTAATTAGCAACTGATGTTGAACTTTAGCTGGAGACATTTAGTTCTGACTAATGATAATCACTAGACCTACTCCAAATTAGTACCTCCAAGTTCAATCAATTATTTTCGGACAACTCATTGAATCAGTACCTGAAAACTTAAAACTCCCAAGTTGTATATACCACCTCAGCCCAACTCTAAACAACCACTATCAACCAAAGGTTCTAATTAATTATCACTACCGAAATCCCAGCCTATAAACCAGATACCTTATACTTTTTTTTGACAGTAGGCAAGAAGTAGATCGACTAAGCGATCTTGAAGCCATCAACTGATAGCTTGGATGACCCTACGCAGAGGGTCGCCAGTCAAAAAGAATTTTTTTTTATCTAAGATTACATTTACAGAAAAATATAATTAAAAATAACTAGAAAAATAAGCCCTTGGCTTTCACATAGAATTGGAGTCGTTGGTTCTTGATTCCGTTCTTGTGGATTGAGAAGCGGTGATGATTGCGGATCTGGATCCCGCTACGGCAACGAGCAAGCTCGCTGAGCAGGTTGTTGCATGTGGTGGTGATGCCGGATCAAAACCCAAGGGTTATGAAACAGAACACCATCATTCGACTCTTTTGGGTTTTTGGGTTTGGAGGTTGGGGATAAAATTAAATTTGGGTTATTTTGATTTTGTGGTTCTAGGAGTATTTGTTTTGAGATTTGGGGTTGCATGTTGAGTATGCGGGTTGGATGAGGGTGTTTGATTTTGAGGTTTGGGGTTTTACGGTGGGGAGGTGTAATCTGACGGGGTTTTGTGGAGTCGGAGGTGCAAGGGTTGGGAACCGGTGAGGCCAGAAACCCGCCCAAGCCGGTAAACAGCAAGGGAAAAGGACGGCGTCGACCAGCCACCAAACGATGGCGGAGGAAAGGTTGGTGGTGCGGGGTCGGACACCGTCAGACTATAGGCGGCGACAAATCGACAACCACAAAGACGATGGCGGACGGTGTGGTCGGAAGGAGGAAGATGGCAGAGAGCCGGGGAGCCATCGAATAGGAGGCTGAGGGAGGACCACCCCAAAGACCCGCGAACCCAAAAGGCTAAATCGGAAGCCGCCACATAGGGTGAGGGTCTGGATCACCCTAGAGTCCGCGGGGGAAGGTCGACGGAGGAGGCCCGACAGTAGCAGTCCAGGGTCGGTGGCGACGGCGGCCATCTGCAAAAAGTTAAGGGTTTGGTAAATTTTGGGCTGTTTTGGGAGGTGGTGGTGGAGGAGTTGGAGGTGTGCGGGTTGAGGCCGGCCGGGAAGCCGGAGGTGGAGCTGCTCAGCCTACTCACATTGAGGCAGTGGCGGCGACTTTCTACATAAGGATTTTTAGGGTTGGATTTTGGGGGTTTTTTCACCAGAGACCTTATACTTGCACATCTTCAAAATGGGGGCTTTGTGTCCTATTAGTATTTAAAGCCAAGCCAGAGGAATCCCCGATACATAACCATTATACAAACTATATGCTAACACCAAACAAGTATATACTTGTTTGGTGTCAGCATATATTTTTTTGCCTTTTAAGATATATTTTTTATAATCTTACTTTTATTTTCACTATTTATTTCCATCTCTTTCTAGCCATCTTTCTAATGAAAATAATGAATAAGTTATGTATATCTACATAACTTCAAAAGTATTTGCACAATCATGTGCTTATGATTTTTTTAATCTTTGTATGAGAGCTTATATCTTCCTTTTTAGATTTATCCTAATGATAAAATTATATATTTATTTCAATTATATTAGGTGGTATGTTTGAGTATTATTACTACTTTACCTTATTAAATCATTTTCAAAATTTGTATTGTATCTCTTTTCAACTAATTTATAAATTATAAAAAATACTTTATACATATTTTTGTTGTAAACAAGTATATATTAATATAATATTATATAGATATATAAAATGATGTTCAAATTAAAATGTATCAAGCTCCCTTGCCTTGCGGGTATTACACTAATTCTTACCTAATTAAAAAAAAAAAGAAAAATGGACAAAAATAATACCAAGTATCAACTTTTGACCAGAAATAATACAAACTTTGAAATTGACAATTTCATATACGAACCATCGCCCTATTAACCGAAAATAATACATATGTGTATTCCGGTGAACTTTTCGACCAAATACGCCACATGGACGCCGGAAAACACACATGACATAAATTTTTGTCACCTCACCAAACTTGTAAGTTTTGTCATGTCATAAATTTATTTTTCATTTTTTTAAAAAAAGAAAAATTAAACAAATAAGCAAATAACTAAAGTACGTACCTTTCGATGCTTATAGACGATTGCGCTTTCCGAGCATGGAAATATTTAAGGAAGTTGTGATGGATGTAGACGATTTATAAGCATCGAAAGGTACGTACTGTAATTATTTGCCTATTTGTTTAATTTTTCTTTTTTTTTTAAAAAAAAAGAAAAATAAATTTATAACATGACAAAACTTACAAGTTTGATAAGGTGGCAAAAATTTATATCATGTCTGTTTTCCGGCGTCCACGTAGCGTAATGGTGGGAAAGTTCACCGGAATACACATATGTATTATTTTTGGTTAATAGGGCGATAGTTCGTATATGAAACTGTCAATTTCAAAGTTTGTATTATTTTTGCCAAAAGTTGATACTTGATATTATTTTTGTCCATTTTTTCCAAAAAAAAAAAAAAAAACAGCACCATGAGTTATGTTGACATCATAATTCTATTTTCTGGACTGAGGTTGACATCATAATTGCAGTGTCTGTAATTAGAATTATCAATTTTCGCAATTTGTTTTCCTGACAAAAAAAGAAAAAATAATAAAATGGAAATGGAGGAAATGAATTAGTACAATTTCGAGAGCTTTCACCCGCAATCTCCGGTTGCTTTGAATGAACTCCTCCTTGACGCCGATCCTTTCTCCTCGATTCAGAAGATCCACAGCCCCAAAGATCTGAATCCCGATCGGATCCCTTTTCATTTCATCAATTCATCCTCGAGTCTCTGTCTTTCACTATCAATTGCTCAGTCCACCACCTTCGCACTTTTCTAGGGTTTCCTGAATTGCTCCCAATTTCAGCCTAAAACCTCACAGACACCGCCTCAACTGTCGGAATTTCCATGTCTGGGTTTGAGATCGGGAGCTAGGGCTTGCGAGGGAAGGCCGCATTTCGCTGTGTGTATGAGGATTTGGTGCTTCTTGTGTTTCGGCGACGAAGAGAGCAAGGAATCGGGCGCGCGGAAGGCTAGGGCGGCCATGGAAGGCGAAAATGATATTCATGCCTGCGGAGCCTTGGAAGATGACCGCGAAGGAGGAGGAGGTGGTGGCGATGGTTTCATCAATTTTGAGGGTTTGGACTCGGACTTGGAGTTGGACTTCTTCTTAGGGTTGCCTGGTATGACGGAAAATGCTGCGGAGCCGTTCGCTGGTGTTGGCTCAAAGAGGGATCTTGTACAAGAGTCCGAAGACGGTTTTAACCCCTCGGAGCTGTCTATTGGGGCTGCTAGTCGGAGTAGTTCGCTTGATTCTGAGTCCTTTCACGCTTTATCTGGAAGAGGACTGCGAGATAAATTGATGGGTGGATTTGAAATTGGGGAGTCATCTGGTTCTTGTGCCATGGAGGATCGCAAATGTGATCGCGATTCACAGAATAAACGTGCCAAAATTGAGTCCGGTCTTGTGTAAGGAATCTCTTTTATTTCTCCTTTATGTGCCAATCCTCCATCTGTAGAGTCTGAAGTCACGATTTTAAGGTTTTTCTTATATGGATTATTTGTTAAAGCATCGGACTTTGGCTATTTTGTTTGCATTGTATGTAAATATTATTTCAAGTAGGAAATTTTCCCCTTCCTAGCTGCCTGCATAGTGGTAGGCGGAGCTCTTAATAGGAATTCATAATCAGAATACTTGATCGAAAGGTTATCAGTGCTACCCTTAATTAGTTGATTGATAGGCATTGCATTGCTAATTTAGCAAGGCCTTGAGCCCTTGAGCTCCAGTATCCATTACAGAATAGTTTGATAGTGGTCATCCCTTGTTTAAAATTTTCTTTCTTCAGAAACTTAAAGCCAGATTTTGCTTCCTCTATTATTAAATATTATTATTGTTATGATTTGGAATTGCCGCTTCAGATGAAAATTTTCCGCTTCAGATGATTTGGAATTGGAAGTACTGTGCATGCTTGCTGTATAGTGCCATTAAAAATTTGTGTAGTATGTATTGTAATGCATTAAAATCATATTTTTCCTTATCTTTTCTCAGAGGATGCCATAATGGCAGTGCAGCACCTTCCACTGCAGACAGTGACAGCCAACAAGCTGCTGAAATCTACAATAGCTTTCCAAATTCTCTTATATTGCCCAAAGATAAGGTTCTTAGTCTTTCTCCAAATTTCTTCCCACCTACCTGTGGTGTAGAAGACCATGAAGGGGGGATCGATGACTCAAATCTAATTCAGCTGGATCTTTCAGATGACTTGCTCCATATGGTAGCCAGCCTTTTAATCGTATCTGTTTACTGTTATTAAACTTATTGTGAGATTAGCAGATTTGTTGTTTATCACTGTCAATCTTGTTTCGATGTCAGGTTTTCTCTTTCTTAGGTCATTTAGACCTTTGTAGAGCTGCTATGGTCTGCAAGCAGTGGCGTTGTGCAAGTGCTCATGAAGATTTTTGGAAATCCTTGAATTTTGATAACCGCCAGATAAGTGCTGCACAATGTAAGTCTCTGTATGAGGTGAAACATTTAATTTACTTGTATCAAGGAGTGACTTTGCTTGAAACAATATTAACTCTGACAAATATGTAGTAAGTTCTCATTGGTCATGTACATGGTAGCCTCAATAGGTACTTGCTATCATCTTTTTTTTTTATTTTTTATAACTTGTGGAATGACACTTTTTGTGACATTTTATTTGACTAATTTCCTCTTTAATACTATGAGAGTTTAGCAAATGCATAACCTTGGAGGAAATAAAAGCTGATTAGAGAAACATACAAATAATAGAATTGCAAAACCTCTGAAACTTGTAGCCTGAAACTTGACAGAAGATTAACTTGAACATGGAATAATTAGATTGTGCAATAACTTGAAAGATAGTATCCAAACTGGATATGACTAGCGTAGCATGTATAGAATTTTTAAACTCAACTGTCCTAAAAAAATTAGGGTAGTTGAGCAAGCAACCAAGCACCTTTTAGAATCTAAATTATTTACCCATGCCAAGTGCCAAGGCTTCCTGGCCGAACCCAATCTATCCATACTAATGGACGTGTTTCAATTGGTGTAGAGTGTAGAGTCATGTTTATTTTTGGGGAATAAAGGAGTTCGGTTATTTTTAAGCAAATAGTGTACGTACAAATAATTGTTCAATGAATTTGAGCAAATAATTGTTCAATGAAGACATTAGGAGCAAAGTTGGAGTTGCAAGTATTGTGGACAAGCTGAGAGAGTCCAGATTGCGGTGGTTTGGGCACGTTCGGCGGAGACCTAGATCGGCGCCCGTTCGTAGGTGTGAGATTTTGGAGTTTGGAGCTATTTGTAGGGGTAGAGGTAGACCGAAAAAGAGTTGGATGGAGGTTATTAGGCTCTTAATCTGCTCAACTTATCGGAAGACTTGACTTTGGACAGAGACCGTTGGAGGAGGGCTATTCGGGCTTCGGATGTGTAGTAGTACTAGGCTGGGGGTTTTGTTCTATGTTGGTTGCTTTTATTCCGCCTCCCTCTTTGCTTCTTCGTGCCTCTTTGTCTACTGTTTAGCGTGCTTTGATGAGATTGATTTGTCTACTATTTTGGGTCTATCGGAAACACTCTCTCGATGTATTCGAGGAAAGAGTGCGTACATCCTGACCCCCAAGACCCTCCTTAATTGCGGGATTTACTGGGTAGTTGTTGTTGTTGTTGTTGTAAGCTTTATGACTATTAGCTACACCCACATGCTCCCCCCCCAAAGGTAAGGTGGAAAGACTTTTTTATTTTTTTTATTTTAAAGGTTAATATATTGCATGAAAATAGAAGTATTTACATGGTGCAAAAGTGGGACTAAGTGGTGTGAAACACTCGTCCAAATCTACCAAAATCATGGAACATTTAGGATGTTCCAATCGATGGGTGTGTTGAGAGCTAGTCTCGGGGTAACCCCATGTCTCCCCAAGCCAGATCTATCAGAAGTCGGGCCTACCCCCTAAGTTTGTGAGTGCATAAGTCCCCCTTCGGCTCGGCCATCAAGGGATTTAGACATCCACAAAGTTAGCACACCAAAACCATAAACTATACCCAAAGAGGGGGTATGTTGCATATCTAGTCATACATCCAGGCATGTAAGCCTTTGGTGATGTCGAGGCTATGGAGGGTTACATTAGCAAGACAAAAATTACATTGTAGAGCCCCCTCCTTCCTATAAGTCATTACCCCATCAAAAAAATTCAGTCGTGCCTTGCAGCTTCATTTGTGTGGATTAAACTTCCTTGCAAGCCTATGGAAGGTGAGAATTGGAGAGCAAAATCATGGTTAAGCATCTTGTACACATGCAATTTGACAAGATTGACAATCTCCTCTGCACTTTTGCTTGATTCCTCAAAGACTTTTTCGTTTCTTGTCTTCCATATGAGGTAGACAGTGGCTGCCATTGCTGCTCGTTTTGCTTTTGATATCCATCCTTTTCCTTTTGCCTCCTTTTTGAGCCACTTTAGTCCAGTGCTGATGGTGTTCATTCCTCTCCATAATCCTAACCAAGCATTCACCTGAGATGAGACATTCAAAGAGAAATTACATGCAAAAAATATGTGTTCATGGGATTCTAAGGCTTGATTGCATAGATGACAGTTTAGGTTTACTTCCTTATACTTGATCAGGTCACTTGTAGCCAACCTTCCTTTTGCTGCCAGCTATAGTATGAAAGCATGTTTAGGAGCAATTGCATTGTCCCATACCACTGTCGTCCAAGGAGGTTTAGGTGCCCTTCTTCTAAGGTGGTTGTAGGCGGCTTCAATGCTGAACTTCCCTCCTAGGCACCAACTGTTGAGCTTTGCAGAGGCTTCTTGTGCACTTCTTGGGGATGTTAGCAAGGCATTTCTAATAGATAAAATCTTTTTGATTAGAGGAGAGTCATTTTTATCATGGACTTGCCAACTCCAAGCGTCTCCTTGCTGTAGATACTGATGGTGCACCCATTTGATCCAGAGGCTGTCCTTTTTTCTATCAATATCCCTTAACATTCTTGAAATAAAAGCAGTATTCCATGTTTTTAGATCTTTCAAACCTAATCCACCTTCATCTTTAGGTAAGCAAACATCTTTCCATTTAATTCTATGAGATTTCCATAGAAATTTAGCACAAAGACCCTTTACCTTGTCAATAAGTGTAGAGGGAGAGGGGAAGATTGAAAACCAAAAAGCACTAATCCCTTGAAGGACAGTCCTAATCAGTTCCACTCTTCCTGCATAAGATAAGGTTTCCGAGTTCCAATAGCTTATATTTGTTAAGATTTTATCCAGAAAGGGGGAGTATTGAGAGACTCTTACAGCCTGTTTGGAAGGTGGGATTTGGTTGGATTTTTAGGATGGAAAGTGAGGGGAAAATAAAACTGGTGTTTGGGTGGACAATCAAGGGGAAGGGAAAGGATTTTAAAAGTGGATAACTGCTTAATCTGATGGGATTTCACACCCCATCAAAACAGTGGAATTTGATGGGAAAGTGAAATCCCTCCCCTTCCATCCCCTTCCTTTCTCTTTCCAAATTTCCCACCCCT
Organism: Persicaria tinctoria; assembly: GCA_037127255.1. Lineage (NCBI taxonomy): Eukaryota > Viridiplantae > Streptophyta > Magnoliopsida > Caryophyllales > Polygonaceae > Persicaria > Persicaria tinctoria. The sequence continues at coordinate 33,052,721 of JBANSL010000012.1, read as the reverse complement.
TCCTTCCCCTAAAAAACCCAGGCGCCAAACACAGTGTTAGCTTCCCTGAAGAGATTGGAATTCCTAGATATCTGAAGGGAAAGACTCCTTGGGAGAATCCTGAGTTAGCAGCAATGAAGCTTCTGTCATCCGCTTTTACTCCAGCTAGAAAGTAAGAGGACTTTGAAGGGCCGATATCCAAACCTGAGACCTCAGGAAAATGTTTTAGAGAGTCCAATAAAATAGCCATAGAGCTCCTATCCCCTCTAGACATTAATATTATATCATCAGGATAAGCAAGGTGGGATATTTGCAGATTTTCACACTTTGGATGAAATTTGAAGCCTGGAAGTCTAGTCTTGCATCTGAGAATTCTAGATAAGTAATCCACAGACAAGACAAATATGAGGGGAGATATTGGATCTCCTTGTCTTAACCCTCTTTTACCATGAAAATACCCTTGCAGGGAGCCATTAATACTAATGGTAAAAGAGGGAGAGCAAACACATTCAATAATTCAGGATGCGTCTAGGGATAATTCTCTTCCTAGTGTATTTCCTGATCAATTCCTGGAGGAGTTGTTTTCATTCATGATTCTTCCTTCAATAAAGCCAATCTGAGAGGGAGAGATGATAGATTTTAGGATAAGTGACCGTCTGGCTACTAATATTTTAGTGATGATTTTGTAAGAGATGTTACAACAGGATATGGGTCTAAAATCACCAACATTCTTAGGATTAGCATTTTTAGCAATTAAGGCAATAGAGGTATGGTTGGTTTGTTTTAGAAGGCTTCCTGAACCGAAGAACTCCAATATTGCATTGGTTAGTTGGGTTCCATTTGTGGGCCATGTATCTTTAAAGAATTTGGAGGTGAAACCGTCTGGACCAGGAGACTTTTCATCACCAATACTACAAAGTGCAGCTTTTATTTCCTCTGGTGTGACGACTCTAAGTAGCTCAGGGTGTCTGTCATTAATCAGGATAGCTCCTCCATCTCTCACATATCTTACCTCAACATCTGCAGTTGGTTAAGCGGAGAAATATTTGGTACACCCACATGCTTTTTTTTCCCAAAAAAATCATCGAGGTAAGGTTGAAATTGAAAAAGACTTGGTATTAAGGTTGGTTAAGCGGAGAAATACTTGGTGTGTGTTAGAAAATATGTAACTTTTGATGTACAATTTTCCACACACATTGTGATATTGAAATAATATGATCTTGTGCTTCATAAAAGATATGGTTAGGTGTATGATAATTTATGCAAATATATTTGTAAAATGAAAACCCCATTTCTCCCTATAACTTTTAAATGTATATAAAGGGATATATCTCATCATCTAGAGTCTTAATGGGTTCTAGGAAGCATGAGCTTGGGAGGATAGGTGGGTTAGGAGGATTACACTTTAATTCTCACAAGTGTCTTAATTTTAATGCAATAACAACGTCATCCTACTATCCTAGTATATCCCGCACCTAGCAGCATCTCGTTGGTCTAGTAGTACGCACTCTTTCCCCAACAGAGTTGAGAGGGTGTTTCCGTGTGATTCGAAAATGTTATAAAAATATACTATATAAGGATATATAAAGGGTAGATGAAACTAAAGAAACGTTGGAGAAGAACGGATACGCCTCATGACAGTGTTTAAAATAGCGCTGCTATAGCGCGCTATAGCTCGCTATAGCAATTTCTGACCCTCCCACCGCCTGCGATGACAAAGGCGGCCCTTGGGTGGAATAGCAACCCAAAAGCGCCTGAGGCGCAACTATGGCACAAGGCGCGCTATAGCGCGCCTTGTATTGCTTTTCCATATTTTGTATAGATTTTGATTTCTCTGGAGTTTATCCTTTCCATTTTTTTAATTATAAAATCTTTTCATATCTTTGTAGTTTTGGAAAATATATTTTAACAAAATTTTGCAGATTTTATGTTCTGTTTTGATTCAATAAATATGATCATCCTCCTCAATTCCTCTACACGTCTACCCACACCTTCCAATATACTTCTCTCCATTCTCTATCCTTCTCCCCTTCTGGAGCTGTTGTGTCTTCTCTGTTGCTGTGTCTTCGCTGCTGCTGAGTTGGTTTTGGGCTCTTCTTCAGCATACTTTGCTGCCATTCAACAAGAACTCATATAATCCTTGATGCTATTATATACTTCATCACTGCAGATTCATACTAAGAAGAGAAATAGACTTGATCAACAAAGATTGAACGATTTGGTTTATGTGAAATACAACCGGACCTTACTTAGGAGGTATGAGATGCGTGACACCATTGACCCAATTAGCTTGACGAACATTGATGAATCCAATGAATGGCTGACGGGAATGTCAGAACAAGGTGCTGAAAATGAATTGGTGTATGAGAATGAAGATCTTACTTGGGGGCATGTTGCTAGTGCTTCGGGGGTGAATGAACAAAGATTTAATCTACGGTCAAGTAGAGTTCAAAAGGTAGGGCAAGGTGTAGCAAGCAGTAGTAGCAGCTCACAGATTCAGCAGCTAAGATCACAAGAAGAAGAGGAGGAGGACGATGAAGGATACAAGTCCGCTGATGAAGATGATGGGGACTTCGTTCCTTGTCCCAACATTGAGGAGGAAGATGATGAAAATGGCCTTGACGACTTCGTTTGACCCACTTCCTAACCATCCACCATTCCATCCCATTCCAACTGAAGTCTTTCTTTTCTCTAATCTTTTATGTTTTAGACTTGCATTTAGTATATATGATGCTTTGGACTTGGTTTTATTATATTATTAGATTTTCACTTGGGTTTTATTTCATCAAGAACATATTTATACTATTAAATTTGAAAGTTATAAAAGTTTGAAGTATTTTTACATTAATTATGGAAAAGCGATCGCCTTTGCCTCTAAGGCGCGCTATAGCGCTAGGCTGGTCCCATCGCTTTTCATCGCCTCTAGCTATTTTAAACACTGCCTCATGACACCTATTACTATTCTTCTTTGACGGTGATTGCTCTCCTCCACTTTGGTCCTATATCGTGACAACTCTTCCGTAAACTAGAGCTGACCTATGGTTTTGTAAAATTTGCCTTTTAAGTTTTTTTGGGGATCTTGGAGTTACCCATAGGGGAAGAGGTAGACCTTTCGGAGGATATGACATTGGATAGGGACTCGTGGAGAGGCATTCGGGTTGCTGATGTTTAGTGCTATGGACTTTGGTGGTTGTGTCCCGTTGTTTGGGCTTATTTTCTGACTATTTCATTGCTTCTCTTCTATTATTTTACCTTTTACCTTCTGTTTAGCTTGTTATCGTGTGTTACTTTTTTCCTATGGTTCTAGGTCTATCGGAAACACTCTCTCGACTTAGTCGGGGTAAGTGTACATACATCCTAACCCCCATATCCTGCCTAATCGCGGGATTTACTGAGTTGTTGTTCTTGTTATGACACATAAGACTCTTGATGCAACCCTTTATTTCTACCGCCCCATTTGAATCTGTTAGCATGCTTGCATGAATGTAATTATTACTTTGTTTCTAGGTTATGCTATAGGCTATTAGGCTTTTACAGCTTTTACTTTTTCCTACTTCATTGTTACCTTTTTAGCTTCTCTTACAAGCTTTCTAGACTAGTTTCTCTATATATTGTGTAACCCTTCTCAGAAATAAGTGAACTGATTTTTCTTCTCCCACTCTCACTTTTCTTTCTTCAAACTCTCTCATTTCATATCATGGTATCAGAGCCGGGTTCGGCTAGTTGCGGTCTGGGCTTCGGATTGGTGGGGTCGTTGGCTGACCTTGTGGCATGTCGCGGGCATTGGTTCCCATATAAGCGCATGTGGCAGGTGCAACTTGTTGGCTAAAAAAAATGCCGTTGCACTTGAGGGGGCGTGTTGGAATGGTGGTTGTCCCACATCGGTTATATTGAGAATACTTGAACAACATATAAGGTTGGCGGGCTACTCCTCTCATTGCCAATTGGTTTTGAGATGGAACCCTGTTCGGGTTTATGTGTTGTTCGAGTCTCCCGTATGTGGGCCCGCACACACGACCTCCCTCCAACGTCTTGACCCGCACCATGACCAACCGAGTTTAACAGAATCCTATGCTTTATATCTTTGTCTACGCCTCCATCGTTCTGCATACTTGATCCAAAATATCTGAAATTGTTTTTCTTTGATACAATAACTTCACCTATCATATGTTTTATTCAACCCACCCCATTTGAATCCTATGCTGGATATCTTTGGCTCTCTATCCGATGTTTTCTCCCGATCAACAAAAACCATATGGAGATTCTTTTCCCATTCTCTGGATGTTTCTACCAATCTCCTCATCAAATGAATAGTTTTCGTGGTCGACCTCTCGGGAAAGAAACCAAACTTGTTCTCGATCACACTAACAAGACTTCTCATTTGCAATTCGACAACTCTCTCCCACAACTTCATTGTGTGGCTTAGAAGTTTAATACCTTTGTAGTTGTTGTACTATTGCATGTGACTTGTGTTGACTTGTGTTCTTGTACAAAAAAAATTAACTTGCTAAGTCTCCACTCTTTTGGCATTTTTGCTGATTGTATAAAACATTGAAGAGTTTTGTGAGTCACTCCATCCTCTTATTCCAATACACTTCCAGATTTCAACCGGGATCTCATTTGTACCCATTGCTCTCCTATTATTCATTCTACTAAAAACCCCCTTAACTTCCTCGAATGAAATGCATATGCAGAAATTGAGATCTCACTGACCATTGCTGTCCGATGTATCATTTGATGCTCTATAACCCTCATTACACAACTAAGATAAGTATCTCTTCCATCATTGTTGTATCTACCGGTTGTCTACAATCACTTTACCTGACTCATTCTTACTACACCTAATTCTGTCAAAATCCCTACCACTTCGTTCCGTAGCTCGGACAAGGGAAAGGAGCACCCTTTCCCACCCTTCTCATCCAAACTCTTATACAATCCCTTATAGGCCTCTTCCTTTGCTTTTGCCACATAGACCTTAGCTTCCTTCCTCGCTCGCTTGTACGAGTACGTCGACTCCCTCTTGCCTCACTTGTGCTACTCCCCACCCTTCTATACACCATTTGCTTTGCCAAAAACACTCTTTAACTTCTTCATTCCACCAAACCTCTCTACCTTTGTCCCCACTACTACCTCTAGACAAATCCAAAACATCCACCACTTTTCAGATGCACTCAGTCATATCTTCCCACATTGAATCTGCATTGTCCCTAACTTGCCATGCACATGTTCCTTTCGCCTCCTCTAAGATCTTCTCCCTTAAGAGTGTCCCATTGGCCTCATATAGTCGTCCCGAAACTCAGCTTACTTCTCATCCTCTTTGTTCTACCATTAAACTTGAAATCTAACACCAACAAATGACGTGGGTCGTCAAACCTCCAAACGGGATAACCTTGTAATCCCAACACCTGTGTTTACCTTCCTCCTTAACCAAGAAGTAGTCAATTTGAGAACGGCCGATTCCAATCTCGAAGGTGACCAGATGTCTATCTCTCTTGGCAAAACAAGAGTTCACAATTACACATCCAAAGGCCACTAGGAACTCCAACAAGGCAAGACCGTTGTCATTACGAGTGCCGAAACCGAAACCTCCATGCGCTATTCTATACCCATCACTACTCTCTTCTATCCGGCCATTGAAGTCACCCCTCACAATAATCCTCTTAGTCCTTGACTCCTTGGTATACTTCTAACAAGTTGTCGAACTCCTCCCAAAATTTTAAGTAGAAATCCTTCTGACAAGTCTTCTTCCTCACGGTTCACTTGCGGGGCAGGAGCACTAATAATGGTTAGTAGAAATCCTTCAACAACTAACTAGATCACTAATAATGTTTGGTTCATTTATTCGATCAAGCTTAACTACAAGATCTTTCCATTTCTCGCTTACAAGGATCCTAACTCCATTCCTTTTCCTGTAGCATCTTGAATACCACAACTTCCCACCATCAATCACTCTAGCCTTGTCACCTACCTACCTCGTCTGTTGGACAAATGCAATCTCTATTTTTGCATTCCTTAGGACAACTCAATAGATTTACCCGTTAGCGTACCCACGTTCCAAGAACCTAATATCAAATTGAAAGCCCCCTTCTTGCTCCTCACACTGTACCCAACTTTTCCGACATTCATCCCAACACATACAAACTCACATCCAAACACACAAACCAAAAATGCTAGCACACACAAGGTAGGAGGAAAAGCACATAAAACAATCAACATATAACATGTAGTTAAAGTAAGTAAATAAATCAGGTATATCTATGAATAGAACTGTTAAATACAATATTAGCTAGAACTATTATGAATAGAACCCGATATGGAAACAAGGACAACTATACCTATGATATATGCCGACAATAGCAAACATTTCAGGATTGTAATGCAATGCGGGGTAAATGTGAAGTCAACTCAGGATTGTAATGCCAAGAACAAGACAATAGTGGACAAATCAGTCAACCAAAAATCAAACACACCACCAAGAAAACAATAGCAAACCAAACAACAACGAGGCATGGGTTTAGGATGCAGTGATTAGGGGAGAACGATATTACCACACCCCTTTATGGAGCTACCGTGTTGTTCAGTGTTTCGGCTTCTGCCTAAATACCCGCAGAATTGGATTTAGATGGGCAAGGGTTATGGGAGGTCGACGAGTTTTGGGGTTTAGGGTTGGGTTTGGGTAATGCTGGTCCGGGGGGGTGGGAAGTGGGTCGCTGCATCTAGAGCACTAGTGAGAGGGTTGCCGGGGGAGGTCGGGTGTGTTTGGAGTCACCCCGGTGTGAGATGATGAGGCAAGGGGAGGGGGAATCGGGAGAGTGGGGCACGGGGGTGCTAGGGGAGATGGGTTGCAGGTGTTCGAAGGGGGAGGTGCTCAGATCCGGCTTGCCGGTGAAAGGGGCGGCGAGGTTTGGGGACTTGGTGGAGGTGGGGGCGGAGGTTTGGGAATGGCGACGAAGGGTCGGCGAGGATGGCGGTGGTTGGGTGGGGTCTAGAGACGTGTCGAAAATTGGGGGCAATGGGTGCGAAGGGTGGCGTTAGTCAGGGGTGGGAGGGCGTCGAGCGACAAGGTGTCACCGGAGGTTGTGTCGGGGGTTGGAGCTGGGGCTGGGTGGGTGGGTGTTGGCAAGACATTTGGACATCTATATGATACTTGTATTTCACAAGTGTTATTCTTAGATACAACTTTTTGTTTTGATAACTAAGTGGTAATGAGGATAAGTTGAATTTTGCATCTTTTATTATGTAGCTTTAGTTGTTTATTGCTTGGTTACTTGATAATTGTATCGTTATTTTATTTGTCGTGATGAAGTTGAACCAACAATCCTCATTTGTTATGTGATATGCAGTTGAAAATATTTGCTTGCGTTACCCCAGGATTACAGAAGTAAATTTTGATGGAGTTACGGGGATTCCTGGCCTTGTTATTAAAGCAGTTTCTCTTCTGAGGTGGATTAGCTTATCCTCATTGTGAAATATACTTCCTAACCTTTATGTACTAGTCTTGTTATATTGTACTATTCTCTGCTAACTTATATATACCATGGTTTCTTGTGAAATTATTGCTGTAGCAATCTTGAGGTTCTATCCCTGGGAAAAGGTGTAGTTGGGGACACATTTTTCTCTGTAATATCGGATTGTAGAATGTTGAAGAGTTTGACAATCAACAAATGCACTCTGACTAATATCCAAGAAATAAGTATTAGTCATGATCGGCTCCGGCGCCTTCGAATTACAAAATGCCGCATTCTCCGGATATCAATAAGGTAACAATGTGTTTTATTTGACTGTTTTATTGCTTTATCTTTTTTTTTAGACTAAATTATTGTGTTTTCCAGGTGCCCACAACTTGAATTCTTATCTTTGAAACGTAGTAACATGGGTCATGCTGTGCTTAACTGTCCTGTCCTGCGTGAGCTTGATATGGGTACCTGTCAGAAACTACCAGATGCTGCAATTCGTTCTGCTGTTACTGCATGCCCTCAGTTAGAGTCTCTGGATATGTCACAATGTCCTTGTCTTACGGATGAAACCCTTCGTGAAATAGCACTAGTTTGTGAAAATCTTCGTATCCTCAATGTATCATATTGCCCTAACATTTCACTTGAGGTCAGTTTGTGTTTTGTTGCTAAATTTAAATTAAGTACTTTATGTCATTTAAATTTCTTCTGTGAATTTGATTTTATAAATTTTTCTTTCTTCATAGTCTGTGAGGCTGCCGCTGCTGACTGAGCTAAAACTTGGGAACTGTGAGGGGATAACTTCAGCTTCAATGGTTGCAATAGCTCATAGTTACATGCTAGAGGTTGGTGCTTTTGATTCCAATACCTGCATTTTCTGTGTTTTTCCTCATGTCCCTGACAGTTTTGCGAAGACTAGTAGGTTGACTGAATTACTTGAATTTCATTTAGGTCCTGCAACTTGATAATTGCAGCCTGTTGACATCAGTTTCGCTGGAACTTTCTCACCTGAAAAGCATAAGTCTAAATTACTGTCGCAAGTACAACCAACAACCCTGTTCAATAATCTTTTGCCATTTTCCATCTATTTATTGTAATAAAGATGAAAATCACATTTAATTCTTGGTTTTGCAGATTTGTTGACTTGAATCTTGGCTGTCCTATGCTATCATCTTTAACTGTATGCAGATCTGCTGCACTACATCGTATCAATATCACTTCAAGTGCATTGAGGGTATCTCTTGCTTCAATAACTGAAGTTATATCTTATCTTTTTAATTGAATCTGATAGAGGTCAACTAATTGTTTAATCCTCATTTGGTTGCAGAAACTAGTATTGCAAAAACAAGAAAGTTTGACTTCATTGTCACTGCACTGCCAACATCTACAAGAAGTTGACCTATCAGATTGTGAATCCTTGACAAACTCTATATGTGAGGTTTTTAGCGATGGTGGTGGATGCCCGATGCTGAAATCATTGGTACTTGACAACTGTGAGGTTTGTGAAACATAATTGGCATTATTAATTCAATTGGATACTTTCTCTCTTTGGCTCTTCCTTGACTGTCATAATAATTTTTTTACAATTCGATCTTTATGTTTTTTTTTTTATTGTCAATTCAAATTTTTGAATTGTCCTTTCATCATGAACTACATCTATTTGAATTATATTGGACTATGAAGTGTGGGCATGCCTAAACGGTGAAGTTTACCGTGTCACAAACTTCGAAGTGGGTGGAAACGTCTAGAACGGGACTAGAGGGATGGTCTTGGAAATGAGATAGATATGGCAGGATGGGTTTATGCTCGTACCCTCTTCTAAACAAATCCTAGCTCACCCATACACCTCTTTCTCACGCTTAGCAAGTCTGAGCAGTCATGAATGGCCCGAGAAATTTGTCATTGTTCGTATCACAACAGAACTCAAACAAACAAACTTGTATAACATGTAAGTAAAAGGTCGATCCCACTTATAATTAAGTATTCTATGTAAGTATATTTACAAATTAAGAGGGAATGTGGGGTTTTGTGGTTGAAAATAATAAAATAAAATAAACTATAAACAAGTTAGTTGAGATAACAATTAATAAAATAGTTTCATCTATAAATATGCGCTTTAGTCCGGACAATTGATAATTGATTCTTCTTGAAGTTCTCTTTTCATCCTATAATTGTTTATGTCTTGATCTTTTGTAAATTACTAGTCCTAATAACTCTTACTAATTAGGCAACCCTAACACAGTCAACGCGTTATCAACCCAAGTCTCCTTGGATCCATAGTTACTCGAAATCATTAATAAGAACGTGTAAATTTCGACTCCACCACCATACTAGTAAATATGCGAATGCTACCTAATTTATGCATGTTATGCTCCTAAACTAAGCTAAATGCGACCTAATACTATCATCTAAATGTGGGCTATCACTAAATGCCACCATGGCAATGGCGAAAGTGACTAGCAGACGGTCTTGTGGTAGTGCTTAGTGGTGCACGGGACGGTTTGTACTCCGGGCAAGAAAATCAAACTCCCATCAACGTGAATCTGATAATTGAAGTTATGTTCAAGGATTTCCAACTCAGTTCCCATATGAGGAATACTCCTAGGATTTGGTTGGGTTGGAGAGAACTATGGTCAGGTTGAAAAGAGCCGGTTCAATCACATAGTTGAGTAACTCAACTATCTGATTTTGTGAATGATGTTGAAAGTTCAACTCTCTACTACTTTATTCAATTTCAGCACTCAATACAATGGTGGAAGAAAGCCCTAAACAAAAAATAAATATAATATCTCTAAAAATGTTACGATGTGCAAAAAATAAAATGTTAAAAGGAAAACAACACGTGTGAAGCATGTGGTGCACACAGACCTACATGGAGAGTTATATTAGGAAGCCTTGGTAGGGACCATTCTAGAGGCTTATGGTATGATGCACACTAGTCATGTGGTATTGCACACTTGCGCCATGCATGACTTCCTACATTATTTGCATTATATACATGTGGCACTTCTTGTTGCACTGAATCCTCACCAAACCTCGTAGCATAAGTATTATATGCATGATTGGAGCGAGTGTGTGTTTGGTTCTCCCTATGATGATCTTTGATTTCCATATCCGCTTGAACAACACAACAAGAAGTCATTCTATGATTTTGGAGGATAGTTGCCAAAGTCTTGTAGAACAATAACCATCCACTATGCCCTTTGTTTAGTGGAATCATCGCTTATATGCTATTATCTCCTCCTGTGGCTAGTTTGCTTGTGGTTCTTATATTAGGATTGACTTTGACCTCAAGAATTCATTCTGTAGTTGTGGAGGATAGTTTCCGTAGTCTTGCAGACCAATAACTAGGGGTCGTGTGTCTTGTTGCCACATGTGCATTGAGCCAAACATAAAAGCCTATTGATTTTTTATCTCAAAACCAACTGACGATGAGAGAAGTGTACCATCATTAAGGATATGTTATCGGAGACGAGGCTCATATGGTTAGGGCACATGTAAAGGAATGCTTGTTCTGCAGAAGTGATGGTTGGCCATCATGGACAATTTTTGGGGTAGAGATTCGAAGAGTTGGAAGATAAGTACTTAGACAATACCTTACCCACTTGGACCTAATAGAAAACGTGGTTGAGGATCTAGCCCTATGAAAGGATAGGTTGCCCTTTTCTTTTCATTTCCTTAGTTTTTTAGTAGTTGGTCTAGCTTGTCCGAAGGTAGGTTTATGTTCTTAGGGTTTATGGTTTAGGGTTTAGGGTTTTACCATTGTCCTTGTTTCACTCCCGTATTCTTGCACCGGGGCCTCACGAATATATTCTCCCAACATAGTCAAGGAATGGGTGGATACATCTCGCGGCCCAACAATTCCTCATGTAGGATTTACCGAGTAGCTGTACATTAACCCTTGGGCCTCAAGTAGTCATTGGTATCATTTTACATCCTGTCGACTAGAAGATGGGATAAGTGTTCTTTCTTCTTGCTTAACGTGTAATGCTCGTGGCGGGGTCGTTGTTAGGCTACAGTTTTAAGACAGCATATAATTCCCCCAACATTTTATAGTAGGCAGAAGGTGGTGTGCATAAGAGGTGCTTAATTTCTGCATTTTGTGCATGGGCTGTTCTGGTTGCTAATGAAGGCTTTCCATATTCACACATCCATGTGGGTGGTAGTATGGGTCATGTGGCATGCGGTAGCTCAGCTTGAGTTGTATATAGCCTCTCCTTATTCCTTGAATTCCAAACTTGATATTTTATCGTTGAACACAATTAATGCTAAACACTTTACCCCATAGACTCAAAAGATTCTTTGAGTATTCCACGAGATTTAGATTTGTGGGAGCTATTTATTCGCTCAAGCTCGGGCTACAAGTCCTTGCAGCTTGACTAACCCATTGATGTCCTTTGCTAGGTGCTTGGTGTGATCCACATTAAGGCGGTGGCAAAAGTGGCAAAGTGACTAATTGCCCAAAAATTCAGCCTTTTGGCTCGATAGTAGCTTTCACAGCCCATCTCTCTCTATCTTATACTCCCTTTGATCAACAATAAGTTTTGTTTTAGGTTTGAGCACAAGTTTTGAGAAAAGTAACAATAAATGAGCATTCCTCTTTTAAGCCATTCAATAAATAATTTGAGGAAAAAGTAGTCAACAAAATAACTTTCAATGAAAATTTCATAACTCACATTGCTAATTATTTGCCTAAAAAACCTAAAACGACATTTAAAGTGGATCAAATTTTCTAACCTAAAATGACATTTAAAGTTGATTGGAGGGAGTACTTGTCTCTCTTCTATGTATTAGTAGACCTCTTATTCCCTTTTCCCGTAGAGCGGGCAACTTGTCTCATCGGGTCGGGTTGGGTCACTTATGAATCAGGTTAACTCGGGTAAAAATTTGTGCTCTGTTATTGGTCGAATCAAGTTAGGTCAAAATGAATTTCAGGTTGGTCGGGTTTCAGTTTGAACCGGGTCATGCTCATTTAGATTTCAGATCAAAGCGGATCGGGCTCGTTCTGGTTTCGAGCCGAGGCGGGTCTATGTTTGTTTGGGTCGGAATGATCAATCATGTTGGTTTGATTCAATTGAATATATGATTTACATTATTTGTGTCTTTCAAAAAGTATTTTTCAAGTAAAACTAAATATGATAAACGTGTTCAATACTATAAAACAACTCCTCAATATATCCCGCAATAAAGCAGATTTGGGGGGTGAGGATGTACACACTCTTACCCTGACCAAGTCAGGAGTGTTTTCGATAGACCTAGAAAAATAAGACATAGAAACCACGTGGTAGTTGGCCACAGAGGAAAAAGAGACAGGAAAGAAGCCAAAACATAAGCTGTAGAAGACAGACGAAAAACATTGACGAAAGGGCTAGAAACTCTAGCCAACAAGTTTTCGGAGAGGCACTAACACAACTGTGTATAAGCGATATCATTTTTTATTAAAACCACATCGCTTTGTTAGGTTAAATTAATATTATAACTCTATATAATATATAAAACAACAAATGATATCGTTTTAGCATAAAAAATCATTGTCATTTTGGGATAAAAATTATTGTCTGTTTAGAATAAATGTTGTCATTTTTTTTAATTTAAAAATAAGAAAAATAATCAAGTATATGAAATAGCATAAGAAAAAGAACTAACAAAATAAGGATAAGAAAAATAATATAATAAACATTGAGTCAGTAGTTAAGTTTGTGTAATTTTATATATAATACTCCCTCCTATTAAATTGTAAAAAAATTTAATATTTTATACTCCATCCGTTTGACAAAACTTGTCATTTTAGCTTATTTCACAAGTTTTAAGACAATTGACAAATATACTAATTTACCCTCAATTATTACCCTTCCTTTTTACTTTATCGAAAACTACAACTAACAAACCATCAATCATATCAAGGGCATTTTTGTAAAGTGAAGTGCAAAATACCTATAATGACAAGTTTTTTTGAACAAAAAGAACACCCTAAAACGACAAGTTTTTGCAAACGGATGGAGTATAGTTTTTAGCTCATTAAAATAAGTGCTGAAAAGTAAAAAATCTTGTATTCTAGATCGGAGGGAGTAATGTATAATCGGATATAAAAAATATAAACATTCATAAGAATTATTCAAGTCGGGTTAGGAGTTGGGTCGGGTCTGGGTAGGATCGGGTTTGTCTGTGTTCGGGTCAATTTGGGCATCGGGTCAAAACGGATCAAGCTCGGATTCGGGTTCAAATCATGCATGACACTAGATTTTCGGGTTTCGGTCGGATTTGGGTTCAGGTCGAGTCAGATGTTGTAGTTTTCCCCTTCAATCTGTCCATATTATGTGGTCAAATTCTTGACATTGTGCTGTACTATTATTTTCCGTCCTCCCTACGCATTTTTTCTTGGAAAATTGGCACGACAGCTATGATGACCAGACCTTTTTGTCTGGTGTATAGATTTTTTAAAATTCTCATTCATGCATTTTCTTTTCACATGCTTTATGTTGCTTTGATGAGTTGAACTTAGAATTCTCATACTTCACGTTTGGAAGGTTCTAAACATTATGTATCAATCTAACACCAATGATGCCTCCGCTCTTCAATACATTGGTTTTGTTTTATTCAGAGTCGCAAACTTTAGTTTTTGTTGCTGAGTACAGGCTAATCACCATGTTTCTCCCTATGTCTTGTTATTTTTATGTTGACCAGAGCCTCACTGAAGTGAGATTATGCAACGCTTCTCTGGTCTCGCTATCATTGGCAGGGTGTCGAGCAGTTGCGTCTCTAGATGTAAAATGCCCTAATCTCGAGCAAATCCGTTTGGATGGTTGTGATCATCTTGAAAGAGCTTCATTTTTCCCGGTATGTTATCTTTCCTTTGATATAATGGGGCATGAGCATGAAATGTTGAGTGGAGTGCTTTTTTTAATACATGATTGCTTCTTTTTTTTTTTTGGTCTGTTGGCTTAACTACTATTAGTACCATTCTCCAGTGTTAGGCTGATATAGCAATTGTATAATCCCATACTGATATAAAGAGACATTTGGTTTGGATCAGTACTGAGAGTGAGTAGTGTGGCTTTATGCAATGATGCAGTGCAATGTTCGTTAGGTACAAAGTAATTTTTTTGTATTTTGTGTTATGGGTGTTGGGTGTTCGTTCAAATTCAAATCTACCACGTAAAAATACGAATATAAAAAGGAATGCATCTATTTTTGTGTTGTGTATGCGATTATTGGTTTATATATATACACACACACACACACACTATGTTTGTGTTTATGTATTTGCATGTATGAGAGGATTCAAATATTAATTCCATATTCTTTTACTTGATGCCACAAACTTGTTCAGCATTCATATTGAAAGAAAACCTTGTTCTTTTTGCATTTTTGTTATGGGGTGGAATTCGTCTTTTCGAGAATTTTTAATAAAATTTTGAGAATTCTTTTATATATATATATACGGAGTATATATCATGAAGAAATTTTTTAAAAAATATTGAAGAAAAACCATAAAATTGTAGTTTAAATAAGACATTATATTTGTTTTTAAAAAATGACAGGAACAAAAATTATTGCATCAATGGGACATTGAGACTTGAGCCCGTAACGTAGTGGTTAAAAAGCTCACCCTTTACCAACTTAGTCAGGCAAACTGTGTCTTTTAAATCTTTCCACCCTGTTAAACAATTTGTTTTTTTACCATGGAGGGGGGAATCAGGCAGCAAGCAGCTGCCATTGTATGTGCTCCTGTGGTCACATGGCAGGCTAATTTGTTTGTTGTTTTTTTATATAAAGAAAAGTTGAAAGAAAAATATATTGAACTCATGATTTCAAATTTGAATATTATTATTTGGTTTACTAAGATTTATAATTGAAATTTCAGATCAGAATTGAATTCAATGATTCTTGTAGAACATTAAGCCTGTATGTATATGTTGCATTTACCTCTTCATTAGTAACACCAATGCCATTTTCGTTTTATGACTGTACTCGTTAACTTAAAATCATTTGACAAACCATAAGATAAGGCTTAGAGGTGGTATTCATGGTAATCTAATTTTATGGCATAACTTTATAAAACCAATAAATGTTTGCTCCTAGGTATACAGAAGAACATGGAAGGTTGAAATTTTAAATCCATCTCTTTATCATGCGACAGGGTTTAGATTCTCAGGCCCAATGCCTGTTTTATTAGACTAAGCACTACGCTAAAGCCTTGAATCCTAAAACTCAATCCTATTTTTGTTTATTATATATATGTTCCTATATTTAATTTTTAAAAACTGTTGTTTCAGCTTATTTGGTCATTTTAATTTCTTATTTTTTCCATTTATTTGCGGAAGGTTAAAAGGTTGACAGAAACTATTTGGAAATGGCAAGAGAAAACATTGACTCCTGTCTCCTTGTGCATTAGGATCTGTTGTTGACCTGGTTGACACTAATGGTGCACACCATGCCATTTCCCTCTTGGGAGGTTTTTGTAGGATCTAGTTATGTATGAGCTTCTTCTAGGTGTGAAATTTAATTGCTTTATTAGAGCTATCAGCTATGTGAACCATGCCATTTCTGATTGAAGGGCACTATGGTAGTATAGTTCTATCCTAATTTTTGTTCTATTTTGTTCTCTAGAGGTAGAGGAAATCATTTGTACACCAATAGTGATTTAACTTATTTATGCTATTGGCTTAAATTTTATTTGAATTGCAGGTTGGGCTTCAATCACTTAATCTGGGAATTTGCCCCAAATTGAACACTTTGATTATTGAAGCTCCGTCAATGGTGTTGCTTGAGTTGAAAGGGTGTGGAGTATTGGCTGAAGCATCCATTAATTGTCCTTTGTTGGCATCTCTAGATGCCTCCTTTTGCAGGTTAACCACCAATTCCTTTTTTTATTTATAGAAAATTTTGCCGGTAAAATTTGTTGTTTGACATTTGTATATCAAGGACATTAAATATATGAGATTACTGAAATATCCTCTTTTTTGGTACTGCTGCATGGTTCCCTTATATTCCTGCTAATTGCCATTTTCTGTTCATGAAGGTTCTGTTTTTTCAATCAAATAATGATCATAAAAGTATAAAACAGATTTGTTGTTATAAATTATAATAGCACTTCATTATGAATGTATTTTGCAAAGATGATTGAAAGTTGTCAAGCATTGTCACAGTTAATATGAAGTCAAATCTGTGTACAGTATACACCAGTTTGGAAATATTTATGACTTTATGTAGAAATGATAATGAAAAGCATTAAGTTCTACAAATGAGATACATGATTTATAAATTTGAATATGTTTCAAATATAAATGTTGTTAAACAAAGGAGTATCCTGGAGAAGATATCTGAAGTCTTGAGTAAACATATCTGAAGTCTAAATTATTTACAATTTCAGTCAACTCAAGGATGACTGTTTGTCAGCTACAACTGTCTCATGCTCTCTGATTGAATCATTGATATTGATGTCCTGTCCATCTATTGGTCCTGATGGACTCATCTCCTTGAAGCGATTGAAAAATCTCATCTACCTTGATTTGTCCTACACATTCTTGGTGGATTTGCAACCGGTTTTTGAGTCCTGCATGCAGCTCAAGGTATGTTTGGTTCATTATTATTAATTTCTTTTGAATAAGTTATGAGAATCAATCTAGTAAAATTCTCTAAGTTTGTTGCTGGTATTTGTTTTATTATTTTGAAAAGGATCAGTTCTTGAAAAAGATGTAAAGGAACAGTGCCTTGGCTTGAATGCTTGATGGAATGATTTTTATGATGTCACCTGATGTTAGGTTGAAAACCTGCAATGTTGTTGCACTTGTATTTACTTGTTTCATATTTTCAAGGTACTCAAGCTACAAGCATGTAAGTATCTTGATGATACAGCTCTAGAGGCTCTATACATGGATGGTGCTCTTCCTGCTTTATGTGAGTTGGATCTATCGTATGGGACTCTTTGCCAATCTGCTATAGAGGAACTGCTTGCCAGCTGTACTCATCTGACACATGTGAGCCTGAATGGATGCATTAACATGCATGACCTTGACTGGAGCTCTGACAAGGTTCGGTATAGGGGGCAATTGGATACTCTCCTATCCTCTAATGGGTGCATAGACCAGCAAAATAAGCTCCCTCACCGTTTTCTGCAGAATCTAAATTGTGTTGGTTGTCCCAATATTAAGAAGGTTCATATTCCAGTTAGTGCACATTGCGAAAATATGACATCTTTAAACCTCTCCTTGTCAGCCAATCTTAGAGAAGTTTATCTGTCATGCCCCAATTTGTGCGTGCTTAATCTTAGGTATTGAGCTTTCTTTCTATTTCTTGCTTTCCTTTCTATTTCCATTGTCCAGTTCATCCCCTAAAAGATGTTTTACTTCTGTGCTTTCTTCAGCAATTGCTACTCACTGGAAGTGTTGAAGCTTCAGTGTCCAAGACTCGTGCTTCTATTTCTACAGGTATGCACCATTTATCCGAGTGAAGTAAAAATTCCATTTTTGTTGTTTTCTTTGCTTTTTATGTGGGTTGAGGCAGTGTTTTGTCTAACTGGACTGGATTGTCCATTCAGACATGGAAGTGGTATTGAAATTTCCATGCTGTTCAGAGTTAATGTTGTATCGAGTTGCCCTCAACCTTCCCATATATGGAACAAAAAGACGTTATTTAGATTTAGTTGAATGACCATCTAGATTGTAAATGTCCAAGCCCGCAGATCATTTTGATGCAGATCCTAGGTCTTATGTTTGGCGGAGTATAAAGGTGAGTGGAGTGAGAATCGCAAAGGTTGGATAAGTGTTGTAGAACTGGGGCGAGACTGAGGGAATAGAGTTGAATTAAATGGAATTTTGGAGTTATTGGGCTAGCAAGTTTCACCTCAACACGGCAACCACTCCAGGGAGGGGGAAACTAAGTGTGAAAAGGAGTTCAGTGGCGCTGGCGGTCTAACCAGCTGTACTGATGCTATACTTGTAAGGAGACCAGATGTCTCATAACCTGATCCATTGTGTTGGGTAGTTTGGGCTGAAAGAAAGGGCAATAGTTTATTCTTTTTGTTATACCGATTTTCTTCTCTGTCATTACTGCTTTTAACCATTATCATATCGCCTCTGCAGTCATGCAACATCGATGAGGAAGTACTGTTATCAGCAATATCAAGTTGCAACATGCTTGAGACTCTTGACATCCGCTTCTGCCCCAAGGTGAGAGCTGTCATTTTCTTTTAAGTTCTTTTTTCTACTACTCTTTCGGTTTATAAGATCCAGTCTTTTGCACTTATGTTCTTAGATAACTAGCATGTGCTTTTCTAGATTTCCCTTAAAAACCTCCTCATTTTTTTCACTTGTGTGATAGATTGGCTCTGTATCCATGGCAAAGTTCCGCGTTGCCTGCCTTAGTCTGAAGCGTGTCTACAGGGGCATATCGACCAACTGATGTGGTTTTGAAACCCATGGCCTCGGCCCATAATCGTGTACGCGTTTTTCTCCCTATTAGCGTTTTTTTCCTCCCCTTTGCGTTTGTTGTAGTTACCATAATAGCCAATGCATTATAAGTTTGAGTAGTTCTGGGTAGAGTATTGTGCTCATACCTTATGGTCAGTGTCGACCACTAGCTTATCTTATGTAAGATGGGTGTAATATATGTCCTTGTATTTAGATTGGCCATCATCTCTGTGTGAAATGAGCCACTTGCGAATCGGAACCCCTGTATTCCTAAATGCAAACATTGCAATAATACATTCTTTTCTTTCGACATTTTGTTGGGTATGTTGTAGAAGTCATCTTCTTCTTGTTTCGCTACTTATGTTCAATGATCATAGTCTTCTCCTACCGGGGTTGTGGGCGATCTTTACTTTGAGGAACACATCATAACAGAAGATTTTCTTACAAATGAAATCAATGCCCTTGCTTTGGTAGTGACTCCATTTTCATTATCAGATCCTTGTAAGAAATCAGCGCATCATGAGTTCAGTTAACCTTCGATTCGGCAGTGTATGGTACATGTTCAAGGCGTGTTTGCAAACAATGTTGAAGGTAAAGAGGCATTGCTCATAGAGCCATATTACTCCCCAGGAAAAGTTTTGATTCACCTTTAATTTGAGGAAACCTCTTCATAAAATCGATTCCAGCTGTTTAAGGTCTGAGTCTAGCTCGAGAGATTCATCGTGGGCGACTGGAGCTCGATAGGAATCTGCTATGGCCTTCCCTTTCTCCAATACATCAGAGGGAACTGTTTGTAGCAAGCTGCAAAGCAAAGAGTGTTTTACTCGACTGGCTATGCGTAAACAAGCAAGTTGAATCCGAAAACCCAATCTAAATCAAGCCGCACGCCTTGGGCATTCCCGGAATTGTTGAACACTTGCCTGTCCAATGCAGTCAGAGCAACACCAATCTGTCCCTTCATCAACTTCACTGAGGCTTCAGGATCATTTCTGGAAGCATGTAAAAGCAGCGAATCGAGTTCTTCCAGTGCCCTTCAATGCAGAGCAATAGAAACCACAGTAAGCAACAAAAGTTGTTTTGACACCTCATTTGCTGCATAGGCAGACTTGAACACTGAGTGAAAGCTACCTGAGGCATTGATCCACGCTGTCGAATGCGACTTTGCCCATCCCACCATCTGATGCATATTGAGCCACCTATACTCGCAAGTTCACACACTCTCAGTCGTGTTGATGTCGTCAACTAAGATCATACAATCAGCATATTGAAAGTGCAGAGAGAAATCGTTTTAATGCCTGATTATCAGAAAACGTCATCTACCCCTATTGAAAGCCTATGCAAAGATAACCAATCAGGTGGGAAAATGAGGCATCTTACAGCTCGGACATTAGCACGAAAAGATGATGCAGGGCCTGATCGAAGTAGTGACCGACAATCTGCATATTGAGGTTGGTCTACTTCCAGAATTTTCTCTGCATTACACAGTGGATTGGTGGAATGTAAGGGCAGTACGAAGAGTAATTCATCTTTTTTTTTTGACAGAGGTAGACAGCACATGAAGCCATATATGATGATCAAAGAAGGAACCAGTTTGAATTTACCCAAGTCCTGAAATTGTAGCTGGGTCAATATAACAGCTGGTACATAATCCTCCAGAGGATCGAGTTTTTTCCTGAGCGGAAAACACAATCGGAAATGACAATGCAGTTCATGTTTATGGGCAGTTAATGTACAAAAGAGGCAGTACTCACACACCTTTTAATATATTTGTCAAAGATGCTTCCAGCAATTGCATCTGCAAGGCCAAATCAAGAGCTCAAAGCCAAGACAGGATGAAGGGACATCAATTCAGTTAATCAATCAATCTTGTTTCAGCTGAAAATAAATAAAAATGGATAAAAGTGAGGAATTTACGTTGGGGAGGAGACACAAGTGGGAGGAGGAGGAGGGAGATGGAGACCAATCGTCTTCCCTCCGGCTTCGGCTTCTTCAGAAACGACGAGCACCTCACTTGTATCTCCTGTCGTTTTGGCCATCCTGTTGCTGTACGGGTTGTGGAGGAGCTGCTAACGTGCGCGGGGTTGTAACTGTAGCTCATCGCCATTACCAACCCACCACAACACAATACTGGATATCTTATCCGTTTTCCTTCCTTTTTGAGACTTTTTTTTTCTTTTTTTAAACATGTAATATTTTGGACGAGGTCAGACCCTACTAGACCACCACCCAAGAGCGTTATTTCGGACAAGAACACGAAGTTCTGGATGAGACACTAATCTAACCGCGTCCACTGAATGCCGAAGATGGACCACCTTATCAGCAACCCGGTTGACTTCTCGGATCTGCTCACAAGAGGTTGAAGCAAAATCCCGAAGCAACATAAGAATGTCAGAAATGACAATCCCCACCTCACAGGGACACTTCCATACACATCTGACAGAGTTGATAATAACAAAACTATCACCTTCAATTTCAATGTGATACAGGCAAATGGATTTTGCATCCATAAGACAATCACGAAGGCCGAGAGCTTCAGCCACGAGCGGAGATACAAACCCATAAACTCATAAAGTGTCGCATCGCAAGCCACCAACTCCCCAACCTGATCCCGAATGACAAAAGCAGACAAAGCTTCACCGAAAGAGAGTCTGGAGCCATCAAAGTTGATTTTGACGGATACTCTGCAATCATTACTCTATTTACTTTACTTTGTTATTTCATTAGTTGTCATAATCTACTTGTTATTATCATAAGAAATCATCGATAGAATCATAAAAGTGAAACCTTTTTCTCATTGTGGGTTTGACTTCGGACTTTATTGCTATACTAATCTTTTGGTTTGAGCATTGAGTTAGGATATTATTACTATTTCAACAAGGGCGAAAAGTCAACGATGTTCGTCCCGCACCAAGACTCTTTGTGAATACTAGGTGATTTGAAACTATCTTATAGTGCTATAATGTTGTTCTGCACCTCTAGGTAAGTTCCCTATGGAGCTTACTCAGATTGATTCTCATATGCATGTAATCATAGGATATACTAGGTGTTGCATATTGATAATGTATATTTTAGATAGGCATTACAGATAGTTTTTATTGCATTTAAGTATTCATATTGCATATGTTTTGTCTTATTTACATTGTCTTGCATTTGGAGTATTCGAGTTCGGAATCTACACTATTTAGTGTTTATTCCGCAGTTTTATAACCCGAGCTTGAAGGGAGGCTTGAGAGATCTAGAAGTGATGGTTTTGGAGCATAAAAGAGGCTAAGGAAGGAGCATCAACAGAGCTAAGGAGGATAATGTCGAAGACAATGAAGAATTGTAGAGCCAGAGTAGCGGTGCCCGCTGCTTTTCTATCGGCTCCCACCGGAGAGCCGATAGAAATTACTTGCAAGTGAAGATTCGGATGAGAAGTTACTTGCAAGTGAAGACACGGAGAGCTATCATGAAGAGAAGATATTTATCCACATTAATAAATTCCCATATTTACCTTAGGGGAATTTTAGTTGATTTAATTATTTGGAATAATTTATCTTAGGCAATTTATCTTTTATGTTAGGACATAGATAGAGTTGTTCTTTTCTAGATTAGTTAGGATTGAGCACTATAAATAAAGTCATAGGGGCTGAGTTTTAGGATTATCCAAGCCACAAGCAACTGTGTTTCCACCTAGTTTTAGAGGAGCTTTTGGCCGAGTAAGGTGAAGGAGGCGAGAGTGGAATTGGCGTTATTCGGTTGTAAGTTTTTGTTTGATTCAATGCAATATAGTTCCTTTACATTATTTATGTGTATTTCAATGATGAAGAGCGAGTAGTCACCCAATTTCTAGGGTCAGGGTGAGCCCGACGGTGGCCATGTAAGATAATGCATCAAAGGTACAATCTTTATTGCGATTTCATATTCTATCTCTAATTTACATGATTCTTCTACGACAATCGAAGATGATCCTTATTTGTGTTATGGAAGAGAAAGTGATCTTAATGCAAACTTGGATTAATTATGTGAAAAGGGTAGTAACAATTAGGGTTTATGCGAAAGCCTCTATCTTCTTAATTGTTAATGACGAAAGTTATTTGATGAAAAGACATGATCTTTTATACCTTTGGCATGAATCTTATATGGTTATCGTTGGGGCATTGAAACCCCGATTCTATGAGCTTTTAGTTTATTGAATTTAATCCACCAATTTCGTGTCTATTTCTGTCTTTTATTTTATTGCAAAGTTACGAATTTCACTGCACTAACACTCGACATCGACCATATCTAGTCGACATCGAGTAAAATTGGTCGATATCGAGTACCTTTCTACTCGACATTGGCTTGTTTGTCTTCTGTTGTGCAGCTGCAGGTGAGATCGATAGTGTTGGTCGATATCGAGTACTCTACTCGACATCGAGTAACTTTTCTGGTTGATTTCGAGGAGAATTTGGAACTTAAAAGGCGAGCACTGACATGCTTCCCCGTGGATACGATCCTAATTCCCTTCCACTACAACGGGGGTAAGTCTTGTAATTTATTTGCGTGGTTCAGGGATTGGTTTGGATTTATTTTATAATTGTTTAATCAAGTCCTCATCCTAACCGTTACCTTCTACTCAGGATTGAGGTAGAGGATAATGCGAGAGGTGCACACTAGTACTTATTCTATCCATCCGAGGATGAATAAGATGTACCAGGATTTGAGGAGATCATGTTGGTGGCAGAGGATGAGAGCAGACTTTCCTGATTTTCTAGCCAGATGTCAAGTTTGTCAACAGGTTCATATCAAGCACCAGTGGCCAAGAGGATATTTCTATGGACTTCGTCACCGGACTGAGGTGAGATGTTAGAGGTTTTGATGCTATCTGGGTTGTGGTCGACAGATTAACCAACTTAGCTCATTTCATCGCAATGCAGAAAACTTGGCCTGTTTCGAGACTGGCAAAAGAGTTTATCCGACAGATTGTGAGACTTCACGGATTTCCTGAGATGATAGTTTTTGACAGAGACGGATAATTCACTTTGAGATTCTGGTAGCATGTGCATGAGGCTCTAGGGATTAGACTACAGTTCAGTACAACATTCCATCCGCAGACATATGGGCAGAGCAAGAGGACAATTCAGACATCAGAAGACATTCTGAGATCCTGTATGCTAGAGTGGGGAGATAGATGGGTCAGATATCTGCCTTTGGTTGAGTTCTCATACAACAACAACTACCATTCGTCGATAAAGATGGCTCCATATGAGGCAATGTATGGGAGGTGCTGCAAGTTGCCAGCCTGTTGGGATGAGCTCACTGACACTGCAACATCATTACCAGAGTTGGTCAGAGAGATAGTTGATCAGGTCGGACGCATCAAAGATCATATGAGGATTGCTCAGGATCGTCAAAAGAAGTAAGTAGATCGGAGGAGGACCGAGATCGTCTTCGATGTGGGAGCACATGTGTGGCTGAGAGTATCGCCTACCCGAGGAGTTCGACGCTTTGGCATCAAGGGCAAGCTGAGTCCTAGGTATATTGGGTCTTTTGAGATTCTAGAGAGAGTGGGTGAGGTGGCCTACCGTTTAGCCCTACCCCCGTCCCTAGTTGGAGTTCACGACATCTTTCATGTGTCTCAACTTCATCGCTATGTTCCCGACCCTAGCCACATCCTTGACCATTCTAACCTCCATATTGAGCCCGATCATATCTTTAGAGAGTGTCCTATTATGATCCTTGACCGCCGTGTCAAGAAGTTGAGGAACAGGGAGGTTCCTCTCCTTTTGGTTCATTGGGCTAGGAGAGGTCCCGAGGAGGCTACCTAGGAGACTGAGGAAAGTATTCGGTTCAGTTATGGGGGAGCTTTAGATGAGTTACTTGTGTCTTACGTGGAGCGTAGCGTGGACCTGACCTTGACCTCTTGACCTTTGACATATCATCCCATCTCAGGAAGATATGTCAACCATGTGGGCTGCAACTTACATGGCTAAAAGAGGGTGGTGTAAATTAAAGGCACGGGTTCGAGGGAGGGGGGCCTCCCCTCAAGTCAATTGCCATCCGTACAGATGTTGTAGGGGCCTCCCCTCAAGTCAATGCAACTTAGCCTTATCTGTTGCGTATCTACGGTGCACACCTTCAAGGAAGGTATGCTTACCGTCAAAGTTTGGATATGAAACTTATACGACTGGTCGGCGCCGTCCCACCTAACATCGAAGACTATCTCCAACACCTCAACTCCTCCAAGTTTGGGTAAAAAGTGTCAGAGGGGGCTATTAGGATCAAAATTATTCACCCATAAGCATTTGGACAAAGCTACAAACCACTTCAATGAAAATCGGATACTTGGTAAAGGTGGCCAGCAGATTGTTTATAAAGGCATGCCAGATGATGGAAGGACCGTTGCAGTCAAGAAGCTAAAAATGAGGCATGAAAGTGAGATGTTGCATGGAGAAAGAAGTCCCCCTTCTCGTGTATGAGTTCATTTCCAATGGAACACTTTCCCAACATATCAATGATCCTGATGAAGATTTCATTCTTAGTTGGCCGATGCGTTTGAAAATTGTAGCTGATCGATGTAGCTGGAGCAATTTCTTTCCTACATTCATTTTCCTCCATTCCTCTATATCATAGGGTTATCAAGTCTTCGAAAATACTCTTGGATGAAAAATACAGAGCAAAAGTTTCTGACTTTGGATCTTCGAATGCCACTAGCATTGATCAGACACACTTGACCACCCTTGTTCGTGGTACATGGAGATATCTGGATCCAAAATACTTCCATTTGAATCAGTTTACAGATAAAAGTGAAGTGTACAGTTTTGGGGTTGTCCTCGTAGAACTTTTGACGGGTAAGAAGCCCATCTAAAGGGATATTGAATCTATGGAGCAAAAGAGCTTAGAGATGGAATTCATACTTAAAGTACAAAACACTCAAGTGTTTGGCATCTTGGATCTTCAAGTTGTGAACGAGGCCGAGGAGGAGGTGACGGGCGTTGTTAACCTAGAAAAACGGTGCTTAAATGACATCGGAAGAATGAGACCTACAATGAGAGAAGTCGCAATGACATTGGACATGATCATCAAGTCTCCAACTGAAATGCCTACGCAGCCGGACCAACAAAGTTTCCGGGATGAAGAATTCACCGAGAGTGTCATGGCTGATATGAGTGATGTTGGTTTCATGTCAAGCCCACTTCCCGTTGGTGATGAAAGTGGGGTGTATGGCATCAATTTTTTGGATTTGGAAACTAGAGTTCTTCGTTCGTCAATGCACTCTAAGCATATATAACATGTTATACAATACCTATATACATATATACATATATACATATATACATATATACATATATACATATACACAAAATAACATGTTACACAAGACTCAAGATTAGGGTTTCGATTTTAGAGAGTACCAGAGTAAAGACAAACACATACATATAAAACTATAGGGTTTTTTCTTTATAATAAATTAACTATATATTTTTCCAAGCAATATCCCAACAACTTAACCACGTTTCTATGGTTGATTTGGAATAAAATAACTACTTCGTTTATGAACTGCTCCATCTCATTTTCATGCCTCATTTTTAGCTTCTTGACGGCAACGATCCTTCCATCATCTAGCATGCCTTTGTAAACAATCCCCTGGCCACCTTTACCAAGTATCCGATTTTCATTGAAGTGGTTTGTAGCCTTGTCCAAATGCTTATGGGTAAATAATGTTGATCCTAATAGCCCTCTCCGACTCTTTTTACCCAAACTTGGAGGAGTTAAGGTGTTGGAGATAGTCTTCGATGTTTGGTGGTAAGGCGCTGACCAATCAGATCAGTTTCAAATCCAAACTTTGACGGTAAGCATACCTCCCTTGGTCACGAACACATAAGCATTCCCATATTTGTTGTTATTGCATCCATCGAACACTCAACCCCATAAGCGTTCTGATATCTGTTATTATTGCATCGGCAACGGAAAAGAAAAGATGAGAACAATAATACTATCAAGATCGGTGATGGATTTGAAGTCAATGAATTTCCCATATATTCATTTAAAGAGTCCTCCTTCATCAATGTTGCCAAAAGACAATTTTGAGGATCCCCTCCTGAAGATTGGCAATAGAAATCTATGTGAAAAAACTAGAGAGAAGAATAAGCACGATGCGACCATGTTGGTTTTGTGGAAGGCAGTTGCGTTTGGCAACACTCAACCCTGTAGCACTTGTTTCCATAGATAGCAGTGTTGTATTTGTTGTGGCAAATGGTGCTACATCCTTCCATAGTTGCATCGGTCTGGTTAACCAACACCGCGCTTCCAGCACATCCCACCAGTATGAAAACATTGCCATCCGTAGAGAAGTTGTAGGGGCCTCCCCTCAAGTCAATGCTACTTAGCCTTATCTGTTGCGTATCTACGGTGCACACCTTCAAGGGAGGTATGGTTACCGTCTATGTTTGGATATGAAACTCATACGACTGGTCGACGCCGTCCCACCTAACATCGAAGACCATCTCGAACACCTCAACTCCTCCAAGTTTGGGTAAAAAGGGTCGGAGGGGGCGATTATGATCAAAACTATTCACCCATAAGCATTTGGAAAAAGCCACAAACCACTTCAATGAAAATCGGATACTTGGTAAAGGTGGCCAGGGGATTGTTTATAAAGGCATGCTAGATGATGGAAGGACCGTTGCAGTCAAGAAGCTAAAAATGAGGGATGAAAGTGAGATGGAGCAGTTCATAAACGAAGTAGTTATTTTATCCCCAATCAACCATAGAAATGTGGTTAAGCTTTTGGGATGTTGCTTGGAGAAAGAAGTTCCCCTTCTCGTGTATGAGTTCATTTCCAATGGAACACTTTCCCAACATATCAATGATCATGATGAAGATTTCATTCTTAGTTAGCCGATGCGTTTGAAAATTGTAGCTCATCGATGTAGCTGGAGCCGTTTCTTATCTATATTCATATTCCTCCATTCCTATATATCACAGAGATATCAAGTCTTCGAACATACTCTTGGATGAAAAATACAAAGCAAAAGTTTCCGACTTTGGAATCTTCGAAGGCCACTAGCATTGATTAGACACACTTCACCACCCTTGTTCTTGGTACATGGGGATATCTGGATCCAGAATACTTCCATTTGAATCAGTTTACAGATAAAAGTGGCGTGTACAGTTTTGAGGTTGTCCTCGTAGAACTTTTGACGGGTAAGAAGCCAATCTACAGGGATATTGAATCTATGGAGCAAAAGAGTTTAGCGATGGAATTCATACTTAAAGTACAAAACTCTCAAGTGCTTGGCATCTTGGATCCTCAAGTTTTGAACGAAGCCGAGGAGGAGGTGACGTGTGTTGTTAACCTAGCAAAACGGTGCTTAAATGACATCGAAAGAATGAGACGTACAATGAGAGAAGTGGCAATGACATTAGACATGATCATCAAGTCTCCAACTGAAATGCCTACGCAGCAGGACCAACCAAGTTTCCGGGATGAAGAATTGAACGAGAGTGTCATGGCTGAGATGAGTGATGTTGGTTTCATGTCAAGCCCACTTCCGGCTGGTGATGAAAGTGGGGTGTATGGCATCAATTTTTTGGATTTGGAAACTAGGGTTCTTCGTTCGTCAATGCACTCTAAGCATATATAACAAGTTATACAATACATATATACATATACATAAAATAACATGTTACACAAGACTCAAAATTAGGGTTTCGATTTTAGAGAGTAACAGAGTAAAGACACACACATACATATAAAACTAATGGGTTTTTTCTTTATAATAAATTAACTATATATTTTTCCAAGCAACATCCCAACAGCTTAACCACATTTCTATGATTGATTTGAGATAAAATAACTACTTTCTTTATGAACTGCTCAATCTCACTTTCATGCCTCATTTTTAGCTTCTTGACTGCAACGGTCCTTCCATCATCTAGCATGCCTTTGTAAACAATCGCCTGGCCACCTTTACCAAGTATTCGATTTTCAATAAAGTGGTTTGTAGCTTTGTCCAAATGCTTATGGGTGAATAATTTTGATCCTAATAGCCCCCTCCGACCGTTGTTACCCAAACTTTGAGGAGTTGAGGTGTTGGAGATAGTCTTCGATGTTAGGTGGTAAGGCGCCGACTAGTCGGATAAGTTTAATATCCAAACTTTGACGGTAAGCATACCTCCCTTGGTCCCGGACACATAAGCATTCCCATATCTGTTGTTATTGCATCCATCGAACACTCAACCCCATAAGCGTTCTTATATCTGTTGTTATTGCACCGGCAACGGAAAAGAAAAGATGAGAACAATAATACTATCAAGATCGGTGATGGATTTGAAGTCAATGAATTTCCCATATATTCATTTAAAGAGTCCTTCTTCATCAATGTTGCCACAAGACAATTTTGAGGATCCCCTTCTTAAAATTAGGTTAGAAATCTATGTGAAAAAATTGGAGAGAAGAATAACCACGATGCGACCATGTTGGTTTTGTGGAAGGCAGTTGCGTTTGGCAACATTCAACCCTGTAGCACTTGTTTCCAGAGAAAGCAGTGTTGTATTTGTTGTTGCAAATGGTGCTACATCCTTCCATAGTTGCATCGGTCTGGTTAACCAACACCGCGCTTCCAACACATTCCACCAGTAAGAAAACATTGCCATCCGTAGACAAGTTGTAGGGGCCTCCCCTCCAGTCAATGCTACTTAGCCTTATCTGTTGCGTATCTATGGTGCACACCTTCAAGGGAGGTATGCTTACAGTCAAAGTTTGGATATGAAACTGATACGACTGGTCGGCGTTGTCCCACCTAACATCGAAGACTATCTCCAACACCTCAACTCCTCCAAGTTTGGGTAAAAGGGGTTGGAGGGGGCTATTAGGATCAAAATTATTCACCCACAAGCATTTGGACAAAGTTACAAACCACTTCAATGAAAATCGGATACTTGGTAAAGGTGGCCAAAGGATTGTTTATAAAGTCATTCTAGATGATGGAAGGACCGTTTCAGTCAAGAAACTAAAATTGAGGCATGAAAGTGAGATGGAGCAGTTCATAAACGAAGTAGTTATTTTATCCCAAATCAACCATAGAAATGCGGTTAAGCTTTTGGGATATTGCTTGGAGAAAGAAGTTCCCCTTCTCGTGTATGAGTTCATTTCCAATGGAACACTTTCCCAACATATCAATGATCCTGATGAAGATTTCATTCTTAGTTGGCCGATGCGTTTGAAAATTGTAGCTAATCGATGTAGCTATAGCCATTTCTTATATACATTCATATTCCTCCATTCCTATACATCACAGGGATATCAAGTCTTCGGACATACTCTTGGATGAAAAAGAGTTTAGCGATGGAATTCATACTTAAAGTAGAAAACTCTCAAGTGTTTGGCATCTTGGATGCTCAAGTTGTGAACGAGGCCGAGGAGGAGGTGACGGGTGTTGTTAACCTAGCAAAACGGTGCTTAAATGACATCAGAAGAATGAGACCTACAGTGAGAGAAGTCGCAATTACATTGGACATGATCATCAAGTCTCCAACTGAAATGCCTACGCAGCAGGACCAACCAAGTTTCCGGGATGAAGAATTCAACGAGAGTTTCATGGCTGAGATGAGTGATGTTGGTTTAATGTCAAGCCCACTTCCGGCTGGTGATGAAAGTGGGGTGTATTGCATCAATTTTTTGGATTTGGAAACTAGGGTTCTTCGTTCGTCAATGCACTCTAAGCATATATAACATGTTATACAATACATATATACATATATACATATACACAAAATAACATGTTACACAAGACTCAAGATTAGGGTTTCGATTTTAGAGAGTACCAGAGTAAAGACACACACATACATATAAAACTATAGGGTTTTTTCTTTATAATAAAGTAACTATATATTTTTCCAAGCAACATCCCAACAACTTACCCACATTTCTATGGTTGATTTGGGATAAATTAACTACCTTGTTTATGAACTGCTCCATCTCACTTTCATGCCTCACTTTAGCTTTTTGACTGCAACGGTCCTTCCATCATCTAGCATGCCTTTGTAAACAATCCCCTGACCACCTTTACCAAGTATCCTATTTTTATTGAAGTAGTTTGTAGCTTTGTCCAAATAATTATGGGTGAATAATTTTGATCCTAATAGGCCCCTCCGACCCTTTTTTACCAAAACTTGGAGGAGTTCAGGTGTTGGAGATAGTCTTCGATGTTAGGTGGTAAGGCGCCGACCAGTCGGATCAGTTTCGTATCCAAACTTTGACGGTAAGCATACTTCCCTTGGTCACGGACACATAAGCATTCCCATATCTGTTGTTATTGCATCCATCAAACACTCAACTCCATAAGCGTTCTCATATCTGTTGTTATTGCATCGGGAACAAAAAAGAAAAGACGAGAACAATAATACCATCAAGATTGGTGATGGAATTGAATTCAACAAATTTCCCCTATATTTATTTAAAGAGTCCTTCTTCATCAATGTTGCCACAAGACAATTTTGAGGATCCCCTCTTGAAGATTGGCAATAGAAATCTATGTTAAAAAACTAGAGAGAAGAATAAGCACGATGCGACCATGTTGGATTTGTGGAAGGCAGTTGCGCGTTTGGTAACATTCAACCCTGTAGCACTTGTTTCCAGAGATAGCAGTGTTGTATTTGTTGTGGAAAATGATGTTACATCCTTCCATAGTTGCATCGGTCTGGTTAACCAACATCGCGCTTCCACCACATCCTACCAGTAAGAAAACATTGCCATCCGTTGAGAAGTTGTAGGGGGCCCCCCTCAAGTCAATGCTACTTAGCCTTATCTGTTCTGTATCTACCGTGCACACCTTCAAGGGAGGTATGGTTACCGTCAAAGTTTGGATATGAAACTGATACGACTGGTCGGCGCCGTCCCACCTAACATTGAAGACTATCTCCAACACTTCAACTCCTCCAACTTTGGGTAAAAAGTGTCGGAGGGTGCGATTATGTTCAAAATTATTCACCCATAAGCATTTGGACAAAGCTACAAACCACTTCAATTAAAATCAGATACTTGGTAAAGTTGGCCAGGGGATTGTTTACAAAGGCATGCTAGAAGATGGAAGGACCGTTGCAGTCAAGAAGCTAAAAATGAGACATGAAAGTGAGATGGAGCAGTTCATAAACGACGTAGTTATTTTATCCCAAATCAACCATAGAAATGTGGTTAAGCTGTTTGGATGTTGCTTGGAGAAAGAATTTCCCCTTCTCGTGTATGAGTTCATTTCCAATGGAACACTTTCCCAACATATCAATGATCCTGATGAAGATTTCATTCATAGTTGGCCGATGCGTTTGAAAATTGTAGCTGATGTAGCTGGAGCCATTTCTTATCTACATTCATATTCCTCCATTCCTATATATCACAGGTATATCAAGTCTTGGAACATACTCTTGGATGAAAAATACAGAGGAAAAGTTTCCGAATTTGGATCTTCGAAGGCCACTAGCATTGATTAGACACACTTGACCATCCTTGTTCGTGGTACATGGGGATATCTCGATCCAGAATACTTCCATTTGAATCAGTTTACATATAAAAGTGATGTGTACAGTTTTGGGGTTGTCCTCGTAGAACTTTTGACGGGTGTTGTTAACCTAGCAAAACGGTGCTTAAATGACATCAGAAGAATGAGACCTATAGAGAGAGAAGTCGCAATGACATTGGACATGATCATCAAGTCTCCAACTGAAATGCCTACGCAGCAGGACCAACCAAGTTTCCGGGATGAAGAATTCAATGAGAGTTTCATGGATGAGATGAGTGATGTTGGTTTAATGTCAAGCCCACTTCCCGCTGCTGATGAAAGTGGGGTGTATTGTATCAATTTTTTGGATTTGGAAACTAGGGTTCTTCGTTCGTCAATGCACTCTAAGCATATATAACATGTTATACAATACATATATACATATACATAAAATAACATGTTACACAAGACTCAAGATTAGGGTTTCGATTTTAGAGAGTAATAGCGTAAAGACACACACATACATATAAAACTATAGGATTTTTTCTTTATAATAAATTAACTATATATTTTTCCATGCAACATCCCAACAGCTTAACCACATCTCTATGGTTGATTTGGGATAAAATAACTACTTCGTTAATGAACCGCTCCAACTCACTTTCATACCTCATTTTTAGCTTCTTGACTCCAACATACCTTCCATCATCAGGCATGCCTTTGTAAACAATCCCCTGACCACCTTTACCAAGTATCCGGTTTTCATTGAAGTAGTTTGTAGCTTTGTCCAAATGCTTATGGGTGAATAATTTTGATCCTAATAGCTCCCTCCGACCCTTTTTACCCAAACTTCGAGGAGTTGAGGTGTTGGAGATAGTCTTCGATGTAAGGTTGTAAGGCGCCGACCAGTCGGATCAGTTTCATATCCAAACTTTGACGGTAAGCATACCTCCCTTGTTCACGGAAAAATAAGCATTCCCATATCTGTTGTTATTGCATCCATCGAACACTCAACCCCATAAGCGTTCTCATATATGTTGTTATTGCATCGGCAACGAAAAAGAAAAGATCAGAACAATATTACCATCAAGATCAGTGATGGATTTGAAGTCAATGAATTTCCCATATAGTCATTTAAAGAGTCCTTCTTCATCAATGTTGCCAGAAGACAATTTTGAGGATCCCCTTGTTGGACAAAAATGCGCGAATAATCGTACAACACATTTTATTTGATTTCTTAATATTTGAGTTCGACCCCTTTTGGTTATCCTCTTGATTCGAAGTCGTATTGATACCACGATTTGAATGGTTTTGGTGATTTGGGCTGCACCCGAATTTTAACGGGTTGCCTACGTATCTCTTGGAAGAGAATCAAGCCTTACGTAGTTCAGTGTGTTTTGGATTTTGTGTTTGTTTTGTTTTGTTTGGATTTGGTTTCGTTTCCTTGTATGCATCAAAGGATGAAGTTCAAGCCCACCTTCTACGAAGGGTTGCTCAAACAACACTCCACCCGAGTAACCTGAGTCCACCTTCTCGGAAGGGTAACTCAAGTAACCCGCCTATCATTTGCATAGAAAACGAATTTAGGTGGAGTTTGATTTGATTTGACTTGTTTTGACTCTAAGGTCAACTTGGGGGTTGTGATTGAACTCGTTTGTGAGTTTCCTACGTACCCTTTTGGAAGGGATCAAATCGCACGTAGTTCTTGGAAATGACAAATTTGAGTTTGGTATTTGGTTTTTTTGAGGTTTTGGTCGTGACCGAACTCGACGAGCGGAAGCTTTGTATCGAGTCGGATGAGACACTTTGGATTTGATGGAAATTTGATATTTAGGACGACTTAGAGTCGAAAAGTGAATTTGAGGATATTTGGTTGAAAGTTTGGGTGTGACTGGACTCGATGAGAATTTGGTTTACACCGATTTTCCTACGTATCCACTTTTTTGGTGGAGTCAAGTCACCGTAGTTCGGGACAAATATGAATTTTTGTATTTGATTGGATTTTGATCGTAAGATCATTTGAGAGGGCTGATTGAACTCGACTAGCAGAAGCTTTATATCGAGTCAACATGGACAATTTGAATTTGTTTTGCTTTTGACCTCATATTCATTTAAAGGGAATTTAGAGGTCGATGACTGTACCCGATATATATTTTAGAATTTAATATCGAGTTACCTACGTAGCCGATAGGGGGCATCAAGTCTTTACGTAGTTCTAAACGAACCGATTTGATTTGTTTGGTTTTGACCTCGTATTCATTTAGAAGTGAATTTAGAGGCAGACGACTGAATCCGATATAATTTTAGAATTTTAATATCGAATTTCCTACGTAACTCATAAAAGAGTATCAAGTCTGTACGTAGTTCTAAACAGAACCATTTGCATTGACTTTGACCTCATATTCATTTAGAAGTGAATTTAGAGGCATGCGACTGAATCCGATATATATTGAATTTGATACCGGATTTCCTACGTAACTCTTAAAAGAGCATCAAGTCTATACGTAGTTCTGAACGGACCAATTTAATTTTTATTTGACGATTGAACCCGACGAGCTTTTTGCTTTATGCCGAGCTACCTACGTACCCGTTTGGACGGGATCAAATCTTGCGTAGTTCTGCTTAAACAAAATTTGTTTTTTGTTTGGCGATTGGACCCGACTAGCTTTTAGCTTTATGTCGAGCTACCTACGTACCCGTTTGGACGGGATCAAATCTTGCGTAGTTCTCACTTTAGGCAAATTTGATATAATTTGAGCCGGGCGACTGAATCCGATATATATTGAATTTTGACATCGGATTTCCTACGTAACTCATAAAAGAGTATCAAGTCTTTACGTAGTTCTTCCTAAAACCAAGTTTATATTTTGTGAAACTTGATTTAAGATTTTGACTCCGTTTTTGTTTAGGAGCCGGTTTGAGATTGACCCACTCGAATTAATTGACAAAGAATATTTGACGAGTTTAAATTTTTAAGTTTTGATCAAACTCGAATTCTTAATTTATGCCAACTATAATTCTTATATTTTAGTGGGTGCATTTCGTAAATAAACGAAAAAAAAGTGCCAAGCATGTACGATTGATTATACATGTGCGTAATTGCATATCGGCAACTTTAACTTGGATTTTTTTAATGAAGCCCATTTTCACACAAGATGAGTTACAAATAATTCATCCCATTCTTTTATCAACTTCCCCACCCTAGTTACTTTTTATTTGCCTGCACAATCCACAAGATTTCTCCAGAAGTCGCTCCGATACAACACCAGTTCGATTTGAAGGAGAAACCGGTGTCTAGAGCACCACGAAAGCGAAGGGGACCCTGCTGCCTGGAGATTTGTGAGCCATCGAGCATTTCTGCAAAGAGAGGGAGCAACAAGTTCGTTATCTTCCCTTCCCTCGCAATTTGTCCTCAACCGGATCTAATTTGGATGATTTGGGTTTTCAAGAACAAAATTAGGGCTGATTTTGGTTACTCATAATTTGGGGATTTTTGTTTGGAGGTTTTTGGATTTAGGGCAGCCACAATTCCGGGCTCGGGAAGTCTATCAATGCCACCGGTCGTCCGAATTTGAGCATCTGGGAGGAGGAGCAGTGCGGCACTGCAATGTCGGAGACGACTCTCACCTTGGCCTTTTAGCTTAGGTATGTTTGCTTCCCCTTTCTTCTCCTTCCAGATTTGATACCCTTGATTTCTCAGTAGTACTGCTTTGTTAAGGCCACTGATTTGGTTTGGCTTTGTGCCTGGCCTAAACCGAGGGCACTGATTTGGTTCTGCTTTGTGTTCAACTCAAATTAACTTGGTTTGGACACGTTATTTAAGTAACTTGAATTCTAGTTTCTGAATTTATGTCATGAATAACTGGCCTCATGGCTCCCTGGCTGAATTTGTCGCATTTAGGGTTCCAAGGTAGTTGCAATTTGGTAGCAACTAGTTAGGGGTTATGCCTCAACTTAGTTTTGGTCTTTGTGTCTTTTGCATTTTTTTTATCTGTATTGTTCTGAGAAGCGTCCTGACCAACATGGTTCATGAATTTGTTGATTGAATCTCCCAAAATTTCGACAGCACTTCGACCCGATGAACCAATGCTCCCAACCTATTACGTGATGGTCTCAAGGCAAGAGCCTATTACGGGACCAAACACTAGGTGAGAGCATGTGAACCCGATTGCGACTATGAGAATGGATGCTCTCAACCTATTATGTGATGGTCTCTAGGCGAAAGCCTATTACGGGACCAAACACTAGGTGAGAGCACCTAAACCCAATAGAAAATAAGTGAGGATAGGGTTCTACCCTCTGTTCTAGCCTTTGAAGGGTTCTGCTGCTGCTTGCTAATTTTCGTTTGTTTTGTATGTTGCTGCAGGTGAACCTGTTTGAAGCAAGCAGGAGAAAGCCAGGAAGATTGGCTGCTCTGTTGATATTGGGAAGAAGGAATTTTGTAGAGAAGGAAGAAAGCCAGTTGAAGGGAGGAAGAAGAGCCAGTTTGAAGCGGCTCAGTAACTGCAATGATACCCCTTTTATAAGGGAAATGAAGGCAGTTATCATGAGCACCCCCCACTAGACACTTTCTCTGCAGTTTTTGTTTTATACCACGTTCTGTATTTTTTTTTTTTGTTAACTGCCAACAATTGCTCAATTTTGGATTGGGCTTCTTCTTCTTTATCATGTATTTGGGCTTGCATTGGAATTTTCATAATCCAACATGAACTTGCAAGTCATACCCTTAAATTTAAGAAAAGAAATCACATTTTTATGATATGTGACAACTTTTTTTTTTATATAGAATCATGAATTCAATCAATTCACGAAAATTTACCCTCAAACAGTTGCCCCCCGAACTTTGTACATTTGAGATGTCGAAAATGTTCAAAGTTCGTTATTGTGCTATATATGCACCATGCTTGTTTCTCGCGGACTCTGCTTGAGGAAGCATTTTTGGTTTAATTTATAGTCCGAAGAAAAAGTTGGAACATTCGTTATTGTTCCCATAAAAATTGATCACATTTGAAAAGCAATCCTTCATAGAATTTGCTTAGGAACAATGAGAGGTAATCTGGTATGGGTACGTGAGAGTCGGAAAAATTTTCCTCCTCATAATTTGATTTTTGCCTTTGTGGCTTTTTCATTGGTTTGGCTTTTGAGCTTTCAAACCGATTGGATTTTTGGCATTGACTTTTTGCCGATTTGGTTTTTGGCTTCTGGTCGGAGATTTTCGACTTTAAGCTTGAATTTGGATTTGAAGGTTTTCTTGTGAGGGACAAGAATTTGGTTCTGACGACTTGGTGTCGTAGGCTTGAGCTTTTTGTCTTTTGACCGATTTCATTTTGATTTTCGGTCTTAGACTAAATTTGGTTTTGACGACTTGGTGTCGTAGGCTTAGCTTTTGTAACCTTTGTGGTTGAAGATTTGTGATCAAAACATCACATGAGATGATTTTGACATTTATACCCATACCATTTATAGCCAAGGCATTTGATGGCTTTTACCTTTGAGTTTGAGTTTTGAGTTATGGGGGCTTTGAATGACCATACATATATAGATGATGTAGGCCAATTTTTGTTTGGGAGGGTTTGAAGGGTTTTGAGAGGCTTCGGCCTTTTTGGCTTTGAGATAAAAGAAAACATTGACCATTTGATTAGTCAAGTTTTGAAGCAACTTGGTTTGGGTTCCTTGGAAGGAAGATTTGATTTAAGAGACTTGAATTGACTACCACATTTGGGCGTGATGATCAAAGTCGGAAATTTTAGGCATGAGCCTTTTGTTTGTTTCTCTTTATGAGAACGTCTTTGAAGACACCTTTTTCTCTCTTCCTTTGCCTCATTTTCAGTATAGGCACAAAACATGCAAGTCTTTAGACCATACTTGATTTTTCTCCTTGTAGTTGAGACAATGCTCATTTGACTACAAAAACAGAGGATTTGACTTCTTTTTCTTCTTTGCTGAGAAAAGAAGATGATTTGTTTGTTTTTGTGGCTGCACCTAGCACTTTGACTAGCTAGACTGCCTACGTACCCCCTTTGTGAGGGATCAAGCCGCTCGTAGTTCTTTATGAACCCATTTTTCATATATCTTTCCGGGTTGCTTGAATTCAGGACTAATTTCAAGTCCTTTTTTTTTATCCACATGCATCACTCGAGTTACTTGAGTACACCTTCTAGGAAGGGTTTACCAAAAAAACTCGACTATCATTTGCATACTAGGATTTTTTTTTCTCTCTTTTTTTTACCGCATCATTCAAATCACTCAGCCCACCTTCTAGGAAGGGTTTCCCGAATAATCTGATTATCATATGCGAACTCGGAATTTCTTCTCTCTTTTTTTTTTGTGCGACTGAATTTGACACATTTTTTTTATGTCAAATTTCCTACGTACCCCTTGTTGGGGATCAAGTCTTAACGTAGTTCTAGGCAGAACTATTTATTTTTCCGCCTTGGAGACTACTTGACCATTTTGACACCTTTATTTGGCTTTAGGTGTCCATGATTTGGTTGAGCTTATGGACGAGAACTTTTGGCTGTCTCTTCCGGAGCTCTTGCTTTTACTCCTTTTCATTTGGACATTCTTGCTTTTAGACTCATCAACTTTTCCGAGCCTTTCAAATATCAGGGCTTTAGATTATCCACTTGTCAAGGCTATGTTAAGCCTTTGAAACACCGAAGATTTGGATTCTTCACTTGCCAAGGTCATATCAAGCCTTTGAAACACTGAAGATTTGGATGCTTCATTTGTTGAGGCTAGCTCGAGTCTTTCAAATACGAAAGATTTTGGTGTCTCGCATGTAGGGGCTTGTTCAAGCCTTTTAAACACCGAAGATTTAGGAGTTCCACTTGAAGCCATCCCGAGCCTTTCAAATGCAGACACTCTAGGCTCTATCACACTTGCGGTTAGAACACCCTCTTCGTATGAGATTTGGAAATTTTTGACACAAGCCTCCTCGACGAGCTTTTGTGGCGTTTTACCCTTGAAAGAAGGTTTTAGCTTTTGCACTTGAACTTTATGCTTCTTGTGCATTTTTGAAGCTTCACCGAAGCTTGGTTTCTTTCCCTTTGATTTCTCTCTTGATTTTGAGGAGAGAATTTGCTTCTTGGAGTGAAGAGTAATCTTTTTAACTCTTGCTTCATTTTCGTCCATGTCATTGGTCCATGAGACCATATAACATTGAGCGGTTTCTTTGTCTTTCAAAGACTCATCTTTTGAAGAATCATCTTTGACCAACGCTTTAAAAGGCAATGAAACTGTAGAGCTGCCCTCAGTTCCAATAGCCATAGAAGATGCTTTTTTTTATTTGAGAAGATACTTGGAGTGAGGGAGTGGACTCTGCAACGTCTACCACTGAAATGGTATTTGATGAAGCTACTTGAGTTGAGGATGTTGCCCCC
This sequence comes from Persicaria tinctoria, assembly GCA_037127255.1. Classification (NCBI taxonomy): domain Eukaryota; kingdom Viridiplantae; phylum Streptophyta; class Magnoliopsida; order Caryophyllales; family Polygonaceae; genus Persicaria; species Persicaria tinctoria. The sequence goes on along the minus strand of JBANSL010000012.1, from coordinate 33,013,035 downwards.
TCGATTTCAATTTCTCCTTTGTTAATCATCTCCTCTATGATGTCTTTGAAGACGTAGCAATCCTTGATTGGATGACTAACGAGTTGATGATACGAGCAATATTTTGGATCACTCATTTTGCCGACCTCTTTTGACCTTTTTGCCTTCGGGAGTGTTAGAAGTCTAGCACTCATCAACTCATCGAATATCCCTTGTACATCATCGTCATCAAAGAGATATGTCTTTTGTCTTCTTTCGTGAAGGGTGAGTCTCTTGGCTGGTTCCTTGGCTTTCTCTTTTATTTGAGCTTGGGAACCATTCTTGTTAACGAACTCTCGATCATGTCTGACGAAAGTCGCCATTGACTCATCTTCATCTTGTACCTCATCGCCATCATTTTTGTTAGTCTCACTATCCTGAGACCGGTTGGATCTTCGTGCGAGTTGCTTTTCAACATTGCACGCTTTAGAAACCAATTCATTAAATGAACGAGGTTCGGCACTTCCAACATGTACCGCTAATTCCGGTATTAAGTTGTTGGTGCACATTTGAACACAAGTTTGTTCGCTCAATTTTTCATGGCATTGGAGTCTCATGCTCCTCCACCTGGAGATGAAGTCGTTGGCGAGCTCGTTAGACCTTTGATAGGTGTTCGCAAGGTCCAGAATGGAAACTCTTGCTTTTGAGCTCACAAACTGAGCTAGGAACTCTCTTTGTAGATCCTCCCATGTTTGAATCGACCCTGGTTGAAGTTGAGTATACCAGGTGAATGCCGATCCCTTCAAAGATTGGACAAATTGCCTAATTAATAAGGCATCAATCAAGGCAGTTTCACCACAAGCGGAATAAAAATGAGCAAGGTGCTCGTGAGGTGAACCATGAAGGCCATCGAACTTTTCAAAGCTCGGTCTTTGGTAGCCTTGGGGAAATAGCATCAAATCATAATGTGTCGGATAAGGTCTTTTATACCCAAGCACTGTTGGATTTTGTGATGCATAGGCTTCTTTTATCCCTTGAGCGATCATCTCTTTGATTTCTTATAGAGAGATCGACGTGCTACCGCTTGAGCCTTCACCGATTGGCCTTGATTGCTCTTGTCTATTTTCTTGATCTTGCACATTTAATTGTGCGAGAAGTGTTGCTATTTGAGCATCTTTCTCATCAAGTTTCTTTTGCAACTCTTGAAGTTTCTCTTCGACACTTTGTGTGCTAGTAGTCAATACCGGCTCCACATTTGGTCCATCTCGTGATATGTTTGCTTGAGATTCAACCATTGAAGCATTTGAACTTGTTAGCTCCAACCGGTCTTTGTCTCTTGCATTATCTTTAGAGACTGAGCATGCTTCTTGAACCTCCTTGCCCTTTTTGGATTTTGAAGGCTTAACCTTTGTGGCTATGGGTTCCGTCTCTTTCGAGTATGAGGTCATGTTTAATTGTACAACCTCTTTCGGATAGATAGGCATAGAACCAATGAGGATCTCGCTTTGCGAAGCCACTAAGGGAATTTGACCTGCCCCCTGCGACCTAAGAAGATCTTTTGCAAGGGTTGCATTGGCTCGCTCTGAAGTTGATGAACGAGTTAGCACAAGAAGAGGTCTTGTCTTGTCGCGTTGAGATCTGCACTTGCGTCCCCTCCTCTTCATGAATTTGTTTGCCTTCTTGGCAATAGAGACGGGTGGTGCGGAATTTGCGACTGCCCCCTCATTCTTTTTCATGACATGAATCATGGGCCTTTTAGTGACTTTAATAGTGGGCTTCATGCCATTGCAACCACCCTCATGCACTTTGAGCTTGTTGCAGATAGGTTGGTTGCTGAACTTGTTGTCGTCGAGTCGGGTGATCTTGAGCTTCCTGCCCCCATGGCTTGGAAGGGTTGTAGGCTTCATGCCCCTTTCCCCTGAAAGCGTTGAGGGAGAACTAGACATCCACTTGGCGACGGTCTGATTCTCCGGAGCTTGAAGAGCCCCAAAGACGGTGTTGATCGGGACCTTTGCAAATAACGAGTCCCGAGTAATGTCAATTTGTTCTTCGAACGATCTCTTCTTGATCCAACGACCTCCTTTGATAATGAAGGTTGATGGAAGCTCGTTGAAGTTGACAATCACTTTTGGTGCCATTTGTACCTTTCAAATATAACCATGTATTAGTATAAATACAATTAAGAGATGAAAAGGCAAAAAGGGTCCCACCGGGCGTGCCAAAAATATGTTGGACAAAAATGCGCGAATAATCGTACAACACATTTTATTTGAGTTCTTAATATTTGAGTTCGACCCTTTTTGGTTATCCTCTTGATTCGAAGTCGTATCGATACCACGATTTGAATGGTTTTGGTGATTTGGGCTGCACCCGAATTTTAACGGGTTGCCTACGTATCTCTTGGAAGAGAATCAAGCCTTACGTAGTTCAGAGTGTTTTGGATTTTGTGTTTGTTTTGTTTTGTTTGGATTTGGTTTCGTTTCCTTGTATGCATCAGAGGATGAAGTTCAAGCCCACCTTCTACGAAGGGTTGCTCAAACAACACTCCACCCGAGTAACCTGAGTCCACCTTCTCGGAAGGGTAACTCAAGTAACCCGCCTATCATTTGCATAGAAAACGAATTTAGGTGGAGTTTGATTTGATTTGACTTGTTTTGACTCTAAGGTCAATTTGGGGGTTGTGATTGAACTCGTTTGTGAGTTTCCTACGTACCCTTTTGGAAGGGATCAAATCGCACGTAGTTCTTGGAAATGACAAATTTGAGTTTGGTATTTGGTTTTTTTGAGGTTTTGGTCGTGACCGAACTCGACGAGCGGAAGCTTTGTATCGAGTCGGATGAGACACTTTGGATTTGATGGAAATTTGATATTTAGGACGACTTAGAGTCGAAAAGTGAATTTGAGGATATTTGGTTGAAAGTTTGGGTGTGACTGGACTCGATGAGAATTTGGTTTACACCGATTTTCCTACGTATCCACTTGTTTGGTGGAATCAAGTCACCGTAGTTCGGGACAAATATGACTTTTTGTATTTGATTGGATTTTGATCGTAAGATCATTTGAGAGGGCTGATTGAACTCGACTAGCAGAAGCTTTATATCGAGTCAACATGGACAATTTGAATTTGTTTTGCTTTTGACCTCATATTCATTTAAAGGGAATTTAGAGGTCGATGACTGTACCCGATATATATTTTAGAATTTAATATCGAGTTACCTACGTAGCCGATAGGGGGCATCAAGTCTTTATGTAGTTCTAAACGAACCGATTTGATTTGTTTGGTTTTGACCTCGTATTCATTTAGAAGTGAATTTAGAGGCAGACGACTGAATCCGATATAATTTTAGAATTTTAATATCGAATTTCCTACGTAACTCATAAAAGAGTATCAAGTCTGTACGTAGTTCTAAACAGAACCATTTGCATTGACTTTGACCTCATATTCATTTAGAAGTGAATTTAGAGGCATGCGACTGAATCCGATATATATTGAATTTGATACCGGATTTCCTACGTAACTCTTAAAAGAGCATCAAGTCTATACGTAGTTCTGAACGGACCAATTTAATTTTTATTTGACTATTGAACCCGACAAGCTTTTTGCTTTATGCCGAGCTACCTACGTACCCGTTTGGACGGGATCAAATCTTGCGTAGTTCTGCCTAAACAAAATTTGTGTTTTGTTTGGCGATTGGACCCGACTAGCTTTTAGCTTTATGTCGAGCTACCTACGTACCCGTTTGGACGGGATCAAATCTTGCGTATTTCTCACTTTAGGCAAATTTGATTTAATTTGAGTCGGGCGACTGAATCCGATATATATTGAATTTTGACATCGGATTTCCTACGTAACTCATAAAAGAGTATCAAGTCTTTACGTAGTTCTTCCTAAAACCAAGTTTATATTTTGTGAAACTTGATTTAAGGTTTTGACTCCGTTTTTGTTTAGGAGCCGGTTTGAGATTGACCCACTCGAATTAATTGACAAAGAATATTTGACGAGTTTAAATTTTTAAGTTTTGATCAAACTCGAATTCTTAATTTATGCCAACTATAATTCTTATATTTTAGTGGGTGCATTTCGTAATTAAACGAAAAAAAGTGCCAAGCATGTACGATTGATTATACATGTGCGTAATTGCATATCGGCAACTTTAACTTGGATTTTTTTAATGAAGCCCATTTTCACACAAGATGAGTTACAAAATAATTCATCCCATTCTTTTATCAACTTCCCCACCCTAGTTACTTTTTATTTGCCTGCACAATCCACAAGATTTCTCCAGAAGTCGCTCCGATACAACACCAGTTCGATTTGAAGGAGAAACCGGTGTCTAGAGCACCACGAAAGCGAAGGGGACCCTGCTGCGTGGAGATTTGTGAGCCATCGAGCATTTCTGCAAAGAGAGGGAGCAACAGGTTCGTTATCTTCCCTTCCCTCGCAATTTGTCCTCAACCGGATCTAATTTGGATGATTTGGGTTTTCAAGAACAAAATTAGGGCTGATTTTGGTTACTCGTAATTTGGGGATTTTTGTTTGGAGGTGTTTGGATTTAGGGCAGCCACAATTCCGGGCTCGGGAAGTCTATCAATGCCACCGGTCGTCCGAATTTGAGCATCTGGGAGGAGGAGCAGTGCGGCACTGCAATGTCGGAGACGACTCTCACCTTGGCCTTTTAGCTTAGGTATGTTTGCTTCCCCTTTCTTCTCCTTCCAGATTTGATACCCTTGATTTCTCAGTAGTACTGCTTTGTTAAGGCCACTGATTTGGTTTGGCTTTGTGCCTGGCCTAAACCGAGGGAACTGATTTGGTTCTGCTTTGTGTTCAACTCAAATTAACTTGGTTTGGACACATTAATTAACTAACTTGAATTCCAGTTTCTGAATTTATGTCATGAATAACTGGCCTCATGGCTCCCTGGCTGAATTTGTAGCATTTACGGTTCCAAGGTAGTTGCAATTTGGTAGCAACTAGTCAGGGGTTATGCCTCAACTTAGTTTTGGTCTTTGTGTCTTTTGCATTTTTTTTATCTGTATTGTTCTGAGAAGCGTCCTGACCAACATGGTTCATGAATTTGTTGATTGAATCTCCCAAAATTTCGACAGCACTTCGACCCGATGAACCAATGCTCCCAACCTATTACGTGATGGTCTCAAGGCAAGAGCCTATTACGGGACCAAACACTAGGTGAGAGCATGTGAACCCGACTGCGACTATGAGAATGGATGCTCTCAACCTATTATGTGATGGTCTCTAGGCGAAAGCCTATTACGGGACCAAACACTAGGTGAGAGCACCTAAACCCAAGCCCGGATTGGTCTTCTCCATTGTCATGCTTCTTTGTACCTGCAAACAATAGAAAATAAGTGAGGATAGGGTTCTACCCTCTGTTCTAGCCTTTGAAGGGTTCTGCTGCTGCTTGCTAATTTTCGTTTGTTTTGTATGTTGTTGCAGGTGAACTTGTTTGAAGCAAGCAGGAGAAAGCCAGGAAGATTGGCTGCTCTGTTGATATTGGGAAGAAGGACTTTTGTAGAGAAGGAAGAAAGCCAATTGAAGGGAGGAAGAAGAGCCAGTTTGAAGCGGCTCAGTAACTGCAATGATACCCCTTTTATAAGGGAAATGAAGGCAGTTATCATGAGCACCCCCCACTAGACACTTTCTCTGCAGTTTTTGTTTTATACCACGTTTTGTTTTTTTTTTTGTTAACTGCCAACAACTGCTCAATTTTGGATTGGGCTTCTTCTTCTTTATCATGTATTTGGGCTTGCATTGGAATTTTCATAATCTAACATGAACTTGCAAGTCATACCCTTAAATTTAAGAAAAGAAATCACATTTTTATGATATGTGACAACTTTTTTTTTTATATAGAATCATTAATTCAATCAATTCACGAAATATTACCCTCAAACACCCCTCCTGAAGATTGGCAATAGAAATCTATGTGAAAAAACCGAAGAGAAGAATAAGCACGATGCGGCCATGTTGGATTTGTGGATGAAAGTTTTGTTTCGCAATACTCAACCCAGTAGCATTTTTTTCCAGAGATAGCAGTGTTGTTGTTGTTTTTGTTGTGGAAAATGGTGCTACATCCTTCCATAGTTGCATCGTTCTGGTTAACCAACACCGCGCTTCTAGCACATCCTACCAGTAAGAAAACATTGCCATCCGTTGAGAAGTTGTAGGGGCCTCCCCTCAAGTCAATGCTACTTAGCCTTATCTGTTGCGTATCTACGTTGCACACCTTTAAGGGAGGTATGTTTACCGTCAAAGTTTGGATATGAAATTGATACGACTGGTCGGCGCCGTCCCACCTAACATCGAAGACTATCTCCAACACCTCAACTCCTCCAAGTTTGGGTAAAAGGGTCGGAGGGGGCTATTAGTATCAAAATTATTCACCCAAAAGCATTTGGACAAAGCTACAAACCACTTCAATGAAAATTGGATACTGTGTAAAAGTGGCCAGGGGAATGTTTACAAAGGCATGCTAGATGATGAAAGGACCGTTGCAGTCAAGAAACTAAAAATGAGGCATGAAAGTGAGATGGAGCAGTTCATAAACGAAGTAGTTATTTTATCCCAAATCAACCATAGAAATGTGGTTAAGCTGTTGGGATGTTGCTTGGAGAAAGAAGTTCCCCTTCCCGTGTATGAGTTCATTTCAAATGGAACACTTTCCCAATATATCAATGATCCTAATGAAGATTTCATTCTTATTTGGCCGATGCGTTTGAAAATTTAGCTGATGTAGCAGGAGCCATTTATTATCAACATTCATATTCCTTTATTCCTATATATCAGAAGGATATCAAGTCTTCGAAAATACTCTTAGATGAAAAATACAGAGCAAAAGTTTCCGACTTTGGATCTTCGAAGGCCACTAGCATTGATCAGACACACTTGACCACCCTTGTTCGTGGTAAATGAGGATATCTGGATCCAGAATACTTCCATTTGAATCAGTTTACATATATAAAAGTGATGTGTACAGTTTTGGGATTGTCCTCGTAAAAATTTTGACGGGTAAGAAGCCAGTCTTCAGGGATATTGAATCTATGGAGCAAAAGAGTTTAGCGATGGAATTCATACTTATAGTACAAAACTCTCAAGTTTTTGACATCTTGGATCCTCAAGTTGTGAACGAGGCTGAGGAGGAGCTAACGGGTGTTGTTAACCTAGATAATAGGTCCTTAAATAACATCGGAAGAATGAGACCTACAATGAGAAATGTCGCAATGACATTTGACATGATCATCAAGTCTCCAACTGAAATGCCTACGTAGCAGGACCAACCAAGTTTCCGGGATGAATAATTCGACGAGAGTGTCATGGCTGAGATGAGTGATGTTTGTTTCATGTCAAGCCCACTTCCCGCTGGTGATGAAAGTGGGGTGTATGGCATCAATTTTTTGGATTTGGAAACTAGGGTTCATCTTTCGTCAATGCACTCTAAGCATATATAACATGTTATACAATACATATATACATATACACAAAATAATAGGTTACACAAGACTCAAGATTAGGGTTTCGATTTTAGAGAGTAACAGAGTAAATACACACACATACATATAAACCTATAGGGTTCTTTCTTTATAATAAATTAACTATATATTTTTCCAAGCAACATCCCAACAGCTTAACCCCATTTCTATCGTTGATTTGGGATAAAATAACTACTTCGTTTATGAACTGCTCAATCTCACTTCCATGCCTCATTTTTATCTTCTTGACTTCATCGGTCCTTCCATCATCTAGCATGCCTTTGTAAACAATCCCCTGACCACCTTTACCAAGTATCCGATTTTCGTTGAAGTGGTTTGTAGCTTTGTCCAAATGATTATGGGTGAATAATTTTGAAGCTAATAGCCCCCTCCGACCCTTTTTACCCAAACTTGGAGGAGTTGAGGTGTTGTAGATAGTCTTCGATGTTAGGTGTGAGGGCCCCGACCAGTCGGATCAGTTTCATATCCAAACTTTGACGGTAAGCATACCTCCCTTGGTCGGACACATAAGCATTCTCATATCTGTTGTTATTGCATCCATCGAATACTCAACCCCATAAGCGTTCTCATATATGTTGTTATTACATCGGCAACGGAAATGAAAAGAAGAGAACAATAATACTATCGGGATCGGTGATGGATTTGAAGTCACTGAATTTACCATTGTTCATTTAAAGAGTCCTTCTTCATCAATGTTGCCACAAGACAATTTTGAGGATCCCCTCTTGAAGATTGGCAATTGAAATCAATGTGAAAAAACCGGAGAGAAGAATAAGCACGATGCGGCCATGTTGGATTTGTGGAAGGCAGTTGTGTTTGGCAACACACAACCCCGTAGCACTTTTTTCCAGAGATAGCCGTGTTGTTGTTGTTGTTGTGGCAAATGGTTCTACATTCTTCCATAGTTGCATCGGTCTGGTTAACCTACACCGCGCTTCCAGCACATCCCACTAGTAAGAAAACATTGACAACCGTAGGGAAGTTGTAGGGGCCTCCCCTTATCTGTTGCGTATCTACGGTGCACACCTTCAAGGGAGGTATGCTTACTGTCAACATTTGGATATGAAACTGATACGATTGGTCGGCGTCGTCCCACCTAATATCAAAGACTATCTCTAACACCTCAAATCCTCCAAGTTAGGGTAAAAAAGGTCGGAGGGGGCTATTAGGATCAAAATTATTCAGCCATAAGCATTTAGACAAAGCTACAAACCACTTCAATGAAAATCGGATACTTTGTAAAGGTGGCTAGGGGATTGTTTACAAAGGCATGCTAGATGATGAAAGGACCGTTGCAGTCAAGAAGCTAAAAATGAGGCATGAAAGTGAGATGAAGGAGTTCATAAACGAAGTAGTTATTTTATCCCAAATCAACCATAGAAATATGGTTAAGCTGTTGGGATGTTGCTTGGAGAAAGAAGTTCCAATTCTCGTGTATGAGTTCATTTCCAATGGAACACTTTCCCAACATATCAATGATCCTGATGAAGATTTCATTCTTAGTTGGCCGATGCGTTTGAAAATTATAGCTGATCGATGTAGCTGGAGCCTTTTCTTATCTACATTCATATTCCTCCATTCCTAGATATCATAGGGATATCAAGTCTTCGAACATACTCTTGGATGAAAAATGCGGAGAAAAAGTTTTAGACATTGGATCTTCGAAGGCCACTAGCATTGATCAGACACACTTGACCACTCTTGTTCCTGGTACATGGGGATATCTGGATTCGGAATACTTCCATTTGACTCAGTTTATAGATAAAAGTGATGTGTACAGTTTTGGGGTTGTCCTCGTTGACCTTTTGACGGGTAAGAAGCCAATCTACAGGGATATTAAATCTATGGAGTAAAAGATTTTAGCGATTGAATTCATACTTAAAGTACAAGGCCGAGGAGGAGCTGACGGGTGTTGTTAACTGATAGCAGCTGACAGGCCTAAAGTCGTTATGCCTAATCAAAGTAAATTCCTAAGATGCAAACTATAACAAGTATAGCAGGTAAGTTAGGGTCGAACCCACAGGGAAACAGAATCAATTGTAATAGCAAGTAGTATCACCCAAAAGTAACCGATTCAAGGGGAGTTTTGTATGTGAGAAATAGTAATGACAGAACAAGTTGCAAGTAAAGGTTGCGAATATATGATGGAAAATATCACACTAGGTAATTATCCGCACAACAATTGAGATGGTTCATCATCGCATTCTATGAATCTCAAGTTCTAATGTCCAGTAATTGTTCTCAATTCAGATCGTGTAATAGCTTTTAGTCCTACCAGTCCTAAAAGCACTTATTACTAAATTACAAGGGAAAACCTTCACCAAATAATAAAGCAATAGCATTCAAGCATGAATTATAATGAGATACAAGCGATTCCAACAACCCGTTAGAATAGCTTGCAATCGAATCTCCCTCACAATCTACCCCAAGCAACCGCGTATGGTGATTGTGTTTGCTACAATGAATCTACAACCCAAACCTGGAATTGGAAATCCTAGCAATATGACTAGTATCGATAAACCTAGGTGATCAGTCCAGATTAACCAATAATAAGCAATCAAGCAATAAGCTCAGGAGATCGAACCAATTAACAAAGGACGAACAAGAGTAGAATACTCACAACCAAATCAATTGAAGGCCTCAAAGAACCAAGTGCAACAAAGGAGAGTTAGTTCTCCATAGGGTTTGTGAGATGAACAAAAGGGAAAAATACGTCTCTGGAAAAATAACCTAACATAATCTCTACTGCCTTTTTGGCCTATTTAACCTAATAAAGTCGGGTTTAACACCCTGAGGAAATATAATAATAAAATAATAAAACTAATAAGATAGACGGAATCGGATAAGAATCCGACTCCAGGGCCGACGCGGGCGCGCCAAGTGCAGCGCGGGCGCGCTGGGTGAAACTTCCTTCTTCTGTCTTGTTAGCAGCGCGGCCACTTCCTCCTAGCAGAGTGGTCGCGTCGGGGGTAGCAGCGCGGTCACGCCATATGCAGCGCGACCGCGTCGGATGTCTTCAGTCCTCCAGCTGCTTCCTATCTTCTCAGCTTCTGTAACTTGCATGATTCCTTTCAACTTCTTCAATATGCTCCGAATCACCAAGTTCACACTAATATCTCTCATAATGTCATGTAAATGATGACAAAAACTACTAAATGCGCTATGGAATATATCGCATATCACATGCATTTAGGTAGGCATAATAGGTTGCATTTAGCTTAGTTATGATATATCATACTGATTTAAGTAGAATTTGCATATTTTCTTTCTATGTTGGTGGAGTCGGAATCTACACAGTTTTATTGATTATTTCAGGTAACCGTGGATCCGATGATGAGACATGGGTTGATAACGCATTGGATGAGAATGTCTAGTTGATCGAAGAAGCTGACATGAAGATCTCAAAAGGTCCTGAGAAGAAGAAGAAGCGAACATAAACGAAGAACAAGTCTGCAGAAGTTGTCGCCAGACATGCTGAACTTGTTTTTCAATTCCTGGAGGCCTCGGTTGTCCGATTGAATATTATGACCATGCGTTGGAAATCTCTTTCAGAGATCTACAACTTTCTTGTTGACTAGAAGAGCAAATTCGATACCGAATTTCCGTGAAATACAGATGCAGAGGTCGCAGCATGCATGTCGCGGTCGCCGCCAGGGCCGCTGCAGCGGGATATGGGAGAGCTGTTGATGCCGCGGCCGTGGCATTTGACCTCAGCGCAACGTTTTATTTAAGAAACCCTAGTTTCGTTGTTGGGTTGTGTTCGCCGACTTAGACTTAATATAAGGCCGGATTTATGTTATTTTGGAGAACAACTTCTATTCTATTTTACGTTCTATCAGACAATTGGAGAGAGAGCGATGTTCGCCGAGGGCGGATAAACTCTCTTCGTTCTACTTGCAATTTGAAGCTTTATTTGGATCAATTGTGAGTTTCTGAATCTTGTTCCTTATTTTCTATATTGAATACTTCAACTTCTTTGTGCTTGATTGTTTATTGTTTTGTTCTATCTTGTCTGGCCAACTAGTTAGATCAATTCAATTGCTAGGGTTTTGTAGATTCCTGATTGCGAACCTTAACCCAAGTAGCAAACTTATCCCTTTAGGGCTGATTGAACTAATTGGATGGGTAGGAAGTTAGATGTGTTGTTAAATCCCTCTTTAGGGACTGCAAATACCTTGGTTAATCTTTACTTAAAGCTATCAATTGGGTTAAATCCTTCTTTAGGGACTATTCGATTGATAAGGGTTTCTAGAACTGATTGGACTAGTAACTATAGTAGGTCTGGACAAGGGCATTCATAGGAAGACTAAAAGAAAAAGAGGAAGTTACAATATCAATTCAACCAAATAAAGTGGATAGTGTTAGTTAGAGCGATCTTCTCTAAATTGTTTTGCATCAACTTGTTTATAGTTTATTTTGTTTTCGTTCTTATTTCAATCACCCAAAAACCCCCCTTTCACTAATTGGTAAATACACATTGCAAAGGAATAACTTGATTCTCTGTGGGATCGACCTCTTACTTACTTGCTATACTACTTTGTAGGTTTGAGTTTTATTTTGATACAGTTTACACGACTAAAAACCGTCCAACAAATTGGCGCTGTTGCCGGGGAATCAAGTTTATTTCTTTGTTTTGTGTATTTATTGATTTTTGTGTATATATTTAACCCGTTGTGAACCTATCTTACGGTTCACCACACCCTTGCTACTAACTTTTTAAGATGTTGAGATTGTTGCAGTTTGAAGGTGATAACTTTCACCAATATTTCACTAGTTTACATGAGTATGTTAACAACCTTGGTTAATGGGGTAATCAATATGGTGTACGGGAGATGTGTGTTTGCATATTTGATGGGATGAATGCTGAAACACGAAATCTTGCTAAGTCCATGAGTAATGGAGGTCTATTGGATATGGGACTCTTTGAGATTTGGGATTTTTCCTACAACATGAGTCGACAGGTTAAGCGGGAAGTATTAATCCGAACTCTCACACAAGTGTTGCAGCAGTTGGAAGAAGGAAAAATGAGCCAAATCGGAAAATTAGAGGAAGAAATGATCCGTTGTAAAAACTTGGAGGAACAAATGAGCCAACTCATTCAAATTTTAAGTGCAAAAAGTGATAAAGAAAGGAGATTCGAAGAAGAAGAGGAGGAATTGGTTGCAGACAACGATAGTGTCTTCGACGATGGAGAAAAGGGTCTAATGCTTCCTGACTTGGAATCTCATGATTTGACGCATGAGGTTACATGTGATGTGTCTCCTACTCCATCTGCAACATCCATTCTGAGCTTGCCCATTGATGAACCAGGTCTAGAGCCATCAGCTGAGGCTCAAGAGGTAACAAATGTAAACTTTTGCAATTTTGAAGGTAATGGTGATTATGTTGATCCTTTTGAATGCTTTTTTGAAAAGCCACCAGCGGAACTGTGTTGGTGGTATCATATTCCTTCTGCAGAGAGTCATGCTAGACTCTTTGATAGATTGAGAGGGTTCTTGAGTTCCACATTTTATGCTTTCAATTTATTGTGCTATGATGTGCCTTGTATGATGTGTGCACAAGAATATGATAGGCTACTGAGGGCCTTGACGATGTCTGATAGATAAGATCTTAAGATTGAGAATAAGTCAGGCCAATGACATTAAAGAAAGGCGCTTCTCGGGAGGCAACCCGAGGTAAGTTTTCTAATTTAGTTATTTCAATTCCTAGTTTGCTAGTTTTCTTTTCAATAAATTAGGTTTCTCATTAGGCATTAGATAGTTGTTTTTGGTTTGGGATAGACTAAGCTTTCAGGAAAGGCCACCGAAATCCTCAGATCCAACCTATAGAGACCCATCCACCACATTGTGAGTATTTTATTCATCTCCTCCTCTATGCATGTTTTTATGTTTTTGTTGTCTTTGATGTTTCACTAAGGACAATGAAAGGTTTAAGTATGTGGGAGGTATTGCATTGCATATAGATAGAGTTTGCATATCATGTTTACTTATGTTATCCTGTTTATTTCTGTTTCCATATTTATTTTTACTCATATATCACATTTAAAAAAATCACAAAAATTTCATGCAGTGCATTTAGGTGTTATTAAAGGTACCCATTTTGGTTTAGTTTGTCCTCTAATTTATTTTTATGATCTTATTGCATAAATCCCATGAATTGATTGAATTGCTTGAAAATGATTTTTGGAGCATGATTTCAGAATATAATTGAGCAAGTATGGTTCATAGTTGAGGTTTAATTGAAATTTAGCAAAAATATAACCCTTGTGAGTTTGTTTTGACCTTATAGGGACTATTCATAATTATTTCCCTTTTGCTTTTATTGTGTGATTATACTCTTCATATGCTTGTTTTTCATGACCGTATTGCACATGTTTGTTGCTTGTGAATTTCAAATGATTGAGGCATGTTTTCTTTAACCATATTATACCTTATCTACCCTTTGCATTATCTTTTGCTTGAAGCCCATCTGAGCCTTAAAGCCTATTTATTTTATAGCTCCGCAAAAATATATCATAGCCAACGATTAGCCTGACCCCGTCCGGGAATTAGGAGGAGAATTGGTGAAAAATCTATATGTTGGAGTTGCTTTGAGTGGAGATGATGTATGTATGGTTGTGCATTGTGAGAGGCATAGCCGAAATAAGGTAACCCTTCTTGCATAATAGAGATGACTTATTACTAGGGGCCTAAGGAGGATAAAATTCACTTAGGAGTAAAAGTCTAGTAAGCTTGGACCTAGGGAGGAGAAAATTCACCTAGGGGCAAAAGTAAGCATAACAAAAAAAAAAAAGTCATCATCCAAATGAAAAATTGCATGAGTTGTATGGTTATTGAAATCGAAGAGTGCTTATTGATGTGTATTGGAGTTTATGTTATTGGAATGGTTTGTGAAGTATGGAAGTTTTGGTGTTGTTCTGGTTAGTTGTTGTTCCTTTTTCCCGGATTTTTAGCACCACAAGCCTAAATATTTCTCATGCCTTATGTTCCTACCAAAGCCACATTACAACCCTATAAAAGTCCTCATGATGTTGTTTGCAAGTGATGACTTTCACGGTGTATAGAGCATTTTGGATTGAGTTGAAACTTGAGAGTTGGATTTAAAGCCTAAACACATGAGAGCTTTGGTGAAACACATTATCCCGGTGAGGTTGGATTAAATTTGCCTTTACTATTGGATTGCTCATATACTTGCTAGGATATTTGTTCTCTTATTCAGATCTCCTATTGCTTGATGTTGCTTTTCTAAAACTATAGCATGAAGATCTTATTTGTGAGATGATAAATTCTATATTTGTTTTTCATTGCTTGAGGACAAGCAAAAGCTTAAGCGTGGGGGAGTTTGATAGCATGCATTTAGGTAGGCATAATAGGTTTCATTTATCTTAGTTAAGATGCATATCATGCATGATTTAAGCAGAATTTGCATATTTGCTTTCTATATTGGTGGAGTCGGACTCTACACGTTTTTATTGATTATTTCAGCTAATCGTGGATCCGATGATGAGACATGGGTTGATAACGCATTGGATGAGAATGTCTAGTTGATCGAAGAAGCTTACATGAAGATCTCAAAAGTCCCCTGAGAAGAAGAAGCGAACATAAACGAAGAACAAGTCTGCAGAAGTTGTCGCCAGACACGCTGTACTTGTTTTGCACTTTCTGGAGGTCTCGATTGTCCAGTTGACTATTATGACCATGTGTTGGAAAGCTCTTTCAGATAACTACAACTTTCCTGTTGACAAGAAGAGCAAATTCGATACAGAATTTCTGTGAAAGACAGATGTAGTGGCCGCAGCATGCATGCCACGGTCGCCGACAGGGCCGCTAATGCGGGATATGGGAGAGTTGTTGATGGCGCGGCCGCAACATTTGACCTCGGCGCAACGTTTTATTTAAGAAACCCTAGTTTCATTGTTGGGTTGTTTTGGCCGACTTCGACTTAATATAAAGTCGGATTTATGTTATTTTGGAGAATAACTTCTATTCTATTCTACGTTCTATCATACAATTGGAGAGAGAACGATGTTTGCCAAGGGCAGCTAAACTCTTTTTCGTTCTACTTGCAATTTGAAGCTTTATTTGGATCAATTGTGAGTTTCTGAATCTTGTTCCTTATTTCCTATATTGAATTCTTCAACTTCTTTGTGCTTGATTGTTTATTGTTTTGTTCTATCTTGTTTGGCCAACTAGTTAGATCAATTCAATTGCTAGGGTTTTGTAGATTCCTGATTGCGAACCTTAACCCAAGTAGCAAACTTATCCCTTTAGGGCTGATTGAACTAATTGGATGGGTAGGAAGTTAGATGTGTTGGTAAATCCCTCTTTAGGGACTGCAAATACCTTGGTTAATCTCTGAACTTAAAGTTATCAATTGGGTTAAATCCTTCTTTAGGGATTGTTTGATTGATAAGGGTTTCTAGGACTGATTGGACTAGTAACTATATTAGGTCGGGACAAGGGCATTCATAGGAAGACTAAAAGGACAAGAGGAAGTTACAATATTAATTCAACCAAATAAAGTGGATAGTTGTAGTTAGAGCGATCTTCTCTAAATTGTTTTGCATCAACTTGTTTATAGTTTATTTTGTTTCCGTTCTTATTTCAATCACCCAAAAACCCCCCATTTCACTAATTGGTAAATACACATTGCAAAGGAATAACTTGAGTCTCTGTGTGATCGGCCTCTTACTTACTTGCTATACTAGTTTGTAGGTTTGAGTTTTATTTTGATACGGTTTACACGAGTAAAAACCGTCCATCATTAACCTAGTAAAACTGTCCTTAAATGACATCAGAAGAATGAGACCTATAATGAGAGAAGTCGCAATGACATTGGACATGATCAACGAGTCTCCAACTGAAATGCCTACGAAGCCGGACCAACCAAGTTTACGGGATAAAGAATTCAATGAGAGTGTCATGGCTGAGATCAGTGATGTTGGTTTCATGTCAAGCCGACTTCCCGTTGGTGATGAAAGTGGGGTGTATGGCATCAAATTTTTGGATTTGAAAACTAGGGTTCTTCGTTCGTCAATGCACTCTAAGCATATATAACATGTTATACAATACATATATACATATATACATATACAAAAAATAACATGTTACACAAGACTCAAGATAAGGGTTTCGATTTTAGAGAGTAACAGAGTAAAGACACACACATACATATAAAACATCCCAACAGCTTAACCACATTTCTATGGTTGATTTGGGATAAAATAACTACTTCCTTTATTAACTGCTCCATCTCACTTTCACGCCTCATTTTTAGCTTCTTGACTGCAACGGTCATTCCATCATCCAGCATGCCTTTGTAAAAAATCCCCTGACCACCTTTACCAAGTATCCGATTTTCATTGAAGTGGTTTGTAGCTTTGTCCAAATGCTTATGGGTGAATAATTTTGATCCTAATAGCCCACTCCGACCCTTTTTACCCAAACTCGGAGATTTGAGGTGTTGGAGATAGTCTTCGATGTTAGGTGGGAAGGCGCCGACCAGTCGGATCAGTTTCATATCCAAACTTTGACGGTAAGCATACCTCCCTTGGTTATGGACACATAAGAATTCCCATATCTGTTGTTATGGCATCCATCGAACACTCAACCCCATAAGCGTTCTCATATCTTTTGTTATTGCATTGGCAACGGAAAAGAAAAGATGAGAACAATAATACTATCGGGATCGGTGATGGATTTGAAGTCAATGAATTTCCAATTGTTTATTTAAAGAGTCCTTCTTCATCAATGTTGCCAAAAGACAATTTTGATGATCCCCTTCTGAAGATTGGAAATAGAAATCTATGTGAAAAAACTGGAGAGAAGAATAAGCACGATGCGGCCTTGTTGGATTTGTGGAAGGCAGTTGCGTTTGGCAACACACAACCTCGTAGCACTTGTTTCCAGAGATAATAGTGTTGTTGTTGTTGTGGCAAATGGTGCTAGATCCTTCCATAGTTGCATCGGTCTAGTTAACCAACACCGAGCTTCCAGGACATCCCACAAGTAAGAAAACATTGCCATCCGTAGAGAAGTTGTAGGGGCCTCCCCTCAAGTCAATGCTACTTAGCCTTATCTGTTGCGTATCTACGGTGCACACCTTCAAGGGAGGAATGCTTAGCGTCAAAGTTTGGATATGAAACTGATACGACTGGTCGGTGCCGTCCCACCTAAGATCGAACATTATCTCCTACACCTGAACTCCTCCAAGTTTGGGTAAATAGGGTCGGAGGGGGCTATTAGGATCAAAATTATTCACCCATAAACATTTGGACAAAGCTACAAACAACTTCAATGAAAATCGGATACTTGGTAAAGGTGGCCAGGGGATTGTTTACAAAGGCACGCTAGATGATGGAAGGACCGTTGCAGTCAAGAAGCTAAAATTGAGGCATGAAAGTGAGATGGAGCAGTTCATAAACGAAGTAGTTATTTTATCCCAGATCAACCATAGAAATGTGGTTAAGTTGTTGGGATGTTGCTTGGAGAAAGAAGTTCCCCTTGTCGTGTATGATTTCATTTCCAATGGAACACTTTCCCAACATATCAATGATCCTGATGAAGATTTCATCCTTAGTTGGCCGATGCGTTTGAAAATTGTAGCTGATCTAGCTCGAGCCATTTCTTATCTACATTCATATTCCTCCATTCCTATATATCACAGGGATATCAAGTCTTAGAACATACTCTTTGACGAGACCTGATTTTCGGAATCCCATGTCAGCGGGTTCCGGGATCAAGTGAAGCGCGAGCGAGCTCAGACGATCGGGCTTACCTGAGACGCGCGATGAGATTTCGTCAGCGTACCCAAACCTGTGCCGATCCTAGCTCAAGCCATCCGCGTACCACCATCCTCCTTCAACTCCATCAATGTCGGTTTTTACCAGCCGAGGCTAATCCCGCTTGAAAAGGGGGCTCAAGGCTAGGGGATCTGGCCTAAACCGTTAGAGATCCCAATTTCCGACCCCTTGAAATGGCCCATTATTTCCATATATATAGACCAAGATGAGCCCCTTTTGTATGAATCTTTGGACAAGTGGCTTGGTTTTTAGGACAAGTGTTGGGTTTTAGGACAAGTGTCGGATGGGTGATGCCACGTGTCGGTAGGGGTTTTTAGTGGGTTTTTCCACATGTTGGCCGGGTTTATAGTTCGCGAGCGTTTTATAGTCCACAGACGTCTTAGGTCCGTATCTTTTATCATCTGTGGACATCTCAAGTCTATCTCTCGGATTGTATTCGCCCATTCTTCACACTTATTAGGTTCTATTTGTATAGCGGGGAACCTTTTATAATTATATATTCTTTTTTACTCGTGATAATGCAAATATCATTACTTCTTTTTTGGTGTTTCGTCACAGCTCCTCGGACAATATTTAAGATGAGTGTTAGCTAGGGTTCGACTCAAACGAGATAACATATGCATTTCTCCTTCATCTTCTATGGGAAGAGTACTCAATATATCAAACATTTGGTGTAAAATTTTTTAAGTTTGTTTGGTCTGGGTTGTACCCATCACATTAGTGGGTTGCCTACGTATCTCTTGGGAAGAGAATCAACCCTTTCGTAGTTCAATCAGGAAGCCCTCAGCGTATGAGAGCTCTAGCGTTGAGGGACCTTAATTTATACTCATTAAGAGTTTATCTCTGCAAGCATACAAGCTACGATCGGAGGCCCTCTTTGAGAATAGCTTCAGGATTGAGGGACTTAGTTTATACTCGTTAAGAGTTTATCTACGCGAGCATACCAGCTATGATCGGAGGCCCTATGTGAGCATAGCTTCAGCATTGAGGGACTTAGTTTATACTCGTTAAGAGTTTATCTCCGCGAGCATACCAGCTACGATCGGAGGCCGTCTCTGAGGATAGCTTCAGCATTGAGGGACTTAGTTTATACTCATTAAGAGTTTATCTCCGCGAGCATACCAGCTACGATCGGAGGCCCTCTGTGAACATAGCTCCAACATTGAGGGACTTAGTTTATACTCGTTAAGAGTTTATCTCCGCGAGCATACCAGCTACGATCGGAGGCCCTCTGTGAGCATAGCTTCAGCAATGAGGGACTTAGTTTATACTCGTTAAGAGTTTATCTCCGCGAGCATACCAGCTACGATCGGAGGCCCTCTGTGAGCATAGCTCTAGCATTGAGGGACTTAGTTTATAGTCATTAAGAGTTTATCTCCGCGAGCATACCAGCTACGATCGGAGGCCCTCTGTGAGCATAGCTCCAGCATTGAGGGACTTAGTTTATATTCGTTAAGAGTTTATCTCCGCGAGCATACCAGCTACGATCGGAGGCCCTCTGTGAGAATAGCTCCAGCATTGAGGGAATTAGTTTATACTCGTTAAGAGTTTATCTCCGCGAGCATACCAGCTACGATCGGAGGCCCTCTGTGAGCATAGCTCCGGCATTGAGGGACTTAGTTTATACTCGTTAAGATTTTATCTCCACGAGCGTACCAGCTACGATCGGAGGCCCTCTGTGAGCATAGCTCCAGCATTGAGGAACTTAGTTTATACACGTTAAGAGTTTATCTCCGCGAGCATACCAGCTATGATCGGAGGCCCTCTATGAGCATAGCTCCAGCATTGAGGGACTTAGTTCATACTCGTTAAGAGTTTATCTCCGCGAGTATACCAGCTACGATCGGAGGCCCTCTGTGAGCATAGCTCCAGCATTGAGGGACTTAGTTTATACTCATTAAGAGTTTATCTCCGCGAGCATACCAGCTACGATCGGAGGCCCTCTGTGAGCATAGCTCCAGCATTGAGGGACTTAGTTTATACTCGTTAAGAGTTTATCTCCGCGAGCATACCAGCTACGATCGGAGGCCCTCTGTGAGCATAACTTCAGCAATGAGGGACTTAGTTTATACTCGTTAAGAGTTTATCTCCGCGAGCATACCAGCTACGATCGGAGGCCCTCTATGAGCATAGCTCCTGCATTGAGGGACTTAGTTTATAGTCGTTAAGAGTTTATCTCCGCGAGCATACCAGCTACGATAGGAGGCCCTCTGTGAGCATAGCTCCAGCATTGAGGGACTTAGTTTATACTCGTTAAGAGTTTATCTTCGCGAGCATACCAGCTACGATCGGAGGCCCTCTATGAGCATAGCTCCAGCATTGAGGGACTTAGTTTATAATCGTTAAGAGTTTATCTCCGCGAGCATACCAGCTACGATCGAAGGCCCTCTGTGAGCATAGCTCCAGCATTGAGGAACTTAGTTTATACTCGTTAAGAGTTTATCTCCGCGAGCATACCAGCTACGATCGGAGGCCCTCTCTGAGCATAGCTCCAGCATTGACGGACTTAGTTTATACTCGTTAAGAGTTTATCTCCGCGAGCATACCATCTACGATCGGAGGCCCTCTTTGAGCATAGCTTCAGCATTGAGGGACTTAATGAAATCTTCGATCCGGAAGGCAGGCTCTACCAGATGCCCGACGCGGAGCAAGATCACGCGTGATGGGACTTAAAAATATTCGATCTGGGAGGAAAGCTCTACGACCGAATGCCCGACGCGGAGCAAGATCACGCGTAATGGGACTTAATATAAAATATCATCTCCGAGAAGGCAGATTCGATCGGAGGCCTGACGCGAAGCCAAGCTCCAGCGTCCTAGGACTTAATATAAAATATCATCTCCGAGAATGCAGATTCGATCGGAGGCCTAACGCGGAGCCAGGCTCCTGCGTCCTTGGACTTAATATAAAATATCATCTCCGAGAATGCAGATTCGATCGGAGGCCTGACGCGGAGCCACGCTCCAGCGTCCTAGAACTTATTATAAAATATCATCTCCGAGAATGCAGATCGATCGGAGGCCTGACGCGGAGCCAAGCTCTAGCATCCTAGGACTTAATATAAAATATCATCTCCGAGAGTGCAAATTCGATCCGAGGCCTAACGCGGAGCCAAGCTCCAGCGTCCTAGGACTTAATATAAAATATCATCTCCGAGAATGCAGATTCGATCGGATGCTTGACGCGGAGCCAAGCTCCAGCATCCTAGGACATAATATAAAATATCATCTCCGAGAATGCAGATTCGGTCGGAGGCCTAACGCGGAGCCAAGCTCCAGCGTCCAAGGACTTAATATAAATTATCATCTCCGAGAATGCAGATTCGATCGAAGGCCTGACGCGGAGCCAAGCTCCAGCATCCTAGGACTTAATATAAAATATCATCTCCGAGAGTGCAGATTCGATCGGAGGCCTAACGCGGAGCCAAGCTCCAGCGTCCTAGGACTTAATATAAAATATCATCTCCGAGAATGCAGATTTGATCGGAGGCCTGACGCGGAGCCAAGCTCCAGCATCCTAGGACTTAATATAAAATATCATCTCCGAGAATGCAGATTCGATCGGAGGCCTGACGCGTGTTGTGAGCGGAATCTGCCATGTTTTACAGTAACTTTTATATCGATTTCTGTATACATTTCATGCATTTGGGCTAAGATAGTACATAATCTATGTAGTTTATGTTTATTTCCCAAAATTATGGAATCTACACCAGTTTCTGTTTAAATCGCAGAAATCGAGGCATTTACAGCAATTCTACAGAAGATCGGAAAAGCTCGGAAAATCACTACAGAAGTCCAAGGGCAAAGCAGCGGAATCAAGCCGAAGACCCAGGCTACTCGATCTCGAGTAGGCCTGGTCGAGCTCGACGAGCCATGTCCGAGCAGACATGATCGAGCAAAGCTTGCCCGAGGAGCCAGACAACCTGAGACTCCGGAGTCTACTCGACCTCGAGGACCACTAGTCGAGGTCGACGAAGCCCCAGCAACCATGTCCGGAGTCGACGAGGAGAGGAGCCGAGCTTGCCGAGGAAATCCACTCGAGGAGGACCAGGCGAGGCTCGCTGCCAACGAAAGACATGACTCGCTGCAGCGGACCGCTCGCTGCCGCGGAAAACCTCGCTGCCAGCGGATGGAGCAGCTCGCGGAAGCGGAAAGGAAGACCACCGTGGTCGATCTCGACGACGCTTTGTCGAGATCGACGAGCGCTGAGACCATGTCCGAGCCCTTCGAGGAGATCAACCCGAGAAGACCCAGTCGACAAGCCTTAGCCTTACTCGACATCGACTAGGCTTGGTCGACATCGACGAGCACTCAGGATGCCAGAATCCGAGCCACATCGAGCAGAGCAAGCCAAGCCGAGCCAGTCTACTCGACCTCGACGAGCCCTACTCGAGGTCGACAAGGGTCCAGTTCCAGAAACTTCTCGACTTGCCTTGCTCGACTAGAATTGATGATTGCTTGGTGCCGAAGGCGGAAAGTTCTATCCAAAGTTGCTGAATTCTATCCGAAGTCTATCAAGTATATCTATGGAAGGCGGAATCTACCCACATTAGTTTTATCTTTTACTTGTAGATTTAATTCCTTTAAGCATTTATTTATCTTTTAGCAATTTAGATAAAGTTTTAGATAGAGATATATATCTTCTTTCCTTGATTAACGGGGATTAGAAGGCTATAAATAAAGCCCTAGGGGCTGAGCATTAGGCATCTTACAATCTTTCATACAATTCAATTCAGAGACAAGTAGTAGTTTAGGAGTTTGAGGTTTTTAGGGTTTTGGCGGTTTACGAGAGTTGATTGCCGGGATTGTAAAGGCTTTGAATATAGTTTATGCAATTTAGTTTCTTTCATCAAATCAATGTCTGCAATTACGATGAGGCGTGAGTAGTCCACCCACTTCTGGGGCTGGGGTGAGCCCGACGGTGGCCATGTAAGGCGATGCGATAAAGGTCAGATTTTTATGCAATTTGTCTTCTATCCCTAAGAGCATGATTCTTTTGCGAGAGTTGAAGGTGATCCTTGTTTGTATTATTGAAGTGAAAGTGATCTTAATGCAACTTGGATTAATTATGTGAAAAGGGTTAGTAACAATTAGGGTTTATGCGAGAGCCTCTATATGCCTAGTTGTTAATAACGAAAGTTATTTGATGGAAAGCATGATCTTTTATGCCTTTATGTGTTTTTTTGCATGGTTATCGTTGTGGTGTGGAAACCCTAGCCTTTGAGGTCTTTTTATATATTGAAGTTTATTTCGTTAAATTTCTGCAAGTTTCTGTCGAGTGCCTTTGTCGATCTCGAGGAGGATTTAGTCGAGATCGAGTTGAGTGTTGCTTTGTCGAGTGATTGCATTTGTTCTTTACTTTTTGTTTTCATTCCTGTTTGGTCGACCTAGAGGACAGCTTTGTCGAGATCGACAAGCTTCTTTGTCCTCGAGTTACTTTCTTCTTTACTTCTGTTTTGCTTTGTTCTTTGTTTGCTTTGCTTTTATTTTCTGTCTTTAGTTTAGTTTCTGCTTTTATTTTAGTTGCCCTTGCCGGGTTTATTTCTGTTTCTGTGCTTCTGTCTGTTCTGCTGCTGTTGTGAGAATCTGATAGCTACTTGAGAACTGCTGACGTGCTTCCTCGTGGATTCGATCCTGATTTTCTCTTACTACAACGGGAGAAATTCTTGTATTTATTTGCTGAAACAGGGGAGTCTATCTGAACTTAATTTGATATCTATTTCAATACTTGACCAACTCCTGCAACAACAAATTGGCGCCGTTGCCGGGGAAGCAATCATTCGCGCCTTAGGTAGTCGGATCTCACCTTTTCTTTGAGTTACTTTTCAGGTGTATGCGACGTTCTGGTCAAACAGCTGAGTTTGACGCCTTAGACGAACCGGAACGCCTTTTTCACATCAGAAACAAACTGCAAAGAGCCATGGCAGCCGCTGAAACACAGGAGCAGCTGATACAAAGGCTTACGCAGGATCTAGCCGCTAAGGATGCTACTATCGCCGCTGAGAGAGCAGCAAGGGAGCAAGAAGCTGAACGTGCAAGGCAAGCGGAAGCTGTGCTTGCCCAATATCCAACCACTGTTGAGGATTATATGCATCCCACGCTCGTCGTGCCTGAATCTGCGATTCTAATCCCTGAAAACTCTTTTGAAATTCGCACTCAGTTTCTAATAGAGCTTAAAAATAATGCCTTTTACGGCAGATTTAATGAGTGTCCTCTTGAACATATTACTAACTTTCATGATATGTGTCGTACTCTTGCTGAAGGTACCACGCTGGAATATGTCAAGATGAAATCTTTTCGCTGGTCTCTCGCTGGGCCTGCACTGAAATGGCTGGAAGGGTTGAAACCAAGATCACTTACAACCTGGGCCCAAGTAGAGCAAGAGTTCCTGAACAAATTCTTCCCACCCGCCAAAACAGCACATCTCCGCCAGAAAATCACTGCCTTCAAACAGAAGCAAGGGGAACCGCTGGCAAAGGCATGGGAGCGCTACAAGGAACTTCTGCGATCTTGCCCTACTCATGGACAGCCGCCCTACGTCATTCAAGAGATCTTCTTCAACTCTCTTGATCAAGGCACTAAGGACATAATCAACCATTACACTTGCTATGAGTTCCTGACGATGCCACCAATTGACGTCTGGGGTGTGCTGGACAAGCTCACCAACTATGATAACAAATATGGGGCTACTTCAAACTATGATGAGAACTCCTACGGCAGGCCAGCACCTTCTATGCCCCTATATGAGCCTCCAAAGGAGATTGACCCAGATGTCAGGGAGCAATACTACAGAGACCAGAATAAGAAGCTCCTCAAACAAGTGAAATATCTCTCTGTCAACCAGCCTTGCATAGAATCCGGATCGCAAAGGCACACCACTACTGAGTGCCCACACACAGAGCAAGTCAGGATGGCAGAACATCATGAGGAGGCAGCTTACGCAGGAGGGCCTAATCGCTATATGGGGGATCAAAGGCCTTATCAACAGCAATGGAACCAAGGTCCCCCTAGGAATCCTCCGCCCTACAAAGCTCCAGGACATCCAGAAAGGGATCAAAAGAAGGATGATCTGCAGCTGATTCTTGAGGAGATGCGACGAAATCAGGGCACCATCAACAACCAGTTCCAGAACATCACCACCAAATTTGGAGAACTGGACATCTGGAAAAAGGGGATTGAGACTCAGATAGGCCAGATTTCTGCACAGATCCCACGACAGTCCGGCAAGCTCCCTGGGCAAACAGAACCAAATCCTAAGGGAAAGAATGGACATGTCGTTGTTGTAAAGCTTAGGAGCGGGCATCAACTGCAAGAGCCGGAGGTCGGGAAGCAGCAGGACGAGGAACAGCAAGTCGAGACGAGGAACAGCATGATCTTTTATGCCTTTAGGTGTTGTTTTGCATGGTTATCGTTGTGGTGTGGAAACCCTAGCCTTGGAGGTCTTTTTATATATTGAAGTTTATTTCGTTAAATTTCTGCAAGTTTCTGTCGAGTGCCTTTGTCGATCTCGAGGAGGAAAGCAACACTCAACTCGATCTCGACTAAATCCTCCTCGAGATCGACAAAGGCACTCGACAGAAACTTGCAGAAATTTAACGAAATAAACTTCAATATATAAAAAGACCTCCAAGGCTAGGGTTTCCACACCACAACGATAACCATGCAAAACAACACATAAAGGCATAAAAGATCATGCTTTCCATCAAATAACTTTCGTTATTAATAACTAGGCATATAGAGGCTCTCGCATAAACCCTAATTGTTACTAACCCTTTTCACATAATTAATCCAAGTTGCATTAAGATCACTTTCGCTTCAATAATACAAACAAGGATCACCTTCAACTCTCGCAAAAGAATCATGCTCTTAGGGATAGAAGACAAATTGCATAAAAATCTGACCTTTATCGCATCGCCTTACATGGCCACCGTCGGGCTCACCCCAGCCCCAGAAGTGGGTGGACTACTCACGCCTCATCGTAATTGCAGACATTGATTTGATGAAAGAAACTAAATTGCATAAACTATATTCAAAGCCTTTACAATCCCGGCAATCAACTCTCGTAAACCGCCAAAACCCTAAAAACCTCAAACTCCTAAACTACTACTTGTCTCTGAATTGAATTGTATGAAAGATTGTAAGATGCCTAATGCTCAGCCCCTAGGGCTTTATTTATAGCCTTCTAATCCCCGTTAATCAAGGAAAGAAGATATATATCTCTATCTAAAACTTTATCTAAATTGCTAAAAGATAAATAAATGCTTAAAGGAATTAAATCTACAAGTAAAAGATAAAACTAATGTGGGTAGATTCCGCCTTCCATAGATAGACTTGATAGACTTCGGATAGAATTCAGCAACTTTGGATAGAACTTTCCGCCTTCGGCACCAAGCAATCATCAATTCTAGTCGAGCAAGGCAAGTCGAGAAGTTTCTGGAACTGGACCCTTGTCGACCTCGAGTAGGGCTCGTCGAGGTCGAGTAGACTGGCTCGGCTTGGCTTGCTCTGCTCGATGTGGCTCGGATTCTGGCATCCTGAGTGCTCGTCGATGTCGACCAAGCCTAGTCGATGTCGAGTAAGGCTAGGGCTTGTCGACTGGGTCTTCTCGGGTTGATCTCCTCGAAGGGCTCGGACATGGTCTCAGCGCTCGTCGATCTCGACAAAGCGTCGTCGAGATCGACCACGGTGGTCTTTCTTTCCGCTTCCGCGAGCTGCTCCATCCGCTGGCAGCGAGGTTTTCCGCGGCAGCGAGCGGTCCGCTGCAGCGAGTCATGTCTTTCGTTGGCAGCGAGCCTCGCCTAGTCCTCCTCGAGTGGATTTCCTCGGCAAGCTCGGCTCCTCTCCTCGTCGACTCCGGACATGGTTGCTGGGGCTTCGTCGACCTCGACTAGTGGTCCTCGAGGTCGAGTAGACTCCGGAGTCTCAGGTTGTCTGGCTCCTCGGGCAAGCTTTGCTCGATCATGTCTGCTCGGACATGGCTCGTCGAGCTCGACCAGGCCTACTCGAGATCGAGTAGCCTGGGTCTTCGGCTTGATTCCGCTGCTTTGCCCTTGGACTTCTGTAGTGATTTTCCGAGCTTTTCCGATCTTTTGTAGAATTGCTGTAAATGCCTCGATTTCTGCGATTTAAACAGAAACTGGTGTAGATTCCATAATTTTGGGAAATAAACATAAACTACATAGATTCTGTACTATCTTAGCCCAAATGCATGAAATTTATACAGAAATCGATATAAAAGTTACTGTAAAACATGGCAGATTCCGCTCACAACAACGCGGAGCCAAGCTCCAGCGTTCTAGGACTTAATATAAAATATCATCTCCGAGAGTGCAGATTCGATCGGAGGCCCGACGCGGACCCAAGCTCCAGCATCCTAGGACTTAATATAAAATATCATCTCTGAGAATGCAGATTCAATCGGAGGTCTGACGCGGAGCCAAGCTCCAGCGTCCTATGACTTAATATAAAATATCATCTCCGAGAGTGCAGATTCGAACGGAGGCCCGACGCGGAGCCACGCTCCAGCGTCCTAGGACTTAATATAAAATATCATCTCCGAGAGTGCAGATTCGATCGGAGGCCTGACGCGGAGCCAAGCTCCAGCGTCCTAGGACTTAATATAAAATATCATCTCCGAGAATGTAGATTCGATTGGAGGCCTGACGCGGAGCCAAGCTCCAGCGTCCTAGGACTTAATATAAAATATCATCTCCGAGAATGCAGATTCGATCGGAGGGTTGACGCGGAGCCAAGCTCCAGCGTCCTAGTACATAAACTAAAATATCATCTCCGAGAGTGCAGATTCGATCGGAGGCCTAACGCGGAGCCAAGCTCCAGCATCCTAGGACTTAATATAAAATATCATCTCCGGGAGTGCAGATTCGATCGGAGGCCTGACGCGGAGCCAAGCTCTAGCGTCCTAGGACTTAATATAAAATATCATCTCCGAGAATGCAGATTCGATCGGAGGCCTGACGCGGAGCCACGCTCTAGCGTCCTAGGACTTAATATAAAATATCATCTCCGAGAATGCAGATTCGATCGTAGGCCTGTCGCGGAGCCAAGCTCCAGCATCCTAGGACTTAATATAAAATATCATCTCCGAGAGTGAAGATTCGATCGGAGGCCCGACGCGGAGCCACGCTCTAGCGTAAGGGGACTGAATAAAATCTACGATCCAGGAGGCCAGCTCTACGACCAGATGCCCGACGCAGAACTAGATCACGCGTAAGGATACTAAATAAAATCTACGATCCGGGAGGCCAGCTCTACGACCGGATGCCCGACGCAGAGCAAGATCACGCGTAAGGAGACTAAATAAAATCTACGATCCGGGAGGCCAACTCTACGACCGGATGCCCGACGCGGAGCAAGATCACGCGGAAGGAGATTAAATAAAATCTACGATCCGGGAGGCCAGCTCTACGACCGGATGCCCGACGCGGAACAAGATCACGCGTAAGGATACTAAATAACATCTACGATCCGGGAGGCCAGTTCTACGACCGGATGCCCGACACAGAACAAGATCCTCGTAAGGGAATAAAACAAAATATGAATGATATATAGCACAGTTATATATAGATCAATTTGCTCGCGGGCCGATCGGAGCACTTGCTAATAAATTTGCTTGCCTTTCTCTCTTTTATTTATTGTCCGCGATGTCGACGTTTGTTGCTTAGCACAAGCCCTGTTACCCTCAAAAACGATGTTTTCAAATTTCTGATGCCATTCTTGACTTTTCGGTTTTGGACGCGGGCTATTTGAATTTTATTTACCTTGCCCATTCTTTCACCAGTTTCAGTATATACATATATATACATGTTGATCTACTTCAAACAAAAAACAGGAGATGGGCACGCAAACATGCCCGAAATGCGTAAAACGTAGAAAAAGACATTTCTTCTTCAAATGAATTCCATCAGCCTCAAGATCATTCTCAGTGGAATCTAAAATTCATCCATAACTAACATGAGCACATGCATTCATATTTCATATTCATATGCCTATGTGCTACGAGAGTAGAATGTTCATATTTCACTTATTATTTATTTAAAGCTCTCAATGAAGTGAACTCAAATTGAAGCAAGGAGAGCAGATATTCTACTTCAATTCTAGATTACCTCTTAGCGTGAGAGTATTCCCATAGACGGCGCCAGTGACGAGACCTGATTTTCGGAATCCCATGTCAGCGGGTTCCGGGATCAAGTGGAGCGCGAGCGAGCTCAGACGATCGGGCTTACTTGAGACGCGCGATGAGATTTCGTCAGCGTACCCAAACCTGTGCCGATCCGAGCTCAAGCCATCCGCGTACCACCATCCTCCTTCAGCTCCATCAATGTCGGTTTTTACCAGCCGAAGCTAATCCCGCTTGAAAAGGGGGCTCAAGGCTAGGGGATCCGGCCTAAACCGTTAGAGATCCCAATTTCCGACCCCTTGAAATGGCCCATTATTTCCATATATATAGACCAAGATGAGCCCCTTTTGTATGAATCTTTGGACAAGTGTTGGGTTTTAGGACAAGTGTCGGATGGGTGATGCCACGTGTGGGTAGGGTTTTTTAGTGGGTTTTTCCACATGTTGGCCGGGTTTATAGTTCGTGGGCGTTTTATAGTCTATGGACGTCTTAGGTCCGTATCTTTTATCATCCGCGGACATCTCAAGTCTGTATCTCGATTTGTATTCGCCCATTCTTCATACTTATTAGGTTCTATTTGTATAGCGGGGAACCTTTTATAACTATATATTCTTTTTTACTCGTGATAGTGCAAATATCATTACTTATTTTTTGGTGTTTCGTCACTCTTGAATGAAAAATACAGAGCAAAAGTTTCCGACTTTGGATCTTCGAAGGCCACTAGCATTGATCAGACACACTTGACCACCCTTGTTCGTGGTACATGGGGATATCTGGATCCATAATACTTCCATTTGAATTAGTTTACAGAGAAAAGTGATGAGTATAGATTTTGGTTTGTCCTCTTAGAACTTTTGACGGGTAAGAAGCCAATATACAGGGATATTGAATCTATGGAGCAAAAGAGTTTAGCGATGAAATTCATACTTAAAGTACAAAACTCTCAAGTGTTTGGCATCTTGGATCCTCAAGTCGTGAACGAGGTTGAGGAGGAGCCGACGGGTGTTGATAACCTAAACGGTGCTTAAATGACATCGGAAGAATGAGACCTACAATGAGGGAAGTCGCAATGACATTGGACATGATCATCAAGTCTCCAACTGAAATGCCTACGCAGCAGGAACAACCAAGTTTCCGGGATGAAGAATTCAACGAGAGTGCCAAGGCTGAGATGAGTGATTTTGGTTTCATGTCAAGCCCACTTCCCGCTAGTGATGAAAGTGGGGTGTATGGCATCAATTTTTTGGATTTGGAAATTATGGTTCTTCGTTCGTCAATGCACTCTAAGCATATATAACATATTACACAATACATATATACATATACACAAAATAACATGTTACACAAGACTCAAGATTAGGGTTTTGATTTTAGAGAGTAACACAGTAAAGACACACACATACATATAAAACTATAGGGTTTTTTCTTTGTAATAAATTAACTATACATTTTTCCAAGCAACATCCCAACAACTTAACCACATTTATATGGTTGATTTGAGATAAAATAACTACTTCGTTTATGAACTGCTCCATCTCACTCTCATGCCTCATTTTTAGCTTCTTGACTGCAACGGTCCTTCCATCATCTAGCATGCCTTTGTAAACAATCCTCTGGCCACCTCTACCAAGTATCCGATTTTCATTGAAGTGGTTTGTACCTTTTTTACCCAAACTTGGAGGAGGTGAGGTGTTGGAGATAGTCTTCGATGTTAAGTGGGAAGACGACGACCAGTCAGATAAGTTTCATATCCAAACTTTGACGGTAAGCATACCTCCCTTGGTCACGGACACATAAGCATTCCCATATTTGTTGTTATTGCATCCATCGAACACTCAACCCCATAAGCGTTCTCATATTTGTTGTTATTGCATTGGAAACGGCAAAGAAAAGATGAGAACAATAATACTATCGGGATCGGTGATGGATTTGAAGTCTCATATATGTTGTTCTCATATCGACGGTAAGCACACCTTCGAGCGAAGTATGCTTACCGTCGATGTTTGGATATGAAACTGATACGACTGGTCGGCGCCGTCCCACCTAACATTGAAGACTATGTCCAACACCTCAATTCCTCCAAGTTTGGGTAAAAAGGGTCGAAAGGGGCTATTAGGATCAAAATTATTCACCCATAAGCATTTGGACAAAGCTACAAACAACTTCAATAAAAATCGGATACTTGGTAAAGGTGGCCAGGGGATTGTTTACGAAGGCACTCTAGATGATGGAAGGACCGTTGCAATCAAGAAGCTAAAAATGAGGCATGAAAGTGAGATGGAGCAGTTCATAAACGAAGTAGTTATTTTATCCCAAATCAACCAGCGAAATGTGGTTAAGCGGTTGGGATGTTGCTTGGAGAAAGAAGTTCCCCTTCTCGTGTATGAGTTCATTTCCAATGGAACACTTTCCCAACATATCAATGATCCTGATGAAGATTTCATTCTTGGTTGGCCGATGCGTTTGAAAATTGTAGCTGATGTAGCTGGAACCAGTTCTTATCTACATTCATATTCCTCCATTCCTATATATCCCATGGATATCAAGTCTTCGAACATACTCTTGGATTAAAAATACATAGCAAAAGTTTTCGACTTTGGATCTTCGAAGGCCACTAGCATTGATCAGACACACTTGACCACCCTTGTTCGTGGTACATGGGGATATCTGGATCCACAATACTTCCATTTGAATCAATTTACAGATAAAAGTGATGTGTACAGTTTTGGGGTTGTCCTCGTAGACCTTTTGACGGGTAAGAAGCCAATCGACAGGGATATTGAATCTATGGAGCAAAAGAGTTTAGCGATGGAATTCATACTTAAAGTAAAAAACTCTCAAGTGTTTGACATCTTGGATCCTCAAGTTGTGAACGAGGCCGAGGAGGAGCTGGCGGGTGTTATTAACCTAGCAAAACGGTGTTTAAATGACATCGGAAGAATGAGACATACAATGAGAGAAGTCGCAATAACATTGGACAAGATCATCAAGTCTCCAACTGAAATGCCTATGCAGCAGGACCAACCAAGTTTCCTGGATGAAGAATTCAACGAGAGTGTCATGGCTGAGATGAGTGATGTTGGTTTCATGTCAAGCCCACTTCCCGCAGGGGATGAAAGTGGGGTGTATGGCATCAATTTTTTGTATTTGGAAACTAGGGTTCTTCGTTCATCAATGCACTCTAAGCATATATAACATGTTATACAATACATATATACATATATACATATACACAAAATAACATGTTACACAAGACTCAAGATTAGGGTTTCGATTTTAGAGAGTAACAAAGTAAAGACACACACAAACATATAAAACTATAGGGTTTTTTCTTTATAATAAATTAACTATATATTATTCCAAGCAACATCTTAACAGCTTAACCACATTTCTATGGTTGATTTGGGATAATATAACTACTTCGTTTATGAACTGCTCCATCTCACTTTCATGCCTCATTTTTAACTTCTTGACTGCAACAGTCCTTCCGTCATCTAGCATTCCTTTGTAAACAATCCCCTGGCCACCTTTACCAAGTTTCCGATTTTCATTTAAGTGGTTTGTAGCTTTGTCCAAATGCTTATGGGTGAATAATTTTGATCCTAATAGCCTCCTCCGACCTTTTTTTACCCAAACTTGGAGGAGTTGAGGTGTTGGAGATAGTCTTCGATGTTAGGTGGGTAGGCGCCGTCCTAATAGCCCCCTCCGAACCTTTTTTACCTTAACTTGGAGGAGCTGAGGTGTTAGAGATAGTCTTTGATGTTAGGTGGGAAGGCGCCGACCATCCGGATGAGTTTCATATCCAAACTTTGACGGTAAGCATACCTCCCTTGGTCACGGACACATAAGCATTCCCATATCTGTTGTTATTGCATCCATCGAACACTCAACCCCATAAGTGTTCTCATATCTATTGTTATTGCATCGGCAACGGAAAAGAAAAGATGAGAACAACAATACTATTGGGATCGGTGATAGATTTGAGGTCAATGAATTTCCCATATATTCATTTAAAGAGTTCTTCATCATCAATGTTGCCACAAGACAATTTTGCGGATTCCCTCCTGAAGATTCGCATTAGAAATCTATGTGAAAAAACTGGAGAGAAGAATAAGCATGATGCGGCCTTGTTGGATTTGTTGAAGGCAGTTGCGTTTGGCAACCCTCAACCCCGTAGCACTTGTTTCCAAAGATAGCAGTGTTGTTGTTGTTGTGGCAAATGGTGCTACATCCTTCCATAGTTGCATCGGTCTGGTTAACCAACACCGCGCTTCCAGCACATCCAAACCGTAAGAAAACATTGCCATCCGTAGAGAAGTTGTAGGGGTCTCACCTCAAGTCAATGCTACTTAGCCTTATCTGTTGCGTATCTACTGTGCACGCCTTCAAGGGAGGTATGCTTACCGTCAAAGTTTGGATATGAAACTGATACGACTGGTCGACACCTTCCCACCTAACATCGAAGACTATCTTCAACACTTCAACTCCTCCAAGTTTTGGTAAAAAGGGTCGGAGGGGGCTATTAGGATCAAAATCATTCACCCATAAGCATTTGGACAAAGCTACAAACCACTTCAATGAAAATCGGATACTTGGTAAAGGTGGCCAAGGGATTGTTTACAACGGCATGCTAGATGATGGAAGGACCATTGCAGTCAAGAAGCTAAAAATGAGGCATGAAAGTGAGATGGATCAGTTCATAAACGAAGTAGTTATTTTATCCCAAATCAACCATAGAAATGTGGTTAAGCTGTTGGGATGTGGCTTGGAGAAAGAAGTTCCCCTTCTCGTGTATGAGTTCATTTCCAATGGAACAATTTCCCAACATATCAATGATCCTGATGAAGATTTCATTCTTAGTTGGCCGATGCGTTTGAAAATTGTAGTTGATGTAGCTGGAGCCATTTCTTATCTACGTTCATATTCCTCCATTCCTAAATATCACAGGGATATCAAGTCTTCGAACATACTCTTGGATGAAAAATACATAGCAAAAGTTTCCAATTTTGGATCTTCGAAGGCCACTAGGATTGATCAGACACACTTGACTAGCTTTGTTCGTGGTAGATGAGGATATCTGGATCCAGAATACTTCCATTTGAATCAGTTTATAGATAAAAGTGATGTGTACAGTTTTGGGGTTGTCCTCGTAGAACTTTTGACGGGTAAGATGCCAATCTACAGGGATATTGAATCTATGGAGCAAAAGAGTTTAGCAATGGAATTCATACTTAAAGTACAAAACTCTCAAGTGTTTCACATCTTGGATCCTCAATTTGTGAACGAGGCCGAGGATGAGCTAACGATTGTTGTTAACCTAGCAAAACGGTGCTTAAATGACATCGGAAGAATGAGACCTACAATGAGAGAAGTCGCAATGACATTGGACATGATCATCAAGTCTCCAACTGAAATGCCTATGCAGCAGGACCAACCAAGTTTTCGGGATGAAGAATTCAACGAGAGTGTCATGTCTGAGATGAGTGATGTTGGTTTCATGTCAAGCCTACTCCCCGCTGGTGTTGCCAATTCTCTATACATTGATGTGCCGCCGCGATTGCATGACACCATATGAATTAGTTGTACAAACGTCGTTGGTATGGTAATGTTGGATTACTCCATTGGTTATATTTGTGTGAGATTGGAGGCATATTTACTAAATGTTTGTGGTTTTATTGTGATTTAAATAGTTCTTTCCATTTGACCATATATGTTTTGTAATGATTTTGTGTGGCTTGTTTGGCTAATTACTGAAAGTGAAATGAAGAATTTGATGGAAAAGTAGCTAGTCCTCCTCCATGTGATGGTAACTGGCCATTGCCTTGTTAATTTGTTATGCTTGGTTTGTCTTCAAACTTTTTATATCCCTCATTACTTATCTCAGCAACCAACAAATGAGAAATTTGTGCAATCTAGTGATTTTGTTTTTTGTTATAAATTTTTTTCCATTGTCCCTGAGATGTTAGATTAGACGAGGATCGAGCCACTCCATGCCCCACTGTGGCTCCCCCAGTTTATGTACCTACTTGTTTTTTTGTTATAAATTCATTTGTAATTTATTGGTTGATTTCGATTGAATATTTGCTCTTTTCGATCTAATCTTTTGTAGTTTTCAATCGGTTTTTAGGCTGAATGGTGTTCTTGGAAGATTGGTAGGAGTTGAAATGAATGCTTTGGAGTGCTGAATTGGGAGTATTTGAAAGTGGTGAAATTGGCAAATGTGAAGTCTCTGAAATTGAGCTGTTTGAAGGGTGTTTTCTTGTTCAGTAGTAGGGGTTGTTTTTTGGCTCAAAAAATGGCTAAATTCACATATTCTAGGGCTGTTTTAGCTGCTGATTATTGTCTCATTGGTTTAGGTTATATGGATTTGCTGTTTTGGAACCTTTTGTTGTTAGAAAAGGGTTTGATCTGCATGATGATGGCGCTTTGTAAGGTTAATGCTTGAGGATGTTTTCTAAGGCCAGTTTATTTATGGTAATGTGGGCTCTTGGTTGCGCAGTTTGAGGGATGTTTTGCAACCTTCCAGATGCTCGTAAAGGGGGTCGGTTAGGGTCTGTTTCAGAGTCAGTTGGGCTGCTCGATTGGC
The DNA here is from genome assembly GCA_037127255.1 of Persicaria tinctoria. Classification (NCBI taxonomy): domain Eukaryota; kingdom Viridiplantae; phylum Streptophyta; class Magnoliopsida; order Caryophyllales; family Polygonaceae; genus Persicaria; species Persicaria tinctoria. Next base: position 32,977,045 of record JBANSL010000012.1, on the reverse strand, counting down.
TGCTGCTTGAAGCTGCGATTGAGGGATGTTTTTGTTGTTTGCGTCTGCTGTTTGAGCTCGGTCTCCTGCAGAAAAGGGCTGCTTGATTGGCTACTGTTTGGGGCTGCAGAAGGGCTTGTAGGTTGTCGGGTTCCTTAGTTGCTAGCTAGCACTTTGTTTACATTTATTGGGGCTGTTCACATAGGTTATTTCTATGGGAAGAGGCTTTTCTGTTCAGCTTTTTAGGGCGTGTTTGAAAATACAACCGGCTCCGCGCACTGTTTGGCACCAGATTGTAGGGGACGCCGGTGGAGGTTGTGGGCGGTTCTGGTGCAGTTAAAACCACCGGTTCTACAACCTTGGGGATGGAAGGTTGTCGAGTCTTCAACCAGAGGATTTCCCCTGGTGCCCATCCTCTCCTTATTCCCCTCGTGCCCTTCCTCCCTCACGCAGCTAAATCCACTGTCTCCTTCTTCAGGCAATTTCGAGCGATTTCAAGGATAATCTCCACAAATTGGCTTCGATTAAGCTATTCCAGGCACACTTCTTCACCCTTCTTCTCTACTCTATCTTCCAAGCCTGTAATCAACTTGTTGGTGTTCCAATGGCCGCTGGAGCCGAGATTTCGGACTTTATCCGGTTAGGGTTTTGATAGAGATATTTTCGCAATCGTTAAATCCTATCAAATAGTTCTGAACTAACCTAACTAGTATAGCTTGGCAAGTACATGTTGAACCCAAAGAGACTTGTGCAATTCGTATGCTCAATTTGTATGCTAAAGTGAGAAGATATGAAAAGAGGGTTTTGGAAGTATGCAAAGTAACACAAAAATAAGCAAAGGATGTTGTTAGTAGGAGGAAATCGAGTTTAAAATATAATAAAATAGATCAAACTAGATTCGTGCCCACGCAAATGATTACAAGACTTCCTCCCAATGTAGCAGTGGGAAGTCAAGATCGATCCTCAAGGAAGCGTGTCAGCGGAAAATCTCACAAGTGGTTGTCGACTACAGAGGTACTCGACCTCGACTAGGTGGTAGTCGACGGGGGTCAGTACAGTCGATTCCGAGCAACAGAAGACTCTGGATGGTGGTCGACGTCGACTAGGCTTACTCGACGTCGAGTACGGTCTAGTCGACTTCGGGTTCTTGCAGAGACAGAAGCAACATCGATCTTGCTCGATCGAGAAATCAGTGGTCGACATCGACCAAGGGGTGATCGAAGTCGAGTAGGAACAGTAACTAAAATAAAAGACAAATCTTTTCGGAATTCGAAATAAAAATATGTAAAAGAACTTCCAAGATCGGGGTTTGCAACAACGATAACCAAACATGCATAAGGCAAGATAAATAACGATAATTATGCAAATTGCATCGAATGATCAAGCTTTCGCTTTTTCCAACAATTAAGAAACTCTTTCAAGAAACCCTAATTGTATCTACCGATTTTATGTTCATTAATTCAAGTTGTTAGCATGGATCTCCATTAAATGGGTAATAAACACATAACAGGTAGTAGATGCTCAAAACATGATAAAGGTCGGATCTTTACCTCAAACATGCATGGCTATCATCGGGCTCGCCCCGACCCTAGAAATGGGTGGACTACTCGCTCTTCATCGCAATCGCATACAGCATTGATGGAAAAGAAACCACTTGCATTAAATTAAACAAAACAGAGCTTACAACCAAAGGAAGCCAATTCCGCTCTCGCTTCACAAACTCCTCTTGGCCTCCACACTCTCTCTCTCTACCTCTTCTCCTTCTCTAGAATTGAATGAATAAAAAATAGCCTCATGGGCTTTATTTATAGGCTTCCAATCCTTCCTAATCAAGGAAGGAATTCTATCTATATCTCTATCTATCATAGAAGATATAATTCTACTTGGAAATAAATATATCTAAATAAGATAAAACTAGATAAATCCTAGGGTAATTGAATGTTCCACCCTTAGGATAAATAGAAAGATAAAAAGATAAAAATATCTAAATCTTCATGTGTTGGGAATCTCGTCTCGAAAATATCTCCATCGGATTCAGGATAGAACCTTAACAAGACTCGGACTAGCTCGATTTCGGGCACAGGTGGTAGTCGACTTCGACCAAGTCTAGTCGACGTCGAGTAGGGTGTACTCGATTTCTGGTAATCTTTAGCTTGTCGAGTGCTTCTATTCGTCGAGCTCGGATAACCGCCCAGTTCTAGTCGACCTCGAGTAAGATGTGGTTGACGTCGAGTACGGTGTGGTCGACGTCGAGTACGGCTCGTGCTCGGATTGTCTTCTTCTTCTGTCCTCGATCAAATCTTCTTCAGTTGTAGTCGACTTCGAGTAGAACCTGGTCGACGTCGAGTAGCTGTGTCAGCTCTCAGCATTCTGCTCAGTTCTTGAAACGCACTTTCCCGAGTCCTCGTTCGTCGGATTGACGCATATGAGCATGCGTTGGAAAGCTCTTTTCGAGGGCTACAAATCTCATAAAGACATCAAAGCTTGATTCAGAATGATGGATGTCGAAATATGGTCTTTTCTCCATCTGCACAATACTTAGTTTCTCCATGAGTTTCCTTTAGGCTCCAAATTGCGTCCGATTTCTGCGAAATTAAACATAAACTAGTGTAGACTCCATAATTTGGAAAATAAGCATAAACTACATAGATTCTATACTATTCTAACCCAGATGCATGAAATGTATACAGAAATCGATATAAAAGTCAATATAAAACATGGCACAAAACATGGACATCAGATGCAACGATGGTGATTGATAACAATATGTGAGAAACACGCTTGATTAATTAGTATCCACTCTCAATTTGGATTCCGATCCTTGAAATTCCCTAAACCTATTATTCTTGAGCAGCCTATTGTGAAAATCAATTGTACCTTGACAATAACTTTCAATTCCTTCCCTGCAATTAGTGAATATGTCAACCAGACTCTAAACACCCTTATTGATGAATAATCTAGAAACTATCCAGATTTAGTTCAACAATAGCAATGCGCACCAAGGTAATTCAATAGGAATAATTGAAATAAAGCAACTAGCAATAAACCAATTGTATCTTTATCTTCATGCAATCAAGCAAGTCAACTAGCCCTAGATGATCACAAGTTGCTACTACGATCTAAGTTCTTCGACTAGCGTCCCTATAGATCTAGTGATAGATTAAATTCAATTAGGTGGCCAATCCAATAGAACACAAACTTAATCATAAGCAATGGCAATGGAAGATAAAGGTTACTCAAAAGTAAATAGAGTAGAGAATATCTCACGGAATATCAAATCGAAAGCTTCAAACTAATTAATCAAACGAAAGAGGAGTTTAGTTCGCCATAGCACAAAAGCTCTCCTCTAGGGTTCTTCAATTGCTAAAACAGTTAATAATAATTCTCCTAAAAACCCCTTTAATAGACGTCCCAAAAGGGTTACAAAATAACCTAAACAAAACACCCACTGCTGCTTGGGAGGTGTTTTCAGAGCTTGTTGAGGGCTCTAGACAATTCAGCAAGGGACTACACGCTCGAGGGGTGCTTGCAGTTGACTCATCAACTTCCGCCTTACATAGCGATGTTGCGGAGTTGAAGGAGATGATGAAAAGGTGTGTGCTACATGGAACTCCATAGCAACTTAAGGCAAGTGGAATTGGCGCGGATCCATATCATCCTACAGACACATGCCCAATTCTGCAAGAGCCAAGTGTTGAGTTGAATGTCGTGGGAGGTTTTGTGCCACAAAGACCCAGGTTTGGTAATTATGCTAATTCTAATAATTTCAATGCTAATAATTATAATGCAGGCTACCAACAGGGCTATGGTTATGTGAACCAACAACCCCCGCTCAACCAACAAGGAGGGCCCCATTTTAGACCCCAATAGCAATATGACAGCATTGACAGGCAAAGGGACCCCCCACAAGGCAACACAACACCGGATGATCCATTAAAGGCGCTAGTTGAGCAAAATAAGCAACTCATGCAGACGGTTATGTTGCAGGCTGAGCATAGCAAGACCTTAGAGAAACAAGTGAGCTAATTGGCTCAAACGATGAGCAAACTCCAGGCACGTGATTCGGGCAACCTACCATCTCAAACAGTGGTTAATCCAAAGAAGAACGTGAGCACAATGACATTGAGGAGTGGTAAGGAGCTTATTGGCACAACACAAGATAATGAAGAAGGGCACATGGGTACGCAGGAAGAAGAAGATGAAGATCTGCAGGCAAATGACCGCGCCCGCGGCCTCTTAGCCGCGCCTGCGGTCATGACAGAGAGGCAGAAGTTGACAACTCCGTTGAGCCGCCCTCGCGGCCCCTCAACCGCGCCCGCGGCCCATTTGCTGGCACACAGGACAATTATGTTCATCTAGATTTTCCACCACTCAGCTCGAGCAAGCCCATTCCTCCCTTCCCCGAGGCATTAAGTGAGACAAGGAAACCTAAGAATGACAAAGAACTCTTCGACACTTTCAGTATGTGTGAGGTAAACATCCCTTCGCTCAAATTGATTAAGTCTATTCCTCGTTATGCTAAGTTTCTAAAAGGAATTTGTACGATAAAGAGGAAACAGAAATAAAAGGCAAAGAAGAAGGTGAAGGTAAGTGCAAACGTGTATGCTATTTTGCAACGAAGAATTCCTTACAAGTGTGGTGATCCAGCCATATTTAGTATTCCATGTGAGATAGGTGCATTAAAATTTGATAGGGCTATGCTTGATTTAGGTGCATCTATTAATGTTTTGCCTTATTACTTGTACAATTCTTTGGGATTAGGACCATTGCAGGACACTACGACACTTATTCAATTGGCTGACTGTTCCACTGTGAGCCAAGAGGGGTAGTTAAAGATGTTTTGGTTAAACTCAACGAGCTTATATTTCCTGCAGATTTCTTTGCTCTAGATATGAAATGTGACAATGTTGTGGTCCCTATTTTGTTAGGTAGACCATTTCTTAAAACTTCTATGACTAAGATTGATGTTTATGATGTCTCTCTAACAATGGAGTTTGATGGGGAGAAAGTGACATACAATATTGATGATGTTATTAAGCAAACTTCTGATGTTCATTCGTTATGTTTGTCAGATGTTATTGAGTTATTGAGTCATTGTTTCAGGATGTTCCTAAAGATTGTAGCTTGTACGCTAACACACAAGGAAATGCAGGGAAGAGAGACGGTTGTTTTGGGAAGTCCACCCAGTCACCTAATCCTAAGCTTTTAACGCTAACCTCGCATAGTGACAAATGTCTATTTGGTATACATGATTCATTTATGAAAGGGAATGTAGGCCACCTTGGAAGGGATAACAAGGATGTAGTTAAAAAGTTGGTTCTCAAGGAACCAGACCCTGAGATTTGAGCTTTGAATAAGTCGAGCCAATGACATAAAACAAAGGCGCTGCTCGGGAGGCAACCCGAGGTAAGTAGGTTTATTCATAATTTGCTTTTATTGCAATATTTATTTATTAGTAGGTAGTTTGGGTGTTTTCGGCAAGACACTAACATTTCAGAATAAGTAAGAGAAGAACGCAAGGACAATGAGCCGTGTCCGCGGCCCAAGAACCGCGCCCGCGGCCTTCAGAATATCAGGAAAGGTTGGCATACATACGGAGCTGCGCCCGCTGCCTACCTATCGCGCCCGCGGCCCTTCCCCTGCAGCAACTGCCGAATGTGCCTTAGTTGTGTTGTAGTTTATGCTTTTCCCGCCACCGCCATGAGTTTCATTGTGAGTTTTCCTTTTCTTTTCCTCTTTCATGCTAATTCTTGTATTTGTCTTTATCTTCATTGAGGACAATGAAAGACTTAAGTGTGGGGAGGTTATTAGCTAGGATTTAGGTTTTAAATTGCATTAGATAACATGTTTATTTTCGTTGCATGTTTATTTCATATTATTTCATTGCATGTTTATTTCATAGTATAAAAAAAATCATGCATTAGTTAAGTTTAGGTCTTATTTTCCCACATGAAAGATCGCTTGTCCTCTATATTTTATTTGTGATTTATGATGCCCCATGACTCACTTGGATTGTTGAAGCTTTGATTTAGTACTTTCATATTTTAGTGAGCATGGTTTATTGATGATTGAGCATATATGACTCTTGGATTTGGGTGACATTGAGATTCTGTACAAATTACCTCGTGAGACTATTTTGGCCTATTTTAGGACAATCTATAATGTGTCCTCTTGTTTGTTGAGTGTACTCTCTTTGATTGCTTCCTCTTTGACTTGCATTTAGATATATTTTTCAAGGCTGCATTTTATTATTTCTGCGCATGGCTAACACATGATTGAGGCACCTTTATTAGCCCTATTTGACTCATTCCCACCTTACATATTATCCATTGCTTGAAGCCCATTTGAGCTTGATTTCCTATTCTGTTGTAGCTCCACAAAATTTATCCATGTCCAATTATAGCCTGACCCCATCCGGGAATTTAGGAATAGTTGGTGAATATCTATATTGTGGATGATGGTTCCAGTGATGGATGATGTGATTTGAGGTATGTTTATGATACGTTTAGTTGTTTCTTACTAGTGCTTATTACTTGGACCTAAGGAGGATAAAATTCACTTATGGGTAAAAGTCAAGGAAAATCAATTAATATAGCAAGAAAAAAAAGGAAAAAAAAATAACGGAAAGAGTTGAGTATGCTTGTAGAGTTGTATGCTTGAGATTGGGATTGTATGACATGGTAGAGATATGGTATGAGTTGATGAGTAGTGGTGTGCAATTTGGTGATTTCCTTAGTTCCCGGATTATGAGCACCACATGGCCTAAAAATGTCCATACCTTATGTTTTCTACCTTGGCCCCATTACAACCTGATTGAAAGACCTCATGATTTTTGTTGTGTGGAGTCACCAGCCGTGGAGAATTAGAACACTGGTGCAAGTCTCTTGTAGATAAGCTTTCAAAGATTGAGTTTTGATCGTAAAATTGTTAACCCTAAACATGAGTGAGAGTGAAACACATACCTAGTGAGGTGCAGAATTGACATGTTTGCTTGAGTTTATTGGTTACAAAATATGTGCAATGATGTTGTCAATTTATGATGTTTACTTCCCTTTCATTTCTAAAGGAACAGTTGGGGTGGATGCGTGAAGGGTTTGTCTATGGGGTGATATGATGTTGTTTTCATTGCTTGAGGACAAGCAAAGGTTTAAGTGTGGGGGAATTTGATAGCATGCATTCATATAGGTGTTATAGGACCTATCTAGCATAGTTTAGGTGTAAATAATGTCCTCGTTAGTATTAATTTGTGAGTTTGATTATTGTGGTTATGGAAGCGGAATCTACACATATTTGTGGTTAATTTCAGATATGAGAAACTTGGATGGGAGAGGCATGAAGTGTAACAGTGGGATCACAAGAGTCGAGCAAAGAGCTAAGGAGAAGATTGGAAGAATGCTGTGAACAAGTGATCCGCGCATGCGGCCTAGAAGCCGCGCCCGTGATCAACGCTGAGATGTGAAAGGTTGACCAAGTCCTAAGCCGCGGCCGACCAATAGGTCACGAGTTCGAATCCCCCCTCCCCCAATATTGTAATGGCCTAAGTGTCTACCTTTGAACTAAACAAAATGAAAGCAATTTTTTAAAATTAAAATAGTTAAAATTTGTGATTTAAAAAAAAATAAACCTCTTAACTACCGCAAGGCCATAAATCAAGAGCCTTAGGGCAACTCCCATAGTAAGCCAAAATATGGGTTTTGGCCAAATTTTACTCTCACCTTAGGCCAAAATCCGTTTTAGCCTTTTTGAAGTTGGCCTAATTCCAAAATAAATGTCAAATTTGGCTTCCACTTTTGGATGGCTGACGAAACCCGTTTTTGAAGAATCCCTTGTCGGCGGATTCCGGGATCAAGTTGCACGCTGGCGAGCTCAGACGATCGGGCTTACCTGAGACGCGCGACAAAATTACCGTCGGCGTACCCGAACCTGTGCCGATCCGAGCTCAAGCTACCCGCGGACAACCGTCCTCCCGGTGGGGCTCCATCGAACGTCGGTCTAGCCGAGACTAATCCCGCTTGAAAAAGGGGGGCTCATGGCCAGGGAATCCGGCCTAAGCCTTCTGAGATTCCAGTTTCCGACCCCTTCAAATTATGCTACACCTTCTTATTTATAGTACAAGCACACCTTCATGCAAGTTAACTCGTCGCCAAGTGTCACTTGCCTCGTGACATGTGGGAGGGAGGCATGGATGCCAAGTGTCAAATGCCTTGTGACATATGGGAGGGAGGCATGGATGCCAAGTGTCACATGCCTTGTGACATATGGGAGGGAGGCATGGATGCCAAGTGTCACATGCCTTGCTTGTCAGAGTCGTAGACGGTTTATCATCCGCGTATGTCATGAGTTTCTATATTGACCGGCATTCGCCCACTTTTCATGTTTATAAGGTTCTATTTATATAGCGGGGAACCTTATTTATTTATGATATTTGTGAATATCATTTTATATTTCGGGCATCATCACAGCTCCTCGAATTTCAGTTAAGTCGCGACTAAACTGGGGTTCGATAATGATGCATCATATGCACGCGTTTCTCATTCATATTCCCCGTTCGAGAGGGGCTTAGTTTTATTTCCGTGATCTTACAAAGTTACCAACGGAGGCCCTCTGTCACTCGAGAGGGACTTAAGTTATACTCGTTTAAGAGTTATCTCCGCGAGCTTTCAAAGCTACCAGCGGAGGCCCTCTATCACTAGAGAGGGACTTCGTTTATACTCGTTTAAGAGTTATCTCCGCGAGCTTTCAATGCTACTAGCGGAGGCCCTCTGTCACTTGAGAGGGACTTCGTTTATACTCGTTTAAGAGTTATATCCGCGAGCTTACAAAGCTACCAGCGGAGGCCCTCTATCACTAGAGAGGGACTTCGTTTATACTCGTTTAAGAGTTATCTCCGCGAGCTTTCAAAGCTACCAGCGGAGGCCCTCTGTCACTTGAGAGGGACTTCGTTTATACTCGTTTAAGAGTTATCTCCGCGAGCTTACAAAGCTACCTGCGGAGGCCCTCTATCACTAGAAAGGGACTTCGTTTATACTCGTTTAAGAGTTATCTCCGCGAGCTTTCAAAGCTACCAGCGGAGGCCCTCTGTCACTTGAGAGGGACTTCGTTTATATTCGTTTAAGAGTTATCTCCGCGAGATTACAAAGCTACCAGCGGAGGCCCTCTGTCACTTGAGAGGGACTTCATTTATACTCGTTTAAGAGTTATCTCCGCGAGCTTACAAAGCTACCAGCGGAGGCCCTCTATCACTAGAGAGGGACTTCGTTTATACTCGTTTAAGAGTTATCTCCGCGAGCTTTCAAAGCTACCAGCGGAGGCCCTCTGTCATTTGAGAGGGACTTCGTTTATACTCGTTTAAGAGTTATCTCCGCGAGCTTACAAAGCTACCAGCAGAGGCCCTCTGTGACTTGAGAGGGACTTCGTTTATACTCGTTTAAGAGTTATCTCCGCGAGCTTATAAAGCTACCTGCGGAGGCCCTCTGTCACTCGAGAGGGACTTCGTTTATATTTCCTATCTGGGAGACAAGTTCTATGACCAGATGCCCGTCGCGGATCAAGCTCCATCGTCCTGGGACCTATATAATATTCGATCCGGGAGGGTCATGCTACGACCGGATGCCCGATGCGGAGCAAGCTCCAGCGTCCTGGGACTTATATAATATTCGATCCGGGAGGCTCATGCTACGACCAGATGCCCGACGTGGAGCAAGCTCCAGCGTACTGGGACTTATATAATATTCGATCCGGGAGGCTCATGCTACGACCGGATGCCCGACGCGGAGCAAGCTCCAGCGTCCTAGGACTTATATAATATTCGATCCGGGAGGCTCATGCTACGACCGGATGCCAGTGACGAAACCCGTTTTTGAAGAATCCCTTGTCGGCGGATTCTGGGATCAAGTTGCACGCTGGCGAGCTCAGACGATTGGATGCCCGACGCGGAGCGATATCACGCGTTAAGGGGCTTAATAAAATATCTGATCCAGGAGGCTTTCTCTACGACCGGATGCCCGACGCGGAGCGAGATCACGCGTTAAGGGGCTTAATAGAATATCTGATCCGGGAGGCTAGCTCTACGACCAGATGCCCGACGCGGAGCGAGATCACGCGTTAAGGGGCTTAATAAAATATCTGATCCGGGAGCCTTGCTCTACGACCGGATGCCCGACGCGGAGCGAGATCACGCGTTAAGGGGCTTAATAATATATCTGATCCGGGAGGCTTGCTCTACGACCGGATGCCCGACGCGGAGCGAGATCACGCGTTAAGGGGCTTAATAAAATTTCTGATCCGGGAGGCTTGCTCTACGACCGGATGCCCGACGCGGAGCGAGATCACGCGTTAAGGGGCTTAATAAAATATCTGATCCGGGAGGCTTGCTCTACGACCGGATGCCCGACGCGGAGCGAGATCACGCGTTAAGGAGCTTAATAAAATATCTGATCCGGGAGGCTTGCTCTACGACCGGATGCCCGACGCGGAGCGAGATCACGCGTTTAAGGGGCTTAATAAAATATCTGATCCGGGAGGCTAGCTCTACGACCGGATGCCCGACGCGGAGCGAGATCACGCGTTAAGGGGCTTAATAAAATATCTGATCCGGGAGGCTTGCCCTACGACCGGATGCCCGACGCGGAGCAAGATCCTGCGTCCTGGGACTTAAAGACAAAGTATAGTCCGGGAGCTCAATGCGTCAACCAGATGCCCGTCGCGGAGCAAGCTCCAGCGTCCTGGGACTAAAAGTGTAGTCCGGGAGCTCAATGCGTCCACCAGATGCCCGACGCGGAGCAAGCTCCCGCGTCCTGTGACTTAAAGTGTAGTCCGGGATCTTCATGCGTCCACCGGATGCCCGACGCGGAGCAAGCTCCTGCGTCCTGGGACTTAAAGTGTAGTCCGGGAGCTCCATGCGTCCACCGGATGCCCGACGCGGAGCAAGCTCCTGCGTCCTGGGACTTAAAGTGTAGTCCAAGAGCTCCATGCGTCCACCGGATGCCCGACGCGGAGCAAGCTCCTGCGTCCTGGGACTTAAAGTGTAGTCTGAGAGCTCCATGCGTCCACCGGATGCCCGACGCGGAGCAAGCTCCTGCGTCCTTGGACTTAAAGTGTAGTCCGGGAGCTCCATGCGTCCACCGGATGCCCGACGCGGAGCAAGCTCCTGCGTCCTGGGACTTAAAGTGTAGTCCGGGAGCTCTATGCGTCCACCGGATGCCCGACGTGGAGCAAGCTCCTGCGTCCTGGGACTTAAAGTGTAGTCCGGGAGCTCCATGCGTCCACCGGATGCCCGACGCGGAGCAAGCTCCTGCGTCCTGGGACTTAAAGTGTAGTCCGGGAGCACCATGCGTCCACCGGATGCCCGACGCGGAGCAAGCTCCTGCGTCCTGGGACTTAAAGTGTAGTCCGGGAGATCAATGCGTCCACCGGATGCCCGACGCGGAGCAAGCTCCTGCGTCCTGGGACTTAAAGTGTAGTCCGGGAGCTCCATGCGTCCACCGGATGCCCGACGCGGAGCAAGCTCCTGCGTCCTGGGACTTAAAGTGTAGTCCGGGAGCTCCATGCGTCCACCGGATGCCCGACGCGGAGCAAGCTCCTGCGTCCTAGGACTTAAAGTGTAGTCTGGGAGCTCAATGCGTCCACCGGATGCCCGACGCGGAGCAAGCTCCTGCGTCCTGGTACTTAAAGTGTAGTCCGGGAACTCCATGCGTCCACCGGATGCCCGACGCGGAGCAAGCTTCTGCGTCCTGGGACTTAATAAAATACATGATGTGTGCAATTTACCGGATGGGCTCGATTCTACCATTACAATCTAAGCCTGAAAATAAGGATGAATATGCATGCACCAACATATGAACACACTCATCGCGGCCGACATATGAACACATATTTACGTATGCCTCAGATCATGTCATTCACATCGCAAACTGTATTATCAATGCATGATCCAATGACAAACTACTATATGCCTAATTGTATATAGAAGTCATAAATTTATACTTATAATGTGGCCGACTTCTTTACGAAAATTGTACATATACAAACGGAACAACATGCAAGTCAGCCTTGAAAGTAAATCTTTAGATCGTTGTGAAGGTATAATCAATATCAGGCTTTGTTTCCACCATTACAACTTGAAGTTTGGAAACAAAGATGAATAAGCATGCACCAACATAAAAACACACATATCTCCAATTGAAACCTTACTAAGTCAATCGATCGCAAACGGAATTAAGAGAGAAATTCCCAACCGATCGGAGTTTAAATGGATTGTTTGTTACCTCTTAGCGTGAGAGTGTTCCCACAAACGACGCCAATGACGAAACCCATTTTGAAGAATCCCTTGTCGGCGGATTCCGGGATCAAGTTGCACGCTGGCGAGCTCAGACGATCGGGCTTACCTGAGACGCGCGACAAAATTACCGTCGGCGTACCCGAACCTGTGCCGATCCGAGCTCAAGCCACCCGCGGACAACCGTCCTCCCGGTGGGGCTCCATCGAACGTCGGTCTAGCCGAGACTAATCCCGCTTGAAAAAGGGGGGCTCATGGCCAGGGAATCCGGCCTAAGCCTTCTGAGATTCCAGTTTCCGACCCCTTCAAATTATGCTACACCTTCTTATTTATAGTACAAGCACACCTTCATGCAAGTTAACTCGTCGCCAAGTGTCACTTGCCTCGTGACATGTGGGAGGGAGGCATGGATGTCAAGTGTCACATGCCTTGTGACATATGGGAGGGAGGCATGGATGCCAAGTGTCACATGCCTTGTGACATATGGGAGGGAGGCATGGATGCCAAGTGTCACATGCCTTGCTTGTGAGATTCGTAGACGGTTTATCGTCCGCGTACGTCATGAGTTTCTATATTGACCGGCATTCGCCCACTTTTCATGTTTATAAGGTTCTATTTATGATATTTGGGAATATCATTTTATATTTCGGGCATCTTCAAAGGCCAAAGCCTATATATATATATATATATATATATATATATATATATATATATATATATATATATATATATATATATATATATATATAGGTAAAGGTTCAAATGAAAATGTGGCTTAAGATGAAAATCCCTCTTAAAGTGAAAATAGTCTAATTTGGATGTAAATGGGCCTAATTTTGGTGTAAATGGGCCTAATTTTATTAGTAAATGAGAAAATAGTTAAATGACCCTAATTATGGGATAAATTTCACACGCCCCCCCCCCCAAACTTTCCATTCTTACGAATATTGCCCTTATTTCAATTATGAAAATTACATATTTTAGCCCGTAATTTTTATTTGAAATAATATTGTTAGGTGCAACTATAGTATTAAAAAAATACAACAAGAATGTTACATCACACTTTTTGTCTTTATTTTAAAAAGGGAAAAAGATGAGATTACAAAATATAAAGTGAACAAATAATACAATAAATGTTATTATTTATAAATGTGCATTTTCATAATGTGTCATACCAAAAATTTTCTTTAATGCAACATGTGCCATTAAAAGCCTATTAGCTCAAAAAATGGTATAGTGATGTGCCCATGCATAAAGGTTCGAGTTCAGAATCCCGCATAAGCTATTTATTGTTGCTTTTTTTGTGTTCCCGTTCATGAATAAGATTATAAAGTGCAATAATAAAATGATAATGTGCACAAATAAGATGATATAATGCATATATAACATTATATTGTGCAAATATAACTTTAAGTTGTGCAAATATAACACTATATTTTGCAAATGTAACATTATATTGTGCATATCTAATAATATAATGTTACGTTGTGCACATATAATATTATCTTGTGCGAATATAACATTATATTGTGCAAATGTAACTTTAAGTTGTGCAAATATAACACTATGTTTTGCAAATGTAACATTATGTTGTGCATATCTAATAATATAATGTTACGTTGTGCACATATAATATTATGTTGTGCGAATATAACATTATATTGTGCAAAATACAACTTTAAGTTGTGCAAATATAACACTATGTTTTGCAAATGTAACATTATGTTGTGCATATCTAATAATACAATTGTGCAAAAGTAAGATAGGATTGTGCAGAAGTAGTATACAATTGTGCATAACTAAGATTATAATGTGCATGATTAACAATTTGCGATTTTTGCGCTCTTGTCTATTATGTAACCTATGTGGGATTTGAACCCACATCTTTGTGCAAACGCACATTGCTCTACCAATTGAGCTAATAGGCTAAATTATGATTTTCATGCTAAAATAGAAGAACCTAATCGACCTAAAGCATATCGCAATAAAATTCTAAAATCCAATTAGATCATGATCCATAAACAATTTGACAATGCTATGAAGATGAAATTAGCTCCAAATCAACTCAACAACACAACCATATCATCAATTTCAGTCAATTTTGCTTTTGGCAAAAAGCCCCAAATTTTAAAACATATCGCAATATAAAATTCTAAAATTCAATTAGCTCATGATCCATAAACAATTTGAAAATGATACGAACATGAAATTAGCTCAAAATCAACCCAACAACACAACCATATCATCAATTTCAATCAATTTGGCTTTTGGAAAAAAGCCCCAAATTCTAAAGCATATCGCACTATAAAATTCTAAAATCCAATTAGCTAATGATCTATAAACAATTTGACAATTATATGAACATGAAATTAGCTCAAAATCAACCCAACAACACAACCATATCATCAATTTCAATCAATTTAGCTTTTGGCAAAAAGCCCCAAATTCCGCTCCTAAATCAAACCCTAGGTTTTCAATCTCAACCTAAATCATTCAAACAATCTAAATAATTGTAATAAACAAGTTTAGAGATAGAAATCATACCAAATTCGAGTTGAAACAAGGAGCAAAATCGGGATTTCGAAGGTATTCCGAGCCAAAAATGTCGAACAACACTTATGGGGGAGATGGGCTCGGTGTGAGCTCGGCTGGGCTTGAACCATGTGGGTTCCGGTCTCGGGGGGTGTGGCAGAGGGAGGGGGTTCGAGCAGGTGGTGGCTGGTGGCCGGAGGTGGCTCGTGGGCGGCGTGGTAGGCCGACAACGAAGCTGCGCGCTGGTGGGAGCTTCGAGCAGGCCGGCCACGTCTGGGCTCGTCGGGGCGGCTCGAACCAGGCCAAGCCAGGGCTCGGGGGGTGCGCACCGAGGTGGGCTCGAGGGCAGCTAGTCGCTGGTGTCCGGAGGTGGCTCGAGGTGGGTGTGGGTGCGTGAATATAAAAAATAAATATTAAGTCGCTTAAAGTACTAAAGAAGAAAAAACAAATATAAAATGCAACAAGCAACTATTGAATCATGGTCACATTTAATATTCTGGTAGATCCACATTACTCTCTTCAAATCGAAATGATAACAATAGAATCGAGTGACGGAAATGAGATGTGAAAGTTCTAAATTTTATGAGTATTTATAGAAAATTAGCCTGCCAAAATTGGCCTACGGTGGGAACAACCAAACTACACAATAGGCCAAAAGATAATATTTCATAAAATATTCTCTTTTGGTAGGCTATTTCCGCTAACCATTATGGCCTACGGGGAAAGATGCTCTTAATTTAAAGTATTTTTCATTTTAGCTTTTGAAAAAAAAAAATTCCTAAGATTCACACTTTTTTCCCATTTTGATAAAAACTCTTTCCAAATTTAGTTTTTTTTTAACCTAGGTTTAAGGACATATGTTATAAAGACTATTATTTGGTGTTTCTAACCTATATCCTTAGGATATAAATTAGGTTGCAAAAATCGACGAGGAGATTGTAGGATCATCATAGCTCGTAGATATTTTGGGTATCCGGGGATCGGTATTTTACAACTTTGTGGATGCTAGACCTTGAGCCACCGTAAAGGGCCCATTTGTTTGATAATAACAACAATAACATCCTAGTATATTCCACAATGATGCAGGGTTGGGATCAAGATACACGGATCAAGATACACGCATCTTTTATCTCGAATAAGTCAAGAGGGTGTTTGTTTGATCATACGCTGCGAAATTAAGATGAGTGTGATAACTGCCGTACAAAAATTACAGGTTGCAATTGGAGTTTTTCATGAACATATTTCGTGAAAATAAGTACAGGGAAGGGAAAAGGCAAGAATCACTTGGGATCACTGGAGTCCTTTGGCCTGATACTATTATGCAGTCTTGACATCCATTTCTTCTGTGAAGAGGTGAGATCAAAGATCCCTGCTTTCGATGAAGCTTGTCGAGATGCTCCTGCTGGTGGAAGTTCAGCAGGAAGAGCTGCAGCAGCGCTTGTAAACGCGTTCAAAATAAGGAATGCTAAAATGGGAGACAAATCCAAGGTCCCTCCTAGTGGTGGTATGATTCCACGAAATATGTTCAAGTAGGGGTCACACAAGGTGCTGAAATACACAGTGATCAAAATATAAATATTGGAGAGACCCATGAAATTAAATTAGATAAATATATGTAAATAAAACTTCGCAAAGAACACAAGAAATCAGACATTGAAAGATTAGCACGGACTGAGCAGAAATATAAACAACTCTATGGACATTAGGGTATGTTTGGCATGTCAAGATTTAATCGAGCTTAAATTTAAAATCTAGATGAAACTGTTGACGAAAATCTTGAATTTATTGAATTGTTAATCTTTGCGGATAGTAAATAGGTAAAATCTTCTTTGGCAAGACAAATTGAACTCAGTTTTTTTTCAAAGTTGTTTCCTTGAAAGCCGCGAAAAGCTCTCCCACACTGCTTTGAAAAGCTTTCCTGAAAGCATTACTCGACACTCATTGATTACATCTTACTCAGCTTACAGCAAATTTGCAGCTTCAGCTTATTGGATGCAGGCCAGCCAACAAGCATTCCCACAACTAACTTGTAGCTAACATTTCAACTAAAACATTGAGGATGTTTATTTCAGCTAGACTGGAAAGCATTTCCAAGGATACAGCAGTAATTTGTTAAGAAAAGGCCAATTGAAGGATTTTGATTTCCTGATACAGATAAGCTCGAAAATTGATAAACAAGCAGAAGCACACACATTCACACTCGTTCCAAAAGAGAGTGTTTTCATTTACATACCTGAGGGGGCTTACGACAGCTGGTGGAGCATTGGGAAACCAGGTCAAAACAAGCCTGACAACCAACAGAGTATTGTATATATTCAGGAAATTGAGTATTCCATTTGTAACCACAATTCCAGCAACTGAATCGCCAGGAAGAACAGCAGCAAAGTTGTGAGTAGAAAGAGAATTCAAGTTCTTGCAGTTTCTGTGTTGCATCTGTCAGTAATGATCATTTCACAAACACAATTAACATGCAAAAGTGAAGGTAATGTCTCATTAACAGAAAATACAAGACACATTCGAAAAAGAATATCCTACAGAAGAAAAAGGAGAAGAAATTTAACATCTGAAATTTTTTATATGATCACCTATGTCCTAATTGGGCTAATCTACTTTTCTAACAACTATGTAATATTTGAAACTCTTGGAAAATAGGCTCATGGATCCAGCATCACCTTCTTAGGCAAGCATTATCCTTCCCATTGAAAAACTTTCATCTAGAACAGAACAAACACATGGAATTAATTTTGTTGATACTTTTACAAATGACATGTACGGGTATTGTGTTCTAAAGATATTATTATTATTATTTTCTAATTTACCCAACAGCTTGAAGGAAAATTGAACAAATTTTCCAGATTGATCTTCTATAGGGTTGTCATGTTTCCTCTTCTTTGCTTCCTCCCTCCATTCCACCCCATCATTCCCTCATTTTATTGTAGGCTCATTAGTAATGATAGTAATTAGAGAGTTTCCATAGTACCTAACACCATCGAACTGGTGAAATAATATTTTCATTGATGATTTATGGCCAGTTCATTACGAGTGTCTGATTTTGTTTCTTGGTCATTATCTATATAAAAAGAAGATTAAAAAAAATGCTATAATGCAATAAGCTAAACTTAAATATCTAATGAAGTATGATCACTTCAGGCCAATGCAGAAGCAGTTAAAAGCAGACCCAGAGCACCTCTACAGAACTGTAAGGTACTGTCCATTTTTTAAAGATACCTGTTTTCTCAACCAAATCTTCTCGAAAACAGTATTAGTTGTAATTAATCCAAACCCATATAGCCCCCGCTTGGTTGAACACTATGGAAGGGGAAGGAAACAAATCTAGTCCACTTACGAATTTGTATTATTCATTAATTATATTTATAATTTATAATCTCGTCCTCTTCTTCTCTTATTCGATGAAAAATCAGTTTCATGCCCCTCATTTCATTCCCCATGTCAGATATGGGGTTCAAAATAAGGAAATCTTTCCCGGACACCCTCCTCTGTAGTCATAAAAATTAAGCACATGTACATAATAATACATAGAAATCCTGACACAAAATGGCTCCAGGTTGCCTTAATTATGTTTGTTTCTATCAGAAGTGACCTCAACCACAATTATAATTCATAGCAACCATAAAACCAAAATTTCTTAAGTTCTTCTGGGTACTATTTCACAACAGAACATTACCTATGGCTACGGCTGCACTGACATGGAATTCACTGGTGGTCCAGTGGAATAACTGACAATGTCAGACTTCAGCTAGGAAATTCCAGGTCCCATCCATATCTCACAGTTTGCATTATGCAATGGAAACCAATAGCCAATCGGGATTCCAAAAGTCACAATTCCGACATAAATTTAGTAGTTGTAAAGCTTTCAAAATGTATGTGATAAGATATCAAATTTCTCTCAATGAGCCGAAGTACAGAAATCCTCTCTCCCAATCACAGCCTCTTAGAGCCTGAAACCGCTATGCCGTAGCTCCAATGCAAGCACTTACTTACTTATCACTAAACCTAAGCTAGTAAGCTGATTGCAATTGGGAAAAAAAAGACACTGACTGTTAAAGAGGAAAAAAAATCGCGATTCAAGCAACAATAGACCGAGAGAACGCAGTACCTACCTGACAGAAAGCATTGAATTCCGAAGTGATAGAAGAGAATTTCTGAAAGAGTGGGTTCTGAGATGCGAGTTGGTGAGCCAATCGGAGGCATTTCTCCACATTCACAGCGACTGAAGTGTCAATCTTACGAACAAGGGTGGAGGCGGCGTCCGCAATCTTGTGGGGCTTGAAGAATTGGTGGATGAACAAAGGTGAATGAATAAATGGCGGGGCGACAAAGACGCCACCGGAGCTTCCAGTCGGAATCTTGGACTTCTCGGCCGAGGACGGAGAGACCATTTCGTTGTCTTCTCCACAAGGACGGGCGAGGAGAGGTGGGAGAGTGAGGGCGTAACTGATGCCCGATGGGGTTCGACGAGGATAACGGATAAGAGTTTTCGTTTGGATGCAGCGACTCATCTCTTTGTGTTTTAAGATCGAACCGCTGCGTTTAACGCCGTCAATAACTCATTTCCTTTGGTACCTCTCCTCGTTTCGTTATTGGATCTGAATGTTTTGGTCTCTCCTCATTTCGTTATTGGATCTGAATGTTTTGGTTTGTGGAAGGGTGTTCTTAAAGCAGTGGAACACAACATTACGCATATCTGTATTGAAGGCGATAATCTCAAGATTATAAAAAGTCTTATTGCGGACGCTTCTTGCTTTGATGATATAGAGATGCTCTTATTCGACTCTGTGTGTGCCTTAAGGCAATTTTCTAAATTTGAGATCTCTCATATCTATAGGCATGGCAACCGAGCTGTTGACCGTCTATCTCACATCGGGATTGATTTATCTGGCTCTTCTATCCCTACAGATGCAGTTCTTTGTAGTATCATTTGAAATGATGTTCTTGACTAGTTTGTTTTGCATAAAACAAATTCTTTCATGTTAAAAAATAAATAAATAAATGTAAAAGTGGAGGAGTTTAGGGATTGTTTTCTCCCCTCCTCTCCAGCACCACCTCCACCTTCATTAAAGAGGTCCACCTCCTCCATATCCGCTACATCCTCTCACAAAGGTAGGAGATTTTCTCATACCTCCACCCCATTTCACCCACCTCTTAAAAAAGAGTTTTAGAAGACATGCCCTTAGTGGGGTAGGAGGCTACTAGGAGGTGGAGGTGAATGGGGACTTGGGTGAAACTTGGGGTTATCTCACTACAAGTTCGTTTTGGGTGCTTAGTGACCTGATTCTAGGGCTGATATACGAGCTAACAAGCTCGAGCTCGAGCCTCATTTTCTCGAGCCGAGTCGATCTCGAGCTACTCACAAAATGTAGATATGTGATTCAAATTGAATGGAGTCCAAAAGGCAAAACGGATGACAAACTCTTTAGAAGAAGAGGTTAAATAAAACCTAGGGACAGAACTGTAATTTCACCTACGAAACGAGATATACGCCCTATTTACAAAGGGATAAATAAAACTTATTTACATGGGGTTAAATAAAACATAGGGGAGAACTGTAATTTCACCCATAAAATGATCTATACGAGCTAATCGAGCCGAGCTTGAGCTTAGAATTCTGCTCAAGCTTGGTTCATATTTAATTCGAGCGAGCCTGAGTCGAGCTTTTTTCGAGCCGAGCTCGAGCTACTCGGCTCAAGTAACAGCCCTACCTGATTCTCTTTTTGTAATTTTCATTACACATATCTATATACTATGTTCAAGGTTCTAAATATCGGGTATCGGGGCCATATCAATTATGAGTAAAAATGATATATCGTATCGGTTATGAGTAAAAAGGATATATCAAATTTATCAGTTTCGCTAATTTTTAATTATAAATATTATATTTATACTTCAAAAATTAAAAACACACATGAAAAATGAATATTTAAATTACAAAATTACCAAATAAACTTGACAAAATAAAAACAATTTCATTCATAAAGGCTAAAGTTACCTTATCAAAGTTGACAATTCTAAAAGCATCCGCATTCGTGAAACCCCTTCGGGTTCCTATCTGCATTCGTGAAACCCCTCCGGGTTCCTTAACTTTACTTTTTATATTTCTCTCTCCTTAAAAACCCAATACAATTTTTCACCCACATCCCTAAAACTCTTTAAAACCCTATTTTATTTTATTTTATCGGGACCAACCTATTTTTTTCCTCTCACTCCCTCAGTCCCTCCTCATGTTGGCCCACCTCCTCTCCTTTTTCTTTCTCTTTCTTGGTGTTTAAAGGTTTCTTAGTAGAAAACTCATCAAATCATTCCTAAACCCCTCCCCCCTCTTCTTCAATTTTTTATTAATTAGTTCCTTATTTTTGGGGTTAAGACACCCCATTGTGGATGCTCTAAATATCCCCGATATATCGTCAATATTGACCTTATATATCGGATCATAAAGGCTAAAGTTGCCTTATAAAAGTTGGCAATTCTAAATATCCCCGATATATCACCGATATTAACCGCCGATATTGACCCGATATATCACGTTGATCGATATTTTTACTCGATATACCGATATCGTAATAGATTCTAAATATCCCTGATATATCGGCCGATATATTTAGAACACTGATTGTATTTACCTATTCAAATAAAAAGTTATTATAAGACACAATCTATCTATATATTTTAGTCAATTGACAAAAAATATTAATCAAAAACTATTTCATTGTTATACTTAGACCTGGCAAAATGTGACCCAATCTGACTCATCCGAACCCAGACCCGGTCGAAACTCGAAAATCTAATATCATGCACAACTCGAACTCGAAATTGAGTCAGAACCATTTTGATCAACCCAATACCCGAATGAACACGAACATAGACAAACTCGATCCGACCCATCGACTCATACAAGACCCGACTCATTCTTATAATTAATTTGATTATCTTGTTTTTAAATGTTCAAATACTGTGAGTTACATATAATGTGATATAATATACCTAAATAAATTATGTTTAATACGAAGTAGTCAATAATTAAGATAAATTAAAAAAATTATAATAAAACTAAATGTGACCTGACTTGATCCAACCTGAAACCCGATCCGAATCCGACCGAACATACAATATACCCTATATATGACCCAACCTGAATGGGTATACCCGAACAACCCGATTGCCACTTTTAGTTATGCTTAATTACCAAAAACATTAATATATAAATATTTGATATGTATTATTTTATTTATATGTAGCTTATTTTTTCGGTGAAAAGAATTATTTATATCAAAATTAATTATTTGATAGATGTTATTTTATTTATATCTATATTATTTTTTTGGTAGAATCAACTGTTTATATCTAGGTTAGTTTTTATTTTATAATTCTCACGCACTTTGATAGTTATTATTTTTACCATATTTTTAAAATATTTTGTTTTATAGAGAATAGATGTAATTTTATAATGTTGTGTTAACATATTCCCGTGCACGGGACGAGACACAACAACAACAACAACATTTCTAGTTTATATATCTCGCTTAGAGCATGGTCTGAAGGGTTGGATGCACACACACTTCCCTCAACATATAGGGGTCAAGGGGGTGTTTCCAAAGTAATCCAATAGTGGCGTAAAGGGAGAACCCACGTTATCACCCGCACACAACCATGCAAAAGACAATAAAACTGACAACAATCAACTTGCGATGGCTAAAACACTCTCTCCTCTCTCTAAAAGATCTAGAGAGAGGGAGTTCTAATCTCCAGCTCCGACCGCTCACCCTGGCTTCGGCCGCCCAAACCTGGCTCCGGCCGCTTATGAACTTGTTCTCGGTCTACTCTCCCTTCCCGGACGCGGTCCATTTCCGGCAAAGGTGTTTGAAAGTTTTCGGCCATTTGTAAGTTTTCGGCCGCTTGCCGTCGGGCCTGCTGCGTGCTGCCCTCTTGGCGTGCTTGTCCTCTCTCCTTGTCGTGCACACTAATCTGTGTGCATAGTTTGGATAGGCTTGCACACCAAACCTAAAATATATATTTTTTATATATAATAAAATAAAATAAAATTTTGACAAACCTCCTGGAAGGGTTTGAATAAATTCCCGAAAGGTTCTGATTAAAATCCCAAAAGGGTTGATTAAACCCCGCGAGGTCTACGAAAACCCAAATTGAAATCGGAATAAATTGATCTCCTAAGACACTATCTGTTATCTAGAGCTCTGCACACAATTTTTGTTGGATGTTCGATCTTTCTTTATTGGCCCGTTTTTGTTCTTCCTTTTGGTGTCGGGTTGTTGCTATGGCGTGGTGGCATTTAGTTCCGAGTTGAGTTGCCGTATCGGGCTTCCTGTATGATCGAGAAGATTGTGGATGTGTTTGTGGTCTTCGAAGATCCCTCATCTGGGTGGGGGCAACGTCAGTGATCCGCACTTCCCCAGGTTCGCCTTTTTCGATGGTGGGTTACTGTTCTTCGCCTTCTCGGCATCGTGACACCGTGTGAGTCGTCGACTCTCCTGTGTTCCCGACATTTGTGGCTCGCCCTGGATCTCCCTCGACTCCTCTAATGGTGCTGGCGGACGACTTCTTCGGGTTGTTTGGGTTTTTCTTTCATCTGTACTATTTTGTGTGCTTTAGTTTGTTGTATTTTGGCGGCTTGTCCTTCTGCCGATTCGTCGGCCTCTTGATCGTCAGAAGATAAATAAAGGACTCAAGAACATAAACATAGACACAAAACATGAATGATAAATGATATATGAATGTGTGTTCTTGCAAATAAATCACGTGGCCATTGCTTTGACCTCTCTCTAGAATTCTAGAGTAAGGGAGGAAAAAAAAAAAAAACAGAATGAACTTTTGTTCAACAACAACCAGAGCTGGCAAAACCCGAACCGAACCTGAAAACCCGACCCAGTCGACCCGAAACCGATTGTTCTGAACACCGACTCAACCCGACCCATTTGGACCCGAAATCCGAATAACCGATAACCGAAACTCACCCAAATCCGAATGAACCGAACCCGATTCAACCGAAACCCATGAAGGCCCGAACCGGTTATAACCGAAACCCGAAATAACCCGAACTTTAAGATACATTCTAGTAATTTTTTTTAAATGAATATAGAAATGACTGAAACCCGAGATAACCGAAACCCGAATAACCGAAACCCGATACAACCGAAACCCGAACCCGACCCAACCGAATGACAAAATTATTAGACATTACCCGAAAACCGAATGACCCAAAACCCGAATAACCCGAATAACCGAACCCGAACCCGATCCGACCCGCCCGATTGCCACCTCTACAACCATAATCACGGAATGAGACAAGTGAAGGAGCGTAGGAAAGGCGGCCGAACCATCTCCAATATGGTGGCTCATGGATGTATCAGGCCCTCGATCTATGAATGTGGATCGATCCGTCTTCTAGGCATAAATAATTCATAATCCCTTGTGTATTTGTCGATAAAATCAAAATTTTATTTGGGGCTTTTGGTGATCCTGGGGCTTTCTTCCCGCTTTCATCCTCCCTTTGTTCAATTTGGGCTTCTAATCTCATATCTCAATCCAGAGCTTCGGTTACTGTTCATCATCTTCGATCTCTAAATCCCACTATCGGTGTGCTGTTTTGGTGGCGCCACTGCTTCCGGGTGGTGCTCGGTGGTCTTCATCGTTTGCCCTCAACTTCAGTATAAATCCGCCAACTTTCGTTTCGAGGAGATACGGCTCCTTCGGTGGCATGAGTTGCAGTCGCTTGCCGCCCCGCCATCTCATCTTCCCCTGACTGCTTCTGTTTTCCAGTTTGGGTGGTTGAGGTCCGGCCCTAGGCCGAAGAGGATGAAGGTGACCAGATCCGAATCGGATATGACACAAAGGCTCTCGGCGAGTTCGTCAGCAATCGCACGCTTCTGTTACACATAGTCAAGAACAGACAGGTTACCTTTAGTAAGGGTTTGCAATTGATGCCTCAGATGCATCTGGCGAGCACGGGTTTGAGCAGCAAACATCCGAGCAAGGATGTCCCAGGCTTCGGCAGTGGTTGTGGCACGAGCGACATACCCAAGGATGGGCGTGGTGAGGGTCGAACGGATCCACAAAAGCACCAGACGATCCTTCCGCACCCAGGCTAGGTACTTTGGATTCGGGATTTGTGGGGAAGCCGATGGGGATGACTGGGATTCAACATTGAAAGCAGCCAGTACAGAAGCTGCTGAGATGCCAGGGGCGGAGAGAACATCCTCTGCAGACGCCGGAATCGTGGCTGGGGGAGGGGCTGATTGGGTAAGGAAAGAGGCGAGATCAAACGCCTCTAGGGCAGAGCGGACTGTGGTGCGCCACAACGAGTAGTTGTTGCGGTCCAGACGGATTGCAAAATTCGGCAGATGAAAGTGAGGAGTACTTCCATCAGAAGATGCCGAGAACAGGAGTTGGGTGGGCGAGGTAGGTTGTTGTGACATCTTGATCGTGAGGATCGAGATATTAGGCTGATACCATGTAAAGCTTTGAAGAAGGAGATGCTTTTCTCTGTATTGATTATACGTATATATATTACAATAGAGGAGAGTTCTAGACTCAGAATAAAATCTTAACAAGAGATAAATACAAAAGATTCTATCCTATAACAGAATACACAATCTCAACTAACACACCCTAACTAACTCTCCTTAACCTAGATAGCGCTCCTTCCAAGTGTCCTTTCTCAAACCATACTCTCCTGTAGGTTTAAGACGATCAAGTCTTGGTTAGTCACATCCTTCCACTTTAATACGGGGTTAGCCATAGGATGACCCGATCTTCGACAATCAAGACTCAAAGACAAGAACGGAAGCAAAGACTCAAGAACAAGAACAAAGACTAAAAAACGCAGCAATAGAAGACTCGACAAAATCAATGAAAGACCGATAGATTGGGTGATTCGAACTAAGATAGAACGACATAAAGACCACATGCCTTCTAAGAGGGTAGGAACCAAGTATCAACGACTACAAATCCCGCCTCTACAACCTTACACAACCAAGCGAACAACTTGGAGGCACAAGGAGGGGACTTGTGGTTACCAGGATCACCAAGATCTCGCGAGGTTGATGAACTCAAAGCAAACCGAGCAAGATCTATAACCAATTTGCAATCGATGAGCAACGCTTCGAATCGATTGACTTGCACTCTTGTGTTTCACACGAGAAGAGAGAATTTTCATAAAAATTGTACATGAATGTTCAACAATGGTGATTGGTCTTCTTATAACCCTAAAAGGCTGATTTATAATAAAAATAATAAATAAAAGGAATTAATTAAAGGTCTCTAAAAATAACAATAAAAGAAGCCCAAATTCGGCACATGTGAAATCGATGGCCAGCGACCTGCTGCACGCCCGCGCACCTACCCGCACACTCGCGCACTTGGACTACACGCCTGTCAAAACAGTTAAAGCTTGCAAAGATGGTGATTTTCGGCCAATCTCCATGTCGAATCTGGAAAAACCTTCAACAGCACGGTTGTATATCTTTTCGTCCTCGTTCCGAGAAAGTATGGCACGATCCAATCCGATTAATATTGACTCCGTACGACTCATTTTACTGAGACGTCGAAAAGCTGTCAAATGCTGAACGAATCTAAAAAACGTCAGACTTCCACCTTTGTACCTTCTCCCATGATGGAGCCTTCTTCTTCCTCTTAAGGGTGACATCATTCTCGTGAGTTCTGATACCAATTTAATACGGGGTTAACCGTAGGATGGCCCGATCTTCGACAATCAAGACTCAAAGACAAGAACGGAAGAAAAGACTCAAAAACAAGAACAAAGACTAAAAAATGCAGCAATAGAAGACTTGACAAAATCAATGAAAGACCGATAGATTGGGTGATTCGAACTAAGATAGAACGAGATAAAGACCCCAAGCCTCCTAAGAGGGTAGGAATCAAGTATCAACGACTACAAAGCTCGCCTCTACAACCTTACACAACCAAGCGGACAACTTGGAGGCACAAAGAGAGGACTTGTGATTACGAGGATTACCAAGCTCTCGCGAGGTTGATGAACTCAAAGCAAACCAAGCAAGATCAAGAACCAGTTTGCAATCGATGAGCAACGCTTCGAATCGATTGACTTACGCTCTATGTGTTTCACACAAAAAGAGAAATTAATATTGACTCCGTACGACTCATTTTACTGAGACGGCCTTCTTATAACCTAAAAGGCTGATTTCTAATAAAAATAATAAATAAAAGAAATTAATTAAAG
Source organism: Persicaria tinctoria (assembly GCA_037127255.1). Lineage (NCBI taxonomy): Eukaryota > Viridiplantae > Streptophyta > Magnoliopsida > Caryophyllales > Polygonaceae > Persicaria > Persicaria tinctoria. Next base: position 32,950,025 of record JBANSL010000012.1, on the reverse strand, counting down.
GTCTCTAAAAATAACAATAAAAGAAGCCCAAATTCGGCACATGTGAAATCGGTGGCCAGTGACCTACTGCACGCCAGCGCGTCTGAGCCGCACGCCCGCGCACATGGACCGCACGTCCGTCAAAACAGTGACAACTTGCAAAGATGGTGATTTTCGTCCAAGCTCCATGTCGAATTTGGAAAAACCTTCAACAGCAAGGTCGTAGATCTTTTCGTCCTCGTTCCGACAAAGTATGGCACAATCCAATCCGATTAATATTGACTCCGTACGACTCATTTTACTGAGACGTCGAAAAGCAGTCAAATGTTGAACGAATCTAAAAAACTTCAAGCTTCCACCTTTGCACCTTCTCCCATGGTGGAGCCTTCTTCTTCCTCTTGAGCATGACATCATTCTCGTGAGCTAGAATCCTAGGTCCATCCCCAAGTATAGGTGTGTCCGAAGGTGTCTTGGATGGTCCCGCATCACACTTCTTCTTAGATTGACCTCTACTATGTTTAACATTTTTTTTATAGCAAAATTGTCACATCTTGCTATAGAGAATGTCAGACGTAACGGAGGTTGACCTAAAAAACAGTGAAAGGCAATGATTAAACAAGACTTGTGTGTGTGTGTCTATAGGGGTTGACTCCTGCGTAAACACTCCGTATGATGTAAACTAGGAACAAATCTTGGTCATAGAGTTCCAATAAATCAAGGGTTTAGATTAATTACAATTTTTAGTTTAAAAAAAAACAAATGGGTGGGGCCCATATGATTGAAGACCTCGTTAGCTTTTTTTTTTTAATAGTGGGCAAAACTTAGGAAGGTTCTACGTTGTGCGTATAATCCCTCCTTGATCATCCTCAAGAATGATAGAATATAGTTCCCTATTATAAGGGATAGTCAATCTATTACATATGATTCCATGTCTTTATATAATAAGTAATTCTATTTGCTTCTCTGAAGCAATGTTGAAATTCTATATAGTCGAATGCTTAGCCATCTCTTTAATCTTCTCCACTTGAAGCATGATTTCCCACTTAATGTTGGCTTCTTCCTTTATTGTCTTGATTAGAACTTGATTGTTTCCATCAACAACGATTTTCCGAAGCCCTTTCAGAGTCACCTGTTGCAAATCCAAACAGATTGCATTAGCATCTGTCTGTAACACCGAACCTTTCCTAGTTTCCTGATAGAAAATATCAATAACATTGTTTTTGGAGTCTTTGATGACTCCCCCCACTTGGCAAATGCCCGTGGATTTAACCGACCCATCTACATTTATTTTGTAGATAGCTCCCTCTGGTTTAACCTATTTGGTCTTCCTGCCTTTTCTTATAGACTATTTTATGGAGGTTCTCTTTCTACATTTTTCCAATTGTTTATATTGTTGATGATTTGATGTACTAAATTTGCGTGTTGAAGTATTTTTTTATTTTTGAAAATGAGGTAATTTCTTGTATTCCAAATAGCTTGCCAAATAAATCATAGGTTTTCAATGTGTGTATTCCTTGTTTTAGACAATCAACAAGAGCCAAGAACAATCACTTTCATATATCGGTTTGTATCTTCTACGCCCTGTTTTTACACATGGTCAACTCTATGTTGCAATATCTAGAGTGACATCAAGGAAGGGGTTGAAGATTTTAATTTGTGACATAGATGGGCAATCCATAAACAAAACAACTAATGTTGTCTATGAGGAAATTTTCCATAATTTACACTAAGCTGGTATTTCTTTTGGATGTTTTGCATGGATATACCAATTGTTGGACCACTTTGCAAAAATGACCAAGACCCAAAAAATTGGCAAAGGAATGACATAATGTCATTTTTGCAATTAAATTGGGCACCTTCACAGCCGGTGGAAGGTAAAGGCTAGAGGGGGAGAGAGAGAGGGGAGAGAAAGAGATCCATTTAATTGTTTTAAACCAAATTTCAGCCATTTTTATTTGTCAAAATTAAAAAATAAACTTATTTTTGAACTTAATTTAATTTTATCTATCTATAGATACCCACTTTGTATATGTTTATGGAAAAAATATTTCGAAGTAAAGTTTGGTCTATATCGCATCTTGATCTCAATTTGGATGGCAAATACAAGAATTCAGCTGGCAAAGAAATCCACACAACTGGCAAGATAAACCAGAAAACCTGGGCAGAACCGACAATCGTTGCTCCGGAGATAAAAGGTAAAGTTGCCGACGTGGACAAAAAAATTACGATTTACGCTAGGTGTTGAAACAAAAAAAAATCCATACAACCCTATACATGGTTTCACTTGGCCTAAAAAAGAAAAGAAAAAGTTACGATTTACGCTTACTAGCCAGTAACTACTGTTGCCTAGCCACTGACTACGATCTCTTAGCCAATATAAGACTAACCCCTGCTGGATCTCGTCTACCTCAGGAACTTCCCACCTCAAGGATAGCTAGGTTAGACGACATTCTTTGAGTTACTGAAGGTTGGTTTTTGTTATTTTGCATATATGTACGTCCGTTACAGTATCTGGTTGTCCGTTTTGGTTGTCTGAGATGCGAACCCCGAATGTATGCAATTTACGCTTACTAGCCAATAACTACTGTTGTCTAGCCAATAAAACCGATGTTTTGTCCACAAGTTCAGTGCCTAGATACGATGCTATTCGGATGTTCACCTTCTCTTTAATTTGCTTTTTAACACATTGAAGGAGACCCAGCAGCCAAGTGGTGTGGCAATTAATAAAGGGAGAAGCAGTAGCCATTGTTGCTGTTCGTTAGAGAATAAATGAATTCTCCTAATTCTAGATCCACCGGGGCACCCTCAAGGACAAATTGGGAGAGCTACCGTCGATCCCAATACCCTTGAATCCCCATGGACTCTCTGGGGGGAAAAGAAATTCGGGAGAGCCCTTGAAACATGTCAGGTTACCCCTAACTAGGGTTGTGCAGAAATATACGGCACGGTTGACACGACACGAAACCGCAACAAAACGATACGAAAAAACACGAAACGATATCGATACGACACGATTATGACACGAAACGGTAAAACACGACTATAATCGTGTCGTGTTCGTGTCGGCATTTTCCCCTTATCGGGTATCCGACACGACACGATAAGAATTTTTTTTTAAATATTAATATATGGTTATAATACAAATATTACAATTGTCCTAAGGTAACACAAAGCACCGGTAGCCCAGTTGGTAGCTCTCCTGCCTCTGTTTCTTGGGGAACCTCAGGACCCGGGTTCGAATCCCAGCCCATTTTATTTTCACATTCGTTTTCAATTTTTTTTTTGTGTTTTTTGTACTAATCGTGTCGTGTCGTGTTATACGGGTATCCGACACGAAACCGTGTCGTGTTATCGTGTCGGATACACGGTAGTTATCGTGTCGTGTTCGTATCGGCACTTTCCCCCTTATCGTGTCGTGTTTTTTGTCGTGTCGTGTCGTGTCGTGTCAGATACACGGTTATGCACAGTCCTACCCCTAACCCAATACCCTTGAATCCCCTAAATCAGATCCCATATCTCGTCTTGTTGTTCAATCGAGTGACCCTACCCTTGAATCACCTAAATCAGATCTCATATCTCGTCTCGTTGTTCAATTGAGCGACCCTCAAAGACAAAATCTCCGTCGCCAGAGCCACCGCCACCCTCCTATCCCCTCGCCGCAGCACCTCCGCCCTCCACCTCGCCGTCCTCAGGGCCACCAGCCACGACCCCACTACCTCCCCCCCTCCCGACTTCCTCTCTGACCTCGTCCTCCTCTGTCACCACTCCTCCGCCGCCCACTCCGCCAGCGACGCCCTCCTCTCCCGCATTAGTCGCCCTCAAGTGCTTCATCTCCCTTCTCTCTCTCCGTCTGCAGATATCTCTCTCTCTCTCTCCTTTCCTAATCCCTTAAATCCCGCCCAAATATTTCCAAAATTTCAAAAGCCCGCCCAAAACTTTTAAACCCATAAAAAAAGGTCAAGGTGACCTGTTAGATTTGCAAAATAAATACACTTTTTGACATTTGCCACATTTTAGAGGAGGAGGTGATATTTTTGCAAAGGGTGAGATAAAATGGTATATTGGGTGCCATTTTCTCATTTCTTTTCTTCCTTTATACTCATCTTTTTCTATTATTAATTGTTATTTGTTTGTTATAATCTCTCATCTAATCTATTGTTCTTTTTTATTTTTATGCAGGGTTTTTCATTGTTCCATTCTTTTTTATGGATGGACTCATATCATTGCATTCAAGACTCATTCTACAAGTTTAATTATTTTTCAGTTTTTTTTAATTCTAAATTTTACATAATAATGTAACTTTATGACTTTATTTATGTTGCCTTTCAGTCAAATATTTTTTGTAATTAGTGAGCATGTCCGTGCTATGCACGAGACTTATTTTAAATATGTATATTTCATTAATATATTATCATTGTAATTTTATTACTAATAATTTTTATTTGTAAAAGTTTTAATATGTTTATTTATTTTTGAAATTCGAGAGATATTAACTTGACTCTAATTTTCTTCTTACTCACTTCTACATGCAATTCAACATACAATATAAGCAAGAAAAATGATAATTGCTTTAGAAATGCATGTGTTTAGGTTTAAAACAAATAAAAAAATATAGTATGAACTTGAAAAATGTTATACTTATAGAGGACATGTTTTAAATATATATTTTTAATTAATATATTATCATTTTAATTTGATTACTAATGATTTTTATCTCTAAAAGTATTAATATGTTTATTTATCTTTGAAATTCGATAAATATATTAACTTGGCTCTATTTATCTTTTTACTTACTTTTACATGCAATTCAACTATATAAGCAAAACAAAAATAACAATTGCTTTAGAAATGCATTATCTCTAAAAGTTTTATTATGTTTAATTTATCTTTAAAATTCGACAAATATATTAATTTGACTCTCTTCTTACTCACTTCTACATGCAATTCAACTATATAAGCAAAAAAAATGATAATTGTTTTAGAAATGCTTGCATTTAGGTTTTTTTTTAAAAAAAATATACTATAAACTTGAAAAATGTTGTAACTATAGAGATTTGATCCCTTGGCATGGTGGATTGGAACTATACCTATAACCAATAAGCTACAATAACTTTCTATTTTCTTAAGTTAATATTAAATATATATTAGATTTATTTGTAAGTATTTAATAGGTGCAATTAATGGGCTTTCATCCAAATCTATCTATATAGTATAGATAGATATATTAACCTGGCTCTATTTATCTTTTTACTTACTTTTACATGCAATTTAACTATATAATTAAAAAAAATAAAAATGACAATTGCTTTAGAAATGCATTGTCTTTATAAGTTTTAATATGTTTAATTTATCTTTAAAATTCGACAAATATATTAATTTGACTCTCTTCTTACTCACTTCTACATGCAATTCAACTATATAAGCAAAAAAAAAAATGATAATTGCTTTTGAAATGCTTGCGTTTAGGTTTATATATATAGGGTGAGTTTAAAGTGAAAAAGGGGCTTAAGATGAAAATTATGCTTAAAGTGAAAATGAGGGATTCAAGATAAGCGGGCGTGGGTTTGCCATTAAAAAACCGACCCGCGTTGAACCGGAAAAAAAAAACGGGGTGGACCAAAAACACAACCCAATGAAAAGCAACTCGCTTCCATAGCTCCACCGTTGCTCTCCCTTCTTCTCCTTAATTCTACCTTCTGCCATGGCTCCATAGGTGTTCACGGCCTAATGGAAGCAGATCTCGGTCGCATCATCAACTCGCTCACCAGAGTGAAGAACCTTGCGCACGACCTGCTGGTTCTTCTCCTGCGCGCGAATCTCCCGCTCGTTTTCTCTTTCGCTTGAGTCGCTAGCTCCTATCGAGCCACCTGCAACGCCGGAGTCGTCGACATCTCTCCTGCAACGCCTGTAAGTTTAAATGTTTAATTATTCTTCATTGTTGTACTTCGATTTGGGATTTCTCCAATTTTAGGGTTTTTGATAGATTTCTCCAATTTTAGGGTTTTTGATAGATTTCCAATTTTAGGGTTTTTGATAGATTTCAACTTAAATTAGCTTATTGTTTTGCAACCTAATCATAGAGATTTGGGAAATCTTACAAGTCTCGGGCCTTGTTCGTCACTCTTAGATCTGTCTGCTACCATCAGCTTCGCCCTATCATCTCCTTCACCAAACAAGTATCTCCTTCCTCCTAATTTCAACTTAAATTAGCTTATTATTTTGCCACAAATTTTAGGTATCGTATCCATTTGAACCATATGATGAAGAATTCTAGGAAAGTTTAAACAATGGCAAGTTTCTAGGCGATCATCTACTAGTTTTCATGCCCACAGTTGATTGATGAATAAAAATCCATCTCTTGTAAAGATAAATTAGTCTCAAATGGTATTTTCTTTGTTGAGCTACTTGTATCGGCAGAACCAATACAAATATACCTATAAAGTGTAAATGGATATTATTTATAGGCTAATTAAAGAGAAAAATACTTCTCATTAGTACTCTTCAGTTTTAAGTTATACAATTGAGGAAAATGCAGAAAAAATGTAAAGTCAATTTTATTTAGGTCCTACAAGATGTGGTATAGGTGGCTGTTGTTATGGTAGTGGATCGCGATTCAGGATGAAAATGTTGAATTCAACCAAAGAATTTGAGAAATTTGAACATAATGGTTGCAAATTTCCCAACAGATGCAACATGAAAAACGGCGGGCTATTTTTTCTTAGAAGAATCAGTAGCTATTGATTGTATACAAGTCTATGTCTATCAAAACACCAAGATGAGCCTTTTGGTTGTTTTAGCCATGAAAATTAAGTGTAAATTCAAATGTTGATTTTGTTGCCATGTGCCTTTTTTACACTGATATATTCAGATTCGCTTGCTGCTTTTGTTTATGATCTTGTTATTATGTATGGAATCCAGAACTGTGCTGCAAGAAATTCAATTGTAAATGGAAAAACTCAACAGAAATAATGACCAGTTGTAAATGGGATACACAAATAATTAACTAGTTGATGCACATTAGGTGAGATTCCAGGGAAGCTCTATTGCAAAACTCATCAGAAACAAGTTCTTTTAGTTCCACTTCTGTCCCCAGATTATTCTAATACTGATGCTTTATTGTTGCCATTTGGCACTCAGCAATGGCTCATTTAAAGTGAAAGTCTTTGTCTGTTGTTATTTTCGACATTTCTTATTGATTTAGATTGGAGTGGTGTGTTCTTGTTAGTTGTGTTCCTCCCAGGCTTAGACACACTAGCTAGTCTTATTTGTTAGTTGAGTAGTTGAATGTTTGGTTTAACAAAGCCATGGCTTGTTTCCTTCACTGATTGATTGCTTTACTTCTTAATCAGGTTATTCTTAATAACTTCCCCTTGCTCTTGAGGAGCAGTGAGGGCCAATTCAAGTTGCTTATTTTGGAGGATGAAACCCCGTTCTCTGAGAAGTTAATTCAAATAATGGCAAAAGATGGCCCTTTTATTTCTATGAGACTGAGGTAGTCATGTCTTACTGCATTTCTTTAAGAGTCATTTTCATTTTAAGGATTATAAAGTGCATAATTAAGGGTATAAGATGCATTTATAAGATTATAATGTGCAACAGCAGGCGGTGGTTCTGGGTAATTTGGAGAGAGTCTCCTCAGCCAGATTAGCTGGATTAGCAGCAGTAGCAGGCGGTGGTTCTGGGTAATTTGAAGCGAGTCAAACGGGTTTGGAGTCCCTTTGCATTGTTCCAAAGGTATTAAATGCTAGATTAGCAATGGTGTTCACCTGCTCTTGCAATTGAGAAATGATATCCATCTTCAATTACTTGAGTTTCTGAAATCGAAACAACAATTCTAGTTAGCAAATAAGGAACCCCAAAATTTTTTATAATTATACAATACACATGACATAGCTCATGTACAAGCAGAAATTTAGCAATATCCAGAGAGGCCGACTAAATGTGAAGCAAAATTTAGATTGAGTGCACCATGGAAGCATTGTTGATTGTTTGAAGCAACATTTAGATTGTTTGAAGCTGATGTTAAAATTTTGCCTGCATTCAGTGTTCTTCTGCAGATTCTGTGTTGGCGATGCCTTCACATTTAGGGTCTATTAAGAACACTGAATGCGCCATTGAAGCACCAACATCATTAGATATGGACATATCGGTAAACACATTCAATGTTCAAATTAGCATCCAGTTAGAGTCTATTAAGAACACTGAATGCACCATTGCTGTACAGGAGACTGCTGCAAGGAATGCAAAGCTGGCTGTGGCTAAGAAGAAAGACAAGAACCACCACTACAATCAGCATCTAGTTAGGTAAGACCAAGGCATATTATATATGCACTTTACAATGTTTTTTCCGCACTTTATAATCTTATTTTTGCACTTTATAATCATATCCTAGGACTAAGATCTATAAGCTCAAATTGGAAAGAGCGTCTGGACAAATTGTTGTTCAGGAGGTTGGTGGTTCGACTCCACCTAGATCTATTCATGCAATTTGGAGTGTTATTCATGCAATTTATAGTTTTATTTATACATTTTATAATCTTATTTATTCACTTTATATTTGATCAAAAGTAGAAGTAAAGACTTATTGATATTAGTTATGCACTTTATAATATTATTCTTGCAGTTTTATAATATTAATTGTGCACTTCAAATTATAAAATGTGCACTTTATAATATTATTTGGGCATTATTCGTGCATTTTATCATTTTATTTATGCACTTCATAATCTTAATTGTGCACTTCATACTCTTATTCATACACTTCATATTATTATTCATACCCTTAATCATTTTATTCTTGCACTTTATCATCTTATTTATGCATTTTATAATCTTAATTGTGCACTTCATAATCTTATTCACGCACTTCATATTATTATTCATACACTTCATCATTTTATTCGTGCACTTTATCACCTTATTTATGCACTTTATCAAACTAAAATTGCACATTATATTACATTTTATAATGTTATTTATTCACTTTATATTTGATCAAAAGTAGAAGTAAAGACTTATTGATATTAGTTATGCACTTTATAATATTATTCTTTCACTTTTATAATATTAATTGTGCACTTCAAATTATAAAATGTGCACTTTATAATATTATTTGGGCATTATTCATGCATTTTATCATTTTATTTATGCACTTCATACTCTTATTCATGCACTTCATATTATTATTCACACACTTCATCATTTTATTCTTGCACTTTATCATCTTATTTATGCATTTTATAATCTTAATTATGCACTTCATAATCTTATTCATGCACTTCATATTATTATTCATGCACTTCATCATTTTATTTTTGCACTTTATCACCTTATTTATGCACATTATCAAACTAAAATTGCACATTATAGTAGATAGGAATTTTGCTCTGCCTAGGTTCCAAGGACGGACCACAGGTTCTCAAAAGTACCTATGATTACGCACCTTGCAATGCAATAGGCTAAAACTATGTGCATCTGATTTCTTAGAGTACCAACAAACAAAAAAACAAACAAGAAAATCATACCTGTAAGGCAACTAAGGAACTCAGGACAATGGAAGTACATAGAAAAGTTTCATACAGAATTATAACTCAGCTATGGCTAACTCATTTGCCTCTTTAAATATAAGCAAAGCCACTCAATTAGATGCATCAGACCCCTTTGATTAATTCTTCAGCTAGAACATTAAAATTCTGAATATGTTAGTATATACTATATGCACTTATATTTCAAGCTAATACTTTACAAGCCCCCTAGAAAATGAATTTTCACACAAAGTCTCAATTAAGTCAATTCAATAAGAGGAAAGGCACTAAGAATAAACATGAAGAACCGTCTAGTAATCAAACACTGTATTTTAGAGTATATATGAATCAAAACATAAATTTGCTCATGATCCCCACATTTCTCCTATATATTTATAAAGTGCTTTGTCATGTTCATTTTTATAGCCATATTATCAACACGCAAATAATGGGACTATGATAATAAATCACAGGAAATGGCAATAGAACTTCATTTACCTAGTTTAACAGTTTTGAGAATGAGATAATTTTAACACCATATTTGACCGGAAGGGAAGGCACATCTCGCATATTGATGCAATTATAGGTGTATTTCTTGAACCCCTTTTCATGCATTAAGAAGAGAATCCCCTTCCTCAGTTCCTGACTCTGAATTCTTTTTATTAAGATGAAAAATATCTATCTTCTTCTAACTCTTCTCATAATAAGTAATAAAGTACGTGCACCTATCAACAAATTTCCCTCAAAGTAGTTTATATCATTTTCAGCAGAGTGCAATTCTAAATCCCATTATAAAATCTTCATAAAACATAATTTATCCGCTAATGAAAGACAATCAAAGCAATTTCAAGCTACAACCTTTCCCATCCATTCCAATCAAGCCAAATCAGTATTAATGAAGCAACATCGATCGCACGACCATCACATTACAAAAGGGAAAAAACAATAACACAAACTGCAATAATCAGACAAGCAAAGCAATCAACAATTCAATCAATTAAGCACAAATTCAACCCAGCAATACCATTAGAAATCATCACTAGATCATCTGAGACACAAAAAAGCCGCAAATTCAGCATTATTAGACGTTTAATTCAACGCTAAAAATCAAAGCATTTAAGAGAAGAACCCTAAATCAATTTTAACATTTCCCCCAAATTGAAAACCCTAAATCTATCAAAATTATAGAATCTATTCGAAAATCGAAAAATTAAGCGCAATAAGATGCAAAATAATAGAGACATCATAATATAAGGCCAAAATTCAATTGAAAGTTCAAAACAAAAACCTGAATAATGAGATTCTTGAACATCCATATTCAACATCGAAAGTGAGATGCGTTAAACCCGAAGGAAGGAGGAGTAGCAGAGGAGGAAGGAGCTCCACCGAAACCGAAGGAAGGAGCAGCAGATGGAGGAGGAAGCGGCTGCGCAAGGACCGAAAGAGAGAGAACAGAGAGATGAGAAATTGAGAGAGGACTCAATCTGCCATCGGAAGTTCAGAGGGAGCCGGATGAACGAAGAAGAAGATTTGTTTCTTTTAAAACGGGTCGGGCCACTTACAAAGGATCCGCGTTCGGGATTTTAATTAAACAGCGGCCCAAACATACAATTAAAGTATTAAACCCATTTTCACTTTAAGCCAAATTTTCACTTTAAGCCCCATTTTCATTTGAACCTTTACCTATATATATATATACTATAAACTTGAAAAATGTTGTAACTATAGGGATTTGATCCCTTGACATGGTGGATTGGAACTATACCTATAACCAATAAGCTACAATAACTTTCTATTTTCTTAAGTTAATATTAAATATATATTAGATTTATTTGTAAGTATTTAATAGGTGCAATTAATGGGCTTTCACCCAAATTTATATATATACTAGTGAGCATGCCCGTGCGTAGCACGGGAGTTATTTTAAATATGTATATTTAATTAATATATTATCATTGTAATTTTATTACTAATAATTTTTATCTATAAAAGTTTTAAAATGTTTATTTATTTTTGAAATTCGAGAGATATTAACTTGACTCTATTTTCTTCTTATTTTAAATATATATTTTTAATTAATATATTATCATTTTAATTTGAAAACTAATAATTTTTATCTCTAAAAGTTTTAATATGTTTATTTATCTTTGAAATTCGATAAATATATTAACTTGGCTCTATTTATCTTTTTACTCTCTTTTACATGCAATTCAACTATATAAACAAAATAAAAATGACAATTGCTTTAGAAATGTATTATCTCTAGAGGTTTTAATATGTTTAATTTATCTTTGAAATTCAACAAATATATTAATTTGACTATGTTCTTACTCACTTCTACATGCAATTCAACTATATAAGCAAAAAAATGATAATTTCTTTAGAAATGCGTGCGTTTAGGTTTTAAAAAAATAAAATAAAAAATATACTATAAACTTGAAAAATGTTGTAATTATAGAGATTTGATCCCTTGTTATGATGGATTGGAACTATAGATATAACAAATAAGCTACAATAACTTTCTATTTTCTTAAGCTAATATTAAATACTATAGTATAGATTTATTTGTAAGTATTTAATAGGTGCAATTAATAGACTTTCACCCAAATTTATATATATAGTATAGATAGATATTAACAGTTGATTTTGTTTTTATTTTATAATTATACATAATTTATTTTATCGAATTGTTAATTTAATTCTTTTAATATATCCGTGCAATGCACATGTGATGAACTAGTTCTTAACTACCTGATTAAACAAATACAATGTCGACAAAAAAAAAAGTAAAAAAAAGAAAAGACGAGGGGCCGGTTTGTATCTAACCGGTCTCGGCATCCTCATTTACCAATTCTAAACGTTGGCACCACTTTTTTTTAAGAAAAAAATGAAAATTCCTAATTAATCTACAACTGTTATAATATTATTATATTAGGAATGGATAAACACTAGAAACCTAGTTCCCTGTGTAAAATCCTATATAAAGGGTCCTGAAGACCCCAATAATACATCAGTTCATTTCCTTCTTCTCCTCTCTATTCTATCTATTATCACACGTTATCAGCACGAGTGACTCTAAAGAGAAAAGGTAAAAAGATCGAGACCGAGAAGGTATACAAATTAACTGATATGCATGCATTCATCTACATACTGCCTCCGATCAATTTTTTTATATTTCATCACTTTGTACGTTGAATTTTATTTTGTATACCCTTTTTGGATATATATCATTCCTAAAAGATGAATTGTATCTCCGGGAGCGGATCAATTAACATTATTTTCAATCCCTGAAGTGATTGAATCAATCGATGTTGTAGTATCCTTGGAGTGGATAAAATAATTTCAATCCCTGAAGTGATTGAAACAATCGAAGTTGTAGTATCCCCTGGAGCGGATAAAATAATTTCAATCCCTGAAGTGATTGAATCAATCGAAGTTGCAGTATCCCTTAATTAGAGCGGATAAAATAATTTCAATCCCCGAGGTGATTGAATCAATCGAAGTTGTAGTATCCCCGGATAAAATAATTTCAATCCCTGAAGTGATCGAATCAATCGAATTTGTAGTATCCCCTGAAGCGGATAAAATAATTTCAATCCCTGGAGTGATCGAATCAATCGAATTTGTAGTATCCCCTGAAGCGGATAAAATAATTCCAATCCCTGAAGTGATCGAATCAATTGAATTTCCCTGAAGCGGATAATTAAACTAATCTCAATCCTTGAAGTGATTGAATAAGTCAAATATCCCTGTTTGGATTAATCTACCATTCTACCATATCCTGCGAAGTGGATGTTATTTTTTTTAATGCACCTATGTTATATTTGTTATATCATGAAATTCGACCGATCACTATTTGCAATTTTGGAACAAATTGAATCGTTAAACTCGGCATACTGATTTCAGATCCACCAATTGCATGTATCGATTCTCCTCGGTTACACAATTGTTTTGTTACTTTAATTATTTGCTGGTGAATTTGTTACACATGTCTCCATTGATTATGCATTTGTTTAATCAATTTGATGATCGGTTTGTTAAAGGATATCATGCGTAGACAATTTCGTTTTATTGCACAATTAAATATACCCTTGGTTCAATTTGATCTAATGCTATTCGTGTTTTTTTTACTCGGAATTGTTATTTGGCTTATGTGGTTCTTCTTCATTCAAATGCAATTACGCTGCTCCGCCCCGCATGAATTAATTAATCTATGTTTTTTTAATTATCCTTCATGTGATTTCTATCGGAATAGTTTCTGTGAAGAAGAACTATCGATGTGGAATTTGTTTTTGCCCTTTCAATTTGGTGTCGTATAAACTATAAAGGTTGTTCGGTGGTTTTCTGAATTCAATCTCTATGTCCGTATGTACTATTAATCATGACCCCATTCAATTCCGATACTAATTTGTTGAATCAAATTTGATTTGTAAAATCCTCCGAAGTGGATAAATTAATTTTAATCCCTGAAGCGATTAAATCAATTCCTCGTATCCCTTAAAGTGGATGAACAAACGCATCTCCCGAAGTAGATGAATGAGCGCATCTCCCGAAGTAGATGAATGATAAATTGATCGATCTCATCCCCGAATCGATGAAATGATAAATCTCATCCCTGTAGTAATGAAATTATATTTATTATTTATGTTTATTTACTTTTATGTATGTTATTTAGTTTAATTTATTTAAATTATATTTGTTTAATCTTCATCTCCCGAAGTAGATGAACGAACCATCTCCTGAAGTAGATGTGAACGATTGAAAATCATCCCCGTAGTGATGAATTTTTTTTATTTTCAGTTTTATTATTCATTTCAATTTGTATTTTATTTTCTTGTCTCCAGAAGTAGACAAACATTATCTCCCGAAGTAGATATAAATTGTTAAATTTGCATATCATCCCAAACGTGGTAGTTTATCTCCTGAAGTAGATAAAATAAACACAATTTATGTATCACATCTCTTGAAGAAGATGAAATTCTTATTTATCTCCTGAAGAAGATAAATATTTTAGCTTATATACCATGATCAAATTTATCTCCCGTAGTAGATAAAATTTTAAAATTTATAATCGTCCCTGGACCGACGATTTTTATAGCTAAACAAGCAAATTATGGTTTCTCCACCAGTCTCCAGAAGTAGACGAACATGTATTTGCAGATGTTCATTTTCTTGTCACCAGAAGTTGACAATATGCCAATTTTATTTTATTTATCTATTTATGATTTTATAGTTTTACTATGTATATCAACTATTTATTTATTTATCATTATCTCTCGAAATAAATAAAATCATCCCCTGAAGAGGATGAAAACATTATGCTCATAAATCGTTCATGCAGTAACGATAATAATCTCCTGAAGAAATATGTGAAAAGGAAATTCATAAAATATCTCTCTCTCATCAATACAAATTTGTCCCTGAAGTGACAATATTCATTTTCTGAAGTAAGTGAATGATAAGAGATATATTGTATATCCTCATAAAGATTATTTAAAATCATACCCAGAAGTGTATGAGTTTTATTTTAAAGTTGCACAAATACCCAGAAGTGTAGAAATTAAAGTGAATGTATACAAGTTGTCTTCTCCCTGAAGTGAGTAATAATCGATCATACCATTTCTTGAAGAATATGGTCAATGTTTATATGACAACTTACTATATTTTTGAAATGCAACTTATAATCTTTTGGAGTATATGATCGAAATATACATAATTGAGACTAATTGTCACTCGAAGTTGACAAATGAATCATTTTATGAATTAAATCCTTTCTTGAAGAAAATGATAAACTGACAAGTTTTTTTCTCATGGCTCCACCTGAAGTGGACAAATGCAATTTTATTTTATTTATTTATTTGTTTTTTATTCATTGCTTTATATTGAATAAAATTATTATGATTTTACTTATTGTAATTCAAAGCTCAAAGTGTTTCCCGAAGAAACTACTTACCATGAGTTTCTAATGCGGAGTTTTGTTTGGCAAATGAACATTTGGGAGAAAGGTTTACCACAATCCCGTAGATTGTGAAGTTTTTCAACACAAACCTAAGAGCCTGAAGACTCTGATGGTGGATTTTTATTAAACTCCAGAAGAGTGAATGATATGATTCTTATAAACTCTAGAAGAGTATATGATTCCAATCTTATTATTTGTACTCCTGAAGAAGTACATGGAATGTGGGTTTTATTATATTCAGAACTATTTTTGTTTGGTTGATACAACAAATAGAAGTAACCACATAACACGATCCGGTTAAGAAGGCCACTTCCTGACTATCCTCTAAGCATTGCCTGAAGCATGCCCCTCCGGTAGAGGGTGTGAAAGAGGTTATGGTTAAGCGCTTGACCAAAGTTATTGTTGTGGCTTATAGCTAGGTCTGTTATACGGTTAATTCTAAATGTCCTGAAGAACATTATAAATGACTCATACCTGAAGTATGACACCAACGAAAGTTCTGACAATACTCATTCAATGGCATCTAAATTAAATAGATCACCATATACAAGGTTCAATGGTTGAATATTATGGTTTTATAAGTGTCAATCAATTTTCAAAACCTGAATTTTTCTCAAACAATCTTGAATGGAAAACCATGATGAATACCATATAGCCCTAGAAGAGCATTGATCTTGTTACCCGAAATAACAATGACACATATGTATGAATTGACATGGTATTGAACACCAATATCTCAGATGACTAGCCAGAAGCAAGTCTTACAGAGTGAGAATGTATATATATTGTTTATTTGACACTCATTTATCCCATTGAAACTTGTCACTAACCAGAAGTTAGTTAATGATAAAATGTTTTTCTTTGTGGCATTCGGTCATTCATGTGAAACGATGATGGGCGGGATCATTGACATTCACATACACACCCACTAAAAGGGACAAGAAGACCCTAGGACCCGAAGATCCTCAATAAGGGTGACCGAACATATATGGTCTATCATCTTGGCAAAATCGAAAATATGACCATCTAAATTCAAAGTAAATGCAAAGTCTCTAATGTCTCTTGAGTGGATTCAATGAGACAACTACGGAACATTATCACATAGACCAGTGTAATTCCAAGATTACAGATGCCTCAACACTTTGGTCATATGAAACATAAGGTAGAGAATGTTATCAAAAACATTGTTGAGCATAAGGTAGCTCACGGCGACCCAGAAGAGTCGCTGGTCAAATGGGCCCATGCATGTTTGCATTTCGAATTTGACACAATAACATCTCCCTAATTATCTCTAGAAGAGAGCATGTCATTCAAAGGTTTTGAATAAGCAGCATATGTTCCGAGATATACCTCCCCCAAATGAACTACAATTAGACCACAAAGAAGTTGGATGATACATGAGGTTTGAGTCCTTATTGATATCAAATACCTAGAGCTTATAATGGTGATCAAATGCTCGGTATTTAGGGGGAGAGGAAATGAGACAATTGAGAAAGGGATTGCACGGAAGCAACTTCTCTATCATTTCATATCCGCGGATAAATACAAGTGAACCAGAAGTTCAATAAATGAAATGATTATAAGGTTTATCAAATATGCAATTGAAAGCATTTACTAAAAGCCAAGAAAGTGACAAAGTCACATATACTAGCTCATTTGGAAGTTCCAGAAGTAACTCCAACTCAATGAATATCAAGTGGTTCTCAAGTACACCAGAAGTGTTGGAGATCACTAGGCTCTTGGTATACGATTCCCCAGAAGTGGAAAGAGCCTATGAGAATATGATGATCATCAAATAAACAAATGGATGTCGACATCGAAATCATAGTAAATTAAAGAGCTAGAAAGAAGCAAGTCGTGCCAAGATGGATTCTTTAAGCATGATGACATTGGACCTGTAGTTCCAACACCGAAAAGTGCAACATCAATTAGCTTTAAGTGGGTGTTCATACAAAATAAAATATAAAGCCAAGTTGATTGCACAAATACCTATAAAAGGTTATAGGTAGAATCTATTCACCAGAAGTGAATATAATTTTGGATCTAAATGTAAATGACGGACGTGTTACTTGCATACACATATAAATGAAAAAGATCGATTGAAAATGCCTGAAGCATTAATATCAAAGTCCCGTCACATGCAATTGGGTAAAGATCCTTATAAGAGTACCTGAAGTACCTATAATTGTGAAAATGGTGACATTGCATTAGGTCCCGTAGTACCATACAATGTTGTACTCTTTTCCTTGATCTTGGTTTTTATCCCATTGGGTTTTTCCAAGTTAAGGTTTTTAACGAGGCAACTTATGCACCATTTAATACAACGGATCACCCTGATCAACAATGAAAAGCACACTAGGTTCTGAAGTACCTTATGTTTGTGCATTGAAAGCAGCTCAACGCCAGCAAATGGAAGTCAAGCATTCGAAGTCAATTATAATGTATGAAGACATCTCAACTTACACACGTCAAAGAAAATGTTGAGACTCGACTATGCAGCTCATACAGTCAGCACCATCAAGAAGTTGAAAGAGCTTACTCAAATGAGAAGACTGCAAGAAGGGCGTTGAATTCAGGGGGAGTATATACGCACTGCACTCTTTTTCCCTTCGGTCAGGTTTTGTCCCACCAGGTTTTCCTGACAAGGTTTTTAACGAGGCAGTATCACCAAAGCGTATCACATGTCATTTGTATTTTTTCCTTGGTCCTAGTTTTGGTCCCATTGGGTTTTCTAGGCGGGGTTTTTAATATGACATTTTTGTATTATTAGGGATGTTTATCCAAGGGGGAGTGTTATAATATTATTATATTAGGAATGGATAAACACTAGAAACCCTAGTTCCCTGTGTAAAATCCTATATAAAGGGTCCTGAAGACCCCAATAATACATCAGTTCATTTCCTTCTTCTCCTCTCTATTCTATCTATTATCACAACAACCTTGATTTTATTTGTTTAAATTCTTCAGAGGTGTTCCTAATTTATATGGTAAGGGCTGTTTACATTTGATCCACCTCCCCCTCTCTATATATTATATCAGTAACACAAGTGAAAACTACACATGTTACTTACAAAATAAAATGTATATGCCTTTGAAAATTGAGTGCAGATAAAATTTAGTAGATGATAAAAAAAAACGTTCCGGTTATATACACCCCAAATCATGCACGTCTTTAAGGACGTGCATGATTAAAAGGCTTGCACGTCCTTAAGGACGTGCAATATTAGACACAAGGCTTGCACGTCCTTAAGGACGTGCAATATTAACCTTGTGATTTGCGGTGTATATAGCAACACACAACAAAAAAAAGTGTACTTGTTAATAAATGAGAATGGAATACTTTGATGGGTGCAAATGTGATCCATGAAAATTTATTTTTAATTAGGTATATCTGAATTTCGATGGTCGATAAATTCGCAGACGGTAAAATACAAATAAGTAGAAACACACTCTACAGAAGACGAATCTGGCCAAACTACATCTAAACACATTGGGGACGTAGACTACAGACAAAGCCAAGCACCCTTAAAAAATAGCACCGTTGGTCAACGATACATCAGGAATCCATGTGAGCAGTGAAGACAAACCTCCCGAAAGCTCTTTCTCGATCACGAAGTCGCCTTGTACACACCACCTCGACCGCAGCCAGTACCAAACCCGACTGCCAGAACCACAATGAAAAAACAGAACACCTAGACACGCCTAAGTAAAGCTGCACGCCGCCCGAACGAAAACGCACCACGGAGGTCGAAAGGACCAATCAAGCCCTAATAGGATTTAATAGGCTCTAATGAGCGGGATTTCAAGTCCATACGTGATTTTTGGAGTTGTGAAATCAAGCCCTTTAGTTCGGGAGTTATTTTAAGTCTTTTTAAGAGGGATTTCGAGCTCGACGTGATTTAATTCATTCCCTAAAATCAAGCCATTTAGGGATAGTTTTTAAAGGATATATGTATGTGTGTGAAATTAATAACATAAAAAATATTCTTAAAAAAATGCATCCCTCTAGTTACCTTAAAAAATAAGGGGATGCGATGTAATTGTAAACCTTAAATATTTATAAATATATAAATAGTATTCATATATAATGAACTAGTACAATTTCTGCATCATGACGTGAATTTTTAAAACTAAAATATTAATAATATATATTATATTAATAAAAGTTAAGATAAAAATCGTAAAAACTTTACCTTAATGATTGGTGATCACTGGTCACTTTACCATAATAATTAAAGTAAATAAATAATTAAAAAAAGACAAAAAAATTTGATGGGTGAAGAGGAGGTGATTATTGAGAAGATAAGACATAAACATTAAATATCCTAATTTAAGAAATATATAGAGAAAATTTGCCCAACAAGCCACTTTTTGGACTCAAATTTAACAAATGTCCACGGACCTCTACATATTAGTTTAAAGTCCACCACTTTTCTTCGTGCCCCCCCCCTCCCTCTGTTCACCGTCGTCAAACCGAACCCATGGATCCGCCTCCCTCCCTCCCTCACCCCCGCGCCTTCTTCCCATGCTCCCCACCGCCTCCCCATCCTCCTCCTGCCGTAGACATCGGAGGTGATAACGGAGATCAGATCGCCGAAGACATCGGTGGCCGCGAGGTTTGCGGAGGCCGCGAGATCGAAGGATCCTCCCGCCCCATCCCGTCGGATCTCATCTCCGATGAAGAGAAAGATTTCAATCGACGTCTCTGAACACCTCTTTCCGCCATCTTCTCGTCCTCTAGTGGCTCAGAACACCGCACCATCCTCGCCTTCAATGTTTCAGTTATTCATCCTAAGAGCACCTCGCCGTCTTCGCCACAGATCCGAGTCGTCGCGTTTTCGATCTGGATCTCCAGGGAGATATCCTTGGATCTCTATTTTAGCAAGTTCGTCCTCCCCTGTTTCAGCAAGTCTGAAGGCGATTGGATCTCCGTTCAGCATAATCTTCGTTTCAGCAAGTTCTAGGAGGATTCAAGTCCGAGTCTCCGGGATGACCTGCGTTGCTTGCTCTAATTTCGTTGAATCTGCTCTCACTGCTCTCCATGGTGTCTTCACTTCCTCCGTTGCTCTGCTTCAGAACAGGGTTGACGTTTCTTTCGATCTGAATTTGCTCCTGGTAACCGACGTTTATTTCAGATTTCTTCTTCTTGCTGTTACTACTTTTCTGGTTCTGTTTTGTAGTTGTTTTCCTTACATTAAAGTTCTTTTTATCAAGAAGATCCGAATGAACATCTTGGATTTACTATTGAAATTGGTTATGATTGTTGTAGTTGTAGAATTGCAATTTGGGTCGTCCTCCGTCTCGTTTACTATATTTTAGCTCTTGTTTGATAGCCACTACACGCTTAATGATAATTGTCAACTTAACCTTTCCCCTAAGCTAACAAGTATATACCTGGCTTTCAATATGTTAACTTCTTGGTTGTTCTTATGTCAAACAGTTTCCAATTGAAATATTGATTTACTTGTGTGTTTAAATGTGCTACCTTCTTACTACTTACTAGAATCTTTATTTAATGGCATCCTTGACCTTGAAACTTACCGTAGAGAATCTCTTATATTTCCGTAGAGAATCTCGAAGGAGGATTACCTCCGAGATGAATCCACATTTCATCATTTCATCATTTTTTTTGAATTTTTTAAGCATTTCAGCATTCTTTGAAAAAAAATCCGGTTTCAGTAACTTCGGAAGTGGTGACGCGAAAAAAAAGGAAAAAAATGAACTCCGGTTTCAGCAACTCCGACATCGAAGCGGTGACGCAAAAAAAAATTCAGCAATTACAACACGTCGAAGTGCTGAACTCCGGTTTCAGCACTTCAGTTTCAGCAACTTTAGTGTCGAGGTGGTGATTATAAAAAAAAAAAGCAAATCTGGTTTCAACAACTCCATTTCAGCAAAGTGAAAAAAAAAGGTTAAAACAAGGGTGGCTGAAACCGAATGCGCTGAAACCCCTGTTTCAGCAACATGGTAAAAAAAAACTGAAACAGGGGTTGCTGAAATAGGAGTTTCAGCAATTCCGTTTCAGCAACGCCGGAAAAAAAAACTGAGACAAGGGTTGCTGAAACCGAATGTGCTGAAACTGGAGTTTCAACAACGCGAAAGAAAAAAAAAGTGAAAAAAAACTGATGAAACGGGAGGGGGGCACGGAGGGAGGGCACAAGGGCACAGGAGGCGATTGACATTTTGCTAATTCAAAGCACTTAAGAGTCATTTTCCTAATAAAGACAAAAAATTAGAACATCCTAATAATCACCCTAAATATATATAGATATAGAATAAAATACTATCGGTTGTAGATAATGATTGGTGGTCACTGGTCATATGTAGTACATCATTAGTACCGGGATGCATAGATAAAATCAGTTAAGCACATGTTTACATATGATTTTTATATGTACACGAGATACAGATTTCATATTACCCTCGTTTCTAATGTTAGTTAGGGTACAGTCCCTGCAACTTGTGTTTGAATGCCCACTTAAACATTCTCCCTCTATTAATTAAAACTTGTCATTTATTATTTATGCAGATTTTTTTATAATCATAAAAACTACTATCTCCATATTAAAATATTTGTCTTTTTAATTTTTGACACGCTTTTTAAGAAGCGAAAAAATCTATAAAATATTTAATTTTTTTAATTTTTTTTCATAATTTTATAGATAATTATATTAAGTATGAAATTATTTTTGTAAATTAATAAAATCATTGATATTTTATATAGTTTTTATCGTTCTTAAAAAACGTGCCCAAACTAAAACAACAAATATTTTAATACGGAGGGAGTATATGAAATATTAACTTTTTTAAAAATTTATTTTTATAAATTCATACAGTACCTAATAGTAACAAGTATGAAATTATTTAAAAAATATATTTAAAAAGTTAATATTTTATATAGTTTTAAACATCTCAAAAAGCGTGCATGAATAGTAAAACGTCAAGTTTTAATTAACGGAAGGAGTATAAATTAGTTCACTGTTATTATTTTTTTAAATTTAAATTATGATAGGAAATTAGAAAATATATAATTTACATATGCAAACAATTAATTAATTTAAAAAATAAAAAAATTATCATCTTATTTCTAAGTTTTATAACACATTTTATCTAACACATTTATATAAAATTAATCTACAAACCATATAAATCTAGCCTAATTTTTTTTAACACATGTTCATATTATCCTATCCATGAATGTGGGTGTGGGCACACATTAATTAAATAGAGTATATTCATAGTGTACGTACCACACCCCACAAAAAAAAAAAAAAGTGTACAGCCACAGCATGCATAGCATGTGACCAACTGGGCCACTCTCTACCCCATTGACACTCTCTTCCGTTATTTACTTATTTGTGTGTTTTTTTTAATATTGTGCATTTTTTGTACTGCTGCCTGTTAAGCGTCAAATTAACTATTTACAAATCTTCTAGGTGTAATAGTTATATAGCTATATTTCAAATTAACAGATTCGCATTTAAAATCCTCTTGAAGATATGAAGACACTTGTAAATAAGAAGGTTTACCTCTTAGGGCATGTTTGGCACGCATAATTTTTAATCTAGCTTGAGATTATAATCTAGCTTAAGATTATAATCTAGATGGAAATTTTAATATAGCTTAAGATTATAATGTAGCTTAAAATTGGACATCTTGTTTGGCATGACTTGTGATTATCCAAGCTTTTTGGAGATGAAATGGTAAAATTACCAAAATGGGTATCAATTAATGAAAGAAAACAATGATCCCATTTTATTTGATGCATGACTTTCCAACACAGTCATACTTGACCCGGGCTATAAAGTTCTTTTAAAAAAGAAAAAAAATACATGACTTTATAGCCCAGCAACAAGGCCGAGCTATGAAACCAAATTCCATAGATGATTGTAGAAGCTGCTCTGTCCGTTTATCTGGCCCCTATGCTAATCCAGGGTTAAAAAAAAATGGATACACAATAGCTAACAATGGTTATTTGCAGAGCGATTCCAACCAATCATAGTTCCTCGTCACATGGTAAGCTAACAATGAATCAGTCCACCTACTCTAACCTGGTGCCAAATAAAGAAGATAAAACTAATCAATGAGCAGACAAAACATATGATGAATCTACTGAAAGAACTAAGTGAAATAGTCAATTCAGTTGCACCTTTCTAGCATCATTTATGTTAAATATGGCTTCTGTGAACCTAGTTTAACAAAACAGAAGACATATCTCCATATAACTAAAAAAAACAAATCTACATATGACCAAATTGAATAACACTCTACACTGCTCAAAATGCATCCAACCCTATGAAGCTTAAAATTAATCAACGAGTAGACAACAAATAAGTACAACCATGTAATTCACCGAACTCTTTGCCTAATTAACCTAAATTCACCCTTAAATAAAACCCATCAACATCAATCCAGACTCAAAATAAGTGAAATCCAAATTGATCCTACCAAATTTTGGGGGAATATTAAGACATCTAGTATAAGGAAATTCCACCATGACCCTGTGTGGTAAATGCAATATAAAATTTATATAAATGAAATAAAGACTTTGCCAATAATATCTTTCCAATAAAAAAGAAGTCCTATGCATTAAACAGAGTTCACAATACATTTCCAGTATTGATATGACAATAAAACTACAATACTTGGTTCTTACCTTCTCTTATGCACAAAAAACCAATTTACACTGGAAATAAACAAACCCGCTCATTACCAGATATCAGGGGGATTGTTTTGAAACAACTCAAATGAATATAATTAAACCCAAGAATCCAAGATGCAGCAAAATTGCAAGATAAAGTGCAGTGGCTGGTCTAAATTGAACCAAAATGGGTAATTCCAGAGTAGAGAGAGAAGAGTATCAACAGAAAAGAAGCAACAAAGAAACTAAGAAAGGGGGAGGCTAGATCTGGGTATACCAATTAACAAATTGAGATGCATAGATAAAATTTGAAGAGCAACAGCAGAACAAGTATGACAGTGGAAAAATAGCAGCAGCACAAGTATGACAGCAAGTCACATTTGATAACAAGTCACAATTGACCAAAAGACAAAAACAATGAAAAGCAACAATGCACTTCCATTCCTTACAACTTATAAGCAATAAAAAGCATTCTGATTAACACTTGTGTTTATGCACTGTGCGTGTAAATATGATGAAAGTTTATCCTCCCCTCCAAAAAATGAAATTAATTAAAAAACTGATGTATATAAATTGCATGGAAAAATATCATCTCTTATATCATGATGATAAATGTGTTGTCTAATTCAAAGCTTGTATGTGTGGAATTTACTGCTGAGATTAATCAACCTCTATTTTAGTTGATGATCGATTGACCTTACATAGAAAAGTTTAAACAATTTTATATCAATTTTTTTTTTCAAATAATTATATAGGGACTTTAGTTCATGATGCAGCTCTTATATATTGCTAGATTCAAGTTTATATATGTATTCCTAACTAGCAGTTTGTATGTATTGTTTTAATTGGTAGCTTGGCAGGAAATTTTGAGAGACTATAAATCTGGATGATAGAATGAATATCTCTGTGCAACCAGTTTTTAGTGCTCTGTTTAGTTAGTTTGTTCCATTTAAGAGATCAACATGCTAAGCTATCTCATGTTTGTGTGAGAAGGATTGCAAAGATCGCTAAGCAGCAGCATAAGTATGACAGCAAGTCACATTTAAGAGATTAGACGAGGCTGAGAAGTAAACTAATGACAGCTCAATATGAGTAAACTAATGACAGCTTAAATTTTTTTCTGTTTCAAAAAGAAGAGGATAAATCATCACATGCCACATAAGAAAACCCCAAATCATGGAAAAATATTGAGAATTACATGTGTAATTTACCCTTCTGTTCATCCCTCTAAAAACCCAATTTGATTCATCCCTCTAAAAAACTTCAAATAATGGAAGTTTTTCAGCAATACTTTGATTTTGAACATCCCTCTAGAAAACCCCAAATAATGGAAAAATATTGAGAATTACACATGTAATTTACCCTTCTGTTCACCCCTCTAGAAAATCAAAGTTCGCTACAACAACCCAATTTGATTCTAATTTGTTTATTTAGCAACACTCAATCTTAACTAAGTAATTCAAATCAGTTTCAGATCATGAAAATCAAAAGTTAGGGTTTTATGTAAATAAAAATTTAGAGTTAATGCAAATCGAAATTGCATCGAGACCAACAACCTCTATTA
The DNA here is from genome assembly GCA_037127255.1 of Persicaria tinctoria. Taxonomy (NCBI): domain Eukaryota; kingdom Viridiplantae; phylum Streptophyta; class Magnoliopsida; order Caryophyllales; family Polygonaceae; genus Persicaria; species Persicaria tinctoria. The sequence continues at coordinate 32,924,358 of JBANSL010000012.1, read as the reverse complement.
CTTGAAGAACGTGAGAGCGAAAAAGCTTGGTGGAGAAAGCGAAATTACCTGAAGAACGTGAAAGTGGAAGTTCTTGATGGAGAAAGCGAAATGGAACCTGCTGAAGACCCTCTGTCAACAAAAGGAAATCGACATAAGTGATTTTCAAAAGCAAGCTGAGAAATCGAATCGATTACAACCTTACCGCGAGATCGAAGTTCGACGACGTGAGACTCTCATGGAAGGAGCTTCATGAATCGATTGCAAAAGCTTCTGCGAAGACGGAAATGAATACGGTCGACCAAAGCTTCTTCTGTGAAGACGGAAATTGAAGAAAAGAGAGGGATAATTCCGTCTTTTTCCATGTTGAACGCTCTACAAATTTCATCGAAAGCTTGCAGATGGGAGCGGCCGATCAAAAGCTTTCCAAGCGGTTGAGGGAGATGAACGCAAAGCGTTTTAAGAAACGCTGTTACCTGCCAAACATAACTAAGGACAGCGTTTTCCTAGGGAAATGCAAAACGCTTTAGCTAACCCCTCCAAAACGCTCCTGCCAAACAGACCCTTAAATAGGTCACAAAGACTAGCTAGGCTATTTGAACAAAGACTACAAAGTTATAATTTAACATCTCTTACACATATACAAGGGTAGAGCTAGAAAAAAAAAATCGCGAAAGGGACTCAATTATGTTATCGAGATTATATATATATGATACAATTTTTGTTATAAAGAATACAAGAAATTTGACTCAAAGGCCTTGTCCCACCCTTTTCCCTTTCTTAGCATTTGTCTAAAATTTTTTCCATAATACCAACTTTACCTTTCTTTTAATTTAATCCCCAATTTCCCGACCCTTCATTCCTCCTCCCGTTCCCTGTCTTTGCATTCCGCCTTAATCGAGAAGCAATTTGTGAGAGAAAATCGATGAAGGTACTAAGATCTCCCTGGTAATCGGCGACCTTGGTGCTTCTTCTCCCTCTTATGTTGCTAGTGGCGACCACAGACGGCAGCGGCAGGGCCCGACCTGAAATCCACCCTTCTCACACCATCCTCCTCTCTCTCTCTCTCTCTCTCTCTCTCTCTCTCTCTCTCTCTCTCTCTCTCTCTCTCTCTCTCTCTCTCTCTCTCTCTCTCTCTCTCTCTCTCTCTCGGATGCCACTTGGACCCTCGCTGCAAGCCTGATCTCGTCGGAGCGCCCTCGATGGCGACCCTCACAACAGAAGACGAAGTGCTTGTTGGCGGTGCTTCCTTCCTCGACGCGTCTGCTGCCATTGACAGGGGATGATTGTGCGGGCAGGGTTTGAATTTGCCAAATCGATCACCTTGATTCTCTCTCGCTCTACCCTGAATGCTCGTTCTCTCTCCCCAAATCGATTGTGCAGGGCTGCAGGCATCATACCATGGGATAGAAGAGTAGATTGAGAGGCGGCCATGAAAGAGTACGACCTTGATGATAGTGGCACTGGATGATGACAGTGGTGCTGGGAATCCAAGCTTGACTTCAATTTCATTTCAGTTTCTTACATGCATTTGTCGAATCCAAGCTTCTGTGTATGAAGAAATTGAGCAAAAACCTATTTGTTGTATGCTTTCTTATGTAATCGGCTCATTTCTAGCATTGGTAGGTACGTGAATGAACATATGCTGTAGGTTTAATATTTACCACTAAAAAACCTTGGCATATAGCATTATTGAAGCAAAATCTAACACAATATTGACATGCAGTGTTAGAGGATATTAGACTGTTATACCTTTATGTAATTAAAATGTACTAAGGGGTACTCTCTCCGTTTGGAAATAAAGGATGTTTGATTTTTTTTACACTAAGCTATCATCAAAAAATTTTCATGTCACCACACATGTGACATCACTGATAAGGGTGGTGATAGTGACCCCGTAAAAAAAAACTCTTGAAACGAAGTTGTCATAAAAAAAATCGTGTCACCATTGATAAGAATGGTGACAGTGACCCCGTAAAAAAAACTCTTGAAACGAAGCTGTCACCACTGATAAGGGCGGTGACAGTGCCCACTAATAAGAGTGGTGGAAGTGATAACGGTGGTGACAATGATAAGAGTAGTGATAGCCCGTGTGATTACAGTGTTTATGACCTTGTTTTTATTGTGATGATAGTGTCTATGACCCTATTTTTATAGTGATAACAATGTCTATGACCCTGTTTTTATTTTGGTTACATCGTCTATGACCCTCCTACCCGAATATATATTAGAGGAGAACTAGCTGTCCCCACATGTATTTTGGCTTCTCATTAGCCCCTATAGAGTTTGTGCCTCCCTTGTCGTAGGGTTTTCCTTTTATTACAGTGTCTTTGACCCTTTTTTCATAGTAGTGACAGTGTCTATGACCCTGTTTTTATTTTGGTTACAACGTCTATAGGGTTTTTCATAGTAGTGACAGTGTCCATGATCTTTTTTATAGTGGTGACAGTGTCTATTATCCTATTTTCATAGTGGTGACAATGTCTATGACTGTCTTACCCATTCATTAATTGAAGGACAACTGTTCACCTAGTGTCTTTTGGCTTTTCATTAGCCCCTTTAGGGTTTGTGCTTACCTTGTCCTAGGGTTTTCCATTTGGTGACAGCAATCATCTCTTAACAACGTACTGTAGTTTACATTTTAGGGTTTAGGGCATTGGCCCTAAACCCTAAAGACTTAGCCCTAAACCCTAAAATATACTGTACAGTCTGTACATCACATGTTCTTTTGGCTTCTCATTAGACCCTTTAGGGTTTGTGCTTCCCTAATCATAGGGTTTTTCTTTTGGTTACAAGTGTCTATGACCTTATTTTAATAGTGGCTACAATGTTTTTGTCCCCTTTTCTTTATAGTGATTCAGGGTCTATGACCCTATTTTAACAATGGCTACAACGTCTATGTCCATCCTCCCCATTCATATATTAGAGGAGAACTGTCACCACATGAATATCGACTTCTCATTAGTCCCTATAGGGTTTGTGCTTCCCTTTTCCTAAGGTTTTCCTTTGATTACAGTGTCTATGACCTTTTTTTCACAATGGTGACAATGTCTATGACCTTGTTTTTATTTTGGTTACATTATGTATGACCCTCTTACTCATTCATATATTGGAAGGGTTTTCATTTGGTTACAATGTCTATGACTCTTTTTTTTTATAGTGGTGACAGTGTCTATGACCCTGTTTTTATAATGGTAACAGTGTCTATGACCCTATTTTTATTTTGATTACAACATCTATGACCCTCTTTACCCATTCATTTATTAGAGGAGAATTGTCGCCACAAGTATTTTGGCTTCTCATTAGCCCCTTTATGGTTTGTACTTCCCTTGTTTTAGGGTTTTTCTTTGGTTACAGTGTCTATGACCATGTTTTTATATTGATTACAGTGTCTATGATCCTATTTTTATTTTGATTACATTGTCTATGAACCTATTTTTATTTTCATTACAGTGTCTATAACCCTATTTTTATTTTTATTACAGTGTCTATGACCCTGTTTTTATTTTGGTTACAGTGTCTATGACCTGTTTTTATTTTGGTTACAGTATTAATAACTGTCAAGATAGATAGATGTAAACGACACAAGATTACCTAAATTCGAAGAAATTAATTTAGTAGAATATAAGGAGTGATTTAAATGAATGGTAAAACGTAATGATTCATGTGGACATTGTGGTGATGACATATATCTTAAACCTTATAATAATATGAACTTCTAAATGAATAGTACTTCCCACTAATAATTAGTTTATTGTTTTTTCGGATGAAAATACCTATTCTGTCATTGCAAATTGTATTATTGTCTTAGATGTATTATACCCTTTTAGGTAATTTCCATCTTCATTTGTAAAATGCCTTTTTTATCCTCCAAAGTTTGAATTTAAAAATATTAATTTTTTTTATTTCAATCTCCTTTTATGTCTTTTCAAAATTATAAAATTTCATATTTAATCAATCTCACCCAACTTTATGTTTTTTTTTAATTAAAATACACAAATTACCACTTTAAAGTTTTATTAAATCAATAATACTTTATGTTTTTAATTTAACTATCAAAATTGTAACTTTTAGTTTTATTAATTATAAATTTTCATATTACATCAATTTCACCCAATTTTATCTGTTTTTCTTAAAATACCCAAACCGTAACTGTAAAGTTTTCTCAAATCAACCATATTTTATGTTTTTAAATAAATTTTAAAAATACTACCCTTCTTTACATTTTTTTAAATCGAAAGATATCATTCTTATTACCTTAATGAAAATTTCAAAATACTATACTTACAGTTTCTTATAATGATATTATTTTTACTTCTCTATCTATTAATTAAAACATGTGCATGTTTTTTTTAGAATGATATAAACTATCTTTTTTTAATTGTAATGATTAGGATTTTTGAAGTTTATAGTTTTGGATTTCTTTTTCATTTTGATTAATACATTTTTTAAAAGACTACCCTTCTTTGCATTTTTTTTTAATTGAAATACATCATTCTTATTACCTTAATGAAAATTTAAAATATTATACTTACAATTTCTTATAATGATACAATTATTATTTTTACTACTCCATCTATTAATTAAAACATGTTATTTACTATTCATGCACGATGTTTTAGAATAATATAAACTATATAAAATATCAACTTTTTTTTACATTTGTTTTTATAAATTCATAAGCATGAAATTGCTAAAAAAAATGTTAAAAAAGTTAATATTTTTACTATATATATTTTAACACCTAAACAACATGCATAAATAGTAAAACATCAAGTTTTAATTAATGGAATGAGTATTATGTATAGCAATTTACGAGAAAAATAACCCAGTTAGTACTATGTGCACATATGAATATTTACACGCATATAAAAAAGTAATGTGTACAATTTTATAAGGAAAACAATCTAGTTATATATACACATATTAGATTACATATATTATATATACACATATTGGATGAAATTAATTTAGCAGAACATAAGGAGTAATCAAATACGTACTCATTTGAAGAAATAGATCCATAAGTGTTAACATCATGCCAAACGGACAACTACTACCCATGCTGCATTTTTGAGGTCATATAGAAGCTATCGAGTTTCTCGTTCTAATTGGGAATGTATAATATGCTTCAGAAAATAAACAAATTTTAGCCTATTTCATATCATGAATATTATAGCAGCACATTCCATTTGCATATTCCTATATGCCGTTTTTGTTAATTATCCAATATTCTCAGCACTCTTCTAACATCACCTTGTGGATCACAATTGGAGGACTGTGGTAAATGAAGGGAAGTTTGGTATCTATTGATGTCAATGGATGAACTTTGGCATACATCTCATCAATAACTATGTGTGTATTGTAGAATATTAGAATTGATGTAAAGTCCTCCTTGAGGGTTTTCATTTATTGTTATTGATAAACATATATATATATATATATATATATATATATATATATATATATATATATATATATATATATAGTATAGATCATATGTATACAAGGCTTATTGAGTATAATGAGTACAAATCAGGTGCGTTGATTTAAAGAAAATAAAGGGCCAAGATTGTGCCACGTATTAAGTAAACAATTGGAAAAAAAAAGCCCAATCATTATGTGGAGCGCGTGGTGTGTGTGAGGAATAAAACCCTAGATTGCATCTCTTTTAATTGCCGTCTTCCCAGGTATCGAAGGTGAGTTTTGTGCAGAGGCGGGCGAACGAAATCGGTGGGAGGCGGAGTAGGCCGGCGATTCCGTCAGTGGGAAGTGGCGTAGGCCGGAGTAGGTGGAACATCAACGTACACTGTGGGAGGCGATGAGAGTTGAAGGCCGGCGAAGAGGAGGCGCCACTTGAAGAGGAGACGTCGTGCGGTGCGGCGGAGCGGCGATGGCTCCCATGGCTCCTCCCTGTTGATCCCACCTCTAATTCGGGCTTCAATTGGATCGCCTTGCACGCGGATTTATCCATCGAAGACAAATCGTGCCTTCGTCTTTCCGGTTGCCCGAACGCGAGAATCCGGCGATGGCATCGAATTCGTCTTTCCGGAAGGCGGATCCGGCGGTGGCGGAACTGTTCTTCCCCTAATCTCAAATATGGGCGACGGTGAAGGCGGGACGGAACGATTGCAGCGACTTCATCTGTCCGGCAGACGGATCCGGCGATGGCGGCGCCTTTCTTCCCCTATTCTCAGATCTGGGCGACGGGGAATGCGTGATGGTGGCGACGGTGAAGGCGGGATCTGGGCGGTGCTGTTGGCCGACGGTGAAGTTGTGCTGGTAAGGTTTCATTCCTAATGCTTTCAATTCGGGTTGTCAATGTACGTCGGACGGCTTCAATTGCAGCCATATGTGTGAGATTTTGTAATTGGATCTAATTTCGTTCCTGATGTTTTCAATTGAGTTACATTTTCGTTCCTGATGCTTTCAATTGATTTTGTTAATTGGTTTTGCGAGTGGTTGCACTACCGAATAATATCGTTATACCATCGAATAATCCAGCGTTACCATCGAATAATCAAGCAATACCACCGAATAATTTTTAGTTAAAAGAGATGTCATCGAATAATTAATCAATACAATCGAATAATCAAACTATATCATCGAATAATCAAGCGATACCGTCGAATAAAAGTTCAGGGCGTTTTAAGGGTGCTAACCGTTTAGAAAAGTTCATCGATATCATCGCATAATCAATTGATACGGTCGAATAATTTGACGATACAACTGAATAATTTAAAGTTACGATCGAATAATCTGGCGATATCATTGCATAATCAGACGATACGATTGAATAATCTAGATATACTGTCGAATAATTTGAAGAGAGTGCACCACACACGCCCCCCTTCAGCAAGTGGGCAAAAAAACGACGTGGATCCCACTGTTTTTTAATTTAAAAAAAGCCAAAATTGCCTATTAATCTCAGCCTTCCATTTCATTCAATCAACGGTCCAGCTTTGTACTCATTATACACAATAAGGGTTGTATACCCATGAACCACCCTCTATATATATATATATATATATATATATATATATATATATATATATATATATATATATATATATATATATATAGAGAGAGAGAGAGAGAGAGAGAGAGAGAGAGAGAGAGAGAGAGAGAGAGAGAGAGAGAGAGAGAGAGAGAGAGAGAGAGAGAGAGAGAGAGAGAGAGAGAGAGAGAGAGAGAGAGAGGTTTAATTGAGATTTTCTCTTTTTATTTAAATAAAAAAGAGTAGGCCCCACCACTTTTATAGCCAACTTGCTTAAGAGGAAGCGCGTGCGTTGATTTTTTTTTTTCTAGGCAACGTTTTTTTTAGGGGGAGATTTCGGTTGCACTATGTGATCAATGAATAATTCCTAATAAATTACCGAATAATTCCAAATTATCAACGAATAATGACTCTAAACTTCCAGATTTTGCTTGCACTTTTTGGTGTAACGTTTTTTTTTGGTAGAAAAACAGTTGGTCAATTTGGCAACTATTCGCTAGGTTAATAGTAATTATTCGCTAAATTAATTGTTATTATTCATCCGTAAAGAGGAGTTATCATTTAGATAATAGCAAAATAGGGTTGGTCAATTTTGCAACTATTCGCTAGATTGATAGTAATTATTCGCTAAGTTGATAGTAACTATTCGCTGGGTTGGAAGAGTATGTAAATGTAACTCTTGATTTTCCACATCTAATTAACCAAATAAATGTGAATAATTCTATATTATCAATGAATAGAAAATATGAACTTGCCGAATATTGACTCTAAACATGAAATAATAACTAAATAGTAAGGAATAACCTATCTCATTCCATCGAATATTTATTGCATACCAATGAATAATTCCTTATTCTTGATCGAATAAGGAGGAGAATCATGAGCAACCACTAATCTATATACAATATTCCTTATTCTTGATCAAATACATATGAATAATTTTGTATTATCAACGAATATAAACTATGAACTTGCCGAATAGTGACTCTACATGAAATAATAACTAAATAGTAACGAATACTCTATCACATTCCATCGAATATTTATTGCATACCAATGAATAATTTCTTATTCTTGATCGAATATTACAAACTCATCATGTACCTTGGAGATCCGATGAAATCGAATACAGATTGAGCATCAATTCAGGAAGAAGAAAACAAGAGTTACACAGGTTTAAAATTTTCCCCAATCTTCAACCATTTCAACTTTTAAAAGGAAATCTCACCTAATATTAACCAGGATACACGATTTTATACTCTAATTTCATCACAAATTACCCCACATGCAACCGGATTTACACAAACAAAACCCAAAATCCAAAACCCTAACCGCAAATCGGAGGTAAACCCAACCGCATTCGGATTTCCCCCATCAAGAGATCCAAATTGGCAGGGAAGAGTAGCTTACCCATACTCACAACCGCAATTGTAGATTACTCGACGCCGGTTGGGTGACTGGAGTCCAGGTCGCTGCTCACTTGATTGCGCGTACTGAACCTCGCTGCCGCCGTCAACCCTGGTTTGAAGCACAGGTCTGCCGGTGAAGAATGTTGTACCGTCCACCGAGTTCGCCGCTGGGTTCGCGAGATTAGCATCCGAGAGTTCTTCCTCTGCAATCGGCCATCGTCTCCGCCTAGGCTCCGCTGTCTCGCGAAACTCCGCCTCCGCCGAATTTTTCCTCGCGAAACTACGCCTCCGCCGAGTTCTTCCTCGGCAATCGTCAATCGCCTCGTCCATGGCCTCCAGATCCGGAACCGCCATCGCCAATCGCCTTCCCCTGGGCTCGAGATGTTCTTCGTACCTGGCCTCCCCAATCGCCTCTGCCATCCCGAACCGTCCCTCGTCCCTTGGCTCGAGATGTTCTTCCTTTGCAATCGCATCCACCTCCGCAATTCGCCATCGCCAGTCGCCGCAATTCGCCATCGCCAGTCGCCGCAAATCACCATCGCCATCGCCGCCATTCTTCCTCTGAACATGGTCGACAAAACGGGGCTTTAGGTTAGGGTTATATTGTAGACGGTAGTCACGCGCTAAAGGGTGGGTGGGTTTTTTTTTATTTTCCATTTAAATTAATATATTAGAATAATCTGAGCCATCCATCCTTCCCCAATCAATGGTCCATATTTGTTAACACAAAACACAATAAGGCTTGTAAACATTTGATCCATTCTCTCTCTCTCTCTCTCTCTCTCTCTCTATATATATATATATATATATATATATATATATATATATATATATATATATATATATATATATATATATATATATATATATATATACATACATAGGTTACAAAGGTATTGGGCATTTAGACCCACTATACAATATAAGACTTATGTAATCTATCAAACCCCCTCATTCGAAACTGAAGGGGCCCGTACAGTGAGACTGGACCGAAAATCAATGAACAACATTCGAGGTAAATCCTTGGTGAATATATCAGCGTAATGATAGGAGGACGGGACATGTAGAACGCGGACATGTACAATGGCAACCTTATCCCGGACGAAGTGGAGATCGAGCTCAATGTGCTTCGTGCGTTGATGCTGGACTGGGTTGCTAGCCAGATAGATGGTGGAGATGTTGTCAGTGTAGACTAGAGTGGCCTTCTGAAGAGGGCAACGGAGCTCAAGAAGGAGATTGCGGAGCCAAGAGCACTCGGAGACAACGTTGGCAACACCTCTGTACTCTGCCTCAGCGCTAGAGCGAGACACGACAGATTGACGCTTTGTTGACCACGACACAAGGGTGTCATTGAGGAAGACACAGTAACCAGACGTGGAGCGATGTTTGTCAGGACAACAACCCCAATCCACATTAGTGTAAGAAACAAGGTCAAGGTTAGAGGAAGGAGTGATCGTGGTGCCTAGCTCGAGGGTGCCGCTGATGTACCGAATGAACAAGCAGATCTGCTGAACGGCGTAACCGATATCAGGCCTGGTGAAGGTAAGATACCGAAGTGTACCGGCGATGCTCCTGTACAATGTTAGATCATCAACCAAAGGACCTGAGTGAGCACTGAGCTTGTTGGATGTATCGACAGCGGTGGCGACAGAATTACAGTTACCCATCTTGGACAGAGCAACAATCTTAGCAGCATACTTACTCTGAGAGAAACAGGCCAGACGCATGACGCTGAACAACAACTCCCAAGAAGTAAGACAACTGACCCAGATCACACACGACGAACTCCACACTCAACTGCGAAATAATAGACATCTGAAGAGCATCAGAAGAGGCGGTGAGAATGATGTCGTCGACATATAGTAACAGGAAGGCCATGTCTGAGCCTCTGCGATAGATGAAAAGAGATGTATCTGATTTGCTGCCAACGAAACCCAAGCGTAGTAAATGAGAATCAAAGCGCTGGAACCAAGCCTACGGAGCCTGTTTCAGACCATACAAAGAGAGCTTCAGGAGACAAACGTGCTTGGGACGATCAGCATCAGCAAACCTCGGCGGCTGAAACATGTAGACTGTCTCATTCAGATGGCCATGCAGAAAAGCGTTCTTGACATCTAACTGATGGATGGCCCAATTGCGTGACAGAGCTAAACTCAATACCACTCGGACAGTGGCAGGCTTGACCACGGGGCTGAACGTCTGATCACAATCAATACATGTCTGCTGAGAGCGACCGTTGACCACAAGACGGGCTTTGTAGCGCTCCAACTTCCCATCAGAGCGGAACTTGTGATGGAAGAGCCACATACAGCGGATGACGTTCGCCTCAGGAGGGCGAGGGACAATAACGCAAGTACCATTCTTTGTTAAGGGCCATGTACTCGTCAAGCATAGCCGTCTGTCAATTCGGGTCGAGGAGGGTTGTTTTGTGGGAGGTGAGAATGGGGGAAAGGGAGGCCGTGCTGGAGGCAGGGGGGATTGGGGGTCGGGAAGGGCAGAAGGTAATGCTGGGGGGCATGTTGATTGGCCGCGGCCTCCGCCAGTGACGAGGGTGGGGAGACGGTTTGGGGGAATTGATTGGTTGTGGCCGCAGCATCAGGCCATGCGGGATGGGTAAGAGGGAGGATGTAGGGGAAGGTGTGGCGGGGCGATGTGTGGTGGTCATGGATACGATCTGACGGGGTCGGAAGACACCGGAGACGCCGTGGGTGTGCGGTCTGGTGGTAGAAGGTGGTGGTGGTGGTGGAGGGGGAGAGGCAGGAGCACCGGGAGAGCTCTGGGGAAGAAGAAAGTGAGGGAATGAAGACTCTGACTTAGACTGAGACACCGGAGGGGTAGGAGAGGGGAGAGGAGGAGAAGAAAAGGGAAAGCGAGACTCATCAAAAGTGACATGACGTGAGACAATAAGCTTATGAGTCTTAACATCGAGGCAAAGGTAACCGCGATGATAAGACGGATAGCCTAGGAAGACACATGGAGTGGAGCACGGGTGAAGCTTGTGAGGTGCGGTGGAGGACTGGTTTGGGAAGCACAAGCACCCAAAGGTACAGAGGTGATCATACCTAGGCAAGGTGCAATAAAGTGCCTGATTTGGCGAGCGATGGTGTAGGGTAGTAGACGGTAGAATGTTGAGGAGATAGCATGTGGTTGTTAAGGCGTGAGGCCAATAGGAAAGGGGAATGGATGCGTTGAAGAAGAGAGAGCGCATCATGTTGGTAATGGTTCTGATGATTCGTTCAGCCTTGCCATTATGCTGGGAAGTATATGGGCAAGACAGGCGATAGGAGATCCCATTTGTGGCGAAGAAAGCATGAAAATCTTTGTTGTCAAATTCACGGCCATTGTCACATTGGAAACATTTGATAAATGTGTGAAACTGTATTTGGTTGTAGGCATGGAATTTGGCAAAGACGGGAAAGACTTGGGACTTGAAATGAAACGGGAAAACCCATAAGAAATGAATGTAATCATCAAGAAACAAAATGCAGTACTTGTGACCCTCCTTTCTAGGCACATGAGAGGTTCAAATGTCACTATGAATAATATCAAAAGGAGCAAGGGTAGAGTTCATAGACTGTTGGAACGGCCTGGTATGTTTGCCTAGTTGGCAGGAAGAGCATAAACCAGAGCGTGGGTCTTTAGTACAGATGACAAGACTCTGAGAACGGAGGACATCTAGAACTACAGCACTGGGATGACCCAGAACTGCAACACTGGTGCGACCGAGCATGACTGAATGGACGTAGGAGGTGGTGTGACAGGGTAGAGCTCCCCGGTGCTGTTACATCTCATGCGAGTAACCCCCGTAGTAAGATCATTCACAGAGAAACCACGGGGATCAAACGTCAGAGAAACGTTATTGCCAGTAGTAAACCGACGAATAGAGATAAGGTTTTTGACAATGTTTGGGGCATTGAGGACATTGTTGAGGTGTAGTGGGTGGATTAGGGTCTGTAATTTGGCGTTGCCAATTCCCGAAGTAGCAAGACGACCACCATTGCCGACGATAATAGAGTGTGCAGGGCCTTTAAAGGAAATAGATGAGAGGTTACCTAAGGAGTTTGTCATGTGGGAGGTGGCACCAGTGTCCATGTACCAAGAAGTGTCGGGAGATGCCAGATAGGCCTGAGAAGCGACATGAAGCAGGACAGGAGAGCCGGAGTGTATCCAGTGAGGATTAAAGGCAGGCACCGGGGACCATCAAGGGGCGGCGGTCGAAGGAGGAGGGCCGATGCCACGACTGCTGTCGATGTCGATGCCGCAACAAATGAGGTCATATGGCTTTTTTTTTTTGGGAAAAAGGGATACTCAGACTATCGATCAATCAGAGGAGGGGAGAAGAGGAATTGGTGGCGGCAGGATGGTTTCGGGGCTCGGAGAGGGTGAATCCGGGATGTAGGTGACCGGATCTGGGCTAGTGGTGCATGTGAGTTCAGATCTAGAGCGGCGAGGGCTCGAATCTGGGCAGAGGGCGACGCTTGGTGGTTGGATCCGGGGCGGTGGGCTCGTCTAGTGTCCGACAGGGTGATTCAGCGAGAGGTAAGAGCGAGGAAGAGGGAGTCCGACAAGTTCAGATTTGGAGCGGTGAGGGCTCGGATCTGGGCAGAGGGCGACGCTTGGTGGTTGGATCCGGGGCGGTGGGCTCGTCTGGTGTCCGTCAGGGTGATTCAGCGAGAGTTAGGAGCGAAGAAGAGGAAGAGAGAGGCCGGCTTGGGACACAGCGAGGGTGCAGGATAGGCAGAGGGAGGGGGTGACCGGCGACAGGATCCGGTGGTGAGGAGGAAGGTCGGAGGAAGAGGATGACCGGTGATATTGACCGGCGTCAAGAAGAGAGATGAGGCGTGATGATCAAATTAGGGTTCCGTGAGGAAGAAAAGGCTGTGATACCATGTAGAATGTTAGAATTGATGTAAAGCCCTCCTTGAGGGTTTTCATTCATTGATAAACATATATATATATATATATATATATATATATATATATATATATATATATATAACTGACAAAGGTATTGGGTCTTTTGAGACAATGGGTCTACTATATAATATAAGACCTATGTAATCTATCATGTATATATATGTGCCCTGTAAATCAAGGCTATTGCAGATATTGACAAATACAATCATGCAAACAAGCACATATAACCGTGCATCCATGTATACCTTAGCATATAATATATACGTTATATGTACACTCATCATACACACATACATGATACAAGCACATAATAATATTACATGCAACATATATGAAAGCAAGACATAGGGAAATAAACACATAGCATAACAACAAATCACCCTCTATTTTTCTAAGTCTTGCTCTAGGCAGACCATAACCTATCAAAATGGATTCAAAGCTGGTCCGTCCTCAGCCCAGTCATGCAAAGATCACCCATGGACATCCTCCAAATGGAGGAAGTTCCTACAGAACACAAATTTATCATAAGGAACAATTTTAGTGCCAAAATCTGCATGATTAAGTTTACCATCAATCTTCTTAACATGTATGACATTATCTTCCACTTTCGCACGAATAAAATGGTATCTAACATCAATATGTTTAGTACGCTCATGGTACATGGGGTCCCTGCCGAGATAGAGTGCACTTTGACTGTCAATGTGTAAGATAGTGGTGTAGTGCTTCCTCTCTATCTCCTTAAGGATGCCTTGCAGCCAGATAGCCTCCTTATAGGCCTCTGTAGCTGCTATGTACTCAACTTCAGTGGATGAGAGAGCAACTATGGGTTGGTGTTGGGATTTCCACGAAATACAATTGCCTGTCCATGTATACACATAAGAGGTAATAGACTTCCTGGTGTCCTGCTTGAAGCATAAGAGGAGGAGTGTTCAGCATATAACAAAGACAGGTTAACAATACCAAGTAAATATCTCAAAAGGTATTTCATAGACACCTAGTGCTTCTCAGCTGGTCTATACATGAACCTACTGAGAGCGCTAATAGCAAATGCAAGGCCAGGACGAGTAAAGATCATAGAGTACATCACTGAACCTACATCAACATCATAAGGAATAGATTTCATAATGTTAAGCTCAGCAACATATAACTTTCCTTTTATTTTAGTGAGATAAATATGAGCACCCAAAGGAATATTGTTAATCTTGTCACCAGAAATATGAAACCTGTCAAGAACCTTATGCACATAATCACACTGATGCAACCAAAGTCTTTTATGCTTCCTATCTCTTATAATAGACATGCCTAAAATATTTTTAGCAATGCCTAAATCTTTCATGTCAAAATGCTTTTGCAAGTTTTTTAATATCATGAATAGCATCTACTGATTTAGAAATAAGCAAGATGTCATCCACATATAAAAGCACATAAAGCACATGACTCTTATTCACACCTTTGAAGTATAAACATGTATCAAACTTGCTCCTTTTAAACCCTAGACTGAACCTCATGCACTTGTCAAGTTTAATATTCCATTGTCTAAGTGATTGCTTTAAACCATAGATGGATTTATTTAGCAAGCAAGCATGATTAGGATGCACAGAATCAATAAAGCCCTTGGGCTGTCTCATGTAAATAGTCTCATCCAGATCCCCATGAAGAAAAGCTGTCTTAACATCCATTTGTTCTAACTCAAGATCATAAACAACAGTCATGGCAAGCAACAGTCTCAAAGTTTTATATTTAACAACAGGAGCAAATATTTCATTTTAATCCTCACCCTCTCTTTGGGTAAAACCTTTAGCAACCAACCTAGCTTTATATCTAGGGGGTCAGACTTAGAAATGCCATCCTTAAGTTTATGGATCCATTCACAGTCAATTAATCTAGCATTCACAGGTTTAGGCACCAAAGTCCATGTTTTATTCACCTTCATAGATTCAATCTCATCATTCATAGCATGTTTCCAATTAGCAGAGTGAATACATCTCACAACCTATTCATAGGTTCCAGGAGTATAAATTTTCACAACATCAGAAATCAAGCAAGCAAACTCAAAAATGTTATTAATGAACCTTCTATTTGGTATAACAGTCCTAGGACTCCTATCCCTAGTCAACTGCCAATTAGTCAGATCATGTCCTTTAGTGACTGAAGAACTAGAGGAACCAGAACCAGACACAGGCACAGAATCAACAACATTATCCTCATTCACAAAAATAGGAGCAGTAGAAGAGGAATTATGTTCATTATTTACTCCCCCACCCAATTGGTGAGGTTGCAAATCATTAAGTTGCATAGCATTAGAAATAGTAGCAGAAGAAGTAGACACAGATGAATCAGATGCAGAGAGAGTAGAGGAAGAAGAGGGAGAAAAACCACTGTCAAACTCGTCATCAGAATCAACATCATTGTGCTTAGGCTCAAAGAATTGATCCTCTTGTACCTGCAGGTTAGCATCTGTCACAACAGAGGAAGCTTTCTTAAAATAAAATTCATACTCATTGATAAAGACATTTCTACTCACAATTGTTTTATACACACCAGGTTGGACAAGAAGCAACTTATAACCCTTAACCCCTTCAGGATAACCCAATAACACACATTTTTGGGACCTAGGATCAAGTTTACCTTGGTTAACATAAGAAAACACAGTGCAACCAAAGGGTTTAATGTGGTCTAAGTTTGGCTTTCTTTTATTCCACAACTCATAAGGGGTTTTAAAATCAATTACAGAAGAAGGAGTCCTATTTATCAAGTAAGCAGCAGTAACAACAACTTCACCCCACAAGCAATGTTTCAATCCAGAAGATATAAGCATGCATCTAGCCTTTTCTAGGAGAGTCCTGTTCATCCTCTCAGCAGTACCATTCTGCTGGGGAGTTCCAGGAATGGTTAAATGTCTCTTAATACCATTATACTTGCAGTACTCGTTGAACAAAGAATTACAAAACTCAAGACCATTATCAGTTTTTAAACATTTAACAGTCAAGCCAGTTTCATTTTCAACTCCAACTTTCCAGTTTTTAAAGGTTTCAAAAGCCTCATCTTTAGTTTTAAGCAAATAGACCCAAACCTTCCTACTGTAGTGATCAATGAGAGACATGAAATATCTCTTATGACCTACAGTAAGAACAGGTGAGGGACCCCACAAATCAGAATGTATATATTCAAGAGGTGCATCAGCAACATAAGATGAATGCTTAAAACCTTTTCTAGCATGCTTCCCTAGGATACAATTCTCACAGAGATCAATCATGCATGGTTTGGAGTTGATGATGCCAGTTTTATGCAAGTGTTCTAAGCCTTTATTGCCTATGTGACCTAATCTATTATGCCACAACATAGTATGATGCAGAGACATAATATGCACAGAAGCAGTAAAGGAAGAGGCAGGATAATTCACAATAGGAGTAGCCAACACTTCATAAAGACCTTTCTTTCTTAAGCATTTAATGACAGGCTTCCCATTTTTAGAAATCATCCTAACACCATTAGAATTGGAAATATCATAACATAATTCTTCAAAAGTACTTTTAGATAGCAAGTTTCTCCTCAAATCAAGAACCCACTTTACATCCTTAACAATTCTAATCACATCATCAAACATTTTCAAAGCAACAGATCCAACACCTTTAATTTTAAGAACAGAGTGATCACCTAGCATGACAGCACCAGCATCAAAACATTTAAGATCAAAGAACCAAGATTTATGAAAGGTAGCATGCATGGTACTCCCAGAATCCAAAATCCAAGTAGTAGAATCAGTGTCACTTAATAATGCAAGAGCTTCATGAGTAACATAAGGATGGGATTCACAAGCAGCAGACACATTTGGCTTCTTGCCAGCTTTAATATCCCTTTTCTTTTTAAAACAATGCTTCTCAAGATGACCCTTTTTATTGCAGTAAATACACAAAAGATGAGATTTATTAGGTTTTTCACCACTGGAATTATCAGAAGACACATAATCAGATTTATTATCTTTATTTTCCTATTGCTTATTTTTCTTATTGACTTTGTACTTACACTTCACCATAAGAACCTCATCTTTATTTTCAGCTTTAGGACCAGCCTTATGGCCATTCACAGTTTTAAACACCTTTAGATTTTCATTTTTCTGTATGATAGACTCAATAAGCTCCTTTTTAGTCAACTTAGCAGTACCACACTGAACAACATCAACAAAGGTAGTAAACTGAGCGGGCAGAGAATTAAGCAACAAAACACACAATTGAGTCTCATCAATCTTGTCACCACATCTCTCCAGATCTTGTGTGATAGACAAAAATCTATCAACATTATATGCAAGAGTACAGGTAGTAGACATCTTATAATTGAAAAGTTTGTTGAAGAGATTTACCCTACTTGGTATTGATTTTACCAAGTATAATGTTTCCAACATCTCCCAGAGCTTATCAACTGTTTTTCAAGTCAGAACTTGCCTAGCCACTTCATCAGAAAGTCTCAACATAATCTGTCTTTGTGCCAGTTTATCAAGGCATTTAATATCCTTCTTCTTGTCCTCATTATAGTCTCTAGTGACAGCTTTATAGCAATTTTATTTGATTAATATGGCCTTCATTTTTACCTGCCACATTGCAAAGTCAGTAGTGCCATTGAAGGGTTTAAGACGGTAAGATTCACCCATGTTTACAGTTAAGAACTCAAGAAACTTAAGAAAACATAACAAAACAAACAGCAAACCAAGTAAATGATTCAAGAAAACCTTGAACCTTAAGCAGAGCACAAAAACAAACACACATAAGCCTAGATCTAACAAACAAGGCGTGGTATGTCACGTAAGGGGGGTTCAACACCAGCGATGTCGCCTTTTAGGTTTGTCCGAGGCCTTACGTCCGGTCTCTATCCCTAGAACTCAAGAATGAGCCAGGAAATCGAGAGCGGGACACTCAAGCTCGGATACCACTTGTTGAAAACCGATATTCGAGATAACGAAAACGATTGAGAGGAAGTGAGTGATAAAGAACGAGAAACTCAAACAAAACATGCAAGGACGAACACCAGAGTTTTACGAGGTTCGGCAAAAGATGCCTACGTCCTCGGGGCCTCAAGAATCGGTCGAATCCACTAAGTAATCGTTCAATAGTGGGTTACAATCAAGCAATGCAAAGATAAACCCTGGATCTAGCATGTATGAGCCTCAGAGATATAGAGAGAAGAAGACCCCCCCTGTCTGGGATGACCGGAGATCAAAGAACGCTTCGATACTCCCAAATACTAGATCTCCAGACGTGAGAGAAGCAGCAACCCAAGCCAGGAGCTTAGTTGCGCCACCACCAAGAGATCTCCGAGATCAACCAACGCCTTCGCCTTCACAATCACCGGGGAGGAGCCAGAGACAAACCCTGGAAACCCTAGAACCCTTTGAGAACTTTTGTGAAGAGACGAAGGGGAGAGAGAGAGAGAGAGAGAGAGAGAGAGAGAGAGAGAGCTAATCCGAGCCTCCAGAAGCTAGAAGAGAGCTTATATAGCTAGGTCACCAGATCTCAACTGGATCAGGCTACCAGGCTTGCTCCACCATCTGGAGAGATTTGGGCTCGGGAATGGGCCGAAAGCGCACACACACACACACACACACACACACACACACACACACACACACACACACACACACACACACACACACACACACACACACACACACACACACACACACACACACACACACACACACACACACACACACACACACACACACACACACACACACACACACACACACACACACACACACACACACACACACACACACACACACACACACACACACACACACACACACACACACTATTGTCCATTAGACTCGTTAGAGGATCGACTTAACTCGACTCAATACGACTCAGTCGAGTCTAACTACAACCGTGCATACATGTATACCTTAGCATATAATATATACTCCCTCCATTCGGCAAAACTTGTCGTTTTAGAGTTTTGTTTTTGTTCGGAAAAACTTGTCATTTTAGGTATTTTTGCTTCTACTTTACTAAAATGACCTTGATTTGATTGATGTGTTGTGAGTTATAGTTTTTGATAAAGTAAAAAGTAGAGTAATAATTGAGGGTAAATTAGTAAAAATGGAGTGTAATTATTAACTTTATTAAAAGTTGTGTGGAGAGTTAAAATGACAAGTTTTGCCGAACGGAGGGAGTACGTTATATGTACACTCATCATACACACATACATGATACAAGCACATAACAATATTACATGCAACATATATGAAAGTAAGACATAGGGAAATAAACACATAGTATTACAACACAGTCCTCGTCGTCTTGGAAATCGTCTAAGTTCTCGTACTCTTCTCCATCATCTTCGCCTGCATCCAAGGCGGAGTCGTGATCTCCATCATCGGAAGCTGTCTTCGACTCTTCGAGGAAGCTGAGATCCTTGTCGTCGTCGACGGTCAGAAGGGAATTGCAAAGGAAAACCTATGTTCTTCAATGGCATCAAACAACCAGAAAACTAGTTAACGACAGCAATTTCAAACAATTAGGGAATAAGTAAGAAGTGATTTCATAAACAAAGAAATAAGGAGGAGAAATATGATCAGAGATTTCGACCGGACGGACCAAAGGTACCTCGATAGCACCTAGATCTGATAGGGCGAGGAGAAGGAGGAATGACGGAGCGGATGGTTGATGAAGCAGGCGGTGTCAGGGCCAGTTCAATTTCATCGCCAGTCACCAGATCCTCAGCCATGGATGCTCAGCGTTTTTTCCATCGCTAGATCTACTTGTTTTAATTGGGGGGGAAAGGGAAGAAATAAGTGCAGGGGCAAAAGTGTCAATTATGGACACTCCCCTAATTCCACCACTCTTTTGTCCTAAGTGTTCATTTTTACCCAAATTATGGACAATCATAAAAAAAACCTAAAGAATATAGTAAAAAAAAACACATTAAATGTAAGATTTAAATAGATATTTTATGTTTAAAAAGTTAAAAGGAGGAAAAAATCCATAAAATGATGCTATAGGGATTCCAACTCAAGATCTCATTATTCAAGTTTTCACCCCATACTAACTAAACTCAACACACTCATTGATTTCTAAGAATATTAGATATTACTCTCTCCTCTCTCTCTTCTCTCTCTTCGCGTTCGCTCTCATCGCTTCTCGCTCCCTCGCGTGTAGGCTCAGGCCACCGCCTCCGGCAGTAGCACGCTGGCCACCAACCGTCGCCCGACGTCCGACCATCCCCTGCTCGGCCCCCTCCTGGTTTCCCTCCTCTCTCTCTCCTCTCACTATCCCTCTCCTTCCCCTCCGCTTCAGCCCACAGCCCCGACCGCCCCTGCTACCCTACACCACTTCCCCGACCTTTCTCCCTAACCCGACCGTTACCCTCTCCCAGCTGTCGGCGTCGTGGTCTGTCGCTCTTGCCCCTATCTCTCTCAGATCCACCCCTCCTTCTTCTCCCAAGTCCCAAGTCCCAAGACCTAACTGACATCAACCCTGAACCTCAACCGGTTTATCCCCAAATCCCAACCCCTCTTATGCCAACCCAATTCCAGCCTCTAGCAGCCTAAACCCAACCACCATTGGACCTAAACCTAACCCAATCTAACCCTGAATCCTCCCCCTTCCATCACAGGCCTTAGGGCGTTCCCGACCCCTGCCCCAATCCTAGCCAACCATGGCCCCTTATCCGTGGTCCAATCCCGACTCGCAGCTGCTTCAAGGTGAGCTTGAGCATCGCAGGTGCGGCCTAAGGGATTGGCCTCAGTGCGCGTGAAGGGATAACCTCTTTGGCCCCGTGATCGGGGCGCGGTATCATATTTTCTTACCCTTCTTGTAGTTCAAGTGGTTTTCTTTTATCCGCTTCGTTGTCTAAGTATTATTACATTTTTTATAAGGTATGTCCCGTGCATTTTGGTGGATTTGCTTTTGTTTCGTTTAGCTTGATCTTGAGTTCTTATGTGATTTTATTTGTTTGAGTTTTTACTGCTTGGATCTATTTGTGTATATAATTGGTTTCAATGATTTGATTGTCTGGCTCATTTCGTTTCTTTTATTTTAGTGTTTGATTCATTTTTCATTTAGATTCCTTATTTTTCTCGCATCTTTTTATACGTGATTCTCTTTCCCGTTATCTATATTTAATCTATTCCGTTGTGCGTACCGTTGTGTGTACTGATTATTGTGCCGCTTTGCATTTGCCTACATAGTTAGATTGTTTGTCTTTGCTCTCTTGTTTATGTGCTCATCTTGGTTTTATTTTTGTGTGGTGGGTTGCTTTTATTAGCTTTCTTTCTGCCCTAACTTTGTATTTGTGTAGCTCCTCGTCTATTTGTCATACTTGTGTGATTTTTCTTTCCCGGTCTTTTATTTGCTTGCTGGGTACATATGCTCCGTCTAGTGGTCTCTTTGCCAATTCAGGGGGTTTCGCAGCCTCGTGGTTCGCATCAAGGTCAGGTAGGGCGCTCTCAGCCTAAGGCTTCCTCTATACGGTTCGGGTCCTGGAACATTGGGACCCTCATGGGTAAATCGATTGAGCTAGTGGATATTCTGAAGGCCAGAAGGATATACATAGAGTGTATTCAGGAGACTAAGTGAGTGGGGAGTAAGGTTTGCCTAATCGACGGGTGGAAGTTGTGGTACCCGGGACTGGATAGGAAGAGAAATGGGCTTGGCATTTTGGTCGGGGAGCTTTGGAAGGATCGAGTGGTTAAAGTCGAGAGGATGAATGATCGTCTGATGGCGCTTAAGCTTGTGTTGGAGGACTCCTTTCTTCATGTGATTTGTGCTTATGCTCCTCAAGTAGGGCGCGGTGCTGATGAGAAGAGTTTATTTTGGGAAGCATTGGATTCTTTGGTTGGGTCTATCTTAGAGTCGGAACAGTTTGTGATGGGTGGCGACTTCAATGCTCACATTGGCAAGGGCAATGATGGGTACGAAGTGGTTCATGGAGGTTTTGGACTCGGTGAGAGAAATGAAGGTGGGACGGCGTTGTTAGAGTTTTCTAGGGCGTTTGGGAGTGTCATATGCAACTCTTGGTTTTCGAAAAGAGATGCTCACTTGGTTACATTTGTCAGCACGGTGGGGAGTTCGCAGATTGACTTCTTCCTGGTACGAAAGGTTGATCTTCGCCGGTGTAGGGATTGTAAGGTGATCCCCTATGGTGGGCTTTCATCGCCCCATCACCTCCTTGTTTTGAACTTTGAGGTACGGGGTCGTGTTCGTAAAAGGAATCATCTTCCAACTGAGAAAATTAGGTGGTGGGCGCCTGTCGGGATCTACTGGGCCTAAGCTAAATGAGAAGGTTTGGCAAGTGGCAGAACAAGAGGGGTTGGAGGAGTTGCATGTGGATGCAGAAGCGATGTGGAGCTGCTTAGCGGGTTGCATTCGTAGAGTTGGAAGAGAAGTGTTGAAGGTTTCTAGAGGAGGTCTTGGACCCTTCGGAGGGGTTGCGTGGTGGAGCGATGAGGTGAAGGAAAAGGTGAAGGCTCAACAATTAGCGTTCCTAAGATGGTTACATAGAGACATTGGTGACGACTGTGTGGAGCTCAGATTCAAGTACAATGTCGCCAAGATGGTGGCCAAGAGAGCAGTTGCTAAGGCTAAAGACAAAGCCTTTGAGAGTTTGTACAAGGCTTTGGACAAGAAGGGCGGGGAGCGGGTGCTCTATCGACTTGCTAGGCATAGAGAGAGATCGAACAGAGACATCGACACCGTCAGATGCATCAAGGACGAGAGCGGTCTAGTGTTGGTTGATGATCAGCAGATCAAGGGTAGATGGAAGACATATTTCTCTGAACTGCTCAATGAGGTTCCTAACTTCTCGGGTGGGAGCTACGTCCCTTCAAACCCTATCGAGCCCGGCTTCCACCGTCGCATTACTATTGAGGAAGTTAAGGGATCTATCTGTAAAATGAAGAACAACAAAGAAATTGGTCCAGATGATATTCTGGGAGACGTGTGGAAATAGTTAGGGGCCAAGGGTCTTGTTTGACTGACTTCTCTTTTCAATGCTATCTTTTGGTCAGCTAAGATTCCATCTGAATGGAGACTTAGTAAATTGGTCCCGGTCTACAAGAAGAAGGGGGATGTCCAGAGTTGCGGTAACTACAGGGGTATCAAGCTGCTCAGTCACACGATGAAGATGTGGGAGAGAGTTGTGGAGGTAAGACTCCGGAGACTAGTGCAGATTTCTGAGAACCAGTTTGGTTTCATGTCGGATAGATCTGCTATGGAAGCTATTAATTTACTGAGATGTTTGATTGAGTTGCACAGAGAGAGAAAGAAGAATCTGCATATGGCCTTCATTGATTTAGTAAAAGCGTACGACAAGGTTTCGAGAGAGCTGCTTTGGAGATGCTTGATTGAGAAAGGAGTGTTAGGGTCTTTTATTAGAGTTATCAGAGATATGTACGATGGAGCCATGACTAGTGTCAGAACTCCGTGTGGGAATTCAGACTACTTACAGGTTCGTGTGGGGCTCCACCAGGGATCTGCCCTCAGCCCGTTTCTGTTCACTTTGGTTATGGATACTCTTTCTGCTCCGCTTGAAGAAGAGGTTCCTTGGTGCATGTTGTTTGCTGACGACATCGTGCTTGTGGACAACTCTAGATCGGGATTGGCTCACAGGCTGGAATCCTGGAGAGAGGTGTTGGAGTCAAAGGGTTTTAGATTGAGTAGGTCCAAGACCGAATACGTCCTGTTTTGATTCGGAGAGGTCAGGGATCCTGACTCGATTGTGGTTCTGGGGGAAGATCTTATTCCCAGGAATGAGATTTTCAAGTACCTTGGATCGTACGTTCAATGTGACAGTGGATTGGATAGAGATATTGATCATCGGGTTTAGGCATGGTGGTTGAGATGGAGAAGGGCTTCAGGGGTGCTTTGTGACAAGAAAGTCCCAATAAAACTGAAAGGGAAATTCTACAAGGTGGTTGTTAGACCAACACTTCTTTACGGCTCAGAGTGCTGGTCAGTCACTAAAGCTCAAAAACAGAAGTTGTCAGTGGCAGAGATGAGAATGTTGTGTTGGATGTGCATGCTCACGAGACTTGTCAGAAACAGGAATGCCGACATTCGAAGGAGAGTTGGAGTGGCAAGTATTGTTGACAAACTGCGAGAAGTCAGATTGCGTTGGTTCAGACATGTGCAAAGAAGACCTAGATCGGCCCCGGTTCGAAGGTGCAAGATTCTAGATCTTGGAGCTTTTCGTAGGGGGAGAGGCAGACCGAAGATGAGCTGGATGGGGGCTATCCGTCAGGATCTCAATTTATTGCAGCTTTCAGAGGATATGGAATTGGATAGAGACAACTGGAGGAGACACATACGTGTGGCAGACGTTTAGTGCTAGGGGAGTGGTGTTATGTGTGCTTGTCTTGCTTTCGCTCTGATTTTCTTTTGTTTGCTCCGTGACTTGATTTGTGCTCATGCTTTACTAGGATTCTTGTTTCATTTCGTTCTGGGTCTTTCGGAACCACTCTCTCGGGCTCCCCGGGGTAAGAGTGCATACATCCTGATCCCCCAGACCCTGCTTAATTGTGGGATACACTGAGTTGTTGTTGTTGTTGTACAAAAAATACATATTTTTATTATTATTTTTTTACTTTTTCCTCTGACCCGGGGGGTCGAGCCACCTCATGCCCCCCTCTCTCCGCCCCTGCATATATAAGTATATGGTTATGAGTGGTTCTTTGAAAGAAAAGCAAAGTTTTTTTTAAAAAAAAATATTTTACGGGTGATTTTGTAAAAAACTCACATATTTTAAGGATTACTTGAGAAATCGGCCTTGTTTTGAGTAGCTTGTCGATCATAGTCACGGACGGAGTTGGGGGGCCTAGGGCTACACATGCCCCTCCTCTCATTTGACGAATTGACTAGGTGTATTCTCCTCATCGATAGTTTCATTTTGATATATAATACGCCCTAATTCGACATCTGAGTAAAAAGTTACGAATGTTTAAAAATTCAAGGTACATTAATCATTTTAATTTTATTTCAATAGACAGTAATGCTTTTATAATTTACTTAAATTGCGGAGTAACATTTACATACTAGAATTCATCTCGAAAGCTTCGAAATGAGAGATTATACTAATTATTTCGACAATTAAATAATAAGTTATGCAAGTAAAATTTTTACACCTAGTTATACAATATTCTATGTTAAGAGTATAATAAGGTCAAAATTTTTACGTCTAGTTATATATTGTACACGTAATGTGTCCTCTTCCGATAATTTTCTGGCTCTGCCACTAATCATAGTATTGATTCAAGGTGAATTTTGAGTTTTGTAGGTAAGGTTTTTAATGAGATGGTTTAATTTTATATGGTTAAAGGTGGGCGTCGAATGAGAAGCTAGTGTTGTAAAATCAAAAGATATATGGATTACCTCTGCTAACCTTCCGCTATTAAGGCATCATTTATGCAATCTTTTTAGCTTTGCAATTGCAAGGGTATGTACACTCGTTTGTGCCACTTTGTGGAATAAAAAGAATAGAACCATTCCGAAATGGCTCACCGAAAAAGACTTGTGTGTAGTATCTATAGGTCCCCGATTCGAACCCCGGAAATGGCCGCTCTTTATTTACCTATTCAAGAAATAAAAAGAATAAAGATCAACCTCCTAGCAATTTATTTTTTCTTCATTCTAGTTTTTCCACGAGGAGGACAAGTTAGAGAAATAGAAAAATACTACCTCCGTTTTTTAATATAACTCGTTTAGTACTATTTTTTAAATTAATAAACTTAATATTAAAAAAATTATATAAAAATCTTCTGCATGTAAACTTTAAACTCTAAATACCCATCACATCTAAGCATTGTTAATTATTATATATTTAACGGTAAAAATGAATTTATGGGAGCCGAGCCATACCGTTATATCTTTCAATTTGTAATTAATTACTATCGGCATATATGAAAATCAAATCATAACCATCTGATCGGCAAATCCTATCGGTATATATGATTAGTTGTATTTATTAATTATTAATTAATCTATCGTTTATAAAGACATTAATTTGATTTGAAATTAATTAATTAACAAATCCTATCGGCGAAAACATAATCACCTAATCATAACCGCCTAATAGGCAAATCTTATCGGCATATAATAAGGGTTATACTATTTACACGGTCATTTTATCGCCATTTACACTGTTAAATTCGCAAACTCGTAATCTGCGGTTGTAATATTTTTTTTAAACTTCCGCAACCGCGTACGGTGAGTTTGCGAAATTACCTTTTAAAAAAAAAAAAAATTAAAAACAGATTACGTCTCCCTCTTTCTTACCTTTCTCCCGAGTCCCGACCCATCTCAAACCACCGCCGCTTCACCGCCTTTCCTCCTCACCGCACTTGGTCTTCACCTCTCCGTTCTCCTCACCGGGATCTCCCCTCAACCTTCCTCTCCTTCCCTCGCCCTACGCTGCTGTTCACCGAACTTCCAGACCGCCGCCTCTTTCTTCCACCTCCCATGACCCCGCTTCCACCCCTTCTCTCTCTCTCCTGGTCGCGTCTTCTGCTAACACACCACCACTCCATCACCTCTTCACTCTTCATTAGGACCTCGCCCACCCCTCCGCTGTCGCCACAGATGCCCAGATCTCTCCTTCTCTCGTCGGCGCTTCACCACCGCTCCATCTCGGTTCTACTGCTTCCAAGAGCATTTGACTCCGCCCTAGTTCAACTAGCCATGGTTGTTGTTGCATCTGTACGTGTGCCCCGTGATTCTTCTTAAATTGACTCCAATTTTGGGTAGGTAAGTGGAGGTATAATTGAATTTCAATTTCGGAATTTCAATTTCGGAATTTCAATTCATACCGCAAGTACAAAGTGAAGGTGAACAACGACTGTGAACTGAATTGCACAAGGCAATGACAAGGGAATGGGAGCAACACAACCGCGCATTCGCTCTACGCGCCCGCGTCTAGTGGTTGCAAATTTCCGACGAGCTTCCTGGGCATGGTTGCAGATCTGATCGTGAAGGTCAAATCCCATCGGCGCATCCATAGTCCACGTTTTCGGTTTTCCTTTTCCAATGGCGCACTCAAACTATGCGATTGCGAACGTCGATAGTGTATCCGGCGATAAATTGACCGTGTGAATAGCAAAACTGTATATTAATTATCATCTTAGGCTCCCATAGATTTGTTATCGACATATATTAATTAGAGTACTTAATTAAACTAATAGAGTAATTAATTAACAAATTAAAAAAACCTACTTAATTTAACAATCAATTAATCGACATATGTTAAAACTAATCGGATTAGTGAGATAACAATCATAACCACCGGATAAGTGGGATAAGTGAGATAATAATCAATTAATATTTTAATTTTTAAACCTAATTCTTTTTATTATTAATGTAATTAATCTAATTAAGTAACAAATTCTAAATAAAAATTAAAAAAAAGCTATTTTAAAGGAGAAGTCGTCACATGGCGTAAACGACTTCTCCTTTAGTATTATACTATTGATATAAAAAAATATACTGCAAATCCTAGTGTTGATTCTATGAGTGAATTGAAGATAAGTTTGTTTAACAATTAAAAAACAAATCATAGTGTCGATCCTATTTTAAAATAAATAAATTAACAATTAATTAAGATAAATCAATTTTATTTAGATTTTATTTATATTTGCAAATCCTAGTCTCAATCCTATAAGTGAATTGAAGATAAGTTTGTTTAACAATTAAAAAACAAACCCTCGTGTCAATCCTATTTTAAGATAAATCGATTAAAAATTAATTAAGATAAATCAATTTTATTTAGATTTGCAAATCCTAGTCTCGATCCTCCGAGTGAATTGAAGATAAGCTAGCTTGTTTAAAACAAATCCTATTTTAAGATAAATCAATTAACATTTAAAAAATAAGTTTGTTTAGATTGTAACAATGATGAATCAAATTTAAGATAAATAAATTAATCAATTAATCTCCTTTAAAAAAAAAGGAGCTACATTAAAGGAGAAGCCGCCACATGTCGTAGGCGACTTCTCTTTAGTATTATAATTATAACTAGTACAATTCCCGCGCCATGCCGAGATTTTTTTAAAATAAAATCTTGATAATATAAAAAATAATATTTTAAAATATATTAATAAATGTTAATATAAATACATTAAAATCTTTACCATAAATGTATCTTATAAATATTTAAAAAAATTATTTTTTAAAAAATATCAAGTAAAAGTGTAATATATAAATATGGATATTTAAATCGCTTAGTAAAATTACTAATATTATTGTAACTTTTTTTAAATGTTATTTGGTATAATAGTTATCTAAAATGATATTATTTGTTATGTCATTGATGAAACCACAATGAAAAGTAGATTTCCATCCACGTCCGCGTGGGGGAGATGAGCCACGCGTCTGTTTTTAATTGGTCGGCGGTCTTGCCTGACCCCCCTACTTCTATCATTTATTCTATTTGGGGGACCTTGACCTGTGTCGTAGAGACTCGAGACGATCAGACGATCTTACCTGGATTTGACCACCGCGGCTGGCGAATGAATCAATTCCAGTGCCGCCGAGCCTTACACTTGACTCGTTCCACTTCCCGGACGATGGTCTCACCAAGACCCTTTGGATAGGAGAAAATTTATCCTAGATCGGAGGGAGAAGGAAAAACAGGGGAGAACCTTTAAGGACCAAGTGTCTGATACCTGTATCCCTACAACCAATCCCCTCTGTCGCGGTTTTTGTGGGCTGTATGTAGATCTGTTAGGTGAAATTCCCTTAGGATAGGCTTATCCTTCAGATTCTCTCTCTCTCTCTCTCTCACTCTCTCTCTCTCTCTCTCTCTCTCTCTCTCTCTCTCTCTCTCTCTCTCTCTCTCTCTCTCTCTCTCTCTCTCTCTCTCTCTCTCTCTCTCTCTCTCTCTTGTTTTTCAAAATGCCTCTATTTCAAATAGCCTTTCGGGTTTTATAGTGGCTGTCGACCTTCCCCCAAGACACGTCGATTTACCTTCACGACCACTTGTTGTGACCCAATCGCCATGTGTCGCCCAGGAGAGGACACGTGTATAAGGGGAATGTTCGACACCTTGTCTGCTATCATGGAGCCTTCGTCCGCGATCTCTTATGGTTTATACGTCCGCGACGGGTTTTTTTTCGATCTTTCCCCTTCTTGGTCCTTTTCCAATTCCTGTTATTTTGTGGGCATCGCCACATCTCCTCGGGCCGTGGTGAGAGTCAAACGGTCGCGTCGCGGTCCGACTTCATTCATTGGTTCTGTTGCCCTCTCTATCTTAAGGCAGGAAGTGGAAAACTGTTGGGCCCCAAGTGGGCCTAAATGGAGCCTTGCCCTCCCCGGCCCGTTTAAATGATTGATGGGCATCGGGGGCCCGACACGTGCATTGATGGCGATGGAGGTGAAACGACGGTCGAAGAGGCCTATAAATAGGGGTCTCTTTCCCCCTTTATTTTTACCGCTTCTTGTTTTTACAGCCTTTACTTCTCGCAGTTGATATTGACCGCTTCTTCGATCTTGTTCAGGTAAATTCGCTTTTGCTCGCCTCATTTTTTCATTTATTTGGCCGCTTTTCCTTTTTGGGCCTTGAGCCGAGAACATAGGGAAAATCCTTAGTGTGTTCTTATTTTTCTCTGGCCTAGGTTATATTCCTAGATACTTCTCTTTAGGGTTCCCCGAGTTTGGATTTCCATGTCGGACTCTCAAGGAAGCTCTGGTAGCGTTTATCCCACCGATAACTCTCCTCCTCCTGGGAGACCGGAGGGTAAGCTCCTGATGGGGGGTATTGCGGTTCCGGAGGAGGTCACCATCTGCCAGCCGAAGACTCCGGCTGACCCGTTTTTCTATTCTTCCCCCCCCCCCCGCACGTTGTGTCTTTCTGTGGAGGGGGGAGGGAGCCTGGATGCCTATCCGGGCTGTTTGGTTGTTTACATTGAAAGCCTGGTGCAGGGCTTCCGGCTCCCCCTCCCCAGTCTATTTATGCGTTATTTGAAAGAGTGCGGCCTTATCCTTGCTCAGCTGGTGCCTAATAGTTGGCTCTTCCTCGCTTCTTTTGTTATGCGTTGCTTGGAGATTGGGATCTGACCTTCCCTGAATCTTCTTTCTAACATGCTCACCGTGGCCCATGGGAGCACCCACAAGAACTTCTTTCAAGCCAAGCTCAGCGTCCCAATCGTGGAACGGAACTCTATCAAGCCAGAATGGAGGCACAAGTGGTTCCTGGTTCGAGACCCCTCTACCCACATCTTGAATTTCCACACTGCGCCGCGTTTCTACAAGCGTGTGGAGAAAATGGCCGTAGACGATTTGAAGAAGATTGAGCAAGATTTTGCGGCCTCTACGAAGCCTTCTTGGCAGGACATGCTCTCCCCTTTGAGGTTGGAGACGGGCTGGTCTGAGTATGCTCCACCCGCGGATAGGTTGGGGAGTATCTGAGAAAGTTTATACCTATTTATTTGCCTGTTTTGCTAATATCTTGCTAACGTTCCCTTCTTCTTTGCAAACGCTCAAGGGTTGAAAGCTATGGTGGATGTTGTGAAAAGTTTCGCTGCCCCAGCCACGTCGTTGAAGAGAAAAATGCCTTCCGACATGATGAAAGCTTTGAAACGTCCCAAGAATACCGCGCCCAAATCTAGGTCTAAGAAGGCAACGAAAGAAAAGACGCTACCTCTCGTCCTTTCCTCGTCTGCTCCACAAGCGGAGATTGCTCCCCTTGTGATAGACGTTGATGCCTCTCTTGCCATCAAGGATCCTCCCCTTTCTTTGGAGACTTCGGTGGCGCCTCGGACAACTTCTCATGCTGAAGCTGGGCCTTCCAAGTCAGGGCCGAAGAGAAGAAGTCCGTGCCCCTACCCTACTTGGGAAGGGGTTAACTGGGACGCGACGGTCTTTCATGTGGGCGCGCAAAATCACCCTGCCTACCGGATGCCGGGTTTCGACGTGGAGGTCCTCAATCAACCTACTTTTCCCCTGAACTCGGGGCCCCAAAGCTGCAGTTCCTTGATCAGCTATCCGACGAGTAATTCACGATGAAGCAAGAGAGTTAATGCAATTGGGTAAGCTGGCCGAGCTTGTCATGGTTATTTTCTTTTTGTTTAACTGTCAGTATTCTTGTCTTGAGGAAGTTTTTCTCTCCTTCTTTTCTTTTTTGCGGTTAGGGGCGCGTATTCACTCACATCGGCTGAGGGAGGTACCTGCGCCTGATCCATCATGCCAAGAGCCTTGAGAATGACCTTAAGCGGCTAAAGGCGAGGTTGGTGGAGATAGGGACGCCCCAGAAAGAGGTCGAGGCCCTTCGCCATCACGTAGGGGAAGTGGAGGAGGGCCTGGCTAAGGAGAAGGCTAGGGGTGCTAAGTTGGCAGAGGACTTGGAGGCGGAGTGTGCTCGAATTGAGACCCTCTAACAGTCCTTGTCTTCTCTTCAGTCTAGCGCAGCGGCGAGGGTAGCTGATCTAGACGCCAAGCTTACCACGATGACCGAGGAGAAAAATAAGGTCGTCATCGAGTCGAAACGTCGCGCGACCAAGCTGGAGAGGTACCAAGCCCACACTGATGGTGACGTCGTCTTCTCCTAGTTAAAAGTTTCCCACAACCGTACCAAGCTTGTGGATGACTGGATGAGGACCCCGGATGGTCTCTCGTTTATGCAAAGCGCAGTTCCAACGCGACTGAGTGAGGACGCGGGTCAGGACTTCATTCATGAGCGGTATCGGGACTTCTTTTACGCGGGCATGAAGGCCGGAATCCATCAAAGCGTGAAGCGGTCCGCGGAGAACCCTGGGGCCCCCTTGGAACCTTTCCCTCCGAGCGAAAGCCGAGAAGACTGGAACTTGGAGGACGAGGAGGATATCGAACTCAACGGTGATGGTCTTTGAAGTTTTATTATCTCAGTTTCTGTTGGGTAGTATGCTGGTGAAAACATGGCGTGAAGCTTGCGCCTTTTGTTCCATTGTGGTGTCTTGCCCCTCACAGAGGATTTTCAAACATGATTTGTGGTTGTTTCAGGACAAAAATAATTAAATATAGGAGAGAGGAAAAAATAAAAAAAATGTAGAAAATAGGGGATTGGTTAAATTACCTAAAATCAAGGAGAAGATGACACGTCATCAAAGTCTTCTAATTTAAAGTATTATATATTATATAGATAGATAATAAATCAAACAAACAATTTTAAAAAATAGTTTTGGATTTCTTCTTCCATAATTAGACCTACTCGAAACTCTTTAATATCTAAGGTAGCTTTTGGAGTCTGCAATTTTTAAAATCAGAATTAGCAATGAAAGTAATCACAAAGAATCAAGCACACAAAAGAATATGAGATATTAACCTTTGATACTTAAGAGATGAGGAGGTGGTATAACCTCGGTGGAGGAGGAAGACGAAGGCTTTCTTAAATAAAAGTAATTAAAAGGAATATTTAAACTTTAAAAATCAGTTTAATTTTTTTTTTCTTAAACATCTAGCCTGTAAATTTTCATGTGGGTTAACCACCCGCAATCCTCCAACATCCTCATCAAATGTTGTTCTTTAATGTGAGTTAGCTTTTGGTCTTTTGTAACCAACTGAAATAGAATTTTGATAAAAAAAAAAAATTGCCAGACACAAAGATTGAAATCACAAAATCTGAAATTGGAGAATTAAGAAAAAAAAATAGAAGCTGAAGTCATACCATACATGATAGCAATGTTTGAACAGAAGTTGTAAATATTCAGAAATTGTTGAACATATGTTGTAAAATTAAGAATAGAAGCTGTCAAAATTGAGCAGATGTAAAAATCTGTCTTATGTAAAAAATTCAGTAGTTGTAATTTCTATAAATATAGAAATACAGTAGCTGTAAAAAATACATAAATATTAAGCTGTAAATACAGAAATGTAGCAATTGTGAAAAATTCAGCAGTTGTAAAAATACAGAAATACAGAAATGAAGTTGTTGATTACAGAAAGTTAGAGCTGTAAAAGACAGAAATTTGAAGATGTAAAATATATAAATTTAGTGTAGCAACACTGTTTTACTGAATTTTGATGTAAAATGCAGAAATTATACTGAACTTTATTTGAGAGTTTTGAACCTTATTTTACTTAATTTTTAGATGAAAAATACAGAAATAAGACCCAACATTTTAAAGATGAAATGTTGGATAGTACCATAAATGATGTCTCCTTTTTTCAAAACTATCGAGTTAGAAGATATAACCCTAAATTGCAATTTTTTTATACACCAAAATAAGAGGCTAAATCATAATTTCAAATACATGCCTGTGAAGTATGACAATTTTGTATACTAACAGGATGATGCACCACTTCTAATGTGCAAAAACTGAGGTGGGTTATCAACAACAAACATCAAGCAAATTGTACAGACCGTTTATAAAAAATTAGACACACAAGTACATCAAGCAACTTGTTAAGTGAGCACTTATAGGGTTACATGGAAGCCGAATATGACGATCTTCTTCCCTTGAAACCAATTTCAAGGTCATAGAATGGAGTAGTGAAGAAATCACCAAAAATAGGAGATATGATAAAGGAAATTGGGCGAATTGCAGGAGGAGGAGACCTTGAAGATGCTAGAGAATGTAGCGAAGAAATTGGAGAGGCCCTCATCCCAGCTCCGCGCCTTCTGGAGGGAGGCGTTCTGCTCGGCCTAGATTATGTCCGAACCCGCAGCAATGGACGCATAAGCCCTAGCCGACCAATGATTAAATCGTCAATATAACCCTGTCAACATTTAATATGGCATGAATCAAATCGACCGATAATTCTTATTGGAGAAATTAGGGAAAAATTAGTCATAGGAGAAAGATGGAGAGGAGAAGGCGGCTTAACATCGGCGGAGGAGGAGCCCTGAAACCGAAACTCTGGAAAACATCGATGTGAAAACCTGAAATAAATAAGCGAAAGTCCATGAAATTGAGGTTAAAAAACGGAGAAAGATGGAGTAGAGGAGGGGATAGAACCTCAACGGAGGAGGAAGACGAAGTCATCGAATCGGCGGAGGCAAGGAGGAAGATCTCAAATCAGTGGAGGAGCCCGATGGAAGCGATTCACTAGATGTGGTAGGCGGAGGAGGTCTCAACCTAGCGTGGGTGAAGATTGCAAAATAAAAATAAATAAATAAATAAATAAAAGGTAAAAGGAAGAATTAAAAAGAAATAAGGTAATTGGTCGGAAATGCGAAAGAGAATGAGAGAGTGACATGTGTAAAAAAACTCTTTGCATTTAAGTAGGTATATAGATATAGATATAGATATAGATATAGATATAGATAATAAATAAATATAGGAGAGAGGAAAAAAAAAGTAGAGAATAGGGGATTGGTTAAATTACCTAAAATCAAGAAGAAGATGACACGTCATCAAAGTCTTTTAATTTAAAGTATTACTAGTATGATCCCCGCGCCATTGCGCGATTTTTTATAAATAAAATCTTACTAATATATTAAATTAATATTATAACATATATAATTGTAAAAGTTCAGATTATTAAATATTTTGAATTAAACCCATGGGTTGAGAAAACGATTAAAGTAGTATATATTGATATATAGATATATAGATGTAGATTACTAATATTAATTTTATATTTTCTTATTATTAATTTTACGTTTTGAATTAATCCCATTGTTTTTTTAGAGAAAAAAACTACTAAAATTATAATTTAAGCTAAGATCAATGTTTTGAATTAAGCCCAATAGTTAGTACAATTAAAGAAATAAGAGAATTAAAGGAAAAAGAAGGAAAAAAATTGAATTAAAGAAAATAAAATAAAAATGGCAAAAATAATGATTGGTCGAGACTCCTAAAATTCCTCTAAGCATGACACATCATCCTAAACTCTTCTAAATTAAGAGTTTATATAGACAGTTAGTACAATTAAAGAAAAAAGAGAATTAAAGGAAAAAGAAAAAAAATTGAATTAAAGAAAATAAAAGAAAAATGGCAAAAATAATTATTGGTCGAGCCTCCTAAAATTCCTCTAAGCTTGAAACATCATCCTAAACTCTTCTAAATTAAGAGTTTATATAGATATAGATAGTT
Organism: Persicaria tinctoria; assembly: GCA_037127255.1. Classification (NCBI taxonomy): domain Eukaryota; kingdom Viridiplantae; phylum Streptophyta; class Magnoliopsida; order Caryophyllales; family Polygonaceae; genus Persicaria; species Persicaria tinctoria. The sequence continues at coordinate 32,889,065 of JBANSL010000012.1, read as the reverse complement.
AGTACAATTAAAGAAAAAAGAGAATTAAAGGAAAAAGAAGAAAAAAAAATTGAATTAAAGAAAATAAAAGAAAAATTGCGAAAATAATGATTGGTCGAGACTCCTAAAATTCCTCTAAGCTTGAGACTTCATCCTAAACTCTTCTAAATTAAGAGTTTATATAGACAGCTAGTACAATTAAAGAAAAAAGAGAATTAAAGGAAAAAGAAGAAAAAAATTTGAATTAAAGAAAATAAAAGAAAAATGGCAAAAATAATGATTGGTCGAGACTCCTAAAATTACTCTAAGCTTGACACATCATCCTAAACTCTTCTAAATTAAGAGTTTATATAGATATATAGATAGTTAGTACAATTAAAGAAAAAATAGAATTAAAGAAAAAAGAAGAAAAAAAATTGAATTAAAGAAAATAAAAGAAAAATGGCAAAAATAATGATTGGTTGAGACTCCTAAAATTCTCTAAGCTTAACACATCATCCTAAACTCTTCTAAATTAAGAGTTTATATAGATATAGATAGTTAGTAAAATTAAAGAAAAAAGAGATTTAAAGAAAAAAGAAGAAAAAAAAATTGAATTAAAGAAAATAAAAGAAAAATGGAAAAAATAATGATTGATCGAGACTCCTAAAACTCCTCTAAGCTTAACACATCATCCTAAACTCTTCTAAATTAAGAGTTTATATAGATAGTTAGTACAATTAAAGAAAAAAGAGAATTAAAGGCAAAAGAAAAAAAATTGAATTAAAGAAAATAAAAGAAAAATGGCAAAAATAATGATTGGTCGAGACTCCTAAAATTCCTCTAAGCTTGACACATCATCCTAAACTCTTCTAAATTAAGAGTTTATATAGATATAGATATAAATTGTTAAAAAAATATGTTGGAAATAAAAGAAAGAATATGATTGATTTAAACAGATAAGGTGAAGAATAAAAATAATAATTAAATATAGGAGAGAAGAAAAAATATAAAAAAAAAGTAGAAAATAGGGGATTGGTTAAATTACCTAAAATCAAGGAGAAGATGACACATCATTAAAGTCTTCTAATTTAAAGTATTATATAGATACTAAAATTGTAATTTAGGCTAAGGTAATTGGTTAAAAGATCTAGGATTAAGGGGAGGGCGCCACATCATCGGTAAGACTTTTGTTTTAATAGTTAGTAATAGATAGATAGATAGATAATAGATATAATAGATAGATAGATAATGGATGTTTTTTTAAAACTACTAAAATTGTAATTTAGGCTAATGTGATTGGTTAAAAGGCCTAAGATTAAGGGTAGGGCGTCACGTCATCGGTAAGACTTTTGTTTTAATAGTTAGTAATAGATAGATAATAGATAATAGATGTTTTTTTAAACTAGTAAAATTGTAATTTAGGCTAAGATGATTGGTTAAAAGGCCTAGGGTTAAGGGAGGGAGCCACGTCATCGGTAAGACTTTTGTTTTAATAGTTACTAATAGATAGATGTTTTTTTAAACTATTAAAATTGTAATTTAGGCTAAGGTGATTGATTAAAAGGCCTAGGATTAAGGGTAGGGGGCCACGAAATCGGTAAGACTTTTGTTTTAATAGTTAGTAATAGATAGATAGATAGATTATTAAAAAAATATGTTGGATATAAAAGAAAGAATATGATTGATTTAAAAAGATAAACGAAAGAATAAAAATAATAATTAAAGGAAATAATAATTAAATATAGGAGAGAGGAAAGAAAAGGGGGGGGGGGATTGGTTAAATTACCTAAAATCAAGGAGAAAATTACACGTCATCAAAGGCTTCTAATTTAAAGTATTATATAGATATAGATAATAAATAAATAAATAAATATAGGAGAGAGGAAAAAATAAAAAAAAAGTAGAAAATAGGGGATTGGTTAAATTACCTAAAATCAAGGAGAAGATGACACGTCATCAAAGTCTTTTAATTTAAAGTATTATATAGATATAGATATATAAATATACATTGTTAAAAAAATTATGTTGTAAATAAAAGAAAGAATAAGACTGATTTAAAAAGATGAAGGGAAGAATAAAAATAATAATTAAATATAGGAGAGAGGAAAAAATAAAAATAAAAAAGTAGAAAATAGGGGATTGGTTAAATTACCTAAAATCAAAGAGAAGATGAAACATCATCAAAGTCTTATAATTTAAAGTATTATATAGATATAGATATTGATTCCTTTTAGATTTTGCACGTTTTTTAGGAACCTAAAAAATATGGTAAAATATTAACTTTTTTATCAAAATTATTTTTAGTAATTTGATACTTATTAGTGAAAAGTATGAAATTATCAAAAAAAAATTGATAAAAAAGTTAATACTTTATTATAATTTTTAGGTTCTTAAAAAACGTGCAAAATCTAAAAAGACTTATAAAAAAACATGTACACCTAGTTAGTTGTAAAAGAAAATTTCATTTAAAATAACTTTTTTTTATATGTTTTCCTTAGGAAAAACTACCTGTAATATGATATTTTTTCCTCTTACTTTTCCCTTTTTTTTATATAAAGAAAGAAATTCGATTATCTTGACGAACCTAGAGAAATCGAGAGCCTGAACAACGAGAGATGGACCAACCATCATGTACAACCATAACCAAATAACATAAGCAAATGACAGAATGGAAAAAATAAGAAGCAATTGACGGAAAGAAAAATGCAGAAATAAAGTACATGACAACCTACACCGTAAACTAGAAGCTAGTAGAACTAACAAACCGATGAGTCAAATGGAAGACGTTCACATATACTCCATTTAACAACAAGGTACTCCATATAGTTAATTTCAAAATAAATTAACCAATCATATATTAAAAAAATGCAAATTCTTTATAATAATGTCTTTTCATTTTAGAATGAGCTTTGTTCCAGGAATGGTGATCGAATATTTTACTTATTATACTAATTTATCGAATCTTTCAAATATTATATCTGTTCTTATTAACTAAATATAGAATTAAAAAAAAACCTCAAAAACTTGATAGATTCACGGAGCCGTGAGTCTGTGACCTAAAGAGTGAAGAGCTCTAGGTCTTTCCGCTCCCACAGCCACCGAATACACCGCCACTACCTACCGCCCTCCCGGCTCCTGGCTTCCGGCTCACCTCCGCTCCCGCCTTACCACCGATCCCGGCTCACCACCACCACTTAACGTCACATCGCTTGTGCACCACTGCCGGTTCCATGGCTCTGACCCATCGCTTGTGCCGCCTGGACCCCTACATAGCCACCATACAGTGGCTCCGGTGCCACAAGTTGCACCATTGCCACCAGCTCGGCCCACCAGTTTGTTCGGTCGCACCATCGCCTTCTTGGCATCCTCGGCCAGCTTCCAAATCGGTTGCCGTTAGTGCGGGGCGAATGTCGTTGACAATTTCGTCATTTGCCAAGTAGTAATAATATCCTAACTCAAAACTCAAACCAATAGATTAGCAATCAATGAATTGATAAACCAACAACTAGTACAACAATGAAGTCCAGAGTCGAACCCACAGAGAATAACTGTTGCTATGCAATATTTCTAACAATGATTCTTATGACAAAAGCAATTATTTGTAAGAAATTGATGACAAAGTAAATTAAGAGAAATATGATTGCAAAGTGAAGGTTCGATAATGTAAAACAATGTAATATAGAAATACTCTAGAAAGGGGGTTGAATAGAGTATACCCGTTTTTCGCAGAAAGTCTCAAGACTTTTGGAGCTCGTGGAAAACCCTTTGAGATTAAACCTGAATCACAAAGTTAGATAATCGAACCAAGTGCGGAAATAAGGTAAAGAAATAAATAAAGGACACGAGTAATTGTTTACGAGGCTCGGCACGAACTTGGCCTACGTCCCCCCCTAGGGTTCTTCCACAACCCTAGGATTCAAAATGCTTTATTGATTTGCTTAGCTTAGGATCCTAATAGCTCACCAAGAAGTCTCTCTCCTATACAATTGCAATCTAGTCAACTCACGTTCCCTTGGAGTCCTAGACCAATCTAGAAGAGCCCCACCTCTCTCAGCTATCTAGTACAATCCTCTTACTCTCACAAATCAATAGCCTAGTGCAACTTCCCGAGTTACAAACTCTCGAGTAACACTATAAATGAATATATCCTATAAGCTCACTGTGACTCTCAAAGGCTTTGAAATAAACAACAAACTCTTGAGCGCTAGCAGAGAGTACACTTGGAAGACAGATCTCGATTGAATGAATGAAAGCTCGTGTAGCACTTGTGTGTTTCTGTCTTCATCTTCCTTCTCTATTTATTGAGACAAATCGGCGCCAAGAATCTTCTCCAACGGCTATTCCAGATCATGGCTATCTTTAAGATCTTCTAAACTTGGAAACAAACGAAGCCATAATCTTTCCGATTTGAACCTTCTCAACACTTGCCACAAGGAAAGAAATAATTCGAAAAACTTCCTGAAAGATTAGTTAAGAACATATATATAATATAAAGGAAGTATATAATAATATTAAATAATATTCGGGCATATAGAGCAGGTTTTGGATTTCATCAACTGTTAAAGCTCCAAGTGCTTTGACACAAACATCCTGTCAAGGCCTTTGAAACATTTATTCCGATTTTCATCAAGGGAGGGAGTTATCAATCTCCCCCTTGATGAAAGACAAAACCTATGCATCCCTGCAACTTAGTCAAGCATAAATAATATAAGGGAAATCAGACTAAGTACCTGTACGGGTTAGACAAATGTTGGATCAAATTTTAAAGCATGCAAAAGCCATCCAACCGAAAACCAAAAGATCATAAATCAAGGTCTTCCAAGACCTTCACAGCAAAAGGTTTTCGAGTCTAAAAACCACAGATTATCGCCCCCTTTTTGTCATTCAACAAAGGGAGGAGGTAAAACAATCACTAAAAGTTTTGAAATTGTTTCCAAAAACCAACAATGTATCAAGTTTCAGGGGTGGGATAGGGTAGGGTAGGGTTTAAGCTTCGTCGTCCTGAGCATCATCAGTGAGCCTTGTCCACAGTCCTTGTCGCATCTTTGAAATCCCGCTCATCTCCGTCATAAACTCCTTTTGCAGCTCCTTGATATCCAGGCGAACTTCCTCCAAGCTCAACTCTAGGTTGTCCATGCGTTCATCGAAAGCTGACGCAGTGGGAAGGGCTTTTGAAGGAGTGGAAAGACTCAAGGTCCCTTGAGGAGACCGAGTGATGCCAATCTTTTCAAGGCCCTTAGAGTCGAACTTACCCATATGACGCTGTTGTTCTTCATTTTTGACATCAATTCCAGAAGCTTTGAAGAGAGGGGTCAAAAGGGTAGCAAAGGGGAGGGGGGAGCCTTTTCTAGCTTTTCGAGCATGAGCAATGGTTCCAAGGATAGTATTGGCCAGATCAAGGTCAAGGCCATTTAAGATGCGGTAAAGTAGGACGATGGCATTGTCAGTAAGAAGTGAGCCAGAGTTAAGACGGGGTAAGAAGCATAGAACAATGATGTTGAAAATTATTTTTGCCTCAAGGGTTAGGGATGAGTGGGTGAGTTGCTTTGAGGTGCTGTTGGATGCTTCGGGTAAGAGGTACTTGGCTCGGGCAAGAGTGATGCAATTTTCTTTTGAGGGGTGTATTTCAGAGGGTGGAACTGGGCTAGGTAAGCCAAGGAAATCTGCAAAGTCATTGGAGTTGAGAGAGATTCTAACCCCTTTGACAACAGACTCCAAAGACCAACCATTGGTGTTGTGTTTGGCTTTTAGGTTAATGTAGAATAGACGGTTAAGCTGGGGGTTGTAGACAGTTTCAAGATTGAGAAGGGTCCAGGCTGGAGATTTTTTTAGAAGATCAATGCAGGGTAACTTCAAAGCTTCGAAGAACTCAAAATCCAAAAAATCAGAACAGCAAATCCTACGAGTTCGAAACTCGTCTACCCACTTACCAGCAGCCTCATCATCTTGAAACCAAGAGGAGGGCAAGGATTGATTTACCTGGATATATGCAGGTGGGTCGGCATTCTTCATGCGAGCAATTGTCGGAGCAACTCTCTTGACAGGCGCTTCAAGACTCTTGAGGGTGCCCTTCCTGGTGCGCTTGGGAGGTGGAGGCTTGACAGCAGCAGGGGCTTTCCGCTTCTTTGGAGATGGGGGAGGAGGAGAAGGAGAGGGAGATTCTTCCTCCTCTTCCTCAGACCCCGAATCCTCACCGGACCCCGCTTCATCTCCTTCAGCTTCCTCGTCATCTCCAGAATCCTCTTGCTCTTCTTCATCTTCCTCAGGATCCTCCTCAGATGGAACCTCCTCGGCTTCGGCTTCCTTCCGAATCCTCTCAGCTTCCTCCTCTGCCAGTTTCCTTGCAAGCTCGGCCTCCTCATCGGCCTTTTTCTTCCTCAAGGCTTCCTTATCGGCTTCCTTGGCAGCATCTCTTTCCAGAAGGACGTCGAGATCATCTTCCTCCACATCCTCGTCCGGGTCCTCAGCTAAGATCTTCCTCTTCCCTTTCTGTTTGGCACTGAGAGGCTTCTTAGCAGAGCGCTTTTGAGAGCCTTTGGGAACAATGCTCGTGTTCTCAGCGATGGTGCTCTGGACAATAGTTGGGACAATGGCTTGAGGAGTGGGTTCAGGTGTTGGAGAGGTGGCAGTGTCCTGACGTCCCTTGGGGGTGGCGCCAAGTCTTTTGGGTGTGACAACTTTCTTGGTTTTGGGTGCCATGGGGGAAATTGACTAGGGTTTCTTTAGAAGAGGTTGAGAGGTTGAAGAAGGAGAAAGCGAAAGGGTTTGGATAATTTGAGAGTGTGAGGGAATCGGGTACAGACTTGGGTATAAGTAGAGAGAAATGATGGAGTGATGGGACGGGTTTAGAGTTCCAAGGGAGGGTAATGATATCATTGCAAGATTTGAAGAGTTTCCAATTCAAAATTCAAAAGTTTCCATTAAAATCGGACTGAAAAACTGAAGGATTTAGTTTCAAAATTGAAAATATCTTAACGGTTAAGAATATAACATAAATAGGAAATTTTTTAAATCCGATAAAAATATAATTGATTAAATATCTAAAAAGATATTAACCAAAAATATGTGATCCGATATATGTAATCCACCATTTAGTCCACACACCTTAACATAGTTCTCAAGGGTCTTGACACTAAGTAGATTTTATCTTTTGTAAAGGGAATGCTCCCCCTATGAAAGTGCATCCTTGTTAAGCATCCCAATCTCTCGTCTTATGAAGGTGAACCTGTCCTCTGCCAAAGGCTTAGTAAAAATGTCAGCCCATTGATAATCAGTTGAAATAAACAAAATGGACACATCACCTTTTTCAACATGGTCTCTAATGGAATGATGCCTTACATCAATATGTTTGGTCTTTGAATGCTGAACAGGATTCTTAGTGATGGATATGGCACTTGTATTGTCACACTTAATTGGAATACCTTTGAGGTTGATGCCAAGATCTCGCATTTGTTGAGCTATCCAAAGGATTTGGGAGCAACAGGCTCCAGCTGCAATGTATTCGGCTTCTGCAGTGGATAGAGCGACTGAATTTTGTTTCTTTGAGTGCCAACTGATCAAGGATGCTCCTAGGAATTGGCAACATCCTAATGTGCTCTTCCTATCCACCTTATTCCAGTCTTGTCTTGATCTAGAGACAATGTTGAGCTCATGGGAGTCTTGGCTGCTTTGGATTGAACCATCTTGAACTTCTTCAAGAGATCCTTAGTGTACTTGCTTTGGTTGACAAAGATCCCTTTCTTGGATTGATGAACTTGTAATCCCAAAAAGAAGTTGAGTTCACCCATCAAGCTCATCTCAAATTCACTGCACATGATGTCAGAAAATTCCTTGCACAAAGATGTGTTAGTAGCACCAAATAATATATCATCAACATAAATTTGAATAACCAAAATGTCATTTCCTTTGGTTTTGATAAAAAGAGTCTTGTCGATCAACCCCCTTTTAAAATCATTTTCTAAAAGATATTTTGACAAGCGCTAATACCAAGCTCTTGGGGCTGGTTTCAAACCATAAAGCGCTTTGTCAAGTTTATAAACATGATTGGAAAATTCTGAACTTTCAAAACCTGGGGGTTGAGCCACATATACTTCTTCCTCTAAGAAACCATTAAGAAAAGCACACTTGACATCCATTTGATATAACTTTATGATCATAAAAGATGCAAATGCTAATAGAATGTGAATAGCTTCAAGCCTGGCCACGGGAGCAAAGGTCTCCTCGTAGTCAATACCTTCCTCTTGATTGTAGCCTTGAGCAACAAGCCTTGCGTTGTTCCTTACGATCTTACCATTCTCATCTAGCTTGTTTCGAAAGACCCACCGAGTGCCAATGTCTGATTGATGCTTTGACCTAGACTCTAAGGTCCAGACTTTGTTCCTTTCAAATTCGTTAAGCTCACTTTGCATGGCAATGATCCAGTCTGGTTCCTTAAGTGCCTCATCTATCTTCTTTGGCTCAATAAGATAAACAAATGCGTGAAAAACACAAAGATTTTTAAGTTTAGAACGAGTTTGAACACTACAAGTAGGGTCAGAAATGATATCCTTTAATGAGTGTGATGAGGAGTATTTGAATTTCCTTTTGCTAGTCTCGGCTCCTTGATTCGTCACACTGATAGGATTGATTTGTGGTACATCTGACTCCGTGATCCTGTTAGGTTCAGTTACAGCAGATTCTGACGTCTCAACACTGTTGGATTGGACACCAAGGGCTTTGGACGAATCTTCAACACCTTGGGCCGATTCTTCAGTGTTAAGAATCTGTTCTTGCATGTTCCTCTTCTCTGTGTTCTTAGTAGCAGCATCATCAACTTCCTCGTTCTCTTCATGGATGTTAAGATCTATATCTGCAACACTTTCACTCAAAGCACCGTCATTGCATTCATAAAAAATAACATGTATACTTTCTTCAACTAACTGGGTCCTTTTATTGAAGATTCTATAAGCTTTGCTACTTGTGGGGTAACCAAGAAATATACCTTCATCACTACGCGCATCAAATTTCCCAATGTTATCTTTTCCATTGTTATGAACAAAACAAGTACAGCCAAAGGATTTAAAATAAGATATAAGTGGTTTGCGGCCTTTGAAAAGTTCATAAAGAGTTTTCTTTAAGATGGAACGAATAAGACAACGATTCAAAATATAGTTAGTTGTGTTAACAGCTTCAGCCCAATAGGTTTTAGGTAATGCATTTTATAAAAGCATAGTCCTGGCCATATCCTCTAAGGTGCGGTTCTTGCGTTCCACAACCCCGTTTTGTTGAGGTGTCCTAGGAGCAAAAAAGTTATGGGAGATGTCATATTTAGCACAAAACAAATCAAACTGAAGTTGATCAAACTCCCTACCATGATCACTCCGAATTGACACTATGGGCTCGTTTCTTAAAGTTTGCAACTCCTTACATAGTTTTGAAAACTCAAATAAGGTCTCTGATTTTTCTTTTAAAAAAGCAACCAAGTATATCTAGAAAAATCATCAACAACAACTAGCATGTACTTTTTACCATTGGGAGATTTGACTCGCATAGGACCACATAAATCCATATGTAAAAGTTCAAGGGGTCTAGAAGAACTTACAACCTTTTTGGGTTTGAAAGAGCTACGTGTTTGTTTACCTCGTGTGCATGCATTGCACATATCAATACCTTTGAAGTCCATCTCAGGTAGCCCTCTTACAAGCCCTTTAGACACAAGCTTCTGTAGTGTATGTGGACTCACATGACCGAGTCTCCTGTGCCAGAGCTTTGGATCGTCCGTCAAAGCCTTTAGACAGGTTAAGCTTCCTTGTGCCACTTGATCAACATTTACGGTGTATATATTGTTGTAGCGATATGCAGTCAAAATAACTTCACATGTATCTTCTCTGCACACTATACATCTTTTCTTGTTAAATCTGACATTGTTACCAATATCACATAGTTGAGAGACACTAAGCAAATTATACTTTAACCCATTCACAAGATAGACATTTTAAATACTATGGCTGGAATCACTTCCAACACTACCAATACCAACGTTGTCACATTTTCCTTTGTCACCAAGAGTGATTGTTCCCGTGGATTGCTCCTTTAGATCATGAAAGAGAGAACTCTTTCCACTCATATGCCTCGAGCACCCACTATCAATGATCCATTTATGTTCCTTCACCTTGGTGATCTCCTGCAAAACAAACATCAACCTTTGTGGCTATACCAATAAGCAAATTTGGATCCATTGTTGGGGTAAACCATATTTGGTAAAATAGTGCCTTTTGGAACCCAAATTTGTGTTATCCATTCTTTTCTCAAATGAACAGGAAATGTATTGCGAATAATATATGGATCCTTTCTTCTATAGGGGCAGGTCTCTTTTACATGTCCCTTTCTAGCACAATGGTGACATATAGGAGAGGTTCTGCTTCCTTTTGCCTTTATGTGTTCCTTCTTTAAAAACTTTGGATTGTAACCAATACCACTTTTGTTTAGAGAACTTTGTTGCTCACCCAACATTCTATCAAGAGTGCCTTTGGATTTGGTAAAACTTATGAGGGCTGTCTGTTGGTCTTGAATCTTATTATTCAGGGAGATCTTCTCGTTCTCTAAGTCATGATGCTCATTTCTTTGAGAGGAGAGATCTTGCTTGAGTTTAGATTTCTCCGAGTCAAGCGTCTTGACTTTAATGTCAAGACCTGAATAAGAAGCTTCAAGACTTTTGACCCTCATAGACAGATCCTCAATAGTTCTTTCCTCGTCCACAGTTCTCTTAATAAGAGTGTTAGTTTGGCCAATAAGCTTCTCTTCATTGGCAATCATATTGGAAAGAAATTCCGATAATACATCTTTTGGAATTGCCATAAGTTCTCTTACAGTAGCTTCAAGCTTTTCATCGTGGGATTCATCTTCTGAGGCCTTAAGACAAATGTTGGCCTTCTCATCGTCGGAGTCAGAGTCGGAATCACTCCAAGTAGCCACCATGGCTTTCTTCTTCCGTTTGTCACCCTTTTTGGATTGGCTCTTTGTCTTTTGAGTACAGTCCTTCACAAGATGATCTGTTTCACCACATTCAAAACAAGACAAAGGTTTAGTCTTCTTTTCATACTTGTTGTATTGAGGCTTACCTCGAAATTTTGAAGACTCTGATCCATCCTTGTTGTTGAATTGCTTCTTCATTTTTGAGAATTCGAGCAAGGCCTCTTGTGATGAGAGCAAAAGGATCATCCTCATCGTCATCCTAATCTTCGGAATGAGATCCATCTTTGGACTCATCCTTCTTAGACTTGAGTGCCAAGTTCTTGGTGCTAGCCGGACGTTCTCCATCGTCTTCTTTAAGGATCATCTTATGTGTGATCAGCTTCCCAAGAAGGTCATCAAGGGGTAGAGTGGTGAGGTCCTGGGCTTCCTCTATAGCTGTTACTTTTGGACCCCATTTCTCCTTTGGAAGGCACCTCAGTATCTTCCTTACTTTCTCAACTTTTGTAAAGCTCTTGCCGAAAGAGTCAAGGTTGTTGGTAATCTTTGTGAATCGTGTGAACGTGGCCTTGATTGTCTCATTAGGCTTCATCTTGAAGAGCTCGTACTTTCGAAGGAAGATGCTGATCTTGGTGTCTTTTACTTGGCTCGTTCCTTCATAGGTGACGACCAGTTTGTCCCAAATCTCTTTAACTGACCTACAAGATGAAATACGATTAAACTCATCAATGCTAAGACCGCAATAAAGTATGTTAATAGCCCTGTAGTTTTTGGAGACGATTTCAAGATCTGCTTGGTTGTATTCAGACTCATTCTTTGCAACTTTGGTGTCCTTTGGTCCATCTTTCTCTGTAATCTTCGGACCATTTTCAATAATGCTCCAAAGCTCTAGATCTTGGTCTATGATGAACATCTTCATCAAAGATCTCCAGTGGACAATGTTGTTTCCTATAAAGTGTGGCGGTCTGCTTGTGGACCTTCTCTGTGCAAATCCTCCGCCTGCTTCACCAGACATGACCGAAAACTCACAAGATTGTTAGATAAAAAAAAACAGTGAGTAAAGCTCTGATACCAATTGAAGGTTCGATAATGTAAAACAATGTAATATAGAAATACTCTAGAAGGGGGGTTGAATAGAGTATGCCCGTTTTTCGCAGAAAGTCTCAAGACTTTTGGAGCTTGTGGAAAACCCTTTGAGATTAAACCTGAATCACAAAGTTAGATAATCGAACCAAGTGCGGAAATAAGGTAAAGCAATAAATAAAGGACACGAGTAATTGTTTACTAGGTTCGACATGAACTTGGCCTACGTCCCCACCTAGGGTTCTTCCACAACCCTAGGCTTTATTGATTTGCTTAGCTTAGGATCCTAATAGCTCACCAAGAAGCCTTTCTCCTATACAATTGCAATCTAGTCAACTCACGTTCCCTTGGATTCTTAGACCAATCTAGAAGAGCCCCACCTTTCTCAGCTATCTAGTACAATCCTCTTACTCTCACAAATCAATAGCCTAGTGCAACTTCCCGAGTTACAAACTCTCGAGTAACACTATAAATGAATATATCCTATAAGCTCACAGTGACTCTCAAAGGCTTTGAAATAAACAACAAACGCTTGAGCGCTAGTAGAGAGTACACTTGGAAGACAGATCTCGCTTGAATGAATGAAAGCTCGTGTAGCACTTGTGTGTTTCTGTCTTTATCTTCCTTCTCTATTTATTGAGACAAATCGGCGCCAAGAATCTTCTCCAACGGCTATTCCAGATCATGGCCATATTTAAAATCTTCTAAACTTGGAAACAAACGTAGCCATAATCTTTCTGATTTGAACCTTCTCAACACTTGTCACAAGGAAGGAAATAATTCGAAAAACTTCCTGAAAGATTAGTCAAGCACATATATATAATATAAAGGAAGTATATAATAATATTAAATAATATTCGGACATATAGAGCAGGTTTTGGATTTCATCAACTTTTAAAGCTCCAAGGCCTTTGACACAAACATCCTGTCAAGGCCTTTGAAACATTTATTCCGATTTTCATCAAGGGAGGGAGTTATCACAAAGTATTGATAATAAGATAGAAGAAATATTTCACTTGTAATTCTCTGACAATGGTTGAGGTTCATGGTCATAGGATTGATTCAATAGTTATTTCTAATAATATTTCGACTGGACTAATGTTGAAGGATCCGCAGGGATACAATCATCTTATTCAATATCACTTATAAAGAATAGCATTAAACACTCAAGTTCTTAGACCAATTGTCATATCGATTCAATGCAATTAAGACATAATTGGAACAACCCTAATTGGCATAATCAACATCTAACAACATAGATCAATCGAAATCATCCACTACAAAGACATAGAAATATCACTACTTCAACACCTTTGTTTGCTATCAAGAAAAAAATATAACGAATTCATGGCTTAGATGCAATTCCTAATATGGTGATCAGTCATAGAAAGGAACGCAAATATAATCAATAGACACAAGATGATAAATATACTCATAAATAACTAATAGAAATCAAATCCTCACAATCCATTCAACCATGTCTTTGAATTACAAGCGAAACTATGAGTTTAGCAACTCATATGCCAAAAATATCTCTTCTCTCTAAAAGCATTCATTGTCTAACCCTAATTGCAACTCCACATAATTGTGGCTTATTATGAAAGAATATAACCTAAATGGAACGTGCAAACCCTATGAAATATAATAATAATATAATAGGAAATAAGAATCTTCGGATCCAAATCGCTCTCGCTGAACACGAGGTAGCGACGGGCGCCGCTAGAAAACCGACGGGCGCCGCCCTATGCAGTGGCCAACATTCTTCTTCACTTTGATGTTTTGCTTCCTTGCTCCTTTGTAGCTCCTTCCTCAGCCTCCATATGCTCCAAAACATGTCTTCTAAGCTCTTCCAAGATCTCATCCAAGGTCGAAATGTAAAACTGCAGAATAAACATTAAAAACACGTAGATTCCGAACTCGAATACTTCACAAGCATAATATGAAACTAGACTAAAACACATGCAAAACTCTTATCTAAATGCAATAAGAAATACCTATAATACCTATATGAAATATGCATTATCAAATCCCCCCACACTTAGTTCTTGCTTGCTCTCAAGCAACCATAAAATAAAGACATCATCGATGCATCCCACGGGAGATTCTTTCACAATTTTACTCATCAAAAGCAACATCAATAGTAGTGCAAATATAAATAAGGCATATAAACGTCATAACATGTACATATGAGATCAAGTAGCTTGCATACTCAAAAATCTAACCTCAACAAGGATAATGTGTATCTCTCACTCTCATGTGTTTAGGCTTTAACCATACACTCATCTCAATTCCATATACAAGCATCAAATCAAATATTGACATTTATATCACAAAATCTCCACCGGATACATCAAAGCAAAAATAAGAACATCAAGAGGACTTTTCGCTCAATGGAAACCTTCATAGAAGATTCCATTCATCGGGGTTGTAATGGGGCTTGGTAAGAACATAAGGGCAATGAATTGTATTTGGTCATGTGGTGCTATTAATTCCAGGAAAATAATATTCCAAAAACTCCTAACTTAACACAAACAACTCAATAATACATCAAGCTCTCAATAACAAAACACCTCATAAATATAAGAATTAAGCCCAAAATCCTCATAATCTTTACTCTCAAAATATATCAATAACTCATAAATCTCCATCTCATCATCATAATCTCATACTCATGCACACACATTCATCTACAACACCCAACCAATCTAGCTTTTAACCAACATAAATCCAATCTTCCTCATTATGCAAAAATGAATAAACTTGGCTCTTTATTATTATTTTTCCATTTTTTTCGGACTGATTTTTTTTCTTTTTAAAATTGAGCCAAAATACATAGATAATAATATGCATAAAAAATGAGGGAACTTTAATCACATAACATTACATCTTCTCAAAATCATAAACCATAAAACTCACACTTTAGCTTCTTTCCTCCATCAATTCCAAAATAGATCTCCATAACCCACTCAAAATCTTAATTTCCCCGAAAAAGGGTAAGGCTTATCATAAGCTAGGAATGATGCAATTTTATGGAGCTTACAGATAAAATAGGCTAAAGGCTCAAATTGGCTTCAAAGCAAGATATAACATAAGGTAGACATGGATATAATGTGGCTAAAATGTGCCTCTATCATTTGAATTTATCAAGCAATGATCATCTATATGATCGGTCTTGAAAATAGATAACCATGACAATACTCAAAGATAAATGCATAGGAAGAGTAAATCACACAATAAAAGCAAAAAGAATATAGATGTATCCCTTATAAGGCCAAAAATATCTCACAGGAACAAATTTTTGTCAAATATCAAGCATGCTCACAAACTTTGATCATACATGCTCAATTACCTATGCCAAATCATATTTCACATAAAAGCCAATTTTAAAGACAAGGTCAAACCAATCCAAAATTCCATGGGATATATATGATAATGCTAGAATAAAGTCAACAGGACAAACTCAAACTAGATGGGTATCTTTGATAACACATATATGCAATGCATGAGATTCTTCTTTTCCCATTATTTTCGACATTTTTCTTTTTCTTTTTTTCATTTTGGACATTTTTCTATAACAAATAAACTAAACATGATGCATGAATTACAAGAATTTCGAAATAAAATAAAATAAAAATAACTAAAAATCTAGATATGAAACAAAACTTAAACATGAACTAACCTAACAATTCACTTCACTCCTCCCCCACACTTAAATGTTGCATTGTCCTCAATGCATAAACAAATACAAAAAAAAACAATGAAAAATATAAAATAGAGGATTAAAGGAAGCAAATAAACTAACCAATTACTATGAAGATGGGGTCAGGAGTCCAGACTGCTTGTGAATACTATCCAGCATACTTAAACAAT
This sequence comes from Persicaria tinctoria, assembly GCA_037127255.1. NCBI lineage: Eukaryota > Viridiplantae > Streptophyta > Magnoliopsida > Caryophyllales > Polygonaceae > Persicaria > Persicaria tinctoria. The sequence continues at coordinate 32,873,201 of JBANSL010000012.1, read as the reverse complement.
TGTTTTGAAGTTGATCAATCTTGCCAGCCAGGCTCTCATGAGACTTAGCTAATTCCTTCAGTTCTGTTGCCTGTTGTGTCTTAAAATCTGTTAATCTCTTATCTAGGCAGATGATGCGCGAAGTATCATGAACCACATGCGGTGTCATCTCAATCTACATCTCCTCAATGTCACTTGCGGGGGTCATAGGGTCATTAGATTTCTGTAAATCAATGTCAGACGCGATATGGCTCCGACGAAAATCGGCTAAAGTGGGACCCAGAAGTAAAGTAGTAAGGAAATACTGATGATGAGCCTATTGAGGTCCAGAAATCCAACAAAATCTCTCAATAGCATAGGACAACTACAACTTCTCCAGCATCCGTGGAAACACAAGTGTATCAATGTCCCATGTATATGAAGTACTCACAGGCTGCAACGAGTCCAAATTAATGCCACAATAGATTGCCAAAAGTGTGATCATGCCGCCAAAAGAAATGGCTGTAGGAAGACTCCCACGACAATGACCACCACCTTCTCACACATCCTCAAAAACATAAGTGCTCATTCTGGTACTATAGTAGACTCAAAAGTCAAACAATACATGAAATCGACCATGCCAGGACTGATAACAATGGCATCCTCAAAGCCATAGAAAGTGGAGCTCAGAATCTGCAGACAGAGACGAAGAGTGGGGTGTTTAATCATATCATCAGGTCGATAGTTTCCAAAAGCCTCAGACATCCCTGTCATACTCCTCAAATTCTTTGTTGAATTTCCTCGAAACACCAAAAGCAGCCCCAATCGAAGCATACGCCACACAACAAACTCTTCCCTTTAACTCGAAATGAACATCCTTAAACGAATTTACCTCCAAAGTAGTAAGGAATTCCTTGACCAAGAAAGGATAAGTTGGAGCCTTTCTACAAACAAAATCACGCAGCCCTCCATATGCCATCAAAGTCATCATCGAATCAAGCAAACCCAACCTCTTCAATGCATCCTCGTCAAAGAACTTAGTTGACATGTAAGCACACTTCCCAAGCTCCTTCCAACACTTTATCTCAATGTCATCGAAGTAAGCAGGCACATCTTTCTTACTATATCTACTCATGGTTGACGAAGCTCAAGAAGATCATGAAAGAACACCACAAAACAACCAAGAACGTCCTCTCTACAGGCAACGGTGGGCGCCGATTTTGGAGCGGCAAGCGCTGATGTACACAGCACACATATCCGAGCAAAAACGTTGAGGAACCAACGTCTAAACTCCTCCAAACTCAAAATTGACGACCAAACTTGGTCCCAAAGGCTTTCTTTGGTGGTAAGTATGGGAATGGTATGGAAAAGATTGAATTTGATGGATGAAGGTAGTGATGGATGTGTTTGATGGGTAAGAAAACGTGATTGAAACACAAGGCACTTTAGGTATTTGGAATGGACTCAAGTAGGATTTTTAAGGTTTATTTTTTTCTCGAAGACAAAAGCTTTGAATGATCAAAATAGGGAAGGGGATTATATGGTGGATTGGAAAGGGAATGATCATCTATCAAAAGGAAAAGAAAAATATTAGAAATAATAAAAATAATAAAGGAGATAAAATATAGATAAAAAGATAAAGCCTAATCCTACGATAAATGAAAAATAACAAAGATAAAACAATCTAACATAAAATAGATAAAACTAACCTAAGATAGAAAAGAATCTAATCCTAAAGATAGATAAAATGAAATCTACTCCTAAAATAAATAGATAGAAATATATCTAATCCTAAATAAAGAGAGAAAATAAAGAAAAAATTTGCAAAACAGGCACTTTATTTGGACGTATTTGCAAAATAGCCACGAGTTTGGACAATTTAGCAAAATAGCCGCTATATATACTTATTCTCGGATTGTACGGACATTTTTTTCTGTCTCTCAAATCCTCTCGCCCTCTTGATCTGTTCTCTCTCTCTCGACGCCGGATCCGGCTCCGATGGCGGCGAGTCTCCTCCTTTTCGCCGGACCTCCATATTCCTCCCCTCCTCCGGCTCGTCGCCGCCGCCATTCTCCATGTCTCAGATCTCTCTCGATGGCGATCGATTTTGGCCTTCTCCGCTGTATTTTAAGAAGGTACGGACTTTCTATGAACATCTTCCCTTTTCGGTCTTAGGTCAGATGAGATTTAATCAATTTTATGCTCATCTCAGGCAATTGATGAAACCGGAGAGGAATGGAGCCAGCACAACGCCAAATCTTATGTGCTCATATAGACTAGAGTACAACGAGAAGGCATTATTTAGACAAGTGTAAGAGAGTTTAGTCATCCTCTTCCTTGGTTGCATTGCACTCTGTATGTCTCTATGTCCTTCAATTCTCTCTGGTTGAGAATTGATTTAATTGGTTTCTGAATTAAGAGTTTCCAACATTGACTTGTTTAGCATTGAGAAATTAGATGCTTACTTGGATTTGGTTTGATGTACTGTATATATTAAGAGTAGGAAGATGATTCTGGTAAGGGGATAAGTGTAAGGCCTTTCCATGGGCTTGTGCTCAACGTACTGTTTGTAAGTTGAAATCACTAGGATTTGGTTTGATGTACTATATATTGTATTTATTATGTTATATGTCATCTCCTTGAACATTATCAGTGTTTTTTCACTGATATTTGTAAAATATTGTAGAAATTAAGCTATTTTATAACTTCCATGTTTAGTTGGAAGGCTTTTCATTTTACTTGCACTTGTCTGAATAATGCCTTCTCGAGTTTGCAAAATAGGCACTTTGATAGGTTTCTTGCACTTGTTTGAATAATGCCTTCTCGTCGTTCTCGAGCTTAGAGTTACTGCATCAGTACCTAGCAAAAAAAAACTGTGACTTTCAACTTCTTGGGTGAATTACTAGCAACAGAGATGAATCATTCATACTTATATATATCCTATAATGATGAATCGTTTGTTGTTTCATGTTGATGTTGTCAGTACTTGGAATTAGCAACTTTGTATTGCTCATTGTGTAATTGTGCAGCTTGTGCTTGTCATACATGTGTAGCACTTTAAAGAATGAATTATGATAGGCCAAGAGTTGTATTTTGCTTACACCCAGCATTCACATCAGTGTTGTTCAACTGAAATTTTGCGTGGCTGAGCTTTATTTGAAATTAAGCAATATAAACTTTCACAATGTTTGTTTTATTGTTGCTCCTGCATATATTCATCCCTTCTCAGGGGATACACTGTTATTTGAATGTTTTTGGAGCTTGAATATGGAGCAACAGAGCAATATTACGCCGATCCGACCGAATTGAATGTTGCATCTGTACCAGTTCATCTAGGTAATCTCTCCAATTTCCAATTCGTTTGATTGTACATTGTCGCTCGATGTAGGATTAAATTTGATCAGAATGAACATTTCAGCTTGTTTCCATGTTTGTTTAGGTTTTGATGTCTGTCATGGTTTGATTTTGGGGTTGTCAGCATTCATGGTATATGTAACTCTGATCTCTATTTGCTTGCTCTTTGTTTTGATTTGCTTGCTCTGTGTTGGTCTATTGATCTCGATTTGCTTGCTCTATCAATTGATTGTTCAGGTTTCTCCTTCTCTTGAGCTCTGATTGTTCAGGTTACATGTGGAGCTCTCTTCAGCTTAGTTCTCCTTCTCTTGAGCTATGCTTGTTGCTGCAATTTAATTTGCTTGTTGCTTGCTATGCTATGGTTGGGGCTGAAATTTTTGTATGAACACAATTTCATATAAATGGGATGGTTATCATAAGTAGACAGATTTTTGAAAATCTGTTTTACAGAAATCTGTTTTTACATAAAACAGATTTTTGGAAATCTGTTTTACAGAAATCAGTTTTACAGAAAACAGATTTCTGGAAATCTGTTTTACAGAAATCTGTTTTTACAGAAAACAGATTTTTTGAAGTATGTTTTTACAGAAAATAGATTTTGGGAAATCTGTTTTACGGAAAACACTTGATCTCTATTGTGTACTTGATTTTTTCGCTTGTGTAATGAGAACTATCATAATTACAAAGTGTTATATCATCCCTTTTGAATGCCTTTGTTTGAAGCTATTCATTTGGTTGTGGAGTTATTGAGTTTCCTAATCGAATGCTTTTAGCCTAGTAGCTCAAATGGGAGAGCATTGTGCTCATGCACAAAGATGTGGGTTCGAATCCCATGTATGCAAATTGAATTGTGATTAAAATGTGCAATTTTAGTTTGAATTTTATTTTTTAGTGTTTTAATTGTGATTTTTTCTTAAATTGGTTTTGTACACTAGATGAATGTGTTTTTTTTATTTTGAAGTGTATGTAGTGACACTAGGTGGTTAAGGCCCAAAGTAGTGCTGACACTGATATTAGTTACAAGTAGTGGTGACACTAGCTTTTTTATTTTATTTTGAAGTGTATGTGGTGACACTAGGTGGTTAAGCCCCAAAGTAGTGCTGACACTGATATTAGTTACAAGTAGTGGTGACACTAGTCTTGTGTTTTCTGATATTGAAGTGTATGTGGTGACGTTTTCTGTTATTGAAGTTTATGTGGTGACACTAGGTGGTTAAGTCTCAAAGTAGTGCTGACATTGATATTAGTTACAAGTAGTGGTGACGCTAGCCTTGTATTTTTCTATTTTGAAGTGTTATGTTGCACAACATTGTCTTATTTTTGTTCAATAATAGATTATATTTGCACAATAATCGAAGAGTTGTGAAATTGCGCTCAATAGACTATGATTGTAGAACATTGGGAATTAATGGAATTTTTGCTAAACATGCTCTTATTTTTGCTCAACAATTCTTTATTTTTGCACAACAATCTAGACTTGTGAAATTGTGTCTCAACATGATCTTATTTTTTGTAAATATAATTTTATACTTTTTAATAGATTATTGCACAACACGGTCTTATTTTTGCTCATCAATAGAGTAAAATTGCACAACATGGGGGATTGGTGAAAATTTGTTCAACGTCATCTTATTTTTGCTCAACATATCTTATTTTCTCTCAATATAATTTCATACTTTCTCAATAAATTATTGCACAACATGCTCTTATTTTTGCTCATCAATACTTTATTTTTGCACAACATTCGAGACTTGTGAAATTGTGTCTCAACATGATCTTATTTTTTGTAAATATAATTTTATACTTTTTTAATATATTATTGCACAACATGGTCTTATTTTTGCTCATCAATAGACAATAATTGCACAACATGGCCACATGGGGGATTGGTGAAATTTTGCTCATCATCATCTTATTTTTGCTCAACTATAGGTTATTTTTGCACAACAATCGAGACTTTGTGAATTTGTTTCAACATGATCTTATTTTTTCTCAATATAATTTCATACTTTCTCAATAAGTTATTGCACAACATGCTCTTATTTTTGCTAATCAATACTTTATTTTTGCACAACATTCGAGATTTGTGAAATTGTGTCTCAACATGATCTTACTTTTTGTAAATATAATTTTATACTTCTTTAATAGATTATTGCACAACATGGTCTTATTTTTGCTCATCAATAGACAATAATTTCACAACATGTGAGATTGGTGAAATTTTGCTCAACATCATCTTATTTTTACTCAACTATAGGTTATTTTTGCACAACAATCGAGACTTGTGAATTTGTTCTCAACATGATCTTATTTTCTCTCAATATAATTTCATACTTTCTCAATAAATTATTGCACACCGTGCTCTTATTTTTGGTCATCAATACTTTATTTTGCACAACTAGTGGTAAAAATTAGTGTTGACACTGATTTTAGTTACAATTAGTGCTGACACTGATATTAGTTATAATTAGTGGTGAAAATTTGCTCAACATGTTGAGAAATACCATGGTGAGAATACCATGTTGAGAAGCAATACCATGTTGTTTCTCAACATGGTATTGTTTTTTTGAAGTAAACAATGATTATAAAATCTAAAATTTGATGAGTACCGATGATAGAATTGTGCTTACATATAAGAAAAATACACAAACTTGTCTTATTACATGATAAAACCTAAAATATTATTCTATAATACTGAATTAATGTTTAATATGGAATATAAATGTCTAAGATATAATCTTTCCTAGTAGTACTTTTATATAGTATCGATGACAGAATTGTGCTGACAACCTTATTTTTGAATGTTTTATCCTTCTCTTGAACACTCCTATTGAAATCTTTCTATTGCAGGGTGGTCTTCCTGCTCTTGAAAATCAGTAGGCGGTTCCTCTATCGAGCAAAAGAAGAAATCCAATTGCACCATTGGAAATCAAGGCCAATGAAGAAAAGAAATGAACTAAAATAGGGGTTTTAGTCATACTAATAAGCTATCAAGTATGAATTTTAGTTTCAAAGACCAAAAAAATTAACTTGCCGCTGCATAGAGAAGGAAATAACAGTGATGACAACATCAACAGTTCAAATACAAGAATAGTGAATATGTAAATACAAGATGGAAATGTGCAAATAAAAGAAGAGAAAACTTTTGTCGGAGGCAAAAAATTTCATGCTCCTTGAAGGATCCACATGCAAAGTTCAAAATTGCTCAGAAGTGCCCCATCTCCTTGAAGTGTCCCCCGTCTCCTTGAAGTGTGCAAATACGATGCTTGAAGAATCGCTCAGCAAAAGCAAAGATTGAAACCTCGGCTCATAAAAATTGATCGACGGTGATCCTGCAAGCAAAGAAGCAAAGTCAGTAGAAGCAAAGATCGATTTCCTTATAAGCACAATCGAACAAAATTTGCACCTCCGGTGCAAATTTTCTATGATTCAAGTGCAGTGCTGACATGGAGCAATCAAAGTGTAATAAGGAATGTGGAGTTCATTATATTATGAAATGCAATATATATTGGATGCAATAGTGAGGAATGAATATCATTAAATCAACTATATAAATAGACTACACCAGTTATGAACACAATCCTACAAAATTTGCACCTCTGGTACAAATTTTCTATGATTCAAATGCAATAATGACATGAGCAATCAAAGTGTAATAAGGAATGGGTACTTCATTATATTGTCAAATGCAATATTTGATGCAACAATGAGGAATGGATATCATCTAATCAACTATATGAATAAAATACACCAGTTATAAACACAATCCAAGAAAATTTGCACCTCCGGTGCAAATTTTTTATGATTCGAGTGCAGTAATGACATGGAGCAATCAAAGTGTAATAAGGAATGTGGAGTTCATTATATTGTCAAATGCAATTTTGAGGCATTCTATAACAGTAATCACATGGAGCAATCAAAGTGAAGGTTCAATAATGTAAAACAATGTAATATAGAAATACTCTAGAAGGGGGTTGAATAGAGTATGCCCGTTTCTCGCAAAAAGTCTCAAGACTTTTGGAGCTCGTGGAAAACCCTTTGAGATTAAACCTGAATCATAAAGTTAGATAATCGAACCAAGTGCGGAAATAAGGTAAAGCAATAAATAAAGGACACGAGTAATTGTTTACGAGGTTCGGCACGAACTTGGCCTACGTCCCCGCCTAGGGTTCATCCACAACCCTAGGATTCAAAAGGCTTTATTGATTTGCTTAGCTTAGGATCCTAATAGCTCACCAAGAAGCCTCTCTCCTATACAATTGCAATCTAGTCAACTCACGTTCCCTTGGAGTCCTAGACCAATCTAGAAGAGCCCCACCTCTCTCAGCTATCTAGTACAATCCTCTTACTCTCACAAATCAATAGCCTAGTGAAACTTCCCGAGTTACAAACTCTCGAGTAACACTATAAATGAATATATCCTATAAGCTCACAGAGACTCTCAAAGGCTTTGAAATAAACAACAAACTCTTGAGCGCTAGCAGAGAGTACACTTGGAAGACAGATCTCGCTTGAATGAATGAAAGCTCGTGTAGCACTTGTGTATTTCTGTCTTCATCTTCCTTCTCTATTTATTGAGACAAATCGGCGCCAAGAATCTTCTCCAACAGCTATTCCAGATCATGGTCATCTTTAAGATCTTCAAAACATGGAAACAAACGAAGCCATAATCTTTCCGATTTGAACCTTCTCAACACTTGTCACAAGGAAGGAAATAATTCGAAAAACTTCCTAAAAGATTAGTCAAGCACATATATATAAGATAAAGGAAGTATATAATAATATTAAATAATATTCGGACATATAGAGCAGGTTTTGGATTTCATCAACTGTTAAAGCTCCAAGGCGTTTGACACAAACATCCTGTCAAGGTCTTTGAAACATTTATTCCGATTTTCATCAATGGAGAGAGTTATCAATCTCCCCCTTGATGAAAGACAAAACATGTGCATCCCTTCAACTTAGTCAAGCATAAATAATATAAGGGAAATCAGACTAAGTACTTGCAAGGGTTAGACAAATGTTGGATCAAATTTTAAAGCATGCAAAAGCCATCCAACCGAAAACCAAAAGATCATAAACCAAGGTCTTCCAAGACCTTCGCAGCAACAAGTTTTCGAGTCTAAAAATCACAGATCATCTCCCCCTTTTTGTTTTTCAACAAAGGGAGAAGGTAAAACAGTCACCAAAAGTTTTGAAATTGTTTCTAAAAACCAGCAATGTATCAAGTTTCAGGGGTGGGATAGGGTAGGATAGGGTTTAAGCTTCGTCGTCGTGAGAATCATCAGTGAGCCTCGTCTACAGTCCTTGTAGCATCTTGGAAATCCCGCTCATCTCCGTCATAAACTCCTTTTGCAGCTCATTGATATCCAGGCGAACTTGTTCCAAGCCCAGCTCTAGGTTGTCCATGCGTTCATCGAAAGCTGAAGCAGTGGGAAGGGCTTTTGAAGGAGTGGCAAGACTCAAGGTCCCTTGGGGAGACCGAGTGATGCCAATCTTTTCAAGGCCCTTAGAGTCGAACTTACCCATATGACGCTGCTGTTCTTCATTTTTTACATCAATTCCAGAAGCTTTGAAGAGAGGGGTCAAAAGGGTAGCAAAGGGGAGGGGAGAGCCTTTTCTAGCTTTTCGAGCATGAGCCATGGTTCCAAGGATAGGATTGGCCAGATCAAGGTCAAGGCCATTTAAGATGCGGTAAAGCAGGACCATGGCATTGTTAGTAAGGAGTGAGCCAGAGTTAAGACGGGGTAAGAGGCATCGAACAATGATGTTGAAAATTATTTTTGCCTCAAGGGTTAGGGATGAGTGGGTGAGTTGCTTTGAGGTGTTGTTGGATGCTTCGGGTAGGAGGTACTTGGCTCGGGCAAGAGTGATGCAATTTTCTTTTGAGGGGTGTATTTCAGAGGGTGGAACTGGGCTAGGTATGCCAAGGAAATCTGCAAAGTCATTGGAGTTGAGAGAGATTCTAACCCCTTTGACAACAGACTCCAAAGACCAACCATTGGTGTCGTGTTTGGCTTTTAGGTTAATGTAGAATAGACGGGTAAGCTGGGGGTAGTAGACAGTTTCAAGATTGAAAAGGGTCCAGTCTGGGGATTTTTTGAGAAGATCAGTGCAGGGTAACTTCAAAGCTTCGAAGAACTCAAAATCCAAAAAATCAGAACAGCAAATCCTACGAGTTCGAAACTCGTCTACCCACTTACCAGAACAGCAAGGATTGATTTACTTGGATATATGCAGGTGGGTCGGCATTCTACTGCGAGCAATTGTAGGAGCAACTCTCTTGACAGGCGCTGCAAGACTCCTGAGGGCGCCCTTCCTGGTGCGCTTGGGAGGTGGAGGCCTGACATCAGCAGGTAGGCGTGGCCACGGGTTACGGGTCAACCCGTGACCCGCCGGGTCATACCGGTCAACCCGTGACCCACCGGGTCATACGGGTCAATGACCCGTCGGGTCCGGGTTGACGAGTAGCGGGTTAGGGTTAGGGTCGGGGAATCCGTGACCCGTGATCCGGCGGGTCGACCAGCCGTGTCAACCCACTTTTCCAAAATATTTTTTTTTTGAAAAATTTATTTTTAATAAAATAAATTTATAATATATTATGTAAATTATTCTTAAAATAACTCACAATAATACATAAACTAATATGCAATGTGCAATGTGAGACAAATAAACCCCATCCTTCTCCTTTTATAGATTTGGAAGTCTTCCTTCCTTCCCCTCATTTCCAATGTGGGACAAAGGCTTTGTCCCACACCGAAAATATGGAGTTAGAATGAGAAGGCATGGGCAATATATACGTATCCCACTACCACATTTCTTCCACTTCACTTGTTTCCTACATTTCCTACATTGGAAATTAAGTTGGAAATGAAGTTTGAGAAATATATTCTCATATTTTTTTCTTACATCACACAATGAAATTATTGTGGATGAAAGAATTAATATGGAGATATAATCTTCCTACATTTTTAACACTTCATATCAAAGTGATAAAATGTGTTGTGAAGATAAAATCTTTACATATTATTTATTTATTTATTTTAATAGTCATTTTTTAAAAAAAAAGATTTTTTTTTTAAAATAATGTAACCCGCCGGGTCAACAGGTCGACCCGAACCCGTCAACCGGTGAGATTTACGGGTTAGGGTTCGGGTCGGCCAACCCTGACCCTTGACCCGGCGGGTCCGACCCGTGGCCACGCCTAGCAGCAGCAGCTTTCCGCTTCTTTAGAGACGGGGGAGGAGGAGAAGGAGAGGGAGATTCGTCCTCCTCTTCCTCAGACCCCGAGTCCTCACCGGACCCCGCTTCATCTCCTTCAGCTTCCTCATCATCTCCAGAATCCTCTTGCTCTTCTTCTTCTTCCTTAGGCTCCTCCTCGGATGGAACCTCCTTGGCTTCGGCTTCCTTCCGAATCCTCTCAGCTTCCTCCTCTGCCAGTTTCCTTGCAAGCTCAGCCTCCTCATCGGCCTTTTTCTTCCTCAAGGCTTCCATCTCGACTTCTTTGGCAGCATCTCTTTCCAGAAGGGCGTCGAGATCATCTTCCTCCACATCCTCGTCTGGGTCCTCAGCTAAGATCTTCCTCTTCCCTTTCTGTTTGGCCTGAGAGGCTTCTTAGCAGAGCGCTTTTGAGAGCCCTTGGGAAAAGTGGTCGTGTTCTCAGCGATGGTGCTCTGGACAATGGTTGGCACAATGGCTTGAGGAGTGGGTTCAGATGTTTGAGAGGTGGCAGTGTCTTGACGTCCCTTGGGGGTGGCGCCAAGTCTTTTGGGTGTGACAGCTTTCTTGGTTTTGGGTGCCATGGAGGAAATTGGCTAGGGTTTCTTTAGAAGAGGTTGAGAGGTTGAAGAAGGAGAACGCGAAAGGGTTTGGATAATTTGAGAGTGTGAGGGAATCGGGTACAGACTTGGGTATAAGTAGAGAGAAATGATGGAGTGATGGAACGGGTTTAGAGTTCCAAGGGAGGGTAATGATATCGTTGCAAGATTTGAAGAGTTTCCAATTCAAAATTCAAAAGTTTCCATTAAAATCAGACTGAAAAACTGAAGGATTTAGTTCCAAAATTGAAAATATCTTAACGGTTAAGAATATAACATAAATACGAAATTTTTGAAATCCGATAAAAATATAATTGATTAAATATCTAAAAAGATATTAACAAAAAATATGTGATCCGATATATGTAATCCACCATTTAGTCCACACACCTTGACAGAGTTTGACGGAGGGGAAACCTGTCGTTGATCCGCCAAAGTACTCAAACCTATAACTAGTATAGCAATAAGTAAGAGGTCGATCCCACAGGGAAATTTATAACTCAAGTGCGATTTTAACGTTGATTAAGTAACCAGATTGGGGGTTTTAGTGTGAAAGTTTTAAAGCAAAATAACGAAAGCAGAATAAGTGAATTTGGTTTAGACAGATGAGAGAAGCAATTCCACCTACAATTTTCCACTTTATTGGATTGAAGCGATCCTTGTAACTTCTTCTCGTCCTATTATGTTTCCTATGAATGCCCTTGTCCCGACCTAATATATTTACTAGTCCAACCAGTCCTAGCAACCCTTATCAATCGAACAGTCCCTAAAGAAGGATTTAACCCAATTGATAGCTTTAAGTTCAGAGATTAGCCAAGGTATTTGCAGTCCCTAAAAAAGGATTTAACAACACATTCAACTTCCTACTTATTCAATTAGTTCAACCAGCCCTAAAGGAATAAGTTTGCCACTTAGGTTAAGGTTCACAACCAGGAATCTACAAAACCTTAGCGATTGAATTGATCTAACGAGTTGGCCAGACAAGAAAGAACAAATCAATAATTAATTAAGCACAAAGAAGTTGAAGCATTCACAAATAGGAAACTAGGAGCGAGAATTAGAAACTCACAATCAATCCGAATAAAGCTTCAAATTACAGGCAGAATAGATGAGTTTAGTTCCTCATAGAAGACATAACTCCAAATCTCTAAAAAGTCTAAAATTGAATGAATAGAATGAATGGTAGTGAAAAATAACATAAAAGGCCTAATCAAAACATCCAAGTCGGCCTCCAAGTAAACAATTTAGAAACTAGGGTTTTTCTATCAAAACGGCGCGCGGCAGTACGTGCGGCGGCCGCCGCAAGGGTTGCGGCGGGCGCGGCAAACCATGCGGCGGGCGCAGCATGAATACTGTCCCTGGCGGCGGGCGCGGCAGACCATGCGGCGGGCGCGGCAAACCATGCGGCGGGCGCTGCATTGGTCTTTCACGGAAATTCCGTCTTGAATCAGCTCTCGACGTCAACATGAAAGTTGTAGCTCTCTGAAAGAGCTTTCCAACGCATGGTCATAATAGTCGATCGGACAACCGAGGCCTCCAGAAAGTGCAAAACAAGTTCAGCATGTCTAGCGACAACTTCTGCAGACTTGTTCTTCGTTTAGGTTTGCTTCTTCTTCTCAGGACCTCTTGAGATCTTCATGTAAGCTTCTTCGATCAACTAGACATTCTCATCAAATGCGCTATCAACTCATGTCTTCTCCCCGGATCTACCATTACCTGAAATAATCAATAAAAACGTGTAGATTCCGACTCCACCAACATAGAAAGCAAATATGCAAATTCTACTTAAATCATGCATGATATGCATCTTAACTAAGCTAAATGTATCTATAATGCCTATCTAAAATATGCATTATCAGAGTTCTCAAGGGTCTTGACACTAAGTAGATTTTATCTTTCGTAAAGGGAATGCTCCCCCTATGAAAGTGCATCCTTGTTAAGCATCTCAATCTCTCGTCTTATGAAGGTGAACCTGTCCTCTGCCAAAGGCTTAGTAAAAATGTTAGCCCATTGATAATCAGTTGAAATAAACGAAATGGACACATCACCTTTTTCAACATGGTCTCTAATTAAATGATGTCTTACATCAATATGTTTGGTCCTTGAATGCTAAACAAGATTCTTAGTGATGGAGATGGCACTTGTATTGTCACACTTAATTGGAATACCTTTGAGGTTGATGCCAAGATCTCGCATTTGTTGAGCTATCCAAAGAATTTGGGAGCAACAGGCTCCATCTGCAATGTATTCGACTTCTGCAGTGGATAGAGCGACTGGATTTTGTTTCTTTGAGTGACAACTGATCAAGGATGCTCCTAGGAATTGGCAACATCCTGATGTGCTCTTCCTATCACCTTATAGCCTGCAAAATCTGCATCAGAATATCCAATTAATGTGAAATCCTTTTGCTTTGGGTACCATAGTCCAAGCTCCTTAGTTCCATTGAGATATCGAAAGATCCTCTTCACAGCCACGAGGTGAGATTCTTTAGGATCAGCTTGAAATCTAGCACATATGCAAACACTAAACATGATGCCAGGTCTACTAGCCGTGAGATATAATAAAGATCCAATCATTCCTCGATACTCCTTTTGATTGACACTTATTCCAGTCTTGTCTTGATCTAGAGACAATGTTGAGCTCATGGGAGTCTTGACTGCTTTGGATTGATCCATCTTGAACTTCTTCAAGAGATCCTTAGTGTACTTGCTTTGGTTGACAAAGATCCCTTTCTTGGATTGATGAACTTGTAATCCCAAAAAGAGGTTGAGTTCACCCATCAAGCTCATCTCAAATTCACTGCGAATGATGTCAGAAAATTCCTTGCACAAAGATGTGTTAGTAGCACCAAATAATATATCATCAATATAAATTTGAATAACCAAAATGTCCTTTCCTTTGGTTTTGATAAAAAAGAGTCTTGTCGATCAACCCCCTTTTAAAATCATTTTCTAAAAGATATTTTAACAAGCGCTCATACCAAGCTCTTGAGGCTTGTTTCAAACCATAAAGCGCTATGTCAAGTTTATAAACATGATTGGGAAATTCTGAACTTTCAAAACCTGGGGGTTGAGCCACATATACTTCTTCCTCTAAAAAACCATTAAGAAAAGCACACTTGACATCCATTTGATATAACTTTATGCTCATAAAACATGCAAACGCTAATAGAATGCGAACAGCTTCAAGCCTGGCCACGGGAGCAAAGGTCTCCTCGTAGTCAATACCTTCCTCTTGATTGTAGCCTTGAGCAACAAGCCTTGCCTTGTTCCTTACGATCTTACCATTCTCATCTAGCTTGTTTCGAAAGACCCACCGAGTGCCAATGTCTGATTGATGCTTTGGCCTAGGCTTCAAGGTCCAGACTTTGTTCCTTTCAAATTCGTTAAGCTCACTTTGCATGGCGATGTTCCAGTCTGGCTCCTTAAGTGCCTCATCTATCTTCTTTGGCTCAATAAGATAAACAAACGCATGAAAAGCACAAAGATTTTTAAGTTTAGAACGAGTTTGAACACTAGAAGTAGGGTCAGAAATGATATCCTTTAATGAGTGTGATGAAGAGTATTTGAATTTTCTTTTGCTAGTCTCGGCTCCTTGATTCGTCACACTGATAGGATTGATTTGTGGTACATCTGACTCCGTGATCCAGTTAGGTTCAGTTACAGCAGATTCTGACGTCTCAACACTGTTGGATTGGACACCAAGGGCTTTGGACGAATCTTCAACATCTTGGGCCAATTCTTTAGTGTTAAGAATATGTTCCTACATGTTCCTCTTCTCTGTGTTCTTAGTAGCAGCATCATCAACTTCCTCGTTCTCTTCATGGATGTTAAGATCTATATCTGCAACACTTTCACTCATAGCACCGACATTGCATTCATAAAAAATAACATGTATACTTTCTTCAACTAACTGGGTCCTTTTATTGAAGATTCTATAAGCTTTGCTACTTGTGGGGTAGCCAAGAAATATACCTTCATCACCACGCGCATCAAATTTCCCAAGGTTATCTTTTCCATTGTTATGAACAAAACAAGTACAGCCAAAGGGTTTAAAATAAGATATAAGTGGTTTGCGGCCTTTGAAAAGTTCATAAAGAGTTTTCTTTAAGATGGAACGAATAAGACAACGATTCAAAATATAGTTAGTTGTGTTAACAGCTTCAGCCCAATAGGTTTTAGGTAATGCATTTTCTAAAAGCATAGTCCTGGCCATATCCTCTAAGGTGCGGTTCTTGCGTTCCACAACCCCGTTTTGTTGAGGTGTCCTAGGAGCAGAAAAGTTATGGGAGATGTCATATTTAGCACAAAACAAATCAAACTGAAGTTGATCAAACTCCCTACCATGATTACTCTGAATTGACACTATGGGCTCGTTTCTTAAAGTTTGCAACTCCTTACATAGTTTTGGAAACTCAAATAAGGCCTCTGATTTTTCTTTTAAAAAAGCAACCCAAGTATATCTAGAAAAATTATCAAAAACAACTAGCATGTACTTTTTACCATTGGGAGATTTGACTCGCATAGGACCACATAAACCCATATGTAAAAGTTCAAGGGGTCTAGAAGAACTTACAACCTTTTTGGGTTTGAAAGAGCTACGTGTTTGTTTACCTCGTGTGCATGCATTGCACATATCAATACCTTTGAAGTCAATCTCAGGTAGCCCTCTTACAAGCCCTTTAGACACAAGCTTCTGTAGTGTATGTGGACTCACATGACCGAGTCTCTTGTGCCAGAGCTATGGATCGTCCGTCAAAGCCTTTAGACAGGTTAAGCTTCCTTGTGCCACTTGATCAGCATTTACGGTGTATATATTATTGTAGCGATATGCAGTCAAAATAACTTCACATGTATCTTCTCTACACACTATACATCTTTTCTTGTTAAATCTGACATTGTTACCAATATCACATAGTTGAGAGACACTAAGCAAATTATACTTTAACCCATTCACAAGATAGACATTTTTAATACGATGGCTGGAATCACTTCCAACACTACCAATACCAACGTTGTCACATTTTCCTTTGTCACCAAGAGTGATTGTTCCCGTGGATTGCTCCTTTAGATCATGAAAGAGAGAACTCTTTCCACTCATATGCCTCGAGCACCCACTATCAATGATCCATTTATGTTCCTTCACCTTGGTGATCTCCTGCAAAACAAACATCAACCTTTGTGGCTAGACCAATAAGAAAATTTGGATCCATTGTTGGGGTAAACCATATTTGGTAAAATAGTGCCTTTTCGAACCCAAATTTGTGTTATCCGTTCTTTTCTCAAATGAACAGGAAATGTATTGCGAATAATATATGGATCCTTTCTTCTATAGAGGCAGGTCTCTTTTACATGTCCCTTTCTAGCACAATGGTGACATATAGGAAAGGTTCTGCTTCCTTTTGCCTTTACAAAAGTGGTAATGTGTTCCTTCTTTAAAAACTTTGGATTGTAACCAATACCACTTTTGTTTAGAGAACTTTGTTGCTCACCTAACATTTTATCAAGAGTGCCTTTGGATTTGGTAAAACTTATGAGGGTTGTCCGTTGGTCTTGAATCTTATTATTCAGGGAGATCTTCTCGTTCTCTAAGTCATGATACTCATTTCTTAGAGAGGAGAGATCTTGCTTGAGTTCAGATTTCTCTGAGTCAAGCGTCTTGACTTTAATGTCAAGACCTGAATAAGAAGCTTCAAGACTTTTGACCCTCATAGACAGATCCTCAATAGTTCTTTCCTGGTCCACAGTTCTCTTAATAAGAGTGTTAGTTTGGCCAATAAGCTTTTCTTCATTGGCAATCATATTGGAAAGGAATTCTGATAATACCTCTTTTGGAATTGCCATAAGTTCTCTTATAGTAGCTTCAAGCTTTTCATCGTGGGATTCATCTTCTGAGGCCATAAGACAAATGTTGGCCTTCTCATCGTCGGAGTCAGAGTCGGAATCACTCCAAGTAGCCACCATGGCTTTCTTCTTCCGTTTGTCACCCTTCTTGGACTGGCTCTTTGTCTTTTGAGGACAGTCCTTCACAAGATGATCTGTTTCACCACATTCAAAACAAGACAAAGGTTTAGTCTTCTTTTCATACTTGTTGTATTGAGGCTTACCTCGAAATTTTGAAGACTCTGATCCATCCTTGTTGTTGAATTACTTCTTCATTTTGAGAATTCGAGCAAGGCCTCTTGTGATGAGAGCAAAATGATCATCCTCATCGTCATCCTCATCCTCGGAATCAGATCCATCTTTGGACTCATCCTTCTTAGACTTGAGTGCCAAGTTCTTGGTGCTAGCTGGAAGTTCTCCATCGTCTTCATTAAGGATCATCTCATGTGTGATCAGCTTCCCAAGAAGGTCATCAAGGGGTAGAGTGGTGAGGTCCTGGGCTTCCTCTATAGTTGTTACTTTTGGACCCCATTTCTCCTTTGGAAGGCACCTCAGTATCTTCCTTACTTTCTAAACTTTTGTAAGGCTCTTGCCGAGAGAGTCAAGGTTGTTGGTAATCTCTGTGAATCGTGTGAACATGGCCTTGATTGTCTCATCAAGCTTCATCTTGAAGAGCTCGTACTTTCGAAGGAAGATGTTGATCTTGGTATCTTTTACTTGGCTCGTTCCTTCATAGGTGACGACCAGTTTGTCCCAAATCTCTTTAGCTGACCTACAAGATGAAATACGATTAAACTCATCAGTGCTAAGACCGCAATAAAGTAAGTTAATAGCCCTGTAGTTTTTGGAGACGATTTCAAGATCTGCTTGGTTGTATTCCGACTCCTTCTTTGCAACTTTGGTGTCATTTGGTCCATCTTTCTCTGGAATCTTCGGACCATTTTCAATAATGTTCCAAAGCTCTAGATCTTGGTCTATGATGAACATCTTCATCAAAAATCTCCAGTGGACAAAGTTGTTTCCTACAAAGAGTGTCGGTCTGCTTGTGGACCTTCCCTGTGCAATCCTTCGCTTGCTTCACCAGACATGATCGAAAACTCACAAGATTGTTAGTTAAAAAAACAGTGAGTAAAGCTCTGATACCAATTGCAGGTTCGATAATGTAAAACAATACAACAACAACAACAAGCCCAGTATATCCCGCTCAAAGAGCAGGGTCTGGGGGGTCGGATTGTACGCACCCTTTCCCCGACTAGATCGAGAGGGTGTTTCCTAGTGACCCAAAGACCAGACAACAAGGGAAGATGGTATCACATATCCTACGTAAACAGTAATTAATTAAAAAAACGGTGTAAAGGAGACGCCTAAAAAGCATGATGCGGTAAAACGTTGCACCCGACTAAAGTTTGTCAACCCGAATAGCACTCCTCCATTGTGTCCTGTCACGCGTCATCTCCTCTGAGAGTCCTAGAGCGGCCAGACCATTTTATCACTTCACCCCAACTCTTCTTCGGACGACCTCTTCCCCGACGAACACCTTCAATAGCCAAATTTTCACATCTGCACACCGGCGCACTTGGATCTCTCCTCTGCACATGTCCATACCATCTTAGTCTCGATTCTCGTAGCTTAGCCTGAATACTAGCCACTCCCACCCTTTCACGGATAGTCTCATTTCTGATTCTTTCTCGCAAGGTAAACCCACACATCCACCTCAGCAACCTCATCTCAGCCACCAAGAGTTTCTGTTCCTGTGCCTTCGTTGTCGCCCAACACTCTGCCCCATATAATAACGCCGATCTCACCACCACTCTATAGAACTTACCCTTGAGGTTTAGAGGAACTTTTCTGTCACATAAGACTCCTGACGCAGCCCTCCATTTCTGCCAGCCTACTTGAATCCGATGCTTGACATCCAAGTCTACACTTCCATCGCAATGCATCACGGATCCCAGATACTTGAAACTATCTTTCTCCGGAACAAGATCCCCACCCATGCTGACACTCCCGTCTCCTTCTTCCTCTTCGCCCAACCTGAACACCACGTACTCTGTCTTCGTCCTGCTCAAACGGAAGCCCTTCTGCTCAAGCTTATCCCTCCATAGATCAAGCTTGCTGCTAACCCCTACTCTCGTCTCGTCCACGACAACAACATCATCTGCAAAAAGCATGCACCACGGGATCCCACCCTGGATACTACTCGAACCACATCCATGACAACTGTAAAGAGAAATGGGCTCAAAGTCGAACCTTGGTGCAACCCCACTTGCACCGCAAAGTAGACAGGGTCCCCACCGTGTGAGTACACACTAGTCTGTGATCCATCATACATATCCTTGACAACCCTCATGTAAGATTCTGGGACCCCTTTAGCTACCAAACATTCCCATATAAGGTCTCTTGGTACTCTATCGTATGCCTTTTCCAAATCAATGAAGACCATATGTAAATTTCTCTTCCGTTCCCTGTATTTCTCCACCAAGCGTCTCATCAAATGTATAGCCTCTGTAGTAGACCTCCCTGGCATAAAACCAAACTGGTTCTCAGATACGCTAACCAAACTCCTCATCCGCCATTCAATAACTCTCTCCCAAATCTTCATCGTGTGGCTAAGGAGTTTAATTCCTCTATAATTGTTGCATTGTTGTACATCGCCCTTGTTCTTGTAAATTGGAATTAACTTGCTGAGTCTCCATTCCTCTAGCATCCTCGCAGTTCTGAGAATGACGTTGAAAAGCTTGGTGAGCCACTCCACTCCCTTTACGCCCAAACACTTCCACACTTCAACTGGGATCTCGTCAGCCCCCACTGCTCTCCTACTCTTCATTCTACTAATGACCCCCTTCACTTCCTCCAAAGATATGCTTTTACAATAGGTAAACTCCTCGAAGCCCCTACTGGAAGTAACATTTGTTGCTCTATATCCCTCGTTAAGCAACTCAGAGAAGTATCTCTTCCATCTCTGCTGAATCTGTGAGTCATCCACCAGTACTCTGCCCGACTCGTCTTTAACACATCTTGGTTCGTCCAAATCTCTGCTCTGATGCTCCCTGACCCGGGCCAGGGATAAAAGCAATCTATCCCCCCCCCCCTTTCTCATCCAACGCCTTGTACATTTGCTCGAAAGCCTTCTCTTTAGCTTTTGCCACAACAGCTTTGGCTTCTTTCTTAGCTCTTTTGTACTCCGCTAGCTGACCCTCTTTCTCATCCTCACTGGCACTACTGACCACTCTTCTGAAAGCTATATGTTTCACCTTAACCACTGCACGCACCTCTTCATTCCACCAAGTCTCGTTGCCTTTGTACCTGCTGCTCCCCCGAGAAACGCCTAAGACATCAGTAGCTGCTCTCCGGATGCAATCAGCGACAGATCACCACATTAAATCTGCATTCTCCCTACCTATCCACGAGCCTCCCCAATCTGCCTCTACCAAAATCTTCTCTCTCAAGAGCGCCCCGTTCTCCTCGTTCAGGCGCCACCATCTGATTTTAGGACTATGTATGCTGATGGACCTTTTCCTATAACCCTGGAACTCGAGTTGTAACACTAGTAAATGGTGCGGGGTAGTCAAACCCCCATACGGGATAGTCTTACAATCCCTGCATCGATTCCTGTCACCTCCCCTGACAAGGAAGTAGTCAATCTGTGAGCGCCCGCTCCCACTTTCGTAAGTAACCAGGTGGTTGTCTCTCTTCGCGAAGAGGGAATTCGCAATAACACAATCAGAAGCTACTGCAAACTCCAAAAGATCGAGCCCACTATCGTTCTGAACTCCGTACCCAAAGCCTCCATGCACTGAACTGTATCCATCATTGTCCTATCCTATGTGTCCATTGAAGTCACCACCCACAATCAAACGCTCGACCTCTGGAATGCTCCTGACCAAATCATCCAACTCCTCCCAAAAGATCCTCTTCTCCTCATCACTACGGTTCACCTGAGGGGCATACACACTCGCAATGTTAAGTATGCCTCCCTCCAAAACAAGCTTGATTACCATCATCCTGTCATTTATGCGATCCACCTTGATGACAAGATCTCTCCACTTCTCACTCACGAGGATCCCAACTCCATTCGATCTCTTACTATTACCGGAATACCACAGTTTCCAACCATCAATCACTCTTGCCTTAACACCCATCCACCTTGTCTCCTGAACACACGCAATGACGATTCCACACTCCTTGAGGATTTTAACCAACTCGATAGACTTACCTGACAGAGTGCCAATATTCCAAGAGCCCACCTTCAAATCCCAAGTCCTCTTCTTGTACTTAGCATGCACAATATTCATCCTTCGAACCACAATCCACGAACACCACACCCTCACACAATGCCACCCGAAAACCCCACAACTCAACACAAGGCCAAACAAAATTCACAACAAACAAAGCAAACAGACAAGCACTAGCACATTCTAAAAATCAAACAATCCAAAATCACAGGGGAAGTTCTAAAAAGCTAAACAAATTATTCTAAAAAAACTAAGCAATTCAACTCACAGTAGCAATTGTTTTAAAAGGCTAAGCAAATTATCAAGGCATCCAAGGAAGTAGGCAGACCAAGCTCAATCAAGGTAATCAAGCAAACAAAATACAAACTTGCAATCTAACCGACTAGGCAGATCAAGAGAGTGAGACACAAATCGATTGAAAAGATAATTTAGTAATATGACTAATTTCCAAGGGATTAGATAGAAATTAGGAAGGGGAGAAGCGATGTTACCGCGCCTCGGGACGGGGTAAAGGCCGAGACGGTGGACCTGCGTCTCCGGTGCGGGGGAGGGTGGGGGGATGGGGGCTTGGGTTCCCAGGTGCGGGTGATGGTGGTCCTGGTGTGCGCTGAGCGAGGGAGGGGCTGCTGCAGGCCGAGGTAGGGCCAGAGGATGTGCGAGAGGGGGAAAGGCGCAGGCTCTGCGCACGAGGGAGGGGGACGGGGCTGCGGGGAGGAGGGCGGATCTGGTTAGGGAGGGTCCGATCGGGAGGGGCTGCGCGCGAGAGGGATCGGTGCAGGTCGAGGTTGGGCTCTGCTAGATCTGGAGTCGAGGTTAGGGTTGGGGGCGGAGCCTAGGGTCGGCGACTGGGGGTCGGCGAAGGTGGATGGGGGATGGGTTGGGGAGGCGCCGGCGACGCGTGGTCGCCTAGAGGGTCAGCGTCGGAGCTCCGGTCGACGAAGAGAGAGTCACGTGCGAGAGAGAGAGAGAGAGAGAGAGAGAGAGAGAGAGAGAGAGAGAGAGAGAGAGAGAGAGAGAGAGAAGTATGAAAGAAATCAACCCTACTATAGATTACCTGCACATAAATTATGGGAGAGGATGAATTGGAAATCAAAAGGAAATGTAATATAGAAATACTCTAGAAGGGGGGTTGAATAGAGTTGCCCGTTTTTCGCAGAAAGTCTCAAGACTTTTGGAGCTCGTGGAAAACCCTTCGAGATTAAACCTGAATCACAAAGTTAGATAATCGAACCAAGTGCGGAAATAAGGTAAAGCAATAAATAAAGGACACGAGTAATTGTTTACGAGGTTCGGCACGAACTTGGCCTACGTCCCCGCCTAGGGTTCTTCCACAGCCCTAGGATTCAAAAAGCTTTATTGATTTGCTTAGCTTAGGATCCTAATAGCTCACCAAGAAGCCTCTCTCCTATACAATTGCAATCTAGTCAACTCACGTTCCCTTGGAGTCCTAGACCAATCTAGAAGAGCCCCATCTCTCTCAGCTATCTAGTATAATCCTCTTACTCTCACAAATCAATAGCCTAGTGCAACTTCCAGAGTTACAAACTCTCGAGTAACACTATAAATGAATATATCCTATAAGCTCACAGTGACTCTCAAAGGCTTTGAAATAAACTACAAACTCCTGAGCGCTAGCAGAGAGTACACTTGGAAGACATATCTCGCTTGAATGAATGAAAGCTCGTGTAGCACTTGTGTGTTTCTGTCTTCATCTTCCTTCTCTATTTATTGAGACAAATCGGCGCCAAGAATCTTCTCCAACAGCTATTCCAGATCATGGCCATCTTTAAGATCTTCTATACATGGAAACAAACGAAGCCATAATCTTTTCGATTTGAACCTTCTCAACACTTGTCACAAGGAAGGAAATAATTCGAAAAACTTCCTGAAAGATTAGTCAATCACATATATATAATATAAAGGAAGTATATAATAATATTAAATAATATTCGGACATATAGAGCAGGTTTTGGATTTCATCAACTGTTAAAGCTCCAAGGCCTTTGACACAAACATCCTGTCAAGGCCTTTGAAACATTTATTCCGATTTTCATCAAGGGAGGGAGTTATCAATTCTGTTCAACTATATATCCATATTGTTATAGCATATATAAGCATAGATAAACACAAAATTGACGTAATTTACATTTGTAATCACACGATTCCAATCAGTAATCCAAAAATCGAAGGATATTTGCGCATTCGGCACAAATTGAAGCAGTAATCGCAAAACTGAAGCATAGATAAACATAGAATGAAGCAGTAATCGCAAAACTTAAGCAGTAATCCAAAACTTTTACGTAATATACATTTATAATCACACGATTCCAATCAGTAATCCAAAAATCGAAGGAAATTTGCACCCTCGGCGCAAATTGAAGCAGTAATCGCAAAACTGAAGTATAGATAAACACAGACTGAAGCAGTAATCGCAAAACTGAAGCAGTAATCCAAAAATTCTCGAAAAGTTACGCCTTTGGCGCAAATTTTCGAATAATTCATGGTAGCGTTTGTTATAAATTGTAATCGAATACTTTGCTTACCTGATTCTCTAGAATAGACTTCAAAATCGATCGCTTTGATGATGTCGGAGTGGTAATCTGTCGGAAATCCTAGCAATCGCCGACGAGTAGTTCGGGAGAGAGAATGAGAGAGCGTCTGGAGATGGAGAACGAAAGGAGAGAGAAAAGCGCTTGTGGAGAGAAGGTGGAGCCTTTTATTGCGGCTATTTTACAAAAATGTCCCAAAACGCGGATATTTCGCAAAATAAGCCCATTTTCGTGGCTATTTTGCAAAATCCTCCGAAAATAAAACCTAACCTACAAATCTCGGAAATAATATAAAAATATATATAAACTAGGATAGAAAATACTCCTTTCCAATGTTACAAAAATATGAGACGCGTCTGTGAACAGTAGCAGGGGCGGGTGCCAGTTTTCGGGTAGTGGGCGTTGTTATGTGTAGAATGCCAATCCGTCATTCGGTGAAGAAAATTTCGTCTACCAAAAAGGTTCTAACACACCACTACTCTAATGTACATCAAAATAGACTAGTCCTACTTTACTGAATTGAAAACTAAATGCGAAATTGAAACAATATTACCTAATCTACCTTGGGTTGCCTCTCAAGAAGCACCTTTGTTTCACATCTTTGGCTCGGTGTAATGCATTTCTTGATCAAGTTATCCCATGAAGATCCTCCACACTTTTCTTTTTCATGACAAGAGGGGGAACCTTAGGAATTTCTCCAATGTATTCATCCTTTCTACCAATCAATTCCTTATTGAAATGAGTTTCTCCTGGAGTTTGCCCTAAAATCGCAAAAACCTAAACATTGTTAGGAATCAATTTCTTATAGGGAAAAACAATAGAATCATTTGAATTAGACACATTCTCATGTGGCTTAAACAAATTCTCAATTTATCTTTCAATTTCATCTTTCCGTAACTCAATTTTCTCCTTGTTAGAAGGCTCAATAAGCAATGATTCATTCTCAATAGAAGCATCTAACAAATTATTTGATTCATTCCTGCAATCAATATCATTAGAGTCAAGAACATCCACATAATCATTAGGAGAAAGAGTAATAGGCTCAAATATAGAAAATTCAATCTTTTTACCATCAAACTCCATGGTTAGGGAACCTTCAAAACAATCAATCTTAGTCTTGGCCGTTCGGAAGAATAGCCTTCCCAAAAAATTGGGATTTCAAGCGTACCTTGTTCCATATCTAATATAAAGAAATCAGTTGGAAATATCAAATCATTAACATTAACAAAACATTTTCAACAACTCCTCTAGGCTTAATACTATAACGATCAACGAGTTATATAGTAACACCAGTTTCTGACAAAGCATTAAGACCCAAAAAACATGTACAAGTTGTATGACATCAGATTTATTGAACCTCCCAAATTAAACATAGCCTTTATGAAGGTAGCATTACCTATTACACATGGGATAGTAAACATACATGGATCTCCGCATTTTTCAGGCATTTACTTCTGTAGCAAAGCAGAAACATTCTCAATCAAACTAACATTTTCCTTCCTTCTCATCCTTTGCTTGCGTTTCATAGTGCATAGTTCTTTCAAAAAATTCTCACAGCGAGACCCAGTTTTAATCAAATTGAAAAGTGGAATATTTACCTCACAATGAGCAAAGATGTCATAAAGGATTTATTCATCTTTCCACTTATGATCGGGTCTTAAGGCATGAGGAAAGGGTGGTGCAGGTCTTGGAACCTCAAAAGACCACTCATTGGATGATTTCTTTGCAGATGGATCAACGTCAAAATTCAGATCAACCATTGGTGGGAACGGTGGGCGCCGGTCTGGTGGCGGCGGGCGCCGTCATCAACAGATGGTGTTTTTGAGCTTTTGTTGCTTTCAACACCCACATCAATCACTTCCTTATGTCTCTCTTCAACATTCCTAGTGGGTATATTCACTTGTTTTCCTCCTCTAAGGATCATGGCACTAACATTCTCTTTCAGATTAACTACCACTTGTGATGACAACTTCCTCGAATCCTTCGCTTTCAACTCTCTAATCTCCTTAGCCATTTGACTCAAAAATTTCTCCTGGACACTCATCTTATCCAACAAAAACCTTAATGTATCATGTCTATCCCCTTGTTGAGTGTTTCTTTGACGATTCTGAAATTGTCCTCTTCCTTGATAAGGAACTTATTGCTGCTGACCCCTATCATTGAATCCACTTTAATAATTCGAAAATAGCCCTGATTGTCGACATGGTTACCAAAGTTGTGGCGAGGTTCATAATCTATAGCACTCAAATCAGCGACATCCTCTTTAATCAAGGGACACTTATCATTCAGATGGGTTGGATCTCCACAGACACCACAAGATCTAGGCTGTTGAGGTTGATTCATTTGCGCAACCATCTTGTTCACTAGCTCAGTAAGCCTATCTAAGTCATCCTTGCGACCATCTCTAGAACTATCCAACTTATGCACTCCTTTAACTCCTTGGTGTTTCCCATATTGTTGCGATGCATTAGCCAACCCTTCAAAAATCTGCATTGCTTCCTGGGGTGTCTTATCCAAACTATCTCCTCCACTAGTAGCACTGATGAAACTCTTGTCGGTATCAAGCAAGCCCTCATAAAGATATAGCACTAGATCATCCTCGGATATACCATGTTGTGGACAACTACCCTTAAGCTTCTTGAACCGCTCAACATACTCATAAAGACTCTTACATCTTTGTTATTTGTCACAAATCTTTGTTTGGTCATAAGAGTTCTTGTTAAGAGTTATTGAATAGTAAATCACTTCTCTCTGTGCGTTCGACACAAGACTTAATTGCTGTACTTGTATTTATTTGGTTTATCAAGTTATTGATTTGCTAATATATTGGTTTTGTGTTTGAGTTTGGATTTTATTATTATTTTCTAAAGGGAGAAAGTGCCAACGACGTTCGTCCCGCATCAAATTCTTGGTATCGTTGCCGGGGAGAAAAAAGAAGTTTGCTTTTCTTTATCTCTTTCATTAATTCTTTCTTTTTGTTTTTGTTTTCATTCTTTTCTTTGAGTCTTTTGTGTCCTTGTATGGTTCAAACTAGATCTTCTAATTCATTGCCTATGTCTTTTGATTTTGAGATTGAAAGATCTCTTAGGTTGAAAAGGAGGCTCGAGTTTGACACAAATAAAGAGATGGGAGACGAAGTTGTTAATCCGCCAAGAAGGACCCTGAGAAACCTAAAGGAACCTAATTTGAGTGCTCAACCACTTGCAATTAGACTTCCTGATCTCCCCGTGGGTTCAAGATTTGAGTATAAGTCGAATTGGTATACTATTTTACCCTACTTTCATGGATTGCCTAGGGAGGAACCAAACAAGCACCTTGCTATCTTTGTGAGTGTGTGTGATAGACTTAGACCCCAAGGCCTTACCGATGACAAATTAATGTTGACAGTGTTCCTCTTTACTTTGAAAGATTCTGCAAGCGACTGGCTTTATTACCTACCTCGGAAAGCATTACTACTTGGGTTGAATTGAAGAAAGCTCTTCTGCAAAAGTACTTTCCTGTGACTCGCCTCAACAAACTTAAAAAGGAGCTATACGGTATTGAGCAATCACTTACGGAGAATTTTTATGAGTATGTTGAGCGTTTCAAGAAGCTTAGGGGTAGTTGTCCACAACATGGTATACCCAAGGATGATCTAGTGCTATATCTTTATGAGGGATTGCTTGATACTAATAGGAGTTTCATCAATGCTACTAGTGGAGGAGATATTTTGGATAAGACACCTCTGAAAGCAATGCAAATTTTTGAAGGGTTGGCTAATCCATCGCAAAAAGATAGGAGACACCAAGGAGTTAATTAGAGGATTTCATAAGTTGGATAACTTTAGAGATGGTCACAAGGATGATCTAGATAGGCTCACAGAGATAGTGAACAAGATGGCTATGCAAATGAATCAATCTCAGTAGCCTAGACCTTGTGGTGTTTGTGGAGATCCAACTCATCCGAATGATAAGTGTCTGTTGATACAAGAACATGTCGTTGATTTGAATGCTATGGATTATGGACCTCGCCGCAACTTTGGTAACAATGGTTACAATCAGGGCTATAATGAGAACTATCAAAGTGGATTCAACGGCAGAGGTCAGCAGCAACAAGTTCCTTATCAAAAAGAACAATTTGAGAATCGCCAGAGAAACACTCAACAAGAGGATAGAGATGAGACATGGAGATTGTTGTTGGACAAAATGAGTGTTCAAGAGAAGTTGTTGAGTCAAATGGCTAAGGAGATTGGAGAATTGAAACCGAAAGATTCAAGGAAGTTACCATCACAAGTGGTAGTGAATCCAAAAGAGAATGTGAGTGTCATGATCCTTAGAGGAGGTAAACAAGTGAATGTGCCCACTAGGAATATTGAAGAGAGGCCTAAGGAGGTGATTGATGTGGGAGAAAAAGATGAAAAAGAGTCGGAGACGCACTGCAATGACAGCACCCGCCGCCCTTCACCACGGCGCATGTCGCCCCCTCCAGTGACGGAAATGGTTTTTGACGTTGTTGAATCCCCAACGAAATCATCCAATGAGTGGTCTTATGAGTTTTCAAGACCTGCACCACTCTTTCCTCATGCCTTAAGATCTGATCGAAAGTGGGAAGATGAACAAATTCTTTATGACACCTTTGCTCATTGTGAGGTAAATATTCCACTTTTCAATTTGATTAAAAATGTGCCTCGTTATGCGAAGTTTTTGAAAGAATTATGCACGATGAAACATAAGCAAAGGATGCGAAAGAAAGAAAAAGTAAGTTTAAGTGAAAATGTTTCTGCTTTACTTCAGAAAAGATTCCCTGAAAAATGCGGAGATCCAGGTATGTTTACTATCCCATGTGCAATAGGTAATGCTAGCTTTACCAAAGCTATGTTAGACCTAGGTGCTTCATTCAATGTGATGTCTTATAATTTGTACATGTTTTTGGGTCTCAATGCATTATTTGAAACTTGTGTTACTATACAACTCGCTGATCGTTCTAGTATTAAGTCTATAGGAGTTGTTGAGGATGTTCTAGTAAAGGTAAATGATTTGATATTTCCATCTGATTTCTTTATTCAAGATATGGAACAAGGTATGCCTGAAACTCCAATTATCTTGTGAATGCCATTCTTGCGAACGACTGCGACTAAGATTGATTGTTTTGAAGGTTCCCTAACTATGGAATTTGATAGTACAAAGATTGAGTTTTCTATATTTGAGCCTATTGTTTCTTCTACTAATGATTTTGTAGATGTTCTTGACTCTAATGAAATTGATCATAGGAATGAATCAAATAGTTTTTTAGATGTTTCTACTGAAAATGAATCTTTACATATTGAGTATTCTAACAAATAAAAAGTTGATTTAGGGAAAGATGACATTGAAAGGAACATTGAGAATTTGTTTAAGTCACATGACAATGTGTCTAATTCAAATGATTCTATTTCTATTCCCTATGAGAGATCAATTGCTAACAATGTTGAGGTTTTTGCAATTTCAAGGCAACCTCCATGAGTAACTCGTATATAAGGAATTGATTGGTGCAATTCATGGATATATTGAAGGACAAGTGTGGAGGGTCTCTATGGGATAATTCTAGCCAAAGACGTGAAACAAATGCGCTTCTTGGGAGGCAACCCAAGGTAGTTTAGGTAATATTATTTCAATTTCGCTTTTAGTTTTTCAATTCAATAAATTAGGATGAATCGTTTCGCTGAATAATGGAGTGATGGTAAGTTAGAACCTTTGTTGGAGTTGAATTTTGCTTAATTTGAATACGGAATACCGTTTTGAGCATAGGGCGCCCGCCGCCCCTTACACGGCGCCCACCGTCGGTCCGTTTCACATACGCTTCCGGATCTTAGGTAAAATTGGAAGGGAGTAATATTATATATCTTTTTTATTTTTGTTAATTCTGATTGTTTTAGGTTAGTTTTATATTTTCTATCTATTTAGGATTAGATGTGTTTCTTCTATTTATTTTAGGACTAGATTTATTTTATCCATGTTTAGGATTAGATATTATTTTCTACATTAGGTTAGTTTCTATTTATCTTTTATCTATTTTTATCTATCTTAGGGTTAGATTGTCTACCTAGGATTAATTTCCATTTATTTTAGGATTATGATTTATCTTTTATCTTTTCTATTTTCTATCTATTTCTAATTTATTTTATCTTCTTTTTGATAGATGGATCCCCTTTCCAACTCACCATAAATTTCCAATTCTCTATTGTAGATCAATCAAAGCTTTTCTCCAAAAAACCTATAAACCCCAAAGAAGCTACTTGAATCCACTCTAAAAACCTAAAGCCTTGTGTTTCAATTGAGTTCTTGCCCATCAAAACACCTTCCACCACTACCCTACATCCATCACATTCAATCTTTTTCCATGCCATTCCCCTACCTATCACCAAATAAGGCTATTGAAACCAAGCTGGTCGTTAAGTTTCAAGTTTGGAAGAGTTTGGACATCGTTCGTTTAACGTCTTCGCTCGGATTCGTGTTTGGTGATACACGGCGCCCGCTGCCCCTTACACGGCGCCCGTCGTCACTGCAGAGAGGTCGTCTTTGATTGTTTTATGGAGTTCCTTTGTGTTTGTCTTGCTCTTTCTCAATCATGAGTGAATCCGCTAAGAAAGAGGTGCCAGTTTATTTCGATGACGCTAAGGTGCTATGCTGGAACACACTTGGGAAACGTGCCTACACGTCTAGCAAGTTCTTTGATGAAGATGCATTGAAGAGGTTGGGTTTGTTTGATTCGGTAATGACCTTGATGGCAGATGGAGGGCTGCGTGATTTTGTTGGTAGAAGGGCTCCGACCTACCCTTGCTTGGTTAAGGAGTTTCTTACTACTTTGGATGTAATCTCACCCAAGGATGTTCGATTTAGGTTAAGGGGAAGAGCTTGCAATTCCTCATATGCTACAATTGGGGTTGCTTTTGTTTTTTCGAAGAAGTGCTCTAGGAAGTGGCAGCAGGCCATGCATGTTCTTGATTCAGCAGATATTTAGAGGAGTTTGACAAAGATGCCTAAGAATTTCAAGAGCTACGGGCCCAATGATATGATTACTCATCCCACTCTTCGTCTCTATCTACGAATTTTAGGTTCTACTTTCTATGATTCTGAGAGCACCGCTATAATTGATCTTGGTTTGGTTGATTTTATTTATTGCATGACTCCCGAGTCTACTATAGCAATAGACTGGGTACTCGTGTTATTGAGGATGTGTGAGAAGGCTCGTGACCAGCGCAGCGAGAGTCAACCTCTTGTCACTCCTTTTGGAGGCATGATCACACTTTTGGCAATATATTATGGTGTTGATGTGAGTTCGTTGTAGCCTTTGAGTCATTCTTATACGTGGGACATTGATACTCTCGTGTCTGCACGGATGGTTGAGAAGCTGCAGTTGCCTTATGCTATTGAGAGATTTCGTTGGTTCTTTGGACCCCAACAGTCTCATCACTAGTATCTGTCGATTATTTTACCTGTGGGGCCGAGATTAGTAGATTTCCGTCGGAGCCATGTTCATGTTGATACTGATTTGCAGAAGCCTAATGATCCTATGACCCCTGCAAGCGACATTGAGGATATGCAGATTGAGATGACGCCACCTGTGGTTCGAGATACCTCGCGCATCGCCTGCCTGGAAAAGAAATTGACTGATTTTGAGACGCAACAGGCGACTGAATCGATGAAGTTAACCAAGTCGCATGCGATTTTGGTTGGGAAGATCGATCAACTACAAGTTGCTTGTCTCTTATTGATGGACATGATTCATCAGCGGTCTGGAACCCAGACCCCGCCTTCACAGTAATTAGTTAGTCATTTACTTCCTTCAAACTCTTTATTTTACTTTTCATTGTTACTTTTTGTGTATGTTTATGCATTGAGGACAATGCAACTTGTAAGTTGGGGGGGGGGGGCTGAAGTGAATTAGTTAGTTAGTTTAGTTCATGTTTAATTTGTTGTTTCATGTTTTGATTTTTACTTGTTTTATTTTATGTTATTTGTTTTAGAAAATGTCAAAAAATGAAAAAAAAAGTTAGAAAATGTCGAAAATCAAAGAAAAAATGCTTGGTCTCATGCATTTCATATTGTGTTTATCTATTTTCAAGACCGATTATATACATGTTCATTACTTGATAAGTTCAAATGATAGAGGCAAATTGTGGGCCACATTTTATCCATGTCTACCTTATATTATATCTTGCTTTGAAGCCAATTTGAGCCTTTAGCCTGTTTTATTGATAGCTCCACAAAATTATATTATTCCTAGCCTATGATGAGTGGTGAGAGACGAACGTCGTTGCCATTTTCGCCCTTTGCCAAATAGTAATAAAATCCAAACTTAAACACACAACCAATAGATTAGGCAACCAATCACTTGATAAACCAAATAACTACTAGTATAGCGATGAAGTCCGGTGTCGAACCCTCAGGGAGAAGCGATTTCCTATTCAATAACTCTAGACAAACACTCTTAAAGCAAAACAATAATCTTTTAACAAATAGCAAATATGTAAAAGTAACCAGATTGCAAATCACAAAGCAAATTGATATCAAAGTAGAAAGAAAATTCCACCTGTAATTCTATGACAATGGTTGGAATTCATGGTCCTCATATCAATTTCATATTCTTAGGTCTACTTGACTAAAGTTGAGAGATCCGCAGAGATTCATTCATCTTATTCAATATCACTAAAGAATAGCATTAAGAACTCAAGTAATCAAGACCAATTGGCACATTGACTATATTCATTCAAGAGTAATAGGCGCTTACCGAACTCAATCTCAATCAAATATCCTCAACATAGATCAATTGAAATCTTTCAATGCAAAGACAAAGAGACATCACTATCATCAATACCTTTGTTTGATATCAAGAAAACAACAACGAATTCATAGCTAGAGATGCAATTCCTAACATGTTGATCGGGCATAGAAAGGAACACAAATATCAATTAAGCACAAGGTGATAACTAAAAACATGAATAATCAAATAAAATCAAATCCTCACAATCCAAACAACCATGTCTTCATATCACAGACGAAACTATGAGTTTAGCAACTCATAGGTCAATTCTCTCTCTCTCTCTCTCTCTCTCTCTCTCTCTCTCTCTCTCTCTCTCTCTCTCTCTCTCTCTCTCTCTCTAATTGAGTTCATAGTTTCTCTCTAATATCGTTCCTCCTTCTCTCTAAAAAACTGAAAAACAACTAAATAATGTCTCCCAAGGTTGGCAAAACCCTAGAGGAAATAATATAAAATAATAGTCTTCGGATCCAAAACCGTGTATCCGGGATCTGGGGCAACGACGGAAAATGGGACCGTGATGAATTGTGTGGTGGTAAATTTTGGTAGCTTCGGTAAAGAGTCGTCGCAAGGAAATTAGCCACGGCTAAGCGACGGCAAACTGCCGTTGCTAAATTATTTAAAGAATAGAAAAAAATAACTACTTTTTAGCCCGGATTCTGTAAACTCAGGCTAAAAAACATTGTATTTTTTTAAAAAAAAAATATAATACACGGATGGATTATTTATGTATTCATAAATATATATTCTTTCGAACAGAGCTAAAAATCTCCAATATAATTGATTCTTTCTAAAATAAATATATAATTTTAATTAATTATACAAATTTATATATACATAATTATACAAACAATATATACATATATACATAATTTGATTTCCCATTACAACCTGTTTATACTTTTTACACACAAACAGTCGCCATATACCAAAAGACTAAATTGAAACTTGAAATTCTGCAGAAGGTTGGATTATCAAGAAACAACCATCATAATCTTCTCACAAATTCAGTAGTACAAAAAACAACCATCGCCCCTCTCAATATTAACATAACCCAACCTCTCTTCCTACGGTTAGATAGAGAGAGACAGCTTGACTCTCTAAAAGCATCTGCATCCATGCGGATTTCTACGGTTTCTTAATTACATTTTATCACTTTCTCTCCTTAAAAACCCAACTAATTTTACACCCACATCCATATAACCTATTAAAAACCCTTCAACAACACAAATATGTAAAATAAAATAAAGAAAAAGAATTAAACAACCCCCATTTTTCTCTAAATTGGGACCCACATTGCTTTCTCTCTCTCTCTCTCACTTTCTCTCCTCCCACCCCACCTTTTACGTTTTTAGGGGTTTTGGGTTTTTTTAGCAGTTTCTTGCTAACAAGTTGTCTCAATCATTTCTTAGTTTTTCTCTCTCCCTCTCCTATTATTAAATTGTTTTCTCACTTAAAATCTCTCTTAAAAACCCCAATGTAGGTGCTCTAAAAATCACTCTCATTTGGTTAGACAAGGAGAAAAACTATAGAGCTTAATTTGTAGAACCTAAAGAACACAAGGTCTACTATAGATTAACTGAACAATCGAGTAAGGTGAATTTTAAAAATATTTCTGCATACATGCATTATAGGTGTGGCGACCTTGGATGAGATCTTGGAAGAGCTTATTTCATACATAAAACTAACAACTTGAATTGAAGCTCGATATTTGGAATATAATTTGCTACGTCCGATAATGCATATTTCATATAGGCATTATAGGTGTGTCTTATTACATTTAGATAGGATTTTTGCATATATTTTGGTCTAGTTTCATATCTTTCTTGTGAAGTATCCGACCTTGGATGAGATCTTGGAAGAGCTTAAAGGACATGTTTTGGAGCATATGAAGGCCGAGGAAGGAGCTACAAAGGAGCAAGGAAGCACAACGTCGAAGCTTAAAGGAGAAGTGGTCACTGTTGGGACCGACGCCCGCCGGTATCATAGCGGCACCCGCCGCTATTCCGTGTTCAGCAATGTCGATTTCAGTCCGAAGATACTTTTATATATTATATTATTATTATATTTTCTAGGGTTTGCACTCATGTAGGAGGAAATCAAGTTCAATAAATATAAATATAAATTAAACCGAATTCTAGCCTGCTCAAATAAATACAGGACTTCTTCCCGCTGTAGTGGAAGGGTTAGGATCTATCCACAATGAAGCGTGTCAGCGGATCCTAGATAGCTAGCGTTCACATCGAATTTCGACTACAGAGAAGTCACTCGATATCGAAGACAGGACAGTCAATATCGACTATCTTTAGTCGATTTCTGGTTTCTACAAAAAGCGGTCAATTTCGACCAGGGCACTCGATATGGACCTGTGGGAGCCGATTTTGACCTGGCTTCTGTCGATTCCTATCTGTACCTGAAGAGAGGAAAAAACAAGCAGAAGTCAATTTCGAGTAAGGGAACTCGGTTTCGACCCAATTAGTACCCGATAACGACTGGCTCAAAATACCGCCATTGGATCAATAGACTCGATTTCGACCCAAAGAAGTCGATTTCGAGTACTTTATAGTAACTTATTTGTCAGCGAAAGAGGGCCGAAGAATGTAAGGATGAAAGCGAAGGATGAACATAAATAAACCAGGATTGACAGATTCGAAATAAACAAATATGAAATAAAACTTCCAAGACCGAGGTTTACCACAACGATAACCAAACACGCATAAGATAAGATAAGATGATAAATAATTATGCAATCACATCAAGGAGCAAGCTTTCGCCTTTTCCAACAATTAGACAACCCTTTCAAGTAACCCTAATTGTATCTACTAATTTTATGTTTATAATCCAAGTTGTTAACATGGATCTCTATTATTTCGAGTAGTCAATAAACATATAAAAGGCAGTGGATGATCAAAACATAATAAATATCGAAACTTTACCTCAAGAGTGCATGGCTATCGCCGGGCTCACCCCGACCCTAGAAGGAGGGCGACTACTCGCTTATCGCAACGCAAGACATCATTGAAAGAAATAAACTTTGCATTAAACTAAATTCTCGACCTTTACAATCCTGGCACTCCAACTTTCGCAAGATGTCAAAACCCTAAAAGGCTTGAACTCCTAAACTCTCTACTTGCTATTAGAATTGTCTCTCTGAAATTGAATGCATGTAAACTAGCCCCTAGGGCTTTATTTATAGACCCAATTCCTTGTTATCCAAGGAAGGAATCTATCTATCTCTATCTCTATCTAGCAATAGATATAATTCTAATTAAAGGGAAATAAATCCAACATGGTAAAAGTAGATAAATCCTAGGGTAAAATAATGTTCAACCCCTTAGGATAGAAAAATAGATAAAAAAAGATATAATCTCTCAAGTCTTCTTGTGCAAGTAATCATCCACTCAGAATATCTTCACTCGAAATTTGGATTTTGACTCGGAATCGGATTGCAAATCGGAATCAGCTCGGAGCCGACACTAGGTTTCAGTCGATATCGACCAGGTAAGGTCGATATCGAGTTGTCTACTCGATTGGGTTGTGCTCAGTCGACTTTGACTCTAGTCTAGATTTCGAGTGGTGCTCGGTCGATATCGACCATGTAGGGTTGAAATTGACTTCTTCATTTCTTCAGTTCGATGTCCTGGCATTCCTGGTCGGCGTGCTCCACTCGATATCGACTAGATGTGGTCGATTTTGAGTCATTTTATAATTTTCAGCATTTTGCTCCATCTTGAAACGCACTTTGCTGAGTCCTCGTTCGTTCGATTGATGCATATGAATATGCGTTGGAAATGTCTTTTCGAGGAATACAACTCTCATGAAGACATTAGAACTTCATTCGTAGTAATGAATGGCGAAAAGTGAGGTTTTCTCCAGTTGCACCATCTTGCGCTCTTCATTAGCTTCTCCAATGTCTTCATGACTTTCCTTTAAGCTACAAAGTGCGTCCAAACTTCTCCAAATCATCTCTAAACTCCTCAAAATCACACCAAACTTGTGTAGACTCCATATCTGGCAAGATTAACCCTAACTACACAAATTCCTAATAATTTCATACCAAAATAATAGAATAAGGAGCAGAATTAAACAAAAAACATGGTATAAAACAGGGACATGATGCATGGCTCTATTTAAGTTTTATTCTTTCATAATAAGCTTTGTGTTGGAATTAGGGTTAGACAATGAACACAATTAGAGAGAAGAGAGATTTGAGGCCTATGAGTTGCTAAACTCATAGTTTCGCCTGTGATTCGAATACATGGTTGAATGAATTGTGAGGATTTGATTTCAATTAGTTATTTATGAATATATTTATCATATTGTTCTTATTGATTATATTTGTGTTCCGTTCTATGATTGATCACCTTGTTAGGAATTGCATCTAAGCTATGAATTCGTTGTTGTTTTCTAGATATCAAACGAAGCCATTGAATTAGTGATATTTCTATGTCTTTGTAGTGGATTATTTTAATTGATCTATGTCGATAGATGGTTGTTAAGGCCGAATAGGTTTGCGCCATTGGGTTCTAATTGCGTTGAATCGATATGCCAATCGGTCTTAGAACTTTAGTGTTTAACGTTATTCTCTAGTGATATTGAATAAGAAGATTATATCTTTGCGGATCTATCAACTTTAGTCAAGTCGACATATGCATAGAAATAACTATTGAATCAATCCTAGGATCTTGAACCTCAACCATTGTCGAGAATTACAGGTGAAATATCTTCTTTATCTTATTATCAATACTTTGCAATCATCGGTCTCTTTACTTTACTTTTTTTTTTATCAATTTGCTACAAATCATTGCTTTTGTCATAAGAATCATTGTTACGAACATTGCATAGCAATTGTTCTCTCTGTGGGTTCGACTCCGGACTTCATCGCTATACTAGTTTGTTGGTTTATCAATCTATTGATTTACTAATCTATTGGTTTGAGCATGGAGTTAGGATAATATTACTTTTTGGCAAAGGACGAAAAAGCCAACGACGTTCGTTCTGCACTAAATTCTTGGCGCCGTTGCTGGGGAGAAAAGAGTTTGCTTTTTTATTTATTTATATCATTGATTCATTTTTATTTTTGTTTTTCTTTGAGTCCTTTTTTGTCCTTGTATGGTTCAAACTTGTTCTTCTAATTCATCACATTTGTCTTTTTATCCTGAGATTGAAAGATCTCGTTCTAGGTTGAAAAGAAGGCTCGAATTTCACACACATAAGGAGATGGGAGACGAAATTGTTAATCTGCCAAAAAGGACCCTGAGTAGCTTAAGGAACCTAATTTGAATGCACAACCGCTTGCAATTAGACTTCCTGCTCTCCTTGAGGCTTCAAGGTTTATATACAAGTCAAATTGGTCTACTATTTTACCCTATTTTCATGGATTACCTGGGGAGGAACCAAACAAACACCTTGCAACCTTTGCTAGTGTGTGTGATAGACTTACACCCCAAGGCCTTACTGATGATCAATTGATGCTTAGAGTGTTCCCCTTTACCTTGAAAGATTCGGCTAGCAATTGGCTATATTACCTACCCCCCTAATGCATTACTACTTGGGTTGAGTTAAAGAAAGCCTTCCTTCAAAAGTATTTTCCTGCTACTCGCCTCCACAAACTCAAGAAGGAGCTATCTAGTATTGAGCAATCACCTACGGAGAGTCTTTATGAGTATGTTGAGCGATTCAAGAGGCTTAAGGGTAGTTGTCCATAACATGGTATACTCGAGGATGATCTAGTGTTATATCTTTATGAGGGCTTGCTTGATACATATAGGAGTTTTATCAATGTTGTGAGCTGAAACTGCCATGTTTTACAGTAACTTTTATATCGATTTCTGTATACATTGCATTCATTTGGGCTAAGATAGTACAGAATAGGTGTAATTAATGTTTATTTGCCAAAATTATGGAATCTACACCAGTTTCTGTTTAATTCGCAGAAATCGAGACGATTACAGCAATTCTACAGAAGGTCAGAAAAGCTCGGAAAACCACTACAGAAGTCCAAGGTCAAAGCAGCGGAACAAGTATGAGAGTCAGGTCTACTCGATCTCGAGTAAGCCTACTCGACCTAGACAAGGATGTCCGGGCACAGCTTGGTCGACAGACCATGGTCGACAGAGCCAGACACCCGAGCTCCGGGACCCAACTCGATCTCGACAAAGCCTGGTCGAGATCGACGAAGCCGAGACAGACCACCCGGAGTCGACGAGGAGAAGAGCTGCCCGAGAAGCCGAGGACGAGAAGCCGAGCACCAGCCTACTCGATCTCGACAAGAGCTGGTCGAGATCGACAAGAGACCCAGAGCAAGTCTGTCGAGGAGTCCTCGACGAGACCACCAGAGCCATCTCCGACGAACCCTGGTCGATCTCGAGGAGCAGTTGGTCGAGATCGAAGATCCAGGAGCCCAGTCCGAGCTACATCGAGTAGAGAAGCCAGCCAAGTCCAGTCGACGAAACCACCGTGGTCGAGGTCGACAAGACCTACTCGAGGTCGAGTAGACCGCGTTCCAGAATCTTCTCGACGAGCCTTGTCCGAGTAGAATTGGAGTTGATTGGTCGCGAAGGCGGAAGATTCTATCCAGATCTATCCGATTCTATCCATGGAAGACAAGATCTATCAAGACATGAAGACTTACCTTAGATAGATTTATCTTTTCCTTAGTTGATTTATTTCCATTAAAACAATTTATTTATCTTTTAGCAATTTAGATAGAAATTTAGATATAGATAGATATCTTCTTTCCTAGAATAGCTAGGGAATGAAGGCTATAAATAAAGCCCTAGGGGCTGGTTTTTCATACATTCCAATTCAATTTTTCAGAGAGGAAGATAAATAGTACACAGAGACGGTTTAGGGAGTTCGAAGGTTTTAGGGTTTTGGCATTCGACGAGAGTTGATTGCCGGGATTGTAAAATCGTTGAATTTAGTTTAAAGCAAGTTGTTTTCTTTCAATCAATGATGTCTGTGATTGCGATGGAGCGCGAGTAGTCCACCCACTTCTAGGGTTGGGGCGAGCCCGACGATAGCCATGCATAAATGAGGTAAAGATCGAACCTTTATCGTGTTTTGAACATTTTCCTACTTGTTGATGTGTTTATTGCCCATCTAATGGAGATCCATGCTAACAACTTGGATTATAAATATAAAATCAGTAGAGACAATTAGGGTTTCTTGAGAGAGTTGTCTAATTGTTGGAAAAGGCGGGAGCTTAGTCCTTTAATGCGAATTATATGATAATCTGTTTGATTCTACCTTATGCATGCTTGGTTATTGTTGTTGCAAACCCCAATCTTGGAAGTATTTTACATTCAGTTTAGTTCGAGACTCCAAAAAGCATTTGTTCTTTATTTTCTTTATTTTTATTCGTTTTGTTCCCTGCCCTTACTCGATCTCGACCACCATCTGGTCGACCTTGAGTTGCTGATTCCCGATCTAGCATCGCTGTAGCTTATCCTGTGCAGGAGA
Organism: Persicaria tinctoria; assembly: GCA_037127255.1. NCBI lineage: Eukaryota > Viridiplantae > Streptophyta > Magnoliopsida > Caryophyllales > Polygonaceae > Persicaria > Persicaria tinctoria. The sequence goes on along the minus strand of JBANSL010000012.1, from coordinate 32,833,164 downwards.
TCGATAGAGACAACTCGACATCGACCAGTCTTACTCGACATCGAGTAGCCTTTGTCGACATCGAGTAGCTTTTGCCGAGGACTTCTGCTGTGCTCGACTGCCTGAGCTTCTGTCGACTAGACCCTAGTCGAGCTCAAGCACCTGTTGTCAACATCTGACCGTGAGATTCCGTTGCTACCTAGGATCCGCTGACACGCTTCCTCGTGGATCGATCCTGACTTCCGCTGCTACATCAGGAGGAGGTCTTGTATTTATTTTGCGTGGGCTTGAATCTGGTTTGATATATTGCTATATTTTGAACTCGATTTCCTCCTACAACAAAATTGGCGCCGTTGCCGGTGAAGCTATCATTCGCGCCTTAGGTAGTTAGAATTTCACTTCTACCTTGAAGCTACTTGCAGGTGTATGCGCCGTTCTGGTCAACCACCTGAGTTTGACGGCTTAGACGAAACAGAGCGCCTTCTACACATCCGAACTAGACTATAGAGAGCCATGGCGGCGGCTGAGACACAGGAGCAGCTGATACAGAGGCTTACAAGGGAACTAGCCGCTAAGGATGCTACTATCGCCGCTGAGATAGCAGCAAGGGAACAAGCACAAGCTAAGCTTGCCCAGTATCCAACTACAGCAGAGGATTATATGCATCCAACTCTCGTCGTGCCTGAATCGGCTATTCTAATCCCTGAAAATTCTTTTGAAATTCGCACTCGGTTTCTGATAGAACTTAAAAATAATGCCTTTTATGGTAGATTTAATGAGTGCCCTCTTGAGCATATTACCAATTTTTCTGACATGTGTCGTACTCTTGCTGAAGGTACCACGCTGGAATATGTCAAGATGAAAGCTTTTCGCTGGTCTCTCGCTGGTCCTGCACTGAAATGGCTGGAAGGGCTGAAGCCGAGATCACTCACGACATGGGCCCAAGTAGAGCAAGAGTTTCTGAATAAATTCTTCCCACCAGCCAAAACAGCACATCTCCGCCAGAGAATCACTGCCTTCAAACAAAAGCAAGGGGAACCGCTAGCAAAGGCATGGGAGCGCTACAAGGATCTTCTGCGATCTTGCCCTACTCATGGACAGCCGCCCTATGTTATTCAGGAGATCTTCTTCAACTCTCTTGATCAAGGCACAAAGGACAGAATCAACCATTATACTCGCTATGAGTTTCTGACGATGCCACCAATTGACGCCTGGGTTGTGCTAGACAAGCTCACCAACTATGACAACAAATATGGGGCTACTTCAAACTATGATGAGAACTCCTGCGCCAGGCCAGCACCATCTATGCCACTGTATGAGCCAGCAAAGGAGATAGATCCGGATGTCAGGGAGCAGTTCTATAGAGACCAGAATCGCAAGCTCCTCAAGTAAGTCAAATACCTATCTGTCAATCATCCTTGCATCGAATGCGGATCACAGAGGCACACCACTACTGAGTGCCCACATACAGAGCAAGTCAGAATGGCAGAAACACATGAGGAAGCAGCGTATGTTGGGGGTCCTAATCGCTATATGGGGGATTAAAGGCCCTATCAACAGCAATGGAATCAGGGTCCCCCTAGGAATCCCCCACCCTACAGAGCTCTAGGACATCCAGAAAGGGATCAAAGGAAGGATGATCTGCAGCTGATCCTTGAGGAAATGCGACGAAATCAAGGCACCATCAACAACCAATTCCAGAACATCACCACCAAATTTGGAGAATTGGACATCTGGAAGAGGGGAATTGAGACTCAAATGGGACAGATTGCTGCACAGATCCCACGACAATCCGGCAAGCTTCCTGGGCAAACAGAACCAAATCCTAAAGGGACAACCGGACACGTCGCAGCCATCAAACTCAGGAGTGGGCATCAATTACACGAGCCAGAGGTCGGAAAACAGCAAAGCGACGCAGAGCAGCAACTCGAGACACAGCAGAGCCAACTCGATCTCGAGGAGCCCAACTCGACCTCGACAAGCACTGTACTCGACCAAGACCAGAAGCTGAGCTCGGACTCCACCGCACAGACCAGCAACCCGAGGTCGACGAGCCAACTCGAGGTCGACAAGACCTTGGTCGATCTCGACAAGCCCTTACTCGATGTCGAGAAGCCTCTGGCCGACGTCGACAACTCTGCAACATCTCCGACAGCTGATCTGGCTTCGAAATAGAAAAAGCCACTTCCTTTCCCTTCTAAATCTCTTAAAGACCCCACTGCGGGCAGATTTAATAGATTTGTCAATATGTTGCAAGAGCTAAACTTTTCTATTCCTTTTATAGAAGCTCTGCAAGAGATGCCTGGCTATGTCAAATTCCTAAAGGATATACTCAGCAAGAAGCGGTCCATCTCGGAGATCACAGGCGAATGCAAAGTAATCCACTTCCCTGAAAAGAGGCCTGACCCAGGTAAGTTTTCTGTTACTGTGGGCTTTGGTCAATTTAAGTATGATTCTCTATGTGATTTAGGAGCAAGTGTGAGCATCATGCCTTTATCAATTTGGCGAAAAGTTAAAATAGGATGCATAGAACCTGTGGATGCTAAATTATATATGGCAAATAATACGGTAGTCATCCCTACAGGAATAGTTGAAAATGTCCCTGTCCAAGTTGGCAAATTCTTTGTTCCAGCTGATTTTCTTATTATTGATTGTGCTGAAGATCCTACTAGCTCTATTATTCTTGGTAGACCATTTTTAGCTACTGCAGATGCCAGAATCAGTGTTAAGAATCGATCGCTCACCTTCACCATCGGCGATGGGGTTTTGGATTTTTCTTTTGGCCCTGCAAAAGAGGAGATTTCTTGGCTGGAGGTGAAAAGCATCAGCATCGACGGGACTAAGCAAATAGCGGAGGACGGAGCGAAAACCGTACTCGAGATCGACAAGCCCTCGTCGATCTCGACAAGCGACCTACTCGATCTCGACGAGTCTTCGTCGACCTCGACCACCACTGATGAGCCTGAGACTTGCCAGGAGCCTAAGTATGGGGTCACCCTACTCGACCTCGACCACCAGTACTCGACATCGAGTAGCCCCAAGCCCGAAAATTTCTGTTTTGGGTCCGAACAGGTAAGTGCAGGTATGAATTCTACTCCTCCTCAGTCCATAAATAAAAAATTTTATGATTTGAAGGGAGCTAAAACACCGTGGCGAGAAAATTTGCAGAAACTAAAGGCTGGAAGGAAGAAAAAGAAGGAGAAAGGAGATGATGCAAGCAAATACCTATCAGCTGAGCTTGCATACTACCATCAGGACCTAGATGGTTCAGGAGAAGGGCCAAGCATGAGTGGGCCCCATAAAAATGGTCCTTGAGCGCAAACGGAGAAGTCGGCCTAGCGACTCTAAAATCTAGAGCTTGTATATGAGACTTTATGAACTTTTTGGGACTTTTAAACCTTTTTGTTTTTGGTTTTTGGTTTTGGTTTTATGTCTTTTAGAATACTTCACATGGATAGTCTTGTTTTTGGGCAATCTAACACTTTTAGGTCGGCAAATCATAAAAGGATCGCGAAGAGTGGAATAAGAAGTCCTTGGAAACCAGTCGGAATCAACGAAGGCCATGCCGATCTCGACAAGGAGGAGAAGCCAGGAGCCACTCGACATCGAGTAGACGTACTCGACCTCGACGAGCCCAGACGCTCCTCGACTTCAGAAACCACCAAACGCAGACGAGCTTACTCGAGATCGAGTACACCTTACTCGAGATCGACGAGCAACACCAACTCGACCTGCCCAGTTCTGTCCTCCTCGATATGATCCTGTGAGTTCCTTCCGTTACTCTTGTTTTTATGTGATTTTATACAGCGGGGACACTGTAATGTTTAAGTATCGGGTGGGGGAAGGGCTTACTTTGTGCATATTTGATTTATTTGATCATATTTTACATATATGCATTATTTCTTGGAATTGCTACATGGCTATTTTTGGAAAGCATTATTTGAATTATGTATTTATATGCATGATTTCCAAAAATTTGAGAAAAATGACCCCTATTTGAAATTTTTGAATAATGTCATGGAAGCTTATATGTGAACTCGACGATGCAAAATTGGATTCATTAGAGATGTAGCATGAAATTGCCTAGTAAAGGGAAGTCACAATGAAGTGCATATTTTAATGAAAACCATGAAAGGAGGTAAAATTTGAAATTGCTTTTGACATGTTGCATGATAAGATGATGGAGGACTTTATATTTCCATATAATGCTCATTTGTTATAATCCTAGCCATACCTATGCTTATGCATCACAAAAGCCATAATATGCTTTATTTCAATTATTGCTCCACATGATCCAAATATTGCCATTCTTTACCTTATCCGGGGATTATGTTGAGAATGATGTTACATTATGGAGAAGTTATATGGTTGTTGTGATTGTTATCATTATTGGAGTTTGGTGGAAATTGTTTGAAATATATGGAAAATTTAATGAGTGAAAGAAAATCCAATCACCTCAGGAGATAAAGGTAGATTGACCCTGCTCTCTGAGATAATAGTTTGAAGAGATGGGACACATTGTGAGGAGTCCAAAGCACTAAGTATCCGGGGCCATTCATGACACCCATGTTTGCGACTCGCGAGAAGGCAGTGCTGAGGTTAGAGAGGTAAAAGCATTATTATTGAGAAAAGCAATATGAAAGGTGATGAATCAAATGGAGAAGGAATGTGGAATACAGTTTGGAAATAACCCATTTCCCCGGATCAAAAGCACCACATTGCCGAAAATTACCCACCTTTAGCCTTTTACCAATCTACTCCTTCATGAGCTTAAATTGAAGTCTTCTTGATTATCAATGCTTTGTCACATAAAAATTATTTGTGCATAACCCTCCTTTTATGAGTAGATGTTGTTTTTATATATTTGCACATGCATGAATCTGTGACACTAGTACCTTTTCGAGGATGGTAATTGATTGCAGGGTTATATAAGAATGAATCTAAGATGTTGAGAGTTTAAATTCTTCCTCTGAATGACAAATAAAGGTATTGCTTGAGGACAAGCAAGCTTAAGTATGGGGTGTTTGTTGTGAGCCGAAACTGCCATGTTTTACAGTAACTTTTATATCGATTTCTGTATACATTGCATTCATTTGGGCTAAGATAGTACAGAATAGGTGTAATTAATGTTTATTTGCCAAAATTATGGAATCTACACCAGTTTCTGTTTAATTCGCAGAAATCGAGACGATTACAGCAATTCTACAGAAGGTCAGAAAAGCTCGGAAAACCACTACAGAAGTCCAAGGTCAAAGCAGCGAAACAAGTATGAGAGTCAGGTCTACTCGATCTCGAGTAAGCCTACTCGACCTAGACAAGGATGTCCGGGCACAGCTTGGTCGACAGACCATGGTCGACAGAGCCAGACACCCGAGCTCCGGGACCCAACTCGATCTCGACAAAGCCTGGTCGAGATCGACGAAGCCGAGACAGACCACCCGGAGTCGACGAGGAGAAGAGCTGCCCGAGAAGCCGAGGACGAGAAGCCGAGCACCAGCCTACTCGATCTCGACAAGAGCTGGTCGAGATCGACAAGAGACCCAGAGCAAGTCTGTCGAGGAGTCCTCGACGAGACCACCAGAGCCATCTCCGACGAACCCTGGTCGATCTCGAGGAGCAGTTGGTCGAGATCGACGAGCCAGGAGCCCAGTCCGAGCTACATCGAGCAGAGAAGCCATCCAAGTCCAATCGACGAAACCACCGTGGTCGAGGTCGACAAGACCTACTCGAGGTCGAGTAGACCGCGTTCCAGAATCTTCTCGACGAGCCTTGTCCGAGTAGAATTGGAGTTGCTTAGTCGCGAAGGCGGAAGATTCTATCCAGATCTATCCGATTCTATCCATGGAAGACAAGATCTATCAAGACATGAAGACTTACCTTAGATAGATTTATCTTTTCCTTAGTTGATTTATTTCCATTAAAACAATTTATTTATCTTTTAGCAATTTAGATAGAAATTTAGATATAGATAGATATCTTCTTTCCTAGAATAGCTAGGGAATGAAGGCTATAAATAAAGCCCTAGGGGCTGGTTTTTCATACATTCCAATTCAATTTTTCAGAGAGGAAGAGAAGTAGTACACAGAGATGGTTTAGGGAGTTCGAAGGTTTTAGGGTTTTGGCATTCGACGAGAGTTGATTGCCGGGATTGTAAAATCGTTGAATTTAGTTTAAAGCAAGTTGTTTTCTTTCAATCAATGATGTCTGTGATTGCGATGGAGCGCGAGTAGTCCACCCACTTCTAGGGTTGGGGCGAGCCCGATGATAGCCATGCATAAATGAGGTAAAGATCGAACCTTTATCGTGTTTTGAGCATTTTCCTACTTGTTGATGTGTTTATTGCCCATCTAATGGAGATCCATGCTAACAACTTGGATTATAAACATAAAATCAGTAGAGACAATTAGGGTTTCTTGAGAGAGTTGTCTAATTGTTGGAAAAGGCGGGAGCTTAGTCCTTTAATGCGAATTATATGATAATCTGTTTGATTCTACCTTATGCATGCTTGGTTATTGTTGTTGCAAACCCCAATCTTGGAAGTATTTTACATTCAGTTTAGTTCGAGACTCCAAAAAGCATTTGTTCTTTATTTTCTTTATTTTTATTCGTTTTGTTCCCTGCCCTTACTCGATCTCGACCACCATCTGGTCGACCTCGAGTTGCTGATTCCCGATCTAGCATCGCTGTAGCTTATCCTGTGCAGGAGATCGACAGAGACAACTCGACATCGACCAGTCTTACTCGACATCGAGTAGCCTTTGTCGACATCGAGTAGCTTTTGCCGAGGACTTCTGCTGTGCTCGACTGCCTGAGCTTCTGTCGACTAGACCCTAGTCGAGCTCAAGCACCTATTGTCAACATCTGACCGTGAGATTCCGTTGCTACCTAGGATCCACTGACACGCTTCCTCGTGGATCGATCCTGACTTCCGCTGCTACATCAGGAGGAGGTCTTGTATTTATTTTGCGTGGGCTTGAATCTGGTTTGATATATTGCTATATTTTGAACTCGATTTCCTCCTACAACAATCAATGCTACTAGTGGAGGAGATATTTTGTATAAAACACCTCAGGAAGCAATGCAGATTTTCAAAGGTTTGGCCAATGTGTCGCAACAATATGGGAAACACCAAGGAGTAAGAGGAGTGCATAATGTTGTAATGTTATATGTGTATTTCCCTATGTCTTGCTTTCATATGTGTTTCATGTAATATTGTTATGTGCATGTAAACATGTATGAGTGTATGATGATTATACATATAACATATATTATATGCTTGGCTATACATGGATGCACAATATATGATTAGGCTCGACTGAGTCGTATTGAGTCGAGATCGACTTGATCCTCTAACGAGTCTAGTACATATTGTGGAGTGATAATATATAACCTATAGTCTATATAATATATGTATAATATGTATGACACTATGGTTAGAGATCCTTACCCGGTTTGGGCTTTAGGCCCATTCCCAAAGCCCATGATCTCGGATGTTGGACAAGCTTGGTGGCCCAGCTCGAAGCCCAGCGTTTTGCCCTTTGCTCCGCTAGAGATCCGAAGCCCTAGCTATTTAACCTCGCTAGCTGCTTCTGGATCCTTCATATCAGCTCTCTCTTTCCTCCGTCTCCTCTCAAACGCTCTCAAGGGTTCTAGGGTTTCTAGGGTTTTCTCCTGGCTCCTCCCTGGCGATTGCGACGACGAAGGTGGTGGCTGCTCTCGGTGATCTCCTGGTGGTGTTATGGCTAAGCTTCTGGCTTTGGTTGCCGCTTGTCTCACGTCTGGAGATCTAGGGTTTGGGAGTTTCGAAGAGATCTTCGAACTCCGGTCATCCTACACAGGGGGATCTTCTTCTCTTGTGTCTCTGAAACTCGTACATGCATAGATCTAGGGTTTACTTTTGCATTGCTTGTTTGTAACCCTCTATTGAACATTACCTAGTGGATTCGGCCTGTTCTTGAGGCCCCGAGGACGTAGGCATATCTTTGCCGAACCTCGTAAAACTCTGGTGTTTGTTCTTGCTCTTGCATGCTTTGTTTTGAGTTTCTTGTTTCGTATCTCTCGCTTCCGCATTCAATCACTTTCGTTATCTCAAATCTCGATTCAACACATAAGTTGGACAATTATGGAGATAATTGCAAGGATGACTTAGATAGGCTTACTGAGCTCGTCAACAAGATGCCTATGCAAATGAATCAACCTCAGCAGCCTAGACCTTGTGGTGTATGCGGCTATCCAACCCATCCGAATGATAAGTGCTTGTTGATTCATGAATATGTTGTTGATCTTAATGCTATGGATTATGGATCTCGCCGCAAATTTGGTAACTATAATCAGAGCTACAGTTCGAATTATCAAAGTAGATTCAACGGTAGGGGCCAACAACAACAAGTTCCTTATCAAGGAAGAGGCCAATATGATAATCGTCAAAGAAACACTCAACAGGAGGACAAAGATGAAACTTGAAGGTTGTTGTTGGATACGATGAGTGTTCAGGAAAAATTGTTGAGTCAAATCGCTAAGGAGATTGGAGAATTGAAAGCGAAGGATTCGGGAAAGTTGTCATCGCAAGTGGTAGTTAATTCGAAGGAGAATGTTAGTGCCATGAAACTTAGAGGAGGAAAAGAAGTGAGTTTACCCATTAGAAATGTAGAAGAAAGACCTAAGGAGGTGATTGATGTGGGTGATGAAGTTGAAAGCAATTCGGAGTCTACGGTCTGTAAAGACGGCGCCCGCCACCCCCAAGACCGGCGCCCGCCGCCTAGTGTTGAGCCTGAGCCGAAGTTTGACATTGATTACCTGCAAGGAAGTCATCGAAGGAGCGGTGTTTTGAGGTTTCAAGACCTGCACCACCCTTTCCTCATGCCTTAAGACCTGATCGTAAGTGGGAAGATAAACAAATTCTTTATGATACATTTGCTCATTGTGAGGTAAATGTTCCGCTCTTGAATTTAATTAAAATTGTACCTTGCTATGCTAATTTTTTAAAAGAATTATGCACTATGAAATGGAAGCAAAAGATGAGAAGGAAGGAAAAAGTAAGTTTGAATGAGAATGTTTCCGCTTTGTTACAAAAAAAATTGCCTGAAAAATGCGAAGATCCAAGTATGTTTACTATCCCATGTGCAATTGGTAATACTAAATTCACTAAAGCTATGTTGGATTTAAGAGCTTCAATCAATGTTATGTCATATAATTTGTACATGTTTTTGGGTCTCAAATCTCAATGCTTTGTCGGAAACTGGTGTCAATATACAACTCGCTGATCGTTCTAGTATTAAACCTAGAGGAGTTGTTGAAGATATCTTAGTTAAAGTTAATGATTTTATAGTTCCTGCTGATTTCTTTATATTAGACATGGAACAGGTTACGCCTGAAACCCCAATTATCTTGGGAAGGCATTCTTGCGAACGGGTAAGACTAAGATTGATTGCTTTGAAGGTTCACTAACTATGGATTTAACGGTAGAATGATTGAATTTTTTATATTTGAGCCTATTACTCTTTCTCCTAATGATTCTTTGGATGTTCTTGAGTCTAATGATGTTGATTGCAGAGATGCTTATAAGGAAAATCAATTATTGATCAATGAGTCTTCTAACAATGAGAAACTTGAATTAGGGAAATATGAGATTGAAATGAAAATTGAGAATATGTTTGACCCATATGAAAATGTGTCTAATCCAAATGAACCTATTATTCTTCCCTATGAGAAATTGATTCCTAACAATATTGAGGTTTTTGCAATTTCAGGGCAATCTCTAGGAGAAATTTATGGCAATAAGGAATTAATTGATGAAATAGATGCACACATTGCAGAAATCCCTAAAGTTCCGCCTCTTGTCAAGAAAAGGACAAGTGTGGAGGATCTTGATGGGATAACTTGATCAAGAAATGCATCACGTCGAACCAAAGACGTGAAACAAAGACGCTTCTTGGGAGACAACCCAAGGTAAACTAGGTAATATTGTTTCTTTTTCGCATTAGTTTTTCAATTCAATAAAATAGGACTAGTCTATTTGCTGTATATTGGAGTAGCTTTGTGTTAGAACTTATTGGTAGGTGAGATTTGCTTGATCAAATGATGGAGTTGATGTTCTACTACACCGGCGCCCGCCGCCTGAAAACCGACGCCTGCCGTTACTGTGCACAGACACGGTTTTGGTTTTTGGTAACTTTGGAATGTGAGAATCTTTCTATCCTTATATTTATATGTTTCGATTTTAGGTTAGTTTCTATCTATTTATATTCTATATGATCATATATTTCTAGTATCTATACTAGGATTAGTTTTATCTTTTTATTTATTTTATCTATCTATAATATTGTTAATCTATCTTAATATATATCTATAGGATTCTATCTATCTTTATATATTTCTATCTATCTTAGAATAAGGATAATTATTTGTCCATTTATATTATAAATTATTTCTTTTATATCTAATATTTTTATTTCTTTTTGATAGATGATCCTTTCCAATTCCACTAATCATATATTCCCCAATTCTCTATTTTGATCATTCAAAGCCTTTGTCTCCAAGAAAGCACATAAACCCTAAATTCCTACTTGAATTCATTCCAAATACCTAAAGAGCCTTGTGTTTCAATCAAAGCTTTTCTTGCTATCACCCATCAAACACATTTATCACTATCTTCATCCATCAAAATTCGATTCTTTCCATACCATTACCATCCTTACCACAAAAGAATGCCCTAACCAAGTTTTGGTCATCAATTATCAGTTTGGAGGGAGTTGGACGTTGATTTCTCGACATCTTTGCTCGGATTCGTGCAACTACATCGTTGGCAGCCGCCGCCGGCCCCCATACCGACGCCTGTCGTCCCTGCACTAAGGAGATTTTTGGTCATTTTGTGGAGTTCTTTCACGTTCTTCGTTAGTTTCGTGAATCATGTCTATTGTTCATGCTATGGAGATGCCTTTATTTTTGACGTGGGAGCAGAAGGAGCGCTGGTTGAATCTTGAGAAGAGGGAATATCTCTCCACGTTGTTCTTTCATCCACTGACTTTGCATCATTTGGGATTATTTGATTCTGTTTCTCGGCTTCTTTAGAAAGGTGGTTTGTATGATTTTATGGATCTTGATGCGTTCACTTTTCCGGCCTTGGTGAGAGAATTTCTGGCTACCTTGGATTATCATTCTCATTTGGAGATTCGTTTCCAATTGAGGGGTAGGAAGTTCGTGGTGATTAAGGACCTTATTGCACAAGCTTTACGAGCCACCAAGATGCCTACTGACGCTTGGGGATTTGAACTGGCTGCTCCACATCTGCATGACACTTGGAAAGAGGCTACTGGTCGATCTTATGGGTTGGGTGGTAATTTCTTTGATTGTATGATTACCCAACCTGCGCTGAGATTATGTTATAGGATTCTGTGTACTTGTTTCCTTGGGATAGTTGATCCTGAATTGGTTACTAATATGAGACCTTGGACCTACATCTATTGTTTGACCCCTGAGGCATTGCAAATTCCTTATTGGGTTCAATTATTTTTGGGGAGTTGTACGAAGATGATTGTTAGGATGGAAATCAAGTATGCAAATATAAAGATATAAAAGCAAACCGAATCTATCAACCACGCAAATTAAATACAAGAAACCCTCCCGCTGTAGTGGTAGGAAATCAGGATCGAATTCACCAGAAAGCGTGTCAGCGCTCACCTAATCAGTTCCTTGAAAGCAACCCTTGAAATCGACCAGTAGCTCACTCGATATCGACTCGGAAGGGTCGATGTCAAGTCAACAGTCAACGTCTCGTGAAAAACCTGCACAACATAAAGCAAAAGATTCGATGTCGAGTGGTGTACTCGATGTCGACTCGGTAGTGACTCGATGTCGAGTCAGAAGGACTCGATATCGAGTATGTGTGCAGAAAATACGAACGTGCAGAAAATAAAATAAAAGATGTCGAAAAAGAAGTCTGGAGAATATAAGGATGGATGAAGAAGAATATGAATAGAAATAAATGCAAATTGATGTTGTTGAATTCAATAAATTTAAGAAACTTCCAAAGTTAGGGAATTTATGTCGCAACGATAACCATATAAGTATATGTCAAGTTCATGAAAGATTATGCCTTTTCATCAAGTAACATTCGTTATTAAGAAATAGGTGGATAGACGCACTCGCATAAACCCTAATTGTTACTACCTTTTTTTATAATTAATCCAAATTCATATTAAGACCACTTTCGCTTCAATAATACAAATAAGGATTTACACTTTCGTAGAAGAATCATGCAATAGGGATATAAGATGAAATTGCAATAAAAATCATACTTTTAAGCATGAACTCACATGACTATCGTCAGACTCACCCCGACCCTAGAAGTAGGGTGACTACTCGCGCCTCATCATCATAACAAACATCATAATCATAAAGGAAATAACTTCTTGAATTAAACTAAAAAGAGAACTTACAACCGAACAAGCCACAACGTCTCTCGACCTTCAGAACTCACTCGGCCAAACTCTCTCTCTCTCTCTCTCCTCTCTATATTGCCTAACTAGTGTTTTCACAATTGCTTGTGAGCTGGAATGATTAAAAACTCAGCCCCTAGGGCTTTATTTATAGGGCTCAATCCTTGCTAGCCAAGGAGAGCAATCTATCTATCTATATCTAAATCTATCTAAAGATAAAACTTGTCTAATTAAAATAATGGAAAGAAATAAAATATCCTAGATAAATATGGAATTCAACGTAAAGGATAGAAGGTCTTCAAAGTTGATAAAAATATCTCTTCCTTCATGGCTAAGCAATCATACTCGGATTAGGACTCGATCTAAGCGCGTTGGACAGCTTCTAGAATGCACTCGACATCGAGTCAAGGACTCGACGTCGAGTTAGGTTTTGTGTCTCGAGTGATCTTGTACTCGATCTCGGGTCTTCAGGGGTGTATGTCGAGTGATCACTCGATATCGAGTCAGGGTGACTCGATATCGACTCCTTCTTGTCGGGTCTCAAGTGAATTCCTTTCTCCATGGTCGATATGTTGGCTCGATTTCATTCAACGTCAAGTCAGTGGGTCGATGTCGAGTGACTCTTCAGTAGACGTCGAGTGACTTGACAACTTCTTTTCTTCTTCTCCGAATTGCTCTGAAAAGGTCTCGATTTTTGCGAAATTAAAGAAGAACTTGTGTAGATCTCTATATATGACAAATAGACATAAACTACATGATTCATGTACTAGTCTAACCCAGAAACATAAAATATGGACAGAAAATGAAATAGATGTAAGTGAAAAACGTGGCAAATTGAGCGCACATCAATGATTATGGCTACTCATGTTAGAGTTGAACATACTATCACTTTTGGAGGTTTTGTGTCGATGATTGCTCAACATTTGGGAGTTTGTATTGATGATTTTCGCCCTTTTGATCATGAGAAGGTCTACAACATTGCCACTCTGAACTGGTGGGGCATCACTGTAGCTATCCAGCGTTTGAATGGAACGAAGTGTTTTAAATGGATTGCAAGAGAGAACGATGAGCATCATCTATATACCTACCTGCAGAGCTACCTTATTGTTATAGGGTGTCGAATTTTAATATCCGTCACAATAGCTTGTCTTTGCCACTGGAGCCGTTTGAGGATGATTCTGAGGGACATGGTCATGAGGAACCTAGTTTGGCAGAATGGGATGAGCAGATTGAGAATGAAGAAGAAGAGGAAGTTTTTGTTGATGACGTTGAGCATGTTTATGTTACTATGGATGATCTTAAGCGTCGATTTGTTGAGTTAGAAGCAAGAATGGTGGAGAAGCACTCTGGTATTTCTGAAACAATTACTGGTCTTTAGATAGTGTTGTTGTGCGTAATGGATAGTAGCCACCAGCGGTCTGGATCCCAGACCCCATCTTCACATTGATTGGTTTGTTTATTCACTTTCTTCGCCCTCTATTTTATTTTTCATTGTTCACTTTCTTCTCCCTCTATTTTATGCATCGAGGACAATGTAACATTTAAGTGGGAGGGGGAGTGAATTGTTAGTTTAGTTCATGTTTATTTTTGTTTCATGTTTAATTTCTTAGTTATTTATTTTATTTTATTTATGTTTGAGTTTTAGTTGTAATTCATGCATCATGTTTATTTTATTTGTTATAAAATGTCAAAGATCGAAAAAAATTGAGAAAATGTCGAAAAAAATACTCCCTCCGTTAATTAAAACTTGACGTTTTACTATTCACACACGCTTTTTGAGGTGTTAAAAACTATATAAAATATTAACTTTTTGAATATTTTTTTTAACAATTTCATACTTATTATATTAAGTATGAATTTCTGAAAACAAATGTGAAAAAAAGTTAATATTTTATATAATTTTTATCATTCTAAAAAAGCGTGCATGAATAGTAAATGACAAGTTTTAATTAACAGAGGGAGTATGAAAAAGAGAGTTTTCATGCATTGCATATATGTGTTATTAAAGATACCCATCTAGTTTGAGTTTGTCCTGTCAACTTTATACTAACATTATCTTATATATCCCATGGAGTTCTGTAATGATTTGACCTTGTCTTTAAAATGGTTTTTATGTGGAATATGATTTGGCATAGGTAATTGAGCATGTATGATCTAAGTTTGTGAGCATGCTTGATATTCAACAAAAAATTGTCCTAGTGAGAATTTTGGTCTTATAAGGGATTACATTACGTCTATAGCCTTTTTGCTTTTGTTGTGTGATTTACTCTTCCTATGCATTTATCTTTGAGTATTGACATGATTATCTATTTTCAAAGCCGATTATATACATGATCATTGCTTGATAAGTTCAAATAATAGAGACACTTTTTAGCCACATTTTATCCATGTCTACCCTATTTATATCTTGCTTTGAAGCCAATTTGAGCATTTAGTTTATTTTATTTGTTATCTCCACAAAATTCATTACTCCTAGCTGATGATAAGCCTTACCCTTTTCTGGGGAAATTAAGATTTTGAGTGGATTATGGATATCTATTCGAAGTGTTATGGAGGAAAGAAGCTAAAGTGTGAGTTGTTATGGTTTATGGTTTTGGAGAAGATGTAATGTTATGTGCTTATAGTTCCCTCATGTTATGCATATTATTACTATTATTTTTCGGCTCAATAAAAAAAATCGGTTTCGAAAAAAAAAAGAAAAAAAAAAGAATCAAGAGCCAAGTTTATTCATTTTTGCATATGATGATGATTGGATTTATGTTGGTTGAGAGATCATATTTGGTGGGTGTTGTATATGCATAGGTATGAATGATGATATGATGAGATATTTTGAGATTTTGAGATTATTGGGGTTTATTGATATATTATATGAGAGTTGTGGTTGTTTAGAGGATTTTGGGCATATTGCTATATTATATTGAGAGTTGTGTTATATTGTGAGCTTGACGTATTTTTGAGTTGGTTTGTGTTATGTTGGGAGTTTTAGCAATCTTATTTTCCCGGAATTAGTAGGACCACATGATCAAATATAATTTCTTACCCTTATGTTTTTATCAAGCCCCATTACAACCCCGCCGAATGGAATCTTTTATGACGGTTTCCATTGAGTGAAAGTCCTTTTGAGGTTCTTGTTTTTTCTTTAATGTATTCGGTTGAGATTTTGTGATATAAATGTAATTATTTAATTCGATGCTTGTATATGAAATTAAGGTGAGTGTATGCTTAAAGCTGAAACACATGAGAGCGAGAGATACACATATTATCCTTTGTGATGTTGGATTTTTTAGCATGCAAGCTACTTGATCTCATATATACATGTTATGATGTTTTTGTGCCTTATTTATATTTTCACTATGAAGTGAAGTTGCTTTTGACGAGTAAAATTGTGAAGGAATCTCATGTGGATGATGGTGTTGTTTTATGGTTGCTTGAGGACAAGCAAGAGCTTAAGTGTGTGGGGATTTAACAATGCACATTTCATATAGGCATTATAGGTGTTTCTTATTGCATTTAGAGAGGAGTTTTGCATATGTTTTGGTCGAGTTTTGTATCTTTCTTGTGAAGTGTCCGAGTTCGGAATCTACACGTTTTTAGTATTTATTCTGAAGTTTTACATTCCAACCTTGGATGGGATCTTGGAGGAGCTTAAATGACATATTTTGGAGCATAAGAAGGCTAAGGAAGGAGCTATAAAGGAGCAAGGAAGTACAACATCGAAGCTAAGAAGAAAGTTCATCACTGATGGGATGGCGCCCGCCGCTTTTCCACTGGCGCCCGCTGTTGCCCCGTGTTCAGCATTGTCGACTTTAAGTCCAAAGATCTTATTAGAATATTATATTATTTTCTAGGGTTTCTACGACTCTATTTAGGTTTATTTCATTCATATTCAGCCGTGTTTGTGTGTCATAAGGAGTTTTTAGGGTTTGCCGTTTGAGTCAATTAGAGAGATGAACGTTACTTTGGCTATGGGTTGCTAAACTCATAGTTTCGCTAGTGATTCGAAGACATGGTTGAATGAATTGTGAGGATCTGATTTCTATTAGTTATTTTTAAGTATATTTATCATCTTGTTCTTATTGATTATATTTGTGTTCCTTTCTAAGATTGATCACCATGTTAGGAATTGCATCTATGCTATTAATTCGTTGTGGTTTTCTATATATCAAATGAAGTCATTGATTTAGTGATATTTCTATGTCTTTGTAGTGGATGATTTCGATTGATATATGTCGAATAGGTGTTTATAGGGCCGAGAGGGTTGCTTCCTTGTCTTCTATTTGCATTGAATCGATATGCCAATTGGTCTTAGAACTTGATTGTTTAATGCTATTCTTTAGTGATATTGAATAAGAAGATTGTATCTTTGCGGATCTATCAACTTTAGTCAAGTCGACATATGTTATAAATATCTATTGAATCAATCCTAGGATCTTGAACCTCAACCATTGTGGAGAATTACAGGAGAAATGCTTTTCTATATTATTATCACTACTTTGCAATCATTGATCTATTTAATTTACTTTGGTATCAATTTGTCATAAACTATTGCTATTGTCTTAAGAATCATTGTTAGAAACATTGCCTTGCAACCGTTTTTCCATGTTGGTTTGACTCCGGACTTCATCGCTATACTAGTTTATTGGTTTATCAATCTATTGGTTTACTAATCTATTGGTTTGAGCATTGAGTTAGGATATTATTGATATTTGGCAAAGGACAAAAAAGCCAACGACATTCGCACCGCAACAGTCGGTCTCATGCAACACACGAAAAGGCTAGGGTTTCAACAATATAATAAAAGGTTTCCAAGGTGAAGGTTTACCACGACAACAACCATGCATGCTAATCACAAGAATCATAGAAAGGATCATGCTTTATCATCAAAAGATAGCTTACGCATACTAACCAAATAGATAATAGCGGCGCTCGCATAACCTATTTGTTTCTATCTTTTTCATAATTAGGGTTTAATCAACTTTTGCAAATCAATCCTAATTACTATCCAAATTCGCAATTAATTCACTTTTGCTTCATAAATCGCAAACAAGGAATTTCCTCTACTTTCGCAGCAGAATTAAGCATGAGATAGAAGATTACAATCACATAAAATCATCTTAGATTCAAGCATACATACATGGCTATCGCTAGTGATGTAGTGCAATTGTTGATGACTCCTGGTGACATTAAGGACAACATGAAGGTTTCATTCGATGGTCCTATCACTTGTGCAAGGGCCAAGAGAATTCAAGATGCAACTACATCCCTTCTTGTCCGTTACCAAGGAACTATGGAGCAAGGGTTCAGGCCACCCTGGATCACTTTGCTCAGGACTACACCACCAACACAGGAGGTGAGCTTGCGTCCACAAACGGAGCTCATGAAGACTGGTCAACACCCGCCATGACGTACAACTCACACTCGGCACAACACATTAGGGTTGGGCAAAATTTGGATCGGACCGGAATCGGACCGGGACCAGACCGGAAATCACGGTCTTTGGATCGGACCGGGATATTACGGTCTGGTCCATGGTCCAAGAAATTCTGATTTCCGGTTTCCGGTCCAAACCCGGGACCAGACCGGAATTTCCGGTCCGGACCGGAATAGGACCGGTTTACGTTTTGTAATATAAAATATATATGGGTATTGGGTAGAGTGTTGCGGTGTCTGGCTGTAGCCTTTTCTTTCTTTCTATTTTTTTTAAAAAAGCCCATAACCCACTAACCCAACAGTCGGCCCATAGCCCAGGGACCTCATTTTCTCTTCCTTCTTTATTCTCCACGCTCACTGCTCGCCCTAGCCGCACTCTCAAGTCTCATCCTCTCACGCCCAGTCGCCGCCACCCTTTGCCATCGCCCATCTCCGCCGCCCTCGCCCTTCGTCACCGCTCATCACCTTCGTACTTCCATCTGTGTTACTGTGCAGCCATCTCCCCCCTGAACAGGTATTTTTTTGCCGTAGAGAAGGCACTGCTGCATAAAAGGCCTATCCCCATTGGAGGGCAAAAACGAAAGAAACCATAAGGCCATTGCTGAATGCTTTTAGGCCACTGCTGAATCGATACATGGAGCAAATTGATACAGGGGCAAAAACGAAAGAAACCATTCAAGCTTATCATCCATAATGAAAACTAAAATTGCATCCTTCCCCTCTTTTCACTATTTTCATATATTTTGATTTGAAGTCTTGAGATTTGTATGGATAATTTTGCAATCAATTTCAACTTTCAAGTTCAAAGGAGGTTTTACGAGGGCTGCTTTTACTTACTTAATTAAAAAAAGAAAAGGGTTGTTGAAATTCCGGGTCAAACGGTCTAAACGGTCCGCGGACCGGAAAACCCGGGACCATATGTCTCGGTCCCGGTCCGATCCGCGGTCCAAGTTTTCAAAATTTCCGGTCCATCGGATCGGACCGGGACCGGAATGTCCGGTCCGGTCCGGTCCGGTCCAGACCGGTTGATCAGCCCTACAACACATGGGCCACTCGAGACCCACCTATGTCGAGTGCCATGTCGAGTGGACCACAAGCCCATGTCGAGTACCCCTCTTTTGTTGGGCCGAATTACTTAGTTATTTAATTAATTCTATTATTTTATGTAACTTAGGATTAATAAGGTGGAAGATTATATCTACTCTAGATAGAAGTCTTGTCCACTAAGTTCTGAATTTATATCTTAATTAGGTTTACTTTATCTTTAGGATTTAAATTCTATCTTTAAGCAAACCAAACCTCCACTCTTGCAAGGTGGAATTGGTTCATAGTTTTCTATTTAAACATTGTAGTTCTCTTTGAATTAATCAAATTGAAATAGAATTGAGGAACCCCTTTTAGGATTAAAAGGGTTCTTTGATTATCAATCCCAAAAGCGTCAAGTGCTCTTTTAATCTAGCTACCTTCAGCACCCATACAACCCACACCATCGTCACCATCAACCATCACAACTGAAATTGAACACTCACCTTGAACCCTAAGCCAACGCATGAAGAAGGTACCCGGACGCTTGGCTTCGCCCGCGGCCTCTTCTCGCTCGCAGCGAGCGCTGCTCACGCGGCTCTCGTCCTCGCACTCGGTCTCTCGCTCTCGCACTCGGCGTCACACCCTGAGGAGCTTCGCTCATGCGCGTCCCAGATCACTCGCTTCCGCGCCTGGCTTTCGCTCCCAGCGAGCGCTTCACCGGGCATCCGCAAACACATACGTGCACCCGTCACCCCGCTCGTGCGCGCGGCCTCTCCCTCGCTTCTCCTTCATTCCGTCGCTTTAGTTGTTTAAATTTATTCTAAGTTTATTTCGTCGCTTTAATTAGTTCATTAATTAGTTGATTAATTTATTCAATCAGGAGATATCGAAAGAGCATTGCAAGATCGAGGCAAATATACGACGTGGTTCTTGATCTTGAGCCCACATGTGGAGGATCGAGGATTCCAAACGTATCAGTCGGGCTCACCCCGACCCTAGAAGTAGGACAACTACTCACTCATCATCACAATGCACATCATCATAAACATGGGAAACATAAACTTGAATTAACTAAAACATACAACCAAAAATCAGTCTCCTCTCCTTCACCACTCTCGGCGGTTGTCCTCTCTCTAACTAGCTACTGACAATTGCTTGTGTTCTTGTATTAATAGATGATCAAGACTTGGGCCTATTGCCTTTATTTATAAAACCCTAATCTTGGTCTCTAAGAAAATATAATTAAAAATAATAAAGTCTAAATCACCTAAGGGTAAAAGAGAATTACCCCTGGGGAAATATTCTATCTAACTATGGAAGATAAATAAAGATCTCAATCATGGAAAGTCTTCAAACACTAGTACAAATTTGGTCAAATATCACGGATATTTGGGGGCTAATATCACGGATATTCTATAAGGCCGAATCTTTAAAGATTCGGCCCAATCCAATCTGTTGCCAGAGTATCTTCAATCGACGTCGAATGCCCTCTAGATTGGGTTGATCTCGAGCTATAGTTGACGCAACTCTTCTTCCTTAGTCTTAGCTCAGCTATCTTCTTTGGGTCGACATTGAACAAGCTCAGTCAATGTCGAGGGCTCTATATGTGTGGTTGAGGTCGAGTAATGGCCGACACAAGGGTTGAATTTTGATCACTCTTCTCTCAATTCTAGTAGTGGTCGACACAAGCGTTATAAGTCAAATCGGAAGGCTAAGAAATGAGCTGAAACAGAGGATGTGGAGAAACTCAATCGAACAAATGACTTCGAAAAGTGAATTACAAGTTTAGTTTGTCAAAGCTGTCCAAGTTATGATCGGCTCCCGCCGACCTTCGGCACCTTCTGATAGCTCCCACAAACAACACTAGATCGGCGTGTGCCAATTCCCCATCGGCGCCTGCCGATTACCATTTCTCAGCAAATCTTCCGAGAACGAATCTAGCCCATTAGGTTTTGCTTCTACACTAAGGATTGCCAACTCATAGGGTTTGAGCACTATAAATATAGGCCTCTACTCAGCCATTAAACACACATTCACACACCTTCCTTCTTCATACCACTCACCTCTCACCTTTCGCCCCTATTCTGGAGACGAGTTCGATGCAGAAGTCATCTCCCTAGCGCTTTTTGCTTACAGTTTTCATGGATTTTCCATGCTTTGATGTTTTAGGTACGTTATAAGCACTTAAGACTCTTTTCAGTTTCTCACAGATTCTAGACATGGTTGGTTTATGAGGATTATGTTTGTAGTTACTTCTATTATGATTATTTCCATTTCCTTTGTGCTTGATTGCTTATATTGTGATTATGTTTAGCTTTGCGGCCTATATATATGTAATACATCAAATCCGCATCTCGATCCTGGTCGGTGTCGATCGATCTTCCTCTCAATCTAGCTTCCTGCATAGAAGAAGAAAGAGGCGGGGCTTGCTCCCCGGGGAACCTCCGACGCTCAAGTCAGAGTTTGTCGGCTAGAAGAAGCCTCCGTAACCCTAGTAGAAAACTCGAATATATAGCGAGGATTAGGGTTTACCTGATAAAAGACGATTATGCCCCTTGATATTTTATGTAATTACTTTTGCCCTGTCAATTGCCCCTCGAGTTTCCTTATCACGATCTAGTGATGAGGGAAGACGAATAATTCGATATTCTTCACCGGTTATGATTAGAGACCACCAGTAGTGCTTGCCCCTTGCCTTCGTTGTATCCTGCAAGCTTTAGCACTCTCAACGGAATAACTATATGATGCAGTTAGTGCGTTGTTAACTAATCAACCGAAAATTACTACTCAAAATGATTAGAAGGATTTTTTGCCATAAATTAACGAGAGGCAGTGTTAGTTGAGGGCATTTTTGCTTTTACTTATGATTGACAATTCAATGACTTTCATTAGGGTTGAGCATTTCGCTTTAAATGACATTCTTATTGCTTGATTTTGACTTTTGTTGGCCCTTAGCGACATTATTATGGCTAAGAATTGGATTTAGGTGGTCTTAAGTGACGATTCTTTGGCCCTAAGTGGCGATCTATTGGCCTTGATTGGCGTTATATTGGCCTTGAGTGGCATTCCATTGGCCATGAGTGGCGATCCTTTTGGCCTTAAGTGGCGATACATTGGCCATGAGTGGCGATCTAGTGGCCTTGAGTGGCAATTCGTTGGCCATGAGTGGCGATCATTGGGCCTTGAGTGGCGATCTAGCGGCCTTGAGTGGCGATTCTTTAATTGTTTTTCTTTTTATCTTGATATAATATTGTTCTATATATGAATGCGCATATAAGTATTTCAAGAATTTATATGTGACCGATGAAATTAACCATGCAATATGATTAACTAAATAGTAAACTTTTCATAAAAAAATAGGACGTAGAGGACTTAGCTTTTGGGTCTCGTATGCTTGACCGGCGGGGCACGATATGTCGCATTTCCGTGTGAGAAATTCTGCCTTATGAAAATTAAGCCCTTTTCCGCAATTGTATTAAATACAGGGGTTGAGCTGTAATTTTCATAAACTCTGGGCTGATTTTGTAATTAATCCAGAATTTGCAAATTAAACCATCGTCTTCCTCGTAGGGTTTGGGGAGAGCCTCGAACCTTGATCTCGACGGTGGCGAGGGATTTGTCGGAAGGGCGCTACCCATGAGCGGCCTAGTCGAGCGACCCCGACTTCCCCCAACTCCGTCGACGTGTTCCCGGTTCAGATCCTTGAGCGTGACCTTTGAAGACAACAAGGCTGATCCACAGTGGTAGCGTGGTTGGGCTGGAGATCCGACACCGACGAACACCGTCGCTGCCCGGCCTCCGGCGCACGGACAAGGCCGATTGGAGGCAACAACCGCAGGCCGGTGAAGGTTGCGAATCGACTATGCGGATTGGTATGTCGATCTCCCTTGGTCGATTGCTTGGTTAGTCGTCGAGCGTCGATCTGGTGAGCCGCGGCGCCCATCCCATAAGTTCCGAGGCCGACGGCTATCCCGGACTCCAAGCCCGACGAGGGGTCCTCACGAGTAGCAGCGACGGCGATACGACCGACATAGCGTAGGGTTGATGGCCCGTCGAAGAGCCCAATGTCGCGTACGTGCTGATGCAGGCAAAGGACCCAGCCTCGACGACATCGTGTCAACTTCCATGTACTCGAGGTGGTGGCCCGACGTGCCCCTGCGCCCTTGGCAAAGCTCCGCAGTGAGCCCGTCGTTCGTGGCCTCCAACCTCCTTCATTAGGGTTCCGATTCTTGTGCTTTTTGATCGGTTCCCCACGGACGGCGCCAATTGTAATACATCAAATCCGCATCTCGATCCTGGTCGGTGTCGATCGATCTTCCTCTCAATCTAGCTTCCTGCATAGAAGAAGAAAGAGGCGGGGCTTGCTCCCCGGGGAGCCTCCGACGCTCAAGTCAGAGTTTGTCGGCTAGAAGAAGCCTCCGGTAACCCTAGTAGAAAACTCGAATATATAGCGAGGATTAGGGTTTACTTGATAAAAGACGATTATGCCCCTTGACATTTTATGTAATTACTTTTGCCCTGTCAATATAATTGCATATTGCTAGGGTTTTTATTACATCTACTAAGTAGGGTCAAACCTATAGTAGCAAACACTTCTTGATGAACAAGTTGGGATTCTAGATAGTGCAAGGAAATCAACACTTGAATAATATTATATGTGGTAATTGGCAAGAGCCAGGTTGACAACTAGGTGACAAATTGCTATAAATTATGAATTATATTGTTAAAGTGCTAAAAGATTTGGTAATTAATGCTGCTCGTCCTCCATGTTAGAGTAAGACGCATTTTTTGCATACAGAAACCAATCTGCTAAAGTAATAAATAGAGTAACAGTAACTTTGAATGATTCGATGATCGTCATGCCAACCATTGTTATGAATTTGTAAGGAACTGATTCATTCTCAATCACTTAAAACCCATTTTTATTTTGTTTGCATATTTCTATTATTCGCATTACCACTACTTTCACAACTATCTACTTTTACTACTTGTTGATAAGAGAAATACATACGAAGAGGTTAAGCTTCCCTTGGATCGATATGTTTCGCGATGAAAATGCTCACGATCTAATAATATTGTTCAATCGTTGTCTTTGAGGGAACTTTTAAGGTGATGGTGTTATTCCAAAAGCGTTTTTATCCGATCAAGGGACTTAAGAACTCAACTCCAAGGGTTTTAGTTTAAGGAGGTAATTTGCAGAGCTCTATTCACCTCTCCATAATCGGATCTCTCCCTTATGCATGAACGGGGGGTATTTATAGGATGTTTTAAGTGAGAAGTTGGTGACAACCTCGTGGGTGGCTAGGGACACGTGTGATCCATGCCCTCCTGCTAGAGTGGTTTGCAAGCTGTGAGGGGCTACGAGCGAGGTGCCACCCTGCTAGCAAGTTGGTTACTACTGCCATAATAGAATTGACGTGGGGTTACTGCGGCGAGCGATGCATAGGCTGAGTCAATAGAAACTGGATGGATGAGTAAGTGAACAATATACATGGATCATGATTTTTTCGGGTAGGCCGAGTTTCTTTACTTCTAGAAAGTTGTGAGAAATCCAATTGTGATATAAGTTGAGAACTCATGTTTTAGTGGGAAAAAAGGCTTTCCTGCCTTTTCGCGATCGTGTGGATCGCGTTCTTTGTTGTAAGTTGGTTACCTTTATAATTTTTGCGTTGGGTGGCCTATTTGTGATGTATAATCCATGATTTCTAAGATGGTTATTTTCCGGGGCATCATCACTAGCTTGATGTAATTATATCTAGGTTGCGAAGCTAAATGCAATCACAACATGAAGTGACTATGCATAAAAGAGACAAAATAATAAAATAGAAATAAATTAAATGAGAATCCTCACAAACCAACCATGTCTAAACTTGTAAGAAACCGAAAAGAGGTTTAGTTGCTCATAGCGTATCTAAAACCTTCGAAACATGGAAACTCCATAAAAACTAATGAAAGAGTTAATGATATATGAATAATCCTATTGCAAGAGGGGTATTAGTGGCTAAGCAAAGCCTATTGGATAAGCTTTCCACCGTCATCAATTATCTAAAAAAGATTAAGACTTGTTATATATCGCACTACAAAAAAAAAACATATTAGCCACCACTGGTAGCAACGGCAAGCATTTCCCGTGGCCGTAGGGTAGATTTTTGCCATAGCATAGCAACGGATCATGTGCCGTGGCTAAAATTTGCCACGGCAATGCTTATCCCGTTGCTAACTCCAATCCATCTGGCGTTGTCATCATAATATTTGCGACGGCAGAAACCTTACCGTGGCAAACAATGAATTTGAGACGCCAAATTTGCCACGGTGTCGTAGCTAAAGCAAACCCATTTTTTTTTTACAATCAAAACACAACTTAAAAAAAGAAGAAATAAAATTATAAGTTTGAAATCTTTCCAACCCTAATTTCATTTTCACTTCCGCCTACAGCCTACTCCCATCTTCCCCCTCCAGGCTCCGTCAAACTCGCCGGTGCCAAATTCAAGCTCGCCGGAGCCAATCGCCTTTTGGGAGCTCACCTTGACTCCCTCTGTGTGCCGGTATTCTCCTCCCTGCCCAAAAAACGAAGACAAACGGCTCCTCTTCTCCACACCGCTCTCAGCTACAACTCGTTCCCGGTGGGCGAATTCGTACAAGGGCAAAGAAGACGATGACAAGCGGCTCTTCTTCTGACGAAGGTGATGGTCGGCGGTAGGGCTTCTCTCCCTGGAACGATTGAGGTCGACGACGGACCAACAGTCAGGACTCCTTTTCGCATTCGGCTCCTCTTCATCCCACGCGTATGTTTTCCTGAACCTCCAATGGTGTCGACTTAGTCGAATTCAATATGTATCTTGAAGAATTAGGGTTTCGATTTGGGGATTTAGGCTACGATTAGGGTTTTGGACTGGTTGTTAGGATGCGAATTAGTAGTGTTATTCGTGCTTATTGTTTCCTGTTCTACGCCCTAGTTTCACTCGTTTTTGAATCTAAACTTGCTGAGAAAAATCAAATTAGATGGTAGATATCTAATTTCTTAGAGTAGTAGTTAACAAAATCCCATTGATTTCATACTCGCCAGCATGAGTCTCTTTAAACACAAATTAATATGGTATATTTTCTCTTGTTTCGTTTTGAGGGACGTGTACACATTGATTGTTGAAATGCTCCAAGTTGCAAAGGTCTAAAGCAAATTGACATGGTAACATATTGTGTGTGGAAACATGATCCTCTTACATGTTTATACTATAATTGGATGAAGTCTTAGTCCTCAATAATTTCAAAGAGAAGACGCCATCATTACCAAATTGGTTTTCTTGCTCTAAGCCCTATTTTCACTCTTAGTTGTGTTTTGAATCTCGTCTTCGTACTTTTTCTTAATGGTCCTTCACCTCTTGTGTTTATTTGATGAAAGGTTATTTGATATTTGATGAGTGTTGAAGAGGAAGTTGATATCTTCCCGATGCCGTGAAACATGTTTATTCCCTTTTTTTTCCTAGTGTAGATTTTTTCAGGGTATTTTTCTTGTCTCAAAGCAGGGTATCAAGAGGCTCTCTTATTTAAGGCATGTGACTGTTTTGTGATGAAATGAGTATCCCCCTAGTACATGGCCTTCTATAGGTAAGTCATCAGTGTATTGTTTCTTTGTCGGTTTTATCAGTTTTTAAGAGCTTCCTGCCTCAAAGGTTATTCTGCAGTTCATTTTTTTCTTCCAGCAGCTGCTTTCTTATTTTAGTTTTCGTTATTCATTTCTCATACTGTTTGGGGAATATTTATTATTCAACTTCTGTATCATTTCCATAGAATATTCTCCCTCGAGTGCCTTGTTGCCTTTTGCTGTTTATTTTGCTCAGTTAGATGATCCTTAGTTGGTTTTCCTTGTCTGGTCTTTGTCTTGCTTTTGTGTTCGATTTTTTAAAAGAGTCATGTTTTATTATAAATACTATTCATGTGTTTTGATTTGTAAAAGGAATGACAATTCCCTTCTGCCACCTTGAAGTTTCCTGAGGAACCAAGAATATCTGATGATGCCAAGGATCTGATTTTTCATCTGCTTTTAATGTTGAAAATAGGTTAGGAACTCGAGGATCTCAAGAAATCAAGGTACTTATCTTTTTTCATAGTATCTTTGTAATTATCTCTTTGAAATTAAGGTAATTATCTCATTGTAATAGTGTCTTTGTAATTATCTCATTGTAATAGTGTCTTTGTAATTATCTCTTTGAAATTAAGGTAATTGTTTCTTTGCAATAGTATCTTTACAAGTCGTGTACATGAATCCTCAAAATATTAACATGCTTCGGGATGTTAACCGAATCTAATTTATCTATTAGATGGTACCTGTTTTACCTTGATTAACCGAATCTAATTCATCTTTTTGGACATTTACTTCGGAATCACCCATGGCCCAGATCTGTACAATGGGACATGCTTTATGAAATGGAGGCTGCTTATAAAACTACCGTGAATGGGGAAACAGACTCCCAGAACTTTGAGAAATCTGATGGATTGAGTACTTAAAGCAACCTGATTTTGCCTAAACAGTTTCGTGCAATAAACATGCTTGGATCTCTTTTGAAATTTACTTTCTTTAATCTCCTTTAACATTTAAAGTATCTTTTTTAACTTTGGATATGTTAAGGGAATAAATATTGGATATTTCTTATATAGGTTGAAGGTCAACCATCAATACAACCAACGGTGAGGCCATGGCGAAAGGTAAATTTGTTATGATATTTGGAAGCAATATTTTTCTTAACTTAGGCAAGCTAGGAGGGGTGGCAGAAACTATAAACTCATCAAATGTTGTTGTTGTGTATCCACAGGCGTATGAATTGGTAGTGCCACGTAATAGGCCATAGATGAAACAACCCATTCATGTTCGTTTGTTTTTTTTGATAGAGAACCTATTCATGTTCTTATTTGTGCTTTGCTATTGTTATTCGAGCTTACTAAAGAGTATAGGATATTACTTCTGCTTATGGTAATTTTGATGCAATTTTAGTTGGTTACTTTGCCCATAACGGGATTTTGCTAGATTTTAGTGTGTTATGCTACTTTTTTTAAGAAAATAAAAATTAAAAAACTCCCAAACTTACAAGATTTTAAAAAAATATTAACTGATCTAGGTTACGCGGACTTATTTACCCATAATGAATGGCATTTTCTTCATTTACAGTTGTTCATGAGACTCAATATCTACGTCCTCTGTGCTCATAGATTATTGATGTCTTGATGGTTATAAATTTATTGAGATGGATATTTTGACTTTTCAGGAACCTCCTTATGCAGGTGGCTCCGAATTCAATGATTGTATCCTCCAACGCGTAGCTACTACAATGAGTAGAGTTCAGTATGTTGGTAGGAGCAAGAGGCAAAGCTTTCTAGAGCCTAGTTCTTTTGAAATGCCAAATAGGAGGAAGATGCACACAAGTTCACCTGAAATGTTTCATTCTCCCAATGTTTCAACAGGCAGATGCACACAAGTTCACCTCCTGGTTGCATCAGCAAGGTAAATTGTGCTCCTTTTATGGCCTTTTTTTTAACTTGGCTTTCTCTCTCAACATTGAGTTTATATCCTATAATTTTTTGCAGAACTTGGTGGTGCAATACTGCAATTACTAGGCTTTAGAGTTAATTTGATTGATGTAGTTGTAATTCATTTTATGTATTTTTTCTGGAACTAAATAATTTTAAGTTTGTTATTGTCTATTGTTAAGGCCACGATGGTTTGACTGAGGAGTATGCTCTAGTATAAATAAGGCTAGAAAAGTAGAATCATAAGAAATAAGCGGATGTTTTATGCTGTTGAGAGTGCTATTATCTCTCATTTTCTTGTGTTTGTGTGTGAATATGATCTATTCTTGCTCCTAGCTCTATCAATTTCCAACTGAAGCAAAATCCTAACCCAATGTGCTTCTCTTTATTCGGCAACCAATTTCTCATTATGAAGACATAAAAGATTGCAATTTAGTTGGTTTAGTGCTTATTTCTGATATTGCATTCTAACACAATATTGTGATATCTGACATATGACCATTAAGTTGGAGATGCTAGCTGTTGTGAAGATTCACCCTTAAAGATTGTTGAAGACAATGATGAACAAAGATACTAAATGAGTTGGTGAGGATTTTGTACAAGCTACAATAATAAAATTTAGAAAACTATATTGTATTTTTTATTTCATGTTTTTATCGGAACACAAACGGTAGACTTGAATTGGCAAGATATGTAGCTATGTACTTTTGTTTGGAATTTGCTTAATATGAAAGGGTGTTATGGAAGAAACACCTTGTTGATTTATGGTCTGCAAATAAGACAGGGATATCAATCTGAATAGATGAAACAAAGAAACAGGTAAAAATATGATTAGGAATTGGCAATGGTTGCTTGCCATGGCCAAATATGGAACAGGAGCCGAAATTTTGGCGGGATTCCAACAAAACCACCCATTTCTCTAGCCACGGCAGTTTGCTGTGGCAAATTATGAAAAAAGGGCGCCAAACATTTGGTGGGAAAGTTTTGGCTGCTAGGGGCCCAAAATTCTTAGCCACGGCTACCCCCGTCGCTTCCATTAGCTACTCTAGCATGGCTGTGCTTTGCCGTCGCTTAACCGTGGCTAGGAAGCTAGCCACGGCTGTTGCCGTTGCCACTATCTTTTTGCCACCGCGGGTTTGGTTACGCCTGAGTTGCCGTGGCTACAGCCGTTGCTAGCCCCCTTTGGCCACAGCAAATCCACTTTTCACTACGGTATCTTGCCGTTGCTAATTTGTTTTTTTTTTGTAGTGTCGGCGGGCGCCGCAACTGGTCCTGCGAGCGCCACGCCTAGCGAGCG
The DNA here is from genome assembly GCA_037127255.1 of Persicaria tinctoria. Lineage (NCBI taxonomy): Eukaryota > Viridiplantae > Streptophyta > Magnoliopsida > Caryophyllales > Polygonaceae > Persicaria > Persicaria tinctoria. The sequence continues at coordinate 32,803,473 of JBANSL010000012.1, read as the reverse complement.
TTGAGATCTCCTATGCTGGCGCCAGGATCGGTGGGCTCCTACTCCTTGTCTGCGGGCGCCCCTTTACACTTTATGTTTTATTCTTCTCCTTGTTTCTTCTTCGTCTTCAAGTTTGAAAGTCTTGCTCCATATGCTTCTTCCAGCCTTCCTGACTCCGGTTTAGCTCCTTAAATCCACCTATGACCTTTGAATCTATGTTTCTACAAAATAACTCGAAAAATGCGTAGATTCCGAACTTCTTCACCAAAAAGCATAGTATGCAAATTAGCTCTAAAACATATAATATATGCATCCTAACTAAGCTAATTAAAACTACCTATAAGAGCATGAACAATCATGGGGTTACATCTTCTCTCTTTTTATTTCCATCCCCTTATCCTAATTTGACACCTCATATATTTTTTTCTCTAAATTAATTTCTATTTTTTCTACCTCTTAGAGGTTTCCTTTGCAACCATGAGGTTACCTTGTTCCCCACTTTTTCTACCTCTTATTTTTATTTATAAACAAAATTCACAAGTGCTTGACATTAATATTTTTTATTTCATGTTGATGAAAAATAACAAAAATAATAACATTACATTATAGGTAAATAAAAACTTAATTTGGATCATTTGAAATTGAAGTTTATTGACAAGTTTGGATCATTTTAAATAATGACAAAAATAATAAAAAAAAAGGAAAAATAAAATATATATATATATATATATATGAAAAAATTATAGTCAAATTATGAAGAAAAATAAAATAAAATTAATGGTATAATTTATATATTAAAATAATATATATATATATTTAATAATTTATTAACATACTAAATAAATATGAATAAGATGTAGTGGTCCACTTATGTGTTTAAAAAAAAATAAAATAAAAAAGGAAGAGGCTGAGAAGAGGTTACCTTAGTAGAGAGAAGTAAACCCTTTCAACCTCTTCCCGTAAGGTTTCTTTTGCAACCATGGGTTTTCCTTTTTTATTATCTTAAGGTAATAAAAACCCATGGTTGCTCATGGTCTTATCAAACCCCCATACTTAGCCTTTGTTAGTCCTCAAGCAAAGATGGAATAGAGCATAGGTCATTCATCCCACGGGCAAAAATCCTTCATGTGTTCACCCCATCAAAAGCAACATCATAAGGGAATAAGAAGCATGAAATTACAAATATAAAATCATCACATGTATATGAGCAATCCAAGCATAAAGGTAGTTATCCATCCAGTCTCATTGGGGTAAAAATGTTTCACTCTACTCTCATGTGCTTAGGTTTATCATGCAATGCTCGACTCAATCTGAAATGAAACTATGCTCATAAAGATTGAAAACCATATCACTAAATCTCCATCATGGATGTTATTACCTGTAGAAAACATCATGAGGTCTTCTGTATAGGTTGTAATGGGGCTTGGTAAGTGATAGAGGGAAAGTCGTTGAATGACACATTTTTCCATAAGGATATATTGTAGCATTTCCTGATCCAGGAACTCGATAGAGATGAAGGTACTGTTGACTCGTGTAATGATTGTAAGGACCCTGTGTGTAGGAGTATTTAGGTCCGTATTGCGGATAACAAACCATTATAGTATGCAAGTAAGGGGTCGATCCCACAGAGAAACAAGTATCTCGATATATTGTGTATTTATAATTGAAAGGAAAAAGATGAAAAAGAAAATAAAAGAAAATAATATAAACAATTCTTAGTTGGGGCTCTGGCGTTTCAGAGTCGGGTATGGCTCGGGTCGAGACGGTTTGTATCGAAGCGTCTCCTTGATCCGTAAATTTTCTTGGAGGTTCTTCTTCACTGCCCACAAGGACTTATGATGTACCGCTGGCCAGCGGTGTCGCTGTTTGGTGGCGCTTGAATTCGGTTTGTAGTCTATGTTGTCCCCAACAATAACATGTTGGGATTAGATTTGCTAGGTTGCCCAGAATTGTCTGCTTGTCACTGCCTAGTTTGCACCTTTTGTTATTTTCATTGTATGTTTTGACGGTTCGCCGTCTGCTGACTTTGTCGGCTTATCGAGGCGTGAGGCATGTCTGGCACTCGAATTCTTACCTTATAAAAAAAAAACAAGGAATATATATAAGAGATGTGTTTCCTCCCACAAATTCTCGACTTTAGTTAGCATTATTGGTCATTAAATCCAATTAAATTTGTTTTCTACTAATTTTTCTCATTTTTAGTTTGAATAGATTAAAGTATAGCGAGTATAATTAATTCCTTACACCTTTATTCAACAAAAATATGACTTAAATTTAACATTAAGATAACACAAAGCCTTAAAAATTTAGACATTAAAATAACACCTATTTCAGTGTTTAAATACATACGGAGTATCAAATTTCCTACTTTTAGTCTAATTCAAACTCGGAATTCACAGTACTAAGCAAGCTATGGAGTATGAGTTTTGACCAGAAGGAAACACTTGAACAGTGATTTAGTATGATTTAACACCAATCATTTTTTTTAAGTTAGAAATTCTTATCGAACATATCGTGATTTACCTTATCTATCGACCCGTAATAATCTAATAAATTTCGAGATTATGGGTGTGTATGGATGCAATTTTAGTAGTTAATAAACTATTAAAATTGGGGGTTGAAATTTGTAACCTTGTATGGGGAAGGGTTTATTAGGAGATTTTAGTTTATTTGGGGGTTTATTTAATATGCTATTTTTGATAGCTTTTTGGGAGTTTACGTGGTTTATTTGATTTGAAAATACCATAATACCCATAATAATAACAAAATAAACCTACATTTTTTTACAAATAAACTGTTTTTCAACCCATACGGAGTTTATATTTTTTCATAAAATTTTAACTACTTTTTACCAACAGTTTATAAATTTTACCCCGTTTAGAGCATCCACATTGGGGTGTTTAAAGAAGAAAATTTAGGAACTTAATAATAAAATAATAAAAGATGGGGATGTTTTATTAAGGAATGATGGGATAGGTTTGCTACTAAGGAACTCTTAAAAACCAAAGAAAGAAAGAAGGTGGAAGGCATTTGTGAGAGGGTAGGAAAGAGAAAGAGAGGGATTTTGGGTAAGTGGTGGGGTTATTTTTAATTTTATATTATTTAGTTTATAATAAAATGGGTTGTAGGGATGTGGGTAAAAAATTTAGTTGAGTTTCTTAAGGAAAGAGAAAAATAAAAAGGAGAGTTAATAAACTGAATTGGGTTCCATGGATGCGGATGCTCTTATAATTTTAGTCGGTTTATTAACTCCGTCCCATACGAACCCTATATCCAAACAAGACTAACAAGTCTGTCCAAAACAGGAAAAAAGTAAAATAAAATAAAAGAAAGAGAGAGAGGGAGGGTGGGGGCAGGGGTCTGAGCAGCGCTGCAGTGCCTGCCGCACTCTGCAGCCAAAAAAATACAGCGCAAGGGAAAGCAAGATAGCGACCTCTTATTACTACTCCCCCCTATTATCTATCTACTCCATTGAAATCAAACGGGTCTCTCATTGAAACAGGGGCCCCTCCCTCTCTCTCCGTCTCACACATTAAACAATAAAAATAAATGCTTTTGAAGCCTTGGAGAGAGATAGGAGAGACCCATCTCATAAAGGAAGAGGGGTAAAAAAGAGAGTGAGAGAGAGCTCTGTACGCTGTACCGTCTGCAGAGGTCTCTTTGATATACACAGAAGCTGGCAGTGTAGCCTTTCGACTTTATCCTCTTACCCTTCCTACCCCTTCTCTCTCTGTCTTAATTGAATCAAATCAATGCAAATGCAAAGTGCCCATTTTGTGCATTTTCATGGGGGAGAGTGAGAGAGGGGGTGTGGTGGGTGTGGGTCATTTTTCTGTGGGTTGTGTGGCAGTGCGGAGATGTGATTGAACGGGCAAGCTCAACGTGATTTCTCTCTCAAACTCCTTACCCCAATTTACTCTTTCTTGATATCACCCCCCATTTCCATTTCTCACACATTAAACCTGAAAAAGAAAGGGAACTCACCATTTCCATTCCTCTTGACTCAGAACCTCTTTCCTCACCATCCAACTGGCAATGGAGTATCAGTAGTGGGTTAGAAGAACAAGGGTTTCTCAAATTTTCCCTATAAGATTGCATCTTTGTGGGTTTTGAAGAGAGAGATGGGGAGGGTAGCTCTTGGGTTTGCTCCTGTAGCTGTTCTTGTTTTCTCTCTCTTGCTCTCATGCTTGTTTGGGTCTGTTGATTCTGATGATGGTGAGCTCTCCGTAATTAAAAAACACTTAATGTGCTCTATTTATTTAATAGTTTGTCCTTTTTTTTGTCCCTAATTAGGGAGTTATGCAAACCCAAAGTTTCCTAATCCTCCAACATTTAGTCAGTACCTACCTTAAATCTTGTTCTTTCAAATGGAGGTTTTATTTTATTAATTTTTAATTTCATTTGTTTATTTTATTTAGGCCTTTGATGAACCTTCTTTTTCTTTTCTTTATTTTTTGAAGTCCTTGTCCCCTTTTAACTACGTATAATGTAAAAATTTTGCGGCTGCTTTTTTTCTTTAAGATTTGTTGATATGGGTTTTAGAATGATTGACATGTCTTTTTTTTTTCACCTTTTCCCCTTCATGATGTGTTGAGTTTTCTCTTTTCCTCTCTTTTGTGGGATTGTTGTTTTGAAGGATCTACACTGCTAGAGGTAAAGAAGTCATTTAGAGACGTGGACAATGTTCTGTATGACTGGACAGATTCACCCTCTTCAGATTACTGTGTTTGGAGGGGTGTTACTTGTGACAATAACACCTTCAATGTCATTGCACTGTGAGTTTTTCCCCATCTTATGTTTCCTTAAACCACATTACATAGGAATTTACTTCATGTGTTTCTTGAGGCATTATTTAGTTTCTAGGGTTACCCCTTCGTTGGATTTTAATGTAGCATTTTGCTTTGCTGTGTTTGTTGTGTACTGTAGTAATCTATCTGGATTGAATCTAGATGGGGAAATTTCACCTGCAATTGGAAATCTTAAGGGCCTCAGTTCACTGTAATGTGCCTTTTCCCCTCCAGGGTCTTTTACTCTTTTGTTTGCTTTAAATTTAGGCTTTATATCTAACATGAGACAGATTTAACCTTTCTTTTGAACAGTGATCTTAGGGGAAATCGGCTGACGGGTCAAATTCCAGATGAGATTGGAGATTGTTCATCACTGGAAAGCTTGTGAGTTGTTTTTTAGGCGTCTAATGCGCATTTGGATCATGTTGCATACATTTTGCGTTGTTGCTGGGGTTATCTATCCACGTGTAATCTTGCTTTTCTAGATTTGCATGTAACGACCTTAATTTGTCTTGTGATAGGGATTTGTCATTCAATGAGCTATATGGTGACATACCATTTTCAATATCAAAGCTCAAACAACTCGACACGCTGTAAGTTTTTCGCGATCCCTTGAAGATCAAGTTAATTTCCTTTCACCGTAGTTTACAACTGATGCAAAATTACTATTGATAACGTGTTCAGGATTTTGAAGAACAATCAATTGATTGGTCCTATTCCCTCCACACTGTCCCAGATCCCAAATCTGAAATTCCTGTAAGGGCTGTTTCCTAAAGTTTGAGATGTATGCTGTAGTAATTATCCTACAGCTAAACGTGGAAACTCGTAATTGTAGAGATTTGGCACAGAACAATCTGACTGGAGAAATTCCAAGGCTTATATACTGGAATGAAGTTCTGCAATATCTGTGAGTAAATATGTTCTCTTGGAGATCCTTTCATTGTTTGGGTATTTGAATGCTACTTAATTACTCGTGTGAATTTAGGGGACTTCGTGGAAACAATTTGGCCGGAACACTATCGCCTGATATGTGCCAGCTGACTGGGTTGTGGTACTTGTAAGTTCATGAACCCCTTAATAATGCAATTGTTGTTTGGTTAATTGGCGTTCTGATTTCCAAGGGCTTACAGTAGCTACTTCTTTGCAGCGATGTGAAAAACAACAGTTTGACGGGAAGCATTCCTGAGAACATTGGCAACTGTACTGCCTTCCAAGTTCTGTATGTGAATTTTCTATCCTATCTCGGTCTTTAATTTGATGAATGGAATGCATTTGCAATTCACTTCTTCCCACTTCTTGAAAAGGACTTTTGTTTTAAATCACTAGGGATTTGTCCTACAATCAACTCACTGGAGAGATTCCCTTCAATATAGGGTTCTTGCAGGTTGCAACATTGTAAGGATACAACTGTTTCTTTTCTGTTATCATTAAAGCTCTACATAAATGGTGTTTACACAGTTGACCACAATCCACCTTCGATCACAGATCTTTGCAGGGAAATCAGCTTTCTGGTCCTATCCCTTCTGTTATTGGTTTGATGCAGGCTCTTGCGGTGTTGTAAGTATTGCAACAGCTGCATCCATAAATTCAATAGTCTGCCACTTGCTCCCTTGGTTTGATATTCAATTCAATATCATGATTTTGTTCATGCAGAGATCTAAGCTGCAACAAGTTGAGTGGACCTATCCCTGCCATCCTGGGAAATCTAAGTTATACAGAGAAACTGTAAGTGTGGTATTAGTTTTACAAATCTTGGTTTTAAATTCTGGTTCATGATTTTGAAATTTGAACTACATTATGGTTTCTTTCAATATGTGTGATTTACTGACCATGTGTGCATTTTGTATAGGTATTTGCATGGTAACAATCTGACTGGTCCAGTTCCTCCGGAGCTGGGGAATATGACGAAACTTCATTACTTGTATGTGCATTGTCCTATACTTGCAATCTTGTGTATATTACTCACTTTTTTGTAGCTGATATCCTTGCCAATCTCAATCATTCAGGGAGTTGAATGATAATGAACTGAATGGACGAATTCCACGAGAACTAGGGAAGCTCACTGAGTTATTTGATTTGTAAGTTTGCATCCATATACCAGTGTAAACTTGCATCCGTATACCAATGTAAACTTGCATCTATATATATATTCATCAAGGATTTATTTAACACTGTTTTGGTTTTGTAGGAATATTGCTAATAACAATCTTGAAGGGCCCATACCGGACCATCTTAGCTCATGTACAAACCTCAACAGCTTGTAAGAAGATATTTCTCCACTTTTTTCTCCTTATTTTTAACGAGTACTCCACTGACTTTATGCCGTATTTATGCCTTTGTTATAGAAATCTGCACGGGAACAAGCTGAATGGAACTATCCCGGCTGCATTTCAGAAGTTGGAGAGCATGACTTACCTGTGAGTCATTAATGCAGTGATAGTTATAATGTTATATTATTCAGTCTAAAATGGCCTTTTCCCTTGGATCTTACCTTTGTTTCAATTCTAGGAATCTTTCTTCCAATGGTCTTCGGGGTCCCATTCCGCTCGAGTTATCTCGAATTGGCAACCTAGATACACTGTAAGTTTCTTATTATCCCATACGCATAATATTGATTTACAAATCATATTTCCTTTCGGGTGCATGCTAGACTAACAATAAATTATTCCTTTTACAGGGATCTCTCTGACAATAAAATTAGTGGTCCAATCCCACCATCCCTTGGTGATTTGGAGCATCTTCTGAAGCTGTATGTTTTGTCAACTTGTTATGCCTGTAGGCTGTAGCTGCTTACGTTCATTGATATCTTCGTGAGGTGTATTTATGCCCTTCTCATTTCCTTTCTTTGTAGGAATCTGAGCAACAATTACATAAGTGGTTCGATTCCTGCTGAGTTCAACAACCTGAGAAGCATAGTTGACATGTAAAAGATTTTCAATCCAGGACTTTTTGGTTAAGAATGACTTGTGCCTTATATTCCATATTTTTTAGTCAAATTGTTTGAACCGTCCATTTCTTTTTTGTTTTGTAGAGATTTGTCGGAAAACCATCTATCTGGTTCAATTCCACAAGAACTCGGGCAGCTGCAGAACTTATATTCGCTGTGAGTTTTCAGAGATAATTTAAGTGCCTTACCAAACTGCATTTGTGTTGAACACCATATAAAAAGGAACTTCACAGCATAATAGAGCATGTTGACGTGTTCTTTAGTTTTTGAATGCTATGACACCTGACATCATAAGCAAAAACAAATGGCAGGAGAGTGGCCAAAAACAATTTGTCCGGGGACATCACAGCACTAATGAGCTGCCTAAGCCTCACTGTCTTGTAAGTATATCTTGTGCAAGTAACTTCATGTATGTTCTTTATAGCACTTGCTTCTCTAACACTTGCAACTGTGCTGTACGTGCAGGAATGTATCTTACAACAAGCTGTCTGGTGATATACCGACGAGCAACAACTTTTCAAGGTTCTCACCTGATAGGTATGACATCTTTTTTCTGACAGCCTTGTAATGAATGGCAATCCTTTTCTGCTTTTGTCATGCTTACTCAACCCCTTGCCTTTCTTTGCAGCTTTACCGGAAATCCCGATCTATGTGGGTACTGGCAGGTTTCGTGTCATGCATCTCCTCCTACTGAACGAGGTGAGCTTTTATACCAATGTAGTAACAATGTAACATATTTGAAAAACTCCACTTCTATACTAATCTTAGGAGTCCAATCATCAAATTGCACCTTCCTGCCTGATTTTTGGTTGATTACAATTGCACCCTACATGCTTTACAAAATTCATTATAATTGAAAATCTATGGATGTGGGTCAATTACTTGACTCACGGTTTTCCGTATATGCAGTCTCTATATCTAAAGCAACCATCTTGGGGATTGCATTGGGAGCTCTTGTGATTCTCCTCATGATATTGGTGGCAGCCTGTCGTCCACACCATCCTACTCTATTCTTTGATGGTTCACTTGAAAAGCCAGGTTACTTTGCTCATCCCATAATGAACTGCATATTCATAAACGCCCCATATGTGCGTCATAATCTCAATGAAATTTTTGGTTACTTTATTATTAGCTAAATACGGCACCATTATCACTGATAAGTCTTCATATGTTTAGAGTAATGGTTGATCTCGATTCTGACCTAGTTGCAAAATATTGTGACTGTTTTGGAAACCTATGCTAACCGTGAGATCTGGTTGGAAGTTGACGCTCACATTATACTTGTATGAATATGTAGTTGATAGTAACTCGTGAGATAGTAAGAATGACACATCTGTTGCATCTGAAACATTAACATACTTTCTTGTCGCCTGTGTCACTAACCACTTGGTGAATGATGCAACAGTTGTAAGCTACTCGGCACCAAAGTTGGTGATACTCCACATGAATATGGCTCTTCACGTGTATGATGATATCATGAGAATGACCGAGAACTTGAGTGAGAAGTACATTATTGGTTATGGAGCATCAAGCACAGTGTACAAATGTGTGCTGAAGAACTGTAAACCAGTGGCTATTAAGAAACTTTATGCTCACTACCCACATTCACTGAAGGAGTTTGAGACGGAGCTTGGGACAGTCGGCAGCATCAAGCATCGGAATCTTGTCAGCCTTCAAGGGTACTCGCTCTCTCCTACTGGCAACCTCCTCTTCTACGACTACATGGAGAATGGTAGTCTTTGGGATCTACTCCATGGTAAGTGTAGAATTCGGTTATCACCAACTTTGTTGCGAAACTCTCTAGATTCAGTTGCCGCATTATTTGATTCGTTTCTTGCATACATATACCATGCTTTTTTAGGCCCAATGAAGAAGAAAAAGCTCGACTGGGAAACTCGTCTTAAAATAGCACTTGGAGCAGCGAATGGGCTTGCATATCTCCACCACGATTGCAACCCCCATATTATCCACCGAGATGTGAAGTCATCCAACATTTTACTGGACAGGGATTTTGAGGCACACCTGACCGACTTTGGTATCGCCAAGAGTTTGTGCACGTCAAAATCCCATACCTCAACCTATGTGATGGGAACCATCGGCTACATTGACCCAGAATATGCTCGCACTTCGCGTCTCTCGGAGAAATCTGATGTCTACAGCTACGGGATCGTGCTGCTGGAGCTGCTTACTGGAAGAAAAGCAGTCGACAACGAATGCAATCTCCATCATCTGGTGAGCTGTCCTTTATATGGTTGTTCCTTTTTAAATCCCTGGATATGAGTATATCATGTATCCTTTGATTTATCCTTTATGCTCATCTCAGATCTTAGCCAAGGCAACCAACAACGCTGTGATGGAAACGGTGGACCCAGAGATCACGGCCACCTGCAAGGATCTCGGGGCAGTGAAGAAGGTGTTTCAGCTGGCCCTCCTCTGCACAAAGAGGCAGCCATCGGACAGACCCACGATGCATGAGGTGACCCGTGTCCTCGACAGCCTAGTCCCACCAGAGCCAGCCCCGGCCCCAAAACAGCTCGGAGTGGGCCTGCAGCCTGCGGCTTTAGGGTCCACTCAGGTGCCCTCTTACATGGATGAGTATGCCAATCTGAAGACACCCCACCTGGTGCACTGCCCTTCCATGAGCACCTCTGATGCCCAGTTGTTTGTCAAGTTTGGTGAAGTCATTTCCCAGAACAGTGAGTAGTCACATTATTATTATTACTATAATATGTATATTTAGATTTAGTATCATCTATTTATATTAATGTTTGGATGCCACTCTTAAGTCTTAAAACTCCTACACCAGTAGTACCACGTTTTTTTCTTTCTTTTATTTTTGGGTAGGAAAAAGAAAAGGTAAAAGTCTGATGCATCAAACTCTGTCATTGATATGATCAAATGCTAAAAGTGTATTTTGGTAGTGAGTTTTGGTACTTAGTTAATTTGGGCCCCTAACCCTAATGGAAGGGTCTGTTTGGCTGATATCAACACAAATAACCCCGTTAGTCATCAGCAATTAACACATTAAATGAGTTTAAACAAGAGGGAGGTGGTACTTGAGGAATTGTCAGTGAACCCAACTACTACTGGTGGCAGGAGCTGAGTAATAATTGAGTGTGGCGCCCCTCACAGCAATAATGCACTGCCCTTTATGGATGTGTACTGTACTGCTACAACTGGGGATGTTGCTACTGCTACCTGTTAGGTAACTTCAGAATAATGCCTGCACTGTAAATAATGTAATGACAGCGTTACAGTAAAGGGCTTTGGCCTTTGTGGGTAAAATAATTCTAGGGTTTATTGAATTCGACCCAATAAATACAAAGATGGTTTGATGAAACACGTTTTTAGTAGGAGGAAGGATAGGATGAAACACCGTTAAATTTTGTAACATATTTATTTGACAGTTTAGATAAAAGTTATAAATCCTTAGTGCTTTACTCCAATTATTTTGTCCTTGTAAAATTATTGTAGGGATCAATCATCAAATTATAAAAGGCTAAAAGCGTTTCATTGTGCTAAACTTAAGTAAGGATGTTAAATTTTGCTTTTGAGGGGAGCTGAAAAATATGGTAATTATTTGCGTCCATTTTGATAAGTTAAAAGGCATTTTCCATCATTATCGTTATCAATCTTTTTTATTGGGCTAGTTAAACAAAAGCAAAATGTCAGGACTCAGATACAACTTTTCTGGAATTGAGTAATTTATAAATGCTTTTTGAGTTGTATTTTTAATTTTTTTAGAAGAATTTGTCAGAAGAAAATACTCGAGGGAATTTCTTTTTGGAAATTTTATATTAATTTAACCACTCTTTATACAAAACCTTTCACTAAATTAATCCCCCTTATGTAATCCTGTCAATAGATGATCACCTCTACCTCCATTCCGTCCAATTTGATGTTAAAAAAATCTGAAAAGACTGAAATGCCCTTTTTTTTTTTTTTTTTTTTAATTATCCATCTTCAACCTTTCTGCTGCCATATATAGATATCATACGATCGTCCAGACTTCAGAGCCATCGACGAACTTCAGGCTACACGACCAGGGGATTTGGAGAGGGATTCGATAATGTAAACTGATCACGAATGTAGAAGGTTCTCCAATCACAAGGTATAATCAATGTTCTAAAAAACGCTCGACGGATGCTCGGCGGTAAGGTACCGCCAAGCGCCAAGACGGTTCAGCGGCCTTATTGGCGGATTCTTAGCGATCAAAACGTTTTCTTAATATTTTCTTATATTTACCCCTATACTAAGACTAGAATACATATGATATAATAGTTATTCATTTCTATAGTGTTTACCATCACTACATTAACAAAAACATAATGTAAATGAAAGTTATATGATTAAGTCGTGACCATTTTAACTTTATTTTGCTAAAAACGAACAAAAGGTGACATAAACATATATGTTAAAAAACAAAAACTCAATCCATATCATCTAAACTTATATGTCTCTTCATTTCCATATAAACAATTAAACAAATCAACTCATAATTGCTATCTTACTCTACTAATCAATAAACAAAGCAAATAAACAACACTTGACATTGATCACAAACAAACTAAGTTACTGTCTTTACTGATCAATATTCAATATATAGTCATATACAATTATATATCACAGACACAGACTCACAGTACAATCGAATCAACTAATATATATATATAAGGATTGATTCCAGAGTGCACACCCTTACAGTGTACCTTGTGCACGAATATGAACCATTGATGTAGAGGGGATGAAGGACCATGATTAAAAGTAATTTTTTTTTCTTTTTAATTTGTGGGCCCCTTTTACAAAAAAAAAACCCACCCTCTCCCACCCTATTACATTGTTACGTGAAGCTCACCCCACACCTTTTTTTTAAGCTGCTGCCCACAATATTTGTATATTTTTTTAAACAACCTGATTTCGTTTCTCTTAAAAATTCGTCAATTCAACCGAATAACATTTGACATTCTACCGAATAATTTTATTTTATCATTTTCCATCCAACTTAGATAAAAATTCACCAATTTCACTGAACAATTATTCACATATTACTAAATAATGTTTTTTTCTTTCCAAATAATCTTTCATATTTCACTGAATAATGCTTCAAAATTGACCGAATAATATTTCATATTTCATAAACCCCAAATTCATAAAAAATACTACCAATTTCTATGAATAATTATTCATTTTCACCGAATAATGAATAATATCTCACCGAATAATCCTTCAAGTTGTAGTATAAAATAATAATTGAAATTTCACCGAATAATTAACAACTCATTAACATTAACAATCAAAATTCGACTCATTCATCGGAATAATTAAAGAATAATGAAAATGAATCGATGCACTCGAACTCCATTTCATTCGAACGGAAGTCCAATTTAACACCTTGCCCATCTCCGGCCACCATCACCACCTGCAGACCACCAGCAGCCACCCAAGAGTCCAAAGCCCCAGCGGACCTCGCAGCCTCTTCGCACCACCACAAACCACCGCCTCCCGTCGTTTCTCCGATCATCACACCCACCGCCGACATCAGCCATGCCCAGATCCGGCACCACCATCACCGCCGACATCAGCCATGCTCAGATCCGGCACCACCATCACCGCCGACATCAGCCATGCCCAGATCCGGCACCTCCGTCCTCTTCGCAGCACCCACGCAGCCCCCTTTGCCCTCACCTTGCAACCACCACAACCGCCTTCCTCTCGCTGCACAACAGAACCGCCATCAACAGTAGCCACCAATCTCACTCTTCACCGGCCTCCACCGCCTTCCGCCACCACCAACACCCATCTCCAGGATCGATTCGTCCGGGAAGCACCGGAATTGGGGCTCCACGAAGATGAAGAAGGCGCCAATTTATGGAGGAGAACGAAGGGAACCCGTCGATTTTGATTCGCCTCCACTTGGCCTCCGCTAAGCCTTCGATTCGCCTCCGCCTTCGCTTGATGTGCGAGATCTGAGATTTCGTCTCGTGCGCTCGCCCCTACCTCCGCTGCGATTCGCCTCCGGCTACCAGATCTGAGGGGAAGAAGGAAGAAAACCCATCTCCGGCCAAATCCAGTTGGGATTGGACCAGAAATAGCAACCATCGCAACACCGTCCCTTTCGCTCTTCACCGTCGCCTAGGGTTGCGCCTCCGCCTCGCTTTGGCTCCACGGGTCCACATCGATGAAGAAGAAGACCGTATGGACTCGATTCCGGCTTGCCTGGGCTTGCCTCTGCCTTGCCTCCCCGGTGATGTCCGCTTTGCCGAAATCCCTGCCGCTCTCACCCTTACCTCCGCTTCGCCTTCCTGGTTTCTCATGTAGATGATGATTAGGGATTAGGTTTTTATTTCCAAGCATTCACGCGCCTACGCTCCTGGAACGAGGGATAGATAGCCTTTTTTATTTTTATTTTTATTTTTTTTAAAGGGACACGTGTATACATCTCACCCATCTATTTAATTGAGATCAAGGGTTGAAATCTGTGCACAAAATACACCCTAAGGGGTGTGCACAAGTTACCTCTCTCTCTCTCTCTCTCTCTCTCTCTCTCTCTCTCTCTCTCTCTCTCTCTCTCTCTCTCTCTCTCTCTCTCTCTCTCTCTCTCTCTCTCTCTCTCTCTCTCTCTCTCTCTCTCTCTCTCTCTCTCTCTCTCTCTCTCTATATATATATATATATATATATATATATATATATATATATATATATATACATACATATATATATATACACGCGACTTCCCCAATTACTTCCCCAATTAATTAGTGACACCCACCCAAATTAATTAGTAACACCCCCACTCTCACGCACACACTAATTAATTGCACGCGCCAATTTACTAATCAATTAGAAATTGTACGTACATGTAAAAGTGTTCACTTCAACTTTTAAAAATCATTTTTTGACATTTTCACTTGTTAAAAAAATATATATTTGGGTGTAATTTAATTTTATCTACACATAGACACCCACTTTGTATATGTTTTGTTGAAAAAAAAAATTCACTAGAAGTGGTTCAGCAATTTTATTCACAGTGGTTCGGCAATTTTATTCGCAGTGGTTCATCAATTTTATTCACAGTGGTTCAGCAATTTTATTCACAGTGGTTCAACAATTTTATTCACAGTGAACCAATCTCTATTTAGCCATTGAACCACTCTATTTAGCCATTGAACCAACCTATTTAGTCACTGAATCAGCCTCTATTTCGCCACTGAACCAACCTATTTAGTCAGTGAACCAACCTCTATTTATTCACTGAACCAACCTCTATTTAGACACCGAACCAACCTATTTAGTCACTCTCTATTCGGTCACTAAACCACTCTCTATTCGTTCACTGAACCACTCTATTCGGTCACTGAACCAATCTCTATTCGATTACTGAACCACTTTATCCGGTCACTGAGCCACTGTCTATTCGGTCACTGAATCACTCTCTATTCGGTCACTGAACCACTCTCTATTCGGTCACTGAACCACTCTATTCGATCACTGAACCAATCTCTATTCGATCACTAAACCACTGTATCCGGTCCTTGAACCACTATCTATTCGGTCACTGAACCACTCTATATTCGGTCACTGAACCAACCTCTATTTAGTCACTGAACCAGTTATTATAAAATTGATGAACCAATTCTATTTAATTCATGAACAATTATGTGTCTAGTTGGTGAACCACTCTCTTTAATTAAATGCGGCAAAGTAATTTAGCCAATTCCTCGATTGCACCGTCTCATAACCTTACATGGATTTGGATTTGGACTTTGCCAATTCATCTTATGTACTGCCACACATACCGATTGCAATATGTAGGCATTGAAACAATTGCCAATTCATCTTATATATGGCAAAGTATAATTTAGCCAATTTATCTTATGTACTGCCAATTAACGGTGGAGAGGAGATGCAGATGGAGAGAGACTGTGAATCGTAAAGTCCTCGAGAGGGCTTTCGATCAAAGAGTACTCGTAACGAAAAAGAAAGGGAGTAGAAGAGTACTTTAGTTCAACCAATCGTAAAGTCCTTGAGATGCAGATCTGATGGAGGGCTTCCGAAGAAGACCAGAAGATCGAGAGTAGCAGATGGAAAGAGACGGTGATTCATAAAGCGCGGTGAAAGGAGAAAGCGGTGCCGGCCATTGCAAAGGTTTAGATCTGAGAATCAGAAGAGAAGAGAGACAACGAAGAGAAGTAGAAAGAGAATGGGGCGCGTGGGCATGTTTTTTAATTATGGGGAGTGTGAGGCGCGTGTGGCAGCAAATTAAAACCCTATCTCCATTCAAAATGGTCATTCTTCCTCATCCCATCCACGAAGCGTAGGCACACATCGGGCCAAGCTCTTGTACGCGGCGACCAAGCTCTTGTACGCGGCGATTCCGGCGATGATTGTTGCAAAGGAGCAACGACGTTGAAGTGTAGGCACACATCGGGCCTCCTGTTCTCCGGACTCGCAAGTTGTGTACCTCATGCTGGGAAAAACGACAGATTATTGTGTGTTTATGTGATTTCCGCATTATTCGGGAAAACGACAAATTATTCAGGCGAATGTGTTAATTTTTAGTCGAATTTAGCGTTTGGTTTCGAGATGTATAATTTGATTAATTATTTGTCGATTGTTCACTTGAATGTGTCAAATTTTGGTTACTAGTGTTAATGAGTTATCAATGATTCGGTGAAATTTGATTCATTATTCGTCAGTATACGAAGTTTTGGTTTGAGGAACAACATAAAAAAACATTCATCGCAAGAGTATAATTATACAATTAAACATTATTCGATGAAATATGAAGCATTATTCGTTGAAATACGTAGCATTGTTCGTATAAATCGTAAGTATTGTTTAGTGATTTGAGATTTTTTTTTCTATGAAATTAATTAAAAAAAATTAAAACATTATTCGATAGAATATGACAAATTATTCATTGGAATTGGTTAATTTTGATCTGAACTGGATGAAAAAATATAACATGACATTATTCGGTGGAATGCAAAACATTATTCGACAAAATTGCCAAATTTACAATTCTTGAAGTTTATAACAAAAAAATTGCCAAATTTACATATAAATAAGATAAGATATGGATAACTAGCTTGTCAATAACAATAAAAAAAAAACGGAATGGATGAGTTTGATCTTAGAAGGTCCCACTTTCTTTTTATTTTTTTTTATCGGAATGGATGTGTTCAACAAACAAACATTTTCTTTTTTCAACCAAAACAACAAATATTTTCTTTTTTTTTAAATTGTTGAGTGGGTTAATCGCACCACAAAAATTTTGGTGGGGCACCCAAAAAGAAATTGCACTCCTGTGTTTTAGAAATGGAAGTTGGCTATATTAATTATTATTTTTTTTGGAAAATATTATCTACAACTTCTGTGTTTGAAAAACGAAAGGTCAAATCAACTTTATACCTTCTGTTTTTAAAACACGAGAGGCAAAAGCTGTTTTTTGCCTTCCGTTTTTTAAATACGGAAGTACAAAATAGCTTTTTGCCTTCCGTTTTTCAAATACGGAAGTACAAAATAGCTATGGTAACGAAGGAGTCAACAATAATATTCAGGTATTTCAATTGTTTTCAATTCGTGAAATTTAATGATAATAATATTGATTCAATTCGTGAAATTTGATTATTTTCAACGCTATTTCAATTGTTTTCAGTTTGATAGAATGAACATTGTTGGATTCGATTATTCGCCTTGTTTTGCGAATAATTATTACTGGTCGGATAGAAAATCGATGTTAGAATGGGCTCGTCAGATTGCTTTTGTGAACAACTTTGTTCTCACAATTGTAAAATCTTGGAATAGCTTTACAACCCGATACGGCTCAATATATTTTGGATGTGAAAAATATGGAGAAAATAGAAATCGTAAGAAGAAAATCAGAGGTGCTGATGTACCAGTAATAGTCCTGCGGGATGGAAGGTTTAAAAAAATAATTGTCCATTTTTGTTTTATGGTTGGGAAGCCGGAAGAAATGTATGGCGGTTGAGAGTGAAGTTTGTTATGCATAACCATAAACTGCCTCTTAGACTGCATAACCATAAACTGCCTCCTAGACTGCAAGGTCATCAGTTTGGTATGCATAACCATAAACTGCATTCAACGATAAGTTTTGAATTTCACTTAAAATTAAAGTTTTGATTTGTTTTATTTATATTTATTTTTCTTCCTCTGTACCATGACTTTTAAATTAGTGAGAAAAATTGAATCCCCATTATTTTATACGACCTCTAAATTATTTTGCTTTTATGTTATGTTTAAGTTAATTTTTTGAGAATATATCGATTTATCTCACATATACTTTTATACAAGTTTAACATAATTTTGGTTGAGTTTGTTCGGATCAATATATATGTTATTGTAAAGTATCACAATCCTTATCAAAATGTAACTAATTGAATTTTATGGATTTTATTATATTTTATTTACTCCCTCCGTTCCAAAATAGATGGTCTTTTACTTTTTGGCACGCTTTTTAAGGAGCGGAAAACTTTATAAAATATTATTTTTTTGATTAAAATTTTTATACTATTTTATACTTATTACTAATAAGTATCTAATTATATAAAAAAAATTAATTAAAAAATAATATTTCATAGAGTTTTTCACTCCTTAAAAAGCGTGTCGAAAAGTAAAAGACCATGTATTTTGGAACGGAGGGAGTATTATTTATTTAATATTATTATTTGATTTTTTATATTAATTATATCAACAAATTTTCATTAAAAAATCAAATATTTATAAAACATTATATTAAAGGATATCAAAACGTAACTTATGCAATACATTTGGTTATTTACTCTTTATTGGATAAATAAGTGAAAAAATATTAAACAGTATGTAAAGAAGAGTACTTACTCTTATATGATATACTAAACTATAATTTATTAACAAAACGTGCAAGGGCGTGGGTAACCGTTACAATTTATTTATTAAAGTTACGTGTGTTTCTAATTTTTTTTTTTAAAATAAGTTAAAATCAAACTCGTTTGTCTTTTCAAAATACTTTTAAAATTGTATTCCCGTATTTAGAAAACGGGATTTATAAAATAGTTGTACTCCCGTGTTTGAAAAAGGGGAAGCGTAATTAAAATTGTACTTCCGTTTTTTAAATATGAGAGTACAACCCAGTTTTTAACTCCCGTTTTTTAAAAACGGAAGACAAAACTAAAAGTTGTACTATCGTTTTTCAAACACGGAAGTACAACTTATATTTTGAACTCCCGTGTTTTTAAAAACGGAAGGCAAAAATTAACTTTCCATTTACCCTTCCGTTTTTAGGGCACGGAAGTACAAATTCCTTTTGAGTGCCCACCCCAAATCTTTTGTGGTGGAATTAAAAGATACGCCACTAAACTACACATCAACCGGTTTTGTTTGTGGTAAGTGGGACCCACAACTCTCCCCAATCACAATTCCAACCCACGTAAAGAAGAGCACGCGCCTCGTTTGGAGCGTTAGCCCGGTTTCTACCCAAAGTGGACGGGACCCACTTGAATTTAATTTAAAAAAAAAGAAAATCCCCCTTTTAATCTCACTCATCCATCACAATTAAATCAAAGGTCCACAATTGTGCACAAAGTACACCCTAAGGGGGTGCACAAGTTACCTCTCTCTCTCTCTCTCTCTCTCTCTCTCTCTCTCTCTCTCTCTCTCTCTCTCTCTCTCTCTCTCTCTCTCTCTCTCTCTCTCTCTCTCTCTCTCTCTCTCTCTCTATATATATATATATATATATATATATATATATATATATATATATATATATATATATATATATATATATATATATATATATATATATATATAGGGGAGATATCTAATGAGAAGTAACATTTGGGTGAGAAGATGAGAAGTGAGCCTTATACCCATTAGATTAAAATGATTTTTTTTATATGGATATAGGGGATATATCTAATGAGAAATATATCAATGTTTTTTTTTAAAAAAATTATTTTTTATGCTATTTATCTAGATGGTGATTTATAGTTCATTTTAGGGGTTTTATGCTAATTTAAATTAGTTTTTTCATTCATCATCTAAAAAAATAGCATAAAAAATAATTTTAAAAAAACATTGATATATTTATCATTAGATATGTTCCCTATATCCATATAAAAAAATCATTTTAATCTAATGGGTATAAGGCTTACTTCTCATCTTCTCACCCAAATGTTACTTCTCATTTGATATCTCCCATATATATATATATATATATATATATATATATATATATATATATATATATATATATATATATATATATATATATATATATATATCACAAACAAAAAATTTAAAAAACCACAATTCATAGACAATTAAACCATCCTGATGTTCGTTCAAAATCAAGAGGGTTGTTCACTCAAAATTAATTAACAAGCCAGTGAATCCGGTCGAGCACCATCCGAGTCACCGCCAAGCCAGTCGTAATCCACCAGTCCACCATTAGAGAACTGAGATAAATCGAGCACAAGCAAACGAGAGTCAAAGATGGATAGCTTTAAAAAGGACATTTTGGTCTTTTCATAAATTTTTAACATCAAATTGGATGGAATAGAGGTAGGGGTGATTATCTGTTGACAGAATTATATAAGGGGTGGTTTAGTGAAAGGTTTTGTATAAGGGGTGGTTAAATGAAAAGCCTAGTCAATAAGAGGTGGTTAAATGAAAAGCCTAATCAATAAGGGGTGGTTTAGTGAAATGTTTTGTATAAGGGGTGGTTAAATGGAAAGCCTAATAAATAAGGGGTGGTTTCCTATAAAATTTCCTTTGTTTTTTAAACAAGAAAGAATTTGATTGAATGTCAAAAGAAAACTAGTCAAGAGCATCATTTCAGTTAATACTACAAAGAACAACATCAGAAGGGAAGGAAGAGCCGGAGAAATCGATCACAATGTGAGATAGACAGTCATCAGCTTGGTTGCCATCTCTATAGGTGTGTGAGATCTCGAATTCAGAAAATCATCTCAGGGCGTACAGAGTGTCGGAAATGAGCATCTCTATCTCGCCATCGCAAGAAGCACCCGCATTAAGACACTTAATAATTATGAGATTATCATCTTCAATGCAGATACGCATAATATTGAGTTCAACTGCTTTCAGAACATCCTTCCATAGACTGAAACATTCAAAGCCGATGACAGAAGGGAAAGGAGAAATACCAAATTCTGCAAAAAGAACACTACCCTTGTTGTCACGAATGAGAAATCCGTAAGAGCTGGTGTAGTTGCTAGTGGAGAGGGTCCAGTTGTAGTTTAATTTGCACCACTGAGTTATGGGATTCGTCCACTTAGTTAGGCGTTTTCTGGCCTTCCGTGGCACAATAGTTTTCTTCTGTATGTCTTGTTCCATGCTTGCCGTCGGTTTTTGCCTTCTCTTAGTTAGATGTAACGGCTCGGGATTATGATTCTCGGGTTACGTTTCGAGAGATGAAACTGTCGTTAGAATATTGCACTCCGAGTACAGGTTGAATGTTTGAAACCTAAGATTATTAGTTTAAAGTGTGATTTCGCACCCAAATCCGTAAGGATCGTTGGAATCCCTAGGGTAAAACCCCTTGTACCCGTTCTAAATCTATGTCACGGAAAATCCATTTATCATGCAAAACCAGCAAAAGTCTAAAAATGATACATAGCGTGCCACAACAGAGCCAGGTCGAAACGTAATCAGACCAGTATCAAAACCCAAAGTCATGAAAGTCTGGTGAATTCATAGTCTGAGACGCTCACTCTCCGGCATGCAGAGAACTTAACCCCCGCTCACAGAGACAAACAACATTAGTAGTCATAAGCATAATATATACCTAAAAAAAGATGTGGGCATAGGATCAAATCGAGGCCCGCACTTGGCTATTTCACCACAGATAAGCATACACATACACTAAGCTAATATCATGCTTATAGTGCAGGACAAGAATATTAAAACACAAGCATGCCCGCAATTTATATGAGTGCAAAATAATAAATAGGGCCCTAGCACAAAATGCCAAGTGACATATTCCTCTCCTACCTCCACCCCCTTCCCGATAGGGTGGAGACTGGCCAGTTCACGAATGCATTCCATTCCATTATAATCGAATAAGGCCCGCAAACCCAACCTGTAACCATATATATGAATAAATCACGCAGACAACTCTCGCAATCATGCTCGTAATATATGTAAAGGTGATGCCATCTGACTCGAATGACTCAGGACGAGACCCTATGAGACCGGGCCGTCCTATGACCCTAGCAAATACTCTAGTTACTTCACGGATAACGATCATTCTATTTACATGCGCATACAGAATAAGAATGCTCGTTCGTCAATGCAACCTAGCATGATACTGCATGACATGCTGATATGATATGCAAGCACCTAGTACGTCATGTACATATAAGCATAGAAGGTCTGATAAATCTGAGTAAGCTCTGAAGATACTTACTTGGCTAGCAGAACCACAAAATAGGAACCCGAAGCACAACAAGCACAATCACAGAGTATCACCTAAATACATAACGAGAATACACTGAGTATACTTCCATAGCCACTCTGAACACATATATCAACACTCATACAAGTAGATAAATAAACAATTTCGCATCCGACATACTTGCATCTTATCATGATTAACCAGCTCTCATCTCATACCGTATTCAACATATATAATCCGCCATCTCATCAACTTAAGATAACCACCATATCATACTTAGCCAAATTCGCATATTACTTTTCCATACTCATGCTTAGCATATAAATATGTATATTGATAACTCCACTCCTTTGATGAAAATCGGAATCAGTTTCAAAGGCTTTGACAGATAGTTTGTGTCAAAGGTCTTGACGATACATCCGTGTTGATGAAACACAAAACCTGCACGTTATTATATTATGTCCGAATATTATATGTTATTATATGCTTCCAGATATTATTATATATATGCACTAACATTTCAGGAAGCTTTTGAAATTATATCTCCTTCCTTGAGCTGAATAACGTGGAGAATAAAATCGGAGATCATGGCTTCAGAGTTTCCATGAATAGAAGATTGTGTAGATAGCCATGATCAGCCCAGCCGTTGGAGAAGATTCCTTCCTCAAGTGACGCCGATGATCTTCACTATATAAAGGAGATGAAGAAGAGAGAGAGGATGGACATACATTCACGAATATCATTGCACAATCAGCCCTCAAGTTTATGATCTCTCTTTAGTGTATTCTCTCTGCTTGGTCTTAAGAGTCTTATATTTTGTTTCAAAGCATTTGAGAGATACACAGTGAGCTTGTAGGATATATTTGGAGAGAGTGTTATACTCAAGAGTTTGTAACTCAGGAAGTTGACACTAGGCGATTGATTCACTAAGTGTAAGAGGATTGTACTAGATAGCTGAGAGAGGTGGGGCTCTTCTAGATTGGTCTAGGACTCCAAGGGAACGTGAGTTGGCTAGATTGCAATTGTATAGGAGAGAGTCTTCTCGGTGAGCTATTAGGATCCTAAGTATTTGATGCAACTCGAAGGATCGAACCAACAAGTTTCAAAGCTCCAACCGAGCACGATAACAAAATTTGACACACGTGACTATTTTATTTGGATTTTTCTAGATTTATGGGAAAATAAAAACAAGATATGGATGGCTAAATCTAAGAGCATCTCACCCATAGACTTACCAAACTCGCTCTCTCACTCGTCGGCATCTCACTCCCGAGCAATCAAGCCTTTGTTTGAACAACTCTAACAAACATCTCACCGGAAAGAGTTAGACAAACGGAACCATTCCTCGGCCTCTCACTCCGGAATGGGGTGTCAAAATGGCATCTCACCAAATCAACCAAACACACACACTTTTTTCCAAAAATTCTCAACTCTAATCTTATTTCTCATGAAAAAGGTTTAGGCATTTTATAGCCTTAAACAAGCTACAATTAAAACGATAAATTAAAGACGGAAAACATGAAAAGTCTCTCGGGAATTGATGGAGAATAAAGACCAGCCCCCTAGTGGAAAATGGAGGGTTGGATGTCATAATTAAGTGTCAAAACCATCAAGTTCCATTGAATGAATCCCGTTCAACGCCTCTTCATCTATTCCGACTTCATTCAATGCGTCGGGAAAACTGTCCAGATTTTGAACTGCTGAATGATTGCCAATTTCGGACCTCTTTTTGGATGATTTCGGAATTTTTCTCTTCATGAAAGATGTAGCCCTTCGAATTAGCTTTCCAACAAGTATTCATAGACCTTCATCGAACAAATATAGCTCCTGTTATGACTAAAACACCGAACATGTGTCGAAAGAGCTCGGATCACATCAGTATTGTGAATCAATAAAAGCCGGTTGAATCCTAGGGTTGTGGAGGAACCCTAGGCGGGGACGTAGGCCAAGTTCGTGGTGAACCTCGTTAACAATTCGTTGCGTCCTTTACTTATTGCTTTACCATATTTCCGCATTTGTTCGAATTGTATAACTTATTTGTGATTCAGTTTTTCCAGAGAAAAGATTAAGTCTAATCTCAAAGGGTTTGGCACGAGCTTCAAAAGTCTTGAGATTACCAGAGAAAAACTGGCATACTCTATTCAACCCCCCTTCTAGAGTATCTTTATATTACTTTGTTATACTTTATCGAACCTTCATATATCATCCTCATCATAAGTAACTAACCTTTAATCTCTTATAATAAATCCCCACAAGTCACATGCCGTTAGTCAAACGATCATATTATCATGCTAGTTAGTCATCGAACAAGTCGGGTTCCCAAGTTAGTCCCAAAACCGTTTCTAAATCCGTGTCAAACAGTTAAGAATTCTGACCCTTAAAAATGCTCGCCAAATTCCTTTTTCAATTTATTTGTTAAATAACTTTCCGATCTTGAAATTCTTTTCCAAGTTTCCTTATAAATCTTCAAGTCCAAATAATATAATATTTTATTTTAAATACCATTAAATATTTAAATAAATAAACGGATAAACCCGAACGGAACCAAAACCGCTAATCTATATCTCCTAACCGACTCAATATTATAACAATGATATAAATTAGTAAAGAGGTGGGGCCTATAAGTCCCTTCTTCATCCCGATTCAAACTCCCGCCATGGCTCCTCTGCTTCCTCGGGCCACCCGCTGCGACGCCTTGCTCGACCTCGCTTGCCTACACTCACTCATGCCATCTCGCTCGTCCGTCTGCACTCGCTCGTCCGTCTGCGCTCGCTCCTCGCTTACTGATCGACGCTCGCTCGTGCTCTCGACCTCGCTCAGCCTTGCCTCGCATCGCTGCTCACCCCTGATCGCATGCCTCTCTTGAGCTCGAGCTCACCCAATGGTCCCGCACTCAGCCCTCTCTCACTCCCGACTAATCTAAACATCGAATGAAGCACGAATTCGAATCTAGGAAGGAAGGAAATGGCATAAGCTCGCCAAGGTATTCGCGACTTCGGAGCTCTCGATTGGAGTTCTGGGCGTCGCTGGAGGCTCACGATGGCTCGTTGGACCTGCGTCGGGCATGGATGAGCGTGATGATGAAGATTGAGGACGAAGTCGACCGAAAATGGAGGCGAATGACTTACCGAACGGAGTTCGCGCTCAAACGGGGTGGTGGAGCTTTGGTGGCTCTGGTGGGATGAAATGTCGTGTGTTTTACCTCGCCAAAAATAATGATTCCCAAACTATAAAAAACTAACTAGTAAACTAGTATAGCAGATAAGTAAGGGGTCGAACCCCACAGAGAAACAAGTACTTCAATGCAATACGTGTTTATCAATTATGACACTAACAAAGGACTAAGGATATAATTATATAAATGAAGATAGATAAGGCAAATAAACTAAGATAAAGATGTTAGCAAGAGCGAATCAAAGATAGAAGAATAGAGCATATGGTTTCACATACAATTCACAACATTGGTTGATTTACTTGATCCTTGAGTTGATATCAATATTATTCCTAATTAAGCCTATGTCGAATTGACTAAAGTTGAAGGATCCGCAGAGATACAATTACCTTATTCAATATCACTAAAGAATAGCATTTGGTGGGATGAAATGTCGTGTGTTTCACCCCGCCAAAAATAATGATTCCCAAACTAACAAACTAACTAGTCAACTAGTATAACGGATAAGTAAGGGGTAAAACCCACAGAGAAACAAGTACTTCAATGCAATATGTGTTTATCAATTATGACACTAACAAAGGATTAGGGATATAAATGATGATAGATAAGGTAAATAAACTAAGATAAAGATGTTAGCAAGAGCGAATCAAAGATAGAAGAATAGAGCATATGGTTTCGCATACAATTCGCAACATTGGTTGATTTACTTGATCATTGAGTTGATATCAATATTATTCCTAAGACTATGTCGACTTGACTAAAGTTGAAGGATCCACAGAAATACAATCACCTTATTCAATATCACTAAAGAATAGCATTAAACACTCAAGTACTTAAACCAATTGGCACATTGATTAAATGCAATTAAGACAGATAGGCGCAAACCGAACTCAGCCCTAATCGAATCTACGCAACATAGATAAATTGTTATCATCCACTACAAAGGCATAGAAATATCACTAAATCAATGACTTGTTTTGCTATTGAGAAACCAAGAACGGATTCATAGCATAGAGGCAAACTCTAACTCGATGCGCGATCATAGAAAGAATCACAAATATAAACAATGAAGAACAAGATGATAAATAAAACCATAAATAATATAGAAATCAAGTCTCACAATCTAACAATCAAGTCTTGAATCATAGCAAAACCACAAGAATTCTAGGCCAGCATAAGGAACCATGAATCCCTGAACTTAAATCCTCTCATCTCTCTTAGAGTTAATGGAGAATATAACTTGAATAAAACCTACTGAAATATGTCTAATATAGGCATACTTTCTTCGGCCAAAAAATCCTAGGAAAGATAGATAAAAGTTTCTATAAAGATACACTGGGTTGCGTATCGCAAATCCGGAACTGACGAGACGGCGGGCACCGTCCGTAGAGTGCTGATAGCTTCGACAAACTGAACTTGTAACACACTTTCTGGAGTCATCCTTTGTCCTATTGATGTATATGAATATGCTTTGGAAAGATCTTTCCAAGAACTACGATTCTCATGAAGACAACATAAGCTAATTCCAACTTTTCAGAACCTTAAAGATGGGATTTCTCCATGTTGTTCATTCATGCTCTTGTTCCTTAGCTCTTCTTTGTCCATTTTCTCCATTCTTTCTTCACATTTCGATGCCGGATCTTATAACCTACAAATACACACTAGAAACCATATATTCCACACTTCGAATACCAAATGACCAATAATATGAATAAGCTTATTAAACACGCAATATGAATACTTAATACACCTAAGACTACCTATAAATGACCATATAAAATATGCATTATCAGGCTCGGTGGTGGCGACGGGAAGTCTTTCGGGACGCTGCAGGGCGCTCATCAACGTTGGGAAAGGTGCGGGATGGTGCTGTTGATGCTGCCCTTCAAGGAGCAAGGAGGGACAATGGTGGTCGACGGTGACTGAGATGGTGATGTTGGTGATGGCGATGATGACCGAGATGGTGGTGATGTGAAGGAGGGATGGTGGTGGTGATGTGAAATGGTGAAGGAGGCGATGATGAAGCTGCGAGGAGAGGGAGCGAGGAGGATGATAGTGAATGACGGTGATGATGGAAATTTACAAGGAGAGAGAGTGGAACGACGATGGTGAAAATGATGGGGTAAGGGGGATTTGAAAGGGGTATGGCGAGTGATGGGAGTGGGTGAGAATTAGGTAGAGTGTGGAATTGGTTAAATCAATACTCGGAAATAAATCATAAATACGCGAATTTCGAACCTCGAAATTTATTCCCGAATGTTAATTTCCTCGAATCTCGCTTTCTCGATCAATTAGATTTTTAAAATCGAAAAGAATATCGCCAAACAAAATTATTTTAAATTCTTGAGGTGAAAGGACGGAATCGTTCGCAAACATTTTCAATTCAGGTCGAAATCCGCTCAACGAGTTTTAAATCCAATTTAAATTCATTTTTAAATTCATTTTTTTTCTTCTGAAAATTAGGATTTGAAAATTCGAGCATTTACATCATCTACCTCTAAAAATAAGTCTCATCCCCGAGACTAAAATTATTTTCAAACAAGGGGATAAAGTTTGAAATTGGTGAGTACAAGGATCATGCCATTGATCCCGTAAGAACCTCATAAGTTCCCTTTGATATTCTCAGAGTACCGTTTTCGTGATCATAATATCCCTAATAGGTCGTAGAAAGAATATGATGTGGGCCCCTACCACTAGGTATTAGCAAGCACTCTACAGGTGCCCCCATAAAATGCTTGTACTCACTTAGTGGGGCGTTATAATGAAAAACTCGGGTTGTTTTAGTTTTTCTCAAAATCCAAGTTAGTCTATTTAAAGCATCGTTCAAATAGTTTGAATCTGACGTTAGTCAAAACATTCACAACTTCCCAATCATCTTACCATCCACCTCTAAGACTAACCCCATATTCTCTTCCTAGGTTCCAAATCAGAATCGGATTTCAATGATTCAGCTCCTATCATTTCTATCATCAAGCATCATATATAAAATAGCAATCATATCTCACGTTTAATAACCTGATGTTGTTGCAGGAGTTGGTCAAGTATAGATATCAAATAAAGTTCAGATAGACTCCCCTGTCTCAGCAAATAAATACAAGACTTCCTCCCGTTGTAGTAAGAGAAAAGTCAGGATCGAATCCACGAGGAAGCACGTCAGCAGTTCTCAGGTAGCTATCAGATTCTCACAACAGCAGCAGAAAAGACAGAAACACAGAAGCAGAAAAGACAAATAAACCCGGCAAGGGCAACTAAAATAAAATGCAGAAACTAAACTAAAGACAGAAAGTAAAGCAAACAAAAGCAAACAAAGCAAAAACTAAAAGCAAAGCAAAGCTTTCGTCGATCTCGACCTATGCCACTCGATCTCGACGAAGAAAAGTAAAGACAGAAATTTGCAGAATCGACAACAGAAGCAAAATCAACTCGACACAGACTAACTCTCCTCGATCTCGACCAAGATCAACTCGAGATCGACAAAGGAATCGTCTAGGTCGACTAAAAACAGTAAAAGACAGAAACTGTAAATTTGCAGAATTTAACGACGGAACTCAGAAATTCGATAAAATAAATCAATATAATAAAAGGACTTCCAAGGCTAGGGTTTCGACACCACAACGATAACCATGCAAAACAACACATAAAGGCATAAAAGATCATGCTTTCCATCAAATAACTTTCGTTCTTAACAACTAGGCACATAGAGGCTCTCGTATAAACCCTAATTGTTACTAACCCTTTTCACATAATTAATCCAAGTTGCATTAAGATCACTTTCGCTTCAATAATACAAACAAGGATCACCTTCAACTCTCGCAAAAGAATCACGCTCTTAGGGATAGAAGACAAATTGCATAAAAGTCTGACCTTTATCGCATCGCCTCACATGGCCACCGTCGGGCTCACCCCAGCCCCAGAAGTGGGTGGACTACTCACTCCTCATTGCAATTGCAGACATTGATTTGATGAAAGAAACTAAATTGCATAAACTAAATTCAAAGCTTTTGACAATTCTGGCAATCAACTTTCGTAAAAAGCCAAAACCCTAAAAACCTTCGAACTCCCTAAACTTCTCTGTGGAACTAACTACTTGTCTCTGAATGATGAATGATAATAAAGATGCCTAATGCTCAGCCCCTAGGGCTTTATTTATAGCCTTCTAATCCCCGCTAATCAAGGAAAGAAGATATATATCTTTATCTAAAACTATATCTAAAAGCCTTTAAAGATAAATAAATGTTTAATGGAATTAAATCCATAAGGAAAGAGATAAAACTAATGTAGGAAAGTCTTCATGATGATAGATCTTCTTCCATAGATAGAATCGGATAGATCTCGGATAGAATTCAGCAACTTTGTGCCCAAGGAACTCAATTCTACTCGGACAAGGCCACGTCGAGAAGGTTCTGGAACTGGGCTCTTGTCGACCTCGAGTAGGGCTCGTCGAAGTCGAGTTGACTTGCTCGTCTCGGCTTGCTCTGCTCGATGTGGCTCGGAGTTTCTCGGTCTTGGGCTCCTGGGTGCTTGTCGATCTCGAGTAGTCTTCCTCAAGCTCGAGTGGGATGGGTCCTCGACTAGGCTCCTCGGGTGACTCTACTCGGCCTGGCTCGGACATGCTCGGACAAGGACTCAGGTGCTCGTCGATCTCGATGAGCCCTAGTCGACCTCGAGTAAGGTTGGCCGAGTAGGTATTCTCGAGCTGCTCCATCCGCTGGCGGCGGGTGGCTTGGTCCGCGGCAGCGAGTTCTCCTTTCCGCGGCAGCGAGTCTCGCCTGGTCGTCCTCGGCTTCGTCCTCGGCTTCGTCCTCGGCTTCGTCCTCGGCTTCGTCCTCGGCTTCTCGGGCAGCTGCTCCTCGTCGACTCCGGGCATGGGTGTCTGGGCTTCGTCGATCTCGACCAGGCTTAGTCGAGATCGAGCTGGGTCCGGAGTCTGGGTTGTCTGGTTCTCTCGATCAGGCTTGGCTCGACTAAGCTGGCTCAGTCCCGGCTAGTCGAGCTCGACCAGGACTACTCGAGATCGAGTAGCCTGGGTTCCTAGACTTGTTCCGTTGCTTTGACCTTGGACTTCTGTAGTTGTTTTCCGAGCTTTTCCGACCTTTTGTAGAATTGCTGTAAATGCCTCGATTTTTGCGATTTAAACAGAAACTTGTGTAGATTCCATAATTTTGGCAAATAAACACTAAATACGCAGATTCTGTACTATCTTAGCTCAAATGTATGAAATGTATACAGAAATCGATATAAAAGTTACTTTAAAACATGGCAAATTCAGCTCACAACAAACACCCCATACTTAAGCTTTCTTGTCCTCAAGCAATACTTTTATTTGTTATTCAGGGGAAGAATTCAAACTCTCAACATCTTAGATTCATTCTCATATGTCCCTGCAGTCAATTACCATCCTCGAAAAGGTACTAGTGTCACAGATTCATGCATGTGCAAATATATCAAAGCAACATCTACTCACAAAAGGAGGGTTATGCAAAAACAATTCATGTGACAAAGCATTGATAATCAAGAAGACTTTAATTTAAGCTCATGAAGGAGTAGATTGGTAAAAGGCTAAAGGTGGGCAATTTTTGGCAATGTGGTGCTTTTGATCCGGGGAAATGGATTACTTTCCAAATTTTGATTTTCATACCACATTCTTTCTCCATATGATTCATCACCTTTCATATTGCTTTTCTCAATAATCATGCTTTTACCTCTCTGACCTTAGCACTGCCTTCTCGCGAGTCGCAAACATGGGTGTCATGAATGGCCCCGGATACTTAGTGCTTTGGACTCCTCACAGTGTGTCCCATCTCTCCAAACTATTATCTCAGAGAGCAGGGTCAATCTACCTTTATCTCCTGAGGTGATTGGATTTTCTTTCACTCATTAAATTTTCCATATATTGCAAACAATTTCCTTCCAAACTCCAAATATTGATAATAATCACAATAACCATATAACATCTCCATAATGTAACATCATTCTCAAAAAACTCCCCGGATAGGGTAATAAGGTAAAGAATGGCAATATTTGGATCATGTGGAGCAATATTTGACATAAGGCATATTATGGCTTTTGTGATGCATAAGCATAGGTAAGGCTAGGATATAACAATATGAGCATTATATGGAAATATAAAGTCTTCCATCATCTTATCATGCAACATGTCAAAAGCAACATCAAATTTTACCTCCTTTCATGGTTTTCAAGAAATAATGCATTTCATTGTGACTTCCCTTTACTAGGCAATTTCATGCTATATCTCTAATGAATCCAATTTTGCATCGTCGAGTCCAATATAAGCTTCCATGACATTATTCAAAATTTTCAATGGGGGTCATTTTTCAAATTTTTTTGGAAAACATGCTTATAAGCTCATAATTCAATAATGCATTCCAAAAATAGCCATGTAGCAATTCTAAAGTATAAATTTTTAATATGCACACATAATGTCAAATATGGAAAATATGCATGAAGTAAGCCCTTCCCCCACCCCATACTTAAACATTACAGTGTCCTCACTGTATAAAAACAAGGGTAAAGAAAGAAACTCACAAGACAGGTGTGCAGAGCTGCATAATTTCGACTGGAGCACCTCCTTAGCAAAATTGCTTGGTTCTATCCATTGACCTGAAAATGTGGAAGACATATACCAACAAAACAAAAACCAAAAAAAAACCAAAAACAATGTCCAAATCCAAAACAAAGTCTTAAATGTCCTAAAAAGTCTATGTACATGCTCTAGATTTTATAGTCGCTAGGCCGACTTTCCATTTAGCTCAAGGTGGCATCTGTAGGGCCCATGTAGCTTGGGCTTCAAATAGGACTCCATTCTTGTTCATTAGTTGTAGTCCTCCAGAATGGATCTTGTTCACCACGAACGGTCCCATCCGCTTCTTGTTGAACTTGTTTGGGAACCAATGATCCTTTGATTTAGAGACATAGAGCTTGTCTCCAACTTCATACTCCTTAGGCCCATCATTGGAAATCCTGCACAATCGCACATACCAAGGCAAACCTCTCCCATGTATAGATAAATCTTTGATGGAAATAGGAGAAGAAAGATCCATACCTTGGCTGACTTTCGCGGAGACGGAATCGGGGACCACGGTGTTTGGTCGATCTCGACTAGGGCTCCTCGAGATCGACGAGTCTGCTGGCTTTGGTGGTGGTCTGCTCGAAGAAGCTGAAGTCGAGGAAGACAGGGCCTGGTCGACCACGAGTGGGCTGGTCGACCTCGAGTAGGGATCTGGTCCTGGTTGCTGCATCGTCGAGGAAGAAGCCGTCGATGAGGACTGGATCTTGTCGACCT
The DNA here is from genome assembly GCA_037127255.1 of Persicaria tinctoria. Taxonomy (NCBI): domain Eukaryota; kingdom Viridiplantae; phylum Streptophyta; class Magnoliopsida; order Caryophyllales; family Polygonaceae; genus Persicaria; species Persicaria tinctoria. Next base: position 32,770,872 of record JBANSL010000012.1, on the reverse strand, counting down.
CGAGTAAGGTGGTCGAGATCGACAAAGGTTCTGCCCCTGGTGTCTCCAGCGTCGAGGAAGAAGAAGCCGAGGCCGTCGAAGAGTGGTCGATCTCGACAAGCTGCTTGTCGATCTCGACTAGAGATGGGTTGTCAGGCGGCTTCTGTGTCGAGGAGGCAGGAGTCGAGTTAGCCGTGGTCTGGTCGATGTCGACGAGTCTGGTCGACCTCGACGAGTTTTCTGCTCCGGGTGGCTTGCTCATCGACGATGGCGGATCTGGCGGTGCCCAGTGGTAGTCGACCTCGACGAGGGTTTGGTCGACCTCGAGTAGACTCGGCTTGACCCCATACTTAGCTCCTTTGTTCTCCTTAAGGATTGCCATGATCTCCTCCACCTGGGCCTCCATGTCCCTCTTTTCTAGCTCCTCGGGGGTCATATTCCTGATCTTGGGTTCCCCGCAGGTGATGTAGCCAGCTGAGATAGATTTGACCTCTTCCATGGGACCCGTATGCTGTTCAGTTTTGTTGAAGGAATACTCAATCACTTCATCGCTGATGTTGAAAGTGAGCACTCCTTTCCGTACGCTTATATTGGCATCCACCGTTGCCAAGAATGGTCTCCCTAGAATAATTGGACAAGCAGGGTCTTCTTGCATATCAATAATTAAGAAATCAGCAGGAACGAAGAATTTACCTACTTGTACTGGGACGTTTTCCACCATGCCTGTTGGAATGACCACCGTGTTGTTGGCCATGTATAGTCTAGCATCCACAGGCTCCAGAGCACCTATCTTAATCTTGGACCAAATCGTTAAAGGCATAACACTAACACTGGCCCCAAGATCACATAAAGCATTAATTTTGTATGGACCAAATCCAATAGTTATAGCAAACTTACCTGGATCCGGCCGCTTTTCCAGTATGTCCAGATGGCCGCACTCCTCTGTAATCTCAACCATTGACCGTTTTTTGCTCAGAATCTCCTTCAGGAATTTGACGTAGGATGGCATTTCATTGAGAGCTTCTGTGAAGGGGATGGTGACATTCAGCTTCTGAAGCATCTTGATGAAGCGCTGAAACTTTTTCTCTGCGGGATCCTTTAGAGATTTCGTGGGGAAAGGCATCTTCTTTTTCCGATCAGGAGCCAGAACAGATGTCGGAGGTGTTGCAGATTTCTCGACTTGGGGCTCCTCGACATCGACTACAGGCTTGTCGATATCGACTGGATTTGGTTCAGTCGAGTGGCTGGGCTGTGCAGACGAAGATTCTGGCAATTTCTCCTCGAGGTCGACAAGTCCTTTGTCGAGGTCGACTACGGCTTTGTCGAGATCGACTACCTTCTTGTCGAGGTCGACTTGTTGTTCTTCGTCCTGTTGCTTCCCAACCTCTGGCTCTTGAAGTTGATGGCCGTTTCTGAGTTTTACTGCAGCGATGTGTCCAGTCTTTCCCTTTGGATTTGGTTCTGAAGATCCAGGGAGAGTGCCTGACTGTCTAGGAATTCCTGCTGCCAGCTGACCAATCTGTGTATCAACTGATTTCCTCCAGATATCAATCTCCCCAAGCCTAGAGTTGACACCTTGCATCTGAGTGTAGACGGAGTTGAAAGATTGCCTAGTTTCAGCGTGATTCCTCCGCATCTCCTCCAGGACTGTCTGTATATCATCCTTTTTCTGTTCCCGTTTTGGATGTCCTGGAGCTCTGTAGGGCGGGGGGTTCCTGGGGACACCTTGGTTCCATTGCTACTGTTGACCCCTTTGGTCTCCCATGTAGCGACTGGGACCCCCTGCGTAAGCTGCCTCTTCATGATATTCTGCCAGCCTGACTTGCTCTGTGTGTGGGCACTCAGTAGTGGTGTGCCTTTGCGATCCGCATTCAATGCAAGGCTGGTTGATAGAGAGATATTTCACTTGTTTGAGGAGCTTCTTATTCTGGTCTCTGTAGTATTGCTCCCTAACATCTGGGTCAATCTCCTTTGGAGGCTCATATAGGGGCATAGAAGGTGCTGGCCTGCCGTAGGAGTTCTCATCATAGTTTGAAGTAGCCCCATATTTGTTATCATAATTGGTGAGCTTGTCCAGCACACCCCAGGCGTCAATTGGTGGCATCGTCAGGAACTCATAGCGAGTGTAATGGTTGATTCTATCCTTAGTGCCTTGATCAAGAGAGTTGAAGAAGATCTCTTGAATGACGTAGGGCGGCTGTCCATGAGTAGGGCAAGATCGCAGAAGTTCCTTGTAGCGCTCCCATGCCTTTGCCAGCGGTTCCCCTTGCTTCTGTCTGAAGGCTGTGATTTTCTGGCGGAGATGTGCTGTTTTGGCAGGTGGGAAGAATTTGTTCAGAAACTCTTGCTCTACTTGGGCCCATGTTGTCAGTGATCTTGGTTTTAGTCCTTCCAGCCATTTCAGTGCAGGACCAGCGAGAGACCAGCGAAAAGCTTTCATCTTGACATATTCCAGCGTGGTACCTTCAGCAAGAGTACGACACATATCAGAAAAGTTGGTAATATGCTCAAGAGGACACTCATTAAATCTGCCATAAAAGGCATTATTTTTAAGCTCTATAAGAAATTGAGTGCGAATTTCAAAGGAGTTATCAGGGATCAGAATCGCCGATTCAGGCACGACGAGAGTGGGATGCATATAATCCTCAGCAGTGGTTGGATATTGGGCAAGCTCAGCTTCCGCTTGCCCTGCGCGTTCAACTTCTTGCTCCCTTGCTGCTCTATCAGCGGCGAGAGCAGCATCCCTGGCGGCTAGATCCCTGGTGAGCCTTGCGATCAGCTGTTCCTGTGTTTCCGCAGCTGCCATGGCTCTTTGTAGTTTGGTTCTGATGTGAAAAAGGCGTTCCGGTTCGTCTAAGGCGTCAAACTCAGGTGTTTGACCAGAACGTCGCATACACCTGAAACGTAACTCAAAGAAACAGTGAGATCCGACTACCTAAGGCGCGAATGATTGCTTCCCCGGCAACGGCGCCAATTTGTTGTTGCAGGAGTTGGTCAAGTATAGATATCAAATAAAGTTCAGATAGACTCCCCTGTCTCATCAAATAAATACAAGACTTCCTCCCGTTGTAGTAAGAGAAAAGTCAGGATCGAATCCACGAGGAAGCACGTCAGCAGTTCTCAAGTAGCTATCAGATTCTCACAACAGCAGCAGAAAAGACAGAAACACAGAAGCAGAAAAGACAAATAAACCCGGCAAGGGCAACTAAAATAAAATGCAGAAACTAAACTAAAGACAGAAAGTAAAGCAAACAAAGCAAAAACTAAAAGCAAAGCAAAGCTTTCGTCGATCTCGACCTATGCCACTCGATCTCGACGAAGAAAAGTAAAGACAAAAATTTGCAGAATCGACAACAGAAGCAAAATCAACTCGACACATACTAACTCTCCTCGATCTCGACCAAGATCAACTCGAGATCGACAAAGGACTCGTCTAGGTCGACTAAAAACAGTAAAAGACAGAAACTGTAAATTTGCAGAATTTAACGATGGAACTCAAAAATTCGATAAAATAAATCAATATAATAAAAGGACTTCCAAGGCTAGGGTTTCGACACCACAACGATAACCATGCAAAACAACACATAAAGGCATAAAAGATCATGCTTTCCATCAAATAACTTTCGTTATTAACAACTAGGCACATAGAGGCTCTCGCATAAACCCTAATTGTTACTAACCCTTTTCACATAATTAATCCAAGTTGCATTAAGATCACTTTCGCTTCAATAATACAAACAAGGATCACCTTCAACTCTCGCAAAAGAATCATGCTCTTAGGGATAGAAGACAAATTGCATAAAAGTCTGACCTTTATCGCATCGCCTCACATGGCCACCGTCGGGCTCACCCCAGCCCCAGAAGTGGGTGGACTACTCGCTCCTCATTGCAATTGCAGACATTGATTTGATGAAAGAAACTAAATTGCATAAACTAAATGCAAAGCTTTTTACAATTCTGGCAATCAACTTTCGTAAAAAGCCAAAACCCTAAAAACTTTCGAACTCCCTAAACTTCTCTGTGGAACTAACTACTTGTCTCTGAATGATGAATGATAATAAAGATGCCTAATGCTCAGCCCCTAGGGCTTTATTTATAGCCTTCTAATCCCCGCTAATCAAGGAAAGAAGATATATATCTTTATGTAAAACTATATCTAAAAGCCTTTAAAGATAAATAAATGTTTAATGGAATTAAATCCATAAGGAAAGAGATAAAACTAATGTAGGAAAGTCTTCATGATGATAGATCTTCTTCCATAGATAGAATCGGATAGATCTCGGATAGAATTCAGCAACTTTGTGCCCAAGGAACTCAATTCTACTCGGACAAGGCCACGTCGAGAAGGTTCTGGAACTGGGCTCTTGTCGACCTCGAGTAGGGCTCGTCGAAGTCGAGTTGACTTGCTCGTCTCGGCTTGCTCTGCTCGATGTGGCTCGGAGTTTCTCGGTCTTGGGCTCCTGGGTGCTTGTCGATCTCGAGTAGTCTTCCTCAAGCTCGAGTGGGATGGGTCCTCGACTAGGCTCCTCGGGTGACTCTACTCGGCCTGGCTCGGACATGCTCGGACAAGGACTCAGGTGCTCGTCGATCTCGATGAGCCCTAGTCGACCTCGAGTAAGGTTGGCCGAGTAGGTATTCTCGAGCTGCTCCATCCGCTGGCGGCGGGTGGCTTGGTCCGCGGCAGCGAGTCTCGCCTGGTCGTCCTCGGCTTCGTCCTCGGCTTCATCCTCGGCTTCTCGGGCAGCTGCTCCTCGTCGACTCCGGGCATGGGTGTCTGGGCTTCGTCGATCTCGACCAGGCTTAGTCGAGATCGAGCTGGGTCCGGAGTCTGGGTTGTCTGGTTCTCTCGATCAGGCTTGGCTCGACTAAGCTGGCTCAGTCCCGGCTAGTCGAGCTCGACCAGGACTACTCGAGATCGAGTAGCCTGGGTTCCTAGACTTGTTCCGCTGCTTTGACCTTGGACTTTTGTAGTTGTTTTCCGAGCTTTTCTGACCTTCTGTAGAATTGCTGTAAATGCCTCGATTTCTGCGATTTAAACAGAAACTTTTGTAGATTCCATAATTTTGGCAAATAAACACTAAATACGCAGATTATGTACTATCTTAGCCCAAATGCATGAAATGTATACAGAAATCGATATAAAAGTTACTTTAAAACATGGCAAATTCAGCTCACAACACATGACATATCATTTTACCAAGGATCTACACACAACTACCAAGCATAAGCACGCGATCAAAAAAATACTACCAACGAATCCCTAATCTAACTAAGCAAAACTCACCGTACTCGCGAGGTCAAGGAAATATCTACACTCGGCTAAAAATAAGGCGCAAGCAACTCGTCTAGAACATCCCCATAGCTAGCCTGGATACTCTCCTCGGTCTCCCATATGGCCTCTTTAGGACTCCTCCTAGACCACTGAACTAGAAGCAAAGGAACCTACCTTTTCCTAAGCCTATTGACACGATGGTCAAGGACCCTCATCGGACGCTCTACAAAGGTATGGTCGGGCTCGATCTGGAGGTCCGAACAATCAAGGACGTGGATAGGGTCAGGGACATACTGGTGAAGTTGGGAGACATGAAAAATGTCATAAACACCGGCCAAGGATGGGGGCAAACTAAGCGATAGGCTACCTCGACAACACGATTGCAACATATCCTCCAAGGTCTGAATCATCCTCTTGCTTTGCCTTTTTTTTTAGGATGATAAGTTGTACTAAAATGCAGTCTAGAATCTAGGCCCTCTTGAAGCCGATGCCAAAAACTCGAGGTGAAACGTCCATCTCTATCAGATACGATCCTCTCAGGTACCCCGTGAAGCCTCACGATTTGGCGAATGAACTCCTCAGCTAACCGCGATGCTAGCCAAGTCTCCTGAATCACAATGAAGTGAGCTGACTTGGTCAACCTATCGACTACCCAGATAGCGTCGAACCCTCTGACATCCCGTCTCAGTCCCATCGATGAAGAAATCCATGGAGATGTCTGTCCACTTCCACTCGGGAACTGAAAGCGATCTGACAAGTACTCCCAACCTCTGATGCTCAATTCGAACCTATTGGGGAGCCTAACATCTATCTACAAAATCTGTGATATTCGCTCGTATCCCTGCCACAAATAATACCTCCTCAAATCTTGATACATCTTATTCGTCCCTGGATGGAGAGAATAAGGAGTGGAGTGAGCCTTCTGCATGATCATTTGCCTCAGATTTGATGTCGACGAAAGTACAACCCTGCCATGAAAGGTCAGCATCCCATATGCTCTCTCTACAAGCTCTCTAAAATGACCCTGAGCCATCCGCTCCCTCAGGACTGCAATCTCCGGACAATCTGCCCGACTCCGATGAATCTCCTCGGTCAACTCAGCCTGAACCTCCAAGAACGACAACTTTCCACTCTCTCGCTAAACCCAAACCTCGAAGCCGCATCACATCAAATCTATCTGCAAGTCCCTCTGAGCTGTAAGCCTAGCAACTAACGCCTCCCGGTGAGTCTTCCTACTGAGCGCATCTGCCACCACATTGACCTTCTCTGGGTGAAAAAATATGTCCAAGTCATAGTCCTTTAGAAGCTCTAACTATCGTCTTTGTCGCCTATTGAGCTCCTTCTGAGTGAAAGTATACTTCAAGCTCTCGTGATCCATCGTTACCTTGCATGAAGTGTTGTACAAGTAATGCCTCCAAATCTTCATAGTATGAACTACAACTACCAACTCCAAGTCAGGGACGGGATAAGACACCTTTGCAGACTTCAACGTGAAGCATAAACGATGCCCCGATCTCTCTTTTTGAAGCAGAACACATCCCATGCCGAAACTTGAAGCATCTGTGTAGATGACAAAGTCCTTAGTCTCATCTAGTAATGCTAGAACTGGAGCGGTCATCAGCTTCTCCTTCAGAAGCTCAAAGCTGATTTGACACTCTGCACCCCACTCAAACGGAACATCTTTCTTGAGCAGTTGCATCATCGACCTAGCAAGGCTTGAGAAACCCTAGATGAACCTCCTGTAGTAACTGGCCAACCCCAGAAATGAGCGGATATCCTTGACGTTCTTGGGCACCTCCCAAGAAATGATGTCGTCAATCTTCTTCGAATCCACATCGACTCCCCCAACTGAAATCACATGGCCTAAGAAAGCCATCTCCTTGAGCCAAAACTCACACTTGTTGTACTTTCCATACAACTGATGCTTCCTCGACGTCTCAAGCACAATCCTCAAATGCTCCTTGTGCTTCTCTCTACTCCTCGAGTAGACTAAGATGTCATCGATGAATACGACGACGGATCTGTCCAATTAGTCAATGAACACACGATTCATGAGCTCTAAGAAAGCAGCTGGTGCATTGGTCAACCCAAGCGGCATGACCACGAACTCGTAGTGACCATAGCAGGCCCGAAAAGCGGCCTTCTGGACATCCTCTGACTTCACTCTCAGTTGATAATAACCCAACCTCAAATCAATATTTGAGAGGACAATGTCACCCTGCAACTTGTCCATCATATCATCAATCCTGGGAAAGGGATAACGATTCTTCATCGTCACACAGTTCAACTCCCTGTAGTCGATGCATAGTTTCAACGAACTGTCATTTTTGGCGAACAACATTGGTGCTCCCCAACGCAATGCACTTGGCCTGATGTAGCCCTTCTTGGCCAGCTCCTCTAGCTGAGTCTTCAACTTTGCCTTCTCCATTAGCGCCTTGCGGTAAGAGACTCGTGAAATGGGCATGGTGCCCGACTCGAACTCGATCGCAAAATCGACTTCTCTCGACCGGGGAAGTCTTGGTAGCTCATCTTGAAACACATCTGTGAAGTCTCTGACAACGGAAACACCTGACAAGATGGGGTGTACGCAATCCACCTCTAAAGCATAACATCAATATTCGACGCAACCCTGATCTAAAAGTCTGGCGGCTCTAGCTGTGCTGATGAGCGCCTCGTTCCTTTTGGGGTCGCTCCCCCAAACTTGATGCTCAGTCCCGTCGTATGCCAAGATAGATATCGTCCTCGTCCTCAAGTTGATAATCGCTCCATGACAGTCCATAAAATCCATGCCTAGAATGAGATCATCCATCTTTGGCGTCATGACAATAAGGTCGGCTGGTCACTCACGCTCACCTATACAGATGGAGCACCCTAAAATCTTCCGACTAGTCCTAACCATTTCCCCATCCGCCAGACTAATAGTAAGGGGTGAACCACTCGTGCAACATAGGCTCAGCCTGGCAATGCATGCTTCTGCTATGAAGTAGTGAGTAGCACCAGTGTCAAACAATATAGACAAGCACTCATCATAGAAAAGTATAGTACCTGCAGAAGTAGGAGAAATACGGTCATCAACTCTCATTTGGAATACACGGGGCGGTGGGGGTAATACTAGTCCTCGGCCTCTGGAACTCTGGCCGCGGTCATACCCAGACCCAGATGGTCCTGCAGATGACGATCCTCGACCCTGACCTGGCCTTGATGGCCCTTTGCCTCCATGTCCAGAACCTCTACCTCCTCTGCCTCCTCTGGCATGCATAGCACCAGCTCATCTCCCTTGGCCATGACCTTGCGGATAATTCAGAAGTGGCGGTTAAGGAGCCGTGGGAAGTCTCGGTGGCTGTGTAGGCGGTGGAGCCCTACCTCCTTGGCGAAAATGGGTAGCTCTGTGTCCCATGGTGCCGCAAAAGCAATCTGAACTAGTAGTGGGGGTACTCTCGGTGAAACTCCGTGATATCATCCTCTAAATCCTCCTCCATAGCCTCCTCTCCTAGATCTGTCATCCCCTCGAGCCTCATCCAGTCTCTCTTTATTTGCCTTAGGACGAGAAGTCGTGTATGCAGTCATGAAAAAGATCCGATACTGGTCGTAAATGAAGATGACCTCCAGGAATTAATCAAAGTTGACACCTTCTAAGCCAGATGTGTGCAGCAGTACGACAGGTGGCAATCTCATCGAGAACATGCGGATCTGACTCTCATCTAATAGGCACAAGTGGGCGCAGTATACCAACTCCTTGAACTAGTGGACGATGGCAGAGACAAAAGCTGATCGGTCGTAGTAGCCTTGCAGAAAGAACACCTCTCGGGCTGTCTGAAACCTAGGAGGGCAGTACTCTTTCAGCATCAGGGCTCTAAACTCGTCGTAGGTCCGTTCAGCTTGGTCTGGCCTATACACGGTCCACCAGTCAAAAGCATCCCTCTGCAGAAGGCCGACGGTAAGTCTTTGTCTCTCAGAAGCTGGTAGGGTAATGTGGTCGAACAGTCCATCCATCTCACGGACCACTTCTCAATATCGTCTCCAACCTCTCCAGCAAATACCGGCAGGCGGCACCGGGCCAGCGTCTTGACCTAATCGATGAGCTTCTCAGGGTGCGCATCGACTGCGGGCTTGGCTGGCTGAACTGCAACCTCGAGTGTCGGTATCGTAGATCGAGCTCCTCCTTCTAACTCGCTCAGAAGGTCGTGAAGTGCCGCCTCTATCTTCCCAATCTTAGTATTTGTGAAAACCGGAACTCGGTCGTCAGCCGGTGGTGGCGAAGCTCGCTCCTCGACGTGATCGTTAGTGACGCTCTCCTTGATGCTCCCAACAGCAACTCTGCAGGGGCATCCCCTACCGCGACGTGCCCTACCCCCACGCCCAGCTGAGCCACGTCTAGTATCGAACATGATGGCTACATGAACGGTTAATTTAAACACTCAACAGGGAAACACTCAACGATTATTGTGATCCTCTTCGAGGAGGATTGCCCTCGGGCCCAATTAAATACATGTATACAAGCATAGAGATGATCTATGCTACCCTTTGAGGGGCGGCAGATCGGAGGGGAAAAACCTCACGATCTCCTAACCCAAACGCTCCAACCTCTGTGGTGCTCCTTGGAGTCTTCTAGGCTCATCTGTAAATAAAAGCTAGTATTTGCCTACCGTTCCCCGAGTTCTACATCCATAAAGGATGTCTATCGCTTTGGTCTCTACCCATGAGTTTACTTCATTTTTGGTCAGTCTAGGGTTAGGTCCAATTAAATTTATTTTCCCCTTTTTGAAAACATTTCCAAAACCATTTCAAATTATTGGGCGATTTTCAAAATAATCTTCAACCTATCATACTCGGATTGCAAAACCTCGCTCTGACCACCTTTGTAATGACCTGAGATTGTGATTTCAGGGTTATGTTTCAAGGGATGAAACCCATCGTTATGATCCTGCGCTCCAAGTACAGGTTGAAGGTTTGAAACCTATATAAGATTAGTAGTTTAAAGTGGGATTTCACACCTGAATCCGTAAGGATCGTTGGAATCCCCGAGGTAAAACCCCTATACCTGTTCTATGTCTATGTCGTGAAAAAACCATTTATCATGCAAAATCAGCAAAAGTCTAAAAATGATACATAGCGTGCCACAACACAGCTGGGTCAAAACGTATTGCAACTAGTATCAAAACCCAAAGTCATGAAAGTCGTGTGAAGTCAGAGTCTGAGACGCTCACTCTCCGCCATGCAGAGGAACCCTGTTCACAGAACAAACATCATTAGTATTCATAAGCATAATATATACCTAAAAAAATGAGGCGAGTATAGGATCAGATCGAGGCCCGCACTTGGCTATTTCCCCACAGATAAGCACACACATACGCTAAGCTAATATCATGCTTATAGTGTAGGACATGAATATTAACACACAAGCATTCTCGCACTTTATATAAGTGCAGAATAATAAATAGGGCCATAGCACATAATGCCAAGTGGCATATCCCTCTCCTGGCCAGTTCACGAATGCATTCCATTCCATTATAATCGAATCAAGCCCACAAGTCCAACACGTAACCATATGTATGAATAAAGCCCGCATACAACTCTCGTAATCATGCTCGTAATATATGTAAAGGTGATGCCATCTGACTCGAATGACTTAGGACGAGACCCGATGAGACTGAGTCGTCCTATGACCTTAGCAAAGACTCTAGTTACTTCACAGATAATGGTCGTTATGTTTACTTACACATACAGAATAAGAATGCTCATTCGTCAATATAACCTAGCATGATACTACATGGCATGCTGATATGATATACAAGCACCTAGTACATCATGCACATATAAGCATGGAAGGTATGATCACTCTAAGTAAGCTCTGAAGAGACGTACTTGGCTAGAAGAACCACAAAATAGGAACCCATCACACAAAAAGCACAATCACAGAGTATCGCCTAAATACATAACGAGAATACACTGAGTAAACTTCCATAACCACTCTTTACATATATATCACACACTCATACAAGAAGATAAATAAACAAGTTTGCATCCGACATACTTGCAACTTATCATGATCAACCGTCTCTCATCTCATACCGTATTCAAAATATATAATCCGCCAGTTCATCAGCTTAAGATAACCTCCATATCATACTTAGCCAAATTCACATATTACCTTTCCATATATTACCTTTCCATACTCATGCTTAACATATAAATATGTATAGCGTCCTCATCATAAGTAACTAACCTTTAATCTCTTATAATAAATCACCACAAGTCATGCTATTAGTCACACATATCATGTAGTTAGTCAAACGATCATATTATCATGCTAGTTAGTCAACGAATAAGTCGGGTTTCCAAGTTAGTCCCAAAATTAACTGTTTTGAAATCCGCGTCAAACGGTTAAGATTTCTGACCCTTGGAAATGCTTGTCAAATTCTTTTTTCAATTTATTTATTAAATCACTTTCTGATCTTGAAATTCTTTGCCAAATTTTCTTTTAAATATTCAAGTTCGAATAATATTATATTTTATTTTAAATACCATTAAATGCTTAAATAAGTAAACGGATAAACTCGAACCGAACCAAACCCACTAAACTATAACTCCCAACCGGTTTAATATTAAAACAATAATATAAACTAGTAAAGAGGTGGGGCCCACAGGTCCCTACTTCCTCCTGATTCAAACTTCTGCCATGGCTCCTTTGTTTCCTCGCGCCAGCCTCTGCCCTGCTCTCCTCGACCTCGCTCGCCTAAACTTGCTCGTGAGAGCTGGCTCATGAGCCTAATCTTACTCGTATGCCTGCACTTGCTTCTCACTCGTTGCGCGACCCTGCTCGCTCACGCCTCTCTCAAGCTCACCGAAGCTCTCGAGCTCACCCGATCGTCCCACACTCAACCCTCACTCACTCCCGACTAATCTAAACATCAAATGAAGTACGAATTGAAATTTGGGAAGGAAAGAAATGATGGAAGCTCACCGAGGTATTCGCTACTTCGGAGCTCTCGATCGGAGCTCTGTGCGCCGTCGGAGGCTCACCATGGCTCTTCGGACCTGCGTCAGGCATGGATGAGTGTAATGGTGGAGCTTGAGGACGATTTCGATCGAAAATGGAGGAGAACGGCTTACCGAACGGAGTTCGCGCTCAAACGGGGTGGTGGAGCTTCATAGGCTCGGTGGTGGCGATGGAAGTCTTTGGGGCTGCTGCAGGGGCTCGTGGACGTCGGGGGAGGTGCCATTAGTGGTGGAAATGGGGCGGGTTATGGGTGGATGAAGCCGCTCTATCACCCGCCCCGCGGGTAAAAAAATTTCACCCGCTTCATCCATCACGAGCTAACCTTTTCACCCGCATTTAACCCGCGCGGGTGATGCGGATGGAGCGGGTACCCAATGGGTGAAACAAAAGAAAAAATCAAATCAACACAAGTACTCCAATTCTAACTCAAAATTACAAAGGGGGTGGGTTTATATATTTATATTTTTTATCGACAAAGCACCGAAATCACGAGCTAATTGAAATTTGAAAGTGGAATGGTATATATCCCTATACTAATCATATACTACTCCAGTATATCCATTGCTATAACGGGGAAGAGCAAGCCGAGACCATATCCATTCTAATTGAAATTTGGCGGGCAAAGCACTTATCAAGGATTAGGGTTTGTAGAAGTTAAACTTAAAAAGGGTGAAATAGTAAAATCATACACATTATATATATATATATATAAATTTAGGGTTTTATGCGGGTTTGCGAGGCGGGTGTGAGGGGCGGGTTATGGGTGAAAAATCTTCACCCATAATCCATCCATCACCCGCTTCACCCGCACCCGCTCCATCCGTCACCCGCTTTTATGCGGGTTTTCACCCGCAAAATTAATGCGTGTAAAGCGGGTGGAGCGGGTACCCACGGATTATTTCTAGCCCTAAGTGTTGTAGTTGCTGCCCTTCAATTAGCAAGGAGGGATGGTGGTGGTCGACGGTGACTGAGATGGTGATGGTGGTGATGGCGATTGTGAGCCGAGATGTTGGTGATGTGAAGGAGGGATGGTGGTGGTGACATGAAATGGTGAAGGAGGTGATGGTGTGAAGATGGTGAAGGCGCGAGGAGAGGGAGCAGGGAGGGTGATGGTGCATGACGACGATGATGGTAATTTACAAGGAGAGGGAGTGGAATGAGGATGGTGAAAATGACGGGGTAAGGGGGATTTGAAAGGGGTATGGCGAGTGATGGGAGTGGGTGGGGATTGGGTAGAGTATGGAATTGGTTAAATCAATACCCAAAAATAAATCCCAAAGACACGAATTTAAAACTCCGAAATTAGTTTCCGAATGTCAGTTTTTCCGAATCCCGTTTTCTCGATCAATTAGATTTTTAAAATGGACAAGGATATTGCCATCCAAAATTATTTTAAATTCTCGAGGTGAAAGGACGGAATCATTCGCCAAAATTTTAAATTTAGGTCGGAATCCGCTCAACGAGTTTTAAATCTGATTTAAATTCATTTTTTCTTCCAAAAATTAGGATTTGAAAATCCGAGTCTTTTCATTAGATATTTGATCTTTAATAAGGATACTATTTTGTTAGGGTTTGGATTGACTCGAAGAGGGCTTTGTTCCTAAAGAACCATAATGTTTTGTTTGTGTTGGTCGAGGTGTCGTTGGTTGATTGAAGTGTGGTATAATATTTTGGGGGGAGTTGTTGTATTGTAAGTTTATTGTGGGACATTGTAAAAGAAAATGATCAATATCCACATAATTCATTCCACAAAGGGGGCAATATTTGGGAAAGCCAGATCCACGGGAAGCCAGTTTAACGGAAGTAGGTAGTCCATGCTTGGAGACCCGCCATAAGAAATCTTTGATTTTTGGAGCAGAGTCTAATTTCCATATCCAATGAAAATCAGAATTTGTGTGATTTTTGGATTTGTGAATAAGATCAATCGTAGAAGCGATTGAAAACCATCCATTCTTACTATAAGGCCAGTATATTCTATCTTGGTGAATATGTTTTGGTATTGGGATTTTTGTTATGGAATTGAGGGTTTCCCTACTAAGGTTGTTGTTTGTAGTGTTCTCAAGTTTGCTAACATCCCAATTTTTCTCTTCTGTGATGAAACTGATTTGATAATGCATATTTCATAAAGGCATTATAGGTATTTTTTTATTAATATTAGGTAGTTGTTTTATTATGTTTTCACTCTAGTTCTGTATATTGCTTGTGAAGTATTCGAGTTCGGAATCTATGCGTTTTTAGTGTTTATTCTGTAGAATTACATTTCGACTTTGGGAAGAGCTTAAGAAGCATGTTTTGGAGCATATGGTGGCTAGAGGAGGAGCTAAAGAAGAGAAAGGAAGCACTCCATTGGAAGCTATTGAAGACAATTGAGGAACGTCGCACACTACATAAACGGCGCTCTCTGTCTTTTGCACGACGCCTGCCGCCCTTTGCACTGCGCCCGCCATTGCCCAGTTTCCGGATACGCGGTTTTGGATCTGAAGACATTATTTTATATTATTCTATTCTATTTCCTACTAGGGTTTTGCCGACTCTTAGGAGGCTTTATTAGTTGTTTTTTAGTCTTTTAATATAGTGGTGGTTGGTTATTGTGAGACTATGAACACAATTAGAGAGAGAGAGAGAGAGAGAGAGAGAGAGAGAGAGAGAGAGAGAGAGAGAGAGAGAGAGAGAGAAAATTGGCCTATGAGTTGCTAAACACATAGTTTCGCCTGTGATTCGAAGAGATGGTTGTTTGGATTGTGAGGATTTGATTCTATTTGATTATTCATGTTCTTAGTTATTATCTTGTGCTTAATTTATATTTGTGTTTCTTTCTATTCGTGATCAACTTGTTAGGAATTACATCTTAGCTATGGATTCGTTGTTGTTTTCTCGATAGCAAACAAATGTATTGATGATAGTGATGTCTCTTTGTCTTTTTAGTGGATGATTTCAATTGATCTATGTTGTGTAGATTCGATTAGGGATGATTTCGGTATGCGCCTATTAGTCTTAATTGAGTTGAGTCAATGTGTGAATTGGTCTTGATTACTTGAGGCCTTATTGCTATTCTTTAGTGATATTAAATAAGATGATTGAATCTCTGTGGATCTCTCAACTTTGGTCAAGTAGACCTAGGAATAGGAATAATTAGTAGATCAATCCGAGGACCATGAATTCCAACCATTGTCAGAGAATTGCAGGTGAAGTGTTCTTTATACTTTTGCTATCAATTTACTTTGCGATCATAAATTTGGTTATTTTTACATCTTTTCTACTTGTTACAAATCATTGCTTTGTTATAAGAGTCTTTGCTTAGAGTTATTGAATAGGAAATCGCTTCTCCCCGTGGCTTCGACACAGAACTTCATCGCTATACTAGTAGTTATTTGGTTTATCAAGTGATTGATTGCCTAATCTATTGGTTTTGTGTTTAATTTTGGATATTATTACTATTTGGCAAAGGGAGAAAGTGCCAACGACGTTCGTCCCACACCAAATTCTTGGCGTTGTTGCCGCGGAGAAGAAAGGAGTTTGCTTTTCTTTTTCTCTTTCAATTACTCTTTACTTTGAGTCTTTTTTCTCCTTGTATGGTTCAAACTAGATCTTCTAATTCGTTGCCTTTGTCTTTTGATCCTCAGGTTGAATGATCTCTTAGGTTGAAGAGGAAGCTTGAGTTTGAGACAGACAAAGAGATGGCAGAAGACACTGTTGTTGATCCGCCAAGAAGGAACCTGAGAAACCTAAAGGAACCTAATTTGAGAGCTTAACCACTTGCAATTAGTCTTCCTGATCTCCCTAAGGGTTCAAGATTTGAGTATAAGTCGAGGAACCAAACAAGCATCTTGCTTCCTTTGTGAGCGTGTGTGATAAACTGAGACCCCAAGGCCTGAACGATGACCAATTGATGTTGAGAGTGTTCCCCTTTACTTTGAAGGATTCTGCAAGCGATTGGCTTTACTACCTACCCCGAGAAAAGAATTACTACTTGGGTGCAATTGAAGAAAGCTTTCCTAGAAAAGTAATTTCCTACGACTCGCCTCAACAAACTTAAGAAGGAGCTCTCCAGTATTGAGCAATCACCTAAGGAGAGTCTTTATGAGTATGTTGAGCGGTTCAAGAAGCTTAAGTTAAGGGTAGTTTTCTACAACATGTTATACCCGAGGATGATCTAGTGATGTATCTTTATGAAGGCTTGCTTGACACCAATAGGAGTTTCATCAATGCTACTAGCGGAGGAGATATTTTGGATAAAACACCTCAGGAAGCAATTTAGATTTTTGAAGGGTTGGCTAATGCATCGCAACAATATGGGAGACACCAAGAAGTTAGAGGAGTTCATAAGTTGGATAGTTCGAGAGATGGACACAAGGATGATATCGATAGGTTTATGGAGATCGTGAACAAGATGGCTATGCAAATGAATCAACCCCATCACCCTAGACCTTGTGGTGTTGGTGGAGATCCAACTCATCTGAATGATAATTGTCCCTTGATTCAGAAGGGCACCGCTGAAGTGAATGATATGGACTATGAACCTCGACGCAAATTTGGTAACAATTACAATCAGGGCTACAATTCAAACTAACAAAGTGGATTCAACGGAAGAGGCCAGCAGCAACAAGTTCCTTTTCAGAGAGGACAATTTGAGAATCGTCCTAGAAACACTCAACAAGAAGATTTAGATGAGACATTGAGGTTGCTGTTGGACAAGATGAGTGTTCAAGAAACGTTGCTGAGTCAGATGGCTAGGGAGATTGGAGAATTGAAAGCAAAAGATTCGGGGAAGTTACCATCGCAGGTGGTAGTGAATCCGAAGGAGAATGTTAAGGCCATGATCCTTAGAGGAGGTAAATGTTGTTGCAAGAGGATGGTCAAGTATGAAATAAATATGAAATATAGATCAGACTGACTTCCCTGTCTCAGCAAATAAATACAAGACTTCCTCCCGTCGTAGTAAGAGAAAAGTCAGGATCGAATCCACGAGGAAGCATGTCAACAGTTCTCAGGTAGCAATCAGATTCTCACAGACACAGCAGCAAAGACAGAAACGCAGAAAAGGGCAAAGCAAGACAGAAATAAAACAAAAAAATAAAGAATAAAAGCAAAGAACAAAGCAAGTAAAGCGAAGCAGAAACAAAAAGCAAACAAAGGCCTACTCGATCTCGACCACAGCTCCTCGAGATCGACTAGAATTACTCGACAGAAAGTGAAAATCGACAAGAAACAGAAGAAACTCAACTCGACTAAGAACAGTCCTACTCGAGATCGACCACAACTTACTCGATCTCGACAAATATTGCAGAAAACTTTAAAGTTGCAGAATTAAACACAGAACTCAGAATTTTGACAAAAATTAATTCAATATGCTAAAAGACTCCCAAGACTAGGGTTTCAACACCACAACGATAACCATGCAAAGTAACACATAAAGGCATAAAAGATCATGCTTTCCATCAAATAACTTTCGTCATTAACAAATAGGCATATAGAGGCTCTCGCATAAACCCTAATTGTTACTAACCCTTTTCACATAATTAATCCAAGTTGCATTAAGATCACTTTCGCTTCAATAACACAAACAAGGATCACCTTCAACTCTCGCAAAAGAATCATGCTCATAGGGATAGAAGACGAATTGCACAAAAATCTGACCTTTATCGCATTGCCTCACATGGCCACCGTCGGGCTCACCCCAGCCCCAGAAGTGGGTGGACTACTCACGCTTCATTGCAATAACAGACATTGATGTAAAAGAAGAAACTTGCATTAAAACTAAATTCAAAAGCTTTTACAATTCTGGCAATCAACTTTCGCAGAAAGCCAAAACCTTAAAAACCTTAAAACTCCTAAACTGTATCTCTGGAACTACTTCTCTAGCTTGTGAATTGGATGCCTAATGCTCAGCCCCTAGGGCTTTATTTATAGCCTTCATTCCCTAGCTATTCTAGGAAAGAAGATATCTATCTCTATCTAAAATTATATCTATAACTTGAAAGGATAAATAAATTGCTTAAAGGATTTAAATCAACTAGGAAAAGATAAATCTAAGTAAGGTAAGTCTTCATGATGTTGATAGATTGCCTTCCATTGATAGAACTTGATGTATTTGGATAGAATCTTCCGCCTTCGGCTCCAAGGAATCCCAAGTCTAGTCGGATAGGTCTTCGTCGACGCGTTTCTGGACACAGGTCTACTCGAGATCGACCACGGCTCGTCGACCTCGACAAGGATGGTTCGTCGACTGGACCTCCCGGCTAGCTCTGCTCGATGTGGCTCGGACTTTGATTCACAGGCGCTCGTCGATGTCGAGTAAAGCTCCTCGACCTCGAGTACACTTGGCTTGCCGACTAGGTCTCCTTGGGTGGCTCTCATCGATGGGCTCGGACTTGGACTCAGGTCTCGTCGATCTCGACCACTCCTAGTCGACCTCGAGTAGAGCGGTGTTCTTCCTTTCCGCTTCCGCGAGTTGCCTCTTCCGCTGGCAGCGGAGTTTTCCGTGGCAGCGAGCGGCCCGCTGCAGCGAGTCGAGTCGCTGGCAGCGAGTGCTCCTGTTCATCCTCGGCTTCGTCCTCGGCTTGTCGACCAGCTCTTCTTCTCGTCAACCCCGGACGTGGCCCTGCGGTGTCGTCGATCTCGACCGGTGGTCCTCGAGATCGAGTAGGGTCCGGAGCCGGGTTGGCCTGGCTTGCTCGATCAGGCTCTGCTCGACCAAGGTTGCTCGTCTATGTCGAGTAGGGCCCACTCGAGATCGAGTAGCCTTGATTTTCATCTTGGTTCCGCTGCTTTGACCTTGGACTTCTGTAGCGGTTTTCCAAGCTTTTCCGATCTTCTGTAGAATTGCTGTAAAATGACTCGATTTCTGCGATTTAAACAGAAACTGGTGTAGATTCTATAATTTGGCAAATAAACATAAACTACACAGATTCTGTACTATCTAAGCCCAAATGTATGAAATGTATACAGAAATCGATATAAAAGTTACTGTAAAACATGGCAGATTCAGCTCACAACAGTAAACAAGTGAATGTACTTACTAGGAATGTTGAAGAGAGGCCTAGGGAAGAAGTTGATTTGGGAAATAAGGAGGAAGAGACGGAATTGGAGACACACTGCATAGACGGCGCCCGCCGCCCCTCACCACGGCGCCAGCCGCCTCTTCTAGTGATAGATCCGACTTCTGAAGTTGTTCAATCCCCAAAGAATTCTTCTAAGAAGTGGTCTACTGAGGTTTTAAGACCTCTACCGGGGAAATGGATTATTTTCCAAATTGAATTTCCACATTCCTTCTCCATATGATTCATCACCTTTCATAATGCTTTTATCAATAATACTGCTTTTACCTCTCTGACCTCAGCACTGCCTTCTCGTGAGTCGCAAACATGGGTGTCATGAATGGCCCCGGATACTTAGTGCTTTGGACTCCTCACAATGTGTCCCATCTCTCCAAACTATTATCTCAGAGAGCAGGGTCAATCTACCTTTATCTCCTGAGGTGATTGGATTTTCTTTCACTCATTAAATTTTCCATATATTTCAAATAATTTCCTTCCAAACTCCAATAATGATAATAATCACAACAACCATATAACATCTCCATAATGTAACATCATTCTCAACATAATCCCCGGATAAGGTAAAGAATTGCAATATTTAGATCATGTGGAGCAATATTTGAAATAAGGCATATTATGGCTTTTTGTGATGCATAAGAATAGGTAAGGCTAGGATTATAACAAATGAGCATTATATGGAAATATAAAGTCTTCCATCATCTTATCATGCAACATGTCAAAAAGCAACATCAAATTTTACCTCCTTTCATGGTTTTCAAGAAATAATGCACTTCATTGTGACTTCCCTTTACTAGGCAATTTCATGCTATATCTCTAATGAATCCAATTTTGCATCGTCGAGTTCAATATAAGATTCCATGACATTAATAAAAAATTTCAAAATTTTCAATGGGGGTCATTTTTCTCAAATTTTGGAAAACATGGATATAAGCACATAGATCAATAATGCATTCCAAAATAGCCATGTAGCAATTTAAGGAAAAATAAATCCTAAACATGCACACATAATGTCAAATATGATCAAATATGCACAAAGTAAGCCCTTCCCCCACCCCATACTTAAACATTACAGTGTCCTCACTGTATAAAAAACAAGGTAAGGAAAGAAACTCACTAGACAGGTGTGCAGGGCCTCATATTTTCGACTGGAATCACCTCTTGGGTCGAGTGTGACTTGGTTCTATCCATTGACCTGAAAAGTATGGAAGACATATACCAACAAAACAAAAACCAAAAACTGTTCAAAAAAAACAAAGTTTCAAATGTCCTAAAAAGTCTATGTACAAGCTCTAGATTTTATAGTCGCTAGGCCGACTTTCCATTTAGCTCAAGGTGGCAGCTGTAGGGCCCATGTAGCTTGGGCCTCAAAAAAAGACTCCATTCTTGTCCATCAGCTGTAATCCTCCAGAATGGATCTTGTTCACCACGAACGGTCCCATCCGCTTCTTGTTGAACTTGTTAGGAAACCAATGATCCTTTGATTTAGAGACATAGAGCTTGTCTCCAACTTCATACTCCTTAGGCTCATCATTGGAAATCCTGCACAATCGCACATACCAAGGCAAACCTCTCCCATGTATAGATAAATCTTTAATGGAAATAGGAGAAGAAAGATCCGTACCGTGGCTGACTTTCGCAGAGACGGAATCGGGGACCACTGTGTTTGGTCGATCTCGACTAGGGCTAGTCGATCTCGACTAGGGCTAGTCGATCTCGACGAGACTGCTATTTCTGGTGGTGTCCTGCTCGCAGATTCAGAAGTTGCTGAAGAAGATGGCTGGTCGATATCGAGTAGACTACTCGATATCGAGTAGGGTTCCGGCTCTGGCGGCTTCATCGTCGAGGAGGGTGCAGTCGAGGAAGAGGCAGGTTTGTCGACCTCGACAAGGCTACTCGATCTCGAGTAGCCTTCCGCTCCTGGTAGCTGCAGCGTCGAGGAAGCAGGCTCTGGTGGTGCCGGGTGGTGGTCGACCTCGACAAGCTTAGTCGAGATCGACGAGACTGGATCGCCTGGTCGAGTCAGTGTCGAGGAAGCAGGAGTCAAGTTGGCCGCGGCCTGGTCGACCTCGAGTAGCGTGGTCGATGTCGAGGAGGGTTTTGCTTCCGTCTGGCTGTTCGACGATGTTGGTGCTGGTGGAGACTCCTCGATCTGGTCGAGATCGACTAGGGCTCTACTCGATGTCGAGAAGCCTTGGTCGATCTTGACCCCATACTTAGTCCCTGTGTTCTCCTTGAGGATTGCCATGATCTCCTCCACCTGGCCTCCATGTCCCTCTTTTCCAGCTCCTCAGGGTCATATTCCTGACCTTGGGTTCCCCGCAGGTGATATAGCCAGCTGAGATAGATTTGACCTCTTCCATCGGACCTGTATGCCTTTCAGTTTTATTGAAGGAATACTCAATTACTTCATCGCTGATGTTGAAGGTGAGCACTCCTTTCCTTACGCTTATGTTGGCATCCACCGTCGCCAAGAATGGTCTCCCTAAAATAATTGGACAAGCAGGATCTTCTTGCATATCAATAATTAAGCAATCAGCAGGGACGAAGAATTTACCTACTTGTACTGGGACATTTTCCACCATGCCTGTTGGAATGACCACCGTGTTGTTGGCCATGTAAAGTCTAGCATCCACAGGCTCCAGGGCACCTATCTTAATCTTGGACCAAATCGTTAAAGGCATTATACTTACACTAGCTCCAAGATCACATAGGGCATTAATTTTGTATGGACCAAATCCAATAGTTATAGCAAACTTACCTGGATCCGACCGCTTTTCCAGTATGTCCAAGTGGTTGCACTCCTCTGTGATTTCAGCCATCGATCGCTTTTTGCTCAGAATCTCCTTCAGGAACTTGACATAGGAGGGCATTTCATTGAGAGCTTCTGTGAAGGGTATGGTGACATTCAGCTTCTGAAGCATCTTGATGAAGCGCTGAAACTTTTTCTCCGCTGGGTCCTTTAGAGATTTCGTGGGGAAAGGCAGCTTCTTTTTCAGATTCGGAGCCAGAGCAGACGTCGGAGGTACTGCAGATTTCTCGACTTGGGCTAGGGGCTCCTCGACATCGACTAGATCCTTTTCGATATCGACTGGATTGGGTGCAGTCGAGTTGCTGTTCGGCGCAGATGAAGATTTCTGAAGCTTCTCCTCGACATCGAGTAGACCTTCCTCGACATCGAGTAGACTCTGGTCGATCAGCTGTTCTCCGTTGTTCTGCTGCTTTCCGACCTCTGGCTCTTGCAGTTGATGGCCGCTTCTGAGTTTTACAGCAGCGACGTGTCCAGTCTTTCCCTTGGGATTTGGCTCTGAAGATCCAGGGAGTGCGCCTGACTGTCTGGGGATTCCTGCTGCTAGCTGACTAATCTGTGTATCAACTGTTTTCCTCCATGTATCAATCTCCCCAAGCCTAGCGTTGACTCCTTGCATCTGAGTGTAGATAGAGTTGAAGGATTGCCTAGTTTCAGAGTGGTTTTTCCGTATTTCCCCCAGGACTGTCTGTATATCATCCTTTTTCTGGTCCCTTTCCCAATGTCCTGGAGCTCTGTAGGGCGGAGGGTTCCTAGGGACGCCTTGGTTCCATTGTTGATGCTGAACCCTTTGGTCTCCCATGTAGCGATTGGGACCCCCTGCGTAAGCTGCCTCCTCATGATGCTCTGCCAGCCTGACTTGCTCTGTGTGTGGGCACTCAGTAGTGGTGTGCCTTTGCGATCCGCATTCGATGCACAGCTGGTTGACAGAGAGATACTCTACTTGCTTGATGAGCTTTTTATTCTGGTCTCTGTAGTATTGCTCCCTAACATCTGGATCGATCTCCTTAGGAGGCTCATATAGGGGCATGGATGGTGCTGGCCTGGCGTATGGGTTCTCTTCATAGGTTGTAGTAGACCCATATTTGTTGTCGTAGGTAGTGAGCTTCTCTAGCACACCCCATGCGTCACCCGACGACATTGTCAGATACTCATAGCGAGTATAATTGTTGATTCTGTCCTTAGTGACTTGATCAAGAGAGTTGAAGAAGATCTCCTGAATGATGTAGGGTGGCTGTCCATGAGTAGGGTAAGATCGCAGAAGTTCCTTGTAGCGCTCCCATGCTTTTGCTAGCGGTTCTCCCTGCTTCTGTTTGAAGGCGGTGATTTTCTGGCGGAGATGTGCTGTTTTGGCAGGTGGGAAGAATTTGTTCAGGAACTCTTGCTCTACTTGGGCCCAGGTTGTGAGTGACCTTGCTTTCAGCCCTTCAAGCCACTTCAGTGCAGGCCCAGCGAGAGACCAGCGAGAAGCTTTCATCTTGACATATTCCAAAGTTGTACCTTCAGCAAGGGTACGACACATGTCAGAAAAGTTTGTAATATGTTCTAGAGGACACTCATTAAATCTACCATAAAAGGCATTATTTTTAAGCTCTATAAGAAATTGAGTGCGAATTTCAAAAGAGTTTTCAGGGATTAGAATAGCCGATTCAGGCACGACGAGAGTTGGGTGCATGTAGTCCTCTGCCGTGGTTGGATATTGGGCAAGCTCAGCTTCCGCTTGCCTTGCACGTTCAGCTTCTTGTTCCCTTGCTGCCCTCTCAGCGGCGAGAGCAGCATCCCTGGCGGCTAGATCCCTGGTGAGCCTCGCGATCAGCTGTTCCTGTGTTTTCGCAGCTGCCATGGCTCTTTGCAGTTTAGTTCTGATGTGAAATAGGCGTTCCGGTTCGTCTAAGGCATCAAACTCAGGTGTTTGACCAGAACGGCGCATACACCTGAAAAGCAACTCAAAGAAACAGTGAGATCCGACTACCTAAGGCGCGAATGATTGCTTCTCCGGCAACGGCGCCAATTTGTTGTTGCAGAAGGATGGTCAAGTATGAAATAAATACGAAATATAGATCAGACTGACTTCCCTGTCTCAGCAAATAAATACAAGACTTCCTCCCGTCGTAGTAAGAGAAATGTCAGGATCGAATCCACGAGGAAGCACGTCAGCAGTTCTCAGGTAGCAATCAGATTCTCACAGACACAGCAGCAAAGACAGAAACGCAGAAAAGGGCAAAGCAAGACAGAAATAAAACAAAAAAATAAAGAACAAAAGCAAAGAACAAAGCAAGTAAAGCGAAGCAGAAACGAAAAGCAAACAAAGGCCTACTCGATCTCGACCACAGTTCCTCGAGATCGACTAGAATTACTCGACAGAAAGTGAAAATCGACAAGAAACAGAAGAAGAAACTCAACTCGACTAAGAACATTCCTACTCGAGATCGACCACAGCTTACTCGATCTCGACAAATATTGCAGAAAACTTTAAAGTTGTAGAATTAAACACAGAACTCAGAATTTTGACAGAAATGAATTCAATATGCTAAAAGACTCCCAAGACTAGGGTTTCAACACCACAACGATAACCATGCAAAGTAACACATAAAGGCATAAATGATCATGCTTTCCATCAAATAACTTTCGTCATTAACAAATAGGCATATAGAGGCTCTCGCATAAACCCTAATTGTTACTAACCCTTTTCACATAATTAATCCAAGTTGCATTAAGATCACTTTCGCTTCAATAACACAAACAAGGATCACCTTCAACTCTCGCAAAAGAATCATGCTCATAGGGATAGAAGACGAATTGCACAAAAATCTGACCTTTATCGCATTGCCTCACATGGCCACCGTCGGGCTCACCCCAGCCCCAGAAGTGGGTGGACTACTCACGCTTCATTGCAATAACAGACATTGATGTAAAAGAAGAAACTTGCATTAAAACTAAATTCAAAAGCTTTTACAATTCTGGCAATCAACTTTCGCAGAAAGCCAAAACCTTAAAAACCTTAAAACTCCTAAACTGTATCTCTGGAACTACTTCTCTAGCTTGTGAATTGGATGCCTAATGCTCAGCCCCTAGGGCTTTATTTATAGCCTTCATTCCCTAGCTATTCTAGGAAAGAAGATATCTATCTCTATCTAAAATTATATCTATAACTTGAAAGGATAAATAAATTGCTTAAAGGATTTAAATCAACTAGGAAAAGATAAATCTAAGTAAGGTAAGTCTTCATGATGTTGATAGATTGCCTTCCATTGATAGAACTTGATGTATTTGGATAGAATCTTCCGCCTTCGGCTCCAAGGAATCCCAAGTCTAGTCGGATAGGTCTTCGTCGACGCGTTTCTGGACACTGGTCTACTCGAGATCGACCACGGCTCGTCGACCTCGACAAGGATGGTTCGTCGACTGGACCTCCCGGCTAGCTCTGCTCGATGTGGCTCGGACTTTGATGCCATACCCGGAGTCGAGAAGTTGTGCCAAGTCGAGATGCCAAAGACATCGAGACGTCGAGCACCAATCTACACAATCTCGAGTAGGTTTACTCGATCTCGAGGACCCCAGATCACCTGACCGAGCCGGATCGAGCAGCAGCAACCCAAGACGCCAAGCCAAGCCAAAGTCGACATCACTCTTACTCGATCTCGAGTAGGTTTGGTCGAGATCGAGGATCCATGTCCCGGAGCCGCGTTACACGGTTTGCTGTCCTACGAGAATTGGGAGTCCTTGGAGCCGAAGGAATCCGAGTTTGGCCGAGATCTATCAACATCTATCAAGACCTATCAACACATGGAAGATTTACCTACTTTAGATATAATTTCCCTATTTGGATTTAATTCCTTTATTGCATTTATTTATCTTTAAGCCTTTAGATAATTAGATTTAGATTTAGATAGACTTTCTTGCCTAGAATAACTAGGGAATGAAAGCTATAAATAAAGCCTTAGGGGCTGAGCATTAGGCATCTTAATTCCAATTCAATTCAGAGGCGAGTAAGTAGTAGAGAGAGAGATTTTGTTGTGAGCAAGGCGGAAAGGCGAAAACGGATTTGGCTTTTTCGTTTGTAAGCTTTCTTTGGTTTTTAATGCAAGTTAGTTTCTTTTTTTATTGATGTCTTTCTTGATAATGAAGAGCGAGTAGTCCACCCACTTCTAGGGTTGGGTAGCCCGACGGTGGCCATGTAAGATGATGCAGTAAAGGTACAATCTTTTTATGCGATTCGTCTTCTATCCCTATGAGCATGATTCTTTTGCGAGAGTTGAAGGTGATCCTTGTTTGTGTTATTGAAGTGAAAGTGATCTTCATGCAACTTGGGTTAATTATGTGAAATGGGTTAGTAACAATTAGGGTTTATGTGAAAGCCTCTATATGCCTATTTGTTAATAACGAAAGTTATTTGATGGAAAGCATAATCTTTTATGCCTTTATGTGTTACTTTGCATGGTTATCGCTGTGGTGTTGATACCTTGGCTTTGGAAGTCCTTTAATATATCGATTTATTTCGTCAGAAATATTGATTTATTTCGTTGTGGTGTTGATACCTTGGCGGTGGCCGCCGAGGGAGAGGGAGACCGAAGAAGAGGTGGGAGGAGGTGATAAGTAAAGACTTGATAGATTTGGGGCTACCGGAGGAGTTGACTCGTGACAGGTTGCAGTGGAGGAGTGCTATTAGAATGCGAGAATAGTAGTTGGGTCTTTTGTTCCACTCTTCTGTCCTGCCTGCCATCGTCCCTGCTTTCTTGTCTCGACCACACCATACACTCTCCAGTGGCTTTAGAGTCTTCTGTGTGCTGATCTCTCTTTGTGTTTCTTTATGTGGTGGTGTTTATTCCTAGTTGCCTTAGTTTGTCGCTTGATTTGTGGGCTTTTCCTTGTGTTTCGTATTGCCTTCTGGGTCATGTGGAAACGTCCTCTCGACTTTGTCGGAGAAAGGGTGCGTACGATGAGACCCCCCAGACCCTGCCTTTGGCGGGATATAATGGGTTGTTGTTGTTGTTGTTGTTGTTGTTGTTGTTGTTGTTGTTGTTGTTGTTGTTGTTGTTGTTGTTGTTGTTGTTGTATTTCGTCGGAAATATGTGTTCTGTGTTCGAAGTTTGCATTTAAAGTTTCTGTTTGTTTGTCGATCTCGAGTTAGGTTAGTCGAGATCGAGTTCTGTCTACACGATCTCGAGTTGGTGTTTGTCGAGATCGAATTGTGTGTCTGAGTTTCTGCTTCTGTGTTTGATTCTGAGTTTCTGTTATCGACAGCTTTAGTCAATCTCGAGTTAGCTTAGTCGAGATCGACCAGTTCTGTGTCTTTGCTTTTGTTTCAGCTTTGCTTTATTATTTCTTTCTTTGTTTCGGTCTTTCTGTTTGCTTTTCTGTAATATTTACAACTACCTAGATCCGCTGACACGCTTCCTCGTGGATCGATCCTGACTTCCCACTACTGCATAGTGAGGGAGTCTTGTAATTATTTGCTGGGGCACGAATCTGGTTTGATCTATTTTATTATATTTTGAACTCGATTTCCTCCTCACAACAAATTGGCGCCGTTGCCGGGGAAGCAATCATTCGCGCCTTAGGTAGTCAGATCTCACGTTTTCGTTAAGTTACTTTTCAGGTGTATGCGCCGTTCTGGTCAAACACCTGAGTTTGACGCCTTAGAAGAACCGGAGCGTTTCCTACACATCCACTACAAACTCAAAAAGATCATGGCGACCGCTGAGACACAAGAACAGCTGATTGCAAGGCTTACCAGAGAACTAGCCGCTAAAGATGCTGATATCGCCGCTGAGAAAGCAGGAAGGGAACAAGCAGAAGCTGAGCTTGCCCAATACCCAACTACTGCAGAGGACTACATGCACCCGACGCTCGTCGTGCCTGAATCGGCTATTCTTATCCCTCAAACTAACTATGAAATTCGCACTCCTTTCTTAATAGAAATTAAACATAATGCGTTTCATGGTAGATTTAATGAATGCCCTCTTCAACACATTACCAATTTTACTGACATGTGTCGTACTCTTGCCGAAGGTACCACCTTGGAGTACATCCTGATGAAGGCTTTCCGCTGGTCTCTCGCTGGTCCTGCATTGAAATGGCTGGAAGGGCTGAAACCACGATCTCTCACAACATGGGCTCAAGTGAAGCAGGAGTTTATCAACACATTCTTTCCTCCTACCAAGACAGCACTCCTGCGCCAAAAGATCACATCTTTCAAACAACAGCCTGGAGAGACGCTAGCAAAGGCATGAGAACGCTATAAGGATCTACTACGATCCTGCCCTACACATGGACAGCAACCCTGCGTAGTTCAATAGATCTTCTTCAATTCTCTGGACTTGGATGCAAAGGACAGAATCAACACATACACTCACTATGAGTATCTGACAATGCCGTCTGCTGACGCATGGGCTGCTCTGGACAAGCTGACCAACTATGACAACAAGTATGGGACTCCAGTTAACTATGAAGAGAATCCCTACGCCAGGCCAGCACCATCCATGCCCTTCTATGAGCCCCATAAAGAGATTGATCCAGATGTAAAGGAGCAGTACTACAGAGATCAGAATAGGAAGCTCCTCAAGCAAGTAAAGTATCTTTCTGTCAACCAGCCTTGTATTGAATGCGGATCGCAGCGGCACACCACTACTGAGTGCCCACACACAGAGCAAGTCAGGCTGGCAGAACACCACGAAGAGGTAGCTTACACAGGGGGTCCCAGTCGCTATATAGGGGACCAAGGGTTTCAGCAACCACAATGGAACCAAGGTGCCCCTAGGAACCCCCCACCCTAC
Organism: Persicaria tinctoria; assembly: GCA_037127255.1. NCBI lineage: Eukaryota > Viridiplantae > Streptophyta > Magnoliopsida > Caryophyllales > Polygonaceae > Persicaria > Persicaria tinctoria. The sequence goes on along the minus strand of JBANSL010000012.1, from coordinate 32,741,981 downwards.
AGATCTCTAGGACATCCAGAAAGGGACCAGAAAAGGGATTATCTACAGACTATCTTAGAGGAAATACGGAGAAATCATACAGAAACCAGGCAATCCTTCAACTTAGTCTACACTCAGATTCAATGAGTCAACTCTAGGCTTGGGGAGATTGATATATGGCGGAAATCAGTTGATACACAGATTGGCTAGCTAGCAGCAGGAGTCCCCAGACAGACAGATTCACTCCCAGGATCTTCATAACCAAATCCAAAGGGGAAGACTTGTCACATCTTTGCTGTAAAACTCAGAAGCGGCGATCAACTGCAAGAGTCAGAGGTCGGAAAGTAGAAGGACGGAGAAGCTGAGAAACAGCTCGATATCAACCAGCAGTAAGTCGATATCGACCAGCCTTTAGTCGATCTCGAGCAAGGTCAAGACGATATCGAAGAACAACTCGGAAATCCTTCGTCTGCACAGCACAACAACTCGAAATCGACTACAGTGGTCGAGATCAAGAAGAACTTGGTCGAGATCGAGGAAGATCAAGTCGAGATCGAGAAGGCTGCTACACCTCCGACATCTGTTCTGGCTCCGAATCAGAGAAAGAAGCTGCCCTTCCCAACAAAATCTCTAAAGGACCCAGCAGAGAAGAAATTTCAGCGCTTCATCAAGATGCTTCAGAAGCTCAATGTCACCATTCCCTTCACAGAAGCTCTTAATGAGATGCCATCCTATGTCAAATTCCTCAAGGAGATTTTAAGCAAGAAGCGGTCAATGGCTGAAATTACCGAGGAGTGCAGCCATTTGGACATACTTGAGAAGAGGCTAGATCCAGGTAAGTTTGCTATAACCATTGGATTTGGTCCATATAAAATTAATGCTTTATGTGATTTTGGAGCTAGTGTGAGTATAATGCCTTTAACAATTTGGTCCAAGATTAAGATAGGTGCCCTAGAGCCTGTGGATGCTAAGCTGTATATGGCGAACAACACGGTGGTCATTCCAACAGGCATGGTGGACAATGTGCCAGTGCAAGTAGGTAAGTTTTTCGTCCCTGCTGATTTTCTAGTTATTGATATGGGGGAAGACCCTGCTAGTCCCATTATTCTAGGAAGACCCTTCTTGGCGACGGTGGATGCCAACATAAGCGTACGGAAGGGAGTGCTCACTTTCAACATCAGCGATGAGGTAATTGAGTATTCTTTTAACAAAACTGAAAGGTATATAGGTCCAATGGAAGAGGTAAAATCTATCTCAGCTGGCTATATTACCTGCGGGGAGCCTAAGGTAAGAAATATGACTCATAAAGAGCTGAAAAAAGGGATATGGAGGCCCAGGTAGAGAAGATCATGGCCATCCTGAACGAGGAAACAGAGAATCCACTCGACACAAGCCAAGGTACGTCGATTTGGACTAACTATTTTTCGGATGCCTTGACAAGATGCAAGTATGGGGTCGTAGTCGACCAGAATTCCTCGATATCGACAAAGGTGGTCGATCTTGACCAAAATCAGAAGCCTCCACCAGCGCCAGCGTCGTCGAGCAGCCAACCCGAAGCGCAGAATTCCTCGAGATCGAGTAAACTAATCGAGATCGACCAAAACCTCGCTGCCTCGACTTCGCCTTCCTCGACGCTGACTCCATCAAAAGGACAAGACTCCTCGAGATCGACCAAGTTGGTCGACATCGACCAAGCCCCACCCTCCTCAGCTCCAGCATCCTCGAGCAGTCCGCCATCAGAAGTTGAAAACTTGTCGAGATCGAGCATTATACTCGAGATCGACCAAAGTCTGGCTTCCTCGACTCCAGCAACCACGAGCAGCAACCCACCAGAAACTGAAGACTTGTCGAGATCGAGTACAGTTACTCGAGATCGACCAAACACTGTGGTCCCCGATTCCGTTTCTGCGAAGGTAAGCCAAGGTATGGATCTTTCTTCTCCTATTTCCATTAAATATCTATCTATACATGGGAGAGGTTTACCTTGGTATGTGTGCTTATGTAGGATTTCCAATGATGAGCCCAAAGAGTATGAAGTTGGAGACAAGCTCTATGTTTCCAAATCTAAAGATCATTGGTTTCCTAACAAATTCACCAAGAAGAGGATGGGACCTTTCGTGGTAAACAAGATCCATTCTGGAGGATTACAGCTGATGGAAAAGAATGGAGTCTTATTTGAAGCCCAAGCTACATGGGCCCTGCAAGTGCCACCTTGAAGCTTAATAGAGAAGTCGGCCTAGCGACTATAAAATCTAGAGCTTGTAAATAGACATTTATTTTTGGGACTTTTGAGACTTTGTTGCTTTTGTTCGTTTATATTTTTTTTTGTTTTTGGAACTTTTAGTTTTTTTATTGTAGGTATATGTCTTCTACACTTTTCAGGTCCATGGATAGAAGCAAGCTATATTCAGACTCGGCCCAGGCATTCTTTCATTCGATATTAAGAGGCCCTGCACACCTGTCTAGTGAGTTTCTTTCTTCACCCTTATTTTTTATACAGTGAGGACACTGTAATGTTTAAGTATGGGGTGGGGGAAGGGCTTATTTTATGCGTATTTGGTTTTATTTGACATTATGTGTGCATTTTTAAAGTTTATTTCTTGAAATGCTTATACATGGCTATTTTGGAATTCATTATTGATTTATGAGCATATATGCATGTTTTCCAAAGGTTATAAAAAATGACCCCCATTGAAAATTTTGATAAATATCATGGAAGCTTTAATTGAACTCAGCGATGCAAAAATTGGATTCATTAGAGATATAGTATGAAATTGCCTAGTAAAGGGAAGTCACAATGAAGTGCATTATTTTATGAAAACCATGAAAGGAGGTAAAATTTGAAGTTGCTTTTGACATGTTTCATGATAAGAGGATGGAGGACTTTATATTTCCATATAATGCTCATTTGTTATATCCTAGCCTTACCTATGCTTATGCATCATAAAAGCCATATTATGCCTTATTTCATATATTACTCCACCTGATCCAAATATTGTCATTCTTTACCTTATCTGGGGATTATGTTGAGAATGAAATTACATTATGGAGACTATCATATGGTTGTGTTTATTATTGGAGTTTGGTAGGAAATTGTTTGAAATATATGAAAAATTTAATGAGTGAAAGAAAATCCGGTCACCTCAGGAGATAAAGGTAGATCGACCCTGCTCTCCGAGATAATAGTTCGGAGAGATGGGACACACAGGTGAGGAGTCCAAAGAACTAAGTATCCGGGGCCATTCATGACACCCATGTTTGCGACTCGCGAGAAGGCAGTGCTGAGGTTAGAGAGGTAAAAGCATTATTATTGATAAAAGCATTATGGAAAGGTGATGAATCAAAGGAAGAAGGAATGTGGTATGAAAGTTTGGAATGTATTCCATTTCCCCAGATCATTAGCGCCACATTGCCAAAAATTGCCCACCTTTAGCCTTTTTACCAATCTACTCCTTATTGAGCTAAATTAAAGTCCTCTTGATTATTGTGGCTTTGTCACGTATGAATTATTTTGCAAAACTCTCCGTTTATGAGTAGATGTTGCTTTTAATTGCACATGCATGAATCTGTGACACTAGTACCTTTTCGAGGATGACAATTGATTGCAGGGACATATGCGAATGAATCTAAGATGTTGAGAGTTTTGATTTCTTCCCCTGTATGACAATTAAAAGTATTGCTTGAGGACAAGCAAGCTTAAGTATGGGGTGTTTGTTGTGAGCTAAATCTGCCATGTTTTACAGTATCTTTTATATCATTTTCTGCATACATTTCATGCATTTGGGCTAAGATAATACAGAATCTAGGTAGTTTATGTTTATTTGCCAAATTATGGAATCTACACCAGTTTCTGTTTAATTTCGCAGAATTCGAGGCAAATTACAGCAGTTCTAAGAAAGGTTGGAAATGCTTGGAAATCAACTACAGAATTCCAAGGTCAAGAAGCAGTGGAACCAGGATGAATCAAGCAGGAAGCCTATACGTATTCGATCTCAACAAAGGTATCCGAGCTGAGCCTTGTCGAGCAGAGCATGATGGAGAAGCCGAAGACGAAGAAACCCGACTCTGGAGCCTTACTCGATCTCGAGTATACTAGTCGAGATCGACAAACCCTGATGCCATACCCGGAGTCAAGAAGTTGTGCCAAGTCGAGAAGCCAAAAACATCGAGACGCCGAGCACCAATCTACACGATCTCGAGGACCCCAGATCACCTGACCGAGCTGGATCGAGCAACATCAACCCAAGACGCCCAGCCAAGCCAAAGTCGACGTCACTCTTACTCGATCTCGAGTAGATTTGGTCGAGATTGAGGAGCCATGTCCCGGAGCCGCGTTACGCGGTTTGCTGTCCTACGCGGATTGGGAGTCCTTGGAGCCGAAGGAATCCGAGTTTGGCCGAGATCTATCTACATCTATCAAGACCTATCAACACATGGAAGATTTACCTACTTTAGATATAATTTCCCTATTTGGATTTAATTCCTTTATTGCATTTATTTATCTTTAAGCATTTAGATAATTTGATTTAGATTCAGATAGACTTTCTTACCTAAAATAGCTAGGGAATGAAAGCTATAAATAAAGCCTTAGGGGCTGAGCATTACGCATCTTAATTTCAATTCAATTCAGACACAAGTAAGTAGTAGAGAGAGAGAGAGTTTGTGGCGAGCAAGGCGGAAAGGCGAAAGCGGATTTGGCTTGTTCGTTTGTAAGCTTTCTTTGGTTTTTAATGCAAGTTAGTTTCTTTTGTTTATTGATGTCTTTCTTGATAATGAAGAGCGAGTAGTCCACCCACTTCTAGGGTCAGGGTGAGCCCGACGGTGGCCATGTAAGATGATGCGGTAAAGGTACAATCTTTTTATGCGATTCGTCTTCTATCCCTATGAGCATGATTCTTTTGCGAGAGTTGAAGGTGATCCTTGTTTGTGTTATTGAAGCGAAAGTGATCTTAATGCAACTTGGTTATTTATGTGAAAAGGGTTAGTAACAATTAGGGTTTATGTGAAAGCCTCTATATGCCTATTTGTTAATAACGAAAGTTATTTGATGGAAACACTACTAGAATACGGCAATTAGACATCATGTCATTTAAGTCTGTCAAGAAATCAACAGATGTTAAATTTATTTATTACATCGGTTATTTTTTTTGTGATGTCTAAACAAGTATAGACGATGGTCAAATATTTGGACAGATATGAAACTGTTAGTTCAAAAAAAAACCAAAATGCGCGCTATAAGGGGAAAAGGCGGGATCCACATACTTAGAAAAATTTCGGAGCCCGGGCTTCCAAAATTTGGAGGTAATGTTAACACTTATAAAAATTTGACTTCCCTTTTTCCAATAACTTTTAACACTTAGAAAATATTTGACCCTTTTCCTCTTTTTTCTTACTTTCCCAAAATTTATAACATAAAAAAAATCTATCTTCTCTCTCCCCTCACATTCAATCTGCTCTTAAGCTCCCTCGAGCTTCCTCTCTCCAGAACGTACCAAACCCACCACGCTAGCCATCTTCCTCTCTCGCCAGATCCAAGGTTCCACTTGCTAGCTCCGGCGACCGGTGTTCACTTCTGCCTTATTTCTCCGGCCATCATCGACTCTGAGGAATCGCGAATATGGACGGGAGTTGAAACCCTAAATCGCCGACGAGGTATCCGACATTCCAACCTATTCGTTTGGCTTCGTTTGTTTCCCATCTTCATTCTACTTTGGTTTCTTGTTTCTTTTCACATTCAATCAGCTCTAAGGCTCTAACCCTCGGTCTAATTCTCTCAAGATCCGAGCCACGTACCAAACCCTAACTCATCTTCTCCTCTCGCCGACTTAAGGTATCTGACATTTCAACCTATTTGTTTGGTTTCATTTGTTTTCCATCTTCATTCTCCTTTGGTTTATTGTTTAAGGTTCATGTTTTTCGGAATAAAAAAAAGAGCCAGGGATACAAGTTATGGAATTGAGGAAGTTATAATTGAGATTTATGGCCTATGCAAGCAAAAGAGGCTAAAACAAAAAGAAACATCATGGGATATGCTTTATGTTGTGGATGTGTCTGTTCATGGGATATGCTTCATTATGCAAGTCTGAAGGATTTTTGAAGCTTTTTTTGACTGTACAGAGTCAGTTTTTTTATAAGCATCTGTTAATAGTACATTCAGGATGGGTTGTTGTGATTGTAGATTAACAGTAGAGATAGTAAATGTATAGAGGAGTTTTAAACCTGTTAAGCATGCCATTCTTACTTGAGAACAATACTCCAAAGCTCATATTATTCTAGATCTTCTTTGCTTCATAGTGCAGTCAATGGTCTTTGTGTTAAATGAATTTTTTTAGTGAAGCAGTGTTACATTTCTGCTGGCAATGCGGAATTAGTGTGACTGACAGCACTATCTGCAACTATTACCAGCCAGCATAAGTGCCTTTTTTGGATGCAACAAGCAACTGGGGTAGACTTTGCGTGTATATTTTTGTGCAGCAAGTATGGAGTTGATTCTATCAAACCTCCATAAGAGTTAGTTATTATACTTTTTGCTTGATTGAAGGATTTTGACGAATTAAGGTTTAGCTGATGGTTTGCAGCTATTGAAGCATATGAACTTGTGCATTCCATTTTCCTCCATTGCCTTCCGCAGTTGAATTGAGCATTCTAACAAGAATACTGTCATCCATGTACGTAGTGTTCATGTTGTACATTTAGAATATAGATCCCAGGGCCCAGGTTGTAGCCTAAGAAGTGGCTACACATGTTTCTCTGAAATTACCCTTCTCTGTTAGTCAGTTTATTTTACAATGTTTGTGTGGTGCTCAGTGTTAAATTCAGTTTGTTCAGCTTACAAACTTAAGTTACTCTGGATTGATTTTTACTTGGCCTGACCTGGGACACGATTAATTTTGCAATCTATACCATTGTGATTTGTGAAGTCCTGCTTTATTATAGTATTTTATTTCTATTTGCTGTTTGCTCTGATATGTGCTAGTATAAATATGTATTTATGTAATAATTTCTCAGGAAGGTTTAGCTGCAGTTTTTGGGACAAAGCGTTAGGCTCTAACATCGTGCCCGAACAAAGCATCCCTAACCCACAAGGTGCTTGTTTGCTCCCTAACCCACAAGGTGCTCGTCTCTTATGTGCTTTGATTTCGTCTCTCATGTTTTCTTTTGTTCACTTCCAATTTGTATTTGCTATTCTTCACTCACAATTTGTATTTGTTACTAGATGGGTCTGGTTTGTTCCTTGCTACCTTTTCATTGTTGGAGACTCTGAATGTGACTGAGTAGGGATTGTTTTTCCTCTTTAAAATTTAAAAAAATATCATCTTGTTCACTTCCAATTTGACTCGAGTCTAACTATGAGTGGAAATCCGGTTTTCCTCTTGGATTTTGGATCTAATCCTTGTGATTCAACTGTTCATGTTGATTGAATTGAATTTCCTCTTGGGTTGTGTGTTCAATTTTAGTTTTATAATAGGTTGTTCTTTACATCTCTTCAGTGGGCTGCATCAAGGAACCGTCCATCGTACACTCAAGCAGAAATCGATGAAGTTCGAGTTGAAGCTGCTAGGTATATCCAATCTTTGCTATAGCAGGTTAATGAAAAGCTATTTTAGTGGGCTGCTCAGTATATTGTTGATTGAAAATGCAGCTGAACCATGTATTTTTGGGTCTTATGCTTTAAAACATTTAGGGTATGAATGTTGGTGCATCATACATTGATCGATATAGGCGTTCCAGCTAGCCTTATACCCTTTTTTGTGATGTTGGCTAGCTAGGTAATGAATGCCATAGATATGGACTAGCCAATTACCCTTTTTTGAGATGTTGTGGCTAGCCAATGTTGTGGCTATGATATTAGCGGCGGCGTATTTTGTAGAGGTTAAAATATGATGCTACTAGTATTTATGTACATGTTTTTATTGTTCGGCATATCATTTCGAAGAACGAACAAAAGCGTTACTATCGACAAAAGCGTGTTGTGTATCCAAATCAACAACATCGGATTATATATGAAATTAGTAATGCATTTACCTTTAACATCGGATCAGGCTATGGAAACAGGTGCCTGTATAATTATACACATCAGTTCATTCATTTAAATCAATATGCAACAGTTGTTTCAACATCAAAATGATATAAGAACTGATATGTATTTGTCAAAGTAACATCGTTAATGATATAAGAACTGATATGTATTTGTCAAAGTAACATCGTTAACTACTAAATAAATCGATGTGTCACTGCAGTAACAACATCATTTAATTTTGAAAAAATTGATATAAATATGGGAAACGACGTCTTCTGTATATACAACCACAGTAATGCATTATTTTAGAATACAATAATGTCACATATAATGACCATGAAATTAATACACAAAGAATGAATACTCTCAATGCGATGTCGATAATATGTAAATACATCAATTATGCCAATATTTCATATGGTCGGTTAAATTAAAACAATATAACATCATAAATTATATATATGACACAATTATAAACGTGATCACTAAAAAAATAATTGTTGTCTTTTTAGTCTTAAGACGTCACTTATTTTGTAAAAACCGATGTAAATGTCATTTTTTTGCTTTAGGAGGACATCTTCACAGGTATTCAAATGACAAATTATGGATAATCATCAATAGGTGAATATGTCATAACCGAAATTGAGGGGTTCTAATGAAGAAAAAACATCTGTTTATAACCGGTGTGAAAAGTTTGGATCTTTTACTACACGCACAAAGAGGTCGGAATTTTTTTTGAACGACATCAGTTGACAACAGATGTCTAATTGAAGTTTTCTAGTAGTGAAAGGATAATCTTTTATGCCTTTATGTGTTACTTTGCATGGTTATCGTTGTGGTGTTGATACCTTGGCTTTGGAAGTCCTTTAATATTTTGATTTATTTCGTCGAAAATCTGTGTTCTGTGTTCGAAGTTTGCATTTAAAGTTTCTGCTTGTTTGTCGATCTCGAGTTAGATTAGTCGAGATCGAGTTCTGTCTACACGATCTCGAGTTGGTGTTTGTCGAGATCGAATTGTGTGTCTGAGTTTCTGCTTCTGTGTTTGATTCTGAGTTTCTGTTGTCGACAGCTTTAGTCGATCTCGAGTTAGCTTAGTCGAGATCGACCAATTCTGTGTCTTTGCTTTTGTTTCAGCTTTGCTTTATTATTTCTTTCTTTGTTTCGGTCTTTCTGTTTGCTTTTCTGTGAGATTTACAACTACCTAGGATCCGCTGACACGCTTCCTCGTGGATCGATCCTGACTTCCCATTACTGCATAGAGAGGGAGTCTTGTAATTATTTGCTGGGGCACGAATCTGGTTTGATCTATTTTATTATATTTTGAACTCGATTTCCTCCTTACAACATGAATCAAATGGTTTGTTAGCTGCTTCTATTGAAACTGAATCTATGAATCTTGAGTTTTCTAACAAAGATGAAATTGGATTAGGGAAAGATGACATTGAGAGGAAAATTGAGAATTTGTTTAAGTCACATGACAATGTGTCTAATTCAAATGATTCTATTGCTATTCCCTATGAGAAATTGATTCCTAACAATGTCGAGGTTTTTGCAATTGCAGGACAACCTCCGGGAGTAACTCATTTCAAGAAGGAATCAATCGATGCAATTGAAGGATATGTAGGAGAAGTTCCTAAAGTTCCACCTCTTGTCTTGAAAAGGACAAGTGTGGGGGATCTTGGTGGAGTAACTTGATCAAGAAATGCATCACGTCGAGCCAAAGACGTGAAAGAGAGGCGATTCTTATGAGGCAACCCAAGGTAGTTAGGTAGTATTCTTATTTTACAATTAGTTTTCAATTCAATAAAGTGGGATCAATCGTGTCGCTGGATTTCAGAAGTTACGGTAAGTTGCAACTTGTATCGGATTGTGTTTTGTTTGATTATGAAGAACGGAGTCCCATTATGTGGACACGGCACCCGCCACCCCAGCAACGATGCCCACCGCCCCTCTGTCCGCCTGACGAGTCCGAATTTTGGTAAACTTGGAAGGGACGTTTCCATTTTTCTTATATTTTCTTATTTTTCGTTTTAGAATAGTTTTATTTATTTATTTTAGGATTAGATTGTTTTCTTTTTATTTATTTATTTCTAGGATTAGATTATTTTCTACCTATCTTAGGTTAGTTAGTTTTATCTATTTTCTATTTATCTTATGATTAGATTTTTCTTTTTAGGACAAGTTTCCTTATTTCCTAGGATTAGTGGTTCTATCTTTTCTATTTCTATTTTATCTAGTTCTAATATTTTCCTATTTTTCTTTTTGATAGATATTCCTTCCAACTCACCATATATTGCTATTCCCTTTTGTGAATCATTCAAGCTTGCTCAAAGAATCTACAAAACCCAAAAGCCTACTGGAATCCATTCCAAATATCTAAAGCCTTGTGTTTCAATCGATTATGTCCACCAAAACACTTTCCACCATTACCCTACATCCACAAAATTCAACTTTTCCATTCAATTTCCATACCTATCACCAAAGAACCCTTTGAAACCATGTTGTTTCTGAAACCTTCGAGTTTGGAGGAGTGGACGTCGGTTTTCCAACGTTTTCACTCGGATTCGTGGTTCTGCGTACATGGCACCCATCGTACCTTACACGACGCCCACCGCCACTATAGCGAGCCCGTCTTTTGGTCGTTTTCATTTGTGATGCTTCTGTTATGAAGATGTCTCGCGTGTTGCCTGCTTGGAGAAGAAATTGACTTAATGTGAGAAGCAGCAGGAAGCCGAGTTGATGAAGCTTACAAAGTTCCATGTGATTCTGGTTGGGAAGATCGATCAACTACATGAGACTTGTTTCTTGTTGATGGTTTTGATTAATCAGCGGTCTGGACCCCAGACCCCGCCTTTACAGTAATAGGTTAGTCATTTGCTTCTTTCAAACCCTTTATTTTTATATGGAGGTCTACACAAGTTTTTGTTATATTTCGCAGAAATCGGACTCATTTTGGAGCTTAAAGGAAAGTCATGAAGAAGCTAAGGATGGTGCAACTAGAGAAAAGGCCATTTTTCGGGATTCATCATTCTGAGTCAAGTTCTGATGTCTTCATGGGAGTTGTATCCCTCGGAGAGAGCTTACCAACGCATGGTCATATGCGTAAAAACGACGAACGAGGACTCGGGAAAGTGCGTTTCAAGAACAGAGCAGAAAGCTGAGAGACTTACTCGATATCGAGTAACCCATATCGAGCAAGAGCACCAGAAATCGACAAAGGAAGCAGGGAGATGGAGCAGGTTAGTCAATATCGACAAGATTTGGTCGATATCGAGTAAACCCCAAGTCGATTTCCATGTCCGGAGCCGAGATCGACGAAGTTGAGCACTGGGAAGCCGAGCACATGTTACTCGATATCGAGGAAATTACTTGATATCGAGGAAAACCCAAGTCAACTTTGCACCTAGAAGCTGAAATCGAGCTGCTGAGCACAAGACGAGAAAGTGCTACTCGATATCGAGGAGTCCTAGTCGATATCGAGTAAATCCCGGGAGCCGACGCCGAGGAGTCCGAGAATCTTGTTGAGTTTCTATCCTGCGTCCAATGGTGATATTTTCGAGATGAAATTCTATCAAGATCTATCAAGTGCCATCAAGTCAAGAGAGAAGATATTTTATCCACATTAGATATAATTCCTAGTTGATTTAATTATTTATTCCATTGTTTTATCTTAAGTAAATAGATAGATAGATAGATATAGATATAGATATAGTTTTCTTTCCTAATTAGAGAGGGAATGAAGGCTATAAATAAAGCCTTAGGGGGATGATTTTCATTCAATTCAAGTCAAGTCGTCTTAGGGACGCAAGGAGAAGGAGAGAGGAGAGAGAGAGGAGGCGAGAGAGGAGAGAGAATGAACGTTTGGAAGGTTTTGTAAGTTTTAGTTTATTTTATGTTAAAGTTAATTTCTTTCATCATGTTTGCTTTCTAATTTCCTTCTTCTAGGGTTGGGGTAATCCCAACATAGATATGTGTGTTTGATTTATAAATCCATGAATCTATATGTCTTTATTATCATCTACCTATGTGATTAATCCTTTGCGAAAGTTGAGGAAATTCCTTATTCATGATATTGAAGCGAAAGTGATCTTATTATGAATTTGGATAGTAATTAGGGTTTATTTGCGAAAGCCGACTAATCCTAATTAAGAAAAGGTAGAAACAAATTAGGTTTTTATGCGAGAGCCTCTATCACCTAAATTGTTGGAATTTGCGAAAGTCGATTCTTTGATATAAAGCATGCATCTTTATGTGATTTATGATTTGCACATATGTTTATTGTTGTCGTAATCCATAACCTTGGAAGTTTGCATCTTTTTTTATTTTATTTCATTATTTTTATCCTGCAAATTTATCCAATATCAAACCATCATTCTCTCTCTATCCCTCGACATCGACCCCTCTATTCTTTGTCGACAGCCACCCTCATCACCTTTTCCTGCTATCCCTGAACCCCAAAACACACTAAACCTAGAACCGCTGACTTATCTCCTAAGGACGAACCTGACTCCACTATCCTATAGCGGGGTCTTGATTACAAATTTATTTGGTCGAGAAACCCTCTCGTTAGTCTTCCCCGCACATTCATTAGTCTTCCTTGCCAGATCTCGTTGGTGCGGCCCTTTCGCATATGGTCTGTTTCCTTCCCAACCGGTGTCGGTCTGGGGTGTCTTCGACCCAAGGGTCTCCGACTCGGCGATCTCCTCCCGTCGTCGGCACCTTCTACAGTCCTACCACGCACTTGCAAACTTCTGCTTTGACATCGCTCTCTCATGGCGGGGTTGGTGTTGGTTTGGGGTGGTATGCGCTTGTCGTCCTCCTCCGGCCTTCCCCTTCCTCATCCATCGCCTGCCTCCGTAGTTTGCCTCGGTCGATTGCTGTAGGCGGTGCCGCTTTCCTTGTGTTTGTCCGGGGGTGCTGTGGTTTGGCGGCGGTGCCGCTTTCCTTGTGTTTGTCCGGGGGTGCTGTGGTTTGGCGGCGGTGCCGCTGTCCTCGTGCCCTCCCGTCACAGCCTGCATCTTTTTCCCTAATTTGTGGATTGTGCCTGTGTGCCCCACATCTTGGCCCGATTCTTCTCCTTTGGGACCAAGGCATTTCCTTGGGCCTAAGGCACCCATTAAAAAAAAACCTACTGTTCAACCGGATTTTTATTTCTATATATATATATATATATATATATATATATATATATATATATATATATATATATATATATATATATTTTGATGTTTTTGTTGTTATATATATAATCATATTTGTCCACTAGTATAATTAAACCTAAGAAATAAATAAGTATATATCTTAATGAAACTACATATTATTTAAAATCCCACAAGGGCTCGAAACATCGTTCGTAAGAGCTTTCATTAAATCCCGTTTGGATTTGACCGGTCCGTTGTGACCGGTCCTTTGCGGTTTGTTGTGCTCGGGTGACGTGCGTCTCTGTTTTGGTGCGGTTGGGGATTCTTCTTCAATGTTGGGGTTCTGGCAGTAGGAGTCGGGTCTGGCTGGGATCGAGGTAGTGTGTACAGGGTGACTCCATGTATAGGAAGAAGCTTCCTCGAGGTTCGTCTTCACTACCCACAGGGATTCCTGATGTATCGCCGGCCAGCGGTGCTGTTTGAGGATGGTGCTTGGCTTTCGTCCGTAGTCTGCGTCCCCTTCGTGTTAGATTTAGTTTTCCTTGGCTCGTCTTCTTGTAGAGTGCGTTTCCGCCTATTAAATTGCTCCGCTTTTTGTTTTTGCTTTCATTTTCATTTGTATGTATTGACGGGTTTCCGTCTGCCGACTTGTCGGCCATTGAGATTCAGGTATATCTGATCTCGAATTATTTCCTAATAAAAAAATGTCAAAAATGAAAAAAATTGAAAAATGTTAAAAAAAAAAGTTAGTCTTGTTTTGGTTTTTTGCATATTGTGTTATCAAAGATTTCCATCTTAATTTGAGTTTGTCCTATTTTGACTTTATACTGGCATGATCTTATAAATCCCATGGAATTCTAGAATGATTTAATTTTATCCTAAAAATAGGTTTTATGTGAAATATGATTAAGCATATGTAATTGGGCATGTATGATCTAAGTTCGAGAGTATGCTTGGAATTCAACAAAAATTTGTCCTAGTGAGATATTTTTGGCCTTATAAGGAATACATCTTTATTCATACTGCTTTTCTTGTGCGATGTACTCTTCCTATGCATTTATCATTGAGTATTGCCATGGTTATCCATGTCTACCTTGTGTTATATCTTGCTTTGAAGCCAATTTGAGCCTTTAGCCTTTTTATTGATAACTCCAACAAATTATTATTCCTAGCATATGATGAGCCTTACCCTTATTCCGGGGGAATTGATATTTTGAGTGTGTTATGGAATCTATTTTGGAGACTGAAGAGAATGAAGCTAAAGTGTGATGTTATGGTTTATGATTTTGAGAAGATGTAATGTTATGTGCTTATTTAGTCCCTCATTTTTATGCATTCGAATTTCATGTATATTGGCTCAAGGAAAAAAAATCGAAAAAAGAGAGAATAAGAGCCATTTATTTTATTTTTGCAAAATGAGGAAGGATTGGATATATGTTGGTTATGAGTCTTATTGGTTAGGCGTTTAGATTACATGATATGTGAGATGATGAGATGAGATGAGATTTGATGAGTTAAGAGATGTTTTTGGAGTTATTTTGATGATGTTGAGAGATGTTGTGCATTTGTAAGCTTGATGTTATTGAGTTGATTTGTGCTATGTTAGGAGTTTTGGACTATTATTTTCCCGGAATTTATTGCACCACATGACCACATACAATTCTTTTCCCTTATGTTTCTACAAAGCCCCATTACAACCCCGCCGAATAGAATCTTCTATGAAGGTTTCCATTGCATGATAGAAGATTCCATTCGGCGGGGTTGTAATGGGGCTTGGTAGAAACATAAGGGCAATGAATTGTATTTGGTCATGTGGTGCAATAAATTTCGGGAAAATAATATTCCAAAACTCCCAACATAACACAAACCAACTCAATAACATCAAGCTCACAAATGCACAACATCTCTCAATATTATCAAAATAACTCCAAAAACATCTCTTAACTCATCAAATCTCATCATCTCACATATCATGCAATCTTAACACCCAACCAATAAGACTCATAACCAACATAAATCCAATTCTTCCTCATTATACAAAATAAGATAAATGGCTCTTTTATTCTCTTTATTTTCTTCCTTTTTTTTTCGGATTTCTTTTTCTTTCTTTTTTTTTCTTTTTTCATGAGCCAAAATACATGAAATTCGAATGCATGAAAATGAGGGACTAAATAAGCACATAATATTACATCTTCTCAAAACAATAAACCATAACATCACACTTTAGCTTCATTCTCTCAATCTCCAAAATAGATTCCATAACCCACTCAAAATCTCAATTCCCCCGGAATAAGGGTAAGGCTCATCATAGGCTAGGAATAATAATTTTGTGAAGCTATCAATAAAAAGGCAAAAGGCTCAAATTGGCTTCAAAGCAAGATATAACATAAGGTAGACATGGATAAATATGTGGCTAAAAAGTTGCCTATATCATTTGAACTTATTAAGCAATGAACATGTATATAATCTGCCTTGAAAATAGATAAATATGGCAATACTCAATGATAAATGCATAGGAAGAGTAAATCACACAAGAAAAGCAAAAGGAATAACGATGTATCCCTTATAAGGCCAAAAATATCTCACTAAGACATATTTTTGTTAAATTCCAAGTATACTCTCAAACTTAGATCATACATGATCAATTACCTATGCTTAATCATATTTCACTAAAAAAACCAATTTTCAGGATAAGATCAAATCATTCCAGAATTCCATGAGATTTATAAGATCATGCCAGTATAAAGTCAAAATAGGACAAACTCAAATTAAGATGGAAATCTTTGATAACATAATATGCAAAACAACAAAACAAGACTCACTTTTTTTTCCTTTTTTTTCGACATTTTTAATAACATAAAAGAAATCTCCCCCCCCCCCCCCACTTACATGTTGCATTGTCCTCAATGCATAGAAATCCAAAAAGGAACAATGAAAAATATAAAAATAAAGGGTTTGAAAGAAGCAAATGACTAACCTAATACTGTGAAGGCGGGGTCTGGGGTCTAGACCGCTGATTGATCGAACCCATCTACAAGAGACAAGTCTCGTGTAGTTTATCGATCTTCCCAACCAGAATCGCATAGGACTTTATAGGCGGTGCCATCAACTTGACTGCCTGCTTCTTCTCACATTCAGTTAATTTCTTCTCCAAGTAGGCAACACGTATGTCATCTCGGACTGTAGGCGGTGTCATCTCGATCTGCATATCTTCAACATCACTCGCAGGGGTCATGGGATCATGAGGCTTCCGCAAATGAGTGTCAACAGGAATATGGCTTCGGCTGAAGTCAACCAATTTCAGCCCTATAGGTAAAATAGTAGGCAGATACTAATGGTAAGACTGATGGGGTCCAGATAACCATCGAAATCTCTCAACAGAATATGGCAACTGTAACTTTTCTAATATCCGTGCAGACACAAGAGCATCTATGTCCCACGTATACAAATGACTCACATGTTGTAGTGAACTAACATCAACACCATAAAACATAGCCAAAAGTGTGATCATTCCTCCGAAAGGGGTGACAAGAGGATAATTCTCGTTGCGCTGGCCACGAACCCTCTCTCACATACTCAAAAATGAGAGTACCCAGGTGGTACTATAGTAGAGTCAGGAGTCAAGAAATATATGAAATCAATCACACCAGGGTCAACAATAGTAGTTCTCTCAGAATCATAGAGATTAGAGCCCAAAATTCGCAGACAGAGACGAAAAGCGGGATTAGTAATCATATCATCTAGTCTGAAGTCCTTAAGTTCTCAAGCACCCCTATCAGACTCCTCCAAATCTCTTCTGAATCAAGAACACACATGTCATTATTCCACTTCCTAGAGCATCTCTTCGTAACACCGAAAGCAACTCCCATCGCCGCATGTGAGGAATTACAGGCTCTTTTTCGCAATTGAAATCGAACAACCTTGGGCGATATTACATCCAAAGTAGTAAGGAATTCCTTAACCAAGCAAGGGTAAGTGGGAGCCCTTCTGCCAATAAAATCACGGAGCCCTCCATGTGCCATCAAAGCGATCACCGAATCAAACAAGCCCAACCGTCTCAATGTGATTTCGTCAAAGAACATTGTGGACGTGTAGGTGCACTTTCCAAGTGCGTTCCAGCATAGCACATCAGTATTATCAAAATAAGCTGACGCATCTTTCTTGATAGGAGCAGACGACATAGTGTAATCTTGAGGAAAACCCGAAGAAAAACCACCAATACGACCACAAGACGGGCTCGTTGTAGTGGCGGCGGGCGTCGTGTATGCAGAACCACGAATCCGAGTGAAAACGTTGGAAAACGGATGTTCACTCCTCCAAATTCGAAGCTTTCACGAACAACTTGGTTTCAAAGGGTTCTTTGGTGATAGGTAGGGGAATGGAATGGAAAAATTGAATTTTGTGGATGTAGGGTAATGGTGGAAAGTGTTTTGGTGGATAGAATCGATTGAACACAAGGCTTTAGGTATTTGGAATGGATTCCAGTAGGCTTTTGGGTTTTGTAGATTTCTCGAACAAGTTTAAATGGTTCAAAATAGGGAGTAGCAATATATGGTAAGTTGGAAGAAATATCTATCAAAAAAAAAGGAAAATATTAGAACTAGATAAAATAGAAACAGAAAAGATAGAACCACTAATCCTAGAAAATAAGGAAACTCATCCTAAAAAGAAAAATCTAATCCTAAGATAGATAGAAAATAGATAAAAGATAAAATGCTAACCTAAGATAGATAGCAAATAATCTAATCCTGGAACAAAATAAAAGAGGAATAAAACTAATCCTACAAAATAAATAAAACTATCCTAACACGAAAAATAACCAAAAATAAGAAAGATAGAAACTTCCCTTCCAAGTTTACCAAAATTCGGACTCATCAAGCGGACAGGGGGTGGCGGGCGTCGTGACTGGGGCGGTGGGCGCCGTGTCCGCACTTTTCAGTCGATCGTTTCAGAAGCAAAGTAGAAACATTCTCACATAAACTTACCTTTTCTTTCTTCCGCATCCTTTGCTTTCGCTTTATCGTGCATAGCTCTTTCAAGAATTTCGCATAGCGAGGAACGGTTTTAATCAAATTGAAAAGTGGAATATTTACCTCACAATGAGCAAAGGTGTCATAAAGAATTTGTTCATTTTCCCACTTCTGATCAGATCTTAAGGCATGAGGAAAGGATGGTGAAGGTCTTGGAACCTCAGAAGACCACTCCTTAGAAGAATTCTTCGCGGATTGAACAACGTCAGAAGTCGGATCCGTCACTGGAAGAGGTGGCGGGCGCCGTGGTGAGGGGTGGCGGGCGCCGTCTATGCAGTGTGTCTCCAATTCCGTCTCTTCCTCATTATTTCCCAAATCGACTTCTTCCCTATGCATCTCTTCAACATTCCTAGTGGGCACATTCACTTGTTTGCCTCATCTAAGGATCATGGCACTAAGATTCTCCTTCAGATTCACTACCACCTGCGATGGTACGTTCCCCGAATCTTTCTCTTTAAATTCACCAATCTCCTTAGCCATCTGACTCAACAACTTTTCTTGAACACTCATCTTGTCCAACAACAACTTCAATGTCTCATCTCGATCTTCTTGTTGAGTGTTCCTAGGACAATTCTCGAATTGTCCTATCCGAAAAGGAACTTGTTGCTATTGGCCTCTTTCGTTGAATCCACATTGGCAGTTTCAATTGTAGCCCTTATTATAATTGTTACCAAAGTTGCGGCGAGGTCCATAATCCATAACATTCACTTTAGCGGTGTCCTCCTGAATCAAGGGATACTTATTATTCGGATGAGTTGGATCTCCACAAATGCCACAAGGTCTAGGTTAATGGGGTTGATTCATTTGGATAGCCATCTTGTTCACGATCTCCCCGACAACGGCGCCAACAATTTGGTGCGGGACGAACGTTGTTGGCACTTTCGCCCTTTACCAAATAGTAATAATATCCAAACTTAAACACAAAACCAATAGATTATGCAATCAATCACTTGATAAACGAAATAGCTACTAGTATATCGATGAAGTCCGGTGTCGAACCCACAGGGAGATCCAAAGACTCTTATAGCAAAGAAATGATTTGTAACAAGTAACAAAGATGTAAAAGTAACCAGATTTATGATCGCAAAGTAAATTTATATCAAAGTAGAAAGAACATTTCACTTGCAATTCTCTGACAATGGTTGGAATTCATGGTCCTCGGATTGATCTATTAATTATTCATTTCACTTGCAAGAGATTCACTCATCTTATTTAATATCACTAAAGAATAGCAGTAAGGCCTCAAGTAATCAAGACCAATTCACACATTGACTCAACTCAATTAAGACTAATAGGCGCTTACCGAAATCAGCCTTAATCAAATCTACACAACATAGATCAATTGAAATCATCCACTACAAAGACAAAGAGACATCACTATCATTAGTACCTCTGTTTGCTTTCGAGAAAACAACAACGAATTCATAGCTAAGAGGCAATTCCTAACATGTTGATCAGGCATAGAAAGGAACACAAATTTAAATTAAGCACAAGATAATAACTAAGAACATGAATAATCAAATAGAATCAAATCCTCACAATCCAAACAACCATTTTTTTGAATCACATGTGAAATTATGAGTTTAGCAACTCATATGCCAGTTCTCTCTATCTAGTTGTATTCATAGTCTCACAATAATCAACCACCACTCTATAAAAAGACTAAAAAACAACTAATAAAGCCTCCTAAGAGTCGACAAAACCCTAGTAGGAAATAGAATAGAATAATATAAAATAATATCTTCGGATCTAAAACCTTGTATCCAAAAACTGGGCAACGAAGGGCGTCGTGCAAAGGGCGGCGGAAACCGTGCAAAAGGCGGTCGGCGCCGTCTATGCAGTGTCCGACGTTTCTTAATTGTCTTCAATAGCTTCCAATGTCATGCTTCCTTGATCCTCTTTAGCTCCTCCTTAGCCTCCATATGCTCCAAAACGTGCTTCTTAAGCTCTTCTCAAAGTCCATCCAAGGTCGGAATGTAATTTTGCAGAATAAACATTAACTACGCATATATGCCGAACTCGAATACTTCACTAACAATATACGGAACTAGACTCAAAACATATCAAAACAACTACCCAATAGCAATAAGAAATATCTATAATGCCTATATTAAATATGCATTATCAAATCCCCCCACATTTAACTATTGCTTGTCCTCAAGCAACCATAAAGCAAAACATCATCTACCTATCCCACAGGAAATCTTTCATAACTTCACTCATCAAAAGCAACATCATAAATAGTGCAAATATAATCAAACATATAAACGTCGTCACATGTATATATGGGATCAAGTTGCTTGCATGCTCAAAAATCAACCTTACCGAGGATAAAATGTGTATCCTCATTCTCATGTGTTTAGGCTTTAAGCACACACTCACCTAAATTCCATATACAAGCATCAATTCAAATATTTACATTTATATCATAAAATCTCCACCGGATACGTCAATGAAAAAATAAGGACATCAAGAGGACTTTCGCTCAATGGAAACCTTCGTAGAAGATTCCATTTGGCGGGGTTGTAATGAGGCTTGGTAGAAATATAAGGGCAAGGAATTGTGTTTGGTCATGTGGTGCAATAAATTCCGGGAAAATAAGATTCCAAAACTCACAACATAACACAAACCAACTCAATAACATCAAGCTCACAAATGCACAAAAATGAGGGACTAATAATATAAGGGTAAGGAATTGTATTTGGATTTTCTTTCGTGAGCCAACATACATAAAATTTGAATGCATAAAAATGAGGGACTAAATAATCACATAACATTACATCTTCTCAAAACCACAAACCATAACATCACATTTTAGCTTCATTCTCCTCAGTCTCCAAAATAGATTCCATAACCCACTCAAAATCTCAATTACCCCGGAATAAGGGTAAGGCTCATCATAGGCAAGGAATAATAATTTTGTGGAGCTATCAATAAAAAGGTTAAAGGCTCAAATTGGCTTCAAAGCAAGATATAACATAAGGTAGACATGGATAAATATGTGGCTAAAAAGTTGCCATCATTTGAACTTATTAAGCAATGAACATGTATATAATCGGCCTTGAAAATAGATAAACATGACAATACTCAATGATAAATGCATAGGAAGAGCAAATCACACAAGAAAAACAAAAGGAATAAAGATTAAGGCAAAAAATATCTCACTGGGACAAATTTTTGTTAAATTCCAAGCATACTCCCAAACTTAGATCATACATGCTCAATTACATATGCTTAATAATATTTCACATAAAAAACCAATTTTCATTATAAGATCAAATCATTCTAGAATTCTATGGGATTTATAAGATCATGTCAGTATGAAGTGAAAATAGGACAAACTCAAATTAAGATGGAAATTTTTGATAACACAATATGCAAAACAACAAAACAAGACTCACTTTTTTTTTCGATATTTTCCAATTTTTTTATTTTCATTTTTGACATTTTCTATAACATATAAGAAATAACATAAAGGAAATAAGAAAAACAAAATCAAAAACCTAAATTCAAACATGAACTAACCTAACTAATTCACTTCATTCTCCCCCTCCCCCCCCCCCCCCCCCACACACACTTACATGTTGCATTGTCCTCAATGCATAGAAACACAAAAAAGAACAATGAAAAATGTAAAAACAAGGGGTTTGAAAGATGCAAATGACTAACCTATTATTGTGAAGGCGGAGTCTGGGGTCCAGACCGCTGATTGATGTCCCGAAAGGCAATCAATAAAGCATTTTGAAGACTCAAGAGCTTCTCCAACAGACTAGCGAGCTTGTTAGTAGTACTCGTCTCAAAATCAGCAAATCGACGCTCAATATCAAACAAAGTAAGATATATAGGCTCGACGTCATCTTCAGCAACTTCTTCTCTCACGACGACCTTAGCTTTTGTAATCTCAACAGACTCATCATCGATAGCCTCAGCAGTAGTGGTCTCATCATCAGTGGCCTCGCTGTCAATAACAGGCCATCGCCTCACTAAACTATGCTCATCGGGTTCTAATGGAAACTTGTTGTGATAGAGACTGAAATCTAACATCCTCAGGATATATGGTAGTTCCGCAAGTAGATAATTGTGATGCTTCTCTCCTGGTCCCGACTTCCATTTAAAACACCATGTTCTATCCGGACGTTGGGCCCACTTAATCATGCCCCACCATTCCGGGCTGGCAAGATTGTAAACATTCTTCCATTAAGAGGTTGCAAATCATCAAGACAGACACCCACTCGGCGATCAGTCAACGATATCATACCTCCGAAAACAATAATGTGTTCCGGCCTCACATGAGTAGCTCTAATCACCTCCATGCAGTTTCCCAAAAATAGTTGAACCCAGTCAGGGATGTGCACCCCTCCCGGAATCAAGCAACAAATATAGCTCTAGGCTCTCATAGTAACAATGGAAGAATTCTCCACACCTAGGAAAGAGTCACAGAGTACCAAATAACACAACCTCAATGTAGGATGAGCAATCATGGATGCACAGCGTGGTTGGTCATAATCAACGAACTCTTCTGTAGCCTCTTTCCACGTATCAATAGGATTTGGAGCACCCAACTTGTCCCCAAATCTGGCATCAGTAGGCATTTTGGTAACACCAAAAGCTTGTGCAATGAGATCCTTAGTTACCACGAACTTCCGATTCCTCGGCTGAAAATGAATCTCCATATCAGAACAATAATCCAGGGTAGCCAAGAATTCTCTCACTAATGTCAGATAGGTAAAATCAGATACATTCAAGAAATCACTCAATCCCCCATCTTTCAGGAGTCGATGGACCTCCTCAAATATTCCCAATTTCTTCAACGTCGGGGGATGAAAGAATATGGTGGATTCATACCGCCTCTTTTCAAGCTTGAGCCAACGATCCTTTTCTACCCGAGACATCAAATGGGGCATCTTCATAATAGGAGCATCAGACATGATGTAACTCAAGGAAAAACCGAAGAAAAACCACAAAAAACGATCAAAAGACGGACTCGCTGTAGGGACGGCGGGCGTCGTGTACGCAAAACCGCGAATCCGAGTGAAAACATTGGAAAACCGACGTCCACTCCTCCAAACTCGAACTTTTCACGAACAACTTGGTTTCGAAGGATTCTTTGGTTATAAGTAGGGGAATGGAATGGAAAAGTTGAATTTTGTGGATGTAGGGTAATGGTGGAAAGTGTTTTGATTAACAGAATCGATTGAAATGCAAGGCTATAGGTATTTGGAATGGATTCCAGTAGGCTTTTGGGTTTTGTAGATTCCTTGAGCAAGCTTGAATGATTCACAATAAGGAGTAGCAATATATGGTGAGTTGGAAGGAATATCTATCAAAAAGAAAAATAGGAAAATATTAGAACTAGATAAAATAGAAATAGAAAAGATAGAACCACTAATCCTAGAAAATAAGGAAACTAGTCCTAAAAAGAAAAATCTAATCCTTAGATAGATAGAAAATAGATAAAAGATAAAATACTAACCTAAGATAGATAGAAGATAATCGAATCCCAGAACAAAATAAAAGAAAACAATCTAATCCTATAAAATAAATAAAACTAACCTAAAACGAAAAATAACAAAAAATAAGAAAGATAGAAAATCGAACTCGTCAGGCGGACAGGGGGCGGCGGGCGTCGTGGCTGGGGCGGCGGGCGCCGTTTCCACAGAATGGGACTCCGTTCTTCCAATCCAATCAAAAATCAATCCGACACAAGTTGCAACTTACCGTAACTTCCGAAATCCAGCGACAGGATTGATCCTACTTTATTGAATTGAAAACTAATTACAAAATAAAAATACTACCTAACTACCTTGGGTTGCCTCCCAAGAAGCGCCTTTGTTTCACGTCTTTGGCTCGACGTGATGCATTTCTTGATCAAGTTACTCCACCAAGATCCCCCACACTTGTCCTTTGCAAGACAAAAGGTGGAACTTTAGGAACTTCTCCAACATATCCTTCAACTGCATCGATTGAGTTGAATGATAGAACGATCTTCAACAACTCAAAAACTTCTCTAGGCTTAATACTAGAACGATCAGCGGGTTGTATGGTAACACCAGTTTCAGACAATGAATTGAGACCCAAAAACATGTACAAGTTATAGGACATAACATTAATTGAAGCACCTAGGTCTAACATAGCTTTGATGAAGCTAGAATTACCTATTGTACATGGGATAGTAAACATACCCCGATCTTCACACTTTTCAGGCAATCATTTCTAAAGCAAAGCAGAAACATTCTCACATAAACTTACCTTTTCTTTCTTCCGCATCCTTTTCGTTCGCTTTATCGTTCATAGCTCTTTCAAGAATTTCGCATAGCGAGGCACAGTTTTAATCAAATTGAAAAGTGGAATATTTACCTTACTATGAGCAAAGGTGTCATAAGGAATTTTTTCATCTTCCCACTTCTGATTAGATCTTAAGGCATGAGGAAAGGGTGGTGCAGGTCTTGAAACCTCAGAAGACCACTCCTTAGAAGATTTCTTCAGGGATTGAACAACGTCAGAAGTCGGATCCGTCACTGGAGAAAGCGGCGGGCACCGTGGTGAGGGGCGGCAGGCGCCGTCTATGCAGTATGTCGCCATTTCCGTCTCTTCCTCCTTATTTCCCAAATCAACTTCTTCCCTAGACCTCTCTTCAACATTCCTAGTGGGCACATTCACTTATTTACCTCCTCTAAGGATTATGGCGCTAACATTCTCCTTCGGATTCATTACCACCTGCGTTGGTAACTGCCCCAAATCTTTCGCTTTTAATTCACCAATCTCCTTAGCCATCTGACTAAGCAACTTTGCTTGAACACTCATCTTGTCCAGTAGCAACCTCAATGTCTCATCTTGATCTTCTTGTTGAGTGTTTCTAGGATGATTCTCGAAGTGTTCTCTCTGAAAAGGAACTTGTTGTTGTTGGCCTCTACCATTGAATCCACTTTGGTAGTTTGAATTGTAGCCCTGATTGTAATTGTTACCAAAGTTGCGGCGAGGTCCATAATCCATAGCATTCACTTCAGCGGTGTCCTCCGGAATCAAGAGACACTTATCATTCGGATGAGTTGGATCTCCACAAACACCATAAGTCTAGGCTGATGGGGTTGATTCATTTGCATAATCATCTTGTTCACGATTTCCATAAGCCTATCGATATCTTCCTTGAGTCCATCTCTCGACCTATCCAACTTATGAACTCCTCTAACTCCTTGGTGTTTCCTATATTGTTGCAATGCATTAGCCGACCCTTCAAAAATCTCCGTTGCTTCCTGAGGTGTTTTATCCAAAATATCTCCTCCGCTAGTAGCATTGATGAAACTCCTATCGGTGTCAAGCAAGCCTTCATAAAGATACATCACTAGATCATCCTCGGATATACCATGTTGCGAACAACTACCCTTAAGCTTCTTGAACCCCTCAACATACTCATAAAGACTCTCCATAGGTGATTATTCAAAACTGGATAGCTTCTTCTTAAGTTTGTTGAGGCGAGTCATAGGAAACTACTTTTGCAAGAAAGCTTTCTTCAATTGCACCCAACTAGTAATGCTTTCTGGGGGTAGGTAGTAAAGGCAATCGCTTGCAGAATTCTTCAAAGTAAAAGGGAACACTCTCAACATCAATTGGTCATCGTTCAGGCCTTGGGGTCTCAGTCTATCACACACGCTCACAAAGGTAGCATGGTGCTTGCTTGGTTCCTCCCTAGGAAATCCACGAAAGTAAGGCAAAATGGAAGACCAGTTCAACTTATACTCAAATCTTGAACTCTTAGGGAGATTAGGAAGACTAATTGCAAGTGGTTGAGCACTCAAATTAGGTTCCTTTAGGTTTCTTAGGTTCCTTCTTGGCGGATCAACAATAGCGTCTTTTGCCATCTCCTTGTCTATCTCAAACTCAAGCTTCCTCTTCAACCTAAGAGATCTTTCAACCTCAGGATCAAAAGACAAAGGCAATGAATTAGAAGATCTAGTTTGAACCATACAAGGACACAAAAGACTCAAAGTAAAGAGTAATTGAAAGAGATAAAGAAAAGCAAACTCCTTTCTTCTCCCCGGCAACGGCGCCAAGAATTTGGTGCGGGACGAACGTTGTTGGCACTTGTTAGTAGGAGGAAATCGAGACTTGCAATTCAAAATAAGAAATAAGTAGAGCAAAGCAGATTCCGTCCCTTGTAAATAATTACAAGACTTCCTCTTGATGTAGTAGCGTGAAGTCAGGATCGATCCACAAGGAAACACGTTAGCGGATCTCAGGTAGCTGTAAATCTCACGGACAGAAGGACAACCAAAAAGACAAAAATAACAAATAAAAGCGGAAAATAAAGCAAAGCAAATAACTTACTCGATATCGACAAACAGTTACTCGATATCGACTAAACTAATCGACACCAGAAACTCAATATCGATCAACAGGAAGCAAACTCAGACACAGTAACTCGATCTCGGCAAGATTTCCTCGATATCTACAAAGCAGTCCTCGATATCGACTAAAACTCCTCGGAATCGAGTAAAGACAGAAACTTAGAATCACAGCCGTAGAACACAGATTTCGATGAATTAATTCAATAAACTGAAGACTTCCAAGGCCAGGGTATCAACACCACAACGATAACCATGCAAAATAACACATAAAGTTAAGGCATAAAAGATCATGCTTTTCATCAAATAACTTTCGTTGTTAACAAATAGGAAGATAGAGGATTTCGCATAAACTCTAATTGTTACTAACCCTTTTCACATAATTAACCCAAGTTGTATTAAGATCACTTTCACTTCAATAACACAAATAATGATCACCTTCAACTTTCGAAAAAGAATCATGCTCATAGGGATAGAAGATGAATTGCATAAAAAGATCAAACCTTTACCGCATCACCTCACATAGACACCGTCGGGCTCACCCTGACCCTAGAAGTGGGTGGACTACTCGCACTTCATCATCAAGAAACTCATCAAATAACAAAAGAAACTAACTTGCTTTAAATAAACTAAAGAGAACTTACAACCAATCGAAGCCAAATCCGCTTTCGCCTTTCCAACTTCTCTCGCCACAAGCTCTCTCCTCTACTCTCTCTATGTGACTAATTGTAACTTGAATTGAATGAATAAAAATCAGCCCCTAAGGCCTTATTTATATGCTTCCAATCCTTGCTAATCAAGGAAAGAAATCTATATCTATTACCTAAAGATAGAATTAAATAAAGATAAAACATTAATTCTAAAGGGAAAGAATTAAATATCTAAAAGTGTGGATAAATCTCTCTCCATAGATAGATCTTTGATAGGACATGATAGATCTCGGATAGACTCGGACTCCTTCGCTCCCAAGCAAGCCCAACTCGACTCGGACAGCCCAACAGCAACGCGGCCCAGAAGAGTTTTGCTCGATATCGAGTAATTTACTCGATATCGAGGAACCATGTCGTCGACCTCAGCCTGTCTCGTCTTCTCGTGTAACTTCTTCCCAGAACTGGCTCGGACATGTGCTTCTGGTTTACTCGACATCGAGTAATTTCCTCGACATCGAGCAAAGTTGTGCTCGATGTGTCATCTCTTCGGCTTCTTGATCCGGTGTTGCTTCCTCGAGCACAGATGCGGCTTCTGATCTTGTTCGATATCGAGTAATTTACTCGATATCGAGTAAAGTTCTGCACTCGAGTTGTCTTGTCCGCTCAGCTTCTCGATTTCGGCTACAGAGGTGGAAATCGATTTGGGCTTTCCTCGATATCGAGTAAGCTGTGCTCCTGTCTTCTGGCCTTGCTCGATTCTGGTCCGCCTTGCTGTACTCGATATCGACAAGCTTTAGTCGATATCGACTAACATGTTGTCGAGCAGATTTTCTTGTGTCCATCTTGATTTGTCCTAGTTCCGCTGCTGCTTGGCCTTGATCTTCTGTAGTTGACTTCGAGATTTTCTTCCTTTCTCTGAACTGCTGTAAATCGCCTCAAATTCTGCGAATTTAAACAGAAACTAGTGTAGATTCCATAATTTGGCAAATAAGCATAAACTACATAGATTCTGTACTATTCTAGCCCAAATGCATGAAATGTATGCAGAAAACAATATAAAAGATAAGGTAAAACATGGCAGATTCGGCTCACAACAACACTTTCGCCCTTTACCAAATAGTAATAATATCCAAACTTAATCACAAATTAATAGATTAGGCAATCAATCACTTGATAAACCAAATAACTACTAGTATAGCGATGAAGTCCAGTGTCAAACCCACAGGGAGAAGCGATTTCCTATTCAATAACTCTAAGCAAAGACTCTTATAGCAAAACAATGATTTGTAACAAGTAGCAAAGATGTAAATGTAACCAGATTTATGATCGCAAAGTAAATTGATATCAAAGTAGAAAGAACATTTCATCTGCAATTCTCTGAAAATGGTTGGAATTCATGGTTCTCGGATTGATCTATTAATTATTCATATTTCTAGGTCTACTTGACTAAAGTTGAGAGATACGCAGAGATTCACTCATCTTATTCAATATCACTAAAGAATAGCATTAAGAACTCAAGTAATCAAGACCAATTGACACATTGACTCAACTCAATTAAGACTAATAGGTGCATACCGACCTCAGCCCTAATCAAATCGACACAACATAGATCAATTGAAATCATCCACAATAAAGACAAAGAGACATCACTGTCATCAATACCTTTGTTTGCTATCTAGAAGAAAACAACGAATTTATAGCTAAGATGCAATTCCTAACATGTTGATCGGGTATAGAAAGGAACACATATAAATTAAGCACAAGATAATAACTAAGAACATGAATAATAAAATAGAATCGAATCCTCACAATCCAAACAACCATGTCTTCGAATCACATGCGAAACTATGAGTTTAGCAACTCATAGGCCAATTATCTCTCTCTAATTGTGTTCATAGTCTCACAATAATCAACCACCGCTCTATGAAAAGACTAAAAAATAACTAATAAAGCATCCTAAGAGTCGGCAAAACCCTAGTAGGAAATAGAATAGAATAATATAAAATAATGTCTTCGGATCCAAAACCGAGTATCCGGAAATTGGGCAATGACGGGCGCCGTGCAAAGGGCGGCGGGTGCCGTGCAAAAGGCGGTGGGCGTCGTCTATTTAGTGTCTGACGTTCCTCAATTGTCTTCAATAGCTTCCAATGTCGTGCTTCCTTGCTGCTCTTTAGCTCCTTCTTAGCCTCCATATGCTCCAAAACATGCTTCTTAAGCTCTTCCCAAAGTCCAACCAAGGTCGGAATGTAATTCTGCAAAATAAACACTAAAAATGCATAGATTCCGAACTCGAATACTTCACAAGCAATATACGGAACTAGACTCAAAACATAGCAAAATAACTACCTAATAGCAATAAGAAATAACTATAATGCCTATATGAAATATGCATTATCACCCACCATGAGATCTTCTTCAATGAGATTTAAACTTGTTGCTTAGGTCCAAAGGGGGGAATCCCCAATCCAGGAATCATGCCAGAAATTTATAGAATCCTCGTTTGCTATAACCCAACGTAAGTCGGTTTTGAAGAGGGGAAGGAGGGAGGTCAGTTTTGACCATTGCCAAGAAACATTCCCTTTTTTTGCATATTTGAGAATTGTCTTGTCTTTTAAGTATTTATGTGAGACAAGTTTTACCTAAGGGTTGTTTGGTTCCGCTTGAAGTTTCTAGAGAAGTTTTAGCTGAAGTGCTTTCTTCATGTCTTCGGAGAGGCAAAGGCCCAGTCCAATTTTTTATCATGATTTTCACACCTCAAACCAGTCAATAAGGGGCCTATTTTTGGGGTCCTTTATTCCAAAGAAAGTTCCTGTTGATTTTGTCTAGTTCATTATGGATGTGTGAAGGAAGTAGGAAACACTACATGATGTGAAGCAGTTTAGTGGCTAAGTTGGATCTGATTAGTGTGCATCTACCAGCTTGCGATAGGTTGTTCGCTGCCCATTTTGAAAGTTGTGTTCTACTAGAGGATGTAATGTCGTTGAAAGTGTAGCTTGTGACTTTACAAGAGATGATTGGACATCCTAGATATTTTCCTATGTTAGTTGTATGGAGTATTTGAAGTTCATGTTTTATAGTTGTTTTTATGGTGTTTTCGAGATTTGTTGTAGTATGGAAGACAGATTTATGAAAATTAATCTGTTGCCCAGAGTTTTGACAAAAGTCTTGGTGATTGTGTTAATTTGATCACATGTCTTATTAGTTGCTGATGCGAAGATGATGATATCATCTACAAAGGCCAGAAAAGAGATCTTATAACAGGCTTGTGTGATTGAGATGCCGTGATAACTGCCAGATGTTAGAGCCTCATGATGAAGTCCGCGGGCCAGAACTTCTGAGGCTAGAATAAAGAGATATGGCGATGGACCGATGTTGGATCTCCTTGTCGAAGGCTTTTGAATGGGGTGAACATGTCGGTGGGTTCATTGTTTACAAGAACATAATACTTGACAGCTGTTATGCATTCCTTCATCCGGGAACAAAACATATGGCTAAACCCGAATCTATCTAGAATTTCGAGTAGAAAGTCCCATTTGACCATGTCAAAAGCATTTTCCATATCCAGCTTGACAGCCATCCAACCAGATGACCCTTTTTTATGCTGAAATGAATGGAATATTTCGTTTGCTATTAGGATATTGTCTTGGATAGATCGTTTAGCTATGAATGCACTCTGAAGTGGGTGTATTAGTTTGGGGAGAATATGTCGTAGTCTGGTAGCGAGAATCTTGGAAATTATTTTATAGATGGTTGAGTAGAGGCTTATAGGTCTGAAGTTATTTGTCGTTTATGGGTTATCACATTTAGATATTAGCGCTATGAAAGTGTGATTTATTTGTGTGGCTTATAGATCTGAAGTGATTTGATGATGGAAGGTCCAACAATGTGCCAGTATGTGCGAAAGAAGCCCGCTGGGAAGCCATCAGGGCCAAGAGATTTATCTCTAGCAAGAGAAAAGACTATTGTCTTAACTTCAGAATTTGAGATTGTTTTGGTTAGCCATTCATTATCCGAAGTGGTGACCTCGGGTGTTATGTGTTGTAGTAGACGATAGTGCCCATGCGTTTGTGGTGGAGCAAAAATTTGGCGTGAAAAGTCCAATTTAATTTCGTCGTGGATCTGGGTTGCTGTGTTAAGGGTAAATCCTTCTTTGGTTACAAAAGTTTTTATTATATTTCTATTTCTTCTTCCCGTGGCCACCCGATGAAAATACTTCAAGTTCGTGTCCATATTTTTAATGTGAATTCTCTTTGCTCTTTGACCCCAATAAGTTTTTTGGAAGTTCACAAGTTGATTATATTTGTTAAGTAGTCGTTTATGCTTGATGTCAGTATTGTTTTTGTAATTTAGGAATAGTTGAGATTGTATTTGATGTAGTTCCATTTCAGTATTCGCGATTTGTGTGAAAATATTCTCAAACGTTCGTTTGCTCCAAAGCTTACTTTCTTTTTGAGATCTTGTAGCCGCTTGATTAGTTTAAAAAGATTTCAGCCAGCGGGGTTGAAACGCCATGCTTGTTTAACCAGATTTTCATAGTCTTTATGTTCTGTCCAATGTTCTAAAAAACGCTAGGCGGATCCTAGGAGGTGAGGGGCCGCCTAGCGCCTAGGCGGCGCCCAAGTGGTAAAGGTGGATGCCTAGACGTGCTTAGGTGGCCATTTAACTCTAGGCGGAGGGGGGTCGCCTAGCGCCTAGGCGATGCCAATTAAGACGGCGCCTAGGTGCAATTTTTAGAACAGTGGTTTTGTCCATGCTAATTCAAATTTAAAAGGTTGCATTTTCATTTGGGAAAAGTTCTAAAGTTATTTGACTGTGATCCGAAGTCGTGAAAGCATGGTTTTTGGTGGTTAAGTTTGGTAATATTGCATATATGTTTTTGTGGACCATAAAGCGGTCTAATTTTTCGTAAGTGTTATGTTCTGCTTGGGAGCTTTTCAGCCACGTAAATTGGTTACTAGTACTTGGGAGATCAATTAGGTCATGTTTTAATATATAATCTGTAAGTCTGTTGAAATTGGATGGAAGTGGCTGGGAGCCTCCAAGTTTGTCTGAATTACACAGAATATCTTTTAGATCACCGACAATAATATCGGAATGAGGATTATTTTGTAATATGGTGGATATCTCATTCCAAAATGCTAATTTTTGGTGTTGATGAGGTGGAGCGTAAACAAACACGACCATTAATATGTTGAGTTGAGATTGACGTTGTGATATTTCGTTAGTATATATCGTTCTTCCGACCGAATGACTTCAAAAGTATCTTTGCTTAAATGAGATGATTTTCATAGGAGGCAAAGGCCTCTAGAGAGCCCTATAGAGGGGCATAAACGAAGATTATCAAACCCCGCATGACGCCAAAAAGATTCTTTTGGTGGTGAATGTAGTTTTCTTTCCGCTAGTGCTAAAATTTGTATATGTTTAGTTTTATAGGTTGCATCAATTTGTGTCCAAATATTCTTTCGGGCAAGCCCGCTAACATTCGAGAAGCTGATTTTCATGATCTATAGTATATTTGTAATTGTGGTGTAGTTGGGTCGTGATTGCACAAGAGAAAAGGGAAAGCCAATTGGTGACCTAAGGCGGGGACTTTCGTCTTAGGAATTTGGTTAATAATCTTGCACTTATGCTTATTAGATATGTTAAGCTTCATGGCAGTTGAATATATGTTAATCTTGGACTTATGCTTATTAGGAATTTGATAGTGTCCTGGGACGTAGTTGTAGCTTGGGTATAGAAAGATGAAGTTGGATTAAAGGAAAAGTAGGGGTGTGCAGAAAAACCCGACACGATTGATACGACACGAAAACACGACGACACGCCACGAAAAAACACGAAACCGAAAAGACACGACACGAAAATGACACGAACCGCTAATACACGACATTAAACGGTTCGGATACGGTTCGGGCATATCCCCTTGTCGGATACCCGACACGAACCGTTTATTTTTTTAAATTTAATCTGTTAGGATATTAATATACATATTAAAAGAGAGGTTTTATAGTAGTGAGGAAAGTTGGCTAAAGTGGTGAAGGTGCGGCGGTGATTTCGGATGTGGAGCATTTGATTTGGAGTTCGACTCCGAGTCTCCCCCATTTTAAGTTTTTTCCACTTAATTTCCCCCCTTTAATTTTTTTTCCACTTAATTTCCCCCTTTCCCCAAAAGTCCAAATTAAACCCTAATATCTAAGCTCTGCAACTAAAACATGAACAAAGCTCTGCAACTAAAACTGCTCTGGAAGATCCTATCAGAACCTCACAGCCCATGGGTAACTATAATCACGGAAAAATATCTAAAGAACCAAAAGCTTTTAGAATACAGAAGGAAAAGTGGAACATCCTGGCAATGGGCACAGCTTACTAAACTAATCACCCTATTCAAAGAAGGCTTACGTTGGTCGATTGGCAACGGTGAGCACATTAATTTCTGGACGGATCACTGGTTTGGCAATTCACCACTAATAAACTTATCTTACGATGCCCAACATACCAATACCATGGACACAATTAACCTTTTCTTAAAAGAGGATAAAACTTGGGACATTACTAAGCTTCTAGAAATTACACAAAATAATCTTCCATCAGAAGTAATAAACTCAATCATAACTACACCCATACCCAAAAACATTCATATGGATAGACTCTATTGGAAATGGAGTAGAAACGGCTGGTTCTCCACCAAATCTGCCATTGACATGATCAACACCCTGAATCACCACCAAAAAACATATACAAACTGGATCTGGAGCCTTGACGCCCCCCCAAAGGTCAAAACCTTCTTATGGAAGCTTATTAAGAATGGAATTCCAACTGCTGTTAGATTAGCTTCCCGTGGTGTTGGAATTCCCACCAACTGCACACAATGTGACTCAAATTACGAGGACCTCTATCACCTTCTTTGGAACTGCCCCATCTCACGTGAAGCCATTACAATGTTAGACTCTTCTCTAGTTGTCAAATTGAACATGTACTTCGCCCAGGATCTGGATGTAACCAGCATAATTCAGGAACTCAGAGAGGATATTGGTACCACCCGTTTCACTAAACTTATATTTGTTTGGTGGGCAATTTGGTACTTCCGCAACAAAAAAACTCTTCGAAGACACTAAAACTGACCCAAGAAGTATTTTGGCATTTGCGAATGAACAAATGTTCATATGGAAATCAGCAAAAATCGAATATGATGATACTCATCACCCTCAAACAGCGAATCAACAACAAACAAAAATGTCATCAAAGCAAAGGAAAAAAGCAAGATGGAAACCACCAAAAGATGGATCGTTCAAACTCAATTTTGATGGGGCGCTCTCCGCCTCTATGAAAAGCTCATACGGTTACATAATCATAAACAACCTCGGGATTCCGATATGGCTAGGCGATGGTCTCTGCCCTTTTCCCTCTATGGCTGGTGCAGAGGCCATGGGTTTGTGGAAAGGCATCTTAGCCGCCAAGGAATTACACATACAAAATTTAGAAATTGAAGGCGACAACCTCACCATCATTAACAGCCTTAAGGGTATCGGGAAACCCACTGGGGACTCTGAAATGATTGTCTCTGACAGTCTAGTCTCCATTGGTTTCTTTCAGACAATTGAGATTCGTCATGTCTTTAGGGAAGCAAACCGAGCAGCCGACCGGCAATCGCATCTGGATCTTGCTTTAAATTGCCAAAAGGTTCCTGACGACTCTATGCTTAGCAACTTCATCCGCATGGATGCTCTTGGCTATTAGGGCTATGTCCTTCTGCCAAATTTTTTCCGGTTAAAAAAAAAAACCCTAATATCTAATACAGAAGATGCGACCGCCTCTCTCATTTCTCCTCTCCCTCTCTCAAAGAGAGACCCTGATGGCGAATGGGGATAGTCCAAAATCCAAATCCACCCTAACCTCCTAAAGATTAAAGTCTTCCCAGATGATTTATTGTAAAGACCGAAAATTTTAATTATGATTAATTAAGATTTAATTAATTTCCGAGGGATAATTCGATCAATTATCCTTCTTTTGACGATTTTGAAAACCCGGAAAAATTTAAAATTTTTGGATGACATATTTTATATGGAAAGAGGATTACAATTCCAATCTATTGGAATTCGTATGATAAAATTCCGAGAAATATTAGTGAGGCAAAAGCCTTGTCATCCGTTTATTTCGGTAATTTTCGTAACTTGTCGCGACATTTCGGGACGTTGTTTTAACATTAAATTGCTGCCCAAACCACCCCATTTCAGCCCTTTATATGATCAAATATGAGCCACCATTTTGTTGATTACATAATAAACCCCCCCCCCCCCCCCCCCCATGGATTGACACCTTTGAATGACCAAGTCCTATTCCATTCACTTTGCTACCTAATACACACCAACTCCTTGACCACCCTTGCCCACCCTTTTGGATCTCTTAAGGACACATTTATGGCCTCATTTAGCCATTACACACGCCAAAAATCAGAGAAAAGAAGAAGGAAAGAAAGAAAAAGAAAGAGAGAAAGAAAGAGAGAGCAAGTTGCCCTAGCAACCTTGCCAACTTCAAACCACCATAACTCCCTTCTCACTCAAGCTTTTTGGCTGATTCTTGAACCCAAATATCCACAAAAGAGAGGCCTTTCCAACCATAGTGAGTTCACAAAAATCCAGTCCCATTAAGCCACCCGTTGAGCCCCGTTTCCGAGCCAGCTGTGCTGAGCCCTTTGTGTTCTTGAGGTTTTCAAGTGTGATTGGGTGAGTCTTGGTTTCCTCCCCTTCAAATCTGATTTTATACTTGTTTTACAACTAATTTTGAAGGTTTTTGTCTAAGAATTCCTTTTATGTTTTGGTTTGGATTTGTCAAAAATGCTAGGTGTTTGGCGCAAGGTCCCGGGAAGCTTGGAGGGGTAATTTGGTCTTTTTCGAGAGAGGCTTCGAGGGTAATATCTCATCCACCTTCCCCTCTATAGGTTAGGATCCTTATGTGTAAATTAGGGCTTAGGAAGTGGAGCCTCTATGTGTTTTTGGTTGCGTTTTGTAGCAAATGTCACAACAACAAAATGGATATATATGCCTCTGTAATTTGAACTTTATTTCCAATCCAACGGTCTGATTCAGCTTAAATCTTAATATGATGTTAATGGGAATTTTATCTAACTGTCCTTAAAAAATTAGGGCGAGCCAACGGTTGGATCAAGAGTTATTATAATTTTAGTAACCAGTGTTTATAATGACTCGGTTAGAAAACTTGGTTAAGGGAATGCTAAGAATATGGTTAAATATGTGATGGCATAACCGAAACTTAGAGCATATAAAATACAGAAATGAAGTATACCCATAACTTGGCTTATGATCCGATAAGAAGAAAATCGATTATGTGATAATACGATATAGATTATAACTGGTTAAGTCCGGATCACTTAACCAAAGTGCGTAATCTATAGAATCGAACCTTATGTGGATGTATGTTGATTATTAGGTTGGGTACATTGCATTAGAATACCACCTAATGAAAGCTTAATGAAATTAATAGGCTCTTGTTGATTGGATCCTTGGTTGTGCGCTTTATTGCTTGCTTATTCTCCGGACTCCAGGTAAGTCCCCTAGACTTACTCATGATGGATTTATGTGATACTCTTTGTCTTATCGAGAGTCTTCATGCATCACGCGACCTAGTAACATGTTTAGGAATATAAACTGGTAATATGACGTAGGATGAACTTAGTAAATCCAATAATTCATATGTATGCTATGTGTCTATGGTAGGACGGCCGTCAAAATCTAAATGAATGACTTATATTCGATGGAACACGAATGAAATAATGAAAGGCTTATGATGAGAAAGAATGAGTATGTTTGAGAAGGATGAGTACGTTTGAGAAGGATGATGATGATGATGATGATGATTATGATGATGATACGGGCCCTTGTGTGATTATTTCGCATTTATATATATCTATACACTTGCTTATGTGTTGCATTTTAACATTCATGTAGTTTAAGTATGCCTCTTTATATGGCACGGAGTGTGCATATTTCCGATGATTGACCCCGATATATTTCTTGTTTTTTAGATTCAGGTACCCCTTACCCGATATGACTTGCTTTGTGGATGGTTTTCGGGACAGACCTTTTGGACGATTAGAGTGAGGGAGGCGCCTGACAATCGTACTCTTTTGCTCATACTTTTATCGTTTTGACCCGGCGTGGCCGTGGCGTTTTGTTGTATTTATGATTTCCGCTTTTATTTCTATTCGAAATGTTTTCACGATAGTCTAGGAAAGGTGAAGCCTCCAACGGGCTTACGATCTTTTCGGGGTTCGCAATCCCCATCTTTTGACAACTAAATCTTCAGCTTAAATGAACCTAATAATAACTCGTACTCGGTCGTAAGATCCAAAGCTCACGGAAGAAGATCAAACTTCTTCTATAACGTTCCCCGATAATCTAGTATTCCGAACCTTATTTACCTTCTAAGTAGGTTTATGGAGGTTAATTCGGGTACTTAAATTTCGGGTCGTTACAAAGTTGGTATCAGAGCCAAGGTTGTTCGACCTGAGTACGCACGAGTTAAAATTTAATTTTCAAAACCCGCCCACCATTTTGGAAATTTTCAAGGGTTTCGAAGTGTTTAAAGGGCAAAGATGAAAACCCTTTGGAAAATGAAAATGGTTAGGATATTTATAGATGAGAGATAGGATCGACGGGTAGAGACAAGGCGATAGGCATCCTTAGAGATGTAGAAGGGTTCGGGTAGACTGCCTAGCTTTTCCTTACAGACGGGCCTGGAAGACTCCAAGGGAGCAACCATGGTGATTGGAGTAGGATAGGATTTAGAGGCGGGCTCGCCAAGCTATCCCTCGAAGGATAGCTATCTAGTTAGCTTCCGTGCGATATAAAACTATGCCTGCGGGCCACCCCCTTGAAGGGATGTAATTATGTGAGATGAATGTGCCTGAGGGCCGTCTTCCTTGAAGAAGACGTTTTATTTAATTGTATATTGAGTACAGTTAAATGTCCAGTTGTCAGCATGGTCGACACCCAGATTAGTAGAGGACGTGGGAGACCACGTGGCCGAGGTCGTGGCCGCATTCCCGAGACAGAGACTGAGACTAAGACCGATGTTGAGGTCGAGATCCCCGGACATCACGAGGGAGAGGCTGATAGGCAGCAGCAGGGATCAGCGATAGAGAGGGCATTACTCGCGTTGCTAGAGCGAGAGAGATCGGCTGGTGTCACCGACTGGGTG
Source organism: Persicaria tinctoria (assembly GCA_037127255.1). Lineage (NCBI taxonomy): Eukaryota > Viridiplantae > Streptophyta > Magnoliopsida > Caryophyllales > Polygonaceae > Persicaria > Persicaria tinctoria. The sequence goes on along the minus strand of JBANSL010000012.1, from coordinate 32,703,605 downwards.
AAGAGACTATCACAGAGTAGCCCGCCTATCTTCGAGGCCGGACCCGGAGAGGATATCGAGCAGTTCTTCAGAGGACTCGAGGGAGTTTTCAGCTTGATTGGAGTACCCGATGCGGAGAGACAGAGGCTTGCGGCTGGGCAGCTTCGAGGAGATGCTTATGACAGATGGCTTGTCTACTGTGATGATCGTACTGCATGGACCTACGAGGAGTTCAGGAAGTTGATACTGAGAGAGTACTGTCCATCTGGGACACAAGCAGCACGAGAGGTTGCGTTCTTCAGCACCCGCTATGACCCACGACTATCTATCTCCGAGATCGTCTGCCAGTTCAAGAAGGAGCTCGTCTATTGTGGAAAGGTTTGTAACACTGACGAGATGCGCATCCGCATGCTTTCTATGAGGCTTCCGCCAGACGTTCTTCTGATCTCTACCAGCATGGAGGGAATGACATATGACAGATTTCTAGAGATGATCCTTCGCTATGACCAGCAGCTACGTCTGACAGCTGCCCCGTCTTCAGCTTTCCGCACTCCATCTGGCAGAAAGAGGCCACGACCCGCGGAGCACAGATTTGATAGGGGCCCAGGGAAGGGGTTAGCAAGAGGAGGATCGACTAGCGGGACCACTTGGGCCATTCCAGCTGTACCTGTATCATCCTACCGCGAGGCTAGAGTGAGAGCTATTATCTGCCACAGCTGCCGCGAGGAGGGCCACTACCAGACAGACTGCCCTAGGAAGTTCATTTCCTGCTACACGTGTGGAGGGGTAGGACATCGTGCTATCATGTGCCCGCAGGGCGAGAGATCTTCAGTCACTCCTGCAGCTTCAGCTTTACGCCTTCCAGAGGCACCGAGACCCGCTCAGATTTCTTATGCACAGGGTCAGGGGAGGGGGACTCCCTTGGGAGCTGGCCGAGGAGATAGTAGCTACGGAGGTGGTCGAGGAGACAGCAGCTTTAGAGGAGGACGAGGCCGAGGTGGAGGTCGAGGTAGAGGTAGAGGAGGAGGTCGAGGTGGCCGAGGATCTTACCAGCATCAGCAGACACAGTCGTCGGCAGGGTCAGCAGGACCCGGCCAGGGCAGAGGTTCTGCACAGCTGGCAGCGATAGCTGTAGACACTGATTTCTTACCACCCCCGCCTCCCCGCGTGTTCCCGATGCGGAACGGTGATTCGACTGCTCCGACTTCCATAGGTACGATATCGTTTTGTGGCTCTACTCTTCGCATTCCATTCGATACTGGGGCAACCCACTGCTTTATAGCAGATTCATGCGTAGCTAGATTTAAACTTATATGTTCGATATGTCCCGCGTTAGTAGTACGTATGGCGGATGGGGCTAGGGTTAGGACGGGGCGTGAGATCCTAGGATGCCCAATTCGGATAGGAGAGCGAGAGTGGCCCACTGACTTGATAGTCATGCCACTGAGGACAGACGAGATGATCCTGGGGATGGATTTTATGAACTTCTACGGGGCGATCCTCAACCTGAGGACCCGTACAGTTTCCATCCTCGCGGAGGATGGGACTGAGCACGAGGTGTGGGGGGACGACCCCAAACGGAACGGAGCCCAGATCAGTGCCGTTCGAGCGGCGAGACTTCTAGACCAGGGATGCACGAGCTACTGGTGTTATGCTTTAGAGGTGGGTCGCGAGCGACCCAGCCTGACAGATGTCCCTGTTGTTAGTGAGTTTGCTGACGTTTTCCCAAACGAGCTACCAGGACTTCCGCCACAGCGGGATGTTGATTTCGCTATACAGTTGGAGCCGGGCACCAGGCTGATTTCGAGGGTCCCGTACAGGATGGCGCCGACAGAGATGGCCGAGCTGAAGGCACAGTTGGAGGAGCTAGCTGGGAAGGGCTACATTAGGCCGAGTGCTTCGCCATGGGGAGCACCAGTGTTGTTCGTGAAGAAGAAGGATGGTTCGTTGAGGCTATGCATAGATTACAGAGAGTTGAACCGGGCTACGGTGAAGAACCGTTACCCGTTGCCGAGAATAGACGATTTGATGGATCAGCAACAGGGAGCTGTCGTCTTCTCGAAGATAGATTTGCGTTCGGGTTATCACCAACTGAGGGTGAAGGCAGATGACATCCCGAAGACGGCCTTCAGGACTAGATACGGACATTACGAGTTTGTGGTTATGCCGTTCGGGCTAACTAACGCGTCAGCCGCCTTCATGGAGTTGATGAACAGGGTCTTCATCGATTTTCTTGAAAGATTCATGGTGGTATTTATCGACGACATCTTGATCTACTCGAGGAGCAGAGAGGAGCATGCTGAGCACCTGAGGATTGTGTTGAGGATTCTGCAGAAGCATAAACTGTTCGGGAAGTTTAGCAAGTGTGAGTTCTGGCTCTTCGAGGTGATGTTTCTTGGTCATGTTATATCCGCAGCAGGGATATCAGTAGACGCATCGAAGGTTGATGCTATCATTGCTTGGGAGGTCCCCAAGAACGTCAGAGATATCAGGTATTTTCTAGGTTTGGCTAGCTATTACCGACGGTTCGTCGAGGGCTTCTCCAGCATAGCTAGGCCGATGACGCAGCTGACGAAGAAGGGAGTACCCTTCGAGTGGAGCCCGGCGTGCCAGGCCAGTTTTGATCTGCTGAAGCAGAAGTTGACATCCGCGCCAGTGTTAGCACTACCAGAAGGGACGGAGGACTTCGTAGTCTACACGGATGCTTCGAGTTCAGGTTTAGGTTGTGTGCTACAGCAGAGGGATCGGGTCATCGCTTACGCTTCACGCCAGCTGAAGCCAGGGGAGGAGTCATACCCCACACACGATCTTGAGCTAGCCGCAGTTGTACATGCGCTCAAGATCTGGAGGCACTATCTATATGGCACGTCAGTGAGGATCATGACCGATCACAAAAATCTGAAGTACATTTTCACGCAGAAAGAGCTGAACATGCGTCAGAGGAGGTGGCTGGAGTTGATCAAGGACTATGAGTTGAAGATTGAGTATCACCCGGGGAAGGCCAATGTGGTGGCCGATGCCTTGAGTCGGAAGACTCGTCAGGAGATTGTTTTGTCCAGATTGACGGCTCGACCTGAGTTGCAGCGGGATCTGATCAGTTGTGGGATAGAGGTCTGGTCACAGCGAGAGAGTGGACAGCTAAGTTTCTTAGAGGTTCAGTCAGAGTTGATGGATGAGATCCGACGAGCGCAGACAGAGTGTCCGCGGATTGCCGATATCCGACAGCGCATGGCCCAAGGCCACTGTAGGTCTTTTACCGTCCGAGATGATGGGATGTTGATGTTGCAGGGACGAGTTGTTGTGCCTGATGTGCACAACCTGAAGCAGAAGATCATGATAGAGGCCCATTCCACTCCTTATTCGGTCCATCCGGGATCGAATAAGATGTACCAGGACTTGAGGAGGACGTTCTGGTGGCGTAGGATGAAGACTGACGTCGCTTTGTTTGTAGCGCGATGTGAGGTCTGCCAGCAGGTGCGGATAGAGCACCAGAAGCCCGGAGGGATGACACGATCACTTCCTGACCCTATGTGGAAGTGGACGGATATCACGATGGACTTCGTGACAGGATTGAGGAGAGATGTACGAGGCTTTGATGCGATTTGGGTGGTGGTCGACAGGTTGACCAAGACCGCCCATTTCATTCCGATTCAGGAGACATGGCCTGTGTCTAATTTAGTCCGAGCTTTTATCCAGCATATAGTGAGGTTGCATGGGGTTCCCGAGAGGATAGTATCTGATAGAGATGGCCGCTTCACTTCGAGATTCTGGAGGCAGGTGCACGAGGCTCTGGGGAGCAAGTTGCATTTCAGCACGGCCTATCACCCGCAGACGGACGGGCAGAGCGAGAGGACGATTTAGACGCTGGAGGATATGCTGAGGGCTTGTGTTTTGGAGTGGGGGAACCTTTGGGTTCGGCATCTTCCCCTAGTAGAGTTCTCGTACAACAACAGCTATCATTCATCGATCAGGATGGCTCCTTTTGAGGCGTTGTACGGGAGGCGATGCAAGTCGCCTATCTGCTGGGATGAACCTGCAGACCGAGTGGGGACACTACCACAGTACGTGCAGGAGGCGGCAGATCAGGTCAGACGGATCCGAGAGCATCTGAGGGTTGCGCACGACCGACAGAAGAAGTATGCTGATAGGCGCAGGACTGAGTTGGCCTTTGAGGTTGGAGATCATGTCTGGTTGCGAGTGTCACCGACGAGAGGGATCCGGCGATTCGGGATGAAGGGCAAGCTGAGCCCTAGATATGTGGGGCCCTTTGAGATCCTCGAGCGAGTAGGAGAGGTAGCTTACAGAGTTGCTTTACCGCCCCGTTTGGCTGGTATACACGATGTCTTCCACGTGTCACAGCTGAGGAAGTACGAGCCAGATCCGAGTCACAGATTGGACTACTCCGGATTAGAGATAGCACCTGACCATACCTTCATGGAGCATCCCATTGCTATTCTTGACCGCCGGGTCAAGAAGCTGAGGCGCAGAGAGGTACCATTGGTACTTATACAGTGGGCTAGGAGAAGCCCCGAGGAGTGTTGTGAGCGAAATCTGCCATGTTTTACAGCAACTTTTATATCGATTTCTGTATACATCTGCATTCATATGGGCTAGAATAGTACAGAATCTGTGTAGTTTATGTTTATTTGCCAAATTATGGAATCTACACCAGTTTCTGTTTAAATCGCAGAAATCGAGGCATTTACAGCAATTCTACAGAAGGTCGGAAAAGCTCGGAAATCACTACAGAAGGCCAAGTTCAAAGCAGCGGAGCAAGCCTGAGGACCTAGGCTACTCGATCTCGAGTAAGCCAGGTCGAGCTCGACAAGACATGCCTGACCAGTCTTGGTCGACAACACCTGTCCGAGGAGCCAGAGCCATCGAGACCCCGGACCCAACTCGACATCGACTACCCTAGGTCGAGGTCGACAAAGCCCCACAGCCCATGTCCGGAAGTTCTCGAGGAGATCAGGCCGAGGACGACAAGACGAGACTCGCTGCCGCGGACCAAAACTCGCTACCAGCGAGTGGAGCCAGTCGAGAAGAGCTGGCCGAGCAAGCCCAGTCGACAAGGCCAGCCCAACTCGATCTCGACAAGAGGTGGTCGAGATCGACAAGATCTTGTCCGAGCACACCCGAGCAGCCCGAGGAGATCCACCCGAGGAAGACTTGTCGGAACCAACCCAACTCGATCTCGACAAGGGGTTGGTCGAGATCGACAAGACCCAGTGAGCCACATCGAGCCAGATCCGAGCAGAGTCAGCCAAAGCCGAGCCAGTCTACTCGACATCGAGTAGTCCTACTCGAGGTCGACAAGAACCCGCTTCCAGAAACTGCTCGACTTACCTAATCCGAGTAGACTTGACGATTCCTTGGTCGCGAAGGCGGAGTTCTATCCAAAGTCGCTGAGATCTATCCAAATTGATCAAGATCTATCATCATCTATCTATGGAAGGAGCCAGATCTATCAACTTGAAGACCTACCTAAATTAGTTTTATCTTTTCCTTATTTAATTTATTTCCATGAACAATTTCTTTATCCTTTTAGTCATTAGATATAGATTTAGATAAAGATAGAATATCTTTTCCTTGGTTAGCAAGGGTTAGATTAGCTATAAATAAAGCCCATGGGGGCTCAGTTTCATTCATTCGATTTCAGAGCAAGTTAGTTAGTTCCACAGAGACAGTTTAGGGGATTCAGAGGTTTTAGGGTTTTGGCAATTTGCGAGAGTAGATTGCCGGGATTGTAAAATCGTTGGATTTAGTTTATGCAAGTTTATTTCTTTCAATTAATGATGTTTGCGATGAGGCGCGAGTAGTCAACCCACTTCTAGGGTTGGGGCGAGCCCGACGATAGCCATGCAGAATTGAGGTAAAGGTCGAACCTTTATCATGTTTTGAGCATTTACCTACTTGTGATGTGTTTATTGCCCATCTAATGGAGATCCATGCTAACAACTTGGATTATAAACATAAAATCGGTAGAGACAATTAGGGTTTCTTGAGAGAGTTGTCTAATTGTTGGAAAAGGCGAAAGCTAATCCTTTAATGCGATTTATATGATTATCTGTTTGATTCCGCCTTATGCATGCTTGGTTATTGTTGTTGCAAACCCCAATCTTGGAAGCCTTTTTTCATAAAAGTTTACAGTCGAATTTCTGAGTTCTGTTAAGAATCTGCAATTGTCTTTAAATTTACAGTTTTATTTCTGTCTTTTATTTTTCCTGTTTCTTGTCGACATAGACTAAAGCGTGGTCGATCTCGAGTTACACCTAGGTCGAGATCGAGTTGGCCCAAGTCTGTATCGAGTTGTCTTCCCTGTTTTCAGTTTCTTCCTTGTCTTTCCTTCGTCGAAGTCGAGTAGCTTTAGTCGAGATCGACAAGAACTCGGTCGAGTTAGTTGGTCGAGTTACTTGCTGCTGTCTTTTTCGAGTTGCTTTGTTTCTTGCTTTTAGTTTCTGTTTTCGTTTCTGTGTTTTTTCTGTCTTTCTTTGCTTGTTTATTTCTGTCTTTAGTTTCTGTCTTTATTTATTTGTTCTATTGCTGTTACCCTTGCCGGGTTAGTTGCCCTTGCTGGGATATCTGTTACTACTTTCTGCTTCTGTGTTTTTCTGCTGCTGTCTGTGAGATTTACAGCTATCTGAGAAACGCTGACACGCTTCCTCGTGGATCGATCCTGACTTTCTCTTACTGCATTGGAGGAGTCTTGTATTATTTGCTGAGGGCCTAAGTCTGGTTTGATTTATATTTTATATTTCATACTCGATTCCATCCTTACAACAAGGAGGCCACTTGGGAGACAGAGGAGAGTATACGGGCGAGCTATGGAGATGTATTAGATGAGTTGCTAGCGTCGTATGTACAACCACGTGCAGATATAGCTTTGACTACGTGAGTGGCCGGTGAGTACCTGGGAAGGGGACCCTTAGCCGTACTATGTGTGATTGGGTGTTTACCTCTGTGATTGAGTGCGCATTTTCTGTGATTGATATGCGTGGTGGGGCCCATGAGCGGTCCTATATGATGTGATTATCATTGATGTGTGATACTTTTTGATATATGACTGATATGATATCGTTATAATTATGTGATTGTTGTGAGTATGGTTGATAAAGGATGGTATGTCGGAATATTGAACCTAGGAAAAGGAATAAGGCTTAGCCTTAGAGGTGGATGTTAATCCACCCTCTGTTTTGATTGAGTCGTAATGAGATCATATGTTTGATCCTTAGAGGTGGATTTTTGATCCACACTCCTGTTGGGAGAATAGAATGTCGGGAATTGGGTTTGAACTTTAGAGGTGGATGACCACCTCCCGAGAGAGAAGGTCGAGCGGAGTCTAGAGGAGTCTAGGCCAAGTCGTGTCCGGACGCCAACACCTTTTAATTGGAATTGATTCAAAAATGATTTGAGTTAAAGCTTCCACGATCCGGGTAAGCTCATTGTGCTTCGCAAAGTGGATACGGACTTTCCGCGACGGCCATCGTGGAATTTCCGCTAAGACCTAGCGGTAGGATGATGATTTCTCTCGAGTTGTGATACTCTTGGGGGTTGAGGCGAGATGTGATGGGGGCGCCCATTCACATGCTCGACGACGCCGTTCGAGACTATTACGGTCGTGACAAAAGCATCATGAGATTCTTGGACGACGCATCCGAGATGACCGCGTGCCTTTTGTTCCGATCCAAGGACTCAAGGTTTAACACCTTCTCCACCGGTTTGAATCTTTTTGGTCTCGGGGACGAGACTTGTTTTAGAGGTGGATGATTGTAAATACCGAAAATTTTAATTATGATTAATTAAGATTTAATTAATTTCCGAGGGATAATTCGATCAATTATCCTTCTTTTGATGATTTTGAAAACCCGGAAAAATTTAAAATTTTTGGATGACATATTTTATATGGAAAGAGGATTACAATTCCAATCTATTGGAATTCGTATGATAAAATTCCGAGAAATATTAGTGAGGCAAAAGCCTTGTCATCCGTTTATTTCGGTAATTTTCGTAACTTGTCGCGACATTTCGGGACGTTGTTTTAACATTAAATTGCTGCCCAAACCACCCCATTTCAGCCCTTTATATGATCAAATATGAGCCATCATTTTGTTGATTACCAGAATAACCCCCCCCCCCCCCATGGATTGACACCTTTGAATGACCAAGTCCTATTCCATTCACTATGCTACCTAATACACACCAACTCCTTGACCACCCTTGCCCACCCTTTTGGATCTCTTAAGGACACATTTATGGCCTCATTTAGCCATTACACACGCCAAAAATCAGAGAAAAGAAGAAGGAAAGAAAGAAAAAGAAAGAGAGAAAGAAAGAGAGAGCAAGTTGCCCTAGCAACCTTGCCAAATTCAAACCACCATACCTCCCTCCTCACTCAAGCTTTTTGGCTGATTCTTGAACCCAAATATCCACAAAAGAGAGGCCTTTCCAACCATAGTGAGTTCACAAAAATCCAGTCCCATTAAGCCACCCGTTGAGCCCCGTTTCCGAGCCAGCTGTGCTGAGCCCTTTGTGTTCTTGAGGTTTTCAAGTGTGTTTGGGTGAGTCTTGGTTTCCTCCCCTTCAAATCTGATTTTATACTTGTTTTACAACTAATTTTGAAGGTTTTTGTCTAAGAATTCCTTTTATGTTTTGGTTTGGATTTGTCAAAAATGCTAGGTGTTTGGCGCAAGGTCCCGGGAAGCTTGGAGGGGTAATTTGGTCTTTTTCGAGAGAGGCTTCGAGGTTAATCTCTCATCCACCTTCCCCTCTATAGGTTAGGATCCTTATGTGTAAATTAGGGCTTAGGAAGTGGAGCCTCTATGTGTTTTTGGTTGCGTTTTGTAGCAAATGTCACAACAACAAAATGGATATATATGCCTCTGTAAGTTGAACTTTATTTCCAATCCAACGGTCTGATTCGGCTTAAATCTTAATATGATGTTAATGGGAATGTTATCTAACTGTCCTTAAAAATTTAGGGCGATCCAACGGTTGGATCAAGAGTTATTATAATTTTAGTAACCAGTGTTTATAATGACTCGGTTAGAAAACTTGGTTAAGGGAATGCTAAGAATATGGTTAAATATGTGATGGCATAACCGAAACTTAGAGCATATAAAATACAGAAATGAAGTATACCCATAACTTGGCTTATGATCCGATAAGAAGAAAATCGATTATGTGATAATACGATATAGATTATAACTGGTTAAGTCCGGATCACTTAACCAAAGTGCGTAATCTATAGAATCGAACCTTATGTGGATGTATGTTGATTATTAGGTTGGGTACATTGCATTAGAATACCACCTAATGAAAGCTTAATGAAATTAATAGGCTCTTGTTGATTGGATCCTTGGTTGTGCGCTTTATTGCTTGCTTATTCTCCGGACTCCAGGTAAGTCCCCTGGACTTACTCATGATGGATTTATGTGATACTCTTTGTCTTATCGAGAGTCTTCATGCATCACGCGACCTAGTAACATGTTTAGGAATATAAACTGGTAATATGACGTAGGATGAACTTAGTAAATCCAATAATTCATATGTATGCTATGTGTCTATGGTAGGACGGCCGTCAAAATCTAAATGAATGACTTATATTCGATGGAACACGAATGAAATAATGAAAGGCTTATGATGAGAAAGAATGAGTATGTTTGAGAAGGATGAGTACGTTTGAGAAGGATGATGATGATGATGATGATGATGATGATGATGATGATGATGATGATGATACGGGCCCTTGTGTGTTTATTTCGCATTTATATATATCTATACACTTGCTTATGTGTTGCATTTTAACATTCATGTAGTTTAAGTATGCCTCTTTATATGGCACGGAGTGTGCATATTTCCGATGATTGACCCCGATATATTTCTTGTTTTTTAGATTCAGGTACCCTGACAGGCCTAAGGTCGTTATGCCTAATCAAAGTAAATTCCTAAGATGCAAACTATAACAAGTATAGTAGGTAAGTTAGGGTCGAACCCACAGGGAAACAGAATCAATTGTAATAGCAAGTATTATTACCCAAAAAGTAACCGATTCAAGGGGAGTTTTGTATGTGAGAAATAGTAATGACAGAACAAGTTGCAATAAAGTGTTGTGAATATATGATGGAAAATATCACACCAGGTAATTATCCGCACAACAATTGAGATGGTTCATCATCGCATTCTATGAATCTCAAGTTCTAATGTCCAGTAATTGTTCTCAATTCAGATCGTGTAATAGCTTTTAGTCCTACCAGTCCTAAAAGCACTTACTACTGAATTACAAGGGAAAACCTTCACCAAATAATAAAGCAATAGCATTCAAACATGAATTATAATGAGATACAAGCGATTCCAACAACCCGTTAGAATAGCTTGCAATCGAATCTCCCTCACAATATACCACAAGCAACCGCGTATGGAGATTGTGTTTGCTACAATGAATCTACAACCCAAACCTGGAATTGGAAATCCTAGCAATATGACTAGTATCGATAAACCTAGGTGATCAATCCAGATTAACTAATAATAAGCAATCAAGCAATAAGCTCAGGAGATCGAAACAATTAACAAAGGACTAACAAGAGTAGAATACTCACAACCAAATCAATTGAAGGCTTCAAAAAACCAAGTGCAACAAAGGAGAGTTAGTTCTCCATAGGGTTTGTGAGATGAACAAGAAGGGAAAATACGTCTCTCGAAAATAACATTAACGAAATCTCTACTGCCTTTTCGGCCTATTTAACCTAATAGAATCGGGTTTAACATCCCGTGGAAATATAATAATAAAATAATAAAACTAATAAGATAGACAGAATCGGATAAGAATCCGACTCCAGGACCGACGCGGGCGCGCCAAGTGCAGCGCGGGCGCGCTGGGTTCAGCTTGCGTCTTCTGTCTTGTCAGCAGCGCGGCCACTTCCTCCTAGCAGAGTGGTCGCGTCGGGGGTAGCAGCGCGGGCACGCCATGTGATAGCATGCATTTAGGTAGGCATAATAGGTTGCATTTAGCTTAGTTAAGATGCATTTCATGGATGGATTAAGCATGATTTGCATATTAGTTCTCTATGTTGTCGGAGTCGGAATCTACACGCTTTTATTGATTATTTCAGGTAATGGTAGATCCGAGGAGAAGACATGAGTTGATAACGCATTTGATGAGAATGTCTAGTTGATCGAAGAAGCTTACATGAAGATCTCAAGAGGTCTTGAGAAGAAGAAGCGAACCTAAACGAAGAACAAGTCTGCAGAAATTGTCGCCAGACATGCTGAACTTGTTTTGCACTTTCTGGAGGCCTCGGTTGTCCGATCGACTATTATGACCATGCGTTGGAAAGCTCTTTCAGAGAGCTACAACTTTCATGTTGACGTCGAGAGCTAATTCGAGACGGAATTTTCGGGAAATGCTATCTGGCGCGCCCGCACTGCACTTGACGCGGCCGCGCTGCTACCCGACGCGACCACGCTGCTAGGAGGAAGTGGCCGCGCTGCTGAACCAGACAGAAGAAGCAAGACGAAGCTGGCGCGCCCGCGCTGCACTTGGCGCGCCCGCGTCGGTCCTGAAGACGGATTCTTATCCGATTCTGTTTATCTTATTAGTTTTAATATTTTATTATTATAATCGTACGGGATGTTAAACCCGACTTTATTAGGTTATATAGGCCGAGAAGGCAGTAGAAAAAAGAGGATGAGGTTATTTTCCAGAGACGTATTTTCCTTTTGTTCATCTCACAAACCCTATGGAGAACTAACTCTCCTTTGTTACACTTGGTTCTTTGAAGCCTTCAATTGATTTGGTTGTGAGTATTCTACTCTTGTTAGTCCTTTGTTAATTGTTTCGATCTCCTGAGCTTATTTCTTGATTGCTTATTATTGGTTTATCTGGACTGATCACCTAGGTTTATCGATACTAATCATATTGCTAGGATTTCCAATTCCAGGTTTGGGTTGTAGATTCATTGTAGCAAACACAATTACCATACGCGGTTGCCTGTGGTGTATTGTGAGGGAGAGTCGATTGCAAGCTATTCTAACGGGTTGTTGGAATCGCTTGTATCTCATTATAATTCATGCTTGAATGCTATTGCTTTATTATTTGGTGAAGGTTTTCCCTTGTAATTTAGTAATAAGTGCTTTTAGGACTGGTAGGACTAAAAGCTATTACACGATCTGAATTGAGAACAATTACTGGACATTAGAACTTGAGATTCATAGAATGCGATGATGAACCATCTCAATTGTTGTGCGGATAATTACCTGGTGTGATATTTTCCATCATATATTCACAACACTTTATTGCAATTTGTTCTGTCACCATCACTTACACACAAAACTCCCCCTTTAATCGGTTACTTTTGGGTGATACTACTTGCTATTACAATTGATTCTGTTTCCCTGTGGGTTCGACCCTAACTTACCTACTATACTTGTTATAGTTTGCATCTTAGGAATTTACTTTGATTAGGCATAACGACCTTAGGCCTGTCAAATTTGGCGCCGTTGCCGGGGAAACGGTTTATCTTTGTTCTTGTTTGTCTTATTACCTGTGTGTTTGTCTTGTGTGTTAATTTAGCTACTAACTTTTGTTGTGAACCTATCTTACGGTTCACAACACATATGCTACTAACAGTTTAACATGTTGAGATTATCGCAGTTCGAAGGTGAAGATTTTCACCTATATCTCGATAGGTTGCAGAGGTGTGTGGACATCCGCAATGAACGGGGTTTCCACGATAGTTTGCGAGATATGGTTGTCTGCGTTGTAGAGGGGATGACTGCTGAGACAAAGGCGTGTGCTATATACATGAGCGGTGGAAGTCTAGCACGGTTAGGTTTGGCGGGAATTTGGGATCTTATCTGCTACATGGGTCACCAGGCCTTGCAGGAAGAGTCCATGCTCAATACCTTGACACAGCACTTCACTGCGCATGTTCAGACAACTGAATCGAGCATAAAGGATATACAGAAACAAATGGGGCAAATGGTTGAAGCAATCACGAGAATGGAGGCAAAGACGTCAGGGGGTCTACCATCTCAAACGGTGGTCAATCCAAAGGAAAACGTCAGTGCTATAACTCTTCGGAATGGAAAGGAGCTGAGAAGTCAGGAATATGGGGAGAAAAGCACGCCGGAGTCCGACGTAGCCACGCCCAACAATGACGCGCCCGCGCCGGCCAATGACGCGCCCGCGCCGGACACTAACGCGCCCACGCCATTGTCTGACTCGCCCACGGCGGGTCCGATCCCGCCTGAATCTGAGCCCTATGTCGATAATGTTTTGGGGGAGGAGGACATGTTCGCAGATGATGACAGTTTCTTCGGCGATGAAGAGGAGAGTACACTACTTCCTGACATGGAGTGTCATGAGTCGACACATGAGATTCCATATGATTTGTTGTCCCCTTCGTTCGATGAGATTGTCTCGAGCTCGCCTATCAAGGAACCAAGTCCGGAGCTAATTTCTGTGGCTCCTGAGCAAAGAATTGATATCTTTTGCAACGGTGAGACGTTCGGTGATTATGTTGATCCTTGGGCTCATTATTTTGACATACCGCCAATGGAACTGAATTGGTGGTTCTACATACCCGCGGCGGGGAGTCATGCTCGGGCTTATGAGGAGTTGATGACGTACTTTGACTTCAACTTATTCATATGTAGTGCTAGTCTACCTAGAGGGTGTGCACAAGAGTTTGATTTGCTGCTAAGGGCACTGACGATGTCCGAGTGAGTCTTAAATGGACAACTAAAATGTCAAGCTACCGACCATAACCAAGCGCTTCTCGGGAGGCAACCCGAGGTAAGTTTTTCTTTCTTTTTCCTTTTTCTTTCCCTTCACCCTGATTATATTTGATTTACTTTTGTTGTCTTTATTGTTTCATTGAGGACAATGAAAACTTTAAGTGTGGGGGAGAGGAATTCTATATATAGATGCATATAGGATATCATATTTAAATTTATGCATCATGTTTAATTTCTGTAATCATTTTTATTAATTTTTGTTTATTTTCGTATAAAAAAAAATCAAAAATCCAAAAATAGAGCATGCATTTCATACATTTGTGTTATTCAAATACCCATCTGGCTTAGTTTGTCCTCTATTTTAAATTTCAAGCATGATTCATAAAAATCCCATGGAGTTCTGGATGTTTTGATTATTGTCTTTATTTGATTTTTGTGGAACATGTGCTAGCAAATATAATTGAGCATGTATGATTGAGCTAAAGTATGATTGAAGTCCTAAAAACATGACTATGTGAGAATGTTTGGCCTTATTTGAATTTTTTTGCTCAGTTGTGTGAATTACTCGCCTAGTGTTGCTACCTCTTGACATTGACTGCAGTATCTATTTTTAAAGACCGACTCACATGTTTGTTGCTTGCGGAGTTTATGTTATATTTTGAGTCGTTTGCTGAATTTGTGAATATTTAGTGAATAAAGTGGCAATGGTTAATGCACTGAGTAACCGGGTCTACGCATGACACCCATGGGTATGATTCGCGCAAAAAGGTGTTGAAAACTATCCACTAGGAAAGAAGCTTGACCATTGAGTAACCAGGTTCATTCATGACACCCATGTTTGCAACTTGCGTCAAAAGGTGTTCAAGTGGACTTCATATTAATAGTTGAGGTGTTGATAGACCGGGGCCATTCATGACACCCATGTTTGCGCTTCGCGTAAGAAAAGTACCAAGACAAGAAAAAGAAAAAAAAAGAGAAAAGAAAAGAAAAAAAAACAATTGTTGCATTTTATTTTCTTTATTGTGTCCCGCAAGTAATGACATTTCGGTAGAGAATTGGTGATATGGTGGTCAATGTCTATGAGCTTAGTGCATAATTGGTTTGAGTTAAGAGTTGTATCTTAAAGCCAAAACACATGAGTGGAAAACACAATTCTAGTGAGGTTGGATAATGTTTACTTCTAAGCTTTGATCACTGGAATACATGCTATGACGTTTGTTTGCTTGGTTTATGTTTTCACCTGCTATGATGTTGCTTTTTGATGAGGTTGAAACTTGAAGAGATTTCCTGTGGGATGCGTTGATTCATGTTCATTCTATCATTGCTTGAGGACAAGCAAAGGTTAAGTGTGGGGGAGTTTGATAGCATGCATTTAGGTAGGCATAATAGGTTGCATTTAGCTTAGTTAAGATGCATTTCATGGATGGATTAAGCATGATTTGCATATTAGTTCTCTATGTTGTCGGAGTCGGAATCTACACGCTTTTATTGATTATTTCAGGTAATGGTAGATCCGAGGAGAAGACATGAGTTGATAACGCATTTGATGAGAATGTCTAGTTGATCGAAGAAGCTTACATGAAGATCTCAAGAGGTCTTGAGAAGAAGAAGCGAACCTAAACGAAGAACAAGTCTGCAGAAATTGTCGCCAGACATGCTGAACTTGTTTTGCACTTTCTGGAGGCCTCGGTTGTCCGATCGACTATTATGACCATGCGTTGGAAAGCTCTTTCAGAGAGCTACAACTTTCATGTTGACGTCGAGAGCTAATTCGAGACGGAATTTTCGGGAAATGCTATCTGGCGCGCCCGCGCTGCACTTGACGCGGCCGCGCTGCTACCCGACGCGACCACGCTGCTAGGAGGAAGTGGCCGCGCTGCTGAACCAGACAGAAGAAGCAAGACGAAGCTGGCGCGCCCGCGTCGGTCCTGAAGACGGATTCTTATCCGATTCTGTTTATCTTATTAGTTTTAATATTTTATTATTATAATCGTACGGGATGTTAAACCCGACTTTATTAGGTTATATAGGCCGAGAAGGCAGTAGAAAAAAGAGGATGAGGTTATTTTCCAGAGACGTATTTTCCTTTTGTTCATCTCACAAACCCTATGGAGAACTAACTCTCCTTTGTTACACTTGGTTCTTTGAAGCCTTCAATTGATTTGGTTGTGAGTATTCTACTCTTGTTAGTCCTTTGTTAATTGTTTCGATCTCCTGAGCTTATTTCTTGATTGCTTATTATTGGTTTATCTGGACTGATCACCTAGGTTTATCGATACTAATCATATTGCTAGGATTTCCAATTCCAGGTTTGGGTTGTAGATTCATTGTAGCAAACACAATTACCATACGCGGTTGCCTGTGGTGTATTGTGAGGGAGAGTCGATTGCAAGCTATTCTAACGGGTTGTTGGAATCGCTTGTATCTCATTATAATTCATGCTTGAATGCTATTGCTTTATTATTTGGTGAAGGTTTTCCCTTGTAATTTAGTAATAAGTGCTTTTAGGACTGGTAGGACTAAAAGCTATTACACGATCTGAATTGAGAACAATTACTGGACATTAGAACTTGAGATTCATAGAATGCGATGATGAACCATCTCAATTGTTGTGCGGATAATTACCTGGTGTGATATTTTCCATCATATATTCACAACACTTTATTGCAATTTGTTCTGTCACCATCACTTACACACAAAACTCCCCCTTTAATCGGTTACTTTTGGGTGATACTACTTGCTATTACAATTGATTCTGTTTCCCTGTGGGTTCGACCCTAACTTACCTACTATACTTGTTATAGTTTGCATCTTAGGAATTTACTTTGATTAGGCATAACGACCTTAGGCCTGTCAAATTTGGCGCCGTTGCCGGGGAAACGGTTTATCTTTGTTCTTGTTTGTCTTATTACCTGTGTGTTTGTCTTGTGTGTTAATTTAGCTACTAACTTTTGTTGTGAACCTATCTTACGGTTCACAACACATATGCTACTAACAGTTTAACATGTTGAGATTATCGCAGTTCGAAGGTGAAGATTTTCACCTATATCTCGATAGGTTGCAGAGGTGTGTGGACATCCGCAATGAGCGGGGTTTCCACGATAGTTTGCGAGATATGGTTGTCTGCGTTGTAGAGGGGATGACTGCTGAGACAAAGGCGTGTGCTATATACATGAGCGGTGGAAGTCTAGCACGGTTAGGTTTGGCGGGAATTTGGGATCTTATCTGCTACATGGGTCACCAGGCCTTGCAGGAAGAGTCCATGCTCAATACCTTGACACAGCACTTCACTGCGCATGTTCAGACAACTGAATCGAGCATAAAGGATATACAGAAACAAATGGGGCAAATGGTTGAAGCAATCACGAGAATGGAGGCAAAGACGTCAGGGGGTCTACCATCTCAAACGGTGGTCAATCCAAAGGAAAACGTCAGTGCTATAACTCTTCGGAATGGAAAGGAGCTGAGAAGTCAGGAATATGGGGAGAAAAGCACGCCGGAGTCCGACGTAGCCACGCCCAACAATGACGCGCCCGCGCCGGCCAATGACGCGCCCGCGCCGGACACTAACGCGCCCACGCCATTGTCTGACTCGCCCACGGCGGGTCCGATCCCGCCTGAATCTGAGCCCTATGTCGATAATGTTTTGGGGGAGGAGGACATGTTCGCAGATGATGACAGTTTCTTCGGCGATGAAGAGGAGAGTACACTACTTCCTGACATGGAGTGTCATGAGTCGACACATGAGATTCCATATGATTTGTTGTCCCCTTCGTTCGATGAGATTGTCTCGAGCTCGCCTATCAAGGAACCAAGTCCGGAGCTAATTTCTGTGGCTCCTGAGCAAAGAATTGATATCTTTTGCAACGGTGAGACGTTCGGGGATTATGTTGATCCTTGGGCTCATTATTTTGACATACCGCCAATGGAACCGAATTGGTGGTTCTACATACCCGCGGCGGGGAGTCATGCTCGGGCTTATGAGGAGTTGATGACGTACTTTGACTTCAACTTATTCATATGTAGTGCTAGTCTACCTAGAGGGTGTGCACAAGAGTTTGATTTGCTGCTAAGGGCACTGACGATGTCCGAGTGAGTCTTAAATGGACAACTAAAATGTCAAGCTACCGACCATAACCAAGCGCTTCTCGGGAGGCAACCCGAGGTAAGTTTTTCTTTCTTTTTCCTTTTTCTTTCCCTTCACCCTGATTATATTTGATTTACTTTTGTTGTCTTTATTGTTTCATTGAGGACAATGAAAACTTTAAGTGTGGGGGAGAGGAATTCTATATATAGATGCATATAGGATATCATATTTAAATTTATGCATCATGTTTAATTTCTGTAATCATTTTTATTAATTTTTGTTTATTTTCGTATAAAAAAAATCAAAAATCCAAAAATAGAGCATGCATTTCATACATTTGTGTTATTCAAATACCCATCTGGCTTAGTTTGTCCTCTATTTTAAATTTCAAGCATGATTCATAAAAATCTCATGGAGTTCTGGATGTTTTGATTATTGTCTTTATTTGATTTTTGTGGAACATGTGCTAGCAAATATAATTGAGCATGTATGATTGAGCTAAAGTATGATTGAAGTCCTAAAAACATGACTATGTGAGAATGTTTGGCCTTATTTGAATTTTTTTGCTCAGTTGTGTGAATTACTCGCCTAGTGTTGCTACCTCTTGACATTGACTGCAGTATCTATTTTTAAAGACCGACTCACATGTTTGTTGCTTGCGGAGTTTATGTTATATTTTGAGTCGTTTGCTGAATTTGTGAATATTTAGTGAATAAAGTGGCAATGGTTAATGCACTGAGTAACCGGGTCTACGCATGACACCCATGGGTATGATTCGCGCAAAAAGGTGTTGAAAACTATCCACTAGGAAAGAAGCTTGACCATTGAGTAACCAGGTTCATTCATGACACCCATGTTTGCAACTTGCGTCAAAAGGTGTTCAAGTGGACTTCATATTAATAGTTGAGGTGTTGATAGACCGGGGCCATTCATGACACCCATGTTTGCGCTTCGCGTAAGAAAAGTACCAAGACAAGAAAAAGAAAAAAAAAAGAGAAAAGAAAAGAAAAAAAAACAATTGTTGCATTTTATTTTCTTTATTGTGTCCCGCAAGTAATGACATTTCGGTAGAGAATTGGTGATATGGTGGTCAATGTCTATGAGCTTAGTGCATAATTGGTTTGAGTTAAGAGTTGTATCTTAAAGCCAAAACACATGAGTGGAAAACACAATTCTAGTGAGGTTGGATAATGTTTACTTCTAAGCTTTGATCACTGGAATACATGCTATGACGTTTGTTTGCTTGGTTTATGTTTTCACCTGCTATGATGTTGCTTTTTGATGAGGTTGAAACTTGAAGAGATTTCCTGTGGGATGCGTTGATTCATGTTCATTCTATCATTGCTTGAGGACAAGCAAAGGTTAAGTGTGGGGGAGTTTGATAGCATGCATTTAGGTAGGCATAATAGGTTGCATTTAGCTTAGTTAAGATGCATTTCATGGATGGATTAAGCATGATTTGCATATTAGTTCTCTATGTTGTCGGAGTCGGAATCTACACGCTTTTATTGATTATTTCAGGTAATGGTAGATCCGAGGAGAAGACATGAGTTGATAACGCATTTGATGAGAATGTCTAGTTGATCGAAGAAGCTTACATGAAGATCTCAAGAGGTCTTGAGAAGAAGAAGCGAACCTAAACGAAGAACAAGTCTGCAGAAATTGTCGCCAGACATGCTGAACTTGTTTTGCACTTTCTGGAGGCCTCGGTTGTCCGATCGACTATTATGACCATGCGTTGGAAAGCTCTTTCAGAGAGCTACAACTTTCATGTTGACGTCGAGAGCTAATTCGAGACGGAATTTTCGGGAAATGCTATCTGGCGCGCCCGCGCTGCACTTGACGCGGCCGCGCTGCTACCCGACGCGACCACGCTGCTAGGAGGAAGTGGCCGCGCTGCTGAACCAGACAGAAGAAGCAAGACGAAGCTGGCGCGCCCGCGCTGCACTTGGCGCGCCCGCGTCGGTCCTGAAGACGGATTCTTATCCGATTCTGTTTATCTTATTAGTTTTAATATTTTATTATTATAATCGTACGGGATGTTAAACCCGACTTTATTAGGTTATATAGGCCGAGAAGGCAGTAGAAAAAAGAGGATGAGGTTATTTTCCAGAGACGTATTTTCCTTTTGTTCATCTCACAAACCCTATGGAGAACTAACTCTCCTTTGTTACACTTGGTTCTTTGAAGCCTTCAATTGATTTGGTTGTGAGTATTCTACTCTTGTTAGTCCTTTGTTAATTGTTTCGATCTCCTGAGCTTATTTCTTGATTGCTTATTATTGGTTTATCTGGACTGATCACCTAGGTTTATCGATACTAATCATATTGCTAGGATTTCCAATTCCAGGTTTGGGTTGTAGATTCATTGTAGCAAACACAATTACCATACGCGGTTGCCTGTGGTGTATTGTGAGGGAGAGTCGATTGCAAGCTATTCTAACGGGTTGTTGGAATCGCTTGTATCTCATTATAATTCATGCTTGAATGCTATTGCTTTATTATTTGGTGAAGGTTTTCCCTTGTAATTTAGTAATAAGTGCTTTTAGGACTGGTAGGACTAAAAGCTATTACACGATCTGAATTGAGAACAATTACTGGACATTAGAACTTGAGATTCATAGAATGCGATGATGAACCATCTCAATTGTTGTGCGGATAATTACCTGGTGTGATATTTTCCATCATATATTCACAACACTTTATTGCAATTTGTTCTGTCACCATCACTTACACACAAAACTCCCCCTTTAATCGGTTACTTTTGGGTGATACTACTTGCTATTACAATTGATTCTGTTTCCCTGTGGGTTCGACCCTAACTTACCTACTATACTTGTTATAGTTTGCATCTTAGGAATTTACTTTGATTAGGCATAACGACCTTAGGCCTGTCACCATGTGCAGCGCGGCCGCGTCGGATGTCTTCAGTCCTCCAGCTGTTTCCGATCTTCTTAGCTTCTGTAACTTGCATGATTTCTTCAACTTCTTCAACATGCTCCGAATCACCAAGTTCACGCTAATATCTCTCATAATGTCATGTAAATGATGAAAAAAACTACTAAATGCGCTATGGAATATATCGCATATCAAATTCCCCCATACTTAAACCTTTACTCGTCCCGAGTAAGCATAGAAACTAGCCTACTCTCACTATAAATCTCAAAGGTTTACAGACAGTACAAGGAGAATGAATAATAAGTACTAGTAATTTTCACCATCTCAACAATCAGCACAAAAGACAACCAAAATAGGAAATGAGACTCACAATTGTATCTCAACCATCTACACCTTATAGCTCCCAGTGGCCTACCCGAAAACCTCCTTATAACTCCACTTCTTATGTCGCCTTCGCCAAGAGATCAATCCTAATAATTCAAAGTAAACGCTCATCTTGCCAAGGCGCCCTTTCGGGTTTTCACCAAGCCACTCATTTTTTTTCCAAAGATGGTACTCACATAACAATCTCACTTCCCTCAAGTCTCATATTGCCAAGCCTAAGGCTTGCCAGACTACCTGCTTTTTGCCTGAGTCGCCCTTTCAGGTTTTCAACTCATCCCAGGATTTTGATTGCTTTCTATTTTTTCTGTTTTTTTTTTAAATCACAATTGCAGAATCTGTACAAAAATGATGCTGAAATAAACTATGTACATGATATGTGAATCCTTTCCCTCCCCCATACTTGAATGATGCATTGTCCTCAATGGGAAAGAAGACAGAAATAAGTAGGGAGAGGAAAAACAGTAGGACTCACGGAGGTGGTGGAAAGTGGCGAGAGTAGTCCTCTCGCATACGGCACAGCTCCTCCCTCATCTCTCTGAACTCGCCAAAGCCCTGTAAGATGTCGGCCTGCTGGTGGAGAATCTGGGTTGTCACTGTCGTCAGACTCCCCACGTCCTGCCGTAGAAGGCCAATCTGATCAGTCAGGTAGCCCCACTGCTAGGGCTGCTGATGGGCATCTTGAGAAGCTTGCGCAGGCCAAGGGGTCCACTGATGCGTATCCTGCTGGCGCTGAAATGTCGGTTGAGAATCCCAACCGCTCTGAAATGTGGTCTGATAAGCAGGCATCTCCTGATATGGGTTCTGTGTGAACCCCTGTGTATCTGCCTCAACAAAAGCCTGCTGAGCCATAGGTGCATCCTCCATCGTGGCAGCTCCAGCTGTGCCACTGCTGCTGCCCACCTCCATGCGACGCCTTCTCCCCAGGACTGACGTCGGAAAGTAATCCGCCTCGATGTACCAATCAGACCAAGACTCTGACCAAGGCAGGGGCTTAGGGAGCCTGAACTGATGCTCCTTCTTCTTGCTCGTGCACCAAATGGCTCCCCCATCCGGTGCAGTATCCAGCATCAGACATCTCCGTAGATACTCCTCTGTATAGGTCTTTGGTATCATCTGTGGCTCCTCCAGCTCCTCCAAATCATTCTGCGCAACGCCTGCAGCAATGGCGACTCGAGTAATAAGGCCGCCTTGGACCATTTCTGGCCCAGCGGCACTGCGGTCCTTCCTGATCCTGTCGAGGCCATCGAAAAAGAGCCTAACCCAGTCAGGCGTATAATCTGCAGTCGGCACAGCGCTGTAGGCAAATCTCAGATGCGTCAAGGAGAGCTTTGTATCCGTAGTCAGCCCATAGTACGTCCCAGAAACGATTTTGCACAACATCCGGAAGACAGGATGAGTGATCCTGCTGTTGTACTCGTTGCTGGTCAAAAATTCCTCTCCAGACACTGCTCTGAAGAATGCAACAAGGTCTGGGTCGGACGCAGCTGTGACCCATCCATCAGTTGGGGCTTTAGTAACCCCCAAAGCTCTTCGCAACCTAGCTGCAGATGCCCTGTACGAGGTGCCATTGAATCTGAACTCAACCCCCCTAATTCGATTCTCTCCAAGGTAAACCTGATAAGTTGCGAGGAACTGTTTGCTCAGATCCGGGTATCCTACAGCCCTCAAATCCAGAAAACCACTAATACCGGCATGCTCTAGACATTGCTCCATACATTATAGCATCTGAAGCTTCTACAGTGTCGGTCTATGCAAGTATTTAGTGGGACTAATGCAGCTAACTTTATTGTAAATCGTCCATTCCTCATCAGACATATCTAACCTATTATCGGATCTACTCGCCTCCTCATCCGATGAACTCATTCTCGATATATAAGATGATGAAATCGAAAGAAAACAACGAAAAGAACTCACGAAGACACTGGAGGCTCGGCGCAGGGGCAGACGCGGGCACGCTGTTGCTGGCGTGGGCGCGTCGAAAGCAGCGTGGGCGCGTTGGGTGCAGCGCGGCCGCGTCGGTTGCAACGTGGGCGCGTCGAAAGCAGCGTGGCCGCGTCGCTTGTCAGATTTCTGGGGGGGTTTTCTGCAGATGGCGTGGCCGCGTTAGGGCTGGCGCGGCCGCGTCGGAGCTTTCTGCAGATCTGGAATTTGACGAAGACGGCTTCGTCGATGTGAGGCTCGCCGAGATTCCTCCGGTGCCGGTTGTAGGTGGTGCTGGTGGAGCTTCGCCGGCGGAATGTTTGCTTCAGGGAGGGGGGAGTTGTGGATGTCCAGGTGGGGGCGGCTGTTTTGGTGAGGAGAGGAGAGAGATTGGAGTGTTTTAGTGGTGAGAGGATTGAGAGGGATGTGTGGTGAGGGTGATGTGGGGTGTAGGGTTTTGGTGGGGGCTGATGGGCCTGATGGGTTTGAAACTGGCGGGCTGGCCCGAAGTGGGTTTTCCAGCCCGTGGCCGAATTTAATTAAATTTTATTTTATTTTTTATTTTTTTATTTTTTTTGACGAAAATTAACACTGCGGGTGCAGTGGTTCCGAAATGCGGGTGCAATTCGTCACCAGAACTCCGTCTTTAGTACCTACAAAATAAAATAAAATTGAGTTAAAGGAGATAATGCAGTTCCTTGGGTTGCCTCCCAAGCAGCGCCTTTGTTTCATGTCGCTGGCTCGACCAAGCCTTGTTTGACTATTCTAACTCCGCATGTGGCTCCTCCAAAACTAACTCATCCATAGCCTCCTTTGGGAACCCTTCATAGTATGTCTTAAGCCTATGACCATTTACTTTGAACTTCTTTTGGCTATCCGGGTCATATAGCTCTACAGCTCCATGTGGGAAAACTTCAGTAACAATGTATGGTCCCCCCCACTTTGACCTGAGCTTCCCAGCGAAGAGTTTCAGGCGAGACTGAAAAAGTAGGACTTTGTCACCAGCTTTAAAGTCCTTCCTGTTGATGTGCTTGTCATGCCATGCCTTGGTCTTCGCCTTGTAGATAGCCGCATTATCATAGGCGTCCAACCGTAGCTCCTCGAGCTCACTCAACTGTAGCTTCCTGTGTTCTCCAACCTCGTCACTCTGCATATTGCATTGTTTCACAGCCCACCAAGCCTTGTGTTCCAGCTCAACAGGAAGATGACATGCCTTCCCATAGACAAGTCTGAAAGGAGACATCCCAATTGGAGTTTTGTAAGCAGTGCGATAAGCCCATAAAGCATCATCAAGTCTCAAACTCCAATCCTTCTTGTTAGGATTCACGGTCTTCTCAAGAATGGCTTTGATCTCTCTATTGGACACCTCTGTTTGGCCATTCGTCTGTGGATGATATGCGGTGGAAACTCTATGTGTGACATGATATTTCTTAAGCAAGGCAGTCACAGTTTTGTTGCAGAAATGAGTACCCCTGTCACTAATCAGCGCCCTAGGAATACCATGCCTGGCAAAAATATTGCTTTTCAAGAACCCTGCCACAACTTTAGAATCATCAGTCCTGGTGGCCTTCGCTTCCACCCACTTGGAAACGTAGTCCACCGCAAGTAAAATATATAAATTCCCACAAGAACTAGGAAAAGGTCCCATAAAGTCGATGCCCCAAACATCAAAGATTTCGCAAAAGATCATTGGTGATTGTTGCATTTCATTCCTTTGGGAGATATTCCCCATTCTTTGACACCTATCACATGCCTTGCAGAAAGAATAAGCATCTTTAAAAATATGTGGCCAATAAAATCCAGATTCAAGTACCTTTCTAGCAGTTTTATTAGCACCAAAATGTCCCCCACATGCTTCAGAATGACAAAATTCAAGAACAGATCGTACCTCATTATCTGGAAGACAACGACGAATGACCTGATCTGCACAATGTTTCCAAAGGTATGGGTCATCCCAAATATAGTGGTTGGCTTCTCTTCGAACCTTCTCTGTCTGGGCCTTGGTATGACCCGGAGGAAATTCTCCACACACTAAGTAGTTCACAATGTCCCGGTACCAAGGACTGACAGAGTGAAGTCCTAGAACAGGCTGAGGTGATCGGTGAAGCATAGGCGTGGGCGCGTCAGGGGTTGACGCAGCTGCGTCGATGAGCAGCGCGGGCGCGCCAGGTAGCAGCGCGGGCGCGCCAGATAGCAGCGCGGCCGCGTCAAAGGGTAGCGCGGGCGCGTCGGACTCCAGTGTGTTGTTGTGCTCGAGTCTGCATAATGTGTCGTCCGGAAACGTTCCTAAGATGGGTTTTTGTGACTCCGGCTTGTCCTCCTCATTCACCAATCTGCTTAAGTGGTCAGCCACCAGATTCTCCGCTCCTTTCTTGTCCTTAATCTCCACGTCAAATTCGCTGAGCAACAGGACCCATCGAATCAATCGTGGCTTTGTCTCCTTCTTTGTCATCAAGTAGCGGAGGGCTGCGTGATCTGTGTAGATAATCACTTTAACCCCAAGCAGATACTGTCGAAACTTTTCTAGTGCAAACACCACAGCTAGCATTTCTTTCTCAGTGGTAGAGTAGTTGCGCTGTGCTCCATTCAGAGTCATGGAAGCATAATGGATCACATGAGAGGCTCTTCCCTCTTTTTGGCCTAGCACTGCTCCCACTGCATAGTCGCTCGCATCGCACATGATCTCAAATGGGCGAGACCAGTCTGGTGCCTGAATGATTGGTGCACTAGTGAGGCGTCCTTTCAGCTGGTCGAACGCCTCTTTGCACTCTTGTGTGAGTGCAAAGGTCACATCTTTCTTCAGAAGCTCGCACAAGGGTGAGGATATCTTTGAAAAGTCTTTGATAAACCTGCGATAGAAACCTGCATGGCCTAGGAAAGAACGAACTTCGCGCACATTAGTAGGATAAGGCAGAGACTGAATTACATCAATCTTTGCCTTATCGACCTCAATACCCTTTGCAGAGACTATATGACCTAAAACAATTCCTTGTTCTACCATAAAATGACACTTTTCAGAGTTCAAAACCAAATTAGTTTCAACACATCTTTTTAATACTAGTGCCAAATGGCTCAAACAAGTATCAAAGCTATCCCCATGTACTGTGAAATCATCCATGAATACTTCTATGAAATTTTCAATGTATTCAGAGAAGATACTAACCATACATCGTTGAAATGTCCCGGGTGCGTTACATAGTCCAAATGGCATCCTGCGATATGCAAAAGTAACGAAAGGGCATGTAAAAGTAGTCTTCTCCTGGTCCTCTGGCGTTATGGCCACCTGAAAATAACCAGAATATCCATCAAGAAAACAGTAATAGGGGCGCCCAGCAAGGCGTTCTAGCATCTGATCAATAAAGGGGAGGGGGAAGTGATCCTTCCTGGTTACTGTGTTCAACTTGCGATAGTCTATGCACACCCTCCAACCTGTTTGTGTCCTGGTAGGGACCAACTCGCCTTGTTGATTCTCCACAACTGTAATCCCTCCTTTCTTAGGGACAACCTGGGTAGGGCTCACCCACTGACTGTCAGAAATTGGGAAAATCATGTTAGCTTATAGCAATTTCAGCACTTCCTTCTTCACCACATCCATCATGGGAGGATTGAGCCTTCTCTGTGGTTGGCGTGATGGCTTAGCTCCTTCCTCCAGCAGGATCCTATGCATGCATGTAGATGGACTGATTCCCTTGATGTCAGCGATGGTCCACCCCAATGCAGTTTTGTACTCCTTTAGAACCTCTACTAACTTTTCCTCCTGCTCCGCTGAGAGCTTACTTGACACAATAACTGGTAGAGTGTCATCAACTCCTAGGAAAGCATACTTGAGATGACTAGGGAGTTGCTTTAGTTCAATTTTAGGGGCCTGCACAACAGATGGAACAAGCACTTCGCTTGGAGTTAGTAGATTGGGGCCAATGCCCAAAAGAGTAGGGGACTCACCTTCCATGTCCATATGGGCTACTAATTCCTGCATGTTAGATAAAATTGAAAAATCTGTATAGGACTCATCAATATCATTCTCAATAATTGACTGCAACTCATCTTCCCTAGAAATATCAAATAAATCTTGAGCTAATGGTTCAATCACATCAATAGAGCACAGAGAATGGTCATCAACAGGATGTTTCATAGCCTTATAGAGATCGAATTCAACCTTTTCTCCATCAAATTCCATTGTTAGTGTCTCAGAGACACAATCAATTTTTGTCCTAGTAGTTTTAATAAAAGGTCTACCTAACAGAATAGGGGCATCATGCTTATCGTGTTCCATATCCAGGACAAAGAAATCTGCAGGAAAAATCAGTTTATCGACCATAACTAGAACGTCTTCAACTACTCCTTTAGGGTACTTATTAGACCTATCAGCTAGTTGCACAACTACTCCAGTTTCATGCAAAGGTCCTAAATCTAGTGATTTGTAGAGTGAGTAGGGAAGGACATTTATGGAAGCACCCAAATCAAGCATAGCTCTATCAAATTTTACATCTCCAATGACACAAGGGATAGTAACCATACCTGGATCAGCGCACTTTTTCGGCATTCTCCTCTGAATCATAGCGGAGACCTGCTCACTTACTTTCACCTTCTTTTTCCCTTTCAGCTTCTGATTCCTCTTTACTGTGCAAAGCTCCTTCAAGAACTTAGCGTACTTGGGCACAGTTTTTATCATTCTCAGCAGAGGAATGTTCACCTGACACTTGCTGAATGTCTCAAACAGCTCTGAATCATCGATTATCCTCCTCTCCTTGAGTGCCTCAGGGAACAGAGGCTTTGGTTTCTCTGATCCGAGAGGGGGAAAATTCGGTCGTACATAAGTATCGACATAGGGCTCAGATTCAGGCGGGATCGGAATCGACATGGGCGAGTCAGACAATGGCGTGGGCGCGCTAGCATCAGGCGCGGGCGCGTCACTTTCCGGCGCGGGCGCGTCACTGGCCGGCGCGGGCGCGCCAGTGGTGGGCGTGGCCACGTTGGACTCCGTCGTGCTTTTCTCCTCGGATTCCTGACTTCTCAGCTCCTTTCCATTCCGAAGAGTTATAGCACTGAGGTTTTCCTTTGGATTGACCACTGTTTGAGATGGTAGACCCCCTGACGTCTTTGCCTCCATTCTAGTGATTGCTTCAGCCATTTGCCCCATTTGCTTCTGTATATCCTTTATGCTTGATTCAGTTGTCTGAACATGCGCAGTAAAGTGTTGTGTCAGGGTATTGAGCATGGACTCAGTGGATGGAGCGTTACTCTACTGCCTCTGATTGTAGGGAGGTGGCTGCTGCTGATGTGGTTGGTTTGGTGGATCCCTCCATCTGAAATTGGGGTGATCCCGCCAACCTGGGTTGTAGGAGTTTGAGTAGGGGTCATGTCTGGGTCTCTGAGGTCCATTTCCACCTATAGCACTCACCTCAGCGGTGTCTCCATGGAGTGTAGGACACGCATCAGTTGGGTGGAAGTCATCACCGCAAAATTCACAAGCCTTGAGTTGTTGAGGAGTCCCCTTCAGAGTGAGTCTCCTAACCATATCCTTCAATTCAGCAATATCATTGGCTTTGTTAGAGTCTACCGAGTTGACTCCTTTCTTCCTGGTGGACTTCCCAAAATTCCTAGTCCCCTCAGCCATTTCCTGAATCTTCTCCATAGCTCCCTCTGGCGTGGCATTCAGAATATTTCCTCCGCAGGCGGCATCAATCATCCTTCTATCAGATTCCAGCAAACCCCCATAGATGTATAAGACTAGGTCCTTCGTGCTGTAGCCATGGAAAGGGCAATTAGCACACAGCTTCTTGAACCTTTCATTGTAATCATAGAGGGTCTCATCCTCTTCCTGCTCTATATTGCTGATTGCCTTCTTCAAGGTGTTCTCCTTCTTAGCAGGGAAGAATTTCTCCGGGAAGGCCTTGTGGAGCTTAGGCCAAGTATCGATGCTCCTAGTAGGAAGGCTGTAGTACCAGTCATCCGCAGCATCGACCAGCGTGAACCCAAAAGCTCTCATCTTTATCTGTGCTTCAGTTATATTGGCTGGTTTGATGCTCATGCACACATTATGAAACTTCCCCATGTGCT
This sequence comes from Persicaria tinctoria, assembly GCA_037127255.1. NCBI lineage: Eukaryota > Viridiplantae > Streptophyta > Magnoliopsida > Caryophyllales > Polygonaceae > Persicaria > Persicaria tinctoria. The sequence continues at coordinate 32,674,544 of JBANSL010000012.1, read as the reverse complement.
TGATGGGGTCCTCTCCACCCGATCCATGGAATTTCGGCAGTTGATGTATCAGCCCAGACTTAAGCTCAAAATGGTTGTCATCCCCTATAGCAGGGATTGTCACAGCAGGTGCCTGCTGTGTGATGTTTGATGCTGTCAGCTCTCGCAGTGTCTGGTTAGCAGCCATTGGATCGGGTTGGTGGTGTTGTTCTCTAAGACGGCGGTGGTATATCCTGTCAATTTCCCAATCAAAATCAACAAGATGGGGATCAGTAGCACGAGTGCGAACCATGCAAGAGGTTCGCACCCAAGTGGGTAATAAAACAAACAAGAACAAAGATTAACCGTTTCCCCGACAACGGCGCCAAATTTGACAGGCCTAAGGTCGTTATGCCTAATCAAAGTAAATTCCTAAGATGCAAACTATAACAAGTATAGTAGGTAAGTTAGGGTCGAACCCACAGGGAAACAGAATCAATTGTAATAGCAAGTATTATTACCCAAAAAGTAACCGATTCAAGGGGAGTTTTGTATGTGAGAAATAGTAATGACAGAACAAGTTGCAATAAAGTGTTGTGAATATATGATGGAAAATATCACACCAGGTAATTATCCGCACAACAATTGAGATGGTTCATCATCGCATTCTATGAATCTCAAGTTCTAATGTCCAATAATTGTTCTCAATTCAGATCGTGTAATAGCTTTTAGTCCTACCAGTCCTAAAAGCACTTACTACTGAATTACAAGGGAAAACCTTCACCAAATAATAAAGCAATAGCATTCAAACATGAATTATAATGAGATACAAGCGATTCCAACAACCCGTTAGAATAGCTTGCAATCGAATCTCCCTCACAATATACCACAAGCAACCGCGTATGGAGATTGTGTTTGCTACAATGAATCTACAACCCAAACCTGGAATTGGAAATCCTAGCAATATGACTAGTATCGATAAACCTAGGTGATCAATCCAGATTAACCAATAATAAGCAATCAAGCAATAAGCTCAGGAGATCGAAACAATTAACAAAGGACTAACAAGAGTAGAATACTCACAACCAAATCAATTGAAGGCTTCAAAGAACCAAGTGCAACAAAGGAGAGTTAGTTCTCCATAGGGTTTGTGAGATGAACAAGAAGGGAAAATACGTCTCTCGAAAATAACATTAACGAAATCTCTACTGCCTTTTCGGCCTATTTAACCTAATAGAATCGGGTTTAACATCCCGTGGAAATATAATAATAAAATAATAAAACTAATAAGATAGACAGAATCGGATAAGAATCCGACTCCAGGACCGACGCGGGCGCACTGGGTTCAGCTTGCGTCTTCTGTCTTGTCAGCAGCGCGGCCACTTCCTCCTAGCAGAGTGGTCGCGTCGGGGGTAGCAGCGCGGGCACGCCATGTGCAGCGCGGCCGCGTCGGATGTCTTCAGCCCTCCAGCTGCTTCCGATCTTCTTAGCTTCTGTAATTTGCGTGATTTCTTCAACTTCTTCAACATGCTCCGAATCACCAAGTTCACACTAATATCTCTCATAATGTCATGTAAATGATGACAAAAACTACTAAATGCGCTATGGAATATATCGCATATCATACCCCTTACCCGATATGACTTGCTTTGTGGATGGTTTTCGGGACAGACCTTTTGGACGATTAGAGTGAGGGAGGCGCCTGACAATCGTACTCTTTTGCTCATACTTTTATCGTTTTGACCCGGCGTGGCCGAGGCGTTTTGTTGTATTTATGATTTCCGCTTTTATTTCTATTCGAAATGTTTTCGCGATAGTCTAGGACAAGTGAAGCCTCCAACGGGCTTACGATCTTTTCGGGGTTCGCAATCCCCATCTTTTGACAACTAAATCTTCCGCTTAAATGAACCTAATAATAACTCGTACTCGGTCGTAAGATCCAAAGCTCACGGAAGAAGATCAAACTTCTTCTATAACGTTCCCCGATAATCTAGTATTCCGAACCTTATTTACCTTCTAAGTAGGTTTATGAAGGTTAATTCGGGTACTTAAATTTCGGGTCGTTACATTTATCTCCAGATCCGGTCTCAAGTTTGTCTTCTCCGACGAATTTGCTCCAGATTCGGCCTCAAGTTTGTCTTCTCCAACGAACGAGTATTCTGCAGATCCGGCAAGTGTCCTTTAGATCCAAATACGGCTGATAACTTTTGATGTTTCTCCATCTCTAACGAGTCTTCTACCCATCTCCTACCCTCTTAAAGAGTCATATGTGTTGTTATTTAGTTTATTTTCTAACTTTTAGTTCTACTCTCTCGCTCCTGTCCTCAAGATCTCTTAATTTTTAGTTAAGTTTTGTGAAATTGATGACCTATTTTGGGTTTATTCGAAATAAATTTGGTTAATATGTTCTTATTTTGCTTGATTACTTGATACTCTGATTAGGGCTTGTAATTTCTGCTCATCGGTCAAGAAAATTGAATCTAACTTCTCATTTGATTTTACTGAGAATGTGTGTCGGGCGACAACTGTCGACAAGGAAATGATAAGCGTGTCGTGGCGGGTATCCGGTCGGATAACACGGATCCGTTTCGTGTATCCGTGTCGGGTACCCGCAACTTATCGGATCGTGTTCGGATCGGGGATTTGAGGGTTAATGGTTCCGGGTACCCGCCACGGTTAACCGGTTCGTGTCGGGTACCCGGTTATGCACACCCCTAAGGAAAAGTGAGATTACAAACTAATAACCAAATCGAGCAAGAATACCAACACGTATAAACACCATCCAAAGCGTGATAGGTAGAGAAGAAATGAATACAGGGAGTAGAGAGCATCAAGCAGGTGTCTCTGAAGTCATGTGTGCGGGCCTATATACGGGAGACTCGAACAACACAAACCCGAACGGAGTTTCATCTCAAACCCAATTGGCAATGAGAGGAGTAGCCCTTCAACCTTATATATGTTGTTCAAGTATTCTTTATATAACCGATGTGGGACAACCACATTCCAACACCGTGGGACAACCACATTCCAACACTGTAGGAGTATTTGCAGGCCATGTTGTGGTGAGTGGCTCGATGCCAGTAGGATCATCTCAGTTAATTTACTTGCAGATGGCTTGTTGTTGAGGGTCATGGGGGAAGGTAGATCGATTGAATCTGCGGGTCTTCAGGTAAGCTTGAGTCGCATGCTAAACGAATAGTGAGTGATGACTTCTGAGAAGTGTAAGCTCCCTGTAAAAATATTTTTATGGCAGGGATAAGATGGTGATAATTAGTTTTTGCATTAACGTTGATATAAGAATTATAGCATTCTCAAGGAATAAAATGAGTTGAATTTGTATGAAGATAGGTTGATGTACGTAGATGGAGAGCTTGGAAGTACCCCACCTCATTAGATAAACCAAGGGGTAGAACAAGTGCTGAGAATTCAGAGGCTTCATCACTCAGTGATAGAGAACCAAATAGTAAGCCCTCGAAAGAAACATGAATACATGTTAGTGTATAGAAGGTATTGAATTTCAAAAGTTAATATTGTAATTAACATGCTTATAATTAGATAGGAATACTAGAGTGCAGAGCACGGGACATTATTTATATCAAATCGGATTGAACTGAGTCTATAAAAAAAATAGATGATAGGAAAAAAAACTTAATAAAAATTGAAAAGACAACAAAGTAAAACATTTAATTTAAATAGATATTTAATTAGCACAGTATATCCAAACGTTTTTCCCCTTTCTAAATATTTGGAGATTTTGGAAGACAGTGTGATAACTCCCTCCCTTGATGAAAATCGGAATAAATGTTTCAAAGGCCTTGACAGGATGTTTGTGTCAAAGGCCTCGGAGCTTTAACAGTTGATGAAATCCAAAACCTGCTCTATATGTCCGAATATTATTTAATATTATTATTATATACTTCCTTTATATTATATATATGTGCTTGACTAATCGTTCAGGAAGTTTTTCGAATTATTTCCTTCCTTGCAACAAGTGTTGAGAAGGTTCAAATCGGAAAGATTATGGCTTCATTTGTTTCCAAGTTTAGAAGATCTTAAAGATGGCCATGATCTGGAATATCCGTTGGAGAAGATTCTTGGCGCCGATTTGTCTCAATATATAGAGAAGGAAGATGAAGACAGAAATACACAAGTGCTACACGAGCTTTCATTCATTTAAGCGAGATCTGTCTTCCAAGTGTACTCTCAGCTAACGCTCAAGAGTTTATTGTTTATTTCAAAGTCTTTGAGAGTCACTGTGAGCTTATAGGATATATTCATTTGTAGTGTTACTCGAGAGTTTGTAACTCGGGAAGTTGCACTAGGCTATTGATTTGTGAGAGTAAGAGGATTGTACTAGATAGCTGAGAGAGGTGGGGCTCTTCTAGATTGGTCTAGGACTCCAAGGGAACGTGAGTTGACTAGATTGCAATTGTATAGGAGAGAGGCTTCTCGGTGAGCTATTAGGATCCTAAGCTAAGCGAATCAATAAAGCCTTTTGAATCCTAGGGTTGTGGAAGAACCCTAGTCGGGGACGTAAGCCAAGTTCGTGTCGAACCTCGTAAACAATTACTCGTGTCCTTTATTCATTGTTTTACCTTATTTCCGCACTTGATTCGATTGTCTAACTTTGTGATTCAGGTTTAATCTCAAAGGGTTTTACACGAGCTCCAAAAGTCTTGAGACTTTCTGCGAAAAACGGGCATACTCTATTCAACCCCCCCTTCTAGAGTATTTCTATATTACATTGTTTTACATTATCGAACCTTCACAGTGTACATTTCTACTCCTGAAATATAAAACATACTTTCTCCGTTCATTAATAGGTGTCATTTGACTTTTCGACATGTTTTTTAAAGAGCTAAAAACTATATGAAATATTAACTTTTTTTAAATTTTTTTAAATAATTTTAAACTTATAACTAATATGTACTATAAAATTATTAAAAAAATCAATTAAAAACTTTATATTTTATAGTAGTTTTTAACTCCTTAAAAAACGTGTCAAAAAAGTCAAACGTCACTTATGTCTGCACGGAGGTAGTATTATTTTTAATTCCTAAACCAAATAGTGCATTATTAGTCTCTTGACTTGCAATTTTCTCTCTTATTGAAATTAAGAAGTAAATTACTTTTATTTGATAAAATTAAAATTTATCAGTATATTTTTGATAAAAAAATTACTTTTATTGAACCTTAAGTTTAGTATGCTATTAACGGTTATAGCTGGTCATGGATAACATAACCTTAATTTAGATCACGAGGCTCCCAACAAATAAATCACAAAAGTAAGGGTATTGAGATTCAAACTCTAGATCATGAGACTCTAAATGACATTGATAATCATTAAGCTAAATATATTTTCATGATGATGTGATTGGTATTTTGCATTATTAAGTATAAGTTGAAATTATGTTTTAAAATTAGTTGATTATGGATTTCAGCCAGGGCTATATAATTTTCTGCTATTTTGGTGCAAATGAAGTGAAAAATGCATATGTCCGCTCTTTATTTACCAAATTCAAGAAAATTCAGGAAGTGAAAAATGCATAACCATGTCGGGGTGGTCGATCAGGAAAGGATCTCAGGGTAGTATCCGAACATCCTCAGTTTGACTCTCGGATGGCCGCTCTCTATTTACCAAAATTAAGAATGGAAAAATATATGCCGCCGGTTATTAATCTCAATTTTCACATAAAAACAGAACCCCCAAATTTCGAAACACTAAACCCTAAATTTCCAAGTTCAAAACATTCAACCACTATTTAGCCTCAATTTCGAACCCTATGTGATATTGAGATTCATATTTGGCCCCAAATTCAAAACATTCAAGAAAAATCTGTCTTATTTCACAAAAAAAAAAAAAAATACAAGCTCGATTTCTAAAACTCATGAAATTGGACTCTACCGAATTTGCCTATCCATCCGTTGTCACCTCCACTAAAGTCGCCGCCGTCGTCTGCCACCGTTGTCGTCCCTCTCCACCACCGAACAAATTCATCTTCTCTCGGTTTCTTCGCTCGCTCTCTATCACCTTTTTGAATCTATCTTAAAAGGAAAAGTATCGATGACTTTCCAACTTAGAAGAATTTGGGTTAATTGTTAAAACACCCACATAGTTGTCAATATTGTAAAATTTATCCATGCAAAAAACTTACACGGTTTAACCAAAATACAAGTTTTAGACGCAGTGTATAATATTTTGAAACTCCAAGATTATCCGACGAAAAACTTTAAACTCTTGTTCTCCTCGAAAAACTACAATTTTTTTAAGCAAGATTAGAAATTCAGTTCTCTAGACAAACCTAGAGAAACCGAGAGACCGAACAAGCCGTTGGATGGACTAACCATCATGTACAACAGAAGCAAATGACGGAAATAAATAACAGAAGCAAATGACATAAAATAAAAATAAGGAACGTACAAGTCATCCTACACTGTGCAACACAAGATAAAGAAGAACGAAACGATCGGCCAAAGAGACAACGCACACAGCGAACTCTGGGGACCAGCGGACACCTCAGATTATGGACTCGAAGAGCCTCCAGATGTCAATCGCACGTCCATGATGTCATCGAACATGACACATCAATCAACGCTCAGAAAAAGCCTGCAACACAACAAGGATAGCACAGTACACTAATCCGCAAAGCAACCACAAACCACACCAAAGCACAATCAAACCCTAAGATCTTGTCTAACCCTCAAGGACGATAATCGTGGGCAGGCTACCACAAGGATAAGCTTAAAAGAGGCGATACAAAACAAGACAAGGAAGAAAAACCGGCAGAGATGAACCAGAAAGCGACCGAAAGAGCAGACTACAGGTGGTGCAGGAGGATCAAAAGGAAGGGATAAGGTCGGTGTGTGGCCATTGGAGTCGATTTGGCGGTCGGCGAGCGGCGGTGGAGCCGGAGGGTGGCGTAGACCCTGTAGATCAAGGGAGAAGGAACCGGCTGACGCTCCAGTGTGGTGACGGAGGTCAGCGTGTGGCCAGTGGAACCGAATCGGCGGTTGGCGAGCGGCGGCCCGCCGGAGGAGGGAGTGGCGCGGCAATCCAAGATGGCGATGGGTGCCCCGAGCTCGGAGAGAGAGCAATTGATGGATGACGGAACGAGCTGACGACCGTCAGCAAAGGGCAGCGAGAGGAGGAGGCCGTGGTCGGCGACGGAGGACAAGTAGATTGGCTTCGGAGGCAGGGCCCGGCGGGAGGCAGAGGCGTGTGTGCCTGTGCAGATGGGTGACGAAGGCCAAGGTTGATGGCGGAGGTTGCTGGCTGGGCAAAGTTGCTGCTGGGCAGAAACGCCATAGGCGGTGGCAAGGACCTCGAAAAACTCTCGCAAAAAAATTCCGAAAAATATACTGTATGAAGATAAAAAAAAAAAAAAAAGGGAATCTTGTCTTTTCTCTCTCTTGCCCGCCATTTTCATCGTGCGTTATCTTCTCCTCCAGCCCCATCTCTGTCCTAAGCTTTGATGGGTTCTTATGGGTAGTGACGAACTCTCAACTGAAGAAGATGGTTGTTCTCTGTCTCCACAAAACCCTCAATTTCGCCCCAAATTTCATCATTTCTCTCTCCTCTCACGCTTCTTCTTCTTCCTCTACCTCCTCCTCCTCCCCTGCCGGTTTGCTCAAACGCCGTTCTTCCTACGTACCCAATCTCAAACGCCTCACTTCTCGTGTCCTACTACTCACGCGTCGCAAACAGCTCCCCCAGGTCCCTCACTTTCCTTCCTTGCTTAAATTTCATTTTGTTCGAATTGCAGAAGTTTGTAGGTGGCTTTTCAGTTATAGGTAAATTGGGGTTTTTTTGCGTGCAGATATTTGAAGAAATTGAGAGAGCTAAAAGGAGGTACGGGAAGCTGAATATAATCGTGATGAATGCGGCGTTGGAGGCATGCGTTCATTGTGGTGATATTGAATCTGCACTCAAGCTGTTTGATGAAATGTCCCAACCGTGGAGCTCAGGTGTCGACAATGTCACCTACGGTATTCTGTTAAAGGTACTTTGCTCAGTCTCTAGTTGGTGGTTGAGTAATTGATTTGTATGCTTTTGTGGTGCTCAATTGTTGTTTTGTTTCATATCATTCATCTGAGAAATTGATAGCTACATTGAGTGATCCTGTAATAGGCGACAATTATATCTAATGATGAAGCGGTTTTATCGGATTTAAAATAGACATTGACAAGAAATAATCTGAATTCCAACTTTTGCCCAAAAATAATGTCAGTTCCAAGAAATTTTCACTATTAATACAAGTTGTTCTTTTTGTATGGGATTTACTGAAATTGGAATTGAGCCGTTGAAGATAACATGCAACTATGGCAGATTTGGAAAGGTCATGCATAAATCCCTAATTTTTAAATTATTTTACAGTTGTTCAATTTTGATATGGGACTATTTGTAGAGAGAACCAAGTGGATATGAGCTGATATCACTTAATTTAGATACCTTGATATTAACCCAACAACAACAACAAATCTGGTTTATCCCACTCATACCTGGATAGTGATATTAACCCAAATATAAAATATTCAAGATACTGTTGCTATGTGATTCAGCATTAGCCCTATACGTTGTCCCATACACCTTTGTCTAGGCCAAGTTTTCTTGTCTTGTTCAGTTCAACATGCGACAATACTTTAGCCTTTAGGTGTCAATTTTTAAAAAATAATAATTTGCTGTATGTATTATTCTTCTGCCAAAACCAATTCAAGTACTCGTTTATTTTTCTCTCCTCATTTCATCCTTTTCTCTTTTCTTCCCACATAGTTCTACTTTGTTATTGTGAACGATGCTAATTGTTATGGTATTGCTTAGATGAACTCCTATGTTTTGAATTAATTGAGGAATTGTGCAATTGAGGTCTTTTCATGGTAAATGATGGAGTGTAAGATCGGGATTCTCACAAAGAACACACAAGCACTAATATTGCGGGATTCAACACATGAGCACATGCAAAGACACACTTCTCAGGGAACTGAAATGGTTACCACTGAGCCACCAGATGGTATGAATCCCAAACTGGCCGCTAAAAAGCCTTGCTCAACTAGCGCAAAAGCCTTTTACAATGATCTCTCTCGATAATTTCTACGGTGGGGGTAATCCCCTTATTTATACTAGACCTGGCTCACTGGCTGTGATCTAACAAACCTCATAGCCATGTGACTGTGACTATTCCTCTCAGGTCTCTCTAACTGCCCAACTTTAATAACCCTTTTCCCCTTGCATTGTATATCCCCTTCTCATAATTATTTCAAAATATATTTGAAGAGGCTAGATATTGCATTCCTAACAGTAACACTTCGAAAGGAATTAATTTCATCTTAATCCTATCCTTGATACATTCTTGCTTAAAAAGGGGGAATAAAATATCTTTGAAGCCTTAGGACTATGAAAAGTGGAGCTTAAAACTACAATATCGATATAGCTCTTTCTTCATTTGTTTCCTTTTCATACTCTTTGTGGTTGTATTAATTGTTAAATATAGATCATGGTATTATAAGTGATCAATGTTCTGCTTTCTATCTCATGTTGCACTTGAAGGGTTTGGGCATAGCTGGAAGAATTGATGAAGCATTCCAACTGCTTGAATCCGTTGAACAAGGCAATGCTGTAGGAAAACCAAAGTTGTCTGCCCCCCTTCTTCATGGTCTGCTTAATGCCCTCATTGATTTAGGTAAGTGTGTTACTGTTGGGACTTGGAAGAAAGCAAAGGTTCATAGCTGAACTCTGTAGGGGATGTGTTATTTATGATTATTGCAGTGCCTTCGACAAACCTCATTTATCAGGTTTAATCTTACTTGGTGTTTTGGTGTTGGATTTTCATCTTAGGCCGCAGTCATCATATCTGAAGTTTTTCAAATAAAACAAATTAGAACACTAACCTCACCATTGACCACTGAAACCTTACTGAATATATAACATCTTATCAAACTCAAGCCTAAGAGTTAGTTTATGCAATAAAACTATAAAAAGGATCTGGCTATTCAGCAATAAAACTATAAAAAAGGATCTGGCTATTCAGCAAACTATTCTCTTTCTTGCTTTGAGTGCTTTCTGTATATTTAATGTCTTATTGAAATTTAGTGCAGGAGATTTGCGACGTGCTAATGGTCTTCTTGCACGGTATGGATCTGTGTTCCATGAGGACGGGAGTTCATTGGTCTCGGTGCACAACTTGTTAATGAAGGTTGACAACTGACTTGATTGTGATAGCTTATCTTCCTACAAAAGTAACATTTTCTACATTCTCTCTTTTCTTATTCTGGAATGCTTCATAAGAATCTAGCTTAAAAGTTTGTCCATCCCACATTGGAAAGAGAGAAAAAACAATGCCTGTTCCAGTTTATAAGGAGTTCAGCTGGATTGTTGTATATGGGCGTGGTGTGGAACTTGTATCATACGAGTGTGCGTGCACTTAGGGAATGAGGCTGAGGCAAGGGGTAGAGGTTTGGGTTTCGCAAGGTCTGATGTAAGATTCTATTTGGGTACCAAGTGTTCATTTGGCGCTAGGAGCTTATGCATGCCGGGCTTCCTATCAGCACAAATAAGCTCTTTATAACCTCCTTATAAGCAGTGAGCACATGGCACCAGACAAACCCTAATGTTTGGTTGGGTTGGGTCACAAAAATGTAGTGTTTGCTTATCCTAGCTGAGCCTGAGTTGAGGGATGGCTGAGGGTCCCACTCAGCATCACAGTATGGCACATTTAAAAGATTCTTTTTTAGCCCAAGCTCAATATTTTACACCGTTTTCCTAAAAACCTAATACTTTTAAAAATCTAAATAGTTGCCACAAGTGTCCTAGAATGAACCTTTCTATATTTTCATCCATTCTTTTGGAGGTGAACATTTCTGTCCTCCACTATAATGTTCATATGACTTTTGTCGAATCTCCATCAGTAAAACGTTGCATATCTCACTCTTTCCTCCATCGACCTTTCTTGTCCTGTATCTCTATATGAAATCATCATCTGCTTTCTCCATAACAAATTACTATGCTCTTCCTTTCATCCTCCACATCTGTGAGGGTACACTTGTGCACAACATTGGGGAGATGAGTGGAGAAATTATAGGAGCTGCTATTTGCATCGAGATTGTGGCAAATTATGCATTTAGGGGATGTGGATTCATTTCCATTCTACATAATTTCCATTGGTATGTACTGCTGTTTGGTTGATGGCTATATGAAATTTCAATTTCTTCATTATGTTAGTGTTTGTTCAAATTCACTTTCTCCACTTTTTTGTATTTTGTGCAACGAATAAGATATTTATATGGTTTATTACTTTATTCAGGGATATATAAACACGGGGTCTCCAGAAGCAGTATTTAATGTTCATGATGCGATGTTACACCGGGGGTTAAAGCCTGACAAGCTAACCTATAACACTCTTATCCTAGCATATGTGAAGATGAATAAATTGGAAGCTGCAATCCGGTTATTGGAGGAAATGAAGGTCTCATGGGTGTACATAAAAGGCCAGTTTGGAGCCTGAATATTATTCTTAACTGTGTAGCAGAGATTGGTTTACTTACATGATTTTGTGTTTGTTTTGACAGGATAAAGCAGGAGAACCAAATTCTGGTAATCTTCTTCCAGATATTATCACTTATACTACTTTACTAAAGGTTTGCAAATTACACGACCACTCTTCTTCGGCTGCATCTTAATGAGTTTGCTGTATTTATTCCATTGAAAAAGGAATATTCAATTTACCAAAAACCAGCGGTACATTCCTAGAGCTTTATGCTAGACATTCTTATCTTGTAGGGTTGTGGACAAGCTAAAGACCTTCAATCAGTGGAGAAAATTATGCTGGAAATAAAATCATTACGCTATGTAACCATTGATCGAGTTGCATACGCTGCTGCAGTTGATGCATTACTAAGTTGCGGCTCACTTGCTGGTAAAGTCTAATTTCAGCAGCCAGTGACCCAGTGTTTTAATTTACAGCTGTTTATAATTTCCAAAAAAAAAAGTTACAATTGTTTGCTAGTTTATCAAAGGATCGGATTAAGTGCCCTTCTGCATGATGTTTTAGTTCCATGTTTTTTATTTGGCTTTAAGGTAACTATACATGGCTGCAGACTTTTCTCTATTTATATCTCAGGTGCTCTCTGTGTTTTTGGGGAAATAATAAAGAAGGCTGGGCGAAAATCATATTTGCGACCCAAGCCCCACCTTTATCTCTCCTTCATGCGTGCTTTTGCTTCTTCTGGAGACTACAAAATGGTTAAGAATTTGCACAAAAGAATGTGGTCAGACTCTGCAGGAACCATCACTATGGAGGCTCAGGAAGAAGCTGATCACCTTCTGATGGAAGCAGCTTTGAATGCTGGCCAGGTGTCTTATCTCACGACTGATTTAAGTATCATAGTAATTTATTAGTGCTGTGCATGAAAGTTCATTTGATATCGAGTTTCTTATGAAATCATCTTTTATGTCAGGTTGAAGGCGCAGTACTGATTCTCTCCAACATTAATACAAAGTGGAAAAGAATTTCTTGGACAAGTCGTGGAGGAATGGTATTTTTCTTTTCAATATATTTTTTATTCAGATTTTTTTAGGGAATAGCCAAATAGGCCTTATTTCCTTGCTGCTCATGAAAGTAGTGAAAATTGGCCTAGCCATTGGACGGCCCCTCACTGCCTAGGACCCACCTAGCATTATTTAGTACATCCGCCTGGTTTCATGAGCAATATGGCATTCCAATATTGCTTTCTTTTTTATGCTGTTTAGAGCATTAAAGAACCTTTAGTTTAAAATGTAGTTTAAAATAGCATCTACCCCCACTTTAAAAATCTACGTCTGTGCATTTCTCCTGATGTAGGTTGCTATACGCTTGGAGGCGTTGTTGGGCTCAGGCTACTCTCTTTTTTCTCCTTACCTTCTTCCCCAGGTATATGGATGTTAGTCCATTTAATTCTACCAATTTACTCTTAACATTGATTCTGAAACAATTAGTTGATGTGTGGATTGTACTTCTTTCCGCCTTTGCATAAACTGATTATTAGTAATATTTTTGATACTATTCTTGGTTCTTATCTAGATGTAAACGATGGTGGGTAAAATTTATGATCATCTGATTCAATTTTTTTTTTCTTTTTTAACTCTGATCTCTATTGAAGGGTTATCCTTCTTGGATCTCTACTTGCTGTTTCTGCAGTGAAAGCCCTATGGCCATTCACAACTGCCTAATATTTACTTTACCAGATGACATAAGTTTTGAAATTGATCATGTAGTTTTAAGCTCCAAATACCCTTTTGACCTATGCCGTTGTACTTTAGGTATCAGTGGATGATCCTGTGGAGAGAATTATGATTCCATTTGAAGAGGCCCAGCCAATACAAGATACCACAGAACTAAAGAAAGTGGTAACACGTGTTCTTGAGGATAAAGTCGTGCCTGTTGTAGATGACTGGGGAAACTGCGTGGGAATCCTCCACCAAGAGGACTGCACTGAGGTAAAGCCTCATTTTGGAAATCATCTGTTGAATCATATTTGGTTATTTCCACTCAAAACGTCTCTCAAAGCATTTTTATGATCTGTTGAGCAGTTCAATTCACCACTTTCCTCGTTGATGAGGAGTCCTCCACCATATGTTACAGCCTCGACTTCAGCTGGCCATGTGATCGATCTCCTTCTCGAGAAGAGGTACCTAATGGTAGTCATTGTAAACTATGATGATATGTATAGTTCTTATGGTTCTAGCTCTAGGGCAGTAGGAGTTCTCACATTCAAACAATTATCTAGTCTCATTACCCCTCATCCAAATACTCTCCCTGGGCAATACCCGTCCTTGCTCACTATGTCTACTTAGTGCTCTCCTTTTTCCTCTCGACCCGCCCCTCTGTCTTTCCCTTTCTCCAAATCATGATTAAAATGAAGTTGCCTTTGAATTGATTTTCGTCTTCATATGCCTTAGCACTATAATTGTCACCCCTTCACTTTGATCCATCATCATGCCGTGTTTGTTCTTTTTCTTTATCTTTTTGGCAAGAGCAAGGGGAATTTAAAGATAACAGCAACGACTCCTCGCCAAATACATTGGAAATAGTTGAAACTAGATCCATACACGATACAAGAGATGAATAAACTAATAAACAGTAGACAACATTTAAATATCCACTCCCTCGACAGCTCAAAGATCGTAACCAAACCAAATCAATCTTTACTTGGTTTTGTTTGCTTGATTCTGGATGATAAAACATACTGGTGGGTTTTCCCAGCTCACTTGGCGGTGTCCTGCAAGGAAATGACCTTGTCAAAGGCCCCAGCCAGTGCTCTCACTTTGCTCCTGTTGTTTTCCTTGATCAGCCTGCTAGCAGTTTCCTCGATCACGTCATTGTAAGCTTGAGTCCCCTTCTTCCCTTGTTGAATTTGCTTCGCAGGGCGCTCAGCCTTCACTAGAGGAGGGCTTTCGATCTTCACTTGCACAGTTGCTGCACTTGTTTCTTCACCACCCTCTTTGCTCCCTTCAGTGGATGCTTCTGCCTCGACCACTACATGCTTCTCATCAACCTTCGTTGAATCCTCCTTCGTAGCATTCTCCTCCGCTCCTTCCCGTTGATTGACATGCTCCGCTGTTTCGACAATCTCTTTAGTGCTCTTGTTCCTGCTCTCCTCTGTCACAGTAGGTTCAGTCGCTTGATCGTCCTCATTCTCTTCTGTTTCTTGCTCTTGCTCCACTTCCACAACAGCTTTGCCCGGCCCTTGTGCCTCAGTCGCTTCATCCTCCCCATTCCCTTCTGTTTCTTGCTCTTGCTCCACTTCTTCAGCAACAGCTTTGCTCGGCCCATGTGGAGGAACATCACCTTCGTTCTTAGCCTCAACCGCCTCCTGCACGACCATCTCAGGGTCGCCCAATTTCTCCTCTTGATCAGGCATCTCCGACATGTCGGGGAGCGACTGCGCCTCATGCTGATCACTATCACTCCGCATGTCATCCTCGCTACCAATCACATTATCCAAAGGAGCCTTGTCAAACTCCACACTTGACTCAGACGTGACGCTCCTGGGACCTGCTTTCCTTGCAAATTTGTTGAGACCGTTACTACTGTTGCTGGGAGATGCCTTGGCTGAATAACTTCTCATGTAAGAACCAGCAGGTGCCTTGGTGGACCTCGACGAGAGTGTCGATGACACCCTCTGCGGGGGCGGTTTGACAGAAGGGGGAGTTCTGGTGGCCATAGTTGACGCAGGACGGAGGTTTTTGGTAGCAGGAGCAGGGGATGGGGGCTTGTTATTGGAGCGTCTGCGGTCAAGGGAGGGCTTGGTGGCAATGGAGGAGGAGGTGTCGAAGCTGGATCTCCGGGAAGCTTTGGAAGAGGAAAACTCAAGGCTAGCGCTGGAGCTTATGGTAGGTCTGAGATATCCTGGGAGTGGCTTCTGAGAGGAGGGCGAAGATGGTTGAGATGGAGATGGTCTGGTGGGGGCTGCTTTCTTGGGTGGTTGTGGTTGTGGTGGTGGGTTTGAAGACGAGTTTCCTTTCCTTCCCCTCCCACTGCCGTCGCCGCCTCCACCACCACCACCTGCTCCCTCCCTTGCTGGAGTTGTCATTCTTTCTAGGGGCTACAATTTCAAAGCAATCAACTAATTAACTTACTGTTTGATCAACAACAGCAAAATAAACATAAGCATGGTCGACGAGAATGGAAATGAAGCTAGAAAAAGTTTGAACCAATTTGTTTGGTTCGATCGTTAAACAAGAGGCACGAACGTGATTGCTGGATGAAAGTCGGGATTAGACGAAGAAGGTGATCGATCGATCGATTGGCTGACGGAACGCCTGGAGAGCTTTTGAACCAAAATTCAACGCAGGCAGAGGCAGAGGTGAGGGATACCAGTTTTGAAGGAGCGAGATGGAATCAAGGCGCGGGATTGGAGTGGCAACCACGACGGAAGTTTGCACGTCATCAAATTCGCTTTCACGTTATTAAGTTTGGATAAATTATGTTAGTTACCAGTACATTATAAATTTTTGCAAAATTACCCAAATTTGGATTTTTTTTTTCCTTTTTTTTTAAATAAAATAAAATCGCCTGCACATGCAACCCTTTTAGAATTTAAAAATAGCCAAATTCCCATAAGAGACCGAGTAAATTGTATAAAACCACTCATAAATTAGGAATGTAATAAAACTACCTAGTTTTGGTGTTTTGTATTTTCAAGCACAACAATTCATTAACCTTTTAATGTTTTAAAAGTGGTTGTTTATCGGCCAAAAAAAAAAATATTGTAAAAATCATGGTCCGTAGAGCAAATTTTGTTGAACTTCCATGGTCAGTCGATTAAATTTTCAAATATTTGTGTATCAAAGAAAATGTGAAAAAATAATGGACGCTACAATTAAATTGCGATATGTTAAATATTTTGTTGGCGTAACAAAGAGAAGAGTGGACTTTTTCAGGTGTCCATGGAGTTGATCTCCTCTCTCCGACTAAAGTTGTTAGTCGTCGCCACTACCGGGCTTCCAAATAAAATACTCCGTAGTCAATTTCTAATTTTTTTTTTTTGATTAAGTAAAAATTCGACGCACCGGACAGGTCCGGTGGGTCGAGAGGTCGTAGCAACGACGACGGAAAACCCTTCATACAAACAGATACAAACAAAGTAAAGTAATCCCGCAAAACCGAGAAACAAAGGTGCAACAAAGACAAACACTAGCACTATCGAATTATGAACGAGCATTCAATGAAACCACTCTAGCACCAGAAAGTAGAGGCAACGCAGGAACTCCTGGGGAACTTGTGGAAACCTTAGATTTGGACCCGAACAACGGCGAGCCTTTAGGTTTCGATCACGTCCACAACCTTTCACAGATGGCAAAGGAGTGGAACACCACACAAAAGCCGCTAGTCTCCAAACCCAACAGATAGCACCGCAAGAGACTCGGTCAAGGGGGTCGGTCAAGGGGGTTATTGCTGACAAAATAATTTTGAAAAAATGTAATTATATAGCCCGATATATATATAGGGAATAGGTAATTTGTGCACAAGGCTTAGGGTGTACCTTGTGCACAAATCTAGACCTTTAATTGAGATGGAATGAAGGGTTGGGATTAATTCAATTTTATTCTATTTTTAATTAAAAACTGATGGGCCCCATTCAAAATTAACCCCCCACAAACTTATCTTCACGCGTGGGTGCAATCTCTTCAACAATCCTCCCTAAAATATCTAAAATCTCAGATCTTCAAAATTTGCCTAATCCTCCTCAATCGAGCGTTCTCTCAGTCTCATGAAGCTTTTAATTTAATTTGTCCATTTATCATCTTCGAAAAGTGTCTATTTGAAGTAGCCTCCATGGATGTGGAGAGAAGTTGTTCGAAACAACCCGATATTGAAGTCTAGCACCCTACAATGGCGGAGTCGAATGCAGGGACGGCCAACGAAGGCAGATCCATGGAGGTGCGGCGGAGAAGCGAGCATAGATACAGGCGGCGAGAGGCGAAGGCCAGCGACGACCGATGACTGGGCCCCTCTCGTCCCTATTCCTTCTAGTTATGGCGAGATCGAGAGGAAGGAGAAGATGTGGTGTGGGAAGTGGGAACCTAATCTCAGAGATCCCTTCTCAGTCAGGCGATGGGGCTCGGTTCTTCATTCATCTTTAGCGCCGCTTTCCTCTCCAAACTCTGATACATTTCGCCTTCCAATTCCTTCCCGGTGCGATTCCCATTCCCAATTCGCCTTCCGATTCCCAATTGCCGGTGGGGGAGGTGTTTTGCGGATTCCGGCGGTGAGGCTAGGAAGGGGCGAGGCTGGCAAGGACGATGGCAGCAGTTATGGGCGGTGGTGGAGACGGTCTGCGAAGATTGACGGCGGCGAAGGCTCAGGGGAGTTGATGATCGGCGCGATGGGGGTCTTCCACTGGTTCCCAAGTGAAGGTCGATGAGATGGGTGCCCAGATTGCCAATTGTGAACGAATTCGGAGGTCATCATCTTCGCGTTTATTTTCTTGCTCGGTGTTCCAGGTAAGACGGTGGCGGTTGGCGGTTTCACGTTTCTCTTCTTGCTCGGCTTTCCAGGTAGGACGGTGGCGAAGGTGAGACGGTGGCGGTTGGCGGTGAGATGAGCGGTTGGCGGTCGATGAGACGAGAGGTTGGCGGTAAGACGACCGATAAGATGAGCAACGGTTGGCGCCTTGGCAGTGAGACGGTGGCGAAGGAGGAGCCAATTGTGCAGCCCGCAGCCTAGAGAAGGCGGTGAGACGGTGGCGGAGGCGGAACGGTGCAGTCTGCAACATCCCTGGCTTCTTTAATCTTTAATGCTTCCCTTCCCGTTTGAAGGATTATTCGGTGGGATACCGAATATTATTCGGTGATATTGAACCATTATTCATAGAAATTGAAGGGTTTTTTTTTTATGAATTTGGGGTTTATATAATATGAAACATTATTCGGTGATTTTTGATGAATTATTCGGTGAAATATAAAATATTATTCTTAATAAAAAAATATTATTGGGTAGCATGTGATGAATTATCCAGTGGAATCGGTGAGTTTTCATTTAAACTAGATGGAAAAAGAAAAAATTATTCAGTAGAATCGGTGAATTTTCATATAAACTGGATGGAAAAAGAAAAAATAATATTATTCGGTAGAATAGGAAATATTATTCGGTGGAATTACCAAAATTAAAAAAAAAAGAAATTAGGTAGATACATCAACAAATCAATCAAATTTTTTTATTTTTCCAACAAAAAAAAAGCAGGAAATGGAATTTGTTTCCAACCAAAAAAATAAAAAAAAAAAACAAAAGGGAGAATTTAGATTACACGCTCTAAGCCTCTACCAAATGGGGAGTTGGTTTTTTTTAACACGTGGGTCCCATAATAATAAAAGAAAAAAACAAAAAATCCCATCTAATCGTGGCCTTCTATTTTCTTTCAATCAAAGGTGTAGATTTGTGCTCTAGATACACTTTAAGAGGTGTGCACAAGGGAACCACTCCCTCTATATATATATATATATATATATATATATATATATATATATATATAGGGTAGGGTTCAAGTGAGAATATGTGAGTCTGGTAAGAAGGAAAGAAATGATCTGATTGGTTGATTGGAAAATAGGACACGCGCTTCGTTTTTTTGTTAAAACCACACGCGTTCTCAATTTCTTCCTTACTGCTTCACGCCTTCACCATAGCTCTCACTGATTCACCATGGCTTCCGCCTCCGATAAACCCCGTCGACAACGAATCTCATCCCTCCGATTCTGCTCCTCCTCCTCCTTCCTCCCCCATCCCCGCCGCCCTGTCTCCGTCGCCGTCAGCTCTTACGGATCTGAGCAATACGCGATTTCGTCCTCTCCATATGCCGCCATCGATCCGTCATCATCGTCGTCAAGGCCGCCGAGCACCCCGGCGAGATCTCTTCTCCCTCCACCGACAATAGCCCTAGTGCGATATGATTCGAACGGTCGGGCATGGGCACTCCCTTTCGAACTCGTATTGCTCGATTGGAACCCTCGCTCACCATAGCCACCAGCCGCTAATCTACTCCTCGGCTCAGACTCGTACGACTTGACTGGAACCCACACTCCCTCTCGAGGACAAGTGGTTTAGTGGTTCAAGGCTTTTTATACCAAGTGGTTCTCGATTTTTATTGAAAGCGGTTTAGGGTTTAATACCAAGTAGTTCGGGGCTTGAATACCAAGTAGTTCAGGGTTTTTATATGAGGTGGTTCAGGGTTTTTATACCAAGTGGTTCAGAGGTTTTATACCAAGTGGTTTAGATATTTTATAACAAGTGGTTCAGGGTTTTAATATCAAGTGATTCGGAGGTTTTATACCAAGTGGTTCAATGTTTTAATACTAATTGGTTCATCAAATAAATAGAGAGTAGTGGTTAATCAAATAAGTAATATTGGTTAATCACGTATAAATAGAGAGTGGTTCAGTGACTAAATATAGGTTGGTTCAGTGTCTAAATAGAGGTTGGTTCAGTGACTAAATAGATTTGGTTCAGTGACTAAATAGATTGGTTCAATAGAGGTTGGTTCAGTGACTAACTAGAGGTTGGTTCAATGACTAAATAGAGGTTGGTTCAGTGACTAAATAGGTTTGGTTCAGTGACTAAATAGAGGTTGGTTCAGTGACTAAATAGATTGGTTCAATGACTAAATAGAGGTTAGTCATTGATAAAAAAAAAAAAGAATGGTTCAGTGGCTAAATAGAGAATGGTTCAACACATATATAGAGAGTGATTCGGTGATAAAAAAAAAAGTGAATTAGAAGTGGTTCAGTGACTAACTAGAGAATGGTTCAGTGACTAAATAGAGAATGGTTCAGCACATATATAGAGAGTGGTTCAGTGACTAAATAGAGAATGGTTCAGCACATATATAGAGAGTGGTTCAGTGGCTAAATAGAGAATGGTTCAACACATATATAGAGAGTGATTCGGTGATAAAAAAAAAAAGTGAATTAGAAGTGGTTCAGTGACTAACTAGAGAATGGTTCAGTGACTAAATAGAGAATGGTTCAGCACATATATAGAGAGTGGTTCAGTGGCTAAATAGAGAATGGTTCAACACATATATAGAGAGTGATTCGGTGATAAAAAAAAAGTGAATTAGAAGGGGTTTAGTGATAACTAGAGAATGGTTCAGCGACTAAATAGAGAATGGTTCAACATTAAAAGAAAATAAAAAAAAAATAAACAAATAAATACAAGAAGAAAATAAAAAACCGATTAGAAGGCAAGGAACTAGAAGAAATTTGGGGGAGTGATTATTCACGTTGCCTTTTACCCAGGCATTAATTGATGATGCCTTTTACCAAGACATTAATTGATGATGTTTTAATTAATGTTTGATAAAAATCAATTAAAATATTAGAGGTTTAAAGCGAATAAAAATGGGGTATGAGCACGGAATTCATGTAGGTGAAATGGTAAGCTGTTTCCGCTTCATATCAAGTAGACCCGGGTTCAAGTCTCCGTGGGCTCCGAGTTTTTTTAATATCACACAGGCGCGTGGTTAGAACGCGCGGGAGAGAACGAAGCGCGTGGAGTGTACTGAACGCGCATGAACGCGCATGCGGGAGGTGCGGATGGACCAATGAAATCGCTTCTTTCCTTCTCACTATTGGGACCCTTTGCACCCGAACCCGACCCTATATATATATATATATATATATATATATATATATATATATATATATATATATATATATATATATATATATATATATATATATATATATGAGTTACACGGTTTGGTTTTTCCCACTTCGGGCCCCTTTAGGCCCAAGTTTTTGGCTTGGACCCGAAGGACAATTTATCGGGCCAGATAAGACCGCAGTCGGGCCATCACGGGCTCAAGAGAACAGTAGGCAAGAAGCCGCCCAGGAGAACGTCGGCGAACCCTGGGCCACCGGACTTGGCCGGCGCCGAAGAGGACAACCGGACGAAGACCACTGCAGGCGGACCCAACCCACCACAAGGATAAACACCCCAGCCGAGAGAACTGAGGGAAGATGACGATCGGAAAGGGGAGGCAGTGCGTCGGGGCCACACACTAGTCGAAGGAGGACGATCGAAGGAAGCACCAAGCGTCGAGGCCCCAAGAAACGCACAACATGAACATGAAAGGGCAGGGAGGCGGAATAAAACCCCAAGCCCCAAAAACGGACGTCGAAACGGTGACTAGATAAACGGCGTACAAAGAAGAGGGGTACCAATGAAGGGAGATGACCAGTAATTACACAAATTGAAGGATTTGTGAGGAAATTGACATAAAATCGGGAGATTTCAGGAGATTGATAGTGGAAGTTAGGGATGGTGATGGAGATTTGGGGAGGAGAAGCAGGCGCATGGGGCAAAGCCCCAACGCGTTTAGTCAATTTCTAAACATTATTATAGTGAAATCGCTAATCATAAATTGAATTTTGAAAAATTATAAAAACATCCATTTTACTTCCAAAAATAATCGAAGTATGGGTTTGAAACTTGGAGTTGGAAATGTCATCGTGGAGACTGATGCTACGGAGTTAATCAACATCCTCAAGACAAGAAACCGCTCGCCAAATCACACCCGCTTTCTAACATGGCTAGTTTACGCTATGACTTCATTCGTAGAGATTGAGATTTTTCACACAAGGCTAACTCTTTTTACTGATTTTCTTAGCGAATGAAGATGTGTAGGTGTGTGTGGCCTTGGCAAGATAGTCTGATAGTTTTAAGTAAATTATACATAAGTCTTTTTCATTTTTATAGAGGGTACAAAGCCAAGGGTAGTTTTGTAATTCTGGTGTTAATAATAGGGACATTTTGGTTAGTACAAACCCAAGTATATTGGGCTATAAGTGTAACACTTTGTGGAATACAAAAATCTAAGAATTCCAGTTACAAATCTGTTACTCTCTCTCCCTCTCTTCTCGTTTTCACCTTCTTCTTGATCTGAGCGAAGCTTCCATGAAGTCAAGCAATAGATCCTTGATATAATCAAGGTTCTTTACATAATATCAGAGTGCACGGTAATCAATCGACGCTTGGAAGCTACTTACAGGAAGAAATCGGAGTCATGGGAGAACATTTCGTTGCGAGGAACGCAATGACCGGAGAAATTAGATCTGAAAGCGGAAACATGAATGATCCACTTGGTCTTTCCAACTTCGATCATCCAGGAGCGCAATTGGTGGCCAACACGTTCAATGGCCTCAATTTCCTGAGTTGGACTCAAGGGATAAAAATGGTGCTTGGAGCGAAGTATAAAATTGCATTCATTGATGGAAGCTCGGATCTGGAATCAGTCCTGCTGGCAGATGTTCCGAGATGGAAGCGGTGTGACTACACGGTGAGATGCTGGATATTGAACTCCATGAATGCAGAGATTACCGAAGGATTCATGTACGCGGATTCCCCGAGAGAACTCTGGCAAGAAATCGTTAAGCGTAATGCACAGACTAATGGATCTCTTCTTTGTCAATTGAAGAAGATTATGTGCAATCAGATTCAAGCGAATTTAAGTGTCGCCAATTATTTCAAAAAGATTAAGAAGCTCTGGAACGAGATTCTTACTCTTGAAGGAGTTTCTAAGTGCACTTGTGAGGAAAGACACGTGTACTTTTGGTCTTTCCAAGAAAATGGAGGAAAGTGATAATCACAACAGACTCCTTCAGTTGTTGATGGGATTGGGAGACACATATGATAGTGTGAGGAATCAGATCTTGTCAACTGATCCACTACCGACTGTGAACAGAGCCTACTACTTGATTAAGCAAGTGGAGGTTGTTGGAGGTAGTGGCAGCAGTGAATCACCTCAGGATGGGAGTGCTTTTGCTGCTGGGAAATCAAATGGCAACAAGAAATCTTTCAAGAAGGATAAAGCGGATAAATTGTGCAGTCACCGTGGGATGAATGGCCACACAGTGGATGGTTTTTTGAAATATATTGGCTATCCGGATTGTTTCAAGGACCCGAAAGGTAAGAAATCCACTAAAGTTGTTGCGAATGTAGCAGGAATGTTTGAATTTCCACTTGATGATACTGATGAAGAGATAGTAGAGGAAGGCACAAAGTTTGACATGACACTCGTTAATGCGGTTTGTCAAGAAGTCCTGAATGTTATGAAGGGAAAAGGACAAACTCAAGGGTCATTAGCAAGCTATGCATGTACTTCTCTTGCTATGTTTTCTTCTAAGAATCAGATTAAGAATGCATTGACGTGGATAATTGATTTCGGGGTCACTGATCATATGATTATGATGAAAACTTGCTGCAACATAGATGTGCTTTAGCACGACTGATTACTATCAGACGGGTTAAGGATATTGGAGATATTAAACTATCTTCATGGATTTTGTTGAAATATGTTTTTCATGTGCCTGATTTCAAAATGAATTTGATGTCAGTAGGGAAAATTGTTGATGATATTGATCTTGATGTGAATTTTAAGAGAACAAAGTGTGTCTTTCAGGACCCTAAGAATGGTTGAGAGATATTGGTTATAGCAAGGATGACCGGGAGATTATTCAAGGCCATGTTACACACATAAGCTAGTTCTCACAGTTCTTGCAGTGCTGCTTTGCTCATGTGGCTCCCAAGCCAAATAAATCTAGTTTCAATTCAAATAAAGGTGTTTATAGCCAAGTGTGGCATGCTAGGCTAAGACACATTTCATTTTCTAAACTTAGGCCTGTTCAGGGGCGCTTCTCCATAGACAGTGATAGATTTTTTTTGTGAGGCTTGTATTATGGCCAAGCATCACTCTATTCCCTTGACTGTAAGCAAGACAATAGCTAATGCAAAGTTTGATTTGATTCACATTGATTTGTGGAGGCCTTACAAGATTCGGAGTCAATCTGGTGCTCATTATTTTGTGACCATTTTAGATGGTCATACCCGGATAGTTTGGACTCATTTGGTTGCTATTAAAAGTCAGGTGGTTTAGATCATTTGTACCTTTGTTGCTTTTTTTTGAAAATTGGTTTGACACCGTAATCAAAGAAATAAGAATTGATCAATGTTTAGAATTCTTCAAATTCAAAAAAAAATTTGCTCATAAGGGTATCATTTATTAGCATTCAGTGTCAGATGTACCTCAACGGAATGGACGTGTTGAGCGCAAACATAGATATTTGATAAAGACTACTCGTGCAAACGGGTTATTTGCTAATCTTCCTTTGCAATTTTGGGGAGATTGTGTTCTTGCAGCTACTCAGTTAATCATTTCATAGTTGATGGAAATGGTACTGAAATACAACGACTGGTCGAATGTTATACAACATCAAATTAGACGTTACTGTCCATCTTTTCATATCAGAACATGCAATTCGGTGTTGTGAATTGACTTGCCCAGACCCACTTTACAACATCCAATCGGACATTACTGTTTGTCCAACATGACCCGCCCTGTTCTACTTTCACACAACGTTGCATATGCCAAGTTATAGCGTCCAATTGGACGTTGTAGTGTAATTAACCATACAACGTCAAATCCCACATTGATTAGCAGGTTTAAAGCGCGAATTTACGGTGGATATAGGGACACCCTAAATGAATGTATTTTAATGGTTGGTTTGCCACAAAATTAAATTTAAATTTAAAGGATGGTTTATTGCAATTTTTCCTTTTAAAAATGGAACCATATCCTCAGTCTCCACTCCGTATCCCCGTCTTTTGTCCCCTCTCACAAACCCCTTTCATTTTTTTTAATTAATAAAAATAATTTAAATAATTTTTGTTTTTTCTTTAAATGGAAGATTGTGTGGGGGACAGGGGAAGGGGACAAATACCGCGGGCAGAGGATTTGATTCGTTTAAAAATGATGAAACCCACATTTGAGGAAGTTTAATACGTAGCAATTTATAACTAGTATAATCATTGCGTCATACCACGTTTTAAAAAAAATTAATAATATATATTTTTATTTTTTTATAAATCTTTTACTATTAATATAAATTGTCTTAAGGTAATACAAAATTCTATAAAATATTTAATTTTTTTATTTATATAGATAAATGATTTTTAATATTATTGTAATAATAGAATTTTTTTTAGAGAATTAATCACAGTTAGTTATATAAATTTTCAGTATACCTATAGATAAATAGGTAGAATATATCAAATTATTATGATATCCCATTTTTGTTTGCATTAAGGATAAGAGGATATTATCTTCTCGTATACTACATTTTTCTCCTTTTTATTTTTATTTTAATCCACCTATTATTAAAATTATTTAATTTCATTTGATTTATTTTGTGGTGAATGAGAAGTGGGAAGAAGAGGGTTAGGACTAGGACTTAATGAGATTAAAGGTTAACCACATTGCTTTGTGGTGTGGGTGGGTTGTGGGGCCCACCCTTTGTCTTTCAAACAATCAAGTCTTCCATCACTTTTCTTTTGTTCTTTTCCTAATCCTTGTTTTTCCTATTTTTTGCTTTCATTTTTTTTAACAAGAAAGAATTTGACAGACGGAAAACCAACTAGCCAAAAACATCCTTACAAATGATGCTATTTAGAACTGGGTCCGAGGGGCAGGTCAATACCTCTTCCTTCTCTCCCCCGGTTCGAGGGAGAGAAGGAAGAGGTAGGCGCCGATGTCGTGGTAGTCGGTGAAAGGAGGTGAAAAACAATGATGACACCGATTTGTTTGTCTTGATTGTAGATGTGAATAATAATGTATGATTAATTGGTTGTTTAGTTTACATTCCGTTCCGATTTGGTTATTTGCTAGATATTTTTCTTCATAATTTTGTTAAGTATGTGTTTGTATTGATTCAATGATCTAACATGCGTAAATTATATCACTTTTTCTTTGAATTTTCTTTTCAAGTGGCCATACATTATCCACGTACACATGGATCTATTATCTATTATATAATAAAGGAGAAGTCGTAGTAATTTTAACCAATCAAAAAATAATCTCACTCTAGATAATCAATATTATAATTAATTTCCTATGAGATATGTAATTATAAATTCATATCCAATTATGTAATCTAAATTTATCTTTTTATGGAAATAATATATAGCTATATAATCTCACTCTAGATAATCAATGTTTGCAAATAATATATAGCTATATAATCTAAATTTATCTTTTTATGGAAAATTAATCCAACTCTATTTAATCAAGAAAAAATTTGCGAAATAGGCACATTAATTGGACGAATTTGCAAAATAGACGCGAGTTTGGACAAATTTGCGAAATAGCCGCTATATATACTTATTCTCGGATTGTACGGACATTTTTTTTTCTCTCCCAAATCCTCTCGCCCTCTCGATCTGTTCTCTCTCTTCGGCGGATCCGGCTCCGATGGCGGCGAGTCTTCCCGTGCTTGACGAGGACGACGTTGTTGCTCATCTCTTCCCTCCCTCTCGCCGCCTCTTCCTTGCCGTCCATCTTCCTACGCCTCTGGAGGTCGTCCTTCTGTGCTCGACGAGGACGACGCAATCAATTCGGCTTGATTCGTCGTGCGTTTTCCGGCTTGGTTCGGTCGATTGTTCTTCCTTGCTTCGCTAAAGTTCGGAGTTTTCGTTGTTTGCTTCAATGTCGCAATCCAGCAGCTCAGGTATCAATTTCGTTTCTTTTTGCGAACTTTGTCGTGCTAGGGTTTTGGATTAAGTTTGTTTATGTTGATTTTATTGTCCATTTCGCCTTAGGTTTTGTCCATTTCGTTCGATTTCATTCGCCCTAGGTTACAATTGGATTTCTGAATAGTCGATGGTGTAAAAAATTGAGCGATGTCCAGTTTCCTTCAATGCTTTCTATATTGAATTGTTTCTAATTGCTCACTGATATGCCTTCGTTGCTCACTGATATACATACACTGTTATACTGAATTTGATCTGCAACTCTTTGATTTTCATACACTGTTAATTTAGGAACTTCGAACTTTGTTTATTTTGAAATTAATTTAGGAAGAAGCATACACTGTTATACACATAAATCAGGTACTAACACTGAAGCACCTTGTATCCATGTATGCTAAATGTGGATTTTTTGCCCAGAGAGTGGCTGTTTTTCACATAATGAAGCACAAAGATATAGTTACATGCAATGCTTTGATTCATGAAAGCAAGTGAGGTTTTAGGAAATCTGTTTTACAGAAAACAGATTTTTGATTCATGAAAGTTTCAATTTGATTAAAGATTTTGGAATGCTTTGATTCATAAAAGTTCCAATTTGAATTACAGATTTTGGAAATCTGTTTTACAGAAAACAGATTTTTGGAAATCTGTTTTTACAGAAAACAGATTTTTGGAAATCTGTTTTTACAGAAAACAGATTTTTGGAAATCTGTTTTACAGAAATCAGTTTTAGAGAAAACAGATTTCTGGAAATCTGTTTTACAGAAATCTGTTTTTACAGAAAAAAGATTTTTGGAAATCTGTTATACAGAAATCAGTTTTACAGAAAACAGATTTCTGGAAATCTGTTTTTACAGAAATATGTTTTTACAGAAATCTGTTTTTACAGAAAACAGATTTTTTGAAATCTGTTTTACAGAAAATAGATTTTGGGAAATCTGTTTTACGGAAAACACTTGATCTCTGTTGTGTACTTCGGCCGGACTGATCTGTTTGATTGTGCTGAATGAAGGGTCCGGTTGGTGGTGTTATTGGTGGAGTCGTAATTGAGATGGATTTGTGCAATGGTGGTGCTGTCATGAACCATGGAGATATGCCATGGGCTGTATTTTTGTAGTGTCATACTTTCTGCTGTCACAAATCTGCTTGCTTGGGAGCGTGTCTTCTGGCTGCTGCTACTAATTGGATTTTGTCTCTCACTTGGGCTCTTCTTGGAGGCTTAATTTTATTAAAATTCATATGAGCTTTTTTCTTGATATTTTCGCTTGTGTAATGAGAACTATCATAATTACAAAGTGTTATATCATCCCTTTTGAATGCCTTTGTTTTGGAGCTATTCATTTGGCTGTGGAGTTATTGAGTTTCCTAGTCGAATGCTTTTAGCCTATTAGCTCAAATGGGAGAGCATTGTGCTCACGCACAAAGATGTGGGTTCGAATCCCATGTAGGCAAATTGAATTGTTATTAAAATGTGCAATTTTAGTTTGAATTTTATTTTTTAGTGTTTGAAATGTGATTTTTTCTTGAATTGGTTTTGTACACTAGATGAATGTGTTTTTTTTATTTTGAAGTGTATGTGGTGACACTAGGTGATTAAGGCCCAAAGTAGTGCTGACACTGATATTAGTTACAAGTAGTGGTGACACTAGCTTTTTATTTATTTATTTTGAAGTGCATGTGGTGACACTATGTGGTTAAGCCCCAAAGTAGTGCTGACACTAATATTAGTTACAAGTAGTGGTGACACTAGTCTTGTGTTTTCTGATATTGAAGTGTATGTGGTGACGTTTTCTGTTATTGAAGTTTATGTGGTGACACTAGGTGGTAAGTCTCAAAGTAGTGCTGACATTGATATTAGTTACAAGTAGTGGTGACACTAGCCTTGTATTTTTCTATTTTGAAGTTTTATGTTGCACAACATTGTCTTATTTTTGTTCAATAATAGATTATATTTGCACAACAATCGAAGAGTTTTGAAATTGTGCTCAATAAACTATGATT
The DNA here is from genome assembly GCA_037127255.1 of Persicaria tinctoria. NCBI lineage: Eukaryota > Viridiplantae > Streptophyta > Magnoliopsida > Caryophyllales > Polygonaceae > Persicaria > Persicaria tinctoria. The sequence goes on along the minus strand of JBANSL010000012.1, from coordinate 32,645,538 downwards.
GTAGAACATGGGGAATTAATGGATTTTTTGCTAAAGATGTTCTTATTTTTGCTCAACAATTCTTTATTTTTGCACAACAATCGAGACTTGTGAAATCATGTCTCAACATGATCTTATTTTTTGTAAATATAATTTTATACTTTTTTAATAGATTATTGCACAACACGGTCTTATTTTTGCTCATCAATAGAGTAAAATTGCACAGCATGGATGGATTGGTGAAATTTTGCTCAACATCATCTTATTTTTGCACAGCAATCGAGACTTGAGAATTTGTTCTCAATATGATTTTTTTTCTCTCAATATAATTTCATACTTTCTCAATAAATTATTGCACAACATGCTCTTATTTTTGCTCATTAATACTTTATTTTTGCACAACATTCGAGACTTGTGAAATTGTGTCTCAACATGATCTTACTTTTTGTAAATATAATTTTATACTTTTTTAATAGATTATTGCACAACATGGTCTTATTTTTGCTCATCAATAGACAATAATTGTACAACATGGGGGATTGGTGAAATTTTGCTCAACATCATCTTATTTTTGCTCAACTATAAGTTATTTTTGCACAACATGGTCTTATTTTCTCTCAATATAATTTCATATTTTCTCAATAAATTATTGCACAACATGCTCTTATTTTTGCTCATCGATACTTTATTTTTGCACAACATTCAAGACTTGTGAAATCGTGTCTCAACATGATCTTACTTTTTTGTAAATATAATTTTATACTTTTTAATAGATTATTGTACATCATGGTCTTATTTTTGCTCATCAATAGACAATAATTGCACAACATGGGAGATTGGTGAAATTTTGCTCAACATCATCTTATTTTTGCTCAACTATAAGTTATTTGTGCACAACATGGTCTTATTTTCTCTCAATATAATTTCATATTTTCTCAATAAATTATTGCACAACATGCTCTTATTTTTGCTCATTAATACTTTATTTTTGCACAACATTCGAGACTTGTGAAATTGTGTCTCAACATGATCTTACTTTTTGTAAATATAATTTTATACTTTTTTAATAGATTATTGCACAACATGGTCTTATTTTTGCTCATCAATAGACAATAATTGTACAACATGTTAAGAATATCATGTTGAGAAGCAATATCAAATATATAGACAAAACCAAAATCTCGACCAAAAGAAAAGAAAAGATGATGCACACAATAATTCAAAGGAAGAAATAAACAAATATAGCACAAGCAATTAGTGCTGACACTGATATTTTGTGCTGACACTGATGTTAGTTACAAATATAGCACTAACAATTAGCGTTGACACTGATATTAGTTACAAATTTTCAGGCTCCTTGAAGAATCCACATGCAAAGTTCAAAATTGCTCAGTAGTGCCCCATCGCCTTGAAGTGTGCAAAGACGCTGCTTGAAGAATTGCTCAACAGAAAAAAGATCGAAACCTCGACTCATAAAAATTGATCGACAGTGATCCTGCAAGCAAAGAATTGTGCTGACATCCTTATTTTGAATGTTTTATCCTTCTCTTGAACTCTCCTATTGAAATCTTTCTATTGCAGGGTGGTCTTCTTGGTCTCGAAAATCAGTAGGCAGTCCCTCTGTCGAGCAAAGAAGAAATCCAATTACACCATTGAAAATCAAGGCAAATGAAGAAAAGGAATGAACTAAAATAGGGATGTCAGACATACTAATAAGCTATCAAATATGAATTTTAGTTTCAAAGACCAAACATAATTAACTTACCTCTGCACGGAGAAGGAAATAACAGTGATGACAACATCAACAGTTCAAATACAAGAATAGTGAATATGTAAATAAAAGATGGAAGTGAGGGCAAATACAAGAAGAAAAAATTTGCGCCGAAGGCACAAATTTTCAGCAGCAACAAATATGATCATTAAATTAGCTAGACGAATAAAATACACCATTTATGAACACAATCATACAAAATTTGCACCTCCGGTGCAAATTTTCTATGTTTCAAGTGCAATGATGACATCAGCAATGAAAGTGTAATAAGAAATGAGTACTTCATTATATTGTCAAATGCAATAATGTATGCAACAGTGAGGAATACATATCATTAAATCAACTAGATGAATAGAATACACCATTTACGAACACAATCCTACAAAATTTGCACCTCCGGTGCAAATTTTCTATGACTCAAGTGCAGTGATGACAAGAGCAATCAACTATATGAATAAAATACACCAGTTATAAACACAATCTATCAAATTTTTTACCTCCGATGCAAATTTTCTATGATTCAAATGCAGTGCTGACATAGAGTAATCAAAATGTAATAAGGAATGTGGAGTTCATTTTATTGTCAAATGCAATAATGGATGCAATAGTGAGGAATGCATATCATTAAATCAACTAGATCAATAAGTACATTGCTCGGGATGTATTTGATCTAGATATAGAAATGTTACATTTAAAGTGCAAGCACATTATTCGAATGAGCATAAAGAAGCATGGATTCAAAAGGAGACTTCAAAATCTCATCCAATACATCAAAAATGAAATAAAATTTACCAATGTAACATATTAACGAGCATACATAAGCATAAACAAGCACATATATATTCAATTGGAGACTTGAAAATCACACACATATAGCAAAAAATGATTATAATTAGTAATTGATGCTTCAAAAATCAATCAAAATTTGCGCCAAAGGCGCAAATTTTGAGGCATTCCATAACAGTAATCACTTGATTTGACTATATTTCATAGAGATATAGAATAAATAAGCATAAACAAGCACATATTCAATTGCAGACTTGAAAATCACACACATAGAGCAAAAAACGATCAAAACCAGTAATTGATGCTTAAAATACAGGTTATGTGCAAAACATAAAACAACATATCAATCACAAACATAAAACAACAAGGACAAGATTTCAGATTTCAGATTTCATTCAGCAATTGCAGCCATCACAAACAAAATCGAGTTCCTTATCAATCGATCTTCGATCGATTGATAAGGAAAACAGTCGGAAGCAAAGATCGATCAGTCGGAAGCAAAAATCGAGTTCCTTATCAATCGATCTTTGATCGATTGATAAGGAAACCTCGGCTCGTAAAAATACAGTCACTCGATCTATTGGAGCATTTCATCAAACAGGTTATGTGCAAAACATAAAACAACATATCAAGCACAAACGTACAACAACAAGGACAAGATTTCATATTTCGTTTAGCAATTGCAGCCATCACAAACAAAATCGAGTTCCTTATCAATCGATCTTCGATCGATTGATAAGAAAAACAGTCGGAAGCAAAAATCGAGTTACACAAAACTGAAGCATACACAAACACAGAATGAATCTGTAAACACGAAACTCAAGTAGTAATCTCAAACCAAAAAATTCTAGGAAATTTGCGCCGAAGGCGCAAATTTAAGCAGAAATCGCAAAATCGAAGGAGCAATCTCAACACTAAAGAAGTAATCAAAAAATTCTCGTAAAATTTGCGCCTTTTGCTCAAATCTGCGTCCTTGACGCAAATTCTAAACGAGTTTGAAATCTAGTAAACTGACTTACCTAATTCTCTAGATTAGACGCCAAAATCCAAAGCTTCGATGATGTCGGAATGGTAATCTCTCGCAAACCCTACCAATTTTCAGCGATCAGTTCGGGAGAGAGTAAGAGAGCGTTCGCAAACGGAATCAGCGGAGGAGAGAGAAAATCGTCCGCGGGAGAGAGGGTGAAGGGTTTTATTGCGGCTATTTTGCAAAAATGTCCTAATATGCGTCTATTTTGCAAAATTCGCCCAATTTCGTGGCTATTTTGCAAAACCGCCCTTTAATCAATAGTATAATATAGTAATACTAGTCTTATGTCCCGCACGCTTGTGCGGTCGTCTCACGAAAAAATGACAAAGTCATAAGATTTTAACTTTTTGGTATTTTAATTAGTAATTTTTATTGAAGATACAACGCACCAACCAATTTTTGAACTTAGATATATAAGCTAAATAATTGTAAAATTTAGGTTAGGGTTGATCATGAATGTACCCATGTATTGTGTGATTTAGGATCGATCATGAACCGTTAGCATATTTGCATTTAATATTTATTTATTGTGATAAGATTTTATTATTTAATAGATAATCAATTAATAATAAATCTTATCATTAGATATAATGAATTATCTTTACTAATCTAAATGACTAAAGATAAGAATAACTGAAGAAAAAATATTTATAAAATAATTTTAGTAAAAATGATAGATTTTGTAACCACTTAAGATATGATGTTGAATATTAATATTAAAAATTAAATTTAATCTTCAATTAAAATAGACACATAGGATGACACATATATAAATAGATAATGTAATCATCTGACGTGGCTTAAATATATTGGATCGTCATTAATTGACGTGTCAAAGATCCGGGTCAAATTGCACCAGAATACGACACGTAAGCGAATCGCACCAAAACCCGCCACATTGGATTTCCAGCCTCTGTTTTAGTATTATATATTGATATGTCAAAGATAAGATTTTACCCTATTTTTATCCAATATATACTTAATATAAGATTTTACCCAATTTCATTAGATATTGATAGATTTTTTATTTGTTCCATATGAATATATTATAGTGTATCTCTTTTATTTGTAGGCAATATAATAATATACTTACGAAGTACTAATAAATCTACATTATAGCCTAAAACTAAATTTGTACGTTTACACATTAATTTGTTAAAAAAATACCTACAAATATTTTTATACATCAAGATTGTTTGTTATACTATAATATTATATTCAGATCATGATTATTTATAATATATAAATTAATTTCTTTTTCTTTGATTCTCATATTTAAATTGATATAATAATTTAAAAATATTAGATGAAATTTATTAGTTGAATGAGTGTTAATACATAATTTTTTAAAAATTTAAAAAATTGAAAGTACATATGTATGCATTTTTTTGTTAGAACGAGGGCACTACTCTTACAAATTATTACTCCATCCGTTAAGAAAAACATGTCGCTTTAGGAGTAAAATCTTGTTAAGAAAAACATGTCGTTTTAGGTATTTTGGTGTTTACTTTCCAAAATTACCATTGTAATGATTAGAGATTTGTTAGTTTTAGTTTTCAATAAAGTGGAAAAGTAAAGTAATAATTAGGAGTATAAGTGCATTTTGTTTGTTTTTATTTGCTTTCTTAACAAATGTGCAAATGTCTAAAACAATATGTTTTAATTATGTGAGTGATTTATACACCCAAAATTTTACTATCTATACCACACATCCCATTTTTTTTTAATTTTTTTTAAATAGACCCTGCCCCTCTTGAGTCATACGTCTGTGACTCAAGAGGAGCATGGTGTGGTGTATATAGTAATTTTTTTGGGTGTAAAAATCATCACCCTTTAATTAACGGAGGAGGTATTATTTAAATATTTTCATACATGTAAAATAACATGTGAATCTTTCCCTTACCGACCATAAAGATTATAATATATATGGAGAAGGTCGTACTCCAATGTCGTCGAGGGAGCAGAGGTAACCGAAGCCCCAAGAGGGCGAAGGCGCAAAGTCGAATGCGATGGGGGAGGGGATGATGAGGGGTGTGTCGGAGGATGAAGAAGCTCAAGCGGCCAGGAGAGCGAGGAGGATTGAATCGCCGAAGCCGCAGCAGACCAAACCTGGGCGGGACTGTGAATAGAGTCCGTCCAGGGAGACTGCGTTGAGGGTGTGGATCGGGGCAACGGGGAGCCATGCGAGCAGGCCACCGGAAGACACCATGGGAGGAGGCTGAAGGAGGACAGAAGCTAACGCTGGAAGACTGCGCGTAGGAGCATCCGCCGACGGCCGAATGAGGATAGAAGCTGCACTTGCGGCGACTGCTAGTGGTGTTAAAGAGGGTGTGAATCGGGGCGGCGGGGAGCCAAGCAAGCAGGGTCACCGGAAGATACCATGGAAGGAGGCTGGTGCAGATGGTAAGCGCTGGAGGCGGCTGCTGGTTTTGTTGAAGGTTTAATTTTTAGGGTTGAGGTTTTTTCGAGGTCTTTCAATACTTATATGTCTTTTCCAAATCATATGTTTTGTCTCTAATTAATTATAGATATATTCTACACGTGGTAGTTATGATTTAAGGTTTAATTACAAATATGTTTACACACTTCTTAATGTAAAATATATTATTATTAAAAAAACCACACAAAAATGTGGGTACTAAACTATTTATGACTCTAATTCTTTTTTTTTACCTGAAGCAATTTTTTTTATTAGGTAAAAATTCGAATGAAAAACCCTATCCGAAAGTATCCTGTCGGATGAGGTCAAGAAAACCTGAAGAAATTATTCAAACAAAGGTCAAGAAAATCCGAAAGTATCCTTTTTATATTGGCTGTGTAAGATTAACTTCAATGGTTGTGTGTAAATGTCTAAATGTGCATTTTTTTGACATTTTAGCTCCATTGGTTGCTTTTGGGGTGTGCAAATGTGCACATTTGAGCATGTAATGTGCAAATTTGAGCACATCACCTCCCCAATGTGCAAAAACTTTTTCAAAAAGCACGACAACTTTATTGATGTGTTTTTTATGATTTTTATTTTCTTTTTTGTTTTAAATTAATTGTATTTAAATGATGTGTAAAAAATACACATTTGACCATTGGAGTAAAATACGAAAAAATAAAGTATATTTTTACATAGCTCGTGCAAATGTATACCTTATAGACAAAACCATTTTTGGACAATAAAGAGAGAAATGAAGACGGGAAGAGCGTTCGGCAACTGACGTGGTTTTAGGAGGTGACGTGGAAGGGATCTACAGCCGTTGATCTTCAGCCTCCTAAATCCAACGGCTGGCCTCCTCCTTCCACAGTTCCATTTCCCAACTCGTTTTTCTCATTTCAAAGCGTCGGATCTTACACCATCAATTCAAGATCAACAAATGGACTCAGACCTCTTCCTCTACACGATTGCCTCCAAAATCAGCGAAACATAAGGTGGTTTCAATTTCATCTATTCAATTGCTTTTCATCTTCTCCCTTCTGCAGTACATCTGTTGATTCTTTCCTCATATGGACATACGAGGGTTTACACTTGGTTTTACTTTTTACTTTGTTCCCCCAACTGATCCATAATCGGGTCAATCAATGTGATTGTTTTTAGGGTTCTGGGTTTTTTTAATTTCTGGAAAGGGCTTATTTTTAGTATTGTGGGGACTGGGGAATGGGAGATTGGGAGGTGGTGGGCTCTCACTTGTTGGGTCCGTCATTCCCTAATTTTGATTAAATTAACTAAATACAGTACCCAATTGTGTTTTCTTTAATTTTGTGTGGCCCTCAACTTCTGTTGAAGAATTTTAGGCAACGGGGGCTCTTTATCTGGCCTTAAATTGCGGATGAAGTGTTTTGTTTCTTTGATGGAATGTACAAATTAATTGAAATTAAAGGCAACGAAGAGGAGATTGTGGGAGAATCATTCAAAATTAAAGGGCTTCTTTATTGTGCCATTAGTAAAGGCAGGTCAGAGAGAGAAAAGATGGAGACGAAGAAAGGTACCTTGTATTTGTATTGTAGGAGGCGTACACGAGTCTCTCACCCATCAAAGGGTTCCTCTTTTTCTTCTTCTTGAGTTTAGCCCTTCTGATCAATATTTTGATTTTATTACCTGGGTATTGATTCACTTGATTGATCATAAAGGTTCTCTGCCAAACCCCTCATCTGTTTTCTTGGATTAGCTGTTTGCTTTTATCATGGGGTTGAATTTATATTTTGTTTCTTGGAATTGAATTGTCTAGCTGTGGAAAAATAAAGTTTTCCAGGAATTTTTTCCTCATCCATATTTGTCATGGCTAGGTAGGGTGTTTGATATCTTAGGAATTGTTTGTTTTTGCTACTTTGATGTTTATTGAATCATCTGATGAAACTTCATGGGCTTTTGGCTCTCATCCCGCCTTCTTCTTGTTGTGATATAATAGCTTTCTTATTTGTACGAACTCCTTTTGTGGCATTATATCCTGCTTTGATTCTGGGAAGAAGAATATGTGTTTTGGAGCCGTGTACTTTTGCCTTGTTTTAGCTGTTTTTGATCTGATGGAAATCGATAAACCAGTGTTTAAGTTTCTACTGTTGGATGATGTTGTCTATAAAACTATGGTGAAATAGAGTGAAGCTTCACCTTCGGGTTGTAGGTATTCTGATCTTTTTTTTTTCCGAATATTTGAGATGCAGGATGAGGATGAAATGAACGATTCTTACCTTTTATGCTCATAAGTTGGAAAAAGATTAAATAGATGATTCCTGCCAAGTTTCTGAAATCTGGGTCACTAGAGATTTGTTCCATTTTATGACAATAAGTTAAAGTAAGGTTCGTTAAACAGTTCCAGCAAAGTGATCAGGTGTCCTGGTTCTGCCAAATTTGTGTAAATCCTTTATCTTTCTTTCCTGCAAGAGTACATTTTTCAATCATTGATTTATGTGCAGAACTGATTGATCAATGACTTGCTCTAATGAAAAATAAATGCCTTGATTTAGGAATTGAATACTAGTGGGAGGGATGTCATGTTGTCGAATCTTGGATGTAAAATTCGTGTCCATTCTGGTTTGATACTTGGGACTTGTGAGTCGTAAGGTTTTTGGGTAGCTTAGGAATTTGTTGAAGAGTTGTTAACTGGGTTCACTTGTGTTATGGATTTGTCATCTCCAGTGACATTTGATGGCTTAAATCATGAGAATAATATTCTCCTTTTTTCTGATCACAATTTTGTTTTGCATATTGCCAATTCCTTATGTTCTTATTCTCTTTTCATTTGCAAATAGTCATGTAGCTGTATGATTCATGAGTGGCCAGATGTCAGTAATTTGATCTTTTGTTTTATATATCAAATTTTCTCTTCCAAAGTTGAAGCATTTTCCCTTTTTTGCGACATTAAATAATTCAATAACATGTCGTTGGATTTCTGTGTAGTGTTTTGAAGGTTTTTGGTTATTGAAGATGGATGAATTCTCAAGTAGAAAAGCTGCAGGTGGACTTCCCTTCTCTAGAAAGGCATCCTCCCGTCCTGGTTTCAGGGACTCAGTTGTCAACAGAGACCAAAACACTCAACCATGCAGTCGAGTTGGGTGCAGTAGCAGAATGAATTTTACTAAAGGTAACCAAATTGGGAGTTCAAGTAAAGCTAAAATTACGAGACACCCCTTTTGTTTGTCTACCAGTGGTAAAGAAGTTATTGGAAGTTCATCTAGGACGCCTCTTCCTCTGAGTGGCCCAAGAAAATCAAGTTCAGATCCAAGGAAAAAAATCCCTTGTCATCAAGTTGAAGGTACAGAAAGTAGCAGTTTTTCCAAGGAATCAGAAGCATCTGAACCTGTCATTAAACCGGATAGTGCACAGATTCGGCTTAATACACCAGTGAAAAATAGTATGCCTGGAGAAGCCAGTAGCTCAAGTTCAATTCCTCATAGCAGAAATGGGAAGAAAACTATGAGATGGTCTGAGCTAGGCATGGATGATAGCTCAATAGGCACCTCTGCCTCTCAAGCCTTTAAACAAAGTAACCATGGAGTAAGACATGGAGCTAGTACCAGCAAGTATGATTTCAAGAACTTAAAATGTAATTCTGTAAATGATGTTGCCCCATCTGGCTGTTCATCTTCATCAACAACTTTAGCAACAGCGTCATCATCAGAGTTGAATCTTGGCGAGAAGAGAGTGATGGGTAGGAAGAGAATTGGTGAGGCAGAAGGTAGTTTGCATACAAGAGGTAAGAAGATGAGTGGAACCCGGGTAGATGGCAGGAGAAACGATAATTCACATCGCGGTATCTCTATCTCTAATTCAAGAAGGACAAGGGATTCAAACTTTACAAGGGAGAACACTGCGATGTCCATTGGCACACAGAGGTCAACAGCTAGTGTTAGGCTGAGTGAGCAGGAAGATAGGAACAGATTACGACCAGAATCATCGAGTTCAATGCCCCTGTTTCCCCATCCAGGCATGCACGTTGACACAGATGCTTTGAGTTCAGAATATCAGTTCCCTTCCCAAGGCTCATCCAGTCGGAGAAATGCTTCCGGAAGGCCTGGTAGTACTCGTGCAAACATCTCTAGCAATAGGTCATTTGCTCCTTTTGATGTTGGCTTTGGCTCTTCTTTCACGAACAGAGATAATGTCAGCCAGTATAGCTTGGATGGGATTGCCGAGGTATCACTTCCAACGCCTGTAAACAGCACTTGTTGGGGGACACAAGGGAATGGGGTTTGTTTACGTAGTTTCTTTATTTGTTCTGCTGCAAGTTCAGGTTTCTAAAATGATTGTGATGTGTTTTTCAGATGCTGCTAGCTCTAGACAGAATTGAACAGGATGAAGAGCTGACCTATGAGGTAGTTGCAACTTCCAACCCGTGTTTAATTTGGACTAATTGACAGTTTTCACTTATGTCGTTTTTTTGATTCGGAGTTTCAGCGATTGCTTGTGCTGGAGACAAATCTCTTCCTAAGCGGTCTTTCCTTTCATGACCAACATAGGGACTTGAGATTGGACATCGATAACATGTCCTATGAGGTTCAAATATTATGTTTTCACTTCTAGTTCAAACTTTTTTCCCCTTTTCACATTTCATAGAACACCATCAACCCTTGTTATGCAACATAAGGACCTCTATGGCTCTATATATTTGACCTTCTAATCGTTTGTTTTTTAATTCGTTTTTCGTTACAGGAACTTTTAGCTTTGGAGGAGAGGATGGGCGCGGTGAGCACTGCATTGCCTGAAGAAGCACTGTCAAAGTGCCTTAACAAGAGCATCTACCGGGCCACAACCACTGAAGAACGGTCTGAGGGTGGAGAAGGCGATGAGATCAAATGCAGCATTTGCCAGGTCTGGTTTGATGAACCATTAATTGTTTCTCCTTTTCGGTTCATTTTTCCCAGGCTCTTCCATTTTTTCTTGCGGCCAAAAGCGTTCCGCTTCTGTAGTTTCTCGTCTTGAGCTATTGGCAACGATCACACACACTTGGAATAGTTTATCGATCTCGAAACATTGTCCTAATGATTTAAGATCTGAATTTTGTATTGTGCAGGAAGAGTACAAGGAGGGGAATGAGGTTGGTAGGCTCGGATGTGAACACCTGTACCACGTCGACTGCATACAGCAGTGGTTGCGGCTGAAGAAGTGGTGCCCGATCTGCAAAGCCTCTGCAGCTCCTTCTCCTTCGGCTTCTCCTTCTCGTTCACTGTTGATCTCGTGAAAGTTGTTTGTTTGGTGCCCTCACTTGTACAGATTTGGATGGGGCTGTTCCTTGTCTATGTACATTACAACTTCACCTCTTTTTCTTCCCCATTTTGGACATATTTTGATATTGGTCAGGCAAATAACCCTCAACTGTGGGGACTCTGCATTCCATCATATGGCTAAAAACGCAACTAAAAAAAAAAAACCTTTGTTTCATATTTGGAGCAATGTCCAAGTGAATATATACCTCAGCTGTTTCTCCTGTTATGAGCTTATTCCTATCACAATCTCATGTCATGTTGTGATGGAATTATCATGTTTGGGAAAGTATTTTTGTGTTTGGATGGGTACTCCATTTGTTAAAATGTTTTTAACTTTGCTTTTTGACACCATCTCGAATTCGATTCCATTAGCCACTCTATAGACATCATTTATTTTAAAGAACAACTAGTACGATTATTGCGCCTTTGCGTGTTTTTTTAAAACTAAAATATTATATATAAAAATATTATAAAATATTAATAGATGTTAAGATAAAAATCATAAAAAAAACTTTAAAAATGTATCTTATAATTATCTCATAAAATTATTTAAAAAAAATCTTATGTAATGTATAATATATAGATATAGATATTTTAAATTACTCAGTAATAATAATATCAATATCATTATAACATTATAACATTATTTAAATGTGATATGTCTGTCATAATCAATAGTTATATTCAATATTTTGAATTAAGCTCAATAGTTAGTAAATAAATTTGAGTTAAGCCCAATAGTTATATTATATTAAATTCAATGTTGTGAATTAAGCCCAATAGTTAGTAAAATTAAAGAAAAAAAAAAGAATTAAAGAAAAAAAAGGAGAATTAAAGAAAATCAAAGAAAAATGGACAAAAAAATATGATTGGTCAAGACTCTTAAAATGTCTCTAAGATTGACACATCATCCTAAACTTTTCTAAATTAAGAGTTTATATAGATATAGATAGTTAGTAAAATTAAAGAAAAAAATTAAAGGGAAAAGAAGAAATAAAGGAGAATTAAAGAAAATCAAAGAAAAATATGGACAAAAAAATATGATTGGTCAAGACTCCTAAAATGCCTCTAAGATTGACACATCATCCTAAACTTTTCTAAATTAAGAGTTTATATAGATATAGATTATATAGATAGTTAGTAAAATTAAAGAAAAAAAAGAATTAAAGGAAAAAGAAGAAAAAAAGAGAATTAAAGAAAATCAAAGAAAAATGGACAAAAAAAATATGATTTGTCAAGACTCTTAAAATGCCTCTAAGATTGACACATCATCCTAAACTTTTCTAAATTAAGAGTTTATATAGATATAGATATATATATAGTTAGTAAAATTAAAGAAAAAAAAAGAATTAAAGGAAAAAGAAGAAAAAAAGGAGAATTAAAGAAAATCAAAGGAAAAATGGACAAAAAAATACAGTATGATTGATCAAGACTCCTAAAATGCCTCTAAGATTGACACATCATCCTAAACTTTTCTAAATTAAGAGTTTATATAGATAGTTAGTAAAATTAAAGAAAAAAAAGAATTAAAGGAAAAAGAAGAAAAAAAAGAAGAATTAAAGAAAATCAAAGAAAAATGGACAAAAAAATATGATTGGTCAAGACTCCTAAAATGCCTCTAAGATTGACACATCATTCTAAATTTTTCTAAATTAAGAGTTTATATATATATATATATATATATATATATATATATATATATATATATATATATATATATATATATGTATATATAATGGATCAAATATTTACAAGCCTTAACATGTTTTGTGTTAACATATTTAGGCCGTTGATCGAATCCAAATGGAAGGCTATAATTAATCCTTGATTTATTGGATTTTTTTTAAATTAAAGCCATGGGCCCCACCATGTTTTTAATTCAACCCGCAGGTGAGCGTGTGAATCACAATCTCCTAGTGGAAAACTGTGGCAAAATGCAGTTGAAATTTGGTGCGAGAAATAGGGGTGGGGCGTGGGGGGTCTCATTGGGATTTTTATTTTCTTCCAAATTTAATCATATATCTTTATATAAAAATATCCTATCTAACAAACTAAACAAACGGGTAAACACTTCCAAATTTGATTTGATTTTTTTATTTTTATTGTTCCAAATTTTATCCATTATCTTTTATTAAAAAAATATGATATCAAACAATTCAAGATCAACGTGTAGTAAGTCATCTTCATCATTTATTAAAGATTCAACAATAACTCACATATATTCGTCTCACATTCAACAAATATTCATAAACTATTACTCTATATCTCATAATTCATCGACCTATCACAATTATTCATTAAAAAACCATAAAAGATTCATCTAGTATTTTGTCAAGATTCATACATCTGCATAATAACTCCAATATTTATTAATATTCTTCACATTGGAAGTTGTTGTTTTCTGTCCAATTTCAGCTCGCACTGGTTGTTCTTCAAATTAAAGTCGTCATTGCTGTCTTCAGTATACACTGACCGTTTCCCTATTGATTTGTCTGAAAATGCTTCGTTCCCTACGATGGGGTTTGTGTTTCCAACTCTTTTAGCCATCATCTTCCTCCCTGCTAGACACATGAACGATTCATCAATAATTCACATATATTCATCTCACATTCAACAAATATTCATCAACTATTACTCCATATCTCACAATTATTCTTCACATAGTCATACAATATTCATCGACATATCACAATTATTCATTAAAAACCATAAAAAATTCATCTAGAATTCTTACAAGATTCATACACCGACATAATAACTCAAATATTCATTAATATTCTTCACATATTCATCCAATATTCATCAACCTATCATAATTATTCATTAAAAACCCATAAAAGATTCATCCAGTATTCACCAAATATTCACCGGCCAATACACGTGAGAAATATGCATCTTTCTACAAGCAAGATAAACATTCAACAGTATAAACAAATTAATACTCGAATTTCATCATTAATCAACCGATATGCAGCGGGATTTAAAAAAAAAAGGGAAAACCCTAATCAACATTCTCCTCTCTCCAAAAATCGGAGTTCAACCCACACCTTAATCAAAAATCGATCCACGCCTAAATAAAAAATCGATGTTTACTACCAATAAGCAAATCATTGTCAAAGAATTGGAACTAACCCATGGTGTAGAATCTTCCCGACTAGCGAACATGGCTTGGAGATGGAGGTCGGGTTCCCTCCTCCTTCAGTTGCAGCAACTACTGCGGCGGTGCTCGTCGCCGCCGCCGTCCAAATTGCTTGGTTGAACGGGGTCGCCGGTGAAGAAGGAGGTGTCGGAGAGAAGTTGCGCCGCTTGGATGAACACGCTCGCTGGTTTCGCCCAACGAAGAGACGATTTGGGTACCAAAACAGAAAGAGATTTTATTTTATCCAAAAAAAGATAGATTTGGGTTGAATACACGCGCTTGGGAAAGATGAAACAGTGGATTTTCAATTTTTTTAATTAAAAAATCCGAAATTCGGGAATGAATCTCAGCCCTCAATTTATAACGATCCGATGACTTATAATTGTTAACACTAAACACTATAAGAGATGTAAACACATGACCTAACCTCTATATATATATATAGTTAGTAAAATTAAAGTAAAAAAAGGAATTAAAGGAAAAAGAAGAAAAAAAAGGAGAATTAAAGAAAACGAAAGAAAAATGGACAAAAAAATATATTTGGTCAAGACTCCTAAAATGTCTCTAAGATTAACACATCATCCTAAACTTTTCTAAATTAAGAGTTTATATAGATATAGATAGTTAGTAAAATTAAAGGGAAAAAAAGAATTAAAGAAAAAAGAAGAAAAAAAGAGAATTAAAGAAAATCAAAGAAAAATGGACAAAAAAAATAGGGTTTTTTTTGGAAGTGTCCATATTTTGGGAAAAAATTAAGCCTTAGGCCAAAAAAGGGGAAAAATTAGGTCGGTGTCCACAAATTCCAACTTTGCCCCTGCCTCCTTATTCCCGTTTCTTTCTTCATTTTCACGGAACGAGACACAACACAGGCGAGGTTCGATTTCGATCTGGCTTTCAATCTCGAGCACAAAAGTTGATTTCAGCCCCAATTGTTGATGATTTCGAGCTCTTCAATTGGATCTGAAGAGAAATCTGTTCGAAAACAGCACTGTCAGCCAAAAATCGAGGTTCAACAGGTAAATTTCTTATAACATGTAATCTGCTTTGATTATAGTACTGTAATTTGGTTCACAATTGATGTTTGAGTTGGGGATTTGGATAACAATTTGGAGAACAATTGATTACATTAACATCAGATGGCGATTTTGACATCAGATGGAGATTTTGATCTACGTTGCTGGTGTTGTGATTATAGAACTATAATCTAGATTGTATTGTTGATGTAGCTGCTAATCTAAGATGCTTGTGTTCTGATTATCCTGCTGTAACCAAAATTACACTGTAACCTATATGTGGATATCTGAGTTTGAGTGCATTTGTGTACCTGTAATCATTGTATTTATGAAAGTTAATACCTGTCACCAATGATCAAGTACAATGGAGGCTAATCTCTTCCAACAATAAAATTTGGAGGAAAATGGAAGTTGGAAGATGATGATTTAGTTTTTGCTGGGGATGTGTCATCAAAGGTAATTGTCATCAGACAGACTATAACTCTGTATATGAGATGAAGTCCGAGATACTAAACAGATTCAAAACGAGTGACACTTTGTGATGTCATCCTCAAGCGAAAGAAGAAGGCTCCACCTTGGGAGTCGTTGAAAAAATGGAGTTAATTATTTTATTATTTATATTTCTTGTAACTCCTATGTTAGTTGGAGTCTAATTATAGAATTGCTTATTTTTAGTATTTCTTAGTTAGATTAAATAAGATGGTTAGGAGAGTCTATCCTTTAGGCTTTCTTAATTATCATATTTTATTATTTTCTATATTAGGATTTTAGATTAAATTTTATCTTCTAGGTTTATTTATCTTTAGGATTAAAATTCTATCTTTATAAACCTAAATTCTATCTTGCACGGTAGAATTGGTTATTAGGTTATTTAAACATTGTAGTTCTATTGAATTAAATCAGATTGAATTAGAATTGAGAAACCCCTTTATAAGATTAAAGGGTTCTCGATTATCAATCCCAAAGGCTTTTGTGTTCTAGCACCCTTCGGCACTTCATCTTCATCACCATCACCCTGGTTCAAAAGTACCGAACCAACAATCACAAAACCTAAACCCAAAGGAGACGTCGCAAGAAAGGACCCAAGGAGCTTGGTGACGCTCGTGGCCATCCTCGCTCGCAGCGAGCGCGGCGCGTCCCGTTGCCCTTGGCTCTTGCTCCTGTCCTCGCATCTCCTGGCTCTCGCTCTCGCTTCATCATCGCACCGCGACGCCGCTACAGGTCCCAGCGATCGCGCTCTCCCAGGTCTCGCCTCCGCACGTTCGCTCTCGCCTCGATCGCTCTCGTGCTCTCGACCCAGCGAGCCCATCCGGGAACCTGTCCCTCGGCACTCCCGCTGATGTGGATCAAGCTGGCCTTCTGTGGGTCAAACAACGATCTTGATCCAGGCGACGACTCGAGGACAAGTCGATTTCAAATGGAGGAGAATGATGTCATCCTCAAGCGAAAGAATAAGGCTCCACCTTGGGAGTCGTTGAAAAAATGGAGTTAATTATTTTATTATTTATATTTCTTGTAACTCCTACGTTAGTTGGAGTCTAATTATAGAATTGCTTATTTTTAGTATTTCTTAGTTAGATTAAATAAGATGGTTAGGAGAGTCTATCCTTAGGCTTTCTTAATTATCATATTTTATTATTTCATATATTAGGATTTTAGATTAAGTTTTATCTTCTAGGTTTATTTATCTTTAGAATTAAAATTCTATCTTTATAAACCTAAATTCTATCTTGCACGGTAGAATTGGTTATTAGGTTTTCTATTTAAACATTGTAGTTCTATTCAATTAAATCAGATTGAATTAGAATTGAAAAACATAAAGATTAAAGGGTTCTCGATTATCAATCCCAAAGGCTTTTGTGTTCTAGCACCCTTCGGCACTTCATCTTCATCACCATCACCGATTTTTTTTAAAAAATATTCATTAAAAAATAAAAAATTACGGATAAATTCACTCATTAAAATTATTTACACAAATATTCAAAATTTGCAGATACGTCAGAAAAACGCGGTCTCAGACCGCGTTTTTCTCTTTTTTATTTTTTTATTTTGAAAAACAACCAATAAAAATACATATATGTAAAACACGGCCCGAGGCCGCGTTTTACTTGGAAAATAAAAAAAAAAGAAAAAAGAAAAAGGAGGGAGGTGACGGAGAGGTTCAGGGGGAGGCGGGGAGGCCAATGTTCTGGCCGGCAAGGAAGTGAGGCTCATCGGGGGAGAGGAGGACTTCCGGCGGGGGAGAGGACTTCCGTCGCGCGCCTTTGCTCTTGGCGGTGAACCTCTCCGACCTTCAAGCTCCCACGACCCACGTACGCGAACCTCTCCGGCCTTCAAATCCTCCACCAGTCCTCCGCGCTATTCGCAGCCATGGCCGCCGCCGACGCCGCTCCGGCCTTCAAGCTTCTGCGCCCTCACCGATTTCAGCAATCCCGACTTCGATTTGAGATCCCACTCTCGACTCCGAGTCCTTCTCAAGCGGAATTCCGGATTCGAACAATTGGGGGAGAAAGAAGGAGGATGGAGACGCCTCCGACACTGGCTTCCAATTGGGCAAGGAAGGAGGCCGGCGGAGGAGCGGAGTCGGACAATTGGTGCCGCCGCCCTCGTCTCTCTCCTCCTCCTCTGGCACCCACAACCACCGCCCCCAATCCTCCTTCTTTCTCTTCAAACGGTCACCCCTCTTCTTCCTCTCCAATTGTCGTGGGAGCTTGAAGGTCGGAGAGGTTCACCGCCAAGAGCCATGGCGCGCGACGGAAGTCCTCCTCTCCCCCGATGAGCCTCACTTCCTTGCCGGCCAGAACATTGGCCTCCCCGCCTCCCCCTGAACCTCTCCGTCACCTCCCTCCTTTTTCTTTTTTCTTTTTTTTTTATTTTTCAAGTAAAACGCGGCCTCGGGCCGCGTTTTACATATATATGTATTTTTATTGGTTGTTTTTCAAAATAAAAAAATAAAAAAGAGAAAAACGCGGTCTGAGACCGCGTTTTTCTGACGTATCTGCAAATTTTGAATATTTGTGTAAATAATTTTAATGAGTGAATTTATCCGTAATTTTTTATTTTTTAATGAATATTTTAAAAAAAAATTCCACCATCACCCTGGTTCAACAGTACCGAACCAACAATCACAAAACCAAACAAAGCCTTCACCGTCACAAGCAGAGGAAGACAGCCTTTGGCGTCCCTCACGTCCAAGCTTGCTTCCAGCGAGCGCGGCCTCGTCGGCTCCGCGCGCGCAGGCGCTCGCACCCCAGCCCTCGCATCCTTTTCTCTCCCGCGGCATCGCTCGCGGCTTCTCAGGCTCTCGATCGCTAGTCTACACAGCATCTTCGGCTTCGCTGCGTCTGGTCCTTCGGATCCCTGAGACGAGCGCTGATCCTCGACTTCGATGGCTCCGCGTTCACACGCCCTGAGGAGCCACCGCCTCTGCGTGTCCGGATCGTCCCAGCGAACCTTGCCCAGTCCTCGCGCACTCGCTCTCTCTTCGCTTCCTTGTTTATCGTTTACTGTTACCTTGTTAATTAGTTCAATTTAATTAAGTTTCCTTCATTGTTGATAGTTTAGTTTTGTTAAGTTATAAAACATGTTGCTTTAGTTAGTTATTACTTAGTTTAGTTTAATATTGTTTACGTTTAAGTTTAGTTAGTTTACTTAGTTGCAATTTATTAAGTTAAGAGTTATTGTTTAATTAGTTTAATTCAATTGTTAATTAGGAGATATCGGAAGAGTTATTAGTTTAATTCAATTGTTAATCAGGAGATATCGGAAGAGTATTGTAAGATCGGTCAAATATACGGCGTGATTCTTGATCTTGAGCCCACAGGCGAAGGATCGGGAATCTCAAACGTATCACTTTGTCTCCTACTCTTCAATTCAGCAACTTGCATCCATTCAAGAAAATTACAGAGCCATTTTCAATAGAGAATGAGACTGATTTGAGGAGTTTTTTTTTGCACATTAATGAATTGAAGAATGTGAATTGGACATTGCCTTTATATGTTACAGCTGTGAAGGAAATCAATGAAGAACAGGTTATAGAATCTATACATGATGAAAATCAATTGGCATTACATGCTTACAAATCTGTCAAGGGTACAAATCTTATGGAAGAGGACTTTGATGTGCAGGATGAAGATGTAGAATGCATAAATGATGGTTGTGATATAGATGGTAATGGAGATGACACAGGGATTGAAAGTCGCATCAGTGGCAGTACAATGTCCACAAAATATACATCACCACCTATAAGTGAAAGAAAGGGATAAATTCTTATATTTTTGGGACAACTGTTCCGAACAAAGGAAGATCTCAAACATACTGTTGGCTGCACAAGAGGTGTTTGCTTACAAAGTGAAGAAGACAACACCATGTTATTACATAACAATGTGTGTGGATAGCAGTTGAACCTGGAAAATTCATGGCGCCATAGTGGGTGGTTCAACTATATTTATAATAAAGAAATACTTTAAGGAGCATACCTGTAGCATGGCAGTACGAATAGGAAAGCAACGCCCTCTAAATTACAGAGTCATAGCTGAAAGGATAAAACACAGGTGACATAGACTACAATCAATTCTTCATTACATATTTTATATTATCATTCACTCTAATCATGCTTCATTTCATATTTTATTCACTGTTTTACATAATATATACAGTTTTGAAGATGAGAAACAAGGTCCAACTCCAAGACAAATTAGAAACACGATGAGGAATGATTTCAAACAGAATGTTAGCTGCTGGAAATCTTGGATGGCTCGTGATTTAGCAATGAAGATGACAATGGGGACAACAGAAGACAGCTATGAATTAGTGTCATCATATTGTTGGGTCTTGAAGCAAGCAAATCCTGGAACTGTCACCTTCATTGAAGTTGATAGCAACTCAAAGTTCAAGTATGTGTTCATTGCCTTTGGACCATGTATCCGAGCATTTCCAATCCTACGAAAGGTACATATTCATTTCATAAGAAAAAATTACGGAATTTTTGCCTGGTGCCCCTAAGGTAAGGTCAAATTCACCAGGTGTACAAAAGTTATACATAATTCGCGAAATGCCCCTGAGGTTTGTATTTTTTTCGCGTGGTTCCCCTCGCTTAAATTTTAAGGAAAAACGTTATAACGGTGTTGAATAATACCAGAGGAAAGAAAGTAAAGAAAGAACGATCTTCACGCCATTGAAACTGAAGGAAGAGAACGCCCTAAGCTATGAGGAAGAAGCCAAATCTGCCACGCGAGATCGGCCTACGCTAGGAGGGAGGAGGCGCCGACATAAGCCGTTGCTGTTGAGGTAAGTCTCTCTTCTCAATTTTAGCTTAACAGTTTTCAATATCCGAATTTAGGGTTATCAATTTGGGATTTTGGGTGATTATCGTTGTAGGATCTTCGAATTATAGTTTTTTCGTTGGTTTTATAGATAGGAAGGTGTCAAATTTTGTGGCATGTGTTTGATTTCAACTTTCAAGTCCCTTTTGAATTATGGGATTTAGGGTTTGGATATTTGGGGCTTTTGATGTGTTTTCGAACTATTCTTTATCAGTAGGTTATTGTGTTGCTGAAACCAATTTATTGAAGAATAAACATACTGCTGATTTTCGAACTATTCTAGTTAAGCACCCATGGATTGGGTTCTAATTGATGGATAGCTGATTCTCTGTAGAAATTCTGAATCCAAACAACAATTTTTGAATCAGTCAAAACATACTGCTGAGAGTCTAGGGTCTATTTCTGTGCCAGTTACTGCTGCAAATCAGTAACAATGTTTCTGTGCAGGTTGATGTTGTAAAAATCAGTAATATTTTTGCTCAACCGGTTGACAATGTTCAAAAAATTCAGAGAGCAGTTGTTTACTAAGCCTATTAGCTCAATTGGTAGAGCGGTGTGTTTAGACACAAAGATGTGGGTTCGAATCCTACATAGGCTATCTAGATATTGAGTTTGATTCTATCATGTTTTTTAGTTGTCTAATTTTAGTCTCTAATTTTGTCATGTTGAACAAGAGCATAAATTTTGTCAAGTGGCCTTTCACAACTAGTTCTACTTGTTTTGTTGCATTTAGATATAAAACTGATGGGAGAAAGAGTTGTGACAATTAGAAACATATAATGAGCATCCAACTTTAGATAGACATTATTTATACTCGACGCAAAGCAGTAAACACAACTGAACTTTCTCTAGTGGCAAAAATAATAAGAAACATCCATGTGTGAGATCCTGGTAAAGATGCCGCTAAAAGACATAAACTTAGGCCAGATTGATATAAATATATAACACAACAACTGCAGGATCCAATGTAATTAGGCAGCATCTGCCTTGCAGATTTTCGTCATCTTCGACATCCAATTGTCCGTTATTTATATTTGATAGAAGGATCCATGAACACGGATGAAATGCAACACTGATTAAGAACAGAAAAAAAAAAAAACAGCTACAAACAAAGGGCCATGGCAATCAAGGAAGCAGAAGCTGTCTTTAAAGTTCCCTAGTAATTATAAACAGATAAATTAAGTGGGAGATTGGTGAATCTATGAATGATCACTGAAACAAAATCTGAAACAAACCTTTCAAATAATTGCTTCCTACTTCAATACAATCTCTCAGCAAGTCCATTTCTATTTTCAACAGATCCACCATTTCTCTCAATGGCCCCTGCCATTTACAACAAAAAAAAAATCCACAAGCAGTTAAATCAATGCTTAATTTTCCACATAAACATCAGACACTCACAATTCAAATAAACCTAAAGGAAAGGGAAAGGGAGATCTCACCGATTTGCGAAAAACTGTAAGCAATCTCCCAAAGAGAGAGTTGGATATCCTAAGAACATTTTTGTAGTCCCTCGCAGCCCAGGCAGCTCGCTCAATATTTGATCAAATATCAAAACCCCCCATTCGAAGATTCTCTAACTAGAATCCAACTCAAAACCCCCAATTCGAAAAAATCCCTAAATCTCCAAACCCTAAATCCCAAAACTAGTCGAGGAGGGAAGAAAACTTACCTCCAATGGCTTCACCATGGTATGCTCCACCGCGACGGCCTCCTCTCGTTGGCATCGGCCTCCTCTCGCCGGCATCGATCTGCTGCACCCCTTTTCTCTCTCAAATAGCGCTATCGTTTATCAAAGAGTGAGAATGTGGAAGGCGCTACGATGTTTTTCCTTAAAATTTAACCGGGGGGCACGACGCGAAAAATTTATAAACCTCAGGGGCATTTCACAAATTATGTAAAACTTTTGTACACCCGGTGAATTTAGCCTTACCTCAGGGGCACCAGGCGAAAATTCCGAAAAAATTACTGTCACCAAATAATTACTGAATAGAATTCAATTGTACAGGTGCTTGTGGTAGATGGTACATTTCTAAAAAGAAAATACAGAGGGACTCTTCTCACAGCTTATGCACAAGATGCAAATCATCAAATATACCCTATTGCCTTTGCAGTGGTTGACTCAGAAAACAACGCCTCTTGGGAGTGGTTCTTCAACAAGCTAGCAACAGTCATCCCATCAAGTGAAGAGCTGGTTTTTGTTTTTGACCGTCATCAAAGCATTGCAAGAGCTTTAGAGTTGATTTACCCAAATGCAAAGCATTATCACTGCAGATGGAACTTGAAGCAAAATATAATGGAAAAATTCAAGAAGAATATACTCTGTCAGTGGTTTGAAAGCGGATCAAACAGTTACACAAAAGAAGCTTTCAACAGCTACTTTGGTTGCATCAGTTATACAAACAGCAAGATGGAGAAATATCTTCAAGAATTACAGTTTGAGAAATGGGCAAGAGCTTATTCAAAAGGTGACAGGTACAATATAATAACTTTAAACAATGCAGAATCATTAAATAATGCCTTCAAACAATACTGAATGCAATTAGAGAGAAGATAACAAAATGGTTCAATAAGCGCATAAATGAATATGAAAACAACAGTTTTGAGTTTCCAACTAATATAAGTGATATGGTGTACATAAGATGCAGTGATGCAGGAATGTATACTGTCAAGCATCTCAATAAATTCCAGTTTGAGGTTGTCGGTGGGATGAAAAGGGTTATGGTTGATTTAAAGGAGAGCTCTTGTACATGCAAGGTATTTGATTATGAAAAGATACCTTGTGTACATGCTCTTGTTGTCATCAGGGGAAAAAAACTTAGTCTTCTGAGGTATATTAGCAGCTACTACAAAACTGAAGCTTGGAAATTGGCTTATCATGAGACAATATACCCTGCTCTAAATGAAGAACAATGGGTTGTACCAGAGGACATCAAAAGACAGAAATATCACCCACCAATGATACGTAAAAGATGTCGTTGCCCTTAAAAGAAAAGAAAGCCTTCAGCTGGAGAAATCAGAGGCAAAGCATCAAAGAGGATTCACAAGAGCTAGATATCAAAGTCAAATCAGAGGCAAAGCATCAAGGAAGAAAAGAATATTTACTTTATCGTTTTCTTATATTGAATAAATTGGTCACTGTAAAAAGGTCATTACACTAGACAGAATGTAAACTGTCACCATATTTCAGTTTTTTCTTCTTCTATCATTACAGTTTTGCAAATATTTATAAATCAATGACTAACAGAGTAATAGAAACTGTAATCAAAATAAACAGAGAGTAATCAATGCTGTAATAAAATGGAAAACCCTAGGCCAAGGTAAGCAAAAACCCTAAAGGGGCTAATGAGAAGCCAAAAGACATGTGATGGATAGTTCTCCTTCATCATATGAATGGTTAAAATAGACATAGACGTTGTAACCACCGTTAAAACAAGAACATAGACACTGTCACCACTATGAAAAAAGGGGAATAGACAATGTAATCAAAGGTAAAACTTATAAATGTTTTAAAAACTGTTAAAAGAGGGAATAGACAATGTAATCAAAGGTAAAACTTATAAATGTTTTAAAAACTGTTAAAAGAGGGACATAGACCATGACATATTCACGGTCACCACTGTGAAAACGTGGACATAGACACTGTAACCAAAAGGAAAATCCTATGATTAGGGAAGCACAAACCCCAAAGAGGCTAATGAGAAGCCAAAAGACATGCACTGCATAGTTTTCCTTCATCATATTAATGGGTAAGAGAATCATAGACACTGTAACCACCGTTAAAACAGGGTCATATACACTGTAACCACCATGAAAAGTAGGACGTAGACACTACAATCAAAGGAAACCCTATAGAAGTTGTAACCATCCTAAAAATGGGGTCACATATATTGTCACCACAATAAAAAAGATGGTCATGGACACTGTAACCAAAAGGAAGACCCTATGATTAGGGAAGAACAAACCCCAAAGGGGCTAATGAGAAGTCAAAAGAACATGTCATGTACAGTATGGTTTAGGGTTTAGGGTTAAGTCTTTAGGGTTTAGGGCCTAAATCCTAAACCCTAAACCCTAAAATGTTAAGTACAGTGCATCGTTAAGAGATGATTGATGTAATCAAATGGAAAACCCTAGGAAAAGGTAAGCATAAACCCTAAAGAGGCTAATGAAAAGCCAAAATACATGTGATGGACAGTTCTCCTTCATCATATGATTGGTTAAAATAGACATAGACGTTGTAACCACCGTTAAAACAGGGATATAGACACTGTCACCACTATGAAAAAAGGGGAATAGACACTGTAATCAAAGGTAAAACTTATAGATGTTTTAACAACTGTTAAAATAGGGACATAGACCATGACATATGCACTGTCACCACTGTGAAAAACATGGTCATAGACACTGTAACAAAAAAAACCCTATGATTAGGGAAGCTGATAGAGCATATTTAGTGTTGCATAATAGATTGCATTTATCATAGTTTAGTTGTGAATAGTGCATATTTTAGTTACAATTACATGTTTACCTGTGATGTTGGAAGAGTCGGAACCTATGCAATTTTATGGTTAATTTCAGGTAAATGTGGATCCGACGAGGACTTAGGAGACTCTTGGATGAAGAAAGATTCAAATTGAGGAAGAAAAGTGAAGAGCACGGTAGCGGAGTCGAATTTCGAGAGCCTAAGTGAATAACAAGTCATCAAAAGTTGTCACCAGACATGCTGAACTTGTTTCGCATTTTCTGGAGGCCTCGGTGGTCCGATTGCCTATTATAACCATGCGTTGGAAAGCTCTCTTCGAGATCTACAACTTTCATGTTGACATCGAGACCAAATTCGAAGCAAAATAAATCGATGTGAACAGTAAAAGCCGCCCCGCGTCCAAGCTAGCTGCCCCGCGGCCCGAACCTCTGACGAGCGAATTTGCTGATCGCCGGCCGCCCCGCGGGCTGGGTTGGCCGCCCCGCAGCCCGTGCAGAAACACAACTCTCGATGCGGGTTTTTAATTAGGGCTTTGGTTGATTGTTTGACCGACTTTCTGTAAACTATTTAAGGCTTTTCTAGGTTATTATTTCATTAACCTTATGCACTTTATTCTATTGTTGAGAGCGCTGTTGAGCATGAGCAACTAAACTCTCGAGGTTTCGCCTACAGTTTGGATCTTTGATTGTTGAATTGTGAGTTTCTTAATCTAGTTCTTATTCCTATTGCAATGTTTTGACTTCCTTGTGCTTAATTGCTTGAATGTGTTTTATTCTCTCTGGCCTGATCAACTAGTTAGAGTAGATTCATCCAATTGCTAGGGTTTTGCAGATTCCTCGTAGCGAACCTTAACCCAAGTGGCAATCATATCCCTTTAGGACTCGTAGGACTAATTGGATGTGTAGGAAGTTGAATACATGTTGAATATCGACTCGTAGCTTGATATTATGTGTACCTTGGTTAATTCATAATCTTAATGCTATCTATAGGTTGAATCTTAACCGTGTTATCGATTCCGCGAAATCCTTCGCGGAATCGCCGGCCGCCCCGTCACCCACCCTAGCCGCCCTGCGGCCTCTGCAGTGTTTCGACATTTAGGCAGGAAGACTCTTATCAATTCACTTCTCCACAAGTTTCCACTTACCCGTCGCCGTCACCACCTCATCAGTGAGCATGTTAGTTGTTTCTTTTCTTTTCCCTTTTCTTTTTATTTTGATGTTTTTGTTCTCTTTTATGCATTGAGGACAATGCCAGAATTAAGTGTGGGGGAGAAGAATTGCATGTCACGTTTGTATTTTGGTTCTAAGTTGCACTGCATTTTGACAGAGCGACGCGAAGAGAGCGAGGAGACCTGCTGGCTGGGCTTGGCTCCGACCGCTCGGCTCGGACCTTCTGCGCTCGGACCTGCTGCGCTCGGACCTGCTCGGACTCGGACCTACTGTTGCACCCAGCGAGAAAGGTTAGAGTTTTGGTGTTCTTATAACTAGGGTTTGGTACTTTGGTGTTCTTGTTTTGGTTGAATTTGATGCATTTGAGGCTTTTTGTGATGTCAAATTTAGGGTTTAGGTTGAAATCGATAGATTTCGAATTCGAAATTTCGATTTAGGGTTTTTGTAGAGGTTCATCTCACTTCACTATGAAATCAGATTTATTAAACTAGGACCTCTGCTCGGATTTTTGGTCTTAATCGAATGGTGATGAAATCAGATTGTAGTGCTCAATTCGCTATGAAAATGGAGGTTTATTGAATCTGTTGGTGGATCTAGAAACCTTTCTTCTGATTTGTAATAGTTATTTGCATTTTTTAAAACTTATAACTGATTTAGTTGTAGTAGAATTTAGATTTTGGCCTGATTCCTAATTGTTGACATGCATGATTGCTTCTTCATTTGGGTTCTATCTTGTAAACTCTGAAGGGATTGCTTGCACTGGATAGTGAAGATGTTGAATTAGGCTCGTGACAAACTGGTATATTGGTGTAATCTTAATCTCTGTATGAGTGGCCCCATATTATGGATTATACTGCACAATATTGCATTATAACGCGGTAAATCCCATATTATGTAATAATGAAATATGTTGAAGGAAATTGCCAAAAAAAAAAGTTATCGGGTCAACTGAAACCTCCCAATCCTATTAGTGAAGATGCTAAATATTGTGCAATTTTTTATGAATGCAAAACAGATGGTTGTGTCAATAACTGGAGCTACAAGATTCATTGGGAAAAGATTGGTCCAAAGGTTAAGTGCAGGTTATTTTCACACTTGGCTGTCTTTACGGTGCATTTTGGATGAAATCATGTTATTTATCCTATTCTGTATGTTAAGTCTAACTGTAACTTGGTTTTGATTGCAGATAATCATGCAGTTCGTATCTTAACACGTTCTAGAGCAAAAGCTCAGCTAATATTTCCGGGTAAGAAGGTAATGAAATGTTTGGTTTTCTATTTGTGAACTGTCATTCCACTATCATGTATCTTCAAGTTTTATACTGTAGAAAGAAAGATCTTATGCTTCTAATTAAATTGATGACTTGAATGGTTTCATCTTCATTTTGCAAAATCAAACTCCAAAAAGGCATATGAATGCTTGTCTTAGAAATTGATTTGACATTAACTGGTCCTTTTTTTACATTTGGAATTTTAGCAAAGGATTTTCAAGGAATTATACTTGCGGAGGAGCTAGAGTGGAAAGATGCAATTCAACTTCAACCTAATGTTCGGCCTTCTGTCCTTGTCACTGCAACAGTAGTTGGTTATTACGGTGCGCCTTTGTTTTCTTCTCTTCCCTTTGTAACTTTCTCAATTTTTTCCTTCTTAACTCTCGACTCTGGCATC
The DNA here is from genome assembly GCA_037127255.1 of Persicaria tinctoria. NCBI lineage: Eukaryota > Viridiplantae > Streptophyta > Magnoliopsida > Caryophyllales > Polygonaceae > Persicaria > Persicaria tinctoria. The sequence goes on along the minus strand of JBANSL010000012.1, from coordinate 32,617,488 downwards.
ACTTTTGCCTTGTTTTCAATTAGTCTATTAGCTCAAGGTAGAGCAATGTGTGATTACACATGATGTGGGTTCAACTCCCACATAGACTCCAAATTTAAAGGATGAAAAGTACCACTTGGCTAAATTTTGCTGAACTTTGTATCTAATATTAACCCTTATTAAAGAAATGCTATTGAATCTCTGCTGAATTTTGCAATAACAGAGAGTATGTTTGTGCTTGAAAGAATTGTTGAACTCTTTTCTGTACTATAAAAAGCTTGTAAATTCATATTATGCTCTACTGTCATATGCAAGCTATAACTTGTAATAATTCAAATGCAAGCTGAAAAACTGGGTGAATAAATGCAAGCTAAATTTGTTATGAATAAGAAAATAGGCACATGCAACTAGAATTGCTTGTAGCAGTGTCGATCAAGAAGACAGTGGTTTGTGTCTTTGTGATATTATGTTCAGCTGTCATTAAGCTAAATTTGTTATGAATTCAGCTTTGACATTTTTTTTTTGCTACGTTTTGATTTATATTAGCCTATGTGGGAGTTGAACCCACATCTTGTGCATAAGCACATGTTCTACCGTTTGAGATAATAGGCTTCAAAGCAAAATTTACAATAGCTCAACGCGGACTCAAAACAGAACATGAATCTTCGGTTTAAAAGTCGAACTAAACATAGCATATTAATAATCGAGTATCATTTAAATACTGAACTGAACTCGATTTACACTAAAATTAGAACATAGCACACTGAAATGAACTGCAAGAAGGGTCATTTGTTGTTACCAAAATCATGAAATCAATATCAAGGGAAAGGAGTTAAACAAGAAAGGAAGGAAAAGGGATAAACTGCAATAGTGCAAGTTCGTCCAGCAAGAATGTAAGGAATAAGTCATTAAACTCCATAAAGTCACTAGCTAAAATTCCAATTTTTGAAATATTGAGTAAGTCGTGAATGTTGGAGAGTATTTCTCAACCTTTCTGGTTATTTAACAATGCAAGTTTTAGTATTATTACTTAATCAGAAATAGGGGGGGTGAAACTCTTGAAGCTGGTGTTGTGGAAGATAATTTATTAGCCAAATTAGGGTTTTGAAGTAGAAAGCTTCCCTTCAATAGTTCAATAGGTGGTTAGAAATATACTGTATAGTGTATTTTTCTAGTTGGGGTGGGTGATTTGTAGATATTGAAGAACTGAAGTTTATTTCCATTCTTTTCATGAAAAATTAATCCGATTTTTTCAGCTGTATTTTGGAACTATCATCTTTTATTGCCAAACAAAAATATATATCAGAGCTTCTAGACAAAACTTTAGACTTCTCAGATGAGAAGATTATTGGAACTATCATCTTTTATTGCCAAACAATCCATAATATGGGGCCACTCATACAGAGATTAAGATTACACCAATATAACATTTTGTCACGAGCCTAATTCAACATCTTCACTATCCAGTGCAAGCAATCCCTTCAGACTTCAGAGTTTACAAGATAGAACCCAAATGAAGAAGCAATCATGAATGTCAACAATTAGGAATCAGGAACAAAATCTAAATTCTACTACAACTAAATCAGTTATAAGTTTTAAAAAATGCAAATAACTATTACAAATCAGAAGAAAGGTTTCTAGATCCACCAACAGATTCAATAAACCTCCAATTTCATAGCGAATTGAGCACTACAATCTGATTTCATCACCATTCGATTAAGACCAAAAATCCGAGCAGAGGTCCTAGTTTAATAAATCTGATTTCATAGTGAAGTGAGATGAACCTCTACAAAACCCTAAATCGAAATCTATCAATTTCAACCTAAACCCTAAATTTCACATCACAAAAACCCCTAAATGCATTAAATTCAACCAAAACAAGAACACCAAAGTACCAAACCCTAGTTATAATAACACCAAAACTCTAACCTTTCTCGCTGGGTGCAGCAACAGGTCCGAGTTCGAGCAGGTCCGAGCCGAGCCCAGCCAACAGGTCTCCTCGCTCTCTTCGCGTCGCTCTCTGTCTTCACGTCTCTGTCTTCGCGTCGCTCTGTCTGATGCTTCGTTTCTTTTTTTTTTTTTTTAGCAAACTAACGGAATTAACTCAAAAAGGTTAAAGTTAACCGAGAAGGACACGAGGCGAAATAGGTTAAAACCTCAAGGGTACCACGCGAATTATGTAAAAAAGTTGTATACCTCGCGAAATTTGCAATACCCCAGGGATACCTGGCGAAATTTCCGAAAAAAAAAACAATTATTTTTCGGCATTTTACCAAATTTCAATCGAAAAAATGGTACTTGATATTTGATAATGGGTTTCGATCTCGCCTACGATGATGAGATTGAGAAGGTTTTTGGTTAGTTTGCAATACAAGTCTGTTAAGGGTCTCGTACCATACCGATACGTATTAGATTAAGCTTTAAAATTTAACCTGGCGATCAATCCTTGTCACTAAAGTATGCGAGCTCAAAGATATATACTCTCTCGCACAACCCTTGTTATCCAGGGGTGAAAGGAAAGAAATTTCTTAGTGCAAGTCGAAGACATACTCCCTCGCACTTAATTAGCATCTTCCACAAGCTTGTACCTCCCACTTTGCTATTGCTAAGGCTAAGATTCTGGTAGCCATCTTCCATAGTCCTTTTTAAAACAGCTTGGAAGTTGTGGACATATGCGGTTCCATCAGGAATGGCGAACAAGGGTTGCCTGCATGTTGCATTAATAAGCCATAAAATGTTAAGATATGATTCCTCGAGAATGCGTCTCGATCTTAAGACATGAAAGCAAGAGACACGAGAAAGTATTTTGATTTTTGCAATTTTAATTCCAGGGATATCAATGAACCCTCTTGTTGCAATTGCTTGTGACATCTCATGGCAGTACATTTACAGTACCCTCAACTGCAGCCTGATTTATGTTGAGTTTACTCATAGATAATGATGGTTAGGCTCAAGTATCTCATAGATGACGTGTGGATCAGGTCGAACCTAGCAATGAGTGCGGGTGAAGGTCCAAGTGTCCACCACTTGTCAACCAAGCCACACCTCTTTTTTCACTTTGCTCCTAATATCAATCATTTAGACACAACCTTGAATGATCAGAATGCATCCCATATCAGGAAACAAAAACATGGCCATAGAACAAGAAATGAAGTTAACAATACCAATTGTGTTCACTATCCATGATATCAGCTTTGTACCTTCAACGGTGCGAGCGAGAAGAGAAAATTCCATGACGTTGGGCCATGCTTGTGGTGACCTTAATCAGCTCACCCTGGCAACTATATTTGACAGCTACAAAGTAAAAAGAGCAATGATAACAGGCCAAGGAGCAGGTATATGCACATTTTCTATGGCTAGATCATGATGTCTGGCGGCGGCAGGGGTATATGAATATGAGTTCTAATTTTTACAGACTTCTGTTTTAATTTCCGATTTCCCTCTTCTTCCCTTTTCCAATTTTTTTGTTCCTTTTCAAAATAAAACAGGAACCAACAAACAATTCATCACACAATGGGCATTTGTAAGGAACATTGAGGTTCGGTTATGGTTGGCCTAGTTCAGTCTGAACTAGGCAAACCAAGAGGCAGACTCCCTTAGATTCTTTCCCTTCCTTTCTTTGAACAATCTCAGATTAAAGAACTTATTTTGTGCTCAACCATTTATTTTACCCAACTTACCAGATTTTAGTACTTCTCACGAGCACAAATCTAAAATGTTACTTCCTCCGTAACATAATAATTGGCCTTTTTAAGAAAGCTAAAAATAGAAAGAAGAATAGTTAAAATTTCAGCAAATAAATAATGTGAAAAAAAATTGGACCAATTAAAAAAAAAAGAATAGTATGGGAAGTTGGCGCATTAATAGAGTATCTTGGAAATCAAATATAATTAATGAGATGAATTGATAGAATTAGAAAATTTTGTCATTAATGTTGTTCAAATGGACAAATATTTTATTACATGAAAAAGTGACCAAAAGGCCAATTATTCTGTTACGGATGGAGTATAAATGAAAAGGAAAATTTAATTCTAAACCAACTAAAATACATATTTGGAAATCATAGGGAAAAAGGGAGAAGCTTAGTAGTATTTACATGATAGAATTCATTTATTGCTGCTGCTACTACTTACCATGATATATGTGTCATAATCTTTGATTCATATCTGACCACAAAAGAAATCTTTTATTCACACACTGAAACTATACTTAACAGATGATAGCAAGCAATGTTCAGGAGATTCGGAAATTAAACTGCATCTAGAAAAAGATGACAATATAAGTAGATCATTACCTTCCATATTTCCATGGAAAACTGAATCAAGAAAAAGGCATGCAACCAATCGTATTCTCTTAGTTTATTGCCTTTCTCATAAAAACGAAAATGAAAAAGAAGTGAAAGGCAAGACTGAGGGAATCAAAAGTTACATGAGCATTTGGTATGGAATTCCAAAATAAGAATCTATTTGTGCAAAAAATACAATAGTCAAAATCCAGTGAAATGCAATAATACTAATATACCATATTTTACCAATGGGCTTTATCCTTTCAGCTCACTCCACCAAGCTATTTTCTCACAGTCAGACAATTTATCTCAGAAACAAAATGTAAGTTGACCAAACTGTAAGGATCGAACCAACAACAAAGAACACCCAAAGGAAAATATTGTCGCAGTTCACATATAATAAGTTTTAAAGCTATCTATATCATTTCCACACACAAATAATGAAGTTAACCAAAGAACAAAAACTGACAATGCATGACACGTTTCAAATGTATGTCTAACAAGCAGCAAAAGCATAAAATGAAATAGACAACTTCTATCAAGGATGGAAAGTCTCTACATGGAAATTCCTAAATTGATGCAAATAAGATCAATAACTCCTTTCTCATTTAATTTGAAAAGAGAATAAAATGAAATGTAATCCATACTATTCCCAGTAGGTTGAAGTTCAGGACATGAGCACATCCCTGCACATTCTGGAAACCGGTGTGCTACTGGCTCAGTAGCAAACAGCTGCTCATAGAACTGGACAATGTGCTGCCGGATTTGAGTTTCATCCTCAAGTAGTTCATCTCGATCATTCCTCATAATTGATATAGCATTTACAGCCCTCCTAGCCTTCACACTTCTATAGAACATGGAAGAGGTTTCCTCTCCCATCGTAATCCAATGGATTTTTGCTTTTTGGGTTGTCAGACTAACAAGCCTCCCCACATTCTCCCTCAACTCTTTCTCAGCAGCTGCAGCCCTTCTTAAGAGGCTAGCATTTCCTTTGTCTGTAATCAATTGAATCTGTAATTCCCGGAGACAATCCTTGTTCAGTTTAATCTGACCCTGTAAATCTGGAAACGCAGCTCTGTCCCATGATTTGAGCGCTTCCTTCACATTTCTCAGCTTCTTTGCCAAAATGAACTGTTTCGATCCCAAAACCTGTTCTTGCCAAGCACTTAGTACAAGCGGCTTGAAACCATTCTCCCCACACCAAAAGTTCTTGAACTTGAATGGGAACCGTCGGGTCCCTATCTCTCCCCTCATAGTTACCATGGAAGGAGAGTGATCTGAGCAGAGGGGGACATCAAACAGCGTTTTAACATTCTCGAACGTGTCCCTCCATAATTCATTTACGAGCACCCGATCAATCTTCCTCTCAATCCTGTCTTCACCTTCCTTCCGGTTATGCCATGTGTGTCTTGCCCCTATATATTCCATGTCCACCAAACTGCAGTGGAACATTAAGTTCTCCAATTCCTCAAAGTTGTCATGTTCTGCTGCATAAGTAGGCCATTTGTCTTCCACCTCCAATATACAATTAAAATCCCCTAAAACAGCCCAAGGAAGATCTGTCTACCCTGCAATCCTATACATATTGAGAACAAGTTAATATAAGATTCTACATTTAAAATTTGAGTTTGTGTATAGAATTGTAATGTATCAAGGTCTTTGGTTCCCTAACCCACTTCCTCTGCCAATAGTACACCTAGTGATATAATTCCGTAAGTAATTGAGATTTCCATAGTACACCTAACCCACTTCCTCTGCCAATAGCCGGAGACCATACCGCATTGTCAAAACCTACGTTTTTCCTTCTTTTTTTTTTATCAGCTGGGGGCTTATCAGTTTTAATCTCTGATAGTGATAAAATCTGAATCTTCTCGATTTTGCACAAAGCATTTATTTTCGTCCAAAAAGTTGGTCTACCAATAACTCTCTGCTATTCTAAGTGCAGAATTTTCATTTCGACAACCTATTTGACTTTCCCCATAGATGAATTTATTAATTAAGATAGGGTTTTGTTTTGAAATGTCTAATCTCAGCATCATTGCTCTTAACGTTTAAATAAATGTTAATTAAGTGTAGGTAATACAGGATCATTAATTAACATGCAAAACCCAAACACCATAGAGAGCTAAAACACAAAAAGCCATAGCCGATATCAGGACAAACAAAAACACCATAGAACACAAAGTCAAGATAAAAAATGTAATTGAGAAGCTTCATCAACTGACACTGAAAACTCAGATCGACCTCTAAAAAAGGGAAGAGCACTGGTGACTCGCCAAGGGGCACGGGGTGGACTCTCGACTACTGCTAGACCCTGATGTCAGGGCGAGGTTGGGTCGACCTCTCGACTACTATTTACTTGTTTTCTTGATGTACCAAAAGTCCAAAACTGAGAGGAAAAAGATTGAAATGGCATGTTCGAAGGTAAAATAAAGAAGAGGCAGACAAAGCTGGCGAATGAGATCATCCAGAAAGAGGGACTCCGGCACTCTCTTAGTACCGTTCGGTTATTATCTAAATTAATAGGAGGGGTCTTCTATTTCTAGGGATTCAGGTTGAATGAATGTGCGTTTTTTATTTTTACCAAATATTGGAGTTGGGTCACGGGGTGGACTGTGTTAAGGGGCATACTGACATTCTGGAATCATATCTTCCTTATCCTAAAGGTGCTCTTGACAAGTTGGATGGACTTTGTATGAGATTTCTTTGGAATGGAAATGATACTGGCAATCTGGTAGAAGATTTCTTGTGAAATAGAATGAAGTTACAAAACCATACGAGGAAGGTGGGTTGGTTATAAGAGAGATCCTAGCCTGAACGAGAGTGTATTTTCCAAGTTGATTGGAGATATTGCTTAGCATAGAGTTATTATAACTCATGGTAAAAGACTGCCTACATCCCAGCTCCATAAACCTGGCCCTCCCCTCAGGGTTGAGCTGACAATCCCTATGGTAGGTTGTTGTTGTTAATGGAAGAGTTTGGTACTGGTCAGAAATGAACCGAAAAAGCGGACACATTATGCAGCAGAGCCAGATTGACCTCAATCCTTTGGTGCAAGAGAATGGGAGTATTTCCTGCAAAAACGTGTATGATTTGTTTAGACAGAGGAGACAGGTGCTAGTGTGGGGAGGATTGCTATGGCGTGGTGCTCAGAGCAAGAAATGGTCAGTCTTTGTATGGCTTGCCATAAAGAAAGAGGCGGGTACCAGGAGCAGATTATATCAGTAGCACACCAGTGTCAGCGTGTGAGTTTTGTGAGGTTGAGGAAGAAACAGTTCACTAGTTCAGCGCTTGTGGTTTCAATGCCCTATTGCTAGAGAAATCATTGACCATGTTGTGGCATGGATTGGAATTGCGCAGAGGTGGCATACTATTGACTATTGAGGAATGGATTGGGTGGGTTGCTCGGCTTTGGCATTTTCCGAGGCAAGCTCTTGGTGTTCTCGGCTTGTCCACTTTATTTGGTTAGACAGAAATTCAGCGATTTTAGGTGTAATGAAGCTTGTAACCCTAGAGAATGTGCTAGGAGAATCACTGAAATTTCAAAGTCACAGATCTTTGTCAAGTGTAAATTCGAAACACTTTAAGAGATATGATGGGGAAGAAAGTTGATTGAGCTTAGGTGCCGAATCTAAGAGAGGCAGAGAGATGAGAGAAATATGTACAGGGATATTCTTTTGGGAATCTTTTTGGGGTATTCAGCCTTGCACGGCTATGTTTTACACAGGAATGGACCCTTGGTATTGTCTTCATCACTTTTGTAGCTTGGTTACATGATCTATATATCTACCACCTTAAGAGGGAGGGTGGCAATAAGGCGTTCAGCAGAGCTCTAAGCACACACATGACACAACCATTATGTATGTCGTAATATACATTTCCTAGTAGACAAAAAGGGCTACAGACACCTGCTAATAGATTTATCAGAATCTAATGAATAAGAATGACTCTTCAAATAAAAGCAAATAAACTATAAGAAAAAGGTGGTGCTGGAACCATGGATAATCAATCAGCAATAGCTTAGTGTGACAACATTTCACATGATAGGATGAACACTAAAATTAATCAATACGAAATCAGTTACCTTCCAGCAAAAGCGATGGTGCAGACAAGAGCAAGGAAACAAAACAATAACCTGTGAATCCTTCCAGTCACCGCAGCCTGCATGATCTAGTAATAGCAAGAAACAAACCAACAAACCATTATTCCAATATGTTGCAATATCCTAAACAGTCATTTAAGTTGAAGCACACACCGCATCTTGTGATTGAGCAAGGTCAACCAACAGCCAGACTCACCTAGCAGTGGCAGCCGCAGGAATTGCTGGAGGGGGGGGGGGTTCGGAATTTTTCGTTGGGAATTTTTTTTCTTGGTATATAAAATAAATAAATTTTTAAAATATATATTGAAAGAAAACCATAATTTATGGTATATTGAAAGAAAACTATAAATTATGGTATATAAATATGATATTTTATTACAAAAATTTAATAATTTATATATATGTGTACTTGATTAAGATTTTTTTTATATTGAAAGAAAATTATAAATTCTTTAAAGAATGTCATTGGTAAATGAAAAAAAAATTGATAGGATTTGAAAAGTAGGACAAAAAAACCTCATAAATTGTTGTTTAAATATAACATTAATAGTAAAAAAAATTGATATGAATAAAAATTTGAAGATTTTGTTAAAAATATGTGTAACAAAATGAATTATCTTATGAAAATATTAAAAGAAAAATATAAAATTTGATTTAAATATGACATTTATAGTAGAAAAATAAATGGCAACATTAATAGTAAAAAAATTGATATGAATAAAAATTTGAAGATTTTGTTAAAAATATGTGTAACAAAATGAATTATCTTATGAAAATATTAAAAGAAAAATATAAAATTTGATTTAAATATGACATTTATAGTAGAAAAATAAATGGTGAAAAAGGGGAAGGAATGAGATTTGAACCCATGACCTCTTGGTAATTAAATTTCCTTTTATCAACTAAGCTAGACAAGTTTTGTGTTCTCTTTTACATTTTTTATTTTTTTACCTTCTTTTTGTAAAAATAATACTACAAAGTTCCGTCGCCGGAGGGTGGGGCGGCCTCCCCCCGCGGACCCCCCTGCGGCCGCCACTGGGTTTGAGTACTTCTAAGTAGAACAGATCTAACATGTACTAAATGAAAAGAAAAAATTATTCCTAAAACCATTAAAGTACATATTTGAAAATAATAGGGAAAAGGAAAGAGCTTAGTAAGTATTGTCCTGGTAAGAATTGGCAATGGAAAGCAGGTTTCATTCTTCCTACATTTGACCAAAAACAAAATCTTTAATTCACACACTTCAAATATGTTACTGAAAATAATGGAAATTTGGAAATTAAAATGCATCTAAAAAAAGACGAAAGTCTAAGTACATTACATTCCATATTTCCTTGGATAACTGAATCAAGAAAAAGGCACACAACTGATTTATTTTCTCATTTTCTTGCCATTCTAATAAAAACAACTTACTAGAAAATTCGGAACTTAAAATGCATCTAAAAAAAGATGACAGTCTAAGTACATTACCTTCCATATTTCCTTGGATAAAGCCACACAACCGATTGTATTCTCTTAGTTTCTTGCCGTTCAAATAAAAACACGTTCTGGAAATTCAGAAATTAAAATGCATCTAAAAAAAGATGACAGTCTACGTACAATACCTTCCATATTTCCCTGGATAAAGGCAAACAATTTGTGCAAAAAAGATAACTTGGTATCGGATTCCAAAAATAAGACAATTTGTGCAAAAAAGACAATAGTCAAAATCCAGTGAAAAGCAATTCTCCACAAAATTTTACCCATGGGCACAACCACACAATCCATTAAGCTCACTCCACCAAGCTGTTTTCTCCCAGTCAAAACGATTTTATAAGCAAAATATAAGCTGATGCAACTGCAAGAATAGGAACATGAACAAAGAACTTCACATATAGCTAGTTTTTCAAGATGGCTATATGATTTCCAGAGCAAAGGCAAAGCAAATAATGAAGTTAACCATAGAACAAAAAAAATTATTCCCTTGCTAAATATATTACCACTTGACAAATTCCTTGAAGTTCTAATAGAGTTAGTTGCAAAGAGCTCAAAGGCCATTGCTGACAAATTGACAATACACGACTAAAGTTTTAAACTGTTTGTCTACTAATAAGAAACAAAAGCATGCGCGGAAATAGACAACTTCTATCAAGGATGGAAAGTTTCTACATGGAAATTCCTAAAGTGTTGCAAATGAAAGATATGATCAATAGCTCCTTGCTTACAACAACAACAACAACAATGATCACAGGATATCCCGCTCCTAGCAGGTCTAGGGATATAGTAGTACGCACCCTTTCCCCAAACAAGTTGAGAGGGTGTTTCCGTTGACCCAAGAACGTTATAAAAAAAATAAGGTAGACATAAACAACCAAATGGAGAAGGGCAAACACAATAACACAAAAAACCCTGAATAATGCAAAGAGAAAGGGGGAGCGAGGAATTAAGGCTAGCAAAAACCGAAGGAACGCTGAAGGAAGAAGGATATGCCTCCTCCACTAGGTTCTATCTCGTGCCAACTCTTCACTGTAGGTTCAAGTGCAGCACATCCCAGCACATTCTATGATATTTAAAAAATTAAAAAAAAAACATTTCGAGTGTTCCTTTTTCAAATACCATAATCAACGAGGGAAACCCATATTAAACTATATATATAAAAAAAAGGAACAGAAAACCCTGAACTGGTGGAAACAAGATGAGACGAATAATTCCTTGAAGATTAAATATGAACATCATAGGAAAATAAAAGAAGGTCAGTGCTATAACTGTCTTTTTTTTATTAGTGAAGAACATCAGACATTCAAGTGTTTCTTTCAAATAAAACAATCCCCCAGCCCTCATATACAGTGAACAGATGGATCATCTTGGGGGAAAAGAGAGCAGTCTACTAGTTTAGGGATTAGAACCTTTCAGATCAATTCAGTTCAACTATCCAACTAATGCTACTTGCAGAAACACAATTCAACCAACAAACTTCTTAAAAATGGTCAGGGCAAGTAAAAAAGTATAGCATATTCATGAACTTTTCATGCAAGCTGGAATAATTTTAGATCACACAAGGAGAAAAGAACATTTCATTACACATACATGTTACTCTATCAGCTTTTCTTTTCAATCTAAAAGCAACTTATTGTGCAAAAGATGAAAAGATTGAAGAGAGAGAGGGAAAAGAAATTTTTGTTGGAGGACAGTATAGTATTGATTATTTAATTAATCCTACAGTTTAATTAGATTAATACTTTAGTATTGAATTAATCTTACATTTTGATTAGATTAATACTCCTCCATATACAAGATAAATTACCATGAGATTGATAAAGACAAATTTTGAGAGGATAGTATTGATTACTGAATTAATCCTACATTTTAATTAGATTAATACTTTAGTATTGAATTAATCTTACAGTTTACTTAGATTAATACTCCTCTATACAAAAGAAAAATGACCTGGAAATTGATAAATTCTTAGCTACATTTGAGAATTATTTTGGGTTACGATCTATAAAAGGCATTTTCTAAAATTTCCTTGATTTTGTAGCAATGATCATTTACAAAATGAATCAAAAGCATGAATAAGAATTACATGAGTACGCAAATGCCCTCCTCCCTTCATTTCATGGCCTTTTTACACATGAAAGTATGAAATTCAAAACAGATCACATTGTTTGGAATGACTTAAGAAGAGTGCATCAACGTCAAAGATCAGCCAACAGGCTCCACGCTCATCTCCTCTTATGGACAAGAAGGCAACAATACAGGAACATCGAATAAGTAATTCACCATAATGATTAATGATCAGATTAGGGAACTACCCATTTATCGAATAAATGTAATACTACAAAAATAGAAACCTAATTATGGGCACTATATTTAGATTGCAAAAGTTCAGAAATTGCTGTGCGCCTTGGTATGCCAATGGTACTTGCAATAAAGCTATCGACCCAATATTTGAATGAAGGTTTAGACATGATGTCAACTGCAATATGTATCTGAAGACCATCAAAAGTCTTTTGTATTAGAAGATAACTACAATGCGATATCTTCAGTAGTAAAATTTTGAAAGTTTGTACTTTGTAGGTCTTTGAATGCAGTAATTTCATAATCACAGAAAAGAGCAAAATAACTTCTCTAAAAGTCAAAATGTTATTCATATTGAGAACTAGTTAATATAAAACATGTATAGAGCAATATTGAAGCTCTTAACATTATATGAATTTACCTTTTACCACGCTACATAAGATATCCCTGCAAAACTTTTCCTCTTGGGATTAAATTACACAAATCTGTGCCGGGGAGATAAGAATGCTAAACATGCAACAGAGCAACCAGGGATGTGCACTCCATTTTATAAGTATCCTGTCGCAGATTGCTGCTAAATCACTCCCCAATCAAATACAACTGCAGCAACAGGGAAATACAGCAGTATTATGCCTCAAGACCAGAATGTCGAAAGAGTGGTGTGATGGGACTTTTACAAATCCCATCACATCCATCTGGCTCATCCCCATTGAAGGTAAAGTGAGAAGTTATAGCATTGTGGTAGTTTTGAGGCAGCATGTTTATCAGTCCAAAATGACGAAAGAGTGATCTTCCAAGTAAAGCCCAATCTTTTATAAGAGCTTCACTCCTCGAATATCTGCATAGAGATTTTCTCCATCATCAATGGCCAGTCTTCCCCAAGTTGCTGAGGTTCTAGATCCATCGCAAGTTTAAAGTCGTGCAATGATATTGAATTTCTAGCTCTCTGTTCCTCCATAATCCCAGGAACACTTTGCATGTGTAAATGGTTGCTTGGCCAAGGACCATTCATAAGCTTGCCACGCAACTGGCCCTGATTCTTTAGTGGCCCACTAATAGGGCCCTCCCCAACCAACTGGACACAAGACTTGATCAACCGCCTCAAATGCACATCTAACATATTATTCAATGAATTAGCGCACTCCATGGTCACACCACCAGCAAGGCCGCATGCCACTGCAATCTGCTCCATACGTTGCCTGAGCATCTCTGAATCAGACAACACTCCACTATCAAATGAGCTGACAAAGTTACCACTTCTGATCAATGGTAATGATTTACGGGCCCCACCTACACTAGCAGAACAAAAAGGTATACCTAAAGGAGCAAGCAGAGGGCTTTTGGAGCAATTCAAGTCGCCAGACTGCTCTACCTCTTCCCCACCGTCCATAGCTGTTAAATTATTCTTATCCTGGCTAAATATAGAACCGGTAACGTCATAAGAATTCGTCAACCTCGGTTTCTCAGCAATTTCAGGTTGCTCTGCAAGCCCTTGCAAGTGCTGAATAGGTCTGCGATAATCACATGGCATTCTCTCCCCGTCATTTACAGCCCTTGCTCCACTATCTTCTGTAGCAGTTGATTGATGTGAAGTAGAATCTATCTTTCCATTTGGCCCAAGAGGACTGGCTCTGTCCCTCAACTTTCTTTCACGGACACCTGGCTTGACCTTTCTCGGGGACATTGGCAAAACAGTCCCATTTGTCCAAACCATTGCACTTGAAGTCTGATTGTGAACCCCAAACCCGCTATGAACATGCCCATTTTCCATAGTTGTTGAGCTCTTTCCTGCTAATATAGCAGCATTTCCGGGGCCCACTTGATTGACTTGCGGAGGGGCTTTTCCATTACAAGCATTCTTCAGGATGGCCTTTATCATCTCATTATGCAGAGGTAAATTCTCTTTACCCAATACTCGTAAACACGACCTATCAAACTCAACCTTACTCATCTTCTCATTTATGAACCTATCCAAACAATAGAAGTAGCGTTTCAACCTCTCTGGCCCAATCTTCTTCAGCATCAGAGCTTTCAAGTCCACAACATTGACTCTAAAGCTCTTTTCAGGTAGCATTATCACAAACAGAACTTGCACCACAATCCAATAGCAAAAACAACCAGAGACGCCTGACAATCTTCACGATTTTCTAACAGAACATACCATCAGCAGCAACACAAGATCCTGGTCAAACAAACGCAATAAAAACATGTAACTCAAAATACAAAAGCCGAAACCCTAAATTCAAAACAGGATAAAAATTGCACCATATGAGTAGAAGATCTAGGGCGCTACACAACCCAAACCCTAAAAGTCCACTCCTTTAAACCAAATCTTAAATGAAATTATAACACAGAATTTCCAGTTACCAAAGCAGGCAACTAGAAGACTTATGCTTCGTGAGCTTCAAACGGTAAAAATTGAACAGCGCATAAGTGCACGCCATCAAAAATCCCTCATTTATCTTCAAAATTGGGGTAATTGGGGCATTGCTGAATGTAGCAGGTGCATTGCGGGATCGAAAGGACAAGTGCAACGGAATGTTTTTCTCGATTTTCTTATGTTCGACAAGGTCTGAGCTTACTAAAAAAAAATGGAAAAAAGCAAATTCAGAAGCGGCGAAGAGAATAAGAGTGATTACTGACCTTTTCGAGAGCAGAATCCAGGGGATGAAGAAGATCAAAACTGGAGGAAGTTGGAATTTATAAGTCCCCTTCCACGCGAGGAAGAAGCTTCTATGAATGCATTTAAGCTTCAGAAGTGCGTAAGCTGACGTTGTCGGGGCTAATTCGATCGACGAATTCAGAATTTTTGCAACCCTCAATCGCTGCTGTCTAAATGCTCGCTTTCTCACTCTCTTCTTCTTCTTCCTCTCTTCTTTCTCTCTCCTGATTTAGCTCTCTCTCTGTAATTTCTTTGTTGTATTATTTATTTTTATTTTTTTTTAAACAATGGGCAAACAATGAGCGAACTAGACATCACCCTGATCATCCAGACGAATTTATTTGCCTCTACGAAGCAATGTATGAATTCGACGTGGTCAAAACTTATCTTCAGCTGATCGATCATTTGCGGCTAATTGTATGTCTGCACATAAAGCGTAAGCTTCTGTTTGGAGAGTCATAGTGATACAAGTCTCCTGTTGAAAGATGTTCATGACTCTTCCATTCCAATCCCTAAAAATCCCCCCACTTGGCAGAAGCAGTGAGTTTTACTGAGTCGTCCACATTAATTTTATAGATAGCCCTAGGTGGTTAAGTGGTTTACACTATTTTTGAATTTTGACTTTTCTTCTGTGCGTGTTCCTTCTTATTTTTGTCATTTGATGGTGCTTGGTTCAATTCTCTAATGTTACTAATAATTTTCTGAGTAATGGAAATCACTGGCTCTACTTTTTTTCTTATTAAATATTAGACTATTTCTGGTTTCCTAAATAGTTTGTCAGATGAAACACAACTCTTCAAATTGGGAGGTTCCATGTCTTACGTGGATGTCTTGTATTGTGGTGTGGGTGCCGGTCAGACATAAAAAAGTTTTACCCATTGTTTGTTCGTAGTTTGAGATAATCGATTTTGTGAATGGACAATTTAGAAATAAACGATTACTATCCTCATCACCACCATTACAAAGACAATATTGAGAAAACACTCTATTAATGTATTTGTTCAATCTTGCTTTTGTCGGAAGTCCATCAATAGATAATTTCCATAGAAAATTCTTCATTCTTGGTGGGATTTTGGTCTTCCAAATCCAGTTAAATTCAACCTCTGTAGTCGGAGTGTTGTTCGTTATCTCTGTGGTTGATTTTGTAGAAAACTTTCCATCTGGATTTAGTTTCCAAATTAATTTGTCTGGTGTAGACTAGTTTGGAATCGGAATGTTAATAATTTTTTGGATGATATTACGGGAGAACAATTGTTCAAGTAGGTCTAAATTCCAATGTTTTTGAGTTGTAAAGAGTTGACTTACTTTAAGGTTGGGGTCATGTTGTGTTGATGACTTAATGGTTGATTCAGAATCCAAGGGGTATTCCAAACGTTAATCGTATCTCCATTTCCAATAATCCAATGAAGGCCTTGGTAAAATTTCTCTCGTAGTTGAAGGAGCCATCCAAATTGCCAAGAAGTACTATGAGTAGTTCTTTCCTTTATGGATTCATTTATTAACTATTTTTCTTTTATTACTTTTACCCAAATGTTATTTGGATCCGTGTGAATTTTCCAAAGTAATTTCATTTGGATACTGATATTCATATCTTCAGCCGTTTTGAATCCAAGCCCTCCTTAGTCTTTCGGCTTGCAAATTTTGTCTCAGCTAATCAAAGGTATGTACCTTTCAGATTGTAATTTGTTCCAAAAGAAGTTTTTGTTAATTTGATCAATTTGTTGTAGAATATCTTTGGGAAGGAGAAAGTTTTGCATTAGCTAGTTTGTTTTAGAACTAAGATTTGCTTGGATGAGGACAGATCTACCAGCCTGAGAGAGTGTAGATGCCCTCCATTTGGATAGTTGCTTTTTAAGAGATTGTATAGTTTCTTCAAAGATCGAGGTTTTAACTCTTCCACTTATCATCAGGATGCCTAGGTACTTTTCCATGGTTTTGGATATGAGAATATTCATTTGTTGTGTCAATGATATTGCCAAAGTTGTGCTAACGTTCCCCGAGACTTGTAGCGAACTTTTGTTGTAGTTTATCACCAATCCGGATAGGTTGGAGAAATTGTTCAGCATATTCATGATGGTGTGCAGGCATTTGTGAGAAGCTTTCGCAAAGATTAATGTGTCGCCGACAAAAGTTAGAAAAGGAATTGGGGCTCCATTTTTTGTCAGCTTGATGCCTACAAAAGCATCCTCTAGCATTGCCTCTTTATTCAGTTCTCTAGCCAAGTTTTCCATTACTATTTCAAATATGTAGAGGGCTAAGGGGTTTCCCTGACGAATACCCCTGCCCGGTTTGAACTGTTTTCCAGGACAATTATTGGCTAGTACGGGAAAGGTTGTAGTAGTTACGCATGTCATAACCCATTTGATCCATCTCGGATGAAAGCCAAATTTATTGAGAACCGTCTCGATATAACTCCAATTGATTTTATCATAAGTCTTTTCCATGTCTAACTTTAGCGCCATCCAACCTTGTTTACCTTTTTGTTTATGAAAGGTGTGAAAGATTTCGTGAGCAATTAGCGTATTGTCTTGAATTGATCGTCCCTCCACAATGGCCCCCTGGAATGGGCTAATGATTTTTGGAAGAATTGGTTTGAGCCTATTATCTAGTATTTTAGTGATTATTTTGTAGGCAGTATTGCACAAACTGATCGACCTGAAGTGATTTATTTTAGATGGGTTATCTACTTTGGGGATAAGAGCTATGAATGTTTGGTTCACCTCTGAGAGTAAGTTTCCAGAGTGGAAGAATGTCTTGATTGCCTTACAAAGGGATTTTCCTACAATATGCTAGTACTTACAATAGAATTCTGGTGTATAGCCATCTGGACCCAGGGTTTTGTCCTGGGCCATTGAATTTACAGTGTCCTTGATTTCAGAAGCAGTTGGGGGTTTGATAAGGGAGCAATTCTCGGCATTAAATATTTGGGTGGTAATGTGCCTGATTTGATCTTTAGTGATTGTATTCTGCTGTTGTACTATAAATCTCTCCTCCATTTCTAAAGTGATTTGTTCTGTCATACGTTTATGTTCCGTTATTACCTCTTCTGTTTTCAAAACAAAGGAAGAAGTTGTGTTCTTGAAGTTCCTAATTTTAGCCGTAGTTTGATAATAAGTTGTGTTCCTATCTGCTAATTGCAAATGGTTAGTCCTTGCCCGTTTCTTCCAGAATTTTTAATTGTATTCTAAGAGCATTTTTCTCTTTCTTTCCAACCTGACTAATTTTTCAATTTCTCTTTGTGAGATTAATCCCCAAGGGAGACCATTTCGAAGCTCTTGAATGTCCTTATCCGTTTTTTAGTTGTTTTAAAAACATTGTTCTTATGGTTTTTACACCATTCTTTCGTATTATTTTTTAGCTGTTTTTGCTTTTGAACCAGCTGAAACCCAAAAGTGCCAGCAAGTTTATTTTCCCAGACACGTTTAACAATATTTTCATATAGAGGATTTGTAGTCCATGCCATTTCAAATCGAAAGGGGGTGCCTTTCTTGTCATCTAGGATTCCAATCTGCATAGTTATCGAACAATGGTCTGAGGTAGAGAATGAATGATGTTGTACCTTAAGGTTTTTAAATTTGAGAATAACATCCTGATGTGCTAGTGCACGATCCAGCCTTTTTTAGGTATTATTGTTTCCGCTATTATTTTTCCTCCAAGTAAAAGAAGATCCATTGAATGGAATAATGTGTAAGTTTAGTTCCTCTTTGACTAGTTCGATATCATTGAGGTCACCAATTAAAATGATGGGGAGCATATGTTTATTAACAATAGAGAATATTTCATCCCAAAATTGGTTTTTTTCCTGCTCAACTGAAGGTGCATAGACAAAGAGAAGAGCTGCTATATGACATAATCATTGATCTTTGTTTTAATCATGAAGTGTCTATCTTTTTGTTCTAAAATTGTGGCGTTATCAAGCGATATATGATGTTTTACTAGAATCCACAATCCTCCCTTGTGACCATTAGACTTTATGCAAAAAACTTTGTGAAAGCCCGCACTTCTAACTTGAGGATCAAAAGGAGGATCAACGGATTTAGTCTCGGCTAAAGCAATAATGTCAAGTTTATTTGTTTGTCTAATGAGGTTTATTTCTTGCCAAATGAGTGGGTGTTTAGAGCCCCTAATATTCCAATAACCAACACTAATCATAAGGGATGTTTTGCATTTGTCTAGGCCGCCTGGGAGTTATGAAAGTGTGGTATTTTGGATCGCTCATTTGCTCACAAGAATTTAGAATCAGATGTTCTCGATTAGTCCTTAATTATTCTCTGCTTATTTGATATGTCAATCTTTGATTTTATTGTTTTTAAACTATCATACTCTCTCCGTTAAGAAAAACATGTCGTTTTAGGAGTAAAATCTTGTTAAGAAAAATATGTCGTTTTAGGTGTTTTGGTGTTCACTTTCTAAAATTACTCTTGTCATGATTAGATATTTGTTAGTTGTAGTTTTCAATAAAGTGAAAAAGTAAAGTAATAATTAGGGGTATAAGACTCTTATACCCCTAACTAGTGGACGATCCCGTGCTACGCACTGGCTTATATTCAAATTATGTAATTTTTAATCCTTTATTTTGGAAATAATTTTATTTAGTAGTCATTAGAAAGTAAGTTTTTAAAAACATATGGATTTTATAATTTTAACTGTTTACTACATATATAAATATAATTATTATATTTTTATCCATTGTTATCTTATTTTTCAATTAAATTAAATTAATCTATCTTTGTCCATTTATTCTAATTTTTTTTTTACTAAAATAGAAATAATATTATTTTTAAAATTTTCTTCCTATTTGATTCAAAATATAAATAATTTTATTTTATTCTTTTAGTTTTTACCTTATTTTATTCTTTTAATTTTCTTCTACAATTTACTGAATTTAAATTTACACTTAATGAACAATTAAAAATAAACACTTCCTTAACAATTGTGGTAGAAGAAGAGTTTTTACAAATTTGAAAAGAATGAATACTCAAAGATAATGATTTTTTTTTTAGAAACATGATAAATGGGCAATAAATGACCAAAAAAGCTTACTTTACTATAGAGTAAGATTATTACTTTACTTTTTCACTTTATTGAAACTACAACTAACAGATATCTAAGAGGCTTACTATTAGCACGGCGAATTTATCGCCCTTTACACGGTTTGCATTGCGGACTGAGAGTTTGCAAAATCCGCAAACTCACATTCCGCGATTGCAATTTATTTTTTTAAATTTCCGCAACCGCGCATTGCGAGTTTGCGGATTCCGCAAACTCGCAATGCGCGATTGCCAATGTTTATTTTTTTAAAAAAAATTCGGGATATATATCTTACGGAGTATGTTAAATGCAATTATTTCCTAAATCAAGATTTCGATAGATATATTTGGATCGATAATGATATTTGACGAAATCCCGTAGATATCAATTTTGGATCGATAATGATATTTGAAGATATCGCATTTCAAAGATATTTGAAGATAGATATATTTGGATATTAATATATTTTATTTTCTAGAATATTCGTCAACGATCGCTATATATACCCTCTCCGTATTTAGAGCACAACTATCTCCACACTTTGGGTTCTTACGAAGCTAATATTTCCAACATCCTAAATTTTTCCCTATGTCGTCGTCAGATGAAGATGATATACCGTTCGATATAAACGGGATATCGTCAAATATCGTTAAAATTTATCTGTAATCTGATTTAGGATTGGGATTAACGTAGTACTCCCCCGATTTTTAATATAAGACATTTGACTTTTGAACACGTACTTTAAGGAGCTAAAAACTAAATAAAATATTAATTTTTCCAATTAATTATTTTACATAATAAGTATTATAATATAAAAAAATTAATTGAAAAAAATCAATATTTAATATAATTTTTAGCTCCTTAAACTATATGCTCTAAAGCCAAATGTTGTATATTAATAATCGGAGGTAGTGCATGGTAATTTGAATTTTATTTATAAAAAAAAATCGCAATCGCGGATTGTGAGTTTGCGGAATCCGTAAACTCGCAATCTGCGGTTGCAGAAATATAAAAATAAAAATAAAATTGCAACCGCAAACTCACAATCCGCGGTTGCGGAATTTTTTTTTAAAAAATTACAACCGCGCATTCAGCCTACGCGACTGCGAAGTCCATCCGTGTATCCGGCGAGATTTTCACCGTGCATATAGCAAAACCGATATCTAATCATGACAATAAGAGTATTTTTGTTTGTTTTTATTTGCTTTATTAAAAAATGTGCAAATGTGTAAAACGACATGTTTTAATTAACGGATGGAGTATCCTTTATTTTGCCTTTGCCATTTTGGCCTTTGCTTTGTAATACTTCGAGCTTGATTTTGGATATTCTAATTTCTAATGTTCATGTGGTTTAGCTTGAGGAGACTTATCGAGTAAACACCTCCAAATGGTGATTTTTGTATTGTTGCTTTCACCTGTTTATTTGAATGCTTGTCCGTCCTTATTTTCTTGCAAATCCAGGCTCTACTTTCTGTCATTTGAGAGCTAGAGTCTCCTTTTCGAGGTTGCATCCATTCTAGGAAGGTGTTGTCAATTTGCTTCTTGTCAAATGGTTTGTGAAAAGAGTTGTTTTGTACTTGTTGATGGAGAGTTTTGTTGTAGCTTTCCACCGCCCAAACCACAAAGAGTTTGATGGGGTTTAGGTGAAAGGTTTGAGAAAAAAGGTTGGGGTGGGTCTTGAGCCCAATGTTTGAGTGAAATTTTTGTTTGAAGGTTTGTTGTATTATTTTGTTTTTAATTATATGTTACTCCCTCTATTCACAAAAATTAATATTTTATATAATCCGTAGTTTTTAGTTCCTAAAAAACGCATTATTAAACCAAACAAAAAAAAATTTAGTTCCTAAAAAAATGTGTCAAAAAATCAAACGGAAAAGTTTCGGTGAACGAAGGGATTATTAAGTTAGGACTAGTTGGTTGCCCCTTCGACTTGTGAAGTAGTTTTGGTGCTTAACATTTTGCACACCAAGTAACACAACTGACCTTGGTTCCTTTCCATAATTGAAACTTGGAATTGGTTCCTTTAAATAAGGGCTCATTTCGGTAAACACAAAAAATATAATTTTCGAAAATTATTTTTCTAAGAACTTAATTCTCATCAATTTAAATTATAAAAATTAAGAAAATGTGTTGGGTTATATTTTAGAGCATCTCTAACGAAGATACTAAGCGCATGTTTGGCAAGATTTGCCAAATAGCTTTTTGGATGTGCCAAAAAAAAGAAGCTCCAACTCCTGGTGTTTGGCAACGTCTTTTTAAGGAGTTGTGGGAGTTGCAGGTGCAGGTGTGGGGAGCTTAAATTCTGTGAAAATGGAAGCCCATCCGACCTAGGTTCCTGAGTTTCTTTTATCAGGTCCCACAATTTTGTTCACTTTTACCCCTTGCATCGCACGTAGAGACTCTTCACAAAATCCAAACCATACCCATAAAAGAACATGCAATATAAGCAAAACCCCAATTTGCAAAATCAGCAAACAAGAAAAATCCAGATTTAATGCACCTTGGAGTGTTTGCAACTGTGGATCTTCCCCTCCAAATGCACCAAGAATAGCAACAGATAAAACCCAGTGATTGGAACACTGAATAATAGATTTCGGGGTAATAAAAGATTGAAATTGGGGGAGAAAGTAGATTGAATTGGGGAGATTACAAGAACTTGAGGAAATTCAGGAAAAAAAAAAGGAAAGGGTGTGAATAAACCTACCTCTTGGCAAGTGGAAAACAGAGAAATGAATGCAAAAAAGCATATAATGTTATGTTATAAAAGCGGAACAAAATTGTTCTTCAGCAAACAAATACAAATGGGTAGGTGACTCACTGACTCTCAATTGTTGATGGCATTTGAGTAATTATCATCATAAATACATCTCCCTAAACCATTAACCACCAAACACCATTCAGGTTTTTTACAAGGTTATTTTAAAAAATAAACTCCACCTCCCACAGCTCCATAAACCCCAAAAATAATCTCCACCTCCTAAAAAACACACCACTCTTAAAAAAGACCCCTTTTACCAAACATGCGCTAAAGTTGTCTTAGCATAATGTTTTGATTTAAAAAAAAAGTTAGGTGTATGGCAGATAAAGTTGTCTTGAATTGGGAGAAAGTTAACTTAAGAAGAAACTCATTTTGCCTAGCTAGGTTGTAACAAAATCTTGGATCCATTGAGGCACGAAACTAGAAAATAAAATTTGGATGGGCTAGATAGACTAAAATTTTCATATATTTATAATTTTCATTAACAAAACACTTATTCTAATAAATACATATTTTTATTTTTTTTTAAAAAAAATGGGGCGGACTGGAGCGGACCTCAGCCCGCCCCTAGTTCTGTGAATGGGTCCATTTGAAAGATGTTGTACACTTTGTTTTTTTTTAACATTGTTATATACTTCAAACCTATAAATTATAGGCTTAATTTAGTGATTGTAAAAAAAACGAATATAATTAAGTAAATGTCCACTTTTTAAACAAACTAGCCTATAACCCGCGCGCAATGCACGAGATTTTAAATTAATCTAAGTAAACTAATCATATTTTTCGGATGTTATCGTATTATTTATTGCCGTATTATGTAAATTTTTCTAATAATTTAAACTAAAAAAAACGATATTGCTAACTATTTTAATAATTTACTAATAATTTTAATGATTTACTAATAATTTTCTAGTACGTTATGATTATTATTTGCCTACTCTATTTTTTTTTTACTAATAAGTTTTGCATTTTTTTTATACCCAGACATCGGGGTTGAATATATAGTATGGTACCCTTGCGTAAAGTATGAGATTTATAAATTATTTTATACAATGTTCCCTATCATAATACATATAAACAAAGTTTAATTAGTTAGATAAAAAAATAAAATAATATTTTTCTTCATTATTTAAAAACCAGTTGATCATCTTAAAGCTAGTGAATGTGATGACATCATTGGGTGTAATCTGTATCTAGCTGTGCAACTGCGGTAAAAGCCTTAATATAGTATTTGATAGGTATATTTTTCAACTTTATCACTAGCTGTATTTTATTTTTCGAATATTTTTCAACTTTATCAAAGCATACTTGATATATTTAATTTCATTAATTATAAATAAATAAAATTTATATCAAATAACTTATATTTTCAATATATATAAGTTATATAAACTCTTAATTATAATATATTTACAATGTTATTTACATTTATAAAATGTAAACAATTTGAAATATATGCTAAATAAAAGTATCTACTACGTATATATTATGGTTGAATATTAAATGAAAAATCAATAAAATTTATTTCACTAATATATGGTTGTAAAAATAACAATTGAAATTTGATTCATTCAATTCAAAATTTCAAACGGTTAAAAAAAATGGTTTTTTTTCATTAAAAAAACGGTTTTTGAAAGACCGAAAGTTGTAGAATTTTTTTTAAAAAATTCTCTAAATACACATGCCAAATTTTAATTGGTGGTGTAGAATTATGTGTATCACCATCCGAGAAAGAGAGGGGCACAAAATAAGAGTTGATTAAGAAAGGGAGGGGTAAAATTGGAAAAAAAAAACATATTAGGCCGCCGCGTGGATAATCTAACTATTCTCCAAAAGACTTAGCTTTAAGATATAGGAGGATTAAGTAATTGTCCATAATTGACCATTTTACTCTTCCTTTCTTTTATCCCCCTTTTCTCACGGTTGGGATCTGCTGTCCCAAAAGGGACAACCCCGTGCGGTCCCTCCACACCCCAACCTGAAAAAAAAAAAGAAAAAAGAAAAAGAATTAAAATTTGAACAAAAAAGGAAAATAGTAAAATGTGTATTTTTGTGAGAAGGGATAGGGGGATAGGGGGGTTTATGAGACAGCAGATCCACACTGCTTTTCTCATCCCCCTTCTTCCTCTTTGACCATTTTCATTTTGATCTTGACCGGTTAACATTGACTATTCTGGTCAACGTCCAGTTTTGAATCTTTTGATTAGGGGTGTGCATATCCGGGTACCCGACACGAACCGGTTAATCGTGTCGGGTACCCGAAACCGTTTAGCCCAAAATGCCCGAACCGTATACGAACCATCTAAACCCGGGTACTCGACACGGTTAAGTTATTCGGTTCCGTGTCGGATACCGGGTTATCCGACACGAACCGGATGCTCTTTCTTTCTGTTTTTTTTTTGTACAGTAAAGAATTTCAGAGATGGCCATGGCAGAGAAGAATATCAAGCCCTAAAAACGATTGAAAGGAACACAACTACTTTGCACAAATCACAAATTTGCACTACAACAACTCGGAAATTCGCATAGGCCCTAAAGGGGGAGGAAAACAACACCAACAACGCTACAGATTCGAACAAATTGGCTCAATGTCGAGATTTAGGGTTGTTTACTTTGAACAAATTCGCACAAATTGGAGAAGAGAAGAAGAGATTCGAACTGGAGAAGGTTGGAGAAGAAGAAGAAGTGATTGAGAGGCTTGGAACCGGAGAAGAAGAAGAAGAAACGATTCAGAAGGGCGCCCAGATCTGTACTCGAAACTGGAGAAGAAGAAGCGCATGAGAAGCTCGAAACTGTAGAAGAAGAAGAAACGATTGAGAAGGGCGGGGCGACACCTTCTTCCATGGCGCCATGACGGAGACTCGGAGAGCAAGAGAGCAAGTGAGAAGGTGAGAGAGTGCATTGCCGCACTGGAGCCTGGAGGAAGGGGCGAACTGGCGAAGGGCGGCTAGGGTTTGGAGAAGAGAACATAGAAATATTTATATATAAAAAAAAAGACCAGGTTAAAAAGGCCGAACACAGTCTGAAAAAAGAAATAAAGCTTGGGGTGTGAGGAATCGAACCCGGGTCTTTTATGTGAATGCCCTTACATGGAACCAGTTGGGCTAGCGGACTTTACTGATACTTGTAGGATTTTATTTATACTAGTATTATACTTTCCAACCTAAAATTAAAATAAAAAAAAAATTTAAATGGTTCGTGTCGGGTACCTGACAATGTGATTTGCCCGACCCGAACACGAACCGTTTACAATCGTGTTTTCTCGGTTCGTGTCATTATCGTGTCGTGTTTTTTCGGTTTCGGGTTTTTTCGTGTCGTGTTGTCATGTTTTCGTGTCGTGCTTTTGGTTTCGGGTTTTTCTGCACACCCCTAGTTTTGATGACAGTTATTGGTGACATTTTTTTTCTGGTGATAGTTGATGGTGACATTTTTTTCTGGTGACAGATGTAAGTGACAAGGTTGATAACAATATGTTGTCACCACGTTTTTTTTCTTCAAAATATTCACTAAAAATAATTATTTAACAAAATATTAAAACTTTCAAAATATTTACAAAATTGTTCATTTTTTTGCAGGTTTGGCATAAAAACGCAGTCTCAGACCACGTTTTATTCACAATGTAAAATTTTGGAAACTGAAGGAAAAAGTGACAAAAATAATCAAAAGAAACGCAGTTCTAAATCGTGTTTTATAATTTTACCTTGACCGATCAACATTGACCATTCTGACCAACGTTTAATTTTGATGACAATTGTTGGTGACAATTTTTTTTGGTGACAATTGATGGTGACATTTTTTCTGGTGATAATTTTTTTGATAATTTATTTTTTATTTTGGTGACATTTGTTTTTTATATTATTTTTTTCTCGATATACTTATCACGTACCAATTGTTATCACCAATAACATAACTCTATCACCAAATATTATCATGAACCAGTGAAAACTGCCACCAACTTATAGTCAATATCAGTTGTTCCTACCTCCCTTTTTTATATTTTATAGTTAATTAAATGTTACTACCTCCCTTGTTTATATTTTATACAGTTTTAGCTCCTAAAATGGTTTTAAAAAGCCAAACAAAACTTTTTCGGTGAACAGATGGATTATTAAGTCAGGACTAATTGATTGCCCCTTTGACCATGTGAAGTAGTTTTGGTGCGTACCATTTTGCACACTAAGTAACACAACTAACCTTGGTTCTTTTCCATATTTAAAACTTGGAATTGGTTCCTTTAAATAAGGGTTCATTTCGGTAAATACAATAAATATATTTTTCGAAAATTATTTTCTAAGAACTTAATTTTCATCAATTTAAGTTATAAAAATTGAGAAAATGCGTTGAGTTATATTTTAGAGCATCTCTAATGGAGACACTAAGAGTATCTTAGCATAATATTTTGATTAAAAAAAAAGTCAGGTGTATGGCAGAGAAACTTATCTTGAATTGGAGGAAAGTTAACTGTAGAAGAAATGCATGTATTAAGAGCATTCGCACCCATGGGGTTCCCCTTTCCCTATAGGCTTCTATATCCTTACTTATGGATGTGGGATCAACCCTATTGTGGGAAGGGGAAGGGGAAACCTTGGTAGGATGGGGTAACCCCATCCCCTTCCTCAATCCCTTTTTGTTTTAAAGAAATAATAAAAGTGGGCCTTATATTTTGTTTATGTATTTTATATTTTGTGGATTAAATTTTGATTGGTTAAAAATATATGATGGGATATAAATATAATTAACAATAATGGTATGGGGTAAACTTATGGATGTGAGATAAAAATTATAAAACTTTAAAGGATGAGGTAAAGTTAGTGGAAAATGAGGTGTCAAAATATTACGAGGAGGGAGATGAATGGGGTTAACCCATGAGTGCTGATGCTAACAAGAAACTATATCTTGGAAGTCCGTGAAGAAGAGCATTTCGGCTAGACTTTATTTAGTTATTTTTATTAGTTTATGTTTTAGTAGTTTCTATTTTTTATATCTTTTTTTTATTAGGAAATAATTCGAGGTCGGACAGGCCCGGACCTCGAGAGGCCAACAAAGTCGGCAGACGGCAAGCCGTCTAAACATACAACATAACAAAAGAAAATACAACAAGGAAACAGAATACAATCACCTAATACAACATAAGAACTACACAAAATAAACCCGGAAAAACCCAGGCCCTAAACACACAAGCGAGCAGAAGGAGACCCGGCGTGGAGAAGTGGATAGCGAGCGCATGGGACAGCATAGCTGACACGATGTCTCGCCGCCGGAAAGACGGAAAGAAAAAATCCACGTAGGGCAAAGATGACTCCTGGGGAAGTGTGGATCACACGACGTTCCCCCCACCTAGATGAAGGATCTTCGGAGACCACGAACCCCACCAACACGATCACTTCAATCAACCAGGGCCGCAAAACTGCTCCTCAACCGAAACTAACCACGAATCCAGCAGACAAAACTCCAACCAACCCGAGAAAGTGAAGCACGACCGCGAGAGGACGAAGAGCGCAAGGAAAAACCGGAATTTATTTACGCAAGTTATTTTAATTTTTACTTTATTTTAATTTATTTTATTATACTATTTTATGTTTTAGCAATTAAAATTTAATATATTGAAGTTTTTTTTTTTTAGTAGCCTTGGGCCCAAAGGATACAACCCGGCCCCAAGCAAAGACTACTGACACCAGGAGCCCTGAAACGCCAAAACAGAAGGCTCCCGGCACCAGGAGATGCAGGAGTACCGCCACCGACAACCACCACCCACCACCCACCACCCAGTAAGAGATGGAGGAAAGGGACGCCGGAGAAGGAAAGAGAGCCGAGAATTGGCCAGGAACGGCCCCAACCCCCAACGACAGAAAGGAGAGGAGAATCAAACCGGCGAGGCAACCCCTCCACCCCACCAACGGTGAGAATCCGAGGAGGCCGCCAAATTCGACACAAGCCCAGGTGGAATCCGATGCCAACCAAGGAGCACAAAGGGATGAACCCAAGCGCCACCGGAGATAGAGAAAGGGGAGACGTCGAGCGACCCACATGGAGGAGATGGCAAGTCGGCGAATTTGCCACCAAGGAAGCCGATTGCAAACAATAAAGGGTAGAGGAAGAAGGTGAGACAGAGGAACGAAAGGCGGAACCGATCGAAGCCCCAAATCCAAACCCCTACAGTCGAAAACCCTTGCAGCGGTGAACGAAAGACGAGGAACAGCTAATTGTTTTCCGAGTACTCTCCGAGGAGGAGAATTAGGGCTCTCCGAAGAGAGATTTGGGCTCTCCGAAGAGATATTTAGGCTCTTCGAAGAGAGAGTTTTGATCAGAGGTGCGGCGTTGTGATAGTCGGCAAGGCCCATGGACGGCGGCCGGTGTTCACCTTTCTGAAGAAAGGTTTTTTTTTTCTTCCTCTCTCTCGGAGGGTTTTTTCTTCTTTTCGAGATATAAGCAATTACATTTTTTATAACTCTTATGTTGGTTGGAGTATAGTTATGGAATTACTTATTTAATAATTTCTTAGGGAATTTTCATTCATATTTGAGAGAGTTAATGACGGTAACGTTGTCTTCCTTGATTTTTATCTAAGTAGGTCCTAGTTCTTTTGTAGTATAGATGTCTTTTAAGAGAGCAAGTATGACCCATACTTCAGTTTTCAAGGCTAGTTGATTACTACACTTTTCATATACTATAAGGATACTTTCTCCCAATTAATTTCTAATGATGAAACCGATGGCGTTTTCTCTTGAATAAAAGATGCATCAGTCAAAATTTAGCTTACCGAACCCTTTTCCTGGCTTTTGCCATTTTATTCCTTATATATAGGTGCGCTCCGGTGAAAACCAAAATTTGTGACTTTATATATCGGTTCTATTCATAACCGGGTAGGTCCTAGTTCTTTTGTAGTATAGATGTCTTTTAAGAGAGCAATCATGACCCATACTTCAGTTTTCAAGGCTAGTTGATTACCACACTTTTCATATACTATAAGGATACTTTGTCCCAATTAATTTCTAATGATGAAACTGATGGCGCTTTCTCTTGAATAAAAGATGCATCTGTCAAAATTTAGCTTACCAAACCCTTTTCTTGGCTTTTACCATTTTATTCCTTATATATATATAGGTGCGCTCCGGTGAAAACCTTATATATCAGTTATATATATATATGTGCTCCGGTGAAAACCAAAATTGCGGTAAAAACCTGTGAGGACCGATTTTTTAGCCCGGTTCACTTGCTTTATAGTCCGGTTATGAATAGAACCGATATATAAAGTCACAAATTTTAGCTCGCTTATGAATAAAACCGGGCTATAAAGTCACTATGTAATTTTAAAACATGAGTTTTTTAGCACGATTTTTAGGCTTGATCAAACTATAAAGTCATGTGTTATTTTAAAGCTGGAGTTTTTAGCACGGTTTTTAGATTGAACCGAGTTGTAAAGTCACCGTGGGATTGGGGTTTTTAGCACAAGTTTTAAATAAACCAAGTTATAAAGTAGTCCTTGCGATTTTTACTACAATTTGAGGTTTTCATCGGAGTCAATCCCTATATATATACACACACTATGTCCATAGAAAGCAGATTCAGGTGCCCTTTCTTTAATTTGTTTCCATGAAAAAGATTGTTGTCACAAATTTCTTGATAAATTAGACGAATACGATTTGGTTAATCATGAATTAATAAACTAAATGTTAACAAACTCGTTAGAAAGAGCCAAATTGCTTGCACTGTAATATTAAATGCAAAACTAATAAAAGAAATTTTAAAAAGACAAAGAGTTAAATAATGAAAGTATATATTTGTTTATATCTTTTTTAACAAGAAAAATTGGAAAATGGAGAAAATCGGGGGGGGGGGGGGGGGGTGTAGTTCGACATCCGTTCGAATGCAATGTAGTTCAAATGCAATGTAGTTCGAATGCATCGATTCATTATTCGTTAATTATTCAGATTAATGAGTTGAATTTTGGTTTTTAGTGTTAATGAGTTGTTAATTATTCGGTGAAATTTGGATTATTATTCGTCAGTATATAGAGCTTTCGGTTTGACAAACAACATAAAAACCTCTCATCTACGACCGAATAATCATTCCTATACCACTGAATACTCATACATTCTATTGAATAACGTTGTTTATATTTCCCAAAAAATATGACTATTTTACCGAATAATATTTCAAAAGTGAATGCATAAAAATTAACTCAGAGTAAAAACTTAAATTGATTGACAAAAAATAAACATTATTCGGTAGTATGTGACAAATTATTCAGTAGAATTGGTAAAATTTGATCTGAAATGGATGGAAAAATGAAATATAACATTATTCGGTAGCATATGAAACATTATTCAGTGGAATGGGCAAGTTTTTCAAAACATCGTAGTCAAATCCGAAAACAAAAAAAAAAGCGCATCAAACCTTTTTAGGTGGGTCCCACCAATTTTTTTATTTTTAAAAAAATGAAACACTTATTTAATCATGGCCTTTCATTTCTTTCAATGAAAGACCCAGATTTGTACACAAGGTACCCTTATAGGGTGTGCACTATGGAACCACCCCTATATATATAGTGGTTCTAGAGTGCACACCTCTTAAGATGTATCTTGTGCACAATTATGGACCATTGGTTTCAATTGAATGAAGGGCTGAGAAAGAGCCACATTTCCGGGTGTTTTTAAAAAAATAAAAATTAAAAGCAATCTTTAACCCACAAAACAGATCGTGTAGCGCGTGAGATTTCTGGGAGAAACTAATTAAGCGTCTTCTTCTTCACCGTTCAGACTAGGGGATCCAAGGAGACTGAAACTTCGACGATCGGTGTACCCACCCTCACCATTTGTTTTCTTCACTGGCGGACCGGAGGCGATTTGAGGGGGAAAAGTGATCGGAGGCGATTCGAGGAGGAGAAGAGCGGCGGTTAGGCGGCGGTGCACGGAGGCGAATTGGAGGCATGGGTTGGTTCGGCTCGCCGCGCGACAGGCTTCCTATGGAGCGGATCGGCGGAGCGGGCAGTGTTGACGGCGTCGACGACCTCTTACCAGTGCTTCTACCGGAGATTTTCCTTGTTCAATTAGGGTCGACCTATCGGGTATGAAGCGTTTCCTTTGAACATTATTGAGTACCTTTCAATTGGGGTCGAGTATGGAGATTTCCCTTGTTAATTAATCAAGGGAATATGTGAATTTATTCTTCATCAATTTGTTTTTTTTTATCTAGTAAAAATAAGAATTTTACTGAATAATCCATCAATTATTGTTCATTGTATACGTTAAATTGATTGATTCAACCGAATAATTCTAAAAATTACTTATTCACAACAGGTATGCAATTATTCAACGTTTCTGTGTACATCGTAACAATAAGAATTCCACTGAATAATCTCTCAATAATCGTTCAATGGTATCGATTAAATCGACCGATTTAACCGAATAATTCTAAAAATTTACTTATTCACAACGGTTTTGCAATTATTCATCACTTTTGGGTACCTCGTAAAAGGAATAATTCCACTGAATAATCTTCGATCCCAATTATCGTTAAATATACGCGTTAAATCGATTGATTCAACCAAATAATTCTAATAATTTTCTTATTCAGAAACGTTATACAGTTATTCATCGCTTTCTGTGTACCTCATAAAAATATGGATTCCACTTAATAATCTCCTAGTTATCGTTCAATATACGCATTAAATCAACCGATTCAACCGAATAATTAACTTATTCACAATGGTTATGCAATTATTCATCGATTCTGTCAGTTGTATAATTATTCCTCTTTTCGGTAAAACATTGAATAATTATTTTATGAAAAATAATATCTTACGGTTATGGAGATTTAAATTTTTTAAAAATATTTCTAAAATCTTTATTAAAAAAAACGATTTCGATATGTTTCTACTCTTCATATAAAAAAAATTTTGGATATATACCTTTCTTTATTTTGCGGTCCATATTCCTTCCAACTACCATTAATAAATAAATAAAAAGTAAAAGATACCCCTTAATATTAGGAAAAATGTAAACGGTAGAACTCTAGAAGCTTATAAAAAAAATGTAAAAGCTACTAGTAAAAGGTAAAAGCTACATTTAATCAAGAGGGAATTAAAGGAAGTAACCCTTGCCCGGTTTGATTTGCACGTCTAACCCACTATCCATTTCAATTTGCAAGGGCTAACCCTCCCCCCTAAAAAAATTGCACCCCAGGCGGTAAACATTACCTGGAGTAACCGGTGGTGCCTCCCTTTCCTTTGCCTCTCTCTTGCCCCAAATCGATAGCATAAAATCAGGGAGAGAGAGAGAGATGAAGGCCGATCGAGTCCACAAGGACAGGGAGGAAGGCGCGCAGGCTGGAGCTCGACGGTGCAGATGTGAGGGAGAGCTCGGCGCTGGAGCGGGATTTGAGCGAGAGTAAGGGAGCAGAAGAACAGGGAAGCCATAGGAGCTCGGAAAACCTAAGAAAGCCAGTGGGAGGGCTCGAGGACAAGAAGGGAGAAGGAAGGGGGTCGAGGCGCGGCGCAGGCAGAGGCGGAGGTACTACAAATGCAGTATGTAGCTTGCTTCAATTTCTGATTTCTTGAGCTTGATAGGTTTACAACGTCTTTTTAATTTCATTATCTTTTTTTTGTTGTTCTGAGGGTTTGAGCTGAATTTCGGCTAGGGTCTCATGGTCAATGTTGATGCAACACGACTTTTTGCATACCAAAACCGGATCCGATGTGAAAGGGACTTTTTAGTTTTTGGTGTGGTTGTTTTGGTTTATTGAATTAATCTATCTAGATTCATATCTGTATGTTTCAGAATCAGTCAAAGGTCTTCATGGAGGCTTTTTGCTTTTCTGCGCTTGGTGGCTATGTGCGGTTGAATTCAGCCATAAATTAATGCAAATTGGTGATCAATTCTATGGTTTTCTTTTTAGGTTCCTCTATGGTTTGTACCTGCAATAGCTATAGAGTTAATGTAAGTGCAAGTTCTTGTGCACTGCAAAATTTAGCCTTGACTACATACTATAGAGTTAATGTATGTGCTTTTCTTGTGTCATGTACATCGTATTTAAATGACATGTTTATAGTAGTTCATGTCATGTACACCGTCTTTGAATGACAAGTTCGAATTTTCCATAATTACAGTAGGTTAACCTTGTTACTTCCATTACGCAAGTTCAATAGAAAAGATGCACTAAATATGTTGGTAAAGTTAAAGCTAAGAACCCATGGTTTCCT
Organism: Persicaria tinctoria; assembly: GCA_037127255.1. NCBI lineage: Eukaryota > Viridiplantae > Streptophyta > Magnoliopsida > Caryophyllales > Polygonaceae > Persicaria > Persicaria tinctoria. The sequence continues at coordinate 32,583,694 of JBANSL010000012.1, read as the reverse complement.
ACTGGACACCATGTAGTTGTCTACTGGACACGCTATGGTTGTCTACGGGACACAATTTGGGTCACCCTTTACAACACAACGTCATGTAAATATTAACTGGTGTCATGTACAAACGTTGAGGCCGGAATGATGAAATAGATGGGTGACAGGTAAATTTGATTTGTATGAAATTGACCTAACACGACAACTGTAAAAATTAACCGCCCACCTATAATTCCCCACTGGACACCCTATGGTTGGCTTGGAAGTGAAGCAAGTGAGTTTTGACATGTCAAGTAAAAAAATTCATGTGTCAAGTAAAATAGATAACGTGTCATGTAAATCCGGTATGGGTGAATTGTTTTACATGACATGTGAATTGTTTTACTTGTCACCCAGTAGAATATACATGACGCCTATTTGATTGTACATGACATCTGTAATGTGATTGCAACCCCGGATGATTTTTTTTCTTCAAATTATATAAAAAAGGGAAAAGGAAGCATGTATACACTCATGAGTCATGACGCCTATTCGATTGTACACTCATGATTTTTTTGTTAGCAATTACCTGGTGCGAGTGAAAAGAATGTCATTGAGACGAACGAACTGAACACAGAGCTCTCTGTATTTGTCTTTCTTTATGAATGTTCCTTTACTGTCAGAATCATAATTGCATAGTTGAGTTCTTTCTTTACGAAACCATCTTCATATGAAACAACTAATCAACAACAAGCAACCGGAACAATGATTTTGCAAAGTCGGCAAAAACAAAGCCTTTGTCAAAAAACTGAGAGCAACAACTGTCCATATTTCCACTGTCTTAGCTTGTTCCAATAAGAACTCGGAGATTTTGATCAAGTTAAAAGGGAGAAAGAAGATTTTGAGTTTTCACTACAATAGCCCGGAAGAGAGGAAAAACCTAAAACGTGTCCAGCAGACAACTGAATGGTGTCCAATACGAAACCACATGGTGGACAGTTAATTTTTACTATTGGCATGGTCACCCTTTACAACACAACGTCATGTAATTAATAACTTGTGTCATGTACAAACACTGAGGTTGTCAGGTTGGAATCATGAAATAGATGGGTGACATGTACAAACACTGAGGTTGCTACATCACCAAATTATAGGCAATTTCATATCAAAATAAATCAAAAGTCAAGATATTCATCTTCTCTGTGTGTTGAATTCATCATAAGATGGGTTTTTAACATGACAGGTGATAGGTTTGACATGTCACCTACGTAACTTTACATGCCAGTCAGAGTGAGCGGACTTACCCCAGAAATCATCCAAGGCTGAATTTGAAACCATGTTAATCTGGCTTCAGTAATGAATTTCCCTAATTTTTCATTCTCTGGGAACCTGTCATGTTAAAGGGTATAACCTGACATGTTAATAGCATTACCTTTCATGTTATTTTCTTTCATTAAGGAGAAGAGGATCGATTCGCATTACCTGTCATGTTAAAGGTTATAACATGTCATGTTAAAGTGTATATAACCTGTCATGTTCGTAGCATGGCCTGTCATGTTATTTTCTTTCATTAATAGCATCACACACAAAGAAAAAGGAGTTTAGTAGAAGGAATTTCGAAGCCTACCAAAGGCCGTTTCTGGTTTGTCTGAGCTCAGAGCGCTCTTAATCATATGGACTTGCCTAGACTCTATTCCCAATTCCATAGTTTCCTTTTGTGGACACCTTTTTTAAAATAAGTCATGCTTGGCTACTGATTTCAAGGAAGCTACGCTTTTCAGTGGATGTTTTTCAGGACACAGACTTTTATGTTTATGTCCAATGCTTATCTACCGTGCAGTCAACCATGTTCCAGGTCAGTATGTGGAGTCAAACTCTAGAGCTTTTTGGTGCTCAAGTTTACCCTGAGTATATGATCAGAGAGAGTTTCTAAGAGAACCCGCCATCTTGAGGCCCCTCCTGTTTTGGTTAAAAAATTGGCATAATTTTTAAATGATTAAACAATCTCTATGTCCTCTTACATCTGAACTGCAAAGTGATGTTAAACATACTTATTGTTTATGCAGTAACTTACAAGGCCTAGTTAGCTATTTGGTACGGTAAAAATGTGCTGATACAGATGTCTAACTGTGATTTCTTTATGCTATAATTTGGTGATGTAGCAAGCTTGACTTGTTTTAAACATAAGTTGATAGTCGGCGTCGATTAATGAATAATAAGCCTACATGGGAATTGAACCCACATCTTTGTGTATGACCGCAATGCTCTCCCATTGAGCTAATAGGCTATATGTGAAGAATATTTATGTTAAAACATACCTAAATGATTCAATATTTTTTTTTGGTAAATCTGGAAGCACAAGTCAGTACCAAGCAAACATCTACATAGCACTTTACCATTGAATCTCACATCAATAACCACATCCTATGCATCAAACAATATTCAGCAGATAAGCAATTCATTCAAAGTATAAGTCTCTTCAATTCATTCCATAGAAACTGAAGAAGGGATATGCAATTCACGTGTCAAGTAAAAAAATTCATAAGTCAAGTAAAATACATTATGTGTCATGTAAATTCAGTATGGATGACAGCAAGCGTTAGTGTTTCATATTCCCCTCCTTCTCTACATATATTGCTCCCATACAAACTGCAAGGACATATCATAAATCCAGAATATGAAATACAAATTTAATAATTCTTGAAATACATGAAGGCTGACGCAAATAAGTAGAATAAATCCACAACAGATCAAACATACTCGTGTAAATGGTGAAAATGAGGCTCCATGTCTGCTATATCTTTTCCAAGATGCTTTTTTGTAACGGCCCAGGATTATGATTCTCGAGTTACGTTTCGAGGGATAAAACCCCTCGTTAGGATCTTGCGCCCCGAGTACATGTTGAAGGTTTGAAACCAAGGATTCGTAGTTTAAAGTGGGATTTCGCACCCAAATCTGGAAGGTCCGTTGGAGAACCCGGGGTAAACCCCTATACCTGTCCTAAGTCTACAACGTGGGAAATCCTTTATCATGCAAAGGGCGTAAGTTCTGAAAGTGATACAACCAGTGCCACGGCAGAGCCGGGTCAAAACAGAGTATAATTAGGGAGAAATCCCAAAAGCGTGAATCTGGTGAAGTCAGGTTTCAAACACTCACTCTCCGCCATAAGAATGGACCCCGTCACCATAGCACAAAATCAAGCAGTGTATCGGGTACCTGAAACTATACCACTAAGTCAGGCCAAGAGTCCACCCGCGGGTCCTCTGACCGCGCTGAGGACATATAATACGTCTATACCTAGAATAAAGATGCCTTCATGCAGTACTGAAATATTAACCACACTATCATGTTCCTAACTCATATGTGCAGAATATTAAGTAAGGCCTTAACAAAGAATACCAAGTGGTATATCCCTCTTCTACCACCACCCCCTTCCAGGTAGGGTGGAGACTGGCCAGTTCGATTCGATAGCATCTCAAATCTCATCATCATATAGCATCTCAAATCCCAGTGGCCTACCCAAAAAACCTCCTTATAACTCCACTTCTTATGTCGCCTTCGCCAAGAGATCAATCCTAATCACTCAAAGTAAACGCTCATCTTGCCAAGGCGCCCTTTCGGGTTTTCACCAAGCCACTCATTTTTTTTCAAAGATGGTACTCACATAACAATCTCACTTCCCTCAAGCCTCATATTGCCAAGCCTAAGGCTTGCCAAACTACCTGCTTTTTGCTTGAGTCGCCCTTTCAGGTTTTCAACTCATCCCAGGATTTTGATTGCTTTCTATATTTTTTTTATTTTATTTTTTTATTTTTTTATTATTATTTTTTTTAATTAACAATTGCAGAATCTGTACAAAAATGATGCTGAAATAAACTATGTACAATGATATGTGAATCCTTTCCCTCCCCCATACTTGAATGATGCATTGTCCTCAATGTGTAAGAAGACAGAAATAAGTAGGGAGAGGAAAAACAGTAGGACTCACTGAGGTGGTGGAAAGTGGCGAGAGTAGTCCTCTCGCATACGGCGCAGCTCCTCCCTCATCTCTCTGAACTCGCCAAAGCCCTGTAAGATGTCGGCCTGCTGATGGAGAATCTGGGTCGTCACCGTCGTCAGACTCCCCACGTCCTGGCGTAGAAGGCCAATCTGATCAGTCAGGTAGCCCCACTGCTGGGGCTGCTGATGAGCATCCTGAGAAGCTTGTGCAGGCCAAGGGGTCCACTGATGCGTATCCTGCTGGCTCTGAAATGCCGGTTGAGAATCCCAACCGCTCTGAAATGTGGTCTGATAAGCAGGCATCTCCTGATATGGGTTCTGTGTGAACCCCTGTGTATCTGTCTGAACGAAAGTCTGCTGAGCCATAGGTGCATCCTCCATCGTGGCAGCTCCAGCTGTGCCACTGCTACTACCCACCTCCATGCGACGCCTTCTTCCCAGAACTGACGTCGGAAAGTAATCTGCCTCAATGTACCAGTCAGACCAAGACTCTGACCAAGGCAGGGGCTTAGGGAGCCTGAACTGATGCTCCTTCTTCTTGCCCGTGCACCAAATGGCTCCCCCATCCGGTGCAGTATCCAGCATCAGACATCTCCGTAGATACTCCTCTGTATATGTCTTTGGTATCATCTGTGGCTCCTCTAGCTCCTCCAAATCATTCTGCCCAACGCCTGCAGCAATGGCGACTCGAGTAATAAGGCCGCCTTGGACCATTTCTGGCCCAGCGGCACTGCGGTCCTTCCTGATCCTGTCGAGGCCATCGAAAAAGAGCCTAACCCAGTCAGGCGTATAATCTGCAGTCGGCACTGCGCTGTAGGCAAATCTCAAATGCGTCAGGGAGAGCTTTGTATCTGTAGTCAGCCCATAGTATGTTCCAGAAACGATTTTGCACAACATCCGGAAGACAGGATGAGTAATCCTGCTGTTGTACTCATTGCTGGTCAAGAATTCCTCTCCAGACACTGCTCTGAAGAATGCAACAAGGTCTGGGTCGGACGCAGCTGTGACCCATCCATCAGTTGGGGCTTTAGTAACCCCCAAGGCTCTTCGTAACCTAGCTGCAGATGCCCTGTAAGAGGTGCCATTGAATCTGAACTCAACCCCCCTAATTCGATTCTCCCCAAGGTAAACCTGATAAGTTGCGAGGAACTGCTTGCTCAGATCCGGGTATCCTACAACCCTCAAATCCAGAAAACCACTAATACCGGCATGCTCTAGACATTGCTCCATACATTCTAGCATCTGAAGCTTCTGCAGTGTCGGTCTATGCAAGTATTTAGTGGGACTAATGCAGCTAACCTTATTGTAAATCTCCCATTCCTCATTAGACATTTGTAACCCATTATCAGATCTACTCGCCTCCTCCTCCGATGAACTCATCCTCGATATATAAGACTACGAAATCGGAATCGAAAGAAAACAACGGAAAGAACTCACGAAGAACAGGAGAGGCTCGGCGCAAGGGCAGACGCGGGCACGCTAAAGGTGGCGTGGGCGCGTCGAAAACGGCGTGGGCGCGTTGGGTGCAGCGCGGCCGCGTCGGGTGCAGCGTGGCCGCGTCGGTTGTCAGACGTCTGGGGGGGTTTTCTGCAGGTGGCGTGGCCGCGTTAGGGCTGGCGCGCCGGCGGCCGGTTGTAGGTGGTGCTGGTGGAGCTTCGCCGGCGGTATGGGAACAGGGGGTGGCCGGATCTGGTGGTCCAAGGTGAAAGTGGGGTGTGGTGTGAGGAGAGAGAAGAGAGTGTTTGGTGAGGTGAGAGAAGAAAGTGATGTGTTTGGTGAGGGTGATGTGGGGAAGAGGGTGTGGTGTGTAGGGTTTTTGTGGGGGCTAATGGATCTGATGGGTTTGAAACTGGCGGGTTGGCCCGAAGTGGTTTTACCAGCCCGTGGTCGAATTTAATTTTTTTTTTTTGACGAAAATTAACACTGCGGGTGCAGTGGGTCCGAAATGCGGGTGCAATTCGTCACCAAAACTCCGTCTTTAGTACCTACAAGATAAAATAAAATTGAGTTAAAGAAAATAATGCAGTTCCTTGGGTTGCCTCCCAAGCAGCGCCTTTGTTTCATGTCGCTGGCTCGACCAAGCTGTTTTGGCTAGTCTAACTCCGCATTTGGCTCCTCCAAAACAAACTCATCCATAACCTCCTTTGTGAACCCTTCATAGTATGTCTTAAGCCTATGACCATTTACTTTGAACTTCTTTTGGCTATCTGGGTCATATAGCTCTACAGTTCCATGTGGGAAAACTTCAGCAACAATGTATGGTCCCCCCCACTTTGACCTGAGCTTCCCAGCGAAGAGTTTCAGGCGAGACTGAAAAAGTAGGACTTTGTCACCAACTTTAAAGTCCTTCCTATTGATGTGCTTGTCATGCCATGCCTTGGTCTTTGCCTTGTAGATAGCCGCATTATCATAGGCGTCCAACCGTAGCTCCTCGAGCTCACTCAACTGTAGCTTCCTGTGTTCTCCAACCTCGTCACTCTGCATATTGCATTGTTTCACAGCCCACCAAGCCTTGTGCTCCAGCTCAACAGGAAGATGACATGCCTTCCCATAGACAAGTCTGAAAGGAGACATCCCAATTGGAGTTTTGTAAGCAGTGCGATAAGCCCATAAAGCATCATCAAGTCTCAAACTCCAATCCTTCCTGTTAGGATTCACGGTCTTCTCAAGAATGGCTTTTATCTCTCTATTGGACACCTTTGCTTGGCCATTTGTCTGTGGATGATATGCGGTGGAAACTCTATGTGTGACATGATATTTCTTAAGTAAGGCAGTCACAGTTTTGTTGCAGAAATGAGTACCCCTGTCACTAATCAGCGCCCTAGGAATACCATGTCTGGCAAAAATATTGCTTTTCAAGAACCCTGCCACAACTTTAGAATCATCAGTCCTGGTGGCCTTCGCTTCCACCCACTTGGAAACGTAGTCCACCGCAAGTAAGATATATAAATTCCCACAAGAACTAGGAAAAGGTCCCATAAAGTCGATGCCCCAAACATCAAAGATTTCGCAAAAGATCATTGGTGATTGTTGCATTTCATTCCTTTGGGAGATATTCCCCATTCTTTGACACCTGTCACATGCCTTGCAGAAAGAATAAGCATCTTTAAAGATATGTGGCCAATAAAATCCAGATTCAAGTACCTTTCTAGCAGTTTTATTGGCACCAAAATGTCCCCCACATGCTTCAGAATGACAAAATTCAAGAACAGATCGTACCTCATTATCTGGAAGACAATGACGAATGACCTGATCTGCACAATGTTTCCAAAGGTATGGGTCATCCCAAATATAGTGGTTTGCTTCTCTTCGAACCTTCTCTGTCTGGGCCTTGGTATGACCCGGAGGAAATTCTCCACACACTAAGTAGTTCACAATGTCCCGGTACCAAGGACTGACAGAGTGAAGTCCTAGAACGGCCTGAGGCAATCGGAGAAGTAATGACGTGGGCGCGGCTGTTGTTGACGTCGCCGCGTCGATAAGCAGCGTGGGCGCGCCAGGTAGCAGCGCGGGCGCGCCAGATAGCAGTGCGGCCGCGTCGAAGGGTAGCGCGGGCGCGTCGGACTCCAGTGTGTTTTTGTGCTCGAGTCTGCATAATGTGTCGTCCGGAAACGTTCCTAAGATGGGTTTCTGTGACTCCGGCTTGTCCTCCTCATTCACCAATCTGCTTAAGTGGTCAGCCACCAGATTCTCCGCTCCTTTCTTGTCCTTAATCTCCACGTCAAATTCGCTGAGCAACAGGACCCATCGAATCAATCATGGCTTTGTCTCCTTCTTTGTCATCAGGTAGCGGAGGGCTGCGTGATCTGTGTAGATAATCACTTTAACCCCAAGCAGATACTGTCGGAACTTCTCTAGTGCAAACACCACAGCTAGCATTTCCTTCTCAGTGGTGGAGTAGTTGCGCTGTGCTCCATTCAGAGTCATGGAAGCATAATGGATCACATGAGAGGCTCTTCCCTCTTTTTGGCCTAGCACTGCTCCCACTGCATAGTCGCTCGCATCACACATAATCTCAAATGGGCGAGACCAGTCTGGTGCCTGAATGATTGGTGCACTAGTGAAGCGTCCTTTCAGTTGGTCGAACGCCTCTTTGCACTCTTGTGTGAGTGCAAAGGTCACATCTTTCTTCAGAAGCTCGCATAAGGGTGAGGATATCTTTGAAAAGTCTTTGATAAACCTGCGATAGAAACCTGCATGGCCTAGGAAAGAACGAACTTCGCGCACATTAGTAGGATAAGGCAGAGACTGAATTACATCAATCTTTGCCTTATCGACCTCAATACCCTTTGCAGAGACTATATGACCTAAAACAATTCCTTGTTCTACCATAAAGTGACACTTTTCAGAGTTCAAAACCAGATTAGTTTCAACACATCTTTTCAACACTAGTGCCAAATGGTTCAAACAAGTATCAAAGCTATCCCCATGTACTGTGAAATCATCCATGAATACTTCTATGAAATTTTCAATGTACTCAGAGAAGATACTAACCATACATCGTTGAAATGTCCCGGGTGCGTTACATAGTCCAAATGGCATCCTGCGATATGCAAAAGTACCGAAAGGGCATGTAAAAGTAGTCTTCTCCTGGTTCTCTGGCGCTATGGCCACCTGAAAATAACCAGAATATCCATCAAGAAAACAGTAATAGGGGCGCCCAGCAAGGCGTTCTAGCATCTGATCAATAAAGGGGAGGGGGAAGTGATCCTTCCTGGTTACTGTGTTCAACTTGCGATAGTCTATGCACACCCTCCAACCTGTTTGTGTCCTGGTAGGGACCAACTCGCCTTGTTGATTCTCCACAACTGTAATCCCTCCTTTCTTAGGGACAACTTGGGTAGGACTCACCCACTGACTGTCAGAAATTGGGAAAATCATGTTTGCTGATAGCAATTTCAGCACTTCCTTCTTCACCACATCCATCATGGGACAACTTGGGTAGGACTCACCCACTGACTGTCAGCGATGGTCCACCCCAATGCAGTTTTGTACTCCTTTAGAACCTCTACTAACTTTTCCTCCTGCTCCGCTGAGAGCTTACTTGACACAATAACTGGTAGAGTGTCATCAACTCCTAGGAAAGCATACTTGAGATGACTAGGGAGTTGCTTGAGTTCAATTTTAGGGGCCTGCACAATAGATGGAACAAGCACTTCGCTTGGAGTTAGTAGATTGGGGCCAATGCCCAAAAGAGTAGGGGACTCACCTTCCATATCCATATGGGCTACTAATTCCTGCATGTTAGATGAGATTGAAAAATCTGTATAGGACTCGTCAATATCATTCTCAATAATTGACTGCAACTCATCTTCCCTAGAAATATCAAATAAATCTTGAGCTAATGGTTCAATCACATCAATAGAGCACAGAGAATGGTCATCAACAGGATGTTTCATAGCCTTATAGAGATCGAATTCAACCTTTTCTCCATCAAATTCCATTGTTAGTGTCTCAGAGACACAATCAATTTTTGTCCTAGCAGTTTTAATAAAAGGTCTACCTAATAGAATAGGTGCATCATGCTTATCGTGTTCCATATCCAGGACAAAGAAATCTGCAGGAAAAATCAGTTTATCGACCATAACTAGAACGTCTTCAACTACTCCTTTAGGGTACTTATTAGACCTATCAGCTAGTTGCACAACTACTCCAGTTTCATACAAAGGTCCTAAATCTAGTGATTTGTAGAGTGAGTAGGGAAGGACATTTATGGAAGCACCCAAATCAAGCATAGCTCTATCAAATTTTACATCTCCAATGACACAAGGGATAGTAACCATACCTGGATCAGCACACTTTTTCGGCATTCTCCTCTGAAACATAGCGGAGACCTGCTCACTTACTTTCACCTTCTTTTTCCCTTTCAGCTTCTGATTCCTCTTTACTGTGCAAAGCTCCTTCAAGAACTTAGCGTACTTGGGCACAGTTTTTATCATTCTCAGCAGAGGAATGTTCACCTGACACTTGCTAAATGTCTCAAACAGCTCTGAATCATCGATTATCCTCCTCTCCTTAAGTGCCTCAGGGAACGGAGGCTTTGGTTTCTCTGATCCGAGAGGGGGAAAATTCGGTCGTACATAAGTATCGACATAGGGCTCAGATTCAGGCGGGATCGGAATCGACGTGGGCGAGTCTGACAATGGCGTGGGCGCGCTAGCATCAGGCGCGGGCGCGTCACTTTCTGGCGCGGGCGCGCCAGTGGTGGGCGTGGCCGCGTTGGCCTCCGTCGTGCTTTTCTCCTCGGATTCCTGACTTCTCAGCTCCTTTCCATTCCGAAGAGTTATAGCACTGACGTTTTCCTTTGGATTGACCACTATTTGAGATGGTAGACCCCCTGACGTCTTTGCCTCCATTCTAGTGATTGCTTCAGCCATTTGCCCCATTTGCTTCTGTATATCCTTTATGCTCGATTCAGTTGTCTGAACATGCGCAGTAAAGTGCTGTGTCAGGGTATTGAGCATGGACTCAGTAGATGGAGCGTTACTCTGCTGCCTCTGATTGTAGAGAGGTGGCTGCTGCTGATGTGGTTGGTTTGGTGGATCCCTCCATCTGAAATTGGGGTGATCCCGCCAACCTGGGTTGTAGGAGTTTGAGTAGGGGTCATGTCTGGGTCTCTGAGGTCCATTTCCACCAATAGCACTCACTTCAGCGGTGTCTCCATGGAGTGTAGGACACGCATCAGTTGGGTGGAAGTCATCACCGCAAAATTCACAAGCCTTGAGTTGTTGAGGAGTCCCTTTCAGAGTGAGTCTCCTAACCATATCCTTCAATTCAGCAATATCATTGGCTTGGTTAGAGTCTACCGAGTTGACTCCTTTCTTCCTGGTGGACTTCCCAAAATTCCTAGTCCCCTCAGCCATTTCCTGAATCTTCTCCATAGCTCCCTCTGGCGTGGCATTCAGAATATTTCCTCCGCAGGCGGCATCAATCATCCTTCTATCAGATTCTAGCAATCCCCCATAGATGTATAAGACTAGGTCCTTCGTGCTGTAGCCATGGAAAGGGCAATTAGCACACAGCTTCTTGAACCTTTCATTGTAATCATAGAGGGTCTCATCCTCCTCCTGCTCTATATTGCTGATTGCCTTCTTCAAGGTGTTCTCCTTCTTAGCAGGGAAGAATTTCTCCAGGAAGGCCTTGTGGAGCTTAGGCCAAATATCGATGCTCCTAGTAGGAAGGCTGTAGTACCAGTCATCCGCAGCATCGACCAGCGTGAACCCAAAAGCTCTCATCTTTATCTGTGCTTTAGTTATATTGGCCGGTTTCATGCTCGTGCACACGTTATGAAACTTCCCCATGTGCTTGATGGGGTCCTCTCCAGCCGATCCATGGAATTTCGGCAGTTGATGAATCAGCCCAGACTTAAGCTCAAAATGGTTGTCATCCCCTATAACAGGGATTGTCACAGCAGGTGCCTGCTGTGTGATGTTCGATGCTGTCAGCTCTCGCAGCGTCTGATTAGCAGCCATTGGATCGGGTTGGTGGTGTTGTTCTCTAAGACGGCGGTGGTATGTCCTGTCAATTTCCTGGTCAAAATCAACAAGATGGGGATTAGTAGCACGAGTGCGAACCATGCAAGAGGTTCGCACCAAAGTAGGTAATAAAACAAACAAGAACAAAGATTAACCGTTTCCCCGGCAACGACGCCAAATTTGACAGGCCTAAGGTCGTTATGCCAAATCAAAGTAAATTCCTAAGATGCAAACTATAACAAGTATAGTAGGTAAGTTAGGGTCGAACCCACAGGGAAACAGAATCAATTGTAATAGCAAGTATTATTACCCAAAAGTAACCGATTCAGGGGGAGTTTTGTGTGTGAGAAATAATAATGACAGAACAAGTTGCAATAAGAGGGTGTGAATATATGATGGAAAGGTATCACACCAGGTAATTATCCGCACAACAATTGAGATGGTTCATCATCGCATTCTATGAATCTCAAGTTCTAATGTCCAGTAATTGTTCTCAATTCAGATCGTGTAATAGCTTTTAGTCCTACCAGTCCTAAAAGCACTTACTACTAAATTACAAGGGAAAACCTTCACCAAATAATAAAGCAATAGCATTCAAGCATGAATTATAGTGAGATACAAGCGATTCCAACAACCCGTTAGAATAGCTTGCAATCGAATCTCCCTCACAATATACCACAAGCAACCGCGTATGGTGATTGTGTTTGCTACAATGAATCTACAACCCCAAACCTGGAATTGTAAACCCTAGCAGTATGACTAGTATCGATAAACCTAGGTGATCAATCTAGATTAACCAATAATAAGCAATCAAGCAATAAGCTCAGGAGATCGAAACAATTAACAAAGGACGAACAAGAGTAGAATACTCACAACCAAATCAATTGAAGGCTTCAAAGAACCAAGTGCAACAAAGGAGAGTTAGTTCTCCATAGGGTTTGTGAGATGAACAAGAAGGGAAAATACGTCTCTAGAAAATAACATAATGAAATCTCTACTGCCTTTTCGGCCTATTTAACCTAATAAAGTCGGGTTTAACATCCCGAGGAAATATAATAATAAAATAATAAAACTAATAAGATAGACGGAATCGGATAAAAATCCGACTCCAGGACCGACGCGGGCGCGCTGGGTGAAACTTCCTTCTTCTGTCTTGTTAGCAGCGCGGCCACTTCCTCCTAGCAGAGTGGTCGCGTCGGGGGTAGCAGCGCGGGCACGCCATGTGCAGCGCGGCCGCGTCGGATGTCTTCAGTCCTCCAGCTGCTTCCGATCTTCTCAGCTTCTGTAACTTGCATGATTTCTTCAACTTCTTCAATATGCTCCGAATCCACAAGTTCACACAAATATCTCTCATAATGTCATGTAAATGATGACAAAAACTACTAAATGCGCTATGGAATATATCGCATATCATTCGCGCTCGAATGGGGCGATGGGGTTCCGGTGGCTTGCGGCGGCGCTGGGGAACTTCTGGGCTGCTCCGGCTGCTGGTGGAGGCTCCGAGGGGTGCGGAGGACCTTCCGCCGACGGCTCGTGGTGGAAGAAGGGAAGAAGAAAGAGGGGATGGTGGTGTGTGTGGTGGTTGAAGGTGCGGCAACGATAATGGATGATGGCGACGGTGATGATGCGTGAGGGTGAATGGTGATGAATGATGAAGTACAGCAGGAGACGGGGAGGGTTGAAGCATTTGAAGAAGGGAGTGATCTGAAGTGATGGGGAGATGGCGTACAAAAGAAGAGAGTTTGAGTAGCTGGCTCGGGTTACAGAGGAGTAGGGAGGGGCTGATGTGACGTTTACAGACGGGGGATTGGACAGGTATTAAATGCGGCATCAGTCAAATCAATATCCGGTAAAATAATCCCGAATACGTGATTTTCGAACCCGAAATTAGTTTCTAAATGTTAGTTTCCCTGAATCCCGCTTTCTCGATCAATTAGATTTTTAAAATCGAAAAGGATATCACCATCCGATAATTGTTTTGAATTCGCGAGGTAACAGGACGAAATCGTTCGTCAAAATTTTAAATTCGGGTCGGAATCCTTTAAACGAACTTTTAATTCGATTAAATTCATTTTTAATTCTCTTTTTCCGAAAAAAATTAGGATTTAAATACCTAAGCCTTTACATCATCCACCTCTATAAACAGGTCTCGTCCTCGAGACTAAAATCATTTTAAAACTTGGGATGAAGTTTGAAATTGGTGAGTCCAAGGATCATGCTATTGATTCAACAAATATCTCATAGGTGCCCCTATGAGATCTTCGCAGTACCATTGCCATAATCATAATATCCCCAATAGGTCATAGAAAGAATGTGATATGGGCCCTTACCACAACCTTACTTCGACTTCTCGGTCATATTATAACTCAAAACATCACAACGTTCTCTTTAAAACACCGTACAAAACTTCGAGTCGAATGTTAGTCAAAAGCATTTATAACCTCTCCATTCATCCTACCATCTACCTCTAAAGGCTAATCTCATACTCTCTTCCCCGGTTCCAAGTCAGAATCAAGGTTCAACAGTTCAATTTCTATCATTTTCATCATCAAGCATCATGTATATATATCGAATAACAATAGTACCTCATGTCTAATAGCATAACATAATCACCTCAATAATAGCCACATACCATAGCATATCTAGCATCGTATCATATATGGTAGAATTTATCACATCATCTCACGGAAGTTACACACCATATCTATCAGATAAGCACGTTATATCAATTAGATAGGTACATCATACTCATTCTAACTACCAAGCGTCATCGCATTAGAGGCAAACAACTGCTTCCGTAAAGTAGCATTCCACCGACTTCAGGGATAACTATGTTAGTACTAATAGTTCCCTATTGTCAACGACAACACATCAGATAATCAACATCGTTATAGCATAGAACTCGCACAACATTCAGCCCCAAATAAAATATACACTAGATCACTACCTCTTGAGAATCTCCCTACACTACTAATCATGACGAGACACGACTACGACTCACCATCCCTTGCACTAAGATCAACTTCACCGAGGTCTACCAACTCAATCCACTACCAGTTCTAGACACCATTGTATCCTCCTCACATACAACCTTTCTAGCCTCATAACTATTCGCAATCAAGGCCGAATACCCCAAACCAACTAGTAGGTATCCCAACTCCTATGCCATCAAGCCATCTAAGGGCCAATCCATTTCGTCATCCCGATCTCAAGTCTTACCTTCCACTCGATCATCTAAACAATTTCTTGGAGTTCCCAATCACACGGTTTTCTGATTCAACAAGCTTAACAACTCGACCAACTACGTACCAAGACTCCTTATCAAGCGCACCCTCGTCCTAGGGGTTCTCTACCGGTCCCACCTTCGCCTTCTCTGAGAGATCCCAAGTCCCTAACTAAACCTCCCTCACGATGATCTAGACGCTTCTTACCAATTAATTTCGTTTACTCTTTCTAGGCTCTCAAGACTTAGCCCGATCATCATCTCCTAAAGAGACATCTCGAATCACCTTGCTAACTTAATCATACTTCCCACGCCACTAACTACTCTCACTAACCATCCACCTCTAAGGACCCAACTCATGCCGATAATCCCACACCTGACACTCCCGACCAATTCTAACGCAGAACCCAACTAGTTGTACTCCCAACCACAAATCACCATGATCCTCAAGCCGACCCACTCTAGATCCTCTTCTCAGCATACTCTACCTAGACTAGTTCCTTCAACTCCGCATGTTTTCCCAAATTGCCTCAGATCACGCTTCCTCAAACTTTGAAATCTCTACCGCTTAAACCCTTATGTACCGATCATCATTTTCACCGAATTCCTATGACATCCTCGTTTGAATTTCCTAAGTACCGCAACTTCACCAGCCTTCTAAAATCTCTTATCCTCTAGCGTCCTCAATACCTTCTGTTTTGCCTAGTTCCCAAATTCATGCTCATAGTCTCCCTATCTCAACCTTAAGCTCATGGTCTTACTAGAAATCTCAACTACATCCTTGCCTATCAACTACATGCTTGCCGAGCTACTAGCCTTTCCTCAAAGGTTCATCTCACATCCCCAAATACCTCAATAGCCACAATAACCTCCACTCATAAATCCCGATTCATGCCAAAATCCTCCAACCACGCATCTAGAAATCCTTCACTCATAAATTACCCAAGCAACCTCATACTACTCTTCCTTGATAATTCCTCAACCTCATCCTTTACCGAAATCGCTCCCACTCACAGCACACACCACCTAGTCCCGAATCCTACGGTTTCTCAGATGTTCCTTAATCGATCATCCTCGACACTGCCCACGATCTGCTCATAGACTATCTAGACACCTTCATTGGCACACCAATCCGTCTCACAACACCTCCCTTCAAGAATCCCCCGATCAACTCCTAGCTCGTCCATCCACCTCTAGAACTATCCTAACTACCTCTGCCCATACCCAATCTCAAGACCACCCTAATGAAACTAGTCTAGACCTCAGCCAGCCACTCTCTTATACTACCCGCACACACTACCTACTAGACTACCACTTTTCACTAGGACATTTCCCTCGAAGTCTCGCCATACTACTCCACCCCTCACCTAAAACCTGTCTGGACTCAACTATACTCACTAACCACTATCTTTGACCAATCCCAACTCACTCGGGCCACTCGGCTCTATCCAAGATAACGCATCCATCCAGCACACCCTCTCACTCATCTCATGACCAAGAACAAAGACTTCGATCCCACTGCCACTTTTCGACCTCGCTTACCGAAGAATCTCTTGACTCATGCCCAACAAGAAGCACCACCACATATATAACCCATAACCTACTCACCAGCAAGTCAGTATACCAAGCACCAACGCACATCATCACAGAAACAAGTTATTCAGGCAATCATTGCTACTGGTTCAGCACATCCATCAACAAACATTCAATTATGTCAGTTCTAGGCCTATCGCACAACATCCATTCCGATTAGTATAGAAAAATCCACGATTTGAATTAAGAATGATCTTCCTCGTGTTAGTTGGGAGGATCCTGTTCAAGACTACTTTCTTCGAAGTATGTTCGTCCTTTTGCCATTGGTGACGTCATTCCTGGAGTCTATGGGTCATGGACCCATCACACTTCCGTTGCGCCACTTCGGTGCCACTTGGTCGTCGGTCATTCCTTGCATGTTGGCGCTCATTGAAGGATCGCAAGGGTTAGAAGTTATGGAGATAGGGGAGAGACAACGGAGGACAACACAACTTCCTTAAGGGTTCAGACATGGACCAGGAATAGGGACGACGAGACCAAGGATAAGATCACAACCCAAGAGTTACAACGATGCCCTTATAATTGTGGTACATAAACACATAAAAATCAAGAGATATCATCACATTATTTTACACTAGTATGTACCTATCTCGAGGAATATCGATTTATGCATTGATAACACGTTCATGTAATCATCTTTATATGTGCGCAGAACAAGCTAGCAACCTATCATTTCATTCACCAATCATGCTTGACAAACTAAGAACATGTATGCATAGACTGACATGAGACATATATGGCATAAGTTATGCAAGACCTATCAATCATCACATGATATCATATGCATGACTTATCACTCAATTAGATACACAATTAAGCAAGTCATAATATTACGGAAAGCATGCTAAGATGTACCCTAAAAATCATGCTAAGGGTATGGTCAGTTCATGCAGGGTTGGTACAACAACTATCTCATCACATACATCCATATTCGCATAGTAAGACTAGGATGTCACACAATCATACGAGAGCCTATAACTGGGAGGTATATGTCTGACATGATACTAGCAATACTCATTAAACATGTACACAATCAATGAATTCCAATTAGGTTAATCTGGCATGCTAAGTCATCTGATTCACGTGTTAAACATGCAACGAGAGTTGGCCACACTATCATGGACCTAGTTCATAGAGAGACGGTAATCATGGGAATTCAATACATACGACACATACATCCACTCATAAGTGCAACTATGTAAGGTACCAGGCAAGTCATGCTGAATTATACTAATATAACATGTCATGAAATCACAAGGAGGCTATCATTATAACTTGACAGAATTCTCTAAGGAAAATCACCGACTCACCACCCCGTTTCCCCGTGGGACGCTAGTATGACTCGCTTGACACAAGGACATCTATGTTTGGAATACAAATAGGACTCAAGTCAAGAGGAACGGACACTCTCGACCCTTGCTAACACATCCAAGTGCTTTGGTGGGACGGACGATGGAATCGGGATTATCAAGGGGGTTGTACTATGGAAGAACTATTCTGACAAGACAGAAAATCTGATTACATAAGAACAAGGTTTCCTCCCGCTATCCCATTTGCACATAAAATCAATTACATATTCAAGTTAAGGCATTCCGATTAGTTCGCTATCCTAAGAACAATAACACTCAACACATAAGCAATCAACAAGATTAATATAATCCTCTTCGAGGAGGATTGCCCTCGGGCCCAATTGCATATATGTATATATAAACGTAAGCATAGAGACGATCTATGTCGTCCTTCGAGGGACGGCTGACCGGAGGGGCAAAAACCTCACGGCTTCCTAACTAAACACTCCAACCTCCGTGGAGTTCCCTTGAGTCTTCTAGGCCCATCTGTAAATAAAAGCTAGTATTTTGCCTACCGTTCCACGAATTCTACATCCATAAGGGATGTCTACCGCTTGGGTCTCTACCCACGAGATTATTTCCCCTTTATTCATTTTAGGTTTGATTCCAATTAAATTCATTTTGCCCTTTTCAAAAAAAACTTCAAAATCATTTGAAAACATTGGGTCATTTTCAAAACCATCTTCAACCTATTGTACTCGGATTGCAAAACCTCAGCTCTGATACCACCTTTGTAACGGCCC
Source organism: Persicaria tinctoria (assembly GCA_037127255.1). Taxonomy (NCBI): domain Eukaryota; kingdom Viridiplantae; phylum Streptophyta; class Magnoliopsida; order Caryophyllales; family Polygonaceae; genus Persicaria; species Persicaria tinctoria. The sequence continues at coordinate 32,565,351 of JBANSL010000012.1, read as the reverse complement.
AGGATTATGATTCCCGAGTTACGTTTCGAGGGATAAAACCCCTCGTTAGGATCTTGCGCCCCGAGTACAGGTTGAAGGTTTGAAACCAAGGATTCGTAGTTTAAAGTGGGATTTCGCACCCAAATCTGAAAGGTCCGTTGGAGACCCCGGGGTAAACCCCTATACCTGTCCTAAGTTTACAACGCGGGAAATCCTTTATCATGCAAAGGGCATAAGTTCTGAAAGTGATACAACCAGTGCCACGGCAGAGCCGGGTCAAAACAGAGTATAATTAGGGAGAAATCCCAAAAGCGTGAATCTGGTGAAGTCAGGTTTCAAACACTCACTCTCCGCCATAAGAATGGACCCCGTCACCATAGCACAAAATCAAGCAGTGTATCGGGTACCTGAAACTATACCACTAAGTCAGGTCAAGAGTCCGCCCGCGGGTCCTCTGACCGCGCTGAGGACATATAATACGTCTATACCTAGAATAAAGATGCCTTCATGCAGTACTGAAATATTAACCACACTATCATGTTCCTAACTCATATGTGCAGAATATTAAGTAAGGCCTTAACAAAGAATACCAAGTGGTATATCCCTCTTCTACCACCACCCCCTTCCAGGTAGGGTGGAGACTGGCTAGTTCGATTCGATAGCATCTCAAATCTCATCATCATATCGTATCTCATCATCATATCATATCTCATCATCATATCGTGGATCTTGTGAAAAGAAAGTAAAATGCTGATAATAGTAAAGATGTTCCAACGACCCGAATGACTCAGGACGAACCCGATGGAGCTGGGTTGTCCTATGACCCTATCAAGGATTCTAGGACTCACAAATAACGGCCGTTCTGCATTCAAACGCATACAGAATAAGAATGCTCATTCGTAAGTGCAATTCCTAAGCATGATACTACATGGCATGCTCTTATGCATATGAAACACCTACATACTATATGATACATCAGGCAGGAGGTACTGGTTACTGAGTAAGCCCCGGAGGTACTTACCTGGCTAGCAAATCGGCAACAGAACAATCCATCACACAGTATTCAGAATCAAAGAGTATCACCTAGTACATAATGGAATATACATAAGTCTACATCCAACTATTAAGCACTCAAGCACACCTCAATCAATAGAACAAGTAACATATTATGAAAGTCATTTCATCGCATCATCCGCTCCTCAAGACCACATCGGCCTCCATAATCATTCAACCAATTCTGCATGTTCATATACATCATTTCCACATATACCTCAACGGTTAATCAAAATCATAAGACATAATTTGTGTGATATAAAATCCTACTAGGTCGTCATAATTATCCAACATTTAATCTCATATAATAATTCACCACAAGTCATGCTATTAGTCATACATATCATCAAACGATCATATTATCATGCTAGTTAGTCATCGAATAAGTCTTATTCCCAAGTTAGTTTCAAAACCGTTTCAAATCCGAGTCAAACGGTTAGAAATCCCAATTCATAAAAATGTTAGCAAAACTTTTTTTTAATTATTTAATACATCATTTCCTAACTTGAAATTCATTTTCTCAACTTCCCTTTTTAATTTGACGAATCCGAATATTTTATTTAAATCCCAAATGATTTTATAGATATTTGAAACACCATTTTATCAACACTTTTATAGAGTATTTCTAAATCCTTTATGAAATAATTTCAACCCATTTATATTCGATAAAACCACCCCTTTATAAATCTCCTGAAATGATACTTTATCTTTTAAATCCTCAAATACTATTATATTATATTTTAATTACCGTTAATTAGTTAAATAATAAACGGATAACCCGAACCGTACCGAACCCGTATAAATAAGAGGGAATTTGTTGAAAAGGCCCTTTAAGCATAGTTGGTTAGCTAGATAGGCCCATTAATTGTTTTTTTAACATGCTTAGCCCATTAATTGTTTTTTTAGCTTGCTTAGCCCTCTTAAACGGTCAATGGTCAACGTTGACCGTTGATCGTCGACCGGTCAACGTTGACCGTTGACCGTCGACCGGTCAACCCATTTTGATGCCAACTTTTTTTTTTTTTTGATGCCAACTTTTTTTTTTAGTAATGCCATATTTTACCGTTTTGATGCCAAAATTTTATGGTGACAATTTTATATAATTGATGGTATAAGAGCTTAAAACGTGGAATCAAAATATTGTCACCTTATTGTCACTATTCTAATGAAATGATTGGATGACTTTTTTTTAATGCCACTTTTTTAAAACATTGATGACATTTTTTTGTGATGTCATATTTTAACGTTTTGATGCCAAAATTTTATTACATTTTATTTTCACTTTGATGCCACTTTTCTAATTAAATTATTGGATGACACTTTTTTTAAACTTTGATGACATTTTTTGTTTACTCTAATGTCACGTATACCATTGATGCCATTTTGAAAAATTTGTATCACATTAAAGAAAAAAATGTCATCAAAAATACTACTTTGAAAAAATATCATCAAAAATATGGCATCACGGTAAAAAAAAATATTATCAAAAAATTGACATAAAAAAGTGGCATCAAAGTGAAAATAAAATATAGTAAAATTTTGGCATCAAAACGTTAAAAATATGACATCACTAAAAAAAAAAGTTGGCATCAAAAAAAAAAAAAAGTTGGCATCAAAATGGGTTGGTCAATGTTGACCGGTCAATGGTCAAACGGTTGACCATTGACCAACCCACCCTATTGGGAAGGGGCCTAGGGCAAAACTAATTAAATTGATTTAGGGGCTAGGTGACTAATTGAATATTCAAAAAAGGCCCAATACCAAAATCACCCTATAAATAATCCCACCCGGTCAAATATTAAACAATTAATATAAACTTGCAGGGCCCCACAATACGTCTTCTTCCTCCTAATTGAAATGGAAGCTCCCGCCGGCCATCGCTCACGGCTCACATGCGGCTCGACGTCGCTCGCCGGCCACCGCGCCCAGATGCGCCCTCATCTCCGCCTAGTCTCACGTCCTCGTCCTCGTTCCATCCTCGTCTTCCCAGCTCGCTCGTCTCCGCTCGCACACGACTCTCGTTCGCCCCCTCGCTCGCCTCGCCTCGCGCTCGCTCACGCCTCTCCCGAGCTCGTCGGAGCTCTCGATCTCACCAGAGTCCTCGACTTTCTCCCAGCCTCCCACACTCAGCTCTCACTCTATTTTCCCGACCAAAAGGAATGAAAGGAATGAACGGTATAAGGAAGGGAAGGAACGAAGCTCACCGAGGGATTTCGCGACTTCGGAGCTCTCGATCGGAGTTCTGGGCTTCGTCGGTGGCTCGCGATGGCTCGTCGGACCTACACAGGACATGGGTGAGTGTGATGGAGGAGCTCGGGGGTGATTTGGATCGGAAACGAGGGAGAACGGCTTACCGAAAGATTGTTCGCGCTCGAATGGGGCGATGGGGTTCCTGTGGCTTGCGGCGGCGCTGGGGAACTTCTGGGCTGCTCCGGCTGCTGGTGGAGGCTCCGAGGGGTGCGGGGGACTGTTGTAATGATATATGTTTATTTCCCTATGTCTTGCTTTCATATGTGTTACATGTAATATTGTTATATGCTTGTAAACATGTATGAGTGTATGATGAGTATACATATAACATATATTATATGCTTGGATATACATGGATGCACAATATATGATTAGGCTCGACTGAGTTGTATTGAGTCGAGATCGACTTGATCCTCTAACGAGTCTAGTACATATTTGTGGAGTGATAATGTATAACCTATAGTATATATAATATATGTATAATATGTATGACATATAGTTAGAAGGCTTACCCCGGATGTGGGCTTAAGGCCCATTCCCAAGCCCATAAGATCTCTGACGTTAGACGAGCTTGGCGGCCTTTGGTGGTCCAGTTGATGAAGCGTAGCGTTTTACCCTTTGCTCCACTTGAAGATCCGAAGCCCTAGCTATATAAGCTCGCTAGCAGCTTCTGGATCCTTCAGTTCAGCTCTCTCTCTCCTTCGTCTCCTCTCAAATGCTCTCAAAGGGTTCTAGGGTTTCTAGGGTTTCCTCCTGGCTCCTCCCCGACGATTGTGACGACGAAGGTGGTGGTTGCTCTCGGTGATCTCCTGGTGGTGGCGCGGCTAAGCTCCTGGCTTTGGTTGCCGCTTGTCTCACGTCTTGAGATCTAGGGTTTGAGAGTTTCGAAGAGATCTTCGAACTCCGATCATCCCACACAGGGGGATCTTCTTCTCTTGTGTCTCTGAAACTCGTACATGCTTAGATCTAGGGTTTACTTTTGCATTGCTTGTTTGTAACCCTCTGTTGAACATTACCTAGTGGATTCGGCCTGTTCTTGAGGCCCCGAGGACGTAGGCATATCTTTGCCGAACCTCGTAAAACTCTGGTGTTTGTTCTTGCTCTTGCATGTTTGTTTTGAGTTTCTTGTTCTTATCTCTCGCTTCCGCATTCAATCACTTTCGTTATCTATCGAATCTCGATTCAACAAGTGGTATCAGAGCTTGAGTGTCGCGTTTTCGATTTCCTGGCTCATTGTTGAGTTCTAGGGATAGGTTACAGGTGTAGGGCCTCGGGCTGACCTAAAAGGCGACATCGTTGGTGCAGCACCCCCCCTACACGACATACCACTGCCTTGTTTGCTTAGATCTAGGCTTGTGTGTTTGCGATTCTGTGCTCTGCTCTTGGATTCAAGGTTTTCTTGAATCTTTTGCGTGATTTACTGTGTTTTGTTAAGTCCTTAGGTTCTTGACTATAAATATGGGTGAATCTTATCGCTTAAAGCCCTTCAATGGCACTACTGACTTTGCTATGTGGCAGGTAAAAATGAAGGCCATATTAATCAAAGAAAACTGCTATGAAGTGCTATCTGGACAAGTGGTATCAGAGCTCTGGACAAGTGCTATTAATGTTGAGGCTCTTAGATGAGGTGGCTAGGCAAGTTCTTACTTGCAAAACTGCTGATAAGCTCTGGGAAAAATTGGAGGAATTATACTTGGTAAAATCACTACCAAGTAGGGTAAATCTCTTCAACAAACTCTTCAATTATAAAATGTCTACTACTTGCACTCTTGCTGAAAATCTTGACAGATTCTTGGCTATTACCCAAGATCTGGAGATATGTGGTGACAAAGTTGATGAGACTCAATTGTGTGTGTTGTTGCTTAATTCTTTGCCTGCACAGTTTACTACTTTTGTTGATGTTGTTCAGTATGGTACTAATAAGTTGACTCAAAAGAAGCTTATTGACTCTATCATACAGAAAAATGAAAATCTGAAAGTGTTTAAAGCTATAAATGGAAATAAGACTGACCCTAAACCTGAAAACAAAGATCAGGTTCTTATGGTGAAGTCTAAGTACAAAGGCAATAAGAAACCTAATCAACAGGAAAATAAAGACAATAAAACTGATTCTGTGTCTTCTGATAAATCCAATGGTGAAAAACCTGATAAATCTCATCTTTTATGTACTTACTGCAATAAAACTGGGCATCTTGAGAAACACTATTTTAAGAAGAAAAGAGATATTAAAGCTGGTAAGAAACCTAATGTGTCTGCTATTTGTGAATCCCATCCTTATGTTACTCATGAAGTTCTTGCATTATTAAGTGACACTGATTCTACTACTTGGATTTTGGATTCTGGGTGTACCATGCATGCTACCTTTCATAAATCTTGGTTCTTTGAGCTTAAATGTTTTGATGCTGGTACTGTTATACTGGGTGATCACTCTATTCTTAAAATTAAAGGTGTTGGATCTGTTGCTTTAAAAATGTTTGATAATGTGATTAGAATTATTAAGGATGTTAAATGGGTTCCTGATTTAAGGAGAAACTTGCTCTCTGAAAGTACTTTTGAAGAATTACATTATGACATGTCTAGTTCTAATGGTGTTAGGATTATTTCTAAAAATGGGAAGCCTGTCATTAAATGCTTTAGAAAGAAGGGTCTTTATGAAGTGTTGGCCACTCCTGTTTTGAATTATTCTGCTTCTGCCTTTACTGCTTCTGTGCATACTATGTCTCTGCATGATACTATGTTGTGGCATAATAGATTAGGTCACATTGGCAATAAAGGCTTAGAACACCTTCATAAAACTGGCATTATTAACTCCAAACCTTGCATGATTGATCTTTGTGAAAATTGTATCCTAGGAAAGCATGCTAGAAAAGGTTTTAAGCATTCATCTTATGTTGCTGCTGCACCTCTTGAATATATTCATTCTGATTTGTGGGGACCCTCTCCTGTTCCTACTGTAGGTCATAAGAGATATTTCATGTCTCTCATTGATCACTACAGTAGGAAGGTCTGGGTCTATTTGCTTAAAACTAAAGATGAGGCTTTTGAAACCTTTAAAAACTGGAAAGTTGGAGTTGAAAATGAAACTGGCCTTACTGTTAAATGCTTAAAAACTGACAATGGCCTTGAGTTCTGTAATTTTTTGTTCAATGAGTACTGCAAGTCTAATGGTATTAAGAGACATTTAACCATTCCTGGAACTCCCCAGCAGAATGGTACTGCTGAGAGGATGAACAGGACTCTCCTTGAAAAAGCTAGATGCATGTTTATCTCTTCTGGTTTGAAACATTGTTTGTGGGGTGAAGCTGTTGTGACTGCTGCTTATCTGATAAATAGGACTCCTTCCTCTGTTATTGATTTTAAAACTCCCTATGAGTTATGGACTAAAAGATAGCCAAACTTAGACCACATTAAACCCTTTGGTTGCACCGTGTTTTCTTATGTTAACCAAGGTAAGCTTAATCCTAGGTCCCAAAAATGTGTGCTTTTGGGTTATCCTGATGGGGTTAAGGGTTATAAATTGCTTCTTGTCCAACCTTGAGTTTATAAAACTATTGTGAGTAGGAATGTTTTTATCAATGAGCATGAATTTCATTTTAAGAAAGCTTCTCCTGTTATCTCATATGCTAATTTGTAGGTACAAGAGGATCAATTCTTTGTGCCTAAGCACAATGATGTTGATTCAGATGATGAGTTTGACAGTGGTTTTTCTCCCACTTCTTCCTCTACTCTCTCTACTCATGATTCTTCTCTGTCTACTTCTAATGATGCTACTGTTTCTGATGATATGCAAATTGATGTTGTGCAACCTTACCAATTGGGTGGGGAAGCAAATAATGAACCTAATTCCTCTTCTACTTTTCCTATTTCTGTGAATGAGGATGATGTTGTCATTTATGTGCCTGAGTCTGGTTCTGGTTCCTCTAGTTCTTCAGCCTCTGAAGGGCATGACTTGACTAATTGGCAGTTGACTAGGGATAGGAGTCCTAGGACTGTTATACCAAATAAAAGGTTCATTAATAAGATTGTTGAGTTTGCTTGCTTAGTTTCTGATGTTGTGAAAGTGTTTACTCCTGAAACTTATGAACAAGCTATGAAGTGTATTCACTCTGCTAAATGGAAACAGGCCATGAATGATGAGATAGAGTCTATGAGGGTGAATAAAACTTGGACTTTGGTGCCTAAACCTGTGAATGCTAGATTAATTGATTGTAAATGGATCTACAAACTGAAAGATGGCATTTCTAAGTCTGACCCTCCTAGATACAAAGCTAGGCTGGTTGCTAAGGGTTTTACCCAAAGAGAGGGTGAGGATTACAATGAAATATTTGCTCCTGTTGTGAAATATAAAACCTTGAGACTGTTGCTTGCCATGACTGCTGTTTATGACTTTGAATTGGAACAAATGGATGTTAAGACAGCTTTTCTACATGGTGACCTGGATGAAACAATTTATATGAGACAACCTAAGGGCTTCATTGATTCTGTGCATCCTAATCATGCTTGTTTGTTAAATAAATCCATCTATGGTTTGAAACAGTCACCTAGACAATGGAATATCAAGTTTGACAAATGCATGAGGTTCAGTCTAGGGTTTAAAAGGAGTAAATTTGATACCTGTTTATACTTTAAAGGTGTCAATAAGAGTCCTGTGCTTTATGTGCTTTTATATGTGGATGACATCTTGCTGATTTCTAAATCTGTTGATGCTATTCAAGATATTAAAAGGAACTTACAAAAGCATTTTGACATGAAAGACTTAGGCATTGCTAAAAAGATTTTAGGCATGTCTATTATAAGAGATAGGAAGCATAAGAAACTGTGGTTGCATCAGTGTGATTATGTGCATAAGGTTCTTGAGAGATTTCATATTTCTGGTGATAAGATTAACAACATTCCTTTAGGTGCTCATCTTGATCTCACTAAAATAAAAGGTAAGTTGTCTGTTGCTGAATTGAATATTATGAAGTCCATTCCTTATGATGCTGCTGTAGGTTCAGTGATGTACTCTATGATTTGTACTCGTCCTGATCTTGCATTTGCTATTAGCACACTTAGCAGGTTCATGTCTGAACCAGCTGAGAAACACTGAGTGTCTATGAAATACTTGTTGAGATATTTACTTGGCACTGCTAACCTGTCTTTGTTATATGCTGAACACTCCTCCTCTTATAACTTACATGGCTTTGTGGATGCTGATTATGCTTCTAACAAGGATACCAGGAAATCTATTACCTCCTATGTGTATACATGGGTAGGCAATTGTGTTTCCTGGAAATCCCAGCAGCAACCCATTGTTGCTCTCTCATCCACTGAAGCTGAGTACATAGCAGCTACAGAGGCCTGCAAGGAGGCCATCTGGCTGCAAGGTATCCTTAAGGAGATAGAGAGGAAGCACTACACCTCTGTCTTACACATTGACAGTCAAAGTGCACTCTATCTCTGCAGGGACCCCATGTACCATGAGCGTACTAAACATATTGATGTTAGATACCATTTCATTCGTGAGAAAGTGGAAGATAATGTCATACATGTTAAGAAAATTGATGGTAAGCTTAATCCTGCAGATTTTGGCACTAAAATTGTTCCTTATGAAAAGTTTGTGTTCTGCAGGAACTTCCTCCATTTGGAGGATTTCCATGGGTGATCCTTGCATGTCTGGGCTGATGACGGATGGCTTTGAGTCCACTCTGTTTAGGCTATAGTCTGCCTAGAGCAAGACTTAGAAAAATAGAGGGTGATTTGTTGTAATGTTATATGTTTATTTCCCTATGTCTTGCTTTCATATGTGTTACATGTAATATTGTTATATGCTTGTAAACATGTATGAGTGTATGATGAGTATACATATAACATATATTATATGCTTGGATATACATGGATGCACAATATATGATTAGGCTCGACTGAGTTGTATTGAGTCGAGATCGACTTGATCCTCTAACGAGTCTAGTACATATTTGTGGAGTGATAATGTATAACCTATAGTATATATAATATATGTATAATATGTATGACATATAGTTAGAAGGCTTACCCCGGATGTGGGCTTAAGGCCCATTCTCAAGCCCATAAGATCTCTGACGTTAGACGAGCTTGGCGGCCTTTGGTGGTCCAGTTGATGAAGCACAGCGTTTTACCCTTTGCTCCACTTGAAGATCCGAAGCCCTAGCTATATAAGCTCGCTAGCAGCTTCTGGATCCTTCAGTTCAGCTCTCTCTCCTCCGTCTCCTCTCAAACGCTCTCAAAGGGTTCTAGGGTTTCCTCCTGGCTCCTCCCCGGCGATTGTGACGACGAAGGTGGTGGCTGCTCTCGGTGATCTCCTGATGGTGGCGCGGCTAAGCTCCTGGCTTTGGTTGCCGCTTGTCTCACGTCTTGAGATCTAGGGTTTGAGAGTTTCGAAGAGATCTTCGAACTCCGGTCATCCCACACAGGGGGATCTTCTTCTCTTGTGTCTCTGAAACTCGTACATGCTTAGATCTAGGGTTTACTTTTGCATTGCTTGTTTGTAACCCTCTGTTGAACATTACCTAGTGGATTCGGCCTGTTCTTGAGGCCCCGAGGACATAAGCATATCTTTGTCGAACCTCGTAAAACTCTGGTGTTTGTTCTTGCTCTTGCATGTTTGTTTTGAGTTTCTTGTTCTTATCTCTCGCTTCCGCATTCAATCACTTTCGTTATCTATCGAATCTCGATTCAACAGGGACCTTCCGCCGGCGACTCGTGGTGGAAGAAGGGAAGAAGAAAGAGGAGATGGTGGTGTGTGTGGTGGTTGAAGGTGCGGCAACGATGATGGATGATGGCGACGGTGACGATGCGTGAGGGTGAATGGTGATGAATGATGAAGTGCAGCAGGAGACGGGGAGGGTTGAAGCATTTGAAGGAGGGAGTGATGTGAAGTGATGGGGAGATGGCGTACAGAAGAAGAGAGTTTGAGTAGCTGGCTCGGGTTACAGAGGAGTAGGGAGGGGCTGATGTGACGTTTACAGACGGGGGATTGGACAGGTATTAAATGCGGCATCAGTCAAATCAATATCCGGTAAAATAATCCCAAATACGTGAATTTCAAACCCGAAATTAGTTTCTAAATGTTAGTTTCCCCGAATCCCGCTTTCTCGATCAATTAGATTTTTAAAATCGAAAAGGATATCACCATCCGATAATTGTTTTGAATTCGCGAGGTAACAGGACGAAATCGTTCGTCAAAATTTTAAATTCGGGTCGGAATCCTTTAAACGAGCTTTTAATTCGATTAAATTCATTTTTAATTCTCTTTTTCCGAAAAAAAATTAGGATTTAAAAACCTGAGCCTTTACATTTTTGGAGTCCAAGCATATAACTGCAATCTATGACATGAGGATATGAATTGCCATGAAATCAAAAGAGAGGTCCCTCCTTACCTTCTACGAATGCAACTACAAAAAGAAATACAGATTTGTTTTGATTCAATTAAGATGTTGGAAATGAGAAGCATTTTCTAGTTTGTGGAAATACCTTCACTAATATAGCTCTAATGCCATTTTTCACCTGCCCAAATCATAAAATAAAAAAGACATCATTAGCAACTACATGCATTCTAAACTTAACTTTGAATTAAGAATCTTAATAAGTGATAAGATACTAGCTACGATTTCTTCAAGGAGTAGCCTCTGATCTTGCTTCCAAAGATATGCCAACGAAACAAGTCCCAATCTTGAGCACACACTTTCTACTCTTAATCTCTGGTAATCAGATGCAATTGCACCAGAAGAGACTGCTGTGTATGGAGGGTATTTGTTGCTTTATTTCATTAGCAACTACAAATATTCTTGCAGCTCTTTCTTCAGCTCTTCAAAAGCAACTTCCTGCATATCCAGGAGGGTCATTTCTAATCGGGTCAATAGGGGGCACCCGCATACACATCCTGGATGTGCGGCACCCGCATACACATCCAGGATGCGCACCAGGCGGCATGCCCGCGGACGATTTCCGCGCTTTGCCACACGTGCGGAGTGAATGATTTAAAAAAAAAATAAAAACGTAATAATAAAAAAACAAATAGAATAATAATAATTGAATTTGATTTTAATTTATTTATAAAAAAACAAATAAAATAATAATAATTGAGTTTGGTTTTATTTTATTTATAAAAAAAAACAAATAAAATAATAATAATTGAGTTTGATTTTAATTTCTTTATAAAAAAAATTATAGTGTAATAAAAACATAAATTACAAAATTGAGTTTTATTTTAATTTATTTATAAATTTATTTATTTTTATATTTATTTATAGAAAAAATAAACACATAAATAATAAATAAAAGAAAATAATTTAGTTATATCAAATAAATAACATTAATACTTTAAACAAAAAAAATTGAGTTTTATTTTAATTTATTTATAAAAAAAAATTATAAGAGAGTACAAACATACATTACACAATCCTAGAAAAATATTAAATGAAATATATTAATTAATTTATAAAAAAAACAAATCAAAACATTAAACAATAAATAATAAATACAATTAATTGAATTTATAAAATAAATGAAATAAACATAAATAAGAAATAAAATAAAAATCATTTATTTTTAAATAAATAAGTTTATAAATAAATAAACAACAAATAAATTTATTTATATAGAACAAATAAACACATAAATAATAAATAAAATAAAATAATTTAGTTATATAAAATAAATAACATTAATACGTAATAAAAAAAAATTAAAACTTAATAATAACAAAACAAATAAAATAATAATAATTGAATTTGATTTTAATTTATTTATAAAAAACAAATAAAATAATAATAATTGAGTCTGATTTTATTTTATTTATAAAAAAACAAATAAAATAATAATAATTGAGTTTGATTTTAATTCATTTATAAAAAAAATTATAGTGTAATAAAAACATAAATTACAAAATTGAGTTTCATTTTAATTTATTTATAAATAAATTTATTTTTATATTTATTTATAGAAAAAACAAACACATAAAAAATAAATAAAAGAAAATAATTTAGTTATATCAAATAAACAAAATTAATACTTTAAACAAACAAAATTGAGTTTTATTTTAATTTATTTATAAAAAAATTATAAGAGAATACAAACGTACATTACACAATCTGAAAAAAATATTAAATGAAATATATTAATTAATTTATAAAAAAACAAATCAAAACATTAAACAGTAAATAATAAATACAAATAATTGAATTTATAAAATAAATGAAATAAACATAAATAAGAAATAAAATAAAATCATTTATTTCTAAATAAATAAGTTTATAAATAAATTAACAATAAATAAATTGAGTTTTAAATTTATTTATAGAACAAATAAACACATTTATAATAAATAAAAGAAAATAATTTAGTTATATAAAATAAATAACATTAATACATAATAAACAAAAAAATAAAAACGTAATAATAAAAAAAAATTGAATTTGATTTTAATTTATTTATAAAAAAAACAAATAAAATAATAATAATTGAGTTTGATTTTAATTTATTTATAAAAAAATTATAGTGTAATAAAAACATAAATTACTAATTTGAGTTTTATTTTAATTTATTTATAAATAATTTTATTTTTATATTTATTTATAGAAAAAATAAACACATAAATAATAAATAAAAGTAAATAATTTAGTTATATCAAATAAATAACATTAATACTTTAAACAAACAAAATTGAGTTTTATTTTAATTTATTTATAAAAAAAATATAAGGGAGTTCAAACATACATTACACAATCCTAAAAAAGTATTAAATGAAATTTATTAATTAATTTATGAAAAAAACAAATCAAAACATTAGACAATAAATAATAAATACAATTAATTGAATTTATAAAATAAATGAAATAAACATAAATAAGGAATAAAATAAAATCATTTATTTCTAAATAAATAATTTTATAAATAAATAAACAATAAATAAATTTATTTTTATGTTTATTTATAGAACAAATAAACACATAAATAATAATTAAAAGAAAGTAATTTAGTTATATAAAATAAATAACATTAATACAAACATACATTACACTCCCGCATCCTGGGTGCGCCATTTTGTTTTATTTAATCTTGCTTCGTTATTTTATTATTTATATTTATATTCATTTAAATTTGAATGTAAAATGTTATAAATAAATAATCAATTAAATAAAATGTTACAAACAAAAACAAAATATGAGAAAAATAAATAAATAAATATTTTTATATTAATTATAAATAACCATAATAGATACATCTATAAATTAGAAAAACAAACGTCAGCAACTATAATAGTAATTAATAGGGGTGGGCACAAATCCCGCAAATCCCGATCCCGTCCCGATCCCGGTGGGATTTAGGACAAAATAGTGAATCCCGTCCCGATCCCGTCCCGCAAAAATTATGCGGGACGAAACTCAGGACGATCCCGGTGGGATCCCGCAAATCCTGTCATGTCCCGCAAATCCTGTCCCGTATATTATTATAATAATAATATTTCAAAGGCTCTTCGGGTGGGGAAGGAGCCTGGGGGTATTCATCGCCTTGTGTCTGATTTGTTGTCCTGTAATTTTGATCTTTCTTCGGGCGATAGTAAGAGGAGTCACGAGGATCTGTCCATTAATCTATGCAAGAGAAAGGTTGGTGATGGTCATTTTTCTGCAGCCATTCGTATTCTCACGTCTTCGGGTGTTGCTCCTCATTCTGATGAAACTCTAAAAGAGCTTGCTGACAAACATTCGGTCTTTCCGACGCCTTATTTGCCTTCTGAGCCTATTGGTTGTGATGCCTTACAGGTTTCCAGGAATTTGGTTTTAGACAAAATTAGAAGTTTCCCGAAGGGCACTTCATGTGGGAAAGATGGGCTTTGCGCCCAACATTTGTTAGACGCTCTGAGCGGTGCGACAGTGGCTATCGCGGAGGAGGTAGTTGATTCTATTACGAGGGTGGTTAACCTATTTCTTAGTGGCCGTTGTCCTGCCTCCTTGAGTGAATTTGTCGCGAGTGCTCCTCTCACTCCTCTCCTTAAGCCGGGTGGAGGGATTCGACCCATAGCTGTCGGGTCGATTTGGAGGCGCTTGGTGTCCAAAGTGGCGGCCTCTTCGGCTGGTAAAACCCTTGGACCGTATTTAGAGGATATGCAGTTTGGTGTGGGTGTTTCAGGAGGCGGAGAAGCAGTGCTGCATGCGGTCAATCGATTAGTAGAAGCTCAAGGGTATGATAATATCATGTCTATGCTTCTGGTTGATTTCAAAAATGTCTTTAATCTTGTTGATCGTAGTGCTATGATTAAGGAGGTTCGTCGTATGTGCCCTTTCATATCCCACTGGGTCGAGTTTTGCTATGCACGTCCTGCTCGCTTATATTATGGTGATCATGTCCTATATTCATGTCAGGGAGTTCAACAGGGTGACCCTCTTGGACCTTTACTTTTCTCACTTACACTGCATCCGTTGATTCGTAAGGTCAAGGATAGTTGTGAGCTGAAGTTAAATGCTTGGTACCTTGATGATGGGACCCTCATAGGAGACACTTTGATGGCAAGTAAGGCGTTTCCCATCATCCAGGAGGATGGCCTGAACTTAGGACTTCACCTCAATGTTGATAAAACAGAACTATTCTGGCCGAGTGAGGACCCACGTTGTAGGGGAGTAGGGGTGTTCCCCAAGCATATTTCACGCCCGGTGGGTGGAGTTAAACTTCTTGGTGGAGCTGTTAGCTTGGATCTTTCCTTCTGCAAAGCAATGAGGTGATGATGAGAAGAGTTGTGAAAACTAATGCTCTAATGGAAACCATCAAGAAGTTGGACGATCCTCAATGTGAGTTATTGCTCCTGCGAGCTTACTCGTGAGTTTCTCGTTTGTACTTTGCGATGCGAACAACCCCGCCCCCATGTTTTATAGATGCCCAACGTTTTTTTGATGATTCTTTAAGGTCTTCAGTGGAACAGATAGTTACGCTTGGAGGATCAGGCTTCGGCCCTTTACAGTGGCGTCTGTCCACTATGCCCCTAGATTATGGTGGACTTAGGGTCTACACCGCTGCAGACATGCTGCATTACGCCTTTCTCGCTTCGAGGATCCAGTCCCGTGGTTTGCAGGATCGTATTTTGAGAAGCGCTGAAGTGACTGGTGATGGGTCCTCTTTTGAATTAGTGGTCTCCAGTTGGGTTAATGCTATCAATAAGGATGTCTTGGACATGTGTGTATTACAGCCAGCCCCCTGCCTAATGAAGAAAATGCCTAGCTGTTACTACAAAAATGTGGACAAGCACCTCAAGATAGACTTTGCTTTTACTGGGAGGGAAGAAGCTCTTATTGCGAATCTGAAGCTCCCTTTGGCCCAACAGTGGCTAAAGGCTGCTCCTATTTCCGGTCTTGGTCAGATCATGAATCCCGTTACCTTTCGCTCAGTTATTAAATACCGTTTGGGAATTGAGTTGTTCAGAGCGGGGTCCAAATGTTCGGCTTGTGAGAAAGGCATTTTAGATGCATGAGGTGATCGCGCACTTGCTTGTGCTGCTGATATTGGTGTTAAACATCGACATAATGTGGTGCGTGATGCTTTGTATGATGAGTGCTTGAAGGCCGAAATCTCTGTACGTAAAGAGGCGTCTACAAGTATGGTTGATGAGAAAGGAAGGGAGCTTCGACCAGCTGATATTCTGTTCTACAGCTGGTTCCAGGGCAAAGACACTTGTGTTGACATTACCGGAACTTCTATCTTCAGTTCGGCTGGTCTTTCAAGTTTCGTTCCGGGTAAAGCGGCTAGAGTTGCTGCTGATAACAAAAGGAAGAAGTACGAGGATATTTGCAAGGTCAAAGGTTATCACTTTCTGCCGTTTTCTTTTTCCACTATTGGTGACTTGGAGGATGATGCTATGGGACTTCTCAAGCGGGTGTGTGGGGTCGCTAAGGGAGTACCTGTATATAGTAGGGAGTTTTGTCACACTCTGACTAGAATTGCATTTAGTATTCATAATCTTCCATTTATTTATTATTAAAAATATATATATAATAATAATAATAATAATAATAGTAATAGTAATAGTAATTTTTATAATAATAATATTATAATATTATAGAATAATAATAATATATTATTAGTATTATTATTTTGAGAAAATATTATAATTATAATTATAATCATAATCTTCCATTTATAATAATAATATATGTTTATAATAATAATATTATTATTATTTGAAAAAATATTATTTATAATTATAATAATAATTTTAAATTTATAATAATAATTGATTGTAATAATATTATTATTATATAATATTATAATATAATTTAAAAATAATATTAATTTATAATAAAATTATTATTATTATATTATATTCTTATATTATAATTATATCATATTATTTTTTTCTTGTAAAGTATAATTATTTTATAATAATAACAATAAAAATAATTAATAATATTGATATTTTTTTAATTATAACGTGGCATTATTATTATTATTATTATTATTATTATTATTATTATTATTATTATTATTATTATTATTATACCCATTTAGAACTACAAGAGGCAAATAGCTATATACGGTATTTTTCCCAATTATCAATCGATAATGAGAAAGTATCTGATGAATCTCGTCTCAATCCCTTTCCGTCCCGATCTAGTAACATAATGTAGCCAAATATGTTGAGCATTATAATTAATTATATAATCATTCTATGAATTAATAATAGTATTATAATATTAATATTAATATTAATTATAATATTATTATTATTATTGAATAATATAGTTGAGAAGAATACCGTATTCAACATATTATACAAATTAATGAATTATGAAAACATTTTTCACTTTGCAAATTTATATAATATTTTATTATTTTTATTTGCGGGACAAGGCCCGTCCCGTCCCGATCCTGTCCCGAAAAAAAAGTGTCAATCCCGTCCCGTAAAAACTTCGTGGGACGAGTCCCGTCCCGGCTCAATCCCGTCCCGTCCCGTCCCATGCCCACCCCTAGTAATTAATATATCGATAAATCTATTTAATGTATTTCCATAAGTTTTGTGGTGTGCCTACACGAGGAGCTTGGGGTGATTTAACATCTGAACCTCGACCGATTCAGTGGAATGTAGAGAGATCTTCGGTTTAAGGCAACAAATTTATCACATAGTAAGTGAAAAAAATCTCAAAACAAAGTACCAAATTTGAAGAAGATTAGGACTTGATGAGCAATTGAATGTACTTAGATTTTAGATTCCCTATGCTGAAGCCAGTTTTGAATTGGGTGTGTTGAGATGAGGACTATCCTATGTTGAAGTCGTGCAAGGTATGTTTGTTCCTCGATTCTTTGGCTTTCCTACAAGTCTTTTGAAGCAATGGATCAAAATTACACACGAGAAAGCCTTTATCCAGGGAACTACATAGAGCGACCAATTTTATTATCTCGCATCGAACATCCAAAATCTCTTGTCCACTCCGGCAATGGCTAATCCAATCTCATACTTCTCCAACATGGTCTCATCTTTGCAGCCACTGATGATCAATCTCATTACCGCGAGGAGACCCATGAAAGGTGGCGTTGAGACTATTGCGAAGATGAAGGCAGAGGTCAAAGCGGTGGAAGTTAGTCGGGTATGAAGATGGTGCAATTGCGGGAGCGAAAGTTTGTGGCTTCAAGAAATAGTTCTGTAAACAACAAAAACCCCCCTTAGAGAGTACGTAACTAGGATGTGTGTAAACCTCATGCGCGTTGAGGATGTGCACACTCAGACATTCTACCAGGGCATTGTCTGCGCATTCAGGATGTGTAGGGTTTAGGATCGATCAATGAGTAGATAATATATTTTCCGATGCACGTCCCAACCACCCCTTTTCCGAGGTATGCAGACCCAAGTCGATTAACTCAAACCAGCACGACTATATATTATCAGCATCGAGGATTCTGTTGATTATTAATAAAAGAAGATTTGAAGCTCGAATGCAATCGCGTACCATTATATATGGACCATTAGTTGTGGACTAAACCCTAACTGAAGAACATAAACCTCCCCACCGAATTCAGCAAAAAATTGGAGACTTGACTACTCTACAAAGTACCGAATTTGAAGAAGATTAGATCTCGAAGAGCCATCGCGTACCGGAGTAAAGCTATCAGATATTTAAGTTACTAGTTTTAAGGAAAAATAATACAATTTCATATAATTTATAAAAAAAAATCAATATATATAAAAAATGATTTATTTATTCTATTTCATTTAATAAAATTGTATTTAGAAAATATTACTAAAGATGGTAAAATAATACAATTTAATATTATTTAAGTTATGAGAGAGTATGCAACTAGGATGTGTGTAAACTTTATGCGCATTTAGGATGTGCATAGACTGTCTGCGCATTCAGGATGTGTAGGGTTTAGGGTTAGTGTTTAGGGTTTAGGGTTTAGGGTTAGGGTTTAGGATCGATCAATGAGTACATAATATATTTTCCGATGTACGTCCCAACTACCCCATTTCCGAGGTATAAAGACCCAAGTCGATTAACTCAAACCAACACGACTATATATTATCAGCATCGAGGATTCTGTCGATTATTAATAAAAGAAGATTTGAAGCTTGAATGCAATCGCGTACCATTATGGACCATTAGTTGTGGATTAAACACTAACTGAAGAACATAAACCTCCCCACCGAAATCAGCAAAAAATTGGAGACTTGACTACTCTACAAAGTACCGAATTTGAAGAAGATTAGAACTCGAAGAGCAATCGCATACCGGCGTAAAGGTATCGGAGATTTAAATTACTAGTTTTAGGGAAAAATAATACAATTTCAAATAATTTATAAAAAAAATCAATATATATAAAAAAATGATTTCTTTTTTCTATTTCATTTAATAGAATTGTATTTAAAAAATATTACTAAAGATTGTAAAATAATACAATTTAATATTATTGAAGTTATAAGAGAGTACGCAACTAGGATGTGTGTGAACTTTATGCGCATTTAGGATGTGCACACATTGTCTGCGCATTCAGGATGTGTAGGGTTTAGGGTTAGGGTTTAGGGTTTAGGGTTATGGTTTAGGATCGATCAATGAGTACATAGTATATTTTTTGATGTACGTCCCAACCACCCCGTTTCCGAGGTATGAAGACCCAAGTCGATTAACTGAAACCAACATGACTATATATTATCAACATCGAGGATTCTGTTGATTATTAATAAAAGAAGATCTGAAGCTCGAATGCAATCGCGTACCATTATGGATCATTAGTTGTGGACTAAACCTTAACTGAAGAACATAAACCTCCCCACCGAAATCAGCAAAAAATTTGAGACTTGACTACTCAATTTTAAGAAGATTAGAACTCGAAGAGCCATCGCGTACCGGTGTAAAGCTATCGGAGATTTAAGTTACTAGTTTTAGGGAAAAATAATACAATTTCATATAATTTATAAAAAAAATCAATATATATATATAAATGATTTATTTATTCTATTTCATTTAATAGAATTGTTTTTAAAAAATATTACTAAAGATGGTAAAATAATACAATTTAATATTATTTATGCTATGAGAGAGTACACAACTAGGATGTGTGTGAACTTTATGCACAATTAGGATGTGCACAGACTGTTTGCGCATTCAGGATGTGTAGGGTTTAGGGTTAGGGTTTAGGGTTTAGGGTTTAGGGTTAGGGTTTAGGATCGATCAATGAGTACATAATATATTTTCCGATGTACGTCCCAACCACCCCATTTATGAGGTATGAATACCCAAGTCAATTAACTCAGACCAGCACGACTATATATTATCAGCATCGAGGATTCTGTTGATTAATAATAAAAGAAGATTTGAAGCTCGAATGCAATCGCGTAACATTATGGATCATTAGTTGTGGACTAAACCCTAACTGAAGAACATAAACCTCCCCACCGAAATCAGCAAAAAAATTGGAGACTTGAGTACTCAATTTTAAGAAGATTAGAACTCGAAGAGCCATCGCATATCGGTGTAAAGCTATCGGAGATTTAAGTTACTAGTTTTAGGGAAAAATAATACAATTTCATATAATTTATAAAAAAAACTGGAGACTTGACTACTCAATTTTAAGAAGATTAAGGTTTAGGGTTTAGGGTTTAGGATCGATCAATGAGTACATTCAGGATGTGTAGGGTTTAGATTTTAGGGTTAGGCTAGTGTTTAGGGTTTAGGGGTTTAGTGTCTAGCTTGAAATATTTTGCATACAAAACTATTTACAAACGTCAAAAATATGTTATTTCTCTGTATATCTAATGAGAAGAAATAAACACAATGAATACGTGTGAATATTGACTTAGATAAGTCGTCGATCGATAAATGAATACCTAATATATTTTCCGATGTACATCCCAATCACCCCGTTTCCGATGTGCTGTAGATTTTGGATTCCTTATGCTGATGTAAGTTTCGAATTGGATGTGTTGAGATGAGGACTATCCGAGATTAGCTAGATGGATCAATGTGAAGATTCTGAAAGACAAATACTTGAGGTATGCTATAGCTTGTGGCGAACAGAATTGGATGTGTTGAGATGAGGACTATTCGAGATTAGCTAGATGGAGTAATGTGAAGATTCCGAAAGAAAAAGATTTGAGGTCTGTTATAGCCTATGGCGAAAAGGTTGTATTATGTTTACAACACTGTTAAAAAACGTGAGCAACATGTTATTTATTTGTAAATGTAATGGAACAATGTGAAAAAGTATCGAGCATTCCGTTGATTAAAAAAAGAAGATTTGAAGCTCGTCCTCAATCGCGCACTATTATGAACCATTAGTTGTGGACTAAACCCTAACTGAAGAACATAAACCTCCCCACTGAAATCAGCAAAAAATTAGAGACTTGACTAGTCTATAAAGAGCACATAAAACATCATCCCCTCAAACTTTAACCCTACACGAGGATATGGAGGCAAGTTCTGGCCTCCCCTAAGCATCCTTATGCGGAATTGAAGAAGTTGCAGTTCGATCTCATGACTGTGAGGAGATTCATGGAAGGTGGCGGTGAGAATGGTGCAATTGTTATGTTTGAGCAGAAGAATGAGGCTTTAGAGTAGGAGAAGAGGTAGATTGAAAAGGAATTGATGGATCGTGTCATCAAACTGGAGGAATTAGTTGTGACCAGGCTCGGGACAGAGGCTAAGGGGAATGTTGATTTCAAAGACTCGGGTATATAACACAATTTGTTTCTCTACCATGTTTAAGATGTTAATTAATCTATTTTAATTCTCAAATTGATAAGATCCAACATGTTTAACTGAAAAAGATCATAAAAAATAAAATAAAAATTTTAATTTATAAAATTAAAAAATATATAAAACAATAAACAATAAATAGAATAAATTTATTTATTTACGTAAAAACAAATACAATTATAATAAAGTAGAAAAAAATATAACAAATAAAAATAAGAACAGTAAAAATGTAATAAAATAAATTTATTTCTGAATAAAAAACAAAAAACATATAATAAATTAATTTATTTACAAAAAAAATCAAATTTATTAATTATAAATAAATAATTTATTTATTTATATTTTATTATTTTTTACCAATTTATTAATTACACATATGTTTAACTAAAAAGATCATACAAAATAAAATAATTTTTTTAATTTATAAAATTAAAAAATATATAAAACAATAAATAATAAATAGAATAAATTTATTTATTTACATAAAAACAAATACAATTATAATAAAGTATAAAACAATATAACAAATAAATTTAAGAATAAGAGTAGTAAAGATTAAATAAAATAAATTTATTTATGACCAAAAAACAAAAAACATATAAAACAATAATAAATAAATATAATAATCTAATTTATTTACAACAAAAATCAAATTTATTAATTATAAATAAATAATTTAGTTATTTATGTTTTATTATTTTTATCAATCTATTAATTATACATATGTTTCTGAAAAAGATCATACAAAATAAAATAAATTTTTTAATTTATAAAAGTAAAAATATACATAAAACAATAAATAATAAATAGTATAAATTTATTAATTTCATAAAAACAAAGACAATTATAATAAAGTAGAAAAAATATAACAAATAAAAATAAGAATAAGAATAGAAAAATTAAATTAAAAAAATTTATTTATGACTAAAAAACATAAAACATAAAAAAAATATATATAATAAATATAATAAATTAATTTATTTACAAAAAAAATCAAAAAATTATAAAAAAATAAAAATTCAATGTAATACACAAATAAAAAAATAAACAAAAAAAATTATTTATTTATTTATTTATTATTTTTTACCAATTTATTAATTATACATATATTTTTGTATATTAATTAATTATATATATATATATATATATATATTTATTAACTTCATTTTTTTTACTATTTTTATTTATTTATTAATTATGTATATTTTTATTTACATAAATAACCGATAAAATTTAATTTAATTTTCATTATTTTTATACACACACACACATAGATATATATATATATATATATAGTAATTATAGTAATTATATTAATACATTTTTTTATTCAATGTTAATTAAATATTTTTTTATTAATTATTCATTTATTTATTTATATAAACAAATTATTTTTTATTTTATGTATCTATATATAATTTTTATAATAAGTAATTATGAAATATATTATTTTCATTAATTATTCATTTATTTTTTATTGTTTTTATATATGTATTGATTATATATATTTTTATTTTTATTAATTTATTAAATAGTTATTTGTTTATTATATATATATATTTATCAATGTATTAATTATACTATTTTTTTCATTAATTCTTGATTTATTTATGTATATAATCAAATTATTTTTATTTTATTTATTTATTATGTATTTTATTTATTTATTTTATATAACTAAATTATTTTATTTTATTTATTATTTACGTTTTTATTTTTTTAAAAGAAATATTTCACTTCCCACGTGTGGAAACATGCGGAATTTGTCCGCGGGCATGCCAATCTGTGCGCATCCTGGATGTATACGCGAGTGCCGCACATCCAGGATGCGTTTGCAGGTGGCCAACTCACCACCCTTTCTAATCTCCTTCTAGAACAAGTTTCTTTGCAAGATTGAATTCCCAATGAAATAGTAAGGCAACTTCCATTTCTAATCTCCTTCTAGAACAACCTGGGCAAGATTTGATACAGTGATATGCAGTTCACAGCAGGAATAGATAGCACTGAGAATTTCCCTAATTTCATTCCATTCACTGGCTTAGTTCTATAGCAATCATACAAGTGTGAAATTGTTCAGTACAAAATAGCCTCTCAGGAATTAAGTTTTCAACTAGTATAGTTAACCAATCAAATTCGCACGCCGACCAAAAAAACAAATCAAATTCACATCATCAGATAATCAAAGATAGACGAGCAATTGATCGATTGAGAAAACGAAAGACGAAGAAAGGGAGACCTTTTGGAGTGCAGAATCTCCTCCTTATCCTTCCAAGCACCACAACCAGGATCATCGGAGGAGGCGGTTGTACCCGCAGGGCGCCGAAGCTGCGAGAACAACAGTCCGACGGCGAGACGGTGGTGCTGGAGTCGAAACCGAAGCGCCTGGCGGTTTCCCCTCACCGATCCCGCTTGCTCCGCTGGTGATTAGGGCGACCTTCCCATCTGTTGGTAGAGAGAGAGACAGACGAGGAAAGAGGAGATGAATTTGGTCGGTTTGGATTCCAATCTAATCGGGCGTCCGACGCTTCCGCCACCGCCGCACCCCTCGATTTCATGGCACCCGAGCTCGCCGATCGAATGAGGCGTCTTCCTCCTCTGTTTCCCTTTCCCCTCTTTCCTTTTTTTTTTCCTCTTTCCTGACTCCCCTCCGTTTACCGGCTACCGCTTGCTTCCTCAATCCAGATATCCGCTTTTGTGCACATTTTTTCCGGATTGGGTTACTCATGCAAACCTTCCGGATATGAAGGTCATTTTAGCAAATTTCCCTTTAATAAACACATTTTTTTATTTTTTTTAATTGTTAAGTGGGGCCCACAATGTGGCTAAATTTCTTCCAACATCTTCCACACACGCGCCCACATTTATTTTCAAAGAGAGTAAGTCCGGATTAGGGAGTTAGTGTGCAGACCCCACTGTTTTTTTATTTTTTTAAAATGGAAAAAATCCTTCTAATCTCAACCATCCACTTACCTTCGATCAATGACCAAAAAACGTGCACAAAGTACACCCTAAGGGGTGTGCACAAGTTACATATTATCTCTCTCTCTCTCTCTCTCTATATATATATATATATATATATATATATAACAGTTTAATTCTAAAACACACCGTGATAAGCAAAATGATCCTTTTTTTTAGTGCCCACTAATTTCAGTCGGTCACAAAGAACTAAGTAATATCATGGCATGTACGACCAATCTAGGACCATTGGGGTTTAATATTAACTACCTAAGTGATATCCTCTATAAATATAATGTCTACTACTCTAGTTGTAGCTGGTTAAATGTCTCACTTTTCAGAACTATCTTTGCCCAAAACTGCCTCTTCTGCTATAAAAAAATTTGAGCACATTCTAATTTACAACGCTAGGCCCCTGTAAAGACTGGGATTTTAAATAATTATTTAATTTCCAAAATTGGAAAGTTTTTGGAAAACCTGTCCTTGAGCGAGTTTCTATTTTCGGAAAATCCCTTGAAAAACATTTCAACACTCTTTAAAATCCTAACTTATCAGGTCCTAAACCCATTATCAATCGGATTTCAAACTTAGATTCTCGAGAGTCATTTGAAATGAATTTAAACTTAGAGTCGGATTTTCAAACCAATCACAAGTTGGTGTAGTGGTTGTGGGGCTACATCCCATGCCAAGAGGTTCGAAGTTCGAATCCTCTTGGAAACATAGAGTCGTTTGTGAGTGGGAGGGTCAACCCCTTAAATGGGCCATATAGTACCCGATCCAGATGTAAAGCGACTAAGTCGATCGAACTGGACTAAGATCAAAAAGAGTCGGATTTCCAAAAATCGGATTTTGGGATAGAATGTCAAGACTCGGGGTCGGATGAGCGGATACACACACACACACACTCTCTCTCTCTCTCTCTCTTTCAATTATTTCGTCTCTTTCCAGATGTGCGCTCTTTTTACTATCTTTTATGTCATCTTTTGCTTTGATTTCTGTCTATATTTTATACTTTTATATTGGGAAAGCATGAGATTTATGTAGTTTATGTTTACTTGCAATATATGGAAGTCTACACAAGTTTTTGTTTAATTTCCCAGAAATCGGACGCACTTTGGAGCTTAAAGGAAAGTCATGAAAACATTGGAGAAGCTAAGGAAGAGCACATGATGGTGCAACCAGAGAAAATCCCACTTTTCACCATTCACCATTTTGAATCAAGTTCGGATGTGTTCATGAGAGTTGTAGCCCTAAAAAAATCTCTCTAAAGCATATTCATATGTGTCAATCGGACGAACAAGGACACGGTAAAGTGTGTTTCAAGACGGAGCAGAATGCTGAAAGCTGACAGAAGTACTCGACGGCGACTACACTTGGTCGATGTCGAGTACAAATCTGACCGACATCACCTTCAGAGATCGAGACCGAGTGAAGATTTGACCAGGAGCCAAGATCTGGCTGACGTCAAGTACACTTACTCAATGTTGGGTAGAGCCCAGGGACGAATCCAAGTCGAGTTCGAGTAGGAGTCCGGATGTGAGAATGCTTGGGCATGAAGGAACGAAAGATCTATCAACTTGGAAGACTTTATCCTATCTAGTAATTCCCTAATTTACCTAGGGGGGATTTTATTTGCTTTATTTTATTTATTTATCAATGTTTTATCTTAGGATTTAGATAGATAGATTTAGATATAGATATAGTTGTTCCTTTCCTAGATTAGCTAGATGAATCACTATAAATAAAGCCCTAGGGGCTGGTTTTTCAAACATTCAAGTCAAGTCGTCTTGGGGCGCAAGGAGAGAGGAGAGAGAGAGATGAGGAAAGAGACGATTGAACGGTTGTAAGTTTTAGTTTATTTTATGATAAATTTATTTTATTTTATTATGGTTTCTTTCTTCAATGGTTGGGGTGATCCCAACATAGATATATGTGTTTGATTTATGAATTTATGAATTTGTATGTCTTTATCATCTTATATCTTATATGCATGATTCTTCTACGAGAGTAGTAGGTGATCCTTATTTATGATATTGAAACGAAAGTAATCTTGTTATGAATTTGGATTAATTATGAAAGAGGGATAGTAACACTTAGGGTTTATGCGAGAGCCTTTATATTCCTATTTGTTAACGACGAAAGTTATTTGATATAAAGCATGCATCTTTATGTGGTTTATAATCTACACATATGTTTATTGTTGTGGTGATCCCGAACCTTGGAAGTTTGCATCTTTATTTGTTTTATTTCATTATTTTTATTCTGCACATATTCTACTCGACATCAAACCACCATTCCCGCTTAGCTTAGGATCCTAATAGCTCACCGAGAAGCCTCTCTCCTATACAATTGCAATCTAGTCAACTCACGTTCCCTTGGAGTCCTAGACCAATCTAGAAGAGCCCCACTTCTCTCAGCCATCTAGTACAATCCTCTTACTCTCACAAATCAACATCCTAGTGCAACTTCCCGAGTTATAAACTCTCGAGTAAAACTTTAAATGAATATATCCTATAAGCTCACAGTGACTCTCAAAGGCTTTGAAATAAACAACAAACTCTTGAGCGCTTAGCAGAGAGACACTTGGAAGACAAATCGCTTGAATGAATGGAACTCGTGTAGCACTTATTGTTTTCTGTCTTCTCCTTCCTTTCCTTTATATAAGAGTATGGAGCGTGAGGATCTTCAACACCAGATCTCCAACGGCTCCTTCGAATCAGTTTGATCTTCAATCTTCTATATATGGACACTTCGAAGCCATGATCCGGTTTAAACTGATCTCCTCAATATGTTATAAGGAAGGATATAATCTTCGAATATACTTCCTGAAACGGTTAGTCACATGTATATATAGTATAACAGAAGTATATAACAAGATAAAATAATATGATAAAATAATATTTGGACAAATAATATAGGTTTTGTTTTTCATCAACTGTTAGTGTTCCAAGGCCTTTGACACAAACATCCTGTCAAAGCCTTTGAAACATCTATTCCGATTTTCATCAAGGGAGGGAGTTATCAATCTCCCCCTTGATGAAAGACAAAACCTGTGCATCCCTGCAACTTAGTCAAACAAAGATAATAAAATGGAGATCGGACTAAGTACCTGCAAGGGTTAGACAAATGTTGGATCAAATTTTTAAAGCATGCAACAACCATCCAACCGAAAACCATAAATAAAAAACCAAGGTCTTCCAAGACCTTTAAGCAGAGGTTTTCAAAGTCTAACGATCATCTCCCCCTTTTTGTCTTTCAACAAAGGGCGGATGTAAGGTTTAGGCTTAGTCATCCGGAGTATCATCAGTGAGCCTCGTCCACAGTCCTTCCAGCATCTTTGAAATCTCGCTCATCTCCGTCATAATCTCCTTCTGCAGCTCCTTAATATCCAGGCGAACTTCCTCCAAGCCCAACTCTAGGTTGTCCATGCGTTCATCGAAAGCTGGAGCAGTGGGAAAGACTTTTGAAGGAGTGGCAAGACTCAAGATCCCTTGGGGAGACCGAGTGATGCCAATCTTTTCAAGGCCTTTAGAGTCAAACTTACCCGTATGACGCAGCTGTTCTTCATTTTTGACATCAATTCCAGAAGCTTTGAAGATAGGGGTCCAAAGGGTAGCAAAGGGGAGGGGAGAGCCTTTTCGAGCTTTTCTGGCATGGGCCATGGTTCCAAGGATAGTGTTGGCCAGATCAAGATCAAGGCCATTTAGGATGCGGTAGAGCAGAACCATAGAATTGTCGGTAAGGAGTGAGCCAGAGTTAAGACGGGGTAAGAGGCATCGAACAATGATGTTAAAAATTATTTTTGCTTCAAGGGTTAGGGATGAGTGGGTGAGTTGCTTTGAGGTGCTGTTGGATGCTTCGGGTAGGAGATATTTGGCTCGGGCTAGGATGATGCAGTTCTCTTTAGAGGGGTGGACTTGAGTAGGTGGAAGAGGGGTAGGTAAGCCAAGGAAAATTGCAAAGTCATTGGAGTTGAGAGAGATTCTAACCCCTTTGACAACAGATTCCAAAGACCAACCATCAGTGTCGTTTTTGGCTTTTAGGTTAATGTAGAAAAGTCGGGTAAGCTGGGGGTAATAAACAGTTTCAAGGTTAAGGAAGTGTCCAGGCTGGGGATTTTTTGAGGAGCTCAATGCAAGGTAACTTCAAAGCTTCAAAGAACTCAAAGTCTAAAAATCTGAACAGCTAATCTTACGAGTACGAAACTCGTCTACCCACTTACCAGCAGTCTCAGCATCTTGAAACCAAGAGGAGGGCAAAGATTGATTTACCTGGATATAGGCCGGGGGGTCTGCATTCTTTCTGCGTGCAACTGTGGGAGTAGCTCTCTTGACAGGCGCTACAAGACCCTTGACAGTGCCCTTCCTGGTGCGCTTAGGAGATGGAGGCTTGACAGCAGCAGGGGCTTTCCGCTTCTTTCGAGACGGGGGAGGAGGAGAAGGAGAGGGAGATTCTTCCTCCTCTTCCTCAGACCCCGAGTCCTCAGCGGACCCCTTGTCATCTCCTTCTGGTTCCTCGTCCTCTCCAGATCCCTCTTGCTCTTCTTCTTCATCTTCCTCAGGCTCTTCCTCGGATGGAACCTCCCCGGCTTCGGCTTCCTTCCGAATCCGCTCAGCTTCTTCCTCGGTAATTCTCTTAGCAAGCTCGGCCTCCTCATCAGCCCTTTTCTTCCTTAAGGCCTCCTCCTCGGCTTCCTTGGCAGCATCTCGTTCCAGGAGGTCGTCGAGATCCTCTTCCTCCACATCATCATCCGGGTCCTCAACTAAGACCTTTCTCTTCCCTTTCTGTTTGGCACTGATCGGCTTCTTAACATAGCGCTTTTGAGAGCTTTTGGGAGCAATGGCCGAGCTCTCAGCAATGGTGCTCTGGACGACAGTTGGGACGATAGCTTGAGGATCGGGTTCAGGTGTGGGAGAGGTGGCAATGGCCTGACGTCCCTTGGGGGTGGCGCCAAGTCTTTTGGGTGTGACAGCTTTCTTGGTTTGGGATGCCATGGAGAAAGTCGGTTAGGGTTTCTTGAGAGGCGATTGAGAGGTTGAAGATGAAGAAGTGGAAAGGGTTTGGATAAAATCTGAGTGTGGATTGTAATCGGGTACAGAATTGGGTTTAAGTAGAGGGATTGATGGGATGGGTTTAGGGTTCCAAGGAAAGAAATCATTACATTGCTAAGATTTGAAGGGTTTCCAAATTCAAATTCAAATTTCCATTAAAATCGTACTGAATAACCAAAAAATCTGGTTCCAAAAATAGAGTATCTTTAACGGATAAAAATAATTCAAATAGGCAATTTTCGAAATCCGATGAAAATATGATTGATTAAATATCTAAAAAGATATTAACCAAAAATATATGATCCGATAAATGTACTCCACTGTTTACTTCATACACCTTGACATAGTCCTCAAGGGTCTTGACACTAAGTGGAATGTATCTTTCGTAAAGGGAAAGCTCCCCCTACGAAAGTGCATCCTTGTTAAGCATCCCAATCTCTCGTCTAATGAAGGTGAACCTGTCCTCTGCCAAAGGCTTAGTAAAAATGTCAGCCCATTGATAATCAGTAGAAATAAAAGATATGGACACATCACCTTTTTCAACATGATCTCTAATGAAATGATGCCTTACATCAATATGTTTGGTCCTCGAATGCTGAACAGGATTCTTAGTGATGGAGATGGCACTTGTATTGTCACACTTAATTGGAATACCTTTGAGGTTGATGCCAAGATCTCGCATTTGTTGGGCTATCCAAAGGATTTGGGAGCAACAGGCTCCAGCTGCAATGTATTCGGCTTCTGCAGTGGATAGAGCGATTGAGTTTTGCTTCTTTAAGTGCCAACTGATCAAAGATGCTCCTAAAAATTGGCAACATCCTGATGTGCTCTTCCTATCCATCTTATAGCCTGCAAAATCTGCATCAGAATATCCAATTAAAGTGAAATCCTTTTGCTTTGGGTACCATAGTCCAAGCTCCTTAGTGCCATTGAGATATCGAAAGATCCTCTTCATAGCCACAAGGTGAGATTCTTTTGGATCAGCTTGAAACCTAGCACACATGCAAACACTAAACATGATGTCAGGTCTACTAGCCGTGAGATATAAGAAAGATCCAATCATCCCTCGATACTCCTTTGATTGACACTTGTTCCAGTCTTGTCTTGATCTAGAGACAATGTTGAGTTCATGGGAGTCTTGGCTGCCTTGGATTGATCCATCTTGAACTTCTTCAAGAGATCCTTAGTGTACTTGCTTTGGTTGACAAAGATCCCTTTCTTGGATTGATGAACTTGTAATCCCAAAAAGAAGTTGAGTTCACCCATCAAGCTCATCTCAAATTCACTGCACATGATGTCAGAAAATTCCTTGCACAAAGATGTGTTAGTAGCACCAAATAATATATCATCAACATAAATTTGAATAACCAAAATGTCATTTCCTTTGGTCTTGATAAAAAGAGTCTTGTCGATCAGCCCCCTTTTAAAATCATTTTCTAAAAGATATTTTGACAAGCGCTCATACC
Source organism: Persicaria tinctoria (assembly GCA_037127255.1). Taxonomy (NCBI): domain Eukaryota; kingdom Viridiplantae; phylum Streptophyta; class Magnoliopsida; order Caryophyllales; family Polygonaceae; genus Persicaria; species Persicaria tinctoria. The sequence continues at coordinate 32,534,400 of JBANSL010000012.1, read as the reverse complement.
AAGCTCTTGGGGCTTGTTTCAAACCATAAAGCGCTTTGTCAAGTTTATAAACATGATTGGGAAATTCTGAGCTTTCAAAACCTGGGGGTTGAGCCACATAAACTTCTTCCTCTAAGAAACCATTGAGAAAAACACACTTGACATCCATTTGATATAACTTTATTCTCATAAAAGATGCAAATGCTAATAAAATGTGAATGGCTTCAAGCCTAGCTACGGGAGCAAAGGTCTTCTCGTAGTCAATACCTTCCTCTTGATTGTAGCCTTGAGCAACAAGCCTTGCCTTGTTCCTCACAACCTTACCATTCTCATCTAGCTTGTTTCGAAACACCCATCGAGTGCCAATGATTGATTGATGCTTTGGCCTAGGCTTCAAGGTCCAGACTTTGTTCCTTTCAAATTCATTAAGCTCACTTTGCAAAGCAATGATTCAGTCTGGCTCCTGAAGTGCCTCATCTACCTTCTTGGGCTCAATAAGAGAAACAAACGCGTGAAAAGCACAAAGATCTTTAAGTTTAGAACGAGTTTGAACACTAGAAGTAGGGTCAGAAATGATATCCTTTAAAGAGTGTGATGGGGAGTATTTGAATTTCCTTTTGCTAGTCTCAGCTCCTTAATTCGTCACACCAGTAGTATTGACTTGTGGTACGTCTGACTCCGTGGTCCTATTAAGTTCAGTTACAGCAGTTTCTGAAGTCTCATCACTGTTGGATTGGACACCAAGGGCTTTGGATGAATCTTCAACACCTTGGGCCAATTCTTCAGTGTTGAGAATCGGTTCCTGCATGTTCATCTTCTCTGTGTTCTTGGTAGCAGCATCATCACCTTCCTCGTTCTCTTCATAGATATTAAGATCTATATATGCAACACTTTCACTCAAAGCACCGTCATTGCATTTATCAAAAATAACATGACAAATCATCAACAACAACAAGCATGTACTTTTTACCATTGGGAGATTTGACTCGCATAAGACCACATAAATCCATATGTAAAAGTTCAAGGGGTCTAGAAGTACTTACAACCTTTTTGGGTTTGAAAGAGCTACGTGTTTGTTTACCTCGTGTGCATGCATTGCACATATCAATACCTTTGAAGTCCATCTCAGGTAACCCTCTTACAAGCCCTTTGGTCACAAGCTTTTGTAGTGTATATGTGGGCTTACATGATTGAGTCTCCTGTATCTTCTCTGCGCATTTCCTTTGTCACCAAGAGTGATTATTCCTATGGATTGCTCCTTTAGATCATGAAAGAGAGAATTCTTCCCACTCATATGCCTCGAGCATCCACTATCAATAATCCATTTTTGCTCCTTCACCTTGGTGATCTCCTGCAAAACAAACATCAACCTTTGTGCCTAGACCAGTGAGCAAATTTAGATCCATTGTTGGGGTAAACCATATTTGGTAAAATAGTGCCTTTTGGGACCCAAACTTGTGTTATCCGTTCTTTTCTCAAATGAACAGGAAATGTATTACGAATAATATATGGATCCTTTCTTCTATAAGGGCATGTCTCTTTTACATGTCCCTTTCTAGCACAATGGTGACATATAGGAGAGGTTCTGCTTCCTTTTGCCTTTACAAAAGTGGTAATGTGTTGCTTCTTTAAAAACTTTGGATTCTAACCAATACCACTTTTGTTTAGAGAGATTTGTTGCTCACCCAACATCTTATCGAGAGTGCCTTTGGATTTGGTGAAACTTATGAGGGTTGTCTGTTGGTCTAGAATCTTATTATTCAGGGAGATCTTCTCGTTCTCTAAGTCATAATGCTCATTTCTTAGAGAGGAGAGATCTTGCTTGAGTTCAGATTTCTCCGAGTCAAGCGTCTTGACTTTAATGTCAAGACCTGAATAAGAAGCTTCAAGACCTTTGACCCTCATAGACAGATCCTCAATAGTTTTTTCCTGGTCCACAGTTCTCTTAATAAGAAGGTTAGTTTGGGCAATAAGCTTCTCTTCATTGGCAATCATATTGGAAAGGAATTCCGATAATACCTCTTTTGGACTTTCCATAAGTTCTCTTACAGTAGCTTCAAGCTTTTCGTCGTGGGATTCATCTTCTGAGGCCATAAGACAAATGTTGGCCTTCTCATCGTCGGAGTCAGAGTCGGAATCACTCCAAGTAGCCACCATGGCTTTCTTTTTCCATTTGTCACCTTTCTTGGGCCGGCTCTTTGTCTTTTGAGGACAGTCTTTCACAAGATGATCTGTTTCACCACATTCGAAACAAGACAACGGTTTAGTCTTCTTTTCATACTTGTTGTATTGAGGCTTACCTCGAAATTTTGAAGACTCTGATCCATCCTTGTTGTTGAACTGCTTCTTCATTTTGAGAATTCTAGCAAGGCCTCTTGTGATAAGAGCAAAAGGATCATCCTCATCGTCATCCTCATCTTCGGAATCAGATCTATCCTTGGGTTCATCCTTCTTAGACTTGAGTGCCAAGTTTTTAGTGCTAGCTGGAAGTTCTCCATCGTCTTCATTAAGGATCATCTCATGTGCGATCAGCTTCCCAAGAAGTTCATCAAGGGGTAGAGTGGTGAGGTCCTGGGCTTCCTCTATGGCTGTTACTTTTGGACCCCATTTCTCCTTTGGAAGACACCTCAGTATCTTCCTCACTTTATCAACATTGGTAAAGCTCTTGCCAAGAGAGTCAAGGTTTTTGGTGATTTCTGTGAATCGTGTGAACATGGCCTTGATTGACTCATCAGACTTCATCTTGAAGAGCTCATACTTTTGAAGGAAGATGCTGATCTTGGTGTCTTTCACTTGGCTCGTTCCGTCATAGGTTGTTGTGAGCGAAATCTGCCATGTTTTACAGCAACTTTTATATCGATTTCTGTATACATTTGCATTCATATGGGCTAGAATAGTACAGAATCTGTGTAGTTTATGTTTATTTGCCAAATTATGGAATCTACACCAGTTTCTGTTTAAATCGCAGAAATCGAGGCATTTACAGCAATTCTACAGAAGGTCGGAAAAGCTCGGAAAAACACTACAGAGGGCCAAGTTCAAAGCAGCGGAGCAAGTTGGAGAACCAGGCCAACTCGATCTCGAGTTGCCTTACTCGAGCTCGACAAGACTGGCCAACCAGTCTTGATCGACAAGCCTTGATCGAGAAACCAAGACAAGCCAGCTCCGGAGCCAACTCGAGCTCGACAAGTCTTTGTCGAGATCGACAAAGGTCCAGCGCCCACACCCGGAGACATCGAGCAGAGCTGGTCGACGAAGCCAAGCACTCGCTGCCAGCAAAAGCCAGGAATCGCTGCAGCGGATCACTCGCTGCCGCGGACCAAAACCCGCTGCCAGCGGATGGAGCAACTCGAGGGAGCCTGTCCGAGCAACCCAGTCGACAGGCCGAGCACCCAACTCGATCTCGACAAGAGCCAGGTCGAGATCGACAAGATCCCTGGAGCCCAGTCCGAGCCAACCCGAGGAGACATGGTCGAGCAGTCCGTCGAGAAACCCTACCCAACTCGACATCGAGGAAGCTAAGTCGATCTCGACGAAGACCAGTGAGCCCAGAGTAAGCCACATCGAGCCAGAAGTCAGCCGGGCCGAGCCACCTTACTCGACCTCGACAAGCCCTACTCGAGGTCGACTTGGCCAAGATTCCAGAAACTTCTCGAGGTGTCCAGCTCGACTAGGATTTGACGTTACTTGGTCCCGAAGGCGAAGATCTATCCAAAGTCGCTGAGATTCCATCCGATCTATCATGTTCTATCCGAAGGAGACAAGATCTATCTTGAAGACTTATTTCCATTTTAGTTTTATCTTCTTTCCTTAATGGATTTAATTCCATAAACAATTTATTTATCTTTTAAGTAATTAGATATAGATTTAGATAAAGATATAGATGTTCTATCCTAAATTAGCGGGGATTAGAGCACTATAAATAAAGCCCTAGGGGCTCAGTTTTAGGCATCCAATTTCGAAGAGAAGTAGTTAGTTACATTCAGAGGTACAATTTAGGAGTTTGAGGTTTTTAAGGTTTTGGCGATTTGCGACAGTTGATTGCCAGGATTGTAAAAGTCTTGAATATAGTTTATGCAAGTTTATTTCTTTCAATCAAAGATGTCTGCGATTGCAATGAGGAGCGAGTAGTCCACCCACTTCTGGGGCTGGGGTGAGCCCGACGGTGGCCATGTGAGGCGATGCGATAAAGGTCAGATTTTTATGCGATTTGTCTTCTATCCCTAAGAGCATGATTCTTTTGCGAGAGTTGAAGGTGATCCTTGTTGGTATTATTGAAGCGAGAGTGAATTTAATGCAACTTGGATTAATTATGTGAAAAAGGGTTAGTAACAATTAGGGTTTATGCGAGAGCCTCTATATGCCTGGTTGTTGATAACGAGAGTTATTTGATGGAAAGTATGATCTTTTATGCCTTTATGTGTTGTTTTGCATGGTTATCGTTGTGGTGTCGGAACCCTAGCCTTGGAGGTCTTTTATTATATTGAGTTTATTTCATCGAATTTCTGCGTTCTGTCTTTATTTTCTGCAATTTTAAAGTTTCTGTCAAGTTCTGTTCTAGTCGAGATCGAGTTGGGGGTTGTCGATCTCGAGTTGAAGTTTCTGTGGCTTTTGTCGATTTCTTACTTTCTGTCGTCTGTGTCGAGTTCTTTTTGTCGATCTCGAGTTAGCTAGGTCGAGATCGAGTTGGCCAGTTTCTGTCGAGTTGATTGCTTTGTTCTTTACTTTCTGTTTTCGTTACCTTAGTCGAGCTCGAGGACAGCTAGTCGACTTCGACAAGCTTCTGTGTCCTTTGCTTTTCGTTTGTGTCTTCTGTTTAGTTTCTGTCTTTGCTTCTGTTTGCTTTTATTTCTGTCTTTAGTTTGTTTATTTACAGTTACCCTTGCCGGGTTAGTTGCCCTTGCTGGGATTTCTTTTATTTCTGTTCTATTTCTGTTTCTGTGCTTCTGTCTTTCTGCTGTGTCTGTGAGAATCTGATAGCTACCTGAGAACTGCTGACGTGCTTCCTCGTGGATTCGATCCTGACTAACTCTTATTACAACGGGAGGAAGTCTTGTATTTATTTGCTGAGACAGGGGAGTCGTTCTGAACCATATCTGATTTTATACTTGACTAACTCCTGCAACAACAAATTGGCGCCGTTGCCGGGGAAGCAATCAATCGCGCCTTAGGTAGTCGGATCTCACTGTTTCTCTGAGTTACTTTTCAGGTGTATGCGCCGTTCTGGTCAACAACCTGAGTTTGACGGCTTAGACGAACCAGAGCGCCTTCTACACGTCCGAACTAGACTACTAAGAGCCATGGCGGCCGCTGAAACACAGGAGCAGCTGATACAGAGGCTTACAAGGGAACTAGCCGATAAGGATGCTGCTCACGACGCTGCTCTCGCCACTGAGAGAGCAGCCAGGGAACAAGCAGCTGAACGTGCCAGGCAAGCGGAAGCGGTGCTTGCCCAAATTCCAACCACTGCTGAGGATTATATGCATCCCCCGCTCGTCGTGCCTGAATCGGCGATTCTTATCCCTAATAACTCTTTCGAAATTCGCACTCAGTTTCTTATAGAACTTAAAAATGATGCCTTTTATGGCAAATTTAATGAGTGTCCTCTTGAACATATTGCCAACTTCTCTGATATGTGTCGTACTCTTGCTGAAGGTACCACGCTGGAATATGTCAAGATGAAAGCTTTTCGCTGGTCTCTCGCTGGGCCTGCACTAAAATGGCTGGAAGGGCTCAAACCAAGATCACTGACGACATGGGCCCAAGTAGAGCAAGAGTTTCTGAACAAATTCTTCCCACCCGCCAAAACAGCACATCTCCGCCAGAAAATCACCGCCTTCAAACAGAAGCAAGGGGAACCGCTGGCAAAGGCATGGGAGCGCTACAAGGAACTTCTGCGATCTTGCCCTACTCATGGACAGCCGCCCTACGTCATTCAAGAGATCTTCTTCAACTCTCTTGATCAAGGCACTAAGGACAGGATCAACCACTACACCCGCTATGAATTCCTGACGATGCCACCAGTGGACGCCTGGGGTGTGCTGGACAAGCTCACCAACTATGATAACAAATATGGGGCTACTTCAAGATATGATGAGAACTCCTACGGCAGGCCAGCACCATCTATGCCCCTTTATGAGCCACCAAAGGAGATCGACCCAGATGTCAGGGAGCAATACTACAGAGACCAGAATAAGAAGCTCCTCAAACAAGTGAAATATCTCTCTGTCAACCAGCCTTGCATAGAATGCGGATCGCAAAGGCACACCACTACTGAGTGCCCACACACAGAGCAAGTCAGGATGGCAGAACATCATGAGGAGGCAGCTTACGCAGGAGGGCCGAATCGCTATATGGGGGATCAAAGGGCTTATCAACAGCAATGGAACCAAGGCCCCCCTAGGAATCCTCCGCCCTACAGAGCTCCAGGACATCCAGAAAGGGATCAAAAGAAGGATGATCTGCAGCTGATTCTTGAGGAGATGCGACGCAATCAGGGCACCATCAACAACCAGTTCCAGAACATCACCACCAAATTTGGAGAACTGGACATCTGGAAAAAGGGGATTGAGACTCAGATAGGCCAGATTTCTGCACAGGTCCCACGACAGTCCGGCAAACTCCCTGGGCAAACAGAACCAAATCCTAAGGGAAAGAATGGACATGTCGCTGCTGTAAAACTCAGGAGCGGCCATCAACTGCAAGAGCCAGAGGTCGGGAAGCAGCAGGACGAGGAACAGCAACTCGAGCTAGAGGAGAAAAATACAGAATCTTCGTCTGCACCACACAGCAACTCGACTGGGCCCAATCTGGTCGATGTCGACAAAGGCCCTGTCGATGTCGAGGAGCCCCAGGTCGACACAGACAAGTCTGCAGCAACTCCGACATCTGTTCTGGCTCCAACACAGAAAAAGAAGCTGCCTTTCCCTACAAAATCTCTCAAGGACCCAGCGGAGAAAAAGTTTCAGCGCTTCATCAAGATGCTTCAGAAACTGAATGTCACCATTCCATTTACAGAAGCTCTCAATGAAATGCCGTCCTACGTCAAGTTCCTGAAGGAGATTCTGAGCAAAAAGCGATCGATGGCAGAAATCACAGAGGAGTGCAACCAGCTAGACATTCTGGAAAAGCGGCCGGATCCAGGTAAGTTTTCTATATCTATTGGATTTGGTCCATACAAAATTAATGCCCTATGTGATCTTGGAGCTAGTGTTAGTATTATGCCTTTAACGGTTTGGTCCAAGATTAAGATAGGTGCACTGGAGCCTGTGGATGCTAGACTGTATATGGCCAACAACACGGTGGTCATTCCAACAGGCATGGTGGAAAATGTCCCAGTACAAGTAGGTAAATTCTTCGTTCCTGCTGATTTCCTGATTATTGATATGCAAGAAGATCCTGCTTGTCCTATTATTCTAGGTAGACCATTCTTGGCGACGGTGGATGCCAATATAAGCGTACGGAAAGGAGTGCTCACTTTCAGCATCAGCGATGAGGTGATTGAGTATTCCTTCAACAAAACTGAACAGCATACTGGTCCCATGGAAGAGGTCAAATCTATCTCAGCTGGCTACATCACCTGCGGGGAGCCAACGATCAGAAATATGACCCCTGAGGAGCTGGAAAAGAGGGACATGGAGGCCCAGGTGGAGGAGATCATGGCAATCCTTAAGGGGAACAAAGGAGCTAAGTATGGGGTCAAGCCAGGTCTACTCGAGATCGACCAGAAGCTACTCGAGGTCGACCACCCCTCGGAGACACCAGCACCAGTTTCATCGAACAGCAAACCAGAGGGACAGGCCCTACTCGAGATCGACAAAAAGCTAGTCGATCTCGACCACCCCTCGGAGAAACCTGAGCCATCTTCGTCGACGACGCTGACTCCAGGACAAGGATCCTCGTCGATCTCGACAAGTCTTGTCGAGGTCGACCAACACTCTATGCCGCCAGATCCGTCTTCGTCGAGGACCAAACCACCAGGAGCAGACCCTTTGTCGATCTCGACCACCCTACTCGAGGTCGACAAGATCCAGTCTTCATCGACTTCACCCTCCTCAACGATGCAGCAACCAGGACCAGAGTCCTCGTCGAGATCGAGTAAGCTTGTCGAGCTCGACAAGCCTTGTTCTTCATCGACTTCTGATTCTTCGACCAGGACACCACCAGAGCCTGCAGCCTCGTCGATCTCGAGGAGCTCTAGTCGAGATCGACCAAACACTGAGGTCCCTGATTCCTTCTCCGCGAAGGTCAGCCAAGGTATTGATCTTTCCTCTCCTATTTCAATCAATGATTTATCTATACATGGGAGAGGTTTGCCTTGGTATGTGCGATTGTGCAGGATTTCCAATGATGAGCCTAAGGAGTATGAAGTTGGAGACAAACTCTATGTCTCTAAATCAAAGGATCATTGGTTTCCAAACAAATTCAACAAGAAGCGGATGGGACCGTTCGTGGTGAACAAGATCCATTCTGGAGGATTACAGCTGATGGACAAGAATGGAGTCTTATTTGAGGCCCAAGCTACATGGGCTTTGCAGATGCCACCTTGAGCTTTATTGAAAGTCAGCCTAGTGACTATAAAATCTAGAGCATGTATATAGACTTTTTAGGACATTTAAGACTTTGTTTTTGGGTTTTGGACATTGTTTTTGTTTTTGGTTTTTGTTTTTCTATTTTTTTGGTATATGTCTTCTGCCTTTCAGATTCATGGATGGAATCAAGCTATATTCATACTCGGACTAGGAGGTGCTTCCAGTCGAAATTTATGCGGCTCTGCACATCATGTCTTGTGAGTTTCTTTCTTTACCCTCTACCTTGTTCTTTTATACAGTGAGGACACTGTAATGTTTAAGTATGGGGTGGGGGAAGGGCTTACTTTGTGCATATTTTTCATATTTGACATTATGTGTGCATTATTTCTTTGAATTGCTACATGGCTATTTTGGAATGCATTATTGATTTATGTGCTTATATGCATGTTTTCCAAAAATTTGAGAAAAATGACCCCCATTGAAAATTTTAAAATAATGTCATGGAAGCTTATATTGAACTCGACGATGCAAAATTGGATTCATTAGAGATATAGCATGAAATTGCCTAGTAAAGGGAAGTCACAATGAAGTGCATATTTTGATGAAAACCATGAAAGGAGGTAAAATTTGAAGTTGCTTTTGACATGTTGCATGATAAGATGATGGAGGACTTTATATTTCCATATAATGCTCATATTGTTTATATCCTAGCCATACCTATGCTTATGCATCACAAAAGCCATAATATGCCTTATTTCAAATATTGCTCCACATAATCCAAATATTTGCCATTCTTTACCTCATCCGGGGATTATGTTGAGAATGATGCTACATTATGGAGATGTTATATGGTGTTTGTGATAATTATCATTATATGGAGTTTGGAGGGAAATTATGTTTGAAATATATGGAAAATTTAATGAGTGAAAGAAAATCCAATCACCTAAGGAGATAAAGGTAGATTGACCCTGCTCTCTGAGATAATAGTTTGGAGAGATGGGACACATTGTGAGGAGTCCAAAGCACTAAGTATCCGGGGCCATTCATGACACCCATGTTTGCGACTCGCGAGAAGGCAGTGCTGAGGTCAGAGAGGTAAAAGCAATATTATTGAGAAAAGCATTATGAAAGGTGATGAATGTTATGGAAAAGGAATGTGGAATGAAATTCAAAGTTGGAAATAATCCATTTCCCCGGATCAAAAGCACCACATTGCCAAAAATTGCCCACCTTTTAGCCTTTTTACCAATCTACTCCTTCATGAGCTTAAATTAAAGTCTTCTTGATTATCAATGCTTTGTCACGTATGAATTGTTTATGCATAACCCTCCTTTTGTGAGTAGATGTTGCTTTTACATATTTGCACATGCATGAATCTGTGACACTAGTACCTTTTCGAGGATGGTAATCGATTGCAGGGTTATATGGCAATGAATCTGATATGTTGAGAGTTTTAATTTCTTCCCCTGAATGACAAATAAAAGTATTGCTTGAGGACAAGCAAGCTTAAGTATGGGGTGTTTGTTGTGAGCGAAATCTGCCATGTTTTACAGCAACTTTTATATCGATTTCTGTATACATTTGCATTCATATGGGCTAGAATAGTACAGAATCTGTGTAGTTTATGTTTATTTGCCAAATTATGGAATCTACACCAGTTTCTGTTTAAATCGCAGAAATCGAGGCATTTACAGCAATTCTACAGAAGGTCGGAAAAGCTCGGAAAAACACTACAGAGGGCCAAGTTCAAAGCAGCGGAGCAAGTTGGAGAACCAGGCCAACTCGATCTCGAGTTGCCTTACTCGAGCTCGACAAGACTGGCCAACCAGTCTTGATCGACAAGCCTTGATCGAGAAACCAAGACAAGCCAGCTCCGGAGCCAACTCGAGCTCGACAAGTCTTTGTCGAGATCGACAAAGGTCCAGCGCCCACACCCGGAGACATCGAGCAGAGCTGGTCGACGAAGCCAAGCACTCGCTGCCAGCAAAAGCCAGGAATCGCTGCAGCGGATCACTCGCTGCCGCGGACCAACACCCGCTGCCAGCGGATGGAGCAACTCGAGGGAGCCTGTCCGAGCAACCCAGTCGACAGGCCGAGCACCCAACTCGATCTCGACAAGAGCCAGGTCGAGATCGACAAGATCCCTGGAGCCCAGTCCGAGCCAACCCGAGGAGACATGGTCGAGCAGTCCGTCGAGAAACCCTACCCAACTCGACATCGAGGAAGCTAAGTCGATCTCGACGAAGACCAGTGAGCCCAGAGTAAGCCACATCGAGCCAGAAGTCAGCCGGGCCGAGCCACCTTACTCGACCTCGACAAGCCCTACTCGAGGTCGACTTGGCCAAGATTCCAGAAACTTCTCGAGGTGTCCAGCTCGACTAGGATTTGACGTTACTTGGTCCCGAAGGCGAAGATCTATCCAAAGTCGCTGAGATTCCATCCGATCTATCATGTTCTATCCGAAGGAGACAAGATCTATCTTGAAGACTTATTTCCATTTTAGTTTTATCTTCTTTCCTTAATGGATTTAATTCCATAAACAATTTATTTATCTTTTAAGTAATTAGATATAGATTTAGATAAAGATATAGATGTTCTATCCTAAATTAGCGGGGATTAGAGCACTATAAATAAAGCCCTAGGGGCTCAGTTTTAGGCATCCAATTTCGAAGAGAAGTAGTTAGTTACATTCAGAGGTACAATTTAGGAGTTTGAGGTTTTTAAGGTTTTGGCGATTTGCGGCAGTTGATTGCCAGGATTGTAAAAGTCTTGAATATAGTTTATGCAAGTTTATTTCTTTCAATCAAAGATGTCTGCGATTGCAATGAGGAGCGAGTAGTCCACCCACTTCTGGGGCTGGGGTGAGCCCGACGGTGGCCATGTGAGGCGATGCGATAAAGGTCAGATTTTTATGCGATTTGTCTTCTATCCCTAAGAGCATGATTCTTTTGCGAGAGTTGAAGGTGATCCTTGTTGGTATTATTGAAGCGAGAGTGAATTTAATGCAACTTGGATTAATTATGTGAAAAAGGGTTAGTAACAATTAGGGTTTATGCGAGAGCCTCTATATGCCTGGTTGTTGATAACGAGAGTTATTTGATGGAAAGTATGATCTTTTATGCCTTTATGTGTTGTTTTGCATGGTTATCGTTGTGGTGTCGGAACCCTAGCCTTGGAGGTCTTTTATTATATTGAGTTTATTAAATCGAATTTCTGCGTTCTGTCTTTATTTTCTGCAATTTTAAAGTTTCTGTCAAGTTCTGTTCTAGTCGAGATCGAGTTGGGGGTTGTCGATCTCGAGTTGAAGTTTCTGTGGCTTTTGTCGATTTCTTACTTTCTGTCGTCTGTGTCGAGTTCTTTTTGTCGATCTCGAGTTAGCTAGGTCGAGATCGAGTTGGCCAGTTTCTGTCGAGTTGATTGCTTTGTTCTTTACTTTCTGTTTTCGTTACCTTAGTCGAGCTCGAGGACAGCTAGTCGACTTCGACAAGCTTCTGTGTCCTTTGCTTTTCGTTTGTGTCTTCTGTTTAGTTTCTGTCTTTGCTTCTGTTTGCTTTTATTTCTGTCTTTAGTTTGTTTATTTACAGTTACCCTTGCCGGGTTAGTTGCCCTTGCTAGGATTTCTTTTATTTCTGTTCTATTTCTGTTTCTGTGCTTCTGTCTTTCTGCTGTGTCTGTGAGAATCTGATAGCTACCTGAGAACTGCTGACGTGCTTCCTCGTGGATTCGATCCTGACTAACTCTTATTACAACGGGAGGAAGTCTTGTATTTATTTGCTGAGACAGGGGAGTCGTTCTGAACCATATCTGATTTTATACTTGACTAACTCCTGCAACAACATAGGTGACGACCAATTTGTCCCAAATCTCTTTAGCTGGCCTACAGGATGAAATACGGTTAAACTCATCAGTGCTAAGACCACAATAAAGTAAGTTAATAGCCCTGTAGTTTTTGGAGATGGTTTCAAGATCTGTTTGGTTGTATTCAGACTCCTTCTTTTCCACTTTGGTGTCATTTGGTCCATCTTTTTCTAGAATCTTCGGATCATTCTCTATAATGTTCCAAAGCTCTAGATCTTGGTCTATGATGAACATCTTCATCAAAGATCTCCAGTGGACAAAGTTGTTTCCTACAAAGAGTGGCGGTCTGCTTGTGGACCTTCCCTGTGCAAATCCTCCGCTTGCTTCACCAGACATGATCGAAAACTCACAAGATTGTTAGATCAAAAACAGTGAGTAAAGCTCTGATACCAATTGAAGGTTCGATAATATAAAAACAATGTAATAAGAAATACTCTAGAAGGGGGGTTGAATAGAGTATGCCCGTTTTTCGCAGAAAGTCTCAAAACTTTTGGAGCTTGTACCAAAACCTTTGAGATAAACCTGAATCACAAAGTTAAACAATTCGAACCAAGTGCGGAAATAAGGTAAAGCAAATAAGTAAAGAACACGAGTAATTGTTTACGAGGATCAGCACAACTTGGCCTACGTCCCCGCCTAGGGTTCTTCCACAACCCTAGGATTCAAAGGCTTTATTGATTCGCTTAGCTTAGGATCCTAATAGCTCACCGAGAAGCCTCTCTCCTATACAATTGCAATCTAGTCAACTCACGTTCCCTTGGAGTCCTAGACCAATCTAGAAGAGCCCCACTTCTCTCAGCTATCTAGTACAATCCTCTTACTCTCACAAATCATCAGCCTAGTGCAACTTCCCAAGTTATAAACTCTCGAATAAAACTTTAAATGAATATATCCTATAAGCTCACAGTGACTCTCAAAGGCTTTGAAATAAACAACAAACTCTTGAGCGCTTAGCAGAGAGACACTTGGAAGACAGATCGCTTGAATGAATGGAACTCGTGTAGCACTTATTGTTTTCTGTCTTCTCCTTCCTTTCCTTTATATAAGAGTATGGAGCGTGGATCTTCAACACCAGATCTCCAACGGCTCCTTCGAATTACTTTGATCTTCAATCTTCTATATATGGACACTTCGAAGCCATGATCCGGTTTGAACTGATCTCCTCAATATGTTATAAGGAAGGATATAATCTTCGAATATACTTCCTGAAACGGTTAGTCACATGTATATATAGTATAACGGAAGTATATAACAAGATAAAATAATATGATAAAATAATATTCGGACAAATAATATAGGTTTTGTTTTTCATCAACTGTTAGTGCTCCAAAGCCTTTGACACAAACATCATGTCAAAGCCTTTGAAACATCTATTCCGATTTTCATCAAGGGAGGGAGTTATCAATAAGTTTTGACATTATATTTTCATTGTTTGGTTTTGACCCGGCCTCGCCGTAGCAAGTTGTACTTTATTTTTCGTTTGCGCATTTTCCTTCAAAATGAATTTCCACGACTAGTCTTTAGGACAGTTTAAGGGTCCCCAATGGCCCTTCGATTGTTTTGGGGTTCGAAATCCCCGCTTTCAAATATTAATCTTTTGAGGTTTGAAACCTCGATCCGTACCTGGATTGCAAGATCCGAACAAACGTAACTCGAATATTTATATTCAGGCCGTTACAGCCCCAACCACAATCTCCATTAAAAACCTTAAAATCTATGCTCCAAAGTCCGATTAATGTTTGGATAAAACACCTCTTGAGAAAATCTCCTTTGATACATGGTCATATCTATCTGCTGGACCATGCATCCAAAACTGTGTATTTATGAAGATCTTCTATTGGAACTCAAGAGGAATTGGAAACAAAGTTATTTGGACAGAACTTAAATCCATGCAAATTATGGCCATTGCAGAAACCAAAACTGAAAAAAAAAAATACCTGATGAGAAATGTTGGTGTAATATTGGTTTTACCAATGCAATCTGGTCCCTGGGAACTGCCTGTGGAGGAGGCTTAGATGTAACGTGGAATCAAAATAGTTTCACTAACGAACTTATTTCAATTGAAATCCATCTTCCTCGTATTATCGGACTAAAATACACTAATCTTGAGAAGAACTTCTCTTGTCTTATTCTGATAGTTTACAGGCCACCTCACTCAGGAGAAAAAGATATGTTCTGAGAAATCTTAACGAATATTATTCATAAAGAAAAGCTTGGTTGCATGGTTATTGGGAACCTAAATGAAATAAGATCCAGCAACGAGAAGTGGGGATGGGTTGAGAATAGTGTTGCCCGATTTCATAGGCTCACAACATTTATGGATTTTTCTGCAGTGATTGACTTACCCACTACTGGAAACAAGTTCACTTGGAAAAAGAAAGTAGCCGGGGAAGAAAACATATTGGAAAAACTCGATCGTATGTTAGTCCAACACTAGATTGAAACATACCCGGATCTGCAAACATTTAACGATGCATTCTCTCTGTCTGATCATTGTCCTACCTCAATTTCTTTCAACAATTCGAGTACTTTAAACCTCCTCCTCAAAATCGAAAATATATGGACTCAAAAGAAAGATTTCAGAAACATGGTGAAACAAACATGGCGAGCGTCTTGTGATCAGGGGCGGATCTATAAATTTTTTCGGGGTGGGCACAAATTTTTATTGATAATTTTTATATTGTATTTATTAGAAATAATTTTTAAAATATATATATATGAAGAGAATATCTTATATTTATAAGAAAAATTATTATTATTTAATTATAAAATACCAAATAAATTATAAGAATTTTAAAAAATGAAAAATAGATTGAGGAAAAAATAAATCAAAATATGTGTCTAGTGGGATTTGAACAAGGGTTGAGTTGGATTCTCTTTAAAATGGGGTGGGCTTAACCACTAAGCCACTAAAGACATTTGTAATTTTTCCTTTAATTTTTTACATAACCCCTATATATTCTTGTATTTTTTTCCCGGATCAGGGTTGGTGACAGCCCGGTGTCGCCCACCCTTGGATCCGCCCCTGCTTGTGATGGCTCGGCTATGTTCAAAGTCCTCTTTAGAACAAAAATCCTTAAACAAAAGGTGAAGATATGGAACAAATACACTTTTGGAAATATTTTTAGGCAACTTGCAGATGTTGAAAAAGACCTGGTCGAAATCCAATCCCTGGATGCAAATCTCCGTTAAGGATCGCAACTTCAAAGGAAAGGCAGCTCATAAACAAAAAAAAGAGAAACTTCTTCTCTTTCAAAAAACTTTTTGGAGCCAACGGGCCAAACCTAAGCACCTTAAATTATCCAACTCTAATACGGCTTATTTTCATTGTGTAGCATCTGGAAGGAGAAACCAAAAATTTATTAAAAATATAATTACCAACCAAGGCACCCTGATATGTGGAGAAAATAATATTTGTACAGAAATTGAGCGTGATTTTGAGCGTCGATTCACAGGAAATCCTACGAATCTGGAAAGATCTTTGTAGGATTAGCTATCCTTCTGGGCGTCGATTCCTGACTTTAGGTCTTCTGGACCTCATCCGCAAGGATGCTATCGATTAGCTATCCTTCTGGGCCGCATCCGAATTCTTACCTAATAAAAAAAACTTAATTTCGTCCCAAAATGAGTCATTTTCCCTTTCATCTGGAGGAGCATACACAAATAAGATTCTACATTTAAATTTTGAGTTTGTGTATAGCATTGTAATGTATCAAGGTCTTTGGTTGCCTAGTAATAGAGCCGGCCCTAGGGGTAACCGGGTAGGCCCAAGAGGCGATCGCCTAGGGCTCCCTACCACGTAGGGCTCTTGAAAAAAAACTATGTTATATATATAACTAAGTTATTGTGTATTATTATATTTACATGTAATAAAAGATTTACAAAAATTTATATGTAAAAAAAACTCATTTGTGATGTGACTTTCAATATTTCAAGTCAACGATAAAGAGTCTAAGAAGGTCTCCGTCTTTCAATTTTTGTTATAAATGCAAAAACGGGTAGTTTTTAAGTAACAACTCATGCTACTTTAATAAACTTATTTAACTGATTATAATATTTTATTTGGATAAATTTGCAAAGTAATAATATATTTTAAAGTGTTTAACCCACCTGTTTTACATTCATGGAAAATAATATAATATTAAAAAAAATTTACTTTTATTTCTCACTAAAAAAATTCATATATTTTTTAATGGGTGTTTTTGCTAAATAGCTTGAACCTTTAATTAAATAATTAGCACCCAAATTAATTTTATTAGGTAGGCTAGCACCCTTCCCAATCGGTCAACATTGACCATTGACTGGTCAACGTTGACCGTTGACTTTTTTTTTTTTTTATAATAAACCAATTGATGCCACTTTTTTTGATGCCATTTTTAATAGTGTTTTGATGCCAAATTTTTAATTACATTTTTTTTTCTTTAATGTGATGCCACTTTTTAAAGTAGCGTTTTTGATGTTATGTGATGCCACTTTTTTTAAACCTTTGATGACATTTTTGTTTACTGTGATGTCATGTGAACCATTGATGCCTTTTTTTTACTATTGACTACTGATGACACTTTTTTATGTCAATGTTTTGATGATATGTTTTTTTACCATGATGCCATATTTTTTCAAAGTGGTATTTTGATGACATTTTTTTTTCTTTAATGTGATGCAAGTTTTTCAAATTAGTGTTTTGATACCATTTTTCTAATGTAATTATTTTATCTCACTTTTTTTAATCAAATCGTTTGATGCCATATTTTTTTTCAAGGTACTGTTTTCGTGGTGCCATATTTTTTCAAGGTAATGTTTAGATGACATTTTTTTCTTTAATGTGATACAACTTTTTCAAAGCAGTGTTTTGATGCCATTTTTCTAGTGTAATTATTTGATGATATTTTTTTAATCAAATCGTTTGATTTTCTAATAAAATGGATTGATGACACTTTTTTAATGCCACTTTTTTCAAATCTTGCTAATATTTTTTTGTTTACTGTGATGCCACATTTACCATTGATGCCATTTTTTTTTTACCATTGACTACTGATGACACTTTTTTGATATGAATTTTTTGATGATATTTTTTTTTCCGTGATGCCATATTTTTTCAAGGTAACGTTTTGATGGCAATTTTTTCTTTAATGTAATGCAACTTTTTCAAATCAGTGTTTTGATGCCATTTTTCTAATGTAATTATTTGATGCCATTTTTTTAATCAAATCGTTTGATGCCACTTTTTTTTATTTAATCAATTATATATCGATATATTTTCATCGATTCTACTTTTTATTTACTGATGACACGTTTGTGATTATACTTCATTGATGACATTTGTATCCAATAACTCAGTCAGCTCTTAAAACAAGAGTCGTGCAACTCTTACAACATAGTCGTGCAACTCTTACATCGTATGTTGTGCAAAATATAATTTTTTTCCGCTTTTTTTTTCTTTTAAGAACTTTTTGTTTTGCAAAAATAATTTTACGTTGTGCACATATATGGACTGATCGAGTCGCACATCCAGATCGCATATAAAAATATAGAAGAAGTGAATCATATAATAAAATACAAATAATTTTTTTCATTCTTATATTTATGGGTTAATTTTTGTAATTTTACAAAAAATGCTATTTATGGGTTAATTTTTGTAATTTTGTAAAATATGCTTCTTCAACCTCTTGCCTCTGTACGCTTCTTCAACCTCTGCCGCCGGCCACCGCTCGTCAATCCTCGCTGCGGCCGCCGCTCCTGAACCCTCGCTCCGGCCGATCGACCTCGCTCGCTCCGGACGCTCCGCCGCTCGCTCCTGCGCTCGCTCGTCACCGCCTCCTTCCCTCGCTCAGATCTGGAGTCGCTCGCTCCGCCTCGCTCGTCCTCGGCTCAGATCCGGCGTCTCCACACCAGATCCGACGCTCCCTCACCAGATCTGCCCTCCTTGGCCACCAATTCCGGCCATCTCGAGCCCAAATCCCGCCGATCCGACACCCAGCCCCCACCGACGAAGCCTCGCAAACTCCCTCCCGTCCTTGCACCGGGCCCGAAGCTTCGCCGAAGATCTCTGACCACCCGTTCCGGCCACCTCTCACCAGATCCGAGTCGGATCCACCGCCCTCGCACATCGCCGAGCCGGATTCCTCACCGACCAGTGGTTGGAGGAGAAGTCCTGAGAGAGGGCTAATAGGTGGAGTATTAGGAGGCTAATTTTTTTTAATAAGATGTTATATAGGCCAATTTATTTTATTATGGTGCTAATAACATAATTGAATTAGCAAAAGGTGATATTCCAGCAAATTTTCTCTTTTTTAATAGCACTTGTAAGGAAATATAATAAAAAAGTAAACAAGTATATTGATAAATCTATAAATCGCAGTATTTTGTTGTGTTATACCGAAAAATTGTATACTGCTGAATGTCCGTAAATTTTTCTTTTAGTCATAAAAATAAAATATGAAATTTATAATAGTTAAATATATAAAAAATTTACATTGTTTGATAATTTTTCTAAAAAAATTTATGAATATATGTATTGATCAAAAGACTAATTTTGTTTACATCGCCACCAACCCCAAAAATCTCAAGCCGGCCCTGCCAAGTGATATAATTCTGTAAGTAATTGAAATCTCCATAGTACACTTAACCCACTTGCTTTGCCAATAGACTTTTTTATTTTATTACTGTAGTAAATAATTCGAGGTCAGATATACCTGAACCTCGAAGGCCGACAAGTCGACAGACAGATAACCGTCAAAACAAACATAAAAATACGTTGGTGCAAGAAACAGACAAGAACTCTACAAAGGTGCGACAAAAACACAACTAAACCGAACAAGACGAGGACGTAAACGAAAGACGAAGTCAAGCACAGCCCTGAAGCCGGAGACCATACGGCATTGTCAAAACATGCGTTTTTCCTTTTTTTTTTTTTTTTTAATCATCTGGGGGCTTATCAGTTTTAATCTCTGACAGTGATAAAATCTGAATCTTCTCGATTTTGCACAAGGCATTTATTTTCGTCCAAAAAGTTGGTCTACCAATAACTCTCTGCTATTTTAAGTGCAGAGTTTTCATTTCGACAACCTATTTGACTTTCCCATAGATGAATTTATTAATTAAAATCGGGTTTTGTTTTGAAATGTCTAATCTCAGCATCATTGCTCTTAACGTTTAAATAAATGTGAATTAAGTGTAGGTAATACAGGATCATTAATTAACATGCAAAACCCAAACACCATAGAGAGTTAAAACACAAAAAGCCATAGCCGATATCAGGACAAACAAAAACACCATAGAACACAAAGTCAAGATAACAAATGTAATTGAGAAGCTTCATCAACTGACACTGAAAACTCAGTTCGACCTCTAAAAAAGGGAAGAGCACTGGCGACTCGCCACGGGGCAGGTATCTGTACAGTTTCTACGGCTAGACCCTGATGTCCGCTTTGTATGAGCTTTCTTTGGAATGGAAATGATACTGGCAATCTGGTAGAAGATTTCTTGTGAAATGGAATGAAGTTACAAAACCATACGAGGAAGGTGGGTTGGTTATAACAGAGATCCTGGCCTGAACGAGAGTGTATTTTACAAGTTGATTGGAGATATTGCTTTGCATAGAGTTATTATAACTCATGGTAAAATACTGCCTACATCCAGGCTCCATAAACCTGGCCCTCCCCTCAGGGTTGAGCTGACAATCCCTATGGTAGGTTGTTGTTATTAATGGAAGAGTTTGGTACTGGTCAGAAATGAACCGAAAAAGCGGACACATTATGCAGCAGAGCCAGATTGACCTCAATCCTTTGGTGCAAGAGAATGGGAGTATTTCCTGCAAAAACCTGTATGATTTGTTTAGACAGAGGAGACAGGTGCTAGTGTGGGGAGGATTGCTATGGCGTGGTGCTCAGAGCAAGAAATGGTCAGTCTTTGTATGGCTTGCCATAAAGAAAGAGGCGGGTACCAGGAGCAGATTATATCAGTAGCACACCAGTGTCAGCGTGTGAGTTTTGTGAGGTTGAGGAAGAAACAGTTCACTAGTTCAGCGCTTGTGGTTTCAATGCCCTATTGCTAGAGAAATCATTGACCATGTTGTGGCATGGATTGGAATTGCTCAGAGGTGGCATACTATTGACTCTTGAGGAATGGATTGGGTGGGTTGCTCGGCAACTGGCTGGAGTGCAAAGATTCGGCATTTTTCGAGGCAAGCTCTTGGTGTTCTCGGCTTGTCCACTTTATTTGGTTAGACCGAAATTCAGCGATTTTTGGTGTAACGAAGCTTGTAACACTAGAGAATGTGCTAGGAGAATCACTGAAATTTCCAAGTCACATATCTTGTCAAGTGTAAATTCAAAACACTTTAAGAGAAATGGTGGGGAAGAAAGTTGATTGATTAGGGCTTAGGTGCCGAATCTAAGAGAGGCAGAGAGTTGAGAGAAATATGTACAGGGATATTCTTTTGGGAATCTTTTTGGGGTATTCAGCCTTGCACGGCTACATTTTACACAGGAGTGGACCCTTGGTATTGTCTTCATCACTTTTGTAGCTTGGTTACATGATCTATATATCTAACACCTTAAGAGGGAGGGTGGCAATAAGGTGTTCAGCAGATATCTAAGCACACACAACCATTATGTATGTCGTAATATTCATTTCCTAATTGACAAAAAGGGCTACAGACACCTGCTAATAGATTTATCAGAATCTAAGGAATAAGAATGACTCTTCAAATAAAAGCAAATAAACTATAAGAAAAAGGTGGTGCTGGAACCATGAATAATCAATCAGCAATAGCTTAGCGTGACAACATTTCGCATGATAGGATGAACACTAAAATTAATCAATACGAAATCAGTTACCTTCCAGCAAAAGCGATGGTGCAGACCAGAGCAAGGAAACAAAACACTAACCTGTGAATCCTTCCGGTCACCGCAACCTGCATGATCTAGTAATAGCAAAAAACAAACAATTATTCCAATATGTTGCAATATCCTAAACAGTCATTTAAGTTGAAGCACACACCGCATCTTGTGATTGAGCAAGGTCAACCAAGAGCCAGACTCACCTAGATTCTTTCCTTCATTCCTTTGAGCAAACTCAAATTAAAGGTCCTATTTGTGCTCGACTATTTAATGTACCCAACTTAACAGGTTTTAGTACTTCTCAGTAGAACAGATCTAAGATGTACTAAATGAAAAGAAAAACTATTCCTAAAAACATTAAAGTGCATATTTGAAAATAATAGGGAAAAGGAAAGAGCTTAGTAAGTAATGGAAAGCAGAATGTTACTGAAAATGTGTTACTGAAAATATGTTACATTTGACCAAAAACATTCTAAGTACATTACCTTCCATATTTCCTTGGATAACTGAATCAAGAACAAAATCTTTAATTCTTCCTACATTTGACCAAAAACATTCTTCCTACATATGACCTTCCAAAAACAACTTCCTTGGATAAGTACATTACCTTCCAAAAATCTTCCTTGGATAACTGAATCAAGAACAAAATCTTTAATTCTAAGTACATTACCTTCCAAAAACATTCTAAGTACATTACCTAAAAATATTCTTCCTACATTTGACCAAAAACCAAATCTTTAATTCACACACTTCAAATATGTTACTGAAACTAATGGAAATTTGGAAATTAAAATGCATCAAAAAAAAGACGAAAGTCTAAGTATATTAGCTTCCATATTTCCTTGGATAACTGAATCAAGAAAAAGGCACACAGCTGATTTATTTTCTCAGTTTCTTGCCGTTCTAATAAAAACAACTTTCTGGAAAATTCAGAACTTAAAATGCGTTTAAAAAAAGATGACAGTCTATGTACATTACCTTCCATATTTCTTTGGATAAAGGCACACAACCGATTGTATTCTCTTAGTTTCTTGCCGTTCAAATAAAAACACGTTCTGGACATTCGGAAATTAAAATGCATCTAATAAAAGATGACAGTCTACGTACATTACCTTCCATATTTCCCTGGATAAAGGCACATAATTTGTGCAAAAAAGACAATTTGGTATTGGATTCCAAAAATAAGACAATTTGTGCAAAAAAGACAATAGTCAAAATCTAGTGAAAAGCAATTCTCCACAAAATTTTACCCATGGACACAACCATACAATCCATTAAGCTCACTCCAGCAAGCTGTTTTCTCCCAGTCAAAACCATTTTATAAGCTAAATATAAGTTGATGCAACTGCAAGAATAGGAACATGAACAAAGAACTTCACATACATCTAGTTTTTCAAGATGACTACATGATTTCCAGAGCAAAGGCAAAGCAAATAATGAAGTTAACCAAAGAACAAAAAAACTTATTCCCTTGCTAAATAATTACCACTTGACAAATTCCTTGAAGTTCTAATACAGTTAGTTGCAAAGAGTTCAAAGGCCATTGCTGACAAATTGACAATACATGGCTAAAGTTTTAAACTGTTCGTCTAATAAGAAGCAAAAACATGCGCGGAAATAGACAACTTCTATCAAGGATGGAAAGTTTCTACATGAAAATTTCTAAAGTGTTGCAAATGAAAGATAAGATCAATAGCTCCTTGCTCACAACAACAACAGCAATGATCACATGATATCCCGCTCCTAGCAGGGTCTAGGGGTATAGTAGTACGCACCCTTTCCCCAAACAAGTTGAGAGGGTGTTTCCGTTGACCCAAGAACGTTATAAAAATAAATAAGGTAGACATAAACAACCAAATGGAGAAAGGCAACCACAATAACACAAAAACCCTGAATAATGCAAAGAGAAAGGGGGAGCGAGGAATTAAGGCTAGCAAAAACCGAAGGAACGCTGAAGGAAGAAGGATATGCCTCCTCCACTCGGTTCTATCTCGTGCCAACTCTTCACTGTAGGTTCAAGTGCAGCACATCCCAGCACATTCTATGATATTTAAAAAAAAACACTGCAAGTGTTCCTTTTTCAAATACCATAATCAACGAGGGAAACCCATATTAAAATATATTAAAAAAAAAGGAATGGAAAACCCTAAATTGGTGCAAACAAGATGAGACGAATAATTCCTTGAAGATGAAATATGAACATCAAAGGAAAATAAAAGAAGGTCCGTGCTATAACTGTCTTTTTTTTATTAGTGAAGAACATCAGACATACAAGTGTTTCTTTCAAATAAAACAATCCCCCAGCCCTCATATACAGTGAACAGATTGATCATCTTGGGGAAAAAGAGAGCAGTCTACGAGTTTAGGGATTAGAACCTTTCAGATCAATTTAGTTCAACTATCCAACTAATGCTACTTGCAGAAACACAATTCAACCAACAAACTTCTCAAAAAATGGCCAGGGCAAGTAAAAAAGCATAGCATATTCATGAACTTTTCATGCAAGCTGGAATAATTTTAGATCACACAAGGAGAAAAGAACATTTCATTACACATACATGTTACTCTATCAGCTTTTCTTTTCAATCTAAAAGCAAGTTATTGTGCAAAAGATGAAAAGATTGAAGAGAGAGAGGGAAAATAAATTTTTGTTGGAGGACAGTATAGTATTGATTATTGAATTAATCCTACAGTTTAATTAGATTAATACTTTAGTATTGAATTAATCTTACATTTTGATTAGATTAACACTTACCCTGAGATTGATAAAGACAAATTTAGAGAGGATAGTATTGATTATTGAATTAATCCTACATTTTAATTAGATTAATACTTTTGTATTGAATTAATCTTACATTTTAATTAGATTAATACTCCTCTATACAAAAGAAAAATGATCTGGAGATTGATAAATTCTTAGCTACATTCGAGAATTATTTTGAGTTTTGATCTATAAAAGGCATTTTCTAAATTTTCCTTGATTTTGTAGCAATGCTCATTTACAAAATGAATCAAAAGCATGAATAAGAATTACAGGAGTACGCAACGGCCCTCCTCCCTTCATTTCATGGCCTTTTTACACATGAAAGTATGAAACTCAAAAGTCAAAACAGATCACATTGTTTGGGAATGACTTAAGAAGAGTGCATCAACGTCATAGATCAGCCAACAGGCTCCACACTCATCTCCTCTTATGGACAAGAATGCAACAATACAGGATCATCGAATTAGTAATTCAACATAATGATTAATGATCAGATTAGGAAACTACCCATTTATCGAATAAATGTAATACTACAAAAACTGAAACCTAATTATGGGCATTATATTTAGATTGTAAAAGTTCAGAAATTGCTTTATGCCTGGGTATGCCAATGGTACTTGCAATAAAGCTATCGACCCAATATTTGAATGAAGGTTTAGACATGATGTCAACTGCAATATGTATCTGAAGACCATCAAAAGTCTTTTGTACTAGAAGATAAGTACAATGTGATATCTTCAGTAGTAAAATTTTGAAAGTTTGTACTTTGTAGGTCTTTGAATGCAGTAATTTCATAATCACAGAAAAGAGCAAAATAACTTCTCTAGAAGTCAAAATGTTATTCATATTGAGAACTAGTTAATATAAAACATGTATAGAGCAATACTGAAGCTCTTAACATTATATGAATTTACCTTTTACCACGCTACATAAGATATCCCTGCAAAACTTTTCCTCTTGGGATTAAATTACACAAATCTGTGCTGGGGAGATAAGAATGCTAAACGTACAACAGAGCAACCAGCGATGTGCACTCCATTTTATAAGTATCCTGTCGCAGATTGCTGCTAAATCACTCCCCAGTCAAATACAACTGCAGCAACAGGGAAATACAGCAGTATTATGCCTCAGGACCAGAATGTCGAAAGAGTGGCGTTGCTGGACTTTTACAAATCCCATCACATCCATCTGGCTCGTCCCCATTGAAGGTAAAGTGAGAAGTTATAGCATTGTGGCATTTTTGAGGCAGCATGGTTATCCGTCCAAAATGACGAAAGAGTGATCTTCCAAGTAAAGCCCAATCTTTTATTAGAGCTTCACTCCTCGAATATCTGCATAGAGATTTTCTCCATCATCAATGGCCAGTCTTCCCCAAGTTGCTGAGGTTTTAGATCCATCGCAAGTTTAAAGTCGTGCAATGATATTGAATTTCTAGTTCTCTGTTCCTCCATAATCCCAGGAACACTTTGCATGTGTAAATGGTTGCTTGGCCAAGGACCATTCATAAGCTTGCCACGCAACTGGCCCTGATTCCTTAGTGGCCCACTAGTAGGGCCCTCCCCAACCAACTGGACACAAGACTTGATCAAACGCCTCAAATGCACGTCTAACATATTATTCAATGAATTAGCGCACTCCATGGTCACACCACCAGCAAGGCCGCATGCCACTGCAATCTGCTCCATACGTTGCCTGAGCATCTCTGAATCAGACAACACTCCACTATCAAATGAGCTGACAAAGTTACCACTTCTGATCAATGGTAATGATTTACGGGCCCCACCTACACTAGCAGAACAAAAAGGTATACCTAAAGGAGCAAGCAGAGGGCTTTTGGAGCAATTCAAGTCGCCAGACTGCTCTACCTCTTCCCCACCGTCCATAGCTGTTAAATTATTCTTATCCTGGCTAAATATAGAACCAGTAACGTCATAAGAATTCGTCAACCTCGGTTTCTCAGCAATTTCAGGTTGCTCTGCAAGCCCTTGCAAGTGCTGAATAGGCCTGCGATAATCACATGGCATTCTCTCCCCGTCATTTACAGCCCTTGCTCCACTATCTTCTGTAGCAGTTGATTGATGTGAAGTAGAATCTATCTTTCCATTTGGCCCAAGAGGACTGGCTCTGTCCCTCAACTTTCTGTCACGGACACCTGGCTTGACCTTTCTCGGGGACATTGGCAAAACAGTCCCATTTGTCCAAACCATTGCACTTGAAGTCGGATTGTGAACCCCAAACCCGCTATGAACATGCCCATTTTCCATAGTTGTTGAGCTCTTTCCTGCTAATATAGCAGCATTTCCGGGGCCCACTTGATTGACTTGCGGAGGGGCTTTTCCATTACAAGCATTCTTCAGTATGGCCTTTATCATCTGATTATGCACAGGTAAATTCTCTTTACCCAATACTCGTAAACACGACCTATCAAACTCAACCTTACTCATCTTCTCATTTATGAACCTATCCAAACAATAGAAGTAACGTTTAAACCTCTCCGGCCCAATCTTCTTCAGCATCTGAGCTTTCAAGTCCACAACATTGACTCTAAAGCTCTTTTCAGGTAGCATTATCACAAACAGAACTTGCACCACAATCCAATAGCAAAAACAACCAGACTCCTTGCAATCTTCACGATTTTCTAACAGAACATACCATCAGCAGCGACACAAGATCCTGGTCAAACAAACGCAATAAAAACATGTAACTCAAATACAAAAGCCGAAACCCTAAATTCGAAACAGGATAAAAAATTGCACAATATGAGTAGAAGATCTAGGGCGCTACACAACCCAAACCCTAAAAGTCCACTCCTTTAAACCAAATCTTAAATGAAATTATAACACAGAAATTCCAGTTACCAAAGCAGGCAACTAGAAGACTTATGCTTCGTGAGCTTCAAACGGTAAAAATTGAACAGCACATAAGTGCACGCCATCAAAAATCCCTCATTTATCTTCAAAATTGGGGTAATTGGGGCATTGCTGAATGTAGCAGGTGCATTGCGGGATCGAAAGGACAAGTGCAACGGATTGTGTTTCTCGATTTTCTTATGTTCGACAAGGTCTGAGCTTACTAAAAAAAATGGAAAAAAGCAAATTCAGAAGCGGCGAAGAGAATAAGAGTGATTACTGACCTTTTCGACAGCAGAATCCAGGGGATGAAGAAGATCAAAACTGGAGGAAGTTGGAATTTACAAGTCCCCTTCCACGCGAGGAAGAAGCTTCTATGAATGCATTTAAGCTTCAGAAGTGCGTAAGCTGACGTTGTCGGGGCTAATTCGATCGACGAATTCAGAATTTTTGCAACCCTCAATCGCTGCTGTCTAAATGCTCGCTTTCTCACTCTCTTCTTCTTCTTCCTCTCTCCTTTCTCTCTCCTGATTTAGCTCTCTCTCTATGTAATTTCTTTTTTGTATTATTTTGTTTTTAATTAAATGTTACTCCCTCCCTTCACCAAAATTAATATTTAAATTTACTTACAAGGAAACTTTCCTACAAAAACAATACTAGATAGAACCACCAAATCCTAGAGAGAGGGCTCGGCCCTCTCTCAAGAATCCGGCCCCAACCCCCATCGCCAAACCCATCGCACCACTGCCACCTCACCATCGCACCACCGCGCCACCACCGCCGCCACCCCACCACAGCACCACCGCACCACCCATCACCCTCGACCTAAAAAAACCCTAAAATCCCTTAATCCCTCCACCCCGCCTACCCAACGCCACCACCGTTAACCGCGCCACCTCCCCTTCTTAACCCAATCGGCTAGATCCTCGAGCGTTTCGGGCCACCCTCCTCCGTCTCGGCCGGCTGGGGTGTTTTTCCCCTCGGCGAATCGAGGCCGCCGCTGGCTTTTCTCGCCCGGCGTCGTCTCATCTTTGACCTCCGGTGGTTGGGCCGTGGTGTGTGTCGACCGGTGTTGGGATGTCGGCGTTGGTCCGGCTGTCCTCTCCGGTGTCGACGCGGCCGCCCCTCCTCCGGCCATGACAAGATCCCCCTGCTCCTCCTTGGTCCTTGGGGCCCAAGTTTCGGGTCCTTGGGGCCCAAGCTTCGGGTCCTTGGGGCCCAAGCTTCGGGTCCTTGGGGCCCAAGCTTCGGGTCCTCGGGGCCCAAGCTTCGGGTCCTTTGGGCCCAAGTTTGGTTCCTCCGGGCCCAAGCTTCGGGTCTTTCGGGCCCAAGGCTTCGGGATAAATAAATAAAATTAAATAAAATAAAATAAAAATCCCGAAAGGGTCGAAACCTTCTCGAAAGGGCCTAAATCCCGAAAGGGCTTGAAAATCCCGTTAGGGTTGAATAAATTCTCTTTCGTATGAAAGGGAATAAAGGTGCAGGGCTTCAAGGTTGGTTCTTGGTTGACATCCTCGTTGCTTGGCGTTCCTCTTCCGTGCTGGAGCTCTGGCAACCGGTGTCGGGATTGGCTGGGGTCGTGGTGGTGTGTATCGAGGCGACTCCGCGATAGGCTATTTCCTTGGAGGTTCGTCTTCACTGCCCACAGGACTGGCTCCTGATTTACCGCTGGCCAACGATGTCGCCGCTTGGGGATGCTTGGCATCGGATATTAGTCTACGTTGTCTCCAGCGTGTACGGGTTTGGCTCGCTTGCTCGTCCGGGATTATGCCTCCCTCTTTGTAGTTGTTGCACCTTGTTATATATGTATAGACGGTTTCACCGTCTGCCGACTTCGTCGGCCTCTCGAGTTGTCAGGTATGCTGCCTGACTCTCGAATCATTTCCTAATCAAAAAAAAAAAACCAAAATTAATATTTTATATAATTCTTAGTTTTTACTCCGTAATTCCTAAAAAACGCGTTATAAAGTAAAACGAAAAGGTTTTAGGTCCTAGAAAAACATGTAAAAAATCAAACGAAAAAGTTTTAGTGAACGGAGGAATTATTAAGTTGGGACTAATTGGTTGCCCCTCCGACCTCTGAAGTAGCTTTGGTGCTTACCATTTTGCACATCAAGTAACACAACTAACTTTGGTTCATTTCTATATTTGAAACAAGGAATTGATTCCTTTAAATAAAGGCTCATTTCGGTTATATTTTATAGCATCTCTAACAGAGACACTAAGCGTATCTTAGCATAATATTTTGATTAAAAAAAAGTCTTCATTGGAGGAAAGTTAATTGAAGAAGAAATTCATTTTGCCTAGCTAGGTTCTAACAAAATCTTGGGTTTATTCAGGTACTGAACTAGAAAATAAAATTTAGATAGGCTGGATAGACTAAAATTTTCATATATTTATAATTTTCATTAACAAAACACTTATTTTAATAAATAAATACATATTTTTTAATTTTTTTTTAAAAATGGAGCAGACTAGAGCGGACCTTAGCCTGCCCCTAGTTCCATGCATGGGTCCATTGGAAGATGTTGTACACTTTGTTTTTTTTTTTCACATTGATATATACTTCAAACCTATAAATTATAGGCTTAATTTAGTGATTTTTCAAAAAAAATGAACATAATTAAGTAAATATCTACTTTTTAAACAAATTAAGTAATTGTCCATAATTGATTTTTTTTACTTTAAAGGTAAATACATTAAAACGGGAAGAAAATATTTACAATCTGAGTTTGGACCATAGGCCTAACTAGTAGATTCCTAAGTTAGTCTTATAGTGAGTAAGACTCACATCCTAAAGTGACAGTAGGGGTGTTTAGGACTAAGTCCTTGTGTGGTTCCTATCTCTTCAAGCCACGACCATCAGAAGTCGGACACACACCTCGAGTGTAGCATAATATACCCTCCCCTTCGGCTATGCCATCAAGGAGGCTATATCACACTACACTGAGCACCCCATTTGCATGTTGTACATGCCTTGATATAGTCCAATAGCCCTAAAACAAAAAACAGTCTTACACTCCTTTTATATTAGGCAACAAGATACAAAAGGTTGCCTAGACATGTAAATCACGAGTCTTTGATGATGCTGCATTGCATCTAAAACACAGGTATCCTTCAAAAACTTGTGGCTGCATTGCCACCATTCTCTTGTTGGGTTATGCCATTGAAATCTTCCTTTAGTAGACCCTCTTGAAGGGTGATGGCTGAGTTGAAAAGAAGGGAGTGTGTGTAGCTCAGCGCTTTGTACACATGAAGCTTTTCGAGGTGCACAATCTCATCCGGCCTCTTTGTAATGTTCTCAAAAATCTGCTCGTTCCTTGTTTTCCAAATGTGGTAAACTGTAGCTCCGAGTCCTATTCTTTTTGCCTTTGATATCCAGCTCCTTCCTTTGCCTCCTTTTTCATCCACTTTAGTGCTCCTTGTAAGGTGTTCATCTCCCTCCAAATGCCTAGCCATGATTTAATCCGTGACCAAACTTGTGAAGAGAAATTACAAGCAAAAAAAATATGTTCATGAGTTTCAGGAGCTTGATGATAATGCATATTTTAGATAGGCATTATAGATATAATTAGTTTAGTTAGGTTGCATTTCGTGCTTGCTTTGTCGTTAAATAGCATCTTGTGTTTATTTTAGAAGAGTTCGGATTCTGCGCAATTTTGTGTTTATCTCGCAGATTGAATCAGAACACAGTTGGAAGATGCAATGTCTCGAAAAGGAACACAAGATACACGAGAAGGAACAAGGACGGCAGAAGCAAGATAAGAGGAGAAGCCGCAACGGGAGCTAGAAGGCCACGGCAAGACGAGAGGTAACGCGGGCGCGCAAGACATGCCGCGGGCGCGCCATGGGAGACGCGGGCACGCCAGATCTGCCGCGGCCGTGCCAGAACCCGCTGCAGCGGGAAGTGAAAGAAACATTTGCGGCGGGCGCCGCAACACTTGCGGCGGCCGCCGCACGTACGGACAGCGCGTTGCGCCGTTTTGGAAACCCTAGTTTTTATCTATGTTCTTTTGGAGGCCGACTTGGGATCTTTTTATTAGGCCTTTTATGTTATTTTTCATTACCTTTTCATTCGATTGGGACTTCCATTAGACTCTTTAGAGATTTTGAGCCATGTCTCCCATGAGGAACTAAACTCATCGATTCTGCCTGCAATTTGAAGCTTTATTCGGATTGATTGTGAGTCTCTAATTCTCGTTCCTAGTTTCCTATTTGTGAATGCTTCAACTTCTTTGTGTTTGATTGCTTATTGTTTTGTTCTATCTTGACTGATCAACTTGGTAGAATCAATTCAATCGCTAGGGTTTTGTAGATTCCTGGTTGCGAACCTTAACCCAAGTGGCAAACTTATTCCTTTAGGGCTGGTTGAACTAATTGAATGAGTAGGAAGTTGGATGTGTTGTTAAATCCTTTTTTAGGGACTGCAAATACCTTGGCTAATCTCTGGACTTAAAGCTATCAATTGGGTTAAATCCTTCTTTAGGGACTGTTCGATTGATAAGGGTTGCTAGGACTGGTTGGACTAGTAACTATTTTAGGTCGGGACAAGGGCATTCATAGGAAACATAATAGGACGAGAAGAAGTTACAATGATCGCTTCAATCCAATAAAGTGGAAAATTGTAGGTGGAATTGTTTCTCTCATCTGTCTAAACCAAATTCACTTATTCTGCTTTCGTTATTTTGCTTTAAAACTTTCACACAAAAACCCCCCTCTTGTTACTTAATCGGCATTAGAATCACACTTGAGTCATAAATTTCCCTGTGGGATCGACCTCTTGCTTATTACTATACTAGTTATAGGTTTGAGTACTTTGACGGAATCAACGACAGGTTTCACCTCCGTCACTTGATTACAGAGTTTGCAAGTAAGGTCAACTTCTCTTGTTTTGATTTTGTCTTTCGTGGCCAGCCTCCTTCTTGCAGCTAGCCATAAGATGAAGGCATGTTTAGTTTAGGGATGATATTAGAGTCCCATACCACCGAGATCCATGGAGGTTTAGGCATCTTTCTTCTGAAATGGTCATATGCAACATTTATTCTGTACTTTCCTCCCTGACATCAAGAACTTAGGAGTAGGATAGCTTGCTCTCTTGAACCTGCAAATGTTAGTAACTGATTTTTGATACCTAAAACCTTTTTAATCAGAGGCGAGTCATTTGCTTTATGTGCTTCCCAACTCCAGATGTCACATTCTTGAAGGTATTGGTGATGGATCCATCCGATCCACAAGGTGTCTTTTTTTTTGCCAAATATCCCTTAGCAATCGAGAGAGGAAAGCTGTATTCCAAGACTTAAGATCTTTCAAGCCTAGTCCTCCTTTAGATTTTGGTACACACACATCCTTCCATCTGATCCTGTGAGATTTCCAAAGAAACTTTGCACAACAACAATTAATCTTATCAATTAGAGTCGAAGGAGATGGAAAAATGGAGAACCAGAAAGCTTGAATTCCTTGCAAAACTGCTCGGATGAGTTCTACTCTCCTTGCATAGGAGAGAGTTTTGGAGTTCCAATAACTTATATTTGTAAGCATTTTATCAAGGAAAGGTGAGAATTGGGATATTGTCAACCTGCTAGAAGAGATGGGAATTCCCAAATATCTAAAAGGAAAGGCACCTTGGGCAAAACCAGTCGTACCTACAAGATATGCTCTATCTTCATCTTTTACTCCTGCTAGGAAATAAGAAGACTTAGTTGCACTTACCTCTAGGCCTGACACTGCAGTGAAATGATCAAGAGCATCTAATAGAATTTTCATGGAGTTTGTGTTTCCTCTTGACATCATAATTATGTCGTCTGCATAGGCTAGGTGAGAAATCTGGAGCGAAGAGCATTTAGGGTGAAATCTGAACGATGGTAGTCTTGTCCTACATTTTAAGACTCTTGAAAGGTAATCAACGGATAGAACAAAAATAAGAGGGGAAATGGGGTCCCCATGTCTTAACCCTCTCTTTCCTTTGAAAAAACCCCGCATGCTACCATTTATATTGATCGAAAAAAAAGGTTGTGCATATGCATTCAATTATCCAAGAAACAAATTTATGAGGGAAGTTCAAAGCATATAGCATTTGTTCAATAAATTCCCATGATATTGTGTCATAGGCTTTCCTGAGATCCAAGTGAGATCCAAGTTTAAGATGCATCTGAGACTAATTTTTTTTTTCTAGTATATTTTCTAATAATCTCCTGAAGTAGCATGATCTTTTCACTCATTAATCTTCCTTCAATAAATCCTATCTGAGAAGGAGGGATCAGGGATACTAGTTCAAGCCTTAATCTAGACGTTAGGATCTTAGTGATCACTTTGTAAGTGACATTGCAACATGAGATAGGCCTAATCTCCTAATCTATTAGCATTTGAGGATTTGGCTATTAAAGCAATACACGTGTGGTTGATCTGCTTAAGGAGTTTTCCCGAAATAAAAAATTCCTGGACTGCCTTGGTGAACTGATCTCCTGTAATATCCCATGTGTCTTTGAAACACTTGGAAGTGAATCCATCTGGCCCTGGAAATTTGTCATCACATATATCCCATAGAGCTTTTTAAACCTCTTCTGAAGTGACTTGTTGGATTAATATGCCTCATGTCTGTCGTCTTCCAGTAGTAAACCCCCATCTCTCATAAACCTTAGGTCTATGCATTATGTTTCTCTGTTGGACCCAAGCAATCCTATGTAAAATTCCTCAAACTGAGAAGCCACTTCTTCTACTGACATTGTTTCTAATCCATCATCCTTGATGAGTGCACTGATAAGATTCCTCCTCATGTTTTTCTTCATCATACCATGGAAATATGAGTTACATTTATCCCCTTGGAAGGTATGTTTAGCCTTGGCAAGCTGTGAGTTGAATTTTTATTCTGCCTCTTTTAGTCTCCTTGTGTTCTTTGTTGATGTCTCCATAGCCTGCAGTAGCTCATCTGATTGTGGATCCTCTCTCAAGGCTATAAAGTTTCTTTCATATTATTCTTCAACTCTTTTTGCCCTACTTGTTATATCTGATAAATGTCTTTTGTTCAACTCTTTTAAAGGCCTTTTCAGATTCTTCAGCTTTTTGCATAAGATGTATTGCTCAGTCCCTCTTCCTTAAAATTCCAAGTTATCTCTGATTATATCACTGAAATTTTAAGCCTGCCCCCACATATTAAAGTATTTAAAGGTGTTGCTTTTAATTTTCTTTTGCTCTAGGACTTCCACAACCACTTGACAGTGATCAAAGAATGCCTTTGGTACAAGATAGGTAGCCTTACAATAGTACTGAGATTCATCCCAATCCTCATTTACCATAACTCTATCTATCTTTGTGGATTTTTTACCTTGAAACCAAGTGCGTTCTTGCCCTGCCATCATAGCATCCTTTAAACCCATTTCCGTACAACAATCCCAGAGGTCTAATATTTCATAGGCAGTTACTGTTGACCCATTCTTCCTTTCACAAGATCTCATTATTGGATGAAAATCCCCTTGAATCAACCATGGACCTTGTCTTGCACTAGCTTCTGATTTCAGGTCATTCCAAAGCTCTCTCCTTCCGATTATTGTGTGTAAACCATATACCTGAGCAAATTTGAAAACCTTCCCAGTTATATTGCATTTCACCTGTCCGCTTATCATCTGATCAATTGTCCATAATTGATAATTTTACTCTTCCTTCCCTTTATCCCTCTTTTCTCCTCCCCCCTTCTTCCTCTTTGACCAGTTTCATTTTAACCTTGACTGGTCAACATTGACCATTCTGATCAACTTTCAGTTTTGATGACAATTATTGGTGACAACTTTTTCCGGTGACAACTGATGGTGACATTTTTTCTGGTGACAATTGTTGATTATTTGTTTGTGACAATTGGCAGTATCACTTTTTCTCGGTGACAAATGATTTTTTTTCCTACTAACCGATGATTTTCCTAGTGACAGTTATTAGTGACATTTGTATGTGAAGAGATTGATAACAATATGTTGTCACCATGGTTTTTTTAAATAGTCATTTAAAATTATTATTTAACAAAATATTAAAACTTTCAAAATATTTACAAAAATGTTCATTTTTTGAAGGTTTGGCATAAAAACGCAGTCTCAAACCGCGTTTTATTCACAAGGTAAAAAATTAAAAAAACGTTGTTGAGACCTTGTTGTTACTTTGGCATGTTTGAGATGTTAGTATGACTCATGTTCTGTTTTGACATGTGAGACCACCTTATTATCGTTTTGAGACTTGCCACGTGTTATGTGGTTGGAGATATGCTGGTTATCTATATATGAGTTGATGCGTTTATGGCTTATGATTCTTATTGAGCTGTGAATGTTAGATTGATTTATTCTAGAAACTAGGAAGAGAATGCGGGAGTAGCCTTTAGAGGTGCATGTCTCCACTTCTCGAGTTTTGGAAATGATTGACTGATTCAGATTCGGGAGAATTTTAAATGGTTTTGAAAACGAATGACTTGGATTTAAAGAGGCTTGATCGATTTGAAAAACGGTTGTTGGATTTTGAAGTTTTTAGTCTCAGGGACGAGACTTGTTTATAGAGTTGGATGAATATAAAGACCGGATTTTTAATAACTATCGGATTGCCAGAAATGGAAAGTTTTTGGAAACCCGTCCTCAAGCGATTCTTTATTTTTGGAAAGTTTTAGAAAAAAATCTCGACACTCGTTAAAAAATTCCCATTTGACAGGTTCTAAGCCCTTATCAATCGGATTTCAAAGTTAGAATTCTCGAAAGTCGTTTGAAATGGATTTAAACCTCGAGTTAGAATTTCGAAGATTCGATTTTAAAACCTTTCGTCCATCGGGATTTATAGCCGCAAGACCTTCTCTATCTCTCTCTCCTCTCACTCCCCCTCTTTTGTCCTTTTTCCCTATTAACCCTATTAAGGGCACCTTGCCTCCCTTATAAATACCCATAAATCCCCAAAATCCTAGAAGATCAACCTAGAAACCTGAGAATTCAGCCCTCATTCTCTCACTCTTTCCATTTCAAATCCCAAAGAAAAACCCTAAAACCCTCTCCTCTTTCTCTCAACCTTCAACCTCAAAACTCTTGCAACTTGCCTTGTGTTTTTCATAGCCCAAACATCTAAAACATTGTCCCCAAGCTCCCCCCTTTGAAGATCTAGCATCTAGTTAGAAGACCGACACCGATTTCATGAGAAACAACGGCTGATCCAGCAACTCGCCACCGCGAGTTCATGTTCGCGGCCGCGAAGATGAACCCATAACGTACCCTGTTTTGCTGAACGCGCGGTAATCAATTCATTCTTCCCTCTCTTGTCTTCTTCTTCCTTCCAATCATCAGAAAAATGGATCTTTTCTCATGGTCCTATCTTCCAAGGTCAAGAAGGATCAAATCTAGCCTCCTTCAAGCCAAGATCGAGCCCGTTTAGTCCTCTCCCACTGTTTTTTAAGGTAAGCCATACACGCTCATTTCTTTCTATTCTTGCTTAAAACTCTCGTAAAGGAGGATTTTTATTCATCCTCTTGTTTTCCTATGCCCAGTCGCTCAACCCTTTCATCATATCTAGCTTCGAAAACCCTCAATTGAAGATTCGAAGGAGCTTCGAAGACCCCCCTCGATATAACTCTCCTCCTCTCACTCTCCTTGATTCTCGTTCATGCAAAATGTTGTTCCTCATGGTCGATTTTGAGTTGGCTTTGCTATGAAATTGGTTTGGTTGAAAGCGGAACAGATTCAAGGCAAACCCGAGACAAATTGTTCGAATCTCACCGTGGCAAAACCATGGTCGCCGCGACGAGTTAGACCACGAGCCCAGAGGTAGAAGGAGGCTTTCGAGGCCACGAGTGTGATTTTCGCCGCGACGAAAAAAACCTTTCGCGGTCGGTGTATGCCCTTCTCATGGGAACCCTGAAAGCTAGTCTCGTGATTGCGAATGGCCCTCTAGCTGCCAAGAAACTAGCCCAGAGAGCCTCGACCAAGGCCGACTCCCTCGTCCTTTGGACACTTGGCTCAGTTTTGATGCGAGTCGTTTTGCGTTAAGGTTTCTCCTCGATTTTCAACTTGGATTCTCATAATTGTATTTTGAGATTTGAAATATTATTATATGATTATTTTAATATTTAAAATAGGATTTTGACGGAATTCGAATTATCGGATTTAATACTTAGAGGATGTTTCGAAGGATTTAATTTCAAATGTCGGGATTCTCTTACTTGGTTAAATGATCAATGCTGGTTTCGAAAATAAGGCTAGCCTTGAGTATTGAAGGATTGAAAATTATCAGATGACTTTGTTGATGTTTTCTTGTATCGAAAAGTATTGGAAATGGTTTAACTTCTGCTTGGCTTTGGAGACGATTTGAATGCGGTTTCTACGTGTATGAGTGGTAGCTTATGGTATTTCATGTGATCGTTATAGGTGCTTGCTGATTGATTGGATTACGCCTTTGATATCTCTTGTTGTTCTGCTTTTCAAGTAAGTTCCTTTATAGACTTACTCACACTGATTAGATAAAAAAAAAAAAACCTCCTGCTTGTGGTCATATGACATACTAGGCGTTGCATAAGCATTGAAGCATGCCATGTAGTACCATGCTAGAGTTGCACACTTGAATGAGCATTCGGTTACTGATAATGCATATTTTATATGGTAATTTATAGGTGGTCTTGGATGCATTAATTATTCTTATTCATTGTTTAATAAGCTTATTCATATTCTTGATCATTTGCTATTCGAAGTTCGGAATCTAGGGTTTTTAGTGTTTATTTGTAGGTCTTATGATTCATACTCGAAAGGTGGAGAAAACAGGAAGCAAATAGAGAAAGAAGAGTTAAGGAACAAGAGCGAAAATTGAGAACATGGAGAAATCCCATCTTTAAGGTTCTAAGAAGTTGAAATTAGCTTATGAGGTCTGCATGTGAATCGTAGTTCTCGGAAAGATCTTTCCAACGCATATTCATATGTGTCAATCAAACGAAGGATGACTCCAGAAAGTGCATTAAAAGTTCAGTATGTCGAAGCTGTCAACACTGTACAGACGGCGCCCGCCGCCCTTTCCACGGCCGCTCGCCGTCTCGTCGATCAGATCCGGATTTGCGATATGCGACCCAATCTATCTTTATGAGAACTTTTATCTAAACATTTGCTAGGGTTTGGCCGACGAAATAAGGCCTATATAATTAGGCCATTTTCAGTAGTTTTCATTGATTAACAATTTACCACTTTAGATTAAGAACGCTTTAGAGGATTTGGAGTTGAGAGATTCAAGGTAAGTCATGAATACATAGGATTCTCGTGGTTTTGTCTTCAATTCAAGACTTGGTTGGTGAATCGTGAGACTTGATTTCTATATTATTCTCATGTTTATTTCATTGTCCTTGCGCTGATTTATGTTGTTAATTTTACTTTGATTCACATCTTTGTAGAATTGCATCGTGTTAGGGTTTCAATTGATTCGCGAGAACAATTAGAACATTTCGTAGCAAGCATAATTGAGTGATTTTGCGAGGATGATCTTGATTGTATAGGGTAATGACGGTTTGGGCGACCTTTCTGCCGATGAGGATTGTCATCTCCGCAAGGAATGCCAATCCATATAAACGGAAATCGGAATAAAGATTGAATAATTGGTAACTGATTCAAGGATCGAGTAGAATCAATCATTGTTGCGAATTGTTTCTCTCTGGGTTCGACCCCTTACATATCCGCTATACTAGGTTGCTAGTTAGTTTATTTGTTTCGGTTATTTTTTTTGGTGAGGTGAAACCTAACGATGTTTCCCCTCCGTCAAAAGTGGCGCCGTTGCCGGGGACTCAAGTTTATTTTTTTGTTTTGTGTATTTGTTGATTTTTGTTTATATATGTAACCCTGTTGTGAACCTATCTTACGATTCACAACACCCCGCTACTAATTTTTTTTTCAAGATGTTGAGATTATATCAGGACCAAGGAGAATATTTTCACCATTACCTCACAAGAGTGTAAGACTTAGTGGATGAACGTGCTTCACGAGGTATCCATGATAGTGATCGAGATATGGTTCTTTGTGTTTAATTATGAAGGCGTAAGTCCTGAAATGTGAGAACTTATTGATGACATGGGTGACGATGGTTTGTGCAACCCAGGACTGTCAAGACTGTGGGATCTTTTCCATAACATGGCTGACGAAGCATTTGAGGAAGAACGCAAGGAAGTGACCGATCAAAACAAGAAGGATGGTTGTTCTACAGAAGTGGCGTCCGTCGTCTCTTCAGACTTCTCAGACACACGTGAATAAGACGTGGAAGAGTCTATCAAGGGTGATGATATCCTTTTGGACGATGAAGTAAAAGATCTAGTGTTTCCTGACATGGAATCGCATGAGTCGACGCATGAGGTTTCATATGTTATGCCTTCTTCTCCATTATCTATTATACCTTCTTCTCCATCATATGTTATGTCATCTTCCCTATCATCGGATATGCCTATTTCTACATCATATGTTATACCTCCTACTTCATCTAACGCACTAATATGTTTTGAGGATCCATGTGTTTTAGTGCCTAATTCATCTGAGGCAAGCATCTCAATCGCACATATCAAAGCACCAAGTCCAGAGCCGATTTCTGTGGCTCCTGGGCAAGGTAATGAAATCTCTAACACTTTTGTGGATTATGGTGAAAATTTGAATCCTTGGGAGCATTACTTCTATAAGACACCAGCAGAACTATGTTGGTGGTCTTATATCCCTCGAGAGATGATCGATTCAAGGTAAATAGAGAAGTGTCAAAGGTATCCTTAATTGCAAAGTTTTTCATGTTTAGTGTTCTTTCAAATTTTGGTTGGGCACAAGAATTTGATTTGCTTTTAAGGGCTTTAACAATGTCTGAATTAGTCTTAAGGGAACGACATAATAAATTGTCGAGTCTATGACGTTAACCAAAGACGCTTCTTGGGAGGCAACCCAAGATTTGTTTTCTGTTTGCAAGTTTTTCAATTCTAGTTAGGTCTTTAGTCTTTCAAATTCAATAAAATGATAGAGTTCTATTTAGATATTTGTTTTTGGAGGAGTCTTGAGTTAACCATGAATCTTGATTGAATGACGGAATAACGTTCTGAGCACACGACGCTCGTCGTCCCATCCACGGCGCCCGCCGCCCCTGTGTTGCTCTCGACGCGTTCAGATATTTGGTAAAATTGGAAGGGAAGTAATTCTATCTTTTATTTTTGGTTAATTCCGGTTGTTTTAGGATAGTTTCTTTATTTTCCATATTATTAGGATTAGATTTGTTTCTTTTTATTTTATATAGGATTAGATTATTTTTATCCATTTTTAGGTTAGATTTATTTTTTATCTTAGGTTAGTTTTATCTATCTTAGGGTTAGGTTGATTTATCTTAGGATAAGTTTTTATTTATCTTAGAACTAGATTTTATCTTTTTTATTTTATTTTATTATTTCTATCTATTTCTTTTTTTTTTCTTTTTTGATAGATGATCATTCCCCTTTTCAATTTACCATATATCTCAATTCCCGAATTTGATCCCTCAAAGCCTTTGTCTCCCAACCACACAAGAACCCTAATTTCTCCACTTGAATCTAAATTCCAAAACTTAAGCCTTGTGTTTCAATCAAAAGCCTTTCTTTTTCTCATCCATCATCCACATCCATCAGTACCCTTCATCCATCAAATTCAATTTTTTTTCACACCATCACCATTCTTATCACCAAAAGTAGGCTTTGAAACCAAGTCCTGATATTCAAAGAGCAATTTGGAAGGAGTTTGGACATCGGAACTTCGACGTTTAAACTCGGATTCATGGTTCTGCATAGAGCTGGCAATTCGGTCGTTCGGGTCGGGTTCGAGTTAGGCTTGCTTGGGTCGAGTCACTTACATGTCAGGTTAGTTCGGGTAAAATTTATGGTCGGGTACTGTTCGGGTCAGGTTCGGGTCGGGTTCGGTCATAATGAATTTTAGATTAGTCGGGTTTCAGGTTAAATCAGGTCATGCCCATTTGGATTCGGGTCAAAGGAGACCGGGCTCATTCGGGTTTCGGGTAAAGAGGCGGGTCGGTCTCTCATTTGATTTTCGAATCAAAGTGGGTATAGTTTTTCTGAGTTTTCGGTCAAATCATATTCAGCCCGTTTGGATAATTTGGTTGATTTTGACTCGGTTGAATACTTAAGTATAGAACTTACTTAAAATAAATGAATTTGACTCGGTTGAATACTTGAATATGTAACTTTAAATATGCACACATAAATCAAATATGCACAAATAAATCAAATATGCACAAAGTAAGCCCTTCCCCCACCCCATACTTAAACATTACAATGTCCTCACTGTATAAAAAAATAAGGGTAAGGAAAGAAACTCACTAGACAAGTGTGCAGGATGTCAGAAAGCGAGTGCATTGCTGCTGGGCCTGGTCCAATTTCGAGTTCTTGTGTTCTTCATTTATCTTGAAAAATGTAGAAGAGAAATACCCACAATAGAAAATAAAGTCCAAAACCAAAAACAAAAGCAACAATGTTCAAAAATCCCAAAAAATAAATGTCTATTTACAAGCTCTAGATTTTATAGTCGCTAGGCCGACTTCTCCATTAAGCATTAGCTTGGCTCATCTTTGTCCGGAGGTATAGGTGGATCTGGTGGTTCCTCCGGTGGTGGGAAGCGTGGAATGTCATCCGGAGGCATCATGTGAAGAAGCTTAAACCTCCCCGAGTGGACGCTCCATGGCTTCACCCATTCATCTTCCGTGGCTCGAGCTACCATGTATAAGGGAAGATATAAAGAAAATATACATACCCCATCATCATACCACTTCCGCTTCATAGGTTGACTTGGTTGTGTATCTCCACCACAGCAGAACGGTGGAGAGGGAAGAGATATTTCCACCTCCATGTTGTGAGCTGAATTTGCCATGTTTTACAGTAACTTTTATATCGATTTCTGTATACATTTCATGCCTTTGGGCTAAGACAGTACAGAATCTGTGTAATTAATGTTTATTTGCCAAATTATGGAATCTACATCAGTTTCTGTTTAATTCGCAGAAATCGAGACTTTTTACAGCAATTCTACAGAAGGTCGGAAAAGCTCGGAAAACCACTACAGAAGTCCAAGGTCAAAGCAGCGGAACAAGTCTAGGAACCCAGGCTACTCGATCTCGAGTAAGCCTGGTCGACATCGACAAGCCATGACCGAGCACCTTGGTCGAGCACAGCCTGATCGAGCAAGTGAGATAATCCGACTCCATACCCTACTCGACCTCGAGGAGAGCTGATCGAGGTCGACGAAGCCCAGACACCATGTCCGGAGTCGACAAGGAAGGAAGTCGAGGACGACCAGGAGAGTCTCGCTGCAGCGGAAGGAGCAACTCGCGGCCGCGGAAGAGACCACCCAACTCGATCTCGACGAAGCTTAGTCGAGATCGACGACGCCCAGGAACCTTGTCCGAGCCTTGCCGAGGAGAGTCACCCGAGGAGCTTTGTCGATGACCTAATCCTACTCGAGATCGACGAGAGATACTCGAGGTCGACGAGCATCAGTGAGCCCCAGTCCGAGCCACATCGAGCAGAGTCAAGCCAAGCCAAGCCACCTTACTCGAGGTCGAGGAGCCCAACTCGAGGTCGAGTAGAGTCGTTTCCAGAATCGTCTCGACGAGCCTAGTCCGAGTAGAGTTGGCGTTGCTTGGGGCCGAAGGCGGAAAATTCTATCCGAAATTGATCAAGTTCTATCCATGGAGGGAAATCTATCAAGACATGAAGACCTACCTTAATTAGTTTTATCTATTCCTTTTAGATTTATTTCCTAAAAGCAATTTATTTATCTTTTTGCAAATTAGATATAGTTTTAGATAAAGATAGATATCTTCTTTCCTAGAATAGCTAGGGAATGAAGGCTATAAATAAAGCCCTAGGGGCTGGTTTTTCATCATTCAATTTCAGAGCAAGACAAGTAGTTCCACAGAGACGGTTTAGGAGTTTGAGGTTTTTAGGGTTTTGGCAGTTTGCGAAAGTTGATTGCCGGAATTGTAAAGGCTTTGAATTTAGTTTAATGCAAGTTATTTCTTTTCAATCAATGATGTATGTGATTGCAATGGAGCGCGAGTAGTCAACCCACTTCTAGGGTTGGGGCGAGTCCGACGATAGCCATGCATAATTGAGGTAAAGATCGAACCTTTATCGTGTTTTGAGCATTTTCCTACTTGTTGATGTGTTTATTGCCCACCTAATGGAGATCCATGCTAACAACTTGGATTATAAACATAAAATCGGTAGAGACAATTAGGGTTTCTTGAGAAAGTTGTCTAATTGTTGGAAAAGGCGAGAGCTTAGTCCTTTACTGCGATTCACATGATTATTTGTTTGATTCTACCTTATGCATGCTTGGTTATCGTTGTTGCAAACCCCAATCTTGGAAGTCTTTTACATTCAGTTTAGTTCGAAACCCCGAAAGCATTTGTTTTTACTTTTCTTTATTTGTTTTGTTCCCTGCCCTTACTCGATCTCGACTTACCTTAGTCAACCTCGAGTACACTGATTCTCGACCTAGAGTCGCCGTAGCTTACTGTGTGCAGGAATTCGACAAGCCTCAACTCGACTTCGACGAGCCAACTCGACCTCGAGTACCCTTTTGTCGAGATCGACCACCCCTTGTCGACCTGTGTTGTTGTGTTCGACTGTTTGAGCTTCTGTCGAGTTACTGTACTCGAGCTCGAGCACCTGTTGTCGACTTCTGACCGTGAGATTCCACCGCTGCCTAGGATCCGCTGACACGCTTCCTCGTGGATCGATCCTGACTTCCGCTGCTACATCAGGAGGAGGTCTTGTAATTATTTTGCGTGGGCTTGAATCTAGTCTGATATATTGCTATATTTTGAACTCGATTTCCTCCTACAACAAAATTGGCGCCGTTGCCGAGGAAGCTATCATTCGCGCCTTAGGTAGTTAGAATTTCACATCTACCTTGAAGCTACTTGCAGGTGTATGCGCCGTTCTGGTCAACCACCTGAGTTTGACGGCTTAGACAAACCAGAGCGCCTTCTACACATCCGAACTAGACTATAAAGAGCCATGGCGGCTGCTGAGACACAGGAGTAGCTGATACAAAGGCTTACAAGGGAACTAGCCGCTAAGGATGCTACTATCGCCGCTGAGATAGCAGCAAGGGAACAAGCACAAGCTGAGCTTGCCCAATATCCAACTACTGCAGAGATTATATGCATCCAACGCTCGTCGTGCCTGAATCGGCGATTCTAATCCCTGATAATTCTTTTGAAATTCGCACTCAGTTTCTTATAGAACTTAAAAATAATGCCTTTTATGGTAGATTTAATGAGTGCCCTCTTGAGCATATTACCAATTTTTCTGACATGTGCCGTACTCTTACTGAAGGTACCACGCTGGAATATGTCAAGATGAAAGCTTTTCGTTGGTCTCTCGCTGGTCCTGCACTGAAATGGATGGAAGGGCTGAAGCCGAGATCACTCACCACCTGGGCCCAAGTAGAGCAAGAATTTCTGAATAAATTCTTCCCACCCGCCAAAACAGCGCATCTCCGCCAGAGAATCACTGTCTTCAAACAGAAGCAAGGGGAACCGCTGTCAAAGGCATGGGAACGCTACAAGGATCTTCTGCGATCTTGCCCTACTCACGGACAGCCGCCCTACGTCATTCAAGAGATCTTCTT
Organism: Persicaria tinctoria; assembly: GCA_037127255.1. NCBI lineage: Eukaryota > Viridiplantae > Streptophyta > Magnoliopsida > Caryophyllales > Polygonaceae > Persicaria > Persicaria tinctoria. The sequence goes on along the minus strand of JBANSL010000012.1, from coordinate 32,489,949 downwards.
CAACTCTCTTGATCAGGGCACCAAGGACAGAATCAACCACTATACCCATTATGAGTTTCTGACAATTCCACCAGTTGACGCGTGGGGTGTACTAGACAAGCTCACCACCTACGACAATAAGTATGGGTCTAGTTCAAACTATGATGAGAACTCCTGCGCCAGGTCAGCACCATCTATGCCACTTTATGAGCCATCAAGGGAGATTGACCCAGATGTCAGGGAGCAGTTCTACAGAGACCAGAATCGCAAGCTCCTCAAGCAAGTCAAATATCTGTCTGTCAACCAGCCTTGCATCGAATGCAGATCACAGAGGCACACCACTACTGAGTGCCCACATACAGAGCAAGTCAGGATGGCAGAAACACATGAGGAAGCGGCATATGTTGGGGGTCCTAATCGCTATATGGGGGATCAAAGGCCCTATCAACATCCATGGAATCAGGGTCCTCCTAGGAATCCCCACCCTACAGAGCTCCAGGACATCCAGAAAGGGATCAAAGGAAGGATGATCTGCAGCTGATCCTTGAGGAGATGCGACGAAACCAGGGCACCATCAACAACCAGTTCCAGAACATCACCACTAAATTTGGAGAACTGGACATTTGGAAAAAGGAAATTGAGACTCAGATGGGACAGATTGCTGCACAGATCCCACGACAATCCGACAAGCTCCCTGGGCAAACAGAACCAAATCCTAAAGGGACAACCGACGCAGAGCCAGAGGTCGGAAAACTCAGGAGTGGGCATCAATTACACGAGCCAGAGGTCGGAAAACAGCAAGACGACGTAGAGCAGCAACTCAAGACAGAGCAGAGCCAACTCGATCTCGAGGAGCCCAACTCGACCTCGACAAGCACTGTACTCGACACAAACCAGAAGTTGAGCTCGGACTCCACTGCGCAGACCAGCAACTCGAGGTCGACGAGACAACTCGAGGTCGACAAGACCTTGGTCGATCTCGACAAGCCCTTACTCGATTTCGAGAAGCCTCTGGCCGACGACGACGACTCTGCAACATCTCCGACAGCTGATCTGGCTTCGAAACAGAAAAAGCCACTTCCTTTCCCTTCTAAATCTCTTAAAGACCCCACTGCGGGCAGATTTAATAGATTTGACAATATGTTGCAAGAGCTAAACTTTTCTATTCCTTTTACAGAAGCTCTGCAAGAGATGCCTGGCTATGTCAAATTCCTAAAGGATATACTCAGCAAGAAGCGGTCCATCTCGGAGATCGCAGGCGAATGCAAAGTACTCCACTTCCCTGAAAAGAGGCCTGACCCAGGTAAGTTTTCTGTTACTGTGGGCTTTGGTCAATTTAAGTATGATTCTTTATGCGATTAAGGAGCAAGTGTGAGCATCATGCCTTTATCAATCTGGAGAAAAGTTAAAATAGGATGCATAGAACCTGTGGATGCTAAATTATATATGGCAAATAATACGGTAGTCATCCCTACAGGAATAGTTGAAAATGTTCCAGTCCAGGTTGGAAAATTCTTTGTGCCAACTGATTTCCTTATTATTGATTGTGCTGAAGATCCTACTAGTCCTATTATCCTTGGTAGACCATTCTTAGCTACTGCAGATGCCAGGATTAGTGTTAAGAATCGATCGCTCACCTTCACCATAGGCGATGAGGTTTTGGATTTCTCTTTTGGCCCTGCAAAGGAGGAAATTTCTTGGCTGGAGGTGAAAAGCATCAACATCGACGGGACTGAGCAAACAGCGAAGGAGAAGGCCGAGTCTGTACTCGAGATCGACGAGCTGTACTCGACCTCGACAAGCCTTCTCCTCGACATCGACAAGCCCTCGTCGATCTCGACCACTTCCACTGAGCCTGAAACTTGCCCAGAGTCTAAGTATGGGGTCCCCCTACTTGACCTCGACCAGCCTTACTCGACCTCGAGTAGCCCCAAGCCCAAAAATATCCGTTTTGGGTCCGAACAGGTAAGTTCAGGTATGAATTCTACTCCCCCTCAGTCCATAAATAAAATTTTTAATGATTTAAAGGGAGCTAAAACACAGTGGCGAGAAAATCTGCATAAATTAAAGGCTAGAAGGAAAAAGAGGAAAGAGAAAGGAGATGATGCAAGCAAATACCTATCCACTGAGCTTGCATACTACCATCAGGACCTAGATGATCCAGGAGAAGGGCCAAGCATGAGCGGGGCCTAAAATGATGGTCCTTAAGCGTAAACGGAGAAGTCGGCCTAGCGACTCTAAAATCTAGAGCATGTATATAAGACTTTATGAACTTTTGGACACTTTGAACTTTGGTTTTGCTTTTTGGTTTTTGTTTTTGGTTTTGGGTTTTGATTTTTGGTTTTGGTTTTATGTCTTTTAGAATCCTTCATATGGATAGACTCATTTTTGGGCAATCTAACACTTTTAGGTCGGCAAATCATATAAGGATCGCGGAGGGTGGAAGGAAGAAGTCCCTGAAAACCAGTCGGAATCGACGAAGGCCAAGCCGATCTCGACGAGGAGGAGAAGCCCAGTGGTACTCGACATCGAGTAGACGTACTCGACCTCGACGAGCCCAGACACTCCTCGACTTCAGAAGCCACCAGACGCAGAGCACAGCTACTCGAGATCGAGTACCTTGTACTCGAGATCGACCAGCAGTCTACTCGACCTATGCAGTTTTGACCTCCTCGACATGATCTTGTGAGTTCCTTCCTTTACTCTTGTTTTTATTTTATACAGTGGGGACACTGTAAATTTTAAGTATGAGGTGGGGGAAGGGCTTACATTGTGCATATTTGATTTATTTGATCAAATTTTACATATATGTGCATTATTTCTTTGAATTGCTACATGGCAATTTTGGAATGCATTATTGAATTATGTGCTTATATGCATATTTTCCAAAAATTGAGAAAAATGACCCCCATTGAAAATTTGAAATTTTTGAATAATGTCATGGAAGCCTATATTGAACTCGACGATGCAAAATTGGATTAATTAGAGATATAGCATGAAATTGCCTAGTAAAGGGAAGTCACAATGAAGTGCATATCTTGATCAAAACCATGAAAGGAGGTAAAATTTGAAGTTGCTTTTGACATGTTGCATGATAAGATGATGGAAGACTTTATATTTCCATATAATGCTCATATTGTTATATTCCTAGCCTTACCTATGCTTATGCATCACAAAAGCCATAATATGCCTTATTTCAAATATTGCTCCACATGATCTAAATATAGCCATTCTTTACCTTATCCGGGGATTTTTTTGAGAATGATGTTACATTATGGAGATGTTATATGGCAATTATGCTGTTGTTATTATTTGGAGTTTGGAAGGAAATTGTTTGAAATATATGGAAAATTTAATGAGTGAAAGAAAATCCAATCACCTCAGGAGATAAAGGTAGATTGACCCTGCTCTCTGAGATAATAGTTTGGAGAGATGAGACACATTGTGAGGAGTCCAAAGCACTAAGTATCCGGGGCCATTCATGACACCCATGTTTGCGACTCGCGAGAAGGCAGTGCTGAGGTTAGAGAGGTAAAAGCATTATTATTAAGAAAAGCATTATGAAAGGTGATGAATCATATGGAGAAAGAATGTGGTATGAAATTCAAAATTGTGGAAAGTACTCCATTTCCCCGGATCATAAAAGCACCACATTGCCAAAATTTGCCCACCTTTTAGCCTTTTACCAATCTACTCCTTCATGAGCTTAAATGAAAAGTCTTCTTGATTATCAATGCTTTGTCACATGAAAATTATTTATGCATAACCCTCCTTTTGTAAGTAGATGTTGCTTTTTACATATTTGCACGTGCATGAATCTGTGACATTAAGTACCTTTTCGAGGATGGAAATTGATTGCAGGGTTATATAAAAATGAATCTAAGATGTTGAGAGTTTAAATTCTTCCCTTGAATGACAAATAAAAGTATTGCTTGAGGACAAGTAAGCTTAAGTATGGGGTGTTTGTTGTGAGCTGAATTTGCCATGTTTTACAGTAACTTTTATATCGATTTCTGTATACATTTCATGCCTTTGGGCTAAGACAGTACAAAATCTGTGTAATTAATGTTTATTTGCCAAATTATGGAATCTACATCAGTTTCTGTTTAATTCGCAGAAATCGAGACTTTTTACAGCAATTCTACAGAAGGTCGGAAAAGCTCGGAAAACCACTACAGAAGTCCAAGGTCAAAGCAGCGGAACAAGTCTAGGAACCCAGGCTACTCGATCTCGAGTAAGCCTGGTCGACATCGACAAGCCATGACCGAGCACCTTGGTCGAGCACAACCTGATCGAGCAAGTGAGACAATCCGACTACATACCCTACTCGACCTCGAGGAGAGCTGATCGAGGTCGACGAAGCCCAGACACCATGTCCGGAGTCGACAAGGAAGGAAGCCGAGGACGACCATGAGAGTCTCGCTGCAGCGAAAGGAGCAACTCGCGGCCGCGGAAGAGACCACCCAACTCGATCTCGACGAAGCTTGGTCGAGACCGACGACGCCCAGGAACCTTGTCCGAGCCTTGCCGAGGAGAGTCACCCGAGGAGCTTTGTCGATGACCTAATCCTACTCGAGATCGACGAGAGGTACTCGAGGTCGACGAGCATCAGTGAGCCCCAGTCCGAGCCACATCGAGCAGAGTCAAGCCAAGCCAAGCCACCTTACTCGAGGTCGAGGAGCCCAACTCGAGGTCGAGTAGAGTCGTTTCCAGAATCGTCTCGACGAGCCTAGTCCGAGTAGAGTTGGCGTTGCTTGGTGCCGAAGGCGGAAAATTCTATCCGAAATTGATCAAGTTCTATCCATGGAGGGAAATCTATCAAGACATGAAGACCTACCTTAATTAGTTTTATCTATTCCTTTTAGATTTATTTCCTAAAAGCAATTTATTTATCTTTTTGCAAATTAGATATAGTTTTAGATAAAGATAGATATCTTCTTTCCTAGAATAGCTAGGGAATGAAGGCTATAAATAAAGCCCTAGGGGCTGGTTTTTCATCATTCAATTTCAGAGCAAGACAAGTAGTTCCACAGAGACGGTTTAGGAGTTTGAGGTTTTTAGGGTTTTGGCAGTTTGCGAAAGTTGATTGCCGGAATTGTAAAGGCTTTGAATTTAGTTTAATGCAAGTTATTTCTTTTCAATCAATGATGTATGTGATTGCAATGGAGCGCGAGTAGTCAACCCACTTCTAGGGTTGGGGCGAGTCCGACGATAGCCATGCATAATTGAGGTAAAGATCGAACCTTTATCGTGTTTTGAGCATTTTCCTACTTGTTGATGTGTTTATTGCCCACCTAATGGAGATCCATGCTAACAACTTGGATTATAAACATAAAATCGGTAAAGACAATTAGGGTTTCTTGAGAAAGTTGTCTAATTGTTGGAAAAGGCGAGAGCTTAGTCCTTTACTGCGATTCACATGATTATTTGTTTGATTCTACCTTATGCATGCTTGGTTATCGTTGTTGCAAACCCCAATCTTGGAAGTCTTTTACATTCAGTTTAGTTCAAAACCCCGAAAGCATTTGTTTTTACTTTTCTTTATTTGTTTTGTTCCCTGCCCTTACTCGATCTCGACTTACCTTAGTCAACCTCGAGTACACTGATTCTCGACCTAGAGTCGTCGTAGCTTACTGTGTGCAGGAAGTCGACAAGCCTCAACTCGACTTCGACGAGCCAACTCGACCTCGAGTACCCCTTTGTCGAGATCGACCACCCCTTGTCGACCTGTGTTGTTGTGTTCGACTGTTTGAGCTTCTGTCGAGTTACTGTACTCGAGCTCGAGCACCTGTTGTCGACTTCTGACCGTGAGATTCCACCGCTGCCTAGGATCCGCTGACACGCTTCCTCGTGGATCGATCCTGACTTCCGCTGCTACATCAGGAGGAGGTCTTGTAATTATTTTGCGTGGGCTTGAATCTATTTTGATATATTGCTATATTTTGAACTCGATTTCCTCCTACAACACTCCATTGTTGGAGCTTGATGCCACCATTCTAGGACCCCATACTTAAACACAAACATCGGTTGCTCAAAATCGTTTGAGATAGCCTTCACCTTATAGGGCAAAAGTGATCTTGAAACGTCATGTGCAACTATGTTTGGCTTCTCCTTTTTCCAACGCTTGGGTCCCTTCAATTTGGTTATCAAAAACAAGGTATGTAGATGAAAAAGAATTCGGGGAAAGAATTACCTTGGGCTCTGCAGAGCACTCGATATCGACTGGGAACCAGTCGATGCTGAGTGGTGGTCGGTCGATATCGAGTGGTGTTGACTCGATATCGACTGGCTCATCTGCAGAAGACTCGATATCTACTGAAAACCAGTCGACATCGAGTGACTTCTCTGGATCAGTGCCTCCAGTTTGGTCCATGGGGTGGAAACCGAGTGGAGCACATGTCGACGTCGAGTGAGCTCGGTCGATGTCGAGTGGAATGCAGTCGACGTCGACTGGTTCATAGGAGGAGGCGTTGTCTTTCTCGGCGCGAAGAATAGCCTCAAGCTCTTCGATTCTGGCTTTTATCCGGGCTATTTCCTTCTGTCGTGCCTCCTCTATGGCGACCCTATTTCTCCTTCTCAAATCCTCGACCAATCTTTCCCATTCGGGATTCCCTTCGACAAAGTCTTCCATCTTTGTGCCTAAGCTTTGAAATCAAAATAAAACACGAATTAGTTGGTACCGGTGAGGCGGATGGTGGTAGGGTATGTGATAGTAAGAAAAAGGGATGGGCTTTTCTGAACCTTAAACACAATTAAACTAAGCGCGATTGATATCTCCCCGACAATGGCGCCAATTTGACGAGAGGGTTTCTCGACCAAATAAATTTATAGTCCAGACCCCGCTATAGGATAGTGGAGTCCGGTTCGTCCTCAGAAGAGAACTCAGCGGTTCTAGGTTGAGTGTGTTTTGGGGTTCGGGAATAGCGGGAAAAGGTGAGGAGGTTGCTGTCGACATTGACTAAGACTTGGACGATGTCGAGGGAATGGTAGGAGAAGAGGTGGTCGGTGTCGGGTAACTTTGCAGGATAAAAATAATGAAATAAAATAAATAAAGATGCAAACTTCATAGGTTATGGATCACCACAACAATAAACATATATATGTGTAGATCATAAATCACATACAGATGCATGTTTTATATCAAATAACTTTCGTTATTAACAAATAAGAATATAGAGGCTTTCGAATAAACCCTAAGTGTTACTACCTTTTCTTAATTAGGATCAACCAACTTTCGCAAGCAAAGCCTAATTACTATCCAAATTCATAATTAATTCACTTTCGCTTCATAATTGCAAATAAGGAATTGTCCTCAATTGCCGCAAAGGATTAAACACATATGTAGATGATAATAAAGACATACAAAATCATGAATTCATAAATCAAACAAACATATCTATGTTGGGATCACCCCAACCCTAGAAGAAGGAAATTAGAAAGCAAACATCATAAAAGAAACTAACTTTAACATAAAATAAACTAAAACTTACAAAACCTTCCAAACGTTCCTCCTTTCTCTCCTCTCTCGCCTCCTCTCTCTCTCTCATCTCTCCTTGCGTCCTAAGACGACTTGACTTGAATTGAATGAAAATCAGCCCCCTAGGGCTCTATTTATAAGCTTCATTCCAAGCTAATCTAGGAAAGAAACTCTATCTATATCTATATCTATCTATCTAAATACTTAAAGATTAAATAATGGAATTAAAAGAAATAAATCTAAAAATGAACTATATCTAAAATAGGTAAATATCTCTTCCATCTTGATAGAACTTGATAGAATTTGATCTTGTGGATATCTCCATTGGACTTTGGATAAAACTTTGATTAGAACTCGGACTAGCTCGAAATCGGCCACTGTTGGTCAAGTCGATATCGGCCAGGACAACTCGATATCGACCTGGCTTTTCTTCACTTCAGCTTCCAGACTCGATTTTGGCCTCCAGGAGACAAATCGACTAGATTCAACTCGATATCGACCTTCATTTTCCTGCTTTCGGTTTTCTGGTCGATTTCTAGTCTCTGCTCGATTTTGGGCCACTCGATATTGACCAGTCTAGGTCGATATCGATCTGTGCCTTCATCTTCCAGCTTCCTGGGTCGATTTCTAGCTTTCAGGAGAAAAATCGACCAAAATTAGGTCGATATCGACCTCCTATGTATTTTCCAGCATTCTGCTCTGTTCTTGAAATGCACTTTCCCGAGTCCTCGTTTGTCGTATTGACGCATATGAGCATGCGTTGGAAAGCTCTTTTTGAGGGATACAAATATTATTAAGACTTTAAAGCTTGATTCGAAATGATGAATGGTGAAAATTGGCGTTTTCTCCAGATGCACCATCCTTAGCTTCTTCATGACTTTCCTTTAAGCTCCAAAGTGCGTCCGATTTCTGCGAAATATAACAAAAACTTGTGGAGACCTCCATATATTGCAAATAAACATAAACTACACAAATTTTGTACTATTCTAACCCATATGCATAAAATGCATGCAGAAATCGTTATAAAAGATGGTATAAAACATGGCAAATTAGGCTCACAACATCTGCAAGAAATGGCATTTCAGTGGAGATTTGGTGAAATTGTTGTCAATTTCTATGAGCTTAGTTGCATTCTGGATTGAGTTGAGAGTTGAAATCAAAAGCCTATACACATGAGAGCATGAGTGAAACACATATTCCTAATGAGGTTGGATGATTTGTACTCTATGCTTTAATCTTAAATACATGTTAAGATGCTTATTCACTTGATCTTGTGTTCATTTAAATTTGATGTTGCTTTTGATGATGCGAATGCATGATGAATATGTTTGTATTGCGTGAGGACAAGCAAAGGCTTAAGTGTGGGGGAGTTTGAGTTATGACAATTTGTTTGCTTATTTCATGTTTAAATTGCACTTTTTATGCTATATAATATTTTTTTTGTTTAGATATGAAAAAATCTATATCTTTATGCTCTAATCTATGTTCGCTAGAGGACTAGCGAAGCTAAGTGTGGGGGAGTTTGATAATGGATATTTTATTTGGTCATTTATAGGTGGTCTTAGGTGCATTAAGTATTCTTATTGCATGTTTAATAAGCTTATTCATATTCTTGATCATTTGGTATTCGAACTTTGAAATCTAGGGTTTTTAGTGTTTATTTGTAGGTCTTATGATTCAAACTCGAAAGGTGGAGAAAACTAGGAGCAAATAGAGAAAGAAGAGCTAAGGAATAGGAGCGGAAATGGAGAACATGGAGAGATCCCATCTTTAAGGTTCTGATAAGTTGGAATGAGCTTTTGAAGTCTTCATGAGAATCGTAGTTATTGGGAAGAGTTTTCCAACGCATATTCATATGCGTCAATCGAACGAAGGATGACTCCAGAAAGTGCATTACAAGTTCAGTCTATCGAAGCTGTCAGCACTGTACGGACGGCGCCCGTCGCCCTTTCCACGGCCGCCCGCCGTCTCGTCAGATCCGGATTTGCGATACGCGACCCAATCTATCTTTATGGGAACTTTTATCTAAACTTATGCTAGGGTTTGGCCGACGAAAGGAGGCCTATATTAGGTCATTTTCAGTAGTTTTCATTGATTAACAATTCACCATTTTAGATTAAGAATGCTTTATTAGAGGATTTGGAGTTGAGAGATCCATGGTAAGTCATGAATACCTAGGATTCTCGTGGTTTTGTCTTCAATTCAAGAATTGGTTGGTGAATCTTGAGACTTTATTTCTATATTATTCCCATGTTTATTTCATTGTCCTTGCGCCGATTTATGTTGTTAATTTTACTTTGATTCACATCTTTGTAGAATTGCATCGTGCTAGGGTTTCAATTGATTCGTGAGAACAATTAGAACGTTTGTAGCAAGCATAATTGAGTAATGTCGGCATGATGATCTTGATTGTGTAGGGTAATGACGGTTTGGGTGACCTTTCTGCCGATGAGGATTGTCATCTCCGCGAGAAATGTCAATCCATATAAACCAAAATCGGAATAAAGATTGAATAATTGGGAACTGGGTCAAGGATCGAGTAGAATCAACCATTGTTGCGAATTCTAGATGAAACCACACTCTTCTTCTATCTTTATTATAGGAATAGTGTACGTGTATGTGGTGTGCCGATATAGAGTGTCGTATGCTTTACCTCGCCCCAAAAGTAATAATAATAACCTGACCCTATTAATCCGTAGAAGTGGTAAGTCCAGATGTCGATCGACAAAGAGAATACCTTTCCTATCATCTCAAATTGCTAACAAAGGGAATGAGATCAAAGTATAATTGAATAAGAAGGCAATTGAATAAGGTGAAAGTAGTCATGGTGAATTGTGATAATTAATAGTGATGAGATAGTTTCCCCTACAATTCATCAACAATGGTTAGGTCATTGATCCTCGACTCTATTTTATTTATCCTTATTTGATTCATCCGACCTTGGATTACTCTAAAGCTTTGGCAATTAAACAATACCAATAACATAATCAATTAAAGATAGAGGCGCAACTCCCTAACCCTAATCGATACAATTGATAAAGCAAAATTTTCAATATCCCACACATAACCAATCGATGCTTTCACGGGAGTGATTGATTGTGTTTGCTACTTAGATTCAATCAAATCGCAAGAAGTAATCAAACCCTAGCAAGAGAGGAAATTCCGTCAAGGTAGCTAATCAAGAGTGAATATATGCAATCAATCAATTAAAGAATAAAGGTATTGAATCAATCAAGCATAGAATAGATAGAAATCAAGTCTCACAAATCATCTAATCATGTCTCCAAATCGTAGACGGATCAAAAGAGGTTTAGTTCCTCATAGGAGTTCATCCTCTCATTCTCTCCATTGTTTTATCAAAACTAGGTCTACGTTCCATGTCAAAATCGGCCGAAATAATTAACCTACAAACATAACAAATTGTTCCAAAGATAGAATTTGGAAGATCCGTATTAATGCTGGCGGCGCCGCCTCTGTCAGTAGCCTCGTTTTTTAGCTCCTTGCTTCTGTTTCTGTGCTCAGCTCTTCCTCACGTGTCTTCTTGCCTTTTTAATACTTTTCTCCAATTCTAACTCCTCATGCTCATCCCCAGGAAAGCCATAAATACATCCGCACAAGTGCCGGAATACAAATCTGCGAATAAGCATGAAAAGTGCGTAGATTCAACATTTGAAAGATAAAACACTAATAATGTGAATTACTCAATAATCATGCCATATGCTCACATAAATGCAATAATACCTACCTATAATGCCTATCTAAACTATGCATTATCAAACTCCCCCACACTTAAGCTTCGCTAGTCCTCGAGCGAATAATAAAAAGCAACTTGTACCAACAAGTTCATTATTCATGCAATAGCCTCAACCAAAACAAATCAAATTTCAAGGAGCACACGGTCAAGTGAATAAACACCGTAGCATGTATTTAGTGATCAAAGCATCAAAGTACAAATCATCCAACCTCACAAAAGATATGTGTTTCACCCATGCTCTCATGTGTTTAGGCTTTAAGTTTAACTTTCAACTCAATCCAAAATGCAACTAAACTCATAGAAATTGACAAAAATATCACTAAATCTCCACCAAAATATCATTACTTAAAAAAAACAATAAAAATAAGCAATTTGGCTCTAGTATAACTCTTTTTTTTTCTAGCTTACTTTTTCCTCTAGGTGAATTTTATCCTCCCTAGGTCTAAGCTTTTGAATTATTTTTTTCGATTATTCTTTTTCTCCTTTTTTTCCTTCAAATTTCTTTCAGTTTTGGTATCTTCCGATACCTCAACTTACTAGAGTAAAATCCACTTGATTATCTTTTAACGCGATTCGCAAACATGGGTGTCATGAATGAATCCGGTCACTCAATTATCAAGCTTTCTTTCTTAGTGGCCTGGGTAGCTTTTGACACCGTTTTGCGCGAATCATACCCATGGGTGCCATGCATAAATCTGGTTACTAAGTGTCTCAACCATCGCCACATTATTTCACTCAATTCTCACATACAACTAAAGCCAAATACCAAACATAAAAGTATAAAATTCCACAAGCAACAAACATGTGAATCGGTCTTGACAATAGATAATGAAGTCAATATCAAGAGGTAGAAACATAAGAAGAATAATTCACGCATATGAGAAAAAAAGAAATTAGATGATTTTAATAAGACCAAAACAATCTCACAAGGGTCATGTTTTGTAGGATTTCAATCATACTCAAGCTTGATCATACACGCTCAATTACATCACCAATCATGCTCCTCAAGAAAACATTTTAACGCAATAAGGCTAAGCACTTCAAATTCATCGTAGGTTTTACAGTTTCATGCCATAAGAAAATATAGAGTTTCGCTAACTAAGGTGGATATTTAGATAACAACATATATGCAATGCATGATATTTTATTGTTTTTCGACATTTTTTTTCATTTTTCCTTTCTCTTTTTTTTTTCTTTTTTTTTGAAATACAACAATAACCATAAGCAATAAACATAACATAATGCAAGATGTCTAAACATAAAGATTATCCAAGTACATACCAAATCATAAAATGGAAATTTAAACATGTCTTAAACAAACTTCAAAATCCATAAACCATAAATCCATCATTCCCCTCCCCCACACTTAAAGATGGCATTTTCCTCAATGTCTAAACACAAGGACAAAAGCAGAAATAATAAATAAAAAGTGTAAGGAAGGGTACGATATGACTCAATGGGGCAGCGACAGTGGGAATGGATCAAACTGTTGGAGATGCTGGACCAATGAGTCAAAGATGCTCTAAAGTCCGGAGAGCGCACGGGCATAATCCTCCTGCCTCTCGTATAGCTCATCCTGATGCTGATGGAGATCGCGGTGGTACTGTCTGAAGTTCTGAACTCCGTGCCCTGGTCAATCTGCAACTGATGAATCTCGTCCAGTCGGTAATCATACCGACCAGAGCGACCAAGAGAAGAGGAGGAGACATAACTCTTGTCAGTATCAGAATCCTCATACCCTAGCCCGGTTGGACTCTCCCCTCACTCACGAAAGTAGAAAGTGGCACGTACCACTCAGCAGCATCAGCATCGGCATCATCATCATCATCGGGCTCAACAGAATGATCCTCAGCCTCCAACGGAAGGTTGAAATTAGCAATTGTCGATCCCATAGGAAGTTGTGCAGGAAGACAGATGATATAGGCGTTCCTACGACCAGAGCGTCGGATAAATGGAGCCATACCGCCCTCCAGATGCCTCATCGATCCTCATCGGCATCTCCATCGAGATGCGTGAATCCCCAGCCATCGGAACTAAATCCTCAATATGAAATTTGCAACGAACAATTATCAGCGTAATGAGGCCACCAAAGCCTATGGTACATCTATCCCTCTGATGTCCTCCAACAAGCATATCAGCACAAGCGTCTAAGAACAGCTGGACCCAATCAGGAATGACCTCCGCATCTGGAGTAAGGCAATACATCGCAGCCCAGCTCCTCTGTGAGACCTTGTTGAGCTCATTCTGCCCAAAGAAGGTGTTATTCAGCACCTTGTGGAAGAGACGCAATCCAGGATGAGTGATGGAGTAGTTGTAGTTCCCCCTCCAGAAATCCAAGGGGTGCATGTAGCTGTGGCCCAAGTGTCAATAGGTCTGCAGTGGGAGGCTGAGTGACACCGAGATAACTCTTCAGTCGTGCCCTAGATAGCTCATACATCCTTCCCATCATAGAAAACTCAATAGAACCATCCTCAGCAACCTCTAAAGTGGCCAGAAACCCTCTAATCAAATCCGGATAGTTCAATTCATGCATAATAATAATGTTTCCAAGACCACCCTTGTCCAAAAGGATGGCACAGGCTTCCGCAAGACCTAATTGATCTAGCGCTGGATGATCGAAAATTCGTCGTCGAATATTTACTAAGGTGTAAGCTATTTTATTGTTCTAATTCCTCATCACTAAGGTTCATGGGTGCAATCATGTCTGGAAATGAAGTCATGATGAAAGGAAATGATTAAACCGAACGAAACTTAGAGAAAAATGACCGAAAAGGGAGTTCTGCACAAGCGGCGGGCGCCGGGTTGCAAGCAGCGGGCGCCGGTTCTGTTTGGGCAGTGGAGTCGCGGTTGCTTTGTCAAGAAAAGGCCACCTCCGATGTTGAAATCAACCCGTTTTTCTTCCTCCTTTCACGAAAAGTGCTCCTTAAACCTGTGGGGATCCGATTCCAAGCGGAAAGTGGTCGGAGGTGGTGATATATGATTTTGGTGATTTTTGAAAGTGATGGAAATTGAGGAAAAAGTATGAAATCTAGTAGATCGGGACGTGTAGATTCCGAATATGTGGTCAGAATTTCAAACGGAGCTGAGTGACGGTTTGGAAGGATTGTGGAGATTTGAGGTGAAGGAGATGGTTTGGAGGTTATGGAGGAAGGGTTTGGAGGTTAGAGAAGGAAGGAGAGGGAGTGAATAAAAATAGGGTTTTAAAATAAGGTGGGCCTGTCTCCCAAACGAAATGGTGGGTTGGTTACTTGCTGAGTAACCCAGGCAGCGGACACCGGTCTTTCCTGTTATGCTTTCTTTGTTTTATTTTCCATAACCTACTTCCTTCCTACTAGTTCTTTTCTAAAATCTAAAGTACAATAATTTAAATAAATCTACTAACTAAATAATGTAAATGAAAGAAAAAGTAAAATGAAAAACAACTAAAACTTACCTCGGGTTGCCTCCTGAGCAGCGCCTTTGTTTTACGTCCTTGGCTAGACGTAATGAATCAACCTTTGTTTTACGTCCTTGGCTAGACGTAGGGAATCAAATACTACTCCTCATGAATGTTTTCGCATTGCCAAGAATTCGTAACTTGTCCGACGATGTCCTAGTGATATTTCTTGATCCTTTGGCCGCTCACCTTGAAGTTATGACCATCGATCGGGTTATGTAAGTCAACTGCACCATAGGGATAGACATGGACTACGATTAAAGGGTTTGTCCATCTAGATTTGAAATTCCCTAGGTGGAGTTTTAGGTGCGAAACGTACAACATAACCTTATCTCCCTGATGAAATTCTCTTCTCAAGATGTGTTTATCAGGCCAAGCTATGGATTTGTTCTTGTGAATCACGACATTTTCATAAGCATCCCAATGAATCTCTTCCAATTCCTAGAGTTGAAGCTTCCTAAATTCTCCTGCTTCAAATGTATCCATATTAGCCTGTTTGTAATGAATCTCTTCCAATTCCTAGAGTTGAAGCTTCCTAAATTCTCCTGCTTCAAATGTATCCATATTAGCCTGTTTGACTACCCAGTTGTGCTCGAGCTCAGCTGGTAGATGACAAGGTTTTCAATAAACCAAGCGAAGTGGTGACATCCCAATGAGTGTCTTATAAGTAGTATGATATGCCCATAGAGCATCCTTCAATCGGAGACTCCAATCCTTGCAGTTAGGTGCAACAGTTTTCTCCAGAATCCTCTTCACTTTTTTGTTGGAGAGTTCAGCTTGTCCATTGGTTTGCGGATGATAAGCAGTTGAAACCTTCTGAGTCACATTATATTTCCTCAACAGAATGCTAACAATCTTGTTTTAGTAATGAGTTCCCCTATCACTGATAACGGCTCAAGGCATCCCAAATCTAGCAAATAAGCTCTTCAAGAAACTAGCGACTACGTGAGCATCATCAGTTTTAATGGCCTTTGCTTCAACCCACTCAGAAATGTAATCAACTGCAAGCAATATGTAGACATTACCAAATGAAATAGGAAATGGTCTCATGAAATCAATACCCCAAACGTCAAAGATCTCACACACCATAATCGAAGATAATGGCATCTCGTTTCTGCTTAGAATGTTTCATGTGCGCTGACAATGACAACTATCACAAGTTCTGCAAAAAGCGTGAGCATCGCGAAAGATGTGAGGCCACCAAAATCCTGCTTCAAGGACTTTCCTAGCAGTTCGATGTGGTCCAAAATGTCCTCTGCTAGGATGTGAATGACAGAATATCAAAACAGAAGTTCCCTCACTGTTTGGAAGACATCGATGAATAATTCGATCAGCTTAGTGTTTCCATAGAAAAGGATTATCCCAAACATATATCGAGCATCGTGCCGAATCTTATCCTTTTTGGCTTTTAGGCAATGTGAAGGGAAAATTCCAGCTGCCAAATAATTAACAATATCTATGAACCATGGCTACTTAGTACGCACACTCATAAGCCAAGTCGGCAGCTCCTCATCAACCTCATCAACATCATTCCAAATCGGCAATTCTCCAGGGTGGCGGGTGCCGGTTGTGGCGACGGGCGTCGGTCCCTCAGTATCAGCATGTGCCGAAATTCTCATCAATCATTCGTCAGGGAATTTTCCTAACCTCTGTGGTTGCTCTCCCCTACCATCAGTTCTGTATATCATACTTAGATGGTCTAATACCGGGTTTTCTGCTCACTTCTTATCTCTGATTTCCAAATTGAATTTTTCCAGGAGTAGAATCCATCGAATTAACATGGGCTTTGCATCCTTCTTTGTCATCAGTTCCTTCTCTATAGTATTTTAGTTTTGCTGGGCCGTATTTAACATCATAGAGGGCGTGATATATCACATGAGATGCTTTATCTACTTTTTGTCCTAAAACAACTCCAATGGCATAATCACTAGCATCGCACATCCATTCAAAGGGTAAGGTCCAAATTAGGGTTTGTATAATAGATGCTGAAGTCAATTGGTTTCTCTCTTCATGAAAAGCTTTCTTACAACTCTCGTCAAATATAAAGGAAACATCATTTTTAAGGAGCTCACATAGGGGTGAGGCTATTTAGAAAAGTCTTTGATAAATCTATGATAGAATCTTACATGTCCTATAAACGAACGGATTTCACGCACATTAGTAGGGTAAGGTAAAGATTGAATGAGATCAATCTTTGCTTTATCTACCTCAAGGCCCTTCCTGGACACAATGTGGACAAGGACAATTCCTTGTTCAACCATAAAATTGCATTTCTCATAGTGTAGAACCAAATTAGTCTCGACACATCTTTTGAGTACTAAGGACAAATGATGTAAGCAAGAATAAAAATCATTCTCATGCACAGTAAAATCATCCATAAAGAATTCAATGGAATGCTCAACATATTCAGAAAATATATTCATCGTGCATCTTTGAAAAGTACCAGGTGCATTACCAAAAGACATCCTACTATAAGCAAAATTACCAAAAGGACATGTAAAAGTAGTTTTTTTCCTGGTCTTCAGGTGCAACAGAAATTTCAAAGTATTCTGAATAACCATCTAAAAAGCAATAAAAGAACGGTCGGTTAGGCATTCAAGCATTTAATCAATAAAAGAACGGTCGGTTAGGCGTTCAAGCATTTAATCAATAAAAGGTAAGGGAAAGTGGTCCTTACATGTTACGACATTGATTTTGCCATAATCAATGCAAACTCTCCAACATGTTTGTACCCTCATAGGTACCATTTCTCCTTCCTGGTTTTTAGAGGCTGTGATACCTTCCTTTTTAGGGACTACTTGTGTAGGACTAACCCATTGACTATAAAAAATAGGATAGATCATACATACTTGAAGGAGCTTTAGGACTTTCTTTTTGACGACTTCCATCATCGGAGGATTCAATCGTCGCTGAGGTTGTCTTATCGGCTTCGCATCATTCTTCATGAGTATGCAATGCATACAAAGTGTAGGACTGATTCCTTTGATGTAAGTAATGGTCCATCCCAGCGCAGTGTGATGTTCCTAAGGACATCCACTAGGCTTTGTTCATGTTCATGATTAACTTTATTAGATATGATCACAGGAAGTGTATTACCCTCTCCCAAAAATGCATACTTTAAATGATCGGGGAGGGGTTTTAATTCAGCTTCACGTGCCTGAATTACAGATGGAAGAAGTTTCTCACAAGAAAGATTTAACGGTTCAGGTTTATAGAAAGGGGACCAATTCCCTGAATTGGTATCCATAGCCACAGATAATTCATGCAGGTTGTTAGGTAAAGCATAATCAAGAGATAATTCACCCAAAGGGGCTTCTAAAACAACTTGTAACTTGTCAAAATGATCAATATGCATAATATCCTTAGTGAAAACCTCTACTGCATCAACTAAATTCAAAGAATATTCAGCAGATTTCTTGTCAGGAATTAAACATTCAACCTTTTTTCCATCAAATTCCATAGATAAGGACCCAGCATAGCAATCAATTTTTACTTTTGCAGTTCGCAAGAAAGGTCTACCTAGTATGATAGGTGTTTCAGGTATACCATATCCCATATCAATAACATAAAAATTAGTAGGAAAAATCAACTCATCTACCATGATCAACATATCCTCAACTATCCCCTTAGAATGAAATTGAGAGCGATCTGTAAGCTGTATAACAACCCTGGTTTCCTTTAGGGGTCCCAAGCCTAAATCATTATATAATTTGTATGATATGAAATTTATAGATGCACCAAGATCAAGCATAGCGGTTTTAAAATTAACTTCACCAATTGTACAAGGTACAGTAAACATACCTGGACCTCCACATTTTTTAGGCAATCGCTTTTGAAATACCAATGATAGTTTTTCTCGTTGTTCCGTACTTTCTTTTCCTTCTTCCTATTGTTTTCGTTTGAATGTGCATACTTCCTTAAAAAAATTAGTGTAACGAGGAATAGATTTAACTAGAGTTAGGAGAGGGATGTTTACCTAACAATTAGCGAAAGTATCGAATAGTTCTTTTTCATTCTCCCATTTCTTATATCCTTTCCATTCATTGGGGAATGGTGGTTCAGATGTGTAACTATTAGGAATCCATTCTTCAGATGATCTCCTCCTAATTTGCTTAGAATCAACACACGGTTCAGAATCTGGTGACAGCGGCGGGCGCCGGTCCTAGCGGCGGGTGCCGGTTAAGGGTGATCCGAAATCCGAAATCAATTGCTCTTGTTCCTCCCCTGGTGTATCTTTCCTATGCTCTTCTTCAATGGTTTCACTAGGGATTTTTCCCTCTTTGCCTCCTCCAAGAACCATGGCTATAGAACCTTCCTCGGAGGATTTTTCTAACGATTTTTTCCTCGAATCCCTCGATTTGAGTTCTTGTAATTCTTGAGCCATTTTTTGCATTAGCTCTCCTTGATTCTTCACCATCATCATCAAATCTCTCAAGGTGTCCTCCTTGGGGGTTTGAGAGCTTACACGATTTGATTCTTTTATTCCTTATCTTTTATCTCTAGCTTGAGCGTTCGATGTAGCCATTTAAGTGACCATTTTCATTACAATCTCCGTTAGTTGTGCTACTTTCTCCTTGCAGCCCTTCATAGACTCATTCGATCCATGAGAATATCCTACCCCTTGGAATTTCTTGTACTACTAAGTTGAGTTTTCTAACCCATCAAAGATTTGCATAGCTTCCTCCGGTGTCTTATCCAAAATATCTCATCCACTGGTCGTGTTGATGACAATGCGTTCATGATCAAGTAACCCCTCATAAAGATAGAGAATCAAATCCTCTTTAGGTATAACATGTTGCGGGCAACTTGCTTTGAGTCTGCTGAATCTCTCATTGTAGCCATAGAGGCTCTCCCCAAGGAGTTGCTCTATGCTTGTCAATTGTTTTTTCAGTTTACTCAAATGTGTGGCAGGAAAGTATTTCTGTAGAAAAGTTTTCTTCAATCCCAACCAAAAGTGGTGATGCTTCCTGTACGCAGACAGTGTAGCCAATCAATTGTGTGTCTTTCAGGGTGAACCGAAACAAATCTCAACATAAGTTGATCATCAGTAAATCCTTTGTCATAAACACTAACAAATTCTGTAAGATGCTTATTAGGCACATCTGCAATCGTCCCATGGAAAACTAGAAGAACCAACAACTAATCAGATTTATATCCTAGTTTAGAGCCTTCAGAGAGTTCAGGTAATAAGATCGCAAGGTTTTGCGAATTCAGATCAGGTTCCCTTAAGTCTCGCAATGTCCTATTGAGAGAGTGATTGACTAATTCAAACATCCTTGCCTAGTGATAAGGCGTATTCCAATAGGCATTATAGATTAGTTTAGGTGCATTTCATTGTCATATATTCATGTTTTAGTGTTAATTAGATTAGCGCTAGATCGTTTTGGGGGAAAGTTCGGAATCTATGCTATTTCGATGGTTTTATGTAGATTCGTAGATCAAAGGCGAAGAACATGAGGAACGGAGCTAAGGAAGGCTAAGGAGAGACTTGGGAGAGCTTAAGGAAGAAGTTCTGAAGATAATGGAACAACCTAAGGAGCAACGGAGAACGAAATTGAGGTCTAAGAGCGAAAACGAGGGCGAGTCGCGAAAGCTATCCGCCCAGCGAGCTGAACTTGTAACGCACTTTCCGGAGGCCTCGGATGTCTGATCAACACATATGAGCATGCGTTGGAAAGCTCTTTTGAAGATCTACGTGGTGGTGTTCTGTTGGATTTTCGCTTCCAGCGAATGGCTTTCCGCTGCAGCGAATCAAGTCAGCAACAACATGTGCAAGAAGGTGGCCGGCCTGAGCATGACTCGCTGCCAGCTAATGGAATCTCGCTGCCAGCGAGTGGAGTCAGCGGCAACATGTCCAGAAGCAGCACAACTCGCTGTCAGCGAAGGGAAACTCGCTGCCAGTGAATGGAGTTGCTTCAGCGGAATACCGGACTCGCACCTGCGGATGGGAGATCTCGTTGCAGCGGATTTGGGGACTCGCGGCAGCAGAAACAAGAGGATCGTGGAGGATGAAAATATTCTAATGCATGGACATTCGCTGCTAGCAAGTATGGTAGCGAGTGTGGTAGCTAAAATTCAACAGTAGCTTAATTAAGGCCATTCGCTGCTAGCGGAATTCTATTCGCTGCCAGCGAAAATGACTCCGGATTGTATATGAAAAGTCTATCTTCTATCTAGTTTGTTTAGGAAGTTTCTATCTTATTTATATATCTTTTACCTTATTTATGCAAGACTTTAGGCTTATAAATAGGATGTTTTAGGATTAATTATGAATGGATTCAAGTAGAGAAATCACCATTAAAGAGAAGAAAGCTTAGGTAAGCCATGTTTGGCTAATTTTCTAGTTTCTGCTTACACTTTCGAGACTTGGTTGATGGTTTGTGAGTTTTTAATTCAAGTTATTTTTCCTCTTTAATTCTTTCAACTTCTTTGTGTGATATTGATTATGTTATTGGTGTTATCTTGATTCGCGACCTTGATAATATTGATTTCATGCTAGGATTTAATACTTTCGTATTTGTGTTATTTCCGTAGTAGCACACATAAGATTGTGGATTCCGTGTTTGAAGCATGATTATGTAGGGAGTTGACATATATCTTAAACATTGATTTACCGTGTTTAATTGGCGTTATTTATATGCTCAAGTTCTTGGGACTATTTGCTATCTCTTTGTTAACTCTTGACCGTGTTAAGGTTGCATTGAGGTGTAAGAGATTAATTGGACTCGTAGGACTTTTAATCTACTTAAACCAAGACGGGAGTAATTCGTAGGAAAAGATAATAACTTGAAAAGGATTCGATGATCAATAAAACCAACCAAAGTCGAGAACTTGTAGGTGGAAATGCTTTTCTTCTACCCTTTATTTTCTTTTGTCAATATTATTTTCTTTTATTTTCATTCATAAAAATCGTTTCTTTTATATTGATAAATACACAATATTTAGAAATACTTGATTCTCTAGGGTTTGACCCCTTACTTGCATACTATACTAGTTTGTTTGTTTGGGATTTATTTTTGGCGAGGTGAATCAACGACTTTTCCTCCGTCACCTAGCCTATTAAGAACTCCAACAAAGATTTATTAGTAACCAAAGAGCGATTCACCAAAGTGAATCACACTGTAGATATATGGCAATAAAAGTAAACAAAGAAAATAAACTAATTCTCCCCGACAACGACACCAAATTTTGGTGTGTCGACATAGAGTGTCGTATGCTTTACCTCACCCCAAAAGTAATAATAATAACCTGAACCTCTTATTCCGTAGAAGTGGTAAGTCTAGATGTCAATCTATAGGGAGAATACCTTTCCTATCTACTCAAATTGCTAAAAAAAAAAGGGAATGAGATATCGAAGTATAATTGAATAAGAAGGCAATTGAATAAGGTGAAAGTGGCAATGGTGAATTGGGATAATTAATAGTGATGAGATAGTTTCCCCTGCAATTCGTCAACAATGGTTAGGTCATTGATCCTCGATTCTATTCTATTTATCCTTATTTGATTCATCCGACCTTGGATCACTCCAAGGCTTTGGCAATTAAACAATACCAATAACATTATACAATTAAAGATAGAGGTGTAACTCCCTAACCCTAATTGATACAATTGATAAAGCACAATTGTCAATATCCCACATACACCCAATCGATGCTTTCATGGGATATATTGATTGTGTTTGCTACTTAGATTCAATCAAATTGCAAGAAGTAATCAAACCTTAGCAAGAGAGCAAATTCTGTCAAGGTAGCTAATCAAGAGAGAATATATGCAATCAATCAATTGAAAAACAAAGATATTCAATCAATCAATCATAGAACATATAAAAATCAAGTCTTACAAATCATCTAACCATGTCTCCGAATCGCAGACGAAACAAAAGAGGTTTAGTTCCTCATATGAGTTCTTCCTCTCATTCTCTCCATTGTTTTCTAAAAAATAGGTTTGTGTGTCATGCCAAAATCGGCTGAAATAATTAACCTAAAAACATTAGAAGTTGTTCCGAAGATAGAATTCGGAAGATCTGTATCAATACTGACCAGCGGGCGCCGCCTCTGTCAGTAGCCTCGTTCTTTTTCTATTTATCTGCTTAGCTCCTCCTCACGTGTCTTCTTGCCTATGTAATACTTTTCTCCAGTTCCTAGATCCTCATTCTCATCCTCAGCAAAGGCATAAATGCATCCTCACAAGTGCCGGAATACAATTATGCGAATAAGCACGAAAAGTACATAGATTCCACACTTGAAAGATAAAACACTAATAATGTCAATTACTCAATAATCATGCCATATGCTCACCTAAATGCAATAATACCTACCTATAATGTCTATCTAAAATATGCATTATCTAAAATATGCATTATTAAATGCAATAATACCTTGCCCCGTGTATTATTTTTAGGTCTGTTTTACAGATATGTGTGCTCTATGGTTCTATAGCATGGGAAACCTCCTGAGCGATTGCAAAGAAAAGGTCTAACTCCGCTAATTTGGCTTAAGGATTTTTTATAATATGTTTCATGGTTTTGGTTTTGACCCGGCCTCGCCGTGGCAAGTTGTACTTTAATTTGGGCCCTCGTATTTCCTTCCAAAAATGAATTTCCACGACTTAGTCGTTAGGACGGGTAAAGGGTACCCAACAACACTTTGATTGTTTGGGGTTCGAAATCCCCGCTTTAAACATTGATCCTTTGAGGTTTAAAACCTCGACTCGTCCCTGAATTGCAAGATCCGAAAAAAGATATCTAACCTTCGAAACGTAACCCGGATATTTATATTCGGGCTGTTACAGCTGCTGCCAGGACTGAGATTGCACGCATTCAGGATTTGGAGCGATGGATGACAGATTTGGAGAAGCAGTATGTGACTTGATTCCAGGAGCTGGCCCAGTTTCAGAGTGCTCTCACTGAGAAGATTGATGAGCTTCAGGGCATACTCACTAGTCTCATCAGTCATTTTCATCACAGTCTGGATTCCACCCTCCGCCCGCCCAATGATTGGTTAGTTTATCCCTTCCTTCACATGAGATTTATTCATTGTTCTTTATGTTTTGTGCATTGAGGACAATGCAACATTTAAGTGTGGGAGATGAGATTTTGAGTTTAGTTTAGTTCATGTTTATTTTTTCATGTTTAGTTTATTTTAAAAAAAATTCAGGATGTTTATCATGCATCATGTTTATGATTTATGTTGTTTAAATTCAAAAGAAAAAAAAGAAGAAAAATGTCAGAAATCCAACAATATCATGCATTTGTATATATATATGTTATTATTCAAATACTCATCGAGCTTATTTTGTCCTCTATTCTATTTTTAGCATGATCATATAAATCTCATGGAATTTTGGATGAATTAGCCCTATCGTATCTATTTGATTTTTTTTGTGAAGCATGATTTGGCAAATATAATTGAGCATGTATGTTCTAAGTTTCTAGGCATGATTGACATCCAACAAAATTGTTGCCCTAGTGAGATATTTTGGCCTTATGGGGATTACATCTATACTCCCTTTTGCTTTGTTGTGTGATTTACTCCTCTTATGCATTTATCTCAATCAGAGTATGACATGATTATTATTATTATAGAGACAGATTTATATACATGATCATTGCTTATGAGTTGGATATGATAGATGCACCTTTTAGCCTATAGTTATCCATATCTACCTTACATCATGTCTTTGCTTGAAGCCAATTTTTTCTTTTAGCCTTTTCTTTTGAAGCTCCACAAATTTGATTCATTCCTAGCCTATGCTTAGCCTGGACCCATTTGGGAATTAGGATTTAGAGCTGGTTATATGGATGATCATTTTGAGTTGAGAAAGAAAATCTATGGTTTGTGCTTAATATTGAGAGGTTTTGAGAGAGATGTAGTGTTATGTGCTTTATTTCCCTCATATTATATTTCATTTATTTGGCTCTAGAAAAAAAAAAAGGGAAATCGTAAAAAAAAGAATTAAAAAAAAGAGAAAAAAAATCGAAAAAGAAAGAAGCGGAAAAGAAAGAAAAAAGAAAAAGGAAAGGGAAAAGAAATAAAGTGCCTTGTTTATTCATTTTTGCATATGAGAGTTGGATTAAGTATTTGGTTAACTGTTTATTTCAAGAGTTTATGTTGAGATTTTTGTTTTGATAGTTATTATATTTTGAGAGTTTATGGTTAGAGTTATTTTTGAGAGATTATGTTCTTATGAGAGCTTGAGTTATTTTAATTTGAGTTGTTCTTGTGTTTTGTTGGAAGTTTTAGAAATCTTAGTTCCAGGAATTGAAAGCACAACATGACCAAAATAATTCATTGTCCTTCTATGTTTCTACTAAGGCCCATTACAACCCCGCCGAATAGAGTCTTCTTTGAAGATTTTCATTGAGCGAAAGTCCTCTTGATGTTGCTTGTTATGTATCCAGTGGAGATTTTGCTATATAAGGGTCAATGCTTAAGATTGATGTTTTCATATAGAATTGAGTTGAGAGTTAAGCTTAAAGCCTAAACACATGAGAGCGAGAGAAACACATATTCTTCCCTGTGAGGTTGGATGGATAGGCATGCAGACTACTTAATCGTTCATATACATGTTAGGATGTTTGTTCGCCTTATTCATGTTTGCACTTGCTTTGATGTTGCTTTTGATAGGGTTGAGTTATGAAGGAATCTTCCGTGAGATGCATTTATGTTTATTCTTCATTTGTTTAAGGACAAGGAAAGAGCTTAAGTGTGAGGGAGTTTGATAATGCATATTTTAGATAGACGTTTGACGAAGGGAAAGTCATTGATTTCCCTTATCAAAATAATTCTCAAACAAACAAACTAGTATAGGATACAAGTAAGGGGTCGATCCCACGGAGAAACAAGTATTTCCAAGAATTGTGCAATTTGCTGATTGAAAACAAAATATAGGGAAAAAGTAAATAAAAGACTAATCTAAACGAATGCAAAGGATAGATAAAAGAGATGTTTCCATCCGATCCACAAATTCTCGGCATTGGTTTGATTTATTGATCGTCGAATCCAATTAAAGTGTTCTCTACGAATTCCTCCCATCATAGTTTGAATAGATTAAAGCATAAAGTGCACAATTAAACCCTTACACCATTATGTAACCTAAGCACGGACAAAGATTTAACATAAAGATAGCACAAGTTCGTAAGAATCTAGGCATATGAATAACACCAAGTATGCAAGGTAACCGATGTTTAAGACATATGTCAAAATCTCTACTTAGTCATGATCAAACGAAGGTTCTCACAATCCTAAGCATGCTACTACGGAATTCATTCAATGACGAAAGAACAAATATCTATCAAGATACTATCATGGTGATCAATCATAATAATATCGACAATAATCGCAAGGGAAATCGAAAGATATTAAAGAGAGAAATACTACTTCATTAGAAACTCACAAACAACCAACCAAGTCTCAAAAGTGTAGATGAAAACAACGGAGAATTATCCAAGCATGGCTTACCTAAATCCCCTCTCTTGAATGGAAAACAAAACCTAAACTAATGAATCGAATAGAGAAAATTTGATGAATGTTAGAGTGTTAGATTATTAGATGATGAATGAATAATGAAAATAGGTCTAATATAGGGCTCAAAACCGTCGGCCAAAAACCCTATAATAGATAGAAAGAGTTTCCACAAAGATAGAAATTGGGCCGCTTGCGCAGATCCGGATCTGAAGGGACAGCGGGCGCCGCTTATGCAATGTTGACAGCTTCGGCAGACTGAACTTGTAACGCACTTTCTAGAGTCATTGTTCGTTCGATTGACGAATATGAATATGCGTTAGAAATCTTTTTTCAAGGACTACAACTCTCATGAAAAACTCAGAAGCTAATTACAACTTCTCATAACCTTAAAGAGACAATATCTCCATGTGCTTCGTTTCCGCTCTTGTTCTTGTGCTCCTTTGCTTCCCAAATCGCTTTCTAATCCTTCTTTAGCTTGTTCCATACTCTTTTGACATACTCTTTGGTCTCTTCCCAAGCTCCTCACCATGTCGGGACTACGAATCTGCATAAATACAATAAAATAGCGTAGTTTTCGATCTTTACCACTAAAAGAGCATAATATGCAATTAACTCTAAAACATAACCAAACACCTATGAAATGCAACTAAAACTACTCTATCATGCCTATCAAAATATGGCTTATCAGCGTTATAAATAGGTTTAACTGCATTTAGGATATGTTTCTTACATGTTTTATAGTTAGTTTTCATTATTATCTATTTGGAAATTCGAGTTCGAAATCTATGCTATTTTGTGTTTATTCTGTAGTTTTATGATCCGAGCTTGATGAGGGGCTAAGGATGGCTAGAAGAGTCTGTTTTGTGCTTAAGAAAGGCAAGGAAAGATCACCAAGGGAGCTAAGGAGAAAATGATCGAAGAAGAAGAAATCGGGAAGCCAGAGTAGCGTCGCCCACCGGTTTCACAAATTCAGCAAATCGACGATTCCATTCGAATTTATCCTATTAGTTTATCATTATTTTGCTTATAGGGTTTAGAGGGGTCGACTCTTATGTTATTTAGGCCGCCTTTTTTATAGCTTAGAGAACATCTTACATCTTTCAACTCACAAATCTACAAAGACTTTCAATTAATTGTTCGTTAAAGTATGCGGTGCTAAACTCATTGTTTCGGTTGTGATTCAAAGACATAGTTGGTTTAATTGTGATGTTTTGATTTCTATTGTTATTCATTAGTTATTTCATTACCTTTGTGCTCATAATTCTTGTTTGCATATATTTTCTCTTGACTGATCACCTATATAGGATTTGCATTCATGCTAGTGATTAATGATTTTGTAAGAATAGTTAATCCATGGTAGCAAGCAATAGGTAATTGATCACGTGAAAGCATCAATTGGCTATTTAGGATAATGACACTTGGTTAAATATCAGTTCCTTTGAGATGAGGGTTAAAGGGGTTGAAGCCTTTGACAATCTAAGTGCTTAGGATGGTTGCTACTGCCAAATTGCCAAGTACTTAGGGAATTTGTGCTATTCTATGTTGATATATATCCTTCAAAAGAATA
Source organism: Persicaria tinctoria (assembly GCA_037127255.1). NCBI lineage: Eukaryota > Viridiplantae > Streptophyta > Magnoliopsida > Caryophyllales > Polygonaceae > Persicaria > Persicaria tinctoria. Next base: position 32,462,271 of record JBANSL010000012.1, on the reverse strand, counting down.
TTGCGTAGGGTGTAAGGGATTGTCATGCTATGAGGGATGTAAATCTGTTTAAACGAAAGTCAGAATAACTTTATTATCAATTGCATTGCATTAGATTATAATAACAATGAAATCGGACCAAGAATCATGAACCCCAACAAATGTTGAGAATTGCAGGTGAAGCGCCTTCATCCCATTGATAACAGCTTCACAATCATTACTTCCTTTTATTTTATTTGTCTTACTCTATTCATATCAATCTTATTCTTATTTACTTGCTTTAAATCAACTTTAGAATATGTTTGCATCTAGATCTCTATGTGGGTTCGACTCCTTACTTGCTCACTATACTAGTTTGCTAGTTAGGATTATAAATATTGTATTTTTGATAGGGATCAACGACATATCACATTACCTGCTTGTCATTAACCAATTCCTAACCATATACTGTAAAACAATACATGTCAATTATCAAATCATTAAGAAAATAAAAATATTTTTTACTCTCTCCGATCTAAAATATAAAATATTTACTTCTTTTTGTACATATTTTGAGAAACTAAAAACTATACTCCAAAATATCAGAAATTTCAAACTATTTTTTATAAAGCTAAATACTTATATGTTAAATTTTTTTAAAAAAAAATTATGTAGTGTTTACCTCCTTAAACTATATGTCAAAATTTAAAAAAGAAAATACACTTTAGATAAATTGGGAAAAGAAAGAGAAGGAGGGAAATTGAAATACTCCGTAATTGATTAGTTACATATGCACCTCATGTGATAGTTATGGGGCAAACCTTGTTTTATTCTTCTCCTTTTTGAATATCCCACTTCGGATTAATTAACAAATATATCCATATAACACTGACTTGAGCTGGGTCAGTTTGGTAACACGGAGCTGATGGGGTAGCTGAAGCTGATAGGGTAGCTGAAGCTGATGGATTAAGTGTGTTAAATATATGTTAAATTGGAGTTTTACTAAGCTAGTAAGGTGTTTGGTAACCAAGCTGATAGAGTAGCTGATACAAACTAGCTGATCAAATAGGAGAAAATGAATAGAATTCTGAAAAGCTTGTGGTTAGTAGCTGTTGAAAATCTAATTTCAAAAGCTAATTAAATTAAAATATAATCTTATATTTAACTTATTTAAACCTATAAATTATTAAAACCAAAAGCTTCGAAAAGCTACATGTGTTAATCTTGATTCCATGACTTCCATATACATCAATACATTCACCCTCCGTTACAAGTGGAAATCGGACGGGTAGGGTTGGGTTTGGGTTCAGTTAGTCAGGTTTCGGGTTATTCGGATTTCGGATAATGTCTAATAATTTGGTTAATCGGTTGGGTCGGGTTCGGATTTCGATTGTACCGGGTTTCAGTTATTCGGGTTTCGATTGTCTCGGGTTTTCATTATTTCAATATTCATTTTATAAAATTTACTAGATTGTAGCTTAAAGTTCGGGTTATTTCGGGTTTCAGTTATAATGGGTTCGGGTCTTAATGGGTTTCGGGTTAATCGGGTTCGGTTCATTAAGATTTCGGATTCAAAATGGACGGATTGTATCAGTGTTCAGAATAACCGATTTTGAATCGACCGGATCGGATTTTCGGGTTCGGATCGGGTTAGCTCTACCCTCCATGATATATGCTTACTAGTACTATTAGAGAAAGGCACCTGCATTAATTGCATATATATTACCTTTTTTTTGTTTGCCAAATTTTGCTATAAGAAGCAACCAATTTTTTGAAAAACAAAAAGGAATGCCTGGGCATATTTTGCAGATAAAGAAAGGTGTGATGATAGGGCCAAAGTTGAAACAAATAAAAACACAGTAGTAATTGAAAAATGCAGGAGACAAAAAAGCAAAGAAAACCACTGATTCCCAATAAACTGTTTTCCACTAGAGTAGTCGAGTAGAGGTGATAATAGGATTTCAATGGCAGGTGCTAATGTGCTATATGCACTCCATATTACGGATTATAGATCCGTTCGTTGTATTTTTTAAAAAAAATATACGGTGATCTGTCCGTTATATATATAAAAAATAAAAAGAAATAAAAAGAGGTAAAGCAGCTTTAAAAATAAAATAAAAAACAAGGGCGGATCATAGATCCGCTCTTGTAGCTTTTTATTCATTTATAACGGACAGATTCTAGATTCGTCCTATGAAATGCATATAACACCTGTCAATGCCACGGATGAATGTAGCCACCCTGTGATAATATTATACACTATAAGTGATTTATTAGTGCACTTAGTGGCCATTGGCCCTCAACACATCTATGAGATGGACATTATGGGTGTGTGTGGGACAAAAAAACAAAAAACAAGACTGTTAAAATGTGAGTGTTTAAAAAAAAAAAGGAAAAATGACCAAAAATAATACAAACTATCAAACTTGAACCAAAAATAATACGAACTTTTGAAATGACAATTACATATACAAACTATGCTTTTATTAACCAAAAATAACATGGTTTCCATTTTTTACTGGAATTTTGAACAAATGAACCTTTTCCGTGATTAAACAAAATAAAGGGTCAATGTTGTAAATATAAATAAAATTAAAATGGGGGAATGGGTTCTTCATCCTTTCATCTGCAGTAGGTTGAAAGCTTCTCCCCAAACCTCCCCCAACTAGTTTTCATGGTGATTTGAGAATCATCTAATTCTCTTCGAATTTTTAACGTTTTTAACTCTCAATTCATTGACAACATTCAATTTGAAGATTTGTCCTAATCTCATAACTCAAGTTGTGAAGTATCTCATCAGATTTCCTTACCCTAACCTCATGGGTTCAATGGTGAAACAAATTGATGTTCTTATTATCCCAAATTGGATTAGGGGAAGCGTTTACACAATCACTACAAGGACAAATACATAAGCAATTGTTGATTTCGATTTTGAATCATCCCCAAATTATAAAATTCCCAATTCCAACCTTCTTCCTCTTCATGGGCGTGTTTAACACAAATTTGACTTCTCAAACTCACAAACACAATCAGCTGGTGGTTTTCGTCATCGAATTCGTATTTTTTTGCCTTGTCCCCATCAATATCGACGCCGCGCACCACCATGAAAACTAGTTGGGGAGGTCTGGGGAGAAGCGTTCAACCTACTGCAGATGAAAGGATGAAGAACCCATTCCCCAATTTTAATTTTATTTATATTCACAACATTGACCCTCTATTTTGTTTAATCACGGAAAAGGTTCATTTGATCAAAATTTCAGTAAAAAATGGAAACCATATTATTTTTGGTTAATAAGAGCATAGTTTGTATTTGTAATTGTCATTTCAAAAGTTCGTATTATTTTTGGTTCAAGGTTGATAGTTGGTATTATTCTTGGTCATTTTTCCTAAAAAAAACTATAGTTTGTATTTGTAATTCTCTTATTATTATTTAACATATTTTTATCATATTTCTATATTTACCATAAATAATAATTACATACTACAGTATCTTTTATTTCTTTAAAAAAACTATATTTTTTTGAAGGGTGATTTTGGTACTAGGCCTATTTTGAATATTCAATTAGTCACCTAGCCCATTAAATAATTTAATTAGTTTTGCCCTAGCCCCTTCCCAATTGGGTGGGTTGGTCAATGGTTGACCGTTGACCGAGCTAAAATTTTACTATATTTTATTTTCACTTTGATGCCACTTTTTTATGTCAATTTTTTGATAATATTTTTTTACCGTGATACCATATTTTTGATGATATTTTTTCAAAGTAGTATTTTTGATGACATTTTTTTCTTTAATGTGATACAAATTTTTTTAGTGATGCCATATTTTACCGTTTTGATGCCAAAATTTTATTATATTTTTATTTTCACTTTGATGCCACTTTTTTATGTCAAATTTTTGATAATATTTTCTTTACCGTGATGCCATATTTTTGATGATATTTTTTCAAAGTAGTATTTTTGATGACATTTTTTTCTTTAATGTGATACAAATTTTTCAAAATGGCATCAATGGTCAACGTGGCATTAGGGTAAACAAAAAATGTCATCAAGGTTTAAAAAAAGTGTCATCCAATAATTTAATTAGAAAAGTGGCATCAAATTGAAAATAAAATGTAATAAACTTTTGGCATCAAAACGGTAAAATATGACATCAAAAAAAATGTCATCAATGTTTTAAAAAAGTGACATTAAAAAAAAGTCATCCAATCATTTCATTAGAAAAGTGACAATAAGGTGACAATATTTTGATTCCACGTTTTAAACTCTTATGCCATCAATTATATAAAATTGTCATCATAAAATTTTGGCATCAAAATGGTAAAATATGGCATCACTAAAAAAAAAAAAGTTGGCATCAAAAAAAGTTGGCATCAAAAAAAAAAAAAAAAAAAAGTTGGCATCAAAATGGGTTGACCGGTCAACGGTCAACGTTGACCGGTCAATGGTCAACGGTCAACGTTGACCGGTCAACGGTTGACCATTGACCGGTCAACGGTTGACCATTGACCTAAGAGGGCTAACAAGCTAAAAAAACAATTAATGGGCTAAGCATGCTAAAAAAACAATTAATGGGCCTATCTAGTTAACCAACTTTGCTTAAAGGGCCTTTTCAACCAATTCCCTCTATTTTTTTACTTTTTATTTTTAAACTATATTTATTATAAATAGTTAATATATACCGATATGTATATATATATATATTATGATAATCTTCAAAATTGCATTATAAGGGATAAATTTTATGAGTGCCTTTTTACCGATGAGACGAATAATCTCAAAACTAGTACAATTCACCTACGCCATTTTCACGTTGAATTGAATGCTGAATTGTTGAAAAAACTATTCATCGACATTTTGAATGGTTTAACACTTCAACATATAATATAGAAAAGATAATTAAACCTCAACCATAAGAGGAGCTCAAAAAAAATAAGAGCATCAGCAATGATCGGGTTCCCCTAAACTTCTTTCCCCTTTTCTTATTCGTCCACCTCATTTTCCACTAACTTTATTCTCAACCCTCCCCAATTCAATTCTCCATTCCCACAATGGTCAGGTTCCCCAATAATCTATCCCATCACTTTTTCCATACCCATTATATTTTTCCTATAATTTCAAATATTAAAAAATTAAATTGATTTATCAATACAAAAAAATAAATTAATTTTTAATTAAATTTAATATTTAGTTTTAATAATTGAAAATATTTTTAAATAAATTTTTAATAAATTTGAAATTTCAAAAAAAAATTAATATTACTATAACACTTATAAGTTAATATTATAATATTATAATTGTATTAATAATTACTTTTAATAATTTAAAATATTTAAACTAAATTGTTAATAAATTTGACATTTCAAAATTTTATTAATTTAATTATTAATTATATTTGTTAATTACTTTTAACTATTTATAACGTTTAAACTAAATTGTTAATATATTCGAGAACCAAAAAAATACTAATTAAACTTTTTAATTATATTTGATAATTAATTTTAGTGATTTAAAATATTTTAAATAAATTAAACCATTGAATTTTTTTTAATGTAATTATATAATTATATTTAATAATTAATTTTAATATTTTAATTAAATTATTAATATTTTTTAGTCTTTGATTAAAATCTATTAAGGAAAATGAAAAAAAAAGAAATGATTTATTACGTTGACACGTGTCATCGTTTAATTGGTTTCGGATTTGGGAAGGTTCCCAATATATTGAGGCACCCCAAATATTGGAAGGCTGTTTACAATGGTTGGGTTGCCCAACTGAGTGGAAAAAGTGATTTGGGGAGGTCGGTGACTGACCATTGCTAATGCTCTAAGAGGAAAACCACCGAAGAGCACTGTTAAAAGTAACCTTTCCAAACTAAGGCCGTGTTTGGCAACGGGATGGGGATAGGTGGATGGGAATGAAATTTGGGGGATGGAAGAGATGGGGATGGAATTTCGGGGTGGATCAGGTGGACTTTTGAATCCAGTTTCGAACCCCGTTCGTGTTTGGTTTTGGGTTAAAGTTTATGGGATGGAAGTCACTGAAAAAGACATACTTGCCCCCACTAATTGACATGAAAGGACAAAATTACCCCTCAAATATACCCCTCTGTGATGCATAAGATCCGCATCATAATAGTTGAAGGAGATCGATCCTGACCACCCCGAGCCCTAGCCTGCAAACAAGAACGAACAAGGTCGGGGTGGGGCTTGTCTCCCCCGTAGGACCATCCGACGCTCAAGTCAGTCCCCCTCATATCAGACTTCGTTCCCGTATTTATACTAGTTCATAAAAGAAACGGACAAGGCATTAATTAAAGGAATCGGAACGATTACCTCATTAATGCTGGTCAAGGTGCGATTAATGTTTGAATTGATTTGGATACCACAAAACAATTGATGTCGTTTCTATTCGTTATTTAGGATAAGCTCGGATTTTCCCTATTACAATTGCCCCTCGAGTTTCTTCATCATGTACCAATGATGAGGGAAGCCGACAAGAGTTATGATTCATTGGCCGCAAATGGCGACTTATTAGCATTTGCTTGGCCATAAGTGGCGACTCTTCTGCCTTAACTGGCATTTGCTTGGCCATAAGTGGCGAATTTTCTGCCTTAACTGGCATTTGCTTGGCCATAAGTGGCGAATTCCGGGGGCCGTAAGTGGCGATTTTCGGTGGCTGTAAGTGGCGATTTTTGGTGGCCATTCGTGGCGATTTCCGGGGGCCGTAAGTGGCGATTTCCGGGGGCCGTAAGTGGCGATTTTTGGGGGCCATTCGTGGCGATTTCCGGGGGCCGTAAGTGGCGATTTCCGGTGGCCGTAAGTGGCGATTTTCCTTGCCTCGGTGTCGTTCTTAACACCGGGTCTCATGTGCATGTTATCACTAATGTCTCAACCAATGCTTCTAAACAATCCAGTGTCAACAAACCATATAGAATCTACATTTAAATTCATAAAGTCTAATAGCAAAGGTTTAAATAATTAAAACATGATAAGCACATATTACCACTGCCAATTCAAAGGTAATTCATATATCACAAATTCACAATTGAAGAAGAGGTCTAGAATTAGTCTAACAGTTCTAAGCAACATTGATTCCATCATTAAGTCCGAAATGAAGAGGCATACTTAACCACGTCAACCGTTAGAACAAATAAACCAAATTCAACATTAATTATACCAAAATTAAAAGGCACATTATAATTTGACACACATTTATGGAGAGAATGAATGACAGTTACCGAAATTAATTAACTATGGTAAATGGATCATGGTAAGTGGCCCCATAAATTCAACATTAATTGGGCCAAAATTAATTAATTGTGATAAAGGGGCTAAATGAATAATCAACGATAGTTACGGAAAGAATGAACCTGTGCATCTTCTTCGTCGGTTTACAGAGGGCAGCGGCGAGTCGGCGACACGGGAATTCGAAGCGACACCCTCGGCTCGGTCGCTGTCTCTCTCGACCTAGGCTCTCTCGCTGCCTTTGTCTACTCAGATCCGGCCACTTAGTCAACACCAGCCGCCCCTCGCTCCTCTCTTCTTCGACCACCCGCCGCCGGCCACCACTGACCCAGATCCGGCCACCACCGACCCAGATCCGGTGACTGTGAGCCTCGCAACACACACCGCTTCCCTCTTCGCTTACCGATTTGGGATTGGATCTGCACCACCGACAACTTTTCGGCAAGTTGGCAAGCAAGAACTCCCGTGCACCGCTAGACCCTTGGCAACGGAAACGGCGTCCTTGGTGCGGCCTGAGGGTCAACCGGCGGTGGTAAGGAAATGGGATTTGGTTAGAGAGGAACCGAGAAATGTAGTGAGGGGTCTGGTAGAGTAGAGGAGTTGAATCAGACAAGTGCAAGAGGGTTTCATAATAGCATCTCAATCGAGAGATGGCGAGGGATGGTCGCCGATCTGACCGGTGATGCGGCGACGTTCCGAAGTAGAGTGAGAAGCGACGTGGTATGGCCCGACCGTATAGGTGCCGGAGGGCGGCGCTTCCGCGGCGGAAACGAGTTTGGAGTCACCGCCATGGAAAACGTCCAAGCATCATCCGGTGATTCCGTTTCCTTTGCTGCGGTGCCTCAAATCCAAAACACTTCAATTGCCCTTCTTCCCTGTTTTTTTTTATTTGTGGAAAACGATGAGAAATTTTATTTAGATTGGGAGATCCGATCACATGGCTTTTCGATCGAGTTCCCACATACGGCGCCAATTGTGATGCATAAGATCCGCATCATAATAGTTGAAGGAGATCTATCCTGACCACCCCGAGCCCTAGCCTGCAAACAAGAACGAACAAGGTCGGGGCGGGGCTTGTCTCCCCCTTAGGACCCTCCGACGCTCAAGTCAGTCCCCCTCATATCAGACTTCGTTCCCGTATTTATACTAGTTCATAAAAGAAACAGACAAGGCATTAATTAAAGGAATCGGAACGGTTACCTCATTAATACTGGTCAAGGTGCGATTAATGTTTGAATTGATTTGGATACCACAAAACAATTGATGTCGTTTCTATTCGTTATTTAGGATAAGCTCGGATTTTCCCTATTACACCCTCAATTCAAAACCCTATCTTTCACTTCTCGTAAAGACAATCGCACATTGATGGAGAATGGATGAATTTGCCGGCTACCATCTCAACTCTTCAAACTTTTATTTTGCAATTGGAGATTCTTCTCCCTAAAATCTTGGATTTGTTTGTGTGCAAATCTTAATTCCCATATATATATATATATATATATATATAATACCCATATAAAAAAAATTGGGGGCTGCCCCTACTGGTCCTTCAAAGGAGACGCCTCTGGCGGCTGGTGGACGGCGGCGGCCGATTCGGAAGAGGAGGAGGATGTAGCAGAGGTCGTCGGAGTAGCGGCGGACCTCGGAGCAGGAGCCGGTGGTGGCGGCGACAATGACCGATTCGGAAGAGAAATATGATGTAGCAGAGGTCGCCAAAGTAGCGGCGGACCTCGGAGCAGGAGCCGGTGGCGGCGGCGACGATGACCGGTTCGGAAGAGGAGGAGGATGTAGCAGAGGTCGCCTGAGTAGCGGCGGAGGCGCAGGAGCTCCTTGTCCTGCTGCTTGTCGATCGAGTGGTCTCAAAGCTTTTTGACATTTTGATTTGGGAGGGAGACGAAGGAGGAGGGATAGATAATTAGGGGCAAATCTGGAACCCATCCCCTTCCCATCCCCCAAATCCTCCTTCAACAAGATGCGTCGCGCATCCCCTCTCATCCCCCGCATCCCCGCTTTCTCATCCTCTTCCACCCCCGCGCATCCCTCGCCAAACACGCAGGCGCGCATTCCGAGAACCCACCCCCACCCACGGCATCCCCTCCCATCCCCTATCAAACACGCCCTAAATGAGATTACCTATACAGATTTTGTGCTTCCATTGAGCATTGTTAAGAGTAAAAAGGACTATCAATCAAAACATGCAAGGGGAAGGAATCACACACTAAGCTTAGAAAAAATAGTCACATTATCAGACTAGGAATATCGAATCAATTCTCCATAAAAATACAGAGAAATTCACCAACAAATGTGAGTCTAAATATTAGAATTAAATTTAAATTAAGTTTTTACAAATGTATAATTAAATATCATTAATAAATGCATTCATTTATTATAGTGTATAATAAATGTAAAAATCCATATTATATATATATATATATATATATATATATATATATATATATATATATATATATATATATATATATATATATATATATATATATATATATATATATATATATATAGATAAGATAAAGATTTGGATGAGGTCAGGCCCTGCTAAACCACCATCCAAGGGCATCCTTGCGGATGAGGACGCGCAGAGTAGGATCAACGAGGAGGTCCCGCATGGGCGTTGTGTGGATTAGGTGTGCAATCCTATCGGCGGTCGAATTGACCTCCCGGAAGACATGGCCGAATTGCACCCTAGCAAAGTGTTGAAGTAGGAACAGGGTGTCAGAAATCAGCATCTCAATCTCGCACAGGCAGCACCACAGGCCTCGCAAACAATTGATGACGGTCAGGCTATCGCCTTCAATCTTGATGCTCGGAATTCGGAGCTCCTTTGCCTTGGCGATGCCTCATCTGATTGCCAGAGCCTCCGCATCTAATGCTGAGATGTGTCCACATTTAAAGCCGCCACACTCGATGACTTCCCCATTGTGGTCCCTAATAATAAACCCTGCAGAAGCTTCACCAGAAGATAGTTTGGATCCATCGAAATTAATTTTGAAAGATCCCTTATATGGTTTGCTCCATCTCAAATTTCTTCTTCTTCGTGGTTGAGTTGTTCGAGTTTTCTGGTGGTGGCATGTGGCCTCCTCTTCAAAGGTCAATTCAGAGGCACCCCAGTTCTGTATTTGTTGTTTGGTGCAATTCTCCATAGTATGGATGGATGTTGTATTGAGGTTTTCAAATAATTGCCGATTCCTGCTTGTCTATAGGCTCCACCATGTCGTCGCAAGTCTTCCTTTTTGCTCGTGGTTGAGTTTAGTGAAAATTTCACATATAATGTTTTTGTTTGATTTATTTCTAGTGTCAATTTCTTGAATCACTTTTTCAATGTTTGGGTCAATATTGTGAATCAGTTGTAAGGTGTTGTGGTATTCCGTAAAGAGATAGATTGGACTCTCTTCCGTCCGGTCACACAAAGCGCAAGATAATGGAACATGAATGCCTTTGTTTGCTTGTCTGGTTTTCGTCGGGATTCCATCTAGTGTAAGTTTCCAGATGAAGTTTTTGACTTTCGGGAATGTGTCTAGGTTCCATATACATGCTGTGTCACAAGTTTCTTCTGTGTTTTGCTTTGTGATGTGTGCTAGGGCACTTTACGTGCTGAACCAACCATTTTTACTTGGTTTCCAGTATAGTCTGTCTTCTATCTAATGTTCTGGTATGTAGATGTCATCGATCTTGTTGACCGCCTCCATTGGAAGGATGTTGGATAGTTCACCAATATTCCATTTCTTGTTGATATCAATGTATTTTTCCGCTTTTTCATTTTCGTTGATTGTGATGTTTGGATGTTGTCGACCATGTAGTGGTTTTCCGTCTAGCCAGATGTCTTTCCATTTCCTATTTGCCATATTAGTCCTTTGTAGAATTCTTCTTTTAGTTACATTAGTTTGGCCCATTGCTAAGATGAATTTCCTTTTCGCTGGTATTCAAGGACGGGGGTTTCTTTCAAATATTTTTCTTTAATCACTTGGACCCATGAGTTACATGGCTCTGCTAAGATTTTCCAAAGCAATTTCATTTGTAGTGCTTGGTTTATATCTTTTGTTTTATGTATTTCTGCGCCTCCCAATCGTTTGTGCTTACACACCTTGTCCCAACCAATCAAGGGGGAAAATGATTGATCTTTGTTCCAGAAGAAGCATCTGTTTATTTGGTCAAGTTCGTTATGGATTGTTGTAGGGAGCATAAAATTTTGCATAATATAATTTGGCTTAGTTGCCAAATTTGATCTTATTATGGATTGTGAAAGAGAGTTGGATTTCCATTTCGTGAGTTGTTGCATGGTTTTCGTTACTGTTTCTTCAAATGTGGTTCGGTTGAATCGACCATTGATAATGGGACAGCCAAGGTATTTATCAAGTGCTATCTGGTTTGTGATATGGATCGTACTTTGGATCAGTTGTTTTGTACTTTTCGGGACTTTTGGTGTAGTTTGAAAGGCCGATTTGTGGAAATTGACCTTCTGTCCCGATATGGCACAATAGTCGTCAATAATATTCTTCATCACTCGACACGAGTCTTGGTTTGCCTTTGCGAATATCATCCTATCATCCGCGAAGGATAGCAATGGGATTTTCATGTCTGGTCTAGATATTTTGAATCCGATAGATTTGTCTGACTGGTTCGAAGCGGCTTGTAATTTCCTAGCAAGAATTTCTGCTCCTATGATGAATAGATAGGGTGAGAGTGGGTCTCATTGTCTGATCCCTCTCCCTAGTATGAAAGGGTCTGTGGGGCTATCATTAACCAAGACTGAGAAGGAGACGATCTTGACACATTGCTCTATCCATGTTCGGAATTTTTGACAAAAGGCGATTTTTTCTAGAACATTGAATAGGAAGTCCCATTCTACTCTATCATATGCCTTTTCCATAACTAGTTTGACTGCAATCCATCCTTCTTTTCCGCATCTGCTTTTAAATTACTGGAAGATTTCATGGGCTATTAAGACGTTGTCTTGGATGACCCTTTCAGATACAAAGGCCCCTTGGCGGGGTGGATAATTTTCTTTAAAATCGGTTTCATCCTTTCTGTAATGATTTTGGCTATAGCTTTGTAAATCGTCGAGCAAAGGCTAATTGGTCTGAAATGATTTGTAGTTGTCCGGTTGTGACATTTAGGGATCAAAGTGATAAAGGTGTGGTTGATTTGTTTTAGGATTCGACCAGAGTGGAGAAAAATCCCTTAATTGCCTTTATGACTGATGGGCCTACAATATTCTAGTATTCTTGATAAAATTCCGCTGTCATTCCATCAGGTCCTGGGGATTTATCCTTTCCAATCGAGAAGAACGCATTTTTGATTTCCTAGCTTGATATCTTTTCAGTTAGCTTCGAATTATCATCATTAGTGATTTCTGTGTTGATGAGTGAGAGGTAATCATTGAGAAGGTTATGGTTGATGATTGCAGCCTAAACCTTTTCTCAAAATCATTTTTTATTTCTCTTGTAGTATTTTCTTCTCATGTGGCTAGTGTGCCATCTATAGTTTGAATTTCCTTTATGATTTTTTTGTTTCTCCTTCCCGATGTCATTCGGTGGAAATAACCTGAATTTGTGTGAGTCAGTTTAAGGTGTTTTGTTTTGGCTCGTCGGCTCCAATACATTTTATGGTATGATAAAATTTTCTCTCGTTTATTTATAAGTATGTTCTACTTTTGGTTATCGTTTCTATTGTAGGAGGAAATTGAGTTCAAAATATAATAAAATAAATCAAACCAGATTCGTGCCCACGCAAATAATTACAAGACCTCCTCCTGATGTAGCAGCGGGAAGTCAGGATCGATCCACGAGGAAGCAGGTCAGCGATCCTAGGCAGCAGCAAATCTCACGTCGACTTCAGGAAGTACTCGACGTCGACTAAGGGTCCTCGACGTCGACTACTCGATCGAGTAAAAATCTGTAGAACAGAAGCAGGCAAGCGCAGAAACACAAAATATCTGGTCGAGGTCGACTAAACCTACTCGACTTCGACCACTGTGGTAGTCGACTTCGGTCTTCGGGTAATTCTGGTCGATCTCGAGTACGGCAGAAATAAAAATCGCAATTTTAAATAAAAGAAAACACGAAACAGGTGAAACTAAACTCAGTAAGATGAAAGACCTCCAAGATCGGGGTTCGCAACAACGATAGCCAAACATGCATAAGGCAAGATAAAAAGATAATCATGCAATCACATCGAAGGATTAAGCTTTCGTCTTTTCCAACAATTAGACAACTCTTTCGAGAAACCCTTATTGTGTCTACCAATTTTATGTTTATAATCCAAGTTGTTAACCTGGATCTCTATTAAATAGGCAATAAACATATAGCAGGTAGTAGATGCTCAAAACACAATAAAGATCAAATCTTTACCTCAAACACGCTTGGCTATCGTCGGGCTCGCCCCGACCCTATAAGTGAGTGGACTACCCGCTCTTCATCGCAAGAAAAGACATCAATAATAAAAGAAAACTAAATTGCATTAATAAAATAAAATAGAGCTTACAGCCAAATGAAACCAATTCTGCTCTCGCTTCACAAACTTCTCTTGGCCTCCACTCTCTCTCTCTCTCTCTACTCTCTAGCTTGGAATGAATAAAAACTAGCCCAATGGGCTTTATTTATAGGCTTTCAATCCTTGCTAATCAAGGTAAGGAATATCTATCTAATATCTAAATATAAAACTCTACTTGGAAATAAATCTATCTTTTTTTTTTGGGTGGGCGGAAATAAATCTATCTAAACAAGTAAAACTAGATAAATCTTAGGGTAATTAATTGTTCAGCCCTTAGGATAGATAAAAAGATAAAAATATCTAAATCTTCATGTGTTGGAAATTTTCTCTCGGAAATATCTCCATCGGATTCGGGATAGAACCTTAATAAGAACTCGGACTAGCTCGAAATTGGCCACTGTGGGTCCACTCGATATCGAGTAGCCTTACTTGATATCGACCTGGTTTTTCTCGTCTTCAGCTCAGCAACTCGATTTCGGGTCCAGAAGTGAACATCGACCAGCTTTAACTCGATATTGACTAGGTCAAGTCGATATCGACCTCTTCCTTTCTTTTTCAGCTTCTCGGGTCGATTATGGGTCTTCACTCGATTTTTGGCTTGGTCGACTTTGACCAGTTTTGGTCGACGTCGAGGAAATTAGTTGCTCGATCCTGGCTTGTCCTTGTCTTCTCGAGCAGCCTCTCCTTCCTCGAGCTCGGGTGTGCTTCTGGGTTTGGTCGATATCGAGCAAGTATGTCGACATCGAGTAAGATTAAGCTCGAGTTGCCTTCGTCTTCTGTCCTCGACCAGTCTACTCTCTCAGTTTTAGTCGACTTCGAGTTACTTAGTCGACGTCGAGTAGATCCCATCTTTTGGTTTTGTCCTGGAATGGCTCCAAATTCTGTAATATTAAACCAAAACTTATGTAGACCTCTATTTCTTGCAAATAAACATATACTACATAAATTCAACATATTCCCAACCTGAAATATGCAAAGTATATAAAATAAGGAGCTAAAATGTATATGAAAACATGGTCACTTTAGTGGACATCAGTTTCCATTCTGGGATATTCCGTTCCTGTTTTGTAAATCGATGAGTGAATCATCGATTTCTTTTAATTGACGGAATATATTTCCAAATGTTTTCTTATTCCATTCTTTAGTCAATCGCTTAAGTATTTGTATTTTTTTCACCAGATTGTACATATGTGATCCTCCAACATTTGATCTCCAAGCCTGTTGGACCACATGTCGGTAATCTTTTCATGTAATCCACTTTTTTTCAAATTTAAATGGTTGGGCTTTGAACTGTTCTTGGTTATCTAATTCTGTTACAATGGGACAATGATCTGATGATGTAAATGCATGATTTTTCGTTGTAATGTTGGGGAACCAGGTGAGTATTTTCTCTTGTATTAAGGTTCTGTCAAGTTTTTCCATGATGTTATTGTTATTGGATTTATTTTTCCTCAATGTAAAAGAGTTTCCAATAGTAGACACTTCTTGTAAGAAACATCTATTCTTGAATTATGTTAATACTCTATATCTGTTCGGATCATGCTTCTATCCCTCCTTCTTTTTCTGAGCTATTTTGAATTTCATTTAAATCTCTCATGATCATGAATGGGTTGTCCAAGGATTAGACGTAATGTTGTAGTCCAGTCCACAAAATAAAATCCATAAAATATAAAAACGATTGGAGTTGAGTGAATGTTTTTTTAAGTTTGACATTTTATTCCAGAAAAGTTTTGTTGTGCTTGTACTTTTCTGTCAATAGAATTAGAAACCAGTGATGATTCACCTCCCCATAATTCAAATGAATAAAAGAGTAAAAACACTCTCACTCTCACCATGTTGGTCCCAACTAGAAGAAATTTTGATCGTGGGGGCCCATTAGTCCAACAAAAAAGTCTACAACACATCACATGACATATGGAATGGAGAGTATATAAAAAAGCAGGCCTTGCAGTGCTAAAAAGCAGAGCTAGCTAGAGAGAAATCAAGGCACTGAATTAGTGAATGAGCTGAGCAATGCAGAGAATGAGTTTTAACAACAAGTACTCCTCCCTCCTGTTTTCCCTCTCATTCCTGGTCTTCCTCCTGCACCCTCCTTGCATCTGTAGGGCCCACCCCCAAACCCTACTCCTCCGACTGGATCACTACCGCAAAACCTGCCCCAACGTCGAATCCATTGTCCGCTCCGCCGTCAGGGAGAAGCTCCAGGAGACCTTCGTCACCGCCCCCGGCACTCTCAGGCTCTTCTTCCATGATTGCTTCGTCCAGGTTACTTTTATTATGATTATCAGCGCATATATATTTATATTTATCATTTCTAATATATACAACTGTATGTGTAATGTGTTTGTATATATTGTAAAAAACAATACATATATATATATATATATATATATAGGGGTGTGATGCATCGGTGCTGTTGGCTTCACCAAGAAACAACGCCGAGAAGGACTCCCCCGACGACATCTCCCTGGCCGGGGACGGCTTCGACACCGTTATCCGAGCCAAGGCTGCGGTAGACAGAGTGCCCGCCTGCCGACACAAGGTGTCCTGTGCTGATATCTTGGCCATGGCTGCAAGGGACGTTGTAGCCCTAGTAAGTAATTAAACCAGTACTCATTTCCATTTTTAATGTTCGACCCAGATCTGCAAATTGCTTCCTCTAAAATGGGTCTCCATTAGTTTTATTTAATTTATGGGTTGCTAATGTGATTGTGCAGACAGGAGGGCCACACTACCAAGTGGAGTTGGGGAGGAGAGATGGGAGGATATCTAAAAAAGCAAGTGTTAAAAATCAGCTCCCTCATCCTGCCTTTAATTTGAAGCAGATGACCTCCTTGTTTGCCTCCCATGGTCTCTCTCAGCTTGATTTGATTGCCTTGTCAGGTTTTCTTTTTCCACCCTTTTTTTATTAGCTCCTCTCTCTCCTTTCATTTTTGTTACCACTTTTTCAAAATTAATACAGTACATAAAAATAGTTTGTAGATAATAATAATAATAACAACAATAATAATAATAATAATAATAATAATAATAATAATGGAGTAACTTATAGAGCAAATGCTTTCTATGCAGAACATGCTTTTGTAAAAGTTGTGTCTGCAATAATATTTTAGATATATATAGAATATTTGAGATTTGGGAGTAATTGACTAATTGGTATGGCTTGTTCTGTTTGGCAATAGGATATGAGTGTGTATGGCTGCTATAAAAACAGCTAAAAGGTTACACGTTTATGGTTATAAACAAGGAGAAACAAAATGAACAAAAAAATGTGTTGAAAAAATAAGCTATAAAATAAAGTTATTTAGGTGTTTATTTTGCAAAAGTACTGTTTTACCCCTTCTCTTTCATCTTGTTCGGTTTGAAAGTACTACAATACCCCTAATAACAACCAAATAAACTCCACTTTTTACAAATAAACTGTTTTTTGCCACAAACGCAGATTATATTGTTGTTTAAAATTCTAACTATTTTTACCATCTGTTTATAAATTTTACCCTGTTTTATGTTTATAATTTTAATCAATTTATTAACCCCGCCTCATACGAACCCATATATATATATTTTTTTTTAATTAAGTCACCGTTGATCGATTCATATGTTAAATTAGAGGGCTAAAGTTTTTGTATAAACATTAAGCATCTCATGTATCATTTTCTAGCTGGCTTACTATACACACGTTTCAATTTCGCCAATCGCATGGATTTGTCACAAACTTCCAGTGTTAGCAAAAAAATTTACCTGAAAAAAGCTTTTTGACACCGACCCCCTTTCATTTCAATAAAATATCTTTCGATTTTGCCGATATGAAAAGTAGGTGTCAACAAGCTTTTTTTAAGCAAAAAACTACGTCGACATAATTTAACAACATCAATAACATGACCCTTTTCTAGGTAGTTCATATAATACAAGATCATATGATAATGTTTTATTTAATTTTTATATAAGAAAAATAATTGTCGTCATTTCATATATTATATGCATTTTTTAAGTAAGATAAAAAAACTATATAAACTATTAATTTTTTAGAATTAATTTTTATAACTAATAAAAAAAATGATGATTAATATAGTATTTAATTATCATCTTTAAAAGCATTAGGGCTCGAAATCACATGTGGGTGACTGACTCACCCGACCCGATTATAAGGGTGAGAACCCGGAAAAAAGAACGGGTGATGGACCTGTGGGTGACTGGCTCACCCGACCCGATTATAAGGGTGAGAACCCGGAAAAAAAAATAGGTGATGGGTCGGTTGAAACGGGTGATGAATCGGGTGATGGGTGATATATTTTTCACCCATTACCCGACTCATCACTCGGCTTGCTTAACCACCCGTAGCACACCCGATTATTAAAAAGAAAAGTTAGTATATAAATAATACTCCATCCGTTAATTAAAACTTCTCATTTTAGAAATCTACACACTTATTAAGAAAACAAATAAAAATACACTTATACCCCTAATTATTACTCTACTTTTTTACTTTATCAAAACCTACAAATAGAAATTATCTAATAATTACAAGGGCAATTTCGTAAAGTAGATGACAAAATACTTAAAATGACAAGTTTTTACTAACAATATTTACTTTCTAAAACGACAAGTTTTAATTAACGGGTGGAGTATAATTTAACATAACTAACATATTTCTTATTTTCTACCTCTAGTTTTTCCATTCTCCAATATATTGTTCCTTATAAAAAAAGATCTAAAAAAATATATAAACTTGCATTATTTAAGTACATGTCTTTTTAAAATTTCTTTTTTTTTTTGGTAATCAAATTTCTTTTATTTGTTTTGCATGTATTGATAATCCTATTTTATTAGCAATATGGCTCTTTTTGTTAGCAGTTAGCGTATTAATGCATGATTAACCAAATTGTATTTTCCCAATTTGTCAAGAGATTTGTAACCATAATCATCTTCATGCAAAGATATTAAAGAAAAGACACCTGAGTCGACTATTTTCTTAGCACATAGTTTTATATATATATTTTTATCTTTGAACTAGTAACCGAGTTAAATTAATCTCATCTAGTTGAATTAATCTCATCTAGTTTTTTTTATATATTTCTAATACTAATTTTGTAAGTTAAGGATACTGATATAATGTATGAATAAGTCTTTTATATATTTAGTGAGTTTTATACGTTGATATAGTTTATAAAATTATCGAATATGAATGGTTTTTAAGTAATATCTTGTGACTCATTTCCTTTTAACTTCTTTCACCCGATTAACCACTTGACTCACCAAATGGATCGGGTGATGGGTGAAACATTAGACAGGTGGCCAATAAATCAGGTGATTTTTTTTTTTGTGCGTGTGATGGGTTGGGTGAAAAATGGATTCATCCACTCATCACCCGACCCATTTCTACCCCTAAAAATCATATGTGAATATTCCCTCCATTCAAAACTATATTATGTGAACATAAAGAGTATGAAAATAACCCAAACTAAAATTTGTGTTATTTGGTATTATTTCCCTCTATATATATTATTAAAAAAA
Source organism: Persicaria tinctoria (assembly GCA_037127255.1). Classification (NCBI taxonomy): domain Eukaryota; kingdom Viridiplantae; phylum Streptophyta; class Magnoliopsida; order Caryophyllales; family Polygonaceae; genus Persicaria; species Persicaria tinctoria. The sequence goes on along the minus strand of JBANSL010000012.1, from coordinate 32,443,044 downwards.
AATGGGTTTCGGTTAGATCTTAAGCTAAACTTTGTTTTAGTAATTTCAACTTTCAATTCATCAAAAGTCAGTAAATTAAGGTGTAGTTAGAATTGGTTCTTTTCATGTATGTCATCAACTGACAGTGATTCTACTTGGCCTTGCATAGGAGCGCACACAATAGGTTTCTCCCACTGCAGCTTCTTCAAGAACAGAATATACGCCTCCAATGCCAGCAACCGGACCGATCCAACACTGAACAAAGCATACGCAAGGCAGCTCCGGAAGATGTGCCCCACAAACGTAGACCCGAGAACCGCAGTCCCGATGGACCCGACATCGCCGAGGAGGTTCGACAACGCCTACTACAGCAACATCCTGCAAGGCAAGGGACTGTTCACCTCCGATCAGACCCTGCTGGCAACCAGGAAGTCTAGGAGACTAGTGAGCCATTTTGCGAGGAATGGGACGCTTTTTGAGCATGTGTTTGTAGCTGCCATGACGAGGCTGGGAAGAGTCGGGGTCAAGACTGGGGACCAGGGCGAGATTCGACGCAATTGCGCTTTTGTTAATCAGTGAGTGAGTGAAAGCATGCCGTTTGAAAGTTGGTTCAGGCATGTCAATTGGTGTCAGATTTGTTTGCCCACTTTGTTTCAACTAATGAACCTTTAGCTTACATACCAATTCAACTCTTTTACTATGATATAAGGAATATCTTTTAATCTAGAGACAACCAAACCACCATTGAAAGGTCATATCATTTTGAGTTCAGGTTGATATGAACCTATCTGTAACAGAAGATATAGAATTTCATTTCAGGTTCAGGGAATTTTGGATTCGGGTCAAGAGTTTTGATAAAAACTGCAGATTGAGTTTAGTTCAGTTAAAGGTTGGGTCATGTTGTGCTAACTCTACACCTATAACTATACCTCCATTTAATGAGGGATGATGCACCAATGGTCCACCATCTCAAAAGGGAAACAAAAATGTGAGCCATAACTTATCATAGTGGAAGGGATGATGAAATAGTCTCCAACTATGTGAGGTTAGCTGCAGCATCATGGTACCCCCAAGCTCTTGCTGAGGTTAACCTAGAGCATGAGCAAGTTGACTCTTTTCTCTTTTTATTTTAATCCTTTTATCTTTAAATTAATTTCTACTTTTTCTACCGTCTTTAGAGGTTTCTTTCATTAGATTACCTTGTTTCCACTTTTCTACCTCGTTATTTTTATTTATAAACAAAATTTACAAAAATAATTACATTAGATTATAGGTAAATAACATCTTCAATATCTTCTACTTGATAGGCTTGTCTTGCATTTTCGGTTAGACTTTTATTAACACTCCCTCCCTTGAACGCTCGAAGAATGCTCAATGTAGTATATTGTTGTTGATTTCGGAAAAAAAGATGATTATTCATATTTATAGGATTGAACTTGAAACTTGAAAGGGCTCAATGGGATAAAACACCATCTTAGCTTCTGGCACATCCAGCAATCAGGAAGAAAAACATAGGCCATAAATAAGAGTAACTCCTAGAAAGATATCACTTGATTTCCTAACTAAATAGTACTAACTGACATAGGAAAATAGATAGATCAATTGCTCTCAGTTTCTAGAAAGGACTGGACACCTAATGCAACAGCCGATGAATCCATAAATGGATACCCCATATCCAGTTTGCCAATCACAACCAAAAAAGGATTACATGCTCCAGACCCATTACCCACATCTGAAAAATATCATAGAAGAACACTACTTACGACATCAAGCAGCAGTTATGAATTCAAAGCCTTTCCATCCTAGGACTCAATCATGGGATCAAGGCCAGAAGACTCAGCATTGGATCCGTTGGGCCGAAGTGAATTGAACAATATGTCCTTGATCACCTAGCACAAAATAGGAAAGGGCAATTCAAGCACACAGACAAAGAAGAATGGGGTGTACAAGCATAACAGTTCATAGAGCTGTACCTGTGACATTAAACCATGAACTTGCTCAACTGTTATCTTTGTACTATCACGTGTAATCTTGGCAAGTGCAGGTTCTTCCTGTAAACATGTATACAAGCAATAATAAGTGTCTTGCCATCACCTCCATCCGACAACAACCAGTAAAACAGCCATATATTAGTATGTAGTGTATCACCTAGTAGTAGGCCTAATACAGGGTGTAGAGCAGATATGACGCAGTTGTGTAACTTCTACATAATTAGGTAAATCCTTTATTAAGCACTTCAAGAAGGAACAAGTAGGTAAACTCTTTATTTCAGATTTCAGGAAGGATCACCAAGGTATATGCTCACACTTCAAGAAGGATCACATAAGTAAATTATTTGCTATACACATGACACGTCAAGAAGAATCACATATCATGTACATTCCATATAGATTCTTGAAAGATCAAACAAATCTAACACTCAATCACAGTAGATCAACTCACCTCTTTCCTTTTTTGTTGCGGAGCAACAAGGGACCCAAAACGTGAATGAACCAGTTGGCTCTCTGCTTGCTCTAGCTTTTCAGCTGCATGATTAAAAAAAATGCAATTTCTGTAAGTAGAGGAGAGGCGAGCCACGATTGGTTGAAGTCATATACCATAAAACTATAGACACAATCCAAAGCAGACAAACAATATTATCAAGTTTGAACTAGTAACATTATCAGACATTAAGGAAGTTCTTATGTCTCATTTCATCGTACTATATGAAAGACTCAAGTTCAAACAGGGAATGCAGACAGAGACATACCAAGATCTGAAATTTGTCCTGCTACATAATCCCCATTTCCAAGCAAAGGAGATGATGAAAGGGTATTAACCCAGTATTTGTTCCATAGAAGATCCAGCAGGTGAGAATCAAGAGAAGACTTGAAGTATGTGATGTCGAGGGCATAATACTGCAAAGAAAGAAATATCAAGAAACAGTCATGAAGAGTCTTAATTAATAGATAAACAATGGTCAGATGAGCAACCTGTTTACAATGCACGCCAAAATCTTCAATCTTATTCAAGGGGATGGTTTGGTATTCCGAGACAGGTTCATCTGAGGGTTTGTACCCCTCTGGATATGTCCTGAAGGCCCCAATCTCAACTTTACCAGCAGAAACAGTCCTTGTTGGGTCAATGACAACAGCCAAGAAAGGCTCTTGAAACTGTTGGTTCATCATTTGGGTTGTAACATCAATGCCCGAAAGCCAGCATCCATAACCAGGATGAGAGTGATACCACCCAACCACATTTTCTAACCGCCCAGCCTACATCATGAGAACTCAAACAAGTAAGCATGACAAGAAAATACGAACAATGACAGGCAGCCAGGAAATAATCAAATATTGGAACGAAATATAATAGTGCTTTGAAGAATTACATCTCTTTAGGGGATAATAAATAACAATAAAAGCTCATTCTCATTGTTGAAACTTCATGAATTGAAGCACAAATTATCAGAATTCAATTTGCACAACAATCTGCTTCTTAGTAGAAATTAGCATGGTAGAAGATAGTTAAAGGCTTGTTGTGATTTTGAATATTTCAGCCAAGACGTATAGCCATTCCCCACTACCACAGATCAAACTGCCAAAAACTGAGGGTAAGAACAAGCCTTAAGTTTGGAACCTCAAGAACATTAGCAATATAACAAAAATTAACCTTCCAACCAGGGTTGCTTCTTTGATCAACCAATATTGCAACTATAAACTGCAACAAAGAAACATAAAAACATGACTACAGTAATCCAGAATTAGGGTTTCCCTCTCCGTTCTAGGCCCCAACTAAAATTCGAACTTTTAATCCAACTAGCCACCACACAGAAAACTCCCAAAACACAAACCGGTAACACAATTTGGGTGTGGGAGGACAGAAGCATAGATGCAAACCCTAAATAGTACACGCAATAAACAACCACCTGCTTGTTGGTCTGAGAATAATCAACCATATACTCATAAGCATCAGCCTGAGCGTTAACCCTAGTCTCGGTGCCTTCAACAGGCAAAGCGAAAGCATCCATAACAATAATCGCATCGCCGTCGGTCTTCCCCTGCATCAAGCCCATGATCTCGATGGTTCCACCAGAGCGGGCGTGAACGACCATCTTCAAAAGAGCGAGGGCGGAGATCTTGACGCGCTTGAAGTAGTGAGGATCATTGGCCCATGGCTTCTCCTGCTGGAACTTGGCCTGTGCAGACTCATCGTAGTAGAAGATTGAGTCGGCGGTGGGGTCTGTGGCCGCAGCGGCGGCGGAGGAGGAAGAGGAAGGGGGAGGATCGATGGTGGAGATGTTGTTCTCGAGCTCCCAGGTTTTCCTGGCTATGGAGGATGAGGAGAAGGAGTTGAGATCCATTGGAGTGGGGCGAGGAGAGGAGGGAAGCTCCGAGAGAGAGAGGGTTAGGGCGGAGCTTTTATGTTGGCTCTTGCAGATCTAAAGGCCATACATAGCTATATTAATTAAATAAAACTTCAATAATATAATAAGTTATTATTACTTCTTCTAATCCAAAATATATGGTCTTTTATTTTTTTAGCACGTTTTTGAATGAGCGAAAAACTCTATGGATTATTATTTTTTTAATTAATTTTTTATATATAATTAGATACTTATTACTAATAAGTATCGAATAGTATAAAAAATTTAATTAAAAAAATAATATTTTATAGAGTTTTTCGTTTATTAAAAAGCGTGTCAAAAAATAAAAGTCCATCTATTTTAGAACGAATTGAGTATAAAATTAAATAAAATATTAACATAGTTATAATAATCTATATATATATACTTCTATACTACTATAAAGATGAGGGAGAGTTTGAGCAATCCTAGTCCTTGATTCAGTATATATGTTTTTATCTACGACATGTATCCGTTCTCCTTCCCACCTACTTCCGTTTCTAATTTCCTCTACATGAATCATAACCCTTCAACCAGGAGTTCCGAAAAGTTTTAGCTGCTTTTGAAGGTCCAAATCAAATGCAAATGTAATGTCTAATCTAACCTCAAAAGTTTTAATTTAAAATGATTTTTTTTTCTTTAGATGGGTGTATCCGTCTTTCGTTTATTACACCCGCTTTTTTTTTTCACCGTTTCTTCTTCATTCTTTCTCCACTCTTCAACGCCTAACCTTCCTTATCAATTCTTCCTCTCGTTCTCTGTCGGTGTTGTGCTTTGAATCAGTGGCCAAACTACAACCTGACATCGAATATGGCACCCAAGGTAACAAATTTTGTTGTCGTCATTTTCGTTAATTAAGATTTTAGGGTTTTATCTAATTTTGTACATGCTTCTGGTAGCCTCCCGCTTCCGCTTCGCCATGTTCTTCTTCGTCGCCTATTAACTTTCATTTGTCTTCCTCTCTTGGTGGCCACCTCCTTTCTTCTCCATCATGGTCGCTCGTCCTCTCTCACTATATATGTTTTTATCTACGACATGTATCCGTTCTCCTTCCCACCTGCTTCCGTTTCTATTTTCCTCTAAATGAATCACAAACCTTCAACTAGGAGTTCCGAAAGGTTTTAGCTGCTTTTGAAGGTTCAGATCAAATGTAAATGTAATGTCTAATCTAGCCTCAAAAGTTTTAATTTAAAATGATTTATTTTTTTCTTTAGATGGATGTATCTGTCTTTTCACTAGTTATAACCGCTTTTTTCTCACCGCTTCTTCTTCATTTTTTCTCCGCTCTTCATCGCTTAACCTTCCCTATCAATTCTTCCTCTCGCTCTCTGTTAGTTTTGTGCTCTGAATCGGTGATCAAACTACAACCTGGCACCGAATATGGCACCCAAGCTACCAAATTTTGTTGTCGTCATTTTCGTTAGTTAAGATTTTAGGATTTTTATCTAATTTTGTACATGCTTCTGGTAACCTCCCGCTTCCGCTTCGCCATGTACGTTCTGCTTCGTCGCCTATTGACTTTCATTTGTCTTCCTCTCTTGGTGGCCACCTCCTTTCTTCTCCATCATGGTCGATCGTCCTCTCCAACCACCTACTCAGATACTGAGTTTGGTGTCTCGCGACTGGTAGCCAACTTTGTTTCAATCTGCATCAATCTTTCAATTTTGGACCTAGGTAATTCCCCCACACTTAATCTTTGCTTGTCCTTAAGCAATGATAGAATGAACATAAATCAACGTATCCCACAGGAAATCTCTTCAAGTTTCAACCTCATCAAAAAGCAACATCATATCAGATGAAAACATAAACCAAGCAAACAAACGTCATAGCATGTATTCCAGTGATCAAAGCTTAGAAGTAGACATCATCCAACCTCACTAGAAATATGTGTTTCACTCATGTGTTTAGGCGTTAAGATACAACTCTCAACTCAATCCAAAATGCACTAAGCTCATAGACATTGACCACCATATCACCAATTCTTTACCAAAATGTCATTACTTGCGGGACTCAATAAAGACAATAAAATGCGACACTTTTTCTTTTTCTTTTTCTTTTGTTTTTTTTCCTTTTTTTTTCTTGTCTTGGTGCTTTCCTTACGCGAGGCGCAAACATGGGTGTCGTGAATGGCCCCGGTCTATCAACACTTCAACCTACTAATATGAAGTTCATTTGAACATCTTTTGACGCAAGTTGCAAACATGGGTGTCATGAATGAATCTGGTTACTCAATGATCAAGCTCTCATCCCTAGTGGATAGTTTTCAACACCTTTTTGCGCGAATCATACCCATGGGTGTCATGCATAGATCCGGTTACTAAGTGCATCAACCATACATGCTCTATTTTTGGATTTTCATTTTTTTTTAATTCCGAAAATGCAGAAAAATAAATAATTTAAATTAAACAAAAAATGAACTTAACAGAAATTAACAGAAATTAAGTAAACTAACTATTACAGAACTTAAACATGTTGTGCAGAAATTTAAACATGGTCTCCTATATGCATCTATATATAGAATTCCTCTCCCCCACACTTAAAGCTTTCATTGTCCTCAATGAAACAATAAAGACAAAAAAAAGTAAATCAAATATAATCAGGGTGAATGAAAAGAAAAAGGAAAAAGAAAGAAAGACTTACCCCGGCAACGGCGCCAAACCTGTCGTTGATCCGCCAAAGAAAACTTTAACCTATAGCAAGTATAGCAATAAGCAAGAGGTCGATCCACAGGGAAAGTTATAACTCAAGTGTAATTCAGGTGTCAATCAAAGTAACCAATTTGGGGGTTTTTGTGTGTGAAAGTTCCGCCTTTTACCAAAGTGAAGTAAAGAAAGCAAAGTAAATGAATTTGTTTTAGACAATTAGGAGAAGTAATTCTACCTACAATTTTCCACTTTATTGGATTGAAGCGATCCTTGTAACTTCTTCTCGTCCTATTAAGTTTCCTATTAATGCTCTTGTCCCGACCTAATATAGTTAATAGTCCAATCAGTCCTAGAAACCCTTATCAATCGAACAGTTCCTAAAGAAGGATTTAACCCAATTGATAGCCTTAAGTTCAGAGATTAGCCAATGTATTTGTAGTCCCTAAAGAGGGATTTAACAACACATTCAACTTCCTACTCATTCAATTAGTTCTATCAGCCCTAAAGGAACAAGTTTGCCACTTAGGTTAAGGTTCACAATCAGGAATCTACAAAACCTTAGCAATTGAATTGATTCTAACTAGTTGCGCGGGCTAGACAGAATAAAACAATAGACAATCAAGCACAAAGAAGTTGAAGCATTCAAATATAGGAAACAAGGAACGAGAATTAGAAACTCACAATCAATCCAAATAAAGCTTCAAATTGCAGGCATAATAGATGAGTTTAGTTCCTTTTGGAAGACATCGCTCAAAATCTCTAAAGTGTTTGATGAAAGAATAAAATAGAAGTCCTGGAAAAATAACTAAATTTGGCCTTAAATATGACCCAAAGTCGGCCATGAAACAAAGTAAATCGCATCTCGTCCGGTTTAGTGGGGCTTGTTTCTCTTTGTAGAGCCCTTTGCTTGTTTCTTGCACCCTCGTTGTAATTTGTCTCTTTTTGACGGTTTCCGTCTGCCGACTTGTCGGCCTTCGAGGTCCAGGTTTGTCTGGCCTCGAATTATTTCCTAATAAAAAAAAATGAAACAAAGTAAATAGATCTAGGGTTTTAATTAATCAAAACGCTTCGCTTACGCGCTGACGCCAAATGTTGCGGCCGCGGCATCAACAACTCTCCCATATCCCGCTGTATCGGCCCTGGCGGCGGCCGCGACATGCATGCTGCGGCCGCGGTATATTGTCTTTCACGGAAAATCTGTTTTGAATTTGCTCTTCTTGTCAACAGGAAATTTGTAGCTCTTTGAAAGAGCTTTCCAACGCATGGTCATAATAGTCAATCGGACAACCGAGGCCTCAAGAAAGTGCAAAACAAGTTCAGCATGTCTAGCGACAACTTTTGCAGACTTGTTCTTCGTTTAGGTCCGCTTCTTGTTCTCAGGACCTCTTGAGATCTTCATGTAAGCTTCTCCGATCAGCTAGACATTCTCATCTAATGCGTTAACAACTCCTATCTCATCATCGGATCCACGATTACCTGAAATAATCAATAAAAGTGTGTAGATTTCGACTCCACTAACATAGAGAGAAAATATGCAAATTGTACTTAATCCATCAATGAAATGCATCTTAACTAAGATAAATGCAACCTATTTTGCCTACCTAAATGCATGCTATCAGTAATCCACACTCAATTCATTTTCGGATTCATTAAATTTTTGTTGTTGGTTTCCTATTGCCATCTTCGTGCCATCTTCAGTATGATCTGCACCAATCTTTCAATTTTGGATCTAAGTCATTTACACTCAATTCATTTTTTACTTCATTTAATTTATTTTTTTGTTTTACCTATTGTCATCCTCGTGTGGTCTTTCTGTCTATATTTCAGGTTTCAACTCTAGAGTTTCAGTTATCATTCTAGGTTTTGTTTTGTTTTAATTTTAATTTTTAGGTTGTCGATTTTTGTCTTTGATTGAGATTTAGCCTTCATGATTTTTCGTTAAGCTCCAAAGTGCGTGGTGGGATGAAATGTCGTGTGTTTCACCTCGTCAAAAGTAATAACCCAAACTAACAACTTAACTAGTAAACTAGTATATATAGCGGATAAGTAAAGGGTCGAACCCAGAGAGAGAATACCTTTCCTGTCTACTCAAATTGATATCAAAGTAATAAAATTGAAGGTAATTGAGATGATCAAAGTAACCAAATAAAGTAAAAGTAGGAATGGTGATTGATTGATAACAATAAGGATGAAGTAGTTTCACCTACAAATTCTCAACAATGGTTGGTTTATTGATCCTTGACCCTCTTTCTAGTTATTCTAATTATTTGGATTAATCCGACTTTGGTTTATATGGATTGATACTCTTCGTAGAGATGACAATCCCTTACATCTATAGGCAAAACCCTAACCTTGTAGGATTCAACATACGAATAGCACAAATTCATAAAGTTTTAGGCAGAATGGTCGCTCAAACTGTCATTACCCTATACAATCAAAATCATCCTCGCGGAATCACTTGCTTGTGGTTGCTACAAAAGGCACAATTACTCTCGCGAAACAATTGAAATCCTAGCACGATGCAATTCTATCAAGGACGCGGATCAAAGTAGAATCAACAACACAAAATCAACGCAAAGGTAATGAATTGATCATTGGAATAACATAGAATTTAAGTCTCACAAATCAACCAACCATGTCTCCGAATTGTAGATGAAACTAAACAGATTTAGTGAGTCATACCAAAGTAGAAAACCTTCATTCTCCTCTCCATAGTTGTCTAATGAATGAATACTAAAGAGAATAGTCTATTTAGGCTCAAAACCGGCCCTTGAAAACCCTAGGAAAAGATAGATAAAAGTTCCCATAAAAATAAACTCGGGCCGCGTATTGCAAAATCTGGATCCGAGAGGACGACGGGCGCCGTCCGTACAGCTTGACAGCATCGACAGACTGAAATTGTAACGCACTTTTCGGAGTCATCGTTAAACCGATTGACACATATATGAATATGCGTTGAAAATCTCTTTCCAAGCACTACGATTCTCATGTAGACATCAAAAGCCAAATCCAACTTCTCAGAACCTCAAAGATGGGATTTCTCCATGTTCTTCATTTCCGCTCTTGTTCATTAGCTTTTCTTTTGTCTATTCACTCCAAGTTTTCTCACCTTTCGAGTCCGAATCATAAGACCTACAAATAAACACTAAAAACCGTAGATTCCGAACTTCGAATACCAAATGATCAAGAATATGAATAAGCTTATTAAACACGCAATATGAATACTTAATGCACCTAAGACCTACCTATAATGCCTATCTAAAATATGCATTATCAGTGCGTCAAAGCTTTTCCAAATCAGCTCTAAATCCCTGAAAATCACACCAAACTTTGTGTAGACTCCATATTTTTGCAAATAATCATCAACTACACAATTTTCATACTTTCCCGACATAAATATACAAATATATACAAAACTAGGGCTAAAAACCCGACACATAACATGTCTAAAACGAGGACATCAGTCACCAAAACAACCAATGTAACCAAAGAGAAAGAAGAACATCATACGGAATATTGTCACCAAACAAGTAAGAAAATGTAACCATGAAATAGGTAACCGACTGTAACCATGTAACATGAAACAATTGTCACAAGAAACCATAAAGCACATAAAAGAAAAAAAAACTATAAGCACAACAACCAATATCATCAAAGAACAAGAACAACACCATATATCATATTGTCACCAAACAGGTAACCGACTATAACGTACCAATCATCAGAAAGATAAACAACAAATGCCCCAAATGGAGAAATGGAAAACAAAATCAGTTCAAAAGACATATGCATCATAGCGCAAACTGATAAACGTCATACAAAATATGAATTCAAAAAGACAAACCCTTAATTGGGCTGAAAGGGCTAAAATAACAAACCCTAAACCAAAATAAACAATGAAATGAAGACAAAAATATAAGAATATGCAGGAAATGAAAGGAGAATTCCAAAATGCAAACACAAATCGCAAAAAAGAATCAAAATCCGCGTTCGTTTGCAAGAACATTGAAAGGATACATATGAAGAAGCCATGGAAAGAAGAAAAATCGAGCACGGAATCAAAGTGGAGAAAAATGCACATGAACAATGGAGTGAACGATGAGAGAATGGGGAAGAGCAATCGCCGTCGAGAAGGAGCGAACGGAGAGAGAAGACATGTGATGTAACCGTTGCAACTAAACCTTCAAATGATGAGAGAGAGAATGAAGAAACGGGAAGTTACAAACGGTAAGGGTAAAAGGAGAATTAGCAAAAGTTTTTAGACAAATACTAAAAAAATGGGATGAGGGTGAACATTTAGCAAATGAGTCTATGGACAATGGACCCAATATTTTCTTTTGAGTGAGGCTGTTGAGCAAATATCAAATTTTTTATTGAAAGATAAATATTTTTAAATTTCACCGAAGTCCTTTTCTTTAATTTCAACAACCCTACCTCAACATCTCCATGCCCGATAACTCTCTCGCTCGATCTTTTATTGATCTACTCTTTCGATCTCAATCGACCTCCATGGTGAACTGTTGGTCGTTGATCCGTTTCATATTAGGTAATTTCCTCATTGAATTAATTGGATGAATCACTTTTTCAAATTTTGGGAGTAGAGTCGATACCAGAATAAGAGACGTACTACGAAGCCATGACTGTCATTCCCCGTGCATTTCTCTATTTCACGCTTGAATATGACGCCGACCTCTTGACATATGTAAACTCATTGTCCAATTAAAGTTAATTGGTCAATCAGCGAGCGGGTGCAGTGTCTAGTGTTGCTTATCTACCACATTCTCCTTGTTCGATGTTGACGGTCGATTGACAATCTTCTTTGAAGTGACAATCGACCATCGAATGGGCATGTTAGCTAAACATTTAAAATAAGATGTAAGACCGGTGGCTTTAAAATCCAATTTAAAATCAAATAAAATGGAGAATAACTAGATCTCCATGAATTGAACCACAAATCGATCACATGAAGAACCCTAAAATCGATCACATGATCAATTTATCAAATTTATCTTTTATGAATTGAACCACGTACAAATTTCCAATTTCGTATTTAGGTCTCCATGAAGAACCCTAAATTCTTATTTGGTAAAAAATAACTACAACATATGTCATAATCGGATGCAACGTAACTAGCAATTACAACACCTCAAATATAAATCGCATTAAAACGAGCAAACACAAACTTTAATTATTCGAATCCCTCCAAAAATTTGTTCATCTAATCAAAAGATCCATGCGAAATCAAAAGAGGGTAAAACCCTAAGGTGGTGATACATCAAACACTACCCAATTTTTGTGAAGGACTTATGTGCAATTATGCGAAAATGATCTTGCCAATAGTCATTTTGACATCTTGTCACTAGTCCTTATGTTTTCTTTTTACCATTCTTAAAATGGAAATTTACATAAAACCACAACTTAAATATGTGTGCTTTCACTAACCAAACCTTAAATTCAAAATTACAGAAAACAACCCTTTAAATGGTTTTACTTGCAACTCACCACGTACCCCTTCATCTATTTTCATTAATTTATCATTAAATATATTATATTTTAATATTTTTAAACTTAAATTCGATTATAAATATATTCAAAATTTTAATTTAAGGGCTCCATTATATTTTAGGGGTAATTTTATTTATTTATTTTTAAAATAATAAATATAGCCTATAATTATTACCTTAATAATGATATTTAAGTTATATGATTAATTGATAACCTAATTTTTTAAAATTTAGGTAAATTTAAAGAAAAAAATTACATATAACAAATAAAATGGACCAAACTCATATTTTATGTTGAAAATTATTAACTATTTTTTTATTATTTTTTAAAAATAAATAAAATGATCACTAAAATATAATCGAGCCCTTAAATTCAAATTTTGAATATATTTATAATCAAATTTAAGTTTAAATATATTAAAATATAATATATTTAATGATAAATTAGTGAAAATATATGAAGGCCAAGGTGGTGAGTTGTAAGTAAAAATCATTTAAAGGGTGGTTTTTTGTAATTTTGAATGTAAGGGGTGGTTTTGATACGGGGTTAGCCGCAGGATGGCCCGATCTTTGACAATCAAACAAGAAACAAGAACAACGCTGCAAGACTCGAAGTTGAACAATAAAGACACGACCGATAAGGACTGATTTGAACTAGGTAGAACGAGATGAAGACCCCAGACCTCCTTAGAAGGTAGGAAAACCAAACACCAACGACTACAAAGCTCACCTCTACAACCTTACACAACCAAGCGGACAACTTGGAGGCACAAGGAGGGGGCTCGTGGATGCTTGATAGCACCAATCCTATGACGACAATCGACACACACCATGCATGATGGATAACACCAATCCTATGACAAGAATCGACACACACCAAACATGTAGCACCAACCCACCAAAGAGGATCGACACACACCAAAACATGTAGCACCAACCCACCAAAGAGGATCGACACACAAGACAAACCAAGCTAAGAACAACACATCGGAACTCGGTTCCTCCCTAGGAGAACTCTCCAAATCTGACTTTTGTCAAAAATTCAATTCTAATATCTGATTTTTATTGAATGAATAAAAGCATTTTAAATAGAAAACATAATCCTAGATAAAATCAAAATACTTGGTGGCCAAGGAAATATCTTAAAGATAGATTTTTCCTTTTCCACTTTATTTATCCTAGAAAATAAATATAAAAACTAATTAGATATAATATCAATTAATTGAAAAAGTCAACTAATAGATATTATTCTAATTTATATTATTCCTAAATAAATATAAGGATAAAATGATAAATTAAATAGCGAAAGATAATTATTTTCGTCCAAAAAATGAACAGCTGTAAAGATGTTGATTTTCGGCCATGTTCCTGGTGGATTCTGGAAAAATCTTCACAACAAAGTTGTAGATCTATTCGTTCTCGTTCCAACAAGGTATGACACGAACCAATCCGATCAATACTGACACAAAACGACCCATTTTACAGAGACATCGCAAAACTATTAAATACGTTGAACAATTTAAACTTGTTGATAAGCACCACTCGTTTTCCCTTCATCAAATTTTCTTTAAATTTCCCTTCTTAAAAATGTGTAGTCTTGCAAAGTGAATATTGATTGGGTTCTAAAAAAAGAATATTGATTAGGTTCCAAAATAAGAATATTGATTAGGTGTATTTTATACAAATTGGCCTATATTATAAGCCCCAACCAACGGTTAACACGTACTAGCTAAGTAGCTAGTGAAATCCAATACGTCAAAGAGTAAATGCAATGCATGCATGGGTTCCTCGGGCGGATCGAGTTTGTTACATTTTTGTCATATACATTAAGCAAAAGCAAAAACAAACTTGACACTTGTACACTATATACTCTGATCTGATTGATCCATACGTAAGACAAGGCTAGCCCTAGAGAATAGAGATCGATCAAGCAACTGCCTGCAACATGCCATTGGCAGCACTTGAATCAGAAGCCAGCGGAGGGAATGGGGCTGACCGGCCACCGGCGGGGAGCATGAGGGAGGCGATGGCATTGTTCCTGGAGGAGACCGGGAAGCAGTGGAAGGTGGCAGCACCTGTAGCCTTGACGGTGCTTTGCAATTACATGGTGTACTCCGTCACCTACATCTTCGTCGCCCACCTTGGGGAGGTTGAGCTCTCCTCTGTCGCCGTTTCTTTCTCCGTCATCGGAGTCTTCACCTTCGGCGTCCTAGTATATCTCTCCCTATTCAAATCTCTCTTTCTTCACACTTTCCTACACACTGCACATTATTTACTACTCCATTATACTTTTATTTATTTATTTATTTTAAATTTAGAAAATCCTCCTAGCTTTCAAAACAAAATATGTCTAATCTATCTCGTTAGCCTTGGGCTATTTGTCATTTTTGCTTCTTTGCTGTTTGATGTGGTTTGTGTTAATTTTCGAAAGGGGTGCACTCATCGATTTTATTGTTTATAAAAGTTCTAGTATGATTCGCACTTTTGCAAAAGTCGTCTCATTTTTTATCGTGGCTCTAGATACCATTGTTATGACCCGAGGGTCAATGAAGGTGAATCGAGCAAGAGTGGAGTGAGAGAGAGAGAGAGAGATGAGGGTTAGGAAGAAGAAGATAGATTAGACAGGGAGAGAAAAGAGATTAGGAGAGATAGAAAAGGTAAAATGTTTGGGTTTTTTTTTTTCATATCTTGGGTAGTACAATCTCTAAGGGCACTACAAGGGTACTCTTTAGGACATATAGAATCATTACAAAAATATAAAATGACACTTATTTTAGATCAAATTCAAAAGTCTAAAACGAAACTTATTTTGGATCGGAACCAAGGGTGGAACTTTAAGGTTGCTAGTGAAATTCAGACCCATGAGTCATATAACTACTAACAAGCGGTAATTAAGTGGGCGCAGATAGGGATGGGAAGCGCACTAGAGACACTGTGCGGGCAAGCTTACGGCGCCGGGGAGATGGAATTGCTGAGCGTCTACACTCAGCGCGGGTGGATCACACTGTGGCTCGCCTGCATCCTCCTCCTTCCGCTCTATCTCTTCGCCGGTCCTCTCTTCAGGCTCCTTGGCCACAACCCCGACACCGCCGACCTTGCGGGCAAGTTCAATCTCCTCGTCATCCCCCGCATGTTCTCCCAGGCCACCAGCTTCCCCGCCCAGAAGTTCCTCCAGTCCCAAAGCAAGGCCCTCCCTGTCGCCTTCTCCGGAATCCTCGGTCTCGCCTCCCACGTCTCCCTCATGTGGCTCTTCGTCTCCAGGCTCCGTTGGGGCCTCTCCGGTGTTGCTGCTGCCTACAACGCCTCTTATTGGACTGTCGCCATTGCTCAGGTACCTTGTTTTCACTTTTCATTCAATTAATTAAATCCTCAAATTGATTTGTAATTAATCTGGCTTGCTTCAACTTTGACAATAGTAATGCAAAAATGCATGATGATGAATCCTTGTTTTGTGAAACATGTGTGCTGCCCAAAATGCATTTTTTTTTTCCTTTTGACAATAGTAATGCAATTGCCTCAAGAAATTTGAGTTGATTCATGTGGATCTCTGGGATATAGGGTGTCTAGCTACAGTGGGGCTAAATATTTTGTCACACTGGTTGATGATTTCAGTAGGGGAGTTTGGGCATTTCTGTTGCCTGATAAGCTGCAGGTTAGTATAGTGGTATGTGATTATATCACCATGGTTGAGAGACCGTTTGAGACCATTGTCAAGGTCATTAATTAGAAGTGACAATGGAACTGAGTTCTTTGGGTGCAAAGAGTTTTTTTTACCAATAAAGGTATTGTGCATCAGCTTGTTGTTCCATAAGTTCCCCAACAGAATGGGAAAGTGGAACGTAAACACAAGCATCTGCTTGATATAGCTAGAGCTATCAGGATGCGAGCTCACTTGCCAATTGGTTTTTGGGGTGATTGTTTGTTAGCAGCTGCACACCTAATCAACCTTATGCCCACTATAGTTCTCAAATGGTCTACTCCTTATGAGAGGCAACATGGCACTCCTCCCAACTATGATGCCTTAAGGGTGGTTGGATGTTTATGTTTTGCTCTCATTAAGGGTCACAATAGGGATAAGCTAGCTCCAAAGGAAAGAAGGTCTGTCTTCTTGGGCTATCCTAGGGGTCAAAAATCCTATAAGGTATATGATTTGAAAGAGAAGAAGGTTGTGATCAGTAGGGATGTGATACTTTATGAGTCCATTTTCCCTTTTGATACTTCTGTCTCAAATCATCACCTTCCCCTTCTCCTGATCCTCCCTCTAGTCAATCCTGTCCATTGCCCTGAACATTTACCACAAATAGCCACCACCAATCTGTCATTATCACCCAACCCAGAGTCTTCCCAATCTCCAAAAATTGCCCCTGACTCTGTGTCATCTCCAAATAGTTCAGAGTCTTCAAATACTACTAATTCCAATCCCGTTTCAAATGACAATTCACCATCCACATCATCATCTTCATCCTTCCCGTTGATCTCCCCCCAATTCGAAGATCATATAGAAATATTCAACCCCCCAAATACCTACAAGACTTTGTTTGTTCCACAACCACCTCTATTTCAAATTCATTCATGGTCACCGGTGTTGATGATCACAACTACTACCCAAATGATTATGTTCTTTCTCTGTATCAAGTTCTGTCCCTCAAAGAGCTCCTCACATACAAGCAAGAAAAGTCAGACCCAAGGTGGGTATAAGCTATGTAGAAGGAGATTCGGGCTCTTGAGGACAACGAAACTTGGTCTCTCACTAAACTTCTTCCACGAAAGACTGCAATTGGGTGTCGATGGGTTTATAAAATCAAAATCAGATCTGATGGCAGTGTTGAAAGGTTCAAAGCTTGCCTAGTTGCAAAGGGGTATAATCAGATCAAGAGCAAGGGCTTCAAGCATACATTCTCCCCGGTGGCTAAATTCACCACTGTACGTTTGTTGATTGCTCTTGCCACTTTCAAATGTTGGCCAATTCACCAACTTGACATAAACAACGCTTTCTTCCATGGCTTTATTGATGAGGAGGTGTTTATAAAGGTCCCTAAAGGATTTGATAAGTCTGCTCCTGATGAGGTCTGCAAGCTAAACCGATATGTGTAAGGCCTTAAGTAGGCGTCAAGGCAGTGGAACAATGAACTTTTTAAGTTCTTGTTAAGAAGGGGTTTTGTGAAATCTTACTATGATTACTCCCTCTTCATCAAACTGAATCCTGAAGGCATTATTGCAGTGCTCGTTTATGTCGATGATCTTCTCATCACGAGAGATAATCAAGCTGAAATTACCTCCCTCAACGATGCTCTGCACACCCAGTTTACAATCAAAGATTTGGGTGAAGTCCGATATGTTTTGGGATTGGAGGTGTCTCATACTGATCATGGCACTTTCCTCAATCAGAGAAAGTATGCGTTGAACATTTTACAGGACACGCAGATGGAGGAATGCAAGCCCGCTTCTTTTCCCCTTCCTCGTGGCCTCAAGCTCACCATTGACGAGGGTCCATTTTTGGATGAGTCTGAGAAGTACAGATGTCTTGTTGGTCGTCTTTTGTACTTGAATATGACTCACCCGGACATCTCTTATATCGTCCAACACCTGAGTCAGTTTATGGGTGATCCCAGGATTCCACATTGGCAAGCGGCGCTGCACGTCGATAGATACTTGAAATGCACCTTTAATTTGGGTTTGCTTTATCCAACCGCAAATATTTTGCGTCTTGATGCCTTATGTGATTCAGATTGGGGTAACTGCCTCTTTACTGGGAGATCGTAGATAAGATTTTGCATTTTTCCGGGCAAGGCATTGGTGTCATGGAAAACGAAGAAACAAAGTATTGTTTCTAAATCCTCAACAGAGGCTGAGTATCGTAGCATGTCTAAGGCTGCTAGCGAGTCAGTTTGGTTGGATTCAATTTTGGAAGACTTCAGGATCATCGTCCCCAAGCCAATTGATCTTCACTACGACAACAAGGCCGATATCCATATCGCAGAGAACCCGGTCTTTCATGAAAGGACCAAACACCTTCAATTGGATTGCCGTTACGTTCGTGAGAAGCTTCATGAAGGGTTATTGCTTCCTTCACACATTCACACTAGCCTACAACTTGCTGATCTCTTGACTAAGCCATTAGGGGCTAATCAACACTCGTTGTTAGCATTCAAACTGGGCTTGCTTTATTCAATAAGCTTCGCTTGAGGGGGGATATAGAGTGTATAAGGGTATTTCGGTAATTTGCACTCCAAGTGCTTCTTGTATGAATACCCAATCGAGCAAGTTGTTACATAAGCTGATCAATCAAGAAAAATCTGTTACAGTTTTGTGGTCTCTCTTCTTCCTTGTTCTATCAATGGAGGCTACCTCCTAAACACCTTGATCGTTTGATCAAGTGTTTTTCGATGAACCCACCAATGGGCTATCAGAGTGAATAATTCCCGTTGGGGTTGCCTTCGCTATCATTAGAATATATATAGGAGTACAAGATAGTTAACCCTAATTACAAATGGGTAATTGGGCTTATACATATATTCTATCTAACATACCCCCTCAGTCGAAACAGGAGGGCAGCGAATAGTGAGATTGGATCTAAAATCAAGAAACAAATGGCGAGGCAATCCCTTGGTGAATATGTCTGCATACTGGTACGGGGATGGGACATGTAGGACACGCACATGTCCCATAGTGACCTTCTCACGAACAAAGTGGATGTTAATCTTCATATGCTTGGTTCGTCGATGGTGAACCGAGCTGTGAGCAAGGTAAGTAGAGCTGACATTGTCTGTATACACAACGGATGCTTGACTGAGCGGACAATGGAGCTCAAGCAATAGGTTGCGGAGCCGGGCACACTCAGCGACAACATTGGCAACACCGCGATATTCCACTTCAGCACTAGAGCGAGAAACCAGATGTTGGCTCTTAGAAGACCAAGATGAGGGAGTCGTTGAGGAACACACAATATCCTGACGTACCGTCTGGTGTCCGGACAACCAGCCCAATCAGCATCCGTGTAAGCAACCATGGAGAGAGGTGATGCTGATGGGGTAATAGTGATGCCAAGAGAAGTAGTACCCTGAACATACTTGATAATGCGCTTAAGAGCAGCAAAATGAGACTCTCTAGGGTTATGCATAAATAGACAGACTTGCTAAACGACATAGCTAATATCAGAACGAGTAAATGTCAAGTACTGTAAAGCACCAGCAAGACTACATTATAAAGTCGGATCAGACACAGGCGGACCCGCAGCTTGGGCCAGTTTGGCAGTGGTCTTAACAAGTGTTGCAGCAGGCTTACAGTTAGCCATATTAGCCTTGGCAATAATCTCCTTGGCATATTTCTCTTGTGAGAGAAACAAACTAGATGCAGATCGAGATGCAGAGACTCCCAAAAAGAAGTTGAGAGGCCCGAGATCAGACATAGCAAACTCCTTGCTGAGTTGAGTGATAATGGCAGCCCGAAGAGTCTCTGAAGATGCAGTAAGGATGATATCATCGACATATAACAACAAATACGCAATCTGATTACCTCGGCGAAAGACAAACAAGGAGGAGTCGCTCTTGCTACTGATGAAGCCAAGCATGTGCAGGTAAGTAGCAAAGCGAAGATACCATGCCCGAGGTGCCTGTTTAAGGCCATACAAAGACTTCTACAAGAGACAAACATGGCCTGGTTTGGTCATGTCAGTAAACCCAGGCAACTGGAACATGTACATTGTCTCATTCAGATGACCATGAAGAAATGCGTTCTTGACATCAAGATGATGAATAAGTCAATCCTTGGAGACAGCGAGATACAAGACGGTACAGATGGTAGCTGGTTTGACAACCGGACTAAAAGTGTTATCACAATCGACCCCCACCTGTTGAGAGTTTCCATTGGCGACTAGTCGCGCCTTATAGCGCTCAAGAGATCCGTCAGAGCGAAACTTATGCCGAAAGAGCCACATGCATCGCACAATGTTGGCCCAGGAGGCCGAGGAACCAAGACCCAAGTGTTGTTGCTAATAAGAGCCTTGTACTCATCGAGCATGGCAGCATTCCAATTTGGGTCTAAGGCGGTTGTTTTGTGGGAGGTAGGGATGGGCGATAGGTGAGAAGCAAAGAGGTCAAAAATCTGTTTGGAGCGAGAGATGCCGCTCATGCTCCGAGTTTGGATCTGGGTGACCAGCTGTGTGGGGTTAGGTGGCAGGGTAGGGGCTGCAGCTGACGGGACAAAGGCTTGAGGTGATGGGACGGGGGCCACAAGGGGCTGGACGGGGGGAGGATGTGGCAGGATAGGTTGCGGTGGGGGAGGGTTGGGTGCCCGGGCTGGAGATGTAATAGCATTCGGAGAGGAAGAGGGATACAGTTGATGAAGGAGGTGGGGTGTAGGGTAGTCATCAGAAGGGGGAGGGGTGTTTGGGGATGTAGGGGGACTAGAAAATGGGAATGTGGTCTCATCAAATGTGACATGGCAAGAGAAGATGACACATTTGGTAATGGTATCAAAACACATATACCCTCTATGATTTGAGGGGTAGCCGAAGAAAACACAAAGTGTGGATCGAGGAGCAAGTTTATGAGGGGCAACAGATGCTTGATTGGGGTAATATCGGCAGCCAAACACACGGAGGTGGTCGTATTTAGGAGTGACTCGGAATAATATCTCAACAGACCACCAATTCTGGATGGTTGTGGAAGGAGTGATGTTGATAAGATAGCTTGCCGATTCAATAGCATATGGCCAATACTACAGGGGGACATGTCCATGGATAAGAAGAGTCCTCATATAAGTGGTAGGGTGCGAATGCTCCATTCGTCTTTCCCATTCTGGGAAGAGGTGTGGGGACAAGAAAAGCGGAATTGAATGTCATGAGTAGCAAAGAAGGATGTAAGGGCATTATTGTTAAACTCACCGCCCATGTCACATTGAAAGGATTTTATGGGGAGGTTGAATTGGGTGCGGACGAAGCTATGGAAGATCATAAGGTGTGTAACAACTTCAGATTTGTACTTTAGGGGAAACACCCAAAAATAATGAGAGAATGCATCAACCAGAACAAGTCCATAGCGGAAACCATCATGACTGATAATAGGATATGCCTATAGATCACCATGAATGATGTCAAATGGAGCATGCACCTGAGTATAAGACGTGGCAAAGGGCAATCTAGTGTGTTTGCCAAGCTGGCACGTCGGGCAACTAGTGACGGCAAGGAGAGGGATGATTGGTGGTGGGGAAATGCTGGCGGCGGTAGAGGGGAAGGGATAGCGAGGGGATGGAGAGGCGAAAGAGGCGGCTTTGTGACGAGGGTCGGTTGCTGCACAAGGAAGCGAGAGAGAGACAGAGGAAGGGGATGACCGGCGGTAGGAGAGGACGGGGTTGCGGTGACCGGCGCTGTGGTCACTGGCGATGGTGGGCGGCTGATGGTGGCGGCGGGATCTGGACAGAGGGAAGGAGGAAGACGGCATGAGGCGGCGGAAAGTCTAGAGAAAAAAATTAGGGTTGATTTTGATGAAACCCTAAGGCTCGAATACCATGTCAGAGTGAATAATCCTCGTTGGGATTGCCTTCGCTATCATTAGAATATATATGTGAGTACAAGATAGTTAACCCTAATGGGTAATTGGACTTATACATATATTCTTGGGGCAATTTGCAAAATAGCCACGAAATAGGACCTAATTTGCGAAATGTCCACGTTTTGTGACAAATTAGTGAATTGTCCGCTATATATACTAATTAAATCAGATCCCCAATTCCTAATCTCTCGATCTCTCCGGCCGCTCTCTCTCGTCCTCGCGCTCTCGCTCTCCCTCTCGCCGGATCTGGAGGCGAAGCCTTCGACGTCGCCGCGATATCTACCTCCATCTCCGTCCATCTTCCTCCTCTCTTCCCGTTCGCCGACGCCGCGCGCTCCTCCTCTCCTCGTGTTCGCCGCCGCTCTCGCTCGCTCCGCCTCGCGCCGTCTCGCACCCTCCCCTGTCCAGATCTGAATTCGAATTCTATGTCCAATTGATTCGGCGACGCAGATCTGCAATTCGGCTAATTGATTCGGCAAATCAATTTAGCGTGGGGAGATCTGGTGAATTCGAGTTCCAATTAGTCGAATTACAGTTCCAATTAGTCGAATTCGAGACGGAGATCGAGAGAGCCGAAGAGCGAGAGTGTCGGGGCGAGGTCGAGCGAGCGGTGGAGCGGAATCAAGCGGTCGGAGCAAGCGTCGTGGATCCGAGCTAGGTCGAGCGAGCCGGAGGCGGAGCCGGCAGCGTGCGAGCGTTGGATCTGGAGAGACGAAGGTTGAAGAAAGACTTTTGATTAAATTACAAAACTTACCCCATAATTATGGAAATTAAAAAAACTATCTATATTTTATTATGTGATCCATAATCTATATTTTTATTTTTATTTTTGCTCAAAAAATGTTATATTTGCACAACATATGATTATATTTGCACAAGCACAACATACGTTTATATTTGCACGACAAAATGTAAGATAAAATTAAAAAAAAACTAAACTCGGGTAATATTTTCACAACTTACGGATATATTTGCATAACATACTCTTATATTTGCACGATAAAATGTTAAAGAAATAAAAAAATATAGATTATGGATCGCTTACAGTTTATTGAGAAAGTATGAAATTATATTGAGATAAAATAAGATCATGTTGAGAATAATTTCACAAGTCTCGATTGTCGTGCAACTCTTACAACAGAGTCGTGCAACTCTTAAAACAAAGTCGTGCAACTCTTACAAGAGAGTCGCGCAACTTAAAACAAGAGTCGTGCAACTCTTACAACAGAGTCGTGCAACTCTTAAAACAGAGTCGTGCAACTCTTACAATTTGTTGTGCAAAATATAATATATTTTTTTCCGCTTTTTTTTTAGTTTCAGAACTTTTTGTTGTGCAAAAATAATTTTACGTTGTGCATATATAACAATTTGTTGTGCAAATATAATTTTATGTTCAAATGTAAAAATTTAAAAAAGTAGATATGGATCACATAATAAAATATAGAGAGAGATTGGATTGGGGGCAACTCTCAAGAAAAAATAATAATTGAGAATTAGTATATATATATATGGGACATTTTGTTAATTTGTCAAAAACATGAACATTTTGTAAATTTGTCCAAAAAAAAGTGACTGTTTTGCAAAAATTTTCTATATTCTATCTAACATGGGCGGCAGAAGGCACAATGAAACTTTTATGATGAATAATAATCATAATATATATAGGACTACAAAAATACTAAGATAGGAAATAATAACTCTATCCTAACATAAATATTACCTAAAATATATCAATAACACAAAATTCTACCGTAACATATATAATAATATTTATTACAGTATCTAATAGCTTGAATGATTTGAATTGGCCTCGGTATTAGTTTGTTAGACTATCCACAATGATTTTTGGCTATAATATATACATTATTTGCACAAGATGCGTAAAAATATATCTTATTTTTTGATATTTTGCTCCAAATTGTCAAATGTGTATTTTTACTTACACACCTTTCAAATACAATTAATTTAAAACAAAAAAGAAAACAATAATAATAATAATACACCAACAAAATTGTGTTACTTTTTGAAAAAGTTTTTGCACATGAGGAGATGATGTGCTCAAATTTGAACATTACATGCTCAAATGTGGACATTTGCACACCCCAAAAGCAACCAATTGAGCTAAAAAATGTGTGAAAAATACACATTTACACACAACCATTGGAGTTCGTCTTAGAGCAAAGTTTATGCTAGCTTTTCCAATTTTCTTCTTTTTTAAAAATAATTTACCTAAACTTTGTAAATTGAAATGTATGAAACATTTTCAAATTCGGTTTATTAATTTATATAGCTAGGAGATAGGTTGGAAACGAAAAAACCCATAACTAATTAAGCTTTGTTGTTTTTTCGACTTATAGGACATTAGTCATGAACCGATAAATACAACAAATCCACGTACTAATCGATTTCCTAAATGTGAAAATTTAGAGAATTAGTTAATAACAAACTTTTAGAAGCAGATCACCTCAGATAATGAAGAACGTACATGGTGGGCTACTTCCATATGAGGGAGACGAGGTGCTTGTAGAAATTGACTTAGAGTTTGAACAGTAAAGACTTGGTCGGGTAGAGTATGAACAAAAAAGTTCAGTCTATAGAGGAGTTGACGATAAGGTGTGTGATCATCTAGAAACTAGGCAACATAAGGTGAAAGCTTAAGGTGATGCATCCAAAAGACTCACTCGATCACAATATGATATTCCATGACAAGGAAAATCTTTAAAAATTTCATTGATGAACAATTGTTGGCTGAGAACCAACTCTATCCCTATGAAAGAAAATGCAAGGAACTCTCAAGTCCTTGATTTTGAATTCGACATCCAAAAATTGCTTCAAGGCTATCATTTCATTCAAATCACCACAATTAAGAAGAATGTCGTCGATGTAAACAACTAGACAAGTGATTGAACTCTGATGCTTAATCAAGAACAATGAATAATCATTGTGATCGAAATTGAGTGTAACCCCGGCCTATTCTTGAATTGAGAGCATTAGAAAGTCATGAGTACCATTGAATTGATGCTTGTTTTAGCCTACACAGGGACTTCTTGAGCCGACATGCTTGATTGGAACCATGCATCTTAAAGCCTTGTGGAAATCTCATATGGACATCTTCATCCAAGTGATCATGTAAGAACGCATATATTATTAACACCCAATTGAAAAAAATTCCAATGATTCTTCAAGGCCATTGTGACTAAAGCTCACACAAGTGAAAATGTTTCATTGTAACTAACCCATTCTTTTTGTGTGAATCCTTTGTCCACCAAACATGTTTTTTTTTAATCTCTCCCCACTACCATCTACCTTGTGTTGGACTTTATACACACATCGACAACCAATTGTTTTCTTGCCTTTGGATAACTAGAACCACGTCCCATATCTTGCTAGATCAGGCTCAATTCCTTCTAGATCGAAACCAATTGTGTCGCTTCCAGCTTATTGTACATCCACTCCAATTCTCTCCATATGCCTTGAATTGTATCCACAGTATGTAAATGACACTGTCATGAATTCAGCACTCAAGGTATTAATCTCAGCCAGGAGATGACCATATTGTTACACATTTCCAAATTTTGGATATTTGGTGACACCAAAAGTGGGTTTCTTATAGCAACGGTCAGAAATCCTATATTATTGATCTCTGTAGAGAGAGCAATATATCTAAATCGAGCAACACCATTCATCAAAGTTCTTCCGGTCAAAGGCTGGCATAACAAGTACCATCCCAGGATGATCATGATGCGGGTGAATGTAATAAGGATTGCATCTACTCATAAATAACAAGTACGATTTTTGGAAAAATGAAAACAAATTAAAACTGGGAGAAAACAGATGTGTGTGTAAAGTTGTAAAAACAAAGAAAATTGACCTTAACTTACATTCTGATACTGTGTTGGAAACGAAAAATCTGCAACTTATCTCAAGTGCCATACTTTAACAAGAAAAGTTAGAGTTAATGTACGTCTAGATTAAGTAAATAAACTATTAATTTGAAAATCTTTGTTGTTAGATGGAATGTGAATCAATATAAAAATAATAAAAAAGACACCATATATATTGTAACATTTCCATTTTATATATCCTTATATCCAAATGAACTAGTACAGGTGGTATATGTGGTGTTTGGGTGCAAGGACGTGTGGAGAGGCTGGTGTTTGGGGGAGGCGTTGAAGGGGATAGGGGGGTTTGTGAGGTTGTCGGCGGCGTCAGGGCTGATGCTATGCTTCGAGCTGTGGAACTCCATGACCATGGTCTTGCTTGCTGGTCACCTTCCTAATGCAGCTATTGCTGCTGCCTCTCTTTCTATTTGGTGAAAATTTACATACTCCACTAACTAATTTCTTATTGCTATAAAAATTATGTATTTATTACTTATACAACAACATATATATATTTGGCCGAATTAATTTCATGATGTAATTTCTGGGTGCAGCTTGAACATAAACGGGTATGAAGTGATGTTGTTTGTCGGCATGAGTGCAGCTGTAAGGTATGATCCAAACAACTCGATTCCTCCAATTCACCAATTTGTATCTCATCCCATGGGATTATGGGAAGAAAATATGAAAATTCTCCTATATAATTAATCTTCATTTCATGTGATTTTCTTGCAAAAATATTAAAGTAAACTATTGGGGGCATCCAAGAGCAGTAAAATACTCAATCAAATAATCTATACCAATGTAGTAGTATATATGTAAAATTAATGGTTGATCGATTGATCCCTATAGCGTGAGGGTTTCGAACGAGCTCGGAAAGGGGCATCCAAGGGCAGCCAAGTACTCGAGTTACATTGCAACATTTCAATCCATCATCATCGGAATCGTGTTCATGGTGTTCATCCAACTAATGAGAACCTACATTGCATCCATTTTCACCCCTAACAAAGACGTGCAGGATGCAGTAATTAGCCAAGCTTGGCTTCTAGGCTTTACCATGATTCTCAATCTGCACATTGTTTTATCAGGTAACATATACACACTATCCAATCATGCATATATAGTAGTAGACTAGTAGTATTATCTTAGAAAGATGAAGAAGCTCGATCAACTTCACCATCCCATTCCCATATATATATATATATAGGCATTGCAGCCGGAGCCGGGTGGCAAGAATGGTTAGCCTACATAAACTTTGGTTGCTATTTCGCCTTTGGGCTCCCATTGGGAATCATCCTTGGTTACAAAGCACACTTGGGAGTTGCGGTAACATAACTCATATACTCGATCTTAGTACATAATATATATTGTGTCACATTTCTTTTAAAGATGAAGCTCATCTGCATATATATATATATATGTGTGTAGGGTATTTGGGGAGGAATGTTAGCTGGACTTGCCTTACAAATATCCATTGTCTTACTTATGCTTTATAGGACAAACTGGAACCAAGAGGTACTTAATTAATATATATAAAGCTTGGTTGCAAATGCAAATGTGTCTGATTGATATCTCGATGCCATGTTTTCTATCAATCTGAATATCATTTTCGCAGTTCTTACTTATGAACTCTGGATGTTCTTCTGTGAAAATTTTCAGGTGGAGGAAACCGCTAAGCGCTTGCGAAAGTGGGGAGGAGAAGAAATCAATTTAGACAATATTGCATCTTAATAAGAGGCCCAAGTCCAACCAAATTTCTAGCCTTTGACCAATAATTCCTTCGAAGCCCAGCCCACCTCAAACCTAAAATTTTATCTTCCAAGCCCAACCATTGTTAAGTACTGTGTATATTGATTATGTGGGGTAGAGTTCGGGTGAGAACAACTATATCGGACAGAACGAAAGAAGTGATTTGATTGATTCATGTTTCCAAAAAGTGAATGCCAAATCAGCTCGCGTGAGCGGCCATATCCGGGGTTCGAACTAGGGATATTTGGGTACTACCCGCAAGTTCTTTCCAGTGATTCATTCCAGAATGGTTATTTAGTAACACCCCACTTTCATAATCACACGCATCAATCACAAAACAAACTAATTAATTTCATGCGCCCATACTAATTAATTAGAAAAGCTACATACACATGTAGAAAAGTTTACATGAACTTTTAAAATTTCTATTTTTTTTTGGCATTTTCACTTGTTAAAGAATATATAAAAATATATATTTTTGAATGTAATTTAATTTTATCTACACATATGCACCCCCTTTGTATATGTTTTGTGGGAAAAAAAAGTTAACAAGAAGTGGTTCATAGACAACTACTTTCACTACTACATATATGACCCTAATGTATCACTCAAAAACATTACATTACCACTTAAAAATGTTACAATAGAGGAAAAGGTAACACTTTTTTAGGCATTGCATTTGCGGCCGTTGCCTTTGACCTAATGTAACATTTTTTATTTGCTAATGTAACAGTTTTTCATTAGCAAGATTAAGCGTTACATTTGATAACAAAACTATTACATTTGAATTAAATGTTACATTTTAGAATAAATGTTACCTTCGTATGATTAGTAACCATTAGCTAAACATGTTATATCTAATTAACAGTGTTACCTTTAAAGAACATTGTTACTCTTAATTTAAACTATTATATTTAAATTAAAATTTTCAATAAATATACATGTACTTGTTATATTGAAATTATATATATATATTAATTTAAGGATACCTAATAATAAATAAAAGACATGCATTATCCAGAATAATAGTTTCCTTACACAAATCCAAAAGGTATAGTAAAGTTATATATAATTATTCTTCTCTAGTACATAACTACCCATTAATGCCGACTCCTTTATCTCCCACTGCCTTTCCACCTCATGTCTCACAAGCTTGCAATGTGAACCGAAGACGGTACAATTTCTTCTATATTTGTAGAAATCAACTTCTTCAAATGGTGAGAAGTAAGAAACATATTCATGATACAAAAGACCTGAAGATTTTATATAACCCATTTAGCAGAAGATAACACAATCGAACCAAAAAATTCTATGGTTGATATTAAAAGATACAATAAAGTTTAAACAATGGATCGAGAATGAATTCTTTGAATTTCAAGAGAATGTTGGAGAAAATCAAAACAATGTAGGAATATAAACTATAATCTCAATAAATAATTGGTTGTAGGATCAAATGAATCCACTAAAAATTATTGTTAAAAAAAATTTCATCTAGATATCAGGACTATATGCACCTGTCAAGTTTTTTATGTTTCACAATCCTAAAACTAGAGTAAAATTGACAAATGGAAAATAACTCGCAAACTAACTAACCTTGTGGTTGAAGGCCCTATTGAAAAAATTACTAAGCCACCAAAATGGAGAAACTCTCATCTGACAAGAGAATAAAGATTCATTCAGTTTATACATCTAACAAGATATGGAATTAGAAACTAGTTTCCAATCATTATAAAAAAAATGTTTATAAAATAGTGGCAATGAAATATGGAAACTGATTATAAAACACACAAAAAAAACACTAAAAAATCAAAATAGTATAGCCCGACCAGTCACATAGTTTAGAAGGTGCAAGGTTAGAGATATCGATAGTACTCGTCTGACTGAGCAACAATTGGCATGTGAGGTCATCGGGCCTATCCTAGAATCCTAAGAATTAAATTAACAAAAGTATTATTCAGCAACACAGCGTCCTCATGATTCTCTAAAACCGCATAACAAACAAAGTAATTGTTCAAGAAATGACAACAGTGATAGAGAGCCCTACTTCAAAGTATGTTACTATTGTGAGGGAAGATAGTGGCAGCTACACTTACATAATAGAATATGAGTAGTGGACTCCCGCACAGGAAGGAAAAGCTACAAGAAAGAATACAAATCCAAGAAGCAAATGCACAAAGTAAGGAATAAACTTAGTCCTATTATGTGTACCAGTTGGAAGAAGAAAATCCAAAGCGCCAAGGCACATAAGTGACTAGTAAGATAGAAGGAACTTACCCCATTCACGGGTTCATGAACCCAGCAATAGACTTCCAAAAACTTAACCCCATTCACCGATGCACTTGATACATGCATGAGGAAAAAAACTTTGAATAAACTTCCAAAATATGACACTATTACATACAGACATTGCGATATAAACTTTACCCGTAGCTATATCAAGGATCATATTGACTGTTTGGACCCAGCAATATAACAAGAAACTCCAAGAAATGCAAGTATGAAAACTTTTGACATTCTTAAACCATAATTATTACAGATACATCCAACTAGCATTTATGCTTATCTAAGGCATACTAAAAATCAAGGCGAATTTGCGGATATACCCTACCCAGAAAAAAGGGTTACAAAAGTAGGCCTAGTTCTACCAAATTGTAAGGGATGCCTATTTAGGCATATTTGCAATAAAAGTATGCTTGGTTTAAGCATTTTTTAAATTAAAAAATAAATATATAATTAGTATTTTCTGAAATTAAAAAACAAGAAATATGATTTTTCGGATATAAAAAAAAACATAAATTCGGATTTTATTTCAAAAAACAGAATCTCAGAAAAACCAAAAAGATTTTAAGAAATTGGAAAAAAAAACCCAGATTTTCGGAAATAAAATAAAAAAGATTTTCGGAATTTTTTTTTATAGAATTAATAAAATTTTCTGGAAATGGAAAAAAAAGATTTTATGGAAATTAAAAAATAATTTTGGAAAAAAACATAAATTCGGAGTTTTTTTTTCAAAACACAGAATTTCGAAAAAGAAAATCTGTTTTTTTTTCCAAATTCAGATTTTCGGAAATTAAAAAAAGGATTTTCGGAAAAAAAAAACATAAATTCGGAAATTAAAAAATAATAGGATTTTCTGGATTTTCTGGAAATTGGAAAAAAACGTGGCGAGTATATATATCCTGACATGTCAAACAGATATTCTATCAAGTTATTGTTGATATCCTATCAAGTGCTAAAAAATATTTCGTGGGACTCCCTTTACGACTCACGATTTATGTATCCTGACATGTTGAAATATATTTCCTGTCAGTATTTACGTAACATCCTGTTAAAATTTGTTTTTTATCCTGTCATGTGGTAAAAACTATCCTGTCAAAATATTTTATTTATCCTGCCAGACTATTGTTGCAAAACTGATGGTGAATGTGAAAAATTGGGTCATTAATAAGAAATTTTGGTTGCGAAAACGTGCGAGTCTATATCCTCACATGTCAAACAGATATCCTGTCAAGTTATAGTTTATATCCTGTCAAATGCTAAATAATCTTTCGTGGGACTCCCTTTACGAGTCAAGATTTACGTATCCTGACATGTTTAAATATATTTCCTGTCAATATTTACGTAACATCCTGTCAAAATTTGTTTTTTTTATCATGTCTGGTGGTTAAAAATATATTGTCAAACTATTTTATTTATCCTGCCGGATTGTTGTTGCAAAACTGATGGTGAATGACGTCCCTGGCGAATGTGAAAAATTGGGTCATTAATAAGAAATTTTGGTTGCGAAAACGTGCGAGTATATATATCCCGACATGTGAAACAGATATCCTGTCAAGTGCTAAAAAATCTTTCGTGGGACTCCCTTTACGACTCAAGATTTACGTATCCTGACATGTTTAAATATATTTCCTGTCAGTATTTATGTAACATCCTGTCAAAATATGTTTTTTTATCCTATCATGTGGTTAAAAATATCCTGTCAAACTATTTTATTTTTCCTGCCGGATTGTTGTTGCAAAACTGATGGTAAATGATGTCTCTGGCGAATGTGAAAAAATGGGTCAATAATAAGAAATTTTGGTTGCGAAAACGTGTGAGTATATATCCTGACATGTGAAACAAATATCCTGTCATGTTATAGGTAATATTCTGTCAAATACTTAAAAAACTATCGTGGGACTCCCTTTACGACTCAAGATTTATGTATCCTGACATGTTTAAATATATATTCCTGTCAGTATTTATGTAATATATGGTATAGCAAGAATGAAAAGGTGTTGCCAATAAAGTGAGAGAACTTGGGACCATATGTTATTGGCCCAGAGAGCCAATAACTCATGATATGAACTTTCTCAACATCAATATTCACTGCAGCGTAGTCAATGCCACAATAACAGAACATCATCATATCACATATTAGTCATAACATGAGTCAGAGCCTACAAAGAAATGGGACAATGATGATAGAAGCCACCATAGTGGGTGTTGTCAGCCTAACATAATTCAAACTCCAAAATACTAAACCCACGAATGTTAAGCCTAAGGTTTTCAACCTAGCATAATATAATACGAGTCGAGTTCCTGGTAGGATATATACATATATCCGTAAAAAACCATCAACCATTCAAATTTACTACTTTCTAACACACACTATCACATGGGCTTCTTCCATTTGCCATCCCACACACTTTGCGCGAAAGAGTTGCGGTAGCCATCAATATACTTGTCTGCAATTGCCTCCAAGGTAGACCTCCCAGTGCTCAAGACTTCAATGTACTTGAGCGTGTATACCCCACAATCACCCCTGCCAAATACATACTACACAATGTTATGCATACACAAAAGGGATATTAACATATATAAGTACTGAAATTGAATCTCTTACCCTCGCTTATTAGATTTCAAACCGGGGACGCGAGTCACCCTGAATGGCTCTTCACCCCATTTTCCAACTTGGTTGGTCAATGTCTCAGGTCGCTTCAACACCAGGGGAAGTCCATTTGTTACCGATTCTAACAAGTTCAGTAAAACACTATCTTTGTACAACCCGGGGTCCGAATCATACACATATACCGACCATTCTTTCAAACTGATCTGCAGTGCAACCCAGTGTCTGTTCTCCAAGTTGAATGGAACATAGAGATGTTCTGCAGCTTCCCAACTCTTCCCATGCAACTGCGGCAACCGCCCTTCGAAGTACTTGAACAGAATCTGATGTGTACTGTCTGAGGTTTTGCTAGCATTGCAGTCTTTCCACAGAGCTTGAATTTGGTTTACCCAAAATCCATCTAAAATAATCTCGGTCTCATCTTTGATTATCATCTCCCGAAGAAAGTAAAGAACTTGCTCCATGTGCTGTAACACGTCATCCCAATAATTTATTGAAACCATACATACTCTTAACATAACTTGTTAGTCAATGAACATGTTAGTGCACCTACCTCAGTTGTCAACCACACGTTAGGTTGAAGTAGCTTCTTAAAAAATTCCTTGTTTAATGTTGCCCCATCTGGGCCATCACCATAGTCCTCGCTGCAAAATTATAGTTCAAATTCAACAACTTTAGTTTGCCCTCGTACACCAAACCCAATCCCAAAGTCAGAACAATAAGCAAAATCACCAAGAGAAACACAATAAACACCCCAATTGACAAATTCACTCAGACATTTTAACAAACACCTTATGTGCAGAGCACCATATACACTTTGATAATCTGAAACCGAGTATTCCGGTCCCTTAAATACATGATGGGTAAGGGAAGTTTGGATTCATCCAAATGGATAGATTTGGTTTGTTTTGGCAGAAATCTGACATAAACAAGAGAATGGAGGAATCAGTAACATACCTAGGGTTTCTCGAATTCGACGACAGAGGGCTTCGAGGGACAACACTCGACTTGATGATGACCGATTGGCGACAATCCCGATCTTCTCATCGGTGTTTTTGCTGGCTTCGGCGGTGGAACGGTGGTGCTCGATGCTTTGGGCCGAAACTATCGAGAGGAGCAGATGTTTTGGGGCGAAACTGTCGGCGGAACGGTGGA
Organism: Persicaria tinctoria; assembly: GCA_037127255.1. Taxonomy (NCBI): domain Eukaryota; kingdom Viridiplantae; phylum Streptophyta; class Magnoliopsida; order Caryophyllales; family Polygonaceae; genus Persicaria; species Persicaria tinctoria. Next base: position 32,409,311 of record JBANSL010000012.1, on the reverse strand, counting down.
GTGCTGATGGCGAGACAGAAGAGCCGACTCCAGTGAGAAGCCGCCGGCGGAGGAGGCTCGGTCTGAGAGGAGATCTTCAACGCCGACGGAGGAGGAAGCTCGTTCACTCGTCGTTCGCTCGCTCGGGGGAGAAGGCACAGGGATATTTCTGAATTTTTTTTATTTTTTATGTTTTCCCATTTTACAGCTTTTTTTCTTTTTCTTGTTGTTTTTCTTTTTTTTTTCTTTCTGTTTTTTCGGTCCTTTTGTTTTTCTTTTTCCGTTTTTATTTCTTTTTCTTTTTTCGTTTTTATTTTATAAAATAGGAAAATCCGATTTTTATTTTATTTTATTTATTTCACATATTTTTTTCTTTTGGGCACATTTGCAATTTTATTAGGCATTTTTGCAATTAAATTAGGCATTTTTGCAATAAAGTAAAAAACAAGGTATATTTGCAACTGTCATAGGAATTTTGGGTATTTTTTGCTATTCTTCCAAAAATCAATGACGAGGGTTGATTGCTCAATATATAAGTTTAGGTTTTACGTAGTCATTCCAGTTTCAAACTCTTAGGTGGAAACTCTCTGCGCGTAAATGCAAGTAAAAGAATTCATTCAAACTATAGAAATCATGATGATTAGGATGGAATACCTACATCATAGTAGTCATAAATAATAAGAGACTGAATAATATTACGCATAGCGAGCACTGTGAAGCTACAAGGCAGATCACTAATTAACAATGATGGAAGAAGGATAGTTGAGAAACATGAATTTGAGGATGAGCAAATTAATTTTATTTTTAATCAAGAAAAGGAAAATGGACAATAGGCATAAGTTGCTTCTTGAACTCTGCAAAGAACTAATTTCAACTTGACAGATTGAGTATAAAGGAATTAAATCTGAAGGAAATATAGATATGCCAAAAAATCATAAGCTATGTACAAGAACGTACGCTTATACTTTTCACGTCATCTAGCAGAACATAGTCAAGAACCCTAACCCAATTTGAACCGTAAATTAAGAAACCTAAACCAATTTGAACCCTAAATCCTAAATCCTAAACCCTAAACTAGTTTTAACCCTAAATCAAGGACTCCAACTAGTTTTAACACTAAATCAAGAACCCGTATGCTAATTTCAACCAATTTGAAACCCTAAAACAAAAACCCTAAATCAATTTCAAGCAAAGAGCAGTGAAATCGCCCTAACAAAGTCGCAACACGGGGAAATAAGATTGTTATTCATGCTCTTAGTCTTAATAACAAAGTGGCAACAGAGAGTAAGGAGGAGGAGTCACCGTTGCTCTTGGTCCCGATCGTTCCAGTGGTGGCCTTGCCTGCAAAGTAGTCTTTGAGCCTCATCTAGCCAGCCGTTCGTCGGACGAGCAAGTGAGGGAGCCGTCATCACTACTAGAATTGTGTTAATAGACATCAGATCTTTGACATCGGTCGAAAAAACGCATGATATTAATAATATTTATAACATCAGTTTAAAAATTATTGATGTTGTTGAGATTATATACATCGATTTAATTTTTTGGACAATGTTAAAATTTTGTTTTAAAAAAATTTGAAAGTGCGCGAAATACACTTAGCTGTAAATTTTAGCGGTAAAGTAACTCGACCCTCAAACACTTACCCAAAAATAGGACATTCAAATTTTTATTTATTTTTGAATAAAGGACCAAAGCCAACATATAACCAAAAAACCCACCTAGTGACACAGACCAAAAATCCCCAACCCTATTGTTCTTAATTGGCGATTTCAAAGGCGATGGTTTCGACCATTGAAGAACCCTAACCTTCATCCCCCTAATTTGTTCTCCAGCACCCCATTCCGTCATCTTCTCCGTCCAAGCTAATAAGTGTTGCCATTAGGTTGTCGTCTTCGGCTAAGCTTCGAACAATGGGTCCATTCGTTGCTTCAATTGGTCGTCTTCAACCGGCATAAACTGCTTCTCTGCTTACTCCGGCTAAGCTTCTTATCTCCTTCCTCCGACTGGTCATCCTCACCTCTATTGAACACCCAAGAAGCCCAGGTATGGAAACCCTACAATCCCTATCTTTGGCCGGTTTTATGTGATATCTCCAGCCTTCTTTGTTCACTCTTCCTGGCAGCCAGCGCTCAACAGGTACGGTCTCCTTCTTCTATTCTCTCCTCTCCTCTTTCTTTGCTTCATCTATGGCATGTTAGAATCCATGGCTAATTTCGATTTGGAAATCTAGGGTTTTGGGTTGTGCGATTTTTATAGATCTAGGGTTTGTTGCTGTTTCCTGCGATTTTGTGGTTGGATTTGCATTTGATATTGTGCGATTTTTATTGTTGTTTGTTGCGTGATGGTTGTTGAGATTTTAGATCTCTTTATAGATCCCAAATGAAAGCTCTATACTCATCTCTTTGCTGAAATTTCAGCATCTGAAAAGGAAAACAAAAATCTGAAATGTGTACAATCTGAATTTTTTTTGTTAGGCGACTTTGTTTGCAATTCTTTTGCATTGGTTTGAGATTTCTTTATTTCTATCTTGAAGTGGACATTTTGTTTTGGAGTCGGAAACCATGACAAGCTCAATTGCTTCGAGTTAAGACTCTTACGGGAGTATCTTTCTAGTTACATTCTATGATGAAAATTTCTCTCTTATCCCTGTCCATTTCTTAAAAAAAAATTGACTGTCAAGGAGGAGGGGTTGGGAAAACCTTAATGAATTTGATGAATTTTTCATTAACCTGAACATCAATACGAGGTCAATTATATCCAATTTTATTTGATCTTTCTAGGGCAGAATGAATTCCAGAAGGCATACGAGAAAGGAATTCACAAGTCAAATTCAACTTTAGATATTTACTTGACCCTAAATTTTTACTAATGCTTATTAGTTGGACACTAAACGTGATATCATTATCATCTTTTGGGAGCCAACATATAAAGAATGCCTTAATTTAATTGCATGAGTTTTGTAGCTGCTCGTGTGTATAGAAGGTTAATGAAATTTCCTTTTAATTAATGTTTATTGTTCATATGCAATATACAAATTTTATTGGAAAGAAAAATACCCTATTATATACATATCCTTCTTATAAACAAGTAATCTTTATCTTGTGATATCTATTTCCAGGATTTACAAAAATGGGCAAGTTATACAAGGAGAATGTGGGACAGAGCTTGGCTATGGAGACGTTACTAGGGAGATTCTTATTGTATCTACTCCTAACTATAGGTGACAACTTTATTTCTACTTCTTAAAGTTTTTTGTTTCTTTAATAGTTACTGTATTGTCAATTATGCATAGGATTTGATGATGGTTTTAATGTTTATATTCAACTTGGTTTTAATGTTTATATTCACCTTTGTGGTGTATATAACCTTTTCTTTGAGATTTCAGCGTTTTTTTGTTCATTACAGGGTATTGGGTGCAACCTCATACATGGGTTCAATTGTTGGAGGCTAGAGGAAATGTTATTTTCGCAGAAAATGGGGTTGAATCTAGTAAATACCGAGTATTATTATCTCACTCAGGGTTCAAGTGCAGTGCACATGTGATGATATTAAGGAGTTCATGAAGCAATATAATGATGATCCTGCTCCAGACGGACCTGATATTCGTGATTGTAAATACGAATACCTCAGGTATATTTTTCTTCTAATTGTTTAAAATAAAGATAGTAGTACTGGTTGTAGTGGGATAAGAATCCTTTGTATCTTACTATATGTATTTAATTTGTTCGGGGCTATATAAGTTGAAGAAATAACAAGAATATTTCTACTCTTTAATTGACTTGGTGAACTGGTATGTTTTTTATTCGTTCTATAGAATATGAGCCTAAGCAACTTTTATGTGCATAACTTCACCAGTTCTTAAAGTGCATGCATATACCTTTTTTCAAGTAGTCTACATGATTTTGAGTATCTTTTTAATTAACGCACTTTCTTGTAAAAATTTTAGAACACTCAGCTCCAGGATTGACATCCTTCTAAAAGCAGAAAATGTGGTGCTGGATAATGACGGATGTGTTCATAAACTGTTTGGACTGTACATATCCTTTGTTACTTTTATCTGAAGAAATATATGATGTAAAATGGAAATGGATGAAGATTGTACAAATGATTTGATAGTTTGACCTTGACTTCTAATACGCATCAGATAGAGGTGCACATATTTATTGGCTGCAGAACGGAATCGTGGAAGCTTGTCTTGATCATATCCTGAATTTGATACATTATGAGGTAATGCTTTAACCGTTTTGCATGTTTTGATGTACCTGAGTGAGAGAGAAAACTGAATTTTTATAGGCCTTTTGTTTGTCATGCTTGTGTTGTCTTTGTGAAAGTGAAATCGATGAGTTTATTAGATGAAGCTCTTCCCTTTTCTTCTATTTTTATCAAGTGAGATTGAGTATGAGATGAAGCCCTTCCTAAGCTGTTGTGACTTTTGCTGCTAGGGAGGATTTGTTGATGGAAAATTTTCAGCTAGTGTACCTCATGAGTTGTGGGGATTTGAATGAAGAGATTTAAGTGTGCTCTTTGTTGTGCTTGGCAAACTCTCATGCTGCTTGCCTTCTATTTCTTTCATTCACACCTCCTCTGCAGTTCTAATTTTGTTATTTAATCTTAACCAATTGAGCATGTTTGAAAAGTTCTAACTATTTTGCCTTCAGGATTTTGATGCTTGAATGGATTGTGTTCACCTTGTACTTCTCTGTATTTCTACTAGGCAAACTTGATCAGACCAGCAGTTCTGAATTATTTACATGATGCTGGAATTCAGTGGGGGAGCAACACCTCTGGTCAGGGTATTTAATGCTTAAATGGGTTGTGCGTCTTGCATCTAGACCAGAACAAGGTGAAGGATTGGAGCAGTCTTTATAACTAGTATAGCTTATAAAGGATAGTTGTGCCTTTGATAATGATATGTTGTACCTTTGAATCCATTCACGTTATTTTCAAGTGATCTTATGTCTATCTTAGAATCAGACTATAGATGTATTTTGTTTTGTATTTAGCCATGTTGTCATCTTGTATTTGACTTTATGGTTATTATTTAATGTATTGGTTGTGGTTTTTTGCATTGTTTAATTTTATATTTGTCAAAAGTGTCACAATATAGATTAGTAGGTTTATTTGATGAAACACATCGAAATTGAGATCGAAAACATATGTCTATGTTTGTAAATATGTCGACTATTATGATACAGATCGATTTCTAAACCCAGCATATATGAAAATTATAATAAAAAACAGATGTGTATATGTATCACTTACATCGTTAAAAATATATAAAATGATGTTGTAAATAATCAAAACATCATTTTTAAAGAAAAAACTGATTTGAAAAAATATAAATAACATTGATTTTAAAAATATTCAATATCATATATTATATTTATATAAAATAATATCACAAATTACAAATGAAAAAAGAGTATTCACAAATTTAATAATAAATAACCGATGTGTGTAGCAATATAAGACATCAGGTTTATAAAAAATAGCGATGTTAATTTGAAATTTTGTATTACCCTACATACCTTCAAATGGCTAGAAATGAAAAATAATAATGGTTTAACTAGGGGTGGGCACAAATCCCGCAAATCCCGGTCCCGTCCCGGAAAAATGATGCGGGACGGGACGCGGGACGACCCGGCGGGATCCCGCAAATCCCGTCCCGCACACATATAATAATAATAATAATATTTTATTATAATAATAATAATATTTTATTATAATAATAATAATAAATAATAATAATAATATTTTATTATAATAATAATAAAATAATAATAATAATATTTTATTATAATAATAATATTTTGTTATGAGCCTTCCAACCAACTTTATGTAAGCAATCTTTATAATAATAATATTTTATAATAATAATAATAATAATAATAATAATAATAATAATAATAATAATATATATATAATGTTAGGATATAGAGTATGTATTATAGTATGTGTATATATATATATATATATATTTTTTTTGATAAGGAAATAATTCGAGGCCGGACATGCCCGGACCTCGAGAGGCCGACAAAGTCGGCAGACGGCAAGCCGTCTAAACATACAACAAACGAAATAGAAAATATAACAAAAATTACATCAAAATAGCACCCTAAGTAAACCCGGAAAAAACCCAAGACCTAAGCAAACTAGCGGACACATCATCGAGAGTAAGGAAGTCGTCGCGGAGAAGTGGATAGCGAGCGCATGGGACAGCACTAGCTGACACGATGTCTCGCCGCCGGAAAGACGGAAAGCAGAAATCCTCGTAAGGCAAAGGCGACACCTGGGGAAGTGTGGATCACACGACGTTCCCCCCACCTGGATGAGGGATCTTCGGAGACCACAAACACCACCAACACGATCACGTCGATCAACCAGGGCCGCAGAACTGCTCCTCAACCGAAACTAACCACTAACCAACAGACGAACACCAAACCACACGAGTAAATGAAGCACAATCGCAAGGAGGACGAAGAGCGCGGGAAGAATCCGGAATTACTTAGAATATGTAAACATAACCCTTTATATATTTTTTAATTGATTATATATAAATATATAACACTTATGAATTGATTATTTTAACTTTATTTTAATTTTTTATTTCCCATTATTTTCGAGCTGCTCTGGGCCCAAGGCAACAGCCCGAAAAGGTGATTGAATCCCTAACCCCAGAACGAACAGCCAAAGGGGATGACGGGGAAGGGACAACGCAGTCGCAGCAGACAGCCGGAGAAGGCCACGGCGCACACCGTAGTAGCCAACCAGCCGGACAACGACGGCCACAAAATCGACCAACGAAGCAACAGCACCCAGATCGACCGGTCGGACAGCAAAGGCGATAGAAAAATCGTAGGTCAGAGAAGGGGAGGCCGGTGGAGACGGGCACCAAAACCAAACCCCACCAGGACGACACCCTCGAACGCACCGACGAACGACAGCCCACAAAGACAACCGGCTACCGTTCAAAAGAAACGACGAAGGGGCGCCAATTAGGGGCGGAAACGCCGAGATAGCGCCCTCGCCCATAGGAAGAAGACAGAGCCCCAAAAGGGGAAATCAGAGGCGCCGACGCCGGAGGATCCAGATCCCCAAAGCCCGGACCGGAAATCGCAAGACTCCGAAGAGGGAGAAGGGGAAGAGACCCTGGGCAGTCGACGGAGAGTGGTCAGGCGCCACACAGGCGGCCAGAACCACCCGGCGGAACCGACTACCGAGGGCACAAATCGCCACCGAGAACAACGTCCTCCGAGGACAAAATCAGCCGAAGGACAGAGTCCGAGGACAAATTCTGACCGCCGAGGACAAAATCCGAGAACAAATTTCAGCCCTCGGAACAAGTTCCGACGAGACAAAGGCCGAGACTCTCCGAAGCGAGGGGATTGGGCTCTCCGAAGAGAGATTTGGGCTCTCCGAGGAGAGATTTGGGCTCTCAAGAGAGAGATTTAGTCGGAGATATTGTTCGATGCTCATCGGACCACCGCCATGGGAGGCTTACTTCCACCGCCATGGGAGGCCGAAGGAGTTTTTAGTATGTGTATATATATAGTTTGTATATATATTACATACGTACACACTATAATATATATTTCGTACACACTGTAATACTATATAATGTGTATATATATACTACATACTGTAATTTAGTCATATATAGATATACACTACATCCTCCAATGTAAGACCATATATATGCACACTGCATCGGTGTTTATATACATGTACACACGTATATATGTGTACGCATATATGAGAACCTGCAAAATATAAAAAATTATACATATATATTTATTACGCCTTTGAGAATCGCAATATATTTATAAAAAAATTGGAGTTTTTTTAATAGTTTTTTTATTTGAGGGACAAGGCCCGTCCCGTCCCGGTCCCGTCCCGGTCCCGGTCCTGTCCCGCAAAAATGATGCGGGATGACCTCCGTCCCGTCCCGGTCCCGTCCCGTCCCGTCCCACACCCACCCCTAGGTTTAACATTAGATGAATTAATCAAAAAGTAATTATATCCATGCATTCAAGTCATTATTAAAATGAAAAACGATGTTATAAATTATTAAAGACATCGGTTATAAACCGATGTGGTAAAGTTGGGATCTTTAACACCACCCACTAACACGTCGAATTTTTTTTTTGATTAACATCGGTTTATACCCGATGTCTATGAACAAAATTCTAGTAGTGCATCCTCACTAGACGTTCTTTGGGTCGACTCCTCCATTGACGGAGCGAGATGGAGGCGCACACAGGGGGACTCGAGAGGGGCTGAAGAGATCGAGATGGTGTAAGAAGGGGAAAACGAGAGAGACAGAGAGATACAGAGAGCGGCGTTGCTGCTTTGCCTCTCTTTTAGATAAGAAGAGACAAGGATAGGGTTGAGGGTTTTTTTCATATAAATTGGACCTTACTTTTTTAAATTTATTATTCATAAAAAAATACAATGAATTAAAAAATAATTACCATGCAATATTTGATTTGAATGTTATCGCAAGTTTAAACATAATAAAAATTTAAAATTTAAAAATATATATTATAATTAATTTTTCTTAAATAATATTTTAAATTAAAGATATTTTAGATTTTCAATTTATATGGAACGACAAGGTAAAATGTAATGATAATTACAAACTTTATCAAGTTTATATTTTTAAATTTATACTTTTTTTTCATAGCCTTTTTTTTTAACATTACATGCAATTTTAAATTTTTTTTAGCTAGTGTTACAATAGAGAGGAAAAGGTGTTGCTTATACAAAAGTGTTACATTATTCTAGATAATGTTATATATAATGTAACATAATTTGTGCAAATGTAACAATTTGTTAATGTAGATTCAAATGTGTTACAATAGACACATAAGGTAACAATTTATAAAAATGTTACATTAGGCTTAGAAATGTAGTAGTGTTTGTATATGGTTTAGACAATTTATACCATATGGTTCAGACCATTTATACTATATGGTTCAGACCGAAACCCGATTCACTCGAACTAGTTTAGACTGAAACCCAATTCACCCAAACTGAATAGGACCCGAAAATCCGATTATATCCGATAAAATAATGTCCGAATAAACCCGATAAGAACCCGACCAGGACCGAATTATCATCACACCTGATGTCCACCTGAGTTTGATATGAACCGAAACCAAATAACTCGACAAGGCCCGCATTTTCATCACACCCGATATCAATCCGAGTTTGATATGAACTAAAACCAAATAACCCAACATGAACCTGCCCCGATTGTCCAGACTGCCTCCTCCAAAGTTACATGTATTGAATAACACAAATAAATTTCAACATGTATTGATCTTGCATTCTCTATATCTCCACATTTATCCGTCTATTATTTTTATCTTTTAAAAAAAATATTAGTCTTATTTAAAATTTGGATATTAAATTTACATTTTTATTCTTGTTATTATTGTAAAATGGCTATAATGATTTACTATATGACTATAATGTCTGCATCCGCTATCTTTGTTTGTATTGTTTTGGATCTCTTGAAAACACCCTCTTGATTAATCGAAGAAAGGATGGGTATATCTTTGACCCTTTCGATCCCGTTTTTGTGGGACATATTGGGTTTCTATTATTTTTTTTTATAGTAGGCAAATATTAGGAGGGTTTTACGGAAACCGTGAAACACCTTCTTGATCATCCTGCAGGAAGATGATGGAATACAAGTCCCTATTAAAAGGGAGAGTCAAGCTATGACTAACACTACCATCTCTAGCTATGTAGTCGGCTACTCTATTGGCTTCTCTGTAGCAACGTCTAAATTCAATATAGTCGAAACTGGTAGCCATTGAATGGATCTTTTCCACTTGATGCATGTTTTCTCATCTGATGTTGCCTTTCTCCTTAATATTGCCTTGATTAGACCTTGGTTTTCGCCTTCTATAATAATTTTCCGAAGACCTTTCCTTGTCGCTTGATCCGGTCCTAGACAAACTGCATCAGCCTATAACATTACCCTTGGAGTCTTTGATGACCCCCCCCCCCCCCCAAACACACACACACACACTTGACAATTGCCCGTGGGTTTAACCGAGTCATCTACAATGATTTTGTAGATAGCCCCCTCTGGTCTGATCCAATTGATTTTCCTACGCTTTATTTTTTGTTTGTTTTGTGGTGACTCAGTCTCGCAATTTTTCCAATTGTTGGAATTATTAATAATTCGATGTATTCGATGTATTACATTTGGTGGATTTTTGTTCTTGAATATTGGGTTTCTATTGTTGTTGAAAAGAAATCTATTGTGCATGATGTGGAGAGGGTTTATTTATCCTTGTAATATGTGTAGGTTATTAAACTTGTAGTTTCACCTAATAAGATCTCCCTTATAATAACCGAAACAACATCTATATAAAAAATGTATCACGTGTAAACTTGTCAATCAGGTCATTTTGATTGGGTTCATGTTCGGGTTATACAAGTCTCGAGTAAATCGGGTTTCGAATCAATTGGATCACAAGTCACTTTGGACCAAGCCAAATCGGGTTTGTTCCGATTTTGAATCGACTCAATGGTTCAAAAACTCGAACTTTTCAAATACTTTTTAAGAATATTAAAATATTATTAAAATAAAATTATAATACTTTTTAAATCGACCCAAGCCTCATTACAACCATATAAAAAGACCTCTTGATAATTCTTGTTTGCTTTTGACATTTTTGATGGAGATCATAATATAAAATGTCAATATTTATTTAACTTTTTGCATATAGGATTAAGTTGAGATATGTACTTTAAAGCCTAAATACTTTGAGAGCAAGAGAGAAACACATTATCACGGTGAGTTTGGACTAAATTTGCTTTAACTTTTGGATCACGCATATACTTGATAAGATGTGTGTTCTCTTACTCATGGCTCCTACCACTTGATGTTGCTTGAAGATCTTATTTGTGGGATGATTTATCCTATATTTTCTTTTCATTGCTTGAGGACAAGCAAAATGTTAAGTGTGTGGGTATTTGATGATGCATAGTTTGAAATACATAATAGGATAGTTTTAGGTGTATTTGCATTGTAATATATCCCTCATATTCTAGTTATTTTAGTGCATTACACTCTTTGTTGAAGAAGTCGGAATCTACACTATTTTAGTGATTTTATGCAGATTTGTGGATCCGACATGTTGGAGAAGCAAGGCAACGAAGCCGGAAGAGAAATTGAAGAAGGAAACATCAAGGAAGAAGTGGGGAAAGAAGAATCATAAAAGAAGAGAAGACAAGATGGAAAAAAGAAAGGGACGAACAACATCCGCTAGGAGCCGTGAGGACAAGCGTCGAGCACTCACCCAACAGACACAACAAGATAGGGACACCACAGAGCACGTAGTGTCCGCTGCCAGTGGAAGCCAGCGGTTACCGAGCGGATCCTAGGGTTTTGCTGACGGCGGATTTGCTTAATCCCCAAGCACGAAATCTTATCTGATAGAAAATTCTTTCCTATCCAAATTCGGTCGATCTAGGGTTTTCGGAAACCATTTGAGCCCTATAAATATCTAGGTTTTCTATGAGTTAATCACCACTTAGAACCTATTCCGCCTCCCGCTTAGGGCGAACCACTTTGCATCGTTCTACTTTCGTTTCATATTTCATTCTAAAACATTCATGCTAGGCTGATCTCTTGTTGTTTTACTCGCGATTCAAGACATTGGTTTAGTGTATCGTGAGAGCTGAATTCTAGGTTTTATCTATCTATAGTACGTATTTCATCTCCTTTATACTTTATTGTTAATATTGTGATTGTATCTTGACTCACGAACTAGATAGAATTGCATCATGCTAGGGTTTCGACTACCTTCGCTTTGAAGGTCGAAATCCAATAGTGGCAAACACATCCTGTAGGAACGGTTTGGGAAACTAGATTGTGTAGGGATATTGATGTGTTGATTGTAGGTACTTTTAGTGGAAGCGGTGGATGGGTTGACAACCAGTTGAGAAGCTGAAGAGACGGGGGTATCCAATCAAGATGTTCTTATATTCTGGGACATATTGCTATTGGCCCCATGTAGAGTAAATGAGCTAGGCGGTGATCAAAAAGGACAACCTACCTAATTATGTACATAAACCGGAACCGAAGTAATAAGAAGAAGCCCAAGGATCAAGAAACCAACCATGTTGAGATGAGCAGGTGAAAACCATCCACATATCTATCTTGCTCTCTTTAATTACAATTGCTTTGTTACTTTGATTGCGCTACTAGGTACTTCTCTTCTACCAATTCTCTCTCTCTCTAAAATCTACTTTTACTTGCTCTGTTCTCTCATCTCTATTCTTATTGTTGGAAAGAGAACCACTAATCTCACGCTCTCTATGAGATCGACACATGTGATTAACTGCTATACTAGGACTTGAGTGTAGGTATTTTCTTGATGAGATTCAACGACTGATTTATCGCTCGTCGACACCCATCTGTTGGAATACAAAAGGAATGGGGGAGCATCATGTCAATGGTCATCGACGTCAATGGGCAACAGTAAATGTAATAAATTTTGGACAGATAACTGGTTATCGATAGAACCCATTATCCAAAATGTTGTTTGCCCTGTTGATGAATACAAAGAAACAATAGTGAGCGACTACATTCTTGGAGGAAAGTGTGAAAGAAAAGTTGGGAACACACCTTACCAACACCATAGTGGAGGACATTACAAATATCCCGCTACCGACCAATCAATTTGACGATACATTATATTGATGGCCGGATAGAAACGGATGGTTTATAACAGTCATGGCATATAGACTCATAACCAATGAAGATAAGATGGTACTTGATGATAACTCGTGGACTTGGACAGTTAACACCCCACCTAATATAAAAAATTTCATGTGGAAATTAGGCCACTAGGGCCTCCCCACTACTACTAGACTAGCTTAAAGAGGAACACATATACCAACTACGTGTGTCTTCTTCAACAACATGGTCGAGGATGATGTGCATATCTTCCTTGAATGCAATTGTAATAACGGAAATAAGGCCCCGCTTGGTATGAATGCTGGAATCGGAATGATAATCGGAATTGGAATGGAATTAGAAAATCGTAATGATCCATTACTAGAGCTAGTTGTTTGGTATGTTGTCGGAATGAACAATTCCTAAATTAATAATAAATATAATAATAATAATAATAATAATAATAATAATAATAATAATAATAATAATAATAAATAGTGATAAATATTATTATTTTTATTAACAACTGAAATGAAAAATATATATTAGATAACAAAATAGCGACCAAATAATACTAGTAATAGTAGACTAATAATAATAGTAATAATAATAATAATAATAATAATAATAATAATAATAATAATAATAATAATAATAATAATAATAATAATAATAATAATAATAATAAATAGTGATAAACATTATTATTGTTATCAGCAGGTGACGCTCTCTTTTATGCTTTTTTGGCTTCACGTTTGCAGTCTGGTGACCTGCAGATTAAGCTTCTCCAACATACTAATGTCACAACATCTGGATGTGCCTTCGATGATGTCGTACGTGTCTTCAACACAAAGGTAGGCTCTGATATTCTGATTAATCCAAGTGAGATCGTTGCCCCCAAACTCATGAAGAAACTGGCAGACATATATTTCACATGGGTTACGAAAGATGCAGAGAATACTTTTTCCCTGTCACCGCGTCAGATTGCTTTGTGGAGTTCCCAGCGTGGAGATCATGCTACTGACTGGATTTGGGTTGTCCCGATCTCAGGGTTGGGCCAAACTATTAATGGTAAGACATATCGTTGTGTCTTGTGCTATCGATTGGGCATCCCTTTGTTTTCCATTTCAGGGCCCTGTTGTGCTTGCTCCAGGGTTTTTGAGGGAGACATTTTTGGAGATCATACTATTTCATGTGCAGGTATTGTGGGGATTAAACATCGTCATAATGTTGTGCCTGTCCGTGACACTTTGATAAATGTCTGTTGTCGTTCTGGGATCTCTGTTAGTAAAGAGGTTGATATTGGCTTGTGTGGGGGAGACGGGAAGGCTCTCCGACATGCGGACATCCTTCTTTACACGTGGGAAGATGGGATGGATGGTTGTGTTGATCTCACAAGATCATCTCCTTTGACGCAATTTCGGATGGCTGATTTTGTCCCATGCCCTGTGATCGAGGCAGCTCGTCGTAAGCGGGTCAAGTATCTAGCCAAGTGCAAAGCCATTGGGTATGGTTTCTTACCCTTCTCTTTCTCTGTGGTATGGGAACTTGAGTTAGACGCGATAGCTCTTTTTAAAGGGATCCAGAAATTCTCTCAAACTCAAGATATTGGGGCTCGAAATGCGGCTCATGTTTTCACTAGGGTGGGGTTTTCTATTGCTAAAGGAGTGGGGGCCCATATTGTTTCTCGGCTCCCCGCTAATTCTCTGTAAATTTATTACTATTATTATTATTATTATGATTATTATGATTAAAAAAATAATAATAATAGAAAACTAATATATACATATATATATATATCAAATAATAAAATACTAATAAAAATAATAGTATTAATAGAAATATATTATTATTATTATTATTAAAAATAATAATATAATATAATATAATATAATATGATGATGATGATGATGATGATGATGATGATGATGATGATGATGATGATGATGATGATGATGATGATGATGATGATGATGATGATGACGACGACGACGACGACGGGGAATTGATGGGATTTATGGGTTGAAATTGAGGATTACCTAGTATTTTGATGGGAATGAAATTGACTACAAAATTGGAAATGGATTATTCCCGGGAATCATTATGATTCCAAATTTTTATCATACCAAATATTTAAATCAGGAATCATCCATTACGATTCCCAGTTTTTATTACCTGTAATGGATACCAAAAAAGCCCTAAGTGTATGAAGACGAAAGATTGCAACGACATACAAACTCTTATTAATCAATCCAGAGACATAAGATCAATCTTGACACTACTAGGAAAGCGACTGAACAATGAGGACAAACAGACTTTAGCGTTCACTTGGTGGAAAATATGGTATATCAGAAATCAAATCACGTTTAGAAATGAAGCACCGCCATCCACCGCAACAATGGAGCAGATGATAAGAACACAGAGAGAGAATTGGAAAAAAAAATACATGTCAGTTTAAAGAAGACGTGTCAAACGACAAGAGACAAATAGACAATATAAGAAAATCAAGAAATCGGGAAAAGAAGAGAGCTAACACAAAATGGAGAAGACCTTGTATCGAAACTTTCAAGATGAACTTTGATGGATCTATAGTATTGAATAAGGAAAAATTAATTAAAATACCTCCACCTTTGGGGATATGGTAAAAATATATCATAAACTTTCAAATGTAATAAAAATATCCCGATCTTTGAGAGTAGTGGTAATATATTACTATAGGTTTTCTCATGGGTAAAAAATGCTGACAAAGCAGCCTACGTGGAATTTTTTTTTTTGACAGGGCAGCCTAAGTGGAAGCCTTTTTACAAATTAGCACTAAAATTGGGTTCTATTGAACGGTTTCTTTAAGAAGAAAAAAAGTTGGATCGGGTTCATACCCAACGACAGATTTTCATTTTTAATGATGAAAAAATCAACCTTAAACCTAGTCAAGCAACTGCCTCTCCTCAAATCTCAATCAACCTCCTTGAATCCACGCCAGTTGAAGAGGCGACCATGGAAGAAGATAAGAGGGAGAAAATGCATTAGGTATGAACCCGACCCAACTCTTTATTTTTATTTTTTTACCTAAGGAAACCATCCAAGAAAACTCTTGTCAAAAAAATTCACGTAGGCTATCATGTCAGTATTTTTTACCCGTGAGAAAAGTCGTGATAATATATTACCACTGCCCTCAAAGGTCGAGATATTTTTATTACATTTAAAAGTTTAGGATATATTTTTACCATACCTCCAGAGATGGGGGTATTTTAATTAATTTTCCTTATTGAATAATGATAGTACAGTTGGCTTCATCATTCTCAACTGGAAAGGGCAACCAATCACGATTGGATAAACAGGTGGGCAAACATATACCATTCTTGTCCAAAGCTCTGGCGCTAAAATAAGACCTAGAAGTAACGAAACTTATAATCTCGAAGTTCATCATTGAAGGAAACTCTCTTATAATCATAAATCACTTTAACAAAAACAGCAAATGTCCATGGAAAATAGAACTGCTCATCTTCAATGATAAAATTCTAATGTCAAACATGAGAGGTGTCTTTCTCTCATATTCCCCTATGACGACAACAGAGTGACACATCTTTACCGCTTTGTTAGGGTCTTGATACATACAATGACACAATTTTCGTGACCTTATCCGCAAAGATGTTCTTAGGTAGAATTTCTCTATCTGAAAACTATTTTCTAGCTATAACTTATTAAAAATATTTTAGACCCACGTTTATTAAAAATATTAATAAAAACTATTTTCTAACTATAATTTTATTTATATATGGATTTTTTTTTGTTGCTTTGTTTGAGTAGTATTCAAATTATCACCTTTCCAAAAAAAAAAACGGAAATTTCACGAGGTACCCCTGAGGTAACGCTTAATTCACTCGGTGACCAATTCTTTTACCTCTTTCACGAGGTACCCTTGAGGTTGTGTTTTGTTTCACCTCGTGCCCTTTCCGTTAAAAACACAACTAAGCCGTTAGTTGTTTAAAAGAAAAAAAGAAATTTATTTTATTTTTTCCCAAAGCGAAGAACAGAAGCCTTCGATCTTGCTGTACATGCGTAGATTCATGGTGTTTTGCTTAATTTGCTCCGTCGACGGCGTCGGAGTCACTCTTCAGTACAAATCCAGAGTCCGTAGTTGCTCCGGCGTCTGATTCATTCCTATAGTGCTCAAAATAACTTGGCACACTCCTCTGTTAATGTTGCTCTCCTCTTTGATGTTGTTGCTCCTAATTGGTCACTTCCAATTGATCATATCAAGTTATTTTAGGGGTTTTGAGTAATTGAACTCAAATCAAAGAGTCCGAGACGGTATAGAATTGAAATTTCAATTTCAGCCTCGAGATTTTTGATTTGGGAAGGAAATTGGGGAAAGTTTTCAAACCCTAGAAGCAACAGATTATACCCTTAAATTCCCTGATTTTAGACCGGTTTAACTTTGAAGGGTTTGAAATTTTGGAGGAATTTGTATACAGAGCCACTAGAGTTGTAGAGGGGAAGAAGATGGAGAGGGTGGCGGATGTGGAGGGGTGTCTTGGTGGCCATGGTCACGACGGCGAATTTTTAGGGTTCCGATCCCGATTGAAATTGACGCTAAAAAATATCAGGTTTCGCCGTCCCGGCGACCAACAGCCCCAACGCCGGCGACCAACAGCCCCAACGCCGGCGACTCCCCCTCCAGCAGCCTGGCCCTCCTCTGCGAGCCTGTGCTGTTCGACTTTCCTCTGTGCAGCGTGTTCTTCTTTCCCCCTTTTTTTTTGAGGAAATTATTTCCCCCTTTGGTTTCAATTGAATTAAATTGATTTTTTTTTAATTTACAAGTTAACGGAACCGTTAAAATAAATAGGGAAGAGCACGAGGTGAAACAAAACACAACCTCAGGGGTACCACGTGAAAGAGGTAAAAGAATTAGTCACCGCGTGAATTAAGCGATACCTCAGGGGTACCTCGTGAAATTTCCGGAAAAAAAATGTTTGGCCGTCACTGGCACGAACTTTAGGGGTGGTTGCACTCACTGGCACAAACTTTAAAAAATACAAAAATAATCACCAACTTTGGGGTTTAGTTGCGGTTAGTGGCACATACCCCGTATCTCGCTAATGTGGACTAGTGAGGGTGCTTACATGGAATTTTTTTTAATTAAAAAGGCATATAGCGAGATACGAAGTATGAATTAGTGAGAATGCTTACATGATTTTTTTTAAATAAAAATATATAACATAAAGATGTGCCCAAATTATGAAACTAGCTAGGTTCCATTTTTATTTTTTATTTCATGTAATTCCAAATCAAAGATAATTGTGAAAAATATAACATTTGCACATTAAAATAACTAGTACCAAATTTTAATTTCCAAATGTTAAATTTGTCACAATTATCTTTGATTTGGAATTACATGAAATAAAAAATAAAATTGGAACCTAACTAGTTTCATAATTTGGACACATCTTTTATGTCTTTTGATTTAAAAATAAATAAATCATGTAAGCATTCTCACTAATCCATATCTCGCTATATACCTTTTTAATTAAAAAAAATTTCATGTAATCACCCCCACTAGTCCAAATTAGCGAGATAGGGGGTATGTGCCACCGAACGCAACTAAACCCCAAAGTTGGTGATTATTTTTGTATTTTTTTAAGTTCGTGCCACTGAGTGCAACTATGTCTAAAGTTCGTGCTATTTTATGCAATTTGCCCTATATGATATGACTGTTTTTCTTCAATTGGTTTTCTTGGTGCAAACTAGAAAGCATGAGAGTTATGTACAATATATTGCAATCAACAAAGAAGCAGACCGATGAATCTGTAGCTTTTGAGCTCCAACTAAACTGGCTCCCCTGATGTTAAAAATATGCAAAATTGTTGCCGCAACGTCAAAAACGTCGCCCCCTGGTATTGAAGTTATCCTGTAACTTGTTCATAACCGACAACTCCATCTTCTGCAGTTCACTCGATGCAAAACAAAGGGGGATTGATAAGATGCCCCTTCAATCAAGAATTTGGGTTACGACACCGAGTGCAACAGTTCTCCCTGAGGTCCGCAAGAATACTCTCCCGAGAGGCTTGCAATTTGAGAACTCATCCACACAAACTGCTCCTTGTAGGCCCACCTGAAAATCATACATATGTGCTGAAATTGGTACTCCGAATATGATACATGAGATTTTATTTTGGGGGCGACATAAAATGTTCAGCATCTGCCTCACCTCTATGACTGCATTCTGCTTCGACAGCAAGCAGCGCGGTGACTTTTTCGTCACTTTTCCAGTCTTGGGATCAAGCAACGAGTTTATCTTCACAATATGTGCAGCCTCCTTTGCGTGGTGTATATGAAACTCCAACTGCATAATGTGAATACATTTTTAACTGAACAAGGCTAGAGAAAGGAACTGGGATTTTGATGGGGTTAAAAATGCAATCTTGGCTTAAATTAGGTTAAATGAATGCCTTGATGAGTATAATTATGTGATTATGGAAGTTGTCTTACTTGAGATCCGACAAGAATAGGAGTAACCAAATCCAACACGAGAACCTTCAACTCCAAACGTGCTGCTACTCTGATGGGAAAATATGGGTGACAAAGCACTCCCCCGGCCATCACTTGGCCGACATCTACACCCTGTATACTGACAGCTATGTTGTCTCCTGCTCTTGCGACAGAACAAGGCTTCGCATTGCATTCTATAGACCGCACCGTTCCTATTTCTCCCAATGGCATGACAAGAACCTGGATGCATTCAACAGCATTCAATTAAGAAACTAATGTATTCCTTTGCCCGATTCTCCTTGTGACCGCTTATGAGAAGCTGACAGATGGCAAAATTATTCGGTGCTTTACAGTACTATCAATGACATGCTATGCTAGGAGATGATGAAATTCTAACCTTACAACCACTTCTTAGGGCTCCTGCCTCCAGTTTACCACATACAGAAACTGGACCTGTTGAATGTGTTCGAACAAGATCACATATGGGCATCAGTAGGGGCTTCATGTACTCTCTTGTGGGAGGATGCAGTGAATCTATTGCTTCCAAGAGATGAGGTCCATCATACCTGCAGCATAAAATTACCATTCAATTCATTGTGGAATGATCCAGAAAATCAGCTTATTAGATTTTAGCACTTTTAAGGACTTCCAAATCACCTAATGTCGGTTTTACCGAGATATAAGAAATAGAAATTTCTATAAATCCACAATTCAGGTTCTACACTGAACTATGCGGGATAGAGATAAACTTGAGCATAATTTCCCTTGGTTGAAAAAGCTACTTGCCTACTTCCACATTCAGTAAGACGATACAACGAATCAACTCATATTGTTGGCAAGATTGTTCTCCTTTACGACACTGTTGCACACACAATAAAATCACCAAATTGGCCGAGTTCAATATTCCTCCAAATAAAATCACCAAATTGGCCGAGTTCAATATTCCTCCAGTTATGTTATTTCTTCTAAAAGAGCCAAAGAGACTGATTCCCCAAAATTATCAAATCCTTGACGCAAGAAAACTGACCAGGATTTCAAGCGTGTATCAGTAGCTGCTGCCACCATGTTCTGGTTTTCCATTGCACTCAATGGAACCCATGATACAAGAGAATCCTTGAAATTACACAAATGAAGAAACGATCCTAGTTGCCTCTTGATCGATTCAAACCGTTCATTTGAGTACTGCACTGCATCCATTTTGTTAACTGCAACTATAATCTGATCAACACCAAAACTCCGGATGAGCTGCGCATGTTCCCTTGTTTGACCTCCAGTAGCATCCAAACCAACTTCAAAAGAACCAAGTGATGCATCTACCACAAGAATGGCAGCATCTGCTTGTGTTGCACCAGATATCATATTCGGGACAAAATCCTTATGGCCAGGGGAATCAAGTATAACGACATGATACTTTTTGGTACTAAAATATGCAACAGCAACTGTCATTGTAATTCCTCTTTCTCTTTCTTCAGTGCTCTCATCAAGTGCCCATGCATAGGCAAAAGATCCCTTTCCCTGAGATCATGAAGCAGAAGAATGTAACTAATAAAAGATGAAAGCAAAATCGAAAAGCAGGCAACAAAATACAGATGGACATGTGAACTAGTATCCAACCACTAACCTGCATCTTCGCTTCTTTCTCATACTTGTGCATATCTTTCCGGGATATCTCCCCCAAAAGTTGTAAGAATCTTCCAGAAAGAGTTGATTTTCCAGAATCAACATGGCCAACCTGTCACCAACGTTGTACATTGACAGTTAATTTTGCTTGAACTAGAGAGCAGGAATACAACAAACAAAATGAAAGTAACATGACAGAAAATTGGGTCATCATGGGGGACTTTAATTCTATATTGAGATCCTGTGAAAGAAGGAATGGAAGACATGTCTACAAAGATTTATATTCATGGTTAATAAAGAATGGAATGACAGAAAATACTATTGCAGAGCACAGTTTCTCACACCCAAGCCATGTTGAGATCACTCTCAAATCATAGTGCAAGTTTTAGAAAAGCAAGCAACTACTCAAAGATCTTTCAAATTCTACAACATGTGTGTAGATCACTCTGAATTTCAAACCACAGTGGAAAGTGCATGGAGCTTTAATGGTTGGGGAACAACATAGTATGAACTATGCAAAAGAATGCATTAGCTAAAGCATCCCCTAAAAAAACTGAATAAAAATCACTTCTCACAAATTAGTGAACGTGCCTCAAAAGATGAAGAATAGTACGAAACAGTATTTGGGGCCTTCAGAGCTGATAGATTCACAGGAGTTGCTAGAATAAATGGAGAGTAAAGCACGGGCTACTAAGCTCAGAGACGCTGAGATGAAATTTAATGCACAGCTAGCTAAGACCAAGTATATTATGGAGGGAGACAAGTGCACAACTTACTTTCATGGACTCATGAAGAGAAACATGAAAAGAAATCACATCAGCTCAGTACAGAAAAGAGATGGAAATATGATTGTTTCTGAAATTGAAGTAGCACTTGAATTTGAGGAATAATAGGAGGAACTACTTGGATATGCTACAACCTGCAGGAAAGTTGAAGAACTATAGTATAGAATGGGGTTGTCGTACTCAGCTCTCTAACAAGGTGGAATTGGTTCAGGAAGTCTCAGATGAGGAAATAAAGATGAATCTATGGGGCATATGAGATGACAAGTCCCCTGAACCTGATGGCTTCACCTTTAAGTCCTTTAAGAAAACCTAGGACTTAACTGGGCCCTATGTGTACAGTGCAATTAAAGAATTTTTCAGAACAGGGGAGCTCCTAATTCAATTGAATCACACAGCTATATCACTAATTGCAAAGAAAACAGATGCAAGCAGAGTTGAGAACTACAGACCTATTTCTTACCTCAATGTAATATACAAGATCATCTCAAAAGTGCTAGATAGCAGACTCAGACCTCACCTCAGTACCCTAGTGTCACCATCTCAAGCAGGGTTTATCAGTGGTAGACTCATGGGGGAGAATGTAATGATGCTGCAGGAAATGCTGAGAAAATACGCTAGAAAGAGAATCAGCCCTAGATGCTTGATAAAAATTGATCTTAGGAATGCTTGTGATACACTATATTGGCCCTTACTATTAGATATGCTCACTAAACTCCAATTCCCTGAACTTTTCATCAAATGGATAACTCAGTGTGTTTGCTCTAGTACTTTCTCCTTGAACATCAATGGAAATTTGCAAGGCTATTCTCAAGGCAAAAGGGGTTAAGGCAAGGAGACCCCCTCTCCCATATGCTCTTTGTGCTATGTACATCCCAACTTCAGATTTCATCCAAAATGTAATAAGCTACAAGGGGAGATACACATTCTATGAGAATATAGGTAAACTGCCTCCAGAACTTTAAGGAATGCTCAGGTTTAGACATCAACGCTTCAAAGTCCTCCTATTGCACAGTAGAAGTTACAGAGGAGGATGAACAGAAACTTATTCAATGGACTGATTTCACAAAGGGTTCCTTCCCCTTCACCTATCTTGGCATAACGATCTCTTCAGGGAAGCTCCTTGTCTCTCAATTTTCTCCATTACTTGATAAATTTGCTAGCAAAATAAATGCATGGAATGCTAAAACTTTATCCTATGCGGGAAAAATTGAGCTCATAATATATGTTTTACAAGGGATAGAAGCTTTTTGGTTTTCCATAATCCCTGCTCCTACCACTGTTATCAAAAGAATCAATAGATTTTGTGTAAATTTTATGTGGAAATCCCCTAGAGTAAAATGGAGAGAAATATGTTTACCAAAGAATGAGGGTGGACAAGGTATAAGAAATCTCAAGGGATGGAACCTAGCTTTCTTTTGTAAAATCCTGTGGGACATTATAAGAAAGGACACCCTATGGATTAGATGGATACACCATGGATATTTAGCTAGGATTTCTGTATGGGAATGGGAAATTCATAAAGTGAATGACTCACCTCTCATCAAAAGAATCATTGATGCTCGGAACATCCTTCTTCAACTTGAAGGTACACCTAACCAAGCACAGGAAATGCTACTGAAGTGGAGTCCAAATGGAAAGCTGAGCATGACACATATATATAATGCCATAAGAACTAGAGGATACAGGCAACCTTGGAGTTCACTAATATGGGACAACAAAATAACCCCAAAACACTTCTTCATAGCCTGGGTAGCAGCAAAAAAGAAGCTAGCAACAAAGGATAAAATCACATACAGGGAGATTGACTATACTTGTTCTCTTTGTAATGTTGCATCAGAAACTAGCTCCCACCTATTCTTCACTTGTCCTTATACCTCTGCTGTTTGGTTGCAGATTAGACTATGGCTGGGAATTAGAAGAACCATGAGCACACTTGACAGTGCAATCAAATGGATAAAGAAGGACAATAAAGGAACTGGATGGACAAGCAAAGAAAGGAAAATTGCCCTGGGAGCCACTATTTACTACATATGGACACACAGAAATATTAAGTGTTTTGAGAACAAAATGAAGACAACAGATGAGCTCGTGAACCAAATCAAAACACATGTGTACAAAGTACTCCATACCTCATATCCAGTAGTATTCACTCAATCAAGGAGGCTGCTAGAGACTAGTGAGAGGAATGGCGCAATCCAAGGGCAAATCTAAGAAGGAAACAACAAGTGAAGACCACAAGTGGCTAACGCGACCCTGAGGATAACTTTTGCTTAAGGTCTAGTTAGCTTTGTAGATCAGAGTTCAGCCTACTCACTTTTGTAATGCTGAGATCTAGTTATATGGATGTGCATGTTCTTATTTTACAAGGAATTTAGGGGGTACTAATGTACTTTTTTGCAGCATCCTTGATGGCATAGCCGAAGGGGATGCTTCAATTCACTACATTAAGGTTTGTGTCCGAGTTCTGATATCTTTGGCTTGATGAGAATGGATCCACACATGGACTTTGTCCACAAAACCCCTACTATATAGCATAGCCTCGTGGAATAGTTTCCATGGGATGAAGGTTAGCACAAGAGGTGTAAACCTCATTTTGGCACAAAAGAACAATATGGTACCCTCTACCTTCTTGTAAATATTTCCTTAAGTTTACAATATATTTTAACCTTAAATTTTTTTTTTAAAAAAAAAACCATGACAGAAACTTTGCAAACAAGTAGAGAAAATACTAAATCATCTAAAAGAAAAGACAAACGACCCATAGGAAAACATTAGGAAAGTTCATCAAACAGAATAAAGGGGAATTAATGTGCAGCGAAACTCTTCCCAACTTTTTGTTAATTAAATCTGACCATTGCTAGGTAATAAAGCATATGGTTTCACTTCAAAATTATAAGAAAATATTTCATATCTTTTTTTCCCCAATCAATCAGGCTACTAAAGCATAGAATATTGAATGATGCTTTAATGCAATTATTGAATCTTTCAGTAGTAGCCAAAATTTTACGTTGGTCATAATAGTTTAAATTTAGAAGTGAAAACTGAATTTAATAATGCAGTTGTTTTCTATTGGTCTTACATCAATGTAGAAGTGCACCATGAAATGACATCCAAAGTCAACAAGAGAAAATAATAAAGAATGATGCCACACATAAATTGTTCTTTTCATATCGGGGGCACTGCATGAATTTGAAAAGGTTGTTTTCCACGATGTAAAAAAGTCCAAAATCTCACGAGAACCATGTAGGAATTTCCTTAAATTCTTTTAAAAGAAAAGTAAAAATAGCTGAAGTTGTTCACTTACAATAGCAAGATTTAGTTGAGCCATACGATCTACCCGTTCATCAGGAAACATCCATTTCTCGGTTTTGTATTGTGAAGTGTTAGATTTCCCACTAATGCTATGCTTTGATGACTCAGATTTCACGTTCAAGGTCATGTTTTCCATACTGTTGGTGAGACTCTTGGGCTTGTGTCCAGTTCCTTGGGAACTGGTTTCCTTTGTGATGTTGGGTTCCACTTTTGCAGTGAGAACAGGGAAGCCATCTTGAATTGTCGAACTTGATGGAGCCTCAGCATCATAATTGCTATCTCTGATGCTTGACCTCCCTTTCTTCAATGAAGGGGCATTACTCTTTTTTTGCATGCTATCATGTTCTTTGACTTTACTCAAATGGTCACTCTTTTTAGCATTAGGCTGAGCTCTTATGGATGTGTTCTTCTCTACTGGAAGAGACCCTGTACAATACAAGATCACTATCTTAATAAGTAAATATGACCGCAAAAGAACGACCGAAAAGTTATACAATACTTCTTACGAATATCTTGTGTTTATATGCTTTCATTCAAAGGTAATATCTTTGTGAATATCAATATGATTTCAAAATAGCTAAAAATCCATGAACTAATCAGCAAAGAAATTTGTGCACATGCTAAGGTCCTCCTTAGCATATGTTAAGTTTTGGCCCTTAATTCTATAGTTTATTACACTTGTAAGGAAACAAAAAGGTCATGCATGTAAATGTTATAAAGACACCTGATTATTGCGTTATTGTGATTATTAAGGACCGCAAGGAGCGTTTACTCGCCAAGTGCAAATTTGTCACTCGGTTGGATTTGGCTTGTAGGGATTTTTGTCCTTGTAAATGGGACGAAAGTTTTGATTCCGATTCAATAGTATATATTTAAGAAACTGCTAAGCATGATGTCATGAACGCTGTCTAATTAAAGCAAAAGACATGGGCCATCCTTTTAACTCAGTGAACTCACTTCCTATCCAAAACCCAAACAAGCACAAAGAAGATGAAAGGAACTACAGAGACAAAATCCATCATTACACCGAAGTTAATCTCAAACAAAATAGAAAAAACTACAAATATAGCACATATTCTTCTTTTCAAAGCTAAAAATAGAGTCAAGGATGAAACAGAATAGAGAGGTCCCAATTCACTATGCTTGTAGTTGTAAGGAATGAGAAGTTTTGTAAAATATGAACTCGTTATTCCAGAAAATGATTTTTTCACACTAACATCAAAAGTATTACCTCGTGGATTTTTTAACGAACTCAATCGACTAGAGACAAGGTCATCAGGTGACGGAATATCAAACTTGAAAGGAACTGAAATGAAGACCATCAAAACCAAGGTGAATAGAGTGATAGAACTGGAAATTAATTATTAACTAATGGTAATCTTGGAGAAATGAGAACTGTATACAAGATATTACATCATCTAAATCAATGGAATATAGCTCTGAAACATATCACGCACCTATATCCGCACGGTGACTGTTATAAGACCCCAAAACATTATGACATTCATGAGAATATCCAGGAATTTTCCCAAACTCGCTGCACATATAGCCTCCTGTCACAAAATTATCATTCTGATGTCGAAATATTACAGCCTTTTTTGGCGTCTGATGTGGCAATGATGTAAAGAGAGACTTGGCCAGGCGTGAAACTCCAGAATCTGGGAACATACCATCAACTGCATAAAAGAGATCTAAGCTATAAGAGGCCGCTTAATGTGAAACCTCCAGAAAGAAAAAAAAAAAAAAAAGCACAATAGATTTCATGATTGAAATCACTGCCCATATCTCCACCTCTAAAAGATTGATTGATGGAGATAGCCAGATAGGGAGGTTCATTCATTCACCTGACTTAAATGCCAAATAATTGCTCAAACCAGTGTACCAAAATAACCTTCATCGTTAGAATGGCCAGCCTTACACAGGAAGTTGTTTTTAGTGATTAACGATCAGTCGATAACATACATCATCACAAGGAGAGTGGAATGGGCAGAAAAGTATTGAGGAAGATGGGGGTCTTGAGGTAGTGTGTAGGGAATACTAAGATATGAGAAAGAGGAGGCATAGGGCCAAAATGAGGAAACTTTCGGATAAAGGAAGGCCATCTAATCCATTTTCAGCCAAACTGCTGAAAAAGAAAAATGTCTTAAATTAAATTTTTGTTTATCAGCATGCAATAAAAAGTTTGGTTTATCCTCAACAAACATAAAACATTAATAACAAATATAGCTTCCTGTTTTCTTTTATGTACCCAATTTTGTCAGTCAAGTCTAGAAGTACACAGAGATTGCTTTTACAACAGAAAATGGTGCACACTAGGGCATTGATGTACCAATAGACATCATTTGTAGTAACTCCTTTAGATTATTATTTCTCAATAACTTGCATTACCTGTTTTCTTATCCAGTTTGTCACCACTGTTGAATGTAGGGGCTCTAAGAACTCCACATATGTCACAACAGGGCATACTCTCATCATTGTCATATGTGCATACGGAACAGCTCCAAACCCCAGGCCCAATTTCATGCTTAGATCCCACCAATTCATGGTCTGCATGGAAAAGCATTAGTCAAAATGATAATTTTAGCAGAAACAACTGGAGGGAGAATCAAACATCAAGCTAGAGGCAGCATAAAAATACGCAGAAGGTTTAATAACAACACTAAAAATATCAATATCCATCAGATAAGCCAAATGAGTCTTTGATCCTTCAAAGATTCATTTACATTTTTTTCCATACAGATTGACAGCACAAATAGGAATCAGATGATTGTTAAGTGTTAACATTTGCATATTTAAAGGAATTAAAGCTTAAAAATAAAAACAACATTGCTGGAAAACAAAGAGGAAGACCAACTAACACCAGGCTGGGAACATTACGAATTTAGAGCATAAAATACATAATTCAAACACGTGTTGGACACAGTCAAATATTCACTTGCATAGTTGAATTGCATAAGAAAATTTATGGGCATATTCTACTTCACCCTGAAAAAATGGTTTAAAATGAAGAAAGGGAAATTATTTGGTAATAATCTATAATACTCCCTCTGATCTAAAATATTTGATGTTTTAGGTGAAATTTTTTTTTATCAATAATGTGTGATTTTTTAAAAGTAATAATTACACTTTATTTAAATTGTACTCTTTGTTTATATATTAACCAATAAAATTTGTGCATAATAAATGTGATTGGAGAGAGAATTATTTTAGAGGGTATATAAATGTAATTGAAATGTTTTTTTTTTATCAATAATGTTTGATGTTTTAAAAGTAATAATTACACTTTATTTACTTTTTCACTCTTTTCAACCTAAATTGTACTCTTTGTTTTTATATTAACCAATAAAATTTGTGAATAATAAATGTGATTTGAGGGAGAAAATTATTTTACAGAGTATATAAATGTAAATGAAATGTTTCTTAATTTTTGTGCCCGGGTCTAAAACATCAACCATTTTAGATCAGAGGGAGTATATATTTACTATACTAAAGCAATTGCTTAATATGCCACATGGCAATCTCTCAATAACGCATCCTAGGGTGTAATTTTCCTATTAATTCCAAGCTCACATTTAATCAATTCTAATGAAAATAATTATTGCATATTAATTATGTTAAATACCAACAATAATTTCACTAAGATACTTTCATCAACAACTAACATACGTTTTAATCTTGACATTTTAACCTGTTATGCCATTGTTTCTTCAAATTGTTGTTCGTTTATAAATTAAATCTTGAAATTTTAACCGGGCCTAGGCGGGTGACTAGACGTGCCTAGGCGGAAGGGGGCCGCCTAGCACCTACGCAGACCCTAGGTGGGATTTTTAGAAGAGTAGTTTCAATATAATATAATCTAATAACTTGTTAATGTCATTTTTAAAATTCTTTCAATTAATAACTTATTATTTCAATTAATCTATATATCCCATATTGTTTAAAAAAATGAGAAAGTGAGAGTTGATATATAAAATAAAGAGTTAAAATATAAACATATCGCACACATCTCAACATTTTTGTTAAGATCAAGTATAATATTTGTTTCTATTAGTTTTAATACTCCATCCGTTAATTGAAAACTTGTCATTTTACAAATCTACACACTTTTTAATAAAACAAACAAAAATACACTTATACCCCTAATTATTACAAGGGCAATTTTGTAAAGTGGATGGCAAAATACCTAAAATGACATGTTTTTCTTAACAAGATTTACATCCTAAAATGACATGTTTTTCTTAACCGAGGGAGTATATTGCTGGCAAGTCATTGTTCTACATGTTCATTAATATTTAAAATATTTTATCAAATATACAAAACATAATCTTAAAACTAATTAATTCTTAATTTTATCATAATATAATATAATATGCAATTTTAATTTAATTTTAAAATTAAAATTAAAATATATCGTGCATTCAAGGCACGTGAGCTATACTAGTATTTCTTCAATTTACATTCAATTGTTGAGTTTCCCTATCAAACAAACTAGGTAGATAAGGGGGCCATGTGGAGAGAAAGAAAGTCTGTTAGGCATGTGAGGGGGTTATGCTATAATCAAAGTATGAGGGGTTTATGCAATCATCACAGGGTGATGAGTACATCTTCATATCATAATTGGATGAACCGTTTCATTAGGTATGCCTGGATGTTTTGTAAAGAGGGCAATAGTCTTAGGCCAAGGAGTGTCTTCTTCTCCCGTTAACGGTCTCTTCTAGCCTCAGGTTGTGTTAAACTCTAAGTTCTGTGATTGTGTGTGTGTGTGCACGTGCGTGTGCTTGCCCTTTCATCCATCAGCATGTAAAGTGGAAGACTCTTTCACAAAAAAGTTAAAA
Organism: Persicaria tinctoria; assembly: GCA_037127255.1. NCBI lineage: Eukaryota > Viridiplantae > Streptophyta > Magnoliopsida > Caryophyllales > Polygonaceae > Persicaria > Persicaria tinctoria. The sequence goes on along the minus strand of JBANSL010000012.1, from coordinate 32,379,591 downwards.
ATAACCCGTGATGACTAGTGACAACGAGTGATGGCTGATGACAGTTAGACAATTATCAGTGATGATTGATAACGGTCAGACATTTGATCTAGCTCAATAAAAAATTCAATTTAATAATAGAAGTACCGAACAAATCTCCAAAATAGCTAATTTAATCCATGACTACATGCAGTATTCTCTGCCTTTTCGTTTTCTTTTATGGAACTAAACATTCTTTAAGCAATCAATCCTATGAGTTGCAAACTAATCCAACCCCAACATACAGATGGAGATGGGCTGACCAATCAGCCTAAGAAAGAAAATGAATTCCACCCACTTAGATAGAGTTTGACCTAGGCATAAATATTTTAGGAATACATGGGACCAATTATTGGCATTCTCAAGCAATCAAGCATCAGAATTTGGATACATCAACTCGTTACATTGCAGTCATACGGTGGGCTATAAATGGAGGTGCAATTATATGACCCCCAAAAGTACGTTTGGCAGCCCTAGTGCATCAAAAGGAAAATACATTTGGCAGTTAGCAGAATATTAAGTAAGACAAGCACAACATAGAAGGCACATAGATTGTAGAACACAGAATGAGAATGAATGAGAACAAAGGTAGAAGTAGTTAGAATTGCATAAAGATATATGCTAAAAATATATTAAAAAGCTTTTTCAAATGCTAATAATGTTCAGATTCATGCACTTTTACCAATAAAGATAACACAAAAACAAGCTCAAAGTAACACTGACCCTTTCCTTCATAGACACAATCATCGTCATAATCTTCATATTCATCATAACCATCATATTCTTTGTCATAGTCTAGCAGGTAGCCTGTTTTACGAGGCATGTTCCTAATAAAGAATAAAGGGTAAAGACACTGACAACAAGAGGAAATAATAATCTTTAGTCACAAGTCACAACATCAGAGTGACCGAAATAGTCCAGAAAAAGTAACAAACCTTAAATATTAACCTGCTAAATTGACCTCTTCTGTGAGAACACCTATAAATTATTTAAAGTGCATATAACCATTTTCTGGTACTGCGGATAGCTTGTCATTTACTCTCTATCATAGGCCTGCATAAAGGGTGAAAAATCCGAATCAATTCTTGAAAATTAACTGCAGATTTTGAACATTTAATAATAATAAAAAATACTAGTTCAATATGTACTGACCTCTGATAAATGCTAATTTACCTCACCCCACACGAGAAATGCAAATAAGGTTCTTGAATCTTTGTCATCATTTAGTTTTAATATAAAGATAAAGAGTTCGTTTTGATCACTTTTTTTGCATCATAATGCATGTGTTACGTTTTATAAGCACAAATATTTCTAAGTTGTGTTTTGATGAGAAGCCATAATACATTAAGAGTGTTTTTGTTAAGGAAACAGTGTGCTCCACGTATAAAGTAAACAGATGTTTACCAAACAATGGGTAAGATTAACATGGACGGCCTATTACATATAAATATGTAAACTTATCGTTGCCACACCATCAAGCACTGGTAGAATTATTACCTTTTTATTAGTCAAATGGCAGCCAAAAAAAGGTGCATAGAATTTTGCTGACAAATACTGCCAGAATAGTTCTTGCAATGCAATTTAGGTTTCTTTCCAATGTCAAAAGGCAGCCAAAAAAGACATGTAATAACTAGAGCATCTTCTAGAGACTTGCTATAAGCTGTAAAATATAATAACCCTGTTCTGATGGGAATGAAAAGTCTGAATAAACTTATATATATGTGTGTGCTGTAGTAGGAAACTTCTTAATACCTCGGCAAATTAGAGGTAGGGTGATATTGCTTGTCCATAAAGAATTCAACAATATACAGCATCTCTCTAGCTACATCTAATTCAAGTTAAGAAAACAAAGTTGCATAAGATTTTGCAAACAATTAAATCGTGAGAAGAAAGCATAGATCATGCATTCACTTCTACCAAACACCATGAAAATCTTATTAATGCAATATTTTAACTCAATTTAATTACCAACACTTGCACTATATAGAAAAAAGTGATCATGTAGTTCTGAGTTCTTTGGCATAAACAACTAAGGTTAGGAAGAGTGAATGATGCAAGATAAGGATATTAACAACTAAAAAAGAACTCTTGAAGAAATTAGCAACCAAATTAGATGTAAATTTGCAGTGCTAAGCTCTCAACCACTACTAACCAAAAACTAAGTCTTATTTAAGAAGGTAAAAATATTATAAGTGAGTAAGAGCCTATATAAAATTTTTTCAAGGTGAAGTAGCACATACACATTCATATTTAAGAAGGCCAAAGAAGGAAACACAAACACCAATCACTAATAACACAGATGGAAAAGAATATTGAACTATACTAGCAAATACTTCTCTCAATAGCAAGAATAAACCATAGATGACTTCAATACCTGAGCATAATTAACCGGGAACAAAAGATTTTCAAGAGTCAAGACTAAGTTTAACCCATAAAAATAACCAAGATGAAATTCAATTCTAATCCAAGCTCTAAATGTTATTAGATTGGCCAACATGCCATACCTTAACTCCTTTTGTGCATCATTCCATATAGTTGCAAGCATCCCTATATGAAATGACTTTTACTACTAGCTGTGTTCATCTCTATTCAGTAGGTATCTATATATCTATATACATATACTAAAACCAATGCGTAGCGTTCTATGTGGCGCGTTGTGGTTGATCATAGGGGGAAAATTAATAAAATAATACGTTGTTATAGTTTATAAAAAGTTATATAATTAAGCCACAATCTATCTATATATATTTAGTTAATTGATAAAAAATATAAGTAAAAAATATTGCATAGTCATACTTACCAAAAATATTAATAGATAAATTTTAGAATTACTTTTATCTTAAAATATGCAATCAACTTTAGAATTACTTTTATCTTGAAATGAGTATTGATTAAGAACCACATATATATATTAATCTTGAAATTATCAAATTAAAATAGAGGATCAGTCGCAGGGTTTTTCTAGCTAAGACAATTTGCGATCTAGGTAAATTTGGGATCTTTAATCAAGATTTGCTGAGTTTGGTATCATAGGGTGGACAATTAGTTACATTATATTGTTATTAAGTGTGCAACATGTTTAGACTTTAGACAACTTTGGTATTTGGTTTTTGCTAGGTTTAAAGTTGTTGTCTCTTCGAATGTTGAACCACGAGTTATAATGGGTCACGCATGGATGATACTTATGAGTTAAGTTATAGAGTCAATAGTCCAAATGGGATCATACGCCATGCATTTTCGTTCAATGTCGGAGAAAAAAATGTTGTCAAGTCACAAGTGGCACAAACCCGTGAAAAGATTCATAAAATTCAATTGTGATGCCTCAATTGTAAATACAAAAGGGTGTGGTATTGAAATTATTGCTTTAGATGAGGAGGGTCAAGAGCGCATTAGTGATGACAATTGCGCGGGCTATTCAAATAAGCTTAATTGTAACTCGGAAGTGGTAGAGGCGGAGACAATTCTTTATGTTTTTCTATGGCATGAGATAATGGTTTGGCACGTATCTTTGTGGATTATGTTTGTCATATTGTTAAATTCACTACCTTAGAATAAGAATCTTTTTGAGGAATGTGTGGGTTTATTTCGAAGAAGGTGATGTCCAAGACTAGAGATTTTTTGAGCTTGCGTGACTGCTCTTTTTTCAAGAGGCGGGCAATTCAATTAGAATTGTTCATATTTTCTACTCATTTATATTTTCATAGTTCTTCTTTACTTAGCAAAAAAAAAATTGTTTAAAATTTATAACAATTAATTGACGAAGGAGTTTTAATTTCATTTGAAAAACAATCTTATGGTGTTATTCAAATTTTTTTAAAAATAAACTATTTAAAAATTATCATAAGATTTAGATTATCTATTTTTTTTGTGGTTGATTAGCTATAAGAGAGTGCACATGTGATTGCAAACAGATAGAAATATGAGTCAATAGCATCAACAACTTGATTGATCAGTTTAAGTGGTTCTAGATGAAGACTGTCCCAGCAAGAAGCGATTTTACAACTCCTCTTAGCAGCCCTTTCTGTTAATACTTTATGATAGATGGATTGAAACTCTATTATCTAAAGTACAGCAACATTCATACAAATCTAAACATCTAGAAGACAATACTCGGTGAAGGAGAGACATGGAGAGAGTGAATTAGGTTAAACTTCAGATCCAAAACATGTAGAATTGGACAAGGATTTAATAGAATATTACTATTATGTTAAATCAAAACTCACCACGGAGAGGGAAAGACAAGTGACGAGCGTGGAAAGTCGACAGCAGCAACAAGATTCAGCACCAACTCAACAGCAACAGGGAGAGTGGGGGAAGGAGGCGTGGGGGAGCAACTCACTCCTCCTTTTCGACATTCGTTCAAAGCGGAGGCAAAGACGGCGAGAAGTAGCGAGATGGCGCGTTGACAACGCGGAGGCAAGGTGACCGAGACGGCGAGACGTCCCTCCTCCGTTTCTACTTCCTCTGACTCTGAGCCCTCTGACTCCGAGACGGCGAGACGGAGTGACGAGAGGTGGCGAGACAGTGAGACCTATCTCCTCTGTTTCTACTTCATATGAACCCTCGATTAGGGAACGAAGCTCTGATTTCGATTTGGGAATGAAGCTTTCATTTTGATCTGGGAACCTCGATTTGGAACGAAGCTTTGAGTCTGGTGATTTACAATTTTTTTTAATTTAATTAAAAAAAGTACGGAGTATCTAATATCACGGGCGTCGGACATATGGGCTATTTGAGTACATGATAACCCGGATTTTCAGTCCCGGGGTATTTGACGTGTTAGGGTCCAAATCCTCTGTCGCCGGATTTGTCCGACAAGGAGGAGGACAGAGGATTTGGATTTGTCTGACAAGGAGAGACAGAGGATTTGGCTCCCGTGTATTGGCCTCTAAACATATAAAAGCACAGCGTGTTCATAAATCTGGGTTATATAATTATTTTCAGTTTAGAAAAAAAAAATACGGAGTACAATCCATATATCCATATTTTTCATTTGAAATCACATTATAGTTCGGTGATTGTCCATCCAAGGTATTATGTTAACTAGTATAATTTTATCCCGTGTACGGAAAATACATTAATACAATATTGTAAATAATTGAGACAGATTCCAATAAATATAAAAATAATAATCTAGATATAAATCATTTTTTCACCACAAAGTAATATATATATATATATATATATATATATATATATATATATATATATATATATATATATATATATATAGGGTGTGGTTCGGGTGTACACACTCCTTAGGGTGTACCTTGTTCACAAAATATTATTCAGTGAAATGTGAAACATTATTCGGTGAGATTTGAAGCATTATTCGGTGAAATGTGAAACATTCTACCGAATACTGCTCTGTTTTATTTTTCCGTTCAGTTTAGATGAAAATGTTCCAATTCCACTGAATAATTTTTATCATTCTACCGAATAATGTTTAGTTTTTTTATTCATTTATTTCAAATAAAAGAAACCTCAATTCCCTAAACAATATTTACAATTTATACGAATAATGCTTCAAATTTTACCAAATAATGTTTCACGTTCCCCTAAACAATACTCACATTTCACCGAATAATGCTTCAAAATTCACCGAATAATGTTCCATATTTCACCGAATAATATTTGTGAACAAGGTACACCGTAAGGCTTGTGAACAAATGATCCATACATTATATATATATATATATATAAATTAGTTCGACAGATTATATATAATCGAAATATCTTTTATTTAGATTATCTCAATATAACTAAAATTCACTTTTATAAGGTAAAAGCTTTATTCTAGTTTATAAAAAATATCGTCTAACATAATTTCGTATTTCTCCTTACCCGACCCATTACGCGAGGCTTAACCACCTGTTAACCCACCCGACCCTTTTAAAAAAAATCCTAGTTTATAAAAAAAAATATGGTCTAACATAACTTCACATTTCTCCTTTTTTCTAATTTTAGCTTCTCTATTCTCTAATTGTTTTTATGCAAAAAAATTTAAAAGAATATAAATTTATTTTATTTAACCCCACGTCACATCTTTTTTTTTTAAAATTGCATACACTAATTGTGTGTTAGCAATTTTGCTCATTTTAGTGATTTAGCATTTAATGTGTTAAGGCATGATTTAACCAAATTGTTTTTTCTTTTTTTTTAACTACAAGTCTAGCAACGGGCTAATGGTTCGAAGAGCACTGAATTCGAATGAGAGGTTCCCCACCGCATCATTGCATGCAAGGGTAGCTCCCTAAAATTCATCTATTTTGATTTGATATTAGATTTTTAATGCTAACTTTGTAAGATGAGGATAGTGATATAATGTATGAATAATTGAATAAATCTTTTATACATTTAATAAGATTCCCACGTTGACTTGGTTTGTAAAATTATCAAATATGATCTATTTCTAAGGGGTGATGATATCTTCATCGCTAGATGTCCCCCTCCTGTATGTCGCCATACGACCACTACCAAGTCTCTGAATCGTCGGAGCCGGCTACAATTCATATAACAATAATATGTTAACGCTATCTCCTTCTGATTACAAATAACTTGATTGGAATTTAATATAGTTTAATTTTTACCTACAAATGATCTCTCTGATCACGGCCAGCACCACGAGCCTCATCTCCCTCACGACGACTATCTCTCACCATATCAACACTCAGGTAGAAAGTGGGAGTAGAAAACAAAAACTCGGGAAAATAAGGGGAAAGAAGGACAGAAACGAGGGAAAATGGGTAAGGAGGTTCGAAAGGCGAGGTATTGGAAGGGTGAGGGGAGTCGAGGAGAGAAACGACGGAAAAAGGTGAGGATCGAAAGGCGAGGAAGGGATTGGAATCGGAGAAGAGTCGAAAAGCGTGCGTGAAATGGGGCCCGCATCCCCTATTTAAGGGCCCCAAGACCCACCGCACAAGGATACGGTAGGTTTGAACCGTCGCCATAACGGTAAAAAACCCACCGTAACAACATGCGATGGGGTTTTTTAAATTTTAAATCTCCACCGCATGTGTATGCGGTCGGTTTTGGATAATTTCTAAAAACCGTTTTGTGGGGCTCAAAACCCACCGTTTATACATGCGGTGGGTGTCACCGTTTGCCCATGCGGTGGGTTTGAACCTAACAAACTCTGTTATGCTCAAGCCCACCGCAGTACGTGACGGTGGGTTCGTATAGGGTCAACAACCCCACCATCGTATCATGCGGTGGCCCTAGAAAAAGGGGATTAAGGCCACCGCCAACATATGCGGTGATTAGCGGTGGAAATAGTAAAAATTAGCGGTGAAGATATCCACGCCATTTTCTAAGTATGTCTTGTGACTCATTTTCTTTTAATTTACTTCACTTGATTACGACCCACATACCCTATGGATCGGGTGATGGGATGGGTGAAACATTGAACGGACGGGTGATGGGTCGGGTGAATGTTTTTTTTTTGACAAGTTGGGTGGAAAAATGGCTCCATCCACCTATCACTCGACCCCTTTCCACCCCTATCACCCATAGATTTTTTTTCACACAATTATTTTATCAAGTCTTAAAATCATTAGCTTAGTTTCACTATTCATATTTTTTTTTACCGTATGCAAACAATAGGGTGTCTTGAACCGCAAGAATGATCCTTGATCATTCTCCTTGATCATTCTTACGGATGATGTTACAAAGTTCACTATCCATATATTTTTCACCTTTCACTAATGATGGAATATAAAATTTTAAACTAGCATACATATGGAAAATAAGCTCCTTTTGGCATTTATTCTAAATACTTAAGGATTATAGTATAATTTAATTTAATTATTCAATTAGTTGTTGCTTGAGACTTGGTATATATTTATTTTTTAAATAATTGGTGATTTTCAAATTTTAATTGAAATATTTATAATGCATACTTTTTTTTTAGAAATATAATGTAGAGACTCTTCATTGACGCACAAACATTTTTTTTCTATTACTGTAAATTATAAATTACATTTCTACTTCTTAAAATATCGATACTAAGTTTATACATACCAACAAGTCTTCCAGTCAAGATCGGAGAAATCGATCTCCAGCGGGCCACTAGTCGCATCAACGGGCAATCTAATGGCTCTACACAAGCTAGTTGAATTAGTCTTGGCAGACAACCAACGATTAGGGCAAAACGACCCGTCATGAGATTTGTTGGAGAGTAAGGAGGAATTCGTCGGAGAAGGAAGCTTCGAGCCGATCGCCTGCGATAGGGATTCCATTGCAGGAGAGATCTTAGGAGGACGCGAAAAGCAATTGAGGAAGGGACTGACGTTGCAGTAGAGGAAGGGATTGGAGTTGGTCTGGAGCAAGGAGGATGGATTGGAGCTGGTCGGAGGAGCCCATGAATTCCCGTCATCTGCTTCTTCTGAGAGCCAGAGGGAGAGGAATTCAAGGCACGTAAGATTTTATTTTTTAAAAGTAAAATTAGATTCGTTTCCACTAATTAGATACTTTCTTTCCTTTTCACCGGACCAGATTCTTCTCACCTAAACTCATCCCATATATATATATATATCGACTTAAGTCTTTTCTACTCACTCACTTGCTTTTAACCCTATCACTCGTTTCCTTTGATCTTAATTTTTTGGTCTATTTGAGTGGAGTCGTTTCTTAGTTGTGGCTATGTTTAGTTACGGATGAAGTTATAGTCTCGGACGCCTTGTTGTTCGAATTGACCGTTGACGATGCCATAGAAAATATACCTACTAATTAACAAGGATAGGACGTCATAAATAGGTCACCCAACGCAAAAGACATCTGATCCCTCTACAAAATTCATCGCGAGTAGAGTACTTGGTCTGACCCTGGCCCAACTCAACACCATAAGTATCTTCAGCCTAAATAGCCTGGCGATCAATATCCTGATGTAAGCGTACATGGAACCCATAGCAGGTCCCACAAGCCCCTCGTGACTCTTCAAGGCCCAAACAAGCAGCTCGGCGGTTGAGCACCTCCCTCTAACAGTGCCACGTGTAATGCCTAGTTCCCTAGCGTGAGGGCATGCGTTACATGTGTCCCATGTTAAACCACGACGTCGCCGGCAAGCTGCTCACTTGGTCTCCTTATAAATACCCCCTCCAACCCCCAAGAAAGGGATCCGATTTCAAGAGAGAAGAAGAAGAGCTATGAATACCTCCCCGACCTAAAACCCATGTGATAACTCCACTCCATTGATGAAAATCGGAAATGGTTTCAAAGGTTTTGACACAAAGCTTCTGTCAAAGGTGTTGAAGCCGAAGCTGCGTTGATGAAATTAAAAACCTGTATTTTATGTATCTTATTTATTATCTTATATTTATGTATGGTTTCCGAATATTATTATATACATTATATACTAACCATACAGCAAGGTTTTCGAAGATATCTTCTTCGTTAAGCTAAAAGACGTGAAGATCAAATTTGGTGGATCATGGCTTCGAAGTTTCCCAGAATAGAAGATTGTGAAGATTGTCGTGATCTGATCTAGCCATTGGGTGAATATTCTTCCTTCAATTGGCACCGATTTGATCAAGTATAAAAGGAGATGAAGAAGAGAGAGAGGACTGACGAACTTACGCTCTACATTGCACACTCAGCCCTCAAGTTTACGATCTCTCTTCAACGTATTCTCTCTGATTGTTCTTAAGAGACTTATATTTTGTTTCAAAGCATTTGAGAGTTACACAGTGAGCTTATAGGATATATTTCGAGAGAGTGTTATACTCGAGAGTTTGTAACTCAGGAAGTGGACACTAGACGATTGATTAACGAAGTGTAAGAGGATTGTACTAGATAGCTGAGAGAGGTAGGGCTCTTCTAGATTGGTCTAGGACTCCAATGGAACGTGAGTTGACTAGATTGCAATTGTATAGGAGATAGGCTTCTCGGTGAGCTATTAGGATCCTAAGTCTTGCGAATCAATAAAGTCGGTTGAATCCTAGGGTTGTGGAAGAACCCTAGGCGGGGACGTAGGCCAAGTTCGTCTCAAACCTCGTTAACAATTCGTTGCGTCCTTTACTTATTGCTTCACCATATTTCCACACTTGTTTCGAATTGTATAACTCTGTTGTGATTCGGGTTTTCCAGAAGAAAGAATTACGTCTAATCTCAAAGGGTTTTGCAAGTGCTTCAAAAGTCTTGAGATTATCTGCGAAAATCCGGCATACACTACTCAACCCCCTTCTAGAGTATCTTTATATTACTTTGTTATACATTATCGAACCTTCAATTGGTATCAGAGATTTACTCACTCTTTTCATCTAACAATCTTGTGAGTTTTGATCATGTCTGGTGAAACAAGCGGAGGATTTGTACAAGGGAGGTCTACCATTAGACCACCACTCTTTGTAGGAAACAACTTCGTCCACTGGAGGTCCTTGATGAAAATGTTCATTATAGATCAAGATCTGGAACTTTGGAACATTATAGAGAATGGTCCGAAGGTTCCAGTGAAAGACGGACCAAATGGAACCAAAGTTGCGAAGACCGAGGCTGAACTCATCCAAGCGGATCTTAAACTCATCTCCAAGAACTACAAGGCTATTAACTTACTATACTGTGGTCTTAGCACTGATGAGTTTAACCGTATTTCATCTTGTAGGTCAGCTAAAGAGATTTGGGACAAGTTAGTTGTCACCTACAAAGGAACCAGTCAAGTGAAGGACACCAAGATCAGCATCTTCCTTCGAAAGTATGAACTTTTCATAATGAAGTCTGATGAGTCTATTAAGGCCATGTTCACACGGTTCTCAGAGATCACCAACCTTGACTCTCTCGGCAAGAGCTTTAAGAACGTTGAGAAAGTGAGGAAGATATTGAGGTGCCTCCCAAAAGACAAATGGGGTCTGAAAGTGACAGCCATAGAAGAAGTCCAGAATCTCACCACTCTACCTCTTGATGACTTGCTTGTGAAATTGATCAAACATGAGATGATTCTCAATGAAGACGATGAAGAAATCCCAACAAGCACTAAGAACATGGCACTCAAGTCTAAGAATGATGAGCCCAAAGATGTGTCTGATTCTGAAGATGAGGATGATGATGAGGATGATCTCTTTGATCTCATTACAAGGGGTTTTTCTCGAATCCTCAAGATGAAGAAGCAATTCAACAACAAAGATGGATCAGAGTCTTCTAAATTTCGAGGTAAGTCTCAATACAACAAATATGACAAAAAGACTAAACCTTTGTTTTGTTTTGAATGTGGTGAAACAGACCATCTAGTGAAAGATTACCCTCAAAAGAAGAAGAGTCAGTTCAAGAAAGGTGATAGATGGAAAAAGAAAGTCATGGTGGTAGCTTGGAGTGATTCCGACTCAGGTGACTCAAATTCCGATGATGAAAAGGTCAACCTTTGTCTCATGGCCTTAGGAGATGAATCCCATGATAAGCAACTTGAGGTAACCGTAAGAGAGCTTATGGCAAGTCCAAAAGAGGTACTATCGGAATTCCTTTCTAATATGATTGCCAATAAAGAGAAATTTATTGCCCAAACTAACACTCTTATCAAGAAAACCGTGGACCAAGAAAGAACTATTGAGGAACTGTCTAGGAGGGTCAAAAGTCTTGAAACCTCTTATTCAGGTCTTGACATTAAAGTCAAGACTCTTGACTCAGAGAAATCTGAACTCAAGCAAGATCTCTCGTCTCTGAGAAGTGAACATCATGACTTAGAGAACGAGAAGATCTCCCTAAATAAGAAGATTCAAGACCAACAAACAACCCTCATAAGTTTTACCAAATCCAAGGGCACTCTTGATAGGATGTTGGGTGAGCAACAAAGTTCTCTAAACAGAAGTGGTATTGGTTACAATCCAAGGTTTTTAAAGAAGCAACACATTACCACTTTTGTAAAGGCAAAAAGAAGCAGAACATCTCCTATATGTCACCACTGTGCAAGAAAGGGACATGTAAGAGAGACCTGCCCCTATAGAAGAAAGGATCCTCATATTATTCACAATACATTTCCTGTTCACTTGAGAAAAGAACGGATAACGCAAGTTTGGGTCCCCAAAGGCACTATTTTACCAAATATGGTTTATTCCAATAATTGATCTAAATTTGTTCACTAGTCTAGCCACAAAGGTTGATTTTTGTTTTGTAGGAGATCACCAAGGTGAAAGAGCAAAAATGGATTATTGATAGTGGATGCTTGAGACTATGGTGGCTCAAACGGCCCGAACCGAGTCAAACGGTTCGGGCCAAAACCGACGGCCCGATTTTTCGAGGGGTTGAACCGAAGTCCGGCCCGAAACCGAGTATGTGGTTTTCGGTTATTTCGGTTCCCGGCCCGAAAAAACCGAAAAGACCGAACCCTTTCAATATGCATCAAGCCAAGTATATTATATGTATTTTTATGTATATTATATATATTATATGTGTGTAGCCACAGTGCACTATATGTCAATTATTTCAACTAAAAAAATTGAAATTGAAAATTTAAGTTAAAGGGTTTTATCTATTTATTATATCTGTATGTGTTTTTATAGATAGAATTTTATTTCTTATATTTTTTAGAATGACGTTATATGTTTCAATGATTCAATCAGATAGTTTGTTCATAAATAGAAGTAAAAGTGAGATCAAATTATGACATGAAAGTTTTCTCTGCAATAATTTGTTTACGTACTGTGTATATATATCACATATAACAATACGGTTCATTCGGGCCGAAATCGATTTTTTCGGTTCAGTTTCAGTTTTTGGCCCGAAACCGAAATTTTATTTTTTAAGGCCTGAGGTCCGGACCGTTATTATTCGGGCTGGACCGAAACCGGATTTTTCGGTTCGATTTCGAGCCGGTTTTCGGGCCGGGCCACATTTTGAACAACCCTACTCGAGACACATGAGTGGGAAGAGGTCTCTCGTCCATGATCTAAAGAAGCAATCTACTGGAACAATCACTCTTGGTGACAAAGGAAAGTGTGACATCGTTGATATTGGTAGTGTTGGGAGTGATCCTAACCATAGCATTAAAAATGTTTATCTTGTTAATGGTTTGAATTATAATCTGCTTAGTGTTTCTCAACTATGTGATAGTGGTAATAATGTTGGATTTAACAATAAAAGATGTCTAGTGCACAGAGAAGATACAGGTGAAGTAGTTCCATTTGTCTATCGTTATAACATCTATGTTGTGAATGCTGAGCAAGTGACACAAGGAAGCTTAACCTGTCTAAAGGCCTTGACGGACGATCCAAAGCTCTGGCACAGGAGACTCGGTCATGTGAGCCCACATACACTACAGAAGCTTGTGTCTAAAGGGCTTGTAAGAGGACTACCTGAGATGGACTTCAAAGGTATTGAGATGTGCAAAACATGCACACGAGGTAAACAAACACGTAGCTCAAACCCAAAAAGGTTGTAAGTTCTTCTAGACCCCTTGAACTTTTACATATGGATTTATGTGGTCCTATGCGAGTCAAATCTCCCAATGGTAAAAAGTACATGCTTGTTGTTGTTGATGATTTTTCTAGATATACTTGGGTTGCTTTTTTAAAAGAAAAATCAGAGGCCTTATTTGAGTTTTCAAAACTTTGTAAGGAGTTGCAAACTTTCAGAAACGAGCCCATAGTGTCAATTCGAAGTGATCATGGTAGGGAGTTTGATCAACTTCAGTTTGATTTGTTTTGTGCTAAATATAGCATCTCCCGTAACTTTTCTGCTCCTAAGACACCTCAACAAAACGGGGTTGTGGAACGAAAGAACCACACCCTAGAGGACATGGCCAGGACTATGGTTTTAGAAAATGCATTGCCTAAAACCTATTGGGCTGAAGCTGTTAACACAGCTAACTATATTTTGAATCGTTGTCTTATTTGTTCCATCTTAAAGAAAACTCCTTATGAACTTTTCAAAGGCCGCAAACCACTTATATCATATTTTAAACCCTTTGGCTGTACTTGTTTTGTTCATAACAATGAAAAAGATAACCTTGGGAAATTTGATACGCGTAGTGATGAAGGTATATTTCTTGGCTACTCCACAAGTAGCAAAGGTTATAAAATCTTCAACAAAAGGACCAAGTTAGTTGAGGAAAGTATACATGTTGTATTTGATGAATGCAATGACGGTTCTTTGAGTGAAAGTGTTGCAGATATAGATCTTAACATCCATATAGAGAACGAGGATGGTGATGATGCCGCTTATCAAGAACACAGAGAAGAGGAACATGCAGGATCTGATTCTCAACACTGAAGAATTGGCCCGAGGTGTTGAAGATTCGTCCAAAGCCCTTGGTGACCAATCCAAAAGTGTTGAAACGACAAAAACTACTGTAACTGAACCTAACAGATCCATGGAGTCAGATGTACCACAAATCAATCCTGCTGGTGTGACGAATCAAGAAGCTGACCCTAGCAAAAGAAATTCAAATACTCCTCATCACACTCATTAAAGGATATCATCTCTGACCCTACATCTAGTGTTCAAACTCGTTCTAAACTTAAAGATCTTTGTGCTTTTCACGCGTTTGTCTCTCTTATAGAACCAAAGAAGGTAGATGAGGCCCTTCAAGAGCCAGACTGGATCATTGCCATGCAAATTAGTGAGCTTAACGAATTTGAAAGGAACAAAGTATGAACCTTGAAGCCTAGGCCAAAGCATTAATCAGTCATTGGCACACGTTGGGTATTTCGAAACAAGCTAGATGAGAATGGTAAGATCGTGAGGAACAAAGCAAGACTTGTTGCTCAAGGCCAATCAAGAGGAAGGTATTGACTACGAGGAGACTTTTGCTCCTGTAGCCAGGCTTGAAGCCATTCACATATTATTAGCATTTGCATCTTTTATGGGCATAAAGTTATATCAAATGGATGTCAAGTGTGCTTTTATTAATGGTTTCTTAGAGGAAGAAGTCTATGTGGCTCAACCCTCAGGTTTTAAAAGTTCAGAATTTCCTAATCATGTTTACAAACTAGACAAAGCACTATATGGTTTGAAATAAGCCCCAAAAGTTTGGTATGAGCGCTTGTCAAAATATCTTTTAGAAAATGATTTTAAAAGGGGGTTGATCGACAAGACTCTTTTTATCAAGACCAAAGGAAAGGACATTTTGGTTATTCAAATATATGTTGATGATATATTTTTTAGGGCTACTAACACATCTTTGTGCAAGAAATTTTCTGACATCATGTGCAGTGAATTTGAGATGAGGTTGATGGGTGAACTCAACTTCTTTCTGGGATTACAAGTTCATCAATCTAAGAAAGGGATCTTTGTCAACCAAAGCAAGTACACTAAGGATCTCTTGAAGAAGTTCAAGATGGATCAATCCAAAGCAGCTAAGACACCCATGAGCTCAATCTTATCTCTAGATCAAGACAAGACTGAGAAGAGTGTCAATCAAAAGGAGTATCGATGGATGATTGAATCTTTGCTATATCTTACGGCTAGTAGACCTGACATCATGTTTAGTGTTTGTATGTGTGCTAGGTTTCAAGCTGACCCTAAAGAATTTCACCTCGTGGTTGTGAAGAGGATATGTCGATATCTCAATGGCACTAAGGAACTTGGCTTGTGGTATCCAAAGCAAAGAGACTTTACACTAATGGGTTATTCTGATGTAGACTTTGCAGGCTATAAGGTGGATAGGAAGAGCATGTCGGGATGTTGTCAATTCTTAGGAGCATCCTTGATCAGTTGGCACTCAAAGAAACAAAACTCAATTGCTCTATCCACTGCCGAAGCCGAATACATAGCAGCTGGACTGCTGGAGCATGTTGCTCCCAAATCCTTTGGATAGCTCAACAAATGAGAGATCTTGGCATCAACCTCAAAGGCATTCCCATTTAATGTGACAATACAAGTGTCATCTCCATTATAAAGAATCTTGTTCAGCATTCAAGGACCAAACATATTGATGTAAGACATCATTTCATTAGAGACCATGTCGAGAAAGGTGATATGTCAATATCCTTTATTTCAACTGATTATCAATGAGCTGACATTTTTACTAAGCATTTGACAGAGGACAGGTTCACCTTCATTAGACGTGAGATCGGAATGCATAACAGGGATGCACTTTCGTAGGGGGAGCTTTCCCTTTACGAAAGATAAATTCTACTCAGTGTCAAGACCTTTGAGATTCATGTCAAAGTTTGTGAACTGAATGGTAGAGTACATATAACGGATCATATATTTGGTTAATATCTTTTTAGATATTTGATCAAATATAGTTTTAATGGTTTTTAACCTTCTTTATACATTACACATTTTATTTTCCAAAAATCTTATATCCGAATATTTTTATTTATGGAAACTATTTTAATATCGGATATCTTCTCTCTTGCCTTTAAGATTTGAGAGGATGGTTTGAATTTTGAATTATTTAAATCGGATAAACATCTTGCCTTGTTTAAAATTTGAAATTGTTTTGGTAAGTCAGATTTTGGTGACTATCTTCACGCTCCTCCCTTTATTGAAAGACAAAAAGGGGGAGATGGTTTAGACTTTGAAACTGCTGTGAACCAAGGGTCTTGGAAGACCTTGTTTTGTTTTGTTTTGTTTTGTTTTGTTTTGTTGAATGTTTCTCTTTGACTTTGAAAACTCATGATCCAACATTTGTCTAACCCATGCAGGTACTTAGTCCGATTTTGCCTATGATATATCTGCTTGACTAAGTTGCAGGGATGCACAGGTTTTGTCTTTCATCAAGGGGGAGATTGATAACTCCACTCCCTTGATGAAAATCGAAAATGATTTCAAAGGCTTTGACACAAAGCTTCTGTCAAAGGTCTTGAAGCTGAAGTTGCGTTGATGAAATTCAAAAGCTGTATTTTATGTATCTTATTTATTATCTTATATTTATGTATGGTTTCCGAATATTATTATATACATTATATACTAACTATACAATAAGGTTTTCGAAGATATCTCATTCCTTAAGCTAAAAGACGTGAAGATCAAATCTGGTGGATCATAGCTTCGGAGTTTCCCAGAATAGAAGATTGTGAAGATTGCCGTGAACTGGTCTAGCCGTTGGGTGAAGATTCTTCCTTCAATTGGCACCGATTTGATCAAGTATAAAAGGAGATGAAGAAGATAGAGAGGACTGACGAACTTACGCTCTACATTGCACACTCAACCCTCATGTTTATGATCCCTCTTTAGCGTGTTCTCTCTGCTTGTTTTTAAGAGTCTTATATTTGATTTCAAAGCATTTGAGAGTTACACAGTGAGATTATAGGATATATTTCGAGAGAGTATTATACTCGAGAGTTTGTAACTCAAGAAGTGGACACTAGGCGATTGATTCACGAAGTGTAAGAGGATTATACTAGATAGCTGAGAGAGGTAGAGCTCTTCTAGATTGGTCTAGGAGTCCAAGGGAACGTGAGTTGACTAGATTGCAATTGTATAGGAGAGAGGCTTCTCGGTGAGCTATTAGGATCCTATGTCTTGTGAATCAATAAAGCCGGTTGAATCCTAGGGTTGTGGAAGAACCCTGGGCGGGGACATAGGCCAAGTTCGTGTCGAGCCTCGTTAACAATTCGTTGTGTCCTTTACTTATTGCTTTACCATATTTCCGCACTTGT
Organism: Persicaria tinctoria; assembly: GCA_037127255.1. Lineage (NCBI taxonomy): Eukaryota > Viridiplantae > Streptophyta > Magnoliopsida > Caryophyllales > Polygonaceae > Persicaria > Persicaria tinctoria. Next base: position 32,362,042 of record JBANSL010000012.1, on the reverse strand, counting down.
TTCGAATTGTATAACTCTATTGTGATTCAGGTTTTCCAAAAGAAAGAATTACGTCTAATCTCAAAGGGTTTTGCAAGTGCTTCAAAAGTCTTGAGATTATCTGAGAAAATCCGACATACTCTATTCAACCCCCCTTCTAGAGTATCTTTATATTACTTTGTTATAAATTATCGAACCTTCACCCTGGAGTTGAGCTCTTGTGGTCTTTGATCGGAGAAGAACGTTCTTGGGATAATAACATCACCCGACTTCCTCTAAAGACGACGATACAACGAATTAACTCCTCGCGAGCCAAACGCACCACCCCCACCGCTTGGACTAAGTAAATATATATTATGATCATCACCCTTCATTACTAAGGCTTGCAGGTATTTTAAGACATTTCGTCGTCACGATGAGGAAATAAGTGTAGGTGAAATTCCATGATCGCTTCAACCGTGACATTGTTCGTGATTCTCGAAGATCTCTCATCTAGATGGGGGAATGTCGTTCATCCACACTTCCCCAAGAGACGCCTTTTTCGTTGATTGGTTTTTGCCTTTGTCTCCCCGGGCGTCGAGATGCCATGTCAGTCCCTCGACTTTCCCATGTTCTTGACATTCGCATCTTTCACTTGCTGTCATTCTGCTGCACTTCTTTGCTGAGATCTTTTGTATTCAGGTTTTTCTTTTGCATTTTGCTTATTTCTAGTTGTATCATGAAGATTAGCTCATCCATCGATTCCCTTCGGTCTCTTTTTTTTCCAGATTTCTGTTGTCATCTAAGATTTTGAATTATTTCCTTTTAAAAAAATTAGGACAATTTGAATAATGATAAGAATTGTGGTTCTATTACTAGTGTAATCATTGCGTCATTATGGAGTTTTTTATAAATAAAATTTTAATAATATAATAAATTAATATTATAAAATATTAATAAACATTAAGATAAAATAAGCGCAATTAGATTAATTGGTCGTAGGTGATCGTAGAGAACAGAAAAAAAAAAGAATAAAAAAGTAAAAGAAAAGGTGTAATTGGTCAAAATCCATAAATTAAAAATAAGAATGTCACTTGATCATAAACTCTTTTGTTTTATTATAGAGTTTATATTGAATATAAACAGATAGACAGTTTAAAAAAATTAGGTCACCCGACTTATTTTTTACTTGATTAATTATGATCAGAGATAGCAGGGACTGGGAGTAACGAATAAAAAAGAGTATAAATCGTTTTTTTAAAACAAAATGCGATAATTTGAGTGGTGTTAGGTTTTGTTAGATTGCCCCTCAATAGAGATTTGAGACATTATAGATGATAACGTAAAATTCTAGGATCTAAAAAATGTTGTAGTCGATAAGAGACCAATATCATGGACCTTATCGCTCCTGTCAGAGAACCAAAGATGGCAAACGAGTTAAGAGATGAGATCAAAGAGGTCGTTGGATAAGTTGGGGAGATAGATTTGAAATTTGACAAAACTTGCTCATTTTAAGAAGGTTATATGCTTAGTTGTTCCAGCTCCCTGCGATTGTCAGGGTTTCCTCGTCTCCGACGTTTCTCTCCCAGATTTATGGGTTCTTCCATCGGTTTCTGCTAATTGCCATCAGATTTCTCGAGTTTCAACATTGTTTCCGAACCACAACCCTAACCCACACGGCTTCTCGTGCGCTCTGCAACCGTCGGGAATCCTGTAACTGTTTTCTACCCATTATAGATGGATGATACTGAATTAGATCTGAGAAAACTGCAACTGTTAGAGAATGAAGAGCAGGCAATCTTGGTAGTAGGCATTAAGGAAGATCTGCTGCATGCCCATTTCAATATCTGTCTGGCAGGCAAACTTCTAACTAACCGTCGCTTCAATGCGTCGACTATGAAGAGAACCTTTTTGACAGTCGGGGCGCCCAAGCATGGGATGGCAGTTCGCGAAATTGGGGATGATGTCTTCATCTTCCTGTTTTTTGACAAAGCGGACCTGCATCATGCTCTTTACGATGGTCATTGGTGCTTTGATGATTATCTGCTAATCCTGAAGGAGGTCACGAACGATGTCTGGCCTTCACAAATGAAATTTGATTGCTCATCCTTTTGGATCGTTGCAAAGAAAATTCCCATTGGTTACAGTGTTCTACCCATCGCTACTGCAATGGGTAACAACATTGGCCGATTCCTCCACATGGATGATTCCGACCTCGTAGACCTCAACGACAATATGAGAATTTGGGTCGAGATCGATGTCACAAAGCCTCTGAAGCGTTGTGTCACCATTCTTGTTCGAGGGGCTGAGGTCAAACTTCCGATCCAGTATGAAAGGCTTCCCCTATTCTGCTTCGCTTGTGGGTGTATTGGGCATCTCCAGACAGTTTGTCCCCAGCCGACTCCCCAATCTGTTGGAAGGCCCCAATTTGGAGTGTGGCTCCGTGCATCTCCGCCACGTTTCCGCCAGCGCACTCCCCATGCCACTCTCAATCGGGAAAGGATCTGGCTCCATCAATTCATTCGCAGAACTGAAGGGGATAAGCCTCAAGCCATTCAAGTTGAGGAGGTAGCGGAGCATATCCCTCACGGCCATCGTGGTGTATCAACCCCTGCGATCCCCACTGTCAATCCTTGTTCTTCTGTCTTTGTTATGGGGCATTCAAATCCTGTGACTAGACACAAAGTGAACATTAAGCAGTAGGCGAGGAATAGGGCACCCTCCTGCCTAGACACAACTACTAGCACGAGGAAAGCCTCGTTGTCTCTGTCATCGGTTATCCAGTATAAGCGCTCTAAGAGAGTGGTTGAGTTGATGATTCTCGACAGTCAAGTAGCGAGTACATCGCCAGGCTGTACTCGCGAACAACAATGAAACTTTTTAGTTGAAACTGTAGGGGATTGGGCAATTCCCCAACAGTTCGAGCTCTCCGGGATTGGTGCTAGAAATATTGCCCGGACTTAGTTTTCCTTGTGGAAACTAAGATCAGTCGTCAAGATCAGGAATCGGTCATGCGTCGATGTGGCTTTGTGGATGGGTTGTGCATCGATTCAGTTGGACGCTCAGGGGGTCTCAACACCACATCCTAGCGACGGTATCTGACTCATCGGGACTGCCATGGAATCTTATTTGTATCTACGGTTGGCCCGAGAATTCAAACAAATGCCGAACTTGGCATCTTATGAGGCAGTTGTGTCAGCAATCATCCATTCCTGTTCTGTTTCCTGGTGACTTTAATGAAACTCTCAGTTAGCAAGAAAAAGAGGGAGGGGTTGTGCGAGCGCAGCAAGCTATGGACAACTTTCGAGAGGTTGTCGATGACTGCAGCTTGAAAGATCTAAGGTGCCAATTAGGTCATTTCCTTACTTGGGAGCGAGGGCACAACCCTGCCACTTGTGTACGAGAACGACTAGACCGATTTCTTGCCTCCTCGGCTTGGTCAATCATCCATCCACACACTAAGGTTGTCTACTTTGCTCTGTATAGGTCCGACAACTCGTTGATTTTTCTCAGCACTAATGCACCGGCTAGGGGTTCGACCATCGGTTGCAAACGGGCTTTTCGGTTCGAGCCGCTCTGGCTTTCTCATGAGGATTGCCAGGAGGTAGTTGACGCTAATTGGAGTGGTCACTGGGGTCGTCTTCCCGAAAAGATTAAGGCATGTGCGGAAGCTCTTTCAGTTTGGTCGAGGCAGGTCTTCAAAAGCAGATTGCGAAGCATGGAGAAGTTGGAATCTGAATTGAAATCTCTACAGTCCCAACACCCGAGCATCAGCGTATTAAGTAGAGGGGCTGAGATATCTGCTGAACTTGATAAGCTTCACTCGGAAGAGGAAACTTATTGGCATATCCGAGCCCGAGCCAACGAGCTCAAAGATGGGGATAAGAACACTTCTTACTTTCACCATAAAGCAAGTCAGCAGCATTCAAAGAACACGGTCAAAGAGCTGGTATCTGCTTCTGATGAAGTTAGCAGAACTCACGACGAGATTAAAGACACCATCACTCAATTCTTCTCGGAGTTATTTGCCACATCTTCACCCTCCCAGTCCCATATTAATGATGTGATTGCGGGTATTGAACCTCAAGTCACTGGCAATATGAATGTTGCTCTTCTGCGTGAGCCATCGACAGAGGAAATTTACACAGTCTTGAGGCAAGTGCACCCACGCAAAGCCCCGGGGCCAAATGGTATGCATGCTCTCTTTTTCCAACGGTTTTGGCACATTGTGGGCTCGAATGTGGTTGCATTTGTGACTGAATGGTGGAGGCCGGGAGCACATCTGGAGGATATTAACTCTATAGTGGTCACTCTCATCCCTAAGGATGCCAATCCTACCCGGTTAATTGAGTACCGTCCAATCAGTCTATGTAATGTCATCTACAACCTTATTACTAAGCTCCTGGTAAACCGTCTGAAGGCGTTGCTCGATAGAATTATTTCCCCCTCCCGGAGTGCATTCATAGTGGGGCGTTCAATCACCGATAATGCTCTTATTGCGATGGAAATTTTTCATGCTATGAAGATTAAAACAACGGGGAAATCGGGGAGCATGGCCCTCAAATTGGATATGAGCAAGGCTTTTGATCATATGGAGTGGGATTTCCTTGAGCAGATTCTTCTTCAATTGGGATTCTCGGTACTATGGGTCTCTAAAGTGATGGCATGTGTTCGGGGGGCTCGGTATTCCTTCAAAATCAATGGCGTCGTTGATGGGTTGGTTGAGCCAACCCGAGGCCTTCGGCAAGGTGATCCGTTGTCCCCAATTCTCTTTATCATAGGGGCTGAGGGGCTTTCTTCTCTTATCAGTAAGGCCAATGAACGAGCACATCTACATGGTGTCTTGGCTTGCAGAGGTGCTCCTCCCATATCGCATCTTTTCTTTGCAGACGATAGTCTTTTGTCTGAATCTTCATTCAAGCCTTGCTTGCTCGACAGGGTTGGCGTCTCCAACAACCCAACTCCCTGCTTCATAGCGTCTACAGGTCTAGGTTCTTCAAATCTTTCCTTAAATCTTACAAAGGATACATGCCCAGTTTTTCTTGGCAAAGTATATGGGGAGCCAAATCCTTGTTACTTGAGGGATTGGGTTGGAGAATGGGGAATGGACAATCAATTTCGGTGGCAACAGATGCGTGGGTATCGGGTGTCTTGGGAATGGAGTGTCCGGAGTTGCTTCCCGGTACGAGCACCGATATTATGGTCTCGAATTTCATTGATCCGAGCGACTTCCTGTGGGATATTCCCGCCTTGTCGGCGGCTTTTGTCCCGTCTGATGTCCAACACATACTTTCAATTCCGATCAGTAGCCGATTGCCTGAGGATATGCGGCTTTGGATCCCCCATAAATCGGGGAATTTTTCTGTCAAGTCAGCATATTGGCTTGGTTGCTTGGGCCCCCGGATGGTTTCCTGTTCGGATGATTGGAGCATTTTATGGCACCTTAAACTTCCCCCGAAAGTGCTCAACTTTGGATGGAGATGGTGTAGCAATTTCCTTAGTGTTGCAGCTAATCTTTACAGTAAAAGGGTGATCGATACCCTTGTCTGCTCTAGGTGCAACGCATTGGAGGAAACGTCTTGGCATGCTTTGTTCTCCTGTAGTTTCGCTGCAGTAGCTTGGGAAGGTTCCACCACCATGACACTCGTCTCAACGCTCCTGTCTGTAGCCCCCATTGAAGCCCTCCATGTTGTTGTAGATGTTGCTGGTGAGGAGGGCACCTGTGATTTTCTCACAAATGCTTGAGTGGCTTGGACATTGCGCAACAAGGCCATCTTCTCGGATGATGTTTTCAACCCGACTATCCTTCGTGATGGGTTCCGCCGGTTTTGTTTCTGATTACAGGAGAGCGGAGTGATCTGTTACACCCATCACCACCTGCGCAACATCATCAGCATCAGCTTGGTCGCCACCGCCTCCGAGATCCTTGAAGCTCAACACCGATGCAACATTATTGAATGGCTTGGTGTGTCTCGGTTATGTGGTCTCCTAAAGAAGCTAAAACAACCCCTTAAAAGATTCCATGGTAAGCATTTCTCGCATATTTTTAGTAAAACCTTGGAGGCTAACACTATTCTTGAAAATGCTATGGAAAATGCCCGAGTTGCTCCCTTGGATGAGTCTTTCGCAGCGCTAAATCATGCCAAGAAGAGGGCTGATTTCCTCAATAAAGTCGAGCATTTGTACCTTCAACAACCCACCAAGGCGCATTACTTGAAGATGAGTGACAAGTGCAAAAAATTCTTTCATAGTTTCATGAGAAGCAATGGCAAAAAAGCTCACATCAGTGATATCATTCGGAGGGATGGGGAGCCCACCACATCTTCAAATGAGGTAGCTTCTGAATTTCTCTCTTTCTTTCAAGGCTTATTTGGCACCTTTGTAGCTACCACGCCGACTATCCCCTCCTTTTTCGCCCATGGTGAGTCGGTGAAGGAGGAGGATAAGTCGATGCTTGTTGCCCCGGTCTCTAATGAGGAGATCAAGCAAGCCTTGTGGTCGATGGGGGATGAAAAAGCCCCGGGAGCAGATGGATATACGACAAAGTTCTTCAAGAGCACATGGGACATTACCGGAGGTGAGGTATGTGCGGCTATTAAGGAATTTTTTATCAATGGCTCCCTCCTTAAGCAATTGAACCATACCATTGTGAGTCTCATTCATAAAACCGATGAAGCAAACCAAGTTGAGAAGTTTAGACCCATTTCTTGTTGCAATGTTATTTATAAAATCATTTCTAAGATTCTTACCACTAGGCTTGAGAGATGTATGGGTTATATTGTTGGCCTGGCCCAAGGTGCTTTTGTGCCGGGTCGCCTTATGAGTGATAACATCTTTCTTGTACAAGAATTGTTGCTTAGGTACAATGTGAAGAGGGACACCCGATGATGTTTCCTCAATGTGGATATAGCCAAGGCCTACGATACGATCTCTTGGGACTTCTTGAGGTTTGCTCTTCATGCAGTTGGCATCCCGGAGAGGTTCATTGTTTGGACTATGGAGTGTGTCACTACCACATCTTACTCCATCAAAATCAATAATGAGATCCTAGGCTTATTCCCCGGCAAAAGAGGCATTCGCCAAGGTGATCCTATCTCTCCTTTATTGTTTGTGCTAACCATGGAGTTTTTCTCTAGACTTGTAAAATTGGAGACTAGGAAACCAAGCTTTCGCTTCCACCAAAATTGCGAGCAAGTGAGAATCGCTGACCTTGCTTTTGCCGATGATGTGTTGATGTTCTGTCGAGGAGATGTGGCCTTGGTGAGGGTTCTTATGGGTTGTCTTCAAAAGTTCAAAGAAATGTCGGGGTTAGCGGTGAACTTGGAGAAATCGAGTGTCTTTCTAGCCTCGGTTCCTACAAGCGAGGCGGAGGAGATCATCAATGCCACAAGATTCAAATATGGCGTCTTTCCTTTCCGATACCTTGGCATCCCTATCGCTCCGCATGGACTCTGGGTGACTCACTACCAACCTCTCATTGATCAAATTGAAAAAAGATTGAATGCTTGGACTAGTAAATGCCTCTCTTATGCAGGAAGAAAGGAGTTGATTTCTTTGGTTCTCCAAGGGATCGAGGGCTTTTGGCTCTTCATTCTTCCCGTTCCAGAGGCCATGTTGAGATCGGTGGAAAGCCTTTGTCTTGGTTTTCTTTGGAAACAACCCAAGGTCCGATGGAGCAAGGTGTGTGCACCAAAGGAGGAAAGGGGTCTCGGCTTCTTGGACCTCAAGAGTTGGAACTTGGTCTTCATGTGCAAGCACTTGTGGAGAATTGTGGAGAGAAAGAAGAGTCTATGGGTAAGATGGTTACATCAAAAATATCTAGGCATAACTAATGTGCAAGATTGGGAGGCACATAGGAGGGATTCCCCTCTCATCAAGGGCAAAATCGAGGCCAAGAACATGGTCTACTCCATGGGCGGTGACTTGGAGGATAGGCTGCACGAGTGGTGCTTGGATGATAAATTCAAAGTATCGAAGGCATATGAGGCTATTAGAAGGAAGGAGTCGAAGGTTAGGTGGCATAGGGAGGTTTGGGTTGCTGATAACACCCCAAAGCACTCTTTCATCCTACGGCTTGCAACCCTCGGTAAGCTCTCGACAAGTGATAGACTCTTTTACCTTGACATTGACTTTGCTTGCAAGTTCTGTAGCAACGACACCCTTGAGACCCACGAGCACCTCTTCTTCCAATGCCTCTTCACTGAGGGCATTTGGGAGAGAGTGAGGAGCAAGTTCAAGATCCCATATGAGGTTGACTCCATTCATAGGGCTTTGAGATGGCTCCGGAGATACGCCAAAGCCGAGACTTGCCTTAGCCGTAGCCGAAGATACACCCTTTCCACCATCGTCTACCTCCTTTTGCATGCTCGGAATGCCCTTACCATAGAGGGTAATCGGATACATGAAGATGTCATTGTGAAGCTCACCCTCACCCATGTCTACCGTCTTGCCTATGACTCCTTCCCCATCCTTGATGTTGAGAACATGTTGGCCTAAGTTCGACTTGGGAAACAATGTGTTGGTTTTGATTTTAGGGTTGTATTCTAGGGTCTACGTGCCTTTGGAGCCTACGTGCTCTCAGGAACAACCTTCCCTGGGTTTGATTTTTGAGCTCATGTGTCCGGTTGGGTCTACGTCCCCTTGGAACATGACTCGTTTTGTGTTTATATGGCATGATTCTTGGGCGTGCGTGCCCAAGGTATGCCCTTGTGTGTTTTGTTCATGCTTTGGTATGTGTTCTAATGGCCTACGTGCCGGAAGGAACATACACCTTAAGACTTGGTTTTGACTACTAATCCTTGGAAAGTCTAGGTTGCGCCCTAGCTTTTAAAAGGTTGTAGTTTGATGTAAGGCCCTTGGGCCCCACATTCTTTATTTTTTGAATTTACGCGCACCTCAAACCCGGACTTAGTGTCGGGTGGGTTTTCAAAAAAAATAAAAAATAAATCCAATCTTTGGGAGATGTAATAACAAAGTATACCAATTGTTTTTACGACTATAAATATGGGCAAAAATCCACCCCTTATACTTATTATTTTAGAAGCAATGTCTTCACAAAATATTGTGCCACGTGTCCATCCTGTGCAAAATTAAGAATCAGTTTTTCCCTTTCTAACCCACGTTCGCTGATTGACGTTTATCTCTGAGCAACCCTAAAAACCCAATTTTGCAGCCCCCACGTTCTCCTTCAACCGCTTCTTCCACATCACGTTCTTCCTCACAAGTAATTCTTCCTCAGAATTGATTGGGGTTATCGTGGACGCGGTGTGTGATCGGTGAGCAGTTGGAGGGTTATTGGTAGGCAGTGTCGCATTCGGTGAGGGCTGGAGGCGGCAATCGGGTGGTAGGGGGCGAAATTGGAGGCAATGGTAGGCGAAATTGGAGGCGAAGGTGGTAGGCGAAATTGAAAGGTATTGCGGTTTCGAATTTTCGATCACCCGTTCGTTTGGGTGGTGGGGAACGAACAATTGTGGTGGAGGCGCTACGTGAGAGTGTTGGCAATATAGCGACTGAGGAGGCGGTGCGATGCTAGGGTGGTAGCGATCCAGCGATTGAGGAGGCGGCGCGATGCGAGAGTGGTGGAAATCCAGAAATCGAGGAGGCAGCGCGACACGAGGGTGGAGGAGGATCAACTGTTGGCGCAGTGCTAGGTTCGTGCTTTCTTCTTCAATCTTCAAATTTTATTTATTGACGGGTATGACGAATTGCAGATTTGCAAATTTGTGTGACATAAACTGGGAGAAGTTTTGATTTTATTTGATTCAACTAATGAATAATTGGAGTCTTTAATTTCACAGTGATTGGTGTTGCAATTTGTGGCTTTCAATCACTGCATTTGTTCTTCTATGTTAAAAGAATTTATTGACAACCGATTGAAAGATTCTATGTTAAAAGCATTTATTAATGTCAGAAACTAGATTATAAGAACTAAGAAGAAATGTGAGGAGACCTTACCCAAAAAAAAAGTGAGGAGACGGGTCTTGAATTTTCTAATCGTAGAGGCGAAGAGGACGAAGTTAATTAATTATATGGGAGGAATGCGTGATTGGATCAACTGTGTAGGATATTCCATTCAAATGGATGAGTTTGGAAACAATATTAGTGCCATCTACTTCTAAACCGGTTTCAAATAACATTTTCAATGAGAGTAGTTGTAAGGGTTGAGTAGCAAGGTGGAAAATGTTAACGGAGCTCTTTCTAAGAGCTCCATCTTGTGGCATGAAGCTCCAGTATTGAAATGGGTTACTTTGTTGGATCTGTGGGGTGCAAAGAGAGATGCAAGACTCACCATGGGAAGTTCTTCACTTCACCCATTAAACAAGAACCCCATCTATAGGAAAAATCATAAACTAAATCAAAACTATCTATGTCAGATTAGAAAGAAAGAAAAAAAAAAGGTTTGAATAGTATTAGTGAAATTTGAAAGAGTACGTGATTTTTAACTTTTTTTTTCTGAAATGAAAATGACTTAAAATTAAGAATGACAGACTTTGTGTGTCTATTAGGAATATGAATATCTTGAAAATAGTATAAATGTATGTATTTCATAGAAGTTTAGTTTCTAAAATTTATAGTTTAGTTTATAAAGTTTTTGTGTATTAGCTTATACATACATTAAAAGTGTAAATTTCACTTTATGGTACTGGATTAATGTTTTTATTACTCTTTATACTATACTGGATTAATATTTTAGATGCATTTACAATTTTAAGGTCCCCATTTTTTTAGTAAAAGAAGAGAAAGGACCAGAAGACAGAACTGAAAATTTGAGTAAGGGTTTTGGGAGGTTGGCAGATGAGAGTGGTGACGGTTGGAGGCAGCTCAGTCGTCTGGTGACTCGGGAACTTGGTACTCTCCTTCTTTCCTCTTTCTTTCCTTTGTTAATTATTTAATTCTTTAAACAAAACTGAAAATTTGAGTACACAATTGATTTGCTCTTTCTTATGGCTTCAATTTGTTCTCCTTTTAACCGATTTGAGTCCTTACAAATTAGGGCTTATACATATTGGCTCGATGTATATCTGTTGCTGCTGGACATCCTGCTGTCGATCCGGCCCTCTCGAGTCTTGAAATCAGCATCTACTACCTCCCCTTTTGGTAGATTCTACTGTCTATTCTCTTTGGTTGTTTATTTTTGAATCTTCTTCACTCTAACAATCGATTGCACCTCCTATTCATCCTCTTCATTTAATCAATTAAATCTGGCACTCCTATCCATCTTCCATTGTCAATTTATAATTTTTGAATCTTATATAGAATGCTTGAGTAATTGAATTGGAGTCTATTTATTATTTTCAGATCTTATTTTTTGCATCTGGCTACTTATATTTGGAGATGTAGTTGAGACCTTAAACTCATATTTGGAGAAACTGTTTGTGTTGAATTTTGTAGGTCTTGATGATGACATTTACTCATATGGATTTGTAGTTAGGTCTTAAATTTTTTTAATAATGTAAACTACTTGTGTTGAATTTTATCAACACGTGTGTATTGGCTTTGAATTGTTCTGTTAGTTGTTCGGGGTATAATGGCAATTGTTATGCAAGTTAGGGGTTGAGAGATTTTGAATTGATTTTCATTGATAGGTTGATGAATAGGGCTTTTACTCCAGTTTGAGGTATAACTCTTATATTTTCTAGACGATTACAATTTGTGAAATGTTGATCAAAGGTAACAAAATCAGATGCAGAGACAGCTAGAGGACATAAAGCTCAAGAAGAGACAACTGTAAAGAAGAGAAAGGTACATGTTTCTTCTCTATAAGTATCTTTGTTATGGCTTAGGGTGATGCAGAGGCTGCGAGGTGTGAAGAAATGCTTCAATTTATTATCCGTAGAAATGTATAAAATAGAAATCAACTTCCTGTTACTCATGGAAGACAGAATGTGCAACCTATTGTTACTCACGGAGACCAGTTTTTAATAGGAATCCCCTTCCCGATGGTTTCTATCTCCCTGTGCAGGAAAAAGAAGCATAATATGAGGGAAGGCAACGATGATTGAAGATATGGCTGAGGCAAATTTACATGTAAGCGCGAGCTGTCAGTACGCCATGAACCATTTTTCCTTCATTGTTTGTTTATTTATTTATGCTAAATCATTTTCTTTGGCACTTATTGATTTTGGTGAGAAGATTAGACTATCAATATATAATGTCAGTTGTTTTAAAAGGTTCTTTCTTGCATATTCTTTTGTTCATTAGTTGGTTCTATCGTGCTTGGATATTTTAAGCGCCCATTTTGAGTCCTTTTATATCCTATATATTCTCCTTTTCCTTGGAGCTCTTGCCTTGGAATCTGAGTTAAAATCAAAACCCTCTTCTCCTGCCTTTTTTCCCCTCAACTTATGTCATGTTCTTGTATGATGTCGTTTTGCGTAGGGACGACCAAAATACTTATTATGAGCCAACTGACTTGGCCTTTCATGCGGTTCCACCTTCTAGAGCAGTTGATATCAGGTGAGTAAATACAATTTATTACGAGTAACTGACTTGGCTTTTTTTTTCCTGATTTTTTTTATTGAGTGATTCCATAACTTTTTTCATATTCATTATTTAGCTTGTCTGATGCACAAAATAGCAGGCGTAGGAGTAAATATAGGAATATGTCTATGGAGATGAAGCAATGTCATATTCCATAACTTTTTTCATATTCATTTTTAAACTATGATCTATTTGCTGATGTTGATGTTTCATTTTATTCCGTGCTTTGAATATACAATTGGAAATGAATGTCTATGCTGATGTTTCATCTTATTCACTACTACCTCCGTTCCATAATACATGGGCTTTTCCTTTTTGACACGTTTTTTAAGGAGCGAAAAACTTAATGAAATATTATTTTTTTAATCAAATTTTTTATATCATTTGATACTTATTACTAATAAGTATCAAATTATATAAAAAATTTAATTAAAAAAATAATATTTCATATAGTTTTTCACTCCTTAAAAAGCGTGCCGAAAACTAAAAGCCCATGTATTTTGGAACGGAGGGAGTATTGTGTTAACCGACTATCTTTTGGCTTATTTCAGGCATGTACCTTGAGGATCCAAAACGCAAAAGCAACACCTTTGGAAAACTTCTTTTTGCAGCTTCCTTAATTGCATTTCCCTGTTTTTTCTCAAGCAATCTTCCACTTTCAAGACACCAACCCAGGTAAGTTTGAAAACTCTCCTGAACATAGGTTTGCAATGAGGGAAATTTTCAGGTATAATTTTAAGGGAAATTCTCATGAATTATTTGCCTACATCCAGATCATGAAAGGATTTATACTTAAGTTTACACCCTTCAAAAAATTAAACTTTTTCCATTTTTCACAAATTTTATTTTAGTTTTTGAACTTTCTAATCCATGTAAGTTAACCGCAGGTTAAATCTTTTGTCTAATTAGATTCTTGAAGCACCAAAAGAAGAAGAAGTGGCTCTTGCTCTAGAGATTTTCGGGTAAATGTTTTCTAACCTTTTAAGGGCTAAGTTCACCTAATTGAGATGACCTATTTATCGAGTGCTGAACTGCTGATATAGTTTCCTGATTTTAAATTGTATGTTTATGCTGGGTAGTGTTTTGAAATTTGTATGATTCATCACATCCACCGGGTATTGCCTTATGGGAGGAAGGGAAGTTCACAGTGCTATACTTTAATTTTTTTTATTGCTAATTGGAATAATTCGAATCACTTGTGCAGAGGAAATAAAGGGTTTTCAAGCAATAGGATGAGGCAAATTGAGATGGACGAAATGAAGGTGGAGGATGCGATGGATAGTAGATTAATTTTGTCCAACGCTCATCAAGCTAAAGAGGCGAGGAATGTTGATTACCAAAAAAAAAAGCGAGGAATGGGTGTAGTAGGTTCGACTGAGAGCATATTGGATTTCATAAAGTAAAGGGTGCAAGATGCTTTGGATATGCAAGTTGATGAGCATCTTCAATTTGTTGTAGGGACAGAATTAGGAATGGTAATCTCAGTTGTTGCAGCAGTTAGCTCATTGTTGGCTTCAACGGAAAAATCTTGTGGAAAAGTTAATGCCGGTGTACACAACCGGCCTTCTATAGTGGCATGGAGTGTCATTCAAAATGAACGCAATTGCTTTGAAGGAGAGAGTATTTGCTTCCTCTTGAAGTCAATCTACAATTTTGGTTTGCACTATTTGGTTCCCCTTTTGGTTCTTTATATTTTGGGGGTTTGTTTGAATGCGTTTGGTTTAATTATTTGATTGCATTTTAGTTTTTCAGTGCATTTTCTTAGAATTTTTATTATCGGTTTCGGTATTGGTATGGATTTTGGACACCAAATTGAATATATTTAATGACGTTTTGTGGAAAAAAAAACACCAACTTTGAGGGCAAATTAGATGAGTAAATTAGTTGTGGTTTGAAGTTATATGGTTTCAACATTCATGGTTCAATCTACTTTTCATGAAATTTTCAATTTTATTGGTGTTTTATAGCCTTATTATGAAAATAATCATGACCAAATTGACCATAATTAAAGGGGGGATTTGCCAAATATACAAATAAGGAGGCCCAATTAGCCAAATATACAAAGTTTTTGAAAAATTACAAAACTATACATCCCAATTTGCCCCCCCCCCTTCCCTTCCCCGTGTGACCCCCTTGCTGACGTCATCAATGCTGACGTCATCAATTTTTTTTTTTTCGCGCGTCAGTGCTGACGTCATCGTCGGAAATGCTGACGTCAGCAATGCTGACACCGTTTGCAAGGAAGGTTTTTTTGTTTTTTTTGTTTTGTTTTTTTTTTTCGCGCGTCAATGCTGACGCCGACGTCGGGAATGTTGACGTCAGCAATGCTGACATCGTTTTACAAGGAAGTTTTGTTTTTTTTTGTTTTTTTGTTTCGCGCGTCAATGCTGACACCGTTTACAAGGAAGTTTTTTTGTTACGACAACGTTGACGCGGAGGACGTCGACGATGCTAACACCGGGGATGTCGACGACGATGACACCGTTTGAGGGAATGTTGACACCGACGTCGGGAATGCTGACGCCGTCTACGAGGATGCTACGCAGCCGACGATGACGTCGGGAATGCTGACGCCCTCTACGAGAATGCTGACGCCGACGGTGATGACATCAAAGATCAATATATTTTTATATAAAATATAAAAGGGGGAGAACAAAGAGACAAATGAATGTTTAAAAAAAAAAACGAATATTTTATTTTATTTTTGGTAGTGAGAAACAAAGAATAGCGGTAAACAATTAAAACAAAGAATTTTTCGACGCCGACAATGCTGACCTCTTTCCTCATCCATCTCTTATATTGCAAAAACGATGTCAGCAAATATATACCTACACAAAAATATGCATGAAAACGATGTCAGCACTAAAAATTACGTATAAAAACAATGTCAACACTAAGAAATAAACCAATTTTTAAGGAGTCAAGCATACATATATACTTACATATATAATATCAAATTAAAAACGATGTCAGCACTAAAAAATACGTATAAAAACAATGTCAGCACTAAGAAATAAACCAATTTTCAACGACTCAAGCATACATATATACATACATATATAATATCAAATTAAAAACGATGTCAGCACTTAAAAATACGCATAAAAACTATGTCAGCATTAAGAAATAAATTGGAGACAAATTGTATTATTGACAAAAAAGAATCAACAACCTAAAAAAATCAGTACCTAAAAATCATTAACTTAAAAACATCTTGAAAATTATATATGAGAGAATCATTAACTTAAAAACATCTTGAAAATTACATGGCAACAGTATAATTCAATCACATGGAGATCCAAGCCATGAGCAACAGATTGTGTTCCACATAAGTTGAACTACATCAACATCCATTTTAGCTAATTATTACAGTTTCGTAATAGTTGAACTACAGCAACATCCATTTTATCCTTTGAACTACTGTATCTTCATTGTCCACAAAATATTGACTGAGATAATACCACAGAGAAAAAAATATAAATCAAGTGTCAACTTGTTGACTTTAAATTTTTAAGCATTTGATAGTAACAGATTAACATCAAAGGCTCCAAAAATCAGAAAATAAACTGAACTGATCGATCTACTTGAATTAGAGGAGAAACTTACTTCACACCGGCGTATGCTGGATTTTTCTCCAAGGGATTGGAATAGAACTGTACAATAGAATCGAAAACACAGGGCGATCAATAAAATCATCTCGGGCCAGGGTAGATCTCGGACCTTTGGACCACCAATCGAAAACACAGGGCAATTACAAGACCATGTCAGCGCTGACGGTGATGATCTTGTGTTCCATGGAATTCTACTAATCATGACAGCACAAATAACTTGATATCAAGCTCCCGTATAAAATGAACACACCAAGGAATCAAGTTGAACTGAGCACAAAGTAAAACACAAATTCGTCATCATCAATTCATCATTCATCCATACGTTTTGAGGCACTGTACGAGCACCAAGCACCGAAAATTCTTAATCCATAAGGAAATCTAGCAAACACATATACTTATATTTGAATATTACCACACAAATCAGAAGAAAACCTACCTTGTCATTTTCACAGTGCTCATCCTCCGCAAGCCATCGATACCACACAAATCAGAAGAAAGCCTACCTTGTCATTGTCACAGTGCTCATCCTCCGCAAGCCGTCGACACGCCAGTGGATTTGTCAATTGAAAGCGCCAAATGAATTGTGAAAGGCTAGATCGCACCGCCAGTGATGCTGACAGAAGAAACCTACAGTGATGCGGCGACGGTCGGAGAAGGAGAAGGATTGGGACAGAGACGGTGGTTGTAGATGCTGGCAAATCAGGCGGTTGTAGATGCGGCGGTGGTGGTGGCGCCGCCGTTGGAACGCCGCCGCTGCTCATCAATCATCCTGCACACAGTCGCCGTCAACTGCTGCACACTCGATGCCTCCGGCGACGCGCGGATTTGTGCTAATCGATCTGATACATGGAGGACTGCGAATGACGAGTGGACTCGCAATCGCACACAGATCAGGTTCCTTCCTCCGTCGCCGCTTCGCTGCCTCGCCGGAGGAAGGTGTAGATCTCGGATCCGATCCATCTCCGTCGGCGGAGGAGAGTGCGAGTGGAACCAGATCTGGTGGTTCTCCGGTGGCCTCCATCTGTTGTCGCCGGATCTGGTCGGGAGAGGCCGGCGGTGGCGGACCTGGAAACGAACAGGCGGCGCCGGGAGACAAACGGCGGTGGCGGATCTGGTGGTTCTTCTTCTTGTGCTTCTTCGGCCGGATCGCGGCGCCCCCGCGGATTGTCTCGAGGTGAGGACTGAATTCGGTTGAGGAATCCGTCGAGAAGCTTCTCGATCCATAAGGAGATGGAGAGCTCCGGCGAGGCTAGATCCAGAAGAGCGAGGCGATGCAATCTCCAGAAGAATGAGGTGAGGCGAGAGGGAAGAAGAACGGGGAGGTGAGCGGCTGCGGCTAGGGTAAAATTAGTGGTGTATAGTTTTGTAAATTATACAAAAACGTGTATATTTCGCTAATTGGGCCAAAATTTGCGCCTTCGGCGCAAATTTTCTCATAATTAAATTAATAACACACTTCAAAAGGTTTTGCAGATAATTTTACAAGGGTGTCATGAAATACAAAATGACCGTGAAGAAAGAAAATAAACATAGTCATTTAAAAGTGATAATGTAATTGGACTTTAGTGAAAATAAACATGGTCTTAAAATGAATCATAGCACGTAATATTGATATTGTTCCGTTCGTTCCAATGTTCCATAGGCTAACCATGGAAAAAAATGACAATTAAATTAAGAGTTAATCATGAAATATAATAGGATTAAAAAATGATTAAAAAATCATTTTCCCCTTATATGTAAGAGGCTTTGGCATAATTCTTTGTCAAGGGTTTTAACTTCAATTGGCATCACCGAGCGTGTTTCCTAAACATTACAATCATCCAATCCTCCAACCAATTTATTCCTTCACAATCTATTCTAAGATTGCACGTGATCAATCTTCAATCAACTTACCATGTACTTTTTCAATTGTTCTCACATTTTACACAACACCTTAAAACGGGTAAAAACATAAATCATTTATTTTCTGCAGCCCATTTCACAAGCATAGTGTGAAATTTGTTATGGTTATGAAAATTGATTTTCAATATTAAATACAATGAGAAAAAACCCAAAATATTCGATGCTCAACCTATCATATATTTGAGTCTGGAGCTTTGACAAGGGTTCTAAGATATTTTCGTTGGAATATTTTTTGGGCAAAATATTTAGATAGTAATGCATAAATTGTTTACTCTATTTATGAAATTGTGAAATTGAAGATTATAAATTATTGATCAAATTTATCATAAGATATTGGTGCTATTTAAGTGAAATAGAAGGTTATAAATTGTGACTTGATGGGTTTAATCATCGTCCATAAAGTGTTCGAAGAAATGCATCTAAATATTTAATATTTCAAATATGGAAATGAATTATAAATTTAATTTTTAAAGTGGGTCGTATTGAAATTGATTTATATTTTAAATGAATTTGAGAGGTATAACGTTTTTTTTTTAATATTTTGGCCTCTTAGGGTTCATACTTAAACATAGAGTACCTCTTTCTAATTAAAGGTCTAAGACATTAAAAAAGCACACTAAATTTTTTTTTTTTAATTCTTTAGCTATATAGGGTTTATATATTTCGACTTAAGGTATCTTTATCAAATCGGTTTATAATTTTGACCAATTTAAGAGGTGTAACATGATGTGTGCAATGTTCTAAAACACGCTTGGCGGGTGCTTGGCGTCGTTGGCGGTAGGGTAGGCTCACGGGTCTAGGCGGGGTGTAGGCGGATTTCATAGCGGGTCTTTGTAGTCTAGGCTGGTTTGACAACCTTGAGGGGCTTGGCGGCGGGGGGAGTTGAAGGGTTTAGGCAGGGGTCTAGGCGGTTCTTGAAGGGTTTATTTAGAACGGTGGATGTGTGTAATAGATAAAATATCTTAAGAGGATCCAATCTTAATTTTCTTAAACAAAAAAATATAAGGTTTATTTTCTTTGCCTTCAATTAGGACACCATTCTTTGTCAAATTTGAAGTATTGATCATCTTAAGAAAAGAAAATTTCAAAGAACATCATGACAAGAAGCGTGGACAATATGTTAGTAGAAAATTGACGTGTCAAATATTTTGTTTAATATGTCAAATTCGACCGAAAATATTATGAAAAAATCCGAACAAGGTTCGGAATATTGGGGTTAATAAACCCATCATTATGTATGTTTGATGACATAATTTTCATTTTTCCTCGAATCAATTATGAGACTTTTGTTTGTGATTGTAAGTGTTATTGTATTATAACAGGGATTGTAATTAATAGCATGACAACAATTCAAATGAAATATATTCATGGGGAACTAAAGCGGTAAATTTCATGAAAAATACTCACCCGTACAAGGTACGGGAAAAGTACTAGTGATGACATATAAAAGATGAAATTAAAATTTTAGTGAATTTTTTATTATATTGATTTGTTTTTAATAAGAATGCGATTATTCAACCAATTTTATGTCATTGTTAAATAATCCAATTTTATCTCATTGTTTTAGCCCAATTTATGGTCGAAAAAATGAGTTGAGATACTTTCCCCAACCTTTGAGTTATTTTTATGACAGTTGAAAGGTGAAGATATTGTTTTGACACCTCTCCAAAGATTGAGTTATTTCAATTAGTTTCACCTACAATGTGTATCTTTGGGGATAAATTAAAATGGAAAATAAGCCATTCCCAAGGGCAACACATGGATAGACATTCCCAAAGACTGAGAGATTTGTCAAGGACTCCACTCGTGATTTTGGTAGGCATGGACGAGTAATACCTCCACTCGTCCCTCACTTTTGTACCATGTAAATACTTTAATTTCCTTGCAATATATTAACCCTTAAAATAAAAAAAAAAAAAGACTCACTTGCACGTTGGGTCTCATCACAAGTTCAAAAACATACCTTTTACCAATCACAAGTTGGTGTAGTGGTTATGGGGCTACATCCCATGCCTCGAGGTTCGAAGTTCGAATCCCCGTGGAAACATGGAGACGCTTGTGAGTGGGAGGGTCAACCCCTTAATGGGCCTACAGTACCCGATCCAGATGTAGAGCGACTGAGTCGATCGAACTGGACTAAGATCAAAAAAAAAAAAACATACCTTTTGGATTTGGGAGAGGATGTGTGTGCTGTACAAGACGTATTGTCCCACAATGCAGCCTACTGTCACGCCCTTGCAGGGTTAATCCTGAAATCTGATAGCTTGGTTATATGGTTCTAGAAAACTAAAATAATCAAATATCATAAAAATAATACTGAAAACATAAGCTAATGAACATGAAATGCAATGATACTGAAATCTGATTTAGCTTGGATATATAGTTCTAAAAGCTGTGTATAAGACAAATTCATATAAGAATTCTGAGGCGACTAATCAATCCTATTCTGATAAACTATATTGTAACGTAACTGAAAATTGCCACTACCAACAACACAAAATAGTGCGATATGAAATCCTCTGGCCAAAATATTTGCTGGAAAGAGAGGCCTGCAAAAGAAGAGGAAGATAAACAACAACAATTGTCTATGAAATTTGAGGGTTTTTTTTGTTCTCTCTTCATTCTAGAGATCTACATTGGAATGCTAAGCTGATAACATTAATAATGTAACAACCTTCACTACAGAGGTAGTAGGAGCACCCAGGTCCATATTTACATTTTACAGCTATGATTTTGCGGACAGAAGTGAAGTATTGTACCACAAGATCCCGCCCAGCACATTCCTAGATTGCAGCACGCACCATCTGCTCGTCGTTTCAGCAAAAAAAAAAAACAAATAAAAGATCAGAACACAGAATATTATCTGCAATCGTATCACAGTTAACATCTTTTTATAACTCATGCAGCAATGGAGTCATCATCACTAATAAAGAACATTACTGAACGCTTCAATTGTTTACTCTCTTTCATTTTAAGGTGGCTAGAGCAACTATGAACTCTTGGGTGAGATGTCAGAAGAGTATTATTACGAAATACCAAAAAGGGAACTTAATTGTTGTTTCAACAAGAATAATGAATAGAATCTGAGAGAAATACATAAATGAGTACAATATGTTGAAAAGTTTGCCATACCATCTTTGGGGTGCTTCGTCCTCTTAGCGTCCTCATTGCCGCTTCAGCAAAAGCCTGTGCCTCATCTGCATCAGCTTCTGCTGCCTCTGCTTCTCTTGCAGCCTCTTCAGCTTCTGCTATTGCAGCCTCTGCCTCAGCAACTGCTCGAGCAGCAACAGCTGCTGCCTCTTCTGCAGTCATATTCCTCATCTTAGCTAGCTCTATATCAATCAGAGATTTGGTAAGAGTATTAACTCCATCCCTGTCAAAGTGAGGGGCAAACTGCCTGCCTTCTTGAGGCGTCATTGCTAGATTTCTCTTTTGGTCTGAAGTCGCAGGAGAGGGTGCAATTCGGTAATTGTGTTTAACCTGTAAGAGAGGCGCTAATGTTAAATAGAAGCATGTCTAAAAGCCACTTGATTATGCAACAGAGGTTGCATAAGTGAAAGATTGGCTGCACAACCTGAGAAAAAGCCTTACATTCTTAGCACCATTCAATTTACATACGAATATGCAGATCAAGATGAACTAGTCTTTCCTCAAAAAGAAGGCTCTTGTAATCAAATAGAAGTGAGGCCTAGGTTACATTTTTCAAAATGTACTATCTAATCAGAAGAATTAGATGAACCACATAATCCAACAATTTTGAAGTCTTTTTTCACGAGGTGGGCACACTATAGAGGGTCATTATCAAGTGAGATTTGAGGTCCCTTGAAGGCTTCTGATAAAAAAGAATGACCAATATTCACTTCTGATATTTTCTGCATGTTGGGTATGAATATGATTTAAGTCACATGATTATACCCCAGTGACACATAATGGTTTCAGATGCTCTGGCTTGTGATCACATCCAGCAGAAAGTTTATACTTGAATTTACAATGTGTTCAATGAGCCTGGACTCTCTAGATACTTTTGAATCTCTAGGTTTGACCCTGCCTTGCCCAGAATTATATTGGGCAGTTTGTGTTTGTGTTCTTGTGGAACAAATTGGTCTTTTACTTCACTCGGAAAATATTGATCAGAAGTTCCCATGGAACTCACTCTAGGTATGGAGGGTGAAGAAGGGCCTTTTTTTCCTTCTTTTTTATGGGATAGAACTTATTAGTCATTGCTAGTATACGTGCATGCCTGTAAGATAAATAAAAGTTATATTCAAAACTGTTTTTTGCTGGTTTAGCAGAAACGAAAAGGCATTTTATATAGTGAAACGTGAATGACTATTTTGAAATTAACTGACATGATAGATAAGATGTCTATGAACAAGTCGCCTTGCATCCATGTACAACTTTGCATGAGTTTGATGTGTTTGGCATTAGATCCAAGAAATGCTCACCTTGATCAGCTTTCCACTTGATATCAAGAACTTCAATTTTGCTGATAGAACTCGTTTGAAATCAGGAGGTGCCCAGTATTGATCCTACAAAACAGTATTAAGCAAGAACCTAAAATGACTAGAGGATTTTTCGAACACTAGGGGTGCGAGTAGGGGAATAAATTAAAATTTAAAATTAAGTAAATAAGTGGTAAAAGTTTGCGAGGGGCCATTCCATTGAATGAGTGAAATGTTAAATTTCATATAAGAGAATTAATAGGTTATGAGTTAAGCAAGTAAAATTTCACATAATCAAAATATTGATTCCCCCGTTTATCTCCGTGAAATAGGATGGGTTCAAACGAATGAAACACAAAAATAGTGGAGAAAACACGATAGTGTATTGTTTTGTACATCAATACAAACAAAACATTAGATAAAATGCAAATCCTGCATGCTGTAAAGCTGTGGTATAACATCTAGTGGCAAGAAAAAAAAGCTTTGAAGGTTGGGACACAGAAAAGTTAAAATGAAATATTACCTCTATGTATGAAGCAATAGCCGTTTTATTAGAACCACCAGGCTCCTTCAAGTTGCTTATGGCTTCCAGTATAAGATTGTCCAACCTACAGCAATGAAAAACGACACTTTTAGCCTAGTATCCTTCCCAATGTACATATTTTTATTTCAGACAATCTGTATATACCACACCAAATATTCATGCGCACATGAAGGAATTTCCCGCAGATTTTTAGTCCTAGTGTGCCTTTGGAACAGAATGTGAGGGCCACAAAATTACAAGTTAACGAAATCTCTCCCTCCTTCCCCTCTCATGAATACCTACTCTTTCACAAAACTAGCATTTAAAAGTTGGACACTTTGTTTTTGTTCCAACTTTATCTTACGCATCAATTTTTTTCAATAATGTACTTTCCTGTACGAGATTTTTCAAAGGAGAGAAAGAGAACTTTAATAAAATTTGAACTTAATTGGAATAATCAAACCTCATAATGGATCTCTTGGGAGAAGCATGCAGCACGGGATCACTAGACACACTGGACAAAGCAGCAGGCTTAACATCAACCATCTCTTGATCACTTTGAGGCACATCACTGGAACTTGAAGGGTTCTCTTCTAGTTTAATTGGATTTTGCAGCTTTTTAATTGCCGACCTATTCTTGTCCCTGGATCCCCATCCATTTGCCATGACACTCATATTCCTCCACTTATCCTAGTTGTGGGGAAAAGAAAAGAAAAAATAGATAAATGCACATTGCAAGGGGCATGAGGATATTGAGGCTAAAACACGATGAAAAAAAGATAACAACCAAGCGCATTGTTTAACCACCAACATCATACCTTTAAATCCACATTCGACCGCATATACAAGACACTAGCAAATTCAGGGTCTTTAAGTATAGTGCGCCATTTCCCTGCGCCATGTTTTACAATACCAGCTTTAAGTGCAGATTCTTCTTCTGATGTCCACTTTTGCTTGGGAGCACCCATCTCAACTGGAAAAGAGAAAATTACAACAACTTTTCATTTATGACCAAACATTGCTGAAGACAAAAATAGAAGGATATTTGCAAATAAAGAAACCAAAATAACGACAAAAGTTTGTGAGAGCATAAATATATAGTAACGCGAAAGAAACGTGTAATTTATAAATAATAGCAAAAATGACAATTCAAAAAGAAGATAGACAGAAAGTAAAATTTAAAAATTAAGTCTTAAAACTCATTAAGAATCTGATTTATTGCAGTTGAAGAGATGTAAACTTGCTTTTGTCGATCCATGGAAAAACTGTAAAATATATACCAGGGAGGGGTGTACTATTCAATTCTACACCAGTCTCTACTCTTGATGTTGCTGATTTACATATTCCTAATACAAAAAATCCTCCTAGATGGAATGGATTTACTAAATAACGATCATAAAATGAAAGTGGGGATAATGCTTACACGTTGAAAATAGATATTCAATAAAGTGTGAGTTAGCAGGTAGCAACCAAGATGCTACTCTAAAGTAAGATAATGAAGTATCTTATCAATGCCCTCTCCGCCATTTCCTACAAAGAAAAAAGCTAGAATCTAGACCATTATGACCGGTGTCATAAGCCATTGAGGTTCCTATAATCATCCAAATTACAACTAATTCCTATGATCAAAATGCTGAAACCGTTCATAATGGTGCACCGTAAACGGAATGAACAATTCTAAAGCTCAGGCATCTTCGATTTGGCAGATGATTCCTATTTCTCCAACAAAAGTTTGCAAATCAAAAACATAAAGGACCTTAACTGAGAAGACAAAAACATCAATAGCACAAATCATAAAGCAGAAGAGAAAACCCTGCCAAACAGAATCAAAAGGAGGCAACAACTCAATAAGACGGAAGAGCCAGATCAATTCCCTGCTGTAAAAAACCTCTTTAGCCTTACAAAAAATAACCTGCAAATGAAACCTCCGCCATATGCATTAAAAATCAACAATTTGCCAAGCAATAAACATCAGAAGCTCACAATTCGATTGTCAATTCCAATTATGATCGCCATTTGATAAACCTAAGATATACTAATCATTGGATGCTTAGGGTTCACCCTCTCAACACCCCAAGTCCGGAAGTCCCCAACCCAACCCAACCCAACCCCCGGTTTTGATCTACTGGAAGGGCAATGTTAAAGACGTCTCCGAAGAGAGTGAATGCATCGATGGAAGATGAAGAACAAGGAAGAGAGAGTTGGGGGAGAGAAGCCCTAACCTGGAAACCAAATCGTCTTCAAAGATGAACACAACGGTCGAGCCGCGGAGAGAGCTGACCTCTTTGGCTAGGGCTTTTCCTTCTCTTACCTCTCCTTTATCAATGATTTCTGTTCAGGTCTTTCGTAAATTCGCATGTCTTTTCTGTTTTCCTCAATAACACTGTTTTGTTTTTGTTTTTTTCGAAAAAAAAAAGGGGTTTTTTTTTTGAGGTGAAAAAAAAAGGGGGGTTGATGGCATCCCCAACTCCAATAACTTTGGGAAAATTTTGGTTGAGTATCTTATCGTTTTAAAAAAGAGGGAATTGGCCCCAATTAATCCATTGTTTACAGGGCAGTTTAAATTAGTTGATTGTGCTACCGAGCAGATTTACCGTATGTCTTCTCTCTTTTCCTCTCTTCTACTTTTGTTTATCTTTTCTCTTTCACTCTTTTTATCTGGTTCGAACTTATTATCATTTCCCCTCTTTGGTCGAATCGAGTAATGTATTCTGAGGTTAGAGGGAATGATAACAAATGACCCTTGCCCCGGAAAACTTTGCGCCCATAACCCACAATCCACAACAATTACAAGGGCTAACCCTCCCCCTCTAAACAATTGCACCACAGGCGGTAATGTTTACCTGGAGCATCCGGTTTCCTTTGCCTCTCTTGCCCCAAATCGATGGCGATGGCAGAAAAATAGAGAGAGAGATTGAGAGTGGAGGGCGAGAGATTGAGAGCGGAATCAACGCGAGAAAGAGAGATTGAGAGCGGAATCAACGCGAGAAATTGAAGGAGGGCTAGCGAGAAAGGAGGGATCGAGCGAAATTGAAGCCATCAGCGCCAACGAGATTTGAATGGAAGGCACAAGACTGCTGATGTCGTCGGAGGGGCTGCGCCGCGCTTGAAGCCATCAGGTTTTAATGTTGATTTGAAATTAGGGTTTAATTTCAGTGAAAGTGCAAGTGAGTGAGTGAGTGAGTAATTGTGAAATCAAATAAGAATCCTGGAAAAATGGAGCTGATGTTTGTGGTCACAGTGGTGCTTGCATCTTTTGTTTGGGCAACTTCTTCCTTTATATTCATTTTGTACTGCATTTTTGTGGCAATTGTTGAAAAAATCATAAGAAATCTGGATTAATTAGTTCTGCCTGTATGTTTCCACCTAAATCAGTTGATGTGTGTTTCCAAAGTGTCATTTCTATTACTCAGTTTTTTTTGGACCATTTCGTAGCATACCCGGCTAGAGACTAAGTTTTCTTCATACAAAGTTCATGCCCATTCACTTCTGCAGAAGAAGGATGCCGAGCTAGCAGCTGCTAAGGATTCTGAAATCTGAACAATTCAAAGCTCTAGAGGACGCCGTAAAGGTACTGCAGTTGCATTTAAGCCGGCAAGTTCGCTCTATGAACCAATATGCTCTTAGTACATGCTTTACTTCTTTTGCGAAAATAAATGATGAAATGCCAAATTTTAGAATGTTATTTTAAAGTGGTCAGTCTTTTGATTGGTGAATTCTCCAGATGTGGAGAAGGTTCTTGCGACATCAAGAAAGACAAGGATAGCTGCACAAGAGTACTCTAGGTCATCGAGCACTCGACAGGCATCTTGGCCGAGGCAGGAAAGTGGAGATGAGCATCAGGTTCAAAATGCAATCAATGAGCTCTCAAAGCTCGTCGTCTCTCAAATAATCAACTTGCAGGCGGAAGTGACGGAGCCACAAGACCTTAACCCAGATTCTCCATAGCAAAGCTTATTCTGATGACGATGATATCTCTTTTGGCATCCTTCCAAATTCTATGATATTTTTTCTAGATACATCTCACCAGATTTATCTCCACTGCATCTAGGGGTTTTATTAGTTGGTGATGTTTTATAGTTTTAGTTTTCTGTTACACCTTCAGCATGTAAGCATATCTGATGCATGCTGCTACAAGCACACAAGTCTCACTGATCTGTTGTGTGGTTTTTTGCCTTATAATTGTTTGAGATATCAACAATCTTAGTTCCGTGGGAAATTTTGCAATTTTTGGGGTGAGCAAAGCTATTTATGGTTGCAGTTGCAGATTTGCAGGGCATACCTATTGGAAATCATCTTGTGTTCTTGTAATGTATGTGCACAAGTATCTTTTTAGTTACTAGCACCTTCTCTTATGCCAAAAAAAAATCATTGATTCCAAATTTGGAACATATTACTCTTGTTACATTAGTTACAAAATCAGTTCAATATTTATAAAGGGCACAAACTTTGACAGATGATTGTACATGCTCAAACACCAGTATGTGAAGAAACCGAGCAAATAGGCACGTAATTAATGTTGTATTCAAATTCCCTAGAGGTCCAAAGACTCCAACACTCTACGACCTTGG
Source organism: Persicaria tinctoria (assembly GCA_037127255.1). Taxonomy (NCBI): domain Eukaryota; kingdom Viridiplantae; phylum Streptophyta; class Magnoliopsida; order Caryophyllales; family Polygonaceae; genus Persicaria; species Persicaria tinctoria. Next base: position 32,334,555 of record JBANSL010000012.1, on the reverse strand, counting down.
ATGTGCAAAGCCGTCATCCTCTCCTCTGGATCAAGAGTTGAGCCGAATTGTCTTGCAGCCCATATCAAGGATGCAGATTTTTCCCCAAGTAACCTCCTAATAGAGTCATGCACAATTGCCATAGGTGTTTCTCTTGCTCTCTTTTTCAATTCATTAGGCATGTCAATTCTCTACCCACACACAAACAAAAAACAAAGGAGTCTAGCATTACCTGTCCTGTTATTTTATTTCATTAAGGAGAAGATGATCGATTCACATTACCTGTCATGTTAAAGGTTATAACCTGCCATGTTAAAGGTTATAACCTGTCATGTTAAAGGGTATAACCTGTCATGTTAATAGCATTACATGTCATGTTATTTTATTTCATTAAGGAGAAGAGGATCGATTCGCATACCTGTCATGTTAAAGGTTATAACCTGTCATGTTAAAGGGTATAACCTGTCATGTTAAAGGGTATAACCTGTCATGTTATTTTATTTCATTAAGGAAGAGAGAATCGATTCACATTACCTGTCATGTTAAAGGGTATAACCTGTCATTTTAATAGCATTACATGTCATGTTATTTTATTTCATTAAGGAGAAGAGGGTCGATGCGCATTACCTGTCATGTTAAGGGGTATAACCTGTCATGTGAATAGCATTACCTGTCATGTTATTTTCTTTCAATAATAGCATCACACACAAAGAAAAAGGAGTTTAGTAGAAGGATTCTGAAGCCACCAGAGTCCATTTCCGGTTTGTCTGAGCTCAGAGCGCTCTTGCTAAATGGTTGTTATTGTTTAAGAGCTTAGAAGCCTTGACTTATCTGGCTATAAGTATCGTCCTGTGCAGCTGGGACGGTTAGCTGAAGCACTGTCGCGTCTCCAGTGCCTCTAGCTGTGCCAAGAGGTGAATTTGAAGGATATGATGAAGCTAATTGTGCAGCAAAGGGTGATCATGCTGACGGAGGAAAAGTCGTTGATTCACCTCGTCAAAAATAAATCTCAAACAAACAAACTAGTATAGTATGCAAGTAAGTCCGCTCACTCTAACTGTCATGTGAAGTGACGTAGGTGACATGTCAAACCTATTACCTGTCATGTTAAAGGTTATAACCTGTCATGTTAAAGAGTATAACCCGTCATGTTAATAACGTCTTCTTATTCAAGCTTGTCGCCTTAATTGTGCAGCAAAGGGTGACCATGCCAATAGTAACAATTAACTGTCCATCATATAGTTTCCTACTGGACACCAATCGATAGTTTACTGGACATGTTTTAGGTTTTTCCTCTCTTCCGGACTATGGTGACAAATTTACACAAACCAAATAACTCACTTCTGCGTTGCGAGTCCCTCAAACAAAGGAACATGCTAATCCAAGCACTTATGCCACTAAATTCTGTGATAGCAGCACCAAAAATAACTCATAACCCATACTGAATTTACATGTCACCCATACCGGATTTACATGACGTATAATGTATTTTATTTGACATGTGAATTTTTTTACTTGACACCTGAATTTGAGACATATTCTATTCGTTTTTTATGATTCAGAATTCCTTCTGCTAAACTTCTTTTTTTTAAACTTGGTTTCAAATTCAGCCTTGGATTATTATGGGGTAAGTCCGCTCACTCTGACTGTCATGTTAAGTGACGTAGGTGACATGTCAAACCTATTATCTATCATGTTAAAAACCCATCTTATGATGAATTCAACAAGAAGATGAAGTGTCTTGTTCTAAACATAAGTTGATAGTCGGCATTCACCTTTGACAGTGAGCAGACACCATGAGGCCTTAAAAAAGATCATCAATCGGTGAGATAATGTCAGTTCTGGGTTCAATGACATTATAAACACCATTATCTTTGGATTCATTAAAGATTTGTGACTAGAGAAGCTACATTCATTCCATATATATAACAGCTGCTAATATTAGCAACTATGGCTTCAAGACCAAGACCCCCCTCATGTTTAATTCCATCCAGCGAGGAAATGAATATGACATACCGCTATCAGAATTTGATTCACAATAACATAACACCACATCGAGTTAATGAGGAGATTAGAACACAAGTTCTCTGCTCCAAATCAATTTTACAATCAAGTCGAGGGCAGTACAATTTGAAGTTTCAACCACAAAGATGCTGAAAAAATTTCCAGCAAGAATCAGTTTTACAATCATAAGTCACAACAGAATGTTCGCTGCTCCAAATCTTCTTCCTTTTCAGCTTTCTTTGCCAACAAATTCTTCTTCCTTTGCTTCTCCACAGATTTATCTCTGCTCCAATATTAAGATAAAGTTAAAACAAGCATATCACAGAAAGTTAAAACAGAAACAACATAACTACATAAGCATATCACAGAAAGTTAAAACAAGCTGCCACAACCTTAATCTATTACGTATGTTTTCTTAGGCTCCCACTTTCAAGGAAAATTTAGGCAAACACAATTCATCATATTATCTCAAAAAAATATGAGAAACAAAAACAGAAACAGTGATGATTAAATCCAGCAGATAGTAAAGCATCAGATTTCATATCCAGCATAAATAATATAGACTTCACATGAGATCAAAACAATTTAAGAAATCTGACTAAGGTTAAAGTTAATATTGAGTAATAAATTTTGCCAAGAGCTTCAACCGCATCAAATCGAAGAAGCCAACAATCATTAATTCTAAAAATAAAGAAAACAACTATGCATGAATGATCAATAATGAATTCATTATTTATCAGAAAATGAATAATCATATTTGAGTATGACAGGTTAAGATTGCACATCTGTTACTTTCTTTGTTTCACTTTCCTGAAGTCTGAAATGTGTTTTTCAAATACATGAGTGGCATAATTTTCCCTATTCATAAATTACAAATTGATGAATACGTGTTAGATTGGCAGTTATGCTCAATAAGGCAAAGTAATAATGCATACCATTTTCCAGTTCGTGAATGCGAGCAACCAATGAATCTGTGACAGGTAGAGATATCATCCATCTGAAACAAAAACAGAGCTCAATCAAAGTTCATAACTCCAACAAATGGGAACTAATTCTTTGCAAGGTATGTAAAAGAATTGGGAAGCATAACACGAAGACAACAAAAATTTGTCTACTGCCAACAAAAATGCCATAAGAAACAATACCACCACAGATTCGGTGAAACTTTCCAGATAAACTCTTCGCATTGCAGCTTGCTCACCATCATCTGCCATAAGCATTACCCCATAATTCAGAACAAAGCAAATTCAAGCAAACTTCAAATTCAATAAAAAATAGCAATCAACGACACTTTCACATTTAATCACAATGAAGGACAAAGCAACAGCAAGCCAATTCACGCAAATTCAGTCCCTAACCTGAAACCCTAACCCGAAATTTCAGATCCAAGAGCAGAGAAGAAGGAGAGCGTACCTGGAATCGATGAGTCGACATTGCGTGAAGAAGGAGAGGAGAGAAGAGAAGGAAGCGCGGGAAGAAGAGCGTACCTGGACAGAGTTGCCCGCGGGAGGAGTAGTCAACTTCTCGCCGGATATCGTTGAGGAAGAGGAGGAAGATGATGACGAAAGCAACAAAGCCGAAACCCTAACAGCTCTCCCTTTCTCCCTCCTCTCCTCTCGCGACCCCCGACCCCCTTCCCTTCGACTGCACTCGAGCCCTCCCACAGAGCCCGGATCACGGAGCCTCCGCCTCCGCCTGCGCGCCTCGATCCCCTTCCTTCTCCCTCCTTTCTCGCTTCCCTTTCTCTCCTTTGCAACGGGCTACCGGCTTCACCTGGTAAGCGGATATCCGCTTTTGTGCAATTTTTTTCTGGATTGGGTTACTCATGCAAAGCTTTCGGATTTTAGGGTCATTTTACCAAAAAGCCCAAAAAAAGGGGGGGGGGGGGTTGATGGCATCTCCAACTCCAATAACCTTGGGAAAGTTTTGGTTGAGTATCTTATCGTTTTAAAAAAGAGGGAATTGGCCCCAATTAATCCATTGTTTACAGGGCAGTTCAAATTAGTTGATTGTGCTACCGAGCAGATTTACCGTATGTCTTCTCTCTTTTCCTCTCTTCTACTTTTGTTTATCTTTTCTCTTTCGCTCTTTTTTTTCCGGTTCGAACTTATTATCATTTCCCCTCTTGTTGTTGTTTGATTCTTGCAATGGTCGAATCGAGTAATGTATTATGAGGTTAGTGATGTGGTTTCGTTGATAGGAGTTTCTGATTAAAACAAACTCGTTGTTAGGGTGTCTTCGTTTTTCATGAACTTGTTCATTAATCTAGGGGTAATCCTTTATATTGTCTTCTATCATGTGTAGGATCTTCCTTCTCTAATTTAGAATTAATCCTATAAAATTCAGTTCAATGTGAGAATTTTGTTTTTGATTTTTCTAGTTTTTGTGTTTGTCCGCTTTTACTTTTTCGGTCCTTGGTGGTTATATGTGTGTACATGTGTTCATGTTTATGGTTTGTAGTAATAAATGGGATATTGACAAACTCCTGTCTGTACTCCCAACTAACACAGTGGAGCACATCTCAAACATACAGCTGACGATAAACCCAATCGAAGATCGTCTGTATTGGAGTCCAGCAAATAAATGATGGTTTACCACATCAAGTGCATATAACCTTGCCTATCACTCTAACCAACGGCGGATCTATTGTTTCAAAGTTAGGTGAGCGGAAAAAATGTCATGATTAAGAAACTAATAAATTTTATCGGGTCAAACCATCAGGAAATTATTATATAAAAATAAAATTTTACACAAATCCATCCTAGTAATTTTGTAGTACAAAATAAACTTAATAAAATAATAGATTATTTAAAGTATAAAATATTAATTAAAATACATTAATCCTAGTTTCTATAATCAAATTATCAAACAATTCAAAACTCTAATTATGAAATTTAGGCATTAAATAAATAGTGTTGAAAGAATAACAAAAAGAGAATTTATAGACCTACCTAATTTTTGAAGACAATAGTAATTATGGTGAGGGGTTTTAGAGTCTTGATGAGTGAATGGATGATTTCTTCTTTTGATAGTTAAAGTGGTGAACTGCTGTAGTAATTAAACAATTAATTGGATAAAAAAAGTAATTAAACAATTAAACAAATTAAGGGCTAAAGGAGGTTCGATATTAATTTGTGCTAGTTATATACGGGCTTGATTATGGACCAAAAATTAATCCATCAAAAATAAAATCCATCAAGCAATTTTATTTTTACTAAACAACTTCCAAAATTTTCACCCAGCAACTGTTGGGTAAGCTACCACTAACATCCACCTCTGACTCTAACAAGGAGCGGTCTGATGTAAATGTATGGATATGGAGACTAATGTACCTCCCAAAATAAAATAAAAAATTTATGGAAATGGGCCATAATGCCTTACCAGCTACATCCAGGCTTGCCAAAAGAGGTGTAGCGATTCCATCCTACCGCTCAATCTGTAATCACCATGAAGAAGATGTTGTACACCTCTTGAGTGTAGATTTAACCATCTCTTCCAACTTATGCACCCAACTCATAAATACCATATAGATGGTATTATCAATACATCCAGGAACTTGAGCCAGATCTTGGCCTATATTGGGCATGCCCTTACAAGTAAAGAGAAAATAGACTTAACATTTTGCTGGTGGACAACGTGGTACACTCGCAACAAATTCATATTTAGGAATGAGAAACGACATTCGGTAGAAGGATTCAATCAAATTAATATTCACATCACACAAAGTTAACTGGGCAAAAGCTAATCGAGATCCGGGGGATTCTTGTTGGGAGAGTTCTGCCAATAGGAATTGCCATAATAAAAAGCCCAAAACAAGAGTTGCAAGAACACAAAAATGGAAAAGCCACCTCAGGGTGTCTATAAGTTTAACTTTGATGGATCATCTGTGGCTAATGAACAAAGTTCCACTAGGTATGTCATCCGAGATTGGAAAGGTACAATCATACACATAGAGGGGAAATCTTTTGGCTGCCAAACGCCACTCATGGCTGAAGGTCTGGTGTTACGAGAATGGATTAAGAAAGCTAGTCAACTCCGAATAGACGATCTCGTTATAGAAGGAGATTCACTAACAATCATTAACTACTTTAGCATGGTGTAAATTGTCCATGGGAAATTGAGCTTCTGCTCTCAGACATTCAAGTACTAATAAGAGAAATTAGATCCACTTTATTTTCTCATATTTACCGTAGTGGAACAAAATAACCGATAAGGTTACACACCTAGACTACTATTGCTCTTGTATGAGAGATATTTACGCTGACCCGGGTCTAATGGACCTCATTCGAAAGGATGCCATAGCATTCCTTGTCGAGTGCATCCGAATTCTTACCAAACCAAAAAAAAAATGTTTGTGGTTTGTAGGAAATAAGCTATTGTTTATCTACTGAAGAGAGGTTTCGTTCACGAAGTAATCTTTACTCCTACCCTGAAGTATGTGAAGTCATCAAGCAAGAGTTGGCAGAGATTCTGATATTCAGCAGTTTAATAATAGTTGTTTAGGGTTAGTCATTCTCCAGGGGTCAAAATTGTGTTTTAATTTTCAATAAGTACATAAGATATTATTGTATTAATTATATTTTAACAAATAAAGAGATGGAAAGCTTGTTTAAAGTTGATGGGTTGGTTGCTCGTTTTTCTTTACTTGAGTTTCATGTCATAACTGGTCTTTCAGTTATTGAATATGATCTTTACCCTCTCAAGGTTGTTACATTTAAAGAGAGTTTTTTTTGGCAAGATTAGGGTCTCTTATACGGATAGACGCTAAACCTAAAGAATCTCCAGAAAAATTAATCATAGCTAAGCTTTTGATTATTGGGAAGGTGTTCTTATTTAAACGTTCTAGGATTGGGAGCTTGGAATGATTTCATTGGGGTCGGGAAAGTTATTGTGTCGTGTTTAAATGTCCGAGAAAGTTTTGTTTAAGAAGGGTGTCAAAGCTAGGGGGATGTATGAGCTGTCTCGATATCCTTTAGCATTCCAGGTGATTTTTTTTAACTTCTTTTTGGGATTTTAGTAACTAATTCAATTTGTCAGATGTTGCTGATAATCCGTTGTTTTTGTGTGTGTATTAAACATGTTTGGATTTTTGAAGATTTTCCTTCTATTGAAGAAAAACTAGGGTGTACTTTTAAATATGTTCACAACGACCCAAGCTCTTTACATTGTGTATGCAATGGCAAAAGTGGTCACGATCAAGCAGTGTCACTATTCAATGGGGAAGTGGTGAGTGTAACGACCCGAGTTATAGAACAACGTTAAATATAAATCAAATATAAATCAAAGGTGTTAGGTTTTGAAAGTATGGATTTCGAACCCTAAATTTTGTAAAGTCCATTGGGGACCCGGTGTTTACACACCGAAACATGTTTTAACTTCTAATTGCATGCGCAAAACAGTTTAAGGCTAAAATGAGCAAACAAACATAAATCCGTAAATATAAGGTTGCCACGGCCAGGCCGGGTCAAAACAAAAATGCGAGTGAAACTCAAAAATAAAGTATAAGTTGTGCTGGAGTCAGTCTCTCCGAACACGCCAAGGCTAACCCCATCAAACAGCAACCAGCAACGTAAAAGGAATGGGTACATGAAACTATACAACAAGTCAATGCGAGCCACTAATGCGTGCCCGGAAGGCATCCCTGAGGCCATATAATATGCACCCTATACCTGAATAAAGATATCTAATGCATTGCGAAAATACAAGCATGTTGATCAGGATATATACAAGAATAATAAAGTGCAGAAATGCGATAAATGACTCAAAGAATGTCAAGTGGCATATCCCACTCTCCCAATCCACACCCACGCCGAGACTGAATATATCTCTCTCTCATGTCCATACCCACGACGGGGTAGGAGTCCACACCTACGCCGGGGAGGGGGGGGGGGCGCCTGATCGGTGTCGTAGTCTTATCAAACCTCTCAGTCCACACCCACGCCGGGGTTGGAGACCCAGTCATAGCCGCAACCATATCATATCATAAAAGTGTATAATCATGCTCATTGACTCGACTGAGGACCTAAACGATTTGGAACACAAATGCCCCCAATGACCCTGACAACGACTCTAGGACCCACAATTAACGGTCGTTCTAACATACGCAAAGAGAAGACATATGCTTAATTAGTTGTGCAAATCCTAAGCCTGCTACTACATGACATGTGGATGCAACACCTAACATATTATATGATACATCAGGCATGAGGTCCAGATCTTGAGTAAGTTCCCGTAAGAAGTTACATGGAGATGCGCATAATTCAAGCAATACAACAAACAAGCAAATCCAAACAGGTCAGAGATCACCTAGAATTCAATAAATAACATAAATAAGTCTAAGTCTAACTTACACAAAGCATATCAATAACAAACACAAGTTTCATATAATTCATATAAGGTACAACATCTCATCTTCACAATCTGACATATTTTCCACATCAACATTATCTCAATCCAACATCTCATCTCAATTTTGTCATGCTAACATTCCGAATTTCCATAATACCAATCAAGTTCTCAGTCCAAGCCATATTCACAAGTCAAGTTATAATCAAAGTTTAATTCAAGGTCTAAACAGTCCAGTTAATAGGTCCAAATGTTCATCGGGTTCCAATAGGCCAGTCCGTCAAATACTTCCCGTTAAAATATTATTTGTCCAAAACCTTTATCAAACCTTTAAACCCCTTTTAAATTCATTTTTTAAATGAGTCAAGTTATTAAAATGATTCTGTCCGTTAGAAATATTTTAAACAACCAAAAGAATTCAAAACTAACCATTTTAATTCCAAACTACATTGTTCACACAATCAATTCTCAACAAATCAAATTAAATAATTCAGAAAAATATACTTAAATAACTTAATAAATAAATAAGAATCAATAAGTCAATGAATTGTTTAAATAACAAGAACAACCTTAAAACAATATGTAAACAATCAAATAAATAGGATAAATCAGATTTTAAATAACTTATAAAGGAATAGTTCAACAGAGAAATAATTAGCCAATTAAATAAATCAGAATAAATAAAGGATTTTTTAGCTAAGTGTCCATTTTGAACAAAGGCATTTTGCAAAATGTCCAATTTTATATTTCCTTTTGCAAAATGTCCTAATATGACACTTTTGTCCCTCTTTCTCATTTTTATTTGACCCTCTTCCTTCCTTCCCATTTTTATTTTGATAATTGACCTGTCAAAGTCAATGAATTTGGTGACACAACTTTGATGACACATGTAAAATGATAAAAAAAAAAAATTGGTGACAATTTTTTTTTTTTACGAGATTAGTGTCACCACCTTTATGAGTGGTGACACTAGTCAATGACTTTGGTGACGCACCGTTGGTAACACATGTATGATTATAAACAAATTTTTTGGTGACCGTTTTTTTTAACGAGATTAGTGTCACCACCCTATCGTTGTCACCACCACCCCTATCACTGTCACCCCCACCCATATCGTTGTCACCGCCACTCCTATCGCTGTCACCACCACCCCTATCACTGTCACCACCACCCATATTGTTGTCACCACCCTTATTGTTGTCACCACCTCTATCGCTATCACCACCTTTATCGCTATCACCACCTTATCGCTATCACCATCACTCCTATCGCTGTCACCACCACTCCTATCGCTGTCACTGCCATTCCTATCGCTCTCACCACCACTCTTATCGCTGTCACCACCCTTATTGTTGTCACCACCTCTATCGCTGTCACCGCCCTATCGTTGTCACCACTCCTATCGCTGTCACCACCACTCCTATCGTTGTCACCACCACCCCTATCACTGTCACTAGGGTGGCTCAAATTGGACCCGACCCGGAAACCTCACCCAACCCGACCCAGAAAATAAGGGGTCGGGGTTGACTCGAGACCCCTAGGGGTCGGGTCTCGGGTCGAATTTTAGAAAATCTCGGGTCAATGGGCAGGTCGGGGTTAGACCCGGCGGGTCTCGGGGTTTGACCTGTTGACCCGGATTTTTTTTTAAATATACATATGGTATATGTATACACCATTGTATATACCATGTATACTGTGTATGTTTGTTAATATGTATACAGTGTGTGCACATGTATGTATACCGTAAGTGGACTGCATTTGGGAGAGTATTTATTAGTATAGTATATTAATTTGTATGTATGAAATATGAATCCTCATAAGACTTTTATGTGAATTCGGTCATGGATTCACATGTAAAGTAACATATATGCACGCTTACGTACTGGATATTATATATATGCATTGTAGAGTATGTGATAATGCATATTTAGATAGGCATTATAGAGTAGTTTTAGGGTAATTTAGATGTATATATTGTACTTTAAGGGGTTAGTTTACTTGTTTGCTCATTTGGTACTTAAATGCGGAATCTACACAAGTTTAGCGAGTAATTGCAGATTTTGGATTCGAAGAATGGAGGAGGTCATTCATTAGAGTCATATGGATCATATGGAGGAAAGAACAAGCTAGAGAAGCCAAGTTGGAGTGCACAAGGAAGAGGCAAAGGGCATACAAGAGAGAAAACGGCACCCGCGGCTAGAGAAACAAGGAAAGGCCAAAAACCGCACCCGCGGCCCAGGAGGCAGCACCCGCGGCCATTCCAGCAGGACACCAAATCTGGGCAGCACCTGCGGCCTGGTCGCGGTCTCACCCGCGGTTTTCCTGGGCCGGATTCAGCGCCGATTTTCTATTCCTCTTAAGTGGGCCTATCTTTGGGAAACACTTTCTAGGTTTTTTATGACGGTATTCTTAGGTATTTAAAGACTTGTTTTAGATGGTTTTAGGTAATCTTTTATCCTTTGAAAAATTGAGAGACGGAGTTTTAGAAGCATGAGCAACTAACTTCATCGTGTTTTGCCTACGATCAAGACTTGGTTTTGTTGAATTGTGAGTTTGGAATTCTAGTTTATTTTATTTATCTACTTCAACTTCTTTGTGCTTTAATTGTTTGTGGTGTTGATTCTATCTTAATTCGCGACCTCGTTAGAATTGCATCATTGCTAGGGTTTTGATTCATACGTTTGTGAAGCCTAATCCAAAGTAGCAAATACAATTAAGTGGATCTCATAGAAAAGCTTGATTGTATAGGAAGTTGATTATAGGTTAAATGTTAATTTTTTAGGGAATTAATATTGCTTATAAGCTTTATATATCTTGAGACTTAGTGCTATTCCTAGGGTTAAACCTTAATCCGTGTTAAGATTGCCTAGGAATAAGGGATTATTAGGACTCATAGGACTAATAATCTATTTAAATCAAGTTAAGAGTGGATATAGAAAAGATACAACTAGAAGGAAGAACTATGATCAAGAAGACGAACCAAAGTTGAGAATCGTAGGTGAAACATCTCATTCATCATTGTCTACAACCATCACCTTTATTCACTTCTTGAGTTCTTTTCATCTTTACATCTCTACAACCCCCCTTGTTTACTCTCGTTGGTGATTATAACGCTTAAAGTAACGGTAGTTCCCTGTGGATCGACTTCGGACTTACTAGCTATACTAGTTGGTTAGTTTGGATATTCTTTTGATAGGAATCCGACGATTTTGTCCTGTCAAAATTTTGCGCAGTTGCCGGGGAACTATTATTTGTTTACTTTGTGTGTTTAATTACTAACCTTGGTGTGGACCACTTACATGGTCCGCACTCGTGCTACTGACCAATGTTGAAGGTGAGATTATTGCAGTTACATGGAGAGAGTTTTCATCAATACTTTACCAGATTGCATGAGTACATTAATGATCTTTGTTCATGGGGTTATCAAGCTAGTACAAGGGAAGTGCTTCTATTTATCTTTGATGGCATGACTAATTAGACACGGAGCCTTGCTGAGCAAATGAGTGATGGAGGTTTATTAGATATGGGACTCTTGGAGATGTGGGATTTTTTCTGCTACATGGATTTTCAATGTGCACAGAATGAGTCACTTCCCCAAGTATCTCAAATCGTTGAGACTTCTGTTTCACCTATTGAGGTCATGTTGGGGAATCATACTGAGAAGATGGAGGAAGACATCACTCTATTTGACGAGATCATCCCTAGCTCGTCCGTTGATGAACCAAGTCTTGAGCCAACTGTTGAGGCGGCTCAAGAGGTAATGAAGGTCAACTATTGCGATTGGGAAGGTAGTGGTGATTATGATGATCCATGGGAGCATTACTTCAATGCACCAACAACAGAACTGTGTTGGTGGACTTACATACCCTCGACCAAAAGTCAGGCCCAAGAATATGACGAGTTGGTAAGATTCTTGAACTTTATACTATTTTCTATCAACTTTTTCATATTTTGTATCCATTCATCTCTTGGATGGGCACGAGAGTTTGATTTACTTTTGAGGATGCTAACAATGTCTGCTTAAGTCTTAAACGGAAAACCAAAATGAGTCGAGCCAACGACATAAAACAAAGGCGCTTCTCGGGAGGCAACCCGAGGTAAGTAGGCTAAAATTTCTTTGCATTATTAGTTCATTAATTTTGTTTTTCCAGCATAGTTGAGATTCTCTTAGAGGTTAGGTAGTTTTTTTTCGGTATATTGGGCTAACATTTCAGGAGAAGGACAAAGGAAAAGACTAAGGGAGGATGTTCCAGAAAAACCGCACCCGCGGCCCAAAAACCGCACCTGTGGCCAAAAACTGGGGATGGTTCTGGAATAGCCGCACCCGCGGCCTAGGGGGCAGCACCCGCGGCGTAATCCTGCAGCCTCCTCGTCGTTTGTTTTCGACGCTCTTTCTTTCGTGCTTCACCTCCACCTCCGTCATACTAGTGAGCACCTGAGTTTTACTTTTCTCCTCCCTTGTTCTTTCTAATTTTTGTTGTTTTGATTTCATTGGGACAATGAAAGTTTCAAGTGTGGGGGAGGGTATTAGTGTACATAGTAGGTTGCATTGCATATCGAGCATGTTTCAATTATTCTGCATAACATTCATGTTTTAATGCTTTTCATTTTAGTTTTATTTGAAGAAAAAAAATTGGAAAAAATGAAAAAGAAAAAAAAATCATGCATTTGCATAAAATATGTCATTGTTTAAACAACCACCAAGCCAAGTGAGTTCTCAAAATTTTATTAAAATTATGATCATATAAGTCCCATGACATGTTTGAATTGCTTTAGCCGTATCCCACTTATAGTTTTTTATGTGAAACATAGCTAGGTGAACATAATTGAGCTTGTATGATCTAAGTTCCTAGCATGACTGAAATCCAACAAACATTTAACCTTGTGAGATTTATTTTTGGCCTTATTGGGACTACACTTCATTTAGTCCTTTTGCTCTTGTTTCATGTGTGTGAATACTCTCCAATGCTTCTACCTCTTGGAATTGATTTTGTTATCTATGTCAAGGTTGTACTTATATGTTTGTTATAGGTGAATGTCACATGATTGAGGCACCTTTATTAGCCCTATTTGACTCTATTCCACCTTACATATGATCCTCTGCTTTAAGCCAATTTGAGCCTAATTGCCTATTCTTTTATAGCTCCACAAGAATTTCCATAGCCAGTTATAGCCTGACCCCATCCGGGAATTAGGAATGGTTGGTGAATATTTATATTGTGGATGATGGTTTTTAGTGGTGGATTGTATGTTTGATGTACCCTTGTGAGATGTTTTATTATTGCTAGTATATTCATTACTTGGGACCTAAGAACGATAAAATTCACTTAGGGATAAAAGTCAAGGAAAATCATTTGATACAGCATGAAAAAAAGGGAGAAAAAGAAAAGAAAAGAAGAAGAAAAAAGAACAAAAATTAAGGAATGAGTTGAGTATGGTTTGTAAAGTTGTATGCTTGAGATTGGAGTTGTATTACATTGTAGAGTTATGGTATGAGTTTATGAGTAGTATTGTGATTTGGTTGCTTCCTTAGTTCCCAGATTATGAACACCACATGGCCTAAATTGTTCCATACCTTATGTTTTCTACCTTTGCCCCATTACAACCCATAAAAGACCTCATGATGATTTTTGCCGGTAATGACATCCACGGTGGAGATTATGATTCAAGTTCAATTCTTATGTAGCTTAGTTGCATTTTGGATAGAGTTTGAGTGTTAATTGATAAACCTAAACACTTGAGGGAGAGCGAAAACACTTTATTCTCGGTGAGGTTGGATGTGTAAGCATGCGGGTTACTTGATCACATAAATACTTGCTAGGACATTTGTTTGCCTTATCTATGTTTGCACTTTGATGAGATGTTGCTTTTGATGAGGCTATTGCATGAAGGATTGTGTTTGTGGGATGAATGACTCATAAATGTTTTGTTTTGCTCGAGGACAAGCAAAAGGCTAAGTGTGGGGGAGTTTGATAATGCATATTTAGATAGGCATTTAGATTAGTTTTAGGGTCATTTAGATGTATATATTGCATTTGAAGGGGTAAGTTTACTTGTTTGCTCATTTGGTGCTTAAGTTCGGAATCTACACAAGTTTAGTGTTTATTTGTAGATTGTGGATCTGAAGTAGTAAGGAGGTCAATCATGAGAGTTCTATGGACCATATGGAGGTGAGAACGAGCTAGAGAAGCCAAGTTGGAATGCATAAGGAAGAGGAAAGGGGCATACAAGAGGAAAACCGCACCCGAGGCAAGAGGAAAAAGGCAAGACAGAAAACCGCACCCGCGGCCACCAAAACCACACGTGCTGCCAAAGTTTCAGGGCTCTCTGTGGAAGTCGCACCCTCGGCCAAGGGGGCAGCACCCGCGGTTCTCTTGGGCCGGATTCAGCGCCGAATTTCTATTCCTATTAAGTGGGCCTATCTTTGGAAAATATTTTCTAGGGTTTTTATGATGGTATTCTTAGGTATTTAAAGACTTATTTTAGTTGTTTTTAGTTATCTTTTATCCTGTGAAGAATTGAGAGACGGCATTTAGGAGCATGAGCAACTAAACTCATTGTGTTTTGCCTATGATCAAGACTTAGTTTTATTGAATTGTGAGTTTGGAATTCTAGTTTTTTTTCTATTATCTTCTTCAAATTCTTTGTGCTTTTATTGCTTGTGATGTTGATTCTATCTTGATTCGCGACCTCGTTAGAATTGCATCAATGCTAGGGTTTTGATTCATACGTTTGTGAAACCTAATCCAGAGTAGCAAATACAATTAAGTGGATCTCATAGAAAATCTTGATTGTATAAGAAATTGACTATAGGCTAAATGTTAGTTCTTTAGGGAATTAATATTGCTTATAAGCTTAATATATCTTGAGACTTAGTGCTATTCCTAGGATTAAATCTTAATCCGTGTTAAGATTGACTAGGAGTAAGGGATTATTAGGACTCATAGGACTAATAATCTATTTAAATCAAGATAAGAGTGTATATAGAAAAGATACAACTAGAAGGAAGAACTATGATCAAGGAGACGAACTAAAGTTGAGATTCGTAGGTGAAACATCTCATTCATCATTGTTTACAACCATCACCATTATTCACTTCTTGAGTTCTTTTCATCTTTACATCTCTACAACCCCCCTTGTTTACTCTTGTTGGTCATTATAACGCATAGAGTAACGGTAGTTCCCTGTGGATCGACTCCGAACTTACTAGCTAGTACTAGTTGGTTAGTTTGGATATTCTTTTGATAGGAAACAAAACGATTTTGTCCTGTCAAAATTTTAAGGAAAATAATAAAATATAAAAAATATTATAAATCTATATGTGTTACGGCTTTGAAAACCGTAAAATATATTGGAATTTTAAAACTCGATTTTTCGGGTGAACCTTTCACCCGACCCGAAAAACCCGGAATTATAAATCTCGGGTTCGGTTCGGGTGGCGGGTTGCATTTTTTAAAATCCCAGGCCTTCGGGTTGACCCCCACCCGGAATGTTCGAGTCGGGTCGGGTCAACCAGAATCAGCCACCCTAACTGTCACCACCACCCCTATCACTATCACCACAACCCCTATCGTTGTCACCACCAATATCGCTATCACTACCCCTATCGTTGTCATCATCCCTATCACTGTCACCACTATCACCACCATTATCACTATGGTGACACCTTTATTTTTTTATGAGATGACTGAAGTGACAATGTCGGTGGTGACACATATAGTAGCAACTTTTTTTGGTGACATATTTGTTGTTCGAGTTTTTTTTTACAGAATCACTGTCACCACTAATGTCACCACCCTGATTAGAGGTGACACTCTTGGTGACACATGTAATTTCATGAAAAATTAAAAAAAAATAGTGTAATCAAATACAATATGACCAAAATAAATTAAAAAGAACATATAATTTCATGACAAATATAGTGTAATCAAACACAATCTATACGAAAAATAGCGTAATCAAACACAATATCACCGAAAAGTATACATCTTGAATTTCCAAGAGTGTCACCTCCAATTTCCAATCCATCTATACAATGAAAGTGACATTAGAAGGATCTATACATGATAAATTTCCAATCCATCTACACAAACAAACAAAACACCTTCTCCATGAGTTGAAATCTTCCATAAGGAGTTGAGCCCAACACTGTCATCAAGAAAGTGTGCTTCCAATGCTCATGGGAAATGGGGATTGTGATCTACAAAACTAAAAAAAGAGCAAATCAAAGCATTCACGCAGCTTGTAAACGATGGATATCAATTCAATTTTCTATAGTCAAGGATATCAGAAAGAAAATGTTCAATCATGAATTCGGGCAAATACAAAACCTAACATACACGAAAATGCAAGGGGCTATTGGAGAACACTGATTCAATAACACATACATGGAAATGCAAGGGTCTATTGACCTCTCTTATCTCCAACTGCAGCATGCAAAATCCGAAATTCATATCACGTACTCAAATCCTTTGAACAATCAATCAAAGATTTTTCCAGGCATAGAGACATCCAAACTAACTGCACCAATTTGCCTTTGCAAAAGACAGTAACAGACAAAAATTACAAACATGCTTCGAAAACAGGATGAAATTCAACAACTTACTAGCGGACTCGGGGAAAGAAGAAGAGCCAGAGCACTTGAAAACGGAAGCAAAACACGAACTGAACCATAATCGGTGAACCTCGCCTCAAAATTCAAAGATTCCGATAATGAATTGCAGCAGATTGAGACGGTCTCGAAGCAGCTTGCGAAGCTCGATCGGTGGCAGGATCTCTTGGATCTGCTCCTCCAGATCCGGCCGGGAGGTATCGATGTCGTGGTCTCCGAGGAAATGGATTGCATAATCATCGAGGTCTTCGACGTCTATAGAAAGATCTGTGACGGGATGGTGAACGTTATGATCCAGATCTACACTGTGGTGGCGGACTCGGCGAAGGCGTTGGCAGCGCTAGCGGTTCTGCGTAGGGCGACGAGGCAAGCTAAAGAGCTCTCCGATTTCTTTGAAGCAGATTGAGCCTTCGCTTTCTCGTCTCCATCCCTCGGATCTGTGGAACTCCATGGGATGCTATGTAATCAGACGAGGAAAGTCTCAGCTCTTGATCGCCCTCTCTGACATCGACGACGAGCCTCCGCTTTCTCGCCTCCCTCCCTTAGATCTGTTGGAACTCCATGGATAAGGTCTGAAGAGGAAATTTTTTTTATCTGAAGAAGACTCCATGGATAAGATGAGGCGGCCATCTAAACGAGATTAAGTAATGAAAGGGTAAAACGGAAATTACAGAAACTTTTTGGACATTTAGCAAAAAGGAGATTAGGGTGGACAATTAACAAAACTAGTATACAAAATTGGACATTTAGCCAAATAACTTCATAAATAAACAATTATATAACATGTAAAAAAAATAGATATAAACTAAGTAAATAAAATTAATAAAACACTCTCACCCAAGCCTAAATAAAGGAAAGAGAGAAGAAATACAAAGTAGTAAAAACTATACAGTAGACCAAAAACCCTAAACACTCTCTTTTTTAGAGCGTTTGCCTTTGCCGTCGTCGCGGTCCTTAGTGCCACAACACCCTTGCCCACAAACCACCGACATTAGTCACCGCCACTTACTTGCCCCTTCATCACCCTTCCTAAACTAGGTTTGCACCACCACACTCGGTTGTCGCCACCTCCACCTCCCTCCTAGCTACAGCTGGTATCCCTCGGCTCACCACCATCGCTCACAGATCTCCCCGCCTCCACAAGGTCCTCCTCTGTTTCTATAGGGGTTTTGCTTCTCTTAACCCAGTACTTTCTCAGACCTTCCGCCAGCCTTAACACCCTTCTCTGTTCTCTCCGGCTTTGCCATCTTCATCCCCAGTTGATGGTTCTTTGGCCCGAGAGTCCATTGCTTCCCGCAACCTCATCGAATCCACCGTCATCCCTTGATTCCATCGCCCCTGGATCCCACAACCTCGGAGTTTCCCTCGGGTGTTTGTTGGATGTAAGTTTGGTCTTCCTCGAGCTCGTTTGTTTCCACCGCCTCGACTCCGCCCTCCCTTCGCCCTCCTGTCTATGGTTTATGCGACCTGGTGGTGTGCTTCGCTGCCCCTCCGCCGTCCACCGTTTGTCACTCCCCGTGGTTGCTAGCCTCACCGTGGCCCATGGGTGAAGCGTTGATTCTTACTTGGAAAAAAGAAAATTAAATTACAAATTTCAATCCTTGCTTGCCTTGTCCTTTTCCTTTTGATTTTTGTTTATTTTTCTCCTCATGCTCATTTTGTTCGTCTCTTATTTGGCTCGCCCTTGTGCAGCCTATTACGTTCTTGGTATCATCCTCGAGAGGTTAAGATGGGTTTTTGGGGGGTTTGTATGAACAATGCTTTGGTTAGAATTTGGGCTTGCGGATTGGTGTGCAGTGTTGTTCTTGTTGTCATGTAGGATTCATGTGAACGATGGTCAATTTGCTATGTTCGTAGACGTCGTGGAAGTGCAATCGATATCTGAAGGCTCTCTTAGAGTCCATAATCTGAGATGTTCGCTAGGTTCTCCAGAATTCTCTGTGTGTCTTCCCTTTGGCCGATCGGTTTGATTGTTCTGCTAGCTTGTAGTTTCAGTATAGGATGACTTGTACGGTTATTTATGCCTTTTATTTTTGTCATTTGCTTCATGTTATTTCTTTATGTCATTTGCTTTAGTAATTTGCTTTCAGTAAGTTTTTGTTCAGTTGTACGTGATGGTTAGTCCATCTACCGGCTTTTCCGGTCTCTCAGTTTCTCTAGGCTTGTCTGGAGAACCGAATTCTTATCTTGGTTCAAAAAAAAAAGCAAGACCTCAGCCCAGATCCGGATCCGACATGGCCAAACCCAATCTCCAATCTCAACTCACTGAACTAGCCACCTTCAAATGAAAACGGAGAACCGGTGCAAAATAAGGAAAAACAAGAAGAAGATCGAATCGGGTCTGGCGAACTCGTCTCCTTCCTCTTGTTTGTGTTCGAAAAAGTACGAAAAGAAAGAGAAGAAGGGGAGCACTCGCCATCAGCTTCTTAACCCGACCACCCTCACAGGTTTTTCCCGACATCAAGCAACACAAAACGACTCAAATGAACCAAAGGAGAGGGAGAAGAAGGGCTCATCGAGGCTCAAAAACTTCGCCGGAAAAAAGGGTCTGGTTAGCACGATTCGGCTCTAGTGATGGTGGATTCGAGTTGTTCTTGGTCTGGGACGAGAGAGGGGTGAGTAAAGGTCCACCTTTACATGGATCTAAGTCGGAAATGAAAAAGAAAACCGGTCTTGTGGGACGAAAACAGGGGGGTGGTCTTCGTGGCTCCGAAGGGGCTCCTAGGTGCATCTGGGCTTCAAAAAGGTGGTGGTCGGGATCCTGGATATTGTTGTTATTGCTCGTTGAGAAGGAAGGGAGGTGGAGACTCGGATGGAGATGCTAGTCTCGCTCGGTGGTGTTGGATATAATGCCTAGAGTAGGCGGTTTTAAGGTGTCTCTTAGACTTTCCCTATCCCACATGGAATGTTCAAGGGTATCCTAAAAGGGTTTTAAGGAGACTCTTCTGTCACCTACATTGAGAGGTAAAGGATGAGATGGAGTTTTTTGGAAAATATATTTTCTTGAAGCCGAAGATATTACGGATAGACTTGTTAGTATTTATCCGCGAATATCTATTTTTCACTGGATTTATTTTCACAAAATTATCCTTTCAAATGGTTTTAGATAAGTCAAGATCTTTTGAAGATAGACTCAAATCTTCCTTTTGCTTGCGGCTTAAGGATTGATTTTGCATCTATATAAAGGGATCAAGGGCTTGGCTTTTAACACAGCTAAGACAATCGCCTCTCTCCCTCTCCTGTTTTCTCCTACCCTTTTCCCGTTCCGAGCGCTTGTTCCAGTTCCATCTTCTCTCCCTCGAGTGCACCTGTGAGAGAAGCCGGTGAAATCCTTGGGGACGTTGACTCGCATATGATCTACACCACTGTCGGGGGCAAATACGTTTCTCATTCAGTAGATCCCCTACCACGCTTTGCCGCATCCTTAGCCCCTTCACAGAAACGAGTTCGGCCTACATCCACTAACGCTTCATAGCTAGTTTGTTGCTTTTTCCAGGTTCCAACAGGGTCATTATCCAACAGTGAAAAATGTATTTCGGTTGGACTTTGATCGCTATGGAGATCTCTTAAAGCTGGAGCCTTTGGATGGCTCGAACGAAGAACGTTGATGCATCGAAGGATTGATCAGAGGAGAATCCCAAGGAGGAGTTTTCAGATATCATGGAACCAGGTCTAACAGAATGCCTTTGATTCGAGTTTGAAAAAAGGAAAAAGAAAAAGAAAAGGATGAGTCTTCTTCAACCTCATACTCATCTTCCTCTTTCTTTACTGGATTGATTCGCGTTTTGTTTTTGATCTAACATGTGCTTTTTGCAGTCGAAATCCAATGCTTGAATCGCAAATATGATTTTAGAGGTTTTGTTCTTCGTGAATAGTAAACCCCAGATATGAAGCTTGAAGATCGGATTTTCCTGAGTTCGTATTTGGGAGTTTAGGGTCCGAGTTCTTCGTAAACAAATTGGATCTGGAAAGTTCGCCCCTAACTCCGTATTCTTTATGGTAGTTGGTTGGGCGGAGAGCCGGAGACAGGACGAAGGAGAAGAGGTGCTCGCGGTGCAGCCAATGGGTCCTCCTCACCTTGCGTTGCTTTCGCAACCCGATTTTGGGAGGCCTCAGTTTTCTCGATCTGAATGTCCTCGCCGGAGATCCATGGCATGGAGGTGCTTGCTCGCCACCGTATTCTTCGGCAGAGCACTTGGAGGCGGCGGTGCCACCGCCTAGGATCATTGACGGCGAGGCGACGGAGAAGGAAGGTGAGTTGGAGCTTTGAACTCACTGTGCGACGAGAAACGACGGGGTTCGTTCCTCTTGGATCCGCCGAAGAACTAACGGCTGGCAGTGCTAGCTCGACATCGTGGCTCTTGGCCGGAGCACTTGGAGGTGGCGGCGCTACTGCCCAGGGTCCTCGACGACGAGCTTAAGGGAGACGAAGAAGATGACCAGTGGAGGAAGCCCTCCTGAGCAGTGGGAGGAGGATGGCGGCGTTAGGAGCTTTCTCAAGCTTCGGGTCACCACGGGTCGTCCTCGGGCTGAGCCGGATAGCTTGTGAGTTGTGACCTAGTGTGACAAGCTTGGTCGGGCTTTTGGGTCACATTTGACTTGGCTCCTTATGTGAAGATTGGGTCTAAATCATTTGGGCATATTGGCTGAGTTATCACTTTGGGCCTAATTATTTTTGTTTTGTTTTGTGTTGTTTTGATTTTAATTTTAGAAATTGGTGAGCATTTGTTTAGAATTCAGATGATCTCCTCGTCGATCCTGCTTTGCGCGTACTCATCCGCAAGGATGCCCTTGGGTGGTGATCTAGCAGGGCCTGACCTCATCCAAATCTTTAAAAAAAAAAGATGATGGATGGATGGTGAACACGTTGGATGAGATCAAGCCGGTAGCCATGGCGGCAATCTCCAGCAGCACCTACTTGCTTGAAGGGTTCACGTGTGCAAAGATTATAACGCACATACTGAGATGCAAAGGAACAATTTTTCCCTAAAAATTAAACGTTTTTAAGTTTTATTTTAATTGTCTCTTGCATCGTAGGTGACATTATGCCTCATTGACTATCTTAGCATTTATGTGTTCTTGAAAGAGACCTTGAGCACCATGAGAGCGGGTACGGGTATTGCCAAGGAAAATAGGAGCTTTGTGGCTCCTTTTGCATGATGGCGATCAGAAGAGGTGGGAGTAATCCTAATGTTACATCATATATACGGATGCTTGTGAACCAAGACAATTTTGCAGTGTATACATGTCGGCCTATTTTTGTGAGTTAACTTAAGTGATCGACATGTTATTCATGGTTGAAATGAGGTTGGTTATATATCTTATGCTTGTATCTCTTTGAATCTTGGTTGATGATATGACACTAGGACATGAGAAGTTGGTAATTTTGAGAAAATTCCATAAAATGCTCCTAATATATAACTTAGTTGATCAAATAAATGTGATATGTGCATAAATTGCTAAACATCATTTCAATCTGTAGATAAGAGGACCACTAGATTGCTTGAGTTAACAAAGATTGATCTTTCTTTTTGAAACTCTAAGAGCAAATGTGGTAAAGGTGTTGTATCACATTATATAGATGATTCTTAGAGATACCAAGTTCATATATGTATCAAGGTCAAAGACGTAGGATGACTTGTTCATGACATATGAGGTATAAAACCAATTTGTTTATAACCAACATAATTTAGATTCAATAAAGGTAGAAAATGAGACACCATATGAGAAGTTAGGCAAAACCCCAAGGTTTGTAAATGACTTAAGAGTCTACCTAGTGTATATGAGAAATGTGGGGGTTGTGTGTCTAAGGTGGTTATATATGCATTTAAATGAAATGATGTTGGATCTTATATGATTGATGATTAGTCTTGTTGGTTATAAAGAGAGCAATTATACCGTCTATAGATTTATGTGCTTGCAGGATATATTGATGTGAGAATATCGTGATGATGAATTTTTTGAGCATATTTTTCCTTTGAAGAAAGATCATGATAGTATTCCTACTGTTTCTGAACCTGCTTCTTTGTCCTTACCTACTTCTATCAATGTTGATGAACCCAGTGAAATTGGAAGAAGTAAAAGTACGTGAAACTAGCTTTGGTCCTGATTTTGTGACTGCATTCTTGACTGAACTCCGTGATTTAGATGAAATCTATGCAACTCTAGTTTATGTTCACATAATAGAGGATGAACCTAAAACATATAGAGAAGCCATGAGTTTTGTTGATGCTAGTTTTTGGAAAGATGCTATAAACAGTGAAATTGAATCTATCACAAGTAATTACACTTGGGAACTAGTTGATTTGCCTAGAGGTTATAAGGCCATTGGTTGTAAATGGATTTTTAAGAGAAAACTTAGAACATATGGTTCTATAGAAAGATTTAAGGCAAGACTAGTAATCAAATGATTCACATGAAACATAGAGTAGATTATTTTGACACATATTCTCCTGTAACTAAGATTGCGACCATTATAACTTTATTTGCTTTGCATCTAATTATAAGCTCTTGGTACATCAAATGGATATAAAGACTGCTTTTCTAAATGTTGATCTAGATGAGGAAATATACATGGAATAACCTACGGGTTTTGTGGTGCCAATTAAGAAGAATATGGGTTGTAGGTTAAAGAAATCTCTCTATGGCCTAAAGCAAGCACCTAAACAATGGTATGAGAAATTACATAACACTATGTTGAGTTTTGGATTTGTGGTTAGTGGATCTGATGCATGTGTTTATACCAAGATGTACAATTCTGATTGTGTTATTGAGTGCTTATATGTTGACGATATGTTGTTGTTTGGCACTAGCATGCATGTGATAATTGAAAACAAAAAGTTTATTTCCTCTCGCTTTGAAATGAAAGACTTAGGTGAAGCAGATGTAATTCTAGGTGTTAAAGTGACTAGAACTAAAAATGGCTTTACTTTGTCTCAATCCCTTTATGTAGAGAAGGTATTGAAAAAGTTTAACAACTATGATGTGACGCCAGTTAGGACCCCATATGATGCCACCATAGAGTTAGTGAAGAACTCAGGTATAGGTGTTTCCTAATAGGAATACGCTAAAGTTATTGGGAGTCTAATGTTTTTGATGAACTATACTCGGCCTGACATAGCTTATGCAGTAAGTAGACTCAGTAGATATACACATAATCCTAGCAAAGAACACTGGATTGCACTTAGAAGGTTAATGAGATACCTTAGAGGCACTCGTGATTGGGGATTATATTTTGAGGGTTTTCCCTGCGTTCTAGAAGGATATTGTGATGCAAACTGGTTAAGTGGGACTGATGAAATTTGCTCCACTAGTGGATATATTTTTACATTGTGTGGTGCAACTGTCTCATGGAAGTCTGCAAAGAAGAGTTGCATAGCCCGATCGACGACGGAGTCAAAGTTCATAGCTCTAGACCTAGCAGGACAAGAGGTTGAGTGACTGAGTCTGATACCACTTGATGTGCTCGGGAACACTACGAGCCACCAGGATCGACGACGAGGTTCCTCCATTATTGAGTGGATAAACATTGCTACTAGTGACCGGATATGTATGGAAAGATTCGCAGGCCTCTCACCCTTGAACCTCCCACACTCGATCTCAATCATCTCGGAATCGCACTCTGAGGATCTCGACCCTTCGACACCTTCGCCTCTCACTAGGGTGTTTCCCTTGGCATCTCACCAAAGAGTTTTGTTTTTAGCATCTCACAAAAAACATGATCCTTAACCCAGAATCAAAGGAAGCAAACGTGCTCAACTTTTCACTCAAAAATTCAACTTGTATTAAAAAATGGGAAACCTTACACAATATATATAGGAGAAATTATAGCCTCCTATGTGTTTACAAGCGATGTGGGATACTTTTTAAATAGAAAAATATATAAGTCTAAATCACATCAGAAGCCTACTAGCATATATACCAATGTAGGGGCATCCAATTCCTGAGATTTCTCTCCACTGTGACTCATATGCTGCCATTGGAGTAGCAAACAACGGAGCGTATAACGGCAAGAAGAGGCATATACGCATCCGACATGAGGTTGTGAGGCAGTTGATAAGAAATGGGGTACTCTCTCTAGAGTATGTGCGGTCAGAGAGGAACATTTCGGATCCATTGACCAAAGGACTTTGGAAAAGGCTAGTCATTGACACGTTGAGGGGAATGGGGCTAAAGCCCGTGAGATGAGGAATCTGCGGCGGAAACCATTAGTTTGGGCGAACGCAAGCCATGGAAAGACTCATATAAAATACACATCTCCCATTCCTATGGAAAGTGTATAGTGAGGTTGAGCTAACGCTCTTAATGATTCTTTAGCCAAGGCATTGGGTGGTCCTTTAGAGACGGACTTGATAGATCACCGAACGACAGAAGAGAGGTTGAGCCTTAGAGCTCTTAATGACTTCATAACCCATTGTGGGGGTATTCTGTATTGAGACAGATATGTTGAAGTTACCTACGTGAGTGTGAGGGATTGGCAACCCTCCAAGGTGAGACTTAGGGCAGTCTTCACTAAAACACTCATGAGCACCCAAGTTGTGCCAAAATTGGATGTCTTATGTGATAAGACTTAGCGGAACATTACAATACCCCGTGGAAGGTGTGTGTTGCTGGTTTACCCCTAAGAGGAGGAATTCAAGGCCTCTGACCATTCACTCTATTGAAGGGATCGCCAGTTTCACTATGTGCTGATTCAAGTCGCAAGACATCAGCATATAAGCACTAACCTCGATACGCTCAGAACTTGTTTTCAAAACCTCAGTTTTTAAACCCTTCTCTCGGCATTTGTGGGGGATTGTTGGATATAATGCCTAGAGTATGTGGTTTTAAGGTGTCTCTTAGACTTTTCCTATCCCACATGGAATGTTCAAGGGTATCCTAAAAGGGTTTTAAGGAGACTCTTTCGTCACCTACATTGAGAGGTAAAGGATGAGATGAAGTTTTGTGGAAAATATATTTTCTTGAGGCCGCAGATATTACGGATAGAATTGTTAGTATTTATCTGCGAATATCTATTTTTCACTGGATTTATTTTCACAAAATTATCCTTTCATACGGTTTTAGATAATTCAAGATCTTTTGAAGATAGATTCAACATTCTGTTGATACAGTTGGTAATCGGTTGGTACGGTAATTTCTGTACCACCGCCCAACCCTAATCAATCACACAATAGAGGTGTGGTGTTTATATTTAAGCGTCAAATGTGTATATTTTGAATATCCAAAAATAATCATTAAAACATAATTTATATACGCATTTAAATATTCACACCAACCCTTAGTATGTTTGGATTTTAATACATTATTTATTATAATTAAAAACACTTTAATACGGAGTACTCCGTAGACGTATTTTTATTTTTTGAGTAGAAGTAATGTTTATGAATACAAACACTAGTCAAGATAGTGTCTTCGTCCGCCATTTTCGTCCTTATCTTGTTTGGATTTGATGGTTTTGCTTCGTTTCTGTAGAGCTCTCTTGCGTGTGTTGTGCCCCGCTTTATATTTTCTTTGTTTTGACGGTACACTGTCTTCCGATTTTATCAGCTATTGAAGTTCAGGCCTGTCTGACCTCGAATTATTACTTAACTAGTGTAGATCTCGTCCCGTGCACGGACAATACGTTAATGCAATATTACAAATAATCTAGATAAATTCCAATAAATAAAAATAATAATCTAAATATAAATTTTGTTTTCCACCAAAAAATAATATAGATATAAATAAAATTAGTTCAACAAATGATATATAATCTAATTATCTTTTATTTGTATTCTCTCGAAATATAAATAAAATTCATATTTATAAGATAAAAGTTTTTTTTCTAATATATCGTCAATTAAATCTCATGTAATTAAATAGATAGTTGATTTTTAAAAATATTTTAATATTTTTTTTTATTAATTAATGTACGTAGTATATATTTATTACGTTAGTTTACTAAAATATTTATGCACAAATAAATTGTGTTATATTCATATAATTTTTTCCTTATATAATATTTACTCTTTTATAAGATTCTATCCAATTATATGAGTTAATATATAATATTTTTATTAGATTTCCTATTTGACGGGAGAAAGCTTTGCGAGATGCACTCACGTGCCATCACATATGCAGATGCACTCACGCGCTGCCACGTAGGCACCAATGAATCGGTACACTTGCCAAAACGCAATCCGACCCGAAAACCCAACCCGTACGACCCGAATTTTTTTGGGTCAAGACCCGAAAAATCAAACCCGAAATTTTATTTCGACCTGAACCAAAAAACCCGACAAATTTTCGGGTCAACCGGGTCCGGATCAACCCGATCGGGTCGGTGGGTATTATAGTAATAAAAAAAAGGGTGCCACTATATACACCGCACATCCGGATTAAGGATTTGCACGTTCTTAAGGACGTGCAAGTCCCCAGGCTTGCACGAGGTGAGATTCTTTGGGATCAGCTTGAAACCTAGCACACATGCAAACACTAAACATAATGTCAGGTCTACTAGCCGTGAGATATAATAAGGATCCAATCATTCCTCGATACTCCTTTTGATTGACACTTGTTCCAGTCTTGTCTTGATCTAGAGACAATGTTGAGCTCATTGGAGTCTTGGCTGCTTTGGATAGATCCATCTTGAACTTCTTCAAGAGATCCTTAGTGTACTTGCTTTGATTGACGAAGATCCCTTTCTTTGATTGATGAACTTGTAACCCCAAGAAGAAGTTTAGTTCACCCATTAGGCTCATCTCGAATTCACTGCACATGATGTCAGAAAATTCCTTGCACAAAGATGTGTTAGTAGCACCAAATAATATATCATCAACATAAATTTGAATAACCAAAATGTCCTTTCTTTTGGTTTTGATAAAAAGAGTCTTGTCGATCAACCCTCTTTTAAAATCATTTTCTAAAAGATATTTTGACAAGCGCTCGTACCAAGCTCTTGGGGCTTGTTTCAAACCATAAAGCGCCTTGTCAAGTTTATAAACATGATTGGGAAATTCTGAACTTTCAAAACCTGGGGGTTGAGCAACATAGGCTTCTTCTTCTAAGAAACCATTAAGAAAAGCACACTTGACATCCATTTGATATAACTTTATGCTCATGAAAGATGCAAATGCTAATAAAATGCGAATGGCTTCAAGCCGGGCTACGGGAGCAAAGGTCTCCTCGTAGTCAATACCTTCCTCTTGATTGTAGCCTTGAGCAACAAGCCGTGCCTTGTTCCTCACAATTTTGCCATTCTCATCTAGCTTGTTTCTGAACACCCATCGAGTGCCAATGACTGATTGATGCTTTGGTCTAGGCTTCAAAGTCCAGACTTTGTTCCTCTCAAATTCATTGAGTTCACTTTGCATAGCTATAATCCAGTCTGGCTCCTGAAGTGCCTCATTTACCTTCTTTGGCTCAATAAGAGAAACAAACGCGTTAAAAGCACAAAGATGTTTAAGTTTAGAACGAGTTTGAACACTAGAAGTAGGGTCAGAGATGATATCCTTTAATGAGTGTGATGAGGAGTATTTGAATTTCCTTTTGGTAGTCTCAGCTCCTTGATTCGTCACACCATCAGGATCAATTTGTGGTACATCTGACTCCGTGGTCCTGTTAGGTTCAGTTACAGCAGTTTCTGACGTCTCAACACTGTTGGATTGGACACCAAGGGCTTTGGACGCATCTTCAACACCTTGGGCCAATTCTTCAGTGTTAAGAATCGGTTCCAGCATGTTCCTTTTCTCTGTGTTCATGGCAGCAGCATCATCGCCTTCCTCGTTCTCTTCATGAATATTAAGATCTATATCTGCAACACTTTCACTCAAAGCACCATCATTGCATTCATCAAAAATAACATGTATACTTTCTTCAACAACCTGGGTCCTTTTATTGAAGATTCTATAAGCTTTGCTACTCGAAGAATAGCCAAGAAATATACCTTCATCACTACGCGCATCAAATTTCCCAAGGTTATCTTTTCCATTGTTGTGAACAAAACAAGTACAGCCAAAGGGTTTAAAATAAGATATAAGTGGTTTGTGGCCTTTGAAAAGTTCATAGGGAGTTTTCTTTAAGATGGAACGAATAAGACAACGATTTAAAATGTAGTTAGCTGTGTTAACAGCTTCAGCCCAATAGGTTTTAGGTAATGCATTTTCTAAAAGCATAGTCCTGGCCATATCCTCTAAGGTGCGGTTCTTGCGTTCCACAACCCCGTTTTGTTGAGGTGTCCTAGGAGCAGAAAAGTTATGGGAGATGCCATATTTAGCACAAAACAAATCAAATTGAAGTTGATCAAACTCCCTACCATGATCACTCCGAATAGACACTATGGGCTCATTTCTTAAAGTTTGCAACTCCTTACAAAGTTTTGAAAACTCAAATAAGGCCTCTGATTTATCTTTCAAAAATGCAACCCAAGTATATCTTGAAAAATCATCGACAATAACTAGCATGTACTTTTTACCATTGGGAGATTTGACTCGCATAGGACCACATAAATCCATATGTAAAAGTTCAAGAGGTCTAGAAGAACTTACAACCTTTTTGGGTTTGAAGGAGCTACGTGTTTGTTTACCTCTTGTGCAGGCTTTGCACATGTCAATACCTTTGAAGTCCATCTCAGGTAGCCCTCTTACAAGCCCTTTGGACACAAGCTTCTGTAGCGTATGTGGACTCACATGACCGAGTCTCCTATGCCAAAGCTTTGGATCGTCCGTCAAGGCCTTTAAACAGGTTAAGCTTCCTTGTGCCACTTGATCAGCATTTACAGCGTATATGTTGTTGTAGCGATATGCAGTTAGAATAACTTCACCTGTATCATCTCTGCACACTATACATCTTTTCTTGTTAAATCTGACATTGTTACCACTATCACATAATTGAGAAACGCTAAGCAAATTATACTTTAAACCATTGACAAGATAGAAATTTTTAATACTATGGCTGGAATCACTTCCAACACTACCAATACCAACAATGTCGCACTTCCCTTTGTCACCAAGAGTAATTGTTCCCGTGGATTGCTCCTTTAGATCATGAAAGAGAGAACTCTTCCCACTCATATGCCTCGAGCAACCACTATCAATAATCCATTTGTGTTCTTTCACCTTGGTGATCTCCTGCAAAACAGACATCAACCTTTGTGGCTAGACCAATAAGCAAATTTGGATCCATTGTTGGGGTAAACCATGTTTGGTAAAATAGTGCCTTTTGGGACCCAAACTTGTGTTATCCGTTCTTTTCTTAAATGAACAGGAAATGTATTGCGTATAATATAAGGATCCTTTCTTCTATAAGGGCAGGTCTCTTTTACATGTCCCTTTCTAGCACAATGGTGACATATAGGAGAGGTTCTGCTTCCTTTGGCCTTTACAAAAGTGGTAATGTGTTGCTTCTTTAAAAACTTTGGGTTGTAACCAATACCACTCTTGTTTAGAGAGCTTTGTTGCTCACCCAACATCTTATCGAGAGTGCCTTTGGATTTGGTAAAACTTATGAGGGCTGTCTGTTGGTCTAGGATCTTATTATTCAGGGAGATCTTCTCTTTCTCTAAGTCATGATGCTCATTTCTTAGAGAAGAGAGATCTTGCTTGAGTTCAGATTTCTCTGAGTCAAGTGTCTTGACTTTAATGTCAAGACCTGAATAAGAAGATTCAAGACCTTTGACCCTCATAGACAGATCCTCAATAGTTCTTTCCTGGTCCATAGTTCTCTTAATAAGAATGTTAGTGTGGGCAATAAGCTTCTCTTCATTGGCAATCATATTGGAAAGGAATTCCGATAATACCTCTTTTGGACTTTCCATAAGTTCTTTTACAGTAGCTTCAAGCTTGTCATCGTGGGATTCATTTTCTGAGGCCATAAGACAAATGTTGGCCTTCTCATCGTCTGAGTCAGAGTCGGAATCACTCCAAGTAGCCACCATAGCTTTCTTCTTCCATTTGTCACCTTTCTTGGGCTGGCTCTTTGTCTTTTGAGGGCAGTCCTTCACAAGATGATCTGTTTCACCACATTCGAAACAAGACAACGGTTTAGTCTTCTTTTCATACTTGTTGTATTGAGGCTTACCTCAAAATTTTGAAGACTCTGATCCATCCTTGTTGTTGAATTGCTTCTTCATTTTGAGAATTCTAGCAAGGCCTCTTGTGATAAGAGCAAAAGGATCTTCCTCATCGTTATCCTCATCTTCGGAATCAGATCCATCCTTGAGCTCATCCTTCTTAGACTTGAGTGCCAAGTTCTTGGTGCTAGCTGGAAGTTCTCCATCGTCTTCATTAAGGATCATCTCATGCGTGATCAGCTTCCCAAGAAGGTCATCAAGGGGTAGAGTGGTGAGGTCCTGGGCTTCCTCTATAGCTGTTACTTTTGGACCCCATTTCTCCTTTGGAAGGCACCTTAGTATCTTCCTTACTTTCTCAACGTTGGTAAAGCTCTTGCCGAGAGAGTCAAGGTTGTTGGTGATTTCTGTGAATCGTGTGAACATGGCTCGTTCCTTCATAGGTGACGACCAATTTGTCCCAAATCTCTTTAGCTGACCTACAAGAGGAAATACAGTTAAACTCATCAGTGCTAAGACCACAATAAAGTAAGTTAATAGCCCTGTAGTTTTTGGAGACGAGTTCAAGATCCGTTTGGATGTATTCAGACTCCTTCTTTGCAATTTTGGTGTCATTCGGTCCATCCTTCTCTGGAATCTTTGGTCCATTCTCTATAATGTTCCAAAGCTCTAGATCTTGGTCTATGATGAACATCTTCATCAAAGATCTCCAGTGGACGAAGTTGTTTCCTACAAAGAGTGGCGGTCTGCTTGTAGACCTTCCCTGTGCAAATCCTCCGCTTGCTTCACCAGACATGATCGAAAACTCACAAGATTGTTAGATCAAAAACAGTGAGTAAAGCTCTGATACCAATTGAAGGTTCGTAAGTGTAAAACAATGTAATAGAAATACTCTAGAAGGGGGGTTGAATAGAGTATGCCCGTTTTTCGCAAATATTCTCAAGGCTTTTGAAGCTCGTGCCAAACCCTTTGAGAAAACCTGAAACACAAAGTTAAACAATTCGAACCAAGTGCGGAAATAAGGTAAAGCAAGAAAGTAAAGGACACGAGTAATTGTTTACGAGGTTCAGCACAACTGGCCTACGTCCCCGCCTAGGGTTCTTCCACAACCCTAGGATTCAAAGGCTTTATTGATTGCTTAGCTTAGGATCCTAATAGCTCACCGAGAAGCCTCTCTCCTATACAATTGCAATCTAGTCAACTCACGTTCCCTTGGAGTCCTAGACCAATCTAGAAGAGCCCCACCTCTCTCAGCTATCTAGTACAATCCTCTAACTCTCGCAAAATCAATAGCCTAGTGCAACTTCCCGAGTTATAAACTCTCGAGTAACACTTGTAATGAATATATCCTATAAGCTCACTGTGACTCTCAAAGGCTTTGAAATAAACAACAAACTATTTGAGCGCTTTGCAGAGACACTTGGAAGACAGATTGCTTGAATGAATGTAGCTCGTGTATAGCACTTGTTATTCTGTCTTCTCCTTCCTTTCCTTTATATAGTAGCATAGAGATAGTGTGGAGCGTGTGGATCTTCAACGCCAGATCTTCCAACGGATCCTTCCATTCAGACTTTGATCTTGGATCTTCTATATATGGACACTTTGACGCCATGATCCAATTTGAAATAGATCTCCTCAATAACTCTATAAAGGAAGGTTATAATCTCGAAAATACTTCCTGAAACAGTTAGTCCGACGAATATATATATAATATAAAGGAAGTATATAATAAGATAAAATAATATACGATTAATAACATATAGAGCAGGTTTTGTATTTCATCAACACTGTTAATGCGCCAAGGCCTTTGACAAAAAAACTGTCAAAGCCTTTGGAACAACTATTTCGATTTTCATCAAGGGAGTGAGTTATCAAATCTGATATACCGTCGCAAATACTAAACCCATGATGGGAAGCTCTATCCACCGTCTCCTATCACCATGTGTAGCTCCGGCCCATCTCTGGTAGTCGACGAACTGCTGGAATGGGTACTCTCCTGCATAACAACCGGCGTACAGATCGGCGTGATCCTCCAAGTGATTGCATAGTAACGTTTTGAGTTCCGGGAAAGCAGTCTCGCCGATCGGTGATGTCAAAGCCGCCAAAGCACGGTAGCCACAATGACCATCTCCAACAGTGTCCGTCACCCTCTCAATATGACCGAGCATGAAAGGATCAACGTTGTTTCGACCCCAGTTGAACCCTCCGAACACATCATCACGTCCACGTCGAGCTGAGGCCGCTTGTGGACGAGGCCGAGCAACACGCGCTTCTTCTCTCTCAAACCTTTCCCTTACCTCCTCGTATGGCAACGGGTTGGTTCTGCAGGCATTCCTCGACCCCCGAGGCCTCCCCTTCCTTCGGACGCTTGCTGATGAGGGTGGGTGCAGCTCATCCTCGCATACATCGTTGGAAGCCGTGTATGAAGATGACAGCTCATATGGCAGTGGGGTGTCGTCGAGGTAAGTCCATGTCAAATCCATCCAGAACGGGTGGATGTCCTCGGCGGGTATCGGAGTGCCGGAGTTGACGTATGCCTGAATCTCATGGACACAAGGGATCCCGTAACAAACCCTCTAATGTCGGTCCGTGCATACCGGAGGAACCTTTTGGTTCACGACGTCCTGCCACATCTTGTACAGATAATCGAAGCACTTTTTGGAGATTAAAGTCTTTACCTCATCGAAAAGGTTGACTTTATACGCCGTTGTTGGCCATTTGAACCGGTCGATCTCCAAAGCAGTTTGCAGCTCATGTAGTTGACAATCATTGACTTTATGAATTGCATCGATCACGATGCGGAAGTTGTTAAGGACGTGCTATGTTTAGGGTTTAGAGTTGCACATCGTTAAGGACGTGCTAGCACGTTCTTAACGACGTGCTAGGGTGGGTAGAAAACGAGTAGGAGGCCTACCCATGTCGGCCCGTCGCCCAGAGACTACGTCTGTGATGCAGCTACTCAAAACCTCAGGGGGCTCTAAAGAAGGCTGCAACCCCATCGTCGCATCCCCAGAAGGATCCCAAGGTGGCATACCCGTTCAGAAGGTGTCGTTCTCGTCGGCCGGGGGGGTCCCCATCGACTGTTGGAACCGCTCTGCAGACGCGAGCAGATCGTCGACTGTGGCAATCGAACTGTCGGGCACCGTCCTCCCTGGAATCTGGCTGACCGCTGCCCGGTCGGTGAACGTAACAGGCCGGAGGGTACCGTCCCCCCTCATGAGCCTCCCTGCCTATTATTATGAAATGTATTTTATTATAAGTTATTATTTTTAAATGTTTTTATTTTCTTTAAATGTAATTTTATTTTCATGTATTTTATTATATTTTATTATATTTTAATGTTTTTATTTTCTATGTATTTAAATTGTAAGTTAATATATTTTAATGTTTTTATTATAATTTAATATATTTTAATGTTTTTATTTTCTTTAAATATAAATTTATTTTTATGTATTTTATTATAAGTTATTATATTTAAATGTTTTTATTTTCTATGTATTTAAATTTATTTTTATGTATTTTATTATAAGTTATTATATTTATGTTTTTATATTGTAATGTTTTTAAACGGAATCGATATCTCCACCGCTAATTTTTACTATTTCCACCGCTAATCACCGCATATGTATGCGGTGAGTTAATGACTTACTTAATGACGGTCAACGATATACCGCATGTACATGCGGTAACCCATCGCATGTACATGCGGTGGTAGCCACCGTATTGAGACATACCCGCATATGGGTCCGGTAAGCACCTCGTTCCGTTTGAACCCCACCGCATACCCATGCGGTGGGTATCGGATAACGTATCGGATAACCCGATTTGCGCTTAACTGTATGGAAGAGCTGAGGGGACCGATTCGAACCGACAAACACCGCTTAGGGTTGCGGTATTCGCCCACACTACGAATTTATCGTATAATTCATGGACATTGCAATGGTATATCCTACTACAGTGGAATGAAGTTTTAATAAACGCTGTGATCTGAAAAAAATCATATATTGAAATGAAAACAAAAATGATTAAAACGAAAGTGCGATAGATATAAGCGATGACGAAAATATGGAGTTCGGATGTTCGGATGTGAAATGGAATAGAGAAAGATACAACCCAATTGAACATATGAAGTTCGAAAAATGCTATCAGAGAGTGGGAAATGCTAATACGGTAGGGGACGGCCACCATCACGACGGCGGTAAGCTTTATATCGTGCAATCCTCGCTGCAAACTGCTCGTCCCAACCGTCGACAGTGCGATCGTGATGCCGTGTCCATGTGACGTAGACTGGAGGAAGAGGTGAACCAGGCAACAACCAAATCTGTGAATACAAGGTTAATATTGATGTTAGAAAAGAGAAACAAAACAGTCACAAATTAATAAACACGAAATACCAAACGTACCGGAACGAAATGGTTGTTGTTGCCAACTAAAGCTATTCCATCTAGCTCCTCATAGGCCGGTACTGACGGGCCACCGGTGGCGTACAGAGGTAGGCACAACATAGGCATCATCTGTGACAAAATCACCAAAGGACGCTGGTGAAGCGTGACAAACACCTCGCCCATGATCGGAATCTCCAAACCATGATTTGATTGTTTTGATTCGAATGAGATGCGGTACCAAACCACGCCTTTTATAGCCTAAACGAGACAACCGCATGTACATGCGGTGGATACTACCGCATGCACATGCGATAGTTATGTTGTATAGTATGTCCCAAACCGTGGAATCCGGGACCGGACCGGACCGGTTACGCTGTACCGCATGGCCAGGCGGTAGTACATTACCGCATTCCCTTGCGGTGTATGCCCTATAAATCAAGCCATCCACCACAGAAACCACCACACCGAGTGTCCACCGAATCACAAAATGGTGACCACCACGGAGTTATACCGGCAGACGACAGGTTATCTGGAGTACAAAGTCACATTACTTCGTTGCACGGAGCCCCGGTGGCCGGAGGAATGCACCTGCAAGCATCCAGCATATATTCCGGGAGATTCGTGCTGCATATTTCAGTGCCATATCGAGTCGGACACCAGCATTGCATATCCGCTCCAATTCTGTTGTGCGCATTGTTATGACGACAGAGGATTTCCCGAATCGTATTACTTGGATGTTGAGGCGCAAATCGCGAATCACATCAGAAGATATTGTCGTTACGACGTTTACGACATCGAGGCTGAGGGCCTATGTGATCATGTTATCCGCAAGCTTCGAGCGTTCAACGCAGGGGAAAGGTATTACGCGTACAACCAAATGAATATTATCATTTCCATTAATGAGAGGTCATCGGAGGAAGATAGTGAGTAGATATGCGTATGCGTTGTATTTTCATGTGTAAGCTGTTAAACCGTTTCAGTAAATTCTCTCTCGAGTCTCCTCGGTGATGCGTATGCGTTGTATTTTCATGTGTAAGCATTTCAAATAGCGTACGAACCGGAAGCCTCACTCTGAAGGCTACTCTCTTGTATGCAAAACGAACATTGTTCAGAATTTCATTTGTACAATGTTCGTTTTGCATACAACAGAGTAAACTTCAGAAGGTTGTATGTAGACATTGAATCTGCGGAGGATCTACACAAAAAGGATTGAAGTTCACCGCTTTTTATAGCTACTGGGACACCGTATGGCCATGCGGTGATACTCCCGCATGGCCATGCGGTGATACCCACCTCCTATGCATGCGGTGATACCCACCGCCTGTGCATGCGGTGCATCTGCATCACGTCCCAACCGGCTATAAATCATGGCGTCCACCCAAGTGCGGCAGGAACCACCACGGC
Source organism: Persicaria tinctoria (assembly GCA_037127255.1). Lineage (NCBI taxonomy): Eukaryota > Viridiplantae > Streptophyta > Magnoliopsida > Caryophyllales > Polygonaceae > Persicaria > Persicaria tinctoria. The sequence continues at coordinate 32,297,783 of JBANSL010000012.1, read as the reverse complement.
TGTTCGGTCCGGTCCCAAAATGGTAAACACTTTAGACACATATCGGCGAACGACAGGTTATCTCAAGTACAATGTTACATTAATTCGTTGCACGTCGCCACGGTGGCCGGAGGAATGCAACTGCAGGCATCCAGCATATATTCCGGGGAATTCGTGCGTAATCCTACAGTGTCAATTCGAGACAGACACTGACGTACCATATCCGATCGAGTTTTCTTGTGCGCATTGTTATGACGATAGGGAATTTCCCGAATCGTATTACTTAGATGCAGAGGCGCGTATTGCGAATCACATTAGACGATATTGTCTGTACGATGTTTATACGCTCGAGGCTGATGACCTATATGAGCATGTTATACGGAAGCTGCGATCATTCAACGCAGGCGAAAGGCACTACGCGTTCAACCAAATTGATATTTTCATTTCCATTAATGAGAGGTCATCGGAAGAAGCTAGTGATTAGACATGCATTACCAAGTATGTAGTGTAGTATGCATCAAACTTTATTTCCTAAGAATCTATTGTATTTTCATTCCTAATCAGTTCACCCGTTTAATAAAATTCTGTTTCGAATCCCGATCGGTGATTTAGATGACATATTACTTCACATGTGCCGACGAAAATAGGAATTATGTTGAAAATAGGAAACCAATGTGACAAATAGCGTACGATCCGACTGATTATTCAAACAACATTGTTACAACTAGACAAAAAACAAACTACTACACAACAAACAATAACAACAACTTCATGACACTGCAACAAACGAACGACCACACATAAGTCGGGTAAACACAGAAATCCCAGATCTCGTCGGCATGCTTGTTGTTGATGTGCCTCTTAAGATGACCGTGCTGCAGGTTGTTGGTTACGGTGTAGCCATGGCCACAGTGACGGCACGTTGCAGTGAAAGCGATGCCTCCAAGCGGCTTCTTCTTGTAGTGCCTGGTGAACATGTCTTCACGGGGGATTGGCCTTTGTTCGGACGACGTTGTCGGTGGGGGTGTCTCCGGCGGTGGAGTGTTTCCGGCGCCGGGTATGCTATTTATAGACTTGGTCACACTGCTTATTGACATGGGGTACTACATACCGCCTGTACATGCGGTGTTGTGTACCGCCTGTACATGCGGTATACAATACCGCATGTACATGCGGTATTCAATACCGCATGTAAAAGCGGTGCCTGATACCTATATAATCCGGGGTCTCTGGCCACTTTCCACACACCTCAACATGTCGAACAACAGCGGAGAAAGCTCAAGCAACGACATAATACGTCAAGGCACGATGGAAGAGTTTGAGGCGGTTCTATACACTGGTAGTCCGCGGTCAAAGACGGTGGAGGCGATGATAAAGAGACTACGTGATGAAAATCGGTCGCTCCTAGTCGAAAACCAACAAGCACGTTGGCGGATTGATATCCTGGAAAGTCAAGTTGCAGTTCTGGAAGAGGAAAAAAAAGCTCTTGCAATGAAGCTAGATCAAGCTACTGTGCGTAACACTTGAGTATTAGGGTCATTTGTATTTCGTTGCTTGTAATTTTATAAAGTTCGTTTCGAATCATGATATTGAACGTTGGGTACGGAAGTACTATTCATATTTGAAAACGATATGCAACGGTAACAAACCATCAAATCCACACAAACACATGACCTACGTAATCTGAAATGGGATTACCAGCGACTCCACAAAAAACAATCCAAACTACTGCACAAAACAAATCCAAACTACCAACTACTACACAAATAGTCATCTACACGCAAACAGAACAACCACATACATCATCCCAGATGGCACCGTCACGGTGGGGGAGGACGCCAAAATTACTGATAGATGCGAGCCAGGTGTTCCGGAGTCAGCTCAACTCCAAGTTGCGCGAGTCGCTCAATCTCCAACCCAGCCGCATGATGGCGCTGCTCAATAATGGTCGGCGGGGGTGGCGACGGCGGTGGTGGCGGCGGTGGGATGATGGGCTGGTGTCTAGGAGTGTCAGGAAGTGCCCTCGTCTCTGCGCACGCACACCCCTACGCATAGTTTCATCATCCCGTCTCCAAATGGCCTGTGCAATGTGCGTCTCGTAGTCTCTCAGAAGGGAAACTGTATGTGGCCCCCCGTCCAGAACCCACTGAGCAGCCCGAGTGGCCCCTGTCCTGCTAGCCTCGCCATGCTGCCCATCACCTCCTGCACTACTGCTCTCTCCACGCTGTCTCCGCCTCCTCTGCACTGCACGGACAGGGGGCTGTGCCGCCTGATCTCCTCCCATATCCTGACGAACATCGTCAGATACCCCATACATCGGATCATGTTGGTCGTCTCCTCCAATATCCAGCAACACATGCCTCGAAGGTCCAGCTGACTCATGCCCCCCGGCAATCGGCGACGTCGCAAGCTGAAGCCCAATGAGAGGCTCAGGCTCGGCAGTCCTCGGCGTCGCAAGCTGAAGCTCAATGATCGGCTCAGGCTCGGCGATCCTCGGCGTCAACGATGGCGTCGGCTGCTGACTCCCAGGCGTCCTCCCTACACTCGTAGAACCAACCGGGGTGAACGACGCAAAATCTATCTGCGCAACGGCCCATGGCTCCTGGTCACCACCTCGAGCATGACTCATCCCGGCACCCACATCTCCGAACATAGGTGTCGTGTCGTCATACGAGTTCAATTGTTCGCTCGCAAACCCAGTCCCAAAGTAGTCCCGATAACTGTCAGGATAAGTCTGCACCTCCTCTACCACTCTCTCAGCTCCAGTCTACAAGTGCTCACCCGTATGACGTGCTCGGTCCCCTCGTAGGTACTCCTCCAGCATCTCAATACCCTGGTCGCCTTGACCAGACTCTCCAGTCGACCGCACCACTGGGTCATCCGTGTGGTCAGACATCAAGTGCAGCTCAATCTGCATCAGACTATGATATGTCTCTATAGATGACTAGGACGTGTGCCCAGTATCAGCTCCTACCGTCTCAGTGTCCCTCTCCAGAGGATCCACTACATCCTCCAACGTCTGGGTCTCCCTGACGGCAGCCGCGGTATCATCATCTACCGCGTCGATATCCGTCTCCATCGGAACAGATGCACCCTGCAACGTCTGCCTCTCCATAATGGCAGCTCTCCTAGCAGATTGTAATACTACCCTCTCTCCCAAATTTCTCGACAACAAAGACTGTGTAGTTTAAAATATATATGTCAGAATGCTATCGCTCAATTACAATACTATATCGTATGATTGTCTAAACGTGACAACATTTTCGTAAGGTTTATTAATGATATCATCTTAATACTAACAATTCATAATAAAACATAAATATATACTTATTCGATTTCAATTTCCCTACACCTAGTATTTGTCAGAATCCTATGGCTCGAATAAGATACTATATCGTATGACTGGCTAAATGTTGCAAGATTTTCCAAAGGTTTATAAATGACTTCACCCTCATACTATCAATTCCTAAGAAAACATAAATATATACTTATTCGATATCAATTTCCCTACAGCTAGTAACAATACCGTAGGGTTAGGCTGTGTCTCCAGCGGTGGCGGTCCATCTGTCGTCCTCCTCCTCTGTATAGTGGGCTCCGGCTACATTATATATAACAATGAAATGTTAACACTATTTCTTTCAAATTAACAAATAAAGCAAATTGATTATTATAAACATTAAATCTTACCTGTAACGGATGTCTCCGAACATGACCGACATCATCAGCTACGACTTTTCCACGGTTGTCCTTCACCATCTTAAAACCCGGGTATAGAGTGGTGGTAGATATGGGGACGGGGAATGGATGGATCCAAAAGTCGTGCTCGGAATCAAACAATGGGAGAAGATTCGAGTCGGCCTCGGAATGAAAGAGATCGGAGAAGATTCGGTGTGTCGGAGAACTGGGCCCCCCACGCCTATTTATAATGGCCCCCCCATGGGTAAAACTCATACCGCATCGCCATGCGGTACCTTTTTACCGTTGTGGTAACGGTAACAAATCATACCGCATGGGTATGCGGTAAGTTTTGTTACCGTTACCACAACGGTAAAAAGGTACGGCATGGCGATGCGGTATGAGTTTTACCCAAATTTCACAACATACCGCATGGGTATGCGGTATTTTTAAAACACCGTATGCCAATGCGGTAGCTATCGGATAACTACGCCTCAACCGGATTATTGTATTACGGACTCCGTTTAAACCTAACCCACCGCACATACATGCGGTGTTTTTATACGGTCAACATACATACCGCATGTACATGCGGTGTGTCGGGCTAAAATTTTATTAATCCATCGCATCCCTATGCGGTGAATTTGCGGTGTAAATAGTACTCCCTCCGTTCGGCAAAACTTGTCGTTTACTATTCATGCACGCTTTTTTAGAACGATAAAAACTATATAAAATATTCCTACTATGTGTCCTATTCCTATGTGGCTCTATTGTCCTACTATTCTGGGTCTACCGGAAACACTCTCTCGACCTGTTCGGGGTATGAGTGCGTACATCCTGACCCCCCAGACCCCGTTGTAGAACGGGATAAACTGGGTTGTTGTTGTTGTTGTGCTTATTAATAATAACTACAAAGTTGTTAAAAAAATTATTAAAAAAATTAGATATTTTATATAGTTTTTATCTCCTAAAAAAGCGTGCATGAATAGTAAAGTGTCAAGTTTTTCCGAACGGAGGTAGTAAAAATTAGCGATGTAGATATTATACCCCGTGAGAAATGCTTAGAATTGACTTGGCTTGTGGGCCTGTGACTGTTTTTGCCTTGGTTCCTAGAATTATTTCTTGAAATGTGCTGAACAAAATGCTGACCCTCTAATTTGCTGTGACAGGGAAGACTTCACCCTCTCAAAAGCTAAACATAAAAGGAAATGTGAATTTTACCGGCGTGGCTTGTGTTTCTCCTTCCATGCCTCCACTGAGCCACCCACGACCCCAAACATGGTCGAACATCCTATGTGTCCTGATCTGATGGAGTTTGAATCCATGCACTTCCAATGACGTTTGCCAACTCCATGGATCTTATTCCAAATATGTATAATTGAGCTTGCGTTGTAAGTCAGGGAGAAAATTGAAATCACTTTACTACTTGAATGGAAGAAAATTATGATTTTTATAATTTTATGTACTTAAATGCACAAGACTTTGTTCCTGGAGGGCTTGAATTGAATTGAATTGAATGGAGTAGGTGTTGCTAAAAAAAAAAAATCTATTTTAACATTTTTTATTTTATCGCAAATTTTGATTGTAAAAAATTAAAATTGACTAATTTGAAATGGATCCGAACCCGGGTCAAACCCGAGTTCGAGTCAATCCAAATATACTCGAGACCCGTTTTACCTGAAACTCGTAGTGACCCGACTCGAATCCGATCCGACCCCAATCCGAATGATCCGATTAACAGGTTTAGTTCTAGTATAAGTCAGACAGAGAAAAAAAAAAGTCAAGATAGTGTTAAAAAGTAAAATAAAATAAAATAAATGATTGATTGAAGGATTTTCCGTGACAGCAACAGCGGCCAAAACCGAGCAGGACTGAACTGGGCAGGGTAAACTCTCTATTTAAAAATCCACTCACCTCTCTCTCTCTCTCCATAGAAAAGAAAACTCGTTGATTTTCCGTATCACGCAATTCGGAATCTCATTCGCCTGTCTCCCGCCCACCCCAAACCGAATCTCCATTCCCGATTCATCTCCCTCCCAGCATCACAGATTTCGACCGATTGGGAGCTCTGCAGGAAAGATCTGAATCGAATTTGAGTTTCGACGTCAGATATGAAGGTTAAGGATCCCCAGGAACAGCTCCCAGCAGATGGGGGGGTTATTTTGGGCGTCGATGGCGGAGCTACTTCCACTACCTGCGTCTGCATTCCTTTCCTCCCTTCCGCCGATCCGAATGATCTCCCCGTCCTCGGCCGCGCAGCTGATGGTTGCTCCAATCACAACAGCATCGGAGGTACGAAGTGTTGATGACCATAATTTCGCTTCATGACTTTTCAATTTCTCTGTTTTTCTTGGATCGTTGAGGATCAGGATTGTGCTGAATTACCAAATCTGAAGACTTTTTCGGTTCATGATTATCCGTTTTGGCTTGAGGTTGAATTATGATTCCCTGATTTGGTCTTATCTTTTTCCTGATTCTTAGGGTAACCGATCATTTGGTTCCATTTTGATTGATACTTATTCACCTACTTATCAACTACTTAAAACTTAAAAGTAGGGTATGGGGTCGAGAAAGCAAGGTTATTACATACCTCAGGAAAGCCCTGTACTGTACACACCTTTGACAATTAAGCATTGCGTTTAACCCGATAGATTCTATACACAATGCAAATAATAGCAAACACCTAGAACTCAAGGATTAAAGGACAATGGAGAAACTGAGTTTGTAGGTTGGCTTAATTTCATATCTTTTGGTAAAAACTAAAAAGAAAAAGAGTCCACTCATTTGTAATAGCATTATGTGATATAGCAATTTCAGTACATTAATGGAAAAAGCTAAGGTGGTTGTTGGCATTTATTACATAATTGTATGGATTTCATGCAGAAGCTGCAGCCAAGAATACATTAGAGAAGGTCATGAAAGAAGCCTTGTCGAACTCAGGTGCAACATTAGATAATGTTCGAGCTGTTTCTCTGGGTATTTCAGGTGTTAATCATCCAAAGGATCAAGATAGGATATTGGATTGGTTGAGGTATCTAATTCGTAAAATTCAGCATGTGTTAACTCTTTTATGTTCTTCATTATAAGTGTGTTTTCATCTTAACTGTTAACTTCTTTTCTACTGTGTGGACACGTTTACAAGTTTCACTGATGCAATATTTTCTGGAAATGAGTTCTTTTCTGCCTTTGAGTTCGCAATAACATGTTGATTTTCTTGTTAAAATAAATACAGTAGGAGATTTATACATCGGAGAACTGTGTTTTATTGCTGAATTTTGGCTTATGATACCCTACATTTGACTGCTTGTTGCAGAAAGATTCATTCCATTAGCATTTGGAGTTGCTTGAAAATTTTCCATGGTACCAATGTGCTGTTTAGAATTATTCCGAATCTTGTCATAGGTTTTCTAAGACATTTCAAAAAAAATTCCATGTTGGCCGTACTCCAAAATCAAACAAGGTCTCTCTCAATTATGATCATATCAGTGGCTATTATAGGATACCGCCTTATTGAAATCAGGAATATGAAATGCATGGTGCCATGATGTTACATGGTGCATCGGCATTATGATATATTTCCCTTGAGGGTGGCTTGCCATCACTCATCAGCTTAAGTGAGACAAGCTGCTGTATGTTGATGCTTTCTTTGTACTGTTGTTGTTGGTATCTCTCACACACATTGGTGTTGTTGCTGTAGTGATCTCTCTCGTTCTGAATTTGCTACCTCCTGAAATGCTCATAATATTGCTTTGCAGGAACATATTCCCGAGCAATGTAAAACTTTATGTACATAATGATGCTGTGGCTGCTTTGGCTAGTGGAACCATGGGAAAGCTTCATGGATGTGTTTTGATTGCTGGTACAGGAAGCATTTCTTATGGATTCACAGAAGATGGCAAGGAAGCCCGTGCAGGTGGTGGTGGGCCAATCCTTGGTGATTGGGGAAGGTTGGTGTCAGATTCTCGAGTCATCATATACTTTGTTTGTACATTTTATTTTATTGTATGTAATCTGGGCCTTTTTTTTAAATCAAATTAATAAAGGTTAGTAATTGATTGGAATATCAGTTGATGCATTTGAATGATGGGATACTAAACAAAACCCATGCCTCCGATAAGGAATGACTTTGTAGTCTTACATTGTACTCTCAATGAGGTCCTCTGCTTGGGATTTTCAACCATGTAAAAGATACGAGTCCAAAAGTGTAACCTGGCCTATTTGGTAGATTTGAAGATTAACCAGAGACTGCAATTTATTTCTGACCAGCATCTGACAAGGTTTTGAATTTATCTTTTGAAGTTCACACATTTGGAAATAATGCCCCTTGCATATACGCAGTGTTGAGTCTAGAATGGGAATGTGTACACTTGTGGTATATAAATAAGAACTACTTGGCTGCTGTTTCCTAAGTCATTATATCAATCTTATTTAACTTTTAGAAATGCACTGGCATTATGGTATAAGTTGTGTTTTCACGTTGACATCACCAAACCATATTCTTTTCTGAGCAGTGGCTATGGGATTGCTGCTCAAGCTTTAACAGCTGTTTTGAGGGCGCATGATGGTCGTGGTCAATCAACGCTGCTTACCACTAGAATCTTGGAAACTCTTGGCCTATCTTCTCCTGATGAAGTTATTGGGTACTAGTCTAATTGAAACTTTGCGGTCTTTTTCCTTGACAAAATGTTAACTGCTTCCTTTCCTTTTCTAGTTTGATTTTTGGTGGTTTCTGTTTCTGAGATGGTTTTTACTTTTTTTTTTACTGCTATATTTTCTTTTTGATACATTTCTTACTTTTTCTATTTAAAAGAGAGATTTTGCATGAATGTCTAACTGGTGAATCCAACCCAGTAGTCTATTCCTTTTGAGTTCCTGCTTTTTGGGCTTTAGGTGGACATATGAAGATACATCATGGGCTCGCATCGCATCACTCGCTCCAGTGGTTGTATCTTGTGCAGAAGCTAATGATGAAATTGCAACTAAAATCTTAGTTGAAGCAGTAAAGGACTTAATGGGATCTGTTAAAGCAGTTGTTCGGACACTTCATTTGTGTGGGGAAGGTATGATCTTCTTCAAGTAAATGTGAGATTCCACACTTGAAAACTATCGGAACCAACTTTTGATCGTGGTTTTCTTTCTGTCATTGTCATTCTTTTCGTATCAGAAAATATTGAGTAACCATGCTGTGATGTTACATTCAAAACACCTTCACCGGTTAGCAGTCTATAAGCTTTGAGATCTTGATATACAAATACCTCAAATTCTTTGATGCAGATGGAGCTGCTTCCTTCCCAGTTGTCATGGTTGGTGGCATCCTAGAATGTAACAAAAAGTGGGATATAGGAACAGAAGTGATGAACCGCATTCGTCAAGATTATCCTGGTGCTTATCCCATCAGTCCAAAGGTTTGTTTACTGAGCTTTTTCTTTTTGTTTTCCTGCTCAATTTATATGATCTTCCTTATATTCCCTGCAGTGACATTTTGTTCTTGAAAACAAATAATGTTTGGGCTCCTTGATCCGTGATTGCTATTGAACTGACGTACAATGTTCTAAAAAACACTAAGCTGGAGAAGCATAGGCAAGAATTGGATCTTGAGTTGGTAATTGGGAAATGGTGAATCCCCTACAAAAATTGAACAGGAAAAAACAAACAGAAATTTGAAGATTTGAAGCGAAGATTTGAAGCAAAGAATTGGAAGAAATTGAAAACAAAAAACAGAAACCCGCCTAGGCTGTCTCTGGGAACCGTTTTGCTCTGGACCTTGGACGAGGGATAACGAAACTGTTCTCATTGATTAACTTTGAAACTACCGAGAGCTCATCTTGTAGTCACTCACACCTAGCTGTTGTTGAATGTGCTTCTAGTTTCTTGTTTTAACGTCACTTTGAGATACATAGCGTCCAGCCTAAGTTAGGCTTTCCAAGTATCAGGGCTTTGCATGCCTTCAACATGATCTCCTATCTACAAAACGCTACTTCAGTTTACCCATTACCGTTATGCAGCACTTGTAATTTACTCGTAAGTATCTTTCTCTTAACGCACCACAGGTGGAGCCTGCGGTTGGAGCAGCTTTGCTGGCTTGGCAGTTTCTGAGGAAAGGGTCGGAAAGATTTTGCCCCCGTGAAACACTTTAGCTACCATGCCGGGAGCCAGCATCAGCATCATTTTCTGTGACTTTAAATTTCTTTTGGTGGTAATTAGTGTGTACAAATGCATTACCCTCTCTACATTAACACGCAATTCTAGTTAACATTCATATACTTTGGCCTTTAAATTCCTTGCTTGTAACAGGAAGGCCGTTATTCACATTGTTAAGACCGCAGATAGTTTTGCAAATTAATAGCAAATGTTTCGTGATCAGAATTCCATGGCTATAAATCTGTTCACATGGTTAAGAGCCGCTAGAGAATGAGCAACAAAGATTTTTTCTTGTTGCATTACTTGAAAAAGGAATTCATATAAACCTCACTATAAATCAACGGGATATCAAAACCTGATAAAGAAATATAATCCATAAGTAAAATTTTGTAGATGAAGAACATGGGAGAACACAAAAGGTGAATTATTATTATAGCATATGTCAAGAAGTAATGTACAAAACAAGGCAAGCTTGCAGGGAGAAGTTAACAATTTAACACTTGAACCTGAGACTAGTAGTCCTATCATATCTAGCCGTCGGAACATTGAAGTTCTTCAAAACAATCCTCACTGTCAAGTCCACTTTCATCATTGTTTTCTGCAGCAATATGAAACATGGTAGATTTTTATTAACATGAAATTCAAAAGGCGAGCGCGGATAAGATCCAAACTTGAAATGAATACCTGAGTGATGCATGAGGGAACGACTTTGAGCACTCTGCATTTAGGAGTCTTCTCTGGATTAGTTTCAGAATCTCCACTATCTGCAGATATTGAAAAGAATGTGGTTAGGTCTTCTATAGGGCAAGGTTCGATCCAGAGGACACATAAAATGTTGACTTACTCCAGGATAATGCTGCAAAATTGGTGAATAATGATCAAGAGCTATGTATATCTTCTCAAGGAGGCTTCGAAGTGTATCTACTTCATCACCCAATAGATCAACCTGAATCCAATTTGAGGACAAGATAATGAAAATATGAGACAACTCAAATGATTTTCTAATCAACATAATTATTAGTCCAATATCAGCTACATTACTTTTAGTAGAATCAAGAGAAAAAAAAAATTAACCGTACAAGTAAGTAATTACAGACGTGCAATTCAAGTTTCAAAGTTAGGTAAGAACTTATTGTATTAGGCAATCCATGTTATGTGGATAATTAAATGATAAATTACCTCAGCTTCAGCCTTCTGCAGGTCGTTAGACCTTCTCTCTAACCTTTGCTTGTAAAGTAATCCAGCCCTTCGCACTATGCCAACCTTTTTGGTGAGAGAGTCAAGTTGAAATGTCGAGTTCTCAAGCCTATGCAAAAGCACAGGTTCCTCAATGAGGTCACACAACCCAATAAAAAGAACAGATTTAAAGCTGATAGATTAACTAATAAAGAAAGAGAAGAGGCGACGAATCAGCAAGAAAACGTGGTGAAAATCGCTAATAATATGATATAGAAAGATAATTTGTCTCTTTCTAAAGGTTCTTACGAATCATCATGTAGATACATAAACCAAGTTACATGATATATAAACTGCTTGATTCTTAACTTTTAGAAAGTTCAGGATAAAAATCTTTCACGATAGAATCGCCAAAGCGGCAACCTGTAACATGAAAATTCACATTGTGGAGTGCCTAGTTCCTATACTAACATAAAACCATAAAATGAATGAACTCGCATTTCACTTTGACTAACAAACAAGAACAATTAATTCACATCATAAAAAGAACAAAAAGACTACATAGACGGTTTTGAGTTCAACATCATAAAAACATGATTACCTCAAATTATTGTGTTTGACATTCTCCATGGTTTTGAGTTCAAAAATCTCAAATGCCTCAATCATTCCTTGTATAACATGGAACGCTGATTCGATTTTTTCCCTGTGCTCTCTGTCCTTTGCATTAAGAAATAGACTAGTGTTATTTCTCTCCTGCAAAATAGTTCTCTCTGACTCCAGCTGCGCCAACTCAAGTTCTTTAGTCAACTTAGCCATCTGATCCTCGTATTGATCAATTTGCTGGAAAGATTCCTCCAAATTAACCTTCAGTTCTCTCAACTCACCATTAATCTGAGATATTAACGCCTCTTGGTGCTCTGTGTTATCTGTCATTTTCTTAAGCTCCTTTTTTAATAGCTCCCTTTCTGCAATAAGTGAGTCCTCCTTTATTTTAACCAGTTCTTCAAGTTCCAGTGTCTTCTGCTTAATCATATGCTTCTCTTCTGCCTCCAATGCCAAAGTTTTCTCCATCTTAGATCCTTCAGATTCAAGAGAAATAATAAGTTCATCTTGTTGCAAACATTTCTTCTCTAAGGTTTTAATTTGCATCTCCATATCTTTCAACGCTTCCTGATAAATATTTCCCGAGATTTCCTGTGCAACCAAGGTCTGCACATTTGAGAATTCTTCATATTCGAAGCCCATTTTAGCTTCAATTTCACGAATAGCTTCTGTGTGAACAGTTGCAAGAATTTCTTGCATAACAATAGATTTCATGCTGTTTTCTTCACCATCGTGCTCGATCTGACTAGCCAACTCTTTAATAATGCATTTATAAACCTCTTCCCTTACTGATGCTTCCAAGCTTGCTTCTTCTAGAGGCATTTTGAGAACCCCATCCATACCAGAGTGGCATGCTTCATCTAAAATGCATTGCATCACTTTCTTTTTGGCTTCAGAGACCTGCAAAGACAGGCACTCGCCCTCTCTTTTCTTATCACTGACCAAGCCCTTTAGATATTGATTTTCTGCTTGGAGGCTGTCCAATCTGTCGAATGAGAAGTTTGACGATACTGAGAAATCTTCATTCTCCAAAAGAATATGATTCAGCTTTGAAATAACATCCAGAATCTTCTTTCTCAGAACATCAAAATCCTTGCTTTTAAGAGGTAAAACGGATTCCCTTTCCTTTAATAGCTCCCTCTCTTTGAGGAGCTCTCGTTTTAGGCTATAGAATTCATCAGTCATTGCTTGAAGCGCCCTCTCATGATTTCTCTTTAACTCTGTAATTACATCCTTGAAATGAGAGTACAGGCCCTCTTTTGGCAAGTGTTTGAAATGAGAAGATTCAAAATTCTCAGGGAAGCTAACACTAGACTCCTCACATCTATTATTTCTCTCAAATAATGGACTAATTTGCAAAGCATGATTTGTCAAAACCCTGTGAGGATAATGATCTGTTTCTACAGAGCCATTCGAGCTCAACTTCTCCAGATTGATCAATGAGTTCTGAACTGAACCTAAATCTTCGCATATACTTGAAACCACCTTCAAACTATCTCTCATGCGTGTTACTTTACTGGCATAAAATTGAGAATCCAATAGTTTTCGTTCATATTCCTCTCTAACATGTTGGATAACATTCTGCATCACAATTACTTGAACCTCTGCTTGAAGCTGCTCCAACAACTGCCCCTCCAAGAGCTGTTCCTTCAATCCAGTCACCTCTGCTTGTTTAGCCGAGACCATTTCAGCATAATCTTGTGATACTGCATTCACCATTCCCTTAATTACTGAATCACTCACCACCCTTGAGATAATAAGACGGTCATTAATATCTTGCCAATATGATTCAAAATCATTCAGAAAATCGCCCAAGTTCTCATTGTCTTGGCCATTACTTCTACAAAACTGCTCCTGGGCATCAGAGGACGAGCATTCTACACTGCCAGGCTCTGAACAAATCTCCGTTGTCTCAACACTTTCAATAGCCATTTCTTAAACCCACAACAACAACCACTACCGCATGAAGCACGTCAAATGGGAACCTGGCAAGATAAAAGCTTTGGTTAGCAATCCTCATACTTTCCAGGGAAAATCTACAGCAAAACCAGCGAAATAGCTGCACAACCAAATTGAAGGTAAAAAGTGGTCCACAATCAGAAAATACAGAGACGAACAAATAACATATTTGGCGTATTCAGAGTCTCTTTTCCTTGAAAATTTAACCAAAAACATCAATCAAAACCCATAATCGAAGGCCGATGCAACATTTCAGCGAGAATAATCCAGGACACCAAAAACACAAAAAGGAACAAATCTTACTCTTACCTGAGAGCGACGGCGAGACGGAGAGATTAACTCCAACATCAATTATTCAGGCTGCAATGGTGAAAAAGTCGGATAAATCGCTTGACGGATACGGCGATTGAGAGTAAACTAGATTCGATATAGCAGGAATACAGCTAGGTACTGGCCAAGATGTTGGAAGATGAAGAAATGGTTTAGGGTTTAATACAGGCGTTGGTTCAAGTTCAAGAGAAGGGGGAAGATAAAAGAATAAAGTGGACGAGTGAAACGCACCGTTTAAACCTTTTACGATTTAGTGCTCGTTTGAATAAATGTAGGGAGTCTACTTTCTGAAAATTTAATTCCTGAAAAGTCTATTTCTCATAAATTACACTTTTGAGGATTTTATGAAATATGTTTAGTTGAAAAATAAAATAATTGTGGATTTGATATAGTGAGATAAATAAAAGATTTTTATCAGTAAGAAAAGGGCGAAAGTTGTCCTACCATATACCCTTGGTAATTTCAATTCCGGTATTTCACAAGAAGTTAAATTCATGGGAAATTCTCAATTCCTGGGTTTTTGGAGATGAAATTTTTTAACCAAACGCGTAAACTCTATCAAACTTCTTAGAATATTCAACTTTATGGGTTTTTCAAACCAATCCAAACAAGCACTTGAAAATTTTGCCTTTTAGCTCGAGTTCTGCTCAATCTCGTTTGTTTATTAAACAAGGTGTGTATGAGCACATTTTAAAACTCGGTTCAAAACTCTACTTGGTTTGACTCGATTTTAGCTCGCATTTTGTGAAATTTATAAATTATTTTAAGTTTGTATGAGTCAATAGAATTACAATAACTCGAATACAAATTTAGGGTCATCTCCAGCTATACTCATTTAAAAATAAGCTTAATAATCGCTCTAATTTTAGAGTAGAATGAGTCTCATACAACAATTTCAGCCTTTATTCTCTCCACCAAACTGTTTTGATTGTATTTGGTTTTGGACTTTAATTATATACTAGGGAGGTAGACCTGTACTACGCCCGGAAACATATGTTTTTTTTAATTAACAAAATATGCGAGGATGATCCAACTTGGTAAATAATCTAAGACCAATAAAATTCAAATTATTTAAAGTTATAAAACCATAAAGAAAGGGAGATTAACAATGGGAAAAATGAGAAACCCTCTCCAATCTAAAGAACGCGCCTCACGCGCGGAGAAAAATCGCCTGCCTGTCTCCCACAAAGCAAAGCTTCTCCCATGGAAATCCACTCTTGAATCGATTGAGTGTGCCAAGCCAAGCCTGCACAATCTCTTATATACTAGTTTGTTCCATCTCTTCCTGGTTGGTGATGACGGCTCTTTTCACCTTCGGCTGTGTGGATCTGTATGCCTATGGGTGTACGGGTTTTGCGAAGCTCTGGGTGATGTTAGAGTTTCGGACAATTTGGGGTTTTCTTCTGTGTTTAAGCCTATGGCTAATCCTATTGCCCGAAGTCGGCTATCTCGTGGGAGAAAAGGTTTGATTCTTAATCTATTTGAAGATCCATCTAATCGCCTGCCCCCTTGGCCACTCCGGCGTTGTACGGCTCGCAGGCATTGGGTTCCCTGGCCAACTTCTTTGGGCCGATGGCCTTCCTCATCGTTATGGAGAGGGTTTCTGGCTTGTTGCGCGCGAGTTCGATTGACTGATCATCCGATTGCTTCTCGGGTGAGTCTGCTTTCTTCTTCCCCAAATCTTCTACATAATCGCTCCTTTATTCAGAGCTTTGTGCACCAATTTGATTCGCAACATTTCTTCTCTTCCTCTCCTCTCTTGATCATTCTCACTAACAAATCTCGCTTTGCTTTTGTGTTTTCCATGGATCCTCCCGGAGTGGACAAAGACAAAAAACCATCGGGAGTAGAAGATCCTACTCCTGTACTGTCTAAACACCCTAAAGAAATCAAATTGCCGGAGGGCAGTAAACTCACTGAGGCTCCTTTGGGAGCTGATGGTGAAAAAGCGGAAAAAGGAAAATCAGTGGCTGAGATTCCTATGGGAATCGATTTGCCGGTGGGCACCAAAATAAATGATGTACCGGTGGGTGCCAAGGAGGAGAAAATGGCAAGGCAAAAGTCTAAGGTTGAAAAACAATTCAAGAGACAAACCTTCGTTAGAGAGAGGCTGATGTCTCTACAAGGCTGTGTGCAGGCTGAGTGTAAGGATCTACCTGGCGGGATTACGGGTCAAGTCGTCTGTGTTTTCGATTTGTCTTCTGCCCAACTCAGAGGTAAACCATTCGCAAGGTCCACTACCTTTCTCCTTATGTTCTGGAATAAGCTTATCTATGTCTATCACAAAGTGCCTAGATTGCATCAGAATAGAAACACTACCTCCAATGCTAACTGCTTGTTGGTTGCATATTGGGATTCTAGTTACATGAACACTCCCTCGTATTTTACTCATTGTGTGTACCACTTACTGTTGTATAGTGGGCGTATCTCTCGAATCTCTTGGGTACAACTGCATAGTCGAGATGTGTGGCTAGCCTTTTCTAGTTATAGGTGGAACAAATATAGTGAAATTCCCTTTTACATGGTTGAATCCCATATTTCTGGGGAAAAAATGGCAAGCATGTGTAGGGATTTCGGAACTGGGCACTCGAGTCAAGTTGTTGGTAGTTGCAGCTTGCTCTCGGACCCTAGTTGGATGCAACCAGCCCCAAGGTCTACTGTCTTTACCCCTCTAGTGTGCAATAATGCCACTAGTAAGTGTAGTGGTGCCTCTAGAACAATGTTGTGTGATGCTTTTGGATGTATTGTTAGGTGTCTATGGTATTGGCATTGGGAGCTCGTTGCTTCTCAATGTTTGGATAATTGGCAGAACAAGCAAGGATCAAACTTTTCATGTATTAAATTGGTCAACCCTTTATGGAATCAATTTTTATACATATTGACTAGCCCATACGGTCTCCTATATTGCATTTATGTTGTGACTTGTGGAGGTCTCTTATTAGTATCTTGGTTGTGTTATTGTATTTGTGTATCTACTTCACTCGTTATGAGATTTTGTGTGATCATAGAATGTGTTTTGTTCATCTCCAAGTGTGTAGCGTTTAAATTCAAGTATAAGACACCATGTGCTGACCCACTTCAAATCAAGTGTATCACATATGTTTATGGTTCATTCCAAAGTTTACCCCAACTTCAAAATGAGTGGCTTAGTCGATGTAAATCTTCTTTATCGATTAATGTTAGAATTCCTAAGACTAAACTCTTTCCTGCGAAACAAATTATAAGGAATAAATTGCTAAGTATATTCTTGAGTCCTAAATCTAAGCAAGGAAGAAGCAATAGGTGTCTTTACTCTAAGAAAGGGATTAGACATGGGAAAGAGTGGAGTTTAGCAACAAATTCTGTATGTGTGAGATTCAAGCTTAGTGGGCTCTCTAAAAAAACTAAAACTACGAAGGTAAGACCCATGCTAAAAGGGATATCAATGTATCAAAGCCTTGAATTAATAGAACAAATCTACCAAAGGAAAAGGATTCAAACGATCAATTTGGAAAGGATAGAAGTAACACAACTACAATATCAAAAGGCTCAAAATCATAAATTTAAAATGCCTAGTCCATACTGGCACTACCAATTGCCCCAAAAAGATAAAAACTGGATCTTTGATCAATGATTAAGACCGAATGTCATCACCATGACAAAGAAAACAAATTATCTGTATAGGCTTGGATATTATAGCCTCTATACAGAATGGAAAGGTGAACAATGAAAGTATGTTTTTGGAATGTACGTGGTATAGGAAAAAGAACTTTCTGGACTGACGCCAATGCTATGAGAATAAACAACCATCTAAATGTACTAATTATTGCAGAAACAAAGACGGACATAGTTCCGGAAGAATCATCATGGAGAAGCAGTGGATTTAATAAAGCAGTTTGGTCCCCCGGGATTGGCCGTTCAGGCGGGTTAGGAGTCCTATGGAATGACAACCACAGGCTTAATGAAAAACTAACAGTTAAGCTTCATATGCCCCGAATAATTGGTATGAAATATGTAAATTTAGAGTATAACTTTAGAGGAATGATTTTCGCAGTTTACGGCCCACCCCAAGAAAGAGACAAAAATGAGTTTTGGGAAGTACTCACGAACCACATAGCACATGAACAATTACCTTGCTTAGTAATTGGAGACCTAAATGAAATCGGCCATAGTAGTGAAAAGGAGGGTGGAGGGGAACCGACAATAAACAGATTCAGTAGACTAAATCATTTCAAAAATTCATGCTACTTAAGTGAAATACCATGGTCAGGAAATAAATTTACATGGAGAAAGAAACAATATGGAGAAGACAATATCCTAGAGAAGCTGGATAGGGTATTAGTTCAGCAGCCATTCCTAGATGTTTTCCCAAACATAAGTACACTAAATGGTGCATTCTCGACGTCAGATCACTGTCCAATTTTTGTACAGCTAGATTCAAAGGAGATTTTTAAACCACCCCCATTTAAGATGGAAAACATCTGGTTTCGCAGACCAGATTTTAAGAACATAGTTAAACAATCTTGGAGAGCAAAATGCGTTGGGTGACATATGTTTCAAATTATGCATAAAACTAAACTTCTCAAAAGAAAGGCAAAAGATTGGAACAAAAACACATTTGGAAATATCTTTCGCCAATTAGCAGAAGTAGAAAAAGAATTAATACGAATTCAAGCTGATAAGAACAATCAAGCAAATAATGAGATACTAACCAAAGAAACCAATTTATTACAAAAGAAGGAAAAACTATTGATGTTTCAAAAAGAATATTGGAATCAACGGGCCAAATCCAAACATCTAAGACTTTTGGATACAAACACAGCTTACTTTCATAGAGTAGCATCCGGGAGACGCAATAGAAAATATATCGGAAATATTACTTCCCAAGAAGGAACCTTAATTGAAGGAGAAGATAATGTTAAGAAAGAAATAAAATTGGAATTTGCGAGACGCTTCACAAAGGAGTCTGTTAATCTAAATCTTATGACATCCTACATACAATTACTGCCAAGACTAATAATTGACGAAGACAACAGGCTTCTCATTTCTCCACCAACAAATGGCGAAGTTAAGGAGGCAGTGTTTAACTTAGGATGTAACAAGTCTCCTGGGCCAGACGGTATAACAGCAGAATTCTATAAAACTTACTGGGACATTGTTGGTCTAGACATAACTCAAGCAGTTAAAGCCTTTTCCCATACTGGAAAAATTTTAAAACAAATAAATCACACATTTATATCTCTACTTCCAAAATGTGACAATCCAACTAAAACAACAGACTACAGGCCCATAAGCCTTTGCTCAACAATCTACAAAATTATATCAAAGATACTCACTAATAGGCTAAAAAAAGTGATGGGAAAACTAATCCACCCTCTACAAGGCGCCTTTGTCTCAGATAGAGCTATTCAAGACAACGTACTTATTGCTCATGAAATTTTCCACTCCTTTAAGAATAGAAATGGAGTGGATGGATGGATGGCCATCAAATTAGATATGGAAAAGGCATATGATCGAGTAGATTGGGCCTTTACTGAACAAGTCTTAAAGCAATATGGGTTTCACAACAAATTCATTGAATTAATAATGGAATGTATAACTACAGTCTCTTTCTCGGTACTCGTAAATAACGGCCCAACAGATGTGTTTACTCCAACACGAGGACTACGACAAGGGGATCCCCTGTCACCTTTTCTGTTTCTACTGGGGGCAGAAGTTTTGGCCAGAAAACTATCCAATGAGACGAACCTACCAACCAATAGAGTAGGATTTTCATTTGGAAGGAACTGTCCGAAAATACCTTTTTTGGCCTTTGCTGATGATATAATCATCTTTTCGAAAGGAAACATGACAGCATGCACACAAGTCAAAAGGATTATAGATGAATACTGTCAAATTTCTGGTCAAAAAATCAACTACCACAAATCGGCATTTCAAATCACGAAAGGCATTCCAAGAACCCGTATTCCAGATTTAGGAGGATGCCTAGGAATTTCTAAACAAACTAAGTTAGATAGATACCTGGGATGTCCTATAATAAATGGTAGGGTAAACAGAACATCATTTGAAGATATAATAACCAACACCTCAAATCAGTTATCAAAATGGCGGGCAAATGCACTGTCACAACAAGGAAGAGCAGTATTAATTAACACAAATTTATCTTCTAAACCCCTCTATGCAATGCAAAGCTTTATGCTACCAACAACAATACACAAACAGTTGGACCAAATTAAGAGATCTTTTTTCTGGAACAAAGATAGTAAACACAAACCATTAATCGGGTGGGACAGAATCTGTAGACCAAAAGTGGCCGGCGGCATGGGGATTAGAAAAACTCAAGACATGAATGAGGCACTACAGCTAAAGTTATTATGGAAAATTTTGGCCGAACCGGATAATTTATGGGCCAGAATAATTCATCACAAATACCTAAAAACGGATAACATACTCCAGTATGAGGGAAGAGGGCCTGCATCGTGGCAATGGTCTCAATTGCGGAAACTAATTCCAATTTTCAAGTCAGGGTTGAGTTGGACAATAGGTAATGGCAAGACTATTAAGTTCTGGCAAGATAGGTGGAATAGTATTCAACCACTTATACAGTATTATTGCACACAACCAAATATGATAAACATAAATGAAACAGTGGAGACGTATTTGACCAATGGAAACTGGAATATCCAAAAACTTAGGACGGTACTTCCAAGTGATATTGTGGAACAAATAGCACAGGTACATGTTCCGTCGGTATCTTTGGAAGACCGACTGTACTGGTGGGCAGATAGTAAGGGCTGGTTCTCTACTTCAAGTGCATATAAACTAGTAACAAAAAACATTGACTTAACAATAGATGACAGCAATTGGATCTGGAAAATTGATGTTGCGCCAAAAGTAAAGAATTTCCTATGGAAATTGGCACAAGAAGGACTACCAACAGCGGCATTACTCTCAAAACGCGGTGTGGCCATACCTCCGTATTGTCCAATATGCAACCACCATGAAGAAGATGCGGCCCATATTTTTCTAGAATGTAAGTACAACTCATTCCTCAAGAAAATAGACAGTAAGATTCGAAGGTCAATAATGGACATAATGAAATCATCAAGGAAGATTAAACCCATCATGAATAAACTAGCAGAACAACTAAATAGCAATCAGAAGCAAGAAATGACATACAGCTGGTGGACGGCTTGGTACATAAGGAACCAAGTGGTTTTCCAGCAACAGAAACAGATTTCAATCGACAACTATGAACAGATTGTGAGAATGCATACGAGTAATTGGCATAAGGTTACCAAAGAATCGGCTGAGGATAATGGGAAAAGAAAGGATAAGGACATACGAATAGGCTATAAAAAACGGAAACAGACAGTTCAGAAATGGAAAAAACCACCATTAGGATTTCTGAAACTAAACTTTGATGGTTCAGCACCAGATAAACACAAGAGTACAGCCGGTTTCATTATTAGAGATTGGGAAGGAGCACCAATCGTAGCAGGGGTAAAGGAAATCGGAAATCAGTCAGCCCTGATATCAGAGGCCAGGGCACTACTTTTAGGTATAAAAAGGGCATCTGAGTTACGTACTGACAAAATAATCATTGAAGGAGATTCCTTAATTATTATAAATTATCTTAAACATGAGACGAAGTGCCCGTGGGAAATTGAAATGATAATGACTGAAATATCTTGCCTACTCCGTGGGTTTCGCGAAGTGAGATTCTTTCATATACTTCGCAATGGTAATCGAGTGGCCGAATTTATCACCCGAATGGCCCGTTTTACCAGTAACCCGACACTGCTTACTAATCCAGGTCTTCTAGACCTCATCCAAAAGGATGCTATCGGATAGCGCCTCGGCGAATCCGAATTCTTACCTAATCAAAAAAATATATAAAAAAAAAATAAAGAAAGGGAGATTCTAAATGTGATTTTTGTATATTATAATGTTTTTCTTTCTCATTTATACTTGGACAATTGAGTCTAAAATTCTTGATTGTTGTGAAAAATATCAATAAATGACCATTAAAATAAATTAAATATGATATGATTTCAATTAATGTAAATGAATACACTACGTGGGAGTTTTTTTAGAAAATATCACTAGGCCAAAAATGGTGTTTTACATCACTAGATATACATCGGTTCCATGTTCATTTGATGTATTAACACACATTTTGTTTTTATACATCGGTTACTTAAAATAATTGGTGTAATATGTGTTCTTCAAAATATATATAAC
Source organism: Persicaria tinctoria (assembly GCA_037127255.1). Taxonomy (NCBI): domain Eukaryota; kingdom Viridiplantae; phylum Streptophyta; class Magnoliopsida; order Caryophyllales; family Polygonaceae; genus Persicaria; species Persicaria tinctoria. The sequence goes on along the minus strand of JBANSL010000012.1, from coordinate 32,275,697 downwards.
CGATGTGTAAAGTATATACAATAGATGTTAAAAAACCGATGTAAAATGAGTAGTGTATAAAAATTTTGTGTATACGGAGTATTAAAAAAATATTCCCCCCGAGATATATTTTGGTTGGCTTTCTCCCTAGAGCGAAATGGATCTCAAACCCATTTCAGGAAATGGATCTCAAACCCTAAACACTCAATCCACCCTTCGTGCTCCCTCCCGCCGGCCAAACGCAATCTTCGTGCTCCCGCCCTCCTTGCGGTCGCATCTCTCTTTCTCCGACGTCGTTGCTCATCCGCTCACCCCATTGGAACCCTCCATCTCCGCGCCGCCCCTTGTCGGTACCCCAACCCGTTATCGCCATCCTCGCACCACCACCTCTTCGCTATTAATCCACCACCATGGCTCCGTTATCGCCATCGTCCTTTCTCTTCACATCCTTAGGAGGTGCGTCTGATTCTCCTCTCACTATCTTTCTCCCGAAATCAATCTTAATCGGAGTTTGTACTTGAATTCGACTACCAATTAGGGCTAAACCCATCTTGCGTTCAAAATCTGTGCCTTTTATATTTCGATCCGTGCTTTGGATTTATTGCGGCTTTGAAGGGATTTGGATTTGGATTTGATTGCGACTTTGAAGGGATTATTGATGCCAATGATCGTCGATTGCTTCTATTTGACCTCCGATCAGGTGACTGTTGATTCCATTAATCTTCTTGTGGAGCGGGATTTGGATTTGATTACGGCTTTGAAGGGGCTGCTAATCTCTTGATCTGTTTTTTCCGGCCCTTCACACAAAAGCGCTCTCCATCTGCACCAAGAATTGTGATTTCTAGATGGACTTACGTCTTCAAGCACAGGTCCAATGGTTTCCTCTGTTCCTCTCTCTCATGTCAATTAACTATTTTTTTCCTGAATTGTGTGCTTAGGAGCTTGGTTGAACTGTAATTCATTATCACGATACTTCCCTGGATTCATGGTTGCAAATCGATATTTGTTTCTTGCTTAGTTTTTTCTGATTGGAAGATTAAGAGATTTTCTTATAATCACTACAAAGTTAAAATTATTTTAAAGCATGATAATGTCTCTGAATAAATTTTATGGTCTTTTGAGTTGTTAGAGATTTGTTGGAATTGGGTTTCAAAGTCTACAAATACTAAAATTGTGTGTAGAATCAAATCTAAAATCTTGATTCTTCCATACAGGTTAGTGATTTGATTTCAAGCTAAGCTTCTGCAGTAGTAGGGAAAAGCTAATTATTGTAATTTTGATTAAAATGTTGCCAGCAATACTACTGGAATATTTTGCTTTGATGCTAATTATTAAAAAAGCTTGTGGAGATGGGCTTTCTAGAAGTTTTTTTTTTTAAAGTACTTCTCACTAATAGTAGTTGATGGATTTGAGGATCTTTGCAAGTCCAAGTGTGTGAAGCCTTTGCTTGGGGTGAAGCTCATGTTCCTCTTTTTTTTTTTTTTTTCTTTCAAACAATGTTCAATTCTGCACTTGCTTGAATTAGTGTACACACTCTTTTATTTATATCGCTACTCTCGGCAACTCATATTAGATAGTTGATTTGAGCATATCATTAGTTACTTATGAATCATAATAATCATTTAAGGAGAGAAGCAATTGCATCTTATTTTTTTTCTGGACATTGAAATTGCGAAATTCTGAATTTGCAGGCTTGTGCAAAGAGGATCCAGGGTGATGATTCTGGGCACAAGCATGGCACTAGATAGTATTTGATTATTTATCATGTGTAGATATACGTGTAAGCAATCTCCTATCCACCCTTTTCTCGGCTTCCTTTTCTCCCTCTATTGGTATTATCCCCTTCTTTAGATTCTGAACCTTTTTTCAACAAATGCAGGTGGCTCCAAAACTATTTGCAAAGTTGAAGTGATTCAGTTCCATCTGTTGTGCTAATCTCAAGTGTTAGAACCTTTTCATTTGTGCTTGCCATTGCAATGGTATCTCATCCGCCTTCATTCACTGACACGGTTCTTCACGATGTTAGTTGTTGTTATGAATGTTGATCAATTTCTGGAGATTGAATTTCATGAAGTTAGTTTTTAATTATAGATCTGTCTTCTATTTGTATATGTTAATGATTCATTTTAACACTTCAAATTTTGTGGAAGAAACTCTATGGAAATATTTTTTATGGGTATGTATGAGAATTATACATTTAATTGTAAGGTTATTTTTCTTGTGATTTTGTTTCGTTGTGTGGTTGTGGTGGAATTGTGTCATTGTGAATTTTTATAATGAAATGGAAAAGGCAGGGGATTAAATTGTTACTAGGTAATTAAAATTAAATTGTTACCAGGTAATTAAAATTAAAATGGAAATAATTTTTTTTTATAATAAAAATGGGTTTACACATCGGTTCTTGTCAATTGGTGTATAAACCACCCACACGTGTGATGATGTACTTTTACAAACTGGAATTTATTTCTTTTTACATCGGTTTTCAAACCGGTGTATAAAAGATTATACACCGATTCCACCACTAATCTATTTTTTACTACATCAACCCGTACATCGGTTTATAACCGATGTATATGAGCCTTTATATCCGATGTAAAACACGTTTTGTGGCCTAGTGTATGTAACTCCTATAATAATGAATTTAATGGCTATTCATTGATATTGAAATAAATGGAGAATGGAGAATAAGTAGAAGAATTATTTTATAAATTGAACATTATTTTTTGGAATAGTTCAATACATGCACTATGTGAACAAAAATTAATCGGAAAAATGAGAGAAAATAGCCCTCTTCCCCTTCCTGTATCAGCATGAAAACCCTAGCCTTCAAATTCAATCTACTCAGCCCTCGATTACTTCGACTAATGCCTCTCTGGCACAATTTCAAGCCCAAATTCAGAAAGTTATTGCTCGAACCACCAATCTTGACCATGATTATTGCCGAATCAAACCAAATTGGTACAGTGCGAAGGGAGTTCTCCTTCTGTTCTTCCAATTCGCATTCAATTCGACGAACGAGCACAAATTCTGGTGGTGGTGGGAGTTTTCCTGGCTCCTACCGCCTTTGATTCCGAACGAAACAAAGGGCATCTGTGTATTCAAGAAGATTGCCAGAATGGAGGCGCTGATGAATCGCCTGATGAAGAAGATTTATCAATTTGGGCGAACTAAGAAGAAGTGGAAGCTGCGAAAGAGGCGAAAGCAAGTATGTTGCAAAGTGAGTGATTCTGGTCGAGGGGTTTCATCTCTCCTTTATTGGCGTCGGTGGATCGTTTGGTGGTCCGTCCGGGCTCGGGGTGGCTCCTTTTGCAAGTATGATGGCTGCTGTCTTGTCTCATCGAATAACCCAAGGTGCTTCTCACCCTATCATGACTCAATTGTTCATTTCAGACTACCTATAAAGACTCTACATATAAAGAAGGCTCAAATTCTTACCTTTATTCTTGCTACTCTGTGTTCCTATTATCCCCAAAAGTGTCGAATTTTGGAAAATCAAATCATAATCCTTAGTGACCCTCTGTGTTCTTATTATCCCCAAAAGTGTCGAATTTTGGAAAATCAAATTAACAAAACCTTGGAAATTGATAAGAACTCCTCAACAAAAGATGGTCACACTATAACATTGTTCATAAACATGACAAATGTGCCCAACTGCTACCTAATCAAAGAACACAATGTCTCTGAGTTGGCGATCGATGATAACCACGAAGCACATGAAACCCTTTCAAAAGAACCTACTACCCTTGGTTCATGTTATCAAATGCATGAACCAAGCGTCGTTGGAGGTGCATCCTCGGCGACCATGTTGCTGCTTTCTCATACTAGGGAGGAAGTGGTAGGTCACAGAAAATGGTGGGTTTGGTCCTACGGATTCATATTTTTTCGTGGGTTTCTCACTTACTATCATACTCTATTATCTACAAGAATTTCGAACCAGCTCATAAAGCAACAAAAAAGAACAAAACTTAAGCAATGTAACAAACACACAAACTCGATTCTAAATGACGGGGTGTTGCGAGGACCTTACTCGCTATCCCCAAATTCAAGCGTTAATGAAAGTTAGTTTCTGGAACTGTAGATGGATCGGTCGGCCCACGTTTTGGACAGAGATTAACACGTGGTGCAAATCCGAACATATCCAATTACTAGCACTTGTTGAAACAAAAACAGAAAACATCTCTCCGCCTTCGACATGGAAGGGGGCGGGGTTCGATAAAGCAATTTGGTCCCCAACTACTGGTAAATCTGGTGGCTTGGGAATACTCTGGAAGGAAAAGTGTCTGCTAAATGAAACCATTGAAGTGATAACACAATGGCCCAGGGCAATAGTCCTCAAATATACCAACATCTTAGACAACTTTTCGTGTCTGATATGGTTCATCTATGCTCCCCCCCAGGAGCAACATAAACCCAGATTTTGGAACCAGGTAATTGCGGAAATAAGACATGCAACAATCCCATGCATTGTCATGGGTGACTATAATGAAATAGGGTGCTTCTTGGACAAAGAAGGCGGTGCGATAACTTATCCACGAAGGTTTGTTAGGCTCGCGGACATCAAAAACCAATGTTCACTGGTGGATATTCCTGCATGGGGAAACCCTTTTACATGGAGAAAGAAACAGACTGACATTGGAAACATAAAAGAAAAAATCGATCGGATGTTGGTTCAGCATGACATAATGCATCAGTACCCCGCCATCTGCACTAAAAATGGTGCGTTCACATCATTTGACCATTGCTCAATTACCATTGAACTGAATACCGTCAAACATTCAAACCCCCACCCTTCAAATTTGAAAATGTATGGCTACAAAGGAAGGATTTTAAAAATATTGTGAAACAAGCATGGAGACATAGATGCCATGGATCGGCAATGTATCGGTTAGTCAGGAAAACGAAACTCTTAAAACAAAAAGCAAAGAGCTGGAACAAAGGCACGTTTGGTAACATCTTTAGGCAACTGGAAAAAATAGAAACACAAATTTTGCTATTACAGCAAGGTAGGCCAAACAACTCCACAGGCAACATGGTCAAAAGAGAAGCTAACTTGATCAAGAAAAAAGAAAGACTTCTACTCTTTCAGAAAGCATACTGGAATCAACGAGCAAAATCTAAGCACATTAAATTATCAGACTCCAATACTGGATATTTTCATAGAATCGCATCGGGAAAAAGAAATAGAAAATTCATCCGCAGCATAACGACATCTGAAGGCACTCAGATAACAGGTGAAAATAACATAAATAATGAAATCAGAAAGGACTTTCAAAAAAGATTTACAAAACAACCAGTCAACAGGGAAAAACTGAATGACTTCCTTACCCTAGTCTCTCAAGATATAACAAATGAGGAAAACACCAAGTTAATAGCTATACCCTCAAACGGTGAAATAAAAAATGCAGTATTATGCTTAGGAAGAAATAAGGCCCCAAGACCTGACGGCATAACTACTGAATTTTACAAAGCCTCGTGGGATGTGGTCGGCCCCTCGGTTATTAGAGCAGTAAAGATCTTCTTCTTATCAGGAAGGTTACTTAAACAAATAAATCATACTTTCATTACACTACTACCAAAAATAGATAACCCAACCACAACGGGTCACTACATACCCATTAGTCTGTGCTCAACAATCTATAAAATTATTTCAAAAATATTAACAGAGCGATTGAAGAAAGTTTTGGGAAAACTGATTAACCCGCACCAAGGAGCCTTTGTATCGGATAGAGCTATTCAGGATAATGTACTCATAGCTCATGAAATCTTTCATTCTTTCAAAACTAGGAGGGGCAGGACAGGGTGGCTGGCCCTCAAATTAGACATGGAGAAGGCCTATGACCGTGTTGACTGGGACTTCACGGAGGCTGTCATGTTAAAATTTGGATTCCATCCAACCTTTATAAATCGGATCAAGGAATGCATCACATCTGTCTCGTTTTCTGTATTAATGAATGATGGACCAACGGATCTCTTCACCCCAACAAGAGGCTTACGACAGGGAGATCCCTTATCACCGTTCCTGTTTATCCTCGGTGCAGAGGTCTTGGACCGTAAACTGGCCAAGGAGGCACTGGCCCCTGACAAATCGCTTGGGTTCAGGTTTGGCCGTTCTGGCCCATGTATCCCATTCCTTGCGTTTGCAGATGACATACTCATCTTCCTGAAAGGAAGCAACGAGGCTTCCATCAAAGTTAAAACCATTCTAGATGACTACTGCCAAATCTCTGGCCAGAAAGTGAACTACCACAAATCAACTTTCCAAGCCTCACCCGGCGTCACTCGCTCAAGAACGGTTGAGCTCGGCCAAGTGCTTGGCATCAACCACTCTAACTCGGTAGAGAAATACCTGGGTTGTCCCATTATTAACGGCAGAGTTAATAACGATACATTTAAGGAAGTTATCACGAAAACCAAAGACCAACTGAGTAAATGGAGGGCGGACTCATTATCTCAACAGGGAAGAGCCACACTCATAGGATCAAACCTATCTGCAAAACCATTATACATAATGCAAAACTTTATGCTACCGGCTGCAATGCATAGTGAGCTAGACATGATTAACAGAAGTTTCTTCTGGAACAAGGATGCGCAACCCAGACCATTAATTGGATGGGACAAAATTTGTAAATCAAAGAGAGCAGGGGGCTTGGGTATTAGGAGGCTCTACAACTAAAGCTACTATGGAAAATCTTAGCCGAACCAAACAGCACATGGGTCCAGGTAATCACATACAAATACCTAAAGGGAACACATATACTTAAGTACGAGAAAAATGGGAATATGTCCTGGCAATGGGCAAAATTAACAAGCCTGCTACAAAAGTTCAAAACCGGGATCATCTGGACCATTGGAAATGGAAAATCGGTAAAATTCTGGACTGACAATTGGGTATCTGAAAAACATTTGAGGGGTAGACCAGAACACCCGACACAAATTGATAGCAATGAAACGGTCAACGAATATATTATAAATGGACAATGGTGGGTGGAGAAACTCCGTAGGCTGCTTCCGAGTGTGTTGGTGGATGACATTCTCTCGGTCCAACTACCTCTTACCCCATTAGAGGACAGGCTCTACTGGTGGCCTGACAAACACGGTTGGTTTACTACATCTTCTGCCTACAAATTTATCATGAATGAGCCGGCAAACGAACACAGAGACTACGAATGGATATGGAAACTTAATCTACCACCTAAAATAAAGAACTTTCTGTGGAAAATATCTCGGTCGGGCTTGCCCACTAAGGCCAGACTCGCCTCACGTGGGGTCTCTGTCCCCTCGGCGTGTGATCGGTGCTTCGGCTGTATGGAGGATGATACCCATATTCTAACAGAATGTTTCCCTGAGCTGACCAGAAATCACCTAAGTAAAACACAGCAGCAGAAGCTTCAACAAACTAGGGCTAAAACCAGGGATACAGGTGAATTGATGAACTGGTTACGCAACCTACCAACTACAAAAATACAAGCCATTGCCACAAGGTGGTGGGGTATATGGTACTTCCGAAATGGGGTAACATTCAGAAACCAAAAATCACCCACAACAAACAGTATTGACGCATTTTCCATTAAACAAATGGAGAACTGGAACCGGGCATACCAATTTGAGGAGGATGATCACACTAACCAACAAGTAAGATATCCTGTACAAACTAAAAACTATAAACAAACTGAAAGAAGGAAACACGATAAATGGAAAAGGCCACCATGTGGAACATATAAAATCAATTTCGATGGGTCAACACTACGTAATGGGGCGAGCTCTGCTGGTATGATCATCAGAGACTGGAACGCAAACCCCATCCAAATGTCATACTTAAAACTAGGTCGTTCATCACCCCTACAAGCTGAAGCCGAAGCTCTTAGGTTGGGGGTGATAGAGGCTAGAAAATTAAATATCCAGAACATTATCTTTGAAGACGACTCCAAAATCATTATTGACTACATGAGAGGTAAAACCCGATGCCCGTGGGAAGTAGAAATGACCTTGTCCGACATCCAATCCATCATTCGAAATGTGAGGAAAGTTTCCTTTTCTCATACTCCCCGCGCAGGCAACAGAGTGGCTGATAAGGTTGCACACCTTTGTCACTCTGCCTATGGGGTCCAACTAACAACTATCAAAGATCTTCAGGATCTCATTCGTCTGGATGCTCTTGGGTAGTTTCCTACCCAAATTCTTACCTAATCAAAAAAAAAAAAATCAAATAATGTAAATAATTTTCTCCATTTATAAGGAAAATAAATACTCCCTCCGTCCAAGAATAGATGGCCTTTTAGGCCTCGAAATTTTGTCGGAAATACATGGACTTTTAGATGTGTAGGTAGTAATTATTACCTCTAAAGTACATTTTTTTTACTCTAAAATTTACCTATGGATAAAATGTCAAGAGGTAAAATAGGTTCCTTAATTCGCGTGCACGAGCCTAAAAGGCAATGTATTTTTGGACGGAGGGAGTAGCATATTATATATTGCTAAAAAAACATAGTATATCAATAAATGTCCATTAAATTACATATGATAAAATAATTTAGGTAATTTTTTAAATTTATATACAAAGAAAATAATTTTCAATATTCTCCACATTTACCTTCATCTTATTTATATTTTCAATATTACATGCCGACCATCAACTTAGTGCAGATCCACATCCGTTTCCGATTCCCAAGTTGTGCGCAAACTCCCTTCACAAACCGTCAATTCCTATCTCATAGGAGCCCTCCACAACAGACCATGATATCCTTTGGATGCAGTGACATTCGATCAACTTAATTAATCCAACATCTTTTTGCAAACCAATTATCAAATGACCTAATGTTTTAGAAAAGAGACTAAATCAAATTACTTGTCACTTGATAAGCAATTGGATAATATATAGTTGTATAGGTACTTTGCATTAAAGAAATTAGAATAAATAAAAACCTAGGAGTGACGGGTACATACATGAGGCGAAGTAGCAAGAACATCAATGCCACACCCGATGTCTTCTAAGTCAACGCGGATATGTTTCAGGGACTCGGGGATGTCGTTGTCGATGGAATCTATTGTTTATTCTTCTATGCTGAATCGTTGATACTCATTCGATCGACCAACACACAAACACACGCTTGCATACAATTTTTCTTTACTCGATCGACCTTAAATATATAGAGGCTTCATCTAAAATTAACTACTGTATAAAAGTATGACTATCAAGATTCCAATTGTAGGATTCTAGAATTGATGTAAAGTCCTCCTTGAGGTTTCCATTCATTGATAAACATATATATAGGTTACAAAGGTATTGGGCCTTAATGGGCTTTGCGCCCACTATACATGAGGATACCTATGTAATCTATCAAACCCCCGCAGTCGAAACTGGAGAGGGTCGTACAGTGAGACTGGAACGAAAATCAATGAACAACTGTCTAGGTAAACTCTTGGTGAATATATCAGCGTACTGATAAGAGGACGGGACATGTAGAACGCGGACATGTCCAATGGCAACCTTGTCCCTAACGAAGTGGAGATCAAGCTCAATGTGCTTCGTGCGTTGATGCTGGACCGGGTTGCTAGCTAGATAGACGGCGGAGACGTTGTCAGTGTAGACTAGAGTGGCCTTCATAAGAGGGCAACGGAGCTCAAGCAGGAGATTGCGGAGCCAAGAGCACTCGGAGACAACGTTGGCAACACCTCTATATTCCGCTTCAGCGCTGGAAAGGGTGTCGTTGAGGAAGGCACAGTAACCAGATGTGGAGCGACGTCTGTCAGGACAACCACCCCAATCCGCATCAGTGTAAGCAACAAGATCAAGCTTAGCGGAAGGAGTGATCGTGGTGCCGAGCTCGAGGGTGCCACTGATGTACCGAATGATCCGCTTCAAGGCCTGAAAGTGGGGTTCCATGGGGGCATGCATGAACAAGCAGACCTGCTGAACAGCGTAACTGATATCAGACCTAGTGAAAGTGAGATACTGAAGAGCACCAGTGAGGCTCCTGTACAATGTTGGATCATCAACCAAAAGACCAGAATGAGCATTGAGCTTGTTGGATGTATCGACAGGGGTGGCGACTGGATTACAATTGACCATCTTAGCCCGAGCAACAATCTCAGCAGCATACTTACTCTGTGAGAGAAACAGACCATACGCATGACGCTGAACAGCAACGTCCAAGAAGTAGGACAACTCACCCAGATCAGACATGGCGAATTCCGCACTCAACTGCGAAATAATGGACGTCCGAAGAGCATCAGAAGAGGCGGTGAGAATGACGTCGTCGACATATAGTAACAGGAAGGCCATGTCAGAGCCTCTGCGATAGATGAACAGAGACGAATCTGAGCGGTTGCCGATGAAGCCTAAGCGTAGCAGATGTGAAGCAAAGCGCTGGAACGAAGCTCGCGGAGCCTGTTTTAGACCATACAGAGAGCGCTTCAGGAGACAAACATGCTTGGGACGATCAACATCAGCAAATCCCGGCGGCTGAAACATGTAGACTGTCTCATTCAGATGACCATGAAAAGCATTCTTGACATCCAGCTGGTGAATGGCCTAGTTGCGTGAGAGTGCTAAGCTCAGCACCACTCGGATAGTGGCAGGCTTGATGACGGGGCTCAAGGTCTCATCACAGTCAATACCTACCTGTTGAGATCGTCCGTTGACCACAAGACGTGCTTTGTAGCGCTCTAACGTCCCATTAGAGCGGAACTTGTGATGGAAGAGCAGCATACAACGAATGACATTCGCCTCAGGAGGGCGAGGGACCAGAACCCAACTATCATTCTTTGTAAGGGCCCTGTATTCGTCGAGCGTAGCCGCCTGCCAATTCGGGTCAAGAAGGGTTGTTTTGTGGGAGGTGGGGATGGGGGACATGGAGGTCGAGGTGGAGGAAGGGGGTGATTGGGAGTCGGGAGGGATGGGGGCAAGGGGGACGGAGCGTTGTTGATTGGCTGCGGGCGCCGCTAGTGTGTGGGATGTTGGGTGTGGATGGTTACGTTGATTGGCTGCGGGCGCAGCATCAGAACGTGGCGATCTGATGGAGGGGTGTAGGCATGGGGGTGAGCGGAGGGGTGATGGGCGGTCGTCATGGAGACGATCTGACGGGGTCGGAAGACACCGGAGACGCTGCAGGTGTGTGGTCTTATGGTAGGGGGTGGTGGTGGTGGGGAAGGGGGAGAGGTAGGAGCACCGGGAGCGCTCTTGGGAAGAAGAAAGTGAGGGAAAGACGACTCTGACTCAGACTGAGACACAGGAGGTGTAGAAGAGGGGAGGGGAGGAGAAGCAAAGGGGAAGCGAGACTCATCAAACGTGACATGACGAGACACAATGAGCTTATGAGTCTTGATATCGAGACAGAGGTAACCGCGATGATCAGGCGGATAGCCTAGGAAGACACAAGGAGTGGAGCGCGGTGAAGCTTGTGTGGGGCGGTGGAGAACTGGTTTGGGAAGCACAAGCATCCGAAGGTACGAAGGTGATCATACCTAGGCAAAGTGAAGTAGAGGGCCCGACCTGGCGAGCGATGTTGAAGGGTACTAGACGGTAGAATGTTGAGGAGATAGCATGTGGTTGTTAAGGCGTGAGGCCAATAGGAGAGGGGAATGAAAACGTGGAAGAGGAGAGATCGCATCATGTTGGTAATGGTTCTGATGATTCGTTCAGCCTTGCCATTCTGCTGAGAAGTATAGGGGCAAGACAAGCGATAGGAGATCCCGTTTGCGGCAAAGAAAGAGTGAAAGTCTTTGTTGTCAAATTCACGGACATTTGTCACATTGGAAACATTTGATGGATGTGTGAAACTGTGTTTTGATGTAGGTATGAAATCTGACAAGGACATGAAACACTTGAGACTTGAAATGCAACGGGAAGACCCATAAGTAATGATTGTAATCATCAAGAAACAAGAGGTAGTACTTGTGGCCCTCCTTGCTAGGCACAAGAGAGGTCCAAATGTCACTATGAATGATATCAAAGGGGGCAAGGGTAGAGGTCAAAGACCGTTGGAACGATAGTCTGGCATGTTTGTCTAGTTGGCATGAAGAGCACAAACCAGAGCGTGGGTCTTTAGTACATGTGACAAGACTCTGGGAACGGAGGACATCTAGAACGGCAACACTGGGATGGCCCAGGCGTGCATGCCACATGCTGGACGACGATGCCGAGAGGGCGACCGGGCACAACTGTCTGGACGCAGGAGGTGGTGTGACAGGGTAGAGCTCCCCGGTGCTGTTACATCTCATGCGAGTAACCCCCGTAGTAAGATCGTTCACAGATAAACCATAGGGATCAAACGCAAGGGAAATGTTGTTGTCAGTAGTGAACCGACGGACAGAGATAAGGTTTTTGACAATCTTTGGGGCAATGAGGACATCGTTGAGGTGTAGTGGGTGGGTTGGGGTCTGTAATTTGGCGTGGCTAATCCCCGAAGTAGCGAGACGACCACCATTTTCGACGATAATAGAGTGTGCAGGGCCCTTAAAAGAAATAGATGAGAGGTTACCTGAGGAGTTCGTCATGTGGGAGGTGGCACCAGTGTCCATGTACCAAGAAGAGTCTGAAGGTGTCGGCTGCATAGAGGAGAAGGCGTGATGCCCATCCAGCGGAACAACGCGATGATCAGACGATGTCAGATAGGCATGAGGTCGCAGCGCAGGAGAGCCGGAGTGTAGCCAATGAGAGTTGAAGCCAGGCACCGGGGACCATAGAGGGGCGGTGGTCGAAAGAGGAGGTCCGCGAGTGACGCGGCGACCGCTGCTGATGTTGATCCCACGGGCGCAACAGAAAAGGTCGCACATTTTTTTTTTTTTGCGGAAGGAAGCGAGAGCGAAAGGCCGGCGATAGGGAGAGAGCCGGGCTCGAGAGCGAGGGGGGAGGTAGGTGATGGACGGTTTTTAGTCGCGTAAACCGTATCAAAATAAATTCGAACCTACCTAACTAATGTAGTGTGGTAAGCACGAGTCGATCCCACAGAGAATCAAGTATTTCCAAGTTATGTCTATTTACCAATTAGTATCAAACGGGGGTTTTTGGGTGGTGAAAATAAGAAATAAACTAAAATAAACTATAAACAAATTAATGGAGATAGCGATTAATAAAATAGTTTCACCTACAATTATCCGCTTTAGTTGGTTGAATTGATATTGTAATTTCCTCTTGTCCTTTTAGGTTTCCTATGAATGCCCTTGTCCCGACCTAATATAGTTACTAGTCCAACCAGTCATAGAAACCCTTATCAATCGAACAGTCCCTAAAGAAGGATTTAACCCAATTGATAGCTTTAAGTTCAGAGATTAACCAAGGTATTTGCAGTCCCTAAAGAGGGATTTAACAACACATCCAACTTCCTACTCATTCAATTAGTTCAACCAGCCCTAAAGGAACAAGTTTGCCACTTGGGTTAAGGTTCACAACCAGGAATCTACAAAACCCTAGCAATTGAATTGATTCTAACTAGTTGCGCGGTCTAGATAGAATAAAACAATCAACAATCAAGCACAAAGAAGTCGAAACATTCAAATATAGGAATTAAGAAACAAGAGTTAGAAACTCACACCAATCCAAATAAAGCTTCAAATTGCAGACGAAACGGAAGAGTTTAGATCTCCATAAAAATAAAACAAAAGACAATTAGGGTTAAAGGTGGAATCAAAGTCGGCCGGCTACGGTCACATTCGGCCTCCTTGCGTATGTTCGGCCTTCCCTCCTTTGTTTTGCCGTAAGAATGTATATATATAGCATAACTAATTATTCTATCCTAATATGAATATATAACATTAATATATTGCATTCTATCTAATCTACCTATAATATATACGAGTAATAAATATAAGCTAATGAATCTAACGGCAAGCACTTGTAGCTTGTAAGCCCAACCAATCACGTGGCTCCTAGAAGGATCAGCTCCTCGTCTCCACAATTACGCTCCGTTTGCAATAACTTGAAAGTGTCCATCCGAACCGGCCCATGTTCTCTATAATTTATAAAACGATCCCAACCTCCGATTCATACGATCCAGCCCTTAAATACCTGAAATACATAGAAACACCAGTGTAGACTCCGAAAACCAAATAATATAAATTAAGCTATAAAATATGTAAAAATGCTCTAAACTAATATGCAATTCTACACTAAAAACATGACTAAAATATACTCTATCAAACTACCCCATGCTTAGACTTTTGCTTGTCCTCAAGCAATGAAAAACAAATATAGAATTAATCATCCCACAAATAAGATCTCCATGCTATAATTTAGAAAAGCAACATCACGTAGTAGGAGCCATGAATAAGAGAACAAACATCATAACAAGTATATGAACGATCCAATAGTAAAGTAAATTTTATCCAACCTCACCGGGATAATGTGTTTCACTCAAACTCTCATGTGTTTAGGCTTTAAAGTCCAACTCTCAACTCAATCCAAAATGCTCTATACACCGTGAAATTTATTACTTGCAAATAACATCATGAGGACTTTTATAGGGTTGTAATGGGGCTTTGGTAGGAACATAAGGCATGGAAAATATTTAGGCTTGTAGTGTTAAAAATCCGGGAAAAAAGGAACAAAAACCAACCAGAAGAACACCAAAACTTCCATACTTCGCAAACCATTCCAATAACATAAACTCCAATACACATCAATAAGCACTTTTCGATTTCAATAGCCATACAACTTATGCATTTTTTTTTTATTTGGATGATGACTCTTTTTTTCTTTTATGCTTACTTTTGCCCCTAAGTGAATTTTATCCTCCTTAGGTCCAAGCTTACTAGACTTTTACTCCTAAGTGAATTTTATCCTCCTTAGGCCCCTAGTAATAAGTCATCTCTATTATACAAGAAGGGTTACCTTATTTTGGCTATGCCTCTCGCAATGTACAACCATACATACATCATCTCCACTCAAAGCAACTCCAACATAAAGATTTTTCACCAATTCTCCTCCTAATTCCCGGATAGGGTCAGGCTAATCATTGGCTATGATATATTTTTGTGGAGCTATATAAAAAAAATAGGCTTTAAGGCTCAGATTGGCTTCAAGCAAAGGATAATATGTAAGGTGGATAGGGTATAATATGGCTAAAGAAAAAATGCCTCAATCATTTGAAATTTCCAATCAACAAAGATGTGCAATACGGTATTGAAATAAGAAGCATATGGAGAGTATAATCACACAATAAAAGCAAAAGGGAATAATATGTAAAGTCCCTATAAGGCCAAAACAAACTCACAAGGGTTATGTTTTTGCTAGATTTCAATTAAACCTCAACTATGAACCATACTTACTCAATTATATTCTCAAATCATGCTCCAAAATCATTTTCAAGCAATTCAATCAAATCATGGGATTTATGCGATTAAGATCATAAAAATGAATTAGAGGACAAACTAAAGCAAGATGGGTATCTTTAATAACACTTAAATGCAATGAAATGCATAAAAAAATGGAAAAAAAAAACAGAAAACTAACATATATATAACGACGGATCTACACTTGAATTCTCCACCCCATGCTTAAAATTTTACTTTGTCATCAAAGTAAATAAAAAGAATACAAGAGTAAGAGGAAACTCACTAAGTCATCAGGCATTCGAGACAAATCATTGAGCTCAAGACGAGGTGGTGGTGTTTTCTCTGAACCGACGATAAAATTCAGCACTCCTCATAGTTATAAGACCTGTCCAACACAAAAACAGCAGCAAAACAAGCAAAACTAAGATATAATTCAGCAACAGATTCAATTTAGTAACAAAGGAATATCAAAAGCAGAAAATTCAGCAAGATAGGTGACTATTCCTAAGCACTAACACCCTTAAAATATGATAAAAAGATCAAAAATTTCAGCCCTGGGTGTTCAGCAGAAACTTCCAGCAACCCTTGGATGCAACTGACATTGTGAATCATCTTGGAATCGAAAAAATATAGGCAGTCTCCTTTGCAATTGGTTCTGGCCAAAACAAAAAGCAAAGAAAGCACACAACAACCAAACACATTCCAACATCCCATAAACTATATCATCCAAGAATTAAAAACAACAAACACCAGCCAAACCAAAATCAGTCCCTGCAAGTCATGCTCATCCATATTTCAGAAGTAAAATCATGAAAATTTTGATGGATACAGAGAGCACGAGACAAGTAAGAAAAGAACAAGCATGAGCACAATTCAATTTAGTAACCAACACTTCAAGTAAATAGGTGTAATAAAAGACTAAATTTCGAAACTAAAGTGATCAATTTCAGTAACAAAATCAGTCAAGTTCCACCACTAAATTCAATCCAAAGTCTCCCAAAGCATGAGACACACAAAAAAAATAACTCAGCTGATTTCACATACAACAACGGAATAACGATCAGCAACAAAGAGTTCATGTCAATCAACGTCTCGTACTCTTAACTACAACTAGACTGAGCACTCCAAGAATCAAAATCATCCAATAAGCACAAATCAACAGAAGCAACTGTATGCACAAAAGCACATCAACAGTTTAAATCAAAATCAGCCAAACTGGATGTACAAGTCCCAACTTTTGCTCATAAATATCCCAAATTGCAGCAATTTAACGTAATCCAAGTTACCTGCACTTACCATCGAAGTCGATGCTGGGTGTCGGCACCGGAGATCAGTTCCGACAGCAAGAGTCTGCGTGAACAGAGAGAGGGGACAGCAGCGAAGGAGAAGAAGGTATTGGAATGGTGATTGCTGGTGGCTACTGGCGGTCGAGATAAGGAGTCGCGCGATCAATCGATAGCTGCAGCGGAACCATCGAGCAGCACTAGAGAGGCTAGGGCTCCTCCTGCGCCGCGGGGACACCGACAGCGGAGTTGAAAGGCGACGGTGATGTCCGACCAGGAGTAGCCTGAGCGAAATAGAATCAGCGAGATAGATCTGGGCTTCCGTCGGGACTGCCAGGGCGAAGGGAACGGTGGCGAAGGGGACTGCTGGCGGTCGGGACTGCCAGGGCGAAGGGATCTGGTAGTCTGGAGGCGTGGCGGTGATGCGCCGGCTAGGGTTCAGGCGAAGAGGGGGAGAGGCGGCGAAGACCGGCCAGTGAAGGACGGGGAATGGAAAGGGTTCTGATGGACGCAGGAGCGGCGTTCAGCGGGGAAGGAAGAGGGAGATGGGGTCACGGGAGGAGGTTTTTTTTTTATTATTATTATTATTTTTTATTATTATTATTTTTTTTTTTTTAAGAAGAAAATAAGCAAAATATAAAAATTAATCCTAATTAAAAATAAAAGGAATAAAGAAAAAAAACACACCTTGGTTTCTTCTAAGACCGATTCAGACATTGTTAAAGCCCTTAATAATTTGTCAAACTCTCGAGCATGACTCTCTGCAGAGAATATGTAATACCACCGATTCAGTTCCATTGGTGGCTTCTCAAAATATGCGCTCTTCTTTTGCCATCTCTTAGCTTTTTGTCCGTTTGCACCCTCATTAAATTCAAACAATAGAATCCTCTTTGTCAAATTTTCATCATCTTGCTCATCTATCCAATCTCTTAAGATCTCCTCGTCAAGAGAGATGATAGGGTAGTCGTCACTAACCACCACCTTCATCTGCCTAGGAAAAATCTCTGAAATAATTGGAATTGTAATTGGTTGAGCCACTTGGATCCGCCTCATCTCATTATTGAAATCAATTTGGATCTTTATTAGTTGGGACTCCATTGCAGCAAAGTACTCTTCCATACGGGGCAACATGGACGATCCTTGTGATGATTGTGGAGCCAGACATGGAGGTTCTAATTGTCCGATTTGGAGCTCTAATTGTGCAATCTCATTAATGATATCCATCTCACGAGAAAGTTGAGTTTTGCACAAATTGTATACTTCCTTGACCTTTCCAATCGGAACTCTAAACACTGGACAGTCTTTAAATATACGATTAGAAACTCCACAAAAATCACAAAAGAAATCATAAGTCATCTTTAGAGGGAACCACCTAGACACACGAACACACACAGTTAGTAGCACGGGTGTTAAGAACCGTAAGATAGGCTCACAACAAAGTTAATTATATACAATAATTGGCAAACACACAAAACAAAGAAATAAACTTTGAATCCCCGGCAACGGCGCCAATTTGAAGGACGGTTTTTAGTCGCGTAAACCGTATCAAAATAAATTCGAACCTACCTAACTAATGTAGTGTGGTAAGCACGAGTCGATCCCACAGAGAATCAAGTATTTCCAAGTTATGTCTATTTACCAATTAGTATCAAACGGGGGTTTTTGGGTGGTGAAAATAAGAAATAAACTAAAATAAACTATAAACAAATTAATGGAGATAGCGATTAATAAAATAGTTTCACCTACAATTATCCGCTTTAGTTGGTTGAATTGATATTGTAATTTCCTCTTGTCCTTTTAGGTTTCCTATGAATGCCCTTGTCCCGACCTAATATAGTTACTAGTCCAACCAGTCATAGAAACCCTTATCAATCGAACAGTCCCTAAAGAAGGATTTAACCCAATTGATAGCTTTAAGTTCAGAGATTAACCAAGGTATTTGCAGTCCCTAAAGAGGGATTTAACAACACATCCAACTTCCTACTCATTCAATTAGTTCAACCAGCCCTAAAGGAACAAGTTTGCCACTTGGGTTAAGGTTCACAACCAGGAATCTACAAAACCCTAGCAATTGAATTGATTCTAACTAGTTGCGCGGTCTAGATAGAATAAAACAATCAACAATCAAGCACAAAGAAGTCGAAACATTCAAATATAGGAATTAAGAAACAAGAGTTAGAAACTCACACCAATCCAAATAAAGCTTCAAATTGCAGACGAAACGGAAGAGTTTAGATCTCCATAAAAATAAAACAAAAGACAATTAGGGTTAAAGGTGGAATCAAAGTCGGCCGGCTACGGTCACATTCGGCCTCCTTGCGTATGTTCGGCCTTCCCTCCTTTGTTTTGCCGTAAGAATGTATATATATAGCATAACTAATTATTCTATCCTAATATGAATATATAACATTAATATATTGCATTCTATCTAATCTACCTATAATATATACGAGTAATAAATATAAGCTAATGAATCTAGGGCTGATCAACCGGTCTGGACCGGATCAGACCGGACCGGACATTCCGGTCCCGGTCCGATCCGATGGACCGGAATTTTTGGAAACTTGGACCGCGGATCGGACCGGGACCGATAAATATGGTCCCGGGTTTTCCGGTCCGCGGACCGTAAAGACCGTTTGGACCGGTTATTCCTGTAACCCCTTTTTTGTTTTTAAAAAAAAAAAATTTAAATACACAATAACCTTAAATTTTGTTTACAGTAGTTGTATCTTCTCTATAGTAAAGTTAGCTTTTTTGGAGTATTAATTTGCCCATTTAGAAGACAAAAAGTCTAACTAATAAAAACAATAAAAAGATTAATTATGTTTCTAGAAAAATGTTTAGTATAATTTTTTTTAGAAGATAAAAGGTCTAATTAATGAAAATGACAAAATATTAATGTACTATTTCTAAAAAAATATTTTAGTTGTATATACATAAAGTTTCAATTCATCTAAAATTATAAAAAAGGAGATAAAAAAAATCTAATTGATGAGCATAAAAAAGATTTATATTTACAAAGATATACAAGTTTTTTATTATTTAAAAATATTTTTTTTAATAAAATTTTAAGTAATTTATCCGAATAATCAAGTGAGTATGTAAATCAAAGAAGAAAATTACAAGAATAAAATAATAAGGAAACCATATAAAAAAAACTAGCTAGAAATCAAATTTCAAGAAACCTATTTGAATAATTAATTGAGTAATGTAAATAAAAGAAGAAAATAAAATGAATAAAATAAAAAAGAAAACCAAAAGAATAAAATAATATTATTTATATTTTATACAATCATAATAATTGGAGTAAATATTATTTAGGTATATGACAAATGAATAGATCGAAGTAGATTAATTTAGTTTACTTGAGAAAATATGATAGTAATGGATACAAATATAAAATAATTATATTTATATTTCTAAGAAAAAAAAATAGGTTTTTCAAACTTGCTTCCTATAACAATTACTCCATGCTATATAGAGCTACTAATGAAATAACGCGTTAAAATTACAAGATTAAAACAATATAAATTAATATGAATAATATAAATTATTGTTTATATGGAATATATAATATCAAATTTTATTAAAATTTTTAAAAAGTAAACCCGTGCATAGCACGGGATCGTCCACTAGTTTTACATAAATATAAGCCTTACAACTTGTTATCATCTTGAAAAATAAATTTTAAATACACAGTAGCCTTAAATTTTTTTTACAGTGGTTGTATTTTACATCAATACAAGCATTACAACTTATTATCATCTTGGCCATTAACATACTAAGGCATATAGAGCTCAGATTCAAGAAGAACACAAACAAATGTTCTTTAATGTCTAAAACCCTAGATCTGAAATCGACATTAATTTCTGAAAATAATAAAAAAATAAACATAAAACAAACCTACTAACCATATCTAAAAGGGAAAAGAGAGGGAAGAAGAAGAAGTGAAGAACACATGCTTCGGGACAGAGAGTCGAGACTCGAGAGGAAACAATGGAGAGGCTTCGGGACAGAGAGCCGAGAGGGAAGAAGAACGGAGGGAAGAGGGCCGATTGAGAGCGGAGCGGCTTCAGGACGGAGGGGCTGAGGGAGGAGAGAGCCGAGAGCGCTGGTGGACAGAGCCGAAAGGGGTGGTCTCGGCCTGAAGGCGTGTGGCTTCTGGTGAGGGAGGTTTGAGCGAGGGTCGACGGGAGAGTAGGTGGTGTTGGGGTGGTGAATAGAGAGACTAATTAAGGTTGGCAGGCGGCGGCTAACGAGGAAGAACCCAGAAAGAAAGAGATGAATGGAATGAAAGTGTGTGAAACGCGTTTAGGGCTGGGCTTTTGAGCTCTTCTAATTTTCGGTGTTTTTGTTTTTAAAAAAAATATATGGGTTCCGGTCCAATTCCGGTCCAGACCGGAAATTCCGGTCTGGTCCCGGGTTTGGACCGGAACCCGGAAATTAAAAAATCTTGGACCGTGGACCAGACCGTAATATCCCGGTCCGGTCCAAAGACCGTAAATTCCGGTCTGGTCCCGGTCCGATTACGGTCCGATCCAAATTTTGCCCACCCCTAAATGAATCTAACGGCAAGCACTTGTAGCTTGTAAGCCCAACCAATCACGTGGCTCCTAGAAGGATCGGCTCCTCGTCTCCACAATTACGCTCCGTTTGCAATAACTTGAAAGTGTCCATCAGAACCGGCCCATGTTCTCTATAATTTATAAAACGATCCCAACCTCCGATTCATACGATCCAGCCCTTAAATACCTGAAATACATAGAAGCACCAGTGTAGACTTCGAAAACCAAATAATATAAATTAAGCTATAAAATATGTAAAAATGCTCTAAACTAATATGCAATTCTACACTAAAAACATGACTAAAATATACTCTATCAGTAGGACGGCGGCGAGGAGGAGCCGTGAGGCGAGGGGAGAGAGAGAGCGGCGGCGAGGAGACGACGCCGGCGACGGTAAGAGAAGGGGTGGGGCGGGATGATCAAATTAGGGTTCCGTGAGGAAGAAAAGGTTGTGATACCATGTAGGATTCTAGAATTGATGTAAAGTCGTCCTTGAAGGTTTCCATTCATTGATAAACATATATATAGGTTACAAATGTATTTGGGCCTTGATGAGCTTTGGGCCCACTATACATGAAGATATCTATGTAATCTATCACCGATCATCATTGTAACCTCCGTAATATATTAATTGCACTGTCATCTTTGTATCTCTTAATAGAAGATTAACGCACAGGTGTCACTATTACCCATTTTAATTCAATATAGAATTGTAACTCTTAATATATTAATTAACACAATGAAAATCAAACCATTATCATTTATGATTTGGTAACTCATAAGTTACAAACCAAATGAAGTATCATATATATATATTTTTTTCCATGTTCATCCATTTTAGTTTTAGGTCTTTTCTACAGGATTTTAATTGTTAATGTCAATTAATAAGAAAAAATTCATTTTATCAATTAAAAATTTCATATTATTATTAATAAGAGGAAATGAAGGTAGTAAAAATATGTGATTTAGGTGTGGTCGATCCATACAATATGTGAAACAATAACGGTTGTAGTAAATGTATTAATTTTAGGTATAATTGTGTGAATTGAATTTGATATATAACTGCCAAAGAATTTGGAAGGTTTTCCCCTTCTAAATGTCATAATTTAATCTTAAAAATAAAAGCTAGTAAAAATATATAGGAAAGTGTTACTAAATCAAAAGATGGCCTATGAAACCCATCTTAATTTTATACAATATGAGAACTGAACCTTAACCTATCACAAAATAGACAATAATTAAAATAATTAAATTAAAAATAATTTTATAATTAGTTGAAGATAAAAAATAACAAAACATATTATGGGTATGGTGTAACAAATTATCAAATTAGCTATATAATTGGCGTCATTAATTGACATTAAATTTGCTATATAATTGATGTCATTAATCTGCCATATAATGATGACATGTTGATTATAATGTAAAAATCTCAAGAAAAATTACAAATAAAAAAATGTTGTAAATGAGATTTGAACTTGGGACCTCATGCAATACTACCTACATTTTAACCATTGAGCTAAAGCATCTAATTTGTTATAAATTGGGATGAAAATGAGTGTATTGAGTTGGTTAAAACATGGAGGTAAATGAGCAATAAATGGTGCCTGAACACAACTTTTCATGTATTATTATATATATTATTATATTATATATATATATATATTATATTATATATATTATATATATAGACTTAGCTGAATTTATTATACCTGGTAAGTGTTGTTATTAGTTTGACAAATTATGCATATTTGGTATGAAATGTTAGAGACTTGAATGAAATGTCCGAAATGTAATAACATAAAAAAAGATATTAAAGAGCGTAATTTTTTTTAATTCTCGTCGACGACCTTTCCTTTTTCTTTTTCTTTTTTGTGACGTGGGTTTCCGAGGTTTCCTTTTTTTGGGTAAGTCAGGCGGCAAGGTGTAAATAATGGGATGGGATTTGAACCCTTGACCTCTTGTAAGGGTTACCTCACCCCTACCACTAGGGCAAGGGGTCATTGATGTCTCTATATTTCATCAAAAGCTTAAGAAAAAGTAAATGATATACAGTACCCAAGTCGGCACAAGTTTTGCCGAACCCGAGTGCCCAAGTCGGCACCAAAAGATGCCAACCTGGGAGTTCGGCATCGGCATCAGAGACGGGACGGATTTCTGCCATGGTTCGCTGCCAGATGCATAACGCCACAGTCCGATGGGACATGCCAACCTGGAGATTCGGCATCGGCATCAGAGACGGGACGTGCTTTCGTTAGTCCGTGTCTGGTTGACCGTCCATCCGTGCGTCAGGCCGTGTCTGCCGACCTGGAGATTCGGCATCGGCACCAGATATGCCGACCTGGGCATTCGGCATCGATGTTTTCCATGCCGTATCGAGCTTCCGGAGTCGGCACCGTGCGTTTGACGAGAAATTGGCCGTGTGGATATCAATGACCTGGGCAAACGCAGGCTAGCCCGCCCGGTCCTCCCCAAAGTGAGCTCGGGTTCTGGATCATACACCATCCCAACTTAATTAGCTAGGAGTGCTTCAACTGTAGCTTTCATGAATTGGACCCCCAAGCCCCCCGTCAACCTTAGGAGTAGTAAGGGTTTCCCAGTTCGGCAAATGGATTCTTCGGGACTCCTAAGTTGATTCCCAAATGAAGCTATGAACCACTTTGTCAATTTCATCCATAATAGTAACATGAAGGTATGAGGATTGCATTACATATATCGACAACCTCATCAGAACCGAGGTGTTACATACATACAATGATACAACGAATAAGTAGGGTGAGAGCGGATCACCTTGCCTGACTCCTTTTTTCGGTTGAAAGCTACCGGTCTTACTCCCGTTCCATAGGACCTCCATTCGACCACTCAATTGACATTGCATGATGATATCCCAAAGATGTGATGGTAGATGGGCTCGTTCTAAGATATGTTGAAGGAAATTCCAGCTCATCGTGTCATAGGCCTTCTCGAGGTCTATTTTCAAAATCATCCAACATTTCCTTCTACCATCTTGAAACATCGAGTGCAAAACCTCCTCAACAATGTCTATGATTTGCCTTCTTGGGATGAAACTTGCTTGTGCCGGAGAAATGACCGTAGGCTAAAATCGGTTTCAACATGTTTGCAATTACCTTTGTCGTAATCTTGAATATGACATTGAGCAAAGCAATCGGTCTGAATTGGGATGGGAGAATCGGATTATCCACCTTCGGTATCAAGGAAATCAATTAGTCACAAATACTCGTCGAGAAGGCACCCTCATTTAGAATACGCAGCACAATTTTTGTCACTTGTCGACTGACTGTCGCCCATTGCTTTTGGTAGAAAACAGTCGGGAAGCCATCTGAGCCTAGAGCTTTATACGGTTCCATCATTTGTGGTGCTCTCCATATCTCACTTTGAGTGTAAGTATCCTCCAGGCTTTGCAATAATTCTAGCACCACCTTCGGAAAAGAAACCAGGGCTCCGGGGCTCTATATAAGTTGATATAGAATTGCGAAAGGTTGGCGGCAAGTTTGCATATTGATATTGATGATGATATTGATATTAAAAACCTCGATGAGAATATTGAAAGGTTAATGACTAATTTAAGAGTGAGGCTACAGACGAGAGGATGAAATGTCTATTGACAAGATGAACTTCACTTAATTGTTTGACAAGTCCTTTCTCATTTTTAACCCTAGACTCCAAATTGGAAAACAAAATCTCTATGAACCTAAAAACCCTCAATCCCCATTGTTATATGATTGGAATTGGGACTTGATTAAGGAATACTAAAATCAAATCTTGAAATTGAAAGCTTCAATCATCCAATAATCCAATACAAGATGCATCGCTTCGGCCCGGATTGCTGCCTGAAGGGGGTGATGAGGTCGGACGGCGACGGAGGGAGTTGGGGCTAAGGATCCTCTGCCTCTGGAGGCTGCGCTACCTGCCGACGAGACTGCCGAGGGGATGGTGGAAGTGGAGGGGATGGTAGAAGTGGAGGGGAAGAGCGCTAAATAAAATCTCTATGATGCATCCTTATTTTGTCGTCTCACCTTTCAACCGCCATTAGAGAACGACATGAAGGAGGGTGACGAGGGGGTCGGGGAGGGGGAAATGTTGTCTCTAGAGGCGGCGATTTGATGGAGGGGGACAATGGATCGGGGTAGCGGCGGAGGGAGTGGTTGTGCCGTGATGGAGGCGATTGCTGGTTGCCATGGAGATGTAGCAAGGCGTTGATTTCATTCCTCGAATCATTCTAACCTAAAAAAGGACTAATGAGTAATTTAGTTAAAAATATCTTGTCAATAGTCATTTTTTCATCTTGCCTATAGCCCTTATGCTAATTTAAACTAGGAAAAACAACAAAAAATAATCCCACCCATTAACAATCAGCCAAAAGTAATCCAACCTTTAAAAATAACCAACAAATAGCCCAACTATCCCTCTATATAACAAAAATAATCTACCTTAATTTTAATTTCAAAACATCTCATACTTTTCAAAATATACAAAATGCCCCTCTATCTTAAACTTTTCCTCCACTCTAAAATCAACCACCACTTTTTGGATAGACAATTTCACCCATACAAATTTCTCTTGTTGAAAACCAAGATTCGAGATAACGAAAACGATTTGAGAGGAAGCGAGTGATAAAGAACGAGAAACTCAAACAAACATGAAAGAACGAACACTAGAGTTTTACGAGGTTCGACAAAAATTGTCTACGTCATCGGGGCCTCAAGAATCGGCTGAATCCACTAAGTAATCATTCAATAGAGGGTACAATCAAGCAATGCAAAGATAAACCCTAGATCTAGCATGTATGAGCCTTAAAGATATAGTGAGAAGAAGATCCCCCCTGTGTGGGATGACCGGAGATCGAAAAACTCTTCGATTCTCCCAAACCCTAGATCTCAAGACGTGAGAGAAGCAGCAACCCAAGCCAGGAGCTTTGCTGCGCCACCACCAGGAGATCTCCGTGATCAACCAACTCATTTGCCTTCACAATCGCCGGGAGGAACCAGAGACAAACCCTAGAAACCATTTGAGATCTTTTATGAGGAGACGGAGGGGAGAGAGAGAGAGAGAGAGAGAGAGAGAGAGAGAGAGAGAGAGAGAGAGAGAGAGAGAGAGAGCCAATCTGAGCATCCAGGAGCTGGAAGCGAGCTTTTATAGCTAGGTCACCGGTCTCAAGTAAAGCAAGGGTGAAACGCAGCGCTTCACTCAACCGGATTGGGCTACAGGGCTAGCTCCACTCGTCTAGAGAGATATATTGGGCTCGGTAATGAGCCGAAAGCCCACACACGGGTAAGACTTCTTACATAAATATATCATACATATTATATATATAATATATATATATATATATATATATATATATATATATATATATATATATATATATATATATATATATATATATATATATATATATATATCATACGTATCCGGCCCATTCTCCTTTCCTCTTCCTTTCCTCCTCCGCCCGCTAAGATGCTAGGGTTTACACTCTGCCCTGTCGCTCTCCCTCTCATCTAGCCAAGGTCGAACCCTCAGCCACGGCGTCTCCCTCCTCCATCCTTTTCCTCTCGACCGGCATCTCTACCTCGCTTCCCATGGCCGCTCGACCGGAGAACTGAAGAAGAAGCGGACCTCGATCTCTCCTTGTGGGCGTGACTCCTTTTTAATTGAAGATGAGCGCGGCTCCCTCCTCTTCCTATATCCGATGTTTGTTGTTCGTCGTCGCGCTATTTATCCTCGTTCTCAAGGTTTGTCTCCAGATCTGAAAATTAGGCCACCCGGCCACTCGAAGAGGAGGAGTACGTTAGGAAACGTCACAAGTATGATCTATCTGAGCATCAGTGTAGCTCTGTTCTCGTCAACCACATCAAGGCGCCTACTCACCCGGTAAACCATTTCGAATCTTCGATTTCAGCTATGCCGTCTCTTCTTTGTTGCTGCTGATTTTGAATTCCTTGAACCTAGGGTACAAATACAGTTTCGATTGCTTGATCTCATCCTTTTTGGCTCGTTTTCTTCATACATGAGTACCGATAGTATCCGATCATAAGCTTTTCGGATTTCAGCTTGATTATTTGGATATCATATGCAATTGTTCTTACCAATCCTCTTATCGGATCCTTGGAATTTTATGTTTTCGTTGAGAATGAAATTAGATGGTGAAATTGACGTATAATTTATGGTATTTGAATCTGAGGTGCTCAATTGCCTCCTAAAATCAGGTTTGGTCCTTAGTAAGGAGCTTCGATCAGCCACATAAGTACAAGCCCTTTGTTAGTAGATGTGTAATCCAAGGAGATTTTGAGATTGGTAGTGTCAGATAGGTTGATGTCAAGTTTGGCCTTCCGGAAACAAATAGCTACGCGCAATATGATAATTTGGGGAAATACATTAGTTCCCGGATAAGTTGCAAAGTGTTGATTCGTTCATTGTTCAGTTGATGTTAACAAGACTTGCTAGGCGTTAGGGTTCTTTATTTGAGATCTGCTTGGTGAATTGTTTGAGCAGAAGACCCTTGGGTTGTACATGTGTCTTCATTTTCTTTGCTTTTGGTAAGATGCATGAAGTGGAAGGGTGAACTTTTGGTATTATACAATTGGATTTGTTGATCTTATAGTAATCTTGTTTGTTGGTTTCTAGATTCGTTGTTTGATTTTCGATGAAGCCGAGTCAAGTCTTTGTTGAAATCTGATTTACATCTTGACAGGATTCGATTCGAATTGTTTATTGGATTAGCAAAAAAAAAAAGGAATTAGTATTGTTTATTTAGGCCGGTGATTGGATTTTGTACTGGTCTTGATTTTGATCGGTTGTCAATGGAGCTACTAAGCTTGTTCAGTAGCATATTTTGATTGAAGAGTGAGATTTGGTGGCGGCACTTTAGTTAATTACTTAAATCGTCTGACTATCTAGAAGGGATCTGAATATATCATCATGAACATCTTAAATCTCTTGCCCGCCAAGTGTTTGATTAATTGCCTCTGTGAATAAAAATGGTGGCTTTGAATTTTG
Source organism: Persicaria tinctoria (assembly GCA_037127255.1). Classification (NCBI taxonomy): domain Eukaryota; kingdom Viridiplantae; phylum Streptophyta; class Magnoliopsida; order Caryophyllales; family Polygonaceae; genus Persicaria; species Persicaria tinctoria. The sequence goes on along the minus strand of JBANSL010000012.1, from coordinate 32,247,583 downwards.
TAAAGATGTGTTCTTTGTTTGGGTTAGCTTTTTACTTGCATTAAGATCCATAAGCTCAATTAGGGAAGAGTGTCTGAACAATATATTGTTGTTCAGAAGGTTGGTGGTTCGATTCCACCTAGATCTATAATCTTAATTGTGCAATTCATAATCTTAATCTTGCACTTTATCATTTTATTTATGCACTTTATAATCTTAATCGCGGACTTCATAATCTTATTCATGCATAATTCATATTATTATTCATGCACTTCATATTATTATTCATATACTTTCATTTCTATAAATATTGCCCTATTTTAATTATAAAAATTACAGATTTTAACTCGTAATTTTTATCGGGGTTTAAATTCTATAAGATGCATCTTCTATATTCTAAAGTGCATAAATAATAAATCAAAGTGCACTTTATCATTTTATTTGTGCACTTTATAATCTTATTCTTGCACTTTATCATTTTATTCATGCACTTTATAATCTTAATTGTGCACTTCATAATCTAATTCATACACTTCATCATTTTATTAATGCACTTATAATCTTAATTGTGCACTTCACAATCTTATTCATGCACTTCATATTTTTATTCACAAAAATCATTTTATTCTTGCACTTTATCATTTTATTTATGCACTTTATAATCTTAATTGTGCACTTCATAATCTTATTCATGTACTTTGACATTTTATTCTCGCACTTTGTCATTTTATTCTTCACTTAATCACTTTATTTTTACACTTATCATTTTATTTGCACAACATAATATTATATTTGCACAACATAATATTATATTTGCACAACATAATATTATATTTACACAACATAATATTGTATTTGCACACCAACATGTTATATATGCATTATATCATCTTATTTGTGCACATTATCATTTTATTATTGCACTTTATAATCTTATTCATGAACGGGAACACAAAAAGGCAACCATATATAGCCTATGCGGGATTTTGAACTCGAACCTTTGTGCATGGGCACATCGTTATACTATTTTTGAACTAAAAGGCTTTTAATGACGCATGACGCATCAAAGTACAAAACCGCCATAAAAAATAGCAACCCATAAAGAAAATATTTGGTAGAAAACTTACTTTACATTAGGAAAATGCACATTTATTAATAATAATCTTTATTGTATTATTTGTTTACTTTATATTTTGTAATCTCATATTTTTCACTTTTTAAAATAAAGACAAAAAATGTGTTGTAGCATACTTTGTTGCATTTTGTAATCTTATAGATGCACCTTATAATATTATTTCAAATAAAAATTACGGGCTAAAATATATAATTTTTATAATTGAAATAAGGGCGATATTGGTAGAAATAGAAAGTATGGGAGGGGTGGTGACATTTACCTCATAATTAGAGTCATTAACCCATTTACCCCATAAAATTAGGCTCATTTACACATTAATTAGGTCCATTTATCTATTACTCATTTAATTAGGCCCATTTAGCTTCAAATTGGAGCATTTTTATTTTAAGCCCCATTTTCATTTGAACCTTTACCTACATATATATATATATATATATATATATATATATATATATATACACTATAGGTTATACACTATACCCCACTATTGTCCATTAGACTCGTTAGAGGATCAAGTCGATAACTCGACTCATTACGACTCGGTCGAGTCTAACTACAACCGTGCATCCATGTATACCTTAGTGTATATTATATACATTATATGTATACTCATCATACACACATACACGATACAAGCACATAACAATATTTCATGCAACATATATGAAAGCAAGACATAGGAAAATAAACACATAGCATTACAACAAATCACCCTCTATTTTTCTAAGTCTTGCTCCAGGCAGACCATAACCTAGCAAAGTGGATTCAAAGCCAGTCCGTCATTAGCCCAGTCATGCAAAGATCATCCATGGACATCCTCCAAGTGGAGGAAGTTTCTGCATAACACAAATTTATCATAAGGAACAATTTTAGTGCCAAAATCTGCAGGATTAAGTTTACCATCAATCTTCTTCATATGTATGACATTATCTTCCACTTTCTCACGAATAAAATGGTATCTTACATAAATATGTTTAGTACATTCATGGTACATGGGGTCCCTGCAGAGATAGAGTGCACTTTGACTGTCAATGTGTAAGACAGTGGTGTAGTGCTTCCTCTCTATCTCCTTAAGGATACCTTGCAGCCAAATAGCCTCCTTGCAGGCTTCTGTAGCTATTATGTACTCAGCTTTAGTGGATGAGAGAGCAACTATGGGTTGCTGTTGGGATTTCCAGGAAATACAATGTCCTGCCCATGTATACGCATAGGAGGTAATAGACTTCCTGGTGTCCTTGTTTGAAGCATAATCAGCATCCACAAAGCCATGTAAGTCATAAGAGGAGGAGTGCTCAACATATAACAAAGACAGGTTAGCAGTACCAAGCAAGTATCTCAAAAGATATTTCATAGACACCCATTGCTTCTCAGCTGGTTCAGACATGAACCTACTGAAAGTGCTTATAGAAAATGCAAGGTCAGGACGAGTACAAATCATAGAGTACATCACTGAACCTACAGTAGCATCATAAGGGATGGATTTCATTATGTTAAGCTCAGCAACAGACAACGTACATTCCTTTTATTTTAGTGAGATCAAGATGAGCATCCAAAGGAATATTTTTAATCTTGTCACTAGAAATATGAAACATGTCAATAACCTTATGCACATAATCACACTGATGCAACCAAAGTCTTTTATGCTTCCTATCTCTTATAATAGACATGCCTAAAACCTTTTGAGCAATGCCTAAATCTTTCATGTCAAATTGCTTTTGCAAGTTTCTTTTAATATCATGAACAACATATATCCACAGATTTGGAAATAAGCAAGATGTCATCCACATATAAAAGCACATAAAGCACAAGACTCTTATTGACACCTTTGAAGTATAAACAGGTATCAAACTTGCTCCTTTTAAACCCTAGACTGAACCTCATGCACTTGCCAAATTTAATATTCCATTGCCTAGGTGATTGCTTTAAACCATAGATGGACTTATTCAACAAGCAAGCATGATTAAGATGCACAAAATCAATGAAGCCCTTGGGCTATCTCGTGTAAATAGGCTCATCCAGATCACCATGAAGAAAAGCTGTCTTAACATCCATTTGTTATAATTCAAGATCATACACATCAGTCACGACAAGAAATAGTCTCAAAGTTGTATATTTAACAACAGGAGCAAATATCTCATTGTAATCCTCACCCTCTCTTTGGGTAAAACCTTTAGCAACCAACCTAGCTTTATACCTAGGAGGATCAGACTTAGAAATGCCATCCTTAAGCTTATAAATCCACTTACAATTAATCAATCTAGCATTCACAGGTTTAGGCACCAAAGTCCAGGTTTTATTCACCTTCATAGATTCAATCTCATCATTCATAGCATGTTTCCAATTAGCATAGTGAAGACATCTAATAGCTTGTTCATAAGTTTCAGGAGTATATATTTTCACAACATCAGGAACCAAGCATGAAAACTCAACAATGTTATTAATGAACCTTTTATTTGGTATAACAGTCCTAGGACTCCTATCCCTAGTCAACTGTCAATTAGTCAGATCATGCCCTTTAGTGGCTGAAGAACTAGAGGAACCAGAACCAGACACAGGCACAGAACCAACAACATCATCCTCATTCACAGAAATAGGAGAAGTAGAAGAGGAATTAGGTTCATTATTTACTTCCCCACCCAATTGGTGAGGTTGCAAATCATCAAGTTGCATAGCATCAGAAACAGTAGCAGAAGAAGTAGACACAGATGAATCAGGTGCAGAGATAGTAGAGGAAGAAGAGGGTGAAAAACCACTGTCAAACTCATCATCAGAATCAATATCATTGTGCTTAGGCACAAAGAACTGATCTTCTTGTACCTAGAGGTTAGTATCTGTCACAGTAGCAGAAGCTTTCTTAAAATGAAACTCATGCTCATTGATAAAAACATTTCTACTAACAATTGTTTTATAAACACCAGGTTGGACAAGAAGCAACTTATAACCCTTAACCCCTTCAGGATAACCCAATAACACACATTTTTGGGATCTATGATTAAGTTTACCTTGGTTAACATAAGAAAATACAGTGCAACCAAAAGGTTTAATGTGATCTAAGTTTGGCTTCCTTTTAGTCCACAACTCATAAGGGGTTTTAAAATCAATTATAGAAGAAGGAGTCCTATTTATCAAGTAAGCAGCAGTAACAACAACTTCACCCCACAAGCAATGTTTCAAACCAGAAGATATGAGCATGCATCTAGCCTTTTCAAGGAGAGTACTGTTCATCCTCTCTGCAGTACCATTCTGCTGGGGAGTTCCAGGGATGGTTAAGTGTCTCTTAATACCATTAGACTTGCAGTACTCATAGAACAAAGAATTACATAACTCAAGACCATTATCAATTCTTAAACATGTAACAGTCAAACCAGTTTCATTTTCAACTCCAATTTTCCAATTTTTAAAGGTTTCGAATTAAATTCTCGTCTTTAGTTTTAAGCAAATAGACCCAAACCTTCCTACTGTAGTGATCAATGAGAGACATGAAATATCTCTTATGACCTACAGTGGGAACAGGAGAAGGGCCCCACAAATCAGAATGTATATATTCAAGAGGTGCAGCAGCAACATAAGATGAATGCTTAAAACCTTTTCTAGCATGCTTTCCTAGGATACAGTTCTCACAGAGATCAATCATGCATGACATGGAATTGATGATGCCAGTTTTATGCAGGTGTTCTACGCCTTTATTGCCTATGTGACCCAATTTATTATGCTACAACATAGTGTCATGCAGAGATATAGTATGCACAGAAGCAGTAAAGCCAGAGGCGGGATAATTCATAATAGGAGTAGCCAACACTTCATAAAGACCTTTCTTTCTAAAGCATTTAATGACAGACTTTCCATCTTTAGAAATAACCCTAACACCATTAGAACTGGAAATATCATAACATAATTCTTCAAAAGCACTTTCAGATAGCAAGTTTCTCCTCAAATCAGGAACCCACTTAACATCCTTAATGATTCTAATCACATCATCAAACATTTTCAAAGCAACAGATCCACACCTTTAATTTTAAGAACAGAGTGATCACCCAGCATGATAGTACCAACATCAAAGCATTTAAGATCAAAGAACAAAGACTTATGAAATGTAGCATGCATGGTAAACCCAGAATCCAAAATCCAAGTAGTAGAATCAGTGTCACTTAATAATACAAGAACTTCATGAGTAACATAAGGATGAGATTCACAAATAGCAGACACATTTGGCTTCTTGCCAGCTTTAATATCCCTTTTCTTTTTAAAACAATGCTTCTCTAAGTGACCAGTTTTATTGCAGTAAGTACACAAGAGATGGGATTTATCAGGTTTTTCAGCACTGGACTTATGAGAAGACACAGAATCAGATTTATTATCTTTATTTTCCTGTTGCTTATTTTTCTTATTGCCTTTGTACTTAGACTTAACCATAAGAACGTCATCTTTATTTTCAGGTTTAGGATCAGCCTTATGACCATTCACAGTTTTAAACACCTTTAAATTTTCATTTTTCTGTATGATAGACTCAATAAGCTCCTTTTTAGTCAACTTAGCAGTACCATACTGAACAACATCAACAAAGGTAGTAAACTGAACAGGAAAAGAATTAAGCAACAAAACACACAGTTGAGTCTCATCAATCTTGTCACCACATCTCTCCAGATCTTGAGTAATAGACAAAAATCTATCAAGGTTATCTGCAAGAGTGCAAGTAGTAGACATCTTGTAATTGAAGAGTTTGCTAAAGAGATTTACCCTACTTGGTAAAGATTTTACAAAGTATAATGTTTCCAACATCTCCCATAGCTTATCAGCTGTTTTGTAAGTTAGAAATTGCCTAGCCACTTCTTCAGAGAGTCTCAACATAATCTCAATGTGTGCCAACCTATCAAGATGTTTAATATCCTTCTTCTTGTCCTCATCATAGTCTCCAGTGACAACTTCATAGCAATTTTCTTTGATTATTATGGCCTTCATTTTTACCTGCCACATTGCAAAGTCAGTAGTGCCATTGAAAGGTTTAAGATGGTAAGATTCACCCATGTTTGAAGTTAATAACTTAAGAAACTCAAAAAATCTTAACAAAACAGACAGTAAATCAAGCAAATGATTCAAGAAAACCTTGAATCTTAAGTAGAGCACAGAAACCAACACACACAAGCCTAAATCTAACAAACAAGGCGTGGTATGTCACATAGGGGGGGGGGGGTTCAGCACCAGCGATGTAGCCTTTTAGGTCTGTCCGAGGCCTTACGTCCGATCTCTATCCCTAGAACTCGAGAATGAGCCAGGAAATCCAGAGCGGGACACTCAAACTCTGATAACACTTGTTGAAAACCGAGATTCGAGATAACGAAAACGATTTGAGCAAAAGCAAGTGATAAAGAACGAGAAACTCAAACAAACATGCCAGAACGAACACCAGAGTTTTACGAGGCTCAGAAAAAATTGCCTACGTCCTCAGAGCCTCAAGAATCGGTCGAATACACTAAGTAATCGTTCAATAGAAAGTACAATCAAGCAATTCAAAGATAAACCCTAGAACTAGCATGTATAAGCCTCGGAGATATAGAGAGAAGAAGATCCCCCTGTGTGGGATGATCGGAGATCGAAGAACTCTTCGATTCTCCCAAACCCTAGATCTCCTGACGTGAGAGAAGCAGCAACCCAAGCCAGAAGCTTCGTTGCACCACCACCAGGAGATCTCCGAGGTCAACCAACTCCTTCGCCTTCACAATCGCCGGGAAGAACCAGAGACAAACTCTAGAAACCCTTTGAGAGCTTTTATGAGGAGACGGAGGAGAGAGAGAGAGAGAGAATCTGAGCATCCAAGAGCTGGAAGCGAGCTTTTATAGCTAGGTCACCGGTCTCAAGTGAAGCAAGGGCGAAACGCAGGGCTTCACTCAATCGAATTGGGCTACAGGGCTAGCTCCACTCGTCTGGAGAGATTGGACTCGGTAATGGGCCGAAAGCCCACACACGGGTAAGACTTCTTACATACATATATCATACATATTAAATATATATATATATATATTATAGGTTATACACTATACCCCACTATTGTCCATTAGACTCGTTAGAGGATCAAGTCGATAACTCGACTCAATACGACTCAATCGAGTCTAACTACAACCGTGCATCCATGTATACCTTAGTAGATATTATATACGTTATATGTATACTCATCATATACACATACATGATACAAGCACATAACAATATTACATGCAACATATATGAAAGCAAGACATAGGGAAATTAACACATAGCATTACAACCCAAGATTGGCGCCCCGTGATCATTAGCTTCTTAAGAGGAAGTCGAATCCAATCAGAATTTTCCTCAGCCTAGGGCTCCGACGAACGAATTTCGGGGAGATTTTCATTGTCAAAGTTGAAATTGACAAGCCAGACGGTTTCGGAAAAGACCAAATCAGTGTTGAAGATAGGGGAGAAAGGCATGATATGGCCGTTCTTAAAGATCTCGGTCGAAAACTCAAAGCTTCTATCATCGTCATCTTCTTCCTTTGAATTCTCAAGTTTATTCTTGTTTGCCACGACGTTATTCTGAAATTGGGTTGTTCTCAAGAATCGCATTTGATGGATCTTCAATTGAGGTTTGACACACAACCGGAAAGGCATGAGGGTTTGGTACAGGGACGTGTGTGGATGGTGGTGGCTGATGACTTCCATTAATCTCTTTAATTTAGAGCTAATTATTGGGGGAGAACTATGGATTGGTATAATTTAGAGCTAATTATTGGGGGAGAACTATGGATTGGTATAAGCTTTTGTTTTAGGGGATTTTAATTTACATTAACCATTAATAAGTGAGGAGAGAAGGTTGCATGGATGAAATTTTCCGTCAGATTCACAAGTGTGGGTTTGGGAATGAGAGAGGAAGGGTTGAGGTAGAATGAGGGCATTTTGTAAAATTTTAAAAGTTTGGTACGTTTTAAAATTAAAATAAAAGAATGAAATTGGGTTGGACTACTTTTAGTATATAGGGTAATAGTTGGGCTACTTGTTAGTTATTTAGGGTGTTGTTAGATACATCGCAAATCCTCTTTTTTAAAAACACGTCAATTTCAACGTGCAAGACTTTTTAATTAATTAACACTCTTTTTTAATTAATTAACCTACTTCATTCTTGCACGTCGTTTTCGACGTGCAAGATTTGTGGTGTATTTATCCGAACCGGTTATTTATAAAGGTTGGATTATTTTTTGTTGAATGTGAATATGTGAGATTATTTTTGGTTATTTTTCCTTTAAACTATAAAAATCTATTTAAAAAATCAGGGAAAATGGGTAATTAATTAATAATCTATCCTTTTTAAAACAACATAATTGAATGAGAGTTTGACCACCGCAAGGGTTGGACTAAATTCTCATAGGCAAAATCTTGTTGCGTTTTGTTCGAGCAGCGTGCGGCTCTACTTCCGACGTTTGTAATAGGTCTTCTGCTTGGTTGGGGGGCGTGAAGTCTGGAGTCGGGACTGGATGGGGTCGTGGTGGTGCGCTAAGTGGGACTCCGTATCCAGGATTTAGCTTCATTGGAGTTCGTATGCACTATTCACATGAGCTAGAGTCCTGATGTACCGCTGGTCCGCGGTGCCACTGTTCGGTGGTGTTTGACTTCGTTATTCTCCGGCGTCTTCGACTTTCTTGGGAGTTGGTCTTCTTGGGTCGTCGTGTTGTAGTGTTTATTTCTTCTTGTTTCATTTCACTTATTGTCTGTATTTATGTCTTTTTAGGTTTTATGTTTGACGGTGCGCCTTCTGCCAACTTTGTCGGCCTCTCGATGAGTCAAGACTAGACATACATGAGCTGTTGTCGCGGAACAAGAGTATTCCTGCTAAGCTTTTTGAAGAGTTAGTCCTGCACAAGCAAAGCGTATGGTATAGGTGGTGTAACAACAACCACATTCGAGATGGAGACGTATGGGAAATGACTCTAAGAAGTCATGAAACTGGAATATGGAGACAAATTATAGCTATCAGAAACAATCTAAAGGAAGCTCTAGGTGAAGACAATATTACAGAAAGAAGCCTAGATCCATATTGCCGACCAGAAGGACGACTATCTTGTGCCAAGGTGTATCACCTTATTCGAGCTGGAGCAGAGGAGGTCGATTGGGGTGAACTCATCTGGGGAAGACTACAAAGCAAGCAGTGGGCATTCATAATGTGGCTGGCTTCCAAAAAGAGGTTACATACAGGAGCTAAAGTGAAACGTTGGAGAGGGTCAGAAGTAGTAGATTGTGTACTTTGTAGAGGATCTGAAGAAAATGAGGAGCACCTTTAGTTCAGCTGCCTGACAATCCAAGAGGTTCAGCGTATTATTTTCGATTGGATAGGCATTTTCTACAGATTCAACTCCATTAATGAAGAATGGCTTGCTTGGTTTGCTTGGGAGCCAGAAAAAATCAAGAAGACGCAGCTGTATCAAGCAAAATTGCTGGCTTTTGAAGCCTTGAACTACTTCACATGGAAGGCGAGGAATGGAGTGATGTTTAGAGAAGAGCAGTTTAATCATGTTGATTGTGCACAATCAATTATAGCTAGTTGTAGGTCAAGAATTTCTACTAGATGGAAATGTAGACATCTGGTAGAAAAGTTTGGCCTACGGGGGGGGGGGGGGGGTGTTGAGAGCAATAGAGTTCTTTTGTATAGAGAGGTGGGATAGGATTGGAGTAGTACATAATAGAAGTAGGTGCCTTGCAGCCGGTGTTTGGCTGGCTTTTGGGGTTTGGTATACGTAGATTAGTATTTAGTATCAATACCGGTCTTATGGTTTTATAGGCCCGAGGCGGAAGAAAATTATGGGCCTTATTATTAATAATATGAGGACCCATAATTTTCGCCTCGTAGTAATAAGGTTTGATTTTTTTTTTTGTCTGGTGTTCAAAATTTTCAAGAATTTCACAATAGAAAATATGGCAGGGGATTGGAATAGAGAGATTGTGAGGATATTAACAACAAATCATTCGATAAATAGAAGAAATAAGAGATATCTTAATTCATTTTTTTTCCTGTTTCTTCGCATCTTAAAATTCTTCTATTATTTAATCTATGCCACTTTTTTATTTATGAGATTGAGATTTGAGGATAGAGGAAATGCATCCATGAACCTCGCACAGTCGTACACCTCTTTTTTTTTTCTTATTTGTTTATTTATTGTTAGGGCATATAAATTAGGGTTAATATGTGGGTTGAGCTTTTTTAAATGGACAAATGGGCCTCTTTCATTTTTTTGATCAGAATAGATGGGCCTCTTTTGATTTTGTATATATATAGCAGCAAAGATTTATACCGCAAATGATTTTGTATATACGTGCTTACGTAGTATATATGTATATAACAGCAAAGATTTTGGGCCCCTTAATGGACTGGGCCCTGAGCGAGCGCCCAGGTTGCCCCTGCCCTTGGGCCAGGACTGATTAGTATCTTGTGATTAGCATAGGTCTCCACGGTTTTTTTTATAAGGTAAAGATTTGGATGAGGTCAGGCCTTGCTGGACCACCACCCAATGGCATCCTTGCGGATGAGTACACGCAGAGCAGAATCAACGAAAAGGTCCCGCTTGGGCGTTGTGTGGCTTAGATGAGCGATCCTGTCGGCGGTCGAGTTGACCTCCCGGAAGACATGGTCGAATTGCACCCTAGCAAAGTGTTGGAGTAGGACCAGGGTGTCAGAAATCAGCATCTCAATCTCCCACGGGCAACACCACAGGCCTCGCAAACAATTGATGAAGGTTAGGTTGTCGCCTTCAATCATGATGCTCGGAAGCCGGAGCTCATTTGCCTTGGTGATGCCTCCTCTGATCGCCATAGCCTTTGCAGCTAATGCTGAGATGTGTCCACATTTGAAGCCGCCACACTCGATGACTGCCCCATTGTGGTCCCTAATAATGAAACCTGCAGAAGGTTCACCTGAAGATAGTTTGGATCCATCAAAATTAATTTTGAAAGATCCCTCATCTTGTTTGCTCCATCTCAAATTTCTTCTTCTCCGTGGTTGAGTTGTCCAAGTTTTCTGGTGTTGGTATGTGGCCCCCTCTTCAAAGGTCAATTTAGAGGCAGCCCAGTTCTGTATTTGTTGTTTGGTATAATTCTCCATAGTATGAATGGATGTTGTATTGAGGTTTTCAAATACTTGTCGATTCCTACTTGTTCATAGACTCCGCCATGTCGTCACAAGTCTTTCTTTTTTCTCGTGGTTGAGTTTAGTAAAAAATTCGCATACAATGTTTTTTATTGATTTGTTCCTAGTGTCAATTTCTCGAATCACTTTTTCAATGTTTGGGTCAATTTTGTGAATCAGTTGTAGGGTGTTGTGGCATTCGGTAAAGAGATGGATTGGACTTTCATCCATCCGGTCACACAAAGCGCAAGATAGTGGAACATGAATGCCTTTGTTTGCTAGTCTGGTTCTCGTCGGGATTCCATCTAGTGTAAGTTTCCAGATGAAGTTTTTTACTTTCGGGAATGTGTCTAGCTTCCATATCCATGTCGTGTCACAAGTTTCTTCAGTGTTTTGCTTTGTGATGTGTGCTAGTGCACTTGCCGTACTGAACCAGCCATTTTTACTTGGTTTCCAGTATAGTTTGCCTTCTATTTCGTGTTCTGGTATGTAGATGTCACCGATCTTGTTGACCACATCCGTTGGAAGGATGTTAATTCATCAATTTTCCATTTCTTGTAATATTTTCTTCTCCTGTGGCTAATGTGTCATCTATAGTTTGGATTTCCTTTATGATTTTTCTATTTCTCCTTCTTGATGCCATTCGGTGGAAAAAACCTGAATTTGTGTCAACCAATTTAAAGTGTTTTGTTTTGGGTCGTTGGCTCCAATACATTTTATGGTATGATAAGATTTTATCTCTTTTATTTATAAGTCTGTTCTGCTTTTGGTTGTTGTTTCCATTATGAGATATTCCATTTCTGTTTTGTAAATCGATAAGTGAATCATTGATTTCTTTTAATTGACGGAATATATTTCCAAATGTTTTCTTATTCCATTCTTTAGTCAATCGCTTAAGTATTTGTGTTTTTTTCACCAGATTGTACATATGTGATCCTCCAACATTTGATCTCCAAGCCTGTTGAACCACATGTCGGAAATCTTTTCGTGTAGTCCACATTTTTTCAAATTTAAATGGTTGGGTTTTGAACTGTTCTTGGTTATCTAATTCTGTTACAATGGGACAATGATCTGATGATGTAAAAGCATTATTTTTCGTCATAATGTTGGGGAACCAAGTGGGTATTTGTTCTTGTATTAAGGTTCTATCAAGTTTTTCCATGATGTTATTGATATTGGATCTATTTTTCCTCCATGTGAAATTGTTTCCCGTCGTAGGCACTTCCTGTAGGTAGCAACTGTCTTTGAATTCTGTTAAGATTCTATATCTGTTCGGATGTGGTTCCACCCCTCCTTCTTTTTCTGAGCTATTTTGGATTTCGTTTAAATCACCCATAATCATGATTGGGCAGTCCAAGGTTTGGACGTATTGTTGTAGTCAGCTCCAGAAGTTTAATTTTTCGTTCTCATGAGGGGGTCCGTAAACGAAAACGATATTGATAGCAATGTTTCTAAGCTTATTTTCATATCTGATTACTATAAATCTTTGATCTTTATGTACCATTTCTAGTGATTCATTCCGAAGACTGTGACTTTTCCATAAAACATATAATCCTCCAACCCTTCCGGTTGCCGGGCCCCAAATCATATGATCAAATCCAGCCTTTTTCCAAACCGTCTCATTTGGTTGTCGTTCAGTTCTTGTTTCTAGTAGAGCAATTACTTGAATTTTCTCAATTTTACAGAATGATTTTATTTCCGTCCATAGGTTTTTGCGGCCTATCCCGCATATGTTCCATGTGCATACTCTCATATTAACCTATTTAATTTGGGGGTTTCTGTTCCATAATCTTTTCGTGAATCTAAATTTTTGTCCGTGATGCAAGTAAAAGGCTTCACACCAAAGGTTTTTCAATGAGAGAAGAATTTAAAGTCTACCCAATTGATGGAAGAGAAGTTGCACATGTCGATCCGACTAGCGGGATTCAGATCAAGCCAATGACATATAAATATAAAGTCCATGAGATACAATTTATATACTACTATCCTTTCTATGACCAGTTGTCCTATTTGGTTTCTTATTATCTTTTCCTTTCCTTTTTTCCTTGTGGCTTCTTTGCCGATTTCTTTCTTACATCTACAATCCCAAGTCATTGCCATTTCAGTAATTATCTGTTCAAAAGTAAGTTTAATGTCCAAGTAAGAAGTGGAGAGCATACTAATAATCCATATGAACCATTCTGGTGAGAATTTTTTTTTCTGTTGACAATAATATTCCAAAGCTTCATTTCTAGTCACTGTCAGATCACAATGCTTTTTCAGAGGCAAATAAATTCGGTTATCCCAATAGATTGAGTTTCTTCGCATTTTCTTTTTCCAGCCAAGGAGAGGATAGGTCCCAACCTCAGCTATGGCACCAGCATGAATCAGGTCATACAAAAGATTGGGGGAGGAGATCACACATTTCAACAACAGTTCTTCATAAGTATTTAATGCATAGCAGAGTTTAATTTCGTAAATAAAGACAGCACTCCAAGCTTCATGTTCATTTCTAGGGTCAATGCAACAATTCAACCATTTACAATCAAAGCTACTCAAATATCTGATTTGCCAATCCGAGCATCTTACAAGGGAAGATACAGGAGCGACACTTATTTTCCAATCATACAAGCTAAGCATGGATAAGCAATTAGATTTGAAACTTTTGTTTCGAAGATCCCACATATTAAGTGTAGATGTTATATCTCTCTCATTTCCATCTAATGCCATCAAACACATATCAATCAATTGATTAATTTTCAATTTGGTTTCGAGATTTGTTCGGTTTTCTATTACTATTTTCAAGTAGAGGAAACAATGTTTCAGGTCCATTACTTGTTCAGACCGGGTTGTAAGCCTTTCATCTTTCATGCATTCATCATGTGTAATCTGTTTAGGATTTTCCCCTTTCAAACGACAAATATTGATTTCATTTCGGATCCATCTCATTCTCAAATCAGTGTAGTTCTGTTCATATATTCCCGGATCTATAAGTTCAAAGGAGAGAGATGCAAAGAGCGAGGATGCGAAAGAGTAAATGAAAAAGTACCCGGTTGCAATTTTCAATTGAGGATAAGTGTGCTTCGTTTCCATTTGTTCTTCTTCGAGAGGATTCGATCTTATCATCAACATCTCCTTTCCTTTCCACCAGGGGTTTCGCCGATACCATAGTGTTTGGTGAAAGAATTTGGATTTTTGGGTTTCAAGTTTCAGATCAGGGGTATAGAGAGGAGTCGTATAAGTCATGGGAATCTACAGATAGCAAGGAGGATCAAACCTGTTCTTGGGTTCATAGATTTGTTCGTCGTCTGTTCGAAGGTCTTCTCTTATTCGACATCGAAATATACGGAGACCAGGGCGGCATAGAGGTGGGAGGGGGACAGGGAAAAAAGGGCGAGAAGACGAGGGGGACAGGGAAAAAAGGGCGAGAAGACGAGAAGGGGCAGACTCAAGGGATCGCGACTCAGACACCGCCGACACCCAACCGACCCCCAAGATCACCCACCGGAGCCCACTGACCCAGACCACCCACGACAAGCCGATCTCCGGGACCCTTTTCCTTTTCTTGAAATTCCATCTTCTTTCTTCAACATCTTCACTTCTCCTTTTCTTAAACCTTCGGTCTTCCCTCCTTTTATGCCATTTACAGTGGCTTTTACTCCCAGTTTCTTTGTTATATGTTGGGATCTTGGTGGCTTGGATGAAAGAGAGGGCTTTTTGTGTTCTGATTTGGCGATTTCTACATCTCGATCCGGGCTTTTTCTTTGGGATTTTTGTGTTTCTATATCTCGATCTGGGCTTTTTCTTTGGGATTTTTGCGTTTCTATTTTGTAGCGGAGTTGTGGTGGTCGGCGTCGGAGTCCGGGGATCTAGTTCGGGGTAGTTGAGAGGGGTCGAGTGCGGCGGTGGCTTGAGATCTAGGGTTCCCTTCTGGTGGAGTTTGTCTAGAAAATATATTGGGGTTTCATATTCTTTGTTTGTGGATCTTGGATCGCTCCTGATGAGGATGGGTTGGCTAGATGTGGAGTCGGCCGCGACACTCTTTAGAGTTAGGGGTTTTCCCTCCGCTCTCTCTGTTTCCCATTCTTCTTTCGCTAGTCATGGTCTCCACGGTTTCTTTTTACTGTGTGACTCCTAGTTTGGTCATACAATTTTTTTTGGTAACTTTTTGGTTTAACCCACTCATCTAAATATTTACGTTTCAGACCTTATCAAAACAAAACAAAACAAAAACTACTTAATTGAACAAAGAAAATTCCAGTGGGAAAGAAGATTACGTAACGCGTACAAAAAATCATACGGAGTATCGATATATTCATTTTTTGTGTTCCTTTGCCATTAAGCTTCTAAAAATAATTCAATAAATAGGAATCAGTTATGAAAGCGATCGCCACCACCGCATTTTGCATTTTCTTGATCGGAATTTCAATGATGGGTCTCCCGACGAGCTCGACGGTAATGGCGGAAAAATCTTCTCCTTCGGATTCTTCCGGCGTCTACATCGTCTACACGGAGAAGCCTGAAGGTGAAGCCGAACCCCATCATCTCAACACCCTCTCCACCGTCCTCCCCAGGTTTCCCCTTTCAAACTCTCCTCTTCTGTTCGGATTTTCACTTTCTAGGGTTTCTCACACCGAATTTCACTCCTTTGGTCTTGTTTATTAGTAGCTTGATTGAATTATTGTCTGAATTTTTAATTGGAAGAGGTACATCTATGGGAGATGAATTCATGATAGATTATCTAGACAGTTGCCTGTTAGAATTTAGGGTTTGGATCTCTGATTAGCTTCGAAATCTACATAATTTTGGTACAGATCCTACGCCTTTGGCCGCTTCCTGTCAAATTCCGTTAGCGAATATCATCCAATTTGCCAATTTCACACCAACAAATCTCTGATCTGTGTAAAAACTAAAAACTGAATCTTATTTGGGTCAAAGAGAACCTTATTGGTTTGCAGCTTGGATAGTATTTACCAATACAGTCTCTACCGAGCTTGACCTAATTACGAAAGATTTGGTTTGAATTGCAAAGAGCATCTGATTGGTGTTTGCTATGTATTGAACAGCCAGCAAGCTGCCAAGGAAGCACTGATATACACTTACACAAATGCAGCAACTGGTTTCTCTGCTAAGCTTACTCCCCAGCAGGCTGAGGATTTGTCAAGTATGAATTCTCTTCTTTCTTGTGGGTTTTTTATGGGCATGGTTAATGCCTTAATGTTATCATTATCGTAAACATTATTCTGAATGCTTGCTAATGATCACGGATGTGAATGGTGTGAATCGCAATTAGTTAACCATTTCAAAGGTATGAGCTTGAATTGGGCGTGGAAGAACTTTGAAAGTTTGACTATTTCTTTCTAGGATTTGTCTTACTCGATCAAATGAGTTTTATCGCCAAATAGACGACCATGTATTCTTATTTGGGTCAGGCTTTTTGTTGGAATTATGTCATAAACCTCTAGTACCAAGTTTTATTGATCATTGTAGGAGCATTTGAAAATACTGATATGGTGTTTCGGTTTTGTGTATATGAGCCACAGAACGACCGGGAGTTCTCCAGGTGGTGCCAAGCAGGAGCCTTCAACTGCACTCAGGAGGAGCTAGAATGTCGACTATGCAGGGGTTCTGAGACTTGCGCGACACGTGATTCGCTGGCTGTTCAATATGACTTGTGTTCTTGAACTTGAATAGATGATTTTCATCAACAAAGTAATGTGACTACAGTAACTTTCTTCTGCCTTGGCAGTAATAATGTATAGGTTCATCACCTCTCGGTTTTGTCATTTGTGCTCATTGGTTTTGTGTTCCCTTATTTATTTATTTATTAAAAAACTATCTATATATTGACATTGGCAAGAAAGTACAGGGAATAATACAAACCGACTTTTTAAGGGGAGCTGGTTGTCAAAAGACAGTAGAGTTAATTTTGACCACCATTTCCTACTCTTTCATCCTCCGACACTAAATCACGGGCTTCATTTTTACTTTCCCCGTAAATTCTGCCATATATTTGCAAATTTGGACCATCTCCTTTTTTTCTTTTTTTCTTTTTTTGCCCTTCTTTTTCATTTGGTAAAACAAGACCACCCAATGTCATATGTTCGAGAAAAAAACAAATTATGAAGTTAGTACCTTGTAAATAACTCAATTGGTTATCAAGATAAAACTATCAAAGAGTCAAAGGTCGATAAGCAACGTCACTAGTTCAACGTCATAAGAGATTGCTACATTGTCTAGCGAATGGTCCCAACCGACTGATATTGAAGAAAAAACAAATGTACCTTTGTGACTCTAGTTCGATCGTTTTTTTTTTTTTTTTGAGGTTGTAACCATCTTAATCTCGAGGGCTATAATAAGTATAACTTATGTTACACGAAAATAGAAACGGAAACCGAAAGAGAAACGGAAACGGAGAAACGTCAATCCAAATTTTGTAGGAAACGGAAACGCTAAGGAAACGGCAATATGAATTATACGTACATTTAAAGGTCTAAATAAGAGCAATAAAAATATCACCAAGTTATGCACATGGAATGCAACATTAGGCTACAAATTGAAATGTTCAATACTGTGATATACAATGTCTTTTACTCCATTGCTGTAGATAAGCTCGGTTTGTTTGGCTTTGTTCAACACTATGACTTCCGCTAGGACCACTACTCGCATTTGAGGATGACATAGTAAGAGCCGAGAGGGAGAGAGCATTGAGCAAGTGAGAGTTTACCTGGAGAGCACACCGAGCAGAGAGAGTCGTCGGAAGGGAAGAGAGGAGGGAAGACAAAAAAAAGGGAGAGAAGGAGGTGGCAAGACTAGAGGGAAATGAGAGTTTCAGACAGGATGAAGGAGAAACGTGTTTTAGAGTTTGATTGTTTATTTTTTTTCAATTATAAAATTAGTGAAAACGTCATATGGCAAGGCAGAAACGTTTCTAACCAAGCGGAAACAGTCAAGGTTTCTGACTTTTTTGGTCAACGAAACGGTCAAAGTTTCTGACCTCTCAGAAACATTTCTGAGGTGTTTCCGCGAAGTTTCGGAGTTTCTTCATATCCAGAAACGGAAAACCGCTATGAGATGAAGTTTCGGGGTATCATAGAGTATAACTAGTACAGATATCATGAACTTCATTTGAACCCAGTGTGGATTTTCTATTCCTCTTCCTACTCCCCTCCCTACATCACAAAACTAATTTAACATATATTTAATTTGAAAAAAAATTAAAAATTATAATTATACTCCTAACATCTATTGTTATATATCTATAAAATTTTATTTTAAAAAATCATGTTTTAAAATTTTTAATAATTATATTTTGTAAAATATTGCCTTTTTAATTTTAAAAATTTTAAAATATGATTTTTCAAAATTAAATTTTATAAACATATAAAAATAGATGTTAGAAATATAAATATAATTTTAATTTTTTTAAATATTAAATTAATGTTAAAATAAATTAATGTTGTAGGAAGTGGAGTAGGGAAATTAAAGTGGAGTAGAAGCTTTAATTTGAATAACAAAACTTACAAACGATTAGGGGGACTTTTTTTCCGCAAATACTCTGTACAATGTATTTTTTATTTATTTATTTTTTTTGAAAAGGAAAAAATTTGGCTAAGGGGATTAACCCTAGAAGCCAAGAGCATCCTTACGGATGAGACTACGAAGCAGAGAATCGTCCGGAGCGATCGAACTGTGGAGAGCATAGGTCAGATGCGATAAGCGATCTGCTACCTGGTTAGCCTCCCGATAGACATGACGAACCTCGACGGAATCAAAGAAACCTAGCGAGACTAGACTGTCCGAGACAATCATTTCGGAGTCTCCAGTAGGCTTCCCAACACCTTTAAGACTATTTATTATGGTGAGGTTGTCACCTTCAATTTCGATATTTGTTAGGTGAAGTTCTTGGACTGCTGAAATCCCATACCATAGTCCAAGGCATTCGGAACTAGCAACCGAAGAAGCAGGACAAGGCCCCGAACCATAGAAAACCGGATATCCCCTACAATCACGGATGATGAAGCCATAGGATCCTGAGTTACTAATTGAGAGAGCGCCATCAAAATTGAGCTTATAAACTCCCGACTTTGGTGGTTTCCATCTTGCTTGTTTTCGTTTGTTTGTTGTTATTTTACTCGTAGGTTTTGGCATTTGAAGCCCAACGTTGTCCTCACTGGTTTTGGTAGAATTCCACATAATCATTTGTTCTTTGGTGAATGCAACAATGCTTTTATAGTCCGGATTTATGTTGTCAAATAGTACTTTGTTTCTGAAATACCAGACGGCCCACCAAATAAACGCTAATTTAGCAAAGCGAGGGAGGCCAAGTGCTTCTTTAGCGTTGTTGATGATTTGGTTAAGATCCAATCCGTACAATGTATTATGTAAGCTAGAAATTATATAAAGCTGCATATATTCATCTTTAAAAATCACTCATAATAGTTTTTATACAATGTATTATGTAAGATCATGAACATCCATGTAATTACTTGGGTTATAACTTATATGCTAGGGTACAACGGTACAACCTATGTGGCAATTAAAAAAATTCACAACGCTTTTTATATCATTCTCTACACCGTTGAATTATTTTTTATTATTATTTAATTTTACAAAAATTATATTTATATTTATAATATATATTTTAGTGAAGTTTGTTGGTGACGATGCCATGAAAAATAGCCCTCTTAATAAACAGAGGTAAGACGTCATAAATAGATCACCCAACGTGAAAGTCATACAAAAGCATGATATCACATTATCACCATTGCGATTAAGCCAAAAACCGACTGACTCATCAAACCCCTATCACTCCATACATGTGATAACCCTCCGATAGAGGAACACTTTGAACGCGATCAGAACACCGGTCACCTACCTCCACATCATACCCACTAAACAAAGACTACACGTCATTTTTTTGCCTACACCAAAAGCAAGCAACTCGCTGACCAAGCACCACCTCGCTGCCATCACCTCACGTAATGACAAAAACCCTCTAGTATGAGAGCATGAGTCACACGTGTCCTCTGCCAAACCACGAGGTCACGAATGAGCTGCTCGCTTAACAACACTATAAATACTCCCCTTGAGCTCACAAGGGGGGATCCGATTTCGGGAGAAAAACAAGAGCTCTCCTATCCTCCTTGAGACAAAGTCCTCGGAGTTGAGTTCTTGAGATCTTCAATTGGAGAAGAACGCTTCTGGAAACGAACATCATCTTTCAGGAACCTCTAAAGACGACAATTGAACAATGAACGTCAGATGCGAGTAAGGTCATCGCGAAGTGTATAATGCCACGCAACCCGACTCATAATAAAGATCATAATTGTACACAAATACACTTCCTGGTTGGCTTTATAGGTAATTATGAGACATTTGTTGTCACCTTGAGGTAATAAGTATAGGTGAAATTCCAGAAACGCTTCTGTTGGGACTCATGACCGGGGGTCGTGTGCACGAGCACCTATGCGTTAGTAGCCTAGCAAATAAGTCGAGTGGGGTTCCATCCTAAAACCAATTGGTCATAGGAGGAGTAACCTACTAGTTTATATATTAAGACTTCTTTGTTCATATTATCAATGTGGGACTCTTTGGTTCTTTTCACATTCTTTCATTCTCTCAAAACGCCCCCGCGAGTGCAACTAGGGTTGTTTTTTTGTCTCTAATTAACACTTGGACAATGGGTCTAGCATCTAATCCTCTTTTCAGCTAGCCCAAGATCGAGAGGCGGGCGGTTTGACTTTACTGCTCTGATACCATACTGAAGTTAGTTGGGACTCGTGCCCAATTCTTTTACCTCTTTCACCTGGTACCACTGAGGTTTGGAATTCTTTCACCTCGTGCCTTTTTCTCTTAACCTCCGTTACTTAAAAATAATAATTTCCTTCAATTGAAACTATCGGGAGAAAGAAAGAACAGAGTGTTGCACAGGGGAGGAAACGCGAACAGTGCGCAGGGCGAACAACTCGATGAAGGGTGAACGAGGGAGGCACAGTGAAGGCGGAGGGCGTTTCCTCCCATGTGCAACGTTCTACTCTTTCTTTCTCCCGATAGTTTCAATTGAAGGAATTTTTTTTTTAAAGTACAGAGGTCTGTTACTATTAAGAGAAAAGGGCATGAGGTGAAAGAATTTCAAACCTCAAGGGTACCAAAGAGGTAAAAGAATTGGTCATCACGTGAATTTCGCGATACCTCAGAGGTACCTCGCGAAATTTCCCCCCCCCCCCCCAAAAAAAAATACAGTAACAATTCTTTACTTGCATAATAATTGCATCTATCTATTAATATTACTAATTCTGCTAGCATTTTGCTGACGTGTCACGCTCACAATTAAAGTTGAATTTTTTATTAGAATGAGCTTTTCTTATTGGTCAATATTATTATGGAAACTTTAAAATATTTGTTTCCTATTTTAAATATGATTTGAATCCATACATTTTTTTGGGGGGGGATTTGCCAAATATACAAATAAGGAGACCCAATTAGCCAAATATACACAATTTTGGGAATTTTGCCAAAATATACACGGGACACGCGCACCCCTCCCCCGATCTGTCCGACGCTGACACGAGATAGAACTCCCTCCGATTTTCGATCGCGGTAGCCTGTATGTATTGATCAACGCCGATCAACGCCAATTTCCGGTACTACACCTATCACTACATCTATCTAATATCATAGCATTACTGAATTGTGGTTTTGATGTCAGCATTCGTATAATTGGTAGATCTGTCGTTCATAGATCTGTAAATTTCGTTTGTAGATTTCGTTTTATATCCAATAGATGAACTCGTATAGTGTAGATCTTGTAATTTCGACTTCAGTTGTTACTGTTTCGATACAAATTACAGTAAGTCGTCAGCAATATATAGAGTTTCAGGTTCTTCATCGATCTGCTAGATCTGTCAACATCACGATCCTTAAAATATCTCTGTTGGATCAATTCGAAATGTTGTGCTTGAATGAATTGAAAGAAATTAATTGTTGACATCATTGTTCTACATAGATCTATCTTCGGTTATATTGTCGTAAATATTGAGACATGTTTTTTTTTTCCGATTGCAATCTATCAATCTATCTATCTATCTATCTATCTATCTATCTATCTATCTATCTATCTATCTATCTATCTACCTATGTATCTACCTATCTATCTAGCTACCTACCTAGCTACCTACCTACCTATATTACTAATTCTGCTAGCATTTTGCTGATGTGTCACGCTCACAATTAAAGTTGAATTTTTTTATTCGAATGAGCTTTTCTTATTGGTCAATATTATTATGGAAACTTTAAAATATTTGTTTCCTATTTTAAATATGATTTGAATCCATTCCTTTTTTTTTAATTTTTGGTTATATTGTCGTAAATATATATTACTAATTCTGCTAGCATTTTGCTGACGTGTCACGCCCGCAATTAAAGTTGAACTTTTTATTCCAATGATAGTTTCGTATTGGTCAATATTATTATAGATACTTTAAAATATTGGTTTCCTATTTTAAATATGATTTGAATCCATTCCTTTTTTTTTAATTTTCGGTTATATTGAGACATGTTTCCATTTTTTTTTCCGATTGCAATATTATCATAATTCGTCTACATACATTGAACTTAAATTTGAATCTTGGTATATTTTATTTTTGGAAATTTATACTCTACATCGACCCATATCCAATTGTCAGTTTATAAAATGCTACGAAGTATAAATTAACTTTCACATATGTTCATATTTTCTCACCAACCATGCAAGTATTTTATTTTCAAATAAATTAATCAAAGATGTACTCGGATTGTCTGCATTCATTATCTTAACGGATTGAATTCATTTAAATATTTGTTTATTATATCACATTTATCCCAATAATGTTAAAATTTACTACACTCTATTCGTTTAAATAAATACTAGTCTTATTACCCGCGATCTTCGCGGCCGGTTTCTTCATAAAAATTTATGTATTATTTTATTATATTTATTACAATTAAGTATTGAAATAAATTTGACTTAAAAGCTAGGGTATATCAGTATATGTAAACTTGAATCTTTTAAGTTTAATTATTTTATAAAATTTATTTCTTTATGATATTTTATAAGTTTAATTATTTTATAAAATTTATGATATTTTATTTCTTTTAAGTAGTAATACGTAGAGAGTTTGGTAGGATAAAAAATATTATGTAACATACTATTAACATATACTACGTATAGAGTTTGGTAGTATTCATATTATTAACATATTAAGGCCATAACTACCATTTTATAAAATAAACATTTATTTATCAACTATAATGATATGGAAATATTATATTAAAACAACTTATAAGATTTAAAACTTAATGCTATTGGTGAAGTCACGTTAATTATATTATTTTCTATAGTAATATTGATTATTAAATGCAGATTATAAATCTCCTTATATATATATATATTAAATAAATACTTGGGAAAAAGTTATCATAAACTAACACAACAAATCTTAATGACTAAAAGATAAGTAACTCAAGATAAAAATATTTAAAAAATAACTTAAGGTAAAATGATAAGATTTGTAAGATAAGGGGTTGAATATTTATAATAAAAATTAATTTAATCATTAATTAAAATGGACACATGGGATGACACACGTACAAATAGATGGAGTTATCATCTAACGTGGCTAAAATTTATTGGATCGTCATTAATTGACGTGGCAAGAAACCCGACCAGACTGCACCGGAAAATGACACGTGAGCGAATCGCTCCAGAGCCCGCCACATGGGATTTCCACGCCTCTAAACAGATCAAAGAGTTGCGATGTTGGATCACGAAATCCTCATCTTGACAAAAAATTGGCTACATGCTAAACTATGTAGTACAAACACAAGGGCTATAGCTCAGTTGGTAGAGCACCGCGACCGGTTTCTTCATAAAAATTTATGTATTATTTTATTATATTTATTACAATTAAGTATTGAAATAAATTTGACTTAAAAGCTAGGGTATATCAGTATATGTAAACTTGAATCTTTTAAGTTTAATTATTTTATAAAATTTATTTCTTTATGATATTTTATAAGTTTAATTATTTTATAAAATTTATGATATTTTATTTCTTTTAAGTAGTAATACGTAGAGAGTTTGGTAGGATAAAAAATATTATGTAACATACTATTAACATATACTACGTATAGAGTTTGGTAGTATTCATATTATTAACATATTAAGGCCATAACTACCATTTTATAAAATAAACATTTATTTATCAACTATAATGATATGGAAATATTGTATTAAAACAACTTATAAGATTTAAAACTTAATGCTATTGGTGAAGTCACGTTAATTATATTATTTTCTATAGTAATATTGATTATTAAATGCAGATTATAAATCTCCTTATATATATATATTAAATAAATACTTGGGAAAAAGTTATCATAAACTAACACAACAAATCTTAATGACTAAAAGATAAGTAACTCAAGATAAAAATATTTAAAAAATAACTTAAGGTAAAATGATAAGATTTGTAAGATAAGGGGTTGAATATTTATAATAAAAATTAATTTAATCATTAATTAAAATGGACACATGGGATGACACACGTACAAATAGATGGAGTTATCATCTAACGTGGCTAAAATTTATTGGATCGTCATTAATTGACGTGGCAAGAAACCCGACCAGACTGCACCGGAAAATGACACGTGAGCGAATCGCTTCAGAGCCCGCCACATGGGATTTCCACGCCTCTGTTTTAGTATTATATATTGATATTGATATTGATTGATGATGTTGTTCAAATTAAAATAGATTAAGCTCCGGTGCCTTCAAGACACGGTATTACGTTAGTTCCACCTAAATAAGTACTCTTCCAAAAGCACTTGGCATCACTCAAGAAACCACCGCCTCTGTTACTATAACTACAACCCAAATTTCACACAAAACAATTTCGATGGAGAGTTCCAGACCTACATCCCCAAACGGCGTCGTATTACACCACCTCTTCAACTTTATCCTGATCACCATCTCCACGCTCCCAATCTCCGGGGAATCGAGAGACATCCGGCCGTCGGATCACGGCCTGGCGTATCAGACATCGCCGTCGACGGCGATCGTGAACTCTTCGGCGGCGATGACGACCTTCTTCGGACAATCAACGATCTCGCTGCTCCCGCCTCCGACTAACAGGAACTCCACCGCCGCGGCGCCGGAGGCTTGGTGGCCGCCGGCGAAGGAGGATAAGAGTAAGCTGGCTGCGCTGACGGTGGCGGCGATTGCTTGCGGCGGTGCAGGCGTCGTTTTGCTGGCTGCGGCGGGCTTGCTGTTCGCGTACCATTACCGCGGGAGAAGATCTGGTGAAGCGTCGCTTTCCGGAGAAAATCGGAGAGATGGAGTTATTGTTAGTGACGCTGCAGGTACAGTCAATACAGCTAAGTAATTCCTGTTTTTGGGATTGTGAGTTTGTTACTCCGACGAATCCAACATCTATAGATCGGCCTCTAGGTGAGTTTGTTTTTTTACTCGAATTGTGAAATTACATGTAATTGCATTAAGATTTGTTTTTTTTTTTTTAATCAATTGAATTTCACTTTCAATGCCGTTTTAAATTTTACTGCTTAGGAAAATCCTTACTCTATCCGTTCAGTAAAACGGGTCATTTTTTTTTTATTTTTTTTTTTGAGTAAAAGGACTACTTCTGTATTACTCTAAATCAGCCAAAAGAATAGCATCCAAGCCCATAGGCAAACTAGTAATCAAATTAGAAATAAAACCCACAGGAGGGCGTAATTGAGCTAAATGGTGCGCTGCTCTATTTCCACTTCTCTTAATATGCCTCCAGCAGCATCCTTCAAAATTGGATGATTTCCTCCCTATATCATGTATGAGCACTCCCAACACTCCTCGAGGCCGGTCGTTCCTGCTCAGCCTACCAACCAACACTTGGCAATCCGACTCAACAACGATCTTAACAGCTCCGAGCTCGGCGACAGCTTGTAATGCCCACAGAATTGATTCCGCCTCCACCTCCTCGACCTCCATGGAAGGTTGTACTCTCTTCGACCCCATCAACATCACCTCCCCTCCCGCATCTCTAGCGACGAACCCGATTCCACATCCCCTCGACCTGTCCACTGATGCATCACAATTCACCTTGATGGTCCCGTCCGGCGGTCTGGTCCATTTAGCCTCTCCCCCCTCTGTTTGTTGTCCCCTCTCTTTGGTTGGCTCCCTCTTCACGATCTCCCTGTATTCATACAGCAAAAGCTTCGTCTCCCTCGCAACCCGTTCTGGCTCCGGTTGTCGGCCCTCGAAGATCCTCTCGTTTCTTGCTCGCCACAACGCATCAAGCATGAACGCCCACATCTGCAATGATCCCTTCGTATGGCTCCGCTGCACTTGCTCCAGAAAATCCATGAGTGTGTTGCACCCTTTACCCCAGCGACCCACCTCCGGGACTTGCTTCCACGCACGTCGAGCGACTCCGCACTCGTACAGAGCGTGAAACCCATTCTCTACACCTCCACACACATCGCAGCGGTCGTCCTCTAAGACTCTCCTCCTAGACAGGTTTGCCTTGCAAGGTAAAATTTCCCTGCATGCTCGCCAGACAAACGCACGAACTCGAGGAGGAACTTGGAGCTGCCAGAGCATCTTCCACACCCTCACTGTTTGTGCATCATCCGACTGCCCTGCCGTAGTCTCATCCCTGCCCCTTGCAGCTGCTACGCCATATGCCGATTTAACGGTGAACTTGCCATCCCTTGTATAGTGCCAAACTAACTCATCCTCGGCGTCCGGTCTAACAAGCCTCATCTGGAGCACAATATCCGCATCAGGTGGCCAAAGTAAGTGCTGCACAAGTTGCCGATTCCACTCGCCCCTGTCCCAATCTATCATATCCAAAACTAATAGATTCTCCTCCCCTGCCTTAGGTCCATTCAAAACTCTAAAACTCCCGAGCCTCGGAATCCATCGATCGTTCCAAATATTTATGTTGCTCCCGTTACCCACACTCCACCTCAGACCCATTTCTAAAATCTCTCTTCCTTTCAAAATGCTCCGCCATGTGTAACTCGGGTTAAAGCCTAGCTTAGCCCCCAAAAAATTCGTCCTGGGATAGTATTTTGCCGATAGCATCTTTGCTAGCAAGGAGGAAGGTTCTTGGATCAGCCTCCATCCCTGTCTCGCTAGAATGGCTAGGTTGAAGGCCTCAAGGTCTCTGAATCCCATTCCTCCCTCCTCCTTTGGGACACACAAGCGCTTCCAACTCAACCAATGCACCCTTCTTCTCTCTTCCCCACTACCCCACCAGAAGTTACACATTAGTTGCTCTATCTCCTTGCACAACTCGCTTGGTAGTAAAAAGCATGACATTGTGTACATCGGTATTGCTTGCACTACCGATTTGAGAAGCACCTCTTTACCCCCCTGCGATAACGTTCTCTCCTTCCATCCTCGCAACTTCTTCCAAACCCTCTCCTTTACACCGTTGAAAATGGCCTTCTTTGACCTCCCCACCATGGTCGGAAGCCCTAAATACTTCTCGTGCTTGTCCACTTCTTTAACCCCAAGGATATTCTGGACTTCTGCCCTTCGAGACTCCTCAACGTTCTTGCTAAAAGACAACTCGGATTTTGCGAAGTTTACCTGTTGTCCCGACGCCTCTCCATAAGTATGGAGGATATTGACAATTTCGTTGCTCTGTTGACAGGTCGCACTCGCAAAGATGATACTATCGTCTGCAAAGAAAAGATGAGACACTCTCGGGGCATTCCTGGCAATGGCGATGCCTGTGAGCCTCCCAGCACTCTCACTCCTCCTAATCAGTCCCGACAACCCCTCAGCACAAAGTAGGAAGAGGTAGGGAGACAGGGGGTCCCCTTGTCTCAGCCCTCTCCCCGGGACAAACTGCTGAGATGGATACCCCTCAAACAGCACAGAGAAAGTAACTGTAGAGACACACCTCATTACCAGGCTAACCCATCTATCCTCAAAACCCATCTGTCTCATGCAGTGTTCCAGAAAACTCCACTCCACCCGATCATAAGCCTTGGCCATGTCTAACTTCAACGCCATAAAACCCTTCTTACATCCCTTCCTAGTCTTCATATAGTGAAATATTTCAAACGCAGCAAGTACATTATCCGTTATGAGTCTTCCAGGCACAAATGCACTTTGACTATGTGACACCAACTTGCTCAAGCACTTCTTCAACCTGTTCACTATCACTTTTGAAACAATCTTGTAAATTACATTACACAAACTGATAGGCCTAAGATCTCTCATCCTGCAGGGATTATTAACTTTTGGAATAAGGGTAATAAACGTATTGTTGAGGTCAGTTGGAAAATCACTCCCATTTAAGATATCGATAACAAATTTACACACTTCAGGACCAACAATATGCCAATACCTTTGATAAAAAAGTGCTGGCATACCATCCGGACCTGGTGATTTAGTGGGATGCATAGAAAAAAGGGCGGCTTTTACCTCTTCCCCAGTATAGGGACGTAGCAGCTCCGAGTTATCTTCCGCCGACACGAGAGGCTCGATCCCTTGAGAAGCCGAATCTGGGGGGGCTCTCACATTAGACTCGAAAAGGTTTTGGAAATACTCTACTGCAACTTTCACCATCCCCTCATTGCTCCTCCACTCCAAGCCTTCCTCATCAATCAATTTCGACACCCTATTCCTCTTTTGGCGCCCGGAAGCCTTCTTGTGAAAGAAACTTGTATTCTTATCTCCCCATTTAAACTCATTCGCCCTTGCTCGCTGAAACCACATTATCTCTTCTCGCCTCATCAACTCCCTCTCCCTACTCTCCAGCTCCCTTCTTCGTGCCACTAGCCGGCCTGACATGCCTTCTCCCTGCATTCGCTCAAGCTCCTTCCGGACTTTTTCCAGCTCCTTCTTCACATTCCCAAAAGAGAGTTCCTCCCATTCCTTCAAATCTCCAGCACATCTGGAAAGCTTCCCTAGAATCCCCCCACAGGTCGCCCTACTTCCTGGATTTATCCACCCATTCCGAACGACCTCCTCACAATCATCCCTTTCCATCCACATGGCCTCAAATCGAAAGGGTCTCGGCCCCTTCTTTCTCTCCACCCTCCTATCCCCTTCCATATCCACAAGTAGCGGGACGTGGTCTGACCCTGCCCTAGGGAGATGTATCACAATGGTTTTCGGGAACTTCTCCAAAAAAGCCTCATTCGCAAAACCCAAGTCCAACCTCTCTTGTATAAAATCGTCGCCCTCCCTTCCATTATCCCATGTGAATCTTCCTCCCTGAAACATGATCTCCCTAAACTCACACTCCTCTAGCACTTCCCTAAACTCTGCCATTCGTCCAAAATTAGCTCCTCTCCCTCCCTCCTTATCTGCTGAGCTTAGGACAATGTTGAAGTCCCCGACACACACCCATCTCCCATGTACATCCTCATTGAGTCTCCTCATCAGACTTAGGGTGTGACGCCTCTCTCCACCCTCCGGCCACCCATACACTCCTGTGAACCTCCATTGCTCCCCATCTGATCCCCTTACCACTGCATCGATGTGATGCTGAGTGTAAGACTGGACATGTAGATCTACCTCCTCCTCCCACATGAGACACAAACCCCCCGATCTACCCACACTCTCCACCGTAAACCCATATTTGAAGCCTATCTTTCTTCTGACTCCCTCCATCTTATTCCTCGTACTCTTAGTCTCCATCAAGAAGACTATGCTCGGGGCCCTTCTTCTCACCACTCCGGTGAGATAATCAACTGCCGGGTCCTTCCCCAATCCCCGACAGTTGAAACTTAGGATTTTCATTGGTCCCGGCAAGGGGACCTCGTGGTCTCCCCCGCCGATCCAATGATGTTGTTATCGTCACCCCGTCTCCTTTTACTGCTCTCCCAGTCCACCATCTCCACATCCTCACTCTCACCCTCTTTTCTTTTCTTTCCTACTTCCTCGTACCCCATGCCCTCCTTTCCTTTCCCCAACTCCCTTGCTACCCTCTTCCAATTCTTTTGTTTTTTTTGTCCTCCTCCCACCTCATCATTACTCACTTTATTACCTTCCACCAACTCCCTCCTACCCCACTCAACAGCCTCCCCTCCCTCCTTACTTGCCGCCCCTTCTATAACTTCTTTACCCATCCCCTTTTTTATTAAATTATTCCCTTCTTTCTCCCCTCCCTCCAATCCCACTTGAGCCATAGTTTTCATGACTCCCTCACCTACCTCCCCCAAATCCTTCTCTGGTCTTACTCTCCTCTCATCCTCCCTCTCGACTTCTTCTAGCTCTTCTAACAGAGACCGCCTTCCCTTCTTCCCATTCCCTCCAACTACTCCCCCCTGTCTCCCTATATCTCCCTGCTTCTCCCCTAGTATCCTCTTTTCTATGTCCTTATCCATGCTATCCTTTGATGGTTTCCATGGCGATGCTCTCATCCAATCTCCATACTCATTTGAATATAAGCGGGTCTCCTCCTCCTCACAATCCCCCTCGCCATGGCCAAGCCTACCACATCCATAACAAAAGTTTGGTAACCTTTCATATTTGAGTTCGACCCACATCTTTTTCCCGGACAAAGTCACCATTACTCCCCTCCTCAATGGCTTCGTTAGATCGATTATAACCCGCATCCTCACAAATTTCCCGCAAATGCGTAAGCTATCTTCATCCAACTCCACCAGCTCTCCCACCACCGCAGCCAGTCTTGTGGCCATCTCTTTTGTCCTAGTCGCCAATGGCAGGTCGTAGACCCTTATCCAAAAAGGGCACCTATCAAACTTGATTTTTGAGGGTTGCTCGGATCCTGGTTCCCTTAGCACTAGCAAGGACCGATCGAAAGACCATGGCCCTCCCCGAACAACTCTCTCCTTATCCTCTGCATCAGCAAACTGAAACACAAAACAATTGCTACAGAGTTCACGAAATACAAACCCTTTTTTCGCCCTCCACGCTCCTTTCATGACTGCGTGCATTGCCGGCGTGTTGAAGGGTCTTGACGTCAACAATGAGCCAACCAGCGTTAGTGTTGCCGCCTCCCTTCCCTGTCCCTGCACTTCATCGAGTCCAACCACCCCCTCCCGCTCTTCCTCGGTGAGATGCACGTTCTTCCCCTTCTCAGCCATGATCCCGTCACTGCAGAGAATTCCAAAACCCTAAACCGAGTCCTAAAGGCCAGCCCCGCCAGCCCCGGTGGACGTCGCACGGTGTCGACGGAGAACCCTAGCTCCCACAGCCCTACGCCGGAGAGAGAAAACGATCGGCCAACTACCAAGAGTAGATCGCCGGAAATCGCTTTTTGCCCTAGGGTTTTAAATAGTTAAATTCATTTGCTGATATGGATTAAAAAACGGGTCATTTTAGTTTAAGTTCTAAGACAATTAATAAATAGTTTAATTTATCCTCAATTATTACCCTTGTTTTTTACTTTATCAAAAACTACAACTAACAAACAAACCATTCTTTTTTTAAAGTGAATGATTACCACCCTAAAATAACGAAGTTTTGGTGAACTGGGAGTATTAATTACCGGTCAAATTAGAAGAGTTATTAAGTACGGAGTAATATCTTTTTAATCTATTATTTGTAATAATGTTAACATTTCAGGATAGTTGTCAAAAGTGTCACTTATGTGACATAACCATAGCTATCGAATTTACATTATCACCTCTCCAATTTACTTTTACTTTATGCTAATATCTTTACTTTATTGTCTTCCGGTTCAGATAAATACACCCCAAATTTGCACATTGAGATGAACGTGTAAGTTTGTTATGAGCTAATTAATTAAGAAAGCCTGTTAATTAATTAAAAAAGGTTGCACGTTGGATTGAACGTGTATTTTAAATGGTGATTTGCGGTGTATCTAAAAACACCCTAAATATTTTCAATTTATACCAAATTATAATCCTCTCTATCTCTCTCTCTCTGATATTTCATAAGTATTAACTCTTATTCATACCGATTTGCATAAATATCTTGATTATAGAAATTTTGAGAATAACTTGATAGTGTTTGCATGTTATCCTTGAAAGTCATTGCCAGATGAAGATTAATTAGAAACATTTTGATTTTGTTTAATCCTTAATCACTTAGTTTGATAAGAATAATACGGAGTATATGTTAAATTCTTTCTCCATTTACAAGTCAGTGTAATAGTTTACGGCTCGTTTGTTTTGATGTGGGAATTGAAATTTCAGGGAACTTACTTCGTAAGAATTAAATTCCCATAAAGTTCAATTCATGAGAAGTGTGGAAATATGTTTGGTTGATTTTTTTAATAAAGGGGATTAAATGTAGGAATTGAAAATTTTCAAGTTAAAAATGGTGGAAGTTGAACTTACCTAGATGGTACTAGGTATGTGAACCAAATTGAAGAAACATTTAACTTCCCAAGATGTTGAATTCCTGGGTTTTGGAATTTTAAAAATACCAACCAAACACGGATTTTTTCCCTACTTCCCGAGATTTTCTACTTCATGTGTTTTTTAATTGCTCACCAAACAAGGCCTTAATAGTTGTACTTTATAAATGGAAAATTTGTTAAAATAAATTCTTTAATTTTTGGATACAATTGGATTTTAATCATTTTTAAATCAATTTTATATAGGCAAATTACAGAAAAATAATGGTAACTTCCAAAAATTTAATGACATGGTGATTTTTTGAATTTTTTTTTCCCAAACATGTTATAATGAGCCTTTATAGATTAAATTTATATTTTAAATATTAATTGAGTGGTTGTGGTATAGGATTTGGGCAGAAGATTTGAAACACTTTTATCCTACCGGCTCATTCCTTCATTTACTTGAATTGAATGGAGAAATGATGAAACAAACTTAACGAGGAAGGATTGACAAGACAATGTAACAATATGAATCCATGAAGCTGCTAATAGCAACCCATAAATCGAGTGAGGTGGTGTAGCATCTCATTTTCTTTTTAGAGAGCTCAAGATCGACACTTGGAAGGATTTAGCTTCTCATTCTCTTTATAGCTAGCCCAATATCGTGAATCAGATCGTTTGACTTTCCTCTTTGATATATATCATACTGAAGTCCGTTGGGACTCGGGATCGGGGGTCGTGTGCACACATGCACCATTGCACTAATAGCCTAGCACATAAGCCGAGTGAGGTTCTATTCTAAAACCAATTGGCAATAGGAAGAGTAATCCACTAGCTTATATATTAATGCTTATTTGTTTATATTATCAATGTGGGATCTTTGTCTCTTCACATTGTCTCAATAATAACAAAATACAAAAGAATTTTTTTTTACATATGGTAATGAGTTCCTTTAACTTTCCCGAGTTCAGAATCACATTAGGGTATTTCAGAATTGAGAATTAAGCTTAGAATCAACAAACTAGAACAATCTGGAAGCCATTAAAACCAAACGCAAGCTTTTGATTTCTGTTGAGTGAATCAATTCGGTTACAAAGGAAGAAGAAGAGAATGGCTTATATAGCCGAAGAAGATCACGTGACTAGCACGTGGTTACACTAACAACCTTATAAAGAAACCCGGTTTGCCAAATATAAAAATGTTGAACCCGATTTATATAATAAACCCCCCCCCCCCCCTCAAACTGGTGGTGGATCTTGAAGATGCATCCCCAGTTTGCTCAAGAGCGATTTGTGATGTGCAGCAGGCAAAATCTTAGTCAAGACGTCGGCCAATTGATTCTGAGTAGGAAGGTAAGTGAGCTGTAGCAGTCCCTCCATTACTTTATCCCTGGTAAAGTGGCAATCGATCTCTATATGCTTCGTACGCTCGTGGAAAACTGGGTTCCAAGCTATCTGAATGGCTGATTTATTGCCACAATTTAGAGTGACAGGCTTCAAATCTGTCTCTCTAAGCTCTTGTAAAATGTTTACCAACCATGTAACTTCAGCTGCAGCCTGACTCATCGCTCTATATTCTGCTTCTGAAGAGCTTCTGGAGACAGTGGCTTGCTTCTTTGATTTCCATGTGATGGGATTGTTACCATAAAGAATTACATAGCCAGTGACTGACTTCCTTGAAATGGAACATGATGCCCAGTCCGAATAAGAGAATGCTTGTAGCTTGATTGATGATCCTTTCTGTAGGTTGATTCCATAACGTGGAGTGCCTTTGACATATCTCAATAGATGACATAGTGCAGCTTGATGTGTGGCATCAGGAGATTGAAGAAATTGACTTAGGATTTGTACATAAAAGAAGATATCTGGACGTTTATAGGTTAAGTAACTCAATTTACCAACCAAGCTTCTGTAATGAGTGGGATCAGATATTAAATTGTTTAAATCAAGAGGAAGAAGTTTGAAATTAAAAGGTAAAGGTGTGACACAATGTTGCTGATCATCAATGTTTGCCTCCTTGAGTATCTCTTGACAAAATTTCCTTTGACTGAGTACCAATGAACCTTGTGATTGAATTACTTCAATGCCTAAGAAGTAATTCAATTTGCCCAAGTCCTTAATACTGAACAATTCATGAAGATGTTGTTTGAGTCTTGTGACTTGAGATAAATCTGACCATGTGACAATTATATCATCTACATACACTTCAACAATGGTTAGATGTCCATTTTTATGAGAAATAAACAATGATGGATCATGTTTGGACTGAATAAATTGAAACACAATCAGAGTTGAATATAGTTTATTAAACCATTGCCTTGAAGCTTGTTTTAAGCCATATAGTGACTTTTTCAGTAAACAAACTTTATTAGTAGGATTAGGAACCCCTTGAGGCATGGTCATGTAAACTTCTTCATGTAAATCATCATGCAAAACTGCATTATTTACATCTAACTAAAAAATATCCCAACCTTTGTTCAAAGCAAGAGATAGAATGACCCTTACTGTTGACATTCTTACCACTAGTGAGAAAGTTTCATCATAGTCAATTCCATATTGTTGAGTGTAGCCTTTTGCCACCAACCTGGCCTTGTATCTTTCAATAGATCCATCAACTTTAAGCTTGATTTTGTATACCCACTTGCATCCTATAGGTTTCTTTCCTGCAAGAAGATCAACTAAAATCCAGGTTTTATTAGACTGTAATGCATCAATTTCTTTATCTATTGCTTCAATCCATTTTGGATTCTTAGAAGCTTTGGTAAAAGTCTTAGGATAAACCAAGTCAGTTGAATTATGCACAGATAATGAATTACACATGAATTGAAAATTGTCAGTGGGTAAGCAAGAGTCCTGAAATCCAGACATTAATGGAAACAACTCAAAATTTGAACCAAAATTACATATATAAGCTTGCAAATGAATTGGTTGCCTTAGAATTCTTGATGACCTTCTCACACCATGTGAAATCTGTACTTGAGAAGAATTTGTTGATAGACTGTCATTTGAGGAAGAATTGCTTGAAGAACTATCAACTGAGCCTCCATTATCTGTGTTGTCACTGAAATCACCATCAATTTCTACATTCTCACTGACAATCTCACTATCATGCATGAAAATAGAATCAGGACTGTTAAGCATTATATTAGGTAAAGGAATACTCTTATCAAAGTCAATCTTATGTAATGGAAATTGCAACTCATGAAATTGAACATCTCTAGATATGAAAATCTTATGAGATTTTAAATCCATGACTTCATAACCTTTAGTACCATGAGGATACCCCATTAAAATGAAAGGAATGCTTCTGGAATCAAACTTTGACCTGTTGCACTTGTTAGTACTAACAAAACACAAGCATCCAAAAGACCTTAACAATGCATAATCTGGATCCTTATTGAATAACATTTGATATAGAGTTCTTAACTGAATAGGAAATAAAGGAAACATGTTGATCAAATAAGTAGCAGTTAACACACACTATCCCCAATATTGTATAGGAAGATTGGACTGAAATAGGAGTGCCCTTGCTGTTTCTAAAAAGTGTTTGTGCTTTCTGTCCACCACTCCATTCTGTTGTGGAGTGTGAGCACAAGTTGTCTAATGTACCATACCTTGTTGTGAATAAAACTCTTGTGCATCACTACTACAAAACTCCATACCATTGTCATATCTAATAACTTTCACTTTAGCATCAAATTGTTTTGATACAAAAATAAGAAATGACTTCAGTAGAGCAAAAGCATTACTCTTAGCTGCAATTAGATGTGTCCATGTAGCTCTAGAAAAAGCATCCACAATAGTTAAGAAATATCTAAAACCATTGTGAGTAAGAACCTTAAAATGACCCCAAATATCAACATGAATCAACTCAAAACAAGCCAAAGACTTTATTGAACTATCAGGAAAAGAACATCTTTGCTGCCTAGCCTTGGGACAGACTTTGCAAACATGATGTTTTTCAGTTTTTACAAGACTTTGCAAGAAAGGAATATGAAACAACTGATCAAAAGGTACATGCCCAAGTCTGCAATGCCAAAATTCTAAAGAAACAGCTCGAGCATTGTTACAATGAACAGATTTATCCAAATTTAGCACAGAAGACAGAAAATCAGGAGCATCTTTGTCATGAATATGAACATTGTCCTTCAGAGATGTAAGATACAGTCCCTTTGACAGTTCACCAAGCACCAATGGCCTGTTCATTGAAGGGTCATTGAGAGGGAGTAAACAACATGCATGCCTTTAAGTCATGAACAAACTTTCTCCCAGATAGTAAATTATAAGCAAATTCAAGCACATGTAAAACACATGTAAAACAATCTTATTTTGTACAACAATAGAACCAATATGACAAATCTTAGATTGTTGGCCATTTGGTACAGTGATATAGCCAGGCATATTAAAAGTCTTGTAAGACTGAAACATAGATAGTGTGGGACAGATATGATGAGTGACACCACTATCTATTACCCAACTATAATCACTTCCAAACACACTAAAACAGAATTTAGTACTTGTAACCTATGTAGCACGGAAACGGACACAAGACACGGACCCACGAAGACACGGGGAAACGACAATTTCAAAAAACATAGGACACGGACACGACAAAGATATATGATATATATATATATATATCATTTTAAAGGTCTTGCAATGATATATACATTTATACTAATAAGAGCCACCTAGATGTTAAGACCAATGAGATATAAATAAATAATTATATAACATTTCAAATCAATATATACAAATAAACATTGCTAAGTCTAAAAATATATCAAAGTATAGAGAGGAGGCGGTCTACCATCATGTCTTGTTACCCCCCTCCTGCTGTTCTGCCAACTATATTAAGTTATCAACATAATTCTAAAGTGGTCCACTCCATCTCCACCTTCTGTTTCAAAGAAACACCCCCTCTGCTACCTTCATTAGTTTGTGAGCCTGAACCATCATCAATTTATAGATCCCTACACCTAAATCTCATATAAATTGAAATCAAACATCACTTAATCAAAGTAACCCTAAATCTGAAAATAAATCAAGGTATAGAGAGGGAGTGAGATAGGGACAGAAGATTTGAAGGAAGATTGACAGGAACGACACTCGTTTGTGTTCAGAAAGGCCGGTGATCGACGGTGGCTGGTGCAGATCGAAGAACGGCGGTGGCTAGTGTAGAACAACGCTCGGCGGTGGCTAGTGCAAAAGGACGCTTAAGAAGAAAAGGGAAAAGGTTGATAGCCGGGTTTGCTTTTTTCTTTTTTATTTTAATTATGAACCGGGTTTTTTTTAATTCCAAACCGTGTCCATTATTTGTGAACCGTGTCCAAGGCGTTTCCATCGCGTTTCCATACGTGTCCGAAGTTTGACCGTTTCTTAACCGTTTCTTAATCGTGTCTTGACCGTGTCCAGGCGTTTCCGAGGTGTTTCGTGTCGTGTCCGTGTTTCCGACACGACACTGTGCCCTACATAGGCGTTTTCGTGCTACATAGCCGGCTGCAACCATATTTGTATCTTCTCCATTACTTTGCTTGCTAAAAAATGCCAAGATTTGTTCATACTGCCCTTTAGTCAGAGAATGAGCAGCGTCAGGATTATCTCCCTCCACAGTCACATTAGAAGCAAATTTCTTTGACTGACCCCCCTTGAAATTAGGAGGATATCCTTGAACTTTAAAACACCTATCAATTGAATGTCCAGCAACCTTACAATGGTCACAAAAATAATTGCCTTTCCCCTTTTGATTTCCATTCTGATTCCCAGATTGCCTATTGCCTTGATTTCCATTTGGATTGTTGTTCTTCTGATTATTGAAACAACCATACTGAAAATTAGCATGTGAACCATTTCCAAACTGATTGTCTTGCCTTTAAAAAGCATTGAATGCAGCAGTAGCATCAGTAATTGAACTGGACTTGTTGAGACTCCTCTGACCTTCTTCATCAATAAGCATCCAATATACATCAACAATATTCGGTGTAGGCTTCATCAAAAGAATGTTTGTCCTAACTTCATTGTAAGTGTAAGGCAATCCAACAAGAAATTGAATCACCTGCTGATTTGCAAATGATCTAGAAACTAGATTCACAGATCCACTAGTAACACACACAGGTGCTTCCACCAAATCCATATACTCATCCCATAATTTCTTGAATCGTAAGAAGTAGGAAGTGATAGATGAGCCATTCAAAGAAATATTAAACATCTCCTTTTGTACCCGATATAAGCGTGTACTGCTCGGAGATCCAAACCTCATCTTTAATTCCTCCCAGGTCTCTCTAGCAGTTCGAAAGTACAGCAACGTCTCAATAATTTCTTTTTCAACCGAATGAAGAAGCCACGCAACGACCATCCCATTGCATCTACACCACTGAGCATAGCGAGGCATCGTTTCGTCGGAATCTGGAAAGAACCATCAACAAGACTAATCTTGTTCTTAGCAACCAATGCCACTTCAACAACGCGTCTCCAATGGTTGTAGTTAGTTTCATTTAGCAGATGAGTTGACAGATTGTAACTCGGATGGTCTGAATGATGCAAATACAAGACATCACTCGCATCCACCTGATTCGCATCTTGAGGATCCATAATCAATCAAGAAATTCAGACAACACGCGGAAAAACAACGAAAACAAGAAATCAGAAGTAAAATCTGATTGCAGATCTAGACGAGCTTCGGTAGCTCTGATACCATTTCAGAATTGAGAATTGAGCTTAAAATCAACAAACTAGAACAATCTGGAAGCCATTAAAACCAAACGCAAGCTTTCGATTTCTGTTGAGTGAATCAATTCGGTTACAAAGGAAGAAGAAAAGAATGGCTTATATAGCCGAAGACGATCACGTGACTAGCACGTGGGTACACTAACAACCTTATAAAGAAACCCGGTTTTCCAAATATAAAAATGTTGAACCCGGTTTATATAATAATAGGGTACATATATGATGTAGGCTGTAGCCACTACCTTGATAACGGTAGGGTGTCGACCCGTTCGCTTCGTCGCCTGCCGCACCCAATGCATTACCGTGCGAAAGGTCGTCCCTCGATGTCCATTGTTGTCGAGGTTGCCCTTTGCTATTGCTCGAGGAGGAAGGGAGAGGGTCGTCCGTCTGCCAGATTTCCTCCCTCATCGCACATCGTCTGTTAGCCCTCCCGTTGCCGCTCCATTGTCCCCATCGCCCTCTCCCTTCATCGACGATCCCCCGACCACTAGTTCTCCCTCCACAAATTGCGTGTGTTGCCCCGATCTCCTCCTCGATTTTGGCTACAACTGAATCAATTAATTCAATCAATTTACAAGATTAATTAACTAGGTTTTTTCCTAATCCCAAATGAAATCCCATAGCAATTAGCCAGCAACAAAGGTTTTGGCATCGGAACTTAACGGCGCCTCTCAATCTCTATCATTCCAGAGATTTGTTGTGCAATTTATTAAAATTTGTCTTATTAGTCGCCATTTCGACATCTTGCTAATAACCTTTACCAAATTTTAATTACAAATCTTGTTTCAAATTAATGTGATACATTAATAGACAAT
This sequence comes from Persicaria tinctoria, assembly GCA_037127255.1. Lineage (NCBI taxonomy): Eukaryota > Viridiplantae > Streptophyta > Magnoliopsida > Caryophyllales > Polygonaceae > Persicaria > Persicaria tinctoria. The sequence continues at coordinate 32,207,493 of JBANSL010000012.1, read as the reverse complement.
AGACAATAAAACAGTACAACACGTAAGGGAATTGAAACTTTCTCCAAATCAAACAAACTCTCAAAGTCAAAACTCCACAATCTTACAAATTTGGATAACGGAATAAGCATTTGGGTTATTTACAGAAAACACCCCGTAAAATATGAGTTTTTTCATAAAATAGCCGCTAACCACAAAATTGCATGAAAACAGCCAATTGATGGTTCAGGGCCTTAGCTGGTGGTTTTCCATGTTTTCTTGGATAACGGCGATTCCTTGAAAAAACCCGAAATTTTAGGGTTATTTTGTGTAAATAACCCCCAAGTATTGTTTCCTGGGAAGAAAGGTGGGTTATTGCTCAAGAGCAATCAACTGTAATAGCAGGTCTATCTCTCCAGATTCAACATTCTGAAGCTTGAGTGACATCTGCTGTTTCACCTCCCCATCTGCAATGTTTATGGTACTGTCTTCAACCAGAGCGTTATCGCCTGATTTGAGCCACTTGCCGATTTGCATGTCTCCGAACATTTCCGGGGTTTTGAAGGCAGTTGCTGATGTGATCAGTGGCTGGAGATCAACCTCAGCTTCACCCATTGAGTCATTTGCCGAGAGCATGTCGTGATCAAACACTTGCTGCATAATAGATCCGAGAACATCAAATGCACGGATAATGAATGCAACTGCACATGAACGATTACGACTAAAACACATTTAAGCTTAAAATGCTTTACCACTTTTAAGCTTCCGAAGTGCTTTGGAACAGGAATGACTAGGTCTTCATTCCAAACAGGATTCAAGTTACTCTTCATTACAGTTGTTTGAACGGTCTGCAAAAAAGTAATCCACACTTGCTTTACCCGGGCGAATTTTATGAACAGAAATCGTCAATAAGGTGTTTATACTGTTGAGTTATCGAAAATCTGAGATCAACTGACCTGCTGACCAAGAGTTAGAACAACATAAGGATCACTTGACCGCACATCTCTGACTGCTAAATTAGTGCCCTTTAACACTCTAACCTTCAATGTTCCAATGGATTCTGCCATTCCATCCTGCTATGTTCAACACCAGATGAGCTTAACAAATGAACAAAATCATGGAACAAGATTGCTTGATTCATCATCGGAGTCCCTTAGTCTTAGAGCTGATTGCTTGTTGGTCCCAAGCGTTCGTCCATTCAACACCACCAGATAGATAAAAGCAAAGAAAAAAAGTCATAAGTGTAACAAGAGGAGTGAAACTTAACCGAGTTCATTGCCTTGGATGAGTTAGCGCGAAAACTATTCATGAATTTCTGTGAAAAGCTGGATTTGGCATCACTCAGCTTGTGAGAAGACAATGATCCAATTCGCAAACTCGGTTTTAGAAATTCTTGATACTCATACTTTGCCCTAGATCATCATCAAGACGAAATCTATTAGAAAAGAATCATGAAGCATCGATTATGGTTTTGTTAGCTGAATTTGAGAGTTGGGGACAATTAAAATACACTATTGAGTTAGAAAGAGCTGAATAATTAAACCTGATGAACTTTGTACGAGCCTCATGGCTTGCATCGGGGCCAGGCTTTGAGTACCCTTGTGCTATGCATGCTTCATAAATTGAATTCGCTGAAGCATTTCCTCCAACTTCAATCATGGCCTCAATGTCCTCATCAGACCATTCATCTAAAGTCACAGACAATACCTAAACAAACAAAAACACACATGAAATTAGTTATATTGAAAGCAAACATGGCATTTCTTTAGCCAACTAGATTCAATACCTGTGAGATATATGCACCCAGATTTCTATGCACATCGCTGCACTTTAAGCATATAAAAACTCCAGTGTTGGCCGATCTGCGAAAGACAGCATGAACAAAACTTCATGTCAGGTGAGAACAAATTGGAATCGGCAGTGGATTTCGTAAGTTGACAACCAACAAAATTGGCATGGAAAATCATAAGCTTGAACTAGGTAGAACTTACGCCCATTTAGGATCCGGAGCCCCACAATCCGCGCACTTACGGTTGTCTTTCTGAAGCAGTAAATCCCTCAATCTACTGTTACCTGCAAAATAGGGAAAATATAGCAGGAGTGTTTCAGTAACAAGTTCCTCCATCAAATGTCATTCAGTTTTCCATTAGACTTCCTGATCATCATATCTCTCTACATAAGCACCCGAAAAAGGTTTACCATGCTCCGAACGGATGCTCATGGCTCCACTATGGTCCTATAACCATTCAAAGTGAAACCCTATCTTCCACGAACAGCCTGAAAATCCTCTGCAAGGAATCATACTCAAAAGTAAGAACCAAAGAACTGCTTGCATAACACAATCCCAAAGTTGTAAACATTTCCACAGGCAAGATATGTTAATTGCCCTAACACCAACATTTTAGATAAATCATTGCTGATCATCAACATTTCAGCAGCGTCAAGATTCCACAAGTGTTCAGCAACAAGATGCAGAGTTTGCACAGTCAATAAGCCAATTCGGGGTTTCGAGTATTATTTGTCAGCACCAAATTGCATAACCAAAGGGTAATTCAATCTGATGGTTTCATATATCATAAAAATTCCCTCCTTTCTTGGTTAAAAAAGGGGGCAACTGGAATTCAGCACATATGGATGAAAGAAGACAACGGAATAAACACATAATTTAGGCTAAATTGAGTTTCATTGGTCAGATTATTGGTTTAATCACAACATTCACAAACTCTCGATTCGGCGAAAAGGTCAGAAACATACATTTTCAGTCCAAAATGATAAACATAGCGCGAAAAATCAACCTGATCCGAATAATCAAATAAAAGCGGGATGAAATAACGAGCGGAACTAAAACAGATAGAAGAAAAACTGCACAAGTCTATTAAAAAAAATGGGAGAAAGAAGTGAGATTTAAAGCAAGAGATTCGGGGAAAATGAAAGAAGCAGCAAAGATAGTGTGGAATTACCGGTGGGGAGGGAGAAAATACAGCGGGACTTGGAATTGGATTACGGGAGAGTGATCGAAATGAATCAATAAACCGCTGGAAAGCAGATCAATCCAGAGTGCGGTTCTTGCAATTGCAAAGGAGGAAGAGGAACGAGAGTTGACCGTTGATATTTTCAACATTATTTGCATTGTAGTATTTCTTCTTTTTTTTCTTTTTTTTTTTATTAGGAAAGATTTCGGGTGAGAAAGGCTCTACCCAGCAGCATCCTTGCGGATGAGGTCCAGAAGACCTGAATCATTTTTAATATTGACTCATCGGGCAGAGTGACAAAGATGTGCAACATTATCAGCCACTCTATTGCCCATACGAGGAACATGAAAGAAGGAGACTTCTTTCACAGTCGATAGCAGAATTTGTACATCAGAGAGGATCATTTCAATTTCCCAAGGACATTTGGTTTTCCTATTTAAGTGGTCAATGATTATCTTAGAGTCACATTCGATTTGAATTTTGTCTATATTGAGTTGGCGAGCGTGTTGGATTCCCACTTTGAGAGCGAGAGCTTCCGAAGTGAGAGGACGTTGTTTGCCTAGTTTCTTGTGACACACTAATACTAGTTGTCCCTCCCAATCTATGATAATATGGCCCCAGCAGTGCTATCGTTATTTGTAAGTGATAATCCATCGAAATTGAGCTTTAGCGTACCACACGGTGGCTTGCGCCAAGAAACATTTGGTTTTCAACGTCCTCTCACATCAGAGAGGATCATTTCAATTTCCTAAGGACATTTGGTTTTCCTATTTAAGTGGTCAATGATTATCTTAGAGTCACATTCGATTTGAATTTTGTCTATATTGAGTTGGCGAGCGTGTTGGATTCCCACTTTGAGAGCGAGAGCTTCCGAAGTGAGAGGACGTTGTTTGCCTAGTTTCTTGTGACACACTAATATTAGTTGTCCCTCCCAATCTCTGATAATATGGTCCCAGCAGTGCTATCGTTATTTGTAAGTGATAATCCATCGAAATTGAGCTTTAGCGTACCCCACGGTGGCTTGCGCCAAGAAACATTTTTTTGTTTTTTATTCTGATTTGGAGTTTTGGGGATAAAATGACTAACCTCCTCCTCAAAATCAGCCTCAACCACAGATGTCTTTTTCCAGTTGTCTATGTGCGATTTAATCAGACGTAATACTATGTCTTTTTGCGGAATGGCCACCCGCTGAAACAAATATTGATTTCTAATATACCAAGTAGGCCACCAAGAGAAAGCAAGGCTTTCCAGCGCCGACGAGTTAAGATTCTTCCCAATAAACGACAAAATGGGCTTGATGTCCCGAGAATGGACAATCATACAAGCAATAGTTGATTGGATTTGGGGTGGGGGGGGGGGGGGGGAATTGATGGATCGCTCGTATAAACTGACACTCTAGTAAAAGGTGAACCTCGTCCACCTTTTACTATCTTCTTTTATTCAAGGGAAATTTAAAAAAATCCCCATTTAAATATTAGTGCTTTCACTTAATTACTCATTAAATTCAAAAGAGGTAATGGGGTTTATAGACCCTTTTCATTATTTTTTTAAGTTTATAGATCCCATTATAAATTCTTTAATTATATAGACCTTTCATATATATTCTTCCATTTATACCCTTCAATGCTTTTTATTTTTAAAAAAGTTAATAATAAATTTGAAAAATGGGTACAAAAAATATTCAAAGATAATATATATTATAAGGAAAAATTAATAGTTTATTATATTCAAATCCCTAATAAAAAAATATCTAATTAAGTACATTATAATTAACATTATTATTGTAACACATCTCAATATTTAATGTAACACAATAAATTGTATATTGTGATACAATATTTCTCTTTTATTGTAATACAATATTACTACCATATAGAGATTCCATATTGTAATACAATGAATAATTTAGTGTGATGATTCATGTATTACAATAAATACAATTGTTATGGTAAATGTATTGTAATTGATTACAGTATTAATTATAATCTCGTGTGTAAATATAAAAAAATAAAGCTAATGTCATTATATATATATTATGCTATAAATTAGTGCATGCTCGTATTATATTAATATAGAATTAAAAAATATTGTAATTATCTTTAAGGATTTTTAAAAATAATTTTCCATTTATTGTTAAAGTATATTAAGTTTTTATTAAACCAAAACATTTGAGGATAAACAAGTAATAAGACCAACAAAGGGGTCTATATACTTAAATTTTTTATTAAAGGGTCTATTAACTAAAAAATTTATCAAAAATGGTCTTAATCCTCCAATTTTCTCAAAATTGAAAATTACAGAAAACCATCATTTAAATAGCCTTTGTTTACAACCACCCATTCATCTATTTTCGTTAATTTATAATTAATTAATCATATCATATTTTAATATTTTTAAACTCAAATTTGATTGTAAATTTATTCAAATTTTGAATTTAAAGGCTCGATTATATTTTAGGGATCATTTTATTTATTTTTTAAAAATATTAATAAATAAATTCTAGAATTATTATCTTAATTTATGTTTGAAAATATTTATAAATTTTTAAAGCATCATATAAATTAATATTTTATTTATAATATGATTAGGAATCATAATTTCTATTTATAAAGTTAAAAATAATCTTAAAATATTTATAGGTTAAATATTTTTGTTCAATAGTTAAACTTTGTTAAATATTAAAAAAAGGTATATAATTATATTTAAGTTATACGATTAATCGATAACCTATTTTTAAAAAGAATTATAAAATTTTTCAAACATAAATTAAGATAACAATTCTAGGCTATATTTATTATTATTTTTTAAAATAAATAAAATAATCCCTAAAATATAATCGAGCTCTTAAATTCAAATTTTGAATATATTTATAATCAAATTTGAGTTTAAAAACGTTAAAATATAATATATTAAATGATTAATTAACGAAAATGAATGAAGGGTGGTGAGTTGTAAACAAAGATCATTTAAAGGGTGGTTTTCTGTAATTTTAAATTTAAGGGATGGTTAAGGGAAAACACTCATATTTAAAGGGTGGTTTTATGTAAATTTTCCTTTATTTAACTTGCCATTTTTAAGGGTTTTTTTATAGGCTCAAAACCAACACCCACAAGTGTATGTTGTTCAGTTGTAGTAATCAAGTGTCGTATCCACAAGGACCAGATGAGTATCGATTGTAATTTCGAGCTAGTTCAACCAAGTTCAGAATAAACAAGCAAATTTTAGAGTGTGTGTATAAGTAACCAGGAAAACCGACTTAATGTTGAGAAATATATATAGGAAAGGCGTTCTAGGGTCAAGGATTTACCAACCATGCATCATCAATAGGCATAAAATATTTTCTTTCTCGAGTGATTCCAAAATTATATTGTGGAGGTAGGTTATCTAAGGTAATCGCGCATCCCCTTTCGGGTTTAGCGCGAATGTGCCTAAATCGATTAGCAATTCTCCTTTCAGGCTCAAGCAACCGATTCAAGACCTTTAAGTTCGTAGAGTTTTAGGCAATAATCACATTAACATCACCTTTTGGCTCCAAATAATATCAAAATTGCCCATAACATCTTTGACAACCTATGAATCCTCAAGAAGTTTAGTTTCACTTTCGATCAATAAACTTCGGGTTTAATCGTGTAGTTCCGATGGATCCTAATCGTCTTTCGGTCTCAAATCACCATCTAAATTCCAATTTAGGTTTCTTGTCTTTCGATCTCAAACCCTAAATTGGATCTAATCGATTCGCATCAATCAGAATAAGTACAACATGATTAAACCACAATCTAATTCAGAAATCATTCGAGAGATACCAAGAACAAGCCTATTTCTGCATTGTCGGGACAATCCCAACCCTAGAACAGGAAATCTAGCAACTCATGGAAAAGGACATGCTTGATTGAATCAAATTCGGCAAGATAAACAATGGACAGTAGAAACAACAAAGGAAAATTACCAAATTTTGATGAATCGAACAAAACGATCTTCAAGAATCCCCAATCTCCAAAGCTTCCAAATAGGTCTCACCCTATGTCAGATTTTCAGCCCCCCAAACTAGACTAAAAAACTCCAACCTTTCGAATCCCTCCTAGTGTTTAGAAAAGAAAACGAATTTAATTCGGAACCCATGAAACCACTCGGTCGAGTGGTTTCTTCACTCGGTCGAGTGGACTCTGAAAAGCAATGCTTGTAACACACTCGACCAGAGGGAATCTCGAGTGATTTCTGCACTCGGTCAAGTGGCTTCTGGCTTGATCATCCTGATTTCACTCTGGGACCACTCAATCGAGTGGTTTCTAGGGGTTAAGTTTGGTCGAGCACTCGAGCCTGCTTCGCTTCTTTTGGTACGTCTCCTCGATTCCATCCATGTAGCTCATCTTTGACAACTTCTAGGCTTACCATAGAGCCCTGAATCATTTCTTCCTCCTTAAGCTCTTGAATCGGCATCAAAATCGCTCTGAAACACCTGAAATCATAACAAACGAGCGGTAGACATCGATTCCACCAAATTAAACCAAAAAGAGCCAAAAAATATATAATACTTAACTCAAAGGCCCTAAATGCGATGCAAACATGCCCTATAATCATCGCTAAATAGATGCTATCAAAATATCCCATACTTAACCTTGCTTGTCCCCAAGCAAGACTAAGACAATAATCACAAAATAGAATCTACTATTTCAAAATATTTGGCGAATGACGTCCTAGCATATCAATTATCATAGCCAACAAACAAGCTTTACTAGCTCTTCAAATCTCAACCTCAAAACTCATCATCCACAAATCTTGAACAATCTCAATAATCTCCGTCGTTTGGAATTATGCACACAACAAAATCATGAGGACTTTAAGGTTATAATGGGGCTAAGATAAAAACAGTTAGGTATGGAAAATTTCAAGCCATGTGGTGCTAAAATCTGGGAAAAAGGATCATGCAAGAACAACCGAAAAAACACCCACTTCAAAGAATCAACTCATACCAATCCACCAAATAAACTCCATCACAACAACTCTTTCATCTTCACTTTTGTCAAACACTTCAAAAAATTATGTTTTTTTTTCTTTCTTGACTTTCAATTTTTTTTTCTTCATTCTCTAGTCTTGACACTGTTTTACGCAAATACAAACATTTGTGATGAATGCTCCCAATTACTAAGTGTCTTGACCATCTCACTTTGCACTTCTTCCTACTTGTGTGAATTTTATTGTCCACAAGCAGGATCGGGTACTAACCGTATTTTTTCTTTCTTGACTTTTGCACAAGAGTGAATTTTATCCTTCTCTTCTCTCTCTCTCTCTCTCTCTTCTTTTTCTTCTTTCAATCACAATGAAGAGAAATCATCTCATACTTGAAGCACATCCACACAACAAAATACACTACCATGACCCAAAAACCCGGATTGGGGAAAGGCAAATAGCGAGCTATGAAAATCTTGTGGAGCTACCAAAGAAACAAGCTTCTAAGGCTCAGAAGGCTTGAAGCGGATGGACAAATGCAAGGGTAGGTAAGGATAAATGGGCTGACAAACTGCCTCCATCAAATTTCAACTTATGCACATAAACCAAATAATGCGGTAACAAGCTCGAGTATCCAAGTATGAGGCGAGATATACACATAATCGAGCAAGAGGATATACATGCTATCTATTCAAACAAGCCAACAACTCAATGCTGAAGCAATCATCAAATATTCTAACCACCACGGCATTCCAGAATCATAGTTACGTCCAAAAGTTCAAAAGGAGAAAGATTCATGACCCATGATAAAAATATATACATGACACTGATGATAATAATAAAAGTGCAGACTCTAAATCGAAACAAAAAACAAAAGGAAAAAGACACAAATAGTACACCAAATGTGAAGTTCAACCTATCCCATACTTGAATGAAACATTGTCCTCGATGAAATCAGAAAAAAAAAAAAGATAGAGATAGGGAACTCACAATTTGGTGATTAGCGCGGAGGGCAAGTGTCTAGAAAGTATCTGACTCGCCCACGACCGAGTCATCAGCAACCTTATCATTTGAGTCGTTATGCTCTTTCTCCTCTCCCTCTTCAGAGTCCTCTTGATTCTCCTCTTCTTGTCTAGACTACAAGTTGCGTATTTGAGACTCTAAAGAATCAAACCGCCCATCAATGTAGCTTCGTAGCTGACCAAACTAGTGGTCGAAGTAAGCTCTGTCGATGGCAAACTGAGGAGGCTCACTAGTCTCAATGTCCATGTAATCACTAGCATTGGGGGCACGAGAGATCCTGGAGGGCCCAACAGCATCAGAAGGCTGTGCAGCTGCAGCACCGTAGAGAGTATCCAAGTGGGCCGAAATCACTTCATACCAATTGTGTGCATTATGGACCGTCAGGTGCGGTGGAATGGGGAGTGGTAAATGACGCTTTGCTGGAGACCTATATGTAAAAGAGACCGATAACCCTCGAATAGTAAGTAGCTAGCAACGCTCGAGCTCCTGAAGGGACCACTCAGATATAGTGTCGAGCTGCTCATATGCGGAAATGTTTATACCTACAACAATTGCTAACATGGAAACTAGCCCTTCCCCCTGTTGTGAGCTGAATCCGCCATGTCTTTATACATATTTTAGTTCCATATTCTTTACATTTTGCATATTTCGGGTTGGGAATATGTCAAATTTATGTAGTATATGCTTATTTTGTCAGAAATGGAGATCTACATAAGTTTCTGTTTAATATTGCAGAATATGGAACCATTCCGGGAGAAAATCAAGAAGCAAGAACCGGAGCACAAAGCTACTCGACATCGACAAGCCCTTGTCGATCTCGACAAGACATGCCTAGACACCAGCCAGCATCGAGGAGCCTATGTCGAGAAACTAAAGACGAAGAACCCGACTCCACACCCTACTCGATATCGAGTACGGCTACTCGAGGTCGACAAAGACATGGAGCCAGGACCAGGCACCTCGAGAAGACTTGCCCGACCAGCCAAGCCAGACCTAGTCGACGTACAATTCTACTCGATGTCGACTAGGGGTCCTCGAGATCGACGAGCGCCAAGAGCCATTTCCGAGTCTGTCGAGGACCAGCTAGCCGAGGCGACGAAGCCGAGCCAGTCGACGTCAATCCTACTCGAGATCGACTAGACCTTTGTCGAGATCGAGGAGACTTCCAGAGACACGTGACGCAGTTTAATCAATTCTACTCGACTTGGGATTGCTTGGGCACAAAGATTGCTAATTCTATCCGAAACTATCAAAGATCTATCGTGAAGAGAAGAAGTCCTATCCATGGAAGACTTTAGATTCTATTTCTATTTTAGATTTAATTATGTTGTTGCATTTATTTATCCTTAAGCATTTTAGATATAGTTTTAGATATAGATAAAGATTTCTATCCTTGAGTAGCAAGGTTTAGAAGCCTATAAATAAAGCCCATGTGGCTGGTTTTAGGAATGATAAAATCTTATTCCAATTCAATTTCAGTAGGAGAAGTAGAGAGAGAAAGTGAGCGGACGATTGGGGTTGTGAAGCGAGAGCGGAATTGGCTTCAAGCGGTTGTAAACTTTGGTTTAGTTTAATGCAAATTGTTTTCTTTCAATCGATGATGTCTGAGTTTGCGATGAAGCGCAAGTAATCCACCCACTTCTAGGGTTGGGGCGAGCCCGGCGATAGCCATGCATAACTGAGGTAAAGATCCGACCTTTAACATGTTTTGACCATTTTCCTACTTGTTTATGTGTTTATTGCCCATCTAATGGAGATCCAGGCTAACAACTTGGATTGTAAACATAAAATCAGTAGAGACAATTAGGGTTTCTTGAAAGAGTTGTCTAATTGTTGGAAAAAGGCGAAAGCTTAGTCCTTTGATACGATTCACATGATTATCTGTTCGATTCTACCTTATGCATGCTTGGTTATCGTTGTTGCAAACCCCAATCTTGGAAGTCTTTTACATTAAGTTTAGTTCGAAATCCCAAAAGCATTTGTTCTTTATTTTTCGTTCGTTTTATTTTCTGTCTTTCTACTCGATATCGAATAGCACTCGTCGATATCGAGTGAACTGATCCTCGACCAAGTCGTTGTAGCTTACTGTGTGCAGGTAATCGACAAGACCCAACTCGAAATCGACCAAGACTCTACTCGATATCGAGTAGGCCTTGTCGAGATCGACTAGCCCAGTGCTTGTGACTGCTACTCTGTTCGACTGTGCCTGACCCCTATCGACTAACCCTTAGTCGAGGTCGAGTGCCACTGCTGTCGACTTCTGCGAGATTTCTCCGCTGCCTAGGATCCGCTGACACACTTCCTCGTGGATCGATCCTGACTTCCCACTGCTACATCGGGAGGAAGTCTTGTAATTATTTGTGTGGGCAGAATCTGGTTTGATTTATTTTGTTATATTTCATACTCGATTTTCCTCCTACAACAAATTGGCGATGTTGCCGGGGAAGCAATCATTCGCGCCTTAGGTAGTTAGAAACTCACGTCTACCTTGAAGCTACTTGCAGGTGTATGCGCCGTTCTGGTCAACCACCTAAGTTTGACGCCTTAGACGAACCGGAACGCCTTTTACACATCAGAGCTAAACTACAAAGAGCCATGGCGGCCGCAGAAACACACGAACATCTGATTGCCAGGCTTACAAGGGAACTAGCCGCTAAAGATGCTGCTATCGCCCCTGAGAAAGCAGCAAGGGAACAAGCAGAAGCTGAGCTTGCCCAATATCGAATTACTGTAGAGGATTATATGCATCCCACTCTCGTCGTGACTGAATCGGCGATTCTAATCCCTGAAAAATCTTTTGAAATTCGCACTCAGTTGCTTATAGAGCTTAAAAATAATTCTTTTTATGGCAAATTTAATGAGTGTCCTCTTGAACATATTACCAATTTTTCTGACATGTGTCGTACTCTTGCTGAAGGTACAACCTTGGAATATGTCAAGATGAAAGCTTTCCGCTGGTCTCTCGCTGGGCCTGCACTGAAATGGCTTGAAGGGCTAAAGCCAAGATCTCTTACAACATGGGCCCAAGTAGAGAAAGAATTTCTGAACAAATTCTTCCCACCCGCCAAGACAGCACTCCTCCGCCAGAAAAATCACCGCCTTCAAACAGAAGCCTGGGGAACCGCTAGCAAAGGCATGGGAACGCTACAAAGAACTGCTGCGATCTTGCCCTACTCATGGACAGCCACCCTACGTCATTCAGGAGATCTTCTTGAATTCTCTTGATCAAGTCACTAATGACATGATCCATTAGTACACTCGCTATGAGTATCTGACGATGCCACCAATTGACGCTTGGGGTGTGCTAGACAAGCTCACCAACTATGACAACAAATATGGGTCTACTGCAAACTATGAAAGGAACTCCTACGCCAGGCTAGCACCATCTATGCCACTCTATGAGCCAGCGAAGGAGATTGACCCAGATGTCAGGGAGCAGTTCTAAAGAGACCAGAATCGCAGGCTCCTCAAACAAGTCAAATATCTGTCTGTCAACCAGCCTTGCATCGAATGCGGATCACAGCGGCACACCACTACTGAGTGCCCACACACTGAGCAAGTCAGGATGGCAGAAACACATGATGAGGCAGCCTACACTGGGGTCCAAATCGCTACAAGGGAGATCAAAGGTCCTATCAACAACAATGGAACCAAGGTCCTTCTAGGAACCCTCCACCCTACAGAGCTCCAGGACATCCAGAAAAGGATCAAAAGAAGGACGATCTACAGCTGATCCTTGATGAGATGCGCCGAAATCATGCACAGAACCTGCAGGCTACAAACACCATCAACAATCAGCTCCAGCATGTCAACACAAAATTTGTAGAGCTAGATATCTGGAAAAAGGGCATTGAAACTCAGATGGGACAAATCGCTGCAGAGATCCCACGACCGTCCGGACAGCTCCCTGGGCAAACAGAACCAAATCCTAAAGGGAAAACGGGACACGTCGCAGCTATCAAACTCAGAAGTGGGCATCAATTACACGAGCCAGAAGTCGGGAAACAGCAAGGAAAGGCAGAACAACAACTCGAGACAGAGCAGAGTCTACTTGATCTCGAGGACACTGTACTCGACATCGACAAGGAACTACTCGACACAGACCAGAAACTGAGCTCGGACTCCACTGAGAAGCCCAACAACTCGAGGTCGACAACCCAAGTCGAGATCGACGAGCCCCTGGTCGAGATCAAGGAGAACCTAGCCGACGTCGACGACTCTGCAACACCTTCAACAATTGATCTGGCTCCGAAGCAGAAAAAGCCACTGCCTTTCCCTTCCAAGGCACAAAAAGATCCCACTGCAGGTAGGTTTAACAGATTTGTTAATATGCTGCAAGAACTGAACTTTTCTATTTCTTTTACAAAAGCCCTGCAAGAGATGCCTGGATATGTCAAGTTTTTGAAGGAAATCCTGAGCAAGAAGCGATCCATCTCAGAGATCGCAGACGAATGCAAAGTACTCCACTTCCCTGAAAAGAGACCTGACCCTAGTAAGTTTTCTGTTACTGTGGGTGTTGGACAATATAAATATGATTCTCTGTGCGATTTAGGAGCAAGTGTGAGCATCATGCCTCTATCAATCTGGCGGAAGGTCAAAATAGGATGCATAGAACCTGTGGATGCCAAGCTTTACATGGCCAACAATACAGTAGTCATCCCTACAGGTATAGTTGAGAATGTCCCCGTCCAGGTCGGTAAATTCTTTGTTCCACCTGATTTCCTTATCATAGAATATGTTGAAGATCCTACTAGCCCTATTATTCTTGGTAGACCATTCTTAGCTAATGCAGATGCCATAATTAGTGTCAAGAATCGATCGCTCACCTTCACTATAGGAAATGAGGTTTTGGATTTCTCTTTTGGCCCTGCAAAAGAGGAAATTTCATGGCTGGAGGTGAAAAGCATCAGTAACCACGGGACTCGGCAAACAGCGGAGGAAAGCGCCAACACTGTACTCGAGGTCGACCAAGCCAACTCGATCTCGACTAAGCTTCTACTAGATCTCGACAAGACCTTGTCGATGTCGACAACTACTGCTGAGCCAGAGACTTGCCCATAGCCTAAGTATGGGGTCCCTATACTCGAGGTTGACCAGCAGTACTCGATCTCGACTAGCCCCAAGCCCAAAGATTTCTGTTTTGGGTCCGAAAAGGTAAGTTCAGGTATGAATCCTACTCCCCCTCAGTCCATAAAGAAATTTTTTAATAATTTAAGGGGAGATAATACACCATGGCGAGAGAATATGCGAAAACTAAGAGCTGAAAAGAAGAAGAAGAAAGAGAAGGGAGATGATGCAAGCAACCACCTGTCAGCTCAGCTTGCATACTACCATCAGGACCTAGATGATCCAGATGAAGGGCCAAGAATGAGCAGGCCCCACAATAATGGTCCTTGAGCACAAACGGAGAAGTCGGCCTAGCGACTCTAAAATCTAGAGCATGTATATAGAACTTTATGAACTTTTGGGACTTTTGAACTTTTTGGTTTTTGGTTTTTGTTTTTAGTTTTGGTTTTATGTCTTTTAGAATATTTCATGTGGATAGTCTTGTTTCTTGTGCAATCTAACACTTTTAGGTCGGCAAATCATATGAGGATCGCGAAAAGTGGAATAGGAAGTCCCTGAAAACCAGTCAGAATCGACGAAGGCCAAGTCGACAACGACAAAGAGGAGCATCCCAGACACTACTCGATATCGAGTAGGCCAACTCGACATCGACAAGCCACTAGAAGCTCCTCGACTTCAGAAACCACTGGACGCAGAAAAGCTACTCGAGATCGAGTAAGAGTACTCGATATCGACGAGCAACCTACTCGACATACACTGATCCGCCCTCCTCGATGTGTTATCCTGTGAGTTCCTTCCTTTACTCTTGTTTCTATTTATACAGTGAGGACACTGTAAATTTTAAGTATGGGGTGGGGGAAGGGCTTACTTTATGCATATTTGATTTTATTTGACATTATATATGTGCATTATTTCTTTAAATTGCTACATGGCTATTTTGGAATGCATTATTGATTTATGTGCTTATATGCATGTTTTCCAAAATTTGAGAAAAATGACACCCATTTAAAATTTTGATTAGTGTCATAGAAGCTTTATTGAACTCGACGATGCAAAATTGGATTCATTAGAGATATAGCATGAAATTGCCTAGTAAAGGGAAGTCATAATGAATTGCATATTTTCTTGAAAACCATGAAAGGAGGTAAAAATTGAAGTTGCTTTTGACATGTTGCATGATAAGATGATGGAGGACCTTATATTTCCATATAATGCTCATTGTTTGAAATCCTAGCCATACCTATGCTTATGCATCACAAAGCTATAATATGCCTTATTTCAAATATTGCTCCACATGATCTAAACATTGCCATTCTTTACCCTATCCGGGGATTATGTTGAGAATGATGTTACATTATGGAGATGTTATATGGCGTTTGTGTTGTGATTATTATCAGTATTGAAGTTTGGCAGGAAATTGTTTGAAATATATGGAAAATTTAATGAGTGAAAGAAAATCCAATCACCTCAGGAGATAAAGGTAGATTGACCCTGCTCTCTGAGATAATAGTTTGGAGAGATGGGACACATTGTGAGGAGTCCAAAGCACTAAGTATCCGGGGCCATTCATGACACCCATGTTTGCGACTCGCGAGAAGGCAGTGCTGAGGTTAGAGAGGTAAAAGCATTATTGAGAAAAACATTATGAAAGGTGATGAATGTTATGAAGAAGGAATGTGGAAATTCAGTTTGGAAATACTCCATTTCCCCGGATCATTTAGCACCACATTGCCCAAAAATTGCCCACCTTTAGCCTCTTACCAAATCTGCTCCTTATTTGAGCTTAAATTAAAGTCCTCTTGATTATTAATGCTTTGTCACGAATGAATGTTTTGCATAACCCTCCTTTTGTGAGTAGATGTTGCTTTTGTATATTTGCACATACATGAATCTGTGACACAAGTACCTTTTCGAGGATGGTAATTGATTGCAGGGACATATAAGAATGAATCTAATATGTTAAGAGTTTTGATTTCTTCCACTGAATGACAAATAAAAGTATTGCTTGAGGACAAGCAAGCTTAAGTATGGGGTGTTTGTTGTGAGCTGAATCCGCCATGTCTTTATACATAATTTAGTTCCATATTATTTACATTTTGCATATTTCGGGTTGGGAATATGTCGAATTTATGTAGTATATGCTTATTTTGTCAAAAATGGAGATCTACATAAGTTTCTGTTTAATATTGCAGAATATGGAACCATTCCGGGAGAAAATCAAGAAGCAAGAACCGGAGCACAAATCTACTCGACATCAACAAGCCCTTGTCGATCTCGACAAGACATGCCTAGGCACCAACCAGCATCGAGGATCCTATGTCGAGAAACTAAAGACGAAGAACCCGACTCCACACCCTACTCGATATCGAGTACGGCTACTCGAGGTCAACAAAGACATGGAGCCAGGACCAGGCACCTCGAGAAGACTTGCCCGACCAGCCAAGCCAGACCTAGTCGACGTACAATTCTACTCGATGTCGACTAGGGGTCCTCGAGATCGACGAGCGCCAGGAGCCATTTCCGAGTCTGTCGAGGACCAGCTAGCCGAGGCGACGAAGCCGAGCCAATCGACGTCAATCCTACTCGAGATCGACTAGACCTTTGTCGAGATCGAGGAGACTTCCAGAGACGCGTGACGCAGTTTAATCAATTCTACTCGACTTGGGATTGCTTGGGCGCAAAGATTGCTAATTCTATCCGAAACTATCAAAGATCTATCGTGAAGAGAAGAAGACCTATCCATGGAAGACTTTAGATATTATTTCTATTTTAGATTTAATTATGTTGTTGCATTTATTTATCCTTAAGCATTGTAGATATAGTTTTAGATATAGATAAAGATTTATATCCTTGAGTAGAAAGGTTTAGAAGCCTATAAATAAAGCCCATGTGGCTGGTTTTAGGAATGATAAAATCTTATTCCAATTCAATTTCAGTAGAAGTAGAGAGAGAAAGTGAGCGGCCGATTGGGGTTGTGAAGCGAGAGCGGAATTGGCTTCAAGCGGTTGTAAACTTTGGTTTAGTTTAATGCAAGTTGTTTTCTTTCAATCGATGATGTCTGAGTTTGCGATGAAGCGCAAGTAATCCACCCACTTCTAGGGTTGGGGAGAGCCCGACGATAGCCATGTATAACTGAGGTAAAGATCCGACCTTTAACATGTTTTGACCATTTTCCTACTTCTTTATGTGTTTATTGCCCATCTAATGGAGATCCATGCTAACAACTTGGATTGTAAACATAAAATCAGTAGAGACAATTAGGGTTTCTTGAAAGAGTTGTCTAATTGTTGGAAAAAGGCAAAAGTTTAGTCCTTTGATGCGATTCACATGATTATCTCTTCGATTCTACCTTATGCATGCTTGGTTATCGTTGTTGCAAACCCCAATCTTGGAAGTCTTTTACATTAAGTTTAGTTCGAAATCCCAAAAGCATTTGTTCTTTATTTTTCGTTCGTTTTATTTTCTGTCTTTCTACTCGATATCGAATAGCACTCGTCGATATCGAGTGAACTGATCCTCGACCAAGTCGTTGTAGCTTACTGTGTGCAGGTAATCGACAAGACCCAACTCGAAGTCGACCAAGACTCTACTCGATATCGAGTAGGCCTTGTCGAGATCGACTAGCCCAGTGCCTGTGACTGCTACTATGTTCGACTGTGCCTGACCCCTGTCGACTAACCCTTAGTCGAGGTCGAGTGCCACTGCTGTCGACTTTTGTGAGATTTCTCCGCTGCCTAGGATCCGCTGACACGCTTCCTCGTTGATCGATCCTGACTTCCCACTGCTGCATCGGGAGGAAGTCTTGTAATTATTTGCGTGGGCAGAATCTGGTTTGATTTATTTTGTTATATTTCATACTCGATTTTCCTCCTACAACACCCCCCCCGAGCGATAGCGGTCGTATGCTCGACCTCTTTCAACCACCAATACAACATTGTATACCCCAGATTTACGGGTTGGTCATGTAATGCACTATACAAAGCTCGCTACTCGAGTGCTCCCAAGCAACCTTGACTCCCTTCTCTTGCAAAAACAGTACTCGCGAGGAGGTGGTGGAACAATCGGATAGAAGAATGTAAACAAGATGAACTCTTTGCTCTATCCGCCCGGTAAATAGGTTCACGAGTCAACTCGAACCAAAATCTATTCCGATCCACCTTCCCCAAGGGTAGCTTTGGGCCAGCATTAATGAGGTCGAACGCAGCGCAAAACCTATCCATAGTAACTGAATAATTCGCATTCCCCAGTCGGAACCTTACCGGGCCTCCCTCATATTTGATTGTGCAAACGAGCCCCCTAATTAGCTGAGGGCAAGAGGGTAGCTGACAGTTCCAGATAGCCCGAAGGGAGAGCATGTCGATGAGAAAGTTCATATCCTCCAAAAGTCCCAATCATTCAAGGACTCTAGGGTTCATGAATTGGGTCGGACAAACGGCCTGATCCTTCACCTATGAGTACAACTTCCTTTGCTCAGAAGTGGCAAGACGGAGAGGTGGTTGGTCACCCATGGAAAAACTTCCAGCAAAGAGAGTGAGCAACTCGATACAAGCAAGCAAACATCATCAAGGACTACACATCATGAACTCCATACTTGAACTTTTGCACTTCAACATATATGATCAAATAAAAATCCATGCACAAAGCTCCAACAAGACATATATCTACTCAAGAACACCATTAAGCAACTTCAAACAAGGGAGTACAAAGAAGTACTCTCATGGAAATCGAACTCCCACAATTCACACAAGACCAACAAAAGTATAACAATTGATACACACATACCCCATAACAAGAATCTGAAGTAAACCATGGAGTACAAAATCACCCAAGAACATCATCAAGCTCAATAAATTTTCAACACTCTCATTAAACCACAACAAGCCAAAGTGATGAGCTATTTCAAAAATTCAAACAAGCCACAAGATTATTGGAATTCACACATGACTTACAAAATTTCAAAAGCATATCCCTACCACATTCATCAAAATTCAACCACATTTCTACATTTACCACCAACATTCAAATTCATGAGATGCATGAGAACAAATTCACCCATAAACTCATCCAATCCTCAAAGCCCCAATTTTCCCCAATTGAATCACCACAAACCCTAACAATTTCAATTCCTCAAAACAACCACTCAAACCTCAAATTAATTGAAAAAGTAACCAAATCTGAGCAAAAGAGATTAGAAGAGGAGGAAACTTACCAAGTCCTTGAAGAAAAAGAGGAGAAAACAAAGACTAGAAATGGAAGAAAGAGGAGAAGAGAAGAGCTGCTGGGTTGGCGTTGGCGGCTGCAGGGGTTAGACCATTTCTTCGCAATCGCCCAAGAGAGTTCCCATGTCACGAAAGCAAGGAACAATTATGCTGCAAAACAAACCTAAAAAAATATGTATGTGGGGCGGTGTCTGATCGAAGCGCTACGCAATATAATCTCAAACAAGCAAATACATACACACGCTAGTCCTAATAAAGATGCTTTTAGATGCAAGGCGGAATATTAACACACTAACATGCTCTTAAGATCAAGTGTGTAATAATAATAAGGCCTTAGCACAGATACCAAGTGGTATATCTCTCTCCTACCTCCACCCCCTTTCAATAGGGCGGAGGCTGGCCAGCTCATGAATGCATTCCATTATAATCGGGCGGCCCACAAGCCCAACCCGTAACCACAATAAAAAAAAAGCCCACATGCAGCTTTTGCAATCATGCTCATAATATATGTAAAGGAAGTTCCATATGACTTGATGACTCAGGACGAGACCCGATGAGACTGGGTCGACCTATGACCTTAACAAAGACTCTAGTTACTTCACAGATAACGAATGCTTAATCATGAGTGCAATCCAAGCAGGATACTACATGGCATGTTTTATAGGCGTATGAACACCTAGTATGCACATGGCTACAAGCAAGGAGTTCTTTTCGTCTCTGATTTTCTCCGCTTCTTACAATTGTTTATTCATATGATGGATCAGATTCCGCTTCAGTAGGAACTCTGGATAGAGAAGATGACGCGGAGGCCCTTGATCATCATCAGTTTCTTACAATTGTGTATCTGATCGATCCAATTCGATTCGTTTTGTTTTCGTGGGTTGAGATTTGCTACATTTGTTGCCTTTATTGTGTATACCTTGGTGACTTCTTTTTATGGTTTTCAGATGGATGCGTGATGACTGATGACCTATTTTTCTCAACTCTATACATCTATCGAGTTCGTTTATATAGCTTGTTCATTTATTCTGCTTGGCCTGACTTCGGTCATCGAAGTTCCAGGGGAGCATGAGAAGTTTGTATAATGCATTGACAACTTTGACTGTCTTTACAGTTCCAGGGCCTGACTTCGATCATCGAAATTTGTTTAACACAACCTTTATAGTTTATACAATTAAATCCACTTAGACTGTCTTTATAGTTTATACAAAATAAAGAGTTAGACCGGGTCCAACTCTTTATTTAAATCCACATAGGCTCTCTCACGAATTTGGAACTTTAGAATCCTTGTTCATCACTTGGGGACTCAGATGGTTCAGGAAATATACTCCATGGTCCAATTTCATCAAATCGACAAAAACGAAATAAAAAACTTTGCAATAGGATTACAGTGTTCAAATTCGTAATTGGAATGGTGTGGGTGAAAGAGGGAGGAAGATCATTTAAAAAAAGGGAGAAAAATAGTGCATGATATTGGTTTTGAACGAAATATAATGCGTAGTATTGAATATCCATATTTTACGGCCATGGGTAAAATCTTATAAAAAAACATCGATATCTAATGGAAGTTAGTAAATACTATGTTAAGCATATATTGTTACACTCCATCGGTATCATATGTTCTAATCTTGGTCTTGTAAGATTCTTTACCTGTCATGTAATTTGTTTTGTCCATCATGTATCATATTCCAGGTGTCATGTTAATTAGTGATGTTTATGGATAAGTTCATGACACAGGGAAGGACAAGGAGGTCACAACGACGACCGAGTTTGGAGACACGGGGATGGACAAGGGAGGTGTGTCGGATGCACCTCCAAAGAAAATCGAAAAGGTAATTAGGATCCCTCTGACTGTCATGTCAACTGCAATATGTAACATGTAATTAATTGATAACTGTCATGTAATATGAAATATTCATTGTGGTGTACTGATTACAGGACAAGGCGGGTTTTCGAGCCATTGAAGGTGATGGTGGAGGAAGGCGTTTGTTGCACCCGATTTCATCCCACTGCACCCAATTCCCACATCATATAATCAGAACCAGCTTGAATAGAATTTTGGGTTTGGATTGCGGGTGCCTCGTGTTTCTTTGAAAGCTTGCAACCTACTTGCCCAAATTGCTTTGTTTTTAGCAGGGATTGTCTACGCGGGTTTTCGCTACATTGGAGAGATGTGCATCTCAAATTTGAAGGCTCTGGCTCGGAGGAAGATGAGGAAGACGAGAAGAAGAATGACACTGCTGCTTCTAATGGGGTTGCCCATAGTAAAGGTAGCAGTTCAGAATCTGAAGGCTCTGGCTCGGAGGAAGATTAAAATCTGCTTCATTTTTCTTGCCTCTTCCTTTGGGTTTTACAGGGACATGGATGAAAACGAGTATGACCAATTTTATTTCAAATCACTAACAATAGGCCTTTTTAGTCAACTTGAGTTGCTAATAAGTGTTTCCAAGTGCATCATAAGTGACAAAAAAATGCACCGATCAGTAGTATCCATGGGTAAAATCTTGTAAAAAATATATTAATATGTAATGGAAGTGGGTAAATCTCATACATGTCATGTAAAAAAATTCATGTGTCACATAAAATAATTCACATGTTAAGTAAACGATTCACGTGTTAAATAAACAATTCACATGTTAAGTAAAATAAATTATGTGTCATGTAAATCCAGTATGGGTGTAAAATATGGATATATATGATATTATATTTCTTTTATTTCTAGTTTGTTATTTTTTTATATATTATGTTTCTAATTTTTAGGGTTCCACCCTGGTTTCCGACAAGTTTCAATTCTCCTTCTCCGGTAACCTTGCAAGATCAAACTAAGTGGTTCAAAGATTAATCTAATTGGTGACTTGCGAGATCTCTTAAATGTTGCTTGACGTCCATACCCTTGTCATGGATTTGTGTTTACATTTGAATGTCATTCAGGGTGCAACTATGGATCAACTCATGACAGTTCAGACCCCTATCATGGATTTGTGTAGATATGTATTATAAGGTATCGTGCGTTATCACTACATATGTAGTCATATATGAGTTTCCGTAAACAAAGCTCTTTGTAGTCATTGAATGAAAATCAAGTAAATTCAAAATTTTGTCTCGTACGGTGTAAGAATATATTAACACGATGTAACGGCCCGGGATTATGATTCCCGAGTTGCGTTTCGAGGGATGAAACCCCTCGTTAGGATCTTGCGCCCCGAGTACAGGTTGAAGGTTTGAAATTTTACTCTAACGTTTTCAAGTGGGATTTCATACCCAAAATTCGAAGGGATTGTTGGAATCCCCGGGGAAGTCCCTTGTACATGTCATAAGTCTAAGCGTGAAAAACTAATAGTCATGCAAATAACGGGATCAAGGTGTAATACAAGAGAGTGACACGGCAGAGCCGAGTCAAAACCAAATCAATAAGTGTATTTATCGAAATCTAATAGGCGAGGTTAGTGAGGTTAGACCACATCTTTGCAATCGCCCAAGAGAGTTCCCACGTCACGGAAGCAAGGAATAATCATGCTGCAAAACAAACCAAAAAAAATATGTATGCGGGGCGGTGTCAGATCGAAGCCCTACGCAATATAATCCCACACAAGCCGACACATACACACGCTAGTCCTAATAAAATTGCTTCTAGATGCAAGGCATAATATTTACACACTAACATGCTCCTAAGATCAAGTGCATAAATATAATAAGGCCTTAGCACAGAATACCAAGTGGTATATCCCTCTCCTACCTCCACCCCCTTCCGATAGGGCGGAGACTGGCCAGCTCGTGAATGCATTCCATTATAATCAAGCGGCATGCATGCCCAACCCGCTCCACAATAAAGCCCGCATGCATCTCATAATATAAGGAAGTTTTATGACTCAATTGACTCAAGACGGGACTCGATGGGACTAGGTCATCCTATAACCTTAGCAATGACTCTAGTTACTTCACATATAACGGTCGTTCTGTTTACAAAAGCAATGAGTAAACGAATGCTCAATCATGAGTGCAATCCAAGCAGGATACTACATGACATGCTTTATTATAAATGCAATCACCTGGTATGCACATGGCTACAAGCAGAGAGATCTCTTTTCAAATCTGAGTGAGCTCATTTAGGAACTCACTTCGCTATGCAGAACAGAATAATAGAAGGTCCACCATACATCATTCATAATTTCAAGGTATTACCTAGATACACATCATAACATTCCATAAGACCATATTATTCTCATCATTCCATTCAACCACATTCATATATTTGCAATAATGCTCATATATCCGCATGATCATATATCTCCAAAGTTCATCATATTAATCATAGCTCATAAGGCATAAGTGAAACAATACGAAATTCCAACATCTCATCATGCCGTTAGTCATTCATGCCATTAATTCACAGAATCATGCTATTAGTCAACCAATCACATCAACATGCTAGTTAGTCATCGATCATATCAACTTCCCAAGTTAGTCTCGAAATTCGTTTCCAAAACAGAGTCAACATTAGAGTTCCCGACCTTTGAAAATACCCATCAAGTTCATTTTCCAAAACCCGAGTTACAAATCATTAGTCAAATCCACAATTCATTTTATTGAGGAAATCCGATGTGGTCAAACCATTTTCCCAAAACTCCTTTAAAATCTCAAGTTAGATCATTAATCATTCAAATCGCTTTCTCAAATCATCCAAAAACCCATTTATAAAACATTACCCTTTAATCAACTTATTTTATTATTTTATCAAAACCATCTGACAAGGTTAGGGTATTTCCAAAATTCCTCATTTAAATTTATTAAATCAATTTCCATTTACCAAAACAAGTCTCAAACTTTAAAACATTTTCCAAATTTTTTTCCGTTTTAAAATCCAAGTCCAATAATATTATATTTCTAAATCTCAATAATAATGTTATATTTTTAATCCTCATTAATAATATAATATTTTATATGCCATTTATTACACATTTTATATCGAAAATACATTAGTCTTAAAAACCATCTTTAAATACATTTTAGGCCCAAGAGACAAGAAAGGTCCAAAAACCTTTGTAAACATTCAGAACCGGCCCACAATACAAGACCCATTCCCATTTAAATGAACCGAACCGGTTTTAGTTAAACAAATAGCTGAACCGAACCCAAAAAATAAGAAAGTCAGAACCGGACCAATTGACACTGTTCATCCCCTTCCCCTTGAAATCTACAATCGACGGGAAAAAGAAGGGAATGAAGGAAACTTCTCGCCGGCGATGACTGGCGGATCCGACTACCTTCCCGACACCATTGAACAAGGAATCAGACAAAGAAAGGGGAGGAAAAGAGGTTCTCACCGAGGATTCAAAGTCGGGCGTGTCAGGCTTCGTCGGAGTTCAATTCAAGCTCGTCGAAGACTTGATGGGGCTCGTCGAAGGTAGGTCTTCTCCGGTATCAGCCTAGAAAGGTTAGAGGAAGGTCAAAAGAGGGACCTTTGGTTGATAGGAGGTGAAAGGAGGAAGAACGAACGAAATGGAGCCTTACCATTCTCCAAATTCGGAAGAGGGCGCGCGGGAGGAAGGCATCGGTGCTCCGGGGGCGTATGGCGGCGCTGCTGCTGTTGGTGGCTCCGAGGAGGCGTCGAGGGAGTGGTGGTCGGTGCTGCTTCTGCGCCCGGGGAAAAAGGAGGAAGCAAGGAGGAGTGGTGGTGTTTGGGCTCGCTGTTTACCCGGATTACAGAGGAATAGGAGGTGGAGCCGTGGCCTGTGGTGGTGAGGAGGTGGTGGCGGAGGCTGGGGAGTGTGGTGGTGATTGGCGGCAATGAGGGAGTTTTAGAGCACAATGCTCTCGGCAACCCAAAGAGAAAGGTAAGGGAGGATGTGATAGGGGCGCTTATTGCATACTTGTCAAGGCCAATTGGAGATGCCACGACCGTGACTAGGATGTTGTGAGAATCCCGGAAGACGCAACCGAGATGATTACAAGATCCTTGGACTCATTAATTTCAAACTTCATCCCCTACCTTGTTTTGGTTTTAGTCTCGGGGACGAGACTGGTTTTTTGAGGTGGATGATGTAAAGGCCCGGATTTTAAAATCTTAATTTTCGGAAAGAAGAAATTAAAAATGAATTTAAATCGGGTTATTTAAAAAACTCTTAAAGCGAGTTCCGGCTAAATTTCGAACTTTTGAAGATCGATATCGTCTCTTTACCTCGGGATTTGAAACAAACTTTGGGATGTCGATATGTTTGTAATTTTGAAGCGTTATTTCGATCGAGTCGGATGAGATTTCTAGAGAGAGCGGGTTTCGAGATTTAATTCCGGGTAATTCACGTTGATTTTTTAGACCACTTGATTTGTCTTATTCCCCCTCCCATTGCTTTCTTTCGGGTCAACAAGTCATATCCCCCTCCCCATTTTGAACTTGCAGGATAATAATTAATATCCTCACCCTGTCTTCTGTGCACTAGATTACAAACACCTTAACACCCTATTTCCTTTATACAACCCCCCTTTTGCCCAACAGGCTCCACGCCTACTCCCTCCCTGCCTAGCTATGAAGGGCCTCACTCATCCCCTCTTTTCTTTCTTCAAACCCAGCTCCCCTTCCCAACAAACCTCTCCCTTCCTTCAAGCTTCCGCCACCACCGTGTTTCACCACCACCACCGCTTCACCACCCCTCCCTTGTTCTCTCCCTTCTGTCGAGGCGCATCAGTAGCCAGGGGCAGCCCAAGACCGAGGCCGCCAGCAAGACACCACCAACGTCTCTGCCTCCTACGACGAGAGCCACCAAACCCTCCGAAGTCGCCGGGAGCTCCTCCCAATCATAACAGGCCGCCGAAGAGCCCTCGACGCCACCTTTCGATGCACCAGCGAGTCACCGAGCATCTTCCTCCCTTGCTTCATTCAATAAACGCCGGTAAGCCCCCCCTCACCTTTTCTAATCGAAAATGACGAAAAGCTCCACCTTTCTCATCGGACACCATCGATCTAGGTATGAGGAGCAATCTCCGCCTCCGACGCAGCTCCGACGGTCCAAATCGCAGCCCCGAGCCACCGGCGACACCGAAAAACTCCGGCGAAGGCCCGACGACCACAAACGAGTCGCGCGAATCCCCTCCGGTGATCTTCGAACCCCGTTCCTGTCCTTGATTCAAATCTGTTTCCCTTCTTGATTGATTGGGTCTGGATTGAGCGTGCGAGACTGAGCGAGGTGCGAGGTCGAGAGCGCGAGATCGGAGAGATCGAGTCAGATCCGGCGAGATCGAGCGAGAGCGTGTGCCTGTGAGCGAGAGGTTGCGATGAGAGAACGAGGGAGACGTGCTGAGTGAGGGCGAGCAGCTGCGAGAGCGCGAAGAGCGAGCAAGGGAAGCGGCGGAGCAGACGCGGGTGGAGTCCGGCCATCAGAGGAACCGGGAGAGAAAAGGAAGAAGACGGTGATGTGTCCTCGTTTGGGCCCCATGGGTTATTTTAAATTATTTAATTTTCCTTCGTTTTGAATCAGTAGAAGAATGGAGAGATGGGCAACTAGGCCGGTTCTTCTTCATTGGGCATTTGGGCCGGACTGATCTGGTTTTTAAAAGAAATGAGATTGGGTCACTTTTATACAATTTGGATCTTTAAGAAAGGGTTTGATTTTGGATTTCAAACAAAATAAGGGAGGGTTTTGGTAATTAAAATAACATGTCGGTTTAGAATATTACACACTATAAAATGATTATTAAGGGTATTTAAGGATATATATTATGACCTTTATATTGTTGGGAAATAAAAATATATTATTGGATTTGAAAAAGAAATTGAAAAAGGTTTTAAAGGTTGAAAATTGTTTTGATGAACGGAGAATTGATTTAATAAAACTAAAAAGGGGATTTTGGAAATATACTAACCTTGTCGGATTTGTCTTGAAATGATAATGAAAGGGTAAGGTTTTATAAATGGATTTTCTGGAAAATTTGAGAAAGCGTTTTGAATGGTGATTTGATCTGACTTGAGGTTTTAAAAGAGTCTTGGGAAATCTTGGAAAAATGAGTTACCTTGCCTAACTTGGTGAATAAATTTGATGACTTGTGTGTGTGATATTATATGCCTTAAGTAACATTAGGAGTAGACCTATTTATATTACTTATATATGTGTTAGGTGATCATCTGTGACATGTTGGCTTCTTTATACCTAGTTGTTGCCTCTTGCTGTTCTGCATCTCCAGGTAAGTCTCTTTGGAGCTTACTCATATTGAATAGAGCTATTCCCTGCTTTAGATGCATGATATACTAGGTGTTTGCATTCATGATCAGCATGCCATGTAGTACCATGCTAGGTTGCATCGATCGTTGAGCATTCTATTTCTCTATGTGTATGTAAACAGAACGGCCGTTATCAGTGAAGTAACTAGAGTCATTGCTAGGGTTATAGGACGACCTAGTCTCATCGGGTCCCGTCCTGAGTCAATCGAGTCATGAACTTCCTTATATTATGAGATGCCTGCGGGCTTTATTGTGGAGCGGGTTAGGCATGCGTGCCGTCCGATTATGATGGAATGCATTCACGAGCTGGCCAGTCTCCGCCCCATCGGAAGGGGGTGGAGGTAGGAGAGGGATATACCACTTGGTATTCTGTGCTAAGGCCTTATTATTATTATGCACTTGATCTTAGGAGCATGTTAGTGTGTTAATATTCCGTAATGCATCTAGAAGCATCTCTATTAGGTATAGCGTATATGTGTGCTTAGGGTTGGGATGCAGAGCTAAAGTGGGCATCGATCTGATCCTGCCCCATATCAATTTTTTAGGTATCCGTTATGTTTACTACTATTGATGCTGATTTGAGTCCATGACCGCTGAGTCTAACATGGCGGAAAAAGAGAGTTGATATTCCAACTTCTCCAATTTAATTACGGCTCGAATTTGAATGGTTGATTTTGTTTTGACCCGGCTCAGCCGTGGCACCCTCTTGTACTAAATCTTGAGTCTACTATCAGCATTACTATTGGTTTTCTACGCTTAGACTTATGACAAGTACAGGGGACTTCCCCGGGGATTCCAACGATCCCTTCGAATTTTGGGTATGAAGTCCCACTTAAAAATGGTATGATAGAATTTCAAACCTTCAACCTGTACTCGGGGCGCAAGATCCTAACGAGGGGTTTCATCCCTCGAAACGTAACTCGGGAATCATAATCCCGGGCTGTTACAAAGATGGTATCAGAGCTGAGGTTGTGTAAACCGAGTATGATAGGTTGAAGTGGTTTTGAAAATGGCCCAAGGTTTTCAAATGGTTTTTCAAAATGTTTTAGAAAGGGCAAAATGAATTTAATATGGCTAACTCAAATGGACTAAATGTGAACTTGACTCAATAAATTTGGTAATCAAAGAAAGGGAAACAAATGGGTAGTGAAGGCGCTAGACAATCCCTATTGGATGTAGTTGGGAACGGCAGGCAAAATACTAGCTTGCTCTTTACAGATGGGTCTGGAAGTTTCCAAGGAGATTGTTATGAGTGTTATTAACTGATTCTATGCTGAGTGCTTGCTATGCTAGAGATCTGATTTGGTATGCCTGACAATGAGTTGTGTATTGACTAATCTGTGCAACGGAATAGTGGGAGTACCCTTGTTTCTGTGTGGTCGAACTCAGCTTCTGTGAAACAGCCTCTTCCACTATGTTTGTTGACCCTTGACGCTCCTATTGAGTCTTTCTCCCGGATGTCAGTGTCTTGTTGTTGCAGGAGGTAATCGAGTATGAAATAGATATAAACTATAAATCAGACTGACTTCCCTGTCTCAGCAAATAAATACAAGACTTCCTCCCGTTGTAGTAAGAGAAAAGTCAGGATCGAATCCACGAGGAAGCACGTCAGCAGTTCTCAGGTAGCAACCATATTCTCACAACAGCAGCAGAAAAAGCACAAAAACACAGAAGCAGAAAAGACAAATAAACCCGGCAATAAAAGCAAAGAACAAACTAAAGACAGAAAGTAAAGCAAAGCAAGAAAGAAAAGAAAGCAAAGGACAGAAGCTCGTCGATCTCGACCAGCAGCTCCTCGAGATTGACCACAACAAGCAAACACAGCAACTTCAGAAATCGACAACAGAACAGAACTCAACTCGACCTAGACTAGTGCCACTCGATATCGAGTAGAACCAACTCGAGATCGACAAGATCTCCTCTGTATCGACTAGAATTGCAGAAAACTGTAAATTGCAGAATTAAAGACAAATGCAGATTTTCGACAGAAACAAACTCAATATGCTAAAATACTTCCAAAGCCAGGGTACCAACACCACAACGATAACCATGCAAAACAACACATAAAGGCATAAAAGATCATGCTTTCCATCAAATAACTTTCGTCATTAACAAATAGGCATATAGAGGCTCTCGCATAAACCCTAATTGTTACTAACCCTTTTTCACATAATTAATCCAAGTTGCATTAAGATCACTTTCGCTTCAATAATACAAACAAGGATCACCTTCAAATCTCGCAAAAGAATCATGCTCATAGGGATAGAAGACGAATCGCACAAAAAGATCTGACCTTTATCGCAT
Organism: Persicaria tinctoria; assembly: GCA_037127255.1. Lineage (NCBI taxonomy): Eukaryota > Viridiplantae > Streptophyta > Magnoliopsida > Caryophyllales > Polygonaceae > Persicaria > Persicaria tinctoria. Next base: position 32,177,791 of record JBANSL010000012.1, on the reverse strand, counting down.
CGCCTCACATGGCCACCGTCGGGCTCACCCCAGCCCCAGAAGTGGGTGGACTACTCACGCCTCATCGCAATCGCAGACATTGATTTAAAAGAAACTTGCATTAAAACTAAATTCAAAGCCTTTACAATCTTGGCAATCAACTTTCGCAGAAAGCCAAAACCCTAAAAACCTTAAACTCCTAAACTTCTCTTCGGAACTAACTACTTGTCTCTGAAATTGAATGATTAAAACTGAGCCCCTAGGGCTTTATTTATAATGATCAAAACCCGCTAATCAAGGAAATAATCATCTATCTCTATATCTAAATCTATATCTACTTGCTAAAAGATAAATAAACACAATAAATGAATTAAATCAAAAAGGAAAAGATAAATCTAAATTAGGTAGTATGTCTTCATGTTGATAGATCTCGTCTTCCATGGATAGAACTTGATAGATTAGGATAGATCCCGGCCATTCTCGGATTCCTTCATGCCCAAGAAATCCAAATTCTACTCGGACAGATCAAGTCGAGAAGTTTCTGGAACGTAGTCGACCTCGACCAGGGCGTGGTCGATCTCGAGTAGAGATGGTCTGGCTCGACTTGTCGTCTCGGCTAGCTGGTGCTCGACAGACTCGGACAAGGCTCCTTGTGCTCGTCGATCTCGACAAGCCCTAGTCGACCTCGAGTAGGATGGCTCTGTCGACTAGGCTTCCTCGGGTGGCTCTCCTCGGCACGCTCGGATCTGGACTCAGGGACTCGTCGATCTCGAGTAGACCCTCGTCGATCTCGAGTAGACCCTCGTCGATCTCGAGTAGACCCTCGTCGATCTCGAGTAAGGTGGTTCATCGACTAGGTCTCCTCGGCAGCGTCGGGTAGATCTCCTCGACATGCTCCTCGATCTCGAGTAGCTTTACTCGATCTCGAGTAGAGTCGGTTTTCAGCATTCTGCGCTGTTCTTGAAACGCACTTTCCCGAGTCCTCGTTCGTCGGATTGACGCATATGACCATGCGTTGGAAAGCTCTTTCCGAGGGCTACAACTCTCATGAAGACATCAAAGCTTGATTCAGAACGAAGAATGGTGAAAAATGGCCTTTTCTCCAGCTGCACCATTTTTAGCTTCTCCATGAGTTCCCTTTTAGCTCCAAAGTGCGTCCGATTTCTGCGAAATATAATCAAAACTTGTGTAGACATCCATATATTGCAAATAAGTGTAAACTACACAGATTCTGTATTATTCTAACCCAAATGCATGCAATGTATGCAGAAATCGGTATAAAAGTATATGTAAAACATGGCAAATTAGGCTCACAACATGTCTTCCATGGGGAAGCGAGTTGGTAAACACATTGTGTCGGAATCATGTATGGATATGAAGATTCTTTGAGTGGGTATTGGAAGGTGGTTCTTGATGAATTTTGAGTCAAAAATAAGGTGTCATGGGGTTGTCTTTCTTGATTCATATGATGATCAACCTTTATTTTATTACCACAAAGAGTCGTACCAAAGTTCCACGGGAAAGAGGGGTGATGAGTCAGTTGGGGAAGGTCAATGGTTGCCCTTAGGGATCTCTGTCCGGTTGTAATGGTGACTCTCTCTGAAATGAATGACATGATTTTGTAATCTCCCGCATATACCTTGTAAATGATCATTAGTAACAAGCTGCTCATGTAATGCCTTGCTTTCTGCCGTAATTGTATTGTGTAAGATCATGTTTTGGTTAGTTACATTGCTCAAGTCTCGTGTTATGACTTGCCTTTTATCATGAATGTGTGCTGTTATAGCATGTTTACTTGGCTTATTGATCGTATGAATGACTGGAAGCATAGACCATATGATATGAACCCACATGATCGTTATTTTCTCCTGGATTAGGTTCATGATAGTGTGATCAACTCCTCCTTGCGGGAATGCTTGTAGATTATCGCTTTAGCATGTTGGATGACGACATGTCGATGCTTATTATCCTTTTTGTGACGAGAATCCATATCATGCCCATCTATTTTGTATTTGCCAGATTAGCTATTGCTGATTATTTTGCACATAATATTGTTGTGTGTTGTGTTGAATGGAGAATATGTGGTATAACTGAGTCTTGGAAAATGCCTGTTTCATCCCAGTATGTGTTGATCTGCACTCATGCCCCGTACTCTAATCATATTGCCCATTACTTAGACTCATATTATGCATCATTTAACTTTTCTCATGCTCCTATATCGTGGAATATGATTGAGTGATTTCTTACGCGTCGTCATGATTAGTTGAATGCATGTATCGTACGTTATATTAAGATTTTAGCATCATGTAGGATCCTCGGTTGTGACTTGTGCGAACTTGTATCTTGCCTACGTTGTTGCTGATTTTCTCTTGAGCTAGGTCCCTGATAGTGTGATTCTCCTTTTCCATATCATCTTAGGTGTTTTACTCATGATTAGACTGATGTTGAATTAGATGGTCGATTGCTTTCGGTGATGGTTTATCATAGCATGCTTGCATTTTATCACTCGGTAGTGTTTCCCTATTACGTTATGAATTCATCTTTTGCTGGCATAGATGTATGACTTGGTACCTCGCATGATCACACACCACGTTATATCATTTCGCATATGTATGACGCATGAATGTTAGAATGAATTTAGTCGAGTTACCTTGATTGTGGCCAGGATTCGATATGTGCTAGTAGTATTCTGTAGGGCTTATGATTTCCAATATGACTCGTTAAATGATTACATGTTTTACCTGTTCTATGATGTGATAACTATTGTACATTTATATGTGTCCTATGATGGTTCGTTCTTAGCATGATTATAATCTGTTGCCCATGATGTCCTTCTTGTTACTTTTGATGACTCCTCATGTTTCGTGAACATCCTGTTAACCCCCTTTTAATGACTCTTGACTGTGCTTGTATCACATCATTTGTTGCTAGTATCATGTAGGACATGTGCTTTCTAAATGTCTCTCGTCGTAAGATTACGTGTCATGCTTGACCGATTATGAGATAGTTACTATGATGCTCTTATATGTTCTCATATGATGCTTAATCTACTTGGTATGATACACCTCGTCATGCTATGTTTGAACTCAATTGTTGATGTGTGTACCATGCTCGTGCATTGTTCATATACATGATATTTGTCATCCTCATTAAATACCACATGACTTTGAATCTTGCATGATCATTAATGGCCCCGCATATCTTGCTTGAATTTGTTAGGCATCTCTACTTCCATGGAACAATAGACTATTAACTTGTCTCGCATGCATCCGTGTAGGATTCGATCGTGTCTTTTGGAATTAATACGTCTGTTGTTTTTCTTGAGATAGGTACATGTTAGTGTGGATTAATGTGATTGATGTGCTCCATGGTGAATTCGTATTTGCTTGTCGCGATTATAACCTGATAGACTTCCATAGGGGCATCGTTACTATTCTCGGGTCGGGGTTTTGTCTCTAGTTGTTGTCTTTAGTGTCGGTCTGTGTTTGTTTCCGGAAGGGACTTTGGGTTGCCTGTCCTTCTCACTCCCCTATCCCTGCTAACTTATACTCCTCCACGATACTTGGATGAGCGATCACATGGGAAAGAGAACGGAAGGTGGGATAACGATAGAGCGGCGCAGTAGAAGCGTGGGCCCATAACCCACGAGCCTCAGGATCAATGATGTCGGCGGAACAAGCACGTGCCGAGGATTGCGGTTACTGAGTGCGATATGACTTGCGAGCGAGAGTGTCTTTCGTTCGAATTGATAATCCTTCTGAATTTGTTGATGACAATATTGCACTGACCTGACGATGAGATTTATGCGTTGATGTGCTGACTTGGTGATGATTGTTGTGTGATTCTCTGTTGTCTATGATGATATGATTCGATGCCTTATAGATCTCATGTACCATGATGCCTTGAAGTGTTGCTACTCTAAGTTGATAAGCATGATTTGAATTCATTTGCCTGTAAAATGTGAACTACATATGCTAAGAGACCTGAATTGTATCTAATAAGGTTATAATCAGGGGCGGAACTACTTGGGGGCCAGAGATGGCCCTGGCCCCCACAAGCTTTTTTTTTTGTAATATATGGGTAAATAAATAAATAAATATATATATATATATATGTAGTATGATTTATATAGGTAATTATATGTGATATTAATAATGAAAGAGTAAAATAATAAATAATTTAGTTGTTAAAGGGTAGCCACTTTAATTTAGAGATTAGAGATTCAAGTCTTTATACCTCTAGTTTGGACAAATTTTTGTATCGATGATTTTTTTTATATTAAACATTTAAACTAATATTTTATAGTTTTTTCAATGCTTTTTTATTATGAACAAAAATTTTTGTTTTACCGTTTTTTAAAAGAAATTAAACATTTAACCTATAATTTTATAGTTTTTTTTTCAAAAATTTTGAAACACTTTTATTTATGATAAAAAAAACTCCACATTTTTTTAGTCTATCCCCTTTTTTTCGATTTTTCATAAAGAAATTGCATATTTAAACTGCAAATTTATTGCCTTTTTAATATTTTTTTTAAATTTCGTGCTTGATAAACAAAAAAAATATAGTGTAAAATTTCGGCCCCCTCATCACCGGGAGTCTAGTTCCGCCACTGGTTATAATGCAACATGCTACGTTGACTTGATTACGTTCATATATGATGTTTGCAATGATTATCGAGCATGATGGTAAATTGAGACTTGTTGAACCCATGATATTATGTTTATAAATGCTAGTTCATATGATGTAGACCTTATGTTTGATAATTTTCATAATTGCTTCTTCCTTTAACCTGTGGGTGAGGTCATTTGGTAGCGTGGTTGGAGAGTGGCGAAAGAATTTGGGGGTGGTGATCGAGAAATTTTCTAGAGAAGGTATGACTAACGGGGCATCATGATACTTGTGATACCTTAGGAAGTGAGGGAAGTGTAAGAAATGACCTTAAGAGAATTGAGGATATCGTATGAGAGGGTGCTCGGGTGTGATGTTAGAGATAGGAGTTTGATTCTTAGAGGTGGATGTTGTGTGTGAGAGTTTGGTGGGATGAGGGTGAGATTTGAGCATCGAGATGAATTGGGATATCCTTGGGGGGGAATTTTGTCGGAGTTAGTGTTGTTGAGTATAGAAGAGGATTAATCTTGCCTTGAGTGTGGAGATGGGCGAGTGGGGATTGTGTTTTATATTGGACAAGTGTGATGTGAGGATTTTCTTGATTATGTGATTTATTTATATCTGTTGGCATGATGTTAGATAGCGACCATGATAAAACCTGATATGGAATGACATTACATGTTGTTATGCAATATTGAAATCTAATTGTAGTTACTAGTGTTATCATGATATATTGAAGCAATACTACCCTGTTATGCGTTTTAGAAGCATGTTACGATGTGTTATATGAATCATGAGATAATGACGTGTTGCTATGCGAAAACATGATATTATATTATGGGGTGATAAAGCATGATGTTATGTTATATGATCGTTAAGCATGATTTTGGGTATGTTAAATGATGAATATGACTTTGAGGATGAATATGATTTGTATATATGAGATAATGATACCAGATTTCTAAATGATCGTTATATGGCATTCTGTTGAGTTAAGATGATGTTTGTTGAATATGCTGACATTCGATGACTGATATCCTATTTGACCTCCCCTCTCACGGAATCTTAATAACATGACTTGTTGTGTTGATGTGTTGACAATGAGTTTGATTCGTTGACTTTATGATGAGGATGTACCCGATATGATCTTTAGTATGATGTGGAGACGTTGATGTGATGTTGTGGAAATGTGCTGGCATATGTTTGAAACTTATCATATGATATACTCGTTGAGGATAGATTGGTTATGTGGTTATGCATTGGTTATGGCTCGTGAATCTTGCTTGAATTGAGGCTGATAGATTGATTTGATTCTGGAAACTAGGAAGAGAATATGGGATTAGCCTTTAGAGGTGGATGATTCCACCTCCCAACTTCTGAATTTGATTGTTTGGTATGCGAGGAACTAATCTGGTGGTTGGAAGATTTTGACGAAACCTTGATTTGAAAGGATTTGACTTGTTTTGGTGTAAGGTTGCTTGATTAGACGTTGGATTTGAAGATTTTGAACGGTTTTGAAAAAGGACCAACTTGGATTGTAAAAGAATGAACGCTACCGAGAATTTCAACGATTTTGAGGCTAATCTTTATTTTCAATTGCGGAATCCCTTTAAAAACTTTTCAAACCCGGGCAACTCTATGACACTTCACGACGTGGATACAAGTACTTTATGGGGGCGCTTGTAGGGTGCTTGCTAAGACCTAGTGATGACATTGTAGAACTTTTAAAGTTGTGGTACTTCCGAAAAGTCGGAACGAGGATGTGATAGGGGCGCTTATTGCATACTTGTCAAGGCCAATTGGAGATGCCACGACCGTGACTAGGATGTTGTGAGAATCCGGGAAGACGCAACCGAGATGATTACAAGATCCTTGGACATGGTCCTTGGACTCATTAATTTCAAACTTCATCCCCTACCTTGTTTTGGTTTTAGTCTCGGGCACGAGACTGGTTTTTAGAGGTGGATGATGTAAAGGCCCAGATTTTAAAATCTTAATTTTCGGAAAGAAGAAATTAAAAATGAATTTAAATCGGTTTATTTAAAAAACTCTTAAAGCGAGTTCCGGCTAAATTTCGAACTTTTGAAGATCGATATCGTCTCTTTACCTCGGGATTTGAAATAAACTTTGGGATGTCGATATGTTTGTAATTTTGAAGCGTTATTTCGATCGAGTCGGATGAGATTTCTAGAGAGAGCGGGTTTCGAGATTTAATTCCGGGTAATTCACGTTGATTTTTGAGACCACTTGATTTGTCTTATTCTCCCTCCCATTGCTTTCTTTCGGGTCAACAAGTCATATCCCCCTCCCCATTTTGAACTTGCAGGATAATAATTAATATCCTCACCCTGCCTTCTGTGCACTAGATTACAAACACCTTAACACCCTATTTCCCTTATACAACCCCCTTTTTGCCCAACAGGCTCCACGCCTACTCCCTCCCTGCCAAGCTATGAAGGGCCTCACTCATCCCCTCTTTTCTTTCTTCAAACCCAGTTCCCCTTCCCAACAAACCTCTCCCTTCCTTCAAGCTTCCGCCACCACCGTGTTTCACCACCACCACCGCTTCACCACCCCTCCCTTGTTCTCTCCCTTCTGTCGAGGCGCATCAGTAGCCAGGGGCAGCCCAAGACCGAGGCCGCCAGCAAGACACCGCCAACGTCTCTGTCTCCTACGACGAGAGCCACCAAACCCTCCGAAGCCGCCGGGAGCTCCTCCCAATCATAACAGGCCGCCGAAGAGCCCTCGACGCCACCTTCCGATGCACCAGCGAGTCACCGAGCATCTTCCACCCTTGCTTCATTCAAGAAACGTCGGTAAGCCCCCCCTCACCTTTTCTAATCGAAAATGACGAAAAGCTCCACCTTTCTCATAGAACACCATCGATCTAGGTCTGAGGAGCAATCTCCGCCTTCGACGCAGCTCCGACGGTCCAAATCGCAGCCCCGAGCCACCGGCGACACCGAAAAACTCCGGCGAAGGCCCGACGACCACAAACGAGTCGCGCGAATCCCCTCCGGTGAGCTTCGAACCCCGTTCCTGTCCTTGATTCAAATCTGTTTCCCTTCTTGATTGATTGGGTCGGGATTGAGCGTGCGAGACTGAGCGAGGTGCGAGGTCGAGAGCGCGAGACCGGAGAGATCGAGTCAGATCCGGCGAGATCGAGCGAGAGCGTGTGCCCGTGAGCGAGAGGTTGCGATGAGAGAACGAGGGAGACGTGCTGAGTGAGGGCGAGCAGCTGCGAGAGCGCGAAGAGCGAGCAAGGGAAGCGGCGGAGCAGACGCGGGTGGAGTCCGGCCATCAGAGGAACCGGGAGAGAAAAGGAAGAAGACGGTGATGTGTCCTCGTTTGGGCCCCATGGGTTATTTTAAATTATTTAATTTTCCTTCATTTTGAATCAGTAGAAGAATGGAGAGATGGGCAACTGGGCCGGTTCTTCTTCATTGGGCATTTGGGCCGGACTGATCTGGTTTTTAAAAGAAATGAGATTGGGTCACTTTTATACAATTTGGATCTTTAAGAAAGGGTTTGGTTTTGGATTTCAAACAAAATAAGGGAGGGTTTTGGTAATTAAAATAACATGTCGGTTTAGAATATTACACACTATAAAATGATTATTAAGGGTATTTAAGGATATATATTATGACCTTTATTTTGTTGGGCAATAAAAATATATTATTGGATTTGAAAAAGGTTTTAAAGGTTGAAAATTGTTTTGATGAACGGAGAATTGATTTAATAAAACTAAAAAGAGGATTTTGGAAATATACTAACCTTGTCGGATTTGTCTTGAAATGATAATGAAAGGGTAAGGTTTTATAAATGGATTTTCTGGAAAATTTGAGAAAGCGTTTTGAATGGTGATTTGATCTGATTTGAGGTTTTAAAAGAGTCTTGGGAAATCTTGGAAAATTGAGTTACCTTGCCTAACTTGGTGAATAAATTTGATGACTTGTGTGTGATATTATATGCCTTAAGTAACATTAGGAGTAGACTTATTTATATTACTTATATATGTGTTAGGTGATCATCTGTGACATGTTGCCTTCTGTATACCTAGTTGTTGCCTCTTGCTGTTCTGCATCTCCAGGTAAGTCTCTTCGGAGCTTACTCAGATTGAATAGAGTTATTCCCTGCTTTAGGAGCATGATATACTAGGTGTTTGCATTCATGATCAGCATGCCATGTAGTACCATGCTAGGTTGCATCGATCGTTGAGCATTCTATTTCTCTATGTGTATGTAAATAGAACAACCGTTATCTGTGATGTAACTAGAGTCATTGCTAGGGTTATAGGACGACCTAGTCTCATCGGGTCCCGTCCTGAGTCAATCGAGTCATGAACTTCCTTATATTATGAGATGCCTGCGGGCTTTATTGTGGAGCGGGTTAGGCATGCGTGCCGCCCGATTATGATGGAATGCATTCACGAGCTGGTCAGTCTCCGCCCCATCGGAAGGGGGTGGAGGTAGGAGAGGGATATTCCACTTGGTATTCTGTGCTAAGGCCTTATTATTATTATGCACTTGATCTTAAGAGAATGTTAGTGTGTTAATATTCCGCAATGCATCTAGGAGCATCTCTATTAGGTATAGCGTATATGTATGCTTAGGGTTGGGATGCAGAGCTAAAGTGGTCATCGATCTGATCCCGCTCCATATCAATTTTTTTAGGTATCCGTTATGTTTACTACTATTGATGCTGATTTGAGTCCATGACCGCTGAGTCTAACATGGCGGAAAGAGAGAGTTGAGATTCCATCTTCTCCAATTTAATTACGGCTCGAATTTGAATGGTTGATTTTGTTTTGACCCGGCTCAACCGTGGCTCCCTCTTGTATTGCATCTTGAGTCTACTATCTGCATTACTATTGGTTTTCTACACTTAGACTTATGACAGGTACAGGGGACTTCCCCGGGGATTCCAACGATCCCTTCGAATTTTGGGTATGAAATCTCACTTTAAAATGGTATGATAGAATTTCAAACCTTCAACCTATACTCGGGGCGCAAGATCCTAACGAGGGGTTTCATCCCTCGAAACGTAACTCGGGAATCATAATCCCGGGCCGTTACAACAAATAAACAGTTATAAAAAAAATCCTTTTATTAAAGGTTTATTGGAGTTTCATATAGTTAAAAAAAATGGCCAAATTGCATAGATATACGGAAAAAAAAAGAACTTTGCAAAAATGACCATGACATTGATAAATTGCAAACAGTGGGTCCAATGTCAGTTTTGAAAAAAAAATACCCATTTGCTCAGCCGGCTGCAAGTCGAACAAGAGGTGGAAGGGTTGAACAAGAGAGATATCAGAGAGAGAAAGAAAGAAAGCGGTGAAGGAGGAGGTTGTTGACGGAGGAGGAGGCGGAAGAGGTTATCGACGGAGGCGAATCGGATCGGCGGGAGGAAGATGTACCCGGAGGAGGATGGAGGAGGAATCCAGTGCAGAGAAACCGAATCCGGCGAAACAAATTCGAAAACAAGTAAACAAATTCGTTCTTGAATCAGTGAAACCCTAACTAAATCCGAACAATTGTTCTGCAATGTGTTATTTTTGAATGGGGATTTCGGTTTGAAACCATAAAAAATTGAGAAATTTGGGTTGGAACTTCATTGTCAAACTGTACCTCCATTAAAAAGAGGGGCGACAGATGATGGGACTCAAACCACCATTGAAGAGTGGTTAGCTCCCATTCTTTGTCTCTATTCTGCCTCCTTTTATAGCATTTTGGGGTTTTCAATTTATGGAATGTCGAGTTGGGGTCCTTGGGGAGAATGGGGTTGAAATTGTTTGAATGTACAAACCCTAACCTTATGGGTGATGGGTAGTTTGGGGATAGGGGTGGGGAATCACCATTAATCCTTAGTTGAGAATGAAATTGAAGGTCCAAACAGGGTAGAAAGAACTTTGTCTAGTTGTGTCATGAGTTTAATGTTATAGATAGTGACAGACAAATTATTTTGACTGGCAAGGATTATTGCTAAAATGGGTATTATGTGCATACTTATATGACAGATTAAGGGTGTCCTATATGAAAAATGAAAGGAAAAAATGTTGCGACGCCGTCGAGCAAGAAGGTATTATGTGAACACTTCTATGACTAATTTAGGCCCCTATTTTTGTATTGGTGATGTTAATCGTGTCGTGTGATATTTGTGCAGCCGACACTAGCACTCCCTTCAGAAAAGTATTTCCGATGGAGGTCGAACCACTTCTCGAAGATGGTCTTGCTGAAAGGAATGGACGAGGCCCTATCAACAGATGACTGGAAATTGTTGAAGGACAACAGGTTAGGGGCCTTCCAATATTGATCGGAACCAATGTGTCGTTGCCATATTCTTCCTCCCACCCCAACCCCCACCCTCCCACCCGATGTGTCGACCTAGTTGTAGTGGACAGTTTGTGGATGACAGGATGTTGTTATGGACTTAAGTTGTTATGGATTGTAGTTGTTAGGAACTTTAGTACTTCGTAATGTTTAGTTTACCTCTTAAACGTTTAAACATTTTCACCTTTTGGATGACTAGTGTTTGATGACTAGCGTTTAAACGTTTCCACCTTTTGGACTTAAGTTGTTATGGGCTCATTTCGTTTGGATTTAATATTCGATATCCTTCTGTTGGGAAGTTTCTGAGATAGATAAGATATGTCAGAGATTATTCTTTTATTGACTTAGACATCGATTTTATTAGCAAGGAAAAATCATTTACTGGCTAGTAAGGAAGAATCACAAACATTCGTCTTTTGCATCGTCGACAAACTATTGTGATTTTGTTCTTTGTATTACGTAATATAGTGAATGAAGGTGCAATAGTAGTCGTAGATTGTGTTCATTGTTGCATTCTACATTGTTGTCACATGAGTGTTTGATCATCTCTTTCAAGAGAGAAATTTTATTCATTTTTGTCCTGGCATGCATATTATTTTTACCGGCATGAATTGTGTTATTACTAGCTAGGTTTTTTTTACTGGCATGATTGTTACCAATTAGAGGTTATAGTTGGCCATTACTGTGATTTTGTGGTTTGTATTTCATAATGTTGTGAATGAAGCTGGTAGCAGTAAAGTGTCAACTCTCACAGTTCTTCGAGGTCTTGAGTTGCCGCTCAAGGAAGTAGTGAATGAGGGCGCAGCAGTAGGGGACGTTATTCCCGATCATTACAATGCCTCCAAGCCTGCTTTCCTTCAACATCTTCCAGCCTACAGCAGCTAGGCCTTTGTCCATGCGATCCAGGAGGGCCATCTTAGAGAAGTGGTTGGACCTCCCTCTTTAGTACTTCTTCGGGGAGGAGAGCTAATATTGACTGCACATATATCCCACTTCACGATTAACATCACCAACACAAATACAGGACATCACTAATCTACAATATACAAGTATTTACCTTCTCGCTCGACGGTGTGTAGACCTTCCCTTCTTTAATTCTAGGCATGGTTCCGGGGGGTTTCAAACCTGTGACGAAATTGTACAACTTAGTATCAAGTTGGTAACACTAGCGCCAGTAAAGAAAACATCCATGCCAGTAATTCCATAAATCGTGCCAGTAAAAAGGGTATGTCTGCGAGTACACAAAACATTCTACGATCATCTACAAGCCCCAAATGATATTCTTGAAATATATACTCAAATGCTCATCTCACAACAATGTAGATTACAGGAAATGGCATAAATCTACAACTAATTTGACACCTTACTTCACAACATAAATGTACAACTAAAGCCATTTTTATCAGTTACTATTCAGGATACTAAAAATACTGGAGTATTTTTTTATTCATCTCTCTCCACGACATCAACATAGCATCTCATTCTTACTTTTCTCACTTTATCAATAACATCCATAGCATCCCAAAACCATTCTTTTTCTACCAATTTAATTTACTAATATACCCCTCTTTAATAATTATTTCTATTATAAGATTATATTATGATATTCATTTTTCATTGGAAAAATATTATTGTAATATTTTTAATTTTTATAAAACATTAAAGTACGTGAATATTTAATGAAATAATATTGTAGTAGTTTTTTTAGTATTATTGTACAAAATTGCATACAAATGAAATAATCTTTTAAAAAATAAATAAATTCAAACATATTAAAAATTAATGTCTATATGTAAAGAAAAATGAATCTGATATTGTGGTAATTTTTTTTTATTTTTTACAATTTTAATGTTGAAAATACAATTTTTTCAAAACAAATTGCAATTTTTAGAATTCAATCTGAGGTGTCCAATCATCTTCACGTGACGCAATCCAATGCGTTTACTTTAAGTACAAATCAAAAGTTGACACGTGTCCCCAATTTTCCCTCTTGTGGTCAGATCTCTGCACAATAAAACTAAAACTAAGACCATCCGCATCAATGCGAGTTTCTAGAGTTTCTTAATACCGCTTTATCACTTTCTCTGTCCTTAAAACCCACAATTTACTTTTTCATCCACGTCCATATGAGTTTATAGAGTTTCTTAATTTACTTTTCACCATTTATTATATATTCAAATAATAATAATAATAATAATATGAATATGTTGTACATTATTTATATATGTATTATATTTTGCATTAATTAATATAATAATAGTATATAATAATTTTTTCAAAAAAATCCACAACATAATATAGATAATAATATTAATGCAAACAACTTTATTGGAACAAAACAAACATCAAAATACAAGAACAATAAACAAATACTTAACATTTACGATATTAATGTCTATGAGTAGATAAATTTTTTTATTGTTTTTAATAATATCTAAAATAATTTTTCTTATAAAGATAAAAAAAAACAACCGAAAATATTTAAAAGTGTAAATGAAATACCACAATTTGCACCAAACATATGCGAGGGTCACTTAATAATAGAAGGAGACTCTAAGATTATCACGGACTACCTAAGATCACAAGTTGGATGTCCTTAGGAAATAGAAATGGTTATGTCAGATATCCAAAGCTTTTTCCAAGGAATAAGGAATGTTAATGTATCACATATTCCCCGTTTTGGTAACCGGGTAGCGGATAAGGTTGCACACCTTTGCTACTCTACTAGGGGGCCTAAGCTATACCTAGATACAGGTCTTCTTGACCTCATCCGACAGGATGCTTTCAGATAGGGTTCCCCATCCTAATTTTTACCTAATCAAATATATATATATATATATATATATATATATATATATATATATAGAGAGAGAGAGAGAGAGAGAGAGAGAGAGAGAGAGAGAGAGAGAGAGAGAGAGAGAGAGAGAGAGAGAGAGAGAGAGAGAGAGAGAGAGAGAGAGAGAGAGAGAGAGAGAGAGAGAGAGAGAGAGAGAGAGAGAGAGAGAGAGAGAGAGAATGGTTCAGGGGTACCCAAGACTTATTGTGTATCTTGTGAACACATCTAGGCCATTGATTTAGGAGGATCGGATGACTGAGATTATTCGACAATATTGATTTATTAAAAATAAAAAAGATAAAATACCATAAAGAAGTCATCAGAACGCGCGTGTACACACCCTTCCAACCTTACTCCTACCCCCACAATCGACAAATCACGCCATCGAAGAAAGAGAAAGGTGAGAGGGCGATTAGCGAAATCCCAATTCGCGACTAGGGTTTATTGCCTCCGACTGAGTTCGACGCCGGCACAAGGGACTCCGGGAGTGGAAGTGGGTTGCGCACCGCGACTCGCCATCTGAACCACCACCACCGACGGGAAAAGCGTCGCCGATTTGAAGCTGTTGGAGGAGCGAGATGGCTGCGCACCACCGCTGATCGAAGCGAGACAGTTGCACACCACCCATCTGAATACCGGCGGTAGGGACTCCGGCAACTCGGTGCTTAGATCTCCGGCAATCGAAAGGCGGATTCCGACACAAACCACCTTCTGAACAACCGACGCTAAAATCGTTGGCGATTTGAGGCTGGTGGAGGGGCGAGAACCAATCTGGTCAAACATCTTCACCCGAAGCAGGCAATTTCATCAATGGGTAAGTGTGTTTTAGGGTCGAATTTCTAGTCTTGTTCTTGGCGTATCGAATTTGGGCTTTTGTTCTTGATTATGGATAATTAAGCGCGAATTTTAGGTTTTTGTTTTATATCGAATTTGGGGTTTTCTATTCGATCGAGCGAATTTAAGGTCTTTGTTTCATATCTAATTTGGCTGGTTGAATTTGGAATTTCTAGGTCTTGTTCTTGGCTGATCGAATTTGGGGTTTCCTATTCGATCGGGTGGGACTCCAACGCTTGGGACTACGGCAATCGAAGTCGGTTTCCGATCACCACGAGCAGTCTACACCATTGAAGCAAACACCAGCACAACCCATCGATTTCTCCTTTTTGATTTGAAGCTGACAGAGTAGCAAGAAGACCACACAATGAAATAGGATCAGCCCTAGTTCCATATATAACTAGGTTCTCTGAGTTCATCAATGGGTAAGCTAGTTCATCAATGGATCAAAATCTAGAATCTTGTATGATAGAATTTGGGATTTTATTTAGTATTCGATTGTATCGCTCAACTATTCAACGGTATTATGAGATTATTCAATTTTATCGATAAGATTTATTATAGATAATAAGGGATGTGGGTTATTCGATTGTATCGCTCAATTATTCGATTTATTATGAGATTATTTGGTTGTATCGATAGATTTATCATAGATAATAAGGGATTTTCATTGTTGTATCTACTCTCATCTTCAAGTGAAATGCGGGTTATTCGATTGTATCCTCAATTATTCGACGATATTACGAGATTATTCGATTGTATCGATAAATTTATCATACGTAATAAGGGAATGTCAGGGTCAACCCTTTAAAATGGGCCTACAGTAACCCGATCCAGATGTAGAGTGGGCTAAGCCCACTTGAACTGGAAAGGATCCAAAAAAAAAAAAGAATATGGAACGTGATTTTTTTTTAAAAATCTGGAACGAATTAGAATAACATCCTAACTAGTTTTTAGGAAAATTTGGATTACGTAATCTTACCATATCAAATTTATTCATTAGGTTTTTTTTATAAAAAAAAATAAACAAAACATTGCCCACTATCCAAACAACTCAATTAATCCAATTGAATGATGTGAATCACCACTACGCGCGCTGGGTTTTGGCAGGTGAGACAAACCCATCTTGTGGGTCCCACTATTTTCATAATTAAAAAAGGGGGAAAATGTGTAATTATCATAGCCATCCAATTCAATAGATTAAGGGTCAAGATGTGTTCACATGATACACAATAAGCCTTGAGTACATATGATCTACTCTCTCTATATATATATATATAAATATAATACGGATCAAATGTTAACAACTCTTACGGTGTTAAATTTTAACAAATCAATATTCGGCAAAATTTATCAAATATTCATCATAATCACAGTTACCCGGATTTGTAGGTCTTTGCCACCGGTTATTTTTGCAAAATTTTGGTCCCTTTTGCCACTTTTGCAAGTTTGGGCTTGGGGCGTCTTTTTTGATATATTCCATACCATTTCGTGTAAAAAATTGACTCAAAAGAAGAAGAAATCTACTTTATTTTGTGAAATAAAATAACCACTCAATTTAGTTTATAGTTAGATGAAATCTTGGATTGAAATATTTTAACCTTCACACTTTAATAAAAAAAATTAATATGAAAAAATACCTAGTATAATTTAAAAAAAAACCACACAAGAGCGTGGACAATAAGACTAGTTAGGATAATTTGTGCAACTTAAACAAAGTTCATTTACGAAGTAATGAGTCTTTTTTGGCTCGAACTACCATACACCATACCAATCCATATTACGAAGTAATAAATTCATTATAAATAATTAAATATAAATTTATTACACTATCAAGTTCTTAGAGCAAGCCCAACAGTTTTTTCTATAAAATCTCTATTTTGTAGGAAAAAAAATTTAAAATCTCTAAATTTTTTATACCCTAACCCCAACAGCTTTTCTATTTTATAAGTTTTTACATTAATTATATTATATATTTATTGCATATTATTTAATAAAATTTTACGTGAATTAAAAGAAAATAGAAATAGGACATAAAATATTTACTTTAATTCAAAATCTTACAATCGATCTCAACCACAAATCTATTAATAATTTCACGGGGAAAAGCAAAACATTTAATTTTACAAATTTCACTTCTTCCTTTAAATTTACAGATTTTTCTTTTCTCTCCTAATGTTTCTCTATTTTATAAGACTATTTGCAAAAGTTGTTGGGGTGAAAAAAAAGGGTTTTTTTGCTAAATGGCCATTTTGGGTCCAATTGTTAAGTTTTAGGCCACAAGGGTGACAATATTAGCAAATAGGCCATTTTTTCCAATTTTGCCCCTGCCATTTAAACCCCGTTTGTTTCTTCATCTTCACGGAAGGAGCGACGAAGAAAGGTGGAGAGAAACGCAGGCCACGTCTCGGAGGGGGGATTTCGATCTGGCTTCCATTTCTCCAGCAACACAGTTGATTTCAGCCCCAATTTTCAACGATTTCGAGCTCTTCATTCAGATCTGAAGCGAGATCTGGTCGAAAATAACACTGTAAGCCAAAATTCGAGTTTTAACAGGGAAGCCAAAATTCGATCACAGCATTATCTGTAATCCGCTTTGAACTGTAATCTAGATGTCGATTTTGATATAAGTGACTGGTGTTGTGATTATAGAACTGTAATCTAGATTGTATTGTTGATTTAGTTGCTGATTTAGAACTGGTGTTGTGATTATAGAACTGTAATCCGCTTTGAACTGGTGTAATCCGCTTTGAACTGGTGTTGTCGATTTTGATATAAGCGAGATCTGGTGTTGTGATTATAGAACTGTAATCCGCTTTGAACTGTGATTATAGAACTGTAATCTAGATGTCGATCTGAGTGCATTTGTGCTTCTGTAACCAAAATTAGACTGTAACCTGTATGTGGATATCTGACTTTGAGTGCTTCTGTGTAGCTGTAACCAAAATTACACTGTAATCACTGTATTAATGAAATTTAATACGTGTCACCAATGATCAGGTACAATGGAGGCCAATCTGTTAACAGTAAAATTTGGAGGAAAATGGAAGTTGGAAGATGGTGATTTAGTTTTTGCTGGGGATGTATCATCAAAGATTATTGTCATCAATCAGACTGTAACCATGCATGAGATGAAGTCTGAGATACTGAACAGATTCAGCATGAGTGACAATTTGTCTCCTACTCTTCAACTCAGCCACTTGCATCCATTCAAGGAAACTACTGAGCCATTTTCAATAGAGAATGAGACTGATTTCAGAAGTTTTTTGCAAATTAATGAATTGAAGAATGTGAATTGGACGTTGCCTTTATATGTTACAGCTGGGAAGGAAATTACTGAAGAACAAGTTGCTGAATCTATACATGATGAAAATCAATTGGATTTACATGCTTACAGTTCTGCCAAGAGTACAAATGCTATGGAAGAGGACTTTGATGTGCAGGCTGGAAATGCAGAATCCATAAACGATGGATGTGATATGAATAGTAATGGAGATGACACAGGGATTGAAAGTTGCATAAGTGCAGGCAGTACAATGTCCACAGCATATACAGCACAGCCTATACATGAAAGAAAGGGAGAAATTCTTATATTTTTGGGACAACTGTTCCGAACAAAGGAAGATCTCAAACAGACTATTGAACTGTTGGCTGCACAAGAGGTGTTTGCTTACAAAGTGAAGAAGACAAATCCATGTTATTACAGAACAGCGTGTGTGGATAGCAGCTGCACCTGGAAAATACATGGCGCCATAATTGGTGGTTCAAGTATATTTATAATTAAGAAATACTTTAAGGAACACACTTGCAAGATGGAAGTACGAATAGGAAAGCAACGCCCTCTAAAATACAGAGTCATAGCCGAAAGGATAAAACACAGGTGACATATATAGACTACAATCAGTTCTTCATTACATATTTTATTCACTGTAATCATGCTTCATTTCATATTTAATTCACTGTTGTACATAATATATACAGTTTTGAAGATGAGAAACAAGGTCCAACTCCAAGACAAATTAGAAACACGATGAGGAATGATTTCAAAGAGAATGTTAGCTACTGGAAATCTTGGAAGGCTCGTGATTTAGCAATAGAGATGACAATGGGGACTGCAGAAGACAACTATGAATTAGTGCCATCATATTGTTGGGTCCTGAAGCAAGCAAATCCTGGAACTGTCACCTTCATTGAACTTGAGAGAAACTCAAAGTTCAAGTATGTGTTCATTGCCTTTGGACCATGTATCCGAGCATTTCCAATCCTAAGAAAGGTACAGATTCATTTCATAAGGAAAAATTACACTGTAACCAAATAATTACTGAATAGAATTCAATTGTACAGGTTCTTGTGGTAGATGGTACATTTCTAAAAGGAAAATACAAAGGGACTCTTCTCACAGCTTCTGCACAAGATGCAAATCATCAAATATACCCTATTGCATTTGCAGTGGTGGACTCAGAAAACAACGACTCTTGGGAGTGGTTCTTCAACAAGCTAGCAACAGTCATCCCATCAAGTGAAGAGCTGGTTTTTGTTTCTGATCGTCATCAAAGCATTGCAAGAGCTATAGAGTTGATTTACACAAATGCAAAGCATTATCACTGCAGATGGCACTTAAAGCAAAATATAATGTCAAAATTCAAGAAGAAAGCACTCTGTCAGTGGTTTGAAAACGCAGCAAACAGTTACACAGAAGAAGAGTTCAACAACTACTTTGCTTGCATCAGTACTACAAACAGCAAGATGGGGAAATATCTTGAAGAATTACAGTTTGAGAAATGGGCAAGAGCTTATTCAAAAGGTGACAGGTACAATATAATGACTTCAAACAACGTAGAATCATTAAATAGTGCCTTTGGTTTGGAAAGAGCTTTCCCAATTATAGGGTTACTGAATGCAATCAGAGAGAAGATAACAAAATGGTTCAATGATCGTAGAAATGAATCTGAAAACAACAGCTTTGAGCTTCCAACTCATATAAGTGATATAGTGTACATAAGATGCAGTGAGGCTGGAATGTATACTGTCAAGCACCTCAATCAATTCCAGTTTGAGGTTGTCGGTGGAATGAAAAGGTTTATGGTTGATTTAAAGAAGAACTCTTGTACTTGCAAGGTATTTGATTATGAAAAGATACCTTGTGTACATGCTCTGGCTGTAATCAAGGGAAAAAACCTGAGTGTTCTGAGTTATATTAGCAGCTACTACAAAACTGAAGCTTGGAAATTGGCTTATCATGAGACAGTATATCCTACTCTAAATGTAGATCAGTGGGTTGTACCAGAGGACATCAAAAGCCAGCAATGTCACCCACCAATGGTACGTAGAAGAAGTGGTCGACCTGAAAAGAAAAGAAAGCTTTCAACTGGAGAATTCAGTGGGAGAGCATCAAAGAAGATTGTCAAGAGATAGAGATCAGAGGCAAATCAGAAGCAAAGCATTAAGGAAGACAATACGATTTACTTTATCGTTTTCTTATATTGAATAAATTTGTCACTATAAACAGTTCATGACACTAGAAAGAATGTAAACAGTGAGCATATTTCAGTTTTTTCTTCTATCTATACAATTTTGAAAATATTTCAGTACTCCTTCATCATATGAATGGTCAAAACAAACATAGACGCTGTAACCACATGTAAAACAGGGACATAGACACTGTAATCACAAGTAAAAAAGGGACCTAGACACTGTAATCACAGGTAAAACTCATAGATGTTTTCAACACTATTAAAATAGAGATATAAACAATGACATATGCACTCTCACCACTATTAAAACATGACCATGGACACTGTAACCAAAAGGAAGACCCTATGAGTATGAAAGAATAAACACCAAAGGGGGGCTAATGAGAAGCCATACGAACATGTCATGTACAGTATGGTTTAGGGTTTAGGGTTAAGTCTTTAGGGTTTAGGGCCAAGGCCCTAAACCCTAAATCCTAAACCCTAAACCCTAAAATGTCAAGTACAGTACATCGTTAAGAGATGATTGCTGTAATCAAATGGAAAACCCTAGGACAAGGCCAACAAAAACCCTAAAGGGGCTAATGAGAAGCCAAAAACACATGTGATGGACTGTTCTCCTTCATCATATGAATGGTCAAAACAAACATAGACGCTGTAACCACATGTAAAACAGGGACATAGACACTGTAATCACAAGTAAAAAAGGGACCTAGACACTGTAATCACAGGTAAAACTCATAGATGTTTTCAACACTATTAAAATAGAGATATAAACAATGACATATGCACTCTCACCACTATTAAAACATGACCATGGACACTGTAACCAAAAGGAAGACCCTATGAGTATGAAAGAATAAACACCAAAGGGGGGCTAATGAGAAGCCATACGAACATGTCATGTACAGTATGGTTTAGGGTTTAGGGTTAAGTCTTTAGGGTTTAGGGCCAAGGCCCTAAACCCTAAAATGTCAAGTACAGTACATCGTTAAGAGATGATTGCTGTAATCAAATGGAAAACCCTAGGACAAGGCCAACAAAAACCCTAAAGGGGCTAATGAGAAGCCAAAAACACATGTGATGGACTGTTCTCCTTCATCATATGAATGGTCAAAACAAACATAGACGCTGTAACCACTTGTAAAACAGGGACATAGACACTGTAATCACAAGTAAAAAAGGGACCTAGACACTGTAATCACAGGTAAAACTCATAGATGTTTTCCACACTATTAAAATAGAGATATAAACAATGACATATGCACTCTCACCACTATTAAAACATGACCATGGACACTGTAACCAAAAGGAAGACCCTATGAGTATGAAAGAATAAACCCCAAAGGGGGGCTAATGAGAAGCCATACGAACATGTCATGTACAGTAGGGTTTAGGGTTTAGGGTTAAGTCTTTAGGGTTTAGGGCCAAGGCCCTAAACCCTAAACCCTAAAATGTCAAGTACAGTACATCGTTAAGAGATGATTGCTGTAATCAAATGGAAAACCCTAGGACAAGGCCAACAAAAACCCTAAAGGGGCTAATGAGAAGCCAAAAACACATGTGATGGACTGTTCTCCTTCATCATATGAATGGTCAAAACAAACATAGACGCTGTAACCACTTGTAAAACAGGGACATAGACACTGTAATCACAAGTAAAAAAGGGACCTAGACACTGTAATCACAGGTAAAACTCATAGATGTTTTCCACACTATTAAAATAGAGATATAAACAATGACATATGCACTCTCACCACTATTAAAACATGACCATGGACACTGTAACCAAAAGGAAGACCCTATGAGTATGAAAGAATAAACCCCAAAGGGGGGCTAATGAGAAGCCATACGAACATGTCATGTACAGTATGGTTTAGGGTTTAGGGTTAAGTCTTTAGGGTTTAGGGCCAAGGCCCTAAACCCTAAAATGTCTAGTACAGTACATCGTTAAGAGATGATTGCTGTAATCAAATGGAAAACCCTAGGACAAGGCCAACAAAAACCCTAAAGGGGCTAATGAGAAGCCAACACACATGTGATGGACTGTTCTCCTTCATCATATGAATGGTTAAAATAAACATAGACGCTGTAACCACATGTAAAACAGGGACATAGACACTGTAATCACAAGTAAAACTCAGAGTTGTTTTCAACACTATTAAAATAGAGACAGAAACAATGACATATGCACTGTCACCACTATGAAAACATGACCATAGAAACTGTAACCAAACGTGAAAACTTTGAGGATGATAACAAAAATAATAAAACCTTGCATTTGATGTGGAATTATAGACTGTTGTAACATCTAATAGGGATAAAATAGTAAAAGATTCAAAGAAACATATAAATTACTAGAGAAGTGGCCTACAAATACATAATCTAAGTGTCACCAATGGCTGTCACCACGAGTTTTACAGCAACACAATACACAATAACCTGTCACCAATTCAAGTGTCACCACGGGATATCACCACAACTGCTACAACAACAAAATATAGTCTAAACTGTCAGCAGATACACTGTCACCACATAGTTCAACTAACACAATCCTAAATTTCATAACTAAACAAATGTCCACTGCTTCTTCATGAGATCATATGCAATCTTCTCACGATATGCATTAACATACTCATCATTCACAAGCTGAATATCACCACCAAAAACCAGAGACTCAATGTGCTTGATGACGTAGACACCACAGCTACCTCTACATAAGAAGCAAAAAATAAACAATAAGAGACAAAAGGTGGACAGATAAAATGTCACAAAACAAAATACAACAAGATGGAAAACAGAAGAAGTTACCCATCTTCATTTTGAGGCAAGCCATCTACTCGGTCCATTTCAAAGGGAATGTCATCCATCTCAGGAAAAAGACCAGTCTTACTCAACATAACAGCAAGCACTTCACACGTTTTAGCAAACTTTGAAAGCAGGTCTTCATTTTTAATGAAATTACGCTGGGAATCATAAACAAGAATCTTCTTTTCGTCCAAAACAATTTCAACAGCTACCCAGTGCATGTTGTCAAGATTGAAAGGAGCGTAAACCTTCTTAGCACCTTCCCAAGTCTTCCCATAATTGCCAGGATAAAGACCAAGGAAGTAATGGAAGAATTCATCCGGAATGGCATCACCATTTTTCAAAAGATTAACATCACAGTTCCCAACCTTAGGGAAAAAAATGGTGTCTAAAACGACACTGGTGGGATTTAGATCAGGACAATCATGAAGACGCTTTCTAAAATGATGAAGTGATTCGTCTATGTGCTGTGAAAGAAAACAGAACAAACACTAACTGTCACCAAACTGATGGCACCACAATATAAGCTGTAACAATACATATAAATATCAACTTACAATATCACGAAGCCATTTTGTCCTCCCCGATAATTCAGTGAAAAACACCTTGTTCATATCAACTTCACAACCACTGATTTTTCCATCACGCCTACAAAGTAAGATAACAAGTTAAATCAACATATTAAAATAAATGGCAGTACTAAGAAGAAAATAAATATCAAAACAAAAGTAGATAATTACCCAAGATCTCTAAAATTGGTATAAAATTCAACACGCTCCTCCGAGCTGAGAATAGAATGTTTAGGTACTTTAGGAAGGCGAGGTTTCTTCGGTTTACAAGGGTTGGTGTAAGGAGTATGGGCTGCAGGAGCAGATTTCAAAGCCCTATAAGAACGCCTTAGCGGAACTTCAAGATCATCCTCACCATCTGAAGGAAGAGGGTAGGCAACATCAGTGATGTTATGAAATAAACTGCTTTTATCATCAATAACACCAGTTGCACCACCACTGTCAGCAAGCACATCCTCTTGGACATCAGAACTGTATCCAAGTATGATGCCAATACCATGATCAACTGTTCCACCAACAGCTTCTGCAGGAGGAAGGCAACTACTATCATCATTCAAATTAGCTGTAACCACAACTTTGGGATCAACAGAACCACTGTCATCACATGCATCATTGGAGCAAGGAAGCACAAGGGTTGCAACAATACCACTGTCATCACCACAATCAGTAGAGCAAGGGAGAACAGTAGTGGAAACAACACTGTCACCAGGAACCTCTTTGGAAGCAACCATGTCCTCATTGATTGGATATGAATCAAGAACTTGAGTATGAGGAACAAAGCTAGCAGAAACAGTCTCATCTGACCCAATTACTTCAGTTGGGGCAACACTCAAATCAACAGTTTCATTAAACGAAGGAAGGATTTCAGTAGAAGCAGCAGCAGAAGAATCAACAACCTTTTCAGTAATGCCTGCACTCGAAAATGAAGGAATAACTTCAGTAACAGGGATCGAACTGGTAACAGGCAGATCTTGTGATACAAGGACTTCAGTAATACCAACAACACTGTCATCAATCTTGAGAGAAGGAGATGCAATGCCAGGAGAAGGGACACTACTGTCATCAATCTTAAAAGAAGGAGATGCAATGCCAGGAGAAGGGACAACACTGTCATCAATCTTCAGAGAAGGAGATGCACTGACAGGAGAAGGGACAACACTGTCATCAAGTGGTTCCTTTGAACCCACAAGAGTGTCATCATCAGTGCAAAAAACATCAGCATCTCCTGAAGTTGACTCCTTCGTTGACTTAACAACAATATACTCCGGAGAAGATGGGGAATCATTGGAAGAATCAACTGCATCACCCTCATTTTCATCACCTTCAACCGAAGGCTGGATTACATGCCCATGTTCAGTCTTCTGAGAGCAGGATTGAACAATCCCATCCACAATATCCTTCATAGTTTCATCCCATGCCTTACGTTCCCTTTTCAGAAGAGCCTCACTGTCACCATTGTGGTACACACGTCCTTCAAGGTAAAACACTTTCTCCTCTAGGGTAAGAATCCTAGAAACACACTCTTGCAATTGAGCTTCAAAAGATTCAAAGGATTTTTTAAATGAAGTAACAACTTCTTCAAAATGAGCTTTAGTAACAAACTCTTTTGCCAACCCAGGAAGATCATCACTCTTAGGAAGCTCATCACCTGTGGGAGGGATAGGTCTAGGGAGCTTAAACTTGAACCTCCTGGGCTTGTCACCATGATCTACACCCTTTTCACCACCCAATGCATCTACTTGAACCTTAGCAGGAGACTCAGTCCTTGACGATTTTCGGGATGGAACCACCTTTGCCTTCTTCATAGCAGGATGATCTAGAGTAGAAGAACTTCTCAAAACCCTCTTCTTCTTGACAAACTCATCAACAACAGAAGTGCGTGTCACCACCTTACCCTTCTTCACAGGAAGAGGACTGTCACCACTTCCAATTGATCTTGTAACCAACCGCTTCCTGGGTTGGACAGGACTCTCAAAGTCAGAACTACCCTCTGTGATAACTCGTGGTGTCACCACCACCTTTTTCTTCAAAGGTGGGGCTCTAATCATGTCCTTCTTCCTAGTAGGAACATTAGTATAAGGGATGACAGGTTCCACACCACCATCAAAAAGACGGCCACCTGATTGCCTGATCAGATACGCTTGGATCCGTAAATTCCTTGGAGAAACTTCATTACTGGCTTCAGCATCCATACCAACAAAACAAGAAACGTAAGAATCAACACTGTCATCAGCAACTTCATCAGAAAAGGAAAGGTCAGGGCAATCCATAAACGTCGCATACAATGAGTAGACAGTCCCCTATCAAGAAAACAAAAAATACAACTAAACAACAACAAATATAAAAAATGGAAGAGGGAAACTGATATCAGAATAATAAAAGATAAGACAAGAAAGTATGCGTACCAAATCATTGGAGAAAATAGCTTGACACTTATCATATATATAGTTGTAATCACGTACACTAGTATACCAGACAAGAGATGCTGGTAATCCATCACAATAAAGAAAGTGACAGTTACAGATGCCAGCAAGCTTAGGGATTGCCTCTAAAATCCAAACCTGGGAAGAAAGCAACAGTAAGAACAAAAATAGAAGTAAAGAATAATAAATAAAAAGGAAAAAGCATGGAAACATAAAAGGAAAGGAAAGGGAAATACCAAGAATGCTATGGGATATCCAAGCAGATTATAACCAAACCTTGAACCCTTTTTTGGTGGCTCAGACCTCATACATTTCTTCAAATAACCAATTGTTTCCAGAAATACAACCCGACCAAAGGGATAACGGTTTAAACGATCCAAATCACAGACAAGGTCAACATAACATTGACGAACAAGAGCTTTAGAACGCTGAGGGAGCAACACACCCTCAATCACTAACAAGTACGCCATGGAAAGCTTCTTTGGAGACTGAGTTGGCTCCTTGATGAAAAGTTGAACAAGACCCATAAATGTACATTCAGATACACCCAAAAACTCCTCCATATCCACATGAGGAGAAGGAGGCATGTCATCACCAAGTTCTTTCCAACTCAAACCAGTAACACAACAGAATTCAGCTAGAGAAAACCTAAACAAATGTTGCCCAACTTGAAACCACATCTCATTAAGTTTAGAAGTTTCAACTTCATGTAAGAGCACCTGATGCACAAGTTGCTGATAAAAATATAGAGAATCCTTAGCCCGTACAATTGAACCTAAACAACCATCTATAAGAGACACCCAGTCATCATCAGACAGACCATTCTTAATAGTTGTAATCAATTCAGGCTTTGAATACACATTAATGTGCCCATGAAAACGTTGTTCTTTGGGAACAACATACTTGAAGGAAGCAGGTTGAATAGAAGATGGTGGAACCACAGTAGGAACTTCTGTATGCACAACAATTTCTTTACCTAAATAGCATAAACTAACACTGTAACCACACCAAAAACTGCAAACACACAACAATCAGAATGCCATATGGAACCCTATCAACAACACAAGTAACAAACTGTAAACATAAATCAATTGTAACCCTGTCACCAGACTGTAACCATAATTAAAACAGGTAAAGAACTATAACTCTGTCACCAAACAATTAATATAGTGTAACCCAGGCACAAGACTGTAACCAACCATTAAAACCAGTAATAAAATGCAACCCTATCACCAAACAAGTCATAAACTGTAACCCTATCACCAACAAATCAACAAACTGTAACCATATCATAAACTGAACCAATGAATCAAATGTAACACTGTCACCAGACTGTAACCAACATTAAAAACAAGTAATGAACTGTATAACCCTGTCACAAGACTGTAACCAACCATTAAAACAAGTATTAACATGCAACCATTTTATAAAACAATCCATAAACTGTAAACCTATCACCAAAAATCAACAAACTATAACAATGAATCAATTGTAACACTGTCACCTCACTGTAACCACCCATAAAAACAAGTAATGAACTGTATACCCCTGTCATAAGACAGTAACCAACCATTAAAACAAGTAATAACATGCAACCCTTTTATAAAACAATCCATAAACTGTAACCCTAACACCAGACTGTAACCAATTATCAGAAAACAAAGAGAAACAACAAATGCCACAAATGCAATAATGGAAACGAAATCAGAAGAAGAGACGTTAACCATAGCAGAAACTGATAGCCAGTAGACATCAACTGAAGCAACAAACAAACCCTAATACGAGAGGAAAGGGCTAAATTAAACAAACGAACAAGAGAAATTGCATGAAACAATGGATACTAGATCTCGACAACTAAAAGGAAACAAGATTAGAGGTTCCTGTCGACAACATTGAAGCAGAAGAGTCGAAGAAAGTACCAGATGAAGCCATTAGCAACAAATGATCAGAGGAGGGACTGCGGAAACGTCGAAAAGAGAACGACACCGGTCAGATGAGGAAGTCCGACAGCAAGTTGGCGAGAACGGCGTAGATATCAACACCGATCAGAGAAGAAACCGTCGAAAACCGAAATCGCCTGTGAGAGAGAGACGTTGCAGAGAGAAGTGGAAGAGATGATCGCGCGAGAGGGATGGGATGGAGTTTAATTAAATCAGGGGTAGTGTTGGTATTATGAAAATATTTTGGCCTATTACTAACAAATAAAACCCTTTAGGCCATCAAAAAACCATATTTTCTCTATTATACGGAGTAAATAAAACAAAAGGAGATCATTTATTATTTACGGAGAATATCACTTTCAATATACTATAGTAAGATGTAATGATGTACTCCGTATAATGAATGCACAGTATTGTAAATGTCAAATGAATATATGGAGGGAGAGGGAGAGGGAGATGATGAAAGTTGTATCAAAAAGTGTTTAAAACAAGCGAAGGGAGGAGGAACATATATAACCATTCCGGAATGGCTTACCGGAAAGGACTTGTGGATAATAGTTATAGGTCCCCGGTTCGAACCCCGGAACGGTCGCTCTTTATTTAACAATTCAAGGAGGAGGAACATATATACTTATATATAGGAGGGAGAGGGACAACAAACAGCTACTCCCTTTCCTCGGCTCTGACAGTGAAATTAAAGGGCAGAGCCAAAGACCTCTCTCTCTCTCCATCCATTTATTCCCCCTTCCTTTTCTTGTTTCTTTCTTTCCCAATTTTCGCTGCTATTATTCCTTTCAACTTCAAGGATAATTTTTAGTATTAAAAAAAGGCAAAATTAATTAAAATAACTCAACCTTTAAGGGAGTGTTAAAAATATATCTACACCTTTTAAATGTAAGATAAATATCCTAACATTTGTAGGTGATGTTAAAATAATATCACAATTATTTTTTCTCAAAAAGAATGATGACATGACACACATAACTTTTAAAAAATAGCATATTAATATGCTTTTGTTAAACCATTAGTTTCTTGGATTCTTCTCAAAATCAAAACCTGGTTTTCTTTAAAAAAAATATTAAAGGTTGACATGAAGGAGATTAATTAATTGAAAAATACAATTTGCAATCCAAATAAAGATGGTTTAAAATCGATTTTTGCTTCTTTTTTTTTTTTAATCTAAGAAACCCATGATTTAACAAATTAAATCATATTAATATGCTAATTTTTTAAAGTTATGAATGTGCCATGTCATCCTTTTTTTTGAGAAAAAATTGTGGTGATATTATTTTAACATCACATATAAAAATTGGGATATTTATCTTACATTTGAAAGATGGAGATATATTTTTAACACCCCCTTCAAGATTGGGTTATTTTAATTAGTTTCACCTTAAAAAAATCTATATCTAATGCGGAGTTACCGGAGTATCTAATATCTAATACTCCCTCCGTCTTAAAATACATGTCTTTTTAGGACGGAATACGGGAATTAAGGAGTAGGTTAAGTGTAATGATTAGATGTAAAAAGTATGGTAAGTATAATGATTAGAGTTTGGTATTAGAGTATTTGTTTCTTTTTTAAAAAAAATGTTGTGAGGAGAAGAGTAGTGGTGATGTAAAAATTAGGGTAATGATTAGATGTAAAAGGAGGTTAGTGGTAATGATTAAATCTAAAAAGACATGTATTTTTGACAAAATTTTAGGGGCTTAAAAGACATGTATTTTGAGCCGGATGGAGTATCTAATACGGAGTATAAAACTAAAACACATGTTGGAGGATGCCACATGGGGGATTCTCCTTTAATCGTCATACGTGTCACTTTTTACTTAAATATGGGCCCACCTTTTATTTAAAAAAATTATCTCAATTTAAACTTTTAATAATCAAACTAATTTATTAATTTAACTAAATAATCAAACTAATTTAAAAGTAATCAAGTAATTCAAATATGTACTAATTATCCAAATCTTCTATTTTACTAATTTAACTAAATATGTTTAATACAAATCTTTATTCATTATCAAATCTTTATTTATACATTTTGTTTAACTTAATCACATAATACTTTACTTGAATCTTAATTTTATACTACATCACATTTATAAAAAAATTAACTGAATAATTTTTGGACATATTACAAAGTCCATATCGATCTTCAACTGATTCGATATTTAACTAATTTTTAAAACACTCTCGAACAATATTTTATTGTTAAGGAGTGTTTAAAATTAGTTTAAATCAATCAATAAATTATTTATTTACTGTTAAAATAAATTATATACTTATCTCATTTTGATAGCTTTCTTATATTAATTTATATTTAATCTTTTTATTAAAAATAGTTGATTTAGTTACAATTAATTACTACTAAAATTAAGATGCTTTGATTTTCTTTTCTTTTTTTGTATAGATTCTCTACTTTAAATAATTATTTCACCTTAATTGTTTATTAAATTAAAGTAATTGTATCTTATGTATTTTTAAATTAATAAATCTAATTAATTTTTTAGAATATTTTTTAGAATAATTTATTTATAAGCTAACTACCAAGTAATACGTGTAAAACAATATAATTAATTTATATATAATATTTTTTAGAATAATTTATTTACAAGCTAACTACCATGCACTCTCACACACGTAATTGGGAAAATATTGACTCAATTGTCTAGAAATTCTTTACGAAATCGATTAATTTTCCTTAAAAATTATCTTAAGTTGTTTTTAATTAAATAATGAATTGTTTAAACTTTATCTGAATTTTATGACTTGAATAAATTTTTATTTCTTTTTTGTCATAAAATCTTAACAAAATAGAAAATCTTTTAATTTCTATTACCTTTATTTCATATTTGATTTTATTAGATATTTTCTCTAATTCAAACTATAGCCGCACTTTTAAACCTTTTTCAATTTCAATCTCTTTTTAATTACAAAACTAATTCCATGAAAAAATATATAATCTACCAATGAAAGTTTCAATTAATTAATTAAATATTATTTTTAATCAACAATCATGTATAATAATAATAATAATAATAATAATAATAATAATAATAAATAATAAATAATAAATAATAAATAATAAATAATAAATAATAAATAATAAATAATAAATAATAAATAATAATAATAATAATAATAATAATAATCA
Source organism: Persicaria tinctoria (assembly GCA_037127255.1). Lineage (NCBI taxonomy): Eukaryota > Viridiplantae > Streptophyta > Magnoliopsida > Caryophyllales > Polygonaceae > Persicaria > Persicaria tinctoria. Next base: position 32,146,830 of record JBANSL010000012.1, on the reverse strand, counting down.
AATAGAAAATCTGATTCTTTGGATTTTTAGATAATATTTCAATTTTTTATTATTCATCTTATGAAGTTTTTAACCAATTTTCAAAATATTAAATTTTTTGATGGAGTAAAATAAAACCAATTTATTTATCTAATTTCTATCAATCTTGCAAGGGAAGAATATTTTTATTTTTATTCTCTTTTTCTATATATAAGGGCTTGAGTTTTCATTCACATAATCACATCATACTAATAAAAATTTCAATAATCCACAATAATATTTCAAACTCCTACTTTATGTTTGTTGTAAATTGTGTATTTGAATTCAATTGATGGTTATGGACTTTGTTTTGATTCGTCCGTGTATATATTTTCTTCTCATATATTACCATTTATATTACAGTATAAAATTGATTTCGTGTTTTTTTTTTAATGCAAGATGGTGATGAAGATGAATGGTTAATTTCCATAACCACAATGATCTAAAAAGAAAATTAACATATATACTCTACAAGATTAGAGTATGTATGCTTCAAAAATGAAAATTGAATATTATTAGTATGATTAGAGATATGTTTCCTTTAACATAAAATAATTTAAAATTTAAAATTTCATATTTCATATTTAAATGAAATATTGTACGGTTATTGACTTATTGTTGATGTTAGGCAAATAAAATACTTTTTTGAAATATAAAATTTGAATACAAGTTCAATATTTTTATTATCAATAAGTTATGAGCTCAATTCCCAATCCCCAATTTGTTTAATGATTTTTCCTCCACATCTTCTTCTCAAACCCGACCCAACGAGGAAGGTGAGACATTGACGTTTTGCCACATATATTATATATTGATATAATATAAGCATTTTTTTTATCCAAATTTATATTATTTTGCTATATTGTTTTCATATTATTACAATAGTATAATATATCTAATATATAATGTAAATAAATTATGGTAATATCTTCTATAAAATACGGAGTATAATACATTTTACAAATCTCGTGCGTTACTGATATGCGATATATTCTATAGCGCATTTAGTAGTTTTTGTCATCACTTACATGTCATTATGAGAGATATTTGTGTGAACTTGGTGATTCGGAACATGTTGAAGAAGTTCAAGAAATCATGCAAGTTACAGAAGTGAAGAAGATCGGAAGCAGCTGAAGATGATGACCTTGGCGCGGCCGCGCTGCACATGGTGCGCCCGCGCTGCTACCCGACGCGACCAAGCTGCTAGGAGGAAGTGGCCGCGCTGCTGAACCAGACAGAAGAGGCAAGACGAAGCTGGCGCGCCCGCGCTGCTTTCTGGCGCGCCCGCGCTGCCTTCTGACGCGCCCGCGCGGAGTCTGACGCCCCCACGTCGAGTCCGATCCCGCCTGAATCTGAGCCCTATGTCGATACATATGTACGACCGAATTTCCCCCCTCTCGGGTCGGAGAAACCAAAACCTCCATTCCCTGAGGCACTCAAAGAGAGGAGGATAATCGATGATTCAGAGCTGTTTGAGACATTTAGCAAGTGTCAGGTGAACATTCCTCTGCTGAAAATGATAAAAACTATGCCCAAGTACGCCAAGTTCTTGAAGGAGCTTTGCACAGTGAAGAGGAATCAGAAGCTGAAAGGAAAAAAGAAAGTGAAAGTAAGTGAGCAAGTCTCTGCTGTGTTTCAGAGGAGAATGCCGAAAAAGTGCGTTGATCCAGGTATGGTTACTATCCCTTGTATCATTGGAGATGTAAAATTTGATAGAGCTATGCTTGATTTGGGTGCTTCCATAAATGTGCTTCCCTACTCGCTATACAAATCGCTAGATTTGGGACCTTTGCATGAAACTGGAGTAATTGTGCAATTAGCTGATAGGTCTAATAAATACCCTAAAGGAGTAGTAGAAGACGTTTTGGTTATGGTCGATAAACTGATTTTTCCTGCAGATTTCTTTGTCCTGGATATGGAACATGATAAGCATGATGCGCCTATTCTGTTAGGTAGACCTTTTATTAAAACAGCTAGGACAAAAATTGATTGTGTCTCTGAGACACTAACAATGGAATTTGATGGAGAAAAGGTTGAATTCGATCTCTACAAGGCTATGAAACATCCTGTTGATGACCATTCTCTGTGTTCTATTGATGTGATTGAACCATTAGCTCAAGATCTATTTGATATTTCTAGGGAAGATGAGTTGCAGTCAATTATTGAGAATGATATTGACGAGTCCTATACAGATTTTTCAATTTCATCTAACATGCAGGAATTAGGGAAGATGAGTTGCAGTCAGTAGATTGGGCATTGGCCCCAATCTACTGACTCCAAGCGAAGTGCTTGTTCCATCTGTTGTGCAGGCACCAAAAATTGAACTCAAACAACTCCCTAGTCATCTCAAGTATGCTTTCCTAGGAGTTGATGACACTTTACCAGTTATTGTGTCAAGTAAGCTCTCAGTGGAGCAGGAGGAAAAGTTAGTGGAGGTTCTAAAGGAGTACAAAACTGCATTATGGTGGACCATCGCTGACATCAAGGGAATTAGTCCATCTACATGCATGCACAGGATCCTGCTGGAGGATGGAGCTAAGCCATCACGCCAACCACAGAGAAGGCTCAATCCTCCCATGATGGATGTGGTGAAGAAGGAAGTGCTGAAATTGCTATCAGCAAACATGATTTTCCCAATTTCTGACAGTCAATGGGTAAGTCCTACCCAAGTTGTCCCTAAGAAAGGAGGGATTACAGTTGTGGAGAATCAACAAGGCGAGTTGGTCCCTACCAGAACACAAACAGGTTGGAGGGTGTGCATAGACTATCGCAAGCTGAATACAGTAACCAAGAAGGATCACTTCCCCCTCCCTTTTATTGATCAGATGCTAGAACGCCTTATTGGGCGCCCCTATTATTGTTTTCTTGATGGATATTCTGGATACTTTCAGGTGGCCATAGCGCTAGAGGACCAGGAGAAGACTACATTTACATGTCCTTTCGGTACTTTTGCATATCGCAGGATGCCATTTGGAATATGTAACGCACCCGGGACATTTCAACGATGTATGGTTAGTATCTTCTTTGAGTACATTGAAAATTTCATTGAGGTATTCATGGATGATTTCACAGTACATGGGGATAGCTTTGATACTTGTTTGAGCCATTTGGCACTAGTGTTGAAAAGATGCGTTGAAACTAATCTGGTTTTAAACTCTGAAAAGTGTCATTTTATGGTAGAACAGGGAATTGTTTTAGGTCACATAGTCTCTGCAAAGGGTATTGAGGTCGATAAGGCGAAGATTGATGTAATTCAATCTCTGCCTTATCCTACTAATGTGCGCGAAGTTCGTTCTTTCCTAGGCCATGCAGGTTTTTATCGCAGGTTTATCAAAGACTTTTCGAAGATATCCTCACCCTTGTGCGAGCTGCTGAAGAAAGATGTGACCTTTGCACTCACACAAGAGTGCAAAGAGGCGTTCGACCAGCTGAAAGGACGCCTCACTAGTGCACCAATCATTCAAGCACCAGACTGGTCTCGGCCATTTGAGATCATGTGTGATGCGAGCGACTATGCAGTGGGAGCAGTGCTAGGCCAAAAAGAGGGAAGAGCCTCTCATGTGATCCATTATGCTTCCATGACTCTGAATGGAGCGCAGCGCAACTACTCCACCACTGAGAAAGAAATGTTAGCTGTGGTGTTTGCACTAGAGAAGTTTCGACAGTATCTGCTTGGGTTTAAAGTGATTATCTACACAGATCACGCAGCCCTCTGCTACTTGATGACAAAGAAGGAGACAAAGCCACGATTGATTCGATGGGTCCTGTTGCTCAGCGAATTTGACGTGGAGATTAAGGACAAGAAAGGAGCGGAGAATCTGGTGGCTGACCACTTAAGCAGATTGGTGAATGAGGAGGACAAGCCGGAGTCACAGAAACCCATCTTAGGCACGTTTCCGGATGACACATTATGCAGACTTGAGCACAAAAGCACACCGGAGTCCGACGCGGCCGCGCTGATCCATGGCGCGCCCGCGCTGACTACTGGCGCGCCCGTGCTGATCCATGGCGCGCCCGCGCCGACTACCGACGCGCCCGCGTCGACCCCTGACGCGCCCACGCCATTGCTTCTCAGCCCATCTCAGTCCGTTCTAGGACTTCACTCTGTAAGCCCTTGGTACCGGGACATTGTGAACTACTTAGTTTGTGGGGAATTTCCTCCGGATCATACCAAGGCTCAGATAGAGAAGATTCGAAGAGAAGCAAACCACTATATTTGGGATGACCCATACCTTTGGAAACATTGTGCAGATCAGGTCATTCGTCGTTGTCTTCAAGATAATGAGGTACGATCTGTTCTTGAATTTTGTCATTCTCAAGCATGTGGGGGACACTTTGGTGCTAATAAAACTGCTACGAAGGTACTTGAATCTGGATTTTATTGGCCACATATTTTTAAAGATGCTTATTCTTTCTGCAAGGCATGTGATAGGTGTCAAAGATTAGGGAATATCTCTCAAAGGAATGAAATGCAACAATCACCAATGATTTTTTGCGAAATCTTTGATGTTTGGGGCATTGACTTTATGGGACCTTTTCCTAGTTCTTGTGGGAACTTGTATATTTTACTTGCGGTGGACTACGTTTCCAAGTGGGTGGAAGCGAAGGCCACCAGAACTGATGATTCTAAAGTTGTGGCAGGGTTCTTAAAAAGCAATATTTTTGCCAGGCATGGTATTCCTAGAGCGCTGATTAGTGATAGGGGTACCCATTTCTGCAACAAAACTGTGACTGCCGTGCTTAAGAAATATCATGTCACACATAGAGTTTCCACCGCATACCATCCAAAGACGAATGGCCAAGCAGAGGTGTCCAATAGAGAAATCAAAGCCATTCTTGAGAAGACCGTGAATCCTAACAGGAAGGATTGGAGTTTGAGACTTGATGATGCTTTGTGGGCTTATCGCACTGCTTACAAAACTCCAATTGGGATGTCTCCTTTCAGACTTGTCTATGGGAAGGCATGTCATCTTCCTGTTGAGCTGGAGCACAAGGCTTGGTGGGCTGTGAAACAATGCAATATGCAGAGTGACGGGGTTGGAGAACACGGGAAGCTACAGTTAGGTGAGCTCGAGGAGCTATGGTTGGACGCCTATGATAATGCGGCAATCTACAAGGCAAAGACCAAGGCATGGCATGACAAGCACATCAATAGGAAGGACTTTAAAGCTGGTGACAAAGTCCTACTTTTTCAGTCTCGCCTGAAACTCTTCGCTGGGAAGCTCAGGTCAAAGTGGGGGGGACCATACATTGTTGCTGAAGTTTTCCCACATGGAGCTGTAGAGTTATATGACCCGGATAGCCACAAGAAGTTCAAAGTAAATGGTCAAAGGCTTAAGACATACTATGAAGGGTTCACAAAGGAGGCTATGGATGAGTTAGTGTTGGAGGAGCCAAATGCAGAGTTAGAATAGTAAAAAAAAAAGGCTTGGTCGAGCCAGCGACATGAAACAAAGGCGCTGCTTGGGAGGCAACCCAAGGTATTGCATTCTTTCCTTTAACTCAATTTTAATTTTCGTCCAAAAAAAAATTATAAAAAAAAATAATAAAAATATATATATATATATAATAAATCCGACCACGGGCTGGAAAATCCACTTCGGGCCAGCCCGCCAGCTTCAAGCCCATCAGCCCCCACCAAAAACCCTACACCCCCACACTCTCTTCCCCACATCACCCTCACCAAACACTCTCTCCTCCCTCACCAAACACTCTCTTCTCTCACACCCAATCCAACCCACACCCACACTCACTCTCACTCCCCTGCGCCACAATCAGCCGCCGACGAGCCCCCACCAGAACCCCTACAAACCGGCACCGGAGAAACATCGGCGGGCCCTACATCGACGAGCCGTTTTCGACGAATTCCAGATCTGCAGAACTCGCCGATGCGGCCGCGCCACCCCTAACGCGCCCGCGCCTGTCAGAGAAACCCACCAGGAGACTGACAACCCGACGCGGCCGCGCTGCCACTCGACGCGCCCGCGCTGCTCCTCGACGCGCCCGCGCCACCTCTGACGTGCCCGCGTCTGCCCCTGCGCCGAGACTTCGCTGTTCTCCGTGAGTTCTTTCCGCTGTTCTTCTTTCGATTCTGATTTCGTCTTATTATCTATCGAGTATGAGTTCATCGGAGGAGGAGACGAGTAGATCTGATAATGGGTTAGATTTGTCTGATGAGGAATGGGCTATTTACAATAAGGTTAGCTGTGTCAGTTCTACCAAATACTTGCATAGACCGACACTTCAGAAATTTCAGATGCTAGAGTGTATGCAGCAATGTCTAGCTCACGCAGGTATTGGTGACTTTATAGAGTTGGGATCGGTAGGATACCCGGAACTGTGCAAACAGTTCCTCGCAACATATCAGCTTTACATTAGGGAGAACAGAATTAGAGGGGTTGTCTTCAGATACAATGGCAATACCTACAGGGCTTCTGCAGCAAGGTTGCGAAAAGCTCTGGGGGTCACTAAAGCCCCAACTGATGGTTGGGTGACAGCCGCGTCCGACCCAGACCTTGTTGCATTCTTCAGAGCGGTGTCTGGAGAGGACTTCTTGACCAGTAACGAGTACAACAGCAGGATTACTCATCCTGTCTTCCGAATGTTGTGCAAGATCGTTTCTGGGACATATTATGGGCTGACTACAGATACAAAGCTTTCCATGACGCACCTGAGATTTGCCTACAGCGCTGTGCCTACTGCAGATTATACGCCTGACTGGGTTAGGCTCTTTTTCGATGGCCTCGACAGGATCAGAAAGGATCGCAGTGCCGGTGGACCAGAAATGGTTCAGAGCGGACTTATTACTCGAGTAGCCATTGCTGCATGCGTTGGGCAAAATGGTTTGGAGGAGCTGGAGGAGCCACAGGTCATACCAAAGACCTATACAGAGGAGTATCTACGGAGATGTTTGATGCTGGATACTGCACCGGATGGGGGAGCCATTTGGTGCACGGGCAAGAAGAAGGAGCATCAGTTCAGGCTCCCTAAGCCCCTGCCTTGGTCGGAGTCTTGGGCTGATTGGTACATTGAGGCGGATTACTTTCCGACGTCAGTTCTGGGTAGAAGGCGTCGCATGGAGGTGGGTAGCAGTAATGGCACAGCTGGAGCTGCCACGATGGAGGATGCGCCTGTGGCTCAGCAGGCTTTTGTTCAGACAGATACACAGGGTTTCACACAGAACCCACATCAGGAGATGCCTGCTTATCAGACCCCGTCTCACGGTTGGGATTCGCAACCGACATTTCAGAGCCAGCAGGACGCACATCAGTGGGATCCTTGGCCCACACAAGCTTTTCAGGATGCCCATCAGCAGCCCCACCAGTGGGGCTACCTGGTTGATCAGATTGGCCTTCTGCGCCAAGACGTGGGGAGTTTGACGACAGTGACGAACCAGATTCTCCACCAGCAGGCCGACATCTTAGAGGGCTTTGGCGAGTTCAGAGAGATGAGGGAAGAGCTGCGCCGCATGCGAGAGGACTACTCTCGCCACTATCCACCCCCTTAGTGAGTCCTTCTGTTTCTCCTCTCCCTACTTATTTCTGTCTTCTTTCACATTGAGGACAATGCTTCATTCAAGTATGGGGGAGGGAAAGGATTCACATATCTTGTACATAGTTCATTTTCGCATTATTTTTGTACAGATTCTGCACTTGATTATTTAAAAAGAAAAAAAAAAGCAATCAAAATCCTGGGATGAGTTGAAAACCTGAAAGGGCGACTCAGGCAAAAAGCAGGTAGTCTAGCGAGCCTTAGGCTTTGGCAATATGAGACTTAAGGGAAGTGAGAATGTGTATGTGAGTACCATCTTTGAAAAAAATGAGTGGCTTGGTGAAAACCCGAAAGGGCGCCTTGGCAAGATGAGCGTTTACTTTGAGTGTTTAGGATTGATCTCTTGGCGAAGGCGACATAAGAAGTGGAGTTATAAGGAGGTTTTCGGGTAGGCCACTGGGAGCTATAAGGTGTAGATGGTTGATGTACAATTGTAATTCTCATTTCCTATTTTGATTGTCTTTTGTGCTGATTGTTGAGATGGTGAAAACTACTAGTACTTAGTGTTCATTTTCCTTGTACTGTCTGTGAACCTTTGAGATTTATGGTGAGAGTAGGCTAGCTTCTATGCTTACTCGGGACGAGTAAAGGTTTAAGTATGGGGGAATTTGATATGCGATATATTCTATAGCGCAATTAGTAGTTTTTGTCATCACTTACATGTCATTATGAGAGATATTTGTGTGAACTTGGTGATTCGGAACATGTTGAAGAAGTTGAAGAAATCATGCAAGTTACAGAAGTGAAGAAGATCGGAAGCAGCTGAAGTTGATGACCTTGGCGCGGCCGCGCTGCACATGGCGCGCCCGCGCTGCTACCCGACGCGACCACGCTGCTAGGAGGAAGTGGCCGCGCTGCTGAACCAGACAGAAGAGGCAAGACGAAGCTGGCGCGCCCGCGCTGCTAACTGGCGCGCCCGCGTCGGACCCTGAAGACGGATTCTTATCCGATTTACCCTATCTTATTAGTTTTCATATTATATTTTTATATTTGTACGGGATGTTAAACCCGATTTTATTTAGTTTATATAGGCCGAGAAGGCAGTAGAGAATGGGGAGGTTAGGTTATTTTCCAGAGACGTATTTTTCCTTTTCATCATCTCACAAACCCTATGGAGAACTAACTCTCCTTTGTTACACTTGGTTCTTTGAAGCCTTCAATTGATTTGGTTGTGAGTATTCTACTCTTGTTCGTCCTTTGTTAATTGTTTCGATCTCCTGAGCTTATTGCTTGATTGCTTATTATTGGTTAATCTGGATTGATCACCTAGGTTTATCGATACTAGTCATATTGCTAGGGTTTTCAATTCCAGGTTTGGGGTTGTAGATTCATTGTAGCAAACAAAATCATCATACGCGGGTTGCTTGTGGTAGATTGTGAAGGAGATTCGATTGCAAGCTATTTTAACGGGTTGTTAGAATCGCTTGTATCTCATTATAATTCATGCTTGAATGCTATTGCTTTATTATTTGGTGAAGGTTTTCCCTTGTAATTTGGTGATGAGTGCTTTTAGGACTGGTAGGACTAAAAGCTATTACACGATCTGAATTGAGAACAATTACTGGACATTAGAACTTGAGATTCATAGAATGCGATGATGAACCATCTCAATTGTTGTGCGGATAATTACCTGGTGTGATGCCTTTCCGTCATATATTCGCAACCTTTACTTGCAACTTGTTCTGTTACTATTTCTCACACACAAAACTCCCCCTTGAATCGGTTACTTTTGGGTAATAATACTTGCTCTTACAATTGATTCTATTTCCCTGTGGGTTCGACCCTAACTTACTTACAAGACATGAAGATTTTATTCTTATATATATATAATTTATTTATTTATTTATTTTGTTAAAGTTATCGAATGATATTTAATTTATACTTTTATAATCAATAATCAATAGACTATTAAAAAAATATCATTTGGAATATTGGATAGGCAACATATATATGATCCTAACCTTCTTATCTTAATCAATATATCAATATATTTGTTTAATCGATAAATTGATGATAAGATCAAATCGATCTTCTGTTGATGATATGTGATCTTGTTATATATGTGATCCATTAGTGCAAGAAAATTTAGAAGTTTAGGTTGATTTTTTATTATTGCAAAATTGAAGTGACACGTAAAATTTGAGGCATTTTTTTTTCATTTTAAACGAAAAAATAGTTTTTCTACTTATCCAAATTTCTCTTTGTTTGTGTTGTTATGGCATCGAGACATCGATCATATATATATATATGCTTGGTAAATTCAAAGGCTATTGCCCTACAATTTGATTTGATTTTTTATATGTAAAATATATTTTCATTTTTATAATAACAAAATCTTAGAAATATTAACAATTTAGTAAAAAGAAATATTTGTCAACAATTATGGCTTTACCTTATACTACGTAAATTCCTAATTAATATGGGTTCAACTTCACTAAACATACGTGGCTTTACATTATACTATGAGATTATTTCTAATTAAAATTTTTTGGTTAAACAAATAGGACACATAATACATTATCCAGAAGTCTAGTCGACGTGAAGCTCGATTGAACTAGACTAAGATAAAAAAAAAATACTTGATTTGGATTCATTGAGTTCGATTAATTTGATTTGATTTAAATAAACAATGAAAATATTAGAAATATTATAATTTTTAATTATTCATTAAAACTAATCATTTTCAATTATTTTTAAAACAATAAATTTAACAAAATAAGAAAATCAAGAGATTTCATAAACTTCTTTATTTGGTGAGCTAATACTCCGATATATTTGGGTTAGTAATTTTATTCACTGTATTTCAAAGATAATTATTTAGTTATAATATTTAATCATTTCTTTTTAAATTTGTTTTAAGTTATAATTCAAAATTTGATTTTACCACCTAAATGTATGTTTAATCTGAACACATGTGCGCGCACAAGCCCATATTTTTCATTAAATCTTGGTGGGTGAGCGCACACACACCCATATGCCATTTTGTTTCATTTGTCAATTTTGATCTTAACAAATACATACTCAAAATAAAATTATTTAAAATCCTAATTATGATGTGTTAATATGTAAATTAATTTCTTACAATCATCTCATTTGATAGTGATTGAATTCTCTAAATTGATTAATTTTAATTTATTATCATTAATCAAATAACAACAAACCATATCCTTTTTAATTTTTTTTAAAACACAATAACTCAAAACATTTACATGTATATATGCATATACAATAAACATGTTACTTCTATCATGTTTGTACTTACAATTTCATAGTTTTTTTTTCAGTTTCTCTACATGTATCAATATATCTATATTTTCTTCTTTCATTTTACTAATATTGTTTTATCTAGAGTAATTTTTTAACATACAATCAATAATGAATGACCATTATTATGGACCACATTGAAGAACTAACAAACTACAATATGAAATATTATAAGATTAGAAGATAAATAAAAAAAGTTGAAACAATCTTTGCGTATAAAAATAAAACAATAATGTGTATTTTTTCGGGATAAATAACTTTGAACTTATGACCTAACAATAATCTTTTATCTATATTGCATGTAGAAGGAAAACATGCAATGTTTTCTGTGTGGTGAAGCTAATGGGGATTATTTAGCTGAAGAGGTTAAGGAAGATGGGAATAAAGAGGATTATAAGGGAAAAATAATACTCCGTATATATTAAATAAAATGTGGAAGTGATGAAGAGGATGATGAAAATCAAAACGGGAATGAGGAATGATAACATCAATCGAAACAATTATGATTAATAATCTAGCTAGATATGAAAATAGATTGCTAGAAATACTAAATTATTTAATCTCATATAATATTCTCTAAATTCAAAATTCATAAAAAGTATGTCACAAGACTGCAAGTTAGAAAAATCAATTATAACATATGCTTCAAGGCACGAGGATCAAAATTTGAATCTAAGTTCAAGATTTTCATTATCAATAGGTTATGAGCTCGATTCTCAATCCCCATTTTGTTTAATGGTTTTTTCTGCACTTCTTCTTTTTTTACAAAAGATTTTTTTTTTGGATACAAAGCAAGGATTTGGGGATGGTCAATCGCGATTGACCCACCGCCCAATAGCGTCCCAGTGGACGAAATCCACGATCTCAGCTGGAACACAGTCGGCGACGAAACACGAGGACATGCCCAGATGCGCAAGCCGATCAGCCACCCGGTTACCTTCCCTGAAAACGTGCATAAAGGAGACGCTCTCGAAAGATCGACAAAGGCCAAGGGCATCCAAAATCGTCATCTCGATCTCCCACGTGCACTGCCAAAGACCCCGCAAGACGTTGATGACGGTCAAGCAGTCAACTTCAACCACAAGCCAAGCGAAACCTCGCTTCGAAGCTTCCTGAAGACCAGCAATAAGACCATAGCATTTTGCTTGCACGACAGATACCATACCATGGCTACGGGCACCACATGAAAGGACCCTTCCAAGGCTGTCACGGATAACAAAGCCAGAAGCTGCACGATCCGACCCAGTCCGAGCACCATCAAAATTAAGCTTAACAAACTCCTCGGCAGGTTTTTTCCATTGTACAATTTGTTGTTTTGGCCTTTTCTTTTTTTGGGAGGTTGGTCTTAATATATCGATAACATCTTCTTGTTCCTCCCTTTGTGCTCTTCTCCAAGTAGTCTTATATTGTTTTATACTTTTTATCCAGTCTTCCATCGTACTGATATCGTTGTTTTCAAAGGTTATTCTGTTTGTCAATGACCATATACCCCAAAGGGCGAAGGCAATGATCGATTTGTGTTCCAAAGATAATTGGTGGAATATTTCCGAGATTATATTCTTATATGACTTATTTTCTTTGTCAGTGTTCCTGATCGTTTGTTCAATCTGTCTATCTAAACTCCCGATGAAAGTAAGTGATGTCTGACATTCGGTGAAGAGATGTGTGTTATCTTCTTCATGATGGGAGCAAAGGGGGAATTCCAAAGGCATATGAATTCCTTTTTCTTGTAGTCTGACTTTTTCTGAGGTTCCGTTTAGAAGGATTTTCCAAAGGAAATTTTTAATCTTAGGCGGACAATCAATTTTCCAGATCCAGTCTAATAGATCTGGATTGAGCCTTCTGGTTCTCGTGATTTGGTCTAAAGCGCTAGCAGTAGAGAACCACCCATTTTTACTTGATTTCCAATATAACCTATCTTCAATTTCATTGGAAGGGATATAGGTATCTAAAATTTTATCAACAATGTCCGACGGGAGGCAGTTACTCAATTTTTCTTTATCCCAAGTCTTATTTGGTTTCATAAATTGGTCAACAGTTTCTTGTTCGTCAACTTGATCCAAGATGCATTTTTCTCGAAGGTTTCCTTCAATGTGAAGCCAGTTGTCCTTCCAGAATCTTATAGATTTGCCATTTCCCACCTGCCAAATAAGCCCTGCACATAATTCCTCTTTAATATCCATTAGTTTCGCCCATTGCCAAGAGGAGTTCCTTTTCCGTTGATAGTTCCATATATTCTCATTTTTAAGATATTTATCTCGGATAATTTTAACCCATTCGTTTTGGGGCTACGCAAGGAATTTCCAAAGCAATTTCATTTGCAGTGCTTTGTTCATGTCTTTAGTCTTGTGTAGTCCGAGCCCTCCTTCTTTCTTTGGTCTGCAGATCTTATCCCATCCAATAAGGGGCTTATATTTAGGGTCTTTGTTCCAAAAGAAACATCTGTTTAGTCGGTCTAGGTCGGTATGAATGCTTGCGGGAAGCATGAAATTTTGCATTATATGGCTTGGCTTCGCTGCAAGGTTTGCTTGGATAAGGATCGCACGTCTTTGTTGGGTGAGTTCATTAGCTCTCCATTTTGTTAGTTGGGTCTTGGTTTTCCCAATGACTTCTTTAAACGTGTTTTTATTCACTCTTCCATTAATAATAGGGCATCCAAGATATTTTTCTAAGGCAACATGATTGGTTATTTGTAGACAGGATTGGATTTGTTGTCTTTGTTCATTTGTAATTCCTTTTGTAGCTTGGAATGCAGATTTTTGAAAATTTACTTTTTGGCTCGAGATCTCGCAGTAGCCATCGATTATAGTTTTCACCGTTCGATAGGCTTCCGGGTTTGCTTTAGAAAAGATCATGATGTCATCCGCAAATGAGAGGAAAGGGATTGAAGGACTGTCCCTAGAGGTTTTGAAACCGATAGTGTTCCTCGATTGTTCACTTTGTCGCTGTAATTTTCGTGCTAGGATTTCTGCTCCTATGATGAAAAGGTAGGGGGAAATAGGATCACCTTGTCTCATACCCCGTTGGGGCTGAAAAGTATCAGTTGGTTCGTCATTTACTAGGATGGAGAATGACACTGTTTTGATACATTCTTTAACCCAACCGCAGAATCTCTGGCAAAACCCAAATTTGGACATTATGGCAAACAAGAATTCCCAATTCACTCTGTCGTATGCTTTTTCCATGCCAAGTTTGATTGCGTTCCAACCGTCACGACCCTTTTTAGAGCGAAAGGAGTGGAAAATTTCGTGTGCAATGAGTACATTGTCTTGAATTTCTCTATCTGCAATGAATGCTCCTTGGAGTGGGTGGATCAATTTTCCTAGAACCGTTTTAAGTCTTTCTGCCAAGATTTTGGCAATAGCCTTATAGAGTGTAGAACAGAGGCTAATTGGTCTATAATTGTTTGTTGTTCTTGGATTTTCGCATTTAGGGATTAGGGATATAAAAGTTTGGTTAATTTGCTTGAGCATTTTCCTGGAATGGAAGAATCCTTTAATTGCTTTTATAATAGATGGTCCAACAATATCCCATTATCGTTGGTAGAATTATGCGGTCATTCCGTCTGGTCCTGGGATTTATCTTTTCCTATCGAGAAAAAGGCCTTTTTTACTTCCTGATTTGTAATTGGTTTTGTGAGGAACTCATTTTCATGCTGAGTAATTTATGTATCTATTAGATCTAGATACTCATTTAAAAGTCGATAGTTGATCCTCTCTTCTTTGAATCGATTTTTGAAATCGTTCCGGATCTCTCTTTTGATGTTTTCTTCCCCTATAATTGTTGCTCCTCCCGTTGTTACGATTTCTCTAATGATTTTCTTGTTTCTACGTCCTGTAGCTACTTTGTGGTGATATCCTGAATTTGTATCGGAGAGTTTTAGGTGTTTTGTTTTCGCCATCTGGCGCCAGTACATTTTGTGGTATTGTATGAGCTTGTTTTTCTTTTCTATAAGTTTTTGTTGTCTTTTGTTATTTTCATTTTGGTTTGTTTGGATATGATCACGTTGTAACTGTATTAGTTTTTCCTCAACTTCTTTTAATTGTCGAAAAATGTTTTCGAATGTTGTTTTGTTCCATTCTTTTGTTAGTCTCTTTAGTAGTTGGGTTTTTTTTTACTACTTGAAACATTTGAGAGCCTTCACATCTCATTCTCCATGCTTGAATTACTATGTTTCTGTAATCTTGTCTTTGCAGCCACATTTTTTCAAGCCAGAGGAAGTTGGAGAGCAAGCAAGTCTACCAGGGAATCAATTAGAGTTGTACAAAGCGGTGAGATAAAGCTATTTATTCATAGCAGGTTCTGGGGCAAAAGCATCTTCCCCTTTACCTGTATTAGCTTATTACATTCGTTTTTCTATTCAAAATATATGCCTTCGATAGAGTTGTAGTTCTCTTTGCTGTCGATTCAGCCGAGGGAATAGTTAGGTTCCACTTTTTTGCGTAGAAAGTCCCTGTGCCAGTTTTTTCCATGCATTTTTTAAAAAGTGCTTCGATTTAGAAAGAGCTAGGAATCTCTAGACCAGTTCCAGCCTCTTTCATTGCTTATGCCTTTCCTAGGGTTTAAGTGGAGGTTCTAGTCATTCTGGCTTCCATTCCTATTATGCCTTCAAGCGAGTTGCAGTCTTAAGGCCAGTTTACTTGTCAAGGCAGGCCAGTGGTAGGAGTATCTCACAAGCCAGCAAAAGTACCTTTTTCGTTCCATAGTTGAAGTAGTTTATAAGGCAAAAGCAAAGGATAAAGATTTTCTTTACTCTACTTAAAAGTTTAGAGATTTTCTTACTCAACCCGACCAATAGGTGGCACAGGATCTCCGTAGTCAGCATTAAAGTCAAAGAAAGAAAAAAAAATGGTAGGGTCAGCCCTTTCTTTAGAGAATGCCAAGCTAATCACTCGTCAAGAAGGAGCGGGTTTTTTCCTTTTTCCTTTCTGGGACGGCCCCCTCTTCAGTCAGTTCGTTTTCTCTAGTTCGGAAAGATATCCAGTTGCCAAAAAAGCTAGGGAAAAGGCTACGTCTTTTCAAGGCAGGCAAGCGAGTTCTGTACATCTGAACGGTGATCCTCTTCGCTCGCGATTGTACCAATAGAGTATAAAGAGTTAATCTTGCCTTTACGTTTTCATGTGATTCGATTTGAATCGATATTGGACAATGGTTTGAGGAGGAGAATGCATGGTTTCTAGTAGCTACGTTTGGGTACCATTGAAGTATTTCATCTTGCGCTAAAGTTCTGTCAAGCTTTTCGTAGATGTTATTTATGTCCGTTCTATTTTTTCTCCAAGTGAACTCATTTCCTATCGTTGGTATATCAAGAAGCCTACAGTCGTCTTTAAATTTTAACAATCGTTCAAATCTAGTTGGGTTTGTTTGAGATCCCCCTGTTTTTCATTTACGTTCTGTATCTCATTCAGGCCCCCCATTACAATAGTAGGGATATCCAAATCACATATATGGGTAGTAATTTTATTCCAGAAATAATTTTTCATATTTTCTTGAGGGGGTGTGTAGACAAAACAAACATCAAAATTTGTTCCTAGAGAAGTATCTTCAATTTTCATTGTAATGAAACGGCCGTCTGTTGTCATTATTTCAATTTTTGCATTTGTTAATTGATAGTTTTTCCATAGAGCGCAAATTCCTCCCGATCTACCCACAGCAAGAGACCAGCAAATCGAATCAAAGCCAGCTTTTTGCCAATCCACTTGAGAAGGAATATTTTCCGTTTTAGTTTCCATGAGGACCATGATTTGTATGTTTTCCATTTTGCAAAAAATTCAATTTCCGTCCATATATTTCTTTTTTCGACCCCACAACAATTCCATGTGCAGATTCTCATCCCGGATATTCTATTTGTAATTGAGTTGTCTTGTTTATCACTATGTCTTTTTTAGTCGGTGGCTTTGTTGTTCTCAGGTTTGATTCATTGTCATTGGGTTCACGAGGGAGTTGGATTGAGAATGTTGTTTTTCCTTTCTTATATGTCATGCGTATCATTGTTTCAATGAGTGAGATTTTCCTGTTTTCCCTTTTTTGTGCTAGTGGGGTTTCAACCCCTTGCATTTGAAAAGCCACCCGGCATAGCATCAGCAATGGGTGCAACTTGATTTTCTCGCTCTTTTTTTTTCTGTTTCCTTGTCCAGTTTGTACAAAGTCGGAGTCGATAATTTGCCCAGAAGCACCTCTCAATCACATAGTTAAAGCTCAGCGGAAGGTATAAAACAATCTGGGCATCATATTTAAACGAATTAAAAACACAAAGGAGTAAATAGGCCAGTTTGTCACAAGTCCTATTGAGACTCACTTTCAATATCTCAATGTCCTTTGTGCAAAAACATCTTGGTTCACCATTGTTGTGGTCAAGACATGAGGTTTTGTGGTTATCGTTTGTTCTTATATTACATTGGGTCAATATGATCATCCCCCACCTCAAGAAAAGGGTAAAGAGGGTCAATTTTAGTTTCATGCTCCAATTGTTCTTCGGTTGCTAGAGCTTTTTCAGTTGGTTCAAATTGAGTTTAAGGCTTGTGCAAGAGAACCACCGTGAAACTGCGAGAAGCAACCTGCCCTCATAGAACCTAACCAACCCTACACAGCCACAAGGGTCAAGCCAACAAAAGGGAAACACAAGAGAAAATAAAGGGAAACTGAAAGACCGTACCAATTGCAAGAAAAGGTCAAAACAACACACCAAACGAATCCCTAAAAAAGTACTCATTTCACTCTCCCGAATCAATTTTCGTGTTACCTTTGTATACCTTTGGTCGATAACTTCCTCCTTTTCAATTTTCCTTTGTTCAAGATGTTGTTGAGTAGGGTCGTGTAGATTCAACATGTTTTGGCACCTAAATCTCAACAGCTGCGCTGAGAGAAGCATCAACCAAAACAACAGGATAACAAGAAACAGCAGCACACTACACAGTCTACACCAAAACCAAATACCAAGGTTTTCTAGATGAATGGGTTCAGGGGTTAAGTCTTCTAAACAGTTGGCACTCTTTGCAACGTTTTCCTCCTCCAAAGGACCATCTAATAGGGGAAACTTGGTATACTTTTTCCAATAAATAAAAAACTAGACAGTGTTATGAGAGATTATAGCATTCATGTTGAGACAATTCCAACAGCAAGATGCATTTGATTCAAAGAAGGAAAAAGCTTCACACATGGTTAGGTCATCATAGTCAAATATGTTCATTTCCATAGATTTAAAGGTGCTAAAATAAATGCAAGGAGATTCACTCATAGTCAAACCATCATTGTCAAGGAGAAAAATATATTTATGTATCAAGGTGAGAGGTGCAAGGAAATCAGATGTAAACACAGGGCAATTTGTCATAGTCAATTTCTCAATTTTTTGAAAATTTGGTAGACAAACAGGAGAGTTGAAATAGAGGTTCAAGGGAGAGATATACCTGTTGGTGTTTTTCTTCGTTACTTGGACGTTTGCAGGAGCATCAATCTCTGCAATCTTGTCTTTTCCTTTGCTTTTAGATGAGGTCTTTGAGAGTCCATCGATGATCGTGGAGCATAATTTCCTTTCAATCACTTTATCATTGTTCGAGATTTTCACAGGTTCACATCTACTGGCGCGTTGCTCTCTATTGTAATTCCTTTTTCCTGCTTGATAATTGTTCTTTCTCCTTTTCTTTGTTTTGCTAGCACTGCTCACATTCTTCAGAGTTTTCCTGACTTTGCACATTTCATGTCTCTTCATTTCCACTGGTTGTAGTTCCTTAAACTGATTCCTTAATCCTCTTATAGCTTCCATGTCTTTGAGGGCAACAGGTTTGCAAAAGCTTTTTCCATCACTTGAGTTAGAAATCAAAATTATGAGAGAGAATAGGAGGTCAAAGGCATTTATCCAAAAAAGGAGCTTTAAAGAACTAACCAGATGGAAACAAATACACATCAAATTCCAATCATAGAGCAACTCAAAGAGTTCATGCAATTTACAGAACGATCTTTCAACTTTTGGTTCCACTTTTTTACCATTGGGTTCAGATTTTTCGTTCCAGAGTCTTTTTCCATGCTCGGTGGCCATCAAGCTCTTAGTTTCAGTCTCACGATCATAATTAGTCCATAAAGGGGGTATCCCTAATCGACTCAGTTCATGTGGTTCATTTGTGATTTCCTTTTTCACGATTTTCAGTTGTTCATTTGTGGTTTCTGATGTATCATATTGGTTTAGTGTCTTGCTTTGTTTCAAGGAGATCAGGGGGTTCAGCAAAAGCATGGGTTCATAGACATCCTGTTCAGACAAATTCAAGACAACAAAACTAATACGAAGGCAAACAGACCAAGTTAGCACCAAGGACTCAAGATTAGAGCACCGGGATTTAAGCGAGTAAATCCCAACAAAATGATGGATCAAGATAGATAACCTAAGCGAATGAATCAAACGACAAATTATGGATTTCTTAGATTCGACGATCAAGGTCACCTTCCACTTCAGATAAACTAGAGGATCGCTAATCCCTATTTCGAAAGGCCTAACCCAACAAAAGAGAGAAAAGCTTGGAAGGAACCTGGGACGAGGAAACTGGAGACAAGAAGGGTAACACCGCCGGCCCGAGACCAACATCAAAACCCAAGAGGCCACCGGGTCAGAAAACCACCGCGAGCGCAATCAGTCCCCACACCAAAGCAGCCACCACCAGACAAGGCGATGGGCCTCCCGACCACTACAAAAATCATTCTTCAATTCGACTCGATCGATCTCCAAGACCACCTTCTTAGTTGATTTCGTGGCTACCAGCACACAGATATGAAGTTTTCCTTCTTTGATTCGCCCCTTTTTTCGAAGATTTCGGGTTTTGAAAGTGGTGTTTGAAAGATATGGGCTAGATCTTTTGGCTTTGAGATTTGTTTGCAGTTTAATATGAGTTTGGGTTATAGATCTGATGAACGGGTCTTGGTTTTTCGGACTAACATCTCTTTCTTCTTTCGAGTTGTTTTGGGGATCGATTTGGAAGGCGACGGTGGGGAGGCGGGTTAGGGTTTCTGCGATTGAGAGTATGGTGGTGTCTGCGGGTGGGTTTGGCCGGTTTCTGGCAGTGTTCGGGTGGCTTCGCCTTGGGTTTGATAGGGTTCCGGGGACGACAACGATGATGAGTCTCCTATCGCTCTTCGCTCTCATCTTTAGCAAGGTCATCTTTACAAAAGAATTGAATGTAAAAGCTTGAGATCCAAAAGATTTTCATTCATTTTTTTTATTTGTCATATGTTTTATGACACTAAGCTAACTATCCAGGCTTTGACCTAATATATATAATAAAAAAGCTTCTATTTAGACATTGCAAATCATATAACATGCTCAAATAAAACTAATAAAAAGATAATATTTGAAAGAGTTTTTAGCTTCTTAAAAAACATATAAAAAAATAAAATGGCCTATATTTTGAGACGAAAGGATTTTTTTACTTTTAAGTTTAGTAATGTAATATAGTTTTTTTTTATGCGTTCTCCATCCCAAAGTTATGAAAATTTCATTCACCGGTGTTTGTGGGATGTGTAGTACATATCTTCTATAAAATATAATATACTTTACAAATCCTGTGCGTTACGCACGGGTACTATGCTAGTACATATACTAAAACCGATGCATTGTTGTCTGCGTGGTGGCGTGTGAGTGAATCTGCTTATGTGGTGGCACGTGAGTGCATCTCGCAAAACTTTCTCTCGTAAAAAAGGAAATCTAATAAAAATAATAAGATAGTTCTAATCTATATAATTAAAAATAATTATTTTATTTTACCATTAACTCATATAATTGAATAAATGAAATATTTTATAAAAGAGTAAATATTATATAAGGAAATAACTATATCAATATAATTAAACGCAATAATAGTAATAAATTTGGTATATACAGATATACAAATTGCCATATAAATGTATCTCCATATGGATTATAAATAATCTATCCAATGGACGATTTATATATAAATTACACCATATGGACGGGACCTAAAAAAGACATTAGGTTTACCCAGTTGCCATATAGACGAATTTCATGGCGGATCTTTGGGGTCTAGGCGGGTCTTGGTGACCTTGAAGGCCTTGGGGGAGGGGTGAGGTAAGAGATTTAGGCGGGAGTCTAGGCGGGCATTGAAGGATTTTTTTAGAACAGTGATCATAATTATCAAAAATATTAATTGATACTAGTATTAAATATTTGATAGGTGTTATCGATTATTTTTTTTGGAAAGAATTATTTATATCAAAATTCATTATTTCATAGTTATTTTATTTATATCTATATTATTTTTCAGGAGAATGAGTTATTTAGATCTAGATTAATTTTAATCTTATATTTTCAGTTATTAGTTTAATTATCATAATGTAATTCATATTTATTTATTTATTTATTTATTTTCATATTTATGATAGGATTTTTTTATAGATAATAAATGTAATTTTATAAAATTATGTTAACATATTTCCATGTAGGGGACGAGGCATACACTAGTACAATACACAGTAGTATTATTTTTTAAAAAAATGAAGAAGAAGAAATCTTTATAGCCTCGGAAATGTTGTGTTGTACTTGTATAAACGCTACTAGTATAATATTTCTCACCCAAATTGGTGATAACTTCACAATGTAATAAACTACTCTTGTAATTATAATTATATATATTATATATAAATAATATAATATTACTCCACTTATAAGATTATAATATTATTTTTGTTATAAATCAATTATATAGTCCATTTTGTACTGGCTAAAATCAAATAAAAAAGCAAATAATTTCACTAGTAAATAAAAGGAAAAATTTGGTGAAATATCCATTTTTAAAGTATAATTAGATAAATATCCATTTTTTTTATTAATAATTAAGTAAATATCCATAATAATTTGATAATACCAAAATAGCCCTCTTTTAATTTCCCCGTAAAACACCCTTTTTCCCCTTGTTCCGATCTATGGATTCCGCCTTCCATCCCCTTTCTCTCTTCATCCTCTTCGCCAAACCTATCTCGAGCTCAACCATGTCAGTCGGAAGGCCACACGCTTTCGCCGCCGGCCGCAAAAATGGCCGCCGTTAGCATCAGCTCTTCCTCCGGCACCGTCCAGTGTTGTGAGCTAAATCTGCCATGTTTTACAGCAACTTTTATATCGATTTCTGTATACATTTCATTCATTTGGGCTAAGATAATACAGAATCTATGTAATTTATGTTTATTTGCCAAATTATGGAATCTACACCAGTTTCTGTTTAATTCGCAAAAATCGAGGCATTTTACAGCAATTCTACAGAAGGTCGGAAAAGCTCGGAAAACCGCTACAGAAGTCCAAGGTCAAAAGAGCAGCGGAACCAGTCAAGTCGAGCCGAGAACCCAGGCTACTCGATCTCGAGTAGGCCTGGTCGATCTCGACAAGCCATGTCCGAGCAGACCTTGTCGATCAGGAGCACCTGATCGAGAACCAGACCAACCCGAGCTCCGGAAGTCTACTCGATCTCGACAAAGCCTGGTCGAGATCGACGAAGCCCAGCGCCACCACCCGGAGTCGACGAGGATAAGCTGCCCGAGAAGCCGAGCAACCCTACTCGATCTCGACGAACTCTTGTCGAGATCGACGAAGACCTCGAGCCATGTCCGAGCATGCCGAGGAAGAGCCACTCGAGGGACCTAGTCAACGATCAACTCTACTCGACATCGACTAGCTCTTGTCGAGGTCGACGAGCACCAGTGACCATGTCCGAGCCACATCGAGCAGATCTAGCCGAGGAGTCCACTCGACGAACCCTGCTACTCGAGGTCGAGTAGACCTACTCGAGGTCGAGTAAGGCCATGTCCAGAAGCTTCTCGACGTGGCCTGTCCGAGTAGGATTGGGAGTTGCTTGGTCGCGAAGGCGGAAGATTCTATCCGATTACATCAAGTTCTATCAATGGAAGGCGATCTATCAAGACATGAAGACTACCTTAATTAGATTTATCTTTTCCTTAGTTGATTTAATTCCTTTAAAACATTTATTTATCTTTTAAAGTTTTAGATATAATTTTAGATATAAATAGATATCTTCTTTCCTAGAATAGCTAGGGAATGAAGGCTATAAATAAAGCCCTAGGGGCTCAGTTTTATGCATATTCCATCCAACACATTCCAATTCAGAGACAAGTAGAGAAGTTTAGGGAGTTCGAAGGTTTTAGGGTTTTGGCAGTTTACGAAAGTTGATTGCCGGGATTGTAAAATCGTTGAATTTAGTTTTAATGCAAGTTTCTTCTTTTAATTCAATGTCTGCGATTGCGATGAGGCGTGAGTAGTCCACCACTTCTGGGGCTGGGGTGAGCCCGACGGTGGCCATGTGAGGCGATACAGTAAAGGTCAGATCTTATTATGCGATTCATCTTCTATCCCTATGAGCATGATTCTTTTGCGAGAGTTGAAGGTGATCCTTGTTTGTATTATTGAAGCGAAAGTGATCTTAATGCAACTTGGATTAATTATGTGAAAAGGGTTAGTAACAATTAGGGTTTATGCGAAAGCCTCTATATGCCTATTTGTTAATGACGAAAGTTATTTGATGGAAAGCATGATCTTTTGTGCCTTTATATGTTGTTTTGCATGGTTATCGTTGTGGTGTTGAAACCCGGGCTTTGGAAGTATTTTAGCATATTGAGTTTATTTCAGTCGAAAATCTGCGTTTGTCTTTAATTCTGCAATTTACAGTTTCCTGCATTGTTAGTCGATACAGAGGAAGCTTGTCGATCTCGAGTAGGTAGTACTCGATATCGAGTAGAACCTAGTCTAGGTCGAGTTGCTGTTTTGCTTCTGTTGTCGACTGCGAAGTTTCTGTCTTTTGCTGTTAGTCGATCTCGAGTAGGAGGTGGTCGAGATCGAGTAGGCCTTTGCTTTTATTTGCTGCGTTGTTCTTTGTTTGCTTGCTTTTGTTCTTTACTTTCTGTCTTTAGTTTATTTTCTGCTTTTATTTTAGTTGCCCCTGTCGGGTTTATCTGTGTCTTTTCTGTGTTTTTGTCTTTTCTGCTGTGTCTGTAAGATTCTGTTGCTACCTGAGAACTGCTGACGTGCTTCCTCGTGGATTCGATCTCGACTTTTCTCTTACTACAACGGGAGGAAGTCTTGTATTTATTTGCTGAGACAGGGAAGTCAGTCCGATCTATATTTCATATTTATTTCATACTTGACCATCCTCCTGCAACAACATCCAGAAAGCCACCTTCTCCCGGTGCATCCCCATCCGCTCCATCCTCTCTCACCCCAGCGACGACAGTGGGCTCATCGACCAGAAGGTTATCGTCAGACTTTGCCTTCCTCGAGCTCGATCCTGCCCGGCGAATCTCCGGGTCATTTTTGACTCCTCGGTGGCGCCACTCGCGATCCTTCTCGGCAGGATTGGTTCACACCGGTAATTGCTCGTGATCAGTTTTGGGATTTAAGTTGTTCAATTTGTTGATTGCAGTGCTGATTTGGAGTTGGTTGAAGAACGAAATGTCAAAAGATTTCCGATTGTATTGAATGAAGAAGAAGATACAACCTATCCTCCTTTTATACTACTTCGGGCTATAGATGGATTGGCCCAATACAAAGATCTAAGCCCAAAACAACTAAACAAAAAAAGGAAAACAAAAAAACAAATTGTTGAACTTGAACCTGTACAAAAGCCGGTGATATGATCTCTAGAGCTTTTGATGACAATGTTCCGTGGTTAGTGAAAATAGAGGGTGGTGATAATGTTATTTGTTTAGGGATAATAGATTGGTGACAATGTTTTATAGTTTGT
This sequence comes from Persicaria tinctoria, assembly GCA_037127255.1. Lineage (NCBI taxonomy): Eukaryota > Viridiplantae > Streptophyta > Magnoliopsida > Caryophyllales > Polygonaceae > Persicaria > Persicaria tinctoria. The sequence continues at coordinate 32,122,252 of JBANSL010000012.1, read as the reverse complement.
AACAATTGGTTTATGACAATGTTTGGTGACAATGTCCACTTGTTGGTGACAATAAGTTGGTCAAAATAATTTGATGACAGTGTTTCGTAGTTGTTGACAATAGGTTGGTGATAATATTTTGTAGTTAGTGATAATATGTAGTTAATGAAAATTGGCGGTGACAATATTTTATAGTAGGTGACAAAAAGTTGGTGACAATGTTCTGTAGTTGATGACAATGTTCAATTAATAGGTTGGTGACAGTGTTCACTAGTACAAGGAAAAAAAATTCCGTTAAATGTCACCCAGAAAAATAAAATGTCACCAAAATAATTGTCACAAACGACTGTCATCGAAAAAATATATGCAACTGTCACCAAAAAATTGTTATCAAATGTAGGCCTTGACCGAAATCTAGCACCGGAAAAATTGTCACAAAAAAAAATTTACTCCAATTGTCACCAGGAAAAAAATGTCACCAAAATTTTTTATCAGAAACAACTATCACCGAAAATAATTGTCATCAAATCTAGACATTAACTTAATAGGTCAATATTGACTAGTCGATGTCAAATTTAAAAATAGTTAAAGGGGAAAGGGAATGGTAAGAGATGAAAAGAAAGAGTAAAAACGTCAAATATAGACATTTACCTAATTTTTTTTAAAATGGACATTTAATTAATTATGTCCATTTTTTTTTACATCAACTAAATTATGTCTAAATAAAAGTTCTCTATTTTCAAAATTAGAGTTCATAATTTTACAGTATTTATTTACTTGTTGAGTCATCTCATTATCTACGGGTAAATCTTGTTGGCATTTGATGATTTCTTCTTCCCTTTTCTCCCTGTTTCCCCCCTCTTCAATTCAATTTCCTTTTTCTTTATTGAACCAGAGAAATTGTAACCTCGAGACCGGTGCCCAATTCAGACAGTAGACCACAGTCCACATTGCAGACCATCTCTCTCTCTACCTGTTTCAAAACTGGGAAGGGAGGTGAATGGGAGAGTAAACAGAAGCAAGAAAATGGTTTGGAAGAGAGAAGCAGATGAGAGAGAAAGGTTTCTCTCTTAGGAGGAGAGAGCCTCCCTGAGAGACCAAACACCCCCCAAAACCAGCAATTTCCTCAACCACACACAGAAAATTTCCATCTTTAGCTTGTTTTGTGTTCCTCTTTTGATTTGAGATTTAAAGTTCCCATCTTTCTGGATTTTGATCCTTTGTTCCCCCTGGATCTGTTGCATCTTCTCTGGGTTGTGGCTATAAAGAAGAAAAAATGGCCCTTTCCATGAATAGAGACTCCAGCAGCAAGCAGATTGATAACAGCAAGTATGTGAGGTATACACCAGAGCAGGTGGAGGCTCTTGAGAGGGTTTATATGGAGTGCCCAAAGCCCAGTTCTTTGAAAAGGCAACAGCTCATTAGGGAGTGCCCTATTCTCTCTAATATTGAACCCAAGCAGATCAAGGTTTGGTTTCAGAACAGAAGGTAAGGTGGTTTGAAGTGGGATTTTCTGGTGGTATTTTTAGGGTTTTCTTTAAGGAATGAAATCAAATGCTTATTTGTGGTCCTTTTTTGGGCAATTATCTCGGTAGAATAATAGATTTTGAGAAATGGGTATGTGATGGAATCTATTAGGAATGCACAGAAATAGTTATTTTCATTCATGCAGAACCATTAAACTTATGGGTTTTACTCTTTTAGGGTTTTCTTGCATTGAAGTTTCAAATATGCACTGGGCGGTGGGCCTGTGGGTTTTTAGGGTAGTTTCTATATATTCTTGGATTCATTAACTGTGCTTGCTTGTGTATTAGTATGAGATTTAGGTGAAATTGCCAATTCATTTTCTGCTATATGTCATTGGACTTATAGAGTCTTCAGGCTACTGATTTTTGGTTGCCTTGGGTTAGGTGAAAAACATGATGATGTAGAAGAACTTTGCTTTACCAAATGATGTGTTTTTGTAATTCTTTTTCACAATATGGTGTTTATCAGGTGCCGCGAGAAGCAACGAAAGGAAGCATCTCGGCTCCAGTCTGTGAACCGGAAGCTGAATGCCATGAACAAGCTGTTGACGGAGGAAAATGATAGGTTGCAGAAGCAGGTCTCACACTTGGTGTATGAGAATGGATACATGAAGCAACAGCTGCACACTGTAAAGTCTTTCATCTTTTTCCCTCATTTCTGCTTGTTTTGAGCACTTTCCAGATCAAAAGTAGTGTGGTTGAGAAACATGTTATACTTCATCATTTGTTTGTTTTGTAACCGTTACATACCTTTCTTGTTGGTTGGGAACTTGGGATATTGACGTGTGATTGGTATATTTCAAAGCCTTTCCCAAGGAAGTCCAAAATACTTTTATATGTTCCTTTGCCACCTTATTTCCTGCTACTCAAGTAAGTTTTGAGTTTTATTTCTATGTTAACAAGTTTATCAGTTCTGCAAGATTCATGAAACAACTTGTTCTTGACTGCTTTCTTTGCCTATCCATAGCCATTGACTCCTACATTATGGAATTTGACAAACGATCATGTATGTGCTTAATTGTGAGGTGGAAAGTGTTCTATTTTCTTGGCAAATGGTGAACATTGTTCGGTAGAGGTAGAAGAATATACAATTGTTATGGCGAAATTTAACACATTTTCAACAGGCATCAGCTGCAACTACAGACACAAGTTGCGAGTCTGTCTCAGTGAGCGGTCATAACCAACAAAAAAACCCAACACCTCGGCACCCAACACGGGATGCCAACAGCCCAGCAGGGTAATAAGCAGTCACTTAATCTCTTCTTTAATCTGCGATTTCTTTGTTGGTTTCTTGTTTATGCAAGACTGAACCTATGTTTCTATTACAGTCTCCTTGCAATAGCTGATGAGACCTTGGCAGAGTTCCTTTCCAAGGCTACAGGAACTGCTGTCGACTGGGTGCAGATGATTGGGATGAAGGTCAGTATCATTTTTTATCAAGTCAAATTTGATTAGTGTGCTATTTAAAGTAGTTGTATTCATCAATTTGGCATGGTTAAAATTGTTAAGACTTATTACACGCTGCAGCCGAATTTGCAGTCCAAGACTTGCCTTATATTTAACCCACAAGTTCATCCAAGCATATTAATGCATTTCAGGCTTCAAAATTTCATACTCATCTGAGTATCTGACAGAAAACTATTGTTTTCATGATAATAGCCTGGTCCGGAATCCATTGGCATTGTTACTGTCTCCCATAGTGTCATTGGGGTTGCAGCACGTGCTTGTGGTCTTGTGAGTTTAGAGCCCACAAAGGTACGTCTCTAGCTAATTACAGTTTCTTCAAAACACAATTATCATAATCCTGATGTGGTAAGTGATAAATCTTAATTCATTTCAGGTCGCAGAAATCCTCAAAGATCGTAACTCATGGTATCGTGATTGCCGATGCCTTGAGATTGCAAGTGTAGTCCCCACTGCAAATGGGGGCACTATTGAGCTTATATACATGCAGGTTTCACCTCTTCCCCTCATATCAATCTTTAGAGTGCATTTCTTTCCCGGCTTCCTTTATCATGTGAATTACTAACTTTCGTAATTCAGACTTATGCACCGACGATTCTGGCATCTGCCCGTGACTTTTGGACTTTGAGGTACACCACCAGCTTGGAAGATGGAAGTATTGTGGTAATTGATATCACATTATCTATTTGTTTCTCAAATTCAGTTGCATTGAGGTAGATAATTTACTGTAATTTCTTGATTGGTTAAATGCAGATCTGTGAGCGATCACTGACGTCCGCTATTGGAGGTCCACCTGGACCCCATGCTGCAGCTTTTGTCCGAGCCGAAATTCTTCCTAGTGGCTATTTAATCAGGCCTTGTGAAGGTGGCGGTTCAAGGATTTACATCGTTGATCATGTTGACTTGGAGGTATGGACAATCTCCACCTTTTCTAACGAAGTATTCTTTTGTGGCGGTCTAATATTACACCTTCGATGTATGTAAATCGTCCCTCTATTTAGTGCAGGCATGTAGCGTTCCTGAAGTTCTACGCCCACTGTACGAGTCACCCAAAATTCTGGCGCAGAAGCTGACCGTTTCTGTAATTCTTAAATCCAAAATCTGTTGCTTTTTACATCACTTTACGCCTTTATGGTATATGAGTTTTTAAGCGGGAATGCAGGCCTTGAGGCACGTCAGACAAATAGCACAAGAAGCAAATGGTGAAGTCCTGTATGGTGGTGGCCGCCAACCAGCGGTCTTGAGAACGTTCAGTCAGAGACTATGTCGGTAATGTCATTGTTGCGCATTTTTTTCAATCCATTAGTTTTCTAAATTTTCCCTTTTATCCGATCTCGTGACTTTGCGGTCCATTTCGACACTCATTTAGAGGGCAACAGCAAGTGACATTAATTTGTGGGTTTCCATGCAGCGGTTTTAATGATGCAATAAATGGTTTCATGGACGATGGCTGGGTAGTTATGGCTAACGATGGCATGGAGGATGTTACTATTGCTATAAACTCATCCCCGAGCAAGTTTCTCGAGTCACATTACAATACGTCGAATTCACTCCCGTCCTGTGGTGGAGTTTTGTGTGCAAAGGCATCTATGCTGCTGCAGGTGAATTTTCTAAGCTTTTTAACTGCATTGGAAACATAAAATTCCCGGCTTTAATCTGAAACAACCTGCAGAATGTTTCACCTGCTATCCTTGTTCGGTTCTTGAGGGAGCACCGTTCCGAATGGGCCGACCATGCTGTTGATTCTTACTCTGCTGCATGTCTGAAGAGTAGCCCTTATGCTTTCCCCTGTTCAAGGCCTGGAGGCTTTTCTAGCAGTCAGGTCATCTTGCCTCTAGCACATACTGTTGAGCATGAAGAGGTAATTTATTTCACAATTGCCTTTTTTTGTTGTTAGTTTTTGGTTACAGCTGTTTCAGTACCTCATCCAACCTGTTATCCAGTTTTTGGAGGTGGTCCGACTTGAAGCACACGCATATACTCCTGAGGATCTTGCATTTGCACGAGACATGTTCCTGTTACAGGTTCGTCTATGTGAATACTCTGATAAAATTTGCCATTTGATGTTTAGTTAGATCTTGTGTGCTACTTCAATTATTTTTTTCCCAATGTGACAGCTTTGTAGCGGAATTGACGAAAATGCAATTGGTGGCTCCGCTCAAATAGTCTTTGCTCCAATAGATGAATCCTTTACTGATGATGCTCCTCTGCTTCCATCGGGTTTCCGTGTCATTCCACTGGACCCTAAACAGGTGAGTAATTCTGTCTATACGCTGTTTATTTGATTTTGCAAGTGCTTGTGCTTCGAACCCCTTTGGCCCCTGCAAGTGTTTATTGGTTAGTAACTCGTCTTATGGGAATCATAGGATGGGTCCGGCACAGCCCGGACCCTGGACCTTGCCTCAACACTCGAAGTCGGACATGGAGGCACACGATCAGCCGGTGAACCTGACTCAAGCAGTTACAACCTGAGGTCCGTGTTGACAATCGCATTTCAGTTCACCTTTGAGAGCAACCTGCGCGACACTGTTGCTGTCATGGCCCGTCAGTACGTTCGTAGCATTGTGGGATCTGTTCAAAGGGTTGCGATGGCTATAGCCCCCTCTGGAATAAGCCCCCATGTCGGATCAGGTGGGCCCAACTCATTTCCCGGCTCCCCCGAGGCTCTTAATCTATCACGCTGGATCTATTGTAGCTACAGGTATGTAATGCGTCATCATCTGAACTCCCGCCCTTGCTATTATAACTTCGACTAACTCACATTTTACTGTCTTATATCCCTAGGATGCATATCAAGACTGACCTATTCCCAGCAGATTCCGAAGCAGGTGATGCCTTGCTGAAAGGCCTGTGGCAGCACTCAGATCCAATACTCTGCTGCTCATTGAAAAATAGCGTAATGATCGACTTCTCTATGTTTCGTTATATTCGCGTCTCTGCTTTTGTTGGATAAGCACGTCGATTGAATCGCCATTGGATGTGTTTTCTCCTCGTACAGGCCTCTCCGTTCTTCACGTTTGCAAATCAAGCAGGCCTTGATATGCTCGAAACGACATTCGTGGCGCTCCAGGACATCATGCTGGACAAGATCCTGGATGATGCCGGTAGGAAGATACTTTGCTCCCAATTCGGCGCTATAATGGAGCAGGTACGAGCTGTGTTGGGCATCTAGCTTGTGCTTCCACAAGGGAACGTTTGTATTGTTTTAGAGATGATGTTATGTTCGTTCGGTTTTGCAGGGTTTTGGGTACCTTCCAGCAGGGATATGTACGTCGAGCATGAACAGGCCAGTGTCGTACGAGCAGGCTGTCGTGTGGAGGGTGGTGGATGACAGTGATTCCAACCACTGCCTTGCGTTCATGTTCGTGAACTGGTCCTTTGTCTAATGCCCCAAAAACGGTCCTACGAACTGCGTCATCCTAGATCATCATCGTTAAGGTTATGGATATCTCGATTAGCGGAATTAAGTTCCTGTATTGGCTTAATATATGAAGTTTTATGTTTGATTAAGCACGTATGTATCCTTGTGTTTCAGATTTGTTAAGCGTCCAACTTCAATGAATTTAGTTTATGACATCTTTTCTTTTCTTTTCAGTGTGATTGCTAATTGCGAGTTTCTACCTTTTTTTTGGTTAGAAATACGTCTTTTTTTTAAAAAAAAAAGGAGTAAGGCAAACCTTTCGTTTTCACCTGAAGAAAAAGATCTTTTTACCACCCCTTTGTTCCACACCACTAGGTTGGAGTTTGCCATCAAATGTAGGTTTTCCTGTCATAAAGAAAACTAACACGTTTTAACCATTTCAGAATGGCTCATCGGAAAGAACTTGTGGGTAGTACTCATAGGTTCCCGGCTCCGGCTCGAATTCTGGAATGACCGCTCTTTATTTACCAATACAAAGAAAACTAACATGTTTGAATTAAATCCAACTCGACCATCCTTTTGATAATGTACTAATACCTCTTGTAATATGGGAACACTCCCTTATGTGGGGACCGGGGACTCGAGAGTTTTGTAAACATCATTCTTAGGGATGGACACTCCTCTCTGTTGTGGAGTCATATACTTATCATTTTATTACTATAACTTACTACTCCTTTCTAGGCTCACTCTAGTCTACACCCTCCTTGTCTTATTTCAATGAGTTGTGAACGGGTAAGGAAGAAAGCTATTGCTGTCTGTTTTGTTCTCATGCTTAAGAATGCTAAGTCCAGTTCTAAGCAAGTTGAGAGAACGCAGTAATGAGTGTTACCATGCAAATCGAGAAGATCATAGTATGTGATCAAGGTAGAGCTTTGCCAGGCAAAGCCAACCATTTTTGACCTATGTAAAGAAAAAAAATCACAATAGTTTCTTTTATTATTATTTTTCTTTTTATCTCTTTAAGCCAATCATATATTTTTTTCTTTTATTTGTAATCCATTTGCTAATCAATCTATCTATATATTGTCTTAATCAAAAATCCACCTTAATTTTATAGTATTTTTTTGTACATTTTTTTATTTTATAGTAATATTTTTTATATTATTGATATTTTATTTATAAAAACACGGGGATTGTACTAGTATTATTTTTAACATATATTTTTTTTTTCCTTTGATTATATTTGTTTGTATCACAATAAATTCTATTAGAGCATCCATATTCTACAAGAAAGTCTATTGGCAAGATGTTCTTCATTTATTGACAAGATGGATGGCGAAATATTGCACTTTAACTCTTTTCGTTATTCAAAAGTAATTACAGTTTGGCTCGAGAGAAGATAAAGATCAAATTTTATACCGAAATCCCGAAAATGCATAGGCTAACCTCGTCGAATTTTCAATTGGCAAACCAAAGACCGAATTGTGTGTGCGAGCAGATGCATAATTTGATACACACATCCGTTTTTCAATTAGCAAACCGAAGTTTATGCAATTCGATCCCTAAATCCAAAAAAAAAAAGGTTATGCAGAAGTTTCTTCCCCATAATACACAACACGAGATACAAACTCCTATCCGTACAATCCTTAATGCCCTGTCAACTCAACCTCAACCATTGTCGTCGCCTCCTCCTCCCCCTCCTACTCGCCGCCACTGTGGCTATAGCGTCAGATCAAATGCGGTTGAGCCACCATCCAAATGCGTCCTTTCGGATGAGCTCGTCGACTATAGCATCAGATCCCAAAGTGAGAAGCCGATCAGAGTACGACAAACTAACAAAGGAGTGACTAATGGCAAGCGTGTCCAACACTGCCATCTTAATCTCCCAAGGGCAGCTCTACACCCCCTTGACAACGTTAATAGTCATTAGGCAGTCCCCCTCCACCTCAAGATGAGTGATCCCTAGCCGATGACCTTCCTGCAATCCATGAAGCAGACCCAAAGTCTCCGCTTGTAAACCCGAGGACTTACCGCAACTCTACATCCCACACTTTAGAATTCTGCCATGGTCGTCGCGAATAACGAACCCCCAAGCAACATTTCCATTGGCGGTCCTTACACCGTCGAAGTTCAGTTTCATGAATCCTTCACGTGGTTTTTTTCCATTTTATAATTTTTGGTTGGCGTGGTTTGTTCCAATTGTTGCTCGGTTCTTGGTTTATGTCTTACTCATTTAGATCTTTAGTTTGTGCCTTCTTCTAACTTTTCCTTTATTGCCTAATGTTGTTTATCCATTCTTCCGACCCAAGATATATGTGGTCATTGAAGAGAATTTTATTCCTCAAATAACAGATGCCACAAAGGGAGAAAGTAAGGATTGATCTTTGTTCTTGACTTAATTTTGCAAATACGTCTACAATAATGTCTTAATAGGTTCTGCTATTTTTGTTTATATCCTGAGCTATGTTTTCAATCTGTTGATCCATTTTTCGTATAATTGTGACTATAGTCTAGCATTCTCTGAATAAGTGTACTGCATCTTCCTAGGAGTGGTTCATAGAGAACATTACATTGGTACATTAATTCTTTTGTCTCGAAGTATCTCTTTGGTAGGAGTGACATTTAGAATGTTTTTTCGTAAAAAAAATTTCACCTTTGGTGGACAATGTAACGGCCCGGGATTATGATTCCCGAGTTACGTTTCGAGGGATGAAACCCCTCGTTAGGATCTTGCGCCCCGAGTACAGGTTGAAGGTTTGAAATTCTACTCTAACGTTTCAAGTGGGATTTCATACCCAAAATTCGAAGGGATCGTTGGAATCCCCGGGGAAGTCCCCTGTACCTGTCATAAGTCTAAGCGTGGAAAACCAAAGGTCACACAATAGCGGGAGTAAAGCATAATACAAAGGGGTGCCACGGCGGAGCCGGGTCAAAACGGAGTCAAAAGTATAAATCCAAAACAATATAATCAGAGTCTGGTGAAGTCTATAACTCCAGCGCTCACTCTCCACCGACAAAATGACTCGCGCAATAAGCAAACAGCACCGATAGGATGAACATAAATAATTCCTAAAAAAATTGATTTGGGGCGGGATCAGATCGATGCCCACTTAACTCTGCATCCCAACCATAAGCACACATATACGCTATACCTAATAAAGATGCTCTAATGCAGTACGAAATTCAAACACACTAGCATGCTCCTAGTTCATAATAATGTGCAGAAATACTGTAAAGGGCCCAAGACAATGCCAAATGGCATATCCCTCTCCTACCTCCACCCCTTCCGACAGGCGGAGACTGGCCAGCTCGTGAATGCATTCATTCATAATAGGGCGGCACGCATGCCTAACCCGCTCCACAATAAAGCCCGCAGGCATATCATAATATAAGGAAGTACTCGATTGACTCAGGGTACCCGATGAGGCTGGGCTACCCTATGACCCTAGCAAAGACTCTAGGACTATCACAGATAACGGCCGTTCTGTTTACATACACACAAAGAAATAGAATGCTCAACGATCGATGCAACCTAACATGGTACTACATGGCATGCTGATCATGAATGCAAGCACCTAGTATATCATGCACCTAAAGCAGGGAATAGCTCTATTCAATCTGAGTAAGCTCCGAAGAGACTTACCTGGCTTTGCAGAACAGCAGAATAAAGGGTCCAGCACACATAAATCATAGTCACAAGTATAACCTAAATACATATCAGAACACATATAAGTCTACGTCTAATCATACAAGCATTCAAGCACACATCATTCAACGAGAATAACAATCATATCGCAATCATCATCACATCAAGTTCAACCACTCATCATGATGCCACATTCCATAAGACCACATCATTATCATCATTCCGTTCCTCCACATTCTTATATTCGCAATAATACTTATATATCCGCATGATCATATATCTTCAAAGTTCATCATATTAATCATAGCTCATAAGGCATAAGTCAAATGATACGAAGTTCTAATGTCTCATCATGTCGTTAGTCATTCATTCATGCTATCGGTCCACACAAATCGTGATATTAGACAATCATTCACATCAATCATGCTAGTTAGTCATCGAGCACATAATTCCCGAGTTAGTCCCGAAAACCGTTTCAAAATCCGAGTCAAATAGTTAGAATTTCCAACCTTAGGAATATATTCGCCAAATTTCCTTTTCTAAAATCCAAGTATCATAATATCATATTTTTAAATAACCATGATATAATACCTTTAAATCTCAATAATAATATTTTATTATTTTAAATCTTACATAATATTATATAATATTTTAAATACCCTTTTATTAAACACTTTCATAAATATTTCTAAATCCCTTAAAAAATCCCAACTATTTTTATTTAATAAAATCAGCCTTTTTAAAATCACTAAAACCGACCCCACTTTCATTTTAAATTACCAAAACCACCCTTTTATTTTGTAAAACCAAAAATCGAGCCTCTCCTTTTCTTAAAACCCCAAACCAAATACCCTTAATAAATTAGGCCCAAATTATAAATAGGCCCATTTCCCTTAAGACAAATCCGGACTCCCTCCCTCACAAAATCTGATTTTGTTTTTAAACTAAATTGAACCGGTTTTTATTTTATAAAACAAATCGAACCGAACCCATTCTTTTTAAAACAAAACAAAACCGAACCCAGGTTGTACTGTTCATCTTCTCCGTTCAAAACAGCCGCTCGAAAATGGAGGAAGGGAAAGGGAGGGGAGCTACTCGCCGGAGGTGGATTCGAACTCCGATCACCTCCCCGACACCAAGGCACAGAGATTGACAAGGAAGGGAGGAGAATGAGGTACTCACCGAGGGGTTACTCGAGCCCGGAAAAATCGATCGACATCGCCTCGGAATGCTCGTCGGGCCGGAGTTGCGCCGGAGATGTCCTAGGGGGAGTAGGAGGGGATTAAGGTCTCGCCTTTATGCTAATTGAAGGTGGAAGGAAGAGAAAGGAGCGAGAATGGCTCTTACCGACCTTGAACCCGCAAAACAGAGGTGGGAGTGCCGGGGGCTGCGCTGCTGGCTTCGACCGCTCTTCTGGCGGCTCGGACTGATTCTGGGTAGCTCGTGGTCGTCAAGAGAGTCGGGGAAGGTGCCGCTGCTGCTGGCTCATGGAGGAAGAAGGAAGCATGAGGGGTGCGAGGCTACTGCTGCTCTCGACAAAATCAGAGAGGAATTGGAGGTTGCGGCCTCGGTGGTGGTCAGCGACGACGGCTAGGGAGGTGAGTTGGTGGCGGCGAAGAGGTGTGGGTGTGGAGATTGGTGATGAAGTGTGGTGGTGATGGTGGTTGAGGCGCTTGGGCCTGCCGGAAACCGAAATGAGAGAAGGAGAGAGGAGTTGTTTGTGTGGGGGGGACTGATGGCTCTGGATTCAAAATAAAATGAGGCAGGACTACTGCTTTGAAGACAGAAGGTGAGGAGAGGGCTGCAGGCGTCCAGACAAGGAGAGGGAGGAGATTTGTTTGGCTTTTGTCTTTGTGAGGGTGAAAAAGTGAGTCAAAGTGTCTGATTTTTTATTTTTATTTTTAAAGAGATGAATTGTTGGTTTTTTTTTTTCTTCCAAAAGAAGTGGAGTAAGAAGGAGAGGAATGGAACTAGAAGAGATAAGATTTTACCAAAAGGGGAAGAGATGGGTTGGATGGATAAGGATTTGAAATATGACGGAATTGAGGTCTCGGGTCGGGAACTTAAATTTCCGCTGATTGGTCGTTCAAAACCCGAAATGAAAGACGGAATTGATATTTAAATCGAAAAATTGGGCCGGAATTTATTTTAAATTCATTTTGATTTTCTTTTTCCGATAATTAATATTCTAAAAAAAAATCCGAGCCTTTACATCATCCACCTCTAAAAACAAGTCTCGTCCCCGAGACTAAAATCATTCTAAAGTAGGGGATGAAGTTGAAATTGGTGAGTCCAAGGATCACGTCATCGATCCCGTAAGTACCTCATAAGTGCCCCCATGAGACCTCACAGTATCATCGTCATGATCATAATATCCCCGATGGGTCGTAGCGAGAACGTGATATGGGCCCCTACCACATCCTCACCCCGACTTCTTGGTCATATCATAACTCAAAAAGCACTACGACATCTTCACTAGGTCTTAGCAAGCAGTCTATAAGGGTCCCTATAAAATGCTTGTATCCACTTTGTGGGGCGTCATAATGCAAGCTCGGATAGAAAATTTCAAGGGGGTCTCAGTTCGAAAAGGTTTGGTCTCAAAATCATTGAAATTCTCAATCGCATTCAATTTCCCAAAATCCAAGTTAGTTTCTTTTTGACATCATTCAAAATCCCTTAACTCGATGTTAGTCAAGCAAGCTTCAAATTTCAGGAGGTGGAATCATCCACCTCTAAGGCTATTCCCAATTTTCTTCCTAGGTTCCAAGTCAGAATCAAAGTTCATCAATTCGGTTGTAAGCATCCTAGCAATTCCAATTCAAGGCATTGTATATCATAGTAATCGCTCAATATAGAAATCATATCACACGTTTATGAATATATCATAATCATGTCAAGGATAGTTACATAATATAACATATCTAGCATAGTATCATTCATAGTAGGGTCCTTATATCACATCATAGAGGTTGCACATCATATCAATAAGATAATCACGTCATATCAATCAGATAAGCACATCATACTCATGCTAACCACCAAGCGTCAACGCATTAGAGGCAAACAAGTACTTCCGTACACTATCCTTTCATCAAGTTCAGGGGATAGCTATGTTAGTACTAACAACTCACTATTAGTTATGGCAATTCATAAGGAAAATCAACATCGCCTATCGCATAGAACTCGCACAACACTCGGTCCCAAATAAAGCATACACTAGATCACATCCTCAAGAGCATCTGCTTATAAATATCAATCATAACAAGACACGACCACCGCTCCTTAGCTCTCACATCAAAATCAACCTCATCGGGTCTACCAACTCAAATGCGATACTATTTCTAAATACCATTGCATCCCGACTCATATGCCATTAAGCCATCTAAGGATCAATCTATCTTAACACTCCAATCTCACGTCCTACCTCTCACTCGACCATCTAAACCATCTCATGGAGTTCCCAATCGCAAAATTCTCTTAAAAGACCCTTATTCCGACAAGCCTAAAACTCGATCGATTACCAAGACTCTCTATAAAGCATACCCTCATCCTGGAGGTCCTCTACAAGTCTCATCTTCACCTTCCAAGAGAACTCTCAAGTCCTCGACTAAACTGCTCTCCCGATCGACCTCAGTGCTCCTTAACAATCTTGCTTACTCTTCCTATCTGCCTGACCATTATCTCCCAAAGAGACATCTCGAAACCTCCTGCTAACCTGATCACACTTACTGTACCACTAATCACTCTCACTAGCCATCCACCTCTAAGAACCCAACTCATACCGACCATCTCACACCTGACACTCCCATCCTTATTCTCGACGTCACCAACACAAGTATCCTACCTTGCTAGAATCCACTCAACCGCCTACTCTCAACAACTCTAACGCAGAAAATTGTCTAGTGCTAACTCATAACCACGTATCACCGAGTTCCTCATCACCCGCGCCTATCCTCAATGACCAATCACAACTTCCACCTACTTGTCCCATTTCAATTCTCATGAAACCTGAACATCCACGATTCCTCGACCGACCTATTCTAGATCCCCGTCTCAGCATATTCCCAAATTTCCTCATTCCAAATCTTACTAAACCTTAACCATTCGAAATCCACAATTTGTTCTATTCTAGTTCCTCATCTCTTCATATTCATAAATTGCCTCAAGCTCTTACTCCTTAACCATGAGACATTACCGTCCAACGCCCTCTTTTACCGATCATCATTCACGTAAATCCCTAAATCATCCTCATCCGGATTTCTCAAGTACCGCAACTTCGCCAAACCTTCTAAAACCAATTCCCCTAACGTTCTCAATGCATTCTGCCTTGCCTAGTACAGTAGTACCAAAATCCATGCTCAAGATCTCCCTATCTCAATCTCAAGCCCACAGTCTTACTATAATCTCAACGACATCCTTGCCTAACTACCAGCCTTCTCTCGAACAATCATCTCACATCCCCAAATACCTCAATAGCCCAAAACAATCTCCACACATCAACCTCGATTCTTTTCCTATACTAAAATCCTCCAACAAAGCATCTAGAAATCCTTCCCTCAGGATTCCTCTAAGCATCACTAACCCTATTTAAGCAACCCCAAGCACTCATCCCAAGTACAGCCTGCTACTACTCTTTCTTAGCGATTCCTCAACCAATCATCCTCGATGCCGCCCACGATCCGCTCCTAGACTATCTAGACACCTTCCTTAGCTCACCAATCCGTCTAATAACACTTCCCTTTGAGAATCCCTCCGATCCATTCTTAGCTCACTCATCCACCTCTAGAACTACACTAACCACCTATACTTGCACCCACTACCTACCGACACTTCTAGCTAGGACCTCTTCCTCGAAATCTCACCATGCTAACTCCACTCTTCACCTAAGACCTACCTGGAAGCTCAAATATACTCACTGAACACTATCTCTTACAAGCCATAACTCACTCGACTCTACCCAAGCTAACACATCCTTCATGCATCCCATCTTGCATAACCAATGACCACTCGAAGACCTCAATCTACCTGCGATTCCCGATCCGTCTCACCAAGGAAAATACTCGACTCATTCCCAAGAAGAATACACCACCACATATATAACCCATAACCGATTTACTAGCAGGTCAGTACACTTAAGCACATAGGCACATCATCACAAACACAAGTTAGTCAGACAATCATTCACTACTAGTTCAGCTTATCAGTCATCACACCTCAATTTAGTTAGTTCCAAGCCTATCGCACGACACCGATTCCAGATCGCATAGGAGAGATCACAATTCGGACGAAGAACGTCATTCCTTGAGTCATCTAGGAGGATTACGTCTGCAGCCACCATCTTCGAAAGGCGTCCTTCCTCTGGCGACGTCGATCCTAGGGTCCATGGGCCATGGGCCCACCCCACTTCCGTTGCGCCACTCTGGTGCCACTTGATCGCTCGTTTTCTCCTCTACGTCGACGTCCATCAAGGGGATCACGAGGGGTTAGAAGTCACGGAGATAGGGGAGGGCAAGGGAGGACAATACGACTTTCTTAAGAATTCAGACCCAAACCAGGACTAGAGATGACGAGATTCAAGACAAGACACAGACTCGAGAGTTACAACAATGCCCTTAGGGTATTCTATAAGGTTACAAGTGCGGCAAGCAAACATATAGCAAATTCCACACTAGGATGTACCTATTAACAGGAATAACGTCCTATGCATTCATAACATGTTCACGTAATCAACTTTACATGCACGCAGAACTTGCTAAAACTTATCATCTCATGCACTAATCATGCTTGACATATTAAGAACATGTATGCACTGACCGACAATAGACATATACAGCATAAGTTATATATGACATAGCGAGCATTATAGGATATCCTACATGTATGATTCATTACTCATTTTAAGTGTACACATAAGCAACTCAAAACAATGTGGGTTCAAGGTAAGCATGATAAGACGCACTCTAATAATCATGTCAGGGGATAGGGTGAAGTCATTTGGACATAGCAACTATCACATCAAATACAACCATGTACATGTAGTATGACAAGTATGGCACATAATTGCACGATGGTCTATAATTAGGAGATATGTACCCTACATGATACTACCAACACTCATCAAACATATACATAGTCAACGAGGTCCAATTAAGTCAATTTAGCATGCTACGACACTCATTTCTCATATTAAACATACAACAAGGGTTGATCACACTGTCATGAACCTAATTCAATGGAGAGTAACTATCATGGGGATTCGTACATTCAGCATATATATTCATCCAAAAGTGTAATCATGCAAGATATATGGCAAGTCATGCTGGAATATACTAACACATCATGTCATGCAATCACAAGGTGGGCTACTATCATAACCTGACAGAATTCCCCAAGGGCAATCACCGACTTATTAACCCGTTTACTTGTGGGACGCTAGTACGACTCGCTCGGTATGACACAAGGACATTCACACTATTTTCGAGATGAGAGGGTACAATTTTTGTTTAGACTCTCGTGGTACGAAGACACAGTTGATCAGTATAAGAATCAAGAAGGATAACTCCATAAGACAAATCACTTCTAACTCGAAATTGTTTCATTGATCACCCTCTCTAAAACACTCATGGATTTCCCATATCCGACACACCCCCGGAAGTAGCTAGTTGACCGACCCAAATTTTCCCGTGGAAGACGCCAACCTAAGGTACGAGGCTCGATAGAAGCATATATGGTGGGTTACTAAGCAGGACTTCAAATGGGGAAGAGGACGCTCCCCAACCCCTGCTAACATGCCTAAAAGTCTTGGTAGGGTGGACGGCGGAATCAGAATCATCGAGGGGTTGGATTATGGAAGGGCTATTCTGACAAGACAGAAATTCCTATTATATAAGAACAAGGTTTCCTCCCGCTATCCCGTTCACACATTTACATGATCAAGTTAAGGCATACCAATTAGTTTTCTACCATAAGAACAATAACACTCAACACGAAAGCAATCAACGAAATTGATATGATACTCTTCGAGAAGGATCGCCCTCGGGCCCAGTTGGATATAATGCATAATCACAGAGACGCTCTATGCCGTCCTTGGAGGGACGACTGACCGGAGAGGCAAATACCTCACGGCCCCCTAACCCATGCCACTCCAACCTTCGGGTTCCTTGGAGTCTTCAAGTCCACCTGTAAAAGAACAAGCTATATTTTGCCTACCCGTTTCCAGCTACATCCAATAGGGATGGTCTAACGCCTTTACTACCCTTTCGCTTCCCTTGTTTGATTACCGGATTTATTGAGTCAAATTAATATTTAGTCCATTTGAGTTAGCCAAATTAAATTCATTTTGCCCTTTCTAAAATATTTTGGAAAACCATTTGAAAACCTTGGGCCATTTTCAAAACCACTTCAACCTATCATACTCGGTTTGCACAACCTCAGCTCTGATACCATCTTTGTAACGGCCCGGGATTATGATTCCCGAGTTACGTTTCGAGGGATGAAACCCCTCGTTAGGATCTTGCGCCCCGAGTACAGGTTGAAGGTTTGAAATTCTACTCTAACGTTTCAAGTGGGATTTCATACCCAAAATTCGAAGGGATCGTTGGAATCCCCGGGGAAGTCCCCTGTACCTGTCATAAGTCTAAGCGTGGAAAACCAAAGGTCACACAATAGCGGGAGTAAAGCATAATACAAAGGGGTGCCACGGCGGAGCCGGGTCAAAACGGAGTCAAAAGTATAAATCCAAAACAATATAATCAGAGTCTGGTGAAGTCTATAACTCCAGCGCTCACTCTCCACCGACAAAATGACTCGCGCAATAAGCAAACAGCACCGATAGGATGAACATAAATAATTCCTAAAAAAATTGATTTGGGGCGGGATCAGATCGATGCCCACTTAACTCTGCATCCCAACCATAAGCACACATATACGCTATACCTAATAAAGATGCTCTAATGCAGTACGAAATTCAAACACACTAGCATGCTCCTAGTTCATAATAATGTGCAGAAATACTGTAAAGGGCCCAAGACAATGCCAAATGGCATATCCCTCTCCTACCTCCACCCCTTCCGACAGGCGGAGACTGGCCAGCTCGTGAATGCATTCATTCATAATAGGGCGGCACGCATGCCTAACCCGCTCCACAATAAAGCCCGCAGGCATATCATAATATAAGGAAGTACTCGATTGACTCAGGGTACCCGATGAGGCTGGGCTACCCTATGACCCTAGCAAAGACTCTAGGACTATCACAGATAACGGCCGTTCTGTTTACATACACACAAAGAAATAGAATGCTCAACGATCGATGCAACCTAACATGGTACTACATGGCATGCTGATCATGAATGCAAGCACCTAGTATATCATGCACCTAAAGCAGGGAATAGCTCTATTCAATCTGAGTAAGCTCCGAAGAGACTTACCTGGCTTTGCAGAACAGCAGAATAAAGGGTCCAGCACACATAAATCATAGTCACAAGTATAACCTAAATACATATCAGAACACATATAAGTCTACGTCTAATCATACAAGCATTCAAGCACACATCATTCAACGAGAATAACAATCATATCGCAATCATCATCACATCAAGTTCAACCACTCATCATGATGCCACATTCCATAAGACCACATCATTATCATCATTCCGTTCCTCCACATTCTTATATTCGCAATAATACTTATATATCCGCATGATCATATATCTTCAAAGTTCATCATATTAATCATAGCTCATAAGGCATAAGTCAAATGATACGAAGTTCTAATGTCTCATCATGTCGTTAGTCATTCATTCATGCTATCGGTCCACACAAATCGTGATATTAGACAATCATTCACATCAATCATGCTAGTTAGTCATCGAGCACATAATTCCCGAGTTAGTCCCGAAAACCGTTTCAAAATCCGAGTCAAATAGTTAGAATTTCCAACCTTAGGAATATATTCGCCAAATTTCCTTTTCTAAAATCCAAGTATCATAATATCATATTTTTAAATAACCATGATATAATACCTTTAAATCTCAATAATAATATTTTATTATTTTAAATCTTACATAATATTATATAATATTTTAAATACCCTTTTATTAAACACTTTCATAAATATTTCTAAATCCCTTAAAAAATCCCAACTATTTTTATTTAATAAAATCAGCCTTTTTAAAATCACTAAAACCGACCCCACTTTCATTTTAAATTACCAAAACCACCCTTTTATTTTGTAAAACCAAAAATCGAGCCTCTCCTTTTCTTAAAACCCCAAACCAAATACCCTTAATAAATTAGGCCCAAATTATAAATAGGCCCATTTCCCTTAAGACAAATCCGGACTCCCTCCCTCACAAAATCTGATTTTGTTTTTAAACTAAATTGAACCGGTTTTTATTTTATAAAACAAATCGAACCGAACCCATTCTTTTTAAAACAAAACAAAACCGAACCCAGGTTGTACTGTTCATCTTCTCCGTTCAAAACAGCCGCTCGAAAATGGAGGAAGGGAAAGGGAGGGGAGCTACTCGCCGGAGGTGGATTCGAACTCCGATCACCTCCCCGACACCAAGGCACAGAGATTGACAAGGAAGGGAGGAGAATGAGGTACTCACCGAGGGGTTACTCGAGCCCGGAAAAATCGATCGACATCGCCTCGGAATGCTCGTCGGGCCGGAGTTGCGCCGGAGATGTCCTAGGGGGAGTAGGAGGGGATTAAGGTCTCGCCTTTATGCTAATTGAAGGTGGAAGGAAGAGAAAGGAGCGAGAATGGCTCTTACCGACCTTGAACCCGCAAAACAGAGGTGGGAGTGCCGGGGGCTGCGCTGCTGGCTTCGACCGCTCTTCTGGCGGCTCGGACTGATTCTGGGTAGCTCGTGGTCGTCAAGAGAGTCGGGGAAGGTGCCGCTGCTGCTGGCTCATGGAGGAAGAAGGAAGCATGAGGGGTGCGAGGCTACTGCTGCTCTCGACAAAATCAGAGAGGAATTGGAGGTTGCGGCCTCGGTGGTGGTCAGCGACGACGGCTAGGGAGGTGAGTTGGTGGCGGCGAAGAGGTGTGGGTGTGGAGATTGGTGATGAAGTGTGGTGGTGATGGTGGTTGAGGCGCTTGGGCCTGCCGGAAACCGAAATGAGAGAAGGAGAGAGGAGTTGTTTGTGTGGGGGGGACTGATGGCTCTGGATTCAAAATAAAATGAGGCAGGACTACTGCTTTGAAGACAGAAGGTGAGGAGAGGGCTGCAGGCGTCCAGACAAGGAGAGGGAGGAGATTTGTTTGGCTTTTGTCTTTGTGAGGGTGAAAAAGTGAGTCAAAGTGTCTGATTTTTTATTTTTATTTTTAAAGAGATGAATTGTTGGTTTTTTTTTTTCTTCCAAAAGAAGTGGAGTAAGAAGGAGAGGAATGGAACTAGAAGAGATAAGATTTTACCAAAAGGGGAAGAGATGGGTTGGATGGATAAGGATTTGAAATATGACGGAATTGAGGTCTCGGGTCGGGAACTTAAATTTCCGCTGATTGGTCGTTCAAAACCCGAAATGAAAGACGGAATTGATATTTAAATCGAAAAATTGGGCCGGAATTTATTTTAAATTCATTTTGATTTTCTTTTTCCGATAATTAATATTCTAAAAAAAAATCCGAGCCTTTACAGACAATCTATTTTCCATATCCATTCGAAAGATTGAGTTGTATTTCTTCACGATCTAGTGACATAGTCTAGGGCACTAGCCAACCAACAATTTTTACATGCTTTCCAGTAGAGTATATCCTCAATTTCATTTAGTGGTATATGGATGCTAAAGATTTGTTCAATTATGTTTTCTCATTCCCAATCAACCAAATCAACGCTGAGCAGAATTCAGGTTTTATATCCATGAGTTTTGCCTCATTGCCAAGAGATATTTTTTTGTTCTTTTATAGTCCCAAATGGCTTTTTCGTTTAAGTATTTTTTTGAGATTATTTTTACCCATTCGTTTTGTGGTCCGGCTAGAATTTTCCAAAGCAGTTTAATTTGTAGAGTCTTGTTTATATCTTTTGTCTTGTTTAGTCCTATTCCTCCTTCCCTTTTTGGTCTACATATTTTGCCCCACTCGATTAGGGGTTTATAGTTTTGATCCTAGTTCCAAAAGAGCACCTATTTAGTCGGTCAAGTTATGTATGGATACTCGTCGGGAGCATAAAGTTAATTTTACATTACATAATTTGGTCCGACTGCCGTTTTAATTAGTATCATCCTCCCTTGTCGCGTCAATGCATTTGCTTTCCATTTTGTTAGTCGGGTTCTCGTTTTTCCAAGCATCTCTTCAAAGGTGTCTAGTTGATCGAAGAAGCTTACATGAAGGTCTCAAGAGATCCTGAGAAGAAGAAGAGAACATAAACGAAGAACAAGTATGCAGAAGTTGTCGCCAGACATGCTGAACTTGTTTGGCACTTTCTAGAGATCTCGGTTGTTCGATTGACTTTTATGATCATGTGTTGGAAAGCTCTTTCAGAGAGCTACAACTTTCCTGTTGACAAGAAGAGCAAATTCGATACAGATTTTCCGTGAAAGACCAATGCAGCGGCCGCCGCAATATACCACGGCCGCCGCATTCCCTACATCCAAAGACTTCTAAGTAGCAGTCAGGCAGCTGCCGCCGCATTGTTCGTCAACGATCAGACGCGTCGTTTCACTAAGTTAACCTAGTTTTCTATGAGGCTTTTTGGCCGACTTTGGTTTGGAGGGACCGAATATTTACTAGTTTTTGGACGACTTATATTCTATTCCACGTTCTATGAGACAATTAGAGATTGAGCGATGTTTTCCATGAGGAATTAAACTCATCTGTTCTGCCTACAGTTTGAAGCTTTATTTGGATTGATTGTGAGTTTCTAATTCTGGTTCCTTATTTCCTATATTTGAATGTTTCAACTTCTTTGTACTTGATTATTTATTATTTTGTTTTATCTTCTCTGGCCAACTCGTTAGATCAATTCAATTTCTAGGGTTTTGTAGATTCCTGATTGTGAACCTTAACCCAAGTAGCAAACTTGTCCCTTTAGGGCTGATTGAACTAATTGGATAAGTAGGAAGTTGGATGTGTTGTTAAATCTCTCTTTAGGGACTGCAAATACCTTGGCAAATCTCTGAACTTAAAGCTATCAATTTGGTTAAATACTTCTTTAGGGACTGTTCGATTGATAAAGGTTTCTATGACTGATTGGACTAGTAACTATATTAGGTCGGGACAAGGGCATTCATAGGAAATTTAATAGAACGAGAATAAGTTACAAGGATTGCTTCAACCAAATAAAGCGGAAAATTGTAGGTAGAACTGCTTCTCACAATTGTTTGAAACAAATTCACTTACTTTGCTTTTATCAATCCGGTTTGAGAAAAAGCGGATATTTTACACTCTTAACCCCCCCCCCCATTTGGTTACTTTAATTAACACTTAAATCATACTTGAGCAACAAATCTCCATGTGGATCAACCTCTTACTTATTGTTGTACTAGTTATAGGTTTTGAGTTTTACTTTGACGGATCAACGACAAGTTTTCCTCCCGTCAGAGACTAAAGAGCTTGGTGTTGTTTCATAATGAATCTTTTGTTTACTAGCTACGAGATTTCAATATAGCATGTGCCATGTGGAGTTGCAAATATTGTATGTTGTTGTATTTTTTTATTAATTACTTTAAGTGAGACATTATAGATTTATAGTACAAATTTGCCCGTTAAACTTATGAAGTTATTTTAGATGATTTGAAAGTGTATCCGAATTATACAATATGACAACACCGCGCGTATTTGCGCGCGGTTAATGACGTAGTAATTGTAAATAAGTGTAAGTATACATATTGTATTTATTTAGTCGTGATAAACTAGGTTGTATTTTCAATAAATGATTTCCACCAAAAAAATTCCAACAAATGAAATATGTTAACAAGGAAAAAAGAAGTTGTAAATACTTACTACAGAGTATAATTTTTTACAAAGGAAAAAAGAAGTCGTAAATCACTTAATATAATATATTTACACGATTTCTGTTTAGCGCATGACCAAGAGGTCACAACAACCAAAACTTAAAATGGTCGCAACGACCGAATACAATATGGTCGCAACGACCATGGGTAAAGATGGTCGCACCGACCATGGGTAAAGATGGTGATGTCCACTAAAATAGCCATGTTTTTATGCACATTTTAGCTCCTGATTCTATATACTTTGCATATTTTGGCCCGGGAATATGTTGAATTTATGTAATATATGCTTATTTGCAAGAAATAGAGGTATACATAAGTTTTGGTTTAATATTGCAGAATTTGGAGCCATTTCGGGACAAAACCAAGAAGAGAAAACGGAAGCTGAGTTTTACTCGATTTCGAGGAAAATTCCTCGATATCGACCAAAATGTGAAGCAAGAGCCTAGTCGAGGAGAAGCTGCTCGAGAAGCTGAGAAGAAGAAGTCAACTCGAGTAACGTTTTACTCGATGTCGAGTAAACTCCTCGACGTCAACAAAACCAGAATCCTTGTCCGAGTCCGAGAAGGGAAGAAGCTACTCGAGAAGACGAAGAAAGCCGAAGTCGACCACAAAATTCCTCGATGTCGACCAATCTCCTCGATATCGAGTAAACTGCTCGATATTGAACAAGACCAGTAGCTACTGCTTGCTTCGTTTCGACTTGTCCGACCTTCTGTCGACTAACCCTAGTCGAGGTCGAGCACCTTGAAGTCGACTTCTGCCCGTGAGATTCCTCTGCTGCCTAGGATCCGCTGACCAGTTCCTCGAGGATCGAACCTGACTTCCTTTTGCTGCATCGGGAGGGAGTCTTGAACATTATTTGCTGGGATCCGATCGGTTTGCTTTACTTTATTCGTATTTTAATTGCAATCTCGATTTCCTCCTACAAAAAATTGGCGCCGTTACCGGGGAAGCAATCATTCGTGCCTTAGGTAGTTAGATCTCTCGTTTGCCTTTAAGTTTTGATTTTGCAGGTGTATGCGCCGTTCTGGTCAAACACCTGAGTTTGACGCCTTAGACGATCCGGAACGTCTTATACACATCCATTCTAAGATGAAAAGGATCATGGCGACTACCGAAACACAAGCTGAGATGATTGAGAGGCTTCTAGACTGAAAAGGATATAGAGAAAATGCAGGATTGAGTGGATTGGGATTTCTTGTTCCATGTCTTAGCTAGCTAAATTTGGCTTTTGTACAAAATTTATTACTTGGATTGAAGAAAAGGTACGTGGTCAAGGGATTTCATAAAATTATTTTTGAAAAAGATAACCTCACGGGTATTAATTCCCTTAAATGAGCCCGAACATGGACGTGAAAAATTGAGATTGTCATTTCAAATGCACTTATCCATCTCAACAATTTACAAAATGTTTCAATGATCCACATTCCACACAACGACAATATGATGATTGATAAGGCTGCAAATCTTAGCCACTAGGCCAATACTGTTCCAATCCAGAATCATTTAGGCATGTCTGCCTCATTTGCAGAGATGCTCTCAGTAGCTAAGAGACTTCTCCATAATCACTTACCCAAATCTTTTATCTTATCGGAAAAAAGAAAAAAGACAAAAATTGCATTTATTTTGTCATCATCCCTAGCTCTAGTTAGAGTGTTTTTTTTTTTTAATTATGACGCTTCTTCTTTTTTGGTGTTTTCATGACGGTTTGTCCATTGCTGATATTTTTGTCTCTCGACCTATCGGACTTATATGATACCTCATTCTTCCCTTTTCTTTTTTTGATGAGCAATCATTCTTCCCTTTTCTAGTTTGTCCTTATGAACTTATGGCGGTCTTTCACGGTCTTCTTTAATATGCGGTAAAGATTCAGGTGAGAATTGGATTTTTGGTTGGTTGATAGATTTTTCAAGGGTGGGGTTTGCATGTTAGGATGGTGTTTGTTGTTCTCTGTTTGGCAGGGTCTGTCAAAACACCATTATCATCATTCTTATTTTAGGTTTTGATGTGACGATGTAAAGTTGGTTAAATCTTAACCACTCAATTCTAAACAAGTGGTTTAGATTTAAATTAGCTAGTTTATCCATTTTTTAATTTATTATTTAGGGTCGTTAAATTTCTGTAGGGTAATCCTTTCAAGTTCACGGAGTTCAACTCCATGGGACCCTTACCGGTGGTTGTTACATGGTTTCTATTATGGATGTTGTGCATTTATCAGTTTGAGTGATGTCATGGATTTGTGATCTGATGCGGGACCATCTTCTACACCGTCATCTACACCTCCGGATGCACCAATCATACTCGAGGAAGGACCGATGACTAGAGCTCGAGCTAAGAAGCTCCAATGTGACTCATTCCTCTTTGTGAGTCACGCCTTATTCTCGAGCGCGGTTCAACTCCCGGAGTCACCAAGTGATGTGAGCCTAATTTGCCATGTTTTACCTTAACTTTTATATTGATTTCTGCATGTATTTCATACATTTGGGTTAGAATAGTACATAATCTATGTAATTTACACTTATCTGCCAAATTATGGAATCTACATCAGTTTTTGTTTAAATTCGCAGAAAACGGAAGCAATTTACAGCAGTTCTAAGAAAGGAAGAAAAGCTCGAAAGTCAACCACAGAAACCAAGGTCAAGGAGCAGCAAAACTAGAAAATCAAGCTGGAAACAAGGAAAACTCGAGGCAACACATTAGTCGATGTCGACTACACCTTGTCGATATCGAGTAAAAGTTACTCGATTTCCAGTAAAGCTGCCAAGAATCAAGCAAGGAAAGCTGGAGAAAGTTGGGCGATATCGACTTCCTTTAGTCGATATCGAGTTGACCACATATCGAGCTGAGCACCAGACATCGACACCAAGGAAGGCATACATGTGCATTGGAACCGTGGTTGCCGACGTCGGAAGCCAGCTGCAGGGCGTCTGAATCCAACAACCATATGCGCGGGCGTGCGCCGGGGGCTGCGCAGGCATGCAGAGGCTGCGCGGGCGTGCGTAGGTGCGCTGCTGGCCGTGAAGTTCGAAGCCTTCTTTGCCTAATTAGTTTATGTCCACGTGATTTCATGTGACTAATTAGTTAGTCAACTTATTTTAAACTTATTTTAAGTAGTTTTAGGTTATTTAAATAATTTCCTTTATTTATTATTTTAATTAGTAAATTGGCCTTTTAGGGTTATAAGAAGGCTGATCTCCATTGTTAAAACTTACGTTGAAAATTATTGAAAGTTTCTCTTGTGAAAACACATTGAGCGTTCTAAGTCAATCGATTAGTAGCGTTGCTCATCGATTGCAAATTGGTTATAGATCTAACTTGGTTTGCTTTGAGTTCGTCAACCTCGCGGGAGCTTGGTGATCCAGGTAATCACAAGTCCCCTCCTTGTGCCTCCAAGTTGTCCGCTTGGTTGTGTAAGGTTGTAGAGGCGGGCTTTATAGTCGTTGGTATTTGGTTCCTACCCTCTTAGGAGGCCTGGGGTCTTTGCATCGTTCTATTTTAGTTCGAATCAGTCCACTATCGGTCGTGTCTTTGTTATCAATTTCGAGTCTTGCATATTGTTCATCGAGTCTTTGAGTCTTTTGCTTCCGTTCTTGTTATCTCTTGTTTGATTGTCGAAGATCGGACCATCTTACGGCTAACCCCGTATCAAATTGGCATCAGAGCTTTGGTTTCCGACATCAAAAGTTGTGTCTTTTGTTTCCCTAAACACAAAACCTACAAAAATAGAGTCTTTCTTGTTCTTGGTTTTTATTTCTTGAATTTTTAAATTTGATTGGTACTAATTCTTGTTTGTGATTGTTGTGGTTGCTAGCCTATACTAAAGCCTACCCGAGACCCTACCTGTCGATCAACCTTGCGCACTTACCTTTGAGTGCAATTTCATAGTCGACAGCGGCAAAGTCAAAGTGGCCGCACCGTTGTTCCATCCTACGGGGTTTGTTCCATCACAAACCCTAGCTATTATTTTCTATCCTTGGCTTAATTACTTCTATCTAGATTTATCTATTTAGTTACCTTATTTAATTTTTTGAAATTTGTTGGTAGATATATTTTATATTTTCTATCATAAATTATATAAAGGCTTAGATATATATACTTACGTACCATATTAGCCAAACCATCACCTATATATATATATATATATATATATATATATATATATATATATATATATATTTCATTAGGGCTACATACATTTTATTTTTCTTTCACCATAGCATATAATTTTTTAGAGTCCTTTATTTCATAAATAGTTTTCTTGCATTAGTCAAAAAAAAAAAAAATTGTCCGCGTATTCAAAAAAAAAAAAAGAGATTACATTCAAAGCTTAGTCCTAGGAGGATAAAATTCACTAGGGGCAAAAGTAAGCTTTCAAAAAAAAAAAGAGAAGGAGTTATCTAGTGCAAGAAAGTTTAAGGACCAAATTTGGTGAATTTGCTATAGCCCTAGCCACAACCTTCAAACACATACCTCCCAAACCAATTTTTTTTTTTAAGCCCTACCTTGCAACTACAACATCCATATTAAGGGTTTAAATCAAAAAGAGGTAAAAATCCAAGTTTTTCTTTCTTTTCTTTCATTTTCTTTTCCTAATTTTGTGTGTCGAGTACTGCAGAGGCCATACCGACCCCATACCGACCCCATAACGACCCCCCAGCCTCGTTACAGCTTCTGTCGAATATGCCTTTGGTCAATTTCGACCCCCTCTGGTCGATTTCGACTTGGTTGTCCAACTTTTGTCGGGTGTTCTTGCTCTTGTTGAGTCCCTTGTTGCTTGTTTCTTTGTCCTTTCTCTTGATTACTCTCTTTTGATTGTTAAGTCCTTGCTTGAGTGTTGATTTGCTCAAAGCGGATTGCCCCAACAAGCTTGTCATAACCAATTAGAGAGAAGAGTGTGAGAGAAACACATAGTGAGTTTGTTTTATTTTGCTAATCTTGACTTAGTTATGTGTTTGTTTAGTTGCGATGTCTCAGCAGATTAACAACCCGAACAATGCCAATAATGGCAACAATGACAACGATTCCGACGCAACTATAGCCGTCGCGGTGGTCAACGCCAGAATGGACACTTTTGCCACCACCTTGACGGCGATAATGGATAGGTTGACGACCTTGGAGGCTAGATCAAGGGGTTCTAATAACCTTGGTGGTCAAGGTAATCATGGGCGACGAGACGCCTAATGATGAAAGGGAAGTCCAAAATCCTAATCCTAATCCTAACCCTAACCTTCATTTGCATAATCCTATATTTGAAGAGAACAACTCTCCACGAGGGGAGAGAAATGGTAGACATAATGGATTTGCATTGTTAATGCGCAGGGGCAAGGACGGGGAAGAGGAAGAGGTCGTGGCTTCCAGGAGGAGTTCTACTACTCGGAGCGTGACGATGACTTCCAAGAGGAGGATTATTGGGATCAACGCCCAAGGCGGAACGACAGAGGAGGACGTTACCAATACCGTGAGCATAGAGATCCTGGTCAGGACGACATAGGTAAGGTAAAGGTAAAGATTCCTTCCTTTGATCTTAAGACAGATCCAAATGCATATATTGACTGGGAAACTAAGATGGAACAAATCTGGAACTGTCACAATTTTTCTGACCATAAGAAAGTTCAATTGGCTTCTTTAGAATTTCAAGGATTTGCTCTTATTTGGTGGGATAATATGGTTAAGGAAAAAAGAAGAACCCTCGATGCGCCTATCGCGTCTTGGAACCAATTGAAAGCTTTGATGAGAAATAGGTTTGTCCCTCAACACTATGATCGGGAGCTTATGCAACGATTAGAAAATCTTAAGCAAGGTAATAAAACTGTTGAGGAAACATTTAACCTTATGCAAGAAATTATGGCTAGAGCCAATGTGGTAGAATCTCATGAGAAAACCAATGCTAGATTTCTTAGGATCTTGCATCCCGCCTTAGCTCATAATATTGATTGCTTTCCTTATTCTACTCCTACTGAATTGTTACATTTAGCTATTAAAGTTGAACGTGGAGCTAGATACAGGAACCAAGGCGGACGATGGACGAGCGGACAACCCCAACCTTGGCGCCAAAACCGGCCACAACAGCCCCAAGGGCGGTCTGACAGCAGATAAACCTCTCGGCCAAACCAAGCCCCTAGGAGAGGAGATGGCCGAACCAACCCTACAGCTGTTGACAGGGGTAAGGCGTCTTGGACAGGACGAGATTTGTCTGGGACATCTACTGGTCACAAAGGTAGTAATCCTAACTCCTCTACTACTAGATCTAGAGGCATTGTGTGCTTTAAATGTCAGGGTAGAGGTCATACGTACTATGAAGGATTGTCCCAATAAGAAAACTCTCATGATTAATCACTTGGGTGAATATGTGTCTGACAATTCTTGTGATGAAAATGAAGAGCATGCTAATGTTAATGATGAAAACCTTAATTTGCTTACCTATGATGAGGATGATGATGGCATTGATTATGAACATGGAGAATCATTGATTGTTAGGAGAGTTTTAAGTGTTGTTCCTGCACCATGTGATGACAATCAACGTGAGAATCTATTTCATACTAGATGCTTAGTTAAGGGTAAAGTGGTTAATGTGATCATTGATGGGGGAAGTTGTTGTAACTTAGCTAGTCAAGAGATGATCGATAAATTACACCTTCCTACTATTCAGCATCCTAGGCCTTATAGATTGCATTGGATGAACGAATGTGGTAATTTGAAAGTGAATAGGCAAGTCAAAGTGCATATCAAATTAGGACATTATGAAGATGATGTGTTATGTGATATAGTACCTATGCAAGTCTGTCATATCTTATTAGGTCTTCCTTGGCAGTTTGATCGTAAGGTCTTGCATGATGGCTTTACTAACAAGTATTCCTTTACTTTTCAGGGAAAAAATGTAGTTCTCAAGCCTATGACGCCAACCCAGGTGACTGATGAGATTGAGAAGCGAAAGGTAAGTAAAGGTGAGTTAGCTAAGAAGGCTCAGTCGAGCCATGTGTCTACCCCTACTCGGCCTAAGGGTGTATTTTTGGCTTCCAAGAGTACATTTTTGGACGAGTTTGCGGATGGGGAAACAACCCTCATGCTCCTATGCAAAGGGTTGAATATGTTGAGTGAGGAGCTTAGAGCTACCCTCCCTCCTCGCATCCTATCTCTTCTTGAAGAGTATAAGGATGTTTCCCTGAGGACATACCAGCAGGTCTACCCCCTGTCAGAGGAATTGAGCATCAAATCGATCTTATTCCAGGGGCTGCATTGCCTAATAGGCCTGCTTATAGAATGAATCCCACTGAAACCCAAAAGGTTCAATCCCAAGTCTAGGAACTGTTGAACAAGGGATACATTAGGGAAAGTTTGAGTCCTAGTGTTGTGCCTGTGTTGTTAGTCCCTAAGAAATATGGTTCATGGCGAATGTGTGTAGATTGTAGGGCCATTAACAACATTATTGTAAAATATCTCCATCCTATACCCCTCTTAGATGACATGTTAGATGATTTGCATGGTTCTTCTATCTTCTCTAAAATTGATTTAAAAAGAGGTTACCATCAGATTAGGATGAAGGAAAGCGATGAATGGAAAACAGCCTTTAAAACTAAATTTGGACTCTATGGATGATTGGTTATGCCTTTTGGCTTGACTAACGCACCTAGTACTTTTATGAGACTAATGAATCATGTGCTTAGGAATTTCATAGGTAAATTTGTTGTTGTATACTTTGATGACATTCTTATCTATAGTAAATCACCTGAGGATCATAAAGCACATTTGAGGGAAGTACTTTCTACTCTTAGATTAGAACACTTGTATGCCAATCTTAAGAAATGTGAGCTTTGTAATGATTAAGTGTCTTTTCTGGATTTTGTAGTGAGTTCAAGCGGATTGCGAGTTGACGATGCTAAGATCAAGGCAATCCAGGACTGGCCGACACCTACCAATATCGGCCATGTGAGGAGTTTCCAAGGCCTAGCGAGCTTCTATCGGAGATTTATGCGCGACTTCAGCTCCATCGCAACCCCTCTCACAGATCTCATAAAGAAGCGGTCTGAGTTCAAGTGGGGTCCAGCTCAGGAGGAGGCGTTTTGCAAGCTCAAGGAGAAGCTCACTCATGCGCCATTACTGGCTCTGCCTGACTTCACTCGGCCTTTCGAGGTTGAATGTGATGCTAGCGGAGTTGGGATTGGAGGCGTCCTCATGCAAGAAGGTAAGCCTATAGCCTTCTTTTTCTGAGAAATTAAAAGGTGCATGTCTTAATTACTCTACGTATGACAAAGAACTTTATGCATTATTTAGAGTCCTTAAGACATGGTCCCATTACCTTTGTCCTAGAGAGTTTATACTTAGGACTGATCATGAATCTCTAAAACATTTTAAGAGCCAAGATAAACTTGATAGGAGGCATGATAGATGGATGGAATTTATTGAGACATTTCCTTATGTTTATAAAGTTTAAGAAAGGGAAAGACAATGTGGTTGCTGATGCTTTATCTAGGAGACATGTCCTTTTGACCACTTTGGATTCTAGAGTCATCACTAGTAGAAAAAGGGTCTTTGGCGACGGTGAAATTACCACGGTCCCGTGTTTCTTCGAAGTAAAGTTAAAAATTTGTAAATTTACCTCGGTTCTGAAGGGAAACGTGGTAATTTAGCATTAAAAAATTACCACACACCGTGGTAAATATGGAAATTGGACTTATTTACCACAGTTGTCTTCTGAACCGTGGTAATTCCGCATTAAAAAATTACTACACACCGTGGTAAATATGTAAAATTGGACCTATTTACCACAGTTGTCTTCGGAACCGTGGTAAATTATGAAATTAACATTTTTTTTGTTATTTTTTTGGACGAAACAAAATTACCTTATACCGCGGTAAATCTGCAAAATTAACAAAATTACCACACGTCTTCGGATTACGAGGTAAATTTACCAAATTTTACACTTCTGCCAAAATAATTCCCGCATTCTAAATTCAATTAAATATACAGTAGCTTTTAAATATTTAATTGGGGTTTTATATTTAAAAAAATCTGAATTAATTAAACCCTGACCTAACCGGATCTCAATCTCCGTCGGAAGAGATAGAGCTTGGATGCGATCAACTACCATCAATCGCTTCTTCACTCTCATTCCTCGCCGGAATTCATCGACGCCGCCCAGCAATTACATTGGAGAGAGTGCTTGTTCTTCACTCTGGCTCAGCAGTCGTTCCCGTTCACTCTCGTTCAGCAGCCCTCATATCTCCGTACGTTGCCGGAATTCATTCGCACTGTCCGGGTATGGTGCTAAATTCAAGCTCTTTATGGTTCACAAAGTTTCAATCTCTGAATCCCACCCTAATTTATACTACAAATCCTCTGTTTTCTACTTAATCCAAACCCAATTTTGGTAATTTAGGGAAATCCAGAACGGTGAATCTTTCCGATGCCGATGCTCACAAAGCGTCTGATTCGGTGTGCTGCCAGTGGTCACCTGGTTATCCTCGTATGATGCTAAATTCCAATTCGTTATGGTTCAAAAAGCTTTCCTCTGCTTTCTTGTTAATCCGACCCTAATTTCTCAAAGCATCGGCCCTAAATGTATTAGCTTATAAGCTTGTGAACTAGTTATCTAACAAGTGGTCACCGGCCTGGTTATCCTTGTGAACTAGATAGTTCTCCATGGTTATGTAACTTGGGTAATTTAGGTAATTTAGGGACTATTAGTGAACTTGCTATGTCTTCTCCATGTCAATTACTGGGGGCTATTAATCATTAATCACTATTCTTTAAATTACTTCTCTGTAGTCTAATTTCCTTTGAATCATATTGCAGCTTTGATTTGGATAATGGCCCAAAAGCTGTTGATTATATTAAGGTTGGTTGTTTTCTTACTGAATTTCTGGGTTGAAACTAGCAGATAAAATCTCAAGGATCTCCCACATCTATGCAGTTTCTTGTGCTTAGGTTTCTACTAATATTGAGTTGTCCATAAAGTACTGGCCTTTAGGGCTATTCTAATTTCTAAAACTCTTTAGTATGAAACTTGGTGATGTATCATGTATACAAGTACCAAAATGATTAACTTTTTATTTGTTCTTATTATGGGGAAAATAATAGTTAAATCAGCAGGTATATTGGAGAAGCAAAATCAATCTTGAATTAAAACATTACTCGATTCTGATGTTCTGTTGGAGCTTAGGATTAAAGCAAAACTGGTGGACAGATTGCTCCTCAGAATTCAGAAATCCATTGGCCTTTTCTTGAAAAAACCGATCGACATTGCACACTTGTGGTAATAGTTGGCATGCAAAAAATGCTCTGTCGAGCTGAAAATGATATTGCATTGAAATGGTCAAGGGTTCAGATTTATTTTTTTCCGTTTTTTTTATGAGTTATTCTATTCAGCTCAGTTTTGTAGAGTCTCCACTAAGAGGTATATATATAGCGCAAGTTGGCCATGTCTTATACTTTGATGGCTTGATTCTGAATAGGAGAATGATATTATATTTAAAAAAAATCCTTGTTTTATGTGCTTGCAGCAGGTGAAATCTATTGTAAGTGCATCCCAGTATTTGTATAATTTTCCAGAATCCAATTTTTTTATTTTTATTTTTGTAGGATGCCCTAGTAAAATTACCTTCATTACGACCATTGTGTTTGATTCTCAAGGTCTTTCTGCACCAGAGAGAGTTAATCGAGGCAACTTATCAGTTATCAAGGTTTTTCATTTGAACTCAAGTCTACTTTATTAAAGCTTGCTTGATGGGAAATTTATATTTTTGGCTACTTTGATCACCTAGGTATATTCTGGAGGAATTGGCTCTTATGCTCTTCTAGCCATGCTAATTGCTATGTTGCGGGTAAGTATTTTTGAGTATGTAGAAGGTTGATTTCTACCAGTATAATGTATTGTCATTTTTTTTAAAGAATGTGATCTAGTTAGGTGTTTCATCTTGATTTAGCTACTTGTGCAAGCCAATTTGTTTAGGCCCTAATTTCTAATTTCTATCATTAGCTTATTGTTATTTATTTATGCAGTGGAATGGTAATGGAAATAAATCCCTGATTATTTTTATTATCTTACAATTGCTGGTTGCTTTTTTGTTTTGTAAGGTACTAAGTCGATTCCAAACATAGGTGTAGTTTTATTGGAAGAACACCTGCCCTTCATTCTCAGTGGTTATTCTATTATCAGAGCTCTTTGTTGGTAAGTCCCAATTCTCCGCATTTTATCATTCATCTAAGAGTTCTTATCTATTTTTTTATTTTTGGAAAGTAATTAGATGTTACTACCTCCGATCCACAAAGGATGTCGTTTGACTTTTTAACACGTATTTTAAGGAGGTAAAAACTATATAAAATATCAACTTTTTTAAAATTATTTTTTTACAACTTAATATTTGTTGGTAATAAGTATTAGATTATAAAAAAATAATAATAAAAAAGTTAATATATTATATAGTTTTTAGCTCCTTAAAATACGTGTTAAAAAGTCAAATGACATCCTTTGTGGATCGGAGGGAGTACTAGTTATGCGTTCATGCTTGTTTAGTGATAGTTACACGTGTTATTCATAGGAAATCGATTCATTATGAATTTATGATGGATAGAAAATGGATGATTGCAAATCGTTTGACCGATGAATATGATAGAGGGGTTAAAGAATTTATAACGGTAGTTGAAACGCATTATGGAAAGCGTAGTAATCTGATACCATGCCCGTGTGTAAGGTGTGGAAATATTGACCGAGCTAATGTTAGAAAAATACATGACCATCTTTTTGAGTATGGGATTGATAGAACTTACACACGATGGATTTGGCATGGTGAAATCGATAACATCGGCTTAGAAAATAGAAGTGATGACGAGGTTCAGGAGGGTGATAGATTAGAAGCTATGATGGATGTTGCGCAAGACAATTTTCATGGATCAGTAGATGAAATTGATTACTTGTTAGCTGCTGTTAAAAAAAACATTGCACAATGGTTGTTCGACATTTTCAGAATTATCAGCTATCTTAAAGTTATATAATCTCAAAGCGGGTAATGGGTGGAGTGATCAAAGTTTTACAGCATTGTTAGAGCTTTTGAAAGATATGCTTCCAGAGGACAATGTGCTTCCTAGTCGAACTTACGAGGCCAATCAGAAAATAATAAAAAGAAGATCAAAGGGGTACCATCAGAATCATCTGACACTAAGGGGGAAACAAGGAAGGTAGATCAGGCCCATCGCCATCGCCACTGATAGTAGGTTCGTTCCCTTGTTGACAGTAGATGAGGTTTATACCTTCTTTTCATCCTGAATTGATGCTATATACTTATTGGCTTTCAGTCTTTCACTAATGTTTGTTCAAACTTATTTTTACTTTATTATATTTATTCCTTGTGTAAATGTGTGTCATGCTTTTTATGTATATTTATAACTTTGTTTTGTGAGATAACTGCTCCTTGTATATATCTGGTTTCTAATTTAGATTATAAAATTTACTTTGGCAGTTAAGTCCGCCATCCGTTGAGTTGGTACCACATTATACACATGCCATGATAGATGAAATTCGAGATCAATGGGCAAATTTTGTTCAAAACTTTATGTAGTACGTATATGTAATGCGCAGATGGTAGGGTAGGGTAGGGTACGGTATGTAGGTTTCTTTATATTGGTCAAATTTTATTAGCTAGCTACGCATTTTTTTGAATTAAGATGTTAAACAGGATTAATTACATATTATATATATACTAGTTTTATTGTTGTAGTTTTGTTTTTATAGTTTGTTATTGTAATATTGATTGATTATCGATAGGAAATTTGGAAAATATAATGCTATTATAAATATTATTACAGAACCCATAAAATGTAATTTACCACGGTTCAATTTATATGTGTAGTAAATTTGCATAAATGAATGTTACCACGCCAACAAAATTACCACGGGTGATCAATATTACCACGTAAACAATTTTACCACATATATCAAATTTACCACGGTTCATCCACTTTTACCATTGTGCGATTTTACTTCGGTTGAGCAACTTTACCACGGGTAAACCAAGATAAAAAGTCAAGACTAATTTACCACGGGTTGTCTTGTTTACCACGGTTCGACCACTTTTACCACGGTGCGATTTTACTTCGGTTGAGCAACATTACCACGGGTGAGACAAGATAAAAGCCAAGACTAATTTACCACGGTTTGTCTTATTTACCACGGTTCGACCACTTTTACCACAGCCACTTTTACCACGGTTCGGAACCGTGGTAAATAATGCACACGGAACCGAGGTAAATGTGGCTTTCTGTACTAGTGCATAGGCTTTGTCTTATTTAGGAAAGACAAAGTGTGTATACCTAGGTGTTCTCTTCGGTTATTATTGGTGAATGAAGCCCATAGTGGAGGTTTAATGGGTCATTTTGGGAGAGATAAGACATACCACACACTTAAGTCACACTTCTATTGGCCACATATGCTTAGGGATGTCGAACATTGCCTTAAGAGATGTATTGACTGTTTGAAGGCCAAGTCTAAGCTTATGCCCCATGGATTATACACCCCACTTCCTATACCCTCAGCCCCTTGGGAAGATATTTCTATGGACTTTATTGTGGGATTGCCTAGACCTAAGAAGGGGAGGCATTCTATCTTTGTTGTGGTGGATAGATTTTCTAAGATGGCTCACTTCATAGCATGCCATAAGACTGACGATGCTACCAATGTTGCGAATTTGTTCTTTAGAGAGGTAGTTAGGTTGCATGGAGTGCCTAAGACAATTGTGAGTGATAGGGATGTTAAGTTTCTTAGTCATTTTTGGCGGACTTCATGGAATAAACTGGGAACTAGATTGTTATTCTCTACCTCTAGTCACCCCCAAACAGATGGCCAAACTGAGGTGACCAATAGGACCTTAACCACTATCCTTAGATCCATTTTAAGGAAAAATTTAAAGCTTTGGGAAGAAGCATTACCTCATGTGGAGTTTGCTTACAATAGGAAAATGCATTCCTCAACTAAATTAACTCTTTTTGAATGTGTATATGGTGTTAATCCACTAACCCCTTTTGATCTTACTCCATATCCTATGAGAGAGAATGAGTCTTTTGACGCAGGTAAGAATGTTGAGTTCGTCAAGGAGCTCCATGACCGGACGCGTCAGCAGCTCACGCGGAAGGCTGAGTACAACACCAACAAGGCCAACAAGGGCCGCAGATTGGTGACATTTCAGCCTGGGGATCTAGTGTGGGTCCACCTGAGGAAGGAGAGGTTCCCTAAGGAGAGGAAGGGCAAGCTTGCACCGCGAGGAGATGGACCTTTCAAGGTTCTACAAAAGGTGGGCGACAATGCCTACAAGCTGGAGCTCCCTGGAACATATGGCGTGAGTGCTACCTTCAACGTCGTGGATCTCATTCCATATCTTGCCGTGGACGAGGACTTGGATTCGTGGTCGAATCCTTTCCAAGAAGGGGAGGTTGATGCGGGACCATCTTCTACACCGTCATCTACACCTCCGGATGCACCGATCATACTCGGAGACGGACCGATGACTAGAGCTCGAGCTAAGAAGCTCCAACGCGACTCATTCCTCTTTGTGAGTCACCAAGGAAGGCATACATGTGCATTGGAACCGTGGTTGCCGACGTCGGAAGCCAGCTGCAGGGCGTCTGAATCCAACGACCATATGCGCGAGCGTGCGCCGGGGGCTGCGCGAGCGTGCGGAGGCTGCGCGGGTGTGCGTAGGTGCGCTGCTGGCCGTGGAGTCTGAAGCCTTCTTTGCCTAATTAGTTTATGTCCACATGATTTCATGTGACTAATTAGTTAGTCAACTTATTTTAAACTTATTTTAAGTATTTTTAGGTTATTTAAATAATTTTCTTTATTTATTATTTTAATTAGTAAATTGGCCTTTTAGGGTTATAAGAAGGCTGATCTCCATTGTTAAAACTTACGTTGAAAATTATTGAAAGTTTCTCTTGTAAAAACACATTGAGCGTTCTAAGTCAATCGATTCATAGCGTTGCTCATCGAATGCAAATTAATTATAGATCTAACTTGGTTTGCTTTGAGTTCGTCAACCTCGCGAGAGCTTGATGATCCAGGTAATCACAAGTCCCCTCTTTGTGCCTCCAAGTTGTCCGCTTGGTTGTGTAAGGTTGTAGAGGCGGGCTTTATAGTCGTTGATATTTGGTTCCTACCCTCTTCGGAGACCTGGGGTCTTTGCCTCGTTCTATTTTAGTTCGAATCAGTCCACTATCGGTCGTGTCTTTGTTATCAATTTCGAGTCTTGCATATTGTTCATCGAGTCTTTGAGTCTTTTGCTTCCGTTCTTGTTATCTCTTGTTTGATTGTCGAAGATCGGGCCATCCTACGGCTAACCCCGTATCATGATCAGTATCTTCATTTGAAGTGGCTATATGATTGTTCCTAAGGAAGATTTTAAAGCAAGTTTCTTTTTTTTTTGGTGGAAAAGTTCGAAGGGTCCGGGGGTGATAGCATAAATAAACAACAAGAAAAGGCGGGTTACACAACAACGGATCGGGGGTAGCTCTCCCCCTAATGTCATCCTTGATCAAACCAATACAAATATCGGGCGGATTGTCAAGAAAATGCACACCCAAAGGAAAAGCAAAAGCAAACAAAGCAAGGGAGTCGGCGACACGGTTCGCTTCCCTGAAGACATGCATGGTGAAACTGGAACGACCAGGAACTTGAGAAAGCCCTGACACTTACGAACCATGCTAGATAGCGGGTGGTGATCGACAATCGTGCTTCTGATAAGGTTCCACGCCATCAGAGAATCAATCTCGACCACCACCAATCCGAACCCTGCATCCCAAGTGACTTGGAGACCATCCACAATGCCCGACAGCTCCGCCATCGACAACGAACAACTCCCTACATGGCATGGTCCCGCAGCACGTACCCCACATGCGGCAGTAACTTTAAAGCAAGTTTCTTGTTTGCTGGTTTACTATCCTTTCCAAGTTTTTACTTCTATTATGGCATGCATGGCATGAGATTTAATTTCCTCTTTGTTTTTATTACTTTTTATTTTATGTTTATTTGTTTGTTTGTCTAAGATGGTCTAACTATGATGTTTACATTATTAAGAATGAGTAATTAGTATTGTTTTTAAAGTTGTCTGATTTATATTCTTACGATATAGATTAAGAATCTCAATTTCACCGCTGTTTTTCTAAATAACAATGCTTGAACCCTAACAATTTATTTTAAAAAATGGCTAAATTAAAATATGTGAATCTAAGAGAATAATTCTTAATTAAATTGGAATGCTTAATCTATGCCCTAAGAGCATAGGTTAAAAAACTCGTGTTTGTTTTTATATAAATTTGGCAAATAGTTGATGATTATGTGCTGAATTTCCGCAAATAATGAATGCTTTTATGTGATTTGAAAGATATGTAAAGGATAGTTTTGTACAACAAGGACAAATAAGGTTTTTTTTTTGTTGTTGTAAAGTTTCCCTTTTAATACTCCATAGTCGATAAAGACGGATAACAAATTTAACTAATTTAGGCGAAATGCAGTTTCTCCATTAAATGCAACTCGCCAACTTACTTCATCAATTACTTTCGTCCGTCTCCCTCCCTTTTTATAAATGACATTGCTGGGCCCGGTGTCGTGTGTGCGGGCCCACATACGGGAGACTCGAACAACACATAATCTCGAACGGGGTTCCATCTCAAAACCAATTGACAATGAGAGGAGTCCTTCAACCTTATATGTTGTTCAAGTATTCTCTATATAACCGATGTGGGACAAACACATTCCAACAGAACCGTACCCCAGTTTACTTGGCCTCAATTTGGTTAGTATGAACTATGAAAGCCCTCGCCTCCAAAGTCATGTTTATTTTCTTAATAACATAATAAATGAAGTAAGCAAGACTAATGAAATGATTTGTTAATGGAATTGATCAAAAGTCTTGGGCGAGGTACACAAACGAGCTCGGTTGAGTCGGCCGACTACATCAACTTCCCTAGCATTTGAATTTCTCACGAACCAGAATTTCAAACCTCTATTCGATAGTTCGCGAAATCGAAATCCAATGGTTTTATCAAAAATTCATCAAAAACTATCAAAATCAAAAGAAAAAATATAAAACATCATCCGGTTGGATGATTATGGTGGCACCTTACTTTAGTAAGGTCTTTCTACTTTTGGCCTACTGTAAAAAAAAGAAATATGAATTTGATTCTCAACGTGTTTTAATGAGTTGTTTGGATAAGAATGGGAGGGTTTCGGATTAAGGATTTAAACAAACTCGTTTTAGGTTTTTTGGGTCCCCGTCACCTTTATAAATATTTTCTTAACTATAAAAGGAGCAATTTTTTCAAACCTATCTTGCTAATAATCTTTAGTCCTATATTTAGTAATATTTTTTTTTTAAAATACTTTAGATTCTTTCTTTTAATGTTTGAACTCTTTGAGTTTAAACATTTACCCCCGTTTTTTTTGTAGAGAAAGATAATGATTACCCTTATGAATATAGTCCATATTTAAATTAAGATTTATTGATCACTATTTTAATAATTCCTCTTCTTCTTCTACAAATTTGTTACCCTTCCATCCCCTAACTTCTATTCTCTAATTTGAAGGAGGGTAACTAATACCTCTAGGATGGGCTAATAACCCCCACACTCCGTCACTCTACTCCAAGCTCACAAAAAAATGATAATCATATACATTTTATAATTAAAATTTAATACTTTACCTTTCCATTCTTCTCTTATGTAAACAAACGAGCCCTTAAAGTTTTAAACCATGAGTTTTCTTTCATTTTTAGTTTCTAAAGAAAACCCGGTAATTATTAGAGCATATTTATCAGCGAGCCCTGTTCCGGACTCACTGCTTACTTTTTAACTACCACATCAGTTTATGAGGCTCAACCCAGTTTTTCACTTTTTCAGCAAATTATTAGTGAGCTCCGTCCCGGGCTCATAACTTACCTTTTTTATCTATTTTTTTCCTTCAAATAAACAAAGCTATTATTATTATTATTATTATTATTATTATTATTATTATAATAAATCCAAAGTTTTTACATGAAATTGGATGGGAGTCGGCTAACAAGCTGAGCTCCGCAACCCTTCTGAATACTAAAAGCAACTCTAGTCAAAGTGTGACAAGTATCCCTACTATATTCAGGTATCCCCTAGTAACCTCACACACCCGCTTGAGAAGTCCCATGGCTTCATCCCCTACATCACCAATAGTAGAAAAGGAAAATGGTATAAAGTGATATCCTTTTTCACTACAAACATCCTTATATTTTTTCATTTTGTTTTCAGCAGCTACTCTGGCCGCCCTACTTGGAATGAAACCCGAAAGACCAGAGGAGCTAAGGATAGAAGTATCCGTAATGTCAACGCAAGTGTCCTTGCCCTGGAACCAGCTATAGAACAGAATATCGGTTGGACGTAGCTCACCTCCCTTGCCATCAACCATACAAGTAGACGCCTCTTTACGAACCGAAATTCCAGCCTTCAAGCACTCATCATATAAAACATCACGAACCATATTATGTCGGTGCTTAACACCAACATCGGCCGCACAAGCAAGGGCGTGAACCATATTATTATTATTATTATTATTATTATTATTATTATTATTATTATTATAGGAAAAAATGAGATAAAAATAAATTTTTTAATAGGTAAGAAGTGAAAAATGGGTGTTGATACATTTGAATTAAAAAAAAAACATATTAAAGGTGGATGTCTATGGACTATGGGTAGATAAAAAAAATTATATTCAAAAATAATTTTTTATTATTTTAAGTTACCTAAAATAGCCAAAAATGGGTTAAAAAAAAATATGTTTGCATGTAATTTTTTCCAACTATTTGCACATTACCGAAGTGTGAAAATGGAGCTGCTTCTTTCACATGCAAAATGGCGCGTATTTTTAGGTTCGGAACGACATTGTTTCATTAAGCAATTTTGACCAAAAAAAAAAACATGGTACGGGCCCACTTCTACCATGATGAGCCGGCTCATATGCGACATCAGATTTTCTAGGCTGGCGCCATTTCATCAAGGGTGTGTTTGGATTCCAAAATGCATTAAATATAATGTATTATTTTTACCTCGATTTATGTGCATGTTTGGTTGCACAATTAAAAAGTCGCAAATATCGAGGTGAAATATATAATGTAAACAAACGAGCACATAAACCGAGGTAAAAATAATGCATTATATTTAATGCATTTTGGAATCCAAACACACCCCAAACTTCCTCCATTTTCTTTTATTTTTTTGATGAGCTGGTTTATTGGTGAGCTCAATAAACCTACCACATTGCCTTACCCTTGGCCCACTCTTGTTTCAATTGAGATCACTTGTAACATACGGAGTATATGACAATGTATTGATGGGATAGATTTCCAAATCAAATGCGGATCAAAAAAAGATTTCCAAATTAAATAACAAATAATATTATTAATAAATAACATAATATAAAATTCAATCTATTCAATTAAAACAATGATAAATAAATGTAACACGATTGTGTTACAAGGACTTGCTTCCCTCTTGTTTATATAAGTTATGTAAATATGTCAGGGGAATAGATCAGTTGTGCACACCCTTTAAGATGTACTTTGTGCATAATTATGTGTCATTAATAGGTTGTGGATAGATAGATGAGATTAAAATGATTTTTTCAATTTTTTTTAAATATATTATGGTGAGTCCCGCGTACAAAGGAGGAAATTCGGATCCACTCTCATTCGGATTGTGAGTGGCCCGGAATTGATTTGAAGATGTGAGGGTGAGAATTAATTACCGCAACTGCCATCTTGATTTTTGAATTAATTGGATATAGAATTAATTGCCATAGATTTTTTAATATGTTTTTATTTTGACTTTTTTTTCCAAAGTAAACGATAGGTGATGCTTGTGTTGTGTTTTTGTTAGAATTTTATTTTTCATTAACTGTAGTTTAAGAATATGGATGAACACAAAATCAAGATAACACGTATCCAACTTTTTTTCCGGTAAAGATTTATATATGAGATGAGTACAAATCATTAATTTCATTCACAAAATCGCCAGTGATGAATTCAATTTTTTTTTTTCCTGTAAAGATTTGTATTGATATGAATCCAAATAATGTTATAAATATTTGACAATTTTTTTATATATAAAAATCAAGAATTGTTCCTATATAAATCATCTAAATCAATTTTAAAAATTTGACAATTTCATATAATAATGTTTTGCATTCCACCTAATAATATTTTATCAACCTTGTCTCGTACTAATACCTATAGAGAAAAATCATTGATATATAATTCAGAACACACTATATATATAGATACAAAAATAAATAAATAAATAAAAATCTATGTATATAATTTTCAGTTCGATCCCCTTTTTACTTCATTCTTGAACAACATCTATCCACCAAAAAAAACAAAAGTGCCATCCTCTCCAACATTTGGGCAT
Source organism: Persicaria tinctoria (assembly GCA_037127255.1). Taxonomy (NCBI): domain Eukaryota; kingdom Viridiplantae; phylum Streptophyta; class Magnoliopsida; order Caryophyllales; family Polygonaceae; genus Persicaria; species Persicaria tinctoria. The sequence goes on along the minus strand of JBANSL010000012.1, from coordinate 32,078,901 downwards.
TCTTATTGCTTCAACAATGTTAAGCCTCCAGTTTTGCAAAACCCCAAATTTCAATCTCAACCTAATTAGCAGAAAAGGGTCCATCCCACCAAAATTCAGCATCAGCAGCAAGCATTCAACCCGCCCCGTTTACATCCCTAACAGAATCCCACACCCGTCCTACGTCAGGGTTCTAGACACAACCCTGCGGGACGGGGAGCAGACGCTAGGCGTCAATTTCACCCTTGATCAGAAAATCAACATTGCCTACCAGCTTGCGCGGATGGGCGTCGATGTCATCGAGGCAGGGTTTCCGGCCACATCGCCTGAGGCGGTTGAGGTGGCGAAGACCATAGCCCTCGCCATTGGAACTACGTCGGGGGGTCATATTAATACTCCCGTGATTAATGTGCTCTCGAGGTGCGTCCGCACGGATATCGACGCCTCATGGGAGGCGGTGAGGCGGGCGGATCACCCGCGGGTGACGCTGTTCATCCCGACGAGCGAGATTCATATGAAGCACAAGCTGAGGATGAACAAAGCCCAAGTGCTGGCGCAGGTTAAGGATGCTATGGTGTACGCTAGAGGCCTTGGGTTTGAAGACATTGCCTTTGGATGTGAGGATGCTTCAAGGTAATTACTACAATTCATACCTCTAATTTTTGGGAAATTGCGGTTTATTGCCCGATTTTTTGAGTTGTAAAATAATATGCACAAGTTAAAAAAACTCGTAACACCAACTCAAGGTTCACTTTCAAAAGACAAGTGATCGAGCACGTGATAAATGCTAGGGAACTATCAACCCAAACAAAAAATAATAAAATCAGTTGAGCCCACAACAATGATGTCACGCGCATTATTGTACTACTAGGTAAATTTCGGTTGCAACACATCCTATTCCACAAAAACATTTTAATATTTATTTTATCTTAAAAATAATTATAAAAATTATATTGATATTACTAACATAATATTTTAATATATTTATAAAAATTTATTTTAAAAAATCGCGTTTTAAATTTTTTAATAATTGTATTTTCTTAAATATTGCCTTTTTCATTTTTAAAAATGGTAAAATATGATTTTTCAAAATAAAATTTTATAAATATATCAATATATATGTTAGTAATATAAATATAATTTTTTTTAAGATAAAATAAATGTGAAAATATTTTTGTGATGTAGGGAGGGGTGTAGGAGGTGGAGTAGAAAATCACGGATGGAGATCTTCTACTTCACTTCGACAATTCCTACTTCACTCCTTACATCACAAAAATATTGGGGGGATTTGCCAAATATACAAATAAGGAGGCCCAATTAGCCAAATATACAAAGTTTTTGAAAAATTACAAAACTATACATCCCAATTTGCCCCCCCTTCCCTTCCCCGTGTGCCCCCCCTTGCTGACGTCATCAATGCTGACGTCATCGATGCTGACGTCATCATTTTTTTTTATTTTTTTTTCGCACGTCAGTGCTGACGTCATCGTCGGAAATGCTGACGTCAGCAATGCTGACACCGTTTGCAAGGAAGGTTTTTTTGTTTATTTTTTTCGCGCGTCAATGCTGACGCCGACGTCGGGAATGTTGACGTCAGCAATGCTGACATCGTTTTACAAGGAAGTTTTGTTTTTTTTTTTTCCGCGCGCCAATGCTGACGCCGACGTCGGGAATGTTGACGTCAGCAATGCTGACACCGTTTACAAGGAAGGTTTTTTTGTTTTTTTTTTCGCGCGTCAATGCTGACACCGTTTACAAGGAAGTTTTTTTGTTCCACGCGTCAATGCTGACGCCGACGACGGGAATGTTGACATCAGCAATGCTGACGCCGTCTACGAGAATGCTGACGTCGACGACAATGACGTCGGAAATGCTGACGTCAGCATTGCTCACACCCTCTACGAGGATGCTGACGCCGACAATGATGACATCGAAGATCAATATATTTGACGTATTAAGTCATTAAAAATATAAAAGGGGGAGAACAAAGAGACAAAGGAGTGTTCTACAAAAAAAAACGAATATTTTATTTTATTTTTGGTAGTGAGAAACAAAGAATAACGGTAAACAATTAAAAAAAAATAATTTTTCGACGCCGACAATGCTGACCTCTTTCCTCATCCATCTCTTATATTGCAAAAACGATGTCAGCAAATATATACCTACACAAAAATATGCATGAAAACGACGTCGGCACTAAAAAATACGCATAAAAACGATGTCAGCACTAAGAAATAAACCAATTTTTAAGGAGTCAAGCATACATATATACCTACATATATAATATCAAATTAAAAACGATGTCAGCACTAAAAAATAGGCATTAAAACGATGTCAGCACTACAAAATAAACCAATTTTTAAGGAGTCAAGCATACATATATACCTACATATATAATAGCCAACTAAAAACGATGTCAGCACTAAAATAAATTGGAGACAAATTGCATTACTCACACAAAAAACGATGTCAACACTAAAAAATACGTATAAAAACGATGTCAGCACTAAGAAATAAACCAATTTTTAAGGAGTCAAGCATACATGTATACTTTCTTCACAAGGAAAGAAAAAAGAAACAAGGCTAAAAGCCTAAAATGATGACCATGTCAGCATAGCATCAGTGCTAGTGATTGTTCCTTTAAGGTTCTACATATTCAATGTAAAAATGGATTTACACGGTTCGCAGTAGCACATGCCTCAAATTGAGACTATATATTGAAATTTCCATTGATCAAAAGAGTTTTGATACATCATCTGCCTCAAATTGAGACTATATATTGAAATTTCCATCAAAACCTGACAAATCAACTTTGAAACATAAACTACACCAAAGTAACATCAATTTCTTCAACTAGTTTAATCTAAAACAAACCTACCAACCTACCAGACATTGAGCGTACTTAGACAGTAATATATGATAAAACTGAACCACAGATAAATGGATTTCAATTTTCTACCAATCAAACTAGAAATCCAATTGCGAAACATGAAATTAGCATAACTTCTTCAGCAACAAGTAGCAAGACATGAATCGCAACTGTATGCTAAAAAAAGAGGGGGGAATCAGGAAGGTTACCTGAACCGAGAATGTTTCAAGCTGCACAAGCAAGGCAAAGGCAGACATACCACATGTCCTATGTCAGCGCCACCGGTCTCCAGCTCCAGGAGTACGGAGTCACCGCGATTCTCAACCTCTGGCTCTGCGACGAGAACAAGGAGCTGATCGCCGATTGCGGTGCGATCAAGCCGTTAGTGAAGGCGCTGCGGACGGGAACCGCAACGGCGAAGGAGAACGCCGCCTGCGCTCTGCTCCGGCTCTCGCAGATCGACGCTTACAAGGTCTCAATCGGACGATCGGGAGCGATTTCTCTCCTTGTGAGCCTTCTAGAAACCGGAAGCATCAGAGGCAAAAAGGACGCCTCCACGGCGCTGTACTCCCTCTGCTCAGTCAAGGAGTACCAGATCTGCGATAACCACCAGATCTGCGATATCTGGCAGCCATGGCTGATTCAACCTCATCCCGAAGTAGCGGGAGCGGGACTCGTCGTTGTTGAGGAGTGAGGACGGCTCAATTGAAGATGCAGCCGGCGGCGATTCCACCGTCAGATTCCACTCGTCGCTGGTGAGGAGCGGAGGAAGACGCCGGCGGCGCCGGGAGGAAGAGCGGGGAGGAAGACGGAGAGAGGGAGGAGCGGGGAGTGCTGTCCAGAGGAAGCGCATCCATGGAAGCCGAGGAGGAGGAGCGAGAGCGAGGAGATAGGATTTTTGGATCTGAGATTTGGAGTGGATTGAATATTAGGGTTAAAATTAAATTTGTATACTTTTACAAATTTTACAAAAACGTGTATATTTGGCTAATTGGGCCAAAATTTGCGCCTTCGGCGCAAATTTTCTCCAAAAATATTTCAACATAGATTTAATCTTAAAAAAATTTATAAAAAATATATTTGTATTACTAACATCTATTTTTATATATTCATAAAATTTTATTTTGAAAATTCATGTTTTGAAATTTTTAATAATTGCAATTTGTTAAATATTGCCTTTTTAATTTTTAAAAATTGTAAAACATGATTTTTCAAAATATAATTTTATGAATATGTAAAAATAGATGTTAATAACATAAATATAATTTTGATAATTTTTTTAAAGATTAAATATATGCCAAAATACTTTTGTGTTGTAGGGAGTGATGTAGGAAGTGAAATAAGAGATCTCAATTGGTAAATCACCCACTCTTCCCTCACTGCGGTGCTACATGGGAATGTCTCCTTATATCCTCCTAATAAAAATTAATGGTTTAGATTTTCTTCTACTTCATCCGATTGGAAATATAAGGCATTGAGATTTTATGCACGTAGTTTAAAGAGTTTAAAACTATATAAAATATCAATATTTTTTATTAATTTTTTTTACATTATAATAATTATTAATAATAAAAAAAACATTAATATTTTATATAGCTTTATGCTCCTTAAACTACGTGCACAAAATATCAATGTCTTCTATTAAAAATCGGAGTAAGTATTAATTAACCCATTGATTGTAAAAAAAAAAACCGAAACAAATTCTTCGGCGGCAACCACCACCATAACCCTAACCTCTTCACCACCTCCGTTGACGCCTGTCGGTGGAATCCTAGAGATTCCTACAGGTCAGCTGGCAGCCTAAACATCATCGTACCCCCATATCCCCAACCTCCTCACCACCTCCATGGCTCCATCGACGATTGAAAACCCCGGAGACACTTGAGGCCTTGCGGGAGCATGACTATTGACTACTTATATGTTCTCTTTCAATGTTACTATGAAGTCCGGAGAATTTAGAATCGAAAGCAAGCCCAATTTACAAATTTATTTACAACAACTTGTAATCCAAAATTGGTCCAACCAAGAATAAAAAGGGTTCAAGCTTTGCCAAATGCCAGCTGAGGTCAAAACAATTGGAAGAAAAAAAATGGCAACCCAGTACTTGAAGATTGAAATCAGAATATCCCATTCCCATCTCAATAGAATCAATAGAACCGTGGAAAACTGACGAACCATCAAATTAAACAACGATGAATTTGGGAGAAACCATGAATAGCGCGCGATGTACAACCAAAAAAGCCATGAACACCCAAGGGCCCAAGACAGTGATGAGATGACGTTTTCTAATTTAATAGAGTAGGTACCTAATTAATTAATTATTGATATTTAATCTCAAACCTTCCTTAAATCTAAGAGCATCCCCAATGGCCGGGTTTGTCTCAAACCTTCCTCAAAATTTGTCTCTCAATTTCTCATTTGTCCACCTCATTTTCCACTAACTTTATTATCAACCATCCCTAATTCATTTTTCATCCTCCACAATGGTCGGGTTCCCAACAAATCTATTTCATCACCATTTCCATACCCTACTATATTTTCTCTATAATTTCAAATATTAAAATAGTTGGATTGTTTTAGCAATTAAAAAAATAATTAATTTAATTTTATAATTAATTTTATTAATTGAAAATCTTTTAACGGACTTGTTAATAAATTCGATAATTGAATACTTTCTATCACAAATTTATTTTATATCTCAAAAATCTTATATGAATTCAAATTAATTTAAACTAGTAATTCACACAAGTGATATTAAATATTTTTTTGAAGCAGATGATATCTATATCTAATATCTAATATAATACTAAAACACATGTTAAAAGATACCACGTGTCACTCAATCCTTAAAAATAGGCTTATGTGGAAGATTTTCATCAATCATGGCCCCACATTTCTATTTAATTGATTTTTACTAATTAAATTGTTTAATTAATCAACCAAAATATTTAATTTTAAGTGGTCCTGCGCGTTTTTAATTTTTTTATGAACCATTTTTAATTTGATTAGGCCACTTTTATTATCAAAAATAAATGAATCGTGGTTGCTAATTAATTGAACATTTTCTTTTGCTTATCCAATTTATCGTTTCTTTTATTTGATAATAAATCTAAATTAATTATAATTCTTAAGTTATACGGTATCTATCTATCTATCAACCAACTAAAACAGATATTGAACGTGTCACTTGACAATCTCTCCTTAAAAATAGATTAACTAACCAATCATAATTTAGTGTTAATTCATTACTTAATTTTAATTTATCTAATCTAATTTAATTAATTCCTAACTTAAAATTTTAATTACACTCATGCCCATCCAAATTACCGTCCAAATTAAATAGTGATTGAACTTACATACACATAATTTGGCTAAGATTTCAAATTATCTAACTAATCCAAATTTAAAAAAAAATTACTTATACAAATTAAGGTCCATCCATCTGGAATGAAGTATTCCATCTATCTAGCATAAACCGATTCTCATTAATCAATCATCTATCTATCTATCTAATTTCTAAATCTTTATACTCCAAACAAAACAAATCACAATTAAATCTTATTAACCAATTTTTTTTTTAAAATGAAACAAATCAAATCATTCATGTCAAGATAAAATTTGAATGTAAATGGTAAGAATAAATTTAAACAAAATAAATCTTTTGGATGATACCTAATTAAATATTAAAAAAAACACTAATATTTATTTTGATTTAATTTATAGTTCAAACATTCAAGGATTTTAAGTTAATTCTTAATAACTTGCCTAATAAATAAAATAGTTGTTATTTATCTTATTCCATTTTTCACCAACTTTTATGAGTTTTGATTAGAAAATATTTTTTAAAAAAAAAACTATTTTCTATGTTTTTAATATAACCAATCATACTTTAGTGTTAATTATTTACTTAATTTTAATATATCCAATCTAATTTAATTAATTCCTAACTTAAATTTCTAATTATGCTCATGCCCATCCATATTACCGACCCTTAGTTAATGTTGTTAAAATATCATTTAAATCTAAACATATTTGGAATATATATTAAGATCCTTATTAATAAATTGCATATAAAGAAATTTTACATTTGTATCTTTAACAAAAAATTTAGTATACACTAAAGACATAGCTTACTTTTTATTTTATTTTTTAATTGAAGTCAAATAAATCAAATATTAAAATGAATACATGAATCTTTAAAAATGTCCTTCTTGAATCTCCTTCGTGACTTGAAGTTATTTTTATCACTTTTCAACTCTTTTTTCTTCCATGTTTAAAAAAAAATTATTTTAGAGGTTTAATCTTGGTTTTTTAATATGCATGTTATTGTTTTCTTTCGAATTGTTTCTAATTACTAATCAATTTTTTATAAATTTTGACACCATTTAGATTTGGGTAATTAAATCACACTAAAAAAGAAGAGGGTATATGTGAAATTTTAACTCTTTTCTTTTGTATCGTGGGGGTTCCGAGGTTGTCGACTAATCCCCCACGGGCTCGAGAACTAGCCTGCAAAGGATTTAAATCGGTAAGCCCGACGAGAAGCCATCAGACTGGCTCACCCAAACCAAATGAAAGCTTGAATATCCACTAAGTGGTGAGATTTTAACCATTGACCTCTTGCAAGAGCCACCTTTCCCTTACCATTAAGAATATAATATTTTATAGAGTTTTTAGCTTCTTAAAAAACATGCCAAAAAATAAATAAAATGACCTATAGTTTGAGACGGATGAAGCATTTTTCTTACTTTTAAGTTTATTACAAGAATATTTCTTCTCTCATTTTTATGTGCTCTCCACCCAAAAGTTCTTAAAACTCCATTCACCTAGAGTTTGTGTAATATGTAGTCGAACTACCAAATTATTTGGTCTTAGCTTCCAATCCATGAATTTGGTAAATAAAGAGCGGCCATCCGGGGTTCGAACCCGGGACCTTTGGGTACTACCCGTAAGTCCTTTTCGGTTGAACCATTCCGGAGTGGTTAAAACCTTCCAATCCATTAACACAACAATAAATAATAGTAGAGGGCAACATTTGTATATCATGCCTCGAACATTTCAAATCTCAAACCCAACCCTTCTAGCTAAGAAGGTGAGACATTGACGTTTTGCCACATATATTATGTATTGATATAATATAAGCATTATTTTTTTAATCCAAAATTATATTTTTTTGTTATATCGTTTTCATATTATCATAATAGTATAATACATCTAATATATAATGTAAATAAATTATGTTAATATGTTCTATAAAATATAATATACTTTTCAAATCCCGTGCGTTACGCACGGGTACTGCACTAGTTATAATACTAAAGGAGAAGTCGCCTACGACATGTGGCGGCTTCTCCTTTAAAGTAGGATTTATATATATATATATATATATTTTTTTTTAATTAGTAAGATTTTTTTTATATTAATTATTAAGATTTGTTGGTTATTTTTTATAGATTTTTGATTAGTAGGATTTGTTATTAATTGTTAAGATTTGTTAGTTAGAAAATATCATCTCATATATATATTAATCAATTAATTAATTAGTAGGATCTAATCTTAAAGTAGGATTTTTTTCGAATTATTTGTTAAGATTTGTTAGTTAGAAACTTCTGATTTGATCTCATCGACGATCTGGGAGCGTACTCGCAATCTCATATATAGTATTGATTTGGTGTAAGGTAAGTATCCTCTCTTCCGACTCTCTACACGAGAAATTTTTGCCTTACGAAAACAGCCGGTTCAAAGCTTAGATCATATCCAACGCGATGTCAAATAAGAAAGACAAGACGCCCATAGACAACAATAATAGTAGGGTGAAAAGGAGAGGTACGTTAGGTATTTAATTTAGACGTGTGTTTTCATATATGATATTTTTGTTATGAGATATTACAAGTTTTTTATCATACGTAAAATATTTTGATCTATACTTCCATTTGATCTCCAAAAAAATAATATTGTCGTTATATACTACATACTGTTGTTGCCGTCTCATATATATATATATATATATATATAGAGCAACAATATAACGTGATAACAAATGAGCAAGTCAATTACAAAGGGACTAATTATTAACTGATTAAACATGATGAAATAGGATTCCCTCTTTCTAATATTTCAAATATGTCGTTTCTAAAAATATTTCATTTATCGTTTTAGTTAAGTTCATGCTTGCTTGCCGTCAAATATGTTTAAACAGGATTTTATTAATATATTAATTAAATATATTATGATTTGTAAAAGTGGGAGAAAACTCGCCTTTGCGCACAAGTTTCAATTTAAATTCATTATAAATAATTCCGGCATCGTCATGAATTTGGATTTTTACGGATTTTATTTCCGCTTTCATGTGCTGAATTTTGGGAAATGTGATTAGAATTGTTATTTTAATCCGGTATTTGAAAATTCGATTTAAATTTCGATAGAGTCGGAATTAACGAGTTTCGAATTTGAATGTCGGGTATAATCTCTTTGCCTTTTATGTCAAAAATAATGAATGAAATTATATAAACATATATTTTTAAACAAAAGTCCGTGCATTACTGAGCTAGTTGAATATTATACAAATTACATTAAACATCCATTGTCATTGAAAAAAAATGAAAAATTACATAACTAGCTGGAAGTTTAAAAAACCAAATAATGAAAAGGGCTTGAAGTTTTTAAAAAAAAGGTGGAAAGTTTTTCAAAAAATGAAAAGGGTGCTGGAAGTTACAAAAAAGTAGAAGTTTTAAAAAAAATAAAAAACTGAAGTTGAAAAAAAATAATGATGAAAAGTTAGAAGTTAAAAAATGATTTATTTTATCGACACGTGGCATAATATGATTGGTTCCGGATTTGAGAAGGTTCCCAATATATTGGGGCACCCCAAAGATCGGGAGATTGTCTACAATAGTCGGCTTGCCCAAATGACTCGAAAAAGTAAGATGGGGAAGTTACCTCCCCACCAATGAGGATGCTCTAATGGTTATTATTGATATATTATTCGGTTAAATTTGAGAGTTAAATTATAAATATTATTCGTATGGAAAATATTTATAAAATTAAAATCATTATTCATTAAATCAAGAATGATTATTTGTCGATATCAAATTATTATGTGTTGAATAAATAATTAATATAATTATCCTAAAATTTACCCCGCAGTCCGCACTAATCTAACAATTATATGTTTTTTTAAAATGGGGAAAATAAAAAAAATTGAATGAAAAAAATTACTCTACTGCAAGGGTTGGGCAAAGTGTACCAAGACAAACCAACCAATTCGTTACCAACCGAACCAATTTAAATTGTTATCGACTAAATTGGTAACCAATCATATTGGTACGGTATTACCGAACCAATTCCTTAAAGTCGGTTGGTAATGGTAATGAGTTTGCCGAAGTTGGTATTACCATTACCAACCAATTATATGTATATATATATATATATTTTAAAAAAAAAATTTAATTAAAATCTTGAATAAAATAAAAGATGTTAAACTCCTAAGCTTTTGATTTTTGTAGTAACTTTTTTTTATGAGAATATCATTCAATAGTTAATTTAATCTACATATAATTAATATACTATAAAAATGTACAAAATAATAAAATTGCATGTTTTGTAGATTGTTTGTTACTTTGTCTTCGTGCAAATTTATGTAGATTGTTTGTCACTTAGGAAATTTTGTCTTCGATCATGCAAATTGTTTGTCGCATTATTAATTATCTAATAGATTATACATATTGTTGTTGATCGCATTATGTATAGCTTATGTGACATATTCGTTTATTAATCCACTCTTTTTACTTGGTTGGATTTTTTTTAACAAAATGCTTTCTAATCAATGAAGAAATGTAAGTCCTAACTCGATCCAAACGAACATACTTTAAAGTTTCGATCAATTTTTATTGTTCTTGTTAAATCATTAATCCTTACAATACTGCATTTGAATATTTAAATTTAGAGTTCCACGTGAATCATTAACTTATGTGAACTATTAATATTGATATGTAATTTGGTAAGTGTTTCTTTTGATATGTAATTTTTTTAAAAAAAAATTTGAATGGTACGAGGGTAAGTTGGTACAAGGGTTTATATAGTTGGTAATGGTACGAGATTTATCATTACCAATTATAATTGGTTGGTACGTGATAACGATGAAAAGTAACTGGTATTGTACCAATTCCACCCCTATGCAAGATAGTGGGCCCATATGATAATATACGGCACTAGGCTGAGATTCGATATATTTCTATGAGGGTGGGGAATAATTTAGTGTGGGTTCCACATGTTTTTTAAAAATAAAATCAAAAATTAAATGTTTAATCTCAACCCTTAATTTCATCAAATTCAACGGTTGAAATGTGTTATCAGTTTACCTGATTTCATCCAACACACGCATAATATCTGATGAATTCACCTGGATTTGGAAAATTGACGCTTCCCAAAAAGTCCAAAATTTTATGTGGAGAATCAAACAAAAAGGATTACCCACTGCTACGCGATTAGCCCAGAAGGGGGTTGCTATTCCCACTACATGCATCTTGTGTAACCAATCATCAGAAGATGATATTCATATATTCATAGAATGCCCCTTCAACAACTTTCAACAACAATATCCCAGAGAAATATCTCAGAAAGTCAACACAATTATATCATAAAGCAGAGATATGGATCAAATTCTTCGGCTCCTGAGCACCACCCTTTCAAAGGACAGTAAATAGATGATAGCATTTAGATGGTGGACCCTGTGGTTTGTAAGGAATCAAATAATCTTCAGAAATGTCAAGATCCCTTTTTTTGAGGGCATTAGAAAAATTGTTTTGGAAAATATCAATAATTGGAAAAGAACCATCAAACTGAACCTTATAGACGACGAGGATACCACAATCCAAAATAGGGTAAAAGTCCACCCTAAAAATGCCAAAAAGTCCACCCGATGGAAAAGGCCACCCATGGGCAAATACAAACTAAACTTTAATGGATCATATATATCAGATTCAAATAGCTCTATTGTCTACATTATACGGGACTGGAATGGTAATCAAATCGATCAGCATGTATGGTGGGGTGATTAGGGGACACTCTCCTATATATTATGGTAAAAGCATTGACACTATGACTTGGGGTAAAAAAGGCAAAGGATCTAAACACCGATAACCTAATCATTGAAGGAGATTCAAAAGTAATTATTGATTTCTTAGAAACACACACAAATTGTCCTTAGGAAATAGATTTAGTAATGTGAGATATTCAGACCATTCTCCGAGGTGTAAGGAATATAGGAATTTCCCACATTCCCGGTATTGGTAACCGGGTAGCGGATAAGGTTGCATATCTTTGCTACTCTACCAGGCACTCAGGCCTGCTTGACCTCATCCGGCAGGATGCTTTTGGGTAGAGTATTCTCACCCGAATTCTTACCTAATAATAATAAAAAAAAGTTTACATGGTAAGGAGTGTTTATAACCATTTCGGAATGACTCACTCGAAAGGACTTGCGGGTAGTACCCAAAGGTCTCCGGTTCGAACCCCGAATATGACCGCTCTTTATTTACAAATTCATGTTTATATCCGATCCATACTCTCTCTATAGATATAAATCTAATATAGGAATATCTCGTGAAATTGATATTTAATCCATAGTTTAATACTCCCTCCGTTCGGCAAAACTTGTCATTTTAACTCTCCACACAACTTTTAATAAAGCTAATAATTACACTCTCTTTTTACTAATTTACCCTCATTTATTACTCTACTTTTTACTTTATCAAAAACTACAACTCACAACACATCAATCAAATCAAGGGCATTTTAGTAAAGTAGAAGCAAAAATATCTAAAATGACAAGTTTTTCCGAACAAAAACAAAACTCTAAAACGACGTACAAGTTTTCCCGAACGGAGGGAGTAGTATACTTTTTCCAATAATAATATATATAATTAAACAGTTTGAAATGAAATTGAGGTGGATTTGGTCATGTACGTGTGTGTATAAATAAATAAATAAATAAATAAATAAATAAATGTAATAGTATAAGATGGACGCAGGTCGGAAAAAGAGTTTATGTACGTAGTAGTTGAAGAGGCGATCAAAGGAGGAGCAACGACGGTAGTTTTGGCGGATACGGTAGGATACATGCTCCCCAACGAATGGGCCCACTTGATAGAGGGCGTCAGGAAGAACGTTAAGGGGATCGAAAACGTTATTATTTCCACACATTGTCACGACGATCTTGGCCTCGCCACCGCCAACACTCTAGCCGTAAGTCGTATTGTATTTGAATTCATCCATTGAACTCGAACTCGAACTCGAACTCAAGGCCTATGCCGGGATTGTGCGCGGGTTTTACAGGCCGTTGCTGCAGGCGCCAGGCAAGTCGAAGTAACGGTCAACGGTATAGGAGAAAGGGCTGGCAACGCTCCTTTGGAAGAGGTTCATTCTTTCTATTCATAACTCATTCTTTCTATTCTATTCTATTCTATTCTATTCTATTCTATTCAATTCAATTGTTTTACAAAATTACCCACTCCATTAATTTTAATTTTAATTTAATTAACTACATCCATCCTAATCTCTTGTTTTACTTCATCACCAATAGCTCCATACCAGTCGACACTACATCCATACAATTAAACTATGTTCTATGTAATTAAGGAATTGAGAAGAGTTTCATCCTACATTCATGTTTAATACGTACACTCATCATACTTTTCTTCCAAAACTCTACGATCTCATTCCTTACACCGTTTAGGTTTAATTTATAACCTGTTTTACTTATGGATTCTAGAGTAATTTCTCTTTGATTATGGTTTGACATAATCCTTATTCCAAATCTTTCCTTCTTTTCTAGAAGCACTTTAGGCTTTAGCCTAGATCTGTAATTACTGGTTGAACCATGTTCATATATAGCGTCTATAATGTCTTCTAGCTTCGTTATGCTCTACTAGTTCATTTTTCCTCGGCCTTCTTTGTCTTAATATTTCATTTAACCTGACTTTATAGCGTCTATAATTGTGAGGGCAATTAGTAGATACCTTCAGATTGTCTTATAGATAAATACAGATTATTTTTAATTAACCTAGCTCTGATACCAAATTGCAGGATCAAAGTTCTAATTATAAATTTTTCACGCAGAATTATAAACTAAACAAGTAATATACAAGGATATTGATGCAAATTATAAAAAGATACGGCGATTATATATGATTTTTGCTTTTTTTATGGGAAATTATAAAAGACAAGTGTGACCCTAGCTAAATATTTTGATAAATACTTTAAAACCCTAAATAATTTAGTAAATAATTTATATTTTGTGAATAATTTGACAAACCACTCTGCGCGGTGAACGTAGTTCGTAATGGCGCTCAAATGCCGCGGCGATGATGTGCTCGGGGGACTTCATACGGGAATTAATGCCGAATTAATCGGCTCCACAAGTGATATGGTACGTATAGTACGTATTTGTCAAATAATCACCTATTTTTAAAGGAAAAAAAATGAATAAAAATGGCTGGTGAAATTGATATAATTGAAGGTGGAGAGGTACAGTGGATTGGCCGTACAGCCAAATAAAGCCATTGTTGGATCAAACGCCTTTAGCCACGCCGCTGGAATTCATCAGGTTTAATTACGGAGCAGTAATTTTAATTTGCACCCAAATCAATTTTTATATATTTATTTTTTCCTCTCAATTTCAAAATGAATTAAAACCAATATATATATGTCGCATTATTAACTGTATAAAATATATATAGGACGGAGTACTGAAGCATAGAAGCACATATGAGATATTATCACCACAAGATATAGGCAGATTGAGATCCAATGATCTTGGTGTTGCTCTTGGCAAACACAGGTTAGGTTTTTTTTTTAAATATTATTTTAATTTTTATCATCGTTACGTTCAAATAAATAAAATTTTAACTGGATAGTCTAAAAATTATATATATATATATATTTGATGTTGATCTTGTGCAGTGGGCGTCATGGATTACAATTTCGCCTTGATCAGGTTAGTTCATAATCATCGCTATTTTTCGTTATTAAATAAATAAAATAAAGTGGGATATTTTTGTTTGTTGAGAATAAGATCGAGCAATTAAAATGAGGATAAGAGAAAGAAACTCGAAATTTCTTCACCCAGTTTATCCAATAATGACTATTTCTGAGGTGCTACCAAGTCAGGGTATTTTACTATATGTATTTGAAAGTGCATATTACACTGATTATAGGTTTATATTTAGTTATAGGAAGAATTAAGGAGCCTCCTATTCCATATGGGATAAGCTCACCTGGAGATTGATCCAAACCATCTTCACTTTCTCCAACCCTCCAATATAGGTAGCACCACACACCTTTTTCTTCAATTAACAAGCTCAAGTTGAAGCCATGCAAAGCTTCAACAAATAAGTTCATAACTTAGTCAATATATATGAAGGATTTTCAGTTTCTTGTATCTTCATCAATTGCTAAATCTCTCTCTAAGAGATAGTGTATGTAATTGTACTTTAGATCCATATGCTTGGTCCTTGAGTGAAAAAACGAAAGCACTTTGGCTTTCACGGTAGAGAATGCAATTCCTTTACTCCTCCCTTAATTCCCTCAAGAAATTTTGCAACCACACCATCTTCTTACCAGTCTCAGTCACTACAACATACTCAAATTCTGTTGTAGATAACGTCACAACCTTCTACAACTTAGAAGTCCAAGAAATAGCGATACCACCCAATGTGAAAACATACCCTGTAGTACTCCTCCTGTCAAGATTACTTGATGCTAGATTTGCATCAACATATTCTAACTCGATCTTTGTTGTGGAGGGAAATCAAGTAACGAATCAAATATCAAATATAAGAACGAAACCAACTCCCTGTCCAGACAAATAAAATACAAGAAACCCTCCCGTTGTGGTAGGGTATTCAGGATCGTATCCACGAGGAAGCGTGTCAGCGGTCGCCTTTCTCGTTCCATATCACTCCTCGAATTCGACCAGAAGAGTACTCGATGTCGAGTAGAAGTACTCGATATCGACCACTGTCGTCGACTTCCCTACAGCTGCACAACAGAAGACATAAAACAAGCCGATGTCGAGTGGGAACTACTCGACGTCGACTAGAATTGGTCGATCTCGAGTGTGTGTGCAGATAAAAACCGTAACTTTATGATGAAATAACACATAACTAAACACGAAATTGGTGGGAATTAATTCAATAAACTAAAAGCTTCCAGAATCGGGGTTTCAACCCCACAACGATAACCATATAAAAATCATGCTAAAGGTATAAAAGATCATGCATTTTCATCAAATAACTTTCGTCATTAACAAATAGGAATATAGAGGCTTTCACATAAACCCTAATTGTTACTACCATTTTCACATAATTAATCCAAGTTTGTACTATGATCACTTTCGCTTCAATAACACAATTAAGGATCACCTTCGACTGTTGCAGAAGAATCATGTAAATCAAGGATAGAAGATGAAATCGCAATAAATATTGTACCTTTGATGCATTACCTTACATGGCTACCGTCGGGCTCACCCCAACCCAAGAAGTTGGGTGACTACTCGCTCTTCATCATCAAAACACACATAAAAAATATAAAGGAACTAAATTGCATTAAATCAAAACAAAGCTTACAACCGAACAAAGTCAATTCCGCTCTTGCCTCTTCAACTCCACTCGGCCAAAGCTCCAAATAAAACTCTAAATTGCCTAACTAGTGTTAGCTCAATTGCTTGAGAATAGAATGATCCTAAAACTCAGCCCCTAGGGCCTTATTTATAGTGTTCAATCCCCGCTATCCAAGGAAAGAACAATTATATCTCTATCTATATCTGACTATACTCTTTCCTAAGATATAACTTTGATAAATATATGAAATAAAACAAATAAAATTCCCTAAAGTTAATAGGGGAATTACTAAAGTGGATAAATCAGCCTTCAACTTGATAGAATATCGTGTCTTGGTAGGTAAGTAACCTCACATCCGAATCTTCACTCGACGCTGACTCAGACTGGCGCCAGGGTGTACTCGACATCGAGTAGAGTACTCGACGTCGAGTAGAATTCTTCTGCTCCTCGGATTGTGCTCGATCTTGGCTAGGATTTGCACTCGACAGGTACTCGACATCAAGTAGAGTACTCGACGTCGAGTAGTTCTGTGCTTATCGAGTGGTGTTGTGCTCGACTGGTGCTCGAGGAATGAATTTCGACCAGGTAGCTAGTACTCGACATCGACCAGAGTGGTCGACGTCGACTAGTCCTGTCGAGTGGCTTCTTCCTTGTTTTCTGCTCGATGTGTTCTGGCTCAGCTCCTGTTTGACCTTGGACTTTCTATAGTTGACCTCGAGTTATTCCATGGTTTTCTTCCTTCTCCGAATTGCTTGTAAAGTGTCTCGATTTTTGCAAAATTAAACAAAAACTAGTGTAGATTTCCATAATTGGCAAATAAGCATAAACTACACAAATTATGTATAATTCTAACCAAATGATATGAAATGCATATGGAAATCGATATAAAAGTTAATGTAAAACATGGCAAAATAGGCACACATCAACCTTCATGTCTTCAAAACATATGGCTTGATCAGCAATACGTACCTTTCAAGTATTTGAGGCACTCCACTGCTTCCTAGTGCTCCTTGACGGGATCTCCCATGAATCGACTAACAACTCCCACTACATGTACAATATTAGGCTTTGTACACATCATAGCGTACATCAAACTGCCAATTGCGGAAGAGTATGGAGTCTAATTATGCATTTGAGCTCGCTTGGTCTAATTTTTATGCAAGTTCTTATTAGATAGCTTGAAGTGGCTACCCATTGGGACCTTTATTGGCTTTCCATCTTGCATACAAAATCTCTATAACACCTTCTTGATGTACTCAGTGTGCGAAAGATACAACTTTCTAGGGGTGTGTTAAAAACCCGACACGACTAATTCGACATGAAAACATGGAAAAAAAAAACGAAAATGCACGATATGAAAATGACACGAATCGTGAAAACACGACATTAAACGGTTTGTGTTCGGATTAGGCATATCCCATTGCCAGATACCCGACACGAATCATTTTTTTATTTATAGGTACGGTAATATAGTACAATTATATATACAGTCCTTAAACTATCAATAATGTGCGCTAGCTTAGTTGTTTTTGATTTGATGATA
Organism: Persicaria tinctoria; assembly: GCA_037127255.1. Taxonomy (NCBI): domain Eukaryota; kingdom Viridiplantae; phylum Streptophyta; class Magnoliopsida; order Caryophyllales; family Polygonaceae; genus Persicaria; species Persicaria tinctoria. The sequence goes on along the minus strand of JBANSL010000012.1, from coordinate 32,060,891 downwards.
GGTTAGGCGTATCTCCACACTTGCCCAAGTTCGATTCCTGCTGTCAATTTTTTCCCCTTTTCAAAGTCAGTCTTGCCCATTTTTTCTGTCAAAAAAGTTAACCCTAAACTCTCATCCCAATATCCCATTCAACCGACACTCGACTATATAATACTCGAAGTCCCGAACACCCCAACTGTTCATTGAAACAAACCCTAAACTTTGCATCTTCTTCTCCTGCGCGCCTAACCTTCTCAGCCCTCGAAACACACCCTTTTTGTTGAAATTTTGTCACTCAAACTTCATTGAAGCCATGGTAAGTATGAATTTGTTCGAATATATGTTGTAGTTGTGTTTTTTTTTTGCCCTCATCCCATGTTGTTGCTACGTTTGTTCGCATTTGTTCGAAGTTCGAACATACAAGTTTTTGTTGCGTTATTTGTTTGCGTTTGTAGCTGGGGTTTTTTAGTTTTCGATGCGTTATTTTTTCACATATGTTCATCAAATATTCAAATCCCATGTTTGTTGCTTCGAATCTCATGTTGTTGTTGCTGCATTTTTTTTTCACATGTGTTCATGGCTTCGAACAATACTCCTACAAACAACATTACGACATGTCAAAATAGTAAAAAAAAAAAACACAAACGATTCATGTCGGATAACCGGTATCTGGCATGCAACCGATTAGTGTATCTGTGTCAGATGCCCGAATATGTGTGTGTGTGTGTGTGTGTGTGTGTGTGTGTGTGTGTGTGTGTGTGTGTGTGTGTCGTATCCGGATCGGGCTTTTGAGCCTAAATGATTTCGTGTATCTAACACAGGTAACCGGTTCATGTCGGCTACCTGAATGTGCCCATCCCTTCAACTTCACAGCCACCCTTTATCGATTCCACCAAAAAAAAAGAAAACAACCACCCTTTATCGATCAATTCTCGTGCCTAGAATCTGCTTGGTCTCACCAAGATCCTTTATAGCAAATCATTCGAACAACTTCAACTTGCTAACATCTTGAGCATTATTTCTTGCTATTAACATATCATCAACATATAACAACAATATGATATAGTCGTTGTCACACCTCTTGAAGTAGCAACAATGGTTTTTTCTCATTTGGGAACTGAACTAGATTCCATGTTTCATTGGTTATCATCTAATCCATCTCATCATCCATCGTGAGTTTCCATTTTCTCATCTACTCAATTTATGATGCCTCTGCATAACTCTTAGGTTCACCACTATAATTTAACAACAAATAGTAATTGGAAGGTGAATACCTATTAGTTGATCCACATTGTCTAGTGGATATTCGCATTCGAGCTGGCAGGGTTTGTAGTTTATCTTAAATAGCCTGTCGATCTGTCTGTGCTTATTTGCTCCTTAGAGATATCTAACTCCACTATCTCAGGTATTTAAGCTATAACTTTTTATTCTTCTTGTCTATCATTTTCTCTTTGAACAAAACATTTCAACTACAAATAACTTTCTATTATGATCATCCCAGAATCGATAACCGAAGTCATCACCGCCATATCCAATAAAAGTGCATTTGATAGACTTAGCATCTAGCTTGCTTCTCTCAACTGCAGCTATGCAAACATATGAAACACATTTAAATATGCAAAGAAATGACATATTTACCATCTTACCACTCCAGGCCTTCTCTGGGATCCCATTGTCTAATGGAGTCGATGACCCTCTGTTGCAAGAAAGCAACAGTGTTAATTGCATCAGCTCAAAACATCTTCGGAAGCCCGCACTTCAGCCTCATCCTTCTAACATGCTCATTCAATGTCCTGTTCATACGTTATGTTACACCAATTTGTTGAGGTGTTCCTTTCAAGGTTTTCACCATGCAAAAGCCATTATATGCGTAAAAATCCTTGAAATCGCGCAGCTTATACTCCCCACCATTTTTCAGATCTTAAACATTTCACCTTAAGACCTATCTCAGTCTCAACTAGTGCCTTCCATGTCCTACAAATGTTGAAAGCTTTAGATTTCTCATTTAGAAAGTAGACCCATATATACCTTTTTTGTGTAGTCGTTAATGAGCGTCATGTAGTAGGATGCTCCACCAAGAGATGTTACTAGCATTGAACCCTAAAGGTCGATGTGGATAAGCTCCAACGTCTTATTCTTCAAAGTTATGCCACCATTTGAAAAAACTCACTATCTTTTGTTTCCCTTGAATTGGTAAATAAAGAGCGGTCATTCCGGGGTTCGAACCGGGGACCTATGGGTACTACCCATAAGTCCTTTTCGGTGAGCCATTCTGGAATGGTTACTCTCTTTTATTTCCCGAATATACAGTCTTCACATAGTCAAATCTCAATGGACTACATACTAGGTAACAAATCCTTTTAACACAACACCTTCATTCCCTTCTTGCTCAAGTGGCCAAGACGATAGTGCCACAACTCTACATCATTGTTGGCACTTGCAATAGCAATAGCAATACAATGTTTTGTGTTGCTTGTCATGTACAACGTTCCTTCCTTCTTCCCTCGAGCTATCACCATGGCTCCTCTGGCTATTTTCCATCTGCCACCATCAAAGTTGACATTATAGCCTTCATCATCCATTTGCCCCACAGAAAGAAAATTCTTCTTCAAACCAGGAACATGTCACACATCATACAACTTCAGCATAGATCTGTTTGGCGTCTTGATTCACACATCTCGTTTTTCGACGATTTCTAAGGGCTCATCATCGGCTAGATAGACCTTTCCAAAACTTCTAAAAGTATAATATTTCATTACGTCATTACTGCAATTTGAATGAAGCGACACTCCAAAATCTAGCACCTAATGCTCTAAAGGACTGCTCGCGTTCAGGATCAATGCGTTTGTTATATTATTTGTGGTTGCGTTCGCTGATTTATCTTTCAACGGTGCTTATAATTGCTTTTGTAATGACCATGTTCATCATGATTCCAGCACTTGATCTTGCTCATATCTTTAGGTTTATCCTTCCCTTTCGACTTCGACCTACCATGATTTAATTTCGACCTTGAATCTGTCATGTCCCTGTTTCCAGTGTTTAGTGCTTATCCCGGAGTAGAACCTGACTCCTTCCTGTGAACTTCTTCGCTAACAATTAGATCTCTCACTTCATCAAGTTTTAGCTTTACCTTCCCTACTGAAGCATTGACAATCGTTATTGTCCCACTCCAACTCTCTAGTAAGGAAGATAGCAAGATCAGGGCTTGTACCTCATTGTCAAAATTAATCTCAACTAAGCTCAGTTGCGCGATTATGATATTGAACTAGTTGAAGTGATTGGCCACCACTTTACTCTCTATCATCCGCAAGTTGAACAATCTCCTCATCAGATGAACCTTGTTCATTGCGGATGGTTTCTCGTAAATTGCAAAAAAAAAGTTTCCAACATCTCCTTTTTCGTCTTCGACTTGATTGTGTACTGCGCCACGTTCCTGGATAGTGACAAGCGGATAATGCTCATCGCTTTCCTGTCTAGCAACTTTCACTCATTGTACTTCATCTCCGTTGGTTTTTCGCCTAGAGGTTGGTACAATTCTTTACCATATAGGTAATCCTCTATATGCATCTTCCAGAACCCAAAATCCGATCCATTGAATTTTTCAACCGGCGATAATTTTCTATCTCCCATAGTGACTGCTATAACGTCGCTCTGATGCCAGTTGTTGGGAATAAGAGCAATCAAAACAAGGACTGGAGAAAGAGACTCGAGATTTGTTCACCCAATAATGGCTGCTTTTGGGGGGACGCTACAAAGCTATGATATTTTACTATGCATTTGAGAAGATGAATATTACAATGATCATATGTTTATATTTTTATTCATAAGAAGAATTAAGAAGGAGCCTCCTATCCGATGTGAGACATGCTCCACAATCCAACATTGTTTTGAAGTCTTAATGTATATGTGATGTTGTATTTGAACAGCTTGGATACAACTTAGAGAGTAAAAAGTTCGACACCGTATTTGCTCATTTCAAAGCTATGAGCCAAAATAAAAAGGTAATATATTTCATGTTGTGGTAAAGTTTTATATACCTTTTTTTGTTTTTTACAATCTTATACTCCTTTCGTCCCACAAAATATGACGTTTTACTTTAAAACATGTTTTTTAAAAGTTAAAAACTCTATAAAACAATAAAAAAATTTAAATAATTTTATACATATTAATAATAAGTATGATATTATAAAAAAAAAAGTTGATGTTTTATATGATTTTCATATTTTTTTTAAAAAAAAGCATGTTGAAAAAACATCATATTTTGTTTTGAGACGAAGAAAACATTATCTAACCCTCGTTTATTTAATTTTTAAATAGTATTTTTCAGATGAAGATATCAGGTTATTGGTGGCTCAATCAATTTAAAATGGCATTTAAGTAAATTTTTAAAGATGAAATGTATTGTGAACAATATATGTGTAATGAAAAAAGTGTATGGCTTTGGTTTAGTTGTGTTTAGTTTCGCTTGTAGAGTGCTCTTACTTGTATTTTGCACCGTCTATGTATTTTATGTTTGTTTTAACGGTTATCCGTATGTCGACCTGTCGCCCTTCGAGATTCAGTTATGTATGACCTCGAATTTTTATCTAATAAAAAAAGGAAAAGAAAAAAGTGTGTGACACCAAATGTAATTTGGCATGTTTATAGGAGCTAGATGCCTAATATTGTATATCTGAATGTGTTATTATGTTAATACAAGTTTTATTATATATGAATGTGTTATCATTCCATTCAACCATATTCATATATTCATGACCATATATCCGCATATCACATATCTCAAGTTCACCATCGTCATCATATCTCAAAAGCATAAGTTAACGATACATAATCTTAACATTTCACCATGCTATTAGTCAATCAATCATGTACTTAGTCCACACCAATCATGATATTAGGCAATCATTCACCTTAATCATGCTAGTTAGTCACCGAGCACATAATTCCCCGAGTTAGTCCCGGAAACCGTTTTGGAATCCGAGTCAAATAGGTAGAAATTCCTACCTTAGAAATACCCGTCAAATTCTTTTTTTGAAAAATCCAAGTCTCATAATATTATATTCATTTTAAATCACCATAATATTATATCTTTAGTCCCAAAATAATATTTTACATTTTAAATCCCAATAATATTATATAATATTTTAAATACAATTTTCTTTTAAACACTTCCAATAAATATTTAGAAATCCCTTAAAAATCCTAACCATTTCATTTAATAAAATCAGTCCTTTCTAATTTACCAAACCAACCTTATATTTATAAAATCCAAAATCGACCCTTCTTATTCTATTAATTACCAAACTGAACTCTCATTTTCTTAAACCCCAACCGAATCCCCTCTTCCCCAATTTTTCTTAAGACTTCTAGGAACATTTTAGAACAAGGATTGAACATAAAAATCGAGGTTTGAAGGGATTGCTCACCCAAGTTCCTTCTTTTCCTTCGGTTTGCTTGTGAAGCTTCATCCGGGCTCCGATTGTAATCGTTCTTGTGAGAGGGTGCGTAGGATTGTTAGATGGTGTTAAAGGTGTGAAATTTTAGTTGGTATGAGGTGGGAGTAGAGAAAAATGAGATGTTACCTTCTTGAATCCGAAAATAGAGAGTTTGAGTCTCCTAGAGCTTCTCGGGGCTTCTCCGACTTCTCCGGGCTGTTGGGGCTTCTTCTTCCACTTTTAGGACCTCATGGGGAGGATAAGGGAGCTGTTGTTTCTGCTCATGGAGGGAGGAAGAGAAAATGAGCTTGTTTTAGCTTGCTTTGAGCTCAAGAGGTGGAATGAAGCTCTTTTGGCATGTAATGGAGGAGGGAGTTGAAGAGGATGATGAAGTAGGGATGTTGTGGGGGAGGAGTTGAGCACGAAATGGTATGTTAGGGCTGCTGGAATTCTCAGCAATGGAGGAGGAAAATGGAGAAAGAAAGAAGGAGAAAGGATAAGGTTCCTTGGGAGCTTTTTGGATAAGGCTTGTGTTTGATTTTTGTGTGGTGTGTTGGTTGAGCCAAATCTGATTTTTGAAGAGAAAAAGGAGGCATGGGAGAGGGATGAAACGGATGGGGCTAAAAAGAGAGACATGGAGCTTGTGGTGTGTTGGTTGAGTCAAATCTGATTTTTGAAGAGAAAAAGGAGGCATGGGAGAGGGCTGAAACGGATGGGGCTAAAAGGAGAGACATTGAGCTTGTCTCCTTAGCTACTTTGGGTATGGTCAAAGATGGGATACGGAGAAGCAAAATGGGGGTGTTTGGCTTCTTTGGGTAAGGAGGAAGCTTCCTTTGTATTTCAAATTGGCTCCATGGGGACCATTGTAGGGCTGAGATTTCGGATTCCCATGGGAGAATGAGACGAGATGTGGTCCCGAAAGCGCTAGCTTGAATTTCCGACGCTAGATCCCGATGTTAGTTTCCCAAATCCCGCTCTCTCCTTTGCGAAATTAGAATTTTAAATCCGAGAATCGAGGTTGCCATTGTTTGGGAATAAAATTTCGTGTTTTATTAAAGGTTATCATACATGTTCATGAAGTCATTTTCGTGGACGTTTTTCATGCAATACTTTGTACATCAAGCACGAATATAAACTGGTGGACAATAATTGCAAATAAGTAAAGGGTGTGAAATGCATTACACATCCGATGCATAATTGTAACGTTTACAAATTCATAAACTAGAGTATACAAATTAATTACAATAGTCGAGTTTGTAAAATACATTTGCTGTCCATGGGTTCTCGTTAGCATCATCGTAGAGCCAATGGCTTCCCCGGTCGCTTTGCTGAAATGTGGCAAATGACTTGATCTTCCTTGTTCGAGCTCTCGTGAGCGGATTGTTTAGCTGCAAAAAGTAATGAATTCCGATTACGAAAAAAAATCAGCACAAGGAATGAAGGAGACAACTTATGTTGAATTTATTCTCAAGTACACATGAGTAATATGGACCTAAAAGAAGAAAAAAAAGAGGCCCAGCCCATTACTTGAAAATCAAGGATGCATGTACGTTTGAAAAAGGCTGGAAAATCATCCAGAAAAATCAGCAGTAAAAAAAATAATAATAAAAATAAAAATAAGAGATCTGTATCAATTATACGGATAATTATAAAAGGGAAGCTTTGCTGATCGATAGAAAAAAACAATAAAATAAAGGAGAAAGTTGATCAGAATAAAAGATTTTCCTTCTGCTGAAAAGGATATAGCAATAAGGAAAGATATGATCTATCCTCCTACCTCCTATCTCCCTCTCCTATAAAAAGTGGCTAAGTCTAGGGTTGAGGAAGAGATCAGACGGCAAAAAAAAAGCTGCAGAGAAAAGAAGAAAACAAACACACCAAGCATACAAACACTACTGCAGAAATCACAAAGCAAGGTAGGAGCTTTTATCTAGGCTCTTTTGGTTCTCGAAACCCCGCCCTGGCAAACCCTGGGGGCTTTCGCTTGTGGCCAGGGTTTCGAGCACCATAAAATCCCCCTGAAGGCAGGCAAGATGCAGGCAAAATCAACCTCTTCACGCGATTCCCGGAACCCCGCCCTGGCAAACCCTGTGGGCTTTCGCTTGTGGCCAGGGTTCCGGAATCATTAAACTACTCAAATTGGGTGGAATTGCTGCCGAAATTGACTCTCGAAACCCCGCCCTAGCAAACCCTGTGGGCTTTCGCTTGTGGCCTGGGTTTCGGAATCGGAATCACCAAACTGTCCTAAGGGAGGGCGAAGCGCTGGCCAAAATTTTAAAACATGCCAGCAAGTTTGCACACAAATCACAAGCAATTTCACACAAGCAAAAGGAAAAGAAAAAAAGCAACTTCATCAAGTCGGAGCCATCAAATTGCCCCAAAACAAGTCGAAGTGCTGTCAAAATCGATTCTCGAAACCCCGCCCTTGCAAACCTTGCGAGCTTTCGCTTGTGGCCTGGGTTTCGGAATCATCAAAACAGCCCTTGCAAACCTTGCGAGCTTTCGCTTGTGGCCTGGGTTTCGGAATCATCAAAACAGCCCTAAAAGAGGGCGAAACGCTGCTGGATTTCCCCCTAAACTAAGCGACTAACTCAAATAAACAAATTGCGAGACATTCAAGCAAACCCAAAGGGAATATTAGGGCGAAACGCTGCTGGATTTCCCCCTAAACTAAGCGACTAACTCAAATAAACAAATTGCGAGACATTCAAGCAAACCCAAAGGGAATAACTCACTGTAGCCAGATAATGAAGAAGAAACTGAGCATATTGTTTCTTCAATTTCACGAAAATCACTCTCTCAAACATGCAAAAGAAAGCAATTCAATTGTAGACAGCCATGACAACGATACAGTTGAAATCCAAGAAAGCAAATTTTCTGGGTGAACTAAGCCAGGAAAATTCTCAATCAAATAAAAGAGGGTACTGGCAAAATAAAGCCAAGCAAGCAAAAAGAGAAGTGGCATCAGCAAAGACCAAATAAATTCAGTGTCAAATTACACTAAGCAAACCAGGCCCTTGTGACAAGTCTAAACTTGCACCTAAAGAGTCTAAACTGAAATTGGAATCAAAACCAGCGTCAAAGCCAAAGCAATCTCCTCAATTTGGAATCAATTTCCATCCTAAACAAACCAAATAAATTGGTGAAACTTCTATCAAATTGATCAAATCATCAAACTGAGTACTGTCAGAAGCACATAAAAAAAAGAGAAAGAAAAGAGAAGGCCACGGCAGAACTCAGGGAAAAAAAAAGATGTCAAACATTCAATCAGAAGAGATAGTTGATTGAGAGTTTGAAGTTTGGAGGACAAATTATATAAAACCTAAACCAAAGCCAGCATACCTTTGCGTCGGCCGTTCAAAGTCGGGATTCCTCCACACTTTTGAGCCTTGGTCGTCCTTCTCTTCCCTTACCTCCTTTCTCAACTCTCCCAACCGGAAACCCCAAATTGCAACCTAGAAATTGCAACGAAATCTATTAAAAAAAATAATAAATAATCGAAATTCAGGCGTTCAATTAGGGGGAGGGGCGAAAGAAAAGCATATTTCGTGCTTCAATTTCTCAAATATTGCCCAAGGTGGAGATTTGGGGTTAAAATTCCCAAAGCAAACAACAGAAAATAATAATAAAAAAAAAAACCCTAAAACATACCTGTTCGGAAGTACCTGGGATCGGAAGACCTGAATTCGTGCACCGACAGCTGCGTCTTGAGGGCACCGGAGTTGTGTCTCCCTCCTTCGCTCAAGCCAGAATTTCCTCAAGCTGATGCGTAGCAGCAAGTCGCTTCACCACTGCCGGAGGCCGTGCGATTTTGGGACTGTTGGGCGTCGTTCATGTCGAACAAGGAAAACAAACTAAAAGGGGTTTAATTGGGGTTTGGGCTGACCATTAAAAAAATTGAAACGGATCGGGCTCGGTCTTACCGAATGCAAAAGGGAGCCTATTTGCTGATGAGGCCATGCAAAGATGGGCCACGTTTCGAAAGAAAATAAAAAAATGTGAAACAAAGAAATAAGCATTTATACGAGGAAAAATAGAAAATGGGGTTAAAACCTTAAATTAAATTTCCTCAAACTCAAACGGTCCTTAAAGAGAACTACGTAAGGACTTGACGCCTCTTATCGGCTACGTAGGTAACCCGATATTAAATCCTAAATATATATCGGGTACAGTCGTCAACCTCTAAATTCACTTTTAAATGAATATGAGGTCAAAGTCCAACCAAATTTGTTCTTAAAAGAATTACGCCTGATTTGATTCCGAGTTGTCGGATACGTAGGCCATCGGACATAAAGCTAAAGCTCGTCTTGTTCAATCGTCAAACAAAAACAAATCAAATTAGTTCTAAAAAGAACTACGTGAAGACTTGATGCTCTTTTATGAGTTACGTAGGAAGTCCGATAAAAGAAGTATTGGATTCAGTCGCCCATTTCAAATCAAATTAAATTGGTTCTTAAAAGAACTACGGGTGATTTGATCCCGTTCCAAACGGGTACGTAGGACACCCGACAAAACGCTCAAGCTCGTCGGGTTCAATCACCAAAACCCAAAAATCAAATCAATTCAAATACTCTGAACTACGTAAGGCTTGATTCTCTTCAAAGAGATACGTAGGCAACCCGCTAAGATTCGGGTGCAGCCCAAATTACCAAAACCACTCAAGTCTTGGTGTCAATACAACTTCGAATCAAGAGGATAACCAAAAGGGGTCGAACTCAAATTCTAAAAAATTAAATAAAATATGTTTTACAATTATTCGCGCATTTTTGTTCAACAGCCATGTTAGGGTTCGTTTGGTTCAATGTGGGAATTGAAATTCCCGGGAAGTTATTTCATGGGAATTGAATTCCCAGGAAGTCTAATTCACGGGAATTGTGAAAATATGTTTGGTTAACTTTTTAGTTTAGAGGATTAAATAGGAGAATTGAAAAATTTTAAATAGAAAATGGGGGAATTGCAACTTACCTAGGGGGGAGTAGGTAAGTTAAATTCCTTTGAAATAGAGGAATTGAACTTCCTGGGAATTGAACTTCATGGGTTTTTCTGCGGAAAAAAATTCAACCAAACACATATATTTTAGCTACTTCTTGGGTTTTTCCATTGCCAACCAAACGAACCCTTAGTTCTCAAAATTTTAATTAGGTTAGAAATCCGTTTTACGAAATCAAAGTCCGAGTTAGAGAGTTTTTCCACCAAATTCCGCTTAATTTTCATATTGATTTTCTTTTTCTAATAAATTAGGATTTAAAAATCTGAGCCTTTACAACCCATCGTTGGGATCTTGCGCCCCGAGTACAAGTTGAAGGTTTGAAATTCTAATCTAACGTTCCAAAGTGGGATTTCATACCTAAATTCGAAGGGATCGTTAGAATCCCCAGAGAAGTCCCATGTACCTATCATAATTCTGAGCGTGAAAAACGGTAGTCATGCAAATAGAGGCAGTAAAGTGTAATACAAAGGGTGTCACGCCAGAGCCGGGTCAAAACATGATCAAAACATTCAAATCCAACTTGTCTTTGATTTAGCGTAGTCAGAGTCTCAACTCTCTCTTTCCGCCAAATCAGAACCTCGTGGTCATGGAGCCAAACCAGCATCAATAGAATGAACATAATAGATACCTAAAAATGTTAATGGTGAGTGGGATCAGATGACGCCCACCTTCTCTTTCCGTTGCCCAATGCACACATATACGCTATACCTAATAAAGATGCTTCTAAATGCAAGACAGAATATTAAAGCACTAGCATGCCCCTAAGATCAAGTGCATAAATAATAATAAGGCCATAACACATAATACCAAGTGGTATATCCCGCTACCTAACCACCGCCCCCTTCCCGATAGGGCGGATGTAAAGGCCCGGATTTTTAAAATAATAATTTTAAAATAAATAAAATAAAATGGATTTAATTTGAATGTTTAAAGGAAAACTCATCATTAATTTACTAAATCGAAATTGAAATTCTTAGAGTGAATTCCGATCCAATTTTTAATTTTAAAGATCGAATCCGTCTTTCATTTCGGGATTTGAAAATTCTTTCCGTCTCATGTCACCAATGTTTGACCAATTCTAACTCGTTTTCTACTTTGGGTAAATGTTATCCCCACCCCCTTCTTGGACGATAAAAAAAAAATTGACCACTTTCAACCCGGACCAAAGCACTCCCCCTCTATATGGGACAATGATACACTTACCCTCTGGTAAGCTTACCCGAGGGTAAAATTGTAACACCCTTCTGGTCAAAAGTAAGTCAAACTTAAAAAAAAAAGAAATGAAAATAGAGAGAGTAGGGTAATAATTGCATGCAGCTTTTTGTATTACTCTTTATTACTCCTATTTCCTAGACTACCCTATATCCTAAAGCCTATAATTTCAACTTTTTTTTTGTGTGTTTGATAAATAAGGTTGAGAAAATTATTTAGAGCTCTCAATTTTTTCATCTATGTCACACATATGTAAATGTATATAAAAAAAAGTTGGGCTTGTTTAAACTCTGTTCATTAATAAATTAAAGGGTTGTTAGCACCATTATTTTTGCATGTGATAAATAAGGCTGAGAAAATAAATTTTGTATGTTTTAAACATAAATTTTGACTAAAAATTTGTAAGTTTTAGAATAATTTTCATTATTATTTTAAGTAAAATAATAAGAATTTATTTAAAGTGATAAAACCCCTTATTATTCTAAGTATTTAATTTATAAGTTTTAAATAAAATAAAATAAATAAATTCCAATATATATAAGTGGATTATATAATATATATAATATGTGGTCTAAGTTGGTTAACTGAACCGAACTCATTGAAAAAAAAAAAGAGTGAACAAGACCGGTTCAGCTTCATCATCTTCAACCTCCGATCCCGTCTGTAAAAATGGGTAAAATTTCAACCCCTCCAATCTCACTCAAAACTGAACCAAATCCATTCTAAAAACTTTTCCATGTGTTTATTATGTAGATTCCCATAACCAATTTTGAAATTTCGGTGAGCCCTCGTCTATTTCAGCAACTCCCGACTTCGATTCCTTCTCAAGCGAAGGTGCAGATTTGGACAATTGAGGGGGCAATAAGGAGGAGGAAAACTTCTCCGACACCATTGGCCAATTGGGGGGAGGAAGGAAGAAGAGGGTGGGGCGGTTTCGGACAATTGGAGAGGAAGGAGGAGGGAGGCGGTTGGGAGAGAAAGAAGGAGGAAGCGGTGGTGGTTGTGGGTGCCAGAGGATTGAGGAGAAGGGAGACGAGGGCGGCGACATCAAACGCGGACGAATACGACTTCGGAGACTAGAGCGGCGGCGCGGGCAGTTTGCATCCATTCGCCTTCGGCAAGAGACGCTCCATTAGTTTAGCGAGCAAACAAAGGTGCGGAGAGGATGGATGACGTGGCATTCATTTGTTTAGAATTCGTCTTTAGGGTTTTTTTGGGATCTGATAGGTAATATTGGGTTGTATTGGGCTATAATGGTATGGGCTTTAAGTAGAAATATTTTGTTCTTACAATGTGATACTTAAACTTCCTATATTCTTAAAAACAACACCCTATTTCTTACATAATTGTCTAAAACTTTTTTTTCTCTCAAATGGACACCCTAGCTTTTGTACACCCAATCAAACTTTTTAATTTTTTTTTCAAATGAGCACCCTAGGTTCAACCCCAAAAGACACAATTAATATATTTTAGTACTAACATGAAGTTATGCATGCATACATACATACATACATACATACATACATACATACATACATACATACATACATACATACATACATACATACATACATACATACATACATACATACATACATACATACATACATACATACATATATATCATTGGTTGCTATATATCATAATTATACATGGATTGAAAAAATAAATTGTTTTGATTTATCCTATTGGTTAAAAATGTGAAATTTTTTCACAAGTTGAAATTTTATGTTGTTTGATGTTTGATCAATTAGGTTCTTGTGGTAATTTTGATTCTTGGTCAATTGTATTCTATTTTTCTTGTGTTAAGGTTCTAATATTAATTATTAATAATAATTATTAATAAAATAATCTAATATTAATTATTATTAATAATATATATATTTTTGATTTTACTAACTATTGGATTTAATTCAAAACATTGAATCTTATCCTAATATAACTATCGAGCTTAACTCAAATTGTTTATTTACTAACTATCTATGTGAACTCTTAATCGAGAAGATTTTACGATGATGTGTGCATCTTAGAGGAATTTTATGAGTCTTGACAGATCATATGTTTTTTGCCATTTTTCTTTGATTTTCTTTAATTCTCCTTTGTATCTTCTTTTTCCTTTAATTCCTTATCTTCTTTTTTTTTATTAATTTGAGTTTGTATAATAATAATAATATATATATATATAATATCAAAATTTTTATATACGAGGAATATTCGAATCAATCGATTATTCTAATTCATCGAATAATCAGAAATGAATTTATATATACGAGGAATATTCAAGTAATCTTGTTTAGTTATTTTTATATATACAACGAATCATTAAATGAATTAGTGTTAAATTGAAGGTGAATACAACTTTTTATTTATTATATTATTATATATATAATATAGAATCATTTTTCAAAATATTCACTATAAAATATTTATTTATCAAAATATTCACAATTTCAAAATATTTATAAAAATATTCTTTTGTTGCGGTTTTATCAAAGAAATTTCTTGGTAAATCCATAAATTTGAACAAAGTGGAAAAAATATTTTTATATAAAAAAGCGATTTCAAACCTTGTTTAATACATATTTTAGGGTCTTAGAAAAATATTTTTGATTTAAAAAAAAAACAAAAAAATCAAACAGTAAAATGCAGCATCAGATGCAGCGTTCCTCTGCCTCTCGTCATGCTCGTCATCTTCATTGTCTCTCTCTCCTGCCCACTCGCTTTACTGTGCAAACCCATAAATGACAAGATGAAATTCAAAGACAACATTATTCAAATTGCTTCAAAGTTCCACAAAAATCAATAAATTAAAATAAATATAGGGTGTGTAAGAACCGGGTTATGTGGATTCAAAATGCAGAAATTGAGTTATTCAAAATTCCCAATTTGAAATTAGGGTTTGTAAGAATCAAGCGGTTGAGGAAATCGATGTTGGGTCGAGATTGACATTGACGGAGAAGGTATGGACGGGGGTGAAGAGGGATTGGTGTTCAATGGAGAGGGTGGAGGGAAGGTTGCAGAGGAAGGGTTAGGGATGGACAACTGCAACTTGCTGTTGCATCAGGGCCTCAGGGCTAAGGGGGATGGGTTTGAGAGGGTGGGGGATTATTTTGTGATATTTTGAAAGTTTGGGATATTTTAGAAATAAAATTATCTAATGTAATTTTTAATTTTTTTTATTAAATAAGGAAATTATTTATTTAAATTATATTTTTAAAAAATATTTAAGTTGATGTGTACCCATAATTATATTTTAAAAAGATATTTTCGGATTTTATATCATATATATTTTTAGAATAAGTATAAGAGGAGTAATAAGATACAATCCTAATCGTCCATTTCAATTCTTATCCGACGGCTGATATACTTGATCCATGTGCTATTTTATCACCCAATAAATATATCTCGTGAATCGTGATACACTTGATTACTAAGCTATTAAATTTAATACATGAATTAAATACTTTAAAGAAAAGACAATAACATAATTTGGCCTAGTGGATTGGTATTGGGAGGAAAGGGGTGGAGACTTGGGTTCGAACCCCCATGGGGGACACTTTGTGGTTTTTTATTTTTCATTTCCCCCTTGTTCTACCTACCATTTATCTTCTTTTACGAATATAATAAATATATGAGTATATATAAATTAAAATATAGATATTAGTTTATCAAAGTGAGGATATTTTAATCTTATAAATTTTTAGAATTATATATATATATAATAAAAGACCTTATATTATCTAATAAATTCCTATAATAATACTACAAATGTATGTTTTGAGGAAAATCCATATAGATAACTAATATTTGTTGGATAAAATCTTATATTAAATAATATATTATTATAAGAATACTAGAAGTGTGTGTTTTGAAGAAAATCCATATAAGTAAATAATAATTATATATTGAATACTATAAGAACAAGTTTTGACAAAAAATCATATAGAAACTAATAAGTGTTGAATAAAACTTTATATTATCTACTAAATTTTTATAATAATACTATAAGAGCAAGTTTGGAGGGAAAATCATATAGGTAACTAATAAGTGTTGAATAAAACCTTATATTATCTAATAAATTCTTATAAAATGTATAATTGATAGGATTTGAAATCAAGAAATCAATAATAATTATTGAATTCTTATAAACCTTATAGTCTTGAAATGATAGTTTACAAAATTGTTCTAAAAATAGTTTACATAGATAGTTGGTAAATAAATTTGAGGTAAGGTCGATAGTTATATTAGATTGAATTCAATGTTTTGAATCAACCAATAGTTAGTAAAATTAAAAAAATGAAGGAAAAGGAAGAAAAAAGAGGAGAATTAAATAAAATCAAAGATAAATGGCAAAATCAAAAAATATGATTGGTCAAGACTTCTAAAATGTCTTTACGATTGACATGTTATCGTAAACACTTCTCAATTAAGAGTTTATATAGATATAGATAGTTAGTAAATAAATTTGAGTTAAGCTCGATAGTTAGTACAATAAGAGTTTATATGAATTTATATATACAAGGAATATTAAAGTAATTAATCTTGTTTAATTATTTTAATATAGGAAATAATTTGTTTACTTTATTAGTATTTAAGATTACCTCACAAAGAAGTCGGTTTACTAGATTACTCGAAACTTCAAAAGTCATCGATCAATAAAATGATTATGAAAAAAGAATGAATGTCATTTCAATTTAATTAGAGGATAAATCTTCCTATTAAAATAGATCTTGGAATAGTCATTTACAGTTCATAGAACAGTTGATCATATAAGTTATATCTTTATAAGTTTAGATAAGAATTCATATAAACATGAGTTTAAATAAGTAAGATGTACGTTCAACTATGATCACATAAAACAAAATTCATATAGTCATACACTTAGATTGTGTATAATTTTTTTTTACTAATTTGAGTTTATAAGTATCAATTGTACACACACACACACACACACACACACACACACACACACACACACACACACACACACACACACACACACACACACACACACACACACACACACACACACACACACACACACACACACACACACACATATATATATATATATATATATATATATATATAGGGAGTGGTTCCAGAGTGCACACCCCTTATAGTGTACCTTGTGCACGATTATAGACCCTTGATCTTATCGCAATGGATGGTTGAAATGTTGCCACGTATTATGTTTTTTTTTTTAAAAAAAAAACAAATCAATTGTTGCAACACAGTGTGAGCGCGTGCAGTACATTGGAAAATTAAAACCCTAAAGCAATTTGTCTTCTTCAACCTATCCTTCAACAAGTAGTCCCTGTGAATTGAAGCTTCGACGACCGTATTCGATAACCAGAGGTCCTCTTCCTCAAAAATTGACACCAACTCCAGAGACTACGACGTTTCTTCTAGGCGGAACCGGCGGCGACGCACAACAGAGGAGGGCGGAGGCGATTTGGTGTTGCACATAGGCGAATCGGATTCGGAGATTCGGCGGCGCACAATCGAAAATAGGGCGGCGGCGATTCGTCGAATATTGGTGTCTTCCCCTCCCGTTCTCCCTCATATCTGCGGTGTCGGGGCCAATAGAACCAATGCCGACTCCAAGCACCGCCAGCAATTTCCGACGCCGAGGATACGAGACGCAGAAATCGAGCATGACTGATGCCGACACTGACATGCTCTGAAGATCAAAGCCGATAAACGGAGGTAGTGACCGTCGCCAAGTTCAGACTGGGTTCGACAAACCTTTCGCCCTGTTCACGGTCCCTCCCCCCAATCCTCCAAAGCTTCTGCTTACTTTTCAATAAAAGAAGGGAAGGAATCACCTCCATCGCCGAGCTCACCTTGAGCGTCAGGATCCCCTCAAGTTTGGTGTTGAAGCCGGTGGGTGGGTGGGTAGATGGTATTGTTAACATAATTCTCGTATTATTTGGGGAAAAATGAAGAATTATTCACATGTATGTATCGGATGGGATAGATTATTCATTGGAATTGATAATTTTTAATTTAATCTTATTATTCGGAGAAAACGAAGAATTATTCATACGTATGTGTCTGATGGGACAAATTATTCATTGGAATTGAAGTTTTTTTTATCTAAACTGAATGAAAAAGGATAATATAATATTATTCGATGGAATGCAGAACATAATTCGGTGGAATTGTCAAAATTTTAAAATTGATATTTGGTTTGAGGAACAACATAAAAAACATTTCTCGCAAAAGCATAATTACACAACTAAATATTATTCGATAAAATTTGAAACATTATTCATTGAAACCAGAAGTATTATTCGTATAAATCGTAAGTATTGTGTGAGCATTCTAGATTTCTTTTATCTGAAATTGATGGAAAAAAAAATAAAACATTTTTCGGTAACATAAGACAAATTATTCATTGGAATTGATAATTTGTTGATCTAAATCGAATGAAAAAAAAATAAGATAACATTATTCGGTAGAATGCAAAATATTATTAGGTGGAATTGTCCAAATTTTAAAATTGATTTAGATAGGTAATAACAAAATAAAATGCCAAATCTTTATAACATTATTTGAAATTGTCAAATCTTTATAACAAAAAAATTAATTTATAATTATTTAAGGGGATATGTACTCTTATTGATTTTTTAGATCCACTAACTATTTTAAAAAAAAAACAAACGGTACACATTTACATAGTACATTAATCCACTAACCAATTTTCCTTTTTTTTATCCACCAAACATTTAAAAAAAATACTCCGTACTCCGTAAAACACAAAAAAAAACGGAGTACTGAAATTCTTCCATTTTGAAGTTTAGTGGGTCCACCATTCTTTTTTATTTTAAATTTAACGTAGGTCCCACAAATTCCCAAAATTCTTCCCAATCTTCAATACACGCGCCAGTGGATGGAGAGTTGGTACTTATCCATGCGGGTCCCACCATTTATTTAGTTAAAATAAAATAAAAAACCTCATTTAATCTAGGCCACCCATTCCAATTCAATCAAGGGTCCACAATTGTGCACAAGATACACCCTAAGGGGTGTGCACAAGTTACCCATTCCCTATATATATATATATACTAGTGTAGATCCCGTCCCGTGTACGGGGAATGCGTTAATCTAACTATAAATTATTTTTTCCTTCAAAAAATAATATAAATATAAATAAAATTAGTTCGTCGGGTTATATATAATCTAAATATCTTTTAATTAGATTCTCTCAAAATATAAATAAAATTCACATTTATAAGGTACTACGTAAAAGTTTTTATTTTAATCTATGGTTAATTAAATCTCATGTAATTTAATTAGATAGTTGATTTTTAAAATTATTTTAATATTCTTTTTTATTAAATATGTAGTATATATTTATTACATTAGTTTACTAAAATATCTATGTACGGATGGATTGTGGCTACATATATGGCTATATAATGTTTTAATTATTTATTTTGTCCTCAAAAAATAATATAGATAGATATAAAATAACAATTTTTAAATGATTGATTTTGATAGAAATAATTCTTTCCATCAAAAAATAATCTAAATATAAATAAAATAGCACCCGTCAAATATTACATATTTATCTATTAATATTTTTGGTAAGTATGACTATGAAAATTAGTTTTATTAATTATTTTTATTATTACTACTATTACGTTTAATTATATTGATATAGTTTTTTCCTTATATAATATTTACTCTTTTATATGATATGCCATCTATCCAATTATATGTGTTAATGGTAAAATAAAATAATTATTTTTATTAGATTTCCTTTTTGACGGGAGAAAGTTCTGCGAGACGCGTTCACGCGCTGCCACGTAGGCAAATTCACTGATATGCCACCACACAGGCTCCAATGCATCGGTTTTAGTATATGTATATATATATATATATATATATATATATATATATATAATGAATTTGAGTTATCTTTTTTCTTTAAGTCTACGAATTTTGCACAAGAAATGCATTAGGTGCAGGGTGCTGATTTGGAATAAAAAAAGAAAAGTATGGACAATTATTAAAGGCTTAGGGTGCTGATTTTAACAAAAAAAACATAAAGTGTGGGTGGCTACATAGAAGTCAAGAAAAGCCATTTCTTCCCGCCAAAAAAATTCAGCCAAAATTTGATTTTTTATTTTACCCGCCTAAGTCAATAATTTCTATCAAATTTAAATTCAAAACTCAAATATAACCCACCCACTTTTTTTTTCCTTTTTTTTAAAGAAAATTGATTTTTTTTACGGGAAATTGAAACGGGGAGAGAGAAGGTCAGAGAAGAGAGGGATTTCATCCTCCTCCCATGGTTGCTCGTCGGCTTCACGTCGGCTCCTCCGCTCCGCTTCCAGCTTCCTTCCATGGTTGCGTATCTCACATATTCCATTGCCTCCGCCTTCCTCTCCGGGCCTCGTCTACTCCTTCTTGATCCTCTGGCACCCACAAGTCCACAACCACCGATTCTTCTTCTCTCTCTCCCAGTCGATCTTAAAATGTGAACCAAATCCAAAATCGATTATACCAAATTGTTCCTTTTCGGATGCTGATCAATATGATATATTCAATTGCAATAAACGGTTGAAAAAACCATCCCAACAGACGCCAAATTCGATTTGGGGCAAAACGAATTTGGACGAAAACGGGGTTGAATTCGTTGATCATATCACCCCTTAAACACGTTTTTGACATGGGGATGTTGAATAGTAGTTAATGAAGACGTTTTGGAGGTGAAACGTCGCAAAATGAAAAACCACCATTGAAGGGCCTCTTGAGCTGTACACGGGAAGAGGAAGGAGGAAGGGGAAGCGGTTCACCTCACCGGTTCACCTTTTTTTTTCTTTATTTTATTTTTAATTTGGCTCGGTTCATCCGACTTAACAAACCAAAATATTGTTTCGATTTATATGTTTACATATCTATTAAATATTTCAAAAGATGTTTTATTAATTAATTTTTTGGGGAATATTTTGAAAAAAAAATTATAACTTTGCCTCAAAATAATATAACTTAAGAAAACTAATTAATTTATTATAAGTGCACATAAGAATAACGATGAAATATCTCAAAAATAGTTATAAGACTTTGTATATGTTTAATTTTTTTGGCATATTCCATATTGCATCCATGCTTTCATGTATCCGATCCGGGTTAATGAGAGCTCGAACTAATTACATTCCAAAGTATAAAAAATAGGAGTTCGAACTAATTAAATTGTATAGTATAAACAAAGTGTAAAAATATTTAATTACAAAGTATAAATTGTAAAATGTAAACAAAGTATAAAAAAAATTGAGATCCAACTAATTTATCTACAAAGTACTTATATACTTTAAAGTATAAATTATACGGAGTAAAGTAAGACATAAATAATTTAATTACCACAATTTTCGTATTTAGTAGGAGAAATAATGGTAGTTGTAGACTTGTAGTAATTAGGGGTAGTAATTATGATATAGGGGTGAATGGAACCTCACAAAAAAGCAAACCTATTTATCCCCTATTAAAAGAAAGGGTAAGACCAACAATTTCCACATGACGATAAAAAAAAAAAATTGACCACTTTCAACCCGGACCAAAGCACTCCCCCTCTATATGCTATTTCTTTCCCCCCTAGTCTATGAGTCTATGTATTGAAAAGCAACCAAATAGCCCTGTTATTTCTTCAATTCTGGCAAGGAAAGGGACAACACCATCTCCTCTTTCTTCCCTTGTGATTTGGCAGCAGCAAGAGAAAGGGCCTCCCCTCCTCTGCTTGTTTCAAACACCCGAGCCCCTCCCCTTTCACTGGTTCGTTCCAAAGCCTCCGTGCTCTTGAGGTCCTCTCCGACGCCTCCAGAAGAGAGCCGCAGCGCGCTGTCCGAGGAGCAACGCCGAGCCGAGAACGGAGCCTTCGAGCGAGTTCCACCTCCGACGATCCCCATTCCTCCTCTTCTCATCCGTTCACTGCAAGCCACCCACCGGAGATCACTCGTGTTTCCCCTCGACGTCCCCGCGCAGCCAGTAGCAGCCCGACCGCCTTCTCCTCTCCTTCCCCTGACTTCCCCGTTTCCGATTCGGTAAGAGTTCTTCCTCCCTTTTCGCTCTAGAAACACCATAAAGTCGCACCCTTAACCACCCATTTTTGTCCTAGGCCGAGATCTACGCGTTTTCGACTCCGGCAGCCCAAATCGAGCCCAGGACGGAGCTTTTCCGGTGAGATCGAAACCTCGGTGAGCACCCTTTCTTTCTCCCCTTCCTTGCTCGATTCTCTCTCCTTGGCGCCGGGATGGCTGGTCGGAGCTGGGTTTCGCCGCCGGCAGCCCATACTCCCTTCTCCCTTCCTCCATTTTCGAACCCAGCAGAGCTCCTGCTCTTTTCCTTCTTTCTTTCAATCAAAAATGGATGAAGAAAGCTTGTGAGGGGCCACTCTCACGTGCCACATCACTGCCAACTAGGCGTGGGCCCTTCTTTTTTTAAACATTCTGCTTGTTTCAGAATTGAGATGGGAAGATTGGGATTGGCTTTTGGGCCTATTTTGTGGGCCGAACTTGTTGTTTTAAAATGAATGGATTGGGCCTATTTTTCCTTTAAACCAAACCCACATGTTTTGGCCCTATCTCCCAAATTGAGCTCGGTTTTAATCTTAACAAAAGGAGGGGGCTGATTTTTAATTTTACAAATGCAATATGGTGGATTTTGTTAATTTAAAATAAAGTAAGGTCGGTTTTGGTATTTTACAAAATAAATGGGTCGGTTTTGCCAATTTCAAAGGCTGATTTATTTAATTAAAAATGATTGGGATTTGAAAATATTTTATGAAAGTGTTTAAAGGAAAATTGTATTTAAGATATTATATAATATTATTGGAATTTAAAATGTAAAATATTATTTTGGGATTAAAGATATAATATTATGGTGATTTAGAACGAATATAATATTATGAGAATTGGATATTTGGAAATCTCGAATAGCTTGGGTTTCAGATATTTCTCGTATCGGAAAATGGGTTTTGAAATGGTTTAACTTCCGAATGGTTTTGGGAATGGGTTGGGAACATGGTTTCTATGTGTGTGATTAGTAGCATTGTAGCTTACCGCATTCTTTACAATTATAATAGGTGCTTGTCGATTGTTTGGACTCTGCTCTTTGGTATTTCTTGTTGTTCGGCTTTCCAGGTGGGTTCCTATATGAGCTCACTCAGATTCGAAAAAGAGATCTCCCTGCTTGTAGCCATGTGCATACTAGGTGCTTGCATTCATAATAAAGCATGCCATGTAGTATCCTGCTAGGATTGCACTCATGATTGAGCATTCGTTTACTCATTGCTTTTGTAAACAGAACGGCCGTTATCTGTGAAGTAACTAGAGTCATTGCTAGGGTTATAGGACGACCTAGTCTCACCGGGTCCCGTCCTGAGTCAATCGAGTCATGAACTTCCTTATATTATGAGATGCATGCGGGCTTTATTGTGGATACGGGTTGGGCATGCGTGCCACCCGTTGAGAATGGAATGCATTCACGAGCTAGCCAGTCTCCGCCCTATCGGAAGGGGGTGGAGGTAGGAGAGGGATATACCACTTGGTATTCGGTGCTAAGGCCTTATTACATTTATGCACTTGATCTTAGGACCATGCTAGTGTGTTAATATTCCGCCTTGCATCTAGAAGCATCTTTATTAGGAATAGCGTGTATATGTGTCTACTTGTTTGGGATGACATTGCGTAGGGCTTCGATCTGACACCGCCCCGCATACATTTTTTTTAGGTTTGTTTTACAGTATGATTGTTCCTTGCTTCTATAACGTGGGAACTCTCTTGGCGATTGCAAGGAAATGGTCTAACCTTAGATTTCGATAAATACGCTTATTGATTTGGTTTTGACCCGGCTCTGCTGTGGCACCTTGTATTACACCTTGATTCTACTATTTGCATGACTGCTGGTTTTCCACGCTTAGACTTATGACAGGTACAGGGGACTTCCCCGGGGATTCCAACGATCCCTTCGAATTTTGGGTATGAAATCCCACTTGAAAACGTTAGAGTAGAATTTCATACCCAAAATTTCAAACCTTCAACCTGTACTCGGGGCGCAAGATCCTAACGAGGGGTTTCATCCCTCGAAACGTAACCCGGGAATCATAATCCTGGGCCGTTACAGCGGAGACTGGTCAGCTCGTGAATGCATTCCTTTCCATTAATGGGGCGAGGTCCGTATTGGTACCCGATCCCATTTTTGAATGCTTTTTTCTCAAATCATGAATGTAGACTTAAAGAGAAAATAAATAATATAATGCGAAAGGTAAAATAAGTAAGAGCGGTAAGTAAAGTGGTAATTATGACTCGAACGACTCTGGACGAAACCCGATGAGACTGGGCATTCGTATGACCCTAGCAAAGACTCTAAATACTTCAAAAATAACAACCGTTTTGTTTACATACGCACATAGAAATACAATGCTCAATGGTTAATGCAACCTAGCATGATACTACTGACTAAACCGAAACCAAAAGACTCCCGTCAGAACACCATGGATACAAAATAAATCAGGCATAGAGCGAAACAAAAGATTTTGTCATCCGCGGACGAAAAGACCGAAGTGGTTACACAAACAGGTTATCCGCGGATAAAGAAATGGATACGTGGTGGCCATGCCCGCATCCCACGAGTGCAACACGTGTTGAACAAAGAACGACACGTGGCACGACATGCAAGTGAGCCAAGAGACTATAAA
This sequence comes from Persicaria tinctoria, assembly GCA_037127255.1. Taxonomy (NCBI): domain Eukaryota; kingdom Viridiplantae; phylum Streptophyta; class Magnoliopsida; order Caryophyllales; family Polygonaceae; genus Persicaria; species Persicaria tinctoria. Next base: position 32,036,572 of record JBANSL010000012.1, on the reverse strand, counting down.
TAAGAGAGAGTCGCCCAACGATGAATGGGACTTTTTGGAAAACCGGAAAAAAGGATTGAAGGGAAATTGGACAAGCGGAGAAGAAAGATTGAAACCAGGGAAAAGGAGCAAAAGAAACATTTACACGCGGAAGGGAAGTCTGATAAAAGGAAAAAGAACCGACGCTCACCCGAGCGAATATCAATCTCCGCAGATCTGAAGCCAGCATACATTCCTTGTAAAATTCTATTATGAGTCAGTGTCAATAAATACCAAGACTTTTAACGAACAACAGGTATGATAAGTTAGATTTCCAAATTGTCTAGGGAAAGCTCGATTAGGGAACTCCTATTTGTAAATTCGATCAATTAAGTTTAAGCTTCCCGCGGCACAGGTTGGGCCACGTCAATCCTTTTGACGCGGGTCAGGTAAGCCCGTCGGGAAGAGTGGAAATTTCATTAGGGAGACTCCCGGGTCCCACGTAAAGCTGGTGGCTTTTCGCTTCGAGTGTTTTCACTGGCGCCGTCTGTGGGAACCCCCTCACACTAAGGGGTTTCCAATTTTATTAAAATCTACGAATATAAGTTTCTAAGTATCTGACATCAAACTTTCTGAAACAACAGGTCGAATTCGTGATAACAAGAAAAATTAGTGGTAGTCAAAATAACCAGACTCAGGACATGAGTCAAGAAGGCCCTCAGGATCAAGAAGCCTCAAGCATGTATATCCCGCTGACGCCACCAACCAATCCAAATACTGAGATAGGAGGACAGAACCTTGAAACTCCTCCACAGCACTACTACAATCAATTTGGATTGGGTGGAGGATTCATCCCGCAAAACTTCTGGTATTATGAGGCACGACACGAACAACCAAATCCTTTTCAACAGGAGCAAGCTCAGTACTATTACTATGACCAGTGGGGACAGAATCCGCGTCAACAAGGAAATTATAGGCCCGAAGGACAACAGGGGATCAATGATCGTCGCGACACTGCTTTTGAAAACCCCGGCAACTGGAACTATGGGTTTCAGAACCAAGAAGTGCCACGACAAACATGGCAAGATGATCACTATTATAGAGAAAACAAACATCGACGCGGAGATAGATCGACTGATGTTTCAACGTCAACAAAATCTGACTCCGCAGAAAGAAGGAATGAGAGGGCACCGACCGGATTCCCGTCAGTATTTACTCAAGAAATCTGCTCCGCGACAATACCAAAACGATGGAGAGATGTGAACCTTATGAAGTATGACGGGACATCTGATCCTGAGGATCATCTTTGCCATTTCACTACAGCAATGGGGATTAATGAATATAATGACGCTATGTTATGCAGAACGTTCCCCTCTACCCTTACCAAAATCGCGCTGACTTGGTTCACCAACCTCCCCAAAGGATCAGTGACCAGTTTCGCACAGCTGTCACACATCTTCACTTCCCATTTTGGGAGTGCGCGTACGAGAAAGAAGACTATGCTTGATTTAAATTCTATCAGGCAAGGAGCTGGAGAGTCGTTGGGGCATTTCTTCACTCGTTTCACCAGCATGGTGGTCCAAATCCCAAACTTCAACCACGAATCGGCTATAATCATACTTATGGGCAACCTAGCCGAGGGGGAGTTCAAGACGTATTTATTCCGGAAGAAACCCACAAGTTATGATGACTTGAGAGAGCGGGTATCTAGACAAATAGAAGCAGAGGAAGCCGCCGCGTCCAGTTCAAAAGCGAATACGGGAAACTCGGGACCATTTGGAAAGCTGATAGGGAAATTCAAAAAAGAAAAAGCCAAACCCTTTAGACATCACTCAGAAGCAGTAGATTTTCGTCCCCATCGCGATGAAGTGCATATGAACCTGGAGAGGGGCCAAGGATCTCGCCGAAGGGAGGATCCGCCCCGTACACATCCTCAGCGAGAAGGTCATCACAGGGGCCGCGATATGAGATCTCCGCCAAGAAGAGAGAGCCGACCTAGTTACGAACCTCGATGGCAAGACAGAGGTCCTAGATTTGACGAACCTCGAAACCCACAGGAACAATATGATAGGCAGACCGATCCGCGCAGAAATTTCCCAGTCCATAACCGAGGGAGAGGCAGAGGAAGAAGAGGACGCGGAGGGAGATATAACAACACATCGGTGGCTCAAAGGTCTGTCAATCAAAGGGAAGCACGAGAAGCAGAAGGAGGACAGATACCCGAACCAGAGGGTTTCATCAACACCCTTGCGGGAGGATTATCCATGGCCGGATCCAGTAGGCAGGAAAGAAGAAACTATGAGAGGGAAGGAAGACAGCCTCCGTCCGCGTCAAGTAGAAAAATTTCCTTCGAACAGCATGAAAACATTACCTTCACACCAAAGGACGCGGAAGAGATAAGAATGCCACATTCTGACCCTTTAGTCATTCATGCACAGATAGCTGCCAAAACTGTGAAGAGAGTATTCATTGATACCGGGTCTTCTGTAGACATCCTATCATGGGAAGCTTTTTCTCAGATGGGAATCTCCGCGGCTTCACTAAAACCATATCCTGGAACGCTGATCACATTCTCGGGAGGGGAAGTGCAGGCCGCCGATACAATCGAGCTTGCAGTGGTTTTAGGGACACCTCCTAACAGACGCATGGAAAATATTATCTTCACAGTGGTGAAAATTCCTACCGTATATAATGCTTTACTGGGCCGAGTTTCTCTCTATAAATTTCAAATGGTAGTTTCAATCTACCACTTTTTGGGAAAATTCCCGTTACCAGGGGGAGGAATAGGCGAAGTCCGCGGACAGCAACCAGAAAGCAGAAGCTGTTATCTGACCTCAATCAAGAAAAATAAAGAAGTGATGTGTTTAAATGAGAATTGCCAATCTGAAGTCGGAGATAGTGAGTCGGCCGAGTTCTCAGAGGCAGAGTTAGAAGTCCGGCCAATGGAAGTCGAAACAGCTACCGCGGATGAAAAAATTGCAGTCACACCCTTCTCTAACTCGAAGGAAAAAATCTACCTAGGGCAAGCATTGGCATCAGAAGAAAGAACCAGAGTTTTAGAAATCATAGCAAGGTCAAGAGATGTCTTTGCTTGGAGTCCCCGAGATTTGTTAGGCGTCCCGCCTGCAATAGCGCTGCACACTTTAAGGATCCGCCCAGGAGCAAAGCCTATAGTGCAGAAGAGGAGGAAAATGGCACCAGAAAAAGCTGTCGCGGCCAAAGAAGAAACTAATAAACTCTTAGAAGCTGGCTTCATTGAAGAAGTGGAAGACTCTGAATGGCTTTCGAATGTTGTCCTAGTGAAGAAATCCAATGGGAAGTGGAGAATGTGCATTGATTTTACTGATCTTAACAAATCCTGCCCTAAAGATAGTTACCCACTTCCGTCCATAGATGAACTCGTCGATGGAACCGCCGGGAACAAGGTCCTTAGCTTTCTCGATGCCTACTCAGGGTACAACCAGATAAACATGGAACCTTCGGACAAAAAAGCTACGACCTTCATCACCAATCAGGGAATCTTTTGCTACCGCGTTATGCCTTTTGGGCTCAGGAATGCGGGAGCAACATTTCAGAGGACAGTTGATCGAATATTCCGTGATCAAATTGGCAGGAACGTCTCGATTTATGTGGATGATATTGTTGTTAAAAGTGAAAGAGCAGAGGATCATGCAGCAGACTTACAAGAGACTTTTGATTCTCTTCGAAGAGGAGGCTTGAACTTGAACGCGGAAAAATGCGTTTTTGGGGTTGATTCAGGGAAATTCTTGGGCTTTATGGTTAGCCATAGGGGAATTGATGTCAATCCAGAAAAAGTCACAGCAATTCAGAATCTTCAGCCGCCGCGGACGATTAAAGAATTACAATCCCTGAATGGAGCAGTGAACTATTTAAGCCGTTTCTGCTCCTGCCTGGCGGATAAGTCGTTACCTTTCTTTGCTCTACTCAAGAAAAAAGGACCTATACGGTGGGCACCAGAGTTGCAGGAAGCCTTTGAAAATCTAAAGCTTTTCCTAACATCACTCCCTACCCTACACCAGCCTGTGAAACAAGAGACTCTCCATCTGTATTTATCTGTAAAAAACGTCACTATCAGTGCAGTCTTGACGCGAGAAGAAAAATTTCCAGTTTACTACATCAGTCGTGTTCTTCAGGACGCGGAAACAAGATATGAACCAGTGGAAAAAATGATTCTATGCTTGGTATTCGCGGCAAGAAGGCTAAGACCCTATTTTCAAGATCATTTAATCCAAGTGATGACGGAGTTACCTATGCGGCAAATTCTCCACTCACCCTGCTTGTCAGGAAGAATGACGAAGTGGGCAGTCGAACTCACAGAATTTGAGATAGAATACACTCCACGAAAAGCAATCCTTGCTCAATCTCTGGCTGACTTCATCAGTGAGACAAGCTTTGAATTGGGTCCTTCAACAGAAAGAAGTGAGTGGACACTCAGAGTAGACGGCGCGGCCAACAAAGATGGATGTGGAGCAGGAGTCACGCTAACAGCGCCCGATGAGCGGCAGTACAACTATGCCTACAAGTTGGATTTTCAAACTACCAACAACGAAGCCGAATACGAGGCCCTGTTAGCTGGACTGGAAATAGCCTTAATCAAAGGGGCTAGACAAGTCTCAGTTTTCACCGATTCGGAAGTAGTGACGCGTCAAATATCGGGGGGATATGAAGCCAGAACAGGGTTGATGCCAGATTACCAAAGAAAAGCCCAAGCGCTTTCTAAAGCGTTTTTGAGCTTTTGCATAACCACTATTCCCAGAAATGACAACCAGCAAGCGGACGCATTGGCGCGATTGGGGGCCGTGATGCCAGAAGAAGTAGGAACAGAGGTAGTACTGGAAAGGATGAGCAACCGAAGGCTCATTCAAGAGATCTATCAAGTACAAGAGTTAGAGATGGAAGACTGGAGGGCGCCAATCGCAGATTACTTAGGCAAGGGAATCCTCCCCGAAGATAGAGCCGCAGCTAAGAAAATAATCCTCAAGTCCTCTCGATTCACTATCCGGGAAGGAAAACTATACAAAAAAGGGTACTGCTTGCCTGATCTGTTATGCATATCGTCAAAAGAAGGAAGTGAGGTTGTAGAAGAACTGCATGATGGGATTTGTTCGCATCATCAAGGATGGAGAGCAGTTGTAGCCAAAGCAATTAGAATGGGATACTATTGGCCGACGATGAGACATGATGTCCGAAGCTACATACAGAAGTGCGACGCGTGCCAAAGGTTTGGAAATCTTAATCATCGCCCTTCTGAGACAATGAAGAGTATAACCGGAGCTTGCCCTTTTTTCCGTTTGGGGGATGGACATCCTCGGCCCATTTCCCACTGCTCCTGGTCAGTTGAGGTTTGTTCTTGTCCTAGTCGACTATTTCACTAAATGGGTGGAAGCCGAAGCAATGGGTTTGATTACCGCGGAAAAAGTAAGAAAGTTTTTGTGGAAAAACATTGTTTGCCGCTTCGGAGTACCTGAAACGATAATCACAGACCATGGGCCACAGTTTGATTGTGGAACGATCAGGGATTTCTGTGCAGGATTGGGCATTAATCTTAAAATCTCTTCTGTAGCTCACCCTCAGACGAATGGGCAGGCAGAAACAACCAACCGACAGCTGCTGCATGGGATACAAAAGAAGCTTGGCAACACAGCCAAAGGGCGCTGGGCAGAACTCTTGCCATTAGTACTCTGGTCATACCGCACATCGGTAAAAACTTCCACTGGTGAAACCCCATTTTCTTTAGTCTTTGGGATGGACGCGGTCATTCCAGTCGAGAGATTGATACCATCAGCGCGAATCATGACCTATGACCCCGATATCAATGATGAAGCACTGGAGTTTGAGCTCCACCTCATCGAAGAACGACGAATGGCAGCTGCTTTGAAGGAGACAGAATACAAGAGGAGACTCTCCAGATATCAAGACAGACGAATCTCTCCGCGGCACCTTAAAGAGGGGGATCTAGTATTACGACAAGCCGCAACTGGAGGAAAGCTGGATCCCAACTGGGAAGGGCCGTACATTATTGTCAAGGAAGTCCAAAAAGGGGCATATAAACTCAGCATTCCCGCAGGGATCATCCTAAACAAGACTTGGAATACGGACCATCTAAAAAAGTACTATGTGTAATCATCAAAAGCTGTTAAAGGAATACAAAAACTAAGTCGCCCCCGCAAAAATTAAATAAAGCGGTTTGAGGGTGCTTTCTATTATAACTTGCATACGTAATTTTGCATAAAGTCCTGAGACGCTGGAGCTTATATCCGCGTCAGGCCTCTGATCGAATCTGCATTCTCAGAGACGTTACTTCGAATAAAGTCCTGAGACGCTGGAGCTTATATCCGCGTCAGGCCTCTGATCGAATCTGCATTCTCAGAGACGTTACTTCGAATAAAGTCCTGAGACGCTGGAGCTTATATCCGCGTCAGGCCTCTGATCGAATCTGCATTCTCAGAGACGTTACTTCGAATAAAGTCCTGAGACGCTGGAGCTTATATCCGCGTCAGGCCTCTGATCGAATCTGCATTCTCAGAGACGTTACTTCGAATGAAGTCCTGAGACGCTGGAGCTTATATCCGCGTCAGGCCTCTGATCGAATCTGCATTCTCAGAGACGTTACTTCGAATAAAGTCCTGAGACGCTGGAGCTTATATCCGCGTCAGGCCTCTGATCGAATCTGCATTCTTAGAGACGTTACTTCGAATGAAGTCCTGAGACGCTGGAGCTTATATCCGCGTCAGGCCTCTGATCGAATCTGCATTCTCAGAGACGTTACTTCGAATAAAGTCCTGAGACGCTGGAGCTTATATCCGCGTCAGGCCTCTGATCGAATCTGCATTCTCAGAGACGTTACTTCGAATGAAGTCCTGAGACGCTGGAGCTTATATCCGCGTCAGGCCTCTGATCGAATCTGCATTCTCAGAGACGTTACTTCGAATGAAGTCCTGAGACGCTGGAGCTTATATCCGCGTCAGGCCTCTGATCGAATCTGCATTCTCAGAGACGTTACTTCGAATGAAGTCCTGAGACGCTGGAGCTTATATCCGCGTCAGGCCTCTGATCGAATCTGCATTCTCAGAGACGTTACTTCGAATAAAGTCCTGAGACGCTGGAGCTTATATCCGCGTCAGGCCTCTGATCGAATCTGCATTCTCAGAGACGTTACTTCGAATGAAGTCCTGAGACGCTGGAGCTTATATCCGCGTCAGGCCTCTGATCGAATCTGCATTCTCAGAGACGTTACTTCGAATGAAGTCCTGAGACGCTAGAGCTTATATCCGTGTCAGGCCTCTGATCGAATCTGCATTCTCAGAGACGTTACTTCGAATAAAGTCCTGAGATGCTGGAGCTTATATCCGCGTCAGGCCTCTGATCGAATCTGCATTCTCAGAGACGTTACTTCGAATGAAGTCCTGAGACGCTGGAGCTTATATCCGCGTCAGGCCTCTGATCGAATCTGCATTCTCAGAGACGTTACTTCGAATGAAGTCCTGAGACGCTGGAGCTTATATCTGCGTCAGGCCTCTGATCGAATCTGCATTCTCAGAGACGTTACTTCGAATAAAGTCCTGAGACGCTGGAGCTTATATCCGCGTCAGGCCTCTGATCGAATCTGCATTCTCAGAGACGTTACTTCGAATAAAGTCCTGAGACGCTGGAACTTATATCCGCGTCAGGCCTCTGATCGAATCTGCATTCTCAGAGACGTTACTTCGAATAAAGTCCTGAGACGCTGGAGCTTATATCCGCGTCAGGCCTCTGATCGAATCCGCATTCTCAGAGACGTTACTTCGAATAAAGTCCTGAGACGCTGGAGCTTATATCCGCGTCAGGCCTCGGATCGAATCCACATTCTCAGAAACAACATTTCATAAAAGGTCCTAAAAACAATGCGGTAAAAACTTCACAACGATCCGGTAATTAAATCCTTATTCTCGATAAAGAAAACGTTCCTTTATTAATAAGATCATTGGAAATCAAAATCCGATCTACCTTTAAAAGAACCAGACCTGTCAACTGACCGCGGTCGAAATATTACAAAGAAAATACTCATTTAGGGATTCCCTAAAAGGTATTGCGATTTTTGAAAAGAAATTGCTACGAGCAGTTCAAAGTTAAAAATAAAAACACCCGTCAACCTAGATCAACGGAAAGCGCCCTGGAATGATACGAGTCCTCCCTTGGCTTAAACGAAACCCATTCGAGGGAGGACCTTCTGACTCTGAAGAAGCCCACTCAGCATCCACCTCATCTCCCACGGCATCTAAAATCCGAACATTGAAGCGATTCTCACCTTCGTGAACAAAGGTAAGGGAGGAACCAATATTAATGCTGTGGGTCTCGGCAAAGTCGTTCCAACCACCCCTCAAGAACGGAACCCTATAGTCGCCGCGAACAACCTCCACCGGAAAATCATGAAGAATCCTGGTGGACAAAAGGACGCTCCTAGGAAGACTTTGCCCAAGTCTATCTTCGAAACATAGAGGCAAAGACTAGCAAAAACAAACGGATTTCAAAGGACGCAAATAGATGATCTGATTCAATGAAAGAAAAATCGACAACCAACAAACTAACCAGGCGAAGTAGTTGCTCTGGGAAACGAATCCTCTCAGAAAATGACCAAGATAAATCATCCATGGAAGGCATTGAAAGGATGCAGGCGATGGATCAATGATTCCTTCATTATACTTCTCTTTTATAAAGCAAAAACCCAGACACATGTCAAAAAATAACTGAAAATAGTAAACACATATAGCTCAAAAGTCACTCGACAAAGACCACAGATGCCATGCACAAGATAAATAGTTGGTACTGTTACAAAATCTTTCAGAAATCCTGAAAAGTCGATATTGTGACGAGCAGACCTCGAAAGACTTAACATGCATGAACAGAGAAACACCCAGGTGCAACTGCTACGAACCAGCTAAACCCATTTAATTTAAATAGATAAGGAAACCCAAAACTTTGCTCAAGAATTGGACATTTTTCAAGAACCATTCGAGAATATTCCAGAAGAGGCTAGACCCTCGTCGCTCCTTCCACGCGGATCCATCACTTGAACCTCAAAATGAGCTTCACCTGCATGAGTAAAAATCATAGAAGCCCCTCGCTCGAAACCATGAGAATCCACGAAGTCCCTCCATCCGCGGCCAAAGTAAAGGAAACCACCATTACGCCGCTCTATGCAAACCATGAAGTTATTCAACAGATGGGACGTTAAAAAGACGCGACTTGGGACAGCATCGGCATATTCCTCCTCAAAACGTAGCGGAAGCAACTAAAAAGGAACAGAGAAATATTAGCCAAGAGTAAGTTCTCTTTAAATTGCTAACATTGATTAGCTTACCAAATACGAAAACTGTTCTGAGTAGTCAATTGCTTGAAAGAAAGCCCAGCGGATTCCCTGATCAACAACCCCGCTTGCCCTAAAGGACAAAGGAGGAACTATAGTAGAACCCCGCATCTCGATGAAGGCTGAAAACCACAGTGAAAGATTCCCTCTTTATCAACAACAAGGGGACAATCAAACAAAAGCAAAAAGAAACACAAGTATAACATGCAGCAGGTGACACGACTGTCAAGAGCACGCGTCAGTCGTTTCCTAAAGATAAGTTACCAGATGTAAAAAACTTTTCCCAAGATTGACGAAAGTAGAAGCTCAACTCATTCAAATTACAAAAGAGCGACGAAACCAAAGATGGGAAACCTCACAAAAACGAGTATAAAACCCCTCTAGAACACCCAAAAACAGAAAGCAAACTCAAATGGATCCAAACCCCCAGCCTAGGGCTTTCTACAGAGTCATCATGAGAGAACAACAGCTTCAAACCCTTCGTCTCCCTCTGATTGTATGTCCTAATCGGTGAAGATGCTCACACTCGCGCCAGGCTCTGGTCCCGCTCCAATCAAGAACACGAAGTAAAGGTAGACAAGGATGAAGATGGCCTTTTTTGGTTAACTCAAGGATGGCGCGACTTCACACGAGCTAATCGAGTCAATGTAGGATCCGCTTTGATTTTCACCTACATGGGAGACTCTATCTTTGAAGTTGACGTTGTTAGCCCAGATAGCGAAGAAAATGGGGAGATAGGCCACCCTTAGTCTCCCAATGAGTTATCCGCGTCAATTATGTAACAAGCCTAAGGGGATCAAATCCTGTGGGAGGTTCCTGTACGCGTTCTTCCTTTATCAGAAGTAATAAAGATCCCCTCCCTTTTTTATTATAGCTTGATAAAACACGCGAAAACAATACAGAAGAACTACGAACGCCTTTTTTATTTTTCTAGTACACTAAGAAACTCATAACAAACGATGAGCTTGAAGAACTGCGAAAGGCCTTCCCGAAAAATAATTTAACTAGAACCACATGACGAAGAAACCGTGTCCAAAGTCGGATTAGGTTCAGTCACAACTTCACGACGCGGACAAACTTGGAAGGAAACATTCCCTTTGTGAAAAAATGTCATGGCACTTCCAATCCCCAGGTGATGAAGCATGAGAAATTCATCCCAGCCACTATCAATCTGGAAAAGACCATTTTCACTCCATGATACAGCCACAGGAAAGTCGCGGACAAGATAAGACGATAGAAAGGCCCATCGTGGAGGAAGAGGTCCATACTCAGCCTCAAATTGGGAAGGCATAACCTATACATAGAATAAATCAACACTTGAGATAAAACAATTTAAGCTTTGTTTGAAAACAAAGACTAAAGATACTCACAAGTCGAGAGAGTTGCTCCGCCTTCTCAATCTTTTGAAAAAAGGCCCATGGGTTAAAATTTCCAGAAGACATAACGCTTACAATAAACGCAGCCTATTAAACCCAATTACAAGGGACCAAAGTCGGAAGCTTAAAAAGAAAAACTCATCCAAGAAAGTAAAGACAAGTGGTGATAAAACTTAGACACCAGGACAGATCTTTTCAACACTTGAAAAAACCGAAAAACAAATATATAAATATTTACTGCAAAAAAAGAACATGCATAGTAACGCGAATGTTTTGGCCAGAGAGATCTTCAACCTACCCATAAAACAAAAGAAAGATCTCAACGGCACATCAAAAACCGAGGAATCACGTACGAATCCCCAATGTTCATCACCACACAAAAACCTAAAATTTACAAAGGAATCTCAGGGAGATTTAGCCTTCTCATCCTCTTCCTCCGCCTCATCTTCATCATCACCCTCGGAATAGGAGTCCTCCGCTTCCATCTCCTCTTTTGAAAGACCCCAATCAGCGCTCTCCAAGCTGGGCTCGAACTTTTCCAAAGGGATGCCTGGATTGTTTGACGAACGCGTCACACATTGATTGATCCCTGCTATCATCCCCTTTCGAAAAAAGCCGAAACATCTATCCTTCAGGATACTGGATCCTTTGGGAGTCTGAAGACATGCCTTAGCCGCGGAAGACAGAAAAGAGATACCAGCCTCGGTCTTGACCCATTCGGAAGACAGATGCTCCAAACCCTCAGGACTCTGAAGCCATTGAAGGGCCACATCCTGATCTGATCGCGCCTTCGCGACGTCGAGCTCCTGTTTGGTCATCGATAGCTCTTCTCGAAGAATAGAGAAATCCTCCTCCATTTTGCCTATGGTAGCTTGCTTAGCCTGGAGAAGCTTCTGTGATTCGCCTTCAGAAGCCTCTAACTCTTTGACGCGGGAGGCGATGGATTTCGAAGAAGCTCTCAAGTCAGCATACTTCTTCTGAAGAGCGGCCATCTCTTTCTTCAAGTGTTGCACTTCCTCATGAAGTTCGACTGACCTTTTCTTGAATTTTTCCACTGAGGCCGGATCTCCAACTATGTTCCCCAGTATGCGGAATTTATGGTTCAATTTCTTGATTTCCTCTTCTTTCCTCCTAAGCTCTTCATCTCCACAAACCATGCATCTCTCAACGTCCGGCTGGATCACCCTTAACTATAAAACCAGAAAATAGAAGAGAAATCAAAATAAAACGCGTCAAGAAAAATAGAAGAGAACTCTAAAAACAAACTAGGCTTACCCATTGTATTAAACGATCAAAGTAAGCAGAGAGGGCAACGGAATCCATGCGTTGGATATATCCTTGCTCTGGGAGGCAACGTTTCTTGGCCGGAAAAGCGAGACCTTGCAGGTCAACCGGATCGAAACCGAGTATGGGAAATTCACGGAGTGTGGCCACACCTTCCAGGAAGAGCTCTTTTTTGTCCGGAGCAGCTGACCCAGTGACAGTGGAAAGTTTTCTTTTCTTAGGTCTAGAAGATCCTGGCGCGGACGGACTGACATTTTCCTCCCTAGGGACAGGAACCAAGGGCAAGGACTCGGCTAAAGCACCTCCCTCATCCGCGACACCTGCATCAGTAATTGGTGTCGCATCCAAGACCAAAGGGGGAACAGGAGGATCGTTGACAACTGAACTGGATTTCTTCTTCTTTCCCGATCTAGTCTTGTGTCGCTTCAAAAGCGCGTCCAAGTTCATCTTGTCTGCAAAACTTAAAATTCACTTTGGTAAGTCAACCACTCTAAGAAAAGTAGAAACAAGAAAACACAAATAATTAAACAAAGAAGCCACCTAGTCGTGGATGAGGCATGCTCAAGCCAGCCATCTCAAGACGCAACGCGGATAACATTTTCTCCCAAGGAAATATGGGAATATGAGAAAAAGATGACTTGAATTGAGAAAGGTTAGAAATTTTAGGCTTTGAGGCAGAGCAAAAAGGCCCTGGAACCGTTCGACAACCGAAACCCTGTCCGGATTTGTCGCGGACTAAAAACCACTTATATTTCCAATTCGGCTTGCTAGACAATCTCTCCATATATTTGCAACTTGAGTTGCACTGATAGAATCTTTGGTCCTGAGTCCCCTTCTTCAAGGAAAAAATACTTAGCATCAGTTCTAACGAAGGTGCAACGCCGATCTCCTTGCATCTCATAACAAAACTTGTAAAAAACATCCAACCATTGGGGACAATTTGAGCAGGACTCAGGTTGAACTCCTCCAAAAACTTCGCGAAAAGGGGATAAATAGGAAGCCGAAAACCTTGAGACAAACAGGCCGCGTATACGACTAAGCAGTCTTCGTAAGCATCCAAACATCCACCTCCCTCTTCGGGAAGACAAAATTCGATACCCTCCGGCCATGGAAAGACTTGCGAGAGGGCGTCGAGATCTTCGAAATTCAACAAAGTAGTACAACCCCGCGATTCACTCACTGGGGATCTCCACGGGTGAATCCTCTCAAGCGCAACTGGCGGGCGACAGGTTGGGGGAGGAAAAGGTTTGAAATCTCCCGAAAATAGGCAAGACTCAAGATCCTTCAAGTCATACGCAGGGGTATCCAAATCAGTCAAGTTCTCTTTGGAACGGATTACCTTAGCATTTTCCGCCAAACCAATGGGGGAAAGCTCATAAGGAATCCAAACTTCCTCTGCTTTTTGGATCGTCGATTGAGACGCGGATGATATCCCCTCGTCCTTGGAGGAACTAGCGCCAGAATCGTCCACATCTACTGTATTTTCACCATCCGCGTATCCCTTCAAATAAGAAGAAACTGAGTAAGGTGAAGAATAGTAATCAGGGTCAGAACGCTTCCGACGCCTTCTCACCTTGATTGGGCTGCCACTGGGTCCAACGCGGTTTGGGGTAGACGCGGACGAAGAAGAAGATGACTCTGACGAAGAATCATCAGAGGAAGAAGAAGAACTCCCTGAGGAAATGGGAAGCGGCTCCGAAAGCGGACGCGCATGAGAAGATGAAGCACCATCACCTCTCCATCCCTCATCCCTCTCAAAATCTTCTAGTGAGTCACCTTCTTTGTTGAGATTAGCCATTTCTAAAAACAACTAGAGGAAAATGGTACGAAAATCTTTACTAAACCCAGAAAAAACTTTGTCCAAAAAACACCTCCAAGACAATTTCACACTCAAATCTATAATCCAAAGGACGAAAAATCAAAGAAAAAGCGAAGAAAACTCAAGAACAAGCCAAGAACAAAAAGAAATACCTGGCGAGAATTGAAGAAAACCGCCTGAAACTTCAAAACAAACCGCCGGAACCCTAGGAGATCGCTGCCGGAAGATGAAAAAGACAAAGATTAAAAAACGCGGAAAGTGGAAAAAGACAAATGTGGGTAAAAAAGTGAATGGAACAGTGTAACTTATAGAAATTCAACGGCGTTTGAAATTCCAAGCGTTAATGGGCCTAATGGGCCCAAATTGGGCCAAAAGCTCGTCGAAAAGAGGCCCAACAACTGCATCAAATCAGCAATTGAAACAAAACCACAAACATTTTTTAGTATCGATCCGCGTCAATTACTAAACATAATTAACACAGACCGAGGAGCTGTGACTAAACCGAAACCAAAAGACTCCCGTCAGAACACCATGGATACAAAATAAATCAGGCATAGAGCGAAACAAAAGATTTTGTCATCCGCGGACGAAAAGACCGAAGTGGTTACACAAACAGGTTATCCGCGGATAAAGAAATGGATACGTGGTGGCCATGCCCGCATCCCACGAGTGCAACACGTGTTGAACAAAGAACGACACGTGGCACGACATGCAAGTGAGCCAAGAGACTATAAATAAGAGAGAGTCGTCCAACGATGAATGGGACTTTTTGGAAAACCGGAAAAAAGGATTGAAGGGAAATTGGACAAGCGGAGAAGAAAGATTGAAACCAGGGAAAAGGAGCAAAAGAAACATTTACAGGCGGAAGGGAAGTCTGATAAAAGGAAAAAGAACCGACGCTCACCCGAGCGAATATCAATCTCCGCAGATCTGAAGCCAGCATACATTCCTTGTAAAATTCTATTATGAGTCAGTGTCAATAAATACCAAGACTTTTAACGAACAACAGGTATGATAAGTTAGATTTCCAAATTGTCTAGGGAAAGCTCGATTAGGGAACTCCTATTTGTAAATTCGATCAATTAAGTTTAAGCTTCCCGCGGCACAGGTTGGGCCGCGTCAATCCTTTTGACGCGGGTCAGGTAAGCCCGTCGGGAAGAGTGGAAATTTCATTAGGGAGACTCCCGGGTCCCACGTAAAGCTGGTGGCTTTTCGCTTCGAGTGTTTTCAACTACATGGCATGTTGATCATGAATGCAAGCACCTAGTACATCATGCATATAAGACAGGGAAGTTTCTCTGTCGATCTGAGTAAGCTCCGAAGAGACTTACCTGGCTATGCAGAACAACATAATAGAAGATCTGGCACACATCAATCATAATCACAAAGTATCACCTAGATACATATTAGAACACATGTATAAGTCTACATCTAATCATTCAAGCACTCAAAGCATACATCATTCAACGAGAATAACAACCATATCGCAATCGTCATTCCATCAAGTTCAACCATTCACCACATTTCCACATTCCGCAAGACCACATCATTCTCATCGTTCCATTTAGCCACATTCATATGTTCATAGAATTCGTATATCTGCAATAATAATTTGCATATTCATATCTCGATATCATCATATTCATCATATTTCAGAAGTCATAAGTCAAATGATACATAACGCTAACATCTCATTTTTCCGTTAGTCATTCATAAATGCGATTAGTCCACACAAGTCATGATATTAGTCACTCAATCATATCAACAAGCTAGTTAGTCATCGATCACATAATTCCTAAGTTAATCCCAAAAACCGTTTCAAAAACCAAGTTACCGATTAGAATATTCGACCTTAAACGCTCATGAAAGCCATTTCCCAAAATTCTAAATCAAGTCTTTAAGTCAATCCTTGAAAACCCCAAAAGCGTTGAAAACGAGTCGCGAAAATGATCGTCGAAAACATCGGAAAACGGATTCAAGACCCTTGGACAGGAGGTCTGTCGCAGCCACTAGATAGGCTTTTGTGCCCGCGAGTCTTTCACGGCCGAGAGTATCGATCTCGCGCCCGCGAGATCCCAAGTCGTGGTCGTGAGTTTGGGGTGTCCCTTAGGGCACCCCACCTGGGCTCCCTCACCACCGCGAGTAAGAACCCTAGGCCGGGTGTTCTAACTCGCGGCGGCGATTTCGGTGTTGAATCATGGATTCTTGCTCCATTTCTGACCTCGTTCGATGTAGTTATGCTCTTCTCGGCCTTTTCCCAATTTTTCCTAAGGCTTCTAGGCACATGTTAGCACAAAAATAGCTCGGAAAATATGAGGGTTTTAAGAGATTTCTCACCCAACACTTCCTTGCTTCACTTCTTCTTCTCTTGGGTGCCTCTTGAGGCGATTTGAGGCCGAATCTCCTAGATCCGCTTGTTTGGTGAGTGAGAGGGGTTAGTTAGAGAATAAAGGAGAGAAATTGGAGGGTTTGGAAGTGAGAAAAAGAGAAAAAGAGCTAACATACCCTTCCTAGACTTAAAATCGAACAAATGGACTTTGTGTTACGGCCTGGGATTATGATTCACGGGTTACGTTTCGAGGGATGAAACCCCTCGTTAGGATCTTGCGCCCCGAGTACAGGTTGAAGGTTTGAAATTCTACTCTAACGTTTTCAAGCGGGATTTCATACCCAAAATTCGAAGGGATCGTTGGAATACCCAGGGAAGTCCCTTGTACCTGTCGTAACTCTAAGCATGGAAAACCAGTAGTCATGCAAAAAGCGGAATCAAGGTGTAATACAAGAGGGTGCCACGATAGAGCCGAGTCAAAACCGATTCAATAAGCGTATTTATCGAAATCTAATAGGCAATGCTAGTGGAGTTAGACCATTTCTTCGCAATCGCCCAAGAGAGTTCCCACGTCACGGAAGCAAGGAACAATCATGCTGCAAAATAAACCTAAAAAATATGTATGCGGGGCGGTGTCATATCGAAGCCCTACACAATATAATTCCAAACAAGCAGACACATACACACGCTAGTCCTAATAAAGATGTTTCTAGATGCAAGACGGAATATTAACACACTAACATGCTCCTAAGATCAAGTGCATAAATATAATAAGGCATTAACACCGAATACCAAGTGGTATATCCCTCTCCTACTTCCACCCCCTTCCGATAGGGCGGAGACTGGCCAGCTCGTGAATGCATTCCATTATAATTGGGCGGCCCGCAAGCCCAACCCGTAACCTCAAGAAAAATACAGCCCGCATACAGCTTTCACAATCATGCTCATAATATATGTAAAGGACGTTCCATATGACTCGATTGACTCAGGACAGGACCCGATGGGACTGAGCCATCCTATGACCCTAGCAAAGACTCTAGTTACTTCACACATAACGGTCGTTTTGTTTACAAACGCAATGAGTAAACGAATGCTCAATCATGAGTGCGATCCTAGCAGGATACTACATGGCATGCTTTATATGCGTATGAACACCTAGTATGCACATGGCTACAAGCTGGGAGTTCTTTTCGAATCTGAGTAAGCTCATATAGGAACTTACTTGGCTATGCAGAACAACATAATAGAAGATCCGACATACATCCATCAAAATCACAAAGTATCACCTAGATACATATCATAACACATATATAAGACTACGTATAATCATTCAAGCACTCAAAGCATACATCATTCAATAGAATTAACCACATCGTAATCACCATTCCATCAAGTTCAACCATTCCTCTCATTGTCACATTTTGTAAAATCACATCATTCTCATCATTTCATTCAACCACATTCATGTGTTCATAGAATTCATATATCCGCAATCGTAATTCGCATAGTCATATATCTCGAGATCATCACATTCATCATATTCATAATCATATATCAACATGTCACATAACTCGAGTTCATCATATCATGATATCTTAAAAGCATAAGTGAACTATACATAATAAGTCTAACACTTCATCATGCCATTAGTCAATCAATCATGCCATTAGTCCACACCAATCATGATATTAGTCAACCATTCACATTAATCATGCTAGTTAGTCACAAATCACACAATTCCTGATTAGTCCCGAAAACCGATTCAAAATCCGAATCAACTAGTTAGAAATTCCGACCTTGGAAAATATTCGTCAAATTCCTTTTTCGATTCAAGTCCGATAATGTATCTTTTAAATCACCATAATATTACATCTTTAATCTCAAAATAATATTTTATATTTTAATCTCACATAATATTATATAATATTTTTAATACCATTTACTTTTAAACATTTTCGTAAAAAATTTCTAAATCTTTTAAAATCCCAACCATTTTTATTTAATAAAAAACAACCCTTTATGGAATTAACAAACCGCCCCTTATTTTGTAAAAATTGTAAATCGGCCCCTTCATTTTGTTAAAGCTCCCAAACCAAGCTCATTTAAAAAAAAATTATGCCTAAAACCGAATAAGTGTATATATATAGGTAAGAGTTCTAGTGAAACAAGAAATACGGTGTAACGTGTAACATAATCGTAACCGTTAGATGAAAAGGTAATTAATTGATGAGATTGATTTAAAATAGTGCATATAGGATTACTATGAGTTTATTGTAGAGAAATATTACTCAACGATTAAATCATTACCTTTTTTTAATTCCTAATTAAATCATTACCTAAATTTAAGCTAGTTATGTTGACCACAATTTTCTAATCACCCCATAAAAAGTTGTTTAATAATTTTTAATTAAGAAAAACATTTATAAAGCAATATAACCACAAACCTTTTGTATATAGTTGTATCTTGGAGTCTTGGACTTCCGGGTGGATGAGATTTTAATTAACAAATTGGTATGCACCAAAAAAAATAACAAATTGGCGGTCGATGAATATATATTGTATGTTAAATGAATATTTAGTGTGTTGAACATGAATATTGTTTATAACATACTTAATTCTAAATTGGTGATCGATGAATATATATATTGTAGGTTAAATGAATATTTAGTATGTTGAACATGAATATTGTTTATAACATAATTAATTCTATGTAATATTGTAGATCGAAAAAACTTAATATTTATATGTTTTTTATTAGAAAATAATATTTATATATGTACGTTGTGTAATAGTTTAATGTTATATATTCAATATATATTTGTATTATTCAAATTGATTGTGTCAAATTGTGAATAAAATGAAGTGTAGCATCTCTAATTAGGTTGATGAGACAAGTAAACTGGCAAAGAATATATTGAATATGTTAAACGAATATTTAGTACGTATAATATGATTATTGATATATCTTAACATTTATTTTAAAAGGATGGGTTTTTTTTTTTGAAATATTAAAAGGATGGTTGATAAACTTTGGTGTACGTCTAAAATTATACATTCATTAAACCCTTTTCTAATTATTCACATTAATTTTGTAAAATATTCATATGTAAACTTGTACATGTATAATAGTTTACCTTTAGTAAATACTGTACTATATTATAATAATGATTCAATTTATTACGCTTCCTATGGATATTTATATAAAATGATGTACATGTATATAAATATTCAAATACATCGATGCATTAATTAATTGCTAGAATTCAAATACAATTTCAAAAAACATTCAAATTCAAATTTAATGTTAAAATATTTATGGAAAGAATATACAACTTCCAAATTTTTTATTGAAATTATTAAATGCCGACACAAGTGCTTAATTTGAGTAAGCAGTATTCTAGTGTGGTCATACCTATATTTAACATTTTTAATTCAATCTCATTCATTCATCATCTTCTCATCCAATGCATAATATTACGTTACATGTTATACCGTATTTATTGTTGGGGTGATTACTAGAATGTCTTAAATTTTGGGTCTTATTAGGAAAAAAGCTCCCACCTCCTCCAAATTAGCAAAATATCCACCGCCCCCCTTAGCCCCTGTGCCCCCCTCCCGCCTGAATTTTTTATTTTTTTTTTTATTTTTTTTTTCTGCTGCCGCGTTTCCAAAGTTGCTGAAACGGAATTGCTGAAACTTCTTTTTCAGCACATACGGTTTCAGCAATCACTGTTTTAATTTTTTTCCGTGTTGTTAAAAACGGAATTGCTGAAACCCCTTTTTCATTTTTTTATTTTTATTTTACCGCATTGCTGAAACAGGGGTTTTGTTACGCTGAAATGCTGAAATTAATTCTTATAAAATTGTATGAGCTACAATATATTACACAAAAATATATATTTCAACATTTCAGCATTTTTTGTGATCTGAAATGCTGAAATTAATTCACTGTTGGGGTCAAAGTCGGATATCAAATGTTGTTTATGCAATTTCAGCATTTTTTTGCCTTGCTGAAACTTTTAGATAGCTTATTAGCTTCTTGATTTTTTGTGTGATCTGAAATGCTGAAATTAATTTTTTTATTAGCAAAATTCGTATGCTGAAATTAATTCTTATAAAATTGTATAGGGTACTATTTCAACATTGAAACAGGGGTTGCTGAAAATCGTAACAAAAAGTTTCAGCAAGACAAAAAATCAAAAGGCTAATAAGCTCTCCAAAAGTTTCAGCACATTCGGTTTCATCAACCACTGTTTTCAGTGGGGTTTTTTTTTGTATTATTTTTTTACCGCGTTGCTGAAACAAAGGGTGAAATGCTGAAATAGTCCTCATATATTTTTTTTTTGGCGTCACCACTTCGACAAAGAGTTGCTGAAATCAAAGTTGTTTTTTTTTTTCAAAAAATGCTGAAATGCCTAAAAAATTGCTGAAGTGGTGAAATATTTGCTTCTGTGTAAGATATATGTTAAATACTAAGTACAAAGTCTAAATTTGGAATCACTTGTTTGTGATGGAGGGAGGCATTAAGCCACTTAGCCCAATATTTTGGCCCACAAAAAAATATCATTCTAATCTCCCTGAATTTAACCGGCCCACATGTAGCATCCAAATTACACCCACCCCATTTCAATTTCACTTTGCTATGACAGCAACACAATTCCCAGCCAGATCAACACAATTCCCAGCCAGATCAACACAATTCACAGCCTTCAAACAGACAACCCAAAGACAGTGACCGCTACACAATTCACAGCCTCCAAACAGACAACCCAAAGACAGTGAGCTTCTCTTAGTTCTGAAATATTTGTGAGATGTGCTGAAATTGCTTAAATTGCTTATCATGAAGAGGTGCTGAAATTGCTTACCATGGAGAGGGGCAAGGTGCTGAAGTTGGTTTAGAAGAGGCAACCAGTATCAAATTCCAACCTCACATGTATGTAGAGCTCCATTTGAACCATATCCTCAATTGAATTTGCATATAGGAGCTCCACATCTGCGCAGATCTCGATTTCAGCAATCGATGTTTTCAACAATCGATGTTTTCAGCAACAGTAACTTTCGATTTGGAATCGAACTCCGTCCTAGCTAGCTCCCGATCGCTCCTACCTACTTCCTCTCTCAACCTCCCCATGGCTAACACAAAAACAAACAGCAAAAACATCACAGATCGATCAGCGAGGTCCTTCAGCAGTGCTCATCCCGCAGATCCCGACGGAAATCGAGATCGGAACGAAGAGAGGCCAATCGATGCTGAATCCGGCTTCATCGGCGTCCCCTTGTTCGTCGCCATCAGCTTGATCAGATTCCCGTTGTACTTCCTCGCGTTCTCCGGCGTAGCCCCGATCTCAACTGCAAAGGAGATCCGACCGAATTCAAGCACAGATCCGGCCGAATAACTGCAAAGGAGGATAATCCGAATTCTTCTCTGCATCAGAGAGATGCGGAAACCGTCGAGGACGAAGAGAGGAGCCCAGGTGATGGAGCGGAGGCTCCGACGACGATTGAATTCGTCGAGCACCGATTGAGGGACGAGCAGCTTATCGATGCCGTGGACGATGCCATCGGGGCAGGTGACAGCGGAGCGGCGGACCACCTCGGCTGGAATCCACCAGAGGCCGAACGGCGCAGGAGGAGGCGAGTGTTGGAGAGAATGCGATGGCGAATTTGGGTGGGGAATCCGAGGCGGGTGTTGGAGAGAAAGCGAGGGAGCGGTTGCCGGAGCAAGAGCAGAGCAGAGCGAGGGAGCGGAGAGGAGGGAGCGACCTCTGAAAGAACGGATGAGAGCTTCCAATTCCATCGACTAGATGTAGGGGGCCAAGGATTTAGGTCGTGGACTTTTAACAAAAAAAATTAAATCCGTGGACGGTTTTTTAATTTGATTCAAAATTTGCGCCTTCAGCGCAAATTTTCTCTTTATTGTTTCATCGGAACCTTTCCGTATATATATATATATATATATATATATATATATATATATATATATATATATATATAGAGAGAGAGAGAGAGAGAGAGAGAGAGAGAGAGAGAGAGAGAGAGAGAGAGAGAGAGAGAGAGTGGATCATAAGTACTCACCTCTTATTGAGTATCAAGTACTCAAATCTAGACCGTTGATTTAAAAAAAATAAATGGCTAGGATTGTGCCACATATTAGGATGGATTTTTTAGAAAAATGGGAAAAATAAGCCCAATTTAATGGGGGAAGCGCGTGTTGTGTGAAGGTTAAAACCCTAGACTACCCACATATTTCAATCGGTGTTTAGGCCTTCTTCCAAGCCGCCATCATCGTTACTGGAAATAGGAGGCGATTCAGTCATGGAGGGCGGCGAGAGGTGAAGGCCGATGAAGAGGAGACGTCCTGCAATGCGGCAAAGCGGCGAGCCCTTCCAATCGCCACCGCCTCTGTGGGTTGTCCGCCTCCATGGATTCTAATCGAACACCGCACCTGGCGACGCTGCCTTCAACTCTTTCGCCGACCATCATCGCCTCGACCATCTCCTTCAAGTCGTTGCTGATTCTCTTCGCCATCTCCGTCATCGCCTCCGCCATCGCCTTCGTCGGCCGCCATCGACTTCGCCGGCCTCTATCGCCTTCGACATCGCCTTCGCAGTCGCCCTGCATCTTCGCATACAGACTCCGGTAGTCGCTTCATCCCCAGACTCCGACGAAGGTGATGGTGGTAGTCGCTCATCCAGACTCCGACGACGGCGGTAGTCACTTCATCCTCCCAACGGCAGGGGTTTCAAAAGGGGACGACGACAGGGATCGATGTTGATGGCTTGCGGAGTGGGTGGCGAAGGCGAAGGTAGCTGCTCCATCCTCTAGCCATCAATGGTGAGTTCCTGTGGTCAGATTCGCTCCATTTGTTGATTTTGTTCAATTTATTAATTCAATTTTTTCAATTTGTTATGCGATAGTGCGTTCAATTAAAAAATTGGGACTGAATTTGACACCCAATTGAACTTAGTGTGTTGATTTTGTATAATTTAGGGTTTCTTTGTCTTCCTATCTTTGATATTTTTGGGTTCTTGACCTTCAATCCCGGATTTAAGAGGGATTCGGTGGGAAAAGCCGAATTATTCATATGTATTGAGCGAGTTATTCATTTGTATTGACCGATTTTATGCTTGAGATGTAGGTTTTTTTTAGGTTGGCATTCCTTTGAATGAAAAATGCATATACTATCGAATAATCATGTGATACCATTGAATAATCCAGCAATACTATCGAATAATATTTAGTTATTTGTTAAAATGACAACCGAATAATATTGTAACATCATCGAATAATCAAGCGATATCATCGAATAATTATTAGTTAAAAGTGTAGGGCGTTTTCTAGGTGGTAGCCAATTAGAATAATTCATCGATACCATCGCATAATCCATCGATACGATCGAATAATCCAGATATATCATCGCATAATCCGTCGATACGATCGAATAATCCAGATATACCATCGCATAATCCGTCGATACGATCGAATAATCCAGATATACCATCGAATAATGTCAAGAGAGTCCATCACACACGCCCCCAATTCAGCAAGTGGGCTAAAAAAAACGTGGGTCCCACATATTTTTAATTAAAAAAAAAGCCAAAATTGCCTTTTAATCTCAGCCATCAATTTCATTCAATCAACGGCTCAGATTTGTGTACATGATACACGTTAAGGGCTGAGTACACCGGAACCAACCCCTATATATATAGGGTGAAGTTAAAGTGAAAAAGGGGCTTAAGATGAAAAATTTGCTTAAAGTGAAAATAACCTAATTTTAAAACAGAACATCACTACTGGGCGGCCCAACAAAACAGCCCTAACCCTCTTCCATTTCTCTCGTTCCAATCAGATCCCTCTCTCCACCGTACCTCTCCGCTTCAGATCAACCGTCTCGTTGCTCCGCCTCCATGGACGACAGTCAGTCCGTTGCTCTGAGCAGCACCGTCGACGCTCCCCACCGGCAGCCCGTCCGTAGCTCCGATCAACCATCTCATTGCTCCCCCGCTTCAGATCAACTGTCTCCGAGTAGCACCTCCATGAACGACAAGCAGTCTGTATTGTCGCATCTGCTGTCCTTGTTTCAGGTAATTTCACATCTCTCCCGATTAGGGTTCACTTGCAGGTAATTTCACATCTGCTGTCCTTGTTTCGATCTGTGTCTTTCTTGATTTTTTCATTCATCGCGACTTTTCCTGTTACGCCTTCTATGATTCCGTCACCTATTTCTTTCATAATCGGTGTGATTCTTTATTGTCGCATCAATCGTTTGATGTTTCTATTGCTGATGATGATCTTTTTTCTTCTTTTTTTGTGCGTTTCGATCTGAAATTTTAAATTTTCTAAAGATACCACTCTTAGGATCGATATATGTGTGGTGTTTGATTGTAAATTTACTGTGAGCTGAATCGGAATTTGACTATCTGCAGAGCTCTTTGGCTGAATCGAATCTAGGACTTGACAGAGAAAATCTATTTTGCTGTTCTTGCCATTTATAGGATCCTTTCGTCTAAGAAAAACACAAATTGATTCATGATAAGATCGACATCATGTATTCATGATAAGATGTTGTACGTTCACCAAAAAAAAAAGATAAGATGTTGTATGATACTGAGTAGCTTCAGCTGAAATCTTTTGGCTATTTATGAAAATTTAATGAATTTCTTCGTATTACACTAACTAGTTTGTTCTGTATTCTTACTGATTTATCTATGTATGTCTGCCACTCTAAATCTCCCTTATTGAAGGTGCTTGAATACTTCAAGGACATCCAGCTGTATGACGGATTCCTGCATGACCTCTTATTCGAGCCGGAGCGAGAAGAGATTGGGCGAGACATAATCAACTGGATGGAGAAGAGACTTGCTGCATTTCCTTGATTCTCCCAACTTAAGAAGTCGGCAAGTTTTGGCATCAAAAAATAATGAAGTGAGATGTTATGTTGTACAATAAGTCTGTAATACGTAGTATGTGTTAATAAATGGTTTCTAGGGAGTTTAATTGATATAATAAAGGTTACATTTATAATATAATGTATTGCACTTGAATGTTATATTATAGGGTGGAAATATTTGATTTTTATCTCTATTTTTTTACTTAATCATCTTTAAAAGCCTATTATCTCAATGGTAGAGCAATGTGCTAATGCGCAGAGACATGGGTTCGACTCCTACATAGGCTAAATTGCTTACTTTTAATAGTTTGTATTATTTTCCGATAAAAGTGCAATTCATAGTCTTAATTGTGCATTTCATGATCTTATTCTTGCACTTTATCATTTTATTAATGCACTTTATAATCTTAATTGTGTACTTCATATCCTTATTCATACACTTCATCATTTTGTTCTTCCACTTTATCATTTTATTTATCCATTTTATAATCTTAATTGTGTACTTCATATCCTTATTCATACACTTCATATTATTATTAATACACCATCATTTTATTCTTGAACTTTGTCATTTTATTTGCACAACATAATATTATATTTGCACAACTTAAAGATATATTTGCACAATATAATGTTATATTCGCACAACATAATATTATATGTGCACAACGTAACATTATATTATTAGATATGCACAACATAATGTTACATTTGCAAAACATAGTGTTATATTTGCACAACTTAAAGTTATATTTGCACAATATAATGTTATATTCGCACAACATAATATTATATGTGCACAACGTAACATTATATTATTAGATATGCTCAACATAATGTTACATTTGCAAAACATAGTGTTATATTTGCACAAATTAAAGTTATATTTGCACAATATAATGTTATATTCGCACAACATAATATTATATGTGCACAACGTAACATTATATTATTAGATATGCACAACATAATGTTACATTTACAAAACATAGTGTTATATTTGCACACCATAATGTGATATTTGCACACCATAATGTTATATACACATTATTTCATCTTATTTGTGCACATTATTGTTTTATTATTGCACTTTATAATCTTATTCATGAACGGGAACAAAAAAAAAAAGACAATCATAAATAGCCTATGCGGGATTTTGAACTCGAGCCTTTGTGCATGGGCACATCGTTATACCATTTTGAGCTAATAGGCTTTTAATGACACATGTCGCATTAAAGTACAAAACCGCCATAAAAATAGCAACCCATAAAGAAAATATTTGGTAGGAAACTTACTTTACATTAGGAAAATGCACATTTATTAATAATAATCTTTATTGTATTATTTGTTCACTTTATATTTTGTAATCTCATATTTTTCACTATTTAAAATAAAGACAAGAAATGTGATGTAGCATATTTTGTTGCATTTTGTAATCTTGTAGATGCACCTTATAATATTATTTCAAATAAAAATTACGGGCTAAAATATGTAATTTTTATAATTGAAATAAGGGCAATATTGGTAGAAATAGAAAGTATGGGAGAGGTGGTGACATTTATCTCATATTTAGGGTCATTTACCCATTTATCCATTTATCACATAAAACTAGGCCCATTTACACATTAAATAGGCCCATTTATCTATTACTCATTTAATTAGGTCCATTTACCTTTAAATTAGACACATTTACCTTCAAATTGGACCATTTTCATTTTAAGAGGGATTTTCATCTTAAGCCCCATTTTCATTGGAACCTTTACCTATATATATATATATATATATATATATATATATATATATATATATATATATATATAGGGAAGCTTTAAAATGTAAAAACTCCTTAACGTGTAAAATCCGCTTAACGTGTAAAATTTATTTATTTTAATGAATTACAACGCGCACTCAACAATTCTCTCTCGGCCTCCCTCCCGCTGCCCCGCACCCACCTGTCGAGCCACCTCCAGCCCCACGTCGAGCCACCTCCGGCCACCACCGCCTAGCCGTGCTCGAGCCAACCCCTGGGTGCACCCCCGAGCCCTGACTTGGCTTGGTTCGAGCCCAGACGCGCCCACACTACCCAGTCGAAGGCTCACGTCGTACCTTCGCTCGTCGGCCTCCCACGCCACCCACGAGCCACCTCCGGCCACTAGCCCCCACCAGCTCGAACCCCCTCCCTCAGGCGCACCCCCGAGCCCGGAACCCCCATGGTTCGAGCCCAGCCGAGCCCACACCGATCCCCTTTCTCCCAACAGCGCTAATCGGTGCTTTTGGCTTGGAATACCTTCGAAATCCCGATTTTGCTCCTTGTTTCAACTCGAATTTGGTATGATTTCTAACCCTAAACTTGTTTATTACATCTATTTAGATTGTTTGAATGATTTAGGTTGAGATTGAAAACCTAGGGTTTGATTTAGGAGCGGAAATTGGGGCTTTTTGCCAAAAGCCAAATTGATTGAAATTGATGATATGGTTGTGTTGTTGGGTTGATTTTGAGCTAATTTCATGTTCATATCATTGTCAAATTGTTTATGTATCATGAGCTAATTGAATTTTAGAATTTTAGATTGCGATATGTTTTAGAATTTGGGCCTTTTTGCCAAAAGCCAAATTGATTGAAATTGATGATATGGTTGTGTTGTGGGGTTGATTTTGAGCTAATTTTATGTTCATATCATTGTCAAATTGTTTATGGATCATGAGCTAATTGAATTTTAGAATTTTAGATTGCGATATGTTTTAGAATTTGGGGTTTTTTGCCAAAAGCAAAATTGACTTAAATTGATGATATGGTTGTGTTGTCGGGTTGATTTGGAGCTAATTTCATGTTTATAGCATTGTCAAATTGTTTGTGAATCATGAGCTAATTGAATTTTATAATTTTATTGTCATATGCTTTAGGTCGATTAGGTTCTTCTATTTTAGCATAAAAATCATAATTTATCCTATTAGCTCAATTGGTAGAGCAATGTGCGTTTGCACAAAAGATGTGGGTTCAAATCCCACATAGGTTACATAATAGACAAGAGCGCAACAATCGCAAATTGTTAATCATGCACATTATAATTTAAGTTATGCACTTTTTAACCTTAATTATGCACATTTTAATCTTATTTATGCACTTTAATTTTAAAAGCTTATACGTAAAAAAATCGATTTCAAACTTACATCTATCAACCTAAATTAGCCGAAAGGTGAACCCAAACTCTCTAAAGTAAAAAAAAACCAAAATTAAAACATCGATTTCAAAAGCACATCTTTTGTCTTTTTTTTTTTATAGTAGGCAAGAATTATGACCGATTACACAAGTTGTAATCCGGCTCCTTGATCATCCTTTAGGATGATGGCACATCTTTTGTCTTATTAATGCACATTATAATCTTACATTTGCACAATTGTATTCTTAATCTGCACAATTGTATCTTAATTTTGCACAATTGTAGTTTAAATTTGCACAATTGTATCATACTTTAAATTTGCACAATTAAAGTTGCACAAATGCACTTTACAGTTGCACAAATGCACTCCACAGTTCCACAAATGCACTTCATAGTTGCACAAAAGGTATCGAAAACGGGAAAAAGTGCATGTACCCATAAAATTAGACATATTTACCAATTTACCCATAAATTAAACATATTTCAATTATAAATTTTTATAATTGAAATAGACACATTTACCTATTTACCCCATAATGAATTATTTGTCTGCACAAAATAAACTTATATTTGCACAATAAGATGTTATATGTGCACAAAAGCAAGTTATACTTGCACATCAGAAAGTGTTACCACGAAAAAAAAATTCTGGGCAAAAAAAAAAAAATTCGGGCCCGAGAAGGGGGGGCGCACACATGGGCAAGGGGGGCAGATATTCTACTAATAAAATTAGGCCAATTAGTAATTAAATTAGACCGAATAGTAATTAAATTAGGCCCATTAGCAAATTTTACACAATAAGCATATTTTACACTTTAATGACTTTTTACATTTGAAGTAAACCCTATATATATATATATATATATATATATATATATATATATATATATGGTGGTTCATGGGTACTCATCCCTTATTGTGTAACATGAGAACACATCCGGACCGTTGATTGAATGAAATGGAAGGCTGAGATTAATAGGCAATTTTGTTTTTTTTTTAAATTAAAAAATAGTGGGACCCACGTCGTTTTTTTGCCCACTTGCTGAATGGGGGCGTGTTTGGTGCACTCTCTTCAAATTATTCGACAGTATATCTAGATTATTCAATCGTATCGTCGGATTATGCAATGGTATCGACAGATTATGCGATGGTATATGATTTTTTTTTTGTTAATCTTTATAAATGATTGATTATTCGGTCGTCTATGAATGATTATTCGGTGATATATAGATGATTATTCACTCATATATGAGTGATTATCGGTTGATTATTCGATGGTATCGGTCGGTTATTTGATGGTATCGATGGATTATTCGATGCTATCGCTTTATTATTCGATAGTATCACTTGATTATTCGATAGCATCACTTGATCATTGCCATATTTAAATTCACTCATACACAAATTCCACCAAATTATCCTATATACATATGAATAAAGTTATACATACAACCGAATAAATCTAAATTACAGTATCATTGAAATCTTTATATTCACCACCACCACAATCAAAATAATCGATGCATAAAGGATGCAAATCCTCACAAAATAAACGAATAATTGACAATAATATGACAAACCCCAATTGGGAGGTCAATAATGACCGACCAGCCTCTCATCTCTCTCAATTAGGTCTAAAATCTCACCAATTGATTCAATTGTCAGACAACCACCGTATTCATCGACTAATCCTAAACCTAACACATCGATCCATCGACTAATACTAAACCTAACCCATCGATCCACCAATCAATTGACCAAAAAAAAATCTGAACTAAGCCATTGATTTACTTCATGTTCGTTGATGCTCTCCTCGCCGCCGCCGCCACAGTTGACTGCCGTCGCTGGGTGTGTGAGGACTCCTCGTCGTCGATTCGTCGCTCATCCTCGTCGCCGCCATCTGAAGGTGCGATTGTGGGACGCCGCTTCTCCGCCTTCGCTCACCCGGAAACCGCCATTGCAGACCAAATCCTCGCTCGCCCCATCGCCCAGAAATTTGATGGTCGGATTTGGGGCTGTTGGTGGCGGCTGGGTATGGTGGGGCTCGGATCTGGGCTAAGGGTGGCCGGATATGGGCTTGTGGTTTCCGGAGGAAGGCCGGATCTTTGACTGGAGAGGTGTGACGGGGAGCGAGGAAGGAGAGTGAGATCTGGAGTCGCCACCGGCCACCATCCTCTGCGAATTCCACCGGCCACCATCCTCTGCGATCCAATCGAAGTCATCGCCATCGCCATGGTCGTCGCCAGAATCGTCACCTCCTTCGCCCGCCATTGCCTCCGCCGGCCTTTGCACACGGAGCGCCAGACACCGGACTTTGCTCCTCTACGATCCAATTGAAAAAGCCATCGCCATCGCGAATTCCAAACACGGAGCGCCCTTTCGCCTTCGCCAGACACCGGACCTTGCTCCCTTGGCCGCCGTCGCCGGACTGCATTCGGGTGTGTAGACTCGCCCTTCTCCTCGCCCTATCGCCTTCGTCCGATCGCCTCCCGAGTGTTTCTCTCTCTTCTATGACGGACTGTATAAAGAAAGGTTAGGGTTGGGTTGATCCACGCGCTCCTAACATGGGTGGAATTATGGTTTTCCCCTTTTAATTTACCATTAATTTAAATACTCAAATAATCTGGGCCATTCATTTTCACTAAATCAACGGATATGATTTGTTCTCATGATACATTTTAAGGGTTGTTCTCATATGATCTATCCTATATATATATATATATATATATATATATATATATATATAGCCCATTCCAGCAACCCATCTGTCTTTCAATTGCTGGACTCGGAAAGAAGGGAAGGATGGGTCCAGATGATGACGCGGCGCCAAGGTGGGTCCTACTCGGACAACTCGTCTTCTTCTCCGCACCAGCTCCATTGGGTTCGTTCCTCATCGAGTCATCGAGTCTATGATACCATATGAGAAAAAAATAATAAATGAAAATGAGATGAGCATGATATATGAAATATGAGCTATGATATTATATGATGAGAACTGCTATATAGCTACGAGCTTGGCCGGCGTATGCACTAACGAGAATGAGTGCAGAGGTATGAGAGGGACATGTCACTTGACATTCTCGTCTTCTTCTCCGCACCAGCTCCATTGGGTTCGTTCCTCATCGAGTCATCGAGTCTATGATACCATATGAGAAAAAAATAATAAATGAAAATGAGATGAGCATGATATATGAAATATGAGCTATGATATTATATGATGAGAACTGCTATATAGCTACGAGCTTGGCCGGCGTATGCACTAACGAGAATGAGTGCAGAGGTATGAGAGGGACATGTCACTTGACATTCTGTGCGGGTACTCTTTTACAACACACACACACACACACATAAATTGCCAACTTGCTTGTTTGTTAAGATTCCAATACTGCATTAGAAGCATCTTTATTAGGATTAGCGCATATTATGTGGCCTCAGCGCGGTCTCCAGGACCCGCATGTGTGGCTTGATTTGACTCCTTTTCTCTTTCTTCATACTAGGTATATATGCATGCTTTGAATTAATTAATGTTTCGTGCTGATGTGACGAGGGTCTTGCTATGGGCGCACATAGAGAGACTGACCGTACTCTATTACCCCTTTTTGGTATTTGATCACCTATGTATTTCTGTTTTGACCCGGCTCTACCGCAACACCTTGTATCGAAATTATATTGATTGCTTGGTTTGAAACTAAAATGTTTTCGCGACTTAGAACATAGGACAATTACATGTGTGTTAACACCGGGTCTCCAACGGACCTTGCAAAATTTTGGGTTCGAAATCCCTCTTTGCACTCAAACATTTTATTTGAAAATATTCGACTCGTACTTGGATTATAAGATCCGAATGAAGGTATCCAATCCTTCAAAACATAAATTAGGTTGTATAAATCGGGTCGTTACATTGTGGCATTTGGTCACTCAAGTAAAACGATGATTTGCAAGATCATTAAAATTCACATGAATATCCACCAAAAGAACTAGAAGTTCCTCGGACCGGAAGATCCTTAATAAGGGTGACCATACATGTAAGATTTGTTCTCTTGACAAAATAATAATAATACCGTGTATAATAAAGAGTAAATAGTAAGTCTCTTATATCTCTTGACCTACAGTGAGACAACTACGAACATAAAACATTACCATATGGATCGGTGTTATTCCAATATAGATGCCTTAACACGTTGGTCATATGCAAAGGTAGAGAATGTTCTCAATCACATTATGGAGCATATAGTAGCTCACAACGACCTAGAAGAGTCATTTGTTAAATGGGCCTAATGCTGGCAATACCCGACCCGATCCGAGAAAACCGATCTGAATGACCCGACACCGAACCCGACCGACACTTGAATAAATTTTAAAAAGTTCGGAACCGAGACCAACCGATCCGACCCGAACTCCGTCCGAACCCGATAGCAAACCGAATCCGATAATAACTCGAACCCGATTATACCCGAATGAACCGAGTCGACAACAACCCGAAGACCGAATGATCCGACCTGATTATATCCGACACCCGAAATCACCCGAACCCGATTATATCCGACACCCGAAATCACCCGAACCCGATTACATCCGACACCCGAAATCACCTGAACTCGAACTATTTCTTGTGTAAAATTAAAATGAATTTAATAATTTAGTACTTTATTTTGTAAAATTTTAAAGTAAATGAAAATATATGTACAGTAGTACGGTACTTTTCTTTCTTTCTTTAATTTGACTTGCCTCCTAAATTTTCCATTTTTTTAGTTTTCCCTCCCAAAATACCATTTGCTTTTATTTCCCTCCTAAATTTTGGGTTGTTCTTTGATACTATACTCAGTATTTTATACTCCCTCCGATCGGAAATATTTGATGTTTTGACTTTCTGCACGTATTTTAAGGAGCTCAAAACTATATAAAATATTAATTTTTTAATTAATGTTTTTTCACAATTTAATAGTTAATACTAATAAATATTAAACTATGAAAAAAATTAATTAAAATAAATAAGATTTTATATAGTTTTTAGCTCCTAAAACTACGTGCACAAAAGTCAAACATCAAATATTTCCGATCGGAGGGAGTATCTTTTTGTCCTTTGTTTAGTTTAATGATCATTCTAGTAATACATACACGTTCTTGATTTTTTTTTGTTTTTATTATTTAATTGACAAATATGAAGTTATATTTATAAATAATTTTAGATTTATTCCATCTTTTTTTTATAAGGAAAAAATTCGGGTGGTGGTTAGCCAACCCGAGAGCATCCCGAAGGATGAGATCACGAAGATCTGAAAGTAATACAAACACAGAAAACAACAAAAGAAACACCCAAAGCAAGCCCGGAAAAACTCCAAACCCTAAGCAAACAAGCGGACACAACATCGAGAGGAAGGACGCCCGGCGAGGTGAAGTGGATAGCGAGCGCATGGGACAGCACCTGCTGACACGATCTCTCGCCGCCGGAAAGACGGAAAGCAGAAATCCTCGTAAGGCAAAGACGACTCCTTGGGAAGTGTGGATCACACGACGTTCCCCCCACCTAGATGAGGGATCTTCGGAGACCACAAACACCACCAACACGATCAACCAGGGCCGCAGAACTGCTCCTCAACCGAAACTAAACCGCGAACCAATAGACGGACACCCAAATAACACGAGGAAATGAAGCACGGCCGCGAGTAGGGCGAAGAGCGAGAGAAGATTCCGGAAAAATTCGGGAATTATTTAGTGTTTATATATTTATATCCCGCTATGGTTTTATTATTTATTATTTTATGTTGTTGATACATTTTTGGCTTATTTTCGGACTGCCCCGGGCCCAAGGAAAAGCCTTGGGCCCAAAGGACAAGCTCGAAAGGAAGAGCGTGCAGTCCAGTCAAGGCAGAAGACACGAACCACACAAATACGTTCCACCGACAAAAGGGTCGAAGGTGGGGAAGGGAAGGATGAAGCGCCACCACCAACGACCAGCATCCGCGCCAAGCGGGAAGGGGAGTTGGGAGGAGACAAAGGCCAGGAGTCGAGCATTTTGGGGTGGTACATTTTTCTATTTTATAATTTGTATTCATTTTTAAAAATTATATATTTAAAAAATATTTAAGCTTTTTAGTTGTTATAGAATATATATTATATGATCGACAAAGAAATATAATCTTTAACAATAGATTTGTAAGAGTTCTTTCTAAAACGATATAATGAAAAATATAAGTTAAAACTATTTTAGTGGAATTTTCCTTTTCTATTTATCTAGAAATTCACTCTTTAGCAATAATAATTTTCAACTAACCATTCAAAATATACTATATACTATAGTTATTGAATCTTACTTATCAAATTAGATAATATGAAATTTGGATAAATCTTACTTTGGACCAATATCATAACATTTGATGATTCTAATTTAGATAGCAGAAATCTTGATTCGTTTAAGTGGTGTACTAATATTTTATTTTTAATAAAGAAAAGGTTGCCTATACAAACCAACTTTAAACTATATTCTATAACACATTATAAATTCATAATATTACTATATAGTACAAATACACAGTGTGTGTGTGTGCGCGCGTGTGTGCGCGTGTGTGTGTGTGACGTGAATATTCATGTAATTGTAAACTTTCACCCGCTGAAGGAAAGAGAGAGAAACTCTCTCTTTTGAGAAACCCCTTCCATGACTCAATTTTGGGAGAAACTCCATCCCTAGTTACCCTTCCTCTGCAAATCGCCAATAATTGGCTCTAAATCTTAAAATTGGGTTGTGCATCTTCTATATCCACCTTTAATCTCTCATCTTGGTCGGTTTTGTTTTCCTGTGGTGGTCGGGGTGTTCTGTTGCAAGGCGCTGGCCGTGGTGATGTTCTGTCCCTGCTGTGTCGTCGGCCGCGACGTTGGTGCTGCCGGTTTTGGCGTTGGCTGCGTTTTGGAGGGTGGTCTCGACTCAGTCCTCCGAGGGCATCTCCTGGTGACTGTCACCGGTCTCTTTTTGGTGGCTTTCGCCTCTTTCCGCCGTCCTCTTGGGTCGGTGCCTCGCCTGTGTTTGGGCTACACCAAAGCTCAAATAAAAAGGGGAAAAAAACCTCTTCTTTTGGGAGCCCCAAACCTCCTCCGGAAGACAAACCCTCCTTCGGGAGCCCTAAACCTCATTCGGGAGCCATAAACCCCCTCCGGGGTTCTCGAAAGTCAACTAGTGGCTCCACTGCCTTTTATTCCATGGCTGCTCTACGACCCATTTCAAACAACGCCTTTGGCTCCCCGTCGTCAGCTCTGGTTTGCCCCGAGCTCCGCCGACCCATGGCTGCTCCTGAATCCCGATCTTAATTTTGAAAATCCCCTGCTTATGGGTGTAAAACCGGCTTTAAATGGCCTTTGAATAGTACTTGCAAAATGAAAATCTATTAAAAGCCTTTTGTGGTAGCATACTGGTTAGTTTGTTAAATCTGGATTTGATCAATGATCTTTTCTTGGTTTTGCATTCTTTCCTTGTAAAACATTATGGTATGAAGAACATGGCTTTCGTATGTTTTTTTTTTTGTGGTTCAAAACGAATTATTTGGCTATGCATTTGTTTGATGAACATAGATGGGCAACTACTCCTTTCCATGGTGTTTGCCTCAAATCACTAGCTAACATCAATTCAATGGGTAAAATCACCCTCAAACAAATAAATTGGTGGAATATTGGTTGTTTGTTTAATTAGATATATAACCTCCATGAAGTATTCGAAGATATGCACCCCTGTCCAGTCACCGGGGCTTCACCGACGCCTTCCTCGACTGGTTGTGTCATTGTCATTGGTAAGACACAATCGTATTTAGGCTCCTTGCTGCGCAAGGACTCTCGGAAAAATAATAATATTAATAAAATTTTCATCGGTATGATTCAAATAAATAATGATAACTTGCCAAAAAATTATATATATTCGTAAATTGTTATAATTAGCTATAAATAAATTCCGGTTTCTTATCTCGCTCTTCGCTCTAGTCACGGTCGTGCTTTATTTCCTCGTGTTGTTTGGGTATCCGTCTGTTGGTTCGTGGTTAGTTTCGGTTGAGGAGCAGTTTTGCGGCACTGGTTGATCGAAGTGATCGTGTTGGTGGTGTTTGTGGTCTCCGAAGATCCCTCATCTAGTGGGGAGGAACTTCGTGTGATCCACACTTCCCGAGGTGTCGTCTTTGCCTTTCAAGGATTTCTGGTTTTCGTCTTTCCGGCGGCGAGACATCGTGTCAGCTGTTGCTGTCCCATGCGCTCGCTATCCACCTCACCACGCCGGGTTTCCTTCATCTCGATATTGTATCCGCTTGTTTGCTTAGGGTTTGGGGTTTTTCCGGGTTTGCTTTATGGTATTTCTTTTGATGTATTATGTTGTATTTCTTTCATATCCTCGTGATCTCATCCTTCGGAATGCTCTCGGGTTGGCTAGCCACCACCCGAATTTTTTCCTTATATATATATATATATATATATATATATATATATATATATATATATATATATATATATATATATATATATAGAGAGAGAGAGAGAGAGAGAGAGAGAGAGAGAGAGAGAGAGAGAGAGAGATTAATTAAGATCGAATTGGTTAGAAATAACTTATGTATAAAAAGGTAAATATCTCATATATAAATTATTATTATAAATATGACTAAAAATCTAAAACATATATATCGACTAATGATGAGTTACAACTATTCAAGCAAAATTTGAATAAAATTGAAATTTCAATAAATAAAAGTTTGGTTTAACTAAGGTTGACTAACCACCACCCGAATTTTTTCCTTATCAAAATATATATATATATATAAGGTTTACTTCAAATGTAAAAACTCCTTAACGTGTAAAATTTGCTTATCGCGTAAAATTAGCTAATGGGCCTAATTTAATTACTAATGAGCCTAATTTAATTACTAATGGGCCTCATTTCATTAGTAGAATGTCTGCCCCCTGCCCATGCGTGTGCCCCCCCCCCCTTGCCCCCCTTCTCGGACCCGGTTTTTTTTTTTTGCCCATAATTTTTTTTTTCGTGGTAACACTTTCTGCTGTGTAAGTATAACTTGCTTTTGTGCACATATAACATCTCATTGTGCAAATATAAGTTTATTTTGTGCAGACAAATAATTCATTATGGGGTAAATAGGTAAATGTGCCTATTTCAATTATAAAATTTTATAATTGAAATATGTTTAATTTATGGGTAAATTGGTAAATATGTCTAATTTTATGGGTAAATGCACTTTTTCCCGTTTTCGATACCTTTTGTGCAACTATGAAGTGCATTTGTGGAACTGTGGAGTGCATTTGTGCAACTGTAAAGTGCATTTGTGCAACTCTAAAGTGCATTTGTGCAACTTTAATTGTGCAATTGTGCAAATTTAAAGTAGGATACAATTGTGCAAATTTAAACTACAATTGTGCAAAAGTAAGATACAATTGTGCAGATTAAGAATACAATTGTGCAAATGTAAGATCATAATGTGCATTAATAAGACAAAAGATGTGCTTTTGAAATCGATGTTTTAATTTTGTTTTTTTTTTACTTTTGAGAGTTTGGGTTCACCTCTCGGATAATTTAAGTTGATAGATGTAAGTTTGAAATCGATTTTTTTACGTATAAGCTTTTAAAGTTAAAGTGCATAAATAAGATTAAAATGTGCATAATTAAGGTTAAAAAGTGCATAACTTAGATTATAATGTGCATGATTAACAATTTGCGATTGTTGCGCTCTTGTGTATTATGTAACCTATGTGGGATTTGAACCCACATCTTTTGTGCAAACGCACATTGCTCTACCGATTGAGCTAATAGGCTAAATTATGATTTTTATGCTAAAATAGAAGAACCTAATCGACCTAAAGCATATTGCAATAAAATTCTAAAATTCAATTAGCTCATGACTCACAAACAATTTGACAATGATATAAACATGAAATTATCTCCAAATCAACCCAACAACACAACCATAGCATCAATTTAAGTCAATTTGGCCGTTGGCAAAAAAACCCAAAATTCTAAAGCAAATCGCAATATAAAATTCCAAACTTCAATTAGCTCATGATCCATAAATAATTTGACAATGATATGAACATGAAATTACCTCTAAATCAACCCAACAACACAACCATATCATCAATTTAAGTCAATTTTGTTTTTGGCAAAAAGCCCCAAATTCTAAAACATATCGCAATATAAAAATCTAAAATTCAATTAGATCATGATCCATAAACAATTTGACAATGATATGAACATAAAATTAGCTCAAAATCAACCCAACAACACAACCATATCATCAATTTCAATCAATTTGGCTTTTGGCAAAAAGCCCCAAATTCCGCTCCTAAATTAAACCCTAGGTTTTCAATCTCAACCTAAATCATTCAAACAATCCAAATAGCTGTAATAAACAAGTTTAGAGTTAGAAATCATACCAAATTCGAGTGAAAACAAGGAGCAAAATCGGGATTTCGAAGGTATTCCGAGCCAAAAGAACCGATTAGCGCTGTTGGGGAAGATGGGCTCGGTGTGGGCTCGGCTGGGCACGAACCAAGGGGGTTCCGGTGTCGGGTGGTGCGTCTGAGTGAGGGGGTTCGAGCGGGTGGGGGCTGGTGTCCGGAGGTGGCTCGTGGGTGGCGTGGACAGCGAGGAGAGAAGCAGCGCGCTGTGGGTCGACGATTCAGTGCTGCACTTTGCTGGTGGGCGCGTTGGGGCTGGCTCGAACCTGGCCACGTCCAGTCTCGGCGGGTGCGCCCAGGGGTGAGCTTGAGCGCGGCTAGGCCCTGGTGGCCGGAGGTGGCTCGACGTGGGGTGGGTGTGCAGCAGCGGGAGGCCGAGAGAGAAGCCACTGCTGGCTGTTGTACGTGGAGCGCGTGGTAATTCATTAAAAAAATAAATTTTACACGTTAAGCGGATTTTACACGTTAAGGAGTTTTTACATTTTAAAGCTATATATATATATATATATATATATATATATATATATACTTTGTGCACAAATCTGGATCGTCGATCTATATTAAATTGAGGGATAGGATGATGGCACGTGTATTGGGTGGTTTTAAAAAAAATATGGAAAAAAGGCCCAAACTCATCGTCCTTGATGGCTAGCACGTGGGAAATATGTGAACAAACCCTAAATCGTCCGTAATTTTCCTTTTATCATTCTGGAGTGAAAAAGAGGCGGTGGTGGGTGATCTCTCGGAAGAGGCTGATCGAGGTATGGTGAGGAGTGGAACGAGGCGGATGAGGGAGAGCACATCGTAGGCGTTTTTGTCGATGTATAGGAAGGGCGGTGGCAGAGGTGGTGCGGACATGGGCGAAGAGGAAGGCCGACGAATGGCTGTGGTGGCGAAGGAGGCAGAGATTCATGGTCGATAGGCAGCGGTGATTGGCGAAGAGGAGAGGAAGAGCTTGAATCCTCATTCTTTGCATCTGGCGGCAGTGGCAGAAGTAATGCCTCCCTTTTGTTCTCCAATTTCAATTATTGGCATATGCTCACAAAAAGAAGAGCTTGAATCATCATTCATCCGGTGGCTCTCCGTCCTTTGTCGGCACCAATTTCGGTGACAGTCTTGTCCGTCGTCTCGGCGTTTTCGACCTAATTCTCCTCGGCGCCGGCATCTTTGTTGTCACCAGCGCGGTCGCTCGATCAGGACGTCGGGCGAGGTAACATTAAACTCCTGCACACTCTGTATGGCAGTCGATGTGTTAGAAATTCCTGGAATCATAGATCATAGTCTCAATTTTGTCACATTATCATAGATCCTAGTCTCAATTTTGTCACATTTAATTGATGGAAATGTAATTTTCATTCATAATTTTAACCACCGCTTGGCTTGAATTGAGTAGGACAAATAATTAGTTTCATTGATTTTCATTTGATTTTTTTTCATTGATGGATAATGGATTACAATTAGTTTCATACTAGTTGGAGCATGATGTATACTGAACGCCGATTGTTACACAGAGTTAGCTACTCGGTTTCCCTGCGGTTGTCAGGGGTGCCTACATGTATACATATTCCGCTTTCAACGTGATCGGGCGGAAATGTGTTTCTTTAAAAATGAACATAATTTAAAAAAAAAACGTAGCGGGAAGAGTGCTGGGATCTGCACCCATTTTATTTGGTGGTTCCTAAGTTCACACTAACCCTTTTAAAAATAAAAAGAAATGTGGCAACGGGTAAGAGGGATAATTGAATTTTTTTCCCCACTGGGCCCCACTAATTTGGGTGCATTACACGCACACTTCAATGGAGTATTTGAGATTTGATGGCGGGTCCCACAAATTTTAAATCAAAATTAATTAAAAACTCACTTTTAATCAGGGTCATCCATTTCATCCATATCAACGGTTCATAATCTTGCATAAGGTACACCCTTAGGGGTGTGCACTCTGGAACCACACACTATATACCCTTCTATATATATATATATATATATATATATATATATATATATATATATATATATATATATAGAGAGAGAGAGAGAGAGAGAGAGAGAGAGAGAGAGAGAGAGAGAGAGAGAGAGAGAGAGAGAGAGAGAGAGAGAGAGAGAGAGAGAGAGAGAGAGAGAGAGAGAGAGACGGGTAATTTGTGCACACCTCTTAAGGTGTACTTTGTGCACAAATATGGACCCTTGATTTATTGAAAATAGATGACCATGATGATGCCACGTTAGCAGGGGAGTTTTAAAAAAATTGGGGAATAAAATGCCCAATTGCAATCTTTGAAATTGACTAGCGCGTGTATTTTAAACCGATTAAAACCGTAGCCCACACAAGCTATTTCATTCATTTGTTGGAGCGTGAATTCTCGGTGGAAAGTGAAGCGACTTTCAAGCCGGCGTCGAATCGAGTAGGGGTTGTAAGCGGCGGCAAATCGAGGAGCCCATGATGCCGGCAACGAGAAGAAGGTGGCGGCGATTGCAGGAAGCGGCGGAGGTTGAAGGCGGCGGCAAATCAAGGGGCACTAGAGACCGGCGGCGAGAAGTGGTAGATGGCACTGTTGCTAACCGTCGTTGTTGCTAACCATCGATGAACATGGCGACGGCGC
Source organism: Persicaria tinctoria (assembly GCA_037127255.1). Taxonomy (NCBI): domain Eukaryota; kingdom Viridiplantae; phylum Streptophyta; class Magnoliopsida; order Caryophyllales; family Polygonaceae; genus Persicaria; species Persicaria tinctoria. Next base: position 31,995,354 of record JBANSL010000012.1, on the reverse strand, counting down.
GAGCCCAGGCGAGACGGCGAAGGTTTGGCGCACAGATCCACTGGTCGGCGATGGCGAAGGCGGGCGATGCTTGGCTAAGGAGGGTCGATGACGACGGCGATGGTGATTTGTGCCCAAATCAATGTCGACGAAGTCTTGTTGCACAGATTCAGTTGTCGGCGGCGTCAGACGATGCTTGTCCTTCAGTTTGATTTTCCGATATCGCTCCCCCTTGGCCAAGGGGAGGGGTTGGGTGGGCGTAGTGGCCAAGGGGAGGGGAGGGGTGTGATTTGGATTAGTTTGTACTCCGTAATTTTTTTTTTTATTTCTTGGTGCTGGTTCAATTTGTGCAGACAGATTTACCAATTTTAATTGAAATCCGTCGATGGTGACGGGGTGGGCGGGTAGGGTTTTCGATTTGCATAATTTTGATTCATTATTATTCGTCTAGGGTGTTCGATTTGCATAATTTTGATTCGTTATTATTCGTCAATTATTCAGACGTATGTGTCGAATTTTGGTTACTAGTGGTAATGAGTTGGTAAATTATTCGGTGAAATCTGTTTTATTATTCATCAGAATATGTACTCTTCGGTTTGACAACATAAAACATGTGAGATATTATTCGGTGAAATATAAGGCATTATTCGTATAAATTGTAAGTATTATTTAGAGATTTAAAGTTTTGTTAATTGACAAGAAAAATTAATCATTATTCGGTAACATGTGACAAATTATTCAGTGGAATTGATAAATTTTGATCTAACGTAACATTATTCGGTAGAATGTGAAGCATTATGCGGTGGAATATATTGTCAAATTTTTAAACAAACGAAATTAGGTGAATATCCAGTGGAATTGATAAATTCTGAATATTTATTTATTGGAATATGTGTATGTCAAAAGAGAAAAAAATAAAATAAAAAATAAAAAATTACGAACTAATCCAAATCTTAAAAATAAAAAAAATAAACATTGGAAGTTGGAACTCACGCACCAAGAAGGAAAAAAGGGAGAGTGAAGTTGAGATTTGTGTGGGACCCACTCTATTTTAATTAAATAAAATCAAAAAATCAAAAAATCAGGATTAATCTCCACCTTCCATTTGTTTCATCCAATGGTCTACAAAAATGTGCACAAGATACACCCTAAGGGGTGTGCACAAGGGAACCACTCCCTATATATATATATATATATATATATATATATATATATATATATATATATATATATATATATATATATATATATATATATATATATATATATATATATATATATATGTTAGGTCTAGTGTAAACAACCCTTAATGTGTTTTGTGTTAACAAATTACAGCTATAGATTGAGGGAAAATGGATGGATGAGATTTTTCCCCTTTTTAATTAAATATATTATTAAAATAAAAAAATCCCCACTAACTGGGTTCCATAAGCGCGTGTTCTCTCTCCTGGGGTGCTTGCAATTTTTGCCTTCTTCTTGTGTAATTCATCATCAACCATAGCAAATCCTCACGATTTGCCTTTAAAATTTGAGATTGGTATCCTCACGAACCATTTTGTGATTGGTGTTGGTGTTTTTGTGGAATTTTAATTGAATTTTGCAATTCAATTCTTATTTTTATAAAAGTCAACTATTTGAGTTTGATTTCGAATTGCTCACCCAATTGGTGTTTGATCTAGCCTAGATTAATTAATATCGGTCGAAATTAATCGTAATTGAGGGCGGTGCGATTTCAATTATTTGATGAATCTTTGCTAAATACTCTTTGCAGCATTGATGAATAATTGATTGAAAGTGATAAATATATACTAAATTTTGCCGAATATTGATGACATCAACTTAGAAAATGGTGAAGATCAAAAACTTTGATGAATAATTGTGAGATTTTGATGAATATTCCTTGAATTTTACCGAATACTGATGAATACTTTTAATACTGCGATTACTCTGTGATGAATATTGCTAAGGTTGATGAATAATTATTCATTGTTTTGATGAATAATTGAGTGACTGAGGTGCATATTTCATAAATTTTGCCGAATATTGATGAATAGTTGTTGATGCCAATTAATCCAAAATTTCACAATTAATTGAGTGACTGTGGTGCATATTTCACAATTATTGATGAATAATTGAGTGATTGTGGTGCACATTTCACAATTGTTGTTGATGCCAATTAATCCAAAAAATTGTTACGTCAATGTGTTTTTGCATTCGACAACCGCCCTCAGCAGCAAAAATTTCATAGTTACAACGAATACTTGCTTCCCAACATCGAATAGTTCAATTGCAAATTACGTTTTCCAACCCATTACCTGCATCCATCACTGAGTTTCCATCCGATTTTCTTCTTCCTCTTCTTCACCGTCCTCTGATGAAAATCATCGATGTGATTTTCAAATATTTCAAATAGCAGATTAATTGGTGCAAATTGGCAAAAAAAAATCAACGCTTTCCCTAATTTTCTCACACCCAGTTTTAAGCATATAATTGTCTGCTTGCATCACACGCTCTACAATTGTGAGAGTGGAGCAGTTATATGGCTGGGTCCCACTTTTTTAATAAAAATAAATATTAAAATCTTTGATTAATCACAGTCTTCCATCTTCATCCAATCAACGTCTATTATTTGTTAACACAAAACACATTAAGAGTTGTAAACATTTGATCTGTCCTATATATATATATATATATATATATATATATATATATATATATATATATATATATAGAATAACTTTCCAATGCATCCATCTCTTACAATGCATCCATGAGACCGATTTCTAGCCATAAGATTGAATTCTAGTGGATGGATAAGATTGAAAGACCATATTAACATTTATGGATATTAATTAAAATTTATTTTAAAATTTAATTATCAATAATATAATGCCTTAAATTAAAAAATCAAAAGATTTTTCTCTCTCATATATCTTCCACCATTCTTGTTAAACGCTTACGTGACTAAATTGGTATATTCATTCATATGAATATATGAATAAATGAATATAGGATGAATATGAATATACCGGTTATGTGAAAATATGCAATTAATTCAATAAGAATATACAAGGTAAAAGACATGAATATACGAATATATGAATATGTATATTCATATGAATATGAAAGTTATAATAAATGAATATTTATATGAGTTATTAAGCAAAATTTTATATAATTTTTTTTTACAATGATACATAAACCAAATATTCATTTGAACATTATCCGAATATTCCGAATATTCATTTGAATAATTGATCATATTATCCGAATATGATCTGAATATTCATTTGAATATTCATTTGAATATTATCCGAATATTCATTTGAATATTATCCGAATATATGAGTTATTAAGCGAAATTCATTTGAATATAATTCGAATATTCATTTGAATATAAACCAAATATTCATTTGAATATTAAAAAGTTGGAAATTGAACAGCCGTTTAACTTTTTATTAATTAGGAGAAAAATAAGTGATTTGGAGAGAGAAAATCTGTTTCTTTCTTTCTTTATATATTTTTTTTATCTCTTTTTAATTCTTAATTGAAGATTATTCAAAAAACACATTTAAATCCAACCATTAATTCGTTATCATCCTACGGTTTAGGAGTGGTCTCACGGATGCATTGTAAGGGGTGAATGCATGTGAAAGCTCCCCTATATATATATATATATATATATATATATATATATATAAAGAGAGAGAGAGAGAGGGGGTGGTTCCGGTGTAAACACCCATTAGGATGTAATTTGTGAACACATCCAAACCCTTAAATTATTGAAATCCAATGGATGGAATTAATTACCAATTTTACTGAATTTTCAATTAATTGGATGGGGCCCACGCGAAATACAAAACCACTTTCCCATTCTTTGGTGTGTACCATGCACGCACAGAGGAAGGTGTTTTTTTTAATAATGAAAATGCGGTTTTTATTTTTTTATTTATTTTTCTTGGTAAAGTGGCCGGATGGTTTTATGGTTTTTTTTTTGAAAAATAATTTTCTAGTATAACTGGTAATATTTAGAATACGCGTATAGTTGCAACGAATAATCTATTCGTTTTCAACGAATAATTTACAAAATCATCCATATATCTACTACTAATTATTGTAATAGCAATGAATATTGACAAAATCAAATACTATTTGTAATTTGACCGAATAATTTACAAATAAATCCGTCAAATTCTTTATAATAAGTACGAATATTCTTTATAATCTCATCAAATAATTTTTATGTTGATACATATTCGATTTCAAAGATTATTCGTATTTAATAAGAATAATTTGTACATTATTCATTGAAAGAGAAAAGATTATTCGATAAAAATACATGAGTATTCGTTTGTATATTACCAATTATAGTTGGTAGTTACTTTTCCATAAAGGATGAATTGTTCTTTTAATTAACGAAATTATTCATCAATATATGATGAATTAACGAAATTATTCATCAACATTATTCATAGGGAATCGGAAGATTATTCGTATATATACACACGAAGTCGTGTGTGAGAATTGGGTGATTAGGAATTATATATGGTTTAATTGGTTTTGAATGAGTTAATGTCTTTATGAGATTATTCGTGCTAAAAGAGATATTATTCGTATGTATTGAAGAAATTATTCGTATGTATCGAAGTGACTATTTGTTTATTTATATTTTTTAGATGGCTCGACAATTGTTAGTATTTATTTATGGTCAATTAAAGTGATTATTCGTATGGATATGAAAGACTATTCGTTTCTACTAAAAAGAGATTATTTGTTTAACTAGAATATGTTAGATGGATTGACAGTTGTCAATATTTATTCATGTTCAACTAAGTGATTATTCGTACGGATATGAGAGATTATTCATTTCTTAAATAAAAAAAAGATAATTGATTCTTTTTTCCGATGAAGTTATTCAATTAGATTGGTTAATTACATACTTACATTAGAGTTGGAAAAGAGAACGCCATTTTTAAATTAAAAACATTAATTGGTGGGTCCTAACAATCACCCACTTTTTTTATTATTACTTATCGATTTTTTTTTAAAAAAAACTGTTTGTAACACACGCACATGCGCAAAGGGGAATGAGAGTGGGTGGGTTTGGTTGTGGTTCCCACGGTTTTTTTAATTAAAAAAAAATCAGAAAATGGGATTAAATCTCCACCCTCTATTTCACTCTATTTAAAGGCTCAGATTTGTTCATAAATTTTATCCTAAGGAGTGTTTACAAATGATCCTTCCTCTATATATATATATATATAGAGAGAGAGAGAGATTAATTAAAATCGAATTGGTTATAAATAACTTATGTATAAAAGGGTAAATATCTCATATATAAATTATTATTATAAATATGACTAAAAATCTAAAACATATCGACTAATGATGAGTTACAACTTATCAAGCAAAATTTGAATAAAATTGAAATTTCAATAAATAAAAGGTTGGTTTAACTAAAATTTATTTCATTTATCCAATTTGAGTCATGCGGTGGATTTGATATAAACTTGATTCAAGTGAACCTCAATTTGACGGAAACTCGATTCAAAACGAAATCAGGTTCAACCAAAAAAATTAACTCAATTTAAGCGAAACTCTATTCAACTAAAACTCCATTTGACCAAAAAACCATTTCAACTGAAACCCGATTCGACCGAAGCCTAGTTTGACCGAAGCTCGGTTCAACCGAAACCCGATTAGACCGAAACCCAAATGGACCGAAGCTCGATTTGACCGAAGCCCGGTTCATCCGAAACCCAACTTGACCGAAACTCGGTTAAACCAAAACCCGATTTGTCTGAAATCCGAAATTGCTCGATCAAATTGCAATCGAAAACCCAATTGTATCCGAAAAAATAATGCCCGATTGAACCCGACTCGACCCGAATTGTCATAACACCCGATATCAACCCGAGTTTGATTTGACCCAAAACCGAATAACCCGACCCGGCTTGCCCAATTGCCACCATGGGCCCATGAAATTTTGCATTTCAAATTTGACACGATAACTTCTCCCAAATTATCTCCAGAAGAGAGCACATATTCCAAAACCTCCTCCACAAAGAAGTTGAAATGATACATGGGGTTTGAGTCCCTAATGAAATCAAATATCTTGAGCTTCATAAAGGTGATCAAATGCTCAGTATTTAGGAGAGGAAAGGAGACTATATTAAGAAAGAGATTGCATGAAAGCAACTTCTATCATTTGAGATCCACTGATGAATGAAAGTGAATCAGAAGTTCAACACTTATGTACACTAAATGATCATTATGTGGTTTAGCAAAAAGGCATCAAATGCATTTACTAAGGCCAAGAAAGTGACAAAGTCACGTATATTGTAATGGTTCCAGAAGTAACTTCGAAACCAACAAAAATCAAGTGAATCTTAAATATATTAGAAGCATATGAAATCACTATGCTTTAAGTATATTATTCTCTGGATTCGGGAAGAGCCTATGAAAATATGATGGTCATCATGATGATTTTTAACGTTGACATGATTGTAAAGAGCTAGAAAGAAGCAACTCATACAAAGATGAATTCTTTAACAATGATTTTATTGGACCCGTAGTTCCAAAATTGGAAGATTTATCATCATTGGTTTTAAGTAGGTGTTCATACGAAACTGCAATAAACGAAATGAAGCTGCAAGATATAAAGCTAGATGGCTTGCATAAAAGCCCAGATTGGATGATATGAAAATATTTTCACCAGTAGTGGATATAATATTTGGTTGTCGATGAACCGACTCCAACTGTAATTGACGGGCATAGTAGTTGTATACTCAAATTGATAATTAATAAAAGAATATAAGTGAAAATGATCGATTAATTTGAAATGTTCGTAGCATCAATATAAAAGCATCGTCATATGTACACGATTAAGCTAAAGGGTGCTTATAGTACTTGAAGTATTGTGTAAATGGTGACAATTTATTGAGTCCTGAAGTATTATACACAACATTGTACTCTTTTCCTTAATCTTGGTTTTTATCCCACCAGGGTTTTCCAAGGTAAGGTTTTTAATGAGGCAACTTATACACCATCTATATAACATATACCTCGCACCAAACAATGAAGAGCACACTAGGTCCAGAAGTATATTATATTTGTGCATTGAAAGCAACTCATCACAAAAAACGAGGAAGTCTATTGCATCAAAGTCGAGTGTGATACATGAAGGCATTTTAACTTTCACACATCGAAGACAATATTCATAATCGACCATACAACTCATCAAGTCGGCATTATCAAGAAGTTTGAAGAGATTATCAGAATGAGAAAGTTGCAAGAAGAATGTTGAATTCATGGGGGAGAGCATACGCACCACACTCTTTTTCGCTTCGATCAGGTTTTATCCCACTAACTTTTCCTGACAAGGTTTTTAACGAAGTAGTATCATTAAAGCGTGTCAAAGGACATCTGTACTATTTTTCTCTTAGTCCTAGTTTTTATCCCATTGGGTTTTTCTAGGCAAGGTTTGTAACGAGATGGTTTCTAATGTTAGAGGTGTACATCCAATGAGGAGTGTTGTAATACTAATGGGTGGATTGTTCACCTCTCAAACCCTTCACCTACTCCCACCATGATGACACAAAATTATGATCGCTTTCATATTTCCTATATATATGGCTATGTACTCCCAAGACGAAGACACGAGAATAAGAGATCTCATCCTCCGTCTCTATTTCCTTTCTTCTTTATTATAACATAGTGCAAATTTTATCTTAATTATAAGGATTTTTTAAATTTACCTAAGTAAAATCGATCGGAAGATGACACATGTATTCAAGTCTCTTTTCTAGTATATGTAAAATTTATTTTATATTTATATATTTGAATTTAACATAAAAAATATAACTTATTTTGTTCTTTTTTATGTATAATTTTAATTAAATTATTCGATAATATCCTAAAAACTACAAGAGATTTGCAATTTATATTTTAGTTATTTAACCTAATTTGTATACCAAATCAAATTATATCCTCCATCATTTTTTATCTCTAAAAAATCAGTTAAAGTATTAAAAAAACTTTAGATTTCGTTAAAAAAATATAAGATTTCTCAACATATGCATACATTTTTTTAGCTGGGATCGTGGCAGTGTGTACGAGGCAACTCCATGTACGGAAAGATTTCGTAGTGACAACAACATGTTCCCTACAAAGTCAATATACATAAGACAACAATCCACGTTGAGAGACTAGACGCCATTACTTAGAAATGTTAAAAAAAGACCCCAAAAGATACCAAAAGATACATAGAGGACAACATTAGACTTGTTTAGGTCGAAGTCACAATGCACCACAACATCTTTTTCCTTATTCAGTACCGAGTTCAGACCAAAATTGTGCTTGACATTCAACTCAACATCTGCTTTGAATGGCATTGGTGATGTCTCAAGACTATCTTCATTGTCAGACGATGATGAGTTCAAATGAAGATCATTGTCACCTCCGTCGGTGGATAGAGCCATGTCGAAATAGGGAATCAGCTGAAGTACATTAAAAAATACCAGTACAAGAGGGGGAAAATCAATCAAAACCAAGTTCATAAAAAAAACGCTGACTGTACAAAAATGTTGAAAATAAGATCAAGAAAACATGCTCCTGTGAATGATTTACCTTAATTGATTGCATAAGCTATTTCTCCTTAGTAGTCCTCCCTTGATAGTCTTCTCCACCATTGGAGTGTATGAATGAGTGTAAGTAACAAATGGAGGGTTCCACCAAAAAAAATATCCTCCTAGGTAACAGATGGATGAGGGTGGGTAAATAAAAAGTCTAACCCTTTTCAAAATTCAAAGGGTTCCTAGATATTTTGGTAATTTCTTGAAAATATAAAAAGTGCTATTCAAAATCTTATATTTCTGATCAAAATAATAACCCTAAAAAATCAAACAAATTTGACCGGATGGAGTATAAATTAAAAATCTAAATATGTAGCTTCTTAAAAATATTTATAATATCATAGTAATGAAATTTGAAAACACATAAAATTATAATATATAAAACTTAAAAACAGAGAAAAACTATAAAACTTTTATATTGTCTCAAGACTTTATCATACAAGCAATTTATGATACTTCAAGAAATTAGAAAGACTTACAAAGATGCAAACTTTTCTTCAAATAAGTACTAAGAACTTGAAACCTGAAAGAAAGATTACAAGAGGTTTGAGAATTTAAGAGGCCAGGTTTTTGTGCTCTCTGATTTTTCGATGCCCCTTTCTTCAATCTGTATCCTTCTTTATATAGGCAAGAGTTGAGTTGCATTTGACGTCATTGCATACGTCTTTTGTAGTTCAACTGTAGGCATGTGATGGATCTATTCTCTGATGAAGTCTTCCTCCCCGTAGAAATGGCGGTATATGTCTCTTTGGCTTTTTGCAAATAGTACGAGTGAATATTAAAAGTTGGAATAGTGAATAGTTCATAGTAACTTTTGTTGTGAATAGTGAATAGTGACTGTGAATAGTTGTTTGTTGTCGTCTTTTCTATCCATCGGTATGCGTCCTTCTTTTGTTGATAGCTTGAGTGGTCTGCGGTCTGCTGATTACACTATATAAAACCTACTTACATAAATTTTTACATACACTCATACAAACACATATACTCATAAATTTTTACATAGGGTTAGTGTTTGGGTAACCCTTGGGTCAGTAAGGTCAAGATGAAAATTAGGTGAACAATTGAAATAGACCAGGCCATTGCACATGTTTGTCTGAATTATAGCTATTAAAGAGTCTTTGTAAGATTTAAGTCTATCATCTCTTAATGCTATAAAAACAGGAGTATCAATTCCTTTTCTAGCTAACGGCTTTATAGCAACTTCTATTAAACCTAGGTGAATATATCTATAACATTTTGTTTGATATTTATTTAATGATAAAGAGGATAACAATTCAAAATTGAGTCGGAATTCGCTTAAAGAGTTTCGAGTTCGATTTATTAAATTAAAGACGAGTTTTCCTTGAAATATCCGAATTAAATCCGTTTTAAATTCATTTTTAAATTTTCTTTTTCGAAAATTAGGATTTGAAAATCCGAGCTTTTTCAAAATAAAAGTTGGATTCTGCATAATGCCTTCCAAATCCTCCTTAAATAGGCAAAACTCTTCCTAAAATAAATCATAAAAAGATAAAAGAAGATAAAAATATATGTTCTTCCTAAAATATAAAACAAGATAAAAGATAGAAAATATCCTATGTACATCTAAAGCTCTTTCCTAAAATATCCCTAACAAGTGATCGGTCTAAAACCAACACCCCGCAAGCGTACGGTGTCAATTGTAGTAATCGAGTGTCGAATCTCAGGGACCGTGTGAATATCAATTGCAGAACCTCAACTAGTTTACTAAGCCAAATAGAATAACTGATTTTTGAAGGAATAAAGAAAATGACAAATTGCAAATGTTTGTGAATATATGATGAGAAACATTCCAGAGTCAGGGTTCACCACAACAATGCATCTTCGATAGATTATATAATTTTCATGCATGTACAAATTGAAAAGAACTATTTGAAGGTAAACTATCTAAATTCATTATCACTCAGCCTACGCATGTTGCAATAACTATGTCCATTTCAATTAATTACCACTCAGCTTGCGCTTGTTGTAGATTAATCAATCAAATTGGACTCATTAAACACTTAGACCCTAGCGAGCAAATTGATCAAACAATCGCAGGCGCGATCTACATAATCAATTCAAACCTAGGTTGTCTACGATAGTTTATTATCCTCAAGAGAATTAAATAGATTGCTCATAAACAATTCTCAAGTTCAATCCATGTTTTCCAACAACTTTGTCTATGTATCCAATCTCAATTCGCAGCTGGCGCATATTGAACATTAAAAGGATTCCAATCAATCATAGGATTAATCGGACTAAGCACTCATGGATCAAATCAAACAAATATATAATTCATTCAGGCAATCATACGCACATGTCTATCTCAACATCGTTGGGATCACCCCAACCCCAGAACAAGGAAATTAGCCAGACATGGATTCAGACACAATCAAAGAATTCATGATGAAAGAATATAAGACTAGATTAAAAGAACTTATTCTTGAATCCAGCAAAACAAACCTTCAAGAGAAAATCTCTCAAAGAGTCTCAAACTCTCAATGTCTGCAACTAGCGTTTGTGGAATGAAAATTGGACGTTTTTCTTCATCAAACCCTAATTCTCCATCTATATTCCTAAAAGAGATCTGAAAATAGTCCTAAAATAATAATAAAATATAATAAAAAGTCGTTTAACAAAATATAAAAGCGAATAAAAAATCCCGACTATCTGTCGCTGAAGAAAAGTATCGACTCGATACTTCAGAGTATCGAGTCGATATGTGGCTACTGTAAAGCCATATTTCACTCGAAAGGCACAGGTACCGAGTCGATAGTTGCAAGTATCGACTCGATATTTCGTGGTTTCCTTCTTTGCTCGTTGTTTCGACTCGGTACTTATAGGTTTCGAGTCTGAGTTCGCCTTGCTTCTTTGATTCTGAACTTAAAAGCTCTCTTGCCTCGACTCATGTCTCTCGAATGCTCTCTATGGACATACTCCGACTTCAAGGATCATCCTCGAACATGACTCATTCCTTGCTCATTTTACTTGGCTCGTTAGATATTCCAAAACATGCACCGAAACACCTGAAATTTCACACACACCATGTGTAGATCTCTATACTCGAAATAACACATAAAACACATAAAAACACATATAAAGTGACACTTAATAAACATAAAACCTACTCACAAGACACCTAAAATCACATAGAATAAGATGATATCAACAAGATAGAATCGGATAGAGATGAACACGGGCCAAATGCGTCTTTGTCAACATTGTCATCACGATCGCAACATCTTTCACCATGATGGTATCGTTCCCATCCCGAGACGGCAGCACTCCTCCACCCGGCAACATGCTCCAACACTTAATATTTTTCAGCTTCTTCATGCTCGACCATGACAATAGGTAAGCGTTGCGATCATAGTTATTATTCGTGGGAAAAGGCTTGATCGAATTAGTGTTGATGTCAACATGAAAGTTGTAGCTCTCGAAAAGAGCTTTCCAATGCATACTCATTATAATCGATTGGAAATAACATATCGATGTAGTTGAGGAAATGTGCGTAGAATTCGACCCCCTAGATCCTGCTTGTAGCGGGATATAATGATATTGTTGTTCTACTCATAATAGTCGATCGGACCACCAAGGTCTCCAGAACGTGTGTTGTAAGTTCGTCTTTTCTAGGCAACGACCCCGATAGATCTTCACTTGTTGTCCCCTTTCGACTCTTCTTTCATTCCATACATGCTTCAAGCCACGTTAGATCGATCTACATGTCCTGCAAATAACCATAAAATTGCGCAGATTCTGACTCTACAATATAATGGAAATGCATGCAATTCTACACTAAGACATGCTATATTCACATTGAATCTACGTTAAATAATATATTTCATATGCATACCTAAATACACTTTGTTATATGTATCAACCTTATCATAATCTTGCAATTTAATTGGTGGTTTAAAGTATTTAGTTTTACCCTTGAGTAGGTGACGCAGTAGGAAGTCGTGAAAGGCACGCAAACACGAGCTTTTTATAATAAAGAGTTCGCAAGCGTCGAAACCCTATGGAATATGTCTGTAATCCACCGGAAAGGGGCTTGGAATCCATCAAGAGATACAGAGAAAATCTCTCTTAAGTTTCAGTTAAAATATCAGTTGAAATATGAATAATGATTATGACTCAAGTCTACATGTGATTATATAAGAAACAAACCCTAGAAGGATAGAAAAGAATCTTATAAGATAAAAATCCTAAAATATAAAATATGGAAAGTCATAATTATCCTATAAACATTCTAAAAATACCTAAAACATTGAAATCCAAATTTGACTGCCGAAACAACCTTAAACAACCAAAATCGCCCATAGGTCGATCTATGCATAGTAGTGGGTATTGTTCATGGCGTGATTCCATATCCAAAAAGGTATCATAATAGACAATCGAACATCAGATATCCGAATTGAGAATTTTGTTGTAGCATGTAGAAATCTTCCTGCATTAGTCTCTTTCCACCTCAAAAGAACTCGACCTCTAGATGAAGGACCCATAAAGAGAAAACCTCTCTAAAGTTTCAATTGAAATATTAATAATGATTTTTTTAAATTAAAAATTCGAGTTCAGACAAGTTTTGTAAAGGCCCGGATTTTTAAATCTTAATTCTCGGAAAAAAGAAATTAAATATGAATTTAAATCGGGTTAACTAAAATTTCTTAAAATGAGTTACGGCAATATTTAGTTAAAATTTAAAATATGTTTTATCCCGCTTTCATACGCTAAAATTTAAAATAATATTTGGTGTTCATTATTAATCTCGGACTTGGAAATTTGGAAATCGTTTTTAGTTGGATTGGATAAGGTCGAGTAAACGGATTTCGGGATTCAGTTTTTGGCTATTTCAAATTTTAGAGTTGGGACCATAATTGTTTTCTCTCTTTTCCCTTCTTTTTCTTTCTTTCTTCCCCTCCTACTCATCCGAATTCAGAACCACCAGAAATAGCATACCTCTTGTTGTAGCATACCTCCCTCCTCACCTTGCTTTTCCTTATTTGTAGCAAGATGCCAAAATTGACCATGCCAAAATTGCCTCCCACACCATAGTCTTCTGCAGCAGATCTCCTCCCCTCCTAACTTTGATTTGTTAAACCCAGAAGCACACCCCCTTCATCCTCTTGTTGGAATCCAAGGCCACAAATCCTATCCTCCTCTCTCTCCCCTCTTTCTTCTTTATAGAAAAAAAAAAACAACCCACAAAACCATCCCTTTTCACCTCCTGGTGCCGCCAACAACATCCAAAACCACCACAAAAGCAGCCCTGGTGTTCTCCGGTTAATCGATTCAACACCCCCCATCGGAGCCTGTCTTTCGAAGCCGGAATCACCACCTACGCTTCACCTTGTACTCCATTCAACCACTTCTGATTTCCGACCACCAAGAGCTCCACTCCAATCAGCACCTCTAAAACATCCTCCCCGTCGTCTTTGCAACAGTAGTCGGAGCCCCGCCCTGTGTCAACGAGAGGAAGCCAAGATTCCACTTCCCGTCCGAGCAGCAGCGCCAGGCGCCAGCGCTCCTTCACCATCCAACTCCGCGCAGCAGCAGCTAGTGCCATATCCGACCCCCGACGTCCGGCGACGCCCAGCAGCCACCCAGGAGCACCCCGGGGGCGCCGCCGAGCCCCAAACCTCTCCATTTTCCACTGTTTTCACTGCGCAAGGTCGCCTTTCCGTTCTCGTTTTCGATTTTGTCTAATTACCTCGTAAAAGAGCACCTTTCACTCACTTCTCTCCTTCCCAGGCCAAGATCGCTTCGAAATCGAACTCCGGAAAAGCTTTATCGACTCCGACGGGGCGTTTTCCGGCGAGAACTCCGCCTCGGTGAGCTTCCTCTTCTCTTCTCCTTCCCTGTTTCCGCGTTTGAAATTGATTTTTCAATTCATGGTCGGAATCTCATTTCGGAACTCTGGGTGAAGACTCAGGTTGGACGGACCGCCGATTTGCCGAGCTCTCTCCTTCCTCTCCGTTCTCCGTCGCTCGTCTGATTCCAAGGTTGAGGGTGAGCCTTCTTCCCTTTCTTTCTCTGTGTGGGCCTATTTCTGGTCCGAATCCGGGTCCAAATTGGATCCTCCTCCATTAGTTTTCCTGAGATCCGGATCCATCTCTCCCTTCTTTCCTTTTCTTTTCGGGCCGGGTTCCTCTTTTCATTTCGGATTGGGCGATTTTGTTAGAACATGGGCCTTTCCTTTTGTTTTTGGGTTATATGGCTATAACTTTCATTACTTATATACTTATATATTTTATGAAAGAAATATTAAATAAATGGGAGATAATATATATTATTATTGTTAGTATTAATTTCTGATTTATGAAAATAAATTATAGTTTCCGTAAAAGTATTATACATATATATATTGAGTTGTTTTATAAAGGGAATAGTATTCGGAAATTGTTGTATTAATGGATGTTGTTTTAAAATGTGACCTTAAAAATGGATTTACTTGGTGGTTATTTTAGATAGATACTGTTGAACTAATTAAGACGCGATTTTTAAGCTTTCGGAAATATCTCTTAAATGATTTATTCTTGAAAACTAAAATGTCAGAATTATTTCTATAATATGATTTTGAGAGATTGATTTTAAGGTTTAAATATTTAATGGCGGGATTTGGCTAAGTACGATTTTATCAATGGGTTTGATTTGAAGAATGATTTTAGTTGATGTGATCGTATCGGAAAGGTTTTCATAAATGGTTTTACTCTCAATTGGTTTAAGGATATTGAGAACTCGGGTTCGTGTGTGTGAGAATGTTGGTTCAGTAGCTTATGAAAATGGCTTGATAATAGGTGTGTATTGCTTTTGGATTGCTTTGGACTTGCATTGGGCCCTTGCTTGTGTTATCTTGCTGTTCTGCATCTCCAGGTAAGTCTCTTCGGATCTTACTCAGATTGAATAGAGTTATTCCCTGCTTTAGGTGCATGATATACTAGGTGCTTGCATTCATGATCAGCATGCCATGTAGTACCATGATAGGTTGCATCGATCGTTGAGCATTCTATTTCTTTATGCGTATGTAAACAGAACGGCCGTTATCTGTGATAGTCCTAGAGTCTTTGCTAGGGTCATAGGGTAGCCCAGCCTCATCGGGTACCCTGAGTCAATCGAGTCATTAACTTCCTTATATTATGATATGCCTGCGGGCTTTATTGTGGAGCGGGTTAGGCATGCGTGCCCCCTGATTATGATGGAATGCATTCACGAGCTGGCCAGCCTCCACCAATCGGAATGTAACGGCCCAGGATTATGATTCCCGAGTTACGTTTCGAGGGATTAAACCCCTCGTTAGGACCTTGCGCCCCGAGTACAGGTTGAAGGTTTCAAAACCTACTTTAATGGTTTCAAAGGGGGATTTCATACCCAAAATCGAAGGGATCGTTGGAATCCCCGGGGAAGTCCCCTGTACCTGTCGTAAGTCTAAGCGTGGAAATCAGAAATAATGCGACTAGCGGAAATAAGTGTAATACAAGAGGGTGCCACGGCAGAGCCGGGTCAAAACGGAGTCTAAAGTGTAAATCCGAAAAAGTATAATCAGAGTCTGGTGAAGTCTATAACTCCAGCGCTCACTCTCCGCCGACAAAATGACCCGCGCAATAAGCAAACAACACCGATAGGATGAACCTAAATAATACCTAAAAAAATTGATATGGGGCGGGATCAGATCGATGCCCACTTTAGCTCTGCATCCCAACCATAAGCACACATATACGCTATACCTAATAAAGATGCTTCTAGATGCATGGCGGAATATTAACACACACTAACATGCTCCTAAGATCAAGTACATAATAATAATAAGGCCTTAGCACAGAATACCAAGTGGTATATCCCTCTCCTACCTCCACCCCTTCCGATAGGTGGAGACTGGCCAGCTCGTGAATGCATTCATTCATAATAGGGCGGCACGCATGCCTAACCCGCTCCACAATAAAGCCCGCAGGCATCTCATAATATAAGGAAGTGCATGACTCGATTGACTCAGGACGGGACCCGATGAGACTGGGACATCCTATGACCCTAGCAATGACTCTAGTTACTTCACAGATAACGGCCGTTCTATTTACATACGCATAAAGAAATAGGATGCTCAACGTAGATGCAACCTAGCATGGTACTACATGGCATGCTGATCATGAATGCAACACCTAGTATATCATGCACCTAAAGCAGGGAATAGCTCTATTCAATCTGAGTAAGCTCCGAAGAGACTTACCTGGCGGTGCAGAACAGCAAGGCAAGCATTATAATAGATTAAAGATCACCTAGATACATATCAGAACACATATATAAGTCTACGTCTAATCATCCAAGCACTCAAGCATATCATTCAACGAGAATAGCAACCATATCGCAATCATCGTTCCACCAAGTTCAACCATTCATCATATTGCCACATCCATGTATTTTCCATAATATATCCGCAAAATGATCCGCATATCACATATATCAAGTTCATCATATTCATCATATCTCGAAAGTATAAATTAACGCTACACAAGTCTAACACTTCACCATGCCATTAGTCAATCAATCGTGCCATTAGTACACACCAATCATGATATTAATCAACCATTCACATCAATCATGCTAGTTAGTCACAAATCATATAATTCCCGAGTTAGTTCCGAAACTGCTTTAAAATCCGAATCAACTAGTTAGAAATTCCGATCCTTGAAAACGCTCATCAAATTCCTTTTTTTCAATTTAACCCCAGTAATATACTTTTAAATCTCCAAGTCTCATAATATTACATTTCAAAACATCCTACTACCATCTTTAAGCCCCAATAGTAATATTTTCTATTTTAAATCTCAATAATATTATATATTATTTTAAGTACCATATTCTTTTAAACATTTTCATAAAATATTTCTAAATCCTTTAAAAATCTCAACCTTTGTTATTTTACAAAATCAGCCCTCTTGAAATCACCCAAAACCGATCCCCATTTTCCTTAAATTACCAAAACATTCCACTCCTTTTATTAAATCCCAAGATCGAATTAAATGGAAGAAATTAGGCCCACACTTATTCTCCCCTTAAATGAAAGATCTGATCCACTAAATAGGCCCAAAACCTTACTTTAAAGAAAATCGGATCCAAGGCCCATGTCCAAATGCAGATCCGGCCCAAGGAGGAAAATGAATCAAAGCCTGGTTTTTGTTTAAGTGAACCAACCGGTTTATTTTATTAATTTTCTGAACCGGCCAAAAAGAAAGGAAATGAACCCAACAAAACACTGTTCATCTTCTTCTACCCAAATCCGATGCCTGATTCGAAAATTGGAAAAGGAAGGGGAGAGGGGAGCTCGCCGGCGGCGGCTCTGCTCCGGATACTCAATCCGCCACCCACACACATACACGGACATGAAGAAAAGAAGGAGGGAGGAAGGGAAAAGCGCTCACCGAGGTTTCGAAGGTTCGCCGGAAACGCGTGTCGGCTCGATGGGGCTCTTCCGATGTCAAATCCAGGCCGTTCTCAGCCTAGGAAGAAGGAAGAGGGGTTAAAAGGGAGGATTTTCGCAGTTTGGAATCGAAAGGAGAGGAGGCGGGTCCTTACTGCTCGGAATCGAGAAACCAGAGGAGAGAGGGAGGCGGTGGCAGCGCCGGCCGCTCCAGGCGGTTCTGCTGCTGCTTCCGTCGTCGAGGGCGTGCAGGAGGAGTGTTGCTGTTGGTGGACCAGGATGGAGGAGGAAGAAGCTGTGGGAGGCTCAGTCCTTGCTCACGAAAATCAGGGGAGAGGTGCGGCTTGCAACTTGGCTTCACTGAAGACGAACGACGACGTCGACGCCGCTGCTGATGGAGGAGTTGTGGTGTGGTGGTGAAGACGAGGTAATGGTGGTGCCCTTGTGGTGCTCGAATGGCAGAGGAGGAAAGAGGAGAGGTGGAGGTCCGGAGGTGGCGTGGGTTTGGTACTGTATTTCAGTAGTAGGAGGAGAAAGCTGGAGGCGTGGGTTGTGCAGGCTACACAAATAGGAGGGGGAGAAGGTAGGCTGCAGTCGTTGACGTGTGGGAGCAGCAAGGCAAGGGCCTGCATATACCCGAGTCAGGCAAAAAGGAAGGAGAGAAATGGAGGAAGGCAGAGAGGAGGGGATCTGGATTTGGAAAACAGACAAAGGCATCCAAGAGGGCAGAGAAACAGTGTCGAGAAGAGGGGTAGAAGTGGTCCCAAAATATATTTTAAATACCCGGAAAATAAATGTGAAAAGACGGAATTGCCCTTCAAAACTTCAAAATTTGTTCGGAATCCGCTTCGTGAGTCTTAAAATCCGAGTTATCGAGTTTTTCGTTAAATTTCACCTTTAAATTCATTTTGATTTTCCTTTTCTATGAAAAATTAGGATTTAAAAATCCGAGCCTTTACATCATCCACCTCTAAAAACAAGTCTCGTCCCGAGACTAAAATCATTTTAAAGTAGGGGATGAAGTTTGAAATAAGTGAGTCCAAGGATCATTCCATCGATTTCGAAAGTGCCTCATAAGTGCCCCTATGAGGTTCTCACAGTATCGTTG
Source organism: Persicaria tinctoria (assembly GCA_037127255.1). Lineage (NCBI taxonomy): Eukaryota > Viridiplantae > Streptophyta > Magnoliopsida > Caryophyllales > Polygonaceae > Persicaria > Persicaria tinctoria. Next base: position 31,976,225 of record JBANSL010000012.1, on the reverse strand, counting down.
CCATGATCACAATATCCCTGATGGATCGTAGCGAGAATGTGATATGGGCCCTTACCACATCCTTACCCCAACTTCTCAGTTATATCATAACTCGAAAAGCATCATTGCATCTCCACTAGGTCTTAGCAAGCAATCTATAAGGGCCCCTATAAAATGCTTGTATCCACTTCGTGGGGTGTCATAATGCAAGCTCGGTTAGAAAATTTCAAAAGGGGTTCCTTAGTTTGAAAAGGATTAGTCTCAAAATCATTGAAGTGCTCGATCGCGTTCAATTTTTCAAAATCCAAGTTAGTCATTTTTTTAACATTATTCAAAATCCCTTAAACCGATGTTAGTCAAGCAAGTTTCAATCTCATGAGGTGGAATCATCCGCCTCTAAGGGCTAATCCAATATTTCCTTCCTAGGTTCCAAGTTAGAATCACATTTCATAAATTCAATTCTAGCATCCTAGCAATTCCAATTCAAGGCATCATATATCATAGCAATTGTCTAACATAGCAATCGTATCTCATTCATAACCAGGTCATACTCACGTCACGGACAGTTACATACCATAGCATATCTAGGATCTTATCGTACAAGGTAGGATTTATCACATCATCTCACAAAACTACACATCGTATCATCAGATAAGCACGTCATATCCGTCGGATGAGCACATCATATCAATCACATAACCATATCATACTCATGTTAACTACCAAGCGTCATCGCATTAGAGGCAAACAAATACTTCCGTACACTAGCATTTTATCGAGTTCATGGGCTAACCATGTTATTTCTAACAATTCAATATCGCCTATGGCAATTCATCAGGGAATCAACATCGTCTAAGCATATAATTTGCACCATACTCGACCCCAAGTAAAGCATACACTATATCAAATCCTCAAGAGACCTTGTCTACAACTACCAATCACGACGAGACACGACCACTACTCATCATCACTTGCATCAAGATCAACCTTACCTAGGTCTACCAACTCAATCCAATACTAGTTCTAAATACCATTGCATTCCGCCTAACGTACAATCTCTCTAGTCTCATAACTATCCGCAATTCAAGGCCAATTACCCCAACCAACTACTAGGGGTCCCAATTCCCATGCCATCAAGCCATCTAAAAACCATCCCACTTCGACATTCTGACCTCAAATCCTACTTGACCACCTAAAACCATATCTCGGAGTTCCCAATCGCACAATTCCCTTATTCCGACAAGCTTAACAACTCGATCAACAACCAAGACTCTCTATAAGGCACACCCTCATCCTAGGAGTCCTCTACCAGTCCCATCTCGCATTCTAAGAGAAATCTCAAGCTCTCGACTCAATCACTCTCACGATCGATCTAGGTGCTCCTTAAAAATCTCGCTTACTCTCCCTAGGTTCTCAAGACTCTGCCTGACCATTATCTCCCAAAGAGAGATCTCGAATACTCTTGTTAACATGATCACACTGCCCGTACCACTAATCACTCTCACTAGCCATCCACCTCTAAGAACCCAACTCATACCGACCATCTCACACCCTACACTCCCATCCTTATTCTCGACATTACCGACACAAGCATCCTACCTTGCTAGAATCCACTCAACCGCCTACTCTCGACAACTCTAACGCAGAAAATTGTCTAGTGCTAACTCATAACCACGTATCACCGAGTTCCTCATCACCCGCGCCTATCCTCAATGACCAATCACAACTTCCACCTACTTGTCCCATTTCAGTTCTCATGAAACCTGAACATCCACGATTCCTCGACCGACCTATTCTAGATCCCCGTCTCAGCATATTCCCAAATTTCCTCATTCCAAATCTTACTAAACCTTAACCATTCGAAATCCACAATTTGTCCTACTCTAGTTCCTCATCTCTTCATATTCATAAATTGCCTCAAGCTCCTACTCCTTAACCATGAGACATTACCGTCCAAAGCCCTCTTTTACCGATCATCATTTCCGTAAATCCCTAAATCATCCTCATCCGAATTTATCAAGTACCGTAACTTCGCCAAACCTTCTAAAACCAATTCCCCTAACGTTCTCAATGCATTCTGCCTTGCCTAGTACAGTAGTACCTAAATCCATGCGCAAGATCTCCCTATCTCAATCTCAAGCCCACAGTCTTACTATAATCTCAACGACACTCTTGCCTAGCTACCAGTCCCCCCCTCGAAAATTCACCTCACATCCTCGAATGCCTCAATAGCCACAATAACCTCCACTCATAAATCCCGATTCATTCCCTATAATAAAATCCTCCAACAACGCATCTAGAATCCTTCACCCCTGTATTCTCCAAGTACTACCAATTCTATCCAACCATCCCCCAAATACTCATCACACGTACAGTCCTGACATGAACAACCTAATATCCAAGATTGATAATTTCCCAAGCAACCTCATACTACTCTTCCTTAGCGATTCCTCAACCTCAAACCCTTACTAAGACCGCTCCCAATCACCGCACCTACAACCTAGTCCCAATTCCTACGATTCCTTAGACATCCCTTAACTAATCATCCTCAAAACCGCCCACGATCCTCTCCTAGACTACCTGGACATAACACTTTCCCTCAAGAATCCCCCAATCAACTCCTAGCTCACCTATCCACCTCTAGAACTACACTACCGCACACGCTATCGCCTTACTCTACCTCTAACGAAGACCTCTCCCTCAGAATCTCCCATATTGGCTCCACTCCTCACCTAAGACCTACCTGGAAGCTCAATTGTACCCACTAACCACTATCTCCGACACGTCCCAACTCACGCGACTCTACTTAAACTAACACATTCTTCCCGTACCCCATCTCACATAACCAACTACCAGAACCAAGGACCTCGAACCTACTTGCCACTTTCCGACCCATTCACCAAGGAATCACTCGACTCATGCCCAAGAAGAAAACACCACTACATATATATAGCTCATAATCGATTTACTAGCAGGTCAGTACACTCAAGCATCAAGATACATCATCGCAAGCACAAGTTAGTGAGGTCACCATTCACTACTGGTTCGACATATCTGCCACTACCAATCTCATCATGTCATTTCTAGGCCTATCACACACCATCAATTCCGACAAACAAGAAAATTTGTGCTTTAAATTAAGAATGCTCTTCCTCGAATCAGTTGGGAGGATCCTGCTCACGTCTGCCATCCTTGAAGCCTATCCATTCTTTTTGCCATCGGTGACGTCGTTCTTGGAGTCTATGGGTCATGGACCCACCACGCTTCCGTTGCACCGCTCTGGTGCCACTCGACTGCTCGTTTTCTCTTCTATGTCGACGTCCATCAAGGGGATCACGAGGGGTTAGAAGTCACGGAGATAAGGGAGGGCAAGGGAGGACAAACCGATTTTCTTAAGAATTCAAACACAAACCAGGACTAGAGATGACGAGACTCAAGACAAGACACAGACTCAAGAGTTACAACAATCCCCTTAAGGTATTCTATAAGTTTACCGGTGCGCATGGCAGTCACAAAATATTGCAATCATATCATTCCACACTATCATGTACCTATTAAAGGAATAGCGTCCTATGCATCCATAACATTTCACACAATCAACTTTACATGCACACGGGACTAGCTAGCGACCTATCGTCTCATTCACTAGTCATGCTCGATATATATTAAGATCATATATGTACAAACCGATAATAGACATATACAGGATGAATTATGTATGACATAGCGGGCATTGTAAAATGTCACAAGTATGATTCATCACTCATTTTAGGAACACGCATAAACAGATCGAGACAATGCGAAGTCAATTACGAGCATGTTCAGAGGCACCCTAATAATCATGCTAGAGGATATGGTAAGGTCATTTGGACATAGTAACTATCACATCAAATATAACCATGTTCATATAACAAGACAAGATGGCACACAATCATGCGAGGGCCTATGATTAGAAGGCATACGTCCTACATGGTAATAGAAACACTCATTAAGCATATACAAAGTCAACAAGGTTCAATTGATTAACTTAGCATGCTAGGAATTTATTTCACATGATACTCGTACAAGGGGGTTGACCACACTATCATGAACCTAATTCAATGGAGAGTAACTATCATGGGAATTCGTACATTCAACATATATATTCATCCATAAGTGTAATCATGCAAGATATATGGTAAATCATGCTGGAATATACTAACACATCATGTCATACCGTCACAAGGGGGCCACTATTATAACCGGACAGGATTCTCTAAGGGCAATCACCGACTCGTTACCCTGTTTCCCGTGGGATGCTAGTATGACTCGCACGATAGGACACAAGGACATTCATGCTGCTTCCTAGAGGTGAGGGTAGAACTCGTGCTTAGACTCTTGCAAAAAGAAGACATGGTGAACCATTACAAAGGATCGAAAGGGATGACTCCATAGGAAAACTCACTCCTAACTCGAAACTATTCCAGTCATCCCCACCAACTGACATACTCAGGTAACCCTCACACCCAACACGATTTTCGAAGGTAATTGGTTGAGCAACCCAAATTTTCCGTGGAAGACACCAACCTCGAGTACGAGACTCGGTAGAAGCATAGATGGTGGGATACCAAACAGGACTCGAAACAGGAGGGCAGATGCTCTTCGACCCTTGCTAACATGCCCAAATGTTTTGATGGGACGATTGACGGAGTCATAATCATCAAGGGGTTTGAATAAGGGAAGGGCTATCTTGACAAGAAGGGAATTCTGACAACATAAGGACAAGGTTTCCTCCCACTATCCCGTTTACACTTTCAACACTCATTCAAGTTAAGGCACACCGATTAGTTCGCTATCCTACGCACAATAGCACTCAACACGGAAGCAATTAATTAGCAAGATTAATATGATCCTCTTCAAGGAGGATCGCCCTCGGGCCCAATTGGATATAATGCACACAATCACAGAGACGATCTATGCTGTCCTTCGAGGGACGGCCGACCGGAGGGGCAAACACCTCACAACCTCCTAACCCATGTTCCTCCAACCTTCAGGTTCCTTGGAGTCTTCAAATCCACCTGTAAAAGAACAAGCTATATTTTGCCTACCCATTCCCAACTACATCCAATAGGGATGGTCTAGCGCCTTTACTACCCCATCGTTTCCTTTCTCTCTCTCTCTCTCTCTCTCTCTCTCTCCTTTTTTTTTCGATTACCGGATTTATTGAGTCAAGTTCACATTTAGTCCATTTGAGTTAATCGTATTAAATTCATTTTGCCCTTTCTAAAACATTTGGAAAACCATTTGAAAACCTTGGGCCATTTTCAAAACCACTTCAACCTATCATACTCGGTTTGCACAACCTCAGCTCTGATACCCTTTTGTAACGGCCCGGGATTATGATTCCCGAGTTACGTTTCGAGGGATTAAACCCCTCGTTAGGACCTTGCGCCCCGAGTACAGGTTGAAGGTTTCAAAACCTACTTTAATGGTTTCAAAGGGGGATTTCATACCCAAAATCGAAGGGATCGTTGGAATCCCCGGGGAAGTCCCCTGTACCTGTCGTAAGTCTAAGCGTGGAAATCAGAAATAATGCGACTAGCGGAAATAAGTGTAATACAAGAGGGTGCCACGGCAGAGCCGGGTCAAAACGGAGTCTAAAGTGTAAATCCGAAAAAGTATAATCAGAGTCTGGTGAAGTCTATAACTCCAGCGCTCACTCTCCGCCGACAAAATGACCCGCGCAATAAGCAAACAACACCGATAGGATGAACCTAAATAATACCTAAAAAAATTGATATGGGGCGGGATCAGATCGATGCCCACTTTAGCTCTGCATCCCAACCATAAGCACACATATACGCTATACCTAATAAAGATGCTTCTAGATGCATGGCGGAATATTAACACACACTAACATGCTCCTAAGATCAAGTACATAATAATAATAAGGCCTTAGCACAGAATACCAAGTGGTATATCCCTCTCCTACCTCCACCCCTTCCGATAGGTGGAGACTGGCCAGCTCGTGAATGCATTCATTCATAATAGGGCGGCACGCATGCCTAACCCGCTCCACAATAAAGCCCGCAGGCATCTCATAATATAAGGAAGTGCATGACTCGATTGACTCAGGACGGGACCCGATGAGACTGGGACATCCTATGACCCTAGCAATGACTCTAGTTACTTCACAGATAACGGCCGTTCTATTTACATACGCATAAAGAAATAGGATGCTCAACGTAGATGCAACCTAGCATGGTACTACATGGCATGCTGATCATGAATGCAACACCTAGTATATCATGCACCTAAAGCAGGGAATAGCTCTATTCAATCTGAGTAAGCTCCGAAGAGACTTACCTGGCGGTGCAGAACAGCAAGGCAAGCATTATAATAGATTAAAGATCACCTAGATACATATCAGAACACATATATAAGTCTACGTCTAATCATCCAAGCACTCAAGCATATCATTCAACGAGAATAGCAACCATATCGCAATCATCGTTCCACCAAGTTCAACCATTCATCATATTGCCACATCCATGTATTTTCCATAATATATCCGCAAAATGATCCGCATATCACATATATCAAGTTCATCATATTCATCATATCTCGAAAGTATAAATTAACGCTACACAAGTCTAACACTTCACCATGCCATTAGTCAATCAATCGTGCCATTAGTACACACCAATCATGATATTAATCAACCATTCACATCAATCATGCTAGTTAGTCACAAATCATATAATTCCCGAGTTAGTTCCGAAACTGCTTTAAAATCCGAATCAACTAGTTAGAAATTCCGATCCTTGAAAACGCTCATCAAATTCCTTTTTTTCAATTTAACCCCAGTAATATACTTTTAAATCTCCAAGTCTCATAATATTACATTTCAAAACATCCTACTATCATCTTTAAGCCCCAATAGTAATATTTTCTATTTTAAATCTCAATAATATTATATATTATTTTAAGTACCATATTCTTTTAAACATTTTCATAAAATATTTCTAAATCCTTTAAAAATCTCAACCTTTGTTATTTTACAAAATCAGCCCTCTTGAAATCACCCAAAACCGATCCCCATTTTCCTTAAATTACCAAAACATTCCACTCCTTTTATTAAATCCCAAGATCGAATTAAATGGAAGAAATTAGGCCCACACTTATTCTCCCCTTAAATGAAAGATCTGATCCACTAAATAGGCCCAAAACCTTACTTTAAAGAAAATCGGATCCAAGGCCCATGTCCAAATGCAGATCCGGCCCAAGGAGGAAAATGAATCAAAGCCTGGTTTTTGTTTAAGTGAACCAACCGGTTTATTTTATTAATTTTCTGAACCGGCCAAAAAGAAAGGAAATGAACCCAACAAAACACTGTTCATCTTCTTCTACCCAAATCCGATGCCTGATTCGAAAATTGGAAAAGGAAGGGGAGAGGGGAGCTCGCCGGCGGCGGCTCTGCTCCGGATACTCAATCCGCCACCCACACACATACACGGACATGAAGAAAAGAAGGAGGGAGGAAGGGAAAAGCGCTCACCGAGGTTTCGAAGGTTCGCCGGAAACGCGTGTCGGCTCGATGGGGCTCTTCCGATGTCAAATCCAGGCCGTTCTCAGCCTAGGAAGAAGGAAGAGGGGTTAAAAGGGAGGATTTTCGCAGTTTGGAATCGAAAGGAGAGGAGGCGGGTCCTTACTGCTCGGAATCGAGAAACCAGAGGAGAGAGGGAGGCGGTGGCGGCGCCGGCCGCTCCAGGCGGTTCTGCTGCTGCTTCCGTCGTCGAGGGCGTGCAGGAGGAGTGTTGCTGTTGGTGGACCAGGATGGAGGAGGAAGAAGCTGTGGGAGGCTCAGTCCTTGCTCACGAAAATCAGGGGAGAGGTGCGGCTTGCAACTTGGCTTCACTGAAGACGAACGACGACGTCGACGCCGCTGCTGATGGAGGAGTTGTGGTGTGGTGGTGAAGACGAGGTAATGGTGGTGCCCTTGTGGTGCTCGAATGGCAGAGGAGGAAAGAGGAGAGGTGGAGGTCCGGAGGTGGCGTGGGTTTGGTACTGTATTTCAGTAGTAGGAGGAGAAAGCTGGAGGCGTGGGTTGTGCAGGCTACACAAATAGGAGGGGGAGAAGGTAGGCTGCAGTCGTTGACGTGTGGGAGCAGCAAGGCAAGGGCCTGCATATACCCGAGTCAGGCAAAAAGGAAGGAGAGAAATGGAGGAAGGCAGAGAGGAGGGGATCTGGATTTGGAAAACAGACAAAGGCATCCAAGAGGGCAGAGAAACAGTGTCGAGAAGAGGGGTAGAAGTGGTCCCAAAATATATTTTAAATACCCGGAAAATAAATGTGAAAAGACGGAATTGCCCTTCAAAACTTCAAAATTTGTTCGGAATCCGCTTCGTGAGTCTTAAAATCCGAGTTATCGAGTTTTTCGTTAAATTTCACCTTTAAATTCATTTTGATTTTCCTTTTCTATGAAAAATTAGGATTTAAAAATCCGAGCCTTTACACGGAAGGGGTGGAGGTAGGAGAGGGATATGCCACTTGGCATTGTCTTGGGCCCTTTACAGTTATTCTGCACATTATTATGAGCTAGGAGCATGCTAGTGTGTTTGAATTTCGTACTGCATTAGAGCATCTTTATTAGGTATAGCGTATATGTGTGCTTAGGGTTGGGATGCAGAGCTAAAGTGGGCATCGATCTGATCCCGCCCCATATCAATTTTTTTAGGTATCCGTTGTGCTTACTACTATTGATGCTGATTTGAGTCCATGACCGCTGGGTCTAACATGACGGAAAGAGAGAGTTGAGATTCCAACTTCACCAATTTAATTACAACTCGAATTTCAATGGTTGATCATATTTTGACCCGGCTCTGCCGTGACACTTGTATCTTTACTTTGCTTCCGATTTACTCCCGTTGAAATGGATTTGCGACATAGTCTTAGGACAGGTTAAGGGTACCCAACGGCCCTTCGAGGTGTTTAGGGTTGAAATCCCTCTTTCTATTAATCTTAAAATGGGTTTGAAACCTCGACCCGTACCTGGATTGCAAGATCCGAACAAGGGGTTTTATCCCTTGAAACGTAACCCAGAAATCATAATTTTGGGCCGTTACAAGTTTGAAGCTTGAGAGGCCGACAATGAATAATGATTATTACTACAACCTACATGTGATTATATAGGAAACAAACCCTAAAAAAATCTTAGAAGATAAAAAATTCTAAAACATAAAATATGGAAAATCATAATTTTTCTAAAAATACCTAAAACATTGAAACCCTAATTTCACTACCTAAACAACCCAAAAGGGGCGAAATCGCCCATAAATCACTACAAATTAATGTGTCTTATTTGTGGCACGATTCCCTGTTTGAAAATGTATCATAATAGACAATCGGACATCAAACACCCGAATTGAGTATTTTGTTGCAACATCTAGAAATACCCATGCATGAGTAGTAGAACTGTTACCTAAGAGCATGGGCATCGGAGTGTCTTAATTGCAAAACTAAGAAACAAATTATTAAAATATTCCATCTGCCACATTTAAAGGTAAAGAACGATTTGAAAGGTTCACTTGGTAGAAACCCTTAAACACGGGTGGTTTTCTATGCAAGTGGGGCCTACTTCTGAATTTTTCAGAAAAAACAAAGGGAAAGGGGGAAGAAAGAGGTGAAAAGGCTGTACCTCTTCTTTTTTTTTCTTTTGATGAAAAAAAGATGCTTTTTTGAAGCCACGGGTGGTCTCCCTCCTCCTTCCCAATTCATCCAGTATTGTTTTCAATGTACTTTTTTTTGTTATAAAATATCCCAACATTTTTTATATAAACAAAGGTTAATAATTTCGGGCACACAAATAAAAAAAACTTTTAATATTTTTTTCATTCATAATTTTTTTAAATATATCATTAGATACCAATATTATATTATGTTAAAAAAGGAAAGAAATTTTAAAATGAAATAAACTCAATATATTTATAGTTAATTAAATTATTTAAAAATGTGCATGCATATTAAAGATAAAATTTATATGATTGGTAGCATTGATTGTATGCATTGGGAATGGAAAAATTGTCCAACTGCATGGGCAAGCCAGTTCTCAGGGAAAGAAGGAAAACCAACTATCGTGCTTGAAGCAGTAGCATCATACGATCTATGGATTTGGCATGCCTTTTTTGGAACACCAGGTACGTGTAATGATATCAATGTTCTTGACCGTTCTCCAGTTTTTAATGATGTGTTGCAAGGTTTATCACCACCAGTCAGTTTTGTTGTGAATGGTCATGAGTATAACATGAGTTACTATCTAACTGATGGGATTTACCCACCTTGGGCGATCTTCATACCATCAATCACACTCCCACAAGGAGATAAGGCAAAGTTGTTTGCTCGACTTCAAGAAGCAACTCGCAAAGATGTAGAGCGCGCTTTTGGAGTACTACAAGCTCGATTTGCCATAATTAAGAACCCAACTCTTGCTTGGGACATCACTTTTGTTGGGAAGATAATGAGAGCATGCATAATATTGCACAATATGATAGTAGAAGATGAGCGAGATACATATAGTCTCAATTTTGATTTCTCTCATTTTGATCATGCGGAGGATAACGATCCATCATACTCTATTGCTCGACCAACTCCAATGGAGAAGTACTTGGAAAACCGAATGCGGCTTCGAAATAGAAGCACACACTACCGACTCAAAGAAGATTTGGTTGAACACATATGACAAAAATTCAGGCATGCTTATGTTTAGAACTTTTCATATAATTTTATTTATTTATTAAAATTATACACATTTATAGCATATATATAATTATTTATTTATTACAAACATAAATAAAATAATAAATAAATGCATTATATAAATATTATTAGTATACATTATAAATATTACTATTATTATATCATGTTGGGAAATTAATAATAATAAAAAAATAATGTGAGTGAAATAGTATAATGGGTTGTTAAAATGATAAAGATGAGAGAGAAAGATAAAAAGTGGAGTTAAGGAACCCATGAGGGTTCGAGGGATGTGGGTGAAAAAGTATAATGGGTTGATAAAATGTTAAAGAGGAGAGAGAAAGATAAAAAGTGGAGTTAAGGAACCCAAGAGGGTTCGAGGGATGTGGGTGCTCTAAGTCGAGTAGCTCGAGTCCGGCTCGTGCTCCACTCGATAAAAGTTCCACTCAAACTCATTCATTTTCTAAACATGTCGAGTATGAACACCTTTCTTAAGCTCAGTTAACTCGATTTAAGCTCGGATTTTGTGAAATTTCTAAAATCTATATCTATATCTATATAAACTCTTAATTTAGAAGAGTTTAGGATGATGTGTCAAGCTTAGAGGAATTTTAGGAGTCTTGAACAATCATTTTTGTTTTGCCATTTTTCTTTGATTTTCTTTAATTCTAATTTTTTCTTCTTTTTTTCCCTTTAATTCTCTTTTTGCTTTAATTTTACTAACTATCTATATCTATATAAACTCTTAATTTATAAGCGTTTAGAATGATGTGTCAAGCTTAGAGGAATTTTAGGAGTCTTGACCAATCATTTTTTTTTCCATTTTTCTTTGATTTTCTTTAATTCTAATTTTTTCTTCTTTTTTTCCTTTAATTCTCTTTTTGCTTTAATTTTACTAACTATCTATATCTATATCTATATATAAACTATTAATTTATAAGAGTTTAGGATGACGTGTCAAGCTTAGAGGAATTTTAGGAGTCTTGACCAATCATTTTTTTTTTGCCATTTTTCTTTGATTTTCTTTAATTCTAATTTTTTTTCCTTTAATTCTCTTTTTGCTTTAATTTTACTAACTATCTATATCTATATCTATATAAACTCTTAATTTATAAGAGTTTAGGATGATGTGTCAAGCTTAGAGGAATTTTAGGAGTCTTGACCAATCATTTTTTTTTGCCATTTTTCTTTGATTTTCTTTAATTCTAATTTTTTCTTTTTTTCCTTTAATTATCTTTTTGCTTTAATTTTACTAACTTCTATATCTATATCTATATAAGCTCTTAATTTAGAAGAGTTTATGATGATGTGCCAAGCTTAGAGGAATTTTAGGAGTCTTGACCAATCATTTTTTTTTGCCATTTTTCTTTGATTTTCTTTAATTCTAATTTTTTCTTTTTTTTTCCTTTAATTATCTTTTTGCTTTAATTTTACTAACTATCTATATCTATATCTATATATATAAGTTCTTAATTTAGAAAAGTTTATGATGATGTGTCAAGCTTAGAGGAATTTTAGGAGTCTTGACCAATCATTTTTTTTTGCCATTTTTCTTTGATTTTCTTTAATTCTAATTTTTTCTTTTTTTCCTTTAATTATCTTTTTGCTTTAATTTTACTAACTATTGGGCTTAATTCAAAACATTGATCTTAGTCTAAATTATAATTTTAGTATTTTTTTTTCTTCTAAAAAAACAATGTGATTAATTCAAAATATAAAATTAATAATAAGAAAACATAAAATTAATATTAGTAGTCTATATCTATATATATCTATATACACTACTTTAATCGTTTTCTCAACCCATGAATTTTATTCAAAATATTTAATTATCTGAACTTTTACAATTATGTTATAATATTAACTAGTCTTATGTCCCGCACGCTTGTGCGGTCGTCTCACGAAAAAATGACAAAGTTATAAGATTTTTTTTTAGATCCTTTCCAGTTCAAGTGGGCTTAGCCCACTCTACATCTGGATCGGGTTACTGTAGGCCCATTAAGGGGTTGACCCTCCCACTCACAAGCGTCTCCATGTTTCCACGGGGATTCGAACTTCGAACCTCGAGGCATGGGATGCAGCCCCATAACCACTACACCAACTTGTGATTGGTAAAGTTATAAGATTTTAACGTTATGGTATTTTAATCAGTAATTTTTTATTGAAGATACAACGTACCAACCAATTTTTGAACTTATATATATAAGCTAAATAATTGTAAAATTTAGGTTAGGGTTGATCATGAATGTACCCATGTATTGTGTGATTTAGGATCGATCATGAACCGTCAGCATATTTGCATTTAATATTTATTTGTTGTGATAAGATTTTATTATTTTATAGATAATCAATTAATAATAAATCTTATCATTAGATATAATGAATTATCGTTACTAATCTAAATGACTAAAGATAAAAATAATTGAAGAAAAAATATTTATAAAATAATTTTAGTAAAAATGATAGATTTTGTAACCACTTAAGATATGATGTTGAATATTTATATTAAAAATTAAATTTAATCTTCAATTAAAATAGACACATAGGATGACACATATATAAATAGATAATGTAATCGTCTGACGTGGCTTAAATATACTGGATCGTCATTAATTGACGTGTCAAAGACCCGGGTCAAATTGCACCAGAATACGACACGTAAGCGAATCGCACCAAAACCCGCCACATAGGATTTTCAGCCTCTGTTTTAGTATTATATATTGATGATTGATTGATTGATTGATTGATTGATATTGATGATATTGATATTGATGATTGATATTGATGATTGAATTGATTGATGATGATTGATTTAATACATAGTATGTTAGTAATATTTTATTTATAAAAAATCGCGCTCATACGGAGCACTAGTTTCTTTTTAAGTTACTACGTACTATAAGCAAGTAGGTTGGTTAATACTCGAAACGTTTTTTTTCATACGGACAACTGGACAATGACCATGGTTGTATTATGAAAAGACGTAAATACCCTTACAGTTTCCAGCTTCGCATCAACACACCAAAAAAATCTCGAAGGAAAAGAGGGAAAGAGCTCAGAAAAGACTAAAACAAGGGCAGCTCACACTTGACTTCGCCGCCGGAAAAACCGTCGCCGGCTACACCTCTTCCGACCTCCGTTCGCCTCTCACCGCACCGAAGCCCACCGGAAACCTCTTTCTCTCTCTACCTTACCTCCTCTCTAAACCGCGCATCGTTTGATATGCTATTCGATGTCGAGCTAGGGCTTTTCTAAACCCTTCAATGGCCATGGCCATGGCTACCACCGGTCCTTCTTCCTTCCGATTCGCTTCTTCTGGGGGCGGGGGATGCGGCAACGTCGACGCTCTCAATCGCATTCTCTCCGATCTCTGCACCAGAGGAAACCCTAAGGTTCGTATCAAATTCTGTTTTTCGTGCTGTATGTGAAGAATTAGGTGATCGGCGGCGTTCTGCCGTCCTTTTTACGGTCTACGAAGCCTCATGCTTATCTAGGTAGAAAATAATGCTCGAATTGACTATCTCAGATCCTCTCTTTTAGTCTTTTGCCGAGGAGTGCTGTTTGTTTGCTTTTGTGAAGCTTGGTACTGTACAATGTGCTCTTAGATTAGGTGCAATTTGCAGAATAGCGGGTAGAGGAACCTAAATACATCTTATGTTCACTTTGTTTGCGAGCTGAATCACGTGATAGCAGCAAGGGTTTTGATACTAGTTGCTTATGCTAAAGGGACAAAGGAAGGTGAGGGGGAGGACAGAATGGTTAAATATTGAAGAAGATTAATATATCTAGAATGAAATATGGCTTATTATAGGGGTTTCATGTGTTGTGACATGCTTATTGGTTACAACTTACAAGGATGTCCGTATTTGTTATGTTAAGGTTTTTAGTTCTAAATGAACCCATTTTTTTTTTGTTGATGAAGCAATTTTTTTTTTGTTTAGAATCAAATTGCCAAAGAATTCTCGAGTAATAATAAGCAAAATAAACCAATGTTGGTGGTTTTGCTTGTGTATTTTGGTACTAGCTTTTGTATCTAGGACTTATCATGATCTCATTGCTGATTCATGCTCTTTTGGAATCTCGTGGTGGCTAAATTAGATATGATGCTCAAACTGTTGAGTTGGATTTGGCATCTATTGAGGGCATATATTTTGACTTTTTTGTTTGTTTTCAAAGTGTCTGTTTATATGAACTTCCTTTGCTCTACTTTGCCTAGTTTGCTCTAGTTTGTAGAGTATGTGTCTGCAAAGGTGGAGAGCCTGTGGTTGGATTTTCTTGGATGAATTTTTGGAGAGCCAAACTGGTGTTTCATAAAAATTCTGCATTGCTGGTATATTACTGGGTTGGAAAATGTGTGCACTGAAGCGAAAATCTTAGTAACGTTAGTGAAATTTGATGCCCAATATTAATGACAATAATAGTACTCTTTGTGGGCTGTGGCATTTTTTTCATCCCTCAGTGTGGAGATTACCACTCTTTGCTA
This sequence comes from Persicaria tinctoria, assembly GCA_037127255.1. NCBI lineage: Eukaryota > Viridiplantae > Streptophyta > Magnoliopsida > Caryophyllales > Polygonaceae > Persicaria > Persicaria tinctoria. Next base: position 31,961,031 of record JBANSL010000012.1, on the reverse strand, counting down.
ACTAGAGTATCCTTGTGTTCCTTGGAAAGTAAGATGAGTTGATAATTGTTGATAACTCATTTCATGGTTGCAAGGATGTTTGGTAGTTCCTCTAATATATCTGACAAGTTTTAATTTCCTCAATCTTTGTTGCTGTCCTTTGACATGTTATTTGTATTTAGGATGGTTCTACAACCGCTTTGAGGAGACATGTTGAGGAAGCAGCTCGTGATCTTACTGGTGAAGCCTTTTCACGATTTATGGATATGCTCTATGATCGTCTCTCTAGTCTTTTGGAAAGCAATGAGATTGCTGAAAATTTGGGAGCTTTAAGAGCTATCAATGAGCTAATAGATGTGCCTGTTGGAGAGAGTGCCTCTAAAGTTTCCAAGTTTTCTAATTATATTCGGACAGTCTTTGAGTCAAAACGCCATGGGGACATACTTGTACTTGCCAGTCAAGTTTTGGGACATCTAGCCAGGGCAGGCGGGGCAATGACTGCAGATGAAGTTGAGTACCAGGTATTTATCTTCTCTTCCTTATTCTGCCTGCCCCTCTCTTAGTCACTTTTCTTTGCTTTTGATCTAGTTTGTCATTAATGTTTGGTGTGCTCATGCTTTAAATAAATTATTTCCATAGATAAAAACTGCTCTGGATTGGCTTCGAGGGGATAGAGTGGAATATCGACGGTTTGCTGCTGTGTTGATTCTGAAAGTAAGTGCAGTGCTTTTTGATAGGTGGTTACTTTTTTGTAGTGTTTCTGTTAGTTTTACATATATTTCTGATGCCGAATTGTACCATCCTTAAATGCCTGAAGTTTTCTATTTGTGTGGCGATGTCAATTTTGTTGGCATGATCTGTGTGATGTTTTTGTTAGCTGGTGCACTGTAACCAATCGTCTTCTCGTTGCTTGTCTTAGGAAATGGCTGAAAATGCTCCTACAGTTTTCAATGTTCATGTACCTGCATTTGTGGATTCCATTTGGGTTGCCTTGAGAGATCCAAGATTAGATGTCCGTGAGCGGGCTGTTGAGGCATTGCGTGCTTGTCTTCGCGTGATTGAAAAACGTGAGACACGGTGGCGTGTGCAATGGTGAGTTTAATTTTTGAAAAGATACTTATCCAAATCTCTTGTTACTTGGCACTCTCAAAATGTTTGATTGCCATTACATGTAGAGTGAGATGTTAAAGAGGCTGATACTTTGTGGATTGATTTGTTGGTGAAGCTTATGAATGGGCATAACTTGTGTGAATGTGGAGCTTGTTGTTGACATTTTTTATCTTAAAATTGACAACCAACTTCTATGCTAGACAGATGTCTTTTTTTATATGTTTTATTGCTGAAGATGGTAAATATTTGGATAGTCCCCCTTGTGTGGAAAATCACAGTTGCTTTAATGGTTTTGAACTTTATTGTCTCTTTCTGTCTACATTTTATATGGAATCTCACTGTGCTGAGTTAATGAAAGGCCAATTCTTAATGCTCTGGGATAACTTACTAATATTTGTATAGCATAACAGCTTGTCCAAACTCTAAGTGCTTCAAAATGATGTAGTTGTTGATAACTGTTGACAGCTTTGACCATTGATGATTTTCATTTTGTTTTAATTTATTGCCCACTCTTATCTTTCTTCTGATCAAGTTTTATGTGCCTAATTACTTTCCTTATTGTATACGTTGTTTAAAAGGTACTATCGCATGTTTGAGGCTACACAAGAAGGATTGGGCAAGAATGCTCCCGTTCACAGTATTCATGGCTCATTACTGGCAGTTGGCGAGCTTCTGAGGTTTGTTTAGGTTTTAGTAGTCCTTAAGAATTAGCTCTCTGCTTTTGTATGGTTGTAATCTTGATTCCTGATGTTTTGGAGCAATTTATTGCTGACAGTAGTTGATTACAACCATATAGATGATTCTTTAACATATCTTGAGTGACCTTGTAGTCTAGTCTTGAGTGAATGGGAGAACTCATAATTTGTGGTCATGATAAAGAAATTTGAATCACTTAAATACTGTGTATGGTAGGTTGATTTTGTTGGCATACGAGGATTTAACCTAGACTGTAATTATGGAAAATTGTGACTTTGAAATCTAGTTATTAATTTACATAAAATTGTCAAATTACTGGTAAATATGTTTATTGGATCAATCAACTCCATCTGAAGTCTCCTACTCATTTCAAATATGGGTACCTCAAACTCGACACTCCTTTATTTTTCTTGAATTAAGTTATATTGGGACCATTGGGTGCAGTTGGATCGCTTATCTTAGCATAAAATTGTTGGCAATAATCTGGATGATAATTTGAGGATCTTATAAATTGAATGGATTTTGCTCCGTGTTAATAAAAAGATGTCATTATTCCCTGTCAATAAATATGTTATTTTAGATTTTCTAGGCAAGTAATTATGAGTTTTTTATTTTATTTATCGTAACTTGCACGTATTGAAACTTTCTTTTTATGTAAACTCGCTCCTTTCATTCACTCCCCATGAAATTTGCAATTTATTTAAGAATATTTGATACTTATTTTATTTGAACTAACAACTTTCTAAAATGACATCTTTTATTAACGAGGGAGTAAAAATTTGCATTATAATTTTCCCAATACTTGTTTGCAAACTAATTATTCATTTGTCTCGAGGTTATGATTTTTCAAAATCTTATATCCACAGGAACACTGGGGAGTTTATGATGTCAAGGTACAGAGAAGTTGCTGACATTGTTCTCAGGTACCTTGAGCACCGTAATCAGCTCGTGCGACTCAGCATAACGTCATTGCTACCACGTATTGCACACTTCCTTCGAGATCGTTTTGTGACAAACTACTTAACGGTTTGTGTTGATACATTCACTTTCTGCATTTTATGTAATTTCTTGGGGTTTGTTTCTGGATCCAGTGCTTACTAAAAGTTTCTTTGTGCTCAGATATGCATGAATCACATTCTTGCGGTTCTAAAAATTCCTACGGAAAGGCCAAGTGGTTTCATCGCTCTAGGAGAGATGGCTGGTGCTTTGGATGGGGAACTTGCAGAATACTTGCCGACAATTATGTCTCATCTTCGTGATGCTGTAGTTCACTTGACTCCATTTCCCTTGGTGTTTGTGTAGTTACTCTTAATTTTTTTTTGTAGGTTTGGTCCAAAATTTGTCATTATTAATCAAAATTAAAATTTTCAGATTGCTCCCCGTAAGGGAAAACCATTGCCTGAGGCATTGGCTTGTGTCGGAAGCATTGCAAAAGCTATGGGACCAACTATGGAGCCGCACATTCGTGGTCTCTTGGATGCCATGTTTGCTGGAGGTCTTTCTTCCCACCTTGTGAAAGCTCTTGAGCAGATTAGTGCTAGGTATATATGGAGGGGTTATGAATATCTTTTTGGTTTGGAAATATCCTTACTGAGTAGCAGTTTAGTTTATTTTGAACCATAACTAATGATCTTCTTCTTGATTACTCAGTATTCCACCATTGCTTCCAACTATTCAAGATCGACTACTTGACTGCATTGCTCTTTCTCTATCAAGATCACATTATGCTCAAACAAGGGCTGTTTCAGCTAGTCGACCTCATGCTACACCTCTTGTTGTATCTGATGTTACTGGGGCTGCTGTAGTGCAACTTGCATTGCAGACCCTTGCTCATTTTAATTTCAAGGTTTGTATGCTTTTTATTTATTTTTCTTTCTGCTTTAAACTTTTCTTATGTCATTGTTTGACTTTTTTACTTTTCAAATTGTTTAGGGCCATGATCTCCTTGATTTTGCCAAAGAATCAGTTCTTTTATATCTGGAGGATGAGGATCCTGCAACAAGAAAAGACGCAGCATTATGCTGTTGCAGCCTAGTAGCACAGTCTTTCTCCAATTCATCATGCACTCAGTTCACCTCTAGTAGGTCTAGTAGAACTGGGGGAAAAAGAAGGCGGCTTGTTGAAGAGGTGTTTCTTCTATGCTTTCTGTTGCTGCTTCCTAGTATTTGACCTTATGCTAGGTAGAATGTAGGCAATCTAATATACTAAAATATCCCAAGTACATGGAAATTTCATTCATTTGTTTTTTTACTTGTGAAATTGTTAAACACATAGGATGTAGGGAAACTGATAAAGGACTTGACTATTGCAGGCATTTTGAATTCCTGTAAACTTGGTGATGATGGCCCAATGATATTAAAGAATGTTGGCAATATGTTAACGAATATTTGTCCTTGTTGCAGGTTGTGGAGAAGCTTCTCGTTGTTGCTGTAGCAGATGCTGACGTTAGCGTTCGTAATTCCATCTTTCACTCTTTGCATGAGAATGGCGGTTTTGACGATTTCTTAGCTCAAGCTGATAGCTTAAGTGCCATCTTTGCTGCTTTAAATGATGAGGTATTTGTTTATTTAGCGCTGGCATGTTTCTTTGTGTTTCTGTATAGTGTAGAAACCCATCATTACGCTCCAAGCAGGGTTTGGGGGGTCGAAATGGGGCAAGCCGGCAAGGGTGCATACATCTCAAACCCATGGACCCTGTTTGGAGTTGTATAGACTAGGATTATTGTTGTAGTAGTAGAAACCCATCATTCCAATGGTTTCATTATCCTTGGTTGTATATTGTGGGACACTCTTGATAAATACTATTGAACTGTTAAGGTATGTTGTATTGGTGAACTCACGAATTTGATGGAGATCTACAGCTTTTGGAAATGAAAGGATCTCAAGATAGTTAAAAACATAGAGCAACTAAAGGAAACATGGGAGTTGCAGTATGGCTTTGTATTTCAAATTTCTTTTTCCCATGAATTGATCAAGGATTCAGTTTGAATGTCCTTGTCCTCTACCAAAAAATATAATAAAATTTCAATGTGCTCATTTTGGCAGGATATATGCTGCAAATGAATTGTGCATTTAGGGATTTAATCGTTTACTGTGTTCTAAAATCGGCCTAGGCGCTGGGTGGCCCCCCACCTCCTACGGCTAGACGGGCTTGTCATGCTTTATGGTTTATCATGCTTTCTTATTTTCTTAAAGATGATGTGAGTTACTTCTTAGCTTGAAGCAGTATGGTGTAACCTGCAATTAGGATGACATTACGGATTAGTCTCGCTCTGTTAGACTGAGTGCCTCTGTTTGTAAACACTAAATATTGATGGAGAAGAAAAAGACTGTTCACAATAATGCTTCCGAGTTGATTCTCAAAATATCAGTCCTTTTCTGTCAACTAAATTATATGCTCTTATTGATCTTGATGCTCTTAATTCATATATCTAATTTAGTAGTTTGGTAATTTGGTAGTTTGTATGTGAAATTGTCCAATTTCAACTGATCTTTCCCTTAGGATATTGATGTTCGAGAATATACCATCTCTGTGGCTGGGAGGTTATCTGAGAAGAATCCAGCATATGTTCTTCCTGCCCTTCGACGCCATCTCATACAATTGTTAACCTATCTGGACCAGAGGTAGTGTTAGTCATTTTATGCTACTACTATGTTTCGGGATAGCTTTGACACCTTAAAATTTACTTGTACAGTAAGGATGCAAAGTGCAAAGAAGAAAGTGCCAAATCTTTGGGTTGCCTGATTCGTAGCTGTGAGCGTTTAATACTTCCATATATTGCTCCCATAAACAAGGTCTGACTTTTCTATTACTTTTTACCTTGAACATATTAGATCAATATTGATATTCTGCTGTTCATCTATACAGTTTCACATTTGTGTGTGACAATGAGCTTTCTATTTCAGGCTTTGGTGGCAAAATTACGTGAGGGATCTGGGACGAACGCTAATAGTGGTACTATTGCTGGAGTTCTGGTGACTGTTGGGGATCTTGCCCGAGTGGTGCGTACATATTTCTTTAGTGCGGTATACACAAGGATAGCTTTTTTGCAACAAACCAGGAAGAAGACTTGGGGTCTTTCTGTCTCTATGTAGAATGAAAAGAAAAATAAAAAGAAAGAAGAATGAAAAACAATGCAATTATGTTTAGCTGTAAGGTCATGACTATCTTGGAAATAATGTTCATTGCTCCACAGCAACTATTGTTGACTCTAAACAGTTGATTCTAGAAATTGCTTGTTTTGCTCTGCATCTTGATTGGCTTGGATTGCTCTACGATTTGTGGACTTCTGTTAATTTTCAAAACCTATCATCTCTAAGAATTTTTAAACAGAACTTCTTGCAATAATTGACTTTGCTCCATACTTTTTTTTTGAATGTCCATAGGGTGGTTTTGCAATGAGACAGTACATTCCGGAACTCATGCCCCTGATCGTGGATGCTTTGCTAGATGGAGCATCCCTCACGAAAAGAGAAGTGGCTGTGATAACACTTGGCCAAGTTGTACAGAGCACAGGGTTAGTTCTATGTTCAAATGTTTGGGTTGTTGTCATGACCACGATTGGACAAATTGGTCTCTACATGTTTTTTTTTTTTTTGCTGCATGCCTTGGTCCTTTCTATAGCTCTAGGGTTCAAGGAGGTTTTGCTCCAGGTTCTTGAAAGGTTTTGGGAAGGATTCTCTTCTGTACAAGGTTTAAAATCTTCTGTTATCTATGTTGATTGGCTGTATTCTGGAAGGCTTGATTCCTGAACTTAAACTTGCTAGAGGTATATGGATAACTCATGGATTATATGAGCATTATTTGGCTGTAAAGGGAGACTATAAATGACTGTTCAAGTTCATGGGATGTTTGATTTATAGTAGTCATCTGCTGTCTGCCTTAACTCAATTCGTGTTTATTTTCATTAATAAACTTCTACAACTAGAAGTTCTGTGGTAGGAGTAGTTTGAAAGTTCAAGAACTGAGGAATTCTTGCTAACGTAGAAGGGAACTATTATAAATCTGTATGTTGAGAGAAGTGGGCATGGAAAACACTCAAAACTATAAAATTAATTTTACAGAGCAACCTGTCTTAAATATCCTTCTCTTACATGAACAGTGCCAAATAATACCACTTTGTACCACAAAAGTTTCAACTAGATGACGTTGTCTTTCATTTTGACAAGCACACCAGAGAATAGCTAGAACTACACCGATCACATCTCTTGCTCTTTGACTCCCCATTCTGCTATTTTCTACCTTTAAATAAATTTTTGCTAAACCTTCATCTCTACCATGTAATCAATGAGTGTCTACCATCAAATTTGCACCTAAACCAAATTAAAAAGAAAAAGAAGGAAAGAGAAAGGGAGAGAAGTGTCTACCATAAGTACTATATAATTGGCGCGGAAAAATATCTGTCACTATTTTGTGCCTTTTCCTGTAAGGTGAGCAGGAGTGAGAGCTATGCTTATATGTTTTTAGTTTCGAGGTGTGTAGCTATTGATGCTGCTGTGCGCAGTTCTTCTATTTGTGTTGTCTCTGATAATGATAGGGTCTCATGTACCCTCACTAAATGTTGTTTGGTTGTTCAAATGCTTGTTCAATAAAAGCAGAAAAATGAGAACACCAGCTGTCCTATAAAGTACCCTTTCCTTTTCTCCTCTTTTGTCTGCTTTGATTTTTAATTTGAATTGCAAACTGTTATGGCTAGGTATATGTTTCTAACATATTGTGTCCTTACCTATGCATTCCCGTGCACTTTATTTTTTTAGCATTAAATACAATTTGTATAACATTTGTATACAAATTCAACATGACTTCCCTTTTGTCCTCAATTCTTGGAGAGCCTTTAATTATTTATTTATTACCAACATATTCTGAATTGCAGAGTTCTAATAATCGGATTAATATAAAAAGAAACAATAATATATCTTTGTTATCATTGTATTGCTTATTTGCTTGTCTATTTTTGTAATCTATTATTTCTTTATATTTATGCCTCTTGATAATCTTGCAGGTATGTCATAAGTCCCTACAATGATTACCCCCAGTTATTAGGTTTACTTCTGAAGTTGCTTAATGGTGACTTGGCATGGTCTACAAGACGAGAAGTGCTAAAGGTTCATTTTTTCCATTCAATAACTATTCTTTATGAAAGTAAAATTGATACCTGTTCCTCTTATTTTGCTGTCCAATCCTCATAGATGTATTTTGCTGCTGACTACTGTTGACAGGTTCTTGGCATTATGGGTGCACTAGATCCCTATGTGCACAAGAAAAACCAGCCTAGCTTGCCTGGTTCACATGGAGAAATTACTCATACAACTGGAGATTCAGGTCAACATATCCGATCCATGGATGAACTTCCTATGGACCTTTGGCCATCATTTGCAACATCTGAGGATTACTATTCAACGGTACAGTCCATTGCTTCTGAATTCTAGTTTTCCCCATCTTAGAGGTAACTTATTTTTACTTTCAATGATTGTAGGTGGCTATAAGCTCCCTTATGCGTGTTCTCAGAGATCCTTCACTTTCCAGTTACCATCAAAATGTGGTGGGATCACTTATGTTCATATTTAAGGTAGTTTATGTGAAAGGCTTGGGCAAATTGTTGTATTAGCTTTCTTTTGACTGGTTTTGGTCTTGCTAATGACTTAATTACACTTATTCTTTTTGTGCATTCAATTGGCGAGATTAGTCTATGGGCCTTGGCTGCGTACCATATCTGCCAAAGGTTAGTATGAATTGATTTATTGTTGCTTTCCTAACAGTTCAGTATTTTCTGTCATTATTGTTGTTGGATGCATAAAGTTCACTCGTGTCAAGAATTAGTGTGGGATACTCTCTCCCAATAATAAATATCTTGGAATGAAAAAATCTTCGGTTAGTTTGGGGGTTGGGGTGGGAGTGGGGGCGCATGCAAGACAGATTTTACCTGGAACATTGTCTTCAAATAAGTTCTTCATCAGTAAAAAGGAGTTTTCGCAATGACTTCTTTGTTTCTTTATGTTCCTAAAAGGCAAGATTGTGCTATTGTTTGTATCCTGTGGTACTATTGCTTGAGACTTCCTATTAATACCTCTTTGCTGGCCAGCTAGAGGTCCACCTTGTTTAGTCATTTGGTTGTTCTTGCGTTGTGGCCTCAAGATTCTCAAGTCTTCAACAATTTTGGATTGAAGAGCCAATGGTATCCTTTTGATCCCAGGCTGTAAATAGATTCTCAAATCTTCGACAATATGCGGATATTTTAAAAGAAGGAACTAGATAACTATAGGCAGACTAGCCATGAATATAGAACAACTCTGGAACAAGGAGAAACTCGTGTACGTCCAGTCTGGCTAAGGTTCTGATTTTATACAGAATACATAACCATCTTCTATGCCGAGTTGGTATTTGCGGCTTCTTTGCAGATCAGTAATTTTCATCCATAATCGTTTTTGTTAGATCTTGTATTCTCCTTGTGATTATTGCAATGTGATAAAGCATTACAACAGTTAATAGAAATAGCGCTTTGTGAAACTGATATTATATAAAGGGCTTCCACAGTTTATCTTTTAAATATCTTGTCCCCGAACAAACTTTAAGAAGGATGATAATGGAAAATTGTGTTTCATTTTGTCTTCGCTGATGTAAGACGTAGTGTTGCATTGGATGCAGTGTTCTAAAAATCGCGCCTAGGCGCTAGGCGGCAGGGCACCCGGGAATTTTTAAGCCTAGGCGGACCTCTAGGCGGTAATCGGCCTAGACACCGCCTAGTCTTACCTAGGCGCCGCCTAGACCCCGCCTAGGCCCGCTTAGGGGACGCCTAGGCACGCCTAGTCCCGCATAACCCGACAATTATTCAATTTTAGCTTTTAGGCATGTGATTAATCAACTTAGGGTTTTTTTTATCTCTATGTTGGAATATATTTGTTTTTGAGTCAAACACATAGTTTTGGATTTGTTTTGGATTTTAGAAGGTTTAAAGTCGCTAATCAGATACCTACTTTTGCATTTATTTACTTTAATGTTAGTTAAACACGATAAATTTAGGTTTATGAGTGATATTATGGATTATTATTACATTATATGAATTATTTACATGTGTTATGCTTCAAAATATAAGGAAATAATTAAGTTTGTTCCAAGTCCGCCTAGGCGCCGCCTGGACACCCGCCTAACCGCCTAGGCGCTAGGCGGCAACCCACCACCTAGCGCCTTTTAGAACATTGATTGGATGCAATTAAGGATTCCTTGGAACATCTATCTTGCAGGTTTTACCTGATCTATTCCACATTTTGCGGTCATGCGATGATAGCTTGAAGGAGTTCATTATGTGGAAACTTGGAACACTTGTTTCTATTGTGCGTCAGGTATTGCATCAGTGTACAAATGCTCTTTTACTTACAGATTAATGCTCTATGATCTTTTTAGTCTACTGGAAATGTTGTGACTTTTGTCCCTTTGCAGCATGTTCGTAAATACCTTGAAGACCTGCTTGATCTTATATTTGAACAGTGGTCATCATTTAGCTATCCTGCACCTGCTCGGTCTGTGCGTGGTTTACCTGTATGTGTGCTTTCTCAACTGCTTTGTGTTCCATGTAAAGGTGTGAATTGTTTGTTTGGTGGCATTATCACTCTTTTTTTGATGTGTTTATTTCTTGCAGGTTCTACATTTAGTGGAGCATTTATGTGTGGCTTTGAATGATGAATTTAGAAAGTATCTTCCAAGAATTCTCCCACACTGTATACAAGTTTTGAGTGATGCTGAGAGAATTAATGACTACACTTATGTTCCCGATATGCTTCACACTCTTGAAGTCTTTGGAGGTTACTGAAAATTTGCTTTCCTGTTAACTATTCTGTTTCAGTTAGTAAAACTCCATGTATCACATACGAAGTGAGTTGTTCACCAGGCTTATTATACAGGGACATTGGATGAACATATGCATCTTCTTCTTCCTGCTCTTATCCGTTTATTCAAGGTTGATGCCTCCGTGGAAATACGACGCGCGGCCATCAAAACTTTGACAAGATTAATTCCTCGTGTGCAGGTTGTGATTGCACATATGCAGATAGTTTTATACGTTCTCCATTGAACAGTTTCTGTTATTTCCTTTCTCAAAGTTTTTTTTATTGGTTTGGTTTTTGTTCATTCCTGTTTCAGGTTTCTGGTCATATTTCATCCCTGGTGCACCATTTGAAGTTAGTCTTGGATGGGTAATTCTTTCTTTCTGGTTATCTGTTTCTACAATCATTGAATCTTATCATGTTGGGAGAGATGCATTTGTACATAAGACTTGTACCTCCTATCTTTTGATTTTTAATGTTGTATTAAATAATCACTGTAACTTTTTAAATATAATATACACACCATATGGTTAGAAGGATTTTATAAAAGAATTAGTTGGATAAAGAACTATACATGAGATGAAAAATGAGCAAATCAAGTAACTATATGAGAGACTGTTCTTACTGTCAGTTAATTTGGGTGGCTTTCCTTATCATCTTGTTTTATGATTTCCCCAATCATACCTTTCTGATATTTGATTCTTAATGCTTGTTTCACTGCTCTTCAAAATTTGACTTTTCAAGCTTTCTATTATTCAGAAAGAATGAAGAGCTTCGAAAAGATGCAGTCGATGCACTTTGTTGCCTGGTTCATGCTCTTGGAGAAGATTTTGCCATATTCATTCCATCCATTCACAAACTTTTGTTGAAGCACCGATTGAGGGTATGATCTTCGATTTAATCCTCATCCAATCTGTTGGTCAACTTTTTCTTATGCAACGTCATGAATGTAAGTACATTTTCTCAGCATAAGGAATTTGAAGAAATTGAAGGGCGTTTGCAACGACGCGAACCACTAATATCTGGAAGCACTGCTGCTCAAAGACTGAGCAGACGGCTTCCTGTGGAAGTCATTAGTGATCCTATAAATGATGTTGATTGTGACCCTTCCAATGATGGTACTGATGCACAGAGGGAAATTAGAAGCCATCAGGTTTGCTTTGTATCCTTCCTTTGTTATTTCTTGTTCAGGTTTACTGAAGCCCTTAAATGAATTTGCCATGTTATTTCATTGGTACTGTCCTCAAACCTTTTCCTATTTCAATAGTCAATTGTTGCATCTTCTTTCTGGAAGGGTTGAAATTCATGCAGTGGTCATTCTTTTGAAGGGGAAGAATCATGGATCCCATAGAAGCATACACTCGAATAAGGCTTATCTATTGGTTGGATATTCAATTTAGATAGTGGGTAATGTTGTGTTGTGAATGGGGATTGTCGCAACATTTGTGTTCAGTAAATAAAGTAAAACTTATCACTGACCTGAAAAAACACATACTAGTACAATTCCCATACTATGTACGAGTTTTTTTCCCCCCTTATAAATTTAAACATTATTTTGGTTGATATTATTTTAGATAATGTAATTTGGTACAATTAATTCTAGAGATTGATTTAAATTTAATACCATCAGGGTGTATCATTAAAGTTAAAATTTAAGGAGAACCAATATTTAGTAACATTATGTTTTGAATTTATCTCATTGTTTTGTTTTAATCTCATTGTTATGTTTTGCAAAAACATATACTAGTACAATTCCCATACTCTGTACGAGCTTTTTTCTCCCTTTCTAAATTTAGACATAAGTTCGGTTAATATTATTCTAGAAACGGTTTGTCTATTGTGTTTCCTAAGGGCACATGATAAAGATACTCTATTGGGAAAGAAAACCCTAGAAGGAAATGGGTGGGTGAACCGCATAATCTAATTTAAAAATGGCTAAACTGGGTGTATCTAGGGAAATTTTTTCCCAATTTGGCTTCTTATCCTATGCCCCAATGACATAGGATAGAAAAACCGTTCTAGAAAATATAAATTGGTACAATTAATTATAGATATTGATTTAGTTTTAATACCATGAGCATATATCATTAAGTTTCAAATTTAAGGGGAACCAATTTTTATTAACATAATTTTTTGAATAAATCTCATTGTTGTGTTTTAAAAAAAATTACTAAAATAAAGATTTTGGTTAAAATGTGAATAAAGATGATTGGTTAAAATCCCTTGGTTTGTTGAGGGGATGACATGTGGATAAAATGATTATGCTTTAATATAGTATATATAGAAGATAGATGTGGATTTTTAGCTCAATCTTAGCCTGAGATTTGTGGTTGGCAGTATTAAATAGGCCTACTGCGCAATATCTTATCCTGCATAAGTTTATGGTTTTTTCTTTTCAAGCATTATGTTGATACTCTTTGCTCTCTGTGTATATGTATGAAGCAGCTTATATATATGACACATGTGAACTAAATGGTATACTCTACATACTTAAAAGAAAGCAGGAGAAATGCTTTATATAAAATCTATAATAATGGTGTTGTCAGGTTAATGACGATCGGTTGCAAACTGCGGGTGAGGCCTCTCAACGTAGCACAAAGGAGGACTGGGCAGAATGGATGAGGCATTTTAGCATTGAATTGCTAAGAGAATCACCTTCTCCAGCTTTACGAACATGTGCAAGGCTTGCACAATTACAGGTGCTGCAAACTTCCGTGAATTACTCCCTTCTGGCGATTTCTTTTTCTAAAAAATGAGATTTGCAGCCTTTTGTGGGGCGGGAGCTGTTCGCTGCTGGTTTTGTGAGTTGCTGGGCAGAGTTAAATGAGGCAAGTCAAAGACAGCTGGTTCGAAGTTTGGAGACAGCTTTTTCATCACCAAATATACCTCCTGAAATCCTTGCAGCACTTCTCAACTTGGTATTTTTTTTTCTTATTTTTCCGGATTCAACTTTGTATTTAGTTATTTTTTTCTGTTTTTTTGGACATGCACTAAGCTATGCTTCACCATATAAAATGTTTATTTATGTCCACTGATTATGGTAGATGCACCTAGGAATGGGTGTGTTATGAATTGGGTGATCCACTGAAATCTTACAAGTTATTGCCACAATATTCTTTAGATGTCATTCAGTATCATAGGTATCCTTTTCAATTGTTGTTCAATATTCTCATTTTTCAAAATAGTGATTGATGTGAGAATTCATATGAAATATCTGACCTTTCCTAGAATTAGCTACATGAAGGGCTTTTCAAGATGAATATCGTTGTTTGCATTGAGAAGATTAGGGATATAGCGAGGGGAGCAGGTGTTTTAGCTAGTAATTTTAGCTGAATATTTGCAGGCAGAGTTTATGGAACATGATGAGAAACCTCTTCCAATTGACATTCGTCTTCTTGGGGCTCTCGCAGACAAGGTAATGTTTATGAATTGTCGTATCTGCACGGGAACCTTCATTTTCTTGTAGTTCATATCCCTTGTCCCAATGAACGATTGATGCTCAGCTTCTAAAAGTGATAATTTCAATGTTGGAATCAGTGTCGAGCATTTGCAAAGGCTTTGCACTATAAGGAAATGGAGTTTGAAGGGGCGCGCTCAAGGAACATGGACACTAACGCTGTTGCTGTTGTTGAAGCTCTTATACATATTAATAATCAGTTGCAACAGTATGAGGTATTGCTGTTTCCTTTATTGCCTCTGCTCTTGTTTGTGTTTTGTTTCTTTTGTTCCTTCATTGATGCATATATAATCCTTATGCAGGCTGCTGTAGGAATCTTAACCTATGCTCAACAGAACTTAGATGTTCAGCTGAAAGAATCTTGGTAATGCTTTTGCAAATTTAAAAGAATGAGTGTCCCTTTCATGGACGAGTAGCATAATTTGTTTGCCACTAATGCTCATCAATGTGCACCATGTTTGCACTTGGATAGGTATGAAAAGTTGCAACGTTGGGATGACGCTCTTAGGGCATACACAGCTAAAGCTGCACAAGCCTCTGATCCCCATTCTATGAGAGAAGCTACTTTAGGTCAGTACTAACTTGAGCGTATACAAGTCCACAAATATTTTGCTGTGCATCCTATTAGCTTGAAAGATTTTCTATCTGATAGACCAGTATGATGGGGAGTGATGATTATACTCTACTCTGATTCAGATGTGTATCGATCTCGTTTTTCGTTCTTTGGTAGAAGAAGAATATTCTTTTTATATATCTGCTATTTATCATCTTCTGCTTCACACTTAGTGTTAGTTTGTTAACTTTAAGACTGAAATTGAAGCTGCAGAGGTTAAGCTCTGCAAGTCAGTGTCCAGTCTATTTTTCTCTTCTGCCTTTAAAAACTGTATAGTCTGAAAAAAGTGCATGATTTCTCACACGCGTTGATTGCAACCAGATCTCTCTGCAAAAACATATGTTATTGTGCTACTCATTATCTCATTCGTTTAAATAATGAGTAAGCCATTGTTTGTAGGAAGAATGAGGTGTCTTGCTGCATTAGCTCGTTGGGAAGAACTGAACAATTTATGCAAAGAGTACTGGACACCAGCTGAGCAAGCTGCTAGACAAGAAATGGCATCAATGGTCTCTCTCTCTGTCCCTACATTTAATGGATATCATTTTGATTATTTAGTACACTTATGTGTGTACATCTCATTCTACATACATATGAATTGTTTAGGAGCTACTTTGTGAATCTCACTTGGCTGCTATTTGATTATTAATTTTTTCATTAGGCTGCCAGTGCTGCATGGAACATGGGAGAATGGGATCAGATGGCAGAATATGTCAATCGCCTTGATGATGGAGATGATACAAGGCTTCGTGCTCTGGGAAATATCTCTGCTAGTGGGGATAGTAGCAGCAATGGTACATTCTACAGGGCTGTTCTCTTTGTTCGGCGCCGTCAGGTGGGCTGTATAGTTTTCAATTGTCTCTTTATTTATGGTGAAACCGCTTATTCCTTACACTTATGGATGATACTTCTAGTATGATGAAGCACGAGAATATGTTGAGAGGGCAAGGAAATGTTTGGCTACAGAGCTTGCAGCTTTGGTAAGGATTTGTTCTTTGAAAATGCTTTCACTAAAAGTCTTTTATTACTCGTGTAATGTAAGCTGCCAGGTCTCCTGATAATAATAGCAATAATAGTTGGAAAAAAAGAGGCCTTTTGGTAGTTATATGTTGGAAATGATAAACTTGTTGAGTATTCATCTAGGTACTAGAGAGCTACGAGCGTGCCTACATCAACATGGTCCGTGTTCAACAGTTGTCTGAACTTGAAGAGGTATTAGGCATGAGCCCAAAATTGTTGACTATTGAATATTGATTTGTTTCTCCCTAGCTCAATCATGTGAGTTTGCATTGTAGGTTATTGATTATTGTACTTTGCCTGTTGGGAACTCTGTTGCTGAAGGACGTCGAGCACTTATTAGAAATATGTGGAATCAACGCATACGAGGAGTTAAGCGAAATGTTGAGGTATGTAGCACACTCCATTGTCTTTCTGCAACAGATGGTACTTCTACCAGCACCCTCCAAATGTAAAGTGATTTATAAGGCAGAGGTTCTTACACTCTTACAGGTTGTTATTGGTTTATATTCCGCATGATGTGAACGCAATGCAGTGGCACATTTTATCAATATGGGAATAGTATAGCAATTTTTTTTTAGCATTATATCCCGTTTCAAACCTTCCACTTTTCCTTTCTTAGGAGGATAAGTTTTAGAGCTTGCATTTAAGAAAGTGACGAATACTTAGCTATAAAGTAGCTGATGAGTTGTTATTTGCAAACTGTTAATCTATTCCACTTCCACCTTTTTGGCCCATTATTGCCCCTACCGAGACTTGTATTTCTCCCATATTTTGAGAATATTTCCTGTTATATTACCTTCACCAATCAAGGGATTGCGATTACCTGCCAAATCTAGTATAAGATTCTTATGTCTTCTTTTTGACCTACAGGTATGGCAAGCTCTTTTGGCAGTAAGAGCGCTTGTTCTGCCACCTACTGAAGATATTGAAACATGGCTCAAGTTTTCTTGCCTCTGCCGTAAAAGTGGACGAATTAGTCAAGCTAAATCTACTTTAGTTAAGCTTCTACAGGTATTCTTGAAATGGTTGATGAACTCGTTAACCTTGGTTTTTCCGGGGTTTTCTTCTTTTCTTTTACTGTAATATGTTTTGCTCTTTTTCAATAAGTGGAATAAGTATGAGCTCCTATTTATTAGAGAATAGCCTGTTCCATAATTCCATTCATCAGAAAACAAACCATTCTTAATCTCATCTCAAACTAGGAATAAAAAAAAAACTCCGTATATGTGAAACTTCATTCTTGTGAGTCCGCTAATTTTTCTGCCATGACACTAGGTGGCTGGTAAATTTATCTTCTGAATAACAGTGATCAAGATTTTCCTTGTCCTTTGGTGTTTCTACTTGACTCTATTTTGATGGAGTAACCATCTTACTTTGGGCACAATAACGTGCTTGTACAGATCAACAAGGTTTGGAACTTTGGACTGATCATTGGTCATTTGTCTTATTTTAACCACTAGAAAAGGTCAAATTTTGCTAATTAGAACTTGCTTTTTTCAGAGCCTTTTCATTTAGGTGTGTTTCTTTACTACCAGAGAGGGCCAAACATGAAATACACTTGTGATATACCGTATACGTGTATTCGAAATGCCTTCTCGTACAAATCCAAGCTTCTGCTTATGATTAAAGCTTCACACAACCCTGCATTACTCAACTGTTCTGACCTTACCTCAGTAGCATTTCTATTTCTTTTTACTGATTTTACAAAATGTACCAACAACTCTTATTGATAGCTTCTTGTTTCAATTGCTTATGTTAATATTTTTCTTGAAGTTCCATGACTTGTTTTTTTAATACATATTGTTCAGTATGATCCAGAGACATCTGCACGGAATGTACAGTACCATGGGCCTCCACAGGTAATGCTAGGATACTTGAAATATCTCTGGTCACTTGGGGAGGACCATAAGAGGAAGGATGCATTTACTAGATTGCAGGTAATGTTCAGCTTTTTAGCGCCTCAAATACCACATATATATGTGGTATGTCAACTTAACATGAACTTATTTGATTGTAGGATTTGGCCTTTGAGCTCTCTAGTGCTCCAAATGCTTCTCCAATATGTCAGAATGGGGTTCAAAATTCTCCAAGTGCTCCACTTCTTGCTCGTGTGTATCTCAAACTAGGAACATGGCAGCGGGAGCTTACTCCTTTGTTAAATGACGAGTCGATACAAGGTAAGTGGATGCCTGAAATTAATAGTTGTATACATTTTTTCATTGAATTTTTTTTTTTGAACTGGTAAATATTTTTTTATTGAATTTTTGTTTACAATATTTTATCAATTTGTAGAAATTCTCAGTGCATTAAGAAATGCTACTCAGTTTGCTCCGGATTGGGGAAAAGCTTGGCACACTTGGGCCCTGTTTAACACTGCAGTGATGTCACACTATACTTTGAGAGGTTTTGGTAATACAGCAGCCCAGTTTGTGGTTGCAGCAGTCACGGGATATTTCCACTCAATAGCTTGTGCAGCGAATTCTAAGGGCATTGATGACAGTTTGCAGGTTAATCCTTGTGTGAAACTGTATTTGTTTCTATATTGTTGATTCTTTGCTTCAATCATTAGCTCCTTATGATAGTCCTGGCCTAAAGGCACAGTGAACTTTTTGGTACCTTAAGAAATAAGTTGAAATTTTCTATTATGAACTCATCCTTGTGCCTTAAGATCCTTGTACATATTTTTCTCTGTTTTCAATATTAATACATTCTCTTTTTCCTGTAAAAGGATCTTGGTGCCATATATTTCATTTACTAAGCCAACCTCCTATCCTTTTAAGTGGCATTGTTTGATAATTATACTATTCTGGTTTCTGAAACTCGTTTTAAGCTCATAAATTTACTTCATCGTCTGGGAAATTTGTCCTTGTAGAAATAGAGATCCATTGCTTGCATGCAATATAGTGCATTTCGATAGAATTTATGATTTTCAAGAAGGCTTTTGTTTATTTAGGCCACTAGTTGCGCCTTAAAGGTTGCCCTTTCTATAATTTGTTGATTTAATCATTTATGGAAACTACCTGTTTAACCAGATTTCTTGGCTCCTGTTTTAGGATATACTTCGGCTTCTAACACTATGGTTCAATCATGGGGCAACGGCAGAAGTGCAAATGGCTCTACAAAGGGGTTTTGGGCTTGTCAGTATAGACACTTGGCTGGTTGTTTTGCCACAGATTATTGCTCGAATACACTCTAACAATCAAGCTGTGAGAGAACTTATACAGTCAATTTTGGTGCGGATTGGACAAAGTCATCCTCAGGTATGCTGTTGATAATTTCTGAACCTTAAGATTGCCCTATTAGTTCAGTTATTAGTTTTGACTAATAGGTTTAGGTCCATGTGATTGTGATTGCCTTAAGATTTCCCTATTAGTTTTGATTGTGCTATTCTCAGATTTAGGGACACCCGATTCCCCCTGTGATTCTTCATTCTATCTGTCAATCATCATGCAGGAATTTTTTTATTTTTATTTTTTGCAAAAAAGAGGCAAAGTTTTAAAATGATTTATATGTAATCTTTCACAGTAGGACAATGTACAAAATTCTATTTTCTCAATACATGAATTCATTCTTTTGGGTCCTCATATTATTATCTTTGTTATTTCCTTTGTTTTATTGTTTTTTAGTGGGAACTTCATTTCTGATTCCAACTACTTGTGCATCACTTTTCTACTTGAAACCTGCTTGCATTTAGGGTTTCCACCTTATATTCTTATGCACCCTAAGGACAATGGCCTATACATTTCAGAAACAGAGTGATCTATTTCATATCCTTCCCATGTTAGCAAATATATTTGTCTTGATGTGAAGGACACCAGCAGGGTGAAAGTAAATTAGGGATGTTGAGTATATGTTACATGGAAACAAAACGAATAAGAAACAGGAAATGGAAATGGGAAAACGTTAATTTGTTTGGAGTTTCCATTTTTTTTTTTTTTGATTTTAAAGGTTAATATATTGCAAGTAAAGAAAGTAATTACATAGTACAAAAGGTGCGGTTTGATGATGTGAGTCACCAGACCGAGGCAACCAAAATCATGGAACAAATATGTTGTTCCAATCGATGGGTGTGTTGAGCGTAAGGCTCAGGGTAACCCCATGTCTCTTCAAGCCAAGGCTATCCGAAGTCGGGCCTACCCCCTAGTTTTGTGAGAATGGAAATCCCCCTTCGGCTATGCCATCAAGGGATTTACATACCCACAAACTAGCACACCTAAACAATAGGCTCCCTCTTGCTACCTAATATGGAAGTTAAGCATACATACGGGCCTGTGAGCCTTAAGAGAACTAGTCTTAGGAAGGTTTAGAGAGAGCAAAATTACAAGGTGTAAACCATCCTTCCTATATTCTGAAGTCAAGCCAAAAACAGTAGCTAGGCAGAGCCTCTTGTAGCTTGGATTAAACCATCCTGTAGAGCCATTCCTGGTCTGAAGTGCAAGCCAAAATCATGTGAGAGAGCTTTGCAGACATGTAGCTTGATTAGATGGACGATTTCTTCCACACTTTTGCTTGAATTTTCATAGATTTTCTCATTCCTTGATCTCCAGATGAGATAGACAGTGGCTGCAAGTGCAATCCTTTTAGCTTTGGAGCTCCATCCATTTCCTCTTGCCTCCTTTTTAAGCCATTTGAGCCCACTTCTGAGGGTACTCATTCCTCTCCAAAGTCCAAGCCAAGTCCTTACCTGTGACCACACATTTCTGGAGAAATTACAAGCAAAAAAGAGGTGTAGGTGGGATTCCTGATATTGATTACAGAATTGGCAGTTTAAGTCAACTTCCCCGAATTTGTTTAGGTCCCTTGTAGCAAGTCTTCCCTTAGCAGCCAGCCATAGAATGAAAGAGTGTTTTGGAACAATTGCATTGTCCCAAACCACAGATGCCCAGGGTGGTTTAGGAGCCCTCCATCTGAAGTGGTTGTAAGCTGTTTGGATATTGAATTTTCCATCCTGTGCCCAACTGTTGAGTAGATCAGATGCTCCTTGTGCAGTACCTGTGGATGTTAGAAGAGCAGTCCTAATAGACAGGAGTTTTTTAATCAAGGGGGAGTCATTTTTGTCATGAACCTCCCAGTTCCACAGATTTACATGTTTAAGATATTGATGGTGTACCCACCTAATCCATAGGCTATCTTTCTTCCTATCAATATTCCATAAAATTCTAGCAAGAAATGCATGATTCCAGATTTTCAAATCTTTTAAACCAAGCCCCCCCTCTTCTTTTGGTAAACAAACATCTTTCCATTTGATTCTATGAGATTTCCAGAGAAACTTAGCACAGAGGCTGTTAATCTTGTCAATGAGATTAGAGGGGGAGGGGACAATGGATAGCCAGAAGGCACTTATACCTTGAAGAACTGACCTGATGAGTTCCACCTTTCCAGCATAAGAGAGGGTTTTGGAATTCCAGTAACTGATGTTAGCTAGGATTTTGTCAAGAAAAGGGGAAAACTGTGAGATTGTGAGCCTCCCGGATGAGATGGGAATGCCTAGGTATCTGAAGGGGAAGGATCCTTGGGAGAATCCTGATCTTGAGGCAAGGAAGGCTTTGTCTGCAGCTGTAGCTCCTGCTAAAAAGTAGGAAGATTTGGAGGGACTGATCTCCAACCCTGAGACTTCAGAAAAATGAGTGAGAGCATCTAATAAAATAGTCATTGAACTCTTGTCTCCTCTAGACATTAGCAGTAGATCATCTGCATAAGCAAGGTGAGAGATTTGTAGGTTTTCACATTTAGGGTGGAATTTAAAACCTGGTAATCTTGTCCTACATTTTAAAATTCTAGAAAGGTAATCCACAGAAAGGACAAAGATTAGAGGTGATATAGGGTCACCTTGTCTTAGTCCCCTTTTTCCTTGGAAGAATCCCTGCATTGAACCATTTATGCTAATAGAATATGAAGGTGAACATATGCATTCCAGAATCCAGTGAGTGAACAGAGGAGGAAAATTTAAGTGGTGAAGCATCTGTTTTATAAAGCTCCATGATATTGTATCATAGGCTTTCTTTAGGTCAAGATTCAAGATGCATCTAGGACTTATTCTCTTCCTCGTGTATTTCCTTATTAGTTCTTGGAGGAGAAAAATATTTTCATTCATAGCTCTTCCTTCAATAAACCCAATCTGTGAGGGTGAAATTAGATTTTTCAAGATGGGAGAGAGCCTAGCTGCAAGAATTTTGGTGATAATTTTGTAGGATATGTTACAGCAAGAGATAGGCCTATAGTCACCAACTGTTTTTGGGTTTGGGGTTTTGGCAATCAGGGCAATGGAGGTATGGTTAGCCTGTTTGATTAGTTTACCCGAGTAGAAGAATTCCAGGACAGCATTTGTAAGTTGGGTGCCAGTTATGCTCCAGGTGTCTTTAAAGAATTTTGAAGTGTAGCCATCAGGGCCGGGGGACTTATCATCACCAATGTTCCACAATGCAGCTTTGATTTCTTCAGAGGAGATAGGACTTATAAGTTGAGGGTGGGTGTCCATACTGAGGATAGCACCACCATCTCTTACTAATCTGGCATCAACATCTGAGGTCATTTTTTCAGTACCCAGCAAACCAGTATAGAATTGCACAAATTCTTCAGCAACCTCATTCAGAGACATGGTTTCCATACCATTATCTTTAACCAGGGAACTCACGTGATTCCTCTTCATGTTTTTCCTCATAACACCATGGAAATAGGCATTACATTTATCACTCTCAAAGATATGTTTAGTTTTTGCAAGCTGTGATAAGAATTTGAATTCAGCCTCTTTTAGTCTATTAGCTTTTTTCTTGGCAGTTTCCAGGGCTAGAGCTAGTTCAGGAGAGTTAGAATCATTCCTCAGATCCATAAAAGCTTTCTCATAGTCAGTCTCTGCATCTTTAGCTCTATTACTGATATTTGAGAATTGATTTCTGTTGAGGGCCTGTAGAGTTTTTTTAAGATTTTGGAGCTTCTTGCAGAGAAGGTATTGCTGGGATCCATGTCTGTTGTGAGCCCAGTTATCTTGTACCAATTGTTGAAAATTATCACTCTGACTCCACATGTTGAAGTATTTGAAAGGGGGTTTATTATATCTTTGCTGCTCAAGCACCTCCACAAGAACTTGGCAATGGTCACAAAAGGACTTTGGTAGGATAAAGTTTGCTTTACAGTAGAGGTTTAAAGTGTCCCAGTGACCATTAACCATCACTCTATCAATTTTGGTCGATTTCTTCCCTTTAAACCATGTGTGATCTAAACCATCACTGACAGAATCATGAAGATCTAACTCTGCACAAAGATCCCATAAATCAGAAATTTCATAGGCAGTAACAGTAGCCCCATGTTT
Source organism: Persicaria tinctoria (assembly GCA_037127255.1). Lineage (NCBI taxonomy): Eukaryota > Viridiplantae > Streptophyta > Magnoliopsida > Caryophyllales > Polygonaceae > Persicaria > Persicaria tinctoria. The sequence goes on along the minus strand of JBANSL010000012.1, from coordinate 31,938,028 downwards.
CCTTTCACAGGATCTCATGATTGCATTGAAGTCTCCTTGCACCAACCAAGGTGAGTTAGTGTGTTCCATTTCATCAGCTAGACTTCTCCAAAGACTTCTCCTATTAACAATGGTATGCAGGCCATAGACTTGGGCTATTTCAAAGCATTTTCCAGAGATTTTACACTGTATCTGCCCACAGATGGCTTGATCAGTGATTCTTCTAGGGTTAAAGGTGATTCTTTGTGAGTCCCATATGATAACAATTCTCCCAGCAGAGCTTTGGTCAAAATTATGAGTGTAGCTCCATTGTGGGAAACTCTTTTGCATGATACTTTGGAGTTTTGGTAGGTCCAACTTAGTTTCTAGAATTCCAAGAAAACAGATATTTTTCTCTCTCAGGAACTTTGTAACAGCTTTGTGTTTGGAGGTGCTGTTGAACCCCCTAACATTCCAAGAAGCTATTAACATTTGGACCTTTTTCGAAGGGTGCTAGGCCCTTTTTCCATGGTTTGCCCTCCCCCCACACTGTGAACTGGCCAATTTGTTAAAGCCAACACAAAATCCATCCCATCTTCCTCTCCACTGTCATCAGGAGTTGCTTCTTGTAACTCCTGCTCAATACTAGAGGGTTGCCCTTGTTTATTTAGTCTCCCACTCCTTCTGACCTCTACAGTGGGGTGCTCTTTACCTGGTTCTTTCCCAGCAGTTTTGTCTTTAGATTTGCTGGAGCTTGGCTCTTTGCACATGTCAGTAATCCTTTCTGTATTGGTTAGATTCTCAGGCCTTTGTAACTCAGAGGCTATCTCCTCAGGCATTTCCTGTAGGACATGGAATGAGTTGTTGCTAGCAAAGGTAACTTTTTTCTTTTTCATTCCTTTTTCTTTTTCTTTCATCCTATCATCTATCCTCATTTCCTCTTCAACCCTTCTTGAAACTTCAATGTAAGTCTGTTGTATATCCCTCATATCTTCTTCGGTTCGTGCAGGAGGGAGGGAGTTTTTCTTCCTCTGATAAACTTGATTAATCCTTTCTAGAGAAGAGAGAAGGGAGGATCTGACATTGGTCATGGTGGATTTAAAACCAGAAGAAGGGGAATTCTGAGAGGGAGAGTGGGAGGACCTGTGTGGGTGAGAGTGATGTAGTAACTGCTCAGGGTTAGGGGTAGGGAGCAGAGGAGGGTGGAGGGGGGGTTGGGATTCTTGGTTTAAGATGGGATTCCCAGAAACTTTTGATGGTAAGGAGGTAGGGGAGGAGGGTTGATCAGATGAGGAGGGTGTAGTGGAGAGAGTGGTGTTGGGTATCAAGGATGAGTTTTGTGTTGGAGGGGGGGGAGGGGGGGCAGGGGTAGGCTCCTGTGAGGTAGCAGCAGGACCAGGTTGGGTCAAGGGGAGAGAGGAAGAACCTCCTGCAGTTGAAGAGCTAGCTTTTTCTCTATAGGTTTTCTGCTGAGCATGGTGAGCCATACCTCTGTTTTCCATGTTTGTACCTTTGGCAGCAGGGCACTTGTTTGTTTCATGTCCATAGGTGGAGCATCTATTGCATCTAGGGGGGAGGTTTTCATATTCTATGAAGCATGTATGATCAGGAGCATCATCAAACTCAATATGTATTACGTTTCTCTTTTCTTTTGAGCAATCCATATCCACTAGTACTCTTGCATAGAGTTGTTTTGACCTGTCTTCAGTATATCCATCAGTCATGATTGGATCTCCTATTTTTGATGCAATTTTTTCTAACATAATTGGGGTCCAGAACTCAGTTGGTAATTTATGAATCCTGATCCAAACAGGAAGGGTAGAGAAAAGGGCTTTGTCAAATGTAAATCTTTCAGGTACACTTTTGAGGAGAAGTGTGTAACCTGGTCCTGTAAAAGGTCCCCTCATCAACACTGAGTCCCTATCCTCTTCACTGGAGAATTTGAACATAAGCCATCCACCTTGTGCATTATATTCATGTTTTGGCCAGTTTCTCTTTAAGTTTGCAATAGCATCAAAACCTGGAAATCTCCCTACTACATATCCCACTAATGCATGACCCCAAGCTTCCTCTAAGCTCAGAATTTCATCTTTCTTTGCTTTCACTGTGTCTCCTTCCCCAGAGTTTTGGAAAGAGAGTCTGTATCCTCTAGTTCTCCTGTTGGTCTCAGCCACTTGTGGTCTAGTAACCCATGCTCCATGTAGGTTATTAGTAGTTGTAGGGTTTGGTTTCTTGGCCAGTGAAGAGGAAGGGCCGGGGGGGGTTCTATAAGCTTCAGCAGGGGTAGGTTCCTGGTTGGGGGTAGTAGTCTCAGGGTTCACATTCTCTGAATTCCCCACCCCAATATCAGAATTGCAGTCTTTAGTGGTAGAGTGGATGGGGTTGGCTACCATAGAGGTACCATTAGTTGGCTCAATCAGAGGAAGGACAATGTTTTGATTAGTGTTAGCAGAGAAGAGGTTATCAGGTTGTTGCCCCTTCCTCGAGGTCTTTTGCAAATTATCAGTCACACAGGACTTATCAGAGGTAAAATATTGGGAAATCAAAGATTGTCCCTCCTTAGGGATCTTCTTGACCATATCACACATAGATTGTCCCTTCTTAGAGATCTTTTGCACATCAAAATCTACCCTAGAGGACCTGGCTTGAACCAGGGGAAGGGAGGAAGAGGGAGGTACCTGACCGTATTGAAACGGTGTGAAATAGGGAGGAATGGACGCCTCGGGCTGTGTATTATTGTTTACCTTGTTCATCTGGCCGCCAATGGCCTTCGAAGAATCATTATCTTGACTAATTGGTGGATGAGAATCCGTTCGCACTCTTGATGTCTGTTTGTTCTTGGTAGGTGAAGAGTGTTTTGGTATGGTACCCAGTACTGTCATCTTTGAGGTGGAAACTTGACCTCCTGCGTCCTGTACCGGTGTCGGGGTAAGTTGGACTCCCCGTCTCGTATTCCCTGGAGATTTGTCCATCTCCATCAGCTGGCGGTCGAACACGTAATTGATGATAGATCTAGGGCAGACCACTGAAGTGAGGGTTCAGGTGAGCCCAAATTTCTTTTCCTTTGCAGGAAAATCGAGCCCCACCCAAAACCCCCAATTTGAGAGCTATCGAGGCGAAACCCTAATCCGAAAAGGGAAATCCTGGCACAGTCGATTAGGCAAAAAATTGGAAAGGCTGTAGGAGCGGGAGGGGAAGAGGAAGCTCCGGTGAAGGTTAATTTGTCGGTAGGAGGTGTGAAGCCGTCCCCCGGAGGAGAGTTTGGTCGGAGGAAGGTGAAGGTGAGACCGGAGAAGTAAATTTTTCCGTAAGGAAGGAAGGGAAGGGAGAAAAGGAAGAACACAACAGAAAAAGGCAGAAGGAAAAACAGAGAGACTGAGCTCCGGTGCCGGAGCACCGTCAGGTCAGTGACGACAGAGAGGGGAGGCAATGGTCAACGAAAGTCAAACGAATTTGAAAAAAGTTGACCGTTGTGAGGTAACGGCTAGAAGAGTCAGAGAGAAACGGCTAGGAGAGGGGGTTGTAACGGCTAGTTTTCGAAACACTGGGAGATTTTGTGGAGGTTGCCAACGGTTACACCAACTCGGCGACGCCAAGGGTGCCACCGCCTGGGGCGGCGGACCACCTGGGTTACCCAGAAGCTCGGGGACAGGGACCAGTGCTTGGGAGGGAGGAGGAAGCCGATGTGAAGGGGAAATAAAATCTGTGGGAGGTTTCCAACTACCGAAGGTAGTTGTAATCAATGAACCCGACAAAGGTGGTTGGCCATAGTAAATTCCATATTGAATTCAGAGATAGATCTTGACAGTGAGAAGAAGAGAGGGAGAGGCGTGAGAGTGTTTCCGATTAGGATGGAGCCGGTAAACTAACGGAGGAGGTGACCGGAGAGCTTGCCGGAACAAGGGGGAAGGCAAGAAGGAAAATTCCTTCTTTGAGAGTTTCTCTCTCTAACCACCCGCTTGATGTCAAGAGGCAAAGATCCTAGTTGCTTGTTTGGAGTTTCCATAATTTTACATAAGAATGTGTGTTTCCGAGTTTCCCTACGAAATTGAAACAGAAAATGTCATCCGTTTGGAAGGATCCATATGACAGTGCTTGTGATCATACCCATGTGTACATTTCCTGAAAATTTTATTGTCCATCATGATCTGTGTTGATTAACAAGCTTCCTTGCTATTAAGCATGTTACCTGTTATGGCTTCCCACTAACGAAGTTTGTTCATGTAGGCGCTAATGTATCCCCTTCTTGTGGCATGCAAGTCAATAAGTGATTTGCGGAGAGCTGCAGCGATGAAAGTAGTGGACAAGGTGCGGCAACACAGTAGCCAACTTGTAGATCAGGTATATTGCCCATTGTTTTTATTCAGCTTCATCTTCTTCTCTCTTTTCTGTGCTGTAGAGGTTAACTGTATCTTACTAAAACACATTCTACAGGCCCAGCTTGTTTCCAAGGAGTTGATTAGAGTTGCAATACTTTGGCATGAAATGTGGCATGAAGGATTGGAAGAAGCTAGTCGCCTATATTTTGGGGAACATAATATTGAAGGAATGCTGAAGGTTCTAGAACCATTACATGAAATGCTAGAGGAAGGAGCCATGAGGAGCAACACCACCACCAATGAGAGAGCTTTCATTCAGGTAGTTTATTCAATTTCTGCGGGATCTTCATTAAATAAGTTACCAGATCATTTTGATAAGCCACACATCTATAACCAGCAGTTTTACATATAGTACAATGAATGCAAGTAGACAATAATCAATTTCAGTTGTCAACAATCTAGTTTCGGCATTATTATTCAGTAAGTATTCTGTGTGGGCTTGATTTTGATAAGAATGCAAGAAGCGAAGTTGTAATACTATTTACTAACGTACCTAAAATCATATCTTTCTGGTAGTTGGATACAAGTCCAAATCACATTTGCTTTGATACTGCGACATTACTGATTGATTTGTATTATTGTTTGTTCTCATTAGTCATTTTTATTCTTTAATTATTAATTATGTGTATATATATATTAAAAAAAAATTCTTAACATATTTCAGGCATATCGTCAAGACTTACTTCAGGCTTATGAATGCTGTATGAGATACAAGAGAACTGGAAAAGATGCTGAACTTACTCAGGTATATCTTAATCTTAGTTAGCAATGTCAGTTCTCTAATATCTGGACGGGATCCTTTTCTGTTGAATGGATCTTAGCTGCTCACGGGATATCTTATTGTGAACTGATGTAAAAATGGTTCCAATAAGTATGATCTTGTTGTAGAATTATCAGTTGTTTTATCTCATATCATATGCAGTCTGATAACATTCTAGATGGACATTATTGGCTTTAATTTTCACACCACTCTGCTTCCGTGACCAGAAGATCAAGTCTTTCTTTTTTCTTGTCTGCCCATTTCTTGTTGCACTGAAATCACTAGTTTGTCTCTGACTATTGTCTCTGCTGGCAGGCTTGGGATCTATACTATCATGTATTTAGAAGGATTGATAGACAACTTCAGTCACTGAAAACCTTGGATCTGCAGGCAAGGAACACAATCTTTATTCTTTGCTGAAGTTCACTGTGTTGATTAATGTAGAAGTGAAATAACTCACTTTTCCTTATGATTTTGTATTGCCAGTCTGTGTCTCCAGAGTTGTTGAACTGCTGCAACTTGGAGCTTGCTGTGCCTGGAACTTACCGTGCAGGTGAAATTTGTTTAATTAATTTATAGGGTTGATACGATGAAACATCAAACTGACTTATTAAAGAAATGTATTTTATCCAGATTCACCAGTGGTGACAATTGCATCATTCGCACCTCAACTTGAAGTAATAACATCGAAACAGCGACCCAGAAAATTGACCATTCATGGGAGCGACGGAGAAGATTATGCCTTCTTGCTCAAGGGACACGAAGACCTACGCCAAGATGAGCGAGTTATGCAGGTAATTATCTTATCTTATATTATTAGGGCAAAACATCTTGAATTAGCACTAATGAATGTTTTGTGACGGTGATTACTGATTACTATGCAATTGCACGCGGATATCACTTGGAAATGAATACGGCTATTACTCTTGGATTTGAAGTCTTAGAGAATCTTGGTTTAAGAAAGATCCCTAGAAAATCTTGAAAAAACCAAAATATTTTTTTTAACTGGTGATGAAAGCACCGATGTTGGTTTGAAAAAAAGGATTAATGAGCAGTCTCTCCCTAAAGATTTGATTTTGTATACAACCCGTCAGGCTTCATCTGTAGCTCCTGAGCGCTGAAAAAGTTGCATAATGTAACTGTCTCCCTTGGTTTCTAATGTGATGTCATGACTGAAATCAAATTCTCATCTCATTTCTTTGCTATCAACTGCTCGCTGAGGGATCCTGGTTTTTTTTACAGCTCTTTGGTCTTGTCAATACCCTACTTGAGAATTCAAGGAAAACTTCTGAGAAGGACTTGTCTATTGAACGATATTCTGTCATCCCACTTTCTCCGAACAGTGGACTGATTGGCTGGGTGCCCAATTGTGACACCTTGCATCATCTTATTCGAGAGTATAGAGATGCTCGAAAGGTAGTTACAGGTTCCTCGGTTATTGTTATATCATTTTTAGCTTGTCCTCTGAAATTCTGTCTTCCACAGATCACACTGAATCAGGAACACAGGTTCATGCTAAGCTTTGCTCCAGATTATGATCATTTGCCACTCATAGCTAAAGTGGAAGCATTTGAGTATGCTCTCCAAAATACTGAAGGAAATGACTTGGCTAAGGTATGTAAGCCGAGTACATTTACACTTTTCTCATGAGGGCTGGGTTCACTATACATTACCTTCTTTCATTGATTCCCTGCTCTGAAGCTGTTTTTTTTTTTTTTTTTGTTAAACAGGTTTTATGGTTGAAAAGTCGAACATCAGAGGTCTGGTTATATAGACGAACAAATTACACCAGAAGCTTGGCTGTCATGAGCATGGTACGTATAGCTTCTTCTGTGTAGTTTTTGTTACCATTTACCATTGCAAACTATATGACAGGCTTATTCCATTAAGATGAAGAATCTGTGTTTATGTCAAGTATCTGCTGCTCTAAGACAATTTCTGAAAGTTTATGTCGAGAAACATATCAGCAAATAAAGCTTCTGATGTCTTCGGAAGGAAAGTCATTGCAAGGCAGTGTAGCAGTTTGATTGCTGCAATGCTGCATGCAACAGCTGTATGGAAGAGAGTGCTTGATTGAGTTATTACAAAATTGCGTTGCAGGCTTGAGGAAAAGTGGCTAGTGCAGTTATTTAGTTCTTTGATGGGTTATGGCCTATGGGTATATAAAAAGCAATACTTCATACTATGAAGTATTACTTCATACTATTAAGATACTGTGAAGTTCATAGTATCTTAATGAATATCTTAATATCAGTGAAGTCATTTAGAACATTTGATTACTTTCTTACTAGGGATGTTATAATCTAATGTGCCTGAATAACTTAATCAAATATGAAGCTTGTAACTTGAAGGAAAAGGCTGTCTAGATTGTATCATATCCGAAGCACAATTTGTATCCTTTTTTCCCCCTAAAGGAATTTTTTTCACTTGTATCCGATGCACATATCCGACTTTAACAGTATGTGCTTTTCTATGTATGTATCAGGTTGGTTACCTTCTTGGTTTGGGGGATCGACACCCAAGCAATCTTATGTTACAGCGTTTCAGGTATTTGATCTGCAAAGGGTTTTCCCTTCATGAAGCAGTAATAACATTCTAACACTGAATCTTTTGCAGTGGGAAAATCCTACACATTGATTTTGGAGATTGTTTCGAAGCTTCAATGAACCGAGAGAAGTTTCCTGAGAAGGCAAGCTCTATCATGTTCTTTTATTATGATTTCACAAGACTGTTATGTGGTGACAGCTTCATAGAAATATAATCGTTGGAGACTGCATGCCTTTAAGCTATGTTTATCCTTAATCCTCAGGTTCCTTTCCGTCTGACAAGAATGCTTGTGAAAGCTATGGAGGTCAGTGGAATAGAGGGTACCTTTCGCACAACTTGTGAAAATGTGATGCAAGTTCTTAGAACAAACAAAGATAGTGTCATGGCTATGATGGAGGTAATGATGGGAAAATCATTCTGCATTTTCTGAACTCAAGTTGTTGTATGCATGAATCACACTGCTCATTGCGCTCAATTCATTAACAAATGAATGGCGTTTTTTTCTGCTGACAACTGTGACTAGATTCTGCAGCTACTGGCTGACCGTCTGTTTTACTGTACTGCCAGGCATTTGTTCATGATCCTCTGATTAATTGGCGTCTGTTCAATTTTAACGAAGTCCCGCAAATGTCTACTCTTGCAAGCACACATGTAGCACCTGTCAACAGTGAAGAATCTGCACAAAATAGAGAGCTCGCTCATCCTCAGCGTGGGGTTCGTGAGAGGGAACTTCTCCAGGTTCTGGCGATAATCAGTATGGTGTTTGCATATTAAAAGTTTATTTTGTTATATTTCATCATCCCTTTTGGCTTTGTGTAGGCTGTTCATCAGCTTGGTGATGCTAATGAGGTTTTGAATGAGCGGGCTGTGGTTGTCATGGCTCGAATGAGTAATAAGCTTACCGGACGTGACTTCTCGACTGGTCCTTCGTCAGCTGGTTCTGTTCCACATGTTGCAGACAGCAGCAACATGAATGCTGCTGATGCCCGGGAAGTTGAACATGGCTTGTCAGTCAAACTTCAAGTTCAGAAATTGATTGCTCAAGCTACTTCACCTGAAAATTTGTGTCAAAATTACGTGGGGTATGCTAATCTTGTCAATTTTCCCTTAAACTTGAATATATCCTTTTTTAGCGTTTGTTTTTTCGATGTTTTAAACTTAACTAAATAGGTCCTGGTGTTCATCATCAAAATCTTGTGGATTTTGCACTTGAAAATGACATTTTTACTAGAAAGATGTTTGTCTAAAACTCTACTTGAAACAAACACACGAGGTATACAAATAACAGATAAACCAAAGGAAGAATCCAACTTGATGTTTGTCTAAAACTCTACTTGCCAGCAGCACTTCTGTATAAAGACGATTTTTATTGGATTGTTCATTTGATTCATCTGTTACCATGCATATTTGCATATGCACGTGTAATCAAAATATCACACATCATGATTTGCACCTGCAGACAAACTGATAGCTTCTTTTGCCTGTTTCAGGTGGTGCCCGTTCTGGTAGCCGGGCTCTTCGAACTCTATGTATGTGCTGTATTTGTATGTATGCCCATTTTCCCTTTATTTTGTAAGTTCGTCAATGTATATATGGGGAGTTCAGCATGTACAGGAATATGTCAATGGACTCTACTTTCTCTTTCTTCCTGATGTGAGCGTATAGAATAATCATTGGCCTTCGCAGTTTTGAATAAAGACTGCCAAGGCTTTTTTTTGGACCTCTTCTTGCCATTTTATGACTAATGGGTTTGGCCATTGATGGTTAAAAGAAATGAAAGGAAGTTTGTTGGCTGAATCCTTCGAAATTCCTCGCAAGTTTGCCCGAAACCCTATCATGTAATGGGCTATGCCTGTGTTTCAATATGTTCCAGGTCAAGGAAAGAGTGAATGAGAATTCAGAAAGCACTCTAGATAAATGTGGAGAATGCGAAAAGACGAGGTGTCGAGGTTAATATCATGCCTGCCTTGGCTGTTACTTGAGAAGGGATATTTGATAGGCCAAGGGAATGGAATTAAATCGGGGCTACCCCTTCATTTGGGATCGACCACAAAATCATCTTCAACTCTTTTTATGAGCTATACATTGTAACCTACATTTCCAAAACCATCTTCAAGATGATATCACAAACATGCCTTGATTCGATCATTCATCAACGGATTGGAGAAGATTGTTTCCTATGGAGCAAAAACATAATTTATTTTGAACCGAAAAGAATTTGGCGGAGAGGGGGGGACCAAACCTAACTAAGAGCATCCTTACGGATGAGCAAAACAAGTTTAGAGTCAAGGTACGAAAGATGATCGGCAACCTGGTTGGCTTTCCTGTAAACGTGGCGAATCGGAAGAGAGGCAAACAATTTCAAGGAGAAAGTATTGTCCGAGATGAGCATGTCACTTTCCTCAGGGAACGACCAGCGTCCCAAGAGACAATTGATAATCATAAGATTACCTCATTCAATATAAATATGTCGTAGTTGGTGCTCGGAGGCGGCATGGTTGCCCTTCCAGAGGACGAAGGCCTCAGAACCAATAGCCGAGTTAAGTGGTGAAGGCCCAGATCCATTGGCAATCGGGGAGCCAATGTGATCACGAATAATGTAGCCAAAATGACCATTGTTTGTGGGTGAAAAAGCTCTTATCAAAATTTAGTTTGTGCCATTGATAAGGGGCTTTTTCCATTTAGTTTTGAGTCTTTGGTTTATGCTTTTGGTGTTGTTAGCGGTTGTAGTAGGGTCATCATCATGTAGTTTTTCCATTTTCCAATTACAGATTTGTTTAGCCGAGAAAGAGGTGATAGTTCTGTGGTCAGGTCTGATTTTGTCAAAAAGCACTTTGTTTCGGAAGAACCAGATACTCCATCACGTCGTGGCAAGTTTGGTAAAAGTTTGTTGTCCCAAGTTTTCCTTGGTTATATTAAGGAGTTCATTGGTGTTGCAGGGAGACTGTTGGTTATTTCTTAACTTAGCAATTGAATGATCCATCAAATGGATGGTTGCAGTTGCGACGGTCGTGGGAATGTCATTTTTGAGATTCGCCAAAGAAAATCCTTGACTTTGGGGAGCATGTTGAGTTGCCAAATCCAGCTTAGATCGGATTTAGTATGTTGTTTTTCGGTACCCAGGGCCGACCCAAGCCCCTTGTTGGAAGGGGCAACCGCCATGGGCCCTGTCCAAATAGAGGCTCGGCCCATATATGTTTCTTTGTATATATGTTTCTATCAAAAAATTATTAATGAAAAAATTTAAAAGGAAATGGAGGCCCCACACATGTGACCCATTCCATAATTTCTATCATTCCTCCGTGTTCCCATTAAAAACTAAAAATAATTCCTACTAATTGAGACCCATCACTCTAGCCCTAGGTTTCTACCGCCTGGAGAGGAAGAGTGAAAAGGGGATATCACGTCAAAAGCCTTTCAATTTCGCCGTTTGCTTCTTCATCACATCAAGGGAAAGATCATGTCACAATTTCAACCGTTATACGAGCAATTTCAAGCATGTAGTTTCACCATCCACAACACTTTATTGAGTTACCCATGGACGAAATCAAAGCTCAAGCCTTGGAAGAAAAAAATTGAAGCAAAATTGAGCAATTTTAGCCTGCAGTTGATGTCATTGAAACAAGTGAAGGGTTCTGGTAAGATTTCAACCTTTAGATTTCATTTTTTTAAGTTTCATTTAGTGAAGATTTCAATCTTTTGATTTCATTTTTGATTTCAGCTTTTCTAATCCAGTTTGTATTTTTTTTATTGAACTTGAATAAAATCCGTCACTTTTGTCAATTGTCATTGCAGATTTTTTACGATAAATTTTGGGGTCTAGCTTTGAAGAGTGCAATTTACAGTCTATGCTTCTCATTCTAGTGCTAGGTGTTATTGTTCTCTTTATAGTTCTGTTTTCTTTCAATTGCTTGATAAAATGTCTTCTAAAAACCAATTATCTGATTGTGCAAAAAGGAAAAGAAGAGAAGTTGTCCAGAAGTTTATAGATTCACAAAGAGGAGCTATGAAATTTTTTATTTTCAAACCAGTAATGTTGAAGAGAAGCCTAATATTGAACATATTAGTGAGCATGAAATTGAGCATACTAGTGAGCATACTAGTGACCATTTAAATTTGAATTAGCTTGGACAAAGCACAAAGACTATGAAAACCTAGTACGTCAGGCTTGGCGACTTAACCCTACTGGCTCTCACCTTTTTAAGCTTGTCAAGCGTCTCTAGGAACTCAAAAAGAAAAGCAAACTCTGGTGCAAAAGAACATTCGGAAATATCTTCACACAGATTGCAAACACTGAAACTGAAATGCAACATCTCCAATCTCAACTTTTCATAAACTATGATAAGAACATAGATATGAAACACAAACGCCTGCTACACAAATACAACCAACTAGTGAGTTTCCAAAAAACCTATTGGGGGCAGAGAACAAAGAGAATACATATTAAAAACATGGACACGAACTCCAAATACTTCCATCGCGTGGTGACTGGCAGAAGGAACCGAAATATAATAAAAAATCTCATCACCAAGGACGGTGTCAATCTTGATTCAGTATCGCAAATCCGAGAAGAGATCAAATCGGATTTTTCAGGCCGTTATTCTACAACACCTCAAATACAGGGTACTTGCCGGCTTTTAGAGCACATTACACCATCTCTCACAACAAAAGATAATGACTGGCTAACCCAACCAATATCGAACTCCGAAGTCAAGACTGTTGTCTTCTACCTTTCCAGTGACAAGTCTCCGGGGCCGGATGGTTTCCCTGCTGGGTTCTTCCGTATCTACTGGCATATTGTCGGCCCCTCTGTCATCAAAGCCACAAAGGGTTTCTTCTCCAGTGGGAAGATACTTAAACAAATAAATCACACCTTTATTACACTTATACCCAAATGCGACAACCCACAAACGACAAACAACTTTAGACCCATTAGCCTATGCTCAACTGTATACAAAATTATCTCTAAGATCCTAGCTACCAGACTACGACAAATCCTTCCCAAGCTAATTCACCCATTACAAAGTGCATTCATAGCTAAACGCTCGATTTAAGATAATATCCTAATTGCAAACGAAATATTCCACTCCTTCCAGCATAAAAAGGGATCCACTGGTTGGATGGCGGTTAAGATGGGTATGGAAAAAGCTTTCGACATGGTTCGATGGGATTTTCTACAAAAAATCCTAGAAAAGTTTGGCTTTAGTAGCAAATTTTGCGGTTGGATTAAGGAATGCATAACAACAGTAACATACTCCGTACTAGTTAACAATGAATCAACGGACCTATTCACACCAACAAAGGGGTTGAGACAAGGAGATCCACTATCCCCATACCTTTTCCTTCTTGTCTCTGAAGTCCTTGCTAGAGGATTCCAAGCCGAGTCAACATTACAGGGCAGCCACCTAGGCATCTCAATCAAACGAGCTTGCTACAAAGTTCCTTTTTTGGCTTTTGCAGATGATATTATCATCTTCGCCTCTGCCTCCAAAAAAGCTTGTGACCAAATCAATGCAGTTACCCATAACTTTTGCCAATACTCGGGTCAACGTATCAATTTTCACAAATCAGCATTTTACACCACACAAAACACTAACAACACTATAAAAAACACCATTAAAAACGAACTTCAAATACCATACACAACTAATTTAGGGAAATATCTTGGGTGCCCTATAATTACTACTAAAGTAACCAATTCCACCTTCGAAGACATTACAAACTCAAGTAAAACACAACTAACAAAATGGACAGCAAATAACTTATCACATGCTGGAAGGTGCACACTAATCAAATCAAATTTAGCGGCAAAACCATTACACATTATGCAATGCTTCTTACTACCGACCCATATCCATAAGGAGCTAGACAAGATCAACATAAACTTTCTATGGAACAAGGGAACCACACAAACCCCTAATCAATTGGTTTGAGGTGTGCAAATCACGCTCTAATGGGGGTTTGGGTCTGCGCTTATCAGAAGACATGAACAAAGCCCTTCAACTTAAACTTCTTTGGAAAATCCTAGCTGAACCAAATAACCCTTGGGTTAAATTAATAACCCAAAAATATTTAAAGGATATGCATATCCTAAATTATGAGAAAAAAGGAAATGTATCATGGCAATGGTCAAAACTGGCTTCTCTTATTCCTCTATTTAAAAGTGGGCTCCGTTGGGGCATTGCAAATGGAAAATCAGTAAACTTTTGGCACGACCTTTGGATTGGGAATGACTCTTTGATAACTCATATATCAAACCCAATCTTATTAGACAATAACCTAATGGTTGGCAGATTTATATCTGAAGACCATGTATGGGACACCAATAAATTATACAACGATTTAGGCAACCTAGTCAGCCGGGAAACTCTGGAAAAGATTACTCAAATACCAATCCCAAAGCACATCCACCAAGATAGACTATATTGGACCCATAGTAAAAATGGTTGGTTCTCTACGTCTTCAGCCATTGATCTCATCAATAAAGCAAGAAATCACTCCAGTTCTCAATTGCACTGGATATGGAAACTAGATGTAGCCCCGAAAACCAAAGACTTCCTGTGGCGAGTCTCGAAAAATGGACTCCCGACATCTGTCAAACTTGCATCTCGTGGAATAGGCTTCCCCACTAACTGTCCATTATGTGGAATGAACTTTGAGGACATTGACCATCTTCTATTCCATTCCCCAATAACTACACAAACAATACACCACCTCTCTCAAAAAATCTTTAACACTATTCGATGTGCCTACGATTCCACTTCCAACACGAACGAAACAATATGCGCCCTCTACACATCACTAAGTAAAACAGAATTCTCATCACTTGCTACAGCTTGGTGGTGCTCTTGGTACTTCAGGAACAAAGCCCTCTTCGACAATGTTACTCCTAACCCTACAACAATAGCAACATTCATAACCAACCAAATAACTAATTGGGAAAAATCAAAAACTGATGACTTAAGCACGGAAGAGAGCATTCGCAACAAAAGCCTAAATGTAGGAAACAACAGAAAACGAATAGCTAAATGGACTAAACCAAGACGAGACTAGTATAAACTTAACTTTGATGGAGCTTTATCCTCCAGCAACAATGGCTCTTATGGTTTTCTCATCAGGGATTGTATGGGGCGAACTCATTATGCAGAATCTGGTCCTTCCCCACTTCCTTCTGTTATCGGATCTGAATGCTTTGGTATGTGGAAAGGAGTACTTAAAGCAGTAGAACTAAAAATAGCGCGTATCTGCATTGAAGGCGATAATCTCAGTATTATCAAAAGTCTCAAGTCAGGTACGTCTTGCTCTGGCGAGATCGAGATGCTAATATCCGACTCACTATATGCGCTGAGCATGTTTTCAGAATATGAAATTTCACATGTCTTTAGGAATGGTAATCAAGCAGCTGATCGACTATCTCACCTTGGGACCATCTTCTCCGGCTTGACTTACCCTTCAGATGCAGTTCTCAGAAGTATCATCCGCAAGGATGCTCTTGGCTAGTTTGCTCTGGCAACCCGCCAAATTCTTTCTTGTTAAAAAAAAAAAGTTGAGCATGAGATTGATCATACTAGGAGTAATGAGGACCATGACGTACATAATGGGACTAATATTGAAGTTGTAAGGGCTGATGAACCATGTATTCCTCTTTTGGATATTTATTATCCGAGGAATTGGGATGTTCTTGACAACAAAATGAGGGATATTTTACTTGAAAAATAGTCTGTAAAGGAATTGGATCTTGTGTTTCCTTTAAATGAGTTATCTAGACATTTTTTCATATGCTTATTATTCTAGAAAATTAAGTAATGGTGAGATTGTCGAAAGAAAATGGTTAGTTTACTCCAAGCATGTGGATAAAGTCTATTGTTTTGCTTGTAAGAAAATGGCATGTAAAGGAATTGGATCTTGTGTTTCCTTTAGATGAGTTATCTAGACATTTTTCATATGCTTATTATTCTAGAAAATTAAGTAATGGTGAGATTGTTGAAAGAAAATGGTTAGTTTACTCCAAGCATGTGGATAAAGTCTATTGTTTTGCTTGTAAGTTGTTCAAGTCTCCTGGTAACAAAAGTTTAAATGAAGGATTAAAAGATTGGAAGCGTCTTAGTGATAGACACCATGAAAATGGTATTGAGCATATGAATAACATGAATACTTGGAATGAATTGAGAATAAGATTAAACAAAAATCAGACAATTGATAAGGACTTGCAAAATGAGATTACAAAGGAGAAGGAGCGATTAAGGCAAGTTCTAATAAGAATAGTTTCCATAGTAAAATGCCTTGCAAAAATAATTTAGTTTTTCGAGGATCTAAGGAGAAACTTTACGAGGATAGTAATGGTAACTTCTTGGGATTGGTTGAGATGATTGCTCAATCTGATGTGATAATGCAAGATCATGTTAGGCGCATTCAAAAAGAAGAAATTCATTGTCATTATTTGAGTCATAAAATTCAAAATGAGTTGATTTCTCTTTTGGCTCAAAGTATTAAAAGCTCAATTATTCGAACCATTAAAGGGGCAAAGTATTATTCTATACTTCTTGATTGTACTCCAGATGTTAGTCACAAAGAACAAATGACTTTGATAGTAAGATGTGTAAACATGTCCAAAAAAATGTACAAATAGAGGAATAGTTTTTAGGATTTCTGATTGTTGATGACATAATTGAATTAGGACTTTTCACTATTTTACTTGATGCACTTAAGTCTCTTGGTCTTAATGTTGATGATATAAGAGGTCAAGGTTATGGAAATGGTTCCAAAATCATAGGAAAACACCAAGGTATCCAAAGACGATTACTTGAGATAAATCCGAGAGTTTTATACATGACATGTGCTTGTTATAGTCTTAATCTTACCCTTGGTGATGTGGCTCATTTCTTGTGTCAAAGTTGTTTCATTTTTTGGGGTTGTACAACGCATATATACATTATTTTCTAGTTCTACTAAAAGATGGAATGTGCTACTTGATAATGTATCAGGCTTAACTGTAAAATCTTTATGCAATACACGCTGTGAGAGTCGAATTAAAAGTGTCAAAGCCATTAGATTTCAAGCTCCTCAAATAATATTGGCTTTATTGGATTTATGTAAATCTTGTGATGATGCCAAGTCCAAAAGTGAAGCAGAAAGCTTAATAAGTGCAATTGAGAGTTTTGAGTTTTTACTTAGTATGGTTATTTGGTATGATATATTGTTTTCTATTAATATGGTGAGTAAAAAGTTACAAACTAAATCTATATGTATTGACACTACCATGAAGCATGTAGAAGGTGTAATATTATATTTTGAAAAATATAGGGAAGAAGGGTTTGTCTCTAGCATGAATGTTGCCAAAAGTCTTGCATTAGATATGAATGTAGAACATGTCTTTCAAACTAAACAGATGAGGTGTAGGGAAAAAAAATTGATGAGAATGATTATGATGAAGATGTACAATCACCTAATGAGTCCTTTAGGGTTACTTATTTTCTAGTGATTGTAGATATGGCAATTGGTTCTTTAAAGGAGAGATGTGAGCAATTAAAGACGTTTGAAAGCATATTTGGGTTTCTATTTAATTCAAATAACTTGAAATCAATTGATGATAAAGAACTCAAAGAAAGGTGTATCAAATTCCATGCTACTTTTTCTCTTGCTGATGCGTTTGATGTTGATTTAGATGATTTTTTTTCTGAATTGAAAGTGCTACAAATGACTTTACCTGATGAGTGTGTGTTTGCAATTCAAATTATTAACTTTGTCAAGGGGGTTGATTGTTATCCTAATGTTTTCATTGCTTATCATATTTTATTAACCATACTTGTCATTCTCAAAGTAAAAATTATTGAAAACTTATTTAAGGTCATCAATGTCACAAGAAAGGTTGAATGATTTAGCTATTTTAAGCATTGAGTGATTGAGAAAGATATATTTGAAAATGTTGATGTTGATACTATTATAGATGATTTTGCATCCAAAAAAGCTCGAAGAAATCATTTTACATGATTTGTTGTGGTTGTTGTTGGTGATTTTAGGTTATGGTTCCTGTTGCTAGTGCTGATTTTCGATCGTGGTTGTTGATTTGTTGTGCTCTACTGGGTTGGGCCGTTGGGTCATTTTCGCTGCTACAATTGTTATGTTGTAAAATTCCATTTTCTTGGGTTTAAAATGCTGTAAAATTCCCTTTCTTGGCTAAAGTTTGCTACTCTGGCCATTTTCTTGGTGTAAATGCGATTTTGTGTAAGATAATATATGATTTTATATCACAAATTCTCCTTATCGTTTTCTTCATTGTAGTTAAAGAAGTTTTTATATTTTAGGGGCCCTTGGTATAATTCGCCCTAGGGCCTCCAAAGTGTTAGGAACGGCCCTGGAAATACCCATTCCTGCTCCATTTCCAGTAAATTCTATCTTGATGAATATTTTTTGGGATTGGGGTCCACATAATGGAGTTTATGGTGTTATCATCAAATTGATCTTTTGTGTGGTTTTGAAGTTTCCTGATATTCCAACTTTTATCGTTGTTTATAAAGTTTTTAATTCTAAGGGAGGTGTCAATGGTTGATGAATTGTTGGCGATGACTAACAGAGGAGAATCTCCGAACCAAAGATCCTCCCACAAGCTAATGGATTCCCCCATTTCCAATAAGCAAAAACATAATATGACAAATAGCTTCTAGACATCTTTTTGGCCGGACTTTCTACCAAAAAAATGCTAGAGGTTTTTTAAATACCTTTATGATACCATAATTTTATTAAATATCCATGTATCCATAGTTGTCCATTTTAAATACCAATTTGATATTTTGACTGTTGTGAATCTTTTGTGTTGCCATCAATTCTTCGCTAAACGCTTCAAAGTTTAATACAAAAAGGATCTTGGACTAGGAAGAGGACATGGTTGTGGAAGAGAGAGCTATCCAAGGGTTATTGTTCGAGCCAAACGAACTAAGGTTTACTTGTTCATATTCAACTCGTTTAAAAATGAGTCGAGTTTGAACTGAGTCTAAAATTTGATTCAAGCTTAAAATTATGTTTATACTTGACATGTTTATTAAATGAATGAGCTCAAACTAAGATTTTTGTCTAGAGTTAAACAACTCTAGTTATACATGGCATAGTAAGAAAATTTTTAAATTCCACCTAATTCGGGCTATTTGAACTTAAATTGAGACGATCCGAGTTTTGAACCGAACTTTAAAATGTGTTTTTATCAAACTACTTGGCTTATACAACGGTTCTAGAGTTATATAAGTTGAGGAGGGATAATTTTTATTGCTTTTTTTTTATCCTCATACAACAGTTCTAGAGCTATATGAGTTGAGGATAATTCTAGAGTCGTACTATTTTTTATTGCTTGTTGCATAGGATTGTATATTGTCATTTTTTATTTATTTTAAAGGTTAAAATATATTGAAAAATAATTAGAAATATTTACAATAGAGTTTGGGAGCCATTACATCAAAATGAGGATAAGTCCTCTCATGTGTGACTGTTTAGGGTCACTCAAAATCTGTAACTGTAAGATGGGTCAATGTGGTGTTGAGGGTATGTCTAACCCTATTTAGGCCATTACTTATTATTTTAATATTTACTGTTAGAGGAGGGTTCCCATTGTTCCGCCATGTCTATTTTCGGTAAAATCATATCAAACATGAGTGTGTTATTACACTTGTTCGTTAAACCTGTTCGTTAAAAAAAAAAACTAACTTAATGCCGAAATTCAAAAACACCAGTACAAATGAAGCGCCCATCTAATATGTTATTACACTTGATCCATATATTTGTAGACCTCCATGAAACGCAACAACGCCAACACAAATGACTTGAATCGGACCCGTCTTCGGCTATCAATAGTAAGGGTAATAGCAGCTTCCATAACCTGACACAACAACAAATTGGACTAGAGTTAGGTGTTTTCATTAGGTATAAACCATCTACTACACTCTTAATCAAGGAATTCGGCTTCCTTAGGCCAATTCAATGTGCTTACTTGGATCGGTAACAACAATGAGACCGGAGTTTGCAAAGTAGCAAGTGAAGTTCTTCCTTCCATGTTGTTGGTAGAAGAGATTCATCACCACTGATGCATAGCTGATCAAAACTGGTGGCTCAAAACAGGGCCCACCTGACTGGATGGCCCCACAATTGATCATCTGGCACGCGTAGTTTATGTTGTTCTGCAGCTCAGTTTCTGTTGATGAAGGCTTTGCCACACACCATGTTCTCTTTTTTTTTTTTTAGGGACCAAATAAAATTTGTAAGTTCATAAACACAAAAAAATACAGTACATTGGAATAATATTAAAAACAACAAAAGGCATGGTTCTGGTACCTCATCATTGGCCAAGACTTTGTTTTCTGCAACGTTCAATATGATGAACAAAGAAAAGAAACAAGGCATGACACAAAACCAGATCAGATAAACACATTCGATCCGCCGAATAACATCCAAATACAAAATAGATGCAAGCAACAAATATATAAATGTTGTTGAACAAACAAGGGTTGGTGTATGTGTAGTGTGTACATACCAAAGATGTAAGAGGAAACTAGGATGAGAAAGAGGAATAAAGGGAGAGTTGCATTGGCCATTTTGCAAGACAGAAAGTTTCAGGGCTAAAAACCAAAGTCTTTTTCATATTTTATAGAGGAGAATGGAGATAGAGAAGAAGAAAAGATGGAATTTATTATGGTGGGAAGTGCAACAAACTGTAACGCTCAAATTTATTGCAGATTAGCATTCGTTGCTTCCATTAATCTTTAATCTTTAATACAATATATATGATGATATGATGTAGCAGTGCAACCCAGTCGGCTATGTGGCTCCTTACTCCATACTAGTGACTTAGTGAGTTGAGCCGGTCGACTATGTGGCTCTTGCCAGCTGGGTCACGTGCTTGGCTATGTCTTTGTAGAGAATTTCCGGTGTTGCAATTTTCGATTACCCAAGAGAACTCAACCAAAATTGCGATGGGAAAAATAACTCGAGACAGAATCGTTCCAGTTTTCAGTAAACCAAGAGACCTTATCGAAATCATTGCATATAGAGCCTGCTCGAAACAATGACACAGTCGCGACATGGGTATCTACTCTCAAAAATGATAGGACATGTATCGAAATCGCAATGGGGAAAAATCATCCTTGACCAAAAAATCTAGAGGTGAGAATATATTCTTTCAAGGAGGATAAATATTTAACTCTGGGGTCGACGGTACAGAGACTAAGAAGCTATGGGGACAAATAACAAGGAAAATGTCATCCCATGTTCCTTCCGGGTAAGATATCAAAAAGGTGAAAAACAACACGAACTCAAAATTGGCGGTAGCAAAACATCAAACGTATTATGAAAGATTCAGTGTCTGCAACGCGACTCCGTTTTTAGCAGTTCGTATGCATCCCCACCTTCCTAGACGTGGTTCCTGCACAGAGTGGTATCAAGAAAATCAATTTCAATAGCAACGTTACGAGCCAGCAAGGCAGTAGTTTTCCATGATAATATATAGATAGACGAACTTGGGTATTCTATGAAGCAATGTTATCATGATAGTATAAAAAGATAAAACCTTACCTGCCCGACTCCAGCTACAAGAAACCTTCCAGATTTTGCAAAAGCCAAGGAATTTACGTAGCCGGTCTGCATCACAATTACAGAAATAGGGTAAAGGAAGGTGAAGTGCTAAACACATTCCCAGATTCCAAATAGTTAAGCATTAACTTACCAGGGGGAAATCAAATAAAGGTTGAATGCCTCTGTTCTCAGTTTCAATTGACCATAACCGAACAAAGCCATTGCCAGCTCCCGAAGCAGCCAGATCACTGTTTCTACACACAGCAACTGAGCTGACCCAGGACTGTGCAGCGGATTGAGGATTACCTATCTTGCTACTCTCATCCTCTGCACATGTTAAATATGGATAGGTTAAAGATACATCATATTTTTTGGAGTTCTTTGTAATTTCATCAAAACACCATCAGTGAAACCAATATAGAAATTCTGTTTGAATCACATCTTGGATTTGGGTAAAGCTAACCTTGGGTTTCAATTATGGATTACAGATCTCGGTGGGAAAGTGGGACAAAAAAAAATGGGTTGATCTGAACATGTAGAAACAGAACAAATATAACTGATAAGACTCACCACCAACATGACCATTGGGTATTCTCCTATTGTCATTCTTTTCTACAGGCTTCTCTGCAGGCAATACAGGGTGAGCATTTTTAACGATGGACACGGGCTTCTTTCGCATTCCACTCCAGAGCTCAATGCTTCCAACATCTGATCCGGATAAGTAAACATCGTTGGCAACAAAACAGCAGCATTCAAGAGCGGAGACAGATGCACGATATACTAGTTGTGACTCCTCTGGAACCTTCAAAGTGACAGGAAGGAGAATGTCAATGGCAAATTATAAAAAAAAAAAGAAAAAGAAAAAAAAAGGACAAAAGAACTAGAAGCAAGAGAGACTGGTGTAAACGCTCAAGGACATTTTCTCATGTAAACCATCAGTCGAAACCAACGATCAACTGGTATGCATAGAAGCAGTTTGTTCAAGTACACATCAGCACTGAATCCTGGTTCATCTCATCTAAAAGTAATATCTGCTATAATAATCTTAGACTATGTTCAACAGAAGAGTCTATATGCACTATATCCAGTTGTTCCAGTTAGTACATATAATTTAGTAACAAAGAAAGTGTTCAAAATGCTAGTCTCGCTGGTAAAGATATAAGAAACAAAGCATGGCTGTAACAGTTTTCCCCTCCCCTCATCCAAGATGCAGAAAAGAACAGATACAAACCTTCCATAAGCGTATTGTTCGATCACGTCCAACAGTCAAAGCCCGTTCCCTCCGTAGGGTATCAATACTTAGGACCTCACTCTGGTGACCAAATAATGTAGTTATGTAAGCTCGGTCCTCCACGTTCCAGATCTTAACTGTACGGTCAAATGAGCCCGAGTAAAGTTCAGAAGTCCCTTGCCTGAATGATAAGCACGTCACTGGTCCTCTATGACCGGGAAAAGCCTGCCAATTGTACATGGTTGAGTGGCTCGACAGGAGAAAAAAAATTATAGATGTTCAAGAAGAAAAAACAACTTTCAAGTAACATAAACTTTGTTTGAACATTTGAACTAGATGCACTTTGACAAAACATATCATGGTTAAAGATACATTGATGTAGATATTTTTGGGGGCACTGATGGAGAATATTTTTCAATCAGTTAGAAGATAGACACATGCTGATCACCCATCAATACTGACAATGATTTGCATGAAAAATCCTATATCTACTTCTAGCAAGGGTTACAGTTTTGATAATGTACATCTCCATAAGATATCCGCAATGCTAATTTTTCATCAACAGCATTCAAGTTTAAAAACCATTACCACTTTATCTTCACACCATCCTCTTAAAAGTCCAAGTCAGGATAACATAAATTACCTGGATATGCTCTCGTGTCCGTGTATCCCACAAATGAACATGACGATCTAGACCACTAGTGGCTAAATAGCGACTGTCAGAGCTCACAGCCAAAGCTAAGACTTGCTTACAATGCTTTTTTGCTCCACCTTGCGGTTCCCTGACACCATGTGACTTCAGTGTTGCCTCACTAGGCCACGCGTAACTTTCAAATTTCCCACTTTCAACATCCCAATGCCTAATAGTGCCATCTTTTGAAGCAGAAAAGCCTCTAACGTCATCGTCAGACAAACCCACAGCTGTAACAGACTGCCTATGCTTCACCAGTAACCGCGGTTCTTCTTTCGTCTCCGGAATTTGTACTCTGATAATCGATACAGCAACAAGTATAAGCCTCAAGGAAAGAAAGCAGAAGGAAATTGGTGCAGAACACAAATAACAAGAGTATTTAAAAGGCAGGCGCTTTAGCATCATGCACAACTCCAAATCTCATTAAATTGACAATAACATTGAGAATGTCATAAAATTTCTATCAATCACATCACAGTAACAATAAATTGGACGATAATCTCCATAATGCCTACATTAAAGAGTGTTAAGGAAGATGCAGCAACATTAACAGAAATTGAAGTGTTCATACTAAAATGCAATCACTTACACTCTCAATCTGCTTACTGTAAGATAAGAAAGGATTGAAGACAGTGTAATTGAGCAAATTGGCAAAGCTATTGATGCCAAACGGAGAAAAGATTTGAGCTTACGTGGAAGCAATCAATCTACGAGCACGGCCGCTATCTTCAAGCTGCTCCTTCTGCAAGATCTTGACAAGCGAATCCGTGTCCGCAACCCCATCCTCGTCCTCATCACTCTCGCCTCCCTCCTCTCCTCTCTTCTTCTCCTCCAACGACTTCACCTTGGCCAGGTAATCCTTAGCCAACCTCAGCCTCTTCTCATCGGCCGTCTCCCTCAGAAACTCATCCTCGTCCGCGACCGCCGCCCCGCCGTCGTCGCCGAGACCGTCGAGGTCGTCGTCGGATCCTCCACTATCGATCTCACTGTCATCCTCCTCGTCTCCTTTCCTCCGGCGCCGCTTGGAATCGTTCTTGAAGAATGGATCCTGGCTTATCTCAGTAGCGCCCCGCTTCCCTTGGCCGCTCTTGGGTTGCCTCTTCTGGATTTTGTTCCTCATCGTTTTCGTTTCTCCTCTCAGAGTAGGTAGAAGGAGAAATCGAGAACGAGATGAGAGAGAGAGAGAGGGAGAGAAATGTGTGCTGAGCGTCTATGGAGGATTTTTAGGGTTTTAGGGGGAGGGAGGAGGAAAAGGAAAATAACAAGACGGAGGGTTTAAGACAAAGGGGGGGTTGAAGGCCGAAAGAGGAGGCGGCAAGGCAATAGGAAGACGATAGAGATTAGAGAATAGAGAGTATTGTGTATTTATATTGGTCTTCCTCTGTAAATATTTACTTTAACAACTCCTCCGCTGCAATTTTCCCTTCTACACTTGCAATTTTATTTTTATTTTTATTTTTATTTTATAAAGAAATAATTTGAGGCTGGACTAAGTCGGCTGACAGCGAACTGTCCAAGCATATAAGATAAGAACGGAAAAGGAGGGTGCAGTACAAACGGTGTAAAACACATAAATGCAGTCGAACAAGCGATCCTTACCCGAATATTTTGGGGGCAGAATAGACTAAGAACCGACGTCAAACACCACCTAATAGCGACACCGCTGGTCAGCAGTACATCAGGAGACTTTGTGCAATGAAGATGATCCTGCAAGGAAATATTCGTATCGCGAAGTCGCCTCGATACACACTAGGCCACTAGGGGTGGGCACAAATCCCGCAAATCCCGGGCTCGTCCCGATCCCGGTGGGATTTGAAAAAAAAAAATGAATCTCGTCCTGGTTCCGTCTCACAAAAATTATGCGGGACGGGACGCGGGAAGAGGATTCCTTATCCCGCAAATCTCGTCCCGTCCCGCATATTATTATTATTATTATTATTATTATTATTATTATTATTATTATTATTATTATTATTATTATTATTAAGCAATTACTATTTACAAGAAATTATTGGGTAGCCGAGATACTATGTGGGCACTCACTCCCTTAACGATAACAAAACTAAGTCTAGTAAAAATATAAGCGGCAGCACGAGCCCCAGCATCCCAAGATACCGAGAATTTTTTAATCCGCTTCAGCAAAGCTACGACATCCGTATCTAACTCCCCCAACAAAGAGAAGGAGAAGGGTAGGAAACCATACCCAACCGTGAAGCACAACTCACGATACTTGGCACACTTACGCCGAGCAACATTAACAACAACACGACCGGGCACAAAGTTAGACACTGCAGACTGAGTCAAGGGGGAGGATCCCGTCAGATCAACACAAACATCCCGCCCCCTATCCCATGAATAAAGGAGCAAATCCGTCGGACGAAGGGGCTTATCATGCCCATCAACCAAACCAATATCAATCTCCTTACCGGCTGAAATCCCAGCTCTATAGCAGATATCCAATAAAGTGTCACGAACGAGGTTATGTCAATGTTTCATTACTAGAAATTTGTTATTTAACATCGGGCAATAGCCGATGTCTTTCAAAAAAACAATTGATGTCTATGTGGGTGATGTAAAAAGTCAAAAGTTTTTCACATCGGCCAGAACCCGATGTCTATATTATTTATAACATCGTTTCTAATTATAAAAACGATGTTTTAAGATTAAAGAGACATCACTTTTATAGAAATCCTACATATGTATATTCATTTTCTATCTATAATTTGTAATGTTATTTTTCCACACAAAATTGGGCTATATGGAATAAATACAAAACCGATGTTATTACATATATTGAAATCGTTTTAGATTTTAAAACCGTTGTTTATATATAGTAAAGACATCCTAAATTATTAATTAATCAAATGTGTTAAGTTTCTAAAACTGGTCTGTTTAGTTTGTAAAACTGATGTGTTTAGTTCATAAAAATGATGTGCTTAGTTCGTAAAACTGGTTTTTTTACGTAAAGTTGATGTGTTTGGTATGTAAAACTGATGTTTTTAGCACGTAAAACTAACGTGATTAGTTCATAAAAGTGATGTCTTGTGTTATAATAAACCGATGTCTTTTGCCCGTAAACCCGATGTGCTAGCTTATAAAACGAAGCAATTTGGTTCATAAACCCAATATCCTGTCTATATACACACATACACCATACCACAATACCAACCAAAGAGAACATATCCGACGTGCTAGCTTATGAACCAAATCAATTTGATTTGGTTCATAAACCCAATATCTTGTCTATATATACAAATACACTGGATCAAAGTACCACAAGGAATGAAACTTAAGAAAGACATTTATTAAACCTTCTGAGTAATAGGAACATTAGGGGAACACTTCAAGGAATGAATACAAAGGGGAACTATCATGTACCAAATAAAGGTCCCTTTATAAGTCTATAACATAACTGAAATGAAGATGTTCAACAAATAAAGAAACAGAGCAGGATAAGATGCAAGGATTTAAAACCATAGAAAACACATGGTGGAACATAACTATTAACATGCTTGCAATCATGTTAAATCCCCTAACACCCTTTACAAATACTACAATAGCGAACCCTCCTTGAAGAAAATGAACCCTGGAAATAAAAGTGAAGAGCCTCAGAAGAAATAGATCGATAAAAATGATCACATGGTTGAAAAGAAAAGAAAAAGGATCAATCCATGACAAGATCTTATAGAGTGATACATTTTTAAAAAAGCACGAGGAATGATTGACAAATGAAACCTTCTTGTTATCGACTCCGAAATCTGCATGTGTCTTGGCTAGCAACTGAGCACCAAAACTCTTATGAAAATCATTCGACGGGATTTAGTTTAGGGTTTGAATAAGAAAACATGCACATAACAAAAAAAACGATCAATGGAAGAGGAAAAGCACAAACCTTGTAACAGGTCTGCCAATCTGGACATGTGGCTTGCCTTAAGGTGCTTTGTCAAAGTGTATGAATCGTATTCGAGTCCATCAAAACCTCTACCATTCTACTGTAAATGGATTGAAATTTGGTTAATTGGGTACATCAGTACAAACCAACATCCTCAAACTCTTACTCATCTTATATAATGGAATAAAAATTTGACCAACGTATTACACACAAAAATTGACCAAATCAAAAGAAAAATGAGATATGATTCCAACATATTTCCATAGTCCAGTTCTAACCCCCATTGTTAATCAAAACAGAGTGAGGTTTCAAGAACAACATAGCAATTACGTACTATTTTTAAGCAAAGGGCACCTAAATTTAGAATGCAAAAAGAATTATACTATGACATAACAGGAAGCATTTTTACAATATTGTACATCATACTGGTGTGCTTGGTTAATAATCCAGCTAACGAATTCCAGGGCATAACACTAACCTGCTTGTTTGCAAAGATGAGAACAACAAAACCATTTAACTCTTCCTTTGGTCCGGGTTTCTGGAATATCTTTTCCACGCTTATCGCTCGACAGTGGCAGTACAAGTGCTTCTTGATGGGACCAGCTTGGCTCGGGTGGAAAGGTGATACAATGGCACGAGGGCTCTTCCACTTGCAAGGTTGATAAGCAAGGCCATAATCAGGATGAGGGATTGGCTGGACTGTAAAGGCATTATAAGGAGACTGCCACACAAGGGAGTTGGTGACTGAAAATTTGAATCCACGCAGCATTAGATGAGCAAGCAAATTGGCAGTATTTTTTGCATCGTCCAGGTCATAGTGAGCACGGCCTTCCCATGTCATCCCAACAAGCTCCACAACTTCTTTCAAGTTGCATTGGACCCCCCCAAATACTTGATAAAATCGAACCTATACAAAAATTCAGTAGAGTAAGGTGCTTGAAATATACCGAATATTTGCAATGCATATGCAATAACACATAAATCCCCATTTATTCAAAGTTCGGAAGTAATAATGTGAACTGAACACATGCAATGAATGATGGTATTGAGAAATGAACCTCTTCCCTATCAACGCTTTCTAGCAGGATGCGGTTGTAACCTATTCTAACACAAAAATATTAATCACTTACAAGCTTATCAAGATTAAATTTGAAAAACTGCAATGCAGGCACCACCTTTGGGTGAAGTTTAACACAATTGGGAATCTGAAATAACAGAATGCATGGTTATTTTCTACAAATGGAACAGTCTTTCAAGGACAAAGTGAAATGGACTAAAGCACCACCTTTGGTTGAAGTTCAACACAATTTGCTAAATTGGCATCAACCATTGACACCTCTGCATTTCTAGGTCATAATCTTACAACAACTCGAACTCTTCCAGGAGCTAAACAAGCAATAGAAGGCTCCCTGCATATCTAATTAGTGTGAAGTTAGTTCTTTGAGGTGAAGATTCTGTGATTTGAATAAAATTCAAAAGCAATCCTTATACCCACCTTTTAAATTGTATGAGAACCAAATGGAAGCAAAAGAAATAGTTCAAGCAATCTTTCTTCTCCAAATAGTTGTGCAAGGGGCCATCAAGTAGCTCAACTAGCTGCCAGCAAGTATGAAAACATATCAGAATCAAATAAATTTGTCACTTATAAGTTATACCCCAGTTGCACACATTGTCATTAATCTAGATCACAACATGTGAACCGTCATTAAGATAAGAAGAATGAGTCCAAAGATACCTCCATCTAGTCGCTGAAGTCAGCTCACTACATTCCTGCGATAGAATTCACAGGTTCAAAAAAAGATTATGAACGGAAAAAATATAAAAAGAGATGAATAACATCCAGAACATACATAATCTCAATGAAATAGAATTTGTTCATGGGAAAAAATAGATTGATAATCCCATATCTAATACAAAATCAATCCTTAAAAGAGCATAGGTGATGCAATCATACAAGTAGATCCATCATATTATGATCAGCGCACTTTAAAGATCGAAAAAGATAAAATAAATAAGTAAAATAAAACAGCTTAGCTAGAACAAGTTACACTAAAATTATGTACTCTATATTATTCTCAATTTGTTTACATACACCCAATAATGAAACATTTGGTTGACATCCACAATAACAAGGCAGGAATTGATTAGGTAAGAACAAGCTAACAATCCTAACATGACGGTATCTAAGGCTTACTATGCTCGAGAATATATAAATCAAATGCTTGAATTTAAATCATTAGAGTAACTGAGACATAGTTAAAGGCCCAACCGAGACACAATTAAAGGCCCACTCAAACAAAAAATAGCTCTACCCAATCGATTCTTTGTCCCAATGTTCTAACACAACCTTCACAAATTTAATCCCCCATCTGAGAGCACACGTTCACCAGTAGCCAAAAGAACAACAGCCAGAACACAGCCGAAGCAAGTATGACAACAGCTGCTTTGCTCCAAGCCAAAGTACACAAAATAATGACAGCAAAAATATCAACGCTAGGACCTTATTTGCTCATGTTATTCAGCCCATCCTAAAGCCAGCAGGTTGCACCAATCTTAGAATGAACCGAGAGCAAATACAACAAGAAGCTGCACCTATGACAACAAGGAGTTGCACCTACGCATCCAAGAAGAATAAGACCCATATTCCACACCAAATTCCAATTCAATAACGGCATCACTCATCTATAAAGAAAAGAGGAATATATACAAAACTTACCCCCTAAGTTATGCATCTGTGCAACATAAATAAATAAAAGTGATGAATATAAGATGAAGTTTTTTAAGTGTTGACTCCCCAAAAAGAACATGTAATTAGCGTCAAAATCCAATCTTTTATTTTTCTTCTTTTTAATCATAATCTAATCTTTTCCCACATTTACCAACCAAAAGAAAGTGGGTATTCAGAATTTTATGCAGAATTTTCCCACATGTAATTGACAAGCTCATTGAAAGTGGAAGGGTATATATCTCTATACTAATCATATACTAATCCAGTATATCCCTTGCTATAACGTGGAAGAGCAAGTCGAAACCATATCCATTCTAATTGAAATTTGGTGGGCAAAGCACTAATCAAGGATTAGAGTTTGTAGTGGGCAAAGCACTAATCAATTATTAGAGTTCGTAGAAGTTAAACTTGAATAAGGTAAAATAGTAAAATCATGCACACACATTATATATGTAAATTTAAGGATTTTATGCGGGTTTGTAGGGCGGGTATGCGGGGCGGGTTAATGGGCGGGTTAATGGGGCGGGTTATGGGTGAAAAATCTTCACCCATAATCCATCTATCACCCGCTTCACCCGCACCCGCTTCACCCATCACCCACTTTTTTACGGGTTTTCACCCACAAAATTAATGCGGGTAAAGAGGGTGGAGCGGGTACCCGCGAGTTATTTCCAGCCCTAATTTGAGAGGGTTTCTTTTTTTTCTTAAAATTTTTTCAAGTGTTGAATTTCATGTGGATTTCATATGGACGGGACAAATCCCGCGCTTGTTTTTTTTCCAAAAACTTTTTTTTAACATCGGTCAAAAAATAGTGTGGTGTCTGTTTTACTTTTAACATCATAAATTTATCAAACGATGTTAAAAAACTGTTTTACATGGCAAATTTTTCTGACCGATGTTAATGGACCGATGTTAAATAGCAGAATTCTAGTAGTGTTTAATGCCCACAGTACCAGCACATGACACCGCATGATCGCCATAAACATCACCCTCAAAGACCCGAGAACAAGCTGGGCAGGGCCTAGGCACTATGAACAACGGAACCCCCAGTCGATAACTAAGCACACTACGATAGGTCCTTCCATTCATAACCTGCCCCAGCCCAGAAATAGGTACTGCACGCAACCAATCGGAGGAGTGAGCACCCTGCTGAGACTTCCATAATACCACCTGTCGCGGAGTTAAAGAGAAAACAGATTCCGATGTAGCAACAACCTTCGTGAAATATTCTGCCAGTTTCTTCATAAGTTTAGGGGGCATGGGTTTCACTAGGATCGCGTAGAAGATTAGAACATGTGGCCTCATTAAAAGAACGCCAAGCATCCTCAAAAGTAGGGCCAGCATCAGTGATACCAGAAGGACGTAGGAGCTTAGCCTGCAATTCAGCAGACTGCAAACGAGACACCAAACAAGCATAATGTAGGACATCCCCATCACCATACACTCCGAGCCCACCAAACTGAAAAAGGAAGGTGGCGAGGCGGCACTGCCAATCCCCAAACCCGGGCCCAGACGCAGTGACAATACGCTCCAAGCTAGAACGGAGTGCCACATCAAAGGAAAGTTGGGTGTTGTCCATAATTTATGCCATGTTTTTATACTTATTTCAGCTCCTTATTCCATCATTTTATGCATTCTGGGATGGGAATATAGAAAATTTGTGTAGTTTATATTTATTTACGAGAAATAGAGGTCTACATGAGTTTCTGTTTAATATTGCAGAATTTGGAGCTGAATTAGAGCAAAACCAAGAAGGACTGGAAGAGCACTTGATGTCTACTGAAGGAGAGCGAAAATCGACGGAAGAGCACCTAACATCAAGCAAAGCTGAGCACAGAACGAGATACTGAGTAGTGGTCGATTTCGACCCATACTGGTCGATGTCGACGGATTCTGGTCGAAAATCCTAAGACAGCTCGATATGGACCAGAAGCAGGAAGAGGAAAAGAAACCAGGTCGATATCGACCTTCTGACTCGATATCGACCAAATAAATGCTCGATATTTCCACCAAATCCGAGATCGAGTAACAGAAGTGAAGCCGAGAAAAATGACTCAATATCGACTGACTTCCAACGACGGATCCAGGTCGATTCTGAGCTCTATCTGGATTTCGAGTGAAGAGATATTTCGAGTGGAGGATTCCTTGCACATGAAGACTTGAGAGATATTTTATCTTTTTCATCTTTTTATTTATCCTAAGGGTGGAACATTTAGTTACTCTTTAGGATTTATCTTGTTTTACTAATTTAGATTTATTTATTTCCAAGTAGAATTCTTATCTTTAGACAAGAGATAGAATTTCCTTACCTTGGCTAGCAAGGATTAAGGCCTATAAATAAATCCCATGGGCTAGTTTTTCATTAATTCGATTATAGAGAAGTTATTTCCACACATAGTTTAGGAGTTCAAAGGTTTTAGGGTTTTGGCATTCTACGAAAGTGTGAGTGCCGGGATTGTAAAGACTTTGAATATAGTTAATGCATGTTTCTTTTACATCAATGATGTCGATTGCTATGATGAGACGTGAGTAGTCCACCTACTTCTAGGGTTGGGGTGAGCCCGATGATAGCCATGTTGGTGGATTAGCGAATTGCGAAAGAAGATACTTTATCTTATTTTATTCTATTCCTTGTGCTTCACCTTTGATTGAGAAATTGAAGAACTCATGTTGTGAAACTTGGGTAGTAAATAGGATTTCTATTCGGAAGAGTATAAATTATAATTATGAAAAGGAATAGACACAATTAGGGTTATTTATCGAAAGATTTGTATTCCTACTTGTCGGATTGAGTGAAAGCCTTCTCCTTTATAGATAAAGTTGCCATCTTTTGTGATTTATGATTCCGCTTTCATGGTTATTGTCGTTGCAAATCCCGATCTTGGAAGTTTTCTTTTACATAGTTTATTCCAAAATCTACAAGCTTTGTCTTTTATTTTGTCTGTTGCCCCTACTCGATTTCGACCATACTAGTCGATATTGACTTCTAATTCCCGATCCAGAAAGATCGCTACTTGTTTGTGTTTCTGCAGGTACAGGTCGATTTTGAGCGAACCGGTCGATATCGAAGCCTTAGGTCGATATCGAGGGATACTGGTCGAAATTTACCTGACTTCTTTAGAACCAGAAAAATCAACTGGACTAGGTCGATTTCGACCTTACTGGTCGATATCGAGCGTTTCCCCTGAGGTCGAAACTTGACGTGAGACATCCGCTACCTGAGATCAGCTGACCAGCTTCCTCGAGGATCGAACCTGACTTCCTTTTGCTACATCGGGAGGGAGTCTTGAACATTATTTGCTCGGAACGGAATTGGTTTGCCTATTTAATTTACATTCTATTTGCAATCTCGATTTCCTCCGTCAATATTGAGCCGGCCCAAAGACACGGGGAGAACAAGTACGCAAAGTAAAGTAAAGTTTAGAAATACGCGTACAAGCCCAAAGCAGAAGCAACTCGCACTAAGGATCATCAATCTTCACGACGGAATCCATAAGCTCTATGGTCCTAGTCACTCTCTTTGCCACAAGGTCGCTGCCGAAAACAGGGCAAACGCGAACAGGCCCACCCAGAACTTGGACATCGCGTGAAGGCCAAGCAATAGAGGGGGGGGGGGACACCAAGGAGTCGACTCCTGAGGTCTTTTGTATTCCAAAAAACCTCGGTCTTATCCACATTAAGATGAAGGCCAAAGTGGGGACCATCCTCCATAATCAGATCTAAGACCTTCCCCACCACTAAAGTATCCCCAACAATAGTGTCATCATCTAAGTACCAAGCATGCAGACTCAGGTTAAAGGAATCTCTGATCTTGCACACCAAAGGATGCAACACTAAGGCAAAAAGAAGAGGGCCTAGAGGATCTTCTTGTTGAACCCCTCGATAAGACCATAAGTTATGCTCCCCATAATACAATCGTGCAGGGCTAAAGTAACAAAACTCTACCAATCGAGATAGAACCGGGCAGCGACGACGGACTTCCTGTAACATGGTCACACGATCAACTACGTTGAAAGCATTCTAAAAGTCGACCATCAACATGGAAAGACCCTCCTCACCATCACGAGCCTCAATAAACCGATTCAAAGCATGTAGAATAGCACCCCCCCCCCCCCCCCACCGGACACCCCGACCCCAAACTGGAGGCTTGCAAAATAACCAGACAAAGAAGGACCAGCCAAACAAGCGCCGACCTTAGAGACAAGGCTTCTTCAAACGGTGCCAACAACAATAGGACGTATACCACCACCCGGTTTAACAAGAGGCGTGAGAGGAGCACTAGCAATATACTCACCCAGAGCCTGCGGACAACGACCATCAAGAAAAAGATTGACCACTCGAGTAATAGAGACGATCAAATCATCCGAAATAGCAACAGCAGCTCCACCCAAACAATCCAAAAGATGCTGAGCCTGGAACCCATCCCTTCCACATGACGTGCCACGGGGGAAACTCTGAATCATATCCAAAACACCGGCCGAAGAGGCAAGAAGAGGATGGTGATCCACGGGCAAAGGCGACAAGTTGGGAGACGAGGCAGTGGGGTGCTTATCCCGCACAGCCGCAAGAGTGGCATCAGAATAAGGAGCAATACCTGATGAATAAAGCACCCAAACGGTGGCAGTGTAATGACCATCACAAATCTTCCTCTGACATTGTCGGAGGTTAAGCTCACTCAAGTCAAGATCCTCCTCCACACTAAAAGAAGGAGGGACCTCAGCTAAGGTCTCTTGTACAAGTTGCAAACTGCCGCTAGGCATACTCCAAGTATGAATATCACTAGCAATACTCTTCTCTTGACGCTCACACTTGACCGCAATCCTACACTCAAGATTACTTCGTGGGGAAAATGTCTTAAGTATACAAAGAGGCATCACAAGGAAGCGAATCATCCTGACTATGCCGACACCGAGCACGAAAGGTGTGAGTTTTAAGGCATACCCGACATAACCAAACCCCCATACGCTTGAAAGTTATCTCAGCCTCAGAATAAATAGTCAAACTATCATAAAGAGTTTGATGAGTAAGTACTTGAGAATCCCCACTGCAATGTTGTTCACGAAGGTGCATGGAGGTTTTAACGAGACCCCTACCACCACCATCAAGGCATCCACAAAGACCCACAAAAGGGCAATGGTACCGAACAAGGTCAGGCATAACCGGATGAAAAACAGAACAAAGAAGTTTCTTTCACAACACAAGTGGCTTCAACGCATAACAACTGAATAGAATTAATTAATGAGTGGCCCCAATTAAGAATAACCACAACCCAAATTAAAAACACTTACGAAGGAGATGCATCACTTAGAAAAAGGCCAAAGAACAACACACAATAGCAATATGGACAACGAACAGCTAGAAGAGGCCTCGCACAACCCGACTGACCAGCAAACAACCCACACAAGGACTGAACAACAAACAGCAGCAACAACCAACAACCCACACAGACGAAACAACAAAGACTTGCACATCCCGACCAATCCTCACAAAACAGGCCGACCAAATCCAGTCACCACTCCGACTCGCACACAAAAACGAAGAGACAAAAACCAAACCGATCGAATAGAAGAATGAGGAGGACACCGAGGCTGACATTAAACGCAAGAAGAAGAAGAAGAAGAAGAAGAAGAAGAAGAAGAAGAAGAAGAAGAAGAAGAAGAAG
Source organism: Persicaria tinctoria (assembly GCA_037127255.1). NCBI lineage: Eukaryota > Viridiplantae > Streptophyta > Magnoliopsida > Caryophyllales > Polygonaceae > Persicaria > Persicaria tinctoria. The sequence goes on along the minus strand of JBANSL010000012.1, from coordinate 31,902,626 downwards.
AAGAAGAAGAAGAAGGAGACACCGAACCTGCAATGACATCGAACGAATCAAACCTAGGTGTCGAGGTCCCCGGTCTGAAGATGAAGGCTCCCGAAGCGGCAATGCCAGGCGCCTGGATAAGCAAGAGGAGATTCCATCACCGATCGCTGGAGAAGGCACCCCAGATCTCCCAATCGTCTTTGCCCTAGAAGAGGAGATTTATTATTATTATTATTATTATTATTATTATTATTATTATTATTATTATTATTATTATTATAAACTTGCTTCTATTAACCAATTACTATTTACAAGAAATTAGTGGGTAGCCGAGAAATTAGTGGGTAGCCGAGATACTATTTACAAGAAATTATTATTATTATTATTATTATTATTATTATTATTATTATTATTATTATTATTATTATTATTATTATTATTATTATTATTATTATAATTATATACATACTTTATATATATACTTACACTTACATAGGCTTCTATACATACTGTGTGTACATATATACAGTGTGTGGGTCTATACATTATACACTGTATATATATCTTTGTATACATATTGTATATATACATATACACATATAGTGTATAATGTGTAGGTCTATATATATATTGTATGTAATTATATGTATAGCCTATATACCAAAATATTGGGATGTTAGCAAAATTAACCCCTCTTGCCCAAAATTGCAAAACTGTCAAAATGACCTCAAAATTTGCAAAAACAACTAGTGCCCAAAATCTGTGGTAGCCGGGTTAGAGAGGAGTGAGCCATCAAATCAAGGGTAAAAAGCATTCCTTTTATTTCAATTGGAAATTCAAGAGAGGAGAGAGAGAGAACACCATTGAAGGACCTTTAAGGGAGGAGAGATGGAGAGAGAACGCCATTGAAGACGCAATCGAAGGTTGGAGATGAGGAAGTCGACTGCCATTGAAGGACCTTCAAGAGAGGAGAGAGAGAACACCATTGAAGAAACAATCGAGGGCGACATTGGAATCGCAAAGAGAGAGAATGAGGGAGGGAGGGACTAGGCAAGTCAAAAAGGGAGGATGACGAGTGCGAAGGGATACTTTGGGTCAATAACAGTCGAAGAAGAAGAACCCCCTGCGAAAAGTAAGTTCTCATCCTCTCTCTCTCTTCTCTTGAAAAAGTTATTTCGAGGGTTGAATGTCTTGAATGTGGAATTGGGGACCTTGGGGAGAATGGGGTGAAATGATATACAAACCCTAACTCATTGGTGTTGAGCGGTTTGAGATTTAGTTGAGAAATCACCATTAATGGAAAGTTAATGATGAAATTGAAGGTCCAAATAGGGTAGAAAGGAATTGAAAACCTCCATTACTGTTTCGAACCTGGATTCGGGAAACTTGAAAACCTTCATTACTGTTTCGAATTTGGATTTGGGAAACTTGATCGAAAAGGGCAGGCAGATTCGTTCGTTTGGCTTAGTGAAACGGTTGGGTGGCTAGATTTAGTAATCTGTGTTTTGCTTTTTTCGAATTAGGGAAGTTGGGAAGAGTTGGGTTTCAAATGGTGTTGGATATGGTAAAGGGGGATTTGGGGAGAATCATGTGGAATTTGTGCTTATGACTTTGGAAATTGGGAACTTTGGGAGAATTTGGAGATTGGGGTTGATTTGTAAATAGTGGCATCTAAATATAATGTTCACATTTGGTGGTAGTTGTACATCATTGTAAGTTTTTGCTATGTGTTGAAGTATGTTTTGATTCAAACGGTGCAAAAATACACTACACCACTCCGATCTCATTTGAGAGTAGTGTAAGTTTGTGATATGTGTATTACATAAGGTTGTGATATTTGAGACTTGATGCGGGACCATCCAAGACACCTCCGGACACGCCTATACTTGGGGATGGACATATGATTCGAGCTCGTGAGAATGATGTCATCCTCAAGAGGATGAAGAAGGTTCCACCATGGGAGAAAGGTCCAAAGGAGCAAGCTTGATTCTCCTTAGTTCTTAGAATGGTTGACTTTAACTAAGTATTGGAAGACTTACTATGTCTATTTTGGATTTTAAGACGTCTCACGAGTCGCGGGATACTCCCACGAGTCGCGGCCATGAGCCCAGAGTTTAGTTTTGCTACTGATGAGTCTCACGACTCGTGGGATCCTCCCACGGGTCGTGACAGACTATCTATTTTAGGTATTTTAGGGTTTTATTTTAATTTCTTTTTATTTAATATTTCTTTAGAAAATCGGCCCCTAGGTTATAAGAAGAGGCATTCCTCCTTGTTGAAAACTCGGTACACGTACAATTTTATAGAACATTCTCTCTTTTTGTGTGAAACACAAGAGTGCAAGTCAATCGATTCGTAGCGTGGCTCATCGATTGCAAATTGGTTATAGATCCTGCTTGGTTTGCTTTGAGTTCGTCAACCTCGCGAGAGCTTGGTGATCCAGGTAATCACAAGTCCCCTCCTTGTGCCTCCAAGTTGTCCGCTTGGTTGTGTAAGGTTGTAGAGGCGGGCTTTATAGTCGTTGGTGTTTGGTTCCTACCCTCTACGGAGGCCTGGGGTCTTCATCTCGTTCTATTTTAGTTCAAATCAACCAATCTATCGGTCTTTTCATTACTTTTGTCGAGTCTTCTATTGCTGCGTTTTGAGTCTTTGCTTCCGTTCTTGTCGTTGAGTCTTGATTGTCGAAGATCGGGCCATCCTACGGCTAACCCCGTATCAAATTGGCATCAGAGCTTTGGTTTTCGACATCAAAAGTTGTGTCTTTTGTTTCCCTAAACACAAAACCTACAAAAATAGAGTCTTTCTTGTTCCTGATATTTTTACTTCTTAAATTTTTGAATTTGATTGCTACTAATCCTTGTTTGTGATTGCACATTAGCCCAAACACAACCTAAAGCCGAGACCGCAGTAGCCTTCAATGTTATTGAGCAGCCGATACATTTGATTACCAATACAATTGATTGAATCAATTGCAATCCTAGTCGGCATACACACGTACACAAGAATCCGAACCCTAGTTTGTGTTGTTCTATCTTGGGCTATCTTGTTACATCTTTTTTTATCTATTTAGTTGCCTTATTTAATTTTTTGAAATTTGTGGTATATATATATTTTATATTTTCTATCCTAAATTATATAAAGGCTTCGATAGATATACCTTCCACATTTAGCCAAACCCTCACCTATATATATTTCATAAGGGTTACATAAATTTTAATTTTCTTTCACCATAGTTTAAAATTTCAAGAGTCCTTTTTATTTCATTGTTAAGTTTCTTGCATTAGGTAAAAAAAAAATTAAAAAAAAAAATCAGTCCGAATTTTTTTTTTTTTTTTAAAAATTACATTTAAAGCTTAGTCCTAGGAGGATAAAATTCACTAGCGGCAAAAGTAAGCTTTCAAAAAAAAAAAGAGAATTGTTGAGATCTAGTGCAAGAACTTTCAATGACCAATTTTGGTGAAATCATATAGCCCTAGTTGAAAGTCTCAAACACATACCTCCCAAATCATAAATTTTTTTTAAGCCCTACCTTGCAACTACAACATCCATACTAAGGGTTTAAATAAAAAAGAGGTAAAAATCCAAGTTTTTCTTTCTTTTCCTTCATTTTCTTTTCCTATTTTTATGTGTCGTGTACTGCAGTGCCCATACCGACCCCATCCAGCCTCGGTACAGTGTTTGTCGAGTCAGTTTGGTCGATTCCGAGCTTCTGCCCAGCTTGTGTCGAGCACTTTCTTCGGTGTTTCTTTGTCCTTTCTCTTCATTACTTTTCTTTGATTGTTGAGTCCTTGCTTGAGTGTTTATTTGCCCAAAGCGGATTGCCCCAACAAGCTTGTCATAACCAATTAGAGAGAAGAGTGTGAGCGAAACACTTGTGAGATTGTTTATATTTTTACTAACTGTCACATAGTTCTTTGTTTGTCTTTATTTGTCTTGTCTAACCAGGGCAACAACATGATTACTCGAGCTGAGATGATCAAACAGTTGGAAGCTGTGACTGAGAAATTGGTACGGATAAATGAAAGATTGACGGTAGTAGCGGGACGACATTCTTCTGGGGCATCTACTAACCCTAAAGGGAGTAATCCTAACTCTTCTACTCTTAAACCTTTGTACGTTCCTTGCTTTATATGTCAAGGTAGATGGCATGTTATGAAGGATTTCCCAAATAAGAAGACTTTCGTGATTAACCACCTAGGCGAAATTAAATCTGAAAATTCTAGTGGTGAAAATGATGAGTATGTTAATAATGATCAGAATCTTAGTTTACTTGCCTCTAAAGATGATTGCGGGACCATCCAAGACACCTCCGGACACGCCTATACTTGGGGATGGACATATGATTCGAGCTCGTGAGAATGATGTCATCCTCAAGAGGAAGAAGAAGGCTCCACCATGGGAGAAAGGTCCAAATGAGCAAGCTTGATTCTCCTTAGTTCTTAGAATGGTTGACTTTAACTAAGTATTGGAAGACTTACTATGTCTATTTTGGAATTTAAGACGTCTCACGAGTTGCGGGATACTCCCACGAGTCGCGGCCATGAGCCCAAAGTTTAGTTTTGCTACTGATGAGTCTCACGACTCGCGGGATCCTCCCACGGGTCATGACAGCCTATCTATTTTAGGTATTTTAGGGTTTTATTTTAATTTCTTTTTATTTAATATTTCTTTAGAAAATCAGCCCCTAGGTTATAAGAAGAGGCATTCCTCCTTGTTGAAAACTCGGTACACGTACAATTTTATAGAACATTCTCTCTTTTTGTGTGAAACACAAGAGTGCAAGTCAATCGATTCGTAGCGTGGCTCATCGATTGCAAATTGGTTATAGATCCTGCTTGGTTTGCTTTGAGTTCGTCAACCTCGCGAGAGCTTGGTGATCCAGGTAATCACAAGTCCACTCCTTGTGCCTCCAAGTTGTCCGCTTGGCTGTGTAAGGTTGTAGAGGCGGGCTTTATAGTCGTTGATGTTTGGTTCCTACCCTCTACGGAGGCCTGGGGTCTTCATCTCGTTCTATTTTAGTTCGAATCAACCAATCTATCGGTCTTTTCATTACTTTTGTCGAGTCTTCTATTGCTGCATTTTGAGTCTTTGCTTCCGTTCTTGTCGTTGAGTCTTGATTGTCGAAGATTGGGCAATCCTACGGCTAACCCCGTATCAAGACTATTGTATATTTGTGTCATTTGTTGCATTCTTTATTCACATGAGTTGAGCATTTGAGCATTTGTTGAATTCTTTGTACATCGTTGGAAGTTTGTCAAGTTTTTATGTGTTGAAGTATGTTGTAATTGAAGCCATTAATGTTACACTGGACGATGTCATTTGAGAGTAATGTAGGTTTGTTTCTAGGGTTGTCATATGTGTATTACATAAGTTTTTTATGGTTGACACTATTGTGTAGTTGTGTACTTGTGGTGTTTGTTTCATTCTTTACTTGTGTCAGTTACCATTTTGAAATTATTTGAACATGTGTATTTGTGGGACATATGAATAGGGGTGTGAAGAAAAACCCGACACAGGCACACGGCTGATATGACACGACAACACGGCACGAAAAAACACGAAACCGAAAAGACACGACACGATAATGACACGAACCGCTAAAACACGACATTAAACGGTTCGGGCAAATTTCCTTGTCGGATACCCGACACGAACCGTTTAATTATTTTTTAAATAGGTACGATAATTTATTTATTAGTATAGATACAAACCCAAAAATATAAATGAAGATGGATAGGTCAGCTGGTATTGCCTACAGGCGTGTAGCCCATAGCTCGAGGTTCGAATCCCATACGCAGCGGTTTTTTCATTTCAATTGTATTATACATATATATGGTCTTTTTTTTTTAATTTGCCTCAGTAATTGTTGGCCAGCCCAAACAAACCACCCACCAATTGCAGCTAGGGCTGGAAATAACCCGCGGGTACCCACTCAACCCACATGACCCACATTTTTTCGGTGGGCGAAAACCCGCAAAAAAAACGGGTGACGGGTGGAGCGGGTGATGGACGGATTATGGGTGAAGATTTTCCCCCTATAACCCGCCCCATTAACCCGCCCCGCACACCCGCATTAAACCCTAAAATGATATATATATTATATAGGTATTTGTGCTATTACTATTTTACCCCTTTTCAGTTTTAACCTAAGAAACCCTTATTGTTTTTTCTACTTAAATTATATGGTAAATTAGTTGCTGATGTTTTTACTTAAATTATACACTTACTGTTTTTTCTACTTAAATTATACATGGCTATATACTTGCTGTTTTTTTTACTTAAATCATTACTTGTTCATTTATTTTGATTGAATTGCTAAATGTATTACATGTATTCGACTTCCACGAACTTAATTTTCTAGTATTTGTAAGTTACAATTTATGCTTTTTTATTCATCTTTCAATTTTCTTAAAACAAATCATAATTAAATTATTTCACCCATTAATTGGGCACCCGCTCTACCCGCATCACTCGCGCGGGTCGGATGAGGGTGAAAAAGTTTGCGGGTGATGGGTGGAGCGGGTGGAATTATTAACCCGCGTGGCGGGTGATGGAGTGGCTTCATCCACCCATAACATGCCCCATTTCCACCCCTAATTGCAGCCTAACCCAAACAAACAAATAAACCCTAAGATTTAAAACAAACACACGAGATTGACGGTAGCTTCATCAGCACGCCGCTGCTCTCGCCTCTCTTCTTTCTCCCACGTAGGGTTGTTGCCTCGCTCTCATGCTCTCACGCTCACGCACCTGCGACTCCAGCAGCGAGAGGCTTCAAACTGTACGTGGGCACACGACTCAAGCACCCAGCCTCGCCCTCTCGCGGCTCGCCTCTCCTCTCATCTCCTCTCCTTAGTCTTGACTGTTGATTCCTCTCGCGAGCCTCAGTCTCGCTCACCCTCTCTTCTCGCTCGACGCTTGCCCTCTCGAACCCTCTTGTTTTCGTTTCAGATCTGGCAAATTCCTCATCTTCTCCCTTGCAATCTTTGAAGAGTGAAGCTCAGAAGCTTTAATTTTTATTGAGGAGGTTGGATCTAAATTACACTTGCTTTGATTTACTTTGATGATTTTCAATCTGAAATTTGGGGTAACATTTCGATTAGGGTTTCAGGGTTGTTGATTTTCATTCTCTCTGGCTGAGTGTATTACTACAGAGTACAGAACCTATAGAATGAATTTAAGTTTTTTTTTTAAATCCAGATGCTTCGTATCGGATAATCCGGTATCCGACACGGAACCGATTGGGTTTAACGTGTCGGATACCCGGTTCGAAATGGTTCGTGTACGGTTCGGCATTTTGGGTATAAACGGTTTTGGGTATCCGACACGATTATCCAGTTCGTGTCGGATACCCGGATATGCCCACCCCTATGTGAACATTTGTATTCGTGACATTTGTGTAGTTGTGTCATTTATATAATATTATATGTTTTGGCAGAAAAATTATTTTGACTGGATATATATATAGGGTTTACTTCAAATGTAAAAAGTCCTTAAAGTGTAAAATATGCTTATTGTGTAAAATTTGCTAATGGGTCTAATTTAATTACTATTGTGCCTAATTTAATTACTAATGTGCCTAATTTTATTAGTAGAATATCTGCCCCCCTTGCCCATGTGTGTGCCCCCCTTGCCCCCCCTTCTCGGACCCGATTTTTTTTTTTTTTTTTGCCCAGAATTTTTTTTTTCGTGGTAACACTTTCTATTGTGCAAGTATAACTTGCTTTTATGCACATATAACATCTTATTGTGCAAATATAAGTTTATTTTGTGCAGACAAATAATTCATTATGGGGAAAATATGTAAATGTGTCTATTTCAATTATAAAAAATTTATAATTGAAATATGTTTAATTTATGGATAAATTGGTAAATATGTCTAATTTTATGGGTACATGCACTTTTTCCCGTTTTCGATACCTTTTGTGCAACTGTGAAATGCATTTGTGGAACTGTAGAGTGCATTTGTGCAACTGTGAAGTGCATTTGCGCAACTGTAAAGTGCATTTGTACAACTATAATTGTGCAATTGTGCAAATTTAAAGTGGGATACAATTGTGCAAATTTAAACTACAATTGTGCAAAAGTAAGATACAATTGTGCAGATTAAGAATACAATTGTGCAAATGTAAGATCATAATGTGCATTAATAAGACAAAAGATGTGCTTTTGAAATCGATGTTTTAATTTTGTTTTTTTTTTTTACTTTTGAGAGTTTGGGTTCACCTATCGGCTAATTTAGGTTGATAAATGTAAGTTTGAAATCGATTTTTTTACGTATAAACTTTTAAAATTAAAGTGCATAAATAAGATTAAAATGTGCATAATTAAGGTTAAAAAGTGCATAACTTAGATTATAATGTGCATGATTAACAATTTGCGATTGTTGCGCTCTTGTCTATTATGTAACCTATGTGGGATTTGAACCCACATCTTTTGTGCAAACGCACATTGCTATACCAATTGAGCTAATAGGCTAAATTATGATATTTATGCTAAAATAGAAGAACTTAATCGACCTAAAGCATATTGAAATAAAATTTTAAAATTCAATTAGCTCATGATTCACAAACAATTTGACAATGCTATAAACATGAAATTAGCTCCAAATCAACCCAACAACACAACCATAGCATCAATTTCAGTCAATTTGGCCGTTGGCAAAAAACCCCAAATTCTAAAGCAAATCGCAATATAAAATTCCAAACTTCAATTAGATCATGATCCATAAACAATTTGACAATGCTATGAGCATGAAATTAGCTCCAAATTAACCCAACAACATAACCATATCACCAATTTAAGTCAATTTTGCTTTTGGCAAAAAGCCCCAAATGCTAAAACATATCGCAATATAAAATTCTAAAATTCAATTAGCTCGTGATTTATAAACAATTTGACAATGATATGAACATGAAACTAGCTCAAAATCAACCCAAAAACACAACCATATTATCAATTTCAATCAATTTGGCTTTTGGAAAAAAGCCCCAAATTCTAAAACATATCGCAACCTAAAATTCTAAAATTCAATTAGCTCATGATCCATAAACAATTTGACAATGATATGAACATGAAATTAGCTCAAAATCAACCCAACAACACAACCATATCATCAATTTCAATCAATTTAGCTTTTATCAAAAAGCCCCAAATTCCGCTCGTAAATCAAACCCTAGGTTTTAAATCTCAACCTAAATCATTCAAACAATCCAAATAACTGTAATAAACAAGTTTAGGGTTAGAAATCATACCAAATTCGTGTTGAAACAAAGAGAAAATCGGGATTTCGAAGGTATATTGAGCCAAAAACGTAGAACAGGTCTGTCGGGAGAGATGGGCTCGGTGTGGGCTCGGCTGGGCTCGAACCATGGGGGTTCCGGGCTCGGGGGGTGCGCCTGAGGGAGGGGGTTCGATCTGGCCGGGGCTGGTGGCCGGAGGTGGCTCGTGGGTGGCGTGGGAGGCCGACAACCGAAGCCGCTGGTGGCTCGACGGTTCTGCGAGAGGTGTGTGTGTCTGGACGCGTCTGGGCTCGAACCAGGCCAGTCCAGGGCTCCGGGGTTGCGCACCGGGGTGGGCTCGAGGGCGTCTAGTCGCTGGTGGCCGGAGGTGGCTCGAGGTGGGTGCGGGTGCGGGAGTCCGAGGGCTCGGGGTTGCGCGCTTTGTATGTTTGTGTTGATTTGAAAATTTTATACGTTAAGCAAATTTTACACGTTAAGGACTTTTTACATTTGAAAGCTTCCCTATATATATATATATATATATATATATATATATATATATATATATATATATAGGGTTTACTTCAAATGTAAAAAGTCCTTAAAGTGTAAAATATGCTTATTGTGTAAAATTTGCTAATGGGCCTAATTTAATTACTACTGGGCCTAATTTAATTACTAATGGGCCTAATTTTATTAGTAGAATATCTGCCCCCCTTGCTAGGGATGGCAACGGGGCGGGTTCGGGGCGGGTTCGGGGCGGGGAGTACCCTCCCCGTCCCCGTCCCCGTTTGCAAAATGTCTCCCCGTCCCCGTTCGGGGATCAAAAATACTCCCCATCCCCATCCCCGTCGGGTCCCCGTCCCCATCGGGGAATCACCGTCCCCGCTTAATTTTCCCCGTTTGCATTCCCCGCGGGTTTCCCCGTCGGGTTCCCCGTTTAAAACCCATGGTTTCCCCCATTTAATAGAAAACTATAAGGTATTTTTAAAGTTATGTAAAAAATATAACATAAATATTACATATTTTTTTAGTAGGAACATAAATATTACATATAATTGGGGATTTCATACTCCTTATCGGGGATCCCTGCGGGGGTCCCTAACGGGGACGGGGCGGGGCGGGGATCGGGGTGGGGACTCCTATCCCCGTCCCCAGCCCCGTCCCCGCCCGGGGAATCACTTTGCCCCCCATCCCCGTCCCCATCCCCGTTTAAAATCCCCATCCCCGTCCCCGTCGCGGGGATTCCCCGCGGGGAACGGGGAGTCCCCGCCCCATTGCCATCCCTACCCCTTGCCCATGCGTGCGCCCCCCTTCTCGAACCCGATTTTTTTTTTTTTTGCTCAGAATTTTTTTTTCGTGGTAACACTTTCTGATGTGCAAGTATAACTTGCTTTTGTGCACATATAACATCTTATTGTACAAATATAAGTTTATTTTGTGTAGACAAATAATTCATTATGGAGTAAATAGGTAAATGTGTCTATTTCAATTAAAAAAATTTATAATTAAAATATGTTTAATTTATGGGTAAATTGGTAAATATGTCTAATTTTATGGGTACATGCACTTTTTCCCGTTTTCGATACCTTTTGTGCAACTGTGAAGTGCATTTGTGGAACTGTGGAGTGCATTTGTGCAACTGTGAAGTGTATTTGTGCAACTGTACAGTGCATTTGTGCAACTTTAATTGTGCAAATTTAAAATAGGATACAATTGTGCAAATTTAAACTACAATTGTGCAAAAGTAAGATACAACTGTGCACATTAAGAATACAATTGTGCAAATGTAAGATCATAATGTGCATTAATAAGACAAAAGATGTGCTTTTGAAATCGATGTTTTAATTTTGTTTTTTGTTACTTTTGAGAGTTTGGGTTCACCTCTCGGCTAATTTAGGTTGATAGATGTAAGTTTGAAATCGATTTTTTTACGTATAAGCTTTTAAAATTAAAGTGCATAAATAAGATTAAAATGTGCATAATTAAGGTTAAAAAGTGAATAACTTAGATTATAATGTGCATAATTAACAATTTGCGATTGTTGCGCTCTTGTCTATTATGTAACCTATGTGGGATTTGAACCCACATCTTTTGTGCAAACGCACATTGCTCTACCAATTGAGCTAATAGGCTAAATTATGATTTTTATGCTAAAATAGAAGAACCTAATCGACCTAAAGCATATTGCAATAAAATTTTAAAATTCAATTAGCTCATGATTCACAAACAATTTGACAATGCTATAAACATGAAATTAGCTCCAAATCAACCCAACAACACAACCATAGCATCAATTTCAGTCAATTTGGCCGTTGGAAAAAACCCCAAATTCTAAAGCAAATCGCAATATAAAATTCCAAACTTCAATTAGATCATGATCCATAAACAATTTGACAATGCTATGAACATGAAATTAGCTCCAAATCAACCTAACAACACAACCATATCATCAATTTCAATCAATTTGGCTTTTGGCAAAAAGCCCCAAATGCTAAAACATATCGCAATATAAAATTATAAAATTCAATTAGCTCATGATCCATAAACAATTTGACAATGATATGAACATGAAATTAGCTCAAAATCAACCCAACAACACAACCATATCATCAATTTCAATCAATTTGGCTTTTGGAAAAAAACCCCAAATTCTAAAACATATCGCAACCTAAAATTCTAAAATTCAATTAGCTCATGATCCATAAACAATTTGACAATGATATGAACATGAAATTAGCTCAAAATTAACCCAACAACACAACCATATCATCAATTTCAATCAATTTGGCTTTTGGAAAAAAACCCCAAATTCCGCTTCTAAATCAAACCCTAGATTTTCAATCTCAACCTAAATCATTCAATCAATGTAAATAATTGTAATAAACAATTTTAGGGTTAGAAATCATACCAAATTCGAGTTGAAACAAAGCGAAAATCGGGTTTTCGAAGGTATATCGAGCCAATATGGTCGAACAGGCCTGGCGGGAGAGATGGGCTCGGTGTGAGCTCGGCTGGGCTCGAACCATCGGGGTTCTGGGCTCGGGGGGTGCGCCTGAGGGAGGGGGTTCGAGCTGGTGGGGGATGGTGGCCGAAGGTGGCTTGTGGGTGGCGTGGGAGGCCGATGAGAGAAGAACGACGTGGGCTCGAGGTGGCTTCGACTGGGCTCGACTGCCCTCGCCTAGTCAAGGCTCGGGGGTGCGCCCAGGGGTGGGCTCGAGCGCGGCCAGGTGCTGGTGGCCGGAGGTGGCTCGACGCGGGTGTGGGTGCGGCTCGACGCGGGTGTGGGTGCGGGAGGCCGAGAGCAAACGTGAGCAGGCGTTGAACGCGGTTGTTTTATGTGGGATTTGAAAATTTTATACGTTAAGCAAATTTTACACGTTAAGGATATTTTACATTTTAAAGCTTCCCTATATATATATATATATACATATATATGTGTATATATACATGTGTATATATATATATACATATATATATGTGTATATATATACATATATGTGTATATATATATATATATATATATATATATATATATATATATATATATATATATATATATATATATATATGTATGTTAACAGATCTGGGCTATTAATTGATTAGAAATGGATGGGTGAGATTAATTAATAATTTCCCTTTTTATTTAAAGAAAAAAGAGTAGGTCCCACCACTTTTATAGCCAACTTGCTGAAATATAGCGCGTGTGTTTTGTTTTGAGGTAACATTTTTTTGGGGAGGAGATTTTACTTGCATTGTGTGTTCAACGAATAACGACAAACAAATTACCGAATAATTCCATATTATCAACGAATAATGACTCTGAACTTCCAGATTTTGCTTGCATTTTGTGACGTAACGGTTTTTTTTTGTGGGATAACATTGTTTTTTGTGTGGTGCACTATTTGAACTATTCGATAAGGTGATATTAATTATTCGCTCACTTATAGTTATTATTCATTTGCAAAGAGGAGTTATCGTTTAGATAATAGCAAAATGGTTTTTCAATTTTGCAACTATTCGTTAGGTTAATAGTAATTATTCGCTAACTTATCGTTATTATTCGTGTGTAAAGAGAAGTTATCGTTTAGATAATAGCAAAAGGGTTGGTCAATTTTAAAACTTTTCGCTAGGTTAATAGTAATTATTCGCTAAGTTAATAGTAGTTATTCGCTAAGTTAATAGTAATTATTCGTTAGGTTAAAAGAATATATAAATGTAATTCTTGATTTACCGCATCTAATTACCCACATAATATGAATAATTCCTTATTATCAACGAATAGTGACTCTGAACTTGTCAAATATATAGTCGATCAATTCATAAACAATTTTAGACAGAGTTTGAATTTCAACAAGACTGCATGTAATTGCCTATCCATATGAATAATTTCTAATTATCAACGAATAGTGACTTTGAACATGCCGAATAGTCGATAAATTCACGAGTTTGAATTTTAAGAAACATATATCTAATTGCCCCACATATATGAACAATTTGTGATTATCAACGAATAATTACTCTGTATTTGCCGAATATTTTATAAATTCATGAATCAAATTAGATCTGATCCCCTTCATCATTTGTAAGTCCATCCACCTTCATCAAATCCCTAATTTGTTTTGGTGTTGCAACTGCAAGATCAAAAATTCAACATCCAAGAAGGAAGGCGATACAAGTGATCGAGATTGGAAGATCGAATTCAAAATTATTTCGTAAGGGTTGTATGTCCAATCGATCGAAGCAAGCAGCAAGACTCAAAATAAGTGGTATATATATTCATCTAATTAACATTACGATTATAAATCTTGAAACCCACAAGATTGAATTCAAAATTATTCTGATCAAACGATATGAAATTTCTTTAATTAAACCAAAATATTCAAATCTCATTGAAAATCGAACATAATCTCACATTGGAATTTCTTTAATTAAATTTCGATTTGAAACGTAGATTTTACAGCGAGATTAGAAAGAAGCGTACGTTTTTCACCACTGAGGACCTTGTGAACGAGCTTCTTCCTCTGCCATCGCCCCCGCAAATCGCCATCGTCGGATTCACCGTCGGCACCATGGGAGCGTCGTGAGGGAGCAAGCAGGAGGCGGAGAGCAGAGAGGGACGTGGTTTAGGGTTTTTTCATCTCTCGGAGATTGAAACCCACGTACAAGCAAATGAGATTGATATAAGAAAAGGGTTGGATCCCACCTTTTTTATTTAAAAATAAATAAATAAATCTAATTAATCTTGGCCTTTCATTTTGCTTCAATCAAGGGTTTATATTTGTTAACATTTAACATGTTAAGAGTTGTTAACATTTGATCCTCTCTCTCTCTCTCTCTCTCTCTCTCTCTCTCTCTCTCTCTCTCTCTCTCTCTCTCTCTCTCTCTCTCTATATATATATATATATATATATATATATATATATATGCAAAGATTATTGTTAAAATTGGTATTATTTGAACAAACATGTATGATAGATTAAGGAGACAATGAGAAAAATAAAAGGAAAAAAAAATTGCGACGCCGTCGAACAACAAGGTATTAACTGTAATCACTTCTCGAACAGATTAAGGGTCTTCTTTTTTTCTTGGTGATGAGCTTGCTGAAAGGAATGGACGGTGTCCTACCTGTGGCTGGTTTGAAAATGTTGAAGGATAGCAGGCTAGGGGGCATTGTAATGATCGGATCCAATGTGCCGTATTGCTGCACCTTTATCCATTACTTCGTGGAGAGGCAACTGAAGACATTGAAGAATTGTGAGAGATGGTACGGGATCCAATGGCGACTCCTCCGGTTATCCATCAAGGAATTTTGCCTCGTCACCGACCTGAAATGTGCCGAAAGGAATCAGGAATTTGAGAACGTTACCAACTGATGTTGTTTTGTACTGAACGTTTTGTGGACTTATGTTGGTTAGGAAATGTAGTTATTCGTAGTGTTTGGTTCACCTGCTAAACGTGTAATCATTTCCACCTTTTGGATCTTTGTGTTTGATGACTGAATAGGTATGTTGTGGACACTTGGTTCTATTTATTATGGATGGTTGTTGCGAATGTTGCGTTATGGCGCATTTTGTTTGGGTTTAATAGTTGTTGTTCTTATGTTGGGAAGTTTCTGAGATATATAAAATATGGTAGGGGATCACCTTTTATCGGCTTAGTCTTTGATGTTATTGGCTAGGGAAAATCGTGTACTGGCTAGTAAGCAAAAAAACCCGTACATATGTCTTTTGCGTCGTTGGTAAACTAAACGGTCAGTTATGTGCAAAATAAATGACCAAAATGGCAAGTTAGTCTTTAATGTTATCCGGTTTTGCACCTTCTCCTTCGACTTCAACAATCCTCCCCCCCCCCCCCCCCCGTGAATGTCGATGTTCTTGCGTTGAGGGTCCCCTACATGCAGAACAACTTTGTCCAACATCTCCTCCACATCCTCGGTGGACATCCCTTTAGCTTTCGGCCTCGTACATCTCATCATCAGATGATATTTCCATACAGCCAATTGATGACGTTTCCTCAAGCGAATCCAATTTTATTACCCCGGGAGTTTCATTCTTCGTATCGAGTAGGTATTTCAACTCCAACTCGTAGCAACTCGGGTCAACTACGAGTTTCTCCATTATCTTGCTCCTAACGGACTCAAACGACATGCTTTCCTCTATGAGCATTGCCTTGTGGGAATTTCGACTTTCATACACCCATCCCCCTCCTCCATGTTCACACCGACCATTGCAAACGAGAGTAAGTAAGACCACCCCTTTCTCCTGATGATGCCCGAAATATAAATAATAATATTCTCAAATATCATGAATAAATAAGGTCCCCCGCCATATAAATAGAACCTTATAAACGTGAAAAATGGGCGAATACGAGTCAGGATAAGGACTCAAGACGTCCGCGGACGATATACCATCCACGACTCCCACATGCATGCTAGACACATGGCATCCATGCCCCCATCACACATGGTGTGAGATACTTGACATGTGGCAACGAGTGGCATGCATGTGGAAATACTTGCACTATAAAAGGAGGTCGAGGCCTCATTATACAGGGGTCGGAAACTGGAATCGGATGAGGCTTAGGCCAGATTCCCTGGCCATGAGCCCCCTTCTCAAGCGGGATAAGTCTCGTCCAGACCGACATTTGATGGAGCCTTACAGGGAGGACGGTTGTCCGCGAGTGGCTTGAGCTCGGATCGGCACAGGTTGGGTACGCCGACGGTAGCCTCGTCGCGCGTCTCAGGTAAGCCCGATCGTCTGAGCTCGCCCGGCGTGCAACTTGATCCCGGAATCCGCCGACGAGGGATTCTGAAAAAACGGGTTTCGTCACGGGCGCCGTCTGTGGGAAATCCTCACGCTAAGAGGTAATGGACAATCGATTTGAAATAAGCATCTCTAACTATTATTGCTTCAATCGGTTGGCGTTTATTGATTTAGTTAAACGGTTATGGTATCGTTCTTATCTTATGTTGCTTCGATCAATTTTGAATTAATTCATCCGCGGAGCAGCTCGGTTCCACAATAACCGAGTGACTAATTTAATTAAGAACCGAGTCTACATCCACCATTTACTTGGGAATGTATTTTATTTTCATATGCAATAGGCTACATAATAAATATAAGCATAAAAAGATGTGTACATCCATCTCATTGTATCTACGCATACTCACAACTAATTGCTCCGCGTCAGACATCCGGTCGTAGAGCTAGCCTTCCGGATCGAATATTTTATTAAATCCCTTAACACGTGAGCTTGTTCCGCGTCGGATCTCTGGTGGACGCATTGAGCTCCCAGATCGACACTTCGTCCCGAGACGCTGGAGCTTGCTCCGCGTCGGATCTCTGGTGGACGCATTGAGCTCCCAGATCGACACTTCGTCCCGAGACGCTGGAGCTTGCTCCGTGTCGGATCTCTGGTGGACGCATTGAGCTCCCAGATCGACACTTCGCCCCGAGACGCTGGAGCTTGCTCCGCGTCGGATCTCTGGTGGACGCATTGATCTCCCAGATCGACACTTCGTCCCGAGACGCTGGAGCTTGCTCCGCGTCGGATCTCTGGTGGACGCATTGAGCTCCCAGAACGACACTTCACCCCGAAACGCTGGATCTTGCTCCACGTCGGGCATCCGGTCGTAGAGCTAGCCTCCCAGATCGATGCTTTTATTAAGTCCCAGGACGCTGGATCTTGCTCCGCGTCGGGCATCCGGTCGTAGAGCTAGCCTCCCGGATCGATGCTTTTATTAAGTCCCAGGACGCCGGAGCTTGCTCCACGTCGGGCATCCGGTCGTAGAGCTAGCCTCCCGGATCGATGCTTTTATTAAGTCCCAGGACGCTGGAGCTTGCTCCACGTCGGGCATCCGGTCGTAGAGCTAGCCTCCCGGATCGATGGTTTTATTAAGTCCCAAAACGCTGGAGCTTGCTCCACGTCGGGCATCCGGTCGTAGAGATAGCCTCCCGGATCAATGCTTTTATTAAGTCCCAGGACGCTGGAGCTTGCTCCACGTCGGGCATCCGGTCGTAGAGCTAGCCTCCCGGATCAATGCTTTTATTAAGTCCCAGAACGCTGGAGCTTGCTCCACGTCGGGCATCCGGTCGTAGAGCTAGCCTCCCGGATCAGATATTTTACTAAGCCCCTTAACGCGGGATCTTGCTCCGCGTCGGGCATCCGGTCGTAGAGCTAGCCTCCCGGATCGATGCTTTTATTAAGTCCCAGGACGCTGGATCTTGCTCCGCGTCGGGCATCCGGTCGTAGAGCTAGCCTCCCAGATCGATGCTTTTATTAAGTCCCAGAACGCTGGATCTTGCTCCACGTCGGGCATCCGGTCGTAGAGCTAGCCTCCCGGATCTATGCTTTTATTAAGTCCAAGGACGCTGGATCTTGCTCCGCGTCGGGCATCCGATCGTAGAGCTAGCATCCCGGACCGATGCTTTTATTAAGTCCCAGGACGCTGGAGCTTGCTCCGCGTTGGGCATCCGGTCGTAGAGCTAGCCTCCCGGATCGATGCTTTTATTAAGTCCCAGGACGCTGGATCTTGCTCCGCGTCGGGCATCCGGTCGTAGAGCTAGCCTCCCGGATCAGATATTATACTAAGCCCCTTAACGCGGGATCTTGCTCCGTGTCGGGCATCCGGTCGTAGAGCTAGCCTCCCGGATCGATGCTTTTATTAAGTCCCAGGACGCTGGATCTTGCTCCGCGTCGGGCATCCGGTCGTAGAGCTAGCCTCTCGGATCGATGCTTTTATTAAGTCCCAGGACGCTGGATCTTGCTCCACGTCGGGCATCCGGTCGTAGAGCTAGCCTCCCGGATCTATGCTTTTATTAAGTCCCAGGACGCTGGATCTTGCTCCGCGTCGGGCATCCGGTCGTAGAGCTAGCCTCCCGGATCGATGCTTTTATTAAGTCCCAGGACGCCGGAGCTTGCTCCACGTCGGGCATCCGGACGTAGAGCTAGCCTCCCGGATCGATGCTTTTATTAAGTCCCAGGACGCTGGAGCTTGCTCCACGTCGGGCATCTGGTCGTGGAGCTAGCCTCCCGGATCGATGCTTTCATTAAGTCCCAGAACGCTGGAGCTTGCTCCACGTCGGGCATCCGGTCGTAGAGCTAGCCTCCCGGATCAATGCTTTTATTAAGTCCCAGGACGCTGGAGCTTGCTCCACGTCGGGCATCCGGTCGTAGAGCTAGCCTCCCGGATCGATGCTTTTATTAAGTCCCAGGACGCTGTAGCTTGCTCCACGTCGGTCATCCGGTCGTAGAGCTAGCCTCCCGGATCGATGCTTTTATTAAGTCCCAGGACGCTGGATCTTGCTCCGCGTCGGGCATCCGGTCGTAGAGCTAGCCTCCCGGATCGATGCTTTTATTAAGTCCCAGGACGCTGGAGCTTGCTCCGCGTCGGGCATCTGGTCGTAGAGCTAGCCTCCCGGACCAGATATTTTACTAAGCCCCTTAACGCGTGATCTTGCTCCGCGTCGGGCATCCGGTCGTAGAGCTAGCCTCCCGGATCGATGCTTTTATTAAGTCCCAGGACGCTGGATCTTGCTCCGCGTCGGGCATCCGGTCGTAGAGCTAGCCTCCCGGATCGATGCTTTTATTAAGTCCCAGGACGCTGGATCTTGCTCCGCATCGGGCATCCGGTCGTAGAGCTAGCCTCCCGGATCGATGCTTTTATTAAGTCCCAGGACGCAGGAGCTTGCTCCACGTCGGGCATCCGGTCGTAGAGCTAGCCTCCCGGATCGATGCTTTTATTAAGTCCCAGGACGCTGGAGCTTGCTCCACGTCGGGAATCCGGTCGTGGAGCTAGCCTCCCGGATCGATGCTTTTATTAAGTCCCAGGACGCTGGATCTTGCTCCGCGTCGGGCATCCGGTCGTAGAGCTAGCCTCCCGGATCGATGCTTTTATTAAGTCCCAGGACGCTGGATCTTGCTCCACGTCGGGCATCCGGTCGTAGAGCTAGCCTCCCGGATCTACGCTTTTATTAAGTCCCAGGACGCTGGATCTTGCTCCGCGTCGGGCATCCGGTCGTAGAGCTAGCCTCCCTGATCAGATATTTTACTAAGCCCCTTAACGCGGGATCTTGCTCCGCGTCGGGCATCCGGTCGTAGATCTAGCCTCCCGGATCAATGCTTTTATTAAGTCCTAGGACGCTGGATCTTGCTCCGCGTCGGGCATCCGGTCGTAGAGCTAGCCTCCCGGATCGATGCTTTTATTAAGTCTCAGGACGCTGGATCTTGCTCCGCGTCGGGCATCCGGTCGTAGAGCTAGCCTCCCGGATCTATGCTTTTATTAAGTCCCAGGACGCTGGATCTTGCTCCGCGTCGGGCATCCGGTCGTAGAGCTAGCCTCCCGGATCGATGCTTTTATTAAGTCCCAGGACGCTGGAGCTTGCTCCGCGTCGGGCATCCGGTCGTAGAGCTAGCCTCCCGGACCAGATATTTTACTAAGCCCCTTAACGCGTGATCTTGCTCCGCGTCGGGCATCCGGTCGTAGAGCTAGCCTCCCGGATCGATGCTTTTATTATGTCCCAGGACGCTGGATCTTGCTCGGCGTCGGGCATCCGGTCGTAGAGCTAGCCTCCCAGATCGATGCTTTTATTAAGTCCCAAGATGCTGGAGCTTGCTCCGCGTCGAGCATACGGTCGTAGAGCTAGCCTCCCGGATCGATGATTTTATTAAGTCCCTCTCGAGTGACGGAGGGCCTCCGCTTGTAACCTTATGAGCTCGCGGAGATAACTCTTAAATGAGTATAAACTAAGCCCCTCTCGATTGACGGAGGGCCTCCGCTTGTAGCTTTATGAGCACGCAGAGATAACTCTTAAGTGAGTATAAACTAAGTCCCTCTCGAGTGATAGAGGGCCTCCGTTTGTAGATTTAATTAGCTCCCGGAGAATACTCTTGATTGAGTATATATATTAAGTCCCTCTCGAGTGATAGAGGGCCTCCGCTTGTAGCTTTATAAGCTCGCGGAGAATACTCTTGTTTGAGTATATATATTAAGTCCCTCTCGAGTGATAGAGGGCCTCCGCTTGTAGCTTTATAAGCTCGCGGAGAATACTCTTGATTGAGTATATATATTAAGTCTCTCTCGAGTGATAGAGGGCCTCCGCTTGTAGCTGTGTAAGCTCGCGGAGCATACTCTTAAAACGAGCATAAACTAAGCCTCTCTTGGACGAGGGATATGAATGAGAAACAGATACATATGATGCATCATTGTCGAACCCCAGTTTAGTCACGACTTAACTGAAATTCGAGGAGCTGTGATGATGCCCGAAATATAAATAATAATATTCTCAAATATCATGAATAAATAAGGTCCCCCGCTATATAAATAGAACCTTATAAACGTGAAAAATGGGCGAATACGAGTCAGGATAAGGACTCAAGACGTCCGCGGACGATATACCATCCACGACTCCCACATGCATGCTAGACACATGGCATCCATGCCCCCATCACACATGGTGTGAGATACTTGACATGTGGCAACGAGTGGCATGCATGTGGAAATACTTGCACTATAAAAGGAGGTCGAGGCCTCATTATACAGGGGTCGGAAACTAGAATCGGATGAGGCTTAGGCCGGATTCCCTGGCCATGAGCCCCCTTCTCAAGCGGGATAAGTCTCGGCCAGACCGACATTTGATGGAGCCTTACAGGGAGGACGGTTGTCCGCGAGTGGCTTGAGCTCGGATCGGCACAGGTTGGGTACGCCGACGGTAGCCTCGTCGCGCGTCTCAGGTAAGCCCGATCGTCTGAGCTCGTCCGGCGTGCAACTTGATCCCGGAATCCGCCGACGAGGGATTCTGAAAAAACGGGTTTCGTCATCTCCCTTGTGAAATAAAGAGATTAAGATGATCTTCTCAGTATCGGTTGGGGGTAAAGAGTGGACGGTGAGAATCCATGTCTGTGATTTGAAAACGAAAATCATACTTACCCATGATCGTTGATGTATATTGTATACAAGTGTCACGTGTATCCCTATATACGTCTATATATATTCTGCTAATAACTAGGATTTCCCTTTGGCTCACTAGTAACTTAATTTCTACAGGGTTTTATTCTTCGAACTCCACATTAATGACATCTAGTACAGAGTTTTATTTTTTCCCCTTTTATGTCAACCTGTCGAGACCCCCCCCCCCCAATCTTCTTTTATTGTCTGGCTGCAACCCGCCTATTTTCCCCACCTAATTTCCCTCCATTTTGGGTGGGCGGGAATTTAATATGTGCAAAGCCTCGTTTGCATTTAATGCATGTGATGTCGCATGCACTATTTGCATTAAATGCTTCTATCTCTCTCCACAAAGCTTGTCGATCCTCTCACCCCTCTCTCTCCACTCAACTCTGCCAACTCTTTTTTTTTTAATTTTTTTATGCCCAAATGAACCACTCCCCCTATCTCATTTCGACACCTGTCACCCCCTTTTTTCCTTTTAACCTTGTGTGCAACTTGCTACCGTGTAAACAAATTTTGCAAATCTGACATTTTGCCACCCCTCTACAATTTTTACCCCCCATTGTTATTTTTGCAAAGTACAATTTTTGTTGGTATATTCATACAAATCATCCTATATAAATATATATATATATATATATAAGGAAAATTGTAAAATATAAAAATATTATAAATATATACGTATATGTTACGCCTTTAAAAACCGTAAAATATATAGGACATATAGAATTTCTTTATAATATTTTTTAATTGAGGGACAGGGCCCGTCCCATCCCATCCCGTGAGGGACAAGGCTTGCGGGGGATTGAAAAAAAGTAGTGAATCCCGTCCCATAAAAATTACGCGGGACGGGACGCGGGACGACCCCCATCCCTTCCCGTCCCATCCCGCGCCCATCCCTTATACACACCGCCTCGACCCTAGCTAGACCCGACACTGGATGCCAGAGCCCCAACTCAAAAGCGGAAGACTAAGATCAACCAGAATCACAACCAAGAACTACCTTTGTAGGACGCACTAAGAATCCCTTTCAGAATTTTATTGAGGCCCTTTCGGGATTTCGTTCAAAATTAGTTTCGACCTTCTCGAGATTTTATTCAAACCCTTTCATGCAACTTGTTCAAACCCTTTTGGGGAAATCATTTCAATAATCTTATTTAATTCAGCCCATTTCAAGATTTTTGTCAAGCCTCACGTGGTCGGGATTTTGATTTTTTTTTCCTGTTCACCCCTATTTGGGGCAAAAGTGAACACAATATGGCAGATGAGAGCACGTGCAGTAGCAATCCCATAAACCGTCAGCAAAAGTACAAATCAAGGGTCAGAATGGATAATACGAAGGGTTGGAATAGGAACCTAAGGATGGAAATTGATCGGGTTATGGGTGGATGTACCTATTCCATCACTCAATCCATTAAAAAATTTTCTTCACCCGATCCACCCATTATCCACCATCCCTTGCATCCATATCCGATCCATCCATCGTCCGCGTGTTATTGGGTGCATCGGGTGAAATATATGGATGAAAAATTTCATGTAAACATCTGCCATAACTTTCAAAATGGAAACAAAATAAAATAAAATAAAATATTCAAAAATAAATAAAATTTTAGTATATTAAATTTAAAGTACTCATCAAATTACACAAACATAAAAACTTAAACTATCAAATCAAGTTATATATAATAACTAAGATGAGTAAAAAAAAATGATCAAGTTTCATATACCCCGTAATAAACAGTTTTAGTGGATCGGGTGGGTGGATCGGGTGATGGATCGAGTGATGGATTGGACACCCCTTTATCCATATCTGACCCGATCCATCATCGATTAAGCCATCATCCATTTATTTAGGTTTACATCCATATATTCAGGGAGGATTAATAGATGGATCGAATGTCCGCGGGTTGATTTCCATCTTTACTGGAAGCCCAAATTCAACCAAAAACAGACCGATTAGGAGAGGAAGATGATGATTTGGGAAAGACGGTCCGAAAGTTAGGGTTTGGAGAAGGAGAGCGGCACGATAGAAACACAACCCACAATCGCCCAGAACAACCATGGTGGATAGGAGAGCCGAGCAGGTCGGACGGAGAGGGTGACGGTGGTGGAGGATGATGAGCTGGTGGTGGATTGCGGGGTAAGGGTGATGCATATGGATAATTGAGTTTGAGCTTTTTAGAGAGATGAGAGAGTCCCTCTCTCCTTCTACACTTGCAATCTTATACGGAGTATTGTTCAAAATATAGATATTGTTTGATTTTTTTTAGAAGTAATTTGGTCCAAAGGCCTTCGGCCTTTGGACCAATTACTAAATGTCCTAAAGGCTTTTCTTTGCTAGTAAATGGCCAAAATATTTTCATAATACCCCTTTTGCCCCTATTTTAATTTAACCCCTCATCTGATTTATCTGATGAAATCGACCGAGGAGGAAAAACCAGGACGCTCCCTGAGATCGGATCTGAGGAGGAAAACCGGTCCTCCGTCGTCATCTTCTGCGTCCTCCTCGTCTTCCTCTCCCTCGGTCCTCCCTGCTGTCCTCAGTCCTATCCAGATCGGCCGGAGAACGGCATCCACGTCCTCCTCTCCCTCGGTCCTATCCAGACCGGCTGGAGAACGGCCTCCTCGTTGTCGGTTCTCCTCCTCGACCTCCACGACGTCTCCGGCGCCGATTCCCGCCGCCTACACTGGCACCGAATTCGGGAAGGGAGCAATCCTCGACCTCTAAGGCATCTCCAACACCGAATTCGGCCCTCATCTGATGAAATGGACCGTGTGCGAGATCGGATCTGAGGAGTGATGGTACCAACGACCAAGATCTCCCTGACCTCGGAGCTTCTCCTCCGCCGCCTTCGCTCCAATTCCCGCCGACTACACTCCAATTCCCTCATAATTCCCGATGTTGCAAAGGAGCATACTTGGAATTGGAATCATGAGCTGCTATAAGCGCTGGCGCAGATCGGACCGTCGTTGGACAGTTTGCCGAAGGATTTCGCCATTGTGATTCAGTCTGAGAGAGTTCTGGTAGATATTGTTACGAGGTTTGTTGAGCCGGAGAAGTCGCCGTTTTACCGGTGGGCAGTGGTTGCTTCAATTCGGTGGATCCAAGGTGCGCTTGTTTGGCGGATGATATGTTTTTGGCTAATGTCACCATGGAATGCGGTGTTGGAGTCTCCAAGGTGCACTTGCATATTGTGGTTTAATTTTGCAGTTTAATACTCCCTCCGTTCAACAAAACTTATCGTTTACTATTCACGCACGTTTTTTTAGAATGATAAAAACTATATACATTATTCATTTTAAAAAAAATTTTTTTAACAAGTTTGTACTTATTAATAATAACTACGAAATTGTTAAAAAAAATTATTTAAAAAGTCGATATTTTATATAGTTTTTAGCTCCTAAAAAAGCGTGCACGAATAGTAAAACGTCAAGTTTTGTTGAACGGAGGGAGTAATAATAATAGTAATAGATGTGTAGAAATCGTTATTAAATGAAGACTAGTTTACTTTTGCAGAGAATTGCTTTAAGCTTGCTTTGTTCATGAAATTGATTTTGAATGGTAGGCGCTTTGTAAGGAAATGGTCAAATTGATGTGCCATTGGTGGCAAATGTTTATATATATAGCATATGGAGATTGTATACTCTGTAATTGATTTCAAATGGTAGGCGCTTTGTAAGGAAATGGTCAAATTCATGTGCAATTGGTGAAAAATGTTTATATATCTAGCATTTTGAGATCGTATACTTGCGTAATTGAGGTCATCTCTAAAGATAAGGGTGGTGATCGAGCTCACTAATAAGGTATGACCCTATTTTTATTTTGGTTACAGTGTCTATGACCTTATTTTTCTTTGGTTACAATGTCTAAGACTCTATTTTTATTTTGATTACAGTGTCTATGAAATTGTTCTTGTAGTGGTGACAGTGTCTATTACCCTGTTTTTTTTGTTACAGCGTGTCACCATTGATAAGAGTGATGACAGTGACCCCGGGAAAAAAAACTATTAAAATGCACATGTCATCAAAAAATTGTTTCACTTGTCCTAGGTTTTCCCTTTGATTACAGTGTCTATACCCCTGTTTTTATTTTGGTTACAGTGTCTATGACCCTCCTACTCGAATATATATTAGAGGAGAACAATCCACACATGTATTTTGGCTTCTCATTAGCCTCTATAGGGTTTGTGCCTCCTTTGTTGTAGGAGTTTTCTTTGATTACAGTGTCTTTAACCCTTTATTCATAATTGTGACAGTGTCTATGACCCTGTTTTTATTTTGGTTATAACACTATAGGGTTTTCCCTTTATTATAGCGTCTAAGACCTTTTTTTCATAGTGGTGACAGTGTCTATGACCCGGTTTTAATAGTGGTGACAGTGTCTATGACTCTCTTACCCATTCATATATTGAAGGAGAACTATCCACCTAATGTTTTTTGGCTTCTCATTAGATCCTTTAGGGTTTTTGCTTACCTTGTCCTAGGGTTTTCCATTTGGTGACATCAATCATCTCTTAACGACGTACTGTACTTAACATTTTAGGGTTTAGGGCCTTGGCCCTAAACCCTAAAGACTTAACCCTAAAACCTAAACCATACTGTACATCACATGTTTTTTTGGCTTCTCATTAGCTCTTTTAGGGTTCGTGCTTCCCTTTTCATAGGGTTTTCCTTTGATTACAGTATCTATGAACCTTTTTTCATAGTGGTGACAATGTCTATAAAGTTGTTTTTATTTTGGTTACAACATCATAGGGTTTTCCTTTTGATTACAGTGTCTATGAATTTGTTTTTATAGTGGTGACAATGGCTATGACACTGTTTTTATTTTGATTACAGTGTCTATGACCCTCTTACCCATTCATGTATTAGATGAGAACTGTCAGCCCATTTATTTTGGCTTCTCATTAGCCTCTATAGGGTTTGTGCTTCCCTTATCATATGATTTCCCTTTGATTACAGTGTGTATGACCATGTTTTTATAGTGATGATAGTGTCTATGACCCTATTTCAATAGTGGTGACAGTGTCTATAAAGCTGTTTTTATATTGGCTACAATGTTTATATGGTTTTCCTTATGATTACAGTGTCTATGACCCTATTTTAATAGTGGTTACAGTGTCTATGACCTTATTTTTATTTTGCTTACAACGTCTATGATCCTCTTAACCATTCATATATAGAGGAGAACTGTCACCACATGTATTTTGGCTTCTCATTAGCCCCTATAAGATTTCCTTTTGATTACAGTGTCTATGACCACGGTTTTATAGTGGTGAGAGTGTCTATGACTCTCTTACCCATTCATATATTGAAGGAGAAGTGCCCACCTAATGTCTTTTGACTTCTCATTAGCCTTTTTAGGGTTTGTGCTTACCTTGTCCTAGGGCTTTCCAATTGATGACAACAATCATCTCTTAACGACGTACTGTACTTAAACCATACTGTACATCACATGATCTTTTGGCTTCTCATTAGCCCTTTCGGGTTTATGCTTCCCTAATCATAGGGTTTTCCTTTTAGTTACAATGTCTATGAACCTTTTTTCATAGTGATGACAATGTCTAAAAAGCTGTTTTTATTTTTGTTACAGCGTCTATAGGGCTTTCCTTTTGATTACAATGTCTATTGCTTTGTTTTTATAGTGGTGACAGTGCCTATGACACTGTTTTTATTTTGATTACAGTGTCTACGACCCTCTTACCCATTTATATATTAGAGGAGAATTGTAACCACATTTATTTTGGCTTCTCATTAGGCCCTATAGGGGTTGTCCTTCCCTTATCATATGTTTTCTCTTTGATTACAGTGTCTATGATCATGTTTTTATAGTGGTGACAGTATTTATGACTTTATTTTTATTATGGTGACAAAAGTAGTTACATTTTTAATTTTTTTAATTGTGGTGACACTACTTTAAAAAAATATAGAAAACTATAAATTAGAAATTAGAGAAGAACTGTCATCACATGTATTTTGACTTATCATTATCCCCTATAGGGTTTGTGCTTCCCGTTTCCTAAGGTTTTTCTTTGAGTACAGTGTCTATGACCCTTTTTCATAGTGGTGACAGTGTTTATGACCTTAATTTTATTTTGGTTACATCGTCTATGACCCTCTTAGGCTCTTACCCATTCATATATTAGAGGATAACTGTCACCACTTATATTTTGGCTTCTTATTAGCCTCTATAGGGTTTGTGCTCCCTCGTCCTAGAGTTTTCCTTTGGTTACAGTGTCTATGACTCTGTTTTGATTTTGATTACAGCGTCTATGGCTCTCTTACCCATTCATATATTATAGGAGAATTGTCACCACATGAATATTGGCTTCTCATTTGCTCCTATAGGGTTTGTGCTTCCATTTTCCTAGGGTTTTCCTTTGATTATAGTGTCTCTGAACCTTTTTTCATAGTGGTGACAGTGTCTATAAAGCTGTTTTTATTTTGGTTAAAGTGTCTATAGAGTTTTCCTTTTGATTGCAGTGTCTATGACTTGATTTTTATAGTAGTGACAACGGCTATGACACTTTTTATTTTGATTACAGTGTCTATGACACTCTTACCCATTCATGTATTAGAGGAGAACTGTCGCGACATTTATTTTGGCTTTTCATTAGCCCCTATAGGGCTTGTTCTTCCTTTATGATATGATTTCCCTTTGATTACAATGTCTATGACCATGTTTTTATAGTGGTGACAATATCTATGACTTTAATTTTTTTTATAGTGGTTACAATAGTAGTTACATTTTTATTTTTTTTTTATTGTGGTGACACTACTTTAAAAAAATCTAAAAACTACAAATTAGAAATTAGAGAATAAATGTCACCACATGTATTTTGGCTTCTCATTAGCCCCTATAGGGTTTGTGCTTCCCTTTTCCTAGGATTTTCTTTTGATTACAGTGTTTATGAACCTTTTTTCATAGTGGAGACAATGTCTATAAACCTGTTTTTATTTTGGTTACATCGTCTATAGGGTTTTCCTTTTGATTACAGTGTTTATGATCATGTTTTTATAGTGGTTACAGTGTCTATGATCCTATTTTTATTTTGCTTACAACATCTATGACCCTCTTAACCATTCATATGTTATAGGAGAACTGTCACCACATGTATTTTGGTTTCTCATTAGCCCCTATAGGGTTTGTGCTTCCGTTGTCCTATGGTTTTTCTTTTGATTACAGTGTCTATGACTTGGTTTTTATAGTGGTGACAGTGGCTATGACACTGTTTTTTATAGTGGTTACAATAGTAGTTACATTTTTATTTATTTTTATTTTGGTGACACTAATTTAAAAAATCTAAAAAACTAGAAATTAGAAATTAGAGAACAACTGTCACCACATGTATTTTGGCTTCTCATTAGCCCTTATAGGATTTGTGCTTCTCTTTTCCTAGGATTTTCTTTTGATTACAGTGTTTATGAACCTTTTTTCACAGTGAAGACAATGTCTATAAAGCTGTTTTTATTTTGGTTACATCATCTATAGGGTTTTCCTTTTGATTACAGTGTCTATGACTTTGTTTTTATAGTGGTGACAGTGACTATGACACTGTTTTTATTTTGATTATAGTGTCTATGATCCTATTTTTATTTTGCTTACACAATTGACGACCCTGTTTTTATCGTGGTGACACCACTAACACCCAACACAATCGAAAAACTTTGTAAATGATGGTATATATTATAAATAATATAACATTGAACTAGATTGGACACATTCATATAGTGGTGACATTATAAATAATATATATACACTAACACCCAACAGTACAGCAGTGTATATATAAGATGAACTAGATTGCAGGCGCATTGAAGAAAGAGTGGACCAAACACCCAAACACCCAACACACAGCAAGAAAAATGATGGGCTTTATTTATTTCATTGAGTGCTTCATTGGGATGGAGACAAAAATACTTTTTCAAGAATGAACAGAGAGCGACCATTTCTTGGCTTGAAGAACTGTTTCTAGATCAAAATGCTTGTCAAGGAATCTGTCCTTGTACTTGTCATCCTCGCACATATTCCTCCACTCCAAGGATCCAATCTCTCAGCCCTATAAATATCATCTCCCTCCCACTATCTCCCTCCCTCCCACCTACTCCAATTCAATTTCACCACTTGATCGATCGATCGAATTAATCCATGGGAGACGAAATCAGCGCCACCGCCAACCTCCCGCCGAGGTTCCGGTTCTACCCCACCGACGAGGAGCTGGTGGTGCACTTCCTAAACCGTCGCACCGCCCTCCTTCCCTGCCCAATCTCTCAGCCCAATAAATATCGATCCCGCCTTCTTCCTTCCAAAACACCACTGTAATTGCCGTCGCACCTGCTCCGTTTCTGATTCCGCCGCCGAGGAACCTTTCCTCGTCGACCGGAAATCCATTCCCGAGGAAGAGGCACGACGGAGATTGTCGACATCAAGTGCACGACGAATCGGAGAATTCCAGATCGGAGTCGGAGACAGAACGTTGCAGGTGACAGCAGGGGCTGAATTAGAAGAAGCACACCTTCCTTCAAATCCGAGATTCGATTCCGCCATCGACGAAGCCGAGTAACCAAATCCGAGATTCGATTCCGCCAGTGATGCATCTGAGCTCCAATTATGGGTGCCAGTCTTCACGAGTCGGAAGTTGATCATCAATCGCCAGCGTCGAGATCCTCAGAGGTGGTATGACGCCGATGTTAGGTCCATGACATCGAGCGCTTCCTCGACCCCCTCTCCGTCCAGCACACCTTCAATCACCGCTGTTCAGCGGCTCCATCGATAGATCTGTTCGCTTGGGGGAAGAAGGAAACAAATATGGAAATTATAACATAGGGGTAAAATTGGAAAAAATGGACTATTACCTAATATTGTAACCCTTGTGTCCTATGACTTCAAATTTGTTCCCCAAATGTACACTTAGCAAAAAAAAACCTTTTTTTATGGGACTTAAAAATATATAAAATTAAACTAGGCAAGTAATGTCTGTTCTACGGGACATATAAGTTTTGGTATTTTTTAAGATTATTTAAGAGGTTATTTTATGTCATATTGTTCCCTAATCTAAACCATGTAAACCTACAAATGATAAATCTTTATTTTATATGCTTTATAACAATTTGGTTTAAGTTATTTATAAAATGTTTATTTTTTGTATGTCTAATATTTAATTTTAATAAATATTGTTATGTAATTGTTAATGACACATATTATTACATAGTTAATGTCCTATTTTGGTATCTTACATGAAGTTCATATCATAATTTTATTTGTTAATATTTTTTTGTTCATTATCCATATCATCTTCAAATTGTAAAAATTAATTGTTTTATATTGGATTAAAGTCATTAAATCATGGGTGTTGTTTTGACTTAAAAACTAAAATATATATAAAATCGGTTGGCTTGAGTATTGATATATCATATTTTATACAGTCTTTAGGATACACGAAAACTATAAAATAATTTTTTTCACCACTATATATATGAATATATTGTCAAGTTAGATACTTAGTGTTGTTTCAATCTATAAATTTGGAGAACTAACTAGATTTTAATCAGTTTTTCAATGGAAAAACAAATTTACAGTTATTGTGGCTATTAAATGATTGAGAAAATAGTTCCCATTGGGTTTGTCCATTTTACCGATATCAATTTCTTTGCATTGATTTCTTATTGGATTCAATTAAATATGTAATTATATCTTAATGATCTAAGTTTATTCTAATTAACTTTATTAATTTCATGATATGTTTTTAATTTTTTTTGGTGGAAAAAGTAATTATAATTTGATTAATGACTAGGGAATACGAAACATTAATGTAACTTGTGAGCTAATTAATAACATTTTTAAAAATAATTGTAATTATATAGTGAATTATAATTGGTATTATATCAAGGGATAACTATATATAGACACAGTTCTATATAATATAATCGAAACATTTTTACTCAAATTAAAAGAAAATTATATGTGACTGATTGAAATAAATTTAATGATGATTTAAATGAACATGATCATGATAGACATATTATCAAACTAAACAATATATATTATAGACAAAAAACTAATCAATGTATTTGACAATAAGAAACTACAAATATCAATTTATTTTTTCCTTATTAAAACTATTTATTAATCCAACATGTCAGGATTATAATTCATCTATGTTGGTGGCCTGACTTTGTACTTGTAATTTTTTTTACAATAGGCAAACATTAGGAGCTGGTACTAAAAAAGTAGCGTAACTCCAGGATCATCCTGAAGGATGATGTTACAAAATTCCCTATGAAAGGGGATGGACTGTAAATTACAGATGATTCCTTTTCTAGCAATATAATCTGTCAACATGTTGACTTTGTACTTGTAATTAGATGAATCCAATATGTCAGAATTATAATGAAATCTTGTTAATACCTTTTATTATCTCATCCTATTTTTTGTATATAGATGAATCTTACAAAAGTATACATATAACAATATTTGACTATTGTTGAATTGGATCGAGCCGGCCAATATAATGTATTTATGAGTTTCTTCATTAAAGCTGTGTTTTTCAACGGGATGGATTTTAGTGGATGGAGATGGATTTTGGGGATGAAATGGATGAGGATTATTTTTGTGGATATATGGACGGGATAGAGATTTTTGGTAAAATTAATCCCATTTGTGTTAGGTTGTATGCTGAATTTTTGGTGGATGGAGAGACGTAAAAAGTCATAAATGCCCCCAATAATCCACAAGAAATGACAAAATTTCCCCCACTCTGTTGTGAGCGGAATCTGCCATGTTTTACAGCAACTTTTATATCGATTTCTGTATACATTTGCATTCATATGGGCTAGAATAGTACAGAATCTGTGTATTTTATGTTTATTTGCCAAATTATGGAATCTACACCAGTTTCTGTTTAAATCGCAGAAATCGAGGCATTTACAGCAATTCTACAGAAGGTCGGAAAAGCTCGGAAAACCACTACAGAAGGCTAAGGTCAAAACAGCGGAACAAGGCTGAAAGCTAGGTCAACTCGATCTCGAGTGACTCTAGTCGAGCTCGACAAACCATGTCCGAGCAGACATGGTCGAGCACAAGCCCGATCGAGGAAGCCAGTGCCCAAGCAACTCAACTCGATCTCGACGAGGCTTTGTCGAGATCGACAAGAACCCAGAGCCAGTCCGAGCATGCCCGAGCCCCTCGACCACACCAGTCCGAGAAACCCTTGTCGATGACCAGCTTTACTCGAGATCGACAAGGCTAACTCGAAGTCGACGAGCACCCAGGAGCCTTCTCTGAGCCACATCGAGGAGATCCAGACGAGCCAGTCCAGTCGACAAGCCCTAGCCCAACTCGACATCGAGTAGACCAGGTCGAGATCGACGAGACCTAGGAGCCAGAAGTGAAGCCACATCGAGCCAGAGTCAGCCAGGCCAAGCCACCTTGGTCGACCTCGACGAGTCCTACTCGAGCTCGACAAGAGCCCGTATCCAGAATCTCCTCGACTTACCTTGGCCAAGTAGACTTGATGATTACTTGGGCGCGAAGCATGAAGATCTATCCGATTCTATCCATGGAAGGCGAAGATCTATCAAGAAGACATATTTCCTATTTTAGTTTTATCTTCTTTCCTTATGGATTTAATTCCATAAACAATTTATTTATCTTTTAAGCAATTAGATATAGTTTTAGATAAAGATATAGATGTTCTATCCTAAATTAGCGGGGATTAGAGCACTATAAATAAAGCCCTAGGGGCTCAGTTTTAGGCATCCAATTTCGAAGAGAAGTAGTTAGTTACATTCAGAGATACAATGTAGGAGTTTGAGGTTTTTAAGGTTTTGGCGATTTGCGACAGTTGATTGCCAGGATTGTAAAAGTCTTGAATATAGTTTATGCAAGTAGTTTCTTTCAATCAAAGATGTCTGTGATTGCGATGAGGAGCGAGTAGTCCACCCACTTCTGGGGCTGGGGGGGAGCCCGACGGTGGCCATGTGAGGCGATGCGATAAAGGTCAGATTTTTATATGATTTGTCTTCTATCCCTAAGAGCATGATTCTTTTGCGAGAGTTGAAGGTGATTCTTGTTGGTATTATTGAAACGAAAGTGAATTTAATACAACTTGGATTAATTATGTGAAAAAGGGTTAGTAACAATTAGGGTTTATGCGAGAGCCTCTATATTCCTAATTGTCGATAACGAAAGTTATTTGATGGAAAGCATGATCTTTTATGCCTTTATGTGTTGTTCTGCATAGTTATCGTTGTGGTGTCGAAACCCTAGCCTTGGAAGTCTTTTATATATCGAGTTAACTTCTGTTAAATTTCTGCGTTTTGTCTTTATTTTTCTGCGAAGTTAAAGTTTCTGTCGCTTTCTGTTTCTTGTCGAGATCGAGTAGGTGTTGTCGATCTCGAGTTAAGTTTTCTGTTATCTTCTGTCGATTTTCGATTTCTGTCGTCTGTGTCGAGTACCCTTTGTCGATCTCGAGTAGAGCTTAGTCGAGATCGAGTTGGATTTTTGTCGATTTGATTGCTGTTGTTCTTTACTTTCTGTTTCTGTTACTTTTCTTTGTCGAGCTCGAGGGCAGTTTGGTCGAGATCGACCAAACTTCTGTGTCCTTGCCTTTCGTTTTTGTCTTTGCTTTCTTTTCTGTCTTTATTTGTTTTATTTTATTTCTGTCTTTAGTTATTTGCTTTTGTTTCAGTTACCCTTGCCGGGTTAGTTGCCCTTGCTGGGATTATTTGTTTCTTTTAGTTTCTGTTTCTTTTATTTCTGTTTCTGTGCTTCTGTGTCTGTTCTGCTGCTGCTGTCTGTGAGATTTACAGCTACCTGAGAACTGCTGACGTGCTTCCTCGTGGATTCGATCCTGACTTTACTCTTACTATAACGGGAGGAAGTCTTGTATTTATTTGCTGAGACAGGGGAGTCGTTCTGAACTATATCTGATTTCATACTTGACCAACTCCTGCAACAACAAATTGGCGCCGTTGCCGGGGAAGCAATCAATCGCGCCTTAGGTAGTCGGATCTCACTGTTTCTCTGAGTTACTTTTCAGGTGTATGCGCCGTTCTGGTCAAAAACCTGAGTTTGACGGCTTAGACGAACCAGAGCGCCTTCTACACGTCCGAACTAGGCTACTAAGAGCCATGGCGGCCGCTGAAACACAGGAGCAGCTGATACAGAGGCTTACAAGGGAATTAGCCGATAAGGATGCTGCTCACGACGCTGCTCTCGCCGCTGAGAGAGCAGCCAGGGAACAAGAAGCTGAACGGGCAAGGCAATTGGCAGCTGAGCTTGCCCAAATTCCAACCACTGCTGAGGATTATATGCATCCCCCGCTCGTCGTGCCTGAATCGGCGATTCTTATCCCTAATAACTCTTTCGAAATTCGCACTCAGTTTCTTATAGAACTTAAAAATGATGCCTTTTATGGCAAATTTAATGAGTGTCCTCTTGAACATATTACCAACTTTTCTGATATGTGTCGTACTCTTGCTGAAGGTACCACGCTAGAATATGTCAAGATGAAAGCTTTTCGCTGGTCTCTCGCTGGGCCTGCATTGAAATGGCTGGAAGGGCTAAAACCAAGATCACTGACGACATGGGCCCAAGTAGAGCAAGAGTTTCTGAACAAATTCTTCCCACCCGCTGGCAAAGGCGTGGGAGCGCTACAAGGAACTTCTGCGATCTTGCCCTACTCATGGACAGCCGCCCTACGTCATTCAAGAGATCTTCTTCAATTCTCTTGATCAAGGCACTAAGGACAGAATCAACCATTACACTCGCTATGAGTTCCTGACGATGCCACCAATTGACGCATGGGGTGTGCTGGACAAGCTCACCAACTATGATAACAAATATGGGGCTACTTCAAGATATGATGAGAACTCCTACGGCAGGCCAGCACCATCTATGCCACTTTATGAGCCACCAAAGGAAATTGACCCAGATGTCAGGGAGCAATACTACAGAGACCAGAATAAGAAGCTCCTCAAGCAAGTGAAGTATCTCTCTGTCAACCAGCCTTGCATAGAATGCGGATCAAAAAGGCACACCACTACTGAGTGCCCACATACAGAGCAAGTCAGGATGGCAGAACATCATGAGGAAGCAGCTTACGCAGGGGGTCCAAATCGCTATATGGGGGACCAGAGGTTTCAGCAGCCACAGTGGAACCAGGGAGCCCCTAGGAACCCCCCACCCTACAGAGCTCCAGGACATCCTGAAAGAGACCAGAAAAAGGATGATACACAGACAATCCTGGAGGAGATGCGGAGGAATCACGCTGAAACTAGGCAATCTTTCAACTCCGTCTATACTCAGATGCAAGGAGTCAACGCTAGGCTTGGGGAAATTGATACATGGAGGAAAACAGTTGATACACAGATTGGTCAGCTTGCAGCAGCAATTCCTAAACAGTCAGGCGCTCTCCCTGGATCTTCAGAACCAAATCCTAAGGGAAAGACTGGACACGTCGCTGCTGTAAAGCTTAGGAGCGGGCATCAACTTCAAGAGCCAGAGGACGGGAAGCAGCAGAGCAGCGGAGAACAGCTGGTCAACCTCGACAAAGGACAAGTCAATCTCGACAAAGACCAAGTCGACCTCGACAAGCGACTGGTCGACCTCGACAAGCGACTGGTCGACCTCGAAGAGAGAAATACAGAATCTTCGTCTGCGCCGAACAGCAACTCGACTGGGCCCAAACTGGTCGATCTCGACAAAAGGGTTGTCGATGTCGAGGAGCCCCAGGTCGACACAGACAAGTCTGCAGCAACTCCGACATCTGTTCTGGCTCCGACACAGAAAAAGAAGCTGCCTTTCCCAACGAAATCTCTCAAGGACCCAGCGGAGAAAAAGTTTCAGCGCTTCATCAAGATGCTTCAGAAGCTGAATGTCACCATACCCTTCACAGAAGCTCTCAATGAAATGCCTTCCTACGTCAAGTTCCTGAAGGAGATTCTGAGCAAAAAGCGATCAATGGCAGAACTCACAGAGGAGTGCAGCCAGCTGGACATTCTGGAAAAGCGGCCGGATCCAGGTAAGTTTGCTATAACTATTGGATTTGGTCCATACAAAATTAATGCCCTATGTGATCTTGGAGCTAGTGTCAGTATTATGCCTTTAATGGTTTGGTCCAAGATTAAGATAGGTGCACTGGAGCCTGTGGATGCTAGACTGTATATGGCCAACAACACTGTGGTCATTCCAACAGGCATGGTGGAAAATGTCCCAGTACAAGTAGGTAAATTCTTCGTTCCTGCTGATTTCCTAATTATTGATATGCAAGAAGATCCTGCTTGTCCAATTATTCTAGGGAGACCATTCTTGGCGACGGTAGATGCAAATATAAGCGTACGGAAAGGAGTGCTCACTTTCAGCATCAGCGATGAGGTGATTGAGTATTCCTTCAACAAAACTGAACAGCATACTGGTCCCATGGAAGAGGTCAAGTCTATCTCAGCTCGCTACATCACCTGCGGGGAGCCAACGATCAGAAATATGACCCCTGAGGAGCTGGAAAAGAGGGACATGGAGGCCCAGGTGGAGGAGATCATGGCAATCCTTAAAGAGAACAAAGGAGCTAAGTATGGGGTCAAGCCAGGTCTACTCGAGATCGACCAGAAGCTACTCGAGGTCGACCACCCCTCGGAGATACCAGCACCAGTTTCATCGAGCAGCAAACCAAAGGGACAGGCCCTACTCGAGATCGACAAAGAGCTAGTCGATCTCGACCACCCCTCGGAGAAACCTGAGCCATCTTCGTCGACGACGCTGACTCCAGGACAAGGATCCTCGTCGATCTCGACAAGTCTTGTCGAGGTCGACCAACACTCTATGACGCCAGATCCGTCTTCGTTGAGGACCAAACCACCAGGAGCAGACCCTTTGTCGATCTCGACCACCCTACTCGAGGTCGACAAGATCCAGTCTTCATCGACTTCACCCTCCTCAACGATGCAGCAACCAGGACCAGAGTCCTCGTCGAGATCGAGTAAGCTTGTCGAGCTCGACAAGCCTTGTTCTTCCTCGACTTCTGATTCTTCGACCAGGACACCACCAGAGCCAGCAGCCTCGTCGATCTCGAGGAGCCCTAGTCGAGATCGACCAAACACTATGGTGCCTGATTCCTTCTCCGCGAAGGTCAGCCAAGGTATGGATCTTTCCTCTCCTATTTCAATCAATGATTTATCTATACATGGGAGAGGTTTGCCTTGGTATGTGCGATTGTGCAGGATTTCCAATGATGAGCCTAAGGAATATGAAGTAGGAGACAAGCTCTATGTCTCTAAGTCAAAGGATCATTGGTTTCCTAACAAGTTCAACAAGAAGCGGATGGGACCGTTCGTGGTGAACAAGATCCATTCTGGAGGATTACAGCTGATGGACAAGAATGGAGTCTTATTTGAGGCCCAGGCTACATGGGCCCTGCAGATGCCACCTTGAGCTTTATTGAAAGTCAGCCTAGTGACTCTAAAATCTAGAGCATGTACATAGACTTTTTAGGACATTTAAGACTTTGTTTTTAGGTTTTGGACATTGTTTTTGTTTTTGGTTTTTGTTTTTCTTTTTGGTATATGTCTTCTACTTCTCAGGTCCAAGGATAGAACTAAGAAATTCGGCCAAAGGGGTGCTCAAATCGAAAATTACGCAGCTCTGCACATCTGTCTTGTGAGTTTCTTTCTTTACCCTTGTTTTTATACAGTGAGGACACTGTAATGTTTAAGTATGGGGTGGGGGAAGGACTTACTTTGTGCATATTAATCACATTTGACATTATTGGTGCTATATGTGCATTATTTTTAGAACTGCTACATGGCTATTTTGGAATGCATTATTTAAATTATGAGCTTATATGCATGTTTTCCAAAAAAGTTTTGAGAAAAATGACCCCCATTGAAATTTTTTGAATAATGTCATGGAAGCGTATATTGAACTCGACGATGCAAAATTGGATTCATTAGAGATATAACATGAAATTGCCTAGTAAAGGGAAGTCACAATGAAGTGCATTATTTCTCGAAAACCATGGAAGGAGGTAAAATTTGAAATTGCTTTTGACATGTTGCATGATAAGATGATGGAGGACTTTATATTTCCATATAATGCTCATTGTTATATCCTAGCCTTACCTATGCTTATGCATCACAAAAGCCATAATATGCCTTATTTCAAATATTGCTCCACATGATCCAAATATTGCCATTCTTTACCTTATCCGGGGATTATGTTGAGAATGATGTTACATTATGGAAATGTTATATGGTATTTGTGATAATTATCATTATATGGAGTTTGGAAGGAAATTATGTTTGAAATATATGGAAAATTTAATGAGTGAAAGAAAATCCAATCACCTCAGGAGATAAAGGTAGATTGACCCTGCTCTCTGAGATAATAGTTTGGAGAGATGGGACACATTGTGAGGAGTCCAAAGCACTAAGTATCCGGGGCCATTCATGACACCCATGTTTGCGACTCGCGAGAAGGCAGTGCCAAGGTCAGAGAGGTAAAAGCATTATTATTGAGAAAAGCATTATGAAAGGTGATGAATATTATGGAGAAGGAATGTGGAATAAAATTAAAAGTTTGGAAATACTCCATTTCCCCGGATCAAAAAGCACCACATTGCCAGAAATTGCCCACCTTTAGCCTTTTACCAATCTACTCCTTCATGAGCTTAAATTAAAGTCTTCTTGATTATCAATGCTGTGTCACGTATAAATTGTTTGTGCATAACCCTCCTTTTGTGAGTAGATGTTGCTTTTACATATTTGCACATGCATGAATCTGTGACACTAGTACCTTTTCGAGGATGGTAATTGATTGCGGGGTGATATAAGAATGAATCTGATATGTTGAGAGTTTAAATCCTTCCCCTGAATGACAAGTAAAAGTATTGCTTGAGGACAAGCAAGCTTAAGTATGGGGTGTTTGTTGTGAGCGGAATCTGCCATGTTTTACAGCAACTTTTATATCGATTTCTGTATACATTTGCATTCATATGGGCTAGAATAGTACAGAATCTATGTATTTTATGTTTATTTGCCAAATTATGGAATCTACACCAGTTTCTGTTTAAATCGCAGAAATCGAGGCATTTACAACAATTCTACAGAAGGTCGGAAAAGCTCGGAAAACCACTACAGAAGGCTAAGGTCAAAACAGCGGAACAAGGCTGAAAGCTAGGTCAACTCGATCTCGAGTGACTCTAGTCGAGCTCGACAAACCATGTCCGAGCAGACATGGTCGAGCACAAGCCCGATCGAGGAAGCCAGTGCCCAAGCAACTCAACTCGATCTCGACGAGGCTTTGTCGAGATCGACAAGAACCCAGAGCCAGTCCGAGCATGCCCGAGCCCCTCGACCACACCAGTCCGAGAAACCCTTGTCGATGACCAGCTTTACTCGAGATCGACAAGGCTAACTCGAAGTCGACGAGCACCCAGGAGCCTTCTCTGAGCCACATCGAGGAGATCCAGACGAGCCAGTCCAGTCGACAAGCCCTAGCCCAACTCGACATCGAGTAGACCAGGTCGAGATCGACGAGACCTAGGAGCCAGAAGTGAAGCCACATCGAGCCAGAGTCAGCCAGGCCAAGCCACCTGGGTCGACCTCGACGAGTCCTACTCGAGCTCGACAAGAGCCCGTATCCAGAATCTCCTCGACTTACCTTGGCCAAGTAGACTTGATGATTACTTGGGCGCGAAGCATGAAGATCTATCCGATTCTATCCATGGAAGGCGAAGATCTATCAAGAAGACATATTTCCTATTTTAGTTTTATCTTCTTTCCTTATGGATTTAATTCCATAAACAATTTATTTATCTTTTAAGCAATTAGATATAGTTTTAGATAAAGATATAGATGTTCTATCCTAAATTAGCGGGGATTAGAGCACTATAAATAAAGCCCTAGGGGCTCAGTTTTAGGCATCCAATTTCGAAGAGAAGTAGTTAGTTACATTCAGAGATACAATGTAGGAGTTTGAGGTTTTTAAGGTTTTGGCGATTTGCGACAGTTGATTGCCAGGATTGTAAAAGTCTTGAATATAGTTTATGCAAGTAGTTTCTTTCAATCAAAGATGTCTGTGATTGCGATGAGGAGCGAGTAGTCCACCCACTTCTGGGGCTGGGGGGGAGCCCGACGGTGGCCATGTGAGGCGATGCGATAAAGGTCAGATT
The DNA here is from genome assembly GCA_037127255.1 of Persicaria tinctoria. Classification (NCBI taxonomy): domain Eukaryota; kingdom Viridiplantae; phylum Streptophyta; class Magnoliopsida; order Caryophyllales; family Polygonaceae; genus Persicaria; species Persicaria tinctoria. Next base: position 31,861,809 of record JBANSL010000012.1, on the reverse strand, counting down.
TTTATGTGATTTGTCTTCTATCCCTAAGAGCATGATTCTTTTGCGAGAGTTGAAGGTGATTCTTGTTGGTATTATTGAAACGAAAGTGAATTTAATACAACTTGGATTAATTATGTGAAAAAGGGTTAGTAACAATTAGGGTTTATGCGAGAGCCTCTATATTCCTAATTGTCGATAACGAAAGTTATTTGATGGAAAGCATGATCTTTTATGCCTTTATGTGTTGTTCTGCATAGTTATCGTTGTGGTGTCGAAACCCTAGCCTTGGAAGTCTTTTATATATCGAGTTAACTTCTGTTAAATTTCTGCGTTTTGTCTTTATTTTTCTGCGAAGTTAAAGTTTCTGTCGCTTTCTGTTTCTTGTCGAGATCGAGTAGGTGTTGTCGATCTCGAGTTAAGTTTTCTGTTATCTTCTGTCGATTTTCGATTTCTGTCGTCTGTGTCGAGTGCCCTTTGTCGATCTCGAGTAGAGCTTAGTCGAGATCGAGTTGGATTTTTGTCGATTTGATTGCTGTTGTTCTTTACTTTCTGTTTCTGTTACTTTTCTTTGTCGAGCTCGAGGGCAGTTTGGTCGAGATCGACCAAACTTCTGTGTCCTTGCCTTTCGTTTTTGTCTTTGCTTTCTTTTCTGTCTTTATTTGTTTTATTTTATTTCTGTCTTTAGTTATTTGCTTTTGTTTCAGTTACCCTTGCCGGGTTAGTTGCCCTTGCTGGGATTATTTGTTTCTTTTAGTTTCTGTTTCTTTTATTTCTGTTTCTGTGCTTCTGTGTCTGTTCTGCTGCTGTTGTCTGTGAGATTTACAGCTACCTGAGAACTGCTGACGTGCTTCCTCGTGGATTCGATCCTGACTTTACTCTTACTATAACGGGAGGAAGTCTTGTATTTATTTGCTGAGACAGGGGAGTCGTTCTGAACTATATCTGATTTCATACTTGACCAACTCCTGCAACAACACACTCATAACCCTCATCCATTGAGACAAAACTGCTAGAGGCGGCCCGACCACCTTCACTGCAGCATTTGTTGACGAAGACAAAGGCATCTCCTGGGCCGGCCACTGTCAGCTCCCGCCCCCTCTACCATCTCCCCCATGTAAGTCCCAATTTGTAACTTACCAGTTGGTCTGGTTACATGGTCGATTTCGTTAACTTTTTAGGGTTAGATCCGATTGCAATTGGTCATATCTGTGTGAATTGGTAGGGGCTTTTTTTGTTTTGTCACCATTCATTGTCACCTAAACTTTCTATGCTTAGAATGACACTCGATAGTCTCATATACGAAATCGTTTTGTTGTGTGACACTGATGTTGCGACAATTTTTGTTGGGGTTGAAGTTGAGAATTTTGTCGTTTAATTTTGTTGTTTTAGCGGCGAGGGGCGCCTAATAGTCTGATGCATCTCGTTCATAAACCACCTTCCCTTCATCACCATTGATGATTACATCATCTGCACCACAATTGACATGGAAAGACACTCCAGTACAATGGCGTGATTCAATGAATCACATGTAAAACTAGTCAATCTTCATCCACAGATTAGTGAGTGTCAAAATTACCATTTTTCATTCATTATATCCAATTAAATAAAACTATATCTGCATTTTTCATGTTTATTAGGAATCAAATAATACAGCTGTGTGGTATTTTTTGCACTTGATGTGCGCTTAATTTCCCATGTTTTGCATTAACTTTTGTATCGATTTCTGTCTGCATTTCATATTTTTGGGTTTGATTTATACATAATTTGTGTAGTTTATGTTTATTTTCAATATATGGAGGTCTACACAAGTTTTTGTTATATTTTAGAGAAATCGGACGCACTTTGGAGCTTAAAGGAAAGTCACGAAGACATTAGAGAAGCTAAGGAAGAGCGCAAGATGGTGCAGCTGGATAAAACGCCACTTTTCACAATTCATCATTCTCAATCAAGTTCTGATGTCTTCATGAAAGTTGTAGTCCTCAAGAAGAGCTTTTCAATGCATATTCATATGCATCAATCGGACGAACGAGGACACGAGAAAGTGCGTTTGAAGACGGATGTAGAATGCTGAGAACTGGCAAAGAGGTCGATATCGACCTAACTTGGTCGATATCGAGTGGATCCCGTCGACCAGGAATGCCAGAAATCAACCAGACACTAGGAGCAACACAGAAGAGGTCGATGTCGACCCCATTTGGTCAATATCGAGTAAAGACATGGTCGAAATCACCTTCAGAAGCCGAGATCGAGTGAAGCTGAGAAGACAGGTCGATATCGACCTAACATGGTCGATATCGAGTAATCACCAGTAGCTGATTTCGAGCAGCCCGAGTCCAGAATCTGAGTGGGCTTTCTTCCACGTGAAGCAAGAGATATTCTATCAATTCAAGTGAAGACCTATTAAGAGAAGGAAGATTTATCCACTTTAGATATAATTTCATTTAGAGATTTATTTGTTTTATTTCCAAGTTTGATCTTAGGAAATAGGTAGATAGATTTAGATAGAAGATATAGTTGTTCCTTTCCTGTATTAGATAGATGGAGCACTATAAATAAAGCCATATGGGCTGTTTTTTTCATTAATTCAAGCCAAATCGTCTTAGGACGCAAGGAGAGGAGAGAGAGAGAGAGAGAGAGAGAGAGAGAGAGAGAGAGAGAGAGAGAGAGAGAGAGAGAGAGAGAGAGAGATAAGAGGTGAGAGAGAAGGAGGAAGGAGATGAACAATTTGTAAGTTTTAGTTTATTTTATGTTAAAATTAGTTTATTTCATCATGTTTGCTTTCTAATTTTCCTTTTTTTAGGGTTGGAATGATCCCAACATAGATATGTGTGTTTGATTTATAAATCCATGAATTTGTATGTTTTTATCATCATCTACCAATGTGCTTAATCCTTTGCGAGAGTTGAAGAAATTCCTTATTCAGGATATTGAAGCGAAAGTGATCTTATTATAAATTTGGATAGTAATTAGGGTTTATTTGCGAGAGCCGACTAATCCTAATTAAGAAAAGGTAGAAACAATTAGATTTTTATGCGAGAGCCTCTATTAGCTAAATTGTTGGAATTTGCGAAAGTCGATTATTTGATATAAAGCATGCATCTTTATGTGATTTATGAGTTACATATATGTTTATTGTTGTGGTGATCCTTAACCTTGGAAGTTTGCACTTTTATTATCTTTGTTTTCGCTATTTTCGCTTAAATTCTACAGAGGTTACCCGACATCCACCACCATTCCCCCTCCATCCCTCGACATCGACCAAGTCTTAGTCGACGCCGACAGCAACCGTACACCTTTTCCCGCTATCTCTAAATCCTGAAACACACTAAACCTAGAACCGCTAACTTCTCTCCTGAGAACGAACCTGACTCTCCTATACTATAGCGGGGGTTTTGACTACAAATTTATTTTGTCGAGAAACCCTCTCGTCAGCACCACAGCAGATTCATATTATTTTAACTAACAACAACAACGAGGTGAGCTCAAAACCATAATTCTAAAAAAGTGGGTACTTTAATAATTTTGAAATACTTTGTTGGTTCCGCGTTGTTATTCAATATATGTCCACTGTCAATGTCGGGGTTAGGATTTTCCATTGTCATAATTTCGGTTCCTAGAGTTACCCTTGGGGTTTTAATTGTTGGTTTTCATTTGCTTCATAATGTCGTTTCATATGTTCATACACCATCTTCCCATTTCATTCCACTTCCAACTCATCCTCTGAAAGCTTCTTATGTCATCGAACTCCCCACTGAGCATAAGAATGGAAGGGAGCAAGCCTTCACATGGGGTCCCCTTACAGAGGATGAGTTGGAAGGTGATGAGAAGGTGTCCACCCCTGCCGCCTTCTACAGTTCATATGAGCTGACAACAAAGTTAATGCACATTCTCCTTGCGTACCAGCAAAAAAATGGAAGGGAGCAAGCCTTCGCATGGGGTCCCCTTACAACTCGATTCCAGGAATTGACGGGGAAGAAGTGCAACCAATTCACCCTTAAGAACCGAGCTCGTGACATGAAAATCATTACAACGCCTAGAAGGCGCTCAAACATGGGGAGACAGGATTGGGAAGGGATGCCGACAAAGGCACCATCAAGGCACCCAACGAATGGTGGGATAAAAAAAATCGGTACATCCTCAACTTCCTACACTTTTCTCGTCTTCGATTGTTCACGACACCTGAAGAAGTGATACATACATGTTTTCATTGACCCCATTGAGCAGAAATATGTCAATTTTAAGAAGTTCCGAAAGAAGGGAATTCGTCCTGAATTGGAAAACTTGTTTGACCAAGTATATGGTGGTATTGTCGCTACCGGGGATTACTGCATCGCCCCGTCCATTGACCCCTCGGCGAGGGCATCACATGACCAAACCCCCCACGATGAAGGACATACGGTTGACATGGATGCTGGAATGGTTAGGAATCGACATGACAATGAAGGGGGCCCTATTGGGTCACAATATGAGGTTGTTGAGGATGAGTTTGATTAACTGTTTTCGAGCCCACCCGGTACAAACCGGGCCCCCTCCAAGCAACAAGTACTCCGAGATCTTTGTGAGGATGAAGCAAACATCGAGAGCCCATCAAGGAATGTGGCAACCTCCTCCGAACCTTCACATACTACTATGCGCAAGCGAGGACCCTCTGGGTCTGGCTCCTCCACCTTCACTTCTAACTTCTAAGCGTAGCCTTCGGAGGTCGGAGGGGTCCAAGCTTTATCAACGTCGTGTGGAGATGGTTGAGGAAACCAATAACATGCTATTGGCTATGCTGGAGAGGGAGGAGGTGATTGAGATGGACGAGGTGTCCTCCAACAAACCACATGGTACAACCCGTGAAGTCATGGACATTGTCAGGTCGATGGTCAAAGATGACCTAATGGCCGAAGGTGTTCTTTTGTGATGCTTCAGCTTGGCGCTGATCGAAGACCCTGAGCGTCGAAAGGTGTTCATCGAGATTGAGTGCAACGACTCCCCCTTGAAGTGGCTCAAGTGTTTGTACTCTACAAACGACGGGCAGCAGCTGAGCGCTTACCCCCCGTGACACAAGCAACATCGTATCCAATAGTCATCGATTATCAGTTGCAGAAGAATTTTCCTACAATTGCCCCATATTGTGCATACGTTCGGTTGTGTGTATGAACTGATTTTTATCTTTCCACTTTCTAGTCAGTGTTATATGTCTTGTTTAGTAGCTAGACATTGCAGGAATTCATGCCCCTAATAATGGTTGTAATGACTTTGTTTTATATAATTGCTCATGTTTTATGTAATAGCTTATGTGGATCAAAAGTATGTCATGACTTTGTTTTGTCTAGTTCCTTCCACATTTTCTGTAAGAGCTTATATGGTCCTTCATGTATGGATTCTGCTTGCCATATCACTTATCAATCACATTACCTCGTATTGTCTCCTAAATGGAAAACCCATGTGGTTGTCGTAGGCTGCAGGTAAACGAGTACGAGCGACGCAGACGGTGTCGACGGCAACGATAAAAAGTTGTCCTAGTGATGCTCATACTCCAGCATCACTCCATCCCCATCGATGAGCACTACTTCAAACATGTGTACAAAGTCCCACAATACATTAACGAGTACACTGGAGCTCGTCGGTTCGATGACATACTCACACACCCTTCACAAGCAAGGAGTGTGAACGTCTTCAGAATGGAAAAGGGTGCCTTCATTCATCTATGCGAGATGCTTGAGCAACATTACGGGCTCCGTGGGTCGGTGCAGTTGTCTGTACTGAAGAAGGTTACTATTTTTATCAACACAATGGCGTGGGGAGCAAGCCAGCGGAATGCACACGAGAGGTTCCAGCGTTCGACCTTCACCGTATCGGAGACGATAGGCGAAGTTCTAGATGCCATTTTTGGGGTAAGATGTAATGGGTACCGTGGTCTTGCAGGGGACCTCATCAGGCCCCGTGACCCACCCATCAAACAAATACCCGACCAAATCCTGAACGACAATCGGTATTGATTGTACTTCAAGGGTGCAATCGGTGCAATTGATGGGACCCATATTCAAGCCGCGATCCTGAGAGGCGACCAGATCAGGTTTCGATGCAGGAAGGGAACCTGCACATACAACGTCATGGTTATTTGTGACTTCGACCTTAGATTCACATTCATATCGGTGGGTTGAGAGGGTAGTGTGCATGATGCACGTGTGTTTGATCACGCACTGAGGACGACATCTCTACGCTTCCCACATTCACCTGTAGGTTCGTGGATGTCCAACCTTATACCTCGTCGCTCTTGTAAAATTATTTCATAAATTTTCTAACCAACTTTGTGGTTGTTGTTGTTACCCCTAAGGCCTCTACTACCTTTGTGACAAAGGATACTTATTCCGTATTGGATAAATGATTCCCTTCTCCACCACGAAGTACCATCTCCCAATGTTCGCCGCTAGCCAACCGACAAGCGAAAAAGAGGCGTTCAACAAGACGCACTCGTCACTGAGGGAAGCCATTAAGAGGTCGTTCAGGATACTGAAATCGAAGTGGAAGATCCTCCATGAACTCCCAAAGTACCCGATTTGTAAGCAGATTGCTATCATCACAGCAAGGATGACGATGACCCTAGGTTTAAAGAGTCCAACACGATGCCCCATCAGACAAGGATGATGAGGAGGACGGTACGACAACATAGAGGAGGTTGGGCATGAGGACGATGATCCCTTCGCCGACTCTGACGATGACGGAGCCCCGATCGCAGGGATTAAGGCGATGAGGGATGAAATAGCTCACCAAATATGGAACGACAAGTGGGGAACCCATTAGGAATTGCGAGATGAAACATTATTAAGGGCATTAATTTTGAGGAATTCTTTTGGGGACGACAATGAAACATTAGTAGTTGAACATGTGAAATGTTATGGGTTTTATCTTCCTATGAAACGTGAAAGGTTAAGGCCGTGGGTCGACATTGTGGGGAAGCCTTTTGTTGCATACAAAGTACTCAGTTAAGTGACTCGTGATGAAATTGAATCTAGTAGATGAACTGTTTTATAATGAGGCATAACGAAAGAGAAAAAAGTTGAAGTGCAATGGGAAATGAGGTGCATTCATGCCTTTTGTTGCCTACAAAGTACTCATTCGAATGACTCATAATGAAATTGAATATCGTAGATGAACTATTATAACGAGGCATAACGAAATGGAAACAACTTGAAGTACAAAGGCAAATGAGTCGCATTCATACGCTAGACATTGCCGGCAACAGACAACCATACATACAAAATTTTGCCGACAACCAGAGGAAATGTTTAGTTGATATACACTTGCGGTTAAAGAAGTTGTCCTACTACTCGTGACATATCCTAGGGAAGTCTTACCAATAGACGACATACCAAAAGGTGGCCACAATACATATGCAGCAAAATGGTGCCAAAATAACTTGAAGTCCTTGTAGCAAAAGGTGGGACACACTAGTTCTTCTACATTAGAGATGGGTGTCTACATGCTGAGGGTCTTCCACGTGAGCATGCCAATGAGGATGAAAATGATGGCCTTAGCGATCCCGAGGTTCTTGTGGAGTGCCTTAATGCTCAGCTTGCAAGTAGCATGCTCGGCTCAACCGACGTAGAGGACGGTGGACAGATCGGCCACCCTCTGGATCAATTTGTTCTTATCCTGCTCAGCCATGGCGAGGTCATCCTCCCTCGCATCAGCACGTTCCTCCAAGTTGGTGATGCAAGCCAACAACTTCCTACAGTAGTCTTTCAGCTCGACGATGGTGGAGTGGTTGTCGTCGTCGATGTCCAAAGAAGGAGGGGTCGACGATGGGGAAGGAGAGTTCACCTCTTCATTGCCGTGGAAGTCGTAGGGGTCATCTCCATGGATCCACCAGTATTTGTCGGGATCCCCACTCTGTAAGATTACATCAGAGTCGGAGTCGTAGCCATAGTGGTAGAGGAAGTCGTCATCGAAAGAATACATGACTAGGCATATAAACAAAACAACAAGGTCAGGTCATAGGGAATAGCAAATGCAAACAGGACAATCCAAAGACAAAAAGGATTGGTGGAATAACAAGAAGACATGCAAACTCATTGATTTACAAATATTTGAGTAGATCAATGCGTTAACAACATCAAATAATGGCTTCATTTATGTAGGCCATAATCAGTAGCAAACACATTGATATAAAAAAAGGGTGCTTTCAGAAGATGTAATCTCATAACAGAAGCAGAACAACCAAGAAAGAGGGGTAACCTTTAGCAGTCTTGCAACAACTAATGAGATTCATTCAATACCTACAATGATTTCAGTGACTAGTAAATCAATTATAAGATAGCATCGTTTCCTACACTGACTACAACTAGTGGTACATATATGCAGACAAATGAGATCGAAAAAAGGCAATGTAAGGAGTTGAAAGACAGGACATTGGTGTGCATCTGAGGACAAGTTCATATGTTGAAAGCCAAAACATTCAAGTGCAGACAAGTCAGATTTGAATGAGAGAAATGTAATCAGTTCAAAGACAACATTCATGTGCATATATACAAACATTGGTATGCATCTGAGGACAAGTTCATATGCTGAAATTTATGCAGCTACTATGTACACTCGTTCCTAATACTGATTCTATTTCAAGTCAAATTGTACAACTATTTCAATTGCTTAACAACATTCACTGTATTAATCCTTGCCTTGATTGAATTTTTTTTTTATTTGGTTTTGTTTTTATATCAATAATCATTCAAGTACATAGCATAGATAGTAGAGAAACAATAAAAATTAAACAAAAAACATCATATCCGTTAACAATTAATGTGCATATATACAAACAACTGATGTTCTGAAAGCCAAAACATTCAAGTGCAGATAAATCAGATTTGAATGAGAGAAATGTAATCGGTTCAAAGACAATACATTCATGTGCATATATGCAAACAACTAATGTGTTGATAAGGGATGGATGTACATGAATATATTCTTGTAGGTGATGCAAACAATACATTCATGTGCATATATGTAAACAATTGATGAAAACAACTGATGTGTTGATAATGGAGCCCCAAACCATTTGGATTAGTCATTCATCTCTCTGTCGAATTTGTGAAATATCCACTTTGACAGGTCTCCCATTAGAGAAATTGGTTTGGGGCTTCTGTGGATCTATGGATTCCGCCCCTCTCCTTCTTGCACGGTTCTCTCTGGTTCATCGGTGTGCTGCTTGAGTATCGTTTAGTCGGAGTTTGACCGACATTTTTCAGTCGAATGGTGCACCTGACTTTCCTATGTTGCCTTGGGCCCGTTGACCCTCATTTGAGCCCGTGGTAGGCCCACTGACCTGTAAATTTGTGCTTCGGGCCCAAGGATTTTCCTTGGGCTCGGGGCTGCCCGAAAAATTAAATAACAAAAAAAATTGTTGAGTTCTTTTTATTTACTTATATATAAATATTTACGTTCTTAAATATTTATATATTTATAAATAGAAAATAGAAAATAAATTTTTAAAGAAGCCAAAATTGGCCAAAACTCCCCGAAAGGGTTAAACTAAATCCCGAAAGGTTTGACAAAAGTCCTAAAAGGGCTAGTAAAACTCCCGAAAGGGTCTTAATAAACTCCCTAAAGGGTTTGAGTAAACCCACCCGAAAGGGTTTAACTAAATCCCGCAAGGGCTTGACGATATTCTTGTAGGTGAAATCTTCTTGGCGTTTTGTTCGAGCAGCTTGCGGCTCTACTTCTGATGTTTCTAGGAGGTCTTCTGCTTAGTTGGGGGATGTGGAGTCTGGAGTCGGGTCTGGCTGGGGTCGAGGTGGTGCGCTCAGGGTGACTCCGTATCCGCGGGCCTGTTGTACTGTTGGCCTGTGGTGCTACTGTTCGGTGGTGCTTGGCTTCGTTCTTCGGCGGCTTCTTCATCTTTTTTGGTGTTGATCTTCTCGGTTCATCTTGTTGTAGAGTTTATTTCTGCTTGTTTTATTTCGCTTGTTATTTGTATTCCTGTATTTTTAGGTTGTACGTTTGACGGTTTGCTGTTTGCCGACTTTGTCGGCCTCTCGACGAGTCAGGCTTGTCTGACCTTCGAATATTTACCTAAAAAAACAACCCTTTTGTATTTTGAATATTAAATAGGACCCGAACTGAAATAAGCAAAAAAAAAAAACCTCCTAAAATGAGCCAAAAAAAAACCAGCAACCTCTTTGTATCATGAGTATTCAATGGGACATCACAAGCCTTTAAAGTCCACCTATATATCCTTCATAAATAAGGAAATCATGCAAGACGACAACCCCTTTGTATTTTGAGTATTAAGTAGGATTCGAACTTAAATGACCCTAAAAAACTACAACCTCTTTGTATTCAATATGAGTATTCAATGAGATATCACAAGCCTTTGAATTCCACCTATACCTCTCATTGCATAAATACAAAATGTAATTGAATTAGAATCCATTGTAATTAACCCACAAAAGGTTGCTTCTCTTTGCATTTTCATCCTTTACATGTGATAAAACCAAACACCATGGGTGACGATATGCTATGTGTCCCAATAAATGAATTGATTAAAGGGACTAATGATGAGATGATCAAAGTAATGGTTAGTGGGAAATGAGATGTTTTGAATATTTATGGGAGGTATATGAGCACTGATTTTATCCTCTCGAATGATAAGGTATGTCAAAAATATTATAGAATACTATTATACTATATACATATATACTTTCATGGCTTATTTATTAAGTCAGTATTTGTTTTTTTTTTATCTTTTTAGGGAAATATTATACATTGTTATGCGAAGAGTAAGATTGCTCATTCTATCATTGACAAGTTAGAAGAAGGTTATGTGCATCGACCGAAGGGTTTTATATATTATTCTTCCTAGTAGGCTTGAGTTCTAGATTGTTAGAAGCAGTGCCCATATGCTTGACCTTCAATGATCTACAACTGTTAGTCAAGTGAAGATATCAAATGATGGATTTCTGATGTCCATGTTTTGCATGTGCCATGGTTTATATTTACTTTAATATCGATTTCTGCAAGCATTTTATACATTTGAGTTAGAATAGTACATAATCTATGTAGTTTATGCTTATTTGCCAAATTATGGAATCTACATCAGTTTCTGTTTAATTTCGCAGGAATCGAGGCCATTTACAGCAGTTCAAAGAAAGGAGGAAAAGCTCGAAGTCAACTACATAAGTCTGAGGTCAAGGAGCAGCGGAACCAGAACAAATCAAGCTGAAAGCAAGGAAATCTACTCAACAACAAATAGGTCAATATCGAGTTACCGTACTCGATATCGAGTCAAACAGTCGATTTCCACCAAAGTTGACCAGAATCGAGCAAGCTAAGGAGAGTTGGTCGATATCGACTACCTCATGTCGATATCGAGTAACCCAAATATCGAGCTGAGCACCAGGAATCGACGAGGAAGCTGGGAGTAGAAGATGGTAGTCGATATCGAGTTAATCTACTCGATATCCAGTAAAAACCAAGTCGACATGCATCCTGTTGGCCGATATTGAGTAGCTGAGCTGAAACTGAGGAAACGTTGGTCGATATCGAGGAAACTACTCGATATCGAGTTGACCACCATAAGCCGGAATCGAGCTAGCTCGAGTCTTGTTAAGGTTCTATCCCGAATCCAATGGAGATATTTTCGAGAAGAGATTTCCAACACATGAAGATTTAGATATTTCTATCTTTTTATTTATCCTAATGGTGGAACAATTAATTACCCTAGGATTTATCTAGTTTTACTTATTTAGATTTATTTCCTTTTATCTAGGGTTTTATCTTTAGTAATTAGATAGATATTCTTTCCTTGATTAGCAAGGATTGAAAGCTTATAAATAAAGCCCATGGGGAGGATTTCTAAGCATTCGATTTCAGAAGGAGAGAAGTAGTAGAAAGTAGAGAAAAAGAGAGAGGCCGAGTGGAGCAAGGAGAGCAAAAGTGATCTGACTTTGTTCGGTTTGTACTTTCTTGAGTTTGTTTGAATGCAAGTAGTTTCTTTTCCATCAATGATGTTTTCGATTGCGATGAAGAGCGAGTGGTCCACCTACTTCTAGGGTTGGGGTGAGCCCAGCGATAGCCATGCATGTTTGAGGTAAAGATCCGACCTTTATCATGTTTTTAGCATCTTTTATATGTTTCTTACCCATTCAATGGAGATCCATACTAACAACTTGGATTATAAACATAAAATTGGTAGATACAATTAGAGTTTCTTGAAAGAGTTGTCTAATTGTTGGAAAAGGCGAAAGCTTGATCCTTCGATGTGATTTGCATGATTATCGTTATTTATCTTGCCTTATGCATGTTTGGTTATCGTTGTTGCAAACCCCAATCTTGGAAGTTTTCTTTTACATTGTTTATTCCAATTCTGCAAAGCTTTGTTCTTTATTTTATTTCGTTTTAAGTTTCTGTTACTGCTCGACTTCGACCAAAGCTTAGTCGACGTCGACTACTGATACTCAATCGAGCAAAGATCGTTGTCGCTTGTGTCTCTGTAGGTTTCCTCGATTTCGACTAGTCAACTCGACTACGACCAGGTTTTCCTCGACATCGAGTTGATTACTCGAAATCGACCAAATTCCAGTGCCTTCTGTCTGCCCAAAATCGACTTGATTAGGTCGATATCGACTAGCACCAGTCGATATCGAGTTGATCTTCTGAAGTCGACAACCACCCATGAGATTCTTCCGCTGCCTAGGATCCGCTGACTCGCTTCCTCGAGGATCAATCCTGACTTCCCGCTGCTACATCAGGGGGAGGTCTTGTAATTATTTGCGTGGGCAGAATCCAATTTGATTTATATTCTTATTTATTGAACTTGATTTCCTCCTACAACAATTTCTTCGCTACCCATTTAATTTGGTTGAATTTGAGAATCTTGAGCCTACAGGCAAGAAATTTTTTATTGGTAAGGCCTAAAATAACGATGCTTGGTTAATTATCATGATGCACACTTTCTCAAACATTTTTTTTTTCACTGAGCCCAATTTAGATGTCATAATGTGTCACTAATGTTGGAAATTCACCAAACCTAACCGGCAACTCAACAACACTCGATTTCTTTTTAATCGGTGAAAGGTAATTGTTTACATAACTCAAATTTTAGTTACACATCTTCATTTCTACTTATATGAATATGAAAAATGAGTATTTAATTGTGCAATATAGCATATATGGGTCAAAAAGTCAAGGTGCCTTTATGGGGGAAGCTGGGAGATAAGCTTTTGAGACAAAAATATGAAGATCACGTGAAGTACACCATCAAATGTAAAGACTCGGATTTTTAAATCCTATTTTTTCAAAAAAAGGAAAATTAAAATGAATTTAAATTCGAAAATTAAAGGAAAATTCGCTAACTCGGATTTTAGAACTCATGAAACGGATTTCCGACCTAAACAATTTTTTTGAACTAACATGGCGACCTTGATTCTCGGATTTCAAAATTTAATTGCACGAAAGAGAGAGCGGAATTTAGGAAGCTAACGTCGGAAACTAACTTTGGGACTAACCTCGGGATTCGAACTCGCAACGTCGGAACCACGACCCTCACTCTCACTCTCCTAGCCCTAGCCGATGCAACCTCTCCCAAACCCTAGCCAAGTTGGAGCCAAAGAATGGAGCCATGAGACATTTGAATTTGAGTCAAAGATTCCCATTTCTCAAAATAATTAGACACCCATAAATTACTTTTTCCTACCCATCTTTGACCTTGCCCAAAATAACCAAGGGAGACAAACTTCATTCCTTCTCCCATGTGACTGTTGTGAGCCTAAATTGCCATGTTTGACCTTAACGTTTATATCGATTTCTACATGCATTTCATACATTTGGGTTAGAATAATACATAATTTATGTAGTTTATGTTTATTTGCAATATATGGAGGTCTACACAAGTTTTTGTTATATTTCGCAGAAATCGGACGCACTTTGAAGCTTAAAGGAAAGTCATGAAGAAGCTAAGGATGATGCAGCTGGAGAAATGGGCCATTTTGCGGCATTCATCATTCTGATTCAAGCTTTGATGTCTTAGTGAGAATTGTAGCCCTCAAAAAGAGTTTTCCAACGCATGCTCATATGCGTCAATCGGACAAACGAGAAATCGGGAAAGTGCGTTTCAAGAACGGAGCAGGATGCTGAAAGCGACAGAGTTACTCGAAGTCAACCAACTTGGTCGAAGTCGACCAAAGTTTACTCGACAACTGCTCCAGAGGACGAGATCGAGAATGAGCTGAGCAGGAGCCACTCGAGAAGCCACACTTAGTCGACGTCGACCAAACTTGTTCGATGTCGAAGAAACTCGACGAGCCCAGACGATAGCCGAGATCGAGTACAACCCCGGAAATGAAGACCTTACTCGACGTCGAGGAACTTGCTCGATGTCGAGGAAGATTCCAGAAAGTACGAGTCGAGTACGAGAAGGAGTCCGAGTGATGGAAGTTACTTGCAAGCCAAGATTCAAGATATTCTATCAAGATACATCAAGTTCTATCAAGGAGAAGGAATATCTATCCACGTTAGTCTTATTTCCTTTTAGATTTAAATATTTATTTCCAAGTTTTATCTTAATGTTATTAGATAGATAAATTTAGATATAGATATAGTTTCTTTCCTAGAATAGCTAGAGAATGAAGCCTATAAATAAGGCCTTAGCAGCTGATTTCTAGGAATTCAATTCAAGTTACAATTAGTTACGTAGAGAAAGTAGAGAGAGCTTGTGGCGAGAGCAAGGTGGAGTTGTCGAGAGACGTTTTGACTTCGATCAGTTGTAAGTCTTATTTAGTTTATTTAATGCAATTTATTTTCTTGAAGTCTTTGATGAGTTTATTCATGATGAAGAGCGAGTAGTCACCCAACTTCTAGGGTCGGGGTGAGCCCGACGGTAGCCATGTGAGGTGATGCGGTAAAGGTTCGATCTTTTTATGCAATTCGTCTTCTATCCCTATGAGCATGATTCTTTTGCGAAATTTGAATGTGATCCTTGTTTGTGTTATTGAAGCGAAAGTAATCTTAATGCAACTTGGGTCAATTATGTGAAAAAGGTTAAAAACAATTAGGGTTTATGCGAATGCCTCTATATTCCTATTTGTTAATAATGAAAGTTATTTGATGAAAAGCATAATCTTTTATGCCTTTATGTGTTATTTTACATGGTTATCGTTGTGGTGTTGATGCGCTGATCTCGGAAGTCTTTAGTTTATTGATTCTATTTCATCAAAATTCGTTTTCTGTGTTGCGAAAAGCTTCGAGTTTTAGTTTCTGTTGTAAGTCGAAATCGAGCAGATTTGGTCGACATCGAGGAATCTGGTCGATGTCGAGTTGAGTTTGTAGAAGTCGAGTTATTTTGCTGAGTTTTGCTTTCTGTCAGTCGATTTCGAGTTTATGTGGTCGATTTTCTTACTCGATATCGAGTAACAGTGGTCGATTTTCTTACTCGATATCGAGTAACAGTGGTCGATATTCTTACTCGATATCGAGTAACAATGGTCGATATCGACCAAGTTTTCTGCTTTGTGTTATTTTCTGCTTTTTTCTGCTATTTCTATTTGTCTGGTTGGTTTTCTACTGAGTTTATAGAACTGAAAAGGTGGACGCTGACACGCTTCCTCATGGATCGATCCTGGCTACCTTCTACTACAACGGGAGGAAGTCTTGTATTTATTTGCTGAGACAGGGAGTCAGTTTGCTTTATATTTTATTTATATTTCATACTTGTCCATCCTCTTGCAACAACAAATTGGCGCCGTTGTCGGGAAAGCCATCAATCGCGCCCTTTTTAGTGCTATTTCTTTTCTTTATATTTGCTTTATCTTTTTTAGTTTCTTTTTACTTGTTTATTTCTGTTTCTGTTTCTCATGTGCATGCGAAGAACTGATCGCACACCTATAGACCCTATTCTCGAGCCAGAGCGGTTTTTCCATCTTCAATAAAGGCTTAGGAAGAGACTCATGTCGACATCCGACAAGAACGTGGGCCAGCTCACACCTGCACAAGAGAATGAGCAACTCCGCAGACAGATTGAGGCACTCACCACCAGAGAAGCTGAATACGCCCGATGAGAGGCGGAATATGTACAGAATCAGCAACGATGGGAAGAAAGTGTAACACCCCTTTTTAGATCCCAAAGGAGTGTTGCAGCGCCAGTGAATCCGCAGACTTTAATGTCTTTGAATTCACCTGAGGCTTATAGGGACATGCAACCATGCTCCCATAAACAAGATGATAATTGAAATACAGTCAAATAGGCGGAAGTGAATAAAATTTATTAGTTAAAAATATCTAATCACAATTAAATAAGAATACCAAAACCATAAAGTATGAATAACTTCTAAAATAACTGAAATCAAAGTAGCGATGCGGAAACATTTAGAGGTTCAAAACTTGTATTCAATAAATGACAGTCTGCTCTTCAACTCTCTCCTGCTCCGCTGCTTGTACTAGACCTGTGGAATATGGTCTGGTGTTTCGTGAGAACGAAGGACACCAGCCATCCAATAAATAGGATGGTTAGTACAATAAAGACTAGCAAATGATAGGGAAAATGTTCAGACTTTAACCTTACAGTGACCATAAAACGGTATGTTATAGGTTAAGGGAAAGACACGATTATTTATTAGTGGAAACTGAATAAAAAGATAAAAATTCACGACATGACTCGGATGATCATAACGATCGATTATAAGATAAGAAAGGGAATTATACCCGAGACAGATGAGTATAATAACTGAAATGATCACCTATTTATCAGTCGATAATAATCACAATAATTATAACGATAATAATAATAATAATAACAATAATACGTGGTACCGGTCGGGCCTTTAACAAGGACCACGACCTACATCAGATCGTTGTTTTACCACCCCGCAGAGAATGCATTCCGGGATGGTGTTTCATGAAACCTTATAAGGCGGTGGCTTAACGAACCACAACCTGCAAGTCAGTCTACTGCATAACTTGCTAAAGGCATATAGCCACACTCGCATCACGTGGTGCACATTTTAACATTTCACAACTAAGCATCACATGGTGCCTATCTTATCATACATAAACAATTTATACTAGGTGATCATGATAACGACATTAAATCAAACAGGGACAAGCATGGATAATTCAAAGGGTCTTATTATCACATGCCACTAGTTTGCATGAAAGGACAAGCAGAATATCATGCACTTTAGAAAGAAGAAAATGGACAACCTTTACTTATCTCGTGTTATAAACAAACAACCACATTTAATCCACATATTACTATAATTCATTTAATAATTGCCCATTAATTTAACTCATGCCAATTTATGATTAAAAGGGATAAATTACATCAAGCAGACAGGTATGCAATTTATCGAAATTGACAAGGAAATTGGCCACAGGGCCGCATTCGACTCGGAAGAATTTAAAAGGCACAACAAAAGAATCACGAAACACGCAAAGGGCGTTTGAACGAAATCACTTGCCTTAACCTTTGATGACTGGTTGACGACAACAAGACGAGATTTTAGCACCCTGTTGAATTCAATGAGAAAAGGAATATTAATATTGATATTTTATAAAATTAACTTTACTTAACTCAATTTGATATTGAATTAATTCTATAAAGTTTAAAATATATATACCAATATGAATTCCTCGGGAAGCAGGATCCGGGGTGGGTGCTTCGAGATTGCTTGGTGTCGCTGAAACGGGCAAGAACTGAATAATTTAGAAATATTAGCAGTTTAGAAATATTAGCTGCCTAACTTAATAAATAATTAAGTTAGGGCTAAAAACGAGAATAATCTAAATAGGAGGGAGTTTTTGCGATTTATACCAAAGAGATTAAAATCTCTGTTTGCTTCCACGCACAGAGAAACGAACGATCAGGGCGCACAGACGAGGCTCGGCGCGGCTCTCCTCCGGCGTCGATGGCTAGCGGCGCAGGCGATGATCAGAGGCGGCGGA
The DNA here is from genome assembly GCA_037127255.1 of Persicaria tinctoria. Taxonomy (NCBI): domain Eukaryota; kingdom Viridiplantae; phylum Streptophyta; class Magnoliopsida; order Caryophyllales; family Polygonaceae; genus Persicaria; species Persicaria tinctoria. The sequence goes on along the minus strand of JBANSL010000012.1, from coordinate 31,843,911 downwards.
TAGGGCGGTGACTGGCGACGATCGGGGGTTGCAATCGGATTGAAAGCAGCAGCGATCGGAGGCAATCGGCTGGGCTCGGTCTCGGCTGTTCATGGGCGCGCGTCCGGACAGGGCTGCGACTGCAGTGGGTCTCAGCGGCATGTAAGCGATCAGAGGTGAAGGCGGGATGGGCTCGGCCTTGGCGTTCTCCGGCAATGCTGCACTGCGATGGGTTCGGCGGCAACAATCAAAGGCGGTTGCAGCGAGGGCTCGGGAGTGACGGGCGCGGCAATCGGCGACGAGGCTCGGCGCTGGGCGTTCTCCGGGCAAGAGCTCCAACTGCGGTGGTCAATCAGCGGTAATCGAAGGCGAGGACAACAATGGTGGCCGGCTGTCGCGGGAAAGGGCTATGGCCAGCGGTGATGGGCTCGACAAGGATGGGCGCTCCGGGCAGGGGCTTCGACCGCAGTGGATCGGCGGCGAAGGTGATGGTCGGGCGGCGATGGCTCGGCGGCGAAGGTGATGGTCGGGCGGCGATGGTTGGCTCACGGTTCTGCTCACAGGGGATTTGGAGAGGAGATGGTGATGCGGAATGAATTTTGGGTGGGTAACCTAGATTTGACCTGTATCTATCTATACTACTGAATTAGGTTAAAAATAAGATAAAGATGGATTTTTTTATCCTATCGAATTTAAGGAAAAGAAATAAAATAAGCGGATAAAGATGGAGATAGCGGAATGAATATTATTCAATTTAACTCTATAAATTAAATAATAAGAGTATTTATAGGATTTATATAATTAAATCCAATCATATATTATTTCTCTATAGAATAATTTAATTATTCTAATTCATACTATATATCTTAGGTGAATTTATTAAATGACCAAATTCACAAGATATATACTATAGTTTAATATAATATAGATTTATATTCACAAGATATATACTATAGTTTAATATAATATAGATTTATTTAATTAAAATAAAAATAAGAAATAGCCCAAAAATAATTTGGGGTATTTCATACCTCACCACTAAAAAAACGTTTCGTCCCGAAACTTAGAAAAGAAACGAGAAATGAATTGAAGATATGATAGTAACCTTGAAATAGATAAGAGGTATAGATTGCTCAAAACAAAGCTAGGTGTGTCTAACAATGGTTCTCGAATAGGAAGAGTTTAAGCCTGATTTGCTTAATGAACTTGGAGCCAGTGTAAGTATAATGTCTCTATCAATTTGGTCCAAGATTAAGATAGGTGCTCTAGAGCCTGTGTATGCTAAGCTTTATATGGCGAACAACACGATGGTCATCCCAACATGCATGATGGACAATGTGCCAGTATAAGTAAGTAAGTTCTTCGTCTTTGCTGATTTCCTAGTTATTGATATGGCGGAGGACCCTGCTTGTCCAATTATTCTAGGAAGGCCCTTTCTTGGCGACGGTGGATGCCAACATAAGCGTAAGGAAGGGAGAGCTCACTTTCAACATCAGCGATGAGGTAATTGATCGAGTATTCCTTTAATAAAACTGAATGGATTACAGGTCCAATGGAAGAGGTCAAGTCTATATCAGCAAGGTACATCACTTGCGGGGAGCCTAAGGTAAGAAATATGACTCCCGAGGAGCTGGAAAAGAGGGATATGGAAGCCCAGGTGGAGGAGATCATGTCCATTCTGAACAACGACACAAAGAATCTACTCGACATCAACCAAGGTAAGTCGACATCGACTAACTTCTTTTCGGATGCCTTGACATGATTCAAGTATGGGGTCGAAGTCGACCAGAGTAACTCAACGTCGAGTAGGTGGCAGCAGCATCGAGCAAACAACTCGGAGCCGAGGACTCCTCGACATCGACCAACTTGGTCGACGTCGACCAAAACCATACTTCCTCGACTTCACCTTCTTCGACCAGTAGTCCACCAGACGAAGGAAACAACTCGACGTCGAGTAACCTGACTCAAGATCGACCAGAATAGGAGGTTCCCGAATCCGATTCTGTGAATGTGACCCAAGGTATGGATCTTTCTTCTCCTATTTCCATTAATGATTTATCTATACATGGGAGAGGATTGCCTTGGTATGTGCAATTATGTAGGATTTCCAATGATGAGCCTAATGAGTATGAAGTTGGAGACAAAGTATATATCGCCAAATCAAATGATCATTGGTTCCCAAACAAGTTCAAGAATAAGAAGATGGGGCCTTTCACTGTGAACAAGATCCATTCAGGAGGACTATAGATGATGGACAAGAATGGAGTTATGTTTGAAGCCCAAGCTACATTGGGCCTGCAAATGCCACCTTGAGCTTAAAGAGAAAGTCGACCTAGCGACTATAAAGTCTAGAGCTTGTAAATAGACATTTAGTTTTTGAGATTTTTGGACATTGTTGCTTTTGGTTTTGGTTTTGGACATTATTTTCCATTGTGTATATTTTCACTCTAACGAATCTTGCAAGTAAGAGAAGCTGCAGACTTACTCAACGTCGAGTAAGTTACTCGACATCGACCAAAAATATCGAGCAGAAGGAGCCTGTGGTATAAAAAACCACCCTGGAGGCAACAAGTTACTCGATCTTGAGTAGACTTAGTCGATGTCGACCAATCTCCTCGAAGTCGACCAGCCCTTGTCGATGTCGACCAGCTCTGCAGCAACACTGCACTCGATTTCTGACGATCAGCACACCTATCTAGTGAGTTTCATTCTTTACCCTTATTTTTTATACAGTAAGGACACTATAATGTTCAAACATGGGGTGGGGGAAGGGCTTACTTTGTGCATATTTGATTTTATTTGACCTTATTTGTGCATATTTAAAGTTTGTTTCTTGACTTGCTTATACATGGCTATTTTGGAATTAATTATTTATAAATGTGCTTATGTGCATGTTTGTTTTCCAAAGTTTGATAAATGACCCCCATTGAATTTTTTTTATTAATGTCATGGAAGTTTAATATTGAACTCGACAATGCAAAATTTGGATTCATTAGAGATATAGCATGAAATTGCCTAGTAAAGGAAAGTCACAATGAAGTGCATTATTTTATTGAAAACCATGAAATGAGGTAAAATTTGAAATTCCTTTTGACATGTTGCATGATAAGAGGATGGAGGACTTTATATTTCCATATATGCTCATATTGTTATATCCTAGCCATACCTATGCTTATGCATCACAAAAGCCATATTTAGCCTTATTTCAATTATTGCTCCACATAATCTAAATATTGCCATTCTTTACCTTTCCTATCCGGGGATTATGTTGAGAAGGACGTCACATTATGGAGATTATTATATGGTTGTTGTGTTGTTATTATCATTATTGGAGTTTGGCAGGAAAGTTTCAAAAACACATGGAAAATTTAATGAGTGAAAGAAAATCCAATCACCTTAGGAGATAAAGGTAGATTGACCCTGCTCGCTGAGATAATAGTTTGGCGAGATGGGACACAATGTGAGGAGTCCAAAGCACTATGTATCCGGGGTCATTCATGACACCCATGTTTGCGACTCGCGAGAAGGCAGTGCTGAGGTTAGAGAGGTAAAAGCATTATATTGAAAAAAGCATTGAGCAATGAGAAAAAGGTGAGAAATCAAAAGAAGAAGAAATGTGGAAATTCAGTTTGGAAAGTATTCCATTTCCCCGGATTAATAGCACCACATTACCAAAACTTGCCCACCTTTAGCCTTTTATCAATGTACTCCTTATTGAGCTTAAATTAAAGTCCTCTTGATTATTAATGTTTTGTCACTTATGAATGTTTTGCATAACCCTTCTTTTGTGAGTAGATGTTGCTTTTTATTGCACATGCATGGATTTGTGACATTAGTACCTTTTCGAGGATGATAATTGATTGTAGGGACATATGAGAATGAATCTAATATGTTGAGAGTTTTGATTTCTTCCCCTGTATGACAATTAAAAAGTATTGCTTGAGGACAAGCAAGCTTAAGTATGGGGTGTTTGTTGTGAGCCTAAATTGTCATGTTTTACCTTAACGTTTATATCGATTTCTGCATGCATTTCATACATCTGGGTTAGAATAATACATAGTTTGTGTAGTTTATGTTTATTTTCAATATATGGAGGTCTTCACAAGTTTTTGTTATATTTCGCAGAGATCGGACGCACATTAAAGCTTAAAGGAAAGTCATGAAGAAGTTAAGGATGGTGCGGCTAGAGAAAAGGGTCATTTTGCGGCATTCATCATTCTGAATCAAGTTTTGATGTCTTCATGAAAATTGTAGCCCTCGAAAAGAGCTTTCCAACGCATGCTCATATGCGTCAATCGGACGAGAAATCGGGAAAGTGCGTTTCAAGAACGGAGCAGGATGCTAAAAGCGACAAAGTTACTCGAAGTCGACCAACCTGGTCGAAGTCAACCAAAGTTTACTCGACAACTGCTCCAGAGGACGAGATCAAGCACGAGCTGAGCAGGAGCCACTCGAGAAGCCACACTTAGTCGACGTCGACCAAACTTGGTCGATGTCGAAGAAACTCGACGAGCCCAGACGATAGCCGAGATCGAGTACAACCCCGGAAGTGAAGACCTTACTCGACGTCGAGGAACTTGCTCGATGTCGAGGAAGATTCCAGAAAGTCCGAATCGAGTACGAGGAGGAGTCCGAGTGATGGAAGTTACTTGCAAGCCAAGATTCAAGATATTCTATCAAGATACATCAAGTTCTATCAAGGAGAAGGAAGATCTATCCACTTTAGTCTTATTTCCTTTTAGATTTAATTATTTATTTCCAAGTTTTATCTTAATGTTATTAGATTGATAAATTTAGATATAGATAGAGTTTCTTTCCTAGAATAGCTAGGGAATGAAGCCTATAAATAAGGCCTTAGCGGCTGATTTCTAGGAATTCAATTCAAGTTACAATTAGTTACGTAGAGAAAGTAGAGAGAGCTTGTGGCGAGAGCAAGGTGGAGTTGTGGAGAGACGTTTTGGCTTTGATCGGTTGTAAGTCTTATTTAGTTTATTTAATGCAATTTATTTTCTTGAAATCTTTGATGAGTTTATTCATGATGAAGAGCGAGTAGTCACCCAACTTCTAGGGTCGAGGTGAGCCCGACGGTAGCCATGTGAGGTGATGCGGTAAAGGTTCGATCTTTTTATGTAAGTCCTATGAGCATGGTTCTTTTGCGAAATTTGAATGTGATCCTTGTTTGTGTTATTGAAGCGAAAGTAATCTTAATGCAACTTGGGTCAATTATGTGAAAAGGGTTAGAAACAATTAGGGTTTATGCGAATGCCTCTATATTCCTATTTGTTAATAATGAAAGTTATTTGATGAAAAGCATAATCTTTTATGCCTTTATGTGTTATTTTACATGGTTATCATTGTGGTGTTGATGCCCTGATCTCGGACGTCTTTAGTTTATTGATTATATTTCATCAAAATTCGTTTTCTGTGTTGCGAAAAGCTTCGAGTTTTAGTTTCTGTTGTAAGTCGAAATCGAGCAGATTTGGTCGACATCGAGGAATCTGGTCGATGTCGAGTTGATTTTGTTGAAGTCGAGTTATTTTGCTGAGTTTTGCTTTCTGTCAGTCGATTTTGAGTTTCTGTGGTCGATTTTCTTACTCGATATCGAGTAACAGTGGTCGATTTTCTTAATCGATATCAAGTAATAGTGGTCGATTTTCTTACTCGATATCGAGTAACAGTGGTCGATATCGACCAAGTTTTCTACTTTGTGTTATTTTCTGCTTTTTTTCTGCTATTTCTATTTGTCTGGTTGGTTTTCTGCTGAGTTTACAGAACTGAAAAGGCGGGCGCTGACACTCTTCCTCGTGGATCGATCCTGTCTACCTTCTACTACAACAGGAGGAAGTCTTGTATTTATTTGCTGAGACAGGGAGTCAGTTTGCTTTATATTTTATTTATATTTCATACTTGACCATCCTCCTGCAACAATAGTGACCACCAATTTTAGCCTCTCTTCCTTATGTGAATTGAAAACCTAAGCCATGAAACTTCCTAACACCTTCCTCACTTCCCAAAGAAGAGAAACACCCACAAAAGCTTTCTCACTCCACCCATACCTGCCTCCCCTTTGATGGCAATGAGTCAAACAAGCTTAGCTTCCCCTACACATCCGAAATCAGGCTCTTAGTAGCCCTCCACGCTCACCTTAAATCTGATTTTCTAAGCCTCATTTATATCACCACAAGACACAAAAGAAAACCCTAGCCACAAGCTCCAAAAAAACCTTATCTTCTCCCCTCGTTTCTCCCTTCCTTTTTCCTCCTTTGTTGAGAGATTCCAGCAGCTCAAACATCTCCTCTCAGTTGCTAAAACACCACCACAACAACCCCAAGCCATCACTTTTCTCTTCCTCCTCCTCCCCCATGAGATCCGAGAGCTCTCTAGCTCACTCTCCCTTATTGTGCTCAAAGCAAGCCAAGCCCAGGCCTTGCTCTTCCTCATGAATGACAAGTAGTAGTAGCATCCCCCTCAACCTTCCCTTGATGTCCTCCAAGAGGAAGAAGGAGCCCCAACAACCCAAAGAAGCCTGAGAAGCCCTAGAAGACCCAAACTCACTATTTTCGGTTCTAGGAGAGGTAACATCTTGGTTTTCCATCCTTTTACCTCCTACTAACTCAAAGGTCACACCTTTAACACCCTCTATCAATCCTAGGCACCCTCGCCAAGAACGAGTCCAATCGGAGCCCAGATGAAGCTTCACGAGCAAATCAAAGGAAAAGAAGAAACTTGGGTGAGAAACCCTTTCAATCCTCGATTTTTATGTTCAATCCTTGTATTAACATGTGACAAAGCCCTTTTTTCAGAATCCCGTGTCGGCAGGTTCCGGGATCAAGTTGGACGCGGGCGAGCTCAGACGATCGGGCTTACCTAAGACGCGCGACGAGATTACCGTCGGCGTACCCAAACCTTTGTCGATCCGAGCTCAAGCCATACGCGAACCACCGTCCTCCCAAGGGCTCCATCAAATGCCGGCTCCCGCTGGGCGAGATCAATCCCGCTCGGGAAGGCTCCTCGAGCCATCCAAAAAACCGACCCCTTTCCTTAAGGCTATTAAGCCTTATTTATAGAGAAAACTCATGAGCCATTAACGACATGTGTCCCGAGGTTTTCGACAAGTGTCGTCCATGTTCCAAGGATGTCGACAAGTGTCGTGATATCTAGAACAAATGTCCTTCATATGGGTACTTTCACATGTGTAATGTACTCTAGGTGGAATTTCCATAAACTGGTTGATGCATTATAATCAACCGAAAAACGGGTTTATTTGTATAGCGGGAACCCGATTTATGCATATGCTTATAAATGTTATTTATTTATTTGGTGTTTCGTCACAGCTCCTCGGACCTTAGCCAAGATGAGTCTTAGCTAAGGTTCGATTCAAAAGAGACAACATATGCATTTGTAATTTGTCTTCCTTATGAAGAGTACTTGATATATCAGACTTTTTGGTGTAATGTTTTAACTAAGTTTGTTTGGTTTGGGCTGTACCCAACTTTTTAGTGGGTTACCTACGTATCTCTTGGAAAGAGAATCAAGCCCTTCGTAGTTCAATCAGGAAGCCCTTCGCGGATGAGAGCTCCGTCGTCGAGGGACTTTAATTTTTACTCATCTAGAGGCCCTTCGCGAGCGATAGCTCCAGCGTCGAGGGACTTAGTTTATACTTGTTAAGAGTTTATCTCCACGAGCGTACGAGCTACGATCGGAGGCCCTCCGCGAGCGATAGCTCAAGCGTCGAGGGACTTAGTTTATACTCGTTAAGAGTTTATCTCCGCGAGCGTACGAGCTACGATCGGAGGCCCTCCGCGAGCGATAGCTCCAGCGTCGAGGGACTTAGTTTATACTCGTTAAGAGTTTATCTCCGCGAGCGTACGAGCTACGATCGGAGGTCCTCCGCGAGCGATAGCTCCAGCGTCGAGGGACTTAGTTTATACTCGTTAAGAGTTTATCTCCGCGAGCATACGAGCTACGATCGGAGGCCCTCCGCGAGCGATAGCTCCAGCGTCCTAGGACTTAATATAAAATATCATCTCTGAGAATGCAGATTCGAACAGGGGCCTGACGCAGAGCCAAGCTCCAGCGTCCTAGGACTTAACATAAAATATCATCTCTGAGAATGTAGATTCGATTAGAGGCCGAACGCGGATCCAAGCTCAAGCGTCCTAGGACTTAATATAAAATATCATCTCCGAGAATGCAGATTCGATCGGAGGCCTGTCGCGGAGCCAAGCTCCAGCGTCCTAGGACTTAATATAAAATATCATCTCCGAGAATGCAGATTCGATCGGAGGCCTGACGCGGAGCCAAGCTCCAGCGTCCTAGGACTTAATATAAAATATCATCTCTGAGAATGCAGATTCGATCAGAGGCCTGACGCGGAGCCAAGCTCCAGCGTCCTAGGACTCAATATAAAATATCATCTCTGAGAATGCAGATTCGATCAGAGGCCTGACGCGGAGCCAAGCTCCAGCGTCCTAGGACTTAATATAAAATATCATTTCTGAGAATGCAGATTCGATCGGAGGCCTGACGCGGAGCCAAGCTCCAGCGTCCTAAGACTTAATATAAAATATCATCTCTGAGAATGCAGATTCGATCAGAGGCCTGACGCGGAGCCAAGCTCCATCGTCCTAGGACTCAATATAAAATATCATCTCTGAGAATGCAGATTCGATCAGAGGTCTGACGCGGAGCCAAGCTCCAGCGTCCTAGGACTCAATATAAAATATCATCTCTGAGAATGCAGATTCGATCAGAGGCCTGACGCGGAGCCAAGCTCCAGCGACCTAGGACTTAATATAAAGTATCATCTCCGAGAATGCAGATTCGATCGGAGGCCTGACGCGGAGCAAGATCACGCGTAAGGAGACTAAATAAAAGCTACGATCCGGGAGGCCAGCTCTACGACCGGATGCCCGACGCGGAGCGAGATCACGCGTAAGGAGACTAAATAAAAGCTACGATCCGGGAGGCCAGCTCTACGACCGGATGCCCGACGCGGAGCGAGATCACGCGTAAGGAGACTAAATAAAAGCTACGATCCGAGAGGCCAGCTCTACGACCGGATGCCCGACGCGGAGCAAGATCACGCGTAAGGAAACTAAATAAAAGCTATGATCCGGGAGGCGAGCTCTACGACCGAATGCCCGACGCGGAGCAAGCTCCAGCATCCTGAGTAATTGTGAAGTGGCCACGGTATTATTTCTCAGTATGCGTTAGGCTCCTGGTTAATTTAGTAGTTTGCGTTTAACTTCTCCGCGGACGAAATGGCTCGTACTTTAGGGACCCAAATACAGGATAAGGGATGAATGACTTTTTAATGTAATTCACTAACTTCCTAAAAGGAATGTTCGTAGGCTTACAAAGGAGTAAGCTGCTGAGCGCTCTTATCTACCTAGACGCGATCGAATAACTATGTCAACAGCTTACTTACGTGGGTTCTTTATTAAAAAAGTAAGAGGCGTCCGCACAATCCATCCGCGGCTGGGTTATGGACCGCGATCATTGACCAGGCCTGCGCTCTAAGCTTCGCACATATTCATTTTTGTACACATGTATTTTTATACATTCACTAGTAGTGGGCTCGCATGCTACCCACATATATATCATATATAATATAATTTCCCCACTTACGATCTCCATCCATATAGAAGAAAGGGGAAATAATTCATAATGCGGCAGAAGACGTTATTTACGTACACGGCCACTTATTAAATTCGTAAACACAAACCGATTGAAGCCAGCATAAAAGATATAGTACTTCAATCCGATTATTACCTCTTAGCGTGAGAGTGTTCCCACAGACGGCGCCAGTGACAAAGCCCGTTTTTCAGAATCCCGTGTCGGCAGGTTCCGGGATCAAGTTGGACGCGGGCGAGCTCAGACGATCGGGCTTACCTGAGACGCGCGACGAGATTACCGTCGGCGTACCCAAACCTTTGTCGATCCGAGCTCAAGCCATACGCGAACCACCGTCCTCCCAAGGGCTCCATCAAATGTCGGCTCCCGCTGGGCGAGATCAATCCCGCTCGGGAAGGCTCCTCGAGCCATCCAAAAAACCGATCCCTTTCCTTAAGGCTATTAAGCCTTATTTATAGAGAAAACTCATGAGCCATTAACGACATGTGTCCCGAGGTTTTCGACAAGTGTCGTCCATGTTCCAAGGATGTCGAAAAGTGTCGTGATATCTAGAACAAATGTCCTTCATATGGGTACTTTCACATGTGTAATGTACTCTAGGTGGAATTTCCATAAACTGGTTGATGCTTTATAATCAACCGAAAAACGGGTTTATTTGTTTAGCGGGAACCCGATTTATGCATATGCTTATAAATGTTATTTATTTATTTGGTGTTTCGTCAACATGTTCCTAAAAGCCTAGGGAAAATTTGGGGAAAAAAAGGGAGAGCTAACAACAACAAAATGAGGTCAAGAAAGGGGCTTGAATCTAGAATTCAGCTTCGGACTCGCGGCTGCGAGTTAGAACACGCCCTAAGGGTTCTAACTCATGACTGCGAGGATGAGTGTCGCGGAGGTGAGAGAGCCCAACTGGGATATTGTGATGTATTGGAGCCTTTGTCCCACATCGAAAAATATGATAACCCGAGCCTTGCATATAAGTCAGCGGGTCACTCCTCCTATTGTCAATTGGTTTTAGGATGGAACCCTGCTGGTCTTATGTGCTCGGCTCAGGTGCGCATATGCGCTCGGACGTGTGGACCCCCCACATTATATGGCCCACCAGGATTTATCATGGTATTAGAGCGGTGCAGTCCGGGACCTTTGGCCTACTTCTGGGCTAGCCGGCCTTAAGGCAAGACGTCAAGTGCAACTGACATATATTGCGGGACTAGGCAGTTGCACTTGAGGGGGCGTGTTGTGATGTGTTGGAGCCTTTGTCCCACATCGAAAAATACGATAACTCGAGCCTTGCATATAAGTCAGTGGGCCACTCCTCCTATTGCCAATTGGTTTTAGGATGGAACCTCGCTGGTCTTATGTGCTTGGCTCGGGTGCGCATATGTGCTCGGACGTGTGGACCCCCCACGTTATATAGCCACCGAGATTTATCATGGGATGCCCTAAGGGACAGCCCAGACTCGCGGTCGTGACATGCGTTTTGCGGGCGCGAGAGAGACTCCCGCGGCCGCGACACCCCCCATCTCACAAGATGCTCGCTGGGACCTCTCTCGGCGGCGAGAGTCACTTTCGTCGCGACGAGTTGCTCCCTGGCCGATTGTTTTAACTCTGATTTTCTCGTTATTTGACAATTGTTTAAGCGATTCCTTTTCAATGATTTTGAGGCTTTAAAGGACTAACTTAATGATCCAAATCAGAGTTTTAAAAAACGAATTTCACAAGTGTTTCAAGGTCGGAGATTCTAAACGATTAACTCGGTTTTCGAGACTAACTTGGGAAATTATGTGATTTATGACTAACTAGCTTGTTGATATGATTGATTGACTAATATCATGATTGTGTGGACTAATGGCATGAATGAATGGCTAACGACATGATGAGATGTTAGAGTATGATGGTTTTACTTCTAGCACCCCTGGCTTATTACACAAAGTATTTTTTCAAGTTTTCTACGTTCCAGGTCTTGTTTAGGATCATACCTTCTGGACTGCTGAGCTTGTAAGCCCCTTCGTTGATGGTATCAACAATGACGTATGGTCCTTCCAAGTTGGTGTCAAGCTTTCCTCCGGTTTAAACTTGCCGAAGCACAAGATCTCCCTTTTGGAATCGTCGCGGTTGTACTCGCCTATCGTGGTACCTGGCTAGTTGCCTCTTAAATTCTGGATCTTTTAAAGCTGCCATCATCCGGCGATGCGAGAGTGACTCTGGATCCGCATCCATCTTTATTGGTCGCTTCATCAACCCTGAGAACCCATTCATTCTTCTCTGTTTGGACTCTTGTCTCGAAGCTTGTCTCACTGATGAAGTCTGCCAAGGTTTGTGCCAAAGTCACCCGATGCAGGGCATAATCGATCTCAAATTTTGTTAGCTCTACTACCCACTTTGTCATTCTTCCTGAAAGGCACGGTGAATGAAGAATTTGTCTTAATGGTAAGTCTGTCACCACCCTGATGACGTAGTCTTGGAAGTATGGACGTAACCTTTGAGCCGCAAATACCAAACTCAGAATCATCTTTTCAACGGTCTCATAACGTGTTTCGACATCTTGCAACACCCTACTGATGTAGTACACCGGGTATTTCTCGTCGCGGGTGATGAATGCATTGATAGTGACACTCCTTATTGCCAAGTATAAATGCAGAGTTTCATGTTTCTCTGGTTGGCGCAGAGTGGGGAGTTCTGATAGGAAGCATTTTAGCCCCTCAAATGCTTCTTGTAGCTCCAGTATCCACTGTACTGGTCCTTTCCTTCTAAGAAGTGAGAAGAAAGGCATGGACCTATCCGCGAGGCACGAGCAAAACCTGCTTAGATAGTTTACTGCCCCATTTAGAAACTGGACCTCCTTTATAGTCCGAAGCGGCTGTAAGTTCTTGATTGTTGTGATTTTCTCAGGGTTTACGTCTATCCCACGGTGATTGACCATGAAGCCTAAAAACTTGCCAGAGTCCACTCCGAAGACACATTTCTCCGCGTTGAGGTTCAAACCTCCCCGTCGAAGTGAGTCAAATGTCTCCTATAGGTCAGCGGCATGGTTTTCCACTCTTTTTCCCTTTACCACAATATCATCAACATATATGGACAAATTTCTTCCAATCTGACCGTGGAAGATTAGATCTACTTCCCTCTGGAAAGTTGCTCCAGCATTCCTTAGTCCGAAAGGCATGACTCGGTAGCAGAATATCCCCTGGTTGGTGATGAATGTCGTGGCCTTTTTATCAAGTGGGTCTAGGCGAATCTAATTATACCCTGAATACACGTCCAGAAAACTTAGGACCTCATTACCTGCGGTCCCATCGACCAATTCGTCGATGGACGGTAACGGATAACTATCCTTGGGACAAGATTTATTGAGGTCACCTCAATAAATCAACACACATCCGCTACTTCCCATTGGACTATTTCACTAGGATTATATTCGACAGCCAATCAGAATCTTCAACTTCTTCGATGAATCCCGCGTCCAACAACTTGTCGGTCTCTTCCTTTGCAGCTACTGCCTTTTCAGGAGCCATCTTCCTTTTTTTTGTGTTATAGGCCTAGCATCTGGCCGAATTCTGAGAGTGTGCATAGCGATCGTGGGTGGTACCCCGAGAAGATCTCGTGGGGTCCAAGCAAAGACATCCCTCTATTTCGCTATAATTTCCATAACCCGCTCCTTCTCTTTCGGTCCCAAAGCCTGTCCTAAGTAAACCTTTTCCTCACGGTTGGAAAAAGGTTGATGGATAGATTTTTCGTCCACGGTTGGATCTACCCTAGCAGCCGGTCTATCCTCAAGCTCAGCCTCTGTAGTTCCTATCGAGGAGTTGTCTCCCACTTCTGACACACATCATTCTTTGATGCACATTACTTCTTTTTTCTTCTTGACAGAGATCAGGTAGCAGCTCCGACTTTCGGGTTGCTGTCCGCGGACTTCTCCTACTCCACCTTCTAGTAGCAGGAATTTCCCCATAAAATGAGAGATTGAGATCGCCATCTGGAACTTATAAAGTGAGATGCGTCCTAGGAGCGCGTTGTATACAGTTGGGATCCTGACTATTGTAAAAACAATGTTTTCCACGCGCCTCCTAGGAGTCGTACGTTCCCAATACAACCGCCAATTCTATCGTCCCAACCACTTGTACTTCGTCTCCAGAGAAGGCGACCAATGTGCATGTGTATGGTTTAAGTGTTGTCACGGAGATTCCTAATTGTGCGAATGCTTCCCATGAGAGAATGTCCATTGATGACCTTGTGTCTATGAACACCCTTTTCACTGTCCTGGTGGCTATCTGGGCGTGGATAACCAGCGGATCCGAGTGTGGCATCCTAACCCCCTCTGCATATATCCTCGCGGAGAATGTGACTTTTGTATGTGGCAGTAAGGATATTCTCCTGCTTATCGCGGATGGAGGTTGCTTTCCTTCCCGCTCATAGTTTTTTCTTTCTTGTCTACTGGACCCCGATATTGAAGATCCTCCAGCCAGAGTATTAATGAACCCTTTCGATTTCGGTATCCGGTCTTCCTCCGACCTTTGGCCTCATCAAGGGTCCTCGGTGTTTGGTTGACCGATCCTTGCATGGCCGGAAATCTGTTGTGTTGTCCTCTGCGCCACTTTCGTTCTCCGCCATTTCTCGATTGAAGGGATGATTCCCCTTTTGTTGATCTTGGGGTTCCTGATTTCGGTCTTATTGGCGTGGATGATCTCCTGTCCGCGGGTGGTAATCTTCCCAGACTGTCCTTCTATCTAACCGGTCTTCATGATGCGGTTGGTACTCCCGCTCCGGATCTCGGTAATTATCCCTCCGAGGATGATATGACCGCGGATGATCCATGACTTGCCTCCGATCATTATCTTTCTGTCGAGACCCCCTGGCCCCTTTCATAATTCATACGTACTTCATCGTGCCGTGAACGACGCGCTTCTCTTACTAACTAGTGCTTCAGGGGCTTAACTCCCCCTTTGTCCTTCCTGAATTTTCTGGCGATTTTTCTAAAGAATCCCTGATTGCTAGTGTTTGCTCTTGAACTGGATGCGACTGCTTCTTCAGCTTCGATCTGTTTTGACACCCGATCTCTCAGATCATTGTAGCTCGCGGGTTTCTTCCGTAATAGATAAGTTTTGAAGTCACCCTCTGTCAGGTTCTCCATGAGAATGATGGTTGCAGACTCGTGATTGAAGTTGGGAATCTGCACCACCACACTAGTAAACCGCGCGAAGAAATGTCCCATGGTTTCACTAGCTCTTTGCTTGATTGAGTTTAAATCTAGCATCGTTTTCTTCCATGAATGTGCGCTCCCGAAGTGAGATTTGAAAATGTGGGTCAGTTGAGCAAAGTTAGCCACCGAGTTTTTTGGCAAATTGGTGAATGAGGTGAGAGCTATCTTCATCAGCGTCGAGGGAAAAGTTCTACACATCATGGCACCATTGTATTCATTAATACCCATTGTCGTCACAAAGTGACACAAATGGTCATCTGGTCAGTTGTTCCATCATACTTCATCAGATTTACATCTCTCCACCTCTTTGGGACAGACGCGGCGCATATCTCCTTTGTGAAGATGGAGGGTAAGATTTCTAAACCGTATGTCTTCATGTTGGTAGAATTTGATTTGGTAGAAGTGGAGACATCTAATGATCGCTCCCCTCGCCGGTGTTTGCTTACGTGATGCTCCTCCATATTTTGCCGCGGATGTTGCTGCATAGCAATCCCCAGGCCATGGTACCCATAATATGGGTTTCCAGAAGTGTCGGCTTGGTAGTTGTACGCGGCATATGGACGTTCATACGCGTCGTACCGATATCCCTGGTAAGTTGTTCCCTGTTGATGAACATGGGGGCCACTGTAGTCGTAGTAATAATGATACCCCTGTCTAGGTTGTAGGTAGTGAGATTGTTGACGAGGAACCTCGTAGTGAGGGAAGTTTGGTGGAACGTAAGCTTCATCAAACTGGTTGTAAAAATGATGAAATGGCGGATCTTGTGGCGGTTCCCACGCTTCACCCCAGATGTCGGGTTGAGAAGATGGTGGAGCGTACATGCTTGAAACTTCGTGCTTATGATTGACACTTTGGTTCATCTCATCAGACACGTCATTCTAGAAAGAACTCATTTTTTTGCCACACAATTATCTTTTGATGAGTGACCGTCTTTACGGTTTAACTTTTTAACTAGCTTCCTTTTGTATTCAGACACGGCCTCCCTACTGCCTGATGGTATAGGGAGTCTAATCTTCGTTATGTAAAAATTATACTGGGAACCCCTTAGTGTGAGCGGGTTCCCACAGACGGTGCTAGTGACGAAACTCGATTTTAAACTTTCCCCTTTTGGTGGGACCCAAGGGTTGATCCCAGGGGGCCCATGGCACTTTTGGCGGGCTTACCTGATCCGCACCGATTACCTCTGCGCGGCCCAACTTGTGCCACGGATAAAATAGGGCCCATCAGGACCTTCCCTTTTATAGAGTATCACCGACATTGTGAGGAGAGACCATTACCTGTCGCGGATGGCTTAATCAGGTGTGTTGTCATGGCTTCGTGTTCTTCCTCCGGGAACTAATGGCCTCTGGCAAATGGTTTCCTTCCAGACCCGGGTGCTAATACTCGCATCCCCGTAGAGCGGAAATGTTATAACGTACGCGAGGGTCTACTAAGATAGCATTTATGCTCTCAATCCCTTGATGTCCGCTCTATTTTCATTTTTCTCTCTCTTTAGCCAAAAAGTCTATCTCCACTATTTTGATTTCCCCTTTTATAGTGACTGAAAGTCGTCCAGTTCTCGACACGTGTCATCTTTAAACTGACACGTGTCCCTCTTGTGGGCTGAGGGCAAGCAGGACACGTACCCCCTATTTTCCATCCGCGGATGGGGTGTTAAAGGGAAGATCCGTCATTTTGTGCCGCGATCGGGAATCAGGGATTCTCTTTACCGATCCTTTTTCATTGTTATTTTTATATTTCTAATATCTTTGGATATTTTTCAACCGATTTCGTCAGTAACACCTTTATTACCACACTTTATTTATTATTCGCATTACTCTTATTTTCTCTTTTAAGACCACATTCGTATATGATTATTTGGTAAGCATGATATGTGGGGTTGGACACCAATACAAGCTTGACCCTATTAATGGAAGAAAATGCATTCACGAGCTGGCCAGTCTCTGGCTCTCTGCCCTATCAGAAAGGGGGCAGTGGATAGGAAAAGGGAAGTACCGTTTGGTATTCTTTGCTAGGGCCCTATCTAATATTCCGCATATGTGAATTAGGAGCATGATAGCGTATTAATATTCATGTCCTTCATCTAGAAGCATGATATTAGGCTTAGCATATGTGTGTACTTATATGTAGGGAAAGAGCCAAAGTGCGCATCGATCTAATCCCGCCCACTATATACAGAGTATTTTTTTAGGTATCTTATATGCTTACTATTATTGCTGCTAATTGTCTTCTTGAGCGGGTCATTTTGTATGGCGGGGAGTGAGTGCTCGAGACATTTGACTTCACCATACTCATACTTTTGGATTTATATATACTTTTATACTCCGTTTTGACCCGGCTTTGCTGAGGCACACTATGTATTACCTTGGATTTTCGTCGGTTATATGACTTAATTGGATTTCCCACACTTTAGACTTAAGACGGCTACAAGGAATTTCAACGATCCCTTTGGTTTTGGGTACGAAATCCCTCTTTGAAAACACTAATATTGGATTTCAAACCTTCAACCTCTACTCTGGACGCAAGATTCCAACGAGGGGTTTTATCCCTCGAAACGTAACCCGGGAATCATAATCCCGGCCCGTTACATCATATTGGTTGCAATGAATGTTAAAGAATTTAAAGGCATTTGATGTTCATTTGAAACTATACTAGCTATTACACACCACACACACACTATGTGCGGTCTTTTTTTTTAATATTAATACATTTGATATTAAAAATATGTATAAAATATTTATAATTAAACATTCAAACTAAATTACGTCTTATAACATATGTGGTATAGGGATGTTTGGGACATTCCCATCATTGTTGTTCTCATCATCATTCTTCTTGCTCCGTTCTCTATATTTCTTCCCTTCCTTAGATGACGTGCTTACTTGTGTTTTTTTTTTTTGATCTTGGATGTTTATATATTTATGTTACTTTTCTATTGACAATTTTAAATCTTTTACACATATCCTCTCGACGTATTCGGGGAAAAGATGCATACATCTCATCCCTCTTACCCTGCTCAAAGCGGAAGATTAGGACTGTTGTTATAATAACATGAACATATATGCTGCCAATTTATGTTTAAATGTAGGATTTTTAGGCTTAACTAACATGGACAAAGTTTGAACCACCCATGGCCTGATAAGGTAGTTGTTTGGTGATCTTAGGTGCCTATTGAACCATTGTTACACCAACAACAAGCGTGCATATAGATTTTACACCCAATGTGAAATATCCACATTCATGCATACACTTCTTCATGTTTCTCTTCTCCTAGTGTGTTTAGCATGGAGAAAAGGGCCTTGTGAATAAAAAATATACTGTATCGTCATTGAGATGTCAAACACACCCGTCATATTGAATTCATATCATTAAGAAAGCATCTGGAATAGAACTATTACAACAAAGTATGAACATATGATAGTGGTCTTGCTATAGTAAGCGATGGTAGTTGGAGTAGGGGTTATCAAAATTGGCATCTTCTCATATTTGTGATGAAGGTTAGCTACATGCTCGATGCATTCCCAATTTCCCATGCTACTTTCCGTTGCTCAGATTCCAAGCTAGATGAGCTTAGACTCCTGATGCTAGGACTAAGCATCTGAGTCTGCGAAGAGGATCTCATCCATCTCATGTAATATGTTTCGAACGTTGAGAGTTAAGTTGCAAACTGGCTGGTTTAGTGTCTTGGGGAATTCTTCTCTAAAGTTGGGAGGATGATTGGAAGAATGACTTGTCGGTTGTGCCTGATGAGGTTAAGCACTTATCATTATTCCATAGAACAAGTGCCCTTTTCACAACCCACAGAAGAAAGTTGGTATATTCTATCATGTTTCATACACAATCGCAACTATTGATTTTATTACATTGGGTGAATCATTCGTTGACAAAGATTAAAATCTCAACAAAACCATGAAATATGTCCTATCTTTCATTACAGTAAATCATGGTATCGATATTTGAGACAGAAAAAAGTTCTCTATATTCGCAAACACACCCTCCATCTCTAAATGATATCCAATCAATGGTAAGGACACTACATGCTTTAAAATCTTTCACGGGTTGCAAGTATTTAAGTGTTGTAGAAGAGGCAAATCATTTAGGTTAAATTTAAGGGTTGCAAGTATTTAAAGCATCGAAGGAAAATAAGTTCATAGCATATCATTTAGGCTATCTTTACAACTATTTATAAGAAAATGTCCAGGAAAGGTACAATTTGTAGGTATGACAACTTCACGAATCACGAGTATATCACACTTAGATATGGTTGTAAGGAAATGGATGAATGCATGTTAATAATTTTTCGGCATATGTATAAACCATTATCACAAGAATCCTATTGAACAAGTTAAAAAGAAAAACAAGTGTAAGACAAACAACATTTATCAATAAAGTTTGTATTATATGAACACAAAAAAATCAGAACTGATACATGTAAGCAAGTATGCGAATATGTTTTTTTTTATTAGGTAAGAATTCGAGTTCAGACACATCTGAAACTCAAAGGCCGGACAAGCTGACGGACGGGAGAACCGTCTAAAAACCATAAAAAAAATCATACAACAATACAAAAAGGTGCAAACTCAAGCGAAACGCACTATACAATACAACGAAACCAAGCAAACCTCAACCAAACTAGGTGTGGTCGAAGACGACGGACGAAGCCAAGCACCACACTGAAGAAGCAGAACCGTAGGCCATCGATGCATCATGACCCGATCATCCTGTGGGTAGTGAGGACGAACTCTAGGGAAGCAGTCAGCCCGAATAGAGGAGACATCACGATACACACTACTACGATCCCAACCTATCCCGACTCCGAAGCCAAAACCAAATCCACGAAAAAGATCGCCAAACCTCGCCACCGCAGAGCTGCACACCGCTTGAGTAAAGAGCACCGAGAAACCTTGAAAGGATTTAGTCAACCCAAATGGGAACTAGTATACGCCCATACGAGCGGGGTTTGATACCGTTGCGGGATTTCTAGTGGGTTTACTCAAATTTAATATATATATATATATATATATATATATATATATATATATATATATATATATATATATATATATATATATATATATATATATATAGAGAGAGAGAGAGAGAGAGAGAGAGAGAGAGAGAGAGAGAGAGAGAGATCATATGAGAAGTATGTGTTTTAATGAGAAATAAGAAGTTTTAATCTTTACCATGTATTATTGATCTAATGGTTAATATTAAAAGTAGCTTTAACTGCTTTAAAGAGTCATGTGAGAGATTGATTTCCTTCATATGAGCCATCTTTTTCATCATGACATACATCTCGACTATCTACAATCCTCCTCTCCTCCTACATAATCTTCTTCTTGTTGTTCATGTGGTTTCTCCCATGGAGCATTGGAGCCCCATCTTTTCATGTGTTTCATGCCCACAACAATGGAGGAAGCTAGTTATTAGGAAAAAAATGTGTCAATTTTATTTGGGAAAACTACTATTTGTAAAGTACTGATTCCCCATTTTAACACCACAATCACAATTGATGGTGACCAGTTGAAAGAGTTGAAAATTTTCTCTTTTTTTCCTCCTCGTTTTTTCTTATGGTTCAATTCCATCTTTCTATCTTGCTGGTTCAAATTTAATTTTTAAAGAATTCAAAACCTGAAAATAAATATTCAAGGTTGTTCAATTTCATCTCCAAGTGCAATCAATCCCACAAGACGAAAAAAGGGAGGAAATAATGGGAAAAATAAACCTTGTTGCTTCTTCATATCAGGTTACAGGAAGATATATGGAACTTGAAAAAGAAAATAAAGTTTACTGTAAATGTTAATATTATAAAGATGAAAAATACAAAATAAAAGATAAGTTGAGGAGAGAGATGGAAATCTGAAGCTAACCAAAGAGAGGATGAAAAGGATGAGACTATGAGAGAGGCAAGGGGTTTTTGTTCAGAAGGGGAGTTACTTTTGAATCTGAGAATTTGAAGAGACAATCTCAGAGTCACGTGCCGCTCTCTTTTTATAATTACAATTCTATCCGTTGGATTAAAAGTTAAAGGTTATGATTAAAACTTCTTATCTCTCACCATATGTAGCACTTCCCATCAGATATCTCCCATATATATATATATATATATATATATATATATATATATATATATATATATATATATATATATATATATATATATATATATATATATAAATGGGAGATATCTGATCGGAAGTGCTACATATGGTGAGAGATAAGAAGTTTTAATCCAACGGATAAAAAAATTTATATATATATATATATATATATATATATATATATATATATATATATATATATATATATATGAATTTTTTTAATAATTGTCTGTCGGGCACTTGAGCTCGAAGTATTTGAATTATTTTAATATAAAATCACTTAGGCCCGAAGTAAATGAATCATTGGGGCCTGAAGAATTGGAATAATTTTTCATTCTTTTTTTTAATCTAAGATTATGGGGAAGACGCCGAAATCGCAACCAGAAGCACAACTTGGCCTGGGACTGTACACCCAAATCGCAATAGAGATGTGAGGCGTCACCCAGTACAATCGGTGAAGATGGCAGCACGTGCCGCCGGCTACCCACGAGAGCCTAAGCAGAGGGTTGAGAATTCACCAGCCACCCAAGAACATGAGCAACAATGGCAATTCACTGCGTCTAGGTCGAATCACGCGAAACCACCCCCCATCATCGGGGGTAGAGGGTAAATGTATAGATAAATGTGTCCAAATGGACGAGTACAATCAACTAATGTCATTGGGACGTCGCCCATACTTGTGCTCCAGTTGGCATGTAAGCCTTCCAGCAGCTACTATAAATCAGGTGCTACAGGGATGCACATAGTCATCTCCAGCAACACGAAAGAACAAACAGTCCAGTCACAAACAAATTCTCTCCTAAATCGTCTCCACCACATTTAACGGAAATGAATCATGAAGTAAACGAAAGACATGTGTGAGGATAAGACGTGCTACAATGTCCGCAGGGATCACATTACCATCATAGACTCTCGCATTCCGGGCATGCCATAGGTAGTACACCGTGGCGGAAAGAGCAAAACGTCGTGCTTGTGCCAAGCAACCAGCACCTCTCACATATCTTCGAAGCCATCGGAGACTACGCTGCAAGGAGTTCACAACTCTAGGGATCCGGAAGCGCTGTTGCACTACGCCCCACACTTCCTTGGCGTAGGGACACGCAAAGAAGCAATGCTCATGTGTCTCGAGTTCAACATCACAGGCCCGACAACCATGATCAATGTCCAAGTAAAACAGCCTATCAAAGGTTGAGAGGCGCCCTAGAACCGCAAGCCAAAGGATCACCATGTGCTTAGGTGTGTTCGATCTTACCCAGACTTCACCTCTCCACCGTACCTTAGGAGCCCTGTCCCTGAACTCCTCATATGCCAAGGAGACGTTGAACTTCCCTCCACTACACCATGATTCCATCACGTCCTCTACATCATCCTCCCGGCCATCAAGATCAAGAACAGCATTGCAGGCGCTCAGAATCGCCTTAATGAGAGGAGAATCACGCTGGTGTGGTTCCCATTCCATGGCTTCGGTCACTTCAAGATAGCGATGGTGTATCCACCGAACCCACATACAGTCTCTCCGAATAAGGATATGCCAGAAATGCTTCACCATGAAGCTGCGATTCCAAGCCTGAAGATCTCGGAACCCCAATCCTCCCTCATCCCTCGGCAAGCAAACAGTTTTCCACCTAACCTTCGGCTTCTTCCACATGAATGAGCGACAAAGGGCTTCCAGCTTCCTAATAATCTCTCCAGGAACCGGCAATATGGATAGCCAGAAGGCTTCAGTGCCTTGCAACACCGCACAAATGAGTTCACGTCTACCAGCAAAAGATATACTCTTCTTGGCCCAAGTACAAAGCCGCTTTCCAATCTGATCAAGCAAGGGTTGGTAGTGCAAAACCTGAAGGCCATGAGGTGAGATAGGTATGCCGAGGTAACGGAATGGGAAGCTTCCCTCACTAAAACCAGTCTCGGCTAAGATTGCAGCCCTCTCTGAGTGTGGTACCGAGGCTAAGAACACCGACGACTAAAGGACATTCACCTTGAGCCCAGAAATCTCCTCAAAGGATCTCAAGCAACCCATAATAATTCTGACCGATTCCACATCTCCCCGACAAAATAGAACCACATCATCCGCGAAGATGAGGTGCGTTAGTCGGAGCTTGTCACAATTCTGGTGAAATCTGAACCCTTGCCGAGTTGTTTCCTTCTTGATCAAGCGAGATAGGAATTCCATACAAATAACAAAAAGCAAAGGCGAGAGCGGATCACCTTGTCTCAAGCCACGCTTCCCCGGAAAGAACCCATGGATGTCCTTGTTGATCTTGACGGAGTATGATGCGGTGGTAACACACTCCATCACCCATGCAATGAATCTCGGTGGGAGTCCAATTTCAGCCATAGAAAACCTTAGAAACCGCCAAGAAATCGTGTCATATGCCTTGGCCAAGTCGATGTTCAAGAAGCATCGCCGAGTATCCCTCTTCACCTCATATCTACGAAGGAGCTCTTGCACTAGAAGCACATTATCCGACATTAGACGCCCAGAAATGAAGGCATTTTGAGCTTGATCTATCACCCCTCCCAAGCAACTACCAAGACGTTCGGTCATAATTTTTGTGATGACTTTGTGGACCACGTTACAACACGCTATGGGCCGGAATTGTTCAACTCTAGTAGGGTTGTCCACCTTTGGTATAAGGGAAATGATGGTGTGATTCAATTGCCTCAAGAGCTTCCCATTGCGGAAAAACTCTTTTACGGCCGAGCACACCTCACTTCCGACGATCTCCCAAGCTCCCTTGTAGAATCTAGCCGTGTATCCATCCGGCCCCGGAGCCTTATCATCCCCCATACTCCAAAGAGAATTCTTGATCTCGGCATTAGAAATAGGGCTCTCGAGCATAGTACACAACTCCGGAGGCACCGTGGCTCCATGAGCAAACCTCCGGTGATTATCCTCCGAAACACCCACTTTCGACCCAAACAAAGATTGAAAGTAAGACAAGAACTCTTCACTAACCTCTTTGGCCGAAGATGTATGACTCCCATCAGCCCTGATCACCGACGCCACATGTTGCTTCTTGCCATTAGTTTTCATGAGCGAATGAAAGTATTTGCTCCCTCGATCACTATGCAAGGTGTACTTCGCCTTAGCCATTTGGGAAAAGAATACCCTATCGGCCTTGTTCAAGCATTGTGCTACAATCTTAGCCTTTTCAGCCCCTTCTCGGACATCAACAGAATCCGGGTGCAATCTCAAATCATCAAGCCGATCAGCATAATCTTGGTTGGCCCAAGCAACCCTCTCGGAGATGTGGCTATACTCACGTCTATTCAGATCCTTCAATGGCCCCTTTAGGCCACTCAGAAGCTTGCAGAGGCGGTATTGGTAACTCCCTTTCGCATTAGTGGACCACTTCTCCCGCACAAGGCGTTCGAAGCTCGAGTGATCAGCCCACATGTTGCTAAACTTGAAGCTATTCCTGCGCCCAACTTGATCACCAATCACGGACACCACCATGGGCTTGTGATCCGAGATATGCCATTTGTCCAAAAATCTAGCCTTGCAAGACGTGTCAAGGGCTAGCCAAGAATCGTTGATCAACACCCTATCCAGTCGGCTCCAAACCCTTTTGTCGGTCCAAGTGAAAATGCTAGAGCAAATCGCCGGAGCATCCGAGAGACCAAGGTTGTGGCAAGCATCAATCATATCTTGACATTCATACATGGTGACCGGTTCACCATTGATTCTCTCATCCGCCGCCATGACGTTGTTGAAGTCACCCATGAAAATCCAAGGTAACGTGTGCATGTCTAGGAGCCTTGCAGCATGCTCCCATATTCTCCTTCTCTCGACAACTGTATGTAAGCCATAAACAAAGCATAAACCATACCTTGCTCCCGAAGTTCTGCACTTGGCAAAGCAAGCAACATGCTGGTCCGACGCTTCATACACATCAAGATCCACCAACTCCGGATCCCAGCACACAAGTATTCGGCCCCTTTCATAGAGGTGAAAATTAGACATGCACTTCCACCCCCCGTCAAAGGAATCCACAAATGAGCGCCCTTCATGATCATTCCTCAATTTCGTTTCAAAAAGACCACAAACCATAGCCTTGCTATCCCTCATAACCTTCCTTACGTCAATTTGTTTCGGGGGATGACCAAGCCCCCTAACATTCCATGCGAGAGCTATCATGGACAACCGCCCTTATGATTCTCATTCCTCGGTCCACCCTGATTTTGCCGAAAGCCTTGAGAGTGCTTGTTCTTCTTGGGTGGCCAATGTTCCTCGGCCCTAAGCCCAATAATGATCTCCTGTTGCGCCTTGGCTTTCCTCCTGGATGATTTAGACATCACCTTCTTGAACTCCTTGTCAACATTATCCTCACCACCACCTCTTCTAGTATCGGCATGAGAGTCCGATGCTTCGCCATCCTCCTCAACCCGGTTCGCATCCTCCTCCGACGAGGACTCATCAAGTGCATGTTCATCAACCTCGCTACCATCATGGGTACCATGAGCATTGGTTTGGCTATCTCTCTCAATGTGTTTCCCATCCCCTTCCCTATTTAGTGTTTCACTCCCATCCTTAGAAGGATGTTCCTCTCGGCCATTACTCCCATTGGGAGGGGCTGCATTAGTCTCATTTTGTGTTTCCCCTTTACCATGCTCGGCATTGTCACTCTCTTGATGAACATTACTATCACGAGCCTCGTTGTTGGAGGTGTTGCCATCCATGGTTCGGGACCTAGGGCCCTTCTCACTAGAGTCATTTGGTGGTGGTGGTGGAGGTGCATTCTTCCCCAAGTTGTCACCCTTCCCGGTCGACTCATTGCTCCTCCGATTATCATTCCTTGGAGCCTTGGGATCCCGTTTGTTATTCACCCCCACATGCATCCTCTTGTCGTTGAAGGTGCAATCAGAATCTCTATGACCAAAGGTACAACAACCCTTGCAATACATAGGCTCGTTTTCCACAACAAAAGTGCAAACAATAGGCTCGCTATCATCATCAAAATGAATAGTGTACTCACGCAAAATATCCTTGGCAAAGTTTACCTCTACCAAAACTCTAGCATAGGTGCCCCACTTCTTCTCCTCGGTCACCTTGTCCATGAACAAAGGGTTGCCCACATACGATGCTAGGCACCCTAACGCATCAGGTGTCCAATATGTCCTTGGGAGGCCATAGAAACGCACCCAGAGCGGCATTGAGGCAATGTCTTTCCTGTTGAAGGCGAATTTGTCCGGAATAGGTCTCAAGATCAAAGGTTTGCCATGTATGAAGTATGGCCCGCCTTTTAGGACCTTATCACAGTCATGCTCACTCTCAAAAGTGAATATCATCCACCCCGCATCTACACGAAATCTGCATTTAACACCCCATGATTTCTTAAGTTCATTGATCAAAAAATTACCCGGATAGAAGGCGACGTATTGTCCAAGGAGTGACCACCCCCAAATAGTCTCCTTTGGGATCTCCTCAACTCTTTTGAACACTAGACGTTCAACAGGCTTAACGTACTTCACCTTGCCTCCCAATCCAGCATTAAGGAAGATCTTGGGTGATCTCTTCGCCCAAGCATTGGGTTGCACACGTGTGTGGCCTCCTGGGTTACCCTTAGAAGAGTTAGCATGGTTAGAATCACCAATACGCTCTCCATTAGGAGCTCTGAAACCATCGTCAACCTTAGGATCATCGTCGCTAGGCTTGGTGCCCTCAGGTACCACCGTTTCACCATCGCAATCACCCTTGGGGTCATCGCTGGATGTATGACCATCACCGCTGGCGCTATCGCTACCACCGTTTCCATCGCTACCATCCTGGGCATTAACACCGCTGCCACTTCCGCTACCAGCGTGTCCATCACCCGGGTTTGTGGCGCTATCGCTAGCCCTAGAGCCACCCTTACCAATGTCCGTGTCGCTACCCATTCCGCTCCCAGCGGATCCAGCATTCTTGGATGGTTCGTCGCTACGCTTGTCTTTGCTCTTCCGGGTGTTGACCCTAGGCGCGCAAGACCTGCTGTGAGTGGCCCGGACACTCCGCGCACCTGTTCTTCCAGCATCACGTTCTAGCGAAGAGAATTCATCCTCCTCGTCAACATCCGACAAGGTAGTGCGATCATGGCTTGGCACCTCTTCAGCAATAGGCACCTCCTCAACAATAGGGTTGTCCGAAGACTTACCAGGCTTAGCGGTGGCCTTCGGCTTGGTTTTCCGGGGAGGTTTCTTGACAAACTTAGCACCTCCTTCATCAGCGATGGGGTTTTCCTTCGTTGTTTCCGGCCCTGGATTGGTTTTGGCCTTGCTGGCCATGAAAGTGGCACCACACCTTCACCAATCACTCGAAAGACATAGCAAAGAGAGGATCCGGTAATGGAACGGTGAAATCCGAGAAGAAGCAGACAGTTCTCCGAGAAGAGGGGGTGGTTAACAACAGTTTTCCGATGTAGGAGGGTGGAAGTTGGACGGTTTTTGTCCTAGAAGTGGCGGTTGAGGGCGGTTTGTGGTCGGAAAAAGTGTGGGGATTGCCGGCAAAGGGGAAACCACACACCGATCGTTGCAAGGATTCCTCGTGAGGATGGAATCCGGCAAGATGAGTGATGATTCGTGAGGAATCAACACTTGATCGGCGTGGGAGAATGGGTGGCGCCGGAAATCGCAGGAGAGAGAAGAGAGCAAAGCGACGACTGACTCGACTGCGTCTAGGCCGAATCAACAGGAAGCGGTGGCGCCACCACCGAGTGTCGACGACCGGTAAGGACCGGGGAGCGGGGGTGAGCACCAACCAACTCCGCCGGTGTGGTTGTGGACCATCCAATCCGGTAGGTTTGGGCTGCAGAGCGCGAGATCACCACGGTTTATCGCACCTCGGATTGAGATCTGGGAAGATATCGCACAAATTTGGCAATGGCTATGTTAGGATCCAAGGTCGTAGGATGGTGTTTCCATGGAAGATTGAGAGAGAAGAGAGATTAGAGAAAGAGGTTGAAGACGGTAGAAGATAGAAACTGGATTCATTCATTCATCGATGCCCATCCCTTACACTTTACATGTATTTATAAACCTAAACCCACTTTCCTATTTATTACATTTATTACCCTTAATATCTAGTTCCTAACATTACTCCCCTCTTATAAAGCTTTGTCCTCAAAGCTTATTAAAGGAAAACTGCTAATAGCTAAAGAAAAGACAACCAAATGAGAGTATGTATTACAATGAGGCAACTTGGAAAACAGCAACAATTACACCCTGTAGCTGTCCGTGAGAGGCTGAATTAGTACCTATGCATTGCCATTACCTCAAAAATGGTATCCAGTGAAGCTCCCATACCCTCACAATTTGTCTTGAGCATCCATTGACTATATAATTCCTCCATTATTCCATATTCTTGGATGTTGGAAAGCCCACTTTCCATCGGCTGACACTAGCAACAGCAATAGCCCCATAGTAACAGCTAATGACAGTAAAAAAAAATATCCCACCTATAATGCATTTGGCTCCCCATCAACCAATGTGCTTCTTTTTACCAGCATGCACCATAACCTCAAACAATTGAAGAGGGTAGCATGAACTTGCTTGTTGCTGCACCCATCGGATCAAAATTTGTCTCTTACCGATTGATAGCACAAGTAGCAATACTGAACTTGTAGCAAGAGCAACATCCCTAGCAGCAACTTACCTCCAACAGGCAGCAACCCAGTAGGAACACCAAACCTATGACAGCAAATAAAACTATTTATTCCCCATGATGGCACATCTTGCTTAATTTGCTTGCTACATTTCTAGCACATCAACTACTCACAGACAACACATGTATGTGGCTAAGACCCCGGGCTATAGATGAACAACCATTGAGTCCACCCGGATAAAAAACGAAACTGAAACCTCTCCTGGTGCGAGCAACTCCTCCTCTATCAAATGGCAATGATCCCAGCCCATTCTTTATAAGATTGTGATCAAGTTTTCGATCCAAGGTTAACTTCCCAACCTTGAAAGAATTGGGGAGTATTGCAATTCTGACTGATTCCCAATAACCTATTCCTCCTGGATCATAGCTCAAACCCATGCCCCTTCCAGTGCTAGAAACAATCCAAGAATCAACAAGCACCTTCTCAGATCTGAGCATTAGCAGCCCTTTTCCTTTGTCACAAGACAAGAAAATCATGTACTGTCTTATTGATTGTCGACCATAGTCACATACTTGTTCCATGTTCAAATGGAACCTCTGTCCAAAACCCACACTAGGCTTGCATTTACCCGGATCATAAGGCCACAAAACTGCAAGGGCATCCATATTACTACTTGTAGAAATTTCCATATCAATTAGGTTGTAAGCAAATTGATCACACACTACTTCCCATTTATCAGGCCTTTCCCCAAACATCTTCTGTGAGCTATCGAAACAATCAAATGGCTTCAACAAAAACTCAGACTTGTCCATATTTTTGGACTTGGCTATCCTAATTTCAATCAATTCGATTAAAAGATTAACCAATTTAACCAATTCAGGGCGCAAACCATCACAATTCATAATCTCACAGGGCCTGAGATTTACCTCGGAGCTGTTGGGTCGAAACTGAGGCTCTTCGAGATCATCTTTGTTCTTCAGGTTAGAAGGTTTCTTCAACTCGTTTGTCATCGAAGACATAGACTGGAATTCATTAGAGCTTCCATTGATTTCTGGGTTCGTTTCTTCGGTCGAGCATTCAAGCTCATCCCCGTATGCTGTCTTTGCTTCCTTGGGGTCCCCAATTTCTTGACTCAGGGCTTCCACTGCTTCTTGCGATTTTCGCAATTCATCATCGTCATCTGAGAAAGCCTCGTCTAGTACCGGTGCTCCCAACTGATTCTCGTCAACAATCGAGGCTCCCGACTCTTGCCCCGATTGTGAAACGAATTCCGACAACAATAGCTCGGCCCCCGTCTGGCTGTTCGTAACCCATTCAATCCCTTCTTGATGCTTGATTGTATCCTGATCGTCACTTTCTTGAAGCGTTTGCCCCTCTCCAAGAACATCGAATGCCGTCGACGTTGAATTAGGGATTTCCGTTTCCGTCAGAGTGGAAATCGACGAATTTGGCTTCGGATTCGGCTGCTGTGCCAGTTCTTGAGTTGCGGATGTGTTGTGGAGCGCAGCCAATTTCATGGCTTCCTCCAATTCCTTCGGCCTCCCCAATTGTACTAGGGATTTGATCTTCAATTCTAGCCCTTTGATGTAGCACCAAATGAAATATGATTCACGCAGATATGGATTGATGGACAACAACCATAATCGGAGTTCCCTAAACCGCTGATTGTACTCCTCAAGGCTGTCCCCTTGGCTGAGATTGTTGAATTCTTCAAGAAGCTCCATGGCTCGGCTTGGTTGCAGTTGCTTCCCATCGGCGCCTTCGGCCATTCCCGGACAGGTCGGAAGGTCGACGAGCTCTGATACCATTTGTTAGGATCCAAGGTCGTAGGATGGTGTTTCCATGGAAGATTGAGAGAGAAGAGAGATTAGAGAAATAGGTTGAAGACGGTAGAAGATAGAAACTGGATTCATTCATTCATCGATGCCCATCCCTTACACTTTACATGTATTTATAAACCTAAACCCACTTTCCTATTTATTACATTTATTACCCTTAATATCTAGTTCCTAACAGGCTAGTGCAAAATCGGGTACAAAGACCCAAAAACAACACAAGCCCCAACATGATTTTGGTTTTCGATTAAATCCGAGAATGGATGCTCGGACTTAGGGTTTCACTTTCACAGATCATAATCGTCGTCAGAATAACGGTGTGGTGGTGTCACGACGGTATGGGGGCAACCGCCGCTAGAATTGAGGCGGCCGAAGCCGAATAGTCGGAGCTGGGGTCGAAAGCTCCCTCGAGACTTCTAGGAAGAGTTTGGTTAGGTTGAAGCGAATATGATTGAATCGGAGAGACACCAAAGCTTTGTTGTGGCGAAGCCACCGTAGCACAACACGGTTGGAGTCGGATGAGGACGGCCGGAGCCGGGTTGAGGCTGGTAGAGCCAGGGTTGTATCTCCCCTCTCTCTAGAATTTTAGAGAGAGGAGGGAGCAATTTTTTCTCCTTAAGTATGCGAATATGTGAACAACAAAAAAGCTATTAGTTATTATAGAACACAATATATGAAAGTGATGGATGTTAATGCAACATCCGATCATCAAAAACAACTGAACTATAATGTTTTGGAAACGCGTTCCCTATATACACCGCAAATGACACGTCGAATTGGACGTTACAGCAACGTTAGATTAGACGTTGCTACAACGTCCAATCCGACGTTGCTAATTTCACTTATCGGATTTTATAACAACGTTGAATTTGACGTTTTACAACGTCAAATTGGACGTTGCTATAATACGGGTCAGATCGGGCCTAATATAAGATATTTAAAAAAAACAATTTTTTTTTATTTGCAACGTCCTTTTGGACGTTGTTGTGTTTTTTTTTTTTTTTTTTTTTTTTTTTTTTTTTTTTGTTTTTTGTGAGTGTGGGTGGGTTGGGTGAGAAATTTTATTTTTTACACTACCAACGTCGAATCCGACGTTGTTAGCCCGGTTCGGCCCGATCCGATCCTTCACTTCACATATTACAACGTTTGATCCGACGTTGCTAAAACGTTAAATCCAACGTTGCTAAAACGTCACATTCGACGTTTCATTAGCAGCGCTAAACGCGGATTTGCGGTGTATATAGGGAGACCCTTTGGAAATCAAGCATGTTAATAGCTTCTAATAACTCTTTTAGCTCACCCAAAAATATCACCTCTTTTCGATTATTTGTAGTTGGCTAGTACTTTAACAATCCCTCTATCAAAATGCTAACTAACCTTTGATCCTTTTCTCTGAACTGCATGGCACAATTCAACGGTTGTTGCAAGTAAACACCGAGACATTTTGGCTTATGCAAAGGAATCAAAGCCCTACACATGAATATTTATGCTAGCTCCTCTTTCATAGGCAAGGCAAATCCATTAATAACATTTCCAAAGATCTCCAACAATTTTGATATCCCATTATGCCGCTTGGTTTCAAAGATAAACCTAAAGAATATATTGCTCATGGCATTCCAGATAAACGACATATAGAACAATGTCATTAATTGTATTGTTTGGCTAAGTAGCTATTGAAAAGCTTTGATTTCAAAAGCTAATCAAACTAAAATCTTTTATTTATTTTTATTTAAAACTATATAATATCAAAACCTAAAGCTCCGAAAAGCTAGTTGATGGTGCCAAACAAAGCCGGATTATTTAAATGAAAAAAACCACATCGGGTGTTGAATTAGTTAGAATATAAAAAATGTAGAGAATTTTTTTAGATGAATCATTAAATATAAAGATGCCTCTAAATCCATTAAATGGGTGTTGTTATATACATCGCAAATTCGGATTATGTTAGTACATGCCAAATTGACATGGTGCCACGTCCGAATCAATGTGGTGTCCTAAACCTTAATTTACGGTGTATTTAGTTTCCATGCTATTAAATAAAAAATGCAGGCGTAGGAAAATAATTAAATAACGAAATAAAGAAAAAGGATAAAAAACTCAACAAAACTGAAACCACCGATAAATATAGAAGCCGGTTGATACACGAAGTACAAACCCCCAACACACACATCTCGCATTATCTATCTCGCAGTTTCTAGGGTTTACCTTCTCTCCCTCTCTGTCGTCTGCAACTTCGACTTGTTCGACTGAAGCTAAGCCGCCTCTCCGGTCAAGTTGTTTGTCTGACGCTGCTCTGATTTAATGGTAGGTTTATCTTTGCAATCCTTTCTCATCTCCCGGTCTTTTATTTCGTCCGCCGATTTTCGCCCTTCTTCCCTCGGATCCTTGTGGTAGCTGATTTATTTGCATGTTGTTCCGTTTGTTGTTAGATTCTGGTCTGTTTGGGTACTCAGATGATTTTCCATTACTCGGTATTGATTTCTGTTTTATTTTCTGCTAATCGTGCTGTTGAGCGTATGTTAAGGGTTTCAAAAGGCCAATTTTTAAGAGTTAATTGTGTTGTTGAATTGAAATCCGTTCTCAGATTGTTTTTTTTTTATGGATTTGTTAAGCTATCACTGATTCACTGTTGGCTGTCCATGTTTTTCCCTTTCCTCACTGGCGACTTGATGGTTTCTAATTTTCTCCCTTTTCTAGGGTTTGGAGTTGTATGGTCTGTCTGTTGAAACTTGTCCAAGTATTTTAGTTTAGGTTTTTACGGCTTCTTGATGATTAATGTGATTCAGATTTATGCAATCCCATAATTAACCACTAAACAATCAAAACTGAAACATTTTTCTCTTGGGGAGAAATAATACCTCTTGATTTTGGGCTGTATTCCTTTGGAACTGTTGTGTGGCAATTCCATCTGGTCCTTTATACTGGTTTGTGTTAGTATTTCTGATTTATTTATCCTTTTATTCGATTGATGTAAATGATGATCATTCTTGGCTCTCGTATGTGGTGTTATATTTGAGGCTAAGTTATGATCTGCTTTTCTTGTTTCTCTTTGAGATAGGATTGTCTTGGACGAAGGTATAGAATGTTCCTATAATGTGACTGAGCACAATCAAGGTGGGATGCATCCAAGGCAAAACACACTGTTGGTGTTTATGATGTGCTGCGAGCATTGCTCTTGTCAGAGCAGTTTGATGTATACTTCTTTGTTTCTAAACTTGTGACAAGCGACCCTGAGTGGTGGTAATACTTGAATTGGTCATGAGCAAAGCTGGTTCTTGGTGATTGAATATCTGATGCTTTTTTTCTTGTTTCGCAATACATTTGGCTCTTTGTTTGTGCTGAATCCTTATATTACAAGTGGCAGATTGGAATACTATCAAGAATCAAATTTATTTTGCAGGGGCAAATCTGTAGTATCTATGCTGAAACCATAACCAATATATATTTTTTTCACTGTGTTGGATAAATCATATAAAATAGAAAAAAGTATAATCAAGACTAGTAGATAATTTGCGTATGAATCAAACAATCAATCCAGACATGAAAAGTGTTGATCTCACGTTTGACGTAATTTTTTAGGCAAAAGTCTGGAACATGATTGAAAACACCGGTAAAAAGATTCAGACATCACTTGCTTTCTGATGATTTCTGGTTAAGTAATACAAATGGAAGGAATAAGGGGACATGATGGCATCCATTTGCCATATATTATGATTGAAGGCCAAAATGACTGGATAGAAACTCTGTATAATTACCTTTTCTTGCTACAAGATAAACAACATCTTTTCTTTGAACCAAGTGTGTTGCCATATGCATGAAGTTTGAGTGCAAAGGAAGTAATAATTTGCATTGGTTTGAAAACAACTGAAGAGTTAAGATGGAGTTGTATAGTTAATCAATGTATGCAAGCTAAGGTCCATTTACCAGTCACTCAGGTTCAGGTAGTTATATCAGCTGAAACCAGATATTTTAGGGGGAAAAATAACATAAAATCATGAAGTAGGGATGTGTTGAGGTCATATTACTTGTAGTGCCATTCATTTGCTTGGGAACGGACGATCTTTGTGTCTTGTTTGTCATCTTCTAAATTCTCTCTTTCTTTAATTCATTAATTGACAGGGTATGCTTCTGTAAGTGCATGATTTTTGTTTTGCATCTAACAACAAAAGTGATTCAGTGTCCCATGCTTGTTACCTTGAGGGATAAAAATAGAATGGTAGATACTTTGTAGAGTTTTAGTTCTTGCATTCCTGTCTTGTCTCTATTATGTAACACACTGAATGAATAAACATTCGACTAGTTAATGGACTAAGCTTTGAGTACAACCATATTATAAATTTCTGAAGATGCATTATTCTAATGTTACCCTTTTGTTCAGTTCAGGGCATTAAGTTGTCTTGTGAAAGGGTCTTGATATGTCAAATAATCGTCATTTGAAAATCTTCAACTTCCTCGTGAAATCGCTTGTATTAATCTCCCTGTACATTGTGCTATTTTTTTAGAAAACATATGCTTTAATGGGTTGTTTGTCTTCTATAAATTTCTGTGTTATAGCCTTATTGATAAGTTATTTTGCTTCAATCCATGGTTTTTTAGTCTGCCCTGCTCTATTTTAGAGAGACCACATGGTCCGTTATTCATTGTTGCTTCTTTGCAATCTTACAGTAATTTGATTTTATCCAGTTCCGAGGTTTAATGGTGATTTTTTTTTATTAATTTTATATTTGTCCTCCACTAGTTGATGAATTTAGTAGTTTTATGACCAACTGCTGCTTCAATGCTGTGATTAATTAGTTGTGTTGCTAATTGTGTTGTAGATATGCATTACTGCACTCGTTGTCTCTACTGAATAGTTATGCTGTTATGTTGGACAGATGCTGGGAAGCTGCATGGGCAACCTTGAATTAGAAAGTTAAAGATCTGTGTCATTGCTCGGTATACGATGTCAGAGAATATTGTCTCACAACACATGACACTAGAAGACGGTTATGGTAGTCGGATGTATCCTGTAATGAGCAAACCAGATTCATCAATGGAGAACATTTTAATGGAATCACAAGGGTCCTTGAACTTTAGTTCTACACAGCCACAGTTGGCTATGCCAAACATACAAGGTCTTCAGAGTAACCAACAACTGAGGGTTGATGTTTCACAAGAGATGTCTGAATCACACTTCGAGGTGAAGCCACTGGATCCTATGGGTAACAACACAGTTCCTCAGCAAATTCTGGTGCCGAACTGGAAAATGCAACAGATGCAAACTCATGAATCTAATTCAGTAGAACAGAAATCATTGTTCTTGAGCAAAAGAAAGGCAGCATTAGAACCTTTATCTAATGGTCCTAATACCAAAAGGGTGGCACAACCCAGCTCCCTCTTCAGCTCCTCTGGAATGCCAGCTTTGTCTGTACCAAGTAAAAAAGTTATTCCTATTGGATCAATGTCAAATTCGCCTAGGTCAATGCCATCAAGCAAGAAAAAGCTGCCGGATTCTGTAAATAGACCCCAATCAAATGCTCAGAAGAATCGAAATGTTCAGCCTGCTCCACCTACTAAAGCACAATTCGGGTCATCTTATACTGTGAGATCCAAGCTGAGAGAGTCATTAGCTGCTGCACTGGCCCTGGTTTGCCAGGAGCGTGAGAATCCATCAAATGCAGAGATAAATGAGAGTCTAGTGGGATCAAAGGAGTTGGATGATTCTGTAACTCCTAGACCAGCATCTGATACGAGGGATGCATCTGCTCCTGATCCTCGAAAAGTTGGGGAACCAGCGGCTGCTACTTTGTCTTGTCCTATTGAGGAATGCAGGAATACCAATAGCTCATCTGAAATGGTTGATGATAAACATATTGCAGAGGACACTGTTGAGTCATGGAAGTTTGTGGGGCAGGAATTTCAATCTAATCCTGTCCTGACTTATGAGGATGCCTCCTTCAATGATGGCTTCTTCGGAAAAGATGAACTTCTGCTAGGAAATGGACTCTCCTGGGCAATGGAGCTTAATGGGGACATTGTAGATGTAAAGGAAGAGGAAGTTGGTGATACAGCTAAGTTAGCAACGTATCAAGACACTGGTGATGACAAGAAACCAAATCTCTCCTGTTCAGAACCACTTCCTTGCCCAGAGGCTCTTGCTTCTGAAATCGAAGCAGAACTTTTTAAATTCTTTGGGGGTGTTAATAAGAAGTACAAAGAGAAGGGTAGATCACTGCTGTTCAATTTGAAAGATAAAAGCAATCCTGAACTTAGAGAGAGGGTCATGTCTGGTGAAATAACTCCTGAGAAGCTGTGCTCCATGAGTGCAGAGGAGCTTGCTTCCAAGGAGCTTTCTGAGTGGCGAATAGCGAAGGCAGAAGAACTAGCACTAATGAAGGTTTTACCTGATACAGGAGTAGATCTCAGGCGTTTGGTGAAGAAGACTCATAAGGGGGAGTTTGAGGTGGTTGAAATGGAGAGGGATGTTACTGCTCCAGTGGAATTATCAGTAAGTGCAAGCCCACGTTCTGTAGATCAGCCACAAGACAACAGGAAGAAAGCTGAGCGGTCTAGGGATATATCCCCTGTTCAGGCTGCTAAAACCGAAGTCAAGGAGGATCCTGCAAATAAGTCTAAAAATGAAGAACTAGATGGTCAATGTCAACTGACTATTCCTAATGATGGTGGTGATGTGTTACATGTCCTAATGGTTGATGATATGAAAGATCTTCCTCCTATTGTGTCTTTGGATGAGTTCATGGATTCCCTTGACAAGGAGCCACCATTTGAGAATTTGCACGGTGATTCTGGAACTATTCCTGGCTCAGTGAAGGAAACTTCTGATGTTGGCGATGATACAAATTCCTCTGATCAGACTTCTAAAGATCCTGGGAAAAGGACACAGCGCAGATCTGATGAAGTGGATTCTAAGAACACAGTCTCGAATAATAGTGTGAAGTCTAACCTCCTTAAGAAGGGACCTGTAATCTACCCTGCATCTGGTTCAATTAGGGGCGAACTTACCTGGGAAGGATTATTACAACTTAGTATCTCATCTACAGCGAATTTTGTTGGACTTTATAAAAGGTCAGCACTTACCATTTTAAAGTTAAGCTATTCATTTTCTATGTGGTTTCTTCTGATTTTGGGTATGCTTGTTTTGGGTTACTTCATTCATAGAAGCAGAATGCATTGTGTTGTTCTAGCCAAAAGCTCTGCCTAATTTAACTAAACCAATCTTTGAATGTTGTTGCCTGTCAAGTGTCTAGCAGTTGCCATATATTTGTGTTAGACTGTAGTGTCAAACTGATTAAATCCATTTACAAAGTTGCACTATATTGAGTATGAACTTCTAAGCTTTTCAAGTCTTTTCTGCAGTGGTGAAAAGACAAGCACCAAAGAGTGGCCAAGATTTATTGAGATCAAGGGAAGGGTGAGGCTCGATGCTTTCCAGAAGTTCCTTCAGGACCTGCCTATGTCACGAAGCCGTGCAGTCATGGTAGTCCTAGACTTCTTTCTTCCTTTGTTTTTTAATATGTTCCATGACAGTACTTGGCTTGTGGTTAGATCTTGCCATCTTGTTTTTCAGAGAAGAAATCTGTGTCAAAAAAATTTCAATGAATGAAATTCAAATTACCAGCTTCGACAGAGATCATTAGAATACATGTACACACGTTTCAAATTGATTTTTGTTGTGGATGTTTTCATCTTCTGCAAGTCTATATATCATGGCTTGAGCATGTGCCTCTTGCTTTGCATGAGAGCTCTTGAAGGACAGTCTTCAGGCATACTTCTTACTCTTGATCCTCTCTCTTCATAGGATCTAGCTGTATGGTGGATATATTTTTTTTTAAAATCAAAATTTCAATTGCCTCACATATAAGATCTCAAGCTGTATATGATCTTGAAAAGATTGATGAATACAAGGTTTAACTCCATGTAAGTGTCTAAGCTACATGTAATGGACATGGTTTCCAATATTGGTGACACACAGATATGAATATGAAAATATGCAACATTGTGCTTCAGGAAATTTTAGGAATCTATTCAGCGTCCAGTATCTCACCTTTTGTTCATGTGCATTTCATAGGTGGTTCATTTCGCTTTGACGGAGGGGTACTCTGACAATGACCGCAAAAATCTTCAAGAGGTAAGCGCATGGCTAACAGTCAATTATGAGGATTGTTTCTGAACTTTCAAGTGGTCATATATACTAAAGCAATGAATTTGTATCACAGCTAGCTGATTCATATGATGTGGAGCAGAGATTAGGGTTTGCTGAGCCATCCCCAGGATTCGAAATTTACTTCATTCCACCACAGACCGCAACACTTGACATGGTCAGCAAGCATCTCGCGAAGGACTTTACCGAAATACTAAAAACGATTGACATTGGCCTGATTGGTATTGTTGTATGGAGAAAAGCGCATTTAACGCCTACCACAGACCGCAAGGACAATGCTAAAAGGCAGCAGCAGCAGCCTTACTACTCAGCGACTACTGCCAGCAGTAGACTTCCTGAGAAAGATATGTTCAAATCAAATGTCAATTTGGCGACAAGATCTGTTGCCCCATCTAGTTTTATGTCTAGATCCCAACCCGTTAATAATAATGTTGACGATGACGATGATGTACCCCCTGGATTCGGCCCCCCGACCACCAAGCGTGAGGACGATGATCTCCCAGAGTTTAAATTCTCCGGTGGTGGTCGTGGCGGCCTGAGTCCGCCGTTTAATCCCCCGGTCCCTCAAAGGTTATCCTCTCCAACTCCATCGCGGTCGGTGGATCAAGTGAGACTAATGATTCAGAAATATGGAAAGGGTGAAAATGATAATGTTCCTAGTATGAGAGGTGGAATAGCCTTGCAGCCCTGGGATGATGACGATGACGACATCCCTGAATGGCAGCCAGATGCGCCTCCACCTGCTCAGCCACAGGTTTTGCCACCACCACCGCCCATGCTGCCGGCGCATATGGCTCATCTCCAGCAGCAGCCATTGATGCCATTAGCCAAGCCCATGGGTGGTGACAGTAGTGGCAACCCCAATGCCGGGTGGTGGCCTGGCAATCAGGTGAATATGCAACCGAACAACCTCCGAGGGCAGGATCAGGGTAGGCAATGGAGATCAGATGGGCATAGATCTAGGGGAAGAGGATATTGAATTTTGATTGTTTCCTTCTCGTAAATACGCTTTGTTTCTCCTCCCCCTATACTCATTTTGCCCTTCTCCATTTACCCCCTTTTTTTTTTATTTTTTATTTCTAGAGTAGGTTAATAAGGGTAGAAC
Source organism: Persicaria tinctoria (assembly GCA_037127255.1). NCBI lineage: Eukaryota > Viridiplantae > Streptophyta > Magnoliopsida > Caryophyllales > Polygonaceae > Persicaria > Persicaria tinctoria. The sequence goes on along the minus strand of JBANSL010000012.1, from coordinate 31,804,311 downwards.
ATGTTGTAATGACCATAAGATGATGTATCTTAGAAGCTTGGTATTTGAAGTTGCTTGACCCGTTTAGTTCATCGGTTTTTCGCTGTTTCGGTTTGGTTTACATCAACGTATTTTATTGGTGTAATGAATACTGTTTCCAGTTTAGCAATAACCTCTTGCTTTATTGGTTTATTGGTGCATCTTTTGACTAATTATGATTTGCAAAAAGAAGAAGAGGACAGATAACTTGTGGTCCTTTGAAGAGGCAATTAATGAGCAAAGTGGCCAAGTAATTTCCTTTTCTTTTTTATGTCACATGACATTTTGACAGGGATAAAATAAAATTCAAAATTGTAATCACAGACAGGGATTTGGCGTTGATTGCTTGTTAGTTGTAAGGTGTTTTAAGCCTATTTCAGTAGTGAGGATAGGTTGATGCCATCCAAACGAACCCTAAGGTCTTAGTCTTGCTTTCACAAGACGAATTTTAAAGTTTATTAAAGCATTGATAGTCTTCAATATCATTATATATGTACTAATCATATTATTTTAAGTTTTTAACTGCTCTTAGACTCCTTACGATATTTCCATTCTTTATATGAATTCAAAACCGTAATGGATATGTAATAAGATCCTTTATTTACAAATGAATGGTATACAAAGTCAATAGATCTCAATAAATACAATCGGATTTATGGTTACACAAACCGTTGAGAGTAGTTCTAGATCTCGGCAATAATCTAGTATTAAATGGTAAACCTCATGTATAATGTCGACATGTCATTGAAATTTATTTTTTAATATATTAGATCCAAGTAGGATCTCTTTCTAGCTAAAAGCCATCCTAAATCATCTATGTGGATTATTACAAGAAAATCTCTATGAACAGGGTTACATATAAAAAGTACCGACGATACAATCATTCTAGCAACACAGTTGGTTGCTTGATTAGCTTATTGTCAAAATGGGCAAGCAAGAGCTCATATTTATCTTATAATCATCTCAATTTCCTTTTAACTCACACAAGCTTCTTATTGGCTTCTTATAGTGCACATGTTATTGGAAACTTGTAAAAGATCAACTACCAGTAACTGGTAGTGTTAACATTAACGACAATGCTACATGAATTTTTTGACATTTGGAGTTCATACTAATTTCCCCAACTACTCCAAAAATTAAGGGTATTTCTCGCAATTTACCTTTCATAAATGAGTTGTTACCTTCTAGCCTAAAAATTGACTTATTACCTCCTTATAAACCACAAGTACAAGGTGCCAAAGGAACCATTCTGTACAATCAGAGCTTAATCTAAGCAGGCAGCTCAAACCATAAAATTGTGTGGTTCAAAGATCATACATGTTACACTGACGATAAAGAAACTTAATGCTGCATCACATGTGCATATATCATGTACGAGTCAGAACGAATCTTACTTCCTCCACTCCACTGATATAAAGCTGATGAAAGCCATACAATAAGATGTTCTTGCAACAAACATATGAAAGCCATGTTTCTCCAATAACAGGCAAACTGGATACTGACGCAGTAATGCTTACACCATAGACTATAAATGTTTCATGTATGATTGTATGATTCACTGTAAAAGGATCTAAAGAACAGCATGTCAAAATGACCCTCCAATCAAAAGTTGCATGGAGAACCTGTGACCAAACGAAGAACCCATGACCAATTTTAGGATGTAAGTGCAGAGGAAAACAATCTCAGAATCTACACAGACAGAAGCATGCTTGGCGCCCTAGTTCCATATCGGAGGTATCACACACTTAAAGACTCTCTATTCACAGGTGCTGAGCAAGGGTTGTAATCAGAGATGAATGTAGTTATATTCTGTCAAGATATCAAGAGACGATAGCCAAGTGTGAGCTGCCAGAAGAGCTGCTAGATTCCCCGGCTAAATTCTTGGCCTTTGCTGCTGAGCATTCGCCTGAAGGGGCCTCTGGGACATCTCCAATATCCAAAGCATCCGGGAGGATATCAGGAGTTTCAATAGACTGCAGCCGAAGATAAAGAGAAAATGTACTATCAGAAATTGTCACAAAGAATGACCTATATACTACTCAAAGTATATAAAAATTGCATTAACTCTGAAAGAAGACATTGGTCGGTTGGTCCCAAAGTAACAAAAATTCTTGTTACAGCTCAGGTATACAAGAAATAAGGCAAACAACAACATAAGAAGATGCACACCTCAAGTTGGCTCAGCATTTCAACTGAAGCATCCAGGTCTCCATCATTTACAGTATAAACATCAAGAAGAGACTGATCAGACATGTCTGGAAAAGACATCTGAAGATATGCTAGGTCCATTTCAAAGTCATCATCAAATTTCATCTCGGATTCTTGTATAGAATGAGACGTATTTCCTTGAGGCTTATCGGCCTTCTGGCCCTTCAGCTTTGAGTTGTCAGCAATAGTAAGCTTCTCCTGTCCACGTTCATCAGATGCAACAGTATCTGGGTTCTCACTGCTTGCATCTCTTAAAGCAACTGGTACATATGATTCCGCATAGGGATTCAAAGTTGATAGAGAAGATTTCATTGTCTTGGTTCTTGAGAAAAGTCACTAAAGCAAATAAGCAACTTTTATAAGAAAAGCAGAATCAACACATCATATAAAAGATAACAAAAATCATGAATATTAAAAGATCACTCAAAAGAACAGATCTGTCAAAATGGATATGTATATGAAAATCTATTAGGTCAAGCTCTCAGCACTCCACTGTTACAAACTAAGATTCATTACATTCTAGTTTTAGAAGGAAGACACAATTTCACACTGGTCCAAAGGTATCTCAGCTTGCAAAAGCTCAAACAATGACCAGATCAAAGCACCTATTCATGATTATCAGGGATTCGAAGAAAGCTCCATAGCATGCCAAGAACCTTCCCAAGGGTGTCACATGACATCCTTCAAAACAACTTACATATGTCCCTCCCTGCTTCTCTTTACCTCAAAAGGGCATTAAAATGGTCTCGTAACCAAGGCATAATCAATGTAAAAATTGCATTAATAAAATGAAATCTTTAATCTTTCCAAACCCAAAATCAACGTTTCAAAATCTTGCAAAGACTTATGCCTCACTATCACCAAGAATCATCATCCAAGGTACTGTTTAGCACTATCATTATCAAATGCGCTTCAGATTATCACATTGGACAGCTTAGTATATGATAAAACAGTGTAGAAAACGTGAAATAAACAAAGTTCAAAACAAACAGATCTAAGGAACAGAGAGCATGACTCTGAAATATAAGAAGTAGCAATGGCAACCTGATATACAAGAAGGCTGAATCAACAATCTGACACTTTTTATTTGTCTCCCTCTACGGGGATACACAACCAACCACAAGTTGGACAAAGAAAAAACAGGAGGAAAAAAAGAGGACACACGTAATCGCAACAGTAAATTCTACTTAGAAATTTTACAAAATCTTAACAAGACCTATTAACAATAACAACACGCATGAACCGATGCAATCAGAGATAAAAAAAAGTCAACTTTTCTCATTAGTCATTGTTATAAACAGATTCGATAGGGGAATAACAGAGAACTAATAAACAGTATCACTCGACGATTGGTAATAGGCAATCGCCAAACTTGAATCACCGAACAATCATCAAACTTAAACGCATAAGATCATCCACAAGCAAACAAACAAAATAATCAATTCATCATATTCGGTCAAGGCAGAGATGTAATCCGGTTTCAGTTCCAAGATCAAGAAATCGAAATCGGAACTCAAAGAAACCAGTGCGATCGCGATAGATGCGAGCAACAACTCGGGAAATTAAGTTCGAAAATTTAAAAGAAATGAACAATACCTGAAGAAATTGGTTTGACGGAGGTCGATCCGAATGAAACTGAGCCGATTCCGCAATCGATTGAAGAGAGAGGGGAGAAAGAGAGAGAGTGGCACCAGTGAAATGTTTTCTTCGCTGATTGGAAGGGAAAGGGACGGGGGAAGGTATTTATAATGCGCCCCTCTCTCCATTCCGAGTCTGATGCGTGCTTCCAGGGCAATTAACTACTAATTTAATCTTAATTGGTAATAAATACTAATTTAACTAATCCGTTTAGAAATTACTAAATTTAAAGAAAAATAGTTTTGTGTGGGTAAGATAAAATCTTTTATACTGGATTATACAAAGGACTATAATCACGAAAACTTAATTTAATAAAAATAATATTAACTAACTAAATACGGAGTATGTATTAAGCCATTCAGGGGTCATTTGTATGTAGAGGAGAAAATGGAAAGCAAAGAAATTAAATTTTAGTAGAAAATGTATATGATTATAGTCTAGACGAGGGAATTATTAGAGCATTATAGGGGAAATAGTCACCTTCCATAAAATTAGGGTAGTGTCGGCCGTAGGACCTTCTGAAAGGTGGGGCTGAATTACATACTTAATATTTGTAGAGTCGTTCAATCAATTTTGGAGGCCCTGTACAATTATTAAAATGAGGTCTATGATATTATAGTCATTCTTACAAATGAATATTAATTATTATGTATAAATAGGCACTTGATCAATTCTTATGCAAATTAATATTATTATGTATGTAAGGGTATTCGAATTCTTACAACACTAAATTAATTCTCATAACTTTAAAATATTTCTGGCTATAAAGTTCATTGTAGAGATGTTTTACAATAAACAGTTTATATTTATATTAGATGATATAGTACAAATATTATAGATCATTATACAATATGATTTTTTTTCTACAAAGGTTTCAATAAATTATAAGTCTCTTTTCATTATATATATATATTTTTTTAATTCGCCTATTTTATGGGTTCTAAATTTCTAATTGATTTAAGTAAATTTAATTTGTGTGATAGGATGTTGAAATTTTGAATGTTTTATTTTTTTAAAAGTATAAAATATTTATGAAATCTTATATATTACTAAAGTTGAGAAAAATAATTTGAAATGTCGTCATCCTATAATTGAGTCTTTTAGGAAAAACTAAAACATCCAAGATATGCTAAATAAAAAGATATAATTAATTTTTTTTAATATAAATAAATTATTTACCATCGTTATAATTAATAAGATAGAAGTGGTAATATGTCTAAATTCACTGTAATTATTTACGAAAGGCAAAATGGAGCTAAAAGAAATAAAAAAACAAATTGAAATAAAGGAAGGGATAACAAAAGCATGGGATTTGTTTTTCGAGGAAGCACAACACAAAGAAAAAAAAAGTGGGATAAAAAAAGAAATAAAAAAAACAAATTGAAATAAAGAAAGGGATAACAAAAGCATGGGATTTGTTTTTCGAGGAAGCACAACACAAAGAAAAAAAAAGTGGGATAAAAAATTCAAACAAGAAATAGAAGGAGAGCAATGTGGAATCAAACCCATGCCTTTTGGTATCATTTAATTTCCTCTTTTTCACATTTACCAACTAAGCTAAGTGGATTAATTGATTCAATATCCATTCTAATTTTACTTATTACAAAAATACCATATATATAAATATACTATTTTTTTCTCTATACTCCGGGGGCTCGTGGGTCGAAGGGTGGGGCGGCCGCGGGCCGCCCCTGAATTAGGGTATGAAATGTGGAGAAAAGGTAAAAAAAAAATTATGTAAAAAATGGGGGAAGGGGGATAATAGCTAAAATAATGACTAATAAATCTTAATTTAAATATGGACTAGATTCATTAAGGTAATTATTACCTTTCTCTACCAAAAACAAACGGAGTTAGTATAATTCAAATTAACTCAAATCCATATGTTATATCAATGAAAACAAACTTAAATTACTCTAAAATCAAAATGGTTCAATCCAACTCATTGACTACCATCTATTATAGTCATGTTATCAATATTTACAACCATGCATGTTATATACTTCTATAGACAGTTAATCCAATATTGTGTTTTATTAAAAAAAAAAACACAACTGAAACAACTACAACTAACATAAGTTTATAAGATGTTATTAATTTAGTCACTTATTACCCCATCCATTTTTACGAGTTATTCGGCAAAAAGGTAGTAGATAGTAACAAAAGCTCCAATGTCAATCTCGATTGGTGATGTTTTACCATATGCATTTCCACTTAAGCATTCGATTAAGAATATATTATAAGAACCAATGATATATGTTCAATTGTGCATCACCTTTCTCGACGCGACAAAGGTAGTTTCACTATTCTTTATAATTATTATCTAAATAAACTATGAATGTGATTGCCTTCTTTTTAAGATGGTTCAAATTTTGAACCGGCCTGAAAATCGAACCGAAAATTCCGGTTTCGGTTTCATCCAATAATGGTCGACCTCCTCCCCTCCCCTCTCTGCCTCCCATTCCTCTGTCGAAAGGATCCGCAACCGCCAACCAATGCTTGTTGTTGTTAGTTGCAAGCCTGTAGCGACATAATTACAACTGAAATCAAATTGAGAGAAATTGATCCAAACCTAATCAAATAGCTACATAAAAAAAACACAATTGATGGTCAAACAATAATTTTGGGGGTGGTGTTTGAATTGGAAGGATGGAACATGGAATTCAAAGTTTAAGGGCCCATTTGGTATTGATATGAGTTATCGGATTTCAGCCCCCAATATCTGATTTAGTAAAGTGATATCGATGTCTAGTGTTTGATATCCCCTAGATATCAAGTGATATATGATATATGTGTTTGGTATCGCTAGATATCGATATCTCTTGATATCTAGATATCAAAATTTATTTGATATACTGATTTTTGGGGAGGTATCACTTGATATCGATACATTACTACAAAAACTCATTTTTATGCTGGATGTATTGGATTATTTATACCGGATATACAAAAATATACCTTCCGGGCTTCAGGTAAGTGTGATAAAAAAAGGGGGGCATTTTATTTATGCCTGATATAAAAAACACACGTCCGACATAAATAATAGTGTATTTTTTATACATTCCAAATACACGGTTATTTATGCCGGATATAAAAAACACACGCCCGACATAAATAATAAGATGTTTTTTATACATCCCAAATACATACAGTCATTTATGCCGAATATTTCTAACACAAGTCCGACATAAATGAAGTTGTTCCTTTTTTTTAAAAAAAAGCTCAAGTTATTTATGTCGTACATGGAGAAATTACATCCGGCATAAATACTCATGAGAATTTTTTTTAGAGCCGGTATACTATTATGACCTTATATAACAGACAATTTTTCAGGATATAATTTAAAGTTATTTTGCAAGATCGCTTTTGAATATCAATATAAACCTTTGTTAAACATCATCAAAGACATACATAAGTATCATCCAAACAATAGCAACAACCACTACAAATCCATTGTTTAATTTGCCCCACCAAAATCACATCCGGGGCACATATCTTAATAGATAGATCAACCTTAGAACTAAAATGCAAACATGCTAAAGCAAAAGTAGTCCCTGATAAAGTAAAACAAAAGTAAATGCATGACCACATCCGGGTACATATCTTGATAGATGCTCGAGCTCACCAACTAAAAGTCATCTCTCGACAGTGCCAGAAGTTGATGTTTTGTCCATTTCCAATTGACCAACGGATCCCTTGCTTGAATAAAGAGATTAATTTAGTCAACCGAGTCCATTGCCAGGAAGTTGCCCCCCTTCGATTATAGTTTAGAAGTTCTTGTTGTTTTAGGTATTTTTCCTTAATTAGTGATACCCAAGGGTTGTTCGGTTCGGCTAAGATTTTCCATAGCAGTTGAAGCTGTAAGGCTTTGTTCATGTCTTCTGATGTTCGTAGACCTAAACCACCATTGGATTTTGATTTGTAGATGTCAAACTAGCTGATTAAAGGCTTGTGTTTAGGCCTCTTATTCCAGAGAAAGTTTCTATTTATTTTGTCAAGTTCTGTATGTATTGATTTTGGTAATAAGAAGCATTGCATAAGTGCAATGGTTTTGCAGATAAGGTTGTCTTTATCAGGGTGCAACGACCAGCTTGGTAAAGACCATTAGCCTTCCAACGCTGGAGCTGAGCTTTAGTCGTGGTTATTAATTCTTCGAAATATGCTTTGGTTGTGCGACCACTAATGGCCGGACAACCAAGATAGTTTCCTAGATTTGTTGTGTAAGTAATTTGTAATTCGTTGTCGATAAGCTATTTTTGGTGCCTTTCTAAGTTTATTGATGCTTGAAATTGTGACTTATGTTTGTTTATTCTTTGACTTGAGATTGATGAGTACTTTGTAAGAATGTTATTAATCTGATGGCAATATCATATGTGAAGGCCAAGTATGGAATTTTTGTTCCGTTACGCGTTATCTGTATTCCTAGGTGACTTTGAGGTTTTGCAGATTCAAATTGTAATCCCCTTCCTAGGATTTCAGATAGTATAAGAAATAGATATGGTGATAGCGGGTCCCCTTGTCGAAGTCCTCTCTGGGGTTTATTATTTCTGTGGGCTCGTTATTAACTAGAACCGAGTATGTAACCGTAGTTATACACTCCTTGATCCATCCCGAGAATCGGGGTGAGAAGCCAAACTTGTCTAGTACTGCAATCAAGAATTTCCAGCCCACTAGGTCAAAAGCTTTTTCCATGTCTAATTTTACTGCCATCCATCCCTTAGTTCCTTTGTTTTTTGAAAAGAAGTGAAAGATCTCATTAGCTATTAGTATATTGTCTTATATCGCCCTACCAGATGTAAAGGCACTTTGCAGGGGGTTAATTATTTTCGGGATTAATTTTTTCAGTCTAGTAGCAATAATCTTGGAGATGATCTTATATATGGTAGAACATAGGCTTATTGGTCTATAATGGGTTGTGGTTGTTGGGTTTTCACATTTAGGTATGAGTGCGATGAAAGTATGGTTAGTTTGTTTGAGAATTCTCCCACTAAGAAAGAATCCTTTTAACTGCCTTGATGACAGTTGGTTCAATAATATGCCAATATTTTTTTAAAGAAGCTTGCTGGAAAGCCATCGGGTCCGGGTGATTTGTCATCTGCCATGCTGAACACCGCCTTTTTAATTTCTAAATTTGTAATCTAGCATGTAAGCCAATTGTTATCGTCATCTGTGATTTCCTTATTTATGTTATTTAATAGATTACTTGGATGATGGTCTCGAGTTTGTTGGGAATAACGCTTTGAAAAGTCATTTATGATGACTTCCCTTATATCTTTTTCGGTTGTTAAAGTGACCCTGGGTGCTGATTGAATTGATTTTATGATGTTTTTATTCCGTCTTCCTGTAGCAATTTTATGGAAATATCTTGTGTTTGTATCTATTGATTTTACATGTTTCCGGCCTCTTTGCCCTTTGACCCCAGTATTTCATTTGGTAGGCTAAGAGAGAAGCATGCTTGGTCGAGAATCTTTTTATTTTGTTTTCTATGTGTGTGTTATAGCAGTTATATAACTTAGTTTGGAGTTCTTGTAGTTCTATCTCCACTTGATCAATTTGTCGGAATATATTCTCAAAGGTGACTTTACTCCATGTTTTTTTTTTTCTTTACTTCTTGTATTTTTTTGCCAGCTTAAACATTTGAGATCACGGGGTATCAAATCTCCATGCTTGCTTAACAAGGATTTCATAATCATATCTACTGGCCCAAGCCATTTCAAACTTGAAAGGTTGTAGCTTAGGCTTCTGATTATCCATTAAGTCCAGTGTGATTTGGGCGTGATTAGATTTCAAGAAGGCATGATTCTTTGTGTGCAGATTCAGAAATTGTTGTAGTAACTGAAAACTAACAAGAGCTTTGTCAAGTTTTTCATAGATGTTATCCACTCCATGGGGTTGTTTTCTCCATGTGAATTTGTTGCCTGTTGTTGGTGCATCTAGCAAGTTGTGAGTTGTAATGATTTCGTTTAGTCTTCGAAATCGGTTTGCATTTGGTATTAAACCACCCATTTTGTCGTCAGGTTAGAGAATCTCATTTAGGTCACCAATAATCATTAATGGGTGCTTTATTTTTTGTATCGTCTCCGATAGGGAGGACCAGGACCCCTCTTTCTCATTTTCATGTGGAGGTGCATAAACAAATAAAATTTCTATAGTCACTCCAATCGAGTTGTTTGTGTAAGTTGTTTGTATAATTCTATTGTCAGAATTAACCACTGTGAATGTTTCATTATGAAGCTGGGCTTCTTTCCATAGAAGGCAAATGCCACCAGAAAGGCCTAAAGAGGGGCGGAAATGCATATCGAAACCCGGTTTTTCCAGCAATTTTCCGGTGGTGGGTTTTGTAACTTTGTTTCAACTAACATTAGTATTTTAATGCATGTGGTTCGTTTTGCTTGTCGATTAAATATCGGTCCATACATTTCTTCTATTTAGTCCCCTGACATTCCAATAACTAAATTTCATAGTAACTATCCTTGAGAGAATTGGTAATTCTTATTTTGAGAATCATTGATTGTTTGATGCATAAGATTTGTGCAGTGCATCTACTTGTGGGTTTTTGTGTTAATTTGTTTATACAAAGTATTCTTAAAATCTATCATGTGAGCGGCTTTTAGGTGTTTATTTTTAAATGATATGAGTGATGCTAATTGCTCATCCATATAGTTTGGTAAATTAAATGATTTATGTATAATTTCTATCGATTGGAGATAGAATTTAAAATAGTGGTTGGGTGGAAAATGCCAAATCCCAACACAAATTGATGTGATGAACAACTTAAAGGTAATAAAATTAAGAGTGAGGTCACTTATAGGTAGACCTGTCAAGCGGGTCATTCGAGTCGGGTTCGGGTCAGGTCACTTCGGGTCCCGGGTAATACGGGTCCCGGGTAATACGAGTTTCGGGTATTTTTAGGTCCCGGGTAATACGGGTTTGACCGGGTTTTCGGGTCATTTCAGGTCGATTTCGGGTTGGTCAATTTTTTCCTTTTGAAATTAAAAAAAATCATGATTTGATAATTTTGCGATAAATTTAAAATTCTAAAGTTAAAGACGTTGTTCATAAGTTCTTATGCTTGTAATTATATACTATATTTGATCTAAAATATTTGATTTTTATTATTTCTCGTAATTTTTGATAAAATGTAATAATATATAAAATATCAAATTTTCAAATAATTTTTTAAAAATAATTTCATGCAATTAGTAATAAGCATAGAATTGTTTTAATATTTTTTAGAATTTTTATCTTCTTAAAAAAGTTCGTTGAAAAATAAAAAATCAAATACTATCGATCAGACGGAGTATTACAAAATACAAATAAATATAAAAGTTGATTTGAAAATGAAAGATCAAGTGATTGTAATTATAAAATGTAATACATTGGAATGTCCATAACAAAATTTAATCATATATAATTATAAATCAATCGGGTCAATCAGGTCACCGGGTCAATGGGTAAATCGGGTCAAATTTACCGGGTCGAAACTCAGATTACCTAGAAAATTTTCGGGTATTTCGGATTCGGGTCGAAATTTTTTCGGGCGTTCGGGTCGGGTCGACGGGGTCGGGTTGTGTTTTGACAGGTCTACTTATAGGTAATCTAATATGAAATTTATTTAGATAATTAGCAATATTTAGGAGGGTTATTTTTTGATGAATTAGAATTTGGTAGCAGCTAAACAATTTAATCGTTTTATGTAGTTGATCACAAAAAGTCGAGGCCTTAAATGCATTTGTGGAGTTTGGTTTGATATGAGCAGATGTTCTAGTTTTTGTCAAACTGCTTGATGGGGTGTAGTTTAAGCACAAGTGTTTTTGGCTAAAAATCGTAATAGCATTGTAATAGTAATAGTGATGTAAAATGTTGTAGTGCCTGATCAATATGCATTTGGTTATGGATGGGTTACATTGTTTGGGTAATAACACAACTAGGCTACTGATGTGTTGGGTGTTAAGGACATGGGAGTGCAGCAAATCAAGCGTGCAAAGACAAAGAATGCAGCAAGAGGTCATGTAAACAAAATAATACAGTTCATACTGGTCATATATTAAGTGATCCAATAACGAGTTGAGATCGAGCTTCCCTTTGCCCTTGTCACTATTGAGTGACTTAGGGGGATTTGTAGGTATGTGGGTGTCACCCGAAGGCTTCCCGTTGGTTTGGGTGTTTATGGGTTTCGGTTGAGCTTCACTGAGACTCCCCTTCCCTTTAGTTGGTTGATTGTTTGCCAACAAAGCAAACCAGCAAAGCTTGTATCAAGCATAACCAGAAAGATCAGACTTTTGATGGAAAACAACAGTAGAAGAGCAGTTTAAATATGAGTCAAATACATTCAAGGAGGAGTTAAATGGACAAATTCTAGTCTTTCTGGATAGGATCTGTATTTTGGAGAAAAGAAGTAAGATTGTGGAGACAAACCTGTCAAAGCGAAGACCCAACAAGAAGCAGCAGAGGCAATGAAGATCTCTGAATCCACGGTACCTCGAAAACTGAAGCCTAACCCCAGAGAGCAGAAGCACCCCGCCTTTGAAAAACGAAACACCACATCGGTTTGGGTGGCCGTTGAAGGATGAAGCATCAAATCGACCTGAGAGGCCGTAGAGAGGGGTGGTAGAGATAAGCCCTATGATTGCTGTATTGATTGAGGCTATAGACCTTCATGGCAGAGATTTGAGAGAACATGTGAGTTTTAACCCTAGAACGAGAGGAAGATCATCAATCTCGTTCCAGATCCAAATTTTGGGCCAGATCCAAAACAAAAAACTTTTAGAATTGATAGTACAACTCTGGTTTTGCTTTTGGGACAGATTTAGGGCGAGATTTGCAGTGAGATCGAAGATGTTATTGGATCTGGTTTTAGGATTTTGTTTGGGGAAGTTGGAGTTTGGTGAAAAGGGAGGCGCGTGTTCAAGCACGTTCTTTTTGGAGTTTAGGGGTTTTCCGGGTTCTTGCTATAAGACGGACTTGATTTTAAAACTATGTCAAAAAAGTTACCAATTATAAAAGATTTGCATCTATATACAAATATTAAATTAAAGAAATAAAAGTTAAATATGTGGCAAAATATGATTGGATACATTTTTAGGCGGGAAAACTGTTAACCAGAAGCTGACATGTGGTAAAACAACTTCTATTTTAGTATTGTTTAGGATGTATACAAATTTACTAAAGTAAATTAGTTCATAACCCGCATTATGTGCATTTTTTTAATTGAAAATAAATTTGATATTAATATCCATTTAGTCATTTGATTAATTTCTTCCAATACTTTTGATCTGTTACGTAATTAACATACAATTTAAAGAAATTATTATAGTATATACATATATATTCTTTAAAAAAATTTATTTAAATAAATTTACCTCTTACATGATTTCTATTGGTTTACCTATAAATCATTTATCTAATTAAATTTAAAAACTTTATTGAGTAGTTCTTAATTAAAATATACTCCCTCCTTGAATTGGTAAATAAAGAGTGGTCATTCCGGGGTTCGAACCGGGAGCCTATGAGTACTACCCACAAGTCCTTTCCGGTGAGCCATTCTGAAATGGTCAAAATATACTATAACTTATTTCCTAAATTAAAAATAAAAAACCACCTTTCTACTTCATCCTTTTCCCACATTAGGTCAAATTCTTTCCTGCAAATTTGTTATGATCCAAACATCGTTCATAAGCATATATCATACCTTGTGTATGCAATTGAAAAAAAAGATCCCAATATGTATGACTTAAGTTTACATCTTGATCAAGTAAAAGCTATTGCTTCTTTCGTTAGTTGAAAATTTTCAAAATTATGAACTCTTTTGTTCTAATTGCTGCCTACAGACAATATTGCACCACAAATGCAACCATGTCATCGACTTGAATTTGAGAAAGATGAGAATATGTCAAATTCTTGTCAGGGTGATGAAATACCAGAGCCACTTCATTGTAAGGTATTGAACGAGATGAATTGTTCTAAGAATTAGTATGGTCGTTGTACCCGATGATGAAATATCATAGTCACTACATTCTAATGTGTCGAGCGAGAGTATTCCAATAATTTCTATGGAGTATCCATCCGAGGATGCAACTTATGAATTCTACAATGCTTATGCGTTGTGAGTTGGTTTTTCTATTCGAAGAAGTGCATCTTATAAAATCAAGGGGATACTAATTGATAGGATATTTGTGTGTGCATGTCGAGGTACAAGAGGCCCAGATAAGAGAGATGTTTTTCACAAGTCACACCGGTGAGAGACAATATTTAATTGTTTGGCTATGTTAAAGCTCAGTTGTCGCCAAATCGGAAAACTTCATGTAGTTTGGTTTAATGCTAAGCATAAACACAATTTGGCAAGTTCAAGCAAAGCACATCTATTCAGATCACATCGAAAGGTTTCGAGCTCTCAAGCAGCAGAAGTTGACTTGGCTAAAATTTCAAGTATTGCTCCAAAAATGCCTATGAGTTTATGGCTCAGCAAGCTGGAGGCCGTGAATGTCTTGGATTCGCTCAAGTGGATTATAAAAATTATTTGCGCTCTAACATAGTTTAGAAATAAAGGCAGGTGAATTAAGCCATCATAGACAAACAATTATATTTGATGCATAAGAACGGTCGGTCGATTGACTTTTTTGTTGGATTAAGCCATCATAGACAAACAATTATATTTGATGCATCATTATTGTATGATGAGACCTCATATTCATTTGTGTGTTTGTTAGACACGTTTGCAAAGGCTATGGGTGGAAAACTACCAAAGACTATGTTGACAGATCAAAAGATATTGCAATGTCAAAAACAGTTAAAATTCAGTGAGTGGCTAAATAGGATGTTCACTATCAAGGAAAAGTGGGCATTGGTTTACAGAAATGATACATTTTGTGTAGACATGATAACTACCCAACGTAGAAAAAGCATGAATAAGGTAATCAAGCACTACGTAAGTTATAAGCATGAATTGAGGAGTTTTTTTAGCACTTTCAACGGTTACTTAGTGATCAGAGCATGAATAAGGTAATCGATATGTTGTCGATATATAGTATCAAAGCATGAATAAGGTAATCAAGCACTAGCGTAATTTAGAAATAAAGGCAGGTGAAACAGGTAGAGTTCTAGAATACTTACAAAGTATGAAAGTTGACAACCCTGGTTTCTTTTATGCTCTTCAAGTGGATGAAGACGATCTGATCGTGAATATCTTCTAGGATGATGTGATAATGATGGATGATTATGAGGACTTTGGTGATGTTGTTTGTTTTGATACTATATATCGACAACATAAGGATGGTCGGTCGATTGACTTATTTGTTGGATTAAGCCATCATAGACAAACAATTATCTTTGGTGCAACATTATTGTATGATGAGACCTTATATTCATTTGTGTGTTTGTTTGACACGTTTGCAAAGGCTATGGGTGGAAAACTACCAAAGACTATGTTGACAGATCAAAAGATATTGCAATGTCTAAAACAGTTAAAATTCAGTGGCGATCAACTTGCCATCGACTTTGTATATGGCATATCTTTCTAAATGCGACAACTCACTTGAGTAGTGTTTTTTCAATGTACCCATACTTTGCAAGAGCTTTTAGCAAATGCATTTATGACTTCACCGCATGAGGAATTGAGGATGATTTTCTAGATGGTTGGAGTAGAATGTTTGATAAGTATGAATTACAAAACAATGAGTGGCTAAACAGGATGTTCACTATCAAGGAAAAGTGGGCATTGGTTTACAGAAATGATACATTTTGTGTAGACATGATAACTACGCAACGTAGAAAAAGCATGAAAAAGGTAAGCAAGCACTACGTAAGTTATAAGCATGAATTGAGGAGTTTTTTTTAGCAATTTCAACGGTTGCTTAGTGATCGTCGCTATGGTGAGATGGTTGCAGACTTTAAGAGAAGCCACAATAAAGTAACAATTCCTGTTCCTGTAGAGATTTTAAAGGATGCAACAAATGTATATACACCTGCTATCTTTAAGTTATTTCATTTAGAAGTAGGTAAATCTTATGATTGTCATATTGAACCTTTTGAAGAGATGGGTAAATTTCTGAAATATATGGTCAAACCTCACATTAAGGAATATAGCTTTATTGTTTTGTATGGTGAAGCAAAAGGAATCGTATGTTGCAGCTGCATGAAGTTTGAGTTTGCTGGCCTATTATGTAGTCATATATTGAAGTTATTCTCTTTCAAAGGTATTACTAAAGTGCCGAGCATATGCGTTTTGAAAAGATGGTTATAAGATACCAAAAAAGGGACCAATAAAGTGACCAGTGAGAGATCAAATATTGATGAGTAACCTACAGTAGCAATGGGGAGGCGCTACAAAAATATGTGTCGTTTATCTACTCGCCTGGCAAATAGGCATCAGATTTTGAAGATGAATATGACATTGTGATGGAAGAACTTACTGGTTTTCTAGGGCATCTTAATTTAAAATTTGCTGAAAGGTCTTTTGCAGGATTCTCATATAGCAAGAAGTGATCCGAGTTATGATATCCATGAGAATGCCAGTGATGCAATGAAGACAATAAGAGGCATCAAGCCGAAGCCAAAATCTAAAGGAAAATCAAGTAAAATGACCAAAAATGCCCTTGAAACAACTCAAAAGAGAAAAAGGAAGCCGAAGAATGTAGAAAAAAATATGATTCCTTCACTTGTGGCACATGTATAAATAAAGTATTCATCATTTTGTGGCATATGTTAATTTTTTTTATATGTGTGTGTGTATACTTAATTCTTTTCAATGCAGAGGAACCAAATTATTCAAGAGGATGGAAATGGTCCACAACAATCGGCTTTTGAAGGTATTCATTTGAGGGATCCGCCTCCATTAAGTTATTCTACACCTTTGGAGTATGCACAAAGTGGCATGTATGTTAATCCAATGCCAATCCAAGCTACTCAGCATTCTCAATTCAGTTACATGACATTGGGTACTGATTTGGTTACTGATTTGGTTGATATCGAGTCTTCTTGTCGACCGGTAGTCTTCTCAGCCGGTCGATATTGGGTACTGATTTGGTTGATATCGAGTTGCACTTGGTTGATAACGACTTTTACTTGTTTTTGTCTTTGCAGGTTCAGGAAGAAATCGACGAGGATTGGTCGATATCGACCCACCATTGGTTGATATCGGGTAACTTGGCCGAAATCGACTAACGCTGCAGAAACCAGAAATCGTCTGAAATTGGTCGATATCGAGTTATATTGGTCGATATCGAGTTATATTGGTCGATATCGAGTAATATCCCTAGAGTCGAAATCCGACGTGAGATTCGCCTACTACCTGAGATCCGCTGACACGCTTCCTCGAGGATCGATCCTGACTTCTTGTTGCTACATCGGGAGGGGGTCTTGTAATTATTTGCGCGGGCACGAATCTGGTTTGATTTATATTATTATTTATTGAACTCGATTTCCTCCTACAAAAAAATTGGCGCCGTTGCCGGGGAAGCAATCATTCGCGCCTTAGGTAGTTAGATCTCATGTTTTCCTTGAGTTTTGTTTTGCAGGTGTATGCTCCGTTCTGGTCAACAACCTGAGTTTGACGCCTTAGACGACCCGGAACGCCTTATACACATTCACTCTAGATTGAAAAGGATCATGGCGATCGCAGAAACACAAGCTTAGATGATCGAGATGCTTCAAAGGGAACTAGCAACCAACAATGCTGCTCTCGCCGCTGAGAGAGCACGCGTCAAGCGAGAAGCTGAACAAAGGAGGCAGGCAGAGGCTGAGCTTGCCCTATATCCCACCATTGCGAAGGACTACATGCACCCGACTCTTGTCATGCCTGAATGGACTATTCTAGTCCCTCCTAATACTTTTGAAATTCACACTCCCTTCCTTACTTGTTGTTGATGGTTCCTTGATTCCGACGCATCTCCTTAAGAATGTCCAGTTCTCCAAATTTTGTAGTGATGTTCTGGAACTGGTTGTTGATGGTTCCTTGATTCCGACGCATCTCCTCAAGGATCAGCTGCAGATCATCCTTCTTTTGATCCCTTTCTGGATGTCCTGGAGCTCTGTAGGGTGGGGAGGGAGGGGGTTCCTAGGAAGACCTTGGTTCCACTGTGGTTAATAGAACCTTTGATCTCCCATGTAGCGATTGGGACCCTAGCGTAGGCTGCCTCCTCATGTGTTTCTGCCAACCTGACTTGATTAGTGTGTGGGCACTCAATAGTGGTGTGTCGCTATGATCCGCATTCGATGCAAGGCTGATTGACAGACAGATATTTGACTTGCTTGAGGAGCTTGCGATTCTGGTCTCTGTAGAACTGCTCCCTGACATCCGGGTTAATCTTCTTTGCTGGCTCATAAAGAGGCATAGATGGTGCTGGCCTGGCATATGAGTTCTCCTCATAGTTTGCAGTAGACCCATATTTGTTGTCATAATTGGTGAGCTTGTCTAGCACACCCCATGCGTCAATTGGTGGCATCGTCAGATACTCATAGCGAGTATACTGGTTGATCCTGTCCTTAGTGACTTGATCAAGAGAGTTGAAGAAGATCTCATGTATGACGTAGGGTGGTTGTCCATGAGTAGGGCAAGATCGCAGCAGTTCTTTGTAGCGTTCCCATGCCTTTGCCAACGGTTCCCTAGGCTTCTGTTTGAAGGCTGTGATTTTCTGGCGGAGAAGTGTTGTTTTGGCGGGTGGGAAGAATTTATTCAGAAATTCTTGCTCTACTTGGGCCCATGTTGTGAGCGATCTTGGTTTCAGCCCTTCAAGCCATTTCAGTGCAGGCCCAACGAGAGACCAGCGGAAAGCTTTCATCTTGACAAATTCCAGAGTTGTACCTTCAGCAAGAGTACGACACATGTCAGAAAATTTGGTAATATGTTCAAGAGGACACTCATGAAATTTGCCATAAAAAGCATTATTTTTAAGCTCTATAAGAAATTGAGTGCGAATTTCTAAAGAGTTTTCAGGAACTAGAATCGCCGATTCAGGCACGACGAGAGTTGGATGCATATAATCCTCTGCAGTAGTTGGGTACTGGGCAAGCTCAGCTTCTGCTTGTTCCCTTGCTGCTTTCTCAGCGGCGATAGCAGCATCTTTGGTGGCCAGTTCCCTTGTGAGCCTCTGTATCAGCTGCTCCTGCATTTCTGCGGCTGCCATGGCTCTTTTCAGTCTAGCGTGGGCTTGTATAAAACGTTTTGGGTTGTCTAAGCCGTCAAACTTAGGTGGTTGACCAAAACGGCGCATACACCTGCAAGTAGCTCAAAGTATGTGTGAGATTCAACTACCTAAGGCGCGAATGATAGCTTCCCCGGCAACGACGCCAATTTGTTGTAGGAGGAAATCGAGTATGCAAAATTAAATATAAATAATCACAGCAAACCAGATTCCGTCCCTTGCAACTCCCGATGCAGCAATGGGAAGTCAGGATTGATCCACGAGGAAGCGTGTCAGCGGATCCTAGGCAGCGGAGAAATCTCACATAAGTCGACAACAGTGGTCCTAGATCTCGAGTATAGCAACTTGACAGAAGATCAGACAGTTGAACACATCGCAGCAGCAAGCACAGACTCTCGTCGATCTCGACAAAGGCTACTCGAGATCGAGTACGGTCTTGGTCGACGTCGGCTTGGGTTTTGTCGAGCACCTGCACACAGAAGCTACGGTGATGCTGGATCGAGAATCAGTAACTCGAGATCGACCACAGTTGGTCGAGATTGAGTAGAGCAGAAACGTAAAACAAAAGAAAATAAAGAACAAATGCTTTGGGGATTCGAACTGAAATCTATGAAAAGGACTTCCAAGATTGGGGTTTCAATAACGATAACCAAGCATGCATAAGGCAGAAATAAAACAGATAATCATGTGAATCGCATCAAAGGACTAAGCTTTCGCCTTTTCCAACAATTAGACAGCTCTTTCAAGAAACCCTAATTGTCTCTACTGATTTTTTGTTTACAATCCAAGTTGTTAACATGGACCTCCATTAGATGGGTAATAAACATATAACAAGTAGTAGATGCTCAAAACATGATAAAAGTCGGATCTTTACCTCAAACACGCATGGCTATCGTCGGGCTCGCCCCAACCCTAGAAGTGGGTGGACTACTCGCGCTTCATCGCAATCTCAGACATTGATTGAAAAGAAACTAATTGCATTAAACCAAACTGAAGAAAGTACAAACCGAACAAAGCCAGATCACTCTCGCTCTCCTGCTCCACTCGACCTCTCTTTCTCTCTCTCTACTTCTCCTACTTACTTCTCCCTCTAAGTTGAATTGAATCTTGAATTAAATGATTAAAACTTAGCCCCATGGGCTTTATTTATAGGCTTCTAATCCTCTCTATTCAAGGATAGAATATCTCTATCTATATCTAAAACTTTACAGATAAATAAATGCAACAACATAATTAAATCTAAATAAGGGAATTATATCTAAAAAGGTCTTCAAGTGGTTTGATCTCTCTTCATGATGTAACTTGATAGAATCGGATAGAGTTCGGCAATCTTCGGCCCCAAGGAATCCAAATCCGAGTAAGACAGCTCACAACGCGTTATGCGGCTTCTGGAAAGTTCCTCGATCTCGAGGAAAGTTACTCGATCTCGAGTAGAATTGTAGTCGACTGGGCTGGCTCGACGTCTCGGCTAGCTGGTGCTCGACAGGGCTCGGATTCTGGCTCCTAGGCGTGGTCGATCTCGAGGAGGATTCCTCGATCTCGAATAGGGTGGCCTTATCGACTAGGTCTTCTCGGCAGCGTCGGGTAAATCTTCTCGATGTGCTCGGTCATGTCTCCTCGGCTTTATTGACCTTGGGTAACATAACTCAATCTCGAGTAAGTGTTCGGGCATGGTCGGGTTGTCTCTCCTTGGCATCCTCGGGTGGCCTTCTCGACTCCTGGTTGTCATTGAGGCTTTGTCGACATCGAGTAATGGTACTCGATCTCGAGTAGGTTGCTGGAGCTGGGTTGTTCGTCTTCAGCTTCTCGACATGATCCTCCTTGATTCTGGCAGGTGTCTAGACATGGCTTGTCGAGATCGACTAAGGCTTGTCGATGTCGAATAACTTTGAGCTTCTGGTTCTTGCTTCTTAGTTTTCTTCCGAAATGGTTCCATATTCGGCAATATTAAACAGAAACTTATGTAGATCTCCATTTCTGATAAATAAGCATATACTACATAAATTCGACATATTCCTAACCCAAAATATGCAAAATATATATAATATGGAACAAAAATATGTATAAAGGCATGGCTACTTTGGAGACATCACACGATCCCTGGCAACATGGGCTGAGGTAAGGAATGCATTTCTTAATAAATTCTTTCCTCCTGCCAAGACATCGCTCCTACGCCAGAAGATCACAACTTTCAAACAAAAGCATATGGGGAGCCGCTTGCTCGAGCATAGGATTGATACAAGGATCTATTGCGATCCCGCCCTACTCATGGGCAACCACCATATGTGATTCAGGAGATTTTCTACAATTCTCTTGATCTAGCCAACAAGGAAATGATCAATCAATATACTCAATATGAGTATCTAATGCAAACACCAGCAGAGGCATGGGCATCCATCGAACGACTCACCAACTTCGACAACACCTATGGGGCTCCTGCGAATTACGACGACAACGTCTATGCAAGTCCAACCCCAACCATGCCCTTATATGAGCCCTCCAGGGAGATTGATCCTGATGTCAAGGAGCAGTTCTACAAAGACCAAAACCGTAAGCTTCTTAAGCAAGTTAAATTTTTATCTATTAATCAACCCTGCATTGAATGTGGTTCACAACGGCACACCACCCCGGAGTGCCCACATACGGAGCAAGTCAGGCTGGCAGAAACTGATGAAGAGGTAGCTTACGCAAGGGGTCCCAATCTCTATATAGAGGACTAAAGGTTCTATCAACCACAGTGGAACCAAGGTACCCCTAGGAACTCCCCACCATATAGAACTCCAGGACAATCAGAGAGGGACCAGCGGAAAGATGATCTACAGATGATCCTCGACGAGATGAGGAGGAATCAGGCACAACAACAACAATCCACCAGCGCCATCCAGACTCAACTCCATAGCCTCAATACACGATTTAGGGAGATGGACATCTGGAAGAAGATCATGGAGACCCAAATGGGTCAACTCGTGCAACAAATCCCATAGCCAGCCGGAAAGCTCCCTGGGCATACAGACCCAAATCCCAAGGGGCAGAATGGACACGTTGCTGCAGTCCAACTAAGGAGCGGTCACCAACTGCACGAACTAGAGATCGGAGAAGAAAACGACGGCACTGGACAACAGGTCGATATTGACCCATCAGCGCTAGTAAACTCAATTCCGACTCCACCGGTCAATATCGAGCAACAATAGGTCGATATCGACCAACATATAGTCGATATCGACCAACCCACAGTCGATATCGAGTCACCTCCAGTCAACGTCGACCACTTTGCATCACCTCCGAAGGCTGATTTCGCTCTGAAACCAAAGAGGACGCTTCCATTCCCTTCCAAGGCGCTGAAAGATCCCACTGCGGGAAAGTTTAAACGCTTTATTAAGATGCTTCAAGAACTAAATGTTTCAATTCATTTTACATAAGTTCTTCAATAAATGCATGCATATGTCAAGTTCCTTAAGGAAATCCTTAACAACAAGCGATCCATCACAGAAATTGCCAGCGAATGCAAAATGATGGATTTCCCTGAGAAGCGACCTGGCACTGTAAGTTTTCTATAACTATGGGATTTGGACAACATAAATATGAGGCACTGTGTGATTTAGGAGCAAGCGTGAGCATCATGCCCTTATCAATCTGGTCAAAGGTAAAGATAGGAGCAATAGAGCCTGTGGATGCCAAGCTATACATGGCAAACAATACAGTGGTCATCCCTACAAGTATGGTTGATAATGTCCCTGTCCAGGTTGGTAAGTTCTATATTCCCGCCAATTTCCTTGTTATAGACTGTGCGGAAGATCCTACTTGCCCTATTATTCTTGGTAGACCTTTTCTAGCTACTGCAGATGCCAACATCAGCGTCAAAAAGCGATTGCTCACCTTCACGATAGGCAATGAGGTCTTGGACTTCTCTTTCGGCCCCACAAAGGAGAAGATCCCTTGGATAGAGGTAAAGAGCATTGGCACCAGTGAGGATGGAGATAAGCCTAGCCAAGCACTTAAGTATGGGGTCGCTGCATGTTGTGAGCCTAATTTGCCATGTTTTACACTTACTTTTATATCGATTTCTGCATGCATTTCATACATTTGGGTTAGAATGATACAGAATTTGTGTAGTTTATGTTTATTTACAATATATGGAGGTCTACACAAGTTTTTGGTTATATTTCGCAGAAAATCGGACGCACTTTTGAGCTTAAAGGAAACTCATGGAGAAGCTAAGAATGGTGCAGCTGGAGAAAAGACCATTTTCCACCATTCTTCGTTCTGAATCAAGCTTTGATGTCTTCATTAGAGTTGTAGCCCTCAAAAAGAGCTTTCCAACGCATGGTCATATGCGTCAATCCGATGAACGAGGACTCGGGAAAGTGCGTTTTAACAACAGAGCAGAAAGCTGAGAGAATTGTACTCGATCTCGGGTACACCTACTCGAGCTCGACAAAGGATGTACGAGCACACCTGGTCGAGCAGAGCTGATCGAGGACACTGAGCCAGAGCAACCTGACTCCCGGACCCTACTCGATCTCGAGGAGCCCTAGTCGAGATCGACCACACTTCGACGCCGTGTCCGGAGTCGACGAGCTGTGCCAAGTCGAGAAGCCGAAAACGGAGAAGTCGAGCACCACCTCTACTCGATCTCGAGGAAAGCTTGTCGAGATCGACGACACATGAGCCTAGATCCGAGCCATGTCAAGCAGAGCCACCCGAACAAGCCAGCCAGACGACGAATCCTACTCGATCTCGAGTAGAGCTGGTCGAGATCGACGAGCCGTGTCCGAGAGTCGTGTTACGCGGTTTGGCTATCCTACTCGGTGCGGGAATCCTTGGATCCAATTCTATCCAATTTGGCCGAGATCTATCAACATCCTACAAGTTCTATCTATGGAGAAGACATGGAAGATATTCTACCTATTTAGATTTATTTTTCCTTTTTAGATTTAATTTCTTTATGGCTTTTATTTATCATTAAGTCTTTTAGATATAATTTTAGATGTAGATAGATATTTCTATCCTTGATTAGCAAGGAATAGAAGGCTATAAATAAAGCCTTAGGGGCTTGTTTTTGATCATTCAGTTTCAGATACAATCAGTCAATTAGAGAGAGAAGTAGTAGTTAGAGAGAGAGAGCTTGTGGCGAGTGGAGTTGAGATACGATTTAGCTTCAAACGGTTGTAAGCTTTCTTTATTTAATTCAATGCAAGTTAGTTTCTTTTGTTATTTGATGTCTTTCTTGATGATGAAGAGTGAGTAGTCCACCCACTTCTGGGGCTGGGGTGAGCCCAACGGTGACCATGTGAGGTGATGCGGTAAAGGTCAGATCTTGTTGTGCGATTCGTCTTCTATCCCTATGAGCATGATTCTTTTGTGAAAGTTGAAGGTGATCCTTGTTTGTATTATTGAAGCGAAAGTGATCTTAATGCAACTTGGGTTAATTATGTGAAAATGGTTAGTAACAATTAGGGTTTATGCGAAAGCCTCTATATGTCTATTTGTTAATAACGAAAGTTATTTTGATGGAAAGCATGATCTTTTATGCCTTTATGTGTTACTTTGCATGGTTATCGTTGTGGTGTTGATACCCTGGCTTTGGAAGTCTTTTATTATATTGATTTATTTCGTCGGAATTCTGAGTTTTGGGTTCGAAGATTTGCAATTTACGTTTTCTGCGTTTTTACTCGATACAGAGGAGAGCCTCGTCGATCTCGAGTAGACACTGGTCGAGATCGAGTTGGCTCTTGTCTACATCGAGTTGTCTGTTTGGTTTCTGTTTGCTGTTGTCGATCTCGAGTGCCCTTTTGTCGAGATCGAGTGCTTCTGTTTTGCTTTGTTTTTTACTTTCGTTTGCTATTTTCTGTCTTTGCTTTTGTTTCTGCTTTGCTTTGTCTTTTCTTTCTTTGTTTTTGTCTTCTGTCTACTATTCTGTCTGTGAGATCTATCTGCTTCCTGAGATCTGCTGACGTGCTTCCTCGTGGATCGATCCTGACAACCTTCTACTATAACGGGAGGAAGTCTTGTAATTATTTGCTGAGACAGGGTAGTCAGTCTGAACTCTATTTTATATTTATTTCATACTTGACCATCCTCCTGCAACAACAAATTGGCGCCGTTGCCGAGAAGGGCTATCATTCGCGCCTTAGGTAGTCAGTTCTCACTTTTTCCTTGAGTTACTTCGCAGGTGTATGCGCCGTTCTGGTCAACCACCTGAGTTTGACGGATTAGACGAACCAGAGCGCCTCCTACACATCCGAGCTAAACTGCAAAGAGCCATGGCTGCCGCAGAAACACAGGAGCAGCTGATTGTGAGGCTTACAAGGGAACTAGCCGCTAAAGATGCTGCTATTGATGCTGAGAAAGCAGGAAGGGAACAAGCAGAAGATGAGCTTGCCCTCTACCCAACCACTGCAGAGGATTACATGCACCCGACTCTCATCGTGCATGAATCGGCCATTCTAATCTCTGAAAACAACTATGAAATTCGCACTCAATTCCTTATTGAAATTAAAAATCATGCATTTCATGGTAGATTTAATGAATGCCCGTTACGCCATATTACCAACTTTACTGACATGTGTCGTACTCTTTCTGAAGGTACCACCTTGGAGTACATCCTGATGAAAGCTTTCCGTTGGTCTTTGGATGGGCTTGCACTAAAATGGTTAGAAGGGCTGAAACCACGATCTCTCACGACATGGGCTCAGGTGAAATAAGAGTTTTTGAACAAATTCTTTCCTCCTGCAAAGACAGCACTCCTGCCCCAAAAGATCACATCTTTCAAACAGCAGCTTGGGGAGATACTGGCAAAGGCATGGGAACGCTATAAGGATCTGTTGCGATCATGCCCTACACATTGACAGCAACCCTGCGTAGTTCAAGAGATCTTCTTCAATTCTCTAGAATTGGCTGCAAAGGACAGAATCAACACTTATACTCACTATGAGTATCTGACAATGTCGCCTGCTGACGCATGGGCTGCTCTCGACAAGCTGACCAACTATGATAACAAGTATGGGACTCCATTCAACTATGAGGAGAACCCCTACGCCAGGCCAACACCATCCATGCCCTTATATGAGCCCCCTAAGGAAATAGATCCAGATGTTAGGGAGCAGTACTACAGAGACCAGAATGGGAAGCTCCTCAAACAAGTAAAGTATCTTTCTGTCAACCAGCCTTGTATTGAATGCGGATCACAGAGGCACACCACTACTGAGTGCCCACACACAGAGCAAGTCAGGCTGGCAGAACACCATGAAGAGGCAGCTTACGCAGGGGGTCCCAATCGCTACATGGGGGACCAAAGATCTCAGCAACCACAATGGAACCAAGGTGCCCCTAGGAATTCCCCGCCCTACAGAGCTCCAGGACATCCGGAAAAGAAAAAGGATGACCTACAGACTATCTTAGAGGAAATAAGGAAGAATCATACAGAAACTAGGCAATCCTTCAACTCAGTCTACACTCAGATTCAGGGCGTCAACTCTAGGCTTGGGGAGATTGTTATATGGCGGAAAATAGTTGATACACAGATCGGCCAGCTAGCAGCAGGAGTCCCCAGACAGACAGGTTCACTCCCAGGATCTTCAGAACCAAATCCCAAGGGAAAGACCGGACACATCGCTGTTGTAAAACTCATAACCGGCCATCAACTGCAAGAGCCAGAGATCGGAAAGCAGCAGGACGAAAGAGAACAACAACTCGATATCGACCAGACCTTGGTCGATATCGACAAGAGGCAACTCGATATCGAGGAAGGTCAACTCGATATCGACAACACAGTGAAACAACATTCGTCTGCACAGCACAGCAACTCGACATTGAGGAAACTAGTCGATATCGAGGAGCCCCAAGTCGACGTCGAGAAAGCTGCAGCACCTCCGGCGTCTGGTCTGGCTCCGAATCAGAAAAAGAAGTTGCCTTTCCCCACAAAATCTCTAAAGGACCCAACAGAGAAAAAGTTTCAACGCTTCATCAAGATGCTTCAGAAGCTCAACGTCACCATTCCCTTCACAGAGGCTCTCAATGAAATGGCATCCTATGTCAAGTTCCTGAAGGAGATTCTGATCAAAAAGCGATCAATGGCTGAGATTACAGAGGAGTGCAACCATTTGGACATACTAGAGAAAAGGCCGGATCCAGGTAAGTTTGCTATAACCATTGGATTTGGTCCACGTAAAATTAATGCTTTATGTGATCTTGGAGCTAGTGTGAGTATAATGTCTTTAACAATTTGGTCCAAGATTAAGATAGGTGCCCTAGAGCCTGTGGATGCTAGACTTTACATGGCCAACAACACGGTGGTCATTCCAACAGGCATGGTAGACAATGTGCGAGTACAAGTAGGTAAATTCTTTCTCCATGCTGATTTCTTAGTTGTTGATATGCAAGAAGATCCTGCTTGTCCAATTATTCTAGGAAGACCCTTCTTGGCAACGGTGGATGCCAACATAAGCGTGAGGAAAGGAGTACTCACCTTCAACATCAGCGATGAGGTAATTGAGTATTCCTTTAATAAAACTGAAAGGCATACAGGTCTAATGGAAGAGGTCAAATCTATCTTAGCTGGCTACATCACTTGCGGGGAACCTAAAGTACGAAATATGACCCCTGAGGAGTTGGAAAAGAGGGACATGGAGGCCCAGGTGGAGGAGAACATGGCAATCCTAAAGGAGAACACGGAAAATCCAATCGACACGGACCAAGGTATGTCGTTGGACTAACTATTTTTCGGATGCCTTGACAGGAACCAAGTATGGGGTCAAGATCGACTAAGACTCCTCGACATCAAGGACCCTAGTCGATCTCGACCAAAACCAGGAGCCCCCACCAGCACCAGCATCGTCGAGCAACAACACTGAAGTGCCAGGCTCCTCGATCTCGAGTAAGGTACTCGAGATCGACCACCCCTCTGCTGTCTCAGCTTCGCCTTCCTCGACGCTAAAGACTCCAGAACCTAAAACCTCGTCGAGATCGGCTACGCTAGTCGAGATCGACCAAGATCCTCGGGCACCTGCTTCCTCGACGCTGAAACCACCAGATAGGCCAGGCTACTCGATCTCGACCAGGCTTGTCGAGATCGACCAACACCCACCCTCCCCAACACCTGTTCCATCGACGATGAAGCCACCAGACGAGCCAGCCTACTCGAGATCGACCAAGGTGGTCGAGATCGACCAGCCCTCCCCTCCACCAGCTTCTGCATCCTCGAGCAGCTCACCACCAGAACCTGCAGACTCGTCGAGATCAACCAAACATTGTGGTCTCCGATTCCGTCTCTGCGAAGGTAAGCCAAGGTATGGATCTTTCTTCTCCTATTTCCATTAAAAGATTTATCTATACATGGGAGAGGTTTGCCTTAGTATGTGCGCTTGTGTAGGATATCCATTGATGAGGCCAAGGAATATGAAGTTGGAGACAAACTCTATGTCTCTAAATCAAAGGATCATTGGTTCCCTAACAAATTCAACAAGAAAAGGATGGGACCTTTTGTGGTGAACAAGATCCACTCTGGAGGATTACAGTTGATGGACAAGAATGAAGTCCTATTTGAAGCCCAAGCTACATGGGCCCTGCAGATGCCACCTTGAGCATAAATGGAAAGTCGGCCTAGCGACTATAAAATCTAGAGCTTGTACATAGACATTTATTTTAGGGACTTTTTGGACATTGTTTTGCTTGTTTTTGGTTTTGGAACATTTTTAGTTTTTCAATTGTGGGTATATGTCTTCTGCACTTTTCAGGACCATGGATGAGCCATATTCATACTCGGCCCAAGCGATTCTTTTATGCAATATTGAGAGGCTCTGCACACCTGTCTAGTGAGTCTCTTTCTTTACCCTTATTTTTATACAGTGAGGACACTGTAATGTTTAAGTATGGGGTGGGGGAAGGGCTTACTTCATGCATAATTGCCATATTTGACATTATGTGTGCATTATTTCTTTGAATTGATACATGGCTATTTTGGAATGCATTATTGATTTATGTGCTTATATGCATGTTTTCCAAAGTTTAGAAAAAATGACCCCCATTAAAATTTTTGAATAATGTCATGGAAGCTTTATTGATCTCGACGATGCAAAATTGGATTCGTTAGAGATATAGCATGAAATTGCCTAGTAAATGGAAGTCACAATGAAGTGCATATTTTCTTGAAAACCATGAAAGGATGTAAAATTTGAAGTTGCTTTTGACATGTTGCATGATAAGATGATGGAGGACTTTATATATCCATATAATGCTCATATTTTGAAATCCTAGCCTTACTTATGCTTATGAATTACACAAAAGCCATAATATGCCTTATTTCATATTTGC
This sequence comes from Persicaria tinctoria, assembly GCA_037127255.1. Classification (NCBI taxonomy): domain Eukaryota; kingdom Viridiplantae; phylum Streptophyta; class Magnoliopsida; order Caryophyllales; family Polygonaceae; genus Persicaria; species Persicaria tinctoria. The sequence continues at coordinate 31,774,996 of JBANSL010000012.1, read as the reverse complement.
TCCACATGATCTAAATATTGCCATTCTTTACCTTATCCGGGGATTATGTTAAGAATGATGTTACATTATGGAGATGTTATATGGTGTTTGTGTTGTTGTTATCATATTTGGAGTATGGCGGGAAATTGTTTGAAATTATGGAATAATTTAATGAGTGAAAGAAAATCCAATCACCTCAGGAGATAAAGGTAGATTGACCCTGCTCTCTGAGATAATAGTTTGGAGAGATGGGACACACAAGGTGAGGAGTCCAAAGCACTAAGTATCTGGGGCCATTCATGACACCCATGTTTGCGACTCGAGAGAAGGTAGTGCTGAGGTTAGAGAGGTAAAAGCATTATTATTGATAAAAGCAATATGAAAGGTGATGAATCTTATGAGAAAGAATGTGGTATGAAAGTCAATTTGGAAAGTACTCAATTTTCCCGGATCATTAACACCATATTGCCAAATATAGCCCACCTTTAGCCTTTTACCAATCTACTCATTATAGAGCTTAAATTAAAGTCCTCTTGATTATTAATGCTTTGTCACATAAATTGTTTTGCATAACCCTCCTTTTATGAGTAGATGTTGCCTTTGTATATTTGCACATGCATGGATCTGTGACATTAGTACCTTTTCGAGGATGGTAATTGATTGCAGGGTTATATAAGAATGAATCTAATATGTTGAGAGTATTGATTTCTTCCCCTGAATGACAATTAAAAGTATTGCTTGGGGACAAGCAAGCTTAAGTATGAGGTGTTTGTTGTGAGCCTAATTTGCCATGTTTTACACTTACTTTTATATCGATTTCTGCATGCATTTCATACATTTGGGTTAGAATGATACAGAATTTGTGTAGTTTATGTTTATTTACAATATATGGAGGTCTACACAAGTTTTTGGTTATATTTCGCAGAAATCGGACGCACTTTTGAGCTTAAAGGAAACTCATGGAGAAGCTAAGAATGGTGCAGCCGGAGAAAATGCCATTTTTTACCATTCTTCGTTCTGAATCAAGCTTTGATGTCTTCATGAGAGTTGTAGCCCTCAAAAAGAGCTTTCCAACGCATGGTCATATGCGTCAATCCGATCAATGAGGACTCTGGAAATGCATTTTAACAACTGAGTAGAAAGCTGAGAGAACTGTACTCGATCTCGAGTACACCTACTCGAGCTCGACAAAGGCTGTCCGAGCACACCTGGTCGAGCAGAGCTGATCGAGGACACTGAGCCAGAGCAACCCGACTCCCGGACCCTACTCGATCTCGAGGAGCCCTAGTCGAGATCGACCACACTTCGACGCCATGTCCGGAGTCGACGAGCTGTGCCAAGTCGAGAAGCCGAAAACGGAGAAGCCGAGCACCACCTCTACTCGATCTCGAGGAAAGCTTGTCGAGATCGACGACACAGGAGCCTAGATCCGAGCCATGTCGAGCAGAGCCACCCGAACAAGCCAGCCAGACGACGAATCCTACTCGATCTCGAGTAGAGCTGGTCGAGATCGACGAGCCGTGTCCGAGAGTCGTGTTACGCGGTTTGGCTATCCTACTCGGTGTGGGAATCCTTGGATCCAATTCTATCCAATTTGGCCGAGATCTATCAACATCCTACAAGTTCTATCTATGGAGAAGACAAGGAAGATATTCTACCTATTTAGATTTATTTTTCCTTTTTAGATTTAATTTCTTTATGGCTTTTATTTATCATTAAGTCTTTTAGATATAATTTTAGATGTAGATAGATATTTCTATCCTTGATTAGCAAGGAATAGAAGGCTATAAATAAAGCCTTAGGGGCTTGTTTTTTATCATTCAATTTCAGATACAATCAGCCAATTAGAGAGAGAAGTAGTAGTTAGAGAGAGAGAGAGCTTGTGGCGAGTGGAGTTGAGAGTTGAGAGACGATTTAGCTTCAAACGGTTGTAAGCTTTCTTTATTTAATTCAATGCAAGTTAGTTTCTTTTGTTATTTGATGTCTTTCTTGATGATAAAGAGTGAGTAGTCCACCCACTTCTGGGGCTGGGGTGAGCCCATCGGTGACCATGTGAGGTGATGCGGTAAAGGTCAGATCTTGTTGTGCGATTCGTCTTCTATCCCTATTAGCATGACTCTTTTGCGAAAGTTGAAGGTGATCCTTGTTTGTATTATTGAAGCGAAAGTGATCTTAATGCAACTTGGGTTAATTATGTGAAAAGGGTTAGTAACAATTAGGGTTTATGCGAAAGCCTCTATATGCCTATTTGTTAATAACGAAAGTTATTTTGATGGAAAGCATGATCTTTTATGCCTTTATGTGTTACTTTGCATGGTTATCGTTGTGGTGTTGATACCCTGGCTTTGGAAGTCTTTTATTATATTGATTTATTTCGTCGGAATTCTGAGTTTTGGGTTCGAAGATTTGCAATTTACGTTTTCTGTGTTTTTACTCGATACAGAGGAGAGCCTCGTCGATCTCGAGTAGACACTGGTCGAGATCGAGTTAGCTCTTGTCTACATCGAGTTGTCTGTTTGGTTTCTGTTTGTTGTTGTCGATCTCGAGTGTCCTTTTGTCGAGATCGAGTGCTTCTGTTTTATTTTTTTCTTTACTTTCGTTTGCTATTTTCTGTCTTTGCTTTTGTTTCTGCTTTGCTTTGTCTTTTCTTTCTTTGTTTATGTCTTCTGTCTGCTATTCTATCTGTGAGATCTATTTACTACCTGAGATCTGCTGACGTGCTTCATCGTGGATCGATCTTGACAACCTTCTACTACAACGGGAGGAAGTCTTGAAATTATTTGCTGAGACAGGTAAGTCAGTCTGAACTCTATTTTATATTTATTTCATATTTGACCATCTATCCTCCTGCAACAACACTGCACTCGATGTTGAGTCATCTGACTCGATATCGACTGACTCTCAGCGCAAAGATTTCTGTTTTGGGCATGAAAAGGTAAGCTCAGGTACAAATTTTGCCTCTCCTTTGTCCATTATTAATAATTTTAAAGGGCCACAACCACAAGCACCCTGGCGAGCTAACTTGCGCATGCAGGATTAGGACTAGAAAGAAGATGAAGGAAGGCAAAGGATTCTATGCGAACAACAACTTATCAGCGGAGCTTGCATACTACAATTAGGACCTAGATGATCTGGGAGAAGGGCCAGGCACAAGAGGGCCCCACATTGAAGGTTCCTAAGCACAAACGCAGAAGTCGGCCTAGCGACTCTAAAATCTAGAGCATGTACATAAAACTTTTAAATTTTAGGACTTTAAAAATTTTGGTTTTGGTTTTGAATACTTCATATGGAAAGTCTTGTCTTCGTGCGAAAACTAACAATTTGCAGGTCGAAAAACGGAGATCGAATGGAATTGTCGGGACAACCTGGTCGATATCGAGTAAGACTACTCGATATCGACCTCTGAGGCGATTTCGACCAGAAGGAGAGGACAAAGAGGAGAGTCGATATCGACTATATATACTCGATATTGAGTATGTTGGTCGATATCAACCTTAGCCACCCGATTTCGACCATCAAAACACTAGGAATCTGACGAATTGCAGACGATATCGAGTTACCATTGGTCGATATCGACTTATGGCAATCGACTACAACCTGATTTCGACCCTATAGAGCGTTATTCGGTGAGTTCCTTCCTTTACCTTTATTTTATTTTATTTATACAGTGGGGACACTGTATATTCTGAGTATGGGGTGGGGGAAAAGCTCATTATCATTATTTTAAAATATATTCTTGACTTTGGTACTACATGGTGAATTTTGGGTAAATTTTTAATTTTTATGCTTAATTGATAAACCCAACGTTTGTTGTATGAGACATCTCCCAAGGCTTGTAAATTGTTTAAATAAATAGTGTCATGGAAGGTTTAATTGAACTCAACGATGCAAAATTAGATTCATTAGAGATATAACATGAAATTGCCTAGTAAAGGGAAGTCACAATGAAGTGCATTATTTTCTTGAAAACCATGAAAGAAGGTAAAATTTGAAGTTGCTTTTGACATGTTGCATGATAAGAGGATGGATGACTTTATATTTCCATATAATGCTCATATGTTTATATTCCCTAGCCATACCTATGTTTATGCATTACAAAAGCCATATTTATGCCTTATTTAATATATTGCTCCACATGATCTAAATATTTCCATTCTTTACCTTATTTTCCTATCCGGGGATTATGTTGAGAATGATGTTACATTATGGAGATATTATATGGTGTTTGTGTTCTTGTTATCATATATGGAGTTTGGTAGGAACGTTTGAAATATATGGAAAATTTAATGAGTGAAAGAAAATCCGGTCACCTCATGAGATAAAAGGTAGATCGACCCTACCTACGTTGAGATAAAAGTTTCGCAGGATGGGACACTAATGTGAGGAGCCCAAAACACTATGTATCCAAGGCCATTCATGACACCCATGTTTGCCACTCGCGAGAAGTCAGTGCTGATGTTAGAGAGGTAAAAACGTTATATTGAAAAAAAAAAGCAATGAGCGATTGAGTGAAAGGTGAGAAATATCAAAGGAAGAAGGAATGTGGAAATAAAATTTGGAAATTACTCCATTTCCCCATATTATTAGCACCACATGGCCAAAAATTGCCCACCTTAAGCCTTTTACCAAATCTACTCCTTATTGAGCTTAATTAAAGTCCTCTTGATTATTGTTGCTTTGTCACTTATGTAATGTTTTGCATAACCCTTCTTTTGTGAGTAGATGTTGCTTTTATTGCACATGTACGGATTTGTGGCATTAGTACCTTTTCGACGATGGTAATTGATTGCAAGGACATATAAGGATGAATCTATGATGTTGAGAGTTTTGAATTCTTCCCCTGAATGACCATCCAAGTTATTGCTTGGGGACAAGCAAGCTTAAGTATGGGGTGATTTGATGTCCATGATTTATGATATGTTTTTATATCTATTTTATCTCCTTATTCTATCATTTTATATATTTTGGGTTAAAATAGTACAGAATCTATGTAGTTTATGCTTATTTTCCAAATTATGGAGTCTACACTAGTTTCTGTTGAATTTCGCAGAAATCGGACGCACTTTGGAGCCTAAAGGAAACTCATGAAGAGGCTAAGGAAGAGCACATGATGAAGCAGCGGGAGAAAATGCCACTTTTCGCCATTTATCATTCTGAATCAAGTTCTGATGTCTTCATGAGAGTTGTATCCCTCGGAAAGAGCTTTCCAACCCATACTCATAGGCATCAATCGGATGAGAGAGGACTCGGGAAAGTGCGTTTCAAGACGGAGTAGAATGTTGAAAGCTGAAGATTGGTCGATTTCGACCATAATTGGTCGATATCGACTAAGAGGTAGTCGATATTCCCAGACAGACTCAACATGGACCAGCAGACACGAAGACGGAAAAAGCACAACTCGATATCGACGTACATAACTCGATATCGACCAAAGGTCAACTCGATATCCCTTGCCAGCAGAGTGAATATCGAGTGATCAGAACCGAAGCCGAGCAACATAACTCGATATCGACCAACTTTTGTCGATATCGACCAAACCTTAGCGTCGACTACGAAGTCGATTCCGAGACCTATGAAGATATTCCGAGTTGATGATTCCTTGCACATGAATACTTGAGATATTTTATCTTTTTTATCTTTCGATCTATTCTAAGGGTGGAACATTTAATTACCCTTTAGAATTTATCTAGTTTACCAAATTAGATTTATTTATTTCCAAGTAGGATCATATCTTTAGATATATGATAGATATTCCTTACCTTGATTAGTAAGGATTAAGGCCTATAAATAAAGTCCATGGGGCTAATTTTTAGGAATTCCAATTTACGCACAAGAGAAGAGTATGAGAGTTAGGAGAGAGAGCTTGGATCCGAGAGGTGTTGTGTCCGGTGAGAGAGGATTTGGCTTCGATCGGTTGTAAGCTTTATTTTATTTTGTTAATGCAAGTTATTTTCCTTTTATTATTGATGAGTTTTCCTATGATGAAGAGCGAGTAGTCCACCTACTTCTAGGGTTGGGGTGAGCCCGACGATAGCCATGCATGTTTGAGGTAAAGATTCGACCTTTATTGTGTTTTGATCATCCACTGCCTTTTATATGTTTATTACCTATTTAATAGAGATTCAGGTTATCAACTTGGATTATAAAAATAAAATTGGTAGATACAATTAGGGTTTCTTGAAAGAGTTGTCTAATTGTTGGAAAAGGCGAAAGCTTGATCCTTTGATGTGATTGCATGATTATTTCTCTTTATCTTGCCTTATGCATGTTTGGTTATCGTTGTCGCAAACCCCGGTCTTGGAAGTTTTCTTTTACATTGTTTATTTCGAAATCCGTGAACTTTAGTTTTTGTTATGTTTCTGCGTTAGACTCGATATCGAATTATATTGGTCGATATCGAGTCTTCTAGTCGACCGATAGTCTTCTGAGCCGGTCGATACTGGGTACTGATTTGGTCGATATTGAGTTGCACTTGGTCGATATCGACTTTTGCTAGTTTTTTCCTCTGGAGGTTCAGAAAGAAATCGACGAGGATTGGTCGATGTCGACCCACCAATGGTCGATATCGAGTAACTTGGCCGAAATCGACTGACGCCGCAGAAACCAGAAATCGACTGAAATTGGTCGATATGGAGTTATATTGGTCGATATCGAGTAATATCCTTGGAATCGAAATCCGACGTGAGATTCGCCTACTACCTAAGATCCGCTAACACTCTTCCTCGAGGATCGATCCTGACTTCTTGTTGCTACATCGGGAGGGAGTCTTGTAATTATTTGTGTGGGCACGAATCTGATTTGATTTATAGTATTATTTATTGAACTCGATTTCCTCCCTAAAACAGGACACCACTCGCCCCCGCGAGATCTTCGTGCCCGCAAGGGGTCTCGTGGCCGTGAGAAATCTCGCGCCAATGAAACACCTTGTCGCGGCCATGAGTCGAGGATCCCCTAGGGCATCCCAGATGGGCTCACTTGCCGCCATGGAACAACCCTTCGCAACCGCGAGTTAGAACCCTCAAGGCTTGTTCTAACTCGCGACAACGAGTCCAGACCCGAATCGGGGAATCAAGCCTTTTCTCGGCCTTGTTTGTTGTTTTTAGGTCTTCCCCCTTTACCCAATTTTTACCTTGAGTTACAGAAACATGTTAGAACCAAATTCAAACATAAAAATCGAGGGAGAGAGGTATTTCTCACCCAAACTCTTCTTTTCTTCTCTGGGGTAGCTTGAGGGAAATTCCGAGCTCGTTCCTTCTGGATCTTCTCGTTGGGTGGGAAGGCATTAAGAGGGTTAAAGATACTAACTTTGGGAGGTTGGAGGAGAAAAGAGAGGGAATAAAGCTCTTACCCTTGTTAGACCAAAAGTGGATAAATTGGACTCCAGGGCTTCCTTCTCGATCTTCCGGGCTGGTGAATGCCTCCAAATGGCTTCTTGGAGTTCAATGGAAGATGGAGCAACATTTGGCATGTTTGGCTTCCAAGGAGGAAGAGAGGTGGAGGTGTGGGTGGAGCTTGAAGCTCTCGAACACCAAGGGAAGGAGATGGGGGAAAGGTGGCGTTTGATGGTGTTTGGGGTGGTGGGAGATGGCGGCAGCAGGGGCTGCTTGTGGTGGCGGCACAAGGTGAGAGGAAGAGAGAGATGGGTTGTGTTTTTAGGGTTTGTATCTTCAAACTTGGGATGAGACTTGCTTTAGGTTTTCATGTGTTTGGGGTTTTGTGTGAATGAGTGAAATGGGTACGCTTGCCTCTCTTAAAGATGAGATGGATGAGAGATGTGGATGGATAAGAAGGGTGTTGTCTCATTCCAAATCAAGGGTTAGCAAGGTATTGAGAAGAGAAAAGGCACTTGTGCGTGTCTCTCTCTCGCAATTAGATTTTGAAAATCCGAGAATCAAGGTTGCCATGCCAAGTTAGTTTTCAAAATATTATTTAGTCTATTCAGGTTGTGCCAAGCTCAAAGCAAATTTGTAGACTCAATTGATTATAAGGTCGAGCTTCTTTTGCCAAAATTTCAGTCTATTCAGGTTGTGCCAAGCAAGGAGAAAGAAGCCTGAAATTTGATCAATAACAACGACAAAAACAACAACCACCCCAGCATATCTCGCCACCAAGCAGGGTCTGGGGGTCTAGTACCATTTCCCCAAAAAAGTGTTATGTCCCAACCATGATTTATGTGAAATTGAATGGAAAAGTAAGAGATTAAGGAAGGAATTAGGGAAGAAGGAGTTTAGGGTTAGAGAAAGAGTTTAGGGAAAGGGAGATAGATGAAGGGTTTAGGGAGAAAAGAGTAATTTGGTTTTCATTATTCAATTCATGAAATTCCATATTACACAACAAATGTATTTATAAGACCCATATAACCTATACATGACATTACCCACCCCTTATAAAAGCTTTGTCCTCGAAGCTTTATATACAAATCAAAACCTAATGGTAACTACTAGCAATTTAACATAACCAAAATCATAAAACTAACAGCGAATTGCTAGACATTTACAGAGTGGGACTTATCCTGTCTTTGGTGGGAGACTCCATGGCTAACCACTCTCCTACACTTGTACTTGTACACACCCCATTGTGTCAATACTCATCAGGCTATAGTCAACAAGTTCATGGCAGCTTCCCATCACTCCCCATATTAAATTGCACCATTCAAAGCTACAATGCAATTGATCCCATAGGTCTTCCTGTAGAGCCACCATGCCCATGTCACATACTATAAGCAGTGGTTGATCAGCCCAAAATTCAAAACTCCAAGATGCGTACACCACATCTCCTTTTGAAGTACCCACTTTGTCCTCCAAATGAAGATGACCTTTACTGGATGAAACCCAAACCTAACAAAAAATTTGTAATTTCACTTTTGAACAATCAATTGCAAAATCAAAAGGCATTGCTTCAGCTTTTGCATCATTTGTAGCTATTGTAGGTCATGGAAAACAATTGAAATTTGCAACCTCCACTCTCCATTTTAGGCTTTCACAAATCAATACCAACAATAACTCGTCTTCTACACTTGCCTCAATTAAACCACTTCAACCACTAAACCAGCTATGGCATTGACCTGTGGTTACTGTATCATCAAAACTGTGATTCTTGGAAGCTTTCCGTGACAAAGAACATATGTACTTGCAGTCAAACATTACACAAGCTCGATCAAATCCCTCGTTATGCTGGCAACAATAACGATGTTCTACTATGGTGTCCATTGTAGCAGCTCCCATGTAGCCTCATCTTCTTGAAAGTAGTCTCACCACCTCCACCTGGATCAAATATTCGAATGCAATCGAAAGTCCCATACAGAGCCGATCACCATTCAACACCACACCTATTTCTCCTGTTCACTATCGTTGGATCAAATCCACCCGGGTCGAAAATAGTTCTCACGTTCCTGGCCAGTCCAGCATCAGAATCACTCTTGATCATCCAAGGGCAATTAACAATTGTTTATTTTCCTCTATCATAAGGCCTAGTGCGTGTACCGTGCTCCTATTCCCCCACACAAATCGCAGCTAGTGGCCTGCACCCGGTAAAATCTAAGCCCCTATCATTCACTTCTAACCATGTCACTAACCCAACTTCCCTTGTAGACATTTCTACAAACAGATTGTGTACATTAAGTAAACAATCAATTGAGTTTACCCAAGAATCAGTCTTGCTAACCTTCTTGGAATTTGCTATCCTAATTTCAATCAACTCAATCAAGAGATTCACCAAGTCAGCCAATTCCTTGAATGCACTGTGACCATCCATAGCCTTAGAGGAATGGGCATTTACCTTGAAACAGAGGTGACGTTCGTTATCATTTTCACCAACCACCACCTGTGGTGATGGCATAACCGACTCCGAGATCGTATCCCGGCGAAGCTCCTCACCCTCTTCAATTGTTGCCAGATGTGACTTCCTCCAATAGCTGGATTCTTGGGTCGGTTCTTCTATCGGAAGTTCGATCTCTTCCCGAAACCTTTGAACCCCATACAAGCCTTGACCCAGACCAACCACATCCACACTGTTGTCCAACGTCTGCACTTCATTATTGTCATCGACGAACTTGGTTTCTGCACTATCAAGAACAATCGGCTTCGATCTCGTCATGAAAGACTCCGTAAAACCCTCATTTTCGCTAGCCAAATCCTCTCTAATTTGCCGCTTCGATGCTTTAACTTCTTCCGGCGTTGCTGCTTCTACTTTTGTCTCATCCCGTCGGCTTTCTGTTGCGATTGCAATACAAGGGAAAGCAACCGGGTGCATTCCGAACTGAACCTTGATTTCATTTACGATCTTGAAAAAGCGGCGATCCCATTTTTTGATATGCGATTTGGCGTTCGATTCGGCGTCGTTCATCCGTGATTCGCCTTCGTTCATCCCACTCTCGTTGGCGGTCGTCCCACTTTCGCTGGTTTTCTTCTATGAATTGCTGACTTTCTTCTTGGAGGTGTTTGTACCATTCCTCGACCGCCATGTGTGATCACCCACCACCAGACAAATCCAATTTTTAGACCGGAACCACAATTTCAACGAAAAATCAAAGAATTAGTCGGAGAAATCGACCGCTCTGATACCAATTTGTTATATCCTTGGTGGATTATAACCAAACACAATGGAGATTGATGAGAAAAAGGAAGAGATTAGGGAAGAAGACGATGAATTACGGAAGAACGTAAAGGAAAAGGTAAAGTAAGGGAAGAATTAGGGATAGAGAAAGAGATAGAGTAAAGGTAGGGTGAAAAAGGGTAATTGACATTTCATTATTTTCTATGATGTCTCAATTACAACTAAGGGTGTGGTTATATACACCACAAATCCAAAGGCTGAAATTGCACGTCCTTAAGGACGTGCAAGCCTTATGACTAATTAACTTTAAAAAAAAATTAATTAACCCATATTAATCATGCACGTCCTTAAGGACGTGCATGATGTGTATATAGCCAACACGTACAACTAATAAGGGTATTTATACTAATACCCATATACATGATATTACCTTCCCCTTAGAGAAGCTTTGTCCTGAAAGCTTACAAAACAATCACAAAACTAACAAATCACTAAACTATAACACTAACACATACTGAATGAAAAGGGTACATGGTGTGATGTTCCTGAATTAAGAGATATAAGCACAATTGCTAATGTAATTGAAATTTAGAAACAAAATCAAGCCATAGTTCTCACAATTGTCCCATTAAAGTAATTGTCTTCAAGTTGAGTTTGGCTACCATGCACCTGTCTTCAAATAATGTCTTCACAACTGACTTCATGCTGACCCAATTCACTCTTTCATAGTACAATTCATTTGTAGTTGTTGAAAGTTTATGACATCAGCTTTCCTACACGACAAAGCTCATGCTACACAACCGTCCTTGTAGCCCAAAGGAAGCCTCTGTATACAACTACAATGTGGTCAAGAAGGTAACTTCACTTGTTCTTGAAGTGCTTCCAACATCCCACATTACACAGCTACACTTGTAGGCATTGATTGGCTACACTCCTTCTGAATTACAACCTGAATGCACTGCTTGAAAACCACCAATCTTCCTCTTCTATATGGAAATGAGGTCTCTCTGTCCACTAACACCCATAGCACATCTAAAACCATTTGTACAACACCAACAAAGGTAGCAAATGAAACCAAAATCAGACGATCTTTGATGTATTTAAGAATAGACAATGAGCAGTGACGGTCCCTCCTAAATAAAAAACAAAGGTGACGGTCAAGGCTGGTTTCACCCCATGAACAGCACGAGGCCCTGCTTTCTCGAGGCCTACTCGCCCTCTATCAAATGGCATCAAATTTGAACAAACTTGAATGAACTGACCAAACAAAATAACACTATCAATTGAGTTAAGACCAAACTGTTTCGACAAAACCTTGTCGACCTTCTTGCATTCATTAATCTCCCAATCTCTGACCTCAAAACTACCACCAGGGTCGAAAATAATCGAAAATTAGCAACTATGTGTCTTCCCTGACTGAATTGGAGATACATTGATCCTAATACCTCTTAGAGGCATTTTCCCAAACACTTGGTATGCACATTTAGTTTCAGTCACGCTAATTGGAACCTCATCACATTCAAATACTACACAGATCTCTTTGATAGGCAGTTCAACAAACAATTGATCCATTGAACTCACCTTATAATCAGTCTCCTTAATCTTGACTGACTCATGCATTAGACTAGGCAATTCATCCACTTTCTTCGGTTCAACTTCAACAATCTAAGCTAAAGGAATAGAAATTACCTTGGTACGCTGGAGATTAGTTTGAAGATCTTCCTGACAATTGATAAGGTGCTGATTCGAGTTTTTGATTGGCTCGTCCCGTACAAACTCAGATTCATCCTCAAGAACCCGATATGGCTTTTCCATATGAGACTCTAGGTGCATCTGGAGCTTTCGATCGATACTCCCTGGTAAATCTCTGACCTAGATTGAAGATTTGATTACTTGAATCGGTTCTTCGAATTTCTCGATGACCCTTTCTTGTTCCGGAGAATCTTCCCCAATTTGTGGGAATGAGGTTATTTTTGGAATCGGTTCGTTGGGTCTTTGATCAATATTTCTTTCAAGTTCCTCTAGTTCATCTTGTTTCCAAAATTCCTCACATTGCCTTCGATATTCCATCAGGGTGCTAGTTTCTTTCGTACAATCGTTGCACCCGCCTCTCCGTTTCCTTCGATGAAGCAATCAACTGTTGCAACCGGAATTCTGCCTCTTCCGACGTTTGCGCTTCTTTAAGAAACTCATGTCGTGGTTCCTGGTGATTACGATCTCCGCTCACCGATCTTTCATTAAGATTCATCATTTTCGGACTCGATTCTGTTTCCCTTGTCCTCTTGTCAGAGTCCGTCATGGACAACATAGCTGTGTTGCGGTTCCTACTACGAATCAAATCGGTGAGGGCCTCAAATGTGCTCTCAATTTTGTTCTCCCATCTTTGCATATTGGCCTCCATTCTTTGGGCGATCGCATCCTCCTGCGACCTTGCTACCTTCGTGACTTTTGATTTGAGCGCTTCAAATCCGATTTCTGCCATGTCCAAATGAACGAATGGCTCTGAATACCAATTGTTATGTCTCAACCATGATTTATTTGAATGAAAAAGTAAGAGATTAAGGAAGGAATTAGGGAAGAAGAAGTTTAGGGTTAGAGAAGGTGTTCAGGGAAAGGTAAGAGAAAGGGAGATAAAGGAAGGGTTTAGAGAGAAAAGAGTAATTTGGTTTTCATTATTTAATTCATGAACTTCTATATTACACAACAAATGTATTTATAATATCCATATAACCCATACATGACAAAAAGTTGAGAGGGTGTTTATGTGAACTCTTCAGTGATATTTGAAGCAGCAAGGTCCTGTCTAATCACCTCATTCCAACTCTTCTTCGGTCACTTTTTAGGACGCCTAAAGCCCTCTATATCCATGTTATCACACGTACGCACTATTGCGTTCTGGTCTCTTCTTTGCACATGACCAAACCATCAAAATTTGATCAAATTGCCAAAAATTCAGTCTATTTAATTTAACTTTTGGCACAACCTGAATAGATTTAAATTTAAGGCTACAAATTTGATAAGGTCATGGAGAAAGCTTGTCAAATTCATAGCTAGAAATAAGCTTGTTGGATTTAGGCTATGAATTTCAGGCTTAAAATTCAAAGCAATTTCAGGATAAGATCAAATTCAAGAAAGCTTTACGTTAATAATATTATGGCTTTTTGCCAAGCAGGGAGGAGGAAGAAAAATGCTTCGTTGTCGATCAATTGATAAGGTCATGGAGAACAGTTTGGAATCTACGTATGTGTTGAATTTGGATATAAAGGAGATAGCAATCGGGGTTGGGATGGGGTTAAGGTTCGGATGTGATCGCTCATGTGAAATTGGGCAAACAACTAGGCTAATGTCGATGAATTGATAACGAAGGTGGTTGTGTTCACAACGATGGAGATGGTGGAGGAAGAGTTCATAGAAATTTTAGGGTTTCTGCAATTTGAAAGAGCATGAGATTGGAGAAGAACCGGTGTGGGTGGTGTTCTGAAAGAGCGGGGAAGTAAGGCAATTTTTAATTTTTAATTTAGGAAGTCTAATTGCAAGCGGTTGTGCATTCAAGTTAGGTTCCTTCAAGCTTTTCAGGGTCCTTGGCGGATTGATGATGCCGTTATTGTTGTTTTCGTCTCCCATCTCCTTGTGTTGATCAAAATCGAACCTCATTTTCAACCTAGAAAGAGATCTTTCAATCTCGGGATCAAAAGATAAAGGTGATGAATTAGAAGAGCGAGTTTGAACCATACAAGAACAAGAAAGACTTAAAGAAAAATAAATAACTAAAACGAAATAAAAATAAAAAGGAATCAATGATAGGAAAATAGAAAAGCAAACTCTTTCTTTCCCCGACAACGGCGCCAAGAATTGGGTGCGGGACGAACGTCATTGACTTTTTCATCCTTTGCCAAATATCAATAATATCTTAACTCAATGCTCAAACCAATAGATTAGTAAACCAATAGATTGATAAACCAATAAACTACTATAGCGATGAAGTCCAGAGTCGAACCCACATGGGAAAACAGTTGCAATGCAGTACTCCTAACAATTATTATAAAGACAATAGCAATAGTTTATGGCAAACTGATGACAAAGTAAAGCAAATAGATCAATGATTGCAAAGTATGAATAATATGATAGAAAAACATTTCACCTGTAATTCTCGACAATGGTTGAGATTCAAGATCCTAGGATTGATTCAATAGATATTTATAAAGCATATGTCGACTTGGCTAAGGTTGATAGATTTGCAAAGATACAATTTTCTTATTCAATATCACTAAAGAATAACATTAAACACTCAAATTCTAAGACCAATAGACATATCGATTCAATGCAAATAGAAGACAAGGGAGCAATCCTCTCGTCCCTATAAACACCTACTCGACATAGATCAATCGAAATCATCCACTACAAGGCCATATAAATATCACTAAATCAATGACTTCTTTTGTTATCTAGAAAACAACAACGAATTCATAGCATAGATGCAACACCTAACATGGTGATCAATCATAGAAAGGAACACAAATATAATTAATAAGAACAATACGATAAATATACTTAGAAATAACTAATAGAAATCAAATCCTCACAATTCATTCAACCTTGTCTTCGAATCACAGACGAAACTATGAGTTTAGCAACTCATAGCCAAAGTAAGGCTCATCTCTCTCAAAGTATTTCTCTCATCTCAACAAAACAACACACAACTGAATATGAATGAAAATAATCTAAATAGAGTTGTGGAAAACCCTAGAGAATAATATAATGAAGTAATAATCTAATCTAATCTTTGGACTAAAATCGACAATTGCTGAACACGGGATATCGGCAGGCGCCGATGGAAAAGCGACGGGCGCCGTCCCAACAGTGACCATCTCTCTCCTTAGCTTCGACGTTGTGCTTCCTTGCTCCTTTGTAGCTCCTTCCTTAGCCTTCTTATGATCCAAAATAAGTCATTTAAGCTCCTACAAGATTCCATCCAAGGTGGAAATGTAAAACTACAAAATAAACACTAAAAAGGCGTAGATTCCAAACTCGTACACTTCACACGAAAGATATGGAAATAAACCAAAACATATGCAAAACTCATATCTAAATGCAATAAGAATTACCTATAATGCCTATATGAAATATGCATTATCAAATCTCCATCATTATTTTAAGTTGCTTAGTTGATTTTTTTAGATAAATATATCATTTTTATAGATTGTTATAAAATAAATAATTCTCTTATTCATTGATGTTCGTTACCTCTCATTGGTTGAAGAACAAATAACATAATAGCGGTGGTGAAAAGTAATAGGAAGTTGCTTAGTACTTAGTAGTAGCCTAGTGGAAAGTTGTTTAATGTAAAAAAAAGAGTGGGAAGTTGTTTAGCAGTGGTGGTGAAAAGTCGTGTAATTCAGTAAAAGGTGGTGAGAAGTAGTGTACAAAGAGGTTTTTCATAATGTGTAACATATCAGCTAAAGTTTTATTTATTTCTTTTTAGAAAAAGCTTATATAATATATTCTATTTTTGGAATGGTTTGAAGTTTGTCATATATTGTTTCGATCCCGACAGGTGAAAACAAGTTTTTTTAATCAATTTGTCATTTTTGTACGTGTGTGAATGTAATGTATATGAAGTGTTAGACATTAACGCTTTTAATCAAAAGCAATATGTTAGTTGTTAGCCATCTTTAATGGTGGTACTCCAAATAATACCATAATAATTAAAAAAAGAAATGTAAGACAAAGACTGATTTTTTAAAGAACCAAAAAAAATTGAGCCCAAGTATCATATAGATGGTACTCAATCTGACAGAATATTATAGAATATTACCCAATCAAACATTAATAGTGGATCCCGTTTGATTTTTATTTCCCAACAAATATATTTTTGATGCAAAAAGTGAAATAAGATACTCATGTCAAGTACCATGGATGTGGAGTATCAAATATTAAAATGAGGTGGATGAGAGAAAAATGACAAAAAATAAGTTATGGAACTCAATATGAATATCATAATTAAAAATGCTCTTAAACTCCATCATTCTTGATTTTCAGGTAAATCAATATGCTAAAAACAGCCGATCAAATACAAATTGTTTCTACCATTTTTTATTTGAAAATCATACATAGATAACAAATACTCTTATATCGTACTCCATCCCTTTAAAAATCTAAGTCATTTTAGAATTGTGTAGGGCTGTTATTCGAGCCGAACGAGCCGAGTATTGCTTGATCATATTCAGTTCATTTAGAACATGAATGAGCTCGAGTCGAACCTAAATTTTGACTCGAGCTTAACAATGTGCTTATATTCGGCTCGTTTAGGAAATGAGTGAGCTCGAGCCGAGCTTTTTTTTGAGCTTTAGGCAATTCTACTTACTCATTATACACTAACTAAGAGGAACTTTTAGAAATTTCACAGAGTTTAATTCGAACGAGCCGAGCTTTGGACCGAACTTAAAAATGTGCTCATACTCAACTCGTTTAGAAAATAAACGAGCTCGAGCTCGAGTTTTTATCAAACGAGTACGAGTCGAATTCGAGTTATTTGTGTTCACATAACAACCCTAAAATTGTGCATAAGTTTTAATAAAACAAGCATCCTTCCGTGCGTCATACAAGACCAATGCACTAGCTTGGTGTTAAATTCACCGTGCAAATGAAAATTCGGTTAAATTTAAGGGAAATTTACAGAAAACCACCCTTTATACAGGTAAGTTTTCACTTAACCACCCTTTAAATGTAAAATTACAAAAAACCACCTTTTAAAGGGTTTTTGTTTACAACTCACCATCCATTCATCTATTTTTACTAATTTATCATTACATATACTATATTTTAATATTTTAAACTCAAATTTGATTATAAATCTATTAAAAATTTGAATTCAAGGTCTTAATTAATTTTAGGGACAATTTTATTTATTTTTAATAAATAATAATAAATATAGTATAGTATTATTAACTTAATTTATGTTTGAAAATATATATAATTTTTTTTAAATATTATGTAAATTAATCTTATTTATTTATATTTTAAATATTTTAAAAATATTACAGTATTATTTATTTATACATAATTTAAATATTTTTGTTCACTAATTGTATTTGATAAAAAAAAACACAAAAAGGTGTATTTTATATTTAAGTTATACGATTAATCGATAATTTATTTTTTTTAATTTGGGGTAAAAGGCAGGTGAATTCCACCACATATATAATTTTTTTTTAAAAATAAAATTATCTATTAAAAATAATTTAATATTTTTCAACTTAAAATATGAGTTTAATCCATTTTATTTGTCATCGATAAGATTTTTCTTTGAATTTACCTAAAGAAATTTAAAAAAATATTAGGTTATCAATTAATCATATAACTTAAATATAATTATAGACCTTTTTTAAATATAGTATATTTAATAATAAATTAGTAAAAATAGATGAATAGGTGGTGAGTTGTAACTAAAAACCCTTTAAAGGGTGGTTTTATGTAATTTTACATTTAAAGGGTGAATAAATGAAAACTTACCTGTTTAAAGGGTGGTTTTCTGTAATTTTACATTTAAAGTAGTGTAGTGCCGAATCTGACATGGATTTAATGAACCACCCATTTGCTAACTTGCACCTGCTGCGTCAATGAGAGTCAAATTTCGCAATTTTAAATTGTTTCTCATAATCCACCTTTTTCCCGTGTGGGTGAATCTGGGGCGCGAGTCCGCGACCGCAAGGGACCTGACCTGAGTGGCAGTTTCGTAGTTTACGTAAACCTCCAGGGGCTCTTAGTCAAGCCCGAAAGGGTCAATTAATCGTGGGAAAATTAGCTTTTTCACCGTAATTTGGTTGAATTTCTGAAACGTGTCCCTTACAATTTGGCTTCCTCGTCTTCAAATCTCATCCGTCCACTCCACAAACCCCCATATCGTAGCCGTCCATTTTCACCCTGTCACATTTCCGGAATTTCTTAACAAATCAGCCTCCGATCTCAGCCGTCCATTATTTTACATCCAACGGTCTAGAGTTACCCCTTTTATTTTATTTTTTTCGCTAGGAAATTTATTTGATTTCCATTTCCATTTTTTTTTAAAAAAAAATATTTTCAAATCAAAACTTCATCTCACTCTCTCTCCTCTCTTTCTGAGCGCTCTCTATCAAACGCAAAACGAAACCCTAGCTTCATCGTCTGGCTCGTTGAATCGGCAGAATTAGGTGAAATCATATCGAGGTTCCTACTGGAAGGTACAATTGGATCCGTAATTATGGCCCCGGTGCCATTGATTTCGGTCCTTTTCTGAAGATCTATCTCCGCAGGTGGTTACTCCCCTCCATGGTATGCCCATTTTACCCATTTCCATCGCCTTTGGATGCTTTCGTTATCAATTTCGTCTAAAAATGTCTTTCTGAATGTTTTCGTTCGATATAGAGTGTTTTAGATGGTTTTTGATCTTGACAGTGGCGTTTGAACTTGTATGATTGTTGGTTAATTGTGTTAAACGTGCTTGTGAGTGGGTTTCTCGAGTAAATATCTGGTTTCAGATCTGAATTTTTCTCAGGGACTTTTTTCTGCGGACGAGGAAGCTTAGGGATCTTGTATAAGGCCAGTTGTTTAGGTGCATGTTAATGGAAAATAGAGTACAGGACTCTCATGATGCTGCAAATGCTAAGAAACCAAGATCCTTGGCTCTGCAGACCTTGTATGATCAGAATCCAGGTTTGTCTGTGGGTAAGAAGCAGAACCAGACTGGTTCCTTGAAGAGAAAGCGCTGTAATGATGATTCTGGCCTAGCAAAGAAGAAGAGTAAGAAGGAGCTTCTGCTTAGTAGTGTACCATCTGGGAGAAAAATTAAGAAGAGTTTAGGGGAAGTTTATACGGGTGGTTCAAGCTCTGTAACCGGTGATTTGAAGCATATAGAATATGGACTGATTCAGAAATCTGATGATAAAGCTATTTCACTTAAAGTAGGCAACGACATTCTTCAAATACCCAAGCGCAGGCGTGATCTGGCACGGCATAAGAAAGCTGATGTTAGTTACAAATTGAAACACGAGGGGATTTTGGGCGGTAAAGTTTGTTCCAGTGACGAGGCAGATGCTTTGATTGTCAGTTCAAAAGGAAAGACGGGCCAGGATGGTGAAATAAATAGGAAACCTGACCAAAATGGTAATTCTAAGGGCAGTTTTAGTATAGACTTGGACAAGAAAGTAAAACGGAAAAAGGGTTTTAACGAACAAAAGGAAAGTAGGTCAAGTGAGCTTGATTTACCTGAGCTTTTGAAGAAGGAAAATGGAAATTCTCATGCTCTCGCTGGTGGCCCAAACAAGGTCAGAAGAAATCGTAATAAAAAGAAAACAGGAATCGAAATTGATGATGTTGCGAAGGATGTTAAGCCTATGCTTGAGCAGACTGGTAGGATTTGTGACAAGTCACAAGCCGATGACCAGGAGAATCTTGAGGCGAATGCAGCAAGAATGCTTTCATCTAGATTTGATCCAAGTTGCACAGGCTTTTCGTCTGACACCAGATCTTCAAATGCTCTGTCTGCTTTTCCTTTGTGTAGGGATGATGCAGATCATCGGTCTAATCTGCTGGAGTCAGATGTTGTATCTGATGATAAAGATGTTAGAGTTTTGCGGCCACGAGATCAGTGCCTAAAGAAGGGTGTTTTTCGAAAAAGACGTCACTTCTATGAAGTATTCTCCAAGGATGTGGATTCTTACTGGATGGTTAAGAAGAAGATCAAGGTCTATTGGCCTTTGGACCAGATTTGGTATTTCGGGAAAGTCATTGGTTATGATCCCAAGAGAATGCTTCACCATATTAAATATGATGATCGCGAAGAAGAGTGGATTGATCTTCAAAATGAGAGATTCAAACTCTTAATGTTTCCTAGTGAGCTTCCCTTAAAGGCTGGGAGGGGAGCATCTGGGATAAAAAGCAAATATGATTTGAAAGTAATGCCTGATGCAATGGTGCAAGATGGCTATCCTACTAGCAGCTATATGGATGGTGAGCCTATTATTTCATGGTTGGCAAGGTCTACTTCTCGGATGAAATCTTCTCCCCTTGGCAATTCAAAGAAACAAAAGACATTTGATCAGTCTGGGAAAGCTTGTCCATCATCGTCAGCCATTGTCAGAGGCACTGCATCTGAAAGCTTAGACATTAGATCAGCTCAAAACTCTGCAGATAAACTGATGAGCAATCCTGGTTTATCAGATAGCTCATTTAGTAAGGAAGTGGCTAAAAAATCTCCAATAGAGAGCAGTAGTAGATTTCCAGTTGTTTATTTCAGGAGACGATTGCGGAGGAAAGGGTCTGATGGAAGAATGGGTAGTTTTCCTGAGGAACAGCTTGTATACAGTAGAAGTAAGTGTTCAGTTTCAAGGAACAGGCTGGGTCATTTCCCTCTGGAACATCCTGTTCATAGCATTATATCTGACTCAGTTGATTCCCTTGCTGTTCTTCCCCATAGATCCCATCCTTTTGAGTTGTGCAGTGTTGAGCTTCCTCATTTTGATGACGATTTAGTGATCGTGAACTTAAGTGCCCCTGTGATATACACAGAGATCTTTAGGTTTAAGCTGAACTTTTTACCATTTCTGGTCCCCTATTACTCTTTTGGGGTGGAGAATTTGAGGTTGATCCATGCAGCACTAATGCTTCAGCATGGTACTTTGATGTGTCTATGGCCAAGGGTTCATCTGGAGATATTTTTTGTTGATAATTTTGTTGGATTGCGGCTTCTCTTATTTGAAGGATGCTTGGTGGAGGCTATTGCATTTGTGTTCTCCATCTTAAATGTATTTCATCAGTCAAATCAGCAGAGGACGCATGTTGATGAAGAGGTTCCTGTAACTTCAATATGGTTTCAGTTTTCCTGCCTAGAAGATGTTACAAAGCAGCTAGTGTTTGCACTTCACAATTTCTGTGGGTTGAAGACCTCAAGATGGGTATTCCTCGACCACATGCTTCAGAAACATTGTTTGTTTGCCAGGCAATTGCCTCCTGAGTGCTCATATGACAATATCCGGACACTTGAAAATGGTTCGAACCATTTGAATCTGCCCTTGGTATCTCTGGAGCCTTCTTCAAGATTGGTAAACCTTCTCTCTTTTTTGTCGTTCTCCTTCATCCCTTTCAATTCTCTTGCAATAGAGTATGCTGATTTATGAGTCCACAAATGCTGGATAAATAGGTCACGTGGTGATGGAATTCAATAAGTATATCGATTGGGGTGGAAAGTGAACATTAATTATTGCACTATAAGGCTCAAGAGCTCACTTCTTTCCACTATTACCATGTATTTGTCTCCTTTATCTCATTAGGGTTAGGACGTGGAATTTTCCTGCTTTTACCAATGGTTTGAAATTAATTTCCATCGGTATGGTCAATGGACATCTTTCTCTTTTTAACGTAAATTTCTGAAACCCTTAATTTAGGGCATTTTTCACAAAATCCATAAATTAGTAAATTTCACAAAACCGCCCATAAACTGGGTTTTCTTTCAAATAACTACCGTAACTATTTTTATTCTTAAAAAAAAAATCCTAATTACCACTTTGTTCTTAAATATTATGGTAAATGTATTTATGTGAGGTTAATTTTGATAGTAAAGTAATAATCTAATGTTTGTACACATTTTTTTAAGCATAAAAAGAGACTACAGAGTAATGGGTGGTTTTTCAAAGAAAACCTATCTGTGTGGTTTTGTTAAAAGTGCTGTAATCTTAGGATAGTGTTGTGAAGTTTACCCTTTTTCTAATTAGTGATTTCATATTTGATTCAGATTCCTAAAATGCTGTTACATAATAAATAAAAGTCTGATTTGCTGTCATATGAATATGAATCCAGATCTGTTGCCATTAGTGTGATGATTGTTTCTCCCTTCAATTTGATTATCCCTTTCCTCATTGTATGATTCAGTTCCCTATACTGCTACTACATGGTGATACGCGCCACTTATTAATTGGATTATTAACATCTGATTATGCGCCTGGAATGATCACATTCAGATAATATATGTTCATCATAGCAAAGATGTTTTTACTTAATTTGGTGTTTTACTTTTCATGGTTTATTATCACTGTACAAGATGATTCATCACTGTTGGTTTCCATTTTGTTAATTTGAGCAGCCCTTACGTAAGACAACCAGACAGCCAATGATAGGTGCCTCTGCTACTGTGAACCACAGTCAATCACGGGTTATTAGTGAAGCAATCTCGAAAAGGCTTCCTTCGTTTGCTCTTTCTTTTTCTGCTGCTCCAACTTTTTCTCTGAGCCAACAGCTTAAGCTACTGATGGAATGCAGTACCCCGTGCGTCAACGTCAAGGACCATAATTCTATTTCAGCGCCTGAGAATGGAGTGGAGCAGGGTAACGTTTGCTCAGGTGAATGTAACTGCAACTCAAATTAAATTTACTAGGACTAACTTGGGCAATACATTAAGTAATGGATTGAATTTTGAATGACTGTCATGTTCAAATGCAGACATAAGAAACAGTGGTGCATCAGCAGGTTGTGAAGATGCTGAGATTATCCCTAGAGCATCTCAGAGATCTCAAGTTCTGGATGATGATATCTTTAATAACAGCAATGGAATGAATTCTGACCAGCGTCATTCATCAGCACAAGCACAACCTTCATGTCCTAAAGATCAATGCTCGGAAGTTGAGGGTAAGCCTTCTAGTGGTGGACTGCACAATGCCGAGTCTTCTGAACCACCAACACATGTTACCAATGGTGGTATATACATCCCCATCCCTACCGCTCGACGGAGTTCTTGGCGTATGAAGAAAGTTGGGAGTTGTTTGCTAGGAAACTTATTGGGTGGCAAATCAGATCTCCTTTGCAGTGGACCTAAGAAGCCACGTACACATGTTTCTTATTCCATTCCTCTTGAAGGTCATGAGTTTTCTATGAAATACGGAGCACACCATACAAAAGGGTTTCCTAAACGTATTAGAAGAGCTACTAAGAAGAAACAATCAGATGCCTCTAGAAATTATCTGAGGGATACTGAATCTTTATCATGTGATGTGAATGTGTTGGTCTCTAAGGAGGATAGGGGGTGGAGAGAAGAGGGAGCAAAAGTTGTGCTAGAACTGGTGGATGATAGCCAGTGGCGATTAGCAGTGAAGATTTTAGGCTGTACATGGTATGCGTACAAAGCGCCTCAGTTTTTGCAGTCTGGAACAACTAATCGATACACTCATGCTATGATGTGGAAAGGGGGAAAGCATTGGACTCTGGAGTTCCCTGACAGGTCCCAGTGGACTCTTTTCAAGGAGATGCATGAAGAATGCTATAATCGAAATTTCCGTGCTGCTTCAGTGAAGAATATCCCTATACCCGGGGTCTGCCTTATTGAAGAAAAAGATGTCAATGGAGTGGAGATACCATTTGTTCGGTCTTCTCCCAGATACATCCAGCAGTTGCAAACTGATGTTGATATTGCAATGGATCCATCACGTGTTATTTATGACATGGACAGTGATGATGAGGCGTGGATCTCAAACATAAGGTCTTCTGATGTGGATAATTGTGAAATGGGTAATATCTCAGATCAGATGTTTGAGAAGATCATGGATACACTTGAGAAAGTTGCATATGCCAAACAGCAGGATCATTTCAAGCCTGATGAACTAGAGGAGGTAACTGTTGAAGGCAGACCTGTGGAATCTGTCAAACTTTTTTATGAACATTGGCTAGAGAAAAGGCAGAAAAGGGGAATGCCTTTGCTTCGGCATCTCCAGGTAAATTCCTGTTGGCTGGTTTTCGCCTGTAACCCCTTGAATTTATGCAATCAAAATCCATTCTTCCTTTTGCTTGAACATGATGTATGACATACTTTCAGTCATAGATGATGAACAATATAAACATTAATGTATTAATCCTTGGGAACCTTAGTTAGAGTAGGTGGAGCTGCTCTATTATTTCTTCCATTATATTTACAGCATTACTTTTTTTTTTGTGTATACTTCCATTGAGCGCACGCCTTTAACTTTTGTTTGCTTCATGTAGCCTCCACTTTGGGAGAAATATCAGCAGCAAGTAAAAGAGTTGGAATCAGCCATGTATAGGAGTAATGGAACTGTTTCTACTGGATGCCATGGGAAGGCTTTTGAGAAACCACCATTGCATGCTTTCTGTATGAAACCACGGGGATTGGAATTGGCTAATCACAGAGGGACAAAGCATAGATCACAAAAAAAGCAGCCTGTTACTGGGCATGGCAATGTTTATTTAGGGGATCCGGAGTCTTTCCATTTGTTTGGTACTATTCCAGCCTTGTTTTATTTAGATTGCTTTCCAGTCCAGATAATCTACCTTTTCTTTTTGCTGCCTTTTTTTTCCGTCACATGAAATTCATGGTCTCTGGCATCTGAAGCATTATTTTTATTATGAACAGAAAGAAGGCTCAATGGCTCTGCCACAGGAGAAGAGAAGATTCTGTATCACCATGGGTATTCATATTCTCCTCCACGATTCCAATCATCTGCACGGCTATCATCTCCGAGGGACGTAGGAGTCCCAGGATATATGTCATTAAATAATGATGTATATGAAGGGATTCACTACCCAAGGCTTCATCGGACAAAGTCGAGGAAGATTGGCACCCTTGTAACGTCAAATGATCGGCACGTAGTTTCACTCCATAGTCAAAGGTTCATCGGACGAAGTCCTAGATATTTTCATCCAGATGTGACACAAAGGTCCAGCTTTAAGAACTTGGATCCCTCTGATCTTGATGAGTTTAGGTTGCGGGATGCTTCTGGTGCAGCCCAACATGCTATTACCATGGCCAAGCTGAAAAGGGAGAATGCCCAAAGGTTGCTATATAAGGCCGATCTGGCAATCCACAAGGCTGTGGTTGCTCTGATGACTGCTGATGCAATGAAAGCGTCTCGTGAGGAGTCAACCAATGATGCCTGTTCAGAAGGGTGATACATGACTAGGGCTGTAGCATGGAAGATATTTTGCCTCCCTTCATCCGTCACCTGTATCTGGCAAAGGGAACGGGCACGGGGGGTATGAACTTGTATCAGAATAGTGGCAATTTTTTCATTCACTTGTAGATATGAAGAAAGGAAGTTGAATTAGCATGGCGGTGTTTGGCATTTGCTGCAACAAGCATAGTAGGAGAGGTCCCTAAGATATGCTTATTTTGCCCCCGGCTCTATCAAGTAATTTTCGACTGACCTGCAGGTTTTGTTGCTCTTCAAGAGGTGCTTGGACTTTTTCTGCTGTACAGAAGTCTCTCTCTTCCCCTCCCCCTCCATTTTTTGTTTTTGTTTTTGTTTTTGTTTTTGAAGCTTTTATTCTAGAAGTGAAATAATTAGAAACAATATAGCTCTCTTGGGATGACAGTAAATCATCTCCATTGAAGTTTCTGTTTACCATGGTTGTTGGGATACCTCAAGCACATTTGTAGGTGAGTGCGCGTTTACAGCAGTAGAGAATTCTGTAACTAGTGACCTTTCTTAGAGTTTCAGTGATAGAGGGAGGAGCTAAAAATGCTTCTTGATTCTCCGTTTCCCTCGCCCTCTGTTTATCTTTTGCTGCTAAATTTCCTCATCTCCGTAGTTTTGTCATTTGCGGATCTATATATCGCTCTATCAGGGCTCATGTTTACACATTTTGCTTGGGATGGATAATCGTAAGCTTGAGTGGGTGTGCTTAACGTATCTCATGTTGATTCTGTACTTGGTGGTTTTATGTTTTTATGTGGTGCTACATCCCTGTGTCCCTCTCAGGTTTTGCTACCGTGGGAGCTTGTTTCGGGCCTGGCTCACTCTATCACAGTTGTCACTTATGACGGCATACAAGTTACAGTACTCCACAGGGAGCGTCGTCGGTTCCCATTCCCTGTTTTCATATCATATCGGTATCTTCTTTTTTGTTCCTTGTTTCTTGCAGTTTTGATCGTCGTTGTGTGGGAAAAACATGCTTCAACATTGTTAAGTCTGTTTCACATAAACTGCACCCCGTGTTATATGTCGTTTTTGTCTTATTGCAACTCGAATCTCAACTATTTTGTGACTAGAGAGAGCATAGTATATAGCATCTTTCAATGGCAGAAATACGGACATTTTAACCTCAACTCTTAGTCACTGGTGTGACCCCACAGATGCTGCGGCTCTGTTTGGATGCAGCAACCTATTTTCCACTGAATTGACACCAATTTTACTTTTTTTTTCATACGGAGTAATGTTTTTTTTTTTGCACATTCATTCACTTCTAGGGTTGTTATATGAACTGAGCAGTTCGGGATCGACTCGAAAAATTTTGACTCGAGCTAGCTCACTTATTTAAACAAGTCAAGCTTGAACAAAATTTTAAGCTCGACTCGTTCGAGTAAAGCTCGATTAGCTCGTGTTGGGTGAATGGTAGTGTTATTCTCGCCGAACGAGACGAGTTTGTCATGTTCAAGCTTGGTTCATTTGTTAAACGAGCCTGAGCTGAGCCGAGCCCAATTTTCAAACGAGCTTTCTTTAGAAATTCCATAAAATGTGAGTATTCGAGCTTAAATCGAACGAGTCGAGCTTTCAACCGAGCTTAAAATAGTGTTCAAGCTCAGCTTGTTTAGCCGAGTGAACGAGCTCGAGTCGAACTTTTTTCGAGCCGATCTCGAGCGGTTGAGCTCATATAACAGCACTAGTGAACGGAGTGGGTAACAAACAATGAGAATGCAGCACAGCAGCCGCATGAAATTCTACAGTGAAAATAAATTAACCTACAGTAAAATTGCATTATGCTGATTCACTTTTAGTGGTGGTTGGATAAAAAAAAAAAAAAGGACAAGCGATAAATCTTTGATTGGATTCGTTCCAAAAGCACTCGGAGAACACTTTGTTATATGCACTACAAAATGTTACCCTCTTGTAGAAATCTGTGGCCCTTTTCCTGATACCAAATCAGATGGTGCTTAAATTTTTTTTGGATGCTTTTTCACCAAGAAAGTGTGTAGAAAGCACATTAATATTGTGTATATTAGCTGAATCAAGGTAGAAATTTTTATAAAGTAAAATTAACACTATAGTTGTTGTACTAGATGGTTCTGTACAACTTTAGAAAACATCATACAAAGAATCAAAAAATTAATAAAAAAATGATGCAAAATCACTTTATTTTTAGTTGGTTGTGTACTATAAGGTTCAACAGGTGGGGAACCAGACATTTAAATTTAAATTGGCTAGATAGACTAAAATTTTCACGCATCATTTTTATTAACAAAATTCTTAATTTAATAAATGAATAAAATAATTAAGTTGATTCAACAAAAACTCTTATATAAAGGATTTCATAGGGATTTTAATTTGATTGCTCATAACGTTTTACTTGCTGAACGTGGAAACGTGCTCAAGAATCAAAATTGAAATCAGAAAATATTCATCAAATAAATACAACTAAAAAAGGCCAAAAATAAAATAAAATTGAAACCGTACAATTTCGTTTCTTGGTGGTTGGCATGTCATTCAAATGAATCCATTCAGATCATAATATCACATAATAAAATGGCATCATCAATTAGGGTTTTCTTTTTTCAACAAATTGGGGAGCCGACCACGAATCCATCCCTTTCTCTTTTTGCATTATATAAATACTCCATCTTTTAATTAAACAATGTCGTTTTAGACCTTTACACATTTAAAAAAAACAAATAAAAATACACTTATACATAATTATTACTTTATTTTTTTCAACTAACAAATCCCTAATCATTACAAGGGTAATTTTGGAAAGTGAACACCAAAATAGACATGTTTTTCTTTACAAGATTTTACTCCTAAAACGACCTGGTTTTCTTAGCGGGGAGAGTAAATAAATATAACTTCACTCATAATTGTAAAACCAAAAGTTTAGAAAAACAGAAATCGATTTGAGCGGAAGCGATTGTGATCGAAAACTCAAGTAATTAAGCAAGATCGAATTGAAAAAGATGCAAGATCTACGAACATAAGCGATTTTATGTCGTTCGGCAATGCCTAAATCCACACGGGCCTCGAGAGTTGACCAAATCCACTATAGAAACGTACATGGATGAATCAAGTAACGAATACAAAGACAACCCTAGATCTAAACATGCATGTGAATAAGAAGTACAAGAGAGGAAGAAAAAATTCCCGTTGGGTGGAAAATCGGAGATCGAAGATGGCTTCGATCTTCAACCCTAGATCTCAGAAGAAAAGGAGAGCAATCACCCAAAGGACGCCGGAGTTCGAACCACCTTCTAATAAACACCAACAACCGTCGTCCGAGAGCTCTCAAACCACAAACCAAGAGCTGGAAAATCCATAGCCTAGAAAACTCTAGCAGAGCTTTGAGAGCAGTTGAAAAGGCGAGAAGCGGAAGAAGTAGAGGTTCTGGCGGAGGAGAGAGCTTATATAGCTAGGTTAAGACCCGAGCCATCCAAACGCTGTGTTCCACTTAGGGTTACCCAACACTCGACAACTTTAGGATACCAAGCTCCTTCCAGCTTCCGAGATCATGGGTCGAGTTTGGGGTTTAGCCCAAACACATGAATCTCACTTAATACTTTATACATATGCCATATAATAAATACTATACCTTAAGCATTAACTCCACTGTTATAAGGTCAATCTTGTTAGAGGATCAAGTCATAAAGACTCAATACAACTCAGTTAAGATAAATCATAATAGTGCATCACATAGGCACAATATACATCATATGATTTACATATGATCATCATACACACATAAGTGTACACACATAAACCAATATTACATGTAACACAAGACTAGGAAAGTAAACACATAGCATTACAAACACCCCTCTACTTCTCTAAGTCTTGCACTGGGTAGACCCAAGTTCGTCATCACACATCACAGAGGTAGAGGGAGTTCCTCTAAATGAAGGAAATTCCTGCAATACAAAAATTTATCATAAGGCACAATCTTGGTACTAAAATCTGCAGGATTAACTCTACCGTCTACTAGTGTAGGTCTTGTCCCGTGCACGGACAATACATTAATGCAATATTACAAATAATCTAGATAAATTCCAATAAATAAAATAAAAATAAAAATTATGTTTTCCACAAAAAAATAATATAGATATAATTAAAATTAGTTCAACAAATGATATATAATCTAATTATCTTTTATTTTTATTCTCTCGAAATATAAATACAATTCATATTTATAAGGTAAAAGGTTTTTTTTCCTAATATATCGTTAATTAAATCTCATGTAATTAAATAGATAGTTGATTTTTAAAAATATTTTAATATTTTTATTAAATATTGTATGTAGTATATATTTATTACGTTAGTTTACTAAAATATTAAATTGATATAGTTTGTTCCTTATATAATATTTACTCTTTTATAAGATTCTATTCAGTTATATGAGTTAATGGTAAAATAAAATAATTATTTAATCATTTTTAATTATATAGATTATAACTATCTAATTATTTTTATTAGATTTTCTTTTTTGACGGGAGAAAGCTTTGCGAGATGCATTCACGCGCCGCCACGTATGCAGATGCACTCACGCGCCGCCACGTAGGCAACAATGCATTGGTTTTAGCATATGTGTGTGTGTCTGTGTGTGTGTGTGCGTGTATATATATATATATATATATATATATATATATATATATATATATATATATATATATATATGTATATATATATATATATATATATATATGTATATATATATGTATATATATATATATGTATATATATATGTATATATATATATATGTATATATATATATGTATATATATATGTATATATATATGTATATATATATGTATATATATATATATGTATATATATATGTGTATATATATACACACACACACACAGATGTGTATATATATATATATACACACACACACACACAGATGTGTATATATATATATACACATCTGTGTGTGTGTGTGTATATATATATGTGTGTATATATATATATATATATATATATATATATATATATATATATATATATATATATATATATGCAAAACAGATGTGTAGTGCTTGTTCTCAATCTCTTTCAGAATACCCTGCGGCGAGATAACTTCTTTACAAGCTTCTGTAGCTACAATGTACTCTGCTTAAATGGAAGATAATGCAACTATAGGTTGTTGTTAAGAATTCCAGGAAACATAATTACCAGCCCATGTATACACATAGGAAGTAATTGATTTCATGTTGTCTTTTTATTACTAGCATAGTCAGCATCTACAAAATCATGTAATTCATATTAAGATGAATGCTCCGCATATAATAATGGCTAGTTTACAGAGCCAAGTCAGTATTTCAGAAGATATTTCATGGATAACCAATGCTTTTCAAAAGGATCAGACATAAATCTACTTAGACTGCTAATAGCAAAAGCTAAATCAGGTCTAGTGCAAATCATGGAATACATCACAGACCCAACGGTAGCATCAAATGAGATAGTTTTCATCATTTTCATCTCAACAACAGACAATTTATCTTTATTTTTAGTCAATTCAAGATGGGGTCCTAAAGGAATATTATTCACTTTATCACAAGAGACATGAAAACGATCAAGGACTTTATGAACATAATCACATTGATGAAACCAAAGCCTTTTATGCTTTCTATCTCTAAGTATAGACATTCCCAATATTTTCTTGGCAACACCCAAGTCTTTCATATCAAAATGTTTATGCATATTCTTCTTTATGTCTAGAATGCAATCTTTAGACTTAGAAATCAACAAGAGATCATCAACATATATAAGAACATATAAAATATGACCATGCTTCATAACACCTTTAAAATACAAGCAATTGTCAAATTTACTTCTCTTAAAACCCAAACTAAATCTCACACATTTGTCAAACTTAATATTCCACTAACATGGAGACTGTTTTAGACCATATATAGATTTATTTAACAGGCAAGCATGGTAAGGATGTATAGAATCAACAGAGCCTTTAGGTTGTCTCATGTAAATAGTTTCATCCAAGTCACAATGCAAGAAAACAGTTTTAACATCCATTTGCTCAAGCTCAAAGTTGTAAAGACCAAAAATATTTAAATAATATTTTAAACTGAATAATGATTTAAATAATGATAAAAATTGGAATTTTAGAAATTTTGAGAATTTCCGTCTTCTAGCTTTCGGATTACTTGAAAATCTTCTAAATTAAGTTCCGACATGGTATTGAAGGAATTTTCCGACGAATTTCAATCCCAATACCTTGACTTAGGATTTTGAAATATGAGCGACCATTTATTGGATTTAATATTTCGTTTTTTATAAATTCGGTTGAATTTATCGATTCGAGATTTTGGTTGAGCGATCGAATGTTCGGATTCGAATTTCGGACTTTGACCTTAAGACTTGGGACCTCTCTCCCTCTCCCTCTCTGTCTTCTTCCTCTCCTTGCCCAAAGGTCAGCAACACACTCACCTCCAATCTCCATCTTGCATGCCCTATTTAAGGCATCATTCTATCTCTAAAAAACTCATCCACAAATATGAGAAATCCTAGAGCAAACACCTCTCCTATCTCATTTTGAAATCCAAACAAACATCCAAAAAGCCCACATTTCTTCCTCCATTTTCTTTCAAAGCTCCAAACACCATCTTCCACATCTCATTGTTCTTGTGATTCTTCAAGACAAAACACTACCAAAACCACCTCTAGGATCATCCCTCTCGCTTATTGGGTGAAAGAAAGCAAGCGAGCCCACCATCGTCTCCGTTCAAAAGCTGCAGAAGCTTCCAGCCATGTTTCGCCGCCATGAAGAAGAACCCCGTTGCCTCCTTTGCTCGTTTCTCACGGTAAAACTTCCGTTTCTTTCTTCCTTTCTCTTCAAAACTCAATAAAACTGCACCTTTACTCACTCTCTCACATTCCTAGGCCAAGAGGAATCCATATCAGCCTTGAAGAAGCTTGGTCGAGCCTCATTCCCTCTCTTTCCCCTGTTTTTTTCGAAGGTAAGCTTGTATACCTCCTTTTCCTTTTGTTTTTCCCTCAAAATATTAGTAAAAGAGAAGCCTCCCGATCCATCATTGAAGCACCTTGAAGACACTCTCGAAAACCTTCGGTAATCCCTCTTTCGCTCTCCCCCTCTGGTCCTCATTTGATTCTCTCATTGATATATGTTTGAGGTCAGGGAATGGTGTCGATAAGAATGAGAGGGGTTGGGGAAAGAAACGATCGAGTTTGGATAAAAAATGAGCCACATACGCTTGTTTCTCCACGGCAATATCTAAGCACCAGGAAGGAGAAGATGGCTTCCGCGGAGGAGAAGGCCATCTCTCGCATGAAGCCAAGAACTCAGTTTTGCCATGGAGAGCGACCATTTTTCCACAGAAAAACTCTGTTTTGAGGCCTTAGCCGAGGTCGGTTTCCTTTTTTTTTTTTTTGGGTTTGATTCGGTTTGGTTTAAACCCGATTTAGGGTTGGTTTTATGTATGATTTTGTAATATGCCCTATTTTATTATATGATTAGATGGTTTGAAATTAAAATGAATTATTATGGTATTTCATAACTCATGTGTTTTGAACTTGGGTACCTTATGCTTAATGATTTGGTAAAGAGATTTAATTATGAAGTTATTTAAATAAACTCTGGGTTGTTGAAACAGTATTTTTCACTAAAATGATTTGTTGATATTATGCTTGAGTAATTTCTAAGTGCTTGTTCTGTTTTGAAATGAAAATGCTGGAACAACTTTATAACTATGAGAACAATTTAACTAGACTTGACATTTTGAGACTGACCTTTTGTGTAACGGCTCGGGTTTAGAAAACCTGAGTTACGTTTCGAAGGATAGAATCCTTCGTTCAGATTTTGCGCACCGAGTACAGGTTGAATTTTGAAAACAAAGGATTAGTGGAGGAAAGTATTTTAATATAGAAAAAAAGTATAGATTGGTCAAACTAGAAATCTGAAATTCAGTAATCCAAAAACTATCAAAGTTGATCTAGTGATGAAGTTAGAGTCTCAGAAGCTCTCTCTCACGGGCCATGAAAAAGTCTTGCACTAATCATATAAGTATACCAGCATAATTCACACATATCAATCACATACCTAAAAAAATATAGACAGGCATATGATCAGATTAAGGCCCACACTTGGCTGGTCCCAACATATAAGCACACATATATGCTATTCCTAATATAATCCTTCTAATGCATGATAAAATTTAACACATAAGCATGTTGACAGTTATATATATATATATATATATATATATATATATATATATATATATATATATATATATATATATATATATATATATATATATATATATATATATATATATATATATATAGAGAGAGAGAGAGAGAGAGAGAGAGAGAGAGAGAGAGAGAGAGAGAGAGAGAGAGAGAGAGAGAGAGAGAGAGAGAGAGAGAGAGAGGTTGGGTCAGGTGTTTACACCCCTTATTGTGTTTTGTGTTAACAAATCTAAGCCATTGATTGATTAGAAATGAATGGATGAGATTAATTGAGATTTTCTCTTTTTATTTAAATAAAAAAGAGTAGGCCCCACCACTTTTATAGCCAACTTGCTTAAGAGGAAGCGCGTGCGTTGAATTATTTTTTTGAGGCAACGTTTTTTTTAGGGGGAGATTTCGGTTGCACTGTGCGTTCAATGAATAATTCCTAATAAATTACCGAATAATTCCAGATTATCAACGAATAATGACTCTAAACTTCCAGATTTTGCTTGCACTTTGTGGCGTAACGTTTTTTCTGGTAGAAAAACAGTTGGTCAATTTGGCAACTATTCGCTAGGTTAATAGTAATTATTCCCTAAATTAATCGTTATTATTCAACCGTAAAGAGGAGTTATCATTTAGATAATAGCAAAAGGGTTGGTCAATTTTGCAACTATTCGCTAGATTGATAGTAATTATTCGCTAAATTGATAGTAATTATTCGTTGGGTTGGAAGAGTATGTAAATGTAATTCTTGATTTTTCACATCTAATTAACCAAATACATATGAATAATTCTATATTATCAACGAATAGAAAATATGAACTTGCCGAATATTGACTCTGAACATGAAATAACAACTAAATAGTAAGGAATAACCTATCTCATTCCATCGAATATTTATTGCATACAAATGAATAATTCCTTATTCTTGATCGAATAAGGAGGAGAATCATGAGCAACCACTAATCTATATACAATATTCCTTATTCTTGATCAAATACATATGAATAATTTTGTATTATCAACGAATATAAACTATAAACTTGCCGAATAGTGGCTCTACATGAAATAATAACTAAATAGTAACGAATACTCTATCACATTCCATCGAATATTTATTGCATACCAATGAATAATTTCTTATTCTTGATCGAATATTTATTGCATACCAATGAATAATTCCTTCAAGCTATGGTCTAAGGTTACAAACTCATCATGTACCTTGGAGATCCGATGAAATCGAATACAGATTGAGCAGCAATTCAGGAAGAAGAAAACAAGAGTTACACAAGATTGAGCAGCAATCGAACACAGATTGATCGCCGCCTACCTGTTCGTGGCCCTCGCTCGCAATCGGAAGCTGTCGTCGGAGATCCTAGGGTTCCCGAGATTGGCATCCGAGAGTTCTTCCTCTGCAATCGGCCATCGCCTCCGCCTGGCCGCCATCGGTCTCCATCTGATCGAAGAAGGCGATGGCCTAAGCGGGGCGGCGGGACCATCGCTTCCGCAACGAAGAATCCTCCACCGCCGGTGCTGGCCACCATCAGATCGATCTCCGACTTGGGAACGGTTGCAGATCTAGGGATGTCGCAATCGGTCTCCATCTGATCGATCTCCGACTTCTCTGTCCTCTCTGAAGAATCCTCCATCGCCGGTGCTGGCCACCATCTTGAATCCGAGCGAGGGAAGTTGAGCGGTTCCGACAGTGGTCCTCGCAGAGAAGCGGTTAAGATCGAGAGGAAGGAGGGAGGCGTAGGAAGGAGAGATTATGAGAGGAAATTTTACCTTGGGAGCAAGAAGACGATCCACCATGGGAGCAAGAAGACGATCCACCATGGGAGCAAGAAGCCAATCCGCTCAAAACGGGAGCAAGAAGGAGGATTTGATCGGGGAGGTTTGTGACGATGAATTAGGTTAAAGGTAGGATTTATAAGGGATTGAAACACACGCTCCAACAACTGAGAGTAATCCAATTTTTTTAGTGGGCCCATCTTAATAAATAAATAATTAATTTGAATTTTGATAAAATCTAGGCCATCCATCTTCATTCATCCAACGATCCTTATTTGTTAACACAAAACATGTTAAGACTTGTAAACATTTGATCCATTTATATATATATATATATATATATATATATATATATATATATATATATATATATATATATATATATAGGGTTGGGTTCGGGTGCAAAGGTCACCAAAAGTGAGAAGGAAAGAAGCAATCTTATTGGTCCAAATAGGTTAAATTAATTGAAAAAAAATAGGTTGGAGCGCGCGTGCCTAAGCTCCCAACCCGCATGCCCCGCGCTTGCACACACGCGCCCAGCCAAATAATTTTAAAAAAACACCAATTTGCGCGTGCTGGGTATTGAACCTGGGAACTTGTGATAGCTACACAGCACCTCAACCATTTTGCCAATCAGTAACTTTTGTCATTATCAGCATCTATCAAAATTTATTAGTTAGTGAAATGCCTAAAAATCGATTTTACAACTTTTAATATATATATTTTTCTAATTATAATTAAAATCTTTTCACGTAAATTTATTAACTATACATTAATATACATATTAATATATATTTCATAATAAAAAAATTCATTCTTCTTTTTATGTTTATTTTCTAATTTTTTTTTTTGTTTTTAACATAAAATGGTTCATGAACCAATACTATATATTTCATGAATCGCTACTCTTTATTTCATGAATCACTACTATTTAATAATTGTAAAAAAAAATTTATTTTTTTTCTTTTAATTCTTATTTTTAATTATTTATTTATTTTTAAAATAAAATGATTCATGGACCAATATTATTTATTTCATAAATCAATACTATTTACTTGATGAACCACTACTCTTTATTTGATGAATCACTATTCTTTATTTCATGAACCACTACTATTTAATAATTGTAAAATTTTCATTCTTCTTTTATTTTCTTTTAATGTTTATTTTTAATTTATTAATTAATTATTTTAAAAGAAAATGGTTCATAAACCAATATTATTTATTTCATGAACCACTTTCTTTTAAAATCTTGAACCACTGAACCACTCTCTATTCGGTCACTGAACCACTCTCTATTCGGTAACTGAACCAACCTATAGTTATCCATGAACCAACCTCGAGTAACTCACTGAATCAACCTCTATTTAGTCACTGAATCAGCCTCTATTTAGTCACTAAACCAACATATTTACTCACTGAACCAACCTCTATTTAGTCATTGAACCAACCTCTATTTAGTCACCGAACCAACATCTATTTGGTCACTGAACCAACCTCTATTAAGTCACTGAACCAATCTTTATTAAGTCACTGAACCAACCTCGGCTATGTAAAGAAGTGATTCATGAGCCTATAAGAAGTGGTTCATCAAGTTATCATGAAGTGGTTCATCAAGCTATAAAGAAGTGGTTCATTAAGTTATCAAGAAATGTTCCATCAAGCTATAAAGAAGTGGTTCATCAAGTTATCAAGAAGTGATTCATCAATATCTCAAGAAGTGGTTCATCAAGTTATCAAGAAGTGGTTCATCGAGCTATAAAGAAGTGATTCATGGGCCTATAAGAAGGGGTTCATCAAGTTATCAAGAAGTGGTTCATGAAGGTATAAAGAAGTGGTTCATCAAGTTAACAAGAAGTGGTTCATCAAGCTATAAAGAAGTGATTCGTTGGTCTATAAGAAGTGGTTCATCAAGTTATCAAGAAGTGGTTCATAAAGCTATAAAGAAGTTATGAAGAAGTGGTTCGTCAAGTTATCAAGAAGCGGTTCACCAAGCTATAAAGAAGTGGTTCATGAAGCTATAAATAAGTGGTTCGTCAAGTTATTAAGAAGTGGTTCATGAAGCTATAACGAAGTGGTTCATGGGCCTATAAGAAGTGGTTCAGCAATTTTATTCACAGTGGTTCAACAATTTTATTCACAGTGGTTCAACCATTTTATTTGTAGTGATTAATAGGGTTCACAAGTCATAAAGAAGTGGTTCATTAAGCTATAAAGAAGTGATTCATGAACCTAAAAAATTTCACATTTTTATAATTTAATTTTTTTAAAAATGATATTAAATATATTAAAATAAAATGTTTCATGAACCACTACTCTTTATTTGTTGAACCATTAGAATTTATTTCATGAATCACTACTATTTAATAATTATAGAATTTTCATTCTTCTTTTACTTTCTTTTAATTTTTATTTTTAATTAAATAATTAATTTTCTTTTAAAATAAAATGGTTTACTAAACCAATCTCTATTTAGTCACTGAACCTCTTTTATTTAGCCAATGAACCTCTCTCTATTTAGTAAATGAACCACTGAATCAACCTCTATTTAATCAGTGAACCAACCTCTATTTAGTCAGTGAACCAACCTCTATTTAGTCAGTGAACCAACCTCAATTTAGTCACTGAACCAACCTCTATTTAGTCGTTGAATCAAACTCTATTTCGTTACTGAACCAACCTCTATTTATTCACTGAACCAACCTACTTGGTCACTGAACCAATCTCTATTTAGTCACTGAACCAACCTCTATTTCATACGAGGCAACAAAAACAAATTGAAAAGCCCCCAATATTGAAAAGCAAAAATAACCACTGGGCACTGGTATTGAATATTGATGCTTCTCTCTCGAATGCAGCAAGGTCTTAATACGGGGCAACTAAATTTCACAAGGCAAATTGACGCATACGAGACAAATTGGGCTCCTGGACCAACTCCTCCCTCCCATCAAACTTAGAACGAATATGAATAGATGGTGGAGGCGGTGGCTTTAATTTAGAACGAGGGAGATTTCACTTTCGGTGCATCTATAGATGAACAAATATGAATAGATAAGGAGCAACACAAAAGAGGTGTGACTGTGAGTGTCAGGTGTATGTGTGGTTATGTACTTGGACGGTGGTCGGTGGCGTTCTCGATCGGAGGTGCGGCGCAGTGGCGGGCTCGGAGCGAGAAGTGCGAGAGGACGGAGCCAGAAGTGCGAGAGGGACCGAGGTTGAAGAAATCGGGAGAAGGCCATGGCAGGCGGGGATCTGGCTGGCGGCGGCCATGGAAGAAGGGGAAGGAGAAGAGGAATTATAAAGAAGGAGTGAGGCGCATGAGACTGGATTTTAATTTTGTTATTTTTAATTAAATTCGACCAATGAGATCCCTTCTTTCCTTCTCACCGGTATATACTATTCTCACTTGAAACCTACCCTATATATATATATATATATATATATATATATATATATATATATATATATATATATATATATATATATATATAATAACTATCTAGTGCATTTGCCTCTTACAATACATCCGTGAGAACAATCCTAAGCCACTAGATTAAAATTGAATTAAGGGTTAGGATTAGAAGTTCAAATAGTAAAACTAAAGAGAGAAATTTTAGGAAAATCAAAAGATTAAAAAATAAATTGTCTTTTATATATCCATTTACAATGACAAAATGACGGTAGTTTTAACTAGAAACGCGTAGAATGTTAATGAATATTAATGAATATGAATGAATATTTTGAATATGAGAAGGTAATAAACGATTATTTTCATTTGAATATCGTCGCATTCTTCATGTGAATAAATATTCATTTGAATACATATTCATTTGAATAACCTCTACTTATTCGTATGAATAAATATTCATTTGAACAAACTCTACTTATTCAAATGAATACATATTCATTTGAATAAACTCTACTTATTCGTATGAATACATCTTTAGTTATTCGATGTTCATCTGAATACATATTCATTTTGAATATGTGTTTCATCTACTCCAAATTGCGGCTCTTCTTCGGATGAACTTGCAACCATTTGTTCATCTCCTAATATTGCAACCGTTCTACTACCCAAAATGGTTACAGGAACACAAAAACATATTCATTGACGAACACACTCTCACAAAATACCGTTCTACTACCGTTTTTGTTTTAAGGAAACCCACGTTGGAATGGTTTAGGAGAGAAATATGGGATTTGGAGAGAGAAACTAATTATATTCTTTATTTTAATTATTTTAATTCTTTCATTCAAATCTAACCATCCATATCGTCCTCATCCGACGGTTCATACATGGTCTCACGGATGCATTCTAAGGGGTGAATGCATGTGAAAGCTCCCCTATATATATATAGGGGAGCTTTCACATTCAAATCTAACCATCCACATCATCATCGTCCTCATCCGACGGTTCATCCACATCGTCCTCATCCAACGGTTCATACACGGTCTCACAGATGCATTTTAAGGAGTGAATGCATGTGAAAGCTCCCCTATATGAATATGTATTCAGATTAATTTCCTGTAATGACTATGTATTCAGATGAATACCTAAAGATGTATTCATATGAACAAGTAGAGTTTATTCAAATGAATATTTATTCTAAAGAATAAGTAGAGTTTATTCAAATGAATATGTATTCATTTGAAAAAGTAGAGTTTATTCAAATGAATATTTATTCATATGAATAAGTAGAGTTTATTTCAAATGAATATTTATTCAAATGAATATTCATATTCATTAATATTCTACGTGTTTCTAGTTAAAACTACCGTCAATTTTTCATTGTAAATGGATATATAAAAGGCAATTTATTTTTAATCTTTTTATTTTCCTTAAATTTCTCCTTTTAGTTTTACCATTTGAACTTTTAATCCTAACCCTTAATTCAATTTTAATCTAACGGCTAAAGATTGTTCTCACGGATGCATTGTAAGAGGCAAATGCACTGGATAGTTATTCTATATATATATATAT
Organism: Persicaria tinctoria; assembly: GCA_037127255.1. NCBI lineage: Eukaryota > Viridiplantae > Streptophyta > Magnoliopsida > Caryophyllales > Polygonaceae > Persicaria > Persicaria tinctoria. Next base: position 31,734,521 of record JBANSL010000012.1, on the reverse strand, counting down.
ATAGGACCCTACACAGAATGACATGTGACATGTCCCTCTTCTACCTCCACCCCCCCTTCTCGTTAGGACGGAGACTGTCCAGCTTGTGAATGCATTCCATTTATTCATATTCATCATTCGATCATCATGCTCAAACACTCATCATGGAAGAATATCGTACATGTGGAAGTAAGAGTTGAGCGGTCATCGACCCTCATCTAAAACACGCGGGGCGGTGGGGGTAATGCAGAACCTCGGCCTCCAGGACTCTGACCTCTACCATAACCAGACCTAGATGGACCTACTGAAGATGATTCTCTGCCATGGTCTGACCCAGACAGTCATCTGCATCCACGTCCAGAACCTCAGCCCCCTCTACCTCCGTCTTGGCATCTAGCAACAACATCTCCTCGCCCTAGCTGATGGAGGGAAAACCTGTCGGTGATCCGTCAAAGTAAATCTCAAACCTATAACTAGTATAGCAATAAGCAAGAGGTCGATCCCACAGGGAAATTATTATTCGAGTGTGATTTAGATGTCAATCAAGTAACCAAAAAGGGTTTTTTTTTTATGTGTGAAAGTTTTGCCTTTTATCAAAGCGAAGTAAAGGAAGCAAAGTAAATGAATTTGGTTTTAGACAATTGGGAGAAGCAATTCTACCTACAATTTTCCACTTTATTGGATTGACGCGATCCTTGTAACTTCTTCTCGCCCTATTAAGTTTCCTATGAATGCCCTTGTCCCGACCTAATAAAATTACTAGTCCAACCAGTCCTAGCAACCCTTATCAATCGAACAGTCCCTAAAGATGGATTTAACCCAATTGATAGCTTTAAGTTCAGAGATTAGCCAAGGTATTTGCAGTCCCTAAAAAAGGATTTAACAACACATTCAACTTCCTACTCATTCAATTAGTTCAACCAGCCCTAAGGGAACAAGTTTGCCACTTAGGTTAAGGTTCGCATCCAGGAATCTACAAAACCTTAGCAATTGAATTGATCTAACAAGTTGGCCAGACAAGATAGAACAAAACAATAAACAATCAAGCACAAAGAAGTTGAAACATTCAAATATAGGAAACAAGGAACGAGAATTAGAAACTCACAATCAATTCGAATAAAGCTTCAAATTGCAGGTAGAATAGATGAGTTTAGTTCCTCATGGAAGACATCGCTCAAAATCTCTAAAGTGTCTAATGAATAGAACAATAGAATAGAAGAAGTGTCAATAACATAAAACTTGGCCTTATTAAACATCCAAAGTCGGCTCCAAAGTGAACAAATAGATCTAGGGTTTTTTAATTCCTCAAAACGCTGCGCAGAAGCGCTGCCGACCAATGCTGCGCCCGCCGCAAGCTGTTACTTCACCCCTTTGCAAATTGATTGGCCGCGGGCGCCGCAAGTTTGCTGCAGCCGCAGCCAGGGGCCTTTCGCGGAAAATCCGTCTTGAATCAGCTCTCGACGTCAACATAAAAGTTGTAGCTCTCTGAAAGAGCTTTCCAACGCATGGTCATAATAGTCGATCGGACAACCGTGGCCTCCAAAAAGTGCAAAACAAGTTCAGCATGTCTGACGACAACTTCTGCAGACTTGTTCTTCGTTTAGGTTCGCTTCTTCTTCTCAGGACCTCTTGAGATCTTCATGTAAGCTTCTTCGATCAACCAGACATTCTCATCCAATGCGTTATCAACTCATATCTCCTCCTCAGATCCACCATTACCTGAAATAATCAATAAAAGCGTGTAGATTCCGACTCCGACAATATAGTAACTAATATGCAAATCGTGCTTAATCCATCAATGAAATGCATCTTAACTAAGCTAAATGCAACCTATTCTGCCTACCTAAATGCATGCTATCACTAGCCCTGTCCATGGGGATATGTCAGAAGTGGCGGCTAGGGAGCCGCTGGAAGCCTCAATGTCGGTGCAGTCGGTGGAGATCTACTACTTTGAGGACAACGGACAACTCTGTTTTTCATGACTTCGTGAGTAAAGCAGATAGTTGTACGGTCAGGGCAGGAAGATATGTTGTGACCCCTTGAAATGGTAAATATATAGATGTGGTGTTAACTCAAAATTACAAAAAGTAGGAGACCAAATCGAGTGTCTCTTGCAAAAAGTGAGCTATACAAAAAAATTCTCTATGCTCGTCAAATCTCTACTACTACCACCACTCATCAACCCCTAGGTATACTCCAATCCCCTATTAATTCTACTTATCTACCCCCTCGATCTCGGGTTCCCGTGAAAGACTTGCACTTCCATTTTGCGTTAAACCGGGATCGACAACATGCTATGATTTGCGTTGAAAATTTGGAAAAATTACAGGGTTCATACAAAATATAGTTTTATTTCTAGCTAGCCATGTAAAATAAACAAAAGCTTCGAACAGGGTGACCCCTTGTTGCAAGGAAATGCTAAGTCGTAAGCTTCGTAGGGTTGCTAAGAACCTAGGGTTCAAATTCCACCCTTGTCGCAAGGAACTGAAATTGGTCCATTTAGCGTTTGCTGATGACCTACTGATTTTCTATCATGGAGTCCAGCAATCAATCAAGCTCATCAAGGATTGTTTGGAGGGTTTTTTTTTTTGAGATGTCTGGTCTTCGAGCAGCAAATGTGGATAAAGCACTATTTTCTTCGCTGGTTGCTCGGAGGATGTTCAGAGGGACATCTTAGATGAGCTGGGATTTGTGAGAGATTCATTTCATATCAGATATTTGGGGATGCCTTTACATTCAAGGAGAGTCATGGTCCTTTAATACGGGGCTCTATATGACAGAGTGGGGAATCTCATTCAATATTGGGCAGCTTGAAAGCCGTCTTTTGCTGGTAGATTGTAGCCGATAAAGTCAGTTTGTGCCGGAGTTCACTCGTTTTGGAGCCAAATGATTATTCTGCGTAAGGGAGTAATTGATAACATTGAAGGCATGATGAAACAATTCTTGTGGAATAATAACAAGGATGGAAAGAAGCATTTGGTGGCGTGGGAAGTGGTTACCAAGCCATTTGAGGAAGGTGGTCTGGGCATACGAGAGCTTGGAGCTTGGAATAAAAGCATCTTTGCCAAATTGTTGGGCGACTTATTACTGTAGAAACCTTCGATATGGTTGAGATGGTGCACTATCATCCATATATAGGAGGACGATTTATGGAATAATAGCACCAAATATGATGACACTTGGGTATGGTGGATCATTATTAGTGTGAAAGAGGAGCTGAAAGTGGTAGTACATGCTGAGGATGAGCAGGGGTACAATCTTCATTAGTTTCTAGATGAATGTGGTAGGCTGTCAAGTGCCAAACTTTATCAGTAATTCCAAAGAAAAGGGCCTGAAATCGACTAAGGAGGGCTATTATGGGGATGATTATAGTGTAGAAGGTGGGTGTTTGTGACCTGGTTGGCAACTCTGAAAAGGTTGTAGACAGGTAACAAGGTGAGGCATTAGCTTGGTGAACAAGCAGAGGAATGTGTTCTGTGTCGAAACGGAGTTGAGATAGGAGATCATCTCTGGTTCCAATGCTCAGCGATAAAGTCTATATCTCTCAGCAGTAGGTACAACAACATAATCAAACAGCTCATCCATCTCGTGGAACCACGTCTCATCATCCTCGCCAGGCTCTGTAGAAAATATCGGTGAGCGGCACTGTGCTAGGATCTTGGCCCAATCGACGTGCTTGTCGTGGCGGGCATCGGCCACCTGCTTAGCTGGCAGCTGCACTAGAATATCTGGCGTCGCCGCCATAGATCGCGCCCCTCCACGTAACTTACTCAGAATGTCATGAAGCATCGCCTCTAGCTGCCCAATCGCAGTCTCTAGTGGAACCGAAGCTCGGTCATCAACCGGCAGTGGCGAAACTCGCTCCTTAGCGTCGTCAACAGCAACTCGGCGATGGGGATGCCCCCTTCCGCGACATGCCCGACCTCCATCCGCAATTGAACCGCGCAGATTCCCGACCATGACTGCTGCATGAAAGGGTTACGTTTAACACTCAGCACAGAACATTCAACGAGCTTAATATGACCCCCTTCGAGGAGGATCGCCCTCAGGCCCAATTGATATAAGCACATAGAATATTTACGCTACCCTTCGAGAGCAGCTGACCGGAGGGGGAAATTACCTCATGGCCTTCTCACCCAGCTACTCCTACCGTGGTGCACTCCTTAGAGTCTTCCAGGCCTATCTGTAAGTAGAAAGTTAGTCTTTTGCCTACCGTTCCCCGATTCTATATCCTTAAGGGATGATCTATCGCCTTAGTCTGTACCCGCGAGGTTGATCCTATTTTTCAGTCTAGGGTTAGGTCCAATTAAATTCATTTTGCCCCTTTGAAATCCTTTTCAAAACCATTTGAAATCGTTGGGCGGTTTTCCAAAAATCATTTTCAACTTATTGTACTTGGATTGCAAAACATCGCTCTAATACCACCTTTGTAATCAATGCACATCCTCAACGATCCGTCCTTCTTCTTAATGAACAGAATTGGTGCTCCACATAGTGATGCACTTGATCTGATGTAGCCCTTCTCGGCTCGCTCCTCTAGTTGAGCCTTCAGCTCCGCCATCTCATTCGGTATCATACGTTAAGGGACTCACGATATGGGCCTCGTGACCGACTCCAACTCGATCGAAAATTCGACATCTCTATGTGGGGGAAGTCAGGGTAGCTCCTCAGGGAATACATCTGCGAAGTCTCTGATGATGAGCACATATGAAAAGCAGGGGTGTCCGCGACCCACCTCTAAAGCGTAACACCAATATGAGCATGATGAATGAATATGAGCATGATGATTGGATAATGAATATGAATAAATGGAATGCATTCATGAGATGGCCAATCTTCGCCCTAACAGAAAGGGGTGGAGGTAGGCGAGAGATATGCCACTTGGAATTCTGTGTAGGGCCCTAATTTACTGTCTTCCACACACACACACACACACACACACACACACACACACACATATATATATATATATGCGGAAGACAGTAAATTAGGGCTCCACTCTCCTAATAATGTGTTGAATCCTGGGTTTTTTTTTTTAAAGTTTTAATCCGTACGACGTGGCGCATTGTTAACCCTTGGCTCCATGAAAATCTATGGCTATTATTTGTACACAAGATACACAAGATATATATATATATATATATATATATATATATATCTTGTGTATCTTGTGTACAAATAATAGCCATAGATTTTCATGGAGCCAAGGGTTAACAATGCGCCACGTCGTATGGATTAAAACTTAAAAAAAAAAAACCCAGGCTTCAATACATTATTAGGAGAGTGGAGCGCGTGCGGTTCTTGAAAGGAGTAAAACCCTAAACGCTTCCACGAAGCGTCTTCTTCTCCACCACGCCTGAAATTGTGGTCCATCCTCCGAAGCTTCTGTGGTTCTTGTTTCTCCGACTCACAAGGTGTGTTCATCAGCGACGGAAGAGCGATTCTGGGCGGCGATACCGGCGGCGACACGAATCGAACAAGAGGAGGGCTAATCGGGCGTGGATAGGGTGGTAGAATTTGGTGGTCGATTTCGCCCCGGGACTGAATCTAGACGGTGGTTCGGCAGTGAGGTGTGCATCCTCTCTTCGGTTGGTTCAATTGTAGAAGACAAAGTAAGAACAAATGTCTTTTTTATTTTTGTTCATCTGTGGTTTTTTTTTTTTGGTAATCAGTTGCAAGTCATGTGTTTTAGTAAAATTTTCCGCCGATTTGTGTTGTTTTGTTGAATATAACAACTTGCGATTCATATGTTTCTTCTTTGAGCCATGAGGATGGTGAAGGTAGTGTATCCTTTGAGATGTGTTTGGCGTATCTAGGTGCCCTATTGCTTCATTTGCTTGATGCAAATGAGTGACATGTTACAGGGCCTATTCTATTGTTTAATTAAATCTACAGAAGAACTCTTTTGCATCTTTGAATTTACTTTTAGAAGACATCTTTGAATTTAATCAAAGCTGTAGAAGACATCTTTGAATTTATTCAGTGTTTTGAGTGGTTTTTTTGGGTGACTCATTGGTAGGACTCACCCAATTTTGTTCGTTTTAAAATTTTGGCAATTCCACCGAATAATGTTTCACTTGCCACCGAATAATGTTATGTTATTTTTCCATCTAATTCATATAAAAATTTACCAATTTCACTGAATAATTTGTCACATGATACCGAATAACTTTTTTTTTTGTTCATCAATTTCAAATAAAAGAAACTTTTAATCCCTAAACAATATTTACAATTTATACGAATATTGTTTCATATTTTACCGAATAATGTTTCAGATTTCACCGAACAATGTTTAGTTGTGTAGTCACTAGTCCTACTCGTGCGATAAAGGTTTTTCATGTTGTTTGTCAAACGAAGACTCCATATGCTAACGAATTATGAACCAAATTTCACCGAATAATTGATCAACTCATTACCACTAGTAATTAAAATTCAACACATCCGTCTGAATAATTGATGAATAATGAATCAAATTATGCACCTTGAAATTTTTATAACTTAACCGAATCTGGCTCTTTTCTCTCCCATACAAATAATCTTTATAATTTAATTGAATAATCTCTCAAATTTAACCGAATAATCATTTTGTTAAATACGAATAAGTTTTCTAAATTAATCGAGTAATATAATTTCAACGCAATTGCCTTAGTAATAAAGATAATCTATTTAATTTAAGTGAGTAATCTCTTAAATTTAACCGAATAAAAAAAATAATCTATTTGATTTTGCGGGTCCGTCCATTTAAACTTTAAAAAAATCTCTACTATAGTATTGAAAGGTACGGTATCGATGTTGCTAAAAAAAATGAATCATGGCCATCATTTATTTATTTATTTTTTATTATGTAAATGATAAAGCAGGTCCTATTCATTTTTTTAATGTAAAGTGGGTCCCACACATGTCTAGCACATCCCAACCACGCACCATATATGGGAGAGTTGGTGGTTTTACACCGTGGGCCCCACCATTTATTTTGAAAAAAAAAGGGAAAAAACTCATTTAAATCTAAGTCATCTATCACAGTTAAATCAATGGTCTACAATGAAAATGTCCCAACGTTGAGAGAAACGCTCTCTTCCAGCGGAAGAATGGAGTATCTCCTTCCTCCCTTGGCAGTGGTCTGGTGAGCTCCGATCAACCCGTTCGGCTATATCTCTCTTCGCATAACTCAAATATCTCATCGAAGAGCCCAAATCTCTCTTCGGAGAGCCCCAATTTCTCTCTTTGGAGAGTCTCGACTTAGTTGGTTGCTCCGCCTCGGCTACTCCGTTTCGACCGACCTCCTCGGCCTCGGCCACCCACGTCCCTCCCTTTCCGCAGCGGTGCCGTTGCGGTCTCCCCTCCGGTGTGGCCCTTGCTTTGGGTTGGGTTCGGTTCATCTTAATCGCAAGAATCCTTTTTGATTTCTCGCCGGACCAAATCCGAATCTGAAATCGGTGTGCCATACATCTCTCAATTTCTTCAATTTTTTGGGGGCTTTGATAGATCCTTAGATGTAAAGCTCGGTTCCCCTTTCGCTCTCATCCATAGCGAACCTTTGAGCCTCAATTTATGGCTTCCTCTCTCTCGTGGTTCCGGTTGTCGTGGCCGAAGCTGCCGCTTGGTGGCTGTCGCCGACGCTCTGGATTCGAGGCGGTGGCACCTGATAGGTCTTCCTCGGTGCTCCGCCTGTCCCTCGGCTTCCCCTTCGGTCACTTCCTTGCCGGCGACGCTGCATCTCCGGCTTCTTTGACCATTTCCCTTCTCCGGCTTCTTGTAGCCTTCGGGCTTGGGAAGCCCGTAGTTGGGCCCACCTAGTTTTCATTGGGCCCAAGGTTAATCCTTGGGCCCAAAGCAGCCCTAAATTAAAAAAAGAAAAAGAAAAAAGAAGAATGAATAAATAAATAAATAAATTCTGGATTCTTCCCGCGCTCTTCATCCTCCTTGCGACTGTGCTTCATTTGCTCGTGTGGTTCGTTGTCCGTATGTTGATTCGTGGTTAGTTTCGGTTGAGGAGCAGTTCTGCGGCCTTGGTTGATCGACGTGATCGTGTTGGTGGTGTTTGTGGTCTCCGAAGATCCCTCATCCAGGTGGGGGGAACGTCGTGTGATTCACACTTCCCCAGGTGTCGCCTTTGCCTTACGAGGATTTCTGCTTTCCGTCTTTCCGGCGGCGAGACATTGTGTCAGCTAGAGTTGTCCTATGCGCTCGCTGTCCACTTCTGCGCGGCGACTTCCTTCCTCTCGATGTTATGTTGTGTCCGCTAGTTTGCTTAGGTCTTGGGTTTTTTCCGGTTTTATTTTGGGTGCTCCTTTGATGTATTTTATGTTACATTTTCTCTCTCTCTCTCTCTCTCTCTCTCTCTCTCTCTCTACATATATATATATATAGGGAAGCTTTAAAATGTAAAAAGTCCTTAACGTGTAAAATATGCTTAACGTGTAAAATTTTAGAGAACCAGACCCGTGCCCTTTTTAAAAAAACCGAACCGGTTTGTTTTAAAAAAAATGAACCGTCATCTCCTTCCTCCCTCTGCGCAAAAAATCAGAAGCGGCCATGGCCTGGGCGAAGCCTCAATCGCCGAGCATCGAGCATGGCAGGAGGCAGGCCATCGAGTATCGGACTGGACGGTGTCAATCACCGGAATATTCCTCGTCGAAATCCTCGAAATCATTAGAATCGAACTCCTCCGTCGCAATCGCCGGAATCGAGCATTTAGCATTGGTCAATTCGACAAGGCGGTGTGGATCCGGCTTCTCCTCCTCGCAATCACCGGAATCCTCATCGAAATCGTCGGAATCGCCAACAATTTCCTCCTTGCCCAACAACACCGGAGTTCCCTTCGCCGCCTTCGACCACTGTCTTGCCGCCACCGAAGCCACCAACGATTGCCACCAACGGACTCGTCACGCCCCCACGGTCCCGTATCTGTCCTCCTCTTGTGCCGCCGTGCCCTAGACTGGCACCGGGAGCTTGTCGAAGTCCACCGGTGTAACCGCCGTTTCTAATCGGAGGGTTACAGGCGATGTGAGGAAGATGATGATTAAATTACAATTTTGACCCATTATTTTCCCTTTCTTCCCAAATATGCCCTTATCTAAATTTAATAAATTACAAAATTATTCCGTTGTTTATAAACGCACAAAAAAATATTATATTTGCACAACTTAAAATTATATTTGCACAAAATAGTGTTTGAATGATTTAGATTGAGATTGACAACCTAGGGTTTGATTTAGGAGCGGAATTTGGGGTTTTTTTGCCAAAAGCCAAATTGATTGAAATTGATAATATGGTTGTGTTGTTGGGTTGATTTTGAGCTAATTTCATGTTCATATAATTGTCAAATTGTTTATGGATCATGAGCTAATTGAATTTTAGAATTTTAGATTGCGATATGTTTTAGAATTTGGGGCTTTTTGACAAAAGCCAAATTGATTGAAATTGATGATATGATTGTGTTGTTGGGTTGATTTTGAGCTAATTTCATGTTCATATCATTGTCAAATTATTTATGGATCATGAGCTAATTGAATTTTAGAATTTTATATTGCGATGTGTTTTAGAATTTGGGGCTTTTTGCCAAAAGCAAAATTGACTGAAATTGATGATATGGTTGTGTTGTTGGGTTGATTTGGAGCTAATTTCATGTTCATAGCATTGTCAAATTGTTTATGGATCATGATCTAATTGAAGTTTGGAGTTTTATATTGCGATATGCTTTAGAATTTGGGGTTTTTTGGCAACAGCCAAATTGACTGAAATTGATGATATGGTTGTGTTGTTGGGTTGATTTGGAGCTAATTTCATGTTTATAGCATTGTCAAATTGTTTGTGAATCATGAGCTAATTGAATTTTAAAATTTTATTCCAATATGCTTTAGGTCGATTAGGTTCTTCTATTTTAGCATAAAAATCATAATTTAGCCTATTAGCTCAATTGGTAGAGCAATGTGCGTTTACACAAAAGATGTGAGTTCAAATCCCACATAGGTTACATAATAGACAAGAGCACAACAATCGCAAATTGTTAATCATGCACATTATAATCTAAGTTATGCACTTTTTAACCTTAATTATGCACATTTTAATCTTATTTATGCACTTTAATTTTAAAAGCTTATACGTAAAAAAATCGATTTCAAAGTTACATCTATCAACCTAAATTAGCCGAGAGGTGAACCCAAACTCTCAAAAGTAAAAAAAAAACAAAATTAAAACATCGATTTCAAAAGCACATCTTTTGTCTTATTAATGCACATTATGATCTTACATTTGCACAATTGTATTCTTAATCTGCACAATTGTATCTTAATTTTGCACAATTGTAGTTTAAATTTGCACAATTGTATCCTACTTTAAATTTGCACAATTAAAGTTGCACAAATGCACTTTACAGTTGCACAAATGCATTTCATAGTTGCACAAATGCACTTCACAGTTGCACAAATGCACTCCACAGTTCCACAAATGCACTTCACAGTTGCACAAAAGGTATCGAAAACGGGAAAAAGTGCATGTACCCATAAAATTAGACATATTTACCAATTTACCCATAAATTAAACATATTTCAATTATAAATTTTTATAATTGAAATAGACACATTTACCTATTTACCCCATAATGAATTATTTGTCTGCACAAAATAAACTTATATTTGCAAAATAAGATGTTATATGTGCACAAAAGCAAGTTATACTTGCACATCAGAAAGTGTTACCACGAAAAAAAAATTCTGGGCTAAAAAAAAAAAACGGGTCCGAGAAGGGGGGCAAGGGGGGGCACACGCATGGGCAAGGGGGGCAGATATTCTACTAATAAAATTAGGCCCATTAGTAATTAAATTAGGCCCAATAGTAATTAAATTAGGCTCATTAGCAAATTTTACACGATAAGCATATTTTACACTTTAAGGACTTTTTACATTTGAAGTAAACCCTATATATATATATATGCGCTCCGGTGAAAACCAAAATTGCGGTAGAAACCCGTGAGGACCGACTTTTTAGCTCGGTTCACTTCATTTATAGCCCGGTTATGAATAGAACCGACCTATAAAGTCACAAATTTTAGCCCGATCTGAATAAAATCAAGCTATAATGTCACTACATAATTTTAAAACATTAACTTTTTAGCGTGATTTTTCGGTTTGACCGAACTATAAAGTCATGTGTTATTTTAAAATTGGAGTTTTTAGCACGGTTGTTAGGTTATTAAACCGAGTTGTAAAGTCACCGTGTGATTGAGGTTTTTAGCACGGGTTTAAAAAAAACGAGATATAAAGTAGTCCTCACCGGTTTTTACCACAATTTGAAGTTTTCACCGGAATCAATCCCTATATGTATGTGTGTGTGTGTGTGTGTGTGTGTATATATATATATATATATATATATATATATATATATATTTATATATATAACTACTAGCATGCTTGTGTGTTAAATTATGTCCTGCATTAGAAGGATGATATTAGGAATAGCGTATATTTGTGCTTATCTATGGGGACCAGCCAAATGCAGGCCTTAATCTGATCCTATGTCCGTCTATATTTTTTAGTTATGTGATTGTTGTGCGTGTATGATGCTTGTATGCCTCTATGACTTGGCTTTAGACTTTTGTATAGCGTGTAAGAGAGAGCTTCCAAGACCCTGACTCCATCACCACAACAATAATGATTGCTTTTGGGATTTCAGTATTCGGATTTCTGTTTTGACCCGACACTGCCGTGACACTATGGCTGTATTTGGTTTTAGACTTATAATGGTTTGAATGGTAAATGATTTTCCGCGACTTAGGATCTAGGATAGGTACATGGGTGCTAACCTGTACTCGGTGCGCAAAATCTGAATGAAGGATTCTATCATTTGAAATGTAACTCAGGTTTTCTAAATTTGGGTCGTTAGATTTTAGACCTTGATGTTTAACAAACTGACATATTGGACCCTCGGACTTTCGAGCTGTTAACTGGACTCTTTGGACTTTAATTGGACCTTTTGGACTTTAACTGATAGACTTGAGTTGGATCCTTGAATTATGACTTGGCTATAACTATGAATATAATTAAGACTTAACTGATAGTGTCGATGTGACAGAATTGAGAAAATTTGATAAATTATTCGCCTTGATTAGCTATGTTATGAAATAGCTTAATGTTAATGATGATTTCTTTCTATGATTGCTTAGTTCTGTGTAGCAGTAGATGGGTCCTCCTATGCTTTAGACTTATATTGTTCTATTAAATGTTAGGTGATCTGTGACGTGCTTGGCTTATCTATTCCGCTGGATATTAGTTTTATTGTTCTACTATGCTAGGTAAGTTCCCTAGGGGGCTTACTCAAGTGGGACTCTCATGCCTATTGTTGCATTTTATAGAGGTGTTGCATGCACATAATCGCATGATTCATGTAGTATCCTGCTTAGGTTGCACTATTTGAATGAGCATTTGTATACTATTCATTTGGTAGAACAATCGTTAATTGTGAGTCCTAGAGTCATTGTTAGGGCCATATGACAGCTTAACCCTATCGAGTTTGTCCTAATAGAGTCATATGAGAGCATGAGCATCACTTCATCCATTTATTTTGATATGGTTCGGCAGCGACCAAGCTTCCTACCTCGGTGTGGGTATGGGCATTTAACCCCGTTGTAGGTATGGATATTTAACCCCGGTGTGGGTATAGAAATTTAACCCCGACAAGGGTATTGATTGAGAGAGATATCTAGCCCCAGCGTGGGTATTGATTGAGAGTGGGACATGCCACTTGACATTCTGTGTGGGTCCATTTATTGGATTTTCGTTATTATATTTATATATGAACTATGCCTTGTGTGTTTAAGATTTATATATGAACTGGCCATCGCCGACCGCCTACGCTTCTGCTATCGCCGACCGCCTTCGCTTCCGCCATCGCCGACCGCCTTCGCTTCCGCCATCAATCTCCTCTGACTTCCGCAATATCCTTCGCCGCCTAATCGATTCTCTCTCTTGAAGCGGTTTTCTCTCTTTCAATGGTTGAGAAAGAGGATTCCCAAATCTGAAATTGAAAATTGCACCCCGATGGAGTTTTCAATGGGTTGATGGGGTACACGCGTTTAGATTGAAAAAGAGTTCCTTTTTACCAATTTTTTTTTTTAATTTCCTGATTGACGTGGAATAATCTCGGCCATTTATTTTCCTTACATCAACGGCTCAGATTTGTTCACATGTTACACGATAAGAACTGGTTACATATGATCTATCCTCTATATATATATAGAGAGAGAGAAGGGGCCAGATGGGTTAGTTCTTGTGTACACATCCCTTATCATGTACACAAGTCTTATCATATAAGTAGAAATTATTCATCTATTTATTCATTATTGTTCGTCTATTTTCATGTGATTATTCATAAGTCTATAACTATGTAATTATTCGTCCGTACAAATAGTGTAAAAAAAATGTAAATTTTATTCTATCAAATAATCGGTCAATACCAACGATTAATTTCGTTTTATCAAATAATCTTCCAATACCAACGGATAATCAGAAGTTATTTTAATCTCATTCATTGATCTTCCTAATTCAATGACCCAAATTTTTTAACATGATACACAATTAGGGGGTTTGTGTATATTTGATTTATTTTCTATATATATTTGAAGTTGGTTAACATATTTGTGAAAGTTAACAACGATAATGAAAACATTTAGATTTTCCGAGTCTTCCAAGTAATTTCTCTAACGCGTATAGAGAAGAAATAGACTTTAGTGACCAAGACATTCAACACCACCAACTTGTATAATCGTAGCTTGTATGTATAATGTATTGATACAACTAGATGACCTACCAAGTTATGTAACTTTCAAGTGTATAATGCTCGTTAGAGCTTCAATGTAACTTTCAAATCTATAAACGAAAGTTTAAAGCAACTTTTTTTTTTCTTTTTTATCCTTAACTATGAAATTCTATTCTTTTATGCCCCAGAACTAATGGAATTAGAGGGTAAATCTGTTTTCCTTGACTGACTTGGAAACCAATTTTTCACTATGCCGATATCTATTTATTTTTAAAAAATCAATTTTTTGTTTGGTGAAAGTTAAATTTCTCTATGTTTGGTGGAAATCTTGTTTTATTTATTAATTTTCTCAAAAATCGTAAAGTATGTTATGATATGTTTTACTGTAATTAATTACAATCATGTGTACATTATACTTAATGATAGTGCTAGAGATTAACAATAACTTTTCCATAGGAGGGGTAATCATAGAAACATTTATTTAGGATTCCAAAACCACAAAACTAGAGCAATTGAGCAAACTGCAAAAAAGGCCCCACTTTTCTAACCATGAAACTGAAAACTATGGCACACAATTTTGCAAAACTAGTACTGTGTAGTCCTAACAAAATAAATTTGTAGAGTCAGAGAAAAAGCTATTCCCTCAATAAGTTTAAGTGGAGCACTGAAACTCAGAGAAAAGCCATTTCCCCTGAAATGGCGCTATAGATTGATACTACTGTTACTGATCAATTCGGTGCATTCAATCTATTAGGCCGTGTTTGGCAACGAGGTGGGAGGGGATGGGAGGGGGTGCGCGGGATGGGGATGAGATTTCGGGAATCGAGCTTTGGTGTTTGGCAAGGAGGTGGAAGTAGATGGAGGGGGATGGGGATGGTAATTCCAACCCAAAATTTGGGATTTTTTCCCACCCAAAAAAAGGAGGTAGGAGGGGGTGGGGATTAGAAACACCCAAAATTGCCCCCATCACCTTCATCCTTCTCTCCTCACACTTTGCCTCCATTGTTGATCTTCAATTCAATTCCAGATTTCAATCAATCATAGCAAATTAATTAACAAACAAAAATGGCCCAAACCACCGATCGACCGGCCGACGCCGCCTTCTCCTCTGCTGCCCTTGCCGGCCGACCACCACAACCACCGAACCACTGACGCCGCCGACCACCACCGCTGCTGCAGTCGATCCGTCGTTGCAGACGGTCCTCTCAGTCTCGACGAAACACGCAAATTCAAGATTGATGGATCGCTGATTGCATCATCATCATCCCTGCGATGTACCGATCAACGATCCAGTTATGGAAATTTTAATTTTTGGGTTGAAATCAATGCATTTGATATTCTATTTGATTGAGAAAGTGTTTTTATTGGAGGATTTACATGTAATTAGAAGGTTTCAGTTGATATTTTTGGATAATGGATCATGTGGATCAATTTTGATTGAAATTTGATTCACTTTGAATTGAATATGTTAAGGTCAACGCATTGTTGATTGAAGAGTTTCAAATATGGTTGTATAAAAATTATTTCGGTGTTATAATATTATTATATTAGGGATGGATAAACACTAGTAAACCCTAGCTCCCTATGTAAACTCCTATATAAAGGGTCCCGAAGACTCCTAATAAGACATCAGTTCATTCCCTTCTTCTCCTCTCTATTCTACATATTATCACACGTTATCAGCACGAAGGTTTGCTCTTTAATACGGATTAGGGTTTTATGGAAAGCGACGATGCACTTTCAATTATGGTGTTGATCGATTCCAAATTAGCTTGCTTTTGGAATTATATTCTTCCGAACGAATACACCAAAAGCTGAGGAGTACGTTGTTCTTGCTCGATTGGTGTTGAGGACTCCCGATTTCATCATTGCCCTCTCAATCGGTAATATTTAGTCGTTCTATAGCCCAACTGCAAGATTGTTTGTTTGGATTTGATATCTAAATTTCACTACTTCGATCAATTGAGTTTATTCATTTTATTTTATGGCTTCGGTCGTCTTAATTATGTGCAAGTATTTAATGTTCCATTTTTTTTTTTATTTCTCTTGGTATATGTCATGCCAACACCCATTCGGAGAATCTCAATATGCTCTTTCGACACCACGATTTGCTCAAGACAAATTAGGGTTTTACAAGCCCATGGCGTGTCACCCCGGCCTCGACCTCCGTACATGCTCAATCACAAAGCGCAGGAGCCTCGTCAATCACGCAGTGGCCAGCGCCTCCTCACAACCTTTCACCACCGTCGTCGGCGCAAGGAGTTCGACGATTCTTTCAGAGATCCGCAGATCTAGCTATTAAAACCATCGGGGAGTTTTTTTCGCTCCTAGGCTCACCAACGCCGCATCCACCACCTACGAAATCGGATTCGGATCGGGGCCGTGAGTTTTTACCGATCGATCGAAACGTTGGTTGGCGGCGCTGAGCAACGCCAATGAAGAAGGAAGGTTGATTTGCAGGTTTTTCATTAATTACGAAATCGGCCTGGTTTATTTTTAAAATCGCATAATGGCCGCATCTTTTATATAATTACAGAAAGCGGATTATAATTTTCAGGGCTGCATATTTTGCCCCTGTGAAGTCCAAACACGTCCCCGAAGATGATGTGTATTATATCAACCCCTGAAGTGGTTGAATTACTTGAATAAATTTAAATCCCTGAAGTGATTGAATCAATCGAATTGTAATATCCCTTAAAGCGGATAAAGTAATTTAATCTCAATCCCGGAAGCGATTGATCAATCGATCGTATCCCCTGAAGTGGATGTTATTTTATTATATTCCTGAAGTGATAAACGATCGAATTTCATCCCTGAAGTGATGAATTATTATTATTATTTTTTTTAGTTTATTTATCTTATTTTTATGTTTATTTTAATTATTTTTTCATCTCCCGAAGTAGATGAATTATCTCCTGAAGTAGATAAAATTGTTAAATTTATATATCATCTCCAGAAGTGGATGAACGAAATCATCTCCCGAAGTAGATGAATATGGACTCATCTATCTCTAGAAGTAGATGAATGTACCAGTCTCAAACGGACTAATCTTAAACGAACTAATCATCTCATCTCCTGAAGTAGATGAACGGACCATCTCCTGAAGTAGATGTGAACGATTGAAAATCATCCCCGTAGTGATGAACTTATTTATTTTATTTTATTTATTTATTTCAGTTTTATTATTCATTTCAATTTGTATTTTATTTTCTTGTCTCCAGAAGTAGACAAACATTATCTCCCGAAGTAGATACAAATTGTTAAATTTGCATATCATCCCAAAAGTGATAGTTTATCTCCTGAAGTAGATAAAGTTAACACAATTTATGTATCACATCTCTTGAAGAAGATGAAATTCTTATTTATCTCTTGAAGAAGATAAATATTTTAGCTTATATCATGATAAAATTTATCTCCCGTAGTAGATAAAATTTTAAAATTCATAATCGTCCCTGGACCGATGATTTTTATAGCTAAACAAGCAAGTTATGATTTCTCCACCAGTCTCCAGAAGTAGACGAACATATATTTGCAGATGTTCATTTTATTGTCACCAGAAGTTGAAAATATGCCAATTTGGTTTTATTTATTTATGTTTTTATAGTTTTATCAATTATATCAACTATTTATTTATTTATTTATCTTTATCTCTTGAAATATATAAAGACATCCCCTGAAGTGGATGAACACATAATCATAAATCGTTCCTGTAGTAACGACAATCATCTCCTGAAGAGTTGTATATGAAAAGGAAATTCATAAAATGTCTCTCTCTCATCAATACAAATTTGTCCCTGAAGTGATAATATTCATTTCCTGAAGTAAATGAATGATAAGAGATATATTGTATATCCTCATAAAGATTATTTAAAATCATATCCAGAAGTGTATGTGTTTTATTTTAAAGTTGCACAAATACCCAGAAGTGTAGAAATTAAAGTGAATGTATACAAGTTGTCTTCTCCCTGAAGTGAGTAATAATCGATCATACCGTTTCTTGAAGAATATGGTCAATGTTCATATGGCAACTTACTCTATTTTTTAATTGCAACTTATCATCTTTTGGAGTATATGATCGAAATATACATAATAGAGACTAATTGCCACTCGAAGTTGACAAATGAATCATTTTATGACTTAAATCATTTCTTGAAGAAAATGATAAATTGACAAGTTTTTTTTCTCATAGCTCCACCTAAAGTGGACAAATACAATTTTATTTTATTTATTTGTTTGTTTTTTTATTATTCATTGCTTTATATTGAATAAAATTATTATGATTTTACTTATTGTAATTCAAAGCACAAAGTGTTTCCCGAAGAAACTACTTACCATGAGTGTCTAATGCGGAGTTTTGTTTGGCAAATGAACATTTGAGAGAAAGGTTTACCACAATCCCGTAGATTGTGAAGTTTTTCAACACTAACCTAAGAGCCTGAAGACTCTACTGGTGGATTTTTTATTAACTCCTGAAGAGTAAAGAATATTTTATGAACTCTAAAAGAGTAAAGGATTTCACAAACTCCAGAAGAGTATATGTTTCGAATTTTATCATTTGTACTCCTGAAGAAGTACATGGAATGTTCAGAACTATTTTTGTTTGGTTGATACAACCAATAAAAGTAACCACATAATACGACCCAGGTAAAAAGGCCACTTCCTGACTATCCTCTAAGCATTGCCTGAAGCATGCCCCTCCGGTAGAGGGTGTCAAAGAGGTTATGGTTAAGCGCTTGACCAAAGTTATTGTTGTGGCTTATAGCTAGGTCTGTTATACGGTTAATTCTAAATGTCTTGAAGAACATTATAAATGAATCATACCTGAAGTATGACATCAACGAAAATTCTGACAATACCCATTCAGTGGCATCTAAATTAAATAAATGGATCACCATATACAAAGTTCAATGGTTGAATATTATGGTTTATAAGTGTCAAACAAATTTGAAAACCCGAAGTTTTTTCAAACAATCATGAATGGAAAATCAGGATAAATACCATATAGCTCCAGAAGAGCATTGATCTTGTTACCTGAAGTAACAATGACACATATGTATGGTATTGAACACCAATATCTCATATGACTAGCCAGAAGCAAGTCTTACATAATTGCTAATGTATATATATGGTTTATTTGACGCTCATTTATCCCATTGAAACTTATCACTAACCAGAAGTTAGTTAATGATAAAATGTTTTTCTTTGTGGCATTCGGTCATTCATGTGAAACGATGATGGGCGGGATCATTGATATTCACATACACACCCACTAAAAGGGACCAAAAGATCCTAGGACCCGAAGATCCTCTATAAGGGTGACCGAACATATATGGTCTGTCATCTTGGCAAATCAACAACAAGACCATCTAAATTCAAAGTAAATGCAAAGTCTCTAATGTCTCTTGAATAGACTCAATGGGACAGCTACGGAACACTATCATATAGACCAGTGTAATTCCAAGATTACATATGCCTCAACACTTTGGTCATATGAAACATCAGGTAGAGAATGTTACCAAAAACATTGTTGAGCATAAGGTAGCTCACGACAACCCAGAAGAGTCATTGGTCAAATGGGCCCATGCATGTTTGCATTTCGAATTTGACACAATAACATCTCCCTAATTATCTCCAGAAGAGAGTATGTCATTCAAAGGTTTTGAATAAACAGCATATGTTCCGAGATGTACCTCCTCCAAATGAACTACAATGAGACCACAAAGAAGTTGGATGATACATGGGGTTTAAGTCCCTATTGCTATCAAATACCTAGAGCTTTATAATGGTGATCAAATGCTTGGTATTTAGGGGGAGAGGAAATGAGACAATTAAGAAAGAGATTGCACGGAAGCAACTTCTCTATCATTTCATATCCGCGGATAAATACAAGTGAACCAGAAGTTCAATAAATGAAATGATTATAAGGTTTAGCAAATATGTCATTGAAAGCATTTACTAAAGGCCAAGAAAGTGATAAAGTCACAGATACTAGCTCATTTGGAAGTTCCAGAAGAAACCCCAACTCAAAGAATATCAAGTGGCTCTCAAGTACACCAGAAGTGTTGGAGATCACTAGGCTCTTGGTATACAATTCCCTAGAAGTGGAAAGAGCCTATGAGAATATGATGATCATCAAATAAATAATGGATGTCGACATCGAAATCATAGTAAAAGAGCTAGAAAGAAGCAATTCATGCAAAGATGGATTCATTAAACATTATGAGATTGGACCAGTAGTTCCAACACTGCAAAGTGCAACATCAATTGGTTTTAAGTGGGTGTTCATACAAAATAAAATATAAAGCCAAGTTGATTGCACAAAAATCTATCAAAGGTTATATGGAGAATATATTCACCAGAAGTGAATATAATTTTGGATCCAAATTGAAATGACGGACGTGGTAGGTTCATACCCATATAAATGGAAAGGATTGACTGAAAATGCCTGAAGCATTATTGTGAAAGTCCCGTCATATGCAATTGGTTGAAACTCCTTATAAGAGTACCTGAAGTACCTATAATTGTGAAAATGGTGACATTGCATTAGGTCCCGAAGTACCATACAATGTTGTACTCTTTTCCTTGATCTTGGTTTTTTATCCCATTGGGTTTTTCCAAGTTAAGGTTTTTAACGAGGCAACTTAGACACCATTTAATACACTAGATCTCCCATGATCAAATGACACACTGGGTCCTGAAGTACCTTATGTTTGTGCATTGAAAGCAACTCAACGCCAGCAAATGGAAGTCAAGCATTCGAAGTCAACTATATGTATGAAGACATCTCAACTTATACACGTCAAAGGAAATGTTGAGACTCGGCTATGCAGCTCATACAGTCAGCATCATCAAGAAGTTCAAAGAGCCTACCCGAATGAGAAGACTACAAGAAGGGTGTTGAATTCAGGGGGAGTATACACGCATTGCACTCTTTTTCCCTTCGAACAGGTTTTGTTCCACTGGGTTTTCCTGACAAGGTTTTTAACGAGGCAGATCACCAAAGCGTATCAAATGTCATATGTATTTGTTCTCTGGATTCTAGTTTTGTCCCATTGGGTTTTCTAGGCGAGATTTGTAATGAGGACGTATTTAAGGATGTTTATCCAAGGGGGAGTGTTATAATATTATTATATTAGGGATGGATAAACACTAGTAAACCCTAGCTCCCTATGTAAACTCCTATATAAAGGGTCCCGAAGACTCCTAATAAGACATCAGTTCATTCCCTTCTTCTCCTCTCTATTCTACATATTATCACATTCGGCTAATTAAAACCAACTTTTAATTAACCAAAAATAGAAGTAAAGATGATGATTGAATTACGAATATGAGTTTGGATTGAGGGGTATTTGGGAGGCATATTCGTACTTTCATGTCAATTAGTGGAGGCAAATGTGTCTTTTTGGGTGTCTTTATCCCCAAATACTTTAACAATCAACCAAACACGAACGGGATTAAATTGGCTTCAAATCTCCACCTCGTTCATCCCGAAATTCCATCCCCATCCCTTCCACCCCCCAAAATTCATCCCCCTCCACCTACCCCATCTCGTTGCCAAACACGGCCTTAGTATTTCCCATGGCAACCACTACACCACCCAGGACCATTTCATCAACTAATTTCACAATTCTAGACCTTGGCATCAATTTTGTTTCAGCTTGTAGTTTTGATTACAGATTTTAGGGAAACCTCTTCTGGTTTGCAGTTTTGAAAATTACTTTGATTATCCGAACAAGTTTTGCATACAAAGCAAATGCAGTTATGTGCAGCAAATGAAGAAATACAGAAATCACCATTGAATTATACTCGAGGAATACAAATATGTAAGGATATATTCAGTCAATAATTTGTTCACATGAAAAAACTGCCTTCTCTGTGAGGAGCCATGAAAGATTGGCATCCCAACAAACCCTTTACTGTCATAGCTAAGTAAGAACAAAAACCTAGCCGGGCACTGCGATCCCTCAGCCATTGGAACAATAGGAAGCTAATCAGGTTTTCGGAATTATCACTAGCTGCTTTATGAGCCCTACCCAGATGAACATCAGTGGCTGCTAATAAGGTGCACAAAAGGAAAAGAAAAAAAAAATCAAAGGGAAACAAACAGCTCTTTTTATTAACAGAAGATCATCAAACGGGCGAGCGTGCGGGTCCAAGCTTAGTGATGATGGATTTCATTTATCATGGCTGCAAAAGGGACCACAAGGCAAATGACTCTACAGTCTACACTGGAACAAACATCTCAAAAATTTGGTCACCGTTTTCGTGTTCACGAGATTCCATGGGAGCCTCACTGGTGGATTTCTCCTTTCCCTCCTCAATCTGAATCTGCTCAAAACGGCAATCCGAACTACAGAATGCTTTCTCACCTCTGCAAGATGAAGAATCACAAACAAGAATCACATCAGGCTTAGAATCAATTTGAAAGACCAGCAGCATGGTTTGTCTGTTTTCAAGTTCAGAACAAACCTGTACATATAGATATCCTCTCCTTCCAGCTTCTTCTTGCAAAAATAGCAGAAGCTGAGGAAATCATTAGAGGGATAAGGGTTTGGAACTTCCAAGCACTTTTCAGCCACTGGAATCCCAGTTGTTAAACTTGCTCTATTGTTTCCAAACTCTTTTCCACTGTGACTTTCTAAAATGCAGTCACCAAAAATATGAGTTGTCTTAGGGTTGGGACCATGTGTGATCACACATGTGTAGTCCTCTGAAAGCTCAATCTCACTAGCTAAGAGGGACCCAGTAAACCCATTGCTGGAACCACTACTGGGTATAGCAATTGAACTTGAATTCCCATTCAAGAGCTTATCTGATCCAGAACTCACAAGGGCAGTCTCTTTTGCCCAAAAAGATCCCTTAATTCCAAAACTGGCTTTTGGGTCACCTAAATGGTTCTTGTATGACCCTGTTTGTTTGAAATCAAGGGAGAAAGATTGGATCTTGTAAAATGGGTCAGGCTCTAAAGGGTCTCCTCCAATCTCAAAGAGAACATCTGGCTTCCCCTTTTGAAGATTGGAACCCATGGATTGGGTGGCAGGCAAAACATGGTAGTTTTTAGGCAATGATTTAGGGGACTCACAAAACCTCAAATGGATTGGGGAATTTGGGGCTTTAGTCCTAATCTGTGGGCCAAACAATATGTTCTTGCTGTTGGATGCTTTGATTGATTTCCCACACAATTTCCCATCACAATCTTCATCATCACCACTATCAAGAGAATCAACAATTCTAAGGCCCACCTTGCTGCAATCCCAACACTTGTGATTACCTCCATGGGAGGATTTGGGGAACCTCAGAGAGCTTCCCAAGTTAGAGAACATCTTAAAATCTAGAGGAGAGGTAGGGCTTCTGACTGAATCACAGTCCAAGGCACCCGTAGAAGTCATACCCACAAAAAGACCAGAGAGGTTGAAGAAGGAGCTGGTCCTTTGCTTTTGGACTAAAACACCAGGCTGTAAATTGGCCTCAGAATCATCATCAGGAGTAAGCTGACCCATCTGCTGTTCCTTTTGACCTAATCTGGTTCTCTTCCTTAGCATAATCTCAGAGCCCTCTGAGCCAAACGCACAATCAAACAACAAAGTCAGTCAGATTCTAAATTAGCAATACTAAATTAGGAAAAGTATGTAGAGATAGACAAGATTGCATGTTGTTTTGGGAGGTTGGATTGTAAATGTAAGTTGAAATCAAGAATACACTCCAAGTTTATGAGGGTTTCTTGCCCAAAAAGAGAGGTTTAAAGAATGGAAGAAACCCCAATTTGTACAGAACCTCAAATTTCAAGAAAACACAAACTGATCATTCAATCTAGTGGCCGAGAAGGAGCATCTAAGAATTGATTGAGGGAAAGAAAGAAAGAAAGCAAGAAAGACCCACCAGACATATCAAATCATCCACCAATCTGAATCGAAAGGCCCAACCACCGAACTGAAATCAAAACACCCAGATGAGAAACATTATCAAGGTGCAGACGAAAGAAGCAAATATTCCTGACTGTATCAAAACTAAACGAAAATAAAAAGGAAAACCCCTAAAACAAATTGGGGTTTTTCAGGAAGGACTGAGAAATGGGGTTTTCTTGAATCAGAGAGGAAAGATGAATGAGATGAAGGATAAGCAGGAGCTAACCTTTTTTTTTTTTGTGCTCAATTTGCGTCCCTCCAGAAGCTTCAAGGATAAAAGAAGAAGATGAAAGACCCCTTCGAATCCAAATATCCAATTGAATAAAAAAGGAGGAAATGGCTGAAATTGGGGCAAGAAAAATGTGTTGTACTACACCCCCTCTCTCTCTCTCTCTATCTCTCTCTGCCCTCTCTGGTTCGCTGATTTTGATGCATTTGAGAGAGCGGGGAGAGTGAGTGAGCTTCTGAAATACTCCTCCCTTATTTCCTTTTCCTTTTTTCTTTTTTCTTTTTTCTTTCTTCTTTTTTCTTTTTTCTTTTTTCTTTGCTTTTTTTATAGAAATGGAAGTAGAAAGAGATGGACGGTTGGACGATTGAGATCATCTATCACGTCTGAACTCTGAAGGGTGCTCTTTTTCCTTTGTGAAAATTTCATAAACCACCCTGGTTAATTTATCTTTTCATAAAAATCTCCATTTTCGCCGTTTATTATCATAAAATTACGGAAAGCTAAATACATCCGTAATTTTTACTGAATATACTGTTAATTTTTGCAATCTATTACAGAGTTGGATCCGCTACAGGTTGCGGACTTCTTTGGTGGTCAACTGGTCGCTTCGCAACCCACCCGTAGCGGAGCGTTTGTAATTGTTCCAAATCGAGAGAGAAAGACTTCTATTCCGAAAGAGAGAGCGACGACGGCGAGAAAAAAGGCGGCAGATCGAGTGCTTGTTGGCGACGAAGATCAAGAGCGAGAGAGAGTTTGGGAGAAAAAATGGAGGAGGATAAAAGGACCAGTGGCAAGAGGGCGACCGGAGGCGAAATTAGTTGTGATGGACCAGTGGTGCCGACGAGTAGGTCGGCAGAGGAGGCGACGCAGATGGTGAGGATTGAAGCAGTGTTAGCAGAGTTGAAGAGAGAGTTGCTGATAGGGCTGTTATATGAGCTGAACAGCTCGAGCTCGGCTCGAGATCGACTCGAAAAAAGCTCGATTTGAGCTCGTTCACTTACCTAAACAAGCCGAGCCTGAACATGATTTTAAGCTCGGTTGAAAGCTCAACTCGTTCGATTTAGGCTCGAATAGCTTGAATTCTATGAAATTTCTAAAAAAATTTATGTTATGACCAAGTAAAACTACTTAAAGCTCGAAAAAAGCTCGACTCGAGCCCGTTCATTTACTAAAACAAGCCAAGCTTGAGCAACAAAGAAAGCTCGTTTAAAAATTGAGCTAGGCTTGGCTCGAGCTCGTTTAACAAATGAACAAGCTTGAACATGTCAAGCTCGGCTCGTTCGGCTCGAATAACACCCCTAGTCGCTGACGACGGCGGACGCAGAGAAGGTGGCGGAGTAGGTGAGAGAGAGTGTGGTGGTTACATGGAGGGTTGCGACGATGATGGTTGTCTCAGATGATGGGGAAGGGAGACATCTGACGGGCGGCCCTGGAGGTGGCAATGGACGATGCGCTAGCGGTGATTGAGATGACGATGGAGGAAGATCAAGCGCTGGAGGGAGCAGCGGAGGAGGAAAGGGATGCATCGGCGGCAGGGGGTAAGTCGGCCGTGTTTGGCGGTGTAAAAGGTCAAGGGAAGAGAACATTGCGACCGAGAAAGGAGGTGGTGGCGGAGGTAATGCTTTCTTTTTTGTCAACCCACGCTTAATTTTTTAATAAAGTATATGTTTATGTATTGTTTAGGCGTAAAAAGTGATGTAATATAATTTATGAAATAGTATTTAGGAATACCTTCGTCATAATATAAGTAAGAAATTGTTATAATATATGTTAATTTAGTAATAAAATATATATATATATATATATATTTTTTTTTTTTGAACCGGAAAAAATTTGACTGTTGACAGAGCCAACTAGTCAAGAGCATCCTTATGGATGATACTGCACAAGACAACGTCAGGGGGAAAAGTCAAGCCAGAGAACGCAAAATCTAGATGAGATAGTCGATCAGCTGCTTGATTGCCATCCCTGAATACATGTGAAACCTCATATTCTGGAACCATATTCAGTGCGCATAGAGAGTCGGATAGAAGCATCTCTATTTCTCCACTGCAAGACATACCTGCCTTGAGGCTTTTGATAATGCTAAGATTATCACCTTCAATGCAGATACGTGGGATTTTTAATTCAACAGCCTTGAGAACGCCTTTCCACAAGCTAAAGCATTCCGATCCAATTGCAGAAGCGAGTGGGGAAGAGCCGGATTCAGCATATCTTGTACTACCCTGACAATCTCTGATAATGAATCCATAAGTTCCTAGATTGTCAGAAGAAAAGGCTCCATCAAAATTTAGTTTGCACCAGTTTTCTCTAGGTTTTTTCCATTTTATGACTCTTTTCCTGGTCTTGGCTGGTTTAAGCGTTTTGTTTCCTGTATCCTTATCCATGCTTAAGTCATCCATTTTTGCTTTTTCCCAGTTACTTAATTGCTCTTTTATGAATGCTGCTATTGTTTTTGGGTTGGCTTTGATTTTATCAAAAAGGGCCTTGTTTCTGAAATACCATAAGCACCACCAGGAAGTGGCAAGAGATGAGAATTCTGATTTACTTAAAGAAGCGTGGAGAGCGCACAGTATTTCGGTTATGTTGTAAGTGGTGTTGTAAACCCTTTGGAGGGTGTTGTAGATTTTAGGGAATAGATGTTGTAGTGTAATTGATGTTTTTGGGCAATGGAATAATAAATGGTCTATATCTTCGAAGTTCATTCCACATGAAGGGCAGTCAGTGGGTATACCCACACCACGGCAGGCTAGTTTAGCGGATGTTGGTAGGCCATTTTTGGAGATGCGCCACAAGAAATCTTTGATTTTTGGGGACACATCCAACTTCCATATCCAAAAGAGCTCCGAAACTGAGTGGTTTTTTGTTTTGTTTATTAGTTCCAAGGCTGAGGCCGTTGAGAACCATCCGTTTTTACTGGGGGCCCAGTATAGCCGATCTTGCTGGATGTGTTTTGGGATTGGCATTTGTGTTATGTTTGTCAGCATTTCTCTACTGATCTGGTTGTTTAAGGTGGTCTGTAATTTACTTATGTCCCAAGTTTGATTCTCAAGAATAAAGTTTCCAACTAAAAGGTTCGTGTCAATTGAATCTGTTGTTGTAGCTTGTGCCAGTAGGGGGGAGTCCCTCATCCACTGATCTTTCCAGAAATTTACGGATTTTCCATTAGCTATTCCCCATCGTAGCCCTGTTTTAAAGAGGGGAATTAGGGATGTCAGTTTTGACCATTGCCAAGATACATTTCCTTTTTTCTCATAATTGAGAATTTGTGTATCTTTTAAATATTTCTGGGTTACAAGTTTAACCCATGGGTTTTCTGGCTCCGCTAGTAATTTCCAGAGGAGTTTGAGTTGGAGTGCTTTATTCATGTCTTCTGATAGGCGAAGACCTAGGCCCCCATTAGATCGAGATTTACAAACCTCGAACCAGTTAATAAGGGGCCTGTGTTTAGGGCCTTTGTTCCATAAGAAATTCCTATTGATCTTATCTAGTTCTTTATGTATATATGATGGGAGAAGGAAGCACTGCATAATATGTAAGGGTTTAGCGGCAAGATTGGATTTGATCAGTGTACATCTTCCTGCTTGCGAGAGATTGTTTGCTGTCCATTTTGTTAGTTGAGCTCTGCTAGATTTTGTGATATCTTCAAAGGTTGAATTGGAGACTTTGCCAGTGATGACCGGACATCCTAGGTAGATTCCAAAATTAGCCGTGTAAGGAATCTGGAGTTCATTCTTTATTGTGTTTTTTATTGCATTCTCCACATTTTCTGTTGTGAAGAAAGCAGACTTGTGGTAGTTTATACGTTGTCCCGAATGGTAGCAGAAATTCTGGGTGATAGCATTGATTTGGTCACAGGCAGTTTTAGTGGCAGATGCAAAGATGATTATGTCGTCGGCAAAGGCCAGAAAAGGTACCTTAAAGCAGGATCGCTTGATTGAGATTCCAAGATGACTACGTTGCTGGTCCATTTCGGATTGTAGTCCACGGGCAAGGACTTCAGAGACCAATAGAAATAGATACGGTGACAACGGGTCTCCTTGACGAAGGCCCTTTGATGGATTGAATAGGTTAGTTGGTTCATTGTTGACCAGTACCGAGTAGGATACTGTTGTAATACATTCCTTAATCCAACAACAAAATTTGTTGCAGAAGCCGAATTTCTCCAGAATGGTGAGCAAAAATTCCCAATGAACCATGTCAAAGGCCTTTTCCATGTCTAGTTTGACTGCCATCCAACCGGATTTCCCTTTTTTGTGTTGAAATGAGTGAAATATTTCATTGGCAATCAGGATGTTATCTTGGATTGATCGCTTTGCGATGAATGCACTTTGTAACGGGTGAATAAGTTTTGGTAGGATTTGTTTTAGCCTATTCGCTAGAATCTTGGATATTATTTTGTATATGGTTGAACAGAGGCTTATGGGCCTGAAGTTGTTTGTAGTTTGTGGATTATCACATTTGGGAATTAGTGTGATAAAGGTGTGGTTGATTTGTTTGAGGATTCTCCCACTCGAAAAGAATCCTTTAGTGGCCTTTATGACAGAAGGACCAACTATGTGCCAGTAGGTGCGGAAAAAACCTGCAGGATAGCCATCCGGGCCCGGTGATTTGTCTCTAGCAAGAGAAAATACGGCACACTTGACCTCTGAATTCGAGATTGGTTGTGTTAGCCAGTCATTGTCAGTTGTGGTTAATGCGGGTGATATGTTATCCAAGAGGCTACAGGAACCTTGGGGCTGGGAGGTGGTCGAGTATCGCCCTTCGAAGTCTTTCTTGATTTCATCTCGAATTAACGGAACAGAGTCTAAGACAATGCCATCCTTGGTGATAAGGTTTTTTATTATGTTTCTGTTTCTTCGTCCCGTGGCAACACGATGGAAATACTTGGAATTAGTATCCAGATTTTTAATGTGGGTTCTTTTCGCTCTTTGTCCCCAATATGTCTTTTGGAAGTTTATCAAGTTGTTGTATTTGTTTAGAAGACGTTGATGCTTCCTCTCTATATTTTCATCATACTTTGTGAGCAACTGTGTTTGTAGCCGTAACATTTCTGATTCCGTGGTGGCAATTTGTGCGAACACGTTTCCAAAGGTTTTCTTACTCCAGACTTTACTTTTCTTTTTAAGCTCTTGGAGTCGTTTAATTAGTTTGAAGAGATGTGAGCCCGAGGGATTCAACCGCCAAGCTTGCTGTACTATCTTCTCGTATTCTTTGTGTTTTGTCCAGGCTAATTCAAACTTGAAGGGCTGCATTATTGGTAGTTCATTAGGCAATAGCTCAAGGGTTATTTGAGAGTGATCTGATGTTGTGAACGCGTGATTCTTGGTGGTTAAGTGCGGGAGGATTGCATATATGTTTTTATGAACCAGAAAGCGGTCCAGTTTTTCATAAGTGTTGTTTTCAGCGTGTGAACTTTTGCGCCAAGTGAACTGGTTCCCAGTTGTTGGAAGATCTATTAAATCATGTTTTAGTATGAAGTCGGTGAGTCTAGAGCATCTAGCCATTGTGGGGGTTGCCCCTCCAGATTTGTCAGAAGGGCATAGGATATCGTTTAGATCACCAGCAATAATGCATGGATAGGAGCTGGCTTGAATTAGAGAAGATATTTCATCCCAAAAGGCTGATTTTTGATGTTGGTGCGGTGGTGCATAGATAAATAATATTGTGAATGTTATGTTTTGGTTAGCACTATGGTATGCAGATAGGATATATCTGTCACCTGATGATATGATTGTGAATGTATCTTTGTTTAGGTGAGATGATTTCCAGAGTAGGCAAAGGCCACCCGAGAGGCCTTGAGACGGACAAAAGCGAAGGTTGTCAAAGCCAATACTACGCCAGTGAGAATCTTTAGGGGGGGTTTGGAGCTTAGTTTCTGCTAAAGCTAGGATTTGAATGTGTTCGGCTTTACATGTTGAGTCTATCTGAGTCCATACGTTTTTCCGAGCTAGACCCCGTATATTCCAATAGCTGACTTTCATGTAATTATCTTATTTTGAATCTGGGTAGCTAGGAGGTATTGCTTTCGCAAAAGAGTTGGCCCTATAGCCAGGATCCAATAAAAGCATATGAGAAGCCTTGCCATATGCTTGTTCAATTGAATTGGTTGATTGCATCCTACCTTATGAGAAGACGAGCTTGTTACTAATCGTTTAGTTTTCCTTAATGGTTTGTGTGTGTGGACAACAATTGTTGAGAAATCCCATTCATTGAGGCGCCTGCATGTTTGTTTCGGATCCTGTGGGTTAGTAGCAACCATAAAATGAGATGCTTCAGACTCCTTGATAATAGTAAAATTCCCAAACAAAGAACGTTTGTAATGCTTTAATAATACAGTAGTGACATGTAAAAGAGCTAACTTTATACAAATTTGATAATTTGAGGAGTATAAGGTATGTATACAAGCTTGTAGCTGATACAAAAGTTTTGATGAGCTGAGACAAGTATCAGCCAACCAAGAGAGTCGAAGCAAAAAGTTAGAGTCTTCACATTTGAGAGAGCTGTAGGAGGGCTGAAGTTGAGCTCGACGACGAGGAAGCATCCCCCCAATTGATAATTTGAATCTGATAAGCGAGGTTATCTGCTGATGAGTGAATAAGAGTACCTCGGATAAACACATTGGGGTTAGTAATTGTATGTATGTTTTTTGCAACAAGACCCAATAGGTCATTA
The DNA here is from genome assembly GCA_037127255.1 of Persicaria tinctoria. NCBI lineage: Eukaryota > Viridiplantae > Streptophyta > Magnoliopsida > Caryophyllales > Polygonaceae > Persicaria > Persicaria tinctoria. Next base: position 31,703,978 of record JBANSL010000012.1, on the reverse strand, counting down.
GCATTAGATTGATCATATAATACAAGGGCTTCATGAGCCTATCAAACAGGATGCGATCAAACCGAGCCATAGCTGTGGTTTTGAATTTGGTGAGCTGAGTGTCAAAGGCGTGAATGTTAATTCTTCCCTTTCCCATGCCTTTATTAGAAGGCTTGGAGGGAGTGAGGTTCGGTTGAGTGTTACCCGAGGGTGTCTCAGTTAGTGATGAGCATGAGTGGGTGTCACCCGAAGGTTTCCCAGTGGGTAAGGGGTGAGATTGGGTGTAATCCGAAGGATACCCAGTAGCAATCCTTCTCTGAAATGGTAAAGAGGTTGGTTTATAAATTCCAATTTGAGAGATGTACCAAAAGATGAAGTAACACCACGGGTGAAGGAGAGAGGTCCATAGATCTTTCCATTGGGATGAGTTGTCCAGTCTTGTTTCTGGCAAAAAGAACACAAACAAGAGAACATGTGCTCGGGAGTTGAGAACCCGGCTGGTGATTAGTTTGTAACACGAACTAGAATGATTGAAGAATGTAGTAATCATATTATTTGGGTATGGGATATTCTTAAAAAAAGTAGACAGCAGCCAGATATTTGATGCAACAGTAGAGTAGTAGATGTTAATACGGGTAATCAAGTAAGCAAGCATAGAATGTAGAGAAGCTTTAGGATTTAGCACCATCAGATAGTTAGCAAGCATAGGATATTTAGCATGTATACACATGTTGAAGATTTGATACCGTAACATTTTTAATAAAGCAAGAAAGTTATTTAAGTTAAGTAATTTAAAATTACCTACTAGAGCACCAAGTGCTGATAGTTTAGCTATAGTCCAAGATACATTTTGGAATGAATAAAAATGAAGAGCTCGATCACCAAGTACTATTGGATTATATGCAGTAAAACAGTAGCATAAAAAATGAGAGGGGGAAAGCTTGATAGTTGAAATGTGTTTTCTTAACGAAGGTTTCCATATATGCACAAAGACACAAAACTTAACAATGCAAGTGCAATATATGGAGTGAGAGGGGGTCCTATGTTCCATCAGAATGGAATTATTGGTGCAAGCAGATGGATTCTGTAGCTGGAACCAGCAGACAGAAGGCAAGCATATCAGAGAAGTCTGTGCATACAAATTAATATCCATTAATCCCTTATGAACAAAGGATGTCACAGACATAACAACAGATTTGAGAAGAGTATTTAGAATGAAGTAATTAGTTTGCACTTGATACCGTTTACAGTAGCAGTTATGAAATTCTTGCGAGTTTCGTTGGTGGTACCTCAATCTAAAATAGATTATGAGAGAGAGATGGATATGAGCCTTACGAGTCCAAATTTTCATATGTGTCGTGAAGAACAAGTACCCAATGTTGTTTGTATTCAATGAAGCTTGCAAGTAGCGGGGGTTTGGTGTTTCTACTAGATACAAGCATCTAATTATCTTTAATTTTAGTTGTATGTAAACATAAAGAATATTTATCAGATGTGTTTTTGGAATTACGTAATTAATATGCACTTGATGCAGTTTACAGTAGCAGTTATGAGATTTTTGCAAAATTAGTTGGTAGTAACTCAATCTATAGCAGCTTATGAGAGAGAGATGGATATGAGCCTTGAGAGTCCAAATTTTCATTCCATAGCAATGCTCAGGGTGCTTACAACAGTGGCTAATCCAGCAGATTTCATAACATAAGATAATTCCAGTAGGAGTATATACATCAAAAGACTGGAATTTGCGTTTTGAGCTCCATGAAAGCAAATGAGATCTCCAAGAAGGACCAGGGAGTTGCCAGTTGATACTAAGGATAATGGAGTAGGCATTATAGATACAAAAGATGCCTAGAGACAACCAAGATGAGGTAGCCCTAGGCCAAGCTCTTGGAGAACTCATTATCATCATGATTAAGTGGTTTTCTTTCTCCTCTTCAGGTTGGAGCAGGCTGTGTCTTCTTCCCCGACGTGGCCCTTTCTCTTCGTCGAGTCAGAGTTGGAGTGATCCTTTGGTGGCATCTCCATGGAGGAGAGCATCTTGATAACAGTTGAGGTGGACTGGATGGAGTGGTAGGATGCTTCAGATTGCAGCTCTGATGGGTGGAAATCATCATGGATTTCAATGGCTTGGTCATCAGCTATATAGTCATAGCTCTCAAGCTCAGTCCCTAAGAGGTCATCCTCATCCACCTCATACTGCAGACAGGGGAGGATCTCATCATCAATCTCATTCTCAACAAAGGAGAAGTGGCTGGGGTCAGGGAGAGGAGCCAGCTGCACCATGATTTCATCATTAGAGGGCTGAGGAGTTGGGTTTTGCTCAGGTACTGGGTCAGATATGGTGTTGGAGGGCCCTGCCTCCCCCACACCAGCCCCTGGAACCAAGCTGAAGCCGACAGGAAGAACTGGGCTACCAGCATAGACACAAGGGGGCATGAAGGAGAGAGGATCAGTGGGAGGAAGCTCATGGTGTGCTGAGAATGCAGAGTCAGTGTGGGGTTGCTCATCAGTGGAGTTGTCTTTGGAGTCCTTAGAGGAGGAGGAGGAATGAGATAGAGCTTCAAAGGAGATGCTCACACCCCCCTTACCCGAGAGATATGGTTTGTTTCCAAAAGCTGTGATGGGGTTGGGTAATTTGAGGGGTTTGCCCTTTTTAGTGACTTGCACCCACTCCTCTTTAACTTTTTGGTTCTGCATCCAGCTGGGCTTTCTAATGGTGATTTTGATTTTCTTTGGGTTAGGGGCTCTGTGAGGGCATTGATTGAAGAGGTGAGAGAGCTCACCACAGTTTCCACAGCCCTCTGGAAACTCTTCAAACCAGAGAACATGGGTAGAGGCTTGGCTAGCAGAAGAGGGAACAAGAATGGTGTTGGAGAAGGTTTTGGATACATCTAGATGGATGCAAACCCTAGCATATTTAAGGTTGACATCCACAAAGGGATCAGCCTTGATGAAGACACCAAACTTGTTGTGTTTGATAATGGATTTGACAGCCTCTGGATGCTTTAGCTCATCAGGGATAAGAGTGATCCTTACCCACATATCTATGGCAAATATGTTTTCGAGCAAGGGATCAAAATCTGCCTTCCACAAGCGCAAAATGAGAAGGTGCCCATAGGCATGGTATGGACGACCTTCCCATATGCACTGCAGATCAGTGGGAGTCGCAAAGTGTATTTCAAACCAGTGATTTGGGAGCTCCAAGATCACTGGTTCCCCAGATAATCCTCTCCAATCAGCTATAAGTTTGGCTTGGATTTTCTTGAACTCCATAGGAGCTCCAAAAAGCCGGCCATATAAGATACACTCGGGTTTAGGCTTCACTTGTGTACTGAACTTAGCAAGATCAGCATAGAAGGTTGAGAGATCAATTTTGCTTTTGCCTTTATCACGTTTAAGTGAGGCAGTATCTTGGGTACTTGGGTTGGAAGAGCCCGAAGGCATCTTCTGCAGTTGAGGGTTTGTAAGGGTGTCGCCTATTGGCTTCCCATTGGTTGGTTTGTTGTTTGTGTGGGTGTCATCCCCATGGGGATTTCCCTTTTCCTTTTCCATAGGAATGATAGAGGAAGAAACAAGTGAAAAGCTTAGAAGACAGGAGCAGTGACAGCGAAAAGAAGAGGAAGAAAGTTTGTGTTGGTGCACTGTTAAACGTATGCAGTTAGTGTTTATATAGAGGGATTGGGATGAGGGTTCTAGAGCACAATAGGTGGAAATGTTAGAGAGCAAGAGGGATTTCACAGTAGAAGGATAAAGCCAGTAGCAGAAAGTAGAGAGAGAGGGCAAAAAGACTTACCAGTTTCCCAGGTGCAATTATAGTGTAATACCTGGTTGTAGCAGCGATTTGTCAAGATTAGTGTTGGAGCCGAAAAGCAAGAACTTGCAGGAGCATCTAGCCCAAGAGTAGCGCCAGTTTGGAGAGAGGCGGCGTAGGGGAGCCCTTCTGGCCAGGGGTGCTCAGAGTAACAGAGGCTAAAGTCATCTGAACACAGAACACCAGCACCCAAAGCAAACCACACAGATGGAGACGACTTTTGCAAAGCATAAGGGTTGTCGTTGTTTTCTTTTCTGGGGCCAAGCCTCTGAAACAAAGTAAGAATTGACAGAGGGCTTTTGCAGTGGGGGTCGAAAGGGGAAGTTTTCCATAGCCAAAATCGAAGTGCAAGGACAGGATCCCTCCAATAAAGAGAAATATTAGGCTGATTTACAAATACAACCAGAGAATTGTCGAGTATAAACTTCTTGTGGAGGAGGTTTATAGCAGCTTTATGGGATTGAGTTTTGCAGGTTTTACAGATTCGGGAGATGGCGAAGAAGATGATCCGCCATAGCAGGGGAAGGAATCGATTTGATAGGATTTCCTTTCTAGGGTTTGAACGCATCTTGGGTTTTGGGGGATCGGATGAAGGCGCGTGAGATGGCGCGTTCTTATTTCTGAATTTGGGTTTTTCGGTTTAGTAATAAAATATATGTTAATGTATAAATTAAGTAGGTGTAAAAAGTTTTATAATATAATTTTACAAGTTTTATAATAGATGTCTGTATTATTTAAGCGTAAAGAGATTGATAATAGTATTTAGGATCGATCCTGACTTCCTGTTGCTACATCGGAAGGAAGTCTTGTAATTATTTGCGTGGGCAAGATCTGCTTTGATTTATTTTATTATATTTTAAACTCGATTTCCTCCTTACAACAAATTAGCGCCGTTGCCGGGGAGGCAATCATTCGCGCCTTAGGTAGTTAGATCTCACGTTTTCCTTGAGTTTTCTTTTTGCAGTGTATGCGCCGTTCTGGTCAACCACCTGAGTTTGACGCCTTAGATGACCCGGAACGCCTTATACACATTCACTCTAGACTGAAATGGATCATGACAACCGCAGAAACACAAGCTGAGATGATCGAGAGGCTTCAGAGGGAACTGGCAACCAACAATGCTTCTCTCGCCGCTAAGAGAGCACGCACTGAGCAGGAAGCAAAACCGAGGAGGCAGGCGGAGGCTGAGCTTGCCCAATACCCTACCACTGCTGAGGATTACATGCACCCGACTCTTGTCGTGCCTGAATCGGCTATTTTAGTCCCTCCTAATAACTTTGAAATTCGTACTGCCTTCCTTATTCAAAATAAAAATAATGCTTTTCAAGGAAGATTTAATGAATGCCCGCTCACTCATATTACTACTTTTTCTTACATATGCCAAACTCTTGTTGAAGGCACTACTCTTGAATATGTAAAAATGAAAGCTTTTCGTTGGTCCCTTGTAGGTCCAGCATTGAAGTGGCTTGAAGGACTACCTGCACGATCCCTCACATCATGGCCTGAGGTAAGGAATGCATTTCTTAATAAATTTTTTCCTCCTGCCAAGACAGCACTCCTAAGCTAGAAGATTACAGCCTTCAAGCAAAAGTATGGGGAACCGCTAGCACGAGCATGAAATCGATACAAGGATCTGATGCGATCCTGCCCTACTCATGGGTAGCCACCATACGTCATTTAGGAGATTTTCTACAATTCTCTTGATCTGGCCGCCAAGGAAAGGATCAATCAATACACACAATATGAGTATCTGATGCAGATACCAGCAGAGGCATGTGCAACGATCGAACGACTCACCAATTTCGACAACACATATAGGGCTCCTGCAAATTACGACGAAAACACCTATGCAAGGCTGGCCCCATCCATGCCCCTATATGAGCCTTCTAAGGAGATTGATCCTGATGTCAAGGAGCAGTACTACAGAGATCAGAATCGCAAGCTCCTCAAGCAAGTCAAATTCCCATTTGTCAACCAGCCTTGAACTGAATGCGGCTCACAACGGCACACTACCCCAGAGTGCCCACACTTGGAGCAAGTCAGGTTAGCAGAAACTCATGAAGAGGTAGCTTACGTAGGGGGTCCCAATCGCTATATGGGGGACCAAAGGTTCCATCAACCACAATGGAACCAAGGTGCCCCTAGGAACCCCCCATCATATAGAGCTCCAGGACATCCAGAAAGGGACCATCAGAAGGATGATCTACAGATGATCCTCGACGAGATGAGGAGGAACCAAACACAGCAGCAACAATCTACAAGCGCCATCCAGACTCAACTCTATAGCCTCAATACACGATTTGTGGAGATGGATATTTGGAAGAAGAACATGGAGACCCAACTGGGTCAACTCGCGCAACAGATCCCAAGACCAACCGGAAAGCTCTCTGGGCATACAGATCCACATCCTAAGGGGCAATCCGGACACGTCTCCGTTGTAAAGCTCAAGAGCGGTCGCAAACTGCACGAACCAAAGATCGGAGAAGCAAACAACGAAACTGGAGAACAGGTCGATATCAACCAACCACTGGTTGATATCGACCAACCGTATGTCGATATTGACCCAGCTGCACCAGCAAACTCGATTCCGACCCCAGCAGTTAAAATCGACCAACAACAGGTCGATATCGACCAATATGTGGTCGATATCGAGTCCCCTCCAGTCAATATCGTTCATTCTACATCACCTCCGACATCTGATTCTACTCCAAAACCAAAGAAGACGCTCCCTTTTCCTTCAAAGGCGCTGAAAGATCCCATTGCAGGGAAGTTTAAACGCTTTGTTAAGATGCTTCAGGAGCTAAATGTTTCAATTCCTTTTACAGAAGCTCTTCAGGAGATGCCTGCATATGTCAAGTTCCTCAAGGAGATCCTTAGCAACAAGTGATCAATCACGGAAATCGTCAGCGACTGCAAAAGGATGGATTTCCCTGAGAAGAGACCTGACCCTGGTAAGTTCTCTATTATTGTGGGATTTGGAAAACATAGATATGAGGCATTGTGTGATCTAGGAGAAAGCATGAGCATCATGCCCTTATCAATCTGGCAAAAGGTGAAGATAAGATCAATAGAGCCTATGGATGCCAAACTATACATGGCAAACAATACAGTGGTAATCCCTACATGTATGGTCGATAATGTCCCTGTCCAGATGGTAAGTTCTATATCCCCATTGATTTTCTTGTTATAGATTGTGTGGAAGATCCTACTTGCCCTATTATTCTTGGTAGACCTTTCCTAGCTACTGTAGATGCCAACATCAGCGTCAAGAAGCGATTGCTCACCTTCACAATAGGCGACGAGGTCCTAGATTTCTCTTTTGGCCCTACAAAGGAGGAAATTCCATGGCTGGAGGTGAAGAGCATAGGCAACCACGAGGACGAGCACACAACAATGGAGGAAAGCACCACGAAACAGCTCGATATCGACTGCACCAGGTCAATATCGACCAACTCCCTCGATATCAACCACATCCACTTGATATCTACCTCCTTGGTTGAGCTTTGAACCTCCCAAAAGCCTAAGTATGGGGTCCCTGCACTCGATATCGACCCGGGTAGCTCGATATCGACCAACCCTCAGCCCAAAGATTGGTGTTTTGGGCACGAAAAGGTAAGATCAGGTACAATCCCTACCTCTCATCCATCCATTAATAAAAATAAGATTTTTAGAGGAGACAAGGCCCCGTGGAGAGCTAACCTTGACATCGAGCAAAGCTGAGCACGGAACAATACATTGAAGATAGGTTGATATCGACCTATTCAACTCGATATCGATTAGACCTTGGTCGATATTCCCAGACAGACTCGACATGGACCAGCAGACACGAAGACGAAGGAAGAATAGGTCGATATCGACCTACCTTACTCGATATCGACCTACATTCAACTCAGTATTCCTCCCAGAAGTCCATATCAAGTGACCAGAAGCAAAGCCGAGCAGATAGCTCGATATCGACCTACTTTGGTCGATATCGACAAACGTCCAGCATCGGAAACAAGTCGATTCCGAGTCCTATCCTGATTCCGAGTGAGAAGATATTCCAAGAGAAGATTCCTTGCACATGAAGACTTGAGAAGATTTATCTTTTTATCTTTCTATCTATCCTAAGGGTGGAACATTTAATTATACCCTTTAGGATTTATCTAGTTTTCCCAATTTAGATTTGTTTATTTCCAATTAGAATTATATCCTTAGGTAGAAGATAGAGTTTCCTTACCTTGATTAGCAAGGATTAAGGCCTATAAATAAAGCCCATGGGGCTAGTTTTTATGAATTCCTAGAGAGAGAGAGAGAGAGAGAGAGTGGAGGCCGAGAGGAGTTGGGGAGCGAGAGCAATTTGGTTTCGATCGGTTGTAAGCTTTGTTTTAGTTTATTAATGCAAGTATTTATTTCCCTTTTATTATTGATGTCTTTTGCTATGATGAAGAGCGAGTAGTCCACCTACTTTTAAGGTTGGGGTGAGCCCAGCGATAGCCAAGCGTGTCTGAGGTAAAGATTCGACCTTTATTGTGTTTTGATCATCCACTGCCTTTTATATGTTTATTACCTAATTATTGGAGATTCAGGTTAACAACTTGGATTATAAGCATAAAATTGGTAGATACAATTAGGGTTTCTTGAACGAGTTGTCTAATTGTTGGAAAAGGTGAAAGCTTGATCCTTTGATGTGATTTGCATGATTATTTCTTTTTATCTTGCCTTATGCATGTTTGGTTTTCGTTGTTGCAAACCCCGATCTTGGAAGTTTCCTTTACATAGTTTATTTTGAAATCTGCGAGCTTTGGCTTTTATTTAGGTATTGTCACCTACTCGATTTCGACCAACACTGGTCGATATCGACTACTGATTAATCGATCCAGCAAGATCGCTGCTTGTTTTTGTCTCTGTAGGAACTGCTTGATATCGAGCATACAGGTCTATATCGAGCGAGTTTGGTCGATATTGGCTGCCTTCTGCAAAACAACCAGAAATCGACTGAAGAGGTCGATATCGACTACTACTGGTCGATATCGAGTGCTTCCCTGAGTCGAGATCCGACGTGAGATTTTCCTGCTGCCTGAGATTCGCTGACACGCTTCCTCAAGGATCGATCCTTACTTTCTGTTGCTACATCGGGAAGAAGTCTTGTAATTATTTTCGTGGGCAAGATCTGGTTTGATTTATTTTATTATATTTTAAACTCGATTTCCTCCTTACAACATCGGTAGACACAGACTTGGGAGCGGTCATTGAGCGGGTGGTGGAGAGTTTTGGTTTGACGGCGGGAGTGGTGGAGGACTAGAGGTAAGAGGGTGGACCCGCAGACGAGATTGTTACAATACATCGATGAGGGCCTCCCTGAAGGTTGGATCGGTCGACACAACCTCGCGACCTTATAGTTTGTGTACCTTTTCTCTTTGACCTTGATGATGGACAAGTCGAAGGATAGGGTACGTCTGCCTTTGATCTACCTGGTTGGGGACCATGTCAGAATGAGGGAAGATGTGTGGGGGGGGGGGGCTGGTGTGTTGGCGGATTTATACCGAGCTCTGGGTATAAGGCATCCCGACGGAAAGCAAAGGGGATGGATAACTGCTCTCTCCTGTTGTAGGTAATTGACATAAACACCTTAAGGAGCCCAATTTCTTTACAAGAAATTTATACCATTGCGAATAATTGTGAAAATTGGATTTTTCAAATGCAAGTGTAGATATATGTGTATTTCCTTGTTCTTCATGGCCCATTGGCGCCGACGTTGGAGAAGAGGGTGGATGCGAGGTTTGCGGCCCATTACATCACGTCATCGACCCCGAGAAGAGAGGACAACCGGGTTAGAGACCTCTGTCGTGACCTTGACCAGTGTGGACTCGGCGTGGTAAGTATAATTATGGTTTTATCATAGATTCTTTGACTATAAGATGCAATATTACTAACCAGGCCCGGCCCAAGGGTGGAACACATGGACCTATTGCACAGGGCCCCCAAAATATTTGGGGCCCCATAGTATTAGGCTTGTATATATATAGCCTTTCTCTTTTTTTTTTAACCTAATTTTTTTTATCAAAAAGAGAAAGAGGAGAGGAGGCCGAGTACGGTAATTAATTGAAAAAAAATTGCTCACCTCATCTTTCCCATCACTCCATCAGTTATCAGACGGCCGCTTCTCAGAATTTCCGTCGGTAGCCATAGCCTTCACTTCAAGCCATCTCCTAGCTTAGGCTTCTCTAATGATGATTTTCAGAACGACAATTTTTCACTCTTCTTTATATCTCCTTCCACACAATTTTCCCTTTCATCCCATCCTCTCTTCTCCCCTTTCTCTTATTCTAATATATGCCGACACCAATTGTAAACAAAATTCGAAGGACAAAGGGCCAAATCCAACAGAAATTTGCCACAAAGAAGGCCTCAATAAAGAGCGGTAAACATCTACATCCTCTCCTCTTATTCGATTTTTCTTACCCATGGTCTATAATTTTGCATATATATGTCTATTTGGTAGTTGTAATATGAAATTAGGGTTTATTTTTGTCTAAATTGGGGATTTGTGGACCAACGGTTATGCTTAATCTACAATTAGGGATTCATTTTTCTGAATTGTTGGGCTGAGATTGAGTTAACGCAGTAGTGATTATTGCAATTGAATGTGCAATTTTTGCTTGCAGGTGAATAGGAGATTTAATGATGCAAAAGATTAGTTCGGTTGATTCACTTAATTGAGATTGAGGTCTCATGGGAAATCACCAGGTTATATTTTTTGTTATTAGCCGGACCTCATTTTGATTATAGAACAGGGCTTCTCCAAGCGTAGGACCGGCCCTGTTACTAACGCTTACATATACGTTATGGATGTAGGTGTGTTGGACACCATACGGTTATTCGCTAGACTTGGAGGGCGTCCATCGTGTGTCCACCTATCGTGGGAAGATAGGTTGGGCGGAGAGGGATGAGTCGTACTTACCTGATAAGGCGGAGGGCGAGCGAGTGAAAGGTATGAGCTCGTGATGTCGTTAGATGCAATATATTCTTTTGCTACTATGTTATCTTATATTGAACATATACGTTTCCGAGTCAACTATCCACACAATATTTTCCTAATGTATTATATTTGTTAACATTGGATGTTGCTAATGCGGTGACGAGAACAAAATGGGTTGTCAAACAAATGTGTTTAGTTTCGGGACACAGTGTAACGCTATTATAGTAGGTGGTTCGCAATCTATTGCGAGCCCGAATCCGCAAGACGTTGTGGGCCAGCGTTCTGCAAGCCATTGCGAACTAACATTCTCTATGAACATATTGAATATATGTCTATAAATACCCAGTTTGAGACAAGTTTCAAGTACATTAGTTGAGTGTTGAAACTCACCTTGTACACATGTGTAGGTCAAATAAGTATCAAATCTATAAAAGATTGTAAAGATCATGGAAACACTTTGATTGTAATTCGGCAGGATAGGCAGAAGGGGGGTTGGTTATTTGTACACGCACCTAGGTGTTTTCTCAAACAAATCCTGTGGAAATACTACAAGGGGCGTGCAATACCGAGATGGTAGCCAATACAACAGTCGTCCGGCTTGGCTTGAGACGTCGTCAGGATTGTCAAGGGAGAAAGATGGATGAACCTTCAAGTCGGTGGTAGATTTGCTTTGAGTGTCCCTGGTTCTTGATGGATGACGTGAGCGGGTTTATGCCACCTCGCCTCGTATTTATTACGGTTGAATGCCTAGAGCTTCCCACTTCCATCAACGTCTATTAGAAATCCATGGGTAAAAACCCATCAAACATCCAACAGTGAACACTGAAAGGGTATGATAGCCTCTCCATCGGCCAAGCGCAGGTACAGTTCCCACAACTCTTGTCCGACTTAGGGTTAAAACCCCTGATTCAATCATTATCCTATTCCATTTGAGAGTAGTAGGTGAAAAAATGTGATATGTGTGGGAATCATGTGCAGGAATTTTGTCAATCGGCTTTTCTTTCGTGTCGGATAGCTGGTGGAGATTTCGAAAAGTACATGTAAAGGTTCGCTCAATCTATATTGAAATATATACAGTTGACTGTGTGCAATTTTCTTATGTAAAATATGTGGCCATCGACAATAGTAAAGTGATTACTGGTATAATAGGCATCATTTTATGCCTGTAACATGCGTTTGTTGAAGGTAGAATGGACATGAGAGGATTCATTCAGTATAGCTTGAATGAGTCAATCGACGAATACCTAGAGGTTGAAATATATGAGTTAGATGAGGAAAGATATCGTAGAAAAGGCGCATATTTTGCGGACTCCGCTGATGAGGGACACTAACATATGAGCGAATGTCAACTCGCTCGGGAGTGGAAGAAGTTTACGACGAAGAAGAGGCAAGAGATTCTAAAGCAAATTGCCATGATATCAGCGCAAGAAGAGGTCTTGAAGAAGGGAGAGGCGAAGAGATGCCAGTTGTAGGACGATAACAAGAAGCTGAAAGAGGAAAACAAACGGCTTGTGTCATGCCAGTTTGAGATGGCCCGCCCAGGCGTGGCCACGGGTCAGACCCGACGGGTCGACGGGTTCGACCCGCGGGGTCAAGGGTCAGGGAAGGGTGACCCGAACCCTAACCCGGGAATTCCACGGGTTGGCGGGTTCGGGTCACCCGGCGGGTTTGGCCCGGGTTGGACGGGTTTGCATTAGTTCGTAATCGGAATTATCGGATTTGTCGAGAACGAGAACGGGAATTGAACGCATATATGTTTGACAAATATTCTTTCGTGTTCACAAATCATAACTTTAGTGTTTAGGTACAAAATACAATATTTAATATTACATCTTATAATTTTCAAAGCTACAAAGTCTACAACTATAACTCTATAAGGGCTTGAATCGGTTTCCCAATTGCCTACGTATCCTCCCGGGGGTGAGGAATCAAAGCCCAAGTAGTTCTTTTACCTGTGTATGTCTGAACTCGGCCCGGTTACCTACTCTTCTAGTCTTCTTAATCATCGGACCCTCCACCTCCTGAGCCATCTGTGACCGCGCCATCAATGGAGCTCCCAACAGACTCTGTCTCTATTCCGTCATCATCCTTGGAATCAGTCCCCAAGATGTTCTTCTACATCCACATCTCCGCCTTCTTCCAATCTGCAAGGCAAACTTGGGCTTCGAGGTTCTTGGGAAGCAACCTTGATCTCTTCTCCGAAAGAATCTGACCTCCGTGACTGAAAAGCTAAAGATATCTCGGGCAAGTGCCTTAGTTCTAGCGATGATGCTGGTTCGTGACCCGCTTGAACTGGAAGGCATGGGAGGACGACCGGAGGACGCTCTATCGCCTGTCGAATATTCAGTATATAATTGTTCTAACAATCCTCTAACTCTAGCAACTATAATTGGAACATTGCAATCGGGATCTTCCACAATTCCTAAAGTCGGAAAATAGTTTTCTAAACACAATTGAAACCCGTTTAATTTATATCTAGGGTCGAAACAACACGCTACGAGGAAAATGTCGGGTATAAATTTGTAATATGTGACCCATTTCTGTCACATCTCCAAAGTGGCTTGGGAAATGGATGGCGTGTTAATCCCTTTTTGAAGGGCTATTGCTACGTTCATTGCAATAAAACAAAAAAGGTTTGATGTAGGCATGTAAACGTGGTTGAACGTCCGAGTTGCGTCGTAAAAAACTTTGAAAACCTCCACAACATCCCGGGCCTGAGTCCAAACCGCCGCAAAGATGTTTGATTCCGGGATGTTTTGTGTTGCAAAACCGGAAAGAAGTTCCTTGTAAACGATGGAATCATAAATCATTGTGTAAGTGAAGTTCCACCGAGTGCAAACGTCCTTGGGGAACGTTTTTGGGCGAGTTTGGTGAGCACGACAATAAGCGCTCCACTACTGTCGAAGTTGTTTGCTTTGCCAAAGTGCCCGCAAAACAAATGGAATTGGTTCAGCAACACCTTGTAAATAGGTTAAACCATATTGCACACATAAGTTTAAAATATGAGGGACGCAGCGGATGTGGAAAAACTTGCTGCCTATCCCGGGCTGACAGTTTGGGATTAAATCCGGGATAGATGCGGTGTTGGCAGAAGCGTTGTCAAAACCGATACTAAAAAATCTTTTAGTCAATCTATATTCTTGTAAAACAGTTAAAAGGACACATGCTATGTTTCGTGTCGTGTGTGCTTCGTCGAAAACTCGAAAAGCTAAAACACGTTTGTGCAATTGAAAACGTTGATCAACCCAATGGCAAGTAACACCCATGTATGAGTGATGTTGCCAATAGTCGGTCCAAATATCACTACAAATCGAAACATATAAATCATGGTTTTTTGAAAATATTCGATTAATTCATTTTTACAGGGGTTATGCCGTCTAAGTATTTTCCTCTTAACCGTGTTTCGACTAATACCTTGCCATGCAGGTTGAACATTTTACGTAATAAAACCATTGAAAGATAAACGTTGGGAAAAAATATAAGCTAAACCCTCGGCAGCTATCATTTCCGCATATTGATCATGACAACTACGATAATCATAAGACCATAAACTAGCGGGTTGAGAGGAAGAAGATGTGTACCTGGTTAGTTGAGTTTGTCCTTTGGCGAGGCCGAGCTTCTCGGGATGCTTCGAACGGATATGGCGACTGTAGTTCCCATATCCGCCTCCCTTCTTGTACTTGTAGACCGTGCCGCAGAAGTTGCACTTGGCGGCACAACTCGTTTCCTCCCAAGCCGGCTCCCTAAGCCCCTTTGTGAACCAATACTTGAAAGTAGCGGCTCGAACTTCCGTCGTAGTATTAGGGTCGCCATCGGCCGGAGTTCCTTGGCTCCTTTCGGCGGGGAACCCGGACTCTTGGGTCGGAATCGTCGGAGTTCCGGCTTGGGGGGTCCCCTCGGCCTCGGCCTCGGCCTTCTCCTCCTCCATGATCTCGTCGATGTGGTCAGCTAGTAGAGCATCATCTCGACGACGTCGGGATCCGCTTGCCGCCGAGACCGATGCACTTCGCCGAAGGCTTGGTGCCGCCGCCGCCGGGTTCGAGCCGCCTCCTCCGACACTCGGGGGCGATGAAGATGGGGCATTCCTAGAATAATTGGACAAGCAGGGTCCTCTGCCATATCAATAACTAGAAAATCAGCGAGAACAAAGAACTTACCTACCTGTACTGGCACATCGTCCACCATCTCTGTTGGGATGACAACTGTGTTGTTCGCTATATAGAGTCGGGCATCCACATGCTCTAAAGCACCTATCTTGACTTTGGACCAGATTGATAAAGGCATTATACTTACACTGGTTCCTAAGTCACATAATGCATTAAACTTATATTGACCAAATCCAATGGTTATAGAGAACTTACCTGGATCTGGCCTTTTTCTGGTAGGTCCATCTTGCTGCACTCCTCTGCGATCTCAACCCTCGGTCGCTTCTTGGTGAGGATGTCTTTGAGGAACTTTACGTACGACGGCATCTCATGAAGAGCTCCTGTGAAAGGAATGGTGATATTGAGCCATTGGAGCATTTTCAAACTTCTTCTCTCATGGGTCCTTCAAATATTTGGTTGGGAATGACAACGTTTTCTTTTTCGGAGGTGCAGGAGTCTTGTTGACGTTGACAAAAGATTGGTTGACATCGAGTGGAGGCTGGTCGACGTCGAGTAGAGTAGTCAACTTATGGGTGGGCTCCATATTCTGCTCGACATCGACCACAGGGTCCTCAACATCGACCAGATTCTGGTCGACGTCGACTGGACTAGTCGATGTTGATTACTTCTTTGCATCGTTCTGCTTTTTGTATTCCTCGGGCGTTTGCATCTGACGCCCACTCCTTAGGTTCATGGCAGTTACCTGTCTAGTAGATTTATTCTTAGGATTAAGTTCAGAGGATCCAGGGAGCGTACCTGATTGCTTGGGGATTGATGAATCTAATTGACCCATTTGGGTCTCCATTGTTTTCCTCCAAATATCAATCTCCCTAAGTCTAGAGTTGATGTCGTGCAGCTGAGTGTGAATGGGATTGATGGATTGCTTGTTGTCGGTGTGATTCCTCTGCATCTCCTCAAGTACAAGCTTAAGGTCATCCTTCTTAACTTCTTTTTCAGGGTGACCAGGAGCTCTATAGGGCGGGGGATCTCTTTGATGATGGGGCTGGCGATGGTGGCTCCAAATTTAACAAGTAGGAAAATAGAGGATTAATGCCACAACGATTACCATATAAGAATCATGCTAAAGGTATAAAAGACCATGCCTTTCATCAAATAACTTTCGTTATTAACAAGTAGGAAAATAGAGGATTTCGCATAAACCCTAATTGTTACTAACCCATTTCACATAATTAATCCAAGTTGTATTAAGATAACTTTCGCTTCAATAACACAAAAAAGGATCACCTTCAACTTTCGCAAAAGAATCATGCTCGTATGGATAGAAGACAAAATCGCATTAAAAGTTGTACCTTTATCGCATTATCTTACATGGCTACCGTCGGGCTCACCCCGACCCTAGAAGTTGGGTGACTACTCGCTCTTCATCATCAAGAAACTCATCAATAATAAAAGGAAACTAAATTGCATTAATGGAAATAAAACAAAACTTACAACCGATCGAAGCCAATTCCACTCCCGCCAAACAAAACCTCTCTAGGCTCCAAGCTCTCTCGAAGCTCTCTAACTAATGTGGAACACAATTGCTTGTGGCTTAGATTGGATTATTCCTAAAATCAGCCCCTAATGCCTTATTTATAGTATTCAATCCCCGTTATCCAAGGAAAGAACAATCTATCTATATCCTAAACTATATATCTATAGCTTTTATGACAAAATTTGGAAATAAAACAAATAAATCTCTAAGGGAAATATATCTAAAGTGGATAAATATCTTACATCTTGATAGATCTTCACATGTTGTTGATAGAATCCCACGTGCCTTAGGTTGCAAGTAACCACATAGGCTCGGACTCCACTCGGATTCGTTCTGGGGAGTACTCGACATCGAGTAAAGTACTCGACGTCGAGTAGTGTCTTCTTCTCCTCGGATTGCGCTTGAGCTCGAGTGTCTTCTGGACTCAACATGAGTACTCGACGTTGAGTAGTTCTCTTCATCTCGAGTGGTTGCTACTTGTCAAGTGCTCGACTTGGACCAAAGTTCTCGATATCGACCAAAGTGGTCGATATCGACTAGAATTGTCGAGTGCTTCTTTCTCTTGATTTCTGCTCGATTTGTCCTGGTTCAGCTCCTACTTGATCTTGGACCTTCTGTAGTTGACCTCGAGCATCTTGATGCTTTCCTTCCTTCTCCGAACTGATGTAAAATGCCTCGATTTTTGTGAAATTAAACAGAAACTAGTGTAGACTCCATAATTTGGCAAATAAGCATAAACTACAAAGATTATATACTATTCTAACCCAAATGCATGAAATGTATGCAGAAATCGATATAAAAGTTAATGTAAAACATGCC
Source organism: Persicaria tinctoria (assembly GCA_037127255.1). Taxonomy (NCBI): domain Eukaryota; kingdom Viridiplantae; phylum Streptophyta; class Magnoliopsida; order Caryophyllales; family Polygonaceae; genus Persicaria; species Persicaria tinctoria. Next base: position 31,686,768 of record JBANSL010000012.1, on the reverse strand, counting down.
AAATTAGGCTCACTACAAACACACCATACTTAAGCTTGCTTGTCCTCAAGCAATACTTTAAATGGTCATACAGGGGAAGAAAACAAACTCTCAACATCTTAGGTCCCTGCAATCAATTACTATCCTTGAAAAGGTATTAATGCCACAAATTCATGCTTGTGAATAAAAGCAACATCTACACACAAAATGAGGGTTATGCAAAAACAATTTCATAAGTGACAAAGCAACAATAATCAAGAGGACTTTATTAAGCTCAATAAGGAGTAGATAGGTAAAAGGCTTAAGGTGGGATATATTTGGCCATGTGGTGCTAATGATCCGAGGAAATGGAGTAATTTCCAAACTTTCATACCACATTCCTTCTTCCTTTGATTTCTCACATTTCGCTCAATTTTTTTTTTCAATATTATGCTTTTACCTCTCTGACCTCAGCATTGCCTTCTCGCGAGTCGCAAACATGAATGGCCCCAGATACTTAGTGCTTCGGAATCCTCACCTTGGTGTCCCATCATGTGGAACTATTATCTCGACACATGTAGGGTCTATCAACCTTTATCTCCTGAGGTGACCGGATTTTCTTTCACTCATTAAATTTTCCATAATCTTTCAATCATCCTGCCAAACACCAATAATGATAATAACAACACAAACACCATATGATAATCTCCATAATGTGACATCATTCTCAACATAATCCCCGGATGGAAATAAGGTAAAGAATGGGCAATATTTAGATCATGTGGAGCAAATATATGAAATAAGGCATATATATATATATGGCTTTTGGGATGCATAAGCATAGGAATGACTTGGAATATAAACTAATATGAGCATTATATGGAAAATATAAAGTCATCCTTCCTTTTATAGTGCAACATGTCAAAATCAATTTCAAATTTACCTATTTTCATGGTTTTCAATAAATAATATTTTCATTGTGTCTTTCCTTTACTAGGCAATTTCATGTTATATCTCTAATGAATCTAATTTTGCATCGTCGAGTTCAATATAACTTCCATGACACTAATCAAAAAATTTCAATGGAGTTGATTTTTATAAACTTTAGAAAACATGCATATAAGCACATAAATAAAATATGAAATCCAAAGTAGCCATGTATAAGCAATTCGAGAAATAAACTTTAAATATGCACACATAATGTCAAATATAGTCAAATATGCACAAAGTATGCCCTTCCCCCACCCCATACTTAAAGTTTACAGTGTCCTCACTGTATAAAAACAAGGGTGAAGAAAGAAACTCACTAGACGGGTGTGCAGAACGTCGGAATCGAGTGTTGTAGTTGCTGCAGAAGTGGTCGATCTCGAGCAGACTAGTCGACGTCGACTAGATCTACTCGATCTCGAGTACAGTTGAAACCTCAGGGTGATCCTTCCTCGACCACAGGCTCCTCTACTCGACAATAGTCCCATATGTGTTGTCATAGTTAGCCAGCGTCTCAAAGGTTTCCTAAGCACACCGTGGGTTGTACTCGAGATACCTATAAGCAGTATTGTTGTTGATCCGCTCCTTAGTTGGTGCATGCAGGCAATTGAAGATAATCTCCTGGATCACGTAGGGTGGATGTCCATGCATAGGACAAGATTTCAGAAGCCTTTTGTAGTGCTCCCAGACTTGTTCTAATGTCTCCCTTGGCTTTTGTTTGAAAGTCGTGATTTGTTGTTTAAGCGCAACTGTTTTGGAATGAGGAAAGAACTTGTTAAGAAACAAGTATTGTAGTTCGTTCCACGTGCGAATTGATTGTGAAGGCAAGCCCTCGAGCCACTGTGATGCTAATCCTGCAAGAGACCAACGAAATGCCTTTAGTTTCAGATATTCTAGATTAACACCATCCACAATAGCTTCACATAAATCTAGAAAAAGTAATAACATGCTTCAAAGGACATTCAATGGGTTCCCCCCTAAATTGATTCCTCCTAATTTAATTAATAAAAGAAGGATTAATTTCAAAGTTAACGCGCGAGAGGACGATTGGCGATTTTGGAACTTCCAGGGTAGGGTTTAGGTACTCCTTTGCGTTTACAAGGATATGTTGATATTGTTCCTCAATCTCCCTTCGGGCATTGACTTCACAATCCACCCTTTGCTCCCACCTTTGCTGATTCTATTGATATTCCGCCTCTCGTTGGGCGTACTCTGCTTCTCTGGTGGTGAATTCCTCAATCCGTAGGCGGAGTTGCTCAAGCTCCTGCGCTGGTGTGAGCTGGACCTCATTCTCATTGTTGGTTGTCGACATCCTCCTTAGCCTTTGTCGAAGGTGGAAGAAGCTTTCAGGCTCGAGAATTGAGTCGATGGGTGTGCGATCAGTTCTTCGCATGCACCTGGAAAAAAATGAAAAGAAAGAGTAAAAAGGAACTAAAAAGGGAGCGATTTATTGCTTCCCCGGCAACGGCGCCAAAATTTGTTGTGGAGGGAAATCAAGTATGAAAATAAATCGAAAGATAAAATCAAACTAACTCCTTTTCCAAGCAAATAAAATACAAGAAACCCTCCCGCTATAGTGGTAGGGTATTCATGATCGTATCCACGAGGAAGCGTGTCAGCGCTCGCCTTTCTCGTTCCAAGAAACTCTCGAACTCGACCAGCAGAGTCCTCGATCTCGAGTATAGTACTCGATATCGACTACTCGCTCAACTAAACCTGTAAAATCGGGCAACATACGACAAAAACTGAGCAGTGTCGAATGTCGAGTAGGGTCGTACTCGACGTCGACCAGGGTGTCGACTAGAACTGGTCGAGATCGAGTTGTGCAGAACAAAAACCGTGATTTTGTGAACGGAATAAAAAACGGAAATAACACGAAATTGGTGGGATGTAATTCAATAATATAAAAAGCTCCTAGAATTGGGGTTTCAATGCCACAACGATAACCATATAAGAATAATGCTAAAGGTATAAAAGATCATGCTTTTCATCAAATAACTGTCGTTATTAACAAATAGGGAAATAGAGGCTTCCGCATAAACCCTAATTGTTACTAACCCTTTTCACATAATTAATCCAAGTTGCATTAAGATCACTTTTAATTTGCTTCATTAACACAAATAAGGATCACCTTCGACTTTCGCAAAAGAATCATGTTCATAGGGATAGAACATGAAATCGTATCAAAAGATTGTACCTTTATCGCATTACCTTACATGGCCACCGTCGGGTTCACCCCGACCCTAGAAGTTGGGTGACTACTCGCTCTTCATCATCAAAATAAAAATCAATAACATAAAGAAACTAAATTGCATTAAATTGAATAAAAACTTAAAACCAACTAACTCCAAAACGTCTCTCGACAATCTCCACCTTACTCGGCCAGAACTCTCTAAAACTCTATACTCGCTATAAGGGAACACAATTGCTTGTGGCTTGGATTGGATTGGATGATTCCTAAAATGAGCCCCTAAGGCTTTATTTATAGTATTCAATCCTCGCTATCCAAGGAAAGAATATTCTATCTATATCTAAAACTATCTCTCTAAAGCTTTATGATAAAATTTGGAAATAAATCAAATAAATCTCTAAGGGGAAATATCTAAAGTGGATAAATCTCTTCAACTCTTGATAGATCTTCTCTTGACTTGATAGAATTCCACGTGACATAGCTTGCAAGTAACCATAATCTATCGGATTCCACTCGATTTCGACTCAGATTGACGCTGGGATGTACTCGACATCGACTAGAGTAGTCGACGTTGATGCCTCTTCTTCTCCTCGGATTCTAACTCGAGTTCGACTAGGATTGGGACACTCGACGTCGAGTAGATTTGTACTACTCGAGTAGTTCTGTGCTCGTCTCGTGCTCGATCTCATGTGATGAAGCTGAGGCCGACCAAAGTACTCGACATCGACTGGTTTCGTCGACGTCGACTAGTCCTTTTGAGTGTTTTCTCTTCTCTTTTCTGCTCGACATGCTCTGGTTCAGCTGCTACTCGACCTTAGACTTTCTGTAGTTGACCTCGAGCTATTCCATGATTTTCTTCCTTCTCCGAACTGCTGTAAAATGCCTCGATTTTTGCGAAATTAAACAGAAACTAGTGTAGACTCCATAATTTGGCAAATAAACATAAACTAGTGTAGACTCCGTTGAGGTGGTGGTCGGCAGTAGGGAGCAAGGGGAGGTGGATGCTGGCGGCCTTAGCGGAGAGCCGGAGACCCTCAATTTCACTCTTTTTTTTACTGTGAAATTTGCATTAAAGATAAGGGGTAAAATTGTACTTTCTCACACTTGATTGAATTTTAGACGGAAAATTAATGAGGGTGGTCTATTGGTAACAGAAGTATTATAAAGTCTGGTTTTCGATAAATAGACATAAAATGGGTGGTTTTGAGCAAAGTGACATATATTTAAGGGTGTTTTTATTGCAATTTACCTCGAAAAAAATATATAGTGACCTTTTTGGCATTCTTCTAGTTCCAAATCTCAAAAATCAACTTTGATGAATGATGCTTATTAGACAAGTTATCATCCACGAAGACGTAGCCAGAGGCGAAGCCAAGGGGGTGCATAGGGGAGCATGTGCCCCTCCCCTCATCCTACAAATTATCTATGTGTATTCTCCTCATCGATAACTTCGTTTTGATATATAATACGCCCTAATCCAACGTCTGAGTAAAAAGTTATAAACGTTTGAAAATTGTAGGTGTATTAATCACTTTAATTTTATTTCACTGGACTATAATACTTTTATATTTTACTTAAATTGGCATTCACATATTATAAATCATCTTGAGAGCTTCGAAATCATATATTATATTACTTATTTTGATAATTTCGTAAAAAGTTACTCAAGTTTAAATTTTTTATATCTAGTTATCCGCTATTACATGTTAAGAATACAACAAGTTAAATATTGACTCAATCTTTATTTATTGCGTTTTATATCCTTATTTTGTTAGTTTTCTTTTCTTCGACTATTTAATTTATTTATTTATATTTCCTTATATTTTTAATGGAGAAAAAATAACAGAGTTTTATTATAAATCAAAGTCATATTATCTTAAAACAACATCACTTAATTTATAATTATCATATTATATAGAGATCGTTTTGCTATACTTTAATCTAAAATGACACCGTATATATACAATCGTGCCCTCGCTAAAACAATTATGGCTCCATCACTGGACGTAGCCATATGACCCATATCCTCCAATGTAGAACTTGTCGAACTATATTCGTTTATCAAAACGTGTTAGACCTCCTGATAAATTAATTTGGAAATGCCCTCCTATAAATGTCATTAAGATCAATGTAGATGATTCGGTGAAAATTGATACTCAATCGCAGGTTGGTTGTATTGTTAGGAATAATAATGGTCTAATTCTTCGGATTCATAAATGTAACGTTAGGATGAGTTCGGTCATTCTAGCAGAAGCTTTTGCAGTTTATACATGTATAAGACTGGCAGTAGAGATGGGGATTCGTAGAGTAATTAATAGTTGAAAGTGATTGTGCAATCATCGTCAATGTCATCAATCAAGTGAACAATATACAATGGGAGGTCGCTCAAATAATCCAAGAGATCCATTCGTTAAGCAAATAATTTGAGAGCGTCACATTTCAGCACTGCTATAGAGAGGCAAATGGTGCAGCTGATTTTCTTGCTAAATCTCAATTGAATTGTACTTTTATTTTGAGTTCATGTTGTTGTGAGTTCCAGAACATCATCTTGCGAGATGATTATGAATCTCGTTAGTAAATCCAGTTTATTGTCTACTGTATACAAAAAAAAAAAAAAAAAAAGTTGGTTTGTGAGATTAAGAGACTACTGACTTTTTTTTTGAAGATGCAAGAGACTACTAACTAGAAGAATGCGATCACTAATTTTTTTTTTATACCGATTGATGTAAATATAAGGAAGATACTCTTTTTTTTTTCATCCATCCATATTTTAGAAAATCAACTGGCAAAACAGTTTTATCAAAACAAGCTCAAAATTCTCCAAAAGTCAAATATTCTCTTAAAAAAATTATAATGTGTGCATATTAGGGGTGTGTATGGTAAATTATTTAAGTTGTTGAAAGCATTTGTAGGTGTTTATTTTATAAACAGCTTTTTTGGTTGTTTGGATGACCAAAATAAACAAAAACGTGTTAAAAAATTGTGTTAAAAAAAAGCTAGAAAAGAAAGGTTATTTTGGTATTTATTTTGCAAAAGTAATGTTTCACCCCTTCATTTTTATTTTATTTGGTTTGAAAAATACCACAATACCCCTAATAACAACCAAATAAATTCCACCTTTCACAAATAAACTGTTTTCCGCCCTATACGGAAATTATCTTGTTGTTTAAATTTTTAACTACTTTTACCAACAGTTTATAAATTTTACCCGGTTTATAATTTTAGTCAGTTTATTAACCCCGTCCCATAAGAACCTTAGATAACCCAGGAAAAAAAATATTCATTTAGAGAAAGTTTTTTTTTCATGTTTTCAATGCATTAGCCTTTAAGAACAATGTGGTGAAGTTATGATTTATTTCTGTTTATGAGGGGTTTATAATTCCGACTCGTTTGGCAAAACATGTTATTTTTTAGTGTTAATTTTATTTTAAAAAATATATCATTATAGGTGTTTTAATTTGGTATTTGCTTTACGAAAATTCTTTTATAATAATTAGTGTATTACATATAAATTATCTTAATTCAAAAGCCTTTTTGATAATGTGTCAACACACATTAATTGTAGCTTTTTCAACCAATCATAATTTTACGTTTATTATTTATTTTTATTTTTCTCTTTATCTCTTTAAACCAATCACTTTTTTTATTTTTAACTAATTTGCTAACCAATGAGTTTAATTCAAAACACTGAATTAAATATAATGTCTATTGTTAATTTATATTTAAATCATCATATATTATATTAAATACATATCTAATATTAATTTATAAGCCTTTATGATGATGTGTCATAACCATCTTATTTTTAAGTATTTTAATCAATTAACTCTAACTACAATTATATTAATAATTATTATTTCCTTAATATACAAGAAATCTATTATCGCAGGGTGAAATAGTCATTTGCACATAATTGGTTGTAATAGCCAAATAAGCCATTGGTATGATCGGAATGACCAAATAAGCGATTGGTCGCAACAACTAAACACAAGAGTTTAATGCCAACTACTATCTTTTATTACCAATTTACCTTTATATTAGTTGTTTTTAAAGCTCAAATTGATATATTCAAACCAAATGTTATGATGTGTTTTTTTTTTTTTTGTTTTTTTTGTTTTTAATATTCTTTGTGCTATATATGTAATTCTCATATAAAAAAATTATTTCTATCAAATTTATAATTATATCTACACAAGAATATATGTTTTTTTTCAATATTTTTTCCAAAACAAATATAGAAAGTTTCTTTATAATATAAATGTAAAAAAAATCTCTGAAATATCGACGTTTGCCCCTATACGAAATCTTTTAGTCATCACTACTTATGAATGAGAACATGAAGTTCTTGTATCAAAGTCCGACTCGGACCAATGAGTGGGGGTCGTGTGCACGGACGCACATGCGCTAGTAGTCTAGCACACAAACCGAGTGAGGTTCCATTCTAAAACCAATTGACAATGGGATGAGTAACCCACTAGTTTATATACTAAAGCTTCTTTGTTCAAATTATCGATGTGGAACACTTTTGGTCTCTTCACATCTTTCAATCCCTCAACACGCCCCCGCAAGTGTAACTAGGGTCGTCTTTCGCCTCTAGTTGACACTTGAACAATCACTACTAGAAATTTGTCATTTAACATCGGGTAATAGTCGATGTCTTTCAAAAAAAAAATCGATGTCTATGTGGGGGATGTAAAAAGTCAAAAGTTTTTCACATCGGCCAGAACCCGATGTCTTTGTATGTTATAACATCGTTTATATTTTTAAATCCGATGTCTTTGTTATCCTATCACATCGATTATAAAATATAACCGATGTTATAACACACAAAGAAATCGGCTATTACCCGATGTTAAAAAGTTTTGACTTTTTACATCCCCCACATAGACATCGATTTGTTTTTTTGAAAGACATCGGCTATTAACCGATGTGAAATGACATATTTGCGGGTTTTTTTTATTATCGTAGCCTATGCGGGATTTGAACCCGCATCTTTGTGTTTGAACGCAATACTCTACCGTTTGAGCTAATAGGCTTTAAATTAGATACAATGTTCTTACATAATAGCAAACAAAGTATGTGAAACTTAAGAAAGACATTTATTAAGCTTCAACGCATATAAGTTATTCAATCAGATTAAGCTTTTCAAGTGCAATAGAAATTTGGATATCATGTTTAGATGAGAAATATTAGCTCATAGTGCTGATAAAGAAGTATGAGCTCAATACTAAGGTAATAACTATACGATGTCATCTAAAGCTACACTTTCCCACTACATCAAAATTGAGGTTTTCATGGGTAGTGATATTTTAATAATTAATACCCAATAATAAGGTAAGAATTATACGATGTTAGAGAATAAATATCTTTATATATTTGGAAAGTGAATCCTTTGAATTGAAGGTAACTGGAAGCAAGAGCTCTGATTTAAGATTTAGCTTTTGCTTAATGTAAGATCATCTGAAGACGTAGCAAACTTTTCGGAATCATGTAGGCACCTGCACAAGCAAGAGACGTTGAGAATCAACTCAACTTATGTGGATCAAAAATTCAATCCACTTGGAAGAATTAGCCTACCAATCAACTGCAGTAACTTCTCCGTCATGGCTTTCCAACACAACAGGATCTGCATCAGGTCTATCCACCTTGTTCAAGTGCAACATTGATAAGCAAATGAGATTAAGGCTGCTTCATATGATCTAAATTAGGCAATTGGGCTAGTCAAGTAGATATATAGTAAGACCCTAACCTGCCATACGTAGGCATTTCCATCACTGGATCCACTAAGTATGTGTGATGCATCAGGACTAATGGCAGACTACAAATTATTCGTCTGAATTATTATATGAAGGAAAACAGGAATTGAATCTTCATGAATATAAATCCAGTTTGATGCTTGCCCTTACAAAAAAAGTATTCTATTTGGCAGCCCAAGAAGGAACTTACAGGACCCTTATCTAGTTGGAGTACGTTATACAAGTATATCCTGCAATAACAAGCTATGAGTTACAGACAATAAATTTTAAGCTATTTACTTTTGCATCTTCACTTACAGCCCTCTTATCAGTGATCACAAAGGAATCAAGGACCAATACAAGTGCAGACAAAGGGAAAATGGAGGTAATTAAAGCTTGCAAATGGTATGTACGTATGGTGAAAAATACTATGCTTGAGTTAGAATTTTGAGCTTTTAATATTCCATTACCTGTTGTCTTTGCATGAAGCTGATAGCAGCACTCCATTTAGATCTTGAGAGAGGCTAGTAATACCATGCAATCTCCCTTTCCGGAACATAATTGCTAGTGAACAACTGAATATATAAAATATTAAAGCCCAGTAAATTTATATGGTACAAACATTTACTTTAGCCAAGCCATGAGCCTAAAATAGCAAATAATCCTAAAATCATAAAGTGCGTGGTTTAGACTTGGTGTAAGAGTTTAGAATGAACAATCAGATTGAGTTTTACAGAAGAGACATGTTTAGAAGAGGCATAAAAGTAGCTTTCTTATCTTTACTGGTCATTAAACAGAAGAGACATATATAATTGAGTTTTACAATTACATAGTGCTAATAAAGAACTTCAACTAACCGGTGCTTTTGCTGACTCTATATAAGGGCATGTCTGAGTTACTTGTGCTTTAAGATTTTTTGTGTCCCAAAACTTCACAATGCTGGATTGAACCAAGAGATTAAACATAACCAAATTAACACAACAACAAATATGATCAATTTTTAACAGTACTACAAGTTAGCTGTTTTATGGCTCCTTAGATGTATGAGTCAAGTACCTGTCAACTGCTCCTGCAGTAGCAATTGAAATTTCATCTTTGAGGTAAAGAACAGACGTGTTGCTCATTGAGGCACCCTGAAAAAAGACAGGCTTTAGTAACGACATAAAAGAATGAACTCCAAAGATTCATCCAGGCAGGATACAAACCTTGCAATTCCTAATTCGTTTTCCCTTTGCTGAGGCATGTGCTCTAGTGACCACTCCATTTGAGCTATATAAGCAATAACATTCCATCATAAACATGAATCAGTCAGTGAGAACACCAGAAGACATCACTCAATAAATAAAGAAAAAGGCTAAATTTACTTTATTCTATTCTGACCATGGCCAGCCTTGCATCTCAAATCCCATACTGCAAAGGACCCGTCTCTTGAACCAAAAACAACCAGATCTATTCAATATCGAAGATAATGAGGAAAAAGTTACTAATGTTGGAATATTAGCAACATGATGCATGAAGAAATAGAAAACAGCTTACCAGAATTCATAGGATTTGAACACATAGATTTTACACTTCCTCTATGTCCTGTCAATACCCTAACACATTTCTTTTCTTGTACATCCCACATCTTCATCTGCCAACGGGAGTAAGATAATGAGCAATACTGGTAAAGAGTGAAACTTCAAGATTTGATCAATTTATTTGCAGTGAGTATGAAACTTGAAAGACCGATAGTCTATGATAATTTTTATGCACTACTATCCTTACACACACAAAACCATACATGAATGCAGTTTGAAACTTGCAATAAAAAATTTGCCAATTTGGAGCATGGTCTTAAAAATACAAAGCATAATTCGTCCCCTTATTATACCATGACATGGAAAGAATTTGTTTTAAGTAGGGATTATCCGATTAAGCATTAGGACTCATCTTTCCAGTTACTCAGTATTCAGTAAGCATGTTCTTTATCCATCAGTAAATTATACTGGCAAAGATGGAGTCAAGCTACTTACAGTCTGATCACCCGAAGCTGTCAGAATGTTGTTATCATCCTGCGAAAGAATTCCAACTTAGCCATCGTGATCTATACAAAATCTAAAATAAACTAAAGGCGTGATTATACATATCTATACAACAAGAATGATTAGACATCATGATGTGCAGCAAAATTACTCTACATTGTCTAAGAAAATCTGATATGCAAGTCATATAGTTTAACATAGGTTTACTTATATGAACACATATAGTTTAACATAGGTTTACTTAGGCTGTGTGCTGAGATCCATACTTCCACTCAAATTTATTATTTAAGAACTAAGAACCCTATCGTAGTTTAAACCCTAAATCAATAAAACAAATCAATTTCAACCAAAAAGGAGCAAAACCATAGAATAGGGTGTTCACCTTCTTAGGCGGCAAATTCGCAGTAGGCTAAGGAGACTTGCGCGGTTGTGCTTGCAGGTTGTCGACAGACACTTGGCCTTGATTGGCTAGGAATCGGTGAATCGAGATGGTCGTGAGGACAGAGAGAGATCGAGAAGAGGGCAAACGTCATGGGAGGCAGGATGGGGCTGAGCTCTTTATCTTTGGTCGATTGTAAAAGATGAGGGGAGAAGCGAGAGAACCAAGTGAGACAGAGAGATAGCGTTCGAGGTCGAAGGAAGACATAGAAGAGATCTAGGATCTGGCATCGAGAATGAAGGGGTTTCACTGCTGAGAGATGGGAGCGAGAGACAAGAAGCGGGATTTCGCCGGAGAGCCTACATCCCCACCGGAGCCACCGTCAGTTCGAAAGCAGACGAGATTGGAGAAGGAAGGGGTTGGGGGTGAACAGGGAGGAGTTGGAGGAGGAAGCGGACTTTCGCTGCTGCGGGGAGGCTCGGTCGGGTTTGGAAGAGGGAACAAAGAGAGAATGGAAGAGGAGTGATTTTTTCTTAGAAATTTTGTAAGTGTTTAATTTTTTTGCGTGTATTTCACATGGGCGGGATTTGCCCCGCGCTTATTTTTTTTTTCAAAATTTTGTTTTTTTACCTCGGTCAAAAAATAAAGCGATGTCTGTTTTATTTTTAACATCACAAATTTATGAACCGATGTCAAAAAATTGTTTTACATGGCAGGTTTTTCTGACCGATGTTAATGTACCGATGTTAAATAACAGAATTCTAGTAGTGAATGGGTCTAACATCTCATTCTCTTTTTAGCTAGCCCGGGATCGAGAGTCGAGCCGGTTTGGCTTTTTCACTCTGATACCATACTGAAGTTTGTTAGGACTCGGGATCGGGAGTCGTGTGCACACGTGCGCCCTTGCGCTAATAGCCTAGCACATAAGCCGAGCAGGGTTCCATCCTAAAATCAATTGGCTATAGGTGGGGTAGCCCACTAACTTATATACTAGAGCTTGATATATTCAACTTTCCGACGTGGGACACTTTTTGGTCTCATTCACATCTCTAACACACCCCGGACCAATGACTGGGGGTCGTGTGCACGGGCGCACATGCGCTAGTAGCCTAGCACACAAGCCGAGTGAGGTTCCATTCTAAAACCAATTGGCAATAGGAGGAGTAACCCACTAGTTTATATACTAAGGCTTCTTTGTTCATATTATTGATGTGGGACTCTTTTGGTCTCTTCACATCTTTCATTCCCTCAACACTCCCCCGCAAGTGCAACTAGGGTCGTCTTTTGCCTTTAGTTGACACTTGAACAACGGGTCTAACATCTCATTCTTTTTTTAGCTAGCCTAGGATCGAGAATCTGGTCGGTTTGACTTTTCCGCTCTGATACCATACTGAAGTCCATTTAGGGACTCGGGATCGGGGGTCGTGTACACACGTGCGCCCTTGCGCTAATAGCCTAGCACATAACTCGAGCGGGATTCCATCCTAAAACCAATTGGCAATAGAAGGAGTAGCCCACCGACTCATATACTAGAGCTTGATATGTTCAGCTTTCCGACGTGGGACACTTTTTGGTCTCATTCACATCTCTAACATCTTGGTCAGAGAAAAAGTATTAGGGAGCCACATAATGGAGAAGTCCCCAGCTGTTTTGATCTCACATAAAACATGATGAAATTGCACAACCTCAAACTACGGAAGGAGAATAAGGGTGTCGGGTCTTTCCTATATATCAACATTACTATCTCTCACAAGCAAAACCGATCTTTTTTTTTTTGTGCATACAAAATCGATCGGTAAAATAGGAAATATCTCTCACAAGCAAAACCGATCTTTTTTTTTTTGGGTGATTACTAGGATGTCAAAAATTTTGGGCTTTTATTAGGAAAATGTCCACCACCCTCTCCATATTAGCAAAATGTCCATCCAATGCTGAGACGAAGTTGCTGAAATTGATTATTATTTTTTTTGTGAAATTAAGTTTTTTTTTCCGCGTTGCTGAAATTGCTGAAACCTAAGTTGCTGAAATTGATTTTTTTTTTTCCCGCGAAATTGGGTTTTTTTTTCGCGTTGCTGAAATCCTGATTTCAGCACTTTTGTTGATGCTGAAACCCCGGTTTCAGCACTATTGTTGATGTCGAAACCACGGTTTCAGCACTGTTGTTGACGGTGAAACCCCAGTTTCGGCACTCATACTCTTTATTACATATTGATAAAACTATGCGAATCATATATTTAAGAATTAATTTCAGCATTTCAACCTAACGAATTTCAGCATGAATTGACGGCAAAACAACATACCACCAAACAGTTATCAGAACCTATTCATGAAAATTGATGGCAACTATGCAGTTAATCAAACAATGACAAATGAAGAAACA